>OU452242.1:20000000-30000000 GCA_911728495.1 Furcula furcula
GTAAAAAATATTAATCTGTAGAAAATATTTCTCTAAGAAGTTCAGCATGCTAAAAATACCATATCTCAACGCAGCTTTATCATATTAAATTGAATGCTTCGTGGTTTATTAATTGAGTCATTAATTACTTCCTCTAATCTTTGCTCAGTAGCAGTCATTTTTAGACTTACTCTTTCTGATCTTCTATAGATCTGATTTGCCGTAACTTGTTAGATCCAGACAGCACTACAGTGATTTTAGAATATTCAGGTCTAAATTTTAATTAATTTGATGATAGTGATGCAAAGTGGCGCAAGTATGCAGCTCTAGGTTCCAGCTACATATTTGCGCCCATTGCGGTGGAGACCGTAGGCCCTTGAAATAAACCCTAAATATAAAACATTTGCCAATTATTTAGAAAATTACAATACACGTCTACAGTGACCCTTCCCTTATAGCTTTGGTGAGCTTGTTCCCAGAACTTGGCGATCGCAGAATCACAACCAAATCCTCGCGAAGATGGTGGTATTTTGTACCCATCTGAAAAATCCAAAGTTTAATTAAGCAATTTTAGTAATACTTGCAATTGCTTTGCTATGTTCTGGTGTAAAGGTCACTATGACTGAGAGAAACACTACAAGAGATTTAGTTACTAATAGCTCATGTTTAAAGATGTATAAAAAGCGATTATTGTAGTCAACTTCCAAACTACTAATACGATGGTGTGTATGATACAGTTGATGAGTGTTTTGGTCTAGTGGTTAGACACCCAATAGGTCGTGGGTTCGATTTCCACGAAATGTCTGAGTGTTATTTATTTATATAAGTATGTGGCTGCTGCTCTAGTCAACTCGTGCGCGGGTGCTGCTTGGTCCGACTACTATCCCTTTGGCCTTTTAGTTTTTTGTACTTTCGTATTTTTTTCTGTCGTAGGTAATTGATCTTTTGAACGGCAAGACACACTGTCGCTCTGATCTAATTGTAACATGACACAGTTTAAAAAAAAGTTAAAAAATGACAAGCCCGCTGAGTTTCTTGCCGGATGTTCTCAGTTGAGGCCGCGTTGTGATCCGGTGGTAGCATTTATTTAAAAAAAAACATGACCTTTCAAAAGTGCTAGTGTTAAGCCTATTAGAAATAAACTATATTTGACTTGACTTGACTTGTATTTACACAAAAAAAGTGTAAAAGTATTAGTATCAGTTGTCTGGTTAACATAGTACAGGCTCTGCCTAGTTTGGTATTAGATGACCGTGTGTGGATTGTCCCACAATATTAAAAATATATATATAATATGAAAGGTATAAAACGTACGTCAATTTGGTGATGACCCGTCATGCGTCACGGCACCATTATTTTTATTACCTAAAATACAGGTTAAAGAAAATAGAAATGACTAACAAGGTTATTTAGCGTTGATTTCGCAAGATGGTTGGTGACTTCACTTCCCGAAGGCAGGAAGTGTGTGGGACGCGGTTCCCGACGCTAGATCTGCCGGTCGGCTAGACCCGGATATTTGGCTAGGGATGGGACTTTCCCGGGACTTTGGGGGACTACTGCACATTGTTAAGCTACTGTTATAGATATACATAATTATCTTTATAAATAATCCCTTTCAACTAACGCTCTTATCAAACAGCTTAGTAATATTGAGTAAAAAGACGGTTTTAGTGCCAAAAATATTGGTAGGTCGGTCCTTGGACCATAGACGCTATAAACTTTTCATTTATAATAATAAATAATGACCTCCGGGCCGATAGGACCACAGCGCCAAATCTTTTACAAGATCAGCCATCTACGTGGGAAATATTATAGTGCACAAGCGCTAGACTCTCTCTTCCTTTATACCTCTCACAATCTGATGGGATGGAAGACTGGCACGACCGGGAGAGAGCTTAGGCGCAGGACCGACTTTTGATATGACCATTCGACGCATGGATCATCTTACTTTACAGACAATCAGGTGACCGGCCTGCATTGTCTTGATCAGCCTGTAAGAAACCACTACACAAAGTTGTTGCCCCCCGCGGGATTCCAACCCACGACCTTCGGTTCGTACAACAAGCGGTTTCCCACTGCGTCACGGAGGCTACATTTTTAATATGAAATGTACCGCAGTCTCGTATAAATATACCTACATATGTTTTACATTTCAATAATAATAATATCATGCGACAATCCACACACGGTCATCCGATCCCAAACTAGGCAGAGCCTGTACTATGGAAACCAGAAAACTGATACTAATACTAATAGATAAATAACACCCAGGCAGTTGGTGGGAATCGAACCCACGACCCATCGGGTAGCAGCTAGGGTGTCTAACCACTAGACCTACGGGCCCGTCAAATAAAACCTTTTTCTTCTCGAATACGAATTATAATGATTACTCAAAATAACAAAAATGTTCAGTTCAAGCTGGAAATAATATTATTAGTGCTTGGTGGTCTGTTTGTAACAAGATTGTTTTTGTTTCGATTTGGATTTTACTGTCTGTTAAGGCGTGGCCTAATAATAATAGTCATTGATCAAATTAATCAACAATCCCGCATATTTTCCCGGTACTGCTCATTACTAATCTTTAGTCTAGACTCGGCGTCGTACATTGCCTGCTCCAACTAGGTCAAGTGGGGCCGGCAAAACGTTCCTTCCTACGTAAGCAAATGGGAAATTGCTAAACGAAGCTTTCGATGGAAAAATATCGGTTTTCGTGGGCGATGGCCAACCGATCTTATTGCTTGAGCAAATACGGCAACTCGGCTCCAGTAAGCTTGAATGCGAACGTATTTGTTGTGAGATCTAAAGTTACCGATTTGTTTATTCAGTGGGTTTGACGACAACGTTGCTGTAATAATACTACTACATATGTAGGCTATATGAGTTCGTATGTGCTGGGCACTGTAGCTAATGAAATTACTGGGCTCAGAACTGAGTGTTAGGTACTGAGTGATGAGTATAAAAATATAATCGGGGTTTGCCTAACGATATATCGGTTAGTAATGAAATGAGCTAGTAATATGCTCGCTGTTTGCTTTGCTAATCACCACTTCTAGAAACAAATCTTAGTAGGTATATAATCTTAGTGCCTATAGAAAAATAGTTTTCTACTGACTAGCCGATGACTTTAATGATTAAAATTTCTAGTTTAGTTTGTATAGCATGGGAACAGGCGCTAACAATAAATAACCACTAAACTTTATCTTTGGCACAATAATACGAAACAAATTTTAATTTTTCCCACGAGAATGACACCTCACAATTTTTTATGCAATACATTTCTTCAGAAAACGACAAAAAATGTTCACAGATCCCGTAATAACAATGGTCATTACCCAACTAGCACCTTAACAGGTGTCAAAACTATTGTTATACGTAATAATATCCTTACAGGAGACAAAAAAAGGATGGTATACTTTCGCACGACACCATTCATGAAGATATTCATTCATAAAGTGAAACAATCTGTTTGTTAGACAATGTTGAATGACCGTGACGGTTTGTTACAACTTGTACAGGTTTTGGAAATTTAGAGCTGGCGTGGTATAATGTTCCTGCAGGTATACATACACATCACGATAAAGAGTGCAAGCAGATTGGTAATTTGTTGGCTTTTTTCAACTTTAAGCTCACAGCTAAAACACCGCCGCTCATAAGGAGCAGCTCGACAGCAGATAGAGGTATCTTGCAGAAAAAAATGCTACCAAATAGCAATCACTGTCAAATAATGTGTCGTTGTCATGTCGTTGTGCTGTATTGTCGCCGCACACGGGCCACCGGACACAACCTCAAAACGCAGCCACCGACCTATTTCCTGTTGTTTTCATACATTTTACATGGACTCGCCGCACACTGTAAACGCCGGTGGTTACCACACGCCACAAATCGCCACTGCTCGCCTCTAGTGGTCGGCTCGGCCAAAAAACGCCGCCAACGGCCGACACAAGCCACTCGCGCGATTCCCCAACCCTCACTCCCTTCATTTCACTGCAAGCACGAGTTAAAAAAAGTAGCGGCCGCCGACCACCGTTTGCCGTTTTTTGTGGCGTTCGAAGGGGGAGGTTATAGGCTGAATATATTCAGCAGTGGACGTCTTCCCGCTGGTCACGATGACATGTTTTTTCCTATCTCGTTGATTAATAAACTAGTATGCATCCATCTATGGTTGCTACACCGCGGCCAAACACTAGCTTATTTTGAAAGAACATTTTGACATGTCCAATTAACGAGTACATTTTACAATTTATTACTTTACTTTCTTTATTTACATAATAACTAAATATTTACAGTTTATTTAATTTCTTTCACCAAACCGTGCGTTTCATGATACCCATATGGTCTCCCCGCAAATGGCGCAAATATATAGCTTTATTACTTGCCTTCCAAATATTGGCCGAAATATGATTACATTGTTACTGATGAGATGATACAGTCATATCGATTCACTCACATACACTATGTACTCATCTATGCTAAAAATAATCAGCTTTGTAATCCGTAAGCCAAGAGGTTTGTCATAGATATATATACAGGTGTTATCTTACAAGCGGTCATCTAGCGTTATACAAACAAGATCGAAACATTTCAAATTAATTATTAGGCAAAACAATCATCATAAAATCATAAGAAATCAAGAGTTTAGTGGAACTATGTTGTATATATGTAGTATGTATACCCATGTTTGTGCTTTAATTCTTATCAATATAAACGAAAAAATATAAATAAATTACGCCTAATTTGTGCACTACTATTTTTTGTGGAATCTAACTGGTCCTTGATCCACTACCACTGGATCTTATATTAAAACGATCAGAGGCAAACGTTTAAAGACGTAAGGATCCCTTCTGCTATCGTTATGCAGAAGGGATAATGTAAATCTGAAAATAAATAATACCAATAGCAAGACACGAATTTTCCGGTCGCCAATAGTTAATGCTTATGTGACACGTTCCTTGGAATACTCAACTCAATAACCGGCTATTAGAGACTTAGCGACTTACACTCAGTGTTTATTTATTGCGTCTTTTATGGTATCGCATTCCCGGCCGCATGCGGTTCCCGTAATGATGTGTAAATATGAAATTTTCACATATTTTCGTTGCCATCATATTCCCACGGTCATGTGGTAGGTACGCATAATAATGCCGTATCTAAGGATATGCTCTCTGTCTCAAAATAAAAGGATTGTTTCTTAGTCTAAGAAGTGTTTTTGTTAATTAAGTGATGGAATGTCGTGGCTTTTATAATCTTATAATCACAAGTTTTTTTTACGTTTTACACTACCACCTAACGAGAAAGGCAGACCATTCGCTTGATTGTAAGCGACTCTCCTATCTATGAGGAAGCTGTGGTGAATTGCCGCTCGCTCTTCACCTGATATTATACAGTTGGTACGTCTCTTAGGTACAGTAATTTCTCTAGCTAGGTAAATTACTCTTCACAGTAGATCACAAAGCAAGCACATTTGTACCTAAAATCCAGTCGGAGTTTCTTTTCGCGATAGAATCCGTAATGTGGGGATTCGCCGAAGAACTAAGGTCACCGACATAGCTCTCAGAATCTGCAAGTTGAAGTGGCAATGAGCAGGCCACATCGCTCGAAGAACTGATAACCGTTGGGGAAGAAAGGTTCTCGAGTTGTGACCACGAACCGGAAGACGCAGCGTAGGCAGGCTTCCCACTAGGTAGACAGACGATATTGTGCGCGTCGCAGGCAACCGGTGGATGCAAATAGTCGATTGTCGTTCATTGTCGCATTCTAAGGGGGAGGCCTATATTCAGCAGTGGACGTATTCCGGCTGATGATGATGTTGAGTAATCAGAAACATAATTATTGTAAAACAAAACATTTAGTTTGACACGTCTGTGAAATATTTTAAATCTGTAATCGTTAATTCCCTGTGTTAATTTCTTACCTGGCGCCTTATCCATGATTTAAAGTTATGAAATATATTAGCACGTGTTTAGATAGCAATAAAAAATTTAGTTTAGAAATATTATTACAAATATTCTTACCCAGATGTGAAGGTATTGGGCCTAGCCTTTCAAACAGTGAGATAATAAAACATCTGTTTGTAATGAGCAGAGATTATATAATTTATTTTATCTCTCGTTTTATTGTTCTCTAGAATTAGTTGCTTTGTATTTGGGACAATTGTAGGATATTTAGTAAGTAAAGAGTCGGTTTAGCTTTATACTCAGATAAAAGTTATATAAGTATATACAATAGCAGCCACATTGACAACTTAGTTTAAATTTCAAGGCAGTATGGTTGTTATTTTTTTCTTCGTACCTTTTTTAATAAGGCTGCTAGTATACAGCCTTAATCTCACCTGCAGATGCATGGCACATTATTGTATGGAAGAGCACATAGCTTCTTAACAACACAACGAGCCTGTGTCAAAGGACTGCAAAGGACTTGCTGCGTTGAAAGCAGAAGGGATAATGCTAGGGTTCTTAAACCATCAGAACAGTGCCGCCTTACAAGCCGCAGGATCACGACATCACTTACAAGGTGGCGTATTTGACTGCGGTCTTCTGTAGGGCAGGTATTTCTCCAGTCAGTGTACTCACATTTTATATATATAGCGGGTGTTAGTCCGTACTTCCCACCGTCCACGGCATGCATTGTCCAACCCGTCTGATCCTATGTCTGTGTCCCTAATCGACTCCAACTTACCCCAACCACTGTAAATGTTGACCGATTTCATCGGTCCCAGACGACCTCGACCGGTGTCACCCTAATCAGATTGTTTTCGGATTTTCTCAGTGGGATTCCAATCTCATCCCAATCCAAGCCAAGGCCATGCCTCCCTGGGGTGCTCTCTGGCTGGAGCGCTTTAATCGCCCTCTTATTTAGTAAAGCTGTCATGGCCATCTGAAGCCAACGGCCTTAACCACCTCCCCCAAACGAAGTGTAGTAGAATTAATACGTAGAGTAAACTCTACTACAATATAAGTATATTTTATAATATAAGCAGTAGACAGATATAAACAAATGCTGAGTCATGTCACCGCAGATAGGGTGTTATGAACATATCTTAAAAATTTCCCTGACCGCATTTACGCTAGCTGACTTGTTCAGTAGGTAATTAGGAATATTTCATTAATATAGGTGATTTTTTTTTTCAAGAGAGTCTTAGTTGTTACACAAGATACTTAATTGTTACACATATAATGCGGCATATATTATGGCAATATAGTTTTAAGTCGAAGTTTTAGGCGTGAATCACGATGTGTCAATATGTAAACATTGTTATCACTCGTTGACGTCATACATACATGTACATTTTTAATTGGGGATTCAATATCTATGGTTTTTCGGTTTATTTCTAAGTATATGGCGATTAAAGAAAAGGTAGTATAAATTACGGATATAGAACATATATTATTACTATATGTATTTATTTATTTATTAAGGATAGCCAACACTACATACATTATCAAAAATTAAGAACATGAGCACAGAGCATAAGTTAAATGTTGTAATAATTAAAGGTGACCACGACGTGCGCAAATACAAGTGCGATAACAACCTGGTTAGTAAAATAGTTGTTACCATGTTGTTGTTAAACATTAAAATAACCAACAGAATTAATTAAAATTAATTGAAAGAAATGAAAAGAAAATTTAGAATTGATATAACACAAAAATTGCCAAATATCTTAAATTAAAACTACATTATACTACTTGTACTCGTAGGTATATGTATTTTATATATGAATCGACTTTATTAAGTTGTTGGAGAAGACGTGGGGCTTCTTCTTACCACATGACACTCTTTTAAAAAGTGAGACAGCCATAGCTAATAAAATGAATATAGGTATTCATTAATTTCATTAAATAAAAGTATCCAAAAAAAATTGTTTGATTAAATAATCAACGCCCGTATTAAGTACTTACATAAAAAAGGACCAGTACTTTATCCAGTCGTGAAAGGTAATAAGTATGTATAATAAACATCTCATATTGCATTCCATCTGTATAATCGTAATGTGGCATGCCTGGGTACCTAAGTTTTATTACGAAATACTAGGTTAAATCAAGATCATTGCATTGTACGAATACAATACCTATATTAATTTTGTAGGTTTGATAATTATGTTAAAATGAAACCGAGTGGCAGTTTGTTGTTAAAACTACTGATGAATGAAATTTACATTGGGTTCGAGAGTAAGCCAGAAAATCAGTGTGAAAAATTCACGTTCACATTTTCATGTCATTATTGACATGAAAACGTGTCGTAGTTTAGTCGTAGTTTTTAACATAGAAACGACTGTAGTTTTAGTAATGTCAACAATATTAAGTATTTAATTACTTTTCCCAGTGTCAAGTAGTAGTTAAACAGCGATTGCAAAAGAAATTAAAGTATGAAAAAAATTAAAATTTGGAAAATTTGTGTTTGCAGTCGGTACTTACCATTGAAATGGTGGTCGCGGTCACAATCCAAAAAGGAGACGAAGGGGTCTAGGGGTTTAGCCTTCAACGCTAAGTCGATTAAAATAAAATTTGGCCTTTGGACGAATTTGGTCTCGACGATTCTGTAGATGGTAGAGGAAAGTCATTTTTGTTCTAAGATGTCGGGTGTATTAAAAAAAAATACACATGTTAGACGATTTTTGTGATTCGTGGACAAATCATGTTTTGTATATAGTGCGTCGTGAATATGCTCTCTTAACGAGTAAGTAGGTATAATATAAATAAAAGCAAAAAACAAAAATAAAAGCAAAATCCTCGACTGCGAACTTCTAACAAAGTGGCTTTTAATTACATTACATGATTACAAAATTAAGGTAAATCGCGTTAATTCCCGATTAAAATAAAGTTTGACATGTTTACACTTACATAAAACGTATACTTTACGTTAAGATATTTCATTAGATAACCATATTGATGTTTTTGGAAGTAAAAAAAAATATATAATGAGGGCTGGCGGACGCTAGTACGTACCTTGCTAGTTGCTACATATGAAAGAGCGTGTGTCCCACGATAAAGGGTGATATAATGTGGGAAGGCAGTTAATCTTCAGCTTGTAATCTTTTAATATAGATATTTTCATTCTAAACTACCTACGTACAGTACATAGGTACATGCGACGTGCGCACAATACCTGTGTCTTGATGGGATGATCGTCCCACGATTGCATAATTGGCCCGCGCGGCCTCTCCGACACGTTATAAATCCTTATAACAACATCCTTATTATTACGGCCAGGATCCGTGACTCATGTAGGAATTTTCCAATTTGTGTATTTGCTAAGGGGGTATCTTATCTACAATTTTGTCCAAACAGATTCCATGGCGCAAAGGGGAAGCAGTTACTTTGCGCCGGATGGGACTGTAAAAATTCAGCAGGGATTATTATGGATAAGCGACTAATATGTCACGATGCTCACAGGAACGGGGGTTGTAATCCCGTCACAGTCTTCCTTGGAGTCGCCGCCGTATTCGATGGAAGTCTAGAGCCTACATCCAGTCGTCCAGCGGCTCCAAAGAGGCCTATCCTATACTATCATATATAGCACCCGTCAACAAGGCAAATAACAAGTCATTCTACATTACAAAACATAAAACTATTCAATTACCGCATATTCGTGCGGAGCTGCTACGAGACGATGCCGCTGGAACACGACGGGACGGTATCATTTATATTTGCCATTTTTGTGTAAATAGCTGCTTTACAACATTAAGCTTCTGAAATTGTAATGTGACTGGCAAAGTGATAGTATAGTATACTTTGCATAATTTAGAAGAATGTTCATGAATGGGAAAAATTTACAAATGACAAAAAAAATTATGCATTTAGCATACAAAGGCAGTAGATATTAATGTTTTTAAGGGAATAAAGCTAATTGCTAGCGACATGCAGATTTCTTTGACAGCTCTATCGTATAAGTGGCACAAACGTTTCCAATCTGACATTTTGTCTCAGGGACAGCTTAGGCTCAAAATATCAGTGTAGCTGTTATTACAAATAACAGCTCACTGCAAAATATAGATATATTGTGGCTTAGGCCAGTCCAACTGAGAAGATCGGAAAAGAAACTAAAGTTTACTTCAAGTTTAAAAATTTTACACTAAGACCAAGGTCTGGAGACCAGGTAATTGCCCAATCATGACTTACGCGAGTGTAGTTTTCGCGCACGCCGCCCGCACCGCCGCCTCCAGCTTATCCAAAATCGTTTGCTCCGACGTGCCGTCGGTGCCCCGTGGTACATGCGGAACGTAGATCTGCATGTATTCCGATTTCAAGTTAGATTCCCTTCGCAAATTCCTCAAAGAAGCGTCGAAACGCTACTTTGAATCCGCGTCCCGTCACGCGAACATTACGCCCCTAGTCCTTCTGACTCGCGCCGCAGACCACGGCACGTACTGCTCGACCCTCCTGACCCCATGACGGTCCTATTGGACCGGGATGCGCCAAACCCTCCCCGACAACCGTATGCTACACTAGCTATCAGACACCGGTCTCGCCGGCGAGGCCGAAGGGTCGTACGTATGCGACCTCAACGACGTGCATCACCCCACTGAGTTTCTTGCCGGTTCTTCTCAGTGGGGGCGCGTTGTGAACCGGTGGTAAACTCAGCCCTCTCTTAAGCGACAGCCCAAGCCGAGGCCGTGCCTCCCTGAGGTGCCCTTGAGCTCGTCGCTACTTCTGCCGTTAAGGCTAGAGCGCTTTAAGCGCTCGCCTCCTATTGTCCAGTGAAGCTGTAATGGCCATCTGCGGCCAACAGCGTCTATAATTTCCAAAAAAAAGACCAGGTGTAATAGTTAAAGCTTCGTAATTCTATATAAGTAATAGTAGATAAATTTAAGTTTTTAAGTAATAATAGTAGATACGATCCCCAGGCCGCCTGCCAAGCATGGGGATTATGGCAGCTCCTCCCCCTTTAAAGGGAGGAGCTGCCATAATAGGGGAGGCCTTTGTGCACAGTGAATGTCATTCACCTGCTGATGAATAGTAGATATTACGTACACTGATTATTAACGTCTTAATACATTGCTCGAAACAAAGTCCTCGCCATTTGGTTCAATGAAACTGCAAACAACTGCAAAGGCCATCTTAAGTCAATTAATAGTATTAATGAGGTCTATCTAATCAATTTGTCGAAATACATGAGTCATGAAGGTCGTCCTTGCTGTACCTACATATTAAACAGGTGTAAGTAGGCACATATTTTAATCACAAAATCACGAGCTCCTATATCCGTTCGCATACCGACCTCCATTCTCTGAATGAAGTGAATCACAACGTGATGACTTTTCCCGCGATCTTCGAATCAGGCAGAATAATATGCGGATTTATTTCGAAGGAGTTTGTGAATGAATTGTAACATTAGGTATTATTTTGAACTAGCTGACCCACGCAGCTCCGCATGCGCTATTTTTACGTTAACTAAACTTTTAATAACAGACATTCGCATCGAATACATAACCTCTTTTTTATAGTCGGTTAAAAACTGGGACCCACTTTTTACTTGCTCTCCGAAGCACGGACCCGTTTAGTTCAAATGGCGTTATACGGTCACCCATCTATTTAATGACCTTACCTAACGTTGCTTAACCCGATCGATTACAAAACCTTGATAACAACTCTCTATGAGTGTTCCCTTACTAATATTTATTATAATTATGAAGAAAAATTGATAAAATCGGACCAAACGTATAACCAAGTACCCATTTTGACTTTAATCCCCTCTCCCAAAAGAACTGTGCTAGATTACGGGATAAAAAGTATCCTATGTCCTACTTCGTAGTAAGATCTCAAATCATGCCAAGTTTCATTTGAATCCATTCAGTAGTTTCGGCGTGATGCGCAGCCGTGATACAGACAGACAGACAAAAATTAAAAAAATTACATTTTCGGCCTCAGTATCGGTTATAGAATGCCCTCCAAATATAATTTTCAAAATATCTTCAATGTACAGAATTGAACCTGTTACAGTTTTATTATAAGTATAGAAGATAAACTAATTGATTGTCAAGAAAAAAGATAGTATAATAGGTAATTTTTTTTTCTATTGACAGATGAATAATTCTGTGGGTTTAACCATTTTATCTACTTATATTAGCTGATTTTTAACCGACTTCCAGAGATCTCTCTGAATGTCACTAATTATATTTGTCGATAGTTCTATCGTATAATACCAATTGTATTATTATAGTCAAAGTCAAAATATCTTCATTATGTATAGGCCCTACGGAGGCACTTACACAAAAATATTTTTTTTTACAAACTAACTACGGATTGTAACGCGGCCGCTAGTGAGCAGATACTTTTAACCGACTTCAAAAAAAAGGAGGAGGTTATCAATTCGGTTGTATGTTTTTTTTATTTTTTTTTATGTTTGTTACCTCAGAACTCTGTCGTTTACGAACCGATTTGGAAAATTATTTTTTTAATTGAAAGGTTATGCTTCAAATTCAAGGTCTGATGATGGGATCCATGAGTAACTGAGGAAACTCCTTAAATATTATAGGCATACATATAGGGTTTTTGGTATTTTTAGAAACTAGTCAAGCATTTTCATTCAGAAAGTATCATTTGGTGAAGTGGATCTGATGAAGAAGGCCATAGATGGCCACCGGAACTCTGTAATAAAATTAACAATCCATCCTATCCTAGCCGTGCCTATTAAACGTAGAACTACCGAATTTGGACTCGATGGATAGTTCTCGACGAGTAGTTGCTAGAAAAATGGAGATCAGGGTCTGATGGTGGAGCGAGCAGGAAGGCTGTCACGGGATCTCTGCACCAACAAACGTAGATCCGCCGAGTTTGGGCTCGTTGGGTAGCTCTCGATGAGTAGTTGCTAGAAAAATGGTGATCAGTGTCTGATGATGGAGCAAGAAGGTCGTCACGGGATCTCGGCACCAATAAACATAGACCCACCGAGTTTGGGTTCGTTGGGTAGCTCTCGACGAGTAGTTGCTAGAACAATGGTGATCAAGGTCTGATAATGGAACAGGAAAGTCGTCACGGTATCTCGGCACCAACAAACGTAGACCTACCGAATTTGGACTTGTTGGATAGGTCTCGACGAGTAGTTGCTAGAAAAATGGAGATCAGGGTCTGATGATGGAGCAGGCAGGTCGTCACGGGATCACTGCACCAATAAACGTAGATCCGCCGAGTTTGGGCTCGTTGGGTAGCTCTCGATGAGTAGTTGCTAGAAAAATGGTGATCAGGGTCTGACGATGGAGCAAGAAGGTGGACACGGGTTCTCGGCACAAATAAATGTAGACCCACCGAGCTTGCAGTCCATGGTTCTCGAGAACTACGAGTATAACACCTAGATATCTTCGGTTTATGGCAATTGGTTAGTTTTATTAAGATAATTGTCACAACTACATTTTAAATTTTTTTTGCTTTAGCTTATATTTTAGTGATGGTCCATAGTTGTTTTATGTAGTGGGTGTTTTGAAAATAAATATTAAACTGGCTGTTTGTCAGAATAAAATATAAGTTGTTAAAAGTTAACCTAATCTTTGATAGTAATATGTATTTATAATTGTTGTAGTCCAAGTCCAACAATGTAGATGTAAAAACCACTAATTATTATAAATTATTTCAGGCTTTTTAGTTGCATTTTGAAGGCGGTTCTTTTTTTTTGTAAAAATTATGGCATATGATTTTCGCAAACTCTAGCACTCATAGTTTTAATCACTAAGCAATATTTTTTCTTGTAAACAACGGACTGGGCACCATTCCACGTGATTCAACGCGTCCTTGCGGCATGCGGCGCGGCTACAGTGCGCGCGCATGTCAGCCTCGTGTTTACAATCACGACGCATATCGGCACTTTGTTTTATAATTATTCACAGCTGAGGAATGGAATGGTTATGTAAAGGACGCTATTTTACTATTGCCTTTAGATAATTACGTGGCGTATACGTTTGTTGCCAGGTGTTTATACATATACATATGTAATTTGTTATATATGACAAAACAAGCGGGACGTTCACGCCTGTCTATATATACACTGCGGCTCGTCACCTGAGACATAAGTTATTTATGCTTTTGAGTTCATAAATTTCTCCAGCGCTTTTCAGCAGGGAACACATCTGTATCTGCGGTGATACCAACCTGCACAAGGGCCCTATCCGTGGCAGGGCTTACCTAGGCTTCTGATAAACTAGCTAGTGCATTTTGCCATCCACGACTGTATCTCTGCGCTACTTACCAGCAGTAGAGATTGTTGACGCTGCGCATACTATTCACCTGGTGGCCCGACGAATGCGTCAAGTAGGTACGTACGTTGATCCTTTCTCGTATTTTGGACATTTAGATAAAAGTCAACGATCGTTCGTTAGTTTTACTGCTTACATACCGGCCAAAGCAAACCAAGAAATAGATTCCTTGGTCTTCGTAGGTTTATCGGGAGGTTTGGCAAAAGCACAGAATACATGAAAAAGCCAAAACAAAATCAATCATTGGCGAAATCAATCGTTGGCGTCCGTTGGGCCAGGATGCAGCATTCCTTCGGAGTCGCTGGACGCTCGGGGTGTGGGCCCCTTGAGCGTCCATTGAGTACGGCGGCGACTCCGAGGAGGACGGCGGCGGGGTTGCGACCCCCGTCCCCGTGAGCACCGTGACAGGTTCCCGGGGCGGCGGGCTCAAAGGCAAGGCACTGAGGGGCCCCTGGTGCAGATCCCACCGGAGAGCCCTGGGGTCCCCCCTCTCATGTGCCGATGCGACAGCCGCGGGGGTTTTAGTGGGTAAGAATCCCACATACCCCGGTCGAGCCCCACAGCTCCCGGGGATCTTTCGAAGATTTCCCCCGCGTCAAAAAAAAAAAAAAAGGATGCAGCATTACTCGGGGTACTGGCATCACCTCCTCGAGTGCCCGGCCCATTGTAATTCCCGAGGATTCGTTCGGAGGAAGGACAATGGGCTTGGGACGGTGTACCCTGGGCACCGGGTAATATCTCTCCACTCTTCGGGGTGGACAGCTGTTGCTCGGTGGCGAAGCCTTTGGTGGGGGCGCCGAACTGCTGTTCCTGGTACATGGACCTGCCGATTGAGCGGCAGCGAGGCGGGGGGGGGGGAGGTGAGTAGGGCCAAAAGGCCACGTAGGGCGGGGGCGCCGCTACCGCTGTTCCCGATGGGGCACTTCGTCGGTTGAGCGCGGTGGTGGTGCAGGGGGGAGTCGGGCCGAAAGGCCTTAGAGCGGGGGCACCGCAACCGTGATGTCGGGGTATGAGACCCGGCAGACGGCAGTACCTGGGGTATGGGACCCGGTAGCTCGGTGCAATTGGGGGGGTAGGGCCGAAAGGCTTCAGGGGGTGTTGGCACTGTGGTCGCCCCTGGTACTTCTCTGTTGAGCAGAGTGGACTGGTGGGCACCGCACGTGACACCGGGGGGGAAAGCCTGCAAAGGCTCCGGCTTGGCCGGCGTTATGGGTTTGGCGCAAGCCGAACGGCCGCTGGCGGGAACCGGATGTAGTACAACGTACGTTCCCGGGGCCCGCCACTATAGCGCTGGAAGGCCCGATGGTGGTTTAGTCGGTAAGAGTTCGACATAACCCGCGCATGATAGGTGTCGTGCGCGGTGCCATCGCAAAAAAAAGGGTGCAGCTTTACTCACCTATAGGCTTACGCAGATAATCACTGATCACGGTTGTTTCGGTGATTATCTGCATAAGATCGGACGTGAAGCGACGACGAGATGCTTCCACTGCGACCAGTCTGACTCCACCCAACACACGCTAGAGGCTTGTCTTGCGTGGTCGTTGGAGCGTCGAGACCTGGTCGCACTCATCAGATCGGACCTCTCCCTGGGCAGCGTAGTGTCGGCTATGCTGTCCGGGGATGCGGCGTGGGGAGCGATGGCCGCCTTCAGTGAGACTGTCATGTCACAGAAGGAGGCCGCCGAGCGGCTTCAGGATCAGCGCGTTCGCGAGCCGCGAACGCGCTGATCATGCTCGGTGACGAAGGCGCAGGCCGCCACAAGCGGCCACCCAACGTCTCGCTCCTCAGCCCTGAGCCCGGGGCTATAAACAACGGGCAACCTTCGGAGTCACTATACGTTCGCGGTGTGGGCCCTTTGAACGTCTATTGAGTACGGCGGCGACTCCGAGGAGGACGGCGGCGGGGTTGCGACCTCCGGCCCCGTGAGCACCGTGACTGGTTCCCGGGGGGCTAAAATGCGCCACCCGGCGGCGGGCTCAAAGGCAAGGCAATGAGGGGCCCCTGGTGCAGATCCCACCGGAGAGCCCTGGGGTCCCCCTCTCATGTCCGATGCGACAGCCGCGGGGGTTTTAGTGGTTAAGAATCCCACATACCCCGGTCGAACCCCACAGCTCCCGGGGATCTTTGGAAGATTTCCCCCGCGTCAAAAAAAAAAGGTTGCAGCATTAATACTAGGACGTTTATTAAGTACGCTGGCGGCTCCGAGGAGAACGGCGGCGGAGTTGCGACCCCCGTCCCCGTGGACCATGTCTGGTTCCCTCCGGCGGCGGCGGGCTCAAAGGCAAGGCACTGAGGGGCCCCTGGTGTAGATCCCACCAGAGAGCCCAGGGGTGACGATTTTTTGACGGTTTTAGTGGGTAAGAATTCCACACACCCTGGTCGAGCCCCACAGCTTTTGAAGGTTTCCCCTGCAAAAAAACTAGGCTATAAAGTATGCAAAAACGCAAAAACAATGCTCTACAAAGAGCCGTGTGCCAGCAGTCGAACGTTCGTCCAAATGATACTATACATACAAATGATACATATTACCTCAATGCATTTTACTAATATAATTGCTTCGTCTCTTTTGCTACCAAAACAGCGATAACGCTGACACAGGGTCGCTTTTCTAATTAACTAGCGCGCTTCCCTCCTGTGCTTCACCAATTACCGTCAGGTGGAATCGCCGTCAAGCCCTAGTTTAAAATGAGTAAAAAAATGCGTAATTATAGGCCCGTTGGTCTAGTGATTAGACACGCTGGCCACTACCCCATAGGTCGTAGGTTTCATTGCCAGTCTATGGGTGTTATTAAGCTATTTTTGTCCGTATTTATATAGTACCTAACTAGCTGACCCGCGCTTTTATTATATTTTGCGCCCCTTTTCACCCTCCTCCCTTGATTTATTTCTCTCAATCTCTCTCTCTCTCTCTATTATCCACCCAGGCCCGGCTGGGTAATAAAAGAACATGCGCAAACTATTTATATCTCAAAAAATATTATATACTGGATAGCTAATAGTTTTCTCATTAGAACTCCGAAATCGCAAATCGCAAATCGGTTGAGTGGTTATGTTTTTAATAACACTCGTAATTTCATATCCGCATCGGTCCCCGTCACATTCCCCCTCTTCCTCTCCCCGTTGTCCCCTCTCTGAACCCTATCCCCCCATCTCTCTCTCCCAACTTGCTCCATCTCACCCCCCCCCCCTTGCTCCACCTAACTCCCCCGATCCCTCGCCCCTCCTCGAATCCCTTCTCCCTCTCTGTCCTCTCTTGCACCCTCCTTTCATTCTATATATCCGTCAATCATGGTATCAGCGGCATGAAATATACTTTACGACTTATTCTCAGACCTACCCGATATGCACACAAAATTTCATACATATCCGTTCACCCAGCTATTTAATTACCTTGCCTTATGTTGCTTAGCCTTTACCTAGCGGCATGAAATATAATTAATGGCCTATTATCAGACCTACCCGATATGCACATAAAATTTCATACAAATCGGTTCACCCATCTATTTAATGACCTTACCCAACGTTGCTTAACCTTAACCTACAGGTATAAAAAGTATCCTATGTCCGTCTCCTGCTCCTAAGCTACTTCCCTACCAATTTCGTTAAAATTTCATGATCTAGTTTGGACTCGCTCGGGATTTACAGATTTTAACTTTTCAAAGATATAATGTCATATTGCTATCAGCAACGTACTTAGAACAATACAGAAATCTAATGAAAATGTCCTGGGTGTACCGGACCGGCTTACCCCTTACAAAAATTGACCCTTCGCCACTGCCATATCTTATTCAAACTAAATGTCTGCTCAGTCCCTATTGTATATAGCGTAATAATACATATCTTAATGATTAACTGATCAGTCTATAATTATCCTATTCACATACAAAGGAAATTACGTGGTAATATGTGCAAGTAATGTTTCACTGCTTAGCCCCTATGAAACATAGCGTGATGTTTTATATACCAATTTATACCTTGACTTCTACATAACACATCAGTGAAAGTCTTATCAAAATCCATCTACGGGTTTTCAAATGATACCTGGACAAACAGAACGACAGACAGACAGACAGACAGACAATAATTCCAAAAAAAATTGTTTTGGCCTCTATGTCGATAGTATAGTATCCCCACATAGAAATTTTGGAAAAATATTCAATGTACAGAATAATACATATCTTAATGATTAACTGATCAGTCTATAATTATCCTATTCACATACAAAGGAAATTACGTGGTAATATGTGCAAGTAATGTTTCACTGCTTAGCCCCTATGAAACATAGCGTGATGTTTTATATACCAATTTATACCTTGACTTCTACACAACACATCAGTGAAAGTCTTATCAAAATCCATCTACGGGTTTTCAAATGATACCTGGACAAACAGAACGACAGACAGACAGACAGACAGACAGACAGACAGACAATAATTCCAAAAAAAATTGTTTTGGCCTCTATGTCGATAGTATAGTATCCCCACATAGAAATATTGGAAAAATATTCAATGTACAGAAAAAGTGCTCTTTGAGTTTTATTATAGTATAGATAGAAGATAGATAGATAAGATGTGTGTCAGTTGTCTGGTTACCATAGTTTATGACTTTACCTAGTTTGAGATCAGATGACCGTGTGTTGATTGTTTCAGGATATTATTATTATAATGATTGTACAATGATGATTGTCATAGAAATAAATGGATATCCCCACGCTGACCACAGAATAACACACACGCCTATCATGTTACACAAGGGTAACGCCTGAGTATCGATTTAAAAAGTAAAGGTTTACATGTATTTGGAAATAGTTTCGTATGATATTGATCCGATTACAACTATTGATTAGATTAACCTTTATTATTTTGCACAACATGGCGGAACTATAAAGAATACACCTACTTATATGAAACATGAATCTACAAAACTTAACCTACAAACAATATCATTAACAAAGTTTCGTGGCAGTAATTGGCATAAAATACAAAAATCGAAATTCGAAGCATAGAAGTTAGTGACGTGTGGCCTGGCCTTATCACGTAACATCGGATCGTAAAACATTGCGTTTTCGTTTCGGCGACTGTCGCGCGACGCAAGCCGTTACAGCTTTATTGCCAGTTAGGCGACCAAAATATCGACCTCATAGGTTTTATGTTCACGTAGAACACGAATCAACAACGCTAGAATGGTTTTATTTAAGATTTTTTTATGGTCGTCCGCAATATATGTAGTTAATCGTGTAGGGTATTTGATGTGGAACCATATGCGACTATTTCTATGCTCTTGTCACGAATATGTGTGTAGAAACTTGCCTTTAATTTGAAAATAATCTGGTTACATCAGAGTCGTGAATTCAAAATAATGTTATGTGATAGCCGTAGAAATTGAGTACCTAGTTAACGAATGTACTAAGACATAATAAATAGGTAAGTATAAGACTAAAAAAATAAGAAAATGTAAATTAATAAGAATTGTTAAGGGTAATTAACAACTTAGTTCTTATAGGATATCTATGCGTAATTATGTGATCGACTGGAAGAAAATATTTATTTATTTATTCAACCTGTCATACAAGAGTGCTACACAAAACGTAATTAATGCCTCAAGCCATTTTCTACCAAACAACATTTGGGTTCATGGCAAACGCAGAGGTTAAAGTAATAACAGAGGGCACCACACATTTTAATTTTCAAATTAATTGACCTATTGATATAGAATACACACATCAAAAGTGTCTAGGGATCAACATATATTTTTGCAATAACTTTTCTCCTGATTGATATTAATTAAAATTTTCTTTAAGGATTCATCAAATAAAGTGTTTTCGTTTGTCACAGTAACGATAAACCAAGTCACCTTTGCATTAATAAAGAAATTTGCCATTTTCCTAATAAAGGGATTTTTGACATTTGAACCACTAACACAAAAGTTCGAAAAAAAGACTGAAATAACAGTTTTCTTTAAAATTTTATTGGGTAACTTAAACAATTAATAATCCGTGTTTCTACCGCGAACACTAACAACACAAGAACATCGGTTTGGCATACTCAAAATGAGTTCATCCAAATCACGCTGTGGAATGGCCGCCCATGTTCGTTGCAACAACAAAAAAAGGTCTTCTTGCGACTGGATACCCTCCATATTCGGCAGAGCTCTTCTCTGTAGCATATCCCATGCATGCTCAATCGGGTTCAAGTCTGGCGACTGAGCAGGCCAGGGCAGGACATTGATGTTAGCTGCGGCGAGAGTCTGTCTTACAACTCTTGCGGTGTGCGGTCGTGCATTATCATGCATTAACTGAAATAAGGGACCGATTTGCACTTGTAGAGGAACGATGACGTCTGATACAATCGTCTCAGCATAAATTTGAGCGTTGAGGTTGCCTCTGATCCAAATCAACTCAGTTCTTCCGCCGATCCAAATACCCGCCCATACCATGATGGTTCGACCACTATAAGGATGGACTTCCTGGCAGGATTTTAATCGCTGTTGGCGTCCAGGGGTTCTCCAGTGTCGTATACGTCTTGTATCCGGTCTCATACCAAAACGAGACTCATCAGAAAAGCACACGAAACGCCATTGTTCTTCTGCCCAATTTCTGTGTTCAAGAGCCCATTGATATCGAATCCTACGATTGTGCATTGCTATAGGTGGTACCCGTAGCGGTCTTCGGGAATGAAGGTTCACTTCATGCAAGCGGTTTCTGACTGTTTGGTCGCTAATTAAGTTCCCTGAAGAGTGATGAAGCCTCACGGCTAACATCATGGCAGTTATTGTTGGAGTTCTTCGAGTTAAGATTTGAATATATCGGTCTTGTCTCCGTGTGGTGCAGCGATACCGTCCTCCATGGCGCTCAGCCACGGTACCAGTGCTTCGGTAACGTGTCCAAAGTCGACTGATAACACTCTGACTTGTATTCAGAGCTAAAGCCACAGTACGTTGCCGGGAACCAGCTTCTATCATTCCCACGGCTCTGAGCATTTCTTCCCTGCTTAAATGACGTCGCCGCTCCATAATAACGTTGGTTTTAATCAGTAGTAGGGAAACAGTAGCACTAATAATGTCTTCAATGCGTTGTATGTTTTTATAGGGAAAATATTGACAGCTGATTTTCATCTTTTACTCGAATTTGATTCACAGTTCCTGATTCAAATTATGAAATGCACCAAAAAGGATCCATATAAATTTATAAAATCATAAATTTATTACAAAGCCACATCTCAATCTCAAGAAATCCGCTTAAAAATGCTTGATCCCTAGACACTTTTGATGTGTGTATATTGAAGATCAAGACTATTGATGTAAATATAATATTTTAATGTAGGTGTACGTACATATTAATACAAACCTAATAAATTATACGTGATGTAGGTATGAATTACGAGTACGAGTTTTGCTTCTTTGTTAAGTATCGAACAAAGTTTCGGTTGCCCATACGGCGGCAGTCGTCTAATTAATATATACGGTTTTTCGAGAAGTGGGGCGCGCTAGTTATGTAAGTAGCATTTGACGGTTGCGCCGTAATTGCGCAATTATCGTCAGTATCGGTGCTTTACTAAGCGATTGCTTGTTAACAAAAATCTATATGTTTAAGTTATTTTCCTGCAGGAATTTAGGGTAGAGGAGAACTTAATAAAAATAAGTGTCCAGTGTTTGCCAAATGTCTTTCGTAAATTGGTCGTTCTAACAAGTTGAAAGTAGTTTCCACTTTTGTACAGTAAATAGTGAATTTTCTAAATACGCATTAAGACATGTTAGTTGATTTTCAAAGGCACACGTCATGTTCGTTACATTTTACTGACGCGTGACTTACTGCTAGTTCACCCAATTTGGGTGATTGTAGATGTTTCATGCTGTTGCTTGGGCATGAAGAAAGGAACTAAGATGCATCGAAGATAATGCACATTGATTAAGAGAGTAGAAGTTTATTAAAATAAAGATTATCGATCTTCAGGTGCGTATGCCATAGTGCCAAAAATTCTGTCGCAATGCAGTAATGTGCTACCTTTGCCGCGTTCCAGTGTGGAGAGCTCTGGATAAGCTAGAGGGATTTAAGGTCAAAAGAAATTAAGTTCAGTGCTCCCTAAACTTAATAACTAATGTCTGATGAGACAAGCGGTAGTGTCTACATACTATATACGGCAATTATTTTTAATAATAATAGTTACTGATGGCCGCAGATGATCATGACAGTTCTACCGGACAGAACAAGAGGAGGCGAGCGCTTATAGCACTCCAGCCTGAAGAGCTCTCTCTCGACCTTGATCGACGAGCTTAAGGGCACCTCAGGGAGCCTGGGTTTGGGCGATCGCTTAAGAGACGGCTGGCTCTACCATCGGATAACAACGCACCTTCACTGCACTGTTCCGGAAAGAAACTCGATGCAATGTCGTGGTTCAGTAGGACCGTCATTGTATCTCATCATCATCAGCCCACATCAGTCCACTGCTGGACATAGCCTACACAAGGCACGCCACTGAGCTCGATCTTCGGCTCTCCTCATCCAGTTTCTGTCATTGAATCTGCGGATCTATAAATATATGCGTGAATTTGAAGGACTTGGTATTTACTTTGAATTTCTATATCCAAGACAAACTTAACTCTCAAAGTTTGTTTTGTATATCTAAATCAAAATTGAAATCAGTACGTAGGTAGAAAATCTTTCTTAGATGAGTTAATTTTCTTCCTCTTTTGTTTTGTATTTTAGCTATTGTACAATTGTTTGTTAGTTAACATCATCATAGCTTGTAATTATTTCATAATTATCAAAATTATATTAAGTATATTTTCACATAAATTATAAATCGATTCATTATAGTTTACAAAATTTATCCCGAATATTAATTTCACACCAAAAATTAATTAACGTTTGTCTCTCGGTTAGTAAGATGTGGTGAAGTAATTAATGGGTTCTGTACAGTATATTTTTGAAGTAGGGCAAAATATTTTTCATAAACCGTGACTTAAATACTATTTAAATACTGCACGTACTTTACGGTCTACCGATTAGCAGCAATAAACTCTATTTTCAGACGACACGGACATTTTTTCATATTGTTAGTCTTAGGTCTACTATAACAGGCGCACGTAATACATGATAAATAGTAATCGCAAGCTTTGGACGTTTTTATCTTGTGCGTTGCAGATCCTGTTATTACGTTAGATGAAGAGAAAATCTCTCCGTTCTTTCCGTTGTATATATTTTTTTGTACTTCTTTTTTCTATACTTTTTGGTGTGCAATAAAGAGTTCTCTATCTATCTAACTCTCTGCTATGATTTTAGTAAATGATCGCACAAAAAGATTTACCCATAGTGACCAGACTGGGCTCCGTATACAGTATGAAGGATGCATCATCGCAATGTCTGTCACTACCACCATCGTAACAACTTAACAACTCCGAATTGATGTGGCCGTGTACGTCAGTGCGTGCCGAAGATGCAGGTTTTGTCTGCGCCTGAACGCAGATCAGATAACATAAGAGATAACATAAGACGTGGAGAAGGTAACTCAAAAGGTGACTAATGTTGAAGTGCTCCGCCGAATGTTAAAAAAAGTGGAACTGGTTCGCATAATTAAGCAGCGTAAAGTAGAGTACTTGCGACACATCCTCAGGCATAATAAATATAACCTGCTACAGACCATTATGATGGGGAAACTAGCAGGGAAAAGAAAAGTTGGAAGACGAACAATGTCCTGGCTACGTAACATCAGAGAATGGACCGGAATCAAGTCTGTAGAACAGTTATTCAGACTAGCTATGGATAAAGTGAAGTTTCTGAATCTAACCGACAACCTTCAGTAATGGAAAGAACTGAAAGAAGAATAACACAAGAGGAATGCTGCTATCAGAAGTCTTGACATCCCAAAGGACGTATTTGCACAGCAATTCGGTTAAATATTTGTTTGGTTAGCCAATTTCAAGTTATTTTTGTTTTACTGCGATTTTTTTTAGTTAATCAATTCCTGCTAAAGGAACGGAACCCTGGCGTTGAGTAGCGGTGATTACGCAGCAATTTGCCGTCTGCCTGCCCCAGCGCGCGGTGCGTGAACGCAGGTGGCGTCACGCAGCGCGCGCGCACCTGATCGACGCATTATCGATTTCCACCGCCTCAGTGTTGCATTCTGATTTATGACAAACAGTTCCTACTTCTCTATTAGCAGCTATGGATAAAGCCTGCTAGGTAACCTAAACCCTCAGCATTCGTGGTTTCTCTGTCTCTATACTAGTAGGAGTATAACGATTAATCTCACGCCTTAACACGGCCTTTTATCGATTTAACCTAACTGAGGCGTGTGCGCGTTTCGCGTGTTTGATGATGATACGGATCAGAATCATCCGCTTATTGCTCGCTGTATTTATGCTTATTGCTATTATATCAGATGTAGTTATACCGATCACTAACTAAGGACAAGGATTTTATTTATACTACCAAGGTGGTAAGCAAGCATGCGGCCCACTTGAGGATGAGCAGTCACCAGAAGAAACACTAGCGTGTTGCGGAACCTTAAGACATTAGATATTAAGTCTTTTGTGTACAGTAATTTCACCAGCTACAGTGCCCTTCACACCGGAACCCAGCACACTGCTGCTTGGCCGCAGAATATCTGACACTTCGATGTATCTACCTGGAAGCTTCCTTGCACAAGGTAAAAATGATAAACTAGATCCATGAGCAAAACGAATGAGAAACGAATCTGCCCTGCACTAAAACAATAGAAAGAGTATCTGTAACACCTACAAGTGTAATAATTAGTAAACTCTTAAATACATAAAAAGGAAAGTCCTTTTCGAATCGTATTATTCCTAGAAGTCATACACACGTTTTCTTATTTGAAGTATATACTTTTGATATATCGTAAACTAGCTGACCCGCGCAGCTCTGCCCGCGCTTTTATTACATTTTGCTCCCCTTTTCTCCCTCCTCCCTTGATTTATTTCTCTCTCCATCTCTCTCTCTTATAAGAAAATAGATTGCGTTGCCGCTTTCCATCAGGTGGGACTGCAGTCAAGCACTGGCTTAAAGAGAGTAAAAAAAAAAAATAAAAAAAAAAACTAATTCTATGCTCTCTCTCTCTCTCTCCTCTCTCTTTCTCCCACCCACTTCGGTTCCCGTCATACTCCCCCTCTTCCAATCCCCGTTGTCCTCCCTCTGAACCCTCTCCCCCTCTCTCTTCTCCCACCTTGCTCCCCCTTACTCCACCATTGCTCCACCTTTATCACACATCACCCCCTCCTCGAATCCCCTCTCCCTCTCTCTCCTCTCTTACACCCTCCTCTCGTTCTATATATCCTCCTCAATCATGGTATCTGGGATTCTTATCCACTTAAACCCCTGCGGCTGTCGCATCGCCACATAAGAGGGGGGACCGGGCCCTCCAGTGGAGATCCCACTGGAGGGTCTGGAGTCCCCCCCTCTTATTTATGCACATAAGAGGCCCTCCAGTGGGATTTGCACCAAATACCCCTCAGTGCGCATTATAGCCCCCTTAAACCTGGCACCATGATCACGGGGACGGGACTCGCAACCCCATCACCGTCCTCCTCGGAGTCGCCGCCGTCTCCTATCTATCAGACCTACCCGATATGCACACAAAATTTCATACAAATCGGTTCACCCATCTATTTAATGAATTTGCCTTATGTTGCTTAACTTTTAACCTAGCGGTATGAACAAAGTTCACAGCTTTTTTGTCAGTGGTGTAAATATTAGTGAAGTTAAGGGGGTAACATGCGCCAATGACCTTAAGAATCTGGCCGCACCGACCGAGAGTTGTCATCGTAGAGGGCGCTACCAGCAAATATGAATATTACATTTGAAAAATCATAGACTAAAAATATGCAGATGTGTCGAATGGAGTTTTGTTAATTTTGCATATTCCGTTATAGAATGAAATGATGCAGTTTAATAACGATACCTAACCCACTGTTTTATATCTTGATTTATACCTTGGCGTGCCACCTAATTACAATCTGACAACCCAACCACTTACAATGGTAACGTAGTTGACGTGTTGCATCAGGATACGGATTATTGCATTTCATATTCCAAACTTCTTTCATATTCAAAATCTGTATTCTACGCAAATAAATGATTCTTATTCTTATTCATATCAAAGTTTCAGTCCGTCTATTATAGAATGGTCAATGCCTGACTAGTGAGACTTATACATACTTCTATTCTATTGTTGGTGGTTATTAGGTCCGGTTACAACCGGAACGCACTTCGACCCAGCTGAATACATTGTGCCTGCCATTCGGAATCCATATACATTCGTACTACTTATAACTTACAATCACAGCGGATTTTTTGACCAACCATTGCGCAAGTACAGTTGTGAGTTCTGAATACATAAACATAAAAATAGCTATTGCGCAACGTCTTGCCGTGACTACTGTAAGCGTACTTGAAATGAAACTATGCACAAAGTTCTAAGGTTTCTGTTCTGCACGTCAAAACGAAAGCGTTTAACAGAGCCTTCAAAATATAGTTTTTTTTTTAAAGGGACCTTTTTAACATATTTCCTAAATTAGTTCCAAATTCTCTAACCAATAAACATCCATCTGATAGTTGAGCTTTTTGATTCCTGGAAAAATGAACTGAAAGCAAATTGATGATTAATTGCGATGTTCGAGTATGACAAAGAGAGTGACTTAAGATGCTGCAATGCATGCCAGTGGCCCTGATGAGATGCTAGCGGTATTATTAAAGAAGCGTGTAATTGTAATGTTTCCTATTCTAATGCGTATATTATCTTTAAGAGGGGCACAAGTACTTCTTGGAAGCTTGCTAGCTTCCAACCTTACTCAAGACCAGATACCCAACGTCGACCCAAGTCGTGCAGACCCAAAAATCATAAATTATTTTTATTGTGACAATTAGTTCCATGATAAGAATAATAGCACCCATCCATCTCCTCCCGTTGGGTGTCCGTAAAAGGCGACTAAGGAAAAACAAGAAGACGAGCAGCAGCGTCTTTTTATTGGATTACCTACCACCTATCTGCGATCCCCAACCGCCTGCCAGGCGTGGGGATTATGGGAACCCCTCCCCTCTAAGGGAGAGAGGGCCTTTTTTCAACAGTGGACGTTTCGGCTGGATGTAGATGAGCTCCGTGATCGACTCCGTAATGGCCATCGAACTGAAACTATGATAAGATACTTAACTTTTTCCATAATTAAGTACAGGTAAAAACGACCCAGACCCAATACAAACAGATTATGGTCATGCACATGAATGTTTGTCCTGTGTGGGAATCGACCCCAAGATCTTAAGGTCAGCGGCCAGGGTAGCAAACTACAATATCAACGGACCTGTGTTGTTATTCAATATACGTGGCCGCCAAAGGAATCCGTAGCACTGTTTGTTTGAACGCACGAATTCAGTAAGTCTTTTTAGTGTAAGTTTCAGTTTTCAAATGTTAATAGTTTGAACGACGTTCCGGGCGCTTACCCCACCTGCATGTATTTTGGGCCGGCACGTGGAAGCGATTGTCGTCCTAAAGGTGATAGGTGATCTCAGATAAACCGTTCGTGACCGCGAGAGTGCGTAACGTAACTTCATCTTGAGTTCTGTACCCATCGCGGGGTTTGAACTACGTGGAGCATTTGACATTTTATTTTATTTATTCTTTAGCACATTTAAATATGTACAAGGCGGACTTAATGCCTTAGGCATTCTCTGCCAGTCTACCTTTGGATGATGCAGAGGGTAATTGTGGTAGGTGCATAGGTAATGTAAAATTTAAATAGATATTTAATTTTATTTATTTTATTTTATTTACATTGATTCTAATAAGCAATCTGGTTTTAGAGTAACTAACATTTTAACGCGGTGGTATTTTTTCTCGTGCCTGCCAACACACCATCAGTTTATTGTTACTTAAGTAACAAGGTATTACCTGATAGTAATCGAAGCACCCACCCATAGAAAAGTCTCTTCCTGTCCCTGTCCAAAACTATAATTATAGCCTTTTGGTCCGATAGTTATTTTGCCAGCTACAGTGACCTTCTACTTATGTTACATAGCGGAAGAAATCTAAGATTAAAGTGGCGCCACTTAGATAGCACACGAGTACCCTTCCAACTTAACCATCCAGATGTCTCAAAAGACGAGCAACTGTCCAATGCAACTGTCCGTAGGTAAGCGTGTCGCTCACCACCAAGCCAACCACCCAGGTACTGGACTCGTTGCTAAGTTGCAAAAACCAACATGATAGTAATAATAACACCGTTAATGTTTTGACAAAAAAAATCATAATGTAAAGGATATCATAATGTATGTCATTTTGTCGACCCACACAGTATTAAATACGATTTCAATTAATAAGATCATATATGACTCTGATACGCTTTAATAGTTAGGCATAATACTCGGCGACGATACTTTCGCATACTCTATGATGAACCAAAAATATGGTATTACTATAAAAATATCTTTAATTAAATATAGAAGTATAGATTTCATTTGAAATGATTTATAATGTTATAATTATACCATGTGTAACATATCTTAATTAAAAATATGTTCAAAATCATTTAAATTAAATTCGTCTTGTCAAAAAAAAAATCGAGCACGTCCACCCTCCATAACAGTCCACGAAAGACTGATGAAAGGCGATCGCGGGGGCGCTGCAAGGGGAAATGCATCGCGTACTTGGTTTTCCTATAATTTCTTGTAAAACATGAATGAAATTAAGAAATGTAATCAATACAAATTGTAGAATAGGTTATTATGCTTTTTATAGTCCAAGTTTGACGTCTATCCGATGAACGGATATTGAACGCTAACACAATTCATATCCAACGTAGTACATTTTTTAAATACATATTGCTTGAAAACGTTATATTTAATCCAATATCTAATCAATAAAACTATTTGCTGAAGATCTGAGGTATAAGTACATATAATTTTCATAGCTAATGCAATAGCGGATTGATCCATCGAACTCTTTAAACAAAGGCTATTTTTGCAATTTTACCGTTGTTACCCCCTTAAATGCCAGCACGCATAGCCACTCTTCATAGGGCAAGTTAGCTAGCCGCAGGAATACATTGCCACTCAACCTTCCTTGTTCCATTGTCATCTTTAACCAATACCAATTAGACACTATGACAAGATAGTTGAAGATAGCTACAATTCGTTCAGCAAGCTTATCCCATTCTCACATCACCCAGTTAAAGAATATTATATTTTTCAAGAATATAAATGAGTAATGATCACAAATTCGTGTTGGGCCCGATAATTAGGTGACGACTTTGTGCAACCCTCCTAAAACCAAAAATAAAATAAGCAAAAAATACCCCAATATTTAACCCTTTTCCACGACATTAGTGAGTTCATTATTTAACGGCTAATACCCACTGATGGAGCTTTAGACCCGCGTGACATATTGTGTAACTGCAGGCGCAGGGTTAAATAAGTTTAATTAATATTTTGGCATTAGGGTTAAGGAATGTGAAAGCGATGATAATTTTAATTAATTTGGAGGGAGTGCTGTCCTAAGATATAATGAATTCCCATTTAATTGGGCTAAATAATAATTAAGTAGTCAAACATTTAAAAACATATTCTACATACTTACCTAATTACTACGAATACGAAATTTAAATTACTATTTATAACTAAATATAGTACAATCAAGAGCTTTCTACAACATTTTAATGCCTTTATTTCATATCTTTATCAAATGTCTATTACCTATGTCATTAATCCATTTCTTGAAAGCAGTTAATTTGGACACTTGAACCCAATGAATACTTAATACGCTGATAGTGAGTAGAGATATCAATTATCTCGTACTCAATAATCGAAAACAAACAGCTTCAAGAGTTGTCATGATTTGATTTAAAAAAAATGGTTTATATCGATTTAACGCTAATTGACGCTTGTAAGTGCGGCAGTTATGAATGTCGTTTAGGATCAATGATATTTTACTATATTATATAAGTACATTGTTTAGGATGTTTTTTTGTCTAGACATCGGCAATATCGGGATAAGTACTTGTTTTTTGGTATGCGTATACTTGCTTGTATTCTTTTGTATGTATATCCGCCTTGGCTGGTATTATTTCAGTTATAATAAAATTGTCTAGAGACTTCCTAAGGTAAACAGGGTGTATCTAGACTAAATATTTTGATTTTTTTGTTGAAAGTAGTTTATCTGTAGACGCCACCAGTGACCCTCGATTAAGAATGAATTAAATCAACGCAATCTTGCAGATAATATATTATATACCTTGTACATGAAAATGTGTATGTCAATTTTAAAATCAAATATTCCAAACAAACCAATAAATAACGAATTAATTTTACCCAAATTTGATTAAGTAAATCTAACAAAAAGTAGGTATATCATTGATTTGAACGACTATAGTAGAGGTAATGCACTGATTTAATAGCATTTTAAGAACATAGTTTACTTATACGAGTATTTTTTAATTGGTTGAGTGTGCAACTACTATATCAAATTATATTGCCTCTTAATTGATGGAATCCTGTGTTTGCTTCATAAACTTTCTATCAAGAAAACGACCACGGTTTTAGATCTGTCTTAGCAATATTGGCCATTGGGGATCCATTCCGTAGTCATCTAAGCCATCGTTCGAGCTGCACTCGGTTGCCGTGTCCGACCTAATCCAATTTCAACTATACGAGTATTACGAATCTTATTGAAAATTTTGAAATTTCAGTAAACCCAACGTTTTGATATTCATTTTTTTTTCAAATACTGCACTTTAAAATAGCATATTTACAGCAGGCGCTGGAAACGTCGGGGATATGAAATTCTAATATAATCTGAATAAAGGCAGTCGAGAAAAAAAGGTTTGATTCAATGTTCCTGTTACTTAACATCCTGTATCTTGCTTTTATTGATAGGAACTCTTTATTCGCCAAAATTGCCGTCGCAAACTTCTCGCTATAATAGTCGCCAAGCCGACGCCGCGTCGTGTCGGCAATTTATGGGCGAAGTTTGGCCAAGTGCTATTCGAGTCTGAGGAAACCCGCTCGTGTTGTTTTCGGCTTAACGTGAATACTATGTTCTTGAGTGGGGATTTTTTTGAGTGGTTTAATTTTCTATCGCTACTTAAGTTATTCTACAAGGAGTCACCGATGCTTCTTACTCACTGCTCTCTGGATCCCATTCCTTGAGCTTTAAAATACTAATCTGTTTCAATCGCAGTCAATCTCTAGCTTTTATTGAGTACAAAAAGTTTTTATCCCGGAACAATCCACACACGGTCATCTGACATTCAGGGCACTTGTATGTAACTTTTTAGTAACCAGACAAGCAAGACAACACGGCGGCGTCAAGCTTCAAGCGTATTGGAATTAACCATCAAGGTGTTTTTATTATATTTTCTTAGGATTCTGGTGCTGCGTGCTCTTTAGTTAGTAATACTAAGTACGTCCAGCTTTACCCCTTATCGAACATAGACTCTACTTTGGTGTAGAATATTGTTTCCGATCAAGCAACATGTTTTTATAATAAAAATTTATGGGAAATTTTTCGGTGGCAGACAAAAAAGACACTGATATGTATCTCATAGTTCGTGGTGACCAATTTCATCATAAGGAAATGGAAAAGCAGAGCGCGTGATGGGTTTCTTAAAAGCGATGCTAACTACCGTCCGGGACTAGTCATATAGCAGGTAGTGGCACGATGCTTCAGGCGAGGTTTAGCTGGCAATTAATTCCATTGTAAATTGCGTTACGAAAGCTTTTCCTCTCGACCTATTAATCGCCAGAGTTGCAACCTATAAATCCATTGTCAGTGATGTGGAGCAATGTAGATACTTGGTACCTAAACATTGACTAAATTCGCAGTTAGAGCATGTTAGCTTTAAAATAAAATAAATTGACTTTACACGCACTTATACCCTATATGTTTATCAGTCGAAGTTGATATTAATGATGATTACTATAGTGAGAAATAAAAGGTGCGGGTGGGACCTCGAGTAAGGAACTCTATCCGTAGTCCAGTAGAAAACAGTGTCTTTTGTGGCAACGCAAGTAGTCCGTGAGTATGCGGTGCGTGTTTGGTCAAGATCGTGGTCTGCAGAGACCGTAGTCTGTAGTCAGCGGGTAGAACACATGTGCGATCCACTAGATGGATATGCGTATCGGCTGTGAGAGCCTGGCGATGGACGGGCTGATTCGAGAGATTAAGTTCTACATTTGATAGTTGGAGTAAAACGACTGTGGAATACGACTCTGGCTAATGAACTCTGTATCAGGAGTGGTCGAGCAACACATAGTCTCGTTGGATATTTCTTTGTCGAGTGACTGCCACACGAGGACATGTGCAAGTAGGATGGCCTTATCACAATCGAGCCACCAATAGACAAGTAATCGAAACGCCAGCGGCATGTAGAGGTGCTCGATCTTTTACCCTACAGCTTCAGCTTTATGTGCTCGATGGAGTTCGATGGAGTCTTTGACGTAACACTGACAGTCGGGGAGAATAGTGGAGAAACAGATGAAAATAAATTAAGGATTTGGTTCGCGGCCGCGGTCGGGGAGGTAGCGACCGTGAGCATACATTTTCCAATGTTTGTTCTACCAAGTATATACTTCCATTATATACTTACTTGATAGTATAAATTATTATGCAATGTCTATTAAACTACTTGACACTGGCTGGCGAAATCATGAACAATTGGTTGGAACCATCATTTTGTAAAAGAAGAAGAAGAAAAGAAATTAAAGATGCGGTCGGTTAGTAAACACGGATAAAAATAGTGCGTTGTATGTAGTTAGTCTAGCTTTATATTGGTCTAATTTTTTGTTGGTTTAATGTTGGTGTAGATTGTTGGTTGCTATTGTGTGTAACTTGATCAGACATTATTCTTTGCTCTTGCTTTAATGGGCAACCAACATTTCCCACGATACTGGCTATACAAGGAATAATGCTAAGGAGTGTACCATCATATAGTATATCCGTCTCTAAAATAAACATATATGAAAATTCCTCGGTGCAGCTTGAGACAGCTAGCTGAACACTCAAATTAAAAACTCCGTCTATTCCTTTATTTAAAAAAAATATAATTAAAGAAGTGGAGTGGTAGCATTTGCTCAGCAATAGAGTAGGATAGTGCAGCTTTAAAATCAAACAAAATAGGCTTTTATTATAGTCGGCGTGATGTAGTTGTTACTGTAACATCTAGCACCACTGATACGGTTCATGTCCATTCATATTCCAGTTGCACAACAATACTGGCATTTTTAGATACAAATCTTTACATATCAGCTTTAGCACCACGGATAGCTCTTTCTAACAATGCAGGGTTCCCGCCGTTAGCGTTGCTCAGATACAATTGTGATGTTTTCCCACATACCTGCAGTCGATATGCACAGACACTTTCACTGTTCATCCTCACATATAAAATGTTCATACTCACTTAAAAGTTGACAATGTCTTCCCATACTCTCTGGTGATGCATCCCGGACAAGGGGGTAAGTAAGTAGTAAGGGTTGTTTAAAGAGGGATTTACTAAAAGATTTTTACTGGATTGGGGTTCATGAACTGCTATAATTGCTTACCGTAAGGTAGTCCCATTGCCAAGATAATGTAAGGTTGCCATCGTAGTTTTAAATCTCTGGCAGACCACTTCGTGTTAAGAAAACTAGGCTTAAAATTATTAAAAAAAGACTACACATATTTTAAAACGTTTTATTCATTTTAAACATTACGAATAACTTAATTATAAATTACATTTCGGTTTGTGCAATATTTATGGTTGTTGAATAAAACTGCGCAAATTAAATATTTTGATGATAGTACCTACGGTAAGTAATCAAATATTAATACAAATTTCTGTTTAAACATCAGACCACTTTTACATTGAATTTAGTCTGTATTTCTTAAACAAGTGTGTGTAGTTTAAACGCTAATAATACCAGCTGTCCTCTGGTCACACACATACCGTGTAACTGAAAATTATTAGATACTTACACTAATAAAATTTATGTAGCAAAAAAAACTGTAGCAAATTTTAATTTTATCAATTCAACTGGTTCAAATATTATCTTTTGACAAATTTAAAAAGGCGGTCAACTTTAAATATTTAAAAGTAATTTTATATCTGTACACACATGCAACGCGCTAAGTAAGTATTCAAGTTTAAATATTTAAATTTTGTCAGCACTATACTCAATTAAGGGTTTAAAATGCTTGTTATAAACTTTTGACAGAATATTTTAATACATATTTATCTTAGCAGGCAGGCAGGTGTGAACAAGAGTTCAACCTGCAAGAATATTTAGCATTGGACAAAATGAAAAGGAAAAAAATATTACAATGTTCTTTTTTATAAGAGAATTAATTTTATTATTGGCCGAATAACTGCTAGGTCTCATTACACCACATGTTTTAAAAGATTTTATGTTACTAAATCCCATCCTAAAAAATCATTCGGTTTAAATTTTACGAGGGTAATATACATACAAACCATTTAATGAATGCTGCTTAAAGTACACGACTTTAATCAGCTAGAATCATATTTTTAATTATTTTCTCGTACAATTATGACGGTAAGCATGCATGTAATACAAAATGTTTTAATTACATAAATGAATAGTACCTAGACAAAAGCCAAAATTAATTTTAAAGTGATCAAGACGGTAGCATTATTATCTTAGTAAATAAATTTATACATTTTGAACACATTTGTAAGAGTACAAAACAGTTACACAAAATAATATATTTTTGTACTTGGATTTATACAATATTCTCACTTAAAAACTAATTACTTAAGTTATACTTACTCCGATCTAGGACCTAAGTGGCAAAGTGGGATATGTCTTATTTTAAACATTTTATTTATGAACATTATCAAACTAAAGAACGAAATCGATATGTTTATGCATTTATATATTAAGATCAGAAATAATTTAAAGCTGACGTTATTTATAATTTTATATATAGGCCCCACAACATTACACGAAAATTTAAATTAAACATCTGTCCGCTAAACAGATAAGAATGGCAAAGAAATCAATTAATTGTAACCCTTTTAGCAAAGGTGTAATCGAATAATATGTCACCATTTTGAATCCATTAATCCCATTACAAACCTATTCATACATATTTGTCAGAGACCCTTTACTACAAACCTTTTATAGATAGCAAACATACATTAGTCACAACATTATTACTGACACGTGTGTTATGCACGATCACACCTGGATTCTTTATTCGCGAAGCTTTTTTTCATCGCCGTACACTCTGATGGCAAGATTTTGAAGCTAAGGAAGACATTGCTTATAATACTATGGCTTTCGGGGCTAAAATCTATCATGAAATTCAGTCTTTTACATCGGAGGTTGCTGTCACTAGGTGTAAGAGCCAAGATCACGAGATGATGCAGTTCTTGTCCTGCTGCGCATTCTTCCTTTGTCGTTCGCGTTTCGCACATGCCACCGTGTCGTTGGGGACGTACGATATTCTGACACCGCCGTATGCTCTTCTGGTCGGCAGAGTGTAGGATTCCGCCGACGACGAAGAAGAGGAACACGTGCTGCAGTAACTGCTGGCGTCTTCGTCCCGAACTCTTTCCCTTTTTGGAGGTTCGTCGGGCTCAAATGCAGCGTTATCATCGCCGCAGAATCGCACAGTTCTTCCGCCACGTGGCTTTCTCGGCGATTTCTTGCCATCTACTAACGTTAACTCCGGCATTGACGAAGAATGTCCCGGAGTAATCACTGCTTGTGCCTCGACGGGGTGCGGTGGCCTCCAATCATCAGGAGATTCGTCATTGTGTTCTTCTGAAGTCGGTGTTGGCTGTATTTGGTGTTCTGTCACGGACTGTTCTAACCGCAAGTCTGCTAACGCTCTATCTAAGCTCAGGCAAGCGTGGGGCGGTGGAGGCGGATGAGGCGGTGGGGTCTCTGGTGCTAGAGATCCACTTGGTTCAGAGTCAGCGTCGATAGGTGGCGATGGCTCTCTTTGCGGAGTTCTCGGTGGGGATTTGGGTGACGGTATTCTTCTCGGCTTCGGTACTCTTGGCGGGCGTGGCCCTGGTCCCGAGGAGTCAGACGGTGTTGGAGGTTCGCCTTTGGAGCACGCTATTGAGCAGAATATCGCTCCTTTACGTGGGAGAAACGGTCTACCAAGTAGGCTGGCTCGGCACGTATGACAAGCGAAGCAGCGCTCTGTCGCGTGCCAGTGCTGGCCTTCGTGAGACATCTGGCCTTGATCGACGCCTATTGGTTCACCGCAAGCGTCACAATACTCCGCGAAGCAGTTGTCAAAGCAGGGCAAGCAGTAGGGCCTAGCTTCACGCATGATGTACCGCTGCCCGCCGAGTTGCCGCGAGCACTGTGCACACGCAAAATGCTTCATGTGCCATGCTCTCCCCTCAGCTTCCGTGCACTCATCGGCTAAGATTATCTGAGGACAAAGAGACATTTAAGAATTGAGACTTAATTTGGCTTCATATATTTGCTAGGTGGTATTGTACTTTATTAGCAGTAACAGCTCAGTGGGCGAGCGCTTGCCTTGGAAACAAGATGCGCAGTTTCGACCCCCGGCTCGCACCTCTGATTTCTTTCATTAATCATGTGCGAATCGTCTTTGTGCGATTGTTACTACCTTTCGATGAAGGAACACATCGTGAGGAAACCTGCATGCCTGAGAAAGCCTAACTAGCTTTGGAATGACATGTGAAGTCCGACAACCCGTACTTGGCCAGCGTGGTGGACTATGGCCTACCCTTTTATCTTGAGGGGAGCTCCGTGCCCAACGGTGGGACAAAACAAGGGCTGGTATTATTATTATCCTTTGTACAAGACCACCCAGTCCAGGTGTGATTCAAATATCATGGCGCGAAGCATTGTCCAAGGAAACTTTGCTGTGTTGCGGCTTAAATTACCAGGTTCTTGGGACTTGATAATTTATGTCTCTGGTGACGAGCGATATTGTAATGCGACTGGCCATGTATTGAATACCATCAGGCGAATGTTGTCTTATCATTAAGTTGCATTTAAGAAGAATTCGATAAATGGTGACGATTTAGATCGGATCAATCCGACAAATTAAGGAAGAAGTTATATTATTATGATGACAACAATGAATTAATGATTACCTCACAGTATTGGTTATGTAATTAGATTAGATAAGTTCATATACAGAACTATATAATATAATAAAAAGCGTGTTAAAAATAAACACAACTCTAGTTAGGCTAGATATGACAGTAAAAACTAGACATAATTATTCTAATATACATATTTATGAAATTGTCGAGTCTTGCTCGTGAAAGAGACTAACGATTGCAGGCGTTAAGTATTAGTTACGTTAAAACAATTCTAATAAAAAAAACTGGTATAATATATCAGCATAAGGAATACACTAGTTAGGTACTACGGGCCCGATGTCACCCGCAACCGCGTCCACCAATTACATCATAATAACCACTTTTATTTAATTAATTACGTGGATAAACAATGTTTAATTGGGCATTATTATTCATGGTGCCTGTCGCTAGAGGCGATGCTGTCGACCCCAGGAAAGTTGCGACAATGGCCGCCTGGGAACCGTTCCCACGGACCACACGACTATTTTGTTCGTGTTCATTAGTGGACTATTCTCCAGTTATTAATATTTTTTTAAAAACGGTATTTTGTGCCATGCGTGCGACTACAGTTGGCACTTGGGTCGAATTAGTTTAGAAAATAGTACTTGTATTTTATTCAATTAAAGACAGCACATACGATAGGTATAACATTGTACATAACACCCTAATGGTTTTAGTCGCTGAATTATTTTGATACAGTCCTCTTACGTAGCGAAAAGGTGGCGTTAGATGCGGTATTCACTACCATTTTTTCCCGAAAGGCTTATTGACTTTGATACTTTAAATTTTAAAATCTACTGAATCTAGTAATTTCCAGTTACAGTGCCATATCGGTATAAAGCAGTGACACACTGTTGCTTTCTGGCAGAATATCTTGCACTTCATTGATAACTGAAATTACCACAGGCGGACCATGAATACTGTAAATAAAGTGTTCGAAACGTCGGGATATTAAAATCAAAAATAAACCGCGATATAATCCGTAAAATTAGTTTCAATTCAATGTGTAATATTCGGGTAAATAGAAATCATTATTCAGTGATAACTACCTGGATGGTTTTTTCTACCATCTTCGTACCTGGTAGGTACTATAAAAGTATGTATTACATTATCCCCGTGTGTTAAGCCCCGGAATACATAACCTATTTCCCAGTGGTAGCCCCGTGGGACAAACCACCGGCGCCATGATGGCTGATACCAGCGAGGCCTGCTCTCAAGAAGGCCTGGGAGCGAAGCTATCTGCCTCATTATCACCTACAAATGGTTTATTGTTTGAGGCTAGACTGGATTTCTAAATTGCATAGAATCGGCAATCTACAAGAATAAAAGTGTGTAAACAGTTTCATGAACTAAGTAACTAACACAATTGATGCAGCACCTGTTAAGAACATCAGTTAGTGAGAAAGACATATGTACATTCTATTTCAGTTTCAAACGTGATTGAAACGCGCGGAACCATGTTGCATGTATCTCTTTACCTTTTAAACAAAAACTCATCGATATTTTGTAACAAAAGCTAGAACAAATAATGTTATCTATAAGGACCGGCTAAACATCGGTGATTTCATTGCTAACATCGACTGGCTCGATCTTACATAACATTGCAACATGTGTCGTGATTCACTGTGGCACTGTCATACATAATAATAATAATAATAAATACACTTTATTGTACACCAAAAGTTACATGTAAATTTAACAATACGTTGTAGATATCAATGTACAAAGGCGGCCTTATCGCTAAAAAGCAAACTCTTCCAGGCAACCCAAACACATACATACACATACATATACATACGTAGGGTTTTAGAGAAACTGTCCGCGTAGGTAGCTATAACCAAGTACTTCCATGGGTACCTCTTCCCGACTGTCAACTATTTTTTTATTCCACATTTAAAAATACTGCATTTATAAAATGTAGAGTAGGTACGAGTACTTACAATAAAATTTGATTGTACTTAATTAAAATATATTTATAATGATAATATGTATCGAGTTGATAATAAATATATACAAAAATATATGCTCTTTGCCCAGGAAGAGGCCTATCTGGGATCTTAACCTATTCAGAGAGCAGATATTCTACTGGTGAAACGTACAGAGGCGACGACGAAGCCGGGCTGATGCAGAAACACGATTGTAAAGTGAGGCACCCCCTCAAGTCCGTTTATTTCTTTTAGCTTTTTATAGCACTTGGGAACAAGGAGTTCATAAGCGGTGGTTTTAAACAACCTGTTCTATTGCGACATGTTTTCTTTAGAAAAACGTCAGCCTCTTTCGCACGTATACAGACAGAGCCCAAACTGGACAAACACATAGAGCCAGCCCCGAAGTACGTTGTGAATGAGGATTTGTGCCCCATTTGATAGATGTGAACTGGTAAAGAAGATGTTCCGGACACTGATCTTTTTCCTAATGTTACCACAATGTGTGTTATACTTAAACCTCAGATATTGGTCTAGTTTGACATCGAGGTATTTTGGATATATTGAGGGTTAAATGTTAGCGCCGCTTTAATTGACTTTCAGCGTACTGTGGGCTTTGCGATTTCGAAGATGAAAAGCAAATGATTGCGTCGTAGATTGGTTAAGTTTAAGGGCATTCTGCTCGTCTGCTCTCTAATCTCACTTTTATGTCTGGTGCATTAAAAAAATTAGGTCAGTATAGGTAATACTGACAAAGTACTCTCTACCTCTGCATTGAGGTAAGTATAAAGGAACATTTTTATGACTAAACTTTTTCCAATACCCTTCTCCCGTTATGGAATTGATTCGAAACGTTGACATAATACTTTTGTGTGATAAAAAATATATTATACTTCACGAAATTCATTACAAACTCCTAAGGTGTGTGGCTCTTCGTATGAAATTTATAAAATACTTGAGCTTTACCAAAGGCAATGTGAAATCGATATAACAGGCAAAGATATCATAATTATTACAGGCAAAAGAAACCGAACCGTTAAAAGCTAACAAATCAAGTAACTAGGGCTGGCAACAGTTCTTAACGTACAACCGCCGGTACAGCCTTGCCATAATGCGGATACAACGCTACAATAGCATGTCTATATGATTTCAATGTTAATCTTAAGTAAATGAAGATTAAGAAAATTAAATGAAGTAAAATAAACTATTTATAAAAAAAAAAAAAAAACCGACTTCAAAGTAAATTATCTAAAAAGCATAAAATAACGAAAATATATTGAAGTCGGTGCTAGCACATCATGTTAACTAACACTAGCACAAGCTGACACCGACTTCAATATATTTTCGTTATTTTATGCTTTATAGATAATTTACTTTGAGTCGGTTTTTATTTTTTTTTAAATAGTTTATTTAATACTTTTTAGTGACTTATTTTATCAAATTATCAAAATAGGTATCAGCACTATCACGCAACTCGAACGTCTACGTTACAGTAACTTACTGAAAACATAAAAAGTGTATATCTCTTAAACTAATGGACCGATTTTGATGAAACTTATACTCTACCCTAAGTTGAGAAATACTCTAACTATTGCAAAAAGAATTTTTGAAATCGGACTTGTAGTTTCTGAGAAATCCGTGGACAAACCTACATACATACATACATACATACACTCATAAAATTTGGTAAATTTGTTTAGAAGCCCACATAGACTAACATATATTAATATTACGCATTTTTATTAATATTACATACATACGCGTCGAATAGGGAACCTTCTTTTTGAAGCCGGTTAAAAAATACACACAAAATGTGAGTTTCTATTATTTATAATTATTAACCGACTTCAAAAAAGGAGGTTCTGTATTCGACGCGTATGTATGTAATATTAATAGAAATGCGTAATATTCATATATGTTAGTCTATGTGGGCTTCTAAACAAATTTACCAAATTTCACGCGTGTATGTATGTATGTATGTATGTAGGTTTGTCCGCGGATTTCTCAGAAACTACACATCCGATTTCGAAAATTCATTTTGCAATAGTTAGAGTATTTTTCAACTTAGGGTAGAGTACAAGTTTCATCAAAATCGGTCCAGTAGTTTAAAAGATATAAACTTTTCATGTTTTCAGTAAGTTACTGTAATGTAGACGTTCGAGTTGCGTGATAGTGCTGATACATATCTTGGTAAAATAATTCACTAAAAAGTGTTAAATAAATTATTAAAAAAAAAAAAAACCGACTTCAAAGTAAATTATCTAAAAAGCATAAAATAACGAAAATATTATTGAAGTTGGTGCAGTATATACACAGCAGGTATGCTAACACCAACTTCAATAATATTCTCGTTATTTTATGCTTTTTAGATAATTTACTTTGAAGTCGGTTTTTTTTTTAAATAGTTTATTATGATTATGAATGCTTGCGAAACTATCACGCAATTAGAACGATTATACTTCTTGAGTCCAATATTTTACAAGACGTTAATAAGTTGATCGCAGAGTCCCGACTTCAATTCTAATATCAGATAAATGTTATCCCCTCGACTCAACATAGTATGAAATTATAATAATAAAAGAATGCAAGAATGCACGGGCACGGAAAGCACGGGTGTTTATGTTAGCCTGACAAAAATAGATTAAATATGTAGGCCATAGAGTAGCTTCTGGGTATTTTTTTCATTTAGTCAATTCTTCAGTAAATATATAAAATACACATGTACTATCGCGGACACGAACGGTGTACCAGTTTTAATCAAAATCGTTTGAACGATGTTCCATGCGCTTACCCCGTCCGCACGTATTTTGAATCGGCTCGTGCAAGCCATTATCGTCCTAAATGTGATACACCGCATGTGACCGCTAGAGTACATGTGGTCGCATTCTGTAATTTTACCATAGTGCGATTTGCAAAAGGAAATAAGGCATATATTATTATGTATATCTTTTAGAAATGTGTTATATATTACCGTTACACGTGTAACAAGTATTCTCGGTTAGGCCGGTCTATTCCCAAGTAGGTCTAAATGTCTTTGGTCTGACATTATACCTAGTATCGCGAGCAAAACTTACATAAGTCACTAAAGGTACATTAAAGGTCTGCATTGCCGCAAAGCCTTGACATTTGTCTATCTGTGCCACTAGTTACTTTAATTTTTCATTAAAAGAAATACCAAACAAACCTAAACCTATAACAATAGTTTCTGTATATTTTAAAGTGACGAAACAATTACTCTATACATAAAATAATAATTAAAGTAGGGCCAATTTAATAGGTCTCATTTGACACTACATCAAATTTTAACAACGTAATCTTGTAACGGCGGTCATAAAATATTATTAATTATTTCGAAGTTAGAACTGAAAAATTTCTTAATTCCTTTCAATTACGATTACGAATTATGACAAAAGAAACAGACAGAACAAAGAAACTGACAGATATCAAATGTGATCTATTAAATTGGCCCTATATTATATCTTCACGCTACCTTTTATAAAAAGCTGTTGTATAACATAGGTACATGTTGTTGTGTTGTGTAAGTATTTGATAACATGTATAAAACATTAAAATCTAAAAAGAAACCTAATTTAATTTTCCCTAATCAACAATTATTATAATTATTAATCAATGGTCTAGTTTAACCCATAGTTTCAACTAGTTATTTATAATTATTTTTAATCTTATTGTAACGTGCTAACAAGCAATTCTGTTAAAACCATTTCTTTGATCGGCATTCCGATTTTACTCATTTTACCACAAATACTTATTGGATGTGCGTGTGTGTGCTGTTGGGAATAGTGGAATTGAATAAATTATTAATTTTAATGAGACAAGGTTCTCGCTTACTGTACAAAATGATTTAAATCATGCCTGTTAATGGATTCTAGAAAATACTGCTTATCCACCAAATCCTTTCTGTTCAAAAATCGATTTAAAAATCGATCCAGAAGTATTCGGGTCACATAACATTACAAATGCACACATAAAATCGTCGCAGCTGAATATAACCAAAAACAATGATAAGATTAAGGTATAAGCATGGATATAAGTATTAAAATTTTGGTGCTGTTGACTTATTATGTTGATTTTTATAGTAAGTACTTATTAATTTATATTTTTTTTATAACCTAACTAAATGACTGTTATGTCTTAGTAACTTGTACTGATTTCGTTGCCCAGATAGTTTAATACAACAGCTCTGTATTTGATAGCTTAAAATAAAATTAGGATAGCTTTTCATAATTCTTTAGCAGCTTAGATAATTTGGTGCCGCAATCTTGTTAGCAGCGACCGCTCGCCTTTTCCAATCTTCATTGCTTCTATTACTTGCTACTCTATCTAACTTGTTTTGTAATTGCGTTATTGAAATAATTGATAAATCTTTTTTCATTGTGCAGAATAAAAACCCTCAAATAAGTTGTCTAAAACCTGCATTACATTTATTTTGTGTGGAATATATTTCGTCCATGCCTACGCCTACCGATAATCTGTATTTTAGTCCAATAATTAATGTGTTTATTATAAAAGTGTCGTTAATAGAGACTTGGCACGATTAACTCGCGGTTGTTTACATAAGTTTAAGTTGGTGCTTATTCATTTTTATCAATAATTTAATCGCTCGAATCGTAATATTAATTATTCATTCGCTTAATGTTCGCGTGTTTAATATAGATTTGAAACAATTTTATTTTGGTATTTCCATTATTTTTTGTTCAGACGTTCAGAAAACAGTATATTAGACGCAGTAGAAATTTGATGCCGAAGCGGCGTGATGAGCGATCAGTGCGAGTGGCATGATCGATCGGTGCAAGAGAGGCGGAAAACGCTATCATCTCATCTGATTTTTAAACCTGTGATAATTCAACGCCTTTCCCTGGAAAGATCCACGGACATTTTCCGCTTATTTTTACTTCGCTTCCATAGCCCGCTGTCCCTATGTTCTACATTTATTTAATAGAAACGGCCAAGAACTATCAAGATCGCCTAATATCGTGATCGTCACACGACACAACTGCATTGTTTAGGCAACTGCACCGCTATTAAAACCGTCGGAAATATTAATAGGGTTAATTAGTGTTAATGTGCGCTAATTAACATCTGAAGAGTGTAATGTACGAATTAAAGGCACCGGCGCTCTCCCATGGCCTTCGGTGGATTATTAAGAACACGCAACATTGGAATTTGTGCATTCAATTTTGCAATGTTCCAAACAGAAATATTATGAACTACCAGTTTATATGAAAATTATTATACGACTTTTCGGTAATAACGTGAGAGATTTGTAGACTGTCATTTCACAGTGGTTTATTGTTATTATTTAGTTGTGTAAGCCACTCTCCGCTTGCTGTCAGCGCAGTAAATACGTATTCTAAGACATGGTTATGTTTTTCATTCTTGCCTGTTTTGCCATCTGTGATAAGCTCACCGTTTACTATTAGGGGAAATTGAGGTCAAGTATAGTATAATGAGTGAAAAAATGGAGGTCGTGTGACTACTTTTGAAAACAGATTCAGCTTAGTAATGATTGAGCACAGAGTTTGAATATTTATTATGAAAAAGCTGACCTAATCTGCCCGATCGGCCAACACAATCTGCCCCAAATCTAGCAAATAACTAATCGTGTAGCTATTATATTCGTCAACGTTCACCCTCAAATGTACCTAAATATTTTCCGCTAGCATGACAACCATTCAGGGCAGAAAGTTTAGGACACGAAATAAAAATTGAGTTTTTTAGGTCTAAAGCTAAAAAAAATAGTAATATTAACAGGTAGTAGAGCACAGAACAAAGAAGTGGAGAAGGTACCACTACGATACAGAAACCCCTTTGTTTTGGGCCGCCAGTGATGTATGATGGATCACAGTTCTGGTGGCTTAGAGGTATCCCCACAGATATAGATATCCCGATACAGTTTGCTGCCAATAGAGCGAACGATTGCTCTGTTGTTAATACGCGCACTACACGACGCAGTACATACTATTTAAATTAAAGCAGTAACTTACATTAATACAAACACTTTTTGTAGCATTATATACAGAGTAATAAGGGACCGATAGATAAGCACAGAATATTCGACGATGAAGATCGATACCTGAGACTGCAGTTATAAAGTCTCCAAAGCCCGGTAATTGCTCCAACTAAAGTGCTTCTCAGTCCAGAATATAGCAATTATACACATTGTTCTGAATCTTTTGGTGCCTAGATCTCTCGCACAAGGAACCTCCTACAAAAATATACATACAAGTGATTCTAATCGAACTTGAATAGAATTTCTATCCTGTCTCTACCTTTATATAGAACTAAAAAAATAGTCTGTGAATTATTAATATTACATACATACGCGTCGAATACAGAACCTCCTTTTTTGAAGTCGGTTAAAAAAGCCGATTAAAGCTTTAAGATCGTCATCGCAATTTTTTTTGCAAATCATACTTGCTCATAAATAACTAATCGTGTAGCTATTATATTCGTCAACGTTCACCCTCAAATGTACCTAAATATTTTCCGCTAGCATGACAACCATTCAGGGCAGAAAGTTTAGGACACGAAATAAAAATTGAGTTTTTTAGGTCTAAAGCTAAAAAAAATAGTAATATTAACAGGTAGTAGAGCACAGAACAAAGAAGTGGAGAAGGTACCACTACGATACAGAAACCCCTTTGTTTTGGGCCGCCAGTGATGTATGATGGATCACAGTTCTGGTGGCTTAGAGGTATCCCCACAGATATAGATATCCCGATACAGTTTGCTGCCAATAGAGCGAACGATTGCTCTGTTGTTAATACGCGCACTACACGACGCAGTACATACTATTTAAATTAAAGCAGTAACTTACATTAATACAAACACTTTTTGTAGCATTATATACAGAGTAATAAGGGACCGATAGATAAGCACAGAATATTCGACGATGAAGATCGATACCTGAGACTGCAGTTATAAAGTCTCCAAAGCCCGGTAATTGCTCCAACTAAAGTGCTTCTCAGTCCAGAATATAGCAATTATACACATTGTTCTGAATCTTTTGGTGCCTAGATCTCTCGCACAAGGAACCTCCTACAAAAATATACATACAAGTGATTCTAATCGAACTTGAATAGAATTTCTATCCTGTCTCTACCTTTATATAGAACTAAAAAAATAGTCTGTGAATTATTAATATTACATACATACGCGTCGAACACAGAACCTCCTTTTTTGAAGTCGGTTAAAAAAGCCGATTAAAGCTTTAAGATCGTCATCGCAATTTTTTTTGCAAATCATACTTGCTCATAAAGTCTTATATTTATCGTATATCCTACGTCGACCTGGTCTCATATTGTTACCCTACAGTGGCCTAAATGTGGCTATCGCCGGCCATTCGTCTCAGCGAGCACGCAGCATTTCCGCTGCAGACGGCGGCGCCCGCCCCCGCCCTACGCTTGCCGCCCTAGCGCTATAGAGGCCACTTATCGAAAAGTTGTTATTTAGCGACTACCTATTTACTGGTGTTTCTTATATAACGTTTTTCATTACAAGATTAAAATCGTAGCTCGTAATCGTAGCAAAAAATGTATGAATACAGGAGTGATGGCTGACCGCAGTGAAAAAAATCTAAATCTAGGGGCTGACTGGTGGCCAAACAAAACAAATTGGTGGGGTCATCGATATATTATTATTATATATCGATGGGTAAAGTTGAACATGAGATATTGAACTCTAAAAATTGTCTATTTATTCAAACATTTATTGTTACGATTTTGATCTTGTATAAAAAAAACAAGGTATACGACTTCTAGTAAACACTTTTAAAAATCATTGGTCGGCAATTACCCGTTTTGCAATTTGTACATTTGAATATAATGAAACTGAATATACGTACAACAATGCATGAAATATAGAGCAATATATTATAAAACTTGTTTTCATAAATAAAACCATCAACCCTCTTATAAGGGCCATTATTTATGATGGTCCGTCTGCCGGGGTCATTGCACCCTCGCTCAAACAGCCTAAACCATTTTAGGGCGTCCATTGAATACTAAATTATTTGCAGTATCGCTAAAATGGATCGTAATTGTTGAATTAAGGTGGTTGAACGCTAAAGGTGGCTTTTGAATATATATAGTACCTACTACTGTGACGAGGTACATAAATTGACTGTTCAATTTAACGTGGTTGGTATTGGTTATATCCGTTCAGGGTTCGATTCACATCCAAGACCAGCTTATTGTGCATGAAATCATGTCTGTTTGTAATGAATATATTATTATACGCAATATCCATGATCCTACTTAAAGTAGTGCTGCAGCCTCAGATAGATGGAATCCCATATATTAACAACCCAAGGAAATTGACACTGTGTCAGAGGTATCGCTGCGCCGATACAGCTAAATGGATGAATGAGGGTCCGTAAGCACAGCAACTCCTCATAGAGCAGTAGTAATCTTTACCGAGCTGGTAAACGACACGTCTACTGCTCCAAGTGCTTTGCATATTCAGTGCACGTGTTATAGATACATCAATGTTTAGGTACACATTGTTGCAATATCTGACTTTGTAATGATATTGGGTAAGCCCTCTTGCTAGATCCATTGCAATGTCTTTTGCATAAGAGACCTACCCAGGTAAAATATGTAGTTGAACCTCTGTAAACTGGTGTGTTGCTCGCTAACGTCGTAGTATCACAGAGTCGGTTATATAGGTACTTGGTGGTAGAATAGTGACTTAAGTGCGGTTTTTTTGAGGCAATTTATTATTAAAACGTTGGAGCCATACGTGCAGAAGTATTTCGCGAGCACGTGTTCAAGTACCATGAAATAGCGCAAATACAAGGGATGCACTCGACGCGACGTATCGGCCCATCGCCCCAACCCCGATGATATCGCGCTTCCGGTCCGTTGTGCCGGATATCGGCTGTGCGATTGTCGTTTTGCCGATATTTGATAAGATACGTTTGATTGCAATTTATTTACAGTTTTCCAATATATTAGTGTATCTTCATATTGCAGGTTTAAAATTCTATCGCTAAGAAGTCATATGTGTACATTGCTGTGTTGCAGTGTAAAGGCCACTGAAGCTGGTGAAATTACCTGGTTCAAGAACTTTCGGGCTGTCCAATGGCAGGCGGGTCGCCAAACATCACGTAAACATCATATTGTCACAAAGTTGCCGACAATAATCTTTATAATCTCGATTCTAATAGCGCAAACTAATGTTTCCAGTAATCCAGGCGCTGTAGAAAAATTCTAAACACACACACTAAGTGACTGGAAACAGATACCTCCGACCTTGTAAAGAAACTTGCAGTCATAAAGTGGTCTGTGTCTCACCTCATCGCAAGCAGAGCACCTCGGCTTTAGTGTCTCCGCGTGATGCCTCCCGCAGTAAAGCCGGCCTTCCTTCCAGAAGTACACCAGGTCAACGAGTAGCTCCTGGCAGGTGGCGCACACGAAGCAGGCGGGGTGCCAGCGCGCCGAGGGCCCGGCCCGAGCCGCTGACACGCACATGTCGCCTGCTGACATCGACTCCTCGCACTGTGAAAGATACAAGCTCGTTAGCTATTGCTGGATAAGCAAGGCAGTTCATGATTACATGGCATCTGGTTGCGAGTGCTTTAAGGTTGCTGCGCTGGCTGCCAAAACTATTTACGGTCAAGCATTAGCCTATACAGACTGTTAAAAACCCTGTCCGATCGCCGAGGTTATTAATCGGAGTCACAATACAGTCGTACTTATCTCATTTGTTGAATATCTCGTAAATACACACATCAAAAGTGTCTAGGGATCAAGCATTTTTAAGCGGATTTCTTGAGATTGAGATGTGGCTTTGTAATAAATTTATGATTTTATAAATTTATATGGATCCTTTTTGGTGCATTTCATAATTTGAATCAGGAACTGTGAATCAAATTCGAGTAAAAGATGAAAATCAGCTGTCAATATTTTCCCTATAAAAACATACAACGCATTGAAGACATTATTAGTGCTACTGTTTCCCTACTACTGATTAAAACCAACGTTATTATGGAGCGGCGACGTCATTTAAGCAGGGAAGAAATGCTCAGAGCCGTGGGAATGATAGAAGCTGGTTCCCGGCAACGTACTGTGGCTTTAGCTCTGAATACAAGTCAGAGTGTTATCAGTCGACTTTGGACACGTTACCGAAGCACTGGTACCGTGGCTGAGCGCCATGGAGGACGGTATCGCTGCACCACACGGAGACAAGACCGATATATTCAAATCTTAACTCGAAGAGCTCCAACAATAACTGCCATGATGTTAGCCGTGAGGCTTCATCACTCTTCAGGGAACTTAATTAGCGACCAAACAGTCAGAAACCGCTTGCATGAAGTGAACCTTCATTCCCGAAGACCGCTACGGGTACCACCTATAGCAATGCACAATCGTAGGATTCGATATCAATGGGCTCTTGAACACAGAAATTGGGCAGAAGAACAATGGCGTTTCGTGTGCTTTTCTGATGAGTCTCGTTTTGGTATGAGACCGGATACAAGACGTATACGACACTGGAGAACCCCTGGACGCCAACAGCGATTAAAATCCTGCCAGGAAGTCCATCCTTATAGTGGTGGAACCATCATGGTATGGGCGGGTATTTGGATCGGCGGAAGAACTGAGTTGATTTGGATCAGAGGCAACCTCAACGCTCAAATTTATGCTGAGACGATTGTATCAGACGTCATCGTTCCTCTACAAATGCAAATCGGTCCCTTATTTCAGTTAATGCATGATAATGCACGACCGCACACCGCAAGAGTTGTAAGACAGACTCTCGCCGCAGCTAACATCAATGTCCTGCCCTGGCCTGCTCAGTCGCCAGACTTGAACCCGATTGAGCATGCATGGGATATGCTACAGAGAAGAGCTCTGCCGAATATGGAGGGTATCCAGTCGCAAGAAGACCTTTTTTTGTTGTTGCAACGAACATGGGCGGCCATTCCACAGCGTGATTTGGATGAACTCATTTTGAGTATGCCAAACCGATGTTCTTGTGTTGTTAGTGTTCGCGGTAGAAACACGGATTATTAATTGTTTAAGTTACCCAATAAAATTTTAAAGAAAACTGTTATTTCAGTCTTTTTTTCGAACTTTTGTGTTAGTGGTTCAAATGTCAAAAATCCCTTTATTAGGAAAATGGCAAATTTCTTTATTAATGCAAAGGTGACTTGGTTTATCGTTACTGTGACAAACGAAAACACTTTATTTGATGAATCCTTAAAGAAAATTTTAATTAATATCAATCAGGAGAAAAGTTATTGCAAAAATATATGTTGATCCCTAGACACTTTTGATGTGTGTATCTTTCCTGATTTCTACTGGGTAGCGATTCTAATAGCGTCTTAAAAATTGGAACGAGGGTTTTTAACACTTTGTATGGAGTGAAAAAATTGGGCTACCTTCCACTGGCTGGATATATATTGAAGAAATACAGAATAAAGCCTCAGCCTCAGTACAGAACGAATTGGCAGAGGTTACTTAAATGCTAGATCTAATGTTTTAGGCGTAAAGCCTATATGTATTAAGTACGGGTGAATTATTTCTGACACAGGTTCAAATTCTAGGTAGTTAGTGAGAATTTTAACCTAAGGTGTCAGGATCGCAGTAAAAGCGCTCGAGAGCAGTAAACCGTTAAGGTAACTGTTACATGTTTTCTTCTCTTACGAGTACATCTACTATCCCTGTATGTCGGTGAGGATGAAGGTGAAATAAAGCATTGAGCATGTTTTGCTTTTCTTCGCTTAACTCGATGTGATATCGTTTGTTTTCCCTAATAAAGTAAAATAAAATAACTTTATAGCATATCGCCTTTTAGCGCAGGTGTAATGGGGAAATTGCATAAAATTATAATAATAACCAACCCGCACTTGGCCAGTGTGGTGGACTATGGCCTAAGCCCCTTCATCTTGAGGGGAGGCCCGTGCCCAGCAGTGGGACATAAACAAAGGCTGGTATACATACCACCCTTTTTCATGTTAAAATATTTTTTTGTGTCATAATTTATTATTATAACATGTATGTTACATACATGTGTGTTATATTTATAACATGAAAAAGGGTTTAATTAAAGCGGGATTTATTTATTTTAATATGAAAAATACAAGCATGACTATTTACAAAATGTAAGTAGAATAAAAAGTATACAAAGTATATTATAATAACAGGATATTATTATAATATACTTTTAATCCACACACTGTCATATAATCCTAATGCCTATATTTTTCGGGAAAAAAATCTTCTACTGGTTATGTGGTAGGCAAAGACATAATGGTTTCGGTCACAAACACAATCACAAATAGCATTACTATCTATCATGTTAAAAGATTTGCTGCCCGAGTCGTAGCCGTCTGAGAACGTATTGTGTAAAACTAAGATTTACGGTATTTTTGGCAAGTAAATATCTTTCATAGGCTACCATTTTCATTTTAGGTAATATCATTTTCTCTCGACTATATTACACTAGAGGATCATTATGATTATCATTCTGACTTTATCAGTCGTAAAAAAATATTTCGTGAGTATATTTTCAGCGGTGTTATTTTATTTACCCGCCTGGCAGGTGACGACTTTTCATGGGGGGTCCAAAAGTATTAAATATGACGGCACGCTGTCAGTGAGCGTTTTCGCGCCAACGTCAAAAAGTCAACTTTTGATTTCCAATAGGTATAAACCATAGATATAGAATTTTTCACTACGATACATGATTTGTGCATATTTGAACTTTTTTTGTTTTTGGTATTTCTAAGCGAGCCTAAAGTCTTTATTATACACTAAATAAGAAAAATTGTGCAATTTCCCCATTTTATGTGAACAAAATTAAGGATTATAACACTAATTGGCTTCATAAGTTCATGTAGTGCGACGAAGTGCAAACTATAGAAAAATACTAGTGTAAATACTACTAAACTGTAAAACTGATTCTCTTTTTAAAGTGACATCTAAACTTAAAAGTTTACGCAGTTTGAGTAAGTTTCCTGTATTTAGGTACAGGACTACTGCACTACTATTCTGGAAGAGAGGCGAAAGCCTCTTCTATAGAACTACAACCACAAAACGGCCAATAGTTATGTATATGTTCCACCGAAACCAATGAATACGTAGCCTGAACTATCCTGAGCGGTGTCCATCGCCGCTTCCGTTCACATTAATATTCCGTGAGCCACATTCCACTTATGATGATCAGCAATAAACCGACGACCTTGCGACCACCTCGCGCTCAGAAGGACGGCGATTGTTCCCGGTATGGCGAGACCAATGGCCGAGCCGTAAATGGTTTAACGTATTCCGAAATCGCGAAACGGTGGCTCCATCAAAGTGTACCGACCGCGGTGTAAGATTTACGGGGCGGAGATAGCGAGCTTTTTGGAGGCTAAAAAGGCAGCTTCTGAACGGTATCGGTGGTTCGGGTTACATTGTATTTCGAATGGAAAAATCCATTTTACTTTGATTTTACTGAACTGGGGTTTGGAGTCAATCAGGTTTCTGGAGTTTATCACTGTACCAAACTTCATCTAGGTAAGGAATGTCATTGCCAACGTATTGTTGCTAACAATGATATTCTCGACATAGGTAAATAAACATAACATAGGTAAACTAAAATTAAAAACAAATTTAACTAAAACTACAAACTAAACTTAGCGCTGACTTCTACAATATATTTTTAACTATTTACAGTTTTATGCTTTTTGCAGCAGTTTTTTTTAGAATATTGTATCAATATCCTAAAAAAAACTACTGCAAAAAGCATAAAACTGTAAATAGTTAAAAATATATTGTAGAAGTCAGCGCTAAGTTTAGTTTGTAGTTTTAGTTAAATTTGTTTTTAATTTTAGTTTAACACAAAGGCTGTTAATAATAATTGACTCAAGAAAAAGTGTGTCGCTACGTTAAAGAAAAAAGAAGAGGGTTCCGTGCCATCTTTGACGTGTAAAAGTTAATTTTCTATTGATCTAACACCACAGATAGCAAAAAGGCCAAACCGCATAGCAACAAGAAATCGCGCTACATAGAAACAACATAAATATTTACCACCTGTAAAATATTTTTCCGTCTACAAACTTGGTAGATAAGGAGAGTTTTTAACCGACTTCATTTGTAATATTTTTAATTATAATTAAAAAAATACACACGTGACCCAATATGAAACACAAAATGTTTTAAAATATGAAATTGAAGTGCTTTGCAGTCATCGTTATACTATATAAACTTTGCAGTACCTAGTCTCACTTTGTGAAGTTGTGAGGCCACATTTCGCCCTAGATAATGCTTACCAAACGTCAAAACAAATTTAAAAAATTAATATTTCGCTTACAATATTGTATTGTACATATTTGGTGGAGAGGTTTAGTAAGCAATATCTATCACTATTCCAACTTTTAAATCAATAGCATTAGTAGTTGCTGAAATATAATTTTGCGATAGTCAAACGAAGTCGCACACCCCCTTTTTCACCTACTTACGCAACCTAATAATTGACCTGTGCATAAAAAAAGTTCAATCTACCGTACCTATCCTTTGACGTATAGTCATTTTCTCACCAAGATATTACACAGAAAGCCACAGTGACATCACACAAGGTGGGCGCTTGGAATGCGTGAATCAGTACGCGCGCGTGTCTTTATCAGTTAAAATGTACAAGATACATACTTACATTATATTATATATACAAGATACATAATTATAAATAGCGATTGATAGCAATTTCTATTAAGCTTAGATCATTTATAACTTTAATTTTGTCCGATAATATAGGGTTAATCCGATAATTAGGGCAATACTTTCTTAAAGGTACTCTTACTTATTTTTTCAACGTTCGGTGATAATTTAATACAAAACTCACAAATATCAATGTACAAGGTTTATTTTATAATTGTGATGATTACCATACGTTTGCTACCTTAAAATCAAAGTAGTACATTACACTGATAGGGAAGATATAACTATGTAAATATAGGAGACTCCTAAATTGCCTCCACCTTCCCCTTGCTACAACCAGTACCAATTCCAAGTAATATATCATATTATATATATGACTTATAAAACATCATTGTCAACAAAATACATAATACTTATTATAAAGTGAAGTGATGGGCGATACACATTGTACATTTAACTTACTAATTTTATACAATGTCAATAATCAATAATTCTTAATCAATAGGGCTTTATAAAACAGTTTAATAGTTGTCAATTAATTGTAAAATATTAACAATAACAATGTATTTTTAAATAAAATACTGGATCAAAGCATAGTCAACATCTACAACCCTCAATTGTCCCTGGTGAAATAGAAATGAAACCAAATAAATTTAATTATGTATTATCGAATTTCATAAATCAATTTTTATTAAATATTACCGATTCTAACAAACTGCCAGTCCCAATATCCTATCTAGTTCTTACTATAAGTTAAAATAGTTACCATTGATAGCTTTATGACATATCTCCGTTTCAATAAACTAAGATAGAAATATCTAACCTTACTACTGATCTAGCTTCGAGACCTTGAAGCTTACTAGAGATAAGAAAATTAATGTCAAGTGTCATATTGTTACATTTTGACTGAGATTTCTATCGGCGGTATTGGGACCGGCCGATAGCAATACTGGCATGTCCTTAACTCTCGATGTACAAAACATCGTTGATACCTATTCTACTGCTCAGTTCAATTTCAAATAGATGTTTGTAAATACGAATAATTTTTTTTTGTGTAGTAAAACATCGGATATTAAGACAAATATGTTATCACATGTTATCACATACACCATAATAATAATCAACACAAATCATTACTTTATGCAATAAAATACCCGCCATCAGTAAACTTAGTCAACTGTCGCTAGGGAATGTCAGACAACAGTTAAGGTCTCATTATCGTCATGACAATAATAAAAGTACTTTTAAAAAACCATTTAACTGATTGAAAATGATTGGAGATTATGCCAATTAGCCAATTACAAGGTACAGATAACAAATTCCAATAAAGTTCACATTTATAAATATCTTTTTAATCATTCGCAACGCCACGCAATATTCATTCGCAACGCTCCGCAATATTCATTCGCAAACCTGCTTGCTTATCCTGACAAAATATTAGAAAGTGAACATAATTGCTTACGGATGTACAACGAGTAGTTTATCCATATCACCGCTATTTTCATTTTGCGTCAGTCTGCTACCATAGACAGCGAGCATTCGCCTTTCGAAGATCATTCAGCTTTTTTTTTCAAATCCATACTGAAAAGCAAATATACAGATATACTAAAAGGTTTAAGGCCTATAGGCCAATCTCACTTCTGATATTAAATTTATCTGTTAACTGTATATTTATAATACATATATTTATGAAGGAAACTGACTAATAGCAGAGTTTTTAATAAGCTTTCATAATTTATAACTTTAAAAAGTACTGGTATTATTGCGCAATACTTTCTTAAAGGTGGGGTACCTTTCCTCTCCTCCTCTCTATCAAATTATCGGATATTTATTAATTGTTTGGAGGTACTTTAACAAAAAGCTCACATTTATCAATGTACAAGGTTTATTAAATAATTGTGTTGATTACCACATGGTTAGTACCTTAAAAACAAAGTAGATCCATTACACTGTCAGGGAAGACAGAACTATAAAGACTCACATAAATGGGCTCTACCACCCCTTGCAACAACCAGTGCCAAATATAAGTTATATATCATATTATATATTACTTATCATATATCATCATCATCAAAATACATATTACTGTTATTGTATAAACCTAACTTTATAATTAAAACAATTATAAAAGTACTTAAAGTCAGAGGTCGATCGATAAGTCACGCCTAAATTACGTCACACCAATTTCATGATTTTTAGACCTTCCCCCGTCCTCGTTACATTTAGTCACATTTGTGCGACCCTAGTCTTCCCTATTCTTACGTCACATATTTTGTAATTTTAAACTATGAAATTAACACAGCTATTTAAATTCTATGTAAAGTATATATTTGGTGGTTATACCTACCAATATACACACATCAAAAGTGTCTAGGGATCAAGCATTTTTGGGCAAAAAAATGGGCAGAAGAACAATGGCGTTTCGTGAGCTTTTCTGATGAGTCTCGTTTTGGTATGAGACCGGATACAAGACGTATACGACACTGGAGAACCCCTGGACGCCAACAGCGATTAAAATCCTGCCAGGAAGTCCATCCTTATAGTGGTGGAACCATCATGGTATGGGCGGGTATTTGGATCGGCGGAAGAACTGAGTTGATTTGGATCAGAGGCAACCTCAACGCTCAAATTTATGCTGAGACGATTGTATCAGACGTCATCGTTCCTCTACAAGTGCAAATCGGTCCCTTATTTCAGTTAATGCATGATAATGCACGACCGCACACCGCAAGAGTTGTAAGACAGACTCTCGCCGCAACTAACATCAATGTCCTGCCCTGGCCTGCTCAGTCGCCAGACTTGAACCCGATTGAGCATGCATGGGATATGCTACAGAGAAGAGCTCTGCCGAATATGGAGGGTATCCAGTCGCAAGAAGACCTTTTTTTGTTGTTGCAACGAACATGGGCGGCCATTCCACAGCGTGATTTGGATGAACTCATTTTCAGTATGCCAAACCGATGTTCTTGTGTTGGTAGTGTTCGCGGTAGAAACACGGATTATTAATTGTTTAAGTTACCCAATAAAATTTTAAAGAAAACTGTTATTTCAGTCTTTTTTTCGAACTTTTGTGTTAGTGGTTCAAATGTCAAAAATCCCTTTATTAGGAAAATGGCAAATTTCTTTATTAATGCAAAGGTGACTTGGTTTATCGTTACTGTGACAAACGAAAACACTTTATTTGATGAATCCTTAAAGAAAATTTTAATTAATATCAATCAGGAGAAAAGTTATTGCAAAAATATATGTTGATCCCTAGACACTTTTGATGTGTGTACTTTAGTAGTTTTAATACTTTACGTCACAATACTGATGACCTGTCTTCCCACCTTGTCACACAATGTCATACTTCGTTGTTCCTCTCCCTCCTCCCTAACATATGATGTAATTAATGGATGGCCCCTAATAGTGTAGGTATGTGTTGTCTGTATATACACTACCAACTGCAAAATGTCGAAAACAGTCCACTCTAAACATAGTATTGCATACTCCCCTCCCTCCAATGAAATGGTAGAGTGATGTAGATTATAAATGGTTACTAATTTTATGCAATACCAATAATAAATAAGTCAAAATCAACAAGGGGTTTCCATAATCATTGTATAGTTCTTAAGAATTAATTAAATTAATTGTTAACCATTAACAATAAAAACCTATTTTATTAATAAAACACTTGTTCAAAGCATAATCAATATCTACTATCCTGTATCGTCGCTGGCGAAACAGAAACTAAGCCAAATACATTAAACTATTATCATACTTCTTATATCTATTTAAATTAATAATTCTAACACGCGTATCTCTGCTCCATTTATAACCATAACCACTTGTTTAAAACAAACACCCATCAAAGGGATGCCATGCCGATGAGTTGCCGCCGTTGTTACTACACGCATTGATCACGTACTTGGTATTATATACTTCGCCGTGAGAAACGTGTAGTGTTATGTAAGCCTTACCACGATTATTGATGGAAAAAAAAGACGCTGCAGGATTAGAAGCGACAATTGTCTACATTAGCAATGAATACAATTAATTTGCCTCTGCTTTTGTCACATTTAACAACTGCAAGTATTAAGACCGTAGCCCTATATCATCTACAGCAAAGCAACGCTGCCGCTAACTTAATATTATTTTTAATCAATTATTATGAGTATGCGGTTACTTTGACCCAAATGCCCGAGGGATATGTTTTTCGAGAATATGTAGTTTTTTCTATTTTTCACCAAAATATAGAAGAATTAGGAATATTGATAAAAGATTAGTATATAGCGTATATATAGCATATTAGTTTTCAATACTAGGAAAGGGGTTTTCTCTCATTTATCGCTAGAGCTGGGAAGGTTCAAACGAGTAAGTAGGAGGCCAAATGGGTCATCGACGATGTGCTACCCTAACAGGATAGCTGACTGCTAACCAAAAACGATCCAAGAGGGAAAAAGCCAACACGCTCTCCGATCTGTCTTCGACACTACATTGACCACGTGACCACACGAGTATCTGCTGGCAGATGTTAAATGTTCAATTCTGACAACTTTTTTCGCTAACTCGTAATTTTCTAACACATAACTTAAATTCATACACATAAGTGTTTCCGTTGTGTCCGCATTGGTTATACAAACACGCATTTAAAAAATCTAGGCTTTAATCGCGCAGATTTTTTTCATCACAAGCAAATGATAAGTATATATTTCCATTACTTATCATAGTGTGTAAATCACACTTAACCTGCCAGGCTGGGGACTAAACCGACACCTCACGCAATTATATTGTTGGGAAAGGCCTTTTAATCACTAAGCATCCTCGTCAAAGTGCACTTTGTATTTTTTTTAAGTGTCATAAATTCGCGCACGGACGAGGTAACCACGAGTCGGGATCTGCGCACGTACGGACCTTCTAGGAAGGATACGAGTAGCGTGTGTGACTGCCAGTGGTACTGGCCTTTATGATAGTCAAGAAGTGAGCCAATTTATCAGTGTTGTAAAATTTGAAAAAGGTAGGTTTTACATTATTAAATTAAAACAACGTAGGAATGCTGGTTTAAGTTAAAACAATTTTATTTCTGTAAGTATAAATTAAAATCAATTTTGGGCTTTTAATTGTAAAAGTTTAACGCGGGTGCATAATTCAAGTCATTGTTGTGACTTTGTTCCTCTACCTCTTTCTTTTGCGACTGCATAGAAACTTTGCTATGTTATTACAAAGCGATGTATGTATGTAGGTAAGTACTAATACTCAGATAGTACAGTGGTAGGTAGAGTCTTGTAGTTGTTTCATATTTTAAATACAATTCGAAAACGGGTTAAAATCAGAGATTTTAGAGTTTTACTACGTTAAACCAGGAAGGTTCAACCTTCATCATCGTTCATTCAAGCCACAGCTACTACGGACGGCTATGAAACTCATTAATTCGGGTACATGCGTACTGAATCGGCCCGCGACGTCAGAGCGCAAGAAGAGCGTCGCGTCTGTGTCGCGGGGCGTGCTCGCGCGCAGCATGAATCATATTTCCTACGCATTGTACAAACAATTTTTTAAGGAAATTAAATGAAACAGTGCTTATGGCGGAGTTTAGAAAAGGTCAATTTTTTTACAACTACCGGCCCTAACTGAATAGATCCGGCAATAGACGCGTTTTTGTCTTTTTACCCAACTAGCCAGAAGGGAAATTAACTATTCTGTTCGTTCTATTAGACCTTGGGATTATTATTATCATCAGCCGAAAAATGTCCACTGCTGGGCAAAGGCCTCTAGAAATCTAGAAGGGAGGGATCGCCAGACTCCCCACGCTTGGTTGGCGTCTTGACGATCGCAGTACAGACAGGTGGTAGGCAATCCAATAGCAAGACGCTGCTGCTCGTCTTCCTGTTTTTCCTTTATCACCTCCTACGATACCCAACGGGAGAGTCGAATGTTAGTGTTAGGACGCAATCTAACACTCGGGTCAAGTGCACATTGTATCGGACATACATTTCGAATACTTTAGGACATGCCTGAATTTCATCACTATAGTGTTACTGTGCCCACAGTAAATGTAAATCGTGAATTCTGTGGATAATTGATTATGCTTCACACAGAGTAGTAATCAAGACGTTCGCCTAGTGGTAAACGATAACTCATACTCATAGACAAATAAGAAGCGACCAAGATTTTTTATACTGTCGGGATTTGCGATAGGACGTATGCCCGACTCCCGTCCGTTGAATTAAAACACCCAGCTTTGGTAATAAACACTTATAATGAAATTGAGAGAGAACAAATTATAATACAGTGGAGTATTCGTAATAATTAAAACATGTCTCTGCCATAGATACTAGCGCGCTGTCATCTTTTTTGACAGCCGGGTTGGCGTTCCGAAACCGTGATACGAGATACGCCACACCACCCCCCACGGAGAAAATAAGTTCAGTCCCTAGGCAGCTTAAACCGAACCTGTCTACCTGACCTGGTAGTGTATGGTTGTGGTTGGGGTAAAATAGCTAAAGGAACAGGTGTAGGAGGATTGAAGGTAAGGGCAGAGATGCAAGAGTCCGGGCAACAGGTGTTGGGTCTGGAGGCTCCATGAAAGCCGGTTATACTCTGTCTACGCTGACGACAACGGATTTCCCTTTAAAGTCGGACGGGAGTCGGGCATACGTCCTATCGCAAATCCCGACATTGGTGACCCCGACATTGGTGACCCCGACGTGATCCGAGATACGCCACAATACCATCAAGGTAGCAAGCAAGCATGCGGCCCGCCTGATGGTAAGCAGTCACCGCAGACTATAGATGCTAGCAATACTAGAAAAATCACTAGCGCATTGCCAACCCTAAAGACATTAGATAATATTGAGCTTACTGTTTCGGTATTTTCACCAGCTACATACCGGAACACAGTCACACAGTCAGTGCACGGCGGCAGAATATCTGACACTGCGGTGGAACCTACCTGGTCGTAACCTAACTGGTTCCTTGCACAAGGAACCAGTTGCATTGCCCTGCCGCTTATTACCTGCATAGCCGTTAACTCTTGAGCTGGTTACAGATAGGTACAATAGTTTCAATACTCAGATAGCCCCTTATGACCTTGTACTATAAGGGTACATACAAGGGTAGTTCGATAGTCAGTCAATCAAAAGTTTATTTATAATTCACTAGAAAACGTCTGATTTAAAAGTACAGGTAAGCGGCACCAATCATTTAATTCTTTGAAGTTCTAGACTTTGATGTTTTAAACAGGACTATTATTGATGTACCTATATTGATTAGGTAATCACTTGATTGTTCTCAAAATCACTAACGATACTCGTACGTTTATGTCTAGCATTGAACGATATCGCTTTTGTTTTACTAAATATAATGTATGTTTTTAGATATCCCAGGTTGTACAAATATGTTTGGTAACAAACCTAGTAAGTATGAAAATACCTGTAGTAGGACAGCACGGCATCTCTTATTAGTATTTTCGAAACATGGACAATTTATTACAAAAATAAATACAAAAATAATAAGTACAATAAACATCGAAATTCGCCGTTTTACCTAAAAAGATAGCTTTATGAATAACAATTTTGTCCCGTTCGCCCCCTACCTGTGCGTGCCCCCATGATTTTGGGAATAAAGTGTACCTGAGTTTGCGAAATTAATTGCGTGCATTTCTATCTTACGATGATTTTCTCTGGAAACATTGTCCGAGGATAAACGTTTCATCCATAATAGTTTGGCTGGATTAAGAAATTTCTTCAATGACGTTTAAGAAATTTGCTTTGAGCATAAATAACCTTTTCAAAGATAAGATCGCTGAAAAATCTGCCCGCTTAAATAAACGACATGCAATATAACTGAATTTCAGTGTTAACAGCAAATACATAAAAGTCAATAGATCTAATCTATTGGCTATTATCTCCCATTTTCTAGCCTCGTCTCGTAACGGCACCAATTTTCAGGCCAAATCGCTTCTAAGAATTAAACTATGAATATCAAACAATACAGTATCCTATGACTAATAGTTTTAACTTTCACTGGCGTTTGCTACGTGACAGACAGACAGACAGGTCAGCTGAGCAGCGGAAACGGCGCAGGACATGACGTCACGGGATGTTGGCGTAGGCTCACTTCATTGTTCATCTACAGAGTTACAAACTTAGCTATTCCTATAATGGCGTTAGTGTCTGCAAAACTATTGATAATTGTTTTAGGAAGTAACATATCTTCCTTTTTTAGTCGTCATTACATGCTAAATATACGAAACCAATAAGACACTTGATAGCTAATTATTATACTCCAAACTTACTGATAACCTTTTGTACTACAAAATATAAAATAGCTCCTAAACGTTAATAAGGGCAAATTAATTATATTCTGTTAACCACGGAGAGACAGTAGTAGTTCTGGTTACATGTATGAAGTAGTTTGTGGGTGGCACAGGATGCCAAGTCATCGGAAGTAATTTCGGTGGCGAGACGTCGGTAATGTAGGATGTCGTCGCGATTTGTAATATTGATGAAGTGCTTAGCAGCTTTTATCAAAACGGCTCTGCGAAATGGCATACCAAATAAAAATCCAGTCGGGAATAAGACATGTTTAACTTTGTTATTTCTAACTTTCTTAATATGGGGTAAGAAAACATAAATCAGATATTTGTAGAATAAAACCATAATGCAGTTGTAGAGTTACTTGTCAATATGATAAAGGTCTAAAAATGTCTGTCTTATGTAATATCTATAAAGTCATTGCTCAATGTTTGAGTTAGTGTATAAAATGTAACAGTTTCTGCATTTGGCTGTAATTAGTTTATTACTATAGAATCGATATTAAAATATATTGTAAGGTTTTAAGAGAGTTCGCGCACAGAACACCCTGCCCGACGATATCTTTGCCACGAGGTCATTTTTCTTGTATTGTTATTATGCTAGAGCATTTCTATCTCCGGAATTAAAGACTAAAATATCTCTAGTATATAGACCATAAACAACCATCCTACAACTAAGCCAACAAAACAAACAAATCCAACAAGACCACACAAATGAGCGATATGAAAAACTACCAACGATAAAAAAAGATGATCAGATGATCACACGCGAAATAGACCCCCGTCGGGAACTAATCATCGCTAATTTGTTGTGGAACACAAGCGGCACAGCCCAAATCAAACAGTTGGTGCCCTCACAACCCGCCCACTATAATCACAAACCATTTTCATTTTGATGACATGAAAAGACACCGACTTGCATCAAGCATAATTACCGATTTCAGATTCCGTTGAATAATACAAAAACCTACTTTAATACGTCGTGATTAAGATCAGTAATGAATTTGAACGGAAGAAACCTTACTGATCTAGTAAAAAAATGCCAATGTTTCGGAAAAATAATTACAAGGCGCGTGTAATGATGATTCGTGAAATACTGCGCAAATATTGGTGTTGGACTAATGTTTGAAGACCACCTACATGGCGATTGATTGACTAGGAGTAAAATGTTTTGGTTGGACTCACACCAAGAACTTTCGGATTTCATCCAATTCTACAAAATTTGAGCATATATAAAAATATAGTCAGGAACTTAAGTCTTTCCACGCGTCCCATATTTGTATCTACTTAAAAAATGAAACAATGCGTTTCCATTACAAAATGACACACAAATAAAATTTGTTAATAAATGATAAGTATGTCTCATAAAATATTAAAATAAACTTTCAGCTACTTTTACCTCACATCGTATTCGCTGTAGTGCTGACAACATTAGCTGTCCACCGTGGGATGCCAACAATGCAACCAAAACGATTCCCACAGTACCCGCGTCACGCGCGCCACTTGGTGTCCTACACTTGTCTTCTTTTTAATTTTATTTTTTAACGCTTTTTTCTACGAACAGATACCTGCTGCGTTCCTGGGAGGTTCCGATCTACAGCGTAACATATAACACCTTTGCATCAGTATTAATGAGCAGTTTAGTAATAATTATTAAGGCACTGATCGTTGGATATCAATGCTTTTGTCTAGGGTAACTCTTTGTAAAATGGCTTTGGTGTCCAACAGGTGTGTTAACAGTCATTATTACATAGATCACCGTAATTTTTTTAAAAATCTTTTATAAAATCATAATTATTGGACGACTCTACCCGACGGAACGGACGGACGGTTTTTATATCTACCCTACTACGTTTAGTTCAATCCCTCAATAATTCAATCAATCAATCAATTTATTCATATAAGATACTACTTCCATTTTCCCATTGGTATTTGGAGTATAATTTCAGTATCAAGTGTCTGTCCGTTCGTTTGTGATCGTCTGGGAGGAGTCAGTATTGAGTAGCTTTACGCTTGTTTGTACTCGTTTCTTCGCTTGCCTGTTAACTGATTTATGCACTTTAGATCGCTTTGTTTTAAATACGAGATTTATTACATAGGTCTGATTAATGACACTTTAACTATGCAAAGGTATTTATTCTCGCTAGTTAAATTCGGCTAATATCGGTAAGTTGTGATGTTTGTGGATCAGAGTCTCGTTTTAGAGAAGTTAAATAATACTCGTAAAAATAAATTTTGTTCAGTGTTGGGACCACAGAATGGTCGCTTCGTGGCGATCTGTTATTCGTAAGTGCATCAAAATCCAAATTACAATAGCTGCAATAGCTCGATACAATAAATTGAAAATAAATTCAGGAATTTTTACTATTGTATAACAGATATCATAGCCCTGTACAGCTTGGTATAAAAAAACCTGGCTCAGATCGCGGGCGGTCGGGCGCGTGTGGGAACGACTGGCCCGTAAAATCGCCGCCGCCAGCGCAACTAGATGCCCCACGGGAAAAAAACTATGGATCTGCTCAACCTGTTTACTCTCTACGATACGATCACGATATCTTACGTTAACGATTACTTGTGAAATATTCTGTAGAGAAACAAGTTGAAATTAAACTCTGAAATATAAATACATCGTTCAGATTCTGTCTTCCCTTTTTAAGATGGTATTGGGAACAAAAAAATCTTAGGTCGGCGTTGGATACAAAATGTCTAACCAGTTCCCGGGGTTTACTAAAATCAGTATTAACTAAGGAAATGGTAGCTAAGTCACTAAAATGCTTCACGTATAATTATGGCTCCATATTTCCTTTGATATTTAAAAAATGTTAATTCGAAGGACGTGGACTTGGAAGTGTACACTTTTGTGCTATCTTTTGGAAATTACGAGCATATTATGTTACATTATTTAACTGATAGTGAAATTAAGTGGGGCTTGGCCATTTTTAAAACTTATCTCATCTTATCTTATCAACCTACACTGTCCCACTGCTGGGCAAAGGCCTCCCTTCCGTTCTTCCATTCACCTCTATTTCTAGCATTGGTTTTCCAATCCCTACAAAACTCTCGCAGCTCATCGCACCATCGTTTCTTTGGATTGAACTAAACGTAGTAGGGTAGATATATAAACCGTCCGTCCGTTCCGTCGGGTAGAGTCGTCCAATAATTATGATTTTACAAAAGATTTTTTTTAAAAATTACGGTGATCTATGTAATAATTACTGTTAACACTTAGAAATTGGACACCGAAGCCATTTTACAAAGAGTTACCCTAGACAAAGCATTGATATCCAACGATCAGTGCCTTAATAATTATTACTAAACTGCTTTTTAGAACAAATATTTATATTTTAAAATTAATCAAATGAACATATTTTTGAGGAGACCCGTGATCTCAAAAGATTTGCATCGTCCGTCTAAAAGGACGCACGCATAAGATTTACGCGCGTCGACATGAAATGGATCACTTTCGTATCTGCCTTCGACAACTTTATATTCTTTTAACTTTTTTGTTCTTTTTTTCACGCTAAACAATACGTCGGTAAACGATAATTAAAAGTGGAGGCTCTAGCGCCTTCTCTTAGGTTTTTTTGATATTTTTTCGGAGCAGCGATGGCATCTAATCCAATTGGCTTTACGGCGCTGACTAATTGATTGGTTTGGTGTTTATTTTTGTTTTTGTTATCTGTGGAGTGAAGATAATGTAGTTCGTTTGAGTTTTCCTTAAAGAAATAAAAAAATATAATAGTTTTTTTTGTACGTAGAGGATCTACATTTTCATTGCCTATGGTATTCTGTGGGTTTTACTAATACAAAAGCGGCGTGGTGTTGTGGCGGCTGGTCAGTGTGGCGTTGTTTGATTATCTATACTTATAATAAAACTGTAACAGGTCCAATTCTGTACACTGAAGATATTTTGAAAATTATATTTGGAGGGCATTCTATAACCGATACTGAGGCCGAAAATGTAATTTTTTTAATTTTTGTCTGTCTGTCTGTCTGTCTGTCTGTATCACGGCTGAGCATCACGCCGAAACTACTGAATGGATTCAAATGAAACTTGGCATGATTTGAGATCTTACTACGAGGTAGGACATAGGATACTTTTTATCCCGTAATCTAGCACGGTTCTTTTGGGAGAGGGGATTAAAGTCAAAACGGGTACTTGGTTATACGCTTGGTCCGATTTTATGAATGTTTCTATAAAATATAATAAATATTAGTAAGGGAACACTCATAGAGAGTTGTTATAAAGGTTTTGTAATCGATCGGGTTAAGCAACGTTAGGTAAGGTCATTAAATAGATGGGTGACCGTTTAACGCCATTTGAACTAAACGGGTCCGTGCTTCGGAGAGCAAGTAAAAAGTGGGTCCCAGTTTTTAACCGACTATAAAAAATGAGGTTATGTATTCGATGCGAATGTCTGTTATTCAAAGTTTAGTTAACGTAAAAATAGCGCAGGCGGAGCTGCGTGGGTCAGCTAGTTATATAAATATAGTTGTTGAAGAAAATACAATGAATAATATAAAGACGCTCATCCGCATTATGTACATAGTAGGTACTCGAAAGAAGTAAGGGCTTCTTGTCTGGACCGTTGGTTGATAGTATGTCATGTCAACTCCAAAAATAGCGCGGGGTGGTGTGTGAGATCTCATTTTGAATGTATTGGAGTACGTTTGTCGATTTCATGTTCTGAACATTAAGGTATTAGGTACTTATATACTTTTTGGCGTGGGATATATTTTGGTAACGGTAAATTAAACATTTATAAAAATCAAATTTCTGACTTAGTGATATACCTAACAAATTACTGAGATGCATATATATTTAATAAAATAAATTTTTAATTTTATATCATGCCTCGAAGGTAGGAGATTCTATCAATGAGCTGAGACCGAAATTCTAGTGTTGACTTTAATATGTTTTACACTACGTTACAAACGTAACATTATAAACGAAATAAAAAAACACATCAATCGCCTCTTTAACATCATAAACTATAAAGCCAATCCATCTGAATGAAATGGAAAATAAAAAGAATCCTATTGTACATTCGGCGCTAGAGAGAGACAACAATAGCGCATTGTATTTATATAATAGTTTGTCTACAATTGTGCTTCAGTCGGGTGTATTTTATTTTTTATTTGATCTTATTATTCATAGGTAGGCATTATGGTGCCGCAGAGTATTGGACAGTTCGTGGATCAGGGTTCTATAAAAGTTTGTTATATTTGACCCCAAACTCTATCTCTGATTTTAGATTAGAACTATCGTGGTTCATCGGACTAGTGATTTCATTAGTTGAACTTTCAGAATAAAAGAGATTATCAACATTTTTATAAGTTTTAAACATTGCATTAAAAAAAAATGTTAGTTTTGAATTTACCATAATTTATACCAACATACAAATGTAAAAAAGTTTCAGTTCCAATGATGAAGGAAAGTATTAAAAGTATGTTTTTCTTCAAAGTACTCGTATGTATTGTGTAGCTCTGAAAACATTGGGCACGTGGGGTTTGTCTTTTGCCGTAGGTCTAAAACTATTAGGTAGGCAATTGATGTCTATATTATAATAACCTATTTGTACCTGGTTAATCCAGAGAGCCATTCTTGGAGTAGAATCAGATAATATATGTAAAATCCAAATTCTTCTAAAGTAGAAGTTTATTCCTACGGGTCCCTACCAAAAAGTTTGATACAAACAATTTTTTTGTTCGCACCACAGTTTTATGTGAGGAATGTGGTGTTTAGGAGATTACCGCGTTCGTCGGCAACTCAAAGTACGGACCACGTAGCCTGCCACGCTGCCATTGTTGGCACATCACCATCAATGGCCCGGACATTCCCGTGTATAAAAGTCTCGATACTTAGTAAATATTTAGTCAATATATTGATATAGAGTGAGCTAACAATCTTATTGTCGAGGATGTTTAAATTCTGGTGCAGAAATGAAGATTAGGCACGAATCAGGCTGTTGTAACGGAAAGGCTGATTGTTGATACCAAGTAGATATTAATAGAAAGATTGAAATAAATAAGTGAAGAAATAATAGAGATGTTTCTACCTATTAGTATTTTGAACCTGGACAGTAATCACTAGGCCTAGGCAAGTGACTGGTATTCTGCTACAAAGCAGCAGTGGGTAAACATTACCCTGTATTTTGATGGTAGCTGGAGATGTTCCTGGGCTCAAGAGATTGTCTAAAGTAACGAGTTTCGGTTACCATCAGGCAAAGATCCAGTTGGTTTCAGTATGTTTTTGTTATATGTTATGAATACAAGATAAAGTCAAAATGTTCGTCGTAGGTATAATCCTCGGCACGTAAGTTGGCAAGATTTTGGCGTAGTGGGGGAAAGTTCGCGCAAGTGCACTTAGTTGCAACAAACCATGGTCAATATAATATATTGCAATTTTATTACCATATTTTTAGTCATGTCATAAAAATAAGGAAAACAGAGGAATGATTGAAATATAATGAGATGTAATAAATTAAATTCATAAAGTTTGTAGTTATAAAAATATAATAAAATTGACATTGAATAGCTAGAGTGCCTACCATGGTAAGTAATACACGTGGCCGGCTTGATCAGCTGGATTCTATAATATTGGACAAATGGTATATAATTAACCATTTTCTGTTGGCGCATTAGTTTCCAGTTCCTCATCAAGCTTGATGATAGCCATCTACAATGTTACATCTTTTGTTACTTTAACAAATACAACCGGCGATAGTTTCTCGAACGTTTATCGGATAGGAATATGACTATTTCACAACTCGTATTGTACTGACAAAACTTATAACTTAACAAAACGACTTCTTTATAGTTTACTTTGTTTTTCTTTATCTGTTATTCAAATATTATATTGTTTCAGTGTCGTCATTTAGCCGTGGGAATCGCGGCGGCCCGTTACCGCTATCTTATCTAAAGATAGCTCAGTTTGTGGTGGCTTAGCCTTTTGTCATGAGAACGATACCGAGTGCCCACTCGGTGGTTTAATTGGTCATCATGAATATTTTGTTTCCTCAAACAGGTTACTATTTTACAACAAAGTGGATAGCGATAATAAATAGCAATGTCGATTATGCATCACCTAAGGCATTAGTTATTAACTCTCTTGAGTCTAGTTATTTCGCCAATTACTACTTATCTGCAGCTGAATATCTGACACAGGCACTGTAGTGGTCCTACCTGTGTTACTTAAAGAGAATTTGTTTTTTTTATACCTATGTTTATGGACCAAGTGAGATTAATTAGCTATCCCATTTTATTTTATTTATTTATTTCAATTACAATTATAAACTTACAGCTAAGCTACCCATACCATTACCATGCTGAAGATTAATATAAAGCAGTTAATGGAAATAAAAGGTTTAGTAGCGGTGTTTACCCCTTGGGATAGGTATTCAGTGTCGATTGGTGTGACACACCTGTTACAAAGTTGCTAATATAGCATGTATGTATATAAAGTGCCAAACTACTTTCTTTATTGCCTTCTTTTTACATTTATATTATCCTTCTGATGCAAAAATGTTGTCATCGATGCTTATCTCGATGCAAATTGCTTGAGATTTCATTTTTTATATATTTTTGCCGTTAACGTTTAGCTCCGACCCGATGCTTGTAATCGTATCATTTGATACGCATTTCTTATTCCTAATCAAAACAAGATTATGATGTTTCAATAGACCCGTAATTGATAATTTTTCTACCAAGCAGTCATCTCTGTAGGGAACTCAGCAGGCTCCGACCTTCACCTTGGTGTTAATAGTGTCGTCTAGACTAGCCAACTGACTATCTCAAGGTTCCCGATTTATTCGCATATCCGTTTCGTACAAAACCCATTACTGTTTCTATACGAAAGTTTTATACGCTTTTTATTAATATTAAAGGCAATGTAAATCAAAGTGGTAGAAATAGTATTCTCGCATGCTTTCATGGTTTGTAAAGAATACTGGTAAGGTACTCCTTACATCCCATGGTGGGGCACTCCCCATGGTGAATTACTAGGGCCGGTGCTCTAAGGTGACCTTTCGAAGGGCGTTATTTGTTAGGAATTTAATTTGTTTACTCGAGTTTGTGCGTAGTGGATTGAGTAATTGAAATACCACTATTCGAATATCGTTTAGGAGCGGTTGTTTATAAAGAGTATGAGGGGTTGCTAACAACCGGGGGTAGTAGTGATTTAAACGTTCAGCGATTATTTTTATTTGATTTGGGATGACTGCCTTGGTCTTTAAATTGTACCTTCAGGACAATCGTCGCTTAATTTAAGACATTTTGATTGGCAAGCATGTCCAATGTCCATCTATTCAATTATCATCCCGCTTATGTATACACCTTAGAGTTAACTAGCAAGCAGTCTGCGTTAGACGACCTCATAGTCTGTCCCAAAATTTAAATAATTCATTTTACATATATAACAATTGGTAGAAAAAAGTCAAGCATCACGCCAGATGACAGCCATCCAGACATGGACACGTCAAATGGAACAGTAAAGGCGACAATATAGGATAAAGTATAAGGGTGGGTTTTTTCAATGAATATTCTATGCGATGATTAACATAATCGCGGTACAAGCTGCGAACGAGCGAGGGCGTGTCGCGCCGATGTCAAAGAAACTAATAAAAATGCAAACATCAGCTCGGGAATTGTTAAAATGTGATACAACAGAGAGCTTGGAGTAGGAAGCGATGGTTCTGTATCATACACTGCATTATATTTATGAAATTAAAAAGTCGTGGAGACCCATTATTCCGTCTCAAAATATGTATGTTGAATTTTAAATAAAGGCAATACAATACGGAACTGTTGATGACTTATGGCCTTTATTTTTGCTGTAGTTAGGGCATGTTACAACTTTAATTTCTGGTATTTTGAGTCATTTACTTATATTTGATTCGATTTCAAGGGTCGCCGTAAATGTCATGTGCACTCTTTAGTTATTTATTTATTAATCACGCAGGATTTAGTTTTTTGTTTTCTTACTAGTTGCATAGGTATTTTACTTTTGTAAGTGTTTTCTTTTTTTTTGATACTTTTTTACAAACTGTCAGAGCAGATTAGGTATCATGACTCCTAATGATTGTTGGTTTTTTATTGACTAATAATGGTTTATGAAAGATTTTTAATTTGTTGGTAATTAGGATTCTATTATTGTATGCAAAAAAGTACAAGTACCTATCCAACGCCAGTATAAAATAAGCTATCCACATTTTATACTGAACCCTGAAACGCGGTCGTAACTTTGTAAATGATTATAAAAATATATTGTACAAAACGTCCGCATGACGATGTGTTATCTAAATAGATTGTATAATGTTCATGGTTTAGTTCAGCGACAGGTTCTTGTTATTTTTTGTGAGCGCCACGTGCTCATTGGTAATTGATTCTATATTGCTTTTTGATTGCATAAGTTTGTATAATAGTAAACATAATTTATATAAAAAAACGTATTTAGGTATATATACATATGTAGGTATTTCTTCTTTTTACCATCGTAGTATTATTTATACAGTAGTAAAAGATTGATATGACTTTGACTGAACTGAATACTAAACTTTAGCTTGTTATTTTTTTTATGAAATTAAATAGTAGGTATGTTCATATAACACGAGCCAGACCAATATACGTGCGGGCCGGGGTAAGCGCGCGTAACGTCGCGTCGTTTAGAATATTTTGATTGAAAACTGGTATAGCGTTTATGACCACGATAGTATATATATTGTAATGTATATTTGTTTACTCTCATAAATAGGATCTAAGCGATGTAGTTGTGATGTTGTAGCTCTAGAATATTCTCGTTATCTCCAAAAATGGTCAGGAATGTAACTTACATGGAGCGCTATAGATTATTAAGTAAAATAAGTCAATTTTATCAACACAATGAAAAGGACCCTTTTTTTCGCGGGGGAAACCTTCAAACGGTCCCCGGGAGCTGTGGGTTCGACTACTACTAAAACCCCCGCGGCTGTCGCATCGGCACATGAGAGGGGGGGCCCCCAGGGCTCTCCGGTGGGATCTGCACCAGGGGCCCCTCAGTGCCTTGCCTGAAAAAGACAATGAAAAGGACCCTGTCCTATGGTTGTTGCAAAAGAGTTGCATGATAATATTTTTAGCTGCCAGAATAACGGTAATTTCATAGAGTACCGGTAACACAGGTGAGCCCTTGAAGGTAGCGTATTTTTGCTGCAAATTTTTGCAAGGAGGATTATATCTCTAAGCTTCATTCATCAGATCTAAAAGCAATTTCAAATTTGGGTGGTCTTGATTATACTCGCGGCCACACACCTCACGCGTCCGCGTCGTCGCCCGCACAGCCGCATTGTCTCCTCACCGCTCCGACCCCCTTATTAACCTCTACTAAACAAGTTTATTTGCATCTTTTGGGTCACTTTAAAATCCTAAATTTATAGCGAATTTCGCGCGATAATACAGTACAGTATCATTTTACTTATTACCTTTATCGGTATTTTATCGTCGCAAAGTCGATGTGTTTGTATTTTAAAAATTTTAAGATGTCCTTATGACGCGATTTTACCTCTCCGCGGCTATTTGAATAATTGTATATTGTTTGTCAGATTACATTCTCAAAAACATACGAATCTGTTGATATTTCGTTCATTATTCTAGTCCAGGTGCGTTATTAAAAGTTTATTCTCTCTTTTATTACATGGTCTGTAATGATGGACTCTCTTTTATTACGAGTGATGTTGGACTTGAAAGATAGGATTACAGAAACCTTAAATAGTTACTATTAAACTAAGAAGTTTAGGCTTATTATATTTATCTTAAGGAGTTCTATTCAGTTTGCTTAATAATGAGAATCTTTTGATGGACCTGGCCGAATGGTAATTAATGAAGCCACCGAGTTTGCGTGCAGTGCGGAAGTTTATAGTACGTTATTGTCTTCAAATGCACAAATTACGATAAACCTAAGTATTTCAATACTAGTAAGTTCTACCTTAACGCAAACAAACTGTGCATCGACATGCCTTCAATCCAAGTTGAAAATAGCAATTATAATTTTTAAGATATTTGTATGTGTAAAAGTGCCCTACACTCATTACACTCACTACACTTATTACATTGCCGAACCTAACGGACAAGCTATTCATCTATCGATACATATTAATTAAAAACAAAATCGCTTTCCGCGTCTGTCTGTCTTTCTGTATAATCGTCCGCTAACTCCTCGTAAACCACGCAAGGGATTTCTTAGCGTTTTTTACCACCAGTTAGGTAGTTTTTCACTGAATGTTTATGAATATAAAACAGATTGTGTTAAGTGCAATCCTTTTTATTTATTTGTAGTTTTTTAACTAGTCATTTTGTATACAATGTGCATTTTAGAAATTACACAATCAAGGTCTATAAATTAATTATTGGAAAACTTATTAAATTTATAATTTTTGCACAAGTTACACTACACTTAATGTCAATATTGTTCCCACTTTATATAATCAGTGTATATTAGTAGATATTGCACGCAACTGGCTTCATTATTTGGCTCTCGTGTTTTTGCTTTTTGCCTGCCACTTAGGTTTTAAATAAGATCTTGCATTTATTAATAAAATACAGGCAACATCTTACCTAGCAATTATTTCTTATAAATTGTCAAACGTGTGTCAAAGACAAAAATGTCAATATTTCTTGTTTATAAATTTTCTGTGATATAGTAATTATCTTTTATTAGAAATCAAGAAATCAGCAAGAGAACGATGGAATTCCAAGAAAATCCTAATATAATAACCAGTCGTTATTTTGAATCTAATAATAGTCATTTCATTGTCGATACAAAAACTCCATTTAAATCGCACAATAATAGCAGAGTGCATTATGGAGTTAGAATTAATGAAGATAATATAAATCAATTGAATCATGATAAGGCTGAAACAGATTTCGTTTGTAATTCGTCATTATTATCGAATGAATTAGTCGATGAAATAATTAGAGATTGCACAGTTAACAGAAACGAGCTAGTTAATGAGCCATGTAATGGAGATTTGGTGTACCAGCGATTAGTCTCTAATCCACACACAAATAACCTGTCCTCGAATATAATAGAAGCACCGTGCATGCAGTCATGTTCAAAAAGTGTCCCAAAGAGTGTAAATTTTGATCCAACAGTCAGATTCGCCAACGATTGTAATGTAAATCTAAAACAACAATATTTGTCAAGAGATCATATTATGCCTAATCAGACCGTGGAAGTAAAACAATATGCAGAGAAAACGACTTATTGTCGTCCAACTCTAAATTTGTATGGTCAACAATACCTACAGAATACTATGCAAAGAAATGCTAGATTACGTAAGTTAGTACAAAAATTAGTGTTAGCCCGAAAAATGGAAAAGCAAGAACTTTGGAACAATTATATTAATATGTTAAAGAATAAGCACAGGTTTCCCAGTCCTCAGCCAATAAAAATAGAAAATCATAATGTTGCAGATGATTATGACAGGTCGGAGTTTATAGATGATTATTGTAATACAAACTTTATTTTAAGAGAGCCTAATCCATGTTTAAATTTGTTTCATGACTTCTATGGAATGCGTGGTAATACACAATCAATATCATACAATAATTATCCAAATTATTTTAATAATGCAACAAATCCGCACTACATGAAACAGTTTTACGAAAATGATCCATACTGCTATCCAATATCATCACAAGGCCGGTTGAAAATGTTGCAAAAAGAGCGGGAGAAACAAAGACAAGGATTTGCCTATGATTTGAGGCCTAAGCCACCGGATAGATTTTTTCGAAATGGCACCATATTTGTGGACACAGATAGTACTAGGCGAAAAAGTCAGCAAAGGAAAAGTAGCACAACACCTAAATTAATTATTGATATGGACAAGAAAACAACATCTAATACAAAACCTGAATTAAAATCTTTAAAAACACCTGTAACAAATCTGCAAACAAAACCTAGAATACAACCCGAAATAACATCGATTACGGAAAAAGTAAGAAAACCAGCAAGAGCTTCTCTCACAGAAACTCTTGCTAGTTTATTACCTCAAACAGCCCCATTTAAAAAACAATCCGAAAAATTTGACAAGATACCCGAAGGAATACCTAGGATTGAACCTGAAACAACACCTATTACTCAAGACATAAGAAAATCAACACGAGCTTCCATAACTGTATCTCAGCCAACACATGTATCGAATACCGAAACACAATCCAACACATATGAAACAATACCCGAACCCAAATCTGTAGTAACATCGGAAATTGCACCTGAACCGATAACCAAAACATCATCTATAATAGTACCCGTTATAGAGCCTGAAATAAAATCTCAATCCGAAACTGAGGTTAAATCACATACCGATTCAGACTTATCATGTAAATGTTCACCATCAGATGCTATGCTTTATTGTGCGCGTGAACCTGGTTCTGACAGAGAAGATGCAGGAACAAGCAAAGGGTTACGAACAAGGACTAAATCTTGCTGCAGCAATCCTGGAAATGGTCCACAAACCTGTCCAGCCCTGCAACAAAATGACGAATACGCTAAAATTTCTGCCAATATTTCCAGACTAAAGGACAAGTTAGGACGATCTAATGAAAAACAAAAGCAAGGAATATTAACAAGCATCGAAGAAAAAATAGACAACTTAATAAAATCAATTAATCAGTTCGTTAATGAAATGAAATCTAAAGGTGTCGTTAGTATGATGAGCAAAAGCACTTCTATATGTGAATGCATAGATAGTAACAACAATTTTGGTGAGTTGAGTAGTTGCACTAGTGAATCTGTTTCAAACAAACAAGTATTTTACACCATGGTACGACCCACCACCAGAAGTGAATTTGAATTTTCCAATGTCGATACTCAAATCGAAAAAAACGAAAATCGTTCGAAAATAGACAAAATATTACAGGAGGAAATGGATAAAAGCAATAAAATAAAAAAGGATATAGAATCACTGTTGCAACTACGAAATGACAGACCTTGTTCTGTGCACATTACGTTCGATATTCCGACAAAAGAGATATCCACAGAGGTTACTAACTCACTGTGTAAGGCTAAACCAGATACGAATACTACAGAAGAAGATACGAGTCATTGTGTCCCATCGGCAAGTGAGAAGCACATGACACTAGCAGTGAACACCGACCCGTTAGGGCTATCAGCCTTATTGCGAGTGTCTACTGAGACGGTGAAACAAATATTGTCATATATGCCAAACATAGACTGCTACTCGTACTTGTCGCTGTTGCAGTTCCCACAGTTATCTAGACCCTGCGTGTCGCATTATATTTGCAATATTTGCGGCGCCGCGTTCAGCCTGCCGTCACAGTTGAGCGATCACATTCAAAAGCACAATTTGGGAAATACAAGGTAATTGCACTCGTTTTTTTCGTTAATCTCTACCGTGACATATGTCGGTGAGATCTATAGAACCGATTATTATTCACTTGAAACTAAAATATAAAGACAAAATAACATACACTACGAATTGAGAATCACATCCTTTTTGACGTCGGTTAATAAGGTTTTAAGATAGAGTAGGGAGTTAAAAATGTAATAAGTCTTTTCATATTCAGGGACTGCAGTATCTGTCGGCACACCATGGACGTGCGGCATAGACGGACTGGTCTCTACTCGTGCCAGTACTGCGGGCAGCGGTTCACGAGGGCCTACTGTTGCGAGCTCCATCAGCAGTCATGCGCCAGGCGATTTGGCAGACGGCACGACGTCGCCTCTAGTCTTATGCTGCTCAAGTAAGCTTGCCGAAGTACAATGGGAACTAAGTTTTATCTGGCAGATACCACCGCAGTATCAGATATTTGGCCGCAAAGCAAGGCAGTGCTGCATTCCGGTCGGTCGGTCGGTTAGTCTAGTTAGGTGACGTCACTAACCAATAGGCGATTATTCTGCCAGTCTCTGTCCACTAAGTTGTATTAAAAAGTGTTTTTAAAGTGAACACAGTATTAGGGTAGCTGGTATAATCCCATATGTGTTTATTTCATTGCTTCTAATTTGATTATAAATCTAAAACAATTTTGTTTGATTTAGTTTATTTAATGATTTTGTGTAGTTATATAAGAGTTAAAATTAGTAGACTATATTTTATACACCTCAATACATTATTTAGTCTCAAAACCTAATTTATTTAGCATTTTTATCTCTACACACAGTGAACAGAGAAGTGTTATATTAGTAAACAGAAAATAATAAAAAAACATAATGCGATAGATTTGATTTAGAGAAAGTTTTTTACATGATTTAATAAATAATAATAATATCTTGGGACAATCCACACACGGTCATCTGATCCCAAACTAGGCAGAGCCTGTACTATGGAAAAATAAATAAATGTCACGACACGAGTAAGTGCGGTAGTGTTTCGATATAAAACACATCTGTACAGTACAGGCAATATTAAGTAGGTACCTATCTGTTACATTGTGTACACTGACTTGTTATAATAATAATACAATGTGTAATTGATTTGTCTTTTTGTTTTATTTTTAGTTAGTGGTAAATTTCTTGTGCATTGGACAATTCATGTTAGGTATTTTGCCAAGAAGATGCAATATAGCAAACGTTACTACGTTCCGGTGTGATAGGAACTCTAGCTGGTTATATGTATTACCGGGCTAAGGAGAGATAGAAAGAGAGAAACAGTTAAAATGGAGCAGCTGTCCACGGGCTAATACTAATTGCTTAAAAACCTGAACCTTCAAATTCTAAAACTGTATTAAATGTGTTAGGTAGACAGAGGGTAGAATAACCAAACGAATGGACAAAAATCTTTTCCTAATTGGACGTGGGGGTTGTCAATGTTCTTTTGTGTGTGCCGCAACTCATCCATTACGGCTGTTTGTAGGGCTAAGGGACAGTCATTATAGTGAAATGGGCATAAAATTCCATCGATACATCACAATAGCCGAAGGCATTATATGTAATTATGTCAGGTTTGAGGTGAAGCGTTATAATGACGTTATAGTTGCGAATGATTCAGCCTTTATTGTTGTGTGCTTATGAAAAATGGGACGAACACCGTTAAATTAGATTGAGCGGCTGTTTTTTTAAAATATAATGTCTCAATAATATGAAATGAATTTTGTAAAAGGTAAACAACTTCACAAAAATCTTTATACACAAACGACTATGTCCATTATCGATAAAGTTTCGTCAAAGATAAAATGTCCTATTTTCGATCTCCTCAAAGACTTTTTTTGCAATTTCGGCTCACCAGCCCGCACTGTTGTCCCACAGTGGAGGTGTAAATTCAATAATAAGGTAAAAACACAATAGGTTTTTGTGCTGCCTCCGTGCACGCTCGGCCCACCGGGGTGCCAGTCCTGGCGAGCCTACTAATTTATATACCGTTAAATATTTGCCACGCCGTCTTAAGATCATGTCTATCTATTTGTTTAGGTGAAATTGTAAGTATTGTTGCCAACGGACGTGGGAAGGAAGTTGTAATAAAAAAATAGAATACTGAATTTATTTCTAGGAATTTTGGCGGTTTCTCTTTTACTGATCAATGTCTCTTGATTTCATAGAATTATCAGGTTTGTTATTATATTGCACGTACTTACAATTAATAAATGTAGGTTTATTTTTTTGTTATTATTTATACGTATAAAATATTAAATCAGCAAGCTTATTTATAAGTGTGTACATACATAACAAATAAGGAAGAAACATTTAATTTTGATATGAGGGGCGAAAAGTTAAAAAAATATTGCCTATCAGCATTATATGCACCTGCCATGTCGACCTTATCAAACAATGTAAAAAAAAACTAAAAAAGGACTACAGTATATTATTCAGAAGACTAATATTTGTTATTCTAATCACGACATTAATGCTGACACGGAGCGCGCGGCACGTGGTGGCAATCTTATCAATTTATTTGTTGAATACACTCTTACTTATCAATCCCGGTAGTAGATTTTTTTATTTGATATAAACGCCACGTCAAAATATCTAGTTTGACGGCAAATTAGGTTTGGAGTTTTTGTCCGGCAAATTAGCGTAACGCCCACTGTGGACTTCTACTATAATAAAATTGCAACTATAATGTGATCCGATCTACGTGTCTGTATAATTCATTTCAGTTTCTTGCAAAATTTGTCATTTAATGTTCAATTGTAATTAATTACTATATTATATCCAATTTAAGAGTTTAGCTTTTTGCTATATCAAAGTAGTAATTTTTATACATTTATGTCTTAATCCTATAAAGAAGTCGGTTAACAAGAAGACAAGCATGATATAAATATATATAAAATACCTACATACATGATAATTCAACGGGTTACCTAATGTGTTTGTTTTATTTTGAGTTGGTCCATGCAACTTCTTATGATTCTTTTTTATCATCCCTCTATTTCTATGTATTATATTTGCTAAAATATTTCTAGTCTTATTTAATCGTTATCCAAGTCATGTAATAATATTTGGAACTCTCTCGGAGCTAAGTACTTCGGTCCCTTAATAAAAAAAAATCCTATTGAAAATTAAAAGGTAACGCCACGGTAAAAGGTTGTATCATTGCACCTTTCACGGTTTTCACACCTCAGTATTAGCAAGTGATCATGCACATTTTGAAACTTACCTACATACATGATAATTCAACGGGTTACCTAATGTGTTTGTTTTATTTTGAGTTGGTCCATGCAACTTCTTATGCTTCTTTTTTATCATCCCTCTATTTCCATGTATTATATTTGTTACAATATTTTTAGTCTTATTTAATCGTTATCCAAGTCATGTAATAATATTTGGAACTCTCTCGGAGCTAAGTACTTCGGTCCCTTAATAAAAAAAAACCCTATTAAAAATTAAAAGGTAACGCCACGGTAAAAGGTTGTATCATTGCACCTTTCACGGTTTTCACACCTCAGTATTAGCAAGTGATCATGCACATTTTGAAACTTAAAATCGGACTTTTTACACCCGAAATCACTATTGTGTGCTTTTAAAATAAACAACTAGACATTTTTTCTCACGGATCGTAAAATGTTCTAGTTTTCTTAAACAGACTACGTGCTGTATGTGCTAGTATCAGTCATCAGTTTTCTCTATTGCTTATGAATTATGTTAAAAGGATAGTTTTATTTTGGATTCTAGAATAATCAATTAAACTATTTCACAGAATATTTAGGTGCAAGTCTATGATTTTGATCCTCAGTTATACTCACCCAATAGCACCCACTTAGTGATGACTGCATCGAGCCTATTTTAAGTAGCTGTATAACCTTTGCTAAAATGATAGGTCTTCTGCAAATATGACCAACTCACTACCACTTTGCCTAGTTCTCCGTTGAATTTCGTTCGAGATTCAGCTGACTTTCGAATTCACATTTCTATAGTAATCCAATCTTGATTGCTCACTTTAAGGATAGGTTGTAACCCCTAAAGCAATAAAGGGAGTATGCATTTACTAATAGTACGAACACGTAAAATTTTGTTTTCATTGGTTGGTCGGTGGGTCGAGCCCGGTCTAATCGGCTCTCTTTATTATGATAGTAATAGACTTGTATGTAATATCAAATAATATTCGCATTTATTTTTATAGTTTGTCCAATGGCAAACTGTTATTAATATACAAGATGGTTTATAGAATGATTTACAAAAAAACTATTATGCTAACGCGTCTGATATGTTGGATCTGTCGAAGAAAATTGCCGAGACCACTTAGTTAATAACTTTCAATGATTGATTATTTTATATTATTCTTAATAACGCAACTTGTTGTAACCCATATCACAAAGTCATAAAGTCCAATATTAACCACTCATTTCTTCAGATGCACTCTGATAAAACGGATTATGACGCGTTGTCGAGCAAAGGGTTACTTTTGAATATCTTAATTTTATTTTTGGGCGCCGTTTAACTGGTTTTTTATACGATTGTGTTATGAACACGTTGAAGAATTGAATTTATTTTTATTTGTTAAAAATAGACGAGTTTTTGTCCGGGTATTGAAGCGACTGACCATTGTGCGTGTGAACCAAGTGTTTACTATTAACTATTAAAAGTTAAAAAAAAATGATTTATTTAATAATATAATATTCACTTGGGATAAGCTACATATGGGCATCTGATCCCAAACTAGGCAGAGCCTGTACTATGGGAACCTGGCAACCGATACAAATATAGTACATTTATTTGTAATTTTTACTTATACGGCCACTATATAAATTATTACTCTAGAAAAAAATACATATATAGCCTATGTCACCCTCATAACCAAGACGCATGTAACGACGCATGGATATATTATACCCCAAAATCCATCGATATATACTCTTGAAAAACATAGTCTTCCTTTTGCCTTCTGAAGGGTTCTTAAGTTGTTTAAAAGTAAGTGCGTTTTGTTACTTTACAGAGTTCTTTAAGCCGGTAGTAAATATCCCTATTTAATATATATATAGTACTATCAATGTTTTACATGCAAGACTAAAGCACCATTCGAATGTGAAGTTATTTGAAAAAGAAAGGTTTCTTTCGTTGTTTTTATATTTGGCTGCGTTCTTCTGGTGAAGTACTTCCCACTTCACCAGTCGGGCTGCTCTAACTTTAAACCCTGGTAAGAGTTACGCCCAAGCATTAGTAGTTTAGCACACACGTAGTAAAGAAATTGACTTCATTGTTTTCTTTATCAACCATTTGTAGGCGCATACATACTGTATTATAAACGCCGTCAATTCGAAACTTCGTATTCGAAACCAAGACTTATGTATGACCGTTAAAAAGTCGTAATGTGGCGTCCCGCGGACATGTCACAACATGTAGTAAAATTAAAAAGCTTCCTGTAGACGGTCGCCGAGTTCAAGCCGCGTCGCCGCCGCGCGCCGGCAGCCGGGCCGCGAGCGTCCGTGATTCATCCACGGCCGCCACTCGGATGTTGATTGATATGTGATGTGATAACTATTACAACTGTTTTTTTGTGAATACTGGATAGGAAAAGTCTAAATTTAGTCGCTTTCTTTACGTCGTCACTTGACCGAAAGTGACAAAGAAATCGACCGATGGTAAAGCATGATATAGCTTACTTGTCTTAAATCTAAAAATGTAAAGTTTGGATTTTACGATGTTCTTTTAAAATTAACCGACGCAAGACGTCATTATTTTTGTTTTACCGACAAAATCATATAAAAAGAGGCGAGCGTTTACAAAACTGATGTCTGAAAATGCGCTCAGGTATTTTAAGTTAGAAACATGTGTACAGAAATAGTACTCTCTTTGTCTGTACAGATGAGCAAATGTACATATAAAATGAGAGCGTTAAATCGTCGATAGTTTCCCGCACACTTAACAAGGCACAGACGTCTTATCTACTTGTCTGTGTGATCCTGGGGCTAGGAACGAACCAGTGTTTCCTCGCGCTAACGGAAACCAATGCAAATGCCCATGCGCGGCGGCGCGCTCGCGTCACGTCCGCGGGTGCGCGTGCGCAGCCTGCCGAGGGCTGTGCGCCGGAACACATGGACACGAGAGACTGGCTTTGATGACGAATATGGAGCTAAGTTAGAGATTACTCAGGTCCAGTCACATGCGTGGACCCCGGACAGCTGTCTATTACCTAATGTGCTAATTACTTTTACATCATTTCAAGTTATCAATTTTATCGATTTGTGCATCGTGTTTGATAGCAACTGGATAACAGAAGTGGAAGACCATGCATAGCTTATTTTGTTGGGGTAGTCACCTGTTCAAGATATAGTTCCTTTGGAATGTCTTTATTTTATGTAGTACATAGAGGCACTTACAAATAGGTTGTGAGATGATGTTGCGAGAAACAGACTGAACCCGCAAATTAAGCATCGGCCAACGTCGCTAATATTAGCATGCACACAAACATACATACATATGTATCTACAGAAAGCCTTTTAACTGTACAAAGTGTTGTGACATATGCCAAAAACGTGTCTGAAGTACTAAATCGAAATGTACAAAAGTTAATTTTCTTGGCTCTCGCTATTAAAAGCCGTAGCAATAAACCAGATTTCTGATTCTTGATTCGTGATGATTGGTTGAAGGGAGTTCCCGAGTGTTACTTCATGACTTTGCAAAGGTTCAGCATTACTGATTTATAAAGCCCAAAAACTCAAAGAATACCACTCGAAAAGCAATAGATATGCAGACAGGGCGCGATACTTTTGATTTATCTCCGTATAACAATAGCCGATTGTAGATAGTATAGTCGATTGTGGCCGTCGAAACAGAGGCTTTGTTCCATTTCATCTGCATGTGATCATTGTGTTGTGCTTACAAATTGTTATTAATGCACAAATCTATATTGAATAAGTTATAATCGTGTTCTGATTAAATGTCTTAGATCTTTATATTCGTTTGTGATACGGTGTTGTAGGATAGTATCACAAGTACGCTTGCGGGTCATCCGTTCCTTTTAATATGGTTGAGGGGAGATAATATGGATGATATTTTAGTGACCAGGAACGTGAGGCTGATTAAAAGCGACACGCCCATGAAAAATAGCATTATACAGCCATCTACCACTTAAAATATTAGCTGTTATTAAGGCTTTTGATAGTAATATTAACAGCTACAGCTGCTGCCCATAACGAATCCCAGTATTTTCACATTGCTGTATCCTCTCTTCTCTCGCTTTAAATTATTACAGTGCCACTTTATGTGTGTAACTAGATTTTGTTATTTTCTCACAACATACTCACTTAATACGTCATATAAACCATAGTCTGAAACCCAATTACATATTTGTGTTTGAGCGAATGACTTTTTTGTTGTATGCGCGCTTCTATTGACTACATTGCTACAGTTAGATGGGTCACATCGCGCATTGTTTATATTGTCGGTTAGATTTTCCGTACCTGCTACATTCCTATATGCTAATATTCCTACATCTATTTACATATTTTTATATGAAAGTATTCTGATTCACATTTATGACTAACACGGTCAGTCTTAGTGAAATTGCGCTTTCTTCATTAGACTGCGAAGGTTTTGTATGAACCTCCAAACCGCCATAACGACATTTTCAATTTATTAAAAATCTTTTAAATATTCTGTCCATTATATACGCCTTTCTTGGTCCCTTAAAATTCTTTGGTCTCACGAATACCTTAGCTTTTCGAGTACCCCAGTTCGGAATGCTTAATTAACATTTTAATAGTGTGCGATCAATATCGGACTTATCTTGGAGTCAAACTGCTGCGACGCAGTGACCACCGGCCGATACGTGTCCCTGTGATAAGGGACGACGGCGCCCTCTGGTGTCCTTACACAGATATACGTGTCCTGGATTAGCCGATGATGAGCGTAGTATGAACACGTATCAATAAATCTATTTTTATAGGGCTTGCTGATTAAGATTTTATTTTTACATTTCCAAGTTAAGCTAGATGACCGAAATATAATACAACTTAAATGGGCATAATTTAGATTTGGCTGCAATCTCCTGTTAGTTGAATAGTGCAAGTCAGTTGAACACGCGTCCTCCGTGCTTTGAAAATCTTTTATAGCTGTTCAGTTCCTACAGAATAAGATATGTTTAACTTCGATCATTGTTATGAAATCAACGACCCAAAGATATCACATCCAGTAGCTCTACAGTGATGCGACGCGGCGCCTGCGCAGGGTCTTGTCCACGAATGTTTTTATCGTTTTCGGTGTGGCGCGACGCGGGCGCAGCCGCGGCCGTGCTAAGCGAGAATCAATGTATTGTGTTCCAAGAACAGGTTCCAATACAGATGGCCGAAGATAACGCTTGGATGTGATAAGGCAAACCCAATGTAGTAGTGGATGGGAGTTATTCCTTGGTTACCTCATGACTAAATGACCCAACTCATTTAGATATTTGATGATGAGACGTAGACGGAAGGACACTAGCTTATAATAAGATCAATAATCTATGTCACAGCTATCACTATGATGACAGCAGCAAAAGGGATGAAGTGTCCCTCAGACAAAAATACAGCAACCTTACCTACTGCTCGGATACGATTTTCGTAGGAGGCGTTATGGGCTACGTTTTCTGTAGATACTTCTAGAGAGACACACGATTTCATCGCGTGTAGCAGCTAGTAATATAGTATTGATTATCCATTTTGCTTAGAAACTGTTACATTTAGACGCAGATACAGACGGATATAAGTCAAAAAGATAAAAATAGTACAATAAAATCAGACTTTAAACTGCGTCATTAATTGTCGTCCAACGACACCATGCAATTTATTCTCTCATTGTAACAGCCGCATCCGAAACTGCTCTTTTATTTCTTAATTCCTCGACAGGAGCGTTTGGAATGTGCGGTCCAAGAAAAAAAAGAATCAAATAAATATATAACGATCCTTTATCAGATCAGGACACAGATAATGAATTGACCCATTTAGTGTGTGAATCATTCACTGTATCCAAACAAAGTTATTAATTGCGACCGTGAAAGCCTCCGCCACGAACCAAACGTAGGAAAGGTTGGGATCGGACAGCCGCTCAGTTATGTTGGTGTTCACATTTTCGATTTAACTCCATAATATATCGTTGTTCCACTCTTAATATCGAAGTGTTTGTTTTGATAATAATACGTAAATGATCAGCATTAAAAATAAATTCAAAATTTTGTTATAAAATATTGAGACGGACCTGTAGTTTTTATTTAAATCATAGGTACATAAATTGAAAATTCCCATACAAGAAAAAAACTCGTTATAAGCTTAGTAGATGTTCATCAAACATAGTTACGAACTAGCTTGATTAAAATAGTTTACAAATACAAACATTTATTTCAGCTCCAAAGTATTAACCTTTGGGAGCATTTTGGGAGCTACGATGATACTGATATACACTCGTCTGTGGTATGTGACAGACCGACAGATTAAACTTATAACACCCCTCCGTTTTACGTCGGGGCATACAAAATAAACATTATATAGAGGACCAATTGAATGATAACATGTTAAAAGCAACACTTTGTTACTACTAGAAAAGGCATACAATCCAAATATCAATTATTTATTATCTAAACTGTTAATTGATAACTTGTGAGCTTATTTCGGTTATAAAGTTATTAAAATGAATTTAAAAGATTCCATTATATAAGTACTTAATAAACCAGGTGTAGAGCAAAGAAAGTTATTAAACGTATAAGAATGTTTAAAAAAAGTCATATGAAATTGTATCAACTAATTAGCGTGCCGATTATTATACATGCTACAAAGTAGCAATATAACTAATATTTCCATTAATCTTATTAGGGTTCCATACCTAAAAGCTTAAAATTAAGCTTATGGTGAGACTTTGTCTTTGCGGTTTGTTTTTTTTGTCTGTCTGCCTGTCACACCTATATATTTCAGGAACCACTGATGCTATCGATTTGAAACTTAGAATAGTTTTAGATCTTACTTACCCAACCTCATCGCAAATGAAAAAAATACGTTTATATCTTTTTCTTTTTTTAATGATGTCGGAATGGGGCAACAAAATTTCCAAGTGAGTGACTTTTATATCAAGTGGGATATAATATGAAAGGGCTTCATTTGCACATCTCAAAACAGATTTTTATTTTGGTTTATGTCACGTAGTTTTTGGCTGATAATCAAAAATGTTAGAAAATCCGTTACTCTCTTATCTCCGAAGTGTGTTGAGAAAAAAACTAGTAGGTAATAATCATGGGTTATGCATATTTATCTATATTTAACAGCAAAATAAAATGATCTTTCTAAGTACTAAAGTTTTTTAGTAATCCTAAAAAAACCTCGACACCCAACCTTAGTTTCACGGTTTATTTTTTTTGCTATCTGAGATGTTAGACGAGTTAAGTAAGTTAGTAAAATAACTTTAATAGGCCAAAGATGGCATGGAACCCTCAGTGCGCGAGTCCAACTCACACTTTACCAGTTTTTTAATATAATACCCACCCATTTTTGTACGATTGGTGTACAAAGTAGTTAATATTTAGGTGAGCAAGTGATTAAGAAAAAATCTAAATATACAACTGCTAACAAGAAATAGGTATACACAGGTCTTCGTGTTTTTAATTTTAACAAAAGCACGCAACCCAATTATAATATTGATATCAAAAATCCGCCGAAAAATCTTGAGTATTAGATTTAATTTGCAGATAAATTTTAAAAATGTCAGCATAAAACATAATAAATCTTAACTATTAGCCGTAAGGCGTGTGAAATTTATCTACATATTAAAATATAACGAAGTGGGCCTCATATGCTTTACTGTGTAAATAGTTATAAACACAGATGCCAAAACGAATATTTTTGGTATTTTTGGCTATTTATATTTACAGATATCTTATTCTTTGTGTAGTATTCAAATAAGCGATCAAGATGCAGATCCTCTTGCATTAGTAGACAGTCGAGTAACGAACTAATTTTCAATAATATTTTTTTTGTCGTCTGCAAACATTAGATGGTTTGAATGTTTGTGGTCAGAGTGCGAGGAAACTATGGTTAGTATACAAGATGAATGTGAATAATACTTTTTTTTTGTATTTTCTTATGATAATAGTTCTAAGGGTGGCTGACCTCCAGACTGAGATAATAGTCCACAAGCGTTCGGCACGAACCAAATTAAGGGTAAGTGAGGATCATAAAAAGTGCGTGACATTGTCTTAGGGCGCGTGTGCGTTTACGATTCTGCCAACGACATGGACCTTTTGTGGCGTTATAAATTATATTATTTGGGAATCAATACGGTAGAGAGCAATTATTAAATAGACGATATTAATATAAGTTAGAGTGGAGTCAGCGTCGAGATGGTGTAATGTGCCTGGTTTTGAGTTAATGCGAAAATAGTATAGATTTTTGTATGTTGCGCAATGCGCTCTATTACTGGCTCTTCTACTTGTACTCGTAGAATCATGGAGCGTATTGAGACACATAAGTTAGTGCATTATCCGCAAGAAAAAAAGAAATACTAATTGCTACAAGTCGCACCGTCTAGGTAATGCCAATTATTTAATATTTAGGCGTGGTGTAGCGTGCCTAGGTTGCTAGTAGGTATGTAACCGTCTGCGACGACCCTGATGACCTGCCATAGTAAATTAAAATGGGAATTATTTATGGTTGAGTTATCTCAACCATATCTAAATAATAATTCCAGACATTATTGTCTGGATTCAAACTGACTGTCGGTGGCATTGAGGTGATATGTAGGTATTTTGGTGTATAGGTAGGTATTGTGAATACTGTATAGCAGTGGTTCCCAAACTTGATTAGGCTCTGACCCACCTAACAAAAACTGCCAAATTCGGGACCCACCTCTTTGCCATCTTAAAATGGGGGACAAAATATTGGTAACGTTTAGATACCCTAGTCTCAGACCTGTGGTCAGAGGGAAGAAAATATTCGCTGACGCTAAGCCGAACGACGTGGACCAACCGAGAGTTTGTTTTAAATAAACTATTTTTATTTAATTAGACATTTATTTGTTATCATTACAGACAAAATATATATTGAAAATTTGTAACTTTTTTGGCGCTCCCCACCTCTACTCATTGAAGGCCAGGTCTCCTGATTTACCATTAAAAAATCTTTAGAATGTTCACTTTTCCTCTTTTTCACCATTGACGTTATTTTCTGGAACCTGCTTTGTAAGGCATTTTGTTTGTACTGCTACTGCCGTACTACCGCCACCCTTATCTAATAATTATGGATTATAATTTACTTGCTACAAAAACTACAAATAATGCCACCTTCAAATAAGTTACCTAATTAAACAACGAATGTAACAAATTTGTTTTTTTGAAGTCATATTTCTTTTACATGGCATCATCATTATGATCAGCCGAAACACGTCCATTGCTGAACTAAAGGCCTCTCCCTTAGAAGGGAGGGTTTGCCATAATCTCCATGCTTGGCAGGCAGTATAGGTAGTAGATAATTCTTACCCGGTCACCCCACGGGTATTTTACATGTAGCTAAGAATTGTCCTAATCAAACCAGTTTTTAATTCCGAAACGTATATTCAATATTTGTTTTGGAGCTATGACAACACAGAGATACAGACAAAGGCGTATGTCACCCCTCCTTTTTGTATCAGGGGTTAGAAATTAAAGAACTTTTACCCATAAATTAGTAAAAAGTTAATCATTGATTTTTTGTATGATCTGATTTTTTGGCTCTAATTTGCCTGACATTTTAAAACACAGCTGGCAACTGTCAGGTCGTACGGCTGTTAGCCCGATCGGTCGCGTTGTCTTATGTTTCAGGGCGCACGCAATATTCGCATACTTTGGGAACTCCTGCTCTATAGTTATAGTGGTACTACTACATTATTAATTACAAGCTATGTTAGGTCTATTTTGGCCGCATTTGTTGCGTTACACAATGTCACGTAACTATGCACTCATTGTAATTGAGAAAGGTAAGAATAAAAGTTATTTTAATTACCACGTACGTACGTCATCATTATCAGCAGCCGAAACACGTCCACTGGTGAACTAAAGGCCTTGGAAGGGTGGGGTTGCCATCCCCACGCTTGGAAGGCTGCTCGGGGATCGTAGTATAGGTGGTAGGTAATCCAATAGGATGACGCTGCTGCCCGTCTTCTTGTTTTCCCTTAGTCGCCTCTTACGGACACCCAAAGTGAGGAGATGGATGGGTGCTATTCTTATCCGGACACCCCACGGGTTCCGTACCCGTACATCGTACGTACGTATTCTTGCCCGAATGCCCCAGAAGGAGGGCTATATTTTTCGAGAGTATGTAATGTATGTACGATGTCTATCTCTTTGCTCTTATCGAGAAAATTTTACATATACATACATGTGGATACGCTTCATGTTTGTATAATGTAATTTAAGCCCATTTTGTTTGTTCGCCCTTAGGCTTTTTGTGCTTTAATAACTTATACTAGTTACAATTTTAATAAATCATAATGTTAAAAATTAATTCTGTTTACATCAAGTTATTACATATCTATAAGATTCTTCGTAAACTCCTTTTCTCTCTCCTTTTTTCTCAGAACTGTCTACTAATTACGATGTGATCTAATGAATCTAGAGAATCTATTAGTAAGTTACGTAAGCCCATCGGAATCACTTCGTTTTCCATTACTTCACTAATATACCTACCAACCAAGTTATGAAGATTTTGTACATTATGAATTTCTTGACGCTTCAATCCCCTATTTTACTAATTTCACAGATGATTTCTTCCATTATGGTTGCCCATCACACCTGTTCGATCACGGTCTAGTGGATACCCGGCACAAGTAATTGATTATTAAATTATTAATGATGTAACAATACAGATAATGAACTCTTGAACATTTTATTTTAGTTAATTTATACTTTGAAAACTATACAGTTATATTACAAACGAAGAAAATATTTATGAATGTTATGAATATTTTCTTTGAATTGAATTTTCCGCCTTTTTTAAATTAAACTGAACGTAATTAATCTCTTTATTAAGTGCGGCGAGGGAGGGAAAGGTACAAGACTGGCGGCGTTACCTCCAAGCTTATACGTTGGCAGAAAAAGCTATCAGCCCAACGGTCTCCTGAGACTTCGATGTTACGAACATTTCAGTTGTGTTACAATTACCATAAAAATATAAATTTATATGTATAAGAGGCGTTTACGTGGGCACATTGAAAGACGAGGATTAAGCAATGTAATTATTCTTAAAATTAGGATATTAGTCAGGACAACAGGGCACTGTCCTGTCGTTAAAAAGCAGTGACGCTGGAGAAGAAACAGCAATAAAAGATCTTATTGGATATTTGACTCTGTAGGAATCTGATCAGATGGAATCTGTAGGTTATAAAAATAATATGCACTAAGATTCTAAGTGGTTTAAAGTTAAGATATTTAACATGCTTTTTGATTCCAGTAACTATTTAAAAAAAACTATTTAAAAAAGAACCAATATTTTGTGGCATTTCAGAAAATTTCAGTTTGTATGGCTATATTTCTCTGCATGTTGGATTTTGCTCTTAGTAGGCTCACACACGCTACTTATAGTGGAAACTAAATACATAGTAGGTAGTATAAGTTTTCATTAGAAGGGGGCGTGAGCCTATTGTCATTTATAAGAATAGCGTCAAAATACAGAAAAGCTTAATATAATCCAAAATGACACAAGTCTACTCACGTGCCGCAAATACCACATGTATTCTATCGTAGTTTTTGTTAAATGTTTCAAACTTACCTGGAATGAAAAAAAAACACATTAGATATAAATTCAATAATAGCTTTAGAAAAGGTCGCCACCTAACACCAGATGGTGGATCTATAAAATGGTTTCCAATAGACATCGATGAAAGGTGCAAAAATTGACTGAAAGGGAAACGCCAACTGTTTAATTTGGCAACAGTAATAAAATTACTGTTAAGGTATACAATTTTTACACCAAAATGATTCTTAAGATTCAATGTTTAAGTTGCAATAATGTTAGCACTCGACTTACAGATAATGTAGTATGTAACGGTAATAATAGTAATATTAGCTTTGTAATTGACGTGCACGTGTCTGTTGTTTTCTGTAAAATAATAACTGTTTTTCAATAAAATCCTATCAATATTTATTTACTAAATACTTAGTCGTCAAAAATCTCAAAGCACTATGTCCACATTTAATAGATTTTTCAAATGTACATAATTCCTAAGAAATAACTTTATAACAAAATCGTATATATAACTCTCATCATAAATAAAAAAATACCATTGTAATCTAAGTAATACTAAAGATAATTATAGTTCATTAAACTATTTACATATCACTTAATCTTATGTAAATAAAGATTAAAAGATCATAATGAAAATATTATCAAAACAGGAGCGTGTCCCGTCCCGCACACCTTGCCGACCTATCGTTTGTTCAATCATAACCATAGGGAAGTTTAAGACTAAATATAATACTGCGTACACCCTCTTCCTGCCAAATATACGCTTGATATTTACCAAACATATCTTTGCAGTACGATAGCCTTTATGGAGATGGAGTAAGATTTAATTTAATTTTTATTTGAGAAATGTAAGTTGGGGTTTAAAGGCAGGTGTACCGCAAGGGTCTGCGCTGCGCCCGCTTTTAGAAAAGATTCACAATCTCGAGACACGTGGCATTGGGGCGGCCCTCGCAGAAAAACCAACACATCTTTCGACTTCCGTAACTAACAAACGTAAACAGAATAATGTCTATAATGTTTTTCCGGTATTTGGGTGTTCGTAGTTTGCTGATTTCAAAGTTTTCGAGTGGTTTCTATATCGAGTGGGGTCAATAATATTTGTGGGCAGTAAGCGGAGTTAGGAGCTAATTCTTAAGGGCTATAGTTAGTAGTCCATTTGTGTGTATTTATTACAAAAAAAAAACAAGTCAACTTTTGTAAAGTAGTCGTGAATAAGGCAAATATGAATGTCAATTTGGAAACGGAATGAAATATAAATGTAGGTTGATGGCAGATGAAATGTCGTGGTAAAACGCAATTTAAATAAAACAGTCAGGTTAAACTTATTAATATTGAAATAACATGCAACCTTAATTTGAAATGACAATGTTTTAATAAAACACAAGTCAATTTGCGAAATGTTTCTTCGACTTTCAGATCCATAGGGTGAGAGAGTGTGTAAACCCATTTAATATATATGATACTAATGTCACGAATGGTTAGCTCATTGCCATTATTCAAGGTATCATTATAAAACCGACGACTTTAAAGATATAAGCTAGTGATTGACCGCAGTTCTATCTGATGGTAAGCGGTGATGTAGTCGAGACATGGTCGAGACTACCACAGAGGATACATAATTTTTTTAACTCATTTCTAATACTCGTAATACAGTACAGTTGTGGATACCGCGTTACTTTAAAGGATATGCTGCGCCAATTGGTACCACTTAGCGAATTTTATACCCATTTATTCTATTAGCTCATTGTTTAAAAGGATACTAATAAAATATCGCGTGCTCTTTTTAATTTGCATGGATTACCGGGCGGTAATCCATGCAAATTAAAACTTTTAAAAGTTTTAGGTACGGAACCTATAAACACAAATTCTGTACTTATGGCTTAAACGACATGAATATCATGCAGAGTACTAGTGTGTCGCGCTCGTAAAAAAAAAGAAATGAACATAAAATTTTCACAACGTTAAAAAAATCAACATATGCCTATTTTTTTATGAATACAATACATAGATTAAGTCGAATGGCTTGACAAATGACTAGGCCTTTGCTCATGCCACGGGGCTTCCCTTTTGTAGATGGGGGAAAAGCGTGGTTCCAAATTGGAACGTATTTTTCATCAAAAATCGAAAATATTGTGTTTTATGTATTTCTAGATTATACCTAAAATAAGATCAGTCTGTAAATATTTTACATAAATAACAGATATATGAAACTTCATATTGGTGGATTTGGTGTTTTTTTTTGTTTCTTGGGACAATCCACACACGGTCATCTGATCCCAAACTAGGCAAAGCCTGTAAACCAGACCACTGATACTACTACCTGGAAACCAGACAACTGATACTAATACTTATATACCTTCATTTTGTAAATACATACTTTAATAGATAAATAACACCCAGACACTTTTAAGCTAATATACCTAAACTTTATTGGACGCTCCATTAGCTATTTTTTATTTATTTTTGTGAAATGATGACTATAAAATGGTATCGTTTGCCAATTTACAAATCATGTGGCGTCATCATAAAAAAATATTCTATTCTATTCTATTCTTGGTGGCTATAGATTTGGGCCCGGTATTCCCGGAACACACTTCGACCCAGTTGGATCCATTGTGCATGCCCTAGCCCTTACTCTGTTGCTGGCGCATCGAATAGCTCCCTCAGGTACGCAACGATCGCGCCAGCTTGGAGCTGTACATAATCATTTGGCGTAGGATAGGCTACTCCCAAATGATGCAATCTACCTCTCGCAAGAGTGTCGCAGCTATACAATATGTGTCGCATTGACTCTTTTTCATCTTTATAAAAAAAAGTATAATGTCAAAGTAAAAAATAATTTTAACAGGACTGTTTTGGAAAATTAATTTTGTGATGAAGTTGAAATTTTGTCATAAAAATCGTCTTTATAAGAAGTATCTCTAGCTAAAACGCCCTCGCACGCCATCTGGCGCGGCTAGGGCAATGACTCCTTATTTTTTTTTTGTTTCAAATCGCAACCCCTTATCGTGGTTACTAAATTATGAAGTGCGGTCTTTAATATGTTCTAAGTAGTTAGCGATGCGGTTAGCGAATGTGTGTTTAATAATTTTGCAGTCTGCGTTTACCATTTGTTTTTGTTTAAATAGACATTTACATGTCTGCGACCGCCATGCGTGGGGATTATGGCAACCCCTCCTTTCTAAGGGGGATGCCTTTGTGCATTAGTGGACTTCTTTCGGCTGCTAATGATGATGATGATGACTGCGAAAATTAAAATTCGAACTGAAGCTGTCGAAACGTTTAAAAAGTCAGTTGAATCCAAAGTTTTTGGATGCCTTCAAATATCAGCGCGGCTGCAGAGGGCTGCAGCACTTCAGCCGTACTGCTGTCGCGCTGTGTGTGTTTTTGCATTTATATTTCGATGACAACCAAAACAGCAACGGCAATGAATAAAAATATACTTTTAAAATAAAGCTATGCAGAAGTCGATTTAAAAAAATAACAATGATTATTGAGCGCAAAAGTTTAAATTTCAAAAATAGAAGCTGAGCGCGTGCGTTTGGACACGCGCGTAATTGTACCTTGCGATGAGAATGCGTTCACCTGCGGTAGTCAGTAGTTCAACACACGCACGCGTAAAATCATTTTAGATCAACTATTATTTTTTGTTCAATCCAGTGACCAGATAACCAAGACTAGTGGTTATACCCCCAAGACTGTCAATAAAGAGTTCTTTACGGGTGACCAGCAGTCCAGTGCAGTTGCACTGGACTGCTGGCCAGCCGAGGCCCGAGACATCAAGTTGTTGAGCCTCTAAAGATCACCAGCTAAAGTGCTTTTCAAACCAGAACACAACAATTTTTATATATTGAATCACAGCCGTTGTACCTACCTAGATGGTCCTTTAAACAAGGGACCTATTACTTTTCGACTGACTGTAACACAGTGTAAATAATACACTATGAACAAAAGGCTCTAATTATGCACACAGACAGTGTTATTTATATTGTAGCAGGGCGTAGCGCAACGACAACCTCGCCGGCCAAACAGAATTCATTTTTTGGAATCTGGACAGTAACGTGCATGGCACGGCCAGATGTGACTAACTAGCTACAACACAGAGTACAGTTTATCTAGCTAGTAGGTGTCGCTTCATACAAAGAATACTTTCCTTAACCTACCTTTATCTATAGCTTTTGGGCGAAAGTTCCTAAAGATCGCATATAAATATGTATGTACATATCTATTTTCAGGAAGTAAAGCCACATGTAAGTAAGCTCTTTGTAAGTAGGTTACATTTAATGTAGAAAGTTAAGCAGAGGAAGGTCCTACTGTAGATTAAGGCAGACAATTAATCTGAAGGATAATGTTATTAAAACATGCATTATTATGTATTAAATTTAAAACATCCTATAATGAATGGTATACTTATTGAGGTAATTATTTGCGATTTTCCATGGAAGCATTCACAACAAGATATCGTGTTTGCAGCCAATCATGTTATTAGACTCGCAGCCTCCCGGCTGCGATCGGGGAGGGATAATTTTCTTGTATTCTTACTGAATTATTGACAGCATTATAATCCTTACGTAACGATATGCGGGCTTTCGTGCCAGCACGCGACCACACGAGGAAGAAATTTGAATAACTAAGAAAAATTATCTTCCGATCAAAACAACATTTTTGAATGTTTTTTTTTTGTTACAGTTGTTATAATAGATATGTTTTCCAGCGGTATTTATGTTAATTTATAGGAACTAATAAGTCAGTATACAAAGTTTGTTGTGTAAGTTAAGAGATTGTTCCTAAATTAGTTCACGTTAAGCAAAAGTTTGAACTATAGTCAATAGATTTGGAGCTTACATATGGAAATCACGTAGAACGTAAATTGTAAAGATCGTTTAAGAGTTTTTCTTTCAGGTTGGGAGTCAACTGTAGATAAACTGCAGGCGAATATCGTGCTCATCTCGTTCCTCCAGAGGGACGAGACATTCAATCGTCCTTAACGGACTTGTAGACTTACCACGACACGGTCTAGTTAGGCTTGGCAAAATTAAAAACGTTCGTACAATAATAAGTATTGTATTCTATTCTATGACGACACATGGACGTTGTTTTCGACATAGGCCCATTTTTGTACAATAAATGACGTTTCTATCTTGAAAACTATGTCATACCTACTCCACACCGAACTCTCAAAACGACGTAGCAAGTACCAGCAAGTACGGAATCTAGGAGGTCCTTGCCAAGGCTCTGGGGTAGTAGTTGTTTGGTGCGTCTAAGATCTATTTATATTATGGTGGCATGTGTAGACGCAGCCAGCTGTGCCGCGGCGCCCGCGCGGTACTGTTAGCGACAGCTGCGCGCGCAGCTGGGCCGCAGGTATACCGCACGTGCTTACAAGTTAGCGGGATTTGCGTGTGTGCAAGATGACGGTCGCATGATTGGTGTTTAATATACTTATATGTAATAATGGTAATCAAATCTGAACCCTAATTAGTTAATGTATTTCATTAATTAAATCTCGGCCTTAATTATTCAAAGTTCCACTGTAAAGATTATGAAAAACTATTACTTGTAAAAACACTTTTGTCAAATTACAATCTTTGCCGCTCGTCACCTCATAAGACATTTTTATTTAGTTATTAAGGCCTCTCGAACACAGTATATTCTTATGTTTCAGTGCAGTTCACCATCCACCAGGCAAAAATCTTGTTCGTAACGGTTTTAAGGTCTACCAATTTTTTTTCTCACGTTGTGGTAAATCTTAAGAAATTTTGCCCAATAGCGGGGAGAGGTCGGGTTTTGTGGAATTCCTGCCCACTAACTCACTAACAGAAGTGTATCCTCACGATGCCATCGCGCACTTAACTGTCTCTAACTGAACGCGTTTTTAACAGGCATGATACGTTTTGAGTGTACAGTAGACCCCGCCATTTTATCCATGCCTGAAACGTTCATAGCACGGACAGTCATGGTCATCTGTAATGGACAAACGCTTTTCGTATTGAACTTGTAAACTGAATACCTGTTAAATAGTAGGTAGGTATCACACAGGTACCTCATGGCGACGTATATAAGTGATATTCTTTACGATAGACAAATTTTAATATCCGAGCAGTAAATACTTAACTGAGACAATAACATTGAAAAATACATTGGTAAGGTAACTGAAAAAAAAACCTGCTTCAAGTGGAATAAGTTAATACAAGTTCAAACATACACGATCTTTCCTTTTTTACGATTAGGCGTACCGTTGCGTCGTCGGTCCCAAAGCAAGTGAAAATTGTTTATTTTTCACGAGACTCGTATATAGCTCGGGCCTTTTACGGAAGCCAACATTGTGGATAATCCAACACAACCGCATCGGCTAAATGGAGCTTAAAATTTCGATGACTCTAAAGATGAGGCGCGTGCGCAGAAATTAAAAACGCACCCGCGCATCTGCCAGAAACCCGACACGCTCCTTGCCATATGAATTCTGCTGCTTCCGAAAAAAATTTTGGTCGTACAAATTTGCACTTAAACACAACTGTAAAAGTTACAAAATTCGGTTCAACATTAACGTTTTATTGCATAGTTTATTTAATACAATTTAAACTTTGGGTGCATACGAATAGCGCACAGTGCGCTCGGCTGACTCGCCTGGACTAAAATAACACGTGCATTTCACCAAAGGCCGCCAGATGTCGCGGCTAGTTGATTACGAGATGTCGTGAAGAGGCTGCGTGTTAGCTCTAAACATATGACAATAAGTAACGGTTTATCTGATCTTGTTAGATCGAACACGTTGCAATAAAATAATTTGTAATATGGGTCATGTTTTTTAACTAATCTGATGTGTATTATTTTTAGTTGTTAGATACGTCGTTTTGTCGAAAATATTACATTATTTTTATTTTAAGTAACGAGTAGTATGGTATTATTTTGTATTTGATTTCAAACGGAATAGTTTCATATTCTGAATAACGGCATTAAACAAACATAGCAGCATATCCCTAATTCGGCTTGGCTAATGTGTGTTGTAGCCATATTTACCCGTGTTAGGTACGATTTGATAGCAAAGTGGTTTACCGATATTTTTTCTAAATAGTTGTTACTGATAATGTCATTATCATAACACTTTACTCAACTAGGGAATCAAAATCAGGATCTGGTGAGCATCGACCGCACTTCTGACGAGTTGACGACTGCTATATACAATCTCTCATTAGCAGAATCTAAGGTTAAAAATCCAATCCAGGTTACGCTCAGCCACCATGCATTGTGTCGTTCTTTCAGCGCACCTCAAATAAATTGAGCACCATTTTAAGCTCCGACGCAACTAGTTTAAAACCTATGTCTGGCACTCTTTCTGTAGTATTGCATCTCCAGAACGAATGCATATAAAAGCTCGTTTAACGGCATTGTTTCTTAGCTACGTTTAATAAAAAAATATTCAGCCGTTTATTATGGGATTATTTTCAAGCGTTCGGGGTATATTTTATAATATATGTAAGTACTTGTGTAAATACTAGATTATTATTTAATAGTCAAGTGTAGCTTTAGTCAAGATTTGAAATATGTTTCACAGATTTATTTGGACGATATGGCATACATTTGCCGTTCTTCGCGCATGTGGTGTAGGCGCGTATAACAGTATAAACAATTATTTGATAATTTGTATTCCATAAACGATCGTGTTCAGCTTTCTGGTGGTGACATAGCCGAATTATCGTCACCACCGGTTTCCGTCCGATATTACTGGATAAAATATTTATAACAAAAGTAGAAAAAAAATATATACTTTCTGTAAATGGATGAAAGGCTTTCTGTAAAAGGTGCAGTTTGCCTAGAAAACTTAACCCTCTTGACAATAACTTTTCATTCATTTCACATTCACGCTGTGCCGTCTCTTGTAGTAGTAGTATTTATTGGAAATGTGTAATGAAGATGATATCCCTCAAAACTCAGATAGTTCGGTAAAAAAATAATATAAAAACTAATTAGAAAACTCCATTGTTCCTTGAAAGTACCTATACTATTTGTATAGATCCTTTGATACATAAATTATTTAAAAGGGTTCAATTTCAATTATTAAGATATGCGTGATGCACCAACAAGCTATATATTTTTTATATAAATAGCAGTTAAAAATTGATTGAAAACTATTTTTAATTACTTAGTAACAAGAAAAAATACATTTTAAAATATCTAACAGTGCCTAATACAAGTGCTAATACCTAACAATATCGTTTATTTTTAGCGTTTTACAACCAATGACTACACAGCGATTGCTGGCACAATGTAAAAATATATAGCGAGGTAGTGATTAATACGTCCACATTTCTCTACACACACATTCGGAAATTTCCTAAAGAAAGTTAGTCTTACGTGTCAGCGCCCTAGTTTCTTTTCACTGTGGTACAATAGGTGAGTTTCTGGAAAATCAATTCTGGAAATAATGGCGTGAAGTAGAAAAAAAATGTAAATAGATTGAACAGGTTGGTTGAGTTATTTTATTCTTGATTTACTCGCAGTTCGATGCGACATAGACGATGATTTCTACTTGGGGAAAATAATAATAAAATGTATAGCGGAATAAGCATATCAAAACTGCACCAGCACGAAGTAAAGAGTTATTTATTACCTTCTACTTATTGCCCTTTATGGAAATATATATTTACACCTAATTCATCAATCAATCATACTTCTACCCTCATTAATACTTACTACTCCAAACTGGTAATAGTTGGCTACATTCATCCATAAGGTGTAGTTATTGTCTGAATATAGTTGTTCTAATTTTAGGAGACCTTCCCGCTATATACGCCGCCACTGAAATAATTCCTATAAGTAAATTAAAAGTCTATGTTATGAATTGAGAAGAAGTAAGTCATTCATACTTCATAACTAACAATATCGAATTGCACCTCAGAGAGATGTATGGTTACGTCATTAACGATAAATCAAAGAGAATACTCCCACATTATGATTCAATCATTGACAATGTAAATTCGAGCCAATAGATAGTGCGTTGCATGCAAATATCCGGAGGTGAGGCGCCATGGCGAAGGAGGGACGAGGCAGGCGGGATAGGGAGGGCGAGCGTCGAGACGTCGTCTGCGCATCCCGTCTCGTGCGCCGCTTTGATCTGTAATGTGCTTAGACACTAGTAGATGTAGCCAAATTTGAAAATCGAATCGAAATTACGTTTTTTTGTGTAATTTAGAAAATAGTATTTGGGAACCATGATCAGTTAAATTTTCAAGAAATCTAAACTCTATGATAACAAGATTTTAAGATAACATTTACGACTGTATGCGAAATACAAGCAGACCTGAATAACCAGGTTTTCCATTGAATAAGTGCGGCCTAATAGTGATTACTTAGAGTACAAAACTAACGTTAGAAAATACACAAACATAATAAACTTAAATTGTAAATCAACAAGATTTAATTTTATTTAAACTTTTTTGTATTCAAGAAAGTAAATGTCTTTGTCCAATAATGAAGTTTATTGACTCTGTGCACGGGCAGTCTGTTGGGGGCCGCCGCGCTGTGCGAGTGCAGTTTATTTGCAAACGCCTCGACTAAAAGCAGTGTTCATTTAAATGCTATCAAAGCAGTCACAGACAGACAAGAATAGAAATTTCGAGAATTAGATACATGAGAAATATTACACAAACATGCATAAATGAACATTGGGATATCCGTAATACCTGAATTGACCGAATCGGGGTTTGTATAAATATTTTTAACGGTGTGAAAGGCACTGTAGATGGAGAAATCACAAAGCTCAAGGCATCAATAACTAATGTCTTAGGTGACCAGTGGAAGTACCATGCAGTAGTCTATGGGTAGTAGAGCGCGTCGTTCGTATCCTCACGGAATTGAGATGACATTGAACATTTTAATTAAACATTTATATGATTGCATTGACTCTGAAAATTTAACAATGAGTTTATGGTTCAACCAAATTATACGATTAATACTAAAGTACGATAAAAATGAAAAATAGGTAGACACAGGAACTGTCACTGTCATGACCTACGCTGAAGCAGATTCCAAAACTAAAGCACCTTTCAACTAATAATATATTCAGACTAAAAAATAAATCAATTCCGATATGTCTGTGATCGAGTCCTGTCTGCAAATACTTGCAAGATAAATGCACAATCTGAGTAAAACAAATGCGTCAGAGCGATTTTGAAAAGATAATTCCGACACATAACCTGAACCTCAGACCCAGTTGCTAGCTGTGGTCAACTTTATAAGCTCATCTTTTATACATAAATGTATTTAAACTATTTCCTAATTGATTGATACCATAAGTTATACCTATTATATAAAATTATTTATTTTTCAGTCAGCGCCATAAAATTATTGAAGAGGCTCAATAATTTGTTGGTGCTGACTGAAAAATAGAGAAAGAAAGATTGAAAATACCCATCGCCGCGTCGAGTTGAACAATTAAAATGCAATAACTTTGCTTTATTAGTAGGAGATGATTGTAATTGGTGCGAGCTTTGGTCAGAGCTTTTTTTAATACCAGTGTATTAAAAAAGTAATTATGATAATATTAGGTACCTATAGTTTTTTTTTCTGAAATTGGTAGCGCTTGATCATTAGGTAGTGTGGACAAATTATATTATTTAATTTTATAAAAAAATTGTAAGTAGGTGTACAAAGATCAAGTATTCTCAATTAATTTTAATTTATAGGCTTTGTGCACAGGATAGTTCAGATATCGTGGATTCAAAAAGATGGCATTGCGCTACCATCATCACCATTAGCAGCCGAAACACATTTACTGCTAAACAACGGTCTCCCCCTTTGGAAGGGAGGGGTTGCCATAATCCCCACGCTTGGTAGGCGTCTGCGCAGTATAGGGGTAGGTAATCTATTACTAAGACGCTGCTGCCCATCTTCTAATTTTCCCTACCGGTATCGATTTCACTGCACTACCAATTACATAAAAATAGTGAAAAGTCAACAAAGTGTGAAAGTACGCATCGTGGGACGTAATCACAACTATACCCTATGAAAACTCTGAATAGAAATATATAGAACCATCAAAAAAGCGAACGAACTCCTCAATAGTCATTCAACATGACGCATCCCGAAGCCCATTGCATCCTCTGCGTGGCAAAAAGACGAGTGATATGTCCGCATGGACACCACAATTAACTCACATCGTCGCATTCATTACATATTTATTCTAAGTGTCTAGACTGTAGACAGCGGTGTTGCTATATTCAATTAATATAAATCCCGGATTTGTAGATCATCAGATCTATAAAAAATCTTGGAGCTATTATCAAAACAAAGGTTGAATAGCATCAACATTTTTTGAGTTTTATCAAATGATCGGATTGATTTTTTATTAATTATTATTTATGTATAGAGCCAAAAGTTATTTTTGTCGTCTAAAAAAATATTCTTATTTGACCGGACAATGTATCTATAACATCATATAATGTATCTTTATCTATATTAAGAACTGGGCATGATTCAATCTTGCTAATTGCTTAAAATACCTGTCTACTTATAAGATATGATTATATTTTTTAAATTTACTTAATAAATATTGTGCCGTTCATAATGGATTACCTCAGGAAAACTTCTTCAACTAATTTTTTTTATTGTGAATATAATATTGACTACATTCATAATGATTACATTCTGTATTATTTTCCAATTCATCATAAAAATCAGGACATATCGTAGATACATGGATTGTTCCGCGGTAAACTTGGCAATAATATGACAGTTGGCAATACTAGTGCTTACTTCTAAATATATCCGGCGGATGCTGTGAAAATGTAACGAAATGTACGCAAATTCCGTATCGCGGCTATAAATAGAACTTAAGTAGGTGTATGATTTAATTTTAGATTTCACGATCTGATTTATTATAAATGGTTCGTATTAGGTATATACTCGTAATGTCACATTTGGATTTAGAGCGAAAAGCTGCTAACCTACTAACTAAAGTTGTACTTTACAATATGACAATGAATATTTTGGAAGCAATTCCTATCAGTCTTCATGAGCATTACTAGTCTTCGTATTAGTTCATTAATTTGTAGGTGTTATCGCAATGTCGGATATTCTGACCAAAAGCCTGATTTTTGCGAATATAATTTGGGTTATATAGTGCTCTATGTAAAGATAAGTGTATTCGTTCCGAAGTGAAGAGTGTTGTAGTAAGTTTACAGTAGTAACTAATGTCTAATTGCATGACAAATGTAATTCAATGAAACTGTCCAGGGGTTTATCGTTTCCCATCAAAAGAAAGTTCTGATCGTGTCGCCACTAAGCTGTGTTCGAATTAACAAACATTATCCACTTGGTCCGCTGATCGGTCTACGTACTCTCCCTCGCACATAAAAATCTTTTCTTTGCTTAGGTTTAGGATTGAAGATTGTTCATACTGAAGTTATCTGTTAATTCGCTTAAAGCGTAGGCATTTTGCTTCTTCTTCGTATTAAAAGATGAGCTATTCACGTCAGGTACACTGCTTAAGGCTTTGACACTACTTTTTAAATTGTGGACCATTGATATTATTCGTAAATTGCAGTTTTTACCATCATTCAGATCAGGAATTACTAAAGAAGTAGTCATAGTGTGAATATAACTTGAGAGCTTTAGACGAAAAAAATGCACAAGGAAACACTTTCAATGTAATTGCAGTTAAATAAAAAACCTCCTTCTTACACTGAACAAGCTTTAAGAAAATGTATGCGCATTTATTAAGGGTTTAATAAATCTTGCTCACTCCATGGTGTGAGTATGGTGTTAGTTGCCAAACCCCACAACAGCCGATGGGGAAGTTGGTCCGCAAAACTGGAATTGATCCAAGGCCAACTGCAGTCTGATAGTACAGGATTTAGTGATGTGTTGAATTATCGATAATATTAGTATACTCTTTTGTATAAGAAATAATTGTTGTATAAACGAAAAGAAAAAAGTTTAAGATAATTCAAGATTTCTTGCACCTATCGAGTTCCGTATCTTAATAATTATCCGGGTTGGCAGCAATTGAAATAAAGTCATTATATAGGCGTTATATTGTAGAATCTATCTTCTGGCGATGGAGACCATAAGTTATTGGTACTAGCGGCCCCACGATACAACTAATAAAGCATTCCGATTTCAAGTTAGATCCCCTTCGTAAGCTCCTCAAAGAAGCGTCGAAACGCTACTTTGAATCCGCGTCCCGTCACGCAAACAGTTTAATCCGCGCCGCCGCCGATTACGCCCCTAGTCCGTCTGACTCGCGCCGCAGACCACGGCACGTACTGCTCGACCCTCCTGACCCCATGACGGTCCTATTGGACCGGGATGCGCCGACCACTCCCCGACAACCGTATGCTACACTAGCTATCAGACACCGGTCTCGCCGGCGAGGCCGAAGGGTCGTACGTATGCGACCGCAACGACGTGCATCACCCCACTGAGTTTCTTGCCGGTTCTTCTCAGTGGGGGCGCGTTGTGAACCGGTGGTAAACTCAGCCCTCTCTTAAGCGACAGCCCAAGCCGAGGCCGTGCCTCCCTGAGGTGCCCTTGAGCTCGTCGCTACTTCTGCCGTAAAGGCTAGAGCGCTTTAAGCGCTCGCCTCCTATTGTCCGGTGAAGCTGCAATGGCCATTGCGACCAACAGCGTCTATCATTCCAAAAAAAAAAAAAACATCTAATAAAAAACTATACATACAAAAAAAATATTTATGCGATGATTCGGAAAATGTTATTTTCACAGTCAAACAAACAGAGCTTTTGAAATTAAAAATAATTTTATGTATTGTCTGAAGGATAACGAAAATGTTGAAGAAAATCTATAGATTATGTAAGCTTATGTCGATAAAAATGTAAATAAGAGCGCCTCTCTATCCTTCCTACACATTTCAGAGTATAATTTATAAGGGCTAGAGGGGGCAGATTGTACATAGAGCGGCGCGTTGGTTGCCAAAACACATACATTACGCACAACAATGAGATATCCGAGATAAGGGGCATCGACCTCGTCTCGTCTCTACGCCTAGTTACGTCACCGTTTTCAGATTTTGTTCTCTTTATTATCTGTCTGTGACTATATGGTTAATAGGACGTTAGTTAAATGCTTAGGTTATGTGACTTAATTTTTCTTTTAAAGTACATAAATAATTTTAATACCTATAACATAGTAACTTTTTAATAATATTTTGTAACCCGATGCAATAGAGAGACATATAGTATAGATAGTTAGATATTATGGATCTCCTAATTATAGTAGCGGTTGCTTAAATACCTACATAAATATAAAGTTTTATAAAGTTTAGATTAATTTAAAAATAAAAATACGTTTTGAAACATTTTCAGATAATTGTCAGATAATTAAAAATACAAATTCAATAAAACGAATACACTTTGGGCACTAATTTTTGTGGTTATTTTCGTGTACAGACGTCAGTACAAATACTAGACCAGTGGCATTATGTCAGTGATAAGGCTACCAGTGATAAAGACAAATGTATTGAATATTCAAAGTAGTGTAGTTCAAGGAATTTCAAAGGTGCCGGTATTGGCCCATTACTACACTACAGCATAGTGCCTAAAGTAGCTAGCGAAGCGTGGTTGAAGTAATAAACCAGTGCGCCATCTCTTTGGGGTAAAGACGTGATGCAATGTAGCTACGGATGTAAACGCTCCATAAAATTCTCAAAGTTACTTGTGATATTCTGACTCGTTCGTGTATAATTTAGAAAAAAAAAATTGTTTTAATTTCCATCATACATGGGACAAACTGACAGTCTCTGATAAAGGTAGTATGTATAGTTAGATACTAATATATTTTTTCTAAAATTCATAAACATCGTAATGTAGCTTTGGCCAAGCACTGGCTTTGCCGCGACGCTATCGCTAATAACTAAATCAAAATATTTTGAATATAATCTATTACTAGGTACATTGAGAGATTTTCTTTAAGATTTCTAGTTTAGCAGAGGTATAGGACACGGGAAAGCCAAGGACGCGTGAGACGTGCCGCCACGCTTCTCAAAAATATATGAACAGCGAACTAGACCCCCAGTTGTGCATTGCGGTGGGTAAGTGCTTTATCAGATGTCGGTATGCTGGCTGTTGGAAGATCCTTCTTCATCCATTTTGCTGCCAGCGCAGGGATTCCCCTTCATCAGTCGGCTTCCTCCTATTTTTAGCGAGCGCACCAGCCGTGCTTTGCTCAAATTATTTTATTGAACTTCACAGCCAGATCCTAGTCAATTTTACGCCTTCGCAGTATGAAGGTTATTGAGTAAGTACGTATTTTTAGGTTGAAGGATTTTTACTCTTATTTTTCTCAGTCTACCAGACGAAATTCATGGTTATATCGTGAATTGCTTTTTTTGCTTTATGGTTTGAGGTCGTCGACCCCTGTGGGCGACACTGTTTAAGGAAGGCACGAGCGCAGTCTGACTAGTGACGTCACTTTCATAATATTGTACGATCATCTCAAATCCTATTGACTTAAAATATGTTAGAGTAACTTATCGGTGACGACACCACAGTCAAGTTAAACTTTAGGCTCTCACATCGAATAATATAACCAATATTATTTAAAAAATGTATACCTACTTACTTATAAAAATGTTACTTTAATAAGCTGCAATAATTAATGTATGGAACTGATTTGTTGAAAATCTCAATTTTTTTCCTGATTTGTACCTACTAGCAATACGAGTCCGATCTTATATCACTGGTACAAAATTAGGAATAAGAAATAAGATATTCAATAAATGTATTGATATATTATTATGTATATTGAATACAGTCTAGACAATTTCTAAAGACTTTATTAATTTCATTACCGCATTATCAAGCATAACCGCACATTACAACCTACAGCCCATAATTCAACATCCTACTTATTAATTATCAACACGAAAACGCAATTAAAAGGCGTTAATCCCAATACATCAATTTATGAAACCACTCACAACGCGGCTTCTTTATAAAAAGCTAAAAGAAGTCGCTAAAAGTATAAAAAAAGTTCATAAAAATATAATCGAGGAACATCGCGTGTTGTAAAACACCCATAAGTATTTTTCTTAATGGTAATGAAATATAACAGAACGGTGGAATAAAAAGTCTACGTAAAAAGTTATGTAGTCTATAGGGGCGGTACCCTATATAATATTTTTTAAACCTTTATTTTACTTACTTTTATCTATTCAAATCAATACAATCACACCTCATTATCTTGTGGTCTAGGCAGAGAAATCTGTTCTTTTTCAGCATTTGCATCATAGTTCGTGAATTTGCATGATTAATTACAATTATAGATATAGTCGTCACATTTCACTTTGTGATTCATTCATCAATGACAAATTTGACCCAGGTTTGATGAAATTGTTATTGTTCTCCTATCAGTAATTCTTTAGTGGCATTCGAATGTATAATTGCACACGTAGGTATTACCAGTTTTCCACTCCCTATCAGTCTCTTCCACCCGGTACTCCCTCTAATATTGGGAGAATATTATAATAGCACTTTATTAGTTTATGACTTTATTTTTTTCTGAGCTGAGCAGACGGTCCTTCGCCCAGAAACAATAATATAAAAAAAAAACAAAAACCGACTACAATATCTGCGTTTGAGCACATGCTTTGCCATATTTGAATTTCGAATCGGATGCGAAAAAAACTGAACGAAGCCGAACGCAATGTGCTACAGCACGCGCCGCGCCATATGTTAAAAAAACTTTTTTAGTCATCACAGACCCAGATAAGTGATGGAAAAAATTGTAACACAAGCTTAATATTAGACAGCGGGGGTTTGAAAAAGTGTAGGCAAAAACTCCGCGGCTCTCTGTCTGAGGTTAAATAGAGTATGCTAGAGGCGCCTGCAGGTATAGGGCTGGGTAGCATTACAATTAATTAACGCTCGTAAATATTTCAACAATTTTTAACAACTAAAAATTGGTACCGACATGAAATACAATGAATTTCTTGCTTCCTTATTCTGAAATGATATATGATTTTTGATACACAGTGGATGTATAAAATTATTACCGTACCTACTCCAGTAAACCTGTCCTATTTTTTGATCCGACAATCAGCTGATCGGCCGGTACTGTCCGCCAGTCAATTCAATTCAATTCAGTAGTGCCAGTAAGGAACAACTACATAAAGTTTGGATTTGAACCGCGATATCTGGTTTGCAAAGCAAGTGGTTTCCCGTTGCGCCACGGAGGCTATACGAGGAGAGATACTAAAACCACAAAATAAAAACAGTGCCAGTCTGCGGATTGCCCGCGGAGAACAATTTAATAAGAATATACTCCCCCGTTTCACTAGCCGTACCATTTTTTACATGAAACTGGGTGACAAGACTCTAGGAAGATGCATGCCTATGCATGCTTAGTGGTAGGTAAACGACATGCGACGTCTATTTTAAAAGCGCGCATTAATTTTAAACCAAGAAGCGCCAACCCTGACTAATGGAAGGTGCGCGCGCGCATCGCATCTGTCGCGATATTGGTACGTCACTTGCAACTATTGCACACTTTTGGTCCATAATGATTTTATTGTATGCCATTATATTTTATTGCAGTATTTTAAAGAGGAATACGATGGTAGTCATATAATTGAGGGACCTGGCTCGAACGATGTGTAATAGTAATTTTTTGAGATTTACCTAATTTAATAATTCACCAATTCGATTCCTGAGTGTAATTATTGTTTGTACAATACTTAAGCGCCATAAACATTGGAAATCTCCCATGCAACAGACAGATGTATCTGTGTATACACAGATACTTATTTAGTCGCGAATCATTCGTTTTTGGTCACGAGTACAGGGCAACACGACGAAATACGACACATCTACTAAAGTAAACGCACATTGTATACGACGTTCTTCGTTCCGTTAGGACGTGATAAAACGTCCCAAGGTATTCTAAACGGTCTCTATAGAAAATTGATTGTACGTAATAACCGCAAAATAAGCTCCATCTTGATCTACTTACTTGAAATGGGGATTAATTTGGCTCTTAAGCGGCGCGCGCGCATTTTACCTTTCATCTTATATATTGTTAACCCCTGTTAGTGCATTTATATTAAATCATTTTTATTGCATATAATGTGATGGGTTTTTGGATTATTTTTTGTTTAAAAACTCTAATAAACAAGCCAACAGAGCCTGACTGTGTACAAACAAAATGTTACCCTTAATTTGATATTCATATGTTTTTGGAAAAAGAAAAAATAAAAAATAGACGAATAAACTTTTTGGACATAATATTTCTAGGAATGTTTATATTGTAAATCATTAAAATATATTGCCTATGATACTCCCAGAGATGAGTCAAACCCTATAAAGCTGTTTAGGCTGTTTAGGTCTTGGCAAAAAAAATAGTCATACCTACGAAAAAATATTCATAGGCAAAAAATACTCAGTAAAAACATATCACCCCTTCTGGACCATTCGGTCAAAAAGTAAATGAAATTTTGCAGACTACTAAGAGAGAATAGACTGTGCACCTCATAGCCAAATCTGTTAAATATTGCCAATTTATAATACGTCATTCGACCAACTTTAAAATTTCGTCAATATAGGCATTTCCTAGGCTACGTTTTCTGTGTTGTTGAATAACAAACTTCCATATATTTTTTTTATGTTTTAGGGTAAAAAAAAATCACTTTTTGTGTACTTAACGACAGCCGCTAGGTGGCAGGTGGGAGGGCGAGCCTCCCTCACAATTTGAATAAGAGTTTTTCTTTTTACAAAAAATATCGTCAGGGCACGAGCTTATAAAGCTTTTTGTGCTGCCATATTGAAATTTTATTAAGACTCATTGTTTTTTTGTTAATACGAAGTAATTATTCATTGTACGGCTTATCTATTGACTTTGGGGTTAATTTCAGCTTTGCCCTTTGCTTTTTAGACTATCAGAGTTATAATAAATGTACATTATAATCTCAAGGGTATTTGTTATTAGTATACGCTGATTCTAGGGTATCAATCAATGTCAAAAGTTCATTATCCCCATGGAAAATAATACTATGATTTATTTTAGCCTTTATGAAATTTGATGAAGTAGATTCATATTATTGTTATTAAGGACATGTGTTCATTTGTTCTGTGCCGGCATCCCTAACTTTTCGATGTGCATCAAACAGTTTAAAACAAAGATAGACTGCACAATGTTTAAACGGCTCTTAAAAACACCTCTCTTACCTCATCAACATTTTAACTTTCTCTCATAGAGTGTACGAAGGTTCATTTATCAGTCAAACTTTACAAGTAGCCATATTCGAGGTACCCGTTGGTCTAGTCACTAGACTCTAGTGGTTAGACATGCTGTTCGCTACCCGATGGGTCGTGGGTTCGATTTCTACCAAGTGTCTGGGTGTTCTTTATCTATTTAAGTACTTATGTATTTACAACAAAAAAATGTGTACATGTAGATATTAGTATCAGTTGTCTGGTTTTCATAGAACATGCTCTGCCTAGATTGGGATCAGATGACCGTGTGTAGATTGTCCCAAGATATTAATATTAGAAATTGAGGTAGTAAATATTACTTACCCCAATGCAGAAAAAAATATAGTTTACGCAATTTTGACATTACCAAACGACGAGTTTAATAATTAAAAACAATTAACAAACATTTTTAGAATAATTCATGGTTATCGATTGTGAAGTCGAAGTTTGTACCGTATTTCACCCATCGACGGTTAAGCGGTGACATAATAGTGGATGGTAAAATGCACTACCTTAGTAACAGCAGAGGCTAGGAAGTAGCTACGCTGGCAGGCAGCAAAAGGGACAAGAAGGGGGGTGGAGCCGTAGTGGCTCCACCCTAACACTGGCAACTTTACCGACCACAGGAACACAACGCTCCTCAAAGCTGGTGACGACAACATACTATGCTGTCGCGTCGTGTCGTGGCGCGTCAGAAGCATATCGTATCGCAGCGTAGTCCGCTATTGTATGTGTGTAATGGATATGCTTCTGACGCGCTACGACATGACTGCATAGTATGCTTCCGGCTTTAGGTGGTAGTTATCGTGTTTGGTGGCGGTGTTTTCAAGTAGAGTTAGCTTACTTAAGTTCGGAGGTGCTATTATTACTTTTTTCCTTTTTTTATTTGAAGATAGTCCACCAGCTTAAAGTAAGGTGTAAATAACATAGTAAGAGACAGGCAGCGTTTAAAGGACCTCACGGTTAGAATACCTACGCTATCTCTATTATATCTATTCAACATTATTGTAATATATTTTAGATCCAGTTTAGTAAACGAATTGAGATGCAACGCCGTAATAAGTAATATTGCTTCGTTATAGGGAAGTTAAAATACTAGTAACTTTTAGTTTTATAAACCAACAGTGACTGTCGCTCTTATAGAAGATTAGGTCAACGGAAATTTTAACTGCGCTCTTTAACCGTACAAGTAAACATATCCCAGTTGAAAAATACGCAATCTCGTATAGTAAAACAACTTTTATCTAAAAATATCTATTGAGCACATCACACTAGTAATTTCAGCGCGACTTTCAACTTTATTCCATTATAATAAGAATAGTCATGATAGACAAAAGGATTTTTTCAAAGCAATGAACGTTATTGGATTTAAGGTAGAGTTTATCGTTTTACGGATGTTTAAGAAACCTTTGATTTGTTCGTAGCACACAGTGAACAGAAGAAAGATAGCCAAGCAGTTATAGCTTATTTGTCTCTATTTATAATATCTTCGGCTTCTCCATATATCTTAAAGAATATTAGAATATTATTATTAAATAAATCGTATCTACCAACAGGAATGCGCTTGTCCAGTGGCGTGTCTGTAGTACCAGCTTGTGTTTTGGATTTGAAGCATTTACCGGGAAACATGCTAAATATAAACGCTCTGGGTTCATTCATTGGACTGAACAGTCAATAATGCTCGGATTATGTTTCAAAACAAGACATTTGTGAAGACAATACTATGTTTGAATGTATATTATACAACCATATAAGAAAATCATTGGGTTTGTATTGACAAACATAACATGGCCTGCCTACTTATATTTTTACTTAAAATCATTAAGGTAGCGTTTAATCGCAATAAGCAGCTGAAAGAAGTAGAAACAAATCGGGGTCGCTCAACAGCAATACGTATTGTATTGCTATTTGCTACTAATTTTATTGATAGGCAACTGAGATGAAATCGCCAATCAGTTCGGATTATTTTGTTGTTGAGAAACCCCGATTTGTCTTTACTTCTTTCAGCTGCTTACTGCGATTAGGTAAACTCTACTCTAATAATGTTAAGTAAAAAATAAAGGCCGGCCATGTAATGTTCGTCAAAAGAAATACATGATAGAAAGTCTCTCTAGAGCTCCTGTAGGGTTCTAGGGTTGTGCTCGTGGGAAACATACACAATCAATATTATAGTGAGTTTTACACAGGTTGATATCGATTCTGTGCTGTTAACGTGAATCTCCACGTGAAAAGAAGAAGTGGGTCGCCAAATGAGATGTATGATGTTGGCCGGTATGGGTTTCATTCGCTAGAAAATGTAATTCTAGATTTCCTAATATTAAAGATAAAAAGTATAACTTCAGTACGTAAAGTAATTCACGATGAAACTATTGTATTAGACAGTCCATAAACAAATTCGTCTCATAGCTGTATATTCAGGCGACAACTCCAATCAGTTCTTTGTCTTGTCTTCCACAAAAGAAAAAAAAATATCTAATCGGGAACCGTTTGAAGGCGATTCGGAACGCCACGCAGCCTTGGCCGCTGCATGAAATGAACGTGATGCAAGCAACTTACGAAGCACAATAAACAACAATAACTCTACGCTTGCTTTTACGACTCTTTATAATCTCCTATGAATAAATGAACACACTACCTGGCCATCGTTCCCACGCCTGCATAAGAGAATTAAAAAAAAAGTATAAAAAGAACAAAAATGATTTTCACACCTTCGCGGAAAGGTTTACGGTTTTATTACGAATGTAAAATAATAATGGATGCACGACTTGGTATTATGTTTCGTGGTTTAGGGTGTTTTGTTTCACAAAATGTGGATACTAGCGCCATCTAGTTTTATTATGAAGCACGCAGTGTAAGAAACAAGCAAAGAGCAAGCTGCGCGTTTTCACATACCACAATTTTATCTCATTCGCACTAGAGGGCGGGAATCTCAATTCAATGTACTTTTAAATTACATTTCCACATAGAAATTTAAAGAAATTAAAGTGAAGTCTGTAAATGCAATAGTATGTAACTTGGAGGAAGAACTAAAGAAGTATGTAATTAACGTTTATGTAATTCCTTGTACATTGTGACGGGGCCGCTTTTGTAATATCATGGATCCAAGTAATATATAAGTAGCTAATCGTAGTACTACTATTCGTCACTAGATGTCTGTCTGTAGCTTTTTCACCGAGTATAGTCCAATAGAGGGCTCTGATAAATATGCAAGATAAGAAAGCATCTAGTTTAATTTCCTGCTAGAGAAGTACCTACGTCCGTCGTATCGTCAGTCGTTTTCTTTCATAAAAAAATTGTCATGAGTTCATGAACACTAGACTGAAACTTAATTTAATGTATTTTTCTTTACATTTCACCTATCCCATTAATTATTAACCTCCGCTCTAAAAGGGGGCTTGGTTTTATTCATTTATCTGTCTGTTCGAACGTAGCTCTCTGGCGAGTGGACGAATTGAAATGTGATTTATCATATGAAAGCTGGTATAATCCAGATGGTATGGATGGTGGATGGATGGTGGTGGTGGTGGTGGATGGTAGGATGGTCCTATTTAATGAAAATCGGTTCAGCTGTTTTTATTTCATTATCATCGCATTTTCTAGTCGATGTAGGAATTATTAGGTATACCTACGATATAGAACTACTTCCTTCCTTTCGTTCGAAAGCAATACAATATAGTACTAAATCAGCAAAGTAGATAGTCAAAAATTGCAATAATAAGTGAGTGATTTCGGTGGGTCTACATTTATTGACAACAGACACAGACAGACAGACATAGACGTCAAATTTAAAATACTCCTCGTTTTTGGTCGGGGGTCAAAAATGACAAAAATTTATATTTTGTATTAAGTAAGTTCTTAAAGTGCGGTAACAGCTCAGTGGGCGAGCGCTTGCCTTGGAAACAAGGTGCGCTGGTTCGAACCCCGGCTCGCACCTCTGATTTCTTTAATGAATCAAGTGCGTATCGTCTTTGTGCGATTGTTACTAGCTTTCGGTGAAGGAAAACATCATGAGGAAACCTGCATGTCAGAGAAAGCCTAACTAGCTCTCGAATGACGTGTGAAGTCCGCCAACCCGCACTTGGCCAGCGTGGTGGACTATGGCCTAAGCACCCTCATCTTGAGGGGAGGACTGTGCCCAACAGTGGGACATAAACAAGGGCTGGTATTATAAGTTCTTAAAAAAAATATTTTTCGACTTATAACGATAAACTACCTAGCGTGCTTTACCATCTTCGATTGCGTCGCCATTTTCCATCAGGTGGGTCTGCAATTAAGCACTAGCTTATATTGAATAAAAAAGAAACTGTTTCTATGAAACCCTGTGTCATCATGCCTAGTCTTAAGGAGCTACTGTTTTTTATTGATTGCGTGCCTGCCTTGTTCAATTACTTAGAAATGTATCCATTTTCGGTTAAATAACGTACAAAATTTTGAGCTCACTGCATTGCACTAAGACTGTTGACTTTGATATGATGATATGATTTTATTTCACATATTAATGTTATAAATGCTTGTGGGTTATACAATGTGTAATTACCGGCTTGATAGCCCATTTCTGGGACACTCCGTTTAAATAATTAATTCGGCCTGTTCCGATACATCGTAACGGCTACGTATTTTTGATGTATGTATTAAATTAACTGTCAATAATAATGAAAAAGTACGCGTGCCATGCTTTGCACCTACGAGTACTTAAAAACCCATCTCGTATTTAAAAATCTTTAAAAAAAAAAATCAAACCGACTTCAATATCACTGAAAGAATAGTATAAAATAATTTAAATATTATAGAAGTTATGCGTACCTATTTGAACCAACTTCAATAATATTTAAATTATTTTATACTTTTCAGTGATATTGAAGTCGGTTCGATTTTATTTTAAACTTTTTAGTGATATTTTCATAAATAAAAATTGAACCATCGAAGACGAAAAAATGATCTACGTAGCATAAGATCACATTATTGTCTACATAGTTTTACATAATTCATGTTTCTTCAGAAAAATAAATATCAGGTCGTAATGAAATTTGCATGGAATCATCATAGTAGTTTTCTCTCTCTTTCGAATAAAAAAAGAATCATCAATATCGGTGTATATTTGACCATTTTTTAAAAGCTTTTATTTAACTTGCAATGTATGTATGTATGTATCTATGTATGTATGTATGTAATTTGTTCGGGTGGAATCTTGCAACTCAATACTTCTACACGTTCAAATCGTTTGAAATTTTGCACATGTGTCAAGGACCCGTGACAATACAATAATATAGTATCATCGAGCTGTTCTGATGGAGCTCGAAGGCAGATAAGAGATCCCTTGGATGGCTACTGTTAACATACCGATTTTAGGCTCATTTAATTTGTTTTAAAGAGTTCTATTCACATTGCCTAATAATGTGGACCTGATGATGGAATTGGAAGGTAGGTGACGAGACCCTGGAATGGTTACTAGTAAACACATCGAGTTTAGGCTCATTTAATTCGTCTTAAAGAGTTCTATTCATATTGCCTAATAATTAGAGGACCTGATGATGGAATTGGAAGGTAGGTGACAGGACCCTGGAATGGCTGCTAGTAAACACATCGAGTTTAAGCTCATTTGATTCGTCTTAAAGAGTTCTATTCACATTGCCTAACAATGAGGACCTGATGATGCAATTGGAAGGTAGGTGACGGGACCCTGGAATGGTTAGCGAAAAAAAACACACACCATTTAATTAAAATAGGTCCAGGAAAACCTAAGAAGTAAAATAAATAACTAAAAAGTAAAAAATAAATTAAAATAAAAAACTTTTTAAAACAAGCTTTTGCGCTAAAAAGAATAAAATAAACTTTTCCTTTAAAACTTTTAATATCAATTTATAACGTCATTACACAATTTATATGATATAAAAGCTTGTCGCGAGATTTACTTATAAGAATTTAAACAAAAATTAATAATTTGATTTTATTGACTTTAATGTTTAAAATTTTCCATGTAAGTAAGTACGAGTACGTTAAACTCGCGACAAGCTTTTATATCATATAAATTGTGTAATGACGTTATAAATTGATATTAAAAGTTTTAAAGGAAAAGTTTATTTTATTGTTTTTAGCGCATTTAAATAAAAGCTTGTTTTAAAAAGTTTTTTATTTTAATTTATGTCCTTAAAAGCGACATAAAGTCATCTTTTAAGCTTTCCTGCAGGTTTCATGCGCAGTCGTCATTCTTGTTTTTAACCGACTTCATAAAAAGGAGGAGATTCTCAATTCGTCTGTATATATATATATTTTTTTTTCTATGTATGTTCGTGCATAACTCTGGCAATTATGAACCGATTTGCAAAAATCTTTCTTCCATCCGTTTTTCCGTTCATTCTTTAATCCGTTAGTTGGGTCCAATAAAAAAATTATTGCTTCCGAATAAGTAGTTCCTGAAAAAACAATAATGGTGACTGCGCAGGAAACTTGCAGGAAAACCTATATAGATGACTTTTTGGTCGCTTTTTAAGGACAAAAATGGTCATAACTCTGGCAAATATTTACCAATTTCAATGATTCTTTTTTTATTCGAAAGAAGAAACCACTGTAATGAATCTGTATGAAATTTATCACAACCGGATAAGAACTTCCTGGAAGACCATGAACGATGAGGAGGAATTTATCTGGTAAAAACCATAAAACTGATGTTCGACATTACATTGCTCTGACAATTATGAACCGATTTCGATGATTCTTTTTTTATTCGAGAGAGTAAACTACTATAATGATTTCATGAAAATTTCATTACGACCGAATATTTTTTTCCGAAGAAACATGAATTATGTAAAACTATGTAGACGATAATGTGATCATAACCTACGTAGATCATTTTACGGTCTTCGATGGTTCAATCTTTATAGGTATATAAAAATATCACTAAAAAGTTGAAAATAAAATCTTTTAAAAAAAAATTGAACCGACTTCAATATCACTGAAAAGTATAAAATACTTTAAATATTATTGAAGTTGCTGCCAAATATACACAGCCGGTAAGCTAACACCAACTTCAATAATAATTAAATTATTTTATACTTTTCAGTGATATTGAAGTCGGTTCAATTTTTTTTTTTAAAGATTTTATGTCAGGAACTACTTATTCGTAAGCGATATTTTTTTTTATGAGACCCAATCAACGGATTGAATAATGGATGGAAGAAAGATTTTTTCAATTTGGTTCATAATTGCCAGAGTTATGCGCGAACATACATAAAATATATATATATACCATCTGGGGTGGATAATACGACAATAAATTAAACATCATGTGCGTAATGACGTTCCTAGTCGAATGCCTAATAAGAGATTAGAAAAAGTGATTGTAATTAATCTAATAAAGAATTACTAGAGAGGTGACTATTCGGTGTGATCGTGTCGAAACATACGAAGAAGTAGATATTTCCGCCCGCGCTGTTGCTGCCCGTACCAGAGGTTAATGGCCCAATATTTACAAATGGTGTTTTATTTTGATTACGTCTTTCTGCAGTATATTTTGTTCAAAAGTAACATTTTTTGATTTCTTTGCAAGGATTTATTTGACGGTTCCAAAATACTCCTGTGTAGTGGTATTACCAGATATTTCATTAATTGTCGTATCGTCTTCCCCACATTGTATATACAGACGAATTGAGAACTTACTCCCAGGTTCTCAATTCTATTGTTTTCTTTCCGGCATGTAATATAATAGCCATGTTTCAACTCCTGTCACAATGTCATACATAGCATTTGAACGTCCGTGATCGTAATATAATAAAAAAAAATTACACCAATCAACATCCGTTTTTATTCTGGGGTGAGTTCATGAGGAATCTAGCGGCAACAAAGTTTTCAAACTTTTAAATGTTGATGTAAGATTTTTTGAATTTTGCTCGTAGAAATACCCAAATGAATCCCCGAATCTCCTTAAGCCGTCTCCACACGCGCGCGCGACGTCGCGCCGTGAATTCACGCCGTGAATTCACGCCGTGAATAAACGCCGTGACCCGCACGAGAACTGTGTCCCTCCACACTCGCAAAGCTTCACAGTCTTGTTCGCGACTATGATGGACGACGACGTGATTTCTGCTGCCACTCCCTACGATGTCTTGTACGCTACTGCGGAAAACTGCGAGTGTGGATGCGTTCACGTTCGCGTGCCGCAAACCCTTTGTCGCGGGCCAAAAAACCGACACTGATCGGGGAACGGTGCGAAGCGCGAACGAGAAGGCGTGAACAACATCTACACTCGCGATTCGCAGTTGTCGCGGGCTTTCGCGGCCGTTCGCGCCGCGAGTGTAGAGCCGGCTTTATAAGTATCACCTTCTTCCGCCGGTTTTCTTCAATTAGTTGCCTGACAGTAGCCACATTTTCCTCATTGAACGCAGTTGAGGTCCGACCTTCACGAATTTAATCATGGAGAAACACGGCCACGATCAAATTCTGCATACCAACGCCTTACGGTCCTCAAATGAGGTGCTTCCCTCCCAAAGCAAAGCATTTTGAAGACGAGCAGTGCAGGCTTGCGGAGTTAGTGAACTTTTAAAATCGTAAAAAACGAACCTATTTAAAATCTTTTTCGGTAATTACTTTTTTGCTACGGATGACGAACGTCAAAGAGGATTTAAAACTACGTTTATAGTCATGAGGGAGCGTACGTTAGATTATTTCCAACGCTAACGTTTTACGGAGCGAAGTAATATTAGAACATAAAAAATAATAGGTGTTTTATAAGTAGCGTATCGTTATAAAGCGTTTTTAATATATGTATAGCCGTTGTGAACACTCCTATCAAATTGTGATAAAAACAATTGACACGCGCTAACCCGCCATTTTTAACCGACTTCAAAAAAGGAGGAGGTTCTCAATTCGTCTGTATTTATATTTTTTTTTTAACCGACTTCAAAAAAAGGAGGAGGTTCTCAATTCGTCTGTATATATATTTTTTCTATGTATGTTCGCGCATAACTCTGGCAATTATTAACCGATTTGATAAAATCTTTCTTCCATCCATTCTTTAATCCGTTAATTGGGTCCCATAAAAAAATTATTGCTTAGTAATAAGTAGTTCCTAAAAAAACAAGAATGGTGACTGCGCACTAAGAGCTGCAGGAAAGCCTATATAGATGACTTTATGGTGCTTTTTAAGGACAAAAATGGTCATAACTCTAGTAAATATTTACCAATTTCAATGATTTTTTTTTATTCGAAAGAAGAAACCACTGTAATGAACCTGTATGAACTTTATCACAACCGGATAAGAACTTCCTGGAGGACCATGAATGATATGGAGGAATTTATCTGGTAAAAACCATAAAACTGATGTTCTCCTTTACATTTCTCTGATAAATATGAACCGATTTCGATGATTCTTTTTTTATTCGAGAGAGTAAACTACTATGATGATTCCATGCAAATTTCATTACGATCGGATAAATTGTTTCTGAGTTTCTGAAGAAACATGAATTATGTAAAAGTATGTAGACGATAATGTGAAATCATAATGATGTCATAACCTACCTAGATCATTTTACCGTCTTCGATGGTTCAATCTTTATGTATGAAAATATCACTAAAAAGTATAAAATAAAAAAAAATTATTTTAAAAATTGAACCGACTTCAATAACACTAAAAAGTATAAAATAATTTAAATATTATTGAAGTTGGTGCCAAATATACACAGCAGGTACGCTAACACCAACTTCTTTAATATTTAAATTATTTTTACTTTTTAGTGTTATTGAAGTCGGTTAAATTTTTTTTAAAAATATTTTATTTTTATATCAATTATTGAGTTTCCTAAGTTAAAAAAAAATTAACATTCAAAATTCAAATATTTATGAGTGGCCAGGAGCGCAGAACTTTCAGTATGTCCTATGTATAAGAAGAATACTTTTCCTGTCATTTCTGTCAAAAACCTTCTAGCAATTCTACACAGTTTTCCTTTCAAAGAGAAACAATAATAGTTTGTTTTATAAGCATTTAGCCGGTTATTACTATCCCCTCGCAGCAATAAATCTACGGGATTCCAATAAACAACTCAGTAACTACATCTGTTGGCGACACGTGCTCATTACTTACAACGATAAATCAGAAGTATGATAACAGAGGGCGCGAAAAGTTGGGCAATATATCACTGGGTAAAGTTTTCAGGAAATTTGGGAAAGATTGTGTTTATGATTGCAGTTTTGAGAAAAGGCAGGTGTTTCAAAAGTGTTGTAAAAGTTATTACACTAATGATTGGACGCGTGAAAGGTAAAACTTTAGAAACTTACCTAAGCACAAGTAAATCTATCTTAGCAGCCTATCGTTATTTTTAGTTTTCTTTGTATACAGGGTGTTCCTTAGATGGGGTATCAAGCCAGTAATGACGCGTTGTGTGAAAGAAATTAACTGTTTAAGTGCAGATCGCACAAAATTGAAAAAAAAATGAATTTCTTAATAAACATAGCAGGCACGCGATCAATAAAAAATAGTGGCTCTATAGGAGTAGGCACGATGACACAGGGTTGCTCATGGGTTGCTTAAAAACAGTTTCAAGACAATATAAAATATGCAATTCAAAATATCAATCTTTGCCTTATTTGAAAATGTTATCGGGGTCTTTACTATTTAATACTAATACATAACTTTTGTCTTGATATACCTTTTCCGATACACCCAGTATAGTCCAAGTGCAGTTATTATTTTATTCCCCGCAACTGTCTCTAATTCGATATCTATAGGTATTTTCTTTGAAGTCGTTTTGTTAATATACCCTTTACCCTTATTAAAATTCTACACACTCCAGACACACACAAAGTAACCGTTATATTTAGTAAAACTCAATTAAGCCCGATCTAATCCGATCCCTTAGTTTCCAGCTGTGCAAGCGATACATATTGCATGTTCGCCGTCGCTTAATGGGCTATATCCCAACCACACGTGGCTGTCGCCTTTGTAGCAGTTAATGTATGTCTAAGTGTTTGTAATAGCAGTATACAGTCTCGGGTAATCTGTGATAACAGAGATTTATAATGCTCCGTGGTAATACGTACTTGTAACTTTGAAGATAAAACATACATAGGTAGCATATTTATTCAAATAGATTTTTAGGAAGTATTATTAATTGATAAAATCTATCTATCTATCATCTATCTCTATTAATACTCAGTGTTAATATAAATAAATTATTTTATTTTATACTTTTTAGTATATTTTAGTATGTTGATATTTTCATACACCTAGGTTGAACCATAGAAGACGGTAAAATGATCTAGGTAGGTTATGATCACATTATCGTCTACATAGTTTTACATCATTCATGTTTCTTCAAGAACAATTTATCCGGTCATAATGAAATTTGCATGACTCATTATAGTGGTTTACTCTCTCGATTAGAAAAAGAATCATTGAAATCGGTTCATATTTGTCAGTCGGTCGGTCGATCGGTTCAAATTACTGGCGCTGACTTTATGTTTTACATAAATATTAGGTAGATTACTCACTCAGCCACTCAAAATTGCTGGGTCTGCAAATTTTAATTTTAATGCAGTTATAATTCAGTGGAAAACAACAAATAAAACGCTCCTTGTTCAACCTATACTTACCTAATAAAAAAAATGTTTTAATCAATTCAAAGAACACCGCTAAGACTTTTTCATACATTTTACTTCACAGTCCTTATCTCTCATCTCACAGATTCTTTAAAAAATAATTTAATTTGTGAATATAGGATCGTTCCATCGATCAAATTTAAAAATAAACTTATTAGGTACCTACTATATTTAGAACTCACACCGCATAACTTAAAGTGTGGAATCACAGATGGCGCTGTTCGATATATACAATACCCATCTCAGGTTGCTGTTTTGTGTTTCCGAGCGTTAACATGCGAAATGGGGGAGTTATGAGTTTGCAAAGTGCTTTAAATATATTATTAGTAACGTTTTGAGATACCGTGAATACGTTTAACAGAAGATGCTTACTGTTAAATATATCCGTGGTATATCGAAATTTTGTTAGGATTTGTTTTTTCACGATACAAAGTGTTCTTGTTTTAGCTCCGGGGGCTGGTTAAGTTGGGTGTTTTTGGGAGATTATTTTAGTTTATTATAACGTTTTATATGATTATGACATACCTAAATAAATAATAGATAGTTAGTATCTAAATCTCTGGAATTAGCGTATCTTTGCATGTAGCGCCGCTCTAGGGCCGAGCAGCCTGCGGCGCTAATATTTGGCGGCACCATTTCGGCTTGATGTTTATAAATATCTTCACCTGCCGAAACGTCCACTGCTGAATAAAGGCCTCCCCCTTAGAAGGGAGGGGTTGCCATAATCCTCACGCTTGGCAGGCAGCTTGAGGATCGCAGTATAGGTGGTAGGTAATCCAATAAACAGACGCTGCTGCCCGTCTTCTTGTTTTCCCTTAGTCGCCTTTTACGGACACCCAACGGGAGGAGATGGGTGGGCGCTATTCTTACCCGGACACCCCACGGGGAATGGTGATTCGCAGCCGTCATCTTGGTGGTAGCGACCGCGAACGCAAATATTCCGATTTTCGTTTTCTCAGTATTACTTCGCTTGCGAAATCATCAATTAATTGATGGAAGCCATCGTTTGTAAAAAAAGAAGGACTACGTGTAGGTCATTTTGCTATTAGGACTTCTTGTATGAAGATCGTCTCTTCAGCCGTTTTGAATTAGAAGCATTTTGCTTATACGCCCATTTGTTAATAAATACATAAGCTACAGAAGACTAAAAACATCGCACTCACAGATTAAAATAGCTAAGACACGACACTAAACGTTTAGATGCATTATCCAAACATAAAAACAAAATTATAAATACATTAAAGAGATGTCTAAGTGTTTTGCGTGCATTTTACAGTGAATGTAAGTGTAGTAAAGTCTCTGTCGCCGGATGCAGTGTAGAGCACATGATAAAGCATAAAATAAGAGCGATAGTGCCATGTCTCGGCGTCACCTGCCCGAGGCTCATTCACGCCGCGCTAACCTCTCACAAACTTGAAGAGGAAAGTTTTGAGATGGTAAAATACTATTTCCAATGTCTTACGATATGCCACATATTTTTTTGTGAGGTATCTTTATAAATAAAAAATCATCGTCTTCCATTTCTAAGAATGAAATCTACACACATGCGAGATATATAAAATTAAGTGTAGTATGAAGCTCTATTTTGAAAATTGAGCCGTAAATAAAATTATGTATGTCTATAAGAACTTACCTTATATGCGGTAACAGCTCAGTGGGCGAGGGCTTGCCTTGGAAACAAGGTGCGCAGGTTCAAACCCCGGCTCGCACCTCTGATTTCTTTAATTAATCAAGTGCGAGTTGTCTTTGTGCGACTGTTACTTAGCTTTCGATGAACGAAAACGTCGTGAGGAAACCGGCATGTCTGAGGAAGCCTAAATAGCTTTCGAATGACGTGTGAAGTCTGCCAACCTGCACTTGGCCAGCGTGGTGGACTATTAAGCCCCTTCTTCAGGAGAGGCCCGTGCCCAACAGTGGGACAAAAACAAGGGCTGGTATTATTTATAAATTATTATTGTAAGTCTTCTCTCGGAAATATGTAAGGGAATCATGAGGTAGCTCTGTTATTTACGCTGTAAAATTATTATTGGTATTAGCATTTTACGACCTGGCTATGACAACTCTTCCAAGCACTGTAGAGCTAGGGACGAGGCTGAATTAGCGATTAATGCAGTGGAAACTTTCTAAAGTTCCGAATCGTCACCCCCGCGTACTCTCTTTCCTTTCCAACGGGTGGTGACATTCCATTGTGAGACACGATACGGTAAAATTTACTATAATATCATCGGGATGAGTATCCCATGACATTATTATAAAGGGTGCCTATCTATACTTATAATAAAACTGTAACAGGTCCAATTCTGTACATTGAAGATATTTTGAAAATTATATTTGGAGGGCATTCTATAACCAATACTGAGGCCGAAAATGTAACTTTTTTAATTTTTGTCTGTCTGTCTGTCTGTCTGTCTGTATCTCGGCTGAGCATCACGCCGAAACTACTGGATGGATTGAAACGAAACTTGGCATGATTTGAGATCTTACTACGAGGTAGGACATAGGATACTTTTTATCCCGTAATCTAGTGGAAATCGATCATATTAAGCAACGTTAGGTAAGGTCAATAAATAGATGGGTGACCGTTTAATGCCATTTGAACTAAACGTCTCCGTGCTTCGGAGGGCAAGTACAAAGTGGTTCCAAGTTTTTAACCGACTTTAAAAAAGGAGGTTTTGTATTCTATGCGAATGTATATTATTGAAAGTTTAGTAAACGTAAACAAAGCGCGAGCAGAGCTGCGTGGGTCAGCTAGTACTAAATATTTATTATAATCTTGTAATGGAATTTTCACCCATTACTAGTTAGGCGGGTTTTATGGGTTAAAATTATAATATTCTATCCACTTATTTTAAACGTTATATTCATTACAATGAAACTAATAAAAATCCCCTTGCAGGTCTCCCAAGGGTGGGGGTGCTGTCTAGATGGCGTGGATGGGGGTGAAAGCCGGCGGTTTTTGATTTTATTTGCACAGCCCACGGCGACGTCTGCTTCTAAGATTTAAATTGCTTAGTGAGGGGAGCAATTTGTGAAATATGTCGATAATACGATAATCTTTAAACATATTTCTGTGGTAATTAATGCGGTGGCTTTGATTGTGATTGTTCCCAGATTAGGTGTTTACCCGACCTGTTGTTGTTTGTAACATTGATTTTACTATGCATTTATGTCAAGAATTTCTTAGTACTAACCTGCGATAGGTAGGTATATAATGTATTATGTGGCCTTCCCTTTAAAAAACGATGATTTTTATTAAATAGTACTTATGTAGTATAAACCACAGAGTCTTTCTATTTGACCGCAATAATATAACTTAATAGATACTTTGCTTAATAGTCGTCGTCGGGCGTCGTCTTCTGGCTGCTAGCCAAGCCACTACGGCTTGATCCTGCATTACACTGAGATACTGTGCTCCCAAAAAGGGCGAAGGTAAGCCATTGTTACACTACACACATATTTCTGGACAATTCTGTCCATCGTAGAGTCGGATATTCTGCCGCAAAGCAGCGCTGTGTGGAAATTGCTGTATTTCGGTGAAATAAATAAAGCAGTTACCGCAGCCGACGGCCGCTAGCAATACTAGAGACACTGAGAGGCACTAGATATTAAGTCTTTAATGCCTGGTAATTTCACCAGCTATTAGTACCCTTTACACCGGAATACAGCAATGTGCTGATTGGCAGCAGAATATCTGACACTGAGGTATTACCTACCTGGACGGTTCCTTGTACAAGAAACCTACCACCTAGTAAGTATATTTGTTTACCAGATATGTTGTTTTTTCTGCAATGGCCAAACTATCGCAGAAAATGTATACGTATCACATCACTAAATTCCCTCTGGCTAGCAGTTTTAAATGAGTTATGCCCGGTTTCTGAAGATCTCAGTTAACTGTTCATTAGCTATTGGTTCAATAAAGTTATGTATAAGATAAAGTTAGTTTAACTGTCACTGAGTTTCTGAGTATACCGAAAGGCATTCAATAACTATGAGACCGATAAGCAGTGCAATAGTTCGACGCTAGATGGGTCTTTTTCTCAGATCAAATTTAAAATTGATTTTAAATTTTATATAGCCAATATTACCAGTTCTTATTTTTATTAACATTTTTCCGGCATAAATAAGTGCTTAAGAATGATATTAATTAAGTAATAATCAATTAAATTCACCATAAGTAGTGTCACCAAACGCCGTTAAATCTCGTAGCGCTAGGTGCTGCGTAAACAAAGTGACATACAAAAATTCAATTTTCCGCAGGCTCCCTGCGCGCGCACGCTGCAGCAGCGTCAACCTCAAAAACGTCCATTTTGATGTTGAAAACAATAATATCATTGGTTGAAATCGTCAAATAAAGTTATCGAACCAATAAACTGCACACATTGGTCGTTTAAACGGACTTTATGTGACAATTTGTGGTTCGGAAACGCAATGTGTCAAGTTATCGAACCAATAGCGCTAACGAATAGATAAACTATCGATAAAAGTACCTCAGAAACCGGCCATTAGACTTGTTCCTCCATCCTATGTCATGAAATGAAACTTAAAGAAAATGGACAGAGATTTGGTGCACTCAGGTTTTTAACCCTTAAGGGAATATCGAAAGGGAATGTTGGAGATATTTGTATAGGATTTTGTCTAAGGACAATACGTATGTTGATAGATGTTAAATCCTTGTACAATAGACCGGTCAGGTTTAAACTACTGCAATGCCAGATATTCGCGTATATTTAAACAGAAGTGGCATACGATCAAATAAAGAAGCATTTTAATAGCCTAATGGTTAACATAAAGAAAACTGATAAAGACCGAGTACAACAGCTGTACCCCCACAACATTTTTATCTGTTTAAAATTACTGCAATACGAATTTGCCAGATATTTTACAATTTACAAAACTGCAGCTCCACTGCTTTCTCTTCAATAGAAGAGAACGCAGTAGAGCTGCAATTATTATTATAAGACATTGGTAACCTCCACGTCTCAATTAGTACAAAAAGTTTAAAGCATTGCAGGAAAGAAACTTTGACAATTAAGCGAAACGATCTCAAACAAATTAAGACGAGAAAAAACTTAATCAAGAGAGCAATTCCAAAAGTTCCAGCACAGGATTTGAACCCCCGACCCTGCCGGTAATTGTTACTTCACAGTTTAATTGCAACTTTTAATTTCAGGGTGGTTCACTCAAATTAATACTGCAGTTAGTCTTAACAAATTTTGGGGCATTTCTTTGTTAATTAAAGAAAGTCTTTAGATTAACGAATGAAATATATTTAATTTAGTAAAAAAACTAAATATTTTCAGTTTATTTACAATTACAAACACGTACACTTAAACTAGGTAAAAACTTCCTCGAAGTTGTCGCCCTATTTAGTAATTATTCTAACCTTTCAGTTCATAATGGTTAGCCTAGCCATAAAGAGAAGCTTAATCTTAGCCTTGTTAGAATGTAGTTAGTAAAACAATGTTTACGCATAATATGAACAGATATCTACATAATTATTCCCATAAAAATGTAAAAATCGAAGTATAAAAGCACTAAAAATCAACCATGAAAAGTGTGTTTACTAACACAAATTTATAAAACAGAAAGGGATTATATGTTATAGAAATTGAAGAATTTTGTAGCCAAGAAATGACTTTCGAGTTTTCCTGCTGCAAGTAACTTTGCCGGACAATGGTGGTGGTGGTGGTTCTTTCGGCTGAGGGACATGCATTTTTTTTGTCCCATGTTTAGGGCTCCCACACATAACTGCGAATTCGCATCGCATCGCAAATATCTGCGAGAAACAAATGAATTTTCGATACAAATTCCTGCGATGCGGCGCCGCATGGCATCGCATCGCAGTTATGTGTGGGAGCCCTTAACAAGAGTATATTAGCAGCTAGTTCACTTTACTATAAACGAGACTGATAATATCGACGACTGATCACAAGAAGTGGGTAATATTTTTTTAAGCACTAGCTAAACAAGTATTTATAAAACCATCAAAAGCCCGATTGCGAACAAACAAAATGGACTTTTATATTTATTTATTTCAGCATGTAAATAGAAGTTAAAGTTAATACTACACATACACATGTAAGTATATATTTATGTACTCATTTCAACTCATCTCGTTAAGACACTTCATTTCATGAACATACCCATATTGATGTTCGAGGAAGTAAAAAAAATACAAAATGGCTACTGACGGCTGCCATATTAACTTTTTTGAAAAATTGTCACTCCCACAAGTGAGACGAATGTAAAGACATATTAGAAGTCATAATCCACCAAGCCGTAGGCCGTGCCAAAGCAATAGACACTTTCATACATACATATATACCTACTCTTGAATAACCCTGGGGCAGTCGGGCAAAACAAGAAAACACAGCCCAATCCTTCAGGAAAAACATAATGCTAAGTCTTCAGACGCCTTGTATCTCCTGCGGTAATTTCATTAATGATTAGCTTCCCCTCTGTTGAGGATGAAGATATAAACGTGCTACGTGCATCGAATGCTAAACAGCGGCGGTAATGAACACGTACAATGAAATGAACTAATTGAAAGATGCGACGACAAAGACAATATTCTCTCGAATATTGTCTTATTTTATCTCTAAAATTCCATCTTGCCACGGTTGTTCTGATACTATCTTAGATACCGATGCTATAACTTTTCTGCCCGTAAAGTATAGGTACATACACAATATAGAATTCGTACTAATATGTAAACCACCGTCCTGAGTCTGTATGGCATTGCTTTCAGCGCGGCTTTTTGCACTTTATTACAAGACATAAGTACTGTACGGCCGCTGCGCAGGACGTTGTATGGGTCCAACTTACCGATGTGGTCACGGTGGCCAATCTTTGACAAGATCAGCCAACTACGTAGGAGATATTATAAATAGTTCAAAAGATCGCACACACAGGTGCACTCTCTCTTACTTTACTCTCACATATCCGGAAAAAAGACCTGCAGTCAGTCAGGTCATCTTGTATTTCCTTAAGCAGTAAGAAACCATTGTACATTAAGTTTTTGCTTTTTGCATGATACAAACCCGCAATATTTGGTTTGTCAACCAAGCGGCTACTCGCTTATGAACACAACACCATCCAAAAGTGACTGCTAGTATTTAGCTGCGGTCTTCTGCTAGGTGGTGACACTTTTTCACTCGGGAATAAATATTGATTTAATAAAAGCATGTTTATTGAAATCGGCTGTAATTAGCAGTACTTACCCGATCGCACGGTGCGGGAGCATGCAACTGCCTCGCCTGTCCCCTGCCCAGCGCTTCCCGCTTCCGCTGCGCGCTGAACAGTCGCAGTTCTTTTCGTTCTTCATCTGACAATGCGTGGCAGTAACGGACCTGAAAGTGGTAGTACAAAAATAAAATTAATTGATGAAAAATCATACAAAATGTAAACGACACGTAGTTGGAGAAAAATATGTAAGTATGTTGTAATTATCTACGCCTCGGTCCCTTTAACCCTGCATTGTTAAATGTTGCGTTGCATTAATTTGTTCCCAGCTCTTTGTTTGACACGGTGGTGGTTCATATCCAGTAGTAATCATTGTTCGGTAAGCGATGGTTAATCAAAGTTAGGCAAGGTCTGTTTCTATGCGTTGTCCAATTCCCATATTACAAGCTCTGCCTTGTTTGGCATCAGGTGACCGTGTATAGGTTTCGCACGGATATAATTTGACCGGTGTAGACGGGACTAGATATTATCATTATTGTATTAAGTTCTAAAATGCAGTACCTCATTGTCCTGCGGTGGTAGTTGTTGCAGAAGCTGCTTGAGTCGGTACCTCTCACCGACGCTGTTCACGTATGGTACTTTGTCTTCCGGCAGCGCTGAGAAAAACAGGTGGACCTGGAAATCCAGAACATTTCATTAGACATCACATTACCACTTCTTGTTTAGTTTATGATTGCTCAGTAACTATAGTGTTTCATCCAGTTCGACTAAAATTACTTTAGAAACCGATGTCTTGTTGGTCGAGTGGCGCTAGCGTCCATGCTGACAAGTACACACCGTAGTAGTGAATCCCAGACATGCTTCAGAGATTATTTGGAAGGTGTGTTATGAAACTTTAAACCGTAGTCATGAGAGCTGGTAGATTAGCTGTTTATGATATGATCTTAACAAAAGAATATCTTGTATCATGTGAGATTAACATACATGATACAAGATACATAAATGTACTTGATCGTTCATAGGTAGTGTTATTTTTATGTACTTCGACTAGTAGCTAAGTGCTTTCCGTCACTGTTAATTCTTCAATTTAACATGCGTAGGTCATATTGGCGTGGCGTGGCGTATTTTGAAAAAAAAAAAAGAAAAAAATCGTAACCAACAAGCTCACATGGCATGCGTTTCCTCTTTATTGTATTTTACCAGTATAGTCGGGTTTATTCTATAGATTTTTAATTATACCACCAAGGTGGCATACAAGCATGAGACCCGCCTGATGGTAAGCAGTCACCGCAACCCATGGATGCTAGCAACACCAGAACAGAAGAATCACTAACGTGTTTCTGACCTTAACGACACGAGATATTAAGTGTCTTGTATCCGGTAATTTCACCAGCTACAGTGCCCTCCACACTGGAACTCAGCAATGTTTAGACATTGCTGATGGGTGGCAGAATATCTGACACAGCGGTGGTACCTATCCTACCTAGACGGATGCTTGCACAAGAAACCTACCACATCTATACTTATAATAAAACTGTAACAGGTCCAATTCTGCACATTGAAGATATTTTGAAAATTATGTTTGGAGGGCATTCTATAACCGATACTAAAGCCAAAAATGTTATTTTTTTTATTTTTGTCTGTCTGTCTGTATCTCGGCTGAGCATCACGCCGAAACTACTGGATGGATTGAAACGAAACTTGGCATGATTTGAGTTAATACTCCGAGGTAGGACATAGGATACTTTTTATCCCGACATTCGGCACGGTTCCCTTGGGAGAGGGGACTAAAGTCAAAATGTGTACTTGGTTATACGCTTGCTCCGATTTTAACAATTTTTCATTATAATTATAATAAATATTTGTAAGGGAACACTCATAGACAGTTGTTAACAATGTTTGGAAATCGATTAGGTTAAGCAACGTTAGGTAAGGTCATTAAATAGATGGGTGACCGTTTAACGCCATTTGAACTAAACGTCTCCGTGCTTCGGAGGGCAAGTACAAAATTGGGTCCAAGCTTTTAACCGACTTTAAAAAAAGAGGTTTTGTATTCTATGCGAATGTATATTATTGAAAGTTTAGTTAACGTAAACACAGCGCGGGCGGAGCTGCGTGGGTCAGCTAGAAAAATAAATGTCTTTCTTTTACCAAATAATAAGTTATCTTTTTAGTTCAAATATCAGAAAAATCACCCGACGGACGACGATATATTATTTGACATTAATAAAAAGGGATTTAGTTATTAGATAGGATATATGATATTCGGCCGCTGGCGTACAGCGATACTGGCATTATATGATTAATTTAATAGAACTAATACTGTGTATTACTGAAGACGTAGGGTGCGCGGAAAGAGCCGTAATAATAAATGTTCGTCTGGCGCTCAGGACAAACGATTCTAGAAAACCTTGTTGATTGACTGATCTTTCCTCTACGACATGCGACTCCATGGCCAATGACGTTATATAATATAGTTTACATGATTTTTACGAGACTAGTACTCTAGAGTACTCTAGAGTACTAGTCTCTTAAAAACACTAGTATACTACTGGTAGTATATTATCTCGATTTACATAGATTGAAGATGTACGAGACATATTGTTGGTGTTGATTCCACAGCAGCGGCTTCGAGTTTTGACAAACAGCCTAAGCCCTTAGCTAGAAAAAATAACCCGTGCGAATATTATCATATGTTATCCTTAAAAGAAATTTAAAGAGTAGGTATGTGTTCATGTGACTTGGAAATAAATTAACCATAATGGACTTTATGGTCACAAACACCATGCGCGGAATCACTCGTCGTTGCCTGGGTTCGAACACTCAGGTCTTCATGATGCAGCTGATGATACATAAAATATTTAAAAAAAAAAATTGAACCGACTTCAATATCACTGAAAAGTATAAAATAATTTAAAGATTATAGAAGTTGGTTTTAGCGTACCTGCTGTGTATAATTGGCACCAACTTCAATAATATTTAAATTATTTTATACTTTTCAGTGATATTGAAGTCGTTTCAATTTTTTTTTTAATATTTTGTTTTATACTTTTTTGTGGTATTTTCATAAATAATGATTGAACCATCGAAAACGGTAAAATGATCTAGGTAGGTTATGATCACATTATCGTCTACATAGTTTTACATAATGCATGTTTCTTCAGAAAAAAATATCGGTTTATATTTGTCAGAGTAATGTAATGGAGAAAATCAGTTTTATGGTTTTTACCAGATAAATTCGCCCACATCGCTCATGGTCCTCCAGTAAGTTCTTAGCCGGTTGTGATAAAATTCATACAGATTCATTACAGTGGTTCAATCTTTCGAATAAAAAAAGAATCATTGAAATTGGTAAATATTTGCCAGTTATGACCATTTTTGTCCGTAAAAAGCGACATAAAGTCATTTATATAGGCATTCCTGCAGTTATCCTGCGCAGTCACCATTCTTGTTTTTTCAGGAACTACTTATTCGTATGCAATAATTTTTTTATGGGACCCAATTAACGGATTAAAGAATGGATGGAAGAAAGATTTTTTCAAATCGGTTCATAATTGCCAGAGTTATGCGCGAACATACATAGAAAAAAAATATATATATACAGACGAATTGAGAACCTCCTCCTTTTTTGAAGTCAGTTAAAAATATGCCGCATTGTTTAAAAATTATTCTATATTACCGAAAAGCATAAACCTCTGGCTGGCTGGGGTTATAAGAGAAAATACGTAAGTTCCTGCGATCGTAAATTTATTACACTCTGAGGGTTGTAACGTAGATGTATGATGAATTTATGTAATAACGTGCAATTATATTCCAGTCACGTAGCCATTTCATTGCTGCTACCGGATCGTGTTAATGCTTTTTATTAAATATCTAGCTGGCAATGTAAACGGGGAGGAACAATAATTATGAATCCGGTAAAACCAAATACACACCCGTTTCGCGAATACTCGACAGGACTCAGTACATACTAGTTGTGGGCAAAAACATTCAATATGTGTACTACCTACTTTATCTTTAGTTGTAGGCCTCTACGGCACCGTATAGATAGATACTACTGTAGTATCAGTTAAACTAGTACAAAGAGGTGTTTTTATGTTCGGCTTAAGAGCGCACGGTAGCTGGAGAAATTGTTGGGCTCAATTAACTTAGCCACAAATACATATATCAAGTGACATGATATACAGATTAACTTTTTTTGTAATGCGTTAATTTTTCACTGTTATAGAGAGTTGAAAAGTAAAGAGGCGTCTTTTTTTGTTTTTACCTATCTTGGTACAAAAATATCAAAATAACATGCTTTGAAAGTATCTACAACAAGCGCAATGATCATGATCACGGGCGTTCGCAGCTTGCCGAGTTCACGCGCGGGGTGACCTCACCTGACCCCTTTCACTGCCGTGCGTATGGTGAATACATTTTCCGTAATTTTATGGTGCTAAAATAATAAGTGCAAAAAATTACTTTTTATTGTTTATATTATGATCTATTAACGATGTTGATTACATAATAAAAATATAAGCCCCGATTAAAAAACGAACCTGTATACGAGTATAATAAGCCGTACATAAATAAACCATTGATTGTTCCTACGTGTATGTAACGACAGCCGAGCACTGCACATAAGTGTAAATATTTTTTTATATCTAACGGTATTTTTTGTATTTTTCCTTTTTTATTTGAATACTCCAAACAAACAGACCAGCTTTTACCGGTAAAGCATCCAGAGTCCGGACAGGATTGGCCATTGTGTTTAATAGAACTCCGTCGCTTTTGTCCGGAACAGAGCTATTGTTTCACGGCGATTTGCTCTTTTTTTTGGTACTTGTGTTTTATAGCTTTTTGTTCATTGATGAAAGTGTTTTTTTTTTGGAAAATTATGCTAAGTTATTATACCTAGACAATTTTTTTTTACGTTTTTAACATTAATAACAATTTATCAAGTGATACACCAGCTTAACAAAAATTAAAACTTGTAAAATAATATTCCACTAGGATAAAGCTGCGTGTATATGCGCCTACTATACCTAGCTTAAATATTTACTTGAAAAACTCCAGCTATACAATCACATATACAAAGTGTTAATGAATTAACACAAAACCTGACACTAGTTTTTCAGATTGTGAGTAGAATCAATTATTCTACTATTTACCATGCCTACGGCTATGCGCAAAAAAAGTATGTATGTCCATATTGGGGATACGAGTAGTTAGAAGCAGTTGCCACCAAAGAGCGTGTGTCTGGGGTTATGAATAAACAGAATAGGATATTCTACCAAGAATAAAATATATATAATGGTATATTATGTTATGAAAATAAGTTGGTAATTGTGAGCTAGATGGTGTGATACGTGACGTATCTCGTAAGTCACATCGCGAATCGCTGGCGCTTTCGCGTGCGTTAAAAACATTGAAAAGCTATTGCAATTAGTAGTTATTTTATTTATTATTTATTTATACTCTTTATTGTACACACATAAAAATAAAATTAAAAGGACTTGAAGAAATTTGTACAAAGGGCGGCCTTATCGCTATCCGCAATTTCTTCCAGGCAACCTTGGGATGGAAAAAAGATTGCATGGAATACGAAAAGTGGGGTAGTTAATATGTGAGGCTTGGAGCTGTGCATAATCACCTGGTGTAGGATAAGCTACTCCCAGATGACTCAACCTACGTCTCGCAAGAGCATCGCAGCCACACAAAATGTGTCGCATTGACTCTTTCTCACCTTTACAGATTTTGTAAAGGTGAGAAAGAGTCAATGCGACATAAGCGAGCCGTAAGCGACAGCGACATATGCGAGACGTAAGCTGGCGCAATCGTTGCGTACCTGAGGGAACTCCTCGACACGCCAGCAACAGAGTAAGGGCTAGGGCATGCACAATGGATCCAACTGGGTCGAAGTGCGTTCCGGTGGAAACCGGGCCCAATTTATAGCCACTAATAGAATAGAAATATGTGAGACAATATACACAATAAAAAATACATATAATAATTTTACCTATTTACATATAATATATTAATATACATATATATAAATATTTCTTACATATCAACATATATTCAATAATAGGTATATAGGTATAATAAGGTTTCAACCCCATCCAAGCCGAAGATACTAACATTGGTATGCAACAGTATAATAACCTCAATAAATAATCTTCGTTAAATCAGGCTGGACCGCGGGAGGTCACTTGCGCCTCTTGTGCCACGATAAATTGCCTCTTTGGAATACCAAATAATTTCAACATAAATATACCTTAAATTATCCCTTAAGGTATGGCTGGAGATATTTCGGCCCTAATGTGCTACCTACTATAGTGCCCAAATATAAAATTATTATACTATAAAAATGTTACTGGCACGTCAACTATATGCTAAGAATCAGTCGTTTATTTTCGAACATAGTTTAATGAAAATGTAGGGAATTTTTGACGAGTTATTGCTATCCAAAACAGACGTGTTCCCGTATATATAGCCACTAGCGACCCGCCCCGGCTTCGCACGGGTGTAATTGAGAAAAAAAAGAAGTGAATAATTTAAAGCTACTGCCTTTGATTATAGAATTTCTTGATAAATAATGTTTGTAGCTGACTTTTCGTAACGCAATATGAATAAATTTTGTATAGAAGTGACGCGTGAAAGGTCTACGTATAGCTGCCTGTCCATGGGCAAAGTACTCAACGCTTAGGTTTAAGCCTGCAACGTTGAATCTCTGAGCTTGTGATTTGTTAATTGTATTTATAACTTTAGAAACTGCAGACGTGTACCGGTGCACAATTTGGGTGGATTAAGGATAGGAACACGACACCATTTCTTTAAAACCAATTTATGGAAGCAATACGGGCTTCCTTGTTCGGTTTCATCGTTAAGACGTAAACGGGGGTCAACCGGGGAATTCTTACCCACTAAAACCCCCGCGGCTATCACGTCGGCACATTAGAGGGCGGACCTGGGCTATCTGTCGGGATCTGCACCAGCTGATACCACTCAGTGCCTTGACTTTGAACCCGCCGCCGGAGAGGCACATTATAGTTCCCCGAGAACCTGTCATGGTGCTCACGGTTACAGGGGTCACGGGGAAGCCTTTAATGGGATTTACGGGACCATGTTGGTGGTCAACCGGGTATGTAGGATTCTTATACACTAAACCCCCAACGGCCGCGCAATCAGCACATAAGAACTCCTTCTTGGGCTATCCGGTGGGATCTGCATCATGATACCCTCAGTGGCTTGAATTTGACCCCTCCACCGTGGAGCACAATAAAGCCACCTGGGAACTTGTCACCGTGCTCACGGTTACAGGGGTCACGGGGGAAGCCTTCAATAGGTCCCCGGAACCCTGTTGGCGGTCAACCGGGTTATGTAGGATTCTTATACACTAAACCCCCAACGGCTGTTAAATCAGTACATAAGTAGGAGACCTGGGCTATCTGGGCTGGCTGGGGATCTGCACCAAGATCCCTCAGTGGCTTGCGTTTGAGCCCGCCACCGGGGGGCACAATAAAGCCACCCGGGAAACTATCATCGTGCTCAAAGATACGGGGATCGCGGGGGAAACCTCCTATAGGCCCCCAGGATCCTGAGGGCGATCGACTGCAATATGTGTCCCCCACGGCTGTCCACACAAAAGAGTGTGCACCGTGTACCCCTCAGTGCAAGGCAAGGGCCTTTGAAGCCGCTGCCGGGCACGCATTATAGCCCTCCGGGAATCTGTCACCGTTGTCACAGTTAAGGGAGTAGCTGGGGAAACATCCAATATGTCCCCGGGATCCCGTGGGGAAGTCAAACTGGGTATTTGGGATTATTACCCACTAAAACTCCCGTGGCTGTCACATCGGCACATGAGAGGGAAACCTGGGTTCTCGGGTGGATCTGCACCGGGTGTCCTTGAGTGCCTGGCCTCCGAGTCCGCCGCGCAGGTTTACCTTATATTATATGGAATGATACAATGTGACCAGATTCAGTATTTTAATACTTTTTCACTCTTTTTTAACGTCGTTTTTGAAGACGTTTATTGGTATTTTGCTGGAAGTCAGTATTTTTATTGGGGAAAAAAATATGCTAACATTTGTAAGCAGTTGTCCTCGCGAAAATTGTTCAGGGAATTGGCCAAACATATTCTATATTACATTTATGAGCGTGGATCAATAAATTAGAGACAAAACATTACAGGCTGCTGTGTTGTATTGTTATTTAAGTACACAATGCTTAAACAGAGTCTGGACTTTAAGTTTTTAGTTGTATGAGGAGATAGTTAGGTCCGTATATAGTGTGTATGAACACAAAAATTGGGAACACTAAAAAAATATTGGTTGGGCATTTCTTTTTATTATTGACATAAATCTGAAATGATTACAGGTGGAATAATAAGTGTTGATGTTTTTTTTTTGGCAAAATAAAACATGTTTGACGAAATAAAATGCGCTACTTGTGCATTTTTTTTTTGAAGTGGTTAAAAATCTTTGAAAAACAAACTTAGTTGTGCGGTTTGGTCTTTTTGCTACCTGACGTGTTAGATGAATAGGAAACTAACCCTCGGTGCGCAAATCCAGCTCGCTCTTGTGATCAGTATTTTTTCGAAGTGGACTCGGTACATTTCAGTATTTTTTCGATGAGACCTCGGTATAGATACAACATCTAAATAAATTCAGTTAATATTAAACCTACAGTGAAAAATAAAAAAAATAGTAAAATGATCAAAAATAAAAAGTTTAAAAGTAAGCCACGTAGGGCGGGGGCACCGCTGCCGCTGTTCCCGATGGGGCACTACGTCGGTTGAGCGCGGTGGTGGTGCAGGGGGGAGTCGGGCCGAAAGGCCTTAGGGCGGGGGCACCGCAGCAACCGTGCTGTCGGGGTATGGGACCCGGCAGACGGCAGTACCTGGGGTATGGGACCCGGTAGCTCGGTGCAATACACAAAAAAAAAACAGAGATTTGAACCCAGCCCCTGCTGTGCTTAGAAGACGCTTCCGTAACTTCCAGACCCCGGCTATTTTTATTCTATTATTCGAAATACTTGATCATATTGTTGTTCTATGTCTGCTCAGTCCCTAATGCATATAGCGTGATATTTTTACCTTATGTATTAAAGTTATCCGTGTACAGTACCTAATTTACGTACTAAGCAAATCTGAGTGTGAGTGTGAGAATATTTGTACCGCCATCGGTTGAGTAATAATGATTCAAAGATTCAAAATTTTCATTTCAAATAGGCTTAACGCTAGCACTTTTGAACGGTCATTTTTTTAAAAGCTACCACCGGATCACAACGCGGCTTCAACTGAGAAGATCCGGCAAGAAACTCAGCGGGCTTGTAATTTTTTCACATTTTTTTTTAAAAACAAAGTTTGTCTTTTTACCATTAAATCAGCACCAGCGACAGTGTGTCCTGCCGTTTAAAATATCAAATAAAAATAATACTGCTTTTTAACCCTATTAAGGGATAAATTTAAAAATAAGATCCCCTCAGTGGCTTGCCTTTGAGCCCGCCACCGGGGGGCACAATAAAAAAAAAACCTGTCACCGTGCTCAAAGCTTCGGGGACCACGGGTAGACCTCCAATAGGCTTCCAGGATCCTGCGGGCGGTAGACCGCGGTGAGTAGGATTCTTACCCTCTAAACCCCCCACGGCTGTCCTCAAAAAATATGAGGCTGCACCGGGTACCACTCAGTGCAAGGCAAGGGCCTTTGAAGCCACTGCCGGGGGCGCATTATAGCCCCCGGGGAAACTGTCACCGTTGTCACAATTAAAGGGGTGGTGGGGGGCACGTTTAATATGTCCCCGGGATCCTGTGGGAGATTCTTACCCACTAAAACTCTCGTGGCTGTCACGTCGGCACATGAGAGGGGGTTCTCCGGTGGGATCTGCATCAGCTGTCCCTCAGTGCATTGCCTTTGAGTCCGCCGCCGGGGGGCGGGTATATTATATCCCGGATATTTACCTACTTTATCTGGAATTAATGAAATTCTCTAGTACTTGATTGTTAACTATGTATCTCTTTAGGTTTAGACAATGTAAGCTATGTAAGTTTATTTACTTAGATAAAACTTAAAACTTTCAATGAAAAATTATCTAACCGATGGTGAAAATCGCTGCGTGGTTTAGGAGGTGCTATCGGATATAGACAGACTCGGATAGCGACTTTGTTTCACACTATGTAAAGATACTTTGACGTCGTTGGTCCCCAACACCAGCCAACCTATAGAAAAAACCCTGACTGACAGACAGACAATAATTCCAATAAAGTTTTGACTTTTTTTATATCATACGTAGATCGTATCATACGTGCATGCACCTAGCATGCATATTGTATTCCTACCCAAACAGACATTTTGAAAATATATTTTCATTATTTTATTTTTATTTTGTTATATTTGGGAAACAAACAAATGATACCACTTATTACTAAATATAAGATCCAATAGTACAAAAATCAATTCAGTTTCCACTAATAACTAAATCATAACATTAGAGAGAAGTTAACTACGTATGCATGATTTTAAATTTTAAAAAGTATTAAATATAAAAAATATATTAGAAATAAAAAGTGCCGGAGTCAATATGAGTTAAATATTTAAAACATCGAATATTAATATAAATAAAAAAATCAAAAACAAAGTTTAAAAATACAAAAAAAAAAAACATTTAAAATCTTTTTAAAATCCATCTCTTGTCTAAAAGGTTGCCTGGAAGAGATCGCTTTTAGCGATAAGGCCGCCCATTGTTGCATTTTTTTATTAATTTGTGTCTTATTCTTTTTGTATCTATTTGTTTGTGCGCAATAAAGAATTGTCTATCTATCTATCTCTTCGTAAACTGCGATTGCGGTGACACTGTAGTGATACTGCTTGCACAGTTCCATGCTGGGACCTTACCACATAGTAAACGATTTCCGTATTTACACTAGTCGTCATATTCACAACAAGTTCGTTCATATTACTAATCACTTCATTTTACTAATCACTTAACGCTTGCTTTTAACCCTACTCGCTACTTAACAATAAATAAAAAGCCTTTATGGAGAGCACTTTAAGAAACACAAAAGTAGGCGAGCTCGGCACCCTAAATTTTGTGCTCAAAAATACAATTCACTGCTACTGGCATTGCTTTAATTATTGTAAATAAAGTATTAAGAGCCAACGGAGCAAAAAATTGCATGCAATCTCGAGGGCAAAAACTTTATTAGGAGGAGCTTAGTAAGTTTGGTCTTGTGATGGCCATCACATGAATTTTAAGTTTGAGAAACGCTGGTGACAATGGTTTTTATTGTAAGTTCATGGAGATGAGATTTTTATTTGAAATTTCTTTATAAGTACTGTTATTGAAATAAGGAGAATATTAAGGGAAACTGGGAATATAAAGGGAAGTTACCATCTTTAATTTTGTTTGATCAAACTGCATAATGTAACACCCTATTCGAAGACCGCTTGCATGCTCTACCGTGACTACTTTTTCAGGATGGATTTATATAGTTTAAACCACCGGTATAGTATGGTATAGTATAGCTATGCCACCATGTTTATGTGGCATAAACTAAATATTTTATCTTACATTTTTAGTTCCATTTTAAATAAACTATTAAATATATCTTTTAATCTTTTAACCTACATCTATAAACAGAAATTTTATTAATATTGGTAAAAAAGGTGAAGAGTATCTCATAAAAGAACTAAAAATCTAAAATATCGTTCTAACAATGAGGTCTATAATATGCGGTCTGTATACTTACATACAATAACTATTAGTAATTTAATGTGTAAAAAATCTACATGATAAAATAAGTGTACCTGTTCCGGCCTAAGCCCTGGTGGGACCCACGTGTACTCCTCCAGCGCGCACCCTGAATCATCATCACTCTGGGAGTGTCTGTGCGGATCCCCCGGCTTCATCAGCCTCTCTGCATGCTCCAACAGCCCCCTGAACTTCCCCTGAGGAACCGGGTGGGGGGAGAGCGACATCGCCGACTGCGGCGATTGGGGGGATTGGTAACTTGGATGAATCTGCGACACACTGTGACTGCTCATCAACCCAAATTCAGGATAGTTCTGACTCCGTCTGTTCGGGTATGAATACGGGTGGGGGGAGTTTGATTGGCTGACTGAGGAGCCGCTGTGAGATGGTTGAGGAGAGGGCAGGGAGGGGAGTAGTCTAGGGGATGTGACGGGGGATGAGGGTGCGGGAGGGGGTGGCGATGATGCTTGCTCGTGCAGCGGTGGCGGCGATGAACCCGTTGGTGATACTACGCAGTTTCTGCAGACAGGCCTAGAAAGAGAAAAAAGCTTCAGTTATTATTTAAATTTCCCGTAGGGAATTGGGATAATTACCCGCGGGGTGTCCGGTTAAAAATAGCACCCTCCCATTTCCTCCTATGTTTGGTGTCCGTAAGAGGCGACAAAGAGAAAACAAGAATTAAGACGGACAGTAGCGTCTTTCTATTGGATTACCTACCACCTATACTGCGGGCCCTAGGACGCCTACCAAGCATTATGGCAACCCCTTCCTTCATTCTTTCTTTTAAAGAGGAGAATTGAACCCTTTGTGAATATAATGTAGCAATGATTTAAATTTCTGTGATATTGAATGATCTTTGATGACACAACTTATACTACACACACAACCTCTTACTAGTGGTAGGTAATCTCTATCGTGACGAGTCAACATCGCTGACATATTTGCCTGATCACTACTAACTAGCTCCATATCTGATCGGCACATCTACAACGGGTTTGATTAATTGTTTTATTCCGTTAAATAATGAAGTATCTAATGGAATGAATTATTTGTTTTAATACCCGCGACCGTTACGGAAACAGACTAATTATCTTATATCTTTATGCCCCAGAAGGAAGGGTTATACTTTTTTTAAAGTAAGTTTATTATAAAAATTTGAGAATGTTGTTGTGAAGTCATAAAAATCATCGGCTTACGGTTTGCCGTTCATAGTGACTTCGATTCTCGGCTTTGTAATATTAAAAAGTTGATACATAATTAAAACGAAGTCCACGTTTTAGAGAATATTATCGACTAACGAAGCGAAACTTGTTTTGTATTGTGGGCCGCAATAAACGCGGCTCTGAATAAAAATAGTTTAATGGAAAGTTGTTGCAACACCACCCTAGGGCTGCTAGTTTTTAATTATCAGTAGCATATTTAAATTGTAATTAAAAGAATCCATTAAATTGCTCTAGATGAGACTGGCTGCATATTACGCAGTAAGCCCCGACACCCCGACCGCAATAGGGACGGTAAAATTTTGACGTCTACTACAGACATTTCTGTACGTAGCTTTAAATGAATGGACGGATTGAAATATGTACTTAGTTTTTATTTATTTCAATATTGCCACCAAGTGTCTGGGTGTTATTTATCTATTTAAGTATGTATTTACAAAAAAAAATATAAATATTAGTATCAGTTGTCTGGTCTGCCTAGTTTGGGATCGGATGATCGTGTGTGGATTGTCCCAAGATAATATTATTATATCCGGCACCTCTGTGTGAGACATATAAGTTTCCATTGTGTATTTATTGTGTTAGTGCTTCATATTGAAAAGTTTTAATCTTCGTCACCTGGCCTGACGCCAATAATTTACCTTGGTATTGCAAAATGTCAACCCTAATGCAGTAATTTGTAGCAGAGTATGCGCGAGCGCAGAGGACAGCGGTAAAATTAACTTTATGGGACAGATACCGGCCCGTCGGGATTTTCCTTCAAATGACCCGCTTATGCACCAGTTTCTAGACTTTAATAAATTAATAAAAGCTTTTATGGGCCAATTCCAAGACGAGTGGATCGGAGAAGTACTTCCATCTTACAGGTGTTATGTTCAAGGGAGGTATGGTTAAGGTTTAGTGCCCTACAAGGTACTCGCTATACCTTCGCTGTGGAGGTTAAGGTATTGTCCTTATTGCCGTCAGCATAGATAACTCTGCCGTCGGGTCTTTTTAACCGGCTTCAAAAAGAAGGTTCTCTATTCGACGCGTATGTATGTAATATTAATAAAAATGCGTAATATTAATATATGTTAGTCTATGTGGGCTTCTAAACAAATTTACCAAATTTTATGAGTGTATGTATGTATGTGTTATGTATGTATATATGTATGTATTTAGGTTTGTCCGCGGATTTCTCAGAAACTACGGGTCCGATTTCAAAAATTCTTTTTGTAATAGTTAGAGTATTTTCCAACTTAGGGTAGAGTACAAGTTTCATTAAAATCGGTCCAGTAGTTTAAGAGATATAAACTTTTTATGTTTTCAGTAAGTTACTGTAACGTAGACGTTCGAGTTGCGTGATAGTGCTGATACCTATTTAGCTAAAATAAAAGTCACTAAAAAGTGTAAAATAAACTATTTTAGAAAAAATAAAAACCGACTTCAAAGTAAATTATCTAAAAAGTATAAAATAACGAAAATATATTGCAGTCGGTGTCAGCTCGTGCTAGTCTTAGTTAACATGATGTGCTAGCACCGACTTCAATATATTTTCGTTATTTTATACTTTTTAGATAATTTACTTTGAAGTCGGTTTTTATTTTTAACCGGCTTTTTCTAAAATAATTTATTCATTGTGTTGTTAATAAACTATCGAATCTACATAGAGCTTTACCGGTTGAATACTGTCCCCCTAGACAATGTAACATTCTACAAGCGCTATCGCTAATAGAAAGTTTAAAAATGTATGAGAATGACATAAGTCATCGAAAAATCACGTGACAAATTGTAGGGAATTGACACCATTAGCGAATGAAGAAATAGATTCGCTATGAAGCGATTGCATCTTGTCTAGGACCTCTGGGCGGCAGCGTTACGATCCGGTGGTAGTTGGATGAAAAGGATTTTAAGTAAGAGCCTCCGTAGGGAGTATGCATAGTAAAGCTACTTTGACTATATAGTAATGATCTGAGGTAATGATCATGTAACGATTCAATACTAAAAAAACTTCTTCTATGTATAGCATCATTTGTCTATTCCATAGACCTTATCATAGAGCAAAGCAGGTAACCACCATCTGTCAAATCGTCGCGTGTTGGGCCTGGTCTGACCGCGTAGCCCGGGCAGTTGCCCGTTGCATACCGCTATCTGGAATGATCTCCACGAACGAATCGATACGATCAATCGACTATTATCGATACATCACCCGTGCCAGTAATTGCTTAGATGATGCCGGCATCGATATTATAAAATGCGTGTCTCGCGTTGTAGTGTTTGCCTGTTATAAATTAATAAATGTTAGGAAGTTCAAAGAGAGAGAGAGATCAATTTGCAAGGGAGCCATCTGAGCAGAATAGCGGTGTGTAAACATGCTGTTACTGTGAAATTACTGATCTCAAAAGACTCAATAACTACTGTCTGCAGAAAAGCTTAAGAAAATTACATAGATATAAACAAAAAACAAAGGGCAGAAATACAATAATAAATAAGAATTCCGTAGTCATCAGATACGCAAGAAACATAAAAGAAAACCAAATTTTGTGGCAGATAAGTAAGTCGTGAGAGACAAAAAATTTTGTAGGCTTTTGTAGGCAAATTAAAATATAATGTTTACTAACTTCAAAAATATTGTCAAAACTAGATCACGGTACGTCCGATATTCGTCTTTGACTCCGCCTAAGTAGTAGTTTAGTTATTTCACATCTTCAAGTATTGCCAGGTGTAAAATAAAACAGTGACTAGGCGAGACGTATAGCCCTTACGAGTCGCGGTACCATAAAGCTGTAGATGCGCAGTACTGTTACCGGGCGGGTAGTTGCTTGTTCAAAATAGTATTTACGCACTAGAACACAAGTTACCATTTAAATTTACGATTGTTGAATTATACAATGTTTGCTATGGGGATTGTCTGTAAATGATTTGTTTATATCCTGGGACAATCTACGCAATACATTTGCCTAATGGTAAGCGATAGGCCTGCCTATAGACAGCTGCATGGCACTGCTGCACGTCATCCGAAGCGGAGCCTGGTCATTTCAACAAAACTTATGGTATCTTTTCATTTTTCACCATCAATAGAATGTATGTATATTGTAAACCATTTCACGTAGTTTAACCGTATAATACTATAAGAATTAATAATTTGTATGCTTGTCACACGCGACCCTGCGCCTTAGCCGCGCCATACGTGGGAATATCCGTCTGTGCGACTATGGCAGCTGAAATTTTTAAAGTAAAATCTTATCCTAGATTCCGTTTTTAAACTTAGAATCCGGATGCAGAGCTGCAGTCAGCAGGAGAAACTTAAGTCGTCAAGAGAATAAATATAAATAATGTCTGGGGTATCTGGGGCCGCAGTGCTATACATGCTGCACAGACAACATAATTTATGAACTTAAGTAATTATGTTGAGTAGTCTGTGGCATGCAGCTATCCATGAGCAGGCGTGTTGTTTGTTATCTCGTTCGTCTCGACTGAGTTACATAAAAAGACCTAACGGAAAATTTTCCTAACATACATATTTACATATTTTATTTAATTTTGTCTGTTAAAAGTATTGATCGACGGTTATTTTATAATACTGATAATTAAATATCACTAGATACACGTATAAAGCGACGGTAGAGTTAGCTCAACTGAGAATACCACCGCACCCAGGGGTGCAGAATTCATCCCCAATCTCATAATATTAATGTCATAACGTTTTTGTGATGTTTAAAATAATTTAAAAAAAATTAAATAACGTGTTTAGGTGATTATAATACATTTCACCATCGATATATTATTTTATACATCAATATATTATTTTAAAATATTTCACACTTAAATGTTTATTTCAAAACAACAGATTTCTATCATCATAACGATGAAATTAAAATAACTTGTTCTGCGTGACGTTAATAGCCGTTATTATTTAATTAATAATGTTAATTTTGGTCATCGTTGGTTCTCGTATTTTTGTTAGACGCAGCCTTTATTTACAATTTCTATGTAAATCTGTTGTTATGGCAAAGGTCAAACACACTCAAACATTTATATATTTTTAAATTAATAGTAATGGAGAACAATCAGCCAGCCACGTAATGGTAAGAACTTATAGCCCATGGACGCTAGCAATACCAAAAGCATAACTTGGCGTTGCTCAAATGTTGTAATCTTTCTAAAATACCAATTTATTTTTTCGAAAGCCTCACGCCTTCGATTTCAGTTTATTCTATAACGTAAAAAAAGCTTAGCTAAGCTTAAAGGGGATAGTTTATTTTAAACCATAGTTTACCGTACCATATGGGAAGCGGGAACACAAAAAAAACGGTAGCAGCGTCTTTCTAATGGATTACCATCTAAACTGCGATCCCCAAAGCGCCTGCCAAGCGTGAGGATCATGGTAACCCTTCCCTTCTAAGGGGGGTGGTTCAGCAGTGGACGTCTTTCGGCTGATGATGATGATGATGATGATGTGGGAAGCGGGATGACATTTTGGAACTAAGTGCTGGAAGAGATTGTTTACCTCCAGTGGTAAAAAAAAATCTTTACTAGTTAGAACTTTGCTAGAGCAGCAGGTAAGGTCGTTATAAAGCACTTAGGTGCACGCTCTCGTAAACAGAACCATTTTATGGATCATAAATTAACCGCGGTATGAAAAACGGATAGCTTTTATTTGAATAGTTAAACATTTAAGGTTAACAAAAAAGAAAATTGAGCGCAACCATTTACCCTCCACATCATTTCTCTAAGGCTCTAGATAGTTAAGACCATGTAGCGCCGCGGCGCTACATGGCGGCGCGCCGCCCCAGCATGTCAGGTGGATTAAAAACATTTGACAGTATTTTAAAGTAACCTTTAATGCCAGGTGGTAGGTCACTCGTTCAAGATACTGGCATGGTAAATTCCGGAGTGTTAAATACTTCGTCGCAAAGCAGTGTGCGTAAAAAATATGTATTCGAGTATGGAGGGCTCTAGAGATATAATAACTAATGTCTCAGTTGATGAGCGGTAGTGGAATGGAACTGTACTTGGGCATGCGGGTCACTTACCATTTGAACATTACATACTCTTTTATATTGGTCAAACAAATGGGTTGGTTACCCCACATACTACATTAAAAGAAAACTGATTACAGTGTCTAGACAGGTGAAAAATACATAACTCAAAGCGACTCTGAGTGATGATCATATGATATTTATAATTACAGTACTCGCGGATACGTTGAGCACATTATTCGTCTATGCGGCGGCGAACGTTTATAGCAAGGGAAACTTAAACCGCTGTGATTAAGTTAAATTAAACAATCATTATCTGTTATTAAACAGTTATTTCCCGCAGAGATGGAGTGTGCAAGTGAGGAGATGTAACGAGTAACTTATGGTTTCTAACTTGACGTAATTTAAGTATACACTTTTTTAATACAACTCCACAGGTATCCTCCAACAACTATTTTTAATCTCTTTTTTTGTCAAATTATTGACGAGACAAGCAATGAATATTATTAGTAAATGACATAACTGCTATCATATAGCTGCACTGCTTCGCTCATCATCCGAGATATTAGTTATTAAGCTTCACACAGCGAAATATATTTACACATTCCTGCGTGACAATGAATTATCTGATACTGCAGACTACCGCAGTCCACTCCAGGTATATCAGCCCTTGCACAAGGGACCTACCAAATACAAAAGAACCACTGCGTAGAAAACAATATAGATGACGCGGGGTTCCTTCAACGTACGCGCAACAACTCACTGTCATCAATACTTATAGTAGACTGCAGTCTTCTCTATACTGTGGTGTTACTTTCCCAGTAGAACTAGTAACATTTTTTTAGTAGAAGACGTTCGCAATGGTCTCGTAAACATTCGCAGTTACTTGAAGTTTTTCTCTTGCGCCACATACATACCTTAACGTACATATGTTGTAGTGAGCGCGACGGATCTATCGAAGCAAGAATGCAACGTAATTACTGAGGTTGTCGTAACATTGGTGGCTTAGCTCTTTCTTATATGAGTGGAGGTAGCTTTTTACTTAGTGCTTAAACATTTATGCAAGGCAGCTTTCCCTTTTGATATTTTTCGTTTCTTTATGGATATTAATGCATATCCATTCATTTCTATGTTAGACAAGATCTACAAGGTGGATTTGGACCACTTTCTGAAACCGTGTCAACAACCAACCATCTCCGGGAACCGGTAAGATCACAGATTTGTGTTCCTCGGAGTCCAAATTTCCAATTCCCTTTAATACGAAGTGGGAATCATAATATAATAAAGCTGTTCTATTTGAAATTTGACTGAAATTAACGCATATTATTCTACCAGCTTTTCTTCCTTTATAATCGTCGTTAGAAGGTTTTCAGACCTTTATGATCGTCGTAAGATTAAGATCTTCAGTCCGTATCTACTCTTGTAAAGGGCGTGAACAGTTATTAGGACTTAAATAGATATCGAGGTAAACAGTGGTTCTATTTTTCTCGTTATACAGGCATCAAGTGTGATCGATTTGGTAATGTGGACCTTTTAAGTTCTTTTTCGGAAGTGTTATAATATCAAATGTTTAAAAAATTATATTGATCAACATTAATATGAACTTTTTATTACATTATGCTTTAAGCTTGCTTTATACTTGTATTTTATGGTTTTATTTCAATTGACTTAAGTAATAATTATAATCCTGGGACAATCCACACACGGTCATCTGATCCCAACCAATAGACCGACAGGCCAGTATATAGATAGTGTATATCGATAGTGTAGCAGCAGTACCGAAGTCTTATCTAATGTAAAGTATTTTCTAACAAGATTATCGAGGAAATGTTTTATAATCTCACATCAACGTTACACTAAAACTAATTAAAACTGAATAACAGTAATAAAAGTTAAAAATATTACGTTCATAATGCCACGGGATTGCCCAACAGAAACTATTTATAGTCGTTGCGACGTAAATTGGGCATTTATTGCCTTTAACACTAAAATGAAGGGCGCTAACGAAGCTAATTCTTACCGAACATACTATGTATGTAAAGTCCAGTAAGCACTGAACTTGTTTTGTGGGCTTTTTGTTACGTATTAGGGATCAGATTGAAATGGTTTTTAATTACAGCCGTTCAGGTTAACTTGTTTTTTATTTTATTTAATAAATGAACTAGTATGTACTTGATAGCTACCCCACCTGATGATAAGTGCGATTTGTAACAGGTGCCACTCAGTTCCTTGTCTTTGAGCTGCTAGCGGGGGCACATTATGGGCCCCGGGAACATGTCACAGTGTTCATGGGCACGGTCACAGCGCTGTGCCGGTAGCGAACCCTGACGAAGCGAACGAAACCTAGCGAACTATGATCTCTCAGCTACGAGCAGCACAAAGAGCACCTACACAGTTTAAAAGTACTGATAACCTTAGTGGAACAAAACGACACTCAAAGGCTTTATTCGTCTATAGTCTTGAATTTTGATTGGGCTTTCCCTCTTGAGCTTATGATTAACGTAACCTACATTATAGATAGAAAAACATACTTATAGAGGTATGTCTCGCATAAGTTTATGCGGAAGAACGCAACAATTAAGAACAAGCACTTAATTGCTACAAAGCTTATACCATATCTAGGTGTTTTCACTCAGAAATCAACGGACCTAGTAATCCTATTAGAACTATTTTAATGACGTGTCGTATGTCGTGGAGTGGATCGTAAGCAAAAAACGATTTCACTTTTATTCCTTACAAGCTAGGACACAATTACACGGCAAAATTAAATGTTGTGTGGTAAGTACTAGTAGTGAACACAAGTACAGTTCTATGGATCAAATCTACCATTAGATTTCCTTGTGACTCCAACTATCATTAACGCCATCTATGGCAATCGATAAAAATTTCTTTGCATTGGAAACATGTAGGTATTTATTGTTTGAATTGCCATTTAAAAACTAATTTTCTACCATTGGTATTTTTACTTTACTTATTTTATGGATTTGTGTTAGCCACGTTGCTTTAAAAATAGGATGATGTAGGTTGATGCGTAAAAAACACATAAATTTCTACTTTCTTTTTCCAATTTCTCTTTCTTATTATTCAACTGCCCTTTTTGAATGGGAATTAATATTAGTACCTACATACTTATATTCATTCATTACCATTTAAAGTTTGTGGTTATGTCAAGATGTTTATTCAACATGTTTATTCAACATGTTTATTATTTATATTGATGTTTATTAATTTCATTTCAATGTTTATTCAAGTTTTAATAATATAAACTTTTATTAATTTTTATTATACATATTATATATAAGTACTTACTAATAAATATTTATATTGCTTACGAATATTTTTTTTAATATTGTTATCTTACTACATATTAGTATTTTTCACGCAATGAGATGATGCCGCGTGGATAAATTATGCGTGTGTCATTTTCAGCAGGTTGAACTGACGTTGACGTTGACGTTGAGGTTGACGGGCCCGTTGGTCTAGTGGTTAGTGACCCTGTCTGCTAACCAACAGGTCGTGGGTTCGATTCCCACCAAGTGTCTGGGTGTTTTATCTATATAAGTATGTATTTACAAAAAAAAAGTATATAAGTATTAGTATCAGTTGTCTGGTTTCCATAGTACAGGCTCTGCCTGGTTTGGGATCAGATGACCGTGTGTGAATTGTCCCAGGATATTATTATTATTATTATAAAAGAACTAAAAATACGTGCTTTTACTAATACAACGCAAGAACAAGTCACCTCAGTAATTTTACAAAATGGGTAGTCGGTAGTAATAAGCGTAGGTGACGTTAGCTAGAAATTCTATATAAATTCTGCTATGAATTTATCTCTAGCACCTTATAAAAGAATCGTTAAAAACACACTTTCCATATAAAAGCGTTAAGAAATACAAAACACTACACATGAATATTAATATGATTTCTCTATTGAATCTATAGTAATCAAAATAGTTTAGAGATGAATAATATGCAACAGATTCAATCGCGAATATGAGTATTCTGGTATAAATCCTAGTGCGGTCAGATTTGATAATACAAACAATTAGCATGATATGTATGAAATTAAATACGTGTTAATTTATTACTTGCATTCCATTGTTATATAAAAATAAATACCGGTACTTTAAACCGGTAACTAGTAGATGGTTTGGTACAGAAATACAGTTAAGGGTAGGTACTTGTATAATTTTTGGGTATAGCTCAAATCTCAACGAAGATGACAGAAATACATCTTAAAATGAAAAAAAAGCATCCTCAGAGAAAAAAAATCCCTTGATGAATAGTTAAAATTAAACAGTTGAATAAGTTATACAGGATGTCCCAGAAATGGAGTATCAAGCCGGTAATGACGCATTGTGTAACCCACAAGCAATCAATTTGTGAAAGAAAATAATGAAAAAAGTTAACAGTTTTAGTGCAGTGACCTTAAAATTGTGTTCGTTATCTAACCAAAATTAAATGAATTTCTTATTAAACAGTGGTTCCAAAGAAGTAGGCACAACGACACAGGGTTGCTTAAGAACAGTTTTAGGACCATATAAATATTTATGTAATTCAAAATATCAATGTTTGCGGTATTTGTCATTTTTTCCGGAGTCTTTAGTATCAATCCTATACATATATACCCTTCGGCTTGAAATATCCTTTCTGGGACACCCAGTATACCTAAACGAAAAATAATCTTCAAAAACCTTATAATGTTTTATTAATAAATAAAATAGGTAAATTAAAAACATAGACAGCTAATTAAAATGTATAGTTTAATTTAAATATTATTGAAGTTGGTATTAGCGTAACCTGTGTTTATTAAGCACAAACTGTACTGTTCAGTGATACTTTTAAGCTCAAAGATTGAAATTGAGATTTTTCGAATCTTTCCTATAGATATATTCGGCCGTGATAAAAATTGCATGGAATAATTGACTCAGTTCACTATCTGAAATAGAAAAAGAATCATTGAAATCGGTCAAGACTATTTTTCCTGCTTAGTAATTATACCTCCGCACCATTCCTGTTCCTTCATAGACCTAGTTGTTCGTTGCTAGTAAAATATTTACTGGACCCTTTCAATGGAGCGGACTATTGGTTTAAAAAGAATTTATTTGAATTGGTTCATAATTGCCACATATAACATACATATAAATAAAAAAATATACAAAATGACTGCCAGCTAGGGGTTTCACGCAATGGTGCAGTACTGTCTCTTTGGCGAGTAGACGTCTTTTCTGCCCCTAGTGCAAGTATACGAAAGTGACGAAAGTGAGAAGCTATCGTCAGGCATCCAGTGCAAGTATACGAAACTGACAGGCTATCGCAAACTTTTTTTGCCACCTAGCAAAAATAATTATCTTGACTTACAATTTTAGCGTCTTCATACATAGAAACGTTTTATCTATGCGTAATGCACACAATCTACCAACAAGGCGGTACTCGTGTTACACGTGACTTTTAACCCGCTGCAACCCAACACGTTAACTTTCACGCTTCACGCGTCGCCTGTCCGTCTAACTTTACACTCTAGCACGCTCTACTTGACGTTTTGTTCGGCTAAATTATACTATGTAAAGATTTGTATCTACTTGAGTATTTGTGACGAGTTTAGTTATATAAGAGAAATACAAACTTGATATCATAACAGGGACCAACAATCAGTAGGAAAATGTGTCATCCTATCAGGTGCTTGATCCCTTAGCTGTTACATACATAGGTTACATAGGTTACATAGGTTTACCGCTGTGCCAGATATTTGGCCGCCAAGTAGTAGTGTGCAAGCATTGCTGTTTCCCAGCGTGAAGCGCCCTGAGTTGGAGTAAATCTACTCAGATCGAGGCAACGTATTCTCACTATACGAGAGTATGCAGTTATAAAATAATAAATATTAATTGTCTGTAGACAGAGAATAACAATCTCTTAATGAGGGTTAAAAATGTAACGAATTAAATTAGGCATAATATGTAAATATAAGTTTTCTCCAAATTCTCCATCACTCAATAGTTTGCTGTCAGAAAACTCAATGTTTGGGTTAAGCACGCCTATGTGCACTAATTTTCTGTATTTTATAATATTGAATAATAATAATATTGTGTGCAATTAAGAATAAGCATAAATCTGTTTAATATGTAAATTATGAGCATACTTATAAGCTACTTATCAAAACGACAAATAACATTAATTATTAAGTTTTCATAAATATCCTGTTTACTATACGATTTATATTATGAAAGTGGCAACCATCGCGATATTTAAGACTTGTGCATTGTACACTAACATACTTGCTATGATGCAATAAATTTTCTTGGTTTATGACCGCCGATGAACGACAAAATGAAGTTATTAAACGTATAATTGGTTTGCAGTCTTTACGACTTGCCTTTTTAATTATCTTAGTTTGTTTTCTTTCGTTGATTTATCATCGGAATAGTTTAATTGATTCAGTAAAGCATGCCGTCGTAATAAGCACTTTGTTTTTGAAAGTTATTAGAAAATAGAATCCCGACTTGGCCAACTAGTTAGTTGTTTCGGAAGTAAACGTTTTATTATTATTAACTGTACAAACAAGAAACAAAAAAAATGTGATTAATTTTTGCGGGGTTCAAAGATTAATTTTTTTCTCATGCAGGAATAAAATTTAATTTAATATATCAATTTATTTACAAATATGTACACTTAAACTAGGGAAAAAAACTTCCTCGAAGTTGTCGCCGCACTGGGAGGGAAGGGTACCTAAAAGACTGACCTACTATATATCAATTAATATAAATGATAGTAGTGAACTAGTGATAGTGAACGTTATCGCTAAGAAGCACCTTTGTAGTAATTTATTTACATGTATTTTGAAATCTTAGATTATCTCTCCGTTATTACAGCGCTCTATTTGCAATATGGAATTTCTAATCTCTGAATAGTATGTATCAAATAAAATCGCGTATTCGCGTCTGTCTGTTAGTTTGCGTACTTCAATAGATTTTGATGCGGTTTTTATCATCATTTAGATAATTTCTTTCGGAATTTTTATATTTATTTATAACACAACCCCCTATTCTTACACTTTGAAAGGCGAATCGCAGTGGATCGCTAGTATAACTTATATAACAGATACTGAAAATAATTTAGATTTTTTTTGCTTCTCACTGCTGTAAACAATAATGAGCAAAAAGCAATTAGCAGCTTACACTGGCATCTGTCCGCCGCGACGCAACATTGTAACTGCCTGGCTCTTAACATACCCGTTTCAATAAAGCGGTACAAGGCATCGGCACCAACTTCAACTGTAACACACATATACCGATTTTATGCAGGCTTACTGTGGTAGTAACATAATTTTATGAAATATGAGGTTCAGAGGATCTATACTAATAAAACTCTACACTGGTTTACAGACAACGCAAAATTTAACCCGGTGCAGGTAATAATAATAATAATATCTTGGGACAATCCACACACGGTCATCTGATCCCAAACTAGGCAGAGCCTGTACTATGGAAACCAGATAACTGATACTAATACTTATATACTTTTTTTTGTAAATACATACTTAAACAGATAAATAACACCCAGAAACTTGGTGGGAATCGAACCCACGACCCATCGGTTAGCAGACAGGGTGTCTAACCACACTAGACCAACGGGCCCGCCAGCACCGTCAGGTCTAGAATAAATTAAGTTCACACATGAGTTTTTATATAACGTAGGTGGGACGGTATTTAACCATTCTACAGAAGAATGTTACAAATTATAATAGACCGGGAGTAATTCCAATAACACTTAAAAAGTAAGCATATGCGTTGAATGAGATAGATAGATAGATAGACAATTCTTTATTGCGCACAAACAAATACATAAAATCTTTTTAAAAAAAAATTGAACCGACTTCAATATAACTGAAAAGTATAAAATAATTTAAATATTATTGAAGTTGGTGCCTAAGTCCATCTATCTATCTATACTTATAATAAAACTGTAACAGGTCCAATTCTGTACATTGAAGATATTTTGAAAATTATATTTGGAGGGCATTCTATAACCGATACTGATGCCGAAAATGTATTTTTTTTAATTTTTGTCTGTCTGTCTGTCTGTCTGTCTGTATCACGGCTGAGCATCACGCCGAAACTACTGAATGGATTCAAATGAAACTTGGCATGATTTGAGATCTTACTACGAGGTAGGACATAGGATACTTTTTATCCCGTAATCTAGCACGGTTCTTTTGGGAGAGGGGATTAAAGTCAAAATGGGTACGCTTGGTCCGATTTTATAAATTTTTCTTTATAATATAATAAATATTAGTAAGGGAACACTCATAGAGAGTTGTTATCAAGGTTTTGTAATCGATCGGGTTAAGCAACGTTAGGTAAGGTCAATAAATAGATGGGTGACCGTTTAACGCCATTTGAACTAAACGGGTCCGTGCTTCGAAGAGCAAGTAAAAAGTGGGTCCCTGTTTTTAACCGACTATAAAAAAGGAGGTTATGTATTCAATGCGAATGTCTGTTATTAAAAGTTTAGTTAACGTAAAAATAGCGCAGGCGGAGCTGCGTGGGTCAGCTAGTAGGTACTTATAATAAAACTGTAACAGGTCCAATTCTGTACATTGAAGATATTTTGAAAATTATATTTGGAGGGCATTCTATAACCGATACTGAGGCCGAAACTGTAATTTTTTTAATTTTTTTCTGTCTGTCTGTCTGTCTGTATCTCGGCTGAGCATCACGCCGAAACTACTGAATGGATTCAAATAAAACTTGGCATGATTTAAGATCTAACTACGAGGTAGGACATAGGATACTTAGCGTAATGATCCAAAGAAGTCGCAGTTTTATTATTGCACTAGCTGACCCACGCAGCTCCGCCTGCGCAAGTTTTACGTTAACTAAACTTTTAATAACAGACATTCGCATCGAATACATAACCTCCTTTTTTATAGTCGGTTAAAAACTGGGACCCACTTTTTACTTGCTCTCCAAAGCACGGACCCGTTTAGTTCAAATGGCGTTAAACGGTCACCCATCTATTTGAAAGTGGTGAAAAGTGGGTCCCAGTTTTTAACCGACTATAAAAATGGGAGGTTATGTATTCGATGCGAATGTCTGTTATAAAAAGTTTAGTTAACGTAAAACATGCGCAGGCGGAGCTGCGTGGGTCAGCTAGTGCAATAATAAAACTGCGACTTCTTTGGATCATTACGCTATCTAGTCATCACGTTACCTCTAAATTACTATCAAATTTTTACTTCTCTCTCAAACATATTTCAGCTGATAACCTCCCGATATGACCCCTGATAGCGCAAAGCTTTAATCCTTGTTCCTATGTCCGCAGAAGTACCGCACACTTTGCGATACCAGGTAATAAGGTACTTAATGAAGCTTTAATCTGCTCGAGGTTGAAGAAAAAAAACTTATCGGTTGTATGAATCTAGAGGTGGGTTTTTAATGACAGCGAATAGCGGTAACAAGGTAATTATGGGCATCTTGTATGTAACTTCATATCATGTTAAACTCGTGCTGAAAACATTACTACGTTGTTACGTTTGTAAGCAGTCGATCGAAGGAAAGATCTTTAAATGTTGTTTAAGTCGTATTTTTAAAAGATTCTAAGTTTATAAAAAAAAACGCTTACTTCATCTGTGAACTATCTGTAATGTGAAAAATATCACGGTACCAATCAGCAAGGATATTGATGAAAAATTGAGTTATATCAATTAGGTAGTGACATTACCGAACACAGAGACTGAATAACGAATGTCTCTGGTAACGAATGGCTGTGCGATGTAGTCATCTTTAGGCGAGCGTGTCGCTTACCAACCAGCGAACGTCTTGCTTGTCTTGTCACTGGGCTAAATAGCCTAAATACAAAAAGTCACTTTTGTCTTATACATTGTGTCTTATAAGAAGATTATGATTGAACCTACCTGTTCCTTAGTGGATACAAATACAATTTTGAAGTAAAAGGTTGGTCGACACCACAGGTGACCCCAGAGCTGGGCATTTCCTCGCTCAGAGAGTGGCTTTAGCTATTCAGCGAGGAAATGCTGCCAGCATCTTGGGTACCCTACCATATGGGCCAATTTTTTTACACCTAATAAGTTAATTTAATTTCTTCAGTTTTAATTTTTTTTATTTTCATGAAATTGTTTTTTTTTTATAATAAGCTGTGTGTTGTAAATAAATTTCATTTTATTTTGAAGATGTAACATTTTGATCGATTGGGAATAGTACCTAAAACATATTTTCAAGTCAAATTATATTATGGCTACTGCATCCATTTTTAACCGACTTCAAAAAAAAGGAGGAGGTTATCAATTCGGTTGTATGTTTTTTTTTTTTATGTTTGTTACCTCAGAGGGCCTAGACAAGATGCAATCGCTTCATAGCGAATCTATTTCTTCATTCGCTAATGGTGTCAATTCCCTACAATTTGTCACGTGATTTTTCGATGACTTATGTCATTCTCACACATTTTTAAACTTTCTATTAGCGATAGCGCTTGTAGAATGTTACATTGTCTAGGGGGACAGAACTCTGTCGTTTACGAACCGATTTGGAAAATTATTTTTTTAATTGAAAGTATATGCATCCAGATTGGTCCCATTTTTTTCAAAATCAAGTTCTGATGATGGGAACCATGAGTAACTGAGGGAACTCCTTAAATATTATAGGCATACATATAACGTTTTTGGTATTTTTAGAAACTAGTCAAGCATTTTCATTCAGAAAGTATCATTTGGTGAAGTGGATCTAATGAAAAAGGCCATAGATGGCCACCGGAACTCTGTAATAAAATTAACAATCCATCCTATCCTAGCCGTGCCTACTAAACGTAGAACTATCGAATTTGGACTCGATGGATAGTTCTCGACGAGTAGTTGCTAGAAAAATGGAGATCAGGGTCTGATGGTGGAGCAGGAAGGTTGTCACGGGATCTCTGCACCAATAAATGTAGATCCACCCAGTTTGGGTTCGTTGGGTAGCTCTCGACGAGTAGTTGCTAGAACAATGGTGATCAAGGTCTGATAATGGAGCAGGAAGGTCATCACGGTATCTCGGCACCAACAAACGTAGACCTACCGAATTTGGACTCGTTTGATAGGTCTCGACGAGTAGTTGCTAGAAAAATGGAGATCAGGGTCTGATGATGGAGCAGGAAGGTCGTCACGGGATCTCGGCACCAATAAACATAAACCCACCGAGTTTGGGTTCGTTGGGTAGCTCTCGACGAGTAGTTGCTAGAACAATGGTGATCAAGGTCTGATAATGGAGTAGGAAGATCGTCATGGTATCTCGGCACTAACAAACGTAGACCTACCGAATTTGGACACGTTGGATAGGTCTCGACGAGTAGTTGCTAGAAAAATGGAGATCAGGGTCTGATGATGGAGCAGGAAGGTCGTCACGGGATCACTGCACCAATAAACGTAGATCTGCCGAGTTTGGGCTCGTTGGGTAGCTCTCGATGAGTAGTTGCTAGAAAAATGGTGATCAGGGTCTGACGATGGAGCAAGAAGGTGGACACGGGTTCTCGGCACAAATAAATGTAGACCCACCGAGCTTGCAGTCCATGGTTCTCGAGAACTACGAGTATAACACCTAGATATCTTTGGTTTATGGCAATTGGTTAGTTTTATTAAGATATTGTCACATGTACATCTTTTAATATTTTAGTGATGGTCCATAGTTGTGTTATGTAGTGGGTGTTTTTAAAATAAATATTAAACTGGCTGTTTGTCAGAATAAAATATGAGTTGTTAAAACTTAACCTAATAATACACCAATGGAACCACTAAAAAGAATAAAATAAAAATATTTTTAACAAAAAAAAGAACCGCCTTCAAAATGCAACTAAAAAGCCTGAAATAATTTCTAAGAATTACTTAGTGGTTTTTACATCTACATAGTTGGGCTTGGACTACAACATATTATAAATACATATTACTATCGAAGTCGGCGCCTAACGTCTAGCAAATACTTACAAGGGCAGTAGGTACCTAACTGTTTTCCAGTTTGGCGCCGTCTTTGATAGTAATATGTATTTATAATATGTTGTAGTCCAAGTCCAACTATGTAGATGTAAAAACCACTAAGTAATTCTTAGAAATTATTTCAGGCTTTTTAGTTGCATTTTGAAGGCGGTTCTTTTTTTTGTAAAAATTATTTTTATTGAAACAAAATAAAAACCACGATCGCTTTCCGCTTTCACTAACACACTACACATAATAAGATACAGAACTAAGATAAATAAATATCTTCCAAACTAAAATCAACCATATTTCTCTATAGTAAGAACCATTGTATACGCAAAAGGATGATTGCTTAGCCTTGCGTATTGTGGATTTTTTTTCTCTCCACCCACGATCCGCCGCCAAAAATTGTACACACACAAGGGTATCAGGTTTTACCATTGTGGTGCAATCAGCATGTGGGCTCATTATTTTTTATCATATTCATGAGAACGAAATGTTGTAGTCGTAAAACGTAAATTAGTGAAGCAGGTTATTTCCTACAATAAATCCAAAAATAATTAAAAAAAATATTCTATTCTTTCTTATTGCCTTAAAGCGAAAATATAATTTTACTAGCTGACCTACGCAGCTCCGCGCTTATATTACATACTAGCTGACCCGCGCAGCTCCGCCCACGCTTTTATTACATTTTGCTCCCCATTTCTCCCTCCTCCCTAGATTTATCTTTCTCCATCTCTCTCTCTCTTATAAAAAAATCTAATTTATGCTCTGACTCTCCTCTCTCTTTCCCCCTCCCGCTTCGGTTTCCGTCACACTCCCCCTCTTCCTCTCCCTGTTGTCCCCTCTCGGAACCCTCTCCCCCTCTCTCTTCTACGAACTTGCTCCTTCTCACTCCCCCCTTACTCTACCTAACTCCCCCGATCCCTCACCCCATCACCCCCTCCATAAATCCCCTCTCCCTCTTTCTCCTCTCTTGCACCCTCCTCTCGTTCTATATATCCTCGTCAATCATGGTATCAGCGGCAATACATATACTTTATGACCTATTCTCAGACCTCCCCCGATATGCACACAAAATTTCATACATATCGGTTCACCCATCTATTTAATGACCTTTCCTTTTGTTGCTTAACCTTCACCTAGTGGCATGAAATATACTTTACGGCCTATTCTCAGACCTACCCGATATGCACACAAAATTTCATACAAATCGGTTCACCCATCTATTTAATGACCTTGCCTTATGTTGCTTAACATTAACCTTGCGGTAGGAAATATACTGTATGACCTATTTTCAGACCTACCCGATATGCACACTTTCATACAAATCGGTTCACCCATCTATTTAATTACCTTACCTAACGTTGCTTAACCTTAACCTACCGGGATACAAAGTATCCTATGTCCGTTTCCTGGTTCTAAACTACCTCTCCACCAATTTTCAGCCGAATCGGTTACGCCGTTCTTGAGTTATAAATAGTGTATAACTAACTAACACCACGACTTTCGTTTTTAAATAATAGATTAAAGTTCTATAATAATAATAGTTAATTTACAGTCTTATTTCTTGTTTGTTTTTTCTTGTATTGTCTACGAATAAATGTTTTTCTTCTTCTTCTTCTTCTATACTGATTGTATGTTCAATTTCACCGATAGATGGCGCTGTACATAATGTAAATTACGCCAACATCGTAAATTACTGTTTAATGATATTGGATAATGAAAGTTCTAAGTATTTCACATCTTTTATTGTTGCGACTGTAATACAATAACTATACACTACCTGGACTTGGGGAGTTTCATTAAAATTTCATGAACCATCTTATGCAAACTAAATGTCTGCTCAGTCCCTATTGTATATAGCGTAATAATACATATCTTAATGATTAACTGATCAGTCTATAATTACCCTATTCACATACAAAGGAAATTACGTGGTAATATGTGCAAGTAATGTTTCACTGCTTAGCCCCTATGAAACATAGCGTGATGTTTTATATACCAATTTACACCTTGACTTCTACACAACACATCAGTGAAAGTCCTATCAAAATCCATCCACGGGTTTTCAAATGATACCTGGACGAACAGAACGACAGACAGATAGACAGACAGACAATAATTCCAAAAAAAATTGTTTTGGCCTCTATGTCGATAGTATAGTATCCCCACATAGAAATTTTGGAAAAATATTCAATATACAGAAAAAGTGCTCTTTGAGTTTTATTATAGTATAGATTACTCCCTTTTTCTCCCTCCTCCCTTGGTTTATTTCTCTCTCCATCGCTCTCTTATAAAAATAAAAAAATTCTATGCTCTCTCTCTCTCTCTCCTCTCTTTTTCCCCCTCCCGCTTCGGTCCCCGTCATACTCCCACTATGCCTCTCTCTGTTGTCCTCTCTCTGAACCCTCTCCCCCTCTCTCTTCTTCCATCTTGCTGCCCGTCTTCTTGTTTTCCCTTAGTCGCCTCTTACGGACACCCAATGGGAGGAGATGGGGGTGCTATTCTTACCCGGACACCTTTATTATATTGTTCAGTAATTATACAAAGTAAACTGTAGATTCATTCAGATATTTTATCATGGGGATATTTGCTATATCGCAACATGAAATTAGGTACACATTGCCTACGAAAACATTTTTATCGGCTTCGAGCGTACGCGTGTTTCTACTGATTTATTACACATGTAACAAGTTTTGTGATTTTTTTTTCTCGTTATGGCCGGTCTATTCCTAAGTAGATAAATGACTTCGGGCGTACTATAAAACGAGATAGCAATACAAATGGCAATGAGTCAATAACGCATGTAACATGTTGGCTGCAGAACATTTTATCGCCAATCTAAAGAGGGCCATTCATTCTGCGTCGGGCGTCGCGTCGCATTAGTTGCGACCGCACAGCTATCGCTTCATCGTCTGGTGCATGCCCCGGCTTAGTGCAGCAGTGCTCAAACTTTACAACTTCTATGATAAAATTTAAACTATTTCATTCTTTATTTATTTTATTTTATTGACATAAATCTTGTTCATTGAAATCTTTAATAATGTCAATTATTTTAATTAGTGTGAAAATAATATGATTGTCTTCATCAAATCGAAACCAAGACAAATTATGCCATTTTTGGATAACATTGTGTTTCTTTGGTGCATCAGGCAGGTTGCTAGTGCTGAGTCGCAGTACTAGCACCTAAGGGTAAGGTTTTGTTTCTATTAATTGTGGTGATGAGTCTATTGATAATGACCCATCAAGTAATAACGAGAAAAGCGCTACTTTATAATGATAAAAAACAGGATATGTTTTTTAACAGAAAACTGAAAACCTCTCTGAACATTTAATTGAGAAAAACTATAATAATATCCTAATATAATATAATATCCTGGGACAATTCACACAACAACTGTCTTACTGGTGCGTCGAATCCAGATCCTTACTCTCACCATGAAAATATTGAAGCAATAAATACATTACAGGGGTGCAGAAAATATAAAATAGAAATGGAGCTAGATATTTTATTCGAACTCTAACTTTTTAATTACGTTTTCGCAGTCACAGCCCACTGGCGCATAAAATCACAGCTATCATTATAACCATCAAATTTCTCGGCTTGCGGGCCGCAACACCGTAAAATCATCTTTGCCCACCCCCTACCCTCTACCAATTAGCGATTAATGTGGTGGAAACACAATCACTGTTCCCAACCACTCTTTCTAGAATTCGTTTTAATTAAAATTATCTGGAGAAACCAACCACGCTGGTAATAAAAACACAGCTTGGTTACTGTCGCCTAACAGTTATAGATGCACAAGGTCCATAAGTGCAAATCAAAATATGTATACATATATAGATTTTTGGATAGCACCTTCTATTTAGATACTATATCATATTCTGCGACAAAGCAGTAGTATGCACGGATTTATATTTTACATATGTAAATTTTGCTATGTTCCGGTTTGAAGGCAGCTAAAGCTAAATTAATGGGCTTAAAAATTTACAACGCACCTATGGTCAGGTGATAAGTCCTATAGCACCAGGTAAACAAAATATTTTACTAAATTGATTATTAAGTTGCAGCATTTATAAATGAGAATTGTCACGCCTTTCTCTAAGCGGTTCACCAGAGATTGATTTAATACACCCGTCTCTCGCCAATCGTGTCAAGTATAAGTGAACTAGTTTTCAGAAACGGTATCCTTAACGAGGAACACATTAAATTCTACTTAACATTTCTCCTTTATCATTCGCGATACATAGAAAGTATTTGAATACATACCGCTATGTTTCATCCTTCGCCAATATCGCTCTCTCGACCCTATTGTAAGATAATGCGCTCTTAAGTAGATGATCTAACTAGCCTCATGTATTTTTGATAGAATGAGCGCTAAGTCAACCCAACAACAATGTTTTATTCAAGGCTGAGATGATCATTTAAAAGAATTTTAATGATGGTGGGGACTATAAATGATTTGTCGTGCAATAATTTTCACACATAACGATGTTGAGAAATTGATTTTATACTATAGGTACGCATTTCATCTACAGGAACAGGATTTGCGTTTTTATATGTAACTAGTTATACCCGCGGCTTCGCACGCAGCCAGTAAGTAGGTAATATTCGTTATACTCATGAAATCAAACTCGACTTAACACGATCCGTCTCCATTCAACTTGATCAGATTCGGTCTGACTCGATCCGACCCATTTATTTTTCGCAGGGAAACCTTCAAAATATCCCCGGGACCTGTGGGGGTCAAGTGTATGTGGGATTCTTACCCATTAAAGCCCACGTGGGTGTTGCATCGTCACAAGTGGGGACACCAAAGCTTTCCGGTGGGATATGCACCAGTGGGATCAGTGCCTTGCATTTAAGTGTTCACGGTGTTACGGTGCTCACGTACGTGGATGGGGGTCACAACCCCGCTGCCGTCCTCCTAGGAGTCGCCACCGTACTGGATGGACATCCTAAGTAAGGGCCACACCCCGAACGTCCAGCGACTCCGAAGGAACTCAATCCGACTCGATCCAACCCCGTTTGACCACCCGATCCGACTCGATCGATTTCACAAATTATATCATCCTATATACTATTTTGCTCGTTACCCCTAAATATTGATGCCCCATCCTGCGGGAACCCTTCAATTTTTCGGGATAAAGAGTAGGTACCTACCTTAAATTCTAGCTCATTATCTTAGTTAAGCGGTCAGCGGGGCGCCACTTACTTTGCAAACCAGAGGTCACGGGTTCCAATCCCGCAGAGAGCAACAACTTTGTGTAATTGTTTCTTACTGGTTAGGAAAATGACGGACCTTTTTGTCTGGAAAGTAAGATGATCCATACGTCGGATAGACACTGAGGGGCTTGGAGAATATTATTATTATTATGATGACAACGACGATGGCGATTATGTGTAGGTTTGTCACATACAAAATATTACAATAAATACATATGAATATGAATATGAATATACTACTTACTCGTATTTTGATATTACCTAAATTCATTTTTCCATTTTACAACCAAGTACCTACCTACTAATAGGTACCTACTGACACCAGCTATTTGAATTATCCGTAAATCTATTGTTCAAGTAACCCTGATCTTGTTTGTAAGCTGTCTATACGATAAGTGTTAAGCTGCATATCTTAATCTATTTGCTTTTTGTTCTCGCGGGGGACACCTTCAATAGGTCCCGGGACCTATGGGTTCAACCGGGTATGTGGGATTCTTACCCACGGCTGTCGCGTCGGCACATGAGATGGGAGGCGTGGACGCCCCGGTGGGATCTGCACCAGAAAACTGTTCACCCCAAACTTTCCGAAGGAGCTTTAGTCTTATAGATTGAAGAATGTTATTTTAAGTGGTCAAATTTTTTTTAAAGATTTTTATATTTATAAGATCCAATGATTTCGATATCTATCACATCAACGTATTCTACAGAGGTTTAGTTTGAGATTTCATGGAAGTATTATATTTTCTAACACTATGACGCCATCAATAAATCGAAAACACAACCATTCGTAAAATTTAAAAGCAAAAATACCTAAATAATATCTAAATTATTTAAAAACAAATTAAAAAATATAATTTAATAAAAAAAGATAAGTAAAATATAACCCCGAGTGGAATGCGAACCCGGGACCTACGACGTTTTCCAGAAGCGTTCGTGACTACTCGACCACGGTATACTTGCTCAACTCGGCAAAATACCTTACCTTATGCAAACTAAATGTCTGTACTTCGATCAACCATAATCTTTCATCTTCGTTGATATTTATTTTGTATCACGTCGTGTGTTTATTATCATATGGTACATGAGAATTTAATTCTACTAAATATTATAATATAATTAGTATCTAATAGAATCTATGACTGTTTAAAGTTTTGTTTCTTGTGTATATTAAAGTTCTATAGTGATTGTGTGTCCAATATCACCGATAGATGGCGCTGTTCATAATGTAAATCACGCTAACATCGTAAATTACTGTTTAATCATATTCGATATTAAAACTTACAATTTTTTCTGCATCTTTTATTGTTGCAACTGCACTATACACTACCTGGACTTGAGTTTCATTTCATGATAATATCATGTTGCTATCATCAAAGTAGAACAATATAGATTACAGAAATCTAATGAAATGTCCTGGGTGTACCGGACCGGCTTACCTCTTACAAAAATTGACCCTTCGCCACTGCAGTGCTCAGTCCTTATTATATATAGCGTAATAATACATCTCGTAATAATTAACTGATCAGTTTATAATTCACATACAAAGGAAATTACGTCGTAATATGTGCAAGTAATGTTTCACTGCTTAGCCCCTATGAAACATAGCATGATGTTTTATATACAAATTTATACCCTGACTTCTACACAACACATCAGTGAAAGTCCTATTAAAATCCATTCACGGGTTTTCAAATGATACCTGGACACCCAGAACGACAGACAGACAGACAGACAATAATTCAAAAAAAAAATGTTTTGGCCTCTATGTCGATATTATAGTACATAGAAATTTTGGAAAAATATTCAATGTACAGACAAAGTGCTCTTTGAGTTTTATTATAGTATAGATAGACTAGCTGACCCGCGCGGCTCCGCTCGCGCTGTTTTTAGAAAAGGTTTCTGACTTTTTGGGCTCATGCACAACACTTTGCTGAAGATCATGACATGATCAAATGCATAGTTTACGATTCTATAAAGGACATACAGACAAACATTCATTTTTATATATATAGATTCAAAAACGAGACGACAGCGGGTCATTCACCGTAAGTAGCCTTTTTAGGCCACTTTCTGTGAATCATAATATGAGTAAGTTACGGTTTAATTTTTATTCGTATGGCAGCATTAACATCAAATATGACTCTGATAATTAGTGCTAATATATGAATTGAGTATGAGTCACATAAAATGTGCGACCATTTTACGGAATTACAGGAATTGCGAAGGATCCACTGGGATTGCAGAATACGAATTCCTTTTAGATCAATTGCTTTAAGTAGCCTTTTTAGGCCCGTCTGGCTGTAATTAACATGGCTGTCCAGGTTCAACCGAACTACACTCACCTGAGACATCATTTAATAATTTGTGTTAATAATTTGTCTAGCTACGGTGCCCTTCACCCCGGAATATAACAATATACTACTACTATCAATTCTAGATGGTAGGTCTTTTGTGCAAGGGACCGTCTGTTTAGGTGTGTACAACAGTATCAGATATTCTGCCGCCAAGCAGCAGTGTGTAAACATTGCTGTAATTCGGTGTAAAAGGTGCCTACCGTAGTGGCTGCAATTACCGGACACAAGATACTTAACAAACTAGGTCGGTTGGTAAGCGGTAGTGCAATGCAACTGTCGAAGGCTTAAGGCGTAGGTCTTGCTAGTCTCGGCACTCGGTTAAGTTATTTTTTTTACACACTAAGCTGCATTGGGACACAATATCTTACCTCTTGCACAGGGACCTATCACTTGTGTATGTTAAAGTAACAAAAAATGTTACGTAAACTTTGAGAGTCATTGTAACAATAACTACTGTTATTGTTACACTAAGGTGTTTTTGATATACAGCACTTTGTGCACTGTATTCTGCGATATCGGTACTACAATATAGCTTTGGGCAGCGCTGGCCCCGAGACAGCAGGATACAGGCTACATTCACATTGATGTACTAGTCGCACAGAATAGCAATACCACGACACTGGCCGTGTTATGTTCGTCGATAATGTGTAAAGTGCCTATAAATATGAACTAATCTCTATTTAAATAATATATACATGAAAATTATATATATAAATGTAGGTAGTTACTATGTTTATTTTGTTGGTGTTCAAGCCAGATAACATTTTCGTCAGCCTAAAAATTAAGCCCAATAAGGGAGAGTCGGCTACATTGGAACACTTTCTAGTTTTAGAGAGATATCTCGTTTTGGTGTCTATTTGAACACACATAATACTACAAAATCAGGACCGTACTAGTTGTACATTTTTAAAACATACGTTTTTGTAAAGGTAACCAACTTCTAAGAAAATTATCTAAAAAGCAAAAAGAAATTGAACCCGGTTTTTAATATTTCTGAAAATATTTTATTGATCTTGCAAAGAAAATCTTATTACTTACGTGCTTTTACCTTACTGTCTAGTAAAACCACAAAATGTAAACATTTCGGAACATTTCCGCTACTCAAGTAATTACAATAAATCCAATATGTAATAATACCCTTTGAGTATTAAACCATACTCAAAGGTAATACCGCATGTAGCCGCGGACGCGGCGGCCTGCCGCGACATCGGTCGGGTCGTGCGCATACATCAGTCGCAATGTCGCGGTTGCATGCGATTCTGTGCGACCGATAGTCGCAACGTGCGCGCGACGCCTACGCACCTTTGGCTTGCACGTGGGTTGTAGAGAAATCGTGTTTTAGAAATAATACAGTGTACAAGTCAAATAATAGTTTAGGGTATCAAATTGTAAATGTCAGGCCAGCTACTTTGAGCGATCATTGAATGAACTGAATAAGAGCACTTATTCGGGATCGAGGGGCGTTGTTAGGAGTGGAGCAACAATTTTAGTAAGGTAGGAACTTGATGAGAGAAGCTTAGGATCGAACTTAGTATATACTAAGTGCTCGTAGGCTAGATCGAGTGATGATCTCTGCAAATGGTGAAACTGTTTGAGAGTAGTTTCTTTTTTACTCTAATCTTGAGTTTAACCGCCAACCCTCGTGATGGGTAGTAGTGGTGAACCAGCCGTAAATAACATTAGGAAAAGGACAATGTGTCAGAGGTGATAAACGATAGTCTGTCACCAGCTTTTAGCTGCCAGCATAGCAATTCCTCATTGACACCTAATAATAATATTCATAATATTTCGTACAATGTAAATGGATATAAATACATTATTATAAATCCAATTTATTAAAATAACTAGACCGTATTTTTAAATACAGCTAATCAATGATCATTCCAAATAGATGTACAAGAAAAAATGTATCTTCCACCGTTAAAGAAGTCACAAAGCTCAATTATCGATAAAATCCGACGTCCACTCGATTGCACAGTGCGCATCGAGACGAGATAATCGCTCGCTACCAAGGGTAGACTAGTAGTATCTACTAATCTGCATCTTCACGCCTGTCTTACGGTATGATGCTTTCATTAGTGATGTGATGATAAGTTAATACATTTTTATTTGTAGGTTTGTAGTCCGTTAAGCTGTGACAGTCAAGTCCGATCGGTCTTTGAGTTCTATTTCGAACCGACCGGTCATCGTGTCGTAAAACAGTATTAAAATATCTTAATCTACAATCATATCGTAATATTCAAATTATGAGCTCAACACTAGTTGAGCTCAGCTCACTTGGTAGAGTACTAACTCTAATGATATACACACATCAAAAGTGTCTAGGGATCAAGCATTTTTAAGCGGATTTCTTGAGATTGAGATGTGGCTTTGTAATAAATTTATGATTTTATAAATTTATATGGATCCTTTTTGGTGCATTTCATAATTTGAATCAGGAACTGTGAATCAAATTCGAGTAAAAGATGAAAATCAGCTGTCAATATTTTCCCTATAAAAACATACAACGCATTGAAGACATTATTAGTGCTACTGTTTCCCTACTACTGATTAAAACCAACGTTATTATGGAGCGGCGACGTCATTTAAGCAGGGAAGAAATGCTCAGAGCCGTGGGAATGATAGAAGCTGGTTCCCGGCAACGTACTGTGGCTTTAGCTCTGAATACAAGTCAGAGTGTTATCAGTCGACTTTGGACACGTTACCGAAGCACTGGTACCGTGGCTGAGCGCCATGGAGGACGGTATCGCTGCACCACACGGAGACAAGACCGATATATTCAAATCTTAACTCGAAGAGCTCCAACAATAACTGCCATGATGTTAGCCGTGAGGCTTCATCACTCTTCAGGGAACTTAATTAGCGACCAAACAGTCAGAAACCGCTTGCATGAAGTGAACCTTCATTCCCGAAGACCGCTACGGGTACCACCTATAGCAATGCACAATCGTAGGATTCGATATCAATGGGCTCTTGAACACAGAAATTGGGCAGAAGAACAATGGCGTTTCGTGTGCTTTTCTGATGAGTCTCGTTTTGGTATGAGACCGGATACAAGACGTATACGACACTGGAGAACCCCTGGACGCCAACAGCGATTAAAATCCTGCCAGGAAGTCCATCCTTATAGTGGTGGAACCATCATGGTATGGGCGGGTATTTGGATCGGCGGAAGAACTGAGTTGATTTGGATCAGAGGCAACCTCAACGCTCAAATTTATGCTGAGACGATTGTATCAGACGTCATCGTTCCTCTACAAGTGCAAATCGGTCCCTTATTTCAGTTAATGCATGATAATGCACGACCGCACACCGCAAGAGTTGTAAGACAGACTCTCGCCGCAGCTAACATCAATGTCCTGCCCTGGCCTGCTCAGTCGCCAGACTTGAACCCGATTGAGCATGCATGGGATATGCTACAGAGAAGAGCTCTGCCGAATATGGAGGGTATCCAGTCGCAAGAAGACCTTTTTTTGTTGTTGCAACGAACATGGGCGGCCATTCCACAGCGTGATTTGGATGAACTCATTTTGAGTATGCCAAACCGATGTTCTTGTGTTGTTAGTGTTCGCGGTAGAAACACGGATTATTAATTGATTAAGTTACCCAATAAAATTTTAAAGAAAACTGTTATTTCAGTCTTTTTTTCGAACTTTTGTGTTAGTGGTTCAAATGTCAAAAATCCCTTTATTAGGAAAATGGCAAATTTCTTTATTAATGCAAAGGTGACTTGGTTTATCGTTACTGTGACAAACGAAAACACTTTATTTGATGAATCCTTAAAGAAAATTTTAATTAATATCAATCAGGAGAAAAGTTATTGCAAAAATATATGTTGATCCCTAGACACTTTTGATGTGTGTACTTTATTCACATCCCTCTTTGAAAAATTAAAAAGTTTTTTAAGTCACCCGAACAAAACGATGCTTTAAAATAACTTTGTTTTCTACTAAAGAAACCTTAGTCTTCATTTATCCATTCTTTTACCAACCAAAAATATTACAAACCGAATTTATAAGCCCGATCTAGTAGGCCGAGATTGAATAGGCCGCACGTAATCTAGTAGGCCGCGATACATTGTCTTGATGGGACGCAGTTGCACGTATGATACGAGTTATTTGAATTAATTGAGCGCCACAATATTACCTGTTTTGTATATATTGTAGTTTGGTAGTTTAAATTTTTTTTACCTATTACATGAGTGTAGATAAAGTAGTGTATAAAACTGCACATACTTAGCTAATATTACACTCGTGTGATACTATTATAAACCTTTCCTTCGGCTCGGTTTATAGACACACATTCGTGCATCAATAACCCCTATTATGCAGCAGTTTCATAAATTACTATTATTACAGTTCAATCCCTATGCAGCACAAGGATTAAATATCCTGATTGTGTGTCTCAGGTTAAGCTGTACCAGCCAGAAAACAACGGTTGCTGGCACAGTGGCTTTTCGTAGAACATCTTTACTCGGCTCTGGTGAGTATTTTAAGGTGGCATGATAGGATATATAGCTATTCTGGAATTTCTCATCTATATACCTAAATGGAATTTCTCCCCTATATAAATATAGAGAAACGAGGAATGGAGAAGTTCCGATTGTCCGACAATCTAACACAAGCACAGTCTATGAGACATCGAATGATTACTTGCAGCAGTCGAGTTCGTGCGAGTTCGGTACGAGCTAAGTAAAACCTTGCACTAGAGCTTGTTGGATATAATTTAGCTGTGATGTTGTCTCTAGTTGGTAGTACATACATACACATTACCTCAGCGATAAAAACACGATGAAAAATAAGCTATAAATCATAAATTCCATTATGTTTCTCGTAACATTAAGTTATACATTATAGTATTTATTACGTTAAGCGACGAACATGAAGTGTCAGTATGTTTTCATATGGCTTTATAGATAAAGTGAACGATTAAAGAATTGACATGTTTTATATGAATGCATTAAAGGATTTGTCTCACGGCTGTGGAGATGACGGCTTGTATTTAACTGATAACGTTAATGGTATTGTCAATTTGGCGGTTTTTATGAGTAAAATAATAAAAAAATAGATGTAACTTGAAAGGAAAACGTGATGGTGTTTTTTATTATGAAAATAACATAGAAATGTAGATTTTTATATTTCGTTGTCATCGCTCTTCATAAATAAGTACCTACTATACCTGTTATACTTACTGACTTTTTAACGGACGCAAAGCATGGGTTTGAATCATATTTATAACTGGTAGTATCATTGTGATTTCCACTTTATGCGGATTTATAATTGCTATTTTTTTTTCAAAAGATAAGTAGTGATGTACAAATAGTCGTTAATACTATTACAATTATGTTCAAATTTTATTAGTTTTTTTTTTCCTTATAAAGTTGAGTTTAACATCGTGTTAACATTCAGAAATTGGCAAAAGTTTCTAACGGTAGCACGAACCCAATTGGCAAGAGTTCAAGAGGTATTTTAATAAAATAGGTACTATTATACTATTGTCACGATAAATACCTTCTGGGTTTGCTGGAAGAAAACTCATTTAATGAGTTAAGCTCGCCCTTTGTTATATCTTTACTGTTGTAAATGTTTTTTTGTATGTGTTTCTGTGTACAATAAAGGATAAATAAATACCATGCCTGTTCGTGTAGGATGCATACAATTTTTTCTAACTTTCTTTCAATAAAATAAATTGCAGCAAATGGACTAAATATTGCAAGGCTCTGGACAAAACACGAATAGTTTTGAAATCTGTAGCCTCGTGTATCTTAACTCTACAACACACACGGGAGGTGCATGTAATGCATTCATTATTTCAACTCTATATGCCTCTAATTACAACTTTAAAATTGATTTCTTGAAGATGATAAGTTCTAAATAAAAAACTGTTTAATTTTAATAATGTACGTGCGTATGCCATACCCTACTAAAGCTTAGAAGAGGCGCGTTTCCGTTACCATACGACATTTATTGTATTAAAATTGGATATAATTTCAAACTTTTTTCTAATCGGGAATTAACGCGATTTACCTTATATTTTGGCTTGACGTTTCGGCCGGGTTGCACCAGCCGTGGTCACAGACTGGTTCAGCGAGACGGCTCGACGGTTCGGTTTGATAATGGAACGCGAAAGTCTAAAAGTATATATTGGATATAATTTTTTTATGATTATTTATTTATTGTTGTTAAAAGTACGCTTAGACCTCCCTGAACTCATTGAGGTTACTGGCTGAAAACCAGCGCTGGTTGCATTTAGTGACCAGCATATGCTGAGCCAGGCAGCCTTTCGACACAAGTTTGCTGGAGTCGCACAAAACGCAATTTACGTATTTATTATTTCTTCTCTATTCCTAGACTATTGTTGTTTGTGTGTTTTTCGTTTTCTTTATATTCTATGTTTTTGCTTGGTGTCGAATAAAGTTTGACTTTACTTTACTTTTACTTTATCTTTTTTATAAAAAGTGTAAAACAATATCCATCCGCGTCTATCTATCCTTTTGTTTTGTATGCCTACTTTTTCTTAATAGTGAATCTTGATGCGGCTTTCACAATGAATTACAAAAACAAAATAAAATGATTTATGTGTACAGTACATGACGTATTCTATTCTATAATGATATGTACTATTTAAACTTTTTATGCACAAAACCTTAGAAAATCAGGCCAAGATGATCGCGGTGGGTCGCTAGTTTAAAGTATATTTATCTAAATGAAGTTAATAACATTTGAATAGACAGTGATTAAGTTCTGTTGTAATCGACATTCATATTTATTATTATATATATTATTATTATATAATGTACTTATCTAATATATGTATATCATACATTGTACCTATATATTTTATTTGAAAATGTGTAACTAATATTATCCATAGATTGTCATAGCAAATCCTTCAAAATTGGTGACGGGTTCCGATAGTGTGGCAACTTTATCAAGATGACGTGACGTGATACAATGCAAACGAACTGATTCGATGCCGTTCATCAATCACTCGGCGTACAAGAAGGCTGACGCCGACATAAATTATTTCTAATTTTCCCGTAATCAATATCAATCTGTATGTAATCTACGAATAATTATTAATAACTACTAGTGGAGCAATGGAATTTCATGTTATTTTACTTAATATATGCCAACGCATGCTTAGCTTATTAAAAACATAAAGAAAAAATCCCTCTCTCAAAGGTTTGTCCAGATTCTCTAATTTGGACAAAGGTGTCACTGAGTCGGCAGTAAAGTAATGAATGATAGTCCAGCAACGGCTAGCACTATGGCTCATTATGGGCCAGGGCCAGGGCTCACACTTATAAGCAATACGAAATGAAATGAAAAGAAAGAAAATAGTTTATATCACATAGGCCAAAACTAGCACTTTCGAATTGCCATGTTTTTGTCAAGGAATTTTAAGAACTTGATACTCAATATATCGCAGAGCATGCAGATATACTGAATATTGTAATAATAATAAACGGCAGGACACACTGTCTCTATGCTGATCTAATTGTAACAAGACAAACACTGTTTAAAAAAAGTAAAATTATGACAAGCCCGCTGAATTTCTTGCCGGATCTTCTCAGTTGCCGCGTTGTGATTCGGTGGTAACTTTAAAAAAAACTGACCGTTCTAAAGTGCTACCGGTAAGCCTATTTGAAATAAATGGTTTTGAATTTGAATTTAATATTAGAATTACAGAGCTACTAACGAGAACAACTAAAAAAGAGAAACTGAGCTTGATCATGGAAACAAGCAAAAAAATACGAGAAAGTATAAGAAAAGATCGCAAAGTCAAGAGGCTAAAAACTCTAGAGTATCATATCGAAAAAACCGGTGGTGTAAAAAAAGCTTTAAAGGTACTTCGTGAATCAGGAAAAGAATGGATACCCAAACTAAAAAAAAAATCGATGTCACTATGAAACGAGAAGATATTAAAAACCTAGCCACACGTTTCTATAGCCGACTGTATACTAAACAAGATTTAGACACTACAAACAATAATAGTAGTAACAATAGTAGTAACACAATTAAAAGACAAACATACAAAGGTAATTTAGAACCAACACCGGAGATTCTAACATGTGAAGTTGAAAAAGCAATAAAAAGCCAAAAGGCAGATAAATCCCCAGGTCCAGACAAAATCACGAACGAGCTGATGAAAGGTACTTTGGAAGAATTGACTCCTATTTTAACAAAAATCTTCAACGAAATTATGGTAAGCGGCCAAATTCCAAAACAATGGGCAAAATCTCACATTATCTTACTACATAAAAAAGGCGATAAAGAGGATATAGAAAACTATAGACCAATAAACCTTACGTCAAATGTCTACAAAGTTTTTGCAAAGGTTATTATGGACAGAATCAGCATACAGTTGGACGAGCAACAGCCAGTTGAACAAGCAGGCTTCCGAAAAGGGTTCTCAACTATTGACCACATCCATACGGTCAAACAGGTACTTGAAAAATACAGTGAATATAATAAGCAAATTTATATAGCTTTTATCGACTACGCCAAAGCCTTCGATAGTATGTAGCAGCAAGGAGTACCAGCCACTTATATTAAGATCATAAAAACCATTTACTCAAACAACAAGGCTAGAATCCAGTTGGAAACTCTAGGAGAGGAATTTGGCATACAACGAGGTGTCAGACAGGGAGACCCATTATCCCCAAAATTGTTTTCCGCAGTTTTGGAAACCATATTTCGCAACTTAGACTGGCCAGATTATGGCATTAACATAAATGGATCAAAAATGCACCATCTAAGATTTGCCGACGATATAATATTACTAGAAGAGAATCCAAAAAAGCTGGAAAATATGATTCAAACCCTAAACAAGGAGAGCACAAGAATCGGACTACAGATGAATATTAGGAAGACCAAAGTAATGACTAACAGCATTAAAATCGAAATCAAAATTAACAATAAGCCCCTGGAATATGTAGAAGAGTATGTATACTTGGGTCAAGTCATCTCCATCGAAGACCAAATGATAAAGGAAACCAACATGAGGATAGCAGCTGGTTGGAAAAAATACTGGTCCCTTAAGGAGATAATGAAGTCAAAAGACTTAAGTATGTCACTGAAAAGGAAGGCTTTTAACACCTGCATACTACCATGCTTAACATATGGATGCGAAACCTGGACTCTCACAAAAAGATTAAGAGAAAAACTCGCCACATGCCAAAGAGCAATGGAGAGGAGTATGACCGGTTACAAACGACAAGACAGAATCCGTAACGTTGATCTTCGGTCTATAACAAAACTCAATGACGTACTATTACGAATTGACGAACAAAAATGGAGGTGGACCGGTCATATGATGCGTGACAGAAAGGGGAAATGGAGCAAAGCAGTGACTGAATGGTATCCCAGAAATGGAAAAAGGAATCAGGGAAGACAGCATTCAAGATGGGAAGATGAACTCAAGATGACTGCAGGACCAAATTGGAGACGGGTTGCGCAAGACAGGCAACAATGGAAAATGTTGGAGGAGGCCTTTGCCAAGAGGCACACCGAAATCAGAGATATTTTGTAATATATCATAGTATGTAGTTCTGTAGATTTAATTTCGGAAATAAAAGGCTTATTTATTTATTTATTTATTTATTAGAATTACAATATTCAACCTCTTTCGCGCTTACTCCTAATCCTCATCACTCATGTGGTTCGTAATTTCAGAATCAATAAATTTTCAATTTGACTTTATATCTATTTGCATAAGCTTAAATTTTTAAGACGCTCATATGTTTATCATGTAAATTTGATTTTCGTATATATAAAAACTTAATTTTTGCTCAGTTAAAGATTTTTCTATGTTGAAAACTATTTTATCATATTTTACACCGGATGTGTCAAGACTTGCGAGCCATGCTGTTTGTGAACATCATGTGAAACAATGCCTCAATGACTTTATTCTCTAGGACTTACTTTTAGCAGTCTTATTATGATGAACCATTGTACTCACCTGTAACAAAACAAAATACATTTTACAGTAACTGTTAAACTTCGAAAAGTAACACTCACTTAATATCTATTGTGACATACCTACTTATGGTTGAAAGTTAAGAAATTATGGATGTATGATTAAAAGTAAAATTGGGTACTATACGCTTATTCCTATTAATAATTATTTACGTGTATAAATGATCTAAATATATTTGCATTTACAAAGAAAAACATTGATTTTTAACTTAGGTACGCGTCTTTTTGCCCGACTGCCCCAGAAGGAGGGTTATTGTTCTACTTAGTTACATTAGCCGAACAGAAAAAAGTTGGGATAATTATTTAAAAGAATACATCAATCAAGAAAAATAAATATAAATGACGAAATGTTACGAATATGTATTTATTTTAAATACCAAGTAACACAAGGAAATCAAATCGGTAAACTGGTTGATGAGTAAGTAAAGTATAATAAAATGGTACACTTTTTATTACTTTTCATGCCATTCACTTAATTTCGAATTTCAATATAATCCTATTAAGTACTATAAGATATGACATTTGTTGAGATTCAGTACCTAAGCCAATCTCTATTTACATAGATTATTATAATATATCGAAAGAGAAATCTCAACAACTGCTATTTAAAACTACTAGTAATAATATCCTGTATTCAAAATAAAAATAAAGTGGATAGCATGAATGGTGATAAAAAGTGTACCACTATATTATACTCAACCTACCCATCAGGGTTCATGGTTTAAAATTCGTTGTGTTACATACTGTATATCAGTTTATATTTGAAAAAAGCATTAGAAATAAAGACAAAAGAAAGATTCAAATTAAAAAAAAATGTATTTTAATAAAAATATATAGTAATCCTTTATTTTGTTAAGAAACCAATTAGAATTGATAGTTACACAATCTCAAAACATCGGGTCAGTTTCATGATGTGACCGCAATCAGTCCCTTTCATTGCTATTACGACTATCGCGTTACCGTATTAAATAATGACTCCAATATATCAACTACCGTTGTTCGTCTCACATCTACATAATTGTGCATACAATGTTACTTGGTGTAAGTAACTAAAACACGTTAGTTCAAAAATGACTTTATTGTTATAAATAAAAAGTATAAATTGGAGTAACAATTCAGATTAAGTTGTGGACCATTACACAATCTGTAAGTACACGAATAAACATTCCATTCAACCGCTATAACAGCGAAAGCATTAAATCACTGAATTTATGAGCCTAATTAACATAATATTACTACTAACTTAATTTATACAATTTAACTTATATATTCCATTAATCATACAATAGAAATGATATATTTAATATATCGTTAAAATATTGTAGAAAATTGTTTTTTGTATAACAAATAAGGGGCATGTGAAAAATTTTTGGAATCTGTGGACATCATAATCATATTAATAAATATTATACTAATGAAAAAATTTTATACTTCATTCTTGAAACGAAATTGAAATAAGTCGTCTGGTTAAAAGCTAGTAGGTACTTTGTCTATTAGATAATTTTAATACCGTTGCAGTTTTATGACTATGCTTCACAAGCTAGTTTCTATCTCGTGCTTGCTACAGTATTATTTCGTTTAGTGACTTATTTTATTACCAGTTTATTATATGTTAGTATTTACTACAATTATGTTTACATGAATACCGCAACACACAAAGTAATCTTTTTATTACATGCAAGTATAATCCAAGTGACAGATATGATGCTTTTAAAAAAGACTAACTGCCGCACCTATAAACGTCAATTATAGTTAATTGTGATTAAGTCATATTTTGTAAATGGAATATTTCGACTTTAGAAGCCCAATTAATACTTCATACGCGGATAGTGAGAAAATATATCAATAATCTCGTAACTAATACTAAAAGATAATCATAAGAGACTCGGAGAGTCGAAATAAATAGATTACAAAAAATGCATTAATTGCGATTAAAGTTAATTGATGTCTGTGAGTGCGGCAGTTAATATATACATCATCATCATCAGCAGCCGAAAGGCGTCCACTGCAGAACAAAGGCCTCTCCCTTAGAAGAGAGGGGTTGCCATAATCCCCACGCCTGGTAAGGGTCTTTGGGATCGCAGTATACGTGGTAGGTAATCCAATAGAAAGACGCTGCTGCCCGTCTTCTTCTTTTTAACCGACTTCAAAAAAGGAGGAGGTTCTCAATTCGTCTGTATATATTTTTTTTTTTTTATGTATGTTCGCGCATAACTCTGGCAATTATTAACCGATTTGAAAAAATCTTTCTTCCATCCATTCTTCAATCCATTGATTGGGTCCCATAAAAAAAATATTGCTTAGTAATAAGTAGTTCCTGAAAAAACAAGAATGGTGACTGCGCACTGAGAGTTGCAAGAAAGCCTATATAGATGACGTTTTAGTCGCTCGGACTCGCTCGGTCGGACAAAAATGGTCATAACTCTGGCAAATATTTACCAATTTCAATGATTCTTTTTTTATTCGAAAGAAGAAACCACTGTATTGAATCTGTATGAATTTTATTACAACCGGATAAGAACTTCCTGGAGGACCATGAACGATGTGGAGGAATTTATCTGGTAAAAACCATAAAACTGATGTTCTCCATTACATTGCTCTGACAATTATGAACCGATTTCGATGATTCTTTTTTTATTCGAGAGAGTAAACTACTATGATGTTTCCATGCAAATTTCATTACGACCGGATATTATTTTCTGAAGAAACATGAATTATGTAAAACTATGTAGACGATAATGTGATCATAACCTACCTAGATAATTTTACGGTTTTCGATGGTTCAATCTTTATATATGAAAATATCACTAAAAAGGTTAAAATAAAACCTTTTTAAAAAAAAATTGAACCGACTTCAATATCACTGAAAAGTATAAAATAATTTAAATATTATTGAAGTTGGTGCCAAATATACACAGCAGGTACGCTAACACCAACTTCAATAATATTTAAATTATTTTATACTTTTCAGTGATATTGAAGTCGGTTCAATTTTTTTTTAAAAAGGTTTTATCCCTTGGTCGCCTCTTACGTACACCCAACGGGTGCTATTCTTACCCGGACAGCATACGGGGAAATGTACACATATATAGTTTAAGCATAAGTTTAGTGTCCATGATGTTGTTTTGTAGTCAGAAACTAAAGATAGCTTACCAACCTCAAAAAGTATCAGAACTATTGAGTACATCCGTCACTCATCAATTACCCGGACCCAACCTTAAAATACGTATACGGTTCGCTGGAGTCGGAAATCAAAATGGGACTTCCATCCCAACTCCAGGAAGGGGAATTAGAGGGCAGAAAATAAAAAAACGCGTTAATAAAAACTATTATTTAAATCTTTGGGTATTTAACATTAACAGGGTGTAAGGGACCGTACCGAAAACTTTTTTACAACATTACAGAAACCATTTATATGGAAAATGACAAATGACTAACTTGTTAATTTTTGAGCATGTAATGGTTACGTGCGGAATGGATCCTTTCTCTAAGGTGCGGAATAATATTTATTTTTTGAATTTCATTGCTAATTTCAATTAAGCCACCTGCCAAACGTGGAGATTATGGTAACCTCTCCCTTCTAACGGAGAGACCTTTGTTCAGCAGTGGACTTTTAGGCTACTGATGATTGCTAATTTTTAATTATTTATCGTTTTTAAATTGAAATTAGTCTTTATTATTATAGGTACCAATATTGATATTATCCTAACTTTAATAGAAAAAGCTGCATTTTTTTTTGGAAATTCATGAAAACGTTGATGAAAAATTTCAACACTAGAATGTTCAGAATCATGTACTGGATCCCTGGTATCGGTTTTCGGTACGATGTCCCTTACACCCGTATAGTACGTAAAAGTTTGCTTACATTCAAGCTGCATGACCCATACGCATTGTTGCTCTATCCGTATGTTATTATTTTGTCTTAGTTAAACACAATTTTCTCGAATAGAAATTGTTCACGTGAATAAGGGAGGCCTTATTCAGGTGAACAAGTTCATGATCCTTGGTTTTAGAAGGAGCCGATGCAGGAGCACCATGATCAACAATAGCTGCTTGAAAATTATTTTATATACAACATGGTCATTCACCAGCAAGAACATATCTCTTAGATTGAAGAAGAAGATGGTCAAGCACTCGAATCAAATCTGAAATCGGCTTCTAAATTTACTTTTGCACACGATTTATATTACCCATAGTGGTAGAACCTGTACATATTTATGAGAAAGCCTATTATTATTTTAATCAAATTATAATTGAGCCACAAAAAACCAAAGGATGTAAATATATTAAAATCCCCGAACGGTAGTCGGCACTGGAGCGTATCGGTCACGGCGTGTCTACACAAGGTCACTTGTTATACTGGTTCTACATACTACAGATATGGTTTAATTTGTTGGGATCATCGGAACGTATGATTTCTATGTTCCTGTATATACACGGCATCTAGGTACATTGATGAGCTCAAACAATTTCATAACTGTCGCAGGTTACAGAACAGGTAATAAAATTATCTATGGATAAAGTGCGTTAATTTTTTATATATATAATTTAACGTACCTACTTACGAAAATGAATAATGTTCTATTGTCCTGGGTCATGGATTCTTAGTTTACTTGAGCTGAGACCATTATGTCAAATTAAAAACGGGTCTACCAAATTGAGTCTTAACACTAGACTAAAAAATAGTGAAGACGCGCAACCGATAGTAGTATTTTTCATTTGAAACTAACAAATAATTATGATGTCTATGCCAGTGCCGCGCATTCAGACTGGTTTCCATTTTATAGCCAGTAATACATTTTCTCTCTCATTTAATGATTTTATTAGTGGTAGACTTTTTACCGTTACGTATGAATATTATCAATATTTATTATGAACAGGATGTTTTATCTTTTTTGTTCGTCCATGACCGCATTTGACTGTGGGTTGAGAGTTTCAAGTGAATAATTAGAATATCTTTGTTTTATTATGTCAATAGACCTCTGGAATTAGATAGATCTATATATCTTAGATTACATGTTTTCTATGTTGAAATCTTAATTTGCATGATTTACAAATGTCTTGGCAACTAAAGACGCCAAAGATAAATATACGAGTATCAGTATAGGGTCTAAGTTTTGTTATTTTAATTATTTGGCAACGATTTTCGTCCGACTAGCATTGAAAACATTGTTTCACTGGCTGTAAAGTGATTCTGCTTTCCTAAGTCTTAAACAAAACGACTCCTCATAGAACCTTTGTGGCTACAGATTAGCCTTTTTAAAAATTATTAACCGCAGGAGCTCAAAGCCACTCGAAGGTAAGGAAATTCTCCTCTCCAGATGGTTGCAAAAATTTTTGAGCAGGCGTTGTTGTTGAAAGTTTTAAACAAAAAAGATACAAAATATGTAAAATAAATATGTAATATGTACAAAAATGTGATTATTTGATTAGTTTAATGAATATGTACTTATTTACCATTAATTAATTTTAAACCTTTGGGCCTTTTTATTCCATTTGAGAAACATTGACAAAATATTTAACTTAACATTTTTTCATCCTTATCAAGTCTTACCGCTCGCAAACATAAAACTTGTACTTATCTATGACAATTTATCAACACTGCATCAAATTGCTGGAGGCTTGAACAACGTAGAACAAGTCCAAAATTGTCTACATCAAAAACGTATTTTATGTTGCGTAAAAACAAAAACTATTCATAACAGTTAAACAACGAGTCACGATCGCTTCTGTGAGAAAAAATATACAAGGGTGTTGGCCCCATAGTCATAAGTTTAGGGGAACTTAGATTTCATCTAACGACAAGGATTAGGCGAAGATCAATAGAATTTTGGGTAATTATGTATAACGTATAAAAGGTACTGTAGCCGGACGAATTACAAGACTAGAGGAAATAATAACAGTGCAGTGTAATGTTACTATCTATAGGCACGCGTGTCGCTTACCAACAGGCGAACGTTCTTATAGTCACATTTTTTTTTCAAATCGGAATAGTACATTACACCCGGCTGTTGACAGGCCACTTAAGCTAGTAGGTACTATTTATGTAGAATTGCGATATGAATCTTAAAAACGCATGCTGCCAGTATCTCGCATTACTTTAAGCGGTGAAAAGCCATGTGAAAGGCATTCTATTGTTTGAGGAAAAAACCTATTTTTATGAAGTTAATGACGAAATAAATGTTTGACAGTAAGCGACACGACTGTCCACGGACAGTAAGCATGTAGTACTGTCGTATTTCACCTAAAAATTTTTAATTTTCATGTTAGTGACAATACAATCAAAACCGTCTGATGAAGCGACACTCCTGCTTATAATAGACAGCCGCATTGTACCGCCACTCGTCCTCAGAGACATTAGGTATAAAGTCTCCTGAACACAGTCATACTCAAGCTAAGGTACTCAAAATTCCCGTTAGTTCTAGAACAGCGAGTATGTAAGTAATTTAGGTTAGTATCATTCAGGTGCATTAAAATATGTACTTGGAGTACGGTAATTATCTGAACATTGAATAGGTCCGTAAATCAAAGGTCCTTATCAGTTGCGTTATGTAGGTACTAATTGACGTTCCGCGTCGTAATGTTGGTACACACGGACGATTTAATGGACTATTCAATAAAATAAATCTTTGATATAAGATTGCTTTAATGTCAGTGATTACCGATGGAAATTTAAGTTTAGCGGTACGAGCTTAGATATCCTTTGAAGTTAAAACAACTTTTAACTTTAACTATAACTATCTGTAATATACATATACACACATCAAAAGTGTCTAGGGATCAACATATATTTTTGCAATAACTTTTCTCCTGATTGATATTAATTAAAATTTTCTTTAAGGATTCATCAAATAAAGTGTTTTCGTTTGTCACAGTAACGATAAACCAAGTCACCTTTGCATTAATAAAGAAATTTGCCATTTTCCTAATAAAGGGATTTTTGACATTTGAACCACTAACACAAAAGTTCGAAAAAAAGACTGAAATAACAGTTTTCTTTAAAATTTTATTGGGTAACTTAAACAATTAATAATCCGTGTTTCCACCGCGAACACTAACAACACAAGAACATCGGTTTGGCATACTCAAAATGAGTTCATCCAAATCACGCTGTGGAATGGCCGCCCATGTTCGTTGCAACAACAAAAAAAGGTCTTCTTGCGACTGGATACCCTCCATATTCGGCAGAGCTCTTCTCTGTAGCATATCCCATGCATGCTCAATCGGGTTCAAGTCTGGCGACTGAGCAGGCCAGGGCAGGACATTGATGTTAGCTGCGGCGAGAGTCTGTCTTACAACTCTTGCGGTGTGCGGTCGTGCATTATCATGCATTAACTGAAATAAGGGACCGATTTGCACTTGTAGAGGAACGATGACGTCTGATACAATCGTCTCAGCATAAATTTGAGCGTTGAGGTTGCCTCTGATCCAAATCAACTCAGTTCTTCCGCCGATCCAAATACCCGCCCATACCATGATGGTTCCACCACTATAAGGATGGACTTCCTGGCAGGATTTTAATCGCTGTTGGCGTCCAGGGGTTCTCCAGTGTCGTATACGTCTTGTATCCGGTCTCATACCAGAACGAGACTCATCAGAAAAGCACACGAAACGCCATTGTTCTTCTGCCCAATTTCTGTGTTCAAGAGCCCATTGATATCGAATCCTACGATTGTGCATTGCTATAGGTGGTACCCGTAGCGGTCTTCGGGAATGAAGGTTCACTTCATGCAAGCGGTTTCTGACTGTTTGGTCGCTAATTAAGTTCCCTGAAGAGTGATGAAGCCTCACGGCTAACATCATGGCAGTTATTGTTGGAGCTCTTCGAGTTAAGATTTGAATATATCGGTCTTGTCTCCGTGTGGTGCAGCGATACCGTCCTCCATGGCGCTCAGCCACGGTACCAGTGCTTCGGTAACGTGTCCAAAGTCGACTGATAACACTCTGACTTGTATTCAGAGCTAAAGCCACAGTACGTTGCCGGGAACCAGCTTCTAACATTCCCACGGCTCTGAGCATTTCTTCCCTGCTTAAATGACGTCGCCGCTCCATAATAACGTTGGTTTTAATCAGTAGTAGGGAAACAATAGCACTAATAATGTCTTCAATGCGTTGTATGTTTTTATAGGGAAAATATTGACAGCTGATTTTCATCTTTTACTCGAATTTGATTCACAGTTCCTGATTCAAATTATGAAATGCACCAAAAAGGATCCATATAAATTTATAAAATCATAAATTTATTACAAAGCCACATCTCAATCTCAAGAAATCCGCTTAAAAATGCTTGATCCCTAGACACTTTTGATGTGTGTATAATAGCTGTTGTAGTGTATCACCTCATTTCATTCCTCACATATCAACCTCCATTGTCATACCTCATCTTTTTTATAAATATTTGTATTTACTTTTAATTCAAATTAAAAATTTAAATTTAGACAAGGAGCTGTCAAGTGGAGAGAGGAAAATAAAACGAGTCTAAAAACAGAGTCTGAAAATGGAGGTCTGAAGTCTTGAATCGGAAGGCTTAGCCTGGAGACGAGTGAAAGCCTAAGGTCTACAGCCTAGAGTCGCAAGACCGGAGGCCGAGCTTAACCAGGTCTTGAGCCGGAATCGGCCATTATCTACGCCAGAGGCCACATATCTACGGGTGCTGCTGCTGTGGCGTGCTGACGCCCGCACCCCTTTTTCATCGGCCAGCCTGCTGGTTGAGTGTCGTGGCCGGTGCTAAACCTGCCGGTGTCCAACGGCCTGGCTGCGGTCGTGCCATCTGGCACGCCGCCAGGCTTCCCTGCGCCCAGGAATCTTTGCAAGCAAGTTACGTGATCTTACGCTAATAAGTGTCCGCGTTCCCGACCTGGTGAAACGAACTACGTAACTGTCGTTAAAGAACTGTAACGTTTTATCTGTAATTATAGTTATATTGTAAGTCCTGAGTTCTCATTCTTTATTGCTACTTCCCCCTTAGTTACTTACCTATCTTAGTAGCGGTCTCCGGGTTCTCTCTACCCTACTCTAACCATCCGTTACGTGACATTTGGCGCCCGACTATTAAGAAACCCCCCCCTTTCTCAAAATTCTAAAAGAACACCGTCGTTCCGTTTATAATTTGGCCTGCTTATATGGAATATTATTCTTTAGTGCTTTCTCAAAATTCTAAAAGAACACCGTCGTTCCGTTTATAATTTGGCGTGCTTATATGGAATATTATTCTTTAGTGCTGTCTCAAAATTCTAAAAGAACACCGTAGTTCTCTTTATATTTTGGACTACTTATATAGAATATTTATCTTTTAATATAAATCTAATATAATAATTCTGCTGACGTCGTAGCCTGTCCTGTACGTTCTATTATTTATATATTTTTTGTTTTTCAGACTACTTGAACTCCTGAACATCCTGAAATTCCTGAACTCCCTGAGCCCGTTGCTGAACCAACCTACAACTGGACAAGGCATCCCAGGGCATACTTTTTGCTTCTTTATTTTCCTTCTTATTCTAAACCTATGCATCGTAGCGTAGCGTAGTTTCTCTAGTATTATTTTCACTATTATTTCATTATTATTAGAAAATTTTCTTTTGTTTTCTTAAAAACAAAAGAATATTTTTTTCTTTAGTATCATCTTTTATCTTTAATCTTTTATCTTTTATCTTTAACCTCTTACCTCTTATCTTTAATCTCTATCTTTAATCTTAACTTACTCTATTCTTAATCTTAATTTCTTAATCATTCTTCATTCTCTCTCATTTTTTTTAGGTCTTGTGGCCTAGCTATTTAGCTACGATCATAGGTTTACCAATTCCCTTTATATATTTTTAAACTCACTTATTTTTCTAAATTATTCCCTTCTAAATTATTTTATCTATAAAGGCTACGACTCACAGAATTCTTTAAATGTACCTGATGGGAAGTGGCACATTAAAGACTTGAAATTGTAACTAACAATTCTGTATCCTCCTCTGCTCTCGACTAGACTACATATATATATTTTTTTTATCCGATTGTTTTCTGTTATATTTACTATTTTACTCGTTTAATTTATATTTTAGCTTTTTCTTTTCTTTATGTTTTCTTTTATGTTCTTTGTTCTGTTATCCTATTGTTCAATCACTCGCCTCATTCTACACCTTCCATTTCCTTGTTTCTTAACTTCTTTTGGCTTATTTTTTTTATTCACTCCCCCTATCATCATTCCCTTCACCGAGCGGTGCACACAACTCGGTAAATAAGCCATATGTGTTAGTGTATTATATTATCTTACTTCTTAGTCAGAAATAAGAATGGTGTCTGATAGGTCTGTATTCTGAAGTCTTTTCAGACAATCTAATCGAGCGGTACTCAAACTCGTTAAATAAGCCTTATGAGTCTATTGTATATAATTGTTCTTGTTTACAGGGTCTTAATCGCATGGTGCGGCTGACTACACTCTAAACAAGCCTTAGGTCATTGAGGACGTGGTCCAGTAATATACCTTGTGGAGTATGCGTCATTGGACTTATATAGCCGTGAACCATATCCCCTCCCTCTGGAAGTGCTAGTGTATGTGGAACTTTGAAAGTTGATGTATGTAAGGGCCAAGGATATTACAAACCTCAAAATTTTTCATATGTAAAAATTTTTTTTTCTGGGTTTTTGGGGTAATGTAGTGTATCACCTCATTTCATTCCTCACATATCAACCTCCATTGTCATACCTCATCTTTTTTATAAATATTTGTATTTACTTTTAATTCAAATTAAAAATTTAAATTTAGACAAGGAGCTGTCAAGTGGAGAGAGGAAAATAAAACGAGTCTAAAAACAGAGTCTGAAAATGGAGGTCTGAAGTCTTGAATCGGAAGGCTTAGCCTGGAGACGAGTGAAAGTCTAAGGTCTACAGCCTAGAGTCGCAAGACCGGAGGCCGAGCTTAACCAGGTCTTGAGCCGGAATCGGCCATTATCTACGCCAGAGGCCACATATCTACGGGTGCTGCTGCTGTGGCGTGCTGACGCCCGCACCCCTTTTTCATCGGCCAGCCTGCTGGTTGAGTGTCGTGGCCGGTGCTAAACCTGCCGGTGTCCAACGGCCTGGCTGCGGTCGTGCCATCTGGCACGCCGCCAGGCTTCCCTGCGCCCAGGAATCTTTGCAAGCAAGTTACGTGATCTTACGCTAATAAGTGTCCGCGTTCCCGACCTGGTGAAACGAACTACGTAACTGTCGTTAAAGAACTGTAACGTTTTATCTGTAATTATAGTTATATTGTAAGTCCTGAGTTCTCATTCTTTATTGCTACTTCCCCCTTAGTTACTTACCTATCTTAGTAGCGGTCTCCGGGTTCTCTCTACCCTACTCTAACCATTCGTTACGTGACACTGTATTTTATTTGTAAGTGTAAATAAATAAATAACTAGTTTTTAAACGAATCTTTGCAAGATAGGTAGTGCCACGCCTCCCTCCAGTAATTGAAAACATATACGCTGCTTGACCGCATACTCATCTGAAGGAAAGTGGCAATGCACTCAGGGACGGAAGAATTCGTTTACTATCGCGCTCAGAGTCCGTTAATTACCTATCTTAAATGTTTTGTATTGAAAACTATACAACTACACATAAATGACGAGTTAGTTATTTTAAGTACAGTATGATTTAAAACCTATATTTTAGAACGACGCATGCAAACTGTTCCAATCTTTGCTGTTCATGTAAAGTCTAATCATTGCGCCCTGAATGAAATTCAGGACTTAAAAGATACTCGTGACCCGATAAAATTCCTAACTTCATCAGTATTTTGTATTGGTAAAATAAACTAATATAATATAATAATATTACCTGCATACTTTTTACCCCAGTAGCGCAGAAGCTGTCATTACTTAGGGTGACTTCAAATATGTATGTTGTCGTGCTGCAGACGAGCTTCAAATTTGAAGTCACCCTCAAATATCATCTCAAAAAAGCTTGTTTTAGAAAATATGTACAGATCCCTAGGGCACATTTACTTATACTTACTCAATTTTTTTTAATTTCTAACAATATTTCATTAACTACAGTATATTATTATACATCCACAAATATTAATAAGGTGTAGAAAAACAGTTGTTGTGACCTGGCTGTTGTGTGTAGATAATGGGTTCTTCGGCGACCGCCGCGGGCAGACGAGAGCGGTCTAATTTCGATGAAAACATACGGATGATGGATGTTGGCGGTACCGTAGATTGTGCTTAGTATTTTTTTAGTATCAATTGTGTATGTTTAATACTTTTAGAGAGATTCAATACTTTCTTTTACTAAAAAGATGATAAATTGCTATGAGAATGCAAAGCTAAAAACATTGCTACGGTTAAAATAACAAAATAAACATGTAAACAAATGCAGAATTCATACCTTATATAATGTTAGTCTTATGTAATATAATGCTTAAAAAAATCAGAAATAATAATACCCGATATAAGTTTAAAAGAAATAATAAAATGTACCGGGTCCGGTCAATGGGTACTACCGTGTAGTAGTAACCGCTCGCAGCTGGCTTATAAATAAAGGTTGGGTTCGAACGCTCTCTACTAATTATCAGGCAGTTGTTAGCGAGCACGCTTCGGGTATACTATTTTAGACAACGACTAACGTAATAAGAATTCTTTACAGTAATACGTTGTGCTAGTAAATGTTATCATAAAGTGGCTATGTTGTTGAAATAACCGGTTACGTGTATGTCGTTGAAGTCTTTTGCTTGAAAAATTAACTATTCAGAAAACATACATTCAAATCGAAATAAATTCTGCAACAATAGTATTATATACATACTCTTTAATATAAATCTACCCATAAATAGATTATTTAAATTATGTGTTTTTAAGATCTTTTGGATTCCCCTGGTACTTGAGCGTCACTGCTTATTGCTAAGTTGAACGCACGTAAAATAAAAGCAAGCACAAATTATAAAGGCAATCCACTCATTAGCAGTGATAATGAGTCGAGCGCTGCAGCTCCGACACTGCCATGTACCGAAGCCCTTACATTGTACCCAATTATCTGCCACTATATATAGCAACTAAATCTGGAATTAATTATATTCTTGAGATAAGCGTAAAACTGAGCAACGTTATTTCTAGCCTTTCATTAAAAGAGTTTATAATAGTTTTTTTTAAATCTCTTTAATCATGAACAAATTTTAAAATGCTAAAACTCAATGATTTGTGTATTTAATTAAAATACTACAAATATTTCCCAATTGATTTAGTTCAGCACTATAAGTTTAAAGAGAATTTGTCGGTATATAAAATTTTGACCATTGGTTGGCCCCTTTTGCAGTACTTTATAATTCTCCGAAGAATATGTAACCATTATGTGATTGTTGGCTTTCATAAGTACGGGTATGTCATGCGCAGATTTAACGTGTTAGCAGGCTAATAGGTACATAACACGATGAAATGTCTTTGCAGGAGAAGATTGAGGCTGTAATTGAACGAATGTGCACATACTATCACTATGTTTGGAGCAGGTGAATTTTTAAAGCGTTGTATAAGCATTGTCTTATTAATACTCACACGGTAAAATGAGACCCAACTCATAAAACAGTTGAAATATCATTTAAATGAAATGAATGTAAGGAACCAGCAAAAGTCAATTCTGGATAAGAATATTACTCTATACCATTGTTGTACTGGAACCTAGATAGAAGATTTAGACTGTGTTTTCTCTATTTACATTGTGGCTAGCAACGGGAAGTATATTTTGAAAACTTTCTGTTTCTTCATAATAGGCATGATGACTAATTTTGAAAAAATACTCTAGAATGTACTTACGGGTCTACTATTGCCGAAAATAATCATATTTTTGTATTAAATTTACAATTAATATCAATATTTTCAATTTTTAATATAGAGTTTTAATTTCGTTCCAAAACGATGGCCTGTGCACGGCGCCATATTGTGACGTCAATGCGGTGTAAATAAACAACTGTCTAGGTATAAAAGTGAATCATTGTATGAATGAAAAAGTTGAGATGACAGTTTGACAGTTGTTTATTTACACAGGATTGACGTCATTCACTCTGACCAGCGTTTATTACAAAATGGCAATTAGCTGTATTTGAGTAATTTATTTGCTTAAATATCACGAAAATCTCTCTATTATTATGAAAATGAGAAGCATTTTTGGAATCAGTGCAATCTGTTCTAATATTTAAAACCACAGATTTATTGGTATTGTGTTGCAGTCATCATGCCTCCTCAACTGTACTATCAACCTATGTTTTTCCAAACATATATAATAGCTCTTTCGCCCAACGCAGCCCGCACAAATGAGTTGAATTATTTGTACATATATAAATTCCATAAAAAAAACTGTTGTATTAATTAACTCCATTGGGTCATCTTTCTAGCACTCATTTTAAGTTCTACAATACAGGCTCATGATAATATCGTTACATTATAATATGGATATGCACTAAAAAACTACCACTTACTACCGCTACCTGTTAGATGCAAACCACACCTGCCCAGTCAATAATTAGTAAAGCCAACGTCACCTGAAGAGCTCCACAAACACGTCGCAGGCTACCGAGAAATTCAACATAGCCATCTCTTTCTATCGTCACGCGAGTGTGTACATTTGAGCGAGACAAATCTACTGGGAGAAATATGTGTGAATAAACACTCGATGGTCTCCCAACAGACGGTAGACTTGACGTTGTGAAATCACAAAGAAGTGTGATATTATGATAGTTTGTAAAATGTTTAAAAAAAGTTAGGTAGTTGATCTAATTCTATTTTAGTACCACATTAGCTAGATTAAAATAAGTTCAGCAAAGTTATTATATTTACAATGCATAATCACTGTTTCCTCACACTAAATTTTATGGACATAACATTTTTACGCGATTTAAATTATATAATTTAATTTATAATTTTGTATATGGATCTTGAGTCTACAATATAGCACTATTATTATAATATATAAAGAATTTGGATCGGATAAAGCTAAGATATATAAAGTTTTATGTTTATATCATGCACATGCATTTTAATGAGAAAATACAGAAAATTACCAATTCAATGCATATTTCAATTATAATATTAATATCCGAAGTGATAACACGATGGACGCTATAATTATACAATTTATGGACGTCAATTAATCGCTATCGCATTCACCGTAGCAGATTTCCAATTTCCTCGGAGCGAAGAGCGTGATCTAAATCATGTTCGCGCGCATTTTGAATTTATTGACTCCAGACACGACACACACGTAGCACTGGCCACAGACGCAGAACATACTAATAAACTAATTTTACTGTTCCAAAAGTTTGAGGTCCGCTGTTCTAGCGTAGATCGTGACGAATTTAAAAATAGAATGTTAATGTTTACGCAGAATTCGCCTATTTCCCGGTGGCTTTAAAGTATGTAATCATAGAGAATCTAGTAATTGTTGCCCCGTACGGTTACTCATGGTTCCGGGTCACGGGCTATCTTGAAATCCTTTGTAGTGAAGGTATTTTATTTACTTTAAAAAAAATAGATATATAATATACATTAAAGGAAATAATATACATTAAAGGAAATATCATTTATCCAATTTTGAAATAATGCGATGTTGTATTTATCTAAAATTTTATCAATCTGTAGGACTAACGACCACCGGACGTATCAGATTTCTCTTCTGATTATTTGTGACTGATTGATAAATAAATACATAGAAGAGTTAAGAAAATATAATTATCGTGGATCAGCTTAAAGATATTAACATTAATGAAATACTTTTCTTTCGTTTACTGATAACTGAAATTTAAACAGAAATAATCAACATTCTTGCATCCATAATAGAGATACAACTTGGACTAGGTCAGAGATCAGGTTTATGCTGCATATCATCACATAGCCTCTGACTTTTAATCTACATATTTGACATTCAATCGATGGTTTAGCATTAAATTGATTAAATGTATAATATAATATTCTGGGACAATCCACACACGGTCATCTGATCCCAAACTACGCAGAGCATGTACTATGGAAACCAGATAACTGATACTAATAATTATATGCTTTTTTAAAAATACATACTTATATAGATAAATAACAACCAGACACTTGTCAGGAATCGAACCTAAGACCTTTTGAATTGCAGCCAGGGTGTCTAACCACTAGACAAACAGGTCCGTCAAATATTGTATCAATATGGTCACCGTGAAAATTATATTAAATATAGAATATATTTTTTTAATTATAAATAGATATGTCTTTACATCAGGTCTAACTAACTACATTAGTCTAACTGTAGATAAAAAGATCGTAGTTCCAATAAACCGTGCCATGTACGGTTTGTAATTTTAAAATAGCGACAGATATAAGCTACCATGACATACTTCTTTTGTGGGCAGTACGTGCTTAGTCTTACCTAAACAGTTTAGTCTTGACAAGACTGCACGAACTTTAGTCAGGACACTCAATAAATATTGCGAAGATTTTGAGACTGATATCGAATACGTTTTATTAACATTAACCTTCATGCGTTCATGCAAATTAAAAATTAATTAGGTTATTGCCTCTCGCGCCTTTTTTTTCTAATTAAAAATGTATATTAATTTAGGCTTTTAGTGATGCGGCTGGTGGACAAAATATGACTAAGCGAACACAAGTAGTTAAACACTGCTTGTATACGATATGCCCTTATTATAAAGAGTCGCAATCTGCAGATTGAACTTTAAACGACTTCACACGGTATACGCACAGAATAATATAACCACTGGCTGGGTGGGATCGTCATGTAAAATTATTTATATATTTTTCTAATCACTTCAAGTTACCTTTACGCTTTCATTTTAAAAGAGATAGAGCACCGCGGAAAAATACATAGAAATTGTATTAAAGAATGCATCAACTCGACTGCCGAATCCCTCATTAGAAAAGGCCGCAGCCAAATAATGTAAGATAAGATGGGTAGGTGTAAATACCGGCTTCAGATTCTTTGATATATAAATAAGAGGAAATTTCATCCAAACTTATCGAAGTCTCAGAAGACCGTCGCCGCGTCGGGCTGGTAGTTTTTCTACCAACGTATAAGCTTGGCTATACAAAGAGGTAATGCCGCCAGTCTTTTAGGTACCCTTCCCCCCCAGTGCGGCGACAACTTGGAGGAAGTTTTTTATCTAGTTTAAGTATACATATTTGTAATTAAATAAATAGTTGTAGTAATTTCATTTCAAACTAGCAGTACCCGCGGCTTTGCCCGCAGCCTGTATTTTTGATGAGCTCAAGCAATGTTATCGTCATTGCCAAGCAAGCAAGTGGTAAGGCGCTCGTTTAAACCTCACCTTGGGGTGAGCCAAGGCCTTGGCTTGATTCAACTTAAGCCATTCCTTTTTTTAACGTGGAGAAATCCCAAGGGTTGCCCATACCATCACGGGAGTGACAGTGTGGGTTCAGTATGACTCCTACCTACTGACTCAAACCCTTCGTGTCCAAATTCCGCTATGTTGATGGGCACCGGAAACGTGTCTATCTGTATACAATTTCGAGTCCCACCAGCGGCTGGCCAGCCCATCATCTTCCGTGGGTGTAAGTCAAGCCCACGGACCTGCCTGTCGCTACAAAAGGCCCGCAGAATCTCATCAGGTGGCATGCCGGAATACTTTAGCACGCCATATTAGCGAGAGTGTAATATAGTGGTGCACAGGCAGCAGTTCCCCCTCGTTCCTGCTTTCTGCACATTCTCGATACGGGGGCATAAGGTTGGCTTTGGTCCGCCTTTTGCCCTTCAGAGTCGCGGAACGTTCGGGGTGTGGGCCCCAGGACGTCCATTGAGTACGGCGGCGACTCCGAGGCGGAAGGCGGCGGGGTTGCGTCCCTCGTCCTCCTGAGCACCGTGACAGGTTGTCGGGGGTTACAATGCGACCCCGGCGGCGGGCTGGTGCAAGGCAAGGCACTGAGGGGTTACCCTGGAGCAGATCACACCGGAGAGCCCTGGGGTCTGGGGCCTGGGGTCTCATGTGCCGATGCGACAACAGCGGGGGTTTTAGTGGGTAAGAATCCCATATACACCGGTCGAGCCCTACAGCTCCCGTGAACCTTTTGAAAGTTTACCCGCGTCAAAAAATAAAATGGTCCGCCTTCTGCGCCCGGGCCTCTTGCTATGTTCCGAATCCGCTCTGTAACATGAAGTTCGAGCTGCCTTTTTTCCTTCAAAACCTCAAACCTTTAAAGGTCCCTGAGATACTGTGGGGGATCAATCGATGAGATTTGTACAAGGTGCCCTTCAGTACCTTGCCTTTGAGCTTGCTACCGGGGAGCATATTACCCCCGGGTACCTGTCAAAGTGTTCACGGGGACGGGATTCGCAACCTCGCCGCCGTCCTCCGAGTCACCGCCGCCGTACTCGATGAACGTCTAAGCTCCACATCCCAAACATCCAGCGACTCCTAAGAGTAACTGGAGCCATTCAACCCAGTTCGACCGACATGCAGCCTTCAGTGTCTGTCCCTGCAACTTTTTGATTTGAGAACCATACGCTTACAGAAAAATTGGCATGTTCGTAGCCAGTTATTATCACTGTTCGCAAACGATCAGTTGGTTAAGAAACGTCATTCCTTAGATGGGTGACCGTTAAGGTGTCATTTGAACTGAGCATTTTCATGGTTCGGCGGGTACCTAAGTAAAAAGTCAGTCCAAGTTGTCAGCTAGACAGCAGTCGATAAGCCAGGTCAGATGCCTGAGGGTAGCTTGAACTTTTAATTAAACTTTGCGCTTGACTCGTGTGTGTAATTTGAAAGGTGAATTAATAAATTGGGATGCTGACCTCTTAAAACACTACAGACTTTTGAAATTTCCTTATGTTCTTGTATACGTTAGCGAAACGTATAACTCATGCTTTTGGGCTCCTTTCTCTTTTTTCATGATCAGTGAAGTTAATAAGTAACATACCTATGTATGTAGATAAAAACCCACTCCTAACTTTCTCGACCACTTCTCTACTTCAACTTTGACTAAGGTTAGCTATCCGAACGACGATACTTGGATTCATCATATGATGTCCACGGTAAAGAGTCTAATACTGTGCACATCAGATGACTACTGCCTATGTCTATACTATAGACATTGGCAGTAGGTATAATCTGCAACGTATTCTGTTAGACTGAGTATAACGCAGAGGGCCTTAGACCATTTGAACTTGACACGTCATTGTCACGTTCTTGTAACAGACAGAACCCGAGTAGCGTCGACTGACACGCGTATGGCGATAATAATGCTGTGCTGCGGTACGATGGTGCTCTCGTTGACAGGGAGTACTATGAACTGAAGTGCGCGGAAAGAGCCTCTTCAAATGGCAAAATATTATATTCAGTTTAACGGGCGCAACCTGGCCAACAATCTAAGATATTTTGGTGATTGACCATTCCTTTCACTAAGACATGCAATTGACCGTGGCGCTTTCGATCATAACTGAGTTAAGCTTCACACTCGCCACTGTTACCAAGGAATCGATAAGTAGGTACACAGTGTGTACCGCTTAGCAAAACAGAAGGTGCTTGTCCTTGTGAGGAGATGTTACAGGCGCAAGCTTCACTGTAGCGTTCCCAATCGCTTATAACTTACAATTTCCTTACATGGTTACTTACTTTCTTTAAATCGAGATGCAGCAGTGGGAACTCATATTTTATAATCTAACTGAGACTATTCAAAAAATGAACATTTTAATTTATTTTATTAAAAATTGAAAGCAATACCTATCGATTTAAGTTGTAGAAGTACCTCGTAATGTACCGATATGTCGTAATAGTACTATGAAAAGTAAAATAAAAAGGGGAAAAAAAGAAGAGTTCATCCGGGATCGAACCCGGAAACACAAAAATGACGGAAGACCGTTCAACCGTTACGCTGTATCAGCCGTTAGGATACATCTCGAAATTCCCTTCCTTATGTAGCATTATAGATAGTTACTGCTTAGCTCCTTATGTTAATATAGCGTAATGATTTTAATTTTGGAGTTTAAATCCACAATTATTCTGTTATATTGTAACATTACTCTAGTTTTTTTACAATTTCGCGGAAAAAATAAGATGAAGAAGTGCTTATTACAATATTGCTCATTCCCTGTAACAAATAGCTTGATATTACTTATATTTAAGTCTGATCAGGTCTATAGTAAACATGTCCGGTAAATATCAACTAAGTCTGTTGAACAGTATGTGCACAAATCTTCAACACAAAATAATTTCACGGCAAATTTTAGTAGAAAAAGTACATATTTCGACACTGCTCATTCCCCGTAACAAATAGCGAGATAATTTATATCCTATAATTTTTCTAGGTTATCAATAAATATTTTTGCCAAATAGCAACTAAATCTGTTCAGCGGTTTTGACGTCAAGTCTACACAAAGCCACAGACATACAGACAGACAAAAATTCTAAAAATCATATATTCGGAATCAGTATCGTTCCTAGAACACGTAGCAATAAAAATTTTCAAAAAATATTCAATGTACAGTTTTTACTTTTCTACGATTTTATTATATATGTATAGATGTATAGATGTATAGATGTATAGATGTATAGATGTATAGATGTATAGATGTATAGATGTATAGATGTATAGATGTATAGATGTATAGATGTTATCTCTAGCGTTGCGTACTATCAGCTCTGTTATTTTCTTGACTTAGGAACCGTGAGTTTAATTCTGTGTGTATTAAGCGTGATAGATGATTACATACCTCGCCGCTTATCAGGCAGCAATACCTACTATATGTCTGCATCGTAGGGCTCAATTTAACAAACCTTTATCTTTCTTGTGTGTATTTAATTTTCCAAAGCGACGCAAGTATGCAGCTCTAGGTTCGAGCTATATATTTGCGCCCTTTGCGGTGGAGACCATGGGGCCTTGGTCTCATGAGACGCACGCTTTGGTGAAAGAAATTTCTTCCAAACTTATCGAAGTCTCAGGAGACCGCCGGGCTGGTAGCTTTTTCTGCCAACGTATAAGCTTGGCCATACAAAGGGGTAATGCCGCCAGTCTTTTAGGTACCCTTCCCTCCCAGTGCGGCGACAACTTGGAGGAAGTTTTTTACCTAGTTTAAGTGTACATGTTTGTAAATAAACTGTAAATATTTTGTTTCAATAAATGTAAAAAATAAAACTATTTTCCAATACAACGAGTAATGTGAATTTTATTATCATTCAAAGGTATCCCGGTAGAGACTAGGACATTAGTCTTCCGAGCCCGGGGTGCCTATGGACTCCCGCTGACCTGCGCCGGGGAAACCGAGCCGTGATTTATACATAACTATATCAGATTCGATAGACGAATGAAGCCCGATTAAATTTTAATAACTTTGTATTCATAACCAATCTGTCGTTTACATGTAAGTATGTCATCTTGGCCTCATGAAATTTGAATGTGAAAGTCATTTGCTTTTTTTTAATTTCTCGGATCTTCGGTCAAGAATTTACAAGATCTCTATGACTGACGTCTGTGCCCGCCCACGTCACCGGTCACATGCTTACTCACAATAGCGTTCGCTTTAAAATGCTGCCTCGAAGTAAATGTTTTGCTTAATGCCTTTCCTTTATACAACTGCTATTAGCATTTCGTGTTCGATGTCACTGGCCAGTATAATAACCAGCTTAAAGAAAACAACATCTACTACTAATATTCAGTTATTACTAACTTTAACTTATGGTGAATAACTTAGTATTACTTTTTAATTTCGAAGTTCTACGAGTATTTATTGAATTCAGTGTAGTGGGATATTGGCGTAAAAAACTGTTAATTTTTTGGGAATATTTTTATAAAATCCTTTTTTCAAATTAGATATCGTTTTTGACAAGTCTAATCTTAGATTTAAACACATAACTCTAATAAGATTAATTACTTTCTGACAGAATTAAGCTAAGGTGATCTGGACATTAGTATTTTAGAAAGGTCGGTACTCTAGCATTGGATCATTTTTTATTTAGCCAATTATATTAATTTAAAACCGACTGTATTTAAATACCGAAGGCTTAAAATTCAATAACAATACACGCACATATTTACAAAATAAAATATAAAAAGTTCAAAGGATCAAAAAATATTTTATTATTACGTATCACTGCAGTCTACATAATGTTTTTATTTTCAACTTTAATAATTCAGTAAACAGTAGCTCGGAGATAGCATCGCTTGTACTACCCGCCCGACACCATTTTGTTTTTCCTTTAGACGCGCGCGCGCATAGTGATGGCGTGAGCGCACCGGGGAAACTTTAATATAAAAAATATTATGTTTCAAAAATACCTAAAGTATTTATGCTTATTTTAAGTAATTTTGATAATAATTAATTTTTTAGATAGAATTATAAATATATTTGTATAGGTACAAACCTATAGGTAGAATATATTAGTGCTTAGATTCTCTACAGCTTTTAAACACTCATTAAACTATGCGCGCTGTAACATGGTGTGGGGGATTTCAAGTGTCTTCCGTCCAGGCATTTACTGTCAAATATTCATGTTACTAGCTAGATTAAGCCGTTTGGGATGAATTACGTTGATAGGTCCTTTGCATACATATTTAGATAAGGCCAGTATTAATTAAGCCACACACGTCCACCTTTGTATACATATATATTTATGATCAATATTATTAAACTAATTATTAATTATAAACCAAATTTGCAATTTATGGCCTAAAGGCTAACAGTGGCAGTATCTACTGGTAAATGTTTTGTTTTTGTTTTAGATTTTAACAGCATTAAAATTTATAATGTATCTCACATTAATATATGTGTTCAAGTAAGTTTTTGTATTACACTGTCCGCGTAAAGTCACTCTTGCGATGCTATAAATTATGATCTAGACATTTTATTGAGCCCATATTATTAGATGATGGGTGTAATGATATCAATTTAACAATAGTATATTGAAATAATCATGTTACTTCCTTTGCTATTGTAGGTATATCAAAAATCTTATCATTCATGACTATACTAATATTATTATATTAACAATTGAATTATAAACTGCAATCATAGTCAATACATTAGGTATTGTGAAAAATAAAATCTATGGTCAATACGGTTTTACCCCATAATCAAGTGGGAATTTCAAGAGGTCGAAAATATTGTAGGATTAAGTTTTCGTTTTGATATTATTATTATTATTGGGGCATAATTTTTCATATAAAATATGAAACAACTCCAAATTTATCTGGTCCCGCCGTCATTTCTACCTTAGTCTGATACCGCAATACCGCAAGCTCGTCCGATCCGACACAAAGTCATTACTTCGGCGGAACTGCGGTGGGGAAGCTTCGCGTGCCTGTGCGCAACTTTCCCTCACAAATAACTTTGAACTTTAATGTCTACGATATAATGGTTCAATATGAGTGGGAATATTTACAAAGCAGACCAGTAATTTCAGAAATGAATAAAAAGAGAAATGCAAATTGCTGTGACATTGTACATTGTGGATTGGCGACGTTTGCAACCGAATTGTTGACTGAGATTTGAGGTTTGAACTATAGGTTAACATTCATCAGGGTTAATTTTGTTCACTCAATTTTATGACAATTCGGTGCAAATGATAGACGCTATTTATGAAATAATTGCAGGCTTAATAAGTTCAGCACCATACCCAGTTAAATAAATCAGACTATTTCATCAATTTACTCAAATTATAAATGTTATTTTTATTAAAAATACTATAGGAGTAGAATAAATTAAATAATATACTCACTCATTGCATGATGTCGTTGATTTCTGCGTCACTGTTACCAGCGTAGTTGTGGTCGTTGTCAGCTTATCTCCAATGCACTTCTTCCTCAAGCACTCGACTAATACTGCATCCTCTTTCAGAGGCTGCAATACCTCCTTTACTTTATTAGGGGCAGTTTTAACTGTAGATCTTTGAAATTTTAAATTAGCTAGTGTCTTTCCGTCGGTGATAATCTCAGTTTCTTCTGTAATTAATGCTCCTCTTTTCGTTCTACAGACCGTCTTTGAATTCTTCCCTACCGTATTACCATTCCTAACTATTTCCTCTTTAGCATCTATCAATTCGGGTCGACTTTGAGGTAGACCGTTTTCTAACATACATTTAATACCATCTTTATTAATATTTGTACTCAAAATTTTATCTAAATCTGTCGTGTTCATGTATTCATCGTAGTTTTGCTGTATAGGTTGTCTTCTTTGGTCTCTTTGCCATGTATTTTGGTATTCAAATCCATATATGGGTTCTGTTTCTAAACCGATTGCTATATTTCTATGTTCGTCTACTTCATCTGGCGCTGGTTCTATTTGGGAACAGTTGTCTTCGAAGAAATTGTCTGTAAGTTCGGTTATTTGCGCACCTGGTCGTTTAGTATCCATATCGTCGAAATGTAGGATACTTGCATTAACGTTGTTCAGTTTTCGCTTGCCGTACAGCTGTCTGTAGTATTTCTCCTGATCACCATACATCCAGCATACTTTCCACCATTGTTTGCACATTAGAATGTTCGCTGAGTTTGATGACTTTACATGGCGCGTTGCGGTTGCCGACATTTTTACTGCTGAACAGGGTGAAGTAGGTTTTTAAAGGGAAATTAATGAGAATACATGTACGTAGAAGTAGAACAATACATAATTATAATGTATTTGAGTCTATCAAACCTCACTTCTATCTTCTGTAAAATTGTCATTAAACTGTAAAAAAATTCGGAAAGTTATGCGAAAATAAAAAAGATTTCACATGTGTTTTGGAAGGTAGATATCATCGCATCGTTACCTCAAATCATTCCCCAAAACCACTGTGTACTTAACTTTATGGTTTAATATCTTTATTGCGGTTATCTCACCGCGTCTAAAGCTTTTTTTCAGTGATTTATCGGTTAATTGTGATCTGGATAACGTTTTGTACGTTCTGTTAAAGTTAAGTTAAATTGGGTGTTGGTTGTAGTTCCGCTTAATATGACTATACTTCACATGTTTCATCCACTACATTACCTATATAGTCAACTCATAAATTCTCTGGGTGTACGATTTGAATTTAAAAATAGTAAATATTTTTTTTAACTAAACGTTTTTTTGTCCTAAACACTAACAAATAATTCGATAGGTCTTAGGTACCAGTTAACATACCACTCTCCTCATCAGTCTAGGGCAATGATCAGGCAAACAAATAAAATCGTGGGGTGCGTGAAATTTATACAGCAGGTACCTTACATAACACTGCTACGAAATAGCACCATCTCTGAGTTGCAATATGTACTTGTAGTATGTAACGCTCCGTCCGTTCGTTAAGTTTCAGTGCACTGTGAGAAACTCCTTTCTGACAGCACAGCGATCAAACTGCGATTCCCCGGATAATTATAAATAGCGATTTGTCTGAAGAGATAAGTCAGGAACAGAACAAAGTCTGCATTTAATATGATTACTTCTATAAACTGTTATTATTGTTCACCTAAAGTAGGTATTTATATAACTACTATGCAAGACATCACACTCCTAGGCCGGTCAGTTTAACCTGTATATTTGTCAGTACTTGGATTTAATAAAAGTATACTAGGACTTAACAGTACCATTCAAACTACTGTATATATGTACAAAGTCGAAATCGCATTGATACGGCCAGCTTAGGTGGGTTAGAATTAGAATCGGTTCCTCTTGACGTTTCATGTAGGTCTCTCGACTCGTTTCTCAACCCATATGCTAACATTGAATTCCTATTTAAAGCGATATTAAAAAAATATCATTGAACTCCGATTAGTCAAGTAGCGAAAATATAATAAGATAACAGTATTTATGTATGCGCATGCAAAATCGGAGAGCGATTAGCAATTGGTGTTGTACGACATGCGCGCGCGCACTGGCACAGTGATATCGTGATACATTAACATTCGTATTAACAAAATGTCAATAGGAATCCAACAGGTTGTTACTCCGTTATCGGACTTTATACATCGCCTTATTAACCCCGAACACGGACTGCCTGCGCCTGCGCGTCGACTGCATGCAAATGAGCAAACGCCGACATATGAAACAACAAAACTATACTTATCCTACTCGTACAGCACGTCGAATATTGGAGTAAAGGAGACAAGCGTAGCATGTTGCAAATTTGTTTGCGTGATTAAAAGGAATATTTTTCTTTTTAGCTACTGGGAGCGGAATTTTCGAGAGCCCTAAATTTGAGGGGTAATATATTTTTAGGGTTCCATACCTAAAATGGTCACACTTATATATTTCAGGAACCACTGATGCTATCGATTTGAAACCTGAAATAATTTTAGATCATACTTACCCAACTACATCGCAAAAGAAAAAAAAAATTCTTTTACTTTTTTATAATGGGAGTCGAAATGGGTCATAAAAATTTCAAAGTGAGACTACCATATCGAGTGGGGTATCAGATGAAAGGGCTTTATTTGAACATCTTAAAACAGATTTTTTATTTGGTTCATGTCAGGTAGTTTTGGCTGAAAAGCAACAATTTAAAAAAAAAAAATACCGTTCCCCCCTTATCTCCGAAGATTGTGGAGGAAAAAATCTGAAATAATTATGAGTAATACTATCTATATTTTATAGGAAAAATTAAATAATCTTTCTAAGTAGTATACTTGTTTAGTAATCCTAAAAGAACTTCGCCAAACAAACTTAGTTTTGCGGTTTGTTTTTTTTCTACTATCTGAGGTGTTACAAGAATAGTAAAATTACTTGTATACGTCCAAAGATGGTATGGAACCCCCGGTGTGTGAGTCCGACTCACACTTGACCGGTATTTTATGATGATTACAGATAATAATTTTGGCTACTATAAGCCAGTTCCCACCGTACGCAGATTGAGACAAACTTTTAAAATATTAAGTTTAAATTTTATGCGTTCTGAAACCGCAGTTATAAGCGATGACAGAAAATGAGAAACTGTTTTTTTTACAAGATGAAAATCCAAGCAATAAATTTATGAACACAGGAGTGATGGCTGACCTGTGGCCAGACAAAGACAATTAGCATTAGTACGTAAGGTTGAATATGACATATTGAAAACCACATTAAATTGCTACGATTTTGATCTTGTAAATAAAAATAGAACTATGCAATTTTTTTATATTGTAGGATGCTAGAACTTGATACAATTTAGTAAACCGTTTATGATAATAATTTTGGCTGTACAGGCGAACATTTTCATTAGCTTTTCTAATTCTACCATAAATATATCTTTTTCCGAAAAAACTAAAAAATATCATACAGTAGTTTAAAAAAGTTTAAGCATATACCCTGTTTTTATTTACAAGATCAAAAATGGAACTATACGTGTATGAACGCAGGCGTGATGGCTGACCGGTGGCCAGTCAATTAAGGTCAGTAGGGTCGAATATGACATATTCTAGCCTACCAATTGTCTTTGGTTGGCCACTGATCAGCAATCACGCCTGCGATCATAAAATTACTATTCAATTTTTGACCTTGTAAATAAAAATAGGGTAATATGGAATTGACAGCCCACGGCTTCAAAGAATCCTTGGGATGATCCTTAGTAAAATCCAATCCTTGTGAGTTATATTCAAGCGTCGACATCCTTTCTCACATCAAGAATCATCCTAACAAAACACTCAAGAGTCCATTAAAAATCAATTACATTAAAAAAAGGGTATACAATCAGTAGTCTCACATGGCTGGGGGCATGCCACCAAGGAATTTTAAGTGCCGATTATCAACCCTAACGCTTTGTGATAAGAGTGTTTCGTGAGCTGGTAATAAGTGCCCGAGGTTAGGTCCTGTTTAAATTATAGTCCGCACCCGTCGACCTGGCTCCGAATAGAGGTATTATTGCGTTGGGCAGGCAGGCTTGCAATTGACAGGGCGCTCTCCGTTCACGCCGTAATGTCGGGTTTGTAATGAAGATAAGAATGCACGATGAATGCGTATATTATTGTTTCGTAAACTAGTTTGATGATCAGTGCTTTCCATGGATCAATCTAAATATTTTTGGCTAAATAGTAATAATTATTGCGATGAGTAGCATTTCGTCTAAAAGATCTAACTAATAACCAGTAGTAGTCTACTGGTACATGCAATTTTCACAGTAGATCTTTTTTTTTTTATAGATAGAAGAAGTGTTTTCGAGGATTGCAGCGAAATTATCTTATTTTTTTCTTTACTTAGGGTGACAATCATCTGTAAGGCGCATATTGGCTTATCTTACTAAAAACATACACCCTAAGTTGGAGGAATCGCTGCGCTACTTTTAAAAAAAACAGTACAGAAGCCTGTCAGTCAATCAGCCACCTTAAACGTCCCGTAAAACTATTATTGTTCAAAAAGGCTAGACAAGCTGAAACTGACTTGATAAATACGTGGAGAAAAGTACCATATCCCTGATGAAGTAAGTACTAAAGATATAGATTTAAAATACCAATTACGGTCTGTATGTACTCCAGTATACGTTTAGTTTCGTCGGACTGATATAGGGCCAATTTGAAATAATTTACGGCAGACTGTTCATTCTCGTTTATGACTGTTGGCAGCCTCGAAGGTGATGCTATCATTTGATTTAAGGATCGAAACATAAACGAAACTTTAAGCGACAACGATCAGTGATTTTGCGACTGCATTGATTCTGTATCAAGTTTTAGCAACTTGTGTTCGGTTGCTGTGTTAAATTACGCGTTTTAACGATTACTTCCTTGCGGCTTTAGTTACCTACTTTTGATGCCCGTCCTTTCGAAATTCAGAACAAAAATTTAAAGATGATGAACTTCTGCTGAATTTATTTGTGTTGCTTCAATTTACTTGAAAAATTATTCAATGTCTTTTAGTAGTTGACGACAAAAATTGAACTGAGTGGATTTGCGATAAGACAAGAACATAACCTGCGCAAAGTTCCGCGTCTCCCTAACTTTCCTCGACTGCTTTGGAGCCACGCCGTTGTCTGTGATCCTACGCTTAGTCATTCTAAAGATTTTTCTGTAATTTTTGCCACGATTATCAGAAAATTACATTTATTTCCATTCAGTAATGGTTGTGGGTATCGACGTGCGTAGTATTTACAATGCGATTAGATTACAATTTAGAAGAAATTTTAGGTATTATGTGTGCTTCTAGGCAATTGCGAACAAAACATTATATGAAATCATGATCTTAACTATTAAAAAAGCGAAAATGTCGAAGTATAAAACACATCAATTTCTTCCCATTGCTTTCTATTCAGCAATATAGTCATGTGCAAGCACCTCTTTCCTTCGCTTCCTTATCCGTCCGCGATGTGTTATATATTGCCTTATTGGATACTCCAAGGTGTCCTCGAGATAGTCCAACATTTTTTATACCCTTATGCTTGATTTATTTATCGCACCGTATACGGGCGCAATATTGCTTGTGTGAAAGTATTTTAAAAAGAGCAATGGAATAGGTATAGAAATAATCGTATAGATTTATGACTTCTTTTATTGGTTTAGTTTTGTGACTACTTACAATTTAGTGTCACTGCACTGGAATCTATTAAACATTTGGGTGTATATTTTGAAATAAATTCAGTGATATTGATATAATTTTTAAGTGACTTAATTTGTATAGATTTTGTTCTGACATACTAATTATTTAATGAACTCTGGGGGCGGCAATTAGTAACAAGAACGAAAGCCTTATAGTACCTAACCGGTAGCCGTGGACTGTTTTTTTTTTAATAATTGTTACCATTGGCTGCAGAAGACCACGAAAGCTTCACCGGACAAGCCATATATTTCTATAATGATATTACCTTGCCGCCTTGAGCATAAGTGATTATTTATTTTGAAGCTTCCCTTCAATCTGCTTGCTTTGCTTTGCACTTACTTCTGATTAAATCATTAATATCTAAATAATTTACGGCTTTTTTAATGATGCTTATAGGAATTTTAGTAACTATAATTTGATGGCCAATTTTTCAGTATATCTGATACAAGAGTTTTTGTACTCTTCCATTAATAAAGCACCAGTCGGTCGCGTGCACTTGATATGATTTATTCGCGATGTTACAGGAGGCTGCGCCCGCGCACGCAGCCGGACGTGACTCAATTTCGCCGACGCGCCGCCTTTGAAACCGTATCAACTTTAATTCCACTATCTCAATTGGATTGTGTTATACTTGTCTATTATATACGTCATTTTAATTATAACTATATATTAGAGTCAGTGTTGTTATCTATTTCTTTGACGCTGTGTAAAAGTGGTCAGTCAGAATTTCTTGTTGTAAAAACAAAAAAATAATGCTTCGCCTAAACTTGTAGTTTGGTCCTGTGAGGCACGTGATTTGCAGCCCCACTAGACATCTGCTTCAGATGTAACTAATCAAAGTCTTGCTGAGAATATGACGTTCGTTTTATATTATGTATTCCAAGGATATAACTAGTTCAAGCGGCCCTGATGGCGCGTTCAGAAACATAGCGGTGGCTAGCGCTAACTGACCAGCACCTATAATCGCTGATGATGATGCCGAAAAAATCTAGTATGATAATAATAATAAACCCGCAGGGCAGCTTGTGGCGAGCTGTTGGTGCGTAGCGACACCACGGACCCGAGTGCTCCAGAGAGTCGGTCAGGGCCCCCACCTCGGCGTGTCTTCGTCGGCCGAGTGGAAACCGAAGGGGGCCCGCAGGACTCTCAGCTCTGGCTTGCCTTAATTGGCCGTCCAGAGAGGAGTTGTTAGAGCTATATGCTCCAGGGGTGGAAGTGTTAAAGGGCATAACGCCGCGAGTAACCACGGAGAAAGCGCAGCACACCTCTCGACACCCCTGAGCCACTCACACCGGTGTTGCACTCCGTCGTCTTCTGACGGCTATATGGAGAGCCCATCTAGTGGGTGGCAAGTCACCGCTTGCCAAAATATAATTAGTACACTAATTATGGCAAGTGACCCCGGCCTATTGCAATAGCCCAGTATTCGGTCCAACAAATGCTCATTAATAAAATCTAGAAATCTTTCCACATACTTACAATAGTCCCTACACCTGTCAGAGTCAACTGCTGTTTATATCTTATTTCCAGCAGTTGATCCTGACAGGTGTGTTCCATACCTACCATTAACTTCTCTCAACAAGCCTCTACGTGTTGGATTCGTCCCCACGCAAGCCTTTTAAAAGTCCGGGTGTAAAATCCCGTGTTATAAAAAATAATAATAATAATATCTTGGGACATACCACACACGGTCATCCAATCCCAAACTAGGCAGAGCCTGTACTATGGCAACCAGACAACTGATACTAATACTTATATACTTTTGTACATACTTTTTTTATTGTAAATACATACTTAGATGGATAAATAACACCCAGACACTTGGTGGGAATCGAACCCACGACCCATCGGTTAGCAGCCAGGGTGTCTAACCACTAGACCAACAGGTCCGTTAAAAAAAAAAAGCTAAAAAGATAAAGTTTTAAGTATTTCGGCGCACAAGCTCTGTTATCAAAAATTATCTTAAATCACATACTATAGGCACATAACATAGATTAACAGAGTTAATGCGCAAACACTTGAAAGTTTATTTAAAACAATCAAGTTTCGACGACTTATCTACTAGACATCTCATCGCCCTTCCCTTCTAAGGATTTCACCTTAGTCCAGTAAGGGACTTATTTTGACAGCTGGTAAAAAAAAATATATATATATACAGTCGAATTGAGAACCTCCTCCTTTTTTGTTTTGAAATCGGTTAATAAGAATGCAAGTTATTCTACTGCGATAACACACGATTCCTTCTGAAATTGCCAGCGTTTCCTAAGAGCGAGATAAAAGATGCTATGCAAGATAACTCTAGTAGTTAAGGTCAGATCGGAGATACGTACAATTTTAAAACAAACTTGAGCATGGCGGCATTTTGAACATTTTTGCTTTTTGCAATTATTTTATAAAAATTGTCTTTCCGATAACGCAAGTTGTTAAGTCGGAATTTAAATTACGACATCTTGTGATTCTTTTTCGTATAAATGGTATCAGCAAGTATCAGATACTCAGAGAAAAGGTACCTAATTATTTAGATAATAATAATATGCAGTACGTAATAATGAATATCCTGGGATTTATCTGGGATTAATGATTTTACGGGTTAAAAACAAATCAAAACTATGGGCAGAAGCGTATCGCAACAGAGCCCTTCTTTACAACAATATTCTTTAGGTAAGGTTAACGCTTACGCTCGGGGTGTGGGCCCTTTGAGCGTCCATTGAGTACGGCGGCGACTCCGAGGAGGACGGCGGCGGGGTTGCGATCCCCGTCCCCGTGAGCACCGTGACTGGTTCCCGGGGGGCTACAATGCGCCCCCCGGCGGCGGGCTCAAAGGCAAGGCACTGAGGGGCCCCTGGTGCAGATCCCACCGGAGAGCCCTGGGGTCCCCCCTCTCATGTGCCGATGCGATAGCCGCAGGGGTTTTAGTGGGTAAGAATCCCACATATCCCGGTCGAGCCCCACAGCTCCCGGGGAACTAGAATCCTGATTACAGCGAGGGATTTAAGCTCGCCCAAGACAAAGGCACCTTTATCCCCGAGGTGAATACACTACTTTTCACCCTACTGCGAGATAATAAAATACAAATATTGCTAGAATTATAATAATAACAATATTTTGGGACCATCCACACATGGTAATCTGATCCCAAAAGGCAGAGCCTGTACTATGGAAACCAGATAACTAATATTAATTAATAGTTAAATAACACCCAGACACTAGGTGGGAATCGAACCCACGACCTGTTGGGTAGCGGCCAGGGTGTCTAAGCACTAGACCAACGAGACCGTCAATAATATCAACATAGTGATTTGCCGCGTTATCATCTAAGTATTTCATTTTCTTTTCTAGAACACTGGGTTGTGCTCGTCGCGCTCGGTTCGATTTTCAAATGTTTTGTTTTTCGTGCAGGTCTCTGCTTAGAGTAGTAATATATACCTGTTGTAAAAGTGTTGAGGAATTTTCGTTTGACGTTCGAAATTCAAACACATTATTACCCTAGGGAGTTTAGTACAACATTATTACCCGGCTAGACTATAGGGATATAATGAGGCACTTTATGTCATCTTTATATGACATATAATGTGAAATTATCGAGCAGGTGGTGTGAAAAATATTATTATTGTATTACGTTGATCGCACAAACTAAAGTAGAAATTGTATATAAATATGAGTAATATTACAGATATTTTAATTTGAATACCAATATAGGGCATACAATCATTCGACTTTAAATTCAAGTAATAAGCAAAATCTTTTTATCATTCTGAGAATCCTATAAAATGTATGCAAATTTTAATGAACCCAAATAAAAAGAAGATATGAGTCTTTATGTTTGAAACGCCTCAATGCGTTATGATTTTCTCGATAGTAGGATTCGCAACTGTATTAATTTATATTTTTGCGATCATGTATATTCTGATACAATAAAATAATAGCATTATAATTATTTAAGCTACGCCAGCTATGTATTTATTACTAAATCAAAAATAATACGCGTAATCAAAGTTAAATAGAACATATTATGGATGTTGATAACTGAATATAATATTGTATTTTTTTTCTTACCCTATATCTGTAAGATCAATATCATTAGGAGAGATAGGGTGTGCCCTACAAATGCGTCTTCTCAAAATTGAAGCAGTAGACTGAAGAAGTACCTACACCGACCGACAGAAGATTGCATTCAATTATCACAATATTTGAGTAACATTGTACTTCCGTAGCGAGTTAGCCTACTAGTGTTGTACGATACGCTTCTGAGCTGACACTATTGTTATCATCATCACCATCATCATCATTAGCAGCCGATAGACGTCCACTACTGAACAAAGGCTTCCCCCTTAGAAGGGAGGGGTTGCCATAATCCCCACGATTGGGAGGCGGCTTGGGGATCGCAGTATAGGTGGAAGACAAATCCAAAAGAAAGACGCTGCTGCTCGTCTTCCTGTCTTCGCTTAGTCGCCTCTTACGACACCTAACGGGTGGAGATGTGGGAATGCAATTCTAACCCGGCACCCCACGGGTAGGTACTATTGTTATAGTTAATTTTATTTTTTGTTTTGCTACCCCAGAAGGACAGCCATATTCTTCGAGAGGTATACATATGTGTACTTAATTTTTATGGCACGGCCTGAAACCTAAATGGCTTCATGTATTTTGACTTAATTTTGTATATTTTTAAGCCCAACGCCACCGGGGAACCTGTCTCGGTGCCCACCGGGAAGGTCTCAACCCTGTCGCTGACCTGTAGATTGACGCTGGAGTTGCCAGCGTACTCGATGGATGTCTAAGGACCACACACCAAACCTTCAACGACTCCAAAGACACATGTCTATCATACCCGCTTAGTTTATGTAGGCGTTACTGGGATCACGCCCAGTCCATTGTATGTTAGTGGTCCAATATGACAATTGTTCCTAAAGCAATATTTTAAATAATAAATTTCCCATATCATCAACTTAATTAAGTCATCCTAAAAATAATAATTATCGTGTTTTATAAACTAACAACCAATTATAATCAATTAAAATGTGAATATATTTATTAAGTAATTTACTACAATTGCATTTCATGAATAATATTGTTTTAATGATATTTATTCGTCATTTGAAAACTATAAAAATATAGAGGTGAACTTATAAAAAAAACAGTTATTCACGAAAAACTTGAATGTATAATTCACAAGGTGACAGCAGTAAATAACTTTTAGACAGCTAATTTGTAAACAGAAGTAACGACATAAGTGACTCTATTATCAGGTATGTTATGCTTTTTTTTTGTATTTGGATTTATAGTTTGATTAGTTTTACATTGGTTTTCAAAGTAGTCCTAACGGGTGCTCTGTTGGTTAGACCAGCTGACTTAGCACGGCTTGCCAATAATAGCAAATTAGTAGGAGTATAATTTAATTAGTATACGACCCCTAGATCCCCCTGACCCCCTAGACTACCCAGGTAGTGGCCACGTCACTGCTTTCTGTTAGTGAATTCTTTATAAAATAATTTATTTTATGTTCTGCATCTTTTAAGCTACCAGGTATTTAGTTTGTTTCGATGTAGAGCAATATCGATAATATTTAAAAAAAAAAACTTTATAAGCTTTTACATTTTACATATAGATATCGTATACAAAATAATGAAAAAAATGAAGAACTGTAGTTAGTTACATTTCTGTCTTGAAAGTTATGCCATACTCTACAGCAATCTCTCAAGACCTGCATGTCGTAACTCAGCAGCTTTCAAGCCTGTTGGTTACCATAAGGCAAATGGACTACCCATCGTCACTAAGTTATATAAAAAAATAACATTCCATCTTGCTTAATGGGAATAAAAATTAACATTTTGAATTGACTTAATTCAACTAAGCTTATTGCCCGTACTACGAAAAAATACTGTTTTAACTTATTAAAAGTACTAGGTACGTAGTAAGTAGTAGGCATTTATACCTACTGCACTAAAGAGCTCAAGCTCGGTTACCATCGTTTATTTGGTTCGTTTACCATTATTAACATCGAACTTTCATACATATTCAAAAATTTATATCATTTAGTTTTGTAAAAGTTGGTGTAAATTGTATAGCAAGATTCCATCACCGTCATGCATGCATACAGGTGAAGCTAATAAAAGCATGTTTAAAGGAGTTTAAAATCGAACTACAGTGCATAATGAAAATTAAATAGACATTTAGTGTTGAAGCTATGTTCTAAGTTGCATGAAATAATCTACCTACAGGAAATGGGAAGGTATATTTTGAAGTGATTCTTTATCACGAAGTTGTATATATCATAAACCAATTAAATCACAAAGGGAAGTTAATAGATATTCATACACAACTCTACATTCTTCTCTGTCTTCTCAACTTAAGAGCTGGGCTCTTGTCAGTGAAGCAATTTCCAATCTGATCTATTATATGCCTTCATTTTGACCTCCTGATACGACATTCCATCCACTTTTTCTGCTTCCTACTTCATAAAACTTCGTCTGGGTCTTCCTCTTCCCCTTTTCCCTTCTATTTTACCTTCCACTATCGTTTTAAAGAAAGTGTCGTGTCGTATCAAGTGGCCAATCATCTTTCCTCTCCTATTCTCAATAGATCTTAAAATAACAATTATCTCTACATTCTTAACACACCTAAAACATCAATTTTCAGTCCTATATCAATAAGAATCATAGTCATTAAGAAATAAATATATATTTGAGATGGTTTATTCTTATTCTTTTTGCGCTTATATAGCCTGCCAATCATATGGATTATGGCCTTCTCCCTTCTAAGGGGAAGGCCTTTGTTCAGCTGTGGATGTCTTCCGGATGATTGTAATGTCACAAACATGGGTAAAACTAAAACCTTATCTTACCGCTTATTGACCATTGACTTAATTTTCAATATCTATACTAAAAAACAACATGGAAATGAAACAACGAAAAGCACTCCTAAATAATTAAAAAGGCACTAAATACTTTTCTCTATTTTTTGCGTCGTAATAGGATATGTGAATATAGAAAACCATTAATACGGCAGTAATTAAGTTAATAATTTTTCTATAATTTTCTTTAAACAATATACACAGAAGTCTTTATCCGGGGTTTTCTGTCTGTTTTTTCCTGTTTCTTTTAAGCTGCTACGCAATGGATTGCTATGCAGTTTTTAGCATTATTTAGAAAATTTCTACCGGAAGGATAATGCGTGTTTAAGTTTAGCTTTAGCCGCAATGGATTTCTAGTAGGGTAATATAAGCTCTCATGCTGATTGACTCTTGGCCAGTGGGACAAAATATTAACCAAATAACTATCATAATTCGTTAATAGATCGTTTTTGATTTTCTAGATAATTCACTGATACGTTAAAAACTTCTAGTTAGAAAAGAGTCGACAAATTATATGCTGTAAACACCTGGCGAAGTAAAAGCATTCTACTAGTTAAATGTGTGATGTTTTGTCTATTATAACGTATTCTCATTAATTCCCCTTCCTCACGCAACATCCAATAAAGCTTGGTTCTCACGTGTCTCAAAACAATAACACTGTAATCCTTTGTCGCAGATTCACTTTCTACACAAATCACTAAAAACTCTACCGATAGCAGATCAGCAGATCGTACGCTTTGAAAAACACATATAAACACACCTTTATAAAACACGTCATCCAATAAGTTCAAAATTAATTAGAAACACAGGCTGGTAAAACCGCGCGAAAAACGTTCGAATTTCAAACGCGAACGCTTCCCGCGGCCGCGCATACGCAACTGAGTGACACCGAGCCAGCCAACCATTATGCGCGAAGCCTCCACGCATGAGATGGCAGATACAATATCGTGTATGTATGAAAGATATGGGTATATAGAAAACCATCCCCGTAGTATAAAATATAGTTTTTCATTTGTGCCATAATTAAAACGGGTTGTAAAGTACATAAAATATGTTATTGTTATAGGTCCTATTAAAATTCTTTCAAGGTGTGTGCGCAACGCGTATCGTCGTTACAAGAAAAATGTATATATTTGGCGGAGAACTAGATATCAAAAATGTTTCTTTTTTCTAAATAGAATGGTTCAATACCTACTTATTAGGTTAGCGTTAGGTATTTAACACAGTAGGTACGCTAACATCAAAATCAACTAAACAGAACCAACTTCACAAATATTTCTTATTAAGATTCAACAGTCTCTAGGATCATACAGACATTGATTAAAGTAATCAACATAAAACGACCTTGGGTAGCAGCCACAATGGTTCAATTTTACAACTCACCCCTCCTCGCAACTATCGAAATCATACGAAATAGATTATCGTATTACATTTCCCGTATTACGTACCCGTGGAGTGTCCGGGTAAGAATAGCAGACACCCATCTAATCCTGTTGGCTGCCCGTAAGAGGGGACTAAGGGAAAACAAGAGACGGCCAGTAGCGTCTCTCTGTTGGATTACCTGCTATAACCTGATAAGCTGCCAGTCAAGCGTGGGGATTATGGCAACCCCTCCCTTCTGAAGGGAGAGGCCTTTGTTCAGCAGAAGACGTCTTTCATCTGCTGCTGATGATAATGATGATGATTACATTTCCAGAGTATGGTTTATTTGGATCACCCCCTTCATTCTTGCCTGTCTATTTTGTGATCCGGTGGTCAATTTAGTCGAGGCCGTTCATCTTATGGAGCTAGTCGCGTGTCTAGTAAGAGCTTATAAAGGGTGGTAGCCGTTACTAAAAGGTAAAGGAACGAATCACTTGGTCTTCTATTCAATATTTATCATCATCATCATTTCCCAATGCGTCTGACGTTATCATGCAACACAATGAGAAGTTATTGTGCCAGCAACTCGTCGTATCATCGTCGTCGTCGATCATACTTTCCTTTTGCTACCCGTAAAACAATACCTTCGACACACGATTATTTTCCTTGTGTTGATGAGTTGGTGTACTTGCATCAACAGCTGAAGGCTGCAATACTCTTTATGAAGAGATGATATGATAATTAGACAAAATGAGAACCTCCTGTTTTGAAGTCGGTTAAAAAAAACGTTTTGACCACTATCAAATTTGTGGAATTCTCGATTTGACAAATAAAAAACTTGACCAATATCGTGCTACCCATTGTATGTTAGTGGTCCAATATGACAAATGTTCCTGAAGCAACAATATTTCGTACGGTCGTCGACGCGTAAGAGACGTTTACATTTCTATTGAAAAAAGGAATCAAACGTGAATTCAAAATCATTGAAACAAGATCTTGATTACGAGAATTCAGGCCGCTTCAAGAATATTTACAGAGCTGATCTCGATTACATTTTTAGATGCATGACGTGTGTGGGTGTGTCTTCCACGTAATATCAAAAGCTAATGAAAGCAACATTTGCATAGCTCAAATGACTCTCAGATAAAGCCAATCTCAATCCAAACTGGTCAAGTTTAATTATACAGTAATGAGGAGAAAACTCGAAAGTCACTGATATTATTTATTAGACGGCTTGCACTATCTATGGAACTATCGATGTGGGGACCGCGTAGTTGTATACGTTAGAAGTTCATTAATATGGTAATTGTTGGCACACATACAAACATGTCGGGAGACAGCGAGCTGGGATCGGTACTACGAGTAGAATGGAAGTGGAATTATTAAATGTAGCTTATTAACTAGTTTTTGACATACCAACTCACTGCACTCCAAAATTTAAGCTAAGACGTTGAAATCATACTACTTTTACGGATTATATCGCGGTTTATTTTAGATTTTACTATCCTGACGTTTCGAATGCTTTGCAGCACCCATGGTCATGGGAGGACTGAGATGTTGAACGTCCTTATGTCACAATTATGCCGGTGTACGCTCAGATCTTCTTAGTTATTATTGTTGGTCCGATCTGCGTAGTAAGAGCTTACAGTATCTTGAGGCCGTGCAGTGCTTTGCTTGATATTGGATTTAATTATATTTATCACAGGATCCCAAGCCTTACGTTACGTTGTAACCGTTTAGAACGGACAGTCTAATGTGTAATGGAATAATTACTTTATGTTCTGTTATAGCAAACGTGTCGTAATCAACACAGTTGTCTAATAAATATTATATACTGATATTTGAGACTTTTGTGTTAAGGTACCTACCTCCAAACCATTAATAAATACCGATAATTTGATAAAGAATACTTTTCATAAAGTATTACCCTACATTATTCAGTACTAAGGTTATACATGATCTTAACTATTAAATAGTCGGCTATACATCCTGAAATATTAATATAGTTATATATATTCCATTAATTTAACACATGCAAGACAAATAGCAGAATGTACCCATGATGGTTAGCGATGTGCCGATGTATAAACTGCTGCTCATTACCAAGGATAGTCTCTTGAGTCACTATTTTTTTCCAGCTACTGCACTTTTCACCGGAACGCAGCATACAGTGTGTAAGCATTTTACGCACTTTATGACAGAAAATCTGGTTCTCCGAAAAGTTACCTTGACGGTCTCATGGATAATCTGGTTCTCCGAAAAGTTACCTTGACGGTCTCATGGATCCTTATCCATGAGACCGTCAAGGTAACTTTTCGGAGAACCAGATTTTCTGTCATAAAGTGCGTAAAATGCTAGATCCCTTGATCTACCACATAATTTTGATTTGTAATGATTATTAACATCCAACACATTGATGAATGATTCAACGTTGGATGAACTGAATCCAAATACTTTGTGAATCCATACAATGTTTTTTTACCATCACTGGTCCACCTTCTATAATGTATTGTGCCCAATTTAGACAGCAGTGTATTCTTAAAACAAGCATTCATAGTAATTCTCAGATACGCTTTACTTTCATAAGTCTTTATAGGACCAGTTTGTCGTCTATCGTGTGCAAATGAAAGTACATTAAGGACAGGATACGGATGTAGGTAAACGGTTACTGGTCACTTTCAACCTCATCGAGAAGCCAAAGCTGGACCTGTATAATAGGATACAGTCAATATATAACTGGCATCTTCAATAGTTACTCCAATATAAATTAAATACAGAAGATTTAAAGCACAATGACTGACTGAGAAGCAGACAATTGCAACCAAACAGTACCAACTTCGAGTGGTATTGTGTTTTGGTTGTAAGTAAATTAATCGCGGCTCTACGAGTGAATATATGTTAAATTTTTACATTGACTTTCTTGTATTCCAGATCTAAATTTGTGTGTTTTAAACTCCTCCTATCTACGTTTATATTTCAACATGCTGTGGACTCCAACAAAATATAACGTTTCCCTCTTCCACTTCAAATCTGGGTTTACAGTCACAGTGGTATAAATGAGTGGCGGGATTAGTCTAGCTCTATATATACATTTTTCTTTATATTTATTACAAGTGCGACTACCCTGTGGGGTGCCAGGTTCGAATTGCATTCCCACCTCCCACCTCCTCTTGTTGGGTGTCGTAAGAGGCGACTAAGCGAGAACAGGAAGACGGGCAGCAGGCGGGCTTTCTTTTGGATTTATCTTCCACCTATACCTACTGAGATCCCCAAGCCGCCTGCCAAGCGTGGGGATTATGACAACAACTCCCTTCTAAGCTCCCTCCCTGCTAATGATAACAAGTGCGATCCCATTTGATGGTAAGGTAATCGTAGATATAAGTTCACTAGCCTAATAATAACGAATAGAAAATGACCCCATATCAATGGTATCACGCCATCAGCAAAAGGCATGAACGAACCCTCAGGCACAAACCGCAACTCCTCATAGAGCACTGTCACGCTTACCGCAGATTCAAAGGTGACATTATTAAGCGGTATTCTGTAAGACAGAGACAGTGTTCGAATTGCACTACTCCTTACTAATTTATCACCGTCTGTCACATCTAATACAGACTGTTTTTCTGCTACTAACAACAGATTCTTGTAGTGAAGAATTCCTTAGCTATTCGCTGTTCACATTGATTTGTGGCGCGACTGCAGGAAGTCGAGGAATGGCCAGCGAGTGCGGCGCGGCCGCGGCCGGCGTCATTTGCTACCTCGCAATCAACGTAATGGTCGGCTCGGGTGGACGTGCCGCGGTTACTATGGTACTCGAACCGAAGTCGATTTCATTTCGTAAATCTTTTTTATTTTAGAATTTGTTGCAATTTTGCATCAAAACCACATTGACACCTTCCTCTTAATACATTAACTTTAGACCCGTTTAGGCACCATATCATAAATATTCTGACTATACATTACATTACATTTGTACCTAACTCAACAGTAGCTACGTAGCTGGCCAAAATGAAGATTGTAAGTATATGTTTTTTTTATGGCAAGCTCGATAAATGAGTTTAATTTGTTAATTCTCTACTCAGTTAATACTGCCAAGTTAATAAGATTCGTTTTATTGTCCTTATACTGAAATGTGATTCAATACAGATAAAATACGAGAATAATATTGCTTTTTTAAAAACACATGTATTATATGAAGATAATGTTTAGAAAAACTGTAACAAAAATCGAGTACCGACACAATAGTATCGCAACTGAGCGCACGCTTCCATACCGCTACCGATCAGTTTATCTTACCGATTTCATCTTTAACCCCTATAAATAAAACTGAAATTCCGACAACATTGATAACGTAATACATAATATCAAAAATATCATAACTTTGAATTTATTTTCGAAAGATATTAGACTTTCTAACTCAGGAATAAAGGTTAATTTGGTGTGAATATTCTAGTAAATTGAAGATAACAGTTTGGCAGGTGGTTACAGTTGCATCATCGATGTTCAATAAATATCTCCACTGATCTAAGAACTGGCGTCTGACACAAAATATTAGGTAGAGGAGGTCTACTTATTACGTAGGTAATTATTTTATTAATGGGACATAATATTTGAAAATAATTATACATTTCTACGATGATGTAGAGTTTCTTATTTTAACTAGGACGTGTATAATATTTATTGATAATTATCCATGCAGTGAAATTATAATGAGATTAAAAGACTAAACTGACATTGCATTTTGGTTTTATCGGGCACAGCTTCGAATTGCAGGTTCCTACTGACAATTTGTGTTAACTAAATATAAATAACAAGGTTAATGTTCAAGGGCATGAATATGCTGCTAATAAACTACACTTTACCATTTACAACTGAATCGTTACTTGTTATAATATATATTGGCGACGTTATTAGATTGAACCATTTACTTTATGCAAGTATATGTGTTTCATAATATATTTATTATACCATCTTAGTACCTTAGGACCCGTTTTCTTTATCATTGCCAAGTTAATAAAGAAGGAATTTATTAATCAAATCCACGACCTTCCGATCACAGTAAGACCACTTACGATGATAAAAACATATAAGATTCAGTACAAAAAAATGTAGTATATTACGATATTTATCTTTTAGCTTTCAACAGCATAAAGATGTGGGAATGAGCTCGCCCGCATCCCGCGCCGTTACTGGCGCACGCGCACCGCAAACGCGTTCGTAAATCACGGCTCATTGTGCGCGACACAATCGCTTGTAAAAATCCAATGAATGAGGTTTGTTATGGAAATATCCCGTAAAATTCAGCAGAAATTATGTATAAATAACGTATTAGCAGTGTAAATTTTCAGCGATTAGTGTTATGTTAAATGTAACAATATTACATTTTCTGTTAAAATTGTCCTTAAGGATGCTCTTACACCAAATTATTCTTCACAACGAAACTACCACCGTAATGTTACGTGGCCTCCACTAATAAGACCCGGCAAAAAACTCAGAGGGCTTGCATTTTTACTATCATATTTTATTATCAGGTGGTAGATCGCTGGAGCATTTGATTGTAGTAGGTACACAGTCTCTTCAGTGGTCAAAATTTCCACATGAGGCGGCTTCCGCCTACGGAGACCCGGACCTTTTGAAGGTTTTCTTCCCGACGTGGACGATAGAAACAGATCCTTGGTGCAAGGGACCGTCCAGTTTGGTACCACAACAGTAATAATAATGATAATATTATGCTGCCAAGCAGCAATGTGTATCTGACATTGTTATATTCCGGTGTGAATAGCATTTTTTTTCACCTGTCGTTATCACCATAGTCCTTGTAGAAAGTAATTAACCATGAGGCCTGCTCCGCCTCTTTCCGCCAGTTCTTTGTTTTGCCCTCGCCTCGGGGTAAAAAACAATTAACTATCTACTACTTACAGCGGAATTTAGACTTTAATCCACAATTTTAAGGTTGTACTTTTGAAAACAGTATTCTTTTCGTCGACGTTAGATACGTATTTTTTTTCAGAGTTTAATGTAGGTAATACAGATCTTTTAAATTTAATACAAACGCCCATCTACATATAATACAACCTTACCTTGGTAAACGGCGATGCAGAACTGGATGGGGGGAAAGCCCACTTGCTTTTAAATCAGGAATTCTTGCGTTGACAGCAAAGGGCACGGAAATGAGAGTCTATCTGTCGCTAGCAAAGCGGCTTCAGAGCACTGGTAGTAAGTAAGGATTCCACTCGCAGTAGATATCCGTCCAATATTTTGAGTCCCAATATGGGAAACGTCTACGGGGTAATTAATATCTGTCTCTTATTTAGGAATATTTGTGACAAAATAAAACATATAGGAATATCTTTAACAAATTAAAAATATGTACTCTTAAATTGAACCAATCATCATCACCAGCCTCTTCTGAACATAGGCTTCCCTCTATGAACGCCACAATGGACGACAATTGGCTATTTGCATCCATCGCTTACCTGCGACGCGCACAATGTCTTCTGTCAGCCTAGTGGTAGGCCTGCCCACGCTGCGTCTTCCGGTTCGTGGTCGCCACTCGAGAACCTTTCTTCCCTAACGGTTATCGGTACTTCGAGCGATGTGGCCTGCCCATTGCCACTTCAACTTGCAGATTTTGAGAGCTTAGTCGGCGACCTTGGTTCTTCGGTGAATCTCCCAAATTGAACCCAAAACCTTTCAATCTGTGCCCACGCATGCAGTTTATATAATAATCAAGTACTATTTCCATCATAGGCTTTATCAAATTACGTGCAGGAATCTTAGCCACAAATAAATGGCGGTGGTTGCTTTATATCAGGTAATAACTGTTCAATAACATAATAATTCCTTTTGTGGTAACAAAAGAATTGATCCAGTGATAAAATATAGTTATTAGAAAAGTAGTATGCAGTCACTGATGAAGTGTTTACAATGAAAGTATGAACTCTTAAAAAAATAACTATCGGAGCATAGAGGTACAACCTATCAGTGCCGTAATATTATGTACGTAGGTATGTTTATCATAATTGCACAATACATGAATAAACACACTTTAAAAGTCGTGAATAAGTTATATAGTTAACACTTCATTGTCACATTAAGTTGGAGTTTCCTGACTGGGTCAGTAACTACCTAACAGAAGACTGCTGAATGCTACTTTTGAGTGGCTATGTTCTCGCCGGGACCGCGCCGTAAAAAAGTTTGCGAGTACTCAAAGGAGCCCTGTGCCCTATGCTGGCTACTGAGGGGCCATTGTTTCGTCTCTTTAAGGTATGCGTCCATTGGTCCACGCCGGACGCACCGCACGCACGGCACGCAAAGGATTTTAGTTTGCTTTCTATGATTTTACATAGCTATCTATGTTATCCGCGCCGTCAATTTTCGATGGGCAGTGCTATGTAAAATCATACAGAGCAAAATAAAATTCGTTGCGTGCCGTGCGTGCGGTGTGTCCGGCGCGTGCCAATGGACGCGTACCTTTAGCTGCCAGAGAAGCAATTCCTCTGTTGTTTTACGCTTTAAAACCTACCACCACCTGTATCACTTATCATTATGTCGAATACAGATCTAGCATTAGATATAATTCATTCAAAATTTTACTAAAATACTATTACATTATATAATTATCCCCATTCTTCTTTAGTTTGCAATTTTATCTTTAAAACTAAAACTGTACTGTTTCAAATTAAACTCGACAACATATAATCTTCTTGTCCTTTGCTTCGGTGGTGGTTCTGAGGATGCAAGTGAATAGTTCAAAAGAATGTGTACATTTAAACATCCCAAATCATTCAAATTGGTTGTAATTTGAGACACGGGAGACGCCGATACTGATTGCATAGTAGGGTTGTGTATTGTCTAATATTATCTCTTATTGTCTAATTTTAGTTTTTGTCTTTTTATGCGACATGTAACCTGATTCCAGATTCCGGTCTGTATATACCTGAATATAACTGTCAATTTAGGGACTAAATTTGCGATAGTGTGAGTGATATTAAAAGTGCAAAGCTTTAGCTCAGACCATTTTCCTTATTATTTTATGTATACGACAAACGACCAGACTGCTGATCGCAAAAGCATCATGTAGTCGCGATTCTTTCAAGTCTAACAACGAAGTCTGTCATGATTAATCAATGGCAGTCCGCTAAATCTTATCGAATTACTGGCATGTTAATTACTGGCGTTGACAACCCTAGCTGTACCTGTCAGCGGCCGGTGTCCAAATTACACATAATGACAGCCCGCTGTGGAGATGTTTTGAATCTATTAACATTATTTCATGGGTCAGCGCTCCCATAGAACAACTCATGGGTACTTACAACGAACATAAATAGAGAACGAAATTAAATTATTAGAAGAAACGCAAGAGAACAATAAGGATTTTTGCCATTTTGATATATTTGCAAAACACGCTGGAAACAAATATAATGCAAGCGGAAACTGAACATTAGAAGTAGGAATTGTGGTATGTACTGTATGTAACGTACCAAGCCAATTGAAGCCATATATAAGGTTGTGCATACCTGAAACAAAATACAGTTATAAATATTAGGTATTTTATTTTATGCAAAGTGAATATATTTTTATTTATACGTATATATAATTAACATCCTAAACAATAGGTATGGGTAGTTAGTTGACATTTATGAGATTCCATCCCGGTTTATTCTTGATTTTCAAAATCTATCATGACCATCCATTAATAAGATATCGGGAAAGTAAAATTAAAAAATGAACCGCGATATAGCCCGTTCGTTTTTCGGGTAAATATTGGAAATAAACAGGTTTAATGTTAAATCATTTTTAAAAATAGTATCATAGGTCAGAATAGAACTTTAATAGAAATAAAAAAAATTAATCAAACTATCCCTTTAAGGGTTAATACAATATATCTTCTTGCTAAAGATAAAAATCGTAATTAAAATACAACAACAAAATTATTATGTAGCCGCATAACACGTGATCCGGTTTGCGATAAGCCTATACGAAAAACAATTTTTTATAATAAATAATATACATTACTAGCTGGATAACGAATATGTGTTACCAGATGCATCAATTGATGTAATGGATGCTGCAAAGGAAAGAATGATCGCTTTAATACGTATAGGTGGTAAACCAGTTGGACATTTTCTAAGGAATGTCGATGTGTCGAAGTGAATTTATAATCATTGAACGCCAATCATGAGAATTCTATCGAAAAGTGTAGTAAGACATAATACCTAGCCTAGCATACCAATACTAGATATATAGATTGGTAGAAGTGTATAATTAAATTGACAAAACATAACACCGGTTGGAGGTTTTCAACTTAAAGGAAATTTAGGTACAGGCTACTTTTAATAGGTAAGAATAAGCAAGTAAAGTAACCCTTATTATAATAAATTACCGTCTGATTTTTGCATTTAAAATTGTAATTCAGCTTTTTTTAGAGATTTTTTAATTGCATTTTAGTGCGCATGAGAATATTAGTTTGATTCAACTACCTTATATTGCATTGCAATCTTATGTGGAAATATCAAGCGCACAAGTACTATTTTTAAGTTAAACGATCTCACTTAACGTAGGTTATTCAGCTCACGACATGTGGCAACGCCTGGCGGCCGCATGGCTAGGCGCATAATCTAGCACGCCTCCTGCATCAGCAAGTCAATAAAGTCTATTATCTCGTACAATCGCCTGTTACCTTAAACAGTTTTACTGTGTTCATAATATTGGGTGTGCATTGATAACAGTGCTAACCTGTTCGTTCTCACATAAAATAAGTTGGTGTGTTGTTCTGAGACAAGTGTGGTATTTATACTTAAAGAAAATATTAATATGGACTTGTTTAGAAGTAGCTCTCGGAAGCTCTATAAATGGCAATAGTCAGACAAGAGCCTTCCTGATACCATCATATAAACGTTGTTTTAATGGACGCTGAAGATACTAAAACTTTCACCCCATTATCCTGACATGGTTCTATTCAGACAATAAGGAAAGATTTCTATCGAAATATTGCAACAATTTGAGGTCACAGTAATGAAATATTATTTTAATATTTTTCTTTTTGTAGCGTTAGCATTTATTTTTGGTTGATACAAAAAAGGGGAATTGTAATTCGTTACCGACAATTATAACAAGAATTAACTAACATTTTTTCTAAAATAACTCAGCTAGGTATGCAAAATCACAATTGTGCCTTCGGACTGAAAGCCAACGCATGACATCATTGGGCCAGTTATAACAATTAGGCATGATTCATACACAAATAGAAAAGGACCGTGTTCCAGTTTGTGTGTGTTTGTATGGACATCTACAGCATGTTTTAAGAAAATTGTACTTAATCATTTTAAGTGCCTACAGCCAATCTATAATACCCTGCTTTTGTTTATATTGACAAAATTTCTAAAATATAAATATTTTGACTTATTTTTACGTAACCTATGTAGGTTTAAATTATAATACCTAATATATTTTTGAAAAAAGCGCTACCCTGTTCTAGTCAAGGACCCTATTCTCAGACTAGACGATGCCATGACAATGTTTTCCTTGCCCACATCGATCTTCTTGCCTAAGTAACTGAGTTGACCCATTGGGTGTCCGGGTAAGCATAGCACCCTCCCATCTCCTCTGGTGATGATGCTGCAGAAGTAACCGAGTCATTAATCAAACGATGACCTGCGCATAGATTTAAAAAAGATTCTATTCCTAGAATCAACTAGATATACTTGGACAAGATAATTTGATACAATTGTCATTCCAAATAATAAGTTATGATGCATAGTAATTCCGCCATGCCCTGCGGCACATCGACATCAAACACAACTAATCATAAAACACGCTATTATTATCGCAAATCACCACCATATTTGGTAACAACGTTGATATTATCGCAGTGCCAGTCATTGTGCTATACACTACTAGTTCAACAGGTCAGTTGGGATATTGAGACGTTAGTAAAAGAGTAATGACTATGCAAAAATATCCACCAAGTCCTAATTGGATATAACGTTTTAGCTCACTATTGCACGGATGCACTGGCAAAACGATAATGCGACAGTGATTTCACTCAGTAGTTCAGGTATTATAGGTACGCTATAGAAATCAAATTAATAAGTGTTCATCGTGTTTTATGATTGCGTAATTATTTTACAAGCCGCCTCATATCCCCGTCTTAGCAATCAACTTGATTGATTCAATTACTAGATGTAACATTGCCTGCATCCTAATGAGGCCACACGTACAGTTCTAATAACGGGTACACTGAGCATTTCCACTCGTTACAAGCTAGTTTCCATCGCGGTAAGCGGTGATGCCATGGTGAATCGTCAAGTGTGCTATCTGCAAGGACTCCGCGACAGAAGAATCACTGGTTCCCATAGGCGTACCCAGTGTTTTTTTTTAAATAATGATATGCCAGGCGCTAGTAATCGGTGTCTTTGATCTCTCAGTGATAAACGAATATTTTATATCTATTTTAATAATCTGTATTCGGTATAACGTAACCGCCTTCTCAAAATAATTACAGATGTCCCAAACCTACCTCACCTAACTAAATATATCAGTAAAATAGGGAATCGCGTGGTGCTTCTTTGAGCTTGTGAGCTGTGAGTTGCGTAAGTGAGCTTCCAAGCGATCTATAAGTAGTCACAATGCTAGCGGCTGATAGAATATCGTTCGTCTGTTTTGAGAACGGCACTGTGATGCACAAGGTTCTTTGTCTTTTTTTTGCGCTTCTGTCTAAGGCGACAGCACTACTTACTATTAAATGGTACACTCTATTATACTTCGTAGCTTGGTGGAATCACTGAAAACCACCGGCTTTGCAAACCGGAGTTCGCGGGTTCAATCTTTGTGTAGTTGTTCCTTACTGGATAGGATAACGTAGGTAAATCACCTGATTGTCTAGAAAGTAAGAGGATCTATGCGTCGGAAGGGCATGTAAAAAGTAGGGTCTGCGCCTAAACTTTTCCCGGTCGTGTCGGTCTTCTGTCCGATTGGGTTGTGAGATTAAAAGAAGAGAAGGTGTACTTGTCTTCGCAAGCACTTGTGCACATTTCCCGCGTAAATGGCTGTGCTTGTGAAAGATTAGCTTCTGTGGTCATATAAGCCAGGAGATTAATTATATTGAGCTACATATTATTAATGTTGTGTTCTAAAACACTAATTTTAAGTAACTTGCTATATAAATAAGTTTCATAATTTAATTAAATTTCTAAAAAATAAATTTGCATTTTAACTATAGTGAAACAGATATAGAACAGATACATTTAAGTTCGCGTGATCAAAATTCAGATACAAATAGCGGGCCGCGAGCGATCCGACCAGCAACAAATTATGGCCTGCTCCGACAAGAAATGTACTGAATTATAAAAAGTTTTTATGTAGAGAAAAATAATTATGGACAATTAGCCCACTACTGGGCTTGGGGCGACCTATACGAGCATGGTTGCTCGTGCAGGAATGGAACAGATTGACAAGCCTATTATCGTAACCAAATCGTGAAGACTAAAACTTTTTACGAGTCAGAGTGTAAAATAAACAACATACTTTAGTTATTTGTCATAAACTTATAATACGTATATCACTCGCTTCTGATAGTAGTAGTAGTGGTAGTAGTAGTTTTCCTCTTAGAGGCGTATCCTAAATACTTTAAAAATACGTTCCTCCATTATGATGACGTAGATAATGATATACTTGCATTGCAGTCACAGAGAAATACAGTAGATTTTCTGACACATCCAGATCTTCTCAGTAGAGGCCGCGTTGTGATCTGGCGGTAATTGTAAAAAAGTTGACAATATACACACTTTTGCAAAAAAAAAAAGGTCACCTTACAGTCATTGGCTTTTCTATGGATAATATTAATATTTTTAGTATTTCATTAGCTTAGATGACTAGAAATTTCTTATTATCAATGAGAATATAGGTTTTAACACTTAAATCCTGGAATCGGTGTTTCAGTTAATGAAAACAGAGAGCCGTGTTAAAATTAACATTTTTATGGGTATAGTGAAATTAAGATTAAGAGATTTTTTTATGGAATTTTAATAAAAAAAGACATTAAATAATAAACATTAATAATGAGTGTGACCTCCTCTTGCAGCGATTACGGCATGTAATCTTCTTGGCATGCTTTCCGCTAGACTTTTGATGGTGTCCTGTGAAATGTGTTCCCACTCAGCCGAGATCACACGTTTCTGCTCCCTGATGTTTTGTGCAGGTGGTTGGACAGATCGTACTCGCCTTTTTAGGAGGTCCCAGACGTGCTCAATGGGGTTTAGGTCAGGACTCCGCGCTGGCCAATCCAAACGACGAATACCGACATCTTGCATATAAGCATCTACAGCGCCAGAACGGTGGGCCCTAGCATTATCGTCCATGTAAATAGCATCTTCACCAATTACACCCAGTGCGCGTTGTGCATGTTGACAAATGATTTCTGTTATCTTTGCGCATTTAGTGAGCCATTTTCAATGAATATTATCTCAGTACGACAGCTAGAACTTACGCCCGACCAAAACATAACGGACCCCCCACCATAAGGTGTGATTTCTTCAAAACACACGTCGGCATAGCGTTCTCCTGGTCTTCGTATCACTCGCCGACGTCGGTCCTCACCATGCAGACAAATTCGAGCCTCATCCGAGAAGAGTACGTTACTCCAGTTACGTAGTGTCCAAGATAGGCAATTTCTTGCTAACCCCAATCGAGCAATGCGGTGCTCACGGAGTAACTTAGGGGCCCGCGCTGGTCGTCGACTGCGTATATCAGCTGCTAAAAGCCTCCTCCTCACAGTCCATAGGCTAACTTGCGTTCCTCGCACCTCTTCAAGGTTTCTTTTGAGGTCTATGTAACTGCATTTGCGGTTCCTCAGCGCCTGAGTCACTAAAAAGCGGTCGTCACGTGGTTGTGTGCAACGTTTTCTCCCAGAACCTTGCCTTCTCTGAACGGAACCTGTCTCTTGGTATCGAGTCCAGGTTCTTTGGACGGTTGAACGACTCACGTTTAACCGCTGTGAGACGTAACACTGGCTACACCCCACTTCCAGCAGCGCTATAATTTTACTAGCTCTTATTGCTTTTTCTGCCATTGCAATAGACACAAAGATATTTGTTTTAAGTCACAATTATTCTACTAAAAAAAAACAAGAAGTTAATTTTAGTTACCTTATAACCTTTTACCCGAAAACCCGCGAAAAGTAAGTAAAAATTCACAAACTGAAAAAGGAATTATTATTTTTAAAAACAAAGGTTTCGTATTTGGAATGAACTTTTTTTCATACGCAGACTGTTTATTAAAGTGTTACATCAAGTAACATAGTTTGGCTATTAAAACCTCCTTAGAACTAAATTATTACCTATTATTGTAGAAAAATCAAAACCACCCGTTTTTTTTGCAAAGGAGGTATTAGTGCCCTCGTTAGGCCTATGCATAATAAATATATTTTGAATTTGACTACATTGGTTCGTGCCTATCAGGACCATTTCATAATAATGAAAACTCTTTAAGAGCGCAACATAAAAGCCTGTAAATAAACTTAGCAGCAATATCTTCGAAGCTTAATCTTTAGGTTTAAATGAAGGCGTTATTCGTATCTGCGCAGGTAGCGAGGCCCGGGGCTGCTAATTAGCCCGTCCCGGAGTCTCGGGTCCCGGGAACAGGTCCAGTCCCGGAGTCCGTGATGCAATCTACTTGCGTGCGCGCCGCGATTACAAGCAAAGCCTCCTTGCTTACACTTGCGTGCATGTGATTGTTGATAATACTTTTATTTGGTACGAGTATTATTTCCATTCTCTAGTGATGTACCAGTAATTTAAAATACTTTAGAGAAACATAATGTTCCATTAATGAAAATACTCGTACAATTTTATTGTCCAACGCAAATCGCACGAATATGTTTTCTAAGGTGCTTGTATGGTTCACACCACAGTTCCACACAGGATACGGAAATATGACTTGGGGCTCAGTACGTTAAATATTTTCGATTGTTTTAAGTACTTTAAATAACATTCTGTATTTGTCTTGCTTCTTGTACATATTATAGATTAATTTTGTATGGATGGTTGATATCTTCGGGTTGTGCAAGTAGGTACAGCTAATAAGGTAGAAGTAGATACGGATAATTAAAAGTGTATTGAAACCATCGATATACTATCTAATTTCAGATCTATCTAAGTTTATCTATCTAAGTTTTTATCTAATTTCAAATCTATAGTATATCGATGATTGAAACTTTGAAAGGTTGAAACATTTGAATGCGACTATGTAGGTATAGGTACACCTATGTGATTTTGTGCAGTGTATATCAATATGAATTAATAATTATTTTTAGTCAATGAATATGCTTGTCAATATCACAAAACTATTAAAGTTACTATTGATTGAGGAGTTTTTTTATTTCTTATGATTAAATGTTTATTAGTCCATACATAAAAATAGTCGATTGAAGCTGTGACTAATCGTAAATTGAATTCTAATGATATGCGGAGAATATTACTGCCCCAATTTATGATTTTACCATTAATAAATATTATTAGTAATTGAGCGGCTTATTCTGAGAATAAGATATGGACATAGAACTAGTCATCTTAGACGTATTTTGTCTTCAATGTTTATGAGTGTATGTAATTCATCATCCCAGTCACTTAAAGTTGCCTTATTATTAGCAAAATATGATTTAGGTATTTCATAAATATCGAAACACCTTTAAACTTAGAGATATCGCTATAAACCTGCATAATTTCAAGTTTAGTTTTAATAATTACCATATTTACAGAAATATGAGTGTTTCAAATGTAACTTTTTAATATGTTTTTTTTTCTAGTTTTGGAGTAGTATCTAATCTGTTTCACAGACAATTTCCTCCAGAATACTCCCGCGGTCCAAACCATCGATCACATTCTCAACGGCTGTCGCTAACATGAATTAGCTGACGTGAACTCTACAGGGCTCTTTGTTAGGAAAATTAATTTAGTTTTAATATCAGGACAGCGGGGCGTAGAGTTTACCGTTAGTACCGTCTGTCCGACCGTGTCGCCGTCGTCATTGTTAGGTAGTACCTGTGACGTGTTGATGATAATCATTTTTTAATATGTTTCTGAAGAACGCTATGTTACTCTAATGTTGCGACACATACAATGTAAAAAGTTTTCAAAGAGACTTATATTCGGTATTATTTACTCTATACATTTAGGTCTTGTACTTTGTGCGACAAAGATAACGCTCAACAAACCCGAACAAAGTCGTTTAAAACTGACCGTCACTTTCTAAATTTGAATGTGTATTACTTTCGTTTCTGAAGTTTTAAGCACGTGCAGTTGACTACTACTTGCTCCATTTGTAAATTATATATATGTATATACCTAGTGGGGACTCACCCTGACTTCGGACGGGTGTATATTTTACATAGTTTTATGTTATACAACATTCTCTACCTGATGGTAAAAACCGCTTAAAAATTCGTTGCGTGGTTTAAGAGAGCTAGCGTATATACGGACAGATGCGAAAAACAACTTTGTTATAAACTATGTATCGTAAAAGATTAAGAATTGAATATTCTACAGTTTACCTATTTTATTTGCTGTGGTCTATGTGTCCTTGAATTATGTAATAGGTAACATATAGCTTATTTACTCGGTGTCTAGGATCAGCAAAATAAATAACTATTCCAACAAGTCCTTTCCAACAAGGACGTAATGCCGGGTGATTTTACTGTCGAGTTATTTTGATTTTCTATAATTATCCAAAAACGCAATATTGGTACTGGTATCACATCTAAATTGAATAAGTAAACATATATTCTTTAAGATTTCTTATCACTCTACCTTTTCCCAGTTGATTTTAATCCACGTAGATACCTCAAACAGTTTACCTGCGACCCCCAAATTGGAGCAATCATAGTCTGGGCTCATACCCCAGCATTATGAGCTATTACAAACTGTATCTATCGAGATTTATGACCGTCCGTTCGTTTCGGCACCGGATGAAAGCTATTCAAATTGCTATATCTGATGATATATTTGTTTGGATATTTATCTTCACGACAATGTTTCAGTGTAAGCGTGTGAGTCTTGGAGATGGTTGTTGTAGGAAGTGTCTGGGGCCTTTAAGAGCAGTATAATTGTAATCTTGAACTCTTAACAGTAAGTTACAGAGTAAACTATGTATTATTGTCTATCTCGTGTAAGTACCTCCTACCTCGTAGGGTGTCCGGGTAAGAATAGCAAATTGAGTGTCGTAAAAAGGTAAAACATGGAAACGGGCAGCAGCGGTTTTCTTTTGGATTATCTACCACCAATACTGCGATCCCCAAGACGCCTGCCAAGCGTGGGGATTATGGCAATCCCTTTCTTGTAAGGGTGGGGCTTTTGTTCAGCTGTGGACGTCTATTGTAGCTATGGCTATTCCATATCAGATACAAGATACAAACAAATTAGAAATAAAGGCCTTAGATAGGCCTTAGCGAACAAAATGTTTATCAAAAAACTAACTCGTGTACCGACAAATAATGTTTTTGAAGGAAACATGCCTAATTTCCCGCTGAGTTTCTTGCCGGATCTTCTCAGTGGAGGCCGCGTTGTGATCCAGTAGTATTCTAAAATAAATAATGTTCATTGAAAAGCGCTAAGACTATTTCCTGTTTCGATATTACAAATGGGAGTAAAGTTTATTTTCATGTTTTTTTTGACTTTTTTACTGAAGGACAGTCTGACTGTTGATAATGTGATATTATATAGCCTATAACCAGCGGACAATCAAGACGCTTCTAACGAAACCCTACATGTCAAATTATGTTAAGTAGATTAGAAGATATGCGGGAACAGATGAACATAAATACATACATACATACATTGTTGTTAAAATTATAACCCGCCCTCCGTTCCATAGTCGGGTAAAAAGTGATGACAGTTTTTTGTAATTAATTAAAAAGGCATAATTGCAAAGGGCTTTTTCTTTTTTCTTTCTTTCTCTTTCAAAGGGTGCTATCAAATCTATAATAGTGCTGTACCAGGCAGTTGCTATAAAAAATAACGCAACAATTATATTTATTATCCAACCATGATTAAAAAACATTAATTGCTGTAAAATATTGACACTGTCTGAGCGAAACATGCAATGCCATGCCTGGAAAAACATTTTTTTCCCGTGTATTCAACTTGTACGTACATACTTGTAACTAGAAGATGAATAGATGGACAACATTGTAATAACTAGAAATACTAGTTAATTTAGAATTTTTATACGAATAATCGATATAAATAATAGAAAATTGCTAAAGTGGGTGGCAACTACTGGCAAGTGGCAATATTACTTTAATTAAAAAAAAAAAACAAGTCATTTGCGTGTTGGACTCCTCGGTGCGAGACTGAGGATTCCATAAACCCTGAGGACATAATATTTAAGTTAATTTGTTAACTTTCTATTACCTCAGATATACATAGCTATGACTTCGGGTAGCAAAAGAACCAAACCATATTACGAAATTTTGTTAATCAAAGTTTTTTGATGAATTCTAAAAAAGCTATGATAGTTAGAACCATTGTTTTTTCCCTATTTAATTACTACCCTAGTTTTTTCTTGTAATTATTTTACATTTGTAATTAGACTACGTGATGCAATTTATAATAAAAATTCCCTGCGCAGGAGACCGTCCTGGTGGTTTCTGCATTCTGCCAATTTGTCAAATATTCTGCCGACAAGCAGTAACATAAATACTTTGCAGGAAGAGCAGGGCACTGTACCTGGAGAAATTTCTGGGTATAAGAAACAAGCATTGAGGTTATAATATCCCTCAATGGTCCGTGGATGGTGAATGATAGGTCACAAACAAAGAGAGCTTAGGTTTACGCAAGGAATTTGTATGTGTCTTGGTAGCACGTCGCTAGGTGAACGTATTGCTCCTACCTATAGTTAATAAGTTCCATATTATAGTATAGCGATAGGTTAGTACTTGATGCAATTTTCCATATCTATGGCTAGTGCGCAACCTAGTGAGATTACATCTGATGTAGAAAGTGGATTCGCAGGCCGCGACACTTCTGCGGTCAGTATTACCATCTCTCTAAGTCTATATGAGACAGGATTTTAATAATTCTTAGCCATAATATAAAAAAATAGCAAGAATATATTTTTTTTGTACGATAGCGTTTAAAATGCATCTCAAATTATTGATAAGGAAACATCGGTATACATTACATTAAAGTAGATGTATCCAAATGTCATCAAGGCCCATGCGCAACATGGCCCAGTGTACTTATTGCAATCGTCATCCATAGAGATAATTATTTATTTTTATGCTCAGTGGTCGCCTTAACTTCAGTGTTTTATATACCGGGACACAGCAATGTTTACACTCTGATGATTTGTGGCAAAATATTTAACACTGCGGGCGTCCTTTGTGCAAGAAGCTTAGCCAGCAGCAAAAAGACGAAGTTTAAAAACCACTATTTTTTCTAGAAAAATAAATAAAAACTTGTAAAAAAAGTTGTTTTTAAATTTCAGAACTAATTTTACTCATGTGATCATACTCATTCTAATTTCCATACAGATTGTGCCAAACTTTATTGGAATTCAAGCATTAACTTTCGTGTGCCTATGAACTAATACGAAAATGTTGTAATTGCTCGTAAACATTATAAAATATTGTAGTGAAGCATTGCCAGCCCTGTTAATTTTACTGCATACGATAATAAAAAACATACAGCTTCAACCTTATAAGGTTGCTCATGCGTGTAATTATAGGTACTTTATTTGCACTGCATGTGTTGAAGAATGTTGGATTGGAAGCAGTTAGCATCAACGTAATCTACAATGCAAAGTTACTATACTTAGGAAACTGGATTTAGGAAAGTATTTTCATTAAGTTTGCCTGACATTTGCCTAATGTGAAGCGACAAGCCCACCCATGAGCTAGCGGCACTGCGCTAGGAGTGAGCGTTGAATGAACGAACTGTTTTTTTAGACTGTTTTTTTGATTTCAACGAATAAACCAGTTACAGTCCACCGATAAACTAGTCTAATGATAGACTAGTTTATCGGTGAACTTCATGCAATACGTAAGTAGTCGGTGAACGTCGACCACTAAACTTTTCGTCTACAGTATAAACTAGGTTTATCGCGGTTAACCACTGGGATTATATAAACTCGGTTTATCGTGAAGAATTACACAAATCTGATACTGACCCGCTGGATTCGAACCTGCGACCTCTTGTTTGCAAAGCAAGCGGTTTCGCGCTACGCCAAAGAGCCTAACATTCAAACTCGTGGGGTTAATATTCTAAATATACGAGGAAATCCCTCTTTTCAATGGGACATTCGGGACACATTGCACCATGTGCATCTGTGGGCATCTAAGCTGCAATGTCCTTCACCCAGCCTTCACATTTAGCGAAAAGAAAATCTCCATGATTATTAGCGTAAGAAAAACACATTAATGACTCTTGGGGAAATACACTCCCGTAATTTCAACCACTAAGCTACTATGGAGAAGTGTGTACGCTATAAAGTCATAAATTCATAATTATTTGGATTTAATTTTTATCTTGGCTACCACCAGTTTATGACGCACAGCGCTATTACGGTAAATAGCGGAACTAAAACAAACAAAACTCCAGCTTGCGCTCACAGATGGCGCTGTTAGGCGTAACTGCACTAGCCCTCGGCAGCGGGAATTAAAAGTAATGACGTTGGAGTCCGTTCATATTTTCATTTATTATCGCTTTTTGTTCACCCTAAGCTTCCGTTCAGCTATAACAGTGTAACATCGACTAATTTGTGCGCAATAATAATTAAAGTACATTGTTATTGCGCTTTTAATTCGAGTTCGCGTGGCGAACGCAATGTTCGGACCGCAACGTATTACTTACTGTTAATTTCTCAATTAATTTAATGAGTGTTATTGCTTGCGTATTGTATCCAATTATGAATAATACGTTCGTTGTATTATTTATTTATGAGAATAGAAGAAACAATTGCACATTTAGAAAATAATATAAAGCATAATGAGACATCATCAATATAAAAATAAAACAATATAACTAATGATTCTAGAAATTACCACAGAAAAATAATATTTTTTACCTAGTAGTAACCCTACTAGGTAAAAAATATTATGTTTCTGTTGTGGTAAAAGGCAGTCATTTCTTTCTTAGATTTCTTTGACGTAAAGCTACGTAGTAGGTTCTCATATTATTTCATAAGTTTAGTAAGTCTATACTTACTAAACTTGATAGATACATTTCAACTGAAAATATATAATATGCAGGTACTTAATCAAGAAAATTGCATGAAAATAATAATGATAATTTTCGATGCAATTTTCCATATGTAATGATGATAGGTACCTATGTATGTTTATGTAATAGCTAAAATGTTCATTTCCCATAATCCATTGCGTTAGTACAAACTATTACAGCTTTAATTTCAACGCCATAAGGTTGACTGTATTATAATATTGTGGTATCAACTCCGGTGGCATAGGAATGACATTTTTGAGTAATGACATGACATTTTAAAACGTTTAGTCACGATCGTTGAGCTGTGAGAAAGGAAGAAGCGATTTAGTCTTTTTAGATAATTCTATTAACATTATGGTACTAATAGAAGAAAACAGGATATCTATAGTTCTCGAACTTCGTTACTCCAAAACTACCATATAGGTTTTATTTAGGGTTTCTTTTTTTTTTTTTTTTTTCATTTATTCATGGTAACAAACGGTCATAATACAAAAAACTGAGGTAACTTAATATTAAATTATAAATTACAGACCTACAGTACCAATTAAGTGTTAATTTTAAGAAATAACAATATTATGGAGTGTTAGCAAGACATGGTTTTTAAAAGAAAATTAATACCTACAATTGTTAGGACAATATAAACAATAATCGTGTATGGTAGGTTCAAGTAATATTGTAAAGCGAGAATACTATTTATTTACTTAAGGCTTGTCTTAGACTTAATTTTAGTTTACTGAGAGAAATATTCAAAATATCTATATCATAAAATTCTTTATTGTATATGTTGGTGGAACGATATAGGAACGAATTACGAGTATATGTTTTGGATAATCGCGGAGGAACAAAAAGTGGCAATGTTCGTGAGGAGCGCATCGGGATGCGAGTACGGACTACAAAAGGTATTCTTCCAAGTAATGTAGTCGAGTCAATCAAGGAATTAATTATTTTATAAAGAAAGACAATATCAAACATTTTCCTTCTATCGCTGAGACTAAGCAAATTATGCCTACGCAACGCATTCTCATAGGTAGAATCTTCGATATTGATACGGTAGTTCAGTGACTTTAAAAACTTTTTTTGAATTCTTTCAATTCTATTTATGTGTATTTGGAAGCATGGACTCCACACAGTACTACAGAAGTCAAGAATGGAACGAACGAATGAAAAATAAAGAATTTTGAGTAATGTTGCATTACGAAATGGCTTACTGACTCTGAGAATAAATCCTAAACTGCGGAACGCGGTAGCAACTATGTGGTCTATGTGATTATTAAAAGTTAATTTTGAATCCATAGTTATACCTAAGTCTTTGATGGTTGAAACTCTTTTAAGAACGCTATCTTGTAGGCTGTAATTGAAGTAGATTGGATTAGTTTTACGAGTATATGACATAATGGAGCATTTATCAATGTTTAAGAATAATTGATTGCATCTACAATAACGATTTAAATTATCTAGATCCTTCTGTAGATTATTACAGTCGTCAGTGGATTGTACTACTGTAAATAACTTAGTGTCATCAGCGTACAGAAGGTGATGACTGTGATTAATTGATTGTCCTATGTCATTAATGTAGATCGAAAATAGAAAAGGCCCTAAATGCGAACCTTGTGGCACACCGGAGGGTACGGGGAGGAATTGTGATGAGTAGCCTTTAACACAAACTGCTTGACTCCTATTGGTAATGTAAGACTGGATCCATCGAAGGAGGCAGCCGTGTACACCAGCCTTCATAAGCTTCTTAATGAGCATATCGTGGTTTATTTTGTCAAATGCTTGTTGTCTTTCTGTCTGTCTGTCAAATGAATGTTTCCTTTTATTATTCATATTATTATCCAAAAAACATGACGTTAGATAATAAGCGACTGGCCTGTCAATAGATCCTAGCTGCAACGCCGTTCGTTACCCGAAACATTAGTTAATACGAGTGCATAACTCTCTTCAGCGGTAATTACCGCTTTTATCTAGTACCTACTGTAACTGATGCAATTGCATCAGTTACAGTAGGTACTCCTCACACCGGAACACATCAATTTACACTTTACTACTTACATTAAACATTACCAGTCAGTTGAAGATAGGCGCCTCTTCCTTAGGGTTGGGTGTTTGCCATTCTAAATGCCAAATCGATGTATATAGCTGGTGTATTATCACAATCTTACCAAATGGTAAGCGTAAGCGATTCTGTGCTTTACTCTATCCATAGTAACGCATAGCATTATGGATAGAAAAAAAAACAGAATCGCTGAGCTGGCAGCTAAAGGGTCAAAACTGGAGCCCCTCAGACAGTAGAGACTCTACAAGCAGCTGACGAACCCCATTTCACCCCCTAGGTAGGTAGGTGGGGGTACCTACCCGGGTAGGGTAACCTTACCCTTATCATAAATAAATGTTTTTTCTTCTTCTTCTTCTTCATATCGCAAGAATGCCAGCTACTTAAAGGTGGCTCGTTATCTGGCTGACCTCTCTTTAGCAATTTTAACCATTTACTAAAGAAACAAGTAAGAATCCCTTAATATTTGACCGCCAGGTCCAACTCAAACACCACAAAACTGACTAATTGCGTGAGATGACAAACCAAGACAGATTTAACTAGCGCAGAAGACATATTATAGTCTTCAGCGCTGCGCTTCTGAGCTCTACGCCAGATAACGGGAACCAGGATGGACAAAAAAGAAGCTACGAGACAAGCATGAAACACAGCACTCTGTGTTGGTACTCATTGCTGCTTGGCAGCAGAATATGTGATACTGCGATATTAGCACCTACCAAGAAGGTTTCTAGGACAAGAGACCTAGGAACTAACACTCACTTTGTTTTAACCTTCTATTATGCAAATCGATATTGATATAGTAACCTTGTTTTTATTGCTCATCGATTCTAGCACCTGTTGTTTCCTTGGCTGTTTGTAGGCAAATTACCATCGATATGTTATTTAAACTAGTTTTTCAATTACAAACAATATATAAATCCTAACCATGGGGTGGCTTTGCCTCATTAGCTAACACCAAAATCTTAAATAAATTAATTTAGAAATAAAACTATAGCTACAAACTTTTTTTTAACTTTATAAGCATTTGCCGATGATTTGAAATAAACATTTAAAATAAGAAGACGACCGTACTTTGTATTCCTATAATAATTACCGTTTTTCGAGTCATCGCACTTTTTCTAGAACAAAAATAGTAAATCGATGCATATGTATGACCGATTGGTGTTCGGAAGGACGATCTACCATAGATTTAATATTAATAACGTATTATATAATATAGCCCACAGTGGGCAGCCGCTTACTAACAAACCTGAGAAAGATGGTTCTAATCCCGCAAAGAGCCTGTTGTGTAATTATCCTTACTAGTTAGGAGAATACAGGCTGATCAGCTCATTGACAGAAGAGAGAACAGTAAGATGGCAGATCAAAACAGATTGGTTCTGATCTGCCCCCCATCGTGTCAGCAGTGTTGAAACATCGCTGTGTTTCGGTGTGAAGAGCACTAAAGTCTATATAGATTAGACTTGATTTATGTTCTGCTGTGATTGTTATACTTGATTATGTTCACCTGGCAAACATCTTGCTGGTATCATCAATACACATAAAAAGCATAAGAAATACCTACATAAATTACAATTTTTTTATATACATACTCTTTAACTCTTTAGACCGTAGTATCGATAAGATAGCTACTTCAATCTAACTTCTCCCCTTATGCTGTTTATCGTAAAATCTTGTGCCGTACTTCAACCCTCGAATAGCTAAATATGCCTGCAGCCTGAAGTTATAATTGTTAATACACCTTCAGGGACTCGGAGAACACCCGGGGTTAAAGAGGGCAACTCACAGAGATACTGTAAAACTAAAACAGGCTATGAATTTATAATTTACTAGCTACCTGCTGCAGCTTCTCGCACATATTTTAAGGTAGATACGATTTTAATTTATTTTTGAAACGACATGAATACTAGATTCCTATAATGGGAAAGGGAAAAGCCCGGAAGCAACACCATCCCGGCCTTTGGAGAGAGAGGTCAGGCGCAAGACCGACTTTTTACATGTCCATCAGACGCATGGATCAACTAACTTTCCAGACGATCATGTGATCGGGCTGTATTGTCCTAACCAGTAGAGAAAAACTAAAAAAGTTGTTACTCCCCGCGGGATTTGAAATGCACGACCTCCGGTGTGCAAAGGAAGCGGTTTTCCGTCGCGCCATGGTGGCTACAAAAAATACTGAGGTGTTTTTTTACAAGACCATAATCGGGATATAAAACCCATTACCTAGGGTTGATTGAATATAACATGTTGAACCTTAGCAATTGTCATTGGCTGGCCATCGGTTAGCCATCACTCCTATGTTCATAGATTTATTGTTCCGCTTTTGATATTGTAAAGAAAAACCAGTTATTATTACATACCCATACATCAAATCACGCCTTTTTCCCGTAGGGGTAGGCAGAGCGCAAGGGCCGCTTTTCGCCTCCGTGAGAAACGAGACGTGATGTGATGGGTGGCGAACCACATCACCGCCATTTTGGTTAATTAATTTATTTATATGATTGACCATTGCGTTTTCACGAATAAGGAGGGAAAGGGAAGGATAGGTGTTGTGAAAAGGATTGGCAATTTAGAGTGGGAAATAGGAAAAGTAGGATATAACCGCCCAGGAGGGCAAGGAATGGGACAGTAATAGCTAGGGAAGCCGGGGTTGCATATCCGTATACTATACCACAACTACCGGACAGGTAAGTTATTATTATATAATTAATATACCTACTATCAAAATCAATATCTTGGGATAATCCACACACGGTTATCTGATCCCAAACTAGGCAGAGCCTGTACTATGGAAACCAGACAACTGATACTAATACTTATATACATATTTTTTTTTTAAATACATACTTAAATAGATAAATAACACCCAGACACTTGGTGGGAATCGAGCCCACGACCCAACGGTTAGCGGACAGGGTGTCTAACCACTAGACCAACGGGCCCGTCAAATTGGGTTATGGCACTATGGCGTTATATTTATGTCAAACTTTTAAATCTTAAATAGAGTATTTATATAATAATGCAGGTTAATTGCCACTGGTAGGTCTACCAGTAAATAAATAATTAGGTGAAGTGGATTGGTACCTGTTGGTTTTGTAATGCACCACAATGTGAGTAAAATTTGCTATAACAACTTATACAGGCGTTTCAAAGTGCTAGTACAGTCTTAAGAAGAAATTGCTTAAACATTATATTTTGTGATGTATTTATCTAAGTGGGATAGATAATTGCAAAGACGTCCGTAATTACCAAAAAGATAAGAAATAAAACAATTGGTCGTAAATCAGTAGAAGAAGTAGTATTAAGTGAAGCGTCTCACTACTGTAAAAAGTGGCTCACACCAAACCACTTACTAAGTACTCTATTCTGCCTAAACTACAAAACAATCTATTGACAGAATGTATACTAAATGGATTACTAATATAAACCAAAAATGTCTTGGAACTCAAAACAATGCTGGAATCAGCCACACAAACAACACAACGTAAGTCAACAACAAAATTCTCGGAGTTGTAACCACAACAATGTGAGACCGCGTCGCTGCGACACGCACATTGTCTCGGACGGACTAGTCGTACATTTAATTAATTAGGTACATAATCCAAAGTCAATCACGTACTTACTTACATAAAATAAATCTGGCTCACTGAAAAGGTGGGAGCTTTTCAATTTAAAAAAAACCGCATGGTCTCAAGATTGAATTAAAACTGAAAATAGAGAATCAAGGTGATTGTAATAGGTAATTATGAGACCAATTAATAAAATACTTTTTTAAAATATACACATTTTAAATAGTTCTAAATTTTAATATAATTTGCGAACAACACTGTAAAAAGTAAACGGCAAAGAAAAAAGTAAGTAGAAAATGTTATCAAGCTGACGATACGGGATGCAATGAGTGCAAACATCACTGACGAACTATGCAAGATATGTGACGGAAGAATAGAGTGCGCACCGACCGCCATTCTGCTAATATCATTAGTCCACACCCTGTACGGGCACATTGGAACTGAGCCAGACTATTTTGGTAAGACGAAAAAAACATCTTCAAGGTTTATAAGCGTCGGCCCAGCACATTCCGAAAGTGCGAGCAATGTCAAAGAGTATCCGTACTTTGACAAAATAAATGACAGATCGAAAGCATATGACAGTGTTGTCGATTATGATTTTATTGTCGTCGGAGGTGGTACTGCCGGCTGTGTTGTTGCTAGCAGATTAAGCGAGAATCGAAAATGGAAGGTAAAGTATATTTAATTTTAAAATTATCCTAGGGTATCCTATCGGTGTCAGTCTGACCGGTTTGTTGGTTGAAGGGGAGCAATAAAGAAAACACTTGAAGGAAGTGGCTGAAGAAGGCTTAATAAAAAAAGTCGGTGCTCGCCAGCCAGTTTCTTAATAATAGCACCGTAACACAAACTTCAATTTTGTGTGATATTTATTCATATTCATACTTTTTAGGTAATTTTCTTGAAGCTGGTTTTAATTCTAAAGTCTTTTTATTCAAAGGCACTTAATACAACTAGAGAACCATTTTGAATGTCCTTTTCAATTAAAAAAGAGTAATATTAAACTGAACGGAATAATTAAATGTATTTTAACCAACTTCAGAAAGGAGGTTCTGTATATGACGCGTTTGTATGTAATATTAATAAAAATGCATAATATTCACATCTGTTTGGACATCAAAACAAGTGTATCTTAAGAGTGTGTGTAATGTATGGTATGAATGTTTGTATGTAAGTAGGTATGTCCCCGTATTTCTCAGCAACTACAAATGCGAGTGCGGTAAATCTTTTTGTAATAGTTTCAATTTCTTTCAACTTAGGAGAGAGAAGTTTTATCGAAATCGGTTCAGTAGTTAAGAAGAACTGTTTATGATTTTAGTAGCATAGCTTTTCAAGTTGCATAATAGTTTTTTCGCAAGCATCGGAGTTATATTGATGAGTCACTAAAAAGTGGCAGGTAGGTAAATAACATATTTTTAGAAATAAAAAACCCCGCATAGCGTTTTAACTTAACTATGAAACCAGCACCAAATGGCACTAACTACAATATATTTTCGTTAGTTAATGGTGTTTAGTCAATTTTCTTTGACATTTTTGTCGTCATGGTTGTAATTTTTTTTATATTTTATTAAATGACATATTATTATGTAAATATTATTATGTAAAAAAATTCAAACCTTTACTAGAATCAACTTAAATTGTTACACTATAATTTTAAATTGCCACAGCCTTGATGGGTCTTACAAGAAGGTAGATCTGATCCGAGGGCTGTAATTTCTCTATCCCTGCTAAATTAATCTGTATTCGGATCTCTCTAATGTTGTGTTATATGTCTATAAGGTTTTGATGATAGAAGCAGGTCTTGACGAACCGAAGATGGCACTGATTCCAGGCCTCACAAGCGAGTTCAAGGGTTCAAGCCTGGACTACCAGTACTCCATGAGACCAAAGAAGGGGTGAGAATTAAAATCACCGTTTTTGTAGAAGATGGATATAGGATCTGCCTAACCATTGGTTTTTGAAATCTAATAGAACACCATTAAAGATACAAAACGACGAAAATTTTGAAAAAAAAAATAGGGTACTCGTATGAAAATCTTTGAGAAAATCTTACGTCTTTATAAACATTATCCACATCAGTATTATAAAATTAAACTATATATATTTGCACTTTTTTAACTAAAAAACCACTTGTTTGGCAGGTCCTATAAATGTAGCTGTAGTTTTTATCAATCGTATAGTCATATGACGTTATAGATTCTGTCAGAGCCGTGCTGAGAAGGGTTGCGAGATGGTCGTTGGAAGGGTCCTTGGAGGTACCTCTACGATCAACGACATGGCGTACATGAGGGGCAGCCCCGCGGACTACGACGAATGGGCGCTGAATGGCAATGAAGGATGGGACTTTAATCACATACTACCTTACTTTAAATATTCCGAAGGGAACTATGATAAAGATATTTCTAAAAATAAGTTTTTCCATTCTACACAAGGGCCACTCGACGTTGGAAGATATCCTTACGTTGATGATAACGTAGACGTATTGTTAAGTGCTCTTAATGAAATGGGTTACAATTATACTGATATAAATGGAAGGAATCAGCTTGGATTCATGAGAATACAAACGATGTCATATTATGGCGAGCGCGTTAGTGCTTACACAGCTTTTATAGAGCCAATCAAAAAATTACGATCCAACCTAGACATAGTAACAGAAGCATTAGTTATTAAAATAATGGTGGAAGAAGTTCGAGATGAAATAAAAGTTGCAGGTGTAGAATACATGAAAAATGGTACAAGAATAAGAGTTAGAGCTTTGAAAGAAGTTATAATAAGTGCTGGAGCAGTTAACAGTCCTAAACTGCTAATGCAGTCCGGTTTTGGACCTAAAGATTACTTAGAATATTTGGATATGAATGTTTACTTGGACTTACCTGTGGGGGCTAATTTTCATGACCATTTATCGGTGTGCTTACCAGTTATCAAATTAACTAAGACAGCAACAGTAACAAAATTCCCCGAGAAGTTGAAAGATATTTCTTCATACTACGCTCATGGTGCAGGCCCTTTGTCAGCCAATTTTCAAGTTGTTGCATTCCTAGAGTCAACAATTTCAGAAATACTAGGAACACCTGATATTGAGATACGATTTAAAGGACATGATTCCAATATGTATTATGACAAAATTGAAATTTGCGTATCACTATTGACGCCTAAAAGCCGCGGACAAGTAGTATTAAATGCCACAGATCCTATATTAGGACCTCCTTTAATTTATCCCAATTTTCTTAAAGATCCTACAGATGAAAAGAAATTGTTAGAAGGTATACAAGAAATTATAAAGATTTTTGATACTGAAGTGTTTAAAACTGCCGAATACGAGTTCGACCCACGTCCGATTCTGTATAATGACTGTAAAAATTACGAAAGGGTATCTGAAGAGTTTTGGTCTTGTATAATTAAACACTTCTCGACTCCGTTACACAACTACGTTGGTACATGCAAAATGGGACCAGAAAAAGATCCAGAATCGGTTGTTGATCACAATCTGAAGGTATATGGAGTATCCAATTTAAGAGTAGTCGACGCCTCCGTCATACCAAAGATAACAAGAGGCTCAACAGCAGCTCCTGTAATAATGATAGCTGAAAAAGCAAGTGACTTAATAAAAACTACTTGGTATTAATAAATTGTTTTATTTACATAAATTTACCGTCTATTATAGAAATGGCCATTAGTTTCTTTCCAGTCTTTTATGATCGTCTTTGCTGCCTTTTCAGCGATCATCAGCGTTGGTATAAATATACCTCCTCTAACATGACTAGGCATAACAGAAGCATCCACAATTCTCAGACCTTCAATACCATGAATTCTTAACTGATAGTCCACTACAGATTCAGTTTTATTTTCGCCCATCTTACAAGTACCTATTGGATTACTCATAGCTTTCGTATAATGTCTCGCTATACAATTCCATTGGTCTCGATTGCTAAGTCTATCACAAGGAAAAAGATCTAATGGTGCTAATTTTATTTCAGACTTCTTTATTTCTTTAGTATTCAACAGCTGTAATGCTATATCGACGCTATCGATAATAGAATCAAGGTCATCAGATTCTTTAAAAAAGTTGGATTGTATAACTGGCCGTCCGTATTTTGGGTTTCTTTTGTTAAGCATGACTTTTCCTTTACTCTTAGGTCGAAGTAAAATAGGGTTAATATTAATTAAATTGTAGTAAGCTAACGGCATATTTGTTTCTTCCGCAGCGTAAACACTAACATTGTTCAGCATGAATTTATCACTTCTAATAAAATTTCCTTCTAAAGATAATTCTATATCAGGGGCATTAAAGTTCTCGTACAACTGTATGAATGCGGATATTTGATTGATACCTCTTGATGCCAGCGGTCCACCACGATTGTCGAACCACGTTTTAAAATCATTAATGATTTCATTTTCTGTTACTAGCGGCGCATCATTTAATACGAACGCCAAACCACCTATAGTAACTTGATCTTGATAACTATGCCCTACAGGAAGGTCTAAAATGGAGGATATATTATGTTTTTTGAGATCAGCTGTAGGACCTATACCAGATAGATGTAATAGTCTAACATTATTAATAGCTCCAGCTGTCAATATGATTTCTCTCTTTGTATATGCACGTTTTTCTTTACCTTTCTCTATTTCATATATAACACCTTCAACTGTCTTCTCTTGTTTGTTTATAACGATTTTGGTTACCAGTGCACCTGTTATTACTTTAAGATTATTTCTATGTCTAACAGGTTTTAAAAAAGCATTATTACTGCTTATTCTTGTGTTATTTAAAATGGAAAATTGGTTATTAACAACAGCTTCTTGTACATTAGTGTTTATATCCATAGTCCGAAGACCCATTTCATTAAAAGCAGCAATAAATATCTCCATGTATTTGTCAGCATATTTAAATCTTTGTACGTGCATGTCTCCACCTCGGGAATGGTAGTGAGAGTTCATCAACACATCATAATCACCTAAAAATAAAAGCATCAATTTATTATTGGAAGAATATATTGAATTGCTGTTTTGACAATCAATTTCAAATTTGTTAAATATACAAGCATTAAAAATGGCTTAACAGATTTTCATAGCTAAAAATCTTCCCGATACCGAAACCGCAATCAAATCTGTATATCTATTCTTTTGGGAGCTACGATTCCTCGGACAAACAGACAAGGCGTCAAAGGTATTTTTTTACGCGGGAAAGTCTTCCAAAGATCCCCGGGAGCTGTGGGGCTCGACCGGGGATTCTTACTGATTGATACTGGGATTCTTACCCACTAAAATCCCCACGGCTGTCGCATCGGCACATGAGAGGGGGGACCCTAGGACTCTCCGGTGGGATCTGCACCAGGGGCCGCTGCCTTGCCTTTGAGCCCGCCGCCGGGGGGCGCATTGTAGCCCCCCGGGAACCTGACACGGTGCTCACGGGGACGGGGGTCACAACCCTGCCGCCGTCCTCCTCGGAGTCGCCGCCGTACTCAATGGACGTTCAAAGGTCCGAACGTCCAGCGACTCCGAAAGGCGTCAAACTTATACCAACCTTCATTTTTCATCGGGGGTTAAAAATAGATATGTTAGTTATATTTTTGGTAGTGAAAAATCTAGATTCTCGGCTAAATAATTCTCAACTCACCATTATCTTCAATACTCTTAAAATATTCAATGATATTATCAAATTTCCAATGTAAGGAACCCAACGCGCCCTTGTGCCACCCATCGTAATCCACCTTCGATCCTCTTGTATACTTTCCATCACTGATAACACTGGACCCTCCCAGCACCTTGCCGGTCTTGACCTCGCAGCTACCCCCAGGCCTGGAGAGGCAAGAGTGACCGTTTCTTTCCGTGCGGTAGTTCCAGATTATAGGACGGTAATCTTTTGTTGGCACTCCAGGTATATCGAAGTCTATGTTTTCATCAATACCAGCTTCTAACACTAGAACCTGTCAAAGCGGAATAAGGACTGTTTTTGGTTACTGTAAGTAGATGAACTTCTTGAATCCCCGTGAGCATCATAAAAGGTACTCGAGGGGTTATGATGTTGCCCCCAGCGGCGGGATCAACAGCAAGGCCCACCGGAAAGCCCAGCTCAGGTCTCGCTTTCCCCCTTTCATGTGCCGTAACGACATTATTTACAGGGGTTTTAGTGGATAAGAATCCACATACTCGGTTGACTCCCGCTGGGACGTCTCCCGCGAAAAAAATCTAATTAATAGGTAAATGTACTTTTAGGATTTTTGTTACTAACTTAGTGAGGAGACAATCAAGACCTGTACCTGATGGTAAGCGACATACCTGTCTACTGACATCCATCTGCATGTACAGAAACAAACAAGTTTTTATGTCCTGATAAAAGGGTCTATGTTAGATGTATAGTTATGTATCTGCAGTCAAAGGAGCTAACGTTGATGTTCGAACTATCACAGTAACTACTAGTAGCGGCAATCTTACTAACTGGAGGGATACCACGCGACTTAAAAAGAGTGTTTATTGTTCCTGCAATCTTCTATAAGTGTGTTAAGTCCTTACAAGTTACTTCCAAGAAAAACTTCCCGCTGGTGCTCAAAGCACTTTTAAAAAACAAATTTGATATCGCTGTTACGTTTCCAGTCCATCGAAATAAATATATGATATAAATCGATTAATTTAGCCAAGAGCATTGCCCACGTAGATGCAACTAATAAATGATGAGGATCGCTGTTAGTTTATTACGAAAAAAAATAATGAATGCAAAACAAGTCCTATCAGCAAACGCCACCCTCGCGCCTCTACCTCAGCGGGTGGCTCTACATGAGGCCAAGGTCAATCCACTATCAAAGATTATATCTATCAGAAAGCTTGTGTGACCAATAAATGACACCTATAAGATACATAACCTAAAATATAACAATATCTGCGGCATGATATGGTGGCCACCCAGTCTCAATCCCTCGCTGTTCCTTTCTTTTCGCTGCTTCGCAAAAGCTAACAACAACGTAGTTGATAACTTCTACGAAACGACTGAGAAAATAAAACTATAAAAAGAGGTTGTTATCCAACGTCAAAACGTGCCGAAGAACAAGTAGGAATGCATACTTAATGCATTCCTATGACTGTAGAATGAATGACTGTAGAACTAGTAGGATTTTTTTTTCCTAGTAGTCATACATGTAGAACTACCGGGAATAGGCCCCCGCGTACATAAGTACTACATATGTAGCTTACTTGTCAATTTATAGCAATGCTACTTTAAACTTACCTGAATCAAAGTCAAAGATTCTTATATGAAAAAGAACAGTATAGCTACTAGCCACTATGAGTGTAGATTTTAATACAAAATGTATACTATTAAATGACATAATGATTATTATTCATTAACTTTCTCAAAGTCGCAGTTAGCGTGTATGCGTAATGTATCAGATAGATGAGATGTTCTAGGGTATGTCACCTTCCAATCGGCAACAGCGGAGAGTCTGTTAGCGAGCAGACAGCCGGCAGTGCCGCCACCCACGATGATGAAGTCAAACACGCTGTTCCTGGGGTCATGCTCGTCGGCTTTGCTGCGAGTAGCCTTAGAGAACAGGTCAGCGTTGGCGGATGACACCAGCAGGAAGAGCCAGGTCTTCAGTATACTACTGGGTTTTACAAGAATTAGAGAAAATGGACTACAATTGACTTTCATTATGTTTACTTTCAATAGCAATGTTCAATTCGTGAATACGAGTGAGCGTGTCGCAGCGAATATGCTGATCTTTTTATTATGCCACCATTAAGTTTTATTTATAAGTAAACCAATGTATTAGTACTGCCTTACGAATACAGGGCTAGCAAAAAAACTGGAGGACGAATTTCTCTACCTCCACCTCTTAAAGAAGAGTGCAGCATATTTCAAGTCTGTCGGTCTAAGAGATCCAGAAATCTCATAATGTTATACTCGTAAAACGCTTATTTTCCAGAAAAAAAAACCGCGGGCATATATACATACATACTATGTACGTATGTAACGCCCGCGCAATTTCTTTAGGAGTACTACTGTTTACAAAACTATTGCTATTTCATGTCTACTTATCAAAAGTTAATCTCTTAGTGTCGGAGATTCGTAATCAGTGAATCGCTTTTAAAACAATCATAAACAGCGCACACCCGACACACTTAAATCGTACAACTACTGGCAAATAATAGCCATCACTTATGCTGTCACACAGATACATTTTATACGTCACGATAACACGCACCAACACTCGTACCTTGGCTCCATGTCTGGACGACCTGATCTGACGGGGTTGCCTTCAACACTGGTCTGATTACTTAACGTGTGTGGAAGTGATGCCGGTTGCGGTCGGCCGGTCGCACATCCTGGTTGCAATACACTTTCGAAATTGGGGATGCGAGGGGGAAACTAGCTGTGACCTTCTAGTGTGCCTGCTCGAGGATGCCTGCAGTTACCACTGTTTTAGTTGAAGTTGAAAAAAAGAAGTTGCCGTATTTGTTCCCATTAATTTTGCATCATATCATACCTACTGCAAGGTTTTCTGTCACAAACACACGCGCGCATTCACACACACAGGGGCGGGCTGTACACACATATGTCAATTCAAGTACTAGTTTAGTGTTAATTAACTCTAATTGACGTTTGTCAGTACATACAGTGGTATATTTTTTAAAGCGCACCTGTTTTTTTAATCAATAAAATAGTGCTTAACCGCGATCTCATCTGATGGTAAGCAAGCAGTCAAGTAGGCGTGCATGGAAGCGCACAGCTTATGAACCACACAAAGAAAGTGCCCCATTGCGAAACGTCAATACCTTTCGCAAAGTACTGTACCGGTGGCAAAAGGAAATGACGATGGTTCCTTCCGATTAACACAGTGACTTGGAGTCGCTGGATGTTTGGAGTGTGAGCCCTAGACGCCCATCGCGTACAGCGGTGACTCCGAGGACGACAGCGGTGGTGTGCTTTAATTAATCTCCTGGCGGGTCAAAGGCACGGCATTGAGGCGTAACTGGTGCAGATCCTGCCGGATCGCCCCCTCACATGTACCGTTGCGACAACCGCGGGGGTTTTAGTGGATAGGAATCCCGGAAATACTTCGGTTGGCCCCCCACAGGGTTCCGGGGAAATTGTGAAGATTCCACCAACTCAACAAAAAAAAGGCCGAACTCATCGATATACTATGGCCGAACTGATCAATGTTGAGCCGGGGCAGCGCGAGGTTGTTCCCGCGCTATGCTCTATTACCTTTCTTATGCCTACTACTTAACTGTTTCTGAAGTCCGCTGTTATGCTGTTAAGTAAATAGTATGACCATGGAATTTATCCATGGTATGACAAAGGACAAAAAAGTAACATTAACATTTATCACCTGCACTCAAGTGTCATGCCTAACAAACGTTAACCCCGTTAATCGTTATCAACGCTACAGCGAGCGTAGTTAAATATGTACCTATTGCTATTGATAAGTGTCTACATATACAATTACCGACCGGCTCACATTATCATAATCTATGTTCTATTAGGCAATAATGCTTGTGTGCGTGAAGTCCGTAACACTTGCGCTAGGTCTCAAAACACCACCTTCGGAGTCGCTGGACGTTCGGGGTGTGGGCCCTTTGAACGTCCATTGAGTACGGCGGCGACTCCGAGGAGGACGGCGGCGGGGTTGCGACCCCCGTCCCCGTGAGCACCATGACAGGTTCCCAGGGGGCTAAAATGCGCCCCCCGGCGGTGGGCTCAAAGGCAAAGCACTGAGGGGCCCCTGGTGCAGATCCCACCAGAGAGCCCTGGGGTCCCCTCTCTCACGTGCCGATGCGACAGCCACGGGGGTTTTAGTGGGTAAGAATCCCACATACCCCGGTCGAGCCCCACAGCTCCCGGGGATCTTTCAAAGATTTCCCCCGCGTCAGAAACAAAAAAAGGTCTCAAAACACCAAGAGTCAGTCGGTGTCTAGTCGCTTAGATTCGGACCGCCACCCGCGGCATATATTGTTAGATCCTCCAGTGAACGTGACTTTGCCCCGACTCATCATCATCATTAGTAGCTGATAGACGTCCACTGCTGAACAAAGGCCTCCCCCTTGGAAGGGAGGAGTTGTCATAATCACCACGCTTGGCAGGCGGCTTGGGGATCGCAGTATAGGTGGAAGATAATTCCTAAAAGAAAGACGCTGCTGCCCGTTCTCGCTTAGTCGCCTCTTACGACACCCAACGAGAGGAGATGGGGGGATGCAATTCTAACCCCGCACCCCACATTGATATAATTATTATACATGGATTGATATATGATGGCTGCTGCTCGAGTCAACTAGTGCGTGGGTGCTGCTTGGGGGGAATGGTCCGACTACTATCCCTTTGGCTTTTTAGTTTGTTGTACTTTCGTCCTATTTTTTTTATTTCTTTCTGTCTTATTTGATCTTTTGAACGGCAAGACACACTGTCGCTCTGATCTAATTGTAACATGACACACTGTTTTAAAAAAAAGTGATAAAATGACAAGCCCGCTGAGTTTCTTGCCGGATCTTCTCAGTTGAGGCCGCGTTTTGATCCGGTGGTAGCTTCTTTTAAAAAAAAAACATGACCTTTCAAAAGCGCTAGCGTTAAGCCTATTTGAAATAAACTATTTTTGAGTTTGAGTTTGAGTTTTGATATTGATGCCCGACTGCGATAACAAATGTAAAACACTTAAAACAGTCGCCGGTCTGACCGGTGCGGTGGCGGGGTGGCGGGCGAAGCCGAAGGGTCGTACGCATGCGACCTTGATGATCATTACTCCACTGAGTTCTTGCTATTCTTAGTTGTGGCATTGTGATAATTTGATAAAGCCTGTCTCTTAGGTGCTTGTGAGCCCGTCCTTCCGATGAAACTGAAGTGATATAAGCGCTCGCCCTCTTGTCTGGTGGAGCTTTCATTATCCTTCATTCTAAAAAAAACCGCCCATATGTCCATCAACGCAGTGTCAGATATTATGCTACAGAGCAAAGTATCGAGCAGCAGTGCAGTGTAAAAGTCCATGTGCGTAGTTAGAACAATACAATACCGTTAATTAAAATATATTTTATTTACAATAGAAAATATAGATAACAATTATTATTTATTTTTGAACATAATTTTACACACATTTCAGAAAGTGTAAGATGATTATTTTTTTACATAACGACTGTCCCAATTTTTTATCTACCACCTACATTATATTAAACTCTCTCGTAATTATCTTCTATACTATAATAAAACTCAAAGAGCACTTTTTCTGTACATTGAATATTTTTCCAAAATTTCTATGTGGGGATACTATACTATCGACATAGAGGCCAAAACAATTTTTTTTGGAATTATTGTCTGTCTGTCTGTCTGTCTGTCGTTCTGTTTGTCCAGGTATCATTTGAAAACCCGTAGATGGATTTTGATAGGACTTTCACTGATGTGTTGTGTAGAAGTAGGGGTATAAATTGGTATATAAAACATCACGCTATGTTTCATAGGGGCTAAGCAGTGAAACATTACTTGCACATATTACCACGTAATTTCCTTTGTATGTGAATAGGGTAATTATAGACTGATCAGTTAATGATTAAGATATGTATTATTACGCTATATACAATAGTCGTGTGTAGTTCACGAATGAATCCTTCAATTGGACTACTTCAGTTGGTTTACTTCCTTCGTTCTCTAGTTCAGTTACAATTCATCTACTTCATAGTTCAGTTGTTTAGTCCACCGGGCGCGAACGATCCGATTCGAAACACGAACGATACGTAGTGCGGATAGATAATGCCCTCTCTCTCTGTTGTAGGTACTGAAGTGATTTTTCTACTTCACTCAAACTTTGACTCGGTTACGTAACGATATTAGGCGTGCTCTTACTTTAGCTGTACATTGCTTGTTTTTTAGAAAAGCTGATATTGAACTACCAAGCAAAATGGCAATGTACAGTTTATAAACACATTTGCACGAGCTTGAATATAAAATGTAGCAATCATAAAAGCGCATTGTTTTCATTTGTAAGTATCTGAGTAGTTATGAAAACTGTAAAGTTTTTAGAGTATTTTGAGATTTACGACATGATGTTACGAGAGTACGGGACACTTTAGTATAATTGTTACAGTTTACTGTTCATCTGAAATGAGTTGTGTGCATTGAGATATGATGTACCAATTGTGCGGGAATACGTTTCCAAATGGCTTAATTATTTAACTTTAAAAAACAGAAAATTAACGGAAGTTATATATACCTACTCATGTCTCAACTCATGCGATAAGCTGGTTAAAAAATGTACTGATCATTAATATATCAACCATTTCAATATCTCTCATTGAACTAAGAACGAAAACCGAGCAACAGACTAAATCATTTCTGTTGAGCTACTGGACTAGATTGAACTATTGAACTAAAAGATAGATATACTTCACAGTAGTGAAAAGATATGTATATATCTTTTCATTCAAGTGACACATTCTGCGCAAGGCTAATATACAATAGGGACTTAGCAGACATTTAGTTTGCATAAGATGGTTCATGATCATGAAATTTTAATGGAACTCCCCAAGTCCAGATAGATTACAGTCGCAACAATAAAAGATGCGAAAAACGTAGAACTTTCATTATCGAATATCATTAGACAGTAATTTACGATGTTAGCGTGATTTACATTATGAACAGCGCCATCTATCGGTGAAATTGAACATACAATCACTATAGAACTTTAATCTATTATAAATATAAAAGAAAGTCGTGTTAGTTAGTTATACACTATTTATAATTCAAGAACGGCCTAACCGATTCGGTTGAAAATTGGTGGGAAGGTAGCTTAGAGCCAGGAAACGGACATAGGATACTTTTTATCCCGGTAGGTTAAGGTTAAGCATCGTTAGGTAAGGTCATTAAATAGATGGGTGAACCGATTTGTATGATAGTGTGCATATCGGGTAGGTCTGAGAATAGGGCATACAGTATATTTCGTACCGCTAGGTTAAGGTTAAGCAACATAAGGCAAGGTCATTAAATAGATGGGTGAACCGATTTGTATGATATTTTGTGTGCATATCGGGTAGGTCTGAGAATAGGCCGTAAAGTACATTTCATGCCACTAGGTTAAGGTTAAGCAACATAAAGAAAGGTCATTAAATAGATGGGTGAACCGATATGTATGAAATTTTGTGTGCATATCTGGGAGGTCTGAGAATAGGTCATATAAAAGTATATGTAATGCCGCTGATACCATGATTGACGAGGATATATAGAACGAGAGGAGGGTGCAAGACGGGAGAAAGAGGGAGAGGGGATTCGAGGAGGGGGTGATGGGGTGAGGGATTGGGGGAGTTAGGAGGAGTAAGGGGGGAGTGAGCAGGAGCAAGTTCGTAGAAGAGAGAGGGGGAGAGGGTTCAGAGAGGGGAAAACAGGGAGAGGAAGAGGGGGAGTGTGACGGAAACCGAAGCGGGAGGGGGAAATAAAGGTGAGAAAGAGCATATAATTCGATTTTCTTTATAAGAGAGAGAGAGATGGAGAGAGATAAATCTAGGGAGGAGTGAGAAAAGGGGAGCAAAATGTAATAAAAGCGCGGGCGGAGTTGCGCGTGTCAGCTAGTACATGAAATAAAAATAAACTCCCTCATTCAGTAATTGTGTTATAGTGAGATTTTCAATATCGCTAAACAAAAGCGTATTTCATACACATACCTATATAATAACAAGTATAAATTATAAAAGTACAAAAAGCCTAACTGTAAACAAAAAACCGGTCAAGTGCGAGTCGGCCTCGCACACCGAGGGTGTCGTATCTTCTTGACTTGTCCCTTATCGTCTAACTGCCAGTCAACGCCTATCAGTTAAAATAGTTACCATCGATAGCTTTATGACAAATTTTCCGTTTCAATAAACAAAGATAGAAATATCTGTCCTTAATATTGGTCTAGCTTCGAGACCTTAAAGCTTACTAGAGATATGAAAATTAATGCCAACTGTCATATTGATACTTTTTAACTGAGATTGCTATCGGCGGTAGAGTATTGGGACCGGCCGTAAGTCCCCTCGCGCAAGCGAACATGTATGTCCGTTTGCGCGTCACTGTCATATTTTTGGAGAGCGTATAGGAGCCCACGAACCAGTTCGCTCGACGAAAGGGTCACAGCGGCCCATGGATTAACTGCTATAACTGGCTGGGTAAATGTTTTGGCTTCCGGAGCCTGGCTGCCTAGTGCGCGAGGGGCTTAACACCTCAGATAGCAAAAAAAACAAACCAACAACCAAAAACAACAAACTAAAAAAACTGTACTAAGTACTTATAAAGATCTTTTTATTTTTCCTGTAAAATATATTACATAATGTAAGTTTTCCCTATAACCCTGTTCCTGAAATATATAGATGACAGACCAAGTCGCACCATAAAAGGTTCCTTTTTTTACCTTTCAGGTATGGAACTCTAAAAAAGTACTTCAATTCCATTATACATACATAAAAGATTCACTTACGCATTTAAAGTATATTTTTAACTTGTTTCGTTAAGTCCTTTCTCTTAATACCCATAGGTATTGATGTTTTTGGAAGTAAAAATAAATGCAAAATCGCTACTAATGGGCGAAAAATTTGTTTTTGAAAAAAAAAAGAAGTTCTTAGCCTCTGTCACTTCCTTATCTAAAAAGAACCTAATGATATGTAATAAGTTTAAATCTATTGTGCCGATTAGGTTGTAGACCGTGTCAACGCAATAGACTTAAATATACTCTGTTTTTCTTTACAAGATCAAAATCGTATGTCTTTGGCTGGCCACCGGTCAGTCATTACTTCTGAATTATTATTATTATTCCTGTATATTTTGATATTGTAAATAAAAACAGAGTATACATACATACTCTCGAAAAACATAGCCCTCCCTCATTCTTATATCTGAAACATACAATTTAACTATTTTACATGTTTATCACAGACTAACTTAGATAAATAGCGAAGTGCAGTTCACCACCACAGACTGTAATGGCCCCAGGCGGGGCACAAAAAAAAATACATATTGTTACCAGTTCGGTATGTATAAATATAGTATAGAGTAAGAAACTGATATTTTTTATTTCAGTGGTGCGTGGTACACCCCATACGCCGCTGAAATACACTCAAAACCATAACGAGCAGATAGAATAATTGGCATTGTCCGTTTTTTTAATCATTGTAATTCTAAAATAGAGGAATAGAGTTACTGATGATTATCCACTATTTAAATATCAAAAATAATCAATGATTAACTATATTTTTGATTAAATGCAACCGCCCTTCATTTGCCCTGATGACGACACAGTTGGACAACAAGTCGCGCCCGAACAACGAACGATCATTGACATTCGCCAACACGTCCAAATAAGACCAATAAACCCATTCAGAAGGCTCCTTTGGTGAATCATTATGCAGGAAAGCGAGCCAACGAAGACGAACGATCGTTGGCTTTCATTGGAACGTCCAGAAGGGACCAACGAAATCCGTGCGTTGGCCTCTGGGGGCCGGTGTGACTCGGCATAATAAAAAGAATAATTAGTCAAAATCAAGCCATTTATGTAGGCCATACCCAAGAAATAGACATTCATACTCTCGAAAACATAGCCCTCTCTTCCTGTGGCATTCGGGCAAAAAATTTAAACATAACCTCTTTGTTTATCAAAGAAACGACTGTTTACCATCAGGCGGGCCGCATGCTTGCTTGCCACCTTGGTAGTATAAAAAGGTCACAGTATTTGGATGATACTAAATAATGAAAAAAAAACTATTGGAAATAAATAAAAAATATTAAACAAAAATCTTAACATGATCTCTGATTAAATGAAAATGATATTTTTTCGAAAAATAGATCATCATGGAATCAGAAATTTTGTACAACGCCAATTCATGCACATTATATTTGTTATAGATAGAAAATCGAACCCATGATCTTTACAAGTCGTTACATCATTGCATGAATATAAACTGATAAAGCTCCATTTACAGAATAATAATATTTACCTCTATTATGCTTCTTTGTGTTTACTTAACTAAGATTACGTAAATTTATATCACATTTTATCGATTACTACATTTATTTTACTTATGTATAGCCTGACCAGTATAATAAAAACCAGTATAATAATAAGGGCAGCCAATAACAAAATTCTAAAAATAAGAAATTTATTTCGATTATATCCGCAAAATGGCGAGGAATTTTTATCTTTCTGGTCATTATATTTATAGAGCTCCAATCATTCCCGCCTGACAGCTTTGGTGGACACTCTGAGTCGACTGTGCCACTATGAAAATAGAGTCCAATATCCACATAAAATTTCACCTCTATTTGTCATGTAAACTTTTACACAAACCACATAAATCATAAGTAGTCCCATCAACGAACGACGTGACCCTTGGCTTCTGAGTGCACCCTTGAAATTTCTTTCTCAAACACCTCCTGTTGGCCTCGATCAAGAACATCCTTCCGTCTGCTGACAGAGCTTTTTCAAAAACCAACACAGCATCGTACTCTTTCAAAGGTAAGAACCCTCTATTGTTCGTTAAAAAGCACCTGCCACAATTTTCAGCAAACACTCTTGCACCTTCAAAATCTTTAAAAACAGGAATAAAAGGCGCATCGATAAACATAAGTATGTATTTCTCCCCTATCCTGTATTCTTTGCTCACAAAGTTGATCGCCGTTTGTGCGGTGTAGTAGGATATTAGTAGATATACTGTCAAGTACGATAGTATAATAATGCATAACTTTTGAAGTTTGGTGTACTGTCGCCAACGGAACGCGGCGCGCAATTGATACATTGTGTGTACGCGTCGAACATCGCCGACCGGTTCGACACGTTTGGAATTATCATCGATGGTTGGTATGGTAGACAAAGGGTAGACACCCCCACCACTTCTGAGTCTTGTGACAGTGCCATTGATTGATTTTCAACTTTATTCAATAAACGTTCGGTAGAGACTTCTTTGACAAGACTCACATATTGATGACACGCTGCTGGGCATTAAAAAGGTATTAATGATTATAAACTTTCAAAAGGTAATAATAAAGTTGTTTTTTATGTGCTTGTGTATTGCGTGTAGCTTCAGTGATGTATAAAAGAAAGTTAACTAGCATATTTTTTTAGTTAAGGGTGCACATTATCCATAGTACCTAGTCGTAATAGATAGATAAAGCTTTATTGCGACCACCTTTTAAATATTGCAAGCAATCAAAGTAATTACCACTTTATGTAAGTATAGCAAAATGACACTTCATCAAAATTTAACAACGAAACCTTATAACACAATTCCTTATCTTTTTTCAATTACGATTACATATTTATTGTAATAAAGACAAAATGGACAGACAGAACAGAGAAACTCTGTCAGTTTCTTTGTCAAAATGTGATCTGTTAAATTGACCCTAAATTAATAGAAGATTAACAGGATGTTTATTAATAATAATATGTACTCTTATATTATAATTATCCTTCCAAAAGTCCATTATATAAGAAGAGTGACGAGACAGGTAGGAAGTTTGGCTGATGGTAAGCGACACATCTGCCCATGGCTGCACTGCACTGCCGCTTATCACCCGTGAGATTATTATAAAGGTCTCCTGCAAAAACGAACTTCTTCATCTTCATCATCACCAGCCGGAAGACGGCCACTGTTGAACATAGGCCTCCCCCTTAGAACGCCACAATGAACGACAATTGGCTATTTGCTTCCACCGGTTACCTGCGACGCGCACAATGTCGTCTGTCCACCTAGTGGGAGGCCTGCCAACGCTGCGTCTTCCGGTTCGTGGTCGCCACTCGAGAACCTTTCTTCCCCTACGGTTATCGGTTCTTCGAGCGATGTGGCCTGCCCATTGCCACTTCAACTTGCAGATTCTGAGAGCTATGTCGGTGACCTTAGTTCTTCGATGAGTCTCCACATTTCGGATTCAAGGACTTTCAAAGGACTTATCACCTAGTAAAAAGAAAATACATTTCCGACTCTACCCAAAAATGTAACCGAAATGTCGGCACATACCAACAATACAGGAAATCAGTTCCAATCATAACATAAATAATGTTTAAAGCTCAAACCCACACACCCCTTAAACTGTTTATTGAACTCATCGCTTGTCATGCCCAGTACGGCGAATATAGCGGCAAGCCAAAAATATATACACTGCAGCGCCCCTTTGGGTTTATATTTGATTACTGACAAGCAACCACAGTGAGGAACATAAAAATGGCCAAAAAATATAAACCATCGCATCGAATTTCCGATTTTGAAATATAGAATAGCGACCCGCTGCACTTTCAATATAAATCTGTATAACCTGCCAGTAGAAATTCACGAACTGATGATGCAAGCCGTACAGACAGATAGTGAGTTTTTATATAGACTTCTACTAACACAAGTTTATATGGAGAGGGATCGACCGATTTAGGTTATACTAAACTGGCCAGGCAAATCAGATGAATCATTATTTTAAGATAAATAAAGCACAGGCAACTATAATGTAGTCTTTTATTTTCGCAAATACTACAAATTGAAATAAAACCGTGATATACACCGATATAGTTATATTCCGTAAAATTAGTTTTATTTCTACACAGGAAACTATGTTGTGGTCAGACGGGTACTGGTTATGTAGCTCGTAAAGGTGTGTTGCATAGGGTAAATGTGGGATAGTTGCCCTAGAGGTATAGTTGCCTCGATTGTAATTTCTCTAGTTTGGCGGATGATCACATGTTATTTTATTTATCTTTCGAGAGACTCTACAACTACCACTAAGTTGACCGTGTTGCATGTCTTTGTGCGATTGCATTGTAGGGCAAGGTGAAATCAAAGTTTTTGCGGGATAGATGGCCTCTTTTTCAGTGGGGCATCTATCCTATACGTAATTTACATAGATTAGGCAATTATCCCCTATATGGGATAGATACCCCAAAATTTAGAGGTCAGCAAAAATCGCTAATACTCTGGAAATATCAAAGATGATGGTTTTTCGTTTCATAAGTTTGAAGATAATAAATCAAAGTACCTACCCGTATTAAAAATAAAGAATTTTGCTTTTTTCACTGAGAGAGATAGTAATTTCAAAAAGTGTGGCAACTATCCCACTTTTACCCTACATTATAATATTTTTTTTTAAATTGAACAGACTTCAATATCACTGAAAAGTATAAAATAATTTAAATATTATAGAAGATGGTGTTAGCGTACCTACTATGTATATCTGGCACCAACTTCATTAATATTTAAATTATTTTATACTTTTCAGTGTTATTGAAGTCGGTTCAATTTTTTATATATTTTTGTGATATTTTCACACATAAAGATGGAACCATCGAACACGGTAAAATGATCTAGGTACGTTATGATCACATTATCGTCTACATAGTTTTACATAATTCATGTTTCTTCAGAAACAATTTATCCGGTCATAATGAAATTTGCATGGAATCATAACAGTAATTTACTCTCTCGAATAAAAAAAGAATCATCGAAATCGGTTCATATTTGTCAGAGTAATGTACTCATTACAGTGGTTCTTTCTTTTGAATAAAAAGATTTATTAAAATTGGTAAATATTTGCCTGAGTTATGATCATTTTTTTGTCCTTAAAAAGCGACATAATGTCATCTTTTAAGCATTCCTGCAAGTTTCCTGCGCAGTCGCGATTCTTGTTTTTTTCAGAAACTATTTATTCGTAAGCAATAATTTTTTTATGGGACCCAATCAATGGATTGAAGAAAGGATGGAAGAAAGATTTTTTCAAATCGTATCATAATTGCCAGAGTTATGCGCGAACATACATAAAAAAATATATATACAGACGAATTGACAACCTCCTCCTACTTTGAACTTGGTTAAAAAGTGAACGTCTTGCTTGTCTCGTCAATTCGTTAAATAAAAAATCACCCGTTCATATATTGAAGCACACTGAGGACGTACCTACGTCTATTTTACAAAAGACATTAGCCAATTTACGCAAACTGCTTCTATCCGCGCATCATTGATGACAAACTGCGTCAGAACTACTCGAATAACCCGAAATATGAGACCTTTCAATCAGCCATGTGTTAAAAGTGTGTGTAGCCACGCCAATAGCGTCACGAATTTCGTGAGTTTTAGATTGATTTACTATGTCTAGGCGTCTGTGTGGTAAAAAAGGCAGTAGGTAAGTGCCGCCACTTAATAAAATACCTTTTATCAGGCAACAATTAAACTATATTTTTTTAACCGACTTCAAAAAAGGTTCTCAATTCGTCGTGTAAGTATTTTTTTTAATGTACATGTTCACTCATAATTCCGCCAAATATGTACCGATTTGGATGATTCTTTTTGTACCTAATGGACGTTCCATCAAGTTGGTCCCATAAAATGTTATTCCTTAAGAACCAGTAGTTCCTGAAGGAACATGAATGGAATGTTAGAATTATCTGGTAAAATGCCTAAAACATGATATTCTTAGCAATAAAAATGATTATAACTCTTACAAATACATAGTTACCTATTTCAATGATTATTTTTTATTCGAAAGCATGAACCATTAGGATGGTTCGGTATGAATTTCATCAAGACCGGATAAGATTGAACTAGTAGAAACCATAAAATTGATGATATCTTCGACTACAATCGTGTCTGTTTGTCTGTATAGCTGTCTGTACCATCGCAGTGCTCAAACGAGTGAACAGATTTGTATGCGATTTTTTTATTTGAAAGCTGGTTTAAAGGATATGGTTCTTAGCGATGTTTCATGAAAATCGGTTTAGCCGTTTGAAGACAATCAGCTCTTTTCCAAGTCGAGGTAAAGATATTTTGTATGTAAAATGGACATTTTTCATTACTTCTATTAGTCCGAAATATCTGAAATTTAGAACATATATAAATCCGTTGATACTAAAGAAAATGGTAACCTTCCCCAGGATCTGATGATGGATCAGGAAGGTGGTCACAAGATTTCTGCATCAATAAACGTAGAACCACTGAATTTGGGCTCGTTGGGTAAGTCTCGGGAGTAGTTGCTAGAAAAATGGTGATCAGGGTCTGATGATGGAGCAAGAAGGTGGACACAGGATTTCTGCACCAATATACGTAGACCCACTGAGTTTGGGCTCGTTGGGTAGGTCTCGACGAGTAGCTGTTAGAAAAATAATGTTCATAGCCTGGTGATGTGAGCAAGCAGGAAGGTGGTGACAGGAACTCTGCTTGATTAAATGTAGGACCCACCGACTTAGATCTATGGTTGGGAGTTGGGGGTTTTTAGAAATTTTAAATTTATACCTGTTAGTGAGAAAGCTAAAGTTGAATAAAGACTATTCAAGAGAATATGACTAAAAAGTTTTTTTTTTTTTTTTATAAAACATAAATAAACCGATTTCAACAGACAACTTAAATATACTTGAAGTTGGTGCTAAAATAAACACGATACTTAAGCTAACACCTGTACCAACTTCAATCATATTTAAGTTATTTTTCACTTTTTAGTGTGGTGTCTGTTGAAGTCGGTTTATTTTTTGTTTAATAAACAATTTATCACGGCCATTTCAAATTAGACAAAAGTCCGTATTTTGGCAAACAGACACACTTAAAATACCTATTGGTTGAATATTGTAATATTATTACCAACTTTTGTTAAACCTATACGTATTGTGTACTGTAAGTTGTTTTTTTTTTTATATTTTGCATCATCTCTTTTAAATAAATAATAAAATACTAAATAGTTTGTCCTTAAGCTACCGGCTAGTAATTTTTGAAGGAATATGGTTTATAAAAAAAAATGTGTTACGTCGTTGTGACCACACGTAACTTTGTTGTTACAAATAGTATACATATTATGTTACAATATACATAATATGTATAGGTACTACGGTTTTGATGCACCAGCCTCGCCTTTCGCCAGTCTTTTAAATCTTAGATTATAAACATTTTTAACCGACTTCAAAAAAAGGAGGAGGTTCTCAATTCGTCTGTATATATATATATTTTTTTTTTCTATGTATGTTCGCGCATAACTCTGGCAATTATGAACCGATTTGAAAAAATCTTTCTTCCATCCATTCTTTAATCCGTTAATTGGGTCCCATAAAAAAATTATTGCTTAGTAATAAGTAGTTCCTGAAAAAACATGAATGGTGACTGCGCACTGAGACTTGCAAGAAAGCCTATATAGATGACGTTTTAGTCGCTCGGACTCGCTCGGTCGGACAAAAATAGTCATAACTCTGGCAAATATTTACCAATTTCAATGATTCTTTTTTTATTCGAAAGAAGAAACCACTGTATTGAATCTGTATGAATTTTATTACAACCGGATAAGAACATCCTGGAGGACCATGAACGATGTGGAGGAATTTATCTGGTAAAAACCATAAAACTGATGTTCTCCATTACATTGCTCTGACAATTATGAACCGATTTCGATGATTCTTTTTTTATTCGAGAGAGTAAACTACTATGATGTTTTCATGCAAATTTCATTACGACCGGATATTTTTTTCTGAAGAAACATGAATTATGTAAAACTATGTAGACGATAATGTGATCATAACCTACCTGGATAATTTTACGGTTTTCGATGGTTCAATCTTTATATATGAAAATATCACTAAAAAGTTTAAAATAAAATCTTTTTTAAAAAAAATTGAACCGACTTCAATATCACTGAAAAGTATAAAATAATTTAAATATTATTGAAGTTGGTGCCAAATATACACAGCAGGTACGCTAACACCAACTTCAATAATATTTCAATTATTTTATACTTTTCAGTGATATTGAAGTCGGTTCAATTTTTTTTTTAAAAGATTTTATAAGTTTCAAGAACTTAGTAATACGTCATAAGAATTTATCATCAAACTATGCTTAATTTCATTATTAAAATTTTTTATTTTTTTATTTTTTATTTTAAAATTAAAATTTCTTATTAAAATACTATGAATACTATGATCTGGGTTTTGTGTATTTAGTCTTCTGTCTTTGTGTTTAAAACTCAATGCGCTTTGCGACTACTCTACTTACTTACCTACTAGGTAATTTTTAAGTGTCGACATTCCCCTCTTATTGATAACTAATTCAGTTTCGCCCGACAAATGCGTCACGCACCAAAAATTTATTGCGCGACAGGCCGGTCGCGGTTTTTGCTGCCCTTAATTTGGGAAAAGCTGATACTTTCATATGCTGCGTACATAAATACATAAAAGCTACATAGCAATTGTGAGGACTGAGGAACTGACAATAAATATAACGATGTTTCTACGACATAGCGACACGTGCCTAGTTACTGATATGGTCTCAGGATGTTTATGTGTCTTTGACGGGACCCTATTGATTGTTTCCTTAACCAAGTTACGCCTATACTCCAAAGACGAATATAATAAGCGGTGATTTCTGAGATAATAATCTATTCTGTTTTATGCCTTGCTATTCCAACCCTTGGGGTGGTCGGGAATACTAGCACCTTCCCATCTCCTCCCGTTGCGTGTTCGTAAGAGGTAACTAAGGCAAAACAAGAAGACAGGCAGCACCGTCTTTGTATTGAATTACCTACCACCTACGCAGCGATTCCCGACACACCTGCCAAGTGTGGGTCCTGGAGTTTTCTCGAGAATCTCCTTTCAATAATAAGTAAACCTATCTAATAAATAAACTCACTAAAGATGACAAAATGCTGTTGGTCTTAAGCAATGTTTAACGACATCGATGCAATAAACTTGCATATGTCTTAGCAAATCACTACATCGATGACATTATTAAGTCCAAAAGGATATTTTCCTAATCCATGACACTAACTCATCTAATACGTACACAATACAATTCTACGATATGTAGTACGCAATGAAGTAATCACGTTAAAAGGTGACCTCAAATTAAATCCTGAAAATCCTGCCTGCTAACCGATGGGTCGTGGGTTCGATTCCCGCCAAGTGTCTGGGTGTTGTTTATCTATTTAAGTATGTATTTACAAAAAAAAAGTATATAAGTATTAGTATCAGTTGTCTGGTTTCCATAGTACAGGCTCTGCCTAGTTTGGGATCGGATGACCGTGTGTGGATTGTCCCAAGATATTATATTATATTATATTATTATATTATTTAAATCAAGTGAAAAATCAGATAAGCAATGTCACGTCCGCTCAATATCAACTAGGTACATGGCTCGCTCAATATTATTATCACATCGATGTTTAACACTTTAAAAACTAACCAGTTTGGCAGCGAAATTTAGTTTTATATGTAAAATTACATAAATGAAATTGTGTACCTATGCGAAAAATGTGAGCTCAATCCACATAACAACAACAATACATATAACAATAAACATAGATAGATAGGATATTATTTTATAAATATTTCAGTCCGGTCGCTACTTAGCTTAGGTCGCTAATAACTCGCTTGCTTAATATGAACATATTCGAGAAATAATAGAAAGAACAGGTACGCAAAAAAATATACGAGACGTACAATTCTAAATTATATTATTAGTAACAAACTAAACATTTAAAATTTCTGTGGGATTTAATTAAATATACAAACCCCAGTGTCTATACATCACAAGAATATACACAAGAATAGTTTTTAGAATAACCCTTCGTCTAATTCCCAGAATTTTGTTTAACCCCTGCAGCAGGCAAGTGGCCATAACATCGCAACTTTCATCAATGATCGCAACACTCAAATCGCAACAACCCTAAATGTATCGGTCCAAATGGCCGTCAAGTCCAGCGCCTTGAGTCGGCCGTAACCCCTCTACTAATCCCACCGTATCGTATTGTCCGGCCCCGGGTCGCAAATACCCCGCCATTCAAGATAAGCCGTGTCTTAAGAAGATCGTTCTTATCGTACTTAGATTTTAGATTCGCAGTATTAGAAAACACTAGAAAGGACTAAAGGTAGGTAATATCGAAATATATGAGTGAATGTAGCAGGTTTATTATAATAAATTAACTTGTAAGTGGACGGAAAAACACTTCTGAAGTCTGTGAGTGAAATCTAAATCATCGATTGGAAATGTAGGTAGGGAAAGTGATAAATAGATATATTTTGGTGATAAATAATAGATATTAGTTTGTCGGGACTCGGGAATTATGGAAATTATTAGAATATATTGGTATGTAAAAGGAAATTTTTAGATAGAGCGTAACTATTATCATCAACGATCAGCGATTAAATAACTTTTTGGAAGATTGATACAAGGGCCTGAGATTTAAAACTCGCACAGTTAGCATTAGCAATTGGTAGTTTGCTAAAACAAGCAATTATGAAACTCTAAGATGCAGCAGTACACTGTAAGAATCATGAAGACATTAAATGAATCACTGAATAAAATGCTATGCTATGCTGGAAAATCGCAGTTCAGCATGTGCAATGGCCTTATATGCTATGCGCATACTACAGAAGTCATTCTATGACGTTTATAAGTCTATACTGTCTTAGGGGTCAGTTAGACAAATCGCCAGCAATCATTCAGCGTAAGATAGCGCGCTCGTTACGTGCAGCTGTCGTCTCACAATCCCCAACAGCAGGGATTCAGCGCAGGATTTGGGAATTAGCCCTGGCGTAGGCTATCCTATCAGGTAGACGCACCGTAATGTTGTTAAGTCTATGGATTTATTAGTGACGGTAATGACGATCGGGATTAGAGGGGATTTATTGATTTTGGCATTCAGCCAGACATTAATCAATAATATTATGGTAATCACAATGGCACATTGGCTAGTCTTGCGTTAAATCATTTTGTATTTAAGTTGCAATATAAACACAAACTAATAAGATACAACCAAAGCCATCATATCGCAAATTGGTAAATTCATTACCTCAAGTACGGTTGAGGAAGAATAAAAGAGTTAATGAAACTAGTGTTTCAAAGCTGCGGCTCAACTCCTTAATTGATAATTAATCCGATTAACACAGCCTTAAATATATAACTGAAGCAGCAATAGACAGTGTATTTTATATAAAATATACCTACTTACCTACATTTGCATAATTTTCATACTTGCAAGTTACAAAAACATTTTTACTTAAATAAATTAAGCCTAATGTATATATTACGAGTTTTTGTTGATGGATGGATGGTGGATGTAACAAAATCTTCAAAATATAATAATAATGTCCCCCTAAAAGCTACGACTACAGCGGCCAATCTCTCTGAAGATCACGCAAGAGATATTATAGTGCATCAATGCAGACCCAGGTGCACAGGTTGCACTCTCACCCTCTTCCTTCATTCTCACAATTTGATGGAATTGTTTGAAATGAAGAAAGAGAGATACGCGAGACTGTAAGGAACAACTACACAAAGTGGTTGCTCCGCACAGGATTAGAAGCTGCGATCTCCAAATCGTAAAGTGAGCGGTTTTCCGCTGCATCACGAAAGTTTTTTTTTTTTTTATTTAATTCACTAAACTGATGTACAATCACACACGATAACACATACAAGCCACAATACAAAATCCGATTGACATCTACTAGAAGTGAATACAGCTTGCTTACTTACAGATCAAACAATAAGTTTCAAATCGCTGAGTGTATATTAACTGAGAGAGTTATTTATAAGAATATGATTAGTTTGAGTTCACTGTTCAGCTTAAAGTTACAGCTCATCATAATTTATAGATGCATACTTAGTCTGATACATTTCACGAAAAGTCTTACCAATTTCAGCACTTCCCATTTTCAACCATATAATCTTACCTGAAAAAATAAAAAGAAGCATTTTAATGACGGAAATTGAATAAGATATTAACATTAACACGAATGTATTATTAATTAATACAATTAGGCTAAAATTAAATCCAGTTAATTCAATGAACGCTGTAATTTATCATTAATGTATATCACGGAACAGTACAAAAACCCGTTGTAAGACATAAATCAGTCTGTGGAATCAATTGTTCGTTCGTTATATCGCTGTGTGCAAGAGCGGTGAATTACGGCGCGGGCCTGGGAGACCCCGCTCGCGTTCAACGGGTTGACTTATTCGATTAGAATATTGAACATGTATGTATGTGTGTTAGCTTTGTTAGCTATCTCATTCATCATCTCAGATTCATTATAGTGTGGACAATTAGCAATGGATTTTGTACTAAAAACATACGGCTCAATGTCATCATCATATATTCTACATTCCCAGCAGATTCTTCGCTATTCCTGTAATTTTCATAAATAATGATCACACATTTTAGGTCAATCATACTCAATTTATTAGCACTAATTAGCATACTCTTATTTGGTGATAATGCTGCCATACGAATAAAAAGTAAACCATAACTTACTCATATTATGATTCACCGAAAGTGGTCTTTTTAGACCCGCAGAATTTTCTTGATATCATCTCTATTGACAAGTACATGATATGACGGCCTATAAGGCCTACATAGTATTAATTATACTCAAACACTGTGTTTTTTTTTAATTCCGCGGCAGATGCAACTTTTTCTTCTGACTTTTGTATCCCTCTAGGCACTGATGCTCTGAGCACATGATTACTTTGCTTATGTCTCCGTTAAAAGGACGCTGACTAAATTACTACAAGTCTTTTAGAATAACGTGCGACTCTTTCAATCTTGAGTGACTACATCCGTTTGCTATTTACCGAAAGTTACCCGCCCTGTTACATAGGGTACTTAACAGCATATGCGTATGAAAGTACACCCTTTTGTGAAACAAAGGCAAGGTAATCAATCTCTAAGATATGTGTCTGCAACACCAGAAGTCCAGGAGTCACCGGTCATATGTTATAACCTCGTATTCAGGGTTTTAATGAAGAGTAATGCGTGGATTAGCGCGCGCAGACACACATACCGAACACGATTCCATTGTTCTGTACGACACGCCATACAAACAATCATCAATATTGAAATAAAAATACAATACCTTATAGGTATTAATGCGGTTTACTAATTATTGTTATTTTTTATTTACTTTCTCGACGTTTCGAATGCTTTACAGCATTCTTGGATTTTAGTTGATCTAAATTGATCTTGAATATTTAATAAAATAATCTCATAGAGTTTTTCGGGTTCACTCACCCACCCTCCAGGTCCTCGTTATTAGGTAAAGTGAATAGAACTAGTTAAGACAAATCTAATGTAATGTGCTTAAAAATTGGTGGTTTTACAAGAAGTCATTCATGGGTTCCGTTATCCACCTTCTAGATCTATCAAAAGGTCCTTCAGTGGGCAAGTGCAGCGAAATAAAAGTTAATGAAGATTAATTAACAACTGCCACCCATTTGCCGACAAATCGAATGAAACTTGATGGGCATTCGGAAGTGTAAAAGTGGCTGAATATTGATTCAAATTCCATTATCACTATACATACACGTGAAGTAAAAGTGTGTTAAAAAAATAGATATTCGAAAGAAATGACAATCTCTTCCTTTATGAAGGCGCTTAGAAACTGAGTTACAGCTAACTTGAGCTTTGTTTATTAAAATGTATGATTTAAACATCTTTTACCCGATAACCAATATATCCAAATATAAATTGCTACCCTACCGTGTGCAACAATGGATATGGTCACAAACAGCGGGGCGGCATAAAGCTATTTAAGCTAATGTGGCTCTAAACACAATGTCGTGTCGCTTCAATACGAGTAATTACAATTACCTACCTAATGGGGTTCTAAGGTTCAAACTTAGCAACGCGGCTCGATCAATGTGGAGACTAAGCCGCTGCAAAATAGACTGCACATTGGATTGGTGGTACCTATAAACCTGAAGGCAGAACTTTATGAGAAAATTGGACATTTGATGTCTAAATAGCAAGTACTGAACAAAAGTAAATAATAAGCTAAGGATGAGAAAATATTTTAACAACATAGTCACAATTTTTGTTGCGCATTAGTAGGGATTTAATTATCTATGGTTTTTAATATCATTGGATAAACAGGTCGTTTGACAGCTATAGTAAGTGACATGCCTGCCCATATAAGCTGCACTGCTACTCATCACCTGGGACATTGAGCCCTGTAATGTCACCAGCAGCAATGCCCTTCACGTCACTGAATACAGCAGTGATGGATTATCTGAGACTATGGGGATAGGCAGCTACCTAAACAACGGAGCTGCAACTGCTAACTTTAGAGGCATATTCTATTCGAATTAAAATCCCATCTTAGGTATTAATTAATTTTAATTACCAACACTAATGAGCATGAGTATTGCATTGTTTATTGCTCGTGATGTGAACAAAATTACATACAAACTTATTTTTTAAGTGGGTACACAAAAGTGAACAGGTGTAATTAATGCAACATACACTGTTATTATACCACCTTCCTTGACGATTCTCAGTTACTTAGTCATTGTCACACCTTGTTCTTTTTATCCAAGCTAGTAATTTTGCAAGTTACAATTAAACTTTGTTTAATTACACCTAACTGACTGGTTTGACTGACTAGTCTTACTTTAAAAACCAAAGCAGAGATATATGGTTGCAGTTGCTTAGCTAGCAACGTGAGCGACAAGATGGTGCATGTATTAAAATGGAGGAAGATGGTAATTTGTATTGTTTGTGGTATTCTAAATTCGAATTTGATTTTAGCCTCGCAAGAAGTGATGACCAAATTAACGAATGGATTTTCAAAAGTCCTTGATCAATGTAAGAATGAGGTAAGAAAAATAATAATAATTTGTCTGTTAAACCAATGCCTTTTTCTTAATTTTTTGTCTTACACAATAAACATTATAACCAAGAAAATTACTTGATTCTTTTTGATCCCTCCGGCTGAGTCCTTTTACTATGAAAGCCATAAGTATGGGTTGGTGGACTTACCAGCCTATTCAGTAAATTATACAGTTTATACTTTAAATCTACTACTACTATTATGGTAATATTCTCAAACAACCCTTAAGCATTGACAACTTCTCAATTCTTAAATATCTGTGTTGTGTGTGCATGGCAGAGTGTCCATGGGGTTACTGACTGGGTTCCAACGGAAGACCAGCGCGGCTTGTTACCAAGCCGCAATGCTGAGTTGGAACCTTTTCGTAGCAAGTTGCACCAATTAAGTTTATGTTTTCAATTGTTATTTTATCTTACTCATGTGTTTTTTTGCTATGAATAAATGTTTCTTCTTCTTCTTCTTCATATCCCAATAGCTGGGCGTAGGCGACCATATAATGCAAGACTTCTCAAACTTCTGGCGCGAGGAGTACCAGCTGGTGAATCGTGACCTGGGCTGCATGGTGATGTGCATGGCCTCCAAGCTGGACCTCATCAATGATGATTTGAAGATGCACCATGGGAACGCTCACGAGTTCGCCAAAAAACATGGAGCTGGTATAACATACACTTCTCACCGAACCATGTAGAGACCAAAGTCCCGTCATCACGTTTTTATTATTCAACATATAGGTACAGTGCTAGCCATGAATGGAAGCTCACTTTCTTGTTAACCACACAGGGAAAAGGGCTATGTGTTAGAGGTATCGCTGTATCGGTAGCAAAAGGAACGAACGACGGTCAGCACAGTACAGTATCTTTTTGTATAGCACCGGTAACTTTATTCATCGCAAGAACTCAAAGCCATTTGAATGTGGCCTTGTTTGAGTGTGATATTTTGTAAGATCTTCTGCAGGTTCGGGTCCACTAATTTTATTTTAACACTTTGGGTCCATTACTGCAGTGGTGAAATCTGGGAACGTCAAAAAGTGTATCTAGAGATCATATAATTCCGGGTTCAATTCCTTGATTGGATAATTAAGGAGATTCAGTTGCCCGGTCGGTTGTTAATAGACTCAGCTTCACAATTTCCCCAGTTATTTTTGCCAACAACCATTTATTATTTACAGTTAACACCCTTTAACCCTGTAAAACAACCTTTTTTAAATTGTAAATACCATTTTTTCTGATAAACTTCTTAATAGTTCAGAAACCAATAAAATTATTTTCAGATGACGCGGTAGCTAAACAACTGGTGACCATAATCTTCGACTGCGAGAACTCGTCTCAGGATAAAGATGACCCTTGCAATCATCTCCTGGAGATAGCCAAATGCTTCAAGACAAAGATCCATGAGCTAAAGTGGGCTCCCTCCATGGAAGTCATACTTGAGGAGGTCATGACTGCTGTTTAGAAATAATGATGACCTTTGGTTACTTGGAGTGGATATTTTAATATGAGTTTCGCCACCCATTGCAATTATTGTGATCTGTAAGACTCCATTGGATCTACAGTACTCAGTAGTGAATACATCTAGATTTGAGTAATACTCGGCAAGTTCTCAGGAGGTCTATCTAGAATGAGTTCTAATAGTTTACGAGCTCGATCAAACTGACAAATTTCTCCATACATTTCACACCAGCGCCCCTAGCGGTAACTATCAAAAACTAGTAACATGTACGGGAAAAGACTGAACTCGTACAGGAAACTGCCATGAAATACGCAACATACTAAAATGGAAAGCATTCATTTGCAAGAAGCTAGAGGAGCAATAAATTAAAACAATATGTATGTACATACGTTCGTACAAACCCATACAAAAATATATTTTTTCGGGGTTATAAATGATTATTATGCCCGCAATGAGTGACCATCAAAGATATAATTAATGTTGTTGTATTAGAATAATGAGATCCTCGTTGGTTGATAAAGTAATCAAAGGCCTGAATAGTCTTCAACGACGTAATGCTCTGCTTATTGGACTTGAATTACCAATAGTTATCGTCTCCTCCCCTTGTCAGCTATAATTTAGTTGGTGAAAGTTATTTTATTAAATTGTTATAACATGAGTGAATGGATTTTTTGTGAGTCTCCTAATTTATTTAGGTACTTATTTATACACATTTTATATTAGTACATATGTATAGGGGTGACTTCAAATTTGCGACGCGGCTGCAGTGCAACAATGCCAGCCGCGCTTTAACTTTAAACTCACCCTATGTAAACTCAGTATCACATATATTTACGGGTCTTGCAAACCTTCCGAAATGACTACAGACGAACAGACACGGTCACCTCCAAAAAAGTGACAGATAAAAATATTCCATTTCAATTTTAGTGGAACAAAATTCAAATATGTATGTATTATTAAGGACGGTTAGATCACTATGATTGAATGACAGTAGCAAGTGCAAAGTAAGTGTAACAAAACGTTCCGCACCTGCGCCTGAATCAACGCCCGCTCTGAAAACACAAATAATAACAATAAATAAGGAAAACCTACGCTCTGTATTCTTGTCACATATGGTTATGGAAGGTGCCATGGTACAGAAATATCAGTAGATTCACAATGTAAGTATAAGTGGATCCTCCGTGGCGGAGTGGGAAACCGCTTGCTTTGTAAACCGGAGGTCGCGGGTTCGAATCCTGCGGTGTGCAACAAATTTGAGCAGTCGTTCCTTACTGGCTAGGACAATGCAGGCCGATCACCTGATTGTCTGTAAAGTAAGATGATCCATGCGTCGGATGGGCATGTAAAAAGTCGGTCCTGCGCCTAACCTCTCCCCGGTCGTGTCGGTCTTCCGTCCCATCGGATTATGAGAGGTATTATATAAAGGAAGATAGAGTGCACTTGTGTCTACGCAAGCGCTTGTGCACTATAATATCTCCTGCGTACATGGCTGATCTTGTGAAAGATTGGCCGCTGTGGTCGTTTCGGCCAGGAGGACATTATTATTATAAGTGGATCATCCAATACCTATTTTATCAATTGTATGTAAATGATGACAAAATAATTCATTAGCGGACTTTGAGTGCAGCAGGAAAGACTTAGATGTTAACCAATTTTGAGGAAATTTGTTGGGTGTCTATATTTATTTTTAGGTATGGGCTTTAACTTTACCCTAATGAGTACTTTTTATGTGGGTGTGTACGCCTAAACAATGTTTGTCTGTCTACAGAGAGCTGCACCGCAACATACGTATACCAGTTTTAGAGAAACATAGTTAAAACAAAAAATTAGTAGTTCGTGAAACAATTAGGTACTAACTTGCATATAAAGGTTGTTCCTTCGATTTATTTTTATAGCAAAAACTAACGTGTTTATAATTATTATTTATTACGATTACTAATACTTACGTCAAATTAATAATTTAGTTAACATTATAAAAGATTCCTAAAATAAAATCTTTTTAAAAAGAAATTGAACCGACTTCAATATCACTGAAAAGTATAAAATAATTTAAATATTATTGAAGTTGGTGCCAAATATACACAGCAGGTACGCTAACACCAACTTCAATAATATTTAAATTATTTTATACTTTTCAGTGATATTGAAGTCGGTTCAATTTTTTTTTTAAAAGATTTTATTTTATACTTTTTAGTGATATTTTCATATATAAAGATTGAACCATCGAAAACCGTAAAATTATCTAGGTAGGTTATGATCACATTATCGTCTACATAGTTTTACATAATTCATGTTTCTTCAGAAAAAAATATCCGGTCGTAATGAAATTTGCATGAAAATATCATAGTAGTTTACTCTCTCGAATAAAAAAAGAATCATCGAAATCGGTTCATAATTGTCAGAGCAATGTAATGGAGAACATCAGTTTTATGGTTTTTACCAGATAAATTCCTCCACATCGTTCATGGTCCTCCAGGAAGTTCTTATCCGGTTGTAATAAAATTCATACAGATTCAATACAGTGGTTTCTTCTTTCGAATAAAAAAAGAATCATTGAAATTGGTAAATATTTGCCAGAGTTATGACTATTTTTGTCCGACCGAGCGAGTCCGAGCGACTAAAACGTCATCTATATAGGCTTTCTTGCAAGTCTCAGTGCGCAGTCACCATTCTTGTTTTTTCAGGAACTACTTATTACTAAGCAATAATTTTTTTATGGGACCCAATTAACGGATTAAAGAATGGATGGAAGAAAGATTTTTTCAGATCGGTTCATAATTGCCAGAGTTATGCGCGAACATACATAGAAAAAAAAATATATATATATACAGACGAATTGAGAACCTCCTCCTTTTTTTGAAGTCGGTTAAAAAGTATCGTATATTGAAGTTGGACTTCTTCCAATACACTGCGTCATATCCATTGTTCAAAGGCAAGCAAACAAGATGAGCCCCAGGTGCACGGGCGGATTGGTCGTCGTTCAAATAGATTTAACTGCGTCTACTCTTTGTTTGTTCTGATTACCTAGCACACAACGAACTACTTGAAACATCTACTGTGCTACGCCTACAAAGTTATAATGCTTATCATTTTCTTACGATGAAAAAATCATTATGGAATAAGAGATCACTAACAGGGGGTCTACCACCATCTATTAGAGCAGTATTATTTTAATATTATTTTTGGGAGAGAAAAGAACAAAGCGGATATCTGCGTCACTTTCCTACGGAAAAGTTATTTAACACTGACATTAAAGCTGATGGTCCCCTGAACCTAATAAATAAATAGCTATACCTACCCTGTTCTTCTTTTCAAGATAAAGACGATTGGTAGGGTTGAATATGACATACTGAACCCTACCAATAAACTTTGACTAGGTTTTTGCTAAGTTACGTTATTGCTAAGATTTTGATCTTGTAAAGAAAAATAGAGTATACTATCCTAAATAATATTTTGTTCAACCATTCAGCGATACGTGTGGTTAAAAATCTCCTTATAGATAGAAACGTGCTTCTACAATTTTAGCAAATTAATAAACGTCTATAGCAGTAAAAGTCAGTGAGCGTGGCTTGTCCTGGAAACAATATGCGCAGGTTCGAACCCCGGCTCGCACCTCTTATTTCTTTAAATAATTAATCATGTGCGAATCATCTTTGTGCGATTGTTACCAGCTTTCGGTGAAGGAAAATATCGTGATGAAACCTGCATGTCTGAGAAAGCCTAACTAGTTTTCGAATGACGTGTGAAGTCCGCCAACCCGCAATTGGCCAGCGTGGTCACCTATGCCCTAAGCCCCTCATCATGAGGGGAGGCCCGTGCCCAACAGTGGGACAAAAACATGGGCTGGTATTATTACTAAACGTCTATGTAGGCTCCATGGCCTAAACACCTATTAAAGCCACATATCCTACAAGTACAGTTCCAACATAGATGCATTATCTACATCAATGTTCGATCAGACGGTGCGGGTGGCGATGCGCAGGCGCACGGCACGCCGCGATTGTCCTGTCCGGTAATGGCGCGATACTAGCAGAGTTATTGCGCAATTAGCCAGTCCCTTCCTCTATCCTAACTCGTGTGAAACGATTTACATACAAGATTTTCATGAAGTCTTGGAAGGTTAATGATTTTTATAAGGAAACTCTATAGTATGGGAAATAGGAATAAGTATATGAAGTTTGAAAATAAAGTAATTACGTTCACAAGTCACATTGTCAATTTAAAGCACAGTGCCAATAACGATAGTATCTATAGTATCTAGGTATCGTAATCAATATAAACTCAACTTATATCTAACGCTGAAGGAACACCAAGTCAAGACATGGTTATTTATTTTAATATAATAAACAATACAGCTCATATCTCAGTAAGAACTTCTTCGACGATGACCTCTACTGAAGGCGCCCAGTTTAGCGCATGGATCCCGGAACGGAAACACTTGGCCACCTCCAAGACTCTTGCACACTCGTCATCATGTCCCTCGTGTTGATTTTCACAGTCGTGGATGATTTTCACCAGTTGTGTTGCTACTTCACTAGCTGGAAATTTTTGTTGCGTAACGTGAACGTTTGCTATATATACTGCTATAACTAGCATCGCTAATAAGGTGTGATGATGAATGATTTCTGATATGTACGCGGATATTATTGAAATGAAACTAACTTTACGGATTATATCGCGGTTTATTTTTGATTTTGCTATCCCAACGTTTCCCACGAGTTTCAGCATTCCGTTACGGGCGGACTGAGGTGGTCTTCTAATTCCCTCAGGTCTTTTAATTATTATTGTTAGTCTGATCTACGCAGAAAGAGCTAACAGTATCTTGAGGTGTTGCAAAGGAATCCTTGTCTCTTGGATTTAATTATATTTAGCACGGAATGGGATTGGCGAAAGCACCAAGGACGATTCGTGAGGCAATTGAAATCAAAAAACATTTCAATAGAGAATGATGGCTGGCCTGATAGCAGCGGTCAGCGACAGTTCGGTGTCCACACCGAACTGTCAAGATTACGAAGTCTTGGCAAATCGTGCTAAGACCGCTGCTATCAGGCCAGCCATCATTCTCTATTGAAATGTTTTTTGATTTCAATTGCCTCACGAATCGTCCTTGGTGCTTTCGCCAATACTCCAGTATGACGTAGTTATCGACGTAGAAACGTCATTTTCGGTATTAGCTAGGTCAATAACTACGTCATACTCCACACCGAACTGTCAAGATTACGAAGTCTTGGCAAATCGTGCTAAGCCTGCTGGGTGCTATAAATATAATTAAATACAAAGACAAGCATTCCACTGCAAGTGTTCGAAACGTCGGGATAGTAAAATAAAAAATAAACCGCAATATAATCCGTAAATATCAACATTACGATTATTTTAACGAAGATGATGATAGAGAGATTCCACTTTTACAAATTTTTAATTTCTTTATCTGTAAATGTAGATTTGACACAAGATATTGTGTAAGTAATCTAAACTATTAAGATATTTGATGATGTATAAAACTAACCAGCGCCATGACTAACAGCGAAATCCTGTGCATTTCCGTGATGCAGTTTTCCGTTAGCGTCCATCAGATCCAGCTTTTTGCTCATGCAAATGATCGCACAACCGATGTCACGGTTAAGCAGCGAGTACTCCAGTTTCCAATAATGGTACAGATCAGCTATTATCCGATCTGTCAGGTTTAACTAAAAAATATATCATTTATACGATGTCAGGGCTTTAGAAAAAAAAACCAAAAGTTATAAAGAATATCAAAAGAAGGTGCCTGCCCAGCTTCTGAATAATACAGCATGAGTTTGTACAAAATGGGAATTGTGTATTTTTATAACGCGCAATGCGAAAGGTTTTTAGGGTAACTAGCATAAATGTCATAACTTAGCATGGAGATCATATTTGGTATCATTCCATTGATTTCCCACAGTTTCAAACTATTTACAACCTATAATTTAACCGTAAATCTGAAATAATTTCTAAGGCTTATTTAAACTTGATAATTACCTCATGTTTACACTCCTCCAAAACTTTTACGAACCCCGAAGTGATGTATTTCATAGCATCTCTCGAGGGTTCTACGATCACCCCCATCACTAGCAACGCGAATACAAGACAAACGTTAGCTCGGCCCATCTAGATACCTTTTTCGAACGATGGTACAAACAACAATGTATCAGAGGTGTCGAGGCTTTTATACTAACGCTATTAATTCGTAGTAATTGGTGGTTGTAAGCGTTTATTGTGGCTGAATCGTAGTAATAATATATTATCAATGTTGCTTATAGACAACTAGACGTTAATTATAGCTTGTTTTAAAACAGTTTTTTTTTCTTATATATCTGTAGGTCTTGTGACATGTATTACTAGTAGGATTAGAATCACGATACCCTTATGACTATTAAATAGCAAGCAAGAACTACGACATTGGTAGTAGCTTAACATTATTGAATACGATAAGTATATATTTTAGATTTCTGTTTAGCAAATAGGTTGGACCACATGCTAATTAATAAACTCTTAAATAATGATGTTGGTTAGATAATGGTAATCGAACTTCTACTATAGTTGGTTGAGTTCTAAGATCCTCTCCTAGATGAGTTATGAAACTTAAATCTAAAAATATGGTGTTCAAACTAAAAGACGTTTAAAGTAAATATTTATTCCAAATTATCGTCGGTTGCCGTCGATATTGTGGTCGACTCAGGAGCCCATTGCAGTTGGAACACTCCATATCTGAAGCACTTGGTGATCTCAAGCATGGCTTCACACGCATCCGCCGTAGGTTGGATGGTGCTTTTGCAGAGTCCATACAACGAGACTAGCCTGCTCGTTAAGACGTTGTCTACAAAAATAGGTAGTGTAAAGATTTGATCACGAGATCAAAGTGGAATGTTTTTTCGACTTTGATCACACAGGTGCCAGGTGGTCACAGTGGTAATAAATAAACGACATATGATTAGTATCCAATAGTATCCTTATTGTTAGTATCTTAGAATTGCGGTCTTTTTGGACACGAGATTTTTTAATTATAATATGTTTGGACAATTCACACATGAGCCTGTACTATGGTAACTAGAAAACTGATACAAATATTTTTTGTAAATAACTTCTTTCATAGATAAATAACACCCAGACACTTGGTAGGAATCGAACCCACGACCTGTTGCGTAGCGGGCAGGGTTATAGATAGAATTTATGTTAATTAACCCTTGGGGCTCGGCAGCTTAACAAATAAAGTTTAATCAAGAATGTATCTAGATCTTTTTGTGACATGTCTGGTACTTGCACTTCATTTTTACATGTTTTTCCTGTGTGTCGTATCACAAATAAATGTTTTACTTCTCCGGTCCAGTCTGTTCATCATTTCAATATAGTGCGTTACTTTCAAAATCAATGCTGTCTATAATAGAGTGGCGCTACCATCCTTATCAAGACTACAGCATTTGCTTGTTACCCGCTTCCCAAAGGAGGGAAGAGGAGTTTAGGTCATGTTTGTACGATTAAAAATAAAATTTAATTCCTAAATCCCGCATAAAGATTAACTACCAGCGGCGCCGGCGTCAAACTACTATATCTACACTCAAGATATAATAAAAATTGGGTATATTAACAATTAATTGAAGTTTTTAATTTTTTACCAGATCCTAAAGACTTCCCAAAAGCTTGTGCATTACTCAACGTAATGTTTCCATCCTTCTCTATCAGCTGCAGCTTGTACAGGGTGCAAAGAACCACACAGCCAACCTCCTTATGTTCAAGCGGATGTTGAGGGTTCCAGAAGGACAGGAAGTCTTGGATAATGTCTTCACCAAAATTTACCTACAAATCGTATTAATTAAATTAAGTTGATTTTTTTTCTATTTTGATTGTATTTGAAGACTTCGCCCCCGCCACAGAATACAGCCCCCGCTTCACGAAGGAGGGCAGCGGAATTCGTGTCTTTCTAACTCCTCCTATGTACATTTTCCATTAAATATGTTGCGTTGTCCCTGGGATTCGCCGAGGGTGAAACCTCGGTATAGTCAATGGTGATCACCCTGGCTTACAGGAGTAATAGTTACAAAGTGGGAACGAGTGGAGGGATTAGGCCCATACAAAAAAATAAATCCGTAAAGTTAGTATCATTTCAACGTGTTATTATAAATGTTTCATTTTTCAAATTACTCGTCTCTCTCTCTCTCTCTCTCTGTGTGTGTGTGTGTGTGTTTGTGTATATTTGTGTGTGAATGTGCGTAGGAAAGAAGCCCTTTTCTTTTTCTATATAAGTTGAAAAGGTAAATGTGAGCATTATTTTTGTTATTTATGTTCAAGACATTTTAGGAATTATGTAATTTATATGCATATCGAGGTTGGGTATGTGGCAGATAAAAAAATTAAGTACTTACCTCTTGCTGGCATTCCAGTACCAAATTACCAATACTATCGCTAAATGACGCTATGATTTCTTTCTCTTGACTCCGAATAAAAACAAATAAATAAATAAACAAGACCAAAAGTTCAGATTTCATCTTTTATTTACTACTACAGTTCGTTAATATTCGCACAATATACCATAATGTCACCTTCACGGATGTGAAGCGTTGAAATCGAATAATTAGGTTCTTGCTTATTAATTACTTGGGTAATAGAAAACGTGTTACAAAGTATTATTTTTCAATTATATGCAGTAGTATCCAGAAGTACTGTAGTCGTAAGGCTACCTAATAGGTCCCTAACCTCTTAGCCAATAGGTCGTGGGCTTAGATCATTTAAATATTTATGTAGGTATTATATAGTCGTATTTCTAAGGTCTCAACATCGATATAATATATAAACTAGATTTGGTGTCACGGTTCAAAAAGTGGCAGCGAGAAATAGCGCCCTTGTGTCGCTATTTCTTTACAAGCCACATCCTGACAAATTTATTTTTTCCGATAGGAGTGTCGCTACTGTCTATATGAAACTGTCAAACTACAAGTCATTATCATAATAAAATCGTTAGTTCACGTTTCCGCCACCAGCACAGATAAGTTTGCAACCTCCGCGACCACATTTTAGACGTCATTTTGTTCGTGAATGTTTATCTAGTTTATATATTACTAGCTGACCCGCGCAGCTCCACCCGCGCTTTTATTACATTATGCTCCCCTTTTCACCCTCCTCCCTTGATTTATTTCTCTCCATCTCTCTCTCTATTATCCCCTCAAGCCCATGTGGTTCCAAAAGGAACAATGCGCGTTTTCTTTTAGGACCCAGCCGGGATTGAAGCCTTATAAGAAAAATGTAATTCTATGCTCTTTCTCTCCTCTCTCTTTCCCCCACCCGCATCGGTCCCCGTCACATTCCCCCTCTTCCTCTCCCCGTTGTCCCCTCTCTGAACCCTATCCCCCCCATCTCTCTCTCCCAACTTGCTCCATCTCACCTCCCCCCCCCCCTTTCTCCACCTAACTCCTCCGATCCCTCACCCCCTCCTCGAATCTCTTCTCCCTCTCTGTCCTCTCTTGCACCCTCCTCTCATTCTATATATCCGTCAATCATGGTATCAGCAGCATGAAATATACTTTACGACTTATTCTCAGACCTACCCGATATGCACACAAAATTTCATACACATCCGTTCACCCATATATTTAATTACGTTGCCTTATGTTGCCCTTTACCTAGCGGCATGAAATATAATTAATGGCCTATTATTATACCTACCCGATATGCACATCAAATTTCATATCGAATATCATACAAATCGGTTCACCCATCTATTTAATGACCTTACCTAACGTTGCTTAACCTTAACCTACAGGTATAAAAAAGTATCTTATGTCCGTCTCCTGCTCCTAAGCTACTTCCCTACCAATTTTCAGCCAAATCGGTTGAGCCGTTCTTGAGTTATAAATAGTGTAATTAACACGACTTTCTTTTAAATATATAGATTAAAGTTCTATGGTGATTGTATGTTCATTTTCACCGATAGATGGCGCTGTTCATAATGTAAATCACGCTAACATCGTAAATTACTGTCTAATGATTTCGATAATGAAAGTTTTAAGTTATTCGCATCTTTTATTGTTGCGACTGTAATACACTACCTGAACTTGGGGAGTTTCATTAAAATATCATGAATAATTAGGGATGTGAGATTAATGGAAAAGAATCGATTAAATAAAAATCGATGTTTCTTCATTCAAAATAAATCGATTTGCCAAAAATCGATTTTAATTAAAATAAATAATCGATTTCTGCGAAAAAATCGATTTTTTTTTGTATTATTAAAAAGTACATGCTAAATGCAAAAAATCTGGATGTTATTCATCTATTATAGCACATATCCATTTTCAAAAAGTTTATAAATATTAGTATCAGTATTATTTATAAATTAGATAGGTATTAGCCCGTGATACTAAATCAGGTTTACTCGTATCGTATTGGCTAAAGTTGAATATAAAACAAGAAATTGAGGTAAGCGCAGTTTTAGATTAACACGCAGTTTAATAACGTAAATAGAGATTGGATTTATATTTAATTACGTGTTTTGAGTAACTATTCAAATAAAACCCTGTTATTTATTGTTTAACCCTTAAACAGCCGTCCGGCAACATACCAATAGAAAAATCCATTGCGTCTCAGGCACTTGGCATTCTATGTGTTAACTACCGTATTCTGTTAAATTTCTGCTGAAGTTCATTAGATTCTGCCAAAAACTGCTAAAATTTTATATTCTGCGACATAATTGTCTAAACCCTAAAATGAGGGTTCAATTCTGCTAAAATAGCAGAATTCTGCTAAATCTGGTCACACTTCACTGAAACTACTTTACACGCATGCATTTATACAGATGGCACCGTTTTTATTTAATGAACTTATACGTATGAACTTAATTCGAGATTTTTCACCCAACGCATAGATGGCCCTGTTTATAAAATTGAAACTCGCTGCAAGATTTTTTCATCTCTCGTATAGATACGAGCTGTTTCTAAAAATCGATTTAAACACGTTATTTATATAATCGATTTACTAAAAATCGATTAATATTATTATAAAAATCGACAGTAAAAAATCGATTTTTAGAAAATAATAATCGATTTAAATAAAAATCGATTATTTTTTAACATCCCTATGAATAATTTCATGATCTAGTTTGGACTCGCTCGGGATTTACAGATTTTAACTTTTCAAAGATATAATGTCATATTGCTATCAGCAACGGATAATACGGAAATCTAATGAAAATGTCCTGGGTGTACCGGACCGGCTTACCCCTTACAAAAATTGACCCTTCGCCACTGCCATATCTTATTCAAACTAAATGTCTGCTCAGTCCCTATTGTATATAGCGTAATAATACATATCTTAATGATTAACTGATCAGTCTATAATTACCCTATTCTCATACAAAGGAAATTACGTGGTAATATGTGCAAGTAATGTTTCACTGCTTAGCGTGAAACATAGCGTGATGTTTTATATACCAATTTATACCTTGACTTCTACACAACACATCAGTGAAAGTCCTATCAAAATCCATCCACGGGTTTTCAAATGATACCTGGACAAACAGAACGACAGACAGACAGACAGACAATAATTCCAAAAAAATTGTTTTGGCCTCTATGTCGATAGTATAGTATCCCCGCATAGAAATTTTGGAAAAATATTCAATGTACAGAAAAAGTGCTCTTTGAGTTTTATTATAGTATAGAAGATAGATATCGATGGGTCTCAAGTTCAATTTACACCCAAGACAAACGTTTGTGTTCGTGAACATGTCTGTTTGTCTTGGTGTTACGAGTATTTTATCTATCTATATGTATATGTATTAGGTTATCCGTGGGGTGTCCGGGTAAGAATAGCACCCACCCATCTCCTCCCGTTAGGTGTCCGTAAAAGGCGACTAAGGGATAACAAGAAGACGGACAGCGTTTCTATTGGATTACCTACATCTATACTGCGATCCCCAAGCCACCTGCCAAGCGTGGGGTTTATGGCAACCCCTCCCTTCTAAGGGGGAGGCCTTTGTACAGCAGTGGACGTCTTTCAGCTGCTGATGATGATCTGATGATGATATGTATTAGTTACAATGAAAGTATTTAAGAAATTGTATAACTTGCCCGGTTACCATTTGCCTAGTTTGGTATCAGATGCGTGGATTGTCACAAGTTATTATTATTATCATTGAAACTAGGTTTAATTACTTGAAAATCTACGAACTTTTTTGGTCAGGGGTTAAAAAATTGAACCTGATATACACTTTGAGGTCGTTTAGTGTCATCAAATTATTGTATTCGCGGCTTAAGCCTTCCCATTTATAGTAAGTCCAGCTTGAACAGCTGGAATTGCAATAAATAACCGAAGCCGATCCGATGAACCGATCTGATGAAGCATCTGAATACTTGGAATTCCAAGTATTCAGATGCTTCATCAGATCATTTTCTCTTCCCTGATTTGCTTTTAATTCAAAAAGAAAACAAAATGTACAAATCACATACATTTATTTTAAAAAAGTAGTAACATTGACAGCGAAACGTATATGTATATGGTCCCATATATATATGTAACCCAAAACATCTTTTTTGACAATACACAGCTTCTTTGCCTTCCGATGTTTATATTTTGGATAAAACTTCTTCCATCATGAGTTCTTTGCTTGGAGCCCAGGTCAGCTTGTGCACTCTGTACTTGAAGCACTTGGAGATTTCCAGCACTTTCATGCAGTTGTCAGGGTCATCAGGGACGCTGTTCTCACATTCGTGTAACAGGTTTATTAGAGTTTTAGCCATTGCGTCATCTGGTAATAATGTACACAATGATTAGAGAAACTGGAGTTGTTGGTGATACGCTCCAGAGTTAAACATAACTTTTTTTTGTAGACGCGTGGAAGCCTTCAAAAGGAATCCTGTGGGAGTTCAACCTGGGTATGTTGAGTTACCTTCTAATACCCCGGGGATGTCGCATCGGCGCATAAGAGGCCCAGATACCTCTCAGTGCCTTGTCTTTGAGCCTCCGCCGGGGACGCATTATAGTTCCTCGGGACGAGGATAGTAGCCCCGCCGCCAACCTCCTCGAAGTCGCAGAGCTAAACACTACTAAGTTGAGTTCTATGCCCAGCTAATATTTGTGCTTATAACGGAGTTAGGTTTTCTTTATGAAAATATAATTTTTTGTCATATCCAAGTTTTGAGCTTTGATCTTTGTTACTCCTAGGTAAGGGTTTAGATTTAAAAAAATCTACGGAAAACTGTATTGCAGCTCAACATTGCTATGTCGTATAAAAAAATAATCTAGTTCACTAAAGTACACTATCGATAATTATACGTACTATAAATTAAAGTATGATTATCGACGAACTGCGACGGGCCTGTTGGTCTAGTGCGTAGATACCCTGGCCGCTACCCAAAAGGTCGTGGATAAGTATTAGTATCAGTTGTCTGGTTTCCATAGTACAGGCTCTGCCTAATTTGGGATCAAATGACCGTGTGTAGATTGTCGTAGAATATTATTATTACGGTACAGGCTCTGCCCAGTTTGGGATCAGATGACCGTGTGTGGACTGTGGATTGTCCTAGAATATTATCGTAGTGTAGAAACCTAATCGGAATACATTCCAAATTATAAAAAATATTGTATTCCAAAAGAAGAAATTGGTCTAACCATGGCCGTGTGAGATGGCGAACTCATGAGCTCTGTCATGGTGCAGCTTCCCGGACTCGTCAACGAGGTTCAGCTTGTTGGAGAGACACAACATAGCACACCCTATTAAACGATTATTCGTCACGGAGTCCTCCTTCCAGAAGTTCATTAACTCTATCTGCACTGAGTCCGGTAAGTTGTGCTGAAGATAAAGACTCCTGATAAAAAATAGAAATACTACTTTAACCAATGTATAGTAAGCATTGTCTTACATATGAGTGATATTTACAGTTCAGGAATTTCAATCGAAATAAAGTTTTATGATTTAAAATTGAAACAGGTATTTTTTTGTGTATTTTGGTATAGAGCTTCCGACTATGAAGACATGGTCAACGAGTATTTTAATTCAAACTACTTATGTCTGAATTCAGAATATTTTTAAAGAGGGTGGATTAAGATAAAGATACGTTAAGTAGTAATGAAAATATTATTTACATAGAAACGTCTTCGTACTTACTTCTTTCTTACACTCTTCAAAAGCCTTTCCAAAGTTTACTGCAGATTGTTTCATAATCTCATGTGAAGAGTCCCCGCCTGATCCTAATGTTAAGTAAACTACGGCAGCAATGAACAGCTTCATTCTCCAACAGTGTCTACCTTAATGTTATTATTACATACCTTGAATCATGTTTATATATGGTGCCTAAGATAACTAATTACCGGCCTTTAATTATCAGTCAATGTTTTAATTGTCGATTAAGCACGGTCCTATTTGTGCTGTCATTTTGATATAATTACCAGAGGCAATTATTTTTAAAATTATACGTTACCTAGGCGTAGCGTGTAGTATACTTGTAGCATACCTATCATTCAAATATACATAAAAGCGGTATGCTTATTCACTGAAAAGGTCAGCAGACGTAAGATATATTACTGCATCTGCTTTTTGTTTACGACAAATTCTAATTTTTGTCCGTCTCTTGTGTTCTATTGTCTTCACTTTGTGCTACCTATTCTACTAATTTTTCATTTCAATTATGCACACTATTATGACTAATGTCCTTTGATTTCACGCATACTATTAATTATACAAGTAATAAGTTTTAAAAACTAAAACCCGACTACGGATAAAATCGCAGTCTAATAATGTGCATTATATAGCATATAACCAGCGGACAATCAAGACGCATCTAACGACACCCTACTTATCAAATTATGTTAAGTAGATTAGAAGATATGCGGGAACAGATGAACATACATACATACATACATACTTACATACATACTTACATACATACATACATTCTTGTTAAAATTATAACCCTCCCTCCGTTCCGTAGTCGGGTAAAAATATGGTAATTCATTAATATATCCTTAAATGTAATTTAATAATTTTAACGAATACTACTTAAAACACCTTTCACATTGGAGATAACTCATGATAAGAATGATCAAGTAATTATTTGTTTGTTACAAATTTTCTATATTTAATGCATTCTTCTTTTAGGCAGTTGTGCATGTTGATTATCCGACAGCTTTTCATTAACTACTGTAGTTATTTGACAAAAAATCATATTATTTTGTTTTGGTAAACCTGCGCTCTTTAATGTCACCTGATAGAAGGCAGCGACACTATCGAGGATGAGCAATAGCTGTAGCATTATGATCGGGCGACAAAGCTGACGTAGGCAAATCGTTCCAGGCCTTAGCTTCACTTATTATAAATGAAGAAGTAAATCGCTAAGTCCGGACTGACAGAACGTTCAATACATAAGTGTGTGTAGTTGCCATGCGTCTCGTCGTCCGTATGATATTAGGTTGGGATAATGTCATGTAATTCCTGCGCATACTCTCCAAAAATCATCCTGTAGAATACAAAGAGGCTGTCTTCTCTACTCCTGTGCTCTTGATTTTGTAAATTGGCCTTCACCCAGGATCACCAATAAACGTCTTAACACGTCTCTCTACTGAGTCCGAAAGTGCTAGATGGCATTTCGCAGTGATAGGCCATATTATGACTACATCAGTACTCCACACAAGATTAAACTTGCCCATTATGTAACATCAAATAGTACCTACCACCAGAGCTTCGCGACGACAACTATTATTTATTAGCCGTGGACTCAATTCAGAACCTAGAGGTAGGTTTGAGTGAATTTCAGCCGCAAGCCACTGAAGGCGGTCGGTGTATTTCAAGGATACATTCTGAAAAGTAGATGCCAAGGTGAACGGACATCTATTGGTGCTAAACAGACACGCTGCTATTTTGGAAGCGCTAAATCCCACAACATTTACGTTACCCCATTTGGAGACCACCTGAATTGTGAGATTCGCACGCTCTAACATGCTACTCTTTCAGAGTGGATAACATTCTTACCGGCCCGCGCATTCGGCAGATATATCTCCACAACAGCGCTGTAATCTGAGTACGCAAGGATATCAGGCATCAGCAGGTCGTTGATATATCAATTATATCCTGGCTGGGAAATCCACAGACTGTTATGTTATCCCGAATTAGGAAAAACCTGTATTATGGTACTAACTAATACCTCTATACTTTTTTTAAACATTTACTTATATACAATGATATTTTACTAAAGATATGTTATATCCCTACTAACGCACGATAAAAGTTGTCTCACTTGTAGTTAGCTATACCTAGCTATACATTTTTTCTATCTATAGTCTGACAAGGACAGATACATAACGAGAAAAGTAAGAGAAAACGAGATGGCTATATTATGTGTGTCCCGTTGTCAGCGTTGGTTAAACGCTTGTCAGTGTCATCTTGTCAACTGACACATTCAATTTTACAATTATTTCTTACAGTATTATTATGAAAATTGAAACACAAATTGAAAATCAAATTATTTTTTCAAAGTTACATGTGCTATATTATTCCTGACTGTTTATTTACTTTTGCCTGGTAATTTGTGCACATTATAGATACGTAGGACGGCATTTTCAATTTTTAATGATAGACGTCACGATGTCGCATTAACTACGCGGGACGGCGTGCGACTAACTGCTACAAAACCCAGTTGGGGGATACTCGCTGAACGTCTGGTGAGCGCTAATGGCATATCTATTGTTTAAAATATCATTGCTTATATAGAAAAATAACACCCGCAAGGTAGGAATCGAACCCACAACTTATTTGATACCAGACCAACGGGCACGTTACTATAACAGCCGTCCAACAGCATGCAATATGCAGCAAGAAGAGGGTTCCAGAGAAAACGAATCCCTGAGGAACTCTGGCATTAGTCGTCATCAGCTCCAATGAGCATCCATCGACAGCAACTCAAAGAGTTCGTCCACCTAAATGTCTATGTATCTATTTATATGTACCGCTTCCTATTTTATTCGCAAGTACATACATACATTAAATAGATAGTGTGCGCTTTACCTTATATATACCCTACCCTATAATTGCAAGTTGCAGTTGCACTTGTTTAATAAACTCAATAGTCCGAATGTTTTCTCGTTAAAATATGGCATATGTAATGTGTTCTTTTTCTATTTGAATGGAGAGTTAATTTTGACTTTTGTTTTATAAGACCAGCCGACCAAAATTTGTATAAACCAATCAGGGTCCTGGGGAGGGGATATCAGAGTGGACCTGATACAGTGTAATGATACACAGAATATAGGTTTCCGAAGTTTATTTCATTCGAATTTAGAACCCCATTCGAATTCTAAACTCACTAGCTGGAAGACCCCCTTTGGAATGCCACAATGATTTGCATCCACCGGTTGTCACAATGTCGTCTATCCACCTAGTGGAATGCCAGCCTACGCTGCGTCTTATGGTTTATGGTTGGCACTGAAGAACCTTTCTTCACCATCGGTTGGCTTGCCCGTTGCCACTGCGACTTACTGGTTCTGAGAGCTATGTCGGTGATTTAGGTCTTCGGAGAATCTCGTCATTCCGGATCTTATAGATTTATTAAGAGTACTTAATAAATTCGAATGTTACGGACTTACAATTTTAAAATATCTATTTTTTTTATTCAACATAGGCTAGTGCTTGACTACAGACCCACCTAATGGAAAGTGGCGACGCAATCGAAGATGGTAAAGCACACTAGCTTATAAAAAGGCTATTTACTCTAGCCTTGAAGACACCCACATTATAATCGGACAGGAAAACCGACGCAGGCAATTTGTTCCAATCCTTAGCTGTTCTTATTATAAACGAAGAGGCAAATAGTTTACTCCAAACTGAAGGCACCTTCACCACATAAGGGTGTGTATGCGCAGTGCGTCTCGACGTCCGATGATAGAAGGGGGATGGTGGAATCAAGTCATGCAATTCCTGCGCACACTCTCCAAAATGCGTCGTGTGTGGAGTACCGGATTTGCGCTTTATACAACATCAGAAGCCGAAATACGTCCACCGCTGAACAAAAGCCTTAAAAAGGAGGGGTTTCCATAATCTCCACGCTTGACAGGCGTCTTTAGAATCTAATTAAATGTGGTAGGTAATATACTAAAAAGGCGGCTGCCCATCTTCTTGTATTCCCTTAGTCGCTTCTTACGACTACGAAAGGAGAAGGTTTATTTTGTATTTTATTTATACTACCAAGGTGGCAAGAAAGCGGGCGGCCCGCCTGATGGTAAGCAGTCACCGCAGCCTATAGACGTCAGCAACACCAGAAGAATCACTAGCGCGTTGCCGACCCTTAAGACATTAGAAGACATTAAGTCTTTGTGTCCAGTAATTTCACCAGCTACAGTGCCCTTCACGCCGGAACACAGCAATGCTTACAGACTGCTGCTTGGCGGCAGAATATCTGACACTGAGGTGGTACCTACCTGGACGGTTCCTTGCACAAGGAACCTACCACCTAGTAAAGTAGTAGTAGGTGTTTCGCTATTCTTACCAGGGGCCCATTTCTTCATTAAATATGCAAAATATCTCAATCAATAATTTTATAATAGTGCGTTTTGGAATATTGCAACACGAAATTAGGCATATAAATACTCTAAGCAATGATATTGTAGTTCTCTCAATCATATTTCCTTCAAAAATAGTTTTTATAGGCTTAGAGCGTAGGTATGCACGTTTCTACTAATTACACATGCAACAAATTTTGTGATGTTAATAATGCTCGCTCGTAGTTAAATGTACTTATTTATTTATTTTATAAGTACTCACAAAAATCTGTATGCATGGATACTAATATTTCTATACTAATTTGAAAAAATATAAACTTAAGAGTTACACCCAGACACAAGGTGGGATGCGAACCTGTTGGGTAGCGGTCAGGCCTGTCATCGCTCTCACAGAATAGGACGAGACTACCAATGTCAGGCATGAGATCAACCATGAATCAACGCATGAATCTCTCTTTTTATACAACCGGTGATCATATCCTAATCCCAGGAAGCTATCAAATATGACAAAACTATGTATAATTTTTATGTAATACATAAATACAATACAATATAATGCTGTTGCTCCCCTCCCCGCAGGAACCGGTCAAGCAGCTTACTGGCATAGTCGTCATGTTTAGTTTTATTTAAGGTACTACTGGGAATGATCCAAATATTTCACCTAATACGTGATACGCCTGTAGCTTTTTAGAAGCAAATATTTGTATCTTATCAACGCATCTGTGTTCAATCTTGAGGCGCTCGAACTTATAGTTTTAAATATTGCGAATTTAATAATAACACCATTTTAAAAATTTTGTTTTTAATTTTAATAATTTAACTAACCAAAATGGCGGTGATGTAGTTCACCACCCATCACGTCTCGTTTCTCACGGAGGCGAAAAGCGGCCCTTGGGCTCTGCCTACCCCTACGGGAAAAAGGCGTGATTTTATGTATGTATGTAGGTACTATAACGGCGATTTCACCTCATCCTTTACTGAAGCTGAACAAACAATTAGATAAACTAATTACCATTGGAATAGAACAATCAAGATGACTGCACATACATACTGAACTAATAATTACTTGAACTGTTAATTATGAATCCAGTAATTAATCATCTTAGACACCATATAAATAGCCACCGAGACTTGCAATAGTAAGTAGAAGGTAACTCTTGGAAAATGAAGGCAGTCATTGTGGTGTTGGTTTTCGTTGCGCTTCGCACAGGAGTGCACTCCTCAAAGGAGGTGATGGCAAAGATATCAATTAATTACAAGAAGGCACTGGACGATTGTATTAAAGAAGTAAGTGTTTTATTTCCTTTATTTTCCCTTTTTATCTCCGTCACATCCTCAGTGATATTTGTAGTAGCATAATAATAAAATTGGAGACAAGAACCAGTATATTTTTTTAAATATAAGTGTAAGGTGTAAGTGGATAGCCAATTGTAATTCTTCAGTAAACGATCAGTTGATTAAGCAACGTTAGCCAAGGTCAGTCCTTGGGTTTAGTGGCATTTGAACTCCTGAAACTCCCTTGCTTTGGAGGTCACGTAAAATGTCGGTCCCGATTGTGGTCTTCTAGATAGCATCAACTAATTTGTCAGTGCAGATCTGCAATCTTTAAGCCAAGTTAGAGGCCTAAGAGTAGCTTGAACAACTCTTACACCAGGTTGACTAACCATACGACAAAAAAGTGTAAAGTGAAATTGCTTACGAAATCACATTTTATCAAGAATGTTTTTCTTCAGCAAAGTCTGCCAGAATCAATAAAAGATGACTTCACAAATTTTTGGAAAGATGACTACGTAGTTACAAACCGGTTCACCGGGTGTGCCCTTATCTGCCTTGCTAGCAAGAATGACCTTATCGACGAAAGCGGGAAGATGCATCATGGCAAAGCTTACGAGTACGCCACATCTCATGGCGCTGGTAAGACTTAATTTTGTAATCTACGAGTACATGTATCCACAAAACATTTTTTAAGAAATACGGTTCTTAATTCTTATCCATTGTTTGGTAGTTTTTCAATTCAGCAGAAATGAAAATAGGAAGTTATTTTTTTCAAATTGGCTTAGAGCTACCACTTTTGAATGGTCAGTATTTATTAAAGCTACCACCGCCGGATCACAAAGCGGTCTCAACCGAGAAGATCCGGCAATAATGTTAGCGGGCTTGTAATTATTTCCTTTTTTGTAAGCAGTGTTTTATCATATCCTCCTCGAGGCGCTCTTAGCTAGTTGTAACCTCTGTTCGGTAAACGATCAGTTGGTTAAGTAACGTTAGACAAGGTCAGTCCTTAGATGGGTGACCGTTTAGTAGCATTTGAACTGAGCGTCTCCATGCTTCGGAGGGCACGTTATAAGTCGGTCCCGGCTATTGTGATCTAGACAAAAGTCGTTAAGCTAAGTCAGAGGCCTAAGGGCAGCTTGAAATCTCCGACAACACGCTGGCCACTAACCATACGACAAAAAAAAATCATATCCTCAGCGATAGTGTGTTCTGTTTGAGAAGTTGTATCAAATCAGCTACTTCATCTGTCTAAATGTCACCTAATATTGAATTATTTTCCATTAGATGATACAATGGCTAATACCCTAATCAAGCTATTCCACGAGTGCGAAGGTGTTGCCCCTGGCGAGACTGATCCCTGCTTGAAGGTTGTAGAGATAATCATGTGCTTCAAGGCCGGGGTGCACAAGCTGGACTGGGCTCCCAGCCAGGACCTTCTGATGGGGGAGGTATTGACTGAAGTTTAAAAAAGACAGAAACTACATGAAGAAAACGAAAAAACATTATTTTATAAGTTATCACGAGCCAGGAGCCAGTTCTTAACAAAACACACCTGTAGTAGCAATAAGCATGTATGTACATTAGAGTCATTATTTGTGATATGAATTCATGTATGTAATCATTTTATGTATATATACGTATATTTATCGTTTACTATAAACAGTGGTGCTGGGTATTATATGAAAAATATCTATTTCTAATGTAATTTCTAATAATCCTGATCTGCAAATGTTTGTTGGTCAAAATAAATGATCAAGAATAAATTGATTGTATTTTTTTTGAGAGGACTAAATACACTATATACGAATTTATTTTATTTTACAATTAGGAGTCCGTTACATTTAGAATTTATTAAGTGGACTTGTGTATGTCCAATTTGTGGATAACGGAGCTGGTTATGCTGGCAGTAAACTAATATTTGTTTGCACTTTTAGTAATCTATCAGTGTAATTGTTTGTTGTCCCCAACAACGTGAAAAAAAGTCACTTAAATATGCTCTAAAAATCCAGCTGTATGCAATTAATATTAAAGTGTGTACTTACGAATAAAATAGGAAGCAATGTACTTAAATTTCACTAGACATACATTAATGTCTACGATCTCGTCGAGTTGTTGACGATGGATGCTTGTTGAAGCGGATGACGAATAATACCGGGGTTTCTCAGCGATCCACCAGTAGGGTGAAATTTGTCGCGACAAAATCCTTTGGCGTGTGCCAATTTACCGATATCACCGCGATAGGCATTCGTGTTTGCCTGAATAATAATAATAATAATATCTTGGGACAATCCACACACGGTCATCTGATCCCAAACTAGGCAGAGCCTGTACTATGGAAACCAGACAACCGATACTAATACTTATATTATTTTTTTTGTAAATACATACTTAAATAGATAAATAACACCCAGACACTTGGTGGGACTCGAACCCATGACCCGTCGGTTAGCGGACAGGGTGTCCAACCACTAGACCAACGGGCCCGTCAATACATCGCACTATGACGAACTGATTACTAGAACTGTTTGCTAGACTTGTCGCGACAACGCGAACCGTCGCCGAATCCTGACAATATGTGGCCGCATGGTTAGGGCCCATCGACAGACATGTTGGCCTACGGTTAGACACCCTGACTGCTATCCAATAGGTAATGGGTTCGAATTCCACCCCACGACAAATATTTGTATGTTTACAAAAACAAGTTATATACCTACTTGCGGACTACAAGTAGGTACCTAAGACATGTATGAGTTGGCTGGTTACCACAGGACAGGCTTTGCCTAGTTCGGGATCAGATGACGATGTGTGGATTGTCCCAAGTACCATTACACTAGTAGGGTACAGGGTACTAGTACGAGTATACCAATCTCACCAAGATACATTATTATTACTTGATTTGACTCGAACGAATGTAACTAGTAAATGAATGAATACACGTATAGGTGTCATGGCTGACTGGAGGCCAGCCTGGTTGAATATGAGATAATATGAAAAGTTGTAACATAAGCCCTGCCAACTGGGAAAAGAACGCTGAAAGTCGGTCGGAGTGGAGAGCTTTGGTGAAAACCAAAACGGCCGAATTTGAATATAATCGTCACTCTGAGCTTGACGCTAAACGCGATGAACTAAAATTCCAACCACCAGTGACCGTAGTATATCACTACATCGATGGCGTACTCACGTGCCCTACGTGTGCATGCACCTTTATAAAAAAGATCGGCTATTTTAGCCATTTGAAAGCGCACGAACGTTACTTACAACGGCGTTAAAGTGATCGTCGTAGCAGAAACCGGCTGGAGAACATCATCACATCATTGAACCCTACCAATTGTCTTTTGCTGGCTACCAGTCAACTACCACTATTGTATTCAAACATTTATTGCTGATTTTAATATTGTAAAGAAAAAAAGGGCATAGGTTAGGTGGGGTATGACCATTTTTTCCAACCATATTATTCAAGGCGTTTTCATTCACATAATTCTGAGGCGATATTCATGCTCTTTTAGACTTTTTCACACTCGCAGCCAATTAATACTTTGTATTTTTAATTGGGCAGGTACACCTCTCCACTGGGTCCAAAGCTGTTAGATGGCATTTCGCATTTATAATATAGGCCATATTATAACTACAGTACTCCACGCACAATCAGACTTGCCCTGTAACATCACGTGCTGTCCCGGTGTGATATACCGTCAGACTTTGTTACCTACAAGACCAGACTAGCCTTAGCAGCAGCTTTGGACTCAATGAACAATCCAACGTTAAGATTTCAGAGAATTTCAGCCACCAACAACTGAAGGCGGCCGGTATATTCCAAAAGAATATATATATATATATATATATATATATATATAATACATTCTGAAAAGTAGATGACAATGTGAAAGGACGCCTTTTAGCGCTAAACGGACATGCTGCTATTTTGGAAGAGTTAATAATAATATTTTGGGACAATCCACGCACGGTCATCTGATCCCAAACTAGGCAGAGCCTGTACTATGGAAACCAGACAACTGATACTAATACTTATATACATTTTTTTTGTAAATACATACTTAAATAGATAAATAACACCCAGACATTTGGTGGGAATCGAACCCACGACCCATCGCTTAGCGGACAGGGTCACTAACCACTAGACCGACGGGCCCGTCGAGTTAAATCCCACAACATTGGCATTACTCCATACGGAGACCGCCTGATGAGTGAGATTCGCTTGCTCTACTCTATATGGCTGGATAACATTCACTGTCCCGAGCACTCTGCAGATGTCTCCCCACTATAGTGCAGCGCTGTAATCAGAGTAGCTATAGATACCAAGCAGAAAAGATCGCAAATATAATACCAGGGTGGTCACTACACTAACGGCCTCGTCAATACAACAGCCGTCCCACATCGTCCGGTATGCAGCAAGTAGAGGGTTGTGAAGAGAACGGATCGCTGAGAAACCCCGGTATTATTCGTCATTCGCTTCAACAAGCATCCATCGTCAACAACTCGAAGAGATCGTAGACATTAATGTATGTCTAGTGAAATTTAAGTACATTGCTTCCTATTTTATTCGTAAGTACACACTTTAATATTAATTGCATACAGCTGGATTTTTAGAGCTTAATTAAGTGACTTTTTTTTCACGTTGTTGGGGACAACAAACAATTACACTGATAGATTACTAAAAGTGCAAACAAATTTTAGTTTACTGCCAGCATAACCAGCTCCGTTATCCACAAATTGGACATACACAAGTCCACTTAATAAATTCTAAATGTAACGGACTCCTAATTGTAAAATAAAATAAATTCGTGTATAGTGTATTTAGTCCTCTCAAAAAAAATACAATCAATTTATTCTTGATCATTTATTTTGACCAACAAACATTTGCAGATCAGGATTATTAGAAATTACATTAGAAATAGATATTTTTCATATAATACCCAGCACCACTGTTTATAGTAAACGATAAATATACGTATATATACATAAAATGATTACATACATGAATTCATATCACAAATAATGACTCTAATGTACATACATGCTTATTGCTACTACAGGTGTGTTTTGTTAAGAACTGGCTCCTGGCTCGTGATAACTTATAAAATAATGTTTTTTCGTTTTCTTCATGTAGTTTCTGTCTTTTTTAAACTTCAGTCAATACCTCCCCCATCAGAAGGTCCTGGCTGGGAGCCCAGTCCAGCTTGTGCACCCCGGCCTTGAAGCACATGATTATCTCTACAACCTTCAAGCAGGGATCAGTCTCGCCAGGGGCAACACCTTCGCACTCGTGGAATAGCTTGATTAGGGTATTAGCCATTGTATCATCTAATGGAAAATAATTCAATATTAGGTGACATTTAGACAGATGAAGTAGCTGATTTGATACAACTTCTCAAACAGAACACACTATCGCTGAGGATATGATTTTTTTTTTGTCGTATGGTTAGTGGCCAGCGTGTTGTCGGAGATTTCAAGCTGCCCTTAGGCCTCTGACTTAGCTTAACGACTTTTGTCTAGATCACAATAGCCGGGACCGACTTATAACGTGCCCTCCGAAGCATGGAGACGCTCAGTTCAAATGCTACTAAACGGTCACCCATCTAAGGACTGACCTTGTCTAACGTTACTTAACCAACTGATCGTTTACCGAACAGAGGTTACAACTAGCTAAGAGCGCCTCGAGGAGGATATGATAAAACACTGCTTACAAAAAAGGAAAAAATTACAAGCCCGCTAACATTATTGCCGGATCTTCTCGGTTGAGACCGCTTTGTGATCCGGCGGTGGTAGCTTTAATAAATACTGACCATTCAAAAGTGGTAGCTCTAAGCCAATTTGAAAAAAATAACTTCCTATTTTCATTTCTGCTGAATTGAAAAACTACCAAACAATGGATAAGAATTACGAACCGTATTTCTTAAAAAATGTTTTGTGGATACATGTACTCGTAGATTACAAAATTAAGTCTTACCAGCGCCATGAGATGTGGCGTACTCGTAAGCTTTGCCATGATGCATCTTCCCGCTTTCGTCGATAAGGTCATTCTTGCTAGCAAGGCAGATAAGGGCACACCCGGTGAACCGGTTTGTAACTACGTAGTCATCTTTCCAAAAATTTGTGAAGTCATCTTTTATTGATTCTGGCAGACTTTGCTGAAGAAAAACATTCTTGATAAAATGTGATTTCGTAAGCAATTTCACTTTACACTTTTTTGTCGTATGGTTAGTCAACCTGGTGTAAGAGTTGTTCAAGCTACTCTTAGGCCTCTAACTTGGCTTAAAGATTGCAGATCTGCACTGACAAATTAGTTGATATCTAGAAGACCACAATCGGGACCGACATTTTACGTGACCTCCAAAGCAAGGGAGTTTCAGGAGTTCAAATGCCACTAAACCCAAGGACTGACCTTGGCTAACGTTGCTTAATCAACTGATCGTTTACTGAAGAATTACAATTGGCTATCCACTTACACCTTACACTTATATTTAAAAAAATATACTGGTTCTTGTCTCCAATTTTATTATTATGCTACTACAAATATCACTGAGGATGTGACGGAGATAAAAAGGGAAAATAAAGGAAATAAAACACTTACTTCTTTAATACAATCGTCCAGTGCCTTCTTGTAATTAATTGATATCTTTGCCATCACCTCCTTTGAGGAGTGCACTCCTGTGCGAAGCGCAACGAAAACCAACACCACAATGACTGCCTTCATTTTCCAAGAGTTACCTTCTACTTACTATTGCAAGTCTCGGTGGCTATTTATATGGTGTCTAAGATGATTAATTACTGGATTCATAATTAACAGTTCAAGTAATTATTAGTTCAGTATGTATGTGCAGTCATCTTGATTGTTCTATTCCAATGGTAATTAGTTTATCTAATTGTTTGTTCAGCTTCAGTAAAGGATGAGGTGAAATCGCCGTTAAAATAGTACCTACATACATACATAAAATCACGCCTTTTTCCCGTAGGGGTAGGCAGAGCCCAAGGGCCGCTTTTCGCCTCCGTGAGAAACGAGACGTGATGGGTGGTGAACTACATCACCGCCATTTTGGTTAGTTAAATTATTAAAATTAAAAACAAAATGTTTAAAACGGTGTTATTATTAAATTCGCAATATTTAAAACTATAAGTTCGAGCGCCTCAAGATTGAACACAGATGCGTTGATAAGATACAAATATTTGCTTTTAAAAAGCTACAGGCGTATCAAGTATTAGGTGAAATATTTGGATCATTCCCAGTAGTACCTTAAATAAAACTAAACATGACGACTATGCCAGTAAGCTGCTTGACCGGTTCCTGCGGGGAGGGGAGCAACAGCATTATATTGTATTGTATTTATGTATTACATAAAAATTATACATAGTTTTGTCATATTTGATAGCTTCCTGGGATTAGGATATGATCACCGGTTGTATAAAAAGAGAGATTCATGCGTTGATTCATGGTTGATCTCATGCCTGACATTGGTAGTCTCGTCCTATTCTGTGAGAGCGATGACAGGCCTGACCGCTACCCAACAGGTTCGCATCCCACCTTGTGTCTGGGTGTAACTCTTAAGTTTATATTTTTTCAAATTAGTATAGAAATATTAGTATCCATGCATACAGATTTTTGTGTGTACTTATAAAATAAATAAATAAGTACATTTAACTACGAGCGAGCATTATTAACATCACAAAATTTGTTGCATGTGTAATTAGTAGAAACATGCATGCACCTACGCTCTAAGCCTATAAAAACTATTTTTGAAGGTAATATGCTTGAGAGAACTACAATATCATTGCTTAGAGTATTTATATGCCTAATTTCGTGTTGCAATATTCCAAAACGCACTATTATAAAATTATTGATTGAGATATTTTGCATATTTAATGAAGAAATGGGCCCCTGGTAAGAATAGCGAAACACCTACTACTACTTTACTAGGTGGTAGGTTCCTTGTGCAAGGAACCGTCCAGGTAGGTACCACCTCAGTGTCAGATATTCTGCCGCCAAGCAGCAGTGTGTAAGCATTGCTGTGTTCCAGCGTGAAGGGCACTGTAGCTGGTGAAATTACTGGACACACAGACTTAATGTCTTTTAATGTCTTAAGGGTCGGCAACGCGCTATTGATTCTTCTGGTGTTGCTAGCGTCTATAGGCTGCGGTGACTGCTTACCATCAGGCGGGCCGCCCGCTTTCTTGCCAAGTATTCATGTCTACGTATAGTACGAGAAGGTGTATAATGCGTATACTTATTCAATAAAACATTTAAAACATTATTTTATGAAACATCACATTTATTTTTATTGAGCAAAAAAATAAAATAGTCTATAGGGCAATAGATCAGCCCGTTGGCTAGCCCAATCCGTTGGTTAGACACCCTGACCAATAGAACGTGGATTTGATTCCCATCCACAACAAACATCTGTCTGTTTGTCCTTCATCTGGATGTTATTTAATAATAATAATGTCTTGGGACAATCCAAACACGGTCATCCGATCCCAGACTTGGCAGACCCAGTACTATGTCAGATAACTGATACTAATACATAAATAAATATTTTATTGTAAATACATACTTAAATAGTAACACCCAGACACTTGGTCGTTATATATATATGTACGTATTTACAAAAAAGTATATATGTATTTGTATCAGTTGTCTGATGGCTTGGGATAGTTTGGGATGAGATGCCCGTGTGTGGATTTTCCCAAGGTATAGGCTAATGTGGTACAAGTATTCTTCGTCTTTACAAAATTCAATACAAATTCTTGATATGTTCTGAAGTCAACATTCCCTTGCCAAGCTTTTTTATAAAATTAATTGCGCTTAAGATTCGCTATTTTAAAGCGATGTCCATTCGTCTTAAAAGTCTTTGTATAAATTAAAATACTATGTAGATAAAGCCACAAATGCCACTTAATTGAAGGAGAATTTTATAGGTAGAATGACAAGTGACAATAAAATCCTCTGAGTCACAATTACTTGCACATTTAACACATGGCCTTTACGTAATAAATGCATACCGTGTCAGGTAACTTGTTTGATGTTTAGATTAGTACTCGTAGCATGCAAGTCTAAATCTCGGCATAGAGCATAATGAGCATACTAGTTTGATAGTGAATACTTTGCATAATTATTATTGAAATGTAATCATAATAATCGTGGTGACACATTAAGCTAACTCTGACGTTAACCTACCTACACACCAATACATATTACCTACTATATTTGTTACCACCTTCTACGAAAATCCAGCATAAAAATCGTCTATTGCTCACTTTGAGTATTAATATTAATACTCAAAGATTGCTCAGCTTTGAAATAGTTTATTGAATTGTCCTTAAATATTAGTTGATCTCTGCAATTCAGCATCTTTAATACATTCCATTGAGAAAGGAAACGCTACGAATAAAATCAATATTTTTATTTTATTTTTTCATTTTGCTTGATACCATATTCTACTAATATATTTTTACAACAAAACCATAACACAGAAACATGATAGCTGAGAGCATAAACTTTTATTAGTATTTTTCTATAACGGCCTCTATCATGGCCACTTCAGGCGCGATGCCTTCCTTCTTCGCGTCGACCTTAAAGCAGGCGGCGACCTTCACCACGCGATCGCAGTCGTCCGTCAAGCTATCGTACTTCTTCTCGCAGTTATGAATCAGTTCCACTAGCTTCTCAGATAGCACGTGCCCTGTGAATTATCATGGTAAGAGGCCATTAGAATCAGTAGTTGGTAGTCGAAAACACCAGTGCTGAGGACCTGTTTTTAAGACTAGAGTTTGACTACACCAACACCGAATGAATAAAAAATTTTAGGTACACTAAGTACTCAAAAAACTGAGTAACCGGATTAGAAAAACCTCTACGTAACGTGATACCGCAAACCAATTTCATCAGCACTATCACTGTGACTTTGTTATTGCAGTTGCCAGTACTTTATAGGAAGTCATTGCTCTGGTTGCATAGGGACCTATGTTCATGCCTTTTATTGTCAAGCTGGTTATTTGACAGATTTTGTATCTTGACTACTACTAGTGTCACTAGTAGTAGTAAAGTAGTTACTAATGGGTGAAAGGTAAAAAACTGCTACTATTAATTTCCATAACTTGTGTACTCTCTCGTTTAGGTGTTCCATGTCCTAATTCCAATGCCCTTTATCAGATTAGAACAAAATTTATTTATAAGACCCCTCTGAGATTTATCAGCTCTAAAGAAATATGTACATATATTGGAATCGTTCCAGAGAGGCCATAGATACAGTGGTGGTACATATAAGTGAATATATACAATCATCTTTCAAAGTCCTGTAAAGATTTCAGTTTTAATTACTTGCCGCAGGTATAAGCTTGGTCGCCATAAATTGCCAAGCTGACATAATAACGTATTGTTCAATTTACATGTAACTTTTGGTGTACAATAAAGTGTATTTATTATTATTAAGTGATTTATAGCCGAATCCAGTTTTCGAAGTAAATTTTCCTATTAAATTCCTTCTAAGTATTTCCAATTTCAGGATATAATCATATTTTTTTATTAAATATAGATCGTAAGATTGGCACGCCCGTGCAGGATGTGCAGCAAAGTGATATAAAAAAGAAAATCACCACAGACGTCTATTACCAGTACCATAAGTAAACTGTGCATTCATGTTAGGGAAATAAAATCAGCAATTAGCAGAAAATTAGGTCTAACCATTAGGAAAGCTCTTGACATAATCATGCATATTGACATGATGCATCCTGGAGTCCTCCTGCATCAACGAAAACTTGTTGGACATGCAGATGATAGCGCAGCCCAACTCGCGGTGAACCACCTCAAAGTCCTCCCGCCAGAAATGTTGGAATTCCTCCAGAATCTCCGGCGATAGACCTGACTGGAGACGAAAAACTTCTCAATATAAGTTTATTAAAATAAAGATACAAAAAATAGACAACGCATCAAGTGAAGAAAAAATTAAAGAGCAAAAATAAATATTCGCTTTTCGCTATTTTCAGTACAGTATTTATCCATCCAGAATAGTAAAACCACTGATAAAATAACAGTCAAGTATCAATATCGTACAAAATTTCAAGCAGCTCTACTGAGTATAATATGCACTCTACAAGTACCAAGTCGAGAAGCGTTATGATTCTGTGAAGCAAGGTTCCAGGGGCAGTTTTGGCGGCTACGGGGCTAGTATTTATTCCTTTTGCTGTAGGCATAGCAGTTCCTCAAACACATAATCCTTTTTCCTGTGCTTTGTTAATAAATAAGTCTGATTTCACAGGCGGAAATAAGGTCAAGCACTAGTAAAATGGTAAAAAAATCAATGAAAGACAGTCTCACCTCGTCTCTACACTCTTCGAGGGCTTTCCCAAAATGTGCTGTGACGTGGCTCATAACCTCTGCTGTACCCATCACCGAGCTGATGATGGACACCGCCACAGCGAACAACAAGCAACACTTGAACATTTTCATCTAGTAACTGAGGCTGCCATACAATCTTGCCACATTATATCTTGCAAAAACTTTTTTACTTAATAAATTACGTATTATTAGATTAATGACCAATATTTACGTACTTTGGATCCCTTATCGCAAAGCAATAAGGTGGATTTTCAATTTATCTAGCTGTAGCAGCGTCTTGTCCAGATTCTAACTGATGATTTGTCCAAAGAGGCAAATATGGTATAGGGTGTAATTGTACATATTGCGAGTCATATCATGGTTGGTGATTTAGCTAATGACTCGATTGCAGGACACTTATGATGCTTAGAAATAAATACTCGTACTTTTTTTTTGAAATGGTTTCTTGTTTTATTTGTCAATCTTTTATTGTATATATTTTGGGTATTAATGGATTTAGTGCATTTTGCTAGTGCATTTTTCCCATTAAACATATTAAACATCATTGGTCAGTCGTGATTCTGTATTTTTTCACTTAAACTCAACTGAGAGGGTTTTAAAAAAGAACTCCTCCAAGACCTCTCATTAATTACCGAATTGCCGTTCCTGGGGGGTATCCTTCCACGACAGACGGTTAGATGAGTGGGGAGTTCAATAAAAGCCGACGTCAAGACTGGTGTTCGTAAGACAGGAGGCACAAGTAATCTTTTTAAAAATAATTTTACCCAATATTTTGATACCAAAACACAGTCGTCACAGTTTTCACCTCCATTTTCTTTCATGTTCTTCACCATAACTTTTAATGAAAACTAACGATGCACTTGTAAAAACGACAACAAAACGCTTGTGTTCATAGTTATTCAAATCACGTATCTCATCCCACGGGCCATTGGTCGCCACGGCTTCCCATACGATCGCGTACCCTATCTTAGACCGTGATACATTGGTCTTTTAAGGGCAAGAAAGGATGCAAGGTTTGCGAACGTGAATAATAGATTTAAAATTTAAATAGCTTAATGGACAAAATACGATTGATTTGGTTTGCATTAGCTCGTTTGTGCTGCTATTGTGGGCTACTCCCACATAATGTTTTAAATTATTATGTATGTACATTCACATTCTTCCATCCACATTACATTCTACACATAAATATTATTTATAATTATTTATTATAATATACACAAACATTTATATAATATATATACACACACTTAAAGTATTTATTTACAACACTATAACAACATAACATAGTTCCACAAACCATCACACCACTTCATTATTATAGTCGGTTATGGTGCTGTGGAACCACACCTTAACAGCAGAACCGTTCGCGCGTATCTACCAATTGCGGGTAGATGTAACTGGATAATATTTTACATTCCGTATTGCACCGCGCATACTGCTGTATTACGAGTCGCTTCATTTATCTCAATTGTTGTTAATATCCTGTGCTATCGCTTATTTTACTGTTAACTTTCTCCTTCTATTGTGTGTGTTTTCTCCTGAACTGTGTACTGTAACTATCTTGTGTTTGGACAATATATATTATTGTGCCTCCGTGTGAACCGTTTTACTTTCCTGCTTCGAGCTGTTCTATAGTGTATCCTGCCTGGCAGTGGATATCTATCACGGACTATTCGGAAACCGCAGATAAGTACAGTGCTATAATACTGATATACTACAAACAGTACCTGATCACATAACCGTGATCACCCAACGGGAGACCATTTCCATACTGGTGACCCCTGAAGAACACTATGAGCGACAGCAGTGATAGCACGCATACAGCTGGGTCAAACGTAATAACACGTCGACCAAAGAAAATGCGCGTGTCCACTGACCGATCCGGCGACGTCCGGAAATTTACACTGCAGGTTTCGGCATTTTCACCGGACGACCCAGAGCTTTGGTTCGCGTTGTTGGAGGGCCAATTTGACACCTTTGGTATCACTGACGACCACGCCAGATACCAGCAGGTGATAGGCAACTTGGACATACCCTGCGCCAGGATTGTAAAGGATATTATCCTCGAGCCGCCGCACAATGACCGTTACAGAACGATAAAGGGCGAGCTTATCAAGCGTCTCAGCGCCTCGCATGAGAGAAAGGTGACGCAGCTGCTAACACACGAGGAACTAGGAGATCGGCAACCGTCACAGTTTCTCCGGCACCTTCAGGACTTGGCTGGACCGGACACTCCTGAGGAATTGGTGCAGTCAAACTGGAGCACCCGTCTGCCTACCAGCATCCAGTCAGTATTGGCATCATAGCCCAAGCTGACCCTGGAGCAGCTCGCAGACCTGGCCGACCGGATACAGGAGATTACAGCACCTGCAAATGTCGCGGCCGTCTCCACACCTAGCACGGGAACCAGCAGCGCCGTCTCCATATCTAGCACGGGCACCAGCGCCTCCAGTGAGATTGCTGAATTACGGCGTATGGTGGAACGTATGGCGACGAAGCTCAAGGGGCATACGCAAGAGTCACGCAGCCGCAATCGTTCCGGATCACAACAGCGTCAAGCACCCACGCGGTCCCGATCAGCGCCCAGTTATCGGCGCTTCTTAGTCAAAGGCAAACAAGTGCCAGAAGCCTTTCGACTTCAAGACGGGAAATGCAATTCGCAGTCAGTAATGGCAACGGACGATTGCCCTACATCACCAGGGCGCCTCTTCGTTATGGACCGCACCACGAAAAACCAGTTCTTAGTTGACACCGGCAGCGACCTATGCGTTTTCCCACGGTCACAACTACGTGAACGACGAGAACCCACAACCTACAAGTTGACCGCAGCTAATGGAACGACGATAGATACCTACGGCTACGCGCACCTTAACCTAGATCTAGGTCTTCGTCGCGATTATCCGTGGCGTTTCGTAGTCGCTGACGTAACTAAACCTATCATAGGTGTAGATTTTCTTTGTTTTTACAATTTAGTCGTAGACTGTAAGAATAAAAAACTTATTGACAATGTAACCACCTTGTCTGCACCGGCTTCACCGGCTTGTAATGTTAATAGTGTGTTGTCTGTTAAGGTTCTGACTGGCGATACACGGTACCATCACCTACTGTCGCGCGAATTTTCTATCATCACGCGACCGGCAGGTACTCATCGCACAATTCCACACAACACACAACACCACATACGTACAACTCCAGGTCCTCCTGTTTCTTGCGCACCTAGACGTCTAGCTCCGGACAAGCTGAAGGTGGCGAAGGACGAATTCGCGGCTATGCTAGCAAATGGCACAGCTAGGCCTTCTGAGAGCCCGTGGTCATCGCCGTTGCACCTGGCGCCGAAAAAGGACAACGGATGGCGCCTCTGCGGCGATTACAGGCAGCTCAACGCCCGCACCATACCAGACAGGTACCCAATCCGTCACATCCACGACTTCGCGCACAACATCTCTGGTTGCAAGGTATTTAGCACGCTAGATTTAGTAAAGGCCTACAACCAAATACCGGTCTGCGCAGAGGATATACCGAAGACTGCGATCACCACACCCTTCGGTATGTTTGAATTCCCCTTCATGACGTTTGGGCTTCGCAATGCAGGTCAGACCTTCCAGCGGTTCGTCGATGAGATGATGCGCGGGCTGGATTTCGTCTATTGCTATCTGGACGATTTTCTGGTGTTTAGCAAGGACGAAACCCAGCACGAGGACCACCTACGACAGGTATTCACCAGACTCCGGGACTATGGCATGGTCATCAACGTCTCCAAGTGTGTTTTCGGGGCTCCCGCGGTAACCTTTTTAGGTTATCGTATCTCGGAGAGCGGTACCAAACCACTTGACGAGAAGGTCCATGCCTTACGTGACTTTCCCCCACCCAAGGACGTGAAGGCGTTAAGACGCTTTCTGGGCATGGTAAATTTTTACAGGCGGTTTTTGCCTAATGCTGCCCAAGTCCAAGCGCCTCTTAACGCCCTTCTCATGGGGACAGTCAAAGGCTCCACACCAGTCACCCTTACTGGCGATGCTCTGAAGGCTTTCTCAGACACAAAAGAAAGTCTCTCCAATGCAGCTCTTCTGGCACACCCAGATTGCCGAGCTAAGCTTGCATTGGTCACAGACGCATCAGACGTGGCAATTGGGGCGGTCTTGCAACAATGGCAGGACAATGTGTGGCAGCCTCTGGCGTTCTTTTCCCGGAAACTGAGTCCGAGTCAGCAAAAGTACTCGCCCTATGACCGCGAACTCCTCGCGATCTATGAGGCAATAAAGTACTTCCGGCATATGCTCGAGGCGAGACACTTCACAGTGTACACTGACCATAAGCCGATCAGTTATGCCTTCCACGAAAGGAAGCATAACTGTTCGCCAAGGCAGTTCCGGCATTTGGACTATATTTCCCAGTTCACGACCGACATAAGGCATATATCCGGCAAAAATAATGTCGTTGCCGACACCTTATCTCGCGTTGAAGAACTGGGCGCTCCAATATGCCTGGCCGATCTCGCCCGAGCTCAGGACGCTGACTCAGAGCTAGCTCAGTACTTGACCGATACCTCATCTCTCCGTCTCAAGAAGATGGAATATCCTGGAAGTCCGATCGCTCTGTACTGTGACGTCAGTACACCGACTCCCAGACCATTCGTCACGAAGGGGTTCAGGAAACAGGTGTTTCAAAGTCTCCACTCCCTCAGTCATCCCGGAGCCGCTGCATCTGCCAAATTAGTTGCAGAACGATTTGTTTGGCCCGGAGTTAGGAAAGACTGCAGAGATTGGGCACGAACTTGCTTGTCGTGCCAACGTGCTAAAGTAAGTCGCCACGTGTCTTCACAGTTGGGCACTTTCGACTTACCTCACGCTCGGTTTAAGCACGTACACATAGACCTTATAGGTCCACTCCCTGTCTCGCAAGGATCCAGGTATTGCCTCACGGCTATCGATCGATTTACCCGGTGGCCTGAAGTGATACCAATAGCTGACATCACTGCGGAAACCGTGGCAAAGGCGCTTTTGTCCGGCTGGATATCCAGGTTTGGTTGCCCAGAAGATATTGTGACAGATCGCGGCCGACAGTTCGAGTCCGCACTGTTCCAATATCTGGCAAAAACCATTGGATTCCAGCACAAACGGACCACTGCCTACCACCCAGCATGTAATGGACTCGTTGAGCGCTTCCACAGGCAGCTCAAGGCATCCATTACATGCCACGCTGACCAAAATTGGACAGAGGTCTTACCTTTGGTGCTGCTCGGGATACGCAGTGCCTTCAAAGAGGACTTGCAGTCTTCCTTTGCAGAACTGCTATATGGCGAGCCGTTGAGACTCCCCGGCGAATTTTTTAACCCAAGCACGCCCTGTACATCCGACCTGTCCGATTTCACAGCACGTCTACGATCCTTTGCTGAGCGATTAAAACCAGTGCCAACCTCTCACCACAACAAACAAAAGGTGTTTGTGTTTAAAGATCTGGCGACCGCGGAACACGTCTTCTTGCGTGAAGACGCTTCGCGTGCGCCATTCCAACCGGCATATACGGGCCCTCATAAGGTACTAGAGCGGGGTGACAAGGTGTTCAAACTCCTTGTCAAAGGCAAGCCAGTCACAGTTTCAATAGATCGCTTGAAACCAGCCTACGTGTTGAGGGACGAGGATGACCTATCTGGTAACACACCAGACACACCTCCACACAACACTCGTACACCCACATATCCTCTACCTACCATTTCTCCACCAACCCCACCAGAACTACCACCAAACAGGGGACACAAAACCACCCGGTCTGGACGCCACGTCCATTTCCCGGACTACTTTCGCCCCTAACCAGGTCTCTGGGGGGGAGTGATGTGGGCTACTCCCACATAATGTTTTAAATTATTATGTATGTACATTCACATTCTTCCATCCACATTACATTCTACACATAAATATTATTTATAATTATTTATTATAATATACACAAACATTTATATAATATATATACACACACTTAAAGTATTTATTTACAACACTATAACAACATAACATAGTTCCACAAACCATCACACCACTTCATTATTATAGTCGGTTATGGTGCTGTGGAACCACACCTTAACAGCAGAACCGTTCGCGCGTATCTACCAATTGCGGGTAGATGTAACTGGATAATATTTTACATTCCGTATTGCACCGCGCATACTGCTGTATTACGAGTCGCTTTATTTATCTCAATTGTTGTTAATATCCTGTGCTATCGCTTATTTTACTGTTAACTTTCTCCTTCTATTGTGTGTGTTTTCTCCTGAACTGTGTACTGTAACTATCTTGTGTTTGGACAATATATATTATTGTGCCTCCGTGTGAACCGTTTTACTTTCCTGCTTCGAGCTGTTCTATAGTGTATCCTGCCTGGCAGTGGATATCTATCACGGACTATTCGGAAACCGCAGATAAGTACAGTGCTATAATACTGATATACTACAAACAGTACCTGATCACATAACCGTGATCACCCATCAGGAGACCTTTTCCATACTATTATATACTTGAAATAAATCGACTGTTGTGTCAGTTAGTCAGTTAGTCAGTCAACGTATTGAAATCACAGCTTTCTGAGGTTGAAGTCACGAATGCACAAAACTGCTTGTATTTAAATTCTCGTCTGTACTCTAGTGAAATGAAACTCGAGAAATGTTTACTGTTTTCTTAAGAAAAATACAATAAATAACTCCTCTTAACTATTTTCTGTATATCAAAATAAATATTTTTCTACGAATTTGTATCATCAATCATGTGCGCCTCGGAGGTGTGCAATGAAACAATCTGTCAGTGGTAATGAGCAGGATTTTGACAGATTTTTCGAGGGTAAGAAAAATAGAAAGTTGTTTCTTGTTTTGGTAATTCATACAATATTTACCGTAAAAATAATGAATACGTAGTTTGGGCTAATGCTATTGCTTCGTATATATTATATCATCTTTGGTTCAAAGTAATGTCTAAGTTTTAACTAAGACCCGGCGTCAGAAAAATCACACCTTTTAGGCCTCCCCAATACACGCCATTGAGCCTGTCTTCGGCTCTCCTTATCCAGTCACTTTGCGTTTATCGTCACTCCACCTGGTCACAGGGCATCCTACGCTACGATTTCCAGTTTGTGGTCTCCACTCCAGAACCAGTCTTCCCAAACGATTATCAGTTCTGCGGCAAATATGACCAGCCCACTGCCAATTCAGCCTGCTAATCCGTTGAGCTATGTCGGTAACTTTTGTTCTCTGGCGAATTACTTCGTTTCTTATTCGATCCCTCAGAGAAACGCCGAGCATAGCTCTCTCCAGAGCTCGCTGAGCGACCTCAAATTGGTGGACTATTCGTACCGTAATTGACCACGTCTTAGCACCATACGTCATTACGCGTAGGACGCACAGATTAAAGACCTCAGTCTTCAGGCATTGCGGTATCTATGACGAGAAGACCTGACGAAGTTTTCCGAATGCTGCCCAGCCCAACTGTATTCTTCTCCTGATTTCCCTCTCAAAGTTGTCCTTACTAGTTGGAGCGTCTGTCCTAGGTACACATACTCCTGGACAACTTCAAGAGCTACCGCATTCACGGCAACCGGTCCCGGAACAACATGCTGGTTCACCTCTTCTTAAGTAATTAAATTCTAAAGCCGTGATAAATATTTATACTTCCAAAGAAACAAAACAATCACGCCACAGACTATAAACTAAAGGGGAGCAGAGACAATGAGTAATAGTCGCGCGGGTTGCCACACTCAACTCCATTCCCGTCACGTAGTGTTACCAGGGGAGAAATAAATATTTTCACCAAGAAAATCCGCTTCTCTATGTATGTAAATTTTTATATTTTTTCCATCAAATAAACCTGCGTCGTGTGTGGTTTTATAATTTTACGATCGAGCACGGTAAGCAGGTGTTTTGCAAACAGATATAATACAAGGGTATACGAATGAAATACGCTGGTGTAATAAAATTTGTGAAAGGAATTTGTTTGCGTCGAAATCAAATCTGTATCGCCTAACAATATAAATGTAGTTTAAAATAAAATTTAATGTAAATACAGATAGGATTATAACATTGACAATATGCAAAGGACTCAAAGTTAATAATGAAAAAGGAGATATTTTATACGTACGACGTAATTTTTGTAAGCTTATGTAATATCGTAGCTTCCAAATAAATGAAGAAATTTAAATTTAGTTTTTATTTTATTTTATAGTTGAGAGAAGTCAATATAAGTTAATGCTTAGGCCTTCCTGATATCATTAGGTAATATAATCTTGGGTGTTTTAGTGCACTTGCAAATTAACAACAAAGGAATCGCTGCACTAATAGCATTAAGGACTAAACGGGGATGCCTCACGCGCCAGCCACAACTACTGCTCATAAACACTAGCAACGGTAATGTTACTGCAGTAAGTAATCTCTGCAGTAGCAAGAAGCCACTCATTGGTAGCGTAATTTGGATGCGATCTGCTGCAAGTCGGAAGAACTTCCCTAGTGCATAATAGCTTCAAACAATCTCCTTAACCTTCGTCTCTACCTCCTTTACATGTAGATATTAAAGGGCCGTGTATAACATACGAGTCAATACATCAACAGTAATGAAAAACTGGGTTCTGCAATAATCCATCATGCTGTCTATGCGGACTGCAGCACACAAACTTACATTTACACCTAAAAGCCACGGAAATGTACGCCAAATTGGCATTATCAAAAGCAAAAACTAATTTGTTTTAAAACATCATTAGGGAATTTCTTTCAGTCGAAACAGTGAATAATAAACTTTCTTTCGTTGAAATAAGAGCTAAACTTAAAAACAAACATGCAAAGTAGCTATAAGTAAAAGTCAAAAGAGAAGTCAAGTCGGACAATTTAAATTTGCACTTGATAAACTAAGGATGTTTAACCAAATCATTCTTACCACATATACTCAAAGCCGGTTTTAGACTACGAAGTATTTTAAAACAGCAGATATAAGTTGGTTCCTGGAAAGGAATGGATTCCATGGGGAATTTTGCCATTTTTCATGGAAACAACTTCGTGAATACTGAGTGGAGCACAAAGACTTAATATAGCTGTATTAACATAAAGTACCTGCTGTGCAATATCGTCAAGATTAAAGAAGTTTAAAGCTTTTAAGAGACTTCTCACTAAATCGAAAAGGAAGAAAATATTTTTATAAATTACAAGAAATACATCATAAAATACCAAGGGAATGTACATCTATTAGAATAAATTCTTAATTTAGCTGTACCGATTTAAGTAGCTAAAAAATAAATAAAATACCGGTCATGTGCGAGTCGGACTTGCACTTTTCCGTACCTTTATACGTCCAGTATATAAGTTAGTTTGCTATTCATGTAACTCCTCAGGTAGCAAAAAGACCAAACCATGTTAACTTTGTTTATAAACATGGTTTTATTTTTTCCTGTAATATTTACGCTAAGATTTATTAATTATAAATAAAAAACTTTGTGACAAAAAATTAAATAAAAAAATATTTAAAAATGAGCAAATGAAGCCCTTTCATAATTATGATAACTCTTTTCATACAACAGTCGTCATTTCAACGTCCCATTTCGGCCGTTATTCTATAGGCAAGAAAACTATTTAAAAAAAAAACCGACTTCAAAGTAAATTATCTAAAAAGCATAAAATAACGAAAATATATTGAAGTCGGTGCTAGATTAGTGTTAGTTAACAGATTAGATTAGCTAGCACCAACTTCAATATATTTTCGTTATTTTATGCTTTTTAGATAATTTACTTTGAAGTCAGTTTTTTTTTAAATAGTTAATTTAACACTTTTTAGTGACTTATTTTACCATGATAGTATCATCAGCGCATCTCGCAACTATCACGCAACTCGAACATCTACGTTACAGTAACTTACTGAAAACATAAAAAGTTTATATCTCTTAAACTACTAGACCAATTTTGATGAAACTTGTACCCTACCCTAAGTTGAAAAATACTCTAACTATTGCAAAAAGAATTTTCGAAATTGGACTTCTAGTTTCTGAGAAATCCGCGGACAAACCTACATACATACATATATACATACATACATACATACACTCATAAAATTTGGTAAATTTGTTTAGCAGCCCACATAGACTAACATATATTAATATTACGCATTTTTATCAATATTACATACATACGCGTCGAATAGAGAACCTTCTTTTTGAAGCCGGTTAAAAATAAATTATTATTCTATTTTTATTTGTGATGAGGTTGGGTAAACAAGATCTAAGACTGTCCCAATTTACAAATCGACAGCAACAGTAATTCCTGAAATATGTAGATGTGACAAACAGCCAGACGAAGTAGCACCATAAGGGTTTCGTTTTTACTTAAAAGGTAGAAATTAACTATAAACTACGTAACTTTATCCTATCCTAATTTAAAGTCGCTTCGCATGAATGGATTCCTAAACGCAAATAGACATAAACGATATATGTAATTATAATTATACGCAGTTATCCTTGACTATCTCGGTTCTAATAATACTGGAAAGAGACCTTAGCAACGCCGGTAGGCAGTTAAGAAATAAATCCTTGACTTAATGATAGGTACAAAAGTAATAAAAGCCTCTTTGCTGTCGGGTAAATAAATTACATGTATGTAACATGTTTAGAGTTCCGTACCTAAAGAAAAAAAAACGTCAAGTGCATGTCGAACTCGCGTAACGAGGATTCCTTACCTTCACGGAGTTTTATCAATTAGTTTGCTAATTCATCGTCCAGCAGAAAACACAAAATTAAGTTTGTTTGACCGTTTTGGTGATTCAATAAATAAATTACACAAACTTTGAAGATAAACTGGAGAAAATGATTCTTTCTTATGTTTTTAATTATACGTCAAAAACATAAGAAATACGCGACATCCGAGAAAATTGCATGTCACGATTGCTGGTCAAAGGAGACATATGATCCGGTAATTTCAGTAATAGTTCACTTTACAAAATGACAACAGCAATGTTTCACAACAGAGCTCGAAGTGTATGTGGTATCTTAAGCGGTTTGGACTTTTTACTACCTAGGTGTTAGATGAATAGCAAACTAACTACAACAAAGAAGGTCCGGAATCCTCAGTCTGACACGCATTTGATCGGTTTTTTTAAATTAATTTCACAATGTGCTTACCTGTAAGTACATTTACCCAAATCAAGCTCTGTGATGATAAAGCTTTACTCACCTGGACATGGTGTGCAGATGTGCGCTGGTGGCTACTTTCACCAGTGGGCGGTGCGGAGGGCGGCTCGGTCGAGTTGGAGGACTGTAAGTGTACTCCGCCGTCTCAGCACCGGTCAGCCACGACCAGTGTTCCGTCATTGTCACAAATTTACCACTTTCATTTAAAAAAGCACTGTCAAACACTTGTAAGTCGCTTCTATTTCAGAAATCATGTTACTATCTACTCGTATATTTGCCTATTTTATAGTGCTAGGATTAACAATTATTGGTTACCAGATGCAAGTTCCGTGCCGGCGGTCAGTATCTTGACGGTTACTGACCCCTAATACTTTTTGTTTTGTTTGTATTATAATTTGAAAATAGAATCAAATCACTGGCTGCTGCGTGATTGTTGGTATAGTATATCGATGGTGATTGCCATATTTTGCGATAGTAATCTCGAAATCCTTGATATTCTGTACCAACTTTATATAAATTTTCTGTGGTTTATGGTTAATCAGTGTAATCTAGTGCTACACTAGCAGAATACTATCCTACCTGATGTGGAGCAATTCCGACTAAAATCGCACTAGCCCGTTAAGCACTCTTGGAAAAGGTCCAAATCTCATAGACCAAGTAACAACTTACTACCGTACCGATTAGTAGCCACCGTGGCGCAGTGGGAAATCGCTTATTTTTGCAAACCGGAGGTTGCGGGTTCGAATCCTGCGAGGAGCAACAACTTTGTGTAGTTGTTCCTTAGCGGGCTAGGACAATGCAGGCCTATCACCTGATTGTCTGTAAAGATGATCGATGCATCGGATGGGCATGTAAAAAGCTGGTCCTGCGCCTAACCTGTCCCCCGGTCGTGTCGATCTTCCGTGCCATCGGATTGTGAGACGTATAAAGGAAGAGAGAACAGAGTGCACTTGTGTCTACGCAAGCGCTTATGCACTGTAATATCTCCCACGTTGATGGCTGATCTTGTGAAAGATTGGCCGTTGTGGTCGTATTGGCCAGAAGGACATTATTATTATTATTTACTACCGTACACCGTAAAAATACAACGGCATTCGAAAGTGCCCTTATAATTTAAGGTAGAAATACTTTCCCAGTTAGACCGCATTAATTTTGTTAAATATAATGAGTGTAACATGAGACTTTAATAGTTAAAAAGTTTAAAACTGTGGTTATCCACAGCCTTATTCCGCTAGAGCTGTTAGATTATTTTAAGGGTTATTCACGACTATCGGAAATTTCCTTATCCGAATCCAATGAAATTTTAGTGATATCCTGTAAACATTATTCACGAATCCATTATCGAAGTGTTTTGTTAAATTATATTCAGTACTTATTGTTAAGATAATGTAATTTCATAGAAACTATCGGATTTGTGCACAGCGTTTACGATAAGCCAGAAAAGTCTTAATCGAATTCGAAATCGGAACCTTCCTAAGTTTGTGAATAGTCCAAAGTGAAATCCATACGTAACTTATCAATGCGTTCTATCGTGTATATTTTCGCTTCAGTCGGACTTCAGATATTTAATGTTGATTTGCCAATAGTTTTAGTTAAAATAATACTTATTATAATTCTGTACAACAAAGATTAAAATATTATATCAAATATTTTTTTAAATCTTTTTTACTTATCTGAAAACAGCTATGACTATGTTTTAATAGTATAATTTGTATATAACAAGATGATGGATCATACAATATATTGCCCAATAAACAGCCAATAGATCAAAATCACAAACTTTCGCCACCTCCATCCTTCAAGACTTCAACTCTTATTAAATTCAACAATGATTAATAGCTCTGCCGAGACTTGCCAATTGAAATCGGTAAAATATGTCTTATGCTGATGCAGCTAAGGTTCATGTCTGTGCCAACATTATTACCTAAAACTAGATGTTGTACCAGTTCATCATAAATCCAAAATGTTCGCTTGATTAGAAAAGTATTTCACAATATAATTTTAATACCTTACTCGTAATAATTATTAGTCTATTCCAAGTTCTAAAACGAAACACAAAATACTTTACAGATAATGTAGACTTCCCTTTTGAAATCTTGAATTTAGTTCTTAAAATAATAACTAGTCATCAGTCGCGGCTTCGCTCGCGTTTTAAATTGGTATAAAAGGATTAACCGGTTCATTTACCGATACTGATATAATTTTGACTGATTATGCGTATTTCTCCACTGTAATTGGTGATCCATGACCAAAAGAAATTTATTCGTCTATAGAACAGTGATAAAATATTATTGAAATTGGCTAAGTTAAATTTACAATTTCAGTTACTTATGTACAAACAAGTTTCAAGTACTATTTCACATGCAGGCATTTCTTTGGGATCATATCGACGGCTCCTACGCATAAAGTCGGAACACATTTTTTGAGTAAAATTGTATTTTGGTATTTTTAGAACCATAATATACCACTTTAAATATTCCTGAAATCAGAATATTAATATCTTCTATAAATTATGAGTTTTTGAATTGATAAAAGTCTTATCATGTATACGCTCCCGCGCATACAGTCGTGCTGCTAGTACCGACTATTTGCTCCGATCTTTTGGACCGCATCGTTCCAATCAGAGCACGGTTCCGACGTCGTATGTCATGAACGAAGTCTCCGTTTTGAATGTTCAAAAAATATTATTGGACACAAGTATAATGGCGTGTTGGTTTTGTTTCCAAATTGCTATTGTTCCAAATCGAAACGAGTAACGTAAATTCCTCAATTTTTTTTAAATTACTATTAGATAAACCCAACCCAAACAGCGAAGTATTAACGGCCGGTGAACATCTTGGAAATGGTAAGTTTTATTGCATTTTTGTATTATCATTAATAAATGTACTTGTTTATCTATACTATATTAACATACACATAAATAATATTAGTATGTGATAATGTTTAATAGGCCTCGACAAAAAATAATATGGTTCCGGCGCATAACGTCGGTACGTCTATGTTACGACTGTATGCGCCGTTTTTAATCACTAGCAGTGGTTTGTTAAGACTTTATACTGCGCCACAGTTTTATTTTAGGAATCGTAACTTGTACTAACGACCATATGCGTGGTTTCAATTTCAATATTAATAAACGAACAAGGTCGTATCATAGATATAAGACTTTATGCTTTGTTACTAAATAAAGTTACAACTTTTCTCTTTTTCAATAATAGCTAAAAACATCATTAAAATTGGATTTATAAGCTATGTATAACTATAATTGTATTTTGCAATATTTATTTTAATAATAGGACGTGTTTGGTTTCAGAATCACCGTTACCACTTGAAGCTGAATACCAGTGGGATTTGTACAAGACGATGTTCGGCCAACCTTCTAATATAAGTCGCAGAAGTATTGACATAGTTATATAGCAATTATTCACGAGGTAACACCTACTTCAGCTGCAATTTTACCCTCTACTTCGTCTTCTACCCTAAACCCTACGAATTCAGGGCCATGTGCTGTGCACCAATATCCTCCCCCCATAATGATTTTTTCGAATATGTTGTGGCTAGTTCGACTCTATTAGGAATTCATTTATTTGTGATGTTGATAATTGTTCCTCTAGTACAACCATACTCAACCTTTTTTTTCTCTGGGCCACATAGGCGCTTCCGCTTTACCCTGCGGGCCGCATAGTCGCTTCTGCTTTACCCTGTGGGCCGCAATAATCTAGCCTTAATTGTATGTTTAATTATAACTACCTTAAGTATATTAAATACTGGACATCAGGCCGCATAGAAAAGTCTCGCGGGCCGCAGGTTGGGTATGGCTGCTCTAGTAGTAAAAGAAAATGTTGCAAAAGTTTAGGCAAGACGTGTTTGAGTAGAAAAGGAGTTTGTAGAGATGCAAAGATTTCAAAATAACTATGTACAATTACTTGTCATCTAATATGCTGTCAAAAGTTTAATGCACAGAAACGGGAGTGTATATTTTCATATTTTTGGAAAAATGGAGATTACTGCGGACAATGGGATAACATCGTAAATCATAACGGAGTAGGCGACACTAAGTATCCTTCTACGTCAAATGCTGTGTCTAGACGTAAGAAATTGATTAAATATTACTTACCCCTGATTGAACCCAACTCTGATGTCCCTAATAAGGTGTCTATCTGCAAAACGATATTCCTAAACACACTCGCTATAGGGTAGAGAGTTCTATACCCTATAGCGAGTGTGTTTAGGAATATCGTAGCACTATTTTGCCAACACTGTCTAACTAAACAGTTGTTTAGTTAGACAGTGTTGGCAAAATAGCGCTTAGGTGGTGGGTCTATTTGTCCTGACCAGCGTGGTTGTACCAGAAGTATTGTTAGAGATGATGAAGTACAACAGGGAGTTTTAAGGCATGTCACAAACTTTTCAGCCGATTGAATCACATTATGTGCGCAGATTCTACTAAAATTTACCTAGATAGTGACCTGACATTTACAAAAATGTTTTCTTTGTACAATTAGTGCTGTGCTACTAAAAATAGAGCTAATAAAGCAACGATGATATAGCGTATCGTGATCATATAAATCAAAACTTGAATATTTAATTTTATAAACCGAAAAATAACATCTTTAACAGTCCGTGGAAATGAAAATAGTTTATCCATTACAAAAGTTATGTAATTATATTTGTATTTATTGTAATCACATTATGTGGCCCTACGCGTACAGATTTAGTATGCTGGGCCGGGCTGAGAGTTTGTTACCCCAAGAATGCCACTCGAACTCTAGGATAGGAAAAAAATACATAACGACTGATATAACTTATACAATACAAATAAAAATACAATTACTGAAGAAGACAAACAAAAACACGTATATCATATGAGAAACAAGACTAAAGCTAAAAAAATGAAGGAAATAATAGTTACGGCGCGTTTTGATTTCAATACAAATACAGGCGTTTTGGATTCCTGTTACACTGATCAATTACCAGTTACTTTTAAGCAAAATTTAATGATTTATTAAATTTTTGTCCAGGACGTAAAATGCCTCAAAAGTTTTTAACATCCGTTATACTGTCAAAATATTACGTACAAAATAATTTGTAAGTTGTTTTTATTACATGTTGCAGGCGTTATTATTTTTATTCCGTTTAAGTTACATACTATTAGTTACAGTATTATGTTTTGTAGACGGTATGTTACAGTGTAGATTTTTTTTTATTTATTTATATTTTCATTGTGAACAAAAATATCCTATCTTAAACGCATCCAAAATGCGGCCAAAGATTTATTTCAGTTCAAGTTAATTGAAATTATATCTAATGCCAGTGACCAGTTTTAACTTTGTTTAATTCTTGAGTTTTTTTAATAACAGTTTATTTTAATGATCATGGTTATTTAAGAAAACTGAATTAAGTACTTCTGTGATTATAGTTATTTTAATAAACATGATTTGAGCTTAAATTTATTGTGATTTTTGTTTATCAAGTACCGACATACGACCCTTATTTTTAGATATATGCCAGTTTACATGCCAGTTTACACGGAACATAAAGTCGTAATTCAAACATACGCCTTTATGCGCGTTGTCAATATCAACCTGATTAAAAGCATAGGGTCGTAACAATAAGATACGACGTTTATGCAATAAGTATAAAGTCGTAAGTAACTAAAAAGAGTTATTTTTGTGTATATATGTTTTTTTATTCCATTCATAGTCTGGTATTATGTTCCTAAGCTAATTATTGATCACATAGTGTAAAAACACCGATTAAATATGTATCACAAACGAACTTAAACAGTCACGTTCACAAAAATGGCTCTCCTGAAAAATGATGTTTTTTGACTTACGACCTAAAGCGTGGGAGCCGTCGATATTATGTATTTACAACTGGAACAAGTATAAATTAGAATAAAATCCACAAAAGTCCGAACGATAGATAGCAAAGAATAGTCTTACGTATATTATATTTCAACTTGTATTAAAAAAAAACCTTTAATTGAATATCCATTTAATCTTATTTAAAAATATATAGCCACAACTGAGATGAATCTAACGATGTGACTGAGCCATTCCAAATAAATAGACATACAAACATGCACTAGAAAAATATGTTCCCCATCCGGGACAGTGGGGATAAAGTAAGAAAAAAAAAATGAAAAATCACGAAACCTCATTCAATTTTATTTATTGGGTAAAAAGATCTATATGGCTATACTTACATATAAGTACAGTAAACGCTTAATAAGCCCCACTACCGGTAAGTAATAAATCTTAAGACCTTGCGATAGGGTGCGAGGTGGAGCTATAGAAAATTCATAGCGGCACTTATGGGGCTGTGACGTCATGCTGCTAGTGAAATGAAATTTTCGAGTTCGGTGTGCAAAGGTGGTATTGGAGTAATCTAAATAGTTATGACTTGGATTATAGCTAACCATATGATAGGTACCTACGTCATTTAAATATAATGCAATTTTTAGTAATTGTACTATATGAATTACTTTTTAAACTGGCCGATTTCAGTTTTCCGTAGCATTATCCTAAAAGATTTCTCATATTCATAAGAGCCCATTGTCTAAGTTTATTAATTCAGTTTATAATTTAGTAAAGTAACCTTAATCAGACTTAGTTTATTTAATTATATAGTTCGTTCGTGCATCTTTTCTCGATAAATAAAAAATATACAAAGATGACAATCTTAGGTCTGTGGTGTCTATAAATCGTATTTGAACATTAGAGCATCGATATAATATTAGGTATTACGGCCCGAAAAGTGGCACACAGAAATAGCGCCCCCCGAGACGGTAGTATCGCTATTTCTTTACAAGCCACAGGCTGAAAAAAATATTTTTGCTGATACTAGTGTCGCTACCGTCTATTTGAAACTGTTAAACTACACGTCATTACCATAATAATACCGTTAGTTCTCGTTTCCGCCACCAGCACAGATAAGTCCGCGACCACATTTTGTTAGTGAATGTTTATCTAGTTTAAATATTTTATCGTTGCAATAGGAGGAAAGTAAAAACCTTATGAAGTTGTACCCAATAAAGAATATAAAAAACATAAAATCGAAAAAACAAATGCCACTTGTTTAAAAATATGAAATTTAAAGCACCAAGCTATACGTATAGTATATCTCATCCGTGTACCTACATAAGGGGTTGCAGTTAACCAGTTAACCCTCCACCGCTGCGGGCGTTAACATTTATAACTGATGAATTTGCAAACAGATCGTAGCACTCGCATTGCTGCATTGACGTTCGATACATTTGCTTCGGTACGGATGGCAAAAATCTTTTTTTTCAACTGGCTTCAATTCTAGGAAGTTGCCATGGTGGCCGATTTGGGATAATGTGGTACCATCCCTTAAATTCTCAAGAATTATGACATAACTTCACTTCTTTACTATCAGCGAATAAACATTTTAAATTACTTATCTTATGATGATAATAAACAGGACACCCAAATACATCCATAAGGTTCAACGCAAAAAAAATCATCAATCTATGAAATTGAAGCGTACATTATTGTATGTTATTATGTATATTATACGCGTAGGTACAACAGAGACATAGAATATTGTATTGTAAATACAAAAAAAAAATGTTTGGTACAATCTATATTAATATGTCTTTCCTTCTTAAATTCTATCGATATATTATTTTATTCATTCGACAGAATATCGTAACAACGCTATGCATAGAAGCGGGGTTACTTCAAATAATTTCATAAAATAAGTTCCTATAATTGAGTATCTAATGTAGAGTTTTCAATGCGAATAGCGAACGCCTGCGTGACAAGTCGCAACATATCTAAACTGTATTAGCGAACTGTGCTAACTCGGATTTAGCGCAATTTATGTCACTGTTTCAAGTAAAATTTACGGGTGACAATGATTAGAAATTAAATTGTAAGCCTCGTGTTACGGCATATTTTAAACCAACTTAATTAGGAGTTAATGGCGTAATATATATACATTACAGAAATACATTCATCCTCCTGCGACTTTAGATTCTTTACGATTTGAAAACACTACATAATTTTGTTAGCCTCTCTATGAGTATTTTTTTACCTATCACTGAATCCGTAAAAAGATAGACCGTCTATTCATTACTAAGTTATTATATTATACAAACTAATTGTCTTTGTTATTATAACAAAGACAATTAGTTTGTTTAGCAATTATGAAAATACTCTAACTAAAGATTTTATGGAATATGTATGTCACAAAAAATCCCTCAAAATATATTTCGATGTATTTAGTAGCAGACAAAGACAAAACAATACACGACTTTATTTCATAGATTCGATCAGAAGAAAAACAGAGTATAGTTGTGTTGTGTAAATTAATTATAAAATGATTATCTGGCGCACAAGGAAACAAAATAAATAAAGATAACTAAACTAGTAATTTTTCAATACATTTGGTCTGATTAAAGTTATCACAAAGCAATGGGGTGTCCCGCCCCTCCGCAGGGGTAGCGAGGGAAGTGCAGCGACAAACAAACAACTCTCCATAGATATTAAGATTAGATCAAATGCGAATACCTTTACGGGAATTAATCAATTAACCCGTTAGACCTAACAGAAAACGATATTATGTTTCTTTTAATAATTATTAATATCCGGGTAAGAATAGCACCCTCCCATCTCCTCCTGTTGTGTGTCCGTAAAAAGACTGGCAGCAGCGTCTTTCTATTGGATTGCCGACCATATATACTGCGATCCCCAAGATGACTGCCAAGCGTAGGGATTATGGCAACCCCTACTTACTAAGGGGGAGGTCTTTGTTCAGTAGTGAACGTCTTTCGGATGCTGATGATGAATATTCCGTAGCAAAAATGAACAGAAAAATAAACGAGAAAAGAATAAATGCTCTTGTCGTGTTATAGGCTAGCCGCACACGCTCAATATTATTGTCAATATAGTGCATATTGTCAATAATATTGTGTGTGTGCGGCCCGTATTGCGGTATTGTTCAATATTATTGTTGATTTCCAGATATTCTGATTTTGTCGCGACAATATCGGGGGGAGGCAGGGGTATTGTCAATAATATTGACGTGTGCGGGCGCGCGGCAATATTTTAGTTGAAGAAACGATTTCTAAGCAAGCAGACGTTAGTGTTTTTGTTCAAAATAGAGGACGAAAACAGTAAAAATATTGTAGATTCTACTCCCACCCAAAACTAATATTTATCAGAATTTATAAAATGGGATATCCGGGTAAAAATAACACTCTTTCCTATCTTCCCGTTGGATGTCCGTTAGAGGCAACTAAGGGAAAAAGAGAAGACTGGCAGCAGCGTCTTTCTATTGGATTACCTGCCACCTACACTGCGATCCCCAAGACTCTTGCTAAGCGTAGGAATTATGGCAATCCCACCCTTCTAAGGGGGAGCCCTCCCTTTGTTTAAAAGTGGGTCTTTCAGCTGTTGAAGATCATGATGATAAAACATGGGATACTTTCCCAAAAACATGGAATCATATTTTTTCAAATAAGGTGATACTAAGGATAATAGTCTTTGAAGGTTGCTCTCTCTCTGAAATCTCTCATTCACATGTATTTTTTAAAATTATGTTCTGCTGTAACTCGCGGTTCATTTATATTGAAATGATTTAACTTAGATTATCTTGTCAAACATATTTAATCCATCGTTTCTTTCTGGATTGATTTTTTATATATAAAACGTGCGCACACGAATCTGGCTACTAAACGACTGCGTCACATTATACCACGATATATTGACAATAATATTGCTTAGTGTGCGGGGGCCAATATTGATGAAAAATATTGACAATATTGTTACAATAATATTGTATGTGTGCGGCTAGCCATATAAACGATAGCCATTCAAAATAAAAGAAGGAAATGACTGCCATGATTGTTTTGTCATCCATATTATGTTTTTAAAACATTTAGTACATTCATACATTCGTCATAATACCGAACACGAAGTAAGACGTGGGCCAGTCACAGACAATTTTTTTTTATTTGCCTTTTTAAAATTACTACCCTAGTAATCTGTAAGGCCTTCATTTATTTTAATCAATACACAACAATCAATTGAGAGACGAAAACACCTGATGGTGTCCAGTGTTGCATAACACTGGACTGAATCACACCGGAATACACACACCGCAATATTAATTTCACATTGCTGCTTACCGGTAGGATAAAAACAGACACTGCGGTAGTATACCCTGTTTTTCTTTAATGGCTAGCCATGAATCCTGTGTTCATACATTTATTGTTACGATGTTAATGTTGTAAAGAAAAACAGGATATACCTACGGATAAACGATTAGAGCTGCTTCATGACAAATAATAAAAATAGTTTTATGTTAATAAATCTAATTCAGTACGGCTGCAGTTTTACCCCTTTCAATCGTAGAACAACGGATAATTTATTTTATGAAGTACACTGGCATGTATGGGCTGCATCCGCGCATACCCTCCATGCACCCGCCCTGGTTGCAAGTCTTCCATTTTCACTAAACTTTCATTTATATATAGGTACGAACGAAGAAATGCATAGAGACGATTTATTCATAAAATAAGAAGCTGTAAATATGTCATTCAAATCCGTCTACAGAAGCTAAAATGCTGTAGCAAAGAATTTGCATAATATAATATTCTGTGCTACAGTCAGACGTTTCAAACTTGTAACACTCTGTCTATTTGCGTCGTGTGTGAAAAGTTAGACAACTAAACTTTTCCACCGCTCTGCTTTTTTCTTTCAGTAATTCTTTCAATTAGGACATAAAATAAAGTAGACATCATATTGGCATATTCAGATTGGAGAAAGATTCGGCTCTCCACACCATGTAATTACAGTAATCGAGTCCATACCTAGGTAGTAGGTAGGTTTAGTTTAACTAAAGTGATTAGTTTCAAACATCCGTGGCCTATAGAAATGGTGCACGTTGGATGGGCCAGAAAATTTGTGCCCTCCCCATTGGAAGAACTCGAGGGTGGACGCCCTTTATTGCGTATGTATAGTGATTTATTGACAACTGGTGGCCTTGTGTGGCACTACCACACACCAGTGTCATAAATATGTGTGTCTGTTCGGTCATATTGCAAAATTTCAGGCTGCTAGTTTGGGATCGGATGACCGTGTGTGGATTGTCCTTAGACATTATTAAAATAATATTATTATTAAAATCGCGTGGAAAGCAGATCGTAGTACTCAACCAACAATTAAAGATAATCAATAGGCAACATTTGAGAAGACATCCGCACATTATACAAGTCTTTAGAATTGGTTGTCATCAACAGATAAATCAGAGATAGCAATGATATAAAATACCTTTGCCCATATCACACATACGACACGCACGGCGCGTATATACCCTTACGAACGTACACGATCGCGTACAGAAATATTCACGTTCCTTCAGTCTGGAGCTTAGTCCAAATTTTATTTATAATACCATACAACGAAGGAATGAAACAGTTTTCCAACGTCGGTTTTCTCACCCGATTATTGTGTGGGTGTCTCTAATAACATCCTCGATTGCGTCGCCGCTAACTATCAGGTGGAACTGCAGTGAAGCCCTTTATCTTATAGTGAGTTATAAAAATATATACTTTAAAGATGCCCAATGAAATTGAATAATGCACACGGCTTCTTTAAGGAATTATTAGGTATGTATTAGGTAGGTCTACTTGCCTAAATAGGCTAGTTTTCAATAATATCGTATTTTCTTTAGGATACATGTATGTTTTTTTGGATTAAATAACTTCATAAAGTCGGTTAAAATACCTTTAGAGTTTACATCTCTTGCGTAATAATATAGAAACACGCTGAATTTCTTGCATAATATCCGTGCCCGGCGTGAAGACGTTGACAAGTCGACTTGCATGTTTTTTTTTTATTGGCTGAAACGGTTCCTACGCCTATGAATTTACTATGAAAAAAAAATCAAATCTAAATATGTATAACTTTTAGAGTAATGACCTTTGGTACTATATTGACATCTCCCATTTTTCCATGTTTTATTTGACAAAACCACTTGTCAACCTATACTCAGACACCAATATTATATTCGTTTCTTGATATTTCAACTTATACATATACACATTTGCTGTTAGTTCTAATTGTAAATTGACAAATTGATATGTCATGTTATAGCCAGCTAAGGTCCTTTTGATTAAATTGTGACAGATTGAGATGTCCAGTTATGGCCAACTAAATTCTGCACCCTAAATGTAATAAGTGTAGTTATCATTACATGCTGGTTATAAAAACTGTAACGTTAATTGAATATGTTTACATTGTACTCGAGTAAGTAGTACTAAAAAAATGATTTGTTAAAACGTTTCCAAAGTAACACTTCCAACACATGCGATGTCTTAAATGCTAAAATTAAAGTTGCAGATAAAGACCGCAAAATAATTTAATCTGCTGAATTAGCTGAACACCAACTACAGGCTGAAAAAGCTTATGCTGAAAAACGTCTGGATAAATAAATTGCTAAAGCAGATTCGTCTGTTAGGGCATATGCATTTGACCTCCAGCAGTGCTTGCTTTGGTCTTTTAATTTAACAATACATGATTTAGCAACTAATGAGGCTGTTTGCTATATGTGGGACGAGACTATAGGAGCTCGAAGAGCAAACCAAATTGCATCATGTTTGTGGCATTTCTGCAACAATTTACCATCGGACGTTGAACAACTGATTTTTTATTCGGATACTTGTGGCGGCCAAAATAAAAATAAATGTCGTGGCAGTAATGTTCATGTTTTTGCTGAATAATCATCCTACACTCCATACGCTACACCACAAATTCCTCCTCAGCGGGCACACACATTATAGAGTGTGACTCTGATCACGCGATTATTGAGAGAACTAAAAAAAGAACACAAATGAGAATCAATCATTTATATGACTGGGTCCAATTGGTAAGGACAAGTAAAGTCCAGAAACCATTTAAGGTCGTTGTAATGACCTAAAAATGATTTCTTGGATTTTTCCGATTTGAAATCTAAGAAAGGACCGTTTAGTGTGAAAAAGCTGGATGACTCGGGAGACAAATTTCTTTGGCACCCTATTAAATGGCTGCAATATAATAAAAACACTATAGGAAAAATATATTACAAGGAAAATTTAGAACGCGAAACCCCTTTTAAATCAATTAATTTTAAGAAAAGAGGAAAATCCACGTTGGATGTTTTTAAATTAAGCCAAATATCGAAAGAGGCTTTGCCAATCAGCACAGAAAAAAAAAGGATTTAATCGACATGATTGACCTAATCGACCATTCTTTTAAAGAGTTATATGCAAATAAAAACTATCGGTGATACTTCCGCATGCACGATCCTGATTTGGACGAGAACAATCCTGATGAAGAGGATTTTGAGGTCCAATAAAATATGAATGGTTGTTGTAACCATTCATATTTTATTGGACTTGTTTCTGTAAGATGACCTGATGTATCTGTCAACTTAAATTTTATTATTAGGTATGTTTCTGTTGTTTGTAGTCAAATAAAACATTATACTATTACATAAATATTTTTAATTATTGATTTTACTCTAGGAAACTGATGTGTTCGTGGTGTTTCGGTTTTTGATATTTCGGTATGTATCGTTCACAGTAAGTACTTCAGCAAATCAACAAATAGTTTTTAACCGACTTCAAAAAAGGAGGACGTTCTCAATTCGTCTGTATATATATTTTTTTCTATGTATGTTCGTGCATAACTCTGGCAATTATGAACCGATTTGAAAAAATCTTTCTTCCATCTATTCTTTAATCCGTTGATTGGGTCCCATAAGAAAAATATTGCTTACGAGTAAGTAGTTCCTGAAAAAACAAGAATGGAGACTGCGCAGAAATGCTTAAAAGATGACATTTTAGTCGCTTTTTAAGGACATCAGTTTTATGGTTTTTACCAGATAAATTCCTCCACATCGTTCATGGTCCTCCAGGAAGTTCTTATCCGGTTGTAATAAAATTCATACAGATTCAATACAGTGGTTTCTTCTTTCGAATAAAAAAATAATCATTGAAATTGGTAAATATTTGCCAGAGTTATGACCATTTTTGTCCGACCGAGCGAGTCCGAGCGACTAAAACGTCATCTATATAGGCTTTCTTGCAGCTCTCAGTGCGCAGTCACCATACTTGTTTTTTCAGGAACTACTTATTACTACGCAATAATTTTTTAATGGGACCCAATCAATGGATTGAAGAATGGATGGAAGAAAGATTTTTTCAAATCGGTTCATAATTGCCAGAGTTATGCGCGAACATACATAAAAAAAAAAAATATATATATATACAGACGAATTGAGAACCTCCTCCTTTTTGAAGTCGGTTAAAAAAGAAGGAACGCCTGCCTGTAATGAATCTGTATGAATTTGATCACAACCGGATAAAAACTTCCTGGGGGACCATGTACGATGTGGAGGAATTTATCTGGTAAAAACCATAAAACTGATGTTCTCCATTACATTACTCTGACAAATATGAACCGATTTCGATCATTCTTATTTTATTCAAGAGAGTAAACTACTATGATGATTCCGTGCAAATTTCATTATGACCGGATAAATTGTTTCTGAAAAAACATGAATTATGTTTCTTCAGAAACGATAATGTGACCATAAACTACCTAGATCATTTTACCGTCTTCGATGGTATAATCTTTATGTATGAAAATATCACTAAAAAGTATGAACTCATGTATTTTTCAAATAAATTGAACCGACTTCAATAACACTGAAAAGTATAAAATAATTTAAATATTATTGAAGTTGGTGCAAAATATACACAGCAGGTACGCTAACACCAACTTCTATAATATTTAAATTATTTTACACTTTTCAGTGTTATTGAAGTCGGTTCATTATTTTTTTAATATTTTAGTATAGTACCTCACAATCCCATGAAAAAGCATTGTTTACCTACTAATATTCCCTACTCAGAAGGTGAATAAGTTGATAACTATTGGTGAACAACTTGACAACTCGGTGAATAACTTGATAACTCGTTTAAGACTGACTTGATAAGTCTATTATTATGGAAACTATGAGGAATTTCGTTTATTTATTGTCCTCATATAAAAAACGGCATAAAATATCCACCGAAACAACTGAAACAAGTACCGTAAAGTAATTTACCGATTTACGAGAAGAGGTCAAACGTTAAAATGGCCCGCCCTGAAAAATTGGTGTTTTAGACATGTCAACGTATTCACGCGTGCCACGGATATAGAAGGTTATACTTTCGACTCTAGCCTAACGTCTCTTTTTTGCCCGTTTAAACACAAAATTAACCCACATGCCTACTCTCCTTCAAGCGTAGTATACGATTTGTATGACGTCAATACATACATCCATTGACAGGACTAATTCAGAGTCAGAGAGCATAAAAAAGCATGTCTAGTCAAACCGTTTAAGTATAAACTTCCCCTGCAGCCTCTGCACGTTTGTGTGTAGACACTATTTAGCTGCACTTTTCTGCATTTCACTTCATTATCACGGGGTGAATCAAAACAATACCATCGCACACATGAATTTGAATTTTACACTGAGTATTTACGGTTCAATTTGGTGATTTTTGAAGTCTGATAGGGTGAGATCCCCTAATTCAGACACAGTCTGCTGCTGTTTCTGTATTGATAAAATTAAAAAATATACATTCGCATAAATTTTAAGGCTATTGGACTATCGATTAGAATATTTGTTGCAATATACAATGTTACATCGTGAGAAACCAGTAAGATACCTAGATGCATACATTAGTCAATTTCAGCGGTTAAGCTTTCTCTATTCTAAAATTTAATTTGTTCCTGACATACTTTTGTAGTTTAAATTACTTCACTATACCTTTGTAGTATAAATTACTTCAAAGGTTCCTCACATAATACTATTTTACTTATATATAGAAACTAAATAGAACATCAATCAGAGAATTACTTTTCGGTAAAAAAATACAGTGAGTGCATGACGTCAACAGTTGGGTAGAGTCAGCGCCTGACAGCCGCGTGGCGGCAACGGGCCGCAGCGTGACTCATAGTAAAGTCCCGACACACACAGGCGCAGTTCGCCTGTGATGATATCTCCGTCTGTATAGACGATTGGGGCTAGGGCCCACTGCTAGCGACTGGTGTAACTTCAAGAGGGAGAATGTTTAGTATAAAAAATAGTTAACGTTTTTTTAAAACTATAGGCAAAGCATAGAGTTAAAAAAGTAATATCTGTACTTCTTTAGCTCGAATAAATGGCAATGGTATAAACAAAACTTAACGTATTAAATATGAAGTGCTTAAAACTATGTGCTTAACGATTATAATGTCATTTTCTGAGTTTCTGACGTTAATTTATTGGCTCCAACCACCGATATTCGTATATTTAAAACGAGAAGATTTTTTATTAATATGATAGCATTAATGATTATCTATTTACTATATAATAACTGTATGTATTGTATTTAGTGACATATTAGTGGTGTAAATGAATGTTGACGGCGTCTACGCCGCCACCGCCGCCACGGTGTCTCGCCGCCCGCCCTACGCAAGGTGGCACTTTATGTGAAATCGATGCACCGCTGTTTGTAAACACTTGCACTTTGCTTGTACCTTTGTATTATTTGGACAAATTTTACCTAATCGAAAATCAATGAAAATTGTATGAAGATAATATAGATTTTGTAGCAAACCCAGAAGAGCCTATTCAAAATAATAATCTTTGTTGCAAATCAACAAGTCGCTATTCTGGTTCACGTAACGATATTAAACTTCTTTGGCGTAAATATTTAGATATTTATACGTAATATCACTAAAATTACAATTGACACTGTCTAAATATCAGCTTTTACGTATAGATGTGAAACCTAATCCTATCTGTGTGTAAAATTATTGCACTTTTTACAAACACAATACACTTGCACTTGTTTACCATGAATTCGATAGAAGTAAATAATAGATACGTCTCTATATTATTATTTTCACAACTTCAAATATGGAACGTCCTAATATTTTTGAATTTTTACCGCGGGAGGTGGCGCAGCCAGGCGGCCACGTTGCGAACTAAACTAACCATGCCGCGTGCACTGGGGGTTGTAAAACCTGTGAAAGATCGAATACTCTTGACCCTTGTGTCTTCTCTGCTTGAGGAATGTATTTTGGATTATTTCTAATAACAAGTAAGCCAGTATATTTTTGATATTGCTATTACGTATTGATTTACTATCCGTATAATGTATTATAATATTTTTTCTAATAAACGCTTTGCTAGTTTAAACGCGATTATACTTCAGCCATTTTGCAGAAATTAATAGCGATAAATAATTGAACGCATTAAATAGTTAATTTTCAAATGACTCGGTTTTTATGAGAACTTTATTAAGTGATTACTTTATTAATTGTATATGTTTTTTTCCTTGTACATAATAATGTTGTATTATGGGATGACAGATATTTATGTTTTTGGGTCGTATTATAGAACTTGACTCAAGTAGCGCTTAAACTGCATTCAACTGATCACTGCTTGAGCGAAGAATCAAGACTTGAGCACCCAACGTATTACAAAACAATCCTCAAACTCAAATCAACTGAGTCGAGTCTTGAGTAGAGATTTTGATCTCTATTTACTTGAGTTCTGAATATATATAAGGCAACACTGCAATCAGTCTGTTTTCTATTACAAATAATTTCTGTTTTCTATTATTTATATTCTGTTTTCTATTACAAATATCGTTTTACGCAAAACACCTATTTGAAAATGTATAAAAACAAACAATGATCTTGTATTTTGGCGCTTCTATAATTTAAGATTTTTAGTAAAATTATTAAACCTTATATTAATTGCTCTTTTTAAATGATATTTCTAGAAGTAATCAATTTATTAAAAGTAAAATACAATACCGGTAAATTTAAGGAAAATTCGTTGAACAGATCGGACGCTTGACCAACTAATTGACATCAAATGGCCTGCGCGTAACGGCAACGTGCAACGCCAGTAGGTACATATTACATCCATGACTGCAACCCACGGATTATTAGCAACTTGTGCTGTGGTCCGTCATGTCGTCTGGGTATCATTTTGTATTTGACTATGAAGTTGAACCAGTAACTTGGATACCCACGCCAGTATATTACAACGAAACACGTTAGGTACCAAACACAATTTGTAAAAGACGGAGTAAATTTTTGTGAATCTGGGGGGTCTAGTATGAGTTCTGATAATTTACGAGCTCAATCAAACCTTCAGTTCTTTTCCGTACATCCTACTATTTGGAGCACAGGAGCGCTATAGGCAGCCTGCGTATTTTTTCCAAAATCAAATTTTTTGACTATGTCTTGGCTGAATTTATATTTTTTTAAACATATGTACTTCAATGTTATATGGATCTTGCGCGTCCTTCAATATATTTCTCGGAATTCTAATATTAAAATCATTGAATCTATTTTCATAGAATCGATTGCATCAAAAATATCCTTTTTTACTTGGAAAATCTCTACTCAAGCGTGGTCTAGACCACACTTACGAAAACAAAGATCAAATCTCGACTCAAGCAGAGATTTTGAGTTGATTACGATTCAATAATAAAGGAATCGGTAGTCGACGCTCAAGTAATGTTCTAAAATAAATCATAAACGTCATCACGCACTGACAATGCTCAGGTGATTCTTGTTTGACTTGACAGTGCTCAAGTAAGGTTCTAAAATTAAAACTTCAACTCAAACTAGATTTAAGTAGTACTTGAGTCTTGAGTATTGTTCTGTAATACGACCCTTTGACGCGTGCAAGAATGATTTAAAATCAAAACTATCTGGCCATAATAACAATTAGATAAACAGTCACATTAAAAAAAGTCTTATTCGAAATTTAATTAAAGTAACGCGCAAGTCGGTGCAAGTATCAAAGCACGTAACTCGGGGTATAGTATGTAGTATTCACCCCGTGTGTCCAGCGCACCCTCGCGTTCATTCATGGCGGCGTAGTACGGGACGTACGGTAGCTCGCACAGAGTGGGGTAGAGTTACCCCCTGACCTTGCGCATCTATAAACATTGTGTTTATAACAAACTATAACGTACAGTATTTATTTTAAATTAATAATTATCATCCTGCAGTTATGTAATTACATACAAAAGATAACAAAATAGATTAGTATTAACTTATGAATAGGACAGAATACAGCAAGGGTAATGTGAATTCAAACAAGCTATTCTCGTTTTGGTCGACTGTTTATAAAAGCTATCAATCATGGTACAAAATGTTTTGAAAAGTAGTTTAGACATATAAACGCCGATGGAGAGCTCTTTGACGATATAAGTACCTAATAATGCTCTAGTCTACTAAGTAGGGTTTTAAGGATACATCCTTACTTCCAAAATGACTCCTAATTTCATTCCAATAATTACAAATTCATTCCAATAATTACAAATTAAACTATACGTACACTAAGCACTCCACTTGAATTACACTGTAAGAAAAATCAATTTAAAACACATACTATACAGTCTGAATTATAACAATGAATTCTTATTTTCGTAGCACCATCCCATTTAAACACCCTATGGCGCACAAAACCCATAAACATTAAACATGGAACCCCTAACCCTTCGCAAACTTCAATGACACGTGCGCTTTTCATATCGCACCATAGCTCTAAAAATATTCAATTACATTGCTCTTTTTCTAGAGTCACATTAGCAGGAATGTTAAGAAATGTCTCAATGTTAACACAAGCGGGCGATGATTGAAATTATCATTCTATAGAGCAATGTACCTATGTGTATACACCATTATATAGGCACGTGTCGTTCTTATATTGAAATTCAATAGTTTTCATTGCACTCTCGATAAATAATATATTTATTTACGATTTGTCAAGGGTGCGACTTACTCTAATAATATAAAACAGGGAATGGTTAAGTCATACGAAGTTTAGCTGAAGGTTTAGACAATGTAATATTCTATAAGCGTTAACGCTAATAGAAAGTATAAAAATGTACGAGAATGACTTAAGACAGAAACATCACACAAAATAATTCGATTCCAAGAACTGGATTAGTGCTCTGATAATAAATGATTTATCTATCTCTATCTAATACTAATTGAAGATTGTGAGTTCGGCAGTAAGCATGTTAAAATTATTTTTTATGTCAATCGTATTACACTGACAAAGTTATTATTGTTAGCGTTTAATAAAGATTTTAATTCGAGAGCGCAATGGATTTAGTTTTAAATGTACTCAATATAGATAAAATCAACTAAGTACTTGAAAAAAGATATACAGTGGGTGTTTTTTTCTATAGATACGGGTCTATTCAAATCGCTGTGTCTCTTGACAAGTAGCCTAAGCCCAGTACCTACCTAAAATAAAACTTGTGTTAAAATTAAAACGTTTAGGTTAGAAACCAGAATTAGACGTTTAATAAACAGCTTTATCAAAATTAATCCACTATAGACAATTCGTTGATAAAATAACACCAAGACATAATTGGTTAGATAAAATCAGACAAAAACTAAACACCTAAAAACGAGGTGGCACAATGAATGCTAGCACGTCGCGTGACCAATCTCACATCTTGTTAACCCGTCACTGCAAACAGTTGGTGATAAAACAGACACTTTATATTAATTATGCAGACCATTTGCGGCATGTGCAAATTTTTGGGATAAAAATTTTTTGGGTCTTTTGTTATACCTACCTACATATGTTACAAGGATAAATGTATAAGCAAGGGGAAGGGTTAATCCAGTTTCAAATATTAATTTGCAGTATATACGTTAGATGTACTGTAGCGAAGTTTTATTAATTCGAATTGGACTTAATGGTAGATATAGACCCTGTAGAAAATAAATATGAATAGTTTTTAGTTATATCGCTATTCAGTGTAAAGTTTAAAAATTACAGTGATCAATTATATTATTGTGATAGGCTTTTAATAAGCCAGTGTGCTTTACCATCCTAGATTGCGTCGCCGCTTTCCATCACCTGATGGAAAGCGGCGACGCAATCTAGGATGGTCCCACCTGGACTGCAGTCAAGCACTGGCTTATAGGGAGTAAAAAAAAAAAAAAATTACATTTACAAAACGGTATAAAAACCACCAAAAACTAACAAACAACAAAGTGTAAAAACATTTTAAAATGTCGAATACATCTATAAGATTAAATCAATATACATAAGACCTATAAAAACTAATTTAAATATTATTCTACCGGTAAAAAAAAACATGACTCTTGGATATATATATAAATCGCATGAAAAAATAAAGATATGTCCAATTTTATAGCGTATGCGATACACGTTTTTTTATTACTTTGAATAAATGTAATAAATATGGTTAGGTACTGGTTTAACTGCTATTGAAGTGTCTAGCTTGAATCAGTCAACTGTACAAGATCCCACAAGTTCTCGCATCGACTCGTGCTCTCGCATAAAACATGTTCTAGCATAAATTAAACTGCCGCAGTGTTAGGGTTGTCTGTAGGTACTTGTTGTACTCTACTTACGGCTGGCCAATCCTGCGTTGCTGCTTACCTGTAACAAAGACAAAATTAAATTAAAAATGTTGAACTTTGTGACAAATTTCATATGATAAGGACAAGGGTTAACGGGACATTTTCGTGTTAATAAATGGTCCGGATGCTTACGTTAATCATTTATTTATTTATTTTTAGGAAGACTTACAGGATAATATATAATGATAAGTAAAAATTTTGTGTAAACATGTTGCTTAACCTACTATGCGTTTCAACAAAGAATGTGGCCGCCATCTTGTCATTTCAAATATATAATAGGCATGATGACTAATTTTGAAAAATAGCTCTATAATGTACTTACGGGTCTACTATTGCCGAAAATAATAATATTTTTGTATTAAATTTTCAATTAACAGCAATATTTTCAATTTTTCAAATAGAGTTTGAATTTCATTCCAAAACGATGGCCGGTGCATGGCGCCATTTTGTGACGTCACTATGGTGTAAATAAACATCTGTCTCGGTATAAAAGTGAATCATTGTATGAAAGAAAAAGTTGAGATGACAGTTTGACAGTTGTTTATTTACACAGGATTGACGTCATTCACCCTGATCAGCGTTTATTACAAAATGGCGATTAGCTGTATTTGAGTAATATATTTGCTTAAATATCACGAAAATCTCTCTCTTATTATGAAAATGAGAAGCATTTTTGGAATCAGTGCAATCTGTTCTAATATTTAAAACCACAGATTTATTGATATTGTGTTGCAGTCATCATGCCTATTACTAAAAATGATGTTTTAACAAAAATAGATAGCAAAAAAAATCTTTTTAAAAAAAAATTGAACCGACTTCAATATCACTGAAAAGTATAAAATAATTTAAATATTATTGAAGTTGGTGTTAGCGTACCTGCTGTGTATATTTGGCACCAACTTCAATAAAATTTAAATTATTTTATACTTTTCAGTGATATTGAAGTCGGTTCAATTTTTTTTTAAAAATATTTTATTTTAAACTTTTTAGTGATATTTTCATATTATATAAAGATTGAACCATCGAAAACCGTAAAATTATCTAGGTAGGTTATGATCACATTATCGTCTACATAGTTTTACATAATTCATGTTTCTTCAGAAAATAATATCCGGTCGTAATGAAATTTGCATGGAAATATCATAGTAGTTTACTCTCTCGAATAAAAAAAGAATCATCGAAATCGGTTCATAATTGTCAGAGCAATGTAATGGAGAACATCAGTTTTATGGTTTTTACCAGATAAATTCCTCCACATCGTTCATGGTCCTCCAGGAAGTTCTTATCCGGTTGTAATAAAATTCATACAGATTCAATACAGTGGTTTCTTCTTTCGAATAAAAAAAGAATCATTGAAATTGGTAAATATTTGCCAGAGTTATGACCATTTTTGTCCGACCGAGCTAGTCCGAGCGACTAAAACGTCATCTATATAGGCTTTCTTGCAACTCTCAGTGCGCAGTCACCATTCTTGTTTTTTTAGGAACTACTTATAACTAAGCAATAATTTTTTTATGGGACCCAATCAATGGATTGAAGAATGGATGGAAGAAAGATTTTTTCAAATCGGTTAATAATTGCCAGAGTTATGCGCGAACATACATAAAAAAAAAAAAAAAATATACAGACGAATTGAGAACCTCCTCCTTTTTTGAAGTCGGTTAATAAGACATTACAATAAATAATCAAAACGGGGGCGAATTTTTAACCGACTTCAAAAAAGGAGGAGGTTCTCAATTCGTCTGTATATATATATTTTTTCTATGTATGTTCGCGCATAACTCTGGCAATTATGAACCGATTTGAAAAAATCTTTCTTCCATCCATTCTTTAATCCGTTAATTGGGTCCCATAAAAAAAATTATTGCTTAGTAATAAGTAGTTCCTGAAAAACAAGAATGGTGATTGCGCACTGAGAGCTGCAGGAAAGCCTATATAGATGACTTTATGGTGCTTTTTAAGGACAAAAAATCTTTTTTAAAAAAAATTGAACCGACTTCAATATCACTGAAAAGTATAAAATAATTTAAATATTATTGAAGTTGGTGTTAGCTTACCGGCTGTGTATATTTGGCACCAACTTCAATAATATTTAAATTATTTTATACTTTTCAGTGATATTGAAGTCGGTTCAATTTTTTTTAAAAAAGATTTTATTTTAAACTTTTTAGTGATATTTTCATATATAAAGATTGAACCATCGAAAACCGTAAAATTATCTAGGTAGGTTATGATCACATTATCGTCTACATAGTTTTACATAATTCATGTTTCTTCAGAAAAAAATATCCGGTCGTAATGAAATTTTCATGGAATCATCATAGCAGTTTACTCTCTCGAATAAAAAAAGAATCATCGCAATCGGTTCATAATTGTCAGAGCAATGTAATGGAGAACATCAGTTTTATGGTTTTTACCAGATAAATTCCTCCACATCGTTCATGGCCCTCCAGGAAGTTCTTATCCGGTTGTAATAAAATTCATACAGATTTAATACAGTGGTTTCTTCTTTCGAATAAAAAAAGAATCATTGAAATTGGTAAATATTTGCCAGAGTTATGACCATTTTTGTCCTTAAAAAGCGACATAACGTCATCGATATAGGCTTACCTGCAGCTCTCAGTGCGCAGTCACCATTCTTGTTTTTCCAGGAACTACTTATTACTACGCAATAATTTTTTTATGGGACCCAATCAATGGATTGAAGAATGGATGGAAGAAAGATTTTTTCAAATCGGTTCATAATTGACAGAGTTATGCGCGAACATACATAAAAAAAAATATATATATATACAGACGAATTGAGAACCTCCTCCTTTTTTGAAGTCGGTTAAAAATGGTCATAACTCTGGTAAATATTTACCAATTTCAATGATTCTTTTTTTATTCGAAAGAAAAAACCACTGTAATGAACCTGTATGAATTTTATCACAACCGGATAAGAACTTCCTGGAGGACTATGAATGATATGGAGGAATTTATCTGGTAAAAACCATAAAACTGATGTTCTCCTTTACATTTCTCTGATAAATATGAACCGATTTCGATGATTCTTTTTTTATTCGAGAGAGTAAACTACTATGATGATTCCATGCAAATTTTATTACGATCTGATAAATTGTTTCTGGGTTTCTGAAGAAACATGAATTATGTAAAAGTATGTAGACGATAATGTGAAATCATAATTATGTCATAACCTACCTAGATCATTTTACCGTATTCGATGGTTCAATCTTTATGTATGAAAATATCACTAAAAAGTATAAAATAAAATATTTTTAAAAAAGATTGAACCGACTTCAATAACACTAAAAAGTATAAAATAATTTAAATATTATTGAAGTTGGTGCCAAATATACACAGCAGGTACGCTAACACCAACTTCTTTAATATTTAAATTATTTTATACTTTTTAGTGTTATTGAAGTCGGTTAAATTTTTTTCAAAAATATTTTATTGATTTTGTGTTTACTTTGCTGCCGGTACAAAAATCGTAAAAAGCAGTGATGTACCACAGTCGCGATCATCATGGCGGCCACATTCTTAGCTGAAACGCATAGTAGTTTTCACAAAAGTGTAACAGTATAATCTACAATTACAAAATGCCTACCATCATACCTAATAATAATTACTGCTGTACCACAGATTAATAAAGTTTTGGATTAGGCTATATCATGATTTTTCGGAGTCACTGTGGTCGGTGTAGTCGGTGTGAGCCCTAGAAGTCCCGAGTCTATCGAATACGGCCGCGACTACGAGGAGAACAGTGACCGTGACAGGTTTTGGGGTCTAGAAAGCGCCCCGACTGCGGGTTCAAAGATAAAGCACTGAACGGTACTTGGTGTACATTCTGCCGGAGAATGCCGCCGAGAAGTGCCGATGCAACAGCCACTGAGTTTTAGTGAGCTTACCCACTACACTGGGGTACCCATGTACCCCGCTTGACACCCCACATGATCCTGAGGACCTTTTGAAAGTCTCTCCCGTGAGAACAAAACAAGGAATATTATGTTAAAATAATGTAACGCCACATTTTTAGTCAGTGATATTGATATATGAGTATAAACCGCGTGTACGAATAAGAAACAGAATTGAGGGCCATCTTTGAAAATTTAATTAACCTAAAAGTGATATTGCAAAACCAATTTTTCAAATATATACAAAATTTTTGAGAGTGCCAATTTTAAATAGTTTTTTAGCATAGTCCGCCACTTCTTCATTGGTCTGTTACATACACACATACACAGAAAGAAGGTTTTAATGATAGCATGATAGGCGAAGGCATAACGAACCGCAAAATCGCTAATCACTCGTAAACTCAAATAAAATAATATGCTTTTCATAGTTTTATTAACATTAGGTAGTAGCTACGGTAGTGGCAGAAATAGCCTATGGTAATCTAGATAAAAATATCTGTTTTAGATGGCTACTTTATCTTGTCTGAAACTAATTTTTCACCACTGAAATTTTGATCCTAGACTTAGATATCATCACCAGCCGGAAGACATCCACTGCTGAACATAGGCCTCCCCCTTGGAACGCCACAATGAACGACAATTGGTGATTTGCATCTACCGGTTATCTGCGACGCGCACAATGTCGTCTGTCCACATAGTGGGAGGCCTAGCTACGCTGCGCCTTCCGGTTCGTGGTCGCCACTCGAGAACCTTTCTTCCCCAACGGTTATCGGTTCTTCGAGCGATGTGGCCTGCCCATTGCCACTTCAACTTGCAGATTCTGAGAGCTATGTCGGTGACGTTGGTTCTTCGGTGAATCTCCTCATTGCGGATTCTGTCGCGCAAAGAAACTCCGAGCATAGCTCTCTCCATAGCTCGTTGTGTGAATCTGAGCTTCTCTAAAAGGCCGTCTCAGTACCATATATCATCACTGGCAATACACACTGGTTAAAAACCTTTGTCTTCAGGCACTGCGGAATTTCAGATGAGAAGATGTCACGTAGTAGTGACTTAGGTATAAGAAGGCTTAATTTCGATGAAACTTCCTGTTGCAGTAGGTTAGTTACGAAGTGGTTTTGTTTTATTACTACCAAGGTGGCAAGCAAGCGTGCGGCCCGCCTGAGGGTAAGCAGTCACCGCAGCCTACAGACGCTAGCAACACCAGAATAATCGCTAGCGCATTGCCGACCTACCACCTAGTATAGAAAGTATTAATTCACAGTAATTGACATTTATGAGTGCGGCAGTAGTGCCAAGTGCCAACTAAATAATTTGCACATGTGTGCTAGCATTTTGCTTAAGTATCCGTCATTGCTCATGACAGACGTGGCATTCTATCCGTTACTACAGTTAAAAAATTTATGAGTGAAGCTAAACCGTGATTACTAAGATCGAGAGTCAGTCCCGTTATGGTTTAGTGTCAGTAATTCACCCCTGCGTGTTATCGTTTATCGGACACTAGTTATTAGGTGCTTCGTGACGAAGACATACGAGTAAAGTAGAGATTTCCTTAATAGCTTAAAATATAGATAAAAGGTTTTAGAAGTAGTTGAATAACCACATACTTAAATTACAGAAAAAGTTAGGCTGGTCTTTTTCAAAATTGTTAATACCTCTCCTCTCCATGGCCGGTGGCTCCGATCTGCACAAGTTTAACACGTGAACCACATAAGCGTGATTACGAGTCGGCCACTGAGGAATTACGTATATAATACTTAGAGGAGATATAATACCACTGGAGAGATCATGATGCGATAACCCCTCTGCCAAATTTTGTTCATAATTATGTTCAGGTCATTCTTTATTGGTGTGCGTATCTTTTGAATGTGTTGCGAGTTTATTATAGTGTGGGTATGCGTGAAATTGTATCTGTGTGTGTTTATTTCGGCTCCCGCACCCTGCAAAAGTGCCACAAATAATTTGTTCGGGGCATCAACGCGATACTAGCTCCATTCTAATTACTCTGAGATATAATATGATTTGAACTACGGAGAGATGCCCAAAAATAATTATGTACTGCGAAATTTTTAAAAATAAAAAACATTATTGCGAACCCATGAAAAACTTGTCAAAACAGGCCACCGGGGCGCGGTCTCCGCCGATAACAGCTCGTCATTCAATTTGTGACAAATCACTTTGAATAATATTCATATTTTCACCGACACCTCCCGGGGGAGAGACAGCGGGATCTTGCGTTACGTAGACCCGGCACGAAAAAGCACAAATGTCTGTGTATATTTACATACATTGATGTGATTTTTAAACTATGGATATCTTGGGCTTAAAACTTAAGTAGATCAAGTTAAGTATTAGCTTTTCTGTAATTGAAATCTAAGTAAACAGCAGCCAAAATGTTGAGAATATTAACATACAGTCATACTTACAACTTTACATAAGTTGTAAGTATGACTGTATACTGCTTGGCCGTGAAGATAAGATAAAATACAGATTTTATACGTGAGTTATTAGGGGTAGGTACATGGTAAGTCACGGCGAATATAATTTTCTCCGGGCGAACCCTGGACAATCAGCCCTGCAGGCTTAGCACGACTTGCCAAGACTTCGTAATCTTGACAGTTCGGTGTGGAGTATGACGTAGTTAACGACCTAGCTAATAGCGAAAATGACGTTTCTACGTCGATAACTACGTAATACTCCACACCGAACTGTCAAGATTACGAAGTCTTTGCAAATCGTGCTAAGCCTGCTGGAAGTTTGCTGTTACAAACTATATCAACACAAATTTGGGCAAGGATTATGTATTAGAAACTTATGTATTAGAAACATTGCAAGTTATGTATTAGACTTATGTATTCTAATAATTAATGTAAGTTTTCTATATATGAGAAAATGGATAAAATTAAGATAATAATAAATAAATAAATTTTACAGTTTTTTTTCCTTTTGCCGCCTCTAAGCATTCCTCAACCACTTCGTTCATATCTCAAGTTGACAGATTTTCTCGCTGACGAAAATATGTTGAGAGCTACAATAATAAAACGCCACCATAGGCCCGCGCTATCTTAATAGAAAATCGAACGGTTTTACGCACAGAGGGGCTACTGTCGTTCCACGATTTTCATGGCAAAATTTAGCAGAGAGCGTATCTTAAAAAGGAGAAGTAAGTTCAAGTTTCTAACCGTTAGTTACAAAATGCACCCAGCTTTGTGTTTTAAGCCTGTAAATATATCAGGGAATAACAATATACTACAGCTAATTACAAACTAGGACGATCCTGCACTATGGTAATTAGGCTGATGACTGATTCTTTTTTTTTTTGTAAACCATCCATATCATCCAGAGTATCTAAATTAGAAGATAAACTTAAACGGGCCTGTCAAATAGGTTATTCATCATGATCATCATCAGCCGAAAGAAGTCCACTGCTAAACAAAGGCCTCCTTAGGTTATAAGAATCTTCATACCAGTCACCTATGTGGGTACTATGAAGATTCTTACTGGATGTAAAGTAATATTGAAACACATCATTCTCGTGCAATATTAAACCTAGCAGCATCCTTATTCCCAGTTAGTAATAAATTAGGTATTCCTATTTTGAGGCCAATATAGAGCCTTTTTGGCTACAGCTGGAGCACTTAGAAAAACTTACTGCAACTCTATTCATGAGCTTTTGCTTTATAACTTTAACACTGTTACATAAAAAATTATGAGTACTTCATCATCAATTGCGAGATTTCGTTCAATTAAAAAAAAAAACAACCTTGTGAATCTAACAGAATGACAGTAGACCCCGTTCCTGACACCCTTGTCCCTATAGGGCTCCTTTGATTTGCATACATAGATGGCGAATGGAAATGGGTCCCGCGGAATGTGCTGTTTCACTTTTGGGGTTCTGCATCGTGCAGTAAATAGTTTCCTTATTCGCTTAGTCAGCGTAAACGATAGCATGAGTTTGAAGATCGAGAATGGAGGCAATCCTTGCAGGGTGTCGTTGATGTTGGCGACGAGTAGAGGTAAACTATCGTAAAAGCCACCAATACGTTTTAATACAAATTGTGTGTATTCGAGTTAAACCCCAAATTCCGTTATTTATCTGTGCTTCCTCTCAAAATCTCTCCACAAAATCACATAATTTACAAAAACAGAAACAGTTTATCTCGCTCAAAGAATAAGAGTGCCGGGCGCCTGAAAACAAGTCCATCTGGCGATAGTAGTGGAACAAACGAAGTTAGCTTATGTTTAGCACACGAACGTAACAGTTATTATGTATCCGGCGGGCTAGCCACGTGCAACATGGACCGGACGCGCCGAGGCCGCGTTTCATTCACGAACTGCACTCGAGCGAGCTACTAGCACGCAATTTTGCTTACAGCTAACATACTTGGGAAGACGTTTAAATCTGACTGAAGCGAGTCGTTCTATAATATTCCTACGGTCACGAACTTAACATAAACGCCGATGTAGCGTATACGTGTAATTTATGAAACGTCGGTAATGCATAAGCTGGTCAGGTAGCATTGTTTAATTCTAATTGTGTACTGATGTGAGTTATAGTTTATTACCAAACTTTATTAGTCGGCTTAAAAAAGGAGGTTTTGTATTCGATGCGTATGTATGTAATATTCATAAAAATACGCAATATTCACATAATTATGTTAGTCTATTTGGGCATCTAAAGAAGTGTATCATTCATGAGTCTATGTGTCTATGTAGGTATGTTTGTGTTATATAGGTTGGTCCCCGTATTTCTCAGAAACTACAAATCTGATTGCGCTTATTCTTTAATAATCTTTTTTTCAACTTTGGTCCAGTAAATTAGAAGATATAGACTGGTTACGTTTCTAGTAAGTTACTCTAGCATAGTTTTTCGAGTTGCGTTATAGTTTTGCAAGCATTAGGAGAGTTATAATGATGAAAGTCGCTAAAAAGTAATTATCAAACTTTATCTTAATCGGGAATTAACGCGTTTACGCGTTGACGTTTCGGCCGGTGAGTCTGCTTGTGACCACGGCTGGTGCAACCCGGCCGAAACGTCAAGCCAAAATATAAGGTATAAAATCTTTTTAAAAAAATTAACCGACTCAATATCACTGAAAATTATAAAATAATTTAAATATTATAGAAGTTGGTGTTAGCGTACCTGCTGGGTATATTTGGCACCAACTTCAATAATATTTAAATTATTTTATACTTTTCAGTGATATTGAAGTCGGTTCAATTTTTTTAAAAAAGATTTTATTTTAACTTTTTAGTGATATTTCCATATAATATAAAGATTGAACCATCGAAGACCATAAAATGATCTAGGTAGGTTATGATCACATTATCGTCTACATAGTTTTACATAATTCATGTTTCTTCAGAAAAAAATATCCGGTCGTAATGAAACTTGCATGGTATCATCATAGTAGTTTACTCATCGAAATCGGTTCATAATTGTCAGAGCAATGTAATGGAGAACATCAGTTTTATGGTTTTTACCAGATAAATTCCTCCACATCGTTCATGGTCCTCCAGGAAGTTCTTATCCGGTTGTGATAAAATTCATACAGATTCAATACAATGGTTTCTTCTTTCGAATAAAAAAATAATCATTGAAATTGGTAAATATTTGCCTGAGTTATGACCATTTTTGTCCTTAAAAAGCGACATAAAGTCATCTATATAGGCTGTCCTGCAGCTTTTCTGCGCAGTTACCATTCTTGTTTTCTCAGGAACTACTTATTACTACGCAATAATTTTTTTATGGGACCCAATCAATGGATTGAAGAATGGATGGAAGAAAGATTTTTTCAAATCGGTTCATAATTGCCAGAGTTATGCGCAAACATAATATATAAAAAAAATATATATATATACAGACGAATTGAGAACCTCCTCCTTTTTGAAGTCGGTTAAAAACGCGTTAATTCCCGATTATAATAAAGTTTGATAATGGAACGCGAAAGTCTAAAAGTAGAAATATTTTGATTATTAAAATTATTACAATGAACACGATTTTAAGCTTTTATTCTAGTAACTTACACTTTTTTGCCAACATTCGATACGTCAGCGCCGTTGTATATTAGAAACTCATAAACAGTACTAGAAAAAAAGCTCTTTCGATAAAATACGGAAGAACAAAAACGATTTAATTTAAAAATAATACTGATTTAAATCTCGTGGTTACTGCCGCCATAAACAAAACTGATGCAAAGGCAGCACCGCATGCGTGCCCCGCCGCGACAGATTTACCTCGCGTTTGTTTATTACGCAGCTCGGCTGGCTATTTCTGTTGTTACGCGTACGTGTTCCGTCCCCAACGGACTACTGTTGCTAACATAAGAGTTTGTTAACTCACTGTACATTTCCTGGCTTGCTTGAACTACTACACTAAAAGAAGCTAAGCTGTAGTAAGAAGCGTTGACAATGATATTGTTCTTTCTGACTTTATTATCAGGTATATATAATATTTCTAGGTGAACAAGTAGTTCGCCTGATTTTCAGTAAGCCCATAGATTTATATTAATATATTATTAATATATATAACCTGCCCATAGATTTATATTGGTTGCATTACCTTAGTTATTAAGTTTCTCAAGGGCAGACATTTCTCCAGCTGCAGTGGCTTTAGCACAGAAATATAGCAATGTTTTCAAGCTACTGCTTTGCGGTGTAACAACTGAGACTACAGTCGTACCTACCTAGACTCCATACCTATATATTACTTTTCATACGATTTTTCTTAAGGACATGTAGCATATAATGTAAAGTTACGTGGCGACAAGTCATTTTGTTATTAATGGAAATTTTATCTATAAATTCTTAATGTATCGGTGGTGTTTTTATAATAAATATGTATAAGGCAATTCTTGACCATAATCCTGATGGCAAGTGGTGATGCAGGCTTGGATGAGGGTGCACGAGCTTGCTAACAACACGAGAGAAGATCACGTAGGTATCATCGATATCGGTGCGCCACCAGCAGAAAGTAACAACGGTAGCTCTCGGAGCCGCTAGCGCAGTAATTGCTCGTAACCAATTGGCAACCATAATACAGGAAAGTAGTTCCACTCGATGATAGTATTATTTAACTTAGGTCTTCTCGCTCATCGACAAGACTTTCAGTTTTCTCCATACATTTCACATGAGCGTCTCTAGCAGTAACCATCAACATTAGCAAAATGGGCACGGGAGAGAATCGATAGTTTCAGTCGATTTCTTTAACTGATAATTAACTAAATCCTGTGTGAAGGACACTGTATCTTCTGAAATTAGCGGGCCGCAGAGACTTACTAAATGTCTTGACGTGAGGCAGAGCAGTGCAGCTTTCTATAGGTGTCGCTTACTTTTAGGTGAAAGAATAGCCTAACTTGTCACTGAAGTTGAATATAAAAAAAAATCAAACTATTTTCTTAATTTTAGTAATTAATTTCGTCGGTTGAAATTATCATGTAGGCAAATATAACATTCTTACATTTAAAAAAATAATATTTTATGATAATAATGAAACGAATCTAAGTACATAACTACTTAAATTTTGTAAATTGGTCAAGATAATTATGTATGACTAAAATAATGCTGTTTTCTAATAATATTCTACTCACCTTTAAAGTCTTGGATGTATGTGTGTAACACAGCATTAAGTAAGTTTTTAAAACGTGGTTGTTTTTCTGCAAAGGTTTCCTCGAAACACTTTAAACCTGCCAGTCAAAATTACATCTTTTTCAAATATAATAAAAAAGTTCCACAAATTTTATATTATCTCATCACAAAGTAGTAGTAGAACAATTTTTTTTACTTAATATTAACTCATGACTACGCGGAAGTTGTAATAACTGTGCAGTATCGTAAGTGAACACGATAGGCGTGACGCGACGTCAATAGGGCGGGCGGCGACGCCGGGCGGGCGGACGGTGCGGCGTCTAGGCGCCGACTGCCGCCCAAAGCGCCGCGCAGTTGCAGTATGTATTGCGTTTTAAGTTTTGTTTTCAGGACAACAACATTGCGTCATGAGGTTAGCAGCTCTATTTACGTTTTTCAATGTTTTTTACGTTTTTCAACGTGTTCGTAGTCTAATATAGTAACTGAAGAGTACTTGTAGAACACTAGCCACCTTTGGCTAGTGTTCTACAAGTAGTCATTATTCTGGCTGTTGAGGTACCTACGACTCGCCTCTTTCGACTAACGCATGCTTACACAAACATTAAACTACTCTCAACGTTTTCTTACAATCATCATCATCATCACCAGCTGGAAAACGTCCACTGCTGAACATAGGCCTCCCTCTTGGAACGCTGAACAATGAACGACAATTGGCGATTTGCATCCACCGGTTACCTGCAACGCGCACAATATCGTCTGTCCACTTAGTGGGAGGCCTACCTATGCTGCGTCTTCCGGTTCGTGGTCGCCACTCGAGAACCTTTCTTCCCCAACGGTTATTGGTTCTTCGAGCGATAGCGATTCTTACAATAGTTCTCGGTAACTGATGAAGTAAAACAATATGTGTTAGTCATGAAGTAAAACAGGTTACACGATATTGGTCAAGTTTTATATGTGTTAGTCCATTAATTGTGTAAAGACAAGCTCCGTCAATAGTCGCACACCAAAGATATTCCTGTACAGATTAAATTATACTACAACTGATTTCAATCCACAATTAAATTTACTTGGTCTCATGTGCAAGACATTGTTCTCGTAGATTCCAGCGCAATGTTAGACATTCTGCCGCAAACAGCAGTGTGAAAGATATCTGTATTGCCGCGTGAAGCGCATGTTTGACGGGCCCGTTGGTCTAGTGGCTAGACACACTGGCTGGCCGGGTGGCTGCTACCCGATGGGTCGTGAGTTCAATTCCCACCAAGTGTCTGGGTATTATTTATCTATTTAAGCATTTGTATTTACAAAAATAAAATGTATAAAAAAATAAAATAAAAATAAAATGTATGTATTAGTATCAGTTGTCTGGTTTCCATTGTACAGGCTCTGCCTAGTTGGGGCCTAGTATTATGTAGTTTTGCCTTAAGCGGCTGTGCAATGCGACTATCTATGGCCGTGACGTTTAACGTTAGGTGAAAGTCCTGTTCGCTGAATTAAAATCAACAGACCGAAACTTAAGAGATTTAGCGACCCTATTTGAAATAAAGTGGCGGCGCAATTTGACAGGTTAATTGGAATTAATCTATAAGCTTATGGAGTAAAATGTTCTCGCATGCTGTGAGGCTGCAGCTAATGAACATCGAACAATTATCGGCCCGGAAACTGAATCGAGGACCGGTCCATCCATTTGCAGCAGTACCGTTATGTCTGGACGATATTGGTAACACTCAACTGAGAAGTGTAGATTATTTTTAATTGGGAAGCTGAAAGTATTGCAATAAAGGTTTATATAAGGGTTATCGTAACGACCTGAATTCGAGGTTCGGGTAGCGTTGTTTTAATAATTGTACTATTTACTATTAATACTTAAATTCTACATTGTACTATTTACAACATTTTTAGGTTTATTGAATTATTTCAAATTGAACAGAATTTGCAAATTCAGGTACCAGATTTTTTTTTATGCCTAGTGACGAGACAAGCAAAACGTTCGCCTGAAGATAAGCAACATGCCTGCCAAAAAAAAAAGTACAGTCGAATTGAGAACCTCCTCCTTTTTTGAAGTCGGTTAATAAAAAGTTGCATTGCACTGCCGCTCGTCAGCAGAACTATTAGTTATTAAGTCTCTTGTGTGCGGTAATTTCAACAGATATAGTGCTCTTCACATCGGAACACACCATGCACACACACTGCTGATTGGTGGCAGAATATCTGACACTGCTGTGGTACCTATCTGGACCGTTTACTGCGCCTGGAACCTACCGCCTAGGATATTATGTAGGTACCATTACAGACTAGCAATGACATTTTATACAATAGATATGCCATTAGCGTACGAAAAGTGAAACAATGAAATTCAACCAAATTGGGTGAACTAGCATAAGTCACGCGTCGGTAAAATGCAAGGAACGTGACGTGTGCCTTTGAAAATCAAGTACAATGCCTTCATGCGTAGCATGCATTTTGAAAATCCACAAAGATAAATACTAAGGAAAGGATATCATACATTATATCATTAACTTTAAACCTATGAGAAAATATTGTAATGAGCCACATTTTTTGGCGCGCATTAGTACCTACTACGATCGTCGATCCCCAAGCCGCCTACCAAGCGTGGAGATTATGGCAAGTGGCAAGCCCTCCCTTCTAAAGGGGGAGGCCTTTGATCAGTGGTGGACGTCTTTCGGCTGCTAATGATGATGGTGATGATTAGTAGGGCTATAACATATCTATGGTTTATAATAATATCATTGTCGACTAAGAATTTTTATTTTTAAGTCCCCCGCTACAGCTTCTTCAAGCTATTTTCTCGTTCTAAACAAAACTCTAAAAACCCAACAAAACATAACATTTAGATAACTCCCTTGTCCTCAATCAAATCCAGTTTAAAAAATGTAAGCGATTAGGCAAAAAGACGAACGTAGTTAACGACTTTGTTTAAAGTTGTTTAGAGAATTCTGTACCTATTAATTTTTGTATATACCTACGTGTACTTGGTATATTATTTGGAAATGCAAAATTTTTTATTGGTTAATTTAGTATTTAATCATTATTTATTTACAACAGAACCAGAGGCGTGTAGGAAGACTGATTAGAGTTATTGACATTGTCGAACGGACGTGTCGTCGGTTGCCGCGCCACCTCGCGGCAGACGGAAGTCACCCTGATAGGTCCGTGGGATTGTTCCAAGTTAATATATTGTAAACGGTAGGGAAAATACCTTGATTGAATTATGGAGGAACAAGAACCGGCTTTAAGTGTCACTTAAATATCTACTCGTACACTTAATATACAGCTATAACTGCCTCGATAGGCCGTCTAGCACTAGTGCAGTGACTGTGATGAGATGTGAGGTACCGGTTTTAATTCCCAGGTTGGGTACCTACTTCTTTTCAGAATTTGCAGCAGGCCAGTGAATGGCATTTTACTTCATAATTAATGATGCGCTATAAGCAAAATATATTGCAATGATGAAATATTTTGGAAACAGCTGTGTTCATACTTATGCATATTCCGATATAAATGACCTATTAATGGACTAAATTGCAATGAAACTGCCTATGAACCGGCGTGTGCTTACCATCAGACAAACACTATACGCGTGCCTATAACATATTCACGAAAATCTTTTTGTTTTATTCTGCACAAGCTAGTGCTTGATTGTAGACCCACCTGATGGAAAGCGGCGACGCGGTCGCCGCTGTGCTTTAAGCACACTAGCTTATTAAAAGCCTAATCACCCTAGCATTGAAGACACCCACATTTTAATCTCATGGACTAAGCTAAGTTGTCATAGGTACACAGTGGCGGTCCGAGAGGAGGTCGAAGGGGTCATGACCCCCCAAAATCCATATTCGTACATGGCAAAATTGGGTACCGGCTGGGGTGTCTAGGTACAAGACCAACGGGACCGTCAAATAGGACCCCCTCCCCCAAATCGTTGGCTGCGACCGAGCCTGTAGGTACATTAGTTCTATGGTTCGTCTAGTATGGCACGTCACTTGCATGTCAGAAGATGCAAGCCAATTTTAAAGTTTCTAATAAGAATTTCTTGGCAAAAACTAATAATTAATAACATTTCGTCCAAACTAAGAAGCCGTACTCCCAGATCACTAAGTAACCGATGCAGTCAATAAAAATAGGAATAATATTGAAATCAAACTACTTTTACGGATTTTATCACGGCATTCGAAATGCTTTGCAGCACCCATGGTCACGGGAGGACGGGACGGGGATGGTAAAATCTAAAATAAACCGCGATAAAATCCGTAAAAGTAGTTTGATTTCAATGTGTAATATTCGCGTAAGTAAAAGACGACATTAACAGGAATAATACTATATATTGGGACACCTAATAAAAAAATCTGTCTAGAGCAGATTTATAATTTGAAAGCCGTCTATACATTTTAATAGCGCCCGCTTTTAAGGACAATAACCAATAGAATCGCGAGCGCGCGTTTGTATGCAAATACAGTGCATGCGCAATGGTGCCCACTTTGTAGTGTAACCACATGAGAAACTGTGTAGGTACCTGGTAATATATCCTATCAGTATAGGATATTTACAATGACTTTAAATTTGAGAGTCATTTTCGTTCGATTAGCGTGTCAATGCGAATACAGGAGCTCTTACATGTTTCACCCCCGATCCAATATAATTAAATAAATAAAACCTTATATCGGTTTTTGAACTTTCAATGTGTACCTAATTAAGACTGAAATTCCACTTGATGTTAAGTGTTCATGTAGTTATAGATGGGAAACGGTTCTAGCTAACAACGTAGTGCGTCTAGGGCAGAGAGACACCAGCAGCCAAGCGGTCAAATCGGGGTCCCCAGCCAACAGTGCCTACAGCGACTGCTCATAGAGCACTGGTAAACTTATTTCCTACAACTATATAACGTGCAATAAGGTAGCGTTATATAGCTACAGTCTTTTGGTACTACCACAGTCTGGCTCCTGTGGTAGGCTCCCCCAGTGGGGCTGTGCCATTTTTTAACCGACTTCAAAAAGGAAGCTTAGTGAAAATGCTGTTGGAATAAAATGATTAAATACATTTTTTTACCCACCGCTAACCGGGGGGCCCTACCTCTCTCTTTGAAAGGGGGGGAAAAGCCAGCTCTCAGTAAAAATTTAATTGACTACGAGGTTCACTATACATACATATATATTTATGTTTTATTTTTAAATCGACCCCTGGTATGAAATGGGGTGTTAAAATTTGTATCTTTTATTTATTTTATTGATCGATTGACTTCTAACTTGAAGGTCTGTACGGGGTGGAGAGGCATGGAGAGAGAAAGAGGAGCATTTAAACAAAAATGTCCAGGAACTGAAAATTGGATTGTTATTGAAAAAAATAAAGCGGGCGAAGCTGCGTGGGCCAACTAGGTTCAATAATAAAGCTGACTACTATTTGCATTACAATATTTGTAATTAAACGCGGTAGTGTGTGAAAATTGGAGGTAAAAGTGTCCCGTGATCCCGATAGCCAATGTGGAGCACAGGCGCCTGCGCGCTATTTCCATTCCTGAGAATGTGCTCGATAGTCACCCGCGGATATTTGTTGCTGTAGCCTACTTGAATTATTTTTGCATGTAGCTAAAATTTCTTCTGTATCTCAGAATTGCTTCGGAATTTAATTGCAATTTTAGTTTTGAGATTATCCGATCGATACTTATTGAGTAGAAAGGTAAACTTCTAGATATTACGTTGTTATATTTCTAGCCAAACTGTGTAGGTATATAATAAGGGTATTTCGAGCGTCCGTTTTATTAATCTAATTAATTAAAATTACACTAACTACCGCACTCACAAACCCCAATTAACTTTAATTATAATTAAGTCACATTTTAAAATTTATGTATTTCGACTGTCGGAGCCATTTTATGATTAATTTCGATGATTGAATACGAGATAATTGATATATCTACTCACTATCAGCGTATTACGTATTAATTGGCTTCGAGTGTCGAAATAATCCGATTTCAAAAAAAATATTAATTATCATTAACTTTAAGTGACGTTTGTAGGTCCGGCAGTAAGCACTACTACACCCATGGGGTGTCCGGGTACGAATAGCACCCATCTCCTCCCGTTGGGTGTCCGTAAGAGGCGGCTAAGGGAATTCTATTGGACTATCTAACACCTAGGTATACTGCGATCCTCAAGAGGCCTGCCAAGCCTTCTTAGCGGGAGGCATTTGTTCAGCAGTGGACGTGTTTTGGCTGCTGTGGTGATGAAATACGACAAATATATTTTTCTATACAATGGGTACCAATTCAACATCCAGAAAAACACGACCCGAGACTCTATAAAGTTTAACTTTACGTACATTCTTTGTAGTATTTATAATAGTATGTATTATTTTATTTTTTAATACTACAGTCTAACAAAAAGCAACAAGCATGTCTCATGTAGTCAACTGTACACCACATTCCACCTGCAATATATCAGTATCTACAACTGAATTATTAAAGCTTGCACCCACGAGGACTGTAGCTGTCACCGAGAATAGACCTGTCAGCGGCGGCACTACATTGTTTGTGGTGACTTGACACCTCGAGCTGTTTGTACGAATGTCGCACTCGTGTCTTTGCATTCTGATCACTTTCTTGTTGCCTTATCGGCGTATTGCCACTAATTTTCGCTTGCGGATATCTGATAGAGCGTTTGAAAGAAAGAGAGTTAATTCCACGTAATCAATTCAGTTTCATCATATTTCTTGCAAACTGACTATAATTCGATCTCCTGCAGTGGCGGAGCAAGGCCTAAAATTCATGTGGGCAACATATGTTTGGCGCGGCCCACATAATAAAAAATAAGAAAGTTCCGGCGTTTCAGTCGCGACAAAAAAATTTAGTAGTCCTGCCTTCGAGGTGCGCTCCTAGGAGTGCAAGGCCCACGTTGCCCACACTTTACGCCGATTATGGTCCCCTGCACTAACGCACTACTTGCCTAGTAGTATTTTACGAATCTGTAGGTTTGATAAATCCATGAAATTATTGTGGGTGTACAATTCCCCACCTGTGCATTCTCTTCGATTTATTGAAACTTGAGCAACTCACGGTAGTTAGATCACAATAGACCGGTACTCGGTACCCTCCGGGCGAGAGTCATTACCTCTAAGTGGTGGCTCTGCCCGCCACGCACTGCAACTGCGATCCATTGAACACCTACTTACTTTACGATTTATACCGATATAAATAATCACTGGATATGACACAATTGACGCAGGACTGTCAGCCGCGCTCGCTATCTTTGAAGAAATATAATTGCGAACTGTTACAAACAAATTATTTTTAAATCCGAACCGATAATGATAGTTCTAATTTCAACTGATATACGCAAATAGTTCAGTTGATTAATTAATAACAATGTAAATGATGAAAAATGAACATTTGTAGAGGTGTGGTTTCTAGAAAAATATTCTAAAATAATATAGATATTGATTTGCAGGATATAGATATTGATATTGATTTTTATAAATAGTTATATAATTTAATAATATATTAATAAATTTCAGAAATGCTTCCGTAAATCTGTAAAATTACAAAAAGTATTAAAATTTAGTTTTAGTAAGAAACTTCTAAAATCCTGCACCTACGTATAACGGCGGCATTATATTACTCACTAAATATTACCATAACAGACAGACACAGCTATCAAATAAAAAATATACATGGTTAATTAAATACATAGCCCTTTCAGCATCCTTTCTGGATCTTGAACAAGCTCGTTATCGTAACATTATTGCAAATGGATTCAATATGTTTACGTCACACGCTAGCTCTTATTTTAAATTAGCCACCTATCTTCTTGTAGATGTTTTAATAACTACACACATCAAAAGTGTCTAGGGATCAACATATATTTTTGCAATAACTTTTCTCCTGATTGATATTAATTAAAATTTTCTTTAAGGATTCATCAAATAAAGTGTTTTCGTTTGTCACAGTAACGATAAACCAAGTCACCTTTGCATTAATAAAGAAATTTGCCATTTTCCTAATAAAGGGATTTTTGACATTTGAACCACTAACACAAAAGTTCGAAAAAAAGACTGAAATAACAGTTTTCTTTAAAATTTTATTGGGTAACTTAAACAATTAATAATCCGTGTTTCTACCGCGAACACTAACAACACAAGAACATCGGTTTGGCATACTCAAAATGAGTTCATCCAAATCACGCTGTGGAATGGCCGCCCATGTTCGTTGCAACAACAAAAAAAGGTCTTCTTGCGACTGGATACCCTCCATATTCGGCAGAGCTCTTCTCTGTAGCATATCCCATGCATGCTCAATCGGGTTCAAGTCTGGCGACTGAGCAGGCCAGGGCAGGACATTGATGTTAGCTGCGGCGAGAGTCTGTCTTACAACTCTTGCGGTGTGCGGTCGTGCATTATCATGCATTAACTGAAATAAGGGACCGATTTGCACTTGTAGAGGAACGATGACGTCTGATACAATCGTCTCAGCATAAATTTGAGCGTTGAGGTTGCCTCTGATCCAAATCAACTCAGTTCTTCCGCCGATCCAAATACCCGCCCATACCATGATGGTTCCACCACTATAAGGATGGACTTCCTGGCAGGATTTTAATCGCTGTTGGCGTCCAGGGGTTCTCCAGTGTCGTATACGTCTTGTATCCGGTCTCATACCAAAACGAGACTCATCAGAAAAGCACACGAAACGCCATTGTTCTTCTGCCCAATTTCTGTGTTCAAGAGCCCATTGATATCGAATCCTACGATTGTGCATTGCTATAGGTGGTACCCGTAGCGGTCTTCGGGAATGAAGGTTCACTTCATGCAAGCGGTTTCTGACTGTTTGGTCGCTAATTAAGTTCCCTGAAGAGTGATGAAGCCTCACGGCTAACATCATGGCAGTTATTGTTGGAGCTCTTCGAGTTAAGATTTGAATATATCGGTCTTGTCTCCGTGTGGTGCAGCGATACCGTCCTCCATGGCGCTCAGCCACGGTACCAGTGCTTCGGTAACGTGTCCAAAGTCGACTGATAACACTCTGACTTGTATTCAGAGCTAAAGCCACAGTACGTTGCCGGGAACCAGCTTCTATCATTCCCACGGCTCTGAGCATTTCTTCCCTGCTTAAATGACGTCGCCGCTCCATAATAACGTTGGTTTTAATCAGTAGTAGGGAAACAGTAGCACTAATAATGTCTTCAATGCGTTGTATGTTTTTATAGGGAAAATATTGACAGCTGATTTTCATCTTTTACTCGAATTTGATTCACAGTTCCTGATTCAAATTATGAAATGCACCAAAAAGGATCCATATAAATTTATAAAATCATAAATTTATTACAAAGCCACATCTCAATCTCAAGAAATCCGCTTAAAAATGCTTGATCCCTAGACACTTTTGATGTGTGTATAATACATCAGTTTGTAAGTATTAAAACCATGTAGTAAATATGTGCAGACTTAGAATAATAACGCAAAAATTATCGCATAATAAATAGGCGTTATTATTCTAAGTGTGCAGAGGTATTAGTAGGTAGATGCAAAGTTTTAACTATTCAAGTTTTTATAGTCAATGTTATTTTATAGACACAACCCGACCATGTGGCAGGGGCCTTCCAGTAGGCAGGTACATGCGTGGTGGCAATCGACAACAATGTCGCCGCTAGAGGGCGCAACGAGGCACAAATCTTGGGAATCTGTGGATCTGGTTTATCGCGGCCGGGGACGCGCCCTAAGCCGCGCTCACTATAAATACGTAGAAACACACAGAACGTTGTTAAGGTCGTGCACGTTGGTAAAAACAGTGGCATTTTGCGTGGTTTGGCGTGGCCAGTTTTTGCAAGTAACAGGTATGATTTTCTTATTGTCCTAATATGGGGCAATGAGAATCAAAAATGTTTAGCAGGCATATTCCACAATGGGTATAAAACCGATTAGTATATCCCCTATTAAATTAATTTATAAAAGTGTGCACTTACGAGTGTATACTACGTTTAACATGAAGAAGAAAATTGATCGCAGTCATACATATATTTTTTTTCAAATATGCTTTAGTACTTTGTAATAATACTCTCTTTGTAGTAATACTCTCTTGAATAAAAAAGAATTCATTCCAGTAGGAATATAGTATAGCTACAGTGGTAAAGTTTCCAGAGCTCTAAATCATTATTGTAGGACTGTAAACAATATCATCAAGAATCCATCAATCAATCGTTTGATTACATTTATTCAGCTATTATCGATAAATTATTTGTAAATGTTCCATATTAGTCTGATTCAAGAAATATCAAAAGTGATAGTTTATATTGAATTATTTTAGTGAACCTCTTTAATAATAAAAAAGTTACGAAGTATTTGAGCCCACATTTATGAAGAAATTAGTGTAGGTAGATGATATCATTCAATGAGTACCTATTTCTCAAAATTAATGTACGTAACGAAATAGTTGTTACGAAATATTACGAAATAGTCTAAGATGTAATTAAATAGTAAATGTAAGGCTTGTTACACAATGGCGAAATATAATTTATTTAAACGAATATTCTTGTTTTTTCTTATCTACCTATATTCTTGTTTATTTATTGTAATATTTACCTACATTTATTTTCTCATGCCTTTTGTAACATTTAAAATACAACAAGGAAGTATTCATTTATTCATTTTATTATAAAAAAGAAGATTTCCGAATTTAAGAAACAGCAAGATCTGTTCATTAAAGAATTGAAAAAAATGTTCTTATTATAATTTCCAGTGTTTCTTCTATAAGAATAGGCCACGTGTTCTGCTGTAGATTGTATTAGTATGTTTAATATGCATGACATTCTCATTATTTATATTATTGCGTTCAGGTTTAGTGTTATTTTCTATTATTATTTTTAGCATAAGTGTATTTATTTCATTTTGGCAATGAATGTTACTATGCATAATTAGGGTGTAACTGTATACACTCAGCTTTATACTATACGTTACGTTACGAAATTCATAGAAAACGTAACGAAATTCTAATAAGAACTATACAAAACAGGGTTCTAAAAAGTTAACAGTATGTTGTAACATGAAACTGCAATTATAATATATAAGCTTCAATGTTCGTACTACAGGTATTATATATATTAAGAAAAATAAATCAAGACTCTTCAAATTGTGAAAAACTGCTGGTAATAATTTGTGTTACGAAAAAGTAGTTGAAAAACAAAAAAGGTTGTAACTGATTTTCACATTAAAAGATATGACTGAGACGCCAGACCAACCACCAATCTGAAAGAAGCTAGTTTTGCCCATGTTAAAATTTAACAAATGCCTTCAGACTTAGCTCAAAGCGTAGAAGGTGTTACAGGTTTGAACAACCTGGGAAGACACAACAATGTCAGCCTTATCTGGGTACCTGGACACGAAGGCGTCGAGGGCAATGAGAAGGCAGATAGACTAGCGAGGGCCGGCTCACAGAGTCATTTGGTTGGCCCCGAACCATTTGTGGGGATTCCGTATGGAACATATCACCAAGCATTATATGCACATGCTAGGAACGAACACATGAAGGAATGGAGGGCAGCGTCAGGCCTAAACCACTCCAAAGCGTTCTCTAGCGGAAGGGTGGACTGTGGGGTTAAATTATTAAGCCTTAACAGATCACAAATAAGGCACCTAATAGGTGCACTCACGGGACATTTTGGCACCAACGAGCATCTACACAGAATGAGGCTAAGTACTGGTGACATTTGCAGATTCTGTGAAGATGAAAAAGAGTCAATGCGACACATATTGTGTAGCTGCGACGCTCTTGCGAGACGTAGGTTAAGTCATTTGGGAGTAGCCTATCCTACGCCAAATGATTATGTACAGCTCCAAGCTGGCGCGATCGTTGCGTACCTGAGGGAGCTCTTCGATACGCCAGCAACAGAGTAAGGGCTAGGGCATGCACAATGGATCCAACTGGGTCGAAGTGCGTTCCGGGGATACCGGGCCCAAATTTATAGCCACCAAGAATAGAATAGAATAGCTCAAAGCGTAACTAAAGGAGCAATGACGAAAAAGAAAATGGACCCGATTCATGTCATTTTTCTCATTTAATTTATTAATTTAATATGGAACCCCATATAAAATTACTTTTAAATAGAAACTACATTTGATAAGGACCTAAGTACATAAAAAAAGCAAAATTTTGACGTCACATAACGTATTTTAAGTAGTATAATACGTATGAGGTAGGTAAGGTTGCAATTTATTTTTGCATGAAATGTGTTATAAAATTAGTTCGATGATAGATTAATGTATCTTAATTTTTAAGTTTAATATGTTAACTTTACAATTATGATTTTATCTATACTTATAATAAAACTGTAACAGGTCCAATTCTGTACATTGAAGATATTTTGAAAATTATGTTTGGAGGGCATTCTATAACCGATACTGAGGCCAAAAATGTTTTATTTTTGTCTGTCTGTCTGTCTGTATCTCGGCTGAGCATCACGCCGAAACTACTGGATGGATTGAAACGAAACTTGGCATGATTTGAGTTAATACTCCGAGGTAGGACATAGGATACTTTTTATCCCGACATTCGGCACGGTTCCCTTGGGAGAGGGGACAAAAGTTAAAATGTGTACTTGGTTATGCGCTTGCTCCGATTTAACATTTTTTCATTATAATTATAATAAATATTTGTAAGGGAACACCCATAAACAGTTGTTAACAATGTTTGGAAATCGATCAGGTTAAGCAACGTTAGGTAAGGTCATTAATTAGATGGGTGACCGTTTAACGCCATTTGAACTAAACGTCTCCGTGCTTCGGAGGGCAAGTACAAAGTGGGTCCAAGTTTTTAACCGACTTTAAAAAAGGAGGTTTTGTATTCTATGCGAATGTATATTATTGAAAGTTTAGCTAACGTAAACACAGCGCGGGCGGAGATGCGTGGGTCAGCTAGTAATTGAATAAAAACGTATAACTTTTTGAATATTACGAGTCACACCTTTTTTTCACAGATGTACATTTATTTTGAGAAATACTCCAATAGATTACAATAATAAATAAAAAAAAACATGTACAGAAAGCGAGAAAAAGTTTACGCCGAAAATAAAGAATTTTCTTTTATTATTAAGACGTTATTAATCACAGGATATTTATTTGTGCAATAAATACTTTTAGAATTTCGCGTTCATTTATAAAACTCTCTCTCTGCTCTCTCTCTGCTGTAGTCTGCTTGTGACCATGGCTGGTGCAAGCCGGCCGAAACGTCAAGCCTAAATATAAGGTAAATCGCGTTTTAATTCCCGATTAAAATAAAGTTTGAATTATTTGTGCATTAGTACACGTAAACTCAATAGTCATGTTGGCAATTATTCTAATACTCTATAGAAAAAAAAACGCACCGTAGACGGCCTGAAGGTCAATTTGGTGTGTTTCCAACAAAACGTCGATAAATAAGGGCTGGTTCACGCGATTGGCTCATTTGCATCTCAATACCCTGCAAGAGGGAGGATTACTCGCCGCCTATCACTCTGTAAAGTGAATTGTCTTACCTGAAACAAAAAAAAAACAAATGAATACATTATGTTAAGTTTTTTGTCATTTATTTAAGTAATCACTTAGATCGATAGTTTGTAATTTTACAGCTAATAATATTATTATAGTTATTGAGGTCTAACACGTAAAAACCATTCGGAATCGGTACGAGCAATACTAAATTAGTTATCATTTCCCAATGTGTTTTTCCTAAAATACTAAAATATTTATCATTTCCCAATGTGCTTTTCCTTAAATATTTATGATTTCTAAACAATGTACTGTCGGGCTCCCCAGCCCACAATAATAATAATATACAATGCCTTGCTGGGTTTATCCCCATAAACCCAGCAAGGCATTGTAGGTAGTCTAAAGTTGACCATTTTGCATCCCCTAAGTATCCCTTCCATATCAAAGCAAGAAAAAATACAAATGAAAAGAATAAACCTTTTAAAATATAAATCTTTTAAAATATAAATCTTTTAAAATATAAATCTTTTAAAATATAAATCTTTTAAAATATAAATCTTTTAAAATATAAATCTTTTTTTCTTTTATTTGAATGGATGTGAAAATGTTTCACTGTTCATAATTGTCCTTGGGTCCACAACAAAGCGTCTGTATCCTGTCCCTTCCAACAGTTCCTATTTTTATGTAAAGCTGCCCTGGATCGAACCCTCGCTGATAAGAAATTGAAATGCGGGTATTCCAGCAAAGCACACATTCGGAAAAAATATTTTGTGAATTAAAATACACTCAGATACAAACACAATCTTTATCTCATAACATTGCAAAAATTTTTCACATGACTGTTTTTTTTTTAAATTACTGACAAGCCAGTCAGTGGACTTTGCCCCTGTGAGCTAAATAATTACCCACACATGGCTGCCATTTTACGTGAGATTGTACTCCACCAAGCCTGCCTCATAGTGTTACATTCGTTACCTCGTTCTTTATATTTACTTGTCAATGAATTTCTGGTAATCGTGATTTCTCTGACAAATACTCATGTATACATACAAACATATATTTGAACTCACACTTAAATTCTTTCATTTGAAACATTTTTGTTTTGAAAATAAAAGAACATAAAATGATGCTGGCTGCCATTTTTTTGTAAAATTACGTTACTAAGCACGCATCAAGCCGTTTAGGCCGAAAGTGTGTTAAATAGAGATATACATACACTTAAAAAAAACGCAATCTTCCTATTGGGAAAATAGTTATTGTGTGTCTGTGCTAGCAGGCTGCTGCCTGCATTTCTGAAGTATATAACTCATAGCCAACCAACAATGGGTGATGATTTCACACGCGACTGTAGGTGCGTACGCCATTACAATACAATAGCACCAATGATAGCACATTATTCAATACTATGACATTAATGCTTGCTAATTTTGCCTCCAGCAGCTGCCTCATGCAGCTCTGCCTTTTCCAAAAATGTTTTATTCAACTAGATTTTGCAAAGTTCAAGTTCCAAGCTATCTTTTAAACGTCAGTTCTGAAGACAAGCCTACTTTTAATTTAAACACCAACGATTTATATCGCTTGTTAAGACTTTAAAATGCTTTCAGGGTTCCGTACCTAAAAGATAAAATGGAATCTCTAATGCTATCGATATGAAATTTTAGTAATACATTTTTTTTATACGAATGGAATTCTTTCATAAAGAAAAACCGAAATGGGTTCTCGAAATTTCAAATCGCGATATACATATATGTATGGGGTATCATTTATTAAAGTGCTTCATTATTATATTTAAAACAGATTCTAATTATATTTTATGTCACGTAGTTTTGACTTGAAACTAATAAATTACTAGTTTAAAAAACTAAAAGTACACGCTTTTATAAGGACTACTGCACTAAAATGCAATAAATAAATTATCGAAACCGTTCTTTCTTTCTTTCTACCCCGTGCTTGTAATTTATGGATTATATTTATGTGTAAAGGCGTGGGGCGCCTTTTCTCTGTAAATGATTACAAATGATTGTCATGTGAATACTAATACTTAGCGTTCTTGAAATTTTACAGAAATGTTAAGCTGTTATTCAGAAAAGGCGCCCCACGCTTTTACACATAAATATAATCCATAAATTACAAGCACGAGGTAGAAAGAAAGAAAGAACGGTTTCGATAATTTATTTATTGCATTTTAGTGCAGTAGTCCTTATAAAAGCGTGTAATTTTTAGTTTTTTAAACTAGTAATTTATTTTATACTTTTTAGTCTTAGCAATATTCGCCTAAACTACGGATAAAATTAGTCTAAGTATTGATTTGTTCGTAGCTTGAATAGTAGGCAGGTTGTGGCAAAACATATTTTAACTAAACTAGGTATTACGCGTAGGTATCTGATTGAGTTTAAGAAAGCACTACGTATTTACCCTTTAAACAGTCGAAAGTACGCTAAAAGTCAATAGCTTCCCAAGTAGTAATCAAGGGTTCCGTTACCAACCTTCCGGGTCCATCAACAGGTCCACGTTATTAGGCAAAGTGAATATAACTCCTTTATACAAATCAAATGAGTCCAAGCTCGATGGGTTTACTAGTAGCCAATCCAGGGTTCCGTCAACCACCTTCCTGTTCCATCATCAGGTCCTGATTAATGGTTAATGTGAAAAGAACTCTTTAAAACAAATCAAATGAACCCAGACTCGATGTGTTTACTAGTAGCCATTCAAGGGTTCCGTCACCCACCTTCCAGTTCCATCATCAGGCCCTCAGTAATGGTCAAACTGAAAAGAACTCTTTAATACGAATGAAATGAGCCCAAACTCGATCTGTTTACTAGTAGCCATTCCAGGGTTCCGTCACCCACCTTCCAGTTCCATCATCATGTCCTCATTAATGGTCAAAGTGAAAAGAACTCTTTAAAACAAATCAAATGAGCCCACATTCGATGTGTTTACTAGTAGCCAATCCAGGGTTCCATCACCCACCTTCCTATTCCAACATCAGGACCTGATTAATGGTTAATATGAAAAGAACTCTTTAAAACAAATCAAATGAACCCAAACTCGATGTGTTTACTAGTAGCCATTCAAGGGTTTAGTCACCCACCTTCCAGTGCCATCATCAGGTCCTCATTAATGGTCAAAGTGAAAAGAACTCTTTAAAACAAATCAAATGAGCCCACACTCGATGTGTTTACTAGTAGCCAATCCAGGGTTCCGTGACCCACCTTCCTGTTCCATCATCAGGTCCTGAATAATGGTTAATGTGAAAAGAACTCTTTGAAACAAATCAAATGAACCCAAACTCGATGTGTTTACTAGTAGCCATTCCAGGGTTCCGTTACCCACCTTTCTGTTCCATCATCAGGTCCTCATTAATGGTCAAAGCGAAAAGAACTCTTTAAAACAAATCAAATGAGCCCAAACTCGATGTGTTTACTAGTAGCCAATCCAGGGTTTCGTGACCCACCTTCCTGTTCCATCATCAGGTCCTGAATAATGGTTAATGTGAAAATAACTCTTTGAAACAAATCAAATGAACAAAAACTCGATGTGTTTACTATTAGCCATTCCAGGGTTCCGTTACCCACCTTTCTGTTCCATCATCAGGTCCTCATTAATGGTCAAAGTGAAAAGAACTCTTTAAAACAAATAAAATGAGCCCAAACTCGATGTGTTTACTAGTAGCCAATCCAGGGTTCCGTCACCCACCTTCTCCAGTTCCACCATCAGGTCCTCATTAATAGTCAAAGTGAAAAGAACTCTTTAAAACAAATCAAATGAACACAAACTGGATTAGTTTACTAGTAGCCATCCAAGGGTTCTCTTATCTACCTTCGAGCCCCAGCATCAGATCAGCTCGATGATACCATATTATTGTATTGTCACCGGTCCTTGATACATGTGCAAAATTTCAAATATTTTGGACGTGTAGAAGTGGGTCAAAATGGCATCGCAAGATTCCATTACCATCATACAAAGTTACATACATACATACATACAGGTCAAGCTAATAAAAGCGTGTTAAAAAAAGACAATAAATCCGAAACTCGCCTATTCTCGAAGTTTGTAGTTGGAAAAATCTGAAATAATTGCAGCTAATAATTTTTTATATAAATGTTACAATAAAAATAAGGTGATGTTTCTTTGTTGGATAGCAAAGATTTTTTTAAATCATCAAAAAACTTTGACAAGAACAAATTTGGTTTTGTAGTGTTTTTTTTTTTGCTATCTGTGCTATTAAATGAATAAAAAACCAACTTTAGTGCGTCCAAAGAAGATACGGAACCCTCGGTGCGCGAGTCCGATTAGCACTTGACCGGTTTTTTTAATATGGAAACTAAACCACAAAATACCAGCATATTATTTTGTTTAGATCGCATTTCAATAGCCTCGATATAGTAACTGTACTTGAATACCTACATAATTCCACTGCGCCGTGTCCGAATGCAACAATGTTGCTCGGATTCCGGAGGCACTCAGTATTGCTAATAAAATACTCCTTATGGAGGCTTGCGATTCTATGTTAAGCTGTTAGAGAAGCTATTACTACAGTTGCATTGCAAATCGCGACTTGTACTTGTCGAAATCAGATTCTCTATCGGACTTTATTCAACCAGAATACTAGAATATTTTGAAAGGGCCAGCCATTTACTGTAGTATGTACATTATGATATAAAAGTCATGTGAACTGTGCCTTTGGTTTACAATATGACTCATGTTATAGGATGGTTGCAAATAATGTTGCAATACACTAAAAAATGTAAATATCTTGAGAATGTGCTTGCTTTCTTGTACATACAGATATTATGTCTAAATATACTCGTAGATATTCTCACCAAATCTATTAACATAGTAAATTATTTCATATATTGTACGTTATAAGTACTAATAACACTTTATAATTACTCCATAATTGTACTAACAATTAAGCTAATAGCATTGGAAAAGTGTATCAACATTTTCCACCCAATTTTCAAATGCACGTTAATATGATATTAACTAGTACGAAACCGAAACACTGCATCATGCATGCAGGCAAGTGAGAATGCCCGAATATCGTGTTGGAACTCTGTCGACAGCCTATAAAGCTCTCTGGGGCACGATCATGCTTATCGTGGCCTGTTTGTGTGTCACAGAAATGTTAATGGGTGACATAAAGGAAATGTTGAAGTCATTAACGTTTTAGTTAATTCCATTGAAAGTCATTTTCCACAGTGTTATTCAACCCTCGTCATGGGAAGGTCTTTTGAATTATTGTTATTTAGTTTTTATTTTAAATTAGCGACATGATTAACATTTATTTACCCTGCCTAATCATTAAATATTAGAAATCTGTATATTCACTATGATGTAATATTATCTGGTATTTAACAATAATAGGTATTATTATGTTTTATTTACTAACGGGCTTAGCCCGGTCTTTTAGAAACTTGTGTGGGGACGGATACAACACTTAGAGGCCTGTTTTAGAAGAAGTAAATGGTGTGTAAAACACCTACCGGGGTCAACTGCCACAATGATGATATTACAGCAGTTGACCTCGGTAGGTGGTAGGAACTATTGCAAGCATGTGGTAAGAATTCTAGGTTTATGGGGTGGAGCATTTGTTGGACTGGCGACTGGGTTATTGCAAAGGCCGGGGTCACTTGCCATAATTACATTCATAATTATTTTGTGACAAGTGGTGGCTTGCCACCCACTAGATGGGCTCCCCAAATGATTGTCCGATGACGACACAGAGCAACACCGGTGTTAGTGTCTCAGGGGTGTCAAGAGATGTGCTGCGCTTTCTCCGAAGTTACTCGTGGCGTTATGACCTTTAACAATTCCACCCCTGGGGCATATATCACTAACAGCTCCTGTCTGGACGGCCAATTAAGGCAAGCCAGAGCTGAGAGTCCTGCGGGCCCCCTTCGGTTTCCACTCGGCCGACGAAGACACGCCGAGGTGGGGGCCCTGACCGACGTCACTTGTGTCCGTGGTGTCGTTACGCACCAACAGCTCGCCACAAGCTGCCCTGTGGGAGTATTATTATTATTATTAAAGCCCCTGTTTTTTGTTTAAGTCCCACTATTGGGCACGGGCCTCCCCTCAAGATGAGGGGGCTTAGGCCATAGTCCACCACGCTGGCCAAGTGCGGGTTGACGGACTTCACACTTCATTCGAACGCTAGTTATGCTTTCTCAGACATTCAGGTTTCCTCACGATGTTTTTCTTCACCGAAAGCTAGTAACAATCGCACAAAGATTTGCACATGATTCATTAAAGAAATCAGAGGTCGAGCCGCGGTTCGTTGTTTCCAAGTCAAGCGTTTGCCCACTGAGCTGTTACCGCTGTTGTCTGGTATTATTTCGACCTATTTATCGTAAAACGGTGAAATAATTATGTCAATTACTATTTTATAATGGTTTATTAGAGATCAATTGGAGCGAAACATTGCTAGTTATTTAAAACTCTTCATCTAAAAGCTCAAACTCAATTGTATGTTTGTACGTAATAAAGCACGCAGCGGGCGGTGGTGGGTCACAGGTTCGGTGCCGTGTCGGGATCCCGTGCAATCGAGCTATTAATTACAGGAACCTGACTTCCGGACTTGTTGGCTTTCCGTGCGAGCTTCATTAGCGTGGCGAGAATTTTTTTGCGTTTTTTCTTTTGCTTTCCTAAATTATAATACTTAGATTATTGTTCACAGTACAGATAATTTAATATTGTGTCCTGATAAAATATGTAAGGTACACGTTCGCTTTAAGTCTCTCACTCAGTATCTTTCCAAAATAAAATGGGCGAGCGTTGTATTGTTGATTTTATGCTCAGTATTGTCATTTTTAGTAAGAATGCAAAGTTCGTAGGATATAAAATCGCTATACGATTACGTTATCAAACCCCAAATGTACAGTCTAATATTTAACCAAAGTTTATACTTACTATTAAGCAACTTCCTCTTTTTAACTGACTTCAAAAAAGGAGAAGGTTCTCAATTCGTCTGTATATATATATTTTTTTTTTCTATGTATGTTCGCGCATAACTCTTGCCAATTATGAACCGATTTGAAAAAATCTTTCTTCCATCCATTCTTTAATCAGTTAATTGGGTCCCATAAAAAAATTATTTCATACGAATAAGTAGTTCCTGAAAAAACAAGAATGGTGACTGCGCAGGAGAACTGCAGGAATGCCTATATAGATGACTTTATGTCGCTTTTTACGGACAAAAATGGTCATAACTCTGGCATATAATCATTGAAATTGATTGAAAAAAAAAGAATCATTGAAATTGGTAAAAAATTTTTATTCGAAAGAAGAAACCACTGTAATGAATCTGTATGAAATTTACCACAACCGGATAAGAACTTCCTGGAGGACCATGAACGATGAGGAGGAATTTATCTGGTAAAAAGCATAAAACTGATGTTCTCCATTACATTACTCTGACAATTATGAACCGATTTCGATGATTCTTTTTTTATTCGAGAGAGTAAACTATTATAATGATTCCATGCAAATTTCATTACGACCGGATATTATTTTCTGAAGAAACATGAATTATGGAAAACTATGTAGACGATAATGTGATCATAACCTACCTAGATCACTTTACCGTCTTCGATGGTTCAATCATTATTTATGAAAATATCACTAAAAAGTATAAAATAAAATCTTAAAAAAAAAATGAACCGACTTCAATACCACTGAAAAGTATAAAATAATTTAAATATTATTGTATTATTATTGTATTATTATTGTATTATAATAATTTTATTATTATTATTTTATAATAATATTCCTTTAATTAAGCATTCTCCATGCTAACCACGAGTTTTCCAAAATATTTCCACAGCGCCAATATATCATACTGTCCGTTATCAGAGGCCTGCCCTCGGCCATTACGGATTAAAAAACCTCTTCGCGGACCATCTAGATATCACTCGATGCAACCAATAATGCCCTAACCACCATGCAACCATGCAAGGAAAAGTTGAAGTAAAATTCACCTTAACGTGAATATGTAAGATTTATTTTCGTGTGTGGTAGGAGGGTATTGGATTATGTATGGCTATTTTAATTCAGTGGGATCGTACGGTGAATTAGTAATGGAATAAAGTGGCCGCTAGGGACTGGGGTCGGCTCCCGGCTCGGATAAGCATTGTTTCGTTAAATTAATTTGGGTTCATATTTTGATACTTCATTTTCTTCTTGCATCTCACTTCGTCAACTGAGGCGGTAATTTTACGTTTAGTAACTTCTCCAAAAAATATAAAATAACATGTGCATAATGTTTGTCATCTCCGAGTGAACACTATCTTATTATATAAAAGAGTAGACAAAAACCCACTCATCACGAAATCTCAGAAACTACAAGTGCCAGGAGTCTCAAACTTTGCATGGGGGTTCCTTTTAGGACGTAGGTGCTCACTAAGACGCGATTTTGCGAAATTTAACCTCTAAGGGGGTGAAAAAGGGGGGCAAAGTTTGTATGGGAGAACGCGATTCCTTGGACCTATTGATTTGAAATTTTGCACAGACATTCGTTAAGAAAATTAATTGAATTTGTATTTCATGCTTTTTTTAAATTTATCCCTTAACAGGGTAAAAAAAGGAGTGTTATTACTCAACCGATAGCGGTACAAATAAGATAACATAATTCAAAATTTAAAACAAAGCTTCCTTGGCCGAGTGGTTACGGAAGCGTCCTCTAAGTGCGGACTGTCCGGGTTCGCTACCCGTGTGCGGATTTTTTTTTTTGTATTTTGAAACTTTGTTTTGATTTTTTTATTTATATTAAGATTCGATGTTTTAAATATTTAACTCATATTGACTCCGGCACTTTTTATCTCTAATATATTTTTATATTTAATAATTTTTAAAATTTAAAATCATGCTTATGTAGTTAACTTCTCTCTAATGTTATGATTTAGTTATTAGTGGAAACTGAATTGATTTTTGTACTATTGGATCTTATATTTAGTAATAAGTGGTATCATTTGTTTGTTTCGCAAATACAACAAACTAAAAATAAAATAATGAAAATATATTTTCAAAATGTCTGTTTGGGTAGGAATACAATATGCATGCACCTATTGTACGTATGATATAAAAAAGCCAAAAATTTATTGGAATTATTGCCTGTCTGTCAGTCAGGGTTTTTTCTATAGATTGGCTGGTGTTGGGGACCAACGACGTCAAAGTATCTTTAAATAGTGTGAAACAAAGTCGCTATAAGAGTCTGTCTATATCGGATAGCACCTCCTAAACCACGCAGCGATTTTCACCATCGGTTAGATAATTTTTCATTGAAGGTTTTAAGTTTTATCTAAGTAAATAAACTTACATAGCTTACATTGACTAAACCTAAAGAGATACATAGTTAATAATCAATTACTAGAGAATTTCATTAATTCCATATATTATAAAGTAGGTAAATATCCGGGATATAATATATCCGCCCCCCGGTGGCGGACTCAAAGGCAATGCACTGAGGGACAGCTGATGCAGATCCCAGCGGAGAACCCCGTCTCATGTGCCGATGTGACAGCCACGAGAGTTTTAGTGGGTAAGAATCCCCCACAGGATCCCAGGGACATATTAAACGTGCCACCACCCCTTTAACTGTGACAACGGTGACAGATTCCCGGGGGGCTATAATGCGCCCCCGGCAGCGGCTTCAAAGGCCCTTGCCTTGCACTGAGGGGTACCCGGTGCAGCCCCATATTTTTTGCGGACAGCCGTGGGGGGTTTAGAGGGTAAGAATCCCACACACCGCGGTCGACCGCCTGCAGGATCCTGGAAGCCTATTGGAGGTCTACCCGTGGTCCCCGAAACTGAGCACGGTGACAGGTTTTTGAAGTGAAACTTCTTATGCGACTTCCTATGCCGTCCGTGAGTGAGTGAGTGGGTGAGTAGGCGAGTGGGCGAGTGGGTGAGTGGGCGAGTGGGCGAGTGGGCGAGTGGCCGAGTGAGTGAGTGAGTGAGTGTGTGAGTGGTTCGGTGTGGTTCGGTGTGGTTCGGTGTGGTTCGGTGTGGTTCGGTGTGGTTCGGTGTGGTACGGTGTGGTACGGTGTGGTACGGTGTGGTACGGTGTGGTACGGTGTGGTACGGTGTGGTACGGTGTGGTACGGTGTGGTACGGTGTGGTACGGTGTGGTACGGTGTGGTACGGTGTGGTACGGTGTGGTACGGTGTGGTACGGTGTGGTACGGTGTGGTACGGTGTGGTACGGTGTGGTACGGTGTGGTACGGTGTGGTACGGTGTGGTACGGTGTGGTACGGTGTGGTACGGTGTGGTACGGTGTGGTACGGTGTGGTACGGTGTGGTACGGTGTGGTACGGTGTGGTACGGTGTGGTACGGTGTGGTACGGTGTGGTACGGTGTGGTACGGTGTGGTACGGTGTGGTACTCGGACTGACCGGGACTGAGCGGGACTGACCGGGACTGAGCGGGATTGAGCGGGACTGAGCGGGACTGACCGGGACTGAGTGGGACTGAGCGGGACTGACCGGGATTGAGCGGGACTGACCGGGACTGAGCGGGATTGAGCGGGACTGAGCGGGACTGACCGGGACTGAGTGGGACTGAGCGGGACTGACCGGGACTGAGCGGGACTGACCGGGACTAAGCGGGACAGACCGGGACTGAACGGGATTGACCGGGACTGAGCAGGACTGACCGGGACTGAGCGGGAATGAGCGGGACTGACCGGGACCGTCCGCGTCAGTCAGTCAGGGACACCTGGTGCAGATCCCACCCGAGAACCCAGGTTTCCCTCTCATGTGCCGATGTGATAGCCACGGGAGTTTTAGTGGGTAAGAATCCCAAATACCCAGTTTGACTTCCCCACGGGATCCCGGGGACATATTGGATGTTTCCCCCGCTACTCCCTTATACTGTGACAACGGTGACAGATTCCCGGAGGGCTATAATGCGCCCCCGGCAGCGGCTTCAAAGGCCCTTACCTTGCACTGAGGGGTACACGGTGCACACTCTTTTGTGTGGACAACCGTGGGGGACACATACTGCAGTCGATCGCCCGATAAATAATTCCAAGAAATTCTATAATCACAGGCAGTAGCTTTAAATTATTCACTTCTTTTTTTTTTCTCAATTACACCCGTGCGAAGCCGGGGCGGGTCGCTAGTATATACATATACTAGCTGCCACCAGCGGCTTCGCCCACGTTGGGTTTGGTACTAAAATGTGTTTTAAAGGAACAGATTTTACTTTTTGAACTTTTTTATTACTCTTTTCCGGGCATTATGTACAACCTATTCCTTATCAATTTGTTTCAGGAATATTTTGACTCGTCACGACACACTGCTGGCCAATTATCGTCTCTCTTCTGCTCTTCATGAGAGATGTGAGCTAAGAGGTAGGTACGAAATGCTGGAAAAGGTACAAGTTTCGAATATATTCTCGAGGCAGTCTGTAGTAGGGTTTGAACCGCTACTTTCATGCCGTGTCAGCCAGGTCAAAGATACCTATGCAAATAAAATATTTTTAATTTTATTGGTATGTGACATTCACAGGCAGGTATGTCATCATCGTATTGACAAATCATAGCAAAGCAGAAATTATGCATATTGACATAGTGTTGGCAAACCGTTAACATAGTGCGAAACGATGCTAAATCTTGATTGATGAGACGTGACGAATCGGGTCAATAACGACATTTTCTGGCTTCCTAAAACATCAACTGTAATTATATCACACAAGCAATAACTCAGTTGACAACCATGCTGATGCTATACTATTATTAATTACTAATTATTACTTTAAAACTTACAAAACCGGCTAAAATCTTCAACATAATAGTAAAATTAAAAAAAAACATACAACATTTTCCGGCTAATATCTTCAACCTGAGAGTTACTTAAAAAATAATAAAATTAATAAATATTTTTTTTACGAATTGATCAACAGACACTCCCAACAACAACAACAGAAACTGTATCAGTAAATCAATATATTATTAATTTAATATTAAAAAATAACAAACGCCGCATGACGTAATTTAAAATATGCAGTTGTTATCGTAAGCACATAAACAAACAGGTAATACCGAATAAGAATATGCATTTTATTATAAGATCAATTAATTATTATGTAGGGTTAGTCATCTTTATAAGTGTATTAAAAACTTGTATTGCTGAACTAAACACTTTTAGGTAATAACAAAAGCGATGTGAATCGCCGTATTTTATGTGCTGTTAAATAATGTAATTTGTACAATTAAATTTTATACTCCTGAAATAAAATTCGTCGTAAGTTATTTAACTAATAAGTCATAAAGGTTTATAAATAAAAGTTCTAGAACGATAACGCCAGTAATAAAAGTGAATCACCGGCTCAGTAAATACGTTCCACACGTGAATTTTATAAAGCAGACTTGAAGTGCACTCCTCAGATGAGACAGGTTCTCTCCGGGACAAGGCATTCCGGCCTGTTGCATATCCAACTACGTAATAAAATAACACAAACGACGATAAAATTTCATATAATGTTGAATCTTGAGTCTTACAAGTGAAGCTATACAATGGCCCGTATTGGCCCAACTATAAGACCTTTCGTCACCATAACGGGATACAAGCTTTTCAATGGTATAGAACGTGACAACTACTGAGCGATCACTCAATAAAATGACTTTTATTTTGTGATCACAACAGATCAATGTTCTATGAATTTTATTTAAGGTTTACTTAGCTTTCCTTTACCGCATACACCATCGAATGCTTCAGCAGATTCTGCATGGGTATGGCATTGATAGAAATTGAGTTTAATGGTTACGGTTTTTGGTACATTTTGCGTAGTTTGTGTTGGCTTATGAGTGGTTGCATCGGTGTGTCTGTGTACCTGTTTGATGTCAATTAGCGTTGCTGAAGGGACCGGTTCGACCCACATAGCCATGTGTCGATGTATATGATCAAGGCTTGTCTGCTATCGGCCAAAGATCTAACATTTACGTTGCTCGTCAGAGTGGAAACGTTTCCATTTAGTAAGATCAATTCCCATGGCTTGTATTGAGTTGCCGTAGATCCATAAATTGGAATTGGTTCATAATGAAAATATTTTATGTATCTATAAAAATCAGTCGCGCTGTAAAAATATCGTAATAGTGGTATCTACCATTACGATATTTTTACAGCGCGTTATAAGTGTTCTATAATTAATTAATAAGTTGTAAACAAACCAAATGATTACCGCGTTTATATTAATTAATAACATATTGAAACAGTTCAAGAAATAGTACGTTGTGGATGTAAACGTAATGGTTAAAAAGTGCTAATCTTCACAAACCAATAAGAATTCAGTTTTTAACCATAATTTAGGTTGCGACTTTTCATTTAAAAATAATACAGATTACTTTACCCAATACAATGAGATTTGTATGGGTTGCACCTTGCATAACAGCACTCTTAATTCAATTTCAGAATAAAATGTATGTTATTTTATGGTGGACTTTCCTCACGACCGTTATCATCTTTCAACAATCTTCGAAGGCTGATGCTTGATTGCTATGTTTTAATACAAATTATGAAACATTATTTATATTTTATCAAATAGATGATTTCAATAATCAAAGAATATATGTTTTTATCGTGACTAAATACACTCTTTGTTGGGCAACCACCAGCTTGAAACGTGTTAACAAAATCACAAAAGTCTTATTTTTTTTTAATGTTTATCTTTCAACAAGACGTATTAACGTATTGTTAAATTTACATGTAACTTTTGGTGTACAATAAAGTGTATTTATTATTATTATTATTAACAAGTCGCAATTTGAAGGTTTATTCATGTCCGTCAATTCCTCCAAGGCAGCATAATTAGACTATAGTAAATTGATATTACTAACCAATTTCAAAAAGGACCAATTTCTCATATAACTCCGCCAATTAATTACTGGTTTGATTAATTATTTTTTTGTTCTAGAGTCACAACCTCAAATATGTCCTTCCTTATTCCTTCATGAGACGCATTCAAGGAATCTAAGATCGTCAGAAAACCTTGAACTAGCTATGCCCTTACACTCAACAAATTTTTATGGTAAATCATTTTCTGTACTTGCAGTACGTTTATGGAATGCCTTACCAGTTACCATAAGGCGAGCTAAATCTTTAAACATTTTTAAAAATCTTGTAAAAGCTCATTACCTTACTTTATAGCTCATTGATACTTTGCTGGTCGTTATTATCATTTTGGAGTGCTATCTGTATATTTATCAGAATTGATTTTTATATATATAATACATATATTTATAGTTCGTATATATATATATATAAGTATATTGAATATATGTTGGTATGTAAGAAATATTTATATATATCTGTATGTATATTAATATATTATATGTAAATAGGTAAACTTATTATATGTATTTTTATTAGTGTATATTGTCTCACATATTAACTACCCCACTTTGCGTATTCCATGCAATCTTTTTTCCATCCCAAGGTTGCCTGTAAGAAATTGCGGATAGCGATAAGGCCGCCCTTTGTACAAATTTCTTCAAGTCCTTTTTATTTTATTTTTATGTGTGTACAATAAAGAGTATAAATAAATAAAAAATATGTCATATACTTAAAATTATATTGCGATGGAGCCGGGACTTCCTAAAGAAATCTTGAATAATGATAACCGTAAATAGGTAGGTTGGTTATAGACCGTAATCGAATTAGCAATCGAACGTTGTAAAAAGACTTCGTCTGTCTGTCTGTCTGTCTGTCTGTCACACCTATATATTTCAGGAACCACTGATGCTATCGATTTGAAACTTGGAATAGTTTTAGATCTTACTTACCCAACCTCATCGCAAATAATAAAAATATATTTTTTCTTTTACTTTTTTTATAATGGGGGTCGAAATAGGTCATCAAAATTGTAAAGTGAGACTACTATATCGCGTGGGGTATCATATGAAAGGGCTGCATTTGCATATCTCAAAACAGATTTTTAATTTGGCTTATGTGACGTAGTTTTTGGCTGATAACCAAAAATATCTTCGAAGTTTGTGGAGGGAAAAATCTGAAATAATTATGGATAATGCATGTCTATCTATATTTTACAGGAAATATAAAATGATCTATCTAAGTAGTACAGTTTTTTAGTAATCCTAAAAAAACTGATCTAATACTGTCAATCAGTGGGAGTGAGTTGCCACATGTCAGAGGATGCACAACGTCACGACTAGTCACGAGAGGTATGGTTAAAATTAGAGTCTATTTATGCTTCAAAAGGTCCTGCGAAAAAGGCGACGTTATTAAAGAGACTCATGCTGCACAAAATGAAAGAAGTGGAGGATATACGTGAGCATATAAATTCATTTTTTGATGCAGTTGATAAACTAGCAGATATGGATGTTAGCATCCATGATGACCTTTTACCTGCAAGATTCGAAAATTTTCGCTGTGCAATTGAATAGAGAGACGAGTTGCCTAAACCAGATAGTCTAAATATTAAAATTTTAGAGGAGTAAGAGTCACGTGGGCATGGCGATGTACGAGAAGGAATTATAGAAGGAGTAATGTATTCCAATCGGAATGTATATAGACAGGGAAAGAGCAAGAAATCCACTGGAAGCGTTGTAAATCGACCGAGTTCTAGCACAACTGGGAGCGAGAGGTTCAAATTTAAATGTTTTAAGTGTCATCAAGTCGTCACAGTAAGTCGTCACAGTGTCCAGAAAAACGAAAGCACAGGCCTAATTGTGCTGAAGCTGACGAAACTCTAATAAGTCTTAATGTTTCCGGCGCTGAGACCAATGCGTGTAAGATTTCAAACATACGGAAAGACGGTTGGGTTATCGACAGTGGGTGCACGTCGCATCTATGTAATGACGCGAGTAAGTTCGGCGACACTTTGACTGAGACGAATGATGAACTAAATTTAGCCACAAATGTGAGTACAAACGTAACAGGTAAGGGTACCGTCAGATTATCAGCATATAATGATCACTCAAAATTCGGTAATGCGTTACTCGAACCGGAATTAGACACGAACCTTATTTCGGTAGCTAAAATTATGCTAAATTATGCGGTCATAATGTCACTTGTACCCGGGATACTGCCCAAATTATAGGTAAAAAAGGGGAAGTTAAGTTGACAGCTTACCGCAAAGGAAATTTATATTGTATGCGTGAATCTGAATCTGCATATGCCACGGAGTCAACTACTGACTTGCGTTCTTGGCATGAGCGGTTAGGGCATCTAACGGAAAAGATGTAGTTGAACAAGTTAGGTGCGAATACAAATGTAAATGAGGTACGACAGTTACGCGATTGTGATATTTGTGCTAAAGGTAAGATGACGATGCTTCCATTTGTAAATTGCACTGAACCCTGTGATGAAAAGTTAAAGATAATTTACTCCAATATGAAGTGTGAATCTAGAGAAGGTTCTAAATATTTTATAACTTTTATAGATTATACACGATGGTGCGAAGTATATTTTCTATCATCGAAAAATAAAGCTTTGGATGCATTTAAGTTATACAAAAGTAATGTCGAGGAACTGACAGGTTTTAAAATTAAATATTTTCAAAGTTACAATGGTGGTGAATATTGCAACAGAGAATTCGATGAATTTCTGCGACAAGAGGGAATTTCGAGAAGACTGACTGTTCCTTATACACCCCGGAATGGAGTAGCAGAGATAATGAATAGAACGCTGGTGGAGATGGCCAGGTGCATGATATTTCATTCTGATCTTTCCAAAAGTTTTTGGGCAGAAGCAGTGGATACAGCATGCTATATCAGGAACCGCTGTCCCAATAGTGAACTGGGAGGTGATATTCCATACGAAAAGTGGTTTGAAAAACCAGTAAGTATTGACCATCTGAGAAGATTCGGAGCCAGAGTAGATGTTCTTGACAGAGATCTGACAAATGAAAGATTTACTGCTAGAGCTATGTCAGGTATTTTCATAGGTTATCCGAAAATTAATAAGGGATATAGAGAATGGATACCGGAGAAAAGAAAAACTTTTGTTTCGAGACATGTAAAGTTTCACGATAAGGTGCAACCAGAAGAGTCAGGTGTCTCGAAGCAAGAAGAACTTAGCTTGTTAAGCAAGAGCAGTGATATGAACGATAAAGAGTTCATAGAAGTTAATTTTCTGAAACAAAAGGAACATGGCGAATCAGGTGGTAGACGAAATCTGCAAGAAAATGTATCGAAAGTTTGCAGACGAAATGAGGACTTACAGAGAAGTGAAGAAAATGTGTTTCAAAATTACAGAGAAGATGAAGACACAGTGAATCCCATGGAAAAGTCACGGGGAACTAGTGTTGAGTCTAGACAGGTGCCCACATCATCTAAACAAGCCCCAGGTAGTCCAAGTTTATTACGTACCAGGAATGTCAGCCGTCCGAAGAAAATTTATAAAATAGTGGAATTGGAACCTAGACAGTTGGAAGCAGAACAAACGCGGCAACTGGAATTGGAAACGAAGGAGAATTGCGTTGTCGATTCTGATAATTCCGAAGATTCTTTTATAGATTGTACTGATTTCGTTGGAATGACCGAGATTTTATTAAAGAGCGACGAAAGAGCGCAAAAGGCGTACGCAATATTATCAGAGATAAGAAGTTTGATACAGAATGGGACGAGGGAAGTTGAGAAGAGACCAGCATATAGCAGTATTATTGGTTGTGATTACGCTTTGACCAAAAGGCTACAGGTTAATAAAACTTCGAAGAAAAAGGGCAAGATTAAAGATCGGATATCGTAGTTTAAAAATATCCAAAGAGTTTAGTTAATGTGATTACGGGCAGGCAATGTGTAAATTATTTTATTTTAGGCATAGACTTTATGCGACTTGACAATGACAATGTCATGGTTTGTATGGAAAAATATTGTGATATTTTGAAAATATGTATATCGTTTTAATTTGTTCGTGTAAAACTCGAAAACAAATAAGGTAAACATGGTGTATAAGGGTTTCTAATGCGTATTTAGAAGTGTTTTAATAGACGTTAAATATTTTAGATATACTTTTATTGTAGGTGTGCTTGGAAACGGTACACGGTATAACTGTACGATGGACGTCGAGAATTATGTGTCTACACAGAGAAATAGGTGTGTCAAGGAAGGTACAGCAAAGTGACCATATATGCTGGTAATCTAGGTGCGATACTTTGCACGGGATCCCTAGTTCATGTTTGTATATGCATTTTTATAAGGGACGTTTTGGGGATGGTCAAGACAAGGAATATAGAGTGCAGCATGTAACCACTGACGATATGGTCGCTGATATATTCAATAAACTATTACCTTTGGTTGGGCGGGTAAGTGGCTAGGGCATGCTTTGCTTGCTTAGTTTCCTTTCCCTTTCTAATGCACTAGCTGCTTGCCTAGTTTACACACTACTCCCGTGTGTAATTTGGCAAATGGTCTTGGAGGGAGCGCAACAGTCGTGATTGATCTCCAGGGCAAGCCCGATGATCTAGCCTTCCCGAGGTTGCCGCCTGTTATTGGTTTGATTCCCTCAGAAACAAACGCAACAAAAAATCGTTGGGCGAATAATTCTTTCACCCTATACCTTTCCCATCCCGCATCCCCGCCTCATATTTATATAGGATGTATATATATATATATGTATTATATTATATAGTATGTATATTTAAATCCCGCTATGTATGTATATATTCGTGGTTGTAAGTTTATGCGTCTCAGTATATGTGTATGTTTATAAGCATATGTATGTATATGTATATATTTATTCGATACTGCGGCGTCATGAGGTTGGGCGTTGCGGTCCCTACCATCTCAACAAACCAGCAGATGGTAGGAAGTAGGTAAGACCTCCCGCGTGTTTTTGCCGTGCGCGGGGACCCGTAATGAGGGGGAAGGGAGGCCTGGAGGATGAGCTGCACAGTGGGCCTGCGGACGCGGTCCCATGCGGCAACACGACTCTTCGGTCCCGGACTCCTATAACACGGGCGGTTGCGACTGAGCCGGTCGCAATCAATCGGCTGTTGGTGGTCCTTAAGACCAGCCGGCTAGTCTTCTTGGGTGATGGGGTCCGCAGTCAGCAATGTGAGCCGAGGGCGCGGCGCGGCGCTACACAGGCGAACGTTGTGTGGACTCGTGGACAACTCACTTGGGAGGACTATATTTCACTGATAGCCCTGGTGCTTAGAGAAGCATCCCCAAAGGTGCGGGCTCCGTGGAGGGTGGGGAGTCAGTGAAATGAAGTTACGAACAATATTTGCATGGATTCGCACAAGAAACCGCGCACTATCCCTAGGGATGACGGGGACCGCGCACTATCCCTTCCAAGGGTTGCTCTAAAAATATTCCGGCCGGTGGAACTACTGCGGGACCTGGTGTGTCGGTAGTGACTGGGAACAGGAATGGGACCGGAACTCTGACCCGAGGGGCTCAAGGTGGCAAAACTGAGCCGGCAAGGAAAGGTCTGGCCCTGACTTCGGCTGGCGGAGCTGACACTGGAGAAGGCTCGTCAGAGCCTGGTTTCAGGACAGCAATGCTGCTGGGAAGGGCCACAACCAATAACTTGCCGGCCGGTGGAGCTACTGCGGGACCTGGTGTGTCGGTAGTGCCTGGGAACAGGAATGGGACCGGAACTCTGACCCGAGGGGCTCAAGGTGGTAAAACTGAGCCGGCAAAGAAAGGTTTGGCCCTGACTTCGGCTGGCGGAGCTGACACTAGAGAAGGCTCGTCAGAGCCTGGTTTCAGGACAGCAATGCTGCTGGGAAGGGCCACAACCAATAACTTGCCGGCCGGTGGAGCTACTGCGGGACCTGGTGTGTCGGTAGTGCCTGGGAACAGGAATGGGACCGGAACTCTGACCCGAGGGGCTCAAGGTGGTAAAACTGAGCCGGCAAAGAAAGGTTTGGCCCCGACTTCGGCTGGCGGAGCAGTTACTGGAGAAGGCTCGTCAGAGCCCGGTTTCAGGACAGCGACGCTGCTGGGAAGGGCCACAACCAGTACAGCGCAAACGCGCAGAAGCAAGCCTGGAGCCATTGAAAAGACAGGCAGGCGTGATCAGTCCATTGGTGTTCCTTCACCAATGGGTTATCTAAGATGTATACAAATTAATCTACATCACAGCAAGGCGGCTACGGCAGTACTCTGCCGGTCGCTTAATATGGATAAATATGATGTCGCTCTCATACAGGAACCTTATCTGTACAAGGGCGTCATCAGGGGTCTAAACGTTCGTGGAGGACAGCTCTTCTATAGATGCCCCACAAATAATATGAGGACCTGTATCTTTGTCAGGAATGGCATAATGGCATTGCCTCTATATGACTTCTGCTCCAGAGACCTCACTACTGTGAGGATTAAGGGGTTAACGGGAGGGGGCAGTAAAGATACTATTCTATCTTCTGCTTACCTACCCTATGAGAATGAGGACCCGGTATCAGCACTGCTGCAAGACCTGGTTAATAATTGCGCTCGCGACGACCTCATCATAGGATGCGACGCGAACGCTCACCACGTTGCCTGGGGTAGCACAGACAACAACAAAAGAGGGGAAGCACTATTGGACTTTCTGGTATGCTCACCCTTACAAATTTTAAATAAAGGCAATAGACCAACCTTTGTGAACAGACGCAGGGCGGAGGTCATTGATATAACGCTTGCATCCAATAGAGCGAGTAAAGCGATCCGTAATTGGCATGTGTCGGAAGAGGTCAGTTTATCTGACCACAACTACATCTGCTTTAGGTATGTAACTTCCAATAATTATGGCAAGGTACGAAGGAGGAACCCAAGGAGAACCGATTGGGAATCTTTCAGGAGAGACCTTAAGGAACACCTGGGGGATCCTACGGAGCGACTCAACTCAATCATAGACATCGAGTTTGAGTCTGACAGAATTACCCAGGCAGTTAAGGCCAGCTGGATCAAGAACTGCCCGGAGAAAGAGGCGGCGACGCCAAAGGAGCCGTGGTGGTCACCTGCCCTTGAGAATCTAAGGCAACAGACGCGACGTGTTTTCAACTGGGCAAAGTCAAAAAATGACTTTACGGTATATGCCGAAGCTCTTACGCACTATAGTAAGGAAGTGCGCAAGGCGAAGCGGAGATCATGGAGATCTAATTGCAGTAGCATCAATAGCCTTCCAGAGGGTATGAGGCTCAGTAAAGCAATGAGCTCTGCAAAGGTCAATCCACTTACATCTATCCGGAATGACCAAGGTAAGCTCACTGTAACTGGGAAAGAAACTCTTACGCATATGCTAAGAAGGCACTTCCCGGACTCAGTTGAGATACAAAATGTGACTGATAATGTTATCACCATGGAAGAACAAATTGCAAAAACTTCCAAAGACGACTGGCGTATAGCAAAGAAAGTCGTTGACGCAGATAAGGTACGATGGGCAATCAACAGCTTCAGTCCGTATAAATCACCAGGACCTGACGATATATACCCCATCTTACACAAAAAAATGTAAAAATGTATTCATGTGTAAATGTATGTGTATGTAATGTATTGGAGGGAAAATGTATTCTTATACCTCACTTGTACAGATTGTACAGGGCATGCCTAGCCTTTGGACATGTCCCATCAGCCTGGAGGCAGGCAAAAGTAATCTTCATTCCCAAACCAGGAAAGGAGAACTATGAAGATGCCAAATCCTATCGCCCTATCAGTCTTACTTCATTCTTCTTGAAGACTTTGGAGAAGATGATAGACAGGTATATAAGAGATGGCCCACTAAGGAGACGACCGCTCCATGACATGCAATGCGCGTACCAACCGGGTAAGTCCACGGATACGGCATTGCACTACGTGGTCAACCGAGCAGAACATGCATTGGAGACAAAAGAAATCTGTGCTGGAGCGTTTCTGGATATTGAGGGGGCGTTCGATCGAACAACCTTCGCTTCAATAAGAACTTCAGCACAAAATCATGGCATAGATGCGACAATTGTTAAATGGATCAGCACTATGCTACAGGAACGTGTCATTAAAACTAGTTTATTAGGTGATATGGTTACCGTAAAGGCAACTAAAGGATGTCCACAGGGAGGCGTACTATCTCCATTACTGTGGAGTCTAGTGGTGGATTCGTTGTTAGTGGAACTAAACAGTGGACCATTTCAAGCTGTAGGCTATGCAGATGATATAGTCATACAGGTAAATGGCAAATTTCCAAACGTAGTAACGGATTTGCTGCAGGGTGCTTTGGTTAGGGTGGAAAGATGGTGTAAAGACAATAACCTTTCCATAAATCCAAGCAAAACGGTTATAGTGCCGTTCACGAGGAAAAGACGATTAGAGGGCCTTAGAGACCCAGAAATGTAAGGCACCAAACTAAAATGGGCTACGGAAGTAAAATATCTTGGGGTAACTCTCGATAGTAAACTAACGTGGCGTGGTCATGTTGAAAACATAACAAAAAAGGCCTTACGTGTCTTCAATATGTGCCGTTCTGCGTATGGCAAAACTTGGGGACTCAAACCAAAGGTAATGTATTGGTTATATACTACGATGGTGAGGCCTATTCTCACATATGGCAGCGCTGTACGGTGGCCTAGGACCAAACTAAGGATCTGCAAGGATTCTCTTAGGAAGGTACAAAGAGTAGTTTGCATGGCAATTACAGGTGCCTTCAAAACAACGCCTACACTGGCTCTTGAGTGGTTACTGGGACTAACCCCACTTCACACTTACATACAAATAGAGGCAAGAAAGTCGCTATACAGACTTGCAAAAGCAGGAGTTTGGAATCGTAACAAGCCCTGTACAAAACATACTTTATTGGATCCCGTGAAAGAACTGGATGATCTAATGGACATGCCCTGTGATAGGATAAATCCAGTGTACATGTTTAACAAGAGGTACCGAGTACATATACCATCCAGAGAAGAGTGGACGAGGGGACTCAAACCGGTTGGTGGAACTCACCTCATATGGTACACTGACGGTTCCAAAATGGAGTCAGGTACAGGGGCAGGGATTTATTCCAAGGACTGTAGTATCAGTCACAGCATGGGGCAATATGCATCGGTATTCCAAGCGGAAACCTATGCCATAATTGCCAGCATCAAAGAAATGCAAAGGAGAAATGTCAAGGGTAAAACCATTCGCATTCTCAGCGACAGTCAGGCAGCTCTGAAGGCTCTGAATTCCTTCAGAGTTGCTTCTAAACTGGTCAAATAAGGTATTACAGGCTTGAACAACCTGGGAAGAAACAACAATGTCAGCCTTATCTGGGTACGTGGACATGAAGGCGTCGAGGGCAATGAGAAGGCAGATAGATTAGCGAGGGCCGGCTCACAGAGACATTGGGTTGGCCCCGAACCATTTGTGGGGATTCCGTATGGAATATATCACCAAGCATTGTATGCACATGCTAGAAACGAACACATGAAGGAATGGAGGGCAGTGTCAGGCCTTAACCACTCCAAAGCGTTCTCTAGCGAAAGGGTGGACTGTGGGGTCAAATTATTGAACCTAAACAGATCACAAATAAGGCACCTGATGGGTGCACTTACGGGACATTTTGGCACCAACGAGCATCTACACAGAATGAGGCTAAGTACTAGTGACATTTGCAGATTCTGCGAAGATGAAAAAGAGTCAATGCGACACATATTGTGTGGCTGCAACGCTCTTGCGAGACGTAGGTTGAATCATCTGGGAGTAGCCTATCCTACACCAAATGATTATGTACAGCTCCAAGCTGGCGCGATCGTTGCGTACCTGAGGGAGCTCTTCGATACGCCAGCAACAGAGTAAAGGCTAGGGCATGCACAATGGATCCAACTGGGTCGAAGTGCGTTCCGGGAATACCGGGCCCAAATTTATAGCCACCAAGAATAGAATAGAATAGAATTACCTTTGGTTAAACACGTACAGTGTGTCAGTGCTTTCGGCATTATTGCTTATAATGATACATTGTGTGATCCAGTAGCTTCAATTTAAAGGGGCGTGTTGAATAGTGAACCTATTTAGTAAATTGAAGCTGGCTATGTGTTTTGTAATGGTTTATATTTTCGAATGTTCTTTTTGACTTTGTCACATTATGTAGGCTTCCTTGTAATGTCTGTTAATTATCTATTATAATATTTTCCAACAATTATTATTTTATTCCCTAATTACGCTCACTCTACCTGCTTCCACACTCTGCTACATCGCCCGTAACCGCGCTACACAAAGATGGTATGGAACCCTCGGTGCGCGAATCCGACTCGCACTTGACCGGTATTTTTTTACCTTTGTTGGGGTGGAGATAGTTAATAACGGTTATATGAAATTGATCTTTAACGATGGGTATGGATGGGTGGGATGGGATGGGTGGATGGCTTTAACTTAATGATATGTAATTTTAAAGTAAGAAAATTTTTAAGAACTATTGAAAATAGGAGAGGAAAGATGATTGGCTACTTGATACGATACCTTCTTTAAAACGATAGTAGAAGTGAAAATATAAGAAGAGGTTTCATGAAATTTCGCATAAGTATTCACCTATGCGAAATTTCATGAAACAGGAAGTAGAAAAACTAGGAAAAGTGTCGTATCAAGATGTCAAAATAAAGGCATATAATGGATTGGAATGGAAATTGCTTCACCGACAAGAGCACAGCTCTTAAATTGGAGAGAGAGAGGTACTTTTTGTGTAATACAATATTTGACCATTTTAAAGACTAAATATTCCTTAAATACTACACTACCACAAAAGTAAATTAAACACTATGATATAAATTTTATAACATTTAAGTTTGACAAAACAGTGCAAGTGGTTGAAATAAAAAAATATATGGCGAAACTTATGGAAGTAGATCAAGAGAGGGCTGGGACACTACGTGACTTGGATAAGAAAGTTGACGGCAATAAAAATGCTAGCTGGCTCCCACAACGAGGCGACGCTGAGACGAATGGAGATATAAAAGAGGCTAAAGCTGGGATTTAGGACCTCAAATGAAAAGACTTTGATGATAAATGATCCGGTGCACGGATGGATGAAATATTAATTGTGTGGTTTATTCGGAAAGTTCTATCTTAAGGAGTGCAGGTTGCTAAGAACTTATGGTATTACTATAAAGTTCAATAATATTCTTATTTTAAATAATATTCAGAGAGGTAGGAAACAGCAAGGACTTAATGGGGCAACCCACCTGGGGAGGTTCCCCAACTTACAGAAGATTCCTTATAAATAACGGCACCTCGAGACGCGTAGCCGTTTATGAGGAGTCGTTTTGCTAGCGGCTGAGAGAAGACAACGCTAAACTTTGAATCAGACAACAACCATAGTATTATTACAATGATCTAGAATAAGGAAACCTGCATAAAATCTTATCAACCTTTTAGTGCTTTTATACCGCCCGATACCTGCACGTTAACAAGCCAGTCCCCAGTTCGATCCGGCTTTTCCTCAATAACCCTAAACTTTAAACCTTCGATCGCATCTTAATCCGGCAATAACCGGAAGTCTTTATCTATAGGGAGGGGGACTGCAAGTTAGCAGCGCAGTCACGTGCGTGCGTCATCTGCAGAGATGGGTTCTTTTGTTTTGCTATTACTATGGAGATGAAGAATTTGACAGTAATACCGGTTTTCATAGGTATATAATATGTAGCAATACCACATTACAGAGATATATAGGTATTGATATCACTTGTAGTCCCAAATTGTATGGTAAGGAATTGGGGAGATAATTCATTATTAATAAACTGCTTGATAGACAGATTCCTGCTGAAAGGTAAAAAGATGTTATTTGTTATGCCAATAATAACATATTCCAAAGTTTATTGTCAATCAATATGAAGTTCTGCTATTTCTATCGATGAAAAAGCATGATGTGATATTTTTTACTTAACCAACAGCAGTGGCAGTATATAAGTTGAAAGCATAGTGCAGACAGATCATCCACATAGTGCAGACAAAAGCTGATATTAAAGAATCTGAAACGCTACAAGAATTGAAGGAAACATTAATCCATACAACATAGTACAACCGTTAAATGAGAGAATTGGAAACAGGGGTGGACAGAGACAAACAGACAATTAACATCCCCTTTTAAACGAGGCGATCCATCAGCGCGACGTGTTCGCGTCGAAAGCTGCAGTATTCGCACCGCGCCGGCCGCCGCCACCACCATAGTGTAGGGAAGAACAGCCAATCCCGGAATAAAGGTGTTTAAAGATGTTTGGAACTTAACATTTTATCTAGAAACACTAATTAGTTGGAGTGTGTCGTGACACTGTTTCTATTATTGATACAGCTGATCACAATAATATACACAATCATCAGCATAGACATTGGAGTACTAATACATTTATGTCTACAAATAAAGGAACGGAAGAAGAATTGTTGCTAAAATTTGTAAAATATCTCAATAAAATATTTTTCTGTGACTAACGACATCAACCAGCAGCATTGTAATCTTAGTGTTGTCAGAATAAAATCTAAACTCTCTAAAGAATTATTCACTAGTAATTAATTACTACTTTAATTTATACAATTGTATTAATTAATTAATTACGATTTGAGCAGTTTGAGTTGTCTATGCTTTTTGGCATTACCATACTCAGTAGAGTATTACAAAACAAGAATATTGCTTCAATTGCCATATCTCTCAACTCAGAATTAATAAATTTCGTTCAACCAACAAAAAACTGCTAAAAAGACACATATCAACGAGAAATCGTGTAAAATGCATGTTTCAACATTTAGTTGCACAAAACGACGGGCAATTCCACTATCACGGCATCTTAGCGACTGTCCCGGTCAGATGTGGCGACCCTCGACTAAGTACGCATTTAGACTATCTTAACATCTGACACGCAAAAGGCGGTCCGTGATCTTGCTAGGGACTTGACTGTAATGTTCATGAATTTAGACCGGTGTACCATAAATTCACTCCATACCATAGTCATTTGCTTTGGGTGACGTGGACATTTTAGCACATTCAAAGAGCTTCTGACGATCTTTGGGCTTGACTCGCTTAAGCTCAGTAATCTATCCAGCTAAAATGCCCTTCATATTGGGAAAATTCTAAAGATGTACTTATACTGCAGCTTTGTAAAAGATTTTTTTCATACTACGAATACACCCACTGATTTAGACGTTCTCTTATAACTGTCCACGCCAGCCTGCTAACATGCTTGCAGATACTATAGCTCTGTACATCTTGTAGTGTAGTAGAACCCTTGACCCTAACAGGCAGGCTAACCTTCGGTTTCCTTTTCGAAATTGTACCGATCCATGTAGGTAATTAATTGATTTTGCTGATTACTACTTTGCAAATGAACTATGTAGTTCTTCATCACCTATCTATATTTCTAGTTAAAATTTCAAGGATGAAATCTTGATTTATCCACTAATTGACACAGAAGTCCGATGACAGAATAGTGTTGGGATCGATCGATTTTAAATAAGTACTGCACGTTCGTAGTGATTTTAACTACGTAGTACTATAGCACAAGTGACATGAAGAAAACAACGTTATTAGATAAATTAAATTTACATAAATAATAGATAAATTCACATAAATAATAGATAAATTCTATTAATCACATTCATTTACATTTAACGCGGCTTAGTCGGGGTACCGGCCTGATAAATACCGTGTTTGATCACAAGTTATTTCCATTAAAACTTGTAGATGGCGTTGTTATACTATTTGCAAGTCTGATGATTGAATTAATTAATATAATTAATTTTATCTAAGTAAGTATATTACAAAATATTACGCTTCTATCTGGCCCCTGTGCTGTAACAGTCTCGGTGGTCGGCTGGCAATTTATCGCTTATATTTTAATCCTATATGGTAAGCGTTACCCCTGTCGGTTGACAGTTCACCTGACTGAGATATACATATTAATAAGTCTTCGTTTGCCTTTGATACTGGAACACAGCATTGCTGTGCTGTGACAGCGATGTAATACGCTACTGTGTACCCGATATCCGTAGCAGCGTGCGTGCCAGATTATGTACGATTTTTACCTTTTAAAACCTCCCCGATGGTTTTCACTGACACTGTGCAAATAATTTGGGCAATCCGTTCAAACCTCGCCAGACTAAATGTCTAGGTCTAAAAATACAATGTGTAAAATTACAATGTGTAGTAGGTATTCGCGTAACTAAAAGACAACATTATGCAAAAGTAATGTATATAATATTATATACATAAGATTTATATATCTATTTATTAATCATCATCATCGTTATTTCGGTTAAGGCGACCAGCTCGACACCCTACTGTATGAGACCTATCTACCGTAACACAGTGTTTCGTACATACGTAAATGCTCAATTAATCTAAAATGTTCGTGATGAGGTAAAATTAATTTAGATAATGAAAACTGGACTAATAACCATTTATCTTCACGTTTATTTGGACCATTTATAAACTTGTAATTTGATAATCTGATATAGTTTCAACTTTATTACTTCAAACTTAAGTTTAAAATCGATTGTATTACAATACTCAGAGAAAATTTGAGTGAATGATTTACGTGTACCTCTGCAATCTGCATTCATTCATTAACGAATGACAATTCTTATTTATAATCATTCAGCATTAACGTTGAATGGAGTCGAGCTTGTTTATAGTAATTTGTAGAAATTTCACTTTTTAACCGACTTAAAAAAAGGAGGATGTTCTCAATTCGTCTGTATATATATTTTTTTTTATGTATGTTCGCGCATAACTCTGTCAATTATGAACCGATTTGAAAAAATCTTTCTTCCATCCATTCTTCAATCCATTGATTGGGTCCTATAAAAAAATTATTGCTTAGTAATAAGTAGTTCTTGAAAAAACAAGAATGGTGACTGCGCAGGAAAGCTGCAGGAAAGCCTATATACATAGATGACTTTATGTCGCTTTTTATGGACAAAAATGGTCATAAATCTGGCAAATATTTACCAATTTCAATGATTCTTTTTTTATTAGAAAGAAGAAACCACTTAATTGAAACTGTATGAATTTTGTCACAACCGGATAAGAACTTCCTGGAGGATCATGAACGATGTGGAGGAATTTATTTGGTAAAAACCATAAAACTGATGTTCTCTATTACATTGCTCTGACAATTATGAACCGATTTCCATGATTCTTTTTTTATTCGAGAGAGTAAACTACTATGATGATTCCATGCAAATTTCATTACGTCCGGATATTTTTTTCTGAAGAAACATGAATTATGTAAAACTATGTAGACGATAATGTGATCATAACCTACCTACATCATTTTACGGTTTCGATGATTCAATCTTTATATATGAAAATATCACTAAAAAGTTTAAAATAAAATCTTTATTTAAAAAAAATTAACCGACTTCAATATCACTGAAAAGTATAAAATAATTTAAATATTATTGAAGTTGGTGCCAAATATACACAGCCGGTAAGCTAACACCAACTTCAATAATATTTAAATTATTTTATACTTTTCAGTGATATTGAAGTCGGTTCAATTTAAAAAAAAAAAGATTTTAACCAATAAACTGTGTTTTATTCAAGAACTAGCTGACCCACGCCGCTCCGCCCGCGCTGTGTTTACGTTAACTAAACTTTCAATAATATACATTCGCATAGAATACAAAACCTCCTTTTTTAAAGTCGGTTAAATACTTGGACCCACTTTGTACTTGCCCTCCGAAGCACGGAGACGTTTAGTTCAAATGGCATTAAACGGTAACCCATCTATTTAATGACCTTACCTAACGTTGCTTAACCTGATCGATTTCAAAAAATTGTCTATGAGTGTTTTCTTATAAATATTTATTATAATTATAATGAAAAATTGTTAAAATCGGAGCAAGCGTATAACCAAGTACACATTTTGACTTAGTCCCCTCTCCCAAGGGAACCGTGCTGAATGTCGGGATAAAAAGTATCCTATGTCCTACCTCGGAGTATTAACTCAAATCATGCCAAGTTTCGTTTCAATCCATCCAGTAGTTTCGGCGTGATGCGCAGCCGAGATACAGACAGACAGATAGACAGACAGACAGACAGACAAAAAAAAAACATTTTTGGCTTTAGTATCGCGTATAGAATGCCCTCCAAACATAATTTTCAAAATATCTTCAATGTACAGAATTGGACCTGTTACAGTTTTATTATAAGTATAGATGTAGACGCGGATCATTTACTAACAGACGTAGAAAAGTTAAGTAATTTTTCACCTGCCAGCCCCAGAAAAGGGTCGCTAGTTAGATTATAAAACCTGTATAAGTACAACGTTATAATAACGCAAAAAATTAAAACACCTCAATTCCTTTCCGTTGGGTGTCGTAAGAGGCGATTATTGAAAAATAAGATGTCGAGCAACAGCGTCTTTCTATTGCCAAGCATGGTGGTTACGGCAGACCCTAATTAAGGGGGTGGCCTCTGTTAAGCAGTAGACGTTTACCAACTGATGATGATGATGATAATAATAATAAATATTTATTTCATGCAGAAAAAAGTAAGATACATACATGTTTAAAATCTAAGTAATAAAAAAAGAAGTTAGTTTACATGAACCCCTCCTCAAGTGAAGGAATCTTGAGCTATTTGCGGCCAGCAGGTACCAGCTATTTTTATCAGCTCGTCTGCCCATCTCTTGTAGGGTCTGCCTTTGAGACGTTTGCCGATTGGACCCTTCCACGTTGTAACCCTGTTGGTCCATCTCTCGTCTCGCTACGTGCCCAGCCCACTTCCATTTTAGTTTCTTAGCGTAGGTTAGAGCATCCGTCACTTTGGTGGTTTCTCTAATTTTTGTGTGACGAATTTTTTGCACCTTTTTAATATTGAGCATACTTCTTTCTATTCCGCGTTGGCAAGTTGTGATTTTGCTTTTTAATTTCGATGTAAATTTCCAAGTTTGACATGCGTAGGTTAGACAAGGTAGGAGGTATGACATCATGACTTTTGTTTTGATATTTGTTGGCATGTTGCTTTTGAATATCTCTTTTAAGGACCAGTACTTGTTCCAAGTATTTTGTACTCTTCGTTCTACTTCTAGTTCATTTTGTTTTCTGTTGAAGCCAATTTGTTTTCCAAGGTAGATGTATTTCTCTGTATATTTCAGAGTTTCATTGTCCACTGATATTCTTCTCTGTATACTATTTGTCATGACCATTGTTTTCGAAAGATTCATTTCTAGTCCTACCTGCTTACTAGCTGTGTTTAGTGAATCGATCATGTTTTGTAATTGTGTGCTAGATTCTGACAGCAGAACTAAGTCATCTGCGAGGCGTAGGTGGGATAAATACTTGCCATTGATGTTTAATCCTGTCTTTTCCCAGTTGAGTCTTTTTATTATTGACTCTAGGATAGATATAAATAATTTTGGAGAAAGCGGATCGCCTTGTTTCACGCCTCTACCTATGGAGAACGTAGGACCAGTGGATTCTAGTTTTATTTTTGCTGTGCTACATCTGTAAATGTTTCTGAATATGTCTATATACTCTTGTTCAACTTTTTGAACTTGCAGGGCGGACCATATACTTGAATGTGACACGGTATCAAAAGCTTTTTTATAATCAATATATGCGATGTAGAGCGTTCTTTGCTTCTCTTGGTATTTTTCCATTATTTGTTCTAGAGTATGTATGTGATCGATTGTTGAAAAGCTCTTGCGAAAGCCTGCTTGTTCTATTGGTTGGTTTGCTTCGATTGTGACACTTATTCTTTTGTTAATTATGATGATGATGATAAATAAATAGAAATAAAGTAAAAACTAGTAGTAGTAGTAGTGGCGGGTCACGCCTTTCCCTCCAATATGGTTGAGGGGAGTGATGGCTGCTGCTCGAGTCAACTCGTGCGCGTGTGCTGCTTGGGGGGACTGGTCCGACTACTATCCCTTTGGCTTTTTAGTTTGTTGTACTTTCGTCGTATTTTATTATTTTTTTCTGTCTTATTTGATCTTTTGAACGGCAAGACACAATGTCGCTCTGATCAAATTATAACATGACACACTGTTCAAAAAAAAAGTGATAAAATGACAAGCCCGCTGAGTTTCTTGCCGGATCTCAGTTGAGGCCACGTTGTGATCCAGAGGGCCAGAGGCAGCTTTTTAAAAAAAAAACCATGACCTTTCAAAAGTGCTTGCGTTTAGCCTATTTGAAATAAACTATTTTTGAGTTTGAGTATTAAAAATTCTGCTGTTTCAGGTTTTGCGTTAATTCTTCTGATCCTATACAGTCTACTTGTATCCGGGAATGCATGTTATTAAGTTTACTCAGTGAATGTCAATAAACTGGACGCAGTAGAAGTTGTTTTAAGAAAGAAACAATTATATAAGTCTGATATACAGGCACTTTACTTGTGTTCCTCTACAGCGCAATAAAATATACAATCCCAGCGTTTAGTAACCATAATCTAAGTTTACGGGCACCGTAGTAACGCGAGAACATAATCACTTGGATGGAGCCCGTAGACCGTGCAGACGGCAGCCGGCTATCATATCTACAGTCTATAAATTGTAATGCCCACTTAATTGACCCGTGGGAAGTGTGGACTGAACGCGTTGAACTTAATACCTTTTAAAAATATATCTTCGGTGCCTTATCTTTCAGGGGCTTTTTATAAGATTACACTACCTACATAAATTAGTTAGAGAAATATCACAGGGTTACTTGGTTGTAGGTACTTACTTTACTAGGTACTGTACTGGGCCATAGTGCAAGGTTCTGTCAAGGTAGATAATCTCGCAGAGTTCAATATTCTACCGCCAAGCACCAGGCCTAGCACAACACGCAAGTCTTGACAGATAGGTGACATAATTTTCAAAACAGAATAATTTATGATTGTACTAAAATGACTTGTAGTTTGATTACTTAACGGCCGGTCCCAATACTCTTATCGCCGATAGCAAGCTCAGTTAGAAAGTTAACTTTAAACTATCTGTTACTGCTGTTTCAATAACAAAATTGACGTGGTTGTAACCTTAGATACAGTGATTCTTAGTGTTCCTGCGCTCAATTTTCTTCCACTTGACACAAATGACAAACACATGACGGCCCCGTTGGTCTAGTGGTTAGTGACCCTGTCTGCTACCCAACGGGTCGTGGGTTCGATTCCCACCAAGTGTCTGGGTGTTTTATCTATTTATGTATGTATTTACAAAAAAAATATACTAAAAGTATATAATTATGTATTAGTATCAGTTGTCTGGTTTCCATAGTACAGGCTCTGCCTAGTTTGGGATCAGATGACCGTGTGTGATATGCCCCAGGATATTATTATTATTATATGTTGCTAACTAAGCTATTTTAGGGTTCCTAAAATAGCTTAGTTAGGGGTCACAGGGTCCTGGGGACCTTTTGAAGGTTTCCCCCGCGTCAAAAAAGGCATCGGTAATAGCCCGGGACTCTAATATAACGATAAAGCTTCGGAGTCACCAGGACGCTTGGAGTGTGGGGACTAGCCATCGAGTACGGCGGTGGCTGCTAGGACAGTGGCGAGATTGCGACCTCCGTCACCGTGAGCACCGTGACAGGTTCTCTGGGGTATAATAAAAAATATTGGTTCATTCATTTATTAAAATAATGTTATTTTTATTATTATTCATATTAATTTCATTACATTTATTTACAAAGTACGAGAAATCAGATGATTATCCCGCGATAAACCTCCGAAATGGAGCGATAGCCTAAAACTGTCATTTGAACTACCAACAGTAAGCTGCTAATATTTTATAGAAAAACTTGACAGTCATTTTCTATGAATCTACTTAACTTTGGTAAGCTTTGGGACCACGGAAAGATAGATCAATCAGTAAAGGTAAATATTTCTTATCTGTCTTTGTTTATTGAAACGCAAATGTGTCATAATAGCTATCGATGGTATCTATTTTAACTGATAGCAAGAGGTAGATAGGATATTGGAACCGGCAGTTAGTCATACTTACGTGAACATCTAGATCGTTTCGTTTATAAGTAAGAAAAAAATCAGACAAAATTTGAAAATGGTATCTATATATTTAGGTACTTTTTATTTTATATTGGATAAAATGATACGATATAGTTTTTTTGGCAGAGAAGCACACAAGACACTGGTTATTTTTTGTAGAGTATCTATTTATCCAGATTTTATTACTATTTAAGCTATACCCTTTGTGATGCAGAGCGAGTTAGCTCGCCATCTGTCTCCGGGACTCGGGGCTGAGTCCCGGACGAAACATATTGAAACACAGAGACGTGACTTGAACGTCAGTTCCGTACGCTCCCTGCGGTATACGCTGAAGAAAATATTTTCATACTATCTCGACGAAAATATCTTTGCCTTGTCTACCAGATGCAATCGTGCCTGATTGTGGGGATTCGATAATCAGAATACACATGTCAGAATCTACAGCTGTAATTATGCTCAGTAAATAATATTGTTCTGTTTACAAGTCACTTAAAGGTACCTAATTGGTGACACATAATTTCTCTACATAAATACCTGCTCAGCAGTTTAATAGAAAAAAATCATCATGTTTTTATAGAGACATTAAAGCAACGCCTAAAATCTAATCTTAAATACAACGAGTTATAATATGAACTTAATATACTAATAGCCATGCCGCAAACCATACACACTCACTACTGCAACAAAAATTGACACGACTTGCCAAAGTATCAAGAATTGCGAATCGTCGATCAGGTACAAAGCACGTTCCGAATTCCAAAACTTCGAATTCAGAACTCGTGTCGCCGTTTCCATGACAACCAGATGACTCCATCGATAGCCATCTCGCGAAAACAGATTATTACGTCCCATACAATCTCTTTAACGATATAAATAAAGCTAAAAATTGCGTGTATCGGCTACACAAAGACATCATCGATATAATTAATTAAAGTTTTAATATTGCTATGTTATGTAATGTTCTGAGAATACTTGTCATTTTGTCCCGTTCACGGAGGTAAAAACGTTAGCTCGAGGTTGTACCAGTTTGGTTGTGATGAATATTTATTATGTTTACCTGGTATTAACACGGTGTATATATTTTGTTGCTTTCCACAGTAATCCTTCAATCCGTATTTTTGCGGGCGAATCGACTTATTCGACACGTTTTTTAAATTAATTCTAGGAAGGACCGATCCATACCTATTAGGTGCAGGTGCTATACATGTACTTAAGTACTAGAGAAGTGATCACAGCTAGATTATTTCAAATAAGTTTTGAAGTTACGGCGGACAACTTTTAATTGATACTATGTAACATAAGACTGGGATTTGATAACTGAGTTAGAGGGAAGAAAGTCTGGTCGTACGTTAGTACTCATAAAATCAATGGGTCTGCCTAGGTTGATGACAATGATTTCTTTCGCCTTTAGGGGACATTGATTCGCATAAAGTGAACACCACATTATGAGACGTGGGAAGGGAGCTAGGCACTCATTGCGTTTTAGCATTCGAAACTTCCAAATACATAGTGCTACTACTCCTTGAGACGTGTCCAACGAGTCCAAATTCGGTGCGTATAAGTTTACTGGTGTAGCGATCCTGTGACCAAATTCGTGCTTCATCATCTGACTCTGTATAAAAATCATGTGTGTTCTTTTGTACGATGCTTTGAAATAGTTCCTTAGGAATATTTTTTTTTTCGATTTGTCATTTGAACCTCGAATGTAGCGATCATAGCACTTGCAACTACTGCAGCAATGAGGCAGACCTTCATTCAAATAGTCTGCTTATGGGATAGGAAGGTGCTGCTTACTGACTATAAACATGGTGCCGGTATCTATCTCCATCACGTGAGAACAAACGATTTGTTTAAATTGTGTATATGTTTTAGTAATTGCTTGCTATCTCTAACATTATGCACTATTATAGACTTTACTTACACCATTTACTACTTAGCTATTTAGATAACACTATCTAGGTATGTAATGTTGTTTTTTTAACACGCTTGTAGCTTGGCCTTTATATTTTAGTACATACATTATATGAAAATAATGGAATATTGCAAAATAATTATCGCCGTCTTTAACCCGTCCGAACTAATACTATACACCCAAATAAAGATGATGGAGCTTGGAGTTGGGTAACCCGTTATCTTTGAATGGTACTAGTAAGTAAATCCACCAAGTTTTAATTTTGTTATTTTTTTTTGTTTTTTTTTACACCCCTTAACTCGACCTGATTATAGACCTGGAACGTTAATACCGGAACCCATAAATAGTTACAAGTAAACTAATGGAATTTGGAATTATTAGTGCCTACTAATTAATTTCTTATCTAAAAAAAAAAAAAAAAATTGTGTAAAATAAAAAAGAAGTCCTCTAATCTAAGTGCACGTCATCAAGAAGCCAACGGGAAGGTAGAGCGGTGTCGGCAACAGAACACTGCGGTCCGCTCGTTAATTTAACCAAGCGATATCTGTTACTTAACCATTGTTGATAGGAGGCGACGATGGGACAGGTAGTAGCGGGCTAGCAGCACCGCGGTTTCATAAACGAAGCGGGCTGCTCGAAGTTCAAAATGAAAAGCGTATTCAATTAAATAATAGTACAATTATAAGTATGGCTGGAATATTAAAAAGTATACATACCTATATGACTATAATAATTAATAATATTTCAGATTATTAATACCTTACAATAGTTGAATAACTACACATTTTTTTCTAAGAAACTCGCTGCGTATGTTTATCATATTTTATTACTCGGGAAATAATGAGATTCTCACTCTTGTGTATTAAGGTTCATACTTCGCTGGTAATCAGTCACTTTCTTTGCTCGGTGAACAATGAACTATTGCAGTTCAAAGACTTGTTAATTTTATTTTATTATTTAAGACATTTTATTATTTACTTTTACGAGAATCGTTATCGATTCCAAACATGTATGCCAAAAAAAGAACATAAAACGTTTTGCGTCATTACGACGGTTTTAGTGGCCCTACTAATGAGCGTTAAGAAAGTAAAAGGCAGCTGTGTAGTTATCAATTTTACTTAAGCCTACAACATAATTCAATGCGACCGGTGAACTAATTGCCACGTAAATTAATACCTTATTTAATACAAAATAAGATCACAACTTTCTACATGTTGCAGTCATTGTATTTTTAATTTTACTATAACATTAGAAAAAAATCAATGTTAATTATATTCAAACATTTTAAAGTACTTAGCATAATCAAAATGTTCACTTAATGACCGCACCATTACGTTTGTCTAAATCGTTCCCTGTATCCAAAGTAATTTATACTTTATTACCTAATAAATAAGATAGTGAAACGTAATCGGAAATTCAGGTCATAATGTGTATTAATAGTATTTAATGGTTGTTAGATGGTGGTATAGTAGGATTAGTTGAAAAATGATCTTGTTCAGTACACGTGGGCCTAGTTCAACTCTACTGTTGATAAATTGATATCATTTGATGTTGACAGAGACGACTTAATAACTGATTTGTTACTCTAAAAGTTAATTAATTACACGGAACAAGTATGAAGCAAGTTAAACTTATTAAAAACAATATTAATGTCTAGTACTTAATAAGTTATAGTACCTATTAAACATATTTATTTCTCTTGGGGGTCGCAGTAGGTTCTACATTTTTTTTATTTAACTATGTGACGAGGCGAGCAAGACTTTCACTTTTTTTTATACCACCAAGGTGGCAACAAGCATGCGGCCAGCCTGATGGTAAGCAGTCACCGCAGCCTATGGACGCCAGCAACGCCAGTAGGATCACAAGCGCGTTGCCGACCCTGTATAAATTTGTTAACTCCCTTTTTAAATAACCCCATGCTGTAATTATTCGGGAAAACCTCGGCAGGCAATTCACCTGACGTTAAGCGATACGGATAGCTATAAAAATCTCTCTTCACCCGTGAAATAATTTATTAAGTCCCTTGAAACCGGTAATATCACCAGCTAAAGTGCCTTGAACGACACATACTCGTAGCTGGTGGCTTTACACCGGAATACATAAATGTTACATGCTGCTAAGCAACTAAAAAAAACTAGCAAGCCGTTCAACTGATGGTAAGCAAACACGCCAGCCCATGGACGACAGGACTGCCGTTCGTCACTTTGAGCCATTAGTTATAAAGTCCAATTCGCTGATTCTAAAATAAACTAGACACTCGATAGACATTTTCCCGGCATATCACGGCGTAATACTGGTCCGGTCCGAGAACTGAAATTAACACCGTAGCCCTCTCTTAATACCTATTCAATAAATTTACTCTATGGAAGTTATAAATTTAAGGATTTTTTTATTTGATGGTATTTTCTACTTTTTAAAGTTGAGGTTGTTAAAAGTCAAAAAAGTTTTATGGGCTAATTCGTGTACATAAATATTAGGAGCTAAAATGTGTTTCGTTGCGCTTGTCTCTGGTTGTAGCGCAGTATTAATTTTACAACATAAGCGACGGAATAAAACTGTAAATTAACATGTTATCGTTAAAGTTTATGACATTACTACCGTTAACATAGAGCAACATGATTTAGTACCATAAGGTTTAAAGTAACAACCACTTTTAGCTAATATAAGGTCTATCATTGGTTGAGATAGGGCGGCCTTTACGACCAGCCCTGAGCCCGGGGCTATAAACAACGGGCAACCTTCGGAGTCGCTGGACGCTCGGGGTGTGGGCCCTTTGAGCGTCCATTGAGTACGGCGGCGACTCCGAGGGGACGGCGGCGGGGTTGCGACCCCCGTCCCCGTGAGTACCGTGTCAGGTTCCCGGGGGGCAAGCCCCACAGCTCCCGGGGATCTTTGGAAGATTTCCCCAGCGTCAAAAAAAAAAAAGAAGGGCGGTCTTTACGAAACTTCTCATAATTGCAAAGTCATCACTTTTCACTAATGTCATCTTTAGTAAATTCTTCATTATATATACAAAATACCTATACATGATGTTTCGTCCCGAAACAAGTAATTTGTGTAGTTTTCCGAACGTGATACAGTTAGATCATCTTTTTGTATGTTGGTGGTGTATTCGCTTTGTCGCTATTGGTTGGGCTTGCCCGTGTGTGCGGTTGGCCCTCCTGCAAACCACCGCGACAGGACAGTACCAAGAAAGTCGTTGCCGCGTAAATATCTAATTGTGATCACTAAAGAAAATCGGTGTCCATCCGTGCTTAACTCTAGACTTCATAGTAGAAAGTGAACTGACACGGCACCGGTCCTGAGCCAGCGCTGGATGCCCATGCCAAGTAAGACATTGCTTATTTCGCCACTCAACATTTGTTTTGATCCGTTCGATCCGGATCTTTCTGTGCTGTGTCACGTTCGCTGATCTCCTAGTTGTGTATATTTCGTACATATTTCGTTATTTTCGAGCATATTTTGTTTTGTCGTAGCGACATTACGTGTCCCGACAAGTTTCAATAGATTTTCACTTGTTTTTTGCCCGTTTTGTAACCGGTGTTACGCATCGTTCGAAATGGCGGAACAAGATTTATTCGAACGAGATGTTATTCTTGACGAAATCAAACATACATTAGACATTTTTGAAAGTAATCCACAACAATTTCGCTTGCGAGCTAAAGATATCCAAAGTGTTCAGAGAAAATTCATAAAAGTACAAAATAAAATAGAAAAGTCGTTAATAAAATTAGATACTTTCAATCGAGATGAACAATTACGCATTAGAAACCAATTCAATGATATTTACTATGAGATTTTAAGTCATGTGGATGATATAAAGAAAAATGAAGAGGAAAGCAGGCGCATGAGTCGTATTAATTTAAATAGTAGTATACAATTCAACCATAGTCATTGTAGTATAAAAAAGTTACCAACTTTGCCACTCCCTTCATTTTCTGGTGAATCCACGGACTGGACATCGTACTACGATTTGTTTAGGTCTGTTGTCCACGACAACGACGCATACACGGATGCAGAGAAATTTAGATACCTACTTTTAACACTAAAAAACGAGCCACATAATTTAATAAAGTCTTTACCTATTACCGACGAAAACTATTCTATCGCATTGGATATTTTAGTTTCGCGGTATGAAAACAAACGAGTCATCGCTTCCAAACATCTTGATCGTATTATGGATATTGAGCCTTGTTCAGAAAAAAGTAACCACAGTTTACGTATCTTGTTGAATACATATCAAGAAAATATAAAAGCGCTAGAAGCCATGAATTTTCCCGTTACTCAGTGGAGTTTTATTCTGTTGCACATTTTACTACGTAAAATACCAACCTCGATCCGTAAACGATTCGAATTATCATTATGTAAACCATCCGAAATACCTTGTGTTAAATTACTAGTCGAATTTCTAGAAAAAGAAGTGATCACCTGTGAAATTATTGATTCCGGTGATCAAAAAATACATATTGTGGGTACTTCAAAAAATCCGTCGCGTAGCGGTAATGTAGGTAGTACCCCCAAGCCGGCCTACGGCCGCTCGTTTGCCGCCAACTCGGTGAACTATTCAAATTCGAGTTCAACCGATTCTCGCCCTTCAGGCTTTAATAATAAAGATAAAAGTTGCGTGTGTTGTGGTGGTCAACATTTTCTTGCGAAATGTTCTAAGTTTCTGAGTTTGGCACCTAACGATAGATACTTGTTATTAAAATCTAAAGATGATTGTTATAATTGTTTGAGTAGAGGTCATAGTGTTGTAGATTGCAAATCGACATTTAGTTGCCGTGCTTGTCAACGGCGGCATCATAGCTTGTTACATTTTCCCACGGAACATAGCGTTAATGTTTCGACCGAAAAGGAGATATCGCCCCCTCTTACGGAGGATTGCGGTACGACTTCTAGTACTCAGCTTGTTATGACATCAACGAGCTATGCGACACCGCTCGCGGGCGAGTCATCCAATGATTCGTGTGCTAGGACATACACGGTGTTGTTATCTACTGCGCGCGTCGATGTATACGCAGGTGCGCAGAGGTTGTGTGCTATTCGTTGCCTCATTGATACTGGCAGTCAGGTGTCGTTTATAACAGAAGCGTGCGCACAGAGATTAGGTTTAAAACGTAGTTATACAAACGTGCCTATTTGCGGGATAGGTGATAGCAAACCGGTGCGCCCTCGGGGCGTAGTTTCGTTTAGTATCACGCCAACTGACGCGCTTCAACCTATTGTACCGATTGATGCTTTTGTTTTGCCGAAACTTGTACCGCGCATGCCAAGTACTCAGTTGCCACATACAGGGTGGTCGCATATTAAAGATTTGAAATTAGGAGACCCATTATATCATACTCCACAAAACGTAGAAATATTGTTAGGGTCAGATACACTACCCCATATTCTATTGGGTGATGTGATAACAGGTCCGCCTGGAACGCCAATGGCTATGAATAGCATTTTTGGTTATTTGTTGTTAGGGAAGCTAGCGTTCAATACATCGATTTCGTCCCCGGTTCAAGCTTGCTTTAGCTCATTATCCGATGACAGTGACTTGAAACGATTTTGGGAATTAGAGTCGGTGCCGGAAGTGAAGGTACTCACCCCGGAGGAACGTCTCTGCGAAAAAATATTTGAAGAAACACATTGTCGTGACGTCACCGGCCGGTATTCGGTAGCCTTACCACGTAAGCCTGATGCCAAGCCTCTTGGTGATTCTCGAGAACTTGCTCTCGCTCGGTTACTCAAGTTGGAGAACCGTTTGAAACGTAACCCAAATCTGGGTGTTGAATATCGTTCGTGTTTACAGGAATATATAGATTTAAATCACATGGAACCGGTTTGCGATCGGCCCTTGTTAGATAATTCGTGTTCGTACTATATCCCACATCATTGCGTCGTTAAGGAGTCGTCTGAAACGACAAGAGTACGAGTTGTTTTCGATGCGAACTCGCCAAGTTCGAGCGGTACTAGTCTCAATGACATTCTTTTGACAGGTCCCAAGTTACACCAGGACATAGTTGAAATTATTCTAAAATTTCGAATACCTCGTATTGCGTTCACTGCCGATATTAAACAAATGTATAGGAACATCTTAGTTCACGAATCGGACAGGGACCTCCAACGTATTTTGTGGCATGCTTCGGTCGATGAGCCGATACGTGAGTACCGCCTTCGAACAGTTACTTTTGGAGTAAATGCGTCTCCGTATTTAGCTCTACGCGTCATCAAGCAGTTGGCTTATGACGAAAAATGTAATTTTCCACTTGCGTCTAAAGTGTTGTTAGACCAAGTATTTGTCGACGACGTCGTCGCTGGCGCTGACGACGAGTCTGCAGCGCTCGCGTTACAAGAGGAACTAGTAGGTATTTGTAGTTCCGCCGGTTTCGAGCTGCGCAAGTGGCATAGTAACTTGCCCGCTATAGTTTCCGCTAGTCAGCCGTCACCTGTTCATGGTGAGCGGCGGGAAGAAGTGTGCTTCGCACCCATGGTAAAAGATAACCAAATAAAGGTTCTAGGGTTGCAATGGAACCCTCAGACAGACCAATTCTCGTTCAATGTTAGGTGTGTGGTTGATAATGTTACAAAAAGAACTATTCTTTCGCAAATAGCTAAGATTTACGATCCCATGGGATGGTTATCACCCGTTACCTTATTTGCTAAGCACTTAATGCAATTGTTGTGGATATCAGGCGTTCAATGGGACGAGCGTCCGCCTGTTGATATTGTCAATGCTTGGACTAGGTTTACGCAAGAGCTGCCACTCTTGTCACAAGTTGTCATACCTCGTTTTGTTTTTCCAAGGTCATGTAGAATCGAACTTCATGGCTTTTGTGACGCTAGTGAGAGGGCGATGGCCGCAGCAGTATACATTAGGCTTATCGATGAAAACGAGGAAATCCGGACGTTTCTACTTTTAGCAAAAACACGAGTTGCACCAATTTCCCCATGCTTGTCTATACCGCGGCTCGAGCTCATGGCAGCCGTTATGTTGTCCAAACTTCTTGAAAAGGTGTTGCACACCTATCGGGATCGCGTTTCTATTGATGAAATTTATGCGTGGTCCGATTCTTCTATTGTATTAGCCTGGCTTCGTGCTCCCCCTTACGAGTGGAAAACGTTCGTATCCAATAGAACAAGTGAGATTCTTTCCCGTGTACCGAGTTGTAAATGGAGACATGTTCCGTCGTCAACTAATCCAGCAGATGCACCTTCTCGGGGTCTTCTGCCGTCAGCGTTGTTACAAAATCAATTGTGGTTTCACGGCGCCCCCTGGCTTCGTGAGAATCCTACGGCATGGCCAGTTCAAAAAAACGTTCCGTCTACCGTAGAAGAAAAACGGAATCCACCTGTTGCTTCCGCGTCAGTTACACTGAGCGAAGATATTGAAATTATAAATAGATTTTCAACACTAAATAAATTAGTAAGAGTGACATCATATATATTTCGTTTCTATAAACAACTTAAATTAAAAATTAATAAACAAAAACTTGAATCTTTTCCGCAATATATTACAGTCCCTGAGTATAATTCAACTTTAAATAGGTTAATTCATTTAGTACAGCATCAAGAATTTCACGAAGACATTAAAAATATTTCGCAAGGAAAGTCTCCTTCAAATAAGTTGAAACGTCTTAATCCTTTTGTTGATGAACATACATTTTTGCGAGTGGGTGGTCGTCTTCATAAATCGTTGTTATCGTTCGAATCTAAACATCAGTTAATTTTACCAAAGAAACATCGTTTGACTAGTTTGATAATTGATAATGCCCATGTTACGCATCTTCATGCGGGCACGCAATCGGTACAATACGTACTTATGCAAAATTACTGGATTTTATCTGGCCGTGATACTATACGTAAACAAATCTATCGTTGTGTGCGTTGCTTTCGTGCGCGTCCAGTGCGTCCACAGCCAGCTATGGCACCGCTCCCGGCGTCTCGATTGCAAGCCGAGCGGCCTTTCCTCAAAACCGCTGTAGACTACGCGGGCCCAATCTACGTGCGGGCAAATAAAGTACGTAATGCTAAAATTATTAAATGTTATGTAGCCGTGTTTGTATGTATGAGCGTGAAGGCCATACATTTAGAAATTGTTTCGGACCTATCCACCGATGCTTTCTTAGCGGCGTTGCGTCGTTTTACATCCCGTCGAGGATTAATTACAGATATTTATTCGGATTGTGGTACAAACTTCATTGGTTGCAACAATTACTTAAAAGAACTTTACGCTTTTCTAAAGAATGATTCCGTTCAAGCAGCTTTGAATGTTCAAACCTTAGAATAATAACGCCTAGAAACCGAGAACATGCACGCACAGTGAGGCAAGTAAAACCAAGCCAGAATGGCTCAGTATCGAACATCCCGCGTCAGTCCTTGAGGTCGAGTCGTAGCGCTAGAAGCTCTCGATATTTTATTTTAAAATGATGGTTTTTGATATAAATTAATGTCACAGTACATTGGAAACACTTAAGAAACATTGAAACATAATATTCCCCCTTCAAGTATTAGGTTTAAACTAATATTTTAATGTAAAATAATCGCCAAAGTGAAAACAATAATTCTAAATTTTAACAGACGACATTATATCAAAATGTTGCCAATAAATGGAAAATTGCCACCCAAATTTTTTTTAATAAGAAGAATTTTATTTAATTAATAGCTGATATGCGCACGCTTAAGTTTTCAAATGGCATTAAACGGTCACCCATCTATGTAATGACTTTGCCTAACGTTGTTTAACCCATCGAAATGAAATGTACTTTACGACCTATTCTCATACCTACCAAGTGCATATATTTCTTTTTTTTTAAATCGGTCGAGCCGTTTCGGAGGAGTGCGACCACAAACAGCGTGACACGTGATTTTTATATAGAATATTTGTTATTTCAGATGTTTATTTTTTAAATTAAAAAGTAATCCTTTACTGTTGGCAATAACAGTAATTTTATGCTAAAAATTAAATAAGACCCCAGGAAGAAGCACTTCCAATTTCCCTAATCTTGGGGAAATTTTGATTCCGCTAACAACATTATTTTTTCACATGTGTGCGTGTCGCAGAGCGTCAGTACGCGTGACTTACGCCTACATCAATGATATTGTGCCTCAAACGAGACAGTTTTTTCGTATGAAACTATCATTCTAGGCGTTATTATTCTAAGGTTCAAACATTACAGAGTGGTATCACATGGCATTTCCAACCACCTTATGCTTCTCATTTCGGTGGCCTATTCGAGGCAGGAGTGCGAAGTTTTAAACATTGCTTACGTCGCGTTCTCGGTAATCAAGTATTAACTTATGATGAGGTACACACTTTGTTATGTCAAATCGAATCAGTACTCAATAGCCGACCTTTATGTGTACTTAGTGCTGATGCGGCGGATCCGTTACCATTAACGCCCGCGCATTTTCTTATTGGTGGTCCCTTAACGGCAATTCCGGATGTGTCCCTAATAGAATCGAAACCTGGCAGATTAACCAGGTGGCGCTTAATACAACAAAGCGTCCAACATTTTTGGAAGCGATGGCATCGTGAATATCTTCACGAAATACAACAACGTAGTAAATGGTACAGTGACCGTGGGTCCCCAATTAATGTGGGTGATATTGTTGTGGTGGTAGATGACAATCTCCCTCCACTCCAGTGGAAACTTGCTCGTGTGCATGCGCTCCATCCGAGTCCCGTTGATAATAAAGTTAGAGTTGTGACCTTGCAATCAGGCAAAGGTCTCTTCAAACGAGCGGTTGTTAAGGTCTGTAAACTTCCATTTGAATGATTGTTCATCGAACCTAGTATCTAGTTTTAGTTTTTTGTTTTATTTTTTTTCCATTATAATTTAGTTTTAGTTTACAATCATAATAAGATCAATTTGCATCTCGTATTATTGTTAAAAGAATATAACATATTCTTTTAAGGTGAGCGGCATGTTTCGTCCCGAAACAAGTAATTTGTGTAGTTTTCCGAACGTGATACAGTTAGATCATCTTTTTGTATGTTGGTGGTGTATTCGCTTTGTCGCTATTGGTTGGGCTTGCCCGTGTGTGCGGTTGGCCCTCCTGCAAACCACCGCGACAGGACAGTACCAAGAAAGTCGTTGCCGCGTAAATATCTAATTGTGATCACTAAAGAAAATCGGTGTCCATCCGTGCTTAACTCTAGACTTCATAGTAGAAAGTGAACTGACACGGCACCGGTCCTGAGCCAGCGCTGGATGCCCATGCCAAGTAAGACATTGCTTATTTCGCCACTCAACACATGAAAATAAACTATAGTCGCATTCAGTAATATTATTACAGAGAATTTGCAATATCGCAACACGAAATTAAGCATATTTCCTTCGAAAATATTATTTTTTAGCTTGCTTTCGTAAGTTAAGCTCTACTGACTTATTACTCGTGTAACAAGTTAAGGTAAAGCCGGCCTATTTCCGGTTTTAGGTTTATTTTACAAGAATTGGCCTAGATACAATAACAGGACCAAATCCTTTCACAAAGCAACATAGTATACAAATTGCTGCGTTCCGTCGTGAAAGAAGGGAACCGTTGCTGGAGAAGTTATTGAAGTCAATAAAAGCTTATAAAATACGTTAATCAGTAAAAGCAAAAAAGATAAGAGATATGTTGACGGGCCCGTTGGTCTAGTGGTTAGTGACCCTGTCTGCTAACCAACAGGTCGTGGGTTCGATTCCCACCAAGTGTCTGGGTGTTTTATCTATTTAAGTATGTATTTACAAAAAAAAAGTATATAAGTATTAGTATCAGCTGTCTGGTTTCCATAGTACAGGCTCTGCCTAGTTTGGGATCAGATGACCGTGTGTGAATTGTCCCAGGATATTATTATTATTATGTATCCGTTTAAATTATCTACCGCAGTTACACTAAATTACAAGAGAATTTTCTGTACATTCTAACAATCTATACCCAATCATGCTAGCGAACTGTTATTATCCAATGCTGAAAGGGAACTAAAAAAAAAATACAGAGAAAAACTTGAACTAGAAATCTGCAAAGGTGGGATACCTTGCGTTATTACAATCGAATTATGCAGTGATTTACCATCGACATAATTGCGAACTTCGAAGTTCCGGAATTTTCAAATAAATGGCGTTGTGCTCAATCACGAGACGATAACGTAGCTGTCATTATACAATCAGCGCTATAGCTCCGAGTGGCGATAAGTGCTAACTAGACTGGGTAAAAAGCTCACGGCTGGCGCGAGGGCACCGTGTGACTTACGAACGCATTACGTGAAGGCATCCCAACCGAGTTTTTAGAACGGAGTTCTTTATTTTTATTTAAGCTAGTGACGAGATAAACAAGAGGTTCCCTGGTGGTGAGCGACACGCAGGCCCATATATAGCACTGCACTGCTGCTCATCCCCCTAGACATAAGCTTATTGTGTCCGGTCATTTCACCAACTACAGTGCCCTTCAACCGGAACACAGCAATGTATACACACTGCTGCTTGACGGCAGATTAATAATCTTGGGACAATTCACACACGGTCATCTGATCCCAAACTAGACAGAGCCTGTACTATAGAAACCAGACAACTGATACTAATACTTATATACATTTTTTTTTGTAAATACATACTTAAATAGATAAATAACACCCAGACACTTGGTGGGAATCGAACCCACGACCCATCGGTTAGCGGACAAGGTGTCTAACCACAAGACTTAAGTCGAGTCAAGAATATTTGACACATTGCACGAGGGACCAACCACCTTGATGTGGTGGATAGACCAGTGACCAGAGAGTGGACCTTTACGAGTATGGTACTTTTGTGTTATATGTACAGGTCACTGACGGAAGTTCATATTTCGTGGTTTTAAAACAATATGTCGTCTCTCATGCCGTGTCTCAGTGTACATCGAATCAAATGTAGAATCTTTAAAAAGATACCTTGGCATGATATGAGCACCGTCACGAACAAACGACCGTCTGCATAATTATATCGTCCATCGCCGGTCATGTACCAGATCCTATCTAGCAGGAGTGTGTCACTATTCCCACGATAACAAAGAAGGAACTTTTATTTACAGATTTATGTCATAAAAAGTTAGGCCAGAGTGTAATCACGACCAGTGTTCACACAGTACACAACAAAAAAGTCGACTCTACATTTTAGTTAAGTCGTTGTACGAGATATTGTAACATGACCAATACCAATTGTATAAGTTAAGCCAAGTCAAAGATTAGGTCTAGTACGAGTTTGACAACTGTAAAAAATGATTAACTTTCAGTGTTCTGCATAAATTCTAAACCAGCGCCTCTAGCGGTAACCATCAAACGAGTAAAATTTACGAGACAAAACTTAAAAGTCTGATCGATTTCGTTACGTATTATCAAACACATATTATATACTACTTATGTAATTGTGTGTTTTTAATTCATCCAGGGATAGTTGAGTACATTTATAAGGAGCTTATTTACTCTAACATTGAAAACACATTATAATCTGAGGGAAAGTCTGACACAAGCAAAGTAATCTACAGTACACTACATGCAGCTCTTCGCTGTACGTATTATAAGCGACGTGGTGACCAAGCGAACCGCTTCTTCCGGATAGTGCTTGACTGCCATGGGTGGATATGCGCCGTAAGTGCATCACAACGCATTAAAACGTTTTATTCTGTATAAAGCTTTATTTTTTTTGAACTCAAGTACAACACGTAATCGGAGCTAAAGTTTTAAGCTAATTTTTTAATAAAATAGTTTACTAGCTTGATAAATTTTGGTATCGGTATAACTTGTACTAATTGTGGTGTGGATAAAGTTTTTTTGTTTCTCAGTGACTAAGTATACTATAGTGACGAGTCCGGTCTAAACAGATTATGCTAGCACCTAGCACTACCGAAGAATTTGCATATGTCACATTGATCAAATGGTAACAAAATACTAACTATTGAGATCGATTAATGTCTTTAGTAACCTTATCAAAATAGCATGCAGATAAAAGCACTCAGAGACAGTGGGATAAACCACTCTGTAATTCAATTTGGCATTCACTTTTAACATCGCGTTAACGATTTGGATCGTGCGCGTTTGCTAGCTGTCTCTGCGAAGGAGTCCGGTCACTGGCTGCAGGCTATGCCATCGTCTCATATTGGTACCTTATTGACCAATACCACACATAGTCTTGCAGTTTGTTTGCGGGTGGGTGCCAGGACCAACCTTCCTCATCGTTGTCGCTGTGGGGAGTACGTGATAAATATGGTCACCACGGGCTGTCTTGCTCGCGTAGCGCTGGCCGTATGTCACGCCATGCCGCCTTTAATGATATTATTCGCAGGGGGCTTGTCACTGCCGGTGTCCCTGCCGTACTGGAACCAGTCGGCATTACACGAGATGACGGCAAGAGGCCTGATGGTGTCACTTTGATACCATGGCAACATGGAAAGCCGCTGGTGTGGGATGCAACATGTGTCGATACACTTGCTGCGTCCCACACCCCGGCAACTTGCAGGGCGGCTGGAGGGGCTGCGGCGGCCGCTAGTGTAGCAAAGCGACGCAAGTATGCAGCTCTAGGTTCGAGCTATATATTTGCGCCCTTTGCGGTGGAGACCATGGGGCCTTGGTCTCATGAGACGCACGCTTTGGTGAAAGAAATTTCTTCCAAACTTATCGAAGTCTCAGGAGACCGCCGGGCTGGTAGCTTTTTCTGCCAACGTATAAGCTTGGCCATACAAAGGGGTAATGCCGCCAGTCTTTTAGGTACCCTTCCCTCCCAGTGCGACGACAACTTCGAGGAAGTTTTTTACCTAGTTTAAGTGTACATGTTTGTAAATAAACTGTAAATATTTTGTTTCAATAAATGTATACGTTTATATTATAATTAAAATTAATAAAAGCACTCTGTATTTTTTTAAATTTAATCTTTGCCTACGATAAAATCACACCAGAATGGAGAATTTGCTAACGAAATTGAATGCTAACGTTTCCAGTGATATTAATACGTATGTGAATGTAGCTACTGTTAAACACGTCATGTTTAAAAAAAAGCATTATTTCGCAAACAACCAAGTGAATATCCGAGTATCTCTTATTAAAATGTACTCACAAAATCACAGTTAAGTAAAAAGTAGTAAGAGCTTGCGTTGTATTGTTCAAATATCTTGTACTACATCAGATACACTTAATATGCCATCCATGTGCTCGACACGCGAAGGCACGCGCTTGTTAAAGGCTCGCTGCTCTATTCATGTTACAACTATTTACCAAGAATATGTCAACCATCTCGAGCCCTTCACTGAAATTTAAACCATATCTTTGGCTATTAAAGTATACATCATATCGTCCTGCTGTTTAAAATTTATGTATAACTGCTTATCAGTATCTTGTAGTGTTTAATATGCTTGGGGAGAACTAGTAGGTGACGATATTTGACTGCCAATGATGGATGATCACTATTATTGCGTTTTTAGAACTTTCAAACTTTTGAGATAACTACTATAACTAATTTGAAGTACGCAAAGAGAAATTTAAAAAAAGAACCATAAATATCATATTGACCTACTTATGTAGCTAAGTAAGTCGCTTTGATAGCGGCTGAAAGGCCTTTATTAATATTATTTACTGTCGACAGTGATATCTTGACACAGATGATCACTCTCAGAGACACTCAAAAGGCTGAATTAGTAGGTCACAAACGGAAAATTCTTTGAAAGTATATGTATCACACAAGTTAAATAGCATTTATAAAAGGCGCATCATTACCACTCATTCAATAACGTTCAACTATTCAATAAACCATACAATAGTGGTATAAAATATGATTTATTCCCAAAAGCGAGCCTACACCGTCATTCTGAGATCATAAACTCGAGCTATAAACTGTGAACAGTTCATAAGGCGCGCGCACACTACAGTTATAGTAGTTACGACTTTACGATCATCGCATGTGTCGCGTCGATACGATGTCGTAGCGACCTCTCGTCGCAGGTTCCAGCCTGTGGGTACTTTATAACAGTTTAAGTTTATTCGAGCTTGCGATTTTATCGTCAAATATTCGACTAAACCGTTTGTTATGATTGTAATAAATAGCTGGAACTGTGCTGTAGTGCGGCTTTAAACGCAAGTGCAGGTTGGTCAGTTAATTTGGCACAAACGTTTAATTTACGTTTGTAGGTTCGGCAGTTAGTCTAAGTAAAAGTGATATTCCTTCGTAAGCAATCACACAATATTATAAAAGAAAACAGTTTCGAACACACAAGTCGGGCCCATCCCCACATCGTGCATTAATATTACAAACCACGCACCACTTTAAATAAATTTACTTCAAGGCCATTATTAAGTTCTATAATCAACTACTCTGATGATAAAAAAATCAACCGTATGATTTAGTAGTTCAGCGGGAAATTACTTGACTGTTCGAGACGGGGGAGGTGTTGCGCGATCACGCGCGCTTGTAATGGAAGGGGCGGACCAGCTGCGCCCGCGCACACTATCTTAATGAAAATCCAACACTTTCACGTAGCATACGAATTATTGGCGAGCGATAAAATGGGGATACAATTGGCCACGACTCTCGCAGCTGATTATAGGTCGCGCGACATACTTAAAGAGGAACTAAGTAAAATTCCATTACTATAATGGTAATAACAACCACGCTCAATAGTTATTTATCACCACTACTTTATACAGCTATATCGTGGTCGTATCATAAGTGAACAAAGCAATGCCCAGAAATCAGTAGGATTTTAAAACCCCCCCGATATAAATAATATCTTTCCCAAAGGCCACAATTCATGCAAAAATAGTAATAAAATTACAACTTACACATTGTAACCTGCATGTCTGAGAAAGCTTAACTAGCTTTGGAATGACGTGTGAAGTCCACCAACCCGCACTTGGCCAGCGTGGTGGACTATGGCCTAAGCCCCTTCATCTTGAAGGGAGGCCCGTGTCCAGCAGTGGGACATTAACAAAGGCTGGTATTATTATATTATACTCGCAATGTACTCGCAAAATGTGTTTTATTGTTAAAAAGTTTCAGATTGCTCTTATGACGCTTGGAAGGCCGACATTCCAAATATGTACATCAAACTTGTGTAAATATTATCTGGCCTTTTAAACCCCAAAAACTTTTATCAAGTTATAAACCGCCCGAAGCCACCAAAAAACGTCGGCGCATCCAGTTCCCGTGATGCGCGGGCGCACCGTAGTCCACTTTTTATCAGCGCTTTAAATGGCCGCCATTGTGACGCGTAGAGGCCGACAAGACTACCATTTAGCATCATCACAATTCGAGCTCTAATTGGTAAAATAATTCAAATAATAATCTTTGTCAGTGTCATTTCGGTAGCGTTTCAGGCGAAAATTGTTTGTTGCAATTCTTGAAGAATGTCCTCAGAAAAAGGTTTACAATATACCTAATTTGGTTACGTAAGACCATAGTCTTACATAAATATATTAGACTCAATGTAGCTATTTGAGGGACCACGTCATTAATCAAAAATCATTGTGTATAAAATCATTAATATCAAGTACTTTTCTGACATCGAGCGCTTTTCTTATCCACTCTGTATAATTGTAAAATTTTCATTGTTACTTTAAGAGCGAGCATAACGAAGAAATATGTTTATAGTAATTTTTTGACTGCGATAAAACTTGAAGGCGGCCTGACTGATTGGAATATATAAGTATATTTTTATCTAACTCCTCCTAATTGAATTTTTCGCAGGTTCCAAAACCATTTTGCGTTTCCCCGGGACTCGCCGAGGGTCAAACCCTGGTGTTTTCCCTGGTAACCACTGAACACTGTAGATCCTTGCTGATAGGAGCGACAGTGGTAGTATAGGCGAATGAGGAATGTAATTTTTCCCAAAAACAAAACAGACTGACGATGTATACAACTGGTGAATAAACATGAACATTTGTACAGATTCTGAAAAACTCAATGTTGTTAATCAGGAATTAACTCTGGACTCTTATAAGGCGATTGTTTATCATTATAAGAATTAACAACTTGAAATTCCACATGTAATGTCAATTCTACATAACAATCCAACCAGTTTTTCTTTGGTTCCTTACAAATGTCTATTTTATTAAAGCTGCTTACATTCAGCGCAGTCTCGTTCCTGTCAGCTCAACTCACGATTGTAAAAACGGAATACACTTTGTAGGCACGCAGTATTGGATTCCATATCGGAACCAGTCAATCCACTTGACATTTTTTCTCTAATTAAAACTGCTAAACGATAAGTAATTTATCTTACACTAGCAGTAGCCCGCGACTTCACCCGCGTTGATTTTGTTTGTAACACGTGTTTTGAATTAGGTATCATGGTTTTTCAAAATATTGTTTAATAAGTATCTAGTCTAATAAGTATCAAGTAGACATATTTAATGACATATCCTGTATTTTTGAGCAAGGCATCGTAGCTGATTCTTAAATATTCACCGCTATTATTTAAAAAAATCCGGTCAAGTTGAGTTGGACTCGCACACCTTCATTGGACCTATTAATGTTATTTTACTATTCGTCTAACACCAAACCAAAACCACACACATAACACCAAAACCAACCAATAGCAAAAAAACAAACCGCAAAACTAAGTTTGGCTGTCGAATTTCTTTTGAGATTTCTAAAGAATACACACATCATCATCGAAAAATCATTTTATTTTTCCTGTAAAATAGAGATTGATAAGTATATATCACCTATAATATTTTTTGACATTTTCGATTTTAAGTCAAAAACTACGTAACATATACCAAAATAAAAATCTGTTTTGGAATTTGCAAATAAAGCCTTTTCTTAGTATACCCCATTCGATACAGTAGTCTCACTTTAAATTAAATTTTGAGGATCCTTTTCGCTGCCCATTATAAGAAAATAAAAGATTTTCTTTTCATTTGTATTTTTATGATAAGGTTGGGTGTGTAATTAAGTCTTATGACTGTAGGTCTAAACACCATTTTTTTGACTCCAATCCAATCCCTTTGGGAGTGGATTTTCAAAAAATGAATATTTAGACAGGTGTAGTTGGATGGTGTATTGGCAAAGTTTCATCAATGCAGCATGTCATTCACATCACCACTACTTTTTTTGTCGTATGGTTAGTGGCCAAACTGGTGTCAGAGTTTTCAAGCTGCCCTTAGGCCTCTGACTCAGCTTAACGACTGCTGCCTAGATGACAATAGCCGGGACCAACTTTTAACGTGCCCCTCCGAAGCAAGGAAACGCTCGGTTCAAATGCCACTAAGTGGTGACCCATCTAAGGACTGACCTCGCCTGACGTTCCTTACCCAACTGATTGTGTATCGAACAGTGGTTACAACTGGCTATGAGCATCTCGCCACCACTTATTCATCCACGTTTATGTTCCATTCTCTCTTTTTTCCATCCCAAGGTTGCCTGGAAGAAGTTGCGAATAGCGGATGAGGCCGCCCTTTGTATTTAAGTATATATTAGGGTAAATGTGGGATAGTTGCCCTAGGGGTATAGTTGCCTTGATTGTAATTCAAATAATAGATAAATAAAAATAGATATATTATATTAACTTTTTTGTGAAACATAATATTTACAGTTTATTTACAAATATGTACACTTAAACTAGGTAAAAAAACTTCCTCGAAGTTGTCGCCGCACTGGTAGGGAAGGGTACCTAAAAGACTGGCGGCATTACCCCTAAAAATAAAAATAGATAAATAAAATAACATGTGATCATCCGCCAAACTGACGGGCCCGTTGGTCTAGTGGTCAGACACCCTGCCTGCTAACCGATGGGTCGTGGGTTCGATTCCCGCCAAGTGTCTGGGTGTTGTTTATATATTTAAGTATGTATTTACAAAAAAAAAGTATATAAGTATTAGTATCAGCTGTCTGGTTTCCATAGTACAGGCTCTGCCTAGTTTGGGATCGGATGACCGTGTGTGGATTGTCCCAAGATATTATTATTATTATTATTAAACTAGAGAAATTACAATCGAGGCAACTATATCCCTAGGGCAACTATCCCACATTTACCCTATGCTTTATTTTATGTGTAAGTTTGTGTATACAATAAAGAGTACATATATCTATATATAATTTTTTTTCGCGTTATACTCAAATATGTTATACTCAAAACCAACCACAAAAACGCCAGTAAAGGTTTGTTTTTCAAAAAGTTGTGATACCCGTGTTTCATAATTTCTTTTGCTCCGTACACTGAAAAGTTTCGCGCCCATGTGATGTAATATTTTTTTCCATACAAACTTTGAGAGCCCATTTGACCCACTTAGGTGTGGAACTTCGACAATCCGTTCCTATTGTTCACTCAGCCTATTTGAATAATGTTGATTCCAAATTTCAAGATTCTACGTTAAATGGTTTTGGCTGTTTCGTGATTCTTATAAAACAATATGAAAAAAAAGAATCCGATATCATCAGTCAAAAAAAATCAAAGAAAACAATACAATTGTCATATCGCGTGTCTTCTGTACTATAGCCAGTAAGTCAAGTACAATATTATAATAAATGTTGTCATCCTTTTACCCACCTTAGGGGTGGAATTTCCTAATACTTGGTAGCTTGGTAGCAGTGAAGCTGGGTGTAAAACTGGAGGAGCGGGACATTGTAAGTGCAGAGAGGTCTGGAGGACGTCACTTGAATACCACTAACCCCGGAGGAGCTACGGAATTGCGGCCGCGTCCTATAATTATCCGTGTAGCCCGCCGTGACTTGAGGGATGAATTGCTACACAATGCGAGGGTCCGGCGCACAACCAGTACCAGCGATTTAGGCCTTAGTGGGAAGATACAGCGAATTTATATAAATGAGCGACTAACTAAAATTAACAGACAATTGTTTCGGCTGGCACGGGATGTGGGACGTCGTCACGGGTGGCAGTTCATCTGGACAAGACGGGGGCGTATTCTCGTTCGGCGGTGTCAAGGTGACCCAGTACACAGGCTCCGATCCGAAAGCGATGTTACTAAAATCATTGGCCTAATCTCGGAAACTATTTAGACATCTTTTTAGGGCAATTGAACTTGATTGGTTAGTATTTAAATTAACTATGAAAATTGTACGCCGAAGAGGAAAATTACAGATGTTTGTTAGAGATAGTAAAAGTACGGATCAAATAATTAATTTCCAAGTATATTTTATTTCGTGCATATACATCGCCTATTGTATTACTTTTCCAGCATATTATGCAATACTTATAATAAAAAAAGTTTACATCTATAATTATACTAATATCTATTACTATACTAATCTCTATTACTATACTAATACTAATTCATGTGCAAATACATATTATTGTATACATACCTATTGCTATACTAATATCCATTACTACAAAAATATATTTTTATATTCTATTCACAGTGTATTTATTTACAGTAATTTCAAATATAAACTGTACTACACGGTTCACAAAGCTAATAATAATAAACATGAGCAAAAAAATAGGACTTACACAAATTATTTCACACATGTTAAAACAATAACAATTTTCGTGTCACTAAAACATAATGAACGAGGATTTTGCTATGTTATGTACAATTGCAAACTTTTTCAAATTATGTATATATTAGTTTACACGAGGATAAGAAATTATGTTCCCGTAATCAATAAGAATAATCTATACCCGTATAAAAAATGCACACACCGGTATAAATGATTAAAAATAAATACTTAAAGTTTGGACTGTTAAATGCAGGCTCCCTCGGAACTAATCAGGATGAGTTTATAATGGCTATGAACAAGTACCTAGTGGATATCATGGCAGTAAATGAGACTTGGTTACGTCCTGGAGAGGAAGGTCGAGCCCCTGTGGTACCAGGTTATAAGCTTAAACATGTGGCACGTCCATCTTCTACAAGAGGCGGAAGGGGTGGAGGAGTTGCTTTTTACATTAAAAGTGGCGTTAATCCAAGAATAAAAACACACCCAGAAAACGGAGATGTAGAGCAACTATGGATGTGCCTTAAGTTGAATGGTAAAGCTATTATGGTTGGCACTGCCTATAGACCACCCTGGCTAGATGTAGATACCTTTCTTAGTGGAGTAACAGATACTATAGTATCCCTTGCGCCATATGATAATATTATCTTATTAGGTGATTTTAACATCAATTTGTTGAATAAAAACGGTAGCAACACAAAAAAGTTTAATGAGTTTTTGTCATATCTAAACTTAAAGCAAATTGTAGAAACACCTACACATTTTATAAGGCAGAGCCAAACACTCATTGATGTCATATGCACAGATATAGTGAATCGAAAAGTGGAAGTAAATCACATAAGCGAGCTTAATCACCATTCTTTTATAACGTGTGATACAATAATCAAAAAGGAAATATTAAAGCCTAGACTTGTAACGTATCGACCACTACAAAATATTTTACCAGATCAATTTGAGAAGGACCTTCAATTGATTCCATGGGAAGAAATATGTGCAAAACAAGATGTTAATGCTATGGTCAGTACACTTAATGACCATGTGTTACAGTTGTTTGATATGCACGCACCGGTAAAAACTAATGTATTTAAAACACAGCAAATACCCTGGATAACCGACACTATTAAACTTATGTTTAAGCTAAGAGATGACGCTAGGGTAAGGTATCATAAGACAAAATCTGATATTCATAAGAAATATTACTTGGAATTAAAACACCAGGCTATCGAAGCACTGATAAACGAGAAGCGAGCTTTTTTTACTCAACATGTAAATCGTAATATAAAAGATTCCAAACAGTTATGGAAATCACTAAAATCGAGAGTCCTAACAGAACACAAAGATGACACGCTTCCAATGCATCTAAGTGAACCTAACGCGATCAGTAAAGCTTTTCTAAACGTGCCGGGTACAAACAGTGTAAGTATTCAGCAGCTTACATATTATGAGTATCATAGACACAGCCAAGAGATTTTTTCTTTGAAGACAGTAACACAAGACCAAGTGCTCAATATAGTAAAGACTCTAAAATCAAATGCAGTAGGAATGGATGGAATTAACATGGATATGGTAAATCTGACTTTTCCCAACTCTTTAAAGACAATAACAGAGATAATTAACAGATCAATTACTTCAAACAGATTCCCAGAACTTTGGCGCCAAGCTGTGATTCGTCCGATTTCAAAGAATGCCAATCCAGAAGATCACAAGGATTTACGTCCAATTAGTATCTTATCTTGCCTTTCTAAGATATTGGAGCGAGTGGTCTATACACAGGTAATGGAGTATTTAGAAACCAACAAGATGTTACCGGAGTTGCAATCAGGTTTCAGAAAAGGTCGTGGCACGGCTACGGCGCTATGTGATGTAGTTGGAAATATACTTGAAGCGCGTGATAAAGGAGAGGGGTCAATACTTGTGCTATTAGATTATTCGCGTGCATTTGATGCCATTAACACGACTCTACTCCTGTCTAAGATGGCATACTATGGCTTTACCGTAGATACCATCAAATGGTTTGAAAGTTATCTTATGAATAGGCAACAAATAGTTCAAGTACGTGGTGTTGATGGTACAACTGTCTCATCGGAGCCAACGAGCTTCAGTCGTGGGGTACCACAGGGATCGATCCTAGGTCCGCTTTTATTTATATTGTATAGTGCAGATGTCATAAATTGTGTCCAGCAATGTAAGTACCACATATATGCGGATGACCTACAACTATACATATCTTTTAATCCCAAAGATACCAATAAGGCAGTAAAGAATATTAATAGTGATCTTCAGAGAATTGTTGAATGGTCTGAACGTAACTCTTTAGTTTTGAATCCCTCAAAGACTAAATTCATGGTAATTGGGAGTCGGCAACAAGTGAAGAATATAATGGAAGTAAAGCCTACAATAGTAATAAAAGGGGAGAAAATAGATATGGTTAAGGTGGCTTGCAATTTAGGCCTGACTATTGATTCAGAACTACGCTTTGAGGCTCATATTAATAAGGTAGCCAGAAACTGCTTTTATAGGTTAAAGATTCTATACTCCATACGAGATTATGTTAGTGTGGATGTAAGGAAACAACTGGTAGAGAGTCTAGTATTATCAAAACTTAATTATTGCGACACAGTTTACGGACCGTGCCTATTAAAAAGATCAGAAAAGCTGATCCAACGGATTCAAAACGCTTGCGCCCGGTACTGTTTCCAAATTCCAAAGAGGAGTTACATTACCCCATATTTGAATCAAAACAACATTTTGAAGATGGCTGCCAGAAGAAAATTACACTTGTCTTGCCTCTTATTTGGAGTCATGGCTAATCAGAAGCCTAAATACTTATATGACAAGATTAAATGGAGACAAAGTAGGTCGCAACTACATGCGTTGAGATCTACAATGTGTCCGCTGGTGTCATACAGGCATCGAACGGCGGCATTTGAAGGTTGTTTCAAGCATGCAGCCACACAATGTTGGAATGATATACCTCCACCAATTCGAGCCCTAAAATCAATTGACTCATTTAAGTATAATCTTAAGAAACATTTAATACAGGCTCAGAAAAGTGACCCTACTTATGGCTGAACATATTGTTATTAGAAACATATTAGACTTTAAAGTCACAGTTAAAACAATAAACATTGACTGCTAGTATATTAAGAACAAACTTCGCCTCACATTTTGGTGGTGGGTATATTTAGTTTCGTAGTTTCGTAGTTTTATTCTTTTATTTTATTAGTTACCTACATTATTTTTTTTCTATTAATATTAATTATGTACACCTTTGTTTTACTCGTAATCATCATCATCAGTAGGATGGTGAGCAATGTAATGGCCTGCCACAATTTTGAAACTTAAAATATTTTTTTTATGTATGATGGACTAAAACGTATGTAGTGTTCATTCAAATCCTCCTTGCTTTGCATTTGTTTCAGCACTGTAAAGTTAAGAACTTACCTATGTAGGTATGGTACATGATGGGTGGGTACAGAAGTTTTGTAATTATTAAATTGGTTGTAATTTTGTACTTTTGTATAAGTTTAAAGGATATTTATAGACTAACTTTTAAGGTCTAAATTGTATAAATTTTACTTCTTTTTTCTGGCATCCGAGTGTCACTGGGGTTGGCTCTGAAAAACAGTGCTGGATCGGTGATATGACCGATCCAGCTATATGCTGAGTAGCCAACCTCATTTGCTAGACCAGCGGCGACAAACTATCTTATTGTAAAAATTTTTACTTGCTTGTTTTCTTTTACTATCAAAGATTTTGTTTATTTTTTTAATCTGTGCGCCGGTTTAGGAAATAAATATATTTTCATTTTCATTTTCATTTCAATACCCTGAAATATATTTTTTTTACTGAAACACCAAATACCAATTTATATGCGTTTAACTTCGAAAATCTCTAATTTTCATACAAACTTTCATCCCCTATTTTACCCCCTTAGGGGTAGAATTTTTAAAAATCCTTTAATATGTATTCTTTATTTTTAACTAACAGGCCAATTACTAAATTACATGAATTTAAGTTCATAAATGACTGATTTTCATACAAAATTTTATCCCCCATGTCACCCCCTTAGGGGTGGAATTTCCAAAAATCCTTAAATATATTTTTTTTATTTTTAACTAACAGGCCAATTACTAAATTACATGAATTTAAGTTCAAAAATGACTGATTTTCATACAAACTTTCATGCTCTATTTAACCCCCTTCGGGGGTGGAATTTCCAAATAACCTGAAATATATTTTTTATTTTTTAACTAACAGGCCAATTACTAAATTACATGAATTTAAGTTAAAAAATGACTGATTTTCATAGAAACTTTCATCCCCAATTTACCCCAAATTACCCCCTTAGAGGTGGATTTCCAAAAATTCTGAAATATATATTTTTAACTTAAAGGCCAAATACTAATTTTCATTAATTTAACTTCAAAAATGACGGATTTTCATACAAATTTTCATCCCCTATTTTACCCTCTTAGGGGTGGTATTTCCAAAAATCCTTCCTTAGTGGATGTCTACGTTATAAAAGGTACCTACTGTAAAAAATTCAAGTCTCTAACCCAAGCCGTTTAGGCTGTGCGTTGATATGTCAGTCAGTCAGTCAGTTTCTTATTTTATATATACAGATGAATGTTAACTTTGTTATTGACTGAACTAAAACTTAAATAATATAAATAAACAAAAAATAAAACGTACCCCAGTTAGGTACTTCTTTAAATTGATAGAATTTCCGATTTTTAGTAACTTCATTTATATTCTTTCTAATAAAAAATAATGGAATCTCCTGCATATTGATTATTACCGATCAATTTAATAAATATTATACATATTAATACTCTATTTTTTCATTTAGAATATATACCACAACTATACCACATTTGTCCACACCAACATATGGGCGAGCAGCTGTCCATCGAAGGGTTAAATAATTTCATTTTAAATCCGGAATTTCCACCGCATATCGCTCTGTTAGGCAACAACCAACTATTAAGCTTCATTAAATATCTAGACAGGCAAAGCACAGCATAATAACAGCTTTCTTGATACACGAACTTGCTTTCAAGTTTTTGCACGTCCAGGGCACAAAATTGGGGCCTTCACAATTCACATAATCAGCTAAAGGACTCGATTAGGGTTAAAAATGATCCTAATTTCGATTAGCCCTGCAAGCAAAACCCTACGCATAAATATTTTTCGAAAGAAATTATCTAAATGATGATAGATGAAAACTGCATCAATATCTATTTATTTAGAAGAAGTAAATATACAACAGAGGAATAGATGAAATAAAAACTTTATTTTATACCATTTAAGCGTCAGAGAAAGCGATTAAGTAGGTATGTTAGCCAGTGCCCTATGCTGCTTAATTATTTGTTATAAAGCTTGCACAACAAGCCAACACGCTGATGTGGGTGGGTTAATCTGTACTCACTGCTCATTGGTAAGCTCTCTTCTGCAGTATTTTGCTAGTTGCTAATGACAAAATAAATACTACGCTAATGGTAGTCTGCATTATATAAGACACTCCTGCATGCTGTTCCAATGCCTTAACAGTTATTTCACAATGAGTTAAGAACTCAAGAGCGCGTACATCTCAGCATGATCGTTTATTTAGGCGATTTATGGCCCCGCTCGTGTCCAAAAAGCAATAAATTCCACCTGTTCATGAACTGCTACTTGAAAGGGCAAACAAGGCGCTATTTGACATGACTCGTTTTTTTAACCAACTTTCGAAAAAGAGGAGGTTCTCAATGGACTGTTTTTGTTTTGTTTGTATGTTTCCTTAATTTAACCGACATTTTTTGACACATTTAATTATTTATATTTTGTTTTATTCTTCTATTCGTATAATTAATTAATCAAGGTTCTTAATATCGTAGTGCACTGTATGGTCAATTAGCAAGATCTTCTGTGGATGTTTGGGTCATACGCCAGTATGGTCTCATAGAAATTTTGTCCTGATCTAAAGGCATTTGGGTTAGAGCGTGAAACTATTAAAAGGGCAAGTGGACACAAGTCATAAAAATTATGGAAATAAATAGTACCTAGTAATTGGCACTACCAGCATCACTATCACTGTAAAAGATGTTATAAAAGAAAACAACTAAGACGATAAAGACAAGCCCGTGGAGATTATTGCCGAATTTTCTCAGTAGAGGCCTAGTAATGGTTTGTATCAAAATATTTAGCGTTTGTAAAGAAGTTTTGAATTTGTCATTCACCAAAAATTACATAATTGAGAATCAAACAAACTTACCTTGTGAAGTTTGATGTCTAATTATATGAGTTTATTGAACGAAGACAAGGCTGATTTACATGCAGCAGACGAGAGATCATGCTGCCCAAGTCACATATTTAAAGATAAAAATACATTTTTTTAAAAATAAAATTCACTTTTTTGACTCATTTCCCGGCAACGGCACGCAACCAGTCGCCATCTTCATTACTTTTAGAGCCAATTTTTTTCGATACTTTTCGGGAGTATTGAGGGAGGGCGGGAGTATCTTGTCTTCGTTCAATAAACTCATATAATTAGACATCAAACTTCACAAGGTAAGTTCGTTTGATTCTCAATTATACTTCGTTTATTTCACGAAGACAAGGCTGATTTACATGCAGGATGTTTAGAGCATCGAAAAAAATTAATTAAAGTTATTAAGGCATATTGCCTATCTATATACTTAATAAATTTCTTGTTTACTTTTCATGCAAGATATACAAGTAGGTATACTAAATACCGCGACAATGACTTTCGGTTCTGTAATGGCAGAGATATACATCTCTCTGCGGTATCTCTAGTTTTCAATTTTCAAGCAATATAGAAAGCGATCTCCAACCCCATTCAAAGAACCTGCCCTGCAAGGTTCATTATTTATTTTTCAATTTATGCACATAGAAGGAAACAATTACATAAAATTAGTAGGAAAAAATGTACAAAAGTGCTGCTTATTTCATATGAAATCTCTTCCAGCAGACCTGTAAGAGGAGAGTTGAAAAAAAAAAAAGAAAAGTAAAGTGGACACAGTGCACATGAAGAAAAAGTTTCCATATTTATAATATATGTGCATCTTATACATAAACAAACGTATCGAAGGATATCGACGACCCATGTATACTTCCCACTTTCGTATACATATAGGTATGTTTAATTATAAGTAGGTATAGTAATTGAAGATAGATGAGTGGGAAACAATTCATATTTTCAGTTAAATAGTGTGGAACGTAGAGGTTAACATTCGATTAGAACGCAATTTTTTTTTTTTTTTCTAGATTAAGCTTAATCTGGTGTGAACATGTATACAAACTACAGCACATAAATAAACATAATAAGCAGCTGAAAAAAGTTGTAATGTTTGCACAGTTATGAGCACTCATTTTCTAAGATAATTTAATAGCCAACTTGTATTCCAAATAAATTTTCATATTTGGTGCAATAGTAAAATGTTTTACTTTACTACTTTGAAGAACCTTATTTCGTTGGGTATACGAGTATAAGTTCATTATTATAATATTACTGTTATCGTTGTTGTCGATTAGTGTAACAATTATAGATTCTGATTTCAGTTAAAGTAATGTGAGTGTAACCAGAATAATGTCTTGTAAAATAAAATGATAGCATAGCAATTATCAAGGGATAGCGGTATCCTATCGATAAGGCTATAATATGGCCCAATTATCATTAGGCGATTCACATAAAATTTAAGATTCTAAGTCTGTATTAACATCTTTTTACTCTATTTTTAGACCTAATTGATATTAATTTTTAGTGTATTTCATGTGTATATAAAGACTTTATTTTCTTTTACCATTAGACTACAGTAGGTACTGCAGTTAAAATGTGAGAAGAAACGCTAGGTATTTTGCAAGAAATAATAAAATTCGATTATAATACGAGTAATATAAGTAGGTACATCGATGCTAATAAGTCAGAATTACATAAACCAATATTTGATGTGAGTAATTATTATGATAGTGGACATAGACGTCTAGAGTTTATCATGTTATCCTGTATTACCGTCTATGATCGATCAATCAAATGATCTTGTAACTTATTATATAAAACTAATGTTTGACGGGACGGATAATGCGGTGACTAGAAACCTCAACCGCCACCCCAAAGTCGAGGGCTGACTCCCAGCCAGGATAACAACTGTTTGGCATGTACACATCCAGCATGAGGTTGTTACAATAAATTATGTATTCATATTTGTACATACACATGTCATTGTATGTGCGCCGGCGGCCGGGTGCCGCCGTAGCACAGACATTGCTCAATGTTTGCAGTGTGTGGCTTAGGGGATTTTTTATAAATTGTCAATACAGACAGCTACTAATATAGTATTCCAAAGCATACCTGTAGCATATTCAGCTCGTAGTGTTTTTCTGCGTAGTTACTGGACTGCGGGCATGATGAAAGCGACGTCATCGTTGTGCAAGGACCTGCACAGGCCTGTGGTAGGGATAAACTTACGGCTTCTAGGCTGTCCACCCCCCATACGTTAAAATCTTCTGAAAAATGCGGTGCGAAATTAAATTACGTATTTACGTTTTACGTGTTGTAATTAAGTTTTTTTTTTTTTTTTCTTTGTGATTACCGTATACGCTGTGGTTAGTAACATTTTTCAATTCAATTCAATTCATGTATTGCAAAATATGAGTACCTAGTTAATTTCAGGTGTTATACAAATAAAGTACCATCATATTTGACTTTGCGGTATGCAATTACTTGATACGAATTTAAAGTATTCGAGCTGTGCAGGCAACGCTGTTGGACCTTCTTGATTTCCCTGCCTTGCCAAATTTACAAAACTGATATTGTTACTACCTATAGGTACAAATATGTCATAATATAGGTTGTTCTAAGGTTTTACGAGTAAATAAATTGAAATTGAAATATATGTTTATAGAATGCTTAAATTCAGTACTAGTAGTAGTATTAACTCCAGTACGGCGGAAGCTTGCTTAAATGATTTATTTTACGCAGGGCCTTGGCCCAATAATTGCTAAGTATATATGTCCTTGAAAGTGGTAAATCTGATTGATTATTAGGATCTCATAATTTACAAGATTATGTTTTGTATACGCAAGTTATGCGCAATATTATTATTCACAACCAGTAGTCACAATCAGTATTATTATTTATACCTTTTTACTGATTTACACTTACTGGGAGACATACTTTGCTATAACTCGGTCTATGCGCTACCTCCTCAGGTGGCGCATACCTAGCTGGGGTTCATAAAATCCATATCTAGCAGTATGTGCCTGACAATTTGATATTATGTCTGGTACTATACATAGCATTAAAGATTGTTTTATGTATTAGCTTGATGCCATCGGAGCTATACACGGTATACGGGGGAATCCGACAATAATACATATTGTAAGGCGTAAGGTAGTTTGATGTCATAAGACCCATAACCAGTTTACGTAAAGATCAAACAATAAATACACTTTGTAAGGTACATATTTTGATGTGACAGGCACCCTACACAGTGTACGTGAGGATCGAACAATAAATACACGTTGTAAGATAGTTACACGCCATAGGACCCATACACGGTTTACGTGAGGATCAATCAATAAACACATATTGTGCATTTTGTCACAGGACCCATACACGATTCACATGAGGATCAAGTGAGTACACACTGCGACGTAGTTGGATATCTGATACTTACACGGGATACTTACACGATGCCCATGAGGATTAACCAATGAATGCACATTATAGTGTGGTTGGACGTCATATGATCCATACATGATTAACGCGAGGATTAAACGATGAATGCGCCTCGCAGTGTAAATAGACGTCAAATGATCCTTACACGACTAGCGCGAGGATTAAACGATGAATGCGCCTCGCAGTGTAGATAGACGTCAAATGATCCTTACACGACTAGCGCGAGGATTAAACGATGAATGCGCCTCGCAGTGTAGATAGACGTCAAATGATCCTTACACGACTAGCGCGAGGATTAAACGATGAATGCGCCTCGCAGTGTAGATAGACGTCAAATCATCCTTACACGACTAGCGCGAGGATTAAACGATGAATGCGCCTCGCAGTGTAGATAGGCGTCAAATGATCCTTACACGACTAGCGCGAGGATTAAACGATGAATGCGCCTCGCAGTGTAGATAGACGTCAAATGATCCTTACACGACTAGCGCGAGGATTAAACAATGAATACACATCATAGGTAACATTGTATACATATGTCATAAGATCCATACACGGTTTACGTGAGGACAATACGACTAACGCCTCTTGACCAACTCCGAAGACGATGACAGCTCCTAGCTATTCACAAACACCACAGCAAAAAGACATCACAGAAAAGTATGGTTATAATTATATTTATTTATTTCATGGCACCTTCCGTACACTATATACGTGTATTGTGTATTCACGTAGGTAACACGTTTTCATAACACAAAGTAGGTAGTGTATATTATAGTAGTAATATTTTCGTAACATTGAAATTGTGATATCGAAATGGTATCGAAATATCTGATCTATGATTAATTTGTGGGTTCAAATAGGTAAATATCCTATATCACGTCATCCCCGCGCAAAATAAATACGTTGGGATATCACGAGTACATCATACGATGAGCATCGAATAGAATATAGTTCATGATAGGTACCTACCTTAATTATTTATGTTTTTTCCAAATGCCAAAGTACACAAAAGCGCGCAAACGCCCGGCGCCCTTTAAGATACTATGTTGGGACACACATACAATACACGTCTTGTGATACTGAGCATTTACGTACGACATACCTTGGCGTATTTATGATTGAGATGTTTTAATCACAATGTAGATTATTTAATTAATATAAAAATATAATAAGTGGGTAGTTGCCGAAAAGAAAAATATTAGTCTGTACTATGAGATATAATTTTGTACTCACCTTGAAGTTTTATGACAACTACAACAAGTAAAGAATTTACCAATATTATGCTGACACATCTTATGACGATACAATATCTTCACTAGCGGAAATTTTCTTTAAATCCAATCTTATTTGATTTGTGGGGGTAAATTTACGTGTGACTCGGGCATCACAAAATCACGTAATGAAGATGGCGACTGGTTGCGTGCCGTTGCCGGGAAATGAGTCAAAATAGTGAATTTTATTTTTAAAAAAATGTATTTTTATCTTTAAATATGTGACTTGGGCAGCATGATCTCTCGTCTGCTGCATGTAAATCAGCCTTGTCTTCGTGAAATAAACGAAGTATAATGAAAAATAAGATTACATCAATATTTACTTTGTATCGGGTGTTGATAATCTTTTAAAATCCATCCAAGTCTGGTTGAGTTCTAAAATAACGTTTTTGTACATTTGTATTTCATATGTTTGGTGTAAAAATCTTTACGCTTTATTGTCTTACATATACAACCATAGTACTGAATCAACATCCTAGGTCAATCCAATCATACACCAAGATTATTTTTATATTTCAAAGTATTATGTAGCTTCGCACGTGACATTCCTGAAGGTTTATGATAATGTACAATTTTTTGCAACTACATAAATATTCAAACCTAGTCATTGTATATATCATGTACATGCTATGTGCACACGTTAGAAATCTGTATAAACATCACTTAGTGGATCATGGTCGTCTGTGTCGCAGTCCTAACCGGGACAGTTAAATGCAATTTTTTGCTCATTAGAGTGCACGAGTGCAGGTGGACCGGTCTGAGGCTGCACTTTGTTACCTGAAGCACTGTTCGATACAGCCGTTACCATGGGAAAGTATGGAAAGAGAAAAGGGTTCAAGTTATGAGACTATAACTATTTCAAACTTAACAAAGTATTGTCAATTGTTTTATTAATAGTAGCTGTGCTAGCGGCTTAGAGAACCCAGATTCTTTCTTACACTATCATGCAGCAATTAATCTGATACAGGTTGTGGTAATAAGATAATGTGCTTTCTTACCCAAAAACTGAACAAACGATAGTGATCTTGGGTTCTACCACCAGCAGTTACAGCAGTGTTAAAGTAATCTTAGTTTAACGTGGGAAAGAGACGCATATACTCATTTATATATTCATTTTACAGCTCCGATTCTTTCCGTCGCCAAAATTATATTACAATAATACAGATCAAACGGTGGTACACCAGCTGGTCTCTTTGGTCAGCTGGTTTCTCTTGGGTCATTTCCAATATGGCTCTGTAGAAGCGACTATTCCCACGAATTGTCCGTATTACACAAGATGTGACCGCAGCACGGCCGACCGCACTAACCACTGTACCATTTCAATGATTCCAAACACTAATATAAAGAAATTGGAGATTTGATTGAAGCAATCGAAAAATAAAATGAAATGTATCCAAAGATGAGACGGCCAAGCCTTTTCGCTTGATTGTTAACGACACGTCTGCCTGAGGCATGCACTTCACTGCCACCGCTCGTCACCTAACATAGAAACAGCTACCTTAAAAAATCTGTTGTAATAAAAATTAGTTTCATGAAGGTAGTCAAAAATAACTTATACTATTTTCACCTTAGAAGAAACCAATAGAGAGCTGGCACTTTCTTTCTCATTCGCGCAAGAAAAGAATGCATGTATATATATTATGTGTGATAGAAAGAAACAGAGCATATGATTTTTTGTCCCTCAGCGTGTGTTCAAAATCTGGCGCACCGACGGTGCGTTTTCTTCGATTACTCATGAAATTTTCTAGTTCACGATCTAGCTTTGGAGTTTTAAATTGAATTGCATTGTGAAATATCGTTTATACTACACAATAGGCGCATTTGAATAAATATCCATAACGTGTGTTATGTGTACGAATGATTATTTTCTGTCCTTATCGGCGGCACGCTAGGTAGATGTCTTGTTATATTCTGTCTACGATTTTCACCGAAATATAAATTCGTGCACCGAACGTAATCATTGATTTAATATTAGACTGATGCTGCTAAACTAAATATCTTTAGTAATACATTGAAGCAGAGTCTAACGTACCTACGTAGGCGTTGCCTTGCCATCTGAAATGGCTGCATCACCATAGGATTTTTTTTTCATTGTTGGTATCCCAACACCTTCCAAAACTTATTAAAAAAGGTACAAATGAAAACAAACCTTATTATCATGTCATCAATGTAATTCTTTAAAACCAATCGTGTTCTTTCTTTTAACTGTCAAACATATTAGTACTGAGTTCTGACCACGAATTTATATTTTACCCACGGATTTATATTTACTTCGTATTTTACCCTGGTTCTGACTAATTGTACACGCTACAAGCATGTGTAAGTACCTATATACAGAACAAAGAACCTACTTAAAATCTTTATGATTTTGACTACCTACTGGACATATAGTCACTATATGTAGGTAGTAATATAATCACAGGAAATAACTCACTCATTTTACAATAAATTCCATTAGGCCCCAAAGTGGAAATATTTACGACTTAGCTGTCGCTTTGTATACAAATGACCTGCTCGTGACATGATCCAGTGATACTAATGCAGTCAATTACCTTGATCTTTAAGCTTTGAATCAGATGAATAAGATTGATTAACTTGAATGTAATATTACATTATAACATTTCGGGATCCGTTACGAAACAAATCGCCAATTCGGAAAGTTTTGAAGCAACCATAGCTGTAATAAAAAATTAGTTACTTAATGTGTTAAACGCGATAATACTGATTTTCTTTATATAGCAACGTAATTTATTACTTTATTTTATTTATTAATATAACAGATATCTGTTACATAAAACCTTACGTGATAGACCGATTAAATTACGTGATGCAGATATATTTATTGCAGCTGTGAATCATATATCGATAATAAGTTAATAACGTTTATTTCGTCATTCCTTCCCAAAACCCATTTTCAATATCTCGGTGCTTGCCACATAGTTATTTTTAAGCGTTCGATGACTTATACTAGTCCCGCCTTAGCAGTATCTGCATCATTAAATAACGCTAATGAAAATATACCATACTGGACCAAGTTTTAACTCTAAAACAAAGTTATTTGGAAGGTGTTGTATAACAGTGCGACATGGAGCCTGCTCTAGTTAACACCTCGAATGCAGCCGAGCGCCACTCCGCACCGCGTACGACACAAAAAAAACATTGTGCCCGAAAATACCCGTCGCACTACAGCCAGCAGCCATTAGCGTATTGTCTAAAATCTTCCAAACGAAGCTGGCTAAGATATTACTGCAGTTTTCTTGAGATTTTTCTATGGAAGAAAGATTTGTAAAATGAACTTTAAAGTTAGATTTATTAAGAAAAACAAGTTTGTTTGTGGTTGGTTTGCATATGCACGGCTGGCGATGGCCAGCCGTCACCTCAGGCTTAATAATTTGAGTCTTCTCAGTCCAGAAATCTTTTAGCTACAGTGGCTATTCACACGGACAACCATAGTACTAGTACATACTACCTCAATGGGCACAACGATGTTTAAACAGTTGGTACTACGCAGTAAAGTGTCTGACACTGCAGCAATGCCTTTCTGGTCAGTTTCGTGGGCAAGAGATCCACCACCTCGATATTAATATTGAAACTAATTAGTTTCACATATTTTTTTAATAACACGCGCGCGATACGAAAATGTGTTCTTTAGTTATATCTAATGTGGTTGTTGTGACATCATCATCACACATTCGTGTTCCCATCATGTTGTTCGGACATCTAATGGCATCCGACCAAAGTAGTAGTAAAATAAATTTAAAATTTTACTTATGATAATACTATATCTTACAATAAGCTTTATCTACTGTAATTGATTACGCCTGCCTGTCCTAAGATTTCTACAGTTATTTTTGCAACATTGATTATTGAGGCGAAGAAATTTAAAAACAATGTAATAATTAGGGACCGGATTTATATGTAAATACATATTTCTAATTTTAATAGTTTTAGCTCAGTATGTTGTTTTCTTCACGAATCATGACATTTGGAATAAGAAAATGCAATTTTTATTTTCCATTTTTTTCCATATTTTGGCATATTTCAAAGATAAGTCCATATTTTTACAAAAATTAATATATTGATGTAAAAAGGGTAGCAAATAGATGTATACGAAACAAAGTACTTATACGATAATTATGCGTAGGTAAATCACAAAAAAAAAATGTTCATACGGGGTAGGAACAATTTGCGAATTGTAAACGTGTCACATCGCAGTCACGGGTCGTTACTACTGTAACTAGCTATCGGCACTGAATTTATTGTACTTTGCCCGTATTCACCTTATAAATACACCTTTTAAAAATGACGGTCGCGAATAGCGGTCCGTCAGATTCAAACCCGCGACCTCCGGTTTGCAAAACAAGCGGTTTTCCACTACGCCATTGAGGCTACAACAGGAGGCCAGTCACATATCTGCAATGTTGAAAGATTATTCAGCCAGTACCAAGCTCTATTTTGACCAAACAAAATGACCTTGAATTTTCATCTATCCATTCGTTAGGAAGCTACGATGCCACAGACAGACAGAGAGAGATGATACAAACTTAAACATGCCTTTTTTGCGTTCATCATCATCATCATCACCAGCCGGAAGACGTCCACTGCTGAACATAGGCCTCCCCCTTCGAACGCCACAATGACCGACAATTGGCTATTTGCATCCACCGGTTACCTGCGACGCGCACAATGTCGTCTGTCCACCTAGTGGGAGGCCTACCTACGCTGCGTCTTCCGGTTCGTGGTCGCCACTCGAGAACCTTTCTTCCCCAGCGGTTATCGGTTCGCCGAGCGATGTGGCCTGCCCATTGCCACTTCAACTTGCAGATTTTAAGAGCTATTCGGTGACCTTGGTTCTTCGGCGAATCTCCTCATTTCGGATTCTGTCGCGCAAAGAAACTCCGAGCATAGCTCTCTCCATAGCTCGTTGTGTGACTCTGAGCTTATCCAAAAGGCCAACAGTTAGGGACCACGTCTCAGTACCATATGTCATCACTGGTTAAAAACCTTCGTCTTTAGGCACTGCGGTATTTTGGACGAGAAGATTTCGCGTAGTTTCCCGAACGCTGCCCATCCGAGTTGGATTCTTCGGGCGACCTCTTTGTCGAAGTTGGACCGACCTACCTGGATAGTTTGTCCTAGGTATACATAGTGGTCAACAACTTCGAGTGTATCGTTCCCAACAATTACCGGTACGGGTGCAACATGGACATTAGACATGATCTTCGTCTTGTCCATGTTCATTTTAAGACCCACCTGTTGGGAAACGCTACTGAGGTCGCTGAGCATCGTATTGAGGTCCTCCAGCGACTCTGCCATAATGACTATATCATCGGCAAAACGAAGGTGAGTGATGTATTCGCCATTGATGTTGATGCCGAATCCGTACCAGTCCAAGAGCTTGAAAACGTCCTCCAATGCATTTGAGAACAGTTTCGGAGAAATAACGTCTCCCTGTCTCACACCACGCTGCAATGGGATTGGTTTCGTGCTCTCGTCCTGTAGTCGGATCGACATGGTGGCGTTGCTGTACAAACACTTCAACACTTCGATGTACCTATAGTCAATGTGGCACCGCTGGAGAGATTGCAATACTGCCCAGGTCTCGATTGAATCAAAGGCTTTCTCGTAGTCCACAAACGCTAGACATAATGGCCGATTATACTCCTCGGTCTTCTGTATAATCTGGCGGAGCGTATGTATGTGGTCTACGGTGCTAAAGCCTTTTCGGAACCCGGCTTGTTCGGGAGGCTGGAAGTCATCAAACCTGCGTTCGAGACGGTTCGTAATGACACTCGAAAACAGCTTGTATACATGGCTCAGGAGTGAGATAGGTCTATTTTGCGTTGGGTGTTACAAAACACGAGATCCGTGTACTGCAACAACACAAGTGCTGAAAAGAACTGCCATATACTTACCTGAAACTTATGGTTATTTTTAACTCCATATTTTTCCATATTTTCGCTTTTTAGTCCATATTATCGTTTTTTAGTCCGTATTATATTTTGGAATTTTAAATACATATAAATCCGGTCCCTAGTACTAGGGACTAGGGTACTAGGGACCGGATTTATATGTATTTAATCATTGTGGATTGTCCCAGAATATTATTATAATCATATTCTGGGACAATCCACAATTCCACAAACGGTCATCTCAAACTAGGCAGAGCCTGTACAATGGAAACTAGAGAACTAATACATAATACTTAAGTATATATATTTTTTTGTAAGTTAAAAACATACTTAAATATAAGTCTAGATACCTATGCATAATCGAACGCACGACCTATTGGGTAGCTAGGGTGGCTTACCACTTGTTCGACAGACTATCATCGACATCGTCAAATAATAATCAATCATAATTTCCAATGTCTGTAGTAAAATGTATTTATTGTTAGTAATATTTCATCCGTGTAATAAAGTAGGTTTGGTCACAGATCACGTTAATTTCATCCCATTTCATCCAATCTGCGAGTCATTCCCTTCATCCTACCGGCCGCGCATCCGATTCCAACGAACAATTAAAATCATTGAAAGGTTCCCACAGAAGTCATTCCGACACTCGCCGAGTGAAATTAAACTTTTATATGTTATGGTGAATAAAAATTGATGGATAAAGTAATTTGTTGAGGCATCCGACACAAGTAGTGCCAGTGTATCGTATAATAAATCACCTTGATTTAGTATAGTTCAAAAAGTATAGTTCTCAGGTGAGTTGTGTAGGTATGTAACTTCGATCATATAATCTATAGTCTAAGATATGTAAGTACATTCACTCTAAGTGACCGAAAAAAGCAGGAAGCTTAATACGTTTATTGAATTTTCTCCGTATGTTCGCAATTATTAACTGTTGTTACCTTGAATAATAAAACGTATTCCAATAAAAAGAACGCGACTATCATTGTACAAATGTTGAATCGCCGCAAAGGAAGTATATAGAAGTAGTATATACTCGTATGTTTATATCAACTACAGAGATAATAAATACACTATCAATTCAACTACATTATCATTTATTTTATTTTAACCAAACAATGTTTTATCTGTAGGTCTGTGTAAGGAACACTTCACACCGAGCAGTGCGTCGCATTCTTATATTTTAAAAATATATTTGTTTTACCTTATAAAATGTAGCTAAATTTTATTGTTGGAATACAATTTAGCTACATTTTCTAGGGTCTCAACAAGGTTGTTAGCATTATTATAAATTACTTGAATACATTTAAGTTTAGTAAAATACAAGAATAAAAATTAAATAATTTCTGTTAAAAAAATAACAAAAAGTCTTATATGACCCCGACGTGATTTGAACACGCAACCTTCTGATCTGGAGTCAGACGCGCTACCGTTGCGCCACGGAGTCGTTAGCAGGACGTGCCAAATTACTCTACACTTACTACGAGTTATATGGACGTTACATAGAGGTGTAAAACAAAATTGAGAGAATATCGCTTCGAAAATTATAACCTAAGGCCCTTACCACCACCTTTAATAACAGTATTATTATCATCTAACTTGACATGAGGTAGAGACGCCAATATACGTAGTTCATAGCTCTGTCACTTTCTATCGAGAAAGTAAGGTAAGTATACAAATTTTGCTGTTGGAGGTGATAGTACAGGCCCTGATTCAATGTATCAATCCCCTTAAACATTATCTTTATACATAGATTCTCTTTCAATCCCCTTTTATACATTAACGACCTCTGAATAGTTTAATACAAAATTTTAATTTTAACTATCAGCACACACTTCAAACCAAATGGAATTATAAATTGACTAGCAGTAGCCCGCGGCTTCGCCCGCGTTGATTTTGTTTGTAACACGTGTTTTGAATTAGGTATCATGGTTTTTCAAAATATTGTTTAATAAGTATCTAGTCTAATAAGTATCAAGTAGACATATTTAATGACATATCCTGTATTTTTGAGCAAGGCATCGTAGCTTCTATTATAGTGCTGATTCTTAAATATTCGCCGCTATTATTTAAAAAAATCCGGTCAAGTTGAGTTGGACTCGCACACCTTCATTGGACCTATTAATGTTATTTTACTATTCGTCTAACACTAAACCAAAACCACACACATAACACCAAAACCAACCAATAGCAAAAAACCAAACCGTAGTTTTGCGGTTTGGTTTTTTGGCTGTCGAATTTCTTTTGGGATTTCTAAAGATGTATTCTTTAGAAATCCCAAAAGAAATTCGACATCATCATCGAAAAATCATTTTATTTTTCCTGTAAAATATAGATTGATAAGTATGTATCACCTATAATATTTTTTGACATTTTCGATTTTAAGTCAAAAACTACGTAACATATATACCATAAAATCTTTTAAAAAAAAAATTTAACCGACTTCAATATCACTGAAAAGTATAAAATAATTTAAATATTTTTGAAGTTGGTGTTAGCTTACCGGCTGTGTATATTTGGCACCAACTTCAATAATATTTAAATTATTTTATACTTTTCAGTGATATTGAAGTCGGTTCAATTTTTTTTTTAAAAGATTTTATTTTAAACTTTTTAGTGATATTTTCATATATAAAGATTGAACCATCGAAAACCATAAAATTATCTAGATAGGTTATGATCACATTATCGTCTACATAGTTTTACATGATTCATGTTTCTTCAGAAAAAAATATCCGGTCGTAATGAAATTTGCATGGAATCATCATAGCAGTTTACTCTCTCGAATAAAAAAAGAATCATCGCAATCGGTTCATAATTGTCAGAGCAATGTAATGGAGAACATCAGTTTTATGGTTTTTACCAGATAAATTCCTCCACATCGTTCATGGTTCTCCAGGAAGTTCTTATCCGGTTGTAATAAAATTCATACAGATTTAATACAGTGGTTTCTTCTTTCGAATAAAAAAAGAATAATTGAAATTGGTAAATATTTGCCAGAGTTATGACCATTTTAGTCCTTAAAAAGCGACATAAAGTCATCGATATAGGCTTTCCTGCAGCTCTCAGTGCGCAGTCACCATTCTTGTTTTTCAGGAACTACTTATTACTACGCAATAATTTTTTTATGGGACCCAATCAATGGATTGAAGAATGGATGGAAGAAAGATTTTTTCAAATCGGTTCATAATTAAAAAAAAATATATATATACAGACGAATTGAGAACCTCCTCCTTTTTTGAAGTCGGTTAAAAATAAAAATCTGTTTTGGAATTTGCTAATAAAACCTTTTCTTAGTATACCCCATTCGATACAGTAGTCTCACTTTAAATTAAATTTTGAGGATCCTTTTCGCTGCCCATTATAAGAAAATAAAAGATTTTCTTTTCATTTGTATTTTTCTGATGAGGTTGGGTGTGTAATTAAGTCTTATGAATCTAAGTCGAAACACCATTTTTTGGACTCCAATCCAATCCCTTTGGGAGGATTTTCATAAAATGAATATTTAGACAGGTGTAGTTGGATGGTGTATTGGCAAAGTTTCATCAATGCAGCATGTCCCATTCACATCACCACTACTTTTTTTTTGTCGTATGGTTAGTGGCCAAACTGGTGTCAGAGTTTTCAAGCTGCCCTTAGGCCTCTGACTCAGCTTAACGACTGCTGCCTAGATGACAATAGCCGGGACCGACTTTTAACGTGCCCGTCCGAAGCAAGGAAACGCTCGGTTCAAATGCCACTAAGTGGTGACCCATCTAAGGACTGACCTCGCCTGACGTTCCTTACCCAACTGATTGTGTATCGAACAGTGGTTACAACTGGCTATGAGCATCTCACCACCACTTATTCTTCCACGTTTAAGTTCCATTCTCTCTTTTTTCCATCCCAAGGTTGCCTGGAAGAAGTTGCGAATAGCGGATGAGGCCGCCCTTTGTATTTAAGTATATATTATGCTTTATTTTATGTATAAGTTTGTGTGTACAATAAAGAGTACATATATCTATATATAATTTTTTTTCGCGTTATACTCAAATATGTTATACTCAAAACCAACCACAAAAACGCCAGTAAAGGTTGATTTTCAAAAAGTTGTGATACCCGTGTTTCATAATTTCTTTTGCTCCGTACACTGAAAAGTTTCGCGCCCATGTGATGTAATAATTTTTTTTTCCATCCAAACTTTGAGAGCCCATTTGACCCACTTAGGTGTGGAACTTCGAAAATCCGTTCCTATTGTTCACTCAGCCTATTTGAATAATGTTGATTCCAAATTTCAAGATTCTACGTTAAATGGTTTTGGCTGTTTCGTGATTCTTATAAAACATCCTGTTCTTTTTTTTATACAGATTAATATGTAAATAAGAAAAAAAGAATCCGATATCATCAGCCAAAAACAAAAAAAAAAAACAATACAATTGTCCTATCGCATGTATTCTGTACTATAGCCAGTAAGTCAAGTACAATATTATAATAAATGTTGTCATCCTTTTACCCACCTTAGGGGTGGAATTTCCTAATACCCTGAAATATATTTTTTTTACTGAAACACCAAATACCAATTTATATGCGTTTAACTTCGAAAACTCTAATTTTCATACAAACTTTCATCCCCTATTTTAAATCCTTTAATATGTATTCTTTATTTTTAACTAACAGGCCAATTACTAAATTACATGAATTTAAGTTAAAAAATGACGGATTTTCATACATATTTTACCCCCTTATGGGTGGTATTTCCAAAAATTGTTAAAATAATAGACATTTGGGCTCAATAATAATCGATTTTTAAACAATGTACTTTTGTACTTAGTACGCTTCTAGAAATATCCAATTCAATATTTTTTTGCAATCTGAATTAGTAAGAAGAAGCCGAATTAGTTAAATTATGTAGGTACTTAAGTATATTTTTTTACTTAATATAAGCCAGTGCTTGACTGCAGTCCCAAAGCGGCGACGCAATCTGGGATGGTAAAGCGCACTAGCTTATTAAAGCCTATTCACTCTAGCCTGAAAGACACCCACATTATATTATACATAATACATACATATTATACATTTTGTACGCCTATCTTTCTATTTAAGGGTTATAAATCAATCTCAACGATCTAAATCCAAAATCTCCTCCCATCGAGACGTTTAAAACTAAGGGTGTCAATAAAAGCCGTCGTTTGAATATGCTCTAAAACTTCCCCAGCCCGAAGAGGGTGTGCCCGCCATTTTTCACCGTTGTTGCCAACCGACCCCTGCGAAAAATCCTAATCCTTGTTTAAAAGAACAGTCATTTATCGTGCAGTGACGCTTAGCCGACGCACCCAGAGACCGGGGGGAGTTATGGCGTATATTCACCAGATTAGGATAATATCTGACGCTATTTGAGGAATTTTTGTAGTGTACAGGTCATAGCAGCAGTCGTATGCCGCGTTTCAGTTCATTTTATCACGTAATCTGTTTTGGAATTTTTAAATTTCTTTTTTATAATAGATACGCTTATTAGTTTCAATTGTCAATTTTGATCGAAATCATGCAATTTAATATGCAGTGAGAGAGAGATGCGAGACGCCACGCAACACGCAACGCGCGACCTCTCGCGACGCTCCGCGCCTCCTTAAATGAGGCCTTAGTTATGGACTTCGTCCGTCTGTCTGTCTGTCTGTCACAGGTATATATTTCACGAACCAGTGACGCCATCAATTTGAAACTTGGAATAGTTTTGATCTTACTTATCCAACCTCATCGCAAATCAAATAAAAATATTTTTTTTTCTTTAATTTTTGAGGGTAAAATCTTAAATAATTATGGGTAATCTATATTTTACAGGAAACAAATAACATAGTTATTTAGTAATCGTCGAAAAACCTCCACAAACAAACTTAGTTTTTTTATTGCTGTCTGAGATATTAGACGAATTGTAAAATAACTTTAATAGGCCCAAAGATGGTATGAAAATGGACCCCTCGGTGCACGAGTCCGTCTCGCACTTGACCGGTTTTTTTATCTATATAAATGTGTCAGGGGTCAGGGTAAAGAGAAAAAATAATTACGTTAAAGAAAATAAATCCAACGATAGTCTAATACAAGGCCTTTTGATGATATCACTGAAAAGATCATAAAACTTATTATTCAGAGCATTCTTCGGTTAGCCTTGTCAAGTGGGATCTGATCTCCGTACCTACGCTAAGAGCTATCCAACCACGCTGAATAGGCAACTTTATATTCTTGATAGCAGCCCGCGGGCAATGGGCACAAGCGGGTAGACTAGAATTCAAGGCTCTGAAAAAAGCGAGAATATTGCTACGACGGGTATGTGCAAACAGAGACTTGTCTAGTGTGGTACATATAGTTCAATTGATTTGTGCGTATTAACTTATGCTGTGGTTGTCGGGGCAGCGATAAGTTAGCCTTCATCATCGTGTTCTGAATATTTAAATGCTATTACAAACAACGTGAACCATATCTAATCATAATTACGTTAATTGCTCAGCAATTGTAAGCAACATTTATTAACATTATTTTGACTATTTACTTAACATTTCTGTTCAGGACGACGTTCACAGAAGGACAAAACAGTGTATTTGTGTTACAGTGTGTTGTGTTTTATAGTTATAGTTAAGTTTTATAACTCTGCGATAGTTAAGAGCCTAGATTTAATTTCCTTATAAATTATAATATTGTTCGTGTATAAGCTCACAATTCCGAGGAGGGGTGAGCTGAATCACTTATAGATAGCCTAGCCTAGGTCTCATAGTACTTGCTATTTGTAATTAGCGTAGGGTAATGGTATCACAGAAGTACCCACATGCCCTAGATGTGCTAAGCACCTATATGTACATTGCAGTTAGGTCCCAAATCTAGGAACCAACTCAGGACCTAGATTTGGGTCCGTCTTGGTGGGTCTAAGTGCCTAAACAGCACTGCTGCAGTGGCGTGCAGTCCATATAGGCAAAAAGTGTTTGCCTACCCTGTGATTTCCCCAATCAGACATATCAATATAAAGTGTGCATAGTAATATTTCGTTTTCTTTTCAATTATTTCACCATTGTAAATAAACAAAAGCACACAACATGTTTGAAATCAATCACCTATGCGCGACGAACTTATAAATTCACTGTACTATATCTACTCATAAATAGATTTCGCGCGCGGGCCACGCAAAGACACGACACGGCGGGGTCTGGATTTTCACACATTCAAAGAGATTTATTGCACACAGACTCACACCGATACACGCACCCATAAATAATCTGACTTGTATAATAGAAGAAATATCACGCACACAGACAAAGGACAGAGGCACAGAGAGACACTGCCTACCAAAAGTGACATTTCAATATAGTTTAGTCCCGATAGATATTTATGTTACGACATGAATGCTAATTTCACACACTCAGATGTTGCAACCGTAGAATATTTGGTAAGGCGTTCGGAAGCAATTCGCGAGACGCGAGTTCGTATCCTCTTAGAATCGAAGTTTCTTTTTGTAATGTTTTTTAAATTATTTAATAGAATATAAAGCGGTGCGGGTGTGTACGTACTTTGCGAGAGGTCGTATTTTGCGAGAGATAATAATTTAGCTATATATATAGCTATTGTGCACAAAGGGGGTGAGTTGTATTGATTCAAAACAAACAAGTCGTAATCATTTAGTCAATAAAATATACTCATTTGCTTTTCCTTTGTCTTCCAGACTAAGAATATGCCCCTTTTTGGATTTGTATAACTAAAAGAGAAAGTTATCTTATTTCCTGAGAGACCTAGCTGGCCGGGATTTTGGTTTTGGAAGAGTTCAAACAATAAAAAATCTCTCCTGGCGTCCACACTTATTATAGTTTAATTTATAGATACATGTTGTATCTTAGCCGTAAACATACATATCTTTCTACTGTTGCATGTTGTAATGTGTTTTAATCATCTTAGTACGTATCTACAAGACAAGCAACACTCATATTGATAGGTAAGTTTATTTCTCTTCGACTATCCAAGTAGGATTATATTTTTCGATAGTAGGTATGTTTATTTCTTGAACACGGTCTGCGGCATAAATGGTTGCATGGATTTTAATTTAATATACTTAGGTACTTCCTACATAATAATATCGTTTTAGTTGTGGGAGTGAAATAAAATATAGTCAGGAATATTTGAGCAATTTTATGCAATAACGTCAACCCACAAAAATATAAATAATTCTGTGTTAACGCCATCTATCTCTCGTTATAGGCGCAGGCGACGTTTAAAAAAATGCCCATGTCGGTAGTATGTATGTAGTAAATTTATTAAAGCTCCATCTAACAAATAAAAATCTTAATGCAGTTTGTCGCCTATAACAAGAGATAGATGGCGTTAACACAGAATTATTTATATTTTTGTTAACACATTATTGCATAACAGTGCTCATTTATTCAAAAAAACATCAGTAAGTACAAATAAATACGAAATACTTACTTATGTTACAGTGGCAATACATACAAACAAAAAGACTGTTACCCTACGACTCTAGAGATCTAAGATATTTGCTTTTTTGCCTACCCTGATCAAAAAGTCTGTGCACGCCACTGCACTGCTGTACATATTTCCAATGTTGTAGGCAAATGTTCTATTACATTTCATGTTTTCTAGGGTTTTTGCTATGACATACAGATAGTACACATCGCAGGCTACCTATCGGTACTATTTGTGGGTATGTGGATGCTACGGGCAAGGCGCAGGCGAAGCGACAAGCAGCATAGTAGTCGCGCCCCTACTTACAGTATTTATCGGCCTGTAGTTCCCTAACAGAAATAAATAAATAAACCCTATGTACACCGTTACAAAGTTGCTTACAAGTACTTTCTAATGGTATAGGTATCATGTATATGTCTAGAATAGCCTAAGTAGGATAAGCAAAAATGTACAGCTTTTATAGTAAAAATAAAGGTATACGTAACCACTCTTCGGCGGGTTCATACCGTACCAGCGATAGCTACAGACACACAAGACGTCAGCGGCTCGTTCACTCGGGCCCGCCCGTCCTGACAATTTCGTAGCCCCACCGTTACCGCAGAATAGCGCTACATTTTATGGCCACTTGCAAAAACGCTGTGCAGTATTGCATTATCCCGGGTTTCCGGGTTTTCCGGGACCGGGACTCCGAACACTGAAGCGCGTGCGGGAAATTGACGTGAAAATCACTATGACTGTCCATTATTTTTTATTGGCAACAGCCCGATCATGGTGAAGCATTTTATTATGTGAAAATGTTAATAAATTATATAGGTAATATTATATTTACATAAAGCATTCGTGACGATAATAATAAATCATGTAATATGTATTTACATAAAGCACACAGAAGTAATAAAATATCTGTAGACATATTTTTTTGCTATATTTACAGACATAATACAGTTTTTAGAAATTTACCTTTTTGTGATTGGTTAGTACTTTGTACTTGACTCTGAATCGCAAGTTTGCGGGATTAAATATTAAACTCTGTAGTAAAAATCCCATGAACAAGGTAGGTACATGTACAACATTAGGTACATGTGCGGCATCAAACAAGCAAAATTTAATATATAATACTAGTAAGATGCATTGCTATTATTTAAATAAATTTATCTATTCATTTTCATGTCATTAAATCATTCAGTAATTCATACATGTATGTAAATTCTGTATAGCACAAACAATATTAAAACATCTAAACTTATGCTAACTGATGCTTACGATACTCTTTACTCGTGTTCAATACAAGTTCCAGCCAATCATGATTCCTGATTATATTAAATGCTCGTGTCCTTTACGGTGGGTATTATGTTAATTGCAAACCATTAGTATCCCAACTCAATATTAATAAATATTACGATGGTGTTCGACACTCGCTATTGGATACGACTAATCGCCGCGATTATTCGCACCATTCACTGCAATTTCGTATGCAATGCAAGATGTAGGGTGTAATAGTAAGTGTGACGGGTAATTGGATATTGATGATTAAGGGGGTAACAACGGTAAAATTGCAAAAATAGCCTTAGTTTAAAGAGTTCGATAGATCAATCCGCTATTGCATTGGCTATAAAAATTATATGTACTTATACCTCAGATCTTCAGCAAATAGTTTTATTGATTAGATATTGGATTAAATAAAATGTTTTCAAGCAATATGTATTTAAAAAATGTACTACGTTGGATATGAATTGTGTTAGCGTTCAATATCCGTTCATCGGATAGACGTCAAACTTGGACTATAAAAAGCATAATAACCTATTCTACAATTTGTATTGATTACATTTCTTAATTTCATTCATGTTTTACAAGAAATTATAGAAAAACCACGTACGCGATGCATTTCCCCTTGCAGCGCCCCCGCGATCGCCTTTCATCAGTCTTTCGTGGACTGTTATGGAGGGTGGACGTGCTCGAATTTTTTTTGACAAGACGAATTTAATTTAAATGATTTTGAACATATTTTTAATTAAGATATGTTACATATGGTATAATTATAACATTATAAATCATTTCAAATGAAATCTATACTTCTATATTTAATTAAAGATATTTTTATAGTAATACCATATTTTTGGTTCATCATAGAGTATGTGAAAGTATCGTTGCCGAGTATTATGCCTAACTTTTAAAGCGTATCAGAGTCATATATTATGATCTGATGATGACTAATTGAAATCGTATTTAATACTGTGTAGGTCGACAAAATGACATACATTATGATATCCTTTACATTATGATTTTTTTTTGTCAAAACATGAACGGTGTTATCATGTTGGTTTTTGCAACTTAGCAACAAGTCGAGTACCTGGGTGATTGGCTTAGTGGTGAGCGACACGCTTACCTACGGACAGATGCATTGGACAGTTGCTCGTCTTTTGAGACATCTGGATGGTTAAGTTGGAAGGGTACTCATGTGCTCTCTAGGTGGCGCCACTTAAATATTACATTTCTTCCGCTATGTAACGTAAGTAGAAGGCTGGCAAAAAAACTATCGGACCAAAAGGCTATAATTATAGTTTTGGATGACAGGGACAGGAAGAGACTTTTCTATGGGTGGGTGCTTCGATTACTATCAGGTAATACCTTGGTTTACTTAACTAAGTTGCGTAACAATAAACTGATGGTGTTGTTGGCAGGCACGAGAAAAAATACCACCGCGGTAAAATGTTAGTTACTCTAAAACCAGATCGCTTATTAGAATCAATGTAAATTAAATATCTATTTAAATTTTACATTACCTATGCACCTACCACTATTACCCTCTGCATCATCCAGAGGTAGACGGGCAGAGAATGCCTAAGGCTTCAAGTCCGCCTGTACATATTTAAGTGTGCTAAAGAATAAATAAAACAAAATAAAAGGATGCTCCGCGTAGTTCAAACCTCGCGATCGGTACAGAACTCAAGATGAAGTTACGTTACGTACTCTCGTGGTCACGAACGGTCTATCACCTTTAGGACGACAATCGCTTGCACGTGCCGGCCCAAACTATTTTGATTGAAAACTGAAACTTACACTAAAAAGACTATTACTGAATTCGTGCGTTCAAACAAACAATGCTACGGATTCCTTTGGCAGCCACGTATATTGAAAAACAACACAGGTCCGTTGATTTTGTAGTTTGCTACCCTGGCCGCTGACCTTAAGGTCTTGGGGTCGATTCCCACACAGGACAAACATTCATGTGCATGAACATAATCTGTTTGTCTTGGGTCTGGGTTGTTTTTACCTGTACTTAATTATGGAAAAAGTTAAGTATCTTATCATAGTTTCAGTTCAATGGCCATTGCGGAGTCAATCACGGAACTCATCCACATCATCATCAGCAGCCAGAACGTCCACTGTTGAAAAAAGACCCTCTCTCCCTTAGAGGGGAGGGGTTGCCATAATCCCCACGGCTGGCAGGCGGTTGGGGATCGCAGATAGGTGGTAGATAATCCAATAAAAAGACGCTGCTGCTCGTCTTCTTGTTTTTCCTTAGTCGCCTTTTACGGACACCCAAAGAAAGGAGATGGATGCTATTATTCTTATCATGGAACTAATTGTCACAATAAAAATAATTTATGATTTTTGGGTCTGCACGACTTGGGTCGACGTTGGGTATCTGGTCTTGAGTAAGGTTGGAAGCTAGCAAGCTTCCAAGATTCGGGTACTTGTGCCGCTCTTAAAGATAATATACGCATTAGAATAGGAAACATTACAGTTACACGCTTCTTTAATAATACCGCTAGCATCTCATCAGGGCCACTGGTAAGCATTGCAGCATCTTAAGTCACTCTCTTTGTCATACTCGAACATCGCAATCAATCATCAATTTGGTTTCAGTTCATTTTTCCAGGAATCAAAAAGCTCAACTATCAGATGGATGTTTATTGGTTAGAGAATTTGGAACTAATTTAGGAAATATGTTAAAAAGGTCCCTTTTTACGAAAAAAAAACTATATTTTGAAGGCTCTGTTAAACGCTTTCGTTTTGACGTGCAGAACAGAAACCTTAGAACTTTGTGCATAGTTTCATTTCAAGTACGCTTACAGTAGTCACGGCAAGACTCTGCACAGTAGCTATTTTTATGTTTATGTATTCAGAACTCACAACTGTACTTGCGCAATGGTTCGTCAACCCTAACTTCAGACACACAAAAATCCGCTGTGACTGTAAGTTATAAGTAGTACGAATGTATATGGATTCCGAATGGCAGGCACAATGTATTCAGCTGGGTCGAAGTGCGTTCCGGTTGTAACCGGACCTCATAACCACCAACGATAGATTAGAAGTATGTATAAGTCTCACTAGTCAGGCATTGGCCATTATGCAGTGGCGTGCACAGAGGGTAGGCAAAAAAAAGTATTTGGCTTGTTTCACCTATTTTAAGTATGTTATTATACTATTTCAAATATCCATATGCAAGCAAATACTATAGACATATTAATTTGCATTTGAAAACATTAATAAGTTTATTCAGCGGCTCTATACTGACAAAAATATTTTGCCTACCCTAGGATTTCTCTAAAAAGTCTTAATTTAAAAAAATCTTAGTTTGGACATGAATTAACGTAATTTTTTTTTTATGTAAAAGGATATGTTGGTAATATTGGTTAATTTAAGGATATTTGTGCTGGAACACGAACAAATAGCATAAAGCATTAACAACTCGCAGATATTTTTGCCTGCTTTCAGTGCACGCCACTGCCATTATGGTTACAACTGTAAGTGGTTGGGTTGTCAGATTGTAATTAGGTGGCACGCCAAGGTATAAATCAAGATATAAAACAGTGGTTTACCGTTATTAAACTGCATCATTTCATTCTATAACGGAATAGGCAAAATTAACAAATCATATCACACATCAATCATATCATATCACATCTGCATATTTTTAGTCTATGATTTTTCAAATGTAATATTCATAATTGCTGGTAGCGCCCTCTACGATGACAACTCTCGGCCGGAGCGGCCAGATTCTCAAGGTCATTGGCGCATGTTACCCCCTTAATATGCACGCATACTAAAAGCCGGATGATATTACGATAATGTTCTTCTAAGAAGATTATAGTGTTATAACTTAATATGATACTATTTCCCTGGTGTTTAAGTATTAACAACAGTAGATTATTTAATCCACTAAATATAGCTGTAATTTTACGATATATATAGGTATGTACTTACGTAGTAATAATTTATTTTTGAACTTTATTTTAATCGAGAAGTTTGTTATTTGAACGCGAAAGTCAAAAAAAAATATTTTTGGCCGATCCTGACGTAGTTCAGTCGTCTATAAAATGTTATATTATGCATTCCAATAAATAATAATACCCTGGAACAATCTACACACGGTCATCTGATTCTAAACTAAACTGAGCCTGTACTATGGTAGCCAGACTATTGATGCAGTAATTAAATAACTTGTATTTTGAGACGATTTAAGACCAGCCGGACCAAAGTAACGTAACGCAGTAGTTCCTCGTGGGGTGTCCGGGTAAGAATAGCACCCTCCCATGTCCTCTGGTTGGTTGTCCATAACTAAGGGAAAACAAGAAGACGGGCAGCAGCGTCTTACTATTGCATTACGTACCACCAATACTGCGATCCCAAGACGCCTACCAAGCGTGGGGATTATGGCAACCCCTCACTTCTAAGGGGGAGATCTTTGTTCAGCAGTGGACATGTTTCGGCTGCTGATGATGATGATGATGATGATGGGCCAAAGTAACTCATATAACAATCCTTTCGTACACCCTTCTACCAAAATTAAAAATACCAAGTGTTTACCAGATCTGAATAGACACAAGTAGAAATCTTTAATGATGTTAATCTTATTACTCATTCTAGTTACATAAACTTTCTGATTAGGTACTACTGACTATTTCTATTTACTTATACTTTCTGATCATATTAATTCTATATAAATACATATATAAATGTCCTTGCATTTATATAATTATATGCATGCTGATACATAGGTAATACACCCGCGGGTGATAGGTAATAGCCGATCAGAGCGTCGCTGATTAGTTTTGCAGAAGCACCGTATTGCGTGCGCGCAGCCTAATCACAACATTTTGTGTAATCAAAGTCGTTTATCTTATACCTTCGTGAGTTATAGCACGTCCGGCGTTTAGATTTATATTGCCAACGTGCAACTGAACAATTTTTTTTCAAATCTGATTGATATCTCAGACATCCTGACTTCCTTCATGCTATCTAAAATATTAATCGCTAAAGGAACTCAATCAAAGTGATTGATATGGTCTTACAAATATATACCTAACGTATCTTGCTTAAGTGGCTTACCAATCTAAGAAAATAATTGTACTCACGATTTAATTATAGAATGCAAGAAGACGTTTATTCCACTAAAATAACAAAACTTACTCATCAGTTTAAAAGTCATAATACTAAACCATGGCACAGATTTTCGGCTGAACAAAAAAAATTAAAGAACAAAGCAAATAGAAGGTAGAACTCGGTGTATCCTAGGTACATATACCTAATAGAATTAATATAAGCCCTCAACATAATAGCCATTGACTTGAGCCATATAGGCATATGTATAACCATTTTATACGAACTCAAACGACCAATCTTCGGGATAATTATTCTTCTGTATAACTCAATCATCGGTCCACTTTTGCATTATTGTTATCAATATAAATTTATCAGGGATCATAAACAGGGAGCCTGCAGCAGCCAGCGCAGCTTGCGCGGTGTGTAAACATAGCAATCAGTTTAATTACATCTAGTGAAGTAACATGGCGCGCGTCACCGCCTCACAAGCCTAATCAATTAAACCAACAGACGTTTCCGCTTTAGAAGCCTTTATAACACTTTACCTCTGGAATTTAAAATCATAACCCTTTTTTCGCTGTCAAATCTGATTGAAGGTTAAAAGGAAACGGTGTATTCAGAGGCTATGGAAGAAGAAAAGAAAGGTTCGAATTAAGAAAATACATACAAATTCTGTAGACTATTCAACCTAAATGTCTCGGTATAAATACTGAGATAGCTTAATTTAATTACACATTACTTACAGATAGGAGCACGAAAAAATAACTCTACGATATAAAGAAAATGAATTCTTTGGTCATGTAATACATTATAAATATTGAACGCATACTCTTACAATCCAGAATAGTTGAGAATAGGTATTACACTGACCGTACAGTTCGGTTCTCAGCGAGCACAACTCGCACGTATCTGAAACCCGGACAAGGGCGCGTAGTGCAAGAACATTAACAACGTATAATAAAATAACGTAGAACCCAGCCGTGCTGATTCGTATTTTATCATAATTCATTTTAAAGTGTATTATAGTGGCCATAAGTGTGTATTGTATAACAAGAAAGTAATCTAACTTACACCCAACCAAATATGTCCAGAAACGCCTTCTTTCTATATTTAAGAGGGGACTATTTTGATAGTCTTAAACATTCTTAAATACAAAACAATAAAAACAAACTAAATTCGAACAGAAATAGATTATATAATTATGTTATACACACGACTTAAGTAGTGTTTATCTATAATTCGTAGATTTTCAAAACAACTTAGTTTGTGAAATTTTGTCTCCAGTGGTAGCTAAATGACTGACAGCGAGGACTACGTCCTACGCGCAATCGTGAACGCGGCTTGTAAATTGAGTTTAGAGTAGACTAGCGACTCACTATACCTACTATAATATTTAACCCAAGAATGATGAAAGAAATAATATCTTCAGGAGCTGCCTTGCTCAGTCTCAGCTAATATATTTCGGCAACATTATACTTACTACAAAAATGTATGTACCCACCTACACAAATAAGAATTGACCAAAATTCTGTGCAGATGTTTTCAAAGGAAATGGTAACAACGGTAGAAGCATCATTCGCTAAATCTTTTCATAAGATTCTTACTAGTTAACACGTAAAAGTTGCAAGGATATCGAGCAAAGCAAACCAAAGCATTTTTCTGATCTGCTTGTCATTGCATTCGCTTCCAGTAGGCAAGGGTTTCGCGTGTCATTATTAGGTATATCAGACGAGAGTTCAAGTGCTCGTCACTATTCGTAAGTTGCGAAAAAACGATTATCGTCATGTTGTGTTATCTACAGTGTATAACTATCTTTACTTGTAGTAATTGTACACGCCGCTGTAATACGGACGAGATCAGTTAAAGACAATCAAAAAATGCAAATAGACAAATGCTCCCTTGACGGTTTCAACGGTTGGATTGTCCTGAGATAAACTAATTCCCCTGTTTTATGGCACGTTTCCGAATTAAGAAAACCAGAAGACAGGATCTCTACTTAAGAATCAGTTTATACTTTGTATACATATATGTAGAGGTAATGTTAAGTTAATACTTCACGCTAAATAATATTGGAATAGCAGGAAAATGCTTGCTCAAGATTGAAGCCGCTTGACTGGGTAAGTACCTACCTTCAAAAAATCATATCACCAAATAATGCTACCCGTACCTTCGAGTGGCGTTGAGTTTCTGGATTGAATAAGGTTGTCATTGATGCACCGTTCAAAGACGCGCTGTTCGGCATTTAAAATACATTGAAAATACGATCAAGAATAAATTAATTCAATGTGGTGCGACTTGCATCACTGGTCTAGAAGTAGAGATAGGAGATCTTTCGTGCTCGCTCACTGCTTGATACACACGTACGGCAGGAAAATAGTTCGTTCCTTTGGTTGGCATGGTAACTCGTAGAGTGGCCCGGTAGCCATGTATTATTAAACTAGTGCGCTTCTGACTACGGCTGCACCACTCCTTAACGGGTAAAATTGTGACCAAGCATTAGAATACAAAACAAGTATAAATTATAAAAGCATAAAAAACAAAACGGAATTAAATAACATTATACATACATAGGTACCTAATACGTATACATACACATGTATATATATTTCAACTCGTCTCATTAAGACCTTCCATTTTATACATTGATGTTTTGGAAAGTGAAAAAATAAAATAAAATGGCAGCTGGCGGACGCCATTTAAATTTTTTGAATAAATTATATTGCATATGTCATTCCCACAACTACGACATATTATAAGTCAAAATCCATCGAGTCGTTTATGCTCATTAGTGAAAAATCCTAAATCTATGTTTATGCTGTAGGCTGTGCCAAAGAAATAGACACAAATACATACATACTTTCGAAAAACATAACCCTCCTCCTGGGACATTCGGGCAAAACGTATAAATAAAATATCTAAGAAAATTAAATACCTAACAATAACAAATTTACGTAGCGGGGAGAAAATCCACAAACTTCACCAGACCACAAACTGAACCCACACCAACACTTGAACTGAAATATAATATATACAATCTTCCGACCCGTAATTAGCATTCAGAAATCTCGCTATTTACCCTTATTATGGTGGGTATCGGCACCGCATCCCATACATACTACGTAAAGCGACACCGCCGACATCTCCAGACATTCGCCGACACCGCCGACACTATCGTGACTAGTATCGCACGCGATTACCGATACATCTCATTCAAAGTTAAATATACCTATGATTCCTTTACTTGTATTACAAACAGATTTATTTAGCTTTAAATGCTAAAACATAAGAACCTAGTATACAACTTATTGGGCACAAAAACAAAGTGACAGTAGCGGTAGATAGCTTGAAGTTGCAGTGTTCTGGATAATTTAGTGCCGTGTAGCCCAACTCGCACAGACCACTTGCCATCAAGGAAATAATAAAGAAATATCATGTCTTGTTCAAAATGTGAAAACTTATTTTCATTCACGTATTTTATGTAGGTAACAATTACATATGTATTTGTACACTGTGTTCTGCATGTGAGATATACTGCGTCATAGCAGCAGGTACTGCTAGGTGGTGGGTCTCTTTCCCCTATGCAAGCCAAGCAGCAGTGTAAAAACATTGCGTTGTTCCGGTGTGAAGGGCACTGTAGCTGGTGAAAACCCGGTAGTTTATGTGACGATCGGTAATGCAATTCAGTTGTGTATAGGCAGGCGTATCGCTAACTTTCAGTGAAGTTCTGAGGGGCTAGACAAGATGCAATCGCTTCATAGCGAATCTATTTCTTCATTCGCTAACGGTGTCAATTCCCTACAAATTGTCACGTGATTTTTCGATGACATATGTCATTCTCATACATTTTTATACTTTCTATTAACGATAGCGATTGTAGAATGTTACATTGTCTAGGTGGGCTGGCTTGTCTCGTCACTAGATATAATAATAAAAAAGATCCATACAGCCATATTATCAAATCGTCTCTCTCGTCTTGAGTCGTAATTCATTCTCAAATTAATTTTCGAATTAAACTGCATTAGTGTGTAAAAAAATTCTGATAATCAGAATCGCTGAATCTACAATCAAAGATTTTCTTGATTTGACAAATTAGTTTTAGGGTAAACCAGATCAATGGCGGCCCATGTGAGTCAGTGCCACAGTTCCCGCCATATCCGACAATATTAAAGAATAAACTGTCAAAACCCATTTATATGAATGATGTCGACTTTTGGTACATTTTTATTATATGTCCCATGCAAATTCGACCTCTATAATGTTCACAATCGAGTTCATTTTACCTCGTGAGTATATAAAGTAAGTAAACTGGATTTTTATGAGGCGTATGGTAAGTGGCACTTATGAAGGTTCAGAAGGAAATATGAGGGAAAGCTTTATGGCGGTGATTTAAATTGTATATCTTCACAGCATTAACTTGAAGGGTAAGTGCACTGTTAATATATAGCTATTCTGAACTCGTGCTTGATTCGAGTTTCAAAACTGAAGTTCTTTTTCAAGGTTCCGTACCTAAAAGGTAAAAAAGGAACCCTTATGGTACGAATTCGTCTGCCTGTCTGTCCCACCTATTGCCTACGTTAAGTACGAAAGTAAAGTACCTTTTTTTCAGAAATGGGACGTCGAAATTTCAAAGTGAGACTACTAAATGTATAAAGGGGTCTCACAATATGAAAGCAACAGAAACTTAATTTGCACATTACAAAATGTCAGTTTTTAAAATTACTATGCGACGTAAAATACCATGCCCTTCCTTTATCTCCGAAGTTGGAGAAGGGAAAAATCTGATAATCACCTCCCCCGGCGGCGGGCTCAATGGCGAGGCACTGAGGGGTTTTTGGTGCAGATCCTACCAGAGCGCCCCCCAGTTCTCCCCTCTCAAGTACCAATGCTACAGCCGCAGGAATTTTAGTGGGTAAGGATGGACATATTGAAGCTTGCCTCCGCGTCAAAAACAAAATTGCTTGCTACTACAATAGTGTATCCTTTACACAACACGATACAAAAGCGCACATCATAAAATTCATTGATCAATGGCGTCAATCAGGAATGCAAACATCCCTGTTTGAGTTCATTATCTTTGTTGAGCCCACGCCCAGTCCACACCCGCCTACACCCAGCCGTACACCAGCTGTAAGGGGTCGTCCATTAATCACGTGATGTTTTTTAGCAACTTTTTAACCCCTCCCCCCTCCTGGTGATATATGGTGAGGTTTTAAACTACCCCCCTATCCAAAATCACGTGTATTTTTTTGTACAAAATTTCAATATACTTTATATTGAAATTTTCGGAATATTATCTTTAAATACAGGTACTTAACTGATTAAATGTTGAAGGGGAAGTCGTTGCCGGCAACGGTGTCAAGGCCACGTGCCGCTGTTTGGTTTAGTTTCAACGAAAAATAAATACACGTGATGTCTCATTATACCCCTCCCCACTCCTGGTGATATTTCGTGATTTTTTCGGAACCCCTCCCCCCCCCCCCCCTTTCGAGCCTCACGTGATTAATGGACGACCCCTAAACAGAAAAATATCCGCGGTTTTTACTCTAAGGCTGCATACGACCAATTTCAATTTATTCTCTATGGTTTCCATTGTCTGCTGCGGTCTACCGCACAACATGGTGCCTCGCATTTCACTAACACTTCGATCTATGCACATTGATTTAACGTGTAGCCATTCTAAAGCTTAAACATATTTTACGCGACTTAAGACTCATAACATGTATGCCTTGCGTAATGTACTACATAGTACCTGTGTTAATAAATATTTGAACATAAACACACTTCAGTAAGTAAGAAATAAGCTCTATAAATTATCTCAAATATTGTTACAATCTGTCCATATTCAAAACGAGAGTAATATGACGTGCGATTACAAATTAAAAGTGTTTTTTTTTAACGTTCACAATTAACCTGTAGCTGGAGAAATTGTGGGACTAATGAGAACTATACCTAATGTTTGCAGTGCAATTGCGTGGTGTGTTGCTTACCATTAAGCGAAAAGTCTTCTCAATAAATCTATAATATAAAATCGTCTTGCTAAAACTCAGAAACGGCTTGACTGATTTGGATAATTTCTGCTCTAATCAAGGGGTGGTGTAAAAGAAAAAAAATGTGAGTATCCATTAAAACTGTTGAAAAAAACGCGGGTGGAGCTGCGCCGGTCAGCTTATTGTATTTATATAACAATTCAATCTAACTATGTAAGATATTTTGCATACGTGTAAGTTGTATTGAACGCACTTTATATGCTTTTAATGTTGACCACCAGGCTCACATCGGTATCTTAACCATCTCGGGATGAAAAACAGTAAAGTACACTTGGTTATGGCATTAAATGACACTTTACGAGGACAGGCAGAGATACATCGCGCAGCACGCGTCTCGCGCGCTCCTAGGATATACACAATATCATTTAAGAAACATTTTACATTCTGCTTCTTTATTATACACGTAGTAAGTATACAGTTTTTTTTTGCAAACGTTGTATTTGTTTAATTTTTGTTTAATGCCTATTCAAAAATGAGGGGAAGTGGACACTACACATTCTACGTTAATTCACTCACACAACTCTACATACCTAATACATCACACAGCGTAAACCAGTGAGTCTAATATCGTAAAACATTGTACAGGATTTCTATAGATAGACGCAGGTGTGCATTGAGAAAGGAGTTTTGGCAATTCATCCCCAAGCAAGGGAGCTCAACACAATATTTATAACGACATTGCGCATAGCTCTCCATCATGTCGGTGTCCTGTCCCATCACATTGAAAGAGTAAAGGGAAAGAGAGAGTGCACCTATGTGTAAGCAAGCACTTGTGCACTATAATATCTCCTACTTAGTTCATATTGTCGTTTTATTCAGAACATTCGTGCGTCAAGACAAGAATAACCGCGATTTGTACTAAGTAGTTGTACAAATCAATTATTGTATTCAATTTAACCAGCATGATTTTCCGTACTGGGTCGGTACAGTTGTAACTATTAGTTTTTTGCTCTGCAGTTAGTCGCCGCCCGTCCATCCATACACGGCGCCGCCTCGCGACATCGTTGCGAACTATCTCTGCACCGTGCTGCCGTGACACGCACATACCGGGGAACGACATATAATGCTTAGCGGAAGCTTCGAGTATTTAAATACTTGGTATTTACTAGATGCGCTTTATTAGATCATATTTAGATTTCAAAGCTGTATAATCTAAGATAATTGTTTTTTTTTTCTAATAGAATTAGTATCCATTTATGTTTCTAGGATATTATTTGAATATCTTTTAAAACACATAGTTCACATATTTTTTATCACACATACTTTACAGGCAATTCCAATGCCATAGTACACTCGTAGATTTCTGAATAAATTAATACATACCTGTCCTGCTGTAGCACTTCGGCACGCACCCAGGGCACGGCGCCCCACTCCTCGTCCTCCTGCTCCTCCGGCTTCATCTTCAGCAGCCCCGACAGCCACGTGTACGACTTGCTACGTTTCATCCTCACATCACACACTACTGTAATCTTTATATAAATTATTTATCACTTATTTATTGCTTTGGCTTAAATGATTATGAATTTTATGTTACTGGCACATTCACTTTTCACTGTCTGTTTGAAATTAGAATTCGTTTTTTTATTAGTTAAATCACAATCTCGATCACGATCACAATCTAGTCTAGAGAACACAATAGGTGTGCTTTGTTTTATCTAATTGTATTCACTGATTATGACAGCATTACCATATTCGATTGACACTTATTTGGCAAAAGGTTTAAAAACTGAGACTACTAAAAGTTGAAGATATTGTTACTCTTGGAGATTGAGCACCGTTTCCAAACTATTCGTGAGACTGGTACCTGTGGGTTTAAGAATAGATTCCTCATTAGTCTGTTTCGACATGTCTACGCAATGCTTCAACTACCGTCAAAATATCAATTAATTTCAACTCATTAAAATTTCTCACTTCAATACACAATCATGGAAACCTACAAATAAGAATTGTACATTTTCTGTACTATGAATTTTATGGCTAAAGCCATTAAGTTCAAATTCATTATGTTTTATTGAAGCTTTTTGTATTCTCATGGAAGAAAATTGACGTCGGACGAACGAATGTTGAAAAAAGGTTGTCGGACGCGGCTCGGCTCGTTGCTCGCAAGCTCCGTATTTCGTTTGTGTGTTTTAAACTTGACATCCTCTCACTAACCAAGCTTCTAGAAGTTCAAATAAATTTAACAAACTTTGTATAAAACTTCCCGTTATTGTATACAAACTATACATATAAATACGCTAGTTGTGACAATTACTTATTACATATAGGTATTTTAAAAGAAGGTTTAAAAAAAGTTATTCTGTGTTAGCTTCATTACTAACCGTCTATTTGGGTACATAAGCAGTGGCGTGCACAGAGTGTAGGCAAAGAAACGTATTCGGCTTGTTTAACCTATTATATGCATTAGTATACTATTTTAAATATCCATAAGTTAGCAGATTCTATAGATATATTAATTTGCATTTAAAAACTGTAATAACGTTATTTCTCTAAATAACCTAAAAATATTTTGTACTGACATGGTATTAACGTAATGTTTTTGAATGTAAAAGGGATACGACTGTAATGTTAGTATATTTAAGGATATTTGTGGTGGTACACTAACAAATAGAATACAGTTATACCGATAGAACTCGGAAATATTTTTTCCAACTTTCTGTGCACGCCACTGTACATAAGTACTACCGATGTGTCAAATATTATGTTGCAAAGATTAAGAAGAGACGATATACTTAACAGAGACCAATATTTATCTACTTTCTATTTTATTTTCGAATTCGAATCAAATCATATGTTCACATGGTTTGTGAACATATAATTTGAATCGTTTTGTTTTCGTTAACTTATATTTTAAAAGTTCGACGGAAAATATAGAACGGATTAGGTAGGTAATAAACAGAATTAACTATTTTCAGAGTCGATGTTAATAGAGTCATCTACAAAGCATTTAATTATATTGATAAAGGGGCGATAGTATACGGAACCCTACCACGGGATGTCAAATGTGACCTCCAGTGACCCACTGGCGTGATAGCGAGGTGTTGATCAATCGGACCCCACCAGACCGACGCGATACACCCACATGTACCTTCGCATACCTTTTCCATGAAACTATACTAACACAATTACACATGGGTACTTTATATACATTATTATTGAATCAAATAACGACACTTTATTTTAATTAAAATAAAGCCTGTACTTTAAATCTGAATTGAGATCTGAGTGAGATTTTGATTCGTGGTAATTTAGGTAATTTATTGTCATTAGAGCCAATCTTATTTTATCAATTAACCTAAGAAGTGTGTATGTATAAGTATCGAAAATGGAAATATAGACGTTTAACTAGACCGGCATCATCGAGCAAAATTTCATCAAAAACGTGTGATAAATCAATAATAACCTAAACTAACAAATAATATTTAAAAAGAAAATAAATGTCTTATTTCCTAATTTTGTTAAATAAATTACGCATATTTATTTTCTTAGCTTAATGAGACTACAATTTATTTCCATACATACATATATGTATTTTGTATATTTAGAGAAAGTTAATATAAAAGTGATGTTGCGAACAGAAAAAGGAGGAAATCTATCATATCCCACAATTGAGTACGGTTGTGTGTACAAAACTTTCTATTTTAACCGAATAGCTTGGAGCAGTATGTGGTCGTAGGGCCGGTGTAACGAATCTGCCGGTACCTGCAACAGAGAGAGGGAATACTTGAGCGTCAGGTGTCAAGGTGCAGGGGGGGGGGGCAGTGCAGCCTGCGCTGGCGCATGTTGACGTAACGACGTCAACACTCTTTATTAAATGGGTATTATTTGGTGAATAAGGTGTTTTTTTTTTGTATCACCATAACTGCCATTTTTCATTCAATAGTTCTGCCCGACAGACAATTTACAGGTTGAACCGTTAATTGTAGAGACTTGAATTTAAGTCGTGGTCTGCGTCAAACAAAACTCAAACAACAAAACAAAATTACATTACGCATCTTAATCACACGTGAACAGAAACTCAGGAATCTCTAAATTTTTAAGACAAACGAGCAAAATGTTTGCACATTTTTTTAATGTTCATAAGAGCTTTGCCGCTTCATCTGACAGTAATGATATTCCTAAAATACATTTTATCTAAGTGGAAACGGGCACCATTGTGCGTGGAGAGGGCGTGCCGGCACCGCTCCGATGCGGCGACGACGTTGTACGACATGCCGGAGAACCTGCGCTCAATGACGAGGCCTCTCGACTATATTGTTGTTCTAACGTTCCTAGTGACGAGATACTCAAAAGCATAATAGTTATTATGACCGATGAAATCTATTATGTAGTTCTACGTCGTAAAGTGAATTTACTAATGGAGTTGGAAAACAATAAAATTGTCGTCGATATAAAAAATCAGAGTACTATTTTATAGATATTTAACAGAGCAAGAATAACCCTGGCACATAAATACGTAATATGGCAATAAGGCAGCGCTATCGTAATAATACACAAATGCCATTTTAATAATAATACCGACGAAGGTATAACTTATTCGAACTTTTAGTAGTTATATGAACAATTACCTATATCAATACTTATAATGAGTTTTAGTGTCTACTAAGTATTCCTAAGACAAGGTGCTTAAGGAGTTTCACTTCACATTATGAAAACTATTCTCTTGGCTTTGTACTAAGTGGAATCTGCACCTTCATCATACACTTTTATTCTCAGAACTAAATCAATAGCTGCATGCTCGAGACAGCAATCACGAACCTAAAACCAATACTTTGTCAAATAGTGTCAATTCGTTCTATTCATCTATTATGGCCGGTTAGGTTTCGAAGAATGTGGTCAATAAACGTACACGTTTATATTACAGGTGAACGAAGTGTGAACGGAATACTTAATATACTTATTATACTTATGCCACTTTGAGGTAAGATTTACACGAAAAATAACGCGTGTTGTATTAATACATATTGCCGTGCGAACGTAGTTGTACGAAACGAACACTGAATCATTATATAGTCATCTTCTTTTTAGAACAACTATTTAGAGGTACTTTTAGATGAATCTACCAGGTACCTAGATCATTAAATTTGTACCAGATAACGTCTAACCAGGTTTGTTAGATATTCTGCGGCTAAATAAACTTTGCTATATTTTATCCCCGCGGGGTGCGGGGTTAGAATTGCATCCACATCTCTCAGCAACTAAGCGAGAACAGGAAGAAGGGCAGCAGCGTCTTTCTTTTGAATTTATCTGTCACCTATACTGCGATCCCCAAGACGCCTGCCAAGCGTGGGGATTGGCAACCCCTCCTTTGTTCAGTAGTTGACGTGTTTCCGGCTGCTGCTGATGATGATGATATTTTGATATAAAGGGTCATTATTTGTTAAGTAAATTTATTTGTTGACTGATGGCGTTACAATAGTGTCTAAAAGTAAATGTGTCGCTTACCATCATAACAAAATACCGACTCTAAATTATTTGGATTAGGAGGTTTTCCATTCGGACTCTACTATGACAGAGATTCCCAAGCCTTTCAGTCCATCCGATACCGTTTATGAGTACAGCAGCAGTACCTACCACGTGATTTCCCCGACCTTACCGACCACCATCTAAGTATTAATCATTACGAATTATATTCACAGTTAAAAACTTTCATATAATTTTGTTCCCATAGCAGCAAAACACACGAATGAACATTAATTTTGAACAGGATTAGCATCTCCGCTAATAAAAACCAAATAAATCCGTAACATGAAATTAACATATTAATTAGTTGAAGACAAGTCTTATGAACCGGTCCGCCTACATGACGCGCGTCCTCTGGTTGCTGAATTAGATCTTCGATACTTACTATTGTGCTAGAAATATATAGGGTCTACAAAACTTTAGTACAGATGACATAACGTTTTTGGACAATTCAATGTCTTTGCTTGTGGCGGCTTCGTGTGGCGGGTCACCCCCTTCCCTCCAATATGGTTGAGGGGAGTGATGGCTGCTGCTCGAGTCAACTCGTGCGCGGGTGCTGCTTGGGGGGACTGGTCCGACTACTATCCCTTTGGCTTTTTAGTTTGTTGTACTTTGTATTTTTTTTTTCTCTCTTATTTGATATTTTGAACGGCAAGACACACTGTCGCTCTGATCTAATTGTAACATGACACACTGTTTAAAAAAAGTGATAAAATGACAAGCCCTCTGAGTTTCTTGCCGGATCTTCTCAGTTGAGGCCGCGTTGTGATCCGGTGGTAGTCCAGTGCAGGTAGACCTTCTTTTAAAAAAAAAATCATGACCTTTCAAAAGTGCTAGCGTTAAGCCTATTTGAAATAAACTATTTTTGAGTTTGAGTTTGAGTTTGAGATTCATGCCTTAGCGACTCAAAGAAACACATAAATAGCTTTTTTATTGGTAAATAATAATAAGTGAAGTTTGACATTCAAGTGCAACAACCGTGAGATGATAAAGGTAATATAGATTAACTTAAAAGCTAACAAGTATAATATAATTTATACTTGTTAGCTTTTATATATTAGGTATATGTATAATATACATACATAAAACGTATACATATGTAAGTATATATCTTTGAATTCGTCTCGACCTTTAATTTGATACCCTTATTATTAATGTTTCTGCAAGTAAAAAAAATACAAAATGGAGGCTGACGACTGCCATTTTAACTTTTTGAAAAAAATATATAGCCTATGTCACTCTCACAGCTAAGATAAATTTAACGACATATTAGTATAGTCACAGTCCATTAAGCAGTTTAGTCAGTAGCCAGCCGTGGCAAAGAAATAGACATGCATACATACATACTTACATACATACAGTCTCTTATCATAAACGTAAGTTTAAGTTAGCTTTACTTAAGCATCGTATAAAATAAATTATAAGTATTTGTATTAAGAAATGATTACGATCACTGGGATCATCCCTAATCTATTATGAACTTCGTCCAACCTAACATTAAGAATCCGAGAGTCATCCAGATAAGATGAATCATGGTGGATTTCCATTTAAATTTACAAACCCACGGCTACGACATGCTACCGTAACTTTGAATGAGACTGGAGAAACTGCAAGTCAGAACAAAAGTTAACTTGCGCCAGAAATCGAATGAAACCCCATAGAGGGGGGGGGGGGGGGGGGGCATAGAGACGTAATCCGAAGTCCAAAGTCTGTGATAACCTATGACTAGTGTGAATGAAATATTTATTGTTATTACTTTTTAATTTAGGCAAGGTTATGAATGTGTGTGATTTTGCATTAAAAAATAATAAATGGAATTCGTATAGTTTGCTTAACAAATTAAGCACAATAGGTATTTTAACATCAAATTAGGCACGCGAACGACTACATAGTTTCGTGACATTTTTACATATATAATTAATTATATAGCCAGAATGTTTGAGTTTCTCAGGAGAAATACTATATTATCATAAAAAAATAGATTGGTGGCTTTTGGCTGTTATAGTAATGACGTTAAATAGTATATTTCATTACGAGTGCGGAAAGCCTGTCATTGCAAAGAGTTCCGACAAATGTCTACCCGAGCCGAGGCGCAGCCGAAGGCGCGAGGGTTGACAGTCGGAACAAGTTGCAATGACGGTTCCGCACGTGTACTGAACAACTATTTTTAATACAGTTGCGAAAAAACGAAGCAACTTAATAAAATAATAAAAATACACAACAAACTCAACTAACTTATCATTTATTTCTTATAAAAGTTATAATTCACATGTACATTGAAATTGGTACAGTTTTTAATAGTAACTGGGGAAGTTTTAGGTTGCATATTTACTGTTTGAGACAAACTATTATTAATTTCGTATGATTGTTCATGTATATTTGTCAAAGGTGTTAAACATTGGCGTTTGCTAGTTGATGGAATAGGATCTGATGAATTATCGTTATCAACGACGGTAGATGGACGAATGTTCTCTTCAGTATTGGCATGTGAAGGAGACGGACTGGACTTTAAATTAATGGATCGTGTGATTTTTTTCCCAGTTTCTAGTTTGTTGTTTAATGAATCAGCAATATAGCCTTCTGCAACTTTGTCTGATTTCCAACCTCCTAGTCGCTTTAAGGACGTCAAATTGGCTCCCGAATCTGCCAATAATGTAGCAGAGGTCCTCCTGAAGCTGTGCCCAGTATAACACTCAGCATCCGGCAGACCAAGAAACGTAGCTATTTCTTTTGGCATATTACCAAATTTGTTTATCCCGATTGCTTGAGTTGTACACTTTCCTTTTTGATAATTTTGGAAAAAACGGTCGGTTTTTGCTTTTTGGGACCGCTGAATCATATATTTTTGCACTATTTTAAGAAAATCTCCTTCAACAACAAAGCTTCTCGGTATCTTATTTTTGTATTCGGAATTTTGATTAGTAGCATTTTCCCATGGGTTGCAATATCTTTTAAAGTAATATTGGCTAACTCCTCTCTGCGGCAAGCTCCAACAACACCAAAAATCAGCGCAACCTACAAAAGGGATTTGATTAATATTTTTTTAAATAATATATAAAGTGTATTTTGCGATTTCGTAAACTGAATACTAAAGACAAATATAAGTACTTATTAATAAATTAGGTAAGTACCTTTGTGGCTAAATAACGATCATCGGGAGCTTCGTTCAAAAACCTTTCCACTTCATTAGATGTTAATATTTTCGACTTTTTAGTTGTAAAACCGTCTGATTGTCGTTTTAAGAAAGCATTTAGTTTTGGGTATTCACTTATATCCACGTTGTTCCTTATTTTCAGCATCCTTTTTATCATCGAAAACCTCGACCATAACGTAGAAGGTTTTAATTTTGCTGAGAGTTCGGAGAAGTATGCCAACATAAGATTTTCTGAAAAACTATTTGCTTTTTTCTCTTCTCTCCACGCAATAAATTCGTCGTATGTAGATATGTAGCGACTTTTTGACTTTTCCGGTAAAATGTTCTCCGAAGCATTTTGTGCAATTATACTGAGTTCGGGTGGTGTTAATTCAAAAAACATATCGTCGAAATTACTCATTTTGTGCAACAAGCAACTAAACTCACAACAAACAAAGTACAAGGATTTTTTTTGGAAAATGGCGCCAACCGTAAAATAATATAAGCAGTTTTTTGTTTTCTTTATCCATTCTGGGTAGGCAAAGGGAAATATGCCCATACAGCCAAATCTGATATTGAAACAAATTAGTAGCTGAATCGTAAAAACTTCTATGAATTCTTTTTAGTAAAAACTTCGTGGTTGTTTTTTTTTCTCTTTTTAATAGACATTATTTTGACAGTTGGGAAAGAAAACGCACGAGTGCGGGAAAGGTAAAGAAAAAGCACTAGTGCGTAATAGCCTACATCCCGAACGCTATACATCCCTGCAATACGCCACTTTTTGAGCAACTGTATTAAAAAATAACATACGAAACCTTGAACAGTTTAATTCTTCTAAGTGCATACGTAGGCTAAGTAAAGAAATGACCACATTATTAACGTTCTACATATATATATGTATATATATGCTAAAGGTTGAGTGGTGAGAACCGTTGTTTTTTCATGTTGAAATTATTTGTAGAATGTTGGAAACATGTCTACGAGGCATTACGTGTAAATAAGTATTTTCTAAACACTTCCATATTCAATTATTTTATATATTTTTGCACACTTATTTTTACTACTATTATAAAAAGTCATCACATTCATATATTGTCGGTACAGTTTCTGATGGTTTACATGTTTGTAACTAACTGATGGCGGCGCTAAAAAGGCCATGATTGGAGCGGTTGGCAAAATATACTCAGTGATAACATTGTATATCTCTGCATATTTCCAAATTCCGTATTCACGTTAGTAAACGTGTTGCTTAATGTTAACATTCAATTTTTTTTTATCAGTACTCATCAGAAGGGTACAGAAGTTGGTGAAATTACTGGGTTTAAGGGACTTAATAAATAATGTACAAGATGGCGAACAGCAACCAACCAACCGAACATGGACAGGCGACCATTAGGCGAAATTTCTGTTGTCTTTTGCTTTTAAAATTAAATAATATTAAGAGAAAATAATTAATGCAAAAGACCCTGCATCAACTAGAATATCTCGACCTACTAAACAGGTGTTTTGAAGTCCACACTTCAATTCCAACTTGACAATATGAGTGTTCGTTTACATTAACAATTCGCGGGCGGAGTCGAACGCTTGCGAAGCCGCATCTCGCACACCTCAAGTAGTTTTGATGCGTGACCGAGCTCAGCAGTCCCGTTGCTTTCAACAAAGGTTACTGATACTTGAATGTTTAATAGCCGTAGGCATCGTGGCTGAGGAATTTAACTTATATGGTTTTCTTCTGTAAGTTTTAAAGGCTACTCGTAAGACTCATATGTCTGTACGTCGCTCTTTCTTGCTTTGATTTATAAATATAGCTACACCTAAGCTAGTGCTTGACCACAATAATGATTCATTGTAGGCTGTGATGCATTTTTGAATGTTAAAGTTAAAGGTGCCCTTAATAAGCTAGTGAGCTTATTAGCAACAAACGGATGTGCGCACTAGATTACGCTCTAGCAGTAAAAACATGAAGGGCAGCACCAAATTTTTACATGCTCATCCGACGCATGGAAAAACTTACTTTCCAGACAATCAGGTAATCGGCCTGTATTGTCCTAACTGGTCTTTGTTTCTTCGCAGTCGCGCTTTTGTCATTTATTATTTTATACTTGTTCGCAATCTAATATAAAAAAAACTGACAGCAGTTCTTTGATATGAGCTCAAGAATTGTCTAACTGCTTCATCGTTTTATGCACAGGATTACAGTACTTTGGTTTTGTATTTATGAAAGTTGTGTAAATAATTTAGTCCTGGCAGGTGTAAGCCATTTATCTCGGTATCATTATACCATCCACGTTTAACGCGTTTTAAAGTTATAAAAGAACAAATTCGCTCTCGTTTTAACACTTTTTCATTAGGTTTCGTCTATAAATAAAATAAAGTAAATAAATAAATAACTAGGCCACTACAAAGCTAACCACAAAAGTTACTACAGTACGTAAGTATGATTTTTACTTGTAATTTTATTGTTCATTAACAAAACAGAAACGTTATCAGATATAGTATTTAAGACCTCTCTGTTTTATATGGTTATTATTTTTATTAATGTTTCATTATTCCAGTATCTTAAAGTAAAGTAATAAAGTAAGTATTGGAACAAATTGGGCTGCGAGCCCGTGTAAGGTCATTTAACATGGCGGCGGCCATACTATCTGAAACTAGGCATTGGCCTGTAGATACTATGGTAGAAAACTGATGCAAATACTTATAAGTAAACTAAATACCTTTGCAGGTAAATTTTAAGCCTTTGCACGACCTATTGAGTACCTGCCAGCGGCATCAAACCACTAGAACAACGGACCCAATAATACCCAATAACAAATAGTCAGGTCAAACGGTGTCAACCTCCTACGGCCTTGCGTCCTTTGCGGAATCGCTGCGCGTCTGCACATAAAAGCGAAGAACAAAAATATTCATACACAAGCTGACCCGCGCAACTCCGCCTGCGCTTTTTTTACGTTTACCAAAATAAAAGTAGTCATTATCACTGAGGAATAATATAAGTACCTTTCTAACCTAACAGCGGAAGAATTTTGGAAGAAGAAGAAGAAAAGCGACGAGGTCCTACGCTACATGTGTTCCCAGTTTTTATCGCCTGACGCGACCCTACAAGTTATTTCTGATAACGCCACTACAAAACTACCTACCTACCCAGTGCACTCGCGTAATAAATGAGTTAATTATTATCTCAGATTTGCCCATATATGTACATATAAGGGATCAGAATCGGATAAACCGGTCGGATTAAACCTTTGTCACATAATTTGAGTGTACAAGTATAAATAATTATAAAAGCACGAAAAGTCCAACTGCAAACATTATATTACACACATAAAACGTATACACAAGTACATATGTATATATTTCGACTAGTCTCGTTATGACCTTTCATTTGACAGGTACCCAAATTGATGTATTTGAAAAAAAAATATACAATCTGGCTGGTATTGCCGCCATATTTATTAAAAAAAATATAGCTCTTGTCACTTCCATAACTAAGACAAATCTAACAACATATTAGAAGTCAAAATCTATTAAGCCGTTTGGGCTGTATGCCATGCCAAAGAAATAGACATACATACATACTCTCGAAAAACATAGTCCTCTTCTGGGACACTCGGGCAAAAGAGATGTTCTAAAATGTATGGAGCCTGGGCTAGGACTTTGTACACTATACTCTAAAATAGGGAAACACACATGAAACAGTTTTCAACTATCCATTTACTTTAATTTGGATTTATTTGCTTGTAAAACTTAAGAATTTTTACTTAGAATTGCAACACATAACAAAAAACTGGCATGGCGGAAAAGTGTCACTGTCATGAGTCATTTTTATTATCAATGACGTTAAAAGTATTTTTATTACAGAACTCTTTGTATTTTTGTTTCTGTTTTCTCATACATCATTTTAATAATTAAAATATCAATAATTAATACATACAATACACGCACACAACCAACTGTGACAAGTGTGACAGCAGCAGTAGCTATTGACAGCTGGCTGGCTGACAGTTTAATTCGGCATCAGTGATGACGCCATCTTAGGGTGCCATGTTGAATATAAACACATCAAAAGTGTCTAGGGATCAACATATATTTTTGCAATAACTTTTCTCCTGATTGGTATTAATTAAAATTTTCTTTAAGGATTCATCAAATAAAGTGTTTTCGTTTGTCACAGTAACGATAAACCAAGTCACCTTTGCATTAATAAAGAAATTTGCCATTTTCCTAATAAAGGGATTTTTGACATTTGAACCACTAACACAAAAGTTCGAAAAAAAGACTGAAATAACAGTTTTCTTTAAAATTTTATTGGGTAACTTAAACAATTAATAATCCGTGTTTCTACCGCGAACACTAACAACACAAGAACATCGGTTTGGCATACTCAAAATGAGTTCATCCAAATCACGCTGTGGAATGGCCGCCCATGTTCGTTGCAACAACAAAAAAAGGTCTTCTTGCGACTGGATACCCTCCATATTCGGCAGAGCTCTTCTCTGTAGCATATCCCATGCATGCTCAATCGGGTTCAAGTCTGGCGACTGAGCAGGCCAGGGCAGGACATTGATGTTAGCTGCGGCGAGAGTCTGTCTTACAACTCTTGCGGTGTGCGGTCGTGCATTATCATGCATTAACTGAAATAAGGGACCGATTTGCACTTGTAGAGGAACGATGACGTCTGATACAATCGTCTCAGCATAAATTTGAGCGTTGAGGTTGCCTCTGATCCAAATCAACTCAGTTCTTCCGCCGATCCAAATACCCGCCCATACCATGATGGTTCCACCACTATAAGGATGGACTTCCTGGCAGGATTTTAATCGCTGTTGGCGTCCAGGGGTTCTCCAGTGTCGTATACGTCTTGTATCCGGTCTCATACCAAAACGAGACTCATCAGAAAAGCACACGAAACGCCATTGTTCTTCTGCCCAATTTCTGTGTTCAAGAGCCCATTGATATCGAATCCTACGATTGTGCATTGCTATAGGTGGTACCCGTAGCGGTCTTCGGGAATGAAGGTTCACTTCATGCAAGCGGTTTCTGACTGTTTGGTCGCTAATTAAGTTCCCTGAAGAGTGATGAAGCCTCACGGCTAACATCATGGCAGTTATTGTTGGAGCTCTTCGAGTTAAGATTTGAATATATCGGTCTTGTCTCCGTGTGGTGCAGCGATACCGTCCTCTATGGCGCTCAGCCACGGTACCAGTGCTTCGGTAACGTGTCCAAAGTCGACTGATAACACTCTGACTTGTATTCAGAGCTAAAGCCACAGTACGTTGCCGGGAACCAGCTTCTATCATTCCCACGGCTCTGAGCATTTCTTCCCTGCTTAAATGACGTCGCCGCTCCATAATAACGTTGGTTTTAATCAGTAGTAGGGAAACAGTAGCACTAATAATGTCTTCAATGCGTTGTATGTTTTTATAGGGAAAATATTGACAGCTGATTTTCATCTTTTACTCGAATTTGATTCACAGTTCCTGATTCAAATTATGAAATGCACCAAAAAGGATCCATATAAATTTATAAAATCATAAATTTATTACAAAGCCACATCTCAATCTCAAGAAATCCGCTTAAAAATGCTTGATCCCTAGACACTTTTGATGTGTGTATAATTATAATTAAATTTACAACAATAATAATAATTTAAACGAAATATTTATATTTTCCCGAATTCCATGGATTTTTCTCGATTTTTTGAGGTGGTGTACATATTCCTAGCCCATTTTGCAACAACTCCTTTATGTAAGTATACTAATAATATTCTAGGACAATCCAAACGCAGTCATCTAGCCCCAAACTAGGCAGAGCCTGTATAATGGTAACCAGGCAACTGATACTAATACTTTTTTTTCTGTAAATAAATACTTAAATAGATACATACATATTTCCATAACACCCAGACACTTGGTGGGAATCGAACCCACAACCTATTAGTTGGGGCCAGGGTATCTGACCACTACACCAATGGGTCTGTCAAGTGGGTAATACTCACAAAAATGTACATTTGGCATTTTATTTTATCCAAGTAGTTCGATTTAAATTTAAAATGTAAATATCATAGTCAAGTATTTTTAGTTGTCTTTACGTGTATCTCTAGACTTAAATTCGATTATTTCTATTTAAATAACATGATACTTTCATCAAATCCTAGTTTTATTACTATGGAAAAACAATATCCCTATACAATTTCTGAATGTCCAACTGGCGATCTCAATTATTCAAAAATTAGTTGTTACGGCTTTTAAACGCTTTAGTTAAGTTTGACTGTTATTATATAGGCCTCTTTTAGTCCAGCATTTGTATAGTTATACATTTTATTACTTAGAATCGCTAATAAATATATTATAAATAATATTAATCTTGTCCAACAATTATACCGTTTCGTTACTCAGGGTTAGTTACGTATGAATAATTCTGAACGCATTTGTTTAATACTGACGGCAAGTAATTTTATTTTATTGCCAGCACCAGTGCTTCCTATAGTGATCATTTACAGGGGCCATTTTGTTTTCGTCAACGTTCTGTGTGTTGAGATTGGTGTTGAACCTATTTGGAAGAAAAAATATATCAAGGTTATAAACGGCTGTTATTTTGGTAAGAATATATGATTAAAATGTATTATTTCACGCCACTGTGTCAATCATAGTAATATATTGTTAAATACATTCAGATCTTGTGTATACAAGAAATGGTTGCATACTGAGTTATTATTTGACGTTACAATTTATCAGATTTTGTCTTCAGTTTAGTTATATCGCGTTACGTTACGAAACTGAGAAATTATAAAGCTGAGTTTACGAAGTTACATTTATATGAATGATAAAATTTTATCATAATTACATTAAAACTTATTGACGTATTTTTCGTGGCGTAAAATGTTGAGTTTCAAGCTTAACTTCTAAACCAATCTTTTTTGTAGAATTAGTACCTAATTTTACTATTTTTTGGTATTTCTATATTCAGTGTGTACTTTGCTTAATGATATCAGTTTCGTTGCACTGATGCTCAGCTACGTTACATATCAGTTTCGTTATATGTACACTTTTTCTGAGTATGACCCAAGTACGTATGTTGTAGCTTGGCTCAGATGACGCCAGCCGAAGTGAGTTACGAAGAGACCTACACGCTTAGTGACGTCACACCTAGCATGATACAAATTACGACCTTGAACAATACCCATAAAACGATCAGTAAAGTTTTTATACTAAACTTAAACGTTTAGTCTTACTGGAAATACAACTTCTGCTAATCGTAAGGTCTACAAAACAGCTGCAGAAATTATTGTGAAACCAGTTTTGACTAAGCCAATAGTTAACCGTGAATTGTTACTTTTAAATTTGGTGTTATCAATATCAACTAGGCTTACTTCTTACATAATGAACACTACTGAAACGTCGTTCACATAATCTTATCAGTACATTAATAAATATTTAAATAAGGGAACAGTATAAAACCTGTTACTAACGCAGTTGCAGATTCCGTGCCGCAACGTGCCCTGGCGCCTCATATGGTGTGAAACCAAATTTCTAGTGTAATTTATATTAGGTTGTTGGTACGGAGGCTTAACACGTGTGTTAATTTTATGAGGGATATGTGTGTGTATTCGACCACGGAATAGACATCAGTGATTTAAAAATATGTTGTGAAAGTGAAAATAATAATAGATACATTATAACCGATTGCCTCAGAAGAAGAGTCCTGTTTTTCGTTCACATAGTAGACCGTAATTTCTTTACGCCCACATTTTACGCTAGAACGTTTTAGGGACTCTATTGGAAACGTTTGAAATTTTTGAGGCATCCATCGATCATTACTATATAAATATCTAATAATTAATTATGAATGACATGAACCCCAAAACATGGTTCCGGTTGCACATATATTTGCAATTAAAATATAAAAATTAGACTTATTTAAAAATAAAAACATTTTCAGAACTATTAATTCGTGATTCGAATTCGCGTACTTAGTGTACATTTTTTGTGACGGTCATACACTGCATAAATGAAAGAACCATGCCTGATTTTATGTAAAAAAACAAAAATTGTATTATTAATATTAAAACACGGACTAAAAAAATGAGATTGGAAAACCTACTGCAAATTCCTAAAGACACTAAAACCTGTCGTGCAACTAATACACAATGACATTAGTACAGTGAGATCATACGTAAACTAGATCTATTAATAAACATAAAACATACTCAGAACTAACCGGAAAACGATCTGCAATTTCCATTATCCTTTGTACAAGTTCACATTTTTATTCATTCGACAACCCATATGAAAGAGAGGCGTCAGTTTTTAAGACGATATACCAAACGCCTTTCACTGATTTTGTCAACCTCCGGTACTCTACCAAATTAATATCATAATGACTGATTTAAACGAGGACGGGAAGCAGGTCCACTTGGATGACATCCTGGGAAAACTGGGCGCGTTCGGGAAGCACCAGGTGTTGACTGTTGCCATGCTGGCGCTGGTCTACGCAACCAACTCGATGTACAATGTCAACTATGTGTTCGCAGTCGAAGACGTTGGCTACAGGTGGGAAATTACCTACTATATATTTAACGCCAATTATTTTTGAATACTCGTCTCTAAAATGGTATAGCCACTTTTTAGCCTGTTGTTTGTCTCTGTAGCTATAGGAAATTTTACTAACTCGAATCCCTTTGAGTTGAGTCCGTCCCAAGTGGCTTGCTGCAGTTTTATTTCCCTTACAACATATGCGTAGCTATTTTATACTGAAAAAAATACTGAGGAAAAAAAACAGAAGTCATAATTTGAAAAATTATAAATTAAATGTCCTACGTACGGTCTCTATATAGAGAGAAGTTAGCCATGGACCAATCCCGCATATTAAGTGCGTATTCCTGAATGAAACACAATTTGTGATAAAAAACAATAACTTTAAATCCATCCATAATCCGATCCAATAAATAGCGATATACGATCCAATAATAACTCGAAATTGATAACTTGATTAGTATCCCCGTTTTCAAACAGGTGTAAGGTCCCATCATGTGACGAGTCTGACTTCTCAGTGACCTGGCTGAACACCTCCTATCTGCTGGTGGAAGGCGATACTGTAAAGCAGTGTCAGCGACCTACCACACACGACTGCCTACACTTCAACCTCTCCCAGATGCTGGACTGCACTGAATGGCTCTACGAGAAACCAGATAGCTTTATTGCAGAGGTCTGTTAACTATTCAATATTCTTCAAAGTTTGCTTTAATATATTAGGCCCTTTGTGCAAGTGACCGTCTAAATAGGCACTACTGCAAGTTGGACATTCTCCTACAAAGCATACGATTCTAAAACTTGTTATAAACATAACAACTATACTATACTATAAGTTGTACTTTCTACATCGAAACCGATGTAGAAGGTAGACCTTACTGAACTCAAGAGATTAACCTCTCAGTTGACTAGCGAAATTGTGTGTGAGTGACAATACAGATGTGTCATGATAAGACCTTCATGACAACGCTCTATTCCTCTTGTATTATACTAAAACAAACACTCTTCGATCGGATTTTCAAGTCTCTTCCGACTATATCTAATCTATTCTAATTTGGAAGACCAGATCTTCCAAATTTAATATGCGCTTGGATTGCCTTTACTAAGCATCGCAGTGTGTATATCTTTATTAATGTTCTGAAGTTGTTGATGATCATTCGTACATGAGTAGACGAACTTAACAAATAAGTGCTATCGATTCGACTGCGTGAGCTATGCATCTATAATATTATTATTATAATTTTACAATAAAGAGATTATTAAGCGATATGTAGTTTTCCACAATTTTATTAGAATTATTAGTTTCCAAAAAAAAAACAATATTAGACATACTTTGTGAACTATGTCTATGAATTAATTAAGTGGCTTGACATTGTAATTAATCTATTCTTACGGATTATATCGCGATTTATTTTAATTTTCCAGACCATGACCATGGTCATGATTTTCGTGACCATGGGTGCTGCAAAGCATTCGAAACGTCGGGAAAATTAAAATAAATCGCGATATAATCCGTAAGAATAGATTAATTACAATGTCTAGTATTCGCGTAAATAAAAGACAACATTAAGTGGCTTGAAATTAGTATGAATAGGGATAAAATTTACCAATTATGCTAACTTGTACTTTACGAAATTCTCTTTGGCAGTTAATACATAACAGTAAACAATTATACCAATCGTTGCTCATAGATCGTTGCTTAGTTAAGCAACGATCCTTTAAAGTATATCAGATTCCAGAAACCAGTAAATAAAAATGTAAAAAAAAATATTTCAAACAATGTAACGAACGTTATAAGAACATGATTATTGATAACGAATTTTAAGTACACTTCGCAAATGAACAATCTATTCTATCACTAAAACTAGAACAACAAAACAATAAAATGCGTAAAATTTTACATCGATCCTGTAATGACTTAGGCAAAGGCTTATATTATCGAAACAACGTTACATGACGGCTCAAATAATACTACTTTATGAGCCGCCGCAATTAAATGCAGAAAAACTCGTTTTTCAATCACGCCAAACTAGGTACCACCGTGCTGGTTTCGCATGCTTAATAATTTGCTTCATAATAATTTATAGCAAATAATATATTAACAAATTCAATCTTTTGCATATATTTTTTTACATACCTTGTATGGTTAATATCATAAAATAAATAAGCGTTGTTAATTTTATGTCTTTAGTATCTGATATTTACAAATATATTAAAGAACGTGAAGTGTTAGTTAGTCTGAGATCAGTAAATTATCTTTAAAATATCCTATAAATAAACTGCACGATTGACGATTTTCACTTTCGTCTATAGTTGTATTCTAGTTTCATTTTAGCTTAGATAAGTATATTTTTAATATTAATGAAATGTTATTTAATATTATTGAAATTTTAATGTTACTGTCGATAAAATTAAAGAATAATGTTATCGTTTGATTGAATTTTCCAGTTTGGGCTGGCTTGTGACGAGTGGAAGCAAACGCTGGTGGGGACGGTGCACAGCTTCGGCAATATGCTGGGTCTCCTGATCCAGGGACATATATCTGACAGGTTACACACTGTTTGCTACTTGATATGTTTAACTAAATCGGAAACATCAGTTATAGAAAATAATTATAGGTACTTAATTTTACTAAAATCACTAAAAATCTTAGTTAATCTTCGTTCGGAAACTGCAAATTATTAATGACGAGACTACACAGAAACGATTATATTACTAAACAATACTTTTACAAAAACAAATAAACAACGTGTTAATACAATAATATTTTTAAATACTAATTTAGCTCACTATTACTTATTTTCATAAATCGATAAAGATCATTTTGTCTGTTATTAGTATAATATGTTCATCTGTATTTGTTCATAACTCCATGCGTGTAGTATGTGTTCGCTGGATGTTAATTTTTATTGCTTCTTTAAAGTGTTAAAAAAATCCTTTCCTATCTTCACTGAGGGTATTATTCGGTGTCGCAGTACGAATCCAAGTAAATAAGTGTAGTAGGTAGAATGGCAGATAATGCCAAAGGCATTAAGTAAGCAAACTAGCAAATTATGAATCTTAATTATTTGAAATATTTTTTATTATTATTATTAAGTCCGCCTATTTGCAAATGTGCATGAAGAATAAATAAGTCGTTGAATATCTCGTGTTTTTTCCTAAACTGTACGAGCAATGCGACTATTCAATCTCATTGCTGGTACATTTCTGTTTTTTTTTTAGATATCTAACAAAAAAAAATGTGTATGGTGTGTTCTGCTACACCGAATAACAACCTCAGTGATCAGACAGGTTTTTTCAAAACACTCTGTATGTTAACCAGGCCGCTTGAACTTTTAGACTGGGCATGATAAATAAATACAATAAAAATTAACCTGTACTAAAGAGTAGTGTAATTAATTCTACTCTCGATACTGAACAAACCAGTTTTAAATTTAACGTTAATATATTAGCGCTTTGTGTAAATAAAATTGGTCTGTTTATAGAAACATACGTGTCCAGACACAGTTGTACTCGCCTACATCGTCAGTATGTAATTTGTCATAGAACAAGTTGCATTTAGACATTTGATTATAAATCAATTAAAACATATTAAAAGTCTGACTTGCGCATCATAAAAAGTGCAAGATATTCGTCATTAGCGTCAAGTGATTTACGTTAATCCTTCTCAATGTTGTCTTAATTGCCGCCGGTAGCCGGTACAATCTATCTGCGGCATTCTGCTGGCTAATGATCACCCGTTACTGATGGCCACTCAACCTGGTGCCTGCCGACACTCTTAATGAGGATATCTTATATAAACTCGTTAATTAATTGATCAGTTTGCCTCCAACTTGTGTGATGATTGTGTAATAAGTAGTTGATAAAAGCAAAAAGTTCTGCAGTGATTTTGTTAAGGCTAAGCATACTGTTATCACCATCACAGATACCATTTTATGCCAACTATAAGTTTGAGAATGGGCTAACATCGAAATATCGACCATGTAAATTTATATATGAAGAATTGAATGAACTTATTTGTAGTTCTAATCAACAAATAAATAGATTAGAAAGAGAACTTCAGTCAAAATTATGATTTCTTCTAAGTATAAATATAAATTTCAGCACCGTTATTAATCATCAAAACAAGTTGCAAATGCAAATGAAACCCTTGTATATGATACCTTTTTATTTGCGATGCGGTCAGATAAGCAAGGTTGAATTGTTCGAAATTCTAAATCAAAATCATCAGTACTTCCTAAAATATATATATATATAGGTGTGACAAACGAACGTATAGACAGACAGACGAAGTCACACGATAAGATTCCTTCTATACCTTTTAGATATAGAACCCTGAAAAAGACATTTGATTTTGACGCCATAGTCGATTTTGATATTTAGATCATCGAAGATGATTTCATTCTGATATCAACATTGATGTTTTTCTATCAATTCTAGATGGATCCCGGCTACAAGTTAGACGTTTTAGAAACATGCCTAAACGTGTTTTAAACGAATATTAATTTCTCGTTTGTCGTATAATACCAGTTGGTAGATACGCAACACTATACTTACAAAAAAAATATATTTATTTGCTAGATACAAAAAAAGAATTCATACGCCGTCAACCGGCTCACGAGGCGACTCGGCAATCATACGTCCATGATTAGGTCAGTCTAATCTAAATACTTATGTTTAATAATATGTAAGATGTGTAATTTAAAAAAATAAACCCGTGACTTCGGGGAACGAATTAACATAAAGAAGCCGAGTTGCTGTGACCCTCCTTCTCTATCATCAGACCCTGACCACCATCGGACTATCAACTACTCCTCAAGACCAATTCAATTAAATTCGGTTCAAATTCGACGCTTAAAGAAACAGAGTTCTTATGACGATCATCCTGCTTCATCATCAGACCTTAATCACTACTTAACTACCGACACTCGTGGAGACCAAACTAAGAACTACATTTTCAATAAATATACGTTTTCTTGCAGCCATATTTTGTTATCTGTGCTCTGGTTACCATAGTACGGGCTCTGCCTAGTTTGAGATGATCGCTTGTGGTTTATTGACACATTAGCATCTGAAAAGCCTATTCACCTATGTGGCTGGTGTATACCAGCCACATTAGTTTTAACTGGACGGGAATACTGACGGCAGCAAACTATTCCAGTTCTAAGCTGTATAAATGACGAAGCAAATCGCTCGATAGGACAACGTAAGGTGCGTGGTCACTCTGCGTACACTGATCTAGCGATACTTGTGTCCAGGTTCGGCCGCAAGATTGCCGCAGTGTTCGCGGGCACTATGGGCGCAGTGCTGGGCCTTTCAAAGAGCTTCGCCACTTCTTTCTGGGCATACATCGCGTTGGAGGGACTAGAGGCTGCCATTGGAGACGCGCTCTCGCCTATGTTCATGTTAAGTTAGTGTTTCTGAGATGGGTTTTTATGCCAAGTGAAGTCAGCGTAGTTAATATGCATAAAGACCGCATATGAAGGTTTGTAAGGGCCTACATGGCCTACATGGTAATATGGATAATAATTATATTTTTGACTTAAATATTAAGCCCACATTTATTGATAAAATAAATAAGTTTGGTTATGTTAATACTATCAAGATACAAAATTAGAAGTTAACATTGGAAATGCAATATGATAAGCTCGCCTCATAAACCAAATATCAGTCCAAAAACAACATCGCAATCGCTACTATATTTTTTCTTGTAAATGGAATTATTTTATTTTTATAACATCGCTATCGTGATCAATAAACAGTAACATCTCATTCAAGGTATAGAAATAGTAGAGAAGAAGCGTGCGGTGCTCTTCCAAATGATTCTGCTAAACTGCTACACCTGCGGACTCATCGTGATGCCGTTCATCGCATGGGCGCTGCCCTATTGGCGACACTTCCTCAGAGCAATCTACGCGCCCACACTTCTTATACTCACCTACTCGTTCTTCCTTGACGAGAGCATCCGCTGGCTCTACAGCAAGGGCAAGAAGGAGCAAGCAGGAAAACTCATACAGAAGATTGCAAAAAGAAACGGTGTTGTAATTGACAATTCACTGTTGAACAAAATGGACTACGTCGACGAGGAGAAGACAGATTTGGCTGATAGAAAACTGCTGCTGAAGACATTCAGATCGAGAATAATGATGCAGAGGTTTGTAATATTTAAATCAATCGACTTATTGGCTGATGTTATGCAGCTCTGTATGTATACATTTTTGTACACAAAAACGTAATTGTGCGAGAGAAATACTATGGCCAACAAAAAATACAGTTCAATATATACTTAAGTATTTTTGAATGTTGATTACAATATGGACATTTTAGTTTGAATGATTTGACTCTTAATTTATTTCTTTTTCACATTAAATTCTTTATAGGTAATGTATTTAGAAATATAAAACTGAACTGGGTAGCGCAATAATTTGATCAAAAAGAATATAATGTCAGGGGATCAACCAACATTTTCTCAGTGCTATCGTAATCTTATCTTCACGAGACCACATGTACTGCGTATATGCGCGTTTCTTGGACACTGCTATTAGAGCTAATATTGTTCGTCTAACTCAAGGAATATTTGAACTGCTGCAGGTTCCTAGTGTGCATGGTGTGGTGGTTCACGATCACGCTCATCAACTACGGCATGATGATTAGTTCGGTCTTCATCGACGGCAACAAGTACGTGAACTTCGCGCTGCTGATGTTAATGGACATTCCGGCCAACGTGCTGTACTGGGTGGCACTCGCCAAGTACCGCAGGAAGCTGCCGCTGCTCGTGTCCTTCCTTATTGGAGGCGTATTCTGCATAACACAGCCATTCGTGCCGAAAGGTATACTTTTGCAAATGGTATAATAGATATTTTGGAACAAGTGCCAAGAAAATAGACTTCACGAGTCCTATATATTTACTTATGCATATGATTTTTAAGTTAAGGGCTTTAAGCAGTATTAAATATTCCACTCTGCACGCTAAAGAAATTATCCTTTAATACTTTTAGAAGAACGATTAAGCATTTACTTCTTCTCCTCTTCTGTCATCATTCGCCTATACTCAGATCTAAGAGTCTAGCTAGGTCAATTTTCAACTCCCTTGGTCTCTTTAACAGCGAAGTTGTGTTTCAGGCTACGCTTGGGTCGGGTTGACGCTGTTCATGGCGTTCGAGATGCTGGCGACGTTCTCATACAACATCGTGTACATGTACACATCGGAGTTGTTCCCCACGTATACGCGCAACTCGATGCACGCCATCTGCTCTGCCGTTGGCCGCGTTGGCTCTTTGCTGGCACCGCAGACGCCACTGCTCGTAAGACATTACTTAAGCATCGTTACACTAAGTTGACTGTGCGACAATAACTGGTGGTCTGTCATTTTCATAGCTTTTTTCATACATGATCGCCTGTTTCGCAGACTAGTTACGTGATAGCTTATGCATCTAATACTTCAATGTTTAATTGAAGAGTGACCCCCATTTTATCAGTAAGAAAGTTAATCTTGAATTCCACCTCTACGGATGTTCCTTATTTCCTACTTTCCTAATTTGCTGTAAAATGTATTTGGAAATTTTAATTTCCAGATATCAATATGGAGCGGTCTCCCGACATTTCTTTTCGGTGTAACTTCAATCCTGGCAGGATCATTGACACTACTCATGCCGGAAACGGCCAATACTGAACTACCTGACACAGTTGCGGAGGCCGAGCGCATCGGAAAGGAACCATTATTAAAAAAAACAGCAGACCAAAGATAATAAAATCATGTAGCATCAATAAAAATGGTCATACTGAGATTCGCAGGAGGAATCCCTGAAACAGACTATATAGTTAATATGGGATAGCTACTCCTACGCTTAACTTTTAAATTAAGTAGTATAGTTAGCATTAAATTAAATCACAATTGGCACTGAAACATATCGCAAGTTCTTCAAATCAAAATAAGCACGTACAACATGTTCTACAAGTGGTAAAATATTGAATAATTTATGAGAAGTATCATAGACTTGTGAATTCATATGGTTGCTGCTTGCCGACTCACGCACGATTGTGAATATTGTACGCTAGTATTGTGCCATTTTAAAATGTCGTCGTGTTCCGACATCTAGTCTATGTTGTGCTTTTGTTAAAATTACAAAAATACATTTACTATGGAAATCGACTTTTTATTCCTAGATTTTATAAATTACACTTCCTACTAGCTATCAGCATCATCATCATCAGCCTGAAGACGTTTGACGAAGTTCAGCCAATGCTGAACGAAGGCCTCACCCTTAGAAGGGAGAGATTACCATAATCCCCACGATTGTCGAGCTATCACATACTTTGCGTCAATCATTAAAACATAGTTAATATTTATTGTCGCTCTATTTAGGTACACGTTACTACCAGAGCAATAAAAATCGTTATAAGAACATTAGTATTTAATTGTTTATATAGTTACCCAGACATTTGGTGGGAATTGAACCCACGACCTATCGGGTAGCGGCCAGGGTGTCTAACCGCTAGACCAACATGGCCCTCAATTACATATATTAATACGCTATGCAATGAATAGGACAAAAATCTTCTCTACTCCTCGATTTGAAAGACGAAAAAGATATCCATCATACGGGCCAAGCGCGGATTGGTAGATTAAATACGCCATTCGATCAAGTCCTAGGGCATAGCATATCTGGGTATCCTTACGATATTTTTCTTTGTTAGTGAATGGTTACATCAATTGGCCAACGGTTATTCTTTAGGTAAGTATCTATGATAGTCACATAGTGGATAGCTATAAATAGTAAATTAAAGATTTCTGGAGCTTGTACCATCGATTCCTCACTTCACGCCGAGAAAACTGATCCCTTTAATATGTTTGCTCTACAAACAATTGAGTGAGGAGCGGACTGGAGGTCGTTTGCCGACACATTAGCGCACCGTGTTCGGCCGTTTAGTGTCAACATGCCGAAAACAAAGACCATGTTACGTTTGTATGATCTTTAGAATTCTAACTTTTTAACGGGCTTAAAAAAATGTTCTCAATTAGTATTTATATTATTTTTTTTATGTACACGAACGTGTATAACTTCGGAAAAGGCATTCCATTGTGTTTTCGAGAAAGTGCATGACCATTTCCTAACATACAAAACGATCCCATCTGATTAAAGGAAGATGTTCCTGGAAATCCAATGAATATGAAGCACGTGCTTAGTCTAAACCATGATTTAATAAAATTGTAATAAAATTACACATTTGAAGTACCTACAAACTAGTTTGTAACATTTTATATAACTGGGCGTAAACTAGGCGTAACTTTTAACGGAATACCAACTATTTCTAATATGCATATCACCGAAGGGTATCAATTTTAATCATTTAACGACCGCCCCCGCTTCGCACGGATGTATATCATGTGAAGTTCGTCAACACGAATTCCCAAATGTATGAAGAATTATTTTAAATTGCCAGTCAGTATTGCTAAAATAGGATTAAAGGACCGTTAAGTTAGTTTCCCTTTCAAATGAGTTGGTCCGTTGGCCGCCCTCGCGTGGACGCGATGCCCTACGCCCGCGCACCTGCGGCCGCGGTGCGACCGACGACCTTACACCTTGCGTACCCACACATGTGCGGATGCGTCAAAGGGATTAGAAGAAAGTACTGCAAAAGAAAAAGCAATAAATACCTATATATTTCACACATCTTTATATACTATTAAAAAAACAGTCTATGTACACCGTAATCATTTTTTTTCTACCATGATTCTTTTGGTTTTCAATATGATAACGCGAACAATCAAAATTGTAAATATTCCTTTAGAAAACTTTCTACAGTTATGTGTATACGTATAGATTAATAACTTTGAAAAGGCCTGGGTCGCAGCGGGTCATTGATGTTAAATAAAACGGAAACCCAAGTACGTCATCTAACTACTTAATATATTTGCTAGAGTACCTATTCCATAAAACTAGTTGAATACATACACTGGCTCCCTAATGACTGCGATCATTGTATAGAAAACAAGCCACAACAGTTAATATATTCACTATCTATACATTTAACAACGGAATGTTTCGCGTTCCCCATTGTTGCAATGTTTCGCATATCTGCTATGACGATATCGTCCGACATTCATGACCTTATACAATAAGTCTTCTTGTCCCCTTCTCGACAAGTTTATCTGTTCTTAGAAATTATTTTACAGTTTATCGTTATTTAACATTTTACTTATTTATTTACAGTTTATTTACAATCATCATCATCATCACCAGCCGGAAGACGTCCACTGCTGAACATAGGCCTCCCCCTTCGAACGCCACAATGAACGACAGTTGGCTTTTTGCATCCACTGGTTACCTGCGACGCGCACAATGTCGTCTGTCCACCTAGTGGGAGGCTACCTACGCTGCGTCTTCCGGTTCGTGGTCGCCACTCGAGAACCTTTCTTCCCCAACTGTATCGGTTCTCCGAGCGATGTGGCCTGCCCATTGCCACTTCAACTTTCAGGTTTTAAGAGCTATGTCGGTGATCTTGGTCCTTCGGCGAATCTCCTCATTCCGGATTCGTTGTGTGACTCTGAGCTTATCCAAAAGGCCAACAGATACTTATTTACAATATACTAGGTAAAAAACTTCCTTCAAGTTGTTGCCGCACTGGGAGGGAAGGGTAGGTACTTAAAAGACTGGCGGCATTAGGTACCTCTTTATATGGCCAAGTTTATACGTTGGAAGAAAAAGCTACCAGCCCAACGGTCTCCTGAGACTTTGATAAGTTTGGATGAATTTTCTTTCACAAAACCGTGTGTTTCATGAAGCCAAGGCCCCTTATTCTCCACCGCAAAGGGCGCAAATATATAGGAACCAAGAGCTGCATACTTGCGCCGCTTTGCATCACTAGCGGTTGTCGCAGCCATACAAGTGGCCGGCATTGATATTTTATATTAATTCCTTTTAGAAGTATTCCATAGCTAAAATCTACGGGTACGTCCAACCACAGTGGGGACTACCCGCCCTGTCTGTAGAAACTACTAGTTGGAAATCGCTATATCTATAACTAATAACGAACTTTTTACGCGTTTTAACAAATTTAACGCCTTTTTAGTTATATTTACTACATCTCTTTTCACTAAATTGTTTCTGTGTGCACATAAATTATCAATTTAATAAATAAATAAATGTACTGCCTGTTCATTATGTACTGTTAACTTTACTGACCCATTGCGTGTTCCATGATATTAACTATGATGATGAACAGTAGTGATTTTTACCTAATAGCCTTAATGATCGGAATCTCTGAATGTTGAGCGATAAAATCCCACATTTCTGTACCCTATTCTATGGTCAGGTCAGGTCAGGCCAGGCAGGTGTGTTTTGACATTCGTTGAAGGTTATAAAGGTTGACCAAGAAAACAATTGAAAAAGTATGAAATAATACTGCACTATAAAAACACATTAATTTCGTCAAAATAAACTAAAATTATTTATTATTTTAAAAATATCAGTAGTCATGCAAATAACGAAATATTATTTCTCGTAAAATAAATAGAATAGTAACAAACAATAATCCATAATGCGGTAAGTCCGCATTATGGATTATTGTTTGTTATAATACATAATATGTATGAAATAATAAACGTTATTTTAACTGCTAACTGCTATTGGGCACGGGCCTCCTCTCAAAATGTAGGCGCTTGGGCCACACGTCATTCAAAAGCCAGTTAGGCTTTCTCAGACATGCAGGTACGTAATAATGAATAAACATATATATACATATAAAATGACTTGTCCTGACTGACTGACTGATTCATCAACGCACAGACCAAACCGCTGGACCTAGAAAGCTAAAATTTGGACAGTAGGTTTTTTTATGACGTAAGCACCCACTAAGAAAGGATTTTTGAAAATTCGACTCCTAAAGGGGTTAAATGGGGTGTTTTCTTTTGTATGAAACTTTTTATTGTATGGTTCGATTGACTTGAAATTTACTGAAAAGATTCTCTAAATTAAATAAATCAATACGTGTTTCGCGAATTTTCAAAAACTACCTTTGGGGGTGTGTTAGGGCTTGGTAAACTCTGTAAAAAAATTAGCGGGCGAAGCCGCAGCAAATTGCTAGTTCTATTATTATATTCTAATTTTTTTTTTTTTTCAGATATAGTCAAATTTCCGCCGAATTCAATTTAGTCAACGCAAAAAGTAGCAACCAACTTAATTGGTAAAATATCTGGCCCGTTATAAAAACTATATTGCTCAAATTATTCAGTCGATTCGTAACACTCTGTTTTGTCAGTCTCGTCCAATTACCGGAGCTTGAGACTTTGGAACCTCGCGATGCGCGGGCAGCGTAATGATATAATTGCTATAACCTTCGAGTTTTTGTACAGCCAGGGGCATGAACATTGACCGCAGTTTCGACAGCCAACTTGCAAAACACCTTGGATGCACTTGTGTTGAAGGAGGTTTATTCAATGTAACTTCTTATTACTCTGTACGAACAGTAATACATAAATGTTAGTTACGAAATATATAAGTACTCATGAAGCAGTCATCAACTTCGATTGTCTTTTCAAGGTCTTCTCAAAGTTAAATGCCATAACAATCCCACACCTCTATTACTCAATGGTTTATTAAATTGTCGTTGTAAAACTATTTAGATCTTAATGCAATTTAGAAAGATCATTCGTATGCATTATATCCCCAATCGCGGAGAGTTGAATTAAGTCCATGAGCGAAACATTTTGTTTTTCCTCTTAAACGTTCTCAAGCAACGGAGTGTACATGGGTGATGACTATGCAGTGGCACAAATTTAAATATCCATTAGTTGGAATACAACAGTGACTATGTGTGACGGATCGCAGACGCGAGCTGTAACCACACGGGTATGTAAGATTTAAACAACTTTCTTTCCACACGGCCAGATGATGACAGCTTTGGATGAAATGACTTTACAGATACACATTATTTGCCCGTGAGACTTACTTCGGAAAAATAACTACTAACTGATAAAATTTCGAGTAACGGTATTTCATTCTTTATTGGTTCCTATCAGTAAAATAAGAAATAATTTACTAATGTTAGTATGATAACAAGCTCATATTAATCATTTATTGATGATAAATAATGTGGCACAATAAATAAATTAAAAATACAATAAAATAGAGAACAAGATATACATGATAGCGCGAAGCAGGGAAGTAATTTGTTTAGATTACATTTGACCTGATCATTCGTAAACGCATATTGTGTATTTTGTAGCATCGCCTGCAATTAATAAAATGGTAGATAAATTAATACAATAATTAATTATAATAATTATCAAGAATGTTTTTTTTTCTTGCACACCAATTGTCCATATCTGTTTGAGATTTCAAAGAGCCTTCGAGATTACAATCTACATCTAGGTATATACTTATAATAAAACTGTAACAGGTCCAATTCTGTACATTGAAGATATTTTGTAAATTATATTTGGAGGGCATTCTGTAACCGATACTGAGGCCGATAATGTAATTTTTAACATTTTTGTCTGTCTGTCTGTCTGTCTGTACCACGGCTGCGCATCACGCCGAAACTACTGAATGGATTCAAATGAAACTTGGCATGATTTGAGATTTTACTACGAGGTAAGACATAGGATACTTTTTATCCCGTAATCTAGCACGGTTCTTTTGGGAGAGGGGATTAAAGTCAATATGGGTACTTGGTTATACGCTTGGCCCGATTTTATCAATTTTTCTTTATAATATAATAAATACATATTAGTAAGGGAACACTCATAGAGAGTTGTTATCAAGGTTTTGTAATCGATCGGGTTAAGCAACGTTAGGTAAGGTCATTAAATAGATGGGTGACCGTTTAACGCCATTTGAACTAAACGGGTCCGTGCTTCGGAGAGCAAGTAAAAAGTGGGTCCCAGTTTTTAACCGACTATATAAAAGGAGGTTATGTATTCGATGCGAATGTCTGTTATTAAAAGTTTAGTTAACGTAAAAATAGCGCAAGCGGAGCTGCGTGGGTCAGCTATTTAATTATTATAGGTAAGTACCAATTATATCATTATTTGAAGTCATAGAGTGAGATCCAATGCCTCATGATTAGACGGCCGAACATGTTCGCCCACACCTTTAGAGCACTGTTGGAACATAGGTCGGACACGGGCCAGCTTGGAAGGAGCTCTCTTCTTCTTCTTCTAAGAATAACATGACAACCATCCATGCGTGCAAACATACCCGATACGTTACATCTTGACGAAACCGCAATAGCATCCAAAACATATATCACTATATTGAACTTCAAACACGATTTAGATTGAGGGATCACTCAACATGTTACAATTGACCTGCACGTGTTGAAAATTCATAATATCGTTAGCGTAGGTTATATTGTCAACGATAGTAATAGTAGGTACCATTGATTTATTAGCCTAGTTTAACATAATAGGACCCTCAATCAGCATAATTAAGTGAAGCTTACCCGAATTCAGCTTTAGTCTCAGCTTCTATAAATAGTCCAGGTCCAACTAGACGAACTGTGCTTCGGGCATTTTAACATGTTTACACAGATGCTAACCAAGCAAGCCATCCAGTATTTTCACTACAATGAAATGAAATGGGCATAATAGTTTTTACTACCGGAAAGATCAGCAGTTAATGATTTACTATTAGCACAACAAGACGAGTAGATACGAGTGTATATCGCAAAATGTTAGCAATATTACTAATTCCTCCTAAGGCAAGTAGACACCCGTGCGTGACCCTTATTTCTGAATCCGCAAAATTCACGATCGTAATGATTTTGCAGTAAACATATACAATAGATTCGAGGAAGTACCTGTGGCGTATTGCTAGTGACAGAGAACCTAAAGAATCAACTCTAAATAAGTTTTCAAAGAATTAACAATTTTGGTTAGTTCATTGACACAGTCTGAGAGGGTAAATACTCGTAATATGCGACTTTGGATTTACTACTTTTTCAGTGTCTACAAAAGTTAGGGAAAAACGACCAAGAAGTCGCATCCTATTGCACCATGACAATGCTTCGGCGCACACCGCGAACAAGATAAAGTCATTTTTAGCTTCTAAAAAGGTATAGCTAGTGACCCATCCTGCACATAGTCGAGACCAAGCACCATGCGATTTCATTATTTTCGTAAAAATTTAAGATTTTTTGAGAGTGATAGCTTTCAACCAGCCAGTGAAAAAAAAATGCCCTTAAACCAATGGTACTTACGTTTTCAAAAATGATTTGACCGAATGAAAAAGTATTTAAAATGTAATGGAGAATACTTCGAAGAGCAATAAATATATTACTTTACATATTTTTTTTTATGATTTACGCAAAACTTTCAGTGTACCCCATGTAGTGGGATTCCAAAATACCTTAAAGTTCTTACGATCTTGGTGTGTACTGTATAGCCAAATTATCCATTTTATAACCGTTCAGCATTGTTTTGACACCATTTGAACTATGTATGTCTCTTTCTTAACATGCATCTTTATGTGCCGGTTGGAAAAATTAATTCTAGCCCACAACATACGATTTTTTTCTATTAACTGTTAAAATTTAAATTGAATGCTTGCTTGTTGTTGTTAAACCCTACCCGCAGTTCAGTATCAACGTTACACGAGCGATTTAAACATTTGTGATCGTTAGCATTTGTTCCACCGGCAATTCGACGACTGGCAATGCTCGTCGGAGCCATAATTGTAAACTTTACATCTTCTGAATGCTCTATAACGTTCACAAAAGCAGCGAACATTCAATCGGTTACGGACGATTTCAAACTATTAATGTGGGACTACAACGCGAGGTACTATTTCTTCGGATTCGACTTTATTTAAGAGGTTGTTTCGATTCGATGAGTTCATTCGTTTAAATACCCCAGCAGATCAGGTGAAGAAACAATGTTAGGAATCTTAAGTATTATTTTCGTTACCTTATCGGATATTATATTTTTCCATAATTTGTTTTCCGACTTTGACCGAGCGGTGATCGCTAGCTCACATTCCTGGCGGCTGTCAACTACAGGTTTATAAATATCACCCACATCTGTATGCGTCGCGGTATCCATGATTTGAATTAACGGTCGCTGTTTCGAATTGAATCATGAAAATAAAATTGATCATAAAAAGTCCAAGAATGAAGTTTTTCATTTAGATACTTATCTTTTCTTCTGAGCTTTATAGCAATTGTGTAACATATAAACGACTTCACAGTTATAAAAGGGACAATAAAACAGATAAAAATTAAGTTTATGCTTCAGATTTAAAAAGTTTTATTACTTTTTAAGAATGAATTAATCATACAATAAATCCTTGTCATAGATTTGTCGCAATTTCTTGAGGAGAGCGTGCAATTCTTGCCCGTCTTGCGCGCGATATTACCATTTATTGCAATAATTATACGATAATTTAGAATTCCATTTATTTGCAGAACTCCATCGGAAGTGCAATTATGATCTAACGAAACAAAAATTATAACAAATTGCGAAAGTTTTCGCTAATTATTACCACTGCCTGTAATAGTTGCAGGTACATCCAACAACCTTGCGTTCCAAACAAATTGCACTAAATGTTTGCAATCTTACACCAGAAATGTTATGTCCTATGATTTTACAAATGGTCTTTTCTATTATCTCATAAACGTTTATAAATTGTAAGATCATCAGTTATGATCAACGCCGATCATCGTTACTGAATGCATAGTTCATGTTAACACGGCGCTTATTTTGTGTCATCTAGTCAACGAAGCCAACTGAGCCCTATACTTTGTTCCTAACGCCATTTCGAAATAAATAGTTGCAATAAAGGTCCTGCAATGCAAGTGGTTCCAAATGGTTTTTACAGGCGACGATTTCAGTTAGCATAATAGCTAGTTTTTATAAATCAGATAGCCGATGAGAATCTTTAAAATTGATTCGTTTCATAATTTCTTAAAAACATTTTAATATCACCTTTAATCATTTAAGTTGTACGTATACTATATACTTACTAAAATATACTTTATTAAAATGAAAGCTGTCACTTTATTCGCAACTTTTCTTAATATTAGATCTATTAATACATCGGTATAATGTTTCCATTTCCGTTGCAAATGTCTGTTAAACTTACCTGTAAGTATAAAAATTTGCAATTTTTAACAACTTGTTAAACAGCAATTAATTAATAACAAGCAGCAATGAATAATGTTGTGTTAATGTAAGTGTCCTCGATAAAGTTGTGTTCAACCTACTGATAATTTCTTATCATTTGCTGGCTTAAGGCCTTAATAACTCTGAACGACCTTGAGCATTCGAGCCCGCGGAACCCCGCCGCCGACGTCAACGCCATCTAGCAATTTCACTCGGTACTGCTTACAAAAAGTCTAAATTTGTTCGAAGAATAAGAAACTGCAGAGAGAACAATCATTTTAAGTAGGATATTGCCTATTATTGTAACGCATCACTGAGTCTTATCATGTACACACGATTTAAAGCGTTTTTAATTCCAATGGACGGTTTGCTGCTGGAGCTTAGAGTAGGCTATTATGCAAGTGTCTGTGCTTGATGTGTTTTTTTTTATATGCACAGTTTAAGTAATTTAAATTGTGTAATATTCAACCTAGTGGTAGTATGTCTTTATTCAACCTAGTGATGAGAACAGCAAGATGTTCGCCTGATGGTAAGCGAAACGTCTGCCTATAAACAACTGTTATTCTCTTGAGCCCAGTAATTTCACCAGCTACAGTGCCATTCACACCGGAACAAGGCAATCTTTACACTATATGATTTTTGACACTGCGATTGTACATTTCTACCGGATGGTCTCTTGCACAAGGGACCTACTATCCTACTAACAACATAGTTTTACAGAGTAATTAGTAGTATTAGTAAAATAAAGTATAGTAGGTAAAAAATATGTTCAATGTGTCATTTTGTAGTGTGTGTATTTGGGAGCGTTTAGTATGAGTGAGCTGCGCATGTATGTCTAAAGAACGTATAAGAATACATGATATGCAATGCAATGCAATTCCGATTGCTTGTTATAGATATTTATGATTCATACAGATCGGATAAAATAATTTGGAGGAACAAAAACGATATGGAAGAATTTAACTGGTGAACATCATAAAATCGACATCTTCCGTTATACCTACTCTAACGAATATGAACCGATTTCAATGAGTTTCTTTATTTGTGAGACTAATCTACTACAATGGTATCATACCAAGTTCATCACGACGATTTATGGATGAAAAAAATACTAATAAATTATTTAAAAAAATTAACCCGACCGATTGTAACCGATGGATGCAAATAGCCAATTGTCGTTCATTGTGGCGTTCTAAGGGGGAGGCCTATGTTCAGCAGTGGACGTCTTCCAGCTGATGATGATGATGATGAACCCGACCAGTATACAGCTCACTAAAAAATATAAAATTATTTGGTGCTAAATTTATACAGTAGGTATGTACGCTCGCGGTCACGAACGGTGTACCACCTTTAGGACGAGAATCGCTTGCAAGAGCCGGCCCGAAATACGTGCGGATGAGATAATCACACGTAATGTTTGTCAAACGATTTTGATTGAATACAGGTACACCGTCTACGATTGTACGTACAACTAACACCAACTTTAATCATATTTAAAATACTTTATACTTTTTAGTGTGCTGTCTATTGAAGTGCTGTTTTTGTTTTTTTTTTTATTGTTTTTTTAATGTTCTATTCAAAGGCTAATTGAAACCCTCGACCAAAAACGAGGGGAGTTATAACTTTGACGCCTATGTCTGGCTGGAAGTGTCTGTCTCTCTGTATGGCTGGCTGTGGCATCGTAGAGCTCCAACCAGTGGATGGATTTGAATGCGGTTTTTTTTAAAGCTAGTTTAAGCGAGATGGTTCTTAACTATGTTTCATGAAAATCGGTCCAGCTGTTAGAAGACCATCAGCTCTTTTCCGAGTCGAGGTAGGGATATTTCGTATATAGACATCTTTCATTATTTCTATAAGTCCAAAAGATCTGAAATTTAGTACATAATATAAATCCGATAATAGTAAATAAAATGGTAACCTTCACCAGGGTCTGATGATGATCAGCAAGAAGGTGGAAATAGGATCTAGGCCCTAATAAACGAAGACTCATCCAGTTTGGGCTCGTGGGATAGTTCTCAACGAGTAGTTGCTAGAAGAATGATTCAGGGTCTGATGATGGAGCAGGAAGGTGGTCACAGGATCTCTGCACCAATAAACGTAGACCTACTGAGTTTAGGCTCGTTGGGCTGGTCTCTATGAGTAGTTGCCTGATCATCAATCAGGGTCTGATGATGGACCGGGAAGATGGCCAAAGGATCTCTGCACAAATAAACGTAGACCCACCGAATTTGGGCTCGTCAGATATGTCTCGACGAGTAGTTGCTAGAAAAACGGTGATCATTGTCTGATGATGGAGCAGGTTGGTGGTCACGGAATCTCTGTATCAATAACCGCATTTGGGCTCGTTGCGTACGTCTCTACGAGTAGCTGCTAGAAAAATGGTGATCAGGGTCTAACGATGGAGCAAGAATGTGGTCACGGGATCTCTGCACGAATAAACGTAGACCCACCGAATTTGGGTTCCTTGGGTAGGTATCACGAGTAGTTGCTAGAAAATGGTGATTTTTAGATGGGGGTCTGATGATAGAGCAGGAAGGTGGTCAAAGGATGAGGTGACGGGCCCGTTGGTCTAGTGGTTAGACTCCCTGGCTGCTACTCGATGAGTTGTGGGTTCGATTCCCCCACGCAGTGTCTGGGTGTTATTTATCTATTTAAGTATGTATTTACAAAAAAAAGTATTAATATCAGTTGTCTGGTTTCCATAGTACAGGCTCTGCCTAGTTTGGTATCGGATAACTGTGTGTGGATTGTCCCAAGATATTATTGATATTATTATAAAGGATCTCTGCACCAAAAACCGTATACCTACCGAGTTTGGGCTCGTTAGATATGTCTCGACGAGTAGTTGCTAGAAAAATGGTGACGAGGGTCTGATGATGAAGCAGGAAGGTAGTCACGGGATCTCTGCACCAATAAACGCAGACTCATTGGATAGGTTACTATGAGTAGTAGGTAGAAAAATAATGATAAGAGTCTGGGGATGGGAGCAAGCAGGACGGTGGTAACAGAAACTCTGCTCCATAAAATGTAGGACCCATCGAATTGTAAATCGATAGTTAAATCTTGCCGAGTAATTACTAGACAGACACTGATCAGGGTAATGGCGCAGGAAAGTCATTTTAAGAGTTCGTTCACCCATGTCAGGGTTTATTAAAAAAGTTTAATTTATACTTTAGCCTGAATTAAGTATACACATACATACTACAAAGTCTAGTTAGGTACTTAACAATAACAATAAATATAAAAATATAAAACATTAAAGTAATGAGTTTTATCTATACTCATATCGTAATATTTAAATTATGAATACAAAACTAGTAAGTACTCTAATGACACACTTTATACACATGCAACTCCGTTCTAAAAACTTTTTATTTTTTTATACACAAAAAAATGGGCTGCTGAGGGGCAAGACCGAAAAAAGTGTAACACTGTAACAATGAAAAACGACACCAAAACTGTTAGTTATTTAAAAAGCTGCCTAATGTTTATACAGATTCAAACGGACTTGAACTGTATGTCAACGTATTAAAGTCTCAATTTTCTTATAAATATAGACATGGCTGGTTTGATTATTGCATTACAACTCTCGACTTGCTCTCCTAATGGTATATTTGTTTCTGGCGACGGTACTATATTATGTATAATTGGCTCAGTGGTATATGAGCTTAACTAAGGTAATAACGTGATGTTAGACGTGGGTACAAATCCTAGCAATTCATTTGCTTTAATGTCTTTTTTATCGTCCAGCAGCCGAAACGTCCACTGCTGAACATAGGCATCTACCTTAGAAGGGAGGGGTTGCCATTATCATCACGCTTGGCAGGCGGCTTGGGGATCACAGTATAGGTGGCAGGTAATCCAATAAAAAGACTGCTGCCTGTCTTCTAGTTTTTCCTTAGTCGCCTTTTACGGACACCCAACGGGAGGAAATGGGTAGGTGCTATTCTTACCCGGACACCCCACGGGGGTCTTTTTTATATTTTACTATTCTCATTATTTATTTCATAAATCGTTACAAAAGGAACATTTTAAGCATCTTTATTTTATAATTTTAATGTTTAAATACCCTTTATCTACACTCATATCGTAATATTCAAATTATGAATTCAAAACTAGTACTCTAATGACACATTTTATACATAATGCCTCTTTACAAAAATCAAAAGTTTTTTACGGTACACGTGTATCGTAAAAAAACGTTTGATCAAAACGATGCCGTAAAATCTGCTTAAAAATATATTGCAATAGAAAAACTTTTCTATATTAATATATTTTAAGCCAATCTAGTAGGCCGCAATGTCATCTAGTAGTCCGCGATCTAATCCAGCAGGCCACGATACATTCATCGAGAGGGTGGGACCCAGTTGTACGCATGCGCTATGGAGTTATATGAATGAATTGAGCGCCATAATATTATAGACTGGAATAGAATTTTATTCCACACAGATTACATACTATTTGGTACAACAAATTTAACTATAGTATAGAAAGCACGTCGTCTGTGTGAAACAGAGCTCCCTCTGTCTGTATTATATGTTTTGTAATGTAGTTTGGCGGTATAAAATTGTATTTCATGAGTTTAGATAAAGTAGTGTTTGAAACTGCACACAATTAAGTATTAAAACACTCGTGTTTTAATAACTCCTATTGTGCAGCAGTTTCATATACTTACTATTAACCAATAATAATAAATAATCATGTCTGATTATTATACATGCAAGTATGTATCATCAAGCAGAGAATAAAAGAAGTCGGTTAATAATCACAAATTGACTTTTTTCATACACTTTGGAAGTTGTATATCGCAGATATCTTCAAATTATAAAATGTAAAATTATTCAAAAATGGTTGATATTTGCAAATGAATAGAATATTCTTTATTTGCACACCAAAGTAAAACATACAGAAAACTTAGAAAATAACTTAAATTAGGTACAAATGGCGGTCGTATCGCTAACAGCGATTTCTTCCAGACAACCAATCTCTCCTACAAACCCTTAACGGATTGCTGTGATATTTACCAGTAACCCTGTATATACAGATTTCTAGATTATATGAATAGAACATTAAATATAGAACACAAAAATATTATGAACAAAAGATATATTATATACTAGCTGACTCGCGCAGCGCCTCCCGAGCTCTTTTACGTTAGCTAATTTTTAATAGAATACATTTGCGTTGAATACATAACCTCCTTTTTTACTTGCCCTCCGAAGCATGGAGACGCTTACCTCAAGTGGCATTAAACGGTCACCCATCTATGTATTGACCTTTCCTAACGTTGCTTAACCTGATCGATTGCTAAACATTGATAACGACTGTCTATGATGGGCTTCTAATTTTTTTATAGTATTAGATACATTTGTGTTGTATACATAACCTACTTTTTTAATGTCGGTTAAAAACTGGGACCCACTTTTTACTTGCCCTCCGAAGCACGGAGACGCTTACTTCAAATGGCATTAATCGGTCACCCATCTATGTAATGACCTTGTCTAACGTTGCTCAACCTGATCAATTGCCAAACATTGATAACAATTGTCTATGACGGGCTTCTCATTTTTTTATAGTATTAGATACATTTGTGTTGAATACATAACCTACTTTTTTAAAGTCGGTTAAAACTGGGACCCACTTTTTATTGCCTTCCGAAGCACTGAGACGCTTACTTCAAATGGCATTAATCGGTCACCCATCTATGTAATGACCATGCCTAACGTTGCTTAACCTGATCGATTGCCACACATTGATAACAACTGTCTATGAGTGGCTCCTTATTTTTAATAGTATTAGATACATTCGCGTCGAATACATAACCTTCTTTTTTAAAGTCGGTTAAAAACTGGTACCCACTTTTTACTTGCCCTCCAAAGCATTGAGACGCTTACTTCAAATTGCATTAAACGGACACCCATCTACGTAATGACCTTGCCTAACGTTGCTTAACCTGAACGATTGCCAAACATTGATAACAACTGTCTAAGACGGGCTTCTCATTTTTTTATAATATTAGATACATTTGTGTTGAATACATAACCTACTTTATTAAAGTCGGTTAAAACTGGGACCCACTTTTTATTGCCTTCCGAAGCACTGAGACGCTTACTTCAAATGGCATTAATCGGTCACCCATCTATGTAATGACCATGCCTAACGTTGCTTAACCTGATCGATTGCCACACATTGATAACAACTGTCTATGAGTGGCTCCTTATTTTTAATAGTATTAGATACATTCGCGTCGAATACATAACCTTCTTTTTTAAAGTCGGTTAAAAACTGGTACCCACTTTTTACTTGCCCTCCAAAGCATTGAGACGCTTACTTCAAATTGCATTAAACGGACACCCATCTACGTAATGACCTTGCCTAACGTTGCTTAACCTGAACGATTGCCAAACATTGATAACAACTGTCTAAGACGGGCTTCTCATTTTTTTATAGTATTAGATACATTTGTGTTGAATACATAACCTACTTTTTTAAAGTCGGTTAAAACTGGGACCCACTTTTTATTGCCTTCCGAAGCACTGAGACGCTTACTTCAAATGGCATTAATCGGTCACCCATCTATGTAATGACCATGCCTAACGTTGCTTAACCTGATCGATTGCCACACATTGATAACAACTGTCTATGAGTGGCTCCTTATTTTTAATAGTATTAGATACATTCGCGTCGAATACATAACCTTCTTTTTTAAAGTCGGTTAAAAACTGGTACCCACTTTTTACTTGCCCTCCAAAGCATTGAGACGCTTACTTCAAATTGCATTAAACGGACACCCATCTACGTAATGACCTTGCCTAACGTTGCTTAACCTGAACGATTGCCAAACATTGATAACAACTGTCTAAGACGGGCTTCTCATTTTTTTATAGTATTAGATACATTTGTGTTGAATACATAACCTACTTTTTTAAAGTCGGTTAAAACTGGGACCCACTTTTTATTGCCTTCCGAAGCACTGAGACGCTTACTTCAAATGGCATTAATCGGTCACCCATCTATGTAATGACCATGCCTAACGTTGCTTAACCTGATCGATTGCCACACATTGATAACAACTGTCTATGAGTGGCTCCTTATTTTTAATAGTATTAGATACATTCGCGTCGAATACATAACCTTCTTTTTTAAAGTCGGTTAAAAACTGGTACCCACTTTTTACTTGCCCTCCAAAGCATTGAGACGCTTACTTCAAATTGCATTAAACGGACACCCATCTACGTAATGACCTTGCCTAACGTTGCTTAACCTGAACGATTGCCAAACATTGATAACAACTGTCTAAGACGGGCTTCTCATTTTTTTATAGTATTAACATTTGTGTTAAATACATAACCTCCTTTTTAAAGTCTGTTAATAACTGAGACTCCCTTTTTACTTGCCCTCCGAATCACGGAGACGCTTAATTCAAATGGCATTAAACGGTCACCCATCTATGTAATGACCTTGCCTAACGTTGCTTAACCTGAACGATTGCCAAACATTGATAACGACTGTCTATGATGGGCTTCTCATTTTTTATAGTATTAAATACATTTGAGTTAAATACATAACCTCCTTTTTTAAAGTCGGTTAATAACTGAGACTCACTTTTTACTTGCCCTCCGAATCACGGAGACGCTTAATTCAAATGGCATTAAACGGTCACCCATCTATGGAATGACCTTGCCTAACGTTGCTTAACCTGATCGATTGCCACATATTGTCTATGAGTATCTCTTTATTTTTAATAGTACCTATTAAATACATTCGCGTCGAATACATAACCTCCTTTTTTAAAGTCGGTTAAAAACTGGGACCCTCCCAAGGGAACCGTGATGAATGACCGTTCCGAATTCACAAACCGACGTCACCCACCGGCGGCCCCAATGCATTGGCATAGTTTTCTTAGTCTTTGCGTACTTAAAAAGTTAATTTATTTCCAAAAAAATATTTACAGTTACTAATGTATAGATATTAACTAAACTAAGTACTTCTATTAATTTCAATATTTACAAATGCACATAAACTCTTTAAAAAATTAAATGAGTTTAACAATATTGCTCCAACACCGACGTACAGTCCTCCCTCGTAAACGCCGCGAAGCGGACTGAATCGGAGCTCGGAGCAGGCATACTTGCGCAGATGTATTAAATTTTGGGAAAAATAGATATTTCTCTAGTAAAATACGGAATAAAAATAAATCTTTCAAGTAAAGACATTCGTATTTTCAAGACCTTTTTTCCTGTGTAAACGCCAACACCATAGCTTGAGCGGTTTTAGAGAACATTTGCAAATTATGACATGAATAGGTCCTTTTTAGATTTTTTTTTCCTAAAAAGTGGTTAACAAAAATAAATTTTTATTCAAGTAAACGTATTTATCGAAACTTTAACTAACGTTTTATATTTTTTCTATACAGATTAAATTAACAGTTTTTGTGAACATTTAACTTAAAATAACAAGAATTCAGGCATTTCACCGTTATTAGCGCCTTAATTGTTCTAATCCCTTGTTTATGGTATTACCTAGTAGGTAATTGAAATAACATCACATTGTAATAAATGTTCCAATAGATCTTTAAAATTAACATTGCATCTATAACGAAAGACGAAGAAAGCTCGGCATGGTGTTAAGCTTTTCTGTCTTGAAAAGTACTTATCAGTTACTAGAGAAAGTAGGTTCTCGATGTGTAGGGCAGCGATTCGACCGGCCTGCTCAGCGTATCCCGCATCCCTTGCACCTTGGTACCACCGTATAGACTAATAGATAGTTACCGTTTACTCGCAACGACACAAATACTGCAGGTCCGGGCGTCGAACTTGCACCCGGTCAACGCACCAAGATTTATCTCTTCATCCGCTGCACCAGCCCTAGCTGCAGCCCTCATTTAAATGAAGCCGCGAGATTCGTGTCAACTTTTTCACAAACAACACACACCGGCGCGGTTGGCACTGCGCCGGCGCTGCACACACACAAGCACACGTTTCGCAATCCACACGCGAGCGTTCGACAGTTTTTGGCGGTCGCCTCGAGCGGGCCAATGGGGCGCGCGCGGTCACGCATGCGCGAACGTCGGTCGTAGGCGGGCGGCGGGCGCGCACTGGCCCCACTCGCCGCTGCGCCCGCGCCGCGCCATACAACCTGCTCCGAGCTTTTTTGCGTTAAAAAGCTCTATAGATAAAAGTAAAACGATTGCGCTCCCACGACTTTCAATCAGCGCGTTGACGAGGCCGGCGCGGGACAAGCAGCCTGCCTGCGCCGCAGTGTCACCTCCTCAAATATTGCTGAGCATTCGTTATAAATGTTGACACACCCATGATTTACGACTGTGTTTATTTGCTCTAACAGCAAGCACGATTTGATATATTGCGCTCATTTAGATTCTGAAATGATTTTGATCTTCTGTTTACGATATTCATGTGATTCATAATTTCCTGTTGTTCTAAGTACTAGGTGTTGATTAATATTAAAGTAATACCTGGCACTGTTAATTTTCCCACGCATCTTACTTAACGTCTTCCGTTCCAGTAATAAAGCTCGTTTATAACCAATTTTTAATATTCTAAAGACACAACTACCTACGCTTTTAAAGGTCAAGTAAGTCATCAGGCATGAATGGTCACCACCGAAGTGACAGAAATTCTACCGTCCACCATTAACGCGTAAATATAGATACTGGGGATGTAGAGAAATGGGCTCAATGAACTTAATCAATAACAAATATATCAAGGGACCATCGACAATGGAAGACATCTGTCTATGCAGAAGAATTGCTTAAAATTCGGCAATACGTCCCGGTCGTCGCGTCTTCGAGCTACTTAAAAAAATAAGTCGGGTGATAAAATAGCGGTAGCCCATGCTAGTGAGATATCATTGCTCAAACGAAATGGAAATGATTAAATATGTTTTACTAAGCAGTAGGTCATTTAAGCTAGAGATTCAGGTAGATTCCACCGCAACGTGAGATATTCTGCAGCCAAACAGCAATGTGTAAACATTACTGTGTTCCGGTGTAAAGGAAAATTACTGGATACACAGACACAAAAATTTACATATGTTCAGTTTAGATTTCACTGTAATTACTTGTTTCAGTGAACCGGCTTATAGTTCGAGGGAAATATTTCTAACACAGTTCATCTGCAATGACGGCAATCACGGCTTGAGCATGGAGCGGCGGCGATTGGTGGCCGGGCGACACTCGTACATTTGTAACGATCTAATCGCGTTATAATTTGGCTGACATAGATCTCCATCTAGAGAAGCGACGCCATCAATTTCACGCTCATTAGCACGTACCTACTCGGCATGATGAATGTGTGTTGAGATTTTTACTAGCCCTATCTTGTGTCCATCTTATATGTCTGTTAGTGTCTTTCGTAAACAAAATTGTTCTTAGTGCTAGTCTTATTACCTGTAGGTATCTACTACTAGTACAATGTTTACTAGTTAAGACAATATAGGCTAATCACCTGATTGTCTAATAAATAAGATGATCCATGTCGGCTGAACGTGTAAAAAGGTTGGTCCTACACCTACTTGCTCCACAAGCATGTCGATTAAGCGACTCTCGTATAGTAAATTTTTAGTATATGAGTTTCGGTTTGGATAATTACAGAGAAATTTGGTTAATTATAGCAGAATACAAGGAATAATCATACCTACAATGATTTGTTAGATTTTATATTCATAAAATAAGGTAAATTAATTAGGAAACTCTCATAGTCGCTTAAAGCCTTGTCCTTTGCATGAAATACACCGCCTGAAGAGAGACATAAATAAAATTAACAATTTTAATAAATTTTACTGTAAGTTTTAATATACAGCAAGACGTCGTCCCGCCGTGCGCAACGAATTCCCAATTCTTGCATCCCGATACATCTGCTTGATAACCTTTCATGGAGCCAGGAATCTACCAATTAAATGTGAATAATCATCGAAAACGCTTAAACAATTTCATAACCTGGTCTTAGATCTCTCTTCTCCTTTGATCTGATTCTCTGATGTAAGATAGGTCAATCTGCGAAGAGATGTCAGGTGTGTCAGGTCTACATGTACTTATTATCACGCAACTCGAAGAAGTTATTCCCATGCACGAGTGATCGGTTATCTTCGGAGCATTGCCCCTTAGATTCCTTTGCTTATGCAACTTAAAAGTCTATACCTGTAATTATAGGATAAATAAATAGTTATTAGAAACATTATTAACTGGGAAAAGTAAAACTACTGTATACTCCACCAAATTGACTTAAATGACCTACATAAATACCGTGTTCTTCTACACAACATACACACAAACATACTTACACAAGTCACAAGTTTCTACACAAGTTGTTGTTGTTACAAGATCATAATCCTAGCAATAAAATGAACACAGGCACAGGAGTGATGGGTAACCAGCCAAAAGCAATTGGTAAGTATAGCAGGTACCCTACCATCAATTGCCTTTTCGATCTTGTAATTCTGATACTGTAATGAAAAACATGGTAAGTACTTATATGTATTTCTAATCTGTTTTACGAACTACTTATAAACATCGCATTTGCTATTAAAAAAATTGTTTTCGATCCCAAGCCGGCGCCGCAGAAAGGCGTGCTTGCCAATTATAACATCTGCCCACCATAGTGATTAAATATACTGAGGATGCGTGTTATGGCGGAACGAATAATATGTAATAGCACATCCCTGGTGCTATCTGCTCTCTGATACTAAGAGCACCTGCACAAAACTAATTTTACGGATTATATCGCAGTTTAGTTTTAAATTTTCCTTTTTCGACGTTCCGGCAGCAGTCAATTCAATCCTAAAAGTACGATCACGTAGCAACACTCACTTTAAGACTTTAAGATACTGTAAGGTAGTCATCATCATCATCACCAGCCGGAAGACGTCTGCTGCTGCTGAACACAGTTGTAACAATACCTGAGGGTATCCCGAAACTTCTGTGGCATGTGGGCGTGTACCCAGTCCTACCACGACCATGGATGTTGTAAAGTATTCGTAACTTCGATATTAACCGCCCCAATCCGTTAAATTATTTTTATTATAATGTGTGTAGTACCTACCCACGGATCGTGCCCACCGTTTTAATCTCAGATCACTCTGTAGTTGCAATAGTTTTGTATTTGTGCACTTCATTTGAAAGACTTTCTCAGGTACATATTCATGTAATGCATGCATATGCATTACAACTAAGCTGTTGTCAATACATCCCTATAGATTTCGTGTGATAGTAAACGAGCAGCATATTTTTCCTCTTTTATGGTAAAACACAAATACATCAAACGTAGGTACCGAAAATATTCGTAACCTAATATGGGTCGAGGCCGTAGGCCAGGCATGGCGGCGGCAGGCGGCAGGCAGCTCGGCGCGCCGCCGCGCCGGTAATCCGACTCCGGCGACGCAGGTTGTATTATGTTGTTGAGTTAACATGCCGTGACAGTGCCACCCGCCCCGCACACCCTACCACTCCCCCGCATACACCCTAAACACGTCTACTGGATAAAGTTACGCACTCACGCACCTTATATAAAAAACTATTTTAACATGTCCTAGAAATACTGCTCATCACGTACTTGTGTAGTCTCGTAGATAATTGCTATGAAGCATTCCGTCGGTTAATATTAAACACGAAGTAACTATTTAACTATTAGTTCGGTGTTAAGCAACACTGGCTAAAATGTTCCACTTCACTTGAGTCTAAGTTACACTAGAACAACTATAAATATAGTAGGTATACAACCATATAAATCTAAAGACTTAGATTTTTATGAATAGGTATGATCTTTGTAACCATACCAACCACCTTTGTAAGTATGACAATCTGAATCAGACCAGACGATTATGTACAGCTCCAAGCTTGCGCAAACGTGGCGTACCAGGGATCTCGATCTCTTACACCGATTTACTTATAATAAAACTGTAACAGTTCCAATTCTGTACATTGAAGGTATTTTGAAAATTATATTTGGAGGGCATTCTATAACCGATACTGAGGCCGAAACTGTAATTTTTTTAATTTTTGTCTGTCTGTCTGTCTGTCTGTCTGTCTGTCTGTCTGTCTGTCTGTATCACGGCAGCGCATCACGCCGAAACTACTGAATGGATTCAAATGAAACTTGGCATGATTTGAGATATTACTACGAGGTAGGACATAGGATACTTTTTATCCCGTAATCTAGCACGCTTCTTTTGGGAGAGGGGATTAAAGTCAAAATGGGTACTTGGTTATACGCTTGGTCCGATTTTATCAATTTTTCTTTATAATATAATAAATATTAGTAAGGGAACACTCATAGAGAGTTGTTATCAAGGTTTTGTATTCGATCGGGTTAAGCAACGTTAGGTAAGGTCATTAAATAGATGGATGACCGTTTAACGCCATTTGAACTAAACGGGTCCGTGCTTCGGAGAGCAAGTAAAAAGTGGGTCCCAGTTTTAACCGACTATAAAAAAGGAGGTTATGTATTCGATGCGAATGTCTGTTATTAAAAGTTTAGTTAACGTAAAAAATCTTTTAAAAAAAAATTGAACCGACTTCAATATCACTGAAAAGTATAAAATAATTTAAATATTATTGAAGTTGGTGTTAGCTTACCGGCTGTGTATATTTGACACCACCTTCAATAATATTTAAATTATTTTATACTTTTCAGTGATATTGAAGTCGGTTCAATTTTTTTTTAAAAAGATTTTATTTTAAACTTTTTAGTGATATTTTCATATATAAAGATTGAACCATCGAAAACCGTAAAATTATCTAGATAGGTTATGATCACATTATCGTCTACATAGTTTTACATAATTCATGTTTCTTCAGAAAAAAATATCCGGTCGTAATGAAATTTGCATGGAATCATCATAGCAGTTTACTCTCTCGAATAAAAAAAGAATCATCGCAATCGGTTCATAATTGTCAGAGCAATGTAATGGAGAACATCAGTTTTATGGTTTTTACCAGATAAATTCCTCCACATCGTTCATGGTTCTCCAGGAAGTTCTTATCCGGTTGTAATAAAATTGATACAGATTTAATACAGTGGTTTCTTCTTTCGAATAAAAAAAGAATAATTGAAATTGGTAAATATTTGCCAGTGTTATGACCATTTTTGTCCTTAAAAAGCGACATAAAGTCATCGATATAGGCTTTCCTGCAGCTCTCAGTGCGCAGTCACCATTCTTGTTTTTCAGGAACTACTTATTACTACGCAATAATTTTTTTATGGGACCCTATCAATGGATTGAAGAATGGATGGAAGAAAGATTTTTTCAAATCGGTTCATAATTGACAGAGTTATGCGCGAACATACATAAAAATATATATATATATATATATATATATATATATATATATACAGACGAATTGAGAACCTCCTCCTTTTTTGAAGTCGGTTAAAAATAGCGCAGGCGCAGCTGCATGGGTCAGCTAGTCTTTAATAAATCTTATATTTCTGTTAATTTAATATTGTCATAAATAAAAAGATCTCGATGTTTGTAGGAATGTTACAAAAGTTATTTCTTTGAAGCATCGTGATGTCAAAATTATATCCGTGTTTATATTATTTATGTTTACAAACTGAACATCCGAGTTCATTTATATTTCACAAAACGTAATCGTTGTTCTGGGGACACAAAACTTCGGATAATTTATTCAACATGGATAAACTTGTAGAAAGTTAATGTGCGCGCGTCATTACGCACAACAAAATATTGTGTGAATACACTTGTGCCGCTTACGACAAACAAGCCGAGTCAACCTTACATTGACTGTGGGCGGTTAGTTGAACCTCTTTGAATTTTTATGTCTTAATATTTCCATAGTTAATAATACTCGTATACAGCAATAAATACTCAAATTTTGTATGCTTGTAAAAACCTGTGCTCACATTCAACGGAATGAAGAATTTTTAAATAAATTCTCCATTTCGTTGCAGGAAGATAATACTATTGTAGTGTATCACCTCATTTCATTCCTCATATATCAACCTCCATTGTCATACCTCATCATTTTATAAATATTTGTATTTATTTTTAATATTTTAAAATTTCAAAATTCAGAGTAGGAGCTGTAATTTTGAGAGCAAAGAAATAAACGGAGTCTAGAGTCTAGAGGCTGTGCTGCAGAGTCGAGGGTCGAGACTCTGAAATCGTGAGACTGGAGGCTGAGTAGAGCCTGGTCTTGAGCCGGGATCGGTGACTATCTACGCCAGAGGCCACGAGGCTACGGGTGCTGCTGTTGTGGCGTGCTGACGCCCGCACTCCATTACAGGCCGGCCTGCTGGCTGACTTTCGTGGCCGGTGCTGAACCTGCCGGCGTCTAACGGCCTGGCTGCGGCTGTGCCATCTAGGCACGCCGCCACGCTTCTGCAGGCGCTAGGGCAGGCTTCCCTGCGCCCAGGAACCTTTACGTGCAAGCAAGTTATGTGATCTTTTACGTTAATAAGTGTCCGCGTTCCCGACTCCGTCAAACGAACTGTGTACCTATTAGAGAACTGTAAATATATTATAGCGTTATTGTAAGTCCTGTGTTCTCATTCCTTTAATCGCTACTTTCCCCTTAGGTACCTACCTGTCGTCGTAGTGGTCTCCGGGTTTTCTCTACCTGGCCTCTACACCTATGCTCACACTTATATCGTAACATGACGACTCACTCTACTTTAAACCATACGTTACGTGACACTATGTTTGCTTAAATATGGAATGTATTTAGCTATGACGGTTTTGTGGGACAATATGTAATGATACCAATTTGTTAAAAGTAATTAATAATAAATGAATAATAATATATTTACTAGGCGGTAGGTTCCTTGTGCAAGGAACCGTCCAGGTAGGTACCACCGCAGTGCCAGATATTCTGCCGCCAAGCAGCAGTGTGTAAGCATTGCTGTGTACCGGCGTGAAGGGCACTGTAGCTGGTGAAATTACCGGACACAAAGACTTAAAATCTAATGTCTTAAGGGTCGGCAACGCGCTAGAGATTCTTTTGGTGTTGCTAGCGTCTATAGGCTGCGGTGACTGCTTACCATCAGGCGGGCCGCACGCTTGCTTGCCACCTTGGTAGTATAAAAAAAATATGTTTGCAAGAGGCTGTGGAGTTTTAGTTTAAGGTGGTCTATCATCTTAAAAATATGTGTAATATACTATTTTTAAATAAATAATTGGACTCAAATGTTTATTAAAATGCTTACGTCCCAGCTGAAAAGCGAAAGAATAACACAACTGTCTATTAGCACAACGTTACGTAAAAGCAACAAGAGAGGCCTCAGACTAAAACAATTCTGTTGGTCTAAGGAAGATGCGCACAAGGCGAAGTTAGTGAGGAATAATATCAATATAACAGAAGAGGTACCTACAATAACTAATAACTCAAGCGAATAATAGGTAAATATACGAAATACTGAATGATATTTGGAGATGCTACTAACGACTGCTATTTATCCATAAAGACATTTAAACCTTTAGATTTTCATTTTTTCTCATTCATTCTAGCTAGTATAATCGCTGTATCTGGGCATCTCAATAAAGCATGCGACATATATAAGCTGGAGATAAGCTGTTATTAATGTTTGAATTGGTCCAGTGCGCTCTCACGAGCGATGACATCTTGTCGTGTCGCCTATCTGTCCTATCTATGCATCGTTTACTATCGATATGATATAACGCCACCCGGCGCTTTCCTGAGTATGGACAGCACCAAAAATTAAGTGGTTTAACCATTTAATTTCTTAGAGATCATCTCGAGCAATCTCTTGTTCCTTAACAAGCTCCGTGATCATTTCGTTTGCTATGTTGTGAATTTGGAGGATGTTGATTATGACAACGGTAAAAAAATATATTCCACCGAATTGGTTGTCGGTAGTCCAAAGGACTATTATTTTGAGCAGAAGTGATGCATAGGTAGTGCAATAGTTAAGTACCTAATAGAGATGAGCTAATTTCAATGTATCAATATCATATACGACAGGTATTATAGAGAGCATAGCAAAGCTGAACTGGAAATGGGCTGAACATGTGACCAAAAAAAGTTAAAGTGTGGTGCAAAAGAGTAATTTTCCATGACAGCCAGAGAAGACCGAGAGGAAAGCCACAAATGCGGTAAAACGGACATAGTAAAGTTGGGGTGCAACAAATGGACACTCACTGCACAAGATAGAATGAGATCTAAAAATGACATCCAAACTTAATCCAAGTTTACTTAAACAAAATCTATATAAAGTATCTTTACAAAATTCAATATATCGAAATATAGTGAGTGTGTCTTTGTTGTAATTTGAAACCAAGGTAAAAATTCTCTAAGGTATATTAATGAATACATTTTAACGTAAGCAACGCTGCCTAGATCTATGGAATGTCTAACAAATTCCTCCCCGCTTCGTAGACATGACTATCCAAATTCGAACTATCGAACAACGCCCATATGTCATCGGAGACAAATGCGCCGAGATGCGGCGATTGCACAGACAAATCGGTTCCATTTCCTGCATTGATGCTGTCTCCATCAAGATACTAGTTGTTTAGCTCCACATTCCTTGTCACCTACATGTTGATGGAGCTCGATTAGTGTCTGTCTTCAAATAACAATGTTTACAACATGTTGATAATGCTCAACTGGTTTTAAAAAAAAACAATAAACCTTATTAAACAGAATAGACATGAAATCTAACTAGTTTTACGGATTATATCGCGGTTTATTTTAGAGATGGTTGGGTTTTACCACCGGCTTGGGATCCTGTGATAAATATAATTAAATCCAATATCAAGCAAAGCACTGCACGGTCTCAAGACACTGTAAGCTCTTACTGCGTAGATCGGACCAACAATAATAACTAAGAAGATCTGAGGGTACACATAATTGTGACATAAGGACGTTCAACATCTCAGTCCTCCCGTGACCATGGGTGCTGCAAAGCATTCGAAACGTCGGGATAGTAAAATCTAAAATAAACCGCGATATAATCCGTAAAAGTAGTTTGATTTCAATGTGTAATATTCGCGTAAGTAAAAGACAACATTATAGAATAGACATGAATTAAATTTATTATGTGTATTATAATACACATAATAATATGTTTAATAAATTTTTGAATTCGTCTCATAAAGTCTTGTTATTTGAAACTCCGTCTGCTATTTGTAACAATAGAAGTAACAGATCACTAAACAGAAAAGTCATAATATTTAAAGCCATCCCTAGGGAGTTTGAAACTATCCACACCTGATATTATAGCAAACTCCAATCAAAGCTATCATTGGCATGGCAATAGAGTATACCAACTCAAGAAATACTCGGTTTAAAAAAAAATTCAAAAAGGAGAAACTGGAAGAGGACATTGCAAATGTGATATCATTCAAAAGTGGTAAAAGATTCGATCGATCGAGACGAGATAGATATTTCTCAAAAGAGTTTCGTTAGTACCTACGTCCGTTTGTAATTCCTGTTGTTTTAAAAATTGAGTTTAAGAACACGTTGTAGACAACAACAAACCAAACCAACATTATAATTTATTTGGGATAAAAAGGGAGGAAAGATCTACACAAAGCCGGACTAGAGCTCTGTGATTGGATAGGAATGAATTATGAGCTAAAACACTAGTTACTTTATATTTCACTAATTTTATATAGGCACCTATTATGTATAAGTCTACATAGAGTGTGTTGTACAATGCTTATTTTTCTTGCTTTCAAAGATTTTGTTGTGATTCAGAGACTTTCTGCCGCAACTACATATTTCGACACTCGGAGCCAAATCCAATCTGCACCATGTTTAACACGCGAACCGCATAAGCGCGCGATCACGCGTCGACCGCTGACGAATTAATACGCTGATATGGAGTAGATATATCAATAATCTCGTTTAATTACGATAATCAAATGGGTAGGCAATCGTGACGCTCTGCAAAAAAATGACTTAATTCGAATTAAAGTTAAATGACGTTTGTGAGTGTGGCAGTTTAATGGTATAGATTTGTGATTTGATGGATTTGACCACCAGCAGGAAATTCTTAACGCGCCCACTCACCCCAACTACACCAAAAGCTGCGTACGCCCATGCCTTGACCTATCAATACTATTCATGAGTTTAGTAACGATACTTTCTATTCGATACTATGTCCTATTCACCTATTCTTATTATTTTAATTGGTAGAGTAAATTATGGACGCCTCCTGTATTTTGGTGATTTCTTCTGGGGGTTAAAATCCTACGCAAAATATTTTATATCTAGGACTTTGCGGATAAATTGATACATACAAAAAAAAGTTGTCACATACGTCACATCAGCCTGCCACTAAAATGTAGGAGGAATTTTTAAATAAAATTCTCCGATGTACAAATCAATGGCTCAGCTATCATTGAGATTTTTTTTCTTACGTCATACTTAGATCACCATCGCTTGTATCGCAGTATAAATAATAACATTATTACTTGTAGTTAGGATGGTTTCGCATTCGGAACGAATATAGCGAAGCTTGCTGATATACGGGTCTACCTAATTAAAGTTAGACTTTCAGTAGTACTCGTAGCAGAAAACCGAGAAAGAAGACTACACACATTTGTCTGTCTCAATTCCATTCTGGTATTCAGTACCAAAGATTAAGGTGCGCGTCTAATAATCTTTTTAAAATAACCTGTTAGAAAACTAGTGTAGGATCAAATACAAATAACACCGGGCCCCAGCAGACCCATCACTAGACTTCAATATACATATTATGTGGCTTTTGTTTTTCAAGCGTATGTATTATGTGGTAAAGCTGCCGCAATAATAGTTACAAACGTAGTACGAAGCTAATTTTAAGCGCTAAATCAAGTGGTGCTTGTTTAATAGAGGCGAATAGTTCGCGGTGGAGCCGTTAAGTTCGTGATAAGTAACAGGGGAGCGTTGCGCGTGTAAATCATGGTGCAAGCGAGTTGCGCATGCGCGTGCGACAGTGCAGACTGCGCTACCCAGTAATGCAAGTGTGTATTCAAACACGACTACCGCGGCCATGCTGCGAGCGTCAAACCTTCAGATATAAATAATACATAATTAAAATAAAAAATAAACCAATTAAGTAAGTGCGTTTTATTACGTAACACAACGGGCTTCCTATTGTAGGTACTCAATAGAATATACCACAGCGTTTAAATTTTTTTAAGTAAATACAGATTCAGCAACATAAGAACAAGTATTGAAAAAGGTTAAAACAGTCAAAAACTGTGTAATATACAAAAGACAAATTTTATCAATTTATTTAGTTTGTCTTCGAACTGGGCGTCTGAATGTTATTATACAAACACATACCATCAAACACATACCATCGCGGACTTTTTTGTAGACCTTGTTAAGGTGTACAAAACTGTGGTACATTATTTTGATCTATCTCATAGGGTTCAGCCAGCGTTTGCAATGTAAGCGCATAAAAATGCGTTTAAAAATATAAGTGTTTCTCTACTTAGTATATTATGCATGTATTATACATATAAACCTTCCTCTTGGATCACTCTATCTATTAAGAAACCGCATCACAATCCGTTACGTAGTTTTCAAGATCTAAGCATATATAGGGATAGACAGACAGCCAGCGGAAAGTGGCTTTGTTATATAATAAGTAGTGATACCCGCATGCGTTAGCCAATTGTTGGTTCACTGTAACACACATGAGCTCGTCCGTGCAATCTTGTTGCGCTCATTACAAAGAGCTCACCGACAGAGCACGCCATCATTTTAACGCACCTGCCGACTATTGCCACTAACGCTGAACTACGCAATGTTACCTGCACGAAACGCAAATACTAGTGAAACGTAATTATAGTCAACTTTAGTTTTATTATAGCATAAATTATCAATTAACTATTTAAATATATTCGTTAGGGAAACGGCGACAAGTATTGTATTTACTTATACTTACTCTAAACAGACTTGTTTTAAGGTCTATATAAAAATTAATACCCACGTATTATTTTCTTTTATGTCTTGTTTTGGAGTAAAAATTATGGTGATGAAATATGAATAGTCTCCTTTGTGGCGCACACATAGTAGGTATTTGTTTTACTATGCCCCCACACACATAAAGCACAAGGTTATTAAATAATGTACATACAGCATTTCCAAATGCTTGCCAAAGTCACGTGTGTGTGTAGTGTGCAGTGTGTGAAGGTAGTTTTGCATAAGTGGTGGTTGTTGGGAGTAGTTTTGCATAAATCATAATTGTTGAGGGTAGTTTTCACAAGCGTGGGTTTAGATTTAATATAGATACAGCGCGGCAGACGGGATCGGGCATAGTGTTGCTTAGATCGTCGGAGCGTTTTGACCTATCTTGTTTAGTAATCATCGGTTGTAAGTTAGTGGTGATTATTGTTAAAATACTTGTTGATTTAGTGTTTAGATTTTCCTAGAGGTGCTGTCCGGGGACGGATATCGTGGAACATACTCTCCAAAAGGTTTGACGACTATAACCAGGTGAGTCGGACGGTAACGTCTGTTTGAATTACTTATGTGTCAATTCTTATGTGATGATAATTACATAGTGATCCCACTGATGGTTAAAGGCTGGCGTTGGTGTGTTTTTAGGGGCTGGCGGAGACCACTTGGGGGAGTCCCCATATTTTTATAGTTACCTATCAGTCTCACAGTATAACTAACCTTTGTATCAGTGACGTCAGTATTGCTGACGTTACGTTGTTTTTAATGTGCCTTGGAGTCCTTACTGTTTAATACCCAAAGGTATTAATTAATGGTGAACTTCAGAGGGACGAATACTAGAAGGGTTAGGTACTAAATAAAACCACATCTGTATCCTGATCTATAGTCCAGTGAACTCATTCACCTTCCCATTCCTTCCCTGGTCCATTCACACTTTATTAAAAAAAAACTTATAATATGTTTAAGTAACAAACATCAAACCATAGCGTGATTTAGTATGACTCATAGTACGCCATCTGTTGTTGCAAAACAGACATATTTGTGGTTTGGATCTGAACATTAACAGTCGTGAACATACCGCCCACCAAGGACATCAGTGACGGAATGTCCTTCTAAAATAAAATGTGTACTTTCTTAAAATATACAAAACTTACAATATAAAATAAACAGTTGTCTTTAGGCGACATTATATCCTTTAGATAGCTCAGTATTAAAACTTACAATCATTAATTTTATTGCAATAGTGAACTAAAATGATAATTCTAAATATAAATATGTAAAGAAAACCAATACTAAAAACTAATGGTAAAACAAAAATAAGTGTAAATAGGTGTATAACTTGATTAATATTGACATAAAATTTTGATCTAAAACTAACCATAATAAATAAAAAAAAATAACAACAAATTTCATTGATCAACAATTGGTAAAATGCATATTTTCGATGTTGGCCTTTTGAGTGTTGATGATTTTGTACGCAATGTAACTACACGAGTGAGATCATCATTGCTCGGATGTTTTTGTAATATACGGCCTAATAACCATCGACTCGGTGGCAAATCGTCTTCTTTGACTAAAACAATGTCTCCAACGTTTGGCTCAGGCTTTTGAGAAGACCATTTGTACCGATTCACGAGGTTCGTTAAATATTCATGCGACCAGCGTCTCCAAAACGACTGAAGCATTCTTTGAACTAATTGCCAACGTGTCAAGTAATTCACATTCGAGTTCTCAAAATTGTTGTCTGGTACGTGTACAATCGGTTCCCCAATTAGGAAATGTCCTGGTGTTAAAGGTAGTGGTTCACCAGGGTCAATAGGTTGGATAACGCTTATAGGGCGTGAGTTTAAGCAAGCTTCCACTTGATAAAGAAGCGTTGTCATCTCCTCATACGTGAGTGTAGATTCACCAATGACCCGTTTGAGGTGAAACTTAGTGGATTTTACCCCTGCTTCCCAAAGACCGCCAAAGTTGGGTCCATGCGGAGGGATAAAATGCCATTCTGTACCATGAGCTTCCAGGTGTTCTGCTATTGATGACTGAATAGCGGCTAACTGTTTTAACTCTCTAGAGGCACCTACGAATGTAGTGCCATTGTCGCTCCATAATTTAGCGCAGTGACCTCGCCTGGACACAAATCTTCTGAAAGCGGCTAAAAAGGCTTGGGTACTCATGTCGCTTACAACTTCCAAGTGCAAAGCCCGTGTGGACATGCATACAAATAAACATATGTAGCCCTTGTAGGAGTGGTGTCCACGGCCTTTCGTGGTTCGTATGTTTATAGGGCCAGCATAGTCCACTCCGCTATGTAAAAATGGTCTAGATGGTGTACATCTAGCAGATGGAAGCGAGCCCATCATTTGGGTTCTGATCTTGGCTTGATATCTAGCACATGTCACACATTTGCGAACATGCTGTTTGACCAGATTCCTAGCTCCTAGAATCCAATAAGCTGATCTTAAATATGTCATCATTAACTGAGCACCTCCATGCAACGTTTTGTCATGAGCCTCTGCAATGATGAGTTTGGTGAGGTAAGAATTTGGTAAAACTATAGGCTGCTTTATTTTTTCATCCAACTCTGATCTTTCAATTCTACCTCTTACTCTTATGATGCCTTTACTGTCTAGGTAAGGACTTAATGCTTTAAGTTTACTTGTTTTTGATTGTACATAACCTTTGTCCTGTAGTTGTGTAAGCTCCGATGTAAATATCTCTCTTTGTACTTTTTTAATGCAACAATCTAGTGCTTCTTCTAATTCCTTGTTTGTTAAATAAATTTGTTCATTTTTACCCTTGTTTAAGAATCTTCGACAATATGCTACAACTCTTAATAATCTAGGTAATGTAGAGAATCTCTCAAATATTGTTTCGTCTGGCATTACTGCTATGTGTGTTTTTACTGACTGTTCTAAATCTATTTGTAAATTACTTGGACTTTCATAAACAATTTATTTTTCTTTCAGAAACAACGGTCCCGAAAACCAAAGTGAACTAGCTATAAACTGACTTGGTAATAGTCCCCTGGAAGCGCAGTCTGCAGGATTGTCCTTACATGACACATGAAACCATTGCGATAATGACATAGTAGTTAAGATTTCTGATGTGCGGTTAGCTACAAACGTCTTCCATCTACTGGGGTGGCTGTTGAGCCATGCCAGTACCACTGTCGAGTCAGTCCATGCTCTAATTATGTTCTGTGGAACATTTAAAACTTCGCTTGTTTCCAGCAGCAGTTTAGACAACAACACAGCTGCAGACAGTTCCAATCGTGGAATACTTATTTGTTTGATCGGAGCGACTCTGGTCTTTGCCACCAATAATGAAAGGCGCACCGCACCCGTATCATCAATTGTACGTAAGTAAACCACGGCTGAATAAGCTGCTTTGGAAGCGTCACAAAATCCATGTAGCTCCCAGTCATATGTTGATTTTGTTCCAAGCCCACGTGGTATGCTGATTTTGGTAAGAAGCGGAAGTTCCTCTCGGTAAGTACTCCACTCATTCTTTAATTCTGTGGTTAGTTCCTCGTCCCAACCAAGTCCTGCGAGCCATAACTTTTGGATAAAGATTTTTGCCATCACCACACTTGGAGCTAACCACCCCAATGGATCAAATAAATGTGCTATATCAGAAATTACAGCTCTCTTTGTTACAGGTGCAGTTAGCGGCAGAGGTAAGTTCACCGAGTACTGGAAGATGTCCAACAGGACATCTGGAATAGGCAACAGCCTATTCCAGGTAAGTCCTAGAATTTTTATTGTATCGTCTAGTTTGATCTCCTTGTCTTCTTCCTTGTCCTGTATGTTCTTCTCCTTAATACTATTGTTGTTTTCCTTTTTACTTGATTGTACTATTTTTCCTTTTATATCTTTATTTGTTTGCACTATTTGACCTTTTATTTCTTTATGTGTTTGTACTATTTGTCCTTTTATTTCATTATTTTCCTCTGACCTAATCCTTTCTATTATCTCCTTATTGTTACTATTCCACTTTTGTAAATAGAATCTGCCCTTTCCTAATAATTCTGTTATTTGTTTATATATTTCCATGCCTCCAGACACACTAGAACATCCAGTCATTAAGTCGTCCATATAGAAACTATTAAGGATTGTAATGGAATCAAACACCTTTTAGTTCCACTAGTTTATTCTTTTAAGACTTCTTTTACACTGACATTCATAAAAAAGTGACAAAAGTATAAAAATCAACAATTTAAATATAGAATAAAAAAAGTAAATATATAACAGCCAGAACGTCGGCAACATCTTCGCCCCCGGTGTGGTAACACAATATAATAAGCTAAGTACGCCGGAAACCATCAACGAGGTGTCGTGGCTAGGCTTAGCCGGACGAGCTTTTTGACAGGCCTACGTAAAACCCCATGGGCGGTGACTACGTCAACGACCCTAACTACCCCGTCCGACCCTGGTAAGGTTCGGATGACACGACCGCGCGGCCATACCCCTCGTGGAAAATTTCCATCTGCAATCATAACAAGATCGCCAACACATACGTTGTGGCTCGATGCAGTTGTGGCTCGCTGGATCAGACACGGCAAATATTCTTTAATCCAGCGAGTCCAAAAATGGTCAGCCAAACGAAGGCCTTTGCGCCAACACACGCGCCTAATTAGATCCGAATCGTCCACCACATCGAGGGGCGAATACGTCGCCGAAGAACCTAAAATAAAATGAAAAGGCGTAATAGCCTCCTCGGAGGCTGGGTCTGTGTCCACATGGGTTAGAGGCCTTGAATTCAAAATGTACTCTACTTCTAAAAGAAACGTCATGAAAATTTCTTCCTTAGGAGAGCGCTCTTTCAAAGTTGTGTACAGCGCAATCTTCACGCTCCTGACCAGGCGCTCCCAGCATCCACCCATGAAAGGTGCCACGGGCGGTATAAACTTCCACCGAATAAAATTGTTAACAGAAAACTCTTGTACTTGGTTTCTCGTATAGCTTGCACAACTCCCGGTTCGCACCCACAAACGCAGTCCCATTATCTGAGTAAATTGTTACAGGAGTGCCTCGGCGAGCAATGAATCTTCGTAAGGCCATAATAGCAGAATCTGTGCTTAGGCTGCCGACGACTTCAAGGTGTACTGCGCGAACAGTCAAACACGTAAACAAAGCCACCCAACGCTTCTCTGTTCTTCTTCCAATAGACACGTTCATAGGGCCAAAGTAATCTAAGCCGACATGAGTGAAAGGACGGACATGATGAGCCAAACGTTCCGGAGGAAGATCGCCGATTGGTGGGGAAACTGGAACATCTTTCCTTAGTCTGCATTGTAGGCATTCTCGAAGAACTGATTTCACCGCCAAACGTATACCAATGATGTAGAATCGTTGCCGCAAGTCGTTGATGACCATGTTACTCCCAGAATGAGCTGTACGTATATGATAGAAGTAAATCAGTAGCCTTACAATATAGCTCTTTCCATTTAGGACGACAGGATCTTTGTCGGTGGTCACATTTCTCACAGCCGATATTCTGCCCTTGAGTCGGATCAAGCCATTGTCATCAATGAACACAGAAAGATTCTTAAGTTTGTTGTGTTTGGCCAATGTATTGGTTCTGATTAAGCTGATATACTCGTCTTCAAAAGAGTCCAATTGAGAGCGCAAGAGTAAATGACGTTCTGCTTGAACTAATTCGTCTACATCCAGCAACGGTAATTTTGCGGAGGACACAGACACAGCCTGTTTCGTAGATTTCAATTTGGAATTTGGGTTAGAACGACCTAATAAAGCACGAAACATCTTTGCGCATTGGATCACGCGAGCAGTTGCTCTCAATAAGCGTAACCATTGGCTAAAACGCGTAGGGTTCGGAACCGGTGGATCGGGTAGCTCACGCGCACTAGTATAAGCTACCTGTTGTGAGTCAGTCGAAACAGGAGGATGCTTCAGCTCACTCACTCCAAGTAAAGGGTCCAAAGATGGTTCCTTTGGCCACGTAGATTGTACATCTGTCAGGAATTGAGGACCTGAAAACCATCTTGAGGACATGGTAAATTCATTGTTAAAGCGCGTAGCGTCATCCGCTACATTCAGGGAGGTTGGAACGTAGTTCCAGTCTGTCACGTTGGTCAATTCCAAGATTTCGCCTACACGATGAGCTACAAAGGCCTTGTATGAACGAATGTCACCTCGCAACCACCTCAATACGGTCAGACTGTCTGTCCAAAGAAACAGTTTCGTAGGTTTCCGCCTATGTGCTTCTATAATGTAAGAAGCGAAACGTGCTACCATTAAAGCAGCTTGCAGCTCCAGCCTTGGTATAGAGACTGGCTTTAAAGGAGCTAGCCGAGCTTTCCCGCCTATTAAGCTAAGCATCACGTCTCCACCTACGCAGTTAAATCACCAATAGGCCACACAAGCATAAGCAAGCTCACTCGCGTCGCCAAACACATGAAGCTCTGCAGACTCAGCCTGCTGGTGTGCTAAGTAATGACGAGGTATAGACCCGGATAATAAGTTAGCCAATTTGACAGACCAAGCGTTCCACTTTGATTTTATAGACAAAGGTAATTCTTGATCCCAGTCGATATTCAACCTCCAAGTTTCTTGAAAAATAACCCTTCCCATAATTACGATAGGTGTAAGAAAACCAAGGGGGTCATAAATACGCATCAAGTATGCCAAAACAGAACGCTTAGTTAGCTTGCTCGACAACTCACCTAGGGAGGAACGTGAAAAATACAGTCTGTCATTTTCAACATTCCAAGTAACGCCCAGAATACGAACGGTCACAGAAGCAGTATCAGGCGCGCGAATATCTAAAGGTATAGAAACAAGTGACTCAGGTCGATTTGATACCCAGGATCTCATTTCCAAACACGCTTTAGCATGAACGGTCGTGATATCCGCGGCTAATTGGGTGGCCTGTTCCACCGAATCGACACTGCCCAAATAATCGTCCATATAATGGTCGTCAACAATAGTAGTAGCGGCTGCAGGGAAAAGAGCTCTAAATTCTTCAGCGTTACGGTTTTTCAAATAGATTGCAGTAAACGAACTGGAAGTGGCCCCAAAAATCATGGATGTCATCCGATACACCTGAAGGGGTTGTGAGGGTTTGTCGCGCCATAAAAACCTTTGAGCGTCACAATCCTCAGCTCGGATTTTAGTTTGAGGAAACATTTCCCGGATGTCTCCATTAAGTGCTACAGCTCCTTCTCTAAAACGCATCAATATGGCGAGAAGGGGCTGAAGTAAATCCGGACCAGGAAGAAGTAGCGAGTTTAAGCTAACGCCAGATGATTTAGCCGCGGCATGATGTACTACCCTAAGCTTGCACTTCTGCGGGTGAAATACGCCAAAATGAGGGAGGTACCAGTTTATACTGGACTTAGACTCTTCAGCGTTACAAATCTCAGCATACCCCTTTTGGATTATAGAATGTATGTAGTTTCTATAGGCATAAGCCTTATCTTTCTTTAGCTTTTTCTCGAGACTGATAAAGCGAGAGTGAGCAAGGTCACGACTATTAGGTACTTCATGAATATCTGACCGCCACAAAAGACCGGTTTCAAACCTACCAGTAGGTAGGCGTTTGGTTGTCTTGTTTAATATATCGATTGCTCGCTTATCCTCCTCAGAGAAATATTCTTTTTTAGAGATGCCGATAGAATCCACTTTCAAATACTCTCTAAGCTGCTGATCTAGTGAATCTTTTTCACAAGTGATACATAATAAAGACAAAACCAACGGTGAAACTTGGCTTTATTATACTTTAAAACCAACGATAAGATTCAATAGTTTTTACAATAGGTGACATGTAAAATATTAGTGACAATGTCTATCATATTAGATCATATTATTTATATGGCTTATGAGTTCACTAACTAACAAGGAGATCCTAATCATGACATTCACCCGTTCTTTTAAGACGTAACATACTCTTGGAGATATGAAGGAGTCTTACGCTCTCGAGTAGAACGACGGAGCTCGACGTTTTCAACTATTGTACTTGGAGAGGGGTCTTCATTAGACTGAGCTTCCTCAGTGTCTGGAGTTAGGTACTCATCGTCAGATTGCACCTCTTCAACCCTCGGAAGTGGTGCCAGACGTCTATTTGAAACTGTAGTCTCACGTCCGTCAGGTAATCTTACATAGGAATAGTCTGGGTTACTCTGTAAGAGCTCAACTTCTTCTACGGCTGGATCATATTTTGAGTTTCTAATATTTTTCCTCATGTACACTGGTCCTGGTGAAAGTAGCCAAGTTGGCATAGACTGACCATTCATTGAGCGACGTGGATGATTGAACATTCTCTCATGAGGTGTAGCGTTCGTTCCTGTGGACAACAGAGATCTTATGCAGTGAAGTGCCACAGGTATTGCCTTCTCCCATTCAGTGACATCTCGGTTGGTGGAGCGTAAGTGTAACTGGATCGTGCGCCATAAAGTTCCATTCAGCCGTTCAACCAAGCCATTTCCACGGGGATTATAAGGAGTTGTACGACTGCATGCTATTCCGAGAGAAGTGAGAAACTTCTTTAGTTCCTCAGATAAAAAGGATGCACCTCTATCTGAATGTATGTAAGCTGGAGTTCCGAATAAAGAGAAGAGTTCTTTGAGACATTTTTCCACGGTTTCTGCTGACATATCTTTGCAGGCAAAGGCGAAGGGAAATCGACTGTATTCGTCAATAATAGTCAAAATATATTTGTTGGAGGTATTAGTTGGAAGAGGGCCTTTAAAATCCAAATTAAGCCTTTCAAAGGGAGCTATTGCTTTGATTAGCTGCCCTTCATGTTTAACAAATCTAGGTTTTATTTCGGCACATACAGGGCACGTGGCAGTCATTTTCCTTACTTCTTCAACAGAATATGGTAAGTTTTTGGTTCTAATCCAGTGACACATTCTAGTGACTCCTGGATGACACAAATTGTTATGAAGTTCAGATAGCTTGCTTGAAGTAGTATTGATAAGATTGCATACTCTAGAAAGCGCATCAGCGGCATGGTTATCTTTTCCTGGACGATAAATAATGTCATATTTATAACAGGATAACTCTAGGCGCCACCTTTCTATTTTCTCATTTTTAATTTTGCTGGAATGTTTTTGATTGAACATGAATGAGACTGATTGTTGATCTGTAACGAGTAGAAAGTGTCGCCCGATCAAAAAGTGGCGCCATTTACGCAGGGCTTCTACAATGGCACAAGCTTCCTTTTCTATGGAAGGCTGTCGACGTTCAGATTCGTTAAGTGTGCGTGAAAAGAATGCAACAGGGCGACCAATTTGTGATAAGGTTGCTGCAATGGCATATTCAGAAGCATCAGTTTCAACAGAAAATAATTGTTTCTCATCGATTGCAGCAAGGGTTGACCGAGCAACGTCATTTTTGAGATTATTGAAACAATTTAAAGCTTCTTCAGAGAGTGGAAAAGTGGCTTCTATTAGTGGTCTGATTTTAGCGGAATAATTATTTATCCACTTTGAGTAATGAGCAAATAGTCCTAATGCTCTTTTTAAAGATGCAGCATCCAATGGAGCAGGTAAGTCGGTAAGTGGTTGCAATCGAGATTTGTCTGGTTTGATTAAATTCTTATAGATGGTATAGCCCAGAAGATTAATAGACTCTGTTTCGAATATACTTTTATCAGTGTTTAAAGTAAGACTATATTTTTTGGCTGCTTCCATGAATCTGCGTAAATTTGTATCGTGGTCTTGCTTGTCCTTCCCGCAGATAGTAACATCGTCCAAATAGGCGTACGTACCTTTTAATTTCTCTGTAATTATGATAAAGTGCAAGGTTCTTTGGAATGCGGCAACTCCATTTGTAACACCAAAAGGGATCCTGGTGAACTGGTAGAGATTACCACAAGCTTCAAACGCTGTATACATTTTTTCTTTGGGAAGGATTGGTACTTGATGATAAGCACTCTTGAGATCTATTTGACTGAAGAAGTTATATTTGGCAACTTGAGTAACAATGGAATCTATGCTGGGTAAGGGATAAGCATCTAATTCCGTGTATCGATTTATAGTTTGTGAATAGTCAATAACCAGGCGTTTCCTGTGGCTGCCTCCACCAGCAACTAATACTTGCGCTCTCCAAGGTGACACACTAGGCTCAATGACCTTATCTTTCAACAGATTGGATATTTCATTTGAAATAAACGACTCGTTTTCCTCGGAGTGGCGTCTTGAGCGGATAGCAATTGGTCTGACTTCAGGAGATAGATGTGTAAATATCGATACTGGTGGAACGGAAGCGGTAAGTACATTGCAGATCTTTAATGGTTCTTTCTCACCTCCAAATTGTAGTTCAAGAGACGAATGATTCTTAAGTAGATCATGCCCAATTATGATGTCCGCGCAAAGGCCGTCTACGATCAGTAATGGTTGACGCTTGTACACATGCTGATTAATCTGTATAGTTACGTAGCATAATCCATTCACATATGAAACATGGTTGAGTGAAGCTAAAGTTATAGTTTGTCTACAAGGCTTTCGCTTGAGTTTCATGGTTTGAGCTAAGTTGTTGTCAATAAAACTGATTGAACTTCCAGTGTCTACTAAGGCTTCGGCTCGGTAATCATTGACGGTTACTTGTATAGTTGCTTTGCGTAAGCTCGAAGGTGACGCAGCTGAAATAGCTGTCAAGTGAGGTTCTGGCTGGTCATCTTCTTGAGTAACAGCAGCGTTTGAGTTTTGGTAACTGGAACGACAAACCTTGGCAAAATGACCCCTTTTTGAACAAAGTTGGCAATCTGTGTTGTATGCGGGGCATTTGATTCTTTGATGGATACTACCACCGCAAAAGAAACATTTCCGGCGTTTATTTTGCGAATTTACTGCTGACAAGTTCTGGATTTCTGGTATGACTTGAGCTACTGATTTTGTAACAGCATTGAAGGAGGCTGGATTAGTATGGGACTCTATTTCACGGGAAGTGCTTTCTGCGCTTTCAAGGCATATTGCTAAATTAAGTGTTTCCTCTAATGTCATTGTGTGTTTCTCCAGCAAACGTTCTCTTATTCGATTAGAGTTAAGTCCCGCAATAAGAGTTCCGCGAATTGTTTGGTCCTGATGTTCTTTGGCGGTTACAGCTTTGAAATGACAGTCATGAGCTAGTAGGTTTAGAACTCTTGAATAATCAGCGATCGATTCGCCGTCTTGCTGCTTCCTAGATGTTAAGTAATGTCGTGCCAGCGTAATATTTCTCCTTTTCTCGTAAGCATTATCCAATATTTTGATAGCAGCAGTATACTGGTCGCACTCTCGTATGAGATTAAATATAGCCGGTGAGATGTGGTTAACGAGAATCTTGAATTTAAATGTTTCAGTATTAGGAAAATTCTCTTCAGATAAGAAGTTATCAAAAGAATACCGCCAGTGAGTCCATTTTAGATCTGAAGAGGCAGCAGCAGGCTCCACATCAAACCGTTCGGGACGTAAGTATTGCGTGATTCTCGAAGAGGGCGCAGACATTTGTTTTGAGTCTTCAGTTGACATGATAATGGTAACAAATTAAAGTATAATAAATTGATACATAATAAAGACAAAACCAACGGTGAAACTTGGCTTTATTATACTTTAAAACCAACGATAAGATTCAATAGTTTTTACAATAGGTGACATGTAAAATATTAGTGACAATGTCTATCATATTAGATCATATTATTTATATGGCTTATGAGTTCACTAACTAACAAGGAGATCCTAATCATGACAACAAGTACTGCTAAAATTAATGAACTCCAGAGAAGAGGAATTCGATTTAATAGATCCAAAAAGAACCCAACCGAGTGAAGTCAATGACGCTATGGGTTGCGATTTATGTCCACGTCGAAGGGAATGGGGCACTGTCAGGTGCCAATTATCAATACCGATTAGTAGCATAGGCGTAGTGTCATCATAGCTCACCACATCGACCAAGTCAGTTAAGTAATCATATGAATGCAAATCGCTAACTTTAGTAGTTTGACTTGATAATCCAAGATTTGGAATAGAGCGAACGTTCTCCAACTTGAAAACTTGTGAGCTATGACGACCCCGGAATTCTAAGCTTATGAAATTTGCGAGACATTGTTTAGACATCCCTCCTACGCCATTTACCGTGAGAGAAGTTTGTCTACCCGTAGCTCCAATTGCGTCAGTAATCGAGGCATCAACCAGCGTTGCGGTAGAGCCATCATCAAGCAAAGCGAATGTTTCGACGGTTCCCTTAGGACCAGACACAGTTACCGGCAATACTTTTAATAAATTGCGACGAGATAATGTGGAAGTCGAGCTGTGTGCGACGACAACATTACTAGAGGGTGTAACGTCACCAGTTATGTGAGACGTGCTGGCATCTAAATGTTCGACGATCGAAGTTTGTGTCGCATCCACATCTCTATTCAATAAGGTATGGTGACCGCTCTTATTCGAACAATTAGAAATTTCGCAAGAAAACTTTTTACAGCTGCGGTAGAAATGATTCCCTCTAATAAGACACTTATGACACACCTTTTTAGTTTTAGCCCACTCCCATCTACACACATCAAAAGTGTCTAGGGATCAACATATATTTTTGCAATAACTTTTCTCCTGATTGATATTAATTAAAATTTTCTTTAAGGATTCATCAAATAAAGTGTTTTCGTTTGTCACAGTAACGATAAACCAAGTCACCTTTGCATTAATAAAGAAATTTGCCATTTTCCTAATAAAGGGATTTTTGACATTTGAACCACTAACACAAAAGTTCGAAAAAAAGACTGAAATAACAGTTTTCTTTAAAATTTTATTGGGTAACTTAAACAATTAATAATCCGTGTTTCTACCGCGAACACTAACAACACAAGAACATCGGTTTGGCATACTCAAAATGAGTTCATCCAAATCACGCTGTGGAATGGCCGCCCATGTTCGTTGCAACAACAAAAAAAGGTCTTCTTGCGACTGGATACCCTCCATATTCGGCAGAGCTCTTCTCTGTAGCATATCCCATGCATGCTCAATCGGGTTCAAGTCTGGCGACTGAGCAGGCCAGGGCAGGACATTGAAGTTAGCTGCGGCGAGAGTCTGTCTTACAACTCTTGCGGTGTGCGGTCGTGCATTATCATGCATTAACTGAAATAAGGGACCGATTTGCACTTGTAGAGGAACGATGACGTCTGATACAATCGTCTCAGCATAAATTTGAGCGTTGAGGTTGCCTCTGATCCAAATCAACTCAGTTCTTCCGCCGATCCAAATACCCGCCCATACCATGATGGTTCCACCACTATAAGGATGGACTTCCTGGCAGGATTTTAATCGCTGTTGGCGTCCAGGGGTTCTCCAGTGTCGTATACGTCTTGTATCCGGTCTCATACCAAAACGAGACTCATCAGAAAAGCACACGAAACGCCATTGTTCTTCTGCCCAATTTCTGTGTTCAAGAGCCCATTGATATCGAATCCTACGATTGTGCATTGCTATAGGTGGTACCCGTAGCGGTCTTCGGGAATGAAGGTTCACTTCATGCAAGCGGTTTCTGACTGTTTGGTCGCTTATTAAGTTCCCTGAAGAGTGATGAAGCCTCACGGCTAACATCATGGCAGTTATTGTTGGAGCTCTTCGAGTTAAGATTTGAATATATCGGTCTTGTCTCCGTGTGGTGCAGCGATACCGTCCTCCATGGCGCTCAGCCACGGTACCAGTGCTTCGGTAACGTGTCCAAAGTCGACTGATAACACTCTGACTTGTATTCAGAGCTAAAGCCACAGTACGTTGCCGGGAACCAGCTTCTATCATTCCCACGGCTCTGAGCATTTCTTCCCTGCTTAAATGACGTCGCCGCTCCATAATAACGTTGGTTTTAATCAGTAGTAGGGAAACAGTAGCACTAATAATGTCTTCAATGCGTTGTATGTTTTTATAGGGAAAATATTGACAGCTGATTTTCATCTTTTACTCGAATTTGATTCACAGTTCCTGATTCAAATTATGAAATGCACCAAAAAGGATCCATATAAATTTATAAAATCATAAATTTATTACAAAGCCACATCTCAATCTCAAGAAATCCGCTTAAAAATGCTTGATCCCTAGACACTTTTGATGTGTGTATTATCTATATGAGCTCGTTGAAAATCCTTACAATCTATTACCATGTGACCTTTTCGGTTGCAATAAGTACAAACTTTTTCAAAGGTTTTCGATGAATTTTCCAAAGTGACCTGACATCTGACCGGTTTAAAATATTTACTGTCACAGCTGTCATGCCGGGCAGTTTCACACATAATATCGTATTTCGATCGCAAATTAGCCTCATGCATGAGAAAATTCGAAAGAAGTTCGAGTCGAAACAACTTTAGATGTTCTTTACTGTATGCAAAATCCGCCCACCGAGATCGTAACGAAGTAGTGAGTTTCCCTACGATCTCGTTGCAAAGTTCTGGGGAGGCTAGATACTCGGCCACGTTGAGTAGGCGTACTACCTCTACGCAACGCCGTACTCTACAGGCAAAAACATTAATTTCTTTCGCGCTTTCGAGGTTGGATAATTTTGGCAATGCCCGTACTGACTCCAACTCCGATAAAATAATGCGCTCTGGCCTAGCAAACTCAACCTCGAGAGCCCGAACAACCTCAAGTGGGTCGCAAGCGGCCGCTAATAAAACGGCTACCGCGTCGCGAGCGGCTCCACGTAAAGCAGTACCAACCCTAAATAAATTCTCCGCTGGCGAGAACGAAGGACTGGTGGTATCGTAAGCTTTTTTAAAAACGAGCCAATCCGTCGGCTTGCCATCGAAGATAGGTAATGCAGCACTTACTTTTTGAACACGGGACCCGGCTGATGCAGCGATGTCAGCAATCGCTTGAGCTAGGTGTAGAGTGTCGTTACTATATTGGGCTTTATTAACGTAATTGTTACAATTGTTGTTCGTAGTGTAAGGCTGTGTGCCTAAACTATAATGGTTGTGTAGAGTATTGTGATCCAAGTCAGGCACAGCTGCGGCCACAGGAGTCGACACGGTGACAGGAAAGGTGCCACCTCTAGGTGCCAACGTGTATGTAGGCGCACTGCAATACGAAACTAAATTAATGTTTGTAGGCAGGCTATTTTTATAATCAGGCGAAACACTTACATGAGCTTGTGAAGAGGTGGTCGGGGAGCTATGAACCTCATGGCCCGCAGACGAAAAAGGCGGAATTACGTCTAATGGTGACGCAGCCATAACACCCTCTGGTGCCTGACAGGGCAAGGGTGCTGAGATGGATGCGCACGACTTTTCCACACACGTCTGAGGCACGGATGATGGGTTAACACCATTACTAAAGTTACTCCTCTCAATCCACTCGTGAACAGACCGACAACTAAACAGTGATCGTCGGCTACCATCGCCCTCCGCTTCAATTGCGGCAATTTGTGCACGATACTCGGCCTCAGCCACAGCACGCTCTGCAGTGGCATCGGCCACAGCACGCTCTGCAGCGGCATCGGCCACAGCACGCTCTGCAGCGGCATCGGCCACAGCACGCTCTGCAGCGGCCTTCGCTACGGCCTGCTCCGCAGTTAAAACACGCTCGCGGTCCTCTCGCTCTAAGTCAGATATTCTACGAAGATGCTGCGCTTCTGCTGCGAGCACACGGGCACGGATAGTGGCGGAAGACTTGGAAGAACTCAATTTACTAACCTTACTGGCACCCTCCTCACTTACAACTTTACATGCTTTGCTTCGCGTAAGCATGGTTTCTTTTTTCCGCTGTCACCAATATTTGTAATGGAATCAAACACCTTTTAGTTCCACTAGTTTATTCTTTTAAGACTTCTTTTACACTGACATTCATAAAAAGTGACAAATGTATAAAAATCAACAATTTAAATATAGAATAAAAAAAGTAAATATATAACAGCCAGAACGTCGGCAACAAGGATATTGTAAGCACCTAATGGGTGCTTCTCTCCTTCATCATATGCAATCTGGTGTAGCGTTCTTACCGCTTGATATGGAGCAGAAGCAGTGCCGAAAGTAACCGTTACCAGCTCGTAATCCGATATTTTCTGATCTGGACTATCACGCCAAAGAATTCTTTGATACATCATATCGTCGTCAGCTACTCTTATTTGTCGATACATTTTAATGATATCGGCGACTAATGCAATTGCATGAACTCTCCACTTCATAACTGTGTGTCGTAAATCCGCCTGTAATGTCGGTCCAATCATAAGGGTGTCATTCAAAGATGCTCCCTTGCTATTCTTTTCGGAAGCATTAAACACAACACGCACCTTTGTGGTGCTCTTGTCCTCCCTTACTACCGCGTGGTGTGGTAAATATACTGCTTGTTCTCTTTTATTATCGTTTCCTGTTACCCTTCTCATATGACCTAGCTGTAAATATTCATTTATGACCTCCTTGTAGTTTTCCTTTAACGTTCCATTCTTTTCTAACCGCTTTTCTAATAACTTTAATCTGTTTTCAGCTATTTTTCGCGAGTTGCCAGCTTTACAAGGAGCATCCTCAACTCGATGGTAATCGAACCACATATCTACCATCATCTTGTCTCTGGTAAGTATTACTATAATACTCTTCACACTTCTGTTCTTCTACTGTAAGTATTTTCTTTGATGTAACTAATTCTTCGATTTCCCAAAATTTCTTTAGACTTTCATCTTCTGTGATCTGTGCATGCATGACGTTTATTTTTCTTCCTATATTATTTGAACTTTCATAATTTACAGGACCAGCTGCACCCGATAGGACCCACCCTAAGGTAGTGTTCTGCGCGATTAAAGTTCCAGAAGGACTCTTCAACATCCCTTCCTTGAGGATGCAGCTATAGACGTCCGCACCTAATAATATGTCTATTTTATTACTTTTGTTGAACTGTGAATCTCCTAACTGAAGTCCGTGTATATCGATCCAATCAAAGTTGCTTGTGTGTATCGTTCGCTCTGGTAAGTATGATGTAGTTTTATTTAAAACATAAGCAGTTAATACAAGTTCAAACTCAGGGTCGATGCGTGACTAAATTTTGAGTTGTACCATATATCTTGCTATGGTTGACCTGTTATCACCTAAACCCGAAATGATTCCTTTAACTGGTATCTTTTTCAGACCCAGAAATTGGACTGTGGCTTCTGTTATAAAACATGCCTGAGAGCCTTGGTCGAGCAAGGCTCTAATTACTTGAAATTTTCCTGTATTCGACTCGGCGTTTATTAGCGCGGTTGCTAATAAAACCTGTCTGAACTTAGGTACTTGTCTGTAGATAAGCACGAAACTATTTGATTCGTACTAGTTGAAGGACTAGTATGATCAGTAGTCGGCTTTGTACTATCATGGGTCTTATTCTGGAACTCTGCACTTAGATGAAGTAAAGAATGATGACGCCTTTGACAGATTCTGCAGGTGGCAGCTTTTTTACTTTCATAAACGGTATGATTGCTGCCCAAGCAATTAAAACAAATTTTGTTTTTTGCGACAAACTCTCTTCTGCTATCTATAGGCTGCTTAGCAAACTTTTTACAAAAGCAGAGTTTGTGACTTTCTGTGCAGAACTCACATCGCATGGATGAGGAATTCGTGGCTACCATAACTTTGGGATGTTGAGAATGTGAACTGTTGACCTGGTGAACTAAAACCCTTTTTGGTTCAATACACTCTAGAGCGCGGAAACGGTTTTCTATAAATTCCTTGAATTGTATAAGGATGGCAATTCGTTAGAGTCGCTGCCATTTATACTTAATTCCCACTGCTTTCGCGTTTCTGAATCCAATTTAAACGTTGCTATATGTATTCAGGTCTTTGCTTGTGGCGGCTTCGTGTGGCGGGTCACCCCCTTCCCTCCAATATGGTTGAGGGGAGTGATGGCTGCTGCTCGAGTCAACTCGTGCGCGGGTGCTGCTTGGGGGGACTGGTCCGACTACTATCCCTTTGGCTTTTTAGTTTGTTGTACCTACTTTCGTCGTATTTTATTATTTTTTTTCCCTGTATTTTTTGAACGGCAAGACACACTGTCGCTCTGATCTAACTGTAACATGACACACTGTTTAAAAAAAAAAAAGTGATAAAATGACAAGCCCGCTGAGTTTCTTGCCGGATCTTCTCAGTTGAGGCCGCGTTGTGATCCGGTGGTAGCTTTTAAAAAAAAAAAAAAATACATGACCTTTCAAAAGTGCTAGCGTTAAGCCTATTTGAAATAAACTATTTTTGACTTTTTTGACTTGACTTATTATGATTACATCCCATGTACTCACATCTATAACTAAATTTTTTAGAGCATTCAAGCAGTCATTAGTTGTGTCTAACAATTCTTTTAAACTTGAAGCTGATTCGGTATGCATTCGTCTTTGACCAAACAACCTTTTCAAAATTCAGTTTGCTAAATATTTCTTATTGCTATAGCGCTTTTCTAGTTGAGCCCAACCCTCACTGTAGTTAGCCACAGATATTGGTGTATGTCTAATCAATTGCTCGGCTTCTCCAGTGAGATGACTCTTTAAATAGTGTAATTTTTGCACATTGTCCATAGAATCATTTTTATGAACTAATGAAGTAAAAAGATCGCGAAAAGTGATCCATTCTCCATATTTTCCAGAAAATGTTGGTATGGAGATCCGCGGCAATTTCACAAAAGAACCTGGTTGCTTATTTGTATTGCTAGATGAGCTACTACTATTTTGTCCAGATTGTTCTACAACACAAAGTTGGTTATGCATAGTTTTCATTAAACATTTATAAGTAATGTACGTATCTTCAGTTTCATCATAAATATCGTCATCTAATTTTTCTTCTATATCCTCAGATTTATAACGTTCATAAAGTTTAGCATTCTGTTGTTTAAATGTATCCCAATCCCTTTCTAATAATTCTTGTCTAGTCTCTATGTATTCTATAGTTAATCTATCCTCTGGACTCTTTTTGAAATTGGTGTAACCCTTTTGAATGACATTTTGAAGGTTTTTTAATAGATTAATTAATCCTTCCATTATTTGTGATATAAAATGTATAAGTATAAGTAATGTATAAGTAATGCTAAAATTGTTCAAAAAACAAAATAAATAAAAAATCAACAAACTAAAAGTGTACCAGTATGGTGGTAAAAGAACCAAACAATAAATAATTTACAAGTTAAAATATTAAGTAAATTTTACAAAGTCCATTAAAGACTAAAATTTTCTAAGTGTAAATTTCGAAAAATTTTACGTCATTTAAAACTTTTAAAAAATCGGGCATAGGCGTTCCCCCGTTTTTACAAAACTATTCTAAGTCCTTAACTAACATGCAAAATTTTACAAGTCCAATAAATCTTGAAATTTTAACTAAGTCCAAATTTTTCTAAGTTAGTAAAAATACAGAATTCATCTGTATTTTTAAAGTTCCAATTCGCTTGAATTTAAGATGTATCTGTATGTAATAAATGATTGTACTTACAATTTGCACTGCACTCACACACTTGCACAAATTTTGCTCGGCTGGTGGCGCCCCCTGGCGGCCAAACTCTGCAACTCCACTGTCGGCGTGTGGCGCCCCCTGGCGGCCAAATCGTGAACACTGTTATCTGCTGGTGGCGCTCCCTGACGGCGAAACTCGGGAACACTTGCTGTCTGCTGGTGGCGCTCCCTGGTGGCGAAACTTTGCAACTCCGCTAGTTGCGTGTCCAGAGGGCCTAGACAAGATGCAATCGCTTCATAGCGAATCTATTTCTTCATTCGCTAATGGTGTCAATTCCCTACAATATGTCACGTGATTTTTCGATGACTTATGTCATTCTCATACATTTTTAAACTTTCTATTAGCGATAGCGCTTGTAGAATGTTACATTGTCTAGGGGGACTGTAGTACTATTTATCGCAGCGATCCACTGCTAGTATTTGTGTACAAAAACTGTCCTGAGCTCATACGGCTCTGTAGGACCAAATGTTTAATACCCAAAGGTATTAATTAATGGTGAACTTCAGAGGGACGAATACTAGAAGGGTTAGGTACTAAATAAAACCACATCTGTATCCTGATCTATAGTCCAGTGAATTCATTCACCTTCCCATTCCTTCCCTGGTCCATTCACACTTTATTATTTTTTTTTTTTTTTTTTTTTTTTTTTTTTTTTTTTTTTTGTATGAGTAGTACTGTTGGCCGCAGATGGCCATTACAGCTTCACCGGACAAGAGGGGCGAGCGCTTTGAGCGCTCCAGCCCGGAAAGATAGGTAGCGACTAGCTCAAGGGCACCTCAGGGAGGCACGGCCTCGGCTTGGGCTGCCGCTTAGAGAGTGTGCGAGTTTACCACCGGTTCACAACGCGCCCCCGCTGAGAAGAACCGGCAAGAAACTCAGCGAGGGGATGCATGTCGAGGTCGCATGTGTACGATCCTTCGGCCTCTCCGGCGAGACCGGTGTCTGTGTGTAGGTGTGTGTACGACTCGTGACGTCGTTGTCGGTGTAGGTGTTGGTGTTGTGTCAAGGTCCAGGAGGACGGACATCGGGTCGGGTGGGTCGAGCAGTACATGCCGCGGACGGCGGCGATGTACGGTAGGTCGACGATCTGAGGGACCAGGACCAGGGTCGGGGTCGGGGATATAGTCGGCAGCGGCGCCGATGAGCGGGTTCGGGTGGACGCAAGCTTTTTCAAAGTAATGTTCGGACATTTCCTTGAAAAATTTGCGGATAGGGACTAGACCGAAGTCGGAATGAAGGTCGACATTCCGCATGTACCACGGGGCACCGACGGCATGTCGAAGGAATCGGTTTTGAATAACCTGGAGGCTATTGATGTGGACGGGAGCCGCGTGTGCGAATACGGCACTGGCGTAAGATAGGATGGGACGGATGCAGGTTTTGTAAAGTGTCAACTTATTCCTAAGCGACAGTTTACTCCGCCTGCAGATCATGGGGTAGAGCCGGCCGAGGACGAAGGCCGCTCGGTTGCGTACTGACCGTATATGCGGTCCAAATGTCATGCGGGAGTCTAGGGTGACGCCTAGATATTTGACCTTTTTGGTCCAAGGGATGGGACGCCCATAGAGGGTGATCTGACCTAAACGACTCCTGGGATGGCCCGTAGTGTGGGATCTGGTGCTCCGGGAGAAGAGCACTGCGGCGCTCTTTTCCGGGTTCACCGCGATCAGCCACTTTTGGAACCATTCGCCTAGGGCGTTGACGGCGACTTGAAGAGTGCGCGTCAGAAAAGCCTTATTTCTGTGTGAGAAATATAGTGCGGTGTCGTCCGCATATAGGGCTAGTTGCACCCTGTCCGAACGAGGGATGTCGTTCGTGAACAGGCTGAACAGGAGTGGAGAGAGCACGGAGCCTTGAGGGACTCCGGCCTGAATAGGGTGGGAAGTGGATCGCGCACCTTCGACTCGATATCGAAAGGTGCGATTCCTGAGAAAATCTCGTATGATGAGGACCAGACGGTCTGGCACGCCCATGAGGTAGAGCTTGTGAAGCAAGCCATTGTGCCAGACCTTATCGAATGCCTTGGCGACATCGAAGAATAAGGCTCCGGTGTATATGGGTCTGGGCTGGTTGAGCCCGGAGAGGACGTGCTCCGTGATGCGGTGCACTTGATGGACGCAGGAGTGTCCGGCTCGAAAGCCGAACTGCTCGTGTATGAGTATGCCCTTCGAGATGACAAACTCTTTGAGTCTTGCGAAAAGCAAGCGCTCGTAGAGTTTGCCCAGGGCGCTAAGGAGACTAATGGGACGGTAGCTCGTGGGATCGTCACGTGGCTTACCGGGTTTGTGAATGCCGATGACGTCTGCTTCTTTCCACTCCGAAGGGAATATAGCGTGCGTCATGGCGGCATTGAAGATGGCTACCAAGAGGTAGATCAAGTGGTAGGGAAGGATTTTAAGTACGCGGTTCGAGATGCCGTCAGGGCCGGGGGATTTCTTAGGCTTAAGGCCTTTGATGAGGTCTTCCACCTCGGAATGGGTGACCGGGGTGAGAGTGTCGGATGGCGGGGCAGAAACCCTGCGCTCTACTTCCCTATCTACGAGATCGCGATGGGGTGGGTCGGAAACTGAGACACTAGGAGAGCATTGTCTCTCTAGAGAGTCTGCGAGGACCTCGGCTTTTTCCTCGTCGTCAAAAGCTGGAGGGGCGCCTGAAGGGCGGGTCAGGGGAGGCATGGTGGCTACCGTGTCGGACTTGAGAGCCCGCGCTAGCCGCCAGTAGGCTAGGTGAGAGGGGGTGATACCCTCGAGAAAACCGTCCCACCGGTCCCCCCGGAGTTCCGCGATGCGGTTCTTTACGTCCCTCTGTAAAGCGCGCATGCGGATCCGGTTGGCTGCGGTGGGGTAGGAGTCGTGAGCGCGGATAGCCGCGTTTTTGGCTCGGACCAATTCTTTGACGTCGGCCGGCAGTTTGAAGCGTTGGACATAAGGGTCCACCGCTTCAACCTGCCGGGAAGATTGGCTGATGGCCGATTGGAGGTTGTCAGTGAAAGCACTGACGGCTTGTTCGGTGTCCTGAGGGGACGAGAGGTGGACTGGGATACGAGAGAGCTGTGGCGTGTCGGCATTGGCCAAGCAGGTGCTCAGCCGCTGCCAGTCCACCACGCTCTTCATGACCGGTTCCGGTGAGGGAGGTGGTCCGAGCTCCATGAGAACGGGACGGTGGTCGGAGTCTAGTTCATGGAGCACTTCTAAGGAGCGCAACCGAAGCGTTACGCTCTTTAGAAGTGCCATGTCTAGGACATCGGGACGGTGGCCGATGATAACGGGAAAATGGGTGGGGCGCATTGGTGCAATGACGTCAAAGTCGAGAGTATCGACTAGAGCGTCGAGGCGCACGCCGTTATAATTGGTGGTGTGACAGTTCCACCTGACGTGTTTGCAATTAAAGTCACCGCCAAGGATGACGGCGCTATCCATGTCAAGAAGTGCTTCGATGTCACTTCTGAGAAGTTGCTTGTCAGGTGGAAGGTACACCGAGACGAGAGTGACAGGGGGATGACCCGAGAGAGAGAGGCGGCAAGCCGAGGCCTCGATATTGGTGAGCGCAGGGACATCGAGTGGGATGCAGTGCAAGGATTTCCTATAATAGATGACAGTGCCGCCTCCGCGGGAGGCAGTTCTGTCATTTCGCACGAGATGGTAGTTGGCGATGTTGGGACTCCTATGAGCGGGTTTGAGGAATGTCTCTTGCACTAGCATGACGTCAACTTGGTGATCCCTAAGGAATTCACCAACTTGATCGCGTTGAGGAGAGAGGCCATGGGCGTTGAAAAACGCCAGGCACAAGGAGCGGGGCTTAATCCGTTTCGGGTGTAAATCCATTGATTAAGGATAAGATTGGGTGGTGGGAACCACTGACAGGGAACTGAGCACACTCTCGTGCTCGACAAGGGCCATGGTGCGTTCGAAGTCGTTTTTGGCGACTCGAAGCTTGTGCGCGAGGGCGCGGATGGCGGCAATGTTGAAATTGCTCATGGTGTTACGGATCAGTTGGATGTCCGACACCAGGGTGTTTTGTGCTGAGGGCACTGGGGTGAACCCGGCGTGAGGCGCCGGGGCGCTAGTCGCAGGGTGCATGGGCGCGCTGGGAACATGGGTGTTCCATGCGTTGGGACGGTTGAGCCGTGGGTCGCGGAGCGCAGAAGGCGCGACGCCTTGTGGAGCCTGCGGCACGGAGGGTGCCGAACTTGGCGGGACTACTTTTTGCGCAGAAGGCGCAGGAGGAGTAGGGGGACCGGGCACAATGGGTGCCGAAAAGATGGGCGCTGAAGGCGCTAGATTCCTGGGCGCACGGAGACCGTTGCGCCTCGCCACTCGGCGATTCCTCTTTGGGGCCCTCGAACATCCGCGATAATTCGCGGGGTGTCCGACGGTCCCGCAGAGGACACAGCCGGGAGGTTCGGTCGCGGTCTCCTGCTTGCGAGAGCAGGTGGAGGTCGGGTGGTCCCCGATGCATTTAACGCATCGGGGAGCGGCGTGACAATTTCGGGCCGAATGGCCGTATAATTGACAATTGTGGCACTGCCCGGGAGTGCCACGTTTGTGGGGGGGTTCGACATAGAAGCCCCCGGTGAGGTCTAGGAGATGAGACAAGTCGAAAATACGCTTGCCTTCGGGGGTACGGTCGAGAACGACTGTCACCATACTGTATGGGACCTTGGGACCGCGGCCACTCGCCATGCGGTGGACTTCTTGGGCGGGGAATCCTTGGGACTGAAGGTCCTCAAGGATGAGAGAGGGCTCGAATTCCTTCGGAACTCCCCTGATGACCACTCGAAGGGTACGGTCCTCTTCGAGGGTGTAGGTGTGGAAGGAGATCTTCTCCTTCCTCAAGTGGGACGTGAGTTGACGGTGGTCGTCAGTCGTCATGGCGGACACACTGATGCCGTTGGCCGTGTTCGAGGCCTTGGTATAACGGATGTTTTTCGCTTTAAGAGCGTTAGTGACTCGCGGCCATGCGGCTTTGTCCTGTATGATTACAGGAGGAGGAGGGCGGGGCTTGCGGCCTTCGGGTTGGCTCGCCGGGGCGGCTGAATCGCGCGGCGTGGGTGAGGTGCGAGGGGACGGAGAGGCACTCAGGGAGATTGGGGAGGACGCACAGGCTTCCTCCTCAACGCACTGGTGCTTGGACGGGCGCTGGTCCCGGGGTTGACGCGCCCGTTTCTTATCCCGGACTAGCGTCCATTCGTCCTCCGAGGAGGAGATGGGGCGCTTGGCGGACTCTACTTCGACCTCCATGTCCGAGGCTGACTGAGGGTCGGCCTCGAACCCCGGTGGAGGGAACTGGGTTGGCGCATCTAGGTGCGCCGGGGTGGGCTGCGGCGAGATAATCGCGGCGGAAGGAGGCGGGGTAAGCGCCGCTGGAGTCGGTGCGGTAAACGCGTCGGTGGGCTGCGACTGAAAGTCGGGCGGGGTCGGCGAAAGGGTTTCGCTCGAGGTGGCGGCGGCGTTCATGGCCGAGATTAACTCCGTCAAGATCGTTGGATACTTGACGGAGATAATCTCCACCAGTCTCACCGCAAATTCGGGAGGCACTTGGGAGAGTGCGGGGGACGACATTTTTCCGTCCGAAGGGAAACTCTCCGGACGAAAAAACGGGTGAGTGATCCTCCCCGCCGGCAAGGCGGGGAGTGGGTGAGTGCCTAACGTGTGGCCCTAATGTGTGTGGGTGTGTAGGGTGTGTAGCCTAGCAGCCCTGGGGCAGAGGAGACGAGACCGGCAAGCCGGCGGTTCGAAACCAAACAGCACCCAAGGAATAGGAAATAGGAGGAGGAAGGGTGGGAGGGCGACGATCAAGATCGACTAGGGGGTCACTCCCAGGGCCGGTTGCCTTGATCCCGTCCGAGTTGCCGTTTCCTGAAGGGAACCGGCGAGCGCTCGGGTCACGCTCCGCCTAGGTGCGTTAACACCGCAAGGATCCCCTAGGCGACCACTAAAAACACGTGGTTTTTAAAACGCGGAATGACTGCTTTGTTATTTGGAAACAGGAACCTGTTTTCAAGTAACAAAGAGTCACTCACGGGCGGGTGCGCGCGACGCAGGTGTGCGGCGCGCGGGTGGCCGGCGAGCAGGTAGCCGGCGGCGCAAGCCGCGGCAATCCAAACACGCGGCGGGTCGGTGGGCCGTCACGAAGCGACGGCGGTGACGCCTGGCGGCGAATCTGTGGACACACAAACACACGGAGCGTGAGAGAGCGTAGCGAGTGCGCACGTCCGATCGGGACCGGAGCGCGCAGCGGAATGACACACTTTATTAAAAAAAAACTTATAAATATGTTTAAGTAACAAACATCAAACCATAGCGTGATTTAGTATGACTCATAGTACGCCATCTGTTGTTGCAAAGCAGACATATTTGTGGTTTGGATCTGAGACATTAACAGTCGTGAACACTTACTCTGACAGATATGAGACATAGGAAAATCTTAAGCCAAGACTTCTTTAAAAATGCTTAGGCTCTAGAACCTTTAAATGGTAAATTTGATAATTGGTGTCTTATTCTCATAAATCTTGATGATACTTTTGTGTTGTGTTAGGAATCTATTGTCTGTTCTTTTTATGTTTTGTATCTATTTTATGTTACTCACTTTTTATTTTTGTTGACTTCCCAACCAACCAAGACCCAAGTGCGCCGACAAAAAAAGGTCCGTTTATTTCAGCAAAGAATCGATTATCTATTTTTCACCACCACTATAACACCGGTTATGTACCCCGTAACAATCCATTATCCTAACCTTAGCTCGACAGCCTCAGTCACTCCTCGTTAAGGACTGTTAGGTAGTTAAATAGATAATCGATTCTTTGCTAAAATAAACGGACGTCTTTTTTTCTTGGGCCTTAGTCGTGGAAACCTTTAAATGACCTTCTGTTAACTATTCATTTTTCTATACATTATTGTATAGATTATTGTGTGTCGTTCGTTTTCCAAAGAAATAAAATAAAATTATATTGAATTTGTCGATTGAAATATAAGATATACAAAGCTTTATTTTTAGCTTTATTTAAAGACAATTAGAAAAGCAATCTTCGTTGTCTGTTTGTTGACAGTAACAAAGTGAACACAGATAGACAAGTATTCGAAAATGTAGCATTGCTAAATCCATGTATTAACATCTAAATGGTAACTTATAATAATTCATGCGTTTTTTTAACAATGATATAAATAATAATGTCCTCCTGGCCGATACGACCACCGCGGCCAATAGTGCGCAAGTGCTTACGTAGACACAAGTGCACTCTCTCTCCTTTTACCTCTCACAATTCGATGGGACGCAATACCGATACGACCGGGAAGAGATTAGGCGCAGGACTGACTTTTTACATGCCCATCCGACGCATGGATCATTTTATTGCACAGACAATTAGGTGATCTGCGTGCACTGTCTTAGTCTTTAAGGAACAACTACACAAAGTTGTTACTCCCCGCGGGATTTGAGCCCGCGACCTCCGGTTCGCAAAGCAAGCAGTATCCCACTGCACCACGGAGGCTACAAATGAATACATATACATAAATAATGATATATATATTATGTGAATACTTTGATCATATGAGTAATAGGACAACAGCCTAGAAACAACGCGTCGTGCGTCCAGGGGTTCAGGCGCGCGGCGCGGGCGGCGACCGGTAAGTAGGTTCGAGGTAAACCGGCGTGTCATATTGAGTGTTTGAGCGCTGCTCTATAAATCTATACATTATAAAATCATTAATATTTACCATAGTTATTTTAAACATGTACTTACTCCTCGTACATGTGATGAGGTGTCGCGGTGCGACATGACATCACCACATTGTACCTGACTCATTACATAATACGTGGTAATAACGCACCAGTCAAGCCCTTTTTATAATCGTGACTAACTAAACTGGCAATCCATAAAAAAACTACTCAAATCGGGTCATGAATCGCTAGATCGCTTTAGTGATCCTAGTGATGTGCTGCGAAGAGCGTGCTTGCTATTGGTCGCGGAGGGCAATATGCGCGCCAATCAGCGAAGCGCCCGCCGCGCCCTCTGTCGCCGCCTTTGTTAACCTAACAATTGATCATTTTTTTTTTTTTTTTTTGTCCATCTATCGCCAGTACACGGAAATATTAACAGTGCGGTGCTGGTATAAAATTATCGTTTTTTTATATCCGACGCAAAAATGTTATACGGTTGCCCGTGCTGTGCTTAAGGAAAGTCCCAGTTCGGTACTCAGACCAAAATAATATTTTGGTCTAACATATGCGATGGATATAAGATACACTACAATCGTCAGGGTTTCCTTAAACCAGCTAGGAAATATTTATATTATATTAAAATATAAATATATAATGATAAATAGCAGTCCACATGGCAAGCGCAGGTGCACCGCGGCTATCTCAGCACTCAGCAGGTAAATGTCTGCCATCAGTATAGTTAACGAGTGGCCTGCGGCTGACTTTTATTTGTAAATAATACAAGGCATTAGCGACGCATGCTTATTGAATTAAATACGTTCTTATAATAGCTGCGCGCACGCAGACGCGCTCTTAATCGAACCGATCTATCAACGCTGGCCGCGCCGACAACTCATTTATATAGACATAAGAGTTCTCACAATGTCTTCGCATAATAAGTAATCTACAAAACCATTAAACCTGAAAATGATCATCATATCCATCCATCATTCACAAAGACCTGTAGAAAGGAACCACGAAGTTTTACGAGACAAAGAATCCCGTGAAATCCCGTAAACCTCGGACGTATTCCTGAATATGACGGATAGCATCTTCTGCAGGTCATCATAATGGGTAAAATTGAGGAGAAAAGACGAGTCGGAAAACGCAAGCTGTTGTGACTTAAAAATATCTAATGGAATAAGTACCTATTTCGCTTCGCCAGGCTAGATTTTAGAAGCGGAGGGCCATGTTTCTGTAGTGAAGACGTACCGCAAGAAGAATCAGGCTTGCCCTGGACAACATGACGGGCCCGTTGGTCTAGTGGTTAGACACCCTGGCTGCTACCCGATGGGACGTGGGTTCGATTTCCGCCAAGTGTCTGTGTGTTATTTATCTATATAAGTATGTACTTACAAAAAAATGTATGTAAATAATAGAATAGTATCAGTGGTCCGGTTTCCATAGTACCTACCGGCTCTGTCTAGTTTGGGATCGGATGACCGTGTGTGAATTGTCCCAAGATATTATATTAAACAGTCTTAGAAATCTTGGTGATAAACCAATCGTCTTATGTCGATACGATAATAGAAAAAGTTATTAAATATATTTAACTAGCTAAATCCCCTATGGTTTAGCCAATATATAAGTAAGTATAGCATACTTTCATGCTTTTTTGCGTAAAACATGCTCCTAATGCTCGCCTATTTTGGACACTACCGGCTACTTCTGTATGCAGATAATGTTTTATTGAATGATGATGATCTGCCCAGTATCTTGTTGTGTATACTTTGTACTTTTTTGAGCATTATCACAATAGGCCGTGTGTGTATTTTACCTACGTGCGTACGTTGTTAATTTAATCGCTGTAATAAGTCAACGCCAGAACGATGCGCCGGCGCACCTCTCTGTGCTGCGATCTATGCCCGCGATACGACGAAACACCTTGCTGCCGTCGCGTGCTGCCGGATGTTTATTTAAATCATTTACATGTGTTTAAATACAAATACTATTTTAAACAGTCTAAAATGTAAACCGGGAAATATGCTGCTGCAGAATAGCACCGGGAGGGATATCTTCCCATTGGGTGACCGAGCAGAGAAGACGGCACGACGTCTTCTGTGTGAAACCCAACTACATTTATATTGTGATCCCAGAGACGCCTGCCCTAAGCGTGGGGACTATAGCAACATTCCTGTGTTCCCGTGTGAAGGGCATTGTAGCTAGTGAAATTACCGGACACAAGAGAGTTAATATCTAAAGTCCTATAAGGGTCGGCAATGCACTTCTTCTGATGTTGCTAGAGTCCATAGGCTTCGGTGACTGCTTAATACCAGGCGGGCCGCATGTTTATTTGCCACCTTGGTTGTATTAAAAAAATACTACTCTATGAAGAGTCGTTGTTTGTAGCCGAGAGATACTGGTTCCCTCCCTATGACTACCAGTGAAGCAATTTCTAAGCGGACTTGCGATTTGCAATGCAGGACCACATCGCCATGTATCCATCAATCAACCTAATGTAAGTACTTAGTAAAACGCTATCTTAACATTAGCCGAGCAATGAATAATCATGAAAAGATTTAAAGTAACATTTACACATGTGCGTGTGTGGACGCCTGCAGGCAAGTGTGACGACCTCGCAGGCCAGCAGCTGCACACTGATGCTATCACTGACAGTGCAACAGATAAGGAGTTGCTATTTGCTCATTGCCTTAGGACGCGTTTAGTAAGAAAGAAGGCAGCCAACGCTGAACGAACCATGCTGAAAGTCGATGAAGGAAATTTCTAAAATACACCTGATGACTTGAGCTTATAACGATACCAAGAAAAGAATTAAAGAGCCCGGTATCACAGGTATAGCCACATCGGCAGCAATAGGGACGTTCAATGGTCCCACAGCCTTGGGGACGGGAATTTCTCATTGAGCTGTTACAACCGTACTCGCTGCAGAGATATACCGCTACTTTATGGAGTATTTGAGCACATGGAAGTACTCCCCCAGTCTAACTAATCCATTTTTTTCTATTCACGCACATGCTTTGCTAAACAGTTCTCTTAAATATACCTACATGGACTCGATGTTCAGTTCTTGTCAAGTGCGAGTACTATAACTCAGCTCACTCAGAAATGAATAATCCATTGTCTTCAACTGCGTCGCCAGACGAAAGGCAATCTTTGAACGAAAAGTGATGCTATTACTTAGGGTAAGAGCATCGTTTTCCGCAATGACCACAATGTGCAGTTCACACGCATTTGTTGAAACGTTCAGAAAATGTTTATTGCGAGAATTCGGTTGGCGCTCGGCGCGTGCACAACGTAAAGCGCGCGACTCTCGAACAACTGGGAAGTCGCCAGATAATTGTGGAGCGATGCCCTGTAGATCCGGCCCTAAGAATTGCCGCCATATTCAAATGTCAGAGCCCACACCTTCATTTATTTTTTTTGGGATTATCGCATCGGACTCAAAAATAAGAATAGAATTTACACATGGTTGAGTGCATTCTTAAAATGACTTGCCTGCCATCTACTCGTCTCGACCTATCCAAAAAGTCCAAACTTGGTCAGTCTGCACTACAGTACAGTTTACTGGTGCAGAGATTTTGTGACCACCTTCTTGCTCCAGTATCAAACCCTAATTAATCACCATCTTTCTACCAATTACTCGTCGAGACCTATCAAATGAGTCCAAATTCGGTGGGTTCGTATTTATACTTGTACTAAATTTCATGGAAGTAATAGAATATATGTCTATTGTATACGTAATATCACATTAACTCAAAAAAGAACTGTAAACGATGAAACCGGCTTTCAGAAAAAAAAACGCATTCTAATCCGTCCAGTCGTTGGAGCGCTACGATGTCACAGGAAAACATACAAACAGACAGACAGACATAGGCGTCAAACTTATCTCCATCCCATAACTATCGTTTTTAGTCAGGGGTTAAAAAAGCTGTCAACAATGACTTGGTTCTGTGGTATAAATAAACCGAACAAAACGCAAAGTTAACTATTGCCAGACACCTACAGAATTAAAGCGCTTTACAATACTGGCCCTGTCTGCCATGCTGCAGCTAGATTTTATAATTTGAGGGCATGTACTCATAGACATGCAGCAAATTTCACCATGGTGGTCTCACAATAAACAATACTCCCCGAGTTCCGCACAGATCCGCATAGTTCTTACATCGGCGCCGCCCGTCTGCTGTTAGACGCTACTAGTTACCGCTTCCACGTATGTCAGGGACCATTAAATCAAATTTAATTGATCTGAATAGCCCTTTATTTACGACGCAACTTCCTCTATACCTCTATCTACACTGGCACGACAGTGATTACTCATTATCTCATTAAATTTATATGTATAAGCTATTCGCGCGCAATCTTTATCGGATCCGTCGATTGCGCAATCGCCGAATCATTACACGTTCATGCTTTAACGAGTTTAAAGTATTTATGTGTGTTCTAAGGCGAATTATTTGTAAACGGATTAGCCAGGCTAGCTACTTGATTTAGTTATAAAAAATACCGGTATAGTGCGAGTCGGACTCGCGCACACAGGGATCTATACCATCTTTGGACGTATTAAAGTAATTAATACTCATGTAACACTTCAGATAGCAAAAAAAAAACGCAAGCTAAGTTTTGTTTGTCGAGGTTTTTTTAGGATTACTAAAAAACTGTACTACTTAGAAAGATTATTTTTTTCCTGTAAAATATAGATAGACTTGTATTATCCATAATTATTCCGAATTTTTCCCTCCACAAACTTCTGAGTTAAGGGAACGGTATTTTTTTGATTTTTTTTTATTATCAGTCAAACTCCAGCCCATTCCTATGATACCCCACTCAATATAGTTGCCTTACTTTGAAATTTTGATGACCCATTTCGACCCCCATTATAAAAAATGTAAAAGAAAATATTTTTTTTCCTTTGTGATGAGGTTGGGTAAGTAAGATCTAAATTTATTCCAAGTTTAAAATCGATAGCATCAGTTTGTTCCTGAAATATATAGGTGGGACGGACAGACAGACAGACAGGCGAAGTCAGACCATGACCACTGTTGTCGTAGAGGAAGGTACAGCATACAAAGATAACAGGTTAAGGTAGTTCATCAAACGCAGCTCCACCGTACCTTCATTTATCTTATACCAATATCCTGTGTATGTAATCATAATCATTTATTGCTATATGCTATTTGATCCTTAAATAAACCACATAAGAACACAGGTAATTCAACACACCTATTTCTTTAAACTATTAAAATACTTAGCCCCCACAGTGTCTCGAGGACCTTTTGAAGGTTTAGGTTGCCAGAACAAAAAAGATGTTTACATCTGATTTGATTTTGTTTAAAAGTGTGTACAGGATATTAAAGATTAGTCACAATATTACGAAAAGTTGGTCCTGTGTCGGTGAGTGCCACACACGTCGCGGCCCGGGCACCGGCGGCAATCACAAACGATATGTTTAACTCTAATTACACGTTTAATTGCTGACTGCGTCAGCGCCAACCGATGAAATATTTTAATTACCATATACGGTAACCGTTTATCAATTGATTGGGTAACGAGAAGTCAAATTTCGGCATTATAATTGGTTGAATGCTTTTTATATTAATCGAGTTTTAAATTCACACCATTACGAATCAGTACCTATAAATGTTTAGCAGCGTAGTTTGAGACTTTGATTTAAATCTTTTTCAATATTATTTTGTTAAAAAATATACCTACCTAACCGCTCCTTTTACGTCTACATTTTTGATTGCATACATTTGCGTGGAATACTAACGTCCTTTTTTAAAAGTCGGTTAAAAACTAGGACCTACTTTTTACTTGCCCTCCGAAGCACGGGGACGCTTAATTCAAATGGGATTCAATGGTCACCTATCTATGTAATGAACTTGCCTAAGGTTGCTTAACCTGATCGATTGCCAAACATTGATAACAACTGTGTGACTGTCTCCTTATTATTATTTATTATAATTATAATGGAAAATGGATAAAATCGAACCACGCGTATAACATTTTGACATTATTTGAAAGTAAACATTTTGACTTTAATCCCTTCTCAAAAAGTATTCGATGTTTTACCTCGTAGTAGTAACTCAAATCTGCCTATTTTTATTTGAATCCATTCAGCTGCCTCTCCTTCCCTTATAGAGCACTGGCGACTCTATAAGTAAAGACGACACACACGTCCATCCTCCTCCAGACAACCGTATGCTTCACTATCAAACCGGCAAGGTCGAAGGATCGTACGCATGCGGCCACAACGATGAGCATCACTGTTGATTGAATTTTATGAATCTTCTAAATTACGTTGGGAGCCAGTCCTCCCATAAACAACATCCAACAACCTCAGAGTGAGGTTGTGCCGGGGCCCTTGAGCTCGTCGCTTCTCTGCTCTCAAGGCTGGAGTGCTCGCCTTCGTGCCCGGTGGTGCTGACATGGCCATCTGCAGCCAACAGCGACCATCATTTTAAAATAGTCTCTTTTGAGGGGAATTAATTGGCTTGGCATTATTTTAAGCGACTGTCTGTCACTGTACCCTCCTGTCTTAAAAATCTCGCTTTATTTTACTTTTTCTTATTTATTTCATAGTACAACATATTCTCGTAACTCAAATTATTGCAGCTTTATAAAGACTTCGTGGATATCGTATGTAGGGCGTAACAGTTTAATGTTTATAAAACAATAATATAAATTATAAGAAATTAGGCGCACCTACTCGAAAATGGGTAAATAAATTAAATAATGCACTCTAAGTTTTATTTATTTTATAAGTTTATGTACAAATATGGTTAGAATAGTTTTAAGATATTACAAGTACAAAGACACAGCTTATTTCTATAGAAATCTCTTCCAGCTTTCCCAGGAGAGAAAAGGTGAAAGAAAGAAAATGGAATTTTCAAATTGGAGTACATTTTTATCTCTCATGGAAAATGAAACGTAAGTTATATAATTATAGTATTGATATTTTTTATAAATAACCAGCAGCAAACAGTAATTTTACTGTGACTGCGCTATCATTATAATTGATTTTTATGACTATCTGGTTCTCGACTGCCTAGAAAACAGATAAGGCTATCTAAAGGATCAGGCCGATACAGAAAGATAAAGTGGAATATATACAAACCAATGTCTCTAATTTATTTAAATTATTCATTAATTGGGGTGTATATAATATTTAATGATAGGATAGCAAGAAACAGTGCACTCTGAAAACTAATAATTAGTCCCTCTTTATTTGTTCTCAAAAGCGATCACATCTCTTGTGTGATCATCACAGTTCTCACAACTGTTAAGTAGGCAAAAAACCGAGCTATCAAAGGCTCAATGTAAGAAAAAATGGTGTTACTCTTCTTTTCTAAAACAAATCCTGAAAACCATAACGTATTTATCCAGTATATCAAAAGATTTCGATTAAGACTATTAGATAAGACTTTAAAATTAAAATAAAAACCGACTTTAATATACACCATATTAAATTGTAAAATCATTAAAATATTATTGAATTTGCTGACTCTGATGTTATAAGTAATAATTTTCATCCAAATCGGTATCTATATATTTGGCGAAATTATGTGTGAATATAGCATATAAGCTAGCCCCTTCGTAAGTTCTTCAAAGAACCGTCGAAACGCTACTTTGAAAGCGTGTCCCAGCACCCAAATCAGCGCCGCGGCCGATTATGACTCGCGCTGCCCCGTCTGCTGCATGTATTGTTAGTTCCCCAAACCCAGTCAGTCCTACTGAACCACCACATTGCACCGACATTGTTAGGTTCTGTAATTATTATTATTTTACTACCTGGTAGAGCCCTTGACAAGCCTACCGTCTAGGTAAACCAACTGTCTAGGCAAACCGACCACGCAAAATCGGTTCTCTTCTTTCTGTTCGTGTGTTTTTATATGAAAGGCACTGTAACTAGTTGTAAAAAATACTGGGATATAAAGTATTATCTTATGTCTCAGGGGTAGCAGTAGTGCATGGCCATCCATGATCCATGGGCTGGCGTGTCGAGTCTCGACTCTATCTATCGCCTCACCACTGACTTGTGTAATTATCTTATGAACCCTTCAAAGTTTGCAGTGATGGAATTGAGACAAAACAAATTGAGGCAATACTTATTTCCTTCTATTATCTATCTTTGTCTATCTTATAATATAAAGTAAAACCAAACCAAACCAAACCAAAACCATGTAAATGGCTAACTAAGTTTTGACTATATTGTATGTTCTGTTGGTATTCCGAAAATCATAAAAATAAAATAAAAACATAAGTCTCTTTTCAGTTGTTTATGTTACCGGTGAATGCTCTATATGAAACCACTGAGATATTATATCCATGGATTCAAAGCTATGACGCTGACGGATATTTTCAAATGATCTCAGGCCGCAGCGATTGAACCATAGGCAGATATCAGACGTATTTGGTAATTTTGCAACATTACTCGTTCAAATCCTAATCCCTCACTAAATTACAAATCCAACATTAAAATTCGAGATACTGAAAATAAACGAAACCCATCACATTTTATCGCCGGCCGTTACTTTGCAGTCACCCACTGCGCCGCGGTCGGTGCTCACCTCTTGAATGCGCAAATGCCTCGCTAATTAGTATTCTGACCTCTGGATCAATTAAAATATGGTTTTAATGCGTCTCCTCGCTCCTGCCACACGACGATTCTGTTGCATACCATACTGTTATGAGAGTTTATGCTATGGAAATTATCTGCGTTTCTAGATCAAAATACTGATAACAACCTAAAGTCAGTCGTACATTCTATCGACTTAACGCCAACTCAACTTCAACCTCCAAAGTCCACAGCGTAGCTTCCAGAAACGGACAACGCGTCGTTAACATTAAGTAACTTAGCATCGGTCAATGCGAGGACAAGTAGGCATCACAGGCCCAACAAGCGGTAAGTAAGCTGTAGATAATCAGAACTGTATGACCGGTGGGAACCGTACAGTTTACTCATAGTGTACTTACTCTTTTTATTTCCTTATGCCACACATGACAGACAGAGCATATAGCTCACACTTTAATATTTTACTCAAAACTTGAATATATCTTACACATCTTACTTTGAGTAGAAAGAAGTAGAGTTTAGAAGTAGAGTCGGTTTTGAGTCAGTATGGTGTTCAACAGCCTTAAACAGGTTGAATTTTACAGCAACATTACAATATAGTTTAGATAGATATACTTATCTACCATATAATGTACTATGCGTTTCAACGAAGAATGTGTCCGCCATAATGAAAGCGACTGCGGCAAGTTCACTCGTTTTTCACGATTTTTGTACCGCCAGCAGAGTAAAAACAAAATGAAAAATTCGGCCTGGTTTTTATTATTTATGTTGTAATGTCTTATTTTACTATTTTTGTTAAAAAAATATTTTTTAGTAATTATACTTATATCTGAAATGGCAACATGGCGGACACATAGTAGTAACTTTTACCCGCGAATTCGCTTTCGCACAATCTTCATCTGCTTCGGCCCATTATATCTATGCCAAAAACAGGTTAATTTAAAAACAGGGAATTTTTACGTTTCCCTTTTAAGCTGTATCTTCTCTTTTGGTGTACAATAAAGAATATTTGTATTGTATTGTATTGTTGCTCTCGTGGTTACACTATTGCTCATAAATAATTGCTTATTCTTTCTTTCTTTTCAGTACTTTCTTCTTTAAAACTAACATAATATCTTACTTATATATTTTCAAATAAAGAACAATTCTCAAGTTATCTATATACTATAATAAAACTCAAAGACTTTTTCTGTACATTGAATATTTTTCCAAAATTTCTATGTGGGGATACTATACTATCGACATAGAGGCCTAAACAAATTTTTTTTGGAATTATTGTCTGTCTGTCTGTCTGTCTGTCTGTCTGTCTGTCTGTCTGTCGTTCTGTTTGTCCAGGCATCATTCGAAAACCCATGGATGGATTTTGATAGGACTTTCACTGATGTGTTGTGTAGAAGTAGGGGTATAAATTGGTATATAAAACATCACGCTATGTTTATCACGCTATGTTTTTTTGAAACATTACTTGCTCATATTACCACGTAATTTCCTTTGTATGTGAATAGGGTCATTATAGACTGTTCAGTTAATCATTAAGATATGTATTATTACGCTATATACAATAGGGACTGAGCAGACATTTAGTTTGCATAAGATATGGCAGTGGCGAAGGGTAAGGGGTAAGCCGGTCCGGTACACCCAGGACATTTTCATTAGATTTCTGTATTGTTCTAAGTACTTTGCTGATAGCAATATGACAATCTTTGAAAAGTTAAAATCTGTAAATCCCGAGCGAGTCTAAACTAGATTAGGAAAGAAATAGGCAACGGAAAAATACCATTTCATTTCATTTAAAAGCCAGCGGTTAGGCGCTGCACCACCAAGGCTATATTGGTTGGTATAGGTAGTTATTGAGAAGGGGGGGGGGGGGGGGGGGGGTTCATGAAATTTTAATGAAGCTCCCCCCAAGTCCAGGTAGTGTATAGGGATTGTATTACAGTCGCAACAATAAAAGATGCGAGAAACTTAAACTTTCATTATCGAATATCATTACACAGTAATTTACGATGTTAGCGTGATTTACATTATGAACAGCGCCATCTATCGGTGAAATTATACATACAATCACTATAGAACTTTAATATAAATAAAAGAAACTCGTGTTAGTTACACTATTTATAACTCAAGAACGGCTGAACCGATTTGGCTGAAAATTGGTGGGGAGTTAGCTTAGAACCAGGAAACGGACATAGGATACTTTTTATCTCGGTAAGTTAAGGTTAAGCAACGTTAGGTAAGGTCATTAAATTGATGGGTGAAACGATTAATATAAAATTCTGTGCGCATATCGTGTAGGTCTGAGAATAGGTCATAAACTATGTATCATACCGCTAGGTTAAGGTTAAGCAACATGAGGCAAGGTCATTAGATAGATGGGTGAACCGATTTGTATGAAATTTTGTGTGCATATCGGGTAGGTCTGAGAATAGGTCGTAAAGTATATTTCATGCCGCTAGGTTAAGGTTAAGCAACATAAGACAAGCTCATTCATTAACTAGATGGGTGAACCGATCGATATGTATGAAATTTTGTGTGCATATCGGGTAGGTCTGAGAATAGGTCATAAAGTATATTTATGCCGCTGATAACATGATTGACGAGGATATATAGAACGAGAGGAGGGTGCAAGAGAGGAGAGAGGCTGAGAGGGGATTTGAGGAGGGGGTGATGGGGTGAGGGATCGGGGGAGTTAGATGGAGCGAGTTGGGAGAAGAGAGAGGGAGAGGGTTCAGAGAAGGGACAACGGGGAGAGGAAGAGGGAGAGTGTGACGACTACCGAAGTGGGAGGGAAAGAGAGACGAGCAAAATGTAATAAAAGCGCGGGTGGAGCTGCGCGGGTCAGCTAGTTAATGTAATAAAACGCGGTAAATATAAACTGCAATGGAAACCTTCCAATAGTTCTAAGTAAGTATATGAATTAAAGTAAGCTAAGAATATTTTAATTTCATCTAAGTAAGTAATAACAGTCTGCATTAACTAAAACAACAAAGTAGTTAAATAAAGATATTTCTTGTTTTTAACTCATAACGTAGATTTTGATGAATGCTTTTATTTTTGTCAAGGTCCGGACCTCTGAATGGTACTTTCAGGGTTTGCTCTCGACGTCAATTCATGAGATTATGTAGTCAGTTATTCACGATGAAAACAGAACCTGTTAGGTACTATGAAGCCACAGGTTTTCTTTCTTTCTTTCTAGATTATGATCATAATCAGCCTATAGTCTTCCCCTGTACAGCATAGGCTTCTCCAATTGCATGCCACTGGTTTCGGTCTTCAGATTTCCTCGTCCAGTTCTTGTCTGCCACTTGAAATATATCGTTCCATCTAGGCTGAGGACGTCCCACAATTACGATTACCAGTTTACGATCCCTTCCTCCTTACGAATTCAAAGATATAAAAGTGCTTATACATACTCGTAAATTGGATTCCGATGAATGATTTATAAAAATTGCACAAAGTACATCATATGCTACGAATACGCTACTGTAACTCTCTAACATAACAAATATCGCTAGATAATGGGGAATAGAATTTTATTTACCGAAAGGGTAGGTTTAATAGACTAATCCACACGCATAGACTCGTTTATTGCACCGTTCTTGACGAGTCAAGCTCCTTATTGCTACGCGAGACATAGGTCCAATTAAAAAACTTACTGACTGCGTCTGCAAAAGGTATTTTTAAAAGAGCATTGTAAAACGAAGCGGCCATTTAGTTTTCTACGTCATGCTTCATTACCACTTCAGTCCTTAGCGAAATTACGACGATTATAAATGTTTCATATCTCTACCGGAGGATTCGTTATACAGGTTGTGTTTGTAAACGAGGAACATATTACATGCGCATTCTATAATAGATTCTTGTTCCGAATGTATGTATATTTAAGTTGTCATCTATTTTGCAAGAACCGCGTGCTATAGGTATTTGTTGTGTAAATGATCGTTGCCGGAATGGCTGAAGACAACCATCATCGACACGTCGAGGTAAAAAGACGTTTAAAAAATATCAACATCTTCTATACTTATAATAAAACTGTAACAGGTCCAATTCTGTACATTGAAGATATTTTGAAAATTATATTTGGAGGGCATTCTATAACCGATACTGAGGCCGAAAATGTAATTTTTTTAATTTTTGTCTGTCTGTCTGTCTGTCTGTCTGTCTGTCTGTCTGTCTGTCTGTCTGTATCACGGCTGAGCATCACGCCGAAACTACTGAATGGATTCAAATGAAACTTGGCATGATTTGAGATCTTACTACGAGGTAGGACATAGGATACTTTTTATCCCGTAATCTAGCACGGTTCATTTGGGAGAGGGGATTAAAGTCAAAACGGGTACTTGGTTATACGCCTGGTCCGATTTTATCAATTTTTCTTTATAATATAATAAATATTAGTAAGGGAACACTCGTAGAGAGTTGTTATCAAGGTTTTGTAATCGATCTGGTTAAGCAACGTTAGGTAAGGTCATTAAATAGATGGGTGACCGCTTAACGCCATTTGAACTAAACGGGTCCGTGCTTCGGAGAGCAAGTAAAAAGTGGGTCCCAGTTTTTAACCGACTATAAAAAATGAGGTTATGTATTCGATGCGAATGTCTGTTATTCAAAGTTTAGTTAACGTAAAAATAGCGCAGGCAGAGCTGCGTGGGTCAGCTAGTTTTAAATATTTTGAATGTTTTTTTTTACTAAGTAAGTAGGTATTCTGTATACCTAGGTCAAATGACTGAGACAGCCGTCAGGGAAAACTCAGAGACTTTATTTGTTTATAGTGGTACGTAGCTATGATCCTGCACGCCATCGCAGCGACCTAAACGACCCAGATAAGGTATTCACACTTCAGTTAAATTGCTATCCAAATGTTAGAATAATATTCCGCCGCCATTAAGGAATCTGCAATGTTTACACAGTTTTAAGTCTAAACTCAAAGTTTTCCTTTACGATCACCAAAGACAGCAGGAAACTCTCTTGTATGACACCAGCGCAATATGATAAAACGTATGGCTATTTAACAACGTTTTATAAATAAGTAGAATTAATAATTAGGTATATTTAAATTGTTTATTGTTTTAAATCAGGTAAGTATGTAATGTAGTGATTTCATAGAGATTATATATTAAGAATAGTGTACGTGTTTGTTTATGGTCCTCTTAAACCTTAAACAATGCATAAGCAGATTTTCCTTGGAGGCAGGTGAATCGAACTATTTATATAGTTTTATTGATTTATGTAAGTGATAAGTAGTGTGATCGGTTTGATCTGTCACAGGCGCAGATGTCGATAAGTGCAACTGACGGTATGGGACCTACCTGATATTTATGTATTTTGTCAACTTAAAATTGCTCATTATGTATTGTTTTCTTTTGGTTCGGTAACTTGTCATTTTGGTTTTGTTTTTTTTTTGTTATTTTTCTTTATTTATGTTGGCTGAGTGGGCAGTGGGTTTGTGTTTGGTGGAGGGTTCGTGGAGTCACCAGGGGTTCCAACGGAAGATCAGTGCGGCTTGCGTGCAAGCCGCTTTATGCTGAGTTGGGACCCATTCGTGGCAAACTTAACTTAATTAAGTAATTTATGTTGTTTTCCTTTTAATTTCGATGTAATGTTGGCCATGAATAAAGGTTTTTCTTCTTCTTCTATTAAAAAGTAATATTGAACAAAACTGCTATAATTGAACTAGCCACCCTGTGAAGAGTAATGTTAGGGTATCAATGCGCCTGTCCGTGGGAGTACGGCACGGCGCGGTCGGCGCTCGCTTCCGCCGCTGCGCCGTCACACTCGCGCTGTTATTAGCAGCAGCTGCAACATGCACGCACGTAACCCTTATAATTACCTCATCTTCCATCATACCCGGCATGATATACTTACTGGTTTAAAATAATCTATTCACTTCACTTCACCTTTTGAAAAAAAAAAAGAAATATGGCCTCCATCGATTATAGTCGATGATTTTGCCAAATAATCCGTTCGCTTTATCCGATAGTCTCGGTTTATTGGCTGTCAGGTATGTCCATGTCATTATGACGGGCCCGTTAATACTAGAAAACACCACTACTAGTGGTTAGACACCCTTAGCCTCGTACCTATTAGGTCGTGGGTTCGCTTTCCGCCTTGTAACTGGGTGTTATTTATGTATATATGTATTTATCAATAATATTTGTATCAGTTATCTGGTTACCATAGTACAGGCTCTGCCTAATTAGGGATCAGATGACCGTGTTTGTGGATTGGATATACTTAATTATTACAGCAGGGTACTATTTCCTTCATGGTTAAATAAATAAATATTGTCTAATTCTCTATTTTTCAACGCATTTGCAGACCTAAGTATTATTTTAGCAGCCGCTGCAGCGGTATTTAGCTGGAACGCCTGCTCAAAAAGTCTCAGCACCCAGACTAGGGAAGACATCAGACCAAACGCAACTGAAAGGTGGTATTACTTCATAACTTTTGATGCCAGTGCGGAGATATCTCCGAGTTAGTGCGCGTTACCTACCATTCGGGGCTGCATCGTAGCATACCTACTTGTAGGATTGCGGTCAAGCACAAACTTGTACCTACTGATCTATTTGTTAATAATAATACCTCTTTGTAATATCTTGGAAAGTATGTGTGTGGGATGTGTTGAGACACAAGACTACATCGTATAAAAAAATACATTTATTATCACATTTGCTGTTTCACCCACGTGTGCTGCGGTGACTCAAATATTTTGTAATTGACTATCTGAGAATAAATTGAAGATAATTTCAGAATTAAATGAGTAAAAATGTTTCTTACCTTAAACGACCCGCACCTTACTATATAGAATACTATACCATACTACCTTTATATAAAGAAAACAATGGCAGATTCGTGAAATTTTTGACACGTCCTGCTGGTAACACTGCTTCAGCCCAATAAAATTCCATTAACTTTGCTTAAACAACCAAATAAAACTTCTATTCCTATACTAATATAACGGGTGGAAGGGACTACGTACCGAAAACTTTTATATAAGATTTCTCATATTGTCCGTTACAACATTGCAGAAACTATTTACTTATATGGAAAATGACAAAGTCATACTTGTTAATTTTTGAGCATGTAATGAATACGTGCGGAATTATACTTATTTTTCAAATTACATTGCTAATTTCAATCAAGCCGCCTACCAAGCGTGGAGATTATGGCAACCCCTCCCTTCTAAGGGAGAGGCCTTTGTTCAGCAGTGGACTTTTTGGCTGCTGATGATAAATTATTTTTCACAAATAAGTAATATATTGTTTTTAAATTGAAATTAGGCTTTATTATTATACCAATAATGATGTTATCCTAATTTTACTTAAAAAAAGCGGCATTTTTATTGGAAATTCATGAAATAGCCGATGAAAAATTTCAACACTAGAATGTTGAGAATCATGTACTGGATCCCTGGTATCGGTTTTCGGTATGATGTCCCTTACACCTTACACCCCGCAGATGATGGTTAAAAGTGGATTTATTTTTAGCTCTATGTTTCGAGGGAGTGGTTGGTACACTGGTTTGCTAAACCAGGATTATCGTATTTAATCACCATCCCAGGAACAAACCTTACACAGACACAGACATAAGTCACGCACGCACAGTCAGTTCAATAAGCGGCAAACTTTGCTAATAGTTGGTAGCTACTAGAGATTTTACATGTCCAGTAGGGCTATTTGCAAGTGTCAGACCTGATAATTATCTATATTATAATAACTAGCTGACCCGTGCAGCTCCGCCCGCGCTTTTATTACATTTTGCTCCCCATTTCTCCCTCTTCCCTAGATTTATCTCTCTCCATCGAGAGAGAGATCTCTCTTATAAAAAAAATCTAATTATATGCACTTTCTCACCTCTCTCTTTGCCCCTCCCGCTTCAGTTTCCATCACACTCCCCTTTTTCCTCTCCCTGTTGTCCCCTCTCTGAACCCTCTCCCCCTCTCTCTTCTACGAACTTGCTCCTTCTCACTCCCCCCTTACTCTACCTAACTCCCCCGATCCCTCAACCCTCCTCAAATTCCTTCTCCCTCTTTCTCCTCTCTTGCACCCTCCTCTCGTTCTATATATCCTCGTCAATCATGGTATCACCGGCATTAAATATACTTTATAAGCTATTCTCAGACCTCCCGGATATGCACTCAACATTTCATACATATCGGTTCACCCATCTATTTAATGACCTTTCCTTATGTTGCTTAACCTTAACCTAGTGGCATGAAATATACTTTACGGCCTATTCTCAGACCTCCCGGATATGCACTCAACATTTCATACATATCGGTTCACCCATCTATTTAATGACCTTTCCTTATGTTGCTTAACCTTAACCTAGTGGCATGAAATATACTTTACGGCCTATTCTCAGACCTACCCGATATACACACAAAATTTCATACAAATCGGTTCACCCATCTATTTAATGACCTTGCCTTATGTTGCTTAACCTTAACCTAACGGTATGAAATATACTGTATGACCTATTCTCATACCTACCTGATATGCACACTTTCATACAAATCGGTTCACTCATCTATTTAATGACCTTACCTAACGTTGCTTAACCTTAACCTACCGGGATAAAAAGTATCCTATGTCCGTTTCCTGGTTCTAAGCTACGTCCCCACCAATTTTCAGCCGAATCGGTTAGGCCGTTCTTGAGTTATAAATAGTGTAACTAACACGACCTTCTTTTATATATATAGAAAAAGTTCTATAGTGATTGTATGTTCAATTTCACCGATAGATGGCGCTGTTCATAATGTAAATCACGCTAACATCGTAAATTATTGTCTAATGATATTCGCTAATGAAAGCTCTAAGTTTTATGGATCGAGAGATCAAAAACCTTCTTAAAGTCAAGAATTTTTTAAGGCATCGCGCCTGCACCTGTTTGTGCAGCGGGTGACACCGAACTAGGAGTGGGTAATATCGCTATTTATGAATATCAAATCGAAACTATATATCGATATTTGATATCGGATATCAAAACACTATTTTATGAAACTATATATTGATGGATACTGACAGATTCTATATCTTTGCGATATCAAAGAAAATAGTCATACCTAATAAGATTTTAGTTGTATTGACTAGTGAGATAGTATAAAATCAATAAACCGCCCTTCATACTTTTACCAGGCTTAGAACTGGCTGCATTATGATCGTTTTGTAACAAATTATTTTACGACATACCTACTTAGCATGATTTATTAAAGTAAGTATTATTTATAAATATTAGGTACCTGTACATACTTAAATTATTAACAACTGTTAACAAAATTAGCATATAGTACATACTATGTATGAATTATGTATGTAATGTAAACAATACATAATATTAATACCCAAATTCTTTTTTCGCACTCTAGTTCAAGGTCAAAGTTCAATATATCTTTGCATAATGTATCCCTATTTACTTTAATGTAAAGTCGAAAGTTGAAATTTTACCTAACAATTTCACTAAAGTACAAAAAATCTATTTCAATATTCATAATCTTTACGCGTTGGGCATTAAGGTTTGGAATCGTAGTACTAGCAACCGTCCGATAATATAGCTATTTCAGTTTACTCGCGCACTCACTCACACTCATCGGTATCGGTATCGTGTTCGTATCCAATGATATTTTGCTATATCATTGTTCGTGTCTATTCGGATCGATTCGTTGCGCGATTCGTTCGATATTTGACAATATAGTGTTTCGTCAAATATATAGTTTTAGCCCAAGCCGATATCGGATTTACGATATTGACACGATATACGTTTTGTATCGCCCACTCCTACACCGAACTCCTGTGCCGCCGGGGAAGGCTCACCCTGAACCCTCTCGCTCCCGGCTAGCCCGGGTAAGTGGGATGTGGTGAAGGGTTTGCCAACCCCCTCTGGTTGCCTGCTGTTGCCTAGCTAGCTACAATAAAAAGCGAAAAAGATGCCACCACCACCATCATAGAAACCGCCTTCAAAGGCCATATCGAAGCGCCAACCGCAGAGCGTACTTTCACGCATGCACGAGAGGGTGCTGCCTCAACCAGAACTGGAGCGGCTGCTGCAATCCACATCCATGCATGCAGCCCGCCCCAGTGCAAGACCCACGACACCGAGCACTCCCGGAGCTGGTGACGAATTCTTCCTCACCACCCCGCGAGCCTCACCCATACCGCAATCGTCGCAACCGCCCCCTGGCGGACAAACGACGAAACTGACGCCAGTGCTGCCACCATCGCAGCCCATTCCAAGAGCCAGACAAGCCATGCTTGCCAGGCCCGCATTTCCTGCGCCCATGAGCGCACCTCCGAAGACCACAACAGCTGCGGTCATCAGTCTGAGCCCGCCAAGATACAGTGTGCCACCGCCCAAGATCACGGCCGGAAGATTCCCATCCCTGACTGCGCAACCGCCGCAGAAAAGGGTAGATACGGAAATCACCCCGCCGTCACTGGGATTACCGGAGATAATATCTCCGATGCAAACAACTCCGACTAGGACGTCGTACGCCTCCGCAGCTATCTCCCCACCACCGCCCCCGCTTCCCCAGAGGACGGGGAGGAGAAGAGAGACGGCGCCTGCTACAACTGCCACCGCCGACACTGAAACCGCCGACGCCCCGGCGACGAGAAAACCCGCAGCCCCCCGCTACCCCCCACTAGTCGTGGAGGTGCTTCCGGACTGGGCAACCCACTTCAGAAGGCTAAAAGCCCTACTCGGGCACACCCCAAATGCACGCCCATACGGGAAAGGTGTCCGAGTCCGGACACCGAGTACCGCACCATCCAAAGGTACCTGACGGAGCTAGAGAAGACCGCCAATATAGCGTGGTTCTCTTACTCGCTGCCAGCGGAACGAAGCCTTAAGGTGGCCATCAGGGGACTGCCGCCCAACACCGATGCCGCAGACATAGAAGCCGAACTGCGCGAATTCGGATACTGCCCCGAGTTTGTTCGCCCCATTAACGCCCGCCAAGGGCGACCGGGGTGCATCTTCTTCGCGCAGATCCAGCGAACCCCAAACCTAACTCCGGGTATTTACGACATAGAGGAACTCCTATGCATGCCCGGAGTTAAAACCGAAGCATGGCGAGGGAAAAAGGGGCCCTCGAAGTGCCACAGATGCCAGCAATTCCGGCACTCATCACACAACTGCCACCGGCCCATCGCCTGTGTCCGCTGTGGGGAACACCACCCGGCCAGCGAATGTCCGCGGCCCAGGGAGGAGCCCCCACGTGTGCGAACTGCGGAGGTCCGCAGTGTGGAGGACACGGCAAACAGCGCCAGCTGCCCCGTGCTAAAGAAGGAGGCCCGGAACAAGAAGGCGGGACCCGTCGCCAGAACAGACGCCACACTCGCGACCAAACGCAGTGTGGCGCCGGAAGACAGCGCGCCCGGCTCTCTGATGGCGCCGGCCAATCCCGCCCAAGGGAGACCCAAAAGGCGAGGAAAGCGCCGCCCCACGAAAAAGAAGCCAACCGTCGCTGCCGCGGTGACGACAGAGCAAACAGTGGCGCCATCGATGCGGCCAAAATCCGCAACGAGCACACAAGCCCCGGCCGCAGCGATCGCACCGCCCTCACGCGGGAAAAGTGCGAAACAGGACGAGGCTACGCCCATGAAACTAGACGCACGCACGGCAACGATAGTAATCGGCATCTTGCAAGAGATACTGACGGCCGTGGTGGAGGGCAAAGATCCCATGCCCATCATCACCGGATGTATACTCAGACTATTTTCCCAATGAGCCAACTAAAGTTACTACATTGGAACGCCGGCGGGCTCTCCAAACAGAAGACTGGGCTATGCCGACAGTTAATGCGGCAACGCAACATTGACATAGCCCTTTTATCGGAAACCCACTCACATGCAAGTGACAAGATCAAGATGCCAGGATACCACACGTACAAAGTGGACCACGTATCTCCGGCCGGGACTGCGTACAGGGGATTAGCAGTCTTGGTCAAGCGACGCATCGTTCACCAGCAGCTTCCCGTTCCGGACCTCCAGTCATCCCACGCTCTTGGCGTGGAGATATGCATTGACAACCAGCCCATCCGTGTGTACGCGTACTACAAGCCGCCGCAGAATAGGCTGGCAGTGGCCGACATCCATACGCTATTGGACTCGCCACTGCCGATCATCATCGCCGGCGACTTCAACGCAAAACACACGGCATGGAACTCATCACGCATCAATACCTGCGGATGTAGACTACTGGACGACGCAGAGAGGCAAGGGTACGACGTCTTAGGGCCGGACGTCCCCACGCACTACCCTTACACAAGCGCTCACCAGCCGGACGTCATCGACTTAGCCGTCATCCGCGGCTTTACAGACGTGCCTTCGACAGACGTCCTGGATGACCACATGATCTCCGACCACCAGCCGGTCATGCTCACTATAAACAAGACGCCGACGGCTGCTAAGACACCTGCACCAAAACACCGACAGGACTGGACCGCCTTGGCCACCAAGATCTCCGACGCACTGGAAGCGATTGCCACAGAGTCATGGCAACGTACCATCGAGCGAGCGGGAGAAGACTGGTCGGGCATACACAGACTTTGCCGCCAAGTCTCCAGGAAGGCGACTCCGATTAGGCCCTTGCTAGCCGGTGACTGTACCCCACGTTACCGAGCCGAGGACCGAGCGGAGATCTTCGCCAGCCACCTGGAGACGCAGTTCACACCGAATCCCGTGATGAACATAGAACACGCACTAGCAGTCCAGCAGCGTACCATGGACTACCTAAGAACGCCGATAGCCAACGATGATGAGCCGATCGTCATTTCCCCCGGACAAGTGCAGCGGATGATACGCAGCACTAAGCTCCGAAAAGCCCCGGGACCCGACCAGATTCCGAATGAAGCCTTACGTCACCTGCCGCGAAAAACCACTGCGACGGTGACGCGTCTATTCAACGGCATCCTAAGAACAGGTCACTTCCCCACCTCGTGGAAGCTGGGCCGTATCATCATGCTGCCGAAACCGGGGAAAAACATACTGAAACCGGCCAGCTATCGGCCAATCACACTGCTCGCGACGCTCTCTAAGGTGTTCGAGAGGGTGCTAATAGTACACCTGCAACCACAGATCATTCCACGCGACGAACAGTTTGGCTTCAGAGCCGAACACTCCACCACGCACCAGCTGTTGAGAATCATTCATCACCTGACAGCCGCCTACAACAAGCGCGAGCAATCGGTGATGGTGTACCTCGACATGGAGAAGGCTTTAGATCGCGTTTGGCACGCAGGACTCCTATATAAAATTACCGAAACCGACACGCCGCGCCGAATCGTCAGGACCCTAGCGTCGTTCCTGCACAACAGGCGCTTCCAAGTGACGGTAGAGGTCGCCCTATCAAATGAGCGAACCGCACGCGCCGGCGTGCCCCAGGGAAGCTGCCTCTCCCCGATCTGCTACGCGTGGTACACGAACGACATCCCGGTCGTCGAAGGTGCCACGCTGGCACTGTACGCAGATGACGCCGCCTACATAACAACATCACTTACAGCGACGCACACCGCAGTGAAAATGCAGCGCCAACTTGACGCGCTTCCCACATGGCTGAGCGACTGGCGGCTAACAGTCAATGTGGCGAAGACACAAGCCATCATCGCGGGCGACCGTCGTCTCGCACCGCCGCTCAAGATGAAAGACCAGCCGCTGGAATGGAACAACACGGTTAAATACCTTGGAGTGACCATAGACCGGCGGCTCTCGATGCAACCACACACAAAAAGCGTGGTAGCACAGACGCGAACCACGCGTCCCCTACTGCGCCCAGTCCTAAAGTCCCGTCTGCCGCTCCGCGCGAAGCTATGCGTCTATAAGGCGTATGTGCGCACGCGGCTTACATATGCAGCCCCAGCCTGGTACGCACTAACATCGGTGCCCCCAAGAGCCAGGCTGCAAGCGCAACAGTCGCTAGCGTTGCGCACCATCACTGACACCCCGCGCTTCGTGCGAAACGCCACCATCCAACGGGATCTACGGATGGAAAGCGTCGAAGCCTTCGTCGGCAGACTGACTACCAGACTGTTTGACCGCGCCGAGGGGTCCAGCCACCGCCAGATCCGTGTGCTGGCCCCCTACCATCGGCGCCCACCGGACAAGAGAGCACTGCCACGGGATCTCCTGGCAACAGTGCCACAATGATGCCATCTCACACGCAAGACTTCCTAGCCGCCCCAGGCATGCTGATCGCTCGCCGGGCCTCCCCGAACGAGGTCCCACCTGGCGGGCTTGATCTCGCCGGGGGCGTGAATAAAGAACACCCTACTTCTCAGTAGGACGATGACACCAAGGGCCCAAGTGCCCGCCACAGAGCCCCGCCTGTCTTAGCAGGCGGCGTATGACACCACTGCAGGGTACCACAGTCCCGAACAGTTGCCCCGGACTCCCCTAGAGGAAGTAGTCCTGAGAAGACCTACGTAAGTTTTATGGGAGCGCTGTTCATTGTGTGTAATTGTAGTTGTACATTTCGAGTCATTTTAGGTATTTTACCTAAGTAAAAATTTAGCAATTTCGTATTCTCAATTTCTACCTACCTATACAAATGTAGCCTTGGTGGTGCAGCGGACCTAACCGCTGGCTTTTAAATGAAATGGTATTTTTCCCTTGCCTATTTCTTTCCTAATCTAGTTTGGACTCGCTCGGGATTTACAGATTTTAACTTTTCAAAGATATAATGTCATATTGCCATCAGCAAAGTACTTAGAACAATACAGAAATCTAATGAAAATATCCTGGGTGTACCGGACCGGCTTACCCCTTACAAAAATTTACCCTTCGCCACTGCCATATCTTATGCAAACTAAATGTCTGCTCAGTCCCTATTGTATATAGCGTAATAATACATATCTTAATGATTAACCTGATCAGTCTATAATTACCCTATTCACACACAAAGAAAATTACGTGGTAATATGTGTAAGTAATGTTTCACTGCTTAGCCCCTATGAAACATAGCGTGATGTTTTATATACCAATTTATACCTTGACTTCTACACAACACATCAGTGAAAGTGCTATCAGAATCCATCCACGGGTTTTCAAATGATACCTGGACAAACAGAACGACAGACAGACAGACAGATAGACAGACAATAATTCCAAAAAAAATTGTTTTGGCCTCTATGTCGATAATATAGTATCCCCACATAGAAATTTTGGAAAAATATTCAATGTACAGAAAAAGTGCTCTTTGAGTTTTATTATAGTATAGAAGATAGAAGATAGATAATAATTATCTTGGAATAATCTACACACGGTTATCCTATCAAACTAGACAGAACCTGTACTATGGAAACCAGACAATTGATACTAATACTTATATACATTTTTTTTTTGTAAATTCATACTTAAATATGTAAGTAACACCCAGACACTTGGTGGGAATCGAACCCACGACGTATCGGGTCTAACCACTAGACCAACGGGCTCGCCATATGGCGGATATTCCGATGAAAACATTTCCGGTGATATCAAGATGTATCCTGACGCTATTTACAAATCCGTCACATCGAAAACCTTTTTTTTTGAGGTGATGGTGTAATTTTATAGAAAGTATTTAGTTTGTGAATATTGTCATCACCGGAAAAGTTTTATGAGATTTTATAACGAAAAGCATTATCGCAGGAAATTAATTCATGGCGATACGAATGCAAAACAGAGTTATTCATGTAGTGATCTAAATACACACATCAAAAGTGTCTAGGGATCAAGCATTTTTAAGCGGATTTCTTGAGATTGAGATGTGGCTTTGTAATAAATTTATGATTTTATAAATTTATATGGATCCTTTTTGGTGCATTTCATAATTTGAATCAGGAACTGTGAATCAAATTCGAGTAAAAGATGAAAATCAGCTGTCAATATTTTCCCTATAAAAACATACAACGCATTGAAGACATTATTAGTGCTACTGTTTCCCTACTACTGATTAAAACCAACGTTATTATGGAGCGGCGACGTCATTTAAGCAGGGAAGAAATGCTCAGAGCCGTGGGAATGATAGAAGCTGGTTCCCGGCAACGTACTGTGGCTTTAGCTCTGAATACAAGTCAGAGTGTTATCAGTCGACTTTGGACACGTTACCGAAGCACTGGTACCGTGGCTGAGCGCCATGGAGGACGGTATCGCTGCACCACACGGAGACAAGACCGATATATTCAAATCTTAACTCGAAGAGCTCCAACAATAACTGCCATGATGTTAGCCGTGAGGCTTCATCACTCTTCAGGGAACTTAATTAGCGACCAAACAGTCAGAAACCGCTTGCATGAAGTGAACCTTCATTCCCGAAGACCGCTACGGGTACCACCTATAGCAATGCACAATCGTAGGATTCGATATCAATGGGCTCTTGAACACAGAAATTGGGCAGAAGAACAATGGCGTTTCGTGTGCTTTTCTGATGAGTCTCGTTTTGGTATGAGACCGGATACAAGACGTATACGACACTGGAGAACCCCTGGACGCCAACAGCGATTAAAATCCTGCCAGGAAGTCCATCCTTATAGTGGTGGAACCATCATGGTATGGGCGGGTATTTGGATCGGCGGAAGAACTGAGTTGATTTGGATCAGAGGCAACCTCAACGCTCAAATTTATGCTGAGACGATTGTATCAGACGTCATCGTTCCTCTACAAGTGCAAATCGGTCCCTTATTTCAGTTAATGCATGATAATGCACGACCGCACACCGCAAGAGTTGTAAGACAGACTCTCGCCGCAGCTAACATCAATGTCCTGCCCTGGCCTGCTCAGTCGCCAGACTTGAACCCGATTGAGCATGCATGGGATATGCTACAGAGAAGAGCTCTGCCGAATATGGAGGGTATCCAGTCGCAAGAAGACCTTTTTTTGTTGTTGCAACGAACATGGGCGGCCATTCCACAGCGTGATTTGGATGAACTCATTTTGAGTATGCCAAACCGATGTTCTTGTGTTGTTAGTGTTCGCGGTAGAAACACGGATTATTAATTGTTTAAGTTACCCAATAAAATTTTAAAGAAAACTGTTATTTCAGTCTTTTTTTCGAACTTTTGTGTTAGTGGTTCAAATGTCAAAAATCCCTTTATTAGGAAAATGGCAAATTTCTTTATTAATGCAAAGGTGACTTGGTTTATCGTTACTGTGACAAACGAAAACACTTTATTTGATGAATCCTTAAAGAAAATTTTAATTAATATCAATCAGGAGAAAAGTTATTGCAAAAATATATGTTGATCCCTAGACACTTTTGATGTGTGTATTTGTATAGCAACATGTTCTAGCACTAAGTAATAGTCAGAAAGTCTAAGTTGCCCTAAGTTGACGAGGGAACGAGATAAGAGCCATACGCCTACTCGTTTGACTCTTACCCTGACCGCTGACTTTGTCTCAAACCATCTAATTACCTAGAAGTGCGATTCTAATCACACACTAATCTCCCTTAACATATGAGCCCTCTTATTGTTATCATCATTAACAGAGCTGTAAATAGAAGTAGATAAATAAATCTGTGCTAAATTTTACGTGTGTACTGAAATTTTTCCATGGGGTGTCCAGGTAGCACCCTCCCATCTCCTACCGCTGGGGGTCCGTGTTCCGACTAAGGGAAAACAAGAAGATGGGCAGCAGCGTCTTTCTATTGGATTACCTACCCTCTTGAGGAACGCAGTATAGGTGGCGTTCCTCAAGACACCTGGCTCTCTTCTAAGGGCGTGGCTTGCGTTAACAGTTGACGTGTTTTGGCTGCTGATGATCATAAACCCCCTAACTTGATGCCCTAATACCCTAAGAGCGCGTTAGCTTTATTTGTTTACTTCGCACAGTTATGTTAAACATTTATGATTAAGATTTAGAATTATTTTCACTGTTAGTATCTAGTTAGTATTTAGTTACAAAGTGTTTCTTGACAGTATTCACAGCGGTTGTAATGAGATCTAATTACGTTACATGGTATATTAATGAGTGGGCGGGCGCTAATCACCGTGCATGGACAAAGGCCAAACCATTTTTCTTGAATACTTTGTAATCACAAGCTATCGTGGGTGTATAATGTTTGTTTAGCCAATTTTTATACACACCTTTGTGTATAGGGTGGTTGAAAACAAACATTTTTTTTTATATTTTTACGATAAAACTCGTAATCCCATCTGTTAGTAGACAATACACCTTGCTCTAGTTCTGAGCGAACTTCCCTTAATAATTTTTAACTAGCATATTCCTCACGAATTCGTTCAAGCATTAACATTTCCAAGCATGGGACTGCCACTCAAAATCTCCTGACGGAAAAATCAGACTCGATAAAACGATAGCCTAAATAGGAATCAAATTTAAGAACAACCGAAGATGTAATAAAATAATAAGGTCTCATTCCTCTCTTTGAAAAGTTGTAGTCCCTGTGTCTTCAATTTGGACAATTTCGGAAAACCCTGAAACACGTAACTGTCGTAATTTTTTATTTTTTCTTATCTTGTTTAGTTTATCTACACGTAATAAATTTAAGGATCTATTTAGAAGATTCCAAACGTTTAAAAGTTATAAGGTTTTTTTTAACCGGTGGAAGCAAATGCCCAATTTTCTGTCATTCAGGTAGGTCTTTGCCTTTTATATAAATAGAAGATAGATAGAATGTAGATAACTTGAATTGCAGTGAAATCTGAGTATATTTAGATAATATGACGGTGTGCCAAATACATATGACTTTCCATCACCAGCCGGAACACGTCCACTGCTGAACATAGGCCTCCCCCTTGGAACGCCACAATGAACGACAATTGGCGATTTGCATCCACCGGTTACCTGCGACGCGCACAATGTCGTCTGTCCACTAATGGGAGGCCTACCTACGCTGCGTCTTCCGGTTCGTGGTCGCCACTCGAGAACCTTTCTTCCAAAACGGTTATCGGTTCTTCGAGCGATGTGGTCTGCCCATTGCCACTTCAACTTGCAGATTCTGAGAGCTATGTCGGTGACGTTGGTTCTTCGGCGAATCTAACTATAATATGACTATAATAAGCATATATTGTGCCTGTAAGCAGGTAGAGGCTCCCTTAGGTACTCACAGAGCTAAATATGAGCTAAAATAAAGCTCCTGTAATGTGTAGTTGCTATCTGTGATAACGGATGATTTGATATTAGGCTTTGAACAGGCGCCTGTCTGCCTTAAGTCATATTACATTAAGATATGATCCTCAAGACGCCTGCCAAACACAGCGGTGGATGTCTAATTGGTTACTAATGATATCGATATTTTTATTTAAAAAAAACAAAAGTTAAAATATATTTATTTCGCTACTAGTTAACTGTTTACAATTTGTTGGATCTCCCCTTTTAAGTTAATTATAACCTGTATTACGATAGCCCCGCTCTTTCTACAATTGGTTGCCACATTCTGTAGAAAAAATAACAAAAAAACTGAGTTGTTTTAATTAAAACAACCACAAAATTACAGGAAATGTATTTACCATGGGCACGGCAGTGATCGGGGTCAGGTGAGGTTACCCGTGATCTCGGTAAGCGGCGAACATCCGTGACCATGATTATTTCGCTTGTTGTGGACACTTTCAAGTGGTGGATAAAAGCGAAAATCAACGCAGACGCATCTTTTATTTTCAACAATAATTTACAAGAATGCAAAATTTACGAATAAAAAAAAGTTAATCTGTATATAATTAATTATACATACCTATATACCTACTATAGAAAAATATTAAAGTGGTGAAATTCCCAGGCTCAAGATACTTAGTAATTAATCTTGAGTGGCGAGCGGAAGCAGGAGCTTTTCTCATAACTTGCATAATAATCGAGGAAAGTCGATTAAAAGCAAACACTATGTATCGGCGGGTTTATCGGCGGCTCATTATTGCACGTAATTATTAGCGCACCTGTTATTTGTGTGGTTGTATAAAGCCGTGGCGGCGCAGGGCGGGTGGCCACAGCGGACCACGATGCAGCCACCGCGGGCAAGGAGTGCGCGCACGCTGGTGCTGGCCGCCTGCCTGGCCGCCGCCGCAGCAGATATTAACATCATGAAGGACGTCACGCTCGGATTTGGCCAGGCGCTTGACAAGTGTAGGGAGGAGGTAAGGCTGACCACGTATTATCAAGTGATAAGGTTATATGAAATTATTACTGTTATGATACGATTTATATAATACATGTAAAGATTAGATCGATGATGGCGAGGAGTGAAGGCTGCTGCACAACGTACAACGTACGTGCTGCACACACGTGGGCGGGTGTTTCTTGTAGGAACTGGTCCGTCCAATATACTCTAGCTAGACTATTATGTATTTATTATGTATATTATCTGTTCTTATAATATGATTACCGTCTATCTACAATCCGATGGCAATACCCTAAACCTAGTAAATGTTTTGTTATATTTTTTCATTTACCTGTATATTTAATTGATGACATGAATAACATGTTATAGTGCCTTTTGTCTTGCCTGACGAGGCCGTGCTAAACAACAGAAGTTAAATGTTATCCGTGGGTTTTGCTTGCGGCGGTTTCGTGTGGCGGGTCACCGCCTTCACCTCCAATATGGTTAAGGGGAATAATGGATGCCCGAGGCATACTCGTTCTCAGGTTTTGCTTAGAGGACTGGTCCATCTACTATCCCTTTGGCCTTTTGATTTGTTGTATTTTCCTCATCCTCCTCATATTTTTTTTAACGTTTTTATATTTAGAACGGCAGGATACACAGTCACTGATGCTGATGTCATTGTAACAAGAAAAAACAGATTGATTAATAAAGGAAAAAATGACAAACCCGTTGACAAACGTTTCTTTCCGGATCTTCTCTGTTGAGGCCGCTTTGTGAATTTGTGATCCGGTGGTAGGTAGATTTGAAATAAATAATTTTATTTCATTACAGAGCAAGCTGACAGTAGATCAGATGGAGCAGTTCTTCCATTTCTGGCACGATGACTTCAAGTTTGAGTTGCGCGAGGTGGGTTGCGCCATCCAGTGCATGAGCCACTCCTTCAACCTGCTCACCGAGTCCAGCCGCATGCACCACGATAACACCATGCAATTCATTAATTCGTTTCCTAACGGTAGGTTAAGTTTCACCAATACTGCTCTTTCACTAGATGATAGGCTCGCTCTTTAACCAACATTGTTGTGCCCCAGTCTAAAGGGCATGTAGCTGGAGAAATTGCGCAAAAGTGTCTCAAGTGGAGCGGCATTAAAAAACGAGTCACCCATTCAAAGAGACTGGTCGGGCATTAATGCATTAGATTTTATCGTGGTGTACATAAATAATACATATATTCTCTTTTCAGTCAATCCAAAATGGCTTTACTAACAAATCTGTAGTGGGGCAACATAAATAAAGATTTATTTGGCAGTATCGTTTTAATAAATTAATTTCTAGCTACAGGTTTAGTTTCTTTGTGTGCTTCACGGGTGATTTCTTCTTAAAACTAATAGTATCTAGAAATCCTAATGATGTTTACAGTGATAGCAGATGGTTAGAAGTTTGGTAATATAGATCCGTGACTAAACATGACTGCAATACAACAATGATTGATAGCAGAATCTTGGAGCTTAGAAGTGACGCTGATAGGTAGTATCCTGGGATCTAAAGTAGTTTGCCAATCGTAGATGTTGTCATACACATCTCCACTGCCCTCTTCGGGAACCATGGTACCAAAAATTGACTAATCAATCGGTTGACTGGTAGGAGAGGTGCTGTCCCGCAAGATGGTAGAAATGATCCATACCTGCGAGAAACAATTCGACCACGAGGAGGACCACTGCTGGCGCATCCTGCACACCGCCGAGTGCTTCAAGGCCAGCTGTATGAAGGCCAACCTCGCCCCCTCTATGGAAATGTTGCTAGCAGAGTTCATCATGGAGGCCGAATCGTGACTACCACACTTGGCCTTACCATTAACAACGTTACGTTCGATCTGTGTTTTTGTTCAGATGTGCTTAGAAGCCTTCACTTGGTTAATGCGAAATACTCCCTCAATATAAACGCTTCAATTGCCCGGACACAAATATACTTAGTTCAATTCTATTAGTATATCTATAAATCAGGTTACTTACTTTGCAGCGTGACTAAAACAAACCTAAATGGAGCTAAAAGTAAATTTCACATGTGATATTCTAATTGACAAGACAAATTATGATTATATTAAGTTCACAGTAAATATATAAAATAGGTAATAAGTATGCAATTATAAACATTTGAACAAAAACACGATCATCGCAACACCAATGTAATTCATAATGATACAGCTATCATGAATATATAGGTTTTGTATTTGAGGTACTTAACTACTACCTAATAGCAGCCTATAAGGTAGTAGTTAAGTACCTAGTTAATTAAGTAGCCAGTTATTAGCAATTCCAAAACAATTCAAAATAGAATCGACGAAGACGTTTATACAACAACTTATGCATGGCTAACGGTTACATTGATTACTGATAGAATAATGAGTACGTAATTTATTTGTTTCGAATGCATTTTTAACGAAGAATGTAAAAATAATGGTGGTTGGAATACTGAAATATACAAATTGCAAACGAACTCCAAATTTTTAGTTTACCCAAAACATTCTAAAATGACACATATAATTAGAGTTCAAAAAATTATAGCAAGCATGTTAGAAATTCACTGTAATTTTGTTTTTCACGTTCACACTATGTGCTGTGATTATTTTTTAATTATTAGGCTCTTCAGTTATTATTCGCCGGTACCAAACCTGCTCCCTTCGTGGAAAGCAATCGTATATTGCATAGGTTCTGTACACTTAAACCGGCCTACTTAACACAGTTTCAATCGAGTCATGCGACTAGCAAAATCTATTGTTTGTCTAACAAGATGTACCTACTTTTTAGAAAAGTTTATTTTATAGCAACGCGCTTTCCTCTCGTAAGGTTCAGCAGAGACATATTATGGTATTATGACACTAAAATTTCGGTAGATATATTAGCCGTTCATGTGATGTTCCAGTGCCTTCTATGTATTTCTTAAAGTTACTTCTAACTTATCGCCTAACTAATCGCCAACACCTCAGATAGATCCTGGTAGACAAGAGTCACAGTGTGTACCACTTAGAAAAATCGTTTCATTGTTCCTTTAAAATTAATATAAACATTTGTTACAATGATTTCAGATTATTCCTTCATAAGTTTTGGAGATAAGGGGGGAAAGGGCTGACAATTGCAGTTTATAAATAGAACACGCGAGTAAAACACGTCATAATGAGAGCTAAGTAATTAACACACACGCAAACACCGCCCATGTATAGATACGATGTATTACTTCATCAGTTGATAATTATGAACTGGCTTTTTCCTCTGACCTCACTTGCGGTACCGAGTAAATGTTGTGTATGTAAAAACAAAGGTACGTTTTTAACCGGCTTCAAAAAGAAGGTTCTCTATTCGACGCGTATGTATGTAATATTGATAAAAATGCGTAATATTAATATATGTTAGTCTATGTGGGCTTCTAAACAAATTTACCAAATTTTATGAGTGTATGTATGTATGTATGTATGTATGTATGTAGGTATGTATGTATGTATGTAGGTTTGTCCACGGATTTCTCAGAAACTACAAGTCCGATTTTGAAAATTCTTTTTGCAATAGTTAGAGTATTTTTCAACTTAGGGTAGAGTACAAGTTTCATCAAAATCGGTCCAGTAGTTTAAGAGATATAAACTTTTTATGTTTCAAGTAAGTTACTGTAACGTAGACGTTCGAGTTGCGTGATAGTGCTGATACCTATTTTGGTAAAATAAGTCACTAAAAAGTGTTAAATAAACTATTTAAAAAAAAAAACCGACTTCAAAGTAAATTATCTAAAAAACATAAAATAACGAAAATATATTGAAGTCGGTGTCAGCTGGTGCTAGTGTTAGTTAACATGATGTGCTAGCACCGACTTCAATATATTTTCGTTATTTTATGTTTTTTAGATAATTTACTTTGAAGTCGGTTTTTTTTTTTTTTAATATTTTATTTACATACACAGCTAATAGAAATTATTGCAAGATTTATCTCGCAGGTTAGGACCACAAAAACCTCCCTCGCAGAGAGGATACATATCAAAGAGGATCCAATACTATTTTTTTTGAGTTGGCACTCCCATACAAGCACCTGAATCGAATTATGAAGATACTTGGGCCAACATCGTACACACATAACTAAGAACTAGATTAGCCAAAAAAACACGTTCCAATTCAACAGAAGTTCGTACAGTTGAAAGAATTTGGTAAGATACATAATTATTGCTGAAGGCAGTTTCAACGGGCTGATACATAATTATATTCGTCGAGCAATTACGCAAGCACTTCTGTTTCTTTCAAAAATAATTTTGACTAACTTCTCAAAATCTGAAGTTGTTGGCTGAAGTTTACTTCACTATCAGTATAAAGTGCCATCGCGTGGGTTATGGACTTCCTTTGATTTTTAGAATTAATTTACACAATCTTGTGAGTCTGGCTGAGGTCCAGTTTATCATCAGCATGAACTGCCATGGGATGACGCAAGGTCGAAATTTTCCCAAATTCTCACCCACCATCACAGGGTGCTCACAGGCTGGGTGCGCAATGGGCAATTGCAGGAACCTGGCCTTAGCGTCCATTGGTGCAGCTGACAAATTATTGTTATATTATAAGTACATTTATTAAAAAATTGTTTGTGAGGATTTTTTATAAATTTATAAATCGCCACGTTTGAATTTCGAATTTAAAAATTTGGCGATACGTGCTTGAGTCATTACATATGGATCATGGATAATTCTTTCAAGTTAATACATACTTACCGGTTTATATTCTACCTACATTCCATCAACAAAAAATTTTCGACGGAAATGGGATCTATCTAAAATTCATAAAAACAAGTAGTTAGACTAATATCAAATCATTTGAATCGCAGTAAATGGGTAACAAACAACGTATGTATATAATTTGAAAAACGAACAATCGAAATGGCATAAACGCCGCCATGAGCATGCGCAACACAGGAGGGATGTAATTAGCGAGGCTGGGTGTCATTAGGTGAGAAGCGTAGAAGGTGTGCGGCTACTCAGGCCATACACGATGACGGAGACGCTAGCATCGCGTGCGCTAGTGCTAGCCGCCTGCCTGGTCTCGGCGGCAGCTAACGAGCACGCCTTAAAAAATATCACGCTTGTATTCGGGCAGGCGTTTGACAAGTGCAAAGAGGAGGTGAGAAACATACTAAAACAATATTCTAAAAAACAATATTCTAAAAATCTACCTGTATTTCCGCCGTAATATAGCAGTGTTAAATAGAAATAAAATCGAATTAATATTGCATTCAATGTGGCATCATTCTCCCGCCTATAAAACCGTAACATGTATACCTTTTATAAAAGTGTAACATGTCCAATTCTGTACATTGATGATATTCTGAAAATTATTTTTGCAGGTTGTTCTATAGCAAATACTGAAGCCAAAAATGTGTTATTTTTTTCATATTTGTCTGTCTGTCTCCGTCTATCCGTCTGTCTGTCCGTCTGTCTGTATGATACCGCACATCACACCGAAACTTCCGAATGGATCCAAATAAAACATGGCATGATATGAGTTAATACTACGAGGTAGGACATAACATACTTTTTATTATCCCTAAATTCAGCACAGTTCCCTTGAGAGAGATCTTTTTATACCATTAAAAAGCGTAATATGCACGTAAATGTAAGTCTATGGGCTATCTAAATAAATCTACCAAACGTGGAGTATATGTTTTTAAATTTTTTCACGTATTTCTCAAAAACTACAAATCTGCTTGCGGTCATAATTTGTAATGGTTTTAGTATTTTTCAACTTAGGGAAGAGTATAAGTTTCATGTGAAGAGGGATAAAAGAGAGAGACGTATATATTGCGACAGAGATAGAGTGAAATATTGCGCCATAGAGATTTAGGGATAGAGAAAAGAGGGGTAGAGAGAGAGAGAGAGTAGTGAAATAGGGAGTGAAAGAGAGACAATAGTGAGTTAGAGAGAAATGAAAAGAAAAAAGGATTATAAATATTCAACCTGAAATTGGAGTGCTAACGTAAAAAGAGCGCAGGCGTAGCTGCGTGGGTTAGCTAGTATTTAATAAATTCACACCTCAGTTCAACGCACCTCACCTCACCTAAAATTATCATTATCATTTATTAATAATAGATATGTACAGTTATCATTTAAATTAAAAAGATACGAAACTACAAATTATCAAATCCTCATCTTACATTATCTTCCGTCACCTCACCTTACCTCAACTCACCTCACCTCACCCTTTTAATTGAATAGTTTACCCTTGTTTTTATAACGTTTAAAAAAACGTAGATGCAGCTAACAGGGACTACAGATTTTTTTATTCTATTCTGTATATTCTTTCGTAGATGATTTGCCAATATAGCATAATTTGCAACCATTTATTCTTACCCTTCTAGCAGATCAATAAGTTCCTCTGTACTATCAACTTCCGTGGTAACAACTTAGGGGTAACCACAACGTGTCACGCAGAGTCAGCTCACAGAGGAGAAGATGGAGGCGTTCTTCCACTTCTGGAACGAGGACTTCAAGTTCGACATGCGTGAGCTTGGCTGCGCCATCGAGTGCCTGACCCGCTACTATAACCTGCTCACCGACTCCAGCTATATGCACTACGGGAATACGCTGCAGTTCTTCAACTCCTTTCCTAATGGTACTTAATTTTCTTGATTATATTTGCTTATTCCAAGTAGTTCTACATTTTGTTCTACATGCATCACTACCTGAAAAAAAACCAAGTAGACGATGACGTATTGCAAAAATGGTACTTCATTAGTTCATCGAGCAGAGATCTCGCTCACGAGCTACTGCGAAAGCTTTCGCTGGCATAATAGCATCTGTGTGTATTATCTATAAACAGCATGGCAGTCATATCATCAATCCACTCTGCGTCTGTATTTCTGATAAAGCTTTTAAAGCTCGCGCAGTAATAAGTACATAATACAGATCGTTTTTAGGGTTTTCTACCTAACTAAAGGAACCCTTATGGTACAACTTCGTATGTCTGTATAAGTGAATACAAAGTGCGTTAGTATATGAAATTATATTACACTAGCTGACCCGCGCAGCTCCGCCCGCGCTTTAATTACATTTTGCTCCCCTTTTCTCCTACTTCCTTGATTTATCTCTCTCTCTTATAATAAAAATCTAATTCTATGCTATTTCTCTCCCCTCCCGCTTCGGTCCCCGTCACACTTCCCCTCTTCCTCTCCCCGTTGTCCTCTCTGAACCCTCTCCCTCCTCTCTCTTCTCCCAACTTGCTCCCTCTCACTCCCCCCCCCCCCTTGCTCCACCTAACTCATCCGATCACTCACTCCATCACCCTCCCCTCTCCCTCTCTTGCACTCTCCTCTCGTTCTATATATCCTCGTCAATCATGGTATCAGCGGCATAAAATATACTATATACTTTATAACCTATTCTCAGACCTACCCGCAAAATTTCATACATATCGGTTCACCAGACTCTCGTGCACGTAACTCAGAGGTTCTCAGATTTTGTTGTGCAAGGCGTTGCGAACGTTCGACACTCGACTCTCGTGCGCGTACCTGAGAGTTTCTCTGATTTTGTTCAGCAAGGCGTTGTGCACGTTCAGGTGAAGATTCTCCCATACGACGTATTCTTGCTGCCCGTGCTTGAGAACTATGTTTAGAAAGTTGAGACCTGGCTCTCTTAGGCATTTTCAAATGTTTAAGAAAATGCTAATAGCGTGTAATATTCTAGCTCTGAAAAGAACTGTTGTTTAGCCCTGAAAAGAACTGTTGTTTAGCCCTGAAAAGAACTGTTGGTTAGCCCTGAAACGAACTGTTGGTTACCCCTGAAAAAATCTGTTGGTTAGCCCTGAAAAGAACTGTTGATTCTGTCTGACTGTTGAAGGAAATCTAAAAAAAATCGCACGATAATTATTAGAATTCGCGCACGACCGCTGCGTAGGGAGCCGACCTCACAGATTATAGGATACGCCGACCTCGCGTCTGAGCCGCGCGGGTACCTTACTCATAGATCTAAACTCCCTCCCGCATGCGCACCCCCGCCTTGGTGACGCTCACCAGGGTTCCCAACTTAGGGGTTTTCCCCCCAAATTTAGGGGGAAAAAATGAGCGATGGGATTTTTTTAGGGGTGTTATGTTCTTAGGGGTATTTTTAGGGATTTTTATAACTTCAATTAACTAAGTAATAAACAGTGGCCAAATGTCTTCAGTTGAAGTTTTCGATAATTTATAAATAAAGAATTTTAAAGAATGGTGTTTCTGAATGAAATTTATATTGGTTGTTTAAAATGTATTGTTCGTTTAATGATATATTATCATTTTTAATGTATTATTTATTTAAAAATATTTAATTATTTATTTTTATCTTTAGAAATTGTGGTGGTTTTAGGGGTTTTTGATTGGATCTTAGGGGGATAATTTTTTGAGATTTGGGAACACTGACGCTCACTTCGCAACGGGCCGTGCAGCAGAAATCTTCTAATTTATATGCAGTAATTTTTTAATTTCGCCATAACTTCAAAACCAAATGTCCAATTTTAATAATTCACAGACCAAATATTATCTACATAAACTGTAATTAATGATTAAATAATTTATTTTGATAAGGATTAATATCATGAGTAAAATAAATGCGTTTAAATGTAGTCCAAACAAAATTCAAGATTTTTAAATAAAAAAATGGTTGTTGGGCCTCACTCGACATAGATACGCGCATGTGCCGCGGACTTTTTTGTAGATATTTATAAGATCTACAATTAATTAGAACATTTTATGGTTCTATCTTTTATAGTTTAGGCAGCGTACGCAAAATAAGTAACTTTTCTGGTTGATTTTTTACACCTTGTGTCCGAAAAAACCCAAATATCTTACAGAACCCTATTTTTTTCCAAAATAAAATTTAGCCTATGTTACTCGTGGATAATGTAGCTTTCGAATGGTGAAAGATTTTTTAAAAACGGTCCAGTAGTTTTTGAGCCTATTCATTACAACCAAACAAACAAAGTTTTCCTCTTTATAATATTAGTGTAGATAGTGTAGACAACCGCATCGAAAATGAAAAAATATTGTTTTAATTTATCGATGTCGAAATTTCAAAGTGAGACTAGTCTAAGGCCAGGGAAAAAGTTTCTTCGTATCTATAATTAAAGAAACTTTTTTTTTTAAAGTTTAATTACATTTGAAGAAAACAAGACGGGCAGTAGCGTCTGAAGAAAAATTCACGAATTTATAATCGATGTTCTTAGGGAGCTGTTTCACTGTAGTTTATTTACTTAGTGCCTAAGGTATTAAATGTACAAATGGACTTTTATACGTCCAAAGAAGGTACGAAACCCTTGGTGCGGAGTCCGACTCACACTTGACCGTTTTTTAATAAGTATTACGACTCTCAGAGCCGTTTATAATTATTTTCCGAGTAAGTTCGAGATAATCGATAACCTTTAACCACTATCAGAGTAAATTACGTTTTTAGACGTTTTTAAGTGCGGCAGTAAGTCTATATGCAATGTACCTAGGAATGTTGTTTTACTGACCAGCTATTGATATCTTGGCGGGCCGGTGCAGGGGAAGGGGAGGTGCTCGCTCGGCAGATTATGGACATGATCCACGAGTGCGAGCGGCGGCACAACCACGAGGAGGACCCATGTTGGCGCATCCTGCGCCGCGCCGAGTGCTTCAAGGACAGCTGCGTGCGCGCCAAGCTCGCGCCCATCATTGAGAGCGCCATCGCGGGGTTCATCATGGAGAGCGAACCGCAATGACCAACTCTCGCACACGACTTTTCAATTGCAATGCTATGCATGCTATTTATTCTCAATAAATATTTTTTGCTTATAGATAACCAACTTTGATGAAATCGTGGAAAACATTACGCAATTATAGGTGTGGGATTCTAGTAAATTTATTACTTACATTGAAGATTTTTTTAAGAGAGATAAGGCACAGCGGGTGATCCACTCACTACAGCGGCCAGCACATAGAGTTAGTACTGGTGAAGTATCTCGGCCTTTTATAAGATTGCAACCATAAAACGCCACTTTCAGTGTGGTAAGTGTGTAGTGAATATGGTTACCATCGGTGCTCAATGAGGAGACGCTGTGCTCGCGACCCTGGCGACTGAGCGACCATATTATCACATCGGTCGTGCCTGTTGCCGCCTGGCGATACCTCTGACATAAAATCCTTTAGGTACCTATCAGGTATGCAGCTTATACCCCCTCCTGACCCCATGACGGTCCTATTGGACCGGGATGCGCCGAACCCTCCCCGACAACCGTATGTTACACTAGCTATCAGACACCGGTCTCGCCGGCGAGGCCGAAGGGTCGTACGCATGCGACCTCAACGACGTGCATCACCCCACTGAGTTTCTTGCCGTTTCTTCTCAGTGGGGGCGCGTTGTGAACCGGTGGTAAACTCAGCCCTCTCTTAGGCGACAGCCCAAGCCGAGGCCGTGCCTCCCTGAGGTGCCCTTAAGCTCATCGCTACTTCTGCCGTTAAGGCTAGAGCGCTTTAAGCGCTCGCCTGCTATTGTCCGGTGAAGCTGTAATGGCCATCTGCGGCCAACAGCGTCTATCATTCCCAAAAAAAAAAATTACTACAAAAAAATATGTGCGTGCGTGGAGTCCCTCCGCGCGGAAGAAGTGAAACTTCATTCTCGCTCTGTCTCTTTCTATTCCACCTCCCCGCGCAACGAAGTCAACGAAGTCACTCACTCACCCACTCACCCACTCACCCACTCACCCACTCACCCACTCACCCACTCACTCAGTGACGGCGTCACATGAGCGCTTTCATAACCTTAACAAATTTAACGCCTATCGCCTATCGTTTAACACCTATCACGCAACGCATAACGTCTAACGCGTTAAATGATAACATTTTTGGAAGTCGCATAAGAAGTTTCACTTCAAGAAAAAGCATGTATGACACAGGAAAAAAATCCAACTAGACTTCATTAAATATTATTTTGTAATTCTAAGTAGTTCTACACGATGACCCAATTGCAAGAAATACTTAATTTCATACAATTATTCCAACCCTAGCTATACGTAACTATATAAAGGATGTTAATAAACAACAATAGGACCACAAGAAATAGTGGAACAAAATAATGGGACCACAACCAAACCCATGTCGATTTGTAAGGGGAATATTGCTATTACTCCAGCATTAAACCAACAAATGCTCTAAACTATTTATTACCTGTGCTATAATATAATATTATATCGATGGCTAATTAGGAAAAATATGACATATTGAACTGAAATACGTATGACTTTTTTTCAGAAATAAGTCCTAACTAAAAATCCTAACTAAATTGAATTAGTTTATTAGTTACATCGATACATATACACGGTGGAATTTTGTAATGCCACCTGAAGGGAAAGTACTCTTAATACTGTAGATAGAAAATTTTACTCAAAGAAAACATTCCTTTATTTTTTAAAAGAAAGAAAACTGCATTTGATGATTTTTAAAAATTCGCTTGCCGCACCCGGTAATCAAAACGACTAAAATCTCTAAAAGTTGCACCCTGTACTTTTATTGCATCGATCGTTAGGGTCAATTATAAGGATGAAATCTCTCTAACAAACTTCATAAATTAAATAAAAGGAAAACAATGAAATCTTAAATTATTTTAATTATTTACGAAAAATGGTAAACTAACTAATTAATTGCTCGAAATGGGCTCTATCTTCTTGGTTACACAAATTTATTCTTCTAACGAATTCGTTATGAAATGAATTCATTTCTAGTAACTTTTAATAACGTGTTGTGGTGAATGTTATAATTCGTATTCTGAACTTCAACTCTCAACTCGTTTACATTCTCATAAGATTTAATGTAAATTTGATTTTTTACATATCCCCACAAAAAAAAATCTAAAGGGGTGAGATCTGGTGATCTCGCAGGCCATTTGATTGTGCCGTTTGTACCCATCCAGGTATTAAAATGGTTATTAATGTAGGCAGTAGTGATTCTGCTGTTATGGGCTGGAGCACCATCTTGCTGTAGAATTATTTGGTTTCGCTCTTCCTCGGGGAAACCATTTAACTCATTTCTTAATAAATCCAGTACTTCTAAATACTTGACAGTGTTTAAGTGACCTTCGTACACATGGACTAACATAACCATATTTTTCATAATTCCGCACCAAACGTTGAAAGAATTTTTTTACTTTTTTTTATTTAATTTTATTTCGTGTCTTTTACTCTGGTGGAGTACACCAGCCCTATAAGAAAATCTTACTTGACTGTTAGTTTCGTGAACACGAAGAGGATTATTCACTCGAGACCAATTGTGGTTATTGCGGCGATTGTAATGCCGTTATTGCTGAAGTTGGTTTCGTTAGACCATACAATGTTACTCAAAAAAAAAATTAGGGTTACGGTCAATTTCTCTTAGCATGTCTTGACAAAATTGTAGTCGTCTCTCACAATCCTCAGGATGCAATTTTTTTACCAACCGACCATCGCGATAACATTTAAACTTATACTTTTTCATCACTTTAAGTACGCGAGTATGGGTTGTTCCAATTACTTCGGCAGCATCTCTGCTTGACGCCTTCGGAAATGCTTCGAAGTATGTTAAAACATTTAGATCAAAATCGAAGTTGTTCTGCTGAAGAGTTTGCCGTCGCTTTTTGAAACTAACCGTATTCTTTAAATTTTCTACCATTCTTTTCAGTACAAACCGAGTTGGTGCCTGTTGATCTCGATATCTCTCTCCATACCACCGCAGAGCACGATTCACATCTTTGTTATTTAAAAAATAAGCTTCCATTAAATCAAATTGTTCTTGATAAGCCATTTTTACCGTGACACAAATATGAAATGATTTGTAAAAACAATCAAATGTGAATAACAGACGAAAATCCATTTTCAAATGTAACATTCCATTTTTAACCGACTTCAAAAAAAAGGAGGAGGTTATCAATTCGGTTGTATGTTTTTTTTTTTTATTTTTTTTTTTTTATGTTTGTTACCTCAGAACTCTGTCGTTTACGAACCGATTTGGAAAATTATTTTTTTAATTGAAAGTATATGCTTCCAGATTGGTCCCATTTTTTTCAAAATCAAGTTTTGATGATGGGAACCATGAGTAACTGAGAGAACTCCTTAAATATTATAGGCATACATATAACGTTTTTGGTATTTTTAGAAACTAGTCAAGCATTTTCATTCAGAAAGTATCATTTGGTGAAGTGGATCTGATGAAGAAGGCTATAGATGGCCACCGGAACTCTGTAATAAAATTAACAATCCATCCTATCCTAGCCGTGCCTACTAAACGTAGAACTATCGAATTTGGACTCGATGGATAGTTCTCGACGAGTAGTTGCTAGAAAAATGGAGATCAGGGTCTGATGGTGGAGCAGGAAGGTTGTCACGGGATCTCTGCACCAATAAACGTAGATCCACCGAGTTTGGGTTCGTTGGGTAGCTCTCGACGAGTAGGTGCTAGAACAATGGTGATCAAGGTCTGATAATGGAGCAGGAAGGTCATCACGGTATCTCGGCACCAACAAACGTAGACCTACCGAATTTGAACTCGTTTGATAGGTCTCGACGAGTAGTTGCTAGAAAAATGGAGATCAGGGTCTGATGATGGAGCAGGAAGGTCGTCACGGGATCTCGGCACCAATAAACATAGACCCACCGAGTTTGGGTTCGTTGGGTAGCTCTCGACGAGTAGTTGCTAGAACAATGGTGATCAAGGTCTGATAATGGAGTAGGAAGGTCGTCACGGTATCTCGGCACTAACAAACGTAAACCTACCGAATTTGGACACGTTGGATAGGTCTCGACGAATAGTTGCTAGAAAAATGGAGATCAGGGTCTGATGATGGAGCAGGAAGGTCGTCACGGGATCACTGCACCAATAAACGTAGATCTGCCGAGTTTGGGCTCGTTGGGTAGCTCTCGATGAGTAATTGCTAGAAAAATGGTGATCAGGGTCTGACGATGGAGCAAGAAGGTGGACACGGGTTCTCGGCACAAATAAATGTAGACCCACCGAGCTTGCAGTCCATGGTTCTCGAGAACTACGAGTATAACACCTAGATATCTTCGGTTTATGGCAATTGGTTAGTTTTATTAAGATATTGTCACATCTACATTTTTTTAAATTTTTGCTTAAGCTTATATTTTAGTGATGGTCCATAGTTGTGTTATGTAGTGGGTGTTTTAAAAATAAATATTAAACTGGCTGTTTGTCAGAATAAAATATAAGTTGTTAAAACTTAACCTAATAATACACCAATGGAACCACTAAAAAGAATAAAATAAAAATAATTTTTACAAAAAAAAAGAACCGCCTTCAAAATGCAACTAAAAAGCCTGAAATAATTTCTAAGAATTAGTGGTTTTTACATCTACATAGTTGGACTTGGACTACAACATATTATAAATACATATTACTATCGAAGTCGGCGCCTAACGTCTAGAAAGTACTTACAAGGGCAGTAGGTACCTAACTGTTTTCCAGTTTGGCGCCGTCTTTGATAGTAATATGTATTTATAATATGTTGTAGTCCAAGTCCAACTATGTAGATGTAAAAACCACTAATTCTTAGAAATTATTTCAGGCTTTTTAGTTGCATTTTGAAGGCGGTTCTTTTTTTTTGTAAAAATTATTCAACTACGACACACACGGAGTTATGTCGCATCTAAGAAAGGAGTTTGCTTTACAAACACATGCAAATTGCAATCGTCTTAGCTAAATAGTAATTCGTCATTTTAATGGATAAATGACGTCAATGATAATTATTAATTAATAACATATGTAAACAGATGGATCTTTGAGTAAAAGTGCTTTAACTTGATCCATTGAATTAATAATTTAAGATTTCATTGTTTTCCTTTTATTTAATTTATGAAGTTTGTTAGAGAGATTTCATCCTTATAATTGACCCTAACGATCGATGCAATAAAAGTACAGGATGCAACTGTTAGAGATTTTAGTCGGTTCGATTACCGGGTGCGGCAAGCGAATTTTAAAAAATCTCCGAATGCAGTTTTCTTTCTTTTAAAAAATAAAGGAATGTTTTCTTTGAGTAAAATTTTCTATCTACAGTATTAAGAGTACTTTCCCTTCAGGTGGCATTACAAAATTCCACTGTGTATATGTATCGATGTAAGTAATAAACTAATTCAGATACTTATCACATCGATATACTTTCTTATCACATCAGTGTTTGTTTATATTCTACCTAAGTGCCGAGAGCAGCAAGATGTTCGCCCGATGGTAAACGAAATGTCACCCGGGACATTGGTTATTATTAATTCTCCTGTGTCCAGTAATTTCACCAGCTACAGTGTCCTTCATATCGGAACACAGCAATATTATACACTGCTGCTTGGCGGTAGAATATCTGAAACTAGGGTGGTACCGTGGGGTGGCTGGTATCCACCTAAACGGTCCTTTTACATAAGGACCTACCACCTTTTCCCCCATAAGAAGGCTTGTGCAAGATAAGTCGTCAATTCTTGATGTAATTTGGATTTGTATTATCCTTTATTACGGATAATGGTATAAGTACACCGATAAATAATAAAGTTTCTGCAGGGGTAAGACTTCGCACATTGGGTGTGTCTTCACACTTTTGAGTTAAGCCGCGGCAGCGACTCCGAGGAGGACTCGACCGGCCCGTGCTCATAAACAAAGTGACCAGGTTCCCGGAGGATTCTCCGGGAACCTGCTCACTATAATCATAATGCGCGTCCGGCGGGGCGGTCTCAAAATTAAGGTACTTTGAGGCTCCAATTGCAAATCCCACCAAAGAAAACAGACGATCTCTATGAATTAAATAATCCCATTCATCTGATGCCCACTTGACTATATCGTAAAAATAAACATTCATTTGCAGGGTTCGCCCGCATATTAAAAGTGCTCTGAGGTATATCATACATTTTTGAAGACAGATGCATTTATTCAACGGCATACTTAAATACTCGTAGTTAGTTTATCTAACCTAGTACATTTAATTTTATTTAGCACTACGCCGTTCTTATCCATTCAGCATTATGTCATTGGTCCGAGTTGGCGCAACGAAACTGATCTTCCGTGGATATCAAGAGCGCGTCTGCAGCTTGATGTAGTACGCCTGGGAATATACCCACTGGAAATATTCCTTTTGATGACCTATAAAATATCACTACAAAATCCTCTGTTATAATATTTATAAAAAATATTAACAAAAATCGTAAAGAATCCTTCTTCTAATCTACCAACCATCTAATAAGCTCCAATAAAAATTTGCTTGGGAACTTTGCTGGTAAAAAATGGAAACTTTACTTGATTATAAGCTCTGTCAGCACTGACCTTTAGTTATTAGGAGTAACTAAAATGCCCATTTCATACTAAGTATTATATTGATAGAAAACAAATAAACGACTCGATCAAAATTTCCAGTTTATTCCTAGTTTTGGAAACTTGCAATATTTTCACTTTTTGGGAATATCGGGTATATTCCCAAAAAGTGTAAATACAGGTGTGGTTCTGCATTCTTGCCATATTTACGGAGGTTGATATATACCTTTTAAAGAACATAAATCAATCATTAAATGATAGAAGTAAAATAAATGAATTATTTTTTATGTTTGGTATGAAAAGAAATCCCGTGTGCAACCGTCGCTATAAAATAACCCCGTCTGGCACCGCTCTTAGCGCAAAGTAGATAAACAAGAGTACGCGCGGTTTGCCAACCTTGGGGCCGATTCTGAGCCCTCGAGAGCTCTTATTCTGGTTGATGGAACGTTAATCGTGAAGTATTAATTATCTTTTAGTTATTAACCACTGAATTATTAAACTATTTTTAATCAATTAACATAATCCTTAACTGTTAGGTCTACAAATATGGCAAAAATGCAAAATCACAGCCTGTATTATCAATAGAAATATTGCACGGAACATCGTCGTATATAATAAACACAAGACAAGTATAAGTTTTAAAAGTATAAAAAGCCCGACTGAGAACAAACAAAATGGACTTAAATATAATTATACATAAATGGAGAAGGACCTCTTTGCGATGAACTCCTTCTTCAAGATACTTCATGGAGAAGGAGGGACTCTTTGCGATGAACTCCTTCTTCAAGAAGCGACCATCCAGGAAGTGGACGTGGATAAGCCCCGATGGTTCAACCAAAAATGAGATCGACTTCATCATGACGACCAAAAAGCATATATTCGATGATGTCTCCGTGATCGGCAGGGTGAAAACCGGTAGCGATCACCGTATTGTTAGAGGCACATTGAATATCAATGTTAAGCTCGAAAGGTCTCGTCTAATGAAGTCCACGCTTCGTCCAGGATCCGCCCAAATCCAGAACCCCGAAGACTTTCAACTCGAACTGCATAATCGTTTCCAGTGCCTTGCCGAATGCGAAACTGCGGACGAGATAAACAATGGGTTGGTGCAAACTGTCCACGCTGTGGGGTCCAAGTTCTTTAAGACCCAACGCCGTAAAAAGCCACAAAAGCTCTCCAATACAACCATTAAGCTAATGGAAAACCGGACTGAGATGAGACTGCAATCTTCAGCTGATATGTCGGATTATGCCGAACTAAATAGACGAATCTCGAAATCCATGCGACACGACTTGCGTTCCTATAATACAGCATGTATTAAGGACGCAATTGAGCGGAACCAAGGCTCTAAAGTGTTCGCAAAGAATTCGTCTATTGGGCGAAGCCAAATGACAAAGTTGAAGATCGATGACTGCAGTGTCATCTCATCGAAACCGGAGATATTGAGAGAGCTTGAGAGGTTTTACGGACAGTTATACACCTCAACACGGGAGCCCATTGCTAGAACAGCTCAGGACACCAGAGCCAAACTAACCCGACACTACACTGAGGACATCCCAGACATCAGCCTGTACGAGATTAGAATGGCTCTCAAACAGCTCAAGAACAACAAGGCACCGGGTGAAGACGGAATCACAACAGAACTTCCGAGAGCGGGTGGAAAACCGGTACTCTTAGTCCTCCAGAAGTTATTTAATTCCGTCTTACCCGAGGGTACTACGCCAGAAGCATGGCACAGGAGTGTGGTGGTTCTTTTCTTCAAAAAACGGTGATAACACTTTATTGAAGAATTATAGACCCATCTCACTCCTGAGCCATGTATACAAGCTGTTTTCGAGAGTCATTACGAACCGTCTCGAACGCAGGTTTGATGACTTCCAGCCTCCCGAACAAGCCGGGTTCCGAAAAGGCTTTAGCTACGGTGCTAAAGCCTCACATACATACGCTCCGCCAGATTATACAGAAGACCGAGGAGTATAATCGGCCATTATGTCTAGCGTTTGTGGACTACGAGAAAGCCTTTGATTCCATCGAGACCTGGGCGGTATTGCAGTCCCTCCAGCGGTGCCACATTGACTATAGGTACATCGAAGTGTTGAAGTGTTTGTACAGCAACGCCACCATGTCGATCCGACTAAAGGACGAGAGCACGAAACCGATCCCATTGCAGCGAGGTGTGAGACAGGGAGACGTTATTTCTCCGAAACTGTTCCGGAGGACGTTTTCAAGCTCTTGGACTGGAACGGATTCGACCAATATCAATGGCAAATACATCACTCACCTTCGTTTTGCCGACTATATAGTCATTATGGCAGAGTCGCTGGAGGACCTCAATACGATGCTCAGCGACCTCAGTAGCGTTTCCCAACAGGTGGGTCTTAAAATGAACATGGACAAGACGAAGATCATGTCTAATGTCCATGTTGCACCCGTACCGGTAGTCGTTGGGAACGATACACTCGAAGTTGTTGACCACTATGTTTACCTTGGGCAGATTGTCCAGTTAGGTCGGTCCAACTTCGACAAAGAGGGCGCCCGAAGAATCCAACTCGGATGGGCAGCGTTCGGGAAACTACGTGACATCTTCTCATCTGAAATTCCGCAGTGCCTGAAGACAAAGGTTTTTAACCAGTGTGTGTTGCCAGTGATGACATATGGTACTGAGACGTGGTCTTTAACAGCTGGCCTTTTAGAGAAGCTCAGAGTCACCCAACGAGCTATGGAGAGAGCTATCTATGCTCGGAGTTTCTTTGCGCGACAGAATCCGCAATGAGCAGATTCGCCGAAGAACCAACGTCACTGACATAGCTCTCAGAATCTGCAAGTTGAAGTGGCAATGGGCAGGCCACATCGCTCGAAGAACCGATAACCATTGGTGAAGAAAGGTTCTCGAGTGGCGACCACGAACCGGAAGACGCAGCGTAGGTAGGCCTCCCACTAGGTGGACAGACGACATTGTGCGCGTCGCAGGTAACCGGTGGATGCAAATCGCCAATCGTCGTTCATTGTGGCGTTCCATGGGGGAGGCCTATGTTCAGCAGTGGACGTCTTCCGGCTGGTGATGATGATGATGATGAATATATTTACTTACCTACTTACATATGTTTACATATTTCAACTCGTTTCGTTAAGACCTTTCATATGACAGCCATATTGATATATTTGGAAGTAAAAAAAATACATAATAACGACTGATGGCTGCCGTATAATTTTGGAAAAAACATATAGCCTATGTTACTCCCACAACTGAGACAAATTTAAAGACATCTTATCCATCAAGTCGTTTAGGCTGTAGGCGTTGCCAAAGAAATGGACATTGTACATACTTACATACTCTCGAAAAACATAACCCTCATTCTGGTGCAGTCGGGCAAAAACATGATAAGTGATGTTACAAAATAACCTGCATACTTTAAAAATAAATAGTTGATTAACAGGTAACAACACCAATTGAAGATTTCGGAATTAAATCAATTCTTACCTATCTAGAACGAACCCATCCGCACAGATTTCGACGGGCATTTTGGTCTAGTGCTTAGACTCCCTGGCCGCTGCCTAATAGGTCGTGGGTTATCAAGTTTATGGGTATGTTTAAATTTATGTATGTATTTACATAAAGAGGACGTAGGTATATAAGTGTTAATATCTGTTGTCTGGTCTGCATAATACAGGCTCTGCCTAGTTTGTGCTCAGATGACCGTGTGTGGATTGTCTCAGATTATTATTATTTCCATGGTAGCTTTGCTCACGGGTTTAACCTGGTATCTTTAAAGGCTTGCATGGGGACGGATCCAGAGACCCTTTTTAAGAAATAAATGGTGTGTAAAGCGCCTCCCGGGATCAACTGCTAAAATGATTAAAAAATGGCTGTTGACCTCGGCAGGTGCGGGAGAGTGTCTATTGTAAATATGTACATGGAAAGATTATAAGTCTATGTTGTTGAATATTTGGTGGACTAGAAGCGAAGAAGCACTTTCCATGATTACGTTCGGAGACGGAGATACGCCAAGGCGGGAAGAAGAAGAAGAAAAAATTATTTGGACACACAATGAAACACAATTACAAATAAAAATAACAGAAACACAAGTAGATATAAAAATTACATATTGCGCCCCAAAGAGGTAGGTCCAAACAAATAGGTTAGAGAAATAGATCAGCTTAATGTCAAGCGAATGCCTGACGCTGGTTTTCATCTGGGCCCAGTGTTCCACAGATGTTAGTCAGTGGCAATACAATCACAATAGTAAATTTGAAAACAATTAAATTAAATAATATCATGCTATATTATACTAGGCTTTACACGGTTACGAGTATCAGGAAGGTATAATAGTAAACGGCATACCATTAATAATATAAGATGCGGACGACACTATCTTGCTGTCAACAAGTATAGGAGAGTTAAATACTTCTATACATCACACCTTTTAAAGCCCTACATTGAAGTGAAGGTACAGAAATACAAATAAGTACATACTTGGGAACAAGTGAGCCAGCAAAAAATCGTCCGTTTATTTCAGAAAACCATCGATTTTCTATTTTTTTCCTGTTCACTACCACCATAACCCCGGTTATGGATCCTAGCAGGACTCCCTCGGTAACCGTCGATTGCCACAATTTTTTTTAAATCGCAATTGCTTTGAATATTATGCCAATGTCAAGTTAAGGAAACTGATTAGGAACATAAAATTTATAACGGACTTATCGTAAATTTGGAAAGGATTAGTGATGTGTTTTAAGATACAGTAAAAACAATATGAAAATAACAATAATAAAATAACTAACTCTTTATATTATTCTGAAGGATAAACATACTTAGAGCTTTATAGACAAGATGATTAGTAGAGCTTAAAAGGATAGAAATAGAGGTAGGAAGAGGAATTTGGAGAAGAATTAGATTATTAAACAAGGAAGAGGTATCATTTCAAAAAATATATGATTCAAATCTCCGACATCTTCACCGCACTCACACAATTCAGAGTGAACAATGCGAAGTCTAGCTAGATGTTGAGGGGTCCAAACGTGACCCAAACGCATACGTATCAATATAGAAGTTGTTCTTTTACAAAGCTTTATATCTACCCTTAGACTGACTACTAGTGGACCAAACATTATTCCAGGACAAATGTTTAGGCATGAGGTAAGATCATGGTGGAATATTTTGTATGGGTACAACCGTACAAATCACCACATGAAATAGCTTTCTTGGTGAGTTGATCTGGCTTTTACATTACCTGAAATACCAGAATGACTTGGAATCCAGTCAAAAATAATAGTAACGGAATTATTCTAACACTTACAAAGCATATCATATCCCTACAATCACTAATAACTAGATTACTTTTTGATTTAAAAGGATTTTTAGCTAACGCTTCAAAAGCACTTCTACTGTCTGATACAATAATTACCTTTTTAATTTTAGAAATATGTACATACTCTAAGCATTTGTAAAGGCCATAGCATTCCCCTGTAAACACTGATGTCTCTGGAGGAAGTCTAATTTTTTGTACAATGTTGTATTGCGGGTGATATATCCCAATTCCCACTGCTGATGAAACATTTTTTAACCGGCTTCAAAAAGAAGGTTCTCTATTCGACGCGTATGTATGTAATATTGATAAAAATGCGTAATATTAATATATGTTAGTCTATGTGGGCTTCTAAACAAATTTACCAAATTTTATGAGTGTATGTATGTATGTATGTATGTAGGTATGTATGTATGTATGTAGGTTTGTCCACGGATTTCTCAGAAACTTCAAGTCCGATTTTGAAAATTCTTTTTGCAATAGTTAGAGTATTTTTCAACTTAGGGTAGAGTACAAGTTTCATCAAAATCGGTCCAGTAGTTTAAGAGATATAAACTTTTTATGTTTTCAGTAAGTTACTGTAACGTAGACGTTCGAGTTGCGTGATAGTGCTGATACCTATTTTGGTAAAATAAGTCACTAAAAAGTGTTAAATAAACTATTTAAAAAAAATAAAAACCGACTTCAAAGTAAATTATCTAAAAAGCATAAAATAACGAAAATATATTGAAGTCGGTGTCAGCTGGTGTTAGCTAACATGATGTGCTAGCACCGACTTCAATATATTTTCGTTATTTTATGCTTTTCAGATAATTTACTTTGAAGTCGGTTTTTATTTTTTTTAAATAGTTTTTGACGAATCACTGAAAACGTGATGCCAGTCAGGCCATTTATTATTCACTATTTCACAAAATTTTACGTTTGCATCAGGGTTATTTTTATTTATGCCAATATCAAATATTATATTTGGAACAATAATCATTGACGAGTAATCGTTTTTAAATGAAGGGAGTAAATGAGAAGTGTATGCAGGTGCACTTAACATTAGATATTATTATTTATTATAACTTACAGCAAGGCAAGGTGGTTTTGTGAAGCCAATAAGGTGAGGATGTTATTTCATTTATCAATATAGGAAGTTTAGAATGAAGCGGATGATCTGAGAATTGCATAACTCTAAATAAAAATCTATCAGATAAATACTGACGCCGTAACTTTAAAGGAGGCTCGCCACTTTCAACACCTAAGGCATTGAGTGGACTTGATCTCATTGCACCAGTAATTATTCGTAAAGCTTTAGATTGCACATTCTCGATTTTTTGTAAGTAAGATGCTCGAAGCGATAAGTTGGAGTCAATTTAGAATCCAATATAAGACCTAAAAATCTAACAGAGTTTGTATGCGGAATAATTACACATTATACTAACTAACCATTATACATTATACTAATGAAAGGTGGGAGTTTCTGTCTTGAAAATAACACAATATTACTTTTGGAAGTGGATAGCTCCAAACCATGCTCATCTAACCATGTTTGTAATAGTGTAAGTGAGTACGATACAATTGTTACTGAATTGCCTATAGATTGCTCAGAGCAGTATATAAGCAAATCATCATCATGCATATTGTAAGACAGTAAATTGAGTTTCCAAGACTGCAATCTAAATCATATGTTATATAATATAGGGCTATAATATAGATAGCTATATATACATTATATAATATAGGGCTCAGCACTGACCCCTGAGGAAGTCCTTTCCAAATGGTTCTGGATGGTTTGGATTCAACATCTAATGTTATAGTCCTTTCAGATAACATATTTATAATGAACCGAGTTAATAATACTGGAAACTTTAATTTTATTAACTTTTCTTGAAGTGTTGTAATAACAACATTATCATAAGCAGATTTTATATCTAAGAAAGCCGCTAATATGGACTGATTGCGAGATAAAGCTATTCGAATGTCTGTTAAAATACTAAGACTGTCTATTGTACTTCTGCCCTTTCTAAAACCATATTGACTATTTGATAATATATTGTTATGTTCTAAAAAAACACTCTAATCTGTTTTTAACTAAGCATTCTACAATTTTAATAATAACTGGTGAAAGGGCTATGGGACGATAAGATGAGTGGTGTGAAGGGTCCTTATTCGGTTTCAAAATTGGCAACACTATGTGATGCTTCCAACAAGGTGGAATGTACCCTGTCAGTATAACCTGATCACAGAACAATACTACATGAACCTGATTTATTAGACTTAGGTAAAAGTTTAAGGCTTCATCTCCCAAGTTAACAAAAAACTAATAGGGAATGCCGTCTTCACCCGGAGCTGAGTCTTTAACATCAGCCAGGACTTGCTTCAATTCTGATAATGTGAAGGAAGCATCGATACTGTCAGTGACCTGTGTATTCACATTGAGCAGAGGGATTATCATTTCTTGTTTACATTATGGGACTGTTGGAGGTGCTAAGTGGTCTAAATACGTATCAGATGAAAGAGTTTGGACGCCAGATCAGTAGTACTAATAGATAGATCCACAGCACTTATTCCCTCATTTATAGAAGTACGACGAGTGGCAGATCCTGTATTTAAAATGCATAAATTATGTGAATCTACAAGGTTCAGAATATTTTCACCATGAGCATTTGTTTGAGAACTTCCCCAAGATCTGTGCTGAGAGTTAAAGTCGCCCAACAACATAAGTGGTTTAGGAAGATTAGACAAAATATTGCTGACCTCATTAAATATTTGTGCAGTTGGATGTGGAATATAAATAGATACAAATGTGATATTATTAACTTTTACTATACAAATTATAGAAAAACTGCTTGAATGGGAAGGAATAGATACAATTTGGTATGGTAAATTAGTATGGACTAAAATAGCCACTCCACCATAGCCATCAAATCTGTCTTCTCTAATGCATGAATATTTTGAATTCCTAAAATTATTATTAGGCTTTAACCATGTTTCCGACAAGGAAATTATGATTGGATTATATTTATTTATAAGATAAATTAAATCACTTTTTTTGTTATTTATACTTCGGCAATTCCATTGAATTATGTTTGTGTGATCCATTATTCAATTTATTTAGTGTAGATTCAAGTATTGGAGCTACGTTGGACGGTATAAATATATTATTTTCTGAAGGAACCTTTAATAATGTAATTATAATATTGTCAACAGACACTTGACTGATTTTGTGATCAGGCTCAATTTCAGTTTGTAAGGCACAACCATTTGCAGAGGATGTAATATTATTATACTCATTTAAAAATTAATTATGTGAAGCTACGTCATAGCCAGCCTTAAGGGGTGTATAAGTTTTGGCTTTTGAATAAACAGTTTTTTTGTATGAAATATTTTGATTTGTCTGATTCTTTTGGTATACTATTGACATTGATTTTGGAGGGCTAGATACTATATCAGCATAAGGCCTAGATACCGGTTTATGCAGTCTAGCTGCCTCAACATAAGATATGCAATCCTCAGCCATAGATATTTTTATGTTCTTTTGCCTTAAGAACTCCGGGCAAGATTTGTTCGTAGCAAAATGAAAACCTGAACAAATGCAACACACAGCATGATCATCCTCCACCTCACAAGAATCGCCTGTATGAGCCTGCCCACATTTATAACAACGAGGTTTTCCCCGGCATTGTTGTTTTGTATGTCCATATCGACAGCAGTTATAACATTGGATAGTGGGGTAATAGTATAATTCAACAGGTAAGGCATTGTAACAAACAAAAACACGTTTAGGCAGAACCTGACCATCAAATGTTATAACAACTGTCTGAGAGGGTTTCCAGGTGGCTGAACCATCAATAAAAACTTTAAAATTAAGGCGTCTAACCTTTAATATTGGACCACATCCTATAGGAATATTAATATTATTAATAATTTCATTATCAGACCATTCCGCTGGAATGCCCTTAACTAAACCCATTCGTGTTATACTGAATGTAGGGATAAATGCTTGGAACTTGTTTTGTATTAGACCGTTGTAGGTTGTAGTTCAAGAATGAATTGGCATCACTATAATTGGAAAACGATAGACTTACTCGATTGCGACCAATTCTCTTAACACTGCCATTAATAATATTTTTGAGGTTATTTTTTGTAGAAAGTTTCCAAATGTTATTGAATGTAATATTACATTATCATTAGGAGATTCCTGGATTTTCTGCACATGAATAATTTAAGGTGCCAAGTCAGTTGAATGGAATGATTTTCTACCAATCTGTACCGAGGTTTCTGTGACTTTGTGGGAAGTACTGTCAATTCCCTTCAAAGTCTCAGAAGGTATCATATTTGTAATGTTCTGTGTTAACGGTGACGATGTCGGAACATTGCAATCAATGCGAGCATTGCAATGTCTGAGCAGTTACAGGAATCTCTTGACGGGTCGATGGCCATTTTGTTATTTCTCTTTTTTTTTATTGCAGTGTTTGCATACTTTCTTTGCATAACTCCGCTTTCTAGGATTTTTGTTAGATGTGGAGCAATCGGTGTCCATACATGACACCGAATGCTCCACAGTCACAAATGCAGCAACTTGGGGGACTGAGGCACCCCCAGGGTCGGGCGGCTCATTCATTTTCTTAACTCTAATCTATAAAAAACTTACCAACTAACAGAAGATAAAATAAAAATAAGTGAAAGATATATATAAACTTAAATAATACTACTAACTACTATAAAACAAATCACTTTATAACACAAATAATAATAAAATAATTTTTCGAAATAAAAAACACTCCCGCCACGACCAAGTTTCCCACGCTATTTTTTTCTTTTTTTTCCGCCACTATTTTCCACCAGGGGGTTTTTATCGTTGCCAATGGTTACCATGGTTACCACCATTATTAATTGCCAAAATGTCATCTAGATTTTTATAGCCACTCCTCATTCGCGCGCGGATTCGTAAAATTCAAGACTTGCCTTCACATTCACGCCTATTTCGCGCATCGTGGGCCAAGAAACCGACAAAACTCGGGGGACGAAAAAATTCATATGATCACTTTTAGCAAAGTTTTCTATAGAGTATATATTATACACTATATGAAGATTTAACAAGGCATATATTATACAATATATGAAGATTTAACAAACTCGACAGCTGAATCCGCAAGATATCAAGTTCGTTGAAGGAATTTCATATTTCACCGCAGATTCAGCTTTGGAGTTTGTTAAATGATCTTACAGAATTCCATTACAGAACCCTGCTGTGTTCTTTATATAGAAAAAAACATTGATAAAAGGCGCGAACGCTGCAAATCGCTTTGTTGATATTCATTAATTCTAGCAGTATTTGTATTTAATTGACTCGCAGTAGGCGTGGTTGGAAACGCTGCAAGTCCTTGTGTATCGATATTGATATTATTTTAAATCTAGCAGTATTTGGATTTACCTCGCAGTAAGTGTGAAAAGTAGAGTATTCTCCTCGGGGATAAAGGAGTCTTTCTTTTGGTCGAGCTTGAATCCCTCGCCGTACTCAGGATTTTCGGAAACGCTGCAAGTGGATGTGTATCGATATTGATATTATTTTAAATCTAGCAGTATTTGGATTTACCTCGCAGTAAGTGTGAAAAGTAGAGTATTCTTCTCGGGGATAAAGGAGTCTTTCTTTTGGTCGAGCTTGAATCCCTCGCCGTACTCAGGATTTTCGGAAACGCTGCAAGTGGATGTGTATCGATATTGATATTATTTTAAATCTAGCAGTATTTGGATTTACCTCGCAGTAGGTGTGAAAAGTAGAGTACCTAAATTCTCCTCGGGGATAAAGGAGTCTTTCTTTTGGTCGAGCTTGAATCTCTCACTGTACTCAGGATTCTAGTATTAACTCCCTCGCTTCACTCGGGAGATTCTAATAAAATTGAATCGCGAGCATAATGAAGGATTCTAGTAACTCCTAGTGGCGACGGGCGGGCGGCCACAGTGGACCACGATGCAGCCACCGCAGGCAAGGAGTGCGCGCACGCTGGTGCTGGCCGCCTGCCTGGTAGCCGCAGCAGATATGCACATCATGAAGGACGTTATGCTCGGGTTTGGTCAGGCGCTTGATAAGTGTAGGGAGGAGGTGGTTAGCCACCACGTATTATCTTCATCTTCTTGTTGATATACTCACCTATAAATAAAACAAAGTTAGGTTAGATAGTGGGGTTTCCTTCGGAGTCGCTGGATGTTCGGGGTGTGGGCCCCTAAAACTTCCATTGAGTACGGCGGCGACTCCGAGGAGGACGGTGGCGGGGTTGTGACCCCCGTCCCCGTGAGCACCGTGTCAGGTTCCCTAGGGGGGCTACAATGCGCCCCCCGGCGGCGGGCTCAAAGGCAAGGCACTGAGGGGCCCCTGGTGCAGATCCCACCAGAGAGACCATGGTCCCCTCTCACGTGCCGATGCGACAGCCGCGGGGGTTTTAGTGGGTAAGAATCCCACATACCCCGGTCGAGCCCCACATACCCGGGTCGAGCCCCACAGCTCCCGGGGATTTTTCGACAATTTCCCCCGCGTCAAGAAAAACTATTTTGGGATCAGTTGATGGTGATGGTGGATTGTCCCAGAATATTGTTTGTTTATGTACTTACCTATATTTGTTGACTTGTAATTCGCATCTTTTTGTAGCTACTAATAGTCATAGATATGAGTCATAGGTACGTACTGCCCACTCCTACCCGTATAATAACTTAAAGATAGAAGATCAGATGGATTCTTTCACTTTTAGCGCTATGATTCCAAGATCGAGTTGCGTAAGCTGGGCTGCGCCATCCAGTACATGAGCCATTCCTGCTCACCGAGTCCAGTCTCATGCACCACGAAAACACGATGGAATTTATGAAGTCTTTCCCTTACGGTAAGTTACGTGAACTCGGTACTCGTACTTGACTAGTGGTAGGCCTCTCTATCTCTCTATACTAGAGCGTATCACAGTATCAGATATTCTTTAGCAAAGCCGCAGTTAGTAAACATTGCTATGTTTCATTGTGAAGGGTGCTATGTTTCGTTGTCTACTTACGGGACTATGTTGCTTAAAAAAACTTGCCACCCATTCAAAGACACCGGCCGAGTATTGCCCTTCATGATGGTATGTGTATTTACGGCCGGTCCCAATACTCTATCGCCGATAGCAAGCTCAGATAAAAAGTTAACTTTAAACTATCTGTTAATGCTGTTTCAATAACAAAATTGACGTCGTTGTAACCTTAGGATTCTCAAGGTACGCGTCCATTGGCCAGCGCCAGACGCACCGCACGCACGGCACGCAACGGATTTTAGTTTGCTTTCTATGATTTTGACGGCCCGCATCGAAAAATGCCGGCGCGGATAATGGACGCAGCGCTATGTAAAATCATAGAAAGCAAACTAAAATCCGTTGCGTGCCGTGCGTGCGGTGCGTCCGGCGCGGGCCAATGGACGCGTGCCTTTAGTGTTCCTGCGCTCAACTTTCTTCCACTTGAGACAAATGACAAACACATGACGGCCCCGTTGGTCTAGTGGTTAGTGACCCTGTCTGCTACCCAAAGGGTCGTGGATTCGATTCCCACCAAGTGTTTGGGTCTTTTATCTATTTATGTACTATGTATTTACAAAAAATATATACTAAAAGAATATAATTATGTATTAGTATCAGTTGTCTGGTTTCCATAATACAGGCTCTGCCTAGTTTGGGATCAGATGACCGTGTGTGAATTGCCCCAGGATATTATTATTATTATATGTTGCTAACCAAGCTATTTTAGGGTTCCGCAGGAACCCTCACAGGGTCCTGGGGACCTTTTGAAGGTTTCCCCCGCGTCAAAAAAGGAATCGGTAGTAGCCCGGGACTCTAATATAACGATAAAGCTTCGGAGTCACCAGGACGTTTGGAGTGTGGGTACTAGCCATCGAGTACGGCGGTGGCTGCTAGGACAGTGGCGGGATTGCGACCTCCGTCACCGTGAGCACCGTGACAGGTTCTTTGGGGTATAATAAAAAATATTGGTTCATTCATTTATTAAAATAATTCATATTAATTTCATTACATTTATTTACAAAGTACGAGAAATCAGATGATTATCCCGCGGTAAACCTCCGAAATGGAGCGATAGCCTAAAACTGTCATTTGAACTACCAACGGTAAGCTGCTAATATTTTATAGAAACACTTGACAGTCATTTTCTATGAATCTACTTAACTTTGGTAAGCTTTGGGACCACGGAAAGATAGATCAATCAGTAAAGGTAAATATTTCTTATCTGTCTTTGTTTATTGAAACGCAAATGTGTCATAATAGCTATCGATGGTATCTATTTTAACTGATAGCAAGAGGTAGATAGGATATTGGGACCGGCAGTTAATCAGTATATGTATTTAAATAGTCAAAATGGCGGAATGTTTGATAATAATATGTCTTTACAGTACTTTTAAATGTTAATGGATAGCAGGGTGTCCGTTAATCCTGATATCTGCAATCAGTGTATTAAAATAGTGTATTATTGATATGCACGTACGTCAAATATTGGTCCTTAACCCCTGCCATGTCCCGCGACGTCATACGACGACGATATATACGTCTCAACGAGTAGTTGGTGGAGAGATAGTGATCAAAGGCTGATAATTGAGCAAAAACGTGATCAAAGGAACTCAGCTCTATTAAACGCAATCCCATCGAATATTTTTTGTTGATGTTTTGATTGGTCTCGATGAGTTGTTAGTAAATACATAGGCGGTGATCCAGTTCTGATATAGAGCAGGAAATTCGTCTCAGTGTCGCGCTACCATGTGGCGGTTTTTAGTATTTTCAGAACTAAATTGGTATTAAGGCGCTGCAAAATTTATTTGGACTACAAAATGGACGTTTAAGATTACCAAATGACGACATAAGCCAAAAATTACTTTCATAAATTTGTATTGCTTTTTGTATTTGGACAATCTGATGTGGTCCTAAAACGATAAGTCACAGTGTTTTCAAGAAATTAAAAACTACAGATTATACGAGTAGATATTTCGTTTACGCAATAAACTAGCAATTCGTCAAGAATCAAGCATTAATAAAATATTTTTAAAAAAATTTGAACCGACTTCAATAACACTAAAAAGTATAAAATAATTTAATTGACGGGCCTGTTGGTCTAGTGGTTAGTGACCCTGTCTGCTACTCAACAGGTCGTGGGTTCGATTCCCACCAAGTGTCTGGGTGTTTTATCTATATAAGTATGTATTTACAAAAAAAAAGTATATATGTATTAGTATCAGTCATCTGGTTTCCATAGTACAGGCTCTGCCTAGTTTGGGATCAGATGACCGTGTGTGAATTGTCCCAGGATATTATTATTATTATTATTATTTCCTGCAGCTCTCAGTGCGCAGTCACCATTCTTGTTTTTCAGGAACTACTTATTACTAAGCAATAATTTTTTATGGGACCCAATTAACGGATTAAAGAATGGATGGAAGAAAGATTTTTTCAAATCGGTTCATAACTGCCAGAGTTATGCGCGAACATACATAGAAAAAAAATATATATATACAGACGAATTGAGAACCTCCTCCTTTTTTGAAGTCGGTTAAAAAACAATTGCTATATGTGCATAAAACACGTGAGATAAACATTACATCGCATTGAGAGCTAATTAACCCACATGCAATCACCGCCCATATATAGTACCTACATACGGTATGTTAGTTCATCATTTGATAAATTATATAATTGGATTTTTCCACTGACATCACATGCGGTGTCTTTAAAAACCATTTTTTTCTTGTTCATCATAAGCTACTGCTTGACTGTTTCCCACCTGATGGAAAGTAGCGATGCAGTCGAGGATGATAAGGCTCACTAGCCTATTAAAAGCCTAGTCACTCGTGCCTTGAAGACATTCACTTTTTTTTGTCGTATGGTTAGTGGCCAACATGGTGTCAGAGTTTTCAAGTTGCCCTTAGGCCTCTGACTTAGCTTAACGACTGCTGTCTAGATGACAATAGCCGGGACCGACTTTTAGCGTGCCCTCCAAAGCATAGAGACGCTCAGTTCAAATGCCACTAAACGGTCACCCATCTAAGGAATGACCTTACCTAACGTTGCTTACCCAACTGATCGTTTACCGAACTGTGGTTACAACTGGTTATGAACGTCTCACACTCACATAATAATAGGACGATAAAACCGACGCAGGCAAACTATTCCAGTCCTTACGTCCTCCCATGTAGTTTGAAATCATCAACAATTTATCTATACTATAATAAAACTCAAAGAGCACTTTTTCTGTACATTGAATATTTTTCCAAAATTTCTATGTGGGGATACTATACTATCGACATAAAGGCCAAAACAATTGTTTTTGGAATTATTGTCTGTCTGTCTGTCTGTCGTTCTGTTCGTCCAGGTATCATTTGAAAACCCGTGGATGGATTTTGATAGGACTTTCACTGTTGTGTTGTGTAGAAGTCAAGGTATAAATTGGTATATAAAACATCACGCTATGTTTCATAGGGGCTAAGCAGTGAAACATTACTTGCACATATTACCACGTAATTTCCTTTGTATGCGAATAGGGTAATTATAGACTGATCAGTTAATCATTAAGATAGGTATTATTACGCTATATACAATAGGGACTGAGCAGACATTTAGTTTGCATAAGATGGTTCATGAAATTTTAATGTAACTCCTCAAGTCCAGGTAGTATTACAGTCGCAACAATAAAAGATGCGAAAAATTTAGAACTTTCATTATCGAATATCATTAGACAGTAATTTACGATGTTAGCGTGATTTACATTATGAACAGCGCCATCTATCGGTGAAATTGAACATACAATCACTATAGAACTTTAATCTATCTATACTTATAATAAAACTGTAACAGGTCCATTTCTGTACATTGAAGATATATTGAAAATTATGTTTGGAGGGCATTCTATAACCGATACTAAATCCAAAAATGTATTTTTTTTTATTTTTGTCTGTCTGTCTGTCTGTATCTCGGCTGAGCATCACGCCAAAACTACTGGATGGATTGAAACGAAACTTGGCATGATTTGAGTTAATACTCCGAGGTAGGACGTAGGATACTTTTTATCCCGTAATCTAGCACGGTTTTTTTGGGAGAGGGGATTAAAGTCAAAATGGGTACTTGGTTATACGGTTGGTCCAATTTTATCAATTTTTCTTCATAATTATAATAAATATTAGTAAGGGAACACTCATAGAGAGTTGTTATCAAGGTTTTGTAATCGATCGGGTTAAGCAACGTTAGGTAAGGTCATTAAATAGATGGGTGACCGTTTAACGCCATTTGAACAAAACGGGTCCGTGCTTCGGAGAGCAAGTAAAAAGTGGGTCCCAGTTTTTAACCGACTATAAAAAAAGAGGTTATGTATTCGATGCGAATGTCTGTTATTAAAAGTTTAGTTAACGTAAAAATAGCGCAGGCGGAGCTGCGTGGGTCAGCTAGTTATAAATATAAAAGAAAGTCGTGTTAGTTAATTATACACTATTTATAACTCAAGAACGGCCTAACCGATTCGGCTGAAAATTGGTGGGGAGGTAGCTTAGAACCAGGAAACGGACATAGGATACTTTTTATCCCGGTGGGTTAAGGTTAAGCAACGTTAGGTAAGGTCATTAAATAGATGGGTGAACCGATTTGTATGATAGTGTGCATATCGGGTAGGTCTGAGAATAGGTCATACAGTATATTTCGTACCGCTAGGTTAAGGTTAAGCAACATAAGGCAAGGTCATTAAATAGATGGGTGAACCGATTTGTATGAAATTTTGTGTGCATATCGGGGAGATCTGAGAATAGGTCATATAAAAGTGTATGTAATGCCGCTGATACCATGATTGACGAGGATATATAGAACGAGAGGAGGGTGCAAGAGAGGAGAAAGAGGGAGAGGGGATTCGAGGAGGGGGTGATGGGGTGAGGGATCGGGGGAGTTAGGAGGAGTAAGGGGGGAGTGAGCAGGAGCAAGTTCTTAGAAGAGAGAGGGGGAGAGGGTTCAGAGAGGGGACAACAGGGAGAGGAAGAGGGGGTGTGTGACGGAAACCGACGCGGGAGGGGGAAAGAGAGGAGAGAAAGAGCATATAATTCGATTTTTTTTATAAGAGAGAGACAGATGGAGAGAGATAAATCTAGGGAGGAGTGAGAAAAGGGGAGCAAAATGTAATAAAAGCGCGGGCGGAGTTGCGCGGGTCAGCTAGTAATAGATATATAACGTTATTTCAAAACTGTTGCACCCCTGGGTGGAAGGGTCTACATAATTTATAACGGATGGTTATCGATAATCGATAATTGTAACTCTCAAACTCAGAATCTGCAAGTGGAAATTGGCAGGCCACATCGCTCCAAGAACCGACAAGCGATGGGGAAGAAAGGTTCTGGAGTGGCGACCACGAACTGGAAGACGCAGCGCAGGTGGGCCTCCCATGGTCCGCTGGTATCCGTAATGGATTTCCCCACGTAAAAAAAAAAAAAAAAAAAAGGTGGGCCTCCCATTGTGCGCGTCGCAAGTAACCGGTGAATGGAAGTAGCCAACTGTCGTTCATTGTGGCGTTCGAAGTGGGAAGCCTGTCTTCAGCAGTAGACGTCTTCAGGCTGGTGGTGATGATGATGAAGAACCGGTAACTAAACAATAATTTTTACCGATTACGAAGTGTGAAATAAAGCCAACACAGCAATGAATTTTATTAATCGAGTCACTATAGAAAGGGGGAAGAAATAATTTCCACAAGAAGTTTAAAATATAACATTTAACTAGCAATCCCCTGCGGCTACGCCCGCTATTTTTTACCACCCCATTTAACCCCTTTAGGAGTGGAATTTATAAAAACCCTTTCTTAGTGGATGCTTACATCATAAAAAGAACCTACCGTCCAAATATCAGCTTTCTAGGTCCAGCGGTTTGGCCAGTGCGTTGATGGATCAGTCAGTCAGCGAGGACAAGTGATTTTATATGTATAGATATATACGAGTAGATAGCACAGTATAGCAGCGTATAAGAACTCTGACGTCGTTACATAGGTAGTGAGCGGTTTTAAGATGAATAATTTAAACCACTTTAAACTGTGACATATTAGGGGAAAGTGGTCGCCCTTCGTACACCTTTCACATATTATTTTTTTACTCTTTGATCAACTGTCAAAATTACCTAGTTTATGCACCTACGTGTAACAAATATATCATAGTTAGTTACTAAAAACTTTGAAACTATTATGTCATACGATTAAAGGGTTATAGCCATTTTTCTACGATAAGATATTTTTACGAACGCACCCCATAGGTGGGGTACTTTCATACAGCGAGAGGGGTACTTTCATACACCATGGGGTAGATTGATACAATAGGTAATTAAAAAGCCTATTAAACTCGATAACTTTATTATATCACAAAGAATAATGTTTTTATCATAAAACTAACTTAATAATGTTTCACTTGACTCATAATTAATCAATTGTTCTTCCGTAAAAAAACTAAAAATAAAATATTATACTTTTTGATAATTCTAAAATTTACTATCAGTCTGTAACAGATCTATAATCAATATGTGTGAGATATTTGTAATAAATCTTTGACAATTGAAACTTAAAGTAGGTATAATAAACATTTGGTTGTAACTTTAGAACTAATTGCACATTAAAATTAACTGTAAAAGTAAAAAGTCTAGCCATTCTAGGTGTAGAATTTGCTCGTATCGAAGGATCAGGGAGGATCATGGCGATGCCTCCAAAATAGAAAGTATGTATATCTTCTATATCAGGGTAATATAATCGCCATGATGATCCTGGTTTCTTCCGAAGATAAGATACTTTTAGCTCTTCGGTTTGCGTACCCTTTTTTATATTTCCACACCATGATTCTGCAAGAAAATATTTTATAAAAGATTTACATAATAAAACTAAGCAGCTGAGCTAAATTAAAGGTTTCTGATCTATATACATAAAAAGTACCCTAATTATAATATGCTTAAAACAATTTTTGACGTACCTACTGTATACATCGTATACGTACGAATGTGCCCCCTGCAGCCTGCAGTACTGTCCGAATGTGCCCCTGGCCTTACTCTAAAATTAAAATTACAATCTCATATAAATTCTAATTTAGTATGAGAAATATTACAATTAAAGCTCAAAATAAACAACAATAACATTAATTAATCATCACTATTTAGTCAAAAACATAAAAATTCTTCCTACAATTACGAACTAAACTTTAGTAAGTAAAATTACTCACCACGCGCGGAAACACTTAACGTCTTGTCAGCTCATACAGCGTGGCGCGACTGCCCCGAAGTTCCGTTAGTAACATGGTGGCCGGTATGTCTATGCACACAAGCAAAGGCGTGTTTGTGTGCCGTTTAGTTTTTCTTCTAGACTTACTGTATGAATGTGCCCCGTGTACGAAGGGTGACCACTTTCCCCTATGTAGTATAATTCAATAGTGCATAGTATATTAAATTTTTCAAGTATAACTAGCTAATACAAATATCAAATCATTTTAATCGCAGTAAATGAGTAACAAACAACGTATAATTTGAAAAACGAACAAGCGAAATGCATCCACATAATCGCCGCCCTGCGCACGCGCATCTTGCCCTCCTGTAATTAGCGCGGCCGTCAATAGGATATAATACGTGTATCGTGGAAGGTGTTCGGCCACAGCGGCCATACACAATGCCGAGTACGCGGGCTGCGTTCGCGCTGGTGCTAGCCGTCTGCCTGGCCGAGGCGGCGGCCAACGAGCACATCTTGAAAAACATCACGCTGGTCTTTGGACAAGCGCTTGACAAGTGCAGAGAGGAGGTGAGAAATATACTAAAACAATAAAAACCCATCATGTATTTCATCGTCATCAGCCGGTAGTTGCCACTGGCGGACATAGGCCTTCCCCTTTGGGTGCATTACCACTGTGCAATACACCGCAGCCTCCGGCTCCCGGCCTATCAGCAGCAGCCGAAACGTCCATTGCTAAACAAAGGCCTCTTCTTTAGAAGGGAGGGGTTGCCATAATCGCCACGCTTGGCAGGCGGCTTGGGGATCGCAGTATAGGTGGTAGGTAATCCAATAAAAAAGACGCCGCTGCCCGTCTTCATGTTTTCCCTTAGTCGCTTTATACGGACATCCAACGGGAGGAGATGGGTGGGTGCTATTCTTACCCGGACAACCCACGGGGCCATTTTTGCTGTGTGGCAACCTCAGCAAGGCTTGGTATCTAATTTAGTTGCTCCCACCTATATTTTACAAATATCTATTATGTAGGTGCATTTGCCTTGTAAAAGACTGCAAAGCAATATCGCCATTGTGTTCATGCAGTGAAACTTATCAGTTTTCTTATTTTTATTTTTAACCGACTTCAAAAAAGGAGGAGGTTCTCAATTCGTCTGTATATATATTTTTATTTTTTATTTTTTATGTATGTTCGCGCATAACTCTGTCAATTATGAACCGATTTGAAAAAATCTTTCTTCCATCCATTCTTCAATCCATTGATTGGGTCCCATAAAAAAATTATTGCTTAGTAATAAGTAGTTCCTGAAATAAACTATTTAAAAAAAAATAAAAACCGACTTCAAAGTAAATTATCTAAAAAGCATAAAATAACGAAAATATTATTGAAGTTGGTGTTAGCGTACCTGCTGTGTATATTCTGCACCAACTTCAATAATATTTTCGTTATTTTATGCTTTTTAGATAATTTACTTTGAAGTCGGTTTTTTTTTTTTTTAAATAGTTTATTTAACACTTTTTAGTGACTTATTTTACCAAGATAGGTATCAGCACTATCACGCAACTCGAACGTCTACATTACAGTAACTTACTGAAAACATAAAAAGTTTATATCTCTTAAACTACTGGACCGATTTTGATAAAATTTGTACTCTACCCTAAGTTGAAAGATACTCTAACTATTGCAAAAATAATTTTTGAAATCGGACTTGTAGTTTCTGAGAAATCCGCGGACAAACCTACATACATACATACATACATACATACACTCGTGAAATTTGGTAAATTCGTTTAGAAGCCCACATAGACTAACATATATGAAAATTACGCATTTTTATTAATATTACATACATACGCGTCGAATACAGAACCTCCTTTTTTGAAGTCGGTTAAAAACAAGAATGGTGACTGCGCACTGAGAGCTGCAGGAAAGCCTATATCGATGACTTTATGTCGCTTTTTAAGGACAAAAATGGTCATAACTCTGGCAAATATTTACCAATTTCAATGATTCTTTTTTTATTCGAAAGAAGAAACCACTGTATTAAATCTGTATGAATTTTATTACAACCGGATAAGAACTTCCTGGAGGACCATGAACGATGTGGAGGAATTTATCTGGTGTTTAAGTTGGTGGTCAACCCGCACTTGGCCAGCGTGGTGGACTATGGCCTAAGCCCCCTCATCTTGAGGGGAGGCCCGTGCCCAGCAGTGGGACATAAACAAGGGCTGGTATTATTATTATTTATTATTATTAAGTTGGTGTTAGCTTACCGGCTGTGTATATTTGGCACCAACTTCAATAATATTTAAATTATTTTATACTTTTCAGTGATATTGAAGTCGGTTCAATTTTTTTTAAAAAGATTTTATTTGCCGACACATCGATATTACTATATTTATACATATCTAATACAATATCTTCTAGTTACTCGGAGAATACATCGTGCTGCCATTACGGCATTGTCTTAGGTACTTGCAGGTACCTACTTGAGATCCTTTGATTATTGAGATCGTGAACTAACAAACAAACACAACAAATATTGGAATGCACTGCGATAGACATGAAAATCATGTAACTACTGTAATCAATATTGACATCATTCATCACAGATATTGCTCTGTTATCAATAAGCTTACGATCTGCGAGGATTGCAGTGAAGCAGTAGCCTTTTAGTCAGTAGGTACTTAAATGCAGCAATCATGAATGAAATTATTAACCTTCTCATACGTAGATAATAATAAGTATGTTCTCAAGTACATAGCTTCAAAGGACTACTTACTTAATAACCAATGTTACATTAGGTAGAAGCTAGCTACAGGGCATAAATATATTTCTATTTACGTCATGCAAAACAGTTCATTGCAAAATTAGTCTTTCTTTTAAAGTGACTTAATGGTAACGCAAACGTGTCACACAGAGTCAGCTCACAGAGGAGAAGATGGAACAGTTCTTCCACTTCTGGCGCGAGGACTTCAAGTTTGACATGCGCGAGCTTGGCTGCGCCATTCAGTGCATGAGCCGCTACTTCAACCTGCTCACGGACTCCAGCCACATGCACCACGAGAACACACTGCAGTTCATCAACTCATTTCCTAATGGTACTTATGTTTCGCGATTATCTTCATCGAGCAGAGATCTCGCTAACAAACAACTGCAAAAACTTTCAGAGCCATAATAGCCACAGATGCTATATCTATGACTAACATGCCACTTAGACCATAAAGAAACTCTGCGAGTGCGCTTTCGCTACAGCCTCTAACTGAACAAATGCGGGCCGTTCACGCAATAATCATTCAGATCATGTTTCGAGGAATATTTAACTGAGAAATAGCGCCTGACAGTGAGCAAATTGTTAAAATAAGCAACAAGGTTTTAATACGCTAGATATTTGAAGACCCATTAATGTCCGGAGGTTAGCCAATCTCCATGCCATTTACTAACTTCAGCCGGGCAGGCTGACTTCACCGTTTTTTAACCGACTTCAAAAAAGGAGGAGGTTCTCAATTCGTCTGTATATATATATATATTTTTTTTTATGTATGTTCGCGCATAACTCTGTCAATTATGAACCGATTTGAAAAAATCTTTCTTCCATTCATTCTTCAATCCATTGATTGGGTCCCATAAAAAAATTATTGCTTAGTAATAAGTAGTTCCTGAAAAACAAGAATGGTGACTGCGCACTGAGAGCTGCAGGAAAGCCTATATCGATGACTTTATGTCGATTTTTAAGGACAAAAATGGTCATAACTCTGGCAAATATTTACCAATTTCAATGATTCTTTCTTTATTCGAAAGAAGAAACCACTGTATTAAATCTGTATGAATTTTATCACAACCGGATACGAACTTCCTGGAGGACCATGAACGATGTGGAGGAATTTATCTGGTAAAAACCATAAAACTGATGTTCTCCATTACATTGCTCTGACAATTATGAACCGATTGCGATGATTCTTTTTTTATTCGAGAGAGTAAACTGCTATGATGATTCCATGCAAATTTCATTACGACCGGATATTTTTTTCTGAAGAAACATGAATTATGTAAAACTATGTAGACGATAATGTGATCATAACCTACCTAGATAATTTTACGGTTTTCGATGGGTCAATCTTTATATATGAAAATATCACTAAAAAGTTTAAAATAAAATCTTTTTAAAAAAAAATTTAACCGACTTCAATATCACTGAAAAGTATAAAATAATTTAAATATTATTGAAGTTGGTGCCAAATATACACAGCCGGTAAGCTAACACCAACTTCAATAATATTTAAATTATTTTATACTTTTCAGTGATATTGAAGTCGGTTAAATTTTTTTTTTAAAATATTTTATTACTCCGACCTTCGTATTGTAATCGTATATTTATTCATAATTTCTGTGCGCGTTACGCTAAAAGTATGTTTTAACCATAGCTGCAATGTACTGGGCTGAGTTTATATTGAACAGCTGAGTGATATGTTTGTGGGCTGGTGCAGGGGAGGTGCTCGCTCGGCAGATGGTGGACATGATCCACGAGTGCGAGCAGCAGTTCAACCACGAGGAGGACCACTGCTTTCGCATCCTGCACACCGCCGAGTGCTTCAAGGCCAGCTGCGTGCGCGCCAAGCTCGCGCCCACCATGGAGATCGCCATCGCGGAGTTCATTATGGAGACCGAGCCGCAGTGAACAACATCAGCTGGACACGACTGTTCCATTGCATTACATGCATGTTATTTATTCTCAATAAATATTTTAAATGCCCAACGCCGTGCAAGTTGTTGTTATTAAAAATTGAATTTCCTAATTTTAAACTAAACCAATTTTAGAGAATTTCATTATTTACTTTGAAGTTTCTGTCGTGCACATTCATGACCGCGATAGAACGTACGGCCGCGGTCACAAACGCTTAAACACCTTTAGGACGATAACACTAAATATAGTGAGTAACGATAATCATTTGCAAGCGCACATAATTTCCAATCAAACGATTTTGATTGTAAGCTGGTGCAGCGTATGTGACCGCGATAGTACGTAACGAATTATATAAATGTGATCAATTAAAAATTCTAGGTGTCGTAAGAGGCGACTAAGGTAATACAAGAAAATGTGCAACAGCGTCTTTCTGTAGGATTACCACCTAAACTCACTTAAAGCAATCCTCAATCAAGCCGCCAAGCGTGGGGATTATAGCCACCCCTCCCTTCTATGGGAGAGGCCTATGTTCAGTAGTCTTAGTTGTTCGGCTGATGCCGATTACATCAATGCTTCTTCGCTCACCATGAAGTATGTAGTGAAGTTGACGAAAAATACATTACTTATATGTATTTATTTTATAACATCTGTAAATGTGTAATATAATTTCGAGTTACGGATGTGTACGGGGATGTAGCTCAGTGGTAGAGCGTTCGCTTTGCATGTGAAAGGCCCCGGGTTCGATCCCCGGCATCTCCAGTTCTTTTGAATTTTTGCCTGTTATCATGAGCGTCCTTTTAAAATTTTCTTAAGTAAATCAATAGTTAATCTGTAACGCACTATTATTTTATTTGCTACTTATTCAAACGGCAGCAGCATACGGCGCGGTGGAACAAACGCGAGTTAGAAAACGTAGAATGGGACATCTTCAAGCGAGATAGAGTGACGCTGACGATATACGTAGGTATAATAAGGCCGAGAATCGAAGTCAGTGGAGTGTAATTAGTTGGAGAGGCCTATGTCCAGCAGTGGACAATTATGGGCTGATGATGACTGCTTAGTTTATAAGTATGGTGGAAAACACAGAAATATACATTATTTTTTGTAGGTCATCATCATCACCAGCCGGAAGGCGTCCACTGCTGAACATAGGCCTCCCACTTGGAACGCCACAATGAACGACAATTGGCGATTTGCATCCACCGGTTACCTGCGACGCGCACAATGTCGTCTGTCCACCTAGTGGGAGGCCTACCCATAGATAAGAATAGTATCTACCTACGCTGCGTCTTCCGGTTCGTGGTCGCCACTCGAGAACCTTTCTTCCCCAACGGTTATCGGTTCTTCGAGCGATGTGGCCTGCCCATTTTGAAGGTACCTACAGATAAACCCAAAAAGTCATTTTTACTCTAGTAGGTACTATAAATAACAAATACAAGAGATTATAATTCAATAAAAGTGTTCAAAATACTTAAATTTGAAAAAACAAATCATTGACCCCGACGTGATTTGAACACGCAACCTTCTGATCTGGAGTCAGACGCGCTACCGTTGCGCCACGGAGTCGATGGCTGACAATCTAAAATTAAAGATTTATTACTGCGTGCGTCTAATAGTTAGTTATCTTAGCAAGAAATTCAGTGGCTTGACAAGAAACATGTTGGGGTTGTACACGACATTGTCAATGAGTGGGTCTGATTCTGAGGGAATTAGCAATACGTACCACAGCCTACGAGCGGTATGGTTGTTGGTGTAAAGCAATACTAAGCTTTCAAGTGCCAAAAATAGTTTTACGCTTACATTATTTTCATTTACGCTAAGACATTATGCAAATTTCTTGTTTACACCTGGTACTAGCGCCATCTGCTATCGAGTTGACAGAAAGAAAGTCAGGACAACGAGCTACGTGCAAACTTTCAGTCATGCACTGGAAATAAGAAATTTTGCAAGTGGCTAAAAAACTGTACCTTTCCATCTCAGTCGTTTCCATTATACTCTGCGGTTTTTGCTATGTGTCATGGAAATACTCGAAGTGTGTCATCATCACTAATATTGTTAACTACTATGTCTATTCCATTAATTTACGACTATATTCACACTGTCCATAACTACACTTAAAAAAATTAAAAATCATATCAGAAAATGCAAGCTTGTGTGTTTTTTAATTGAACCAACTGCCAATCTCATAATAATGATATAACCACCGCAGCCAATCGTTCACAAGATTAGTCATCTATGCGGGAGATATTATAGAACACAAATGTTTGCGTAAATACAAGTTTTTTTTTCCTTTACCGGAAAGACTGACACGACCGGGAAGAGGTCAGGCGCACCGACACCGGCTTTGTACATGGCCATCCCACCCGATTTAAACCGGCAACCAACAAAGCAAGCGGTTTCGCCCGCACCCATATCGATAGCCGGTGGTAAACTCAGCCCTCTCTTAAGCGACAGCCCAAGCCGAGGCCGTGCCTCCCTGAGGTGCCCTTGAGCTCGTCGCTACTTCTGCCGTAAAGGCTAGAGCGCTTCAAGCGCTCGCCTCCTATTGTCCGGTGAAGCTGTAATGGCCATCTGCGGCCAACAGCGTCTATCATTCCCAAAAAAAAAAAGCAAGCAGTTTCCCGCTGCGCCACGTAGGCTACGGCTACAAAAAAGAGCTACTTACTACTAAGAGTAGTAAACCTACCTACCAAAAGTTACAACATGCTTCGTTGTCTGACATGCTTCGTTCTTGGATAAAAATTAATAATCTGATAATGGACTAACTAATGAACTGGGATGTAGGTATCATACTACAGTGTCAGATATTTTGCCACCAAACAGAAATATGTAAAACGAATTGTGTTGCCGTTTAAAAAGCTCTATAGCTGGTGAAATTACCAGCAACCTCAACAGTCAATAACTAATGTCTTGGGTGACGAGTAGCAGTGCAGTGCAAGCTGCACTATCTCGTCATTTAAAAGTTATATTACGTCACTATCCTGTTTAAAACTTTAATGTTTTTGAGTAGTACCTTTAGTCCTTCCTCCAAGGGTAGTACAACCTATTGTAACATGAATATAAAAATTAATAACTTAAAATTAAACAGGTGACTTAGCACAGACATCTAAATATAATTTTGACGCCATCGACAGGCACGCTGAAGGAAAATAGGTACGTACCTACGCAACGTTCTAGCGGTCACATAAAGATAATAAAGTAAGATTTGCTGTAATGCAACGTCAAGTATTGCTATAATAGCACGTGTACTATTATGCATGCAACTAAATCTCTTGATAGACATTTAAACTTATTGCTGTATGATCAACAGTGCTAATCTTTTTGACACCTAGCATTTAAATTAATGTAAATTATATAAAGCACATTAAAAACTACATCAACCTGTCTGTCTTTCTCCAAACTAAACAATATTTCGAGATTGCTTACCCTAGGGCTACATTATCGGATGAATATTCGTGTCGCGCTGTCGCGATAATAACTTCGTTTTGATCATCAGCGAAGTTGCTGTTCACATTATCGTCCTAGTAAATGCACGTGATGCTCGAGCGATAATTCATCGGAATTTAAAACTAAGAAATTAAATAAATAGACGAAAGAGTAGGTGGTGGACGACTACTATTCAAAGAAACCGAATAACGTAATATATGGTACCCAAACTGCATCACTATTCATACGTCAAACACAGTCAAAATCTACGCTGCAACTGCAAGGGCGAAGTCTACACTTCGCCCTTGCAGTTGCAGCGTAGTAACTTCTAGGCAGAGTACTGTAACTGCGTAGGCAGTTGGGCGAAGTTTGGGACTAATAATAAGACTAATAATAAGTTTGTCGTGACAAAATGTTTTGATGCGTGTCAATTTAACAACAACACCGCGATAGACATTAAATAGAATAAATCGCGCTAAGACCAACTGTTTGGCCAGACTTGTCGCGACAACGCGAACCTTCGCCGAATCCCGACAATGTGGCCGCACGGTTATAAGCAAAGTCACGTACAAATTACAGTACAGTTTAAAGGTTATCAATCGTAATGATATTTTCCTCATTCTGGGTATTCCCTGTGCACGGGAACTATTTATTATGGATCGGCCGGGACGCGCTGTCTTCAGTGAGCACGGAGCCACGAACACTCACAAAATGATTCTCAAAGCAGTTCTTCTATTGGCGCTGCTCGGCGCGACCTGCTGCCAACTGGAGCAGACCATCCTAGCGCAGTTGTACTACCCGAAGCATATCGCCCCCGATTGAACTCCTCAGAGGATTGTCCACGATCAGTTGCATACCCTACGTACCAGAAGAAGCTTCTTCGATCGTGACACGGACAAAGAGGGAAACAACGCTCTTCTGAACCGTCTCCAAGAAAAAATGGTTGATCCTGAGTGGGTCCCCGATATTCGTTCGAGACAGTCTGATAGGGACTGAAGAAGAACAAACCGGATTGGGAAACGATATCGTCATCAAGTCATGTCGCAGATTGCATTTTGAGAGGCATTCAAAAATACATAATCTAGAGAGACGACAGAAATCTGAATATTATGAATAGGTATTACTTATAGATATATCCACCGGTCACGAGTAGGTGTACAGTGACGATATTGTTTGAGGCTGTTAAATATGTGATCATAAATAATTATCAGTGTCAGATGCGGGGTAGAGAACAAATTGGCCAATGAACCTGTTTCAGCGAAGCAACGATGATCAAAACTTGTGCGTCGGCATTCTTGCGCGCACGCAAGCAACAAACTGCGCTAATCAATGTCTTATGTACCTACTAGCTTTAGTAGCATTAACATTATTGTTTTTATTTATAAGTCACTTATAACCCACAATTAAGTGTGAACTTCACCAACTAATTTACAACTTTGAAAATTATTCGTAAATTGGTGTATTTTATATTCGCTCAAAAATATTATATTATGTACCTATAGGTATTATTTGGTCAGTCACGCTTGCTCAACGGTACGTTGAATTGCTCGTTGTTTAGGGAAAACCATATTTCATAATAAGTAGGTCCTAAAAGTAGGTACATATAGTAATAATTCTTACATCAAAGTGTACGACCATCAGCAGCGACGGGTTGACCTTCCCCTCTAGTCCCCTCTGGTCTGGACTCCAATATAATTCATAAAATTTTCAGTTTTCACTGCGATGTTGGTCTCAACGTGACTGGGGATGAACCCGTTTTTTTAAACATGTAAAAAAAAATATTACACCGCATGATGTGAGAAGAATGAATTAGAAGTAAAGCAATAATCCTCATTTTACATTCTAAATATCTAGTGATGCGATTGTTGGTGATTTCAGCACCCCTTTTGAGAGAGAAGGTTTAAAGATATTAAAATATGCAAGTATGAAATAAGCTATGTGTTAAGCATGAAGCAGATATTGTTGAGTGTTTGTGATCACAATTATGTGAACGGGCGCGAATCTCCAAATAAAGCTGAGACGGATTGGTTGTCATTATTAAAAATAAAAAGTTTTCATAGGAATGCCTCATTAACTTCAAAAGATACCTGCCGCTCCTGCCAGACAACTATTTTAGATGGCAAAAACTTACGCTACGAGACTGAATAAAGCATACTCGGTGGCGTAACATAGGTTTTAGTAATTTCCTTAAACACTAGTTTACTACATAAGTTAATTTTCCTGCTATAACGGAATGGACTGAGCCGAAATGATAAAATCCCAACGTTGTTCCAACGATACAAAGCCCGACGAACAATGTAATAGGCACCTGTCTATGCAAGCAGCAAGGCATGATACCAAACCAAATTAAGAAAGGAACTGTGTAGATGAACTGATGGAGGCCTCATATTATCATGTAGACGAGCTGTGAGACGTGTGTGACGAGCACAGATTATAATAGTGGGAAAACCCAACCACGGAGAAACCCAAATACGTTACTGTTTGAAAGTGCATTTGGAACATTTACATCTACACTAACTACACTTCTACACTAATATTTTAAAGAGGAAAGATTTGTACTATTTTTGGATATATATTAGTAGAAAAAAAAATGTCCACCCATGCCACGCCGGGATGGGCCGCTAGGTGAATATAATAATCGTGTATTCTCGTGGTGCGGCGAAACTCTACTTGCTTAGCATACCGGAAGCCCTGTTTTCAAATCCTGTGATCAGAAACATCTTTGTGTCTGATTGTCTTAAAAATAAGTGATCTATGCATCGGATGGGCTTGTAAATAAGCCTAAGCCAGTTGCTCTCTCTCTCCAGTGTTATAAGTCTTTCCGTACCATCTGAGTATGAGTTATGAGTCATAAATCAACTTATGAGAGTAAAGGAAGAGAGTGTATGCGTGTGCCTGCGCAAGCACTTTTGCACTACGATATCTCACAAGTGCTTGCTGAATTGGATTAACCAAATGGTTAATCCTATTCAGTGTAATTTCAAAACCAGTACACACACACATGTAAAGTAGTAGGTAACGTATATTTTTAATACAAAGCAATGTTATAATGATGTGATGGGTTGGGATTTCCAGCACATGGCGGCGCGCAGTCGCAGCTCGATGTGACGACCCATATAATACGGCATGTTGCGAGAATGACACGTGTGGTATTTTACCTCACATGCACTAGCTACCTCTGCAACTCGACATTAACACCTCTTCTCGTTGCATCGAGTTCGATTTTTAGTGCATAGACGTGGCTTTAACACATTTAAAAGTTTAAAATAAAGCATTGGCTTATTTATATTTTCTCTTGTTTATTTTTTTAAGTTACTTAGTGACGACGTAGTGTTGGTTGAGCGACAAGCCTGTGCGTGGATTTATAACCCAAGATTTTGACCTAGGGTATTTTATCTATCTTGCCCTTCACACTGCAACAAAACAATGTTTACATAGCGCTTCTTGGTGAAGAATATCTGTTCTACCACCTTATTACTGTCGGGGAGGAAGCCTTTAAAAGGTACCAGGTCTCTTTAGGGGCGAAGATAGCGCCGGCGCCCCTGCGCTGTCGTCTCCGCCGAGCGGGATCGGCCTTCTCCCGATCCCTCTCCGCAGCTGTTTCACCACCTAGTAACTTACGACTTTTGAGTATTTTGTGGGACAGTACAAGCCCTTTATGAGTTTTAATTACGTAGTACCACCCGAGAACGGCGGCGCGATGTTGGGGCCGCTATACGCAGGCTCGTCTGGGCTTTCCCGTGCATTCCGCCGTCGCCCGCGCTACACTTGAGGTCACGAATATTATATGCTCTCGGAATCTACATATTATGAAAGCGCGTTCATTCATCGATTATGTAAGCTTGTTATGTAAATTGATCTAGGTGTCAGGTGTGCTCCAACCGTAGTGTTGACAGTGAGCCATTGCAACTTGATCAGATAAACACAACACCGGAATACCTAACTACGTGTACGTTCGTACTTTATATAGAGCTTAAGGTAAAGGTTATTATTAGCTATATGCTAATAGGATTTTGAGACGGCGAAAACCTGCTTATAACTGAAGCAGCTCTACTCATTAAGTACCTAACAGAAAATTACAGCCCAATAACTTCCCCTTCAAATGGCATCGTCTTTCAGCTGTGAACGGTCGCCTGTGCTTAATGAGGAGTTGCTGGCTGTCGGCTGAGATACTACAGTTCGTCACTTTTGTTGCCGACACAGCATTATTTTAGACACAGGGACAGGGCGCTTCGATCCACCTATTTTCCTTAGCTTCTCTACATATTTTCCAACGGTTTGGAATGTATTAACAGATAGGTAGTTGTATCGCCACCCTATTCCCAAAATAGGCCCAACGGTTTTATCATGCACATAACTATATCCACTTCATCCAACAATGGGCCTCCAGATACTATTGTTACTATTGGGTAATTTTTCATAGGGATTCCACCCTTGGACCTGAAATAGCTGCTGCTACAACAAACTTACACTATGACGTAGGCTATGGCCTAAAACTAAATGTTAATACAATTAAAAATGTCATCGACAGATGTCGCTCTAAGATTTGTATGCGCTACAAGAATTTCACAATAGACTAAGATAACCTTTTGAAAAATTAATAGCCATCATCGTCATCGCCCGCCGGAAGACATCCACTGCTAAAAAGAGGGAGATTTTTAACCCCCGACCAAAAACTAGGGGTGTTATAAGTTTGACGCTTATGTCTGTCTGTATGCCTGTCTGTGGCATCGTAGCCGAGTGCCGGTCCCAATATCCTATCGATCCCTTACTATGAGTTCAAATAATATGAGTCACCATCGATAGCTATAATGACATATTTCCGTTTCCATAATAACATATTAACAGCTTACTGTTGGTTGTTCAAATGACAGTCTGTCAGGGTTTTAGTTATCGCTCCATTTCGGAGGTTTATCGCGGTATATCGATGACTTGATCGATGATTTTAACTTATAGTAAGGGATCGATAGGATATTGGGACCGGCAGTTATTCGAATGCCGTTTTTCTAATTTGTTTACTATATTCGCAATATAATAACTTCCTATTTCTAGAGAATAGTAGGTAGGTACACTGGCCAACTAACCACGAATATGAAGCCCAACTATAAATACAAACCCAAATACTACTAGGGTCTTAATTTTCCCAGCTATGATGATCTGGATAGATACACTAGTCCTAAAAATCAGCGCTAAGTACCTACGTCTCTAGCGATCAGCGAAAACTTGAGTTTAACTTGGCTGGTTAGCAACCCCAAGTTATTTCGTTTGGTTTATTACATATACAATTACTTATATACCTACTTAAAATAAAACTTCTCATAACTACTGTATCAACATTGTACACAATGCTAACTACGGTCAAAAAGGAGACGGCTTACAAACACCGAAGTAGAGACATACCTACATAATATGTATAATTTCTACAAAGGTGTAAGTAATTATTATCGCTGTGTAGGTAAAGGATAAATCTGCCGTTTGCCAGTGGTTAGGCAATCAGATAGGACGTGCACGGATTGTTTCAAGTGTTGTTTTGGAAACCCCACGTTGAAGACATTCGCGCGGAAAACACTGTGACGTCATCGACGCAGATCACCTTGAAACAGATATTAGTCATTATCGCAACTTAATTAGCAAAGGCCCGCTGGTCTAGCGGTTATACACCTTGTTCGCTACTCAATAGTACGTGGGTTTGTTTGATTCCCACCAAGTAGGTATGTATAATCTATCAGTTATCTGGTTACTATAGTACAAGCACTCCACTCCACACACGGCCATTTGGGATCAGATGGCCGTGTGTGGAGTGTCCCAGGATATTATTAAAGGTTCTGTTGTATAATCAAAACACTATCATGAACATGTAGGCCTGTACCTAATATAGATGTCAAACTTATGGTGTGTCTATCGTCATAAGTGTAGAGGCAGATATTTTAACATTTAACTACATTATTTTACCTTTGTGTACCACAAGTAGTTACTGATAGACATGGACATGAAGCCCAGGTCTAGAAACTATTCGAAGGTACAAATAACTAGTTTGCACTTGGTTTGCGTGATAGTAGTTTATCGCCTTAACTAAACCCTCAAAGCTCTCATACGTGATGGAAGAGTGAATTTTTTTATATGGTAGAGTTTGTCAATAACGTTACAAACAAAAATGAACGGTATTTTAATAATAATTAAGAATCAGAAACTCTACTTACATTTACTCAAGCACTTGCTTGAGATCAACCATCTCAATAGTAATCAATATTAAATTGATTAAAATATAATGTATACGTTGGCGCGTGCACGCCAGTGTTCGTGGGGAGTACGGCGGCGGTTGGCGGTTGGAGTATTTAAGTATTGTGGGTGGTATCACGGGGCAACCAGTCGCGCACAGAACGCCATGGTACCGGCCACGTGTGTGTTCCTGCTGGTCGCGGCAGCCGCCGCCCTGCCTCACCACCAATTACCACCGCGCGACACAGACAGACATTCAGTACACATTAAAACAATGGATTCTGCTGATGGAATAACCGATCTAGTGACGAAATTTAAAAGACAAGCGACGGACGAGAGAAAGTTGTTCGTCGTGAAGTCGCCCTGCAAGAAGGGCGATAAGGATTGTACCCGTTTACAACTGTACGAATTTGACCTTTTCAAAGTTGAGCCTAACGGGAAAAATGATGCTAGTGTGTATTATTGAACCCAACGACTAGACCTCAGTATTGAAGGTGATGCACGCGATTGCTAAAGATGTGAAGAAAGAAGTTGGACTTTCCATACGAATTGTTGGGGAGAAAAAAGGGCAATCTGATCTTTTACGTGTTCGCCACCAGAGTTTGCCACACGCCCGATGTTTCTTTAGGATTGTGTATGTTCCGACAAATGTCTTAAGAGCCAAAGAAAAAGTATTATTATTAGTACTATTTTTTTGTTAATACTAGTGTTGTGGTTTAGCGTTATAGGTTATCTTTAAACGTATCTATTGTTTGGCCGCTCTAGAAGGATGTATATGGATTATAGTAGATGTGCAAAATATGTTGTAGTAATAGCATAATTACTACCACATTTGCAAATCTACTGTAATAATATAACATATCATTTGTTTATTTATACTTACTTTTTTCCCTCGATATTATATAAACGAGCGATTTACTTACTGCGACCCCGCTTAATATGTGCTGTGATGCAACCATGAATGGGAGCGCAATATCTAATTAACGAAATGGTCGATAGATGATCGATCAGCCTCTAGCATCGGCATTCGTCATTACCACCAACATCGATATATTATTTAGACTTACTTATTATATCGATGACCACCAACGCTAAAGCAGTATCTTATAGTTATCTAATGACACGACTTCAATATACATAGTTTATAGCTCTGCGACTCTGTCGAGAAAGTAAGGTTACAACTGCTATTAGAGTAGGTGGCAACTTACTCACCGCGGGAGCCATGCGACCATCGATATACTATATCGATGCATGCGACAGACTATCTATACCATTGACTTACTATTGACATCATTGATCTATCCCTGTTTATACGCCTGCGTTCATAGGTACATTTATTGTTCAATTTTTGATATTGTTAAGCTAAACAGACGGTACATGTTTAATAGATAAATCGAACGGTGCGCAACTATTTTGTAAATGTACATGCGTTTCAACTAAGAATGTGGCCGCCATGATGATCGCGACTACTGCGGAACTTCACTCATTTTTTACGATTTTTGTACCGGCAGCAGAGTAAACACAAAATGCAAAGTTCGTTCCGGTTTTGAATATTTATTGTAATGTCTTGTTTTGTTGTCTATTTTTGTTGAAACATCATTATTAGTAATTATATAATTTGGCAAGATGGCGGCCACCTTCTTAGTTGAAACGCATAGTAAACTTATTTCTACAGACTTTAGTTAATAGTATTCTTAAAGGTGTTAACTACGAGTATAAACCATAACTGTAAAAAACTAATCTTCTAGCGAGTAGTGTGCTGTTGTTTCAATACGGGATGTAAGGGACATCGTACCGAAAACCGATACCAGTACATGATTCTGAACATTCTAGTGTTGAAATTTTTCATCGGTTTTTTCATGAATGCCCAAAAAAATGCCGCTTTTTTAATAAAATTAGGATAACATCATTATTGGTATAATAATAAAGCCTAATTTCAATTGAAAAACAAAAAATTACTTATTTCTGCAAAATTAGCAATCATCAGCAGCCGAAAAGTCCAGTGCTGAACAAAGGTCTCTCCCTTAGAAGGGAGGGATTGCCATAAGCTCCACGTTTGGCAGGCGGCTAGGGGGCCGTCCATTAATCACGAAAGGCGGGGAGGGGTTCCGAAAAAAATCACGAAAAATCACCAGGAGGGGTGGGGGGGGGTATAAATGAGACATTTATTTTTTGTTGAATGCACGATTTATAAACCAAACAGCGACAGGTGGCCTTGACTCACTGTTACCGGCAACGACTTCCCCTTCAATATATAATCAGTTACCTGTATTTAAAGAAAATATTCCGAAAATTTCAATATAGTTTGTACAAAAAATACACGTGATTTTGAGTAGGAAGGGGGGGTTAGTTTAAAACCTCACCACATATCACCAGCAGGGGGGAGGGGTTAAAAAGTTGCTAAAAAACATTTTCAAATTTGAAAAAGAAATATTATTCCGCATGTATTCATTACATGCTCAAAAATTAACAAGTTAGTCATTTGTCATCAATACATATAAAATTACTTGTCCTGACTGCCTGACTGACTGATTCATCAACGCATAGGCCAAACCGCTGGACCTAGGTCGCTGAAATTTGGACAGTAGGTTTTTGAAAATTTCAATCCTAAGGGGGTTAAATGGGGTGGAATAAACATAATAGTGGGCGTAGCCGCAAGGAATTGCTAGTTTTCCGTATAATTGGTTTCTGTAATGTTGTAACGGACGATATGAGAAATCTTATATTATGTACAAATACTCGGAGGTACAGCCTTCAATTCAGATTTTAAATCTTTGAAAACTTGCGTTAAATTCTAATACGATTTACTTATCAGCTGTTACTTATTTAACTACCTATGCAAGTATATAGATATCGTGAAATAATACTTTATTTAGTTAGTAGATACTAGAAATGCTAATATTTCAGTTCAGTATGATTTAGTTAGTAGAATTTACTTAATTTTTAATTCCTGCTTGAAGTATTATAAGTATTAAGCCTTTTTATGTAAGTACTTAATATAGTAAAAAAATATACAAATCAGTGTCCTATTTTTTAACCAGCTCAATTTTCCTGATCTTAATACCTACTTCAATGTAATTAGCAGCTACGTAACAAAAAAACAGCAATTGCTATACGGCTTGATATTTATTTATGTAACTATACTTAAATAAAATGGATAAAATTTTGAAGAGGTCACAGACGGCTTTCCTATACGTGAAACAAAAAAAAAGTACATTATTGTCATAAGTACTGATCGAGTTTGTATATAAAAATATTAAAAAAATAATAATTGAACAGACTGTGTATATTTGTCACCAACTTCAATAATATTTAAATTATTTTATACATTTCAGTGATATTGAGTCGGTTAAATTTTTTTTAAAAAGATTTTATTCAGCAGTATTTTTAGATTGAAGTGCCTGTTCATTATTTATTTTCGAAACAATATCATTAACCGTTATTAGTTCTGAATACAACATATTATTGAGATTCAAGTTAAATTTATTAATTTAATTTAAAGAATTTAATATGCTGTCGAGTTGATTAAATTCCTATTTTAGCAATATTATTTTATTATTACTTTATTTAATGATTTAAGTAAAACTATTTAATATGATTTTTATTACTTGTCAGTCAGTTTGTCAACAATGTATTGTCCGGTGAAGCTGTAATGGCCATCTGCGGCCAACAGCGTCTATCATTCCCAAAAAAAAAAAAACAGTCGGGGGCTGACCGAGCATCACACCTCGCTCGGTCGGAGGATCCTCCCTTTAGCACCGCCGCCGACGCATTCCCTAAACAACCATTTAGCCAGCGTTCGCCGATAAAGCAGCAAGACAACCAATTTTTTGTCGATTTGTGTTACAAATATTGTAATTTCTTACTAATAAATAAAACCATTTTATCATAAGAAAAAATAGCCTATAGCACTTCGGAATAATGTAGCTTCCTACTGGTAAAAAAGAAAAGAATTTTCTAAATCGGATCAGTAGTTCCGAAGATTACCCTTTACTAACAAACTTACAAACATACAAACTTTACCTCTTTATAATATTAGTATAGATAACCGTTAAAATATCTATTTCTTTAAATTTTTACCTTAGTATATCAGTAGGAGCTAGATTGTAAATATCTCTCACAGTTCTTTTCTGCAGAATAAAAATAGTATTAAGATCTGCAGAAGATCCCCACAGCATTATGCCATAAGACATAATACAGTAAAAATAACTAAAATAGACCATTGTAGCGGTTTCAACATCAGTGACATTCCTAATTTTCTTAACCGCATAAGCCACCGAGCTTAGCCTACCCGACAGTTTCTCAATATGTGGATCCCATTGCAATTTGGCGTCAACAGTTATGCCTAAGAATACAGTTGATTTTACAGGGTCCAAAACAGCTCCATTTATATCAACATTGGTTTTCACCTGTCTGACATTAGGTGTTGTGAATTTTATGCATTTGGTTTTACTTTCATTTAGTTTTAAATTATTGACATTATACCATTGGACAGCTTTAGATACAACTACAAGATTACGTCGTAATCTTGTAGCCCACGCTTAATTTTAAACAAAAGCGAGGTGTCATCCGCGAACAATATAATCTTATAATTGTCCCCTGCAAAATAGGGTAAGACATTAACATATATCAAAAATAGGAATGGGCCTAGTATTGAACCCTGTAGTACACCCAACGTAACTTCAGATCCTGAGTTTCAGATTACAGATAGTGGTGTAATTTCCTGACAAGCGTATCATGTTGTACGCAATCAAGCGCTTTGGATAAGTCGCAGAATACGCCAACGGCATCCTGTTTGTCCTCCCAAGCGTCATATTATATTTCTTAATAATTCGACTCCTGCATGTGTCGTAGAACGATTCTTGGTAAATCCAAACTGTATAATATCATGAAACGGATCATATTTGTTAAAATGGTCTAAAATTTGACTATACAGTAATTTTTCAAAGATTTTACTTAATGTCAGGAAACACACCACTAGCAACACAACTATTGAATACTACAGCTAATTGCGGTGCAATAAGATCAATGACAGATGAGACCATCTGAGTAGATAGCCCCCACAAATCCGCGGTTTTTTTTTAGATATGTTTTTTAAATGTGTTTACAATATCGTTGGCAGTAACAAAGGAGAATTCAAAAGTTGTTCCACATTTGGGTACACTTTGTTGCATTAATAACTCTGCGGAGGTGGATGACGACCAGTTTTTGATATTTCTGAAGGAAAATCAGCAAAAAATTTTTAAATCGCGGTCGCTAGGTACATCCAGATCCGCTGTTATGTCAGTACGAGTATCGTTAATTTTCAAGTGAAAATCGCGATTACGCACGTAGTGAAAAATCCTAAATCTATGTTACGCACAGTTGTTCTTCCAATTTCGCTGTTTATAACGCTCCATGAAGTTTTAATTTTATTTTCAGATTTATTTATTTTGTTTTTCAAGTATATTGCTTTAGCTAAGGAACAGCGAGGTTTTAACATATTCTTTAAAGAGTGGACAAGTGTTTGACGATTTTTCATTATACAACTCATACAGTTTTCTCCGACTCTTAAGAATGCCTACAGTTACCCAATCATTAAATGACACACGATCATTAATTAATAATGTTCTAGGTTTAAAGATTTTATTGAACTGATTATCGATCAGTCGGAATAGGTCGTTAAACAAAGTATTCGCGTCGTTATGACAGGGTAATGTAGTAGCTAGTATATCAGTCAGGGCGGGCGGCTTTGAATTAATTTAGACGGCGTTTAGTTACTGGAACAAACGTAACATCTCTTTGTGATTTATTAGTTTTAATAAGAAATATAGTTAACTGTCCACAATGATCGGAATCTAACTTATTTATTATTTCTTTGTGGACTGGATTCATATTAGTAAATATATTATCAATACAAGTTGCACTAGTAGAGGTTATCCTAGTAGGTGTGACGTTACACCGTGTGTACGCGCTTTAACAAATAAATCCGTTATGTTACTACATAGCTATACTTAACTGCACACATGTGACACGGCGAGCCATTTCGTCGGCGAGCTCCCGCAGTCATTGTCCATGGTATGGTATCTTAAGAAATGGAAAAAGCTACCAGTGGCACCCTCATGCGGCGTGATTTGCAACTTTACTCTGTTCGGAATGAAACTAAGATACTATATCAGTATTTTGCAACTGACGTCATAAGACTTACAGCGGTAGCGGTAAATAGGTTGGAATCAAATTATTACGAAGTCTAAGGTTCGAATCCTAGCCCGTATGAAATCATTAATGTTTTATTTATTTTATTCCTATAATTCTTATGCATATACTATTGACGTCCACCTACTATACTACAAAATCGAATACTACAAAGTTTTAGCTATTTTTTTATTAATAATGCTCGAGGCTATTTAGAGTGGAGGCGCTGGTGTTAGGGGGCACGTTTTGACGTGGGAGTTACCTATCTATTTCTAAGTAATATACTCTTATCTATGGTCATTGTCTCACTACAGCCGTGTGTGCATGTATTTTCTGCTTTAAATAAGGAGACGCTATTAACGTATTAAATTCTATTGTGATCTTGAAACTACTTACGGGGTGCTTCATACGAGTTTGCTTCCTACGAGTTTGCTTCCTACGAGTTTGCTTCCTACGAGTTTTCTACCTACGAGTTTTCATTCTACGAGTTCCTCTTACGAACTCCTCTGTACGAGGCATCGTACCCCAGCTGCTGCTGCTGTCGACCCCTACCGGTCGAGCCTAGGGACGGCTGCTAAGCCTGTCTCCAAGCTACCACGCCGTGCTGTGCCGAGTGCTGTCGCGCCGTGCCGTCACCGTGCTGCTGCCGCTACGGCGCTGCTGATAAGTCCACCTTATATAGGGGGAAACCTGACCAACTATCAGTGCGCGTTCTATCGAAAACCCGTTAGTCTACTCACGACCCTTGCTCTCTAGTCGGTTACTTTCTCTTTTTTAGGGTTCCATACCTAAAAGGTAAAAAAGGAACCCTTATGGTCCGACTTCGTCTGTCTGTCTGTCTGTCTGTCTGTCTGTCATACCTATATATTCAGGAACCACTGATGCTATCGATTTGAAACTTGGAATAGTTTTACTTACTTACCCAACCTCATCTCAAATAAAAAAAAAAATATTTTTCTTTTACTTTTTTTATAATGGGGGTCGAAATAGGTCATCAAAATTTTAAAGTGGGACTACCATATCGAGTGGGGTATCATATGAAAGGGCTTCATTTGCACATCTCAAAACCGATTTTTATTTTGGCTTATGTGGCGTAGTTTTTGTCTGATAACCAAAAATGTCAAATAAAATACCGTTCCCCTACCCCCTTATCTCCGAAGTTTGTGGAGGGAAAAATCTGAAATAATTATGGATAATGCATGTCTATCTATATTATACAGGAAAAATAAAATGATCTATCTAAGTAGTACAGTTTTTTAATAATCCTAAAAAAACCTCGTCAAACAAACTTAGTTATGCGGTTTGTTTTTTTCTTGCTATCTGAAGTGTTACATGAATAGTAAAATAACTTTAATACGTCCAAAGATGGTATGGAACCCTCGGTGCGCGAGTCCGACTAGCACTTGACCGGTATTTATCTTGTATTCTCTTCTCGTTTTTCATTTCGTAGGGCCACTATCCCGCTACGCGACATAGGTTCAAAGAAAAAGTTGTATAAATTAAAAGATTTAAGTAGTGTCATAAATTTACCTGTTACATTGCTATTTTCCAGTAAAATGTTAAAGTCTCCACAGATAATATATATTTTTATTAGATGATGAAATTTTGTGCAAATTATTTTCTAATATTCTTTCAAATATTTATTTTTTCTTTCAACATCGTAGGGTGAACACGGTGGCCTGTATACGCTCTAAACTAAAAATTGCTCTGACTCAATACAAGCGACTTGATTCAATGAGCCTGTTTCAATCTTTAAAAAAGTGGTCAAGTGCGAGTTGGAGCCACACATAAGGGGTCCTGTACCATTTTTAATCAGCATTAATAAAATTAGTAAGTATTTGTCGTTATAATATTATTTATTTTTGATTTTGATAACACGGGCTTTTACATCCGGACTTTTGAAAGGCTTGCGTGGGGACGAATCCAACACGTAGAGGCCTGTTAGGAGAAATTAATGCTAGGTATGGAACATACCTGTCAGGATCAACTGCTGAAAATAAGATAATATAAACACCAGTTGACTCTGGCAGGTGTAGGGACTATTGTAAGTATGTGGAAAGATTTCTAGATTTTTATTGAGTGAGCATTTAGTGGATTGAACACAGGGCTATTGCAAAAGGCCGGGGTCACTTGCCATAATTAGTGTTTGTACTAATTATATTTTGGCAAGCGGTGACTTGCCACCCACTAGATGGGCTCTCCATATGGCCGTCTGCTAGTGACGACGGAGTGCAACACCGGTGTCACTCACACCGCTCAGGAGTCTCGAGAGGTGTGCTGAGCTTTCTTCTTTCGTGGTTACTCGCGGCGTTATGCCCTTTAACACTTCCAGCCCTGGAGCATATAGCTCTAACAGCTCCTCACTGGACGTCCAATTAAGGCAAGCCAGAGCTGTGAGTCCTGCGGGCCCCCTTCGGTTTCCAGTCGACCGACGAAGACACGCCGAGGTGGGGGCCCTGACCGATTCTCTGGAGCACTCGGGTTCGTGGTGTCGTTACACAGCAACAGCTCGCCACAAGCTGCCCTGTGGGCTTATTATTATTTTTCGTTTTATTTTATTTTCTCGGGCTTTTACACCCGGACTTTTAAAAGGCTTGCGTGGGGATGAATCCAACACGTAGAGGCCTGTTGAAAGAATTAATGACATGGAACACACCAGTCAGTCAACTGCTGGAAATAAGATATAAACAGCAGTTGAGTCTGGCAGGTGTAGGGACTAGGTATTGGAAATGTGTGGAAAGATTACTAAATTATTTTGTTTTGTGAGCATTTGGTGGACTGAACACTGGGCTATTGCAGAAGGCCGGGGTCACTTGCCATAATTAGTAAACTAATTATATTTTGGCAAGCGGTGACTTGCCACCCACGAGATGGGTTCTCCATATGGCCGTCAGAAGTCGATGGAGTGCAACATCGGTGTGAGTGGCTCAGGGGTGTCGACAGGCGTTGGCAGTCACTTGGGCGGCTGAAGATACGCAATAGCCCCGCTGAGCTGGGAGTTCTGCGGGCCCTCTTCGGTTTCCACTTGGCCGACGAAGACACGCTGAGGTGCAGTGAGGGCACTGATTGACTCTCTGGGGCACTCTGCGGGACTATTACGTATCTCGTTTGACAACTAAAGTGATGATCACCAAAGTTAAGTGGCTATCAAATAACTGTTAAATGATGCATTCGGTATTGCCTAACTTGAGTGACCAATTGAAATGACGTCATGAGCACTGATTCTCGGTGATGATCACCGTAAACCTTATTTAACAGATGTTTCTTTATCGATAACCTATAATTGGTATTATGTAAGTAAAGTGTACATCATACTGATGGTCACCCAAGTTGCGATGACTATCGTGAAAGCAACTAATAAGGAGCAGTGTTTTATTACTGTTGAAGGTGATCGACACTATTAGCCGGTTATTTCAAATGTTGACTAAAAGCATTATCAACGTAGGTAAAAATATGTCAACTATTTTCGTAGGATTATAACTTTTTTTGTGACCTAAAGAAAGTATTTGGTTGGAGTGAATCCTTGGGGGTTATGGTGGGAATGCTGTGAAGTTGAGATTAAGACGAATCCTTGGAGATTTTTTTTTCGTTCGTTTTCGTGATGTAGGTACTCTCACGGTACAAACGGTTCATTCTCTCTAAGCGGCAGCCCAAGCCGAGGCCGCCGTGCCTCCCTGAGGTGCCCTTGTGCTAGTCGCTACCCAAATGGCTGGAGCGCTTAAAGCGCTCGCCCTGTCCGGTGAAGCTGTAATGGCCATCTGCAGCCAACAGTACTACTCCTACACAAAAAAAAAAAATACAAACGGTGTACCACCTTTAGGACGATAAATGCTTTTACGAGCTGGCCCAAAATGCATGCGGGCGGGGTAAGTGCACGTAGGTAACGACGCACAGATTAGATAGTTATATGTTTACAAGTAACGACGTTCAAACCATTTTGATTGTAAACAAAAAATTGGAGCATAGGTACTTATTTTTGATTAATTTCGGATGTTGCCTTTCTCTTGTCACTGACTTATAGTTTAGCGGCAAATGGCATGAAAAGATGTAAAATAGGTAAGTACCTCGAATTTCATGAAAACTTTATTTTCATAGATTTAGGATTTTGCACAATATCTTTGGTTTTTTTAGTAAGCTTTTGTTGTCTATGCTCCCAAGTATCCACTAGGCGAAAATACTAGTAAATTAAAAAGTACCTCTAAATGTTCATTGTATATAGGTTCAAGGGGATATTCAACTTGGTCGCATAATGTCGATAAAAAAGTAGAGATGGCTAAAATATGTACAAGTGATGAGCACCGTAGAACACCGTAGGTTAAAATCTTAAAAATGTTCACTTTGATATACGCTATACAACTATCTCACTCTTTTGTTCTCGGAAAAAAAGAGACTAATGATGCTAACCGGTTTCAGGATTAACCGGTATTTTTTACCGGTAAGTGTAACTTTTAACCGATACTCAGGGCCATGAATGTGTTACCGGTACCATTTTGAACCGGTAATCTGTTCCCTGCCCATTCCCTGCCCATCGTTGTAATGACCTGTGGTAAACTTTCTTTTTGCGATGGAGAAAGCGTGGGTGATGTCAGGACTCTTACTGACTAAAACTCAATCGGGCCTTTCAACACCTCCACTATAGTGGCGGGCCCCGGGAACGTGCCATCGTACTTCATCCGATTCCCGCAAGCGGCCGTTCGGCGTGAGCCAAACCCTTCAACAGCTCGACCAAAATGGCCAAGCTGGAGCCTCAGCAAGCTCTGATCACGTAGGACCATGAAGCTGTGGCGTAGGACTATGAAACTGTGGCGTAGGACCATAACGGAGGGCTTATAATTATTTTGAAAAATTCCTTGCGTACTGCGTATTGCAGATGTGCATGTAGCATATCATGAAGCTTGTGGCTGGTTCTTTGTGTTGGGACAGAACAAACTTTCCTTGGTTCCTAAGCACGCTCCATTTTCGCGTAAAAACTACTCACAAAACCGGGAAGACCTGCAATATAAAATTCTATCTAGGATATGGAGTAGATTTTTATGTTGTTCGCTGTTTTGAACTTGACCTCTGATTATTTGAAAATTTTTGGTTGATGCTAATGGAATGGATTGGCGAAACGTAGATGTGGAGGCATTGCAAGTTTGCGCGCGAATGTGGAATAGCCATTACATTGGTTGACCTGCCTGAATAGAATACTTGCTGTCATACAATATGTCATTGTCATTCGGTCATTCGTTTCACACAATAGGTTGTTGTACAGGTGTCGAATTGAAACTGTAAAATTTAATTCATTTTTGAGTAAAGTTAATCACAGTAATGACGTTATTTTAGTGTTGTGTCTCGCTGGTCCCGTTGCGGCCATGGGCTATGACATCGGGTGGATCATTCCACGCCTCCGGAACCCTGGGAGGCTCTGGAATTGCGCGAGCTCCATCACGGTTGCTGTCGTCGGTTTATTTAGCAAAATTATCATAGGTACGTCTAATTAAGGCCATGTACTATCAGCCTTCGTTCTTGTAATGCCTATGTTCCATATCTCCAGCCTAGAACTCAATATTGAGGTCGCTAACTGATGGTTTCCCCGAACGTCACGCGTTCGATTAGCATCAGCGTAATTTAAACTGGTGGCTTAGAATGCATGTAGGAGTGATTAATGTCGCACATTCTGATTTATTGCACGCTAGACAGGAAAGAGCGCGGACGATGATTCGCCGCGAACACATCTACGATATTGGTCAAAGTGATGACTACTTCAATGTCAACAAACGTTTATGTAATATAAACCTCGAACTGAAGCCCATACAATTGCATACCTGGCATAAAAAGTGAAAATCCCATTTTTTTTCTTCCCGAGTTCAAACATAGATACCCAAGTTGTAATGTTATGCTGTGGAACAGAACCCTATGTGACAAAGAGAAGGGAATAGCAATGTGGCCTATGATATGAACGTATTCCATTAAAAACAAATGTTTTGTAGGTAATTAACGTGACTTGCCTAATATTTTGGCTTGACGTTTTAATTTGTAACTAGGGCTGTTACAACCCGGTCGAAACGTCAAGTCTATTAAATTGTGTTAAATTCCGAAAAAATAACGTAAAGGGAACAGGAAAGTCTAAAAGTAAAATCTAGAAATCAAGATAGGTATGTTAATTTCTCATAAACTGGTTGGTTAGGGAACACCTTTCTACACAGAAGCCAGTTAACATGTTTCACTATGTAATCATTTTACATAAGGTAGGTACCAACTGTTGGTATATCAATATAATTGTGAATATAAGTCTTCATTCCCAGTGCCTGGAGATCAAGTACATTATTTTACTATGATAATAACAAAATATTTACAGTTTATTTACAAAATATACCTTAACTAAGTAAAAATCTTACTCTTAGTTGTCACTACACTGGGAGGGAACAGTATCACAATAGTATTGTATTTTCTATATCTAATTATCAATAAACTACTAATAATCATTATTTTGTAATCTAAAATTGACTGTAATTTCATGATAACATACCTATGACATACCAACTCCATACTCATTAGACTACTAATATAAGGAATCAAATTAACATATTACTAAAAAACCTCACTCCATAACAGTATTAGTGTCTGTGAAGCTGCTTTTAGTTCTTCAAGGTATTATAGTCATTATTCATATGATTTATTTCTTCATATTGTCTCAGAATAATCTTGTAAACATTTATTCTAAATAAATATATAGGAGGTAGCTGTATACATTATTTAGCTAAGTTCTGGTAGATTTTAAAGTGTTTGACATTGACATGAATTGACTGTACTTTAGAAAGTATTCAATGGGACTGTTGGTGTAGTCACTACACTGTAGTGGTTAGACACCCTGACTGCTATCCAATAGGTTGTGGATTCGATTCCCACCAAGTGTATTGGTGTTATTTATCTATTTAAGTATGTATTTACAAAAAAAGTATATAAGTATTAGTATCAGAGGTCTGGTTTCCATAGTACAGGCTCCGCTTAGTTTGAATTCAGGTGACCATGTGTGGATTGTTCCAGAATATGCGGAAACAAACACATAGAAGTATGCTTAAACTTTGAAATGTTCTTTCAAAACATTCAGTTTTTTTGTCATATCGTCAGAGGCTAACCTGGATAGTTGTTGCAGTTGTCCTTAGGCTTCTAACTTGGCTTAACAACTGCTGTCAAAATGCAACAACCAGGATTGACCGTTTGATGTGCCTTCGGAAGCAGACACTCAGTTTGGCCACTAAACAACCAACCATCTGAGAGTCATGACTGACTTTGACTATTGGTGCTAAAATAACTAATCTGCTTATGAGCACCTCAAATTTCAGTACCCATCTTAAATTTGGAAATGCTGCATTACATAGTGGCGAAATTTGGGTGTTAGTTTGTGATACAAAATGTTTGTTTCGATGGGCCTGTTGGTCTAGTCAAGTCTAGTGGATCTTCTCAGTTGAGGCCGCATTGTGATCCGGTGGTAGCTTTTTTTTTATAAACAGCACAACCTTTCAAAAGTGCTAGCATTAAGCCTTTTTGAAATAAACTATTTTTGAGTTTGAGTGGTTAGACACCCTGACCACTACCCAATAGGTTGTGGGTTAGACTCCCACCAATTGTCTGGGTGTTATTTATCTATTTAAGCATGTATTTACAAAAAAAAAGTGTGTTCCAGAATACAGGGACGAAACAAACTCGTAGAGGCCTGTTGGAAGGAATTAATGACATTGAACACACCTGTTAGGATCAACTGCTGGAAATAAGATATAAATAGCAGTTGACTCTGGCAGGTGTGGGGACTATTATAAGTACCTATGTGAAAATATTTCTAGATGTTTTTGAGTGGGCTTTTGGTGGAATGAACACTGCTATGCGCTATTGTAAAAGGCTGGGGTATTTAGTGTACTAATTATTATATTTGGGCAAGTGGTGACTCGCCACCCACTAGATGGGGTCTCCATATAGCCATCAGAAGACGAAGGAGCGCTACACCATTGTGGGTGGCTCAGAGGTGTCGAGAGCTGGTGTGCTGTGCTTTCTTCGTAGTTTCTCGCGGCGTTATGCCCTTTAACACTTCCACCCCTGGAGCATATAGCTCTAACAACTCCTCTCTGGTAAGCCAGAGCGGAGAATCCTGCGGGTCTTTCGGTTTCCACTCACTCGGCCAACGAAGACACACAGACTCTCTGGAGACCTCAGATCCGTGGTGTCGTTACGCACCAACAGCTGCCCTGCGGTATTATTATTCATACATACATGTCAAGAAAAGGTTACCAACATAAAATAAATTTCTTGTTTGTAGAAATCAGCCTTTCTAAAATATATCACTTTAATATTTATTGTATTCAAATGTATTGTGTATAGTACATACAAAGGTGTGTGGGGTCAATGTTAAATGTATGTCCCTATTCTTGTATGTTCATGGGCAAATATTAACATTACCCTGCAAGTTCACATTTATTTTTTTAATTTCTGGGTAAGCTACTATATTATGCGTACCGCATCAATCATGCTTTAACATTTATCTACATATGTTTATGTAGCAGTGGCGAAGGCTCCATATAACTCGATTCCTACCGGCTTCCCTTTGAAAACAGGCGTTTGTTACGACGATCTAATAAGACATTTATTTACTAACATAACGTTAAAAACATAGGTATTTAATACACCATCAAATAAAATTAATCTAAAAATCGCCTTATAATACATTTTTATTAATAGCAAAAACTTAAACTTTTCATTCACTTCAACCGCGCGCAAGTCGCGGCGCGTCAAGCCGCTCGCAAGATTAGGAATTGCATGCGCAAGTACCATGTAAAATCAGTACCGAAAACGTTCCCGCGCAGACGCATCACTCGCTTAGTATAGGAATGACGCTTAGATCATATATAGTCTAAGGAATGACGGCAAGCCGCTGACCACCGGGTTATAATGGGGCGTGGTTATGATAATGGATAGAAAAATGGCATGTATAAGAACGAAATAGAGTGTAGTATTGCGTACGCATATTTCGATCGACTATAATCTTTCGTCTTCGTTGATATTTATTTTGTATCGCATAAACGATACATGACAATTTAATTCTACTTAATATTATAATATAATTAGAATCTAATAGATTCTATGGTTGTTTAAAGTTTTGTTTATTATGTTTAATAATATAAAATTTCTAAAAGTGATTGTGTGTCCAATTTCACAGATAGATGGCGTTGTTCATAATGTAAATCACGCTAACATCGTAAATTACTGATATTCGATAATGAAACGAACAATACCTTCGCATCTTTTATTCTTGCAATTGCAATATTATATATACATACTACCTGGACTTGAGAGTTACATTTCATGAACCTCTGAGCCCTGACCTTGAAGCGTTTTTTTGGGAGAGCTGTTCATTCATTGTGTGTAGTGTGCATTGTACCTACATGTTTTTGCGTTAGATCATTTCATTGATATGAGTAATTTTAGGTCATAGGTACCTATATCGATTAGATTTATCGAAGTTATTTAATTTAGCATATTCGTATTCTTAATTTTTAGTTACCTACCTATACATAATATGTCCGCTGCACCACCAAGGCTACATAATCTGGCTTTTAAATTAAATAAAATCGTATTTTTCCCTTGCCTACCTATTTCTTTCCTAATCTAGTTTAGAATCGCTCGTGATTTACAGATTTTAACTTTTCAAAGATATAATATCATGTTGCTATCAGCAAAGTAGAACATTACAGAAATATAATGAAAATGTCCTGGGTGTACCGGACCGGCTTACCCCTTACAAAAATTGACCCTTCGCCACTGTTATGTAGATATATTTTCTGGTTTTAATTCCTATGACCCATTTTATTTTTAATTGAGCTATCGCATTATAGACAGTTTTATCATCATTATCATAATTTATACACAGCAATCGCTTAGTTCGCGGTTTTCATATGCTCATAAGATAAAGCATTTCAAAACCCCAGAACAAGTTTTAATTCTTTACGAACACATTAATACACACATCAAAAGTGTCTAGGGATCAAGCATTTTTGGGCAAAAAAATGGGCAGAAGAACAATGGCGTTTCGTGTGCTTTTCTGATGAGTCTCGTTTTGGTATGAGACCGGATACAAGACTTATACGACACTGGAGAACCCCTGGACGCCAACAGCGATTAAAATCCTGCCAGGAAGTCCATCCTTATAGTGGTGGAACCATCATGGTATGGGCGGGTATTTGGATCGGCGGAAGAACTGAGTTGATTTGGATCAGAGGGAACCTCAACGCTCAAATTTATGCTGAGACGATTGTATCAGACGTCATCGTTCCTCTACAAGTGCAAATCGGTCCCTTATTTCAGTTAATGCATGATAATGCACGACCGCACACCGCAAGAGTTGTAAGACAGACTCTCGCCGCAGCTAACATCAATGTCCTGCCCTGGCCTGCTCAGTCGCCAGACTTGAACCCGATTGAGCATGCATGGGATATGCTACAGAGAAGAGCTCTACCGAATATGGAGGGTATCCAGTCGCAAGAAGACCTTTTTTTGTTGTTGCAACGAACATGGGCGGCCATTCCACAGCGTGATTTGGATGAACTCATTTTGAGTATGCCAAACCGATGTTCTTGTGTTGTTAGTGTTCGCGGTAGAAACACGGATTATTAATTGTTTAAGTTACCCAATAAAATTTTAAAGAAAACTGTTATTTCAGTCTTTTTTTCGAACTTTTGTGTTAGTGGTTCAAATGTCAAAAATCCCTTTATTAGGAAAATGGCAAATTTCTTTATTAATGCAAAGGTGACTTGGTTTATCGTTACTGTGACAAACGAAAACACTTTATTTGATGAATCCTTAAAGAAAATTTTAATTAATATCAATCAGGAGAAAAGTTATTGCAAAAATATATGTTGATCCCTAGACACTTTTGATGTGTGTATATTACGTATTTCAGTTTGTCTGTATTTCAACCATTGATTTTAACACAGCGCATAGGCGCGGCCGTATGAGATATAGGTAAGGTCGTAGGTACTAGGGATATAGGTCAGACAGGTACAAAAAAAAGCAGCAGTTTTGATTTGAGTAAGTGGGAGGTGTTGTCAGAGAGTGTGTGTCTGTGTGTGTGATAGCAGCATAATATTATGTATTGTATTGTCTACACCACGGCTTTGTTTTTTTAAACAAAAACAGATGAGTTCCGAAAAGATCAGTAATAATAACTATCATTCATCCATCTCCATATGTATAACCGTCCACCGCATACAGATTCGTTATTTACGTTTGTAGAAATAAATAAAAATCTGACATAAATCATTTAAGTAATTAATTGTTCGTACGCCTGAACGCCTCATATAGTTACCTATATACCGACAGCACATTAAAAATAATTAACGAATTGATTAAATTAGCATTACGCAGCTATGGGGCTCACTGCTAAATGCAATGATATAAATGCATTGAGCCCATAGCAGCACGCGACGCCACCTAACATAATATTTATACTTTAGTATCGTGGCTAGCGATGTTGGGATAATTTCTATTACCTATATCTTATTACCATCATGAGCTGCGAGACTGCTCTAGGATCCCATTACAATTGTATGAGATTGAAAAATTCTAAATTTTAGACATACGTATTACTTAGTATTAGACGGTAAAATAATTTCATAAGCTACTAACGCAGCGCAGTTTCAATATCTATAATGGTACCTTTTTTTTTTCGACGCGGGGACATCTTCAAAAGATTCCCGGGAGCTGTGGGGCTCGACCGGGGTATGTGAGATTCTTACCCACTAAAACCCCCGCGGCTGTCGCATCGGCACATGAGAGGGGACCCAGGTCTCCGGTGGGATCTGCACCAGGGGCCCCTCAGTGCCTTGCCTTTGAGCCCGCCGCCGGGAGGCGCATTGTAGCCCCCCGGGAACCAGTCACGGTGCTCACGGGGGTCGCAACCCCGCCGCCGTCCTCCTGGGAGTCGCCGCCGTACTCAATGGACGTTCTAAGCCCACACCCCGAACGTCCAGCGACTCCGAAGCTATAAAAGTACCTACTGTAGCCTCCGTGGCGCAGCAAGAAACATCTTGCTTTGCAAACCGGACGAGCCTAACCTGCTGAGAGCAATAACTTGGTTTATCCATTATAATAAAGCCGATCATCTGATCCATCCCATCGAATGAATAATTATGTATACCTAATACTCCTGTAATAAAGTCGGCCCTGCTGGAAAAAGATCCCTTTCCCCAGTCGTGTCGGTCATTCGTCATTGTGAGTCAATGTGAGAGAGAGTGCATGCATTACGCGTACCTGCGTAGTTGGCTGATCTTGTAAATGATTTTGGCAGTGTGACCAGAGCTTAGCAGATTACGTCACAGAATAGAAGAAATTAGCAGTTTTTAGCAGAATCAATGAAACCTTAGCAGAAATTTAGCTGATTGCGGTAGTTAAGTAATAATTAACTTAATTTTGTTTGGATAGTTGTGCAAACACGTAATAAAATCTGCCTTTTATATTATTAAAATTATTATGTGTGACTTTTTTGTTGTGGTATTTTGTTAGGTAATGTATATTTTCAAGGATAGTCCCGCGTTTACGTCAATTAATTGTCTCTCAGTTGTATGTAAAGTAGGTACTTACCATATTATATCTTAGTAATTAGTTAATTTTTTAAATAGTTGACTGGTATGATAGATGATCTCTGAGGGAAGAGAATCCAATGTTTTCGCCCTGGCTATTAAAAGCCAAGGTTGGCTGCAATTCACTGCTGCTTTTTGTGAAGATTGTGATATGAAATAAGTATCAAGCACATCTTTCTGTTTTAAAGGTTTCAAAGATCATGTTGTTATCTCAGCAAATCACAAAATATAAGATTAAACATAAGGTGGATTTGTATTTCATGGGGATGTATTTCAAACAAAAAAAAAAAATTTTTTACCAGACTTCAAAAAGGAGGGTTCTCAATTATACTGTACTTATATTATATATATTATATATTTATTATGTATGTTCGCGCATAACTCTGGCAATTATGAACCGATTTGAAAAATGATTTCTTGTACGGACAGTCTGATACACTGATTGGGTCCCATAGAAAAAATATTACGTACGAATAAATAGTTCCTGAAAAAAAAAGATTGGTGCGTCAGAATAATTTGTAAAAATGCCTAAAAGATGACTTGATATTACTGACTTATTGTTGCTTTAAGGAACAAAAATGGTCATAATTTTTTACCAATTTTAATTATTCGAAAGAAGGAACCACTATAATGAATCTTTGTGAAATTTATCACAACCGGATCAGAACTTCCTGGAGAACCATAAACGATGTGGAGGCATTTATCTGGTAAAAACCATAAAATTGATGTTCTCCATTACATTACTCTGACAAATATGAATCGATTTCGATGATTATTTTTTTATTCGAGAGAGTAAACTACTAAGTATAATGATTCCATGTAGATAAATTTCATTACGACCAGATAAATAGTTCCTGAAGAAACATGAATGATGTAAAACTATGTACTTATACGATGATGTGATCATAACCTACCTAGATCATTTTACCGTCTTCGATGGTTCAATCTTTATGTATGAAAATATCACAAAAATTCTAATATAAAATATTAAAAAAAAAACACTTCAGTAACACTAAAAAGTATAGATTAATTTAAATATTATTGAAGTTGGTGTTGGTTGGCGTACCTACTGTGTATATTTGGTACCAATTTCAATAATATTTAAATTATTTTATACTTTTTAGTGTTAATGAAGTCGGTTCAATTTTTCTTTAAATATTTCATCACAGTACGTTACGTTACTGCCACTTATATTAAATTCTTCAGTAAATATTCAAAATACATATTATGAAAGTAAACTATAGTCTTGTTATGTTTTAAAATATCGCGATTTGAAATTAGGCATACTTATAAAAGAAATTGTTGGTGTACGCATGTTTCTACGAACTTATTACACGTGTAACAAGTATTTGATAAAAATCTAAGGCTGCCTTATATTTCTAGTAGTTAAATGTCTTTGGATTTAATTTATTTTCCATCGGTACAGTACTGAATATAAATTTGCAGAATCTTTGCAGATTTTGACATGGCAGCGTAGCTTATTGATCAGTTTTAATCAAGTCACACTGCTGTGGCCGTAACAGTCAGAAGGACATTATTATTATCAGGAAAAGATGTACAATATCTTGTATTAGGTTCTTTAAGAATAATCTATCTAGTTAGTTAGATCAGTTGTATTTCCACCCTGTAATACATCTTCGTCGGAATAATTCTCGATACGATACGAAACAATAATAATATTACATATTATTTGTTGAAAAGAATTTTATCGCGCTTTATTTTGCATTTGAATATCCTGACGTTTCGAACACTTTACACCTTTACAGCATTAATAGTCACGGGCGGACTGAGGTGGTAGCTGTCCATACGTCATAGTTGTCTTTGGGTACCCTCAGGTCTTTTAATTAAATAAGTGAGACTACTACATCGAGTGGGGTATCATATGAAAGGGCTACATTTGCACATCTCAAAACACACTTATTTTGGTTTATGTTACGTAGTTTTTGGCTGATAATCAAAAATGTAAAAAAAAAACATCATTGCGACCCCACCCTTATCTCAAGTTTGTGGAGGGAAAAAATCTGAAATAATTATGGGTATTACATGTCTATCTATATTTTACAGGAAAAATAAAATGATCTTCTAAGTAGTACAGTGTTTTAGTAATCCTAACAAAACCTCGACAAACAAACTTAATTTTGCGGTTTGGTTTTGTTGCTATCTGAGGTATTAGGCGAAAAGATGGTATGGAACCCTTGGTCTGACTCGCACTTGGCCGAGTTTTTGTAATACTAAACCACAATGCAATGACCATCACACACACAAACAGCTATTTGTTCTAGTGCTTCTACTGTATTATTTATATTCTGTTAACTACTTTGCGATATGATAATATTTTAGGTAGCATTGTGCACTCCGTGTATATCTATTTATGGTAGAATATGTATGAATGCGCTAATGGTCGTGATGTAATGCGTTACAGAGTTCCTGAACAAGACGACCGTTTACAACCGCGAGACGCTGACGCGAGCGATGTGTCGGCCGCCGGGCGTGCCGCTGCTCACCGTCTCCAACCACCACTCGTGCTTCGACGACCCCGGCCTGTGGGGTCAGTACTTGATATGAAATATATCTCGCAAACTATTTACTAGGTGTCTGTTACAAACCGCACGCATCCGCACCGCCATGCCGGCACTGACCAGGGAGTCTAGTAAAAATTGTATAGGTAGTTAATTAGTTAGTTTTTTCTAATATATTTCACAGCGCCTCTAGCTGTAACTATCAACAAGTAATAAGTTTTAAAAACTAAAACCCGACTACGGGTAAAATCGCGGTCTTAGGCTCAATTCACACTAAGATGGCAGCGGCCGGCAGCGCACTTTCAGATAGTGGTCTGTAACGTATTATAGATAAAGTTTAAAATTCTTTCACACTGAAAGTGCGCTGCCGGCCGCTGCCATCTTGGTATGAATAGTGTGATATTATATAGCCTATAACCAGCGGACAATCAAGACGCTTCTAACGACACCCTACTTGTCAAATTATGTTAAGTAGATTAGAAGATATGCGTGAACAGATGAACATACATACATACATTCTTGTTAAAATCATAACCCTCCCTCCGTTCCGTAGTCGGGTAAAAGTGAGTAAAATGTATGAAAGAGAACTAACACCCCGTATTCACAAACAACACTTGACGGACGCTTTGCTGTGCGAATTTATATTATGGTGTTAATTGCGATGCGAACGAATACGAAAAATTTTGTGATGAAGATTCCAATTTGCTATTGTTGTGCCACTAGCTTATATTTAGTTCAGCCGTTATGTCATAAGCATTATTGAGGCGGGAGACTTATAATAACTAGCATAATGACGCCACAATGTATATGTAACCTAAATCATGATGAAACTGAGTTGGTAATAAAAGTAGTAAATATTTTTATACTTTCAAAATTTGGGAGAGTTTTTTTATAAATATGATATAAATCCTATCGTATAGCGTCCTTGACGAGTTATTGCATTTATATTATTTTAACAAAATACTGTAGCGACTGTCGAATCCGTTAAATATTCGGGGTCACCACAAAACGTAACGGGCCGTTTGAGTGGCTGTATCAAAATTCTGTGACCAATCAAGAAAATTGCCGTCTACATAGGCTTTTATGATATTATTATCGAGCTAGTAGATACCTGTTTTATACATCAGGTAACAGTAAATGTAGTTTTTTTAGTAAATGATAAAAGCAGAAGCAACATTTTAGACTTACAGCTTTGCAAGTCAAAAGCAAAATGTTGTATGTAGGTACAACGAAATGGTCTGGTACGGATAGTATCGAACAGATGTTTTAACAGGTATAGTATACGGCTTCACACAAAAATCATGTTTATGGCCAAACTCAAATGAAGCTCAATCCTTGTCAGTTTTATAAGTATGTACTTGTTTTTCAAACTACAGGTATAGTAAGTGACAATCATCGATATAAAATATTATATCGATGGTAACTTGATGATTCATAAATATTTTCCCTCTTTTGTTGCTATTCCTGAAACACCGCACCGCAAGAAATGTATTAAGCAACGCAAACGTGATATGTATATCCTTGTTATAATCGTTCAGGGCAGTGGCAGCGAACGAACAATACTTTAAGTTCGTCGATAACCATTATCTTTCGATAAGCATCGCTATCTGACGAACTCGCGACCTCTATACTTTATCATGCGCAAGAAACTAAGCGAGTACAATGTTCTAATACAAATTGTATTAAAAAATTGCAGTGATTATGTATTTTTCTGTGGACATGGACGCTACTCTGTTGAAGTGGCTGTATCGGTGAAGCCATGTTTACTCTTTACGGCGCGGGGGAAATGCCGGGCAATAGACAAATTTTACATAATCGAGAGAGTTTAGTTAATAACGATAATTTACATATTTTAAGCGATCTATAAATAATGTCACAAGTAGGTAGGTATAATTTTCCGACGTCACATACACACATCAAAAGTGTCTAGGGATCAAGCATTTTTAAGCGGATTTCTTGAGATTGAGATGTGGCTTTGTAATAAATTTATGATTTTATAAATTTATATGGATCCTTTTTGGTGCATTTCATAATTTGAATCAGGAACTGTGAATCAAATTCGAGTAAAAGATGAAAATCAGCTGTCAATATTTTCCCTATAAAAACATACAACGCATTGAAGACATTATTAGTGCTACTGTTTCCCTACTACTGATTAAAACCAACGTTATTATGGAGCGGCGACGTCATTTAAGCAGGGAAGAAATGCTCAGAGCCGTGGGAATGATAGAAGCTGGTTCCCGGCAACGTACTGTGGCTTTAGCTCTGAATACAAGTCAGAGTATTATCAGTCGACTTTGGACACGTTACCGAAGCACTGGTACCGTGGCTGAGCGCCATGGAGGACGGTATCGCTGCACCACACGGAGACAAGACCGATATATTCAAATCTTAACTCGAAGAGCTCCAACAATAACTGCCATGATGTTAGCCGTGAGGCTTCATCACTCTTCAGGGAACTTAATTAGCGACCAAACAGTCAGAAACCGCTTGCATGAAGTGAACCTTCATTCCCGAAGACCGCTACGGGTACCACCTATAGCAATGCACAATCGTAGGATTCGATATCAATGGGCTCTTGAACACAGAAATTGAGCAGAAGAACAATGGCGTTTCGTGTGCTTTTCTGATGAGTCTCGTTTTGGTATGAGACCGGATACAAGACGTATACGACACTGGAGAACCCCTGGACGCCAACAGCGATTAAAATCCTGCCAGGAAGTCCATCCTTATAGTGGTGGAACCATCATGGTATGGGCGGGTATTTGGATCGGCGGAAGAACTGAGTTGATTTGGATCAGAGGCAACCTCAACGCTCAAATTTATGCTGAGACGATTGTATCAGACGTCATCGTTCCTCTACAAGTGCAAATCGGTCCCTTATTTCAGTTAATGCATGATAATGCACGACCGCACACCGCAAGAGTTGTAAGACAGACTCTCGCCGCAGCTAACATCAATGTCCTGCCCTGGCCTGCTCAGTCGCCAGACTTGAACCCGATTGAGCATGCATGGGATATGCTACAGAGAAGAGCTCTGCCGAATATGGAGGGTATCCAGTCGCAAGAAGACCTTTTTTTGTTGTTGCAACGAACATGGGCGGCCATTCCACAGCGTGATTTGGATGAACTCATTTTGAGTATGCCAAACCGATGTTCTTGTGTTGTTAGTGTTCGCGGTAGAAACACGGATTATTAATTGTTTAAGTTACCCAATAAAATTTTAAAGAAAACTGTTATTTCAGTCTTTTTTTCGAACTTTTGTGTTAGTGGTTCAAATGTCAAAAATCCCTTTATTAGGAAAATGGCAAATTTCTTTATTAATGCAAAGGTGACTTGGTTTATCGTTACTGTGACAAACGAAAACACTTTATTTGATGAATCCTTAAAGAAAATTTTAATTAATATCAATCAGGAGAAAAGTTATTGCAAAAATATATGTTGATCCCTAGACACTTTTGATGTGTGTAGTTTGCAATGATACAAACAAAAATCATTAAATTTACAGTTTCAGGTTATATGTACGTACAGATGACATCACGAAGCATAAAATATGACTCATGCGTCACACGAAGTCACGCTTTGTTGTCCACCCTCTTGTCGTGTGACGTAATGGATAGTCCCTAAATACAAACTTATAACGTTACACCTATACGTTCAGAATTTTTATGTTAATTAGCGGGCCGAGTCAGAGTAGTGGAATAATTGAAATATGACGAGCGAGGTGCTAGCGCTTAGTGGGCAGGGTGCGGGCGTGATGGCATGCGACCAGGGGCGTATTTACCCTAGGGCCAAGGGGGCCATGGCCCGGGGCGGCAGGATCCGAGGGGCGGCGCTAGCCGCACCTCGCTTAGCCATGTGCGTCTTTCATTTTGGTTTTATGTGATTGAAGGATTAAAAAACCTACATGATTAACTTAAACTAAAACTGATTTGTTTGAACTAGTCAGGAATTCGGGATGTTTCGCTTTCAACGTTGTTGTGCGTGTAGTTTTTGTACATATCCAACGAGAGATGGTAGGGCGGCGCAGCCAAAATACAAGCGTGTCTGTTCACCGCTAAAAGGAGTCCGTTCACCTTGGCTCCTATTTTCCAGAATGTATCCTTAGAATACACCAACCGCCTTCAGTTGTCGGGGTTGATATTTCCTCAAACCTAATGTTTGGGCGGTTCATTGAGTCCAAGACCAAAGTAGCCGCAAGGAAGCTTGGTGTCCTTGCAAAGATCCGGCCGTACTTCACACTGGGACTGCTTCTGATGTTATATAAAGCGCAAGTTGGGTCGTGTGTAGCAGGCGCGGTCACAGCCAACGATTTTGGGGGTGGGGTGGTCATAGTTGACGGGCCCATTGGTCTAGTGCCCTAGCCGCTAGCCAATAGGTCGTGGGTTCGATTCCCACCTTGCGTCTGAGTGTTTCAAGTGCGTAACCTATTTTGGATAAAATTGGTTAAACGTTTTAAAGTAAGAAATAAAGTTTGTCAATTTGACGTGTAAGAGTTTGTGATTTTGGGGGGTCATGACCCCTAGTCTGTAGTCATATATGGGCTGGTGCTGCAAAATGTCATCTAGCAGCTTTGGACTCGGTGGAGAAGCGTGCTAAAAGGCTAATTGGTGTCACTAGGTTCGTGGAGGCCAATCTACAAAGCCTAGAGCACAGGCGCAGAGTAGCCAGCCGGTATTCTACAGGCTGCATTTTGGAGAGTGTGCGCAGAAATTAAATGAATTGATTCCACCATCACCCTTCTATCATCGGACGACAAGACGCACAGCGCACACGCACCCATACGTGGTAAACGTGCTTTCAGTCCGGACTAAGCGATTTGCTTCTTCGTTTATAATAGGGACAGCTAAGGACTGGAATAGTTTGCCTGCGTCGGTTTTCCCGCCCGATTATAATGTAGATGTCTTCAAGACTAAAGTGAATAGGCTATTCATAAGCTAGTGTGCTTTACCATCCTCGACTGCGTCACCGCTTTCCATCAGGTGGAACTGTGGTCAAGCACTGGCTTATATTGGATAAAAAAAAATACTAGTGTATGGGGCGGCAAATCCTAATGGCCCGGGGCGCCAAATTCTTAAATACGCCTCTGCATGCGACCTCAATTTATGGGGACATTGTAAACAGTGCCTTATAATACAGATTTTATCTATGTATTTCGCTAATTTAACTCAGTCCACTAATTAACACAAAAAGCTATGTAGGGGCACGCCATATCTCACAAATTAAAACATGTATGACCGATAAATCAACGTACATATAAGAATACAAACAAATGAGGTCGATTATAATAGTAGATTTATTATATGGATCCAAATGATTTCTAACGAAATATTAGATGTGTGTCCCGTGAATGTATATTATTAATTAAATCTCGAACCATCGATCGTTTATTATTTGCACAGTCACGGTCTTGTGGCAGCATGCAGGCCCGTGAAAGGCGTGTGATGAAAATTATGATGATTCGAAAAATGATCATAAATATTTGTGCACACGGAACGCGCATGTTCTTATTTCGAATTATTATTTCAAATTGTCTGCAAATGGATTGAACCTTTAACATAAACACAATAAACAGTGGGAGTTCAAAAATCCCTGTCCGATTTGTATGGGGCAAATTCGCATTGCTGGTACTAATCAGGAAAAATATTTATGACATATCTAACAAATAAGTTATACTTATGTTTGTATTATGACATCGAATAAAGCAGAGATCGGATAGGGTTCTTCTTTTTGACAATTGATCCCAAACTAAGCAGAGCCTGTACTATGGAAATCAGACAACTGATACTAATACTTATATACTTTTTTTGTGAATACATACTTAAATAGATAAATAACACCCGGACACTTGGTGGGAATCGAAGCCACGACCTATCGGGTAGCGGCCAGGGTGTCTAACCGCTAAACCAACAGGCCCGTTTTATTGACACACTGTATATGACTTAAGTTTTATTTTAAGCGAGTTTAAATTTTATGCTATTCTTAACATCTATGCAACCGCTATTTTTAGAGTCCATTTTGTTTTGTTTATTAATCTAGTATCTCGATGTGTCGTACCATGACTTTGACACGCCCCGTGCTCCCATTGTGCGATCATAAAACTCCAACATCAAAGTCAATTAGGTACTTTATAAAATTCAAAAATAGTATTTGTTAAATGATGACTTATTTACTTTCTTGCCACAAATCAGTTTACGCTGTTACTGAGCACTAGGCCACAAAATACTCAGAGTACAGAAGGCAAGCTTCATACAACGGGCGTTCGAGCAACGCACACATAGACAGCACTCGCGCTCACGGACACGATATGTCGGAATATCTTGGCTTAGTGCGAGCGAATTATTTTAGTTATTATTGGTTTTTATTTCCGTTCTTCCAGTTTTATAATCAACAATCAATCAAAAAACTAGATACGAGTGCCACTATCACGATAGTTTTTTTCGCATAAGCCAGAGTTGATAAACCTAGCGCTACCGCCGAACGTAGGTATGAAAAGCGAGGTACATACACGAGCTTGCCTTCTGTACTCTCAGTATTTTGTGACTAGGCGGTGTCCTATTTAAAGATCTCACAGTATGTTATTAAGCCCATTTTTTGGACATGTACTTTATATCGCAAAAAAACTATAGATTTAATCATTTTAAACGTTAGAGTAGAACTCTCAAGAGTCCTGACAACTTCAGCAGATGTCCGAAAAATCTCAATAATATACTGTGATTAGCTCGCGCGAATCAATTGTACAATCCGTAAGCCGGTTTACTCCATAGTAGCATCACAAAATAATTGGTGCAGGAGGCTGACTCCCTACAATGAGCCGAATCAAACTACCGTAGGCGCGTAACTATCTAAGTGTGCGTGGGTCCGATTCGGCTCATCGGTCCACCTTCTATGGTAGCATATTATTACTATAGTGTGTGTCGGTGTGGTGTGCGTAGGCGTGCTGCAGTGCGGTGTACTGGTGCGTGGCGCGCGCATGCGCTGGTCGCTGGCGGCGCACGACATCTGCTTCACGAACGCGCTGCACTCGTGCTTCTTCGCGCTCGGCAAGTGCGTGCCCGTGGTGCGCGGCGCCGGCGTCCACCAGGTACCGCATCACCGTAAGGCGTCCACCCGACTCCAACGTTAGCAGTAACAATGTAATGTTACATACTAATGGAAAGGTGTTGTTTTCATTCGGTAACAGCAGAAGAAAATATCGTGAAGAACCCTAAGAACGCCCCAGAATTTATTCAAACGGTGTATTTAATACAAGAGATCCTTACTAAGTAGTTGGTAATTATGGGATTAAAAAGATTGACGTATGTTTGTGAGACGTATGCACCTTTGCACAGTTCTCGCACGCTCATCTGATCGCCTAAGTGGAGGCTGCGTTACGATCTGATGGTATCAAAAAAATACATTCACGACGAATTGAGAATCTCCTCCTTTTTTGAAGTCGTTTAAAAAGCCCGACTGCAAACAAAGAAAATAGTCTTAAATTACATTATACATTATGTACATAACACGTATAAACATGTATACATTTTTCAACTCATCTTGTTAGGACTACCTTTCATTTGATGTTTTTGGGTGTAAAAAGAAAACAAAATGGCGTCTGACGGCGGTCTATTTTTCTTTTTAAAATAAGCCTATATCACTCCCACAATTAAGACGAATCTCGCGACATGTTATAAGTCAAAATTTATCAAGCTCCAAGCTTACATACATATCCCACCTTCTGAGGCAGTCGGGCAAAAAGTTAATATGTAAGAGGCATATGCGTAATAAAGATATTTTGAAATTGAACACCCGTATATTTTTACGCCAGTTTATCCTCGCTTAAAGTTTGAAAATTCAAGTTACGAACATTCGCAGCAGATATCCTAAACAGTGTGTTAGTGGCGATCGACTTCTGTGTAAAACGGTAGACTCGCAGCGATTGGGTGGGTACACACTATTGTGTGTCTGTGAATGACATCCGGTGGTTGTGTGCGGCAGCCGGCGATCGACTTCTGCGTGGATCGTCTGTCGCGTGGCGAGTGGGTGCACATATTCCCCGAGGGCCGCGTCAATGTGGACAAGGAGCAAATCCGGTTCAAGTGGGGCGTGGGCCGTCTGGTGGCTGAGTGCGCCGCCGCGCCCCTCATAGTGCCCGTGTGGCACGAGGGCATGGACCAAGTGCTGCCCAACGCCGAGCCCTACCTGCTGCAGTTCCGCAAGCGCGTCGTGCTGAACGTCGGCGAGCCCATCCAGATACACCGTCTGCTCGACAGGTACCTTGACCGTTACCACTTAATAAATAGGTACAGAAGACCGGCTCCCTACGCAGAAGCATACGTACGAAAAAAATACATAAGTAAATTTATTAAAAGCAGCAGAGCACTGCTGTAAAAAAATATTTTTCTTACAGGAAAAAAGACATATTGGCCATCACTGTCAGTTTTTGTATGGCAACGGTTACACATTCGTGAGACAATTAACCAAGAATGAATGTGTAGCCACCGCATAACTTTACAATCTGTATAACAATTCACACTCTTAACGCTAGAGGTTATTGCTAAGGCGATCTTAAATCAATTCAAACTACTATTAGTTTGACTTTTCATTCGATTCAGTTATTGTAGGGAGCCAGTTTTTTGTAATTATGTATTTCATGCCATTACTTTTCCCGTTAGCACTTGCTACACAGCTCTCTGTGGTGAACGCGTGGACGATAAAGTATACTTCAACCATTGAGTTAAATTCAATGACTTCAGCACAGCAACTTCTCATTGGCTGGCACTGGCAACTTCAATTAACACAGGAACGCCACTTAAAGAGGTGATATTTGACTGCGATCATCAGTAAGGTGGAAGTATTTGTGGTGGATGATTTTCGTTTTACCACTTTTAATAATTCTTCATTTCTTGTAATAAAAAATATTGGCGTAATAGGTTAATACTATACGAGTTAATAATATGAAAATTTTACCTTAGAATAAAATTTGTATTATGTTTCCTAAGACGTCCGAAGTCCTTTTATGAGAGAGTGCATCGTCTTTTTCTTCGCTTTGCCGCTAGATGTCGCTACCTTACCGTCACGTGACCCCCGAATACAGCGCCACAGTGGCCAAATCTGGAACTAAATGAGATTGCACAGAGCAAGCCGCCAACTTTGTCATTGTTCGGCTCATAAAATGATGCTGGTATATAACACCAGGAAGGCATTGTATGGACTTCGGACGTCTTAGGAAACATAATACAAATTTTATTCTAAGGTAAAATTTTCATATTATGTGTTCCGTTTGACGTCCGAAGTCCTTTTATGAGAGATCTGTTTGTTATCTCCTGGTGGCTTGCATAGTAAAACGCAACAATGTGATAGATTTTGTTATTAGTACAAAAGTATATGAAAAAAAAAACAATTAAATAATTCATAATCTGCCCTAATTATATTTTATAACTTCTTTCTTTTAACATGGTTGTCTAGAAGAAGCGGTTTCAATCGATACGACTACCATTCGCATAATTATATCTTAGAATATTTTCTAGGTGTATAATGAAGAGCATTATATTCTATAAATCAGCTTGAACAAAAATGCACAACATAAAATAGTTCAATAGACTATTCAATTGATACAGATTTTTCAAATCAAATCACCAAATTTATCCCCGCAAAAGCCCTAATAAAATAGGCTGAGAAAAAAATGGATAGTGATTTTTCCGATTTGGTATTATTGGTACTTCTAAAATATATATTCATGAAATAAGAATTAATATTTTCGTACGGGTTCTTAAAGGCGCTAGTTTACGTTAGTCAAAATATCGGTAATAGGGTACTTTTCTTAATAGTTAAGAAATAAATAGGTGATTTAAAGCTAGCCAAGTGTAGCCGCTATAACTGCTTCAGATAGAGTTCACCATACCCAAGCCCCATAGGATCGCGGTAATAGTTGATCTAAGAGGTTCCCTTGTTATAAAAATAAATTTATTCCAGGACGGAGGTGTCAATAATGTGCAACTTATTTGTTGATCCAAATAGTAACGTTCACACGAAACAGTCTGCTTGAGAATCAAGAATAAGCGTCTTGTTGAGAAACAAACAGGAGATACATGCAAATTCCTGGGAACTAAATATTGCTTATAAAGTGATAGTCATGCTTGTCAATGTAAAGAGTCAAGTCATGTTACTCTAGTACCTGAGGCGAACCAGAGAAATTATTAAAACTTCTAATAAATTGGACAAATCTGGATTCATTATCATCACTGAACAACAAATTAAGGGTTGTTATTATTAAAAAAATTGTATCAGTAATACAATTTTTCTGGCATCTCAGATAAGCAGTTTTTGGAGCTTATGAAATGGCTTTAACAATTAAGTAGTAAGTTAGTACAAATGATTATGACTCAACTTAATTATTTGAAGCTCTTTCGGCATCAGTTAAAATTTTCACATACTGATGGTATAACTGATTTAAGCACGAAAATAGTTCAATAAGCAAATCTTTAATTTACTTAAAAATGGGTTTGTTAAAATAATGACCGACGGACGGACGATTTTAGATGACGATAGTGCAATTTAATTTGAGTTCACCACTGAGCCCATGTCAGGATATAATTATTAAGCGTAAACGTTTTCCAATATGTTGATAAGAACTGTTTATCGTCTGGTGACCCGCTTTGAGTTAGGGTATCCCAGCCGAAATGAGCCAAGCGTCCAGCTATAGTACTGTAGCTGTCGTAGTATGGGTACTTGAACTAGAGATCGGCTTGTTGCTGAATCCAACAAACCGTTTCAAAGTTCTTTCTACTTTCATTTAACACTTTCGCACTCATGGGTACTATCAGTGGCGTGCACTGAAAGCAGGCTAAAATATCTGCGAGTTGTTTATGCTATAAGCTATTTGTTCGTGTTCCAGCACAAATATTCTTAAATTAACCAATATTACCAACATATCCATTTACGTTAAAAAAAATTACGTTAATTCATGTCCAAACTAAGATTTTTTTAAATTAAGACTGTTTAGAGAAATCCTAGGGTAGGCAAAATATTTTTGTCAGTATGGAGCCGCTGAATAAACTTATTAATGTTTTCAAATGCAAATTAATATGTCTATAGTATTTGCTTGCATATGGATATTTGAAATGGTATAATAACATACTTAAAATAGGTTAAACAAGCCGAATACATTTTTTTGCCTACCCTCTGTGCACGCCACTGGGTACTATTATAATGAACCACTCTTGTGACTGGTTGAGATGACCACACATACACACGCGGACGCAGGAGAATTGGTGGAGAAAGATCCACGCAAGATCGTTACTCCAACAACTGCTGAAAGCGTTGTGAAACTACGCGTGCTAGTTTGACAAGTCCAGCGTAACATACCTCAATAGCACGTAAGCTTTGCTTGACGCGGAGAGGTGTACATCTGGAGTTCTCCTAAAGCTGATCACTCTGTGCCGGATCGATTTCGTGAGAGCATCGATCCGGCAGTGAATGAGAGCAGGCCGGTCTACGTATTGTACACACCCGGTAGGTGCAAGGGACAAAGACCTGCGGCTGTTAGTCAAGAGTTGCTTTATTCCAAGAGCATTAAAGATTTCGTGTCGCCCTCGTTCCTACATACGGAACATAGTGTGGTTTTGCTGTCGAACTGTAAGATTACTTTGATTGATGTTTCGATAGCTTTTGCTGTTTATAAGAACAGCCATCACAGCGTATTTTGTAATTTCCTTTAGGGTGGTACAGACCCGGTAGGTGCAAGGGACAAAGAACTGAGACTGTTAGTCAAGAGTTGCTTTATTCCAAGAGCATTAAAGATTTCGTGTCGCTCTTGTTCCTACATACGGAACATAGTGTGGTTTTGCTCTCGAACTGTAAGCTTAATTTGATTGAAGTTTCGATAGCTTTTGCTGTTTATAAGAACAGCTATCACAGCGTATTTTGTAATTCCCTTTAGGGTGATACAGTACCGACCCGGTAGGTGCAAGGGATAAAGAACTGAGACTGTTAGTCAAGAGTTGCTTTATTCCAAGAGCATTAAAGATTTCGTGTCGCCCTCGGTCCTACATATAGACTTCAAGTGCCTTGTCGTTGTTTACTGACGCTGGCCATTGAATGTGTCCGTGATCAGAATACTCGTAATGGACAGAGTCGCTCATGATAAATGCGAGTTTTCTGATCGTAGTCTTCTAACCACCATTCCAGATCGCTTTGTACCACGTTCTGAGAGAAGCATGGACGGTGCGAAACGGATGCTGTGGGGCTACAGCGTGCGGCAATGCTACCTTCCCCGTTGGGTGATGAAGGTTGCAAAAGTTAGGCACCCTAAGAGGCGTTGCGCCTGCTTGAGGGGCCAACTGCCTGCTGTTAAGATACTCAGAAAGTGTTGACGGACTTTTAATATATGAATACTTGACGTGGAGTTGTGTTTCATACTATATCGAGAACTTTAAACATGTGTTTGGGGTGAGAATTGATTTTTCTGAATCGATTTCCATGTCCAGGCTTTTGAGAAACTATGGCAATGGCAATTTGAAGTTTCCGCATCGCCTTGCACTGGTAGACTAATATAGAGTCGTTCAGATATACGGACTGACAAGGACTCTTGCTGCGAAAGATTTCGGCAGTCCAAATCGATACTGTGGGAACATTCTCGGTGCTGCTGCTAACCCGAAGGGTAGAACAGTCCTTCGTAACCAATGCGTAGGTAGTCTATGACCTTTGGTTATGAGATAATAGGCCTGTCGTTGTTCGCATGACGACGACGTCGCCTGCGACCCGCGTCCTTGGCGCAAATTTATACATATAATTTCGTCCGGAACGCGGGAGTGCTGTTAATAGTGATGATTTTAAATTTTATCTTGAATGGTTTGAATCTCTAAGCCGATGTCTAGAGATTCAAGTTGGAGCTTGAAAATGTTTTCAAACGTGCAGTTTGAAAACGAAAACATTTTCAAGCTTCCATTTTTGGTACTAGGGGTGGTCTCTCAGCGAATGGAATGCGGGCAGCAGAAATTAATTTCAGAATAGTTCTGCGAGGAACGCATCCTTATCACCCCCCCCCCCCCCCCTGTTTCTAATTATCGTAATCAAAATTTTTGTTTTATATTATGTATTGCTTTGCTTTAATGCCTTTGGTTCCGATACCGGGAACTGAACCCAAGCCTCCTGGGAGAGAGCCAGGTCTCTTAGCCACTAGACCATATCGGAAGAAGCGAAAGGGCTTCCTATACGAGATCTAGAACACACTGGTGACTGGCCGTACCAAGATTTAAATAGTGGCGTTGGCTAGTAAAATAATCAGTAAAGTCTTTAGGATTGCACATAAATTCTGCAGAGCGAATAAGTTTTCCACCATATCTTAACAGGTCTCTTTTAAACTCCTGAGAAGAGCTTTATAAGAGATGTACGAAATACCGAATTGGATATGTCATAAGAAACTTTATTGCAATCGGAATAACAAACCCAAGAAACCTTCAACTTTTTGTAAAAAGATCATTTTAGCTTGGTCTCCGGCTTTATCTACCATCGCGTAAAATTCCGTAAAGCAACGTTCAGGAATTCATTTTATGCACAAAAAAGCAATAGTTATGCACAAAAAAGCTTTAGAAAGGGCCGCGAAACTACGTTCTAATTTACTCCACTTGAATAGAGAGGAGGATCCTCTAAATTATTTTTTGAAACGAATGGTATGATATACGGAATTCCAATCCGGACTGTTAAATTTTTGTATTGTACGCAATAGTTTAACAATCCTGCTCGAGCAGATGCTCGAGGTACAGAAAGTTCCTCAATGGCAACGTTATGGAACCCCCGGTGTCTTCACTGGTAACCACTGCAGATCCCCACCTAAAGGAGTCACAGTGGCGAGAATGTGTGGTAAGATTAGTCCCAAAAATAATGGGAGCATTTAATTACCACAGTTTAATATCATTTACACCAGGTAGATGTGAAAATGGGTAATATATTATTTACATTTACCGGCGCTGTAGCGGGGATACTATATCCCGAAATATTTTTCGCACAAAATATATTATTAAAAGACTTACCAGATGTCCTGATAGTACCTCTAACCTTCGCCGGAGGAGGGGCTTGACCCCAATGATCTTGATGTTGTGGGTAACTTGGAATCTTCTTGGAGCGCACCGGTTATCACAGAGCCTAAATGCGTTGATTCACGATCACTAAGCAAGTCACACTCGTAAAATTAATTCTGTTTCCGCGGTATGAAAATTCCCGGGATGTTTAAACAATTTTACGTAACGGTTTTAATTAAATTTTCGTAAAAATAAATATTGGGTAACTTTCTACTTTTAGTCTCGAAAGCTACAATAAAATAATAATTTAAATATTTTTTCAATAGAAAAACTGTAACGACATGCGTTCGGTTCCGAAAACGACGCAACAATGACAAAGTTGGCGGCTTGCTCTGTGCAATCTCATTTAGTTCCAGATTTGGCCACTGTGGCGCTGTATTCGGGGGTCACGTGACGGTAAGGTAGCGACATCTAGCGGCAAAGCGAAGAAAAAGACGATGCACTCTCTCATAAAAGGACTTCGGACGTCAAACGGAACACATAATAACTTGTAGCAATAACACCATTCACGGTCGCGCCAGAACGCGAATGCCAAGCCATTGCATGATGGCATCCAGTGCGGCGTCCTGCAATTTTATTGACGTCCAGCCGCAGCCAAGCAGGGCCGGTGAATGGTCCGACTTAATCTAGTTCTAATAATAAATCGAGTGTATGTGGCGGGTAGGCTGCGAAGCGCGAACGCGAGCGAGGAGGAGACGCGGCGCGCCGTCACGCAGCGCATACAGGACGAGCTACTACGCCTGCGCGAGCGCACGCACGCGCTGCTGCGCCGCACCGCCCCCGCCCCCGCAGCGCCCCCCGCGCCCGACGCACCCGCCGCACCGCTCCGCGAGCCGAACGGCAAACCGCACGATCAGTAGCGGCCCCGACCAACATATCTTTTTATTTATCATATAAGCTGTAATGTGTGGCGATGTTAGCGGTAAGGTTCACTGTACGTGTAGTCCCGCGCCTTGCCGCGCCGGGACCTCTTTAGTCCCGCACCTCCGTGGATGGTTTGTGTGACGAATTTTTTAGATAATTTTACACCGTTTTACCTAGTCCGTGTAGTTTTTGCTCATAGGACACCTGCGATTCGCATCCGTTGTTAGTGCCGCCCCGTCTGCCGAAGGAGCTAGCGACTCGCTGCTCTTGACGGGGGCGCTACGCTCGGATATCGTAGTCGGCGTTTAGAAAATAATACTCAGAGCCGCCGCTGTATTCGCAACAAAAAGACCGTTGCACGCCGAGTGTAGGCGATATTTGTACCAGAACATATTTTTAAAACACGTTTTAAAACACTGTTTTGAATACAAAAATCTAAAGAAATATATTTTCTCAAAAAACCTTTGATAATCGTTTGCACCGAATACTTGTATGGCCCTCTGATTTAATATTGGTGTGCTTTGTACATTGCGGATTGCACCAAAATCATTTGCCACCGATCAAACTGTTGGTCGAGTGTTTCGTATTTTGCAGCCTCGCAACTAGGGCTGTCAGATGCCGCAAAATTCGGGATTGTCCCGGAATTTGCGAAAAATATGCTATATCAATATTAGCCTTGAAAACCTAAATGAAATAATAATAAACGGATTGCCTTTCTTTGTAGCTCTTTAGATTATAATTTATGAATCACTTACATTTTGATTTCAATAAGCGATTGAGACTATCGTCCTTGATTAATCCTGGATTTTATTAGGTCAATGCAGAAATATCCAAGAAATGCTCAGCCTGCATCTGGCAACCCTACTCGCAATCGCGAGAACTGTATTTACTTGGAGGTACCTTAATTGTGCCACGTGTGCTGGCATGCCAGTTTCTTTGATATTAAACGTTGTAACGTTGATTATACAAGATGAAAAGTGGCATAAGTATTGAATAAATAAAATGTTAGTCAAAGAAAACTTTTTATATTTATACGGTATACACTGAAGAGAAGTTTACTCAATCTTGGATGATCAAGTTCAGTGATATATGTGAACTCTTATTTTGATGTATTAAAGTTTATATTATCTTTAACAATTATCGAGTTAATTACTTTACATTTTGTTAACAGCTATGATCAAATTAGGCCCTCAATATAGATTTTTTGTAATGTCATAGGTATGTACTCTATTGACACTTACGCCTACAGCTTCTTGATTATAAATATATCCTATTATGTAAAAAGTTTTCATTGAATAGAATACAATACCTTCACCGTCTTATTACAAAAAGCAGCGATTAACTCAGGAAATTGTTCCTTAAACGTGGGTCTAAACCTAGGTTTTTCGTTAAACTGCTTTTCGTAATAAGACTGTCAATGTCTAAGGTAGGTAAGTACCTACCTACTATTCTTCGTGTAGCATTGTTTTTCCGTGTTTTTCCACTAAACGTTAGTGGTGACATTCTCTTTGCGTGGCCACTACAGGTTATTGCGTAAACATGTTATTCATACGTTGTGTGCTCTAAATTCATGCTATATTAGTATAATTATTATGTGATTTCGGTTACGATTGTAATTCATTTTATTATTATTCCAAACCTGTTGTTATTATTACAGTTATTGCTACGTTATTAATGTGACTAATTTCAACGCTTAACGCGCTGACGAGAACGATGATCAGATTCTGCAGGCTCATTACTATATCAAAAAGATTCGTATTGTAATTAATTTGCGATCGACTTTTTTGTGTATGAGTTCTATGACTTCAAGTCTTCCGTAGGTACAGTTTATGTATTTGTTAATTATTTAATTTTTTTATTAATACAGCTTTGATCTACGGTTCCTATGCTAAGACGCACACACATAATGTATTATCATGTGTAGGTACATTTCTATACAGTCGCCGTTTGCCCGCACTTAGTAGTCACAATTATTATTGAAAGTGTCGCAGACGAATTGCCACTGTCGCCAACCGGAGAGCATTCGGACAGACTTTACATACCCTCCGAAATACGGAAATCTACCAGCAACTAAACCAGTCTCTCAAAGTGTTCGATAATGTCCCCATTTGGGCGCTGGAGGCCGTCAGGAGGGCTGCTCCAAGCAAATTTGTGTTTTGGATTAGATGGATTAAAAAATAATGAGTGTTTTCTAATACAGAATGTTAGAAAAAAAATACAGGAGCGGATTCGTATTGCTAGTATAATTTAGGAAAAAAATATGATACTTATTCAACTAATTAATATTCGTAAAGGCACTTACTTAATCGTATAGATGATACACCGAATATCAGTGATCAGACAGGGTTTTTTAACACTCTGTATTTGAAACTAAAATACAGGCGCAGATTCCGGGGACGCAAATTACTCCTCTCTTCACCTTGAGTAACAAAACCTATATCCTTTCGCAAACCGAGTCCCTCTCTCCAATCTAGTGGAAACTAGAAAAAAGGGGCAATGACCAAAATAAGTTTGAGAACCTATGCTCTAAACAGGGTGTTATGTCTGTAAATGACGGTCGAAGCGCCTTAGTGCGACATACGAGTAGCGACCACGCACTTTGCGATACGCTTTTGAGGGGTCCGAGCTGCTAGTTAGTATTTCTTACCACCCACGCCTCAAACTGACGTGGCTGTGAATGGCGCACGCTTCGTAATGTCTTGTCTGTATCCGCGTTAAGAATAGTGGATATGTTTTGAATTTAGAATAGGCATGGTTAGAGCCGTAGGACAAAGCGGCGTCAGTCGCGTCCCCGCGGCGTGCGCACGCGCACAATGGAAGGGCGGAGGCGCCGCGGCCTCTCTACAGCCCAGTTTGTATATAGATAATGTAATGTATTAGACCCGATAGTATTTTTGTGTTAAGCCGTAACATAATCATGATCTGTTGTCCAAATAAAATACAATGTGCTTTTTGAGGATCTACCTACTTTTTTTCGAAATAAATCAATGGACTTCATTATGTAGTTTTAATATCTATCTATCTGCGTATATAATTCTAACGTCCGGCATCGTCTCGCTGTGTTCCTCCCTAACCTAACAAGGGTCGTAACTTGACATTTAAACGCACGCGTTTTGTTATCTTTATAAATAGCGTCACCTGTATGTATGTATGATGGTAATGGAATCTTGCGATTAAATTTTTACCCACTGAAGAAGTGTGAAGTGTGATCGCTAGAAATTTTGCACATGTATCAAGGACCGGCGATGAACCCTCGAATGGCCGTAAGTAAACTTAGGCGCAATTGACATCAACTGTTCCTACAATTCACTGAAAGTATTACTGCTGCTTACACACTGCTACTTGGCGGTAGAATATGTGACACCGCAGTGTCACCCGCAGGTGATAGTAGGTACCTACTTACCTAAACGAACACGGACAGAAAAACCGCAGTATATGCATGTTTCCTGGACCTTTCAAAAGCATTTGATCTCGTTTTCTACAACGTCCTGTGGGGAAAGCTTCTAGATTCTGGTGTCCCTAATGCACTGGTGACCATTCTATATGGTTTATTAACCAAATAAAATTTGTAAGGTGGTCGAATGCTTTGTCCGAGCGTTACAAACTTGAGTGTGGTGTTAGGCAGGGAGGTCTCAGCTCTCCGAGGCTTTTTAATGTGTATATTAATAAAATAAATTTATTGTTGAGCTCAGTAACACTCGTATAGGATGCCATATTGATGATGTTTGTTTTCGTTTGCTGTCCGTGGTACCACCAGTAGTAGTACCACCAGAAATAAATAAATTAGATTTCACATTATTTTCGTTTATTTTGTAATCGTTTACTTAGTAGGTATCTGGGTTGGAAGTACTAGGGTAGCATAAAACAGGGGGTGCATAATCTTGTGCCTTGTCTGGCTTACTGGTTTTGATTGGTCGTGAAACCAATCAAAACCAGTAAGCCAGACAATCAAGAGGTGAGGGCCGGGAGGGTAACGGATGTATCAAGAGGCGAGATATCCTTGTATCTTGTACTTCCCTGGTACTTCTACTATAAATATGTTAACTACTACTCAATAGGTACCGCATCCTCAGTATATCCTGGACGTATCACAATGCATTGGAGGTGGACTTGAGGACTCTTCCTTATGTCCTATGCTTCCCTGGTACTTCTAGTATAAACATTTCAACCACATTCATATGCTCATAAAAGATAAGGAACAAAATTATGCACCTGCTATTTTATGCTAACCTAGTACTTCCGGTAATAATTGGTCGATTTATTACTCAAATTTCTACCAAGTAACGTAAACTATTACAAAATAACGAAAATAATAGAATATTATTTAAATCAAATTAATTTATATCTGGTGGTACTACGGAGTTGTCCGTCCCCAGTGGTACCACGGACAATTTTTTTTATAATAAACGGTTTGTTTAAATAACTTAAGTTATGCTGATGACATAGTGCTGCTTAGCCCATCAATCTGTAGAATAAGAAAATTGCTCTCAATCTGTGAAGGTTATGCTGATAAGCACGGGCTGAAGTACAATGCCAAGAAAAACGAACTGTTGGTTTTCAGAGGTAAAAATAGAAATCCTTTGCATGTCTCGTCTGTAAAACTTAACTTCACTATTACAGAGGGTGTCTCAGTTTAAGTATCTGGGTCACATTATGACCGAAGACTTAAAAGATGACACTGATATGGAAAGGGAACGCAGGGCATTGGCTGTGAGGGGTAATATGGTGGTTTGTAGGTTTGCTGAGTGCACAGTTACAGTGAAAATTACACTGTTCAAGGCCTACTGCCAAACATTTTATACCAGCAGCCTCTGGGCCAATCATACCCAGACTTCCGACAATGCCTTGCGTATTCAATATAATACCTTCAGGATGCTGTTGAGGCTTCCACCTTACTGTAGTGCGTCAGGCATGTTTGCGGATGCGCATACTGACGACTACTTCGCAATTATGCGTAAAAAAGTCGCATCAATAATACGCAGGGTGGGTGAGAGCACCAGCAGCATCCTCAGGGTGTTTGCGGAGAGGCTGGATGGGCAAGTTTATGAAGCTGCAAGTCTTACGTGGAGGTAAATAAACCTCCCAACCGTATTTGTGTGCGTTATTTATGTGTTTACATGTACCTACTTACATAGTCAATATTAATAAAAATGCTTTATCACCTAAGTTAGTAATTTGGACATCTAAATAAGTGTACAACACTAGAACGATTATGGTAATTCGTTTTGTAAAAGCTTTAGTTTCTTTCAACTTCGGGAAGAGTGCAAGTTTCATCGAAATCGGTTCAGTAGTTTAATATAGAGAATGTATGTTTATAGTAAGTTAGGCTCAATTCACACCAAGATAGCAGCGGCGCGGCGCGTGAAAGAATTTTAAACTTTATCTACAATACGTAAAAGATCAGTATCGCTTGAAATGGCGGGCGGCCACTCGCATTTAGTCAGCGCGGCCGCGCGGCGTCTCTAGCGGTTTTTTTTTTTTTTTTTGGAATGATAGACGCTGTTGGCCATTACAACTTCACCTTACAATAGGAGGCGAGCGCTTATAACACTCTAGCCTTAAGGGCATGAAGGAGCGACAAGCTCAAGGGCACCTTAAGGAGGCACGGCCTCGGCTTAGGCTGCCGCTTAAGAGAGGGCTGATTCTACCACCGGTTCACAACGCGCCACCACTGAGAAGAACCGGCAAGAAACTCAGTGAGCTGATGCACGTCGTTGAGGTCGCATACGTACGACCTTTCAGCCTCGCTGGCTAGACCGGTGTTTTATAGCTAGTGTAGCATACGGTTGTCGGGGCGGGGTCGGCGCATCGTGATCCAATAGGACCGACATTGGGTCATACAGGACTGAGGGTCTTTGTAGAATGTACGAACTAAGACTCAAGGATGCGGCGCCCGGCCGAGCGCGGCTACGTGCGCCTTGCTCTGGAGGCCGCGTCGCCCCTCTTCCGGCTGCTGCCATCTTGGTGTGAATTGAGCCTTACTCTAGTATGCTTAGAGTAAGTAAGTTATTCCCAAGCATTTGGAGAGACGTAATGAGTCACTAAAAAGGGTCTATTCCCAGTTGTCACCACTGGCTTTGTCCCCACTGGTGACAAATGGGAAAAATATTCCCAGTTGTCGCCAGTGCCGACAAATGAGACGTTTATTTCCCAGTTGTCACCACAGGCTTGTTGCCACTGGTGACAAATGGGAAATAAACGTCTCATTTTTCAAATATGTTTACGAATGTCACCACTGCTATAAAAATAATTAAAATAAAATCGAGTAGGTTAGATCAATGTATTAATTAGGTATAGTAAGTGATATGAGTAATAAAATCTACATATTATAACCGAAAGTACTTGGGTAGCATGAAAAAGCAGTTGCTTAATCTTGTGCATTATCTTGTGTGAGCATATGAATGCGGTTTAGAGCTAACATGTTTATAGTAGAAGTACCAGGTTAGCATAGTACTTATGGAGGAGTCCTCACGTCTTGTGATATTCAGAGTATGTCTGGCTTATTGGTTTTGATTGGTGTCGCGAATCAAGAGGTGACGGCCGGGAGGGTAACGAATGTATCATGAGGCGAGATATCCTTGTATCTTGTGCTTACCTGGTACTTCTGCGATAAATATGTTAGCTACTACTCAATAGGTACCATATCAAACTCAAACTTAAAAATCTTTATTTCAAACGCTAGCAATTTAGAATCGTAATTTTTTTAAAGCTACCACCGGATCACAACGCGGCCTCAACTGAGAAGATCCGGCAAGAAACTCAGCGGGCTTGTAATTTTATCACTTTTTTTTAAACATTGTTTTGTTACAAATGAATCGACATTAGCGATAGTGTGTCCTGCCTTTCGAAACATAAAGCAAGGGAGAAAAGAAGAAAACAATAAATTACAACAAACTAAAAGGCCAAAGGGATAGTAGTCGGACCAGTCCCCCCAAGCAGAACCCGCGCACGAGTTGACTCGAGCAGCAGCCATCACTCCCCTCAACTATATTAGAGGGAAGGGGGTGACCCACCACACGAAGCCGCCACAAGCAAAGACTTGACGGGCCCGTTGGTCTAGTGGTCAGACACTCTGCCTGCTAACCGATGGGTCGTGGGTTCGATTCCCGCCAAGTGTCTGGGTGTTGTTTATCTATTTAAGTATGTATTTACAAAAAAAAAAAGTATATAAGTATTAGTATCAGTTGTCTGGTTTCCATAGTACAGGCTCTGCCTAGTTTGGGATCGGATGACCGTGTGTGGATTGTCCCAAGATATTATTATTATTACTTTTCGATGGCGAGCATGACCGAACCAAAATCACAGTGGCTCACATTTAACTTCTGCTGTTAAGCAGTACCTCGTCAGGCAAGACACAGAACACTTTCACATAGTATTGTATATCCTCAGTAGGTATATCCTGCACGTAGTTAAAAATAACATTGGACATTGGATTGGAGGTGGACTTGAAGACTCTTCCTTATGTCCTATGCTTCCCTGGTACTTCTAGTATAAACATGTTAGCTCTGTACCACATTCATATGATCACACAAGATTATGCACCTGCATTTTTATGCTACCCTAGTACTTTCGGTAATAATATGTAGATTTTATTACTCATATCAGTTACACCTAATTTAACCACCTTATTATACCTAATTAATACATTGATCTAACCTACTCGATTTTATTTTAATTATTTTTTTATAGCAGTAGTGACGTTCGTAAACATATTTGTCCCAGTTGTCGCCACTGGCAACAAATGAGACGTTTATTTCGCATTTGTCACCAGTGGCAACAAGCCTGTGGTGATAACTGGGAAATAAACGTCTCATTTGTCGCCACTGGCGACAACTGGGAATATTTTTCCCATTTGTCACCAGTGGTGACAACTGGGAAAAGACCCTAAAAAGTGGTAAATAAAATATTTTTACACAAAATTAAAACCGTCTAAGTACACATACAAATCTAATTATTAAAATTTTATGAATTATTAGAATTTTATTATTTAATGACTAAACTTTTTTAAACCAAATTCCTTGGTCACCACACATTAGAATAGTGTTGGTCCATTGTGTAGTTCAGAAGTAAACTAATGTTGAAGCAGTTTGTTGAAGACGACCGAAACGCGTGCTTGACCATAACATCTGCTAACTTCTGGACTACTTCCTTAGTTTTAAACAAGGGCCAAGAAATAAAATAAAGATGTCAACATAATAATTTAATAATAAAATGCTATTTGTGTGTATACTATATATGAATATATATACAAGCGGAGTGACGGCTCTGCGGTGGCAGGCGAATAAACACAGGTTGGGCCGGCGCCGACACACTCACAGTCGCAAAAATTAGGTCTCACGGAGCCCCAATATATGTAGTACATACAATAAACCTTATGTAAAAATTAAAATGTTATTTACAACAAAAATTAACAATACAGTGCACCAACAGTTACGGTGCAACACGCGCTCGGGATGGTTCGGGTGCGCGGTTCCACTTTATGTGACGTTACGACGAGAGAGTATAGTATTTAAACTTGATTATTAGAATAATAATTAATCTATACAACAAAATATAAGTACACACATCAGCGCATATATTACAAAGCTTGCAGCGAAGACTAGCCTTTGATCGTTTGCAAACACGGCGCCAAGAAGCCCGGGGCGAGCCGACACTCGCGACTAAGTTTCCTAAAGACGGTACAATTTGATTACAATATCGCTGAAGGTCGGCGGATAACCGCAGTCAACGTATAAAAAAATTAATTAAATTGCGAACGAAATAATAACGATCACAAGTCAACGGTGCGGTGGGCCGCGGCCGCCGATGCTCGCGCCCTGACGCTTACGACTTCTTCCTGCAACACACAAACGAGGCACGAGTCAGTCGGGCGAGCTATCGCTATAGTAGCGCATTGTGCACCGAAAGAAGAAAGTAACTGATTTTGCCCAACCAACGAAGTACTATGCGTTTCAACTAAGAATGTGACTGCCATGATGATCGCGACTGCAGAACTTCACTCGTTTTTTACGATTTTTGTACCGGTAGCAGAGTAAACACAAAATGAAAAAATCTCCCCGGTTTTGATTATTTATTGTTATATTTTATTTTGCTATCTATTTTTGTTAAAACATCATTTTAGTAATTACCTATATATTTGAAATGGCAAGATAACGGCCACATTCTTAGTTGAAACGCATAGTACGTCAATGTAAAGCTTCACACGGGGCGAAAGACCGTTGCTCTCAACAGGATATTATGATACAAGGACGCCATACTCGAGTAAGAATGGGTTAGCAACTATCGATGCACATGGACGATAAAGCGATGGTTGCAGGCTTCACTCGTTCAAAATGTTTGATATCGGTCTGGTAATTAATATTACTACATCATTATCGTCGTCAGGTAGCTGTCGCTATGATGAATTTTCGTACATTATGTGTTTAATGTGAAAACGTATGTCGGCACTCACTGGTCGTGGTTGTCGGTGTCGGAGTCGTCGAGCTCGGGCTTGGTGCGGCGCTTCTCGTAGACGAGGATGATGGCGCACAGCACGAACACCTCGGCGCAGATGCCGAGGAAGGGCCAGAGCGCGGCGTACATGCCCTTGACGCGCAGGCGCGTGGTGGCGGGCGCGCTGCCCTCCGGCACGCACGTGTACTCGCCGGCGTCCTCGCGGCGCACCTCCTCCAGCACCAGCTCCTCCCCCACCGTGCCCTGAACGCGCGCGCGCCCGCCAAGCGCCGCCACCGCGTCGGACGCGTTGCTGCCGTCCGTCTCGTTGCTGAACTTCCACGTCACCGCCGGGTACGGCTTGCCGATCAGCTGCGGAATAACACACTCTCACCATACGGCCGCGCGGATTGACGCCGCGCCACATCGGTACCGAACCCGCTACGTTACCTTGCACACGAGTTTGACCTTCTGCCCCTCGACGGCGTTAGTGTTGGGCGGCAGCTTGGCGAACGTGCGGCCTCGCAACTCCCAGCCCTGCGCGGGCGCGCCTCCGGTGGCGGCGCACGTGTAGTTGCCGTAGTCATCCTCCTGCGAACGGCCCACCGTGTGCAGCGACGCGCCCTCCTGCTTAAAGCGGCCGCCCACGTCCCCCGCCTCCGGCACCACCTTGTCGCCCTTCCTCCTGCGAATCGCCGTACCGGTGAATCGTCGCTTCGCTTAAAAATACACTACACTCCATTTCAAATGAATTTGTAAACAATTACCAATTTGCGCCTCAATAACTACATAACGCCTAAATTGTTAACTTGGCATGGCAGCAAGAACAACTTTGTATTACCGAGCTATTTTTCTGCCGCGATGCTTTGTCAAATATACGGAGAGCGTGTTTTACGACCGCATAATAAAGTGGTAATCATTTTCATGTTTATTTGAAATGGAGTAGGTATGGCTTATTGACTAAACGAGGAAAAAGTCCTATGTAAGAGGTATCGCCGTGTATGCAGGAAGTGTCCACAGGAACACAACATGACGTCACTGAAAGTAGCACTTTTTAGCTACGATTTTCAGAAAAAACAGACAACTCTAACTTCGACCGCGAATTCCCGCAGTCTCAATCGTGTCACTTCGAGCGTGAGCTTCTAGGTACTCACCAAACGTAAGGGACGCTGACATCGGGGCGCGGTGCAGTGCAGTTGAGCGCAAAGGGGCGGCCCACGTCGTAGTAGACCACCTCGAGCGGGGGCTGCGGAACCGTGGTCACGGCCGCCGGCGCCGCGGTGCTAGCCGCCACCGCGCCCTCGCCTGCGGGATTATCACAAGCATCGCTCAGTTCCCGGGGTGAGGGTGGGGGACGTTCGCACACTCGCGACTCGTGCCCGAGGTAGGACGCGCCGACCGATACGACTGTGCGACGCCGCGACGTCAAGAATGGACATCGCAAAACGATACGTCTCGAGGCATTTTATATCGGCCATATAACGGTATACTAAATGGAAAAGTTGCCATTACTTATATGGAAATTCATTAAAATTAGTGTTATTACGTGTGCAATTATCAGATTAGCTAAAATACAACACTGGTTTATAAGGAAAGTTAATTGATATGTAATAGTATTTAAAAAAGAAAACACAGGCAAACCTGATCACATTACAAATACATAAGGGACGAGACATAATTTCCAATGGAAATCGGCACTACCGGCTAAGCCACTTTTTACCCACCGCACCCTTTAAATATATTTGTATGCTTGTGTGTATTATTAATGGTAGCTGGAGAGCTTCGAGTCATACGCCGCCATCCGGGCCAGGAAACATCAATTATATTCATAAGCAAATAACGACTCTATTAAATTGTAAATATTTCGCCGCGAACCGGCGTTAGCAAAAGTACCGAACAAATATTTGTTTACCGACGCATGATATCCCGTCTGTAACGTTATATAGATAACAACAAAGGTAGAAAAACAAGTTATCACTAAATAAATAACGCAACTACGGAATATATTTTTAATCTAGGCTCTACATGCGGCATTATACATACGTATGGGTACGGGACAGAGCAAATTATACTTGAAATACAGAGACAAATAACTACAGAAATAAAATCTACTAACTATGATACTTCTACGTACGACAAAGATTCATGAAATCTCTGTCGTGCGATAGCAATCTGCGCAGAATTTACATAAATTGTACCTACAGCTACTGATAATTATACTCTACCTATGTAATACTACAGACCGATAGCCGACCAAGACGACAGTTTACAAAGTCTCAAAACACTGAGCAAACTACGGACTCGTACAATGAGCGAAGCGAACAACGGAAAACCAAGAGCAACGCCGAGCGTCAGACGCCCGCCCGAACTAAGTATGGCCCTTTTGAGCTGAATTTGGAACAATTTATCTGGCTATATCTACAGAATTAATCTCGGATTTAGTAGGTCCACTCAAGTTAAATTCTAGACGGTATTGTAGTCTTCAATCGCAAATTATGGAAACAAAGTTGGGTTAACAATTTACCAACCATTTATGTTGTACAAGAAATGGTTTTCATACACAAAGATACGTCCTATAATTGCGTTCGTCGACACATAAAATATATCAAAATATTAAAAATTCTGACACTTTTCAGTATATGTAGTTACAAAACAGGAACCTATTTTATATCTTTAGAAGATGTATATTCTTCTTTATCTTTACATAGTATAAACAAAGTTGCTTTCCGCGTCTGTCTGTAAGATCCGTTAACTCCTCCTAAACCACGCAACTGATTTTAAACGGTTTTTACTACCAGTTAGATAAAATTATCTACTGAAGGTTTATGTACCTATGTAAAAAACTCCCGTATGAAGACGGGACTGGTCGACTAGTGAAATATAATTTAACAGCATAAACTCCTTCACGTATCGAGAGGACCTACTATAAACAAGGTGTCTATTGTTATAAAAAAGGCGTTCACAACATAGTGTGAGTTCGTGGAAGGGGGGCTTGGGTGTGGTGACGGCGGCGCGGGCGGCGGTGGCGGCGGCGGCTGCGCATGCGAGCAGAGCAGGGCGGGCGGCGGTACCGGGGAGCGCGCGGCGCACGGAGACGCGCACACGCTGCGTGGGCGGGCTCGCGCACGTGTAGAGGCCGGCGTGCGAAGCGCGCGCCGCGTGCGCGTGTAGGCGCGCCGTGAGCCGCGCGCCGCCTGTCGCGGCCGGCGCCTCGGCCGCGACGACCATGTCCGCGGGCGGCTTCGCCTCGTCCAGCCGCCACTCAGCGTGCTCGTCCACGCGCAGCGCACACTCCACCGTCAGCGGTGCGCCCTCCTCCACCACCACGCTCACCTCCTCCGCCTCCGCCGCGTCTGCGCACGGCACGCGTCAGCCGCGAGCCCCCCCACCCGCTGTCGACTCGAGCCGAGAGGAGACGTCACGGCCTTACGATCGCGTGAAACCGAAGACTATCGACCTCGCTTAGGTTTTCTCTACTGCTCGGTCCGCGTCTCCTACTGATTTAACTTCGATTTTTAGACCCCGACACAAAACTAGCGGTGTTATAAGTTGTTTGTATGTTTGTATATTTGTCTGTATGTTTGTCTTGTCTGTTTGTATATCTGTGTGTATGCAGCATTGAAACTCTCAAACAAATGACGGGACGAATATTATTGGGTTATTTTTTATTTAGAAACTGGTTTAATCAAGATAGTTCTTAGCAATATTTAATGGAAACCAGTTCAGCCATTTAAAATCATCATCTTTTTCCTAGTCAATGTAGAAATATTTGATATACAATGGATATTTTTTATTACTTCCATTAATCCATTATGTAAATCTAATGATCTCAGGTTCATTAAATGTAGAACCACCAAATTTGGACTCATTAGATAGATCTTGATGTGTAGTTGGTAAACAAACGGTGATCAACACCTGATGATGGTGCATGAGGGTGGTCATAGGAACACTGCTTCATAAAGTAAGACCATAGTACTAATTTAACATTACAAGTTATACCTATGATGTGCCTAAAATATTAATGCATAGAACATGTTTGAACATTTTTTTGTGAATCCCCTATACTAATAACACACTGTCTCAATAGAGAAGGCCAATATGTATCAACATAATAAACAATCTCCAACATTATTTTTTACTCATTACAAGTGCTTGACCCTGATCCCAACGATCGTAAGAGTTGATGCAGATACTTCCATCTTACAACATTTGACTTTGATCTTAAGGAGGTGGATTGCCAGCCTGAATGGGTAAATACTTATCAAATTTTAGTGAGTATTCCCTGTGCCTACCTTATACGCGTGCGCGGGTGCTGCTTGGGAGGACTGGTCTGACTACTATCCCTTTGGCTTTTTAGTTTACTTTTGTCGTATTTTATTATTTTTTCTGTCTTATTTGATCTTTTGAACAACAAGACACACTGTCGCTCTGATCTAATTTTAACATGACACACTGTTTAAAAAAAAGTGATTTAATGACAAGCCCACTGAGTTTCTTGGCAGATCTTCTCAGTTGAGGCCGCGTTGTGATCCGGTGGTAGCTTTTTAAAAAAGAAAATACATGACCTTTCAAAAGTGCTAGGCGTTAAGCCTATTTGAAATAAACTATTTTTGAGTTTGAGTATACACTCTGCTTCTGCTTAAATGCCAACTGATTGCCCAAAAGAGAACATTTGATGATCCTCTTGTCACTCTATGCTCCTATAGTACAAGTTGGATACTTTATAGATAAAACGAACACTACAGTAGCATAGTTTAACTTGTAGTGTGAAATCAACTGTTCTCTTTTGGGCAATCAGTTGGCATTTGTAGCAAAGTATATAAGAGTAGGCACAGGGTATACAGATTAAACAATAACATAGCTACACCTTAAATTTTGATGTGTACAAAGACTTAATTCTAAGTTTTATCATCTACAATGTAGATTCCACATTATAAAGTATTCTCTGTTAAATGAGGTGTTCATTAGATATATTATCTATTTAATTAATTGTAAGATACCACAATTAGTCTGCAGAGATAATGTTAACTAATGCAAGGCAACTGATAACCATGCAGATATTCAGCATCATATACAAAGAATGATAAGACTGGCGAAGGACATCCAAGCCACCCATCACATTACACACCTGCAGAGATTATTCAACCAATTTTTTTTATTTTTTTGTCAATGAGAGAATTATCATAGATATGTCATTTTGGTATAAACATTGTTATCACCACAAATGTTATTCCACCATCAGTATAATGAAATGCACAATACTAATAATAACTATGAAATATTACATTAGAAATAAGGACTAGGTACTTTTATTTAATTCTGATTTCTCAAACATTCATGAAGGGTCACATAGCCTTGTTGCAGATAATTGAAATCTATGCAGTTATTGCTACAACATGAAACTACCACCATCATGCTGGAATAGTCTACTACATGAAGGACAAAATTATGGCAGACATCCAATAACATTAGCAGCATACTGTCACTTGTTTTTATGAAATTGATGTACTTAATTGTGATAATATCTACTGCGTAATCGAAATATCAAAAGATTAAAATATGATAGACCTTGGTCCACATATTTTACATAGGTACATAGGGAGTAACAAATTAAATGCCCACTGCATGAATATCGTTAATGAGGGCAATATAAATGTAATTACTCATACAATGACATCATGACTGCAGTGGAACAACGTCGATGAGTTTCGTCGACCTCGACTTTATTGATCACGAAATAGGTGCTCCACCCACCGACCATAGCCATGTTCATAGATAAGAATAGTATCTGGCCATGTTCACTATAGTATTTTAGGATGAATTTTACTTGATAAAATAATACTTACTGCTTTGTGCGTATGACGGGACCCCTTGCGCTATAAATAGAACGGCTAAAGGCAACAAAACTTCGAGCCGCATGGTGATTTTTGTGGAATCACACTATAGTGTATGGAAACTAGTGGTCGACCAGCCAAAGCACTGCTGGGAAATTGTAAAAAACTGATAGATGTTGTAATTGGGCCAGTCTAACAACGAATGAAGTTCATTGTGGGAAAAGATCGTAATGGCGAAAATAAGATGGCGCACCTCAGCTAGGGTTGGAAATATATCGATAATTATTTTTAACTGTATGAGTGGGGAGAAGAGTGATGAAAACAATCGATATAATTATTAGGACAGAAACGGTTACGAAAATTTACCGGTAAATGTACTAACATCTCATTTTATCCTCAGAGAAAGTACCAAAGGAGTTAGTATCGCGTCGATTCCCCGAACAAATTTTTCGTGGCACTTTTGCGGGGTGCGGGAGGCGAAGTAAACACACACAGATACACTTTCACGCATACCCACACTATAATAAACTCGCAACACATTCAAAAATACACGCACACAAATAAAGAATGACCTGACCATATGACCAAAAATTAGGCAGAGGGGGTTAGCGCATTATGCTCTCTCCAGTGGTATCTCCTCTAAGCATTTTATCATTCTTGACTTGAACGTCTGAGTTCTTGAACGTCCTAGTGGTTAGTACCAATAACGGTAATTCAGAGTAACAGTTTAGAATTTTCAACCGGTTCTTTCATCGTTATGCAGTAGGGACACTGGCGACTTACGTTATTTCGTCAAACCCAATGTTGATGTCATTCGAATTCAACGTTTTAACATGCAGTGATATACTACCCTAAAAGGATAGCTGATTGTCGACTGAAAAGTAATCTAGGTAAGAGGGGAAAAGCCAACACCTCTTTCAATCTGTCTTCGATTTTACAGTGACCTCAGACAGTGACAACGTGACCACACGATTAACTGATGTTAAATCGGGGGTTCTTGTTCAATTTTCTCAAGATCATTTATTTCTCTAGCTCCTCCAATCATCATTCATTCCAATATAGACCCTAAATTTATACTACCTATACCTTACCTATGTGTTATTTATTTTTCAATATATTATAAGACAGAATTCTAGGTATTTATGTGATATGATATCAGACCGATTCACTGGATCGTGCTAAAATAGTCAAATCGATACTTGGATCGATTCAATGCGACGTGATCAGCGATGTGCTACCCTAAAAGGATAGCTGACTGCTGACAAAAACGCGATCAAGAAGGAAAAAGCCAGCACTCCCCTCAGATCTGTCGTTGGAGTAATTTTGTTCTGTGACTCTACAGTGACCACGTGACCAATAAAGACGGCAATTATTGTTGTCGTCTGTACACTTTCTATCAGATCATGTCTATTTTTTAAACAGTGGGTTCTTGTTGAGATCATTTTTTTCTATGACTAATTATTCTGAGACCTAGACATAACATATGTTTTAATAATTTTATGCTGACAACATTCTAGATACACACGGCTATACATCAAGTTCGATACCCTTCATACCGATAACTACGCTACATACAACGCAATAATTTTTGGAAACGGACATGCACCGCCTAGCGGCCAAAATAACAACAACATATCGCACCCACTCGCACGATTAGCAGCGTTCAACTTCTAATAATTCAAAGTCGAAAAAGTCTAGGTTGGGGTGTCGCCGTGTGTACAACCATGAAGGACAAGCAAAATCCTCTTTGGACGTGATCAACTGCGATTACTGCGAACTGAAGTATCGATGTAAAGCGACTGGATCGAGCATCTCTTATCCCAGCTGGAAATAACGTTAATGCGTCTTCGAAAGCGTAACCTAAATACAAAATTATCGTTACTGAATGTAACGTTATTTTTGCTTAGTATCTCTATCAATGGAGTTAGTATCGCGTCGATTCCCCGAACAAATTTTTCGTGGCACTTTTGCGGGGTGCGGGAGGCGAAGTAAACACACACAGATACACTTTCACGCATACCCACACTATAATAAACTCGCAACACATTCAAAAATACACGCACACAAATAAAGAATGACCTGACCATATGACCAAAAATTTGGCAGAGGGGGTTAGCGCATCATGCTCTCTCCAGTGGTATCTCCTCTAAGCTATCAATATGTTATATGGTTCTATGCACTGCACAGGTTCTCGTTTCTACTGCGTTTAATTTTTTACCCGAATGTCCAGAAGAAGGAGGGCTATGTTTTTTAAGATACATACTGTATGTCAATTGAAAAAATCTAAGTCTATGAATTCCATGCTGCATGTACACGTCTATTTCTTTGGCACGACCTACAGCCTAAATTTCTTGATGAGAATATGTCGTTAGATTCGTCTTAGTTCTGGGAGTGAGTTTCTTTAACAGCCCTTGTTTTTGTCCCACTGTTGGGCACGGGCCTCCCTTCAAGAGGAAGAGGCTTGGGCCAATCCACCACGCTGACCAAGTGCGGGTTTGCGGACTTCACACGTTATTCTTAAGCTAGTTAGGCTTTCTCAGACATGCAGGTTTCCTCACGATGTTCTCCTTCACCAAAAGCTAGTAACAATCGATTTGCACATGATTAATGAAAGTAATCAGAGGTGCGAGCCGGGTTTTGAATCTGCGCTATTTCCAAGGCAAGCGCTCGCCGACTGAGCTTTTATTTTATTGAGCTGTACTATCACTGCTAGATAGGAGCAAGAAGCTTATGGGAGTGATCAGTGACTTGTCAGTGACATAGGACTAAATATTTAAAAAAAAACATAAAACGTCCGCCGTCAGCCACCATTTTGTATTTTTATTTACTTCCAAAACATGAATAAGGGTATCAGATGAACGGTTCTAACGAGTGATGAAATGAATTGGAGTGAAATTAAATCGGTTCGGAAAAACCACATTCAGTTCTACTCGCAGTAGGTTTAAAGGTGAAGAGGGTTAAGTAGAAGTTAAGAGTAAGCTGAACCCACGAAGGTGGTCAAGCATTACGTTACAAATTGGAGGAACCATTTTAAAGATGAATGATATCGGTAAAGGAGGTGACCAGGAGAAATAGGGATTCATTTTTATATATATAGATTATTAAAATAAAAGACATCATGTAACATTCAAATTTATTGATAGTAGGTGGCTAACACTGAGCTGTCGGGCGGACGGCGTCGAGCCGCCCCCATTTATACGACACGGTCGAGAGGACTAAATCTAAAATAAATACTTGCAATAATTAATTTCACCCGTCAACGTGCTCGTTTACCAATATTTACATACATCGCTCCCAAAGAACTCGTCAAATAAGGTAGGTTGTACGTCGGGGGGCCGGACGCCTACGCCCAGACGCGCAGCGTGGCGTCCCAGGAGCAGGTGCTGAGTGCGGTGCCGTCGGGCGCCAGTTGCACGCGCGTGACGCGGTGCTCGTGGCCGCACAGCACGCACACGCGGGCGCCGCGCAGCGCGTCCCACGCGCACGCCGTGTAGTCGCTGTAGCCCGCGAACACCAGCCGCCCGCTCACCGACCACTCCACAGAGTTCACGCCGAACAGCACGCTCTCCTTGCCGTAGCGCGCCACCTGCCGCACGCACGTGTACTAATTATTATCGATATATTAATTGTAGTATAATAGCAACCTGCTTTGGCTTCGCAAGGGTGTAGTTTCGATGACTCTTATAGTAGAGGGTAGGTTCCTTGTGTAAGCAACCGTCCAGGTAGGTACCACCGCAGTGTCAGATATTCTGCCGCCAAGCAGCAGTGTGTAAGCATGCTGTTCCGGCGTGAAGGGCACTGTAGCTGGTGAAATTACCGGACACAAATTAATATCTAATGTCTTAAGGGTCGGCAACGCGCTAGTGATTCTTCTGGTGTAGCTAGCGTCTATAGGCTGCGGTAGCTGCTTACCATCAGGCGAGCCGCACGCTTGATTGCCACCTTGGTAGTATAAAAAATAATAAGAAACTACTTAGAAAGAAAACCCTTCAGTGAAAAATTATCTAACTGATGGTGAAAACCAGTTAAAAATCCGTTGCGTGGTTTAGGCTACATTCTGTCAAAATTATTGTAAATAGTATTTATAAAATATATAATTACAAGGACAGACATAAATACTATTACTATTTTTTATTACTCAATATAAGCCAGCACTTGACTGCAATCCCGCCTGGTGGAAAGTGGCGATGCGAGCGAAGGTAGTAAAGCAAACCAGTCTATGCACTCAGGATGGTGGAATCTAGTCATGTAATTCCTGCACACGCTTCAAAATGCATGCTGTAGAATACTTAGAAGTGGATTAGTTTGTGCCTGAGCTCCACGAAAACAAAAAAGTTATGCCATGAAACGTGAGTTCAATAAATGCCCAACGCGCTTACAGAGCTCATCAAAAATATTATAAGTAATTTGGCTTCCGGTAAGTTCCTATGACAGTGAGTATGCCACTGTACCCCAAAATAAATTTTGACAGCGAGGCTAGATGTTTAAAGGACATATTATGCTAGTAGGACATTTGCTTTTCGGCCGTTTTGATTATGAATAATTAAGCTTATGTGTACTTTTGATATGAAAGCCCCCCATATCTATTGTTATCCACTTAAAATACCCTCGTTTTGCTGGTTTCTTCTAAACGTTTTCATTCACCGTAAGTGATCGCTAAATAATTCGAATTACGAACAGCACAAAAATTTCTGCTAGAGAGGGATAGGTGGCGTGCATGGGCTCGGGCTCACCTCGCGGTCGGCGCGCAGGTCGAACAGGCGGCAGCACGAGTCGTCGGAGCCGGAGGCCAGCGAGTCGCCGGAGGGGTGGTACTTGACGCTGTTGACGTCAGAGTCGTGCGTGTCGAACGCCTGCACCGCCTGGCCGGTGCGCATGTCCCAGACGAGCACGGCGCGGTCGCAGGCGCCCGACACGAACGTGTCGCCCATCTCGGCCGGCGCCAGGTCCAGCGCCATCACGTCGGCCGCGTGCGCCTGCACAGAGCGCGCCGGCAACGCTGAGTCGAGGCCGAGCTCGAGGCCGGGCGGAGGCCGAGGCCGGGGCCAGAGCGTACCTGGAAGCTCTGCAACAGCTGGCCGGACTCCACGTCCCAGAGCGCGCACGTGCCGTCGCCGCTGCCCGTGAGGATCTGGCGGTCGGTGTTGGGGAACAGGCAGCAGGACATGTAGGACGTGTGTGTGGCAACGGTGCGCTTACGCGTTGCGGGCTCCTCGTCGCCGCCGCCGCCCAGTGGGAACACCGTCACCTTGTTGTCCAGGCCCCTGCGTCATACCATACTAGCTAGGTCCACTCAGTCACCCTTGTGACACCCCATACCGATCATCGTAAATAGTCATATACACCTCCTCTTACATAACGAGGCACTGGCACTGGTCCCTAGGGATGTTAACAAAAACTTCAACTTCTAAGTAGCTCCAGTTGACTTATTATTATTGTAAAAGAATTGTAGTTATTGTTCAAGCTATTTCACCTTCGAAGTCGCTAGACATTTTATCGCTGCCCATTGAATACGGTGACAACTACAAAGCGAGCGGCGGCAGGGTGGCTGTCCCCTACCACCATCCCCCTGAGCAAAGTGACAGGGTCGCGGGGAATTATAACACGCCCCCGGAAGTGGGCTTAAAACTAGCCAAGGAGTCGCTAGTACAGGCCCCTTCTTATATACCGATGCGACAGTTTGCGGCAGTCGTGGGAAACTTCGAGTTGTAAATATCTCACATACCCTGTTGACCCCTCACTGGATCCCTAGTACCTTTTAAAGGATGCTCCCATGGAAACAAAAAGTAACAGTTTCCTTGTTGCTTGTTGTGCCCGACCGAGATAGCGTCGTGTTGACAAAAGTTAAAATAATATTTCCCAATTAAAATATAGTTCGATAATGGGACGCGAAAATTTAAAAGCATGTATATATTGAACAAAAGTGTAATTGTTCCTCTTGAGAAAAGTAGTGTAACGCCACTCATCTTTGTAACTCCAAGCAAAGGTGGGCTCCAAGCAAACCACCAAACCAAAGGCACTGAATTTTAAGGTTTCTTAGCATCAATTATTTACTTGAAACCATCTTTTGTTTTGCTTCTTCAAACATATGCTTGAAACTTATAACTCCCCCTTCTATTTACTTTGAGTGTTAAAATATAATTTGCAATAGGCCATTAATACGAGTACATGTACATGCTCAGAACAGGCTTGTTTGTAAAGCAAGCAAAGTTCCTATGACCACCTTCTTGCTCTATCCCCAGACTGATCACTATCTGTCTACTAATCGAGTCCTATTCGAGGAGACAACTCGGTGGGTGGGTGAAGAGTGACATACCCGGCGGCGACCATGTTGCCAGAGGGTGCGTATGCGCAGGCCATCACCCACGTGCTCGGCATGGCGATGGTTAGCTCCTTGGTTGCGGTGAATGCATCCCATACTATCACTTTGCCATCCTGTGTATTATAGAGAAGAATCATTAACAATTATGCAGTATTAAAGGAAAACAAACATTTTTAAGTTTTCTGTTACAAATTAGTTTGAATTAGAGACTCTGGGGTATGATAAGCACTCAGAGAAACCCTTCAAATACTAATATAATGGGTTTACTATTAACTCCTTGGGGTGCTGTGTTAGAATTGCATCCCCCCCCCCCCCTCTCCTCTCGGGTGTCGTAAGAGGCGTCTATGCGAGAACAGGAAGATGCAACAGTGTCTTTCTTTTGGATTTATCTTCCACCTATACTGCAATCCCTCAGCCGCCTGACAAGCGTGGGGATTATGGCAACTCCTCCCCGTTCTAAGTCCATTGTTCAGCAGTGGATATCTTTCTGCTGCTAATGATGATAATGATGAGGCAGAGCCTTTACTATTGTAACAAGACAACTGATGTAAATACTCATACATAAACTTTAATTTTGTAAATACATGCAAAATTGAACCCATGGCGTATTGGAACTACCCAATCTACTATTGGCATTGGCCACTATGCCAAGGTGTCTCCACTAGACCAGTCTGGACAATATTTAAAATAACTAGAATGTGTAAATGTGAGAAATGTGTGATGTAATGTTTTTTTTTTTTGGGAATGATAGACGCTGTTGGCCGCAGATGGCCATTACAGCTTCACTGGACAATAGGAGGCGAGCGCTTAAAGCGCTCTAGCCTTAACGGCAGAAGTAGCGACGAGCTCAAGGGCACCTCAGGAGCAGCTCAGGAGGTGTCGCTTAAGAGAGGGCTGAGTTTACCACCGGTTCACAACGCGCCCCCACTGAGAAGAACCGGTAAGAAACTCAGTGGGGTGATGCACGTCGTTGAGGTCGCATACGTACGACCCTTCGGCCTCGCCGGCGAGACCGGTGTCTGGTAGCTAGTGTAGCATACGGTTGTCAGGGAGGGTTCGGCGCATTTCGGTCCAATAGGACCGTCATGGGGTCAAGAGGGTAGTCAAAATTGAATGTGATATTGTTGCTGGCATAATGTAGGGGCATTATAAATGCAAATGTCAATGTTGTAAAAAACTTAAGAATAATGTGTATGTGTGAGATACATACTTGAGATGATGAGACAATATGACGCTTGTCTGGTGACCAATCTGAGCACAGGACTTTTGACTGATGCCCCTTCAGCACACGCCGTAGTTTCAGGTTGGGGAATGTAATGGGCTCCAACCGTTCAGCCACACAGGAAACTGAACACATCCACCAACATTTATTTATTAAAACTGTTGACATTCTACATCTAACATTAAACTATGTATCAGAGAGTGCACGGAATCTGAACTGAGCAACATCGGGATGCTGATCTTCAACATGTCAAGCATGTACTGCATGATAATAAATATATGTATTTTTTTTTAAACCTCAAACATAGTAGTATTTTCTGGATATAAGACAGACATTAAAAATGCATATAGAAAAGAGATGAACTGAAGATCTGTCTATGCTCATTGAAATGGCTATTAGAACAACAGTTACTATATGTATTCTGTGACAACAGTCAAACCTTAAGTCATAGAGTACATAAGGTACAGAAGATGCACTTCTATGATGTTGAGGGAATGCCGCCGTTTTAATAGCCTACAAAATTTACAGAGCACTGCGTTCATTCTAAATAGTACCTTACCGCCACGCGCACTAGAGCGCGATTTCTTTGTGTTCAGAATTTACCTACACCATCCTGTGATCATCAGGGTTTTCAAGCAAAGTAAAATAAAATACCAACAAAATTATTACAAACAATTATTATATTTAAAATTGTTTTATTTTTATGTAGTGTTTTATATATTTTTTGCCATCCTCGAAATATCTATTAATAATAACTTTAGAGTGGCGAAAATTCGAAACTGCACAAATAATTTTAAAAGGTAAACATAAGCATGGTGCAGAGAAAGCAATGTTTTTTAACTTCATTAGTAATATATTTGCCTGATTTGTTGTAATAAGTTGTAAAAAAGACAGTTCCGAAGTGTTTTGTTTATTGAGACAGTCCTCCACACAATGATTAGTATTACGTTACATTATATTGATTCAATAAATGCATAAATACGTATATCTCTTCGCATTTTGATTTTCGTTCTGCTATGCTCGCAAGAGTGTGGCGGCTGTAAGTGATAGTCAACCTCGGGTTGTCGAGTGTTGTAGGCATTTATCGCTGTAGGTATTGGCGAGTGACAGAGGCCTGCTTAAGTCTTAGTAATAAGTTGCTAATACATGAAACCATTCTAAAGCTAGTCTGGACCTTTGATATTGATCTGTGGGGTACAGCAAGTAACACCAAAGCAAACCTCAAGATACTACAGCAGTTTCAGTTTTCTTAATGTTTTTGCATCTTACTAACTGCAAAATGCCAATGCACATATTTTAAAAATACACAACAAAAGTACTGTAAATAATAAGGAAGGGTATCATTTCATAACTATGTATGAAAAACACTTTATTTCTATAATTCTGTTAATTAGTATATTTATTATGATGTATGATAATCATACAAATAGACACTGTTACAGCTAAGACCCAGTGTTCTTGGCTTGGCAACGGACTGCCGGAACCAAATGGACATATATTTGTCTCTTTTTCTCTTACTGTTGTAATTAGCTTTCAGACCCTATCACTTATTTATACATAACTAGCTGACGCGCGCAGCTCCGCCCTCGTTTTTATTGAATCTAAACCATTATCGAACCCTCTTGAACACACACACAACATCAGTCCAGCCGTTTAGGAGGAGTTCAGTGACATACACACGTACAGTAGAATTATATATATAAAGTTATAGGGTATGTATATAACCACTACACGGGACAAAACTTTGGCGTGCATTAGTATGGACATAACTGCAGTAAAATATCACTTCTGTACAATACTGTATTATAGGTGTGTGTAGTACATGGAAAATCTTTTGCCCAACCGCTTAATATGTAATTTATCGTTATATAACTTGCAAACGCAACACAATAACTCACGCGAGACGTCGTTGAGTTTCTGTCTCTCCTCTTCAAGCTTCTGCTTTAGCGCCTCAGCCTCGCGCAGTAGCGACTCCAGCGTCTCCTCGGGGCTGGCTGCCACCGCGGTGTCCGCCGCCATGGCCTACTCGCCTCTTCACTTACTTTCGGGACCACATTGTCTAAAATTCGAGGGTCACACCTTGCAACAAAACTGGTGTCACTACAATATAATGAAAAATGTAACAGCTTTACGCAAAAACAATGCACAATATTGTGTGATAATACATTACGTACGATCCCCTGTGATTTATCCTCCTTGTACGGAAAATAACATTACCGATACGAACAAACCACTAGCTAGAATTATTTCTCTAAGTTGTAGGATACGAAATCGATAAACCGAATAAAAAAACTTTGGCCCAAAGAGAAGAGAACGTCAAGTCAACCACAGACCAAAAAAACAACGCCACAGCCTCACAGACCAAAGCGAACTTTGCCATAGACTGTGACATCCATAGAGGAAGATCTCTAGCTAAATCTCTGTAACGAGATGTACACTTTCTTTTTCACTGGCACAAGAAAAGAATTCATGTTCCATTATGCCTGATTTACACGTATTAAGTTGTCAAGTAGGTAACTAAATTTTAAGTGACTTACTTTTAAGTATGCGTTTACCTTAGAGGAGATACTACTGGAGAGAGCATGATGCGCTAACCCCCTCTGCCAAAATTTTGTTCATATGGTCAGGTCATTCTTTATTTGTGTGCGTGTATTTTTGAATGTGTTGCGAGTTTACTATAGTGTCGGTATGCGTGAAAGTGTATCTGTGTGTGTTTACTTCGCCTCCCGCACCCCGCAAAAGTGCCACGAAAAATTTGTTCGGGGAATCGACGCGATACTAACTCCTTTGGTACTTTCTCTGAGGCGTTTACACGTCGTTTTTACTAAATTTTAGTTAGAATCTTTAGTTCTTTAGTTCGCCCCAATGGACGGTCGCACGATCCGTGACGATTTCATAGTACTTTGTAGCGACGGACAACTAATTTATTTTTAGGATAAAAAAAAAAACACACATTGGTTTTTCTTTTTTGGTTTCATTATTTATCGGACTATGTCGATCTTCTATATATAATATATTTGGTTGCACCAGTCAGTTGGACAGGCCCGTTGGTTTAGTAGTGAACTTAGTTCATTTATCCATGGTGGTAGGTAAAACCCCCCTGAAATGCATTGTTGTATTGTGCGAATGAGAAAGAAAAGTCTATCACTCTAAAAAAACCTTCCTCTATGCTTGGAACTTTGACTAATTATTTGACGACATTGACACTGACGTACCTCAAAACTTTATTTTTAAACATTTCAAAACTTTTTCCGTTTGTTGAATGAAGTTGAATAAAGTTCAGCAAAGTTTTAGTTATTTTATTTATTGGCTGTCGTAATTTAAGAGTAACTTTGTTCTTTGCTATTGCTTAAACTTGTGTTATAGCAAGTTTTATTTTAATTTGATTTTGATAAATGCCTTTCTATTAGATTTACTTTTTAATATGAATACTCTCCATGTGGAAGTGGTCCAGAAACGACAAAGCCGCATTAATAAAGATAAAATAAAAGAAATTGTAGGTTCATTTTTAGCCAATTTTGTATCCTTTACGCCAGGCGCAACCATTAAAGAAAACGATATTGAAGACAATCTTGAATTAAAAGAACACGTGCAAGCTATATCTTTTTGTGACATCGATCATGACACCGAAGTATCAGTCGCGACAACAGAGTTGGTATATCACGTTTACAAGTTGGACGCTTTCGGAGCTGAAACCGATATGATGACCGACACGAACTCCGGAGAAGAATTTGCCGCAGCTGACGTGTGGGCTCTGCCCAGCCAAGAGTTTCACGGTCTGTGGGAGAGCCTCATCTTTGATACCAAACTCAAAGAGGATACTGTAAGATTCGTGGAGACGGCATTCGAGTTCGCGGACAAAGGCGTCGACACCACGCTCATAGCGTGGAATCGCGTAGTGCTGCTGCATGGGCCACCTGGCACCGGCAAGACGAGTCTGTGCCGCGCGCTCGCTCAAAAGCTGTCTGTACGCCTAGGAGAGCGCTTCCCTCGCGCGCGTCTCATCGAGATTAATGCACACGGCCTCTTCTCCAAATGGTTCGCTGAGAGCGGCAAGTTGGTGGCACGGCTGTTCGAGCGCGTTGACGAGATCGTCGCTGACCAGCGGCTGCTGGCATGCATCCTCGTAGACGAGGTGGAGTCGCTGGCGCACGCGCGACGTGCTGCGCTCGCAGGCCTCGAGCCCTCTGACTCGATCCGGGCGGTCAACGCGCTACTCACGCAGCTCGACCGGTTGCGGCGGCGACCCAACGCACTAGTCCTCACCACGTCCAATGTGACCGGTGCCATCGACGTCGCATTCGTGGACCGCGCGGACATTAAAAGGCGCGTAGGCCCACCGTCGGCGCGCGCCGCGTACGAGATCCTCCGCGGCTGTTGCACGGAGCTGATGGGGCGCGGCGTGATAGCACCGCGTGAGCACGTGTTTGAGCTACGCGTGCTGGAAGGGTCTCGCTTCGTGGAGAGTGAGGCGTCGTGTGCCAGCCTACGCCTGTGGGAGGCGGCGCACGAAGCAGCGGCGGCGGGCACGTCAGGCCGAGCGCTCCGTCGACTGCCGTTCCTGGCGGCGGCATTGGCACTTCCGTCCGCTGCCCCCCGCCCGCCTGAGCTGCTCACCTTCGTGGCGGCGCTGCGGGCTGCACTGCGTGACCACCTAGCCGATGCCGCCGCGATGAATGATGCCTAACCTATCCTGTTTTTTTCCTGTATCCTGTACTAAATATACCATGGTTGTTGATTTCTTACTAGTTTTTATTGTAAACATACAGGGTGTAAGGGAATACATACCGAAAACTTTTTTATAAGATTTCTCATATTGTCCGTTACAACATTACAGAAACCATTTATATGGAAAATGACGAACTTGTTAATTTTTGAGCATGTAATGAATACGTGTGGAATAATATTTATTTTTCAAATTACATTGCTACTTTCAATCAAGCTGCCTGCTAAACGTGGAGATTATGGCAACCCCTCCATTCTAAGGGAGAGAGAGACCTTTGTTCAGCAGTAGACTTTTTGGCTGCTGATGATTGCTAATTTTGCACAAATATGTAATATACTGTTTTTAATTGAAATTAGGTTTTATTATTAGGCCAATAATGATGTTATCCTAATTTTATTAAAAAAAAGCGGCATTTTTTTGGAAATTCATGAAAAAGCTGATGAAAATTTCAACACTAGAATGTTCAGAATCATGTACTGGATCCCTGGTATCGGTTTTCGGTATGATGTCCCTTACACCCCGTATACACCCTAGAATCTCCATTGGAATACTTGCTTGTGGTTGTAAGCAGATGTTGCTGCAGTAGATGATAGAGGTAATATGTATGTAGTGTGACTTTGTCGATCACACATATTTTAGCAATTAATATTTATTTGAAATAATTACAAATACTGCTTACTCATCATTCATTAAACCTAGCTTCCACTGAATTTAGACCATTCTAAATAGGTTGGTAGAGGTATTGGATGGATCAGGGTGGTGGCAAACAAGCATATGTATGGTCCACCTGTAGTAAGCAGTCCCTGCAGACAGTAAATACAATATTAAACCGCTTGTGTCCTGTAAGTTCACCAGCTACTGTGTGTTTACACATTGCTACTTGGCAGCAGAATACCTGACATTATCGGTACTTGCCTGGACCTACCTCCTATTATACTAGTGATGATGGAGCAGAAAGGTGATCAGAGGAACTTCTCCAGCAAACCTAGATTCACCGAACTCTGATAGGTTTCAACAAGAAATCAATAAACAGATGGTGATAACCAGTGTGTGTTGCCAATGTGAGAGAGAATGAATGAATGTGTGATGTGTGTGAGTCACATGAATCCGTAATGAGTAGATTCGCCGAAAAACCAAGGTCATCCGACATAGCTCCTAGAATCTGCAAGATGAAATAGCAGTGGGCAGGCTACATTGCCCGAAGAACGGATAATCGATGGGGACGAAAGGTTTCTCGAGTGGCGACGACGAACCGGAAGACGTAACGTAGGCAGGCCTCCCACTAGAGGGACTGGCGACATTGTGCGCGTCTAAGGGCTTTGTTCAGCAGTGGTCGTCTTCCGACTAATTATGACTATGAACTACTAAATCATTTTGACGCAACTATGTATGTATCCAGCCGCGTACATTCCCACTCCGACGAACGGGATGACTAGCGTCATTCAGAGTGCGCGCAGCGACGCAGCCACTACATTGACCCAGTTTTGTAAGTGTAAAAATCTAGTTCAAACAAAAGAAGAAATGATTGTCGGGGTAAGGAAATAAATGAGAGCCGGGTTAAGAGGAACGGTTTATTTCAACGGCCTATGATCCACAGCATGTTGAGTCCGGCGCTGCCCAGGTGCATGCGTCGCAGCGCCGGCGGGTCGCGTCGCGCGGCCGCCGCCAGCAGCAGCAGCACCGTGTGCAGCAGGTTGTTGCGGCCACGCGCCGCCTCGAGCGTCTCCTCGCCGAGCACCAGCACGTAGTGCGGCGGGCGCGCGCTCACGCGGTGCACGGCGAGCGCGCGCGGCCCCCGCGGCGGCGGCGCCGGCGCGCTTGAGACGTGCTCGGCACTGAACGAGCGCGCCGCCGCCGACGCCGGCAGCTGCGCGTCCAGGTACGCGCACAGCAGGTGCAGCACCAGCTCGGCGTCCGTGGGCTTGCTCTCGTCCCACGACGCGCCGCCGCCGTTCCACCGGTACGCGCTCATGCACCCGCCGGCGGCCAGCTCTGCGGAGTGCACCGAGGATCACGGGTGACGAACATGAGGTCCATCGTGTTTACGAAATACCGATATGTACCAAACAACATTTATACACACGATTAGTTTTAAGTAAGTAACTACCGTGGGATCGGTAACAGCCTAACAGGCCGATGCCCTGGCGTAGTAATATAAGAAAAGTTGTTACTCATACAACTGTTCTTATATTACTATGCTACTACTAAGCTTCGTAAATTGACTATTTTATGTAGTTTTATATATAATATACGAATAATAGCCATTATTGTGTGCACACGCTTCTTGATTTTTTTTTATTCAACCTAGTCACAAGACAAGCAAGACATTCGCCTGACAGTTGCGATACGCCTGGTTATAGACAGCAGCGTAGCACTGTCGCTCGTAACCCGAGATATTAGTAATTAAGTCTATTGTGTCCAGTAATTTCACCAGCTACGGTGACCTTCACGCTGGAACACAGTAATGTTTACACAATGAATGTTGCTTGGCGGCAGAATATAAGACACTGGGGTGGTACCTACCTGGATAGTCCTTTGCATAGCGGGACCTACCACCTATTAACAATATTTAGCAAGTACTAAAAAAGTATTCAACCGGGCGGCATTCTCTATTGTCATCTTGACAAATAACTACTGTGTGAGCTGAATAAATAAGGAACCCGCAAAATCTTACCTCGGATGCGCTGCACAACGTAGCGCTGGTCGGCGAAGGGCTGCAGGTAGGGCAGCAACGGGCGCGCGGGAGGCGCGGCGGCGAGCCGCTCGATGCCCACCTGTCCCACGCGCGCCTCCAGTCCCGCGCCGCGCAGCGCCACGTCGGCGCGCTCCATTTCGCGCACCAACCGCTCCAGAATGGTTACATGCAGCCACTGCGAGATAGCGGAGTAGGTCAGACGATGTGAGACGTGACAAGAGCGAGGCACGAATCGCGTCGGCGCGTACTTACTAAGCGCAGGTTGAAGGTCCATTGCGTGAGCCGCTGCGGGTCGAGCTGCAGGCGTCGCCATACTTGCGGCGAGCGAGCTTCGCCACCGTTCTCCTCCAGCGCCGCGCGTTCTGCGAACACAAGGCGCGGTCAGTGTGCTCTGGGCGTACGGCTACGATAACCGGTGCGCCGACGTCACCTACCCGTGTCCGGCGCGGCGAGCTGGTAGTGGCTCTGAAGCGGCGCCGATGGCAGCGCACTCCACATCTCCGCCGCTGGCTCGACACGCGTGCGCTCCTCGTAACCTCTACCAGATAAACATATACCTTATTATTTTTGAATCCCATTAAAAGTCCGTAGTAGTGTGGACGCCGTTTTGAATAGATATATCTGGCCAAAGTTTAAAAATTGAAAATACCATGTATTCGCAGGTCAAATTTCAATGCTATAAATGAAATTAAAGTAACATCAAATAAAAGTGTCAGAGAAATATTTATCAGTCGAGCCTCGTACTCGCGTCACACTATAGATCCATTATAATTTGCAGATACTTTGGTCACGTTAGTAATAAACAGTTGAGCGTGGCGAGCGAAACATTCCTCTCACAAATCGGTTGCTTCGGTCCCGATTGTGGAGGGTGCGCAACTCACCTGAGGTACTCCGTAAGGCTATGCCGGTCAGCGATAAACTCGTCGGTTGCGAGGTGGTCGAGGCGTGGCGAAGGTGGGGAGGGCGGAGAGGCGGGCGAGGGTGGCGAAGGTGGAGGCGACGAGTCCGCGCGCCAGCGACGCGGTGACAGCGACTCCGAGGCGGGGTCGTGAGATGAAGGCGGCGTGACGGGCGCAGGGCGCGGAGCAGTTGGCGCGGGGCGAGGGAGCCGCACCACCAGCCGCGCTGCGTGCTGCAGCGCGTTAGCAAGTAACACGGCGGCACAGACGGCCTCCACCCAGTGCAGCACTGACGCGTGCCCCGGACACGCGTACCATCTGCACCGGGCACACATACGTTTATTTACATTCTTTCCAAACTTAGTAGCAGCCAACATAGGAAGTACTGAACCCAGTCGCCGCTATCCGCAGTTATCCGCAACACAGAAGTTTAATATGATTATTTTTAAAGCCAATTTGTCCCTGGCAGAGTCAATTCATGTTATTGAGTTTTGTTGACAAAATATTAAGAAAATTGTCAACTCACCAGTTTTGAACTACAACATATCTCAAACATAAATGATAATATGTTCAGAATGCAAGGAACCTAATGGTTAGTGAAACAGCTGACTTCTTAAGAAAAAAAAGCATATTGCTATGTATTTACTTAGTGTCCTAAGATGGTGTAATACTTGACTGTATGCAAATAACTTATCTTGGACAGAGGTTTACTAGATTTTAGATTCTTGTAGGTTTCAATGCAAAACAAAGAGCTGTGGGTTTGCTGCATCAACAACTGGCGAAAGGACGCACCAGCTCCCGCATCATCTCATTATTTGACTACTTACAAGTCGTAGCTAAACACCATGAAGAGCACACCGTTCACCACAATCCATTTAAGTGAACTTGAGCGCTTCGTCTTGTTGTAAGTCAAGTCGATCGTGTGCTGCACTAAACTGGAATTTGGGCTAAACGACCTGCGAAGTTCCAACGAGGGATTAATGAACACTGATTGATTATATTGCGTCCGTCAGCATCGCGGGTGTATGACTTCCAAATAGATCAATAATAAACTATATTCAGTCAATTTTTTACAATAACGTATAACATATATGTTATTGCAAAAAATTGTAAAAACGTTTACGAAAATTATTTACGATATTACTATACTTACATTTTAGTTGTACTTAGAGGTTTAGGTTTATCATGGGTAAAATTAATTAATTATCACTTTAGTTCGCTTACATTTAACTAACTTAGGTATTTGTTAACTAACTTTGACGACTAATTATATAAAAATAAACATAACCTAACTGGCCCATCGATTCCAAACCAAACCGAACGTATGCCGATTCTATTTTTATTTTATTTTAATTATTGAACCATAGAGTAAGTCTTGCGGTGTTGCAATCATTTTAAAATTATCCCCATAAACTGTAAAATAGATTACTCCAACTAAAATGTTTTTGATAGGGTTTTAGCTCAGAGTAATTAGAATGGAGCTAGTATCGCGTCGATTCCCCGAACTTTTTCATGGCACTTTTGCGGGGTGCGGGAGGTGAAGTAAACACACACAGATACAATTTCACGCATACTCTTGCAAATTTCTAATGCAAACTCTTCATGTTTCTATGAACCTACACTATATTAAACTCGCAACACATTCAAAAAGATACGCACACAAATATAGAATGCCCTGAACATATGAACAAAAATTTGGCAGAGGGGTTAGCGCATCATGCTCTCTCCAGTGGTATCTCCTCTAAGGGTTTTAGGGGTATTCTGATGAGTTTAGTGCAATGTTTATAGGGAAATGATTGCACACCTTTTTTTTTGTCGCGGGGGAAAACAGCACAACGACACGCAACACCCGCAACACCTAACTTTACCCTATGGTTCAATCATTAAAATAGACTCGGCCTGAAATAGAAAGCAAAAAAGCAACAAAAAAGAGTATGCAGGCAGACCAGGCCACAGACGTATTAGGGATGCTACGCATCAGACGGTGAACTGCCCTAGAGGAAAAATCACATTACGGATTTGCAGTAATAGAATATGACGTCTGTTTTTTTTTAAAATTATATGCTCATATCATGTGCCGTGGGTCAGGACTTTTCGCCCAGTTTAAAAAAAAACGGAGACTAGTCTTTTAAGCCGCTTTACTTTTTATATTCCTATTCCATTTTTCTTTAATATTTCATATTCAGGTTTAGAATAAAATACAATATACATAATTTAAATTATTTTTATTCTTTATAAAAAAATATACATTTAAGGTAAATAAGGTTAATACTTTGGTCAGGATGTGACTCTCCGGGTAGTTTTTAGTTAATTCATTTGTTTGATAAACTGTCTCCATTTATATTAGCGGCTAGTTAAATATTATTAAAGAATGGGTTAATGCCATGGTCGAGATGTGGCTTGTCACGGCTTTTTAGAGATATGTTTGTTTGTCCGATAAATTGGCATCGTTAACAGCATCAAAGGGACCATCGCAGAGTGTACAAATTCCAACTGAAACAAAAGAGTGGCATGCTTTAGTATTTTGTATGACACACACAATTACCAGAGAGAGAAGATAAGAGAACCTAGTGCAAAGTGAATAATTCCGGTTAATTATGATTCTATCTTATTTTTACAGTAATAAGTTTTCAGCACTTGCAGATTTATTAGCCTAGCCTAATGGCTAGGCTAATAAATCTGCAAGGACAGTTCCATACTATTAAGTATGGAACTGTCCTACTACAACACAAAATTTACATCATTATCATCGGAGTAAATGAGGACAAATTAGGTACAATAATGTATAGTATAAATACAAGACAACTGTGTAAAATATATAAAACTAATGTTATAAATGTTAATTCATATATTGCATGATATAGTAGATTATAAGTTAAATTAGGTAGCATTCTAATGAAAAGTATGAGAAAATATTCGTATCAAGGTAAGTACTTACCATTGTGGTCAGTGTGCATTGTATAAGGAGAGCATTTGTTGATTTCGTAAGCCAAAAATAACGTAGCATAGGCTTCAACACGAAGACGAAGCCTCACTGGTATGAGGCAATGAACTTTTCCGTGAAGAATATCCTTTCACAGTTCATGTTTATATGTTACAGTCCTGCATATTACAATCTTGGGGAAAAACATTAAATTGATTGCCGTCCTTACTCCTACAAGCACAATTCACTACACAGTATTTTAAAACGTAATGCAAGTTGTTATTAAAGATTTTACACATTCATTATGTACAAAATTGTAAAATTACAATGAACAACGAACTTGGTAAAATCACAGGTAAAATCACAATGGCGTCCTTAGAGTTTTCTGTCTATTAAAATCAAATATGGCGTCTATATTACAGACGACAAAGGAATGAAATATGAAGGAGGGAGGAGGGAAACTGTCAAAATGGATAGTTACAATATGGCTACAATGCGAGGAATAGAAGTACCGAGATTTATAGCCGTGGACCAGGCAGACCTTGTAAGGCAGACAGAACCGCAGAAAAGAACGTCTTGGTCTTGCTTTCGGTTCGGTCTGTTTCGATTGTTCACTTTTATTGTATTTGGGTATATATTAATTACAGAAGATATCTAATGGAAGTGGCCCAGTTATATAAAATACGTCGTTTAGTTTACAAAAATAAAAATCGGTCCAAACTTTGTTGAAAATATTGATGAAATAGAAAATGTTATTTGTTCAAAATTTAATGGCAATGGTAAGAATAAAATTTATATATTTATTGAATTCTCAAGTACAAAATTGGTTTAACTAATAAAAACAAAATAAAGGTAGTTTATTTCCTCCGAGCTTGATTTTTCACTACACTTATATTTCAATAGTTATCATGATACCAACATTTACAAGTCAGGTAAATAAATATGTTTAATTCTATTTAGTTACAGATTTTTAGGCTAATAAATAAAGGTGACAATTTTTTAAATCGTCTATGTTTTTTTTAATATTTTCTTAATATTTAATTTGTATGGACATTCACCTGTCTGTGTTTGGTTCTATTTCTTGTTGTGATGTTGCAGTGGTCTGCGAATTTGTATAATAGACCTTATGGGCTTGTTTGCACCAAGTCCACTGCCACCTTTGACCAAGACACAAACATGTAAACACAACAATTTTAAAGTAATTTTGTTCCTTCTTTATACATTTCCTGGTTGCATAGGATATAAATGTAACTTCAGTTTATTTTCGTACATATTCTGTATGTTTACTAAAGAATTCAAAATCAGTGGCAATTGGAAAAAGAGAAGGGAAGTATATTAAAAAAATATATCCAAATGGCCTATGTATTTGAAGGCTCTATGGCCTATATATTTAATCTCTTTAGATACAAATGGACATACAGCACATACGTTATGTACAGGAGCGGCGCGAGCCGGTAAAGGAAAACGTAGCGCCGCGCGCGCCGCTCGACACGCGCTGGCTTGCTGGCGCGGTGGCGCTGACGGCGCTGGCGCTAGTCGCTGCGACGCACCTCGACGCTACATTGCCCGCGCCCCTAACGCGACGCGATGCGCCACCCAACAGCTTCGTTGCCGAGATAGCACACGAACACCTCGTCAACCTCACCTCCATCGGACCGCGGGTGCGTCTGCGACCGGCACGTGCGCGCCTCAGGGCTCCCTGTCCACGGAGGGTAGCTTCAGCTTCGAATCTGCATGTGTTTATTTTTATAAAAAAGTCATATTTGAATGACCTTGTCACTCGTGGTAGATAAAGTACGCTTTTTAGTATGCCAGGGTGCATAAGCCTCATAATATACTTTAAAAAGTCTATGAAGCAATGCCTCCATGGACAGTAAGCCTAAGTGGTAGGTATGCGTTCCGTGCTTGAACAAACATGGCTAAGTTCTGGTGTTCCCAGTGAAACATCTGTAGATAGATGCTGTGCCCCATCTGAACCTCCTAGTCTACGAATTCTGATATTTTATACTTGTGTCTTCTCAAAACTAAATATAGCTAGTGAATTCTTATGTTGAAAGCAGATTAAGTACCTACTGGTTTACAACAACTAGTTTACTAAGCAAAGTAGACTAGAATAATTCAATTTTTTTTCTAAAGTGTAGTCTGTAAAGTGATGACTGGCGATTCTCAAACTTATTCTACCCCATACCTTCAAGAATCAAACATTCTTAGTGCCCACAAATATTTTTAAACTTACCAATATTCATACACACTAACAACAGTTATTGCAATCTATATACAGGTGTGGTTTTGCATTTTTGCATTTTTGCCATATTTGTAGACCTAATAGTTAAAGATTATATTAATTGATTAAAAATAGATTAATAATTCAGTGGCTAATAACTAAAAGATAGTTAATGATTCATGATTAACATTCAACCAGAATAAGAGATTTCGAGCGCTCAGAATAGGTCCCAAGGTTGGCAATTCTTTAAAAGGTATATATAAACCTGCATAAATATGGCGAGAATGCAGAACCACACACTAATAACGACTGTAACAAGTTCTAAAATCAAACACGTTTGCGGTCTACACACACTACACTAGTACATGCCTATAAAATCCTAAAGAATTCGCGGTACCGCATACTGTTGTGCGTATCGTGTATGCGTATACGGTGCGCAGGTGGCGGGTAGTTACGAGAACGAGGTGGTAGCGGTGAGTGTGCTGGTGGAGGCTGTGCGTGGCGTGGCGGCCGCCGCGGCGCCTCACCACCGCGTCGAGCTCGACGTGCACGTGGCCAGTGGCGGCTTCGCGCTCTCCTTCCTGGACGGCATGAGCAACGTGTACCGCGACGTGCAGTCCGTCGTCGCCCGCCTGACGTCTGAACCACCCCGCGCCCTCGTCCGCGCCCGCTCCGCGCTGCTGCTCAACTGCCACTTCGACACTGTGCCCGACAGCCCAGGTGAGTACTGTCGTGCGAATTCCTCGATCGCCATCACTGATATCTTTACATAGTATAAAACAAAGTCGCTTTTCGCATCTGTTTGTATGTATATCCTCTAACTCCTCTTTAAGCATGCAACGGATTTTTAAGCGGTTTTGACAATCAGTTAGATAATTTCTCACTGGAGGATTATATTTATATAAAAAACCTGGTCGCAAGGTATAATATAAAATAGCATTGGTCCCCACTGAATATACTTTAGAGGACCTAAAGTTAATATTCATTAAAATGATAAAATAAAAAATCAATGTATTGCGACCAACACTATAGAAAAAAAAATCTATTTAGTACATGACGAGGTATTAGGAGGGTAGACTCAGCATAAGTATGTTGCACACACACTGACCTCAGCACACAATGCTGTTTTTCAGTTTTACTCCTTTGACTTGTTCTTCCTATCGCTAATTCCTCCCTAATATTGAAATGAAACTAATTTTACGGATTATATCGCGTTTTATTTTTGATTTCAATGTGTAATATTCGCGTACATATCAGAAATCATTATCCTCCCTAATAACTTAATAGTTACTATATTAATTATAGCTATTCCTTTGAACTGTCTTATTTAATTCGAAACCTCATCACAATGGTCCAGGGCCGTCTTTACCAGGGGGTGCAAGGGGTGCGGTGCACCCGGGCGCAGGGCGCCCGGGGGCACCTGCCGAGCGCTGAATATTTAGATATTTCATTGAACTTAACGCCATTGCACAGTTTCATATATGTTACGACGAATACGTATGCGCAAAATAAAATATAAAAAAAATAGTCATCAACAAAAATCATTGTTTTACCACAGGTTAGGTAGTTAATTAGTTTTTACTTGTATTACGCTTTCGGCGCTTGTCACACCGCTCATGGTGTGCAAGCTAAAATGACTCTTATTCGTACACAAATAATAATTTTATTTCATTCAAGACGCGCGCGGCAAAATCTCTAATCCAAAGAGAGTGTATATAACCTTTGACACATTGCCGCCCGGTCGCCCGCACTTGAAGCAAAATGATCTCTAAGTCAATAAAGTGTGTCGTAAATTCATTTGAAACGGGTGCGCGGCGCGGCACCTGTGCGTCTGTCATAGGCGAGTAATTGCGTCCTTTGACATAGCCGTCCGGGCACTCGCACTTAAAGAGAAATGATCTCTAAAAAAATCACTACAATTAGGTGTAAGTTCATTTGAATATACAGCGCGGCGCGCGGCGCCTATGCAAGTGTCGGTCAGTGATTGATCTGATTTCTTATTTTTAAGTAATTATATTCGTTAGCTCATTTCATTTGCGACGACCGCCGAATTAGCACGGAAGATCTAGTGGAGAAATTCATTAATTTATATGTATAGTGTAACCATAGACTCAATGGTCAATGTCTCAACCACCCAATGTCTGCGTTTGCTTCGCGCTGCTGCATAATAGTTAATATACTTTGAAACCGTTCCATACAACTCATACTGCCGCACTCACAAACCTCAATTAACTTTAATCCTAATTATGTCACTTTTTAAAATCTTTTATTTCGACTGTCGGAGTCGTTTATGATTAATTTCGATTATTGAACACAAAATAATCCGATTACAAAAAATGTATTAATCATCATTAACTTTAATTGACGTTTGTAGGTTCGGCAGTTAGATTCGACTCCTAATTGTTCATACTTGACCTTAATTTGTATACGAAATATTAAAATATTTCCTTATTAGTTAAAATTATAATGTTGAATTAGGTTGTATGTTCACTAACCTTGAATTGGGCGTGTGAAAAAAAACCGCTCACGTCATACATCATTTTCATATTTTGTTTTTATCGTATTTGTCGCTGTGTGGTAAATTATTTTGTTTTTTCCTCGCAAGTGTGTTAAAAACGTCGTATGAAACTCGTGAGCTCTGTTAATTACACACTTGGCTGAATTACGCCCTCGCCTGCGGCTCGGGCTGCAACCCGCAGCCTCATGTGCAATGAACAACTTAGCTCACTTGTATCTTAATATACTAATTTTACTATAAAATATTGCCGTGGGATGCCGGCTAAGAATTTGCATCCCCCCCTCTCTTCCCGTGGGTTTCGTAAGAGGCGATTGAGGGAAAGCCAGAAGACGGGCAGCAGCGTCTTCTGTGTAATATATCCATCATTTCGAAACTGCGATCCCCAAGACGCCTGCCAAGCGTGGGGATTATGGCACCCCCCCCCCCCCAATGATTGACAATGCTAATTTACGGCCCCCAGTCCCCGGCAGCTCCTCTATTCCCCGCCTTGGTAGCGGGCGGGGTAACGGTCGAGCAGGGGGTGCGAAGAATCTCCGGCAGATGCCCCGCTACCACCCCCACCGAACTTTGGCCCTGGCAACACATAATGTCCGCACGCTTAGGACTGACGAGAAGATTATCGAGCTGGAGGAAGAATTGAGCAAGTTACGTTGGGATATCTTGGGATTATCTGAAATCCGACGAGAGGGACAGGATACGATAACCCTTGATTCCGGAAACTTGCTCTTCTTCCGGGAAGGAGACCGAAAATCTCAGGGTGGTGTTGGGTTTCTCGTCCGTAAGTCCCTCATTAACAACGTCATAAAGGTCGATAGTGTGTCGAGCAGGGTAGCGTACCTTATACTCAGAATAACCAGCCGGTATTCGTTGAAGGTTATACAGGTTTACGCGCCGACCTCGGCACACCCTGACGATGAAGTAGAGGCTATGTATGAGGAGATAGCAGAAGCCATACATACCTCCAAAACACACTTCACCGTTGTTATGGGGGACTTCAACGCGAAGGTGGGCACACGGAATGGCGATGAGTTGAAAGTGGGGTCATATGGGTACGGGCAGCGGAACCAAAGGGGCCAGCGGCTGGTCGACTTCATGGAGAAGGAGGGACTCTTTGTGATGAACTCCTTCTTCAAGAAGCGACCATCCAGGAAGTGGACGTGGATAAGCCCCGATGGTTCAACCAAAAATGAGATCGACTTCATCATGACGACCAACAAGCATATATTCGATGATGTCTCCGTGATCGGCAGGGTGAAAACCGGTAGCGATCACCGCATTGTTAGAGGCACATTGAATATCAATGTCAAGCTTGAGAGGTCCCGTCTGATGAAGTCCACGCTCCGTCCGGGAACCGCCCAAATCCAAAACCCCGAAGACTTTCAACTGGAACTACACAATCGCTTCCAGTGCCTAGCCGAATGCGAAACTGCGGACGAGTTAAACAATGGGTTGGTGCAAACTGTCCATGCAGTGGGGCCCAAGTTCTTTAAGACCCCACGCCGTAATAAGCCTCAGAAGCTCTCCAATCAAACCATTAAGTTAATGGAAACCCGAACTGAGATGAGACTGCAATCTTCAGCTGATATGTCGGAATATGCTGAACTCAATAGACGAATCTCGAAATCCATGCGACACGACTTGCGTTCCTATAATACAGCATGTATTAAGGACGCAATTGAGCGGAACCAAGGCTCTAAAGTGTTTGCAAAGAATTCGTCTATTGGGCAAAGCCAAGTGACCAAGCTGAAGATCGACGACGGCAGTGTCATCTCATCAAAGTCGGAGATATTGAGAGAGCTCGAGAGGTTCTACGGACAGTTGTACACCTCGACACGAAAACCCATTGCCCGAACAGCTCAGGACACCAGAGCCCAACTAACCCGACACTACACTGAGGACATCCCAGACATCAGCTTGTACGAGATTAGAATGGCTCTCAAACAGCTTAAGAACAACAAGGCGCCGGGTGAAGACGGAATCACAACAGAACTTCTGAGAGCGGGTGGAAAACCGGTACTTTTAGTCCTCCAGAAGTTATTTAATTCCGTCTTACTCGAGGGTACTACGCCAGAAGCATGGCACAGGAGTGTGGTGGTTCTCTTCTTCAAAAAAGGTGATAACACTTTATTGAAGAATTATAGACCCATCTCACTCCTGAGCCATGTATACAAGCTGTTTTCGAGAGTCATTACGAACCGTCTCGAACGCAGGTTTGATGACTTCCAGCCTCCCGAACAAGCCGGGTTCCGAAAAGGCTTTAGCACCGTAGACCACATACATACGCTCCGCCAGATTATACAGAAGACCGAGGAGTATAATCGGCCATTATGTCTAGCGTTTGTGGACTACGAAAAAGCCTTCGATTCAATCGAGACCTGGGCGGTATTGCAGTCCCTCCAGCGGTGCCACATTGACTATAGGTACATCGAAGTGTTGAAGTGTTTGTACAGCAACGCCACCATGTCGATCCGACTACAGGAAGAGAGCACGAAACCAATCCCATTGCAGCGAGGTGTGAGACAGGGAGACGTTATTTCTCCGAAACTGTTCTCAAACGCATTGGAGGACGTTTTCAAGCTCTTGGACTGGTACGGATTCGGCATCAACATCAATGGCGAATACATCACTCACCTTCGTTTTGCCGACGATATAGTCATTATGGCAGAGTCGCTGGAGGACCTCAATACGATGCTCAGCGACCTCAGTAGCGTTTCCCAACAGGTGGGTCTTAAAATGAACATGGACAAGACGAAGATCATGTCTAATGTCCATGTTGCACCCGTACCGGTAGTTGTTGGGAACGATACACTCGAAGTTGTTGACCACTACGTATACCTAGGACAAACTGTCCAGTTAGGTCGGTCCAACTTTGACAAAGAGGTCGCCCGAAGAATCCAACTCGGATGGGCAGCGTTCGGGAAACTACGCGATATCTTCTCGTCCAAAATACCGCAGTGCCTGAAGACGAAGGTTTTTAACCAGTGTGTGTTGCCAGTGATGACATATGGTACTGATACGTGGTCTCTAACGGCTGGCCTTTTAGAAAAGTTCAGAGTCACACAACGAGCCATGGAGAGAGCTATGCTCGGAGTTTCTTTGCGCGACAGAATCCGAAATGTGGAGATTCGCCGAAGAACTAAGGTCACCGACATAGCTCTCAGAATCTGCAAGTTGAAGTGGCAATGGGCAGGCCACATCGCTCGAAGAACCGATAACCGTTGGGGAAGAAAGGTTCTCGAGTGGCGACCACGAACCGGAAGACGCAGCGTTGGCAGGCCTCCCACTAGGTGGACAGACGACATCGTGCGCGTCGCAGGTAACCGGTGGATGCAAATAGCCAATTGTCGTTCATTGTGGCGTTCTAAGGGGGAGGCCTATGTTCAGCAGTGGACGTCTTCCGGCTGATGATGACTATAAAATATTGATCACCACAGAATATGTCTGTTACTCTCAGACTCGTTTACTCTGAAACCTCATCACGAAAGTCATAGTGAGTGATGATTGTAGTAATAATAATAATTGTAGCTAGACAATAGTGCTATCTTTACAAATAATACTAGAACGGGGATTGGGGAACCGCAAACTTGAAGATGATGCTAATATTATCAAACATATAAAAAGATCTGTGGTGTCCCAGCTCTCACGACAACAACTCACTCTTATGTTTCACATTCATTCATAGTAAACCACTATCAACAAAGATACAAAGATCAATGATATACAGGGTGTTAGGTGCATCGTTTGCCAAATTGATTTGGCCGAAAGAAGAGGTCATTGGCTACCTCTTTTGGCCATAAAACCATCGATATACTATACCAACTAGATTAGCTGTCACGAACAAAATGACATCGAAAATGTGGTCGCGGTTACATTTACTTAGACAACTATACACGTAGCTAGAAATTGTAGAAAATAGTTTTAAATAATTCGGAACGTCGGACTAATAGAAGCCTTCACATGTAGTAATAAAGTCTAATTCTGTATGCAGTAATGTTGGCACATAAAACCTTTACATCGGAGACAAAGAAAAATCAATAAAACCGCCAAAGCTATACGAAAAAAAGTAGTTGTTTTGACTTAAACAAAAATGTACTCATTTAAAAGAAAATCTTAACCACTATAAAATAAGGTTCAAAACAGGTGTGTTTCCATTGTGTGTGTACTGACTTACAAACTTATCCGTGCTGGTGGCAAAAATGAGAACTAACTTTTTTATTATGGTAATGACGTGTAGTTTAACAGTTTCGTATAGACAGTGGCGACACGCCTATCGGCAACATTAATTTTGTCAGTCTCTAGCGGAGAAAATATCAAATAAATAATTTTTATTTCGTATTATAATGATATCTTACTTATATTTATTATTTAAACTAGTAGTAATAAGAACACGAAACGAAAAAAAAATTCTCCTGCAATTTTAATAGTACGATAAGTATTATATTATTTGGACAGTTTATAAACGCGCAATAAGGAATTTCGATACATCCTGTTGTCGGCTCGTACTAATTTGAAATAGAGCGACAGCCGTCTCCGTAGCTCTATTTTCGTGACCACTTTTCGGGTCGTGACAGCTAATCTAGTTGGTATAGTATATCGATGCATAAAACTCATTACTTGCCACACCAGTTTTTTTTACAACTTTTTAATTTTTAATTTGAAAAATTCTAGAATTCAGCATTTAAGCTTAAATTAGAATAAAAGATATTTGTATGGTGTTCAAATTTCATGTTATTTCTTAAGTGTACAGTTGTATGGTTCTATCAAATACAAAATTACTTGCTAGTAACATCTAGTTTTTTTAAATACCAAACAAAGTTTCTGGGAAAACGAAACAGAACAATCGAAAGGTAACAATCAAATCTAAATTGTTATAAAAAAAACTAAAAGCAATCGGGATCTTCGAATTCTTTTAAAAACTTCTCTAGTCTATCCCCTTTCCAACGGTATGAAATATGCCCAAAAAAAAATAATTCGCTAAATTTGAGTATCGGGACGTAGAATTCATAGAAAATAACACGCGCGAAACAGGGAAAACTAACAGGTTTTCCCTCTTTTTTGATAAGAATCCTACTACAACACCTACCTCCTGTACAATGGCATTCATCATATTATGTCTATTTTTATCATGGGGGAAAGCCGCAAACTTAAACAGCAGATTACTAAATAAATTGTAGAAACTAACGCATCGTTGTTTTGTTAATGTAATTTTCTTTTCGTTGTGTATTGTGAATATTTGTGTTAAATTTAATTGATTTAACTTATCGTTTTACAATGGCTACATTCTCTAATGAAGAATACGCGTATATTTTGATGGCTCAAGGAAGAGCCGATGGTGTTCCTCGTGAAGCACAAAGAATTTACCAGGAGCGTTTTTCTAACAGACTACTACCTTCCCGCCACACTTTGCAGAACACTTATCGATGCTTACGCGAGACTGGTTATTTGACTTATAATGAATCAATAGGGTGCAGGGTTACCTGTGGAGTGCCGGGTTAGAATTGCATCCCCCCCATCTCCTCTCGTTGGGTTTTGTAAGAGGCGACTAAGCGAGAACAGGAAGACGGGCAGCAGTGTCTTTCTTTTGGATTTATCTTCCATCTATTCCCTGCGATCCCCAAGCCCCCTGCCAAGCGTGCGGATTATGGCAACCCCTCCCTCCAAAGGGGGAGACATCTTTCGGCTGCTAATGATGATGATGAACTAAGAGAGATTGTCAAGTGATTATCATAGTGTTGATTCTCGAGTCCTACAGCAAATAAAATACGCGTAAAATGTATTAAGTAGCTACTTTCTCCAAAGAGGCATTTTACCTAGACTAAATTTTTACTAGATACACAAAATTTGCGAATTAGTGAAGTTAATAAAAGATTTTTTGGGCATATTTCATACCGTTAGAAAGGGGACAAACTAGAGAAGTTTTTAAAAGAATTCGAAGATCCCGATTGCTTTTAGTTTTTTTAATAACAATTTAGATTTGATTGTTACCTTTCTGTTTCGTTTTTTCAGAAACTTTGTTTGGTTTTAAAAAAAAACTAGATGTTACTAGCAAGTAATTTTGTATTTAATAGAACCATACAACTGTACATTTAAGAAATAAAATGAAATTTGAACACCATACTATTATCTTTTATTTTATTTTAAGCTTAAATACAAAATTCTGGATTTTTTCAAAATAAAAATTAAAAAGTTGTAAAAAAAAAACTGGTGTGGCAAGTAATGGGTTTTATGGCCTAAAGAGGTAGCCAATGACCTCTTCTTTCGGCAAAATCATTTTGGCAAACGATGCACCACCCTGTATAATTCAGTGACTCAGACATTAAAGTCTATTACCACACGCTTGCCTCACAGCATTTGCGTCAGCTGGCGCTGCGTGATTTAGCAATTAATATCAAATCTGGACCAGTAGAACATGTACACGCTCCTTAATAATAATTGTGTTAATTTCTAAACCGGCGCGATTGACAAACCAATCAAGCAGGGCGATCGACGCGGAGAGCGGTATCGTATTAATTCCGCTGCAAGTACAGTAAAAGTAAGATCATGGCCAAATATGCGTTCCTCGCCTCTGGGCCTTGGATTTTGTATTTTGTGGATGGTTTTGTATTTTTTGGATTTTGTGGATGGTCCTTCGAGCGAGTGCTTATTTTATAGCTACGAAGCACCTTTAAATTGCATGTCGCAACGCTAAATGTTATGAAAGTAATAATAAATCCGCAGGGCATCTTGGCACCAAGTCTTGGTGAGTAGCGTCACCACAGACTTCCGACCGAGTACTTCAGAGAGTCGGTCCGTGCCGGTCTGGTGGAAACTGAAAGGGAGCCTGCTGGACTTACAGCTCTGGCTTGCTTTAATTGGCTATCCAGAGATGAGGCGTTAGAGCTATAGGCTCTATCTGGGGGTGGAAGTGTCTAAAGGGCATAATTCCGCTGGTAAGCACATGAGACAGCGCAGCATACCTTTACTTCCGGTGGTTGTTTCTAAAAATGATTATTGTGGAAGTGCCGCCTTGACTTTGACGATCCGGTGATCGTTAATGAGAAGATTCAACAAAAAATTACAAACCCACTGTGCGTTGTAATTTTTTTTAATGTTAATTTTTTTTCAATCAAATATTTTCATGAGTAAAGGCAGTTCAAGCCCACGCAGCTTTGTCCTTCAGGTAATCCAAGATTTTATAATAATATGGTTTTTTAATGTTTCTAAATGTATTTTATATAACTGAACGTCTGTCGTTCGTTTATGTGATTCGCGCTCTCGCTGCTCAAAGCAGAGACTATACTAGGACCATACTAAGTAATTGTGCAGCGCGGCAATTGCTCATTGACCGCGATTACTGTCCTAGTTTAGAACATGATCCAGCAGCGGAAACGTGTCTTATTAGTAGAGACGTGCGAAAGATCGAGCATCGCTGCTGCTGGCCGCAGGTGCGGCGTGCATCCAGAGAAAATAACATTTATGTATACCACAAACTAGCTGACCCGCACAGCTCCGCCCGCACATACTACATTTATAAACCTTCTTCTTTAATCACCCTATCAATTGTTGAAAACTGCATTATGCATTACCGTTGCGTAGTTTAAAAGATCTAAGAATACTAACAGCGGGAGCGACTGTGTTTAATACTATCTAAAGAACAGAAGATTAATATATTGGCTATTTTAGTAAAACTGAACTCGATAGATTAACGATAAATTCAGCTGAGTTTCTGTGACCCAATTCCTGCTCTATTATCAGTGCTTGCAGGGCTATTGCGTATCTTTAGCCAACCAAGTGACTATCAAGCTTCAGTTGTCCACCGAAGTTTGATGTCAACTGAAAGTGTGTTATCACCTTAGCCTCTAAGGTTATCATTGGTCACTTAGGCAATACCGAATGAATCATTTGACAGTTATTTGATGGTCACTTTGCTATAGTGATCACCACTTTAGTTGTCAACCGAAATAACGTAATAGGGCTGATCGATGATGTCTACCGACACTGTATAAACCCTCATCGAGTCTAATCCAACGAATCTGGACTTTATCCGTCTTATTACGAAAAACAGTTTAAGGAAGAACCTGGGTTAAAACTCAGGAGTTTGTTCCTTAAACCTGAGTCTAAACCTACGTTTATCTTTAAACTACCTTTCGTAATAAGACGGTATGGGTCTATGTTTAATGGCGATGTGTTCCTGTGACAACTTTCCTGATCCATATCGAACATCGGATTTATGTCGGAGTGTGATGTGTAGGGGCCGGTGAAAATGAAAATAATTTATCTATTACAAAAATGATGTAATTACATTTCTATTTCTTATAATCACTATCTCGCTCTATGCGTACTGACTCAGTTTGGTGCGTCGGGCTACCCTCTATATTTTGTGGTCGGGCTGAGAGCCCGTTACCCCAAGAATGCCACTCGAACTTAGGATAGCAACGGTGTAAATTGTTTGCAGTATCAGAGTGTCCCGTTTTCGGATTTGTAAAGATGAAACGTCTGCCTGATGCGTAACGCTTGCATATGGATTGCACTGACTGCCGTTGTTCGTCACTCCAGATATTAGTTACTAAAGTCTCTTTAGTCTTTAGTCCGGTAATTTCAACAGCTACAATACCTACCCCCTGACACCGGAACGCAGCAATGTTTACATATTTCTTCCGGATATCAAATAAATTCGTATTCCTGATTAATTTTTTTCAGTTTCAATGGTGGCTCTGTAACATGTTTCGCAGTAGCCTTGAGTCGAGAGATATGTGGAGCATTGATTGAGCGCTAATAGGGGCCTATTCAGCACATCGTAATTAAAATGATTAGAGCTGTGGTTGATTCGCCGAGTATTGCGCCTTTTGTTATAGGTAGGGTAGGTATATCTGCGGCACGCTATTATGGCTGCCCCGACCGACGCCCTTCTCGTTTACTCGCTGCTTTACAAACATAGTAACTACAATTGACGGAACCCTTCGCATGGGTCTAGTAGACCGGTGTTACAACAGAAAATGACCACGGGTACTACAGTGTGAACCCCAAAAAGATTGTTCTATTTTTGACATTGACTCGTATTTGTAAGCTAGTACATTATTTTGTAAGGTAAGCGGTTAGGTGTGCTGAAAGCGGCAACCATCGTTGATCATCATCATCACCAGCCGGAAAACGTCCACTGCTGAACATAGACCACTATTAGCATCCACCGGTTACCTGCGACGCGCTTAATGTCGTCAGTCCACCTAGTCGGAGGCCTACCTACGTTGCGTCTTCCGATTCGTGATCGCCCCTCGAGAACCTTTGTTCCCCATCAGTTATGGGTTAACCATCGTTAGTACAAGCAAATACCGTCCGTTCTGAGTCGCTGGACGTTCGGTGTGTGGGCCCTTAGGACGTCAATTGAGTACGGGGGCGACTCTGAGGAGGACGGCGGCGGGGTTGCGACCCCCGTCCCCGTGAGCACCGTGTCTGGTTCCCGAGGGGCTACAATGCGCCCCCTGGCGGCGGGCTCAAATGCAGGCCCCTGGTTCAGATCCCACCGGAGAGAACTGGGTCTCATGTGCCGATGCGACATCCGCGGGGGTTTTAGTGGGTAAGAATCCCACGTACCCCGGTTGAGCCCCACAGCTCCCGGGGACCTTTTGAAGGTTTCTACCGCGTCAATAAAAAAGGAAACACCGTGCTGGTCGGCAGGTGCGAGTGACGACGGTGCCGGGTGCGCCGTGCTGCTGGAAGTGATGCGTGCGCTGGCGGCATCGCCCCGTCCACTGCGCCACGACGTCGTGTTCCTGTTCAACGGTGCCGAGGAGAACATCATGCAGGCCTCGCACGGCTTCATCACGCAGCACAAGTATGTGTCGCGGCGCCGCTTGATCGTCGCGCGTCCACCGCGCGCCTGCAGCCTCTCGCCTCGCGTTACAGGTGGGCGAGGTCGATCCGCGCGTTCATCAACCTGGAGGCGTGCGGCGCGGGCGGCCGTGAGGTGCTGTTCCAGGCCGGGCCGCACGACCCCTGGCTCGTGGAGGCGTACGCGGCCGCCGTGCCTCACCCGTTCGCCTCTTCGCTCGCGCAGGAGCTCTTCGAAAGCGGTCTCATTCCCGCTGACACGGACTTCCGGATTTTTCGCGACTTCGGCCAACTCTCCGGTAACGTGCCGCCGTCGCGGTGCTTTTTATTACTTTTACATACTATAAACGCAAAGATAATCGATCCTCATAACCCTAATCGTACTTTACTCACGACCTATATTATGTGAACAAAAGTAGGTGAAGGAACGTTATCAATATAAAACTCGTTAGGTGTTAAAGGGCCGGTGCGTGTCGGTGCGCAGGCTTGGACCTGGCGTGGAACGCCAACGGGTACGTGTACCACACGCGGCTGGACACGGCGGCGCGCGTGGGGCTCGGCGCGCTGCAGCGCACGGGCGACAACGTGCTGGCGCTGGTTGAGACGCTGCTCGCGGGGGAGGCGCTCGACTCGGAGCGCGACGCGGCACAGCGGCAGCCGGTGTTCTTTGACGTGCTCGGCCTGCTGGTGATGGCGGCGCGAGCGCCCGCCGCCGCCACGCTCGCCGTTGCCACGCTCGCGCTCGTCGTACTCAAGATACACCTGACCGCCTGTGATGCGCGCCGACACTGTGAGTACGACTAATTCACCGCTACCGCAGGCAGTCGACACTTTTTTTATTTTATTTATGACTCGTTTATGATGTATCGTCAGGATTTTACACTTATTCATCTATCGTGCAGCTGGTCACATTTCTGGCTTTACGCACGAACAGTTGACAGGTGCAATCGTTTGAAATTAAATTCGACACTTCGGGTCACAGATTATCTTATTTTTCGGTGCACTCAACATTTACCGTGCGGACTGTATTCGTGATTATGTGTGTGGTGTCGCATAGTGTTCGTTTCGCGTGGTGCATGGTGGTCGGTGGTGTGTTCGGCGGGCGGGTGCGGCGCGGTCTCGGCGGCGGCGGGTGCGGCTGCCAGCGTGGCGGTGGCGCTGTCGTTGCACACGCTGGACGCGCGGCTCGCGTTCTACTCGCGGCCCGCGCTGCTGGCGCCGCTGTACGCGCTGCCGGCGCTGGCGGGCGCGTGGGCGGCGGCGCGTCGCTCGTGGCGGGCGCGGCGCGCGGCCACGGTGGCGCGCGGCTGGTGGGGCGCGCGCGCCTGGCACGACGCGGCCGCCGCGTGCTGGGCGCTCGCGCTGGCGGGGTGCACGCTGCGCGGCCTGCGCTCCGGCTTCCTGCCGCTGATGTGGGCCGCGCTGCCGGCCGCCGCGGACGTGGCCGCGTCCGTGCTGCGAGTGGCGCCGGCGACGCGCGCGATGGTGTGGGCCGCGGGCGCCGCGCTGCCGGTGCTGCAGACCTGCTACCTGGCGCTCGGCTCGCTGCACACGTTCGTGCCGCTCATGGGACGCGCCGGCGATCCGCCGTTGCCGCCTGATGTTAGTACCGCTTTACAGTATCTTGTGTGGCAGTTTGACGCTTACTTTTTAAGCTTAATAAAATTAAAGGAAGATAATTGAAATAATATGTGGTTCGGGGTGCGTAACCCAAAACATGGTTGAGAAATCTGCCCATCTTCTTCTTCGTACAGGCGTTTCCACAACTCGACGATTGAGCGCTTATTTCGTAATCTGCCGATTGGTAGCCATTGGTTTTTAATTATATTGCCTTGACATAGTCGAATTATCGAATTTCAAGATTATCACAGACAAACATTCGAAATAGACGCTTCGATACGGTAGGTTCGGACGCTAAAATAGATAAGACCACCTAGTGGTATGATATTAATTAAGTAAATTCGTGGTCACAGATGTCGATGGCGCTGCTGGTGGCGGCGCTGACGCTAGTTGCGTCCGGCTGGCTGCTGCCGCTGGTGATCGTCAGTCGACGACTGCGCGTGCCGGTGCGCGGCGCGGCGGCCGCCAGCGCGCTGGCGGTGGCGCTGGTGCTGGTGACGCCGCTCGGCGCGCCCTACAGCGAGGAGCGCCCGCAGCGGCTCATGGTGTTCCACACGCGGCGCACGCTGCACGCGCCGCTCGAGGCGGGCGACGCGCCGCGCCACGAGACGTTCTACTGGATCCCGCAGCTGGACGCGAACACGCCTCGCTCGCTGCTCGCGCACTCGCCCGAGCTGCGAGCGGCGCGGCCCGTCGGCGACGACGAGTGCGCGCGCTGGGTGTACTGCGGCGCGCCGTACTACCTGCCGGTGCTGAGTCTCGTGGGCGCGTCGCACCGGGCGGCCGCGGCGTCCGAGCCGCTGGTGCGGCTGCGCGGCGGCGTGACCGCGTCGCCGCTCAACGGCACGGCGCGCGCGTTGCACGTGCGCGCGGAGGGCGCCGCGCACGTGGTGGTGATCGTGTCGCCGGCGGCGGGCGCGCGGCTCGCGTGGAGCGACGCGGTGGCGGTGCCGCGCGAGGGCCCGCGGTGGCGCGGCCGGCGCACCTACTTCTTCATGCTGCACGCGGCGCGGCCGCCGCACGCGTGGCGGCTCACGCTGCACGTGTCGCACGGCGCGGTGCACGTGTCGCTCGCCGCGCACGCGCTGTTCGGCGCGGACGCTCTGCACGACGACCAGCGGCGGCTGCTCGCCGCGCTGCCGCCGTGGGTGGCCGCCACCGGCTGGGGCGTCGACCTGCACCTCTACGAGGTCTAGCCTCCGCCGCCACGTTCGAGTCGCGCCTCGCGCCCTCCCGATTTGCGATGGACACTCGAGGTTGATGAACTGCGACGATAGTCTGTTTGTTAGTTACGGAGTCGTTTCAGAATAGTAAGTATAAATAATTAGTACTGTGAAGAGACGTATGACGACTTAGAAAAATGTTAGTTCTTTTTTTTATTTATTATTTCATTCATATGTAAGTATATAAGAAGTGTGAATCATACTGAACGCAGTTAGATCGAGGTCCGTATATTTTTGTGGTACATCAAATGGATTCGTACGAACCATACCTACTAGCACCTATTGGTTGCTAAAAGTCAACATGTTCGAGCTGCGGTATTCGAATTGCAATAAATTTAAGTCTGAAGCAGTTTTAATAATTCAAAAGGAGTGTTCCATCTGTTGCCGCACTCAAAGCTTCATGCTGTGTAAAATGCATTGACTAATGTTTAAGTGGGCGTAACATTATCTAATTTACCAAGCACTTGTTAAGGTCTGCAGAAAAAAACTGCTAACTATTTCAACTTCCTCATTTCGGTAATTTGCGTTCATACTCGTGTTATCACTAGGCACAATAGGTAGTGAAGAGTTCAATTCGAATTAGAGAAAGAGAGAAAAATCGAAAAAGTGAATGGATCGATGCAAATTTCTATGACCACTGCTTCAAATAAAAAAAAACAGAATTACTCAAATCTGTCAAGAAACACTGTACATATTATGCGCTAAATGATCTTTTTTTTTAATAATATGTTCTGAATATGTATACAGCACGTAACAAAGAAATTCAAACCGTGAAAATTGTTGATGGGTTGGAGAAGTATGATATAAATAATAATATCATGGGACAATCCACACACGGTCGTCCGATCCCAAACTAGGCAGAGCCTGTACTATGGAAACCAGACAACTGATACTAATACTTATATACTTTTTTTTTGTAAGTACAAACTTAAATAGATAAGTAACACCCAGACACTGACATGAATAGTAATAAAAAGTGTACTATTATATTATCCTCCACCTACCCATCAACCAGTTCGTCGGTTTGCATTTCGTTGTGTTACGTACTGTATACATATTTATAGCATTCATCTAATAAAATTGCATGTTTTCATTACTAAATATTTGATCTATATTAAATAGTTTTGTTTCATTTATTCAATATTCAACAAATTTTTTAATTTTTTTATTATAAATATAAAAACAAGTACATTTAAAAATATAAAAAAAACCCCTTCCAACCGGCTGCGGGAATAGGGTCCTAGCAGACGGTGGTTAAGGCACTAGAGATAATTATTATTAATTATTATGGTTATTTCATTAATTATTATGAACTACGGATATTGTTTTTTTTTTCAAAAGTAGTCTAGGAGAGGTTGGGAAAATTATTCGATTTAGTGTAAAAGGTAGCCAGGCAGAGCATGAGCACAGTATCACAACTGTGGTATGACAGAGATATAAAAATAAGTTCACAGTTCTTAGTGGTGATGGTAGTGAAGATTAGTTAATTTTAAGCGCGCTTTATTACGTACCTAGTTGAATTAGTGACACGGCTGCGAAATGTATTATAAGTACTTATATTATGCTTAAGTAAATCAATACGGGTGACTAATATTTTCACAATTATTTAACATGATACTTTTGAGGAAAGCGTATTGAAACAGAGACGCCATTCAGCAGGTGCATGGACCTATACGGAATCTAGTTTACATCTTACGTATTATGTTTGTATTTATATGTTTTTTCACCCCATAGCCTTATGAGAGAAAGAGAGAGAGAGGGATAGAAAACTATGCTGCTTGCGATATTACCTGAAGAGGCGTCCTACCCATTAAACTAGACCATATCCGATTATGAGCATATCGTTTAGAATATAGTGTATTTTGGACATGTGGATAGTTTGGTATTATAACACATTGGCACGTTTTGTTCTACTGCATTGCCTTAATATGACTAATAATTAAATGGTATTATAAATAATAACCGCAACGCTAAAAACAAAGTTAATGATAAGCTATGTTAAACTATGTGTTGTTAGTTTGTGTTATTGTATGGGGTTCAAAACGTTGTATTTATGTTTGTTTACTTTATAAATAATGTTTTTACGTTATTCACTCTTTAACTAGGCGTATGACGTAGGTGGACGGAAACGTCATGAAATCAAAATCATTTATTGCTCACCATGTTTACAAAGGTAGGAGAATACCTAATATAACAATTGTAGTACAATATGGACACTGTCGGGTGCGGGAGACATGATTAAAATAGTAGTTCCTTTTCCTAGACCATAGAATTTGTGCGTCGTTTGCGTAGCGAGTGTAGCGACTGCCATAAGCAATGCTTAGGTACCCTTAAACTTGTTACTGTAGCTGTTATTATTACTACACAACAATTATTATTCACTGTGATCATAGTTTGTATGATGCTTTTTTGTTTTGTTATTTAATTAAATGTTTATGAAATTACAAAATTATTTTATTCATGCATGTATTATGCCAATGGCCTTACCGATCATAGCGATTAATGGAAAATTTATTTTTAAAAGTTTTTGATTGTGACGTGCGTAAGGGCTAACGTAACGCTGTTCATGAGGAAATCACTCAACGCTTAGGTCGATTTAAGCCTGCATCTTGTTTCTCTGACCTTGTGATTTATTAATTGTATATATAATTTTATTGGAAACTGCAGACGTGTAATACTATTCTTATCTATGGACGTGTATCAGACACGCCTGCAGTAGCGTGCAGTTTACTTGGTTTTTCCTCAGGTTAATAGTGTTAAATCATCATTTGCGCACCGTTCGGCTATAACTACAATAACTATATCAAAATCTACGCCCCAATGATAATATCATTGCCACGTCCTCTTTAATTAAATAAAATTTCTATGTTTGGAGTACCTAGTATTTATTTGAAAATTACGGACACAAATGGAAATAACAATATTGTAAATCGTTCAAGTTTTGGGAATCATTATTCTTTGTGTAGTATTTGTGTATTTGCGGTGAAATTGTGGCTTGGCGTGGAGGGCACGCGCGTGCGTTTCTGCTCTGGCGGTCAATAGGTTTTTCTTTTTTGGAATGATAGACGTTGTTGGCCGCAGATGGCCATTACAGCTTTACCGGACAATAGGAGGCGAGCGCTTATAGCACACTAGCCTTAACGGCAGCATGAAAGAGCGACGAGCTCAAGGGCACCTCAGGGAGGCACGGTCTGCTTGGGCTGTCGCTTAAGAGAGGGCTGATTCTACTACCGGTTCACAATGCGCCCCCACTGAGAAGAACCGGCAAGAAACTCAGTGGGGTGATGCATGTCGTTGAGGTCGCATGCGTACGACCCTTCGGCATCGCCGGCGAGACAGGTGTCTGATAGCTAGTGTGGCATACGGTTGTCGGGGCGGGTTCGGCTCTGTAACCCCTCGGCCACAGAACTCTTGCGGTCAAAAGGCAACAGTACAGCTGGCACCGATACTAGACTAAAGATATGATTAACGTTAATTTTATTTATCGTTAGTACTTTATTAGCGTTACGTTAGATTATGTTACTTAAAATTATAATTATTAACGATATTTTCTACGTGAACGCCTTCAAGGCCACGGTAAAAAAATAATGTTAATTCAAGCTTTAGAGAAAGAAAACAATAGAGAGCTGGCACTTTCTTTCTCATTCGCGCAAGAAAAGGATGCATTTATATATATTATATGTGATAGAAAGAAACAGAGCATATAATTTTTTGTCCCTTAGCGTGTGTTCAAAATCTGGCGCACCTACGGTGCGTTTTCTTCGAGTACTCATGAAATTTTCTAGTTCACGACCTAGCTTTGGAGTTTTAAATTGAATTGCATTATGAAATATCGTTTACACTACATAATAGCCGCATTTGAATAAATATCCATAACGTGTGTTATGTGTACGAATGATTATTTTCCGTTATTTTCTGTCCTTATCGTCGGCACGTCTACGTATCTCATAGTTACACCTCAGAGTAATTAGAATGGAGCTAGTATCGCGTCGATTCGCCGAACAAATTTTTCGTGGTACTTTTGCGGGGTGCGGGAGGTGAAGTAAACACACACAGATACAATTTCACGCATACCCACACTATAATAAACTCGCAACACATTCAAAAAGATACGCACACAAATAAAGAATGACCTGACCATATGACCAAAATTTGGCAGAGGGGTTAGCGCATCATGCTATCTCCAGTGGTATCTCCTCTAAGAGTTACACTCACATCCATCTCACATCCGTAGGAGTTTAAAGGTACGTGTCCATTGGCCGGCGCCGGACGCACCGCACGCACGGCACGCAACGGATTTTAGTTTGCTTTGTATGATTTTACATAGCGCCGCGTCCATTATCCGCGCCGGCATTTTCCGATGCGGGCTGTCAAAATCATAGAAAGCAAACTAAAATCCGTTGAGTGCCGTGCGTGCGGTGCGTCCAGCGCCGGCCAATGGACGCGTACCTTTATTCCTCTTCCTTTTTTTTTATAGAATAAATCCTCTTCCTTTCAGTCAGGGTCTGGGTCTCCAGATTTTTTCCCCATTTTAGGGAAAAATAAGAACTTTGGGGCAATGAAATCTATGGGGAAAATCTTGGGAACACATTTTTTGTTGGCGAAAGCTTGGGGAACAACCAACTTACAAAATCATCATTATCATGATTAGCAACCGATAGGCGTCCACTGCTGAACAAAGGCTTAGATTTTAGAAATTTATCTTTTTGGGGTAAAATAAATCCTGATTCGGGGAAATTTTACTTGCATAACCTGGTGACCATGAAGCTATTAGGGTCAAAGTGGAGGAAACACTCCCAAATACATGCCTGAGGTCAACGCTATCCCTTTCATTGAGGTCGGATCTCTCTTTCTAAGAGGGCAACCTTAATGTTTCATAAAAAATCAGGACATCTTTTTAACTTCGTCGCATAATACGACTTACTTGGCTTGTTTATGCTTTAAGTTTAAACCGATTAAATATGTCTAGTTGCTTAATCAGTCTGATTATGGGTTGGAGCAGCCCAAATACGGAAGAACTGTGAACAAGAAGAACAAACTGTGATTGATAGGGAAACAGATGTTAAATAAATAAGGACCTCCTTCTGGCCGATATGACCACAGTGGGTATTTTGAAAGATCTCAGTCTACGCAAAATAACTTATAGTGCGCAAGTGCTTGCGTAGACACAACTGCACTCTCTCTCTCTCTCTCTCTCTCTCTCTCTCTCTCTCTCTCTTCCGTTTACCTCTCAAAATAAGATGGGATGAAAAACCGACACGACCGGGGAGAGACCAGGTGCAGGATCAACATTTTACATGCCCATCTTACGCATGGAGCATCTTACTTTACAGACAATCAGATGACCGGCCTGCATTATCCTAGCCAGTGAGGAACAACTACACAAAGTTGTTGCTCCCCGCAGGATTCGAACCTGCGACCCCCGGTATGCAAGCAAGCAGTTTCCCACTGCGCCACGGAGGCTACTAGACGCGACAGGACTAGGAGGCGACAAGAATAAATATGATTTTAATAATATGTATCTAATAAGTTACAAAACTAACTGTACCTAAACTTAACCTACATACCTACACACTTGTAAAATTAATGAACATACAATATGTTTTCAATATCAATCCTTTGAACTAAATACATCGTTTATTTTTTTATCATAAAGTGGCGGTAAAAAAATCCCCAAAACGGAAAGTCTTCAAAAAATCTTTACCATGGTTACTCTATTAAAACAATGTGAAATATATTAAAATTAAATAATTCAAGTACAAATTAATAGAAACTTAAACCCAATACTAACAAACGAACTGAAAACGTGTTATGTGCCTATCGAAAGAAGAACTGATCGAAAATATGGTGCATAATGCACAGGGATCATCGGTCGGTAATTATTGAACAAAGTCGCACTTACGAGTGATATTCGGTACCAATACTGGATACAACATATTTTTGCAACCAAGTACTGCACATTTTATCACCATTTTTATGATTTTAATTCACTTTATCGTGAAATTATGGTATTTACATGTTTGATCGATTTAAATGACAGACAGTTTCATGCTGACAATAAGCGACAGTGTTGCCACAAAATACGAACCCTTAAAATCGGTAATTAAAATTGCATTTGAGTATAATTGGCGAAAACACAATAGAGCATTATTCTAATCGAACTCGCAGAACAGTACCAATAAATTTTTTATTTGACATGATTGTCATCGTATTTTAAGTTTTCGGGTGGAAAACATTCTTTTGATGTGTAAGTAAAGCATTTCTATATTAGGGTATCCATTTCTCGGGTAATTTCAATTATAACATGGACCACACATCGGACCTCAATGAAAGGGATAGCGTATGCCTCAATCAAGTATTTGGAGTTTGGGCTCCATTATTGACCTACTAGCTTCATGCTGGTGACCTTGCACCCGTCTTCCTGACTTGTCTAGTGTCTGTCTGTCTTCCATATACTCTTATCTATGGTCTTCCACTTGTTTTTTTTTTGTCATTTTTGAGTTTTGCGGTTATTGTCCATCCATGCTCTGTTATTGTCTTGTCTGTAGATCGAGCTCGTTGATTTCTTTTACGGATCCAAATATCTAAATCACATATAATAATCTAAAAATTTTGTAACAAGCAAAGAAAAAGAATACATAACATAGTAAAGGCTCACGTGAATTTGGTGGCTTGCTGCATGTCGCTAGCATTTTATTTTGTGATACATAATGGAGAGTCATGAAACATACACAATTTTGTCATTCATCACTTACATTGCAATTAAACATTTATAATTTATAGTTATTAAAGTATATTTATATAAAGAAGTAATGAGTTTAGGTGCCTGCTTATTCATCAGAAGTAAGGCAAAGGCAAGTGACTAAGGATTCCACAATAGAAAAGTTGGTGTTGTAAATGATCGTGAGAGTATTGTGAACATTGTCTCGGGTGGTTTTTTAAAAGTGTAGCAATTGTTAGCAATGTCAAACTGGGTCGGGTACGCTATATCGGTGAATTGCGGCGAGCCACTTGGCTGCTACCAAGGAACTATAGTGGAGGCAGATGGCACTACCATCACCTTAATAAAAGCTTTTAGGAATGGTTTTCCTTACCCCAAATCGCAAGTGACGCTTAAGTATGATTCATTCTGTTGTAATATTTGTTGTTTTTTTTTCTTCATTCATTACAACATCTGTTATTTTCACTCACAGTGCTGCCGATATAAAAGATTTAAAAATAATTGAGGCACGACCAGAACCATCTGAACAGACACACAGCACTGTAGCTGTTACTAAAAGTAGCAAGAAGGGACCAAAAGCCACTGTATGTGAAAATCTACAGGCCAATCCAACCAGCTCTGGTGAGAATTGCTGACTGCAGTCTCTGTTGACCCTATTGTGCAGTCTATTGATGAATTGGTGTGTGCAGGTAATCAGGCATCTTCTGGCAGTGCGGCCGGCAGCAGTAAGCTGACTGCGGTACCCGCTCGCAGCAAGCCCATAGACATACAGGGCTCCAGGCCCAATAAGAACAACAGTCATGCTGGTGACTATCTTTTATTACATTGCTGTTAAATTGTAACAGTTTTTTCTGTCAATACTTAATAGGGCCAGCACAGACAATACATTTTTGTCTATTTTAGTTTTTGAGTTTACTAAGATTGAATTGTGTATTTATTCAGTCTCATCTCATGAATGTTAAATACTCTGTCCACATGAACAGACTACTATATAGATTTTAAACAAGTATATGATACTAACGCAAGCCCTAATAACTCCATGAACTTTTTAATAGAAAATTTACAAAAAATTATAATTCATAATACAATAATCATTAAAATTCCTAGAAATAAAATCACAATAAAACCTTGGATCACTCCTGGCCTCTTGAGATGCATAAGAACAAGGGATAGAATGCATTATAAATTAAAAGAAAATCCAAATAATAATAACTTAAAAATAACCTACAAAAGATATAGAAACTATTGTACTGATATATTAAAAAAATGTAAGCGACAATATGACAGCAACACACTTAACTCGGCCGGAAACAATAATAAAAAACTTTGGTCCGCTATTAAAACTATTACCAATTTAAAAAAGTCAAATGCACCCCCCTTAGACCTATTGAATATCAGTACAACCCCACAAGATTCAGTTAATACAGTAAATTCCTATTTCGCAAATGTCGGCGGAGATTTGAGAAGTAAGATCCCTACAGATCTGCCTACGCTCCCAAGAAATGTTGCGAACGTCAGATCCAATTGTAACTCTTTTGTACTTATGGAAACATCTGAAGAGGAAGTAGATGGACTCATTTGTAACCTACGCTCTGACTGCAGTGCAGGGTGGGATAATATAACATCAGCAGTTCTAAAGAAGTTAAAAGACTACATAGTCCCTCCACTCACTCATATCTTAAATAGATGTATGGAAGACGGCATCTTTCCTGAACCCCTTAAAAAGTCTATTGTGATCCCCATTTTTAAGAGTGGTAGCAAAGGTAATGTTGCCAACTATCGCCCAATATCTTTACTCACTGCCTTTTCTAAGCTTTTTGAAAAGATAATTAATAATAGACTAATAAACTATTTAGAAGACAAAAACATTCTCTCACCAAACCAGTATGGTTTTAGAAAAGGAAAATCAAAATTTATTTAACTATTTAAACCAAGCCATTATTATTTTTCCCAAGCCAATTAAAACAGAAATCTTATGAAGAACGCTTACAAATGCTAAATCTCACTACCTTAAAAGACCGCAGGGAGCGTGGCGATTTAATTGAGACATACAAGATCTTAAATGGACACTATGATGTACCAGATTTCGACAAGTTATTCAGACTTAGCAAAAATGTTCATCTAAGGGGTCATTGCCTCAAACTGTCTACCAGGTTTTCGAAAAATAACCCTCATAAAAAAATCCTAAGGAACAGAGTGGTTAAAGCCTGGAACAGCCTCCCAGAAGAAGTTGTCACATCAGTTAACACCAATCAATTTAAAAACCGGCTTGACTCATATATCAACAACCGCAACAATACAACTTAATAGAGAAGAACAGGATACGGGCTATTATCAGTTGTTCCAACTGCTTGCCTGTTAATTAATAATAATAATATTTTATTTAGAAGTGCTAATTTTCTAGCATACCCATACATGCTAATGTAGGGTTGTGTCATTTGTTGAGTTTTTAGTTAAGTAGTTCACAACAGCTATACGCAGTCCAATTCTCTGGCCTGGTAAATTACATGAAATAAAAATTAAAACTGCTTATAAAAAGTACTGTAGGGCAAAGTTAATAGATCTCATTTGACAACTATCAGTTTCAATAGTCAGTTATAATAAATATGTAATCGTAATTGAATAAAGTTAAGCATTTGTGTAGTTCTAACTTCGAAAAATTAATAATATTTTATGCCCGCCGTTACAAGGTTATGTTGTAAAATTTAGATGGAGTCAAAAAATGTGATATTATATAGGCTCTACTTTTTTTAGATCTTGTATGAATGCCATACATATGTGCTTCATTAGCTCTAAACTAAAGGCTTTTTATGAGACCTGATGCCTCATTTCTTGTCTCCAATAACTCAAATAAAATTAAGGAAATTATATGCTACTCCTTTCACTACCACAAGCGTCTCTGTATTTTCCCACTTCGTATTTTCTAACTTGACTAGACTTTGAAATTATTCTATATATTTATTATTTCTAGTTCTCACGATTTCTATTGCAATATTGTTGTATATTATCCGTGTAGACCTGTAAATAGCTGTATATTTCTATTGTATTACTACTCTATTATATTAGCCGTAGGTCTTCCTAAATATAAATAAATAAATTACGGATATACAGTATGTAACAAAAACCCTGTTTGAGCACTAGGGGTATAATTGGGGGCGGGTTAGTAATATAATTATATGTATACATGTAACTCATTTGTTGAATATCACATATATTTTTTCTAATTTGTACTAGCAATACAAATCCAATCTTGTATCGCTGGCTGTTACAACAAATGAGTTACATACATATAATTGTATTGATATAGCGAATGATGCCCCTAGTCTCAGTAGTCTGGTTGTTAGTCCGGTTGACCAAACTAGTACAAGTTTTCAGTAGCAGTAGTTCGGTTGAAATATAGCACCGGACTACTGATACTCTTTAGTAGCAACAGTCCGGTTGTTAGTATGGTTGACCGGACTAGTGCAACTTTTCAGTAGCAATAGTTCGGTTGAAATATAGCACCGAACTACTGATACTATTTAGTAGCAACAGTTCGGTTTGTAATCTATACTTATAATAAAACTAAAACTAAATAGATGGGTGACCGTTTAACGCCATTTGAACTAAACGGGTCCGTGCTTCGGAGAGCAAGTAAAAAGTGGGTCCCAGTTTTTAACCGATTATAAAAAAGGAGGTTATGTATTCGATGCGAATGTCTGTTATTAAAAGTTTAGTTAACTTAAAAATAGCGCATGCGGAGCTGCGTGGGTCAGCTAGTATTAAGAATAAAATTGTACTTGTAAAATTGTACTCACTTTGTTACTTTTTTGTATTATAAAATGAAACAGGAGGTGCCTTGTCTTGTGAATGTGGTCTAGAGCTGTAACATGTTTATAGTAGAAGTACCAGGGAAGCATAGTACATAAGGAAGAGCCCTCAAGTCTTGATATCCAGAGTACTGGCTTACTAGTTTTTATTGGTGTCGCATAAGAGGTGAGGGCCGGGAGGGTAAAGGATGTAACAAGAGGCAAGATATCCTTGTATCTTGTGCTTCCCTACTTCTGCTTTAAATATGTTAGCTACTACTCAATAGGTACAACATTCTCAGTAGGTAGGTATATCCTGGGAGTAGTTAAAAATCAGATTGGACATTGGATTTGAGGTGGACTTGAAGACTCTTCCTTACGTCCTATGCTTCCCCGGTACGTCTACTATAGACATGTTAGCTCTAAACCACATTCATATGCTCTCACACAAGACAAGGCACAAGATTATGCACCTCCTGTGTGTTCATTTTAAAATAACAATAAAGTATCAAAGTGTATTGTACAATTTTATTCTTAATATTACAAACCGAACTGTTGCTACTAAATAGTATTACCAAACTACTGCTACTGAAAAGTTGCACTAGTCCGGTCAACCGGACTGTTGCTACTAAAGAGTATCAGTAGTCCGGTGATATATTTCAACTGCCCTGTATTATTTCAAAATAATATTAATTTTTCGAAGTTAGAACTACACAAATGCTTAACTTTATTCAATTACGATTACATATTTATTATAACTGACTATTGAAACTGACAGATGTCAAATGTGATCTATTAACTTTGCCCTACAGTACTTTTATAAGCAGTTTTAATTTTTATTTCATGTAATTTACCAGGCCAGAGAATTGGACTGTGTATAGCTGTTGTGAACTATTTAACTAAAAACTCAATAAATGACACAACCCTACATTAGCATGTATGCTACAAAATTAGCACTTCTAAATAAAATAGTTAAATAAATATTTTTTATTCTGTACCTATGCATTTGTATGGTGGTTTAAATTGGATACCAGTGATTTAATGTTTCTATACGACAGCAGGTGCGGCGGGAAACGGGAGCTTCGGCACGTGCGGCTCGACGCCGAGGGCGCGCTGCTCCGGTGGCCTCCCAGGCGTCGGCGGCTACGACAAGGCGCGGCGCCGCAACGAGGCCTGTTTCGGCGACACCGCAGACCCCGCGCTCGACGATGACTTCGATTTCGAGGGAAACCTCGCGCTGTTCGACAAGCGCGCGCTATTCGAGCGCATGCGCAACTCGCACCGGCCCGACCTGGTCCGCCAGGCCGACGAGCTCGGCCGCTTCCGGCACGACGAGAACGTGCTCGGTGGCGCCGCCGTGCCGCGGCTCGCGCTGCGCGTGCCCGACGAGCTGCGCGGCCCGCTCGACTACGTCACGGACGACGGGCTCATGCTGCAGTCGGCGACGCCGCACCTTCGCCGCCGACTGTGGGACGGCATGCACAGCCTCGGGCTGCTGGACTGCGCGCACGCGCTGCTGGCGCGCGCCGCCGCCGACGTGGCGCTGCGGCTCGTGGGCGGCGGCCGGCGCCTCGACCCGCGCAACGCGCACCAGAGGCCCGTGGTGGTCGCGCTCGCGGGCCCGCACGCGCTAGGTGCCGCCGGCCTGCTGGCGGCGCGGCTACTGGTGTCGCACGGCGCTCGCGCCGCCGCGCTGCTCGCCGCGCCGCCACCCGCGGGCCGCGCAGATTCGGCGCTGCAGCGCGAGCTGGCGGCCGCGCCGCTGGCTGGCGTGGCGATGGCGTCAGCAGCGGCCGCGCTGCCCTCGGCGGACGTGGTGTTGCTGGCGCTGCACGACCCGCGGCTGGACGAGCCGCAGGAGTGCTACGGCGCAGCGCTGGCGTGGGCGGGCGGGGCGCGCGCGGCGTGCGTGGCACTGGAGCCACCGGCGCGCGGGTGGGACGCGGCGGTGGCGCGCGCCGCGGTGCTCGCACTGGCTCCGGCCGCGCTGCCGGCCGCGCTGGGCCGCCAGTACCTGGCGGACGTGGCGCCACCGCAGGCGCTGTTCGCCGACCACGGGCTCGTCTACCGCCCGCCGTTCGGCGCCTCGCCCGCACTGCCTCTGCACCCCGCTGATGAGTAACTCCACCCGCCGACGAGTGTTGTGCCCGCGCCATAGTACCGAGATTGATGATGCCATCGCTCCTTCGTCCGGGCGGACCTGCGCCAGATGTTTATGTCATTGGTTAAAGACTACGTCGCGCTTTACATTATCTGTTATGTATATATACGAATAAAAATTGTTTTTATCCAGATCCCGGTCCAGAATTAAGTCAATATATTATTATTTTATTATACCTACTATATTATTATTATATTAAACCACTGTACCGTTATTCAAAGCGTATATAGAGAGAGGCACTTTCGGTTTCCCGTCTCCCGTCATCTTTGTTCCTTATTGGTCGCTGTGGTTTGATCGGATATGACGTCATCATCGCCAGGCGGGTGGAGGGAGGTGTTGTAAAACACGCTCGCTCTATTCTTGTTCATTGTCGTCTTGTTTCCCGTCACGAACACTCGTCCGAGGCTACAATATACAACTGTTTGTGGAATTCAAATCAAATTCTGAATCTAAATAATTCAATTCATTCATCACCACATCCAAGAAGTGCGTTTATCGGAAGGCCACATGCTGCAACGCATACAGAGTTAAATGAAAATTTGATCGGCGCTTAAAGCGTCATTGTAGTGACAAAAACAAATTGTATAAGTATGTATTTCAGTAATATTACTTGCAGTCGATGGGTCATAAATCACATTGGCGTCATTAATCTACTGACATCACCAGGCGATAACAAACACGTATCAATATAAGCTTCGAATAACGGTACAGTGGTTTAATAGCAGCGTTTTCCCTGAAAGAAAACGCATATTAAACTACTTACCTTATTCGAAGCTTACTTTTTAAACCTGGCTGGTATTTCTTCGACATGAGTGATGAACAAGAATAGAGCGAGCGTGTTTTACAACACCTCCTCCACCCGCCTGGCGATGGTGACCTTATATCCGATCAAACCACAGCGAAGTAGACCAGTAGGAATAAAGATGACGGCAAACCGGAAGTGCCTCTCTCAATGCTTACAGTAAATTTGACGACATTATAAATGTGGACTAAAACTCTCTTATGTAAATAAAAAATGCATTTTAAATAAATTTTGTAAAATCGTTACGGAATTTATCATTTTGCGTTTATTCCTCTTACTCCTTTCATTTTTCTTTTGGTAGCCTCTGGGCCGCACCGGGGAGCAACTTGCTTTGCAAACTGGAGGTCACAGTTTCAAACCCCGCGCGGAGCAACAACATTATGTAGTTGTTTTACAGGCTAGGACAATGCAGGCCGATAACCTGATTGTCTGTAATACCAGCGACGTACCTACTATTCTAACAGGATAGTTGACAGGTGCGGTCAGAGCCAACGATTTGGGGGGGGGGGGGTCTCATAGTTGACGGGCCCGTTGGTCTAGTCTAGTGCTCTGGCCGCTAGACAATAGGTTATAGGGCTCGATTCCCACCTTGCGTCTGGATTTTTCAATTACGTAACCTATTTTGTTTACAAGTATTAAAGCAAGAAATTAAGTTTGTCAATTTGATGTGAATGAGTTTGAGATTTGGGGGTGGTCATGACCCCTACGACCCCTCCTCTCGGACCGCCACTGATAGCTGACTGTCGACTGAAAAGCGATCGAAAAGGGAAACAGTCAATACGATCAGTCAGTCAGTCCGATCTGTCCTCGACACTTTTATATCTCCTATAAGTCGACACTACAGTGCCCACGTGACCACACGAGTTTTCGCAAAATGGTCGTCTGTACTGGTGCCTCTTTCTACCTTCTACCAGATGGCGTCTCTTTCTCAAATAGTTAGCGTTCTTGTTCAATTTTATCTAGATTTTTTTTTCTTTCTCTAATTGGAAATATTCTAATAGGTACAGACCCTATATTCATTCAGCATTCTAGGTATGTATGACATTTGCAAATTCTTTGAGTAGGTACCACCTAAAGTTCTGGGTATCACCAGTGGTCACGGACTAGGGAATATGCATGTAAGTAATTCTAAAATTATTTTTGTAGTCTTTATCTATAAGAGCAAAACGTAACGTATTGATTGGTTTAAATCATTAGACACATACCTAAAGGTGTTCGAACATCGAATGCTCTATCTAGCTAGACCAAGAGATCTACATAGAGCATTCGATGTTCGAACACAACACAAGGTAACAAAAAGTCTACCGAGACATCAAATCGGTAGACTCAGTTATTGTTTAGTGTCACTTGAACTGTACTGACGGATTCGCAAAAACATCACTAAGTCGTATTGTGTAATCAAATCGTGCAAAAATAATGAGCAGGTTTGTATAAGTAAATAATTTTAAATGTTTTTAACCGACTTCAAAAAAGGGGGAGGTTCTAAACTCGTCTGTATATATATGGTATATATTTTTCTATGTATGTTCGCGCTTAACTCTGGCAATTAAGAACCGATTTGAAAAAAATCTTTCTTCCATCCTTTCTTTAATCCGTTGATTGGGTCCCATAAAAAAATAATTGCTTACGAGTACTTACTCGTACTAGGTACTTACCTAGTACGAGTACTTACTCGTACTAGGTACTTACCTAGTTCCTGAAAAAACAAGAATGATGACTGCGCAGGAAACCTGCAAGAATGCCTATAAGATACTATATGTCGCTTTTTAAGGACAAAAATGGTCATAACTTTGGCAAATATTTACCAATTCCAATGATCCTTTTTTTGTTCGAAAGAAGAAACCACTGTAATGAATCTGTATGAATTTTATCCGGATAAGAACTTCCTGGAAGACCATGAACGATGTGGAGGAATTTATCTGGTAAAAACCATAAAACTGATGTTCTCCATTACATTACTCTGACAAATATGAACCGATTTCGATGATTCTTTTTTTATTCAAGAGAGTAAACTACTATGATGATTCCATGCAAATTTCATTATGACCGGATATTTTTTTCTGAAGAAACATTAATTATGTAAAACTATGTAGACGATAATGTGAGCATAACCTACCTAGTTCATTTTACCGTCTTCGATGGTTCAATCTTTATGTATGAAAATATCACTAAAAAGTATAAATAAAAAAAAAAAAAAAAAAAAAAACCGCCTTCAATATCACTGAAAAGTATAAAATAATTTAAATATTACCTATTGAAGTTGGTGTCAAATGACTCAAATATACACAGCAGGTACGCGGTACGCTAACACCAACTTCTATAATATTTAATTTATGTATTTTATACTTTTCAGTGATATTGAAGTCTGTTAATTTTCAATTCAATTCAATTCGTTTATTATTGCAGTAATATGGGTAGATACAGAGGGTCTTAGAAATAAACATGCTTGAAATAAGCATGCTTGCTTGCATTTTTTTTAAAAAGATTTTATATATTACTTGGTTCCTTCATCTTCAGAACAGAATCGACCTTGAACTGACTTATAAGTATAACGCTCCTTCACTGGTTCAACTCGTTGTTACAATCAGTACTATTCTTATCTATGGTTACAATGTGTTAAAAAAGTTAACCAGCAAATGTTATGCAAGCAAAATTCTCTACGTTATATAATTGCTGTGTAGGAATACCTCAATGAACAAGAAGTATCTCCCCGTATACCGTCCCGCGTAATTTTCTAATTTTCTGCATATATTTTTTTACATATTTTTCTGTAAGAACCTCCTACGAAGTATTAGAAAACATAAAAAACAAAATGATTAAAATTGGTAAATTCGTTCTCAAGTTAGGGCGTGACGAAAAGAAATAGGGATTCAAGGATTCATTTTTATTTAAAGGTAAAAAATATCGGTCAAAGAGCAAGTTGGACTTGCCCACCGAGGGTTCCATACCATCTTTGGACGTATTAAAGTTATTTTTTAATACAGTTGCTCAAAAAGTGGCGTATTGCAGGGATGTATAGCGTTCGGGATGTAGGCTATTACGCACTAGTGCTTTTTCTTTACCTATCCCGCACTCGTGCGTTTTCTTTCCCAACTGTCAAAATAATGTCTATTAAAAAGAGAAAAAAAAAACAACCACGAAGTTTTTACTAAAAAGAATTCATAGAAGTTTTTACGATTCAGCTACTAATTTGTTTCAATATCAGATTTGGCTGTATGGGCATATTTCCCTTTGCCTACCCAGAATGGATAAAGAAAACAAAAAACTGCTTATATTATTTTACGGTAGGCGCCATTTTCCAAAAAAATTCCTTGTACTTTGTTTGTTGTGAGTTTAGTTGCTTGTTGCACAATATGAGTAATTTCGACGATATGTTTTTTGAATTAACACCACCCGAACTCAGTATAATTGCACAAAATGCTTCGGAGAACATTTTACCGGAAAAGTCAAAAAGTCGCTACATATCTACATACGACGAATTTATTGCGTGGAGAGAAGAGAAAAAAACAAATAGTTTTTCAGAAAATGTTATGTTGGCATACTTCTCCGAACTCTCAGCAAAATTCTACGTTATGGTCGAGGTTTTCGATGATAAAAAGTATGCTGAAAATAAGGAACAACGTGGATATAAGTGAATACCCAAAACTAAATGCTTTCTTAAAACGACAATCAGACGGTTTTACAACTAAAAAGTCAAAAATATTAACATCTAATGAAGTGGAAAGGTTTTTGAACGAAGCTCCCGATGATCGTTATTTAGCCACAAAGGTACTTACCTAATTTATTAATAAGTACTTATATTTTTCTTTAGTATTCAGTTTACGAAATTGCAAAATACACTTTATATATTATTTAAAAAAATATTAATCAAATCCCTTTTGTAGGTTGCGCTGATTTTTGGTGTTGTTGGAGCTTGCCGCAGAGAGGAGTTAGCCAATATTACTTTAAAAGATATTGCAACCCATGGGAAAATGCTACTAATCAAAATTCCGAATACAAAAAATAAGATACCGAGAAGCTTTGTTGTTGAAGGAGATTTTCTTAGAATAGTGCAAAAATATATGATTCAGCGGTCCCAAAAAGCAAAAACCGACCGTTTTTTCCAAAATTATCAAAAAGGAAAGTGTACAACTCAAGCAATCGGGATAAACAAATTTGGTAATATGCCAAAAGAAATAGCTACGTTTCTTGGTCTGCCGGATGCTGAGTGTTATACTGGGCAAAGCTTCAGGAGGACCTCTGCTACATTATTGGCCGATTCGGGAGCCAATTTGACGTCCTTAAAGTGACTAGGAGGTTGGAAATCAGACAAAGTTGCAGAAGGCTATATTGCTGATTCATTAAACAACAAACTAGAAACTGGGAAAAAAATCACACGATCCATTAATTTAAAGTCCAGTCCGTCTCCTTCACATGCCAATACTAAAGAGAACATTCGTCCATCTACCGTCGTTGATAACGATAATTCATCAGATCCTATTCCATCAACTAGCAAACGCCAATATTTAACACCTTTGACCATCGATATGTATATCGATGCCTTTGACAAATATACATGAACAATCATACGAAATTAATAATAGTTTGTCTCAAACAGTAAATATGCAACCTAAAACTTCCCCCAGTTACTATTAAAAACTGTACCAATTTCAATGTACATGTGAATTATAACTTTTATAAGAAATAAATGATAAGTTAGTTGAGTTTGTTGTGTATTTTTATTATTTTATTAAGTTGCTTCGTTTTTTCGCAACTGTATTAAAAATAGTTGTTCAGTACACGTGCGGAACCGTCATTGCAACTTGTTCCGACTGTCAACCCCATAGATAAGAATAGTATATACCCTCGCCTTCGGCTGCGCCTCGGCTCGGGTAGACATTTGTCGGAACTCTTTGCAATGACAGGCTTTCCGCACTCGTAATGAAATATACTATTACTATTCGTCTTACACTTCAGATAGCAAAAAAACCAAACTGCAAAATTAAGTTGTTTTTCGTTTTTTTTTTTAGGAATACTTAAAACTGTACTAAGGTAAAACCCCCAATTATCGACACTTTAAGGATCGCATATGAACATTTTTTTAATTATCTAGTTTATTTATTATATTACATGATTCTTTCATGCACTAGGTATAAGTTAAGGGTTCATTTTATATTATCTTAAAGTAAAAACGAGTGTTATACTAATAAGTAGATCAATAAATCAAATTAGATTTAGGCTCTTTTTGGCCTAGTTATCGACAATGAAATTCCATATATCGACACCCAGTAATCGACATGATCCAATATTCGTGATCCATTAATCGACATGTTCTATTTATCGTCATCCAAATATCGACCTAATCCTAACACAATGCCCAAAAAAGTCTTATTAAGTAATTCAATGATTTTAATTATAATAAACACACAGGGACATGTACTGATGTACTTGTGTGTGCCATTCTTACCTAAAGTTAAGTTATGACTTTTTAATGTTGTTTTAACAATATTTTTTTATTCAAAAATCCTTTTCTTTAGTAAATAATCTTTAACTTAGTCAAAAACCCGTTACGTACTTCCAGTATCCTTTTTTCTCGTCTGAACTATTTTAACTAATCAAATATTTAACACAAATTGTAGATAGGGTTGCCAACCATACTTTATAATAACGTATCCTACTTTATTTTTGGTAATTATACTTTATACTTTTACATACAAATAAAGTATGTGAAAATACTTTATTTTCAACCTTTACTGTGATGCGTAAAACAAAATACCTACTCCTTAGGGGTACACAGTGTACCGTTAAATAGTTAAGTAAGTAAGAGTTTTTTCAGCAATGACTCTAAAGTGGCGAGAAGAGAGAAATAGAGCGTCAATAAATTTAATTAAAAAGGAATTGTTTATTTATTTAAATTTAAATATTAATTGTCAAACCAGCTTTGAAACATTTAAAGATAACAAAAAATTGATAGCGTGTGCTAAAAGCACACAAAAATACGTTTTTAATACAATAAAAACATAAAATTTGAAAAATACTTTTTTTCTTCCAAATACTTTATTTTTTTCCTATCCAAACCATTTTATACTTTTTTTGTGTCAAAAAAAGTTGGCAACCCTAATTGTAGATCTGTTTTTAGTGGGAGGCCTACCTACACTGCGTCTTCCGGTTCGTGGTCGCCACTCGAAAACCTTTTTTCCCATTGGTTGTCGGTTCTTCGAGCGATGGATTTTACTTATTGCCATTTCAACTAGCAGATTCTAAGAGCTATGTCGGTGACCTTGGTTCTTTGGCGAATCTCTTCATTATGGAATGTGTCAGTCACACATAGAAACTTTCTATGCTCTCTCCATAACTCGTTGTGTGACTTTAAGCTTCCCTAAAAGGCAAGCTGTTAAGGACCACGTCTCGTTACCATATCATCATCACTGGCAACACACACTGGTTAAAGAACGTTGTCTTCAGGCACTGTAGAATTTAAGACGCGAAGATGTCACTAAGTTTCCCAAACAAGTAAGTACTAAGTTAAGTACTAAGTAAACTAAGTTTCCAAGTTGGATTCTTCGGGCGACCTCTTTGTCGAAGTTATGCGGTATAAAGGCGTATAGCGGCTGCATAGCGGTCAACCACTTCGTGTGCATCGTTGCCAACGACTACCGTAACGGATGCAACATAGACATTAGACATGATCTTCGTCTTGTCCATGTTAATTTTAAGACCCACCTGTTGGGTTAACGCTACTCAGGTCGCTGAGCATTGTATGAGATCCTCCAGCGATTCAGCCATAATGACTATATCATCGGCAAAGCAAAAGTGAGTGATGTATTCGCCATTGACGTTGATGCCGAACCCGAACCAGTCCAAGAGCTTGAAAACGTCCAATGCGTTTGTGAACAGTTTTGGAGAAATAAGGTCTCCCTGTCTCACGCCTCTCTGCAATCGGATTGATTTTGTAGTCTCGTCCTGTAGTAGGATCGACATGGTGGCGTCACTGTAAAAACACTCCATCACTTCGATGTACATATTATAGTCAATGAGGAATCGCTGGAGGGACAGGATTACCACCCAGGTCTCGATTGAATCGAAGGCTTTTTCGTAGCCCACAAACGCTTGACATAACGGCCGACTAATCCGACTATACTCCTTAGTTTTTTATATAATCTGACGGAGCGTATGAATGTGGTCTACGGTACTAAAGCCTTTTCGGAACCCAGCTTGCTCGGGAGGCTGGAAATCATCACACATGCGTTCAAGACGGTTCGTATTGATTTTCAAAAACAGCTTATGCACATGGCTCAGGAGTGAGATATGTCCATAATTCTTTAATAAGGTGTTATCACCTTTTTTGAAGAAAAGTACTACCACACCCCTGTACCGTGCTTCTGGCGTAGTACCCTCGAGTAAGACGAAATTCAAAAACTTCTGGAGGACTAAAAGTATCGGTTTTCTATTCGCTTCCAGAAGTTCTGTTGTGATTCCGTATTCACCCAGAGCCTTGTCGTTCTTAAGCTGTTTGAGAGCCATTCCAATCTCGTACAGGCTGATGTCTGGGATGTCCTCAGTGTAGTATTGGGTTAGTTTAACTCTGGTGTCCTTTTATTTTAAACACTTTTTCATTCAGTCAAACCATTTTTGAAAACATGAGGACCATTGGTTTAAAGGATTTTTTTTCACGAGCTGGTTATAAGCTATCACGGCCTCTTCCGGCCCCGTAAAAGTCATGATAATAGCCATATCTTCCTCAGTGACCGCAGTTGAGGGCTGAACTTTACGAATTTCATAATGGAGAGAAACACGGCCACGATTAAATTCTGCGTAACAACGCATTACGGTGCTCAATTGACGTGCTTTCCACCCATTTTGAAGACGAGCAGACTGACTGCTTCTATCGCCTGTGCCATTTAAAAAGGCGTGTATGTTTTTAGGCGCCATTCCTGAAAAGAATGTCGGTTATTGGAACACATGGAATATCCAATCATCGACACAACAGTCGATCGCTGGAAGCAGTTTGACGATTTAAATGAAATAACTATATTTTTAAAGAGCTGAAGAAACATAGTTAAGTAATAAAATAAAGTGAAAAAAATAATAAAAAATAACGATTCGACATTTGACGAAGTTTGGAACAAGCGAAGAAAAAAACTCCAATTACCGACAGGCGTATTTTCATATTTTATTATAACCTCACCCTTGCAAAACGTTTATTAATAACTAGTCAATTTATGTCCTAATTTTATAAACAAACAACATTTTCGATACAGTAAAACAATTAAAAGTTATGAGCAATAAATCTTACTCACCTCCTTAACGATTTTACTAGTAAAACTAGATGTATCTACCTACGATGGAGGATCACTTGCGGTCGAACCTTATACCGAGCCATTTTCTTCAACATGGCCGAATGTGTAAAACGTCATTTGCAACGACAACTAGATGTCCCGTGTTTATTGTTTAACCTTGAAAACCATTCAGAAAGGAGAAAACTACTCTTATTTTTTTTAGTAAACTTTTTAAATGTCGGACAATGGTGCTGTGTCGGACACTGGGTGTTTTACCTTACTTAGAAATATCATTTTAGTTTTCCTGTAAAATATAGTTATACTTACATGTATTACCCATAATTATTTTAGATCTTTCCCTCCACAAACTTCGGAGATAAGGGGGGCGGACGGTATTTTTTTTAATTATCAGCCTAAAACTACGTCACATAAGCTAAAATAAAAATCTGTTTCGAAATGTGCAAATGAAGCCCTTTTCATATGATACCCCACTCGATATAGTAGTCTCACTTTAAAATTTTGATGACCCATTTCGAACCCCATCCGTGGTTGGACGAACAGACAGACAGACGGACAGGCAGACAGACAAACGAAGTCAGACCATAAGGGTTCTTTTTTTACCTTTTATGTATGGAACCCTAAAAAGGAACCCCAAGGTCCGACCTCGTCTGTCGGTCTGTCACACCCTAAATCTATGGTCACACCTACCTATATTTCAAGAACCACTGATGCTATCACTATAATTTAAAAGTGAGACTACTATCTATATCGACCGCGGTATCATATAAGGGCTTCATTTGCACATTTCAAAACAGATTTTTACATTGGTTTGTCACATAGTTTTTGGCTTATAGGTAATTAAAAATGACAACCGTTCCCCCAGTGGCGGTCCGAGAGGGGGGGTCGTAGGGGTCATGACCCCCCCCAAAATCCCAAAATCGAACACGGCGAATTGACAAACTTAACTTCCTGCTTTAAAACGTCTAAACAATTATGTTAAAAATAGGTTATCATAATAATAATGAAAAATTTGATTGAGAGCAAGCACGTTAGAAGGGAGACTGAAAGGTTTAACTCATCTAAATATTCTTCTCTGGAATTCTTTCTTCTAAATAGACCTCTTTGTTGAAGTTGGACAGACCATCTCTACTCTAGTATGCCTGTGGACCGACCTAACTGGATAGTCTGTCCAAGGTAAATCAAGGATATAACAGCAGTCAACAACTTTCAGTGTATCATTCCCATCAACTACCGGTACTAGTGTAATAGAGATATTAGATAGCATGATATTCATCGTCTTGACCATGTTCATTTAAAGACCGACCTGTAGGGAACGCTACTGAGGTCACTGAGCATAGTATTGAGGTCCTGCAAGGTCACTGCCATAATTACTATATCATTGGCATAACGAAGTTAAGTGATGAATTTGCCTATGTATGTTGATGACCAATCCGTTCCAGTACTTCCAGCCTAAGTGCTTACAAAAGGCCTCCAATGCGTAGTCGGATCGACATGGTAGCATTGCTATACAAACACCTCAACACTTCGATATGCCTATAATCAGTGGCGTGCACAAACTTTTAGGCATAAGAGCAAATTTCTTAAGTTTTTTATAATATAGCATGGATGAATGAATGTAATATAGTTATAATAATTATAATAACCATTGGTTATAATAACCATTTTGAGATGTTGTAGGGTAGGCAAAGTCTTTTGCCTATAATATAGGCTGCACGCCACTGCCTATAATCAATGTGGCATCGCTGAAGGGACTACAATTGAATACAGATCTTTTTCGTAGTCCACAAACACCAGGCATATTTGCCGATTATACTCCTCGGCCATGCTATAGCCATTTCGATATCTGACTTGTTCGGAAGGCTGAAAGTCATCAAACTCTGGAAAACAGCTTATACGCGTGGCTTAGGAGTGAGATAGGCCTATAATTCTTCAATAAGGTGCTATCGCCTTTTTTGAAAAAAAGAACCTTGAGTTTGACGGAATTAAATAACTTCTATGGGACTATAAGTAGGGGGACAGGCTGATGATATCTCTGATGACCTGGGATATCGGTGTAGTGTCGGAGTCGTTCGGCTCTGGGGTCCTGAGCGATGGGTTTCTGTGTCGAGGTGCAAAACCTCTCAAGCTCTCTAATTATCTCCAGTTTCTATGAGATGACAATACCGTTATGATCTGAAGATCATAACCCAACCTGAAGGTTGGTCATTTGGCTTCGCTCAATAGACGAATTCTTCGCAAATACTTTAGATCCTTGGTTTTGTTCAATACATGCTGTATTATTGAAAGGCTATTCGTCTCGCAGTAATTTCGAGGTTGATCTATTGACTTCAGCATATTCCGGCTTATAAACTAAAGATCTCAGTCCAGTTTACCATTAATTTATTAGATATTTTTATCGGAGAGCATCTGAGGCTTTTTACCACGTGGAGTCTTTGATGCCACTGCGTGGACAGTGTTCACCAACTCCATAATTGTAACCCCAACTCCATAACTCTTCCGCAGTTTTGCATTCAGCTAGTCACTGGAAGCGAATGTGAAGTTTATGTGAAGTTCAAGTTCGAATACTGGATTTAAGCAGATCCCGGTCAGAGCGTGGACTTCACCAGACGACACTTCATAAGCTTAACATTGATATTCAATATGGCTCTAACAATAACAGTTTTCATCATGCCGATCACTGAGACATCATTGAATAGAAGTATGCGTTTTGGTCGTCATATTAAAGTTGATCTCATTTTTGACTGTCCACTTCCTAGATTGTCGTTCGTCGTCGTCTAGAAGAGAAGAAGTTCAGCGCATAGAGTCCTACTTCTCCATGAAGTCGACCAGCCGCTGGCTCCTTTGGTTTCGCTGCCTCTACCCATACGACCTCACTCTCAACTCATCGCCATTCTAGGTGTGTGCTGATATGTCCTCATATAACGTTACTACTTCATCGCCAGGGTGATTGAAAATACTATATAGATGAACATGGCATCCGCTCCACAAACGACAATTTTTTTTAATCCGATTATTTCGACTCTCAAAGTCATGCTCATGTTCTGATATTGAGTTTGAAAAATATCTATCTCTCTAATAGAATATAAAGTAAAAATTTGTTTCAAAATTTATTTTAAAATCTGGATTAATGATACTTAACTTTAATTGATGTTTGTAAGTGCGGCAGTTAGTCATAAGGTGGGAATCGAACCCAGGACCTATTGGGTAGCGGCCAGGGTGACTACCATCGGTCCATCCAGTATGACCCCCCCCAAAATAGTTGGCTGCGACCGCGCCTGCGTTCCCCCTTTATCTCCGTAGTTTGTGGAGGGAAAAATATGTAATTAGTAGTCAAATCTGTAATAATTGTATGTACATGTCTATCTATATTTTACAGGCAAAATAAAATGATCTTTCTAAGTAACAGTTTTTTAGTACCTAATCATTAAAAAATCTCAAAGAACAATCTTAGTTTTGCGGTTTGGTTTTTATGCTATCTCAGGGTTTAGATGAATCTTGAACGTAGTGAAAAATTTTAAATCTATGAGATGAATAGTAAAATAACTTTAATAGGTCAAAAGAAGGTATGGAACCCTCGGAACGCGATTCCGACTCGCACTTGACTGGCTTTGTTTTATATACTTACCTAATATATACCTACATAACACAAATCTATATATTATAGACTAGCTGACCCACGCAGCTCCGCCCGCGCTGTGGTTACGTTAGCTAAACTTTCAATAATATACATTCGCATAGAATACAAAACCTCCTTTTTAAAGTCGGTTAAAAACTTGGACCCACTTTGTACTTGCCCTCCGAAGCACGGAGACGTTTAGTTCAAATGGCGTTAAACGGTCACCCATCTATTTAATGACCTTACCTAACGTTGCTTAACCTGATCGATTTCCAAACATTGTTAACAACTGTCTATGAATGTTCCCTTACAAATATTTATTATAATTATAATGAAAAATTGATAAAATCGGACCAAGCGTATAACCAAGTACCCATTTTGACTTTAATCCCCTCTCCCAAAAGAACCGTGCTAGATTACGGGATAAAAAGTATCCTATGTCCTACCTCGTAGTAAGATCTCAAATCATGCCAAGTTTCGTTTCAATCCATCCAGTAGTTTCGGCGTGATGCTCAGCCGAGATACAGACAGACAGACAGACAGACAAAAATAAAAAAAAATACATTTTTGGCTTTAGTATCGGTTATAGAATGCCCTCCAAACATAATTTACAAAATATCTTCAATGTACAGAATTGGACCTGTTACAGTTTTATTATAAGTATAGTATAGATATAAGTAGATATGTTAATCAATGGGTTGTTCCCAAAGTAATCCAAGAAATGTTCCCAAAGTACCTACTCCACGGCAAAAAATATTTAAAAATATATTAATAAAAATATTCTCAAAGTAATCCATGCTATTTTTTTCGTAAACTTGAATAAGCCGTATATTCATTCCCAAACTGCTCCACTGTTTTATTACTGCAATTATGAATTTTAAAATATTGTTTTATTTTTGCATCCTTCTACAGACAGTAGCTATAGTACAGTCAGGTTCAATAACATATCAATGAAATATGTTACACAATGAGGAAAAGTTCAATAATATGCAGTGACTGGTTTATAATATTATAATTTGAAAAATACTCATTAGAAATCAGTCTCAGGATTACAAAAAAAAAATTAAAATAAAACTAAAAAAAACTTATATGAGATGATTGAAAAAATCAGCAGACAACAGTAAACAACTTTAACAATTGTATAAAATCGGTCTTTTTCTTAACTACAAAATAATAAAATAAAATGAGTATAATCAACAATCACAGCTAACTTAAACAACTTTAACAATTGTATAAAATCAGTCTTTTTCTTAACTACAAAATAATAAAATAAAATGAGTATAATCAACAATAGATAAACTACTAAATCAAGAATTCAAAAGTTACTAATTAAAATACATGCAATAATCAACAATTAATAATCATCTTAATATCAGGTGTGATTGATATTTTTAAACATTTACATTAAAATTAAATAATTTACTTATTTGAACTATTGCATATGATAAGGTTAATGTTTTTTCCCTAAGCCGTTTAACAATTAACGCTAGTTTCAGATCCCTGTTTATTGACTGCCGGCTTCTGTTTAGCATCCTCTTTTATAGTTTTAAAAAAAAATAACAAACTAGGTTTTTAATGTTAAATTATTTAAACGTTTATGCGACGATTCAACTAAACTAGTTGTTCTATGACGTTGTCCTTCACAGTTCCATAAGTTTAATGAAAAAGACTCGCTATCTAACAAAGTGGAAACAAAGTAATTATTAAATTGTATTATATTTTCACTGTCGGGAGCTTCTTCCATTATTGTTAACCAGCCATCTTCAACATATTCGATAGGAAGGTACGCTAAAGCACAACATTTTGCTACATGCCGGATTTCTTCTGTGTTTTCAATTCCAACCTCGCAACTCCGATATACTTAGCCTTTTTAAAATGGAAATTGCATCCTTTGACTGTGGTATTGGGAAATATTTTTCTCTCACTCTGTCCATCCACAAAATAAAACTCCGGAACTCCTCCGCTCGGGCCTGCGCCACCAGTATCAACGGCATGCTTCTTATTCATAACTAGCTGACCCGCGCAGCTCCACCCGCGCTTTTATTACATTTTGCTCCCCTTTTCACCCTCCTACCTTGATTTATTTCTCTCCATCTCTCTCTCTCTCTATTATCCCCTCAAGCCCATGTGGTTCCAAAAGGAACAATGCGCGTTTTCTTTTAGGCCCCAGCCGGGATTGAAGCCTTATAAGAAAAATGTAATTCTATGCTCTTTCTCTCCTCTCTCTTTCCCCCACCCGCATCGGTCCCCGTCACATTCCCCCTCTTCCTCTCCCCGTTGTCCCCTCTCTGAACCCTATCCCCCATCTCTCTCTCCCAACTTGCTCCATCTCACCCCCCCCCCCTTGCTACACCTAACTCCTCCGATCCCTCACCCCCTCCTCGAATCCCTTCTCCCTCTCTGTCCTCTCTTGCACCCTCCTCTCATTCTATATATCCGTCAATCATGGTATCAGCAGCATGAAATATACTTTACGACTTATTCTCAGACCTACCCTATATGCACACAAAATTTCATACACATCCGTTCACCCATCTATTTAATTACCTTGCCTTATGTTGCTTAACCTTTACCTAGCGGCATGAAATATAATTAATGGCGTATTATTAGACCTACCCGATATACACATAAAATTTCATACAAATCGGTTCACCCATCTATTTAATGACCTTACCTAACGTTGCTTAACCTTAACCTACAGGTATAAAAAGTATCCTATGTCCGTCTCCTGCTCCTAAGCTACTTCCCTACCAATTTTCAGCCAAATCGGTTGAGCCGTACTTGAGTTATAAATAGTGTAATTAACACGACTTTCTTTTAAATATATAGATTAAAGTTCTATGGTGATTGTATGTTCAATTTCACCGATAGATGGAGCTGTTCATAATGTAAATCACGCTAACATCGTAAATTACTGTCTAATGATATTCGATAATGAAAGTTCTAAGTTTTTCGCATCTTATTGTTGCGACTGTAATACAATATCTATACACTACCTGGACTTGTCGAGTTTCATTAAAATTTCATGAATAATTTCATGATCTAGTTTGGACTCGCTCGGGATTTACAGATTTTAACTTTTCAAAGATATAATGTCATATCGCTATCAGTAACGTACTTAGAACAATACGGAAATCTAATGAAAATGTCCTGGGTGTACCGGACCGGCTTACCCCTTACAAAAATTGACCCTTTGCCACTGCCATATCTTATTCAAACTAAATGTCTGCTCAGTCCCTATTGTATATAGCGTAATAATACATTATCTTAATGATTAACTGATCAGTCTATAATTACCCTATTCTCATACAAAGGAAATTACGTGGTAATATGTGCAAGTAATGTTTCACTGCTTAGCCCCTATGAAAAATAGCGTGATGTTTTATATACCAATTTATACCTTGACTTCTACACTACACATCAGTGAAAGTCCTATCAAAATCCATCCACGGGTTTTCAAATGATACCTGGACAAACAGAACGACAGACAGACAGACAGACAGACAGACAATAATTCCAAAAAAAATTGTTTTGGCCTCTATGTCGATAGTATAGTATCCCCACATAGAAATTTTAGAAAAATATTCAATGTACAGAAAAAGTGCTCTTTGAGTTTTATTATAGTATAGAAGATTAAAAATATAAAACTGCTCTTCTCAATCCCTTAAAGACAATTGACTAACTGACCATGATACTATGATGTAGGCGCGTGGATTGCAGATTATAATAGATAACATACTCTCAGTATGTTATCTATTATAATCTGCCTATATATAATATAACCTGATTAGCCAAAAAGTTTGACTTTGTAGATCTTGGCGTAAAAGTGCAACAAAGAGCGCTATAGGTACGCTGTCTCTTTCACACTCGTTTATAAATATAACAATGCAAGAACATTGTGCGCGTTTATCACAAACTTAAACGTAAAGTTTCTGTTTGCTCTTTATAATTAAAATTTAATCCATCCATTTGGACGAATTTGAAAGCTGGTTTAGTCGAGATAGTTCTAATCAAAATCTGTTCAGCCGTTCAAAACCCGCCTGCTCTTTTCCTAGTAGATAAATTACTCTTTAAGAGTTCGTTTCCCGATGGCGTTCTTTTTTAATTTTCAAGTATATGTATACTCTTACAAAATATACTCTAGCTGACTGTACCGCTGCAACAATCTGTTGTGTTAAATAAAACTTTATTCCTATAATAATATTTCAATGGTTTTGTCGTGGAGCACTTCGGGAATGATTTCGGAAACTCGTGGAGTAGAATGAAACATAAATGCAATATATTTTAACTTTAATAAATAATATTAAAATTCTTTGGATTACTTTGAGAATTAATGTATGAAATTCTTATCTTTTTAGAACAAAAGCATGGAGTACTTTGGGAACAACCCAATCAATTACTTAGTGATGTCCAAGGCAAAAAGCTGTTGGGCGGCCAAGGTAATGCCATGTCCTATTTTCTTTTATTCAAAGAGGATTTAATACTACGTTTAAGTTCTTTTCTCAATCTCAAAGAGGATTTAAAACTACGTTTATACTCAATCTGTCATTTTCTCTGTGGTGACTGAAATGGTGGTGACGTGCGATTGGCGAATAAATATTTAAAACGGAATAAGTACCTATCTCAAAGAATATTTAGCAAATAAGTACACAATCAGAAAACTTTTTCTTTTATTAATTGGATTAAAATCTTTTATAATTGCTTTGTTCTTTGGTCTACATATAAATACATTTTAGGTACTGTATCTCGACAACATTCGTATTATTTCCGTCGGTTTCTTAAACCATGGAAAAAGCGGATGCCGAAAAGCCAGCGGCGGCGGCGCCGGCGACCGAGCCGCGACCTGCCAGGTCGCTTATACGAATTCCATCACGCCACATGCGCGCCGAGCCCAGTACCCTTGGCCATATGTTCATATACAAGTTCATGTCCGGGCTAGTGGAAACGATGACTGGAGGTGAGTGGGCGGTGGATCTCGGCTCGTGGCTTTGCCATCCATCTTCAAGATCTCTGTATCCATTCCAACTTAGTGAATATATTAAAGACTAGCTGACCCACGCAGCTCCGCATGCGCTCTTTTTACGTTAACTAAACTTTTAATAACAGACATTCGCATCGAATACATAACCTCCTTTTTTATAGTCGGTTAAAAACTGGGACCCACTTTTTACTTGCTCTCCGAAGCACGGACCCGTTTAGTTCAAATGGCGTTAAACGGTCACCCATCTATTTAATGACCTTACCTAACGTTGCTTAACCCGATCGATTACAAAACCTTGATAACAACTCTCTATGAGTGTTCCCTTACTAATATTTATTATATTATAACGAAAAATTGATAAAATCTGACCAAGCGTATAACCAAGTACCCATTTTGACTTTAATCCCCTCTCCCAAAAGAACCGTGCTAGATTACGGGATAAAAAGTATCCTATGTCCTACCTCGTAGTAAGATCTCAAATCATGCCAAGTTTCATTTGAATCCATTCAGTAGTGATGCTCAGCCGTGATACAGACAGACAGACACAGACAGACAGACAAAAATTTAAAAAATACATTTTCGGCCTCAGTATCGGTTATAGAATGCCCTCCAAATATAATTTTCAAAATATCTTCAATGTACAGAATTGGACCTGTTACAGTTTTATTATAAGTACTAGCTGACCCACGCAGCTCCGCCTGCGCTATTTTTACGTTAACAAAACTTTGAATAACAGACATTCGCATCGAATACATAACCTCATTTTTTATAGTCGGTTAAAAACTGGGACCCACTTTTTACTTGCTCTCCGAAGCACGGACCCGTTTAGTTCAAATGGCGTTAAGCGGTCACCCATCTATTTAATGACCTTACCTAACGTTGCTTAACCAGATCGATTACAAAACCTTGATAACAACTCTCTATGAGTGTTCCCTTACTAATATTTATTATATTATAAAGAAAAATTGATAAAATCGGACCAAGCGTATAACCAAGTACCCGTTTTGACTCTAATCCCCTCTCCCAAAAGAACCGTGTTGGATTACGGGATAAAAAGTATCCTATGTCCTACCTCGTAGTAAGATCTCAAATCATGCCAAGTTTCATTTGAATCCATTCAGTAGTTTCGGCGTGATGCTCAGGCGTGATACAGACAGACAGACAGACAAAAATTAAAAAAATTACATTTTCGGCCTCAGTATCGGTTATAGAATGCCCTCCAAATATAATTTTCAAAATATCTTCAATGTACAGAATTGGACCTGTTACAGTTTTATTATAAGTATAGATATATGTAGATAGATAGATGAAAAGTTGTAAGTTATCTGAGAGCTTACGACCAAAACTCTGTTGCAGGAGACGAGGAAGAGGATTATGACCCGCATAAGCATCGGATAGTGGAAAAACCTACCTCGTGAGCCCTGTCACTTACTTGACTATTGATGTTATATTATATAGCTACCTAATATAAGTTTGCCCCAATTGGAAGGTCATGCATTGCGTCCGTGCGTCTTTTCTTAGAAGTCGGCGGATCGCAGTTGTCTTTAATTGTCTAGATACCTACTGTACCTACTGCAGTTCTGAAAACAATTTTTTAACCGGCTTCAAAAAGAAGGTTCTCTATTCGACGCGTATTTATGTAATATTAATAAAAATGCGTAATATTAATATATGTTAGTCTATGTGGGCTTCTAAACAAATTTACCAAATTTTATGAATGTATGTAGGTATGTATGTATATATGTATGTGTGTATGTATGTAGGTTTGTCCACGGATTTCTCAGAAACTACAGGTCTTATTTCGAAAATTCTTTTTGCAATAGAGTATTTTTCAACTTAGGGTAGAGTATAAGTTTCATCAAAATCGGTCCAGTAGTTTAAGAGATATAAACTTTTTATGTTTTCAGTTAGTTACTGTAACGTAGACGTTCGAGTTGCGTGATAGTGCTGATACCTATCTTGGTAAAATAAGTCACTAAAAAGTGTAAAATAAACTATTTAAAAAAAAATTAAAACCGACTTCAAAGTAAATTATCTAAAAAGCATAAAATAACGAAAATATATTGAAGTCGGTGCTAGCTAATCATGTTAACTAACACTTTCACCAGCTGACACCGACTTCAATATACACACATCAAAAGTGTCTAGGGATCAACATATATTTTTGCAATAACTTTTCTCCTGATTGATATTAATTAAAATTTTCTTTAAGGATTCATCAAATAAAGTGTTTTCGTTTGTCACAGTAACGATAAACCAAGTCACCTTTGCATTAATAAAGAAATTTGCCATTTTCCTAATAAAGGGATTTTTGACATTTGAACCACTAACACAAAAGTTCGAAAAAAAGACTGAAATAACAGTTTTCTTTAAAATTTTATTGGGTAACTTAAACAATTAATAATCCGTGTTTCTACCGCGAACACTAACAACACAAGAACATCGGTTTGGCATACTCAAAATGAGTTCATCCAAATCACGCTGTGGAATGGCCGCCCATGTTCGTTGCAACAACAAAAAAAGGTCTTCTTGCGACTGGATACCCTCCATATTCGGCAGAGCTCTTCTCTGTAGCATATCCCATGCATGCTCAATCGGGTTCAAGTCTGGCGACTGAGCAGGCCAGGGCAGGACATTGATGTTAGCTGCGGCGAGAGTCTGTCTTACAACTCTTGCGGTGTGCGGTCGTGCATTATCATGCATTAACTGAAATAAGGGACCGATTTGCACTTGTAGAGGAACGATGACGTCTGATACAATCGTCTCAGCATAAATTTGAGCGTTGAGGTTGCCTCTGATCCAAATCAACTCAGTTCTTCCGCCGATCCAAATACCCGCCCATACCATGATGGTTCCACCACTATAAGGATGGACTTCCTGGCAGGATTTTAATCGCTGTTGGCGTCCAGGGGTTCTCCAGTGTCGTATACGTCTTGTATCCGGTCTCATACCAAAACGAGACTCATCAGAAAAGCACACGAAACGCCATTGTTCTTCTGCCCAATTTCTGTGTTCAAGAGCCCATTGATATCGAATCCTACGATTGTGCATTGCTATAGGTGGTACCCGTAGCGGTCTTCGGGAATGAAGGTTCACTTCATGCAAGCGGTTTCTGACTGTTTGGTCGCTAATTAAGTTCCCTGAAGAGTGATGAAGCCTCACGGCTAACATCATGGCAGTTATTGTTGGAGCTCTTCGAGTTAAGATTTGAATATATCGGTCTTGTCTCCGTGTGGTGCAGCGATACCGTCCTCCATGGCGCTCAGCCACGGTACCAGTGCTTCGGTAACGTGTCCAAAGTCGACTGATAACACTCTGACTTGTATTCAGAGCTAAAGCCACAGTACGTTGCCGGGAACCAGCTTCTATCATTCCCACGGCTCTGAGCATTTCTTCCCTGCTTAAATGACGTCGCCGCTCCATAATAACGTTGGTTTTAATCAGTAGTAGGGAAACAGTAGCACTAATAATGTCTTCAATGCGTTGTATGTTTTTATAGGGAAAATATTGACAGCTGATTTTCATCTTTTACTCGAATTTGATTCACAGTTCCTGATTCAAATTATGAAATGCACCAAAAAGGATCCATATAAATTTATAAAATCATAAATTTATTACAAAGCCACATCTCAATCTCAAGAAATCCGCTTAAAAATGCTTGATCCCTAGACACTTTTGATGTGTGTATTTTCGTTATTTTATGCTTTTTAGATAATTTACTTTGAAGTCGGTTTTAATTTATTTTTTTAAAATTATACTAGCACAAAAACATTTTAAGACAATACAGGCTGTCAGATTGTTATGTAAAAGCACAGTTTATAGACTGTGGTAAAAGGGTATATTCTGTTCTCGGTGGTGTTGTCCGTCCTATACATTAGTATATCGATGGTCCTATAGGTAAGAGTAATGAAAGTAAGCGTGCACCTGCCTATGAAGCGCAAGCACTTTGTGCACAATAAATTCTCCTGCTTGTGGTGGTCTATCTTAAACAGGATTAGCTGGCCAAATTATGGGTGTTTTCTCGTGGACCCACTATTTTGTCCCACCAGTGGGTCCACGAGGGAGAACTATTTCTCGTGGACCCACTGCACTCTACGGTTATCAAATGTTCCTCCTGTATAATAAAGATGTATAGCACCTTTTTGCATTGTCTAAATTAATCTATCGTATAGTAGTGACAAGTGGCTGACAAAAAGTATGCGCTTCCGCTGGTCGGTGTAAATCGTTTCATAGTTTTTTAGGCTTCCACGCCCATTTTGTCACTACAACTACATTCTTAAAGGGCATTACCACAGAAGCATTACTGAGTTATAAACTTCCCATTAAGAAGTTAACCATCATTCATGATGATACTACATATGGACTACCTTATGTCCTATGCTACCCTGGTACTTCTGGTATAAATAATTGAGGAAAAGTAGTCACAGTTTGGTAAAACTAGATGTCTCACGAAAGGGAAGGCCTCTTTGTGCCCTCTGTTGCCCTAGTACTTCTGGTATAATGTTTAAGAATGCGCAATTTTGCGGTTTCTCGCGCTATTTCGTGGATGCCCTTTGAAATTCCGTCTGGAGCTACCACATTCAGCCGGTGTAACTACTTGGAATATTTACATAAAATTTACTTCCAAACTGTTCGATCGTAGAAGCCTTTTCGAAGAAAATTTTTCGTCCATAATTCCTGTCTGTCCGACTGACAGACGGGAATTTTGGAAGAAAATTTTTTCCCCTCTGTCTGATGATCGAACTACTAATCGGACTAATTGGAACGGATAATCCAATAGAAAAACGTTGCTTCTTGTTTTCACTTAGTCTGTTGTCTAGTCTTACCCGGACATACCACGGGTATAATAATAATAATAATAATTATTATTATTTAATAAATTATAGTTAATATTTTTTTATTCATATGACAATTTCATACTATTATCCCAACCCTAGCTATAACTATTTATAGGATGTTAAACAACAGTGGGTCCACGAGAAATAGTTCTCCCTCGTGGACCCACTGGTGGGACAAAATAGTGGGTCCACGAGAAAACACCGCAAATTGTGCCTGGTGAACATTAATTATTTAATATTTTCGATACGACTATTACGCTTTCTCTGATCAGATCTGGTAAATTAGGGTAGGATTTAAATGCTGTAATTACGTACCATGGTCGCCATATGCGCTGCTATAGCTGCGGTAAGAACAAGCGCCTCGGTGTACAGGTACGCGGATACCATGATCCATCTGCTGAAGGCCAGCTGCGGCGCGGGGATCCTCGCCATGCCGGACGCCATGTCGCGGGTCGGCCTCTTGTACGGCGTGATCGGCGTCGCCATAATCGGCGTCATAGCCACCTACTCGATTCAGTTGCTAGTATGTCTCCGACAGCTCTTTACAGATTTACGACAGTAAATAGGTATATTGTTAACTGTCCACTGCTCTGGTATAGACAATATAATTATCGGCACAGACCAGTAGGGGTATTCATAATCATAACCATCGGAAATTTCCATTTTCGAATCCAATGAAAACATTTCCGGTGATATCCTGTATACGCTATTCACACTACTCAAGTGAAGTTGGTTCCGCAAGTGTTAGGGAGTTAGGGCTCCCCGCACATAACTGCGAATTCGCATCGCGTCGCAAATATCTGCGAGAAACAAATGAATTTTTGTATTGAAAATTTTTGTATTGAAAATTCATTTGTTTCTCGCAGATATTTGCGATGCGATGCAAATTCGCAGTTATGTGTGGGAGCCCTTAGCTCGGGAAAATCCCAGTGAAAACTCATGTAGGTATGCAGTTTAATGTCTCCGTAAATCGCTTTTTTTTAAATTGAATTAATATCATTCATAATCATTTACCTATTGGTAAAGTTGCTATAGGTTGTCTTTTACACTACTTTTACGACCTCGTAGTCCCGGGTGTGCCACCACAGACAATTTATCTGATCTGTAGATTGCAAAACTATTTTCTTTAGAAAATTAATACCTTACTTATGGCTAAATAAAATAATATCTATGCCGCTGCGATTCCGCCCGATGTTAGTAGTCGAGGTTGCATTTCAATGTCATTTAAAATGATCTCGTGTATAGAGTCCGCCGGCAATAGTGCGTGCGCGTGTGTTGGCAGATCGCGTCGCAGTACCTGCTATGCAAGCAGTACCGGCGCGGCTACATGGCGTACCCCAAGTCACTGCGGCTGGCGCTGCTGGCGGGCCCGTCTTGCGTGCACTGGTCGGCGTCCTTCTTCTACTACTTCGTGGACGTGGTGCTAATCGTGTGGCAGTTCGGGCTCTGCGTCATATACCCCGTGTTCGTCGCGGAGAACATCAAGCAGGTGCCGCCCGCCCGCGTCGCAACTATTCGAACCGTTGCCACCTGACCCGCTTTAAATCTGACGTTCTCGATTTATGATTTCTCCTCGCTAAAATTGAGCGTTCGTGGTCAGCATCGATATAATATATAGACTAGATAAACATTCACGAACAAAATGACATCTAAAATGTGGTCGCGGAGGTTGCAAACTTATCTGTGCTGGTGGCGGAAACGTGAACTAACGATTTTATAATGATAATTGACTTGTAGTTTGACAGTTTCTTATAGACAGTAGCGACACTCCTATCCGCAAAAATAAATTTGTCAGGATGTGGCTTGTAAAGAAATAGCGACACAAGGGCGCTATTTCTCGCTACCACTTTTTGAACCGTGACACCAAATCTAGTTTATATATTATATCGATGGTGGTCAGTGACGGCGCGGCGAGCAGTAGGGAGATATCATTTTTTGTTGTTGTCAAGGAGCAATTCATGATGAGATTCTGTGGAATCCCGTTGGAGATCGCCAGAGTCTAAATAAAATAAATATGATATTTCGATATATCGATATTTTATCAACAGTCCTACTGTATCGGTAAATACCCAAATTCCCAGCAGCCCCCTTAGCCAAATTGTCACACTACAATACGCGAAGAGATATGTCATCCCCATACATTTGTTTTCTATTTTCTAGTAAGTATTTCGTATTAGGTATATTCGTAGAATGACAACTTGTCTAGTCCCCAGTGAGAGAGCATTCGCGTAAAGAAAAGAAAATATTATATGAACCTTGTCAAGTTCCATCAAAACGTAACGATCTTGTTTGCTCTGTAGTCAGAGCAAAAGAGAGTCTGAGTCTGTAGAGAGAGCGTTTGTTTAAATATTGTGAAGTATTCTTCAAAAGGAGCATAGGTATTTCTTTCGGTTAGGTCGATTCTTTCGGCGCGGATAGCTATCCGAGGCCTAAAGAAACGACGTTTCACTCTGCGAGGGGTGTAGAGAGCAGACCAGCGTGCCACTCGGTAGGTGTAGAGTCGGGTGTAATCAGATTCCCGTGCGTAGCGCGGTAATAGCGGGCGCGAACGAGTTCTGTAGCGCGCGCTTGTGCAGGTGTGTGACTACTACGGGGCGGTGGCGTCGCTGCGGCTGCACCTGTGCTACCTGTTGGTGCCTCTGCTGCTCATTAGCATGGTGAAGGACCTCAAGCTGATGACGCCGCTGTCGTCTATCTCTAACGTGGTGACAATATTTGGCCTGATCCTCGTGTTTTTCTACCTGGTGGAGGATGACGTGGTAATAGACAACGAAAAGCTGAAGATCAAAGGGCTCATGGAAATCCCCGTGTTTGTGGCCACTACGCTGTTCGCGCTGGAGGCAGTGGGCGTGGTGCGTGTCTGGTTCCCGAGCTCCCCTCAATAGTCAGTGAGCGATCCCTCGCGTTCACGCCACTCCTGTTGCAGGTGCTGGCGCTCGAGTATAATATGGAGTCTCCAAAAGAGTTCGTCGGCTTGTTCGGCCTCTTCAATATCGGAATGGTCATCATCATGACGCTCTACACGCTGGTGGGTCTGTTCGGATATCTCAAGTACGGCGACCAGATCAAAGCGTCGATCACGCTCAATCTACCCTTCGAGCAAAAGTGAGCCTTTAGTTAATTCGACATATAGCCGACACCGGCATTTACTTTCGCGAACTAATTAATTGTTTAAATTATCCAGTCGCAATGAAAGGCTAGCTGAAAGACGGACACGTGGCATTGACGTAAAATATTAGGTCCTTACATATGAAATTGGCGTTTTGTACGGGAGGAATATAAAGTCAATTTTTTTTTAAAATATATTTAATAAAACGTATGCACCGTTGTTATCACTTTTGCCATCTCATAGGTAGTTCATTGATCCCTTTGCTAAAAAAACCATGGAGGCGAGAATCAATAAAATCTTTGAAGGTGGTTTGGACTGCCGCATCGGAGTTGAATTTTTTTCCTCGTAAGAAGTTGTCCAAACTCCGGAAAAAATGGTAATCTGTTGGAGTAAGGTCTGGGGAGTACGGTGGATGTCGCAGACATTCCAATTGTAGCTCATCTAACTTAGTGGTTGTTTGTTGTGCAGTGTGTGGTCTTGCGTTATCGTGAAGCAGCACTGGCCTACAGCGATTGACCAATCTCGGTTGTTTAGCAGCTAGTTCTTCCTTCCTTCCTTTCTTCGTTCCTTCATGGTTTGCAGTTGCTGGCAATAGATATGCCGTAATCGATTGGCCAGACACCGGTGCTAGTCCACCAAACACTCCGAAGTAACTTTTTCCGATTCAATTTTCGTTTAGGGCAGGATGTGGCTGGGTCTCCAGGGTTCAGCCATTGTGACGAGCGCTTCCAATTATCTTACAGTATCCACTTTCCCTCATAAGTAATGATTCGATTTAAAATACCTTCATTATTGTGTCGGTTTAGCAAAGTAACATAGCAGCCGACGCGTGTTTGCAAGTTCGATTCACTCAATTCATGAGGTACCCATCGTTCAAGTTTTTTTTACTTTCCCGATTTGCTTCCAGTGGATTAATACAGTTTTATCACTTACCCCGAATCCTGCAGCTATCTCTGAAGTGCTTTATGATGGATCCGCTTCCACAATAGCCTTTAATTCTTCATTTTCCACCTTGGTCTCCGGCCGTCCAGGGGGTTGGTTCTGAAGGTCGAAATTTCCAGAACGAAAACGTTGAAACCAAAAACGTACCGTGCTGTCTTTTGTGACACCAGCGCCGTACACATAATTAATCCTTCGAGCTGTTTCTGTAGCTCTGGTGCCACGGTAGAACTCGTACCTACTCGTAAATATACCTACTGATATTACATGTTTCCATTGTGTGGTAATAAGCGACGCCAAAGAAAAAAATAAACGGGAAAAAACAAATGAATGACTATTTTCAAAATTCAAATGTTCCATAGAGGAGATATTTCAGATCAAAGTGATCATAACAATAAAATCTTTTTAAAAAAAAATTGAACCGACTTCAATATCACTGAAAAGTATAAAATAATTTAAATATTATTGAAGTTGGTGTTACCGTACCTGCTGTGTATATTTGGCACCAACTTCAATAATATTTAAATTATTTTATACTTTTCAGTGATATTGAAGTCGGTTCAATTTTTAAAAAAAAAGATTTTATTTTAAACTTTTTAGTGATATTTTCATATATAAAGATTGAACCATCGAAAACCGTAAAATTATCTAGGTAGGTTATGATCACATTATCGTCTACATAGTTTTACATAATTCATGTTTCTTCAGAAAAAAATATCCGGTCGTAATGAAATTTGCATGGAAACATCATAGTACTTAGTTTACTCTCCCACGCCGCCTACACTTTCACGTTAGGTATACAATATTACATAGTCTATAGCAGTGAAGAATCCGTCATCCTATGAAATGCGTGCCAGCGATGTATGGCTATTATGTTTTCAGAGATCTATGGTATGCACTCTTTATGAAGAAGCAGATCTTGGGGTTTCCTTAGGCATTATTATAGTACAACGGTCGGTTTAAGGTCTTACTGCACGGTGTACAAATCAGTTCAACTTTTTCAATTTTTGATATGCATGGGGTACCTATCACTGTGTTGGTCATCATTATTTAAGATATTTTTCAGGCTTTATATCAATATAATTTTGGTACCCCCAATAGGTACTATTGTGGTATTCTCTTGGAATAAAATACCTAAACGTCTAAATACATACGTGAAAAATGTATAACCTCATCGTTTTTTAAGCAGGTAAGTACCTCGGTTTAAGAAAAGGGTAGGGATAGTTTAAAGAACGGGAGACGTCTGCGTTTGCGAAGAAATTATAACTAAGAAATCAATGGGCATATGGATTAACTCCGTTTTGTACATATTCCATTCGTATTGTACATAATATACATAGATTATTAATTGTGACCAGTGGGGTGTCCGGGTAAGAATAGTACCCTCCCATCGCCTCCAGTTGGGCGTCCGTAAGAGGCGACTAAGCGTAAACAAGTATATGGGCAGCAGCGACTCTATTGGATTACCTACCACCACCACCACCACCTATACTGCGATCCTCAAGACGCTTGTCAAGCGTGGGGATTATGGCTATCCCTCCTTTCTAACGGAGATGCCTTTATTCAGCAGTGGACGTGTTTCGGCTGTTGTCGATGATGACGATGGGATTATTAATTACCTACCACACGTTTCCATTTCAGAAAAGCACAGGCAGCAAAAATTATATTCGCTGTAGCGATATTCCTGTCTTTCCCGCTGCAGAACTACGTGGCGTACAACATTATATGGCGAAGGTTGAAGAAGCGGTTGACGACGACGCGCCGCTGGGTAATAGACTACACGATCAGGGTGCTACTGGTCGTAGGCCCGTGTAAGCACTGCCACGTAACCGTAGTGTGCACATAGCTGTTTGTAGAGTGGCACCGACTGAGCGGAATATTGCGCGCAGGGTTGGTGGCGCTGGCGGTGCCGACACTGGGCCCTTTCATCTCGCTGTTCGGCGCGTTCTGCCTCACGTTGCTGGGCATCATCTTCCCGGGCATGATCGACGCGTGCCTCATGTATCCCGACCAGTACGGCTTCTGTTGGTACAAGCTGCTGCGGGACCTGCTCATCATAGTGGTGGGCTTTGCGGCCCTCGTATCCGGATGCTACACTAGCATACTCGAAATCATTGATGCGTTCTAATATCCCGTTGTCCTGTTACGTGCACCTTATTGTTAAAAATAAATCTTATTATTTCTTTACATGTTTTTAACTGTTTAACAGAGGTAGATGCAGAGCATGGTGGTGTTATTTACCTATTTGCTGATGCAGTTATAGTTGATGTACTCGCTGTGCCTTACTCATGAAGCTTATAAATTATCAACGGTGAACATAACTGAAGTGTAAACTGCATTAAAATTAAAACCGAGTCAATACCCCTGAAAATAATTAAACACTCTGTTTTTGTTTGCAAACGAATGTATAATAAAAACTAAATTGTATTCTATTGTTGGTTACTTAGAATTGGGTCCGTTAACCACGGGAACCAACTTTGACCCGGTTGGATCCATTGTACTATCGAGGACACGAATAGTGTACCAGTTTTCAATCAAAATCCTTTGAACGACGCACAGTGTTTCATGGGACCAAAAAAATTTCCCTCTCCTGTTTATTGCTTTAATCGATCAAGGTATGCATTTAAAATGCATGAGTAAAACACCCAGGTGTCAAATTCAAATACTTTTTTTTATAAAAAATATAGAAAATTACGTGAGCGTTAACTTATAAAAATTAAATTTAATTCTGAAAACGTAACTATCCAAGATATTTATTTTAAATAAATATTGTCTGATAAAACGTCATTGGACGCATGTTTTCCCTTTTTTATTTTTGGAAAAACCCTTCTGGATTTTGAGTTATTAATTCTTTTCGTATTTTCGTAATTATTTTTTTTCTTCCTAAAAACGGAAAAGTGGGACTTGTGACTAGCACAGGAAGATAGCTCTTAAAAAGGCCTATCGATAATAAAAATACCATGTTCCACTTCCGCGGCCTTTGGAAGATATAGACCATTCTGTTCTAAGGTCAAATTATACAGTATAGGGTTGTCGCAAAAGGTCACTCAATTTCTTAAAAAAGAAATAAGTAGGGGTAAGTACTTCCGTTTAAGTAATAAAAAAATGTCACTGACATAGTTATCGTGTAGTACGCCTGAAATTATAGTCAAGATGACAAAGAAAAGCATTCAAAAAATATGTAATCACGATATTTCAGGCGTTTGACAAGTACTGGCGGTGGTGCAGTCCTTATCATCATTTCTCAATCGTGTACCAACATGAGGGTGGCGCTCTCCAGTCCCCTTTCCATTAAGGTCTCCAGATGGGGCTTTTGATGAACAGCCTCCAGCAAAAAGGGTAAGCCCCTGCTGAGGCAAAGAAGTATCACGGGACTTATTCAACTCCATGATAACAAATAAATTCTGCGTTACCGGGTAAGCTATCGTGCCACCAAATAAAAATACGTAATAGATAGCTAGAACAACATAAGCCCGAAGGCATTTATGCGTATGGAAGTACGCAGGTTAAGTTATTATGTATATTTGTGGAGTTTTAGGCAGTGAAAACTGTTCCCGCCTTCACCACGTGGAGGTAATCCCCCAGCTTATGTAGGAACCTATCACAAAAAACGGCCTGCCAAGCAAGCAATTTAATTTAACATATTAATGTAAAAAACTATTGTTCAAAACAAAATTAATTAAGGTCCAACAGTATGACAACCCTAACACAATTTTTAAAAATTCAATTTCTCCCAAAGGCCGCGGAAGTGGAACATGGTTTTTTTATTATTGGTAGGCCTTATGAAGAGCTATCTTTCTGTGCCAGTCACAAGTCCCACTTTTGAGTTTCTAAGGAGAAAAAAAATAATAACGAAAATCTGAAAATAATTAATAACTAAATATCCAGAAGTGATTTTCCGAAAATAAAAATAGAAAAACATGCACCTAAGGATGTTTTATCAGGCTATATTTTTTTTAAATAACCAACTTGGATAGTTACGTTTTCAGAATTAATTTTATTTTTTATAAGTTAAAGGTCATGTAAAGTTCAATAATTTTTATAAAAAAAAGTATTTGAATTTGACACCTGGGTGTTTTACTCGTGCATTTTAAATGCATACCTTGATCGATTAAAGCTATAAACAGCAGAGGGAAATTTTTTTGGTCCCATGAAACACTGTGCGACGTTACGTGCGCTTACCCCACCCGCACGTATTTTGGCCCGGCACGTGCAAGCGATTGTCGTCCTAAATGTGACACATGTGATACACCGCTTGTGACCGCGAAAGTACATAGTTTGTATACTTAGCGGACTGTTTTAATTTTTTGTTTAAGTAAGTGCATTTTCATTCAAAATATGTAACACAGCGGCGAGATATAGCACAACTTTAAAAATTTAAGGAATCCAAGGTACTCGCCAAAGGCTGCTGGTAGGTAACTAAATTTCTTGACGACATGCAGTATAGATAGAGCCAGTGCGTTGATTCGGTCGTGTGTTGGCTCCTTAACCTTTACACCCTAGCAAAGAAGCGGGCGGCGATGAGGCGGCAGCGTTGGATTCCCTTCCCCGAAGTGTGATTTAGCGAGAATCCAAGTGCTGTTGCATACCTGCGTTTCCGTGTTTACTTACCGTCCACTGCATTGTAAGCGGGTTGACGACGCAGCGGCGGGCTGCACTCGTATTGTTTCAGACGTGACCTATATTATATTGTTCGATTACTCTTTTATAATATTTATAACCCCCGACCAAAAACGAGAGGTGTTATAAGTTTGACCTCTATCTCTGTCTATATGTCTGTCTGTCTGTGGCATCTTAGCTCTTTAAGGAGTGGATGGATTTGAATGCAATTTTTTAATTGAAAGCTGTTTTAATCGAGATGGTTCTTAGCTATATTACATTAAAATCGGTTAAGCCGTTTAAAGACCATAAACTCTTTTTCCAAATGGATGTAGAGATATTAGGTATCTACGAGTAATAGACATTTTCTATTACTTTCATTCGCCCGAAAGACATGAAATTTAGGTTATGTGTAAATCTGATGATACTAAAGAATATGTAGCAACCTTCATCAGCGTCTCAACTAGGTTGGCAAGGGCAAAGGACATACATAGGTACCTTATCTTTTTGTTCTCGCGGGAGAATCCTGCAATAGTCTCCTGGGCCCTGTGGTGAGTCAATTGGGGTATAATATAGAATAGAATAGAATACTCTTTATTGTACACCAAGAAGATATTTACAATATAAACTTAGAACTAAAACATAAAATGTACAAATGGCGGTCTTATCACTATAAGCAATTTCTTCCAGACAACCATTTTGCAGGAGAAACACAATCAGAATAAATGGGCAGCTGGTGGTGTACTACAAACATATACATAGGACACACAAACATAAACTTATATGCATATATATAAATATACTCAACAGATTTCACAAATACTATACATAAACTCAATACTATACTTATATGTATATTTAATTATTCTAGTACATTATATTATATATATGTATATATGTATATATATATATATATATATATTATGTGTAATAAATCGTAGAACATGATAACAATTATGTCTAATTTGTAGTTGAAGAATAGTGCGATTTTACCATCTGTTTAAATGATAACAGAGTCTGAGCACGTCTAATAGGAACAGGCAGAGCATTCCACAGGCGGGCAGCCTGAACTGAAAAGGATTTGTCAAAATAGCTTGTAGAATGCACTGGTATTTGCAACTCTAAATTCTCTGATGACCTCAAGCACCTAGAATGTGTTAAATGCAAGAATTCAAAACGACCTTTAAGATATGAAGGAGTTATGGGATTGAATAGAATACTGTATAAAAGCGATAAAATATGTGTATTCCGGCGAAGTCGAATTGGCAACCACCCGAGCTTTGCACGAAATTCGGAGACATGATCATATTTACGGAGACCAAATATGAATCGTATGCAAAAATTTTGAAGCCGCTCGAGTTTGTTCAACTGGTCTTCAGTAAGATCAAGATAGCTGGCATCAGCATAATCAAGTAAAGGAAGTAAAAGTGATTGCACAAGCGCAATTTTAGTAGGAATAGGTAGAAAGTTACGTAATCTTCTCAACGAGCCTGCAGATGCAAAAAGTTTGCGACTGACCTCCTGAAGTTGTGGGCCCCAGGTTAAATTCATGTCAATGTAAATGCCTAATTTTTTTACTTTTTTGCTTACTGGAATTGTGGTGCCATCAAATACTACTGCAGGAAGTTGTGCCCATTGAATACGCGATGTCATCCTAGAACTGCCAACAATAATGACTTGAGTCTTTGACGGATTCACAGTTAAACCATTAGCTTTACTCCATTCACTAATTTCCATAAGATCCGTATTGGTGGTATCAATAGCCTCCGACATCTTATCCAAAGGCATATGAGTGTATATTTGGAGATCATCCGCATAAAGGTGGTAGGATGAACGTAGTCGATTAGAGATAGAATTAATAAAAATAGCGAAGAGTAAAGGAGAAAGCACGCCACCCTGTGGTACACCAACAGTAGTACTGCACCAAGAAGAGTAAGAGTCCTCAATGCGAATACGCTGTCGACGGCCAAACAGGTAATTACGAAACCAGTCAATCACTGCTGGAGATACGTTAAGAGAGCTTAGAACACCAAGTAGGACATCAAAGTCAACGGTATTAAACGCATTACTAAAGTCTAAAAGAGTAAGGATGGTTAAGTTACCGTTATCCATGGCTGATCTAATATCATCCGTAATATTTACAAGAGCGGTAACGGTACTATGACCAGGGCGGAAACCAGACTGAAAAGTATTAAGGAGAGAGTTCTTGATCAGGAAATTCCGCAACTGATTATGGACGAGACGCTCAAGAACTTTGGATAGGAAAGGTAAAATCGATATAGGACGATATTCGGAATAGGATATGGGATGAGGCTTTTTGGGTAAGGGTGTAATTAGGGCTTCTTTCCAACAAGATGGAAATTGGCCTGTGGAAATTGAATAATTTAGGATGTGAGTAATAATGGGAAGGATTTCAGCAAGGATAGAAAGAATAATATTACGGCTAATAGAATCACTACCAACTGCGTTAGATGTAATTGATTCTACACTCTCTTTAACGTCACAATCAGAAAATTGACAGAAGACAAATGGAGAGTAATCGGGAGATGGAATTGATGAAAGATAATTTAACGTTCTTAATTTAGTAGTATTATCAAAATTAGACGAAGCTGAAAAATGTTGATTAAGATGATTAATGTCTAAGTTTTTAGGAATAGTATCTTGGCGTGATTTACCAACTCCCATTGATCTAAGAAATTTCCAGACCTTAGCTGGATTCCCATCTTGAACGGAAGTGTGAATGTGCTGACGCTGTGAATTCCTACACACCTTGTTGCAGTGATTCCTAGCAGCAATGTAATTCAGCCTGTTGGTCTCACTGGATATAGCTTTGTATTTCGATTTTTTTGAAACTTTCCTGCTCATAAGTAGCCTAATATCATCAGAAAGCCAAGGTGCCGGTAGATGTTTAACTTTTATTTGGCGTATAGGAGCGTGCACATCATACAGTTGAATTAAATTCAATGCAAATATATTAACTTTATCATCTAGAGAACCTGAAATCATCAAAGGATGAATAAAATATAAGGAAATGAAAGAAAAAAAAAGGATATATGAAGGATGGATGAAATATAATAATATAATATATCTTTGGGACGGATCGGATGACCGTGTGTGGATTACACACGGTCATCCGATCCCAAACTAGGCAGAGCCTGTACTATGGAAACCAGACAACTGATACTAATACTTATATCCTTTTTTTTTTGTAAATATATGCTTAAATAGATAAACAACACCCAGACACTTGGCGGGAATCGAACCCACGACCCATCGGTTAGCAGGCAGGGTGTCTGACCACTAGACCAACGGGCCCGTCGTATGTATGTGGGATTCTTATTACCTACAAATGCCCGCGGCTATTGCATCGACACATGTTAGGAAAGGGACCTGGGCTCTACGGTGGGATTTGCACTAAGTTCGCTCGCCGCCGGGGGTGCATTATTTTTCCGGAGGATACACCTCCGTACCTATCTCGGTGCTCAACCCCCGTCCGCGTGTAGGTACTTGCCGCCATACTCGATGAAGGGCCCACACGCCAAACGTGCAGCTACTCCATATATACCTCTCAGTCAAATCAATCAACAGCAATTTTCTTTGTAGAGTCGTAGAGTCTTACATGTATAGAGTAATGAATGGTGTAAGTAAATATTTATTTACATACATATAAATACACATATATACCGAGACACATGATGTTCATGCCACGCACTACCTATTAAGTGGCAGCAAGACTTGGTTCTAGAGATGGGTAGTAGCATGTAGTGCATGAAGCCGGTTAATTGCAAAGAATTTGCGTAGATATGTCGTAGTTAATTGCAAGGAAATTGACGTTAAATTGAATAACTTTAGGGCTCCCACACATAACTGCGATGGGATGCGATGCGGCGCCGCATCGCAGGAATTTGTATCGAAAATCCATTTGTTTCTCGCTCGCAGATATTTGCGATGCGATGCGAATTCGCAGTTAGGGTTCGCGGTTACAAGTTCCTGCAACTTGTATCGAAAATTCATTTGTTTCTCGCCACATCGCATCGCATCGCAGTTATGTGTGGGAGCCCTAAGACCGGCGGATGGTCTTCCAATTCCAATGTCATCATTTATATTGGAATCTGAAAACCACCCGCCGAGTATAAAATGGATTTAAAAACTAAAAATATTACACAGATATTCAGGATATTGCTGTACCAGATCATATACCTACTACAAAAAAGTGCCTGCAGCCTGCTTACAAAAGAATGGTAAACATATCGACCCATCTATTCATTTACGTTCTAAATTCGAAGAAAAAACCGTACAAGTGCATGTGGGACTACACCGTGGGTTATGTAAGTACCTACATGGTACCTACCTCCTTTAGACCTATAAAAGTTAGGTTAGTATTCAACAACACATGAACAACCTTTTGAACAACACACACACACACCACTATGGTTATACCATAGCAAGAACATCGATATACTAGCAAGAAACTTCTTTATTTTATTTTATTTTTAAATTCAGAAAACTTACAGCTAGTACAAGGTATACAGAGTGGAAAGTAACAGAAGGCCAATTAAAAGTTTTCGCAAATAGAGATAAGAAATAACAGTGATGAAGATTATAACAGCGGTACAGAATAGTAATAAATAAGCGGTATTATAACATTCGCATCTACGATTGGAAAAAGACATTGCTCATTTTTTTTTTAAGTGCAGTAATACTTGTATTAAATAAATCTAAATCTATATCTTGTGCTACTGTGTTAAAATATTGGCTAGATCTAATAAGAAAAGAATATTGTCGATAATTTGAATTAACTTTAGGTATGTAGTAATTGCAGTTTTCTTAGATGTACAGAATGTGTACATAACCCTATTTGGTATAATGCCTCAGGTAGCAAAAAATAAGCAAACTGCTACCAAAAAGTTTAATGTTAACCTACGTCAAAAAGGAGGTTCTCTCTATTGGACAACCTATACCGCGATCCCCAAGACGCCTGCAAAGCGTGGGCGTGGGGATTACGGCAAGCCCTCCTAGAAGGGAGGAGGAGGCCGTTTGTTCAGCAGTGGATGTGTTTCGGTTGCTGCTGCTGATGATGATGATGATGATGATGATCCCTACATTTTACTGACTTGATTACCTATATACAGGTTGGACACGTTATACCCTATCCAATTTCCAAAAAATGAAAGGTAAACACCTTTATAACCTCAAACCTCCTGTTGTTGAAGTAGCGTGTTTGTTTTTTCATTGTATTTGCTAGAAATTTTATTGCTTTGCATTACAATTTGTCTAGAGTTATTATTTTATAACATGAGTTCTGCGAAATCAGAATATTTCGAAGCACAGTTTGAAAATTGTTGGTTTCTTTGTTTACCTTTTATTTTTTGGGATAAGGGTATAGTGACCACAGGCGATATTTTAGTAAATTATATCTAGTGATATTACAAAAACGGAAACAGTTATAGAAACTAGGTGCCCCAGGTAACTAGGTAATGAGTAAAATAACCTTAGAAGTCAGAAAAGTATTAGGATATATTTAAAATAAATTAATAGTTTAAAAAACTAAAAATACACGCTTTTATAAGGACTAGGTACTGCATTAAAAAGCTATAAATAAATTATCTAGACCGTGCTTTCTTTCTTTCTACCTCGTGTTTGTAATTTATGGATTATATTTGTGTGTAAAAGCGTGGGGCGCTTTTTCTCTGTAAATGATTTAAAATTATTGTCATGCGAATACAAATACTTAGCGTTCTTGAAATTTGACAAAAATGTTAAGCTGTTATTCAGAAAAAGCGCCCCACGCTTTTACACATAAATATAATCCATAAATTACAAACACGAGGTAGAAAGAAAGAAAGCACGGTTTAGATAATTTATTTATAGCTTTTTAATGCAGTACCTAGTCCGTATAAAAGCGTGTGCTTTTAGTTTTTTAAACTATTAATTTATTTTATACTTTTTAGTCTTAGAAATATTCGCCTAAACTACGAATAAAATTAGCTCAAGTATTGATTTGTTCGTAGCTTGAATCGTAGGCAGGTTGTGGCAAAACATATTTTTATATTACGCGTAGGTATCTGATTGAGTTAGCGAAGTTTAAGAAAGCACTACGTATTTACCCTTTAAACAGTCTAAAGTAAGCCAAAAGTAGTTTTACAAGTAGTATTCAAGGGATATCTAATGGTATAAATGGGACAACTTAGTACCATTTATACCATTAATGGTACAATTCAATGGTATAACTGGTCCGAAGCCGTTCAGTGGCTTACCAACCTTCCGGGTTCATCAACGTCCACGTTATTAGGCAAAGTAAATATAACTCCTTAATACAATTAAAATGAGTCCAAGCTACTAGTAAGCCCATCGAGGTTTAATAGTAATCATTCCATGGTTCCGTCAACCACCTTTCATTTCCATCATCAACCCTGATTATTGGGCAAAGTAAATAGAACTCTTTAATACGAATCAAATGAGCTTAAACTCGATGAGTTTACTAGTAGCCGTTCCAGGGTTCCGTCACCAACCTTCCTATTCTATCATCAGGCCCTCATTACTGGTCAAAGTGAAAAGAACTCTTTAAAACAAATTAAATGAGCTGAAACTTGATGTGTTTACTAGTAGCCATTCCAGGGTTCCGTCACCCACCTTCCTGTTCCATCATCAGGTCCTCATTAATGGTCAAAGTGAAAAGAACTCTTTAAAACAAATCAAATGAGTCCATGCTTGATGTGTTTACTAGTAGCCATTCCAGGGTTCCGTTACCCACCTTCCAGTTCCATCATCAGGTCCTCATTAATGGTCAAAGTGAAAAGAACTCTTTAAAACAAATCAAATGTGTCCAAACTCGATGTGTTTACTAGTAGCCCTTCCAGGGTTCCGTTACCCACCTTCCAGTTCCATCATCAGGTCCTCATTAATGGTCAATATGAAAATAACTCTTTAAAACAAATCAAATGAGCCCAAACTCGATTAGTTTACTAGTAGCCATCCAAGGGTTCCCTTATCCACCTTCGAGCCCCAGCTACAGATCAGCTCGAGGATACCATATTATTGTATTGTCACCGGTCCTTGATACATGTGCAAATTTTCAAATGTTTTGGACGTGTAGAAGTGGGTCAAAATTGCATCGCAAGATTCCATTACCATCATAGTTACATACATACATACATACAGGTCAAGCTAATAAAAGCGTGTTAAAAATGAGTTAAATTTGTCCATACATTTAGTAGGTATGGCAGTGAATTTGTGGCAATCCTACATTAATTAATGATATATATGTACTTACAATTTTTTTTAACTCATATCAAATGTAGATAATATCCTAGTGATATAATATAATAAAAAATAATAAATTTTATTTTAATATTGCAGTTTTATGAAAACAGTCGTAAACTTTAAATATTTCCACGTTCGTTACGATACAGACATAATAAAGACATGTGAATCCAACCAAACATACTATAAAACTAGCTTACCCGCGCAGCTCCGCCCGCGCTTTAATTACATTTTGCTCCCCTTTTCTCCCTACTCCCTTGATTTATCTCTCTCCATCTCTTATAAGAAAAATCTAATTCTATGCTCTTTCTCTCCCATCCCGCTTCGGTCCCCGTCACACTTCCCCTCTTCCTCTCCCCGTTGTCCTCTCTGAACCCTCTCCCTCCTCTCTCTTCTCCCATCTTGCTCCCTCTCACTCCCCCCCCCCCTTGCTCCACCTAACTCCTCCGATCACCCACTCCATCACCCTCCCCTCTCCCTCTCTTGCACCCTCCTCTCGTTCTATATATCCTCGTCAATCATGGTATCAGCGGCATAAAATATACTTTATAACCTATTCTCAGACCTACCCGCAAAATTTCATACATATGGGTTCAACCAGCTATTTAAAGACCTTGCCTTATGTTGCTTTACCTAGTGGCATGAAATATATACTTTACGACCTATTCTCAGACCTACCTGAAATGCACACAAGATTTCATACAAATCAGTTCACCCATCAATTTAATGACCTGGCCTTATGTTGCTTAACCTAGTGGTATGAAATATACTTTATGACCTATTCTCAGACCTACCCGATATGCACAAAAAAAATCATATAAATCGGTTCACCCATATATTTAATGACCTTACCAAACGTTGCTTAACGTTAACCTACCGGGATAAAAAGTATCCTATGTCCGTTTCCTGGTTCTAAGCTACCTCCCCACCAATTTTCAGCCAAATCGGTTCAGCCGTTCTTGAGTTATAAATAGTGTATATAACTAACACGACTTTCTTTTATATAAATAGATTATAGTTCTATAGTGATTGTATGTTCAATTTCACCGATAGATGGCGCTGTTCATAATGTAAATCACGCTAACATCGTAAATTACTGTATAATGATATTCGATAATGAAAGTTTTAAATTTTTCGCATCTTTTATTGTTGCGACTGTAATACAATACCTATACACTACCTGGACTTGGGGAGTTTCATTAAAATTTCATGAATATATATATGTATATAGCGTAATAAAACATATCTTAATGATTAACTGATCAGTCTATAATTACCCTATTCACATACAAAGGAAATTACGTGGTAATATGTGCAAGTAATGTTTTACTGCTTAGCCCCTATGAAACATAGCGTGATGTTTTATATACCAATTTATACCCCTACTTCTACACAACACATCAGTGAAAGTCCTATCAAAATCCATCCACGGGCTTTCAAATGATACCTGGACAAACAGAACGACAGACAGACAGACAGACAGACAGACAATAATTCCAAAAAAAATTGTTTTGGCCTCTATGTCGATAGTATAGTATCCCCACATAGAAATTTTGGAAAAATATTCAATGTACAGAAAAAGTGCTCTTTGAGTTTTATTATAGTATAGAAAAGATATATGTAGATACAGTTAAAAAGAGGGCCTTGACACTTTTTTTTTTAATGTGAATGGAATCCCGCTAAAAGCAACAAAGTTGTAAAATGATATTTGGTTTCACAAACATGGGTATGAAAAATTTTGACTACCTTCAGTCTGAAAAAAAATTAAAGGTTATTTATTTTTCTAACATTATGCATATGATTATATTCAGTAGGCACTTTCGTTAATTATAAGTTTAAATTTTAAGTGTATCGTTCGTTTATCATCAAAGAATTGCCGAATAATAAAGCACTAAAAGTACGGAAACTTTGGATATATTAGTTTCTATATCCGTTTCAGTTTTTACATAATAATATATAGACATTTATATGATATTCCTAAACGAAAATATATGATGTCATGTCATTATAGTAAGTAAACGCCTTTTAGGTACATCTTTTTGTTAAAAGCTTAAACGTTTCTGGTTCCTGTTGCATATTTATGCACGTGACTGTACAGCTAGTAGAATTGAGCGGGCTCAGCGGGACCGGTGGGCGCGGGGAGTGTGGTGCGGGGCACGGGCGGGCGCGCCGTGGGCGCAGCACAGGCAGTCGGCGCCCGCCCATCTCCACCGTCACGCGTCGGTCGCTTCACCGCATTGCGTCGGCGCCCACACGCGTTTTTCAAACGACCCTACTATTAGTGGGCTACTAGCACCCACCCGAGTTATAAGTGTACTATTTCTGGCCAGCCGCACTGCCTACGGAGACTACGCTTTGTTTGTTGTACGTAAATTGCAATGTATTTTGGTAATCTACGTGCTTTGCAACATTTTCTGTTTCGGACCGTCACTAAAGTCTGTTTTTCGTCCCTTTATTGGTATCGGCTCGGCCCTATGCGAGGAGTGCGACGGACCCGGACTCGACGATCACTCGAGTTTATATCGATCATAAAGACCGACCTATATTTTGTCCGCGTACAAACAACGTAAACTTGATAACTGATAAGAACAAAAAAAAGTTGACGGATGAGAGCTGCCTAGTTTGACCGAGTTTTCAATAAAGGTTTCTGATTAATATCGTAGTGAAATTACTTACTCAGTGAATAATCATAGATAAGAGTATGTGAATAACTGAATAATATCACTCCTAGCGAAGGTTAGGATGTTTTTATTTAGGAAGTTAAATATTTATTATAAATAAATTACGTAGAGTACTCTCGTAGAGTCTAACGGTAATATTTTAACCGTCTATAAATCCCGAATAGGATACTATTTTCATGTAGATACAGTGAACGCTACACTTCATGTAATATTTATCGATCGCATAGCGATGAAGACGAAGAAGAAAAGTGGTCGATTATTGTTAAACATAGCAGAAGCATTAGTGTTATACTATTAAACCTGGACAGTACCTACAATATGTTTGCTTTTGAGGTAATTCTTACTGGATGTGAATTGTGAAGGTCACACAGCACGTGGTGTCTTTATATCCAAATATTAGATCGGCACCTACTCCGTGATTAGCAGTTCCGGGAAGGGGCTCAGCGCTTTGCACTCGACTCGGCTGGCGCGTTTCCCAAAGGGCTTATTATTGATCTGTGCGCTGTGGTGGCGTAGAGCTAGCGGCGGCGGATAGCCTGTGGCGGCTCTCTCGTCGGCGCATCGCTCATTTCCGGCGCAACTCCCCGCTCTACATTGTGTTCATATAACACCAGCGTATAACACACAACATGTCGATTGATTTTTGTGTACTGCGAGATAGCAACAAAATAAAAGAACAACAACTGCGAACGAAAACTAATTGATTTACGATTTCAGGCAGTCAGTCATTGCAAAGCGATCGAGCATAGGTTGTCACTCGGCCGTGGAATTTTCTTCTTTGATCAAAAACCACGTTCTATACCTTTTTTATTTTGTTCTCGCGGGGGAAACCTTCAAAAGGTCCCACAATAGCATTAGCCCAAACATGCCCATCAGTATAAATTCCTCTGTAGCACATCGCTGACTTCACCACCCTTCATTCTTTTTTTGTACCTAGGCAATTTGTGCTTGGTCTATCCAAGCAAAATTCATTGATTTAAAAATCAAATACATTAACTTTGTTTTATCCGCATATGCCATGGTATACTTTCGGTATACGGCATACCGAATACCGTATACCGTATGTACCGTGTTTAATGTCCACGTTACACCCGTACCAGTAAACGTTGGAAACGATACACTCGAAGTTCTTGTAACCGTGTGTAAACCTTGGACAACGACTTGGACGTGTTAGGCGGATGCAAATTCGAAAAAGAGGTCGCTCGAAGAACCCACCTAATCGTCTTGTCCGAAATTTCGTAGTGTCTAAAGAACGGTCTTCGACATATGGCACTGAGACGTGGTCTCTAACTGCTGATTTAGAAAAGCCCATCACGTCCACACAACGAGCTATGAAATCAATGCTCGGATTTTCGTTTACCTATGAACCAGAGTCACCAACATTATCTAAGGATTTACAAATTGTAGCGGCTACGAGGTGTTCACATCACTCGAAAATCGATTCTCGAGAGACAACCGTGATATATAACGCAGTGTACGAAGTCTTTTTGCTTTTACTAAGTGATAGGCCCCTTCTGCAAGGGACCATCCAGGTATTTATCACCGTAGCGTCAGATATTTTACTACCATGAAGCAATGTGTAAACATCGCTGTGTTCTATTTCGAAAGGCACTGTAACTGGTGAAATTTTAAGGCTCAACAGACTTGATAACTAAAGTCTCGAGTGACTAGCAGGCCTTCAGCTGTCGTGTCTCTTACTTCAATAGGCGAACGTCTTGCTTATTCCATTACTAGCCTAAATAAAAATAACGACCTCACACTAGATGAACTGATGACGTGAGTGGGGAACCAATGGATGCAAATAGTAAATTGTTGTTCATTGTGACATTCTAAGAGGGGGCCATTGTTCAGCAGTGGACGCCTTCCGGCTCCGCATGTTGATGATACTTTTCTTCAAATTCAGATTAAACGTATTTCGGTCTCCGGCTTGATTTCAATAAATGATTGTGTTTTTATCGTTTGGATTGGCCTTAAATTACATTTTAAGTAAATACATAAAACATATGCAACATTCCACACATTCCAAGACAAGTAAGTCTTCATAATTCAACTACCTATGTATTTAGGTTGTCGTTCGTGCCAAAAAAATAAGACATAATATGTACATACATACACTCGACACAAACATAATCCTCGTTCTGGGGCGTCAGGCAAAAAAATGGATTGATGATGCGTCTGAAAAGAATATCTACAATGCATTTGTTTTTAGCTGTAAACTCTAAATTCATATTTTTTTTAGATAACGTCATTCGTCGTCATCATTTTAGGATAAAATATCTCATTCCGAAATACGATATTTTAAGATAAATATTTGTAATTTCTCACACAAGATATTTTTATGACAAACTAACTACCACTATACTTTAAAATTTAAGATGTCGATCGATGGTGGGTGGCAGGGTGGTGGTGGTTGGTGTGAGGTGTCTTGACGATGGAGCCGGAGGCTGGCGGCGCAGAGGCGCTGCGTTTACAGGCGATTCGTGACGACCGCGGCGACAACGGCGACGCCCGCTTCGAGGATCAGCCGCTCAAGTTCGTACCCAAACTTACTGCATCATGTACTACATGCCGCGCGCCGCCCACACGGTAACTAAGAAATGTAATTCTTGTGTCTCGTGCGAGCCACGTGAGACAGGCGGCCTACCAGAGTATTTTTATTTAGCACCAATGTAACATCACTTTGCGGCTAAATTCTTTTTCGCCTCGACATCACAGGGACAACGCGCAAGTAATGTTCGGTGTGGTTTGGTGTTGCTCCAGAGCAGCCATACTCAACCTTTTTTTTCCCCTAGGCCACATAGGCGCTTCTGCTTTACCCTGCGGGCCGCATAGTCGCTTTTGCTTTACCCGGTGGGCCGTAATAACCTAGTCTTAATTGTATGTTTAATTATAACTACCCTAAGTATATTAAATACTAGACATCAGGCCGCATAGAAAAGTCTAGCGGGCCGCAGGTTGAGTATGGCTGCTCTAGAGCGTGTATAGGCTGTTGCAATTGCGTATCATCAGGCGGGCCATAGAGTTTATATATTAAGAATAGAGTACGCGTTTGTCTATGGTCCCCTTAAATAAATCGTAGGCAGCCTAGGCTGTTTTTTTTAGTTTTCCTCAAAGAGGCAGGTGAACTATTTAAAGTTCGATTGATATATAAGTAACAAGTAGCGATGGGTTTGATCTGTCACAAGCGCAAATGTCGATAAATACAGCTGACGGTAGAGACCTATTGTCGTGTTTATGATATTATGCTTCTCGATGTTCTTAATTGAGCCTACGGTTCTTACTTGAAAATAAGCATTCTATAGTACTTGTACTTATACATATTCTAAGAGGCGGGCCCACGACGGTGGACTGAAAGAAGATTTAATACATGCCGAAAAATAACACCGTTATCGAATAGCAACTGTTTCGGTTTGTCGGTTTAGTTTGTTTTTGCAAAGGTTATTGATGATTTCAAAAAGCTGTCCTCTAATCGATAGCTTTAGTACCTAGTTACTGCAATATGGTTGGTGAGACAGACAGACATAAGAAATCGCATCATAAAGGTTCCTTTTAGGTATATGGAATCCTAAACAAGGTTACTTTTACGATGGAATTTTTTTCTTCGTGAAGGTTAAATGTTAGCCGCAAATAGCCATGACTGCTCCTTACTATTCAGCTTGCGCGATTCATATAAGTATAACTAGCTAGGGATGGTACACCTCAGACTAAATAAATAATTACAGATAGATGAAGCGAACACAAGCACACTAAGGAAAGCCACCTTAACTAGTACCAAATAATAAACACTACGAACAAATGGAATGAATGTTAATGCGCTCCGTCTATTCTTATAATTCTAGTCTGAGTGGTATACATATTCGAGATGATCACGACACGACCGTATCGGTGAGTAAAGTCGGTCAGTGTGACCGGATGGATGGATCCCATTGCTTCTTGGCGAGTGTACCCGTACGGTATGGGTGTCTAAACAAAGATAAATGTATTGTAATGTTTTATGTCACGAATCGTCACCTCACATACAGTTTGTTCGCAGAGATGGTGAAGCCGACGACTACGATCCGCATGATCATCGTCAGCTGCCTCAGCCGACCAAGTGAGTGCCAGCGAGGACGCCATTGCCTATGGCCCTTGTGAAAAACGTACGACCATATTATAACTACAGAATGTAAAAAAACACGTGTCCGATCCGCGAGGGTATTATTCAGTGTATCAATACAAACACATGTATATAACTCATTTGTTAATTATCCCAATTTTTTTTTCTAATTTGTACCAAAAATACAAGATCAGATCCTTTTTCTGGAACAAAGTAGGAAAAAAATATGAGATATTCAACAAATGAGTTATATACATGTGATTGTATTGATACACTGAATAAGACCCTCACGGATCAGACACGTGATTTTTTACACCCTGTATATGTGTCATCAGTTATTCTAGATTTGTTATTACTTATTATACGCATGTTGTAACTAAATTTCTCAAACAATAAGTTTTCTTCTTCATAAGACGCATGGGAAGGAGTATGGGCACGTATGGGAAGAAGTAATTATTATACATATATCAAATTTTCGGAAATAGACGGTATGACCCCCGTTGGGAATCTATGTTCTCTAATAATATTTACGTCGAGCTACCCACGGGCGTCGCGTCGTCGGTCGGCGACTGCAAGTAAATAATGTCTGTAAATGTAATTAATATTCTGTCTGTATCGTGCGTGTAGCAACTGGGAGACGTTGGTGCATCTGCTCAAGTGCAGCCTGGGCACGGGCATCCTAGCGATGCCACAGGCGTTCGCGCGCGCTGGTCTGGTGACCGGCGTGGTGGGCACGGTGCTAGTGGGCGCGCTGGTGACGCACTGCCTGCACGTGCTTGTGCGCGCGCAGTACCTGGCGTGCAAGCGACTGCGCGTGCCGCTGCTCGCGTACCCCGAGGCGGCGCGCGCCGCTCTGGCAACGGGACCGGCGCCGCTGCGGCGCGGCGCGGGCACGCTCGCGCTGCTTGTCGACGTGTTCCTCGTCGTGTACCAACTCGGCATCTGCTGTGTCTACATAGTCTTCATCGCCGACAACATAAAAAAGGTAATCATCATTGTACCAGATACTTCACTATGCTGGCGCCGCTCCCTTGCGTAAATATGTGTATCGATGAGACATACACGCGTGCAGCACAATATTCTCAATAATTGATGTGACTAGCCGCCGCCGGCCGGCGCCGCCCGCACCGCTAGATGCGAGGAAGCATGCAATGCCCTATTGGACCGACCCTAATTGTACGTAACGAGTGGCTGGGTGGCCGCATCGCAACGCATTACTAATGTACTGGTGACGCGTTTCTATAGTAGTATCCACGGCATAGAAGGAACGATTTTTATTAATGTACACTGTATTGAGATACCCACTTCTCCGATTCGGCGAACTATTCCTTTACTAAAGCAAAAATCTTTTAAACGCCATCGCTAAGACAACTGCTTTAGGCAATTCCGTGTTTGTTTAGTGAATATCTATTAAAAGCAGCAACCACCGGTACAAGTTGTGAAAGCTAGAGTGTTGGTCTAAATATTGGGATTTTGAGTTGTTCATGATTACCATCGTAAATTCCTCTTGTGGCACTGTATGATTGGTCACTTCCTTTTTATATAGGTAAAGACAGTGTTACAGACAGTTGTTAAAAATTATCTCTTTACTTTTAGAACCAGCCTGTATAAACAATTAAGTGGTAGAAAATAAATAATATCTGAATCACTAAGAATTGTTCATGGATAAAAAACAATTAATACATCCAAAGGCAAAAACATCATGCAAACATCAAATTGTTTACTCATTACAGATTTGCGATCCCTACTATAAAATGGAGGTGGAGCTGCACATGTTAATAATCCTGGTGCCGCTTATAGCGTTCAACCTCATCCCCAACTTGAAGCTGCTAGCGCCGTTCTCGGCGCTCGCCAACGTGCTCACGTTCGTGGGACTCGCCATTATCGTGTACTTCCTGCTGGCCGATAAGAAATCGAGAGCACCACTGGACCTGTGGGGTTCCTTAGCAACATTTCCCCTTTTCTTCGGAACCATCTTGTTCGCGTTGACCGCTGTCGGTGTGGTGAGTACCCCGTCGCCGCCGTGCCTTGCGCTATCCATCTACCTTCATATTTTCAGGGTGAACGTCGTTACATTTAAGTATTTTCCAATCCATGTACAATAATGTGTTACGGTTTTGCAGGTGGTCGCGTTGGAGAACAACATGCGCACGCCGAAGGCGTTCGGTGCGCCTTGTGGCGTACTCAACGGCGGCATGACACTCATCGTGCTACTGTACGTGGCAGTGGGCGCGCTCGGCTACGTGTACTGCGTGGATTCCTGCAGCGACTCTATCACACTCGACCTACCACACGGCCCGTTAGTATTGTATCTCTTTACTGGATGATAAAAGATCTTTCACAAATCACAAATAACTTGACGATTAAGCTTTACATAGCATAAAACCAAATAGCTTTTCGCGTCTAACTGTAGGTATATCCGGTAACTTCTCCTAAAACACGCAACGGATATTCACGGAAGGTTTATATAATTACTTAGGTATTATATAAACATAATTAAGTTTTTATGTACGATAAAATAAATAATATTTTGCAGCCCAGACTTCTAAATTACACCCTTGCGAAGCCGGGCGGATCGCTAGTATAGTATAATATAATCATGCTTATCATATTGTCGTTTCCCACATCGGACCTTGGTCGGTCGCGCGTGGGCAGACTGGCGACGAGTGTGGTCGCGATGTTCGCGGTGGCCATCTTCATCAGCTACGGGCTGCACTGCTATGTGCCGGTGGCGGTCGTGTGGGGCCACTTATTGCCACGCCTGGAGCGCGCGAGCTCCACGCCCGCGCGCATTGCACGCGCACAGTACGCGCTGCGTGTTGCACTCTGCCTTGTTACGTGTAAGTGCCTCCTCCTGCCTACGACTACTTCGTTTTTTAACACGCTTTTAATATTGTATCGTATAGTTGGTGACCAACCTGGTGTTAGTTACCGTTGTTCAAGCTGCAGTTAGGACTCTGACTCTACTGCTGTCTAAAATAACGCGGTAGGTACTGAGTTTTATAAATGAGTACGCCAATTAAAGGGGTTACATGTTTATCTGTATTTGTTTCTCGGGTGCTATCAGTTCTTCAACCCAATTAATTAATTACTATAAGTACTTAGTAAGTATTTTTTTCAATATTGTTCATTGAAAATAATAAAATTCATATATAATCATCTATATAATATACTAGCTGACCCGTGCAGCTCCGCCGGGCTTTTATTACGTTTTGCTCCCCTTTTCTCCCTCCTCCCTAGATTTATCTCTCTCTCTTATAAAAAAATCTAATTATATGCTCTTTCTCTCCTCTCTCTTTCCCCCTCCCGCTTCGGTTTCCGTCACCCCCCCCCTCTTCCTCTCCCTGTTATCCCCTCTCTGAACCCTCTCCCCCTCTCTCTTCTACGAACTTGCTCCTTCTCACTCCCCCCTTACTCCACCTAACTCCCCCGATCCCTCACCACATCACCCCCTCCTCGAATCTCCTCTCCCTCTTTCTCCTCTCTTGCACCCTCCTCTCGTTCTATATATCCTCGTCAATCATGGTATCAGCGGCATTAAATATACTTTATGACCTACTCTCAGACCTCCCCGATATGCACACAAAATTTCATACATATCGGTTCACCCATCTATTTAATGACCTTTCCTTATATTGCTTAACCTTAACCTAGTGGCATGAAATATATTTTACGGCCTATTCTCAGACCTACCCGAAATGCACACAAAATTTCAAACAAATCAGTTCACCCATCAATTTAATGACCCGGCCTTATGTTGCTTAACCTTAACCTAGCGGTATGAAATATACTTTATGACCTATACTCAGACCTACCCGATATGCAAAAAAAATCATACAAATCGGTTCACCCATCTATTTAATGACCTTACGTAACGTTGCTTAACCTTAACCTACCGGGATAAAAGTATTCTATGTCCGTTTCCTGGTTCTAAGCTACCTCCCCACCAATTTTCAGCCGAATCGGTTAGGCCGTTCTTGAGTTATAAATAGTGTAACTAACACGACTTTCTTTGATATAATAAATAGATTAAAGTTCTATAGTGATTGTATGTTCAATTTCACCGATAGATGGCGCTGTTCATAATGTAAATCACGCTAACATCGTAAATTACTGTCTAATGATATTCGATAATGAAACTTCTAAGCTTTTCGCATCTTTTATTGTTGCGACTGTAATACAATATTTATCTATACACTACCTGGACTTGGGGAGTTTCATTAAAATTTCATGAACAGAAATCTAATGAAAATGTCCTGGGTGTACCGGACCGGCTTACCCCTTACAAAAATTGACAATGCTATATCTTATGCAAACTAAATGTCTGCTCAGTCCCTATTGTATATAGCGTAATAATACATATCTTAATGATTAACTGATCAGTCTATAATTACCCTATTCACATACAAAGGAAATTACGTGGTAATATGTGCAAGTAATGTTTCACTGCTTAGCCCCTATGAAATGTATAGCGTGATGTTTTATATACCAACTTACACCTTGACTTCTACACAACACATCAGTGAAAGTCCTATCAAAATCCATCCACGGGTTTTCAAATGATACCTGGACGAACAGAACGACAGACAGACAGACAGACAATAATTCCAAAAAAATTTGTTTTGGCCTCTATGTCGATAGTATAGTAGAATTTTGGAAAAATATTCAATGTACAGAAAAAGTGCTTTTTGAGTTTTATTATAGTATAGAAGATACATGTTATATATAAATATTATATAAATGGTAAATCAAGAATTTAATTACGCACCTACCTATCGATATTGACCAAAAAAACGATGTGGTTTACATAAATATTTTAATAAATAGATAGTCGGTGTCTCCATAAACGAGTCACTACCACAGAAATTAAAATTACACTCGAAGTGCAAAATGATAAAGGCATCAAATAGTTAGTGAGGCACGACGCCGTTACAGTTGTGCTGGCGGTGGCGGTGCCGCGACTGGGGCTGTTCATCTCCCTGTTCGGCGCGCTGTGCCTGTCGGCACTCGGCATCTGCTTCCCGGCGCTGATGGAGATGTGCCTGTGCTGGGAAGGCGGGTCGCACGCGGCGCGTCTGCAACGGCTCAAGGACGTGGTGCTGTTCGTGCTGGGCTTGGTGGGGCTGGTGGCCGGCACCTACACAGCGCTGTTGGCCATCGTGCGCTCGTTTGCGCCGCAAGACACCGCCGTCGCCTCTGACGCAGCACCGGTGCACGCCTAGTCCGTCATTTTAACATGCCTACTCATAATGCATTTACGGTTGGACCTTTGCAAACACAGTATCGCTCGTTTTAACTATTGGTTATGACATGCATGATATTATCTAAAGCATCAAGTATATTATTAAGGACTGGAATAATTTGGTTGCGTCGGTCTTTCTGTCCGATTATATAAGTGTCTTCAAGACTACAGTGAAGAGGTTTTTAAATGAGTTGTTGCGCTTCATCCCCACTGCATCACCGCTTTCCATCAGGTGGGATTATAGTCAAGGTCCGGCTTAAGTTTAAATAAAACTAGCGTGTACTGCGAACTGTAGATATTTTGCTTATTATCAGATACTTGCCAAGTCAGTATTATTATTACTATATTACGAAGAAGGCATATTTTTTTAGTTTATTTTGTGCTTAACGTCAAAATGGATAAGTACTTCTTTTTTCGTTGCCTGGTACTTTGCCACTAGCACCGTGTTATCGGTAGGTACGTAATAGGTCCTGAATAGGATTATGCTGGACAGGAAATTATGGAACATACTGAACCCACACTCACAATCAGCCATGTCACTATATTCCCACCTAAATAGATTATCATTGCATCAGCTGACCTGAGAGACAGCTTAGTTTAGGTCTTCCAGGTCAGCCAAAGCAGCTGATATCCAGCTGGAAGGGCTTTTAAGAGAGTAATGAAATCGGTCCGGATTCAAAATTTCGCTTCATAGAAACTACATAATATTGTGTCATCGTAAATAAATTCTGGGTATTAGGTATGTTTTTTACTGTGGGGAAGTGATTCCGGTCATTCCGTTCGGACCTCGTCATAGTCTCTGTAGCACCGGATGCTCGCTAGAGCACGTCACTAGGGAAGTAGAGAATGCACGTTCCCCCCGGAACTCGTGGTGCTCGCAACGACGCAGAGCCTATACCGCACCGTCACCCACCATGTGGTGAATATTAGGTGCCTACCAACGTTTTTCATCGGACAATAAAACGGTAATATCCGATTGTGAGTAGCCCGTCCAGTTCCGTTCCAGAAAAAACCCTATTGTTCATAGAGTCGGGCCCAGTAGCGTAGCTTGCCTTAGATGGGCCCCGTATCAAAATTTGTTAGGGGGTCCAAAATTGAAGGTACGGCCTAAGAGATTATGTGAGAACATGGATTTTACGAAATGTTGCTTACACATGTTCGGGGCCCCTGTATCCCGGGGGCCCCGTATCATTGATACGGTTGATACGGCGGTAGCTACGCCCCTGGTCGGGCCATAGCGCACACGGCGGCCCAGCGGTGCTGCGGCGCGCGGCGGCGGCCGCACAGTACCAGGCGACCCAAAGAGAATGTAGGATGAACTGTGACTTTTGGGTTTGAGCTGTTAAAGATCCAAAATAATAATCCATATGTCCATAGATCAAATTGTCTGCAGACTGTTAGATGCATTTAGGTGTTATTGTCAATTTGCTCGTATGTACGCCTGCACTCGAACCCACCTTAAGGTCGTCACTCCGTTATCACCCTGGCACGTAAGCAGCTCACCTTGCTACGTACACATGCACGTACTTATCACCTTCGTAAGCTTACTAGATCGCAAGTGGACCACTCGACGACTGCTCGCGCATTGGCCTCGAAGTGCGACGTGCCAGTCCCGAGTTGCTATTCTTCATCAAATGTAGTGTAGCTTTAAGAGCTAGTTTGCCGTGTGGTGTGTGCGGGATTCTTACCCACTAACACCCCCGAGGCTGTTGCATCTACACCAGGAGCCACTCAGTGTCTTGCCTTTGAGCCCGCCGCCGGGGGTTCAAGTAGCCTCCCGGGAACCAACACGGGTTGTCAACGCGTGGACGGCGACAAAGCGGTGCTGTCCGGGTGACGGGTTGATAAGTGAGTTACGATCTTTACAGTTCAACTGTGTTCCATAAATACATGTACATTATAATTACCTATTTTTTTTTGTATTTTCTATAGACAATGTACCTGCGATTGTTATTTTGCAAATAAAACGTTATGTTCTTCGTTTCTATACTTGTACTTACCTACTTTTACTAATTCCCTTATGTTAAGTGAACAGAAAGCGCGAAATAACTCTCTCCTGTTCTAGGTCGATCAATTTACTCAGAAAAACTATCTCTCGTATATAAAAATGAATGTTTGTCTGTATGTCATTTATAGAATCGTAAACTATGCATTTGATCATGTCATGATCTTCAGCAAAGTGTTGTGCATGAACCCAAAAATGTTTCTGGGAAAAAAAAAGCGCGAGCGGAGCTGCGCGGGTCAGCTAATTATTTATATTGGATTATACACCATTATAATTATCAGATCGAGCAGCAACCAATCAAGCAATCATCAATGAAGCCACCTTCCCTTGTCTAGCCAGTATCAAAAGACACAGGAGTGTACATCGCAACCAGGATCTACTACACAAGCAGGAAAAGACACTAGCACACGCTCGCAGAGCACGAATTCTCACAAATCTATTATCATTAAAAGCAACAGCTGCAACAATAATGAACCACTAAGTTTTTTATAATCCTCGACTAGACTGTAGCTCTTCCAATCAAAAATATTAAATAAACTGGCTGTAGAGTGCCTTTGGAAACTGAAATTATTCACATTCTACAACTACCACCTTCAATATTCTCGTATTATTTAGTAAATAGAAACATGATTATGAAAGTAAAGTAAACTGTAATCTCATTGAAAGTAAAGTAAATTGTAATCTCATTTAGTCATTTTATCATACTTATGTCAAAGATTTTTTGTCAGATTAGTGCGTGCGCGTACGCATATGCATGACATATTACAATTGATAATAATTTAGGTGGAGAATATTTAGATCGCAATTGGTGTTCTATTCCTAAGTTGTTAAATTCAAGATGGATCTTAGCTATATTTGTTCACAATAGACCCCTACTACAACTCAGTGGTACACTACAAAATACCACCATCAATACCACCACATACACGAAAACAACACCAAGAAGCCACTCGAGCTATCATGAAACATTAAGAAATGTTCAAACAGACTGCTACGAAATATCACCAAGGACTTTATGAAATCACACAACCGACCACTACAAGATATCACGAGTCTGCTACGAACGCTACGACGATAGATCAGATATAGATAGATACCTATAAACAGGTTATTTTTGAAGTGAAACTTCTTATGCGACTTCCAAAAATGTTATCAAATAACGCGTTAAGCGTTAAATGATAGGTGATAGGCGTTAAGTGATAGGTGTTAAACGATAGGCGATAGGCGCAAAATTTGTTAAAGTTATGAAAGCGCTCATGTGACGCCGTCACTGAGTGAGTGGGTGAGTTGGGGTGAGTTGGGGTGAGTTGGGGTGATTTGGTTTGAGTTGGGGTGAGTTGGGGTGAGTTGGGGTGAGTTGAGTTGAGTTGAGTTGTGTGTGTGTGTGTTCGTGAGTGAGCGAGAATGAAGTTTCACTTCTTCCGCGCGGAGGGACTCCACGCACGCACATTTTTTTTGTGTGCGTCAGGAGACACCGTTTTTTTTTTTTTTTTTGACGCGGTGGAAATATTCGAAAGATCCCTGGGAGCTGTGGAGCTCGACCGGGGTATGTGGGATTCTTACCCACTAAAACCCCCGCGGCTGTCGCATCGGCACATGAGAGGGGGGACCCCAGGGCTCTCCGGTGGGATCTGCACCAGGGGCCCCTCAGTGCCTTGCCTTTGAGCCCACCGCCGGGGGGCGCATTGTAGCCCCCCGGGAACCTGACACGGTGCTCACGGGGACGGGGGTCGCAACCCCGCCGCCGTCCTTCTCGGAGTCGCCGCCGTACTCAATGGACGCTCAAGGGGCCCACACCCCGAGCGTCCAGCGACTCCGAAGGTTGCCCATTGTTTATAGCCCCGGGCTCAGGGCTGGGGAGCGAGACGTTGGGCGGCCGCTTGACGAGGCCTGCGCCTTCGTCGCCGAGCAGGATCAGCGCGTTCGCGTTCCCGCTCGGCGGCCTCCTTCTGGGACATGACAGTCTCGCAGAAGGCGGCCATCGCGCCCCACGTAAAAGTAAAATTACTCTAAAACTATCATAAGAGCCGGTAGGCCCTGGACGACGTAAGTACCTATTCAAAACAAGAACATCAACTCTATGTTTTTCATAAGAGCTGTGAGTGGTGCGTAATAGATATTTCACGAAAAGACTAAAGCTGGTTTCAGACTACGCTATACTATTGTGCTATATAGTATAGCAAAGAAGGATCTAATGCTATACTATATAGCATGGCGTTCACATTACGCGATATAATCGCAAGCAATTATAGTAAATAGCTGGTTTCAGACTACGCTTTAATATAATAGCATATAGCTCATAGCACAACAATATCGCGCACCGTACATTGTTATGGACACGTTCACACTGTACTGTACTATGTATTATTGGCCTACTATGCGCTATAAATTGGTGCGATGTGCTGAGTTCATGCTGTGCTATATCGCGCGGCCCCCTTTCCTTCCTCCCTCACCCCCGGCAGTCCCGCAAGCGAAACGAGCAATAAGCTGGTTTCAGACTACGCTGTAATATATAGTTCATAGCACAACAATATCGCGCACCATACATTGTTATGGACACGTTTACACTGTACTGTACTATATATTATTGGCTTACTATACGCTATAAATTGGTGCGATGTGCTGAGTTCATGCTGTGCTATATCACGCGGCCCCCTTTTCTTCCTCCCTCACCCCCGGCCGTCCCGCAAACGAAAGGAGCGATATACTATAAATGCTTGTGATAATATCGCGTAATGTGAACGCCATGCTATATAGTATAGCATTAGGTCCTTCTTTGCTATACTATATAGCTCAATAGTATAGCGTAGTCTGAAACCCGCTCAACTAATCAGTTCTTAAAATACCAAAGTCTTGCTTAAATAACAACATACACTGGTTGGATTCTTGGGACGACTTCTTTGTCAAAGTTGGACCGACCTCACTGGACAATCTTAGGCCTCATTTACGGAGACGCGGGGCATCGCGCGTCGCGTGTGGCGGCGCGGCCCGCACTAAATTCAAATGTAGGGCGTTGTATGAGTGCGTTTACGGAGAAGCGATTTTACACGCGTTTGCTTGAAACGGAGCGTGTTTTAGCGACGCGGAGCCCGCGGATGGCATCGTCACGTCCCACGCGGCGTTGTACGCGGCGGCCAGCACGCAGCGGCCATTCTCGATGAAGCGATGCCTGTGGCGGAACCTTCTGCCAGTCTATTTGGTAATCGTGCAACACAGGCGTAGTCACCATCGCAATGGAGTATGATATGATCGATTTCTTTTAGAAGAAAATTGTACGTTAAAAAGTGAGTTGCACCGCCGTTGCGGCGCAGCGGCGGGCACCGCCACTCTTCCCGCCCCGCGTCTCTATAAACAGCATCATATCAATATATGATATATAGCAATCTATAAGTCAGTGTTTACGCGTGCGATGATACGTGCCGCTTCACGCGCCGCCGCTACGTAAACAATAAAAACGTCCGACGCACCCCGAGACGCCACGTCACACGCGACGCGCGACGCCCCGCGTCTCCGAGGCCTTACCGAGATGGATAGCGGTCAACAACTTCTAGTGTATCGGTTTCACCGACTGAAATACTACGTGAAATTATTATGCTAGATAAGAGAAGAAACAGTAATAATAGGGAAGCACTGCGGGACCTTCCGAAAACATCACAATTTATGTGTTTGGTAACAATGGGATCTGTGTTAAATCGGGCGTTTTTTTTAATTTTTCAATTTTACTTGTCATAGTCTGTATAGAGTAAGTAGGTAACTATAGAATGTAATTTTTTGAAGTGAAACTTCTTATGCGACTTCCAAAAATGTTATCACATAACGCGTTAAGCGTTAAATGATAGGTGATAGGCGATAGGCGTTAAGTGATAGGTGTTAAACGATAGGCGATAGGCGTAAATTTGTTAAGGTTATGAAAGTGCTCATGTGAGTGGGTGAGTGGGTGGAGTGGGTGAGTGGGTGGAGTGGGTGAGTGGGTGAGTGGGTGGAGTGGGTGAGTTGGGGTGAGTTGGGGTTGAGTTGGGGCGAGTTGGGGTGAGTTGGGGCGAGTTGGGGTGAGTTGGGGCGAGTTGGGGCGAGTTGGGGCGAGTTGGGGTGAGCTGGGGTGAGTTGGGGCGAGTTGGGGTGAGTTGGGGCGAGTTGAGTTGAGTTGAGTTGAGTGCGTGTGTGTGTGTGTGTGTGATTGAGTGAGTGAGTGAGTGAGCGAGGGACCGACCGAACGACCGATCGACTGAGCGAGAATGAAGTTTCAGTTCTTCCGCGCGGAGGGACTCCACGCAGCAACATTTTTTTTTTTATTGCTTTCATTCGACCGAGTAATTGTTTAAATCATAATACCCAGAATGCAGTAACATTCAGATGAAGCAGAATGGGGTTTCAGCATTATAAAACGTAGACAGTGGCGGTCCGAGAGGGGGGGTCGTAGGGGTCATGAAAATCGTACACTTCAAATTGACAAACTTAACTTCCTGCTTTAAAAAGTCTAAACAATGATGTCAAAAATAGGTTATCATACGAGTATTAATAAAGAATGATTGAGAGCTGGTTGCGCTCTGCGTTAGAAGGGAGACTGAAAGGTTTAACTTATCTAAATATCCTTCTCTGGAATTCTTTCTTCTAAATAGACCTCTTTGTTGAAGTTGGACAGAGCATCTGTACTCTAGTATGCCTGTGGACCGACCTAACTGGATAGTCTGTCCAAGGTAAATCGAGGATATAACAGCAGTCAAAGAGGATCAGTCAACAACTTTCAGTGTATCGTTCCCAACAACTACCGGTACTAGTGTAATAGAGATATTAGATAGCATGTTAATCATCGTCTTGTCCATGTTCATTTAAATACCGACCTGTAGGGAAACGTTACTGAGGTCACTGAGCATAGTATTGAGGTCCTGCAAGGTCACTGCAATAATTACTATGTATATCATTGGTATAACGAATTTGAGTGATGAATTTGCCTATGTATGTTGATGACCATTCCGTTCCAGTACTTCCAGTCTAAGAGCTTACAAAAGGCCTCCAATGCGTAGTCGGATCGACATGGTAGCATTGCTATACAAACACTTCAACACTTCGATATGCCTATAACCAGTGGCGTGCACAAACTTTTAGGCATAAAAGCAAATTTCTTAAGTTTTTTACTATATCATAACCATTTTGAGATGTTGTAGGGTAGGGAAAGTCTTTTTGCCTATACCTTTAGGCTGCACGCTACTGCCTATAATCAATGTAGCATCGCTGAAGGGACTACAATTGAATACAAATCTTTTTCGTAGTCCACAAACACCAGGCATATTTGCCGATTATACTCCTCGGCCATGCTATAGCCATTTCGATATCCGACTTGTTCGGAAGGCTGAAATTCATCAAACCCTGAAACAGCTTATACGCGTGGCTTAGGAGTGATATAGGCCTATAATTCTTCAATAAGGGGCTATCGCCTTTGTTGAAAAAAAAAAGCTCCACCCTACTTCTATGACATGCTTCTGGTGTAGTAACCTTGAGTTAGACGGAATTAAATAAATTCTATGGAACTAAAAGTAGGGGGACAGGCTGATGATATCTCTGATGATCTGGGATATCCTCGGTGTAGTGTCGGATTCGTTCGGCTCTAGGGTCCTGAGCTAAAGTGGCGATGGGTTTCTGTGTCGAGGTGCAAAACCTCTCAAGCTCTCTCAATATCTCCAGTTTCGATGCGATGACAATACCGTTATGATCTGAAGATCATAACCCAACCTGAAGGTTGGTCACTTGGCTTCGCTCAATAGACGAATTCTTCGCAAATACTTTAGACCCTTGGTTTTGCTCAATTGCGTTCTCAATACAAGCTGTATTATTGAAAGGCTAGTCGTCTCGTAGTAATTTCGAGGTTGGTCTATTGACTTCAGCATATTTCGGCTTATAAATTAAAGATCTCAGTCCAGTTTACCATTCATTTAATATTTTTATCGGAGGATTTTTGTCGGGAAAAAAGCTGCCAGGCTGAAGTGAGATTGGGCGGGACATATTTGTCGCATGAAGGCAGACAGATGGGCCAAGGTTGTCACACAATGGGTGCCGAAGGATGGACGTCGTCGTCGTGGAAGGCCTAAAAAGCGTTGGCGGGACGACTTAGACGCATTTAAGAAGGACTGGTCTGAAATGGCTCAGGACAGGGATATGTGGATGGTCATGGGGGAGACCATTTCCCAGTAGTGGGACAATATACAATAAATAAAAATAAAAAAATCGGAGAGCATCTGAGGCTATTTACCACGTGGGGTCTTTGATGCCACTGCGTGGACAGTTTTCACCAACTCCATAACTCTTCCGCAGTTTTGCATTCAGCTAGGCACTGGAAGCGAATGTGAAGTTCAAGTTCGAGTACTGGATTTAAGCAGATCCCGGTCGCAGCGTGGACTTCACCAGACGAGACCTCTCAAGCTTAACATTGATATTCAATATGCCTCTAAAAATAACAGTTTTCATCATGCCGATCACTGAGACATCATTGAAGAATAGAAGTATGCGTTTTGGTCGTCATACTAAAGTTGGTCTCATTTTTGACTGTCCACTTCCTAGATTGTCGTTTCTAGAAGAGAAGAAGTTCATCGCATAGAGTCCCTCCTTCTCCATGAAGTCGACCAGCCGCTGGCTCCTTTGGTTTCTCTGCCTCTACCCATACGACCTCACTCTCAACTTCGCCATTCTAGGTGTGTGCTGATATGACCTCATATAACGTTACTACTTCATGGCCTGGGTGATTGAAAATACTATATAGATAAACACTAAATGCCGCTCCACAAACGACAATTTTTTTGAATCCTATTATTTCGCCTCTCAAAGTCATGTTCATGTTCTGATAATGAGATTGAAAAATATCTATCTCTACTTACTAATAGAATATAAAGTAAAAATTGGTTTCATAATTGGCACCTATCTGGTAGGAGGAACTCAGCTTCATAAAACATAGACTCACTGAGTATGGAATCGTTGTTGGTCTTGAGAACGTTCGTTCATATAAGTAATATTTTGGGACAATCAACACACAGTCTTCTGCTAATGACAAACTAGGCAGAGCCTGTACTATGGAAACTAGAGAACTGATAATAATACTTAAATACTTTTTTTGTTGTAAATACATACTTATATAGATAAAACACCCAGACTTAAGTATATAGTGTATAATCCCAGACGCTTGGTGGGAATCGAACCCACTAGTCTGGTGTCCGTCAGGATGATCGGACCACAGCACGGATTCACGTGAAACTTTACCAAGATTTAGTACCTATGTTAAAATATTTTGTACCTCAGTAATAACAAAGTTATTTAATAAATAAAGTGGGAAGCCATTCTGACGTCAGGATGGCTTCCCACTTTTTACTTTGGATACTTACGGTCCATATATTGCTGAAATCTTTGCATAATAATTTAGTACCTTTTTTGTACCTACGATAAATATATGAATACTTAATGTATTCCATTTAAAAATTACTTTTATTTCATTATAAACAATTATATATGGAGCATTATTCATCTGACATTTGTCTGACATATTATAATGTAACATGTAGTCCCCTATCCTGCGAAACAGAGCAAGTATTCAGTATTTTCTTTAGGATATTCCGACCCCGCTTAGCGTTTCATAATTCTCCATCACGGCATACATTCATGCAGTAACAATCATGTGCTACATTCGACCCTCTCTGATGAAATTTAATAAATCACATTTCATATGGTTGTAAACATCAGGAAATTATTTAAAAAATAAAATTTACCAGGAGAAAAAATCAACAAAACATTTATCTAATAACATAAACTACACACTTATAATAACTAAACACTTATAATGACTTACAATAACTATGGCTGGCTATGCCAGAGTAATTAACTGGAAACTTAAACAGTCTATATGTCTTAAACTACTGAACCGACTTTGATATCGCTTGATCGCAATAGGATTTGTAGCTTCTGAGAAATACGGGGATAAACCTACATACATACTGTTAGTGTGATTGTAAAACTCTATTTTTAAGATCACAGATTTAAAGTTTTGTGGCAGACGTAGTTTTATAATTGTGAAGTTGTTGAGGGTATGCAATTCAAAATAGTTTGAGATGTATTTTAAAAATAACAATCTGGTTGTTGTAATGACATTCAATGTGGTGGGGGGAAATGTCTAGTAGTATTAAGGTGGAAACTCATTATATTCTATTCATTCTATGGGTGCGCGTGGTGGAATAAAGACGTACCACGTACTACAGTGTTTTACTCCGAAATTATAATTAACAATACGTACACTCATGAAATTGGGTAAATTTTGTTTATGCCCACATAGATTAACATATTATGTAAATATTACTTATTTTTATTAATATTACATACATACGCGTCGGATACAGAATTACTCATTTTGAAGTCGTTTAAAAGGGAATCCTTATGGTTGTGCATGGTATGACTTCGTCTATCTGTCTGCCACACCTATATATTTCAGGAACTACTGGTGCTATCGATTTGTAATTCCAATCGTACTTACCGGTTGGGTAAGTACGATTGGAATTACAAATCAAAGCAAATTAAAAAAACATAGAATTATTTTCAAAAGAGGTCGCAATGGGTCGTCAAAATTTCAAAGTGTGCCTTCTATATCGAGTTCATCGATATGCATCGATAATGACCAAAAATGTTCGTCCCTCGATAGGGCCCAAAAAATCCATGTGTATGCGAGCCCAGGGTTTCTCTGGCTATTGCGGCACTTCACTCTCTGCAATGCAGATCCGACAATCGAGACAGATTCTTTCGATAGCTTCGTCAATACTTTGCCACCACACGTAGCTCCTAGCAAGAGATTTCTTTATATCTACAAGCTTCTGGCACAACCACCCTAGCTTATGGCCCCACATCACACAACCTAATTCTTCATAAAGTTCTTTCCAGCGATTGAAGTAAGGCTGAAGAGACATTATTTCATCCTCAGTGGGCCATTCATCCCGTATGTATGTATCTTAATACTCTGCCTATTAACTGATCACGGCTTGACTTTAAATATTCTATGTCGTATGTATGTGCAGATAATTTAATAGCCCACCGCTGTAACCGACTCGCAGCCATCGAGGGAACCCCCTGCTTAAGCTCAAAAATAGTCACCCACAGTTTGTGGTCGGTACGCAATTTAAAACGTCTCCCATATAAATACTGGTGCAACTTTTCTAAACAAAACACTATAGCCAGCGCCTCGTGTTCAATCTGAGAATAGCGTTTTTCAGCTGCGGTAAGTGCCCGCGACACATACACAACCGGTCACTCACGCGCCCCGCGGCCGTTCACGCATCCTTCCCAAACTGTAGCCAAAGTTTAAGTTCCCAGAGAAACAGGTGGCAGAAGTCTTTATCGTCAATGTTAGAACTAACAAATGTATGAGCTTTACTCCTCTGCCTGGATGCAGGAAAGGGGACTACATGGTTTGTGAAATATAATATGTCAGATGAATGATGCTCCATATATAATTGTTAAATGGATTGTTGGATGGATGGATTGTTATATGTAATTTTTAAATGGATTAAGTATTTATATATTTACCGTAGGTACAAAAAAGGTACTAAATTATTATGCAAAGATTTCAGCAATATATGGACCGTAAGTACCCAAAGTAAAAAGTGGGAAGCCGTCCTGACGTCAGAATGGCTTCCCACTTTATTTATTAAATAACTTTGTTATTACTGGGGTACAAAATATTTAAACATAGGTACAAAATAGTACAAAATAGGTAAAAAATCTTGGCAAAGTTTCACGTGAATCCGTGCTGTGGTCCGGTCATCCTGACGGACACCTAGTCTGTGGTCTCAAGTTGTTTAGGACAGAGGATCATCATCGTCTCCGGTCGAGTGTCAAAGTAAATAGTGATTGTTAGTAAAATTTCCGTAGGTAAGGTTAATAAAAAAACCGTGTTGTGTGCAAGGTAATATTATCCACGATTTATTAGGTACATAAACACCGATCGAGATAACGTATCAGCGATTTATTAGTTCACTAGAGGCCGTGAGTACGCTAGCTGCTACGAGGCCGCGCGGCCGCAGCCGCGCCTCAAAGAAAACTAAATATAAATACAACAATTAACTTTTATTTTCAATCCATAGAACCATATTATATAAAATAAAATCAAAACAAAATACTACTCGTACATGTAAAACAATATGTTTTATGTTGTTGCAATGTAGAGGAGTTTCGCCAAGTGGGTAGCCTCTCTGTAGCGAGGGCGAGTCAACAGCGGAATAAATAAATAGGGAAGCACAGGGAAGGGCGTGCGCCGCGGTCGCGTCGCTGTCGTACCGCGAGGCAGTCGTACCGCGAGGCAGTCGTACTGCGAGGCAGTCGTGCCGCGCTGCACCGCGCCGCGCGCCCGTATGCCGTGCACGGTTCTCGCATGCGACTACATCTCATCACGTTACCTTATCAATATTACATTTAAATAACCGTGTTACACTTTTCGGAGAAACGATTAGAGTATGGTGTATGTATAGGTACATTTATACACAATATTGCATAATTCAATGTATATCTTTTAACAAACAAGATGGAATATCAAATACCGCGTGGGGCGGTCGTTATACATTTACTTTTATTTTACAATAATATTGTTTGATATGAAACAGTGCATTTCAAAGTTCGACCGTCACACCCATGTATAGAATCCCTCACATGTAAACCTTTATAGAAAAAACATTTTATTGTTCTCGCTTTGTATCCATAAAATACTTTCAAATGCAACAACTTCTTAAGTCTTAGTTTATAAACATTAATTTTTTCTTCAATTCAATAAACATTCAATTGACTCATTATCAACGACAAAAACCTACAAAAATATATTATAACATTAGCACGAGTCAAGTAGAGTGCGGAGGAGACGTCCAGGCGACGCCGTCAGTGCAAAGGTCGCGGCGGGAGGCGGCGCGGGCTCGGCGCGGCGCGATGCGGACTGTGCCTCGCTCGTGGCGCGCCGAGCCCGCGCCTTCTAACTTGTCCGTGGGTCCTACCCAGTCGACGCAATAATGCGAGTCTCTTTAGAACTAAAAAAAATTATATAAACTTTCAAAAACATTAACAACTACAGCCATAACAAAAATAGACTAATGACAGCTATACTACGGGTTCTACGTACTACTTAAACTATCCACTAAGTAAATCTGAAACGAAACTAGTGTTCGCTCACTACTAAAACGACAGAGGGTAGAACGGGAGCGCGGAGGCCCGGCGGATCTAGACTCAGACGGAGCAGAGCTACGAAGCGACCTAGAGTGAGTCTGCGGCGGCCCGGCGGCGGCCCGGCGCGGGGCGGACACCTCGAAGTTACAACAGCGACGTTTATAATACAAATTTCGAGTAGGTTCGAGTGCCCGGGGCCGGCTCGAGACCCTATTACAACTATCTATATACAGACGCAGCCACTACATTTGCGCTTGCGTTCGCGAGCCACTTGAGCAAATATGCGTGCGGCGCGGCGGGCGGGGGCGGGGGCGGCCCGCCGCCGCCGGCCACCTATTGATATACATAAATATTCAACAACATTAACTTATTACAATATACACCGCACTCGAGTCGTCGGACGCCGCGGCGAGGCGACGCACGCTCCGGACGGGACACGACAACACCGTTCAATAATAACAACTTTTCATCAATTTTGGTCCGTACGTCGTTGACTAACCCTGTTGAGTATCGAACCGAGTTCGAGGGAAGGAATCAGAGACGACGATAGATCAGAGCTCGAACGGAACTTTGGTTAAGATTCACCTATTAAACTAAGTAGATAAACTTATGGTAACTGCGTTATCAATTAAACCTAGGAGTAGAACATGGTGTCAGAGTCCTCCGGCCGCGGCGGCGGCGCGCTCGGCGGTCGCGCACGGCAGGCGGGCGGGTGGCGGGCGACGCGCTGTCGCCGCGACCTGCAACACGCGGATAGAACTCGTCACGGAAACTTACCATTCTATTTTACACACACCTACACAGCCTATCCACAGGTTTGTGGTCGAAATAAAGGCTCATAATTTTTTTACAAACGTTAACCAGCGTTTCCATATTATCCGATTTCGATCCCATATCGGTCAGTATCGGACATCGATAAGTGTGTGTAATATAATTCAGGTGCACCTTTTTTGGTGTCGGGGAGGAGAAGAACTTTCAAATATAGCCGGTCCCCGGGGTAGACATAGGAGGGAAAATGTAAAGGGGTTTTCCTTTGGGTTATAATATTTTTAGGAGTATTTCTTGGCGTATTACGAGTACTTCAAATACATTATTTAACTACGAAAACCCCTTGTTTTTTTCTTCATCCTATTTGATTAGTCTTTTCTAAATTTGGGATAATGATACTCACTGCCCCTTTTTAAAATGGGCTGTCAGTTCAAATGTTGCTGGGTATTACATTTTACTCTAACGAAAATGTTTTTGGGGGTTTAGAGGTATTCTGACTTGAGGTCGGGGGAAACTTCTGAAACAGTTGGCAACCCTGGGCAAGTTACCCAACCCAGCGTTGCACGGGTGGATATTTCTTTTCTAATAATAATTCCGCATATGTTACTTAGTGATAATGTAGCATTCTAATGGTGAAAATAATTTTGAAATCGGTAAAGTAGTTTTTGAGATCATTCGTTACAAACATACAAATATTTGCTCATTATAATATTAGTGGAGAAGTGTAGATAGATGTGACTAAAGGGAATTTAATAATGTCCAGTGTTACGATACGACCAATCTAGTTGTTTAGGGTACGAGTGTGAGGAAGCTGTGTTGGTACTCAGGTACTCACGTGTCGTGTGGCGGTTTTGTGCTACGCGGGCGGTGAGGAAGGCCCGCGGCCCGCCTATACGTCCGCGAATTTAGACAGCTTCTCGCGCAGAATGTGATTCTCTTTCTTGAGTAGCTCGACTTCTTGCCGCAGACCCATGTTCTGAAATTCAGAAAGCTTTCTTAATTCTAATCCATTTGGCGCTTGGAAATAACTAGACTATACAACGTGTTAAGGAATAAACGCAAAACCTAAAACTGGTTTGTTCCGAATCGAGAGCAGAATTGATTACAATACTTGTAATGGCTGAGTTTTTACTTATATTTGTCTTTATCGTGTTGAGACTAAGAGTTCGGCGGTCTGAACAATGCATGCGATACGCATAAGTACAGAATTATGAACAAACAGAATTTAAGTAAGTATTTAACATAACAAGACAAATGTCATCGACGATAATTAAAGGAAAAATTTAGACATTTTTAAGAAATCTAATTTATTAAACAACAAAAAGCCGACTGCGAAAAGAACCACATTTAATTACTTCGTTATACGTAGGTACTCGTATAGGGGATAGAGTAAAACGTGTCTAATCTTGATAAACGTTCTTAGTTTATTCGTTGAACGTTTTACAATAGCACACGACTGATATATATACTTCGTCTTTCCTACGTACTTGTATTTTATGTCGACTCAGATCCACTTGAGGATTTATTTCAGATTATCATCCATACTGATCTAATGAGGTTTTTGGGTTATACTGATCATTTATTTGGATTTTCATTCCAAGAATTCTTCAAAAGCTAGCTCTCCCGCCAGGGTAGAATAGAACACCAAAGGCCTCACGTCTTGTATCCTCGCATCTAGTATGATCTTTGATAGTTAGATAGCAGAGTATATTTTTTTAATCAACAGGTGAGGTCTCCCTGTTTCTTGTGGTATAAATGTGTCATTTTGCGTGTAGTACATTTTGAGTTTTGTACATCGTACCTATGCACATAAAATGTCACTATGGGCCAAAACTGAGACTGAGGTTACAGTAGTAAGGGTAAAGTGAACAGGGCACTCACCTCTTTTTCGAGGTATCCGGCGCGCATGGCTATCTGGTTCTCCTTCATGCGGCGCGCGTCGCGGGACCGCTTTGCAGCCATGTTGTTCTTCCGCCGGCGCGCCCAATATTTGTCATCCTTCAGATCATCGGGGACGAACTGTCGACGACGTCGAAATAGGTTAAGCACGCCGCGCCACATACTCATACTACCCTTCACCCACCAGAGGAACACGACAGGCGTTATAGGTACCTACGCGAAGGAAACGAAGAACCGCGCGAGTCGCACTGTCAGCGTCGTGCGCACTCACCCTGACGCCTTTCCACGGCCAAAGCCTTTCAATCGTTTCCAAAGTGGAGGAGGTCGGTTTTTAACTATGGTACCCTAGTTGGGCATAATAGAGACAGTGATGAATCTCAGCTTAGCAAGAGATAAAATAGATATTATCGTGCGAGCGCGTTCCTTTAGCGTTTGGCCAGCGCAGAAGCAGCATAACAGATGGGACGCGAACAACATTTATTTTGTTAAAAGGTATGGTACGATATTAGATCATAAAAACAAGGAGAAGTGTCACGATAGCAAAAAGATGCTTCTAAATTACTCTAATTATAAAGTGCACAGCAAACGCCAGGTTTGGATATGATGTCCTTTTTATTCTTTTTGATTAATTCAATCGTAAATTTATATGTCCGAGGTATTGTTATAATACTCGATGAATTGTGACTTTGGTGACTTTAGTTTTAACACACTTTTTATATGGTCACTTCTCACTTGTTTCTATATTTTGTACGTACGATAGAGCAACTGCACATAGGTACAAAATAATACGCAATTTATGATTATATATTTCTTAATTTTATAAAAAAGATATTACTTGAATGTTTAAGGTAAGTACTCGTAAATTAATATTTTATGAATCATACTTTAATTTTTCTAACACGAGATTAATATCTCGCAGACAAAGGCATTTTAATGTTGTTTGGCATACATTATTTTCGTTTTATTTGATAACAACTCTAGTCAATCTCTGACTGAATCAAGTGAATACCAACTACACTAGAATCTACGGTCATTGAATTTGTTAATCGGTATGATGCAATGCAACAAGATTATCACTAAATCAAACTGTCATTAAGAAAATATATTTTGTTAATAATTTAAGCGATACGCCTGCCTAAATACAGTTGCACTACCCCTCGTTACAAGTGAAATTAGTGATTAAATCTCTTGAGCCCGATAATAACACCTGCTACTAACACCAGCTACAATGCCCTACACACCAGAACATATCAATGTTGTATATGTTATTTTTGTGGTAGCATTGGTACCTACTCGGACGGTTTCTTGCACGAGGGATAGCTACTTGTGGAATAAATGGAAAAAGTATAGATAGTTATCTATTCTACCTATTTTTATATCTTGTGTTACCGGTTAATAGCAAACGTGCTGCGCTCGGCTGCGGGTGGCTGGCGCGGCTGCGGTCGGTGTATCGGACGCTATGGAAACGCGCCCGCGGCGACGGTGCCAGTAGGAACTATGTCTCACACGTGGCTGGCTCGCTATCGCATCATGCAGTGCCTACTTAGCACTAATACCATTTCTCTGAGCATGTAGAGTAAACCCTCTTAGTCATTATGTAAATCTACCTATAATACATACTTACAGACATAGGCCATACTGAAAGTTAAGTTCTATTTTACATAAAAATATAGTATATAAAAATGATAGTAAAATTCTAATTAAAATATCATGTTATTTGCACGTAGGCGTTAAGAGTTAAGAGTGGGTGCGTCCCATTTCATATAAAGTTATTTGATCTATTTTCATTTCAATAACGTTCACAAGATATAATAAACGTGAGATATACCAACTGTTAATATAATTTCTTTACATATAACATTCATCTTTATCTATACTTATAATAAAACTGTAACTGGTCCAATTCTGAACATTGAAGATATTTTGAAAATTATATTTGGAGGGCATTCTATAACCGATACTGAGGCCGAAAATGTATTTTTTTTAATTTTTGTCTGTCTGTCTGTATCACGGCTGAGCATCACGCCGAAACTACTGAATGGATTCAAATGAATGTTATGATTTCAAATGAAACTTGGCATGATTTGAGATCTTACTACGAGGTAGGACATAGGATACTTTTTATCCCGTAATCTAGCACGGTTCTTTTGGGAGAGGGGATTAAAGTCAAAATGGGTACTTGGTTATACGCTTGGTCCGATTTTATCAATTTTTCTTTATAATATAATAAATATTAGAAAGGGAACACTCATAGAGAGTTGTTATCAAGGTTTTGTAATCGATCGGGTTAAGCAACGTTAGGTAAGGTCAATAAATAGATGGGTGACAGTTTAACGCCATTTGAACTAAACGGGTCCGTGCTTCGGAGAGAAAAGTGGGTCCCAGTTTTTAACAGACTATAAAAAAGGAGGTTATGTATTCAATGCGAATATCTGTTATTAAAAGTTTAGTTAACGTAAAAATAGCGCAGGCGGAGCTGCCTGGGGCAGCTAGTATATTCTAAAATTTCTTTCGTATAATGTTATTGGATAGAATGTTTATCTAATCGAAAATCATTCGGTCTATCGTTTAAAATATATATTGACACCATCATGGTTAACACCTCGATTCAGAGCAATACGACTCGGATAGGTTACGCTAGACTTAGGGCTAAGCCTCAGCCTTCGTGGTTATTTTTTATGACCACCCAGAAATAGGAACCCCGCTTTGCGGAACTCCGCCCAGTTATCCAGGCAGGTGGTAATCAGTTACTAGGTATACGAGTATTTACTCCTCATGTTACTATGATAGAAATTAAAAAAAAAGTATTATGAATAATAATATTATTATTATTTTATTTTTATCATAAAGGCAAATAGGCTAAATAGGTTGTGTGTCTTATGAGTGATATATCAAACGATTTCATATTCAATGCATGTTATGCTTAATAAAAATAGTTATTTTAAATTTATATCAATCGTTTATTATATCAACTAATCAAATAAAATTATAGATTCAGTTGTTATATCATGTAATTATTAGAGATTTTGTAATTATATCATATATTACTTTCCCGGGTCGGATTATGGCCTTGGTTACCGGTCAGATACATACTTTTTAAAGCTAAAGTGAATAGACATTTAATAAACTAGTGTTATTTAATTAATCATAGCCCCTTTCCATCAGCTGGAGTATATTAAAAAGGAATCAGAGATTTTATAATAAGTATAGCTTTTTACACAAACGGCTTTATGTAATCAGAATCAATCAAAATTTCGTCGCCTACGGATTTGATAACATCAGACAATATTAAAAGCGGTCTTGGGGCCGAAATTAAAGGAAGTAGAGATTACCTCCTATAAACAAACTAACTTCTGTTTATAATATTACTACTAAGTAAGTATATGTATTCAAAAAATCGATCAAATATTTTTTTATTAATTTATTCGAACTAGCTCTAGTTCGGAAATAAACTGAAAACATTTCTGTAGTATAGAAGAAAGGATATTAGCGCGCGAAATAAAAGGATTGTAGCGAAATAATTTTCTTATATAAAAAAAAAACTTAAATAGGCGACTATATGGACTAAAAAATCTTAAAAGGCCAATTAAAGTACGTAGTTCTGTAAATAAATTATTCATTTCTCATAATCGGAAAGTACACTTGAACTTACCTGATCAGAGGGATGAAAACAGTATTTTTCGTCCCTGGGAAGCGATTTTCCCTGCTGTCAAAAAAAAAAATAAAAACTATGCAAACCATATCCCGACTTATACGGCCACGGTTAACTCGCGGCAAAAAAAAGTAATTAAAAAAATATTATCAACAATTTTGTAACACGACTTGGTGATAATCAGGATTTTATTAACTTTACTCGTATTCGAAATGAAAAGCAGAGTGGTGTGAAAGACCTATTTAGGTACTCGAACTATAAGTACCCTCGCTATGCTCGTGCGCCAAACCATCTCGTGCCTAAATAGGTCACTTACATCGCTTTTGTGACAATCTATTATAATAATATGTAAACTCTAGTTCTTCTAACAAGGGCCATAATTATAGTCAAAGGATTGTCAGCTGTGGCACAGATGCTCTGGCGGTACAGAGACCATTGGTTTGTTAGATTTATACAGACCTATCATTCCGTACTTCCTGCACTCTTATGTTTGGTGTCAAACAGTCTTCAAAGCAGTTTAACGACAGACCCAGGTTTAGTTTTAGTTATAAGGGAATCTGTTATTTACAAAACACGTTTTACCGCTTAGACTATTGTATCTACTAAAGTACTAAAAAGATAAACCAGTATGTGGTTTGGTTCTACGAGTAGGAACTATAGCGTGGTCGTGAATTGGCCGAAGGCCTGTACCTGTCTGTACCTTACCTTACGAGAGTATCGAACAGTAAAAATAGTTTCTTGCTGGTGTGGTAGGAATACTACAGCAGGCTTAGCAGGATGTGCAAATCTTGACACACAAGTTGAGTATGACGTCACTATGATGCAGTATTTAACATTTTCGGACGTATCGGTGTTGAAAACTATTTCAAACTCCACACAGATCTGACTAGATTGCAAGTTGTGCTAGGCCTGGAGAAAGTTGTTGAGTTCTTGTTTTTTTGGAGCAATTTTGGTTTGTGAACATGCTAATAGTGAAAACGAAGAAATGTTTATAACACATTCATTTACTGTGAACTAGCTGACTATCGACTTGTTTTTTTTTTTTTGTGACGAATCAAGCAAGACGCTGCCGCCTGATGGTAAGCGAGACGCCTGCCTATAGACAGCTGCACAGCACTGCCACTCGTCACCCGAGACGTTAGTTATTAAGTCTCTTGTGTCCGGTAATTTCACCAGCTACAGCGCCCTTCACACCGGAATACAGCAATGTTCACTCTTGCTTCTTGGCGGTCGAATATCTGTCACTGCAGTGGTACCCGACTGGACGGTCCCATGCAATGGGGGACGCCCGCCAAATAAATCCGAATATAAACAGACAGACTGAATATAAAAATAAACTATTGTGAATTACGAAAATATTTTTACCTACATGAGTTCTTAAAACTTTCAGTATGTCCCACGTATGTATAATCCAATTTATTGAATAGTATACTCGAAATCGTTCAGATCCAGGAGTTCGTATTTAGTACCAAGTAGGCTCTTATATTTACAGTAAAAATTAAAACTAACAACCATTACTTTAATAATTAAAAAGAGCAGCAGGCTTCGTGCCGCGATGCCGGGTTAGTGCTGCCGATATAGCGTTAGTAAAGCGCGTGTATTGTATCGGAGTCGCCGGGTATCCCTCTGTTTCGTGTTTGCGAATGTTCGGAACATAGAATACTAACCAAAATAATAAGTATGTCATATAATACAAATTATGCAAGATGAAATTAAACAACCTTGATAAATTTAAATAATACATATATTTAGGATAATGTCGTTATGAAAAAATGAATAAATTAGTTGTACCTACAGTGTACTACTATTGCACAAAAAATATAAATAACTAATGAAAGTATTGCCGCTCACACGTCATCGCGTGTATGATTTATCTACATTTATGAATGGACCGCGACGCCCGCCCGCCCGTAGCACGGCCTGCAGGCATATGACACGAATTGCAAATCTTGTGTATGACGTTACTATGACGTAGTATTTCAAATTTTTGAGAAAAAATTAATAGAGAATGAACGTTACGGTGTTGAAAACTACGGAGTATAACCACAGTGATCTGCCAAATCTTGCAAGGCGTGCTAGGCCTGCTAACTGTCTTATTGCGACAAAACGTCATCATTAATATATTAAATTTAATTTTTCCAATGCCGATAATTCATGTTTATAGGATTAACCTAAGTTTGGACCATATAACACGATAAATAAAGCTTTTTTTATCTATATAGTTTTTTTTATGAATATAATAACTGTTACTGAGTAAACTTCGTCTTTCGATTTGTCGCAATTTATTAATTTTATCTGTCATTCGCCGTCACCAAAATATGCTTTTAATTACAAAGCGCCCTTGTGTCTTTACTGTGAGCCAATTAATCGAGTAACATTTATTTTTGGAACATGCAAAGCGAAAGACCTAAATTGGAGTAGTACGCCGTCGTGATTGCGTTCCTAGGGCCGGGCCTGGTATCCGATCGGAAAGTCCGATGTCTTGTTGAATTTGTGCTCGACGTTTTCAAACGCAATTTACAGTTTCTATCCGAAAAAACACAAGATACGGCTGCGATGCAATGTTTATTCGAGAGATTTTATCATTATTAGTTATCAGGTCGTGGGTTTGACTCCCACAAGTGAGGGTGTTGTTTATATATTTAAGTATGTATGTATTTACAAAAAAAGTACATAAGTATTAGTATCAGTTGTCTGGTTTCTATAATACAGGCTCCGCCTAGTTTGGGATGACCGTCTGTGGATTGTCCCAAAATATTATAAATATTTTAATAAATAATATTATTAATATTATTAATTTCATATCTTATCAGGCCTTATAAGAATCTTTCCCCCTTTATCAACTTTTTAAGCCAGCGTTCAACGTTAGTGTTCTAATAAACACTATAATTATTGCTTTTTTAATAAATATTTATTACAATTATATCATAATTGTATCATTTATCATTGTACAATTTTATAGTATCTTTAGATTCTCTAAAGAGTTCACCGTATACACGCTCAAATCTATATCGTAAAATACCTCTCGATTAGTTTCGATACGTTGCCGGTAGAAACTGTTAATAGCGTTTATGAACCCGTAGGGCAGAAACTTTAAAGGACACTGCTGTAAACATTTCTATCTAATTAATACACCGGAATTTCCGACCCTTATGAAAAATTTAGATAAATACTACGTCTGCAAGTGTCCTCAGAGCGGGACTCTACTCACGCATCTCTACTTTTTTGTAATACTCTAGTCCATCTAATGGTGCACGTGCACAACCACCTATAAAAGTTCATGAATACAAGTTAGTGACGTAACAGAAGAAAATACAAAACACGGACAGTGGGATACCCTTTTCAAAAATCATATAACGCGCGCGCATGTTAGTGTGCGAGTGTACAAGGCGAGTGTCGCCGCACCCCGCAGGCAGTCCGCAGCATGCCGCTAGGAATGATCAGCGCACTAACATCATTTACCTGTTTCCTGGACTTCTTAATCATGGGCTGCGGCTTCAGCTCCTCATCGGAGAAAGCGCGCGTTCGGGGATCAAAATCACGCCCCGACGACGCCATTGAGAACGCTGTAATCATATTTAGGAGCCTGTTACAATAGCGATCGCCATATATACTACCTTTACATTGTAAACGTCCCATTAGGACAGCAATTTGCTACCGTATTCTTTTTTTTTTTGGGAATGATAGACGCTGTTGGCCGCAGTTGGCCATTACAGGTTCACCGGACAATAGGAGGCGAGCGCTTACATCACTCTAGCCTTAACGGCAGAAGTAGCGACGAGCTCAAGGGCAGCTCAGGGAGGCACGGCCTCGGCTTGGGCTGTCGCTTGAGAGAGGGCTGAATTTACCACCGGTTCACGACGCGCCCCCACTGAGAAGAACGTTACCGTTTGACCGTGGGGTGCCGGGTTATAATTTCATTCCCCCATTTCTTCTCGGGGGCACGACGGGCGGCAGAGTCTTTCTTTTGAATTTATCTGTCACCTATACTGTGATCCCCAAGACGCCTGCCAACCGTGGGGTTTATGGCAATCCCTCCCTTTTAAGTGAGAGGCCTTTGTTCAATACTGGACGTTTTCGGCTGTTGATGATGATGATTAATTTGCTACATTTATAATTAAGTAGCTCTACGCTAAGAACCGGAATAGTTTGGCTGCTTCGGATTTCCTACCCGATTATAAGACGGGTTTCTTCAAGGCTAGAGTGAAATTGGGTTTTAATCAGCCCATGTGCTTTTGCATTACCACTTGCCATCAGGTGGGATTGCAATATAAGATAGTGCATGAGCATTAGCTTATATTGAGTAAAACAAATACGGGTTTACAGGAAACTATTTAATGGTTTGGAGTGTCAATGTTTTTTTTTATTCATCCTAGTGACGAGCCAAGCTAGTCATTAGCAAGATGGTAAGCGATTCGCCTGCCTATAGACAGCTGGCTGTACTACACTACCTCTTGTCACCCGAGACATTAGTTATTAAGACTCTTGAGCCAGGTAATTGCACCAGCTACAGTGCCCTTCACACTGGAATAATGTTAACACATTGCTGCTTGACGGCAGTATATCTAGCCCACAAGGGACCTACATACTACCCAGATTTTTTTGTTCAATTATGCAGCTCTATAAGCAATATCGCCACAATACATTTTTATTTATAAAACTGCTTAGGGTCACACATAGTACATTATATACGGAACCTCTGTGGAACCGAGCCGTCACATTAACGGTGCGGCAGTCTATGCATCGATTAGCCTGAATCGATTCGCTGAATCTTCGACTACGCGGGGCAACTTAAATTATATTACAATTCGCTAGTTAGAAGGTACTCACTGGAGTCGGCGGGCGATAAGGGCGGATTGATGGTGTCAGGGCTCATGCAATCGGAGGGCGAAGGCGAGCGCTCGCGCTTGGTGACGGGCGCCTGGAGGCCCAGCGCCGGGCCAAACGCCGAGCCGCCGAGGTGCGCGCCGCCGAGGCCCTCCCCGGACATGCCATTCTCCGACAGGAACTCGTCTAGGTCCGCGTACTGCAACACAGAGGGCTCGCGTCACCCGCCGCCCGAGACCGCCGCGTCCTGCGGCGGTGCCGCACTGTCGGCTATACACACATCTCAACAGTATGTATGTCATTCGCACGGAGCAAATTCGCAACGCTAATTACTTAAAATTATAGCATAAACAGTTTTAGACTATACTAAAAAGAACGGCACAGCCTGATGCGGAAGAGGGCCGGGGACGGACAGGGTGTTGGAGCGGTCGGTAGTTATGGTGGTGGGATGGCGACTCCATTACCTAGTGCGGGCGGCGACGGCGCCGCGTCGCGGGCTGCCAAGCCTGTGGACGCTCACTACACGCAACACGCAGTAGGTAACAAAGTTGCGATTACTGACTTCTTGTACCTTGAGATCGGGGTCGTAGGGCAGGGTCTTGTCCCAGAGGGTGGGCCCGAGGAAGGCGGCCTGCGCCTCCCACAGATCGCTATCATCCTTCTTATCTTCGAGCGGGTCCTTACTGTTCACCGATTTGCCTGCAACAATGATGACAAGGGCGTGAGCCCGGTGACCGGCGGCGCTACGGCGCGACGGCCGTGCGTACCGGCCGCCCGGCGCACGCACGCACACCGGTCGATCTACGAATTCGCATGGTGCTCGCTAGCCGATGCACTTCGCAGTGAACCATTCGCGCTGGCACTTTCCAAAAAGTACAATAACAGTATCGACTAAAAATTTCACAGTCAAATAAGACCTTTACGAACAAACAAAAATAGAGATCCAAAAGATTGTTACACAATAAATTACGGGTACACGCAGCGGCAGCGAAACAACTAATTCGCGGGTCAGCGGGCCCCGAGGCAGCACGAGGGTGATACAGCCCGCTCAGCTCACAGACTAGGTTCATAGAGCGCAGCGCGCGGCTGGACGGGCTTTGGTTCTGAACACTGGCGCTGTGGCCGTAGCTTCTCAGCCCCACTTCTACCTCACTTTTATGTACTACCTATACTCGTAGTCTTCTATATTTATATTCATAATATTTATTTTTAGTAAAACAAACTCCACGTTTAGAAACAATTGGTTTTATTGTCATTTGATTGTTATAATCAAAGAGGATCTAATATCATTATGACGGACGGGACGACGTTCGTGTCCGCCAAGAAGGTGTCCGCTAGAAGTTTTAGGTAAAATCTTGGTTAAAATGTTTGGTTGTCGTCCTCATTCTATAGCTTCATGTCCTCATTGTAGTCATAGAAAAACGTCTACAAGTGAAGGCTTGGACGAGCAATACATTCCAAACAACATTCAATATTTTTGAGGTGAAGGTTTTTTATGTCATCTAGGATACCAAAAAGGATAGAACCTCCATGATGGAAAAAAGGAAATAAAAATGACTTTATTTCCCACAGCGATGCTTAAAACCATTTTAAATCTATGCTTAAAACAATATACGTTAAGGGGCCTGTTGGTCTAGTGGTTAGACACCCTGGCCGCTACCCAGTAGGTCGTGGGTTCAATTCCCACCAAATGTCAAGATAAAATACCCAGACACTTGGTAGCGCACCTACTGGGTAGCGGCTAGGTTTTATTTTATTCTATTTATGTATTTACAAAAAAAGTATTAATATCAGTTGTCTGGTTTCCATAGTACAGGCTCTGCCTAGTTTGAGATCGGATGACCGTGTGTGGATTGTCGTAGAATATGATTTATGTATTTAAAAACCGTTTAAAAATAAATAGCTGGCCTTTAGTCGCGCTAAAACTCAGAAACGGCTTGACCGATTTTAATTATTTTTGTTTTGTTCGCTCTAAGGATGGTTTCAAAGAGGAAAGAAGTAGAAAAAAACGCGGACGGAGCTGCACGGGTCAGCTAGTCACTTATAAACTAGGTAGGTGACGGGTGACATTGATTTCTTTAGTCTTTACTCTGAAACTCTGGTACTTATACATTTTTTTTAGCTAGGAAAATAAATGTGGAATCAAATACAAAATAGCTAAGAACTATAATCCCTATAATCCTTGATCAAAATGTGGACATCAATGAAATATTGGGGGACACACACACCCAGCAAATGCACTGCGAGTCTTGCCTAGATTTTTATGAAATAATTTATGTTATAATTTAACGAAAGTACGATGACTCGTGATAGTTAGTCCTTATGTGCTATATGCATGAAGGTGTAACACACTACTCGAGTGGCTTCGTTAAAAACAAACATATTACAAAGGCAAACAAAGTCTGCCCGGCCTTGAGAAACCTCGTGTCCCGGTAGGCCGAAAACAAACATAACTTATAAAGGCAGTGTGCCCGGCGCGGCGGTGGCGAAGGGAAGGGCAGTGCACGTGGACAGGGAGAAGAGACGGCGCGGTGAGGCGGAGAAGGCTCTAAAGTAGCGGGCCGCGGGGGCAGCGGGGCAGCGGGGCGGCGTCGGGTCGCGTGCGCGCCCGCGTGACGCCGCGCCGTCCGCGTCGTCGGTACACGATCAGCCGGCGACGATCCAACCACCTAGCCATACCGTGGGAACATTGAGTACAAATGTATTCGCAACGTCCCGCACTACGCCGCGCCATGTCACTGCACGCCACTGCAGGTTTACTTCTAGCTAGATGAACCGGCACTCAGGCGATTTCCGGGATGAATACGTTACGGGCACTTTCTGAATTATTGGTGACCTTTTATATTTGAGTCGCACTTATTCGGTGATTGCTCGATTCGGATGCGCACTGCGCAGCATTAGGGCAGAGCGGGGCGCGAGAGGCGCGCCGCGTCGCCAAGGCTAGCCACCGCATTATCATACCGTACCGATTGACGACTAGCTCTGTGAGATCCGCTGCTTGCTAAAACCAGCTGTGAGCTTAGTAAAACTTGTTCGCAAAATCGTCAGCCAAAAACGAAGAATATTAGGTACTTGTACGTACTACGTTGTCAATCAGAAATAAAAAGCCTGATAAGTATAGAAAAAGACCAGGTGTTCATGTGTGATCAAGAATCACAGTGATTGCGACGAATCTGTAAAAGTATTTCTACCATTATTCTTAAAATGATAAAAATACTAAATGTGTTATAAAAGTAAGAACTACTAAATGACCTACATAAGTACCTTTGATTTTCAACCTCGCCTCTTAGGTTTGCACTGAGGATTACGTCACTATTATCAACCGTAAAATAAAGCTCGCTAAGAATCAACTTATTAGTTATTCTTTCCTCTTCGCTTTACTCTAAATACATTCATTTCTATACCAATTATAAACACCCATCTCTGATACTGATTATCTACAAGAAGTAAAAATCGTGTAATTCCAAAATGTTTCCAATCTGTAGATATCTAATATTTGAACACCTAGATATTCCATTAGATGGCTGAATTTTATGCGGACGGTATGTCTGTGGGTATGTTGAGGGGACTAGCTATATAGTCAATACAATTTTAATCGTCTGAACTCAACCACAGCAATGTTAAACAACAGAGTTTAAACAACCAACAACAATTGTTGGTTTTTGTGGTTAAACAACAGAGCACGTCTGTCTGGAAAAGATTGAGATACTGATGATCTATCACATGACTACGTATGTAGACCATTTTCTTAGATAACTACACAGATAGAGAACTAGACACTATTCATACAAAAGAGGTGGGAATTCACACCATTTAAGTAGCGAGCTTTGAACAGCTAATTATTTACCCTTTTAACTAATTTCTAAGATAAAATTTCCTCTGTCCCGGCTCAAGAGACAACTCAAGTGCAAGTTTAAAAATATACAACTCTAATTATAGAAGAATATTAAGGTTCAAGTTAAGTTTTTGTTTCATAAAAATCTCTATTGTCATTTATGGTTAGTTCCGTAATAGTTCGTCTGAGGTTAGTTCATTTTCTTGTTTTCTTGTATCGGTTATTGATGATTTTGAATTGAATTTTACATGTATAAAGGTGCAGTGTATAAATATTTATATAAAAATTATCGCAGACAAATTAATTGTTTTTATCTCTTTAAACTAAACTTTAGTAACGGAGAAATGCTATATATACTGATTACTAGTCAGGCGGGCGCGTCAGCGGCGCGCGGCGGAATTGCATGCGCGTAAGCGCGGGTGCGAGGGTGGGAAATTTGCGGCAGATTGTGGCAATGTTCCTTCCTGATAAAAAAGTGCGTCAGCGCCGTGTGTGTTGGCGCGGCGCCGCTTGCTGCAGGAAGCGGGAAGTAGCCCACTTGTCGATGTTACGTATGTACCGCGCTTTCTTCAGCCGCGGTCACTGCGCGGACGCACCGCACCTCGACGCGGCGCCCCTCACCCTCCGCGCGTTCCTCTCAAGATTGTGAGGATTTGATTCTACTGTTATTTAAATAATAGAAACCCATTGTGTCTTCGCACACCAGCTTTAAAATTCTAAAGTTATACACAGAGCTAGGAAGAATCCTGTGCAGTCCGAAAGGGAAGCTATGGTAGAGCTCGTGAATCTCAAAACTTGGGCTTTCAAAAGGGGTGTCGCCCATCTTCTGAGATTAAACACCACGAAAATGCAAGCGTTTACCTCGAAGTTTTAGTTTTCAGAATATAAAATACAACCTCCTTCCTCAAACCTTAACTTTAGGCGGACTTTTGAGTCCAAAGCCAAAGTAGCTGCAAAGCTGGGCACCCTTGCGAAGGCCCGGCGGTACTTCATACCGGGAGTATTACGGAAAATTTGCCATTGAGATAATTAATATTATGTTATGAGCCAGGTTTCAGATACTTTTTGTCCTGAACATTAACAGTTGTTTTGCATGATAGAGGCCTCTCCTCTAGAGGTTTTCGCTTTAGTTCCCGTAGTAGTGTTATAATAATGCCTTATTTAGGAGGGCATTTTTGTTTACGACGTGGAAACTGCAAGGTGAATTTTGATTGGTGGTGGTGGCTATTCGTAACCGTCGGAAATTTCCGTTTTCGACCCTAATGAAAGCATTTTTATAGATATTCTTTACACACGAATCCATCATCAAAAAATATTGACTTTTTTATTGTTTTTTTTTTTGGAATGATGATGTAATTTCATAGAAACTATCCAATAGTTTCTTACGAAGAGCGCTTACAGGATACAACCGCCTTATCGATAATCTCTCTTAGTAACGGGTTATCTATTATCACTGTACAGGTATACGTTTCTGTGTCCAGCCAATCGAGTGAATGATTTTTTTTAATCGATGACGGCCCCGAAACTACTCTTAGTTGATCGATTTCCGTATCTAGCAAATCTCTACTCATCAAAAGAAATATCTTTGTCAAATTTTAAGTCTGTCGGTGTAATACATAGTTCCGGAGTTCTCGTGTGATAAGTTAGTCAGTCAGTGAATCGGTTTTCTACAATAATACTGGAATAGATAATAGATTAATGTTTATAATAATCATTATAACTAATCTACTGGTCGTTGTTATAATCGAGCGTAATACAAAATATAGTTGTCGGGCGGCGGAGGCGATGATTCGACGCGCGGGCGCGGGGCGGTGCAACCCGCTCTCACTTTCATCACACTCGGAGAAAGTACACTGGGTTATTCCGATGACGGCATCGGACACGTCGATTCTTAAGAGTTATTTCCGATTACGAATAGAGACCTCAAGAGCGAGAATGGTGAGCAGATTCCGCCTAACAAATCATAACGTTGTATACAAATACGGTTATTACTGGGAGACATTTCATTTTATAAGAGTACAAATATATAACTTTACTCCCGTATATCGTTTGCGTCTTTGATTGATATTGACTACACAGAACACGATACACGAAATTTTGTGAGTAAGTATATAAAATAATACATAATATGTAGTATATATTATAGTACATATATAGGTAAGCGACAAGCCTGCCTATAAACAGCTGCATAGCACTGCTACTCGTCACCCGAGACATTAGTTATTAAGTACGTCTCTTGTGTCCAATAATTTCACCAGCTACAGTGCCCTTCACACCGGAAGACAGCGATGTTTACACACTGCTGCTTGGCGGCTGAATAAATGACATGACTGCGGTGGTACCTATTTTGAAGGTCCTTTGCACGAGGGACCCACCACTTCTTATTAACATAATTAGCAATGGAGCCTCAATGTTTAAAGCAGAGTTATAAATGTATTTGTTAATAAAATGTTAGTCGATGCTGCGGGGATAATAAATGTCAATATAAATAAGAATCACCTGCTCATTTACGTATCACCCCAGACTGGTGCGAATACCTAATATCAAGACTTCAGTTTGCGCATTAAAGTAAAGTATAACTTTAGGATGGGATAATGTTTTGATGGATTTGATTACTATTCGATATAGAGAAAAGATTTTGTTAGACGTTAGCGGGTGCACATGCTGCTAGTGTGAGTGTCACTGCACTGAGTAAATAATTTCATTACGATTTCACTATGTTGCTGTTTGAACTGAAGTATAGTATTTTTTTTAATTTGTTTGGATTAGCTGCCTAATCATGTACAGTGCCTATTGCCTTGATTTAACAGAGTGACCGTAATTACTAGAGGGTTATTAAAGAGCGTCTTAGACCTTTTCATGCCAGTTCAATAACTAATTAGAGATGATTTTATTTGAATACCTACACGTTAATATTGGTACACATAATATCTCTAGAAATATTACTGAAAATTGCTCGTTGCTCTAAATGAACCCTCAGTCCTCATAATACTGTGGTCAGTGTACTAGTTGTGTTATTCAGTTACATTGCATGACTGTTTATTGCCTCTTAGAACGCTAAAGTTATATGCTAAGTCACGCAGCAGTCTACTCATTCTAAGCATTAAAACAAAAATATACATTATTTGACCCTCTGATTGCGTCTTGTATCCTCATCCATCGTCTCATATCTGAATCAAGAAAAGGAGTGTTTCATGTGTTTAATTTTGCCCGTACCGCCATTTCACCTTATGTGCGGCATTTTATATTGCTTACGATCGGCCAGTCTAGGATGTGGTTGTTCGTACCTTTTAACTTTACAACAGCGTAACATACGTAGTCGCTACACCGCGGCTTTACAAACACGTTGGTGACATTCTCGTTGACACCGTGATACCCGAAAGTCATCAGCGTTCGGAGTGCAACGGGTTTCTAAGGCTTCGAGAGTTTTGCACCCTCTAGGGATTGGCAGAGCAGACTTGGTTTGGGCGCACAACGGCACGAGAGAAAGCGCCCGAATCGCAAGTCAGGGCCAAGGGGGGACCGCGCGGGCGCCGCACCGCGGACGACCACTCTCACTTTCTTCTAATTGAACCGGTAGAAAGTGACGCCATCGAATACGCTTCTAGCTCACTGACATCATAATAGGCACTGACAAAAGAAATGCAAAAAAAACATTTTTGAGGATTAAAATTGGGGTCTAGTAGTAGTTATAGTTAGTAGTAAACTAACGCACGGGCGTTACGCCGTTGGATGTACGGACATCCAGTCTTTCAAGTAGCGGTTTTATAACTCATCATTGGCTTCTAGTCTTAATACAAATGGAATAATGCAATGTCAGAGACGCACTTGCGCTGTGTCGCGCGATGGCTTGAGGACGGCACAAGCGGCGCGGTCTGTGGAAAGCTGTTATTACGTAACTCGTTCATTTCCTACTTGGAAAATAGGTGAGGAGTGCCGTGAGCGGCACGAGCCGGGGGTGCCGGAGTGGCGGGGGCGGTGGGTGTTCACTGCGCGAGTGGCTGCTCTTGCGCAATAGAGAAAGCAGGCTTTTCCGTCGTCGCGCGTTCATTTTCGTAAATGTGTGAATTGAGCGAAAGTCGCGAGAAAGTAGCCATCCCAAAACTTTAAGATACTATTTAGTCTCAGGATTGATACAATTATGAGAGATGGTCCAATACAGAAAATGAAGTTAATACAAAAGTGCACTCTAACGAGCAATCGTTATTAATTTCCTGTGTTCAATATTTACAGACTATTTAGATTATGAATTTACGTCGCGGTCAATAATTTCATACAGATTACTTAGTTATATGGAAACCGTTAAAATAAAGTCTCTTTATTTTATACATAAAACCAGTCAAGCGCGAGTTGGACTCGCGTACCGTGGGTAGCCGTATCTTCTTTAGACGCATAAAAGTTGGTTTGCTATTCTCATCTAAAACATCATTTGGATGATCAAACAACACATAATACTAGTAATAAGTACATAACTACTAGTTTTTATTTACACAAAGATATATTACCCTTAAATGATTTTCCCTTAACAAAGTTAACTTAAACGGAGACTAGGAGGGAACGGAATTTTTAGATATTTTTAACTATAGGTCAAAACGAGAAAAATATCTATATCTAATATATTTTGAATTATGCACATGTATTCTTTTCAGTGATACGCCACGTAATACCTATTACTCTCACTATAAAATTTGGATACCCCATTACGGCCCCTATTGTAAAGCATTTTTTTTTGCATTTGCGAATCGATTGGATAAACAATTTTATAGCTATCCCAAATTTTAAATCGATAGTATTAGGGGTTGATGAAATATACATATCAGTGTGACAGACAGGCAGACCAAGTGGCACCATAAGGGTATTTTGTTTACCTACGATATTGGCTTCGTTCATAAGAGTGATCAATTTTACTAGGTACTACATTTGTAAGAATAATTAACGACAGATAAAGTGAGTGCGGTGCGGCGCAGCCGGCGGTGCATGCACATTTGTACGTAAGCAGAAAAGTAAAAGTCGGAAGTTGTTGGCAAAGGTGCGGGGCGTGCGAGGGGCGGGACGCTCGAGGGGCGGGGATGCTACGCGGAAGTGCCGCCGGAAGATTACTTTTACTCTCACTGCTGACTCCGCAGAGGCTGTGCGGGCCCGTCACTGCCAGCACTACAAGTACCTCACGACCAATTTACTCTTAGTACCACTGGCAGACTTGCTTTTTTGCAGGCTTCATTGATCGCGAGACGGTCCTTGTGCTGCCATGCCTGCCGCTTGTCACGACGTATACAGCCTTGGGTTGAGTTGCTAAACATTACTGAATGTGGACGTACGGCTAATTGCGAAATACCACTGGGCTTGATTAAAATAGTTACCATCTATAGCTATAATGACATATTTCCGTTTCAATAATAACAGCTTAGTGTTGGTTGTTCAAATAACAGTCTGTCAGAGTTTTGGTTATTGCTCCGTTTCGGAGGTTTATCGCAGGATATCGATGACTTGATCGATGATTTTAACTTATACATATTTAGGGATCGATAGGATATTGGGACCGGCAGTAAGCCACACACAGCACATCGCAGCTCGCGAGTCGCGCTTGACACGCTCGTCTCTACCAATAATATTTATAAGTGGGACATCGCTGACTGTCCGCACGCAGGTATAGAACAATAATTAATATTATCACCTAGACATTATACAATATTACACAATTACATAATAATATTATATTATCTCTAGACGAGGGGTATGGTTATGAATCGGAATGCACGTGTAGAGCGTTTTATTTTACTGCAATAAGTTAATACAAACTAAAAGGAAATAAGTATATGTATATAGTTTTAACTTGGTTTTAGTGTGACCACGGTAATGTTCACGTTTTATGTGAATTATCTAGGATAGTTTCTAGGTAGAGCATCAGCAGAGACCTCAAGCATTCTAGCAAAGACCTGAATTTCCATTAAACTTTACGTTAGGTGCATCTAGTACCTACTTAACATGAGATTTCTGTTTTATTTTTATCTATAAGAAACATTGGTGAAAGTGTTGTTTTATATATCGTATATTTCCTAAACTAAAAAAACATAAGCTGCAGACAAAGCGGAGGAGGCGGCAAGTCAGCTTGCTGCCCGGGAGCACATTATAATGTTAGTTGAAAGTAAAAGTGGACAGCGCGCGCGCACGCGGAAGAGAGCACGTGCGCGCGTGAGCGACCGCGGCGGGCCGAGGGGCGAGGAGAAAGTTGCGAAAAGGTCGCAACTTTTTCCCAAATATTCGGAGTGAAAGTGCGCGCCGCCATGTTCGAATTGATCAAAAAAGATACGAGGAATGGCGAGGAGTCGCGCCGCACCGTTGTCGCCCCTTCGCCTGCACTCCCGGCCTTGTTCTGGGCCGCATCTTGTAGTGGATAATAATTGTAACTATATTATGCTTACTATTACTTTCCGGTTGCAGTTCCGCGATGCGAGCAGCTTGTTTTGGCGTAATTTATCCATGTTTTCTTACTTTCAAGTATCCTACCTTAAGTATCCTCGCATTGAAAATTTAGCATAGGGTCAATTAGCCCTATGTCGAAGGCTTTGGAAATTATTTATGGACTTGGATGTGGTTTTCACTATTAAACAGGTGGTGAATGATCATCGGATAGGGCAGGAGGCCAATAATGACATTTCCCAATAAAATTAAGATTGGTTATTTCAAAGGTGATGTTGTATTTCTTTAAAACTACATTAACTATGATACGTAACTTAAATGATGATGGCGCAAAAGCTTAACAAAGTCTATTGACACTAAGTTCTAACCTAACAGGAATAAAAAGAAATACCTATCTCCGAAGATTTTTTCAAATAGAAGAATAAATCCATCGAAGCCGTCTAGATGTTAGTAACATTCCTAGGAATTCGACATAATCTTCAACTACGAGTATATAGCACAATTGAAAAGAATCATGAAGACACCACACGCAAAAGTTATCCACTATTCATAACATAACCAGAAATAACTTATTTTAACGGTTGGCGAGCAACGGTAGACGAGCTGTGTAGTTATTATTGTGAGAGTAGAATGTAATGCGCCCTTTGAGGACTTAGAATAGAAAAGAGGTCTTGATTGATCAACATTCTGTTGCGCACTGTATCGTGGTATCAGCATATCAACGACGCGGCTTACGTCACCAATGACGTATAATAAAGCGGAGCGAGCGCGCTGATGTTAAGCGAGCGATAGACCGATTTTAATCTCAATTTTTTTGGATTTGAATAGCAGAACTACTATTAAAATATCGAAATTGTGCACGAAATTTTTTTTGATCCCAAGTTTCCTCCCAAGTTTGATGTAATTTTAAAAATGATGGGATATCAATATTTACTACATTTATTATTTTGACTGCCTTGGCGACTATGGGCGCCACTTCTGACCGCATAGACCTAAATTTGTTTTTCCCAAGTCGTGTAAAATGTTATCGGGTCGGGTTTTTTTTTATCAGGATATAATAATCAGGGGTAGTCAAGTGGTAGTCCCATGAAGCTGGGTTAGTTAGTCCTATTCTTAGAAAAAAGTGGTCGTTATTTTTTTATTCATTATATTTGCGCATACGAAGTCGGGGGACTAGTATTATAATATTTAAAAGTTATAATTCTTTAAGCATGTGACATTTCGATTTTAGCGTAATAAATAAATTATACTGTTAATCTAAAAATTTTATGCCGAAAGTCTATGACTTAAAATATACGTATAAAAAAAAGCAATCTTAATGGTTACAAATAGTACGACATATCCTTTTTCAATTTGAAAATCTTTCGATTCCTGAACTAGGCGAGGCCAGTATTACGGGAGCTACGAGTAGACTTGCGTATCATACAATAAGCAAGAAACATAAAAATTCTATATTTAGAAAAAATTATAATTGACTGCTAGCTAGCTAGCAAGTTAACTATGTTTAGCATCGCCCTCAAGGCACGACAAAACATATTACGTGCATTCATACGTCTGTAACATACCCATAATTATTATATTAATACCTTAAGCAAAACTTTGTAGCCCTTTTTACGAAAACTACGCGGACATGAAATTTAGCTTAGTTGAAGATTATATGGAGAATGAGTGCAGAAAGCTAATATTTTTATACACATTAGATGCATTAAAAATTAATAAAAAATCATTACACACACACCTATATAAATTATTATCGAGTTTTGACCACTAGCTAGTAAAATTAATTAAATGTAAAGTCTAACGATGCTATTACGTTTTTAACCAAACACGGTCGCTGTGAGAAAATACTTAGGTTTGGTTGTCGCACGGACCACTTATCCTGCTTTCAAGCTTCAGTGCATATTATGCACATTCTCTATCTGCTGTTTTTTTAAACTAACATTAAGAGAAGTAAATTGGAGGCCAAGCACTCAACAAAACATTCCATATAAAAACATACATAAATATAAACATTTATCTCGGACTCTGGATCTTTCCTTAGAGGCGAAAGATGCATGGATCTCTATCTGTATGTATCATATAATATAAAGGTACATGTAAACTAATATGATAATACATACCTACATATAAACGAGTACATGACCGCGACCTAACAAGCTAGCCCACTACTAACTAATGGGAAAGGACCATGTAATATTTATATAGTAATTTAAGCGACGAACTGTCCTTCCGTCACCAGCTTAATGCTTCTTACAGCTCTAGTATTACATCTATCACATCTATTGTAGTATAAATTCGACCATATTATTCTGTAAGATAGATATCAGTTGAACTACTTTACTTATGAGATCCTCCATGCTCTACCTCTCCAGCAAAATTTTGTAACAAAATGAGGCTTGTATTATTAAATACTTACCAGAAATTATTAATCGCTGGCCAAAAATATACCAATTCTACTCCCGAAAATATTTGAAATGTGCAAAAACGGATAAACGTGCGTGCTTTATAAATAATCAGCCCTCGGTAAAGTTAAAGTCAAACCAAATGTTTGTTAGTAATACCATTGATGTGCTAGCTATGTTTTATATTATCGAGCTTATAATTTAACATAAGTATACGAAATATATAATGTGTTTTCTCAACACATGTTAAGTACCTGCATGAGAGAAATCGATATATTTATTTGTCGGCGTCGTAAGCGCCATAGAAAGAAGGGACAAGGCATTATTTTTGCGGAAAAAATAACATTATGTTAAATTTCGTGATGACATCTAATGTAAATATGTAATTAAAATATGTAATCATGAAGCAGATGCATTTTATACCTGTGATATTTTTAAATTGCTAATTGTAAGAAAGGTTATTAACATTTATTGCGAATTTATTGGTTAGTTTATTAATGTATTATCTGCTAGACGGAACATCACCTCGATTTAGAGAAATGGGAAAATTACCTACCTCATTAACAGCTAGCGATAAAGAATAACCTAAGCAGAATCTATAAATTTACTGTTAACGAAATATGAAAAGGTGTTTTTATTTCAAACTCCTTGATATTTAATAAATAATTGTGACACGATATGACCACGAAATCGCCAACACCATGCTCACGGAAGCACAATTCCTCACTTCGATTCAAGCACCGAGTTAACTTTTAAGTAAGACTCACTACTAAGACAAGAGGTGGCCGACAAGTTTTCATTAATTTCAATGCATTGAAGTAATATTATTATATCATTTTATGATACCGTTGTAGAACATAATGTATGCACATCCTACGTACATAAAAAGTATAATTATAAACAAAGTCTAGAACGCACAATTAAACTGATTTACGCTAATTTATTTAGAGACAAACTCACAACAGTCAATTAACCTTCATTTACGTTAGCTATTTTTTTGAATCTGATAACTTCGTCTCTCGCAGCCGTTTATGCTTGTGTTCCGATATTGAGTACGAGATAAGCGATATCTATACCCACGAACAGAGTATATAGTGTTAATTGGCTTCAAGTGTCGAAATAATCCGATATTAAGAACTGGATTAGTGATTATAAACACTAACTGGCGTTTGTGTGTGCGGCGCCCTCTAGGATCGTATCAATTTTGGTATAAATAATATCATATTGTTTCGTTTATATAGATTCGTATTTTAAACCCTGAAGAAAAATAAGTTCTACGAGTAACATAATATTATAACAGTTAAAAGAGATACTTGTAACATTTGTAATATTGCGCAAAAGAAGTATAAACTGAAACAGACTGGCCACTGGCCGTATGAAATGGTAGAGTCTAACCCGTTTCAATGTTACAGGATATTGGAACTGTTATTTAATTGAAACAAGAACAGTTGTAACAGGGGTTTTATCTGTTACAGCTGACTTCTAATGGATGGATTTAAATACGATCAGATCTCTCCCTAATCGCTATAGAGATATAAGATTAAAATGGACAATTTATTACTTCTATTCATATAAAAAATTAGTTTTAGTTTATTATTAAGCAACGCTTAAACTTAATTTTCTTTGATTATATATTTTTTGTTTTTTGAAGGTGAGTTCTCATACATTTGTAAGAGAGTTGATCTGGAATATAGGCTTCAATATTTAGCAGGAGATCATCGCCATCATGAGGCAAATCCAGCTTAGTTTTCGCAACATACAGAGGTACGGAAAGTATAATATCTGTGCTTTTTGGCAAAATCAAGAGTCATGGTTAAGCTGTAAATATCTTGGATGTTTTTCTTTATCACCTAATGTTCAATATTCCTCGAGGAATATTGTATTGTGATGTCATCTTAACAGGAATATCTAAAACATTTTGTAAATTATTTTTCCAAGTGTTTATGGATTTCCCCATTTAAAAAGAAACTAAAACAAACAAAAATTAGAGAGACTAACGGACAGCTATTAATTTTTATATATTTTTTAGATTTAGTCTAAACCCAGATATTCTCGGACTGCTTGAGAGAAAACATCGTAGATTTTCCATTTTCTCTTATTGATAGGTCCTGTCAACTCCTTAATCTTTTTATAAATTACCTTCAGGTCCGTATTTTCATAAAATAGAGAACAACATTAATTTTTAAATTGAGAGCATTTATGGGTCTAATCCCGCCACTCATTCCCACCACTGTGTCTTTTACCGATCACTAGTGAAGACACCGGTTGTATCCTCGGCGAGTCCCGGGGAATCGCTAAATTGTCCCCACACTTAATTTAGTTAGAAATTTAGATAGAAGAATTGGGAAACCACAAATTCCAGAAGCGAGAGACCAGCGATAAATTACATAAAGTTGATACAACGTCGAAAGAGATGACTCTTACAGGTGGACCACCAAAAGCTTACCACGGCTCAACTAATATGAGAGACTTGTAAAAAATAGATTTAGCAAACTATAGAAACCTAGCAACTACGCGTTTCTTGTCCGGAAAATGTCAGCTTTTATTGTTAAATTGACATGTTTCAGTAATTTCAAGTTTTGAAAGGTAAACCTATCAGAATCGTCATCTGTTTTATTTTTTATCTGACTATATCAGAAGGAGTGTTATGTTTTTGGAGTGACATGACTGTGACCACCTGTATACATAGGGAATTAGTGACGTAAACATGTTGCAGGATATTTTTTTCAGCTTTATTCAAAGCTTTCATTAGTATACTGCCCTTGAATAAAATATAGGATTTATTTGGTACTGCTGCAGCCTAAGCGACTTACTTGATAGGATGTAATATAGTTAAAATAATTATATGGATTTAATAATATAATATCCTGGAAATAATATAATACTTGTCACATGGAAAACCAATTTAGATCAATTATTTTTAGAGCGAACTAAACCTATCGGTCAACCAGTCGGTCAACAAGCGCGCTCTCAATTACCACAAAGAGTGAACCGCGCCACCAGCCAAGCTACAGGGTAGTAATAATATAAGGTGATTCTCAAATTCGGGGCGAACTTGTTCATACATATAGGTATCTACATAGAATTCGAGTGAAACAAATAGGTATTATGTTATACGAACAGGGAAATACCGAAAGTAGCGAGTCAGGCGCGGCAATAAGGCTTCCCTCCTTTCGAACTAATCGTGTTTGCGGCCACTGTGCCACCGTCACCTCCAACTAAATGTAGCACAGATTATGTTTTATTTAAATATCACTTCAAATATTAACTTCTGGATCAACTCGACATGTCCGAGAGTAGCACCCGAAAACCAAGACTAGGGCAGGTCAACTAATCGCATTCAACCAAGAAATTTATTTGGAGCACAGAGCACAAGTGTCCGTGGAACTTCAAACAAGACAAAAATGAAAAACGTCCTAATTTGTTATATTAGGACAATATCCTCGTAACGAAATGTAAGCTAGGGTATCAGTTGTGACGGCTGAGGACGATGACTATACGAGACATCCGCGTTTCCGTAAGGCTTCGCGGCTAGGATGAACGCAGGTGAAAGGCTTCGAAACAAAGAAGTCAAATCGACCGAAAAATTTCGTCCGATATCGGTCTGCGCTCGCGCACTTTCTCTTTTTTCACGGCTCTCTCGCGCCCGGGGCAGCAAAGCATCAATCACGAATCTGGCTGGCTCGCGGAGAAAGTGCGCGGGCGCTTTCCGGCCACTGTCAACTTGGCCACTGACCGTTGACAAAGACGTGCTGTCTCCAGATGTGGTACTGGTTCCACCGTTCGTCATCCTGCGCGTGTCCGTGCTGCAGCTGCGGAAGCGAGGGTAGCGGCGGTGGGGGCGCGGGCGGCAGCAGCTGGGGCGGTGGCGCCGGCGGCCCGAGCGGTTGGATAGGCTGGTGCTGGTACTCCATGGGGTCGAGTCGAGGCGTTCGGCGACGCGCTCGCTCAGTGATCACTCATCGCGGCGCAGGCGCGGGGTGTGCGCGAAGCGGGCGCGCGGCGTGCGGGCGCGGCGGCGTGCAGCGCGCGACTACTGCCGAGCGACCGCCGCGCCGCGCCGCGGCCGAAGCCCGCCCGCGCGCCGCCTCCCCCACTGTCGCCCCCACCGGCCGCGGTGCCGCTACTTCCTCGCACGCACGGCACAGCACAGTTTTTAATTGCGGTGACATAATAGATACGATGCGCGATCACTCTCGACTCGAGGCCGATAACTGATCGGTCGCGCGGCTCGCGGAGCATGTTGTGTGTACACAAGAGTGCACGTGTCGCACGCCGCATGTAAACAAAGCCGACGACCGGGTTACACGAGCGCGTACCACTGCTCATCACGTAATAATTCCGCGAGTGTGCAATTGTACCAAATAACTTAGGTAGGTACTTGACTCATTCTCGCACATAGATAGATATTAATTAATGTCTGGTTGGATGGTCTGTTAGTAGACACTCTACATTTGGGCATACATATAACGTGCATATCATGTACCGAATTAATAATGAAATCGATATTATTGACCCTTAAACAATAGAAGTTTAAAGGAAGTTAAAATGTCCGCGACAAATCCGAGGCTGCCACCTAAAAATTAAGTCTGTTTGTTGTTTGACGACATCATTTCCAGATGACCATATGCATCTACACATAAAAAAGCAAGTTTCAGTTATAGTCACTAGTGCTACGAATACAACATTAAACACAGCAGTAGGCAGTGTAATCAGTCTCTCTTTGAATAAGAACCGGGTCCGCAATTATTAACGAGTTTTGATAATTAACGACGAAAACATTCATACTTTCAGATCTCCTATATCCGATACCTTTCACATACATATTTTAAGTTTGCGATAAGAACTTAATCGGGGTACAGGAGAAGATAACAAGCAACTCTATACTATAACTTCCAAATAATATATTTAATTTCTAAAGGTAAGTAAGGCTGGCCCGTACGTATCGTCGGGGTCGCTAATGGTATTCACTTGCAGAAAACTGTACATGTTGTGTAATGTTTTTGTAATAAAGATGTCTTTTTCATCCCTGTATAATAAAATATGCATAAATGACAGAAGATTTCAAAATTTCTACGAATGACACACTTGATATATTAAATTTCAAACAATGGAACATGCGTTGATGTCTTTCGTACGGCGAAATTGTTTGTTGCTAAGGGCATAAATAAAATTATAGTCAACATTTTAATTGCGAATCTAGTAATATTTAGTGGCATAGAATATATATAATTAATACAATTATACAGTACGTAACACAACGAATTTCAAACCGTGAAATAGTATAATAAAATGCTACACTTTTTATCACTCTTCATGCTATTCACTTTATTTGTAATTTAAATACAGGATATTATTAAAAGTACTATTAGTTATGACATTTCTTGAGATTTAGTAAGCCAATCTCTGTGGTTACACAAATTATTTTATATCCACAAAGAAATCTCAACAACTGCCATTAAAACAACTAGTAATAATAACCTGTATATGTAAATTAAAAATAAAGTGGATAGCATGAATGGTGATAAAAAGTGTACCATTTTAATATACTCCACCTATCAATCAGTTTCACGGTTTGAATTTCGTTTTATTACCTAATGTATATAATTACTAATATTAGTAATATGGTTGGACCCATAATGTTGAGACATAATGGGTCCCAACATGTCCTAACTCATTTAATCTCTCAGCGATGTTAGGATTTATATACGCGGACCAAGTGCGAATTGGCGGATCATACACACCATCCGAATAAATTATGAGGTATCTCTTTGCAATGTATTTCTTCGCCGTTAGCAAATAAATATCGTTTTGATTTTTAATTTAAAGAATTGTATATAAATAATATTACATCTGCTTGTAAAGAAAAACAGGGTATACATATAACTATCCAGGAGGCGAGCCACGTTGCGTGGCGTAACTCAATGTACTCTCGTGGTCACAAACGGTGTACCACCTTTAGGACGACAATCGCTTGCACGAGCCGGCCCGAAATACGTGCGGGCGGGGTAAGCGCACGTAATGTTGTTAAAACGATTCTGATTGAAAACTGGTACACCGTTCGTGTCCGCGATAGTACATCCCAGATTACACGGGACATGACAATCGCAGTGTTCAACACTATGTATGTTCGTACATATGTACTCTACGTTATCTGATGAGAACTGGTGAACTCGTCCGACTGATCGCGAACTATCTTATCGCACGTCACACTTAAACTATACGTGCGGTATTTAATTGGGCAATTATTTAATGCCTAATAATAATCTAATTTAAATATCATCATTATAAACATCATTATCTGCGCACTGCGTTAAATCGCCCTCGCGGAGGATGGCGAGCCTGTTTGTCCCGGCACGCCACCCGGTTGTGAGTCTGCGGGCCTTTTACACCCGCAGACAAGTCCGTAGGCTTTACACCCGCGGACGAGGAAGGACTCGCCGGCCGCCGGAAGGCGAGCGGACGCTGACGGGACCCAGACGAGTACCAAGTACGTTCCCGGGGCCCGTCGACACTGCGGGTTGAGGACACCGTGGGGTTTTAGTCGGTAAGAGTCCGACATAACCCCATTTTTTTTTAACGCGGGGAATATCTTCGGTATCCCCGGTAGCTGTGGGGCTCGACCGGGGAATGTGGGATTCTTACCCACTAAAACCCCCGCGGCTGTCGCATCGGCACATGAGAGGTGGGACCCCAGGGCACTCCGGTGGGATCTGCACCAGGGGCCTCTCAGTGCCTTGCCTTTCGAGCCCCCCGCCAGGGGGCGAATTGTAGCCCCCGGGAACCAGTCACGGTGCTCACGGTGATGGGGACGCAACCCCGCCACCGTCCTCCTCGGAGTCGCCGCCGTACTCAATGGACGCTCTAAGCACCCACACCCCGAACGAAGGGGACATTTTGCGAAAGGACGTTTTCCAACCAGGGGACATTTTGCGAAAGGGACGTTTTGCACCCAGGGACATTTTCCGACGAAGCCCTTATATAGCATACATTTTACATTACTCACTCATTCATACAAAAATCGCTCGGTCTTTGAATTCTGCGGAGAACAGGAAAAAAACGTTCCATGTTTATATTATGATTAAATAATAACAACTCAGTTACAAAACTGATAGTTATCTGCATGTCCATGAACAACGGCCTTAATTCGTTACCGTAGCACCTCCAAGCCTTAAAGGGCGGCCTGCGACATTAGTCGTAGCATAGATTTGATTATACCGACAAATGCTTCATCGACTTGCCACGACTCCTACATAGCCTAGGGCAATGATCCAGACATCCAGACAATGATTAAGATTTTCTTAGCAGACCACGTATGGACATTGCGTCCGAATGCTTTGGAGGGGAGTCAGGGCTTTTGATTGTTTCGTCGGTACAAAAAGAAAGTTGAATGATAAATGATCGATCTCTGGTGCGGGCAGAGTGCGGAGCGGGGCACGGCGCGGGGACGAGGACGCGAGCGCTGATGTGTGCGTGCGTGCGAGATAACCCGCGGGGGCGGGTGCTGGGTGCGCCGAGGCTATCGCGCGAACTTGAACCCGCACAACAGCTCGCACGCATACTGTACCACTCAGTTCCGCGATTGCCAAAATAGTCATCATTAGGGCTACGAGTAGACTTGAAAAAACCAAACGGTCGCGTATAATACCAATACTATTCAATAATCGATTGTATTTTTCTATATAACATTATTGGTATTTTTAATAATATGAAATTTAGTTCACTTGGCTCTCAGAAATGACATGGCTGATTAAAAAATACGATTATTGATGATGGAATTGTTGAGGGAGAAGAAGAGGAATGACGTCCTTTTTAATTATTTTGTTCATTAATCGCTGTTATCTTGATCTTGACTTGCAATAAAAGATGCAGGATGTTGTGCTGTTTACGGCAGCGTTAGCGCGAACAGCTGGGCGACTACCCGCGACATGGCTTTGTACGTTACCACTGCAAAGCTGTAAATCGTATCCAATGTCGTATCCCTGGGAAAGGATTTAGTGCGTAACAAGTAATAAGTTTTAAAATCTAAAACCCGACTACAGATAAAATCGCAGTCTAATAATGTGATATTATAACGGGTGTAAAGGACATTGTACCGAAAAAAATATTATATGATGTCAAATAATGTCCGTTACAACTGCAGGGCTAGACAAGTGGCAAACGCTTTGTATCTATTCCATATCGACAATCATAAACGCTTTAGCGATATCGTTCTTCGTTTGGTAGCCAAATGTACTAGGAGTTATCGAACGCTTATTCTATTCGATCGCTACGAAAAATAACAAATATAGTCTATGGTTTCGTTCTTAAATGTCATCCAAGTATCTGTCACTTGGGCATTGCAGGGCTAGACAAGTGGCAAACGCTTTGTATCTATTCCATATCGACAATCATTAGCGGCAAATGTTGCGTGACACCCACAATCCTCTGATAGGACCCTGTAGCTAAGAAGCTTAGCGTACATAGCACCTACAAAAAAAAATATCTCCGTAATATATCTAATAATAGGTCAAATATGCGCCATTTTGTAGCGTTATCTACAAGTGTTTGGCGATCGCTTCGTTTCGTACGCTTTGATTCGAAGTAGAATGTCAAACCTGCCACTTGGCTACGGTTTCGATGGGAATTAATGTACTATTCCGACGTTTCGTTTCATCGAATAGATTAGAATGACATTTGGCTACCAATTTTCTATTCTATTCGTTAGATCAAATTACTTATCGTATGTTTATGTCATTCCCATACATTCAGTATTCTATTCTATTAGCGTTTGTGCCACTTGTCTAGCCGTGCTGTACAGAAACCATTTATATGGAAAATGACATATGACTGACTTATTAATTTTCGAGCATGTAATGAATATATGCGGAAAAATATTTATTTCCCAAATTACATTGCTAATTTTCTTAAATTATTATAATTAATTGCCTATTAATTAATTGCCTATGTACTGTTTTAGTGCATAAAGAATAAATAAATAAATAATTTTTCCACAAATAAGTAATTTATTGTTTTTAAATTACAATTATGATTTATTATTATACCAATAATGATATTATACTAATTTTATTAAAAAAAAACGTTTTTTTTTTTGGAAATTCATCAATAAGCCGATGGAAAATTTCAACACACACACAACATTTAGAGTGTTCAGAATCATGTACTGGATCCCTGGTATCGGTTTTCGGTACTATGTCCCTTACTGTATAGCCTATAACCAGCGGACAATCAAGACGCTTCTAACGACACCCTACTTGTCAAATTATGTTAAGTAGTTTAGAAGATATTCGGGAACAGATGAATATATACACATACATTCTTGTTAAAATCATAACCCTCCCTCCGTTCCGTAGTCGGGTATAAAGCCTTCGCAAATAGCAAATTGTTTGTTTGGCACTCAATCGACAATAGCCATAGCTTTGCTGATCAACCAAACTTTTCTCTACGACACATAATACATATGTATAATGCGGTCGTATTCATGTTAACACGAAACAAAGAAGACGACTACGACTAAAGATACCATTTCAAATGGAAAGGCCATGTTTCTTTGTGTTGCATGTTATTTTCTCTGAAAACACGCAATTAATTTCTTGCAGAATAAATTAATATCAAGTTATTTGGGACGCGACACCTGTAGCTTTGTTTCCAATTTTCTTAATTTGGCGAGATAATAAAATATATTTAAGTAATAAATTATAAAAACAGATTTCACGAAAAGAATCTATTTAATATTTTTAGATATTTGTTTTGAAGCACGACTTTAATTTTTCTAAACTTATTTTAATATGTATTTAAAAAAATAATGTGTACTTAGTTCGGGTTTGAAGGAATTGACCGGTCATCTGATCTTCCCGTGCATTAAAATTAAATCTAAAGTTTAGTTAGTAGCTTAAAAGCTCCCACGGTAGACCCTAAGAATTAAATTTAATAGAATTAAATGTTTTTGCCAAAAGTCTGTAGTACAGACAGGTTTCACTTCCGAGAGGCAGGGGCGGGGCGGGGCGCGGGCCCGCGGCTTGCAAAAGCGCTACCGGATTGCCTGTTCGTGCGCCCGCGCAGCCTCTTACCACAAAAAACAAGCAACTTTTCCTTTCTCAAAAATGAACACTTTCACCTTTGCCGAAACCTGCGCGAAAATACCCGGCGCGGCATGAATGCGCATTAGCATACATACATAATATAATTTACGTAGCTGTAGTTTTTAGTTTTCACTATCGTTGGCGTAGAGCGATGATGGCGGCGCGAGGGGCAGGGGGACGTCGCTCCACGTGTCTTCTCGGAGCCGCAACGTCGCGAGCCGCGCATGCCATCCGAGCGGCTCGGCGCTCGATGCTGACGTCATCTCGTGTGAACAATCGATTCATTTTGCATAGGGCTGATTGCATTGTTATCGCGCAGCTCGCGAGAGGTTTGCGCGGAATACAATGGCATGACTTACTATAAACATGCTTATCAAGCCTACGGGGGCGCCGGTTACGGACCCAGCTCCTACGGCCACCGAATCGCTCGACTTTCTAAATTGTTGCAAGGTAATAAAATCAATAAAACATTACGTCCGATTTGATTGTGTACTTCACTAATCCTGGAGCTCATCATCGACATCGATGGAACCATCGCGTCACCACACCACGTGGTGAACAACATGGAATGCTGTTTTGCAAGTAGAAAAAATAAATTTTAAAGGGGACGAGCGACCTTAAAAGAAACCGTGTCGCCCCGCAGGTGTAGGGTCGCGGTCTTCGCTCGGCCGGTGAGTCAGTGGTTCAATGTCAGGGCTGGCACCTGGCGACGCGCGTTATCGGCCAGCTCTTATCAGCCCATTGTGCGTCGCACAATGGCGGTTTATTTACACGCACGACACCTGCTGAACGACGCAAGGACCCGGGGAGAAAACTACTAAATTACTCACGACGTAACTACATTTCGATAGAAATGCAGAAATCTGGTAATCTAAATATGAATGTATGTCTAGTAGGGGAAGCTTGTAGGTTCTAATAATACCCCTGTAAGTTACTACCGATTAGAACAATCGTCTTTAATCTACATCTAAAAAGAAGGCTTTCCATAACTAAAGATAACGAATGATTTAAAAGCGAAAGCGTAGCTCACTATCCCAAGAACAGGCCCGTAAAGTAAAGCTTTAGAATTGGACCATTCATGTTTTCAAAAACTCAATAAATACGAGTAAATAGATTTTTTTTTGGCTTTCTAGTTTTTTCTGTAATTAGCAAAGAGGATTTAATACTAAGTTTTTAAGAGTCGCATCGGCTTGGTCGGCACTGTAATACATGCCCCTGAATCGAATCAAAAATGTACTTTGTGACATTACCAAAATGAATCTTTAAATAAGTAATAATAAGCGTTAAGTATAACAGGCCCGAATTTAACACGTACTTATTATTAACACGAGTAACACAAAGTACAAACACGAGTAGGTAAATCAATAAATAAACAGGAAATTTGCCATTTTAAACACTTGCTTCTTCAGGTTCAAGGAGCAAAGTATAACGCCATACATAAAAAAAACAGGCAAGTGCGAGTGGCACTCATGCACCAAGGGTTCCGTACCTTTTTTCGACTTTTATAAGTTAGGTGTTCGTTCATCCAGCGCCTCAGATAGCAAAACTACCAAACCGAATAAAATTGTTTGGTGATGATTTCTAAAGAACTGCGCTACGTAGAAACATATCTTTATTTATCCTTCCTGTTTTACAAAAATACGTATTTAAATCATAATATGACAAGTCTTTAAGAGTGATATGAAGATTCTTACGTAATATTTTTAGCGGGCTTTAAAATTAAAAAGTAGTTAAAAAAAACAGACTGAAGCGTGGAAAAGCGTCTGGCATAAGTAAGGCCACCACAGACAGGCTTGTGATTGCTCATTTTACGGGTCTCTTCTCATGTTTCATTATTTTATTTTGTGGCAGTGGGCGATCCCACTGAGTATCAAAAATGCGCTCAAGTTGATGCGAATGTTTGAGACATTAATAAAAATGCGTAATATTCACAGTAACAATATTAGTTTTCTGCAGTCCTCCATATAAACCACAACTAATTAATTTAATTTCGTAATTTTCGTAAAAAGGGGTACAAAGTTTTTGCTTCACGTATTAATATAGTAATTTCATCTTAGCAGACTATGTATGTGGCCGAAGATATAAAATTAAATGGCAAACATTGAGCGTCTTCGCAATATTACTGGCGTTAACGAGAGGTGTGCTACGTCACACGCTTTCTCTACGCGCTGCCTTCCGTGCGCTCCAAGCCTGGAACTGGATGTACGTATAGCGACCTGTAATGCATAGCGATCTTATCGATACATCGTATCCTCTTCAAAATAGAACTTTAGCTAAGTTTTTAGTTATTAGCGACCCGACCCAACTTCGCACGGGTGTAGAGATTTGGTTGCAAAATATTGTTTTTTACTTACATAAGAACTTAAGTATTCTAAAAGTGAAAAACCACCTTCAGTGAAAAATTATCCCAATGATGGTGGAAACCGTTTAAAAATCCATTGCGTGGTTAAGGAGGAGTTAGCGGATATACAGACAGACCCGGAGACCGACTTTGTTTTATACTACGTAACATTAATAACTTCTAAAAAAGAATCAAGATATCCCCAAAATTTTATATTCGGACCTAAAGGACCTTATAAACTTTTTTATTCGGAAATCCTACCGTTATAACAAACGATATACAAAAACTTTAAACATATATTATATCAAAAGAAAGTACTGGATAAAACATAAAAAATAATAACCTTAATCACCTCTTGGTGGAGTTATGTAAACGAACCTGGCTTTGGTATCTTTCTTCTGAGAATCATAGGAGAGGCGGAAATCCTTAAGGGTTGGTCTTAGTGCGACAGTGTTATGTACACGTGTACCTCCGAATTCCCATTTTAACCCCATGCGCAGTTTTTAATGAGCGTATGCTTTGTCAATTAACAAGTCAAAGGTCTTAGCTGCTTGTCACTGTACGTCTCACTTGCTACTGCGTTATCGGTTGTGGCATTTTTTTATGTTTAGTACAGCTAGTTAATAATAAAATAAAGAAATGTAAAAAAAAAAAAATTGTCTGGATTTTATCTTAATGTGAAACTGTGGTTATCTTGAATGAATACATAATGAAAACCATAAAAAACAAATAGTAACGTAATAATGATCTTATTATATTGGGTTATTGAAACTGATTCCGGAAAGGTTCGTGATTATAAACGCGCCGAGACGGTCCCCGTGGCGATTGTGATATTCAACTGTAAAGTATACAAGGAGCGCCATCTGTCGGCACTAGACGGAACTTTATATGAGGGCCGCAGCTCGCAGATAGAGTCTCGTAGATAGAGTGCAGCCAGCGCCGCTGCAGTCTCGTCAGAGTCAGACTCTCCAGCGAGCGCTCGTCGCAAAACGCTTCCGAATAAATACGCAGGGCAGCATGAATACTATACAACTTGTACAAGTGTTCATTAAATACAAAGTGTGTGCGTACCGGCCGCGGCCGTGGCCGGTAAATAAATGCTACTACTACGGAAAACGACTCGGCTCAGCACATGACACCCGTGTCACGTGGCAAGCCGCGGGCGCGTGCGTGTCGACTGCGCACGCGCATGCATATGTAATTATGAATGTGGTGGTGGCCGCGAAACGCTTATATTATTCCAATTTCAGTCTTAACATCACTTTTGTTGTTATTTGCGCAACGCGTTTAATATTATGTATTCAGCTTAATATGTTTAATATATAGAATCATGTATGTACGTAGGTACCAAAAGATCACAATAGGTATTGGCGAATCCGTTGGTCTAGTGGTTAGAAACTCAGGTTGGTCTCTACCCAATAGGTCGTGGGTTCGATTGCCACCAAGTGTCTGGGTATTATCTATCTATTTATGTAAGTACTTATTTATAATACCATCATAGTACCGGCTCTCCCTAGTTGCGGATCAGATCGTCGTGTGCGGATTGTCCAAGCCTATCTACCTATCTACGTGAGCTGTATGAAATTAGTTGATAGAAAGGTATAATGACTCCGAATGAAAAAACGAATACGTCGCGCAAACTCATAGTATGTTTTTTCTATTAATAATGTTCGGAAAAGCCGGTAAACGATGTTTTAATTATGACCTGCTCACAGATTTCGAATAAACCTTGAAATAAGATATGAGCTATGGCGTCAATATCAAATCCTTGTGCTTTAAGCATGACAAGAGTGCCAAGTTCAGGGCCTGATAAAAATTGCTCATATATTACATCGATGTTGCACATGATTTTGTTTGTCTTCTACGATCAATCTCACAGAAATCTAAATAATTCTAATTACATGGTATTCTAGTATGTATCCTGAAACGCAATTAAATACTCGTATTGAACAATACCACCCTACTCTTGTAGTTTGATTGTGGTGCCAGGACCAACCAGCAGGAGCAGGGCTTTCTTGCTCTTGTAGCGCTGGTCGTATGCCGGCCTTAATGATATTCTTCGTAGTGGGCTTGTCACTGCCAGTATTCCTGCCGTACTGGAACCAGTCAGAATCACACGAGATAATGGCAAGAGGCCTGATGGTATCATCTTAATACCATGGCAACATGGAGAGCATTAGCATGGGATGCGACATGTGTCGATACACTTGCTGCGTCCCACACCCCGGCAACTTGTAGGGCGGATGGAGCGGCTGCGGCGACCGCTACTGATGTAAAGCGGCGCAAGTATGCACCCTAAGGTTCTAGCTATATATTTGCGCACTTTGCGGTGGAAAATATTGGGGCCTTGGTCTCATAAGACGAACGGTTTGGTGAAATAAATTTCATCCAAACTTATCGAAGCCTCAGGGAACCGTCGGGCTGATAGCTTTTTCTGCCAACGTATAAGTTTGGCCATAGAAGGAGTAGTACCTCCTGGCGGTGACCTTTTAGGTACCCTTCCCTTAGTTTAAGTATATTTGAAATAATTAGTTAATACTCGTATACATTAACGTTTTTGGATTTTTGTAAAATAATAGGCTCTGTGTTCTGGACTTCTTTAACGTCCTCCTAATCTTTTTAACTATTTATTTAGTTAAGTGGTAATGGCGCGAATGCAGTATGTGCCTCATGTGTACATTTTTCGACTGTTCCAACCAAGCATCAGAAATTAATGCTCGCATATCCTAATCGATATAAAAAATCTAAAAATAGTGGTAGAGTGTGGTAGGGAGTTTCATTCAAGCACTGTATTAATAGTAAAAGAGCCACCGTATCGATCGGAACTGTAAAAAAAGGAGTTTTAAGAAGGAGGGAAGTGGCTAGTGGCTGTGTGCAGTTTATATGAGATTAGAGAGACATTGTGGTAAGAGAAAGAGATAAACTGGCCACATAGCCAGTAAAACCGTAACCGTAACATTAATGTTACGGTAAACGATCTTCAACAACTACGAGTATTAGCTGAAATGTAGCTGCTGAAATGAAAGGTTGACAACCATGAATGTTCTGATAACATAGCCTAAGTTCTTCCCGATCACTCAGTAAAAAATCCAATGCAACGAAATCATGCTAATACATGCAACACAAGTTATCTATAGAACGGTAAGAGTAGCAGTTTATAACATAATATTAAATGTAAAGAAATCTGTAATCATAATTTTAATACGTAAATACTTTTGCCTCACGAGTTACAATATACTGTACTACCTAAGTACAAAATTTACTTTAACAAAGTCAAGCGCACTATGGCTTCCTGGTAAACATGTGAGCCTAAAACTATTGTGCCACATTTTATAGTTTCAATGGTTCGCTTTGGTATTCACGTGTTAGTTGCAAACGTGCTTTAGATTTTTTTACTCAACATGATGTGGTTTTAAGGAAAATGTAGTAGTAGCCTCACAGCCGTATTCGGCTACAGCGACTGCTTCAGACGCTCCAGTTATTTGGGAGAGCTATTGTGTTTCAGCTCTCTGGTGTGCTCTCAGGTGACTGGAATACCCTATCTTTGCACTAAACGTGCGCCCGCAGAGAGCGCACGTCAGCACACCATTTAAATAATTATAATTTATGGCTACTGGTGGCCGGGACTTGAGATCATCTTTAAGGAAAATGTATACACGTAATAAAATAAAGAAAATGACTCTGAATAAGAGGTTTAATTGAGTCGACAGAAAAAGGGATGAATGAAATGCCCCCGTCAACCACCACAGCCACTCTTCATAGTGCAGGTTCAGTTTCAGGTGCATCTAACGAGGAGGTACCTACATCATTAGATGCTGCTCTGAGCTTAAGGATTCTGCCAGTATGAGCAGACCATACTATGATTGTGCCAAGACCCACTAGAGCGTCACATTACAATATACATTGACATTGTTTTAATGCGAATCGCGCACGTCCGCACAACTTAAAGCGTTCCATGACACTAAAACGCTTTTGGTTTGGTGCAACTGCTGCCAGGACGTCAGAGCATTGGGCACTTTAAGAAAAGCGCTAGATTCCGCTAGATAGTTAATGTGATTGAAAAAGCGCTAGAAAGCGATATTTTTAAATTAGGAGTTTAATCACCGAGTAAAATATATAAATTAGAGTTAAATTAACTTATTACATTATGCCGCATTTAGATTTAGCCCCTCCCGCCACCACTCGCGCTGCCGTCAATACTTTCCTAAATACTTCTGTGGGAGTATCAAGAGAAGTAAATGTTTACATTGCCGCTTCATACAACTATCGCATTCGACCTATTAATGTACTCTGTGCGTGCGACCGTGGACAATGGTTGACGTGAAAATTGTTGCGTCTTTAGCACTCTGCCATTTATGTTTATTTATTTATCTTACTGTTTTGAATTCAAAGGAACTTGAACAAAACGCCGTCGGCGTATGAGTAGATGTAGATGATAATCAATATATATAAAAGGAGATGTCCTGACTGATTGACTGATTGACTGACTGACAGACAACGCACAGCCTAAACCGCTGGTTCTAGAGACTTGAAATTTGGCAGGGGTATTCTTCACAATACGTAGACGCACACTAAGAACGGAATTTTCAAAATTCACATCCTAAAGGGTCCAAATAGGGGGTTTTTTGTTTTATAAAAAAGTGTTATATTTAATGAACGGTTGGTACTAGAGCCTTGAATTTTCACATGCAGACGCCTCAATGAAAATAAACAATTACGTGTTTTTGCATTTCTCCAAATTTTCTAAGTAGGAGTTACAGGACCTTAATTTTTGTAAGAAATAAATATTTTACCATTTCTTAACACATTTCACTGTCTTCCGATACAATATGATAGACAGGATAAAGGACAAAGTCAGGTTTAAGAAATTATGAGTGTTTTAAGGTCAAAATGGGACCCCTAAGTTAAAAATCTTGCGTGTGGTGTCTTTTAAAAGGTAATTGAAAACAGTTTTTTATGATATAAGCGGTAGGTATGAGTTATATCATGGGTTTTAAAACTAAAATACGACATCGATGTTTCAAATTTGAATTTGATATGATTTTAAAAGTGATTATATTGTTTATTTAAACTATTCTGCTAACTGCTGCGTTAGCTCGAGTGTGGCTACTAAATGCACGCAGAGGCTGTCGAGAGTGTTCGCAAACGCGCGTATCCTGCACCGCGCGCACCCGCGTCAAGATGCCGCCTAAAAAAAAAAGCTGCCGCCTCGCTCCTCAGCCATAAGCCCGGACAAATAACGGGCAACGTTCGGAGTTGTCGGTTGGACGTTTGGGTTGTGGGCCCTAGATGTCCATTGAGTACGTGGCGTTTTAGTAGGTTAGATACTCCGGTTCGGAGTTAGGTACCGAATCAAACCAAAAAAAAAACCGGTCAAGTGCGAGTCTGACTCGCGCATCGAGGGTTTCATACCTTCTTTTCACGTATTAATGTTATTTTAATCAATATATATAAAAGGAGATGTCCTGACTGATTGACTGATTGACTGATTGACTGGCTTACAGACAACGCACAGCCCAAACCGCTGGTTCTGGAGACTTGAAATTTGGCAGGGGTATTCTTCGCAATACGTAGACGCACACTAAGAACGGAATTTTCAAAATTCACATCCTAAAGGGTCCAAATAGGGGGTTTTATGTTTTATAAAAAAGTGTTATATTTAATGAACGGTTGGTACTAGAGCCTTGAATTTTCACATGCAGACGCCTCAATAAAAATAAACAATTACGTGTTTTTGCATTTCTCCAAATTTTCTAAGTAGGAGTTACAGGACCTTAATTTTTGTAAGAAATAAATATTTTACCATTTCTTAACACATTTCACTGTCTTCCGATACAATATGATAGACAGGATAAAGGACAAAGTCAGGTTTAAGAAATTATGAGTGTTTTAAGGTCAAAATGGGACCCCTAAGTTAAAAATCTTGCGTGTGGTGTCTTTTAAAAGGTAATTGAAAACAGTTTTTTTATGATATAAGCGGTAGGTATGAGTTATATCATGGGTTTTAAAACTAAAATACGACATCGATGTTTCAAATTTGAATTTGATATGATTTTAAAAGTGATTATATTGTTTATTGAAACTATTCTGCTAACTGCTGCGTTAGCTCGAGTGTGGCTACTAAATGCACGCAGAGGCTGTCGAGAGTGTTTGCAAACGCGCGTATCCTGCACCGCGCGCACCCGCGTCAAGATGCCGCCTAAAAAAAAAAGCTGCCGCCTCGCTCCTCAGCCATAAGCCCGGACAAATAACGGGCAAAGTTCGGAGTTGTCGGTTGGACGTTTGGGTTGTGGGCCCTAGATGTCTATTGAGTACGTGGCGTTTTAGTAGGTTAGATACTCCGATTCGGAGTTAGGTACCGAATCAAACCAAAAAAAAAACCGGTCAAGTGCGAGTCTGACTCGCGCATCGAGGGTTTCATACCTACTTTTCACGTATTAATGTTATTTTAATCAATATATATAAAAGGAGGTGTCCTGACTGATTGACTGATTGACTGGCTTACAGACAACGCACAGCCCACAGCCTAAACCGCTGGTTCTGGAGACTTGAAATTTGGCAGGGGTATTCTTCACAATACGTAGACGCACACTAAGAACGGAATTTTCAAAATTCACATCCTAAAGGGTCCAAATAGGGGGTTTTTTGTTTTATAAAAAAGTGTTATATTTAATGAACGGTTGGTACTAGAGCCTTGAATTTTCACATGCAGACGCCTCAATGAAAATAAACAATTACGTGTTTTTGCATTTCTCCAAATTTTCTAAGTAGGAGTTACAGGACCTTAATTTTTGTAAGAAATAAATATTTTACCATTTCTTAACACATTTCACTGTCTTCCGATACAATATGATAGACAGGATAAAGGACAAAGTCAGGTTTAAGAAATTATGAGTGTTTTAAGGTCAAAATGGGACCCCTAAGTTAAAAATCTTGCGTGTGGTGTCTTTTAAAAGGTAATTGAAAACAGTTTTTTATGATATAAGCGGTAGGTATGAGTTATATCATGGGTTTTAAAACTAAAATACGACATCGATGTTTCAAATTTGAATTTGATATGATTTTAAAAGTGATTATATTGTTTATTTAAACTATTCTGCTAACTGCTGCGTTAGCTCGAGTGTGGCTACTAAATGCACGCAGAGGCTGTCGAGAGTGTTCGCAAACGCGCGTATCCTGCACCGCGCGCACCCGCGTCAAGATGCCGCCTAAAAAAAAAAAGCTGCCGCTTCGCTCCTCAGCCATAAGCCCGGACAAATAACGGGCAAAGTTCGGAGTTGTCGGTTGGACGTTTGGGTTGTGGGCCCTAGATGTTCATTGAGTACGGGGCGTTTTAGTAGGTTCCAGTTCGGAGCTAGGTACCGAATCAAACCAAAGAAAAAACCGGTCAAGTGCGAGTCTGACTCGCGCATCGAGGGTTCCATACCTTCTTTGCACGTATTAATGTTATTTTAATCTATATATATAAAAGGATAAGTCCCGACTGACTGATTGACAGACAACGCACAGCCTAAACCGCTTGCCTCTATTTCTATTTTTTTTTTATAGGGGGGTTTATGTTTTATAAAAAAACGTTATAATTCATGAACGGTTAGTACTAGAGCCTTGAATTTTTACACGCAGTCGCCTCAAAGAAAATAAACAATTACGGTTTTTGTATTCCTCGAAATTTTCTAAGTAGAAGTCACGGGACCTCAATTTTTGTAAATAATAAATATTTTACCATTTCTTAACACATTTTACTATCTTCCGATACAATATGATAGACAGGATTAAAACGAAGTCAGGATTAAGAAATTATGAGGGTTTTAAGGTCAAAATAGGACCCCTAAGTTAAAAATCTCGCGTGTGGTGTCTTTTAAAAGGTAATTGAAAACCGTTTTTTTATGGCATAAGCGGCAGGTTTGAGTTATATCATGGGTTTTAAAACTAAAATACAACATCGATGTATACAATTTGAATTTGAAATAATTTTAAAAGTGATGGGAAAAGATTATATTGTTTATTTAAACTACTTTACTAACTGCTGCGTTAGCTCGAGTGTGGCTACTAGATGCACGCAAGGTTTCAATTCAATACGAGGCTGTTGAGAGTGTTCACAAACGCGTGTATCCTGCACCACGCGCACCCACGTCAAGCTGCCATCTAAAAAAAAAAGCTGCCGCCTCGCTCCTCAGCCATAAGCCCGGACAAATAACGGGCAACGTTCGGAGTTGTCGGTTGGACGTTTGGGTTGTGGGCCCTAGATGTCCATTGAGTACGTGGCGTTTTAGTAGGTTAGATACTGCGGTTCGGAGTTAGGTACCGAATCAAACCAAAAAAAAAAACCGGTCAAGTGCGAGTCTGACTCGCGCATCGAGGGTTTCATACCTTCTTTTCACGTATTAATGTTATTTTTATCAATATATATAAAAGGAGATGTCCTGACTGATTGACTGACTGACAGACAACGCACAGCCTAAACCGCTGGTTCTGGAGACTTGAAATTTGGCAGGGGTATTCTTCACAATACGTAGACGCACACTAAGAACGGAATTTTCAAAATTCACATCCTAAAGGGTCCAAATAGGGGGTTTTTTGTTTTATAAAAAAGTGTTATATTTAATGAACGGTTGGTACTAGAGCCTTGAATTTTCACATGCAGACGCCTCAATGAAAATAAACAATTACGTGTTTTTGCATTTCTCCAAATTTTCTAAATAGGAGTTACAGGACCTTAATTTTTGTAAGAAATAAATATTTTACCATTTCTTAACACATTTCACTGTCTTCCGATACAATATGATAGACAGGATAAAGGACAAAGTCAGGTTTAAGAAATTATGAGTGTTTTAAGGTCAAAATGGGACCCCTAAGTTAAAAATCTTGCGTGTGGTGTCTTTTAAAAGGTAATTGAAAACAGTTTTTTATGATATAAGCGGTAGGTATGAGTTACATCATGGGTTTTAAAACTAAAATACGACATCGATGTTTCAAATTTGAATTTGATATGATTTTAAAAGTGATTATATTGTTTATTTAAACTATTCTGCTAACTGCTGCGTTAGCTCGAGTGTGGCTACTAAATGCACGCAGAGGCTGTCGAGAGTGTTCGCAAACGCGCGTATCCTGCACCGCGCGCACCCGCGTCAAGATGCCGCCTAAAAAAAAAAAGCTGCCGCTTCGCTCCTCAGCCATAAGCCCGGACAAATAACGGGCAAAGTTCGGAGTTGTCGGTTGGACGTTTGGGTTGTGGGCCCTAGATGTTCATTGAGTACGGGGCGTTTTAGTAGGTTCCAGTTCGGAGCTAGGTACCGAATCAAACCAAAGAAAAAACCGGTCAAGTGCGAGTCTGACTCGCGCATCGAGGGTTCCATACCTTCTTTGCACGTATTAATGTTATTTGAATCTATATATATAAAAGGATAAGTCCCGACTGACTGATTGACAGACAACGCACAGCCTAAACCGCTTGCCTCTATTTCTATTTTTTTTTATAGGGGGGTTTATGTTTTATAAAAAAACGTTATAATTCATGAACGGTTAGTACTAGAGCCTTGAATTTTTACACGCAGTCGCCTCAAAGAAAATAAACAATTACGGTTTTTGTATTCCTCGAAATTTTCTAAGTAGAAGTCACGGGACCTCAATTTTTGTAAATAATAAATATTTTACCATTTCTTAACACATTTTACTATCTTCCGATACAATATGATAAGACAGGATTAAAACGAAGTCAGGATTAAGAAATTATGAGGGTTTTAAGGTCAAAATAGGACCCCTAAGTTAAAAATCTCGCGTGTGGTGTCTTTTAAAAGGTAATTGAAAACCGTTTTTTTATGGCATAAGCGGCAGGTTTGAGTTATATCATGGGTTTTAAAACTAAAATACAACATCGATGTATACAATTTGAATTTGAAATAATTTTAAAAGTGATGGGAAAAGATTATATTGTTTATTTAAACTACTTTACTAACTGCTGCGTTAGCTCGAGTGTGGCTACTAGATGCACGCAAGGTTTCAATTCAATACGAGGCTGTTGAGAGTGTTCACAAACGCGTGTATCCTGCACCACGCGCACCCACGTCAAGCTGCCATCTAAAAAAAAAAGCTGCCGCCTCGCTCCTCAGCCATAAGCCCGGACAAATAACGGGCAACGTTCGGAGTTGTCGGTTGGACGTTTGGGTTGTGGGCCCTAGATGTCCATTGAGTACGTGGCGTTTTAGTAGGTTAGATACTGCGGTTCGGAGTTAGGTACCGAATCAAACCAAAAAAAAAACCGGTCAAGTGCGAGTCTGACTCGTGCATCGAGGGTTTCATACCTTCTTTTCACGTATTAATGTTATTTTTATCAATATATATAAAAGGAGATGTCCTGACTGATTGACTGACTGACAGACAACGCACAGCCTAAACCGCTGGTTCTGGAGACTTGAAATTTGGCACGGGTATTCTTCACAATACGTAGACGCACACTAAGAACGGAATTTTCAAAATTCACATCCTAAAGGGTCCAAATAGGGGGTTTTATGTTTTATAAAAAAGTGTTATATTTAATGAACGGTTGGTACTAGAGCCTTGAATTTTCACATGCAGACGCCTCAATGAAAATAAACAATTCCGTATTTTTGCATTTCTCCAAATTTTCTAAGTAGGAGTTACAGGACCTTAATTTTTGTAAGAAATAAATATTTTACCATTTCTTAACACATTTCACTGTCTTCCGATACAATATGATAGACAGGATTAGGACGAAGTCAGGTTTAAGAAATTATGAGTGTTTTAAGGTCAAAATGGGACCCCTAAGTTAAAAATCTTGCGTGTGGTGTCTTTTAAAAGGTAATTGAAAACAGTTTTTTTATGATATAAGCGGTAGGTATGAGTTATATCATGGGTTTTAAAACTAAAATACGACATCGATGTTTCAAATTAGAAATTTGATATGATTTTTAAAGTGATTATATTGTTTATTTAAACTATTCTGCTAACTGCTGCGTTAGCTCGAGTGTGGCTACTAAATGCACGCAAGGTTTCAATTCAATACGAGGCTGTCGAGAGTGTTCACAAACGCGTGTATCCTGCACCACGCGCACCCACGTCAAGCTGCCACCTAAAAAAAAAAAGCTGCCGCCTCGCTCCTCAGCCATAAGCCCGGACAAATAACGGGCAACCTTCGGAGTTGTCGGTTGGACGTTTGGGTTGTGGGCCTTAGATGTCCATTGAGTACGTGGCGTTTTAGTAGGTTAGATACTCCGGTTCGGAGTTAGGTACCGAATCAAACCAAAAAAAAAACCGGTCAAGTGCGAGTCTGACTCGCGCATCGAGGGTTTCATACCTTCTTTTCACGTATTAATGTTATTTTTATCAATATATATAAAAGGAGATGTCCTGACTGATTGACTGACTGACAGACAACGCACAGCCTAAACCGCTGGTTCTGGAGACTTGAAATTTGGCAGGGGTATTCTTCACAATACGTAGACGCACACTAAGAACGGAATTTTCAAAATTCACATCCTAAAGGGTCCAAATAGGGGGTTTTTTGTTTTATAAAAAAGTGTTATATTTAATGAACGGTTGGTACTAGAGCCTTGAATTTTCACATGCAGACGCCTCAATGAAAATAAACAATTACGTGTTTTTGCATTTCTCCAAATTTTCTAAATAGGAGTTACAGGACCTTAATTTTTGTAAGAAATAAATATTTTACCATTTCTTAACACATTTCACTGTCTTCCGATACAATATGATAGACAGGATAAAGGACAAAGTCAGGTTTAAGAAATTATGAGTGTTTTAAGGTCAAAATGGGACCCCTAAGTTAAAAATCTTGCGTGTGGTGTCTTTTAAAAGGTAATTGAAAACAGTTTTTTATGATATAAGCGGTAGGTATGAGTTATATCATGGGTTTTAAAACTAAAATACGACATCGATGTTTCAAATTTGAATTTGATATGATTTTAAAAGTGATTATATTGTTTATTTAAACTATTCTGCTAACTGCTGCGTTAGCTCGAGTGTGGCTACTAAATGCACGCAGAGGCTGTCGAGAGTGTTCGCAAACGCGCGTATCCTGCACCGCGCGCACCCGCGTCAAGATGCCGCCTAAAAAAAAAAAGCTGCCGCTTCGCTCCTCAGCCATAAGCCCGGACAAATAACGGGCAAAGTTCGGAGTTGTCGGTTGGACGTTTGGGTTGTGGGCCCTAGATGTTCATTGAGTACGGGGCGTTTTAGTAGGTTCCAGTTCGGAGCTAGGTACCGAATCAAACCAAAGAAAAAACCGGTCAAGTGCGAGTCTGACTCGCGCATCGAGGGTTCCATACCTTCTTTGCACGTATTAATGTTATTTTAATCTATATATATAAAAGGATAAGTCCCGACTGACTGATTGACAGACAACGCACAGCCTAAACCGCTTGCCTCTATTTCTATTTTTTTTTTATAGGGGGGTTTATGTTTTATAAAAAAACGTTATAATTCATGAACGGTTGGTACTAGAGCCTTGAATATTTACACGCAGTCGCCTCAAAGAAAATAAACAATTACGGTTTTTGTATTTCTCGAAATTTTCTAAGTAGAAGTCACGGGACCTCAATTTTTGTAAATAATAAATATTTTACCATTTCTTAACACATTTTACTGTCTTCCGATACAATATGATAGACAGGATTAAAACGAAGTCAGGATTAAGAAATTATGAGGGTTTTAAGGTCAAAATAGGACCCCTAAGTTAAAAATCTCGCGTGTGGTGTCTTTTAAAAGCTAATTGAAAACCGTTTTTTTATGGCATAAGCGGCAGGTTTGAGTTATATCATGGGTTTTAAAACTAAAATACAACATCGATGTATACAATTTGAATTTGAAATAATTTTAAAAGTAATGGGAAAAGATTATATTGTTTATTTAAACTACTTTACTAACTGCTGCGTTAGCTCGAGTGTGGCTACTAGATGCACGCAAGGTTTCAATTCAATACGAGGCTGTCGAGAGTGTTCACAAACGCGTGTATCCTGCACCACGCGCACCCACGTCAAGCTGCCATCTAAAAAAAAAAGCTGCCGCCTCGCTCCTCAGCCATAAGCCCGGACAAATAACGGGCAACGTTCGGAGTTGTCGGTTGGACGTTTGGGTTGTGGGCCCTAGATGTCCATTGAGTACGTGGCGTTTTAGTAGGTTAGATACTGCGGTTCGGAGTTAGGTACCGAATCAAACCAAAAAAAAAACCGGTCAAGTGCGAGTCTGACTTGCGCATCGAGGGTTTCATACCTTCTTTTCACGTATTAATGTTATTTTAATCAATCAATATATATAAAAGGAGATGTCCTGACTGATTGACTGATTGACTGACTGACAGACAACGCACAGCCTAAACCGCTGGTTCTGGAGACTTGAAATTTGGCACGGGTATTCTTCACAATACGTAGACGCACACTAAGAACGGAATTTTCAAAATTCACATCCTAAAGGGTCCAAATAGGGGGTTTTATGTTTTATAAAAAAGTGTTATATTTAATGAACGGTTGGTACTAGAGCCTTGAATTTTCACATGCAGACGCCTCAATGAAAATAAACAATTACGTGTTTTTGCATTTCTCCAAATTTTCTAAGTAGGAGTTACAGGACCTTAATTTTTGTAAGAAATAAATATTTTACCATTTCTTAACACATTTCACTGTCTTCCGATACAATATGATAGACAGGATTAGGACGAAGTCAGGTTTAAAAAATTATGAGTGTTTTAAGGTCAAAATGGGACCCCTAAGTTAAAAATCTTGCGTGTGGTGTCTTTTAAAAGGTAATTGAAAACAGTTTTTTTATGATATAAGCGGTAGGTATGAGTTATATCATGGGTTTTAAAACTAAAATACGACATCGATGTTTCAAATTTGAATTTGATATGATTTTAAAAGTGATTATATTGTTTATTTAAACTATTCTGCTAACTGCTGCGTTAGCTCGAGTGTGGCTACTAAATGCACGCAGAGGCTGTCGAGAGTGTTCGCAAACGCGCGTATCCTGCACCGCGCGCACCCGCGTCAAGATGCCGCCTAAAAAAAAAAGCTGCCGCCTCGCTCCTCAGCCATAAGCCCGGACAAATAACGGGCAAGGTTCGGAGTTGTCGGTTGGACGTTTGGGTTGTGGGCCCTAGATGTTCATTGAGTACGGGGCGTTTTAGTAGGTTAGACATTCCGGTTCGGAGCTAGGTACCGAATCAAACCAAAGAAAAAACCGGTCAAGTGCGAGTCTGACTCGCGCATCGAGGGTTCCATACCTTCTTTGCACGTATTAATGTTATTTTAATCTATATATATAAAAGGATAAGTCCCGACTGACTGATTGACAGACAACGCACAGCCTAAACCGCTTGCCTCTATTTCTATTTTTTTTTTATAGGGGGTTTATGTTTTATAAAAAAACGTTATAATTCATGAACGGTTGGTACTAGAGCCTTGAATATTTACACGCAGTCGCCTCAAAGAAAATAAACAATTACGGTTTTTGTATTTCTCGAAATTTTCTAAGTAGAAGTCACGGGACCTCAATTTTTTTAAATAATAAATATTTTACCATTTCTTAACACATTTTACTGTCTTCCGATACAATATGATAGACAGGATTAAAACGAAGTCAGGATTAAGAAATTATGAGGGTTTTAAGGTCAAAATAGGACCCCTAAGTTAAAAATCTCGCGTGTGGTGTCTTTTAAAAGGTAATTGAAAACCGTTTTTTTATGGCATAAGCGGCAGGTTTGAGTTATATCATGGGTTTTAAAACTAAAATACAACATCGAAGTATACAATTTGAATTTGAAATAATTTTAAAAGTGATGGGAAAAGATTATATTGTTTATTTAAACTACTTTACTAACTGCTGCGTTAGCTCGAGTGTGGCTACTAGATGCACGCAAGGTTTCAATTCAATACGAGGCTGTCGAGAGTGTTCACAAACGCGTGTATCCTGCACCACGCGCACCCACGTCAAGCTGCCATCTAAAAAAAAAAAGCTGCCGCCTCGCTCCTCAGCCATAAGCCCGGACAAATAACGGGCAACGTTCGGAGTTGTCGGTTGGACGTTTGGGTTGTGGGCCCTAGATGTCCATTGAGTACGTGGCGTTTTAGTAGGTTAGATACTCCGGTTCGGAGTTAGGTACCGAATCAAACCAAAAAAAAAACCGGTCAAGTGCGAGTCTGACTCGCGCATCGAGGGTTTCATACCTTCTTTTCACGTATTAATGTTATTTTAATCTATATATATAAAAGGATAAGTCCTGACTGACTGATTGACAGACAACGCACAGCCTAAACCGGTGGCCCTAGAGACTTGAAATTTCATTGCAATCAATCTATTTTTACGGATTATATCGCGATTTATTTTATTTTTCCCGACGTTTCGAAAGCTTCCGCCCGTGACCATGGGTGCTGCAAAGCATTCGAAACGTCGGGAAAAATAAAATAAATCGCGATATAATCCGTAAAAATAGATTGATTGCAATGTCTAGTATTCGCGTAAATAAAAGACAACATTATGTGACTTGAAATTTGGGAGGTGTATAAATTCTTCACAATACGTAAACGTACACAAAGAACGGAATTTTCAAAATTCGCATCCTAAGGGGTCCAAATAAGGGGTTTTATAAAAAAATCGTTATAATTCATGAATGGTTGGTACTAGAGCCTTGAATTTTCACACGCATACGCCTCAAATAAAATAAACAATTATGTATTTTTGCATTTCTCGAAAGTCACAGGACCTCAATTTCGGTAATAAAAAAAAATATTTTACCATTTCTTAACACCTATCACTGTTTTCCGATACAATATGAAAGAGTATTATTAGGACGAAGTCAGATTTAAGAAATTATGAGTGTCTTAAGGTCAAAATAGGACCCCTAAGTTAAAAATCTCGCGTATGGTGTCTTTTAAAAGGTAATTGAAAACCGTTTTTAGGGTTTCATACCTAAAAGGTAAAAAAGGAACCCGTATGGTCTGAATTCGTCTGTCTGTCTGTCTGTCACACCTATATATTTCAGCATCAGCTGACGCTACCGATTTGAAACTTGGTACAGTTTTCGATCTTTCTTACCCAACCTCATCACAAATGAAAAAAATATATTTTTTGTTTTAGTTTTTTAAAGTTGAAATGGATCATCAAAATTTCAAAGTGTGACTACAATATCGAGTGGGTTATCATATGAAAGAGCTTCATTCGCACATCTCAAAACACATTTTTATTTTGGTTTATATTACGTAGTTTCTGGCTGATAATCAAAAATGTAAAAAAATACCACCAAAAATTATCTCCGAAGTTTGTGGAGGGAAAAATCTGAAATAATTATGGGTAATAATTATAATATGTACCTATATCTATATTTTAAAGGAAAAATAAAATGATCATTCTGAATAGTACAGTTTTATAGTAATACTAAAAAACTCGACAAACAAACTTAGTTTTGTGGTTTGTTTTTTTTTTTTGGTATCTGAGATGTTAATTACATTAATAGTAAAATAACTTTAATACATCCAAAGATGGTATGGAACCCTCGGTGCGCGAGTCCAACTCGCACTTGACTGGTATTTATTTATGATATAAGCGGCAGGTATGCGTTATATCATGGGTTTTAAAACTAAAATACGACATCGATGTTTCAAATTTGAATTTGATATGATTTTTAAAGTGATGGGAAAAGATTATATTAGTTATTTAAACTATTATGCTAACTGCTGCGTTAGCGCGAGTGTGGCTTCTAAATGCACGCAAGGTTTCAATTCAATGCGAGGCTGTCGAGAGTGTTCGCAAACGCGCGTATCCTGCACCGCGTGTACACGCGTCAAGCTGCTGCCTTAAAAAAAAAAGCTGCCACCTTTCTCCTCAGACATAAGCCTGGACAAATAACGGGCAACCTTTGGAGTTGTCGGTTGGACGTTTAGGTTGTGGGCCCTAGATGTCCATTGAGTACGGGGCGTTTTAGTAGGTAAGATACTCCGGTTCGGAGCTAGGTACCGAATAGAACCAAAAAACAAAAGCCGGTCAAGTGCGAGTCGGACTCGCGCACCGAGGGTTCTATACCTGCTTTGCACATATAAATGTTATTTTCCTATTCTTTTAATACCTCAGATAGTAAAAATCCGAACTGAACCCAACCAAATTTATCGAAATTAACAGTTTTAAAGAGTTTAACAAAAACTAATTTATTTTATGACTCTGAAGCTAGGTACCGAATCTAAGCATACCACCGCAGAGCCCGGGGTTCCCTCTCATGTGTCGATGCGACAGCCGCGGGGGTTTTAGTAGGTAAGAATCCCACATACCCCGGTCGATCCCTACAGCTCCCGGAAACCTTTTGAAGGTTTCCCCCGCGAAAAAAAAAGTACCGAATCGTACCAAAAAGAAAACTAAAAAAAAACGGTCAAGTGCGAGTCTGACTCGCGCATCGAGGGTTCCATACCTTCTTTGCACGTATTAAAGTTATTTTAAAACGTGCAAAGAAGGTATGGAACCCTCGATGCGTTGTCTGTCAATCAGTCAGGACTTATCCTTTTATATATATTGATTGATGATGATGATAACGTTTTTTTATAGTAACCCATTTTTGTCCCTGAAATATCCCACATATTTAACATGAAAATCGTAAGACATCACACTCGAGATTTTGACTTTGGGTTCCACTTTGACCTAGAGACCCTCAAAATTTCTCAAACTCAACTTCGTCCTATTAATACTCTTACATTTTTAGTAGTGCCTTAAAAAAAATGCTGCCGCCTTTCTCCTCAGCCATAAGCATGGACAAATAACGGGCAACCTTTGGAGTTGTCGGTTGGACGTTTGGGTTGTGGGTGCTAGATGTCCATTGAGTACTGGGCGTTTTAGTAGGGAAGATACTCCGGTTCGAAGCTAGGCAGCGAATCGAGATACCACCGGAGAGCCCGGGGTTCTCTCTCATGTGCCGAGTGGGTTTTAGTAGGTAAGAATCCCACATACCCCGGTCGAGCCCTACAGCTCCCGGAAACCCTTTGAAGGTTTCCCCCGCGAAACATAAAAGTACCGAATCGAACCAAAAAAAATCTAAAAAAAAACCGGTCATGTGCGAGTCTGACCCGCGCATCGAGGGTTCCCTACCTTCTTTGCACGTATTAAAGTTCTTTTAATATTCCTCTTATAGCAAAAACCCAACCGCAAAACTAAGTTTGTTTCTAGAGGTTTTTTAGGATTACTAAAAAACTGTACCACTTTATTTTTTCTTCATTTTATTTTTTCTTTAAAATATAGATAGACCTCTATTACCTATAATTATTTCAGATTTTTCCCTTCACAAACTTCGGAGATAAGGGGGAACGGTATTTTTTGTGACATTTTTTGTTATAAGCAAAAAAACACGAGACATAAACAAAAAAAAAACTGTTTTGAAATTTGCAAATGAAGCCCTTTCATATGATACCCCACTTGATATAGTAGCCTCTTTGAAATTTTGACACCGGCCCCCATTCAAATAACAGTAAAAGAGATAAAATATTTTTTAATTTGCGATAAGTATTCTTATCCAACAAGTAAGATCTAAAACTGTTCTAAATATCAAATCGATAGCGCCAGTGGTTCTTGAAATATATACATGTGACAGACAGACAGACAGACAAAGTACCGCCATAAGGGTTCCTTTTTTACCTTTTAGGTATGGAAACCTAAAAACATGCTGAGTGGATTATGGTGTCATTCGGCATAGTGTTCTTGGATGCTTTAAAAAGACAACTACGTGTATTTTAGTTTATTATTTGGAAAAATATTCCCGTTGTATTAACAAATTTCACTGTTTGACCTTAAGTTTCCTCCCAAGTTTATTGTCATTTAAAAGTTCATGGGAAAATATTTTGTATTTAATTTTAGATTTTTATTTGGACTGCCTCGGTGACGATGGGCGCGAGTATGACCTTTGATCGCTTGGACCTGATTTTGATTACCAAGTCGTGCAAAATGTTATCGGGTGGAGTTTATTTTGTCGGTATTTCTTCATTAACTACCTTTGCGCGAACGAAGTCGCGGGGGACTGCTAGTCACAATATAAATGTGTGCAATTTTTACTTTTAATTAAATAGGTCGTGTGCTGATGTGGGATGCCACTTGTGTTGACACAGTGGCTCCTTAGCATGTCCAGGACACTAGTAAGAGAGCTGGTGCTGCGGCGCGGGCGGCCGAAATAATTAAAAAACAAATACAGGGTCATCGGTTCCGAATATATTTTTATGCCCTTCGGAGTCGAGACCCTGGGTCCATGGGGTCCTTCTGCCCATTGTTTGTTTAATTGATATCAAAACGGCTGGTCGACGTCACAGGGGATCCGGGAGCTGGCCATTTTCTCGCTCAGCGAGTTTCTATTTCCATACAGGGAGGAAATGCTGCCAGCATTTTGGGTACCATGCCACATGGGCCTAATTTTCTACATTTATTGTAAGTACTTATGTATTTATTAAAATTTATTGTATCTAATTAAAAGATAATAAGTATATATTTTATTTTATTAAATGAAATGCGTTTTATTCAAAATTGAAATATATTATAATTATCATATAATAATATTCTGGGACAATACTCCCAAACTAGGCAGAACCTGTACTATGGAAACCAGACAACTGATACTAATACTTATATACATTTTTTTTTGTAAATACATACTAAAATAGATAAATAACACCAAGACACTAGGTGGGAATCGAACGCACGACCCATCGGATAGCAGCCAGGGTGTCTAACCAATAGACCAACGGGTCCGTAGTATGTACTCACTTTACATACAACTGAGAGACAATTGATGTGTTCATGGGACTTTCCTTAAAAATATACACAGCAAAAAAGTTAGGTATAATGTGGCAGATTTTATTACGTGTTTGCACAACTATCCAAGTAAAATTCAGTTAATTATTACTTAGCTACCGCATTTTGTTACATTTCAGTTGATTTATTAGATTCTTCTATTCTGCGACATAATCTGCTAAGCCCTAAATTGGGGCTTCAATTCTGCTAAATGGTGGTTCTGCTATTTTAGCACAATTGCTGAATTTTAATTCTGGTAACACTGCTCGTGCTCGAGTTCCTTTGACTTCCGCACAAAAAACCGCCGGCGAAGGGAGCAGCGGGCAGCGCGAGGAGCAGGAGTAGCGGCATGACGAGTGACGTGTTTACATACTCGCGCTGCCCAATTTTCTGCCCACTTCCCTGCTCACCCCCGTGGAAATGAACCGAATGTAAACGCCGTATTACATCCAACTATCATAGTGCGGTGGCACAGGAGTGTGGTGGTTCTTTTGTTCAAAAAAGGTGATAACACTTTATTGAAGAATTATAGACCCATCTCACTCCTGAGCCATGTATACAAGCTGTTTTCGAGAGTCATTACGAACCGTCTCGAACGCAGGTTTGATGACTTCCAGCCTCCCGAACAAGCCAGGTTCCGAAAAGGCTTTAGCACCGTAGACCACATACATACGCTCCGCCAGATTATACAGAAGACCGAGGAGTATAATCGGCCATTATGTCTAGCGTTTGTGGACTACGAAAAAGCTTTCGATTCAATCGAGACCTGGGCGGTATTGCAGTCCCTCCAGCGGTGCCACATTGACTATAAGTACATCGAAGTGTTGAAGTGTTTGTACAGTAACGCCACCATGTCGATCTGACTACAGGACGAGAGCACAAAACCAATCCCATTGCAGCGAGGTGTGAGACAGGAGACGTTATTTCTCCGAAACTGTTATCAAACGCATTGGAGGACGTTTTCAAGCTCTTGGACTGGTACGGAATCGGCATCAATATCAATGCCGAATACATCACTCACCTTCGTTTTGCCGATGATATAGTTATTATGGCAGAGTCGCTGGAGGACCTCAATACGATGCTCAGCGACCTCAGTATCGTTTCCCAACAGGTGGGTCTTAAAATGAACATGGACAAGACGAAGATCATGTCTAATGTCCATGTTGCACCCATACCGGTAGTTCTTGGGAACGATACACTCGAAGTTGTTGACCACTACGTATACCTAGGACAAACTGTCCAGTTAGGTCGGTCCAACTTCGACAAAGAGGTCGCCCGAAGAATCCAACTCGTTCGGGAAACTACGCGATATCTTCTCGTCCAAAATACCGCAGTGCCTGAAGACAAAGGTTTTTAACCAGTGTGTGTGTGTGTACATTATATTTTTTTAGCAATTTTAAGTGTTTATCGTTTCTTCGTTCTGAGCACAAAACACGGTATTAGACGAGCTGCCAATCACCCGGAATAAGTTTAAAAATAAATACTGCACGAATAATATTTCTTTTGAAATGGTTTTAACTAAAATGTAAATCTGAGTAAGTAATTTCACTACGACGACTATTTCGCTATAGCGCTAGATTTTCCGCTAGGAGTCAACAACAAATAATCGAATCGGAATCGGTTGCTCTAAAATTCGGTAGATATAGCGCCGAGACCGCTAAAATAGCAGCACTGTTTGATTTTAGCACCAAACAAGTGGTGACTTTTTGATGTTCAGTTTATTATAGTAAGTCAATGTTCTAAATCTAATAAGCAGGAGAGGAGCAATAATAATAATAGAGTAGGAGTTGCCATATCACCATAAGGTAGGTACCTACATAACTAAAATCAATACTTATAATAAGTATAAGTTGCAATAACTAGTTTGAAACTATATAGGAAATCTAGAATTGAGCGGATGCTCTCTGCGAATGCTCTATAGGTACTGTTTAAAAAAAATATGTCATAATTTAGAATGCAAAATACTCTTAAAATATATAACCCAATTAAAGTAAGAAATAACCTTAATCGTTCTTAAAACAACGTTAAAGACGTTATATTCAGTAAATATTTAGATCCGCTCTAATTTCTAGATCAGCACCTGCTGGTTAGCGTGATGTCCTTCAGTGATTAGCAAACAATAAAGCCGGACTGTTTAGGAAGTATGGAGGCGGCCAGTCCATGATTTATTAACGTCGTGTTAGGTGCCCAAGGGAGCCCGCTGTTGTTGATTATATTTGGCCACTGATCAGTCTCTCGCGCTGATGCAGGTTCTTCTCCAGCTAGAGCGCGCGGTGCACCAACTTCATGAATCACTTTTCACATAGAACACTTTTATGTTTGCGACGAAGATAACCGTATAACAGAAGACGCATGAAGAAACACAAACATACATACCGACTGAGAAGCGGCACGACGCAAACGCCGAGGAGTTGGCGTAACACGTACCCAATTCGGCAGGCAGTGGCAGCGGACGGCAGTGGTGTCGCGGCACCGGCAGCGGCGGCGGCGGCGGGGGTGGTGGCAGCAGGAAGTAACGCTCTCTATGCGCCGGGCCTGGCAATCCCCAGGTCATCGGCCCGGTCCACGCCGAGTCTGTACCCATATCGATGTACCCGTGTTTGTCCAAGTGGCGCGGCGGCCAGCATCGCGAGCGGCCAGCCCGATCAGCGGTGATACACTCAATACTTGCAGCAATCGCGGAGCCGTAAATCGCAGACGCGACCGTTCCCGGAGAAGTTGCCGGCAGGATTGAAGGAGCCGGCGAAGCGCGCGGAGCGCACGTTGTGCACCACGTGCGCGCCCCGCACGCTCGGCGTCACGTGCCAGCGCCGCGAACCGCGCGTCCTGCCGCCCACTGCGGGGTGGCGCGATACTACCTTTTTCGTGGAACACCGCGCAAATTATGCCTACCCTTTGTGCTTAAAAATGGAGATTAACGACTACAATTTTTAATTATGTAACCTTACCTTTGTATGACTGCTGCAACCAAAAGTTTATAAGCTTCTTGACCACAACTAACTAAACACCAATACAGTTCAATTCGTCAAACCGTTTTATAGAGCGTGCTAAAGAAATATTACTCGTCCTTTTGTGGTAGTCAAATAATTATTTAGAAGCAAAATGGGGACTGACGGCGGCCATATTTTTTTTGCCTGACTGCCCCGAAGTCTATATGTCTATTTTTTGCATGGCCTACAACCTAAATCGTTTAGACTGTAGGCTAAACGGCTCTATGAATTTTCACTTATACGTCTTAGTTAGTGGCGACATAGGCAATAAAATACAGTGGCCGTCAGCCAAAATTTTGTATTTTTACTACCTCAAAAATCAGCAATATTATGATCAAATAAAAGGACAAAGGACAAGACATCGCGCGTCACCTGAAACAGTAAGAGGCGACTAAGCGAGTACAGGAAGACGGGCAGCAGCGTCTTTCTTTTGGATTTATCTTCCACCTATACTGCGATCCCCAAGCCGCCTGCCAAGCGTAGGGATTATGGCAACCCCTCCCTTCTAAAGGGGAGGCCTTTGTTCAGCAGTGGACGTCTATCGGCTGCTAATGATGATGATGAATATTTAAAGATAGATATCGTATTTTTAGTTTGACTTTACTTTCAAGCCTATCATGAAAAGACTTTGATGCAGGTTGGCCTGAATAAGATACAATGTTAACGGCCGAATGCCGAATACAAATAATAACGCTTCAGTTTTCTAAAAATGTTCAATTCGTTAAACTTCAATTATCATCGTGGTATACGTAAGCAGATGATGGGGCTCTCATGTCTAGTTGTAATCACTGGTCGGCAAACGATCAGTTGGTTAAGCAGTGCCAGGCAAGGTCAATCCATAGATGGCGCAATAGGTTGTGAGTTCGATTCCTGCCGAGTGTCTGGGTGTTTGTTATCTTTTAACATTTTCTTTTACTCTCAGAATCCGATGGGACGGAAGATCGACTAGACCGGGGAGAGGTCAGAGGGCCTAGATAAAATACAATCGCTTCATACCAACTCTATTTCTTCATTCACTAACGATGTCAATTCCCTATAAATTGTCACGTAATTTTTCTATGTCTTATGTCATTCTTTTTTTATATACAACATAAGCTAGTGCTTGACTGCAGACCCACCTGATGGAGATGGATGGAGATTTGCGATTACTCATTCAGCGGTCATCCCGAACTTCTGTGCATGTTTTTCTACCAGAAGGGCTTTTACAGATGGAATGAGTCTCTTGTTGACGTTACTACACTGTTGAACGACACACACATTTAGCCTTTCCGGGTGGGACACATTGTATTTATTTATTTATTTATTTTATTTATTAATATAACAGATATCTTACCCCTTACAGAGAACATTACGTGATAAGTGCTTAACTAAGTACGAGTACAACCCTATCAAATAGGGCTATTAAGAAACTGATAAAATCACGAAATCAAGACTTAAAAATATGAAAGAAAAAGAACAATTCAACGAAACGAAAATAGAAAAAAAAAACCTCAATAACCTTCTATTCAAATTACAATAATACCTCACCTAACGTAATCAAAAGTTTGAGTTTCTTTGAACAAAAAAGGAAATTCAATGTTAGGCAACCTAAAAATATTTACAGGTCATGAGCTAGAAAACAAACGACTTACACAAATCTTTTTTTTAATAAGCTTCAATTATGAGTAATACTTAATACCCCACAGTATGAAATGTTTATAAAAGTGTTAAAACAGTGAACCAGTGGGGGAAAAATTACGCCCAAGCACGTGTTAGTTTAAAAGTGCGGGGGGGGGGATAACCAAAACAAAGAATGGGTTTCTGTAGGGGTTAGTACAGTAGGCCAGCCGCGTCACGTGACCGTTCGCCGCCTCCACCTCCTTTCCCTCGCCGCGAACTCACGCCTTTCCCGTACCGGCCAGCCCCACCCACCCAGCACCTCTCGACACAGGTACCGTGCGTGGGCGCTGACGCTCAATATTGATATGTAGGACCAACTAATTATATTTAGGGGAGTGATGGCTGCTGCTCGAGTCAACTCGTGCGCGGGTGCTGCTTGGGAGGACTGGTCCGACTACTATCCCTTTGGCCGCCTAGTTTGTTGTAATTTTTGTCGTAATTTATTGTTTTTTTTTTCTTTTCTCTCTTTCTTTATATTTCGAACGGCAGGATACATTATCGCTAATGTGAGTGAGCTAGTGAGCTCAATAATTTCTTATGCTACAGTGCCTTCTACACCAGAACAAAGCAATTAGAATAAAAAATGCCCTAATCAGGAATTAAATCGCGACACTTTATAACCGGCGGCATCCATCTTAACATTAAAAAAAGGAAAACTATCGACCTAAGTACCTATTCTTTACATACGATTAGATTACATTAGATTTTAATCCACCTTAAAATCAATTAAGTTCTAAGTTCATCATGCCGAGGTTTTTGTATTTGTAAGCTTGACTTTTGTCCTATTTAAAAGATAAAATAAAGAAGTGTAATAACAAAACTCACATAGTGACACGTACCGAAAATTTAAAAACGTGGGTTCTGGCACGTTGATACTGGAGATGTGTACGGATCTGGGTTAGGGATGCTTAGCTGATTTATAACAAAACATTTAAAATCTGTTTGTATACAAGCGAAGAAGTGAATATAAAATCGACAGAAGTTTTCTTTCAAACCGAAACACCGATATACAATTAAACACTAGTTTATATTTATGAACACAACATTTTGGTCCTTGCGTAGCACAAGCAACGCTGGCGTAGCGCGTAGGCCGCGTAGCGTGGGAGCGATGCCGCTACGCACGGCGTAACGTAGCGCGACGTTTCACGAGCGTACAACGAATTAAAACGTCACGGGAGATAGCTAAAGGTATGGTCTAACACCATACCATGCATGACCTTATCAGGCACACAAAAGAGATAACGGTGCACACAAAATGTATAATGCCCGTATAGTTTGTGTATGTTTCACCCATCGCTAGGATATATATTAAGTTTTCTAGATATTTTCTCCTGAGAGGCAAAATGGGAAAGGAAAGTTTGCATTTTATTGAATTACACGTGTGTTTGTTAAAAGAAAACTATAAATTTAGTAGGTATGGAAAAACTGTTAGGGAAAATCTTATTTCAAATAGGATTACTTTTAAGGCATTTTTCTTTATATAATCTAAACATACATTCTTTCATCATTACATATGTCTAAATGTATGTACTCGTAGTTGCCAAACCGCCACTGCTCCGACTGGCGCGAGGCGGAACGTCAATTTCACCTACTATGCAGAAGACGTGTCGTAAATTGTGGCCGGGGCTTATTTTTTTATTTTCGTCTACATTTATAACACAACGAAATACTGAACGTATTTGGCTACGTCCAACTAACTCGAATGGGCAGCGTTCGGGAAACTATGTTTTATCAACTTTCGTCTTCGGGCACTGCGGTATTCTCGTCCAAAATACCGAAGACGAAAGTTTTTAACCTGTGAGTGTTGCCAGTGATGAAATATGGTATTGAGATGTGGTCACTAACAGATAAGCTCAAAGCCATACAACGATCTATGGAAAGAGATTATGCTCGGAGTTTCTTAGCGCGATTAAATCCGGAATTAGGAGATTCATTGAAGAACTAAAGTCATCGACTTAGCTCTCAGAAGCTGCAAGTTGAAGTGGCAATGGGCCGGCCACAATCGTTCGAAGAACCGATAACCGCTGGGCAATAAAGGTTCTCGAGTAGCGACAGCGAACCGGAAGAAGGAGTATAAGCAGGCCTCCGCTAGGTTGGCTGACGAAGTGACGACATTGTGTGCGTCGCAGTGCGGTGGTCGCAAATAGCCAATTGTCGTTCATTGTGTCGTTCCAAGGGCGAGACCTATCTATAGGCGGGTTTCAGCAGTGGACGTCTCCCGGCTGGTGATGATGATTAGTTAAAACCGGGAAGGCGGATCTTTCCCGACATGCTTGTAGGATTACACCGATAACCACGCAGAGCCAGTATTTTTATAGATATCATACTACTTGGAATAAACGTTATATGTATTGTTAAAACCTGTACCATTAAAAGAATAATATCTCGATGCTACAGTGGTTTAAAGGTATGAAAAATATGGACTCGAAGGCACAAGTGTGAGGAGGGTATGTCACAAAGGTGTTGTTATCACAGAAATGTTCGGACGTGACTCGACCTAGATAGTTCGATCTGTGGATTTTGAGTCCAGTTTAATGAGGAGATAAAGAAAACCTAAAATATCAGAATAAAAGCGAACTGCGCGGATTGTTTTAGTACGTCTTATACTTCCTTATATTTGAGACTCAGATAAAACGTACCAATTACTCAGAGTAAATATTTATATTTACTCTGAGACCAGTAAATATAAATATTTACTCTGAGACCTATTATGTAGTCAGAGTTACTGCCGCACTCACAACACCATACGTCAGCTAGTTTTACTTAGCACTAATCTAGTTCTTGAAATTAGGTTATTTCGACACTCGAAGCCAATTAATACTTTAAACTCTAATAACGAGTAGAAATACACACTCTAACTGGAAAAAGTCCTCCAATCAACCAAATTGCTTATTCGGAAAACGTGGCCAGCAAATAATGGAAACACCCCATTAAAATTTATTCAGCTGAACATGAACGCTGGCGCTAATAGATACAAAAATGAACACTTAAGCATAAATCACTCATAAATATTAATTACAACTGTGACGAACGTCAAATTAGCACGAATAGCGTGATACTCATTACTATGTTAGGGAAAAAAGAACTTGTACTAACCGAACTTTTTATTAAAACTAGCCCCGTGACACAGGAAATCTGAAAATAAAACAAAAACAACGTTTAGTATAAACAATACACATAAAGTATGTGGGTAATGTTAATGTTGTTTTCATGCTGTTCGAGTATCTTCATTCGAAAGATTGGTGTCCCAAAATAGAAAATGTTTTTGTTTTATACAACTTTGTCAGTGCTATGAACGGGTAACATGAGTACTCTTTTTAGTTTTTAAGGTTCCATACCTAAAAGGTAAAAAAGGAACCCTTATGTTGGGACTTCGTCTGTCTATCTGTCACACCTATTATTTCAGGAACCACTGAGTAGCGATAGAGTCAGTGGCACTGACGCTATCGATTTGAAACTTGGAATAGTTTTTACTTACCCAACCTCATCGCAAATGATAAAAACATATTTTTCCTTTTAGTTCTTTTTTTAATGGGAGTCGAAATGGGTCATCAAAATTTCAAAGTAATTTCATATGAAAGTTCTTAATTTGTACATCTCAAAACAATTTTTTATTTTGGTTTATGTCACGTAATTGTTGACTGATAATCAAAAATGTCAAAAATAATACAGTTCCCCTTATCTCCGAAGTTTGTGGAGGGAAATATCTGAAATAATTATGAGTAATACATCTATATTTTACAGGAAAAATAAGATGATCTTTCTAAATAGTACAGTTTTTTAGTAATCCTAATAAAAACATCGACAAACAAACTTAGTTTAGCGGTTTGCTTTTTTTGCTATGTGAAGTGTTATGAATCATAAAATTTACTTTATACGCCCAAAGATGGTATGGAACTCTCGGTGCGTGAGACCGACTCACACTTAACTGGTATTTTTTTTCATTATAAGCTATCGCTAAGCTGCAATCCTGATGGAAAGCGACGATGCAATTGATGATGGTAAAACACACAGCGTAAGGGTCCGTATTTGTTGCACGTAATGTCGTCCTATGATAATGGAGATTAGGAATCACGTAATTCCTATAAGCGGTGATAGCTCAGTGGGCGAGCGCTCGCATTGGAAACAAGGTGCGCAGGTTCGAACCCCGGCTCGGAACTCTAATTTCTTTAATGAATCATGTGAGAATCGTCTTTATGCGATTGTTACAAACTGTCTGTAAAGGAAATCATCGTGACCAAACCTGCACATCTGAGAAAGCCTAACTAGCTTTCGAATGACATGTGAAGTCCGTCAACCCGTACTTGGCCAGCGTGCGCGTATATATGTATGTATAGGGGTATATACGGGCTAAGGCCATCCTAAGTCCCTACCTCTTGAGGAGATGCCCCTAGGAGGCCCGTGCCCAACAGTGGGACAAAAACAAGAGTTTGATATGAACATAGTGAATAAAATCCTATTTAATAGATCAAGTTGTTTATAGTTACCGCCAGAGGCGCTGGTGTTAAATGTATAAAGCTCAGAGTACCTATATCGGTATAAAGACTGAAAATTTTACCCTTTTCGTTATTTTACAACCTCTCTCGTACGTCCAAAAATTGGGCATACTGGCGAGCGCTCTTGCCACCTAGTTATGTCCCAAACACGACGCTAGAGGGCGGTTAGCCAAGTTAACTCATCAACTCTACTAACACAAACCGCCACTAGTTTGATTTAAAATATTATTCTTAAGTAAGTACCTTTAATCTTTTACCAATTTTCAATTTTTATTGCATTACAAATAAAATTTTACAATAATAGAATTTAACGTTTTCTTCAGATAATCAGACTTATTACCGCAAAAAATACTATTGTAGATCATAGAGCTAGAGATAGTTTTTTAGTAAGCATTATGACATATATTCACTATAAACATCTGTATAAGTATATGTATAAAGGTACAATTATACGTGATAATTGTATCGTAAATATTTACACGTTTCGCGATATAAACATTATTCAGCGTACTAGTTTCACGATAGAAATCCGAAGTTCTGTATGGATGTTTCGTCGTTAATTCAAGAAATAGAGCTAAAAAATTAAAAATAATCGAATGCTACTAAAATAAAAATGTTTATGTTTAGTAGCTCGGGATAACTATTATTTATATAAAAGTAATTTAAAATATGATTGTGACATATTCAATAATTTAATTAAAAAACAAGTTTTCCTGAAATTAAATAATTATATTTCTCTGTATAAAATATGCACATTCAACAGTTCTCTGTTTTCTTAAGAGTTTTTAGCTTAATTATTGTAAATAATATTATAGCCGCACACACTACCAATATGTTCATTCAAGTCTCCGGTCTCCACTCCAGTCGGTCCCTGAAACATCAGTTTTCGAGACATCTACGTAGATTAATTAGTATCTGAAATATTGTTTACTTTTGTAGTGAATACGTGGTTTTTGGAATGCTTTTAAATGCTTTTTGCTAGCAGAACAAGTAAAACCCTTGTCGTGTTTTTTTAAGTAACCGCCTGGATATTCGTAAACATAAATAATGAAAAATATGCGATGACCCTTATCAGTCAAATAACGTGAAATTCATGAACAACGACATCTATACATTGGTTGTGAAAATAACAGTCTTATTAGCGTAAGCTAATAGTGCGCGGCAACTCGGCAGATAGCGCTAGTAACATTATGGCTTATGGAAACTAAGACCACCATACATTATGTACTCACCGTTTCTGTTCATTATCCCAAAAATTAAGCGAAACACATTAACATTAATAACGCGAAGAGAATACGGTATATTTAGTGTAAACAGTTAAAAAAAAAGTTTAACTAGATACAAATAGCGACCGGTCCACCGGTCACATGTGCGCACTGCGACCAAAGTGTAGTTTGCCGCGATTGGTTCAGAGCGTGCGGTCGGTAACGGTGAGCGCAGAGAGGCCGCACTCCATTGGCGGCGCCCGGTAGCGTCGGTACAACAGAGCACGCCGCCGCACGTGACGGATGCCCCTGCCCGAAGGCCGTCCTCATATATCGCACACTAACACAAGATGGCACTGTAGCGCAACTTGTTTACAATAATTCTACTCTCTTTAGTATGAGAACAGTGACATAATTCACGTAATAAATTATTACATTATCTACGCAGCGCCGCCACCGCGGCTGCGTAAGAATACTCGCGCGCGAGCGTCGAGCGCTTCGTGTGCTGTGACCGTATTGTAACCATAAAAACGCAGCAGCAGGCATCGGTAACATCGGGCCCGCTGCACGTGTCCGGCTCTCTTGGAACGGGTCACATAATCCCGCATCAGTGCCTACCTATCTATGTATATGCAGATATGATATAACGTATGCGGTGGGTCTACGCGCAGTAATACGGCAAACAAGTTGTCAAATTAGAAGAATTAAACGAATCGTATGCGTCGAACTTTACAATAATATGGTACGGTCTTAATTAAATCTACAGCCTTAATTAAATCTAAGAGTACCGTATAGTTTATGTATAGGTACCTAACAAAATAATGAAGATTGAGGTGTTTTTGCTATGTTTATATTTACATACTCAATTCGATGTTTGAACTTCATTGAGAGCGTCTCAACTGTGAAAACATGGTAAAACTAGACAGGTACTCCTTGAATTTTTTTGAATTTCGCGATTCAATTAGTTGTAAGTAATTATTTAATTTAATTTACTATAATCATTGCACGTTCGTTACATACTAGACTTGACCTGCTTAATTAATATATTACGGGCGGTTTGTTGAAACAGAAAACAATATATTTGTGTATATCAATCAATCAGCTTCGGTGTTCTGCGATAACAGGACATTCAGTAAATACGTACTACTACTTACGTATTTACTGAATGTCCTGTTGCAATTATGCACCTAGCTACGTACATAGAAAAACTTCTATATGCCTTTTTTTTCATAAACAGTATATTTACTTGACACCAAACTCTTAGATCAAACTATTTTTATTTACTTCCAAACAGATTAAATGGGTATAAAATGAAAGGCCATGTCGAGCAAAGTTGTAATATATACATGTGTATACGTTATAAAATATAGGCGATAATTCTGACTGTACAGAGAATACTAATTCATTAGACAAGATTTATTGGAGGTGCCTCCGCAACATTCGTGATGACCATTGTACAGATCGTTTCAGGAATTCTGACGTACTGAGCTGAATTTGCTACGAGCTTGCCGGCCACGAACCCACCAAATTATAATTACGTGAAACCCATTACCTGTTTTCTAACTAATACCATAGAGAAATTACAGAGCAAGGCTTAGCTCTACATTCACAACTTCTGAAAGTAAAACAAATTATTGCTTTGTAGCCTATATTATTTTTTATGGTGATATCTCTCGCAGATGCATCTTGTCCGATACGCTATGTTACCATTGTTGACACATACTATTACTACCTTATACTACTTTTGTACGCCAATTTCAGCCCATTCAGCTCAGTTCATTTCTGACCGCTGAAGAAAAGAGGATTTTATTAGAAGGGGAGAGAACACTGAATAATAAAGAAGAGTTTAATGCTATGGGGAAAAAGTGCAAGAAAATATGCACGAATATTTAATCAATCGTGCCCCAATATCTTAATAAATCGTGCCCCAATATCTTAATCAATCGTGCCCCAATATCTTAATCAATTGTGCCCCAATATCTAATAAATCGTGCCCTATTATTCTTTCCAATTATATTATTGACCACTGTATCATTAATTAAGCTTATCGATTGTCGTCATAAAATAGAGACCATCGCGTTTCTGTCTGTTTAAAACCGGGCTTTGGCAAACGGGAGTTTTCATGTATTCAAATGTACTATTACAGTTTATAATTACAGCTGCTATGCTTTCCGTGTGACCCATTTGTACGCGATTAAGACGAGCTTTGCATTAACTTTATACATTAAAATAACTTACGCATAGTTCCTTTATTTTCAATTAATCTCATCGATATATTAACCTAGAATGTTTATTCATATAACATCCTTTAGTAGCGCTATCAAATAGATAAAGCAATGTTAATGTACTTCATGACCGAGTTTAGGTAAGTTGAAGTATGAAGTACCTACGATTCAGGCCACAGTGCGTAAGCGCAGACGGCACGAAGACGTGCCCTCCAACCACGTTATCTAAAACCTGAGTCCAAAACAATCACTTATCTTGAAATCTGGCGTATGCTATATTCTGATAACATCGCCTAAAATATACACGCCTCGAATCGAGATGCGGAAAGTAGGTAAAAAGCGACTGATAACAAGCAAATTGTTCACGCAATGCGGCGTACCTCGTAAGGGTAAGTAGGTATTGTAGCCAAGTTATATGTGCATGATCGCTAAAAATAACGAGTTTAGTACTTAGAGGAGATACCACTGGAGAGAGCATGATGCGCTAACCCCTCTCTACCAAATTTTTGTTCATATGTTCAGGTCATTCTTTATTTGTGTGCACATCTTTTTGAATGTGTTGCAAGTTTATTACAGTGTAGGTTCCTAGAAACATGAAGAGTTTGCATTAGACATTTGCAAGAGTATGCGTGAAATTGTATCTGTGTGTGTTTACTTTGCCTCCCGCACCCCGCAAAAGTGCCACGAAAAATTTGTTCGGGGAATCGACGAGATACTAGCTCCATTCTAATTACAGGTTCTAATTCTGAGGTTTAGTAACATTAGAACAAGTTTTTCTATATGTATACCTTTTCATATCAACAATTTCAGAGGCCACTTTTGTTTGAAGTACCTACCTACTACTCGTATCTTGCAGGAACTAGGTACTATTAATTATTGGTTAATGAAAAACAATTTCTAAATAATGTCACACGTCGTGGGAGCTCTACCTGTCCGCCAAAATTTTTTTTTTACTCCTGCCACAGGATTGTAAGTTGCCTGTAAAGATCTGATAAGAAACTCAGCGTTGTGTAATTTTAAATTTATATTCTTATGAGTACACATGTATATATTATAAATAAACTATACGCACCTACACATTAGCTCATGAACGAATTGTCTATTAAGCTTTCTGAGGATTTAACAACATGACTTCGCCTTTGTAATACTATCATTTTAGTTCAAAATGATAAATGATTAGCACAAAATAAATGTATTTAATAGATAACAGCTTGACGCAGTGCGATAGCCGCTGATAGCGGTACACCTCCCCTCGCGTTGCGACTGTTCATCAGCTGGCTTCCGTAAGCCGTCAAAACACTGCTAGCTTCACAGTTCGATAAATCTAGGTAAGCAAGATGCTAATATTACTTAAATCCAGATTCATCTCTTTTGAACAAAATTCGATCATTGGCTCAATGGATCCAAGTGGATGAAGATAAAATAAAGGTAACCGTGGTACCACTACTGGTGGCATTATGTACTAACAAAGGTACAAAAGTTTATCATAATCTTCTTCTTGCCGTCACAATAAAAATTCTAAGCGGTTCATGTTGTGGTGGAAATATTGGTCATTCAACAGGACCTTAACATTATTATTAGATTTTTTTTTAACTGTCTTCAAAGGAGGTTCTCGTCTCTATTCGTCGCGTATGTGTTTTTATATGGATGATTTAATTAACACACGAATAGGTCTGCCAGGTCACCCAGGACTTTTTTATTTATCCTAGTGACGTACCATGCAAGACGGTTGCCTGATGGTAAGCGACAAAGCTTGCCAAGAGAGCTGCACTCTACTGTCGCTAGTCACCTGAGACATTAGTAATTAAGTCTCTTGAGACCGGCAATCTTATCAGCTTACAGTGCTCTTCCCATCCGAACAAGGCAATATTTACAGATTGCTGCTAGACGGCAGATTACAGACCATGCGGTAGTACCTTCCTGAACGGTACCTTACACAAGGGACCTGGGCCAGTGCCCAGTAAATACTTTTTGAAGAAATTGCTAATTGGAAACGTGAAAATTGGGCGGTTTACAACAGTTCTCTACCACGCCATAAGATTTTATTTTTCAATATTATCTAAATACATGTAGGATTTAGGTATCTTTAGTTTAAAGTTTCACGATGGCGTAAAAGTCAGAGAGTGCAGGTGACAAGTTGAGTCACAATAATTTACAAAAGACAAAATATCCGACTACAGACGAATTTATTTTTTATACTACCAAGGTGGCAAGCAAGCGTGCGGCCCGCCTGATGGTAAGCAGTCACCGCAGCTATAGACGCTAGCAACACCAGAGGAATCACTAGCGCCCTATAATATACTCAAATTTGAATACGCAGGTATATGTATAAAAAGTGTACAATAAACCCTTGATGAAGTATTAAAAATCTGAAATAATTTCTTAGGATTAGTTGTCTTTACATCTACATACTTAGTTGGCAGTGAACTACAACACATCTATATACTTCTTATTATCAAAGTTGCATGGAGATATGGCCATTATTAATGCCTACCCAAAAAAAAAGAACGTCTTAATATAAATGTGTAAATGAAATAATAATGCTAAATCAATCTATCTAAACTGCTAGGCGGATGTTGTAATTCAAAGAAGTCGATTACACTCAGGCGGTTTGTACTTTCGAGTTCTTACCACAATTGTATTAATTTAACCGCTTGCTTGCCCGTGTTAACGGGTAGTTAACAAAACGCATTCGCTAAAACGTCCATGTTAGCTGGTAGTTAACATCGCGATTCAGTCTACTATGCCCGTGTCAACTAGTAGTTAACATGGCGCCGCCATGCTACCGCGGTTGAATAAAAATAGATATACTTGTCTTTATCGCTCTAGGGTTTAGTTTGTATTATTTATCTCGTTTCTCCGTTAAATTTCCCGTCCTATTAATCTCAGTCGAATATCCAAGCCATAGAGAAAAAAATACAAAAAAAAAATTAAACGTTTTTTCTCTTTCTTGTCACTGAGTGTTGATTTGGTGCGGGTTGTGTGCGATATTTTTGCTGATTTTCTTGTTAAATTGAGTTTTGTTCTTCAAGATCTATTGTATTTATCAAGCTGTTTAAATAACTAACACGTAGATATAAAAATCCACCATGAAAAGTATAAGTATATAGAACAAAAAAAAAACGAAAAACTAAAGTGATTTGACTGAGAGCATGGGAACTGTCTCAGAAATGTTCATATTTATCAGAAGTGGTGAATGCTATCCCTATGATTTTTGTTTGTTTTAAAAGAATATAAAACTACTTATTTACTGTTACTTTCATTTTATGCCTAAAATGATATTTGTGCATGATATGCCTTGTCAAGTTTTACGCCGCGCGGCGCCAGATAATGGTATGGGATCACAGGCCTGTAAATTAATAAATATGTATTGACGAGAATACGTTTTTATTTCTTATCCTATTATCCATTATTTAAGTAACGTAATCAAAGATTAAAAACCATATATCATCGCTTTAATTTTTGAGTTATGAGCTTTTAAATTCAAGACGAGCTTTAAAACGCGCAATCACAATTTCAACACAGCATAACTCTGCACCAGAGTCGTAATCTGAGGAACAAAAGATAACATTGTATAAGTAGTTTCATAGTAAACATAAAAAATATAACACTTGACCATCTTTCTAAACAAATTGACTCACAAGGACCGATTGCGTGAAATCCAACTCGCGCGCCGCAGCTGTAAACAACGGCGGGGTGCATAAGTGTTTGTTGCCGGGCAACGGTGTCAGGTAACGCTACGGGGGCCGGGCAACGGGAGTGCGAGCGGGACAAGCGAGCGGTTAAGAGGATTCCAGGGGCATGAAGAGAAATGGTCAACAAGGAGGGCAGTGCGTTTGCCACGAGCGGAAGCTTTTCGCAGAGCCACTTATTGTCCGAGGTCGCGCTGCCGCCGCCGCACCGCCCGCGCCGCACAGCCACGAATCAGACGCGCTTCTCGCCGCGCCCGGGCGCCCGTCCGCCTCATTCAAGAGGCGCGGACGCGTGGTGCGCGCGAGCACGAGCCTCGCACTTGGCTTAGAACATAACAGACAACTGCATCACGAGGCTACTCTCGCCGACTAATCATTCAGTTTTGTGTCGCTCGGCCTTGATTGAACGGTAGGTAGACTTGATCTATGGTCGTAATCAGAGTAACCTTTGATCCGTGACGCTGCACTAATACGTCCTACTAGTAGTTAGTATATTAAAAAATATTTTAGTTGTTAAAAAGTTTCCGCACACTTTTCATTATATTTATAGTTTAGCTTTGTGGATGAGACGCTCATTATTGTGTTATTGAAATAGTTTCGGTCTGTTTACAAGAGCGTGCGCGCTCACCGCTGGGAAACCATTTATTATACCCATCCTAGTTTCTATTTGTGATGCCTTGAAGCACGACCTGCTCTCGTGGTCACATGAGCTATGGGGAATATTGAGGTTAAAGTAAAGAATATATTGATTCGAATGGCTCACGTCGTGTTTACTTATCTGGTTTGGTACCAAAGTCATTTAAGGTAGCGTATATACTGAGGGTCTGAGTTTGGTACATAATGTACAAAAAAAACTGTACATATTATTATTCACTCCCATTATGAAACTGTATATCGATAAATAATTAATTCAGTACGTAGCTATTTATCCCGGTATTAAGTAGAGACAGTTCAGGTTAAGCAACCATCTGCGCCAGGGGCAAGCCTGACAGAGGTGAAATTTAATAAACCGATCGAAAAGCATTGAGATAATTGGTACATGAACTAATTATCTCAATGCTGTATGTATAATACCTCAATATCCAAAAACCAATAACTCTTACTTTAATATTATGTAGATTTATGAAACTTAGTTAACGTTTAATGTAGGTATAATTTTCACGTTTTATTTTGTATAACGAAATATGTATTATTATTACCTACTATGATATTATTAAATCGTCTAGGTATATTTATATTTAAATCGCGAAAGACTTCTTGCGTCTGACCAAACCGCCTCCCTGTAGCGTCCACCGCTAATAGCAAGATTTCTTATGGGTTTAATGCATATATATGGAATTTTTATCCATATGAACTCCAACGTCAACATGAAATTCCATTTAAATAAAACATGTAAAAATTATTTTTTTAAATATTTCAGCCCTTTAGTACCGGCCCTATTTCGCATCATCGCATCGCGTTTTGGAGTTTGTACTTCATTACCGCCTGTGTAGTCCACTATCACTTTCAGTCATTAAACACAATTTCTACCATGTGTATGTATGCAATAATGATAGCACAACGCAACTGGATTATTTACCACCACCGCAGTGAAGCTGCTGATCTGGCCATACTTCACAATACTGATTAATAGCTAGTCACCTGCCATACCATAGGACTGGCTATTCCCATATGAGAGGTCTGACTATGCTGGGAGAAAAGCGATGAACTACGTTGCTCCTAGGCCTTTTCCAATAAGCTACTTGGTACCCAATGTAATTCTGCACATTCTGCTGGTATTACCGATCCAAACAAACACAATGTAAAGGTGTCCTCACCATCGTGGGCTAAATCATCATGTCCCTACTTGTTAGTGCTCCCCGCAGCGTCATACAAGTCAGTGGATTGGGGTGAGATTCAGGAGCTCAGTATTAGATTAGTCAGTATTCGCTGAACAAAGCTTATGTCCACGGACTAAATATTTTCTCTGCAAGCGGCACATTTAATTAATTTGCATCTCAAATGCTACAGCTGCTCTTATTTTATATTTATGTTACACCATTGTATACCCACCTACTTATATAGGCGGAATATCTTATATTACAGGCACGAAACGTGTGTAAAACACGCTACGTGTACACAGTAACAATCGGATAACTGATTAGCGAACTGTTCATAATTCCGGATAAATATTTAGGTAAATTACTGGTGCGTAACAGATGTTTCACGTTTGCCGTGCGCGGGCACAATACGACACCATTTTTCAAGAACGGATAAGGCAGTAAAGTTAAAGCGCCTAATCCTACCTGCCTTATACTACAAAGTTATTACTTTGCTAATACTAAGAATTTTACTTCTAATATCTTTGGCGCGTCTTTCTAATGGATTACCTACAACCATCTTTACTGCAACCCCCAAGACGCCTGCCAAGCGTGAGGATGAGCAACCCTTCCCTTTCTAAGGGGGATCCCTTTGTTAAACAGTGGACAGTGGCTGATGATGATGATGATGATCCTTGGGGCAAGGAATGTTAGATTAGGAGTCGGTGTCACGCAACATGTTTGTAATATTCATAGGTCTTCTTGCAGTTATTAATTCTTCTGCATTTTAGGAAATTGAAATTGTGATTTGAACATCATCTGATCGCTTATCAGTACGTAAATATATTAACAAGAAGTTCTTTGGCGTCTTATTGATTCAGGGACTGAATCAAGATGACTGGCTGAAGGCCGGCTGGCTAAACAATTTTTCAATCGGAATAAGTAGGTACTGATCGAAACATTACCATTGGTGAAGGCACTTGTAGTCTACCCAGCCTAACAGACCCAAGTCCAGTGGAGGGACTAAAAGTAAGTAAAGGGAAAGGAAAGGAGGGTAATTAAATAAAGTAGATTTTATTTTATAAGATTTCGGCGGCGGCGAGAAGTCATAATGGCGCCGCGCCGCGCGTTGTTAATGAGTTCCGAGGACACCGACAGCAGAGTCTGGCCACGTGATCCGCTCGCGCCGACCGGCTGCAGCTAGCGTGACCAGTTGACAAATAATGTCTAACGCCAGATACTATGAATGAACGGATCGATTACAATAATAGATCTCACGAAAAAGCTTTACTGCACATCTAACCACTAATAAAAATAGTAGAGGTCCTAGCTCTACTATTTCTATTACGATATATATTAAATGTAACGGAGGCGGAGTGCGACAGAGCCCATTGGAAGACATTCATCATCATCATCATCATCATTAGCAGCCGATAGATGTCCACTGCTGAACAAAGGCCTCCCCCTTAGAAGGGAGGGGATGCCATAATCCCCACGCTTGGCAGGCGGCTTGGGGATCGCAGTATAGTTGGAAAATAAATCCAAAAGAAAGACGCTGCTGCCCGTCTTCCTGTTCTCGCTTAGTCGCCTCTTACGACACCTAACGAGAGGAGATTATTATTCTTTTAAATTAGAAGAAAAATAAGCGGCTAGTAAATAATGAAATCCAAAGTGCTTTAAGTTGGTAGTTATCTTCCGTGTTTAATCTGGCATGGGCAATAACAGAGCAGACGCGCAATGACGAACGCCGCGGCCGTCCCGTGACCTTGACCCAAAGATTGCACTAGCCTATTTTTAGAAATCTCGTACGTAACTATTACGTGGCACTTTAATTGTCCGTAGGTAAGTAGTTCATGCCGCCGTTTACTACCTAATTAATTCCAGCAGGGCTAACCGATCATAACACGATCACTTTTACGATTTATTCAAAATTTTACGAGAACTTTTAGACTCGGGCGAATAAGGAATCACGTCGCAGGGACGCGAGTCGCACGCAGCTGATAGAGGCGGACCGACGCAGCGCGATATCGCAGATACACCCGTATGTAATAAATTCAATAGCAAAAGGTCATGACACTGTTATCTATCGAATTGTATTGATTGACGCAATCACAAAAAGGAACTATCAGAGTTTGATTGAGTGCACCGAACAACGTCGTGGCCGATTCTTGCCAGCCGGCTGCGAGACCGCCGCTAGCCCGCTACCACCCCGACGACGCCGAATGGTTTTATAAATGCTCGTATTGGATGTCGACACGCTATAAGAACTTCTATTGGCCTAATTTAAATAAACATTTCAATGCTACATTTTATATTTAAAAAGCTGACATTTGTCACAGACGTAATTTAAATTTAGCGAACTATCTCGTGGTCGCGTTTGGTGTGAGTTTCACGCGAAAGCGATTGCGATTAATGATTATTAATTAAAACTGTGGCAATTTTGGTTAATTACTAGCCCTACAATATGACGACGATGGTTCTAAAACGACGGTGGTTGTTAAAAAACTGCAAGATAGTTCTAATAAAATGAAAAGACTAAAGTTTCCGAAGCTCGTCTAGCACCGCCGAGTAGGTAATAATGTTCGCGGACTAAAATATAAATTGCTTTATTGTGTGCATACGTGGATCACACAGATATCTTCGCGGAAGATTTATAATCTCCTCAGTGTGACTTTGGCCATTAAATTAGTGTCGTGTCACATTGATAGCAGAGACAGGGGAAGCGAGCACGCGCCACGCGCGCGGCGCGGTGCCGCCGCCGCCTCACAAACAATTCTATAAAAATAAAAGAACCGCGAACAGAAGTAAACATAAAACACAAATAGCTCACAAAAATAGCGAATGTGAATTACTGACACACATTCGATAGCGTTCGCATCTAAGATTAAATACTGTGGAGAGCCGAGGCGCAGGCCTCGTGACGAGCGGCAGCGGCATGACCTGTCAGCACCGGAGCGGGGCACCGGCTCCGGATAGCAACGAATGCTACACGCTCCCAATCCGTGGCTATTTTAGGTCGAAAACACAATTAAGTAAGCAAGTTTTAAAAACCTGCGGAACCACCACGCCGCCCTTGACAACTGTCACGTGGGATTTAAACTCGTCCCTGAAAATGAAGCGGATGACTACCTAGGTGTGTGCTGATGGGGTGCGTTTGTCTTGGTTTGCAGGCTACTTGATAACATTTTCGTGTATGTGGGTGTCGCTACTCGCTCGTGACCTGCCTAAAATGTGAATCATGTGATTTGGCACCAACATTGGTTCCAATAGTACGTCAACGTTATCCAGTTATTTCTGACGCGCGTCGTACGCTTGGCAACAATAAACATTCATTTGTTTTTTTTTCCATTAGGCCTACGGCTAGCGACGACATCACATGGGAGTGAGCGGCACGCGCGCTTTATGCGCTGGCCGGCAGCGCCCGCGCACCTCTGCTCGCTCTCTCTGTGCTCCGCTGTTATATTGCTCTTCTTCTTCTTTTTAACCGTGTCTCGTGCACTATTATCAGATTGGCTGTGGTTAAAGTTCTGGCGCGCATACAGCAGGTGTTCTTCCTTTTATTATTAAGTACGTTGTTTTCACATTAGATTTAACCTTTAAGTACGTTGTTTTCACATTAGATTTAACCTTTTTGCATTGCTGAGTACTTACAACTTATCCGCTAAGTTAACATTACTTTGTACATTTTAATTATAATATATTCACCGGTGTAGCTGTAACTCGTAGTAAATGGTTATTTACTTGGGTTAAATCTGGTTTTGTTTGGTAACATTTTTAATCGGATAAAAAAAGAATATTCTTAATTTGCCTGTATATTCATGCATAACTCTGGCAGTTATGTACCTACCGACTGTAATCATTATTTTAGTACGGAAAGTACTTTTTACCGCAAACGAGCAAGTAGTTTGTAAAGGAACATGGATAGTGCGACTGCGGAGTAACTATCGTCTAGCTACCAAATAATCATAGCTCTGAGAAATATTAACAGTTTTTTTTATTCAAGAGAGTGAGAATCATTACAATTTTTCTGCATGAATTTTTTAGGGGAGTAAATTGATACAATGAGTGCATGCAAATTATATCACGATCGAAAAAGTAGTTCCTAAATACATAAATACAAATGGTAAAAAACTCTAGAGAAGATGTCGTCCCACTATAAAAATGACGACCAATCTTAATTTAACAAATTATCACTTAACAGTTTAAAATATTTAAAAATAGAACACACTAAAAAGTGTCAATAATCTAAACATTATTGAAGTTAGTGTTAGTTTAACATTTGACACGCTGTTTTAGCAACAACTTCAATAGTAATTAAATAATTTCTTACTTTTCGGTGTGGTGTCTATTGAAGTTGGTTTCATAGAAAAAAAAAAAGATAGAAGAGAGATATAAATCAATTTAATTAATTATAAAATCTTTAAAAAAAAATTGAACCGACTTCAATATCACTGAAAAGTATAAAATAATATAAATATTATAGAAGTTGGTTTTAGCGTACCTGCTGTGTATAATTGGCACCAACTTCAATAATATTTAAATTATTTTATACTTTTCAGTGATATTGAAGTCGGTTCAATTAAAAAAAAAAAAAGATTTTATTTTATACTTTTTAGTGATATTTTCATAAATAATGATTGAACCATCGAAGACGGTAAAATGATTTAGGTAGGTTATGATCACATTATCGTCTATCTATATCGTCCTTCTATCCATTCTTTAATCCGTTAATTGGGTCCCATAAAAAAATTATTGCTTACGAATAAGTAGTTCCTGAAAAAACAAGAATGGTGACTGCGCAGGACAACTGCAGGAATGCATATATAGATGACTTTATGTCGCTTTTTACGGACAAAAATGGTCATAACTCTGGCAAATACATATTTACCAATTTCAATTATTCTTTTTTTATTCGAAAGATTGAACCACTATAATGAATCTGTATGAATTTTATCACAACCGGCTAAGAACTTACTGAAGGACCATGAACGATGTGGGGGAATTTATCTGGTAAAAACCATAAAACTGGTGTTCTCTATTACATTACTCTGACAAATATAAACCGATTTCGATGATACTTTTTTTATTCGAGTGACTAAACTACTATGATGATTCCATGCAAATTTCATTACGACCGGATATTTTTTTCTGAAGAAACATGAATTATGTAAAACTATGTAAACGATAATGTGATAACTTAACTAGATCATTTTACCGTCTTCGATGGTTCAATCTTTAATCTTTATGTATGAAAATATCAATGAAAATTTATATCTAATATATAAGCGTCTTAAAATGTGGAGTATTCTGGACTTTATAATTTTGCTGCTGTCTTCTTAAGCCACAGTCCAAGTAGAGACCCGGTCACCCTGAGATGCCCTTGCGACTTATGTTAATGTTATTGTCTCTTAAATTGATGTAGTTGCCCCATGCTAACAGCTGGTAGTGTTCTCAAGGCGGTCTCTACGGCGACAGACCCGTAATAATACCAATTTACCTTACTTCGATAGCCTTACATTGTATGCCTACAAGCCTCCCGAGGACTCGATTCACGCACGTTCGCCACTTCCTCAGACGCTACACGATCAATATCGTAATGTCAGCCGCGACTCCTGAGGTACGTACTGACGGCCACCTTCCTACACATTGTACTTATTCATATGTATATGTCATACCTGCGTCTTCAATCCTTTCATCAGTCACACATTGTTTTGTATATGTTCATATACTAATAAATAAATAAATTAATGAATTTGAAATATAATATCATGGGATTTCCTTTTAACTACATTGCTGCTAGGAGACGATTAGGAAATTGTTACCCGTCAACTGGTTTTACAGATAGTTAGATAGTACAGTTGTACACCTCGACACGGAAACCCTGTGCCGGTACAGGGACAACTGTAGGGCTATTCATATAATTATTCCAACGCCGAGGTAGGCGATGACGCGGTGTATGCCCTGCGCCCTCATGAGCGCTTCGAGGGTAAGAGGGGTCGATGATGGCCGTCGGGGAGGTTTTAGTAGGTAGGAATCGCACATAACCCGGCCTCCGCCCCTAAGAATCCCGTGTACCTTTTGATGGTTTCCACCTTTATAGTAAAGAAACGACACACAACCCTATTCACAACCCCAGGAAATGTTCTTTTTTAAATTCGATAAATGGCGTTATAAGAAGTTACGCTTATTACAAATCCAATAGTTACTCATCGTAATGTTTTCATCGGTTTTTGTTAACGGAAATTTCCGACGGTCACTGAATCAAACTAAACCGACACTACACTACACTAAGGATCAGACATCAGCCTGTACGACATTAGAAAGCTCTCAAAGATTTGCAAAATGACTTCATAACGCAACTCCTTAAATTCTAGAGAATATGTAAAAGGCACATTTAAGTATGTTACCTACAATACCGTTCAGTCATTTTAAATCCTATCTTTAACTTTCCCGTGGGTCATGGCAATATCAAGTCTGCAATTATAATGCTTCGGTGAAAAAACATCAATGAACCTAAACTAACCAATAACTAAACATTTGACATAAATTATAGCTCTGTAACTCTTATAGTTCGTAAGATCCGTACATAAAGTGAGTTTGCACTGGAAGCTCAGTTGGATACAGAAGAGCTTCGTTTCGAAAAAGACATCATTTACACGTTCGCCGATTAAGTATCATTGAAATTTTGAAGTGATGGTCACCAATTTCTATGCAAATAGACTTAGTCAAAAATGAACACATAGTTAGGTACTGATAAGCTTCAATAATCAAATCTGATAACATAGCAAAGGGTGAGTAGGGTGACAGGGGCTGTGTACACGTCAATGCGAGCGGAGGTTAAGGTACTGTCAGGCACGGATGCTCCGTGGCGTGTCGCCGAGTTTGGCCGATAAGTAATGCTATAGAGGGCGCACGATTGCACGTTCTGCGGCCAACCGCGTCTATCAGTCCCATGTCGGGAACACGTGCGACGTTCTTTTTTTTTAAACATTACATACATGATCACCAGGACACAGAATCTCACCAATGCACACTCGAATAACACACAAGGAAACTATTGGCACAAAGTCTTGAGTAGGCATTGGAGCCCTACCTAACTACCTAGAGTGGCCTCCACCTGCCCATTACAGCCACCCCTGATCGACCGCTTCCTATCTCGACCTTCTATCGATCTAGTAACCAAAACCACAGGAGTGTAGATTGTAACCACTAGATGAAAGGACTATACGAGGCAGAGAGGACAACTCATGATACGACCACTCAACATGAAATCTCATCTCTCTCTCTCTCTAATTTATTGATAATATAACTTATTTTGCAATTGCTATTTAACTACTTGACACTGGCGAAATCATATTTTTGTACGCTACGCTGAGATTGGCCGAATCGTGTTGGGCCTAGACTCAATGGAATAAGGCCAAAAAAAGTATCACTAACCATAGAAGCACCGATTGCGAACAAACAAAACATGTCACACATACAATGTATATCTACATCAATTTGATACACATATATTTATATTTGCATGAAAATGTCACCATTTTTTGTACAACTATATGGTGCTAAAAAACCGGTCAGATCACCGAGGGCATTATCCAATGTCGCAATACGTATTATTCGTTTTATTGAAAACTCATAAATATTCTTCCTCAAGTGTACCTACTTACCAGTAATCCGAATGTTTCCTTACTAATCGGACAGAGTTTTTATAATACTGTATAGCCTATGTCACACCTACTACTGACTGTACTAAACATAACTATTCTATTTTTTATATATGTATATTTTTTATCAACGGTGAAGGCTATGCACGCGCTAAATGTATCTACGATTCTACGCAAACATTGTCGGAGAATATGTGCCTTGTAATAGGTACTATTTTTAACAAATATCCAAGGAAATAAATAACTCGAACGTGAAACTGCTGAGTCAATAGCTACAATTCTAGGCTATTAGGAATTCCTTATCATACGAGTACGATGAGCTTCCTATCCATATCTGATATCTCCTATCTATACATCACCGTGTGGGAGGGTGGGTTTTACGGTCTTATAATTCACGTATGGTCTGTCACAATAACTACACACATCAAAAGTGTCTAGGGATCAAGCATTTTTGGGCAAAAAAATGGGCAGAAGAACAATGGCGTTTCGTGTGCTTTTCTGATGAGTCTCGTTTTGGTATGAGACCGGATACAAGACGTATACGACACTGGAGAACCCCTGGACGCCAACAGCGATTAAAATCCTGCCAGGAAGTCCATCCTTATAGTGGTGGAACCATCATGGTATGGGCGGGTATTTGGATCGGCGGAAGAACTGAGTTGATTTGGATCAGAGGCAACCTCAACGCTCAAATTTATGCTGAGACGATTGTATCAGACGTCATCGTTCCTCTACAAGTGCAAATCGGTCCCTTATTTCAGTTAATGCATGATAATGCACGACCGCACACCGCAAGAGTTGTAAGACAGACTCTCGCCGCAGCTAACATCAATGTCCTGCCCTGGCCTGCTCAGTCGCCAGACTTGAACCCGATTGAGCATGCATGGGATATGCTACAGAGAAGAGCTCTGCCGAATATGGAGGGTATCCAGTCGCAAGAAGACCTTTTTTTGTTGTTGCAACGAACATGGGCGGCCATTCCACAGCGTGATTTGGATGAACTCATTTTGAGTATGCCAAACCGATGTTCTTGTGTTGTTAGTGTTCGCGGTAGAAACACGGATTATTAATTGTTTAAGTTACCCAATAAAATTTTAAAGAAAACTGTTATTTCAGTCTTTTTTTCGAACTTTTGTGTTAGTGGTTCAAATGTCAAAAATCCCTTTATTAGGAAAATGGCAAATTTCTTTATTAATGCAAAGGTGACTTGGTTTATCGTTACTGTGACAAACGAAAACACTTTATTTGATGAATCCTTAAAGAAAATTTTAATTAATATCAATCAGGAGAAAAGTTATTGCAAAAATATATGTTGATCCCTAGACACTTTTGATGTGTGTAGTAAGTAGATATTAGTTTTAGTTCGAGAAGATTTCGAAACTGGTTGTACGTACATACAAATTCAATGAAATTAAATAACGGCAGAGCCAACTTACTAGCTACATACGTTTATTTGTGTGCCGGTTGAACGTAGCCTTCAGACAAATCACTCTGCCATTATGTTCGGGTTTCACTCGGCGACGGGTTTCATTAGAGTAACAATTTTTACACAACGAACAAAAGGATGCATTAGCGACACCATAGCGATTGACTGACGCTATTGTTTCCGGCGGCCACCGTGCTCACATGCCCCGCGTACTTCTCGCGAATGCCTTAAGGCGTCTGCCTATTACTCTGTTCCATACCATGACCATGCCATAGCATGGCCTTTGCCATGCCTGATACATTCATAAATGCATCAGGCACGGGAATAAAGGAGTGATACTTAGCGTATGGACAATATATCATCTCATGCCCATATTCAACTCATTGAGCAACCGTAATAAGCGGTCCCTTAATGCGTCGTATACGGCTCTGGAAGAGCAGCCCGTACTGACAGATGTGCATATTTCGTATCTTGAATGTTCGTTGCGTATCATGAACTAAACTTACTCGTGATATTTTTGTATCGGTCCGGTCTGAGCACGCTACTGTGTTGAAGACATGCTTGAACATATAGACGGAACGTTGAACGTAGTAAGCCATATTTCATATTAATTTATACGAGGAGTATTTTATGTCTGGTTCATTTATAGGGTAATGAGAAGACTCCTTTAACCGCACCATGTTATTCAGTTACTTTGTTTACGGTGTTTTTACTTCTAGAGTAAGGTCGATTATATAGACTTTTTTTTGGGAGAAAACCTTCAAAAGGTACCCGGGGTCCGTAGGAGCGTAGGTCAGGTTATGTGGGATTTATAATAATATAATATCTTGGGACAATCCACACACGATCATCCAATCCCAAACTAGGCAGAGCCTGTACTCTGGAAACTAGACAACTGCTACTAATACTTATATACATTTTTTTTTGTAAATACATACTTAGATAGATAAATAACATCCAGACACTTGGTGAACCCACGACCCATCGGGTAGCAGCCAGGGTGTCTAACCACTAGACCAACGGGCCCCTCATACCCACTAAAACCTCCCCGGTGGTTTTCATCGTCTTAATAGAGACTTTGAGCACTGCGTTCGGACCTTGCTAGAGTCTCTTCAGGGCCTGACGCTCACTAGAGCATGTCCCGGTGGCAGGAGGAACAGAAATGCCTGCACCCTCCGACACTCTTGCGGTGTTCGCGACGACCCAGGGCCTGCACCAGGTCATCTCGGAGTCGCATTTAATAGGGTCGACCAGAAACCCCACCCTGTGCATCCCCGAGTCCCACGAACCCCCTTGAAGGGAAGGGCCGGAAGGCAGGAGCGACTGTTATTTAGACATCCGTACTTATAATAGCCAACCCGCACTTGGCCAGCGTGGTGGACTATGGCCTAAGCCCCCTCATCTTGAGGGGAGGCCCGTGCCCAGCAGTGGGACATAAACAAGGGCTGGTATTATTATTTATATTTTATTATTTACTTATAATAAAACTGTAATAGGTCCAATTCTGTACATTGAAGATATTTTGAAAATTATATTTTGAGGGCATTCTATAACCGATGCGGAGGACAAAAATGTAATTTTTAAATTTTTGTCTGTCTGTCTGTCTGTATCACGGCTGCGCATCACGCCGAAACTACTGAATGGATTCAAATGAAACTTGGCATGATTTGAGATCTTACTACGAGGTAGGACATAGGATACTTTTTATCCCGTAATCTAGCACGGTTCTTTTGGGAGAGGGGATTAAAGTCAAAATGGGTACTTGGTTATACGCTTGGTCCGATTTTATCAATTTTTCTTTATAATATAATAAATATTAGTAAGGGAACACTCATAGAGAGTTGTTATCAAGGTTTTGTAATCGATCGGGTTAAGCAACGTTAGGTAAGGTCATTAAATAGATGGGTGACCGTTTAACGACATTTGAACTAAACGGGTCCGTGCTTCGGAGAGCAAGTAAAAAGTGGGTCCCAGTTTTAACCGACTATAAAAAAGGAGGTTATGTATTCGATGCGAATGTCTGTTATTAAAAGTTTATTTAACGTAAAAATAGCGCAGGCGTAGCTGCGTGGGTCAGCTAGTCACTAGCGGACTAACGGGGGGGCGGAGGGGGCGGTCCGCCCCGGGCCTCGGGTTCAGGGGGGCCTCCAATCTCCAAAACTTATTTTTAATCATTGAGGTATTTCAGTACCTACTACGTATTAGAGAGTACATCATACCTAGATTATTTTATAGTTCTGGCACTCAAACACTGATAGTCTTTGACAATTGCATTTAGATTGATATGAGACAACTAAGTTTGTGCGTCCGAAGTCGAAACTCATAAAGTTTGGTTGTAATAATCTAGCCGATAGGGACCCTTAATCTCAAAGACGGCCATAATGTTATGTGTTGTAAGTATTAGGCAGTTTGGAGTTGGGGGCCTCATGATGCACGTAACCAAACTACAAACCCTGCAATGTATCTGTAGTACCTATCCTATCGTCTATCCATCAGGAAATTTTCACAAAATGTAGTGTACCTACATTTTGTGTAAATAGTAGAATGATAAGACAATAAATCAATTAGTGATTTGTAAAAGAAGTATAATATATACAAAATTTACAAAATTATTTAATATAGAGTGCACACGGACGCACACGAGGCGTCCTTAAGACTGAGTATACCGAGTCAAATTTCTATTGGGCCCAAGGCGATGCAAGTTGCACCACCGCCTCGACCGACACGTCGTTTTGGTTTCCTTCTGGACATAACTGTCTTACAGAAGGACCCTCCACATGGATTCCTCTGCCAATATAGTAGATACTGCTGCTGACAGAGCTTGGTCTGGTTGTGTCCAATCTGGCTGACATGGCTCCACCGCTCAAGTTACACCACAATGATGGCAAGTCGTTGTCACCCCTCACCCTATCTCACTCAGATTATCACTGAAACACCCATACCCAGATTCTACAAGTGAGTCTACAGGTTGTTGCTCAGGTTTCTGTCACAACCAGGCTTGGAAGACTAGCAGGACAACACTGACAACTCCCTTTGCTCGTGTATGCTCATCAGAAGGCCATGAGCGTAATTGTTCAAGTGCGTGCCTTATCCGCCTCCGACTGGAGTTATTTAAACCTGAAAGCGCGCCAGGACTGTTTCGCCTCATACAGAACATTGCTCACCCTTATAACGACCCGGTCGGCCATCTTGCGCTGCAGGCTCAGGGTCTTTTTAGACGGAACAAGGTTTGCCTCAAGGTTGCATATTATCACTACAGCTATTGAATATAATAATTGGTGTATACATATAATGCGTACAGTTTTAGAGGACTAGGAAGTAGTCCTGATTGGTGAGACCCAATTGAACGATCCTCGCTTCGCAGATGACACCTAAATTATAGGATCTTCGAAAAAAGAACTGGCCGAAAAAGTTGATGATTGATGTAATAATTTTGAAGAAACGCCCAATAAAAATCTAATTAATGCGTACTCTGCTCTTTCGATCTTTCTATATGCCTCTGAAACCTGGACATTCAAGCGTTCTTCGAAGAATGGATGCATTGACGGCCGCGTTACGATCCGGTGGTAGTTGTAAAAAATGACAATATGTAAGAGCCCCCGTGAGGCCTATGCATAATAAAGAATTTTGAATTTGAATTGGAAATGTGGTGTAGGCGCAGAATTCTAGGCATATAGTCGACCGAGTGTCGCACTAATGCATCTATTCTTGAAGAGCTTAAAATCAAGCAGTGACTTCTCACCGCCCACATCTATCGCTATTCGGCCCATATGACCAGAAGGTGCCATAGGTTAGTAGACGGTCATGTCTGCGTTAAACGCGTCGTCAACAACAAGAAAAAACCGAACTACCTAAAGAGGCTTATCGTGATAAGCCTAATGGATGTCAAGAGAAGCAGAGTTCGTATGTCGATGCGATGGGCAGACACTTTGAAAGCGGTTCTGAGAGCGATGCTACGGGAAAGCATCCTACTTTAGGGATGCGTCGGCGGCGGTGTTAAAGGGAGGATCCTTCGACCGAGCGAGGTGTGATGCTCGGCCAGGGCCGAAGCCCCTTGCAGTTGTTGTCGGGATTCTTCAAGTTAGAGAAACTTCGCTTGCACGATTTAGAAATCTATGGTGCCATCTGTCTTGTAGTTTGTGGTACTTTGCTTCATCGCAACGCTACCACATGTGGCGTCATCTTGTGTCGAGTCGCCACACTACATAGAGCTCGAAATCAAACAGCATAGAGACGAGTGGTGGCAAAAGTCTGCAAAAATATTGTCTGTTGACATTTATAACGTTTCTATCCTATAAAGCATTTATGTCACTAGCAAAACTAAGACGAATCCAACGACATATCACAAGTCAAAATCCATTGAGTCGTTCAGGCTGTAGGCCGTGCCAAAGAAATAGACAAACATACATACCCTCAAAAAACATAGCCCTCTTTCTGGGGTAGTCCGGAAAAAATACATCACTTTGTGACCGGGGGCCTCATTACTTCTTGCCGCCCCGGGCCTCCGACAGGCTTAGTCCGCCACTGCAGCTAGTATTAAATAAATTTCTTCACCTTTCTGTGTCACTTTGATGACACCATCAAATCGTTCCGTTACCCGTTAGTTGAAAGTAGTGAATAATTGTGCCAAGTATAATATTAAAAAGAATATGTATGTATGTATGAATACCATATACGTATACGGTACGAACGACAATACTGCATAGATTGAAACCAGAGAAAGCTACGGAACATTTTTTTTTGTATGTTATTTTACAACCTATAACACCATTCACGTAATATCTACAAGCGGAGTATCCGCTTCAAATTAACTTGTAAACAATTACAAATTTGTTTGCGCCTCAATAAGGAACTACACGACGCCGACGGCTACATTCACAACTTGTCGTGGCAGCAAAAATAACTTTGTATCACCAGGCCGCTTTTACTGCTGCGTTGCATTGGGAAACATGTCTACGGCAGGCGTTTTTCGTTTTCACGTTTATTTGAAATGGAGTAGAGTACCTACTATTAGCTACAACCACCGTGGCGGAAGATATATATCTTAATCCAAATGTTGTCGAAATTAAGGACCGGCTGAGATTATTTACGTTCTATTACTAGACCCGCGGGGGTCTAGTACGAGTTCTGATTCTTCTTTGTTGGAAGTTCGTGAAAAAGCAGATGAAAAATTTCAACACTAGAATGTTCAGAATCATGTACTGAATCCCTGGTATCGGTTTTCGGTACGATGTCCCTTACACCCGTTATATTCATGTGTGTGTATACGTTTTATGTATGTATAATGTAACTTAGCCTTAGGCTTTTTGTGCTTTTATAATTTATACTTGTTACGCGTTATACATAATTTAAGACTTTAGTATATAATATTGGGAAAATATTTTTTCAAATCGATTTCCTTTTATGGTATTTTTCTTTATATAATCTAAACATACATTTTTCACCTATGCGAAGCCATACTAGCAAATACATACTCTCAAAAAACACACCCCTCTTTCAGAGGCATCCAGGGAAAAATGAGAAAAAATGTGTAGACATTATGCGCATGAGGCGCCTTACTTTAGTTAACACAACACAAAAAGAGAAGTTTAGAAATCCAAGTTTAACAAATCTAATCTAAAACCGAATGGTAGGATCGTAAGGAGTTAAGGACACTAGTGTCGCGTTCAAACAGGCAACACAGGTATAACAACTAAATAATGTTATTTTGTGGTATAACTGTCACTTGACCACTCGTTACGTTATTCTATTCGACACATAAAGATCTATATTATTATCATTTTATCATCTGATGATCATATTATCTTTAAAGCGTAAACATGTCGAGCGCACTGCAAACAGACACGATATAGCACCCATGCAAGTTAAGCAATTTTAATAGAAAAAGGTTTAGATATATACTCTTATAAGAAAGAAGGAAATAAGGTAGGTATGTTTTGTTCAAGAGGAGTGATTGGCAAAGTGATAAACGGTTAGAAAATAGGATAGCGTTAAACTAAACAAGGGTGTTCTAATCCACATAGAGATATACTACATTAGGTAGGTAATAGGTAGTTACATTGATCAGAATATATAATTTAGTATTAGTACGTACTGTGTGATCTGGAATGGCGACGCCCCATTACGGACTTCGGGTTAACTGAAAAGACGATTACTAATAAATGCTCATGAACTGACTACAAAAAAGGAGGAGGTATATGTATGTTATGCATAAGCATGGTAATATCTACCGATTACACCATATTTTATTTAATCGAAAGAATGCTCCAACAAATAGGTCCCATACAAATTTTATCACAAACGGACAAATAGGGTAAAAATGGGATAGTTGCCCCAGGGGTATAGTTGCCTCGATTGTAATTTCTCTAGTTTGGCGGATGATCACATGTTATTTTATTTATCTTTCGAGAGACTCTACAACTACCACTAAGTTGACCGTGTTGCATGTCTTTGTGCGATTGCATGGTAGGGCAAGGTGAAATCAAAGTTTTTGCGGGATAGATGGCCTCTTTTTCAATGGGGCATCTATCCTATACGTAATTTACATAGATTAGGCAATTATCCCCTATATGAGATAGATGCCCCAAAATTTAGAGGTCCGCAAAAATCGCTAATACTCTGGAAATATCAAAGATAATGGTTTTTCCTTTCAAACGTTTGAAGATAATAAATCAAAGTACCTACCCGTATTACAAATAAAGAATTTTGCTTTTTTCATTGAGAGATATAAAGTAATTTCAAAAAGTGTGGCAACTATCCCACTTTTACCCTAATTACCTACTGAAAAAATATGAATTATGTGGAGAAATTTACTTGGTAACCGTAAAGATAACAACATTGTAACACTATAATAAATGTTAATAATAACTGACAAATATGTGCCGATTTTTGTGTTTTTTTTATTCAAGAGAAGAGATCGGAACAACTATAACCAAAAAGACCTGAGGATACATCGGAATAGTTATGAAATGAGGACTTTCAACACCTCAGGCGTCCAAATAAAAATCAAATCATTCATCAATTCATTTCAACATGTAGTATTCGAATAAATGAAAGATACGTTACTATTCTTTTTTTATTATTATTCAAGATCAGCTAGTGCTTGACTGCAGACCCACCTGATGGAAAGTGGAGTGGAGTACTAAATTAATATATGTAATATACACAACAAGCACAAAATAAATATATCTGTTCTCTTTGTCTACTCCATAGTAGGTATAATATTTGAGTGTAAAAGCAATATATCAGATTTAAAATGGGTTTAAAGATTTCAAGTGATTCTGCCTCTTCAAGTAGGTACTTACTATATTCATTTAACAAAATATTAATTTGTTTTTATTTTTACTAGGCATGGATACAGATTAGTCAAATAAAAATGTAACAATAAAAATGTGTATTCTTTACGTAGTAAATACTATTTATTTGGTACTTATTGGCATAACACTTGTTTATTACTATCAACAATCAGTTAATCACGAAACCCTCATTACATTATTAGTCAGCTTATGTCGTTTGTAGCACACACAGAAATAAATCTTATACTAATTATACAGGGGATATACCTCAGTAAAATCAATCAGTCGAGACATAATTGGATTTCAGCCAAAATGCCACATAAAAAATTACGAGCGGCTCGTCTCGCGGCGGTGTAGGGCATGGGCGAGCGTGGCGCCTCTCCTGCACCAAGCAGCCGCATGATGCAGCGAGTGGCAGCGCGCTGCAGCGAACCTGCCGCGGTAGTATCGATCGAACACGTTCCGGCCACCGTCGTAGCCAGCGGCGACGGTAAACATTAGTCGGAATATATTCAGATGGTGGCTACGAGTCTGTAGAGGTAAAAACGTGCACTTTCGGGGCGACCCGGTGCCCGTAGATGAAGCCATGTAGGTCGCGTGTAAACATCCAGAAAGACACTTGCTTAATCGGAAGAAAATCCAAATCACGGCGGCGTGGAGCGCGTGCTGATACGGAAATAACGATGGTTTCAGAACGCTGGAAAACTTCTTTGTATTTTAAACATTTTTTACGGCTAGGGGCTTAATGCTCTTTTCATATTGGCGACCGATATTTACTATTATGTGAGATAATAGCGCTTTTAATGGCAAGTCTCCAAAATTGCAGACGAAACATTAAACTTAAAGCTCCTTTGGATATTCTATACGATGCTAAAAATGTTGCTTTGAGTTTCCTGTCATACTGGCCGCAAATTCTGACACAGAACTTTTCTTGATAATGAATATCCTCAAACCGTCGTGAATGTAGGATGAGATTTGTAGGGTTTTCACAACTGTCGGAGATTTTGGATTCGAATCTGATGAAAACATTTCACTAAATCGTCATCGACAAGTTTTCACAATGTATTTTCTGTTTTCATATAAACAAAACAAAATATAAAAGGATTCATTGGTTTCTAGATTTTTTTTTGTGTAATTTATCCAAATTAATTTGCATAATGGTATTTTTTATTGGTTTGAGCCATTGTTCAATAAAGACAATCATTATAAAGCTCCCTTTGGGTGATGTGCGACTGATTCGAGGTTTCATAGTTAGTTTATCTTTGTATTTGCCACTCTTGGATTGCCTATAACGTCTATCTACTTACTACTACTATCTTTTTACTTACAATATCATCGGACTACCGCAATAATGACCGAAGAAAATACAAGTGGAATGTATTATCGCATAATAGTTGCAATTTATAAATATTTGGATCTCAATCAAAAATTCATAACATCTACTATTAATTGTTTCTAAGCCAATAATCAGGCGTAGTGCGCTCGCTTTTCTATAACACGCTATGATGGTCGTTTGGATATTTTTGTTGTCTCTTCGTTATTTCATAGGAGTTGGCAACTACGGAAAAGCAACGATAATCAGTTTTTACAAAGCCGCAAGGAGAAAGGAACAGCTAAGGAACTATATACGGACAGAGACGCTATCATAGCGTGCCGCAGACATTCGACACAAAATTTTGATTTTATTGCAATAAATTATGCCCTAATTGTTAGAAGATTGGCAAAAATATTTATTTAAATTCCCTAACTGATAAGTAACATCGTAACAAAGTTTACTATCCTACATAGGTACTTATATACCGTTATTTTCTTTCAAGATTAAAATTGGAACAATAAATGTGTGAACACAGGAGTGATACTCGTAGCTGACCGGTGACCAACCAAAGATGTCATATTCAATAAAGCACAACGAGTCACGGAAAGGGGAATATTAACCACCCGGACGAAGGCTGGCTGGTGAGCGCGCCTCCTCGGCCGCTAAGCAGTTAAACTCTCTTCCGCAGTTTCACTGGTAATCTTGTAAAACTAAATGGAACGCGTTTCCGATAGTATCGTGAAGCGATGACTCCCGAGGGAGTGCCGTCTTTAATGTCTTCCTTCCGCGGCTTTTACTTTGGATTAGCCAGAAAAGAACAATATTTTCTCTTTTTAGTACGGGGCCAGTCACGGTCGTTCGTTCGTACTTTCGTAAAGTAATGCTGTGTATTCGTTCGCTGTAATGTTTCGTTGGTCGTTATTTACAGTCAGTTAGGCTCCTTAATATTTAAACTAAAATTTACTCATGTGGCTGGCCGACCCGCTTCCGGAATCAATTAGGAACATGATATGCACAGTGCCTAACATTTCGTACAAATATAGAACAAAGAAACACAATAGAAAACTAGCATCGAGCAACACACAAGAAATTAACATAATATGATGTATGAGGTTCAGAGAAGCCTACGTATTAAAATTTTCAATGTATTCGGTTGTGTTACTCTCGCTTAGGTGGTTTCTTATATCACGAAAAATTACAAATCGTCGGTCCTGTACAAAGAGTACGATACAGTAGTCGCTACGCCAAAACAATAAAGCGAGGCTTTTTTGAGAATATGATTCAAAAAAGCCTCATTAACGCCGCCTGAGAAGGACTGTTTATACCGGATTACAATGTGTGCACGAGAAGATCCTACGAAAAATCATTGAGGCGATGCAGGCCGAGTTTGCATCATCATAGTCAGACCAAAATCGTAGTCCAGTAGATCCATCACGGGATCTAAGAGATATAACAATACATGCAGCGGGCGACGGCGAGGTTATAGTCGGTCAAAGTGCCGTGGTAAAGTAGCGTTCGATCGTTTTAGGAGTATCTAGGTTCAGCTGTACGCAATCGGAAACAATGATTTTTTTACTTTGCGGTAAAATATCTGAAACTGGGGTAATACGAGTACTTAGATACCTTGACGGATTCTTTTTTTATTTAAATATAATATTTTACTACAGCAGAACAAAAGTATCATAAAACTATGGTGCTTGCACATACCATATCGACTTCACATCAAAGTAATCGACACAATTTGAAGTATTTAGCAAACAATAATAATGTCATCATCATCAGCAGCCGAAATACGTCTATTGCCGAAAAAAGGCTTCTTCGTTCAGAAGGGAGGGGTTGCCATAATCCCCACGCTTGGCAGGCGGCTTAGGGGGATTGTAGTATATAGGTGGTAGGTAATCCAACAGAAAGACGCTGCTGCCCGTCTTCTTGTTTTCCCTTAGTCGCCTCTTACGGACACCCAACGGGAAGAAATGGTTGGGTGCTATTCTTACCCGGACACCCTACGGGTTATAATGTAGCAATTATATTTTATACAATATTATTTATTTATACAATAGATATCCCATTGGCGCACGAAAAGTGAAACAAAGTAATTCATCGAAATTGGGTGAGTAAGTCACGCGTCGGTAAAATGTAACGAACGTGACGTGTGCCTTTGAAAATCAAGTGAAATGCCTTCATGCGTATAATGTAGCAATTATATTTTATACTATATTATTTATTTATACAATAGATATCCCATTGGCACACGAAAAGTGAAACAAAGTAATTCATCGAAATTGGGTGAGTAAGTCACGCGTCGGTAAAATGTAACGAACGTGACGCGTGCCTTTGAAAATCAAGTGAAATGCCTTCATGCGTATAATGTAGCAATTATATTTTATACTATATTATTTATTTATACAATAGATATCCCATTGGCGCACGAAAAGTGAAACAAAGTAATTCATCGAAATTGGGTAAGTCACGCGTCGGTAAAATGTAACGAACGTGACGTGTGCCTTTGAAAATCAAGTGAAATGCCTTCATGCGTATAATGTAGCAATTATATTTTATACTATATTATTTATTTATACAATAGATATCCCATTGGCGCACGAAAAGTGAAACAAAGTAATTCATCGAAATTGGGTGAGTAAGTCACGCGTCGGTAAAATGTAACGAACGTGACGTGTGCCTTTGAAAATCAAGTGAAATGCCTTCATGCGTATAATGTAGCAATTATATTTTATACTATATTATTTATTTATACAATAGATATCCCATTGGCGCACGAAAAGTGAAACAAAGTAATTCATCGAAATTGGGTGAGTAAGTCACGCGTCGGTAAAATGTAACGAACGTGACGTGTGCCTTTGAAAATCAAGTGAAATGCCTTCATGCGTATAATGTAGCAATTATATTTTATACTATATTATTTATTTATACAATAGATATCCCATTGGCGCACGAAAAGTGAAACAAAGTAATTCATCGAAATTGGGTGAGTAAGTCACGCGTCGGTAAAATGTAACGAACGTGACGTGTGCCTTTGAAAATCAAGTGAAATGCCTTCATGCGTATAATGTAGCAATTATATTTTATACTATATTATTTATTTATACAATAGATATATCCCATTGGCGCACGAAAAGTGAAACAAAGTAATTCATCGAAATTGGGTGAGTAAGTCACGCGTCAGTAAAATGTAACGAACGTGACGTGTGCCTTTGAAAATCAAGTGAAATGCCTTCATGCGTATAATGTAGCAATTATATTTTATACTATATTATTTATTTATACAATAGATATCCCATTGGCGCACGAAAAGTGAAACAAAGTAATTCATCGAAATTGGGTGAGTAAGTCACGCGTCGGTAAAATGTAACGAACGTGACGTGTGCCTTTGAAAATCAAGTGAAATGCCTTCATGCGTATAATGTAGCAATTATATTTTATACTATATTATTTATTTATACAATAGATATCCCATTGGCGCACGAAAAGTGAAACAAAGTAATTCATCGAAATTGGGTGAGTAAGTCACGCGTCGGTAAAATGTAACGAACGTGACGTGTGCCTTTGAAAATCAAGTGAAATGCCTTCATGCGTATAATGTAGCAATTATATTTTATACTATATTATTTATTTATACAATAGATATCCCATTGGCGCACGAAAAGTGAAACAAAGTAATTCATCGAAATTGGGTGAGTAAGTCACGCGTCGGTAAAATGTAACGAACGTGACGTGTGCCTTTGAAAATCAAGTGAAATGCCTTCATGCGTATAATGTAGCAATTATATTTTATACTATATTATTTATTTATACAATAGATATCCCATTGGCGCACGAAAAGTGAAACAAAGTAATTCATCGAAATTGGGTGAGTAAGTCACGCGTCGGTAAAATGTAACGAACGTGACGTGTGCCTTTGAAAATCAAGTGAAATGCCTTCATGCGTATAATGTAGCAATTATATTTTATACTATATTATTTATTTATACAATAGATATCCCATTGGCGCACGAAAAGTGAAACAAAGTAATTCATCGAAATTGGGTGAGTAAGTCACGCGTCGGTAAAATGTAACGAACGTGACGTGTGCCTTTGAAAATCAAGTGAAATGCCTTCATGTGTATAATGTAGCAATTATATTTTATACTATATTATTTATTTATACAATAGATATCCCATTGGCGCACGAAAAGTGAAACAAAGTAATTCATCGAAATTGGGTGAGTAAGTCACGCGTCGGTAAAATGTAACGAACGTGACGTGTGCCTTTGAAAATCAAGTGAAATGCCTTCATGCGTATAATGTAGCAATTATATTTTATACTATATTATTTATTTATACAATAGATATCCCATTGGCGCACGAAAAGTGAAACAAAGTAATTCATCGAAATTGGGTGAGTAAGTCACGCGTCGGTAAAATGTAACGAAAGTGACGTGTGCCTTTGAAAATCAAGTGAAATGCCTTCATGCGTATAATGTAGCAATTATATTTTATACTATATTATTTATTTATACAATAGATATCCCATTGGCGCACGAAAAGTGAAACAAAGTAATTCATCGAAATTGGGTGAGTAAGTCACGCGTCAGTAAAATGTAACGAACGTGACGTGTGCCTTTGAAAATCAAGTGAAATGCCTTCATGCGTATAATGTAGCAATTATATTTTATACTATATTATTTATTTATACAAAAGATATCCCATTGGCGCACGAAAAGTGAAACAAAGTAATTCATCGAAATTGGGTGAGTAAGTCACGCGTCGGTAAAATGTAACGAACGTGACGTGTGCCTTTGAAAATCAAGTGAAATGCCTTCATGCGTATAATGTAGCAATTATATTTTATACTATATTATTTATTTATACAATAGATATCCCATTGGCGCACGAAAAGTGAAACAAAGTAATTCATCGAAATTGGGTGAGTAAGTCACGCGTCGGTAAAATGTAACGAACGTGACGTGTGCCTTTGAAAATCAAGTGAAATGCCTTCATGCGTATAATGTAGCAATTATATTTTATACTATATTATTTATTTATACAATAGATATCCCATTGGCGCACGAAAAGTGAAACAAAGTAATTCATCGAAATTGGGTGAGTAAGTCACGCGTCGGTAAAATGTAACGAACGTGACGTGTGCCTTTGAAAATCAAGTGAAATGCCTTCATGCGTATAATGTAGCAATTATATTTTATACTATATTATTTATTTATACAATAGATATCCCATTGGCGCACGAAAAGTGAAACAAAGTAATTCATCGAAATTGGGTGAGTAAGTCACGCGTCGGTAAAATGTAACGAACGTGACGTGTGCCTTTGAAAATCAAGTGAAATGCCTTCATGCGTATAATGTAGCAATTATATTTTATACTATATTATTTATTTATACAATAGATATATCCCATTGGCGCACGAAAAGTGAAACAAAGTAATTCATCGAAATTGGGTGAGTAAGTCACGCGTCAGTAAAATGTAACGAACGTGACGTGTGCCTTTGAAAATCAAGTGAAATGCCTTCATGCGTATAATGTAGCAATTATATTTTATACTATATTATTTATTTATACAATAGATATCCCATTGGCGCACGAAAAGTGAAACAAAGTAATTCATCGAAATTGAGTGAGTAAGTCACGCGTCGGTAAAATGTAACGAACGTGACGTGTGCCTTTGAAAATCAAGTGAAATGCCTTCATGCGTATAATGTAGCAATTATATTTTATACTATATTATTTATTTATACAATAGATATCCCATTGGCGCACGAAAAGTGAAACAAAGTAATTCATCGAAATTGGGTAAGTCACGCGTCGGTAAAATGTAACGAACGTGACGTGTGCCTTTGAAAATCAAGTGAAATGCCTTCATGCGTATAATGTAGCAATTATATTTTATACTATATTATTTATTTATACAATAGATATCCCATTGGCGCACGAAAAGTGAAACAAAGTAATTCATCGAAATTGGGTGAGTAAGTCACGCGTCGGTAAAATGTAACGAACGTGACGTGTGCCTTTGAAAATCAAGTGAAATGCCTTCATGCGTATAATGTAGCAATTATATTTTATACTATATTATTTATTTATACAATAGATATATCCCATTGGCGCACGAAAAGTGAAACAAAGTAATTCATCGAAATTGGGTGAGTAAGTCACGCGTCAGTAAAATGTAACGAACGTGACGTGTGCCTTTGAAAATCAAGTGAAATGCCTTCATGCGTATAATGTAGCAATTATATTTTATACTATATTATTTATTTATACAATAGATATCCCATTGGCGCACGAAAAGTGAAACAAAGTAATTCATCGAAATTGGGTGAGTAAGTCACGCGTCGGTAAAATGTAACGAACGTGACGTGTGCCTTTGAAAATCAAGTGAAATGCCTTCATGCGTATAATGTAGCAATTATATTTTATACTATATTATTTATTTATACAATAGATATCCCATTGGCGCACGAAAAGTGAAACAAAGTAATTCATCGAAATTGGGTGAGTAAGTCACGCGTCGGTAAAATGTAACGAACGTGACGTGTGCCTTTGAAAATCAAGTGAAATGCCTTCATGCGTATAATGTAGCAATTATATTTTATACTATATTATTTATTTATACAATAGATATATCCCATTGGCGCACGAAAAGTGAAACAAAGTAATTCATCGAAATTGGGTGAGTAAGTCACGCGTCAGTAAAATGTAACGAACGTGACGTGTGCCTTTGAAAATCAAGTGAAATGCCTTCATGCGTATAATGTAGCAATTATATTTTATACTATATTATTTATTTATACAATAGATATCCCATTGGCGCACGAAAAGTGAAACAAAGTAATTCATCGAAATTGGGTGAGTAAGTCACGCGTCGGTAAAATGTAACGAACGTGACGTGTGCCTTTGAAAATCAAGTGAAATGCCTTCATGCGTATAATGTAGCAATTATATTTTATACTATATTATTTATTTATACAATAGATATCCCATTGGCGCACGAAAAGTGAAACAAAGTAATTCATCGAAATTGGGTGAGTAAGTCACGCGTCGGTAAAATGTAACGAACGTGACGTGTGCCTTTGAAAATCAAGTGAAATGCCTTCATGCGTATAATGTAGCAATTATATTTTATACTATATTATTTATTTATACAATAGATATCCCATTGGCGCACGAAAAGTGAAACAAAGTAATTCATCGAAATTGGGTGAGTAAGTCACGCGTCGGTAAAATGTAACGAACGTGACGTGTGCCTTTGAAAATCAAGTGAAATGCCTTCATGCGTATAATGTAGCAATTATATTTTATACTATATTATTTATTTATACAATAGATATCCCATTGGCGCACGAAAAGTGAAACAAAGTAATTAATCGAAATTGGGTGAGTAAGTCACGCGTCGGTAAAATGTAACGAACGTGACGTGTGCCTTTGAAAATCAAGTGAAATGCCTTCATGCGTATAATGTAGCAATTATATTTTATACTATATTATTTATTTATACAATAGATATATCCCATTGGCGCACGAAAAGTGAAACAAAGTAATTCATCGAAATTGGGTGAGTAAGTCACGCGTCAGTAAAATGTAACGAACGTGACGTGTGCCTTTGAAAATCAAGTGAAATGCCTTCATGCGTATAATGTAGCAATTATATTTTATACTATATTATTTATTTATACAATAGATATCCCATTGGCGCACGAAAAGTGAAACAAAGTAATTCATCGAAATTGAGTGAGTAAGTCACGCGTCGGTAAAATGTAACGAACGTGACGTGTGCCTTTGAAAATCAAGTGAAATGCCTTCATGTGTATAATGTAGCAATTATATTTTATACTATATTATTTATTTATACAATAGATATCCCATTGGCGCACGAAAAGTGAAACAAAGTAATTCATCGAAATTGGGTGAGTAAGTCACGCGTAGGTAAAATGTAACGAACGTGACGTGTGCCTTTGAAAATCAAGTGAAATGCCTTCATGCGTATAATGTAGCAATTATATTTTATACTATATTATTTATTTATACAATAGATATCCCATTGGCGCACGAAAAGTGAAACAAAGTAATTCATCGAAATTGGGTGAGTAAGTCACGCGTAGGTAAAATGTAACGAACGTGACGTGTGCCTTTGAAAATCAAGTGAAATGCCTTCATACGTATTTAGAAAATGCACAAAAACTGTACAAAAGTAAATAATAAGGAAAGGATATCATACCTTAGCTATATATGAAAAAATATTTTAATTACTGGGGTCACAATCTTTGGCGCGCACAAGTAGGGACATAACATATCTATGGATTATAATATCATTGAAAGTACCACAAACTGTTATTTGTGAATTTTTAAGAGTACTTCCTATTTCTTATTATACAGTACAATCCCCATTTAAATTACCTTTTCCTTGTTAGAAGTTTACTTAATACCTACGACAACCCTCCAGCTAACGGGCGTCTCTGTTACAAAATAAGATTAGCAAGTGTAGTAACAAAGTCAGGATGTGCGCTGAATATCAGAACAGGATGTAGGTAAACGCCAATTGGATGAAGGGCTCCGGGCATCGATATACTTGGCTCTCCGGGTAAGTGAATCTGCCGAGCGAGAACATAATAAAATTGGCGGCAAAGCTGATATCTCTTGCAGCACCGCATGATTTAGCAATCCAGGGCGCTACCAGCTTCATCTGTTTTATGTAATTAGTTGTAAAATATTTGCGCCCTTTGCGGTGGAGACCATGGGGCCTTGATCTCATGAGACGCATGGTTTGGTGAAAGAAATTTCATCCAAACTTATCGAAGTCTCAGGAGACCGCCGGGCTGGTAGCCTTTTCTGCCAACGTATAAGCTTGGCCATACAAAGGGGTAATGCCGCCAGTCTTTTAGGTACCCTTCCCTCCCAGTGCGGCGACAACTTTGAAGAAGTTTTTTACCTAGTTTAAATGTACATGTTTGTAAATAAACTGTAAATACTTAGTTTCAATATAGGATACTATACTAAAAGTATAAATAAATATTTTATCGATGACTTATCTATGTAGGCATCATTATATCATCGATGTAAGTAGGCGTAAGTCAATAAATTCAGCGGTTTGTTGGACATACAAATTCCTTGCATATAGGTACTAGACCGCTCAAAAAAAATTAGATAAAATAATTTAACAGTAGGACACCGGCCACTGGTTACTAGGCTGTAAAGTAAGGTAAGATTATAGAATAAGTCGAGGTTCATAAACCATTTTTAATATCGCCATTTGGATAGAGGTAACTTAGTACAAATGCTGGTAGTGTGAAATCATTAGCAGGAAAGGAAATCTTCCCATCCTGAGCCATCCTCATCATCAAAACTATATTCACAGATAGACGATTCCTTGATATGCGTTGTATGTACCTACATACAACTGAGCTTGTAGTAATTAACGTAAGTGACCAAAAGTGCAACCAAATCATTGTTATTGATTAGCTTACTTGTCCAATAATTATTTCTGATATTTACGCGAATACTATACATTGAAATGAAACTAATTTTACGGATTATATCGCGGTTTATTCTTGATTTTAATTACCCGACGTTTCGAATACTTTACAGCATTCATGGTCACGGGCGGACTGAGGGGCGCGATATAATCCGTAAAATTAGTTTCATTTCAATTACTTGTCCAATATTGTTCTGATAGTTTTGGATACGATTGACTTGTGGTCAGTACAATGTCGTGGTCAGGTACGACCGTCATTGGCTCCCCTTCAGAATCGCTGGTCGTTTGGGTTGTGGGCCCTAGACGTCCGTAGAATTCGTCGTCGTAGAACTCACAAACTCTGTTAATAATCAAAATACTTTTACGGATTTTATCGCGGTTTAATTTAGATTTTCTCCATCCCAACGTATGCAGTAAGAGCTTACAGTATCTTGAGGCCGTGTAGTGTTTTGCTTGGTTTTTGATTTAATCATATTTTTATCACTGGATCCCAAGCAGGCGGTAACACCCAACCATCGTCTTTATTGAAATTAGGATGTTTTTTTTTTTTATTTCAATAGCCTCACGAATCATCCTTGGTAGGAATCGGTGTTCTTTTGCGAGGATATGAGGTTTATCAAATCTGATATAATGGCGGGTGCGATCCTGAACGTGTCTGCAGACTTCGTACAGCGTCGGTCAAACAAATCGTGCAATAAAAATTCGTGTGAAAACCTACTACGGAGCAACTACTGACATCGCGACCAGTATCGAAGATTAATAAATACCTACCTATTGCTCTATTACTCAGAGTAAAAGCTCTATCATGTATAAATCACATTTCCAGGGAGCGTTGTAAGTTTTTAAATAAGGAACGGCCTATTACCGATAGTCCGATACTATAATTAATGAACCCGCTGAAGTGTTGCACGTTACATAGCACACGTGTGTGGAGTGGAGCTTTCAGAGGAGTGGGGTTGGGGAATTGAACGCAATGTGCAACACATACATACATACGTATGTGCGAGGTCGATCAACCGCCGGCTTGGTCCACATACTTAGGGTAAGTGCTCATTAGTTTTATCACGTAGTTTTGGATATGAAATTTAAAGATCTTCGATCAATAATGTTGTCTTTTATTTACACGAATATTACATTGAAATAAAACTACTTTTTCGATTTGTATCGCGGTTTATTTTAGATTTTACTTTCCTGACACGTTTCGAATGCCTTGCAGCACCGATGTTAACGGGAGGACTGAGATGTTAAACGTTCTTATGTCACACACCATTATGCCGGTGTACCCTCACGTTTTCTTAGTTATTATTGTTTGTCCGATCTACTTAGTGAGAGCTTACAGTATCTTGACTTGAGGCCTTGCAGTGTTTTGCTTGGTTTTGGACTTAATTATGTTTATCACAGGATCCCAAACCGGTGGTAGCACCCAACCAATCTTCTCAATTAAAATTAGGATGTTTTTTTGATTTCAATAGCCTCACGAATCATCTATTGCGAGGTTTTGAGCTTTATTAAGATACATTGGCGGTGGGATCCTTATCGTGTTCAAAAATGCAGACTACATACTTACCTATCTCTTTCGAATACTTTCAAATTTCGTATTTCCAAGGACAGACATACGACAGTTACATATTGGGTATGTTTATTATTATTTTACGATGACAAAGTTTAGTTATAAGAATATATCAGCTGGCCAGCGAACGGTTGTCTGCCGACGGCGTCACGTCGTCAGTGGAGACTTCAACACTGACAGCCTTAAAATATATGTCGACGGAACTAAAATAGCTGCATGACAAAGAGCAGCTTCCACGTAGCAACGTGCCGAACTCGGCGGACAGACAAACGCGTCGTCAAACGCAAAAACACGCGTGCACGCTCAATGCTACCCGACCGCCGAACGGCGTGTGTCGCCGCTGCCTCAAAGATGGACAAGATATTAATAGGGCCCCCGGTCTCCGATGCGGTGCTCGGACGGACGCGAACGACGCCGCCGTCCGCGCATCGTGACTTCGAAGAGCAATGTTGCCCTTTTTCATACTACAGATATGCTCGCTGGTGGTTTCAGGACGACTAGTGTCTATATAATCTATTGCAATTGACGGGATCGTTGGTGTAGAATGTAGAGACGAAGGTCCGACGCCTTTGATGTTTACATCAAAGCCGACACTTCAAGACACTAGTTACATTTTACGCACTACTTCGAACAGTGGCCCGAGTTAATAACACTGGCAGCGTATGCATCTCAGTCTCTCGGTACCTGCACCTCATCGGATTCGTCAGACGACTGTATGAATTTTAAAGCCTATGCCTACATGCAGATACACGTGTGTGTACACGATAAATGCGATTATAACAGGCAGCTCGCCGCCAGAATATTAATATGCGAAATTCCTCAGCAAGCCCGTGATATGTTTAGTTATAGAATATATGCATTAACTTTACACGTATCTGTGCATCCCTATTATTACGTGGTCCCTACTAAAGGCAAACCCGTAGCGGGCGACGAGACTTCGCATTGTAGGCATCTTGCGTGCCGGGGGGAGGGTACTTCTCTGCTATGCCGGGGCGTGCTCTAGCAAGGTTGCGGCGCCGAAACGACTCAGTCGATCTGCGGAGTGTCTGTTTGTACAGCATGGATTTAGGTCATACCAAGGAGGTTTTAGTAAGTAAAATCCCACATAGCCAGGCCTTCGCCTCTATGGACACTCTTCTGTTGAAGGAAGGTTTTCTCCTCGACAGCAAAAAATAAAAAGGTTTTCACGCATTGTCGGCGGGGATGCAGTTTAGAAAAGTGCATGAGCAGCGTCTAATCGACGGCTGCTAATTGAGTTAGAGCGGCGTGGTTGCGCGGCACCGGCACTTGGCACGGCCGCCGTTGCGCCTCATGTAGGTCAGCGAAACTGGCCGCCGTGTCATTGCCACCGGCCCGGCCGACTGAAGCGCCCGCCACCGCCGCACTCTGCACACACCCAGTTACCACCACCCTTATAATTTTTAGTGTAATTTAGTGACTAGATGAGAGCAGGACGTTGCACTGCACTATGCACGCATTAGTAACTATTGTATAAAGTGACGAACGGAGTAATTACATTGCTTGAGCGCGGTAATTTTATTTTACCAGCTACGGTACCCTTCACGCCGGAACGCACTGTTTAGACGCTGTTACTTTGCGGAATATATGACAATCCGTGCTTAGACTCCAAGCAAGATGTTCACTAGCACAAGCAAAAATGTATTATTGAATAATCGATTTGAATTATATGGAGACTCAGCAATGTAGCTGGCACAGCCATGCAATATATCGTATCTACTGGTTAGCGCGTACGTATTGTTGCTCATGTCAATGAGCGAGAGACAAAGTTTATAAGAGTAAGCCTTGCAAACTTTAGCTGAGGTGGGGCGTGTATTGTATACGTAGAGGAAATAATGCGAAAGGTGGTCCTATATATACGAGCAATCGATCTAAAACTCGAACTGCTTAGCGTACTTATTATACAATACTCATTTGTCCGAGAGCTTACAAATAAAAATTATAAACAGTTTACTGTCTTTCTTAATAGTCCTATTGTTTTCTTATTACCTAATACAGAAAAAATGTTAGAAATCCATTAGAGCGTGTCGGTAAACAAAAAAAAGTACCTATACTCTGTCCATTTTATTATTGGTTTTTTGACAGCTAATGCCCATAAAGTTTCGTATTGTGAAAGTTACAAAGTCCACGAACCTGTATATAACTGGACAGCGCAGTCTACTAAAGATCACGAGCCAAATGAGAGGTCCGAAAGTAGTAGTGTATCTCTGTCTAATAGGGTATCCACGCATTACTATGTGGAAGGATTCTTTTTTTCACTTCTAAGGCCTTTTGGCGGCGGATCGGGTCACAACGGGCGGTGCCACATCGGTGATCTTGCGTGACCTCCGTCAAGAGTGTGAGGCGCACCGCATGAGACGATTTTTGCGTTCAAATCGTAATTTTGGTGACATAATACTAATTATAATTATTATTTGTATTTTATAATTGGATGGAATTTAATGGAAGTCCGCAGTCATTACATATAAGATCTGCTGTACTTACCACAATTAAGACAATAAATTATTTGAATTTGTGGTAATACCTAGCTATCGTTTTCTTCCGGATATCTGTATTTCATTCCACAATTCAGGTTTAGTTAACCAACGTTTGTAGGGAAATCATCACCCAAGACGACCGACGCGACGCCATACATAATAATGGTCACCCTACTCTAACAGTATACCGCGACACTGGTTACTTACTACGACAATGTCGACAACTTGTCGACAATCACACAACAGCTCAGTGCTGCTACCTTCTTAATGATAAATTGTTACTAATATTATTGTTAATAAAAGTATTGCATGTTGTTCGTGTGCTAATTTATGATATTACATTTCATCGTCCTAGATATATTATATTTCGATGTTTTATTACACGAAAAACTTTCAAGTAAATGTAATCAACTTTTAAGAAATCTACCTAACACTACTAAAAAGAATCATATTTTGCGTTGGCAACTTACTTGACAAGGGGGCAGACAAGGACACACATCTACTTTTGAGCTATCTCACTCGGCTCGTTTTTCTACTTTGACTTGTGTCAACGAAAAACAAACCTTAAGAATGTTTTATAAAGTTCAAATTAGTGATATTAATATATTCAAGTGATCTATCCAGTTTTTACGAAGTAAATATAAATCCGTGACAAATTCACAGAAATAATATTTTACTTCATGGACGCGTACCACACTTTAGTGAGTTGCCACACATAACGATTACGATTGTGCCACAGATTACAAATAATCGATAGAAATAAATGCTAATATGTAAATAAGATGTAATAAGTTTTCATTACTTTCATTCATTTTATTTTGAGGGCTTCATGCATAATATAACAAAGAAAGACAACATTTTAATGTTGAAACATTAACATGAGTCGTCAGAATCAAAAAAATATTTAATCAAATGTACATTTTTTGATATCGATTCTTTCGTTTACTTACTATGTTCACGTTCCTATAACCTTCAAACGTCGAACTGTCAAAAAACCAATAATAAAATGGACAAAGTATAATAAGGTTAAAATTGCCAAAAATCTTGTTACAACAAAAGTGAATCATATGTCCCGACGTAAAGATATTCCGTACTAAACATAGCTTTATCGGATGTAACGTGTTGTTGCAATGTTAACTTGCAAATCTTTTGATGAACTACGACAATTTTTAGGGTTCCATACCTAAAAGGTAAAAAAGGAACCCTTATGGTCTGACTTCGTCTGTCTGTCTGTCTGTCACAAACCTATATATTTCAGGAACCACTGATGCTATCAATTTGAAACTTGGAATAGTTTTAGATCTTAATTACCCAACCCCATTGCAAATGGAAAAAATATATTTTTTCTTTTACTTTTTTTATAATGGGGGTCGAAATGGGTCATCAAAATTTCAAAGTGAGACTACTATATTGAGTGGGGTATCATATGAAAGGGCTTCATTTGCACATCTCAAAACAGATTTTTATTTTGATTTATGTCACGCAGTTTTTGGCTGATAATCAAAAATGTCAAAAAAAATACCGTTCCCCCCCCCCTTATCTCCGAAGTTTGTGGAGGGAAAAATCTGAAATAATTATGGGTAATACATGTCTGTCTATATTTTACAGGAAAAATAAAATGATCTTTCTAAATAGTACAGTTTTTTAGTAATCCTAAAAAAACCTCGACAAACAAACTTAGTTTTGCGGTTTGGTTTTTTGCTGTCTGAGGCGTTAGACGAATAGTAAAATAACTTTAATACGTCCAAAGATGATATGAAATCCTTGTTGCGGGAGCCCGACTAGCACTTGACTGGTTTTTAAAGTATAATACACTTTACGAAGTCCTCGCACTTTAACTTCATTAACACACAAACAATCAATAACAACCGAACTAAGAGATACTACGATCAACAACCAATTGGGATAAAATCACTATGCCGACAAGATAGTATATCTCAACATCACATAAACAACTTTAAAAATACGGACAACAATAAAATTTAACTTTTATAATCTTTCGCGCATACTACAAACTTTGCTGCAAACAAAATCGTAAATATTACGTAATCCTATATTCTGTGAACATATGGTATTTTTATTTCACCTCGCCGAAAGACAGGCAAAGGTACTCATACCATACAGCCTTGTTTATTTTTGCCACATTTACATCGCAATTCGCCAATGAGTCGAGGTAGGGATATTTTGTATACAATAGACATTTTTCATTACTTCTATTAGTCTGAATGATCTGAAATTTAGAACATATGTAAATCCGATGATACTAAATATAATGGTATGCTTCGCCAGGGTCTGATGATGATCAAGAAGAAGGTGGTAACAGGATCTCGGCCCAAATAAACGTAGACCCATCGAGTTTAGACTCGTTGGATAGGTCTCGACGAGTAGTTGCTAGAAAAATGGTGATCAGGGTCTGATGGTGGAGCAGGATGGTGGTCACGGGATCTCTGCACCAATAAACGTAGACCCACCGAGTTTGGGCTCGTTAGGTAGGTCTCGACGAGTAGTCGCTAAAAAAATGGTTATCAGTATGATGATAGACCAGGAAGGTGGTCATGGGATCTCTGCACTAATAAACGTAGACCCACCGAATTTGGATTCGTTGGATAGGTTGCTGCGAGAAGTAGGTAGAAAAACTTTGATCAGAGTCTGGTGATAAGAGCAAGCAGGAAGGTGGCAACAGGAATTCGGCTCCATTAAATATAGGACCCACCGAATTATAAATCTATGGTTAAATCTTGACGAGTAGTCAGATAGGACAGATACTGATCAGGGTCTGATAATAGCACAGGAAAGTTATTTTAAGAGTTCGTTTACCTATTAAATTTATACTTTTAGTACAGTTACTAAAGTACAAATAAAAGTACAGCATACCGTAATAATTGTGTTCTATATTGAGTCAAATTACAAGAACCATCTTCCAAACACCTTTATGGTTGCCTAGCAACCTTAACAAATATTTATTTTGAAAAACATGTCATGGTTATTTTATAATAGGGGCTGAAATGTGGTCTCAAAATATCAAAGTGAGGCTACTATATCGAGTGGGGTATCATGAAAGGACTTTATTTGCACATTTTAAATTTTATTTTGGTTTTTGGTAAGTATGTAGTTATTGTTTTTTTTTATACGACCAAAAGCGACCAAGCTAGTTATTTTTTTTGGAAATCTAACAAAATTCAGTAGATACGCATATTCTATATAATTATTTTAATTAGTAATAACAAGTTAGGATAGACACGTCTCTTTATTTTTAACAATGACAAAATGTACTGACAAGACCTTCTAGATATAAATACAAATCTTACGCTATGCTCTATAAAAAGTTCGAACATGTAAAGTTATAATAAAATTATCAAATCTTAATACTTTTGCTATCTGGGGTATTAGATTAATTGTAAAATAACTTTAATACGTCCAAGGATGGTATGGAACCCTCGGTGCGCGAGTCCGACTCGCACTTGACCGGTTTTTTATACGTCATTTTGCTATGCAATGCAAGTAATGTAATGTCGTTGCTGTTGTGCATCAAGCGGAGGCTTCGAGCAACAGTGAAGCGCAGACACCGATATAATATGTAATAAATATATTTAATATCGATGAGTGCAAACATTAAACGCTGCGTCATGTCCACGCGCCGCCGCCGATTTAATAAATATCTTGCTCGCTCCGGCCGCTAGGAATCTTTAATCTAATTGCCGGATTACATTTTTACAAGTGTCACTAATATAAACACCGCAGTGGGATACCGCTCGACGCTCGTTCGTATTATAACCGTTATTAAAAGAGACGTAAGCCGTTTTATTATCCAATTTCCCTGTTGTGCCTACGCATCGTCTACGCGCCTTATAACGAACATAAATTATGCGCGAACGTAGAGATAATATAAACGGCCAATTTCCCCGATTGTTATTCTCGTTGTGATTGAAATAAAACTAATTTTACAGATTTTATATATGTATTTGTATTTTTCTGACGACTTTACAGCATCCATGGTGACGGGACGACCATTTAAGTTTATTAAGTCTAGTAATAGATTTAACAATAAACTTTTGATGTGGTTGAACACTTATCGAGGGTAGTCTGTAATTCAGTATACTAATCTGCTATAATAGAAATACTCGTTATACAGCTACAAAGTAAAAACTATAGACATTAGCGAGGCATACGGAAAGGGCGCTCGTTCGCAGACTGGAAGGCGGGCGGGCGGGCTACCGGATCGATAGCGTGCCGAGAGACGATCGAATTGGGCAGCCTCGCTCCGAACAGTTTCCGCGCCACCCTTTAATGCCACTAGGCGACAGCTAGCTCATCTGGTATCCGCTAAACTGGACCCCATACAGCCATATGAAAAATCTTGGAGCCCCCGTGGCGCAGTGGGAAACCGCACTTGCTTTACAAACCGGAGGTCACGGGTTCCAATTAAATATTAGAAATAAAATAAAATATATCGTCTGGTTGATCTAGTAAAACATTGGCCGCTGTGGTCGTTTAGGCCAGGAGGACATTTTTATTGTTAAATTTCGCTGTACCAAGCGGATACGGAGCGTAACCTATGCTTGGTTCCTGAATGACTGAAGATACTACAGGCTACTGGGGCGCTTTTCATGTAACTATAAGAATAGAACGGCCTAGAAGCTGCACTCGATCATGATTATTAAAAATGTGTAAAGTGTAAGCTTATTTGAAAGCGTGATTAATTTATGTTTTGTACTATTCTTTTCTTCGTCTTACTTTATTCTTTTTTAAATATTTGTTGTTACTTTTATTACTTTTTTCCTACACACTGCGCCAAACGGCCTTCAAGTTTTCTCTCACGGGCCTGCAGGAAGTGATTTCATTTATTTTATTTTATTAGGGACAACAAACAAACAACTAAGTAAGTATACATAATATTTACAAAAAAATTAATTATAAATTTAAATTGTGGAGTGCAACAACTTGTCTATATTATTTGTATAGTGAAGTAACTAGGTGTTCAATAACTAAGTGGATAATACTGTTTCGGTTCAAAGAAACCAGTTTTAATAACACAAAATACAACTGTAGTGACTCGCAAACATTTGTATTGCACGCTCTCTGAACTAAATTAAGTCGGGAGGAACAAGAACTCGCCGCTCGTCTGTCGTGCATTGATCAGAACAATCATATCCCCACAGTGGCAAGAGCAGTGGCCGACGGCCTTCAGTCGCCAAGATCATAATTAGGTAGAGCAGGGGGTCTCGCACGCGGTTGATACATTACTTACATTTTATTTGTTTTGTCTATAATTAAAGGCGCTGGTGTGAATTGTATGGAGAAAATCGAAAGGTTTGGTGGTTTTCGTAAATTATCAAACTCTTATTAAAGACCAATAAGTTGTGCGAGTGCAGGTCCGGGTAACAGCGCTCGGGGCACGGGGTCAATGTTGTGAGGGAGGGCCCCGCGCCGCGCCGCCGGCCGCGGTAATCGCCGGCTGTGATCGCCAGCGCCAGACATTCGGACTAGCCTTGTCAACTACGACTATTAACTGAGCGGGTTTGTATGCGCCATTTTCCAGTTATCATCAAGGCCGGTAAAGGTGACTCAATTCTGGAGTTCCGCGCCTATTCTGATCCGTATTATGGACATCTCTTTAATTTTTAATAAAATGCCATTTAATGTCAGTAACCACGTATTGAAAAATATAGATAGTTGCAATCTACTGTGTAATCTACGTATTGTAAATATGGAAGCGCACACTATGAAAATTATTTTCAAAATTCCCAACATAAGCGTCAAGGTTTATGATATATAATGTTGGTCCCCTTAAAATTATAAGTACATAGATAATAAAAAAAAACGTCTTTCGTGAAAAGCTGGACAAACAGGACCTACCTACACAACCATTTTCACAACAGTTTTCTGCTAGTCAGAAGTTCCGAACGCTTTGTACATTATTTAATTTTTACCGGTTGCGAATAGGTTTAATTAATTTTACTACTACTGGAAACTTAAAATATTTACGTCGAAAATAATTAAGTACAAGTACCTATGTAAATTTTTCCCAGTAATCTCAAAATACTTTTTCGATTCCATGTTTCCTACTAGCTTACGCTAGTACAACCTACACAAAAATACATACATATTCGTCGATCGATATCCATGGACTTCGTAATAAATATAGATAAACCGGACAAGTGCGAGTCGGATTTGCGTATCAACGGTTCCGTACCTTCTTTGTACGTATTTAAGTAATTTTACTATTCGTCTAACACCTCAGATAGCAAAAAGACTAAACCGCAAAACTAAGTTTCATTTGTCGAGATTCTTTTAGGATTTCAATAAGAAAAAAAAACATATGTGATGACGTTCCTGAAAAATATGTATGTACGAGTATAGGCGTGACAGACACACATACGAAGTCTTACCATAAGGGTTCCTTTTTTACCTTTTATGGAACCCTAAAAAGGAACCGAGCTTCGTAGAGACTATTTTCTCCTTACTCCTTATTAGTAAAACAGTTTAATGAGCCTGATCGCACAATACGTTGAACGATCCCCCATCCCCGTAGCGGGCGACATAGACTGAGCGGCGGCGGCGCCCATTGCTCGTTTGAATCGTTTTACGAATACGTAATTGAAATAAAGGTATACCCTGCTTTTTTTTCAACAGCCCTTATTTTTGTCCAACTATTGGGCACTGCCCTCAAGATTAAGGGGCTTAATCACGCTAAGAGTTGGCGGTCTTCTCACGTCATTCGAAAGATAGTTAGGCATTTCCCAGACATGCAGGTTTCTTACGATGTTTTCCTTCACCGAAAGTTTTAATTAAAGAATTCAGTGCTATTCTTTACTAGATGAAAATCGGAACAGTAAATTTATGAAAATTGATCGGCGCATAGCCCAAGCATGGGCAGCATTTGGCGCGAATAGTAAAATTCTGCGTGGAAGGATCAGCATGAAATATAAAGCAAAAGTCTTCGAGCAGTGTGTCCTGCCGGTATTTACATACGGGGCCGAAACTATGACATTCACAGAAAAGTCCACTGAGAAATTCAGAGTCGCGCAAAGAGCAATGGAAAGGGCGATGCTCGGAGTAAGCTTGCGCGACCATAGAACCAATGAATGGATCAGGAACAAAACCAGACTGAGGGATGTCATCCACGTAATTGCCCAAAGGAAATGGAGGTGGGCAGGACACATAGCTCGTATGCAGCCCAATAGGTGGACAAGGCGTCTCATGGAGTGGAGGCCTCGAGCGAACAGGAGATTGCGGGGCCGGCCACCTAAACGTTGGGTGGACGACATCAGAGGACACGCAGGCCCTGACTGGATCAGAAGGGCACAAGATCGCCGGAACTGGAGGGAAATGGAGGAGGCCTATGTCCAGAAATGGACGACCGATACAGGCTGAAGAAGAAGAAGAAGAAGAAGAAATTTATGAAGGACTGATGGCTGACATATTGAACCCTACCAATAGCCTTTGGCTGGCCTCCGGTCACCCAGTCAGCCATCACTCCTGTGTTCATACGTTTATTATTGTTCTAATTTTAATCTTGTAAAGAAAACAGGATGTAGGTACGAGGTAAATTGATCAACGTTACTTTGCAGTGAAACTAACCTCAAAATGTAAATTAGTAATTACGATTCAGTCACTCAGGTTTAGTTTCAGTCTGACACTGTTTCCTTGTATTTATGTTTAAATTTTTGGCCGATTGCGTCCAAACGCAACAAAAAACAAAAAAAAACATACCTCGATAGTTTATATAGTTGTCCAAAGACAGTCAAATACCCTATCAGTTCAAGCAAATTTTCTTTTGTTTTTCTCGTAAAAAAAAATATCAATTGAGGCCGACACAAAAAGCGAGTCCATGGCGCGGAGCACGCACGTTCTAAATATAGCTTAGTCTGTCAACGCTATCGATTGCTAACGAGTACTTTTGTTTTCACGGGTCTACCGATGAGGAAGAACGAACGTTTATACAAATCAATGCGCTAAGAACGCATTCTATATAGTATATAATTATGTTTTGTATTGTTTTGTTTGTTCCAATCCATCGGTGGTTTAACAGAAATAAAATTGAGTTAAGATATAAAAAGGGCGGACGGAGCTGCGCGGGTCAGCTAGTTGATTATAAAAAAAACTACACACTTTGTTAAGCACAATAAAATTCAATCGATCACATAAAATGTATGTATGTGGGGTGCAGACATTTGATGCGTCCGGTTAGTGCGTTTGCGGTGCTTCTTTCTTTACCGTTATTCTTCAGTTAAACCAGCACATAGGGAATGACATCATTCGCGTAGACGTATCAATGCCACTAACTACTTAGTTCATACATACAGACATGTTGGTTCATTCATATGGCCAGTGCAGCGCTAATATCTTGCGCGTGCTTCCGTCGCAGGTAGAGGAGCTAGTTGCGGCGGTTTCGCACGTGAATCGACGTTTTCTTGGCAGCTTCCCATCCGTCACAAGATAAATTTGTTTCAGATACACAGCCGCCGTACTGAACGAGATGAAAGTAAAGGAAGTCAGAAAAGTAAGAAAACTATTGCTCGGGTTTCATCGCGGAGTCTGCGAGCGAGGGAAATATTTAGATTCAAAGATTCAAAATTTTTATTTCAAATAGGCTTAACGCTAGCACTTTTGAACGGTCAATTTTTTAAAAGCTAACACCGGATCACAACGCGGCCTCAACTGAGAAGATCCGGCAAGAAACTCAGCGGGCTTGTAATTTTTTCACATTTTTTTTAAACAAAGTTTGTCTTTTTACAATTAAATCAGCTACCGTTCTAAATATCAAATAAAAAATTTTGCTGCTAGACTATAAAAGAAAATAATAAAATAGAAAAAGGACTAAGCAACTACTAAGGACTAAGGACAGCGGCCGGACCAGTCCCCCCAAGCAGCACCCGCGCACGAGTTGACTTGAGCAGCAGCCATCACTCCCCTCAACCATATTAGAGGGAAGGGGGTTAGATAGGTATATTATTGTCATTATTATCATCAGCAGCCGAAAGTAGTCCACTGCTGAACAAAGGCCTCCCCCTTAGAAGGAGGGGTTGCCATAATCCCCACGCCTGGCAGGCGTCTTGGGGATCGCAATAGGTGGTAGGTAATCCAATAGAAAGACGCTGATGCCCGTTTTCTTGTTTTCCCTTAGTCGCCTCTTACGGACACTCAACCGGAGGATCTCCTCCCTTCTGGGAGGGTGCTATTCTAAGGACACACTGCACGGGTTAGATAATTTATAGGAAATACATTTTGGTTTTTAATGTTTCTGCCAAGTTTATCAAAAATACTGGTATGCTGAAATATGTTTGTGAAATATTTTATGACTACTCTTAAATATTGATCCCAAAAATATCTTTAATGAGGTTTTCATTTGTGATGGGGTTCCTGATTAGATTTCGCAAAGGTACATGCAAACCGGAAAAATGCGTGTTCATATTGTAACATTATCATGGGTAAATAATGGTTAATGGTAAATTGATATAGCAATTACCAAAATATTAAAGTATTAAGTAAAATAAGAAAATAAAAATTTACAAGTGATACTTCGATACAATATGTTAACGAATTAATGCGAAATTTAAAACTAGTTTATTTAGTGTTGAGATCAGAATTGATTACAGTACTTTTTAGTATAGATATTTTTTCATTATATATATTGCTTTTTATTTATCATATCAAGTCTAAAAGCATAGGCGATTTACTGAATACGGAAGTGGTATCAAGATATTAATCTTCAACTAGCATACAAAGTGCATAAAATAAGTGTAGAATAGTAAAGACATTAGAATACACAGTTAAGTGTTCTAAATTATTTTTTAAAAATTAAATTGTCTGAAGTTTTGCGTTATTTCCATCGATGTTATTTCATTTACACGCTGTATACTTACCAATTTTTCTTGCCAATTGCAGATAATCTTCTTAATGACGAAGGATAGTTACTATTGAGCGTGTATCTGCCTTCTTCTTGTTTGAGTGACTACCATGGACAAACTAATACCGCTTTCATTACCTCCATCACTACATAATATAATATATTGATCGATGTTATTTCATTTACACGCTGTATACTTACCAATTTTTCTTGCCAATTGCAGATAATCTTCTTAATGACGAAAGATAGTTACTATTGAGCGTGTATCTGCCTTCTTCTTGTTTGAGTGACTACCATGGACAAACTAATACCGCTTTCATTACCTCCATCACTACATAATATAATATATTGGTAATCTCCTATATAACAGATTTCAAATATACTCGCCCTTGTCCTGTGTCGGGTCACACATTTTAAAATTCTATTTTTCATTTATTTTGTAAAGAATATAATTGTAGAATCGCGAATCTCTCAAAAATGTTTTAAAACTGGAAGCGCATGCCAAGTGCATCAGATATGATCACATTGTTAAATAAAAAATAACTAATCGTGCGATGTTCGGTGACGCGCTATTCTTATATAATTTTCGTATTAAACACAGCTAACAATCTAAATATCGTTTATTATACCATGTTTGTCTTTACAAGATCAAAACCGGAACAATAAATATATGAACACAGAAGTAATGGCTGACTGGTGGCCAGCCAAGGACAATAAATTGGTAGGGTTCAATGTGTCAAAATCAGAGTAATGTAGTAGAGGGTATTATATTATGGTTTTTACCAGATAAATTTCCCCACATCGTTCATGTTCCTCTAAAAAATTATTATCCCGATGCGATACAGATTCATTGTAGTGATGCCTTCCCTCGAATAAACAAATAATCACTGAAATTGTTAAATATTTGCCAGTGTTAATGACCATTTTTTGTGGCTAAGTAGGTATATCATCCTTTTTAGGCATTTTGGCTAATTCAGTGCCCGTTCAGTGGATCGGACTATCGGTAAAACAAAGTATTATTCAAATTCAGTTACGCGCGAAATAAATAATTATGAAGCGAATGTTTCATTAGATATGATGAAGAAAAATCTGCACTAGCGACAAACGTGACTGTGGCTCCATCCATGTGAGCAATGTGGCGGGTGGCTGCACTGCCCACATTGAAGCCACGTGGTTTCAGTCTGCGCGCCTTGACTCGTATCCCTATCCGTAAACAGCTATATTTATACAATTTTCGCGGTGCATAACATCGTCCATCGCGCTATCGACTACGGCACGAGAATATTTTGCGATAATTTCTATAATATCAGTCGTTAGAAATGACTCACGCATTAGTATGCGGTGTTCTGATCTTTTTGGCTGAACTCTACATCTACAGTTCCTTTCCTCCGTCGGCTTTTATTAATAGGTTAATAACGTGTATTGTTGTGCCATGGATAGGTCCTTGTAAACGATTGTTGACTTGCAACATATAAAATTCAGTATTATTCCAAGATTATTCCGTGTAATGGCTCGTGCGATAAGTATCGATGGAATATTCTCGGAGGTCGAAGCAACGTTCTCTACAGCCGTTATTTTATTTGTCTTAGAGCTAGGAACACTGCGTGCCAGCATCCACATCTCGTGTTGTTCTTTTTCGATTCTATTAAAATGTCAAAGTACCTAGTTCGTTTAGAACAGTTGGTCAACTAGGTAGTATTATTATTATTATAGTAATTACGACGCGACGGGGCCAAATTAAATGGGTGTTAGAATGAACGAACGTGTTGTATACACGTTCGTTAAGAGACTTTATACAGTGAGACAGGTCGTCTCACTGTGTGTTGGTTTGAACATACGAGTAGGAACTACTGATTGATCAGGGATGACTATAAGAGGATGGTGGGAGGCCAATTAAGGAGAAGTACCTACCTACTTTACTTTTACTAGAGTTTCCTGGTACTGAAATTTCGAGTGCATGTTTGATTAAAATAAAAAATGTGATAAGCATGGTTCCTCTTCTTTTTGTTTTCAATAATTGTACTTAGGTTTTTTACAGTAGGTACCTAACTCACATTACTATGCGTTTCAACTAAGAATGTGGCCGCCATGATGATCGCGACTGCGGAACTTCACTCGTTTTTGCTCCGGTTTTGATTATTTATTGTACTTATAATGTCTTATTTTGCTATTTTTGTTAAAACACCATTTTTAGTAATTTTATATTTGAAATGGCAAGATGGCGGCCACATTCTTAGTTGAAACGCATAGTACTTAATTTGAGTAGTTGGTTTTGTTTGGATCGTTTGCGGTCATTCCGAACTCACTCACATTTTGGACCGCGCATACTTAGAGCCTGTACGTAAGTTTGGTATTAGATGAATGTGTGATTTATATAGCTTGAATAACAAATTGGTTCCGCTGACCTAAAATAGGTATAATATGCTATTCGTTTGCCGTCTCAACTCTCGTGATAGAATAGAAGACGCTTGCACGGAAAGAAAATTGTATTATCAAATAAAACGAAAACACATACGTAATAAAAAAAAAATGGTGACTTGATTGATTTAGGGTTTTAACCTCTCCACGGCGACAAGGTGATTCCGATCTGCACCAGTTTACCACGCGAACCGCATAAACGCGATCACGCGTCGGCCGCTGAGGGATTAAAACCAAATAAACACATATAATACGATTCTAACACCACACAAGGAATGTAATTTTCCTTATAAACCAGTGCACTTTCATCTAAGGATACATTACCACTTACCCATATAAGATCGCAGCCAAGCACATGTTTATTTTGTGATTGGATGGGATGAAAAAAATAACGTTTCTCACATATTATGTGTATGTTTAAGACTAGCAGTGAGTGATCCATTGGTACTATTTCGGTAGTAGTTTATCTTAGCTCAGACCTAGATTTTTCGCCAGCTATTATTATGTTCTATAGAAAACGGGACGACTCTATTGCCATGTAACTGACACAGCTCCAAAGACCGAGCTTCTGTTGAGAGCAAACCCAATAAACACCATATATTTAAGTAAGTACTTTTTTCGGCTACATAATCGTAAATACGTAAACATATAATCACGTAGCTTAAAATTGGATACATTTGAGGTAGGAGCTGCGATGGGTAACAGCAGAAGAGCAACTTGCATAGTTCGGCTCAAACCTATGATGACGCCGCGCCGCGCCGGTCGTCGCTGCCACAGGCTAACGTGCAATCAAAATAAATATTGTAAAGCTTGTAATACATGTTGGCCGAGCTTAGACCAACGCGAGCCTAGACAAATTGACACAAGGTAAGCGCTACTGTCTAGACGTTCGGCAAGTTTGCAGGAAGCCAATGCAAATGGCCAATATAGACAAGTTTTGAGGAGACGCCCACATGTTGGATGCTGTCAGTTTTAATTGTGCATTGAAACAATATGGACGTCGACGTCGAAATTATCTCAGCCGCTGCTATTTATTTACTGAGCGCTTACAATTATTATGTCAGTGTACACCAAAACTCCAAAAACTTAAATACATCTTCATTCGTAGAAAGCGACAGTTTGTACGAGTGCCTACAATGGACGTCAACCGCATAATAGAGCGGACAAACATGTGAACACTATTGGCCGAGCGCGCGCGAGCGCCTTTGATTTGTGCAGAAAACCGACACCGCTCCGAAGTGAGGCAAGTGATCGCGAGCGACTGCAAGTTGTGACAAACTACGTCAAATGAGGTCTATACACGTTGGCGCTTGTCTATACCCAACCAACTAGGCAAGTGACACCGAGCGATAGCAAGACAAGGCAAATATACATGTTGGTATTGGCCTGCACCCGACAACGCTCAGCCAACGTGTATTGCAGGCTTAACACTATTGCGCGGTTGTGGCCATAATATAGCACAAGCTTAAATAGACGGCACTGTATAACTCGTGTGCGGCGGTTGCAGCGTTGCGCCCAAAGATATTATATATAGAAGATAAACATAGTCCGATAAAAAATGAAACCAAAAAAGAAAAACCTATGTGTGAGTGAATTGTTTATGTGTAAAGGAAAAAAAGTGTTGTTAAAAAGTACTACGTACGTAATCGATATCGATGATATTTTGTGTGAATATATACACAATTATCTGTATAATTTAAAATTGATGTTGATTTAAAACAAGTTACTAATAACCTTTAGTATTGCAAATCTCATAATGAAATTGTCAAAAGTGGTAAAACAGTCATTCTAAACAAAAATTGTAGTTTATTTTTGCTGTAAACATCGTAAATCGGATCATGAAAATAAGCATGCATTATAAATAATAATTATTAAAGTTCAGTATAGGTGAAGGAGCTTCCCCTATGAGATTCTTGAGAAGTATGCAATATTTCTAAATAGTATAAAACCAAAACATTAGGCGGACGTATTGGTCTAACAGTTCAACATCCTGGCTGGCTACCCAATAGGTCATTGGTTCGATTTCCACCAAGTGTCTGGGTTTTATTTATCTATTAAGTATGTATTTACAAATAAAAGTATATGAGTATGTATAAGTAAAAGTTGCCTGGTTTCCATAGTAGAGACTCTGCCTTGTTTGGGATCAGATCACCATGTGTGGAGATCAAAGTGGAATAGACCTTCGTCCCAGGTTATTATCATAAAGACAAACAATATACTTATATTGTAAAATACATACTTATTGCGAACTGCTAATACGAATACTGCTGCTGCTTTACGAATTGCTAATTCTGTGGAGACACGTGGAGTGTACAGCTAGATTGTGTTTGTTCCGGGTGTTTACATTATGATGGTCACTATTCTTTGCAAAAGCACTTATGTTTTTCTTTACATATTCAAAATTCAAAATTTTTATTTCAAATAGGCTTAACGCTAGCACTTTTGAACGGTAATTTTTTTTTAAAAGCTACCACCGGATCACAACGCGGCCTCAACTGAGAAGATCCGGCAAGAAACTCAGCGGGCTTGTCATTTTTTCACACTTTTTTTTTAAAACAATGTTTGTCTTTTTACAATTAGATCAGCACCAGCGACAGTGTGTCCTGCCGTTCAAAATATCAAATAAAATAAAAAATACGACGAAAATACAACAAACTAAAATGCCAAAGGCATAGTAGTCGGACCAGTCCCCCCAAGCAGCACCCGCGCACGAGTTGACTCGAGCAGCAGCCATCACTCCCCTCAAATTTTCATAAATATATTGTGATACAACCGTTAGAATATCTATTTCTTTAAATTTCTCTTCTTCTTCTTTAAGTTATCACCAGAGAATCAAATTTGCCGACGTAGCTTAACGAATTACCAGACTGGAGTGGCTGCTCATATTTGCTGTAAAACCGATGGTCATTGGGAAACAGTGGTTTTGGAGTAGACACCACTAACCGGAAAACGCAGTGTAGGAGGTTCTGTGTTTCTAGGTTCTGATTTTATTTTCTGACTAATGACTTGACATAAATAATACCTGGGTATGGTATGGGTAAATTAAAGTAAGTAAAGTTTAATCATAATAATAGGTTCACAGGGTATCGATAGCGGTAAAATAACTTTATTTATGTAAGAACAAGATCATCTGTTTTTCAATTGGAACTGCTAACAAACATAATTTATTTAGTGTTATCGTTTCCTAAAGGAACTGGTACTGACTTATATTTTTTTCAGTGTCATACATAAGTACAAGTAAATTAAATAAGGTACAGCCTCTTATTAGGCAACGTTGATGTTGTGACACACTTTGTATAAAACATTTTGCCTCAAAATGTATATCGCAGACAGAAATCAAAATCTTTATACACACAATACACTGGAACACACACACTGGAACACACACACACACACACACACACACACTGGACACTGGAATATTGTAGGGATTCCATCCATCCTAGTCTTTATTCCGCATCTATTTTTGTCTTATCAAAGAATTATTTTGATAATCTGAAAGAATACATTTTAATTATTATTATTATCATATCAATTTACATAAAGAATATAGAGACTGCAAAATATTTTTAGACCGTATAAATATAAACTCCTTGAAACTAAAACAAAAAGATGTAGAATTTATATTTGTGCCACTAATAAAACCTATTTGCTTTAATATCGATATCGATACTCATGACGTCAGGACTTTTTCAAGCCCTATTGTAAACAAATCGTTTTACATTTTACACAAAATATCCCGCTATTCTTCATATAAAAGTAATAAATTATGATCAGTTTGAAGAAAAACATGTATTCTACGATATTATTAGGTTTTTCAACCAAATTTTCAACCAAAACCATAAAAATATAGCAAGCAAAAATGCAGTCAGGATTAGTAATCAATTACCTGTGAAATGTTTACTTATTCGTTGTATTACGATTTGTAACATCACATGCACTTATTGCACAAGCCACCATAATGGAATAATAATATTTTATATTATAAATTTGAGATCGTGCTAAATTATTATGATTTACTTTGACAGTAAACAGACCGCGAGGCAGCGTTGCAGTGGCTAATGTCAAAAGTGATGCGGAATAAAAAAAAAGAATTTTATCTCTGCCTCTGTTGCACTCGTGCAGTTTGTATTTGATTAGAACTTCTCCTTCCCACGCTATGTTCATCTTTTTGAACGGAGTGAAAAAAATCTTAAATCTATGGTTGCGCCGCGACTCGTGACGTGCGACACGACGGCTAAGTACGCGACGCGCGATTCGGCGTCATCGGCGAGATGTAGAATATCTCGTGCGTGAATAAGTATTTATCGCCTTTTTACTAACCTTCGCTTTGTTAGATTACTTACTCAACTTTAGGCGTCAGCTGAAGATCAGATTCTAATAAAAATAGACATAGTAATTCCCATATATCGTACAAGCATTCAAGGACCGGCTAGAATACTTATATTAACGTATTGACCACGAACCGGAAGACGCAGCGTAGACAGGCCTCCCACTAGGTGGACAGACGATATTGTGCGCGTCGCAGGTAACCGATGGATGCAAATAGCCAATTGTCGTTCATTGTGGCGTGCTAACGGGGAGGCCTATGTTCAGCAGTGGACGTCTTCCGGCTGATGATGATGATGATGAACGTATTGGCAATGAGCCGTTGAGTGCCACTAAGCTGTTTCAATTTGTACACACAACATTGCCTTCTTTATCTGTACTCTACTAAAAGAGAAGCGCTCGATATGTCTGTCACCAAAATGGGCTAAAAATAAGTCACATCATTGACCATTTTTTAAATGTCTGGTTGTCTGTCCTTTTGTTACCTCAGGACAGGAAAACAGCTGAATGCCCAGCAATGCAAATTAAATAATCAATTACAATTACGTACTATCTCAATTTAGAAAGATAGTGCAAGATTTATCAACATCTGTCAAGAATATCTATAACATGAATATTAAATAACATAAATAGGAGGGCTATTATTGTAGACAGGCAAACTTGTAGCCAAAGTTGTACAAAGGTTTGGGGCTAGTTGGACAATGTGTTTTTTTTTTACTCCCTATAAGCCAGTGCTTGACTGCAGTCCCACCTGATGGAAAGCGGCGACGCAATCTAGGATGGTAAAGCACACTGGCTTATTAAAAGCCTATTCACTCTAGCTTTGAAGACACCCAGGTTATAATCGGGCGGAAAAACTGACGCAGGCAAACTGTTCCAGTCCTTATTATGAATGACGAATAATTCAACTAGCTGATGTTAGTAGCGTATTATTATTATATTTAAATTGCGTGTTATTATATTTAAATTGAATATCACTTAAACTTATTGTACAGTACACTTTTGATTGCTTTTCGTTTGATTAGTGGACAAGCTGGTGCCAGTAGAGTTGTTTAAGGCGTCTGACTGAACGACTACTGTCTACACAAACCGGGACCGACTTCTTGCGTACCCCCCGGAACACAGAGACGCATGCCACTAATCCTGACATCGCCCATCTATGGATTGGCCTTGCCAGACATTGCTTAACCAATTGATCGTTTACCGAGCCTTAATTATGGATAAGCCGTCATCTATTAGCGTACACCATACACAAAATTATTAGCAGACTGTTCTTCTGCAGCTCTTTTGGTCGTTAACATTTTATCATATTCAGCCTAAGCTGCAGAGATCAGAGTCTACCTCTAGGGCAAAATTAATAAACTGTCCGTTGGTAAGCGTAACTTAAGAACGACTACACCGCGCCATTTTTAATCGCCTTCAAAAGGAGGTTTGATCAAGTTATTTCATCAGCCACTAGACTACCATTACTTAAATTTAATTTTTTGAGGAGGTATAACACCAAAATTGTTGGTTGCGGGCGAGGCAGCGGGTACTGCTAGTTACTTAATATATACGAGTAGATACCAACATACGTAATCTATTTTAATGATCATAGTAATAGACTACCTGAAACTAGAGTTTCAGGTACACCAGAATCTACCTTGACCTGTTAGCCCAATTATTGTGCAAACCTTACTTACAGCCTCTATAAACACTAAGAAGTTCTCGAGGACGGCGACGCGCTGCGTAGCGCTGCACGGCGATCTTGATGTAGAGATCGTCGTCAGCTCATCACATCGCGCCGTCGCGGCGTTGCCGGCATCCCGTCAGTCGTCGGCGGCGTCACGTCTGTTGAGTTGGTTTATGCGACAAGGGTCAGGCCATGCCGCCGCCGATGCCGTGTGACAGTGTGCGACAGGGGACGCAGATGTACAAAAAATATATTTAAATGTTTGTAATTTATGTCTACACGAACCCATTCATATTATCGCAAACTGATTTATATACTGTTTTGTTTACATCCTACAAAACGAAATTCAGCCATCGTTTACAACAGTAATTGCCACTTAATTTTGTGTGGTTTATAACATCCGTGAAATGACCGGCGAAACATGCCGATTAATCGACGGTGGTGGAGACTTGCAGAGAACGCGAGTATAATAGATAGAGCCCGCGGAGGAGGCACGTGGCGGGAGACGGAAGGCGCAGCGCGTACCTGTCCCACAGCGCCGCTGCCTTTCCACACTTATACACTAGCCACCTGCCCAGGCTTCGAACGGGGATTTGAGGTTACAAAGCAAAAACAGTTTTCCAAGGGTTCTGGCAACCTTAACAAATTATTTTGTAAATGCTCAAAGGGAATAATGAGTTCTGATACTATAGTGTGACTATAGATATGTATTGAAATCTATTGTATTATATATGCATCAAATGCTTGTATAGACAGTGATATAACCCTCCATTCTCATGTGCAACGAAAGATATTTTTATAAAAATGTCGCCCGCAACATACTGTTATAAAAACATCCGCCTACATTTTTTTAATTTGACATTTTATTGCACCAATGACATCAAATAACATTGTTGTGGTTCCGTAGCCAAAAGTATAAATAATAGTAAGTAGTACTTATTATTAGTTCTATTAAAATTGCCTTTTAACCGCCTCTAAAACAGACTAGTATAATTTTACTTTGTATAGTAGTAATACAATTAAGAAATCAAACAATAGTTCCTTAATGATTATAAAAATACAGGCCAATCAAGTGATTGTCTAAGAAGTAAGATGATCCATGGGTCGTATCGTATAAATAGTCAGTCCAGCGCTTGACCACTTCCAGGTCGTCTTGGTATTCCGTCCTATCGGATTGTAAGACCAAAGGAAGTGAGAGTGCACCTTAGTCTGCTCAAGTAACTACTAGTGCACTTTCAAATCTCCATATGATATATAATATCTTATGAATCTTTTGAAAGATTAGCCACACGGCCTCAGCGGTCAGGAGAACATTAAATATAAGTATAATTTGTCTTATACCTAGGTGGAAATGTTTTTTTAAAGACTTCAATAGACAACAAACATTTAACCAAATAAACATCATACTACGTCATACTATGACAATGGAAAGAGTCGAAAAAGTTAAAAACCACTTAAATAGACGCAGTCAAACCAAAACAAAAAATAAATTACGTGCATAATTATTTCAAAATTCAGATATGACATAAATATAAATGTACAATAAGCATACGCCAGTCTGTATGTTTGTTAGCAACAGTACTACTTACCTTTTTAAAAATAAGTCAACAAGTAGGCAGAGTAATGAAGGTACTGACGAAAGTTAAAAAGTATGCACTGTGACGGTACACATTAGGTGCGTATATTTGTGACAGGGTTCTTTTTGAAAATTCGTTATTTTTTTGTGATTTTCATATAGAAGGAAGGTTACAGGGAAAACGCAACAGCTGACATACTAACTAAAGTGAATAAAGTGAGCGTAATTCATTCACTTTAACTTCGCTATCGTAAATATTATTCACAATAGAAGAGTGGAGACATAAAAAAGTCATTTAAAAATCCATTAACAAATAATTTTATGCTCAAAGAAATGTTAGCAGCCGTTTTAAAATTAATTTCAGCAGAGACAGGACCGTGGCATTAAACGATGAAATGTCAGGTTTGAAGGCAAGAAAAGTTAGGATATTTACTACAGAATGGATTATTGCGAATTGGAAATAGAGATGCCGCTTACATAATGCGATCACGCGACAAATGTACGACATGGGTTTTATTTATTTCTACACGCATACATACCTTTCTGCAAACAATCACGCACCACGCAGAGAGACTGCGTGGCGCGGTGTAGATTATGGGGAATTAACTAGTAATTCCGACGATTAATACGAATAGCGATTCAGCTAGTACAAACCACATGGGCTACCTCGGTGAACAGTTAAGAAATTCCTTTTTATAAATATACATACAATTTTAAATAGAGACGTGAGGCAAACAGTACGTACCGAGATAAATGCGATCCTATTACGCTGTGCTGTGCATGGGAGCTTTTATTTCTCGGTATGTATTTTCTAATAATAACGCACGCTCTCGCTCCTGACTCCAAAGCGCATCGTCGCGTGAGACGTGGGACTTGGTACGTGATATCGTATCAAATACACTCTGTACTCTGCATAAATTACTCGAAACATAACAATGTAAAACGTAACATAGACTCGCAACTACGTTTTTCAACTAACCGAGTTAATTGGTAATTTACATTAAATACAAGTCTCGGTCGCTTGAGCGTTCGTTAATGTTTGAGTCATAAAGTATTGTCCTCACCAAAATGTATGTGTGTTCAAAATACTGAACCGTTTAGCGTTTAGTATTCTGAATATTAAATAACAGTGCGTCGTTCGAATTATTGTTCTCATAAAATCTTCACGCAGCGTACTAGCAGCGGTAGCAGATCTGCTGGCAGATTAGATTCATTGCAATCAAGTGGACTTGTTTATTCACTTGTGAAAACAAAAATACACGCAAATTCCACTGCAATTAAAACAATTGCCAACACACACACCCACTACACTACACACTATACAATAGAGGACCGTTGTTGCCAAGATGAACGCAATTTCAATTGTTACTCACTCATGCATTTAACTCCGCTAAAGTTACACCAATTCACATATTATTGTTTTCTTCTGTGTACATAAATTGTAAAATAAATAGATACGGCTTTGAATTAAAAATAACGTTTTACGGTTAGACGGCTGCAACCTGCTACTATATAAAATTGGTACTAAGATCATTATCCACATTGACCAATAACTATCTATACCTAAAGCTAGATATGCAACAACCATTATACCCCTAATCAATATACAATTTGGCAGAGTGGGTGAGTGAGTGAGTGAGTGAGTGTGTGTGAGTGTGTGAGCGTGTATGTGTGTGTGTGTGTGTGTGTGTGTGTGTGAGCGTGTATGTGTGAGTGTGTATGTGTGAGTGCGTGTGGGTGTGTGAGTGTGTGTGTGAGCGTGTGTGTGAGTGTATGTGAGTGTGTGTGGTTGTGTGCGAGTGTGCGTGTGTGTGTGTGTAAGTGTGTGTGAGTTTGTGTGTGAATGTGAGTGAGTGAGTGAGGGACCGACCGACCGACTGACTGACTGACTGACTGACTGACTGACTGTAGAAAAAGACAGAACGAGAATGAAGTTTCACTTCTTCAGCGCGGAGGGACTCCACGCACGCACATTTTTTTGTCTGGGTGTTTCTACATAAATAGGTATCGTTTGATAATAAATCCGAGCAAGTGCAAGTCAAACTCTCGCACCAAGGGTTCCGTACCTCCTTTGTACGTAATGGAAGTTAGTTTGCCATTAATCCAGCATCTCAGGTATCAAAAAGGCTAAACCGCTTAACTAAGTTTGTTGTTCAAAGTTCTTTGATGATTTCTAAAAAAACTGTGCTAAGAAAAATGAATTTATTTTCCTGTAAAATTTACATAAAGGTTTACTTACTGTCTGTAATGTTTTCAGATTTTTCCCTCTACAGTCTTGGAGATAAGGGCGAGAGCATTACCCTTTCATATGATACCCCACTTGAACTAGTAGTCCCACCATAGATATAGGATTTTATTTTTCACTTTGAGTCTCTATGAAATTTCGGTCTTTCGTCCCCTATTGAAAAGAGCTTAGTTAAGCAATATCTAAAACTATTCTAAATTGCAAACAGGGTGTGACAGACAGACGAATTCGCACCATAAGGGTTCCTTTTTACCTTTTTGGTACGGAACTCTTAAAAGTACAAAGGTAATTCAGGAAGGTGATTCTTTCAGATCTGTTAATATAAAATAATAATAATGTCCACTTGGCCGATACGACTATAGCGATCAATCTTTTACAGGACAGCCATCTACGTGGGAAACATTATTGTGCATAAGAACTTGCATAAGTGCTACTCTTCCTTTAAATCTCATGGGACGAATTACCGAGACGCCCCGGTCGTGTCGGTAATCCGTCAGGTCAGGCATAGGACCGACTTTTTATCACATATAACTTTCCCGAAAATCAGGTGATCGGCCTGGGTTGTCTTAACCAGTAAGGAACAACTACACAGAGTAGTTGCTCCCTGCGGGATTAAATCCTGTAACATACGGTTTACAAAGGAAGCGGTTTCCGGCTGCACCACATTATTACAAGCTCTGCTTAGTTTAGAATCAGATACCCGTGTAATGATTGATATTTTAGTAAAGTACTCAGAACTACGAAATTTTTCAAGACTTTCTCTATAGCCTGACAATGATTACCTGCCTTGTATGAAGCTCAAAGGTAAATTGAAACTAGGTTTCTTGAATAATGTTGGAGCACTACTTTAGGGCACGTAGACCTGGAAGATTTCCCTTAAGTTTTGGCAGCCCAATATTCTATGTGACCTCCATCAGCGAAGCTACAACATTATTTTCTACGGCGAGACGGGCGGCAAAACTCATAAGGCTTCATATAAAAAAGGACAAGGTTTTTTGTATTAATAATATTAATGATTTAGCTGCTACTGTCCCACTGCAGGGCAAAGGTCTCCCTTTCCTCTTTCCACTATTCCCGATCCATAGCAATTTGTGCCCAGTCCTTCCTGTACTAGCTCTAGCTCATCCCGCCATCTCTGTCTAGGCCTACTTTACATAGTAAGTGAACTCCAACTATTATTATTATTATTAAGCCAAAGTATAAAGTACTCGGTTATTGTATCCAACTTTACCAGGCAAATCGGGGAAACTAGCAATTTAGGTGACACATTATGTAGGTAGGTACTATGCAATAAACAAAGTATGACAAACAAGAGTCTGATTTGTGTGAGATGTGACTAATTTGAAAACACCAATGTTAAATATCAAAAACGAAAACAGGAAACAATTAGGTAATGCGTTGCTGAACTACACTTTATAAAATTAATTTGGTTTTCCTTAACTACTTAATAAAGACTTATTTATTAACCTAATAATTTATACACATAGTAGGATGGAAAACCTTTTCTTATGCAAGTAAATGGCAGAGCCACTGTTCTTATCACTAACTTACAGTGGCGTGCAGTCCATACAGACAAAAATACTTTGCCTAGCCTACGACGTCTATGAATGATAGTTAGATAGATAACACTCTATTGTACAACCAACATAAAACATAACAAAACAAGAAAAATATAGCAATACAGCAAATGTACAAAGGGCGGCCTTATCACTAGTAGTGATCTCTTCTAGGCAACCTTTAATATAATATCTCGGGACAATCCACACACAGTCATCTGATCCTAAACTAGGCAGAGCCTGTACTATGGAAACCAGACAACTGATACTAATACTTATATACATTTTTTTTTAATACATACTAAAATAGATAAATAACACCCAGACACTTGGAGGGAATCGAACCCACGACCCATCGGGCAGCAGCCAGGGTGTCTAACCACTAGACCAACGGGCCCGTCGTGGGATCGACCTTTGGATGGTAGGATCTGTAATAGTTAATTATCATAATGTAGTAAATAATGTAGTAACGTGCTTTTTGCCTACCCTGTCATAAAAGTGAATGCACGCCACTGCAACTTGCATAAGAAAAGACGTCTCGCCTGATGGTAAGCAGTAGACATTTGCCTGATGGTCAGCAACACACCACACCTATCAAAATCAGTTACATCAGTATTGTTGTAATATTATTTTCGCGAGGAACAGAAATATAACTTGCGTATATCTGCTTCACTTTCTTACGGAAACGTAAGATTATTTTAACACTACTATAAGAACTTATGGTAGGGCCCATGGACTTGGCTATGCAATGTCCTAGCATTAACTTAGGTCGTCTCAGTTGTGGCAGTAACAGAGGTTATAAGATATAATTGCATGAATACATTAATTTAATAGCATATTGTTTTAATTGGCATTCACTCAGTGCACACACCTACATCAATATATATAAAAGGAGATGTCCTGACTGATTGACTGATTGACTGATTGACTGATTGACTGACTGACAGACAACGCACAGCCTAAACCGCTGGTTCTGGAGACTTGAAATTTGGCAGGGGTATTCTTCACAATACGTAGACGCACACTAAGAACGGAATTTTCAAAATTCACATCCTAAAGGGTCCAAATAGGGGGTTTTTTGTTTTATAAAAAAGTGTTATATTTAATGAACGGTTGGTACTAGAGCCTTGAATTTTCACATGCAGACGCCTCAATGAAAATAAACAATTACGTGTTTTTGCATTTCTCCAAATTTTCTAAGTAGGAGTTACAGGACCTTAATTTTTGTAAGAAATAAATATTTTACCATTTCTTAACACATTTCACTGTCTTCCGATACAATATGATAGACAGGATAAAGGACAAAGTCAGGTTTAAGAAATTATGAGTGTTTTAAGGTCAAAATGGGACCCCTAAGTTAAAAATCTTGCGTGTGGTGTCTTTTAAAAGGTAATTGAAAACAGTTTTTTTATGATATAAGCGGTAGGTATGAGTTATATCATGGGTTTTAAAACTAAAATACGACATCGATGTTTCAAATTTGAATTTGATATGATTTTAAAAGTGATTATATTGTTTATTTAAACTATTCTGCTAACTGCTGCGTTAGCTCGAGTGTGGCTACTAAATGCACGCAGAGGCTGTCGAGAGTGTTCGCAAACGCGCGTATCCTGCACCGCGTGCACCCGCGTCAAGATGCCGCCTAAAAAAAAAAAGCTGCCGCTTCGCTCCTCAGCCATAAGCCCGGACAAATAACGGGCAAAGTTCGGAGTTGTCGGTTGGACGTTTGGGTTGTGGGCCCTAGATGTTCATTGAGTACGGGGCGTTTTAGTAGGTTCCAGTTCGGAGCTAGGTACCGAATCAAACCAAAGAAAAAACCGGTCAAGTGCGAGTCTGACTCGCGCATCGAGGGTTCCATACCTTCTTTGCACGTATTAATGTTATTTTAATCTATATATATAAAAGGATAAGTCCCGACTGACTGATTGACAGACAACGCACAGCCTAAACCGCTTGCCTCTATTTCTATTTTTTTTTTATAGGGGGGTTTATGTTTTATAAAAAAACGTTATAATTCATGAACGGTTAGTACTAGAGCCTTGAATTTTTACACGCAGTCGCCTCAAAGAAAATAAACAATTACGGTTTTTGTATTCCTCGAAATTTTCTAAGTAGAAGTCACGGGACCTCAATTTTTGTAAATAATAAATATTTTACCATTTCTTAACACATTTTACTATCTTCCGATACAATATGATAGACAGGATTAAAACGAAGTCAGGATTAAGAAATTATGAGGGTTTTAAGGTCAAAATAGGACCCCTAAGTTAAAAATCTCGCGTGTGGTGTCTTTTAAAAGGTAATTGAAAACCGTTTTTTTATGGCATAAGCGGCAGGTTTGAGTTATATCATGGGTTTTAAAACTAAAATACAACATCGATGTATACAATTTGAATTTGAAATAATTTTAAAAGTGATGGGAAAAGATTATATTGTTTATTTAAACTACTTTACTAACTGCTGCGTTAGCTCGAGTGTGGCTACTAGATGCACGCAAGGTTTCAATTCAATACGAGGCTGTTGAGAGTGTTCACAAACGCGTGTATCCTGCACCACGCGCACCCACGTCAAGCTGCCATCTAAAAAAAAAAGCTGCCGCCTCGCTCCTCAGCCATAAGCCCGGACAAATAACGGGCAACGTTCGGAGTTGTCGGTTGGACGTTTGGGTTGTGGGCCCTAGATGTCCATTGAGTACGTGGCGTTTTAGTAGGTTAGATACTGCGGTTCGGAGTTAGGTACCGAATCAAACCAAAAAAAAAACCGGTCAAGTGCGAGTCTGACTCGCGCATCGAGGGTTTCATACCTTCTTTTCACGTATTAATGTTATTTTAATCAATATATATAAAAGGAGATGTCCTGACTGATTGACTGATTGACTGATTGACTGATTGACTGATTGACTGACTGACAGACAACGCACAGCCTAAACCGCTGGTTCTGGAGACTTGAAATTTGGCAGGGGTATTCTTCACAATACGTAGACGCACACTAAGAACGGTCCAAATAGGGGGTTTTTTGTTTTATAAAAAAGTGTTATATTTAATGAACGGTTGGTACTAGAGCCTTGAATTTTCACATGCAGACGCCTCAATGAAAATAAACAATTACGTGTTTTTGCATTTCTCCAAATTTTCTAAGTAGGAGTTACAGGACCTTAATTTTTGTAAGAAATAAATATTTTACCATTTCTTAACACATTTCACTGTCTTCCGATACAATATGATAGACAGGATTAGGACGAAGTCAGGTTTAAAAAATTATGAGTGTTTTAAGGTCAAAATGGGACCCCTAAGTTAAAAATCTTGCGTGTGGTGTCTTTTAAAAGGTAATTGAAAACAGTTTTTTTATGATATAAGCGGTAGGTATGAGTTATATCATGGGTTTTAAAACTAAAATACGACATCGATGTTTCAAATTTGAATTTGATATGATTTTAAAAGTGATTATATTGTTTATTTAAACTATTCTGCTAACTGCTGCGTTAGCTCGAGTGTGGCTACTAAATGCACGCAGAGGCTGTCGAGAGTGTTCGCAAACGCGCGTATCCTGCACCGCGCGCACCCGCGTCAAGATGCCGCCTAAAAAAAAAAGCTGCCGCCTCGCTCCTCAGCCATAAGCCCGGACAAATAACGGGCAAAGTTCGGAGTTGTCGGTTGGACGTTTGGGTTGTGGGCCCTAGATGTTCATTGAGTACGGGGCGTTTTAGTAGGTTAGACATTCCGGTTCGGAGCTAGGTACCGAATCAAACCAAAGAAAAAACCGGTCAAGTGCGAGTCTGACTCGCGCATCGAGGGTTCCATACCTTCTTTGCACGTATTAATGTTATTTTAATCTATATATATAAAAGGATAAGTCCCGACTGACTGATTGACAGACAACGCACAGCCTAAACCGCTTGCCTCTATTTCTATTTTTTTTTTATAGGGGGTTTATGTTTTATAAAAAAACGTTATAATTCATGAACGGTTGGTACTAGAGCCTTGAATATTTACACGCAGTCGCCTCAAAGAAAATAAACAATTACGGTTTTTGTATTTCTCGAAATTTTCTAAGTAGAAGTCACGGGACCTCAATTTTTTTAAATAATAAATATTTTACCATTTCTTAACACATTTTACTGTCTTCCGATACAATATGATAGACAGGATTAAAACGAAGTCAGGATTAAGAAATTATGAGGGTTTTAAGGTCAAAATAGGACCCCTAAGTTAAAAATCTCGCGTGTGGTGTCTTTTAAAAGGTAATTGAAAACCGTTTTTTTATGGCATAAGCGGCAGGTTTGAGTTATATCATGGGTTTTAAAACTAAAATACAACATCGAAGTATACAATTTGAATTTGAAATAATTTTAAAAGTGATGGGAAAAGATTATATTGTTTATTTAAACTACTTTACTAACTGCTGCGTTAGCTCGAGTGTGGCTACTAGATGCACGCAAGGTTTCAATTCAATACGAGGCTGTCGAGAGTGTTCACAAACGCGTGTATCCTGCACCACGCGCACCCACGTCAAGCTGCCATCTAAAAAAAAAAAAAGCTGCCGCCTCGCTCCTCAGCCATAAGCCCGGACAAATAACGGGCAACGTTCGGAGTTGTCGGTTGGACGTTTGGGTTGTGGGCCCTAGATGTCCATTGAGTACGTGGCGTTTTAGTAGGTTAGATACTCCGGTTCGGAGTTAGGTACCGAATCAAACCAAAAAAAAAACCGGTCAAGTGCGAGTCTGACTCGCGCATCGAGGGTTTCATACCTTCTTTTCACGTATTAATGTTATTTTGATCTATATATATAAAAGGATAAGTCCTGACTGACTGATTGACAGACAACGCACAGCCTAAACCGGTGGCCCTAGAGACTTGAAATTTGGGAGGTGTATAAATTCTTCACAATACGTAAACGTACACTAAGAACGGAATTTTCAAAATTCGCATCCTAAGGGGTCCAAATAAGGGGTTTTATAAAAAAATCGTTATAATTCATGAATGGTTGGTACTAGAGCCTTGAATTTTCACACGCATACGCCTCAAATAAAATAAACAATTACGTATTTTTGCATTTCTCGAAAGTCACAGGACCTCAATTTCGGTAATAAAAAAAAATATTTTACCATTTCTTAACACCTATCACTGTTTTCCGATACAATATGAAAGAGTATTATTAGGACGAAGTCAGATTTAAGAAATTATGAGTGTCTTAAGGTCAAAATAGGACCCCTAAGTTAAAAATCTCGCGTATGGTGTCTTTTAAAAGGTAATTGAAAACCGTTTTTAGGGTTTCATACCTAAAAGGTAAAAAAGGAACCCGTATGGTCTGAATTCGTCTGTCTGTCTGTCTGTCACACCTATATATTTCAGCATCAGCTGACGCTACCGATTTGAAACTTGGTACAGTTTTCGATCTTTCTTACCCAACCTCATCACAAATGAAAAAAATATATTTTTTGTTTTAGTTTTTTAAAGTTGAAATGGATCATCAAAATTTCAAAGTGTGACTACAATATCGAGTGGGTTATCATATGAAAGAGCTTCATTCGCACATCTCAAAACACATTTTTATTTTGGTTTATATTACGTAGTTTCTGGCTGATAATCAAAAATGTAAAAAAATACCACCAAAAATTATCTCCGAAGTTTGTGGAGGGAAAAATCTGAAATAATTATGGGTAATAATTATAATATGTACCTATATCTATATTTTAAAGGAAAAATAAAATGATCATTCTGAATAGTACAGTTTTATAGTAATACTAAAAAACTCGACAAACAAACTTAGTTTTGTGGTTTGTTATTTTTTTTTGGTATCTGAGATGTTAATTACATTAATAGTAAAATAACTTTAATACATCCAAAGATGGTATGGAACCCTCGGTGCGCGAGTCCAACTCGCACTTGACTGGTATTTATTTATGATATAAGCGGCAGGTATGCGTTATATCATGGGTTTTAAAACTAAAATACGACATCGATGTTTCAAATTTGAATTTGATATGATTTTTAAAGTGATGGGAAAAGATTATATTAGTTATTTAAACTATTATGCTAACTGCTGCGTTAGCGCGAGTGTGGCTTCTAAATGCACGCAAGGTTTCAATTCAATGCGAGGCTGTCGAGAGTGTTCGCAAACGCGCGTATCCTGCACCGCGTGTACACGCGTCAAGCTGCTGCCTTAAAAAAAAAAGCTGCCACCTTTCTCCTCAGACATAAGCCTGGACAAATAACGGGCAAACCAAAAAACAAAAGCCGGTCAAGTGCGAGTCGGACTCGCGCACCGAGGGTTCTATACCTGCTTTGCACATATAAATGTTATTTTCCTATTCTTTTAATACCTCAGATAGTAAAAATCCGAACTGAAACCAACCAAATTTATCGAAATTAACAGTTTTAAAGAGTTTAACAAAAACTAATTTATTTTATGACTCTGAAGCTAGGTACCGAATCTAAGCATACCACCGCAGAGCCCGGGGTTCCCTCTCATGTGTCGATGCGACAGCCGCGGGGGTTTTAGTAGGTAAGAATCCCACATACCCCGGTCGATCCCTACAGCTCCCGGAAACCTTTTGAAGGTTTCCCCCGCGAAAAAAAAAGTACCGAATCGTACCAAAAAAAAAAACGGTCAAGTGCGAGTCTGACTCGCGCATCGAGGGTTCCATACCTTCTTTGCACGTATTAAAGTTATTTTAAAACGTGCAAAGAAGGTATGGAACCCTCGATGCGTTGTCTGTCAATCAGTCAGGACTTATCCTTTTATATATATTGATTGATGATGATGATAACGTTTTTTTATAGTAACCCATTTTTGTCCCTGAAATATCCCACATATTTAACATGAAAATCGTAAGACATCACACTCGAGATTTTGACTTTGGGTTCCACTTTGACCTAGAGACCCTCAAAATTTCTCAAACTCAACTTCGTCCTATTAATACTCTTACATTTTTAGTAGTGCCTTAAAAAAAATGCTGCCGCCTTTCTCCTCAGCCATAAGCATGGACAAATAACGGGCAACCTTTGGAGTTGTCGGTTGGACGTTTGGGTTGTGGGTGCTAGATGTCCATTGAGTACTGGGCGTTTTAGTAGGGAAGATACTCCGGTTCGAAGCTAGGCAGCGAATCGAGATACCACCGGAGAGCCCGGGGTTCTCTCTCATGTGCCGAGGGGGTTTTAGTAGGTAAGAATCCCACATACCCCGGTCGAGCCCTACAGCTCCCGGAAACCCTTTGAAGGTTTCCCCCGCGAAACATAAAAGTACCGAATCGAACCAAAAAAAATCTAAAAAAAAAACCGGTCATGTGCGAGTCTGACCCGCGCATCGAGGGTTCCCTACCTTCTTTGCACGTATTAAAGTTCTTTTAATATTCCTCTTATAGCAAAAACCCAACCGCAAAACTAAGTTTGTTTCTAGAGGTTTTTTAGGATTACTAAAAAACTGTACCACTTTATTTTTTCTTCATTTTATTTTTTCTTTAAAATATAGATAGACCTCTATTACCTATAATTATTTCAGATTTTTCCCTTCACAAACTTCGGAGATAAGGGGGAACGGTATTTTTTGTGACATTTTTTGTTATAAGCAAAAAAACACGAGACATAAACAAAAAAAAACTGTTTTGAAATTTGCAAATGAAGCCCTTTCATATGATACCCCACTTGATATAGTAGCCTCTTTGAAATTTTGACACCGGCCCCCATTCAAATAACAGTAAAAGAGATAAAATATTTTTTAATTTGCGATAAGTATTCTTATCCAACAAGTAAGATCTAAAACTGTTCTAAATATCAAATCGATAGCGCCAGTGGTTCTTGAAATATATACATGTGACAGACAGACAGACAGACAAAGTACCGCCATAAGGGTTCCTTTTTTACCTTTTAGGTATGGAAACCTAAAAACATGCTGAGTGGATTATGGTGTCATTCGGCATAGTGTTCTTGGATGCTTTAAAAAGACAACTACGTGTATTTTAGTTTATTATTTGGAAAAATATTCCCGTTGTATTAACAAATTTCACTGTTTGACCTTAAGTTTCCTCCCAAGTTTATTGTCATTTAAAAGTTCATGGGAAAATAATTTGTATTTAATTTTAGATTTTTATTTGGACTGCCTCGGTGACGATGGGCGCGAGTATGACCTTTGATCGCTTGGACCTGATTTTGATTACCAAGTCGTGCAAAATGTTATCGGGTGGAGTTTATTTTGTCGGTATTTCTTCATTAACTACCTTTGCGCGAACGAAGTCGCGGGGGACTGCTAGTCTACATATAAATAGTGTTGACCAGAGTATATAAATAATAATCGTTGTTTGTTATGGCTACACGGCTCGGGTCGCGCTCCTGGATACAAATATACGAGTGCCGACGGAATATCCTTTGTCAGATATCATCTATCCATAATTATAAACAGTGCTGTAACAGTAAATTACTACCGTATAACATTTGTATAAGTTTATCGCTTTTTCATTCATTCATTCTTTTGTAGCGATATCGAATAAAAATAAAGTTGAAATACCGGTCAAGTGCAAGTCAAACTCGCGCACCGAACGTTCCATACCTTCTTTGAACCAATTATTACTATTCGTCTTATTTATTCGTCAGGTAGTTTACTATTCGTCTAACACCTCAGCTAGCAAAAAAAGAAACCGCGAAACTAAATTTTGTTTGTCGAGGTTCTCTTAGGATTACTAAGAGACTATACTACTTAGAAAGATCATTCATTATATTTCAACATTTTATTCTGTAAAATATAGATACAGATAGAATATACTTGTATTACCTATAATTATTTCCAATTTTTTGCCTTCTACAAACTTCGGAGATTTGGGGGAACGGTATTTGAGAACATGTTTTATTATAAGTTGAAAACTATGTGACATAAACCAAAATAAAAACCTGATAAACCGTTTCACTCACTCGACCCCATAACTTAAATAGTTTTAGTTGGGTAAGATAGAGCTAAAACTATTCCAGGTTTCAACTCGATAGCACCAGTGGTTCCTGAAATATATAGGTGTGACAGACAGACGAAGTCTCACCATAAGGGTTCCTTTTTTCCTTTTAGGTATGGAACCCTGAAATCTAAAAACGACCGGAATAAATCAACGAAAAAGCACAAAATAAGATATAATATTCTTATTTTACTAATTCCAATTAATACATATATTTTGCTATATTAGTGTGCGGGTTATAGCCGTAGTCGCATGACTCTATAACCTGTAGGGTTCCTATCATAGCATCTCACACGACTATCATAACTAATACCGCACCGGCTGTCACCATTGTTGTTAAATTTTGCGGTAGCTTAATAGTTTTAGGTCATGTCCTTTGAAGTCGTTTTATAACCGACATTTTAAATATTGTATTATGATCCAGGGAGTAAATAATCAATATCACTCTAATCTTAGGAGATTAGAGTGATCAACGAGAAAATGCTTATTTTAAGAATGTACGCGGCGGCCTCAACGACATGGTTTGCCACAAGTTTGCTACGGCCGCCTTGATTGTATCTTCGACTTTTATTTCTCTCCTGTAACCCATTATTAGGTACTAAAGAATTGAAACTAAAAAAATGCTTTCGGACAGGTAAATTACCCGTGGGGTGTCTGAGTTAATATTGCACCCACCCATCACCTCCAGTTGGATGTCGTACGAGGCGACTAAGAGAAATCAAGAAGACGGGCAGCAGCGTATTTCTATTAGATTACCAACCACCTATACTCCGATATCCATGACGCCTGCCAAGCGTGGGGATTATGGCAACCCCTCTCTTCTAACGGGGAGGCATTTGTCGAACATTGGGCATGCTTCGGCTGCTGATGATCCTAAATTCAATCGAATGTTTCAGCTTCTTTAATTAATTCGATTTCGATCAGTAACTAACTCCATGCCACAAAACGCCTGGGCGGCCTAAAAAGTCGAGACCGCATTTTGAAATTGCTATTAGAAGGTCCCGAATGCAAAAGCCTAAAACGTTTATTTTTTTAAAGACCTGTGTGTGAGATTTTCCAAATACCACTGACATAGTGACATTTGCCCTTCCATGCATAATTATGCTAAGGAGGTATTAATATTTATATTACTAATGGAATCCGCAATTAATGTTATCAGTAATGAACAGATGAATTATTGCTACGTACTTCAGACAGGGTATAATCAGCCTCCCCTCGTATGTAAACATCACTAATGAGTCTGTCACTGGCTATCACCAATAAGGTTTATTTTATTATACAATTTTGTATACCAACACAGGCAGTTGGCACTTAAGCTATGAATCTTTCCTACTTGCTGCGGTGCGGCACTCGTATCGCAGAGCCGAGCCCTGATAATGTTATCTAAGGTTAGTTGAACGCAGGGTTGCTCGGCCGGCATGCGTGCGGGTATCTGATTGACGAATGATTACGCGACAGTGATTAGATATTACAGTTTAACATACAAACACCTGACGCGTCCGCGGGTGCGCAGTTTTTTATCAGATTTATCACGTTGGAACACAGTCGATATTCCTTAACTGTGAATAAGATAATTATTCAAATATGTTTTCTTAAACATACTTAATAATCCAATGAAACAAGGAATATTTGTACATATTTTGTAATCGTGTTTCTTGACAACCTCCAGTGTCCAAAAAAGGCAACCATGACGATCCATCAAATTCGGCTAATTTCAATAACCTCCATACTCTGTAAGGTTATGGACCGTATATTGAGCTCGCACCTCGTGGCATAGGTACCTAGATTATTAAAATTTCTCCGATTTTTTGTCAAAGGTTGCTCAATGAATCTATTTACAAATAACGCCGGCGTCCCTCAGGGATCCGTTCTCTCCGCACGAGTTATTCTATTGCAATGTAGCCGGACAAGACACACTGATGTTGTTGATGTGATTGTAACAAGAAATAACAGACTGTTAGAAAAAATTATAATAATGACAAGACCGCTGAGTTTCTTGTCCGATCTTCTCAGTTGAGGTCAAGTTGTAATCCGGTAGCAGCTTTTAAAAAATACCGACCATTTAAAAGTGCTAATGCTAATCCCATTTTAAATAAATAATATGCAGTTATTAGTAAGCAATGGTTGTGCATTTGTGTCCACCATCATTAAATAGAGAAATATCAAATAGAGCATCTTTGGAAATCTCAGTTTGTTAAAGTCTCGAAAATACCGAAAGTCCCCGGAATCCCGTCGTCAGTACCGGTAGGATCAGGAATTCCCGAAGCAAAGTAGTGCTAGTAGCTAGTGCTTAGGCCCTTAGTTTCAGATGGACCTACTTGTAATAACAATGATGCCGTATAATTTGTAAAAAATGTAAATTGTAAAATTTTGTGATCGCAGTCACGCTAATAAGATGGCAGCCGCGAACCCTAGGTTTTTTAGTATCTATATTACGTCGTCGAAGTGTAGCTGTATCTTCTATTTGCTTCATTAATCTAATTTCACCATTTAGATTTTCTCTTATATCCACGTAAGTATTGTAAGTTCTCTTCGTCATATTGATCAGCTAAACAACACCTTTCTATTTGCTGAAATTCTTTAATAGCTAATTTAGCAAACAAAAAGGTTGAAAAAGCTTACTCCCTAAATATTTTTGTCACAAGAGCCTGATGACCGCCCTGTTATTTTTTCGTCGCACGCACGACTTAAATAGTTCAATTTTACACCATGTCATTTCGCATATCATAAACGTGTGATGAGATATTATAACAGGAACCTTACCGTGCATAAATTACCTCAGTAAATTATTTCGAGCACCTCGGAGTCCATCCAAACATTACGTATATCAAATTCATTTTCACTTCTTGTTTTAGGTATATCTATTAAAATATCATCTTTATCAAACTGAAATGTATTTACTTGAAAACAGGACTATAAAATTTACTGTCTAGTTATGCTCTGTTTTCGGTACATTTAGTGTAAAACAGAGCAGATAGCGTCAATATGTAATGTAGGGAAATTACAACCTTGCACATTATTAACATTTTCTTTTATGTGCACATTAATAATACGCCAGTGTATCAAAGGAAATAAATCCGGCACATGAATGAAAACTCCAGTATGCAGATTAAAAGCACCACGTAAAAGTTGCGTAGTGGTGGGCGCGCGCGCACACCGTGCGTGACGTCAGCAGGCACCAAAACAAGTCGAGGCCATATCAGCCCCATCACGTGCGCCGGCGCCGCTGCTCCACAATACGTAGGTATACGGTAGAAATAGCCGCGTGCTACACTTTACCAGGGACGTTGTTACTTCCGAAAGACAACCCACCCCAGCCATGACCAAACTTAAGAACAAACATAAAAAGTTGTGCTACGACGTCCAAAAATACGATTTTTAAAAAGAGATTTACTGCCGCACCTTCAAATGTCAATTACAGTTAATTAGTCTAAATCCATTTTTTTAAATCGGGTTATTTCGACACTCGAAGCCAATTAATACTTAATACTCTGATAATGAGTAGAGATATCAATTATTTCGTATTCAATAATCGAAAATAATCATAAACGGCTACGACTTAAAAAAGGACTTTATTATATTTAAAGTCAATTGACGTTTGTGAGTGCGGCAGTTAATGTGATAACATCCCATGCACAATATTCCGAGTCGTAACATGGACCATTATATTATAAGAAACATAAAATGAAGTCGAAACCTTGACCTTCGGTGGCCAAGGTTTCGACTCATGCCCGCACTGACACTCCGTCCCGCTCTGCCCATGCCCTACCCACCCTGCCACCCAAAACATTCAATACAAACAGAGGAATTACTTACCTACTCTCTACTACTACCTATATTTGCAGAACACATTCGTGCAACCTCAAATGGAGCATATCTCATAAATATTATCCTCATACTATATTTAAGCATACACCTGAACACAGAAACAGCAGTGTGTAAACATTGCTGTTTCCGGTGTAAAGGGCACTGTGGCTGGTAAAATTACGGGGTACAGGAGATCTATTAACTAATGTCTCGGATGTTGAGGGTCTTGCTTGTTTCATCACTAGGTCGTACAAAAAAAATACCAAATATGTGTTAAAGTAATAAACATGAGTGTATGTATGACGGTTTGTTCCCGTCTAGTGACTTTCATTTTGCTATAACTTATTTGACTGTTGTCTTTTAGGTACCCTTCCCTCCCAGTGCGGCGACAACTTCGAGGAAGATTTTTACCTAGTTTAAGTATACATGTTTGTAAATAAACTGTAAATATTTTGTTTCAATAAATATCAGTCACTAAAAAGTGTTCAACAAATAATTTTTAGAATAAATGAAGTCGGTGCTAAGCATTTAACCATCGATATGGTTACATAATATATCGATGATTTTAACTAACACTAGCACCAGTTAGCACTTGGTTGGCACCGAGTTCAATATATTTTCGTTTTTTTAAATTATCTTTGAAGTTGGTTTTTATTTTTTCTAAACTTATTTATTTATTATATGTATGTTTGACTGTCTTGTGATGCAAATAAACACGTTATCTATTTATACCATAATATTATATTTAATGCGGTTATTCAAAACGGCAATTATTTATACGGTATTAGCTATTCTTACGTATTTGTTTTTAGTTGTAGTCGACTCTTTATATTGCTCAAGGTTACATTCTAACACGTAATGCGTATTGCGTTGGCCGTCATTACAAAGAATACATACGAGTGGGTCCACGTAAACAGCTAATATGTTTTGAAGTATTCATTCGACCAGCCACTAGCAGACCGCACAGTAATAGGTACATGTAGTCATTGTGGAAAACAACGTATTACTTAGTCCGGCTTTGTCATAATACATTATGTATACTCGTAAACAGGTACGTTTAACAGTATGCTTGTACAAAAATATTAAGGTAAGCGAAAACTACGGTGTATATCTAAAGCTGGTCATACACGTTCAGGTATAACTGACAGGTTTGCCTGTACAGTTAAACTAATGAAACCTGCACAGTTGTGAGACATACACGCTGCTGTCAGGTATACCTGAACGTGTATGGCCAGCCTGACACCGTAGTTTTCGCACACCTTTGAATAACTGTAAGTATGAGATCCGCTGACTGTTATTAGGATTTAATGGATATTAGGTAGGTGCTAGAAGGTAACTCTTTATTGAGCACAAATTACTTTCAATAAGCAAAAGGTATAAAATAATAGAGCGTATGCAATAATGGGCCTTATTGCTAAAAGCGATCACTTCCAAACATATCCATACAAGCTCCAAGCCTAATGTCTAGCAGAGGCTGATAATAATTAAGATGTTTATTATTATTTATACAACCAACATAGCAGGCACGCGTTTTTTTAAATTTTTGAATACAGTTATTATCATTAAAAAAAATGTTTCTCACAGTGAATTTTGTTTTTTTTTTATACTTAATGTACTACCCTACGTGTCCCATTCGTTTGTTCCACCCTATATATAACTTATAGACTCTAGCCTTGAAGATAGACATTATAATCGGACGAGAAGTTCATTCAGACTTCACAGACAGACGCGGCAGGCAAGCGACTTCGTTTTATACTATGTAATAAACGTTAATAACCACGAACAAATTCACATCCAAAATATGGAATCTGTTTCATTACATAAGCATTTAAATATAAAACTTAAATCCATTTAAAAATATAAGTTAATCAAGATAAATAAGGATAAAAGCATTTGCTAATCTATACCTAATATATAAAAATGAAGCCCTATTTCCCTACCTATACCGATTTCATCCAAAATTTATGAAAGTTTTCTAATACTTTGTACAATGTTCTCAAAGATAAAAAAATAAGAAAGTTGCGCAAAAACTTAAAAAATTACGCGGGCGGAGCTGCGCGGAACAGCTAGCTGTAAATAAAAAATTGAAATAAGAACACTTCCGCACCTTGATTCTTATTATTTTTGTGACCGTTGTTCGAGTCGTTATGTGCCCTAATCTAGTTCAAATAATAAATCGATGTACAAACTTCATGTTTCCTATTCCTCAATAAAGAAAAAGGTTTGTTTGTCACATGTTTGTTTATAGGATTCACCTGAAGCTGGGGTAATATAGCAGTCATTGTGCTTAGATTGCGAAACATGATCGGAGCGCGAAACGCCACTCATTACGTCACCCATTCATTATCAATGATATTTTGTACAAAATGGCGGCTGAAGGCCCACATATTATTATTTGGAAAAATATGTCCCTCCCACAACTAAGACGAATACGATGACATATTATATGTCACTGTCCATCAAGCCGCTTAGGCTGTAGACCGTGCCAAAATATATAAATACTCTCGAATAACATAACGCTCTTCCTGGGGCATCCGGGCAACAAAAAAATTGAGGTCGATTTAAGGGTTTAACTGCCCTATACTATTTTTTCTCCCGTATGTTGCTGGGTTGATTTATAAAGAGCCGAAAACAGTAAATCTTAGTCTATAATCAGAGGCCTAATAATTTCTTGTTTCTGACGTCGTCAAAAAATTTACCACATACATAACATGTTTTATCGTCTGGTTTGTTAAGTATATTACAATAATGTTAGTACAGATATAGAACGTCTAGTTCAAATCACAAGACTTATTCCAGTGCCACGAGCCTCAACCCTCAAAGGAAGACCGCTCTGCGATTCAAGAGTTAACGTTGAGCGACAATTATGTAGTTACGTTGACTTCATTTGTCAAAAAACAATATTTTATTGCATACGTGAATACGTGTAAATTCTTATATGGTGGATTTAAGATTACCTTTAAAATACTTGTAGATATACAACTGGGCACTAGTAAATGAAGACCTATTACAACGGAGCCGGTAAAATTATATTTACTACTGCCTGACCCGCGCAGCACCGCCTGCGCTTTTATTACGTTTTGCTCGTCTCTCTTTCCCTCCCACTTCGGTCCTCGTCACCCCCCCCCCCCTCTTCCTCTCCCCGTTGTCCCTTCTCTGAACCCTCTCCCTCTCTCTTCTCCCAACTTGCTCCACCTAATGCCCCCGATCCCTCACCCCATCACCCCCTCCTCAAATCCCCTCTCAGTCTCTCTCCTCTCTTGCTCTCCTCCTCCTCTCATGTCCTCTCGGTCTATATATCCTCGTCAATCATGTTATCAGCGGCTTAAAATATACTTCATGACCTATTCTCAGACCTACCCGATATGCACACAAAATTTCATACATATCGATCGGTTCACCCATCTAGGTAATGAACTTGTCTTATGTTGCTTAACCTTAACCTATCGGCATGAAATATACTTTACGACCTATTCTCAGACCTACCCGATATGCACACAAAATTTCATACAAATCAGTTCACCCATCTATTTAATGACCTTGCCTTATGTTGCTTAACCTTAACTTACCGAGATAAAAAGTATCCTATGTGCGTTTCCTGGTTCTAAGATACCTCCCCACCAATTTTCAGCCAAATCAGTTCAGCCGTTCTTGAGTTATAAATAGTGTAACTAACACGAAATTTTTTTGTAATTATGTAAAAATATTAAAGTTCTTTAGTGATTGTATGTTCAATTTCACCGATAGATGGCGCTGTTCATAATGTAAATCACGCTTACATCATAAATCACTGTCTACTGATATTCGATAATGAAAGTTCTAAGTTTGCCGCATCTTTTATTGTTGCGACTGTACTGTAATACAATACCTATACACTACCTGGACTTGGGGAGTTTCATTAAAATTTCATGAAAATTCTTTCTTTAATTAATTTAATAATTTCTAAAATTCTTTCCTAATCTAGTTTGGACTCGCTCGGGCTTTACAGATTTTACCTTTTCAAAGATATAGATAATGTCATATTGCTATCAGCAAAGTACTTAGGTACGTAGAACAATACAGAAATCTAATGAAAATGTCCTGGGTGTACCGGACCGGCTTACCCCTTACAAAAATTTACCCTTCGCCACTGCCATATCTTATGCAAACTAAATGTCTGCTCAGTCCCAATTGTATATAGCGTAATAATAGATATCTTAATGATTAACAGATCAATTTATAATTACCCTATTCACATACAAAGGAAATTACGTGGTAATATGTGCAAGTAATGTTTCACTGCTTAGCCCCTATGAAACATAGCGTGATGTTTTATATACCAATTTATACCCCTTCTTCTACACAACACATCAGTGAAAGTCCTATCAGAATCCATCCACGGGTTTTAAAATGATACCTGGACGAACAGAACGACAGACAGACAGACAGACAGACAATAATTATAAGCTAAATTTTTACTTAGGATAAAGACCTCATATGACTCGAAATGATCTAATCTAACGCAATAAAATGTACAACTACAATTCACACTACACACAATGAACAGCGCTCCCAAAAAACGTTTCAAGGTCAGGGCTTAGGGGGGGGGGGGTCTGTTCATTAAATGAAACTCCCCAAGTCCCGGTAGTGTGTAGGTATTGTATTACAGTCGCAACAATAAAAGATGCGAAAGACTTAGAACTGTCATTATCGAATATCATTAGACAGTAATTTACGATGTTAGCGTGATTTACATTATGAACAGCGCCATCTATCGGTGAAAATGAACATAGAATCACTATAGAACTTTAATATCTTATTATATTTAATATAATATTTTTTTTAAAAAATTAACCGACTTCAATAACACTAAAAAGTATCAAATAATTTAAATATTAAAGAAGTTGGTGTTAGCGTACCTGCTGTGTATATTTGGCACCAACTTCAAAAATATTTAAATTATTTTATACTTTTTAGTGTTATTGAAGTCGGTTAATTTTTTAAAAAAAATATTATATTAAATATAATAAGACTAGCAGTCCCCCGCGACTTCGTTCGCGCAAAGGTAGTTAATGAAGAAATACCGACAAAATAAACTCCACCCGATAACATTTTGCACGACTTGGTAATCAAAATCAGGTCCAAGCGATCAAAGGTCATACTCGCGCCCATCGTCACCGAGGCAGTCCAAATAAAAATCTAAAATTAAATACAAAATATTTTCCCATGAACTTTTAAATGACAATAAACTTGGGAGGAAACTTAAGGTCAAACAGTGAAATTTGTTAATACAACGGGAATATTTTTCCAAATAATAAACTAAAATACACGTAGTTGTCTTTTTAAAGCATCCAAGAACACTATGCCGAATGACACCATAATCCACTCAGCATGTTTTTAGGTTTCCATACCTAAAAGGTAAAAAAGGAACCCTTATGGCGGTACTTTGTCTGTCTGTCTGTCTGTCACATGTATATATTTCAAGAACCACTGGCGCTATCGATTTGATATTTAGAACAGTTTTAGATCTTACTTGTTGGATAAGAATACTTATCGCAAATTAAAAAATATTTTATCTCTTTTACTGTTATTTGAATGGGGGCCGGTGTCAAAATTTCAAAGAGGCTACTATATCAAGTGGGGTATCATATGAAAGGGCTTCATTTGCAAATTTCAAAACAGTTTTTTTTTTTGTTTATGTCTCGTGTTTTTTTGCTTATAACAAAAAATGTCACAAAAAATACCGTTCCCCCTTATCTCCGAAGTTTGTGAAGGGAAAAATCTGAAATAATTATAGGTAATAGAGGTCTATCTATATTTTAAAGAAAAAATAAAATGAAGAAAAAATAAAGTGGTACAGTTTTTTAGTAATCCTAAAAAACCTCTAGAAACAAACTTAGTTTTGCGGTTGGGTTTTTGCTATAAGAGGAATATTAAAAGAACTTTAATACGTGCAAAGAAGGTAGGGAAACCTCGATGCGCGGGTCAGACTCGCACATGACCGGTTTTTTTTTAGATTTTTTTTGGTTCGATTCGGTACTTTTATGTTTCGCGGGGGAAACCTTCAAAGGGTTTCCGGGAGCTGTAGGGCTCGACCGGGGTATGTGGGATTCTTACCTACTAAAACCCCCTCGGCACATGAGAGAGAACCCCGGGCTCTCCGGTGGTATCTCGATTCGCTGCCTAGCTTCGAACCGGAGTATCTTCCCTACTAAAACGCCCAGTACTCAATGGACATCTAGCACCCACAACCCAAACGTCCAACCGACAACTCCAAAGGTTGCCCGTTATTTGTCCATGCTTATGGCTGAGGAGAAAGGCGGCAGCATTTTTTTTAAGGCACTACTAAAAATGTAAGAGTATTAATAGGACGAAGTTGAGTTTGAGAAATTTTGAGGGTCTCTAGGTCAAAGTGGAACCCAAAGTCAAAATCTCGAGTGTGATGTCTTACGATTTTCATGTTAAATATGTGGGATATTTCAGGGACAAAAATGGGTTACTATAAAAAAACGTTATCATCATCATCAATCAATATATATAAAAGGATAAGTCCTGACTGATTGACAGACAACGCATCGAGGGTTCCATACCTTCTTTGCACGTTTTAAAATAACTTTAATACGTGCAAAGAAGGTATGGAACCCTCGATGCGCGAGTCAGACTCGCACTTGACCGTTTTTTTTTAGTTTTCTTTTTGGTACGATTCGGTACTTTTTTTTTCGCGGGGGAAACCTTCAAAAGGTTTCCGGGAGCTGTAGGGATCGACCGGGGTATGTGGGATTCTTACCTACTAAAACCCCCGCGGCTGTCGCATCGACACATGAGAGGGAACCCCGGGCTCTGCGGTGGTATGCTTAGATTCGGTACCTAGCTTCAGAGTCATAAAATAAATTAGTTTTTGTTAAACTCTTTAAAACTGTTAATTTCGATAAATTTGGTTGGGTTCAGTTCGGATTTTTACTATCTGAGGTATTAAAATAATAGGAAAATAACATTTATATGTGCAAAGCAGGTATAGAACCCTCGGTGCGCGAGTCCGACTCGCACTTGACCGGCTTTTGTTTTTTGGTTCTATTCGGTACCTAGCTCCGAACCGGAGTATCTTACCTACTAAAACGCCCCGTACTCAATGGACATCTAGGGCCCACAACCTAAACGTCCAACCGACAACTCCAAAGGTTGCCCGTTATTTGTCCAGGCTTATGTCTGAGGAGAAAGGTGGCAGCTTTTTTTTTTAAGGCAGCAGCTTGACGCGTGTACACGCGGTGCAGGATACGCGCGTTTGCGAACACTCTCGACAGCCTCGCATTGAATTGAAACCTTGCGTGCATTTAGAAGCCACACTCGCGCTAACGCAGCAGTTAGCATAATAGTTTAAATAACTAATATAATCTTTTCCCATCACTTTAAAAATCATATCAAATTCAAATTTGAAACATCGATGTCGTATTTTAGTTTTAAAACCCATGATATAACGCATACCTGCCGCTTATATCATAAATAAATACCAGTCAAGTGCGAGTTGGACTCGCGCACCGAGGGTTCCATACCATCTTTGGATGTATTAAAGTTATTTTACTATTAATGTAATTAACATCTCAGATACCAAAAAAAAAAAAACAAACCACAAAACTAAGTTTGTTTGTCGAGTTTTTTAGTATTACTATAAAACTGTACTATTCAGAATGATCATTTTATTTTTCCTTTAAAATATAGATATAGGTACATATTATAATTATTACCCATAATTATTTCAGATTTTTCCCTCCACAAACTTCGGAGATAATTTTTGGTGGTATTTTTTTACATTTTTGATTATCAGCCAGAAACTACGTAATATAAACCAAAATAAAAATGTGTTTTGAGATGTGCGAATGAAGCTCTTTCATATGATAACCCACTCGATATTGTAGTCACACTTTGAAATTTTGATGATCCATTTCAACTTTAAAAAACTAAAACAAAAAATATATTTTTTTCATTTGTGATGAGGTTGGGTAAGAAAGATCGAAAACTGTACAAAGTTTCAAATCGGTAGCGTCAGCTGATGCTGAAATATATAGGTGTGACAGACAGACAGACAGACGAATTCAGACCATACGGGTTCCTTTTTTACCTTTTAGGTATGAAACCCTAAAAACGGTTTTCAATTACCTTTTAAAAGACACCATACGCGAGATTTTTAACTTAGGGGTCCTATTTTGACCTTAAGACCCTCATAATTTCTTAAATCTGACTTCGTCCTAATAATACTCTTTCATATTGTATCGGAAAACAGTGATAGGTGTTAAGAAATGGTAAAATATTTTTTTTTATTACCGAAATTGAGGTCCTGTGACTTTCGAGAAATGCAAAAATACGTAATTGTTTATTTTATTTGAGGCGTATGCGTGTGAAAATTCAAGGCTCTAGTACCAACCATTCATGAATTATAACGATTTTTTTATAAAACCCCTTATTTGGACCCCTTAGGATGCGAATTTTGAAAATTCCGTTCTTAGTGTACGTTTACGTATTGTGAAGAATTTATACACCTCCCAAATTTCAAGTCTCTAGGGCCACCGGTTTAGGCTGTGCGTTGTCTGTCAATCAGTCAGTCAGGACTTATCCTTTTATATATATAGATTAAAATAACATTAATACGTGAAAAGAAGGTATGAAACCCTCGATGCGCGAGTCAGACTCGCACTTGACCGGTTTTTTTTTTGGTTTGATTCGGTACCTAACTCCGAACCGGAGTATCTAACCTACTAAAACGCCACGTACTCAATGGACATCTAGGGCCCACAACCCAAACGTCCAACCGACAACTCCGAACGTTGCCCGTTATTTGTCCGGGCTTATGGCTGAGGAGCGAGGCGGCAGCTTTTTTTTTTTTAGATGGCAGCTTGACGTGGGTGCGCGTGGTGCAGGATACACGAGTTTGTGAACACTCTCGACAGCCTCGTATTGAATTGAAACCTTGCGTGCATCTAGTAGCCACACTCGAGCTAACGCAGCAGTTAGTAAAGTAGTTTAAATAAACAATATAATCTTTTCCCATCACTTTTAAAATTATTTCAAATTCAAATTGTATACTTCGATGTTGTATTTTAGTTTTAAAACCCATGATATAACTCAAACCTGCCGCTTATGCCATAAAAAAACGGTTTTCAATTACCTTTTAAAAGACACCACACGCGAGATTTTTAACTTAGGGGTCCTATTTTGACCTTAAAACCCTCATAATTTCTTAATCCTGACTTCGTTTTAATCCTGTCTATCATATTGTATCGGAAGACAGTAAAATGTGTTAAGAAATGGTAAAATATTTATTATTTAAAAAAATTGAGGTCCCGTGACTTCTACTTAGAAAATTTCGAGAAATACAAAAACCGTAATTGTTTATTTTCTTTGAGGCGACTGCGTGTAAATATTCAAGGCTCTAGTACCAACCGTTCATGAATTATAACGTTTTTTTATAAAACATAAACCCCCTATAAAAAAAAAATAGAAATAGAGGCAAGCGGTTTAGGCTGTGCGTTGTCTGTCAATCAGTCAGTCGGGACTTATCCTTTTATATATATAGATTAAAATAACATTAATACGTGCAAAGAAGGTATGGAACCCTCGATGCGCGAGTCAGACTCGCACTTGACCGGTTTTTTCTTTGGTTTGATTCGGTACCTAGCTCCGAACCGGAATGTCTAACCTACTAAAACGCCCCGTACTCAATGAACATCTAGGGCCCACAACCCAAACGTCCAACCGACAACTCCGAACTTTGCCCGTTATTTGTCCGGGCTTATGGCTGAGGAGCGAGGCGGCAGCTTTTTTTTTTAGGCGGCATCTTGACGCGGGTGCGCGCGGTGCAGGATACGCGCGTTTGCGAACACTCTCGACAGCCTCTGCGTGCATTTAGTAGCCACACTCGAGCTAACGCAGCAGTTAGCAGAATAGTTTAAATAAACAATATAATCACTTTTAAAATCATATCAAATTCAAATTTGAAACATCGATGTCGTATTTTAGTTTTAAAACCCATGATATAACTCATACCTACCGCTTATATCATAAAAAAACTGTTTTCAATTACCTTTTAAAAGACACCACACGCAAGATTTTTAACTTAGGGGTCCCATTTTGACCTTAAAACACTCATAATTTTTTAAACCTGACTTCGTCCTAATCCTGTCTATCATATTGTATCGGAAGACAGTGAAATGTGTTAAGAAATGGTAAAATATTTATTTCTTACAAAAATTAAGGTCCTGTAACTCCTACTTAGAAAATTTGGAGAAATGAAAAAACACGTAATTGTTTATTTTCATTGAGGCGTCTGCATGTGAAAATTCAAGGCTCTAGTACCAACCGTTCATTAAATATAACACTTTTTTATAAAACATAAAACCCCCTATTTGGACCCTTTAGGATGTGAATTTTGATAATTCCGTTCTTAGTGTGCGTCTACGTATTGTGAAGAATACCCCTGCCAAATTTCAAGTCTCCAGAACCAGCGGTTTAGGCTGTGCGTTGTCTGTCAGTCAGTCAATCAGTCAATCAGTCAATCAGTCAATCAGTCAGGACATCTCCTTTTATATATATTGATTGATTAAAATAACATTAATACGTGAAAAGAAGGTATGAAACCCTCGATGCGCGAGTCAGACTCGCACTTGACCGGTTTTTTTTTTGGTTTGATTCGGTACCTAACTCCGAACCGCAGTATCTAACCTACTAAAACGCCACGTACTCAATGGACATCTAGGGCCCACAACCCAAACGTCCAACCGACAACTCCGAACGTTGCCCGTTATTTGTCCGGGCTTATGGCTGAGGAGCGAGGCGGCAGCTTTTTTTTTTAGATGGCAGCTTGACGTGGGTGCGCGTGGTGCAGGATACACGCGTTTGTGAAGACTCTCGACAGCCTCGTATTGAATTGAAACCTTGCGTGCATCTAGTAGCCAAACTCGAGCTAACGCAGCAGTTAGTAAAGTAGTTTAAATAAACAATATAATCTTTTCCCATCACTTTTAAAATTATTTGAAATTCAAATTGTATACATCGATGTTGTATTTTAGTTTTAAAACCCATGATATAACTCAAACCTGCCGCTTATGCCATAAAAAAACGGTTTTCAATTAGCTTTTAAAAAACACCACACGCGAGATTTTTAACTTAGGGGTCCTATTTTGACCTTAAAACCCTCATAATTTCTTAATCCTGACTTCGTTTTAATCCTGTCTATCATATTGTATCGGAAGACAGTAAAATGTGTTAAGAAATGGTAAAATATTTATTATTTACAAAAATTGAGGTCCCGTGACTTCTACTTAGAAAATTTGGAGAAATGAAAAAACACGTAATTGTTTATTTTCATTGAGGCGTCTGCATGTGAAAATTCAAGGCTCTAGTACCAACCGTTCATTAAATATAACACTTTTTTATAAAACATAAAACCCCCTATTTGGACCCTTTAGGATGTGAATTTTGATAATTCCGTTCTTAGTGTGCGTCTACGTATTGTGAAGAATACCCCTGCCAAATTTCAAGTCTCCAGAACCAGCGGTTTAGGCTGTGCGTTGTCTGTCAGTCAGTCAATCAGTCAATCAGTCAATCAGTCAATCAGTCAGGACATCTCCTTTTATATATATTGATTGATATTAAAGTCGGTTCAATTTTTTGTAAAAAATATTTTATTTTATACTTTTTAGTGATATTTTCATACATAAAGATTGAACCATCGAAGACGGTAAAATTATCTAGGTAGGTTATGACATCCTTATGATTTTACATTATCGTCTACATACTTTTACATAATTCATGTTTCTTCAGAAACTCAGAAACAATTTATCCGATCGTAATGAAATTTGCATGGAATCATCATAGTAGTTTACTTTCTCATCATAAAAAAAGAATCATCGAAATCGCTTCATATTTGTCAGAGAAATGTAAAGGAGAACATCAGTTTTATGGTTTTTACCAGATAAATTCCTCCATATCATTCATGGTCCTCCAGGAAGTTCTTATCCAGTTGTGATAAAATTCATACAGGTTCATTACAGTGGTTTCTTCTTTCGAATAAAAAAAGAATCATTGAAATTGGTAAATATTTGCCAGAGTTATGACCATTTTTGTCCTTAAAAAGCGACATAAAGTCATCTATATAGGCTTTCCTGCAGCTTTCCTGCGCAGTCAACATTCTTGTTTTTTCAGGAACTACTTATTACTAAGCAATATTTTTTTATTAACGGATTAAAGAATGGATGGAAGAAAGATTTTTTCAAATCGGTTCATAATTGCCAGAGTTATGCGCGAACATACATAGAAAAATATATATATACAGACGAATTGAGAACCTCCTCCTTTTTTGAAGTCGGTTAAAAAAGAAAGTCGTGTTAGTTACACTATTTATAACTCAAGAACGGCTGAATCGATTTGGCTGAAAATTGGTGGGGAGGTAGCTTAGAACCAGGAAACGGACATAGGATACTTTGTATCCCAGTAGGTTAAGGTTAAGCAACATTAGGTAAGGTCATTAAATAGATGGGTGAACCGATTTTTATGATTTTTTTTGTGCATATCGGGTAGGTCTGAGAATAGGTCGTAAAGTATATTTCATGCCGCTAGGTTAAGGTTAAGCAACATAAGGCAAGGTCTTTAAATAGATGGGTGAACCGATATGTATGAATGCGGGTAGGTCTGAGAATAGGTTATAAAGTATATTTTATGCCGCTGATACCATGATTGACGAGGATATATAGAACGAGAGGAGGGTGCAAGAGAGGGAGAGGGGAGGGTGATGGAGTGAGTGATCGGAGGAGTTAGGTGGAGACCTATTCTCAGACCTACCCGCATTCATACATATCGGTTCACCCATCTATTTAAAGACCTTGCCTTATGTTGCTTAACCTTAACCTAGCGGCATGAAATATACTTTACGACCTATTCTCAGACCTACCCGATATGCACAAAAAAAATCATAAAAATCGGTTCACCCATCTATTTAATGACCTTACCTAATGTTGCTTAACCTTAACCTACTGGGATACAAAGTATCCTATGTCCGTTTCCTGGTTCTAAGCTACCTCCCCACCAATTTTCAGCCAAATCGATTCAGCCGTTCTTGAGTTATAAATAGTGTAACTAACACGACTTTCTTTTTTAACCGACTTCAAAAAAGGAGGAGGTTCTCAATTCGTCTGTATATATATATTTTTCTATGTATGTTCGCGCATAACTCTGGCAATTATGAACCGATTTGAAAAAATCTTTCTTCCATCCATTCTTTAATCCGTTAATAAAAAAATATTGCTTAGTAATAAGTAGTTCCTGAAAAAACAAGAATGTTGACTGCGCAGGAAAGCTGCAGGAAAGCCTATATAGATGACTTTATGTCGCTTTTTAAGGACAAAAATGGTCATAACTCTGGCAAATATTTACCAATTTCAATGATTCTTTTTTTATTCGAAAGAAGAAACCACTGTAATGAACCTGTATGAATTTTATCACAACTGGATAAGAACTTCCTGGAGGACCATGAATGATATGGAGGAATTTATCTGGTAAAAACCATAAAACTGATGTTCTCCTTTACATTTCTCTGACAAATATGAAGCGATTTCGATGAATCTTTTTTTATGATGAGAAAGTAAACTACTATGATGATTCCATGCAAATTTCATTACGATCGGATAAATTGTTTCTGAGTTTCTGAAGAAACATGAATTATGTAAAAGTATGTAGACGATAATGTAAAATCATAAGGATGTCATAACCTACCTAGATAATTTTACCGTCTTCGATGGTTCAATCTTTATGTATGAAAATATCACTAAAAAGTATAAAATAAAATATTTTTTACAAAAAATTGAACCGACTTTAATATCTTATTATATTTAATATAATATTTTTTTTAAAAAATTAACCGACTTCAATAACACTAAAAAGTATAAAATAATTTAAATATTTTTGAAGTTGGTGCCAAATATACACAGCAGGTACGCTAACACCAACTTCTTTAATATTTAAATTATTTGAATCACTCCATCACCCTCCCCTCTTGCTCCCAGGGGGGGGCGGGACGGTGTGAGAGGGAGCAAGTTGGGAGAAGAGAGAGGAAGGAGAGGGTTCAGAGAGGACAACGGGGAGAGGAAGAAGGGAAGTGTGACGGGGACCGAAGCGGGAGGGGAGAGAAAGAGCATAGAATTAGATTTTTCTTATAAGAGAGAGAGATGGAGAGAGATAAATCAAGGGAGTAGGGAGAAAAGGAGGAGCAAAATGTAATTAAAGCGCGGGTGGAGCTGCGCGGGTCAGCTAGTAAATAAATATTAGTGTGTGGTGCTACTTCACTGTGGTCTTCTGTAACTTGGTAGACAACTCCCCAGTCCGGCTACTTAAATTTTGTGTTTTCCCGCTGGGATTAGTGTGTATTTTCTTTTGGCTAATATCTTGCCATAAGTGTGATTTGTTTGATTTCCCCATAATTTCACGTTGCCCTTCGCTCCGCGACCTATATTGCAAGCACCGTATCGAACGGCCTGCCAATATCTTCTTACAGAAACTCGAATTCGCGGACTGAGTTAATCAATAACAAAACGATAGTACTATATCGTTAAACTGTGATATCATCATCATGTATGATGTACCCATGTACTATTATCTAATAGTGAGTAAAAAGTGTGAATGTACCTACTTGTATAATAAGTTCAAAACACGTTGTGCCGAGATGCTCTTGGACTTTGCATCTTGTACAGTTATTGTAAACACATTCATATCTATTAGATGTTAAAACAGCGTCGGAAATCAAACAACTATGAAATTAGAACCGTCAACATTCAAGTGTATGTTTGTATGTATGCACTCTTTGTACTGGCCTAAGGTTGTTGTGTCTTGTTAGTCGCACTACATTATTATTTTGAAAAATGCGAGATAATGGAGTACCCACGTCTTGGGCAATCATCAATAACTTGGAAGTTTCTAAATCCAGAGTGAACAGAAACGACGTTTTTATGCTTTTTGGACGCTCGGGCGTCGCCGTCGTCGTCATCTTTATTTGCAGAGAGGTTATCATCTTGTACAATTGCACATAGTTGTTACTCCCCGCAATATTCGAAATCACGACCTCAGTTAGTATGTATAGGGGTAGTTGGTGATCCCGGGAACTACAACTCCGGTTGAGTTTCGGAACGATGCGCCTTGTCCTATTTCTAGGAACTATACACTGGTATACTGTAATGTCCCGGAATTCCCGAATACTATTTTCTTTTCCACAAAAGTTAAGAGAACAAAGCTAAGTATGCCGTGCCCGCTGCGGCGCAGCAGGAGCATAGTCTAATGCGCGGGCGAGTTCCATCTTTGCATGCGTCCAACATTTGGAGCTGCAACATGCAGACGCAACTCCGTTCGTCACCTCAGAAATGTATCGATATATTTACTAGAGATGCCCTTTTAATGCCGTTCTAGTATAATTATGAATTTATGCACCTTTTAATCTCACAGTTCAACATCATGTGAGCCACTGATAGCTGTTTTTCAGTTTTAACCCCTGTGACATTACCCATATTAATCATATATCGATCATGTTTAAATATTAGTTTTAAGCTAAGATTAAAACTAATGTTTAAACAAAATTCATAGTTGTGGCTCCCGTTCTCCATATTATTGAATGAGTCGAGGTTGTTAAGTGTGCGCCTCAAGATCTAGATCGTCGAAGATTGGTTAAACAAGTTCAAAATCCAGTCAAATGTCAATTCCCATTAGAATTTTCAGCAACGTGAAATAAGTTGATTTGGGGTGTTTTCTCGGGGTCCCATATATGGGACCAAGAGGGAGAACTATTTCTCGTGGTCCCATGGTACTCTACGGTTATTCAATCTTTCTCCTGTATTTTGTTGGAAACTTCCAAGAAATTCGTGAAATGACAAAAAAATCTTCTATACTGTGTGACTTAAAAATCCTTTGTTGTAGTTTCGAACACAAACTATAGTAATTTAGAGTGTTTTAAATATACATTAGGCGTCGGGGAATTGAGAACGGCCCCCCAAATAGGACAGGGCTTTGTTGCTAGATTTAAAATAATAAATAAAAATGGAACCACCAGCGAAGCGTTTCTATCATCCTCGCCTAACGACAGTCAAATATAACATCTGTTCGTGGCTAAAGAACCACGACCGTAGGGAGCGGTCCTATCCAGGACAGTCTTTTGTGTGTTCAATATGTCTGTCTGTATCACCCCGGATATATAGTATATACTCATTTGCAGCGCCCGGGACATGAATATATTAAAGAAACATCAAGCAGAGTCGAATCTCTGCAGACGATGGGTACGTTAATGCTAGTGATGTGCCGATTTAAGTGGGTCACGAATAGCAACGGGACACGCCGCCGCGCCTGCGATACCCTCCTGACCCTAAAACCGCGTAAAATTGTTTGAAACAAGCTTTCTGAAAACGATAACACACAGCCGTAAATGTGCATAGAGCTAAACGACAGACACACCTCAAGTTAGTTGCGACCAGTTAAGACTACTTACGACTGCTGCCCGCTCGCTCTGAATGGTCATTTAGATAATAGCGAGCAGAGTGCGGCGTGGCGGTGTCGGCAACCTCACCGCGGGAAGCCGCGGACCTGTATGCATTTCTTATCAACTTCACCGAAGCCACTAATTACACGTGCCACTCTTGCGGTTGAATGACGAGCTATTCTTCTAGCTGCCAGTCGGCATTGAACACGAATCTAAATATAGTGTCCAATATCGTAACCGATCTTCACTAAAGTAATAAAAAGCGTGTTAATATAATAAGCGCCTGATTTTAGCACAGCATTGGTATCACTGCTTGTCAAATTGTTTGCGAGTATTTCGTTATAGTAATTACAAGTTCTTTCGATGACTTAATTTGAAAATGCAATAATGCTAAGGGACAAAACCAGATACTTACTACTTATCTATAGATTATGTTTGAAATAGTTTGTCACTAAAACAAACCGGCCAGGCTAACAAACCTAGGTCTATCCATCTTTGTTTAGATTCTCATACACTAACAGCTGAGTTCAATCGAGGTGTTCCAGAGGCTTATCCAGTTAAATAGCACCAACAGGAAGGCACTAAACGCGTGGCCCTCGCCCAAGCAGTTTGATAAGCGAGGACTGATTTCCAAATTCTTATACCTACTTCAAATTTTAATATCATCATGATAATACTGTACGGTATTTAAAATGTCACACGTTATCTCAATGAACTGATTATTTGAGCGAGTATCTGCAAACATCGCAAAATAAACTTTACATAGACGGGTTTGAGCGTATTAATCTAATCTAAATAGGTAACCTGTAATCTTTACTAGATACTCGTATCTACTATATACCAGAGATTGATTTGTAACTATATCTAAAACTAGGAAGCTTAAAATGTAGCTTGCTTTAAGAAGTTAACTTTACAGTGGATCTTTTAATGTTCGATAGTCAATGGGACCTCGGATTGGTCCTGCTCGCCATCGAAGTCTCTGCTTGTGGCGGCTTTGTGTGGTGTGGAGTGATGGCTGCTGCTCAAGTAATCTCGTGTACTGCTTGGGGACTCGTCCGGCCACTGTCCTTTTCATTCTTTTTTTATTTATAGTCCTTTGATTCGTGTTTTATTTACTTTTTAAAATTCCGATAGCAACACATTGACACTGATAAAATTATGTTTGTGAGAACCACATACTATGTTGAAAAGAAAAAATACATGAAATTGATTATAAAATGACAAGGCAACTGAGTTTCTTGCCGGATCTTCTCAGTCGAGGCCACGTTGTGATCCGGTGGTATTTTTTTAAATAAAATATGACAATGCGAATGAGCTAATTTTGGCCTATTTGAAATAAACGATTTCATTTCATTATTATGATGATCATCATACGCACACACTCTGTACTCGAGATCTTTTCAAATAGTCTACTTTAGTAACTTGTCGGTTTGTTTGTCAGTTCAAAAGTTATAGACATATCCAGTTAACCAGGAATTGTAGACGTGATTTTCTTGAATAGCTAAGATGAAAACGGAATTCAAAAGATTTGCACAATGTACTTGCAAGAAACACAAGCGACGGGTAATCGTAAGCGGGAATATTTAACAAACGCTCTCTATGTAGACCGATTAAATAGTGTCACCTTTAGATTTGAAACGGCTGCTTGATCATTGAATGGACCATTCTGTCGCAGACGTTTGATGTTTTAAATTGAGCGTCGCAGCGCGTCGGATGCCAAGCAATGCTGCGCTAGCGCAAGCGTCTCGCGCCTCCCGCTCGCCAATTGCACCGGTCTTTCCTTCTGATGCAATCCGACACATGTGTAAGTGTCTCGGACACTTCACGCATAGAGCACCATCATTGTACTGAATTTCGTAAGCTAATATTATTTTTACAAACACCGCGACGTTATCTCAGCCTCGGAGTGATCACATCAGAACGTCGTCGCGTAGTGGCGCATCATGGAGTATTATCAATAAGGCGTCGAGATAAGCGCTAATGACAATTACTGCGCACAATCACATAGTAACGTGGCCAGTTGCGACACCGCAGCCATGCGCCTATCAGCCGATAGTGGCATATTCCATTCACAGATTTTCCTAGCCAGTTAACACTTGCCAGTTGCAATGCGAGAAACTGACCTTGGATAGATTAAAAGTGTCTCGTGACTCGTGGTAGGTAGGAACTATGATATACAAACACAATACGCATTTTATTTGGTATAACAGCCCCCATTTTGCATAGCTACGATATCATTGAAAAGGAAAACCTGTTAATCCAGTAAAACTATGATAGGTAGGTGCCACTTATACGAGTAAATGAGAATGACGCCTATAAAATTAACTCCTAAAGATGACGAGAAAGTATGAGATTTAAGTTATTTGAACGGGTGAACAAAAGAAACGTCTCTACGGTATAAAAAGATATCGGTCAAGGTCAGGCAGCCGCTATCCGCGCTCAACGGTGCGACGGTGCTATTCATATCGCGGCTCTAAGTAGGTATTCGTGGTGCCGCCGATGAGGTATGTCCACTCAGCAGAATTCCGGATGGTGAGCCGCCGGTCGCCGCGCAGTGAACGTAGGGGTAGAGCTCGTGCGCGGACATACATTATAATTACACTAACACACGTAATTATTTTGTTGTGCGGATATCGCAAATGATTACATTCTATTCAATATTTCGTTAGTAAATATATCGTACAGCTTTAGGTATCTACCTACTACGTAGGCATTTATCTATCGCCAAGCAGGCTGTCGTCTGTGTCAATATAATTTCTACAAAATAATATTTGTGGTAAACTAACTAGGATGCAGTAGAGGAGTCGTCGAAATTCTGCTGAGTCTTAATCTAAAATCTCTATTTTGCCGCCTTAACTAAACGTTTATTCTTAACAGATCAAAGATTGCTGATCGATCCGATATTTTTTAGTTATGTTGGAAGTCATCGCTATATTAATGCTAATTTTCTTTTATTCTTAACGATTCATCTATGATTCACCGTGCAGTGATGATAATGTAGAATGTGAAGTAAATATTACCTCAAATGTACTATTAAATAATAATGTATTTAACGAGATAGCGCGTGCCAACATCAAAGTTACTGCCTTACTTCTAAGGATGGGAGAAGAATGAAATCGGAGCGATAAATCGTAAGTCACCGATTCATATTGAAAAGCCTTTGGGATGACACGGAAGTGCGGCGCGGCACGATGCGGCGTGATGCGGCGGCGGCTACGCCGTCTTATTTCGCCTCTCAAACTATTCGGCTTTCAGACCTCCGGCATCAGGTCACCGCGTATCGATCCGTGGTAGCTGCAGACCGCAGCGAAGCGCCACTTTCCGATTCCCATCCTCGACGACATTCTATCTTCATCGCGAATCTCCCAGTAAGTAGTCACGGTTCGAAGGATTTTAAGGCGGTTTTCGTTCATCAGTTGCATAGATATCCACCGACCGCGAGTTATAGATACGTATAGGTACACGTTTCGGGAAAGGCCACCGGGGCGACCGCGACGGGTCGATCGAACCGGTGGAAGCTTCAATGCGGCAAAGCGTACCGAGTGCGGAGGCCCGCAGCGGGACTCAGGCTGCACCGGCGACCGCCAGTCTTTTCAGAACACGGCTACACCTCATGCCCACTCGCGCTACTCCCCCTCACTGCCGGAAAATGCGGAAAGCTTAGATCACTCACCGTTTCCGTTTATTAGGGGATAGTCGTCGTCGTGGCGCCCGATGTATGTCTTCAATGGGGTGTCCGTGAGGGAGGGCGACGACCTATCTCTGTCGCTCATAATAGTCACTTAGAAACACCGGCTTTGACTCGATACAACAACACTGAACGGGGAGACGCCGGCCCCGCACACTCGACCACGAGCGACCTCCGGCCCGCGGCTCGCGCGGCGAATAAGTAATTATACACTGGGCGCTCCGTAGTGCGACTGCCGCGGCCGCGCCTCCCTCCGCGCAATCAATCCCCGCGCTGCGAAAATATGCGTCGCCATCTGTGTGCTACGCGCTGCCGCTACCAACAATGCCTAGATGGCGCTTACATTAATATAATTACTTTTTTAACAAATTTTATTATAAGTAATGTCAGCAGCTGTAACATGTCCACTGCTGAATACAGGCCTCCCCCTTAGAAGGGAGGTGGTGCCATAATCCCCACGCTTGGCAGGCGTCTTGGGGATCGCAGTATAGGTGGTAGGTAATCCAATAGAAAGACAATGCTGCCCGTCTTCTTGTTTTCCCCTCCTCTCACGAACACCCAACGGGAGGAGACGGGAGAGTGCTATTCTTACCCGGACACCCCACGGGTAATAATATAAGTATACCTAAGTATTTTCGAACTAGGTTTAATAAACCCTTAGTTAGTCTTAGAGTTTATTAAACCTGCTTCATAAACGAGGAGGTTCTTAACTTGTTAATAGGTAAGTACATAATATAAAATATATTATATTTGTTCAGGCATAATTTTCACAAAATTACACCGATTTTAAAATTCTTTTTTATATATCGAAAAACCTCATACAAATAATAAGTCATACCTACTAACGGAAAAGTAGCTATTGATACTGAAGGAAAAGGAATAATGTGAAGTATTATTAATGGCAATATATTGATAAAAAATTGAACTGACTTCAATAACACTGAAAATATTATAGAAGTTGGTGTTAGCGTACCTGCTGCGTATATTCTGCACCAACTTCAATAATATATAAATTATTTTATACTTTTCAGTGTTATTGAAGTCGGTTCAATTTTTTTTCATATATATTTTATTTTAAACTTTTTAGTGATATTTTTCAATCAAAGATTGAACCATCGAAGACGGTAAAATGATCTAGGTAGATTATGTCACATTATTGTCTACATAGTTTTACATAATTCATGTTTCATAATTAATTTAAAATTTTTAAATCAGTTAGATTTTTGTAAGTAGGTGGGGGTTTCTTTATCGTGCTACCAACACCTTCTGCTTTCGATATCAAGTCGAGTTACTGACTTCAATATAAACCAATTGACAGCTAACTTAATAATAACAAGTAATAAGTTTTAAAAACTAAAACCCGACTACTGGTAAAATCGCAGTCTAATAATGTGATATTATATAGCCTATAACCAGCGGACAATCAAGACGCTTCTAACACACCCTACCTGTCAAATTATGTTATGTAGATTAGAAGATATGCGGAAACAGATGAACATACATACATACATTCTTGTTAAAATCATAACCCTCCCTCCGTTCCGTAGTCGGGTAATAATGAGCTCCTGAACTCTACCATGGCTCTACACCTGAGAGCGTCATACAAAGTAAACTTCTACACAGATCATCTGGTGGTGTTAATTGTGTGATGCATTGTGCGCTTATTTTATACAATAACTTTTGACAAAAATATAATAAAGTACTAAAAATTAGTACTAAGTATAATACACGTTGGAAACTAATATTATACATCAGTAAATACTCTTCGCAATGGTAATGTTTTTCTAAAATTTCTCAGTACTTAATGTGTATATATGTAATAATGTATGTATATGTAATGTGTACAAAGCTCATTCAAGCTGAGTTTATCAACTGGTATTCTAGTTTATAAGTACCTACCCAACACCACAGAAACTAACTGATATGAAAAGGGTTCTTGCTTTTTAATTTATACTCTCTTAAACACAATTCTTTCATTATATTTTAATTTATCAACTATCCAAATATATAACAATCACCTACCTATTAGTTTATTAATTACTAGCTGTAGCCCGCGGCTTCGCCCGCGTTGGTTTTGTAAGTAAAACGCGTTTTAAATTAAGGATGAAGATTTTTAAAAATATTGTTTACACTTTTATTAAACCTGGACCTATTATGTGTCATTTCATCAAATATACATACTTGATGACATAGCCTGTATTTTTGTAACTCTGTCTGTCTGCTACGCTTTAACGCCTAATCCACTGAACCGATTTCGATTAAATTTGGTACAGAGACAGATAAGACCTTAAGAAAGGACATAGGCTACTTTTTATCCCGAACAAAAAGATTGAAGGGGTTGAAATAGGGAATGAAAGTAAGAATGGAATTTCGTCATTGTTGAAAATAGTACCGTGACTTTGTTTTACAATTGATAAGAAATCCTACTCCCTACTTCCCCCTACTTCTATACTATCTAACTTTATGTATCTAACACTACTAACACTACTATACTAATACTGTAAAGGGTTTAAATTTGTGTTTTTGTATGTTTGTGTGTTTGTAAGTATGTGTAATCTAAGGGTAATCTTCGGAATTACTCATCCGATTTTGAAAATTCTTTTGCCTGCTGCCTATGCTGAGTTAAGCTGGATCATCGTACTAAAGCGAGCTGGATCATTTACCTCGGTAAATCCAGGTGGATCGATGTGGATCAAGATGGACCGAGGTAGACCGAGATAAGTCAAGGTGGGTCGAAGTAGCTCAAAGTGAAATAAACTGGTTCGAGATGAGTCAAGCCGGATTATCAAACTGCATCAAACTTGATTGAACCGAGTAATAACGGATTGAATTGAATAAAAACTGGTTTGAGCTAGATTACACTGGATCATGCAGGATCAATTATGATCATGAATCGAGGTAAATCGAAGTGGATCGATGTGGATCAAGATAGACAGAGGTGGATCGATATGCGAAGGTGGTTTGAAGTGGGTTAAGATGGAATAAAGTGGATTGAGTTAAGCCAATCACGACCATGAAATTGCATTGAACCGGATCATACCGGATTCAGCTAAATAAAACTGGTTTTAGCTGGATCAAACCGGATCAAGTAGGATCAAGGTGAACCGAGCAAAACCGAGCTGGTTTGATCCAGCTCGGTTTTGCTCGTACATCGTGGTGGATTGATCTGGATCGAGATGGACCGAGGTGGATCAATATAAGTCAAGGTGGTTCGAAATGGGTCAAGTTGGACTAAAGTGGATCGATATGATCCAAGCTGGATCATTAAACTGTATCGAACTTAATTGAACCGGATTGAGCTGAATAAAACTGGTTTGAGCTGGATCAAACTGGATTAAGCAGGATTAAGGTGAAACGTGCTAAAGCGAGATGGATCGATATAAGTCAACGTGGTTTGAAATGGGTCTAGTTGGAATAAAGTGGATCCAAATGAGCCAAGCTAGATCATCAAACTACATCAAACTCGATTAAACGTAAAACTGGTTTGAGCCGGATCAAACTGGATCAAGCAGGACAAAGCTGGCTTGAGTTCGATATAGCTAAAGCGAGCTGGACCGAGGTAAATCGAGATGGATCAATGTGGATTGTGGATCGAGATAGACCGACGCGGATCAATATAAGTCAAGGTGGGTCGAAGTGGGTCAATATGAAACAAAATAGACCAAAATTGGTCAAGCCAGATTATCAAGCTGTATCGAACTGATTCGAGCTGGATCGAGGTGGATCGATCTGAATCTAGATGAGTTGAGGGGGTCGAGATAAGTCAAGGTGGTATGAAGTGGGCCAAGTTGGAATAAAGTGGATTGAGTTGCGTCAAGCCGGATCATCAAACTGCATCAAACTCGATTGGACCGGATAATACCGGATTGAACTGAATAAAACTGGTTTGAGCTGGATCAAACTGGATCAAGTTGGATCGAACTAAAGCGAGGAAAATCGAGGTGGATTGATGTGAATCGAGATGCACCGAGGTGGCTCGATATGGTTAAATCTGGGTGGGTCGATGTGAGTCAAGGTGAAACAAAGTGAATCGAGATGAGCCAAGTCGGACTATCATACTGCATTGAACTGGTTCGAGTTGGATCAAGATTGATTGATATGGATCGAGATAGATCGAGGTGGATCAAGATAAGTTAAGGTGGTTTGAAGTGGGTCAAGTTGGAATAAAGTGGATTGAGTTGAGCCAAGCCGGATCATCAAACTCAATTGAACCGGGTTTTACGGGATTGAGCTGAATAAAACTGGTTTGAGCTGGATCAAACTGGATTAAGCAGGATCAAGTTGGATCGAGCTAAAGCGAGGTAAATCGAGGTGGATCGATGTAGATCGAGATGAACCGAGGTGGATCGAAATAGTTAAGTCTGGGTGGGTCAAAGTGGGTCAAGGTGAAACAAACTGGATCGAGATGAATCAAGCCGGATTATCAAACTGCATAGAACTGGTTCGAGTTGGATCAAGGTTTAGAAAAAAATCCAAAAATTAGTTTCTTCAATTGTTGTGTTGAGTTTATTTACCGAGTTGGTGTTTACTCTACCTGCATTATAGCATTAAATGGAAAACCTTATTTGTGCAAACTCTTCAAATCCATGAAATTAACTTAGGGGTTGTTTTTGCCGGAATAGGTATGTTAGATTCTTGTATGCAATACATAAATTAAGTATTGGCTGTAGTTCAAAAACATTTTTTGGACCCCAATTAGAACCTCTTAGGAGTTGATAATCAAAACAATATTATTGGCACATGGATTTGCATTTGCGGTGATAAATGTATTCGCAAAGTTTCATCAATACAGCATGAATTTTTTATGCGCATTTCATACTCAAACACCATGCAAATGCACCCCTTTAACGGTCGTTTTTTTTAAAGTAATGAAATACGTGTTTCTTTATTTCTTTTGCTCAGTATACTGACAAAGTTTCGTGTCTGTGTGATGATTTTTTTTTTAACCATACACACTTTGGGAGCCCATTTGACCTAATTAAGTGTGAAATGTCGAGTTCGTTCTTATTGTTCACCTTCAAATTTCATGATTCTACTTAAAATGGTTTTGAATGTACGGTGATTTCTAGAAAAAAAAGCCTGTTCTTTTAATAATATAGATTATAAATTTTTCCCTCTTGGGATCTTTAGGGGTAGATTTTTTGAAAAATAAAAAATACGTGTTCAATCATTTTATTTTGAGGGTATTTTCACCAACTTTTAAATCAATTGAACCAAGTAATAATTATTTCCCATACAAAGTTTACCAACCCCTAGCGCACCCCTAATGGCTGTTTTTAAAAAATCCCGAATTTTTTTGTCCCTGAAATATCCCACATATTTATCATGAAAAACGTATTTCATTTACCTTTTAAAAGACATCACACTCGAGATTTTGACTTTGGGTCCCATTTTGACCTTGAGACCCTCAAAATTTCTCAAACTCAACTTCGTCCTATTAATACTCTTACATTTTGTGTCGAAAAACAGTGAGAATTATGAAAAAAAAATCCAAATAATATTTTTTGTAAGTTTGTGGTCCTGTATCTTCTTCTATATATTTTGTTTTGAAAAATGCTAAGACAGATAACTCTTTATTTTCTTTAAGGAATCTACGTGTTCAATTTCATGGTTCTGGTACCACCCGGTTCTATAAACCATAAAACCCCCTTTTTGGACTCCTTCCGATGTGAATTTTGAAAATTCCGTTCTAAGTGTGCGGTTACGTATTGTGAAGAATCTACTCTCCAAATTTCAAGTCTCTAGGGCAAGCGGTTTAGGCTGTGCGTGGTTGTCAATCAGTCAGTCAGGACTTATCCTTTTATATATATAGATTAAAATAACATTAATACGTGAAAAGAAGGTATGAAACCCTCGATGCGCGAGTCAGACTCGCACTTGACCGGTTTTTTTTTTGGTTTGATTCGGTACCTAACTCCGAACCGGAGTATCTAACCTACTAAAACGCCACATACTCAATGGACATCTAGGGCCCACAACCCAAACGTCCAACCGACAACTCCGAACTTTGCCCGTTATTTGTCCGGGCTTATGGCTGAGGAGCGAGGCGGCAGCTTTTTTTTTTAGGCGGCATCTTGACGCGGGTGCGCGCGGTGCAGGATACGCGCGTTTGCGAACACTCTCGACAGCCTCGTATTGAATTGAAACCTTGCGTGCATTTAGAAGCCACACTCGCGCTAACGCAGCAGTTAGCATAATAGTTTAAATAACTAATATAATCTTTTCCCATCACTTTTAAAATCATATCAAATTCAAATGTTAAACATCGATGTCGTACTTTAGTTTTAAAACCCATGATATAACGCATACCTGCCGCTTATATAATAAATAAATACCAGTCAAGTGTGAGTTGGACTCACGCACCGAGGGTTCCATACCATCTTTGGATGTATTAAAGTTATTTTACTATTAATGTAATTAACATCTCAGATAGCAAAAAAAAAACAAACCACAAAACTAAGTATGTTTGTCGAGTTTTTTTAGTATTACTATAAAACTGTACTATTCAGAATGATCATTTTATTTTTCCTTTAAAATATAGGTAGATATACATATTATAATTATTATCCATAATTATTTCAGATTTTTCCCTCCACAAACTTCGGAGATAAGGAGGGTATTTTTGGTGGTATTTTTTTACATTTTTGATTATCAGCCAGAAACTACGTAATATAAACCAAAATAAAAATGTGTTTTGAGATGTGCGAATGAAGCTCTTTCATATGATATCCCACTCGATATAGTAGTCACACTTTGAAATTTTGATGATCCATTTCAACTTTAAAAAAACTAAAACAAAAAATATATTTTTTTTCATTTGTGATGAGGTAAGAAAGATCGAAAAATGTACCAAGTTTCAAATCGGTAGCGTCAGCTGATCCTGAAATTTATAGGTGTGACAGACAGACAGACAGACGAATTCAGACCATAAGGGTTCCTTTTTTACCTTTTAGGTATGAAACCCTAAAAACGGTTTTCAATTACCTTTTAAAAGACACCATACGCGAGATTTTTAACTTAGGGGTCCTATTTTGACCTTAAGACCCTCATAATTTCTTAAATCTGACTTCGTCCTAATAATACTCTTTCATATTGTATCGGAAAACAGTGATAGGTGTTAAGAAATGGTAATTTTTTTTTTATTACCGAAATTGAGGTCCTGTGACTTTCGAGAAATGCAAAAATACGTAATTGTTTATTTTATTTGAGGCGTATGCGTGTGAAAATTCAAGGCTCTAGTACCAACCATTCATGAATTATAACGATTTTTTTATAAAACCCTCTATTTGGACCCCTTAGGATGCGAATTTTGAAAATTCCGTTCTTAGTGTGCGTTTACGTATTGTGAAGAATGTATACACCTCCCAAATTTCAAGTCTCTAGGGCCACCGGTTTAGGCTGTGCGTTGTCTGTCAATCAGTTTTTTTCAGGACTTATCCTTTTATATATATTGATTGATGATGATGATAACGTTATTTTTATAGTAACCCATTTTTTGTCCCTGAAATATCCCACATATTTATCATGAAAAACGTTTTTCATTTACCTTTTAAAAGACATCACACTCGAGATTTTGACTTTGGGTCCCATTTTGACCTTGAGACCCTCAAAATTTCTCAAACTCAACTTCGTCCTATTAATACTCTTACATTTTGTGTCGAAAAACAGTGAGAATTATGAAAAAAAAATCCAAATAATATTTTTTGTAAGTTTGTGGTCCTGTATCTTCTTCTATATATTTTGTTTTGAAAAATGCTAAGACAGATAACTCTTTATTTTCTTTAAGGAATCTACGTGTTCAATTTCATGGTTCTGGTACCACCCGGTTCTATAAACCATAAAACCCCCTTTTTGGACTCCTTCCGATGTGAATTTTGAAAATTCCGTTCTTAGTGTGCGGTTACGTATTGTGAAGAATCTACTCTCCAAATTTCAAGTCTCTAGGGCAAGCGGTTTAGGCTGTGCGTTGTCTGTCAATCAGTCAGTCAGGACTTATCCTTTTATATATATAGATTAAAATAACATTAATACGTGAAAAGAAGGTATGAAACCCTCGATGCGCGAGTCAGACTCGCACTTGACCGGTTTTTTTTTTGGTTTGATTCGGTACCTAACTCCGAACCGCAGTATCTAACCAACTAAAACGCCACGTACTCAATGGACATCTAGGGCCCACAACCCAAACGTCCAACCGACAACTCCGAACGTTGCCCGTTATTTGTCCGGGCTTATGGCTGAGGAGCGAGGCGGCAGCTTTTTTTTTTAGATGGCAGCTTGACGTGGGTGCGCGTGGTGCAGGATACACGCGTTTGTGAACACTCTCGACAGCCTCGTATTGAATTGAAACCTTGCGTGCATCTAGTAGCCACACTCGAGCTAACGCATCAGTTAGTAAAGTAGTTTAAATAAACAATATAATCTTTTCCCATCACTTTTAAAATTATTTCAAATTCAAATTGTATACATCGATGTTGTATTTTAGTTTTAAAACCCATGATATAACTCAAACCTGCCGCTTATGCCATAAAAAAACGGTTTTCAATTACCTTTTAAAAGACACCACACGCGAGATTTTTAACTTAGGGGTCCTATTTTGACCTTAAAACCCTCATAATTTCTTAATCCTGACTTCGTTTTAATCCTGTCTATCATATTGTATCGGAAGACAGTAAAATGTGTTAAGAAATGGTAAAATATTTATTATTTACAAAAATTGAGGTCCCGTGACTTCTACTTAGAAAATTTCGAGAAATACAAAAACCGTAATTTTTTATTTTCTTTGAGGCGACTGCGTGTAAAAATTCAAGGCTCTAGTACTAACCGTTCATGAATAATAACGTTTTTTTATAAAACATAAACCCCCCTATAAAAAAAAAATAGAAATAGAGGCAAGTGGTTTAGGCTGTGCGTTGTCTGTCAATCAGTCAGTCGGGACTTATCCTTTTATATATATAGATTAAAATAACATTAATACGTGCAAAGAAGGTATGGAACCCTCGATGCGCGAGTTAGACTCGCACTTGACCGGTTTTTTCTTTGGTTTGATTCGGTACCTAGCTCCGAACTGGAATGACTAACCTACTAAAACGCCCCGTACTCAATGAACATCTAGGGCCCACAACCCAAACGTCCAACCGACAACTCCGAACTTTGCCCGTTATTTGTCCGGGCTTATGGCTGAGGAGCGAGGCGGCAGCTTTTTTTTTTAGGCGGCATCTTGACGCGGGTGCGCGCGGTGCAGGATACGCGCGTTTGCAAACACTCTCAACAGCCTCTGCGTGCATTTAGTAGCCACACTCGAGCTAACGCAGCAGTTAGCAGAATAGTTTAAATAAACAATATAATCACTTTTAAAATCATATCAAATTCAAATTTGAAACATCGATGTCGTATTTTAGTTTTAAAACCCATGATATATCATGATATAGCGGTAGGTATGAGTTATAACTCATACCTACCGCTTATATCATAAAAAAACTGTTTTCAATTACCTTTTAAAAGACACCACACGCAAGATTTTTAACTTAGGGGTCCCATTTTGACCTTAAAACACTCATAATTTCTTAAACCTGACTTCGTCCTAATCCTGTCTATCATATTGTATCGGAAGACAGTGAAATGTGTTAAGAAATGGTAAAATATTTATTTCTTACAAAAATTAAGGTCCTGTAACTCCTACTTAGAAAATTTGGAGAAATGCAAAAATACGTAATTGTTTATTTTCATTGAGGCGTCTGCGTGTGAAAATTCAAGCCTCTAGTACCAACCGTTCATTAAATATAACACTTTTTTATAAAACATAAAACCCCCTATTTGGACCCTTTAGGATGTGAATTTTGATAATTCCGTTCTTAGTGTGCGTCTACGTATTGTGAAGAATACCCCTGCCAAATTTCAAGTCTCTAGGACCAGCGGTTTAGGCTGTGCGTTGTCTGTCAGTCAGTCAATCAGTCAATCAGTCAGGACATCTCCTTTTATATATATTGATGTTGTCATCCTTTACCCACCTTAGGGGTGGAATTTCCTAATACCCTGAAATATATTTTTTTTACTGAAACACCAAATACCAATTTATATGCGTTTAACTTCGAAAATCTCTAATTTTCATACAAACTTTCATCCCCTATTTTACCCCCTTAGGGGTAGAATTTTCAAAAATCCTTTAATATGTATTCTTTATTTTTAACTAACAGGCCAATTACTAAATAACATGAATTTAAGTACATAAATGACTGATTTTCATACAAAATTTTATCCCCCATGTTACCCCGTTAGGGGTGGAATTTCCAAAAATCCTTTAATATGTATTCTTTATTTTTAACTAAAAGGCCAATTACTAAATTACATGAATTTAAGTTCAAAAATGACTGATTTTCATACAAACTTTCATGCTCTATTTAACCCCCTTAGGGGGTGGAATTTCCAAAAATCCAGAAATATATTTTTTAATTTTTTAACTAACATGCCAATTACTAAATTACATGAATTTAAGTTAAAAAATTACTTATTTTCACACAAACTTTCATCCCCAATTTTACCCTCTTAGAGGTGGAATTTCCAAAACTCCTGAAATATATATTTTTTATTTTTAACTTAAAGGCCAAATACTAATTTTCATTAATTTAACTTCAAAAATGACGGATTTTCATACAAATTTTCATCCCCTATTTTACCCTCTTAGGGGTGGTATTTCCAAAAATCCTTCCTTAGTGGATGTCTACGTTATAAAAGGTACCTACTGTAAAAATTTCAAGTCTCTAACCCAAGCCGTTTAGGCTGTGCGTTGATATGTCAGTCAGTCAGTCAGTTTCTTCTTTTATATATACAGATAAAGTGCTTTACGTAAGAATTCGAGTCTTCTCGTAGCCGATACCGCATTGCTTCAAGGCTACAGTCTATAATAAGTGCGTCCTGCTCCTGATGACATACGAAGCCGAGACGTCAGTCGAGAAGTCCACTGATAAAAATTCGCTCAGCGGGCTATGGAGACAGCTATGCTGGTTGTTTCTCTAAGGGACCGAATACTGAATGAAGTTATTCGCCAGAAAACCCAAAGTGACCGAAATAGCTCAAAGGATTATCCAGCTGAAGTGGCAGTAGGCTGGTCATATTTGCCGCAGAACCGATGACCGTTGGGGAAAACTGATTCTGGAGTGGAGACCGGTTGGCAGAAACTGGATGCGGAGTGCCCAAAGATTAGGCTCAGTGGCGCGTCTTGGGGAGGCCTATGTTCAGCAGTGGACTCATGTCGTCTGATGATGATGATGGTGTAAGAACTAGTATTCAATTAGATTGAAATGTACAATACCACATCACAAGCCATATGAAAAATCTAAATAAAATATAGCGATATCTTTGTAAACAGTGTATTAAAGCTAAAAAAGAAACATATACAGAGAGAAGTGACTGCCGTGTGCCATTGGCGAGCAGGAACTGACTCCACTGCTGGTCAAGCGCGGGCGGCACGGCGAGGGGCGCAAACGTGGCCAGTGTACGTGCACTCCCCGCGGGTCGCGCTGCGCTCGTTTCGCTCACCGCGCTCGCGTCACCCGCTTCCTTGCGCTGACGCCGCGCGCCCAACAACGCGTGCAGCTCGCGTTCTGCGACCCGGGAACCGGTCGTGATGCCCGCTGTAAAACAACTGACGGCTCAACAGACATGCTGTAAGCTATCTAATACATAAGTATTTTTCTCTGTGTGTAACCATCGTGACGCCTCGGGATCGCGGATTTGTTCACTTTATAAAGTCGAGGGTCTAAATCCAGGGTGGAAAAACCACTTTGAGTGTTTGATCCTTACTGCTTAGGATAATACAGACCAATCACCTAATTGTTTAAAGCGTAAGATGATTCATACATCGGATTGGCGTGTAAAAATTCGATCATGCGCCTGACCTCTTCTCGGACGTGTCGGTCTTCCAAAAAGAATTGAAAATCGAGTAAATGACTGACTGATTGCATAATACGATAATGCTAAAAGAAAACATAGTGATGTAAGTACTTTGAACAAACCATGTTTTAAAAGACAAATAGGGAATGTACTGGCAACTTATCCCATTAGCGGCGACAGGCTAGTACCTACTCGTATTAACGTAACAGTTTATACTTGTCTGTGCATAAAACCATTAAAAAAAAATGTGTCCGACTGTATAACATAAGAAGCTGTTCCAGTGTGAAGTACCGCTGGACCTTTGCATCCTTGCAGCTACTTTGCCACTTTGGCCTTCGAGACAATGAACTGGCCAAAGTTAAGGTTTGAGGAAATAGCAACTCCCAACAACTGAAAAATAGGAGCCAAGGTAAATGGGCTGGGCATGGCTGGAATGGATGGGCTTCTTGTAGCGGTGAACAGACACGGTTGCATTTTGGCGGCATTGAATCTCACAAGATTGGTATCACCCTATTCGGAGACTGCCTGAAGACTGAGACTCGCACGTTACACCATGGCCTCTGACTGATATTCTTACTGGCCCGAGAACTCGGCAGATATCTTTGCATAACAGTGCTATAATCTGCATTCCCACGCGTACAGATACCGAGCAACAGCAGATCGTTGATATGCAGCAGGAAGAGGGTTTCAGAAAGAACGGAGCCTTGAGGAACTCCGGTATTAGGTTTCATCAGTTTAGATGAGTAACTGCCGACAACAACTCTGAGACTGTTCACTTAGAAAGTCCTTTATCTAGCCGATCAGATCAGGGGATGTTATGCCGTATGCTGGAAGCTTAAACATCAGGCTAGCGTGCTAGACCCTACTGAAGACCTTCGAGACATCCAGGGAAACAGCAAGCGCTTCCCCATTTTTCTCGTGGGCCTCGTCCTCTATTGACAGTGGCATACGCTAGAAGATCTTCAGTTAATTGATTCCGGCAAAACCCGTACCATTCTGCTCTAGGTATGCCATGAGGCGGGAGTTTAATATATCTACCCTTCATAATCAAAGTATGAAGGTTACTCTGCGTCTGTGTGGTTCTGTGAGTTTAAATGTGACTACAGTACTCCACACACGATCGGCATTGCGCTCTATAAGACATCGGAAGCTGTATCAACAATTTGCCATACATACTAATTATGAGCACGCATATAAACTAATTATATTATCGTACTCTACACTTATATAAAGATCAAAAAATTCATTCGCCACATGTACGCCACAAAGGGAAATTTGCTTTCAATTATAATATTTTTTTCGGACATTTAAATCTAAAGTGTTATATTAGATCTAATTAAAATGGTATACCTACTTCCCAATTTACATATATACCAGTATATTATAGCGGGGTGCACACGCTTTTATGGCAGGGTTGGCTCTATGATGTTTTATTGTACCTCCTAACACATCCGTAAATAAACTAATTTTACAGATATATTTTCCTTATAATGTTTAAGATTTTTTATATTATAATGATCCAGCAGCGAAGTCATAGGACACATTTTTTCAGATGTATAGACTACACGCCTCTGATTATACCGGTACTAGCTGACACGCGCAGCTCCGCCCGCGCTTTTATTACATTTTGCTCCCCTTTTCCTTGCTCGATTTATTTCACTCTCCATCTCTCTCTTATAAGAAAAATCTAATTCTATGCTCTCTCTTTCCCCCTCCCTCTTCGGTCCCCGTCACACTCCCCCTCTTCCTCTCCCCGTAGTCTCCTCTCTGAACCCCGTCCCCCTTTCTCTTCTTCCACCTTGCTCTCCCTCACTCCCCGTCACTCCCCCCTTGCTCCATCTTAATCCCCCAATCCCTCACCCCATCACCCCCTCCTCGAATCCCCTCTCCCTCTCTCTCTCCTCTCTTGCACCCTCCTCTCGTTCTATATATCCTCGTCAATCATGGTATTTGGGGTTCTTATCCACTTAAACCTCTGCAGCTGTCGCATAGCCACATAAGAGGGGGGGACCTGGGCCCGCCAGTGGGATCTGCACCAAATACCCCGAGGTGCGGATTCTGGCCCTCTTAAACCTGGCACCATGAGTCGCCGCCGTCACCCATATATGTGGTAACCTTGTCTAACGTTGCTTAACCTAGCGGCATGAAATATACTTTACGACCTATTCTCAGACCTACCTGATATGCACACAAAATTTCATACAAATCGGTTCACCCATCTATGTAATGACCTTGCCTTATGTTGCTTAACTTTAACCTAGCGGTATGAACAACGTTCACAACTATTTTTTCATTGGTGTAAATATTAGTGAAGTTTACGTTATACTGAAGAAGGGACAAATTCATGATAACAACAATTTATTAATAGTTAATAATTTCTCATAAAAAGTAAAGGACAAAAAATGTTTATTGTGGGTAATTCCTAAAAGATAAAAATATACCATCGCGGACTTTTTTGTAGACCTTGTTAAGTTGTACAATATTGTAGTACATTATTTTGATCTATCTTGTAGGGTTGCGGTTGCAATGTAAGCGCAAAAAGTGTTTATTTGCGACATCACATTAGAAACCTCTAAAATTATCAGTGTTTCTCTAATATCTTATGCATGTATTATACATAAAAACCTTCCTCCTGAATCACTCTATCTATTAAGAAAAACCGCATCAAAATCCGTTGCGTAGTTTTAAAGATCTAAGCATACATAGGGACAGACAGACAGCGGGAGCGACTTTGTTTTATAATATGTACTAGCTGACCCGCTCAGCTACGCCTGCGCTTTTATTACATTTTGCTCCCCTTTTCTCCCTCTTCCCTTGATTTATTACTCTCTCCCTCTCTCTCTAAAAAAGTAATTCTATGCTGTCTCTCTCCTCTCTCTTTCCCCCTCCCGCTTCGGTCCCCGTCACACTCCCCCTCTTCCTCTCGCCGTTGTCCCCACTTTAAACCCCTCCCCCCTCTCTCTTCTACCACCTTGCTCCCCCTCACTCCCCCTTTGCTCCACCTTAATCCCCCTATCCCTCACCCCATCACCACCTCCTCGTTCCCCTCTCCCTCTCTTGCACCCTCCTCTCGTTCTAAATAACCACGTCAATCATGGTATCTGGGATTCTTACCCCATTAAACCCTTGCGGCTGTCACATCGCCACATAAGAGGGGGGGCCTGGGCCCTTAAGTCAATATGCACCAAATACCCCTCAGTGCGCATTATAGCCCCCGGAAACCTGGCATCGTGATCACGGGGACGGGTCTCGCAACCCCGTCACCGTCCTCCTTGGAGTCGCCGCCGTCACCCATCTATGTAATGAAATATACTTTACAACCTATTCTCAGATTCTACCCGATATGCACACAATTTTCATACAAATCGGTTCACCCATCTATTTAATGACCTTGCCTTATGTTGCTTAACCTAGCCGCGCTATGAACAACGTTCACAGCTTTTTTGTCATTGGTGTAAATATTATTGAAGTTTACGTAACATTAAAGAAGGGACAAATTCATGCTAACAACAATTTATTAATAGTTAAGTATTTCTCATAAAAAGTAAATGATAAAAAATGTTTATTGTGGGTTAGCCTTAAGAGATAAACATAACCATCGCAGGCTTTTTTTTAGACCTTGTTAACGTGTACAATACTGTAGTACATTATTTTGATCTATCTCGTAGGGTTCAGCCAGCGTTTGCAATGTAAGCGCAAAAAAATGTCCTTATTTACGACACCACATTAGAAACCTCTAAAATTATCACTGTTTCTCTACTATAATTATGCATGTATTATACATATAAACCTTCCTTAAGAAACACTCTATCTATTAAGAAAAACCGCATCAAAATCCGTTGCGTAGTTTTAAAGATCTAAGCATACATAGGGACAGACAGACAGCGGGAGCGACTTTGTTTTATAATATGTATAGATAGATATAGATACTTAAACAAAATTCCAAAAACCACAAACTTTTTATTGTTCACATTACTTAAAATTTGATTGTTTAACTAAACCTTAAAGTATATCATTTGTGACAAAATGATGAGCGTCATTGGCACAGAGCAGCAAGGGCGGGCGGGCGCCCCGTTTTCCAGCAGTGCCACGTCAATGTAATCGCACACCATTGAGTCCCAGTTATCGGTCAACTCTTGAATGTTCTTGGCCTGCGCCACCAGCTTGCGTCGCATCAGCTTCTTGACGCGCTCGATGCGCTCGGGTGAGTCACCCGACATCTGGCGCACGTTCATCCACGGCCTGGGACTTGACGGGGGCTCTACCATCACCACCGTGGCTAGTTTGTGCGTCACCTGCAGCAGCACCGGCGGTTTCATCGTAGACTCCTCCTTCACGCCGTCCTTCCGCTGAGCTTTCTTCAGTATCGAGAGCCTCGATTTTTCCGCCAGTGACAGTTCATGTGGGATGACCGGGGCCACTGTTGACTGCATTGTCATCGTCGTCGTCGTCGTCTTCGACGACGACCCGGTGACGCTGTCCGGTTTCTCTTTAGTCGGTCTACTCAACGGGACCGCAGTTGGATCCGATGGAAGAAGAGGACGGATGGAGGCCCCGATATCGATAATATCGCCAGTGTCCGAATCGGAGTCTGAGTTGGTGGGCGCGGTGGGCGCCGAGGGCACCATGCCAAGCCGTCGGTTGGTCCACATCTCGTGCATTATCACCGTGTCTTGCAATTTCTTCGTCGGCGCTTTCACTGAGCACACACAAATCTTGAGTTAGGTTGCGGTCTTCTACACACTTCAAAGCTCCTAACACTTTATTGTATAGAATGTTATATCACTCGCAGGAAAAGTCAGACTGCTCAGAAGAGTCTCTAGATCGGACCACCAATAAGAATGAAAAAGACTTTACTTAAGGTTAGTTGGTTAAGTTATGGAGATAACTTTGACACAATGGACAGCAACGCCAGTCATCGCATGATCGTGAATACAGCCAGAAGGTAAAAACTTAAACAAAATCAGTAAAATTAGATGTATACCAATGACTGGCCACTACGTGCAGTTATTGGTAAGATTGTGAGTTTAATTTTCTTTATACAACTTAGTAAGAGTGAGACAAACTGGATGTTTGCCGGTAAGCGACGCGCCTCACAATATCAGCTGCTTTGCACTGATGGCGGTTGATTGTCCCAAAATATTATTTGGAAATAGCACCGTGCTCATAATATAGTGATAGGAATCACGAAACTGATCTTTTACAGGATCTTTTACCTTGGTTTTATAATCAACAACAGCTTAAACACATACAATCTACTTAGTGTTAAAGAAGAAAAAAACCGGTCAAGTGCGAGTCAGACTCGCGCACAATGGGTTCCATACCATCTTTAAGTTTATTTAAGTTATTTTACTATTCGTCTAACACCTCAGATTGCAAAACCATAACCAAACCTAGGTTTTTTTAAGTTTACTAAAAAACTGTGCTACTTACGAAGATCATTTAATTTTTCCTGTAAAATACAGATAAACATGTATTACCCATATTTTTTTCAGATCTTTCCCTTCAGAAACTCGAAGATAAGGGGAACGGTATTTTTTTTACATTTTCATCATCAGCCAGAAACTACGAGTTATAAACCAAAATAAAAATCTGTATTGAGATGTGCAAATAAATCTCTTTCTTATGATATTCCACTCGATATAGTAGTCTCACTTTGAAATTTTGACGCCCAATTCCGTCCCCCATTAAAAAATAAATAAAAGAATAAAGATATTTTTTGCATTTGCAATGAGGTTGGGTAAGTAAGATCTATAAGTATTCCATGTTTCAAATCGGTAGCATTAGTGGTTCCTGAAATATATAGGTTTGATAGACAGACGGACGAAGTCAGACCATAAGGGTTCTTTTTATAACTTTTAGGAATGGAACCCTAAAACAGTCAATAATATCCACGTTATCAGGTATTTAAGTAACTATACAGAATGTTGGCGTTGGTATTCTCAATCTTCCTTTATGGCGCGGAAACAGGGTGCATAAAAAACATGCATGAGAGATCGAAATCGATCGAATTGATATCAAGGCGCTTGAAATGTGGTGCGTGTGCATAATGCTCCGAATACCGTGGACATCAAGAAAAAGCCGGCCAGCCGGTTCTCCGCTTTTTATTTAGAAAAGGCCCTCGGCTTCTTAATACATATAATACAATCCCGCGGCATGATCTAGAGAAATTAATAGTTGTGGGACAAAGTCTGAGAAGACGAGGCTACAGGATTGGCTACTATGAGGACGTCTGGCGCCGTGGGTGGAGGTTTCTATAAAGCGGTTGACAGCGCATAAGACAGGAGAGTCTGAAGAAATATACTATTAAAGTCACGATCCTCAGAATTGAGGAAACGAGTAGGTATGAGGAATAGAGATACAGGAAGAAATCTGAGACTAAACTCACCTGTGGATGTCCGTCTGAGCAGCGTTGGCAGTTTGTGTTTGATATTCTGGACTCTTTTCATGTCGTAGTAGTCTGTGTATTCCTCGTACATGTTCTTCTTGTGTGCGCTCGGGTGCCTATTGGCGACATCGTCGTCATCGAGCGTGGGTCGGAGGCGATGGCGCTGGCCCCGTTCGCCGGGCCGCCGCCGGCGCTCCGCCTCCGCCGGGGAATAATCCGATTGCTTCTCGTCGACGGGCCTCATTCGCCGGTCGGTCTCTACTACATCATCCATATTGAATACGTCGTCGAACATTTTCACATTTCTGTCCCTAGGCTTTCTTCGGTTCACTCGCCTCGTAGTGTCTCTGGTCGCAAATTGGACTTCTTCCTCGAAATCTTTGCTCTTATCGTCTGAAAATTCATCCCTATCTATACTGCGCATATCGCTAACGTCATTATTCCTATCGCGAGTATATTTGGCGGATCGTCTTCGCAGCGGTGATGGCGGCTCTTCGTCAGCGAGGGCGCGGGGTCGCGAGCGCCGCTCGTCACGCCCGCGTGCCGGCCGCGCCGCCAGCTCCTCTACGTCATCCTCGCTGTACTTGTTGAGCGTGTCCAGTGCGTGGTGCGTGTCTGGCTCCGTAGGACGAGGCAGACCCCTATGCTTTCTTCTTACTTTTCTCCACATTTCCGCATCGTCAATAAAATTCGAGGGTTTTTCTGTATTACCTAAAAAGGTTAGGACGTTATTATCGTAATGAGGTCAGTCTCTATACAATGACAAGATACCTATTTCTTCTTAAAAATAAATACCGTAAAGTTATGCAAAGGACGACTAAAGGACCTTTTACTGATCACAAAGGTCAATTACCTTTAATTATATTTATGATTTTTTTTTAAATCTAATTATATCGACTGTCGCAGCCGTTTATTTCCGACTAGCAGCCAGCAATGTTGAATTATTCGTAAACATAATGCCCAAATAGTAGTCAAGCTGTAACCCTTGATCTCCTTGACCGATTTTGATAAATATATATAGTGTATCTTCTAAGTTTACTAGGTGGTAGGTTCCTTGTGCAAGGAACCGTCCAGGTAGGTACCACCGCAATGTCAGATATTCTGCCGCCAAGCCGCAGTGTGTAAGCATTGCTGTGTTCCGGCGTGAAGGGCACTGTAGCTGGTGAAATTACTGGACACAAAGACTTAATATCTAATGTCTTAAGGGTCGGCAACGCGCTAGTGATTCTTCTGGTGTTGCTAGCGTCTATAGGCTACGGTGGCTGCTTACCATCAGGTGGGCCGTACGCTTGCTTGCCACCTTGGTAGTATAAAAAAAAAAAAAAAAAAAAAAAGTTGGGACAATATCTACTTCACTATATAAATTGCATTGATATGCATTCAGCTGTTTTCCCGTGATGAGGTAACAGACGGGCAGAAAGACAGAAATTTAAAAAATAGTCAATATGTGTTATGTTGCATAATTCTAACATCCCTGGCCTATTTGGATGAAAAAATAATCAATGTACAGAAATTTCGACATCTACTGTTTTATTATAGTACTAGCTGTAGCCCGCGGCTTCGCCCGCGTTGGTTTTGTAAGTAAAACGCGTTTTAAATTAAGGATGAAGATTTTTAAAAATATTGTTTACACTTTTATTAAACCTGGACCTATTATGTGTCATTTCATCAAATATACATACTTGATGACATAGCCTGTATTTTTGTAACTCTGTCTGTCTGCTACGCTTTAACGCCTAATCCACTGAACCGATTTCGATTAAATTTGGTACAGAGACAGATAAGACCTTAAGAAAGGACATAGGCTACTTTTTATCCCGAACAAAAAGATTGAAGGGGTTGAAATAGGGAATGAAAGTAAGAATGGAATTTCGTCATTGTTGAAAATAGTACCGTGACTTTGTTTTACAATTGATAAGAAATCCTACTCCCTACTTCCCCCTACTTCTATACTATCTAACTTTATGTATCTAACACTACTAACACTACTATACTAATACTGTAAAGGGTTTAAATTTGTATTTTTGTATGTTTGTGTGTTTGTAAGTATGTGTAATCTAAGGGTAATCTTCGGAATTACTCATCCGATTTTGAAAATTCTTTTGCCTGCTGCCTATGCTGAGTTAAGCTGGATCATCGTACTAAAGCGAGCTGGATCATTTACCTCGGTAAATCCAGGTGGATCGATGTGGATCAAGATGGACCGAGGTAGACCGAGATAAGTCAAGGTGGGTCGAAGTAGCTCAAAGTGAAATAAACTGGTTCGAGATGAGTCAAGCCGGATTATCAAACTGCATCAAACTTGATTGAACCGAGTAATAACGGATTGAATTGAATAAAAACTGGTTTGAGCTAGATTACACTGGATCATGCAGGATCAATTATGATCATGAATCGAGGTAAATCGAAGTGGATCGATGTGGATCAAGATAGACAGAGGTGGATCGATATGCGAAGGTGGTTTGAAGTGGGTTAAGATGGAATAAAGTGGATTGAGTTAAGCCAATCACGACCATGAAATTGCATTGAACCGGATCATACCGGATTCAGCTAAATAAAACTGGTTTTAGCTGGATCAAACCGGATCAAGCAGGATCAAGGTGAACCGAGCAAAACCGAGCTGGTTTGATCCAGCTCGGTTTTGCTCGTACATCGTGGTGGATTGATCTGGATCGAGATGGACCGAGGTGGATCAATATAAGTCAAGGTGGTTCGAAATGGGTCAAGTTGGACTAAAGTGGATCGATATGATCCAAGCTGGATCATTAAACTGTATCGAACTTAATTGAACCGGAATGAGCTGAAAAAAACTGGTTTGAGCTGGATCAAACTGGATTAAGCAGGATTAAGGTGAAACGTGCTAAAGCGAGATGGATCGATATAAGTCAACGTGGTTTGAAATGGGTCTAGTTGGAATAAAGTGGATCCAAATGAGCCAAGCTAGATCATCAAACTACATCAAACTCGATTAAACGTAAAACTGGTTTGAGCCGGATCAAACTGGATCAAGCAGGACAAAGCTGGCTTGAGTTCGATATAGCTAAAGCGAGCTGGACCGAGGTAAATCGAGATGGATCAATGTGGATTGTGGATCGAGATAGACCGACGCGGATCAATATAAGTCAAGGTGGGTCGAAGTGGGTCAATATGAAACAAAATAGACCAAAATTGGTCAAGCCAGATTATCAAGCTGTATCGGACTGATTCGAGCTGGATCGAGGTGGATCGATCTGAATCTAGATGAGTTGAGGGGGTCGAGATAAGTCAAGGTGGTATGAAGTGGGCCAAGTTGGAATAAAGTGGATTGAGTTGCGTCAAGCCGGATCATCAAACTGCATCAAACTCGATTGGACCGGATAATACCGGATTGAACTGAATAAAACTGGTTTGAGCTGGATCAAACTGGATCAAGTTGGATCGAACTAAAGCGAGGAAAATCGAGGTGGATTGATGTGAATCGAGATGCACCGAGGTGGCTCGATATGGTTAAATCTGGGTGGGTCGATGTGAGTCAAGGTGAAACAAAGTGAATCGAGATGAGCCAAGTCGGACTATCATACTGCATTGAACTGGTTCGAGTTGGATCAAGATTGATTGATATGGATCGAGATAGATCGAGGTGGATCAAGATAAGTTAAGGTGGTTTGAAGTGGGTCAAGTTGGAATAAAGTGGATTGAGTTGAGCCAAGCCGGATCATCAAACTCAATTGAACCGGGTTTTACGGGATTGAGCTGAATAAAACTGGTTTGAGCTGGATCAAACTGGATCGAGCAGGATCAAGTTGGATCGAGCTAAAGCGAAGTAAATCGAGGTGGATCGATGTAGATCGAGATGAACCGAGGTGGATCGAAATAGTTAAGTCTGGGTGGGTCAAAGTGGGTCAAGGTGAAACAAACTGGATCGAGATGAATCAAGCCGGATTATCAAACTGCATAGAACTGGTTCGAGTTGGATCAAGGTTTAGAAAAAAATCCAAAAATTAGTTTCTTCAATTGTTGTGTTGAGTTTATTTACCGAGTTGGTGTTTACTCTACCTGCATTATAGCATTAAATGGAAAACCTTATTTGTGCAAACTCTTCAAATCCATGAAATTAACTTAGGGGTTGTTTTTGCCGGAATAGGTATGTTAGATTCTTGTATGCAATACATAAATTAAGTATTGGCTGTAGTTCAAAAACATTTTTTGGACCCCAATTAGAACCTCTTAGGAGTTGATAATCAAAACAATATTATTGGCACATGGATTTGCATTTGCGGTGATAAATGTATTCGCAAAGTTTCATCAATACAGCATGAATTTTTTATGCGCATTTCATACTCAAACACCATGCAAATGCACCCCTTTAACGGTCGTTTTTTTTAAAGTAATGAAATACGTGTTTCTTTATTTCTTTTGCTCAGTATACTGACAAAGTTTCGTGTCTGTGTGATGATTTTTTTTTAACCATACACACTTTGGGAGCCCATTTGACCTAATTAAGTGTGAAATGTCGAGTTCGTTCTTATTGTTCACCTTCAAATTTCATGATTCTACTTAAAATGGTTTTGAATGTACGGTGATTTCTAGAAAAAAAAGCCTGTTCTTTTAATAATATAGATTATAAATTTTTCCCTCTTGGGATCTTTAGGGGTAGATTTTTTGAAAAATAAAAAATACGTGTTCAATCATTTTATTTTGAGGGTATTTTCACCAACTTTTAAATCAATTGAACCAAGTAATAATTATTTCCCATACAAAGTTTACCAACCCCTAGCGCACCCCCAATGGCTGTTTTTAAAAAATCCCGAAACACGTATTTCTTTATTTTATTCAAAGAATCTTTCCAGTAAATTTCAAGTCAATCGAACCATACAATAAAAAGTTTAATACAAAAGAAAACACCCCATTTAACCCCTTTAGGAGTCGAATTTTCAAAAATCCTTTCTTAGTGGATGCTAACGTCATAAGAAGAACCTACTGTCCAAATTTCAGCTTTCTAGGTCCAGCGGTTTGGCCTGTGCGTTGATGAATCAGTCAGTCAGTCAGTCAGTCAGTCAGTCAGGACAAGTAATTTTATATGTATTGATTGAACCAAGTAATAATTATTTCCCATACAAAGTTTACCAACCCCTAGCGCACCCCCAATGGCTGTTTTTAAAAAATCCCGAAACACGTATTTCTTTATTTTATTCAAAGAATCTTTTCAGTAAATTTCAAGTCAATCGAACCATAAAATAAAAAGTTTCATGCAAAAGAAAACACCCCATTTAACCCCTTTAGGAGTCGAATTTTCAAAAATCCTTTCTTAGTGGATGCTTACGTCATAAGAAGAACCTACTGTCCAAATTTCAGCTTTCTAGGTCCAGCGGTTTGGCCTGTGCGTTGATGAATCAGTCAGTCAGTCAGTCAGTCAGGACAAGTAATTTTATATGTATTGATTAAAATAACATTAATACGTGAAAAGAAGGTATGAAACCCTCGATGCGCGAGTCAGACTCGCACTTGACCGGTTTTTTTTTTTTGGTTTGATTCGGTACCTAACTCCGAACCGGAGTATCTAACCTACTAAAACGCCACGTACTCAATGGACATCTAGGGCCCACAAACCAAACGTCCAACCGAATTTCCAACATTCGTCATTGTTGAAAATAGTACCGTGACTTTGTTTTACAATTGATAAGAAATCCTACTCCCTACTTCCCCCTACTTCTATACTATCTAACTTTATGTATCTAACACTACTAACACTACTATACTAATACTGTAAAGGGTTTAAATTTGTATTTTTGTATGTTTGTGTGTTTGTAAGTATGTGTAATCTAAGGGTAATCTTCGGAATTACTCATCCGATTTTGAAAATTCTTTTGCCTGCTGCCTATGCTGAGTTAAGCTGGATCATCGTACTAAAGCGAGCTGGATCATTTACCTCGGTAAATCCAGGTGGATCGATGTGGATCAAGATGGACCGAGGTAGACCGAGATAAGTCAAGGTGGGTCGAAGTAGCTCAAAGTGAAATAAACTGGTTCGAGATGAGTCAAGCCGGATTATCAAACTGCATCAAACTTGATTGAACCGAGTAATAACGGATTGAATTGAATAAAAACTGGTTTGAGCTAGATTACACTGGATCATGCAGGATCAATTATGATCATGAATCGAGGTAAATCGAAGTGGATCGATGTGGATCAAGATAGACAGAGGTGGATCGATATGCGAAGGTGGTTTGAAGTGGGTTAAGATGGAATAAAGTGGATTGAGTTAAGCCAATCACGACCATGAAATTGCATTGAACCGGATCATACCGGATTCAGCTAAATAAAACTGGTTTTAGCTGGATCAAACCGGATCAAGCAGGATCAAGGTGAACCGAGCAAAACCGAGCTGGTTTGATCCAGCTCGGTTTTGCTCGTACATCGTGGTGGATTGATCTGGATCGAGATGGACCGAGGTGGATCAATATAAGTCAAGGTGGTTCGAAATGGGTCAAGTTGGACTAAAGTGGATCGATATGATCCAAGCTGGATCATTAAACTGTATCGAACTTAATTGAACCGGATTGAGCTGAATAAAACTGGTTTGAGCTGGATCAAACTGGATTAAGCAGGATTAAGGTGAAACGTGCTAAAGCGAGATGGATCGATATAAGTCAACGTGGTTTGAAATGGGTCTAGTTGGAATAAAGTGGATCCAAATGAGCCAAGCTAGATCATCAAACTACATCAAACTCGATTAAACGTAAAACTGGTTTGAGCCGGATCAAACTGGATCAAGCAGGACAAAGCTGGCTTGAGTTCGATATAGCTAAAGCGAGCTGGACCGAGGTAAATCGAGATGGATCAATGTGGATTGTGGATCGAGATAGACCGACGCGGATCAATATAAGTCAAGGTGGGTCGAAGTGGGTCAATATGAAACAAAATAGACCAAAATTGGTCAAGCCAGATTATCAAGCTGTATCGAACTGATTCGAGCTGGATCGAGGTGGATCGATCTGAATCTAGATGAGTTGAGGGGGTCGAGATAAGTCAAGGTGGTATGAAGTGGGCCAAGTTGGAATAAAGTGGATTGAGTTGCGTCAAGCCGGATCATCAAACTGCATCAAACTCGATTGGACCGGATAATACCGGATTGAACTGAATAAAACTGGTTTGAGCTGGATCAAACTGGATCAAGTTGGATCGAACTAAAGCGAGGAAAATCGAGGTGGATTGATGTGAATCGAGATGCACCGAGGTGGCTCGATATGGTTAAATCTGGGTGGGTCGATGTGAGTCAAGGTGAAACAAAGTGAATCGAGATGAGCCAAGTCGGACTATCATACTGCATTGAACTGGTTCGAGTTGGATCAAGATTGATTGATATGGATCGAGATAGATCGAGGTGGATCAAGATAAGTTAAGGTGGTTTGAAGTGGGTCAAGTTGGAATAAAGTGGATTGAGTTGAGCCAAGCCGGATCATCAAACTCAATTGAACCGGGTTTTACGGGATTGAGCTGAATAAAACTGGTTTGAGCTGGATCAAACTGGATCAAGCAGGATCAAGTTGGATCGAGCTAAAGCGAGGTAAATCGAGGTGGATCGATGTAGATCGAGATGAACCGAGGTGGATCGAAATAGTTAAGTCTGGGTGGGTCAAAGTGGGTCAAGGTGAAACAAACTGGATCGAGATGAATCAAGCCGGATTATCAAACTGCATAGAACCGGTTCGAGTTGGATCAAGGTTTAGAAAAAAATCCAAAAATTAGTTTCTTCAATTGTTGTGTTGAGTTTATTTACCGAGTTGGTGTTTACTCTACCTGCATTATAGCATTAAATGGAAAACCTTATTTGTGCAAACTCTTCAAATCCATGAAATTAACTTAGGGGTTGTTTTTGCCGGAATAGGTATGTTAGATTCTTGTATGCAATACATAAATTAAGTATTGGCTGTAGTTCAAAAACATTTTTTGGACCCCAATTAGAACCTCTTAGGAGTTGATAATCAAAACAATATTATTGGCACATGGATTTGCATTTGCGGTGATAAATGTATTCGCAAAGTTTCATCAATACAGCATGAATTTTTTATGCGCATTTCATACTCAAACACCATGCAAATGCACCCCTTTAACGGTCGTTTTTTTTAAAGTAATGAAATACGTGTTTCTTTATTTCTTTTGCTCAGTATACTGACAAAGTTTCGTGTCTGTGTGATGATTTTTTTTTTAACCATACACACTTTGGGAGCCCATTTGACCTAATTAAGTGTGAAATGTCGAGTTCGTTCTTATTGTTCACCTTCAAATTTCATGATTCTACTTAAAATGGTTTTGAATGTACGGTGATTTCTAGAAAAAAAAGCCTGTTCTTTTAATAATATAGATTATAAATTTTTCCCTCTTGGGATCTTTAGGGGTAGATTTTTTGAAAAATAAAAAATACGTGTTCAATCATTTTATTTTGAAGGTATTTTCACCAACTTTTAAATCAATTGAACCAAGTAATAATTATTTCCCATACAAAGTTTACCAACCCCTAGCGCACCCCCAATGGCTGTTTTAAAAAAATCCCGAAACACGTATTTCTTTATTTTATTCAAAGAATCTTTCCAGTAAATTTCAAGTCAATCGAACCATACAATAAAAAGTTTCATACAAAAGAAAACACCCCATTTAACCCCTTTAGGAGTCGAATTTTCAAAAATCCTTTCTTAGTGGATGCTTACGTCATAAGAAGAACCTACTGTCCAAATTTCAGCTTTCTAGGTCCAGCGGTTTGGCCTGTGCGTTGATGAATCAGTCAGTCAGTCAGTCAGTCAGTCAGGACAAGTAATTTTATATGTATTGATTAAAATTAAAATAACATTAATACGTGAAAAGAAGGTATGAAACCCTCGATGCGCGAGTCAGACTCGCACTTGACCGGTTTTTTTTTTGGTTTGATTCGGTACCTAACTCCGAACCGGAGTATCTAACCTACTAAAACGCCACGTACTCAATGGACATCTAGGGCCCACAACCCAAACGTCCAACCGACAACTCCGAACGTTGCCCGTTATTTGTCCGGGCTTATGGCTGAGGAGCGAAGCGGCAGCTTTTTTTTTTAGATGGCAGCTTGACGTGGGTGCGCGTGGTGCAGGATACACGCGTTTGTGAACACTCTCGACAGCCTCGTATTGAATTGAAACCTTGCGTGCATCTAGTAGCCACACTCGAGCTAACGCAGCAGTTAGTAAAGTAGTTTAAATAAACAATATAATCTTTTCCCATCACTTTTAAAATTATTTCAAATTCAAATTGTATACATCGATGTTGTATTTTAGTTTTAAAACCCATGATATAACTCAAACCTGCCGCTTATGCCATAAAAAAACGGTTTTCAATTACCTTTTAAAAGACACCACACGCGAGATTTTTAACTTAGGGGTCCTATTTTGACCTTAAAACCCACATAATTTCTTAATCCTGACTTCGTTTTAATCCTGTCTATCATATTGTATCGGAAGACAGTAAAATGTGTTAAGAAATGGTAAAATATTTATTATTTACAAAAATTGAGGTCCCGTGACTTCTACTTAGAAAATTTCGAGAAATACAAAAACCGTAATTTTTTATTTTCTTTGAGGCGACTGCGTGTAAAAATTCAAGGCTCTAGTACTAACCGTTCATGAATTATAACGTTTTTTTATAAAACATAAACCCCCCTATAAAAAAAAAATAGAAATAGAGGCAAGTGGTTTAGGCTGTGCGTTGTCTGTCAATCAGTCAGTCGGGACTTATCCTTTTATATATATATAAATTAAAATAACATTAATACGTGCAAAGAAGGTATGGAACCCTCGATGCGCGAGTCAGACTCGCACTTGACCGGTTTTTTCTTTGGTTTGATTCGGTACCTAGCTCCGAACTGGAATGACTAACCTACTAAAACGCCCCGTACTCAATGAACATCTAGGGCCCACAACCCAAACGTCCAACCGACAACTCCGAACTTTGCCCGTTATTTGTCCGGGCTTATGGCTGAGGAGCGAAGCGGCAGCTTTTTTTTTTAGGCGGCATCTTGACGCGGGTGCGCGCGGTGCAGGATACGCGCGTTTGCAAACACTCTCGACAGCCTCTGCGTGCATTTAGTAGCCACACTCGAGCTAACGCAGCAGTTAGCAGAATAGTTTAAATAAACAATATAATCACTTTTAAAATCATATCAAATTCAAATTTGAAACATCGATGTCGTATTTTAGTTTTAAAACCCATGATATAACTCATACCTACCGCTTATATCATAAAAAAACTGTTTTCAATTACCTTTTAAAAGACACCACACGCAAGATTTTTAACTTAGGGGTCCCATTTTGACCTTAAAACACTCATAATTTCTTAAACCTGACTTCGTCCTAATCCTATCTATCATATTGTATCGGAAGACAGTGAAATGTGTTAAGAAATGGTAAAATATTTATTTCTTACAAAAATTAAGGTCCTGTACTTAGAAAATTTGGAGAAATGCAAAAATACGTAATTGTTTATTTTCATTGAGGCGTCTGCATGTGAAAATTCAAGGCTCTAGTACCAACCGTTCATTAAATATAACACTTTTTTATAAAACATAAAACCCCCTATTTGGACCCTTTAGGATGTGAATTTTGAAAATTCCGTTCTTAGTGTGCGTCTACGTGTTGTGAAGAATACCCCTGCCAAATTTCAAGTCTCTAGGACCAGCGGTTTAGGCTGTGCGTTGTCTGTCAGTCAGTCAATCAGTCAATCAGTCAGGACATCTCCTTTTATATATATTGATGTTGTCATCCTTTTACCCACCTTAGGGGTGGAATTTCCTAATATCCTGAAATATTTTTTTTTTACTGAAACACCAAATACCAATTTATATGCGTTTAACTTCGAAAATCTCTAATTTTCATACAAACTTTCATCCCCTATTTTACCCCCTTAGGGGTAGAATTTTCAAAAATCCTTTAATATGTATTCTTTATTTTTAACTAACAGGCCAATTACTAAATAACATGAATTTAAGTACATAAATGACTGATTTTCATACAAAATTTTATCCCCCATGTTACCCCGTTAGGGGTGGAATTTCCAAAAATCCTTTAATATGTATTCTTTATTTTTAACTAACAGGCCAATTACTAAATTACATGAATTTAAGTTCAAAAATGACTGATTTTCATACAAACTTTCGTGCTCTATTTAACCCCCTTAGGGGGTGGAATTTCCAAAAATCCAGAAATATATTTTTTAATTTTTTAACTAACATGCCAATTACTAAATTACATGAATTTAAGTTAAAAAATTACTTATTTTCACACAAACTTTCATCCCCAATTTTACCCTCTTAGAGGTGGAATTTCCAAAACTCCTGAAATATATATTTTTTATTTTTAACTTAAAGGCCAAATACTAATTTTCATTAATTTAACTTCAAAAATGACGGATTTTCATACAAATTTTCATCCCCTATTTTACCCTCTTAGGGGTGGTATTTCCAAAAATCCTTCCTTAGTGGATGTCTACGTTATAAAAGGTACCTACTGTAAAAATTTCAAGTCTCTAACCCAAGCCGTTTAGGCTGTGCGTTGATATGTCAGTCAGTCAGTCAGTCAGTCAGTTTCTTCTTTTATATATACAGATAGATACCTACACTCACCATCAGTATTAAGTAATTAGCTTCGTGAGTCGAAATAATCCGATTTCAAAAAATGGATTAATGATAATTAACTATAATTGAGGTTTGAAGAAGGTAACAAAGTCTTACTGTGGCGTTCTTCTTCGTATTTGTAATCAAGGGAGGCAGGCGCGTCGGGCGAGTGACCGAGGTAGTCTTCGGCAGGCGGCGCGCGGTCGTCGCCGGTGTCGGCGTCGTAATCGGCGCCGTACTGTGGCATGCGGCCGCCCGCGTAGTCCGCGTAGCGCGCGCCTCCCGCGGCGGCCGCGCACGCCAGCAACACGAGTGCGCGCGCCATGCGCCCACCTTCACCGCACCGCCTGCACATCCGGATACGCACTACCTCTATATTGATGATTTTCGACTGCAAGTCTCAACGAAAGCCCGATTTTTCGGCATATTTCTACAAATGTTACTAGGAATTTGACATTGAAAGATCAAACTAACTTGATACGACATGTAGGAATTTGACACAGACAATTATTATGTTACTTTTTTAACTGGCCTGCATTATAGTAACATATTTGATACACAACATTCACTTTACACAACTTCTAAAACAATAGCAGACGTCCTAATGCCTACCGATGGGAGAGGTAATACTTTTACATCTAATTTATCTTTTTGTATAAATCAGGTGTTACTTGATAAAACACCGCATGTTGCTGGTAGGTAGAAAAACGGTGCAGCCATTAAACTAAATTGATCGACGTGGCCAATTAGACTGAATCCGTCAATGTCACGAAAAATCAAAAGAAAAAATAAAATGAAAAATTCTTGTAAATCATAAATCTACGAATAAAATACTAATAATGCAAAGTCCGTCCTTTCTTTCCACTGCAATGAGTCAATAACACATGCAAATCTAACGTTATGAATAAGGAGATAAAGAAGGAGGAAGAGGACTGTAGCTGCTACGCAGAGTCGCGGACAAAGAAGGCTTGCCCTCCAGTGCGAAACGTCACGCATCCGCTGGTATGTTCCGCACTGAAACACCTAAAACCCACCTACGATACGATAACCCGTAGGGTGTTCGAGTAAGAAAAGCACCCTCCCATCTCCTCCCACAGACGGGCAGCAGCGTCTTGCTATTAGATTAACAACAAACAAAATGTGTACCTACTTATATATTTTAATAAACAGAGATATTATTATTCATTTCAACTAGGTTTCATGTGGTTGCGAAAAAACAATTTGTGTGTTTATATTTCCAGCGTTACTATGAATTCACTCAAGACGAAATCAAGGCATTGGAGGAGTGTGACAGGGAGAGCTTTTATCAGCGGTGCTTGCCGTTCAGCACATTATTTGCTACCGTCACGTACGCGGCTATAAGATATGGTAAGAGTATTAGTGATTACACATATGTACAGTACTAGTAGATATTCGTCAGTATACAGTCCTCAAGGAAGGTCGGTAGGGACGCCACGAAAATTTTCATAGAAGTAAGGAGACTCTGTTGCAATAAAACTTTGATGATTTTTTTAGTGACGTTCCTTCCAATACCTTCTTACTTCTATGAATATTTTCTTATTTTAGGATGCCTGCGTCGAAATCCTCACTTCGGCGCTGTGCCCAAAGTAATGCTAGCCGCGATATTAGGCTACTTCTACGGGCGCCTGTCGTACATGCAAGACTGCGATGTGAAACTTCGGAACCTGCCCAAAAACAGTCACCTCGGAGAAGTTCTGAGAAAATATTACGAAGAAAAGAACCCAGCTCCTAAAAAAAAATGATATTAATCTTATTTTTAAGTGCAGCTTGTGTACATAGGTACATACATATGTAACTGTATGCAGCATGTTGGCAACATGATCACATAATAATTTATGTAAAATCTACAATATCACTATTGTTTTGTAACGGTAGTAGATAACATCTACAATCTTTTATATTTATTTACAGAGTGTTTGACGCATTCTATCGGTTTTATATTTATTCGTGTTTGTTTTTGCATTAAATTATTTCCACTGTGAACCGTGATTGTTTCTGTGGATTTTGTAATCATGACAAAATTAAGAACGCCTCTTTTACCTTATATAGTATAGCATTAGGTCCTTCTTTGCTATATAGCACAATAGTATAGCGTAGTCTGAAACCAGCTTTAAGAAAGGAAGCAACACCAAAATTATGACTTGTCCATTCCCGACCCTCTGTTAGAGGAAAGCTGAACTGGAAGCAGAAAGGAAAACTATTATAAATTTCAAATTGATAGGATCAGTGGTTCTTGACATATATAGTTGTTTTTTTGCACAAAAAGCGTTAATTTTGACCTTTTACGCATAAGTACTTTCATAAGCAGAAGCTCGATTTTTTTAACGGGGTGGCCGCTGTGTACTCTTCTATTGTTCCAAAAGATTTGTTTTTGTTAATTCTTTGTGAAAACCTCGTGAACACACGATAAGTTAATTATCTTAATAATATAAATGTAATGTTTATAAATGTTAAATGAATTAAATATTATATATTCATCATTTTTTGATGAATCAGGCATCAATAATGACTAAAGGCCATTAGCTTTATACAGGACCTAAGTTCCGATCCTAAACAATTCCACCACACCATGCCCATAAGTTGTCACGCTCGCTGACGTACCCTCGACCTTCCTCGACGTCGTTCTACAAATGTTTACGCGTCCAGCCTCTGAAATCTAAATTTTAAAAGTCTCTCTCTGTAAAAATATATAGCACCACTCAAAACTATACAATACCATAAGGCATTTACTTTCTTATGGTGTTGGTCACGTCACCACGATTCCCACGTGGCTCTGCCGGCACATCTCGCCTAAATAACCAATTATAACAGTAGCCCTTATTACTTGTATTGTACTTAAATTAAACCGTTATGTATCTATAGAGACTCTCTAATATGTCTGTGATATAGCCTAAGTCAGGGATGACGAACCGTTATGTATCAACGTGCCATTTTGTATAAGGAAATGTCTAATTAGGCCATAGAAGTGCCGTCAAATAATTTTGATTTCGTGATTATTAAGGTACGCGTCCATTGGCCGGCGCCGGACGCACCGCACGTACGGCACGCAACGGATTTTAGTTGATTTTGACGGCCCGCATCGGAAAATGCCGGCACGGATAATGGACGCAGCGCTATGTAAAATCATAGAAAGCAAACTAAAATCCGTTGCGTGCTGTGCGTGCGATGCGTCCGGCGCCGGCCAATGGACGCGTACCTTTAGAAAGATAATAATAGATAATAGCCACCGCTACCCTGCGCACCGTATCCAAACACTCCATAGCGCAGGATCACTCGTAATATAATACTTCTCATCGAGTATAAAATACTACTGTTATTTATTTTATTATAGACTAGTCGACCTGCGCAGCTATGCGCTCTTTTTACGTTATCAAAATTTTTAATAGCATACATTTGCGTTGTACCTATACGTATGTATAGGTACAACGCAAATGTATCCTCCTTTTTTAAAGTTGGTTAAAAATTGGGGCACTTAAACTTGCCCTACGAAGCATGAAGACGCAAATGGCATTAAACGGTCATCCATCTATGTAATGACCTTGCTTAACGTTGTCTAACCTGATCGATTGCCACGTCTAATTGATAACAACTGTCTATGACTATGTTTCCTTAGTATTATTAATTAGAATTGTAATTAAAAAATTACTAAATTGGACCACGCGTATAACCATTAAACATAGTAAACATTTTGACCATAATCCCCTCCCCCAAGAGAACCATGCTGGATTACGGGATAAAAAGTATCATATGTCCTACCTCGTAGTATTGACTCGAATCATGCAAAGTTTCATTTGAATCCATTCAGTAGTTTCAGCGTGATGTGCTGTCAAGATACAGACAGAAAGACAGACAAAAATGTTAATAATTACAGTTTTGGCTTTCGGTTATATGTAGAATGCCCTCCAAAAATAATTTTCAAAATATCTTCTATTATTAATTCTTCTAGAATTGGACCTGTTACAGTCCAATCGGAAAATTTTCTAAATAGAAGTTTTTTTTTTCAGTGTTTAATGAAGTTTGTGATCTGTGGGGTGCCCAAATTACTGTCATGTGCCATTGGTTCGCCATCCCTGGCGTAAGCCCTGTTAGGTTTCCTAAGACGCTCAGCCGGCGAATAACGTTAACTTAATACAGTAGGTAAAAGTCAAATTTAAAGAAACCGACAGTTAATAGTCGACTGGGAATTGGGATATAATGAACAAGTTTTTGATTAAATTTCACCCAGAGGAGTACCTAGTGTTAGTTTTGAAACGTCTCACTTTCATAATACACTTACGAGTTATAAGCTCATGTTACTTATCGTGAGAACATGAGCTGACATGAGCCATAATAGTGAGTATACTGTGGGTGGTAACAGGAGGTAATAGCGCAGTCAACGCGGAATTTACGAGCTAGTGCAGGCAGAATAGGTACAACAAGTATACGTTTACGTACGTACAAGTGTACGTTTCCGGTGGAGCTGGAAGTTTACGTCGAAACCGTGGTCGTCCGCACCCAGTAATTTTACCTTAATTCTTGATAATTAATAAAATATTATACTCTTTTCTTGGGATATAACGTAAAAAGTAGGTACCCTAACAGCGCGGCCACACTATCTTCTATCTTATAAACAAATAAAATTATTCAGGAAAAATAAAAACCGACCTCTAAGAAAATTATCAAAGAAGCATTAAATAATGAAAGTATATTGAAGTCGCATTGAAGCTAAATGCGATTCACTATTATTCATCATCATAACTTGCGTTCACGTTATCACGCAACTCGAACGGCTGTGCTAGAGTAACTTGCTGGAAACATTTACAGTCCATAGTCGTACACACATGAGATTTGGTACCAGGCTTACTGGCGGCTCGCGAGATCCCTCAAAACCGACACCGTAGCTACCATGCCCCCCTTGACCCGCCCTTCAGGCGACCCACCCGCGTTCGAGGACGACGAGAAGGCTGAGGTTCTCGCTGACTCTAGAGAGTCAGTGCACACCCAGCTCCGCTCCCGTCGATCCGGCGCACCTCGATCTTGTGGATAGGGAAGTAGAGCGCAGGTCCTCACTCCCTCCCACCGAATCCCTCTCCCCGGTCACGCAAACCGAGGTGGAAGACCTGATCAAAGGCCTTAAGCCGAAGAAAGCACCGGGCTCCGACGGCATCTCCAATCGCGTTCTCAAGGTTCTCCCTGTCCATCTGATATGTCTTTTAGTGACTATCTTCAACGCAGCCATGTCCCACTGCGTCTTTCCTGCCGAATGGAAAGACGCGGATGTAGTAGGTATCCCTAAGCCGGGTAAGCCTCGCAGCAGCCCTGCGAGCTACCGGCCTATCAGTCTTCTCAAGTCTCTCGGCAAACTCTATGAGCGCTTGCTATTAGCGAGACTCAAAGACTTTGTCAGTTCTAATAATATCCTTATTGACGAGCAGTTTGGCTTTCGAACCAGACACTCTTGCGTCCACCAGGTGCACCGCCTCACGGAGCACATCCTGACCGGGCTCAACCAGCCCAAGCCCGTCTACACAGGCGCCCTATTCTTCGATGTTGCCAAGGCCTTCGACAAGGTCTGGCACAACGGCTTGATATACAAGCTCTTCCAGTTAGGAGTCCTCGATAGGCTCGTACTCATCATACGAGACTTTCTCTCGAATCGTACCTTTCGATACCGGGTCGAAGGTACGTTTTCTTCACCCCATCCTATACAGGCCGGAGTCCCTCAGGGCTCCGTGCTCTCTCCCCTCTTGTTCAGCCTGTTCACGAACGACATTCCTCGTTCGAGCAGAGTCCAACTCGCCCTTTACGCGGATGACACCGCTCTCTACTATTCCCATAGGAACATGTCCTATTTGACGCGTGCTCTTCAAGCCGCAGTCGACGCCCTGGGTCAATGGTTCCGTACGTGGCGCATAGAGGTGAACCCGGAGAAGAGTGCCGCGGTGGTCTTCTCCCGGGGACCCGCCAATATGTTCTCCGCGCGGAGCCTTCGGCCCAACAGACGACTAGTCCCAATATCCCTATTCAATCGCCCTATCCCTTGGACTAGGAAGGTTAAGTACCTCGGAGTCACCTTGGACTCCCGCATGACTTTCGGCCCGCACATTAGGTCCGTCCGCAATCGAGCGGCTTTCGTATTAGGTCGCCTGTATCCCCTTCTCTGCAAGCGGAGTAAAATGTCGCTTAGAAATAAGTTGACATTATACAAAGCTTGCATTCGCCCTATCATGACTTACGCGAGTGTAGTTTTCGCGCACGCCGCCCGCACCCGTATCGATAGCCTCCAGGTTATCCAGAATCGTATCCTCCGTCGCGCCGTCGGTGCCCCGTGGTACATGCGGAACGTAGATCTGCATTCCGATTTCAAATTAGATCCCCTTCGTAAGTTCCTCAAAGAAGCGTCGAAACGCTACTTTGAATCCGCGTCCCGTCACGCGAACGTATGTATGTAATATTAATAGAAATGCGTAATATTAATATATGTTAGTCTATGTGGGCTTCTAAACAAATTTACCAAATTTTATGAGTGTATGTATGTAGGTTTGTCCGCGGATTTCTCAGAAATTACAGGTCCGATTTCAAAAATTCTTTTTGCAATAGTTAGAGTATTTTTCAAATTAGGGTAGAGTACAAGTTTCATCAAAATCGATCCAGTAGTTTAAGAGATATAAACTTTTTATGTTTTCAGTAAGTTACTGTAACATAGACGTTCGAGTTGCGTGATAGTGCTCACACCTATTTTGCTAAAATAAATGTCACTAAAAAGTGACCCGAAAAAAAAACCAACTTCAAAGTAAATTATGTAAAAAGTATAAAATAACGAAAATATATTGAAGTCGGTGTCAGCTCGTAGCTCGTGGTAGTCTTAGCTAACATGATGTGCTTGCACCGACTTCAATATATTTTCGTTATTTTATTTATACTTTTTAGATAATTTACTTTGAAGTCGGTTTTTATTTTTTTTAAAATAGTTTATTACCTTTTAAGTAGGTACGGGACCTTAAAAATGTCGGCAATATTTTTTTAAGAATATTGGCACTTTAGAAGTTAGTGTTCTATGTGATCACGATGATATCTATTTATTTTCACCATCAAAATCATGAAGAGGTAAAAATAGAGAAAACAGTAGAAATACTTACCTGAAGCCTTAATATATCGCTATGGTGGTCCGAAGTCTCTGTGTTCCCGGCTAAGAAAGAGATGATGATGATGATAGTTTATTCGTCCATATACAGGACAGACTAAGAAAGAGAGTTCGGACCATTTCGTTGAAGTCAGTTTTTGTTTTTTCTAAACATATAGGTATTTTATTCAACATAGCATAACATACACAACCTAATATCATAACCAATATACTTACATATTTAAAATATCGATACGATATTATATCGTTAGCTTTTCCTTGACGAAGCAATCTGCTTTGTCCGTTCAGATGGGACGTTTAGGTACAACGTAAGAGTGCGTAGCTACGCCGTGGATCTCATCGTCCGATGATAGAAAGGAGAAGGTGGAATCAAATCATGTAAAAATCCTGTGCACACTCTCAAATAATATTCTGTAGAATACCAAGAGATTTTTTCTTTCTTTTTTACATGGGGAAATCCTCATGAACACCCATACTAGTGTAGCATCACTGCTACACCAGTATGGGTAGGTTCATACTCACGTATGATGTCATGACATGTCACTCCTACTGACTAAAACTCCATGGTGTCCTCATGCCGTTATGTTGACGGGCCCCGCCCGGTTATGCACGTGTGTACAAGATCAAGTCCCGCCAGCGGCTATTCGCCTTGCGGCAATTCCTACGTCCGTGGGTGTTTAAGACCACGGACCTATATGCGGGTATAAAAGCCCCGCAGACTATCATCCAGTAGCGAGCCGAGACACATTAGCAGGCCAGCCTCCTCGAGGGCGACTTGTTACTGTGCAGTTCACAGGTGACAGTTTAACCGTTTTTGCTGCCTGGCAACGGGGTCATAAGGTTGGCCCGCCTTCTGCACGGGCCTCCTGCGGTATCGCGGATCAACAACGGGATCTAAACCGTTCCATTGCTTCCTTCTGCGAAATAAGGCTTTCACAGATGGAGGCCATTGTCAACCACGCCCTTTCACTGCCTATTATGTTTTGGTGTTATCAAGGCGGACAGCGACAAGTCGACCCCAATTGCGGCGCACAGCTGACTGCGCCTCACCGTCTACGCCGTGCAAACCTAAAGTGTGTGCTGCGCTGCTAATCTTCAGTGCAGTTACTCTTATGGCAGCTGGGGTTATAATACCTACTGAAGTAACTATGCCCCGACAGGATCTGCATGAGCCGCTGGGATGTGAGCGTACCGTATTTTCGGTGCACCCAGTCTGTCATGAACGGGTGCACCGCCGATATGCTCAACTAGCCGGCGCTTGGAGCCACCACTCGCTTCTGTGACCACACAATGGTGTCGTCTTGTGCTTCCCTTCGCCACCACTGAACTGCTCCATCGAGCACCACCTAGTGAAGTTCAGTGGTGGCGAAGTGCAGGGATGCCTGCACTTCTGTGTTCTGTCAAAAAACTGCGTTCAAAACCAGCGCCTCCAAGTCCCAGTGTAGCGCGCCTCAACAGCGCGCATGCGGCCTCGCACGAATTTGTGTGGTATCCTCGAATCACCCGGACCACCATGACGTGTGTCTCTGTGGTCGTTGCAACAGGGTCTTGGTTTAGACAGTCAGAATTTCGGCCCACACTGGTGCACCATAAAGGGACATCGTTCGTACTACCCCGATATACAGGCAAAGGCAACTAGCACTCGGGCCACCCGGATTCGGAAGGAGCCGCGACAGAGGACCCACAGCTGAATCAGCTTCGGCTAGACCCTTGAAATGGACGACGAATCGCCATTTCGGGTCGCGGACAAGATCCAAATATTTCATTTTTGCTCCCGACTTAGTTCGTGACACCCTCGGCAGCTGTACCGGCCCATGAGGGCGCGGCCTCTTCCTAGGTCCGTGGAAACACAGGGCCTAGGTCTTATCTAGGACCACCCTCTAGCCCAGTCGTAACAGACGAGCTGGAACCCGCAGTGTAAGTAGGTAGCTATGGAGCACCCAGACGTATGCGATGTTCCACAGAAGAGGGCCGAGCACCGAACCCTGCGAACACCACGCGCCATGTGACAGTGCAATAGACCGTCAATTCCAACGCAGACGACACTTCGGCCCTTGAAATAAGACCCTACTCGCCTAAAATAGGCTGAGACCTGATGGTAAGATACCATAGCCGTAGCATCCATCACACATCTGAATTGAAGTGTGTTGAAAGCATTGACGATGTTAGGAGACACCGCTAACATGGCACCACCCTGCGACACTGCCGCATCCGAGAGGGCCTTGACGCGAAGGGTCGTGTCTATGTTAAACGGACCCTCTCGGTATCCGTATTGGGTGTTGGAGACTCGGGCACTACTTTCTAATAGGAAAGTAGCCGATAGAGTATCAACAGAAAACTATTCTAAATGGCCGGGTTATACGAATAGCTTGTAGCTAACAGTAAGGGCTATTTAACTTCCTTGGAAGCACAGGCTCGAAGACCCAAGTTGAAGACACTGGTTAGTGTTGTATTGTCGTGTTGTCAACTTCTAAAATCATAATAATAGATGCGGCTGCACTGATGACTTTTAGAATAACTAATGACGTCGATTAAAAATGAAAAGAAAGAATGATAATTTTATATGACTGATACATATTCCAAATAGACGGTGGATGGTCTGGTAATTATGAACCGATTTGAAAAAATCTTTCTTCCATCCATTCTTTAATCCGTTGATTGGGTCCCATAAAAAAAATTATGGCTTACGAATAAGTAGTTCCTAAAAAAACAAGTATGGTGACTGCGCAGGAAACCTGCAGGAATGCCTATAAAATGACTTTTTGTCGCTTTTTAAAATGGATGCAAAATGGTCATAACTCTGGCAAATATTTACTAATTTTAATAATTCTTTTTTTATTCGAATGAAGAAACTACTGTAATGAATCTGTATTAATTTCATCTCAGCCGGATGAGAACTTCCTGGAGGACCATGAACGATGTGGATCCATTATATTACTCTGACAAATATGAACCGATTTCGATAGTTATTTTTTTTATTCGAGAGAGTAAACTACTATGATGATTCCATCCAAATTTCATTACGACCGGATAATTTTTTTCTTTAAAAACATGAATTATGTAGACGATAATGTGATCATAACCTACCTAGATCATTTAATCGTCTTCGATGGTTCAATCTTTATGTATGAAAATATCACTAAAAAGTTTAAAATAAAATCTTTTAATTTAATAAAAAAAATAATTGACTTCATTATCACTGAAAATTATAAAATAATTTAAATATTATTGAAGTTGGTGCCAAATATACACAGCAGGTACGCTAACACCAACTTCTATAATATTTAAATTATTTTATAATTTTCAGTGTTATTGAAGTCGGTTCAATTTTTTTTAAAAAGATTTTATTTCTTTGTTATACGTTCGGGGCCCTCCAAGGCGCGGGGGTAGCATTTGCTGACCCCTGCTATATGGCTAATCCGGCACTGCTTACAGGAGTACCTAACAGAGGTGGGAATGAGTGGAGGGATTAGTCCCAACAAAATTATTTAATGTAGTTCCCCTCCATGCCCGTTCGTTTGTTCCCTTAGTTTGTTCCACCTAGGGTCTCCAGATTGGGGGTTTCTCCCCATTTTGAGAAAAAAGGGAACTTTAGAGGAAATTAAAACTATGGGGAAAATTTTGTCAACATTACTCTTTCGCAATGTTCCCAATTTCCCATCACGGCTAACGGTCAGAATGGGGAGCGAAGATGTTCTTTTTTGTTGGATACGAGGGATGCCTTATAGGTTTTGTCGTTTGAAGAAAAAAACACAACTAGAACCTTATACTTAGTACTTTTTATTGTTTTTCAAAGTATTCACCACGTAGCTTAATACGCTTTTCCATTCGCTCAAACCGGTTATGATAACATTTATTCCACTCTAAAGTGGGGGTGTTCAAAATGGCTGACTTGAAAGCGTCGACTGCTTCTTCACCGGACTGGAACCTTTGACCACGAAGACTTCTTAATTTTAGGAAATGTAAAGAAATCGTTAGAGCTTAGGTCAGGACTGTATGGAGGATGGTCAAGAATTTCTACTTTTTCCTGCTTCAAATACTCAATCGTTTGACGAGCGCTGTGTGAGCGTTGTCGTGGTGCAGGATGATGCGTCGCTTTGAGTTAGATTTTCGAAGTTAGGCGATAACTTGTAAACAAACTATGGTATACCACTCTGCGTTAACCGTTCTATGATCTTCAAGTGCAATAGTCGCAACATGGCCGGTTTTTCCAACGAACGTGGCCACCATCTTCTTTGAAATGCTTCGAGAACGATCAACTTTAGTCGGCTTTGGCTCGTTTTGAAAGACCCAGATTGTAGATTATTTTTTTGAATCAGGATCGTAGGCATAGATCCAAGATTCGTCACCACTGATGATGGTGTAGACGTGATTTGACTCTCCTCGGTTGAACCTTTGCCGAGTTTTCTTACACTATCTGACGCGGGCGGCCTTGTGATCGTCGGAAAGCAGATGCGGTATCCAACGGCAATCTAGCTTTCTCACACCAAGCGCTTCATGCAAGATCTTCTGAATGGTTGTCCCTGAGATGCCTAATAGAGCCTCTATCTCTCGATACGTCACATGACGATCTTCGAGAATTAGTTGTCTCACAGCAATGATGTTATCTTCAGTGAAGGCGGATTTTGGGCGTCCTTTGCGAGATTTGTTACTAACACTAGTATGTCCACGCTGGAATTCTAAATACCAGCGTTCGACAGTCCGCAAACATGGGGCTTCTTCACTGAACACATATGTTAGCTCTTCAAAACACTGAAACCGTGTCAGGCCTCTTCTAAAGTTGTAGAAAATTATTGCACGAAGATTTTCCTTAGAAAGATTCATTTTCGTACGTAACCTGACAGATCCTAATCGACGCTGTGACTAAACAATAGCATTAATCCAATGATATTATTGCATTAATCCTAATACTTTCAACTGTTTTGAGATTCAAAATTTAAACACATTCGAATATAGAACAGTTCCAAATTCAAAATTGCCGGGAAATATGGAAACGACAGAACTTAAAAGGCAGGCCTCGTACTAAGTACGTACAAGATCTTCCACCCGTGACCATGGGTGCTACAAATCATTTGAAAAGTCGGCGTCGGGAAAGTAAAACCTAAAATAAGCCGCGATATATTCCGTAAAACTAGTTTTATTTCAATACAAGATCTTATTCTAGATCTATAACAATAGACGCTAAGCTACAATGGGGCTCACATATTGAGAAACTGTCAGGTAGGCTAAGTTCCGCGGATGATGCAGTGAAAAAAATTAGACGTTTATCTGATGTTGAAACCGCTAGAAACTTAAATAATACTTGATAAATAGTATAAGCATTTTATAAATTTTGCTCCACGGCCTACGGGCTACGGGCGGTCTTACTGCCAGACTTGAATAATGGTGCAATTTTGCTGTGCTTCATAAGGTCAGGAAACACACCACTCCTAACACAGCAAAAAACTATCACTGTTAATTGAGGAGCAATTACTTCAATTATTGACTGACGCTATTATTTGTACAGAAAGTCCCCACATGGTATCGGCTGTCTTAAGTATTTAAAATATCATTAGCAGTAACAAAACGGAATAGAAAGGCTGTGCCATACTCTAGTACGTTGGTTTTTAATAACCTGGAGACCCTAGTTCTACTCTGTATAATCAAGAGGCTACGAGCAAGAAATTTGCAAATGTCTTCGCTATCAAAGTGCACTCGATTCGAGCAAACTCGTATTGTAAACGAGTAAGTGGATATAATTTTTTTTTTAAATTCCCGACAGGTAAACGAACTCTTAAAATGACTGTCCCGTGCTATTATCAGACCCTGATCAGTATCTGTCTAACTACTCGTCAAGATTTAACCATAGATTTATAATTAGGTGGGTCCTACATTTAATGGAGCCGAGTTCCTGTTGCCACCTTTCTGCTTGCTCCCATCACCAGACTCTGATCAACATTTTTCTACCCACTACTCGCAGCAACCTATACAACCTATATAATTTTATTTAGTATCATCGGATTTACATATGTTCCAAATTTCAGATCTTTCGGATTATTAGAAGTAATGAAAAAAGGCCAAGGTTTTCAAATGGCTGGATCGATTATCATGAAACATAGCTAAGAACCATCTCACTTAAACTAACTTTCAAATAAAAAAAACCGTATACAAATCCGTTCACTGGCTGGACCGCTACGATTCCACACACATACTGACCGATAGACAGGCAGACTTCCGGACATAGGCGTCAACCTTGCACAATTTATGACGGGACATGGCAACTTTAAAAGTAAACTACTTATTCTCTTATAAATTGGTATCTTCACCTCTATGCCAATGTTCTACGGTAAATAATGAGTTCGAACAAACTGCCCATCATATACTTTGGGAGTGTGATCTCTGGCACAATGAGCGCAATGTTATGTTGGACAGTTTGGAAATAACATCCGGAGTTTTATATTACTCGGACCTTGTGGCGACTGCGGAAAATTTCCGTGCTTTCAAGCGTTTTTGCCATACCTATTATTGGAAACAAGTTCAATAGTAGAAATCTAAATGTAGGTCCCATTAAATGTAGTAACTTCCGTGGTTTCGTGGTTCGTGGTAACTTTCAACGACAGATAGCATTTAAGGTTTTATTGTTTAAGACTTTTATTTTTTACTTTCGTTGTGTCGTTGAATAAATAAATACTTTTCTTTTTTTTTTTTTTTTTGGTGCCTTCGTGGACTGAATCTAGCTGGTGCACCAGTAAGAATCTCTCGTTCTAAGGTTATTTCGACCTGTGCAATTTTTACTTACCGCTTTGCAAAGGAGGGAAGTGGAATTTATATTTTTCTAACTCCTCCTATACACTTTTCTAATTAAATTTGTTGCGGGTTCCAAAACAATGTAGCGTTTCCCCGGGACTCGCCGAGGGTCAAACCTCGGTGTCCACTGTAGATCCTGGCTAACAGGAGTACAGTGGTGGGAATGAGTGGTGGGCTTAGTCCCATTAAAAAAAAACCGGTCAAGTGCGAGTCGGACTCGCGCACCGAGGGTTCCATACCATCCTTGGACGTATTAAAGTTATTTTACAATTAATCTAACACCTCAGATAGCAAAAGTATTAAGATTTGATAATTTTATTATAACTTTACATGGTCGAACTTTTTATAGAGCATAGCGTAAGATGTATTTATATTTAAAAAAGGTCTTGTCAGTACATTCTGACATTGTGAAAAATAAAGAGACGTGTCTATCCTTACTTGTTATTACTAATTAAAATATATAGAATCTGTGCATATGCTGAATTTGTTCGATTTCCAAAAAAATGAACCAAACCGCAAAAATAAGTTTGATTGTCGAGGTTTTTTAGGATTACTAAAAAGCTAAATTAGATTTATACCTGTAAAATATCTATTGACATGTATTACTCATAATTATTTTAGATTTTTCTCTCCACTAACTTCGGAGACAAGTCGGAGACGAGTATTTTTTATTTAATGTTTTTGACATTTTTGATTTTAAGCTGATTAAATTACCGGACACAAAGACTTAACATCTAATGTCTTGAGGGTCGGCAACGCGCTAGTGATTCTTCTGGTTGTGCTAGCGTCTATAGGCTGCGGTGACTGCTTACCCATCAGGCGGGCCGTACGCATGCTTGCCACCTTGGTCGTATAAAAAAACCAATAACTACATAATACTTATCAAAAACCAAAATATAAATCTGCTTTAAAATGTGCAAATAAAGCCCTTTCATATGATATAGTAGCCTCACTTTGATATTTTCAGACCATATTTCAGCCCCTATTAAAAAAGAACCATGGCATGTTTTTCAAAATAAATATTTGTTAAGGTTGCTAGGCAACCATAAAAGTGTTTGGAAGATGGTTCTTGTAATTTGACTTTCACGTTCATGCTTTACCCTTTGATTATATATACGTCTAGATACCTATTAGTCTTGTAACGTTACGTTAATAAGCATAACAACCTCATTATTCGTGTGTGCGTGCAGGCCTCGTTGTACACTCGCGTCATCTGTGGTTGTGTGCGTGTTTGGGGATCTCCAGTTATAAATATTTTTCCCATAAATAGCCATAGCGTGATCGAAATAAAATAATATAAAATAGAATAGAATAGAATAGAATAGAATAGAATAGAATAGAATAGAATAGAATAGAATAGAATAGAATAGAATAGAATAGAATAGAATAGAATAGAATAGAATAGAATAGAATAGAATAGAATAGAATAGAATAGAATAGAATAGAATAGAATAGAATAGAATAGAATAGAATAGAATAGAATAGAATAGAATAGAATAGAATAGAATAGAATAGAATAGAATAGAATAGAATAGAATAGAATAGAATAGAATAGAATAGAATAGAATAGAATAGAATAGAATAGAATAGAATAGAATAGAATAGAATAGAATAGATATTAGAATAGAAGATAAAAGATTTGATTTGATTTGATTTGATTTGATTTGATTTGATTTGATTTGATTTGATTTGATTTGATTTGATTTGATTTGATTTGATTTGATTTGATTTGATTTGATTTGATTTGATTTGATTTGATTTGATTTGATTTGATTTGATTTGATTTGATTTGATTTGATTTGATTTGATTTGATTTGATTTGATTTGATTTGATTTGATTTGATTTGATTTGATTTGATTTGATTTGATTTGATTTGATTTGATTTGATTTGATTTGATTTGATTTGATTTGATTTGATTTGATTTGATTTGATTTGATTTGATTTGATTTGATTTGATTTGATTTGATTTGATTTGATTTGATTTGATTTGATTTGATTTGATTTGATTTGATTTGATTTGATTTGATTTGATTTGATTTGATTTGATTTGATTTGATTTGATTTGATTTGATTTGATTTGATTTGATTTGATTTGATTTGATTTGATTTGATTTGATTTGATTTGATTTGATTTGATTTGATTTGATTTGATTTGATTTGATTTGATTTGATTTGATTTGATTTGATTTGATTTGATTTGATTTGATTTGATTTGATTTGATTTGATTTGATTTGATTTGATTTGATTTGATTTGATTTGATTTGATTTGATTTGATTTGATTTGATTTGATTTGATTTGATTTGATTTGATTTGATTTGATTTGATTTGATTTGATTTGATTTGATTTGATTTGATTTGATTTGATTTGAAAAGAATGGAATTGAAATTAAATTAAATTAAATTAAATGGCGTGTCCCTTACCATCAGGTGAACGTCTTATTTGGCTCATGACCAGGAAGAAAAAATACTTCTAAGTACTTACCTATATAAAAGTAATTAATTTATCAAAAAAATAAATTATAATTATTATAATTGATTTATTTCATGTTTTGGTCACTAGCTACGTATTAAGTTTCATTGAATTCATTTTTGTCAAAAGAAAAATTACCCCAGACTTAAGATATATTCCCCCATTATTACCTAGCCACACCAGTCTAGTCGGACAATGTACAAATTGTCGTAAAAAACAATCGAATTTTTATAATAATCCCTCACAGAATCTTAAGATTTATGAATGGAAAATTAAGTTAGGATCTTTATTAATTTTACTTAGTTAATATTTTCACCATTTGATTACACAATTCGGCAAAAAGTTTTTTTTTTGCGAGCACAAACCATCGGTAGAGTTCCAGTGATACTAAACAACCAAGTATACCAATTTGATGTTTTGGTATACTTGATATTGTCAAGTGTTTGAACATCGAACACGCTATCTAGACGTATATATAATCAAAGGCTTTACCTTTATTTGTACTTTAGTAAATGCACTACAAGTATAAATTTTATAGGTAAACGAACTCTTAAAATGATTTTCCTGTGCTATTATCAGACCCTGATCAGTATCTGTCCAACTACTCGTCAAGATTTAACCATAGATTTATAATTCAGTGGGTCCTACATTTAATGGAGCCGAATTCCTGTTGCCACCTACCTGCCTGTTCCTGTCACCAGACTCTGATCACTTTTTTCTACCTACTGCTCGCAGCAACCTATCCAACTAATCCAAATTCGGTAGGTCTACGTTTATTAGTGCAGAGATCCCGTGACCACCTTCCTGCTCCATCATCAGACTGATCACCATTTTTTCTAGTAACTACTCGTCGAGACATACCTAACGAGCCCAAACTCGGTGGGTCTACGTTTATTGGTGCAGAGAGCCTGTGACCACCTTCCGGCTCCACCATCAGACCCTGATCACCATATTTCTAGCACCTACTCGTCAAAAACTACCTAACCAGCTCAAACTCCGTGGGTTTACGTTTATTGGTGCAGAGATCCCGTGACCCCTTCCTGCTCCATCATCAGACCCTGATCACCATTTTTCTAGCAACTACTCGTCGAGACCTACCTAACGAGCCCAAAGTCGGTGGGTTTACGTTTATTTGGGCCGAGATCCTGTTACCACCTTTTCCTGATCATCATCAGACCCTGGTGAAGGTTACCATTTTATTTAATATCATCGGATTTACATATTTTCTAAATTTCAGATCATTCAGACTAATAGAAGTAATGAAAAATGTCTATTGTATACAAAATATCCCTACCTCGACTCGTTGGCGAATTGCGATCTAACTGTGGCAAAAATAAACAAGGCTGTATGGTATGAGTACCTTTGCCTGTCTATCGCCGAGGTGTAATAAAAATACCATATGTTCACAGAATATTTACGATTTTGTTTGTAGCAAAGTTTGTAGTATGCCCGAAAGGTTATAAAAAGTTAAATTTTATTGTTGTTCGTATTTTTAAAGTTGAGATATACTATCTTGTCGGCATAGTGATTTTATCCCAATTGGTTGTTGATCGTAGTATCTCTTAGTTCGGTTGTTATCGATTGTTTGTTTGTTAATGAAGTTAAAGTGCGAGGACTTCGTAAAGTGTAAATATACTTTAAAAACCAGTCAAGTGCTAGTCGGACTCCGGCACCGAGCATTTCATATTATCTTTGGACGTATTAATGTTATTTTACTATACGTCTAACGCCTCAGATAGCAAAAAAAACAAACCGCAAAACTAAGTTAGTCGAGGTTTTTTTAGGATTACTAAAAAACTGTACTTTTTAGAAAGATCATTTTATTTTTCCTGTAAAATATAGATAGACATGTATTACCCATAATTATTTCAGATTTTTCCCTCCACAAACTTCGGAGATAAGGGGGGTGGGAACGGTATTTTTTTTGACATTTTTGATTATCAGCCAAAAACTGCGTGACATAAACCAAAATAAAAATCTGTTTTGAGATGTGCAAATGAAGCCCTTTCATATGATACCCCACTCAATATAGTAGTCTCATTTTGATGACCCATTTCGACCCCCATTATAAAAAAAGTAAAAGGAAAAGTATTTTTTTTTTCATTTGCGATGGAGTTGGGTAATTAAGATCTAAAACTATTCAAAGTTTCAAATTGATAGCATCAGTGGTTCCTGAAATATATAGGTTTGTGACAGACAGACAGACAGACGAAGTCAGACCATAAGGGTTCCTTTTTTACCTTTTAGGTATGGAACCCTAAAAACGTCGTAAACTTATAACTCCCCTAGTTTTTGGTCGGGGGTTAAAAACCCGGCATTGGATAGGAATAGCGTCCTTCCTCCAAGGCAACATCCGAATCAGCGGAGTAGCGGAGCAGTGGCGTAGCTTGCCTTATACGGGCCCTACATCAAAATTTGTTGGGGGGCCCGAATGAAGGCCTAAGATTTAAATGAGATTGTGGATAACATTGTACGAATTTTGTTTTACACACGTTCGTGGTCTCTGTGAGCCGGGGGCCCCGTATCATTGATACGGCTGATACGGAGGTAGGTATGCCCCTGTAGCGGAGTTAGCTTGAATCACGTGTTAACATTACATTACACGGGTACATAGCACGTCAAAATCCACTTGATCATTTGGTCCGAGCCTTGCTACTCATAAGTAAGTACTTAGTATCGAAAAAAGTATCGGGATCGTAAAATTATCTAAACAAAAGTATCTCATAGGATATCGAGTACCTCACTTGGACGAACAAGTACTCACGTCACGACCTGACAGTACTTGCTAAAAAAAAATTGTAGTCTGTAGGCTTGTCTGTCTTGAGCGCTTGCCTTCTTCTGTTCTGTGAAGCAGTAATCGCAAAATAAACCTCATTTCAAGTCAGTGACGTCAGTTATTCAGTCTTTGCGATTGCTGTACACAACTTCTATAGGCCGACCATTTAATACGCGTATCGCCTGAGGGGGTAGAAGGGAGCGAGGGGAGATGTTAGCGGATGGGTGAAAGGGGTGCGCGGAGCAGAGAGCTTACGTCAAGTGCGGCAGTGCGCTGGCTGTGCTCGCAGCGCGCGGTTGGTGTTTTTGTTACGGACGCTTGAAGATAAATGCACAAGGTATGCCAAGATAAATCTCAAGATGAATCGCTCTTCCAGTTTTGCGAACAAAATTAACAAGCAAGCTAAACAAATAGCATACAATGTATATTCCTTTTTTAAAGCCAGAAAACAAGATCATAATTCTACAGAGTATCTTGAAGACGTAAACCTAAACAAACTTGTTGCTAAAGCTACAGGACTTTCGGTGACTACCATATGTAAAATAATAAAAGAAGGAAATGAACTGAAAGATGAACAAATAATGTAAATTTTAAATCACCAAAAAAAATTAAACAAATCCGAAAGAAAAAAAATTGAAGTTGACAGTTTTACAGAGGGCGTTGTTAGAAGAAAAATAACTCAAATTTATACGGTTTATAAGAAGGTTCCTACATTAAAAATTTTGAATGCGAAACTCAGAGAAGAAGGAATTTTAAATTGTGGCCGAGAATATTTGAGAACATTGATTCATAAACTTGGCTTTCGATTTAAGAAATGTCAATCAAAAAGAAAATTACTGATTGAACAACCAAACATCGTATCGTGGCGGTGGCGTTATCTTAATGCGATAAAGAAGCACAGAAGAGATCAAAGAAACATTGTTTACCTCGATGAAACATATGTCAATTCGTCATTAAATGTACCGGCGTGTTGGCAATCCAATGAAGAACGAGGGGTGCTGTCGCATATTGGCAAAGGGCCACGTTTAATTATTGTACATGCTGGTGGACAAGCCGGATTTATCGATGGAGCTCTTTTAATTTTTAAATCCAAAAGCAAAACCGGAGATTATCATAGCGATATGAATTTAGTAAACTTCAACAAATGGACTAAAGAAAAGCTATTGCCAAATTTACCGCCAAGCTCAGTTATTGTTATGGATAATGCCGCATACCACTCGGTACAAGAGGACAAAAAGCCTACAGTGACATCCACAAAAGCCACCATGCAAACCTGGCTGCAAAGACACAATGTTGAATTTGATATGTCTCTAAGAAAATGTGATTTATTGAATTTAATCAAACAACACGCGACAGAAAATATTTACAAAATAGATGAAATTTTAAAGGCGGCAGGTCATGAAGTCTTACGACTGCCTCCATATCACCCAGACCTGAACCCAATCGAATTGGTTTGGGGGGATATCAAAGGACAGCTTGCAAAAATTGAAATTGATTCTAATTTAGACAAAAAGATAAATACACTGGAACAGTTACTTGCCGAATTCTCTGTAGAAAAATGGGTTAACTGCGATAAACATGTACAAACTATTGAAGATGAATATTGTCTGCACGATTGCATCGTTGATGAAGAGATGGACCGATTTATTATTAATTTGCAAGATTCTGACTCCTCAAGCTACACAGACAGTGATGATGATTCAAGCGATATGAATATTAGTGACGAATAGTCCTATAAAATTTTTATCTGTGGTTAAATATTTCTTAAACGGAGTTAATTATTGTTTTATGATTTTGTACCTATGAAGCTATTATAAAATATTTGTAAAACTTAAAAATAAATAATTAAAAAAAAGATACTTATTATTTTATTCTTTACCAACAATGTCTATCTCGAGATAAATCTTTGGATTATTGACTCCGTGTGTAGCGTTACCCGCCCCCGCTCCCTTCTTACCGCGCAGGCGATACGCGAGTTAAACGGTCGGCCTATTTATTATGAAGGTAATTTCTAAGTATCGGTATCGAATCGAAAGCACTCGATACCCCAAAGTATCGATACTTTTTTCGTGTCCCTATCTGTCATTATGTCAATGTCATTAAAGTTTGTCAAAGTGATTGGTGAGTAGACAAAAATAAATACCTGGAAATCGGTGAACATTTTAGTAAATTTTGTATAATTCAATGTTGTTCAAGTATGACCGAGTCTAGTGTATTCGGATACCAGGAGGGTGACGGTGCCTCGGCGCCGGGCCAGGCGGTGCCAGGCATGGGCGGGCAGGTGATGCCGGTAAGGTTACCTTCCTATCGGCGAGTGTGTTAACCAGGGTCTTCGCAGTAATGAAGGTTTGTCGATACAGTCGCAGTACAAATTCAGTGCGGAAGAGATGCGCGTGCTGGGCGAGTGCAACCGCGAGAGTTTCATGCAGCGCTCACTGCCGCTTGGCAGCGTTTTTGGAATGGGCGCGCTCGTTGCTGTACAGAAAGGTCAGTCATTTCCAGAGATTGTTAGGTATTTGTCAATACAATGCAATGTTAGTCTTAAGTTACAGTTTATTGGTGTTGCTTTTTACATGAATGTTATTTTACTGTTATTTGGCTTCAGGCAGTGCGGCGAATGAGGCCTTGTTTCAGTCAATGTTGCCAACATGCTTTCTGTTTTTTAATCACATTGATGTTTAGTTTATTACCAAACATTTGTTTAAACACTGTGCCTAGCCAATGTATGTATAAAAAATTGTTATTTTGCTGCCAATTGCGACTGTTATGGAGTGTGCCCAATAGACTAGGACTTACCACAACCATGCTATAAATCTGTATAAGACTACTATGCACTCAAAATGTATCATGACCATATCGGCTGACATCCAGACTGGCAGTGTACACTATGAACTTACAGCTCTAATTACACACACACAGACATATGGACAGTATTATTTAAATTGTGGTGGTGAAACGGTCACATCACATGCAGAATTCCTCTTTTGAATATTGATAAGAATTTGCATGGCATGATTGGATATGTGCCAATCTAGTAGGCGTTGCTTTATACAGTTTCATACAAACAATATTTTTTTGCCTGATACATTCATAGCATGGTTATAGTATGGTCTTCTTTCCTATTAAATTGTATGCTTTGCCAATGTAATGGTTTTGAAAGTTAATTTTATATTAATGATTGTCAACTGATGAAAATACTATATGTGTTTACCAGTAGAGAGAGCCTATGCCTAGGAATGGGAATGTCTTGTCAGGGAAAGGCGATTATTTTTTAAGATTGAGTATGGATTTAAAACTTACAAACCAGAACAACTTCAGAATGATTTTGAGTCATAGATCAACTGAACATTGGATATCAAAGTGTACAGATATCAAAGTAAACAATGCAATCTACTTAGTGATTTGGTATCACTAAGTAGATTGCATTGTTCAAGCAGTGGCATGCACAGAGGGTAGGCAAAGAAACATATTCGGCTTGTTTAACCTATTACATGTATATTAGTATATCATTTTAATCACTCGGAGGCCGGCCACGTGATTGCGCTATTGTTCAGATCCGAGCAATCGGCCGTGGAGAAGTTAAATATCCATAAGTTACCAGATTCTATAGACATATTAATTTGCATTTAAAAACTGTAATAAGATTATACAGAGGGTGCATACACACAAAAAGTCTTTGCCTACCCTATGATTTCTCTAAATAATCTTAATTCAAAAATATTGTGTATTGACATGGTATTAACATTATGTTTTTAAATGTAAATAGATATGTCTGTTATCTTAGTTCATTTCAGGATATTTGTGGAGGCACACTAACAAATAGCTTAGAGTACAGATAACTTGCAGATATTTTTGCCTGCTTTCTGTGCACACCACTGCAATCAAGTCATATCTTGAGCATTTGTGAAAGGTGATCTTATAATGGATCATTTTAATGTATAAGTATTTGGACATCAGATGCAAGGGTATGAATATGAGATTTATTAATATTCGACTTTTACAGGTCATTTGAAGCCCAACCCACGCTTTGGCCCATTCCCCAAGGTAACACTGGCAGTGATGGTGGGTTATTTCTTGGGCAAGCTATCATATCAACAAGCATGCGCAGAGAAGCTCATGGCATTACCAGGCAGCTACATTGGTCAACTCTTAAGAGAAAGGAGAGATGGAAAGATTGGAGGGTGTGTAGTTATTCTCAACTCAACATTGGTTCCATTATCCATTATTTAAATTATCACTAATTGTAGTGATAATTTAAATAATGGATCCAAAAGTTTATTGTTTCTATACTATGAGCATCTTAAGTTCGTAGTTAATACTTATAGGTGCTCATAGCATAACTTTGATTGATAACTGAACAAAAGATAGTAAAAACAAAGCAGTGTTAAGATGTTAATCATAAAAAAACATACATAATAATATAAGCAAATAAATAAGGAGTGTTATTTTTACTGAACACTTACTTTGAGCATATGTTTAACTTCTCATAAAATATAAATTTAATATAAATTTTATCTTAGTCTTCAACCAATTTATACATAAGTAGGTATGTATAAAAATATTCATTCTTTTTTTAAAAAACTCCATTCTCAAGAATTTGTACTTCTAGACTCTGTTTTAGTGTTGTCTGTCTGTTAGTCTGTGTTGAGTTCTAGTAGAAGAAATAAAATTTATCTACAGGATTTAAGTATTTGATCCCTTGGCTTGGCCATCAGTATGGTCACTTTATCATTTCGTTCTTCAACAGCACTGATAATTTAAAATATCGTTTAGTGCATTATTACTGAACAAGACCTGTAGAGTTTGTGAGGCTTGTTATTAAGCTTTTTTCTTATTTTACCTATTACTCTCTCTCTCTTCCCTGTACCTTTCTGTGTTAAATTCAAACATCTATCTATACATATATAACATTACTTGTCCTGACTGACTGACTGACTGATTCAGCAACGCACAGGCCAAACTGCTGGACCTAGAAAGCTGAAACATGGACAGTAGGTTCTTCTTATGACATAAGCATCCACTAAGAATGGGTTTTTGAAAATTCCGCTCCAAAAGGGGTTAAATGGGGTGGAAAAGAATATAGCGGGCGTAGCCGCTGGGAATTGCTAGTATTATACATTTTATTAAAATAATTTTGATACCGAAAATTAGATATACAATGTTGTATGTAACTGTGTGTATGTGGTGCAGGACTTCGCTACCAAAACAAGCTCCGGGTATGTTCGGCGCGACGCCGGGTGACATCTACTCGGACGCGGGTCCCGGCAGCTCGCTTGATCTCGATACGGACCGGCCGCTTTTCAATGATGACACTTACCGACCGGACGCCAACAGTAAATTTATCATACTTTTCACTACTTATCAATTTTAAAGACAGGATTCATGGCACGCAACCGTGACTAAAGTACGATCGCCGAGCGGGAAGAATTTGGTACGTTAACCTGCTATTACCTGTCTCTGTTGCTCTCGGGCAAAATACGTTGCGTCACGCTCGCAGAGAGATGCAATGACCGCGTATGTGCAAGCGTGGCGAAACAAATCCCACGCATGAGCGACAGAGACAGGTAAAGACAGGTCAACGTACCAAATTCTTCCTGCTCAGCGATCGTACTTTAGTGACACACTTCCTTCGTATATAATCATCTGTTTGTTGTGTATCGTACCATCAAATGCCCCAATTAGACTCATTGTCGTGTCTTACCATGAATCGCTATCGATTAACAAATCTTTAAAATTTTATGGTTGAATTTTTTTTTTAACGTCATTAATAATAGGCCAAAATACCACGGACGCAGCACCGAAGCGTCCGCCGCTGTCCTATGATGAGCTGCGTCGCAAGAACAGGGGTGAGCACGCCGACTCGAAACAGGATCCTTACAGGTGACCAAATTTAATTTATTTTAGTATAATTTGGAAAGGTTTTACTCATAAGCTTTATATTTCTCTCTTTTTCGTCTAGTTTAATGTTGCAATAAAGGGCGAAAAAGCTGGATCAATGTATCCAGCTCTTGCACTTGGCTGCAAATTAGCATTGCATACTGGCATTTGTGACATTTCTTTGTTGTTCTGTTAAATTATATACCTAGTTCTGGCACAATTATACAAGTGGTGTTTTGCATACAGGTAATTGTTTCCGGAGTAAATAAAAACAAACTCGGAGACAATGAGTGAGGCATCTGCATAGAAGGGCGATGGAGGATGCGACGCATTAGCAGTGTAAAATGTTTCCTATTGTTTTATTTTAGTCTCACCGTCACAGTCTCTGTTACATATGCTCGCGAGACACCCGTCAAAATCGATTTAAAAGTGAATGTAGTTTGTAGTTTGATGCCCAATGCATTAATTTGTAAAAATAGTCGCAGTATCGCATAGGAACTTCTGACGTTTATGAAAGGTAACTGATCTAAGAGTGCCATTATTATTTTATTGTTTAGCGTCATCTGAACACTTATTCACAAACAACACTCGGCAGATTATTTGCTGTGCTTACTTAGCATTGAATTGCAGCATTGTGACTGATTAAACCGACTTTAGCCAATGACAACGCCGCTTTCAATGCTGAGTACATAGGGCCCATTGAGTGTTGTATAAATACGAGTGTCAGACCAAAATAATAAGAAAAGGTACAGCACAAAGGAGTCTGCACAATGCACCAGACCATACCATGACTGTGCCACCTAAACCAAATGGCTGTATGTATGCCTTTTATTCATAGAGGTATTATTTCGACTGTGGTGAATTGGCACTTTATAGTATGCTGTTTTTTTTCTTATTATTTTGGCCTGAATGTTTAATCCAGCATATCGTGGAGTAGATTAAGAGTTTGAGTGCAACATAAGACAGGTTGTCAGGAGTGTGAGACCAGAGATCGCCACGTGCCTTGTGCGTTGTTGCAGACTGGAGCCAGGCCCGCTGCCGGCCGTAACGCGCGCCCGCGTCGTGCCGCCGCCGCTCTCTACCAACCAGTACGGGGACGTGTTGGATTAGCACTTAACCCCCCTACCCCCTACCAACGCGCGCTCTGTTAAACCGCTTCAATAATAATATTACCTTTAGAATTTGCGCGAGCGGTCTGTTAATGTGGCTTGCCTAGTACGTCAATATTGTCTAGTCTAGAGAGTAATGAAATGGTAAAGCGTTGAAAACGTGTTTGTGACGCGCGTCTCGTCTGCTGCTGCACGACACACCGATAATATTAAAACGAAAATAAAGTAGTTAAGAAGTGTTACATGGTATTATTTTAATATACTTAGTTGGGTCCATAGATAATACATTATATGGTCAGATCATTGGAGGAAGGACTAAAGAATGGAGGCTGTAGGAATTCAAAACAAACTACTTTGTATTCATCCTCTTTCCCCATTGCCCTATGCATCAAGATAAATTTATTTCTTAATTCGTCATTTTGAAAGGTTGTACAATATTTTGAAATTAGTAAACAAGTATAATTTTTAATAAATTAACAAAGCCCCCGACAGGGAAACGAACTAATAAAATGACTTTCTTGTGCTATAGGCATGATGACTAATTTTGAAAAAATACTTTATAATGTACTTACTACTATTGCCGAAAATAATCATATTTTTGTGTTCAGTTTACAATTAATAGCAATATTCTCAAATTAGAGTTTGAATTCGTCGTCGTTCGTCGTTTGTGTCGTTCCAAAACGAAGGCTGGTGCGTGGCGCCATTTTGTGACGTCACTACGGTGTAAATAAACTTCTGTCTGTAGGTATAAAAGTGAATCATTGTATGATAGAAAAAGTTGAGATTACAGTTTGATGGACAGTTGTTTTGTTTATACCGGATTGACGTCATTCACTCTGATCAGTGTTTATTACAAAATGGCGATTAGCTATATTTAAATAATTTATTTGCTTAAATATCACGAAAATCTCTATTATGAAAATGAGATGCATTTTTGGAATTAGTGCAATCTGTTCTAATATTAAAAACTACAGATTCATTGGTATTGTGTTGCAGTCATCATGCCTATTATCAGACCCTGATCAGTATCTGTCTAACTACTCGTCAAGATTTTACCATAGATTTATAATTCGGTGGGTCCTACTTTTAATTGAGCCGAATTCCTGTTGTCACCTTTATGCTTGCGCCCGTCACCAGACTCTGATCAACATTTTTCTACCTACTACTCGCAACAACCTATCCAACGAATCCAAACTCGGTGGGTCTACGATTATTGGTGCAGAGATCCTATGGCCACCTTCCTGCTCCATCATCAGACGCTGGTCACCATTTTTCTAGCAACTGCTCGTCGAGACCAACCTAACGAGCTGAAACTCGGTGGGTCTACGTTTATTGATGCAGAGATCCCGTGACCACCTTCCTGGTCTATCATTAGACCCTGATCTCCATTTTTCTAGCAACTACTCGTCGAGACCTACCTAACGAGCCCAAAACTCAGCGGTTCTACGTTTATTGGTGCTGAGACCTCGAGACCACCTTCCTGCTCCATCATCAGACCCTGATCACCGTTTTTCTAGTAACTACTCGTCGAGACCTACCCAAAGAACCCAAACTCGGTCGTTTGTTGTCCGTGGTACCACCCAGTGGCGTGCACTGAAAGCAGGCAAAAATATCTGCGAGTTGTTAATGCTTTATGCTATTTGTTCGTGTTCCAGCACAAATATCCTTAAATTAACCAATATTACCAACATATCCATTTACATTAAAAAAAATACGTTAATTCATGTCCAAACTAAGATTTTTTTAAATTAAGACTTTTTAGAGAAATCCTAGGGTAGGCAAAGTATTTTTGTCAGTATAGAGCCGCTGAATAAACTTATTAATGTTTTCAAATGCAAATTAATATGTCTATAGTATTTGCTTGCATATGGATATTTGAAATCTGTATATATAAAAGAAGAAACTGACTGACTGACTGACATATCAACGCACAGCCTAAACGGCTTGGGTTAGAGACTTGAAATTTTTACAGTAGGTACCTTTTATAACGTAGACATCCACTAAGGAAGGATTTTTGGAAATTCCACCCTTAAGGGGGTAAAATAGGGGATGAAAATTTGTATGAAAATCCGTCATTTTTGAAGTCAAATTAATGAAAATTAGTATTTGGCCTTTAAGTTAAAAATAAAAAATATATATTTCAGGATTTTTGGAAATTCCACCTCTAAGAGGGTAAAATTGGGGATGAAAGTTTGTATGAAAATAAGTAATTTTTTAACTTAAATTCATGTAATTTAGTAATTGGCATGTTAGTTAAAAAATTAAAAAATATATTTCTGGATTTTTGGAAATTCCACCCCCTAAGGGGGTTAAATAGAGCATGAAAGTTTGTATGAAAATCAGTCATTTTTGAACTTAAATTCATGTAATTTAGTAATTGGCCTGTTAGTTAAAAATAAAGAATACATATTAAAGGATTGTTGGAAATTCCACCCCTAACGGGGTAACATGGGGGATAAAATTTTGTATGAAAATCAGTCATTTATGAACTTAAATTCATGTTATTTAGTAATTGGCCTGTTGGTTAAAAATAAAGAATACATATTAAAGGATTTTTGAAAATTCTACCCCTAAGGGGGTAAAATAGGGGATGAAAGTTTGTATGAAAATTAGAGATTTTCGAAGTTAAACGCATATAAATTGGTATTTGGTGTTTCAGTAAAAAAAATATATTTCAGGGTATTAGGAAATTCCACCCCTAAGGTGGGTAAAAGGATGACAACATCAATATATATAAAAGGAGATGTCCTGACTGATTGACTGACTGACAGACAACGCACAGCCTAAACCGCTGGTCCTAGAGACTTGAAATTTGGCAGGGGTATTCTTCACAATACGTAGACGCACACTAAGAACGGAATTATCAAAATTCACATCCTAAAGGGTCCAAATAGGGGGTTTTATGTTTTATAAAAAAGTGTTATATTTAATGAACGGTTGGTACTAGAGGCTTGAATTTTCACACGCAGACGCCTCAATGAAAATAAACAATTACGTATTTTTGCATTTCTCCAAATTTTCTAAGTAGGAGTTACAGGACCTTAATTTTTGTAAGAAATAAATATTTTACCATTTCTTAACACAGTTCACTGTCTTCCGATACAATATGATAGACAGGATTAGGACAAAGTCAGGTTTAAGAAATTATGAGTGTTTTAAGGTCAAAATGGGACCCCTAAGTTAAAAATCTTGCGTGTGGTGTCTTTTAAAAGGTAATTGAAAACAGTTTTTTTATGATATAAGCGGTAGGTATGAGTTATATCATGGGTTTTAAAACTAAAATACGACATCGATGTTTCAAATTTGAATTGGATATGATTTTTAAAGTGATTATATTGTTTATTTAAACTATTCTGCTAACTGCTGCGTTAGCTCGAGTGTGGCTACTAAATGCACGCAAGGTTTCAATTCAATACGAGGCTGTCGAGAGTGTTCACAAACGCGTGGTTTAAGAAATTATGAGTGTTTTAAGGTCAAAATGGGACCCCTAAGTTAAAAATCTTGCGTGTGGTGTCTTTTAAAAGGTAATTGAAAACAGTTTTTTTATGATATAAGCGGTAGGTATGAGTTATATCATGGGTTTTAAAACTAAAATACGACATCGATGTTTCAAATTTGAATTGGATATGATTTTTAAAGTGATTATATTGTTTATTTAAACTATTCTGCTAACTGCTGCGTTAGCTCGAGTGTGGCTACTAAATGCACGCAAGGTTTCAATTCAATACGAGGCTGTCGAGAGTGTTCACAAACGCGTGTATCCTGCACCACGCGCACCCACGTCAAGCTGCCACCTAAAAAAAAAAAGCTGCCGCCTCGCTCCTCAGCCATAAGCCCGGACAAATAACAGGCAACCTTCGGAGTTGTCGGTTGGACGTTTGGGTTGTGGGCCCTAGATGTCCATTGAGTACGTGGCGTTTTAGTAGGTTAGATACTCCGGTTCGGAGTTAGGTACCGAATCAAACCAAAAAAAAAACCGGTCAAATGCGAGTCTGACTCGCGCATCGAGGGTTTCATACCTTCTTTTCACGTATTAAAGTTATTTTAATCTGTATATATAAAAGAAGAAACTGACTGACTGACTGACTGACTGACATATCAACGCACAGCCTAAACGGCTTGGGTTAGAGACTTGAAATTTTTACAGTAGGTACCTTTTATAACGTAGACATCCACTAAGGAAGGATTTTTGGAAATACCACCCCTAAGAGGGTAAAATAGGGGATGAAAATTTGTATGAAAATCCGTCATTTTTGAAGTTAAATTAATGAAAATTAGTATTTGGCCTTTAAGTTAAAAATAAAAAATATATATTTCAGGAGTTTTGGAAATTCCACCTCTAAGAGGGTAAAATTGGGGATGAAAGTTTGTGTGAAAATAAGTAATTTTTTAACTTAAATTCATGTAATTTAGTAATTGGCATGTTAGTTAAAAAATTAAAAAATATATTTCTGGATTTTTGGAAATTCCACCCCCTAAGGGGGTTAAATAGAGCATGAAAGTTTGTATGAAAATCAGTCATTTTTGAACTTAAATTCATGTAATTTAGTAATTGGCCTGTTAGTTAAAAATAAAGAATACATATTAAAGGATTTTTGGAAATTCCACCCCTAACGGGGTAACATGGGGGATAAAATTTTGTATGAAAATCAGTCATTTATGTACTTAAATTCATGTTATTTAGTAATTGGCCTGTTAGTTAAAAATAAAGAATACATATTAAAGGATTTTTGAAAATTCTACCCCTAAGGGGGTAAAATAGGGGATGAAAGTTTGTATGAAAATTAGAGATTTTCGAAGTTAAACGCATATAAATTGGTATTTGGTGTTTCAGTAAAAAAAATATATTTCAGGGTATTAGGAAATTCCACCCCTAAGGTGGGTAAAAGGATGACAACATCAATATATATAAAAGTAGATGTCCTGACTGATTGACTGATTGACTGACTGACAGACAACGCACAGCCTAAACCGCTGGTCCTAGAGACTTGAAATTTGGCAGGGGTATTCTTCACAATACGTAGACGCACACTAAGAACGGAATTATCAAAATTCACATCCTAAAGGGTCCAAATAGGGGGTTTTATGTTTTATAAAAAAGTGTTATATTTAATGAACGGTTGGTACTAGAGGCTTGAATTTTCACACGCAGACGCCTCAATGAAAATAAACAATTACGTATTTTTGCATTTCTTCAAATTTTCTAAGTAGGAGTTACAGGACCTTAATTTTTGTAAGAAATAAATATTTTACCATTTCTTAACACATTTCACTGTCTTCCGATACAATATGATAGACAGGATTAGGACGAAGTCAGGTTTAAGAAATTATGAGTGTTTTAAGGTCAAAATGGGACCCCTAAGTTAAAAATCTTGCGTGTGGTGTCTATTAAAAGGTAATTGAAAACAGTTTTTTTATGATATAAGCGGTAGGTATGAGTTATATCATGGGTTTTAAAACTAAAATACGACATCGATGTTTCAAATTTGAATTTGATATGATTTTAAAAGTGATTATATTGTTTATTTAAACTATTCTGCAAACTGCTGCGTTAGCTCGAGTGTGGCTACTAAATGCACGCAGAGGCTGTCGAGAGTGTTTGCAAACGCGCGTATCCTGCACCGCGCGCACCCGCGTCAAGATGCCGCCTAAAAAAAAAAGCTGCCGCTTCGCTCCTCAGCCATAAGCCCGGACAAATAACGGGCAAAGTTCGGAGTTGTCGGTTGGACGTTTGGGTTGTGGGCCCTAGATGTTCATTGAGTACGGGGCGTTTTAGTAGGTTAGTCATTCCAGTTCGGAGCTAGGTACCGAATCAAACCAAAGAAAAAACCGGTCAAGTGCGAGTCTGACTCGCGCATCGAGGGTTCCATACCTTCTTTGCACGTATTAATGTTATTTTAATCTATATATATAAAAGGATAAGTCCCGACTGACTGATTGACAGACAACGCACAGCCTAAACCACTTGCCTCTATTTCTATTTTTTTTTTATAGGGGGGTTTATGTTTTATAAAAAAACGTTATAATTCATGAACGGTTAGTACTAGAGCCTTGAATTTTTACACGCAGTCGCCTCAAAGAAAATAAAAAATTACGGTTTTTGTATTTCTCGATATTTTCTAAGTAGAAGTCACGGGACCTCAATTTTTGTAAATAATAAATATTTTACCATTTCTTAACACATTTTACTGTCTTCCGATACAATATGATAGACAGGATTAAAACAAAGTCAGGATTAAGAAATTATGAGGGTTTTAAGGTCAAAATAGGACCCCTAAGTTAAAAATCTCGCGTGTGGTGTCTTTTAAAAGGTAATTGAAAACCGTTTTTTTATGGCATAAGCGGCAGGTTTGAGTTATATCATGGGTTTTAAAACTAAAATACAACATCGATGTATACAATTTGAATTTGAAATAATTTTAAAAGTGATGTGAAAAGATTATATTGTTTATTTAAACTACTTTACTAACTGCTGCGTTAGCTCGAGTGTGGCTACTAGATGCACGCAAGGTTTCAATTCAATACGAGGCTGTCGAGAGTGTTCACAAACGCGTGTATCCTGCACCACGCGCACCCACGTCAAGCTGCCATCTAAAAAAAAAAGCTGCCGCTTCGCTCCTCAGCCATAAGCCCGGACAAATAACGGGCAACGTTCGGAGTTGTCGGTTGGACGTTTGGGTTGTGGGCCCTAGATGTCCATTGAGTACGTGGCGTTTTAGTAGGTTAGATACTGCGGTTCGGGGTTAGGTACCGAATCAAACCAAAAAAAAAACCGGTCAAGTGCGAGTCTGACTCGCGCATCGAGGGTTTCATACCTTCTTTTCACGTATTAATGTTATTTTAATCAATATATATAAAAGGCGATGACCTGACTGATTGACTGATTGACTGACTGACAGACAACGCACAGCCTAAACCGCTGGTTCTGGAGACTTGAAATTTGGCAGGGGTATTCTTCACAATACGTAGACGCACACTAAGAACGGAATTTTCAAAATTCACATCCTAAAGGGTCCAAATAGGGGGTTTTATGTTTTATAAAAAAGTGTTATATTTAATGAACGGTTGGTACTAGAGCCTTGAATTTTCACATGCAGACGCCTCAATGAAAATAAACACCCACGTCAAGCTGCCATCTAAAAAAAAATGCTGCCGCCTCGCTCCTCAGCCTTAAGCCCGGACAAATAACGGGCAACGTTCGGAGTTGTCGGTTGGACGTTTGGGTTGTGGGCCCTAGATGTCCATTGAGTACGTAGCGTTTTAGTAGGTTAGATACTGCGGTTCGGAGTTAGGTACCGAATCAAACCAAAAAAAAAACCGGTCAAGTGCGAGTCTGACTCGCGCATCGAGGGTTTCATACCTTCTTTTCACGTATTAATGTTATTTTAATCAATACATATAAAATTACTTGTCCTGACTGACTGACTGACTGGTTCATCAACGCACAGGCCAAACCGCTGGACCTAGAAAGCTGAAATTTGAACAGTAGGTTCTTCTTATGACGTAAGCATCCACTAAGAAAGGATTTTTGAAAATTCGACTCCTAAAGGGGTTAAATGGGGTGTTTTCTTCGGTATGAAACTTTTTATTGTATGGTTCGATTGACTTGAAATTTACTGGAAAGATTCTTTGAATAAAATAAAGAAATACGTGTTTCGGGATTTTTTAAAAACAGCCATTGGGGGTGCGCTAGGGGTTGGTAAACTTTGTATGGGAAATAATTATTACTTGGTTCAATTGATTTAAAAGTTGGTGAAAATACCCTCAAAATAAAATGATTGACTTGAAAATTTTTTATTTTTCAAAAAATCTACCCCTAAAGATCCCAAGAGGGAAAAATTTATAATCTATATTATTAAAAGAACAGGCTTTTTTTTCTAGAAATCACCGTACATTCAAAACCATTTTAAGTAGAATCATGAAATTTGAAGGTGAACAATAAGAACGAACTCGACATTTCACACTTAATTAGGTCAAATGGGCTCCCAAAGTGTGTATGGTTAAAAAAAAAATCATCACACAGACACGAAACTTTGTCAGTATACTGAGCAAAAGAAATAAAGAAACACGTATTTCATTACTTTAAAAAAAACGACCGTTAAAGGGGTGCATTTGCATGGTGTTTGAGTATGAAATGCGCATAAAAAATTCATGCTGTATTGATGAAACTTTGCGAATACATTTATCACCGCAAATGCAAATCCATGTGCCAATAATATTGTTTTGATTATCAACTCCTAAGAGGTTCTAATTGGGGTCCAAAAAATGTTTTTGAACTACAGCCAATACTTAATTTATGTATTGCATACAAGAATCTAACATACCTATTCCGGCAAAAACAACCCCTAAGTTAATTTCATGGATTTGAAGAGTTTGCACAAATAAGGTTTTCCATTTAATGCTATAATGCAGGTAGAGTAAACACCAACTCGGTAAATAAACTCAACACAACAATTGAAGAAACTAATTTTTGGATTTTTTTCTAAACCTTGATCCAACTCGAACCGGTTCTATGCAGTTTGATAATCCGGCTTGATTCATCTCGATCCAGTTTGTTTCACCTTGACCCACTTTGACCCACCCAGACTTAACTATTTCGATCCACCTCGGTTCATCTCGATCTACATCGATCCACCTCGATTTACCTCGCTTTAGCTCGATCCAACTTGATCCTGCTTGATCCAGTTTGATCCAGCTCAAACCAGTTTTATTCAGCTCAATCCCGTAAAACCCGGTTCAATTGAGTTTGATGATCCGGCTTGGCTCAACTCAATCCACTTTATTCCAACTTGACCCACTTCAAACCACCTTAACTTATCTTGATCCACCTCGATCTATCTCGATCCATATCAATCAATCTTGATCCAACTCGAACCAGTTCAATGCAGTATGATAGTCCGACTTGGCTCATCTCGATTCACTTTGTTTCACCTTGACTCACATCGACCCACCCAGATTTAACCATATCGAGCCACCTCGGTGCATCTCGATTCACATCAATCCACCTCGATTTTCCTCGCTTTAGTTCGATCCAACTTGATCCAGTTTGATCCAGCTCAAACCAGTTTTATTCAGTTCAATCCGGTATTATCCGGTCCAATCGAGTTTGATGCAGTTTGATGATCCGGCTTGACGCAACTCAATCCACTTTATTCCAACTTGGCCCACTTCAAACCACCTTGACTTATCTCGACCCCCTCAACTCATCTAGATTCAGATCGATCCAGCTCGAATCAGTTCGATACAGCTTGATAATCTGGCTTGACCAATTTTGGTCTATTTTGTTTCATATTGACCCACTTCGACCCACCTTGACTTATATTGATCCGCGTCGGTCTATCTCGATCCACAATCCACATTGATCCATCTCGATTTACCTCGGTCCAGCTCGCTTTAGCTATATCGAACTCAAGCCAGCTTTGTCCTGCTTGATCCAGTTTGATCCGGCTCAAACCAGTTTTACGTTTAATCGAGTTTGATGTAGTTTGATGATCTAGCTTGGCTCATTTGGATCCACTTTATTCCAACTAGACCCATTTCAAACCACGTTGACTTATATCGATCCATCTCGCTTTAGCACGTTTCACCTTAATCCTGCTTAATCCAGTTTGATCCAGCTCAAACCAGTTTTATTCAGCTCAATCCGGTTCAATTAAGTTCGATACAGTTTAATGATCCAGCTTGGATCATATCGATCCACTTTAGTCCAACTTGACCCATTTCGAACCACCTTGACTTATATTGATCCACCTCGGTCCATCTCGATCCAGATCAATCCACCACGATGTACGAGAAAAACCGAGCTGGATCAAACCAGCTCGGTTTTGCTCGGTTCACCTTGATCCTGCTTGATCCGGTTTGATCCAGCTAAAACCAGTTTTATTTAGCTGAATCCGGTATGATCCGGTTCAATGCAATTTCATGGTCGTGATTGGCTTAACTCAATCCACTTTATTCCATCTTAACCCACTTCAAACCACCTTCGCATATCGATCCACCTCTGTCTATCTTGATCCACATCGATCCACTTCGATTTACCTCGATTCATGATCATAATTGATCCTGCATGATCCAGTGTAATCTAGCTCAAACCAGTTTTTATTCAATTCAATCCGTTATTACTCGGTTCAATCAAGTTTGATGCAGTTTGATAATCCGGCTTGACTCATCTCGAACCAGTTTATTTCACTTTGAGCTACTTCGACCCACCTTGACTTATCTCGGTCTACCTCGGTCCATCTTGATCCACATCGATCCACCTGGATTTACCGAGGTAAATGATCCAGCTCGCTTTAGTACGATGATCCAGCTTAACTCAGCATACGCAGCAGGCAAAAGAATTTTCAAAATCGGATGAGTAATTCCGAAGATTACCCTTAGATTACACATACTTACAAACACACAAACATACAAAAATACAAATTTAAACCCTTTACAGTATTAGTATAGTAGTGTTAGTAGTGTTAGATACATAAAGTTAGATAGTATAGAAGTAGGGGGAAGTAGGGAGTAGGATTTCTTATCAATTGTAAAACAAAGTCACGGTACTATTTTCAACAATGACGAAATTCCATTCTTACTTTCATTCCCTATTTCAACCCCTTCAATCTTTTTGTTCGGGATAAAAGTAGCCTATGTCCTTTCTTAAGGTCTTATCTGTCTCTGTACCAAATTTAATCGAAATCGGTTCAGTGGATTAGGCGTTAAAGCGTAGCAGACAGACAGAGTTACAAAAATACAGGCTATGTCATCAAGTATGTATATTTGATGAAATGACACATAATAGGTCCAGGTTTAATAAAAGTGTAAACAATATTTTTAAAAATCTTCATCCTTAATTTAAAACGCGTTTTACTTACAAAACCAACGCGGGCGAAGCCGCGGGCTACAGCTAGTAGTATAATAACATACTTAAAATAGGTGAAACAAGCCAAATACTTTTTTTTGCCTACCCTCTGTGCACGCCACTGGTACCACCAATAGTACCAACAGTGGTACCACGGACAAAAATAATTGTCCGTGGTACCACTGGGGGTACCACGGACAACTCCGTGGTACCACCAGAAATAAATTATATTTCAATAATAATATATAATAATACAACAAACGAACTCGGTGGGTCTACGTTTATTGGTGCAGAGATCCCATAACCACCAACCTGCTCCATTATCAGACCCTGATCACTATTTTTCTAGCAAATACTCGTCGAGACGTACCTAACGAGCCCAAACTCGGTGGGTCTACGTTTATTGGTGCAGAGATCCCATGACCACCTTCCTGCTCCAGCATCAGACCCTGGTCATAATTTTTCTAGCAACTGCTCGTCGAGACCTACCTAACGAGTCCAAACTCGATGGGTCTACGTTTATTGGGGCCGAGATCCTGTTACCACCATCTTGCTGATCATCATCAGACCCTGGTGAAGGTTACCATTTTATTTAGTATCATCGGATTTACATATGTTCTAAATTTCAGAACTTCGGACAAATACAATGATAACTAATATAATGAAAAATGTCGATTGTATACAAAATATCCCAACCTCGACTCGGAAAAGAGCTGATGGTCTTCAAACGCCTGGACCGATTTTCATGAAACATAGCTAAGAACCATCTCGCTTAAACTAGCTTTCAAATAAAAAAACCGCATTCAAATCTGTTAACTGGTTGGACCGCTACGATGCCATAGACAGACCATACATACAGACAGACAGGCTTCCGGACAAGGCGTCAAACTTATAACTCGTTTTTGGTCGGGTGTTAAAAAAAAGTTAGTGTTCTTGCAAGCAAAAATTTATCGATACGAGTATTTCGACAGTGTCATCTAAACCATTTTTAATGCAGTGCGCAATTTGCAAAAAGATAAAACAAAAGATATATCCAATAATGTATGCTCACTCAGTTCTCACAGACGACCAGTGGCGGACTAAGCCTGTCGGAGGCCCGGGGCGGCAAAAAGTAAAGAGGCCCCCGGTCAGAAAGTGATGTATTTTTTCCGGACTACCCCAGAAAGAGGGCTATGTTTTTTGAGGGTATGTATGTATGTATATTTGTCTATTTCTTTGGCACGGCCTACAGCCTGAACGGCTCAATGGATTTTGACTAGTGATATGTCGTTGAATTCGTCTTAGTTTTGCTAGTGACATAAATGCTTTACAGGATAGAAACGTTATAAATGTCAATAGACAATATTTTTGCAGACTTTTGCCACCACTCGTCTCTATGCTGTTTGATTTCGAGCTCTATGTAGGATGCTTTCCCATGAAGATATAGGGTCAAAGTGGAGACCACACTCCCAAATACATGACTGAGGTCAACGCCATCCCTTTCATTGAGGTCGAATCTCCCTTTCTAAGAGGGTAACCTTGATGTTTCATGAAAAATCAGGACATCTTTTTAACTTCGTCGCTTAATACGACTTACTTGGCTTGTTTAAGCTTTAAGTTTAAACCGATTAAATATGTCTAGTTGCTTCCGTTTACCGAAAAACCGACACGACCGTTGAGAGACCAGGCGCAGGACCTACATTTTACATATCTGACGCATGGAGCATCTTACTTTACAGACAATCAAGTAACAATCAAGTAATAAATAAATAATAAGTTAATGGTTGTGAAAATAAAAGCATATGAAGTTATGATAAAAAGAAATTGTATTACAAGATCATTTATTCAGTACGTTTAACGATCTCCAATTAATCACAAGATATACAAGATATCACAAGAAATAGCAATTTCCATTATATGCAAACAACTAAAACAGCTTGTAACCCACACATTAGACGATAGAAAAAGCATTTGCAGTAAATTTAGGTTTCCATTGGACCAACTGCAGATCATTGCAGCTTCATAAAATTTCTTTTCGAATGGATAGTCATAATATTCCTTCGCTCAATATCTTTAGGAAATCTACAAGAAAATAAAAAATGTATTAATATTGACCACGGGTAAATAAAACAGTATGTATAGTGACAGGTTAAGAAATAGTGACATAAGGAAACGTTGTGGTATGAAAGAAGATGTTGTGACAAAAATTGAGGTATGCTGAGATGGTTTGGCCATGTCGAGAGAATGAATGAGGAACGATTGACGAAAATAGTGTATAAGGCGGGTGTGAATGGAAGTGTTGGAAGGGGTAGACTTAGGCGGACGTTTCAAGACCAAATCAGGGACGTCTTGAAAAAAGGCCAGGTCAAGAGTACCCTAAACCAAAGAGCATGTATGAAGGGAATAATGAAAGTGGACGAAGCGAAACAAGTATGTAAGGATCGTAGCAAGTGGAAAGAAGTGGTCTCTGCCTACCCCTACGGGAAAGAGGCGTGATTATATGTATATTTATAGAATGATATAGGTACTCTCGCCGACACGACCACAGCGGCCAATCTTTCGCAAGATCAGCCAGTGCACAAATGCTTGCGTAGCCACAAGTGCACTCTTTCTTCCTTTTACCTCTCACAATTTAGTGATACGAAAGATCAACACGACCGGGGAGAGGTCATGCGCAGGAACGAATTTTATATGCCTATCCGACGCATGGATCATCTTACTTTACAGACAATCAGATGACCAGCCTGCATTGTCCTAGCCAGTAAGGAACAAATATACAAAGTTGTTGCTCCCCGCAGGATTCGAACCTGCGACCCCCGGGGTACGCAAGCAAGCGGTTTCCCACTGCGCCACGGAAGCTACTAGACGCAACAGGACTAGGAGGCGACAAGAATAAATATGATTTTAATAATATGTTTAAAACTACATACACACTTGAACATACAATATTTTTTCCATATCAATCCTTTGAACTAAATACCTACATCGTATATTTTTTATCATAAAGTGGCGGTAAAAAAATCCCCAAAAGTTTTCAACAAGATCGGCCAGTTCTTTTTTCGAATATCCTATAATTTAGGTGTCATCTGCGAAGCGAGGATCGTTCAATTGGGTCTCACCAATCAGGATACTTCCTAGTCCTCTAAACCTGTACGCATTATATGTATACACCAATTATTATATTAAAGAGCTGTAGTAATAACATGCAACCTTGAGGCAAACCTTGTTCCGTCTAAAAAGACCCTGAGCCGACAGCGCAAGATGGCCAACCGGGTCGTTATAAGGGTGGGCAATGTTCTGTATGAGGCGAAATATTCCTGGCGCGCTTTCTGGGTGAAATAACTCCAGTCGGTGGCGGATAAGGCACGCACTTGAAAAATTACGCTCATGGCCTTCTGATGAGCATACGCGAGCAAAGGGAGTTGTCAGTGTTGTCCTGCTAGTCTTCCAAGCCTGTCTGCGACAGAAACCTGGAGAATCTGGGTATGGGTGTTTCAGTGATTATCTGAGTGAGATAGGGTGAGGGGTGACAACAACTTGCCATCATTGTGGTGTAACTTAGAGCGGTGGAGCCATGTCAGCCAGATTGGACACAACCAGACCAAGCTCTGTCAGCAGCAGGGGTAGGGCCTCCAGCGGTGCCATATTGACTATATAGTGTTTGTACAGCAACGCCACCATGTCGATCCGGCTACAGGACGAGAGCACGAAACCAATCCCATTGCAGCGAGGCGTGAGACAGGGAGACGTTATTTCTCCGAAACTGTTCACTAACGCATTCGGCATCAACATCAATGGCGAATACATCACTCACCTTTGTTTTGCCGATGATATAGTCATTATGGCGGAGTCGCTGGAGGACCTCAATACGATGCTCAGCGACCTCAGTAGCGTTTCCCTACAGGTGGGTCTTAAAATTAACATGGACAAAACGAAGATCATGTCTAATGTCCATGTTGCACCCGTATCGGTAGTTGTCGGGAGCGATACACTCGAAGTTGTTGACCACTACGTATACCTAGATCAAACTATACAGTTAGGTCGGTCCAACTTCGACGAAGATGTCGCCCGAAGAATCCAACTCGGATGGACAGCGTTTAACCAGTAACGTGTGTGTTGCCAGTGATAACATATGGTACTGAGACGTGGTCTTTAACAGCTGGCCTTTTGGAGAAGCTCTGAGTCACACAACGAGCTATGGAGAGAGCTATGCTCGGAGTTTCTTTACGCGACAGAATCCGGAATGAAGAGATTCGCCGAAGAACCAAGGTCACCGACATAGCTCGTAGAATATGCAAGTTGAAGTGGCAGTGGACAGGCCACATCGCTCGAAGAACCGATAACCATTGGGGAAGAAAGGTTCTCGAGAGGCGACCACGAACCGGAAGATGCAGCGTATGCAGTGGACTCCCACTAGGTGGACCGACGACATTGTTCGCGTCGCAGGCAACCGGTGGATGCAAATAGCAAATTGTCATTCATTGTGGCGGTCTAAGAGGGAGGCCTATGTTCAGCAGTGGACGTCTTCCGGCTGATGATGATTCCCCTCTGTCAAAAGGCTCAGGGCTAATATAATTTACTGCATGAATGAGTGCGTAAGTATGTGATGGAGAATTATGTAACGCTAAGCGGGATCGGAATACCCGAAATAAATACTAAAGACTTGCTTGCTGTGCTGTTATGCAGGACAGGGGACTACATGTGATATTATGTCAGACAAATGTCAGATGAATGATGCTCCATTTATAATGAAATAAGTGATTTTATAATGGAATACAGAAAGTATAAATATAATTATCGTAGTTACTAAATTATTATGCAAAGATTTTAGCAATATAAGGACCGCATGTACCCGATGTAAAAAGTGGAAACCTATCCTGACGTCAGATTGGCTTCCCACTTTATTTATTAAATAACTTTGTTTAATATTAAGGTACCAAATATTTAAACATAGATACTAAATAGTACATAATTGGTACTAATCTTGGTAAAGTTTCAAGTGAATCCATGCCGTGGTTTGGTCATCCTGACGGTCACCATTGTATTTATCTAGTCTATATATGATAATATAGATATGACGCCCACATACTGATGTTCTCCTGAGCGATATCGATAGGACTACAGTCCACTCTTACTTCTTAAACTCTCACAATTCAATGAAGCGGATGACCAAGCGCAGGACTGACTTTTTACATGCCATCCGACACATAATCTTACTTTTCAAACAATCAGGTGACCAGCAGTCGACTTTAAAATTTATCTTTATTGGACCCTCAATCACAGCTAATAAGTATATGCGTCTAATATGGTAGCCAATGGGGTAGCAGTGGAATTACTCTCTGTACGTTAAGAAATAAAACGCTGAGCAATTGAATTAAACAATATCCGAAACAATTTAATAAACTAAACATAAAACAACAATACAACTTTACAATATGACTATTTTGAAAATATTCGCTCTATTGTTTTTCGCAGACTTTAGCACCTTTCAGTTTTGTCACAGTAAAATAATAAATATAAACTTAAAAAAAATAGTATATTTTATAAATAAACACTATTTGTCTTAATCACTATTAAACATAATATAAAAATATACCTACCTACTTATTATATATTTCGTAATAGAAAAGTTTAACTGAAATTGAAATTCCTTAACTAGCCTAATAAATCCATATAATTGACCATCTGAAAAAGAATCTGTCAATAATTGAATCTTAATCTTTTCTCATCGGAAAATTACTTGAACAAAAATCGGCGTAGTGGGGAAAAGTTGGTGCACGTACAGTTTCGTGCTTTAGCACTAAAAATCTAAATGTGGTAGTTATTTATAATGTTGTCTCTTTATTACAATGTGTGGTAGCCACATTAAGATTTTTTCTTGCTTAAGTAAGAATTATTATAACTAAAAACTTTTTATGAATATAATATTTAAAAAAAATATTTATTCGACTTCAATATCACTGAAAAGTATAAAATAATTTAAATATTATAGAAGTTGGTGTTAGCGTACCTGCTGTGAATATTTGGCACCAACTTCATTATTATTTAAATTATTATATACTTTTCAGTGTTATTAAAGTCGGTTCAATTTTGTTTTAAATATTTTATATTATAATTTTTAGTGATATTTTCATACATAAATAAAGATTGAACCATCGAAGACAGTGAAATGATCTAGGTAGATTATGATCATATTATCGTCTACATAGGTTTACATAATTCATGCTTCTTCAGAAACAAATTATCCGGTCGTAATGTAATTTGCATGGAATCATCATAGTAGTTTACTCTCGAATAAAAAAAGATTCATCGAAATCGGTACATATTTGTCAGAGTAATGTGATGGAGAACATCAGTTTTATGGTTTTTAACCAGATAAATTCCTTCACATCGTTCCTCAGGAAGTTCTTATCCGGTTGTGATAAAGTTCATACAGATTAATTAGTGGTTCATTCTTACAAATAAAAAAAGAATCACTGAAATTGGTAAATATTTGACAGAGTTATGATCATTTTTTGTCTTTAAAAAGTGACATAATGCCATCTAAATGTCATGTATTTAAGCATTCTTGCAGTTTTCCTGCGCAGTCGCCATTCTTATTTTTTCGGGAACTACTTATTCGTAAGCAATATTTTTGTTTATGGGACCCAATCAATGGATTGAAGAATGGATGAAAGAAAGTTTTTTTCAAATCTGTTCATAATTGCCAGAGTTATACGCGTACATATATAACAAAAATATATAGACGAATTGAGAACCTCCTCCTTTTTTGAAGACGGTTAAAAATTAAAAAAAAAACAGTGAAAAAAAAAACAACAAGCGAAGGCTTAGCTGCGCGGGTCATCTAATTTCTAAATAAAACTATATGTAACTGCTACCTGCAGATTATATTAATCTATTTCTATTATAAATAATAGCAGCCAGTCGTGGTCGTCAATGGACAATACCTACGTGTTTGCCCAATAAGACCTTCCGGTACTACAATCGTCTAAAGCCCGTCACACACCTAGCTATAATATAAATTATAGCTAGACATATTACGATGTATTTGCTATACTAATATTGTAGCGACCGCACACGCAACTATGATACATTATAGTTCTGTGATGTCACAATTCCTACACAAAATATACAGGCGGACGGGCTTTATAACTATAATACGAGGATATCGTCAACCGTCCCAGCAGTAAACGAATATCAGAAGAAGCGATATGCGTTTTTTTCGATCACCATTACCTAATGGAAAACTTTAAAATATATTTTCTTACATAACTATTATACAATAAAATAAAAACTGTTTACTTAATATTTTATGTACCTATGTAGTATAAAACTATATTTATACTTATGTTATAGGTATAACTAAAAACAATTCTTATAATTCGGTCTGTTTACATGGTTTTAAACATTAGTTTCTAAGTTACGATTTTTCTAATTGCATTATAATTAAGTATGTACATTATGCCCACAAATCAGGTTATTAATATAAAATCAACCTGAAAGCTATAAACACTTTCGACTGGTAACTTATAACACTTGTCACTTGCAATAGGGAACATGGATGAAAAATATAATAAGAAACTACTGTAATTATAATTCATTAGCAGTAGTTATAAAAAGTGCATTACTGAAAGATTTATTATTATTACTCCAAACTTATTCCAAACACCACGTGAAGTCACTATCCATGAACTCTTCTCTGTGACCATGACAACTTGTACCGTCTTATTACGGGGTAACGTCACATCACGTTCGAGAGCGTTTCAGAGTGAATTTAGAGAATGATTTTCTTCAGTAAGTATTGAAATCAAACTACTTTTACGGATTATATCGCAGTTTATTTAGATTTTACTATCCCGACGTTTCGAATGCTTTGCAGTACCCATGGTCACGGGAGGACTGAGATGTTGAACGTCCTTATGTCACAATTATGCCGATGTACCCTCAGGTATTCTTAGTTATTATTGTTGGTCCGATCTACGCAGTAAGAGCTTACAGTATCTTGAGGCCGTGCAGTGATATGCTTGATATTGGATTTAATTATATTTATCACAGGATCCCAAGCCATTGGTAACACCCAACCATCTTCTCTATTGAAATTAAGATGTTTTTTGATTTCAATAGCCTCACGAATCATCCTAGGTAGGAATCGGTGTTCTTTTGCGATATAATCCGTAAAAGTAGTATGATTTCAATTTGTAATATTCCCGTAAGTAAAAGACAACATTCAGTAAGCATATTAATTATTTTTTAAAATAATAACATGAACTAAAAAATAAAAATTGTGCATGTTCCCCATTGCTACGATAGGAAGTTTATTAAAATAATTAAATTAATTGAATTTAAACATTTACATAGTTCATAGTAAGCTGTGGCCGTCTGTGGTGACTGTCAGGATGACCGGACCACGGCACGGATTTACTTGAAACTTTACCAAGATTTAATACCAATTATGTACTATTTAGCACCTATGCTTAAATATTTTGTACCTCCATAATAACAAAGATATTTAATAAATAAAGTCGGAAGCCATTCTGACGTCAGGACTGCTTCCCACTTTTTACTTTGGGTACTTGCTTAATATAAGGAATATTGCTGAAATATTTGCATAATAATTTAGTACCTTTTATATACCTACGATAAATAATAATAATATTCTGGGACAATCCACACACGGTCATCTGATCCCAAACTAGGCAGATCCTGTACTATGGAAACCAGACAACTGATACTAATACTTATATACTTTTTTTTGGTAAATACATACTTATATAGATAAAACACCCAGACACTTGGCGGGAATCGAACCCACGACCTGTTGGTCAGCGGCCAGTGTGTCTAACCACTAGACCAACAGGGCCATAAATATATAAATACTTTCTGTATTACAATTTAAAACCACCTTTATTTTATATAATTATTATATATGAAGCATCATTCACCTGACATATTATAGTGTAACATGTAGTCCCCTGTCCTGCGTAACAGCACAACAAGTAATTAGTATGTTTTCGGGTATTATGAGCCCGTTTAGCGTTTCATAATTCTCCATCACGTACTTAAGCACTTATTCATGCAGTAACAATCAAGGGCAAAATTCAATCCTATTTTGCACTTCCGACTTGCAACATTTCGGGTGTGGGTCCTACACGTCCATCAAGTACGGCGGCATCTCTTTTTTGGAGTAATTATAAGCTAGTGCTTGGCTGCAATCCCACCTGATCGAAAGATTGTACAGCACTAGCATATTAAAAACTCTGGACTTGAATACATCCACATTACATTATATATATATTATATTACATTACATCATGACGTCAGAATGGCTTCGCACTTTATTTATTGAATAACTGTTATTATTGGGGTACAAAATATTTAAACATAGGTGCCAAATAGTACATAATTGGTACTAAATCTTGGTAAAGTTTCACGTGAATCCGTGCCGTGGTCCGGTCATCCTGACGATCACCCATCTGTGGCGTGCACAAACGTATATGACAGGGTAGGAAAAAAGCTAATTTCTAACATAATAATAATATCTTGGGGCAATCCACACACGGTCATCCGATTCCAAACTAGGCAGAGCCTGTACTATGGAAACCAGACAACTGATACTAATACTTATATATTTTTTTGTAAATACATAGATTGATAAATAACATCCAGACAATTGGTGGAAATCGAACCCACGACCCATCGGGTAGCAGCCAGAGTGTCCTAGACACTAGACTGCGAGTTCTTAAGTTCTATGATATTTTTGACACGAACTGATTATTTCAAATACTTAAATATTTTATATTACATAATATAATCATTCAGGGAAGTCGTAGGGTACACGCAAAGTCTTTTTCCCTGTATGGAGTACACGCCACTGAAAGTAATGCTAGGTCTTATACAACTACGTAATATGATGAATCATTACACGAATAATGACTACCTTTGACGGGAGCATAATAGAATGCTGGACTAAATTCAAGCTGTGTGAAATGTAACTATCGTATACGTCGAAACAACTTGATAACAATTTAGTGGTCGCAAGCATAACGTATTAATATTTTACAACATTTTTCCGGCTATGCATGCACATTGAGCCAGGCGGGTCGCAAACGGAACCCGGAACTGTTGCCCTGCATGAGAGGCATGGGGACAGTATTGGGTGTGTGGTAGCAAAATGGACGAAGGAAAGTCAGCCCACTAACACAGCGACTTAGAGCAACGCATCTTTAATTAATCACCGTTTCTGCGATTCCACTACTCGTAGATGGCGTTATTTGGCTACGCAGTAATGATATTTTATTTATACAAATCCCGGTGTTTCAAGGTTGTACTTAGAGTACTTTCTTTGAACGGGAATTTCCACTGCGCTCCCTAGATATTTGATAGGTGAAAAACTAATGTCGATGTTTTTGTCGATGTTTGATTATTTTCTTTGTCGAACGAAATATTTTATGAATATGACTTAGATATTGTAACAGTTACATATCACAGATTACACAATTTTGTATGTAACATTGTCCTGTAGTTTTCTCTTACGATGTAGTAAGGTCACTTGATTACAGCAGTCAGTCAAGAACTACGCGGTAGGGTTTCCGATCTCGATTCGACTAAATCAACGACCGATTTTTTAAGCCCGTATTTTTAAGATTATTTGCGATACATATTGATCAAAATGTAGCAATAAAGTTATCAGATCGAGAATCGAGATTTAATTTTACTATTACATATTGTACCTACTTTTTTAGTCCTCTTCTGTTTTGTTTTTTTATACAGTTTCTTTTGTTTCGACTGCGGATTGCAAATATTTTAAATTGTATTTATTTTCCTAAAAACAACAGCTTGATTGAAAGCTGTTCAAATATGTATAGTATATGTAATACAAATACGTTTTTCGATAAATCAATCTATATTTTTTTTTTATTCTTCTGTCAAAGATTGGAATCCCTACTACGCGGCTCGTACTTGGCATATGTAGGTACATGTTTGCTCGTCTACGTTCCAGAGATTGTCATTTTCATAACTTAGTGTGCTATTTTACATAGTTGGGCTTAACATTAACATTTTCAATAGACAAACAGTATACAGCCGTAAACCTAATAGGTACCTCATGAACATTGGAATCTTTTAAAAACTTTAAATCTAGGTATAAATAGTATAATTCCTTTACCCTGTATTTTGTAATTATTTCCATATAAGTATATATAATTAGTAAATAATCTATACCGTAACCTGAGAAAACAGGTTTCTATCTATACAATTAATTAGTATAAAAAATATCTGAAAAGCAATTTATGTCTGACATAGTATATCTCGATGCGAGCACTCTACAATAAAACAGTTACAAAATAACTAAACGGTTTACGTATACATACAACAATGGTATAAATATTTGGTATATTACTTAACAAGCAGGATCATCATCTGCGGGTCATGGCAGCGGCCACGGCAGCCCTGAGAAGTTGACCGGTCCGCCGAGACCGGCGTCGGCCTCGAGCAGGCTCATGATGACGGCCATGGCGGCCTCGCCGTTGCCGTCGAGGCCGAGCGGGGGGAGAGACGGTGAGGCTGGCGGCGGGGTGTTAGCGCCGGGGGCCGCGTCCCCCGCCCCGCGCTCGGCTGCCTCCCCGCCCGCGCCCGCGCCCTCTAGCGGCGGCGAGCTAGCCGCCCCCGCCGCGCTCAGCGGCACATTATTCCTCACCTAGGGACACGGTATCGAATACACTTTACTCATGAGTAGTATCGAAAAAATTATCGTATACTCGTAAAAGTATCGATACTTCAAGGTATGGAGTACTTCACCTCATAACATCGCAGTAACGCCATAAAAAAGGTCGTCACAGTCTGTACGAGCCTGATAGCGCTCTTTCCGTCCGATGAAGCAAAGATGGCAAAAAACGTCATCACCAGTCAGTTACTCAGAAGACCAGTCAAAAGGTACTCATTGAGTAAAAATATCGAGTACAAAAGTATCGCTATCGAAATGAAAAGTACTCGATACCTACCACAAAGTATCAATATTTTTTCGTGTCCCTATCCTCACCTGCTCGAAACCCGCGGTATCCAGCTCGCCGTCCAGCAGCCCGTCTACAAGCGACGACTCTTCGCACACGACGTTTGCCTTAAGTAGCCACTGCGTTACAGAAAGTTCTATGAACTACTAGCCTTTTACCGTTTTATCTGCGTGGAATAGTTATTTCTTATAAATTCGTGCCTAAATGCAAAGTTTCATGGTTTTATCATCGACAATAACGAACTTCCATACAAACTTTAATCCCATATTTCGACCCCTTCTAGCCTTTCTTCGGGATAAAAGATCGGTTAAAAGATTTAGGCGTGAAAGCGTAACAAACAGGCTGAGTTACTTTCACATTTGTAATGTAAAAATTGCTAAGTAGGGATGAGCATGGACACTGAATTATTTATAAGCTAGTTGACTGCAATCTAACCAGATTGAAAGCGATGATAGAGTCGGGGTGACTTCATACACCACACGGAGAACATAAACACCAACTACTGAGAACGCTGCAAATAAAATGGTGGTAGCCTGCAAAACGACGCCCTACCCCGCCATCACTTCTGGTTTAGCCTAATACCCAACAGTAGCAGTAGAATTATCGGGCCCATTTTAGGGTATACAATGGTTGGCCCAATATTGTTACCCAACTCGAATACCTACAATTCCAATGAATTGTAGCAATAGTATCAGTCAGCAGGCTTTTGTCGACTATCGGTTAAGTAAAATGTTTATGAGACCGCCGGAATAATTACAACTAAACCGTTGGCGAATGGGAATGACAACGAAAAATGGTACTAGAGAAATTAACAAAAAGCATACTGAGCTCCGAAACCCGTGATATCTTTTGTTTCAATTGGAATCGTAAACTACTACTCGTCGGTGTATTATTATGTACATAATCGGTTCTATCAACCGCACTCACAAACATCAATTAACTTTAATTCTAATTTTATAAATCTTTTTATTTCGACTCTCATAGCCTCTTATGATTATTTTTGATGATTAATTACGAGATAATTGATAAATCTGCTCATTATCAGCGTATTAAGTATTAGCTGGCTGCGACTGTCGAAATAATGAGATTTCAAAAAGAGGCTTAATGATGATTAACTATAATTGACGTCTGTAGGTACGGCAGTAAGTGTAACATATGTCAATTTCATCAAGATAAATAGAAGCACATAAGACAGAGCAACGTTGATCGCGTTCAAGCCAAGAGGAAGTGACCTAGGCCCGTATTAATAAACCAATATCAGCTGAGATTCGGCACTTGAGTACGAACTTAAGTTGCTGACGTAATAAATAAATGAGTATTAAGTCGAAGTTTAAGATACTGGCCTCAGCTGAGTTACTGTTGATTAATAAATATAACTTGACACTTGAGTGTGCACTAAATCATCGTATTAAGTTGCTGCGAGCCGAGTGCAGTCAGTTCGTGACTTAAGTGCGTGTATTTACGTTAAATACGGTGGGTGTGCTCAGACAATATAAATATATTTTTAGGTTAGGTTATGAAATTAATTACACAAAATAAGCAAGAATATGATATTTTTTGGATATTACAATATCGAGTAACGGAAATGCATATTAGAGACTTCTCTAATCTAAATTAATTAACGATAATATTTTTATGAATTTTAACACATAAAATATATTGCATGAAAATTCAAAATACATCAGCATTACAGCTTAACGCAAAATTAACATCGTAATAACTCATAACTGCTACTAGAAAAAAAGAAATTAAATAGAACAGGGTATCTAGTACGGGCTTTATAGTTAACGAACTCGAGAAAACAATACTCTGTGGATCAAACTGTCAGTTTTCCCGCTTTTCTCCATACATTTCACACCAGCGCCCCTAGCGGTGACTATCAAAAACTAGTAATATGTAACAATATCGTTCATTCTTGCTCGCAAAATACTCAGATCAAGCTCTCAAGTAGATAATCGTAAGTTGCTGCTCCTAAAACAATACTCATTTGAGATGCTGTTGATATTCGTTTATTAATATGCGACGATATTAAGATGCTGCCCCCATCTCAAGTGCGTATCATATGATATCGTACTTAAGTGTCTACCTGAGATCAGTTTATTAATACGGGCCCTAGATACCTGTTGGTTGAATATGGCGTCTTGCAGCAGATCAGCGGGCAGTTCTGGCGAGAACCCTGTGGGGGAGCGTCGCAGCGCCTCTTCGGCGATGGCGCTGCCGATCTTATGCGACTCCACCTGTGACTCGATCAGCCGCTGCATCTCGACGTCCGTCTCTGAAGCAACATGTGGCTCATTACCCCCGCCGGCGCCGCGCTCGCCAGCGATTGCTTCCCTAGCGCGGCCGACTACACCCGTACAACATGTGTTTATACGACGCACCCCGGGGCATAGTAGCAGTATTATTATGATCTTACTATGGCATGTGTTAGAAACGACAACGATTCTCAGCCACAACCGTCCACTGCTGAACCAAGGCCTTTCCCATAAATGGGGAAGGTTGCCATAATCCCTACGCTTGGCAGGCGTCTTGGGGATCGCAGTAAAGGTGAAGTAAAACCAATAAAAAAATCGCTGCTGCCTGTCTTCTTGTTATCCGCTAGTCGCCTCTTAAGACAACCAACGGGCAGTGGCGTGCAGTCCATATAGGCAAAAAGTGTTTGCCTACCCTGTGATTTCCCCAATCAAACATATCAATATAAAGTGTGAATAGTAATTTCGTTTTCTTTTCAATTATTTCACCATTGTAAATAAACAAAAGCACACAAAATATTTGAAATCAATCACCTATGCGCGACGAACTTATAAATTCACTGTACTATATCTACTCATAAATAGATTTCGCGCGCGGGCCACGCAAAGACACGACACAGCGGGGCCTGGATTTTCACACATTCAAAGAGATTTATTGCACACAGACTCACACCGATACACGCACCCATAAATAATCTGACTTGTATAATAGAAGAAATATCACGCACACAGACAAACGACAGAGGCACAGAGAGACACTGCCTACCAAAAGTGACATTTCAATATAGTTTAGTCCCGATAGATATTTATGTTACGACATGAATGCTAATTTTACACGCTCAGTTGTTGCAACCGTAGAATATTTGGTAAGGCGTTCGGAAGCAATTCGCGAGACGCGAGTTCGTATCCTCTTAGAATCGAAGTTTCTTTTTGTAATGTTTTTTAAATTATTTAATAGAATATAAAGCGGTGCGGGTATGTACGTACTTTGCGAGAGGTCGTATTTTGCGAGAGGTCGTATTTTGCGAGAGATAATAATTTAGCTATATATATAGCTATTGTGCACCAAGGGGGTGAGTTGTATTGATTCAAAACAAACAAGTCGTAATCATTTAGTCAATAAAATATACTCATTTGCTTTTCCTTTGTCTTCCAGACTAAGGATATGCCCCTTTTTGGATTTGTATAACTAAAAGAGAAAGTTATCTTATTTCCTGAGAGACCTAGCTGGCCGGGATTTTGGTTTTGGAAGAGTTCAAACAATAAAAAATCTCTCCTGGCGTCCACACTTATTATAGTTTAATTTATAGGTACATGTTGTATCTTAGCCGTAAACATACATATCTGTCTACTGTTGCATGTTGTAATGTGTTTTAATCATCTTAGTACGTATCTACAAGACAAGCAACTTGCACTCATATTGATAGGTAAGTTTATTTCTCTTCGACTATCCAAGTAGGATTATATTTTTCGATAGTGGGTATGTTTATTTCTTGAACACGGTCTGCGGCATAAATGGCTGCATGGATTTTAATTTAATATACTTAGGTACTTCCTACATAATAATATCGTTTTAGTTGTGGGAGTGAAATAAAATATAGTCAGGAATATTTGAGCAATTTTATGCAATAACGTCATCCCACAAAAATATAAATAATTCTGTGTTAACGCCATCTATCTCTTGTTATAGGCGCAGGCGACGTTTAAAAAAATGCCCATGTGGGTAGTATGTATGTAGTAAATTTATTAAAGCTCCATCTAACAAATAAAAATCTTAATGCAGTTTGTCGCCTATAACAAGAGATAGATGGCGTTAACACAAAATTATTTATATTTTTGTTGACACATTATTGCATAACAGTGCTCATTTATTCAAAAAAACATCAGTAAGTACAAATAAATATACTTACTTATGTTACAGTGGCAATACATACAAACAAAAAGACTGTTACCCTACGACTCTAGAGATCTAAGATATTTGCTTTTTTGCCTACCCTGATCAAAAAGTCTGTGCACGCCACTGCCAACGGGAGGGTGGTGCTATTTATACCCCGTCATGCCACAGCGTGGAAACTTGGTGATATTTATACCCCGTCATGCCACAGCGTACGGGGGACAGACGACAACATACGTACTATATAGCTTTATCACCTTCTATCGTGAAAGTAAGATTTTAATAATACTGGTATTAGAGATGATGGTAGGGCTCCTGAACTATTGCGACATACTCTCACGGTCATGGACGGTGTATACCCTTTAGGACGATAATCGCTTGCATGAGCCGCGACGGAGTAAGCGCACGTAACGCATTCAAACGGTTTTTAGTGAAAACTGGTACAACGTTCATATCCGCGATAGTACCTTACACCTCACACTTGCCCTAGCCTCAGAATTCGCAAAGCAAGAGGTTGACCAACATTCGCGTTCCACTACGCGTCGCCACAGTATAGATAAAACAGTCTACATTGTCTGTCTGCGTGTTTAATTAGAGCCGTTTGTTCATTGTGTATTTATTTACATTGTAGTATAGTCGGCACTCCGGATGTTGTGCATGATGCGTTTTGAGTGGTTAGTAGTCTTGGTTATTTCTTTTCTGTGCCTGATACGTTCATAGTACCGTCATGGCATGGCCCGGTCTACAAGTCACTTAGTCAGACTTATAAACATAAAAATCCATGCCATGAACTCGCGATAAAATCCCAGTTAAATATTTCACTACACGGATATTAAAACTATTTTTGCAGGACGTTAAAATAAGTCGTTTAAAAACCTAAAACCAGAAGTATGAAATGTATTTAAGTAAAAGTATATTCTGGCTGAATCGCTTGCCTTTATCCCCTGGTTAAGCTGTTAAGGTCATCTGCGGTGCGGCAACAGTACTCCTGATTAATAGTAGATTGTATCACAACAAGAGAGCAAAGTGATATTTTTACGGCGAGGGCGCTTTTTTGAATCCAGAGCGAAGTGAGGGATTCTAGAGTAGAATCCTGAACGCAGCAAGGGATTCTTTAGTAGAATCCTGAACGTAGCAAGGGATTCAAATTACGGCGCCCGAGCCAAAAATACATTTTGCGCCCGATTGATACACTCTACTTTTCATCATACCTTTCATCCTCTATGAGAAATTAAAAGCTGCCTTATATTTTATTGTAAAATTATTATTCAATAAAGCATATGTAGAGTAACAACTAAATTGAAATTAAATAGTGTGTTATAATAAAACAACTAAAATCTTATTTACATATTTTGAGACATTTTCGCAATTATGAAAATTTATTGTTACAGTTTAATTAGGAATAGAGATTTTTGTAGATTTTATATTCTGCGTGTTGGAAATGCCACCCACGTCAGTCTAATGCGTCCCATGCGTCAGTTTTAATACTTCCAGGAGTAAATTCTATACTTTCACTGTCACTTGAAGAACTCATTTTTCAAAACAAAACCATGAATTTCTAACAATCCGTGTAAATCGACAAAAACGCGGGCTTTAGTTTGCGCGTTTTTAATTTGATTTCTTTTTTTTTATTCAGCCGGGCCGGCGGCGCGACTATGGGCCGTTGTACTTGCCAGTCTTAATTAACGCGGCAATTAACTTTGCCGCGCACTTATTGAATTTGGAACTCTATAAAGAGGATCAAAAACTCTTTCCGTCCCTGTTATTAAGTGCGCCGGAATGAACTACTTTTGTCGCACTTATCGAGGAACAAAGCTTCGCTTTTTCGAATAAATGGGATGAAAAATAAATTACGACTTCAAAAAGGTCTCACCATGCCAGTGGCACTCGCCTTAAAACAGGTGACAAAATTTTAATGTATGGAAACTAGCACACCTTCAGGCAAGGGAAGGAACTAAATTTTAAGATTCAACTATAATTTGCCTAGATGGCGTTAAAAATGCAGTTTATATATTTTTATTTATTTAGTTTAATATTGTTATTGTATATCTTCAATTTATTTGAGTAAATCTGTTATATTTCGAATATTTTTAGTAAACTTCCATAATGTAATAAAACCTATTCAACAGGCGGCTTCAACGTATGCCTAATAAAACACTATGGTTTTACTCAAAGAGGTTACCGTATAGGTACTATTGTAAATTGCCTTTGGCGGTTACTATGGTAACCTAAGTTGTTATGTCATTTTTTCAAAATGACTTGTTTCATTGAAGATAAACAGCTGTTATACATTTTATTGAAACTAAATATTTACAGTTTATTTACAAATATTTATATACTAGCTGACCCACGCAGCTCCGCCTGCGCAATTTTTACGCTAACTAAACTTTGAATAACAGACATTCGCATCGAATACATAACCTCATTTTTTATAGTCGGTTAAAAACTGGGACCCACTTTTTACTTGCTCTCCGAAGCACGGACCCGTTTAGTTCAAATAGCGTTAAACGGTCACCCATCTATTTAATGACCTTACCTAACGTTGCTTAACCCGATCGATTACAAAACCTTGATAACAACTCTCTATGAGTGTTCCCTTACTAATATTTATTATATTATAAAGAAAAATTGATAAAATCGGACCAAGCGTATAACCAAGTACCCGTTTTGACTTTAATCCCCTCTCCCAAAAGAACCGTGCTAGATTACGGGATAAAAAGTATCCTATGTCCTACCTCGTAGTAAGATCTCAAATCATGCCAAGTTTCATTTGAATCCATTCAGTAGTTTCGGCGTGATGCTCAGCCGTGATACTGACAGACAGACAGACAGACAGACAGACAGACAGACAAAAATTAAAAAAATTACATTTTCGGCCTCAGTATCGGTTATAAAATGCCCTCCAATTATAATTTTCAAAATATTTTCAATGTACAGAATTGGACCTGTTACAGTTTTATTATAAGTATAGATAATAATATTTATACTACTCGTGAACTATTTCAGGTCCACTACATCATTGTCCTTAACCACAATGGCTTGAATTGGAAAAATTTAATGCAAAGCTGTACTGAAACAAGAAACTCAAGGGGATTGGAGTATATAATTAATAGAGTACGATTGTGCTTCAGATATGTTGAATAAAGTTATTGGTTACCAAAACTTTTACAATAAATATCTCTTTGGTTTGCCTTTAAACATGTTCCTTACAAATATTCATGCTTCATTTACCTATACGTAAAGTGATTATTTAAAAAAACGCCATCTGTTGGCACATTTTGGATTCTCGTAAAGTTACGCCATCTTTAGGCGAGGGTAAAGTTAGTTTATTAAAAGATGAACCAGAGTGACCCATCTATTCTTAAGTATATAGTGTATTATCTATGGGTCTCACTCTGATTGTACATGTGGAAGCTGGCGTGCTCCGCGTCTGGGTTCGGCGGCGCCTGTCCTTCCGCCAGGACGGTGTTGTTAGCCACCAGGCACTCCACGTCCTTCGTCCAAGGATTTCTGCCGATATACATATTAACATTAAGTATCAAATCGTATTCAGCCATTTTATTTCAAAGACAAATTTTCTACAAATGATTTAAATGTTGATTTATAGATAGATAGATAGACAATTCTTTATTGCGCACAAACAAACAGGTACAAAAAGAAAGACACAAATTAATAAAACATGCAACAATGGGCGGCCTTATCGCTAAAAGCGATCTCTTCCAGGCAACCTTTGGATGGAGAGGAAAATAAAGAAGTTACAAAGAGCAGAGGGTGCGCGCACCAGACATGAATTTATAACGCTTAAGTTTAAATTTTACCCGTAGGTTATCCGGGTAAGAATAGCATCCTCCCATCTCCTTCCGGTGGGAGTCTGTAGGAGACGACTAAGGGAAAACAGGCAGCAGCGTCGTCTTTCTTTTGGATTGCCTACCATCTACACTGCGATCCCCAAGACACCTGCCAAGCGTGGGGATTATGGCAACCCCTCCCTTCTAAGGGAGGGTCTTTGTTCAGCAGTGGACGTCATTTTGCGGCTGATCAACATGATGATGAAGTTAAATTTAAAGTTTAACTGCTTGTGAGCATAATTATATAACCGCTGTTAGATTGCACTTCGTTCATGATTATTAGTCTAAAATTAATCACAGAGCGATGGGAAAGCTAAATAATATGTATGTACTTAAAAGGCTTGAAGTGCGTCTGTATCCTGGCGAGCGAGCCGTCCTTCTTGCGGAAGGAGTAGGGTGGTGTGTGCAATGGGTCGCGGTTCAGTAGTGCGGTCTTGTGCGTGCGAGCCACGGCGCCCAGCTCCGGCCCGCTCATGTACTCGTACAGGCTCGTGCCAAGCAACTCCTGCGGCAGGAAGCCCAGCGCCAGTGTCACCCTGCACGACCATCGCCCACCACTACATTTTAATGTCACCGCAGTCCAATCGTGTTGATCCGGCTACAGTAATGCAGACTACCGTCAAATGTTTGGGACTCATATCATCGATATACTATACCAACTAGATTAGCAGTCACGACCCGAAAAGTGGTCACGAAAATAGAGATACGGAGACGGCTGTCGCTCTATTTCAAATTAGTACGAGCCGACAACAGAATGTATCGAAATTCCTTATTGCGCGTTTATAAACTGTCCAAATAATATAATACTTATCGTAATACTAAAATTGCAGATGGAGAATATTTTTTCGTTTCGTGTTCTTATTACTACTAGTTTAAATAATAAATATAAGTAAGATATCATTACGATACGAAATAAAAATTATTTATTTGATATTTTCTCCGCTAGAGACTGACAAAATTAATGTTGCCGATAGGCGTGTTGCCACTGTCTATACGAAACTGTTAATCTACACGTCATTACCATAGTAAAAAAGTTAGTTCTCATTTTTGCCACCAGCACGGATAAGTTTGTAAGTCAGTACACACACAATGGAAACACACCTGTTTTGAACCTTATTTTATAGTAAGTTAAGATTTTCTTTGAAATGAGTACATTTTTGTTTAAGTCAAAACAACAACTTTTTATCGTATAGCTTTGGCGGTTTTATTGATTTTTCTTAGTCTCCGATGTAAAGGTTTTATGTGCCAACATTACTGCATACAGAATTAGACTTTATTACTACATGTGAAGGCTTCTATTAGTCCGACGTTCCGAATTATTTAAAACTATTTTCTACAATTTCTAGCTACGTGTATAGTTGTGTAAGTATATGTAACCGCGACCACATTTTCGATGTCATTTTGTTCGTGACAGCTAATCTAGTTGGTATAGTATATCGATGACTCATATTGTTACTTACTTGTTTTTATTTAACCTAGTGACGAGACAATCAAGGCGTTCGCACGTGTTAATCCGGATACAGTAGGTAGTATAGTCTACCGTCAAATGTTTGGGACTCATATTGCTACTTGTTTTTATTTAACCTAGTGACGAGACAATCAAGGCGTTCGCACGTGTTGATCCGGATACAGTAGTATAGTCTACCGTCAAATGTTTGGGACTCATATTGCTAGTTGTTTTTATTTAACCTAGTGACGAGACAATCAAGGCGTTCGCACGTGTTAATCCGGATACAGTAGTATAGTCTACCGTCAAATGTTTGGGACTCATATTGCTAGTTGTTTTTATTTAACCTAGTGACGAGACAATCAAGGCGTTCGCACGTGTTGATCCGGATACAGTAGTATAGTCTACCGTCAAATGTTTGGGACTCATATTGCTACTTGTTTTTATTTTACCTAGTGACGAGACAATCAAGGCGTTCGCACGTGTTGATCCGGATACAGTAGTATAGTCTACCGTCAAATGTTTGGGACTCATATTGCTACTTGTTTTTATTTTACCTAGTGACGAGACAATCAAGGCGTTCGCACGTGTTGATCCGGATACAGTAGTGTAGTCTACCGTCAAATGTTTGGGACTCATATTGCTACTTGTTTTTATTTTACCTAGTGACGAGACAATCAAGGCGTTCGCCTGATGGCAAGCGACACGCCATCCTATAGATATTAGTTATTAAGTCACATGTGTCCGGTAATTTCACTAGTTACAGTGCCCTTTGCACGCAATGTTTACACACTGCTGTTTGGCGTGTACATTGCACACAATATCTGACACTGCGATGGTACCTACCTGGACGGTTCTTTGCACAATGGACCTAACAAATAATTTTTTTTAATAATATTTACAAAGATCTGCCATAACTTTCCACGGTGGTATGCCAGTTGTTTGTTAAAAATATGTTAAAAAGAGAAATGGGCTTAAAAATAAACCTTGTGAAATATCCAAGGGAACCACAAATCCTAGGGATATAATTACCATTAACATCAACCTTGTGAATTCTATTATTCAAATATAAAGCTGACAGCCTTGTTCCTTGTACCATATTGGCGCAATTTTCTAACCATCCATCGTGTCATGCTATACGCAATCAAAAGCCTTAGACAAAACCGAATATACCAAGATTTTGTGTTGACTGCGTGTTTTGCGTACCTCTGGTCGACGAAGAGGAACTTGCCGTCGGGAGCGTGACGCGACACGTACTGCAGGTGTCGTGTGGGCGGAACCGGAGGAGGAGGCGGGGGGCGATCGGGAGGCGTGGGCGCAAGGTCGGGCAGCGCCCGCGCTACGGCCACCAGACACGATATGTTGCACGCGTCACCCTCATCGCCGCCGGCGCCCTCCACACTCACGGCACTGTCGCCCGCGACGCTCGCATTCCCTGCACCCTCGCACATCTCCGCCGGCGCCCACGACTTGAGGTAACCTGTCACATGCGCCCAGTGCTCTTCCATGAGGAACCCTAACTTAACTTTTTAATTCTTGTACGCGTCATCCGCGGCTATTCGATGGTGAGGGCCCGTGGACATTTTCGCTCACCATCCAAAGATCATCCAAACACAAATGAATTCAATGACCACCGACAATATACCCATCCATACGAATAATGTAATAGTTTTACTTCATATTTCCTATATTGTGATAATAATTTATTAATACTACTTAGTTGTAAGAAGTACATTCTACTGAAAGTTTTTTTACAGGTTATGAATACTTTAAGGTATATTTCAATTATTTAATAGGTAAATTGGAACGTAACAAAGACCTTTTTTGCGTAAATGACGTCATTTGGTTGGTAACCCCTCTACGGTTCGATGGACCGCTTCCATAATCAAGTTAAGCTGTACCTGTACACTGCACGACACAATACTTCTTCTCGTTGGACATCTTCTTGCGCAGTTTGGCAGTGGGCTCGGACTCTTGCTTGATGGGCGAGCCAACGCTGTCAGGCGGCGCCTTGCACTTGATGCGGCAGAAGAACGATCGCCGCGCGCCCGGACACAGTCGCGACGCACCCGTCACTATCTCTGCCTTCACCGGCAGCATTGCTACACGGAGCAAACACAAATAAATATACAGCGTCAATTTAAAAGTACCGCCTTAGTTATACCATTCAGTCGCGCAGAATGCCAATTCATTGCAGAACTGTGTAAGGTTTTGATAGTTGCACAGCGTCTGGCCATTCGGTACAACCGTGAATGGTAATGGTATTTCATTTCATTATGGGCGGCCTTCGGAGTCGCTGGACGTTCGGGTGTGGCCTATACGTCCATCGAGTGCAGCGGCGACAACGAGAAGGACCGTGGGGCGGAAGGAGCACCGTGACAGGTTCCCGAGGGGCTAACAACGTTGTCCTATCACTTTTAACAATCCATAAGTTCTTCGATTCCGTACCCGTAAAGAAACCAATATATTGCGAGTTCGTCTGTCACAGCAGCATATTTTAGCAAATGCTATATTTAAATTTAGAAACGTTTTAAATACCCATTGCTTACGAAAACTCAGAGAATATGCCCAAAATAACATTTTCTTCTATTTTTGTGTCACTAGGGACCGAAACGGAGCGTCGAAATTTCAAAATGAGACTATGTAGGTACTAAGTTCAGGTGAAGCATCATTTGCATATATCGAACGGATTTTTATTTTTAGGTGTTACATTTTAAGCCTAATTTTACCACACTCATATTGAACTATAATCGAAAAGTTCTTACTTTTAGCGTCGATGAGCCTCTCCCGTGGACTGAGGTCAGATGATGAAAGTTGTTCCTTGACTTTGGCTACGTCCTTAGGGTGCAGTATGTCAAATAAACTTTGGCCCAACAGCTCCGACTGATGGAACATAAAATAAAACAATTTCGGAAAACTGTCTAGATAAATACCTACTTACTTATAAATTTTAGAAAACCTATAATTTTATTAATTTAACTCGTCTGGTTACAAAGTTTCATTCAAATTCAAATTATTGAAGTGAAACTTCTTATGCGACTTCCAATAAAATCTTTTAAAAAAAAAATTGAACCGACTTCAATATCACTGAAAAGTATAAAATAATTTAAATATTATTGAAGTTGGTGTTAGCTTACCGGCTGTGTATATTTGGCACCAACTTCAATAATATTTAAATTATTTTATACTTTTCAGTGATATTGAAGTCGGTTCAATTTTTTTTTAAAAAGATTTTAAACTTTTTAGTGATATTTTCATATATAAAGATTGAACCATCGAAAACCGTAAAATTATCTAGATAGGTTATGATCACATTATCGTCTACATAGTTTTACATAATTCATGTTTCTTCAGAAACTCAGAACCTATTTATCCGGTCGTAATGAAATTTGCATGGAATCATCATAGTAGTTTACTCTCTCGAATAAAAAAAGAATCATCGCAATCGGTTCATAATTGTCAGAGCAATGTAATGGAGAACATCAGTTTTATGGTTTTAACCAGATAAATTCCTCCACATCGTTCATGTTCCTCCAGGAAGTTCTTATCCGGTTGTAATAAAATTCATACAGATTTAATAAAGTGTTATTCTTTCGATTAAAAAAAGAATCATTGAAATTGGTAAATATTTGCCAGAGTTATGACCATTTTTGTCCTTAAAAAGCGACATAAAGTCATCGATATAGGCTTTCCTGCAGCTCTCAGTGCGCAGTCACCATTCTTGTTTTTCAGGAACTACTTATTACTACGCAATAATTTTTTTATGGGACCCAATCAATGGATGGAAGAAATATTAAATTTTTTCAAATCGGTTCATAATTGACAGTTATGCGCGAACATACATAAAAAAAAATATATATATATACAGACGAATTGAGAACCTCCTCCTTTTTGAAGTCGGTTAAAAATGTTATCATTTAACGCGTTAGACGTTAAGCGTTAAATGATAGGTGTTAAACGTTAAGTGTTAAACGTAAAGCGTTGAATTTGTTAAAATTATGAAAGCGCTCATGTGACGCCGTCAGTGAGTGAGTGGGTGAGTGGGTGAGTAAGTGAGTGAGTGAGTGGGTGGGTGAGTGAGTGGGTGAGTGAGTGGCTGAGTGAGTGGGTGAGTGTGTGAGTGAGTGGGTGAATGAGTGGGTGAGTGAGTGGGTGGGTGAGTGAGTGAGTGGGTGAGGGGGTTAGTGAGTGGGTGAGTGGGTGAGTGAGTGTGTGTGTGTGAGTGTTTTTGTGTGCGTGTGTGTGTGTGAGAGAGTGTGTGTGAGCGTGTGTGTGTGTATGTGTTGTGATTGTATGTGAGCGTGTGAGTGTGCGTGTGTGTGTGTGTGTGTGAGTATGTGTGAGAGTGTGTGCGAGTGTGTGTGAGTGAGAGTGTGTGTGAGTGTGTGTGAGTGAGTAAGTGAGGGACCGACCGACCGACCGACCGACCGACCGACCGACCGACTGACTGACTGACTGTAGATAGAGACAGAAAGAGAATGAAGTTTCACTTCTTCCGCGCGGAGGGACTCCACGCACGCACATTTTTTTATTTCAAATATGCTTACGCTAGCACTTTTGAACGATCTTTTTTTTTTCATTAAATCCCGTTTTTATTTTAATTAAGGAAATAACAAGATGAGACAAATAACGAGCCCACCACCATAACAGTTTTTTTTTTATAAAATTCGTCATATTGGCTGCAGGCCGACCAATAAACAAAAGTCGGGTAGGTAACAATCTTTTAAAATTCCAGCATTCTAGGAACAAAATTATTAGGTATCAAATCATGAAAATATTTCTAAACATCATTATGTCAGGTAATCTACCTGTTGACCGAAATCAGAAACGTCTTTCGCATATTTGAAGTGGCATTTAGTACTCAAGCCGCATCAGCAGCATAAAGCGGCGCGCGTGATTAAACCGTTTAAAAGACGTTTCTAAATTCGGTATTAAGGTGTTTCGTGTTCGATTATATTATGTGAACTGGTAAATTTTGAAGAGTGACCTGATCATAATGCAGCATCCTCATGACCGAAGTGGAGACGTATAAGAGGCGGCCCCTGTCGCAGCCGACGACCAGTAGGAAGCAGTCGTGCGCCGCGTGCAGGACCAAAGAGTTCAGCTCGCGCTCCGTAAGGAATGCGGGACGTGGGCGCGCTGTGAGCGGGCACGCGGATAGTGCGCCGCGCACCGAGCGCATATGCTGCACCGCCATGCGCAGCACCGTCAGCTTGTCCAACTTGCGCGCCATGGCACCGCACATTGGCACTATGGCGCTCAGCTCCGAGATGTATGTGTTCATCTTGTCGCGTCGACGTTTCTCAATCTCGCTGTGGTTCTGCCTGCACACGCACCATGTCACGGCTTATGACGGCTTTATACGGTATGTAGGCAGCAATGTTTGAAGCGATGCCACAAATGAGGGAAAACAACAGAATTACTCACTTCTTTTCTGGCAAGGTGCGCGTAGACCTAGTATCTTCTGCATCGTCGTCGTAAACGCTGCCGATGCCGCTGCAAAACGACGACGAGACATGTCAACACCGTCGTCATAATTACGCATATAATAATATTATATTAGTACGAGTAAATATGAATAGGTGCATGTGAAACCCTTATTCTATAGTCTAAGGTGAAACCTTGTTATGCACCCGTAGCTAGCCAATATTTGTTGAAACTAGTGTAACTTCGGAGGCAATGCGATATGGACCTGGTCTGAATGTGACCATAGGACCTCCTAAACTAACTGTAGTAACTTTTACTGGTTTATGTACTGACATAAATCAGTAAAAGTTTAGCCTCGTCGGACTAGTCTTGACTAGTATTAAGTATACACTTACATAGATAACGACCTGGAATAGATTTAGGTGGTATCCTAAGGGTTGAGTAAGTGACAATTAACCGCGACATATAAAATTCTACACTAAGTCACGAACCATAGTTGTCGTTTTTTGCTGTTGTGGAGGAAACTATCAAAGGGTACCTGCTGTCCTGAGAACCCCACTAGAAAAATCAGAGTCCTATTGACAACAACATTGGACAAAACATAATTTATAAACAGCCTTCCGAGGGTCGCTCCTCCGTCATTGGTATGTTATACCATTTCTCATGTCTATTAACGGCGCGACTCTCAATTAAGAACACGTGTCCCAAATATTACATTAAGTTGAAGCCCCTTGGGTAGCCGGATGTTCAAATTTGATTGCCTTGCGATTACAAACTTAGAAACAACCTGACCCGCAATTTATCTTCTATTTACTGTTTAACAACTTACTTGCAATTTTCACTACTTGCGATTTCCTCGAAATCCTTTTAGTGTTAATGTTTGTATTGGTTGTTTTGTACGAAACTCGTATTGTGACAAATTATTATTTACTATAAAAGATAAAGAAAAACCTCTTATTAGGGTGTTTCTTAATCTTTCCCAACAAAATGGACACCGGATCCATCGTTATATTCCCTATATTACGATGTATATTCATTGGCTAACCGGTAGCAGTGGCGTGCACAGAAAGTAGGCAAAAATATATGCGAGTTATCCGTACTCTAAGCTATTTGTTAATCCGGGTCCGCTGCACCATGTTTTGAACAGAACATTGTTCGAAAACATTAGATAAGGGACGTGGCTTGAGTGTTTTGTCAAACGAAACCTCTCGAACATTTTGCCGGAGCTTGTGGGAAACATACCCCGCGTTCGCCTGCGGGAGGGGCGGGGAGGGCTGATTGTTCATTTTATGTTCGATTTTGACGGAGGAAGGCTTCGCCTGGAATATTTTTTCGCACGTGGACATTGTTTTGGTTTGACTATGGAGTGGAATCCAGATACTATATTAATTATAAAATAAAAAAATCGGTTCGAGATGTTTATTGAATATTGTTTACTGAACATGCCGCAGCAGACGAGAAATGTTGGATGTTCAAAGTTCACTAAACAATGTTCTGTTCAAAGCATGGCGCAGCGGACGCGGCTTAAGACCGGGCTTCAATCAAAAGTTATTATAAGCCACCAAAGAAGATTAGTCGGTTTTTACCACATCAAGTGCCACACAGTGTGACCAGATTTAAATTACTCATTATGCTAGTCGCCGTACCAAAACAATGTCCACGTGCGAAAAAAATATTCCGGACGAAACGTCTTCCTCCGTCAAAATCGAACATAAAATGAACGATCACACCTCTCCGCACCTCCCGTAGGCGAACGCGGGGATGTTTTCCACAAGCTCCGGCAAAATCTTCAAGAGGTTTCGTTCGACACGTACACTAACTCAATATATCAAACTTGAACTACCCGTAAAATAAAAAATTGAACAAAAAGTTACCTCCCCCCATTTCACCCCCTTAGAGGCTTATTTTCCAAAAAAAACCTTTATACCTAGTATATAATGATCTTCTGTGGTAAATTTTAATTTTTTACCTGGTTAGGGGTAGTTAAAAAAATACGTGTTTAATCATTTTAATTCAAGACCATTTTCACTTAATTTCCAATCCATCGAATAGTATTACAAGCTTTCTCCATACACATTTAACTTACCCCTAGCGCACCCCTAAGGGTTGTTTTAGAACATTAATGTAAGGACACACGGCTTTATTTATCTTTCTCGAAAATCATTATGAGTATGTTTCAAGTCGATGAATCAGTGTAATAAAAAGTTCCATGGAAATGTTAACACCCTATTATACCCAGCCCCTATGGCCATCAACAATGGCGGTTGACTAAAAAAAATAGTTTTCAGTGAGTATACTTAGTACATAATGCAAAATTTTGCATACAGGTTGTATGCAAAATTTTAATTTGGTTGTAGGAAAAAAAATCTTTAACCTCTAATAGTTTTCTTTGACCAAGATTGAAACTTATTGATAGATAAGCGCTCTACCTGAGAGCATGATGTTTTGTGTGGGCGACAGTGTCGCCGCCGCATCGTCACCGCAATAATTTTGAGTCGAGTTACTTAGAAGTCATACCGAAAGCTTATAAACGTCGTCAAGTTCAGCAGACGAATTAAATACATTCAATTGTACAATTTAACAAGAGGGAATCCCTACAACAGAGTTGTCCAAGTTGTGCACAATCGAAACGCCAATTTAACTCGTTAACTCGGTACCAGGTGGTTCGTTTTTACTTGATCGCGTTACATAGCAACCAATATGGCGGCACGAGGCGGGCTAATTGCCACCCTTGCCACACAGTGTGTTTTTTTTGTTGGAAAATATCCCGTCGCCATTAGACTAAAGGGTAAGTAACTTGTCCGTCTTCGGCATCGATGTAGTATATCGATGGTCTTCGGGCAATTACATCATGTTCTGTGACAGGCCAGAGCATCATACATACATGTATGGTTTTTAAATATATGGCGATATTTCATTTAACAACCAGACCAGAGACCAGGCGGCCTATTACTGAACTCTGTTGCAATCAGTTCAAAATTGCACAAAGATAAGGTTAATTTTTACTTAATTTGAACTTTGAGTAGAAGTCCTAGCTTGTTTGGACATTATTACATGATTGGAATTTTCGTCATAGAAATAAAACGCAACACAAAAATATATCTTATATACTTACTTACTATAGAGAATATCATACTGCCTATTGTTCAATCGGCATGATGTTGCAGATCGAATCGAATTAAGTAGAACTGCACCTCTAGAACTGACCGTGTATGGCGGTCGCGATCATCAGTTCAATTAAGTCAAGAATTGTTTGATATTGTTTGAGAAAACTGATTCCTTTTTATTAATCACTGTGTATACTACGCCGCATGATCTTTTATCTCTTATTTTATTTCTTTATCATGAGTAAATACCCAAAACGGCGACAACATCGTCATCCGCCACTAGTAGGTAACGCCATGGATTCAACTAAATGTAAATTCAACTGCTGCCGATAGGACAGTTTAATTAAAATGATCGTGTATGGTGTATATGAACGAACTGCAGATTGGACCCAGCCTGCATATGTATGATGTTCTCGGGTAAAATACTTCTTATACGCTTAGTTCATTAAGTTCAATTTTAATCAAATTACTAGGGACCTAGTAATTTGATTAAAATTGAACTTAGTACCTATCACGAAAAGACGGTTTAAAAATTGGCAAAACTGTACGTGTGTGCGAGACTCTCAGCCGATAGTATTGAAAATACGCAGATTGTTACTAAAGTACTTTATGTGTTAGATAGTATCGATTAATAATGAGGCGAAACTATCGATAATATTAGGATAAATACTATCGATGAAGATAGGAATAGGACATAGATAAAGAATCCCTAGAGAGCTGGATACTTTCTTTCTCATTCGCACAAGAAAAGAATGCGTTTATGTAGGTACATGTGATGGAAAGAAACAGAACATATGATTTTTTGTCATTCAGCGAGTGTTCAGCATCTGTCGCGAACTCGAAGAAAACCGCACCGATGGCGCAGTTTACTTTTGAAGATTTTTCGGTCACGACCTAGCTTTGGTGTTTTTAAATTGAATTGCACTATGAAATCTTGTCTTAAGTACATAATAGCCGCATTTGAATAAATATTTAATATCCATAACGTGTTTCGTGTACGAATGCTAATTTTCTGTTCTTATCGGCGGCACGCTAGCTAGATGTCTTGTTATATTCTGTCTACGGAATAGGAAGAGCAATAGAGTCGATAGTATTCTCAAGGATCGATATTATTGCTTTAACTATCTATAGTTGCGCAATCGATAGTTGACCTTGAAAATCAGTTCTCTTCTGCAACACTAGCCTGCAGCGTCATGCCGATTGGACATAAGGCAATATGATGTAATTGTCCATTATTATTAAGTTATTAGTTAAACATACGCCACAGGTTTTTGTTGTTGTTTTAGCAAGTGCGCTTCAACCACAGCTGTATAACCGATTACCATCAAGCGGGAACGCGTTCAAGCACTAACTTATATTAAAAAGAAAAAATATTATGAGAAACTTCGGTTGTACTCACTAAGAAGACGGCTTCCGTTTTCGTGGAGCGCTTGCGGAGGCGGACAGCGGTGGCGCTGGCGCTGCAGTCGCAGGCAATGAGGCATCGCATCCTGAAATCTCGAAGCTGTCCGAACTACTGCAAGCAACAGAACCAACACTTAAACCAACCAACAGTCCACCTAGTGGGAAGCCTGCCTACGCTGCGTCTTTCGGTTTGTGGTCGCCACTCGAGAACCTTTCTTCTCCATTGGTTTTCGGTTCGTCAAGGAATGTGTTCCACCCATTGCTACTTTAATTTGAAGATCCTAAGTTAGCTCTTTGGCGAATCTAATCCTTCTGGATTTAATAGCGCAAAGACACTTCAAGCATAGTTCTATCCATAGCTCTTTGTGACTTTGAGCCTCTCTAAAAGACTAGCAATTAAGGACATGCATTGAATTTGGTCGATTATACTCCTCAGTCTTCTGTATAATCAGACTAAGCGAAGGGATGAGGTCTACTGCGCTTTTCGGAAGCCGGCTTGTTTGGGAGGATGAAATTCATCAAACCTGCGTTTAAGAAGGTTTGCATCTCCTGGTACACGTAGCTCAGGACTACTCGGGAGTGTATGTTAGGCCTGTAATTATTTTTTAGGGAATCATCACCTTTTTAAGAAAAAAGCACCCAAACTTCCATTTAGTGGGGCGCATTTCAGCCCTACGGGAACCTGTCACCGATCGCCTCATAAATCTGTATGACCTTCCGCCAATACGGATCGGTAATTCTGAGTAGGTATAGGGTACGGCCCTAATCGACACACTATCGATTTTTATGACGTTGTTAATGAGGGTCTTTAATGAGGGACGAGAAACCCAACATCGCCCTTGGATTTTCGGTGACCTGTTCGAAGGAAAACCATATTCCCGGAATCAAGGGTAATCGTATCCTGTCTCTTTTGTCGGATTTCAGATGATCCCACGATGTTCCAACGCAACTTGCTCAATTCGTACTCGAGCTCGACTATTTTCTCACCGGTTCTAAGGCCTCGTTTACGGAGGCGCGGGGCGTCATGTATCGAGCGGGGCATCTGCCGGAGATTCTTCGTATCCCATTCTCCGTTATGAAGTAACCACTTTATACGTACCTACTTACTTAATTTCCAAGATCTCTAAGTAATGCAAGCTATGAACCAAATTCATGGCAAACAATCTCTACAGATGGTTGGGTACTCTTGCGAGAGATTGTACAATCGCGGACACGAACGGTGTACCAGTTTTCAATCAAAACCGTTTGAACGATGTTACGTGCGCTTACCGCGTCCGCACGTGTTTTGGCCCAGCTCATGCAAGCAATTACCATCCTAAGGCTGCCTGTCCACCGGAGCGGAGCGAGACAGTGGAGCAGAGAAACGGAGAAATATTAACCAATAAGATTGCACAAAATCTCCGCTCCTCTTTAGTGGATAGGGAGTTGCGAACTAATTTAAAAATTCATACAAAACCGGTAAACGGAGCGGGATAGCGGAGCGGGGAAGCGAGTGCGGGCGCGGGCGCAAGGCGCGCCCACAGTGTGCCGTCGTAGTCCGACCAGTGCGTACGTGACCGTAAACTCCGCTCCGCATTACTTTCTCGCTCCGCTCCGCAGCCTCACTCCGCTCCGGTGGACAGACACAGTACGCAACTCCGCTCCGCCTTACTCCGTCGCTCCGCTCCGGTGGACAGGCAACCTAAAGGTGGTACACCGCTTGTGACCGCGAGAGTACATACCGGTAGGTACCACCGCAGTTTCAGATATTCCGCAGCAAAACAGCAGTGTGTACCTTAGGCCTACACACACACTGCTGTGTTCCGGTGCAAAGGTTCATGTAATAGCATAGCATTAGCGTTTTGACAACTAATGAGTCCTGTGAGAAGAGGTAGTGCAATGCAACTGCAGGCGGTTCCATCTACCATCAGGCGAAACCCGGCTGGTATCGTCGGTATCGTATAATAAATCTCAATAAGTGGATCCAACCAATACAATTGAGTAGGTGTAATGCAAGTGATGTTGTATAGGTTCTCACAATTGCTTTGTCTTCTTCTTGCGCATGTCGTGAGAGGGGTGCGTGGGCGGCTGGTGGAGTGCGCGCGCGGCGAGCGCTTCGGCAGCCGCGCCGCCGCCCTCGCCGCCCGCGCCACCTCCGCCGCCCGCTGTCAGCTCATAGGCCGACCCCTCGGTCGCGTTCGCTCTGCGCAGGCAACATACGATTTTAAATAAAGCAATAATGAAAAAGAAACGGGTAAGAAGATACTACCTACTACTAAATACTTTAAAAAAATAATAGATACCTAAGTACTTAGCTTATACCATGTTCTGGTTTTAATGTATTGTTTCGGTAATAAATTCAAAATATTTCAAATTCTAACGTCAAAACATAAGAATTTTCTGTCTGTTTGTAATTAGGTATAATGGTTTTGAGGAGTGCTTATTTATATGGCACACGATAAACGGATTTTAATGCAGTTTTCAGCAATAGCTAGAGTGATTCAAGAGGACGGTTTATATGTATACCCTGTTTTTCTTTATTGTTAAATTTTTGATTTTGTAAAGAAAAAAATGATTTTGTAAAGTATGCGCGGGCGGAGCTGCGCGGGACAGCTAATATTTAATAATAGCAAAACTAGGTACCCAAACAGTTCAGTTTCTTCTTTTTAAAGTTTTGTTTATCTGGAAGAAATTAGCGATAAGTCCGCCATTTGTACCTAATTTAAGTTATTTTCGAAGTTTTCTATATATTTTACTATGGTGTGCAAATAAAGAGTACCTATTCTATTCTATCTCTGTCTCTTTCTGTTTAGCCACGGACCCTTAGAGGAAGAAAACAATAGAAGGCTGGACACTTTCTTTCTCACTCACGAAGGAAAAGAATGCGTTTATGTAGGTTACGTGTGATAGAAAGAAACAGTGTATATGATTTTTTGTCCCTCAGCATGTGTTCGATTTTTCCGCGCCGTGGGTGCGAAACAAATTTGACGTTTGCTCCCACTTTGCTCCGTGACAATTTTATCGTGGTTTTAATATTAAATAAATAACTTAAAATTCAATAAAAAACTGTGACATTACTGTGTGTTGTGGAAATCCTATAAGAATCGTGCAGTGCAGTATTATAGGCTGTAAAAGTGACAGTGAACGTAAAATTAGTGGAGTATCGTTTCACAGGTAAACGTGAATTATTATGGCCAATTTAGAGATTACATTTAGAAACTAATACATGTAAACGACTTATTTAGATCTTATTGCTCTAAATTAGTTACTATTTTACTTGAAAGTTACGTGTAAGATCGATAAATTCTTGTTTTTCATCCATAACCTAAAATTTTCAGTTTATTGATCGCCATTATCAGTGTTGCCAGTGTATAAAAGAGAGACTACCATAAATAAGTGGTAAATTATTATTAAGTGCATCATACACGATCCCACATGCTAGGTGCATCGAAGAATTTCTCAGATTTCCCGAATTTATTTTTATGATTTCCTGAAAATATTGGACCTTTTTGCCTCCTCGCTGTCCCTTTTTACCCCTACTATGGGGCAAAAAGAGACAGATGACAATTTCTAGAAAAACAGAAAAAATATATATTTCTATAATGATGAATCAACCAAGAATTGAGCCAAACATAGTTCGATAGTTGTTTGTTTCATATGTGTTGTTTGTTTTGATGTAATAGGTCTGGTTTTCACAATATAATTGCTAAAAGTGAAATTGGCCCTTTTTGCCCCACCCTACCCTACTATAGATTTGTATATTGGAGAAATTTACTAAAACTAACCCGGTAAATGGCCATAGTATGTATTATATTAAGTTATAAGAAAGCCAATTTTTGCCTACCTCTCTGGGAAATAGCATATTATTGTTTTTATCTCTTAACTTTTTTGTATGAGGCTAATAATTATCTACAGCTCTTAGCCACTTTAATCACCACGTGATATCACCCAGGTTAACAATGTGGAATAGACCTTAGCTACAGCATATATGATATTAAGTGTACATTCACTTTGTAGCCTCCGTCGTGGGTTCGAATCCTGCGAAGGGCAACAAATTTGAGTAGTTGTTCCTTACTGGCTAGAACAATGCAGGCCGATGACCTGATTGTCTGTAAAGTAAGATGATCCATGTGTCGGGATTTGCGATAGGACGTATGCCCGACTCCTGTCCGTCAAATTAAAACACCGAGCTTTGGTAATAAACACTTATAATCAAATTGAGAGAGAACAACTTATAATACAGTGGAGTAATCGTAATAATTAAAACATGTCTCTGCCATAGATACTAGCGCGCTGTCATCTTTTTGACAGCCCCTTTGGCGTTCCGAAACCGTGATCCGAGATACGCCACACATGCGTCGGATGGGCATGTAAAAAGTCGGTCCTGCGCTTGACTTCTCCCCAGTCGTGTCGGTCTTCCGTCCCATCGGATTATGAGAGGTACCTATTATATAAAGGAAGAGAGAGTGCACTTGTGTCTACGCAAGCACTTGTGCACTATAATATCTCCTGTGTACATGGCTGATCTTGTGAAAGATTGGCCGCTGTGGTCGTTTCGGCTAGGAGGACATTATTATAACAATCACTTTCGTACTTTTTGCAGACTGTCATAGATTAAGACGATATAATGTAAGAAAAGTAAATGTTGTGTCAAAAAAGTGGTTTTTGGTTAGGAAAGAAAATATAATTTCAACAACCTCCGTATTTGCTTTACACAAAGGGTAAAAGTTCCCTTACGTGGCAACTCTAAATTTAGTATGTACTTATTTTTCTGTCCTTATCGGCGGCACGCTTGGTATATGTCTGTATTATATTCTGTCTACGCACGGACCGGTGCAGGCGCTTTTGTCAATTTAATATTGTAATTCTGCGTACCAATTATTATAAGCGGTGAAAGTGAGTGACTATTAAAGTAATATAGGTACAATATTTATAGAGGGTTTAATTGCTACATCCATTCGTATAGGTATCTAATGGAAACATAAGAATCGATCCAAAAAGATCGTTTGCAACTAGAAGCGAAGTCAAAGCAGACTAGTGCAGATCGCGTCAACAAAAAAAGGTAGGATCTGCTCAGTTTGGAATCAGATAGCCATGTAACAAAATAATGTGAAGATTGTCCCAAGACAACAAAGACTTTCCTTTGTTAGAATCCAACAAAGATTTTTCTTTGTTAGAATCCATTATACGTGTTACCCGTTCGAAGTTTATGCTTGGACCATGCCAGTGGCACTCTCCTTAAAACAGCTGACAAAATTTTAATGTATGGAAACTAGCACAATCTTCAGACAAGGGAAGGAACTAAATTTTAAGATTCAACTATAATTTGCCTAGATGGCGTTAAAAATGCAGTTTATATATTTTTATTTAATTAGTATACCGGAGGATGTACCTAACGACGATCAATTAATCCAAACGCACCGATACGCATAATCATTTATTCTCAAACACATTAATTAATCACATATCGTTCACAATTATACAATTACAATTACGTGCACACGCGGCGCGGTGTAATCTCGCGTTTCCCGTTTAGCTACGCGGCACATACGTCACAGCTCTCAGGCTATCTGGCTGGACTGGGCGTTCTAGGACTCTTGCGACGCGGTACCGGCGAAGCGGCATAGCGGCGACGGAGGTAGCAAGGGCGCGCGGGGGTGACACGGATCAACCTATCCTGGCTCGCGCGTTGCATCGCCTGATTCTATTATGCGTTACCTACTGCGTACGAGTTTGAAATTCGCGCGTAGGCTGGTACGCTATATTAGTTTAATATTGTTATTGTATATCTTCAATTTATTTGAGTAAATCTGATACATTTCGTATATTTTTAGTAAACTTCCATAATGTAATAAAACCTATGCAACAGCCGGCCTTAACGGATGCCTAATAAAACACTATGGTTTTACTCAAGGAGGTTACCAGGTACTATTGTAAATTGCCTTTGGCGGTTACTATGGTAACCTAAGTTGTTATGTAATTTTTTCAAAATAACTTGTTTCATTGAAGATAAACAGCTTTTATAAATTTTATTGAAACTAAATATTTACAGTTTATTTACAAATATGTTTTTGAAGAATTCTGTTTGTTCTGTGTCTGGGTGTTATTTATCTACTTAGGTAGGTATGTACTTATTTACAAAAGCTTAAACAAACAAGTCATTATGCACCTAGCATAAGTATATAAATATAATAATATTTATACTACTCGTGAACTATTTCAGGTCCACTACATCATTGTCTTTAACCACAATGACTTGAATTGGAAAAATTTAATGCAAAGCTGTACTGAAACAAGAAACTCAAGGGGATTGGACTATATAATTAATAGAGTATGATTGTGCTTCAGATATGTTGAATAAAGTTATTGGTTACCAAATAAACTTTTACAATAAATATCTCTTTGGTTTCCCTTTAAACATGTTCCTTACAAATATTCATGCTTCATTTACCTATACGTAAAGTGATTATTTTAAAAAACGCCATCTGTTGGCACATTTTGGATTCTTGTAAAGTTACGCCATCTTTAGGCGAGGGTAAAATTAGTTTATTAAAAGATGAACCAGAGTGACCCATCTATTCTTAAGTATATAGTGTATTATCTATGGCTTGGACTGACGTTTAGTCTGATTGATCGTGTAATTTCCCACGTCATTCTATCAATCAGGCATCAGTTTCATCGCGATCAAGGTCACGGATTGAACTGACGCCAGATTGAACGTATAACCTCCGACTCGGGTTGTCGAGCGCTGTAGGTATTGGCGAGTGACGGAGGCCTGACCGTGGTAAGACTATCACTGTCAAATGTTCAGTCTTTTTTCCGAATTTTACTTGTCAATAAAACAGTTATCATGAAAAGTTTCTGGGCTCAAATCACATTTGTCACTTCCGCTGGCTGGCCTAGTTTGGGATCAGATGACCGTGTGCGAATTGCCCCAAGATATTATTATGCCATTTATTTTTAATCTAACAACATTATTAAAATTTTTAAATATACATTATAAAAAAAAATACATTTAAAAATATATTTTCCAAACTTATCGAAGTCTCAGGAGACCGCCGGGCTGGTAGCTTTTTCTGCCAACGTATAAGCTTGGCCATACAAAGGGGTAATGCCGCCAGTCTTTTAGGTACCCTTCCCTCCCAGTGCGGCGACAACTTCGAGGAAGTTTTTTACCTAGTTTAAGTGTACATGTTTGTAAATAAACTGTATATATTTTGTTTCAATTAATGTCATGTTGAGGAATTTAAAAATATAAAAAACGACTCCCAACCGGCTGCGGGAACAGGGTCCTAGCAGACGGTGGTCAAGGCTCCAGAGAGAGGAACTTCCTAACGATGCGTGTCGTCTCCAGGAGCACTGCCTTCTGCATTTGGCCCTTGATCCAGCCGCCTAACGTGAGCCTCTTGAGATGTTTATCGAGGCTCTTGGCCATTAGGCCATGGGCAGAAACGACTATGGGTACAATGATTGCCCTATCAATGTCCCACATGTCGACAACCTCGTGCCCAAGATCAAGATATTTACATTCTTTATCTTTCTCCGCTTTCACGAGGTTCTCATCATGAGGGACAGTGACGTCTACAATCATTGCACGACGCTCGGTGCGATCTATCAGCACAATATCAGGCTTATTGGCAACAATAGTCCCGTCTGTGATGATAGATCGATCCCAGTATAACGTGATATGGCCATCCTCCAGAACTGGTTCCGGTACATACCTGTAGTACGGTACCTTTGATATCACAAGGCGGTATTTCAAAGCAAGTTGCTGGTGGATTAACCTGGCCACTTGGTTGTGTCTGTGCAAGTATTCACCATTTGCGAGACGCGGACAACCGGAAATAATATGCCTGAGGGATTCACCAGTGCGATGACATGCCCGATAAATGTCGATGGTGCCATCCCTCAGGATATATTTCCGGTAGTTCGTCATCACAACTTCGTCCATAATTGCACAGACAAAAGCTTCGGTTTCCCCAAAGAGGTCACCGAATCGTAGCCAGGCCACGGAGGCTGAGAAGTCTACATCGGGCCCATGAAGAGCTCGGTGGAACCTTCCGTGTAGCTCCTTACTTTGCCATACCACCTCACGATCGCCAGTGGTGAGCACCACAGGCTTGCGCCAGTTCCCTTTGGCTAAGGATAGAGGGGTCAGTCCATTGTCCACAGCAACCACATCCGTTTGCATCTCTCCGCCGTAGTGAAGGAAGTATTCCCTGAGGTTACATATCTCACGCGGTTGTGCAGGGTCTTGGCATTTAAAAAGCCTCGGCCACCACATTTCCGTGGGATATATAACCTCATCACTGAAGAGTGAGGATGATGCATACGATATGTGGTTAACAGTGTACGAACTGTTCTATCCAGGGTGTCTAGTTCAGTCTGAGTCCACTTGAGTATGCCAAAGGAGTACATCAAAACTGGCATGGCCCAACCGTTGTAGGCTCGCACCCTGTTTCAAAAGACTTTTAAGTACTTTTCTCAAGCGACCCAGGAAGCGTTCCCGCAACGACTGTTTCATGTCAGTCTCATTGATGCCCCATGATAACCCTGAACCCCTTAAGAGAGTGCTTAAAGGGTTCAGGTCCAGGCAAAACCACAAGGGGCTTAGACTATCACCCTGGAAGATACCCCGTTCTATCCTTATTGGATCACCGTTCCCAAGGATCTGTCGAGATCCTGGATAGAGAAGGACTGTTCTCCACTGCCTCATACACGATTCCAGGAAGGTACGTAGAGTTGGATTTACTTTATACAACTCTAGCACCCTCATGAGCCATGTATGAGGCACAGAGTCATAGGCCTTCTTATAATCTATCCAGCATCCGACATCTCCTTCCGGTTCCGGCGAGCCTGCTGACAGATGGCCATATCAATGAGGAGTAGCTCCTTAGTACCACGGGCCCTACTCTTACATACAGATACAGATCTATTTGTAAGCATTTGGTGTCCTAATATGTACTTCGACTTCCGTTATTCTGCTCTTACGCTACTGCATTAAGAATACTGAGATTTGTGTTTGAGCAATGTAGCGATCACAGATTATCTTGTCATTTGCCCTAAGTTTTTACTCAACTAGTAGGTACACTTAGTGCCCGTGGTTTTAGTTTCCTTACATAACATCAAAGAAAATAATAATAAATGAAACAAATTATACGCGTCGATACCTTTTGAGGGCGCGTACCCACAGAAAAACGCGACGAAAAATACAAGATAAGGTTCAAAAGTGTCAGAGTAAAGTTCAAGTTAAAGGATATCCTCTAACTTAAACTATTAGGAGGATATCCTTTAACTTTTAGGAGTCCGTCCAATTTTGACTATGATATCTCAATGATAATACTATACACTTACGGCCGAACCTACATACATACATACCTACATTACTAATAAGCGTTAATCACAATTAGTTAATTGTAGTTAAATTTCTTAAGTAACGTTCGCGCCCTCTGTCAAAATTTAATGCTTACTTTACAAATATTAGAATTTATGGATGCATGCATAGTGTGCGATTAGTGCGTCCGACAAAATTATCGATAATTGTCGTGTGTTGCCAATACTAAACGGGTAAATAAAAGTTTTATTCTTAATGCTGGGTTATTTTGCAAAATATATTATATTTATTCAATACAAGTATGTAATAAAATCAATGGTATTTGGAACAAATATAAGATAAACACGTTGTTTTTAATAATTCTTACTATTCTTTTTCATGTGGCAGTGTTGGTCACGCTTGACAACTTCAGTGACAACCGACAAGCCCACAGACTTTTTTTATAGCATCATCATCTTTTATGAGGTTATTTTCAGGGCATCCTGACTGACTGTTGATAGGTAGGTATAGCTAAAGTGCTATACCTACCTATAGCTCTTGATATCTCGATCTCCCAATGAACTCCATCTTTTTTTCGTGTCGTAGTGGAAACATTGGTGTCAATCTGCAAGTACTTCTCCGGATTGTCCAGAGAATACTCGAAGAACATATATATTATTACGCCATTCGCTGACTCTCTTCTCGCGTACCGCAGAGAATACTCGAATCAATGGGTTATTCCCAGTGCTCCGATCGGTACTCCGATTGGTAGGAGGAGCGGGAATATTTATTCCCACTGCTCCGATTAAGAGGCTTGCTTAGGAGGTTTGCGCACAAATGGCACCAAGTCAGAAGCAGCGCGGAGAATGGCTAGTGGTTCAGGCGGCGACGAAGCTGTATATGTAGCGTCAGCCCCAGAAAGGGGAGAATGCAAAATGGGACACAGGTATAGATCAGAATTTGTAGGGTGTCAAGCAGTGCGCGTGGTGGACAGAGCCTAAGAGCAGTACCGCGCGTATCTCTCCCGCGATTCGGCCCGTATGACCGGACGGTCGGTGGGGCCATGGGTTGGCGGAGGGTCATGCTCCGACTAAGAATCTTAAGTACAGTCCAACGGATGATATAAATTAATAAAATAAGTGTGTTGAGTATCTTACTCAATACACTTATCACAACGTTTTTTTGTCCGTGGTACCACTGGGGTACTACGGACAAATCCGTGGTAGGTACCACCAGAGACAAATTAATTAGATTAATAATATTTCTTTATTTTCGTTCATTTTGTAATCGTTTTCTTGGTATCTTGGATGAACTGTTTGCATTACACATGATTTTCAAAAATATGGTTTTTATTACATACATCCAGAATACTCTGGGATTGTAGTATTGAGTAATAAAATCGACGAATTATTACCGGAAGTACTAAAGTAGCATAAAACAGGAGGTTCATATCTTGTGCCTTGTCTTGTGTGAGCATATGAATGTGGTTTAGAGCTAACATGTTAACAGTAGAAGTACCAGGGAAGCATAGGACATAAGGAGGAGTCCTCACGTCTTGTGATATCCATATCCATCCTCTGGCCTCGTTTTGATTGGTGTCACGAATCAAGAGGTGAGATATCCTTGTATTTTGTGCTGCCCTGGTACTTCTGCTTTAAATAAGTTAGCTACTGCCACATCCTCAATAAGTATATGCAGGAAGTAGTTAAAAATCACATTGGGCATTTTATTAGACTGGCGGTGGTCTTGAGGACTCTTCCTTATGTCCTTTTTTTTTGACCCGGAGGAAATTTTCAAAAGATCCCCACATAACGACTACCACATAACCCGGTCGAGCTCATCAGCTCCGACCGGGTTATGTGGTAGACTTACCCATTAAAACCCCCGCGGCTGTTGCATTGGCACATGAGAGGGGAGCCAGGTCTCTCCGGTGGGATTTGCACCAGGGGCCCCTCAGTGCCTTGCCTTTGAGCCCTCCACCGGGGGGAGCATTGTAGCCCCCCGGGAACCAGTCGCGGCGCTCACGGAGACGGTGGTTGCAACCCTGCCGCCGTCCTCCTCGGAGTCACCGCCGTACTCAATGGAAATTTTTGGGCCCACACCCCGGACGTCCAGTGACTCCGAAGTCTTCCTTATGTCCTATGCTACCCTGGTACTTCTACTATATACATGTTAGCTCTAAACCACATTCTTAAGCTCACATAAGACAAGGCACATGATGTACACCCCCTGCTTTATGTTACCGTGGCTGAAAAATTCAACATTTATTGAATCCTGGTCAGTTTTTGGTTTGCAACACCGTACAATCAATTATTTGGAGAGCTGGCACAAATCACTCAATTCAAAAATAAACAGAAAGGCATCTTGCAAATATTGCAAGACGACGCTTTATTTCAACTACCCATAATGAGTGGCTTTGAAATAAAAGCAAGACAAAAGATCACATAATGCGACATGAATTTTTAATTAATAGCCAAATGATGCTTAGTACTGGTGAAATTAGCATAGGACATTATTTAGAAAGAGTAAAGCTTAGTTATTATTAAAGCTTAGTTATTATTTTTATTAGTGACTGTACTTTTGTTGAAATAGGCTAAGGGGTAAAACAAAAAAAAAGCAATAGGAGCAGTGGGAAAAAATATTCCCGTTCCTACTACCAATCGGAGTTCCAATCGGAGCACTGGGAATAACCCGAATCAATTAGTCCTTCAAATATCACATTTAGTTTATGATTTTTCCGTATTTATGTTAACACAATTAAAATATGTCCAAAATTCAAGAGAATGACTTCTTGAAATAAATAATCTAGTTATCTGCTGTTTGTTGCCGCCCTAAAATGTGTCAAAAATCATTAATTAACTAATCTAAGTAATGTCTGTCGGCCACTTAAAGTTAAGTACGATTAACTAGCGCTAACTAACCATTAACCAATGATATTAACCCACTGAGAGCGCCGATAGTTTGACATTGACATCTACACTAAGTAAAGAGATAAGGATCAACAAACCCACTCGTTATTATTCTAAGTTAGGTAACAAGGGCGTTCTGAGCAAGCGCGGAAGGCGTCATAAATGCATCCGCGCAACCTTGACATTGGCTCGCTAGCGCGCAGTAGCCGTGGTATTACGAGTAGATAATATTATGTCTATGTTATATGACAACGGACTTGCCTCTCTACTGCAATCTATAATTAAAGGAAATGTGGACTACATACTTGGGGTTATGGGGACCGGCCTGTAGGACTAGTGGAATTACTTTAGACACCCTGACCGCTACCTTCAAAATCAACATGATTTGTAAATTTTTATTTACTTTTATATTAGAATTCTCAGGAGACCCTCGACGTCGCGTCGGTCGGGCTGGTAGCTTTTTCTGCCAACGTATATAAGCTTTGTTATAATACAAAGAGGAATGCCGCCAGTCTTTTAGGTAACCTTCCCCTCCCAGTGCGACGACAACTTCGTGAAAGCGTTTTACTTAGTTTAAGTATATTTCTTAATAAACTGTTAATATAAAGTTTTTTGTTCCCAAGGCTTCCTCGTTTTCCTTTCATGACTCTCGACCTTTGATGTTACGTACGTTATAAGTACACAATATTTTTACAAAAATTGTGTGCGTTGGTTCGTGTTTGAAGAAGTACATCAATTATGTTCGAAGCGCAGCAACGGTACGGTAAGCGTCATGTTTACAAACGTGTTTCAATCCTATCAAGTGACCAAAAATCATTGGTTGATTTTTGGCCACTTGATAGGAAACTCGGTATATATACCTATGCCTGGTATCTCTGCGTATGCAGATGATAGCACTGTTGTGAAGAGATATCTACCAAGTGCTCGGGCCAGTAAAGATAATATAATCCGGTCTGAGAGAGAGGCTATGGTAGAGCGTGTTAATTTCTCACTTCAGGAGGTCTCTGTATGCGGTGATGCCAATCTTTTTACATTCAATGCGACCAAAACAACAGTGAGTGTTCACCGCCAGAAGAAGTCCGTATACCATTCCTCCTTTTTTTTCAGAATCATTGGAATACACAATCCTCCAACAAACCCTAACTTTGGGCGGTTAATTGAGCCCAGAGCAAAGGCAGCTCAAGGAAGCTAGGTGTTGTTGCGAAGGCCCGACGGTAGTTTAAACCGGGACAGCTCCTGATGTTGTAATCGTGTGTAGAGTACTGCTGTCATAAGTGTCATATATGGGCTGGTGTTGCAAAATGCTATCTAGCAGCTATTGGGACTCAGTGGAGAATAGTGCTTAGAAGTTAATTGGTGACCCTCGGTTAGTGGAGGCCAATTTACAAAGCCAAAGCACAGACGCAAATTTGCCAGCCTCTCTGTATTTTACAGGATGCATTTTAGAGTGTGTAGGAAGGAATTACATCACCTGATTTCACCATCCCCTTTCTATTATTGGACTTCGGGACGCACTGCACTACTCACCCTTATGTGGTGAACGTGCTTTCTGTCCGGACTAAGCGATTTGGTTCTTCATTTTTAATATGGACAGCTAAGGAACGATTATAATTTGGATGTCTTCAAGGTTAGAGTGAATAGGCTTTTAATAAGCTAGTTTGCTTTACCATCCACGATTGGGACCGTCCATCAAGTGGGACTGCAGTTAAGCACTGGCATTGAGTAAAAAAACTCTATTTGCGCTACAAACTCTACATTGAATTTTCAGAACACATAATTTCTGCAAAAATTACAAACGTTAGTCTTATTAATAAAAATATGAGAGACGGTAAGAAAGGTCGAAGGAAAGGTGCCTGGCACCGCTAACGCCGCGCAGCGCGTGCCGCCCGTAGCGGGTGAGTGAGCGGCTCGGTGGGCGGCCACCGCGTGGTCACACCCACCGTCCTGCCCACACCTATCCTATCATCGAAATATTAACAACGGCACGAACCAACCAAGCACTCACAGGAAGCAGTAAATGTTCAACTTTACCGTGGCATCTGTGAATGTCCATCTGTTCATGCGTCGACCCTTCTTCACAGTCCATATTGGTTCTGACCAAATTCATAAAAACGTAGTTAATTATTTGTTTGAGAGATTTGCATGCATATATCAGTTTTAACAATTATCCAAGCTTTCCTTTGAATAAATTCTACTATTTTCTATTTTTTTTTACAATTAAACTGGTGGACAAAAAATTAAGCCACCTTAAAAAATGATGTCGTCAATGTGTTAGAGATCATTATTTTTAGGATATATACAGTTTTTTCGTTTAAAAATGCGTGAGTTAAACGAAAAAACTGTATTTTGTTGACAGTACGAAAAAAAACAATAGTAAATAGTGGATGCACGGTGATTAAAAATATTAAAATGTTTCGCTGGGACACAAGCTGCTTTGAGTGTGATGTATTGCTTACTACTTGTCGGTTTAGCTCGCCCCATAAGTGTAGTATGTCTGGACTTGTGTCGGCCATTCAAGAACCTGTATCCCTACCTCTATCAAGTAATCTCTAACGTACAGTATGGGGCGTGCATTATCTTGCATTCATGTCAATCCTGGGCCGACTAATTTTGAGTACGGCACTACATGCTCTTAATGAAGATCAGCCATGTATGATGCAGCAGTCACGGTTCCACTATCCCCGACAACAGTCGTCGGTGATAGTGAAGTCATTTAAACTTATGCTCCGTCTGGGCATTTAATCTTATGCTCCGCCCAGGACTAAATTTAACCGTCATCAAAGCTTACATTTTTGGTTATGGTACATTGTGGATTATATCACTCTGCTGGTGGTCAGTCTACTCTTTTACGACTATCAGCGCCATAGGGACATAATCGAGACTCATCATAAAAGAGTATTTGCCCCGATTGTGTCAAAGTCCACTCGCCTCGTCCTTTACTCTTGTATACCACAAGAGTAAAATCCAATCTTGCTACCTTGTGCACTGTAGTAAGTTTAAGAACTATTGCAGGTATGTATTGTTTTAAATTACGTTCTTTAAGATGTGTTTTTACAGTCCTATCACTTACATTAATACCAACAACGTCTGTGAGCATATACTGCCAGTCTACGCGAGAACGACGTCGATTTCTGAGACTTGCTAGCACTATAAATCGATCATCCCGGTCAGATCCCCCCCCCCCCTTCTTCGACCTGATCTAGGTCATTTTAAGTAGTCCAAGGATCTCTAGATACCTTTTGTAAAAGTATTGGATCATTGATCGAATAAGCTCACATGTAAAAGCAACATTTTGCTTGCTCATTCCAGTTTGTAACAACGTTACGTTATAAACCACTTCTGATTCGCGCAGATCCATATTTTTCCTTTGTAAATAAGTAAAAGTCGCAGGATTTTATTCGTGACACAAAGATTTCGTTAGTTTTAAAGTGCGGCCTACACCGGTCAATAAACATCACATCTAAAAAAGTGCCTGAAAGTGATTAACTGGCATTTGACACACACAGTAACACTTGGTAATTTACATAATCCTCTACTATGGTAGCATGTGAACGTTAAATAACGAAAATACTTTACAACAAACTGCAACGAAAATACTTTACAACATATGCAACTGCATATTTGGCTGCATGCTGCCACCACCTACTTAATTTAAGTTTGTCCTCTACAGTTTATAGCGAATACGCCTATGCCTAATCTGCACAATATTGTAACCTACATAATGTGTTAATTGGAATTCCATAAAATAAAAATGTTTGCTTATTTTTTTGCTTTTCAGATGATTTTATTCGTAGTCGTATTTTAGTTTTTTAACTTTATGTTTATTATAAAATTTATAAATATTAGACATACGCGTCAAATACATACATACATACTTTGAAGTCGGTTAAAAAAAGAATCTTCCAATTCGGTACATATTAAAAAGATACATACATACTATGTAGGTACGCGACGAATTGAGAACTGCCTCCTTTTTGAAGTCGGTTAAAAAGCTATGAATGACGATAAATAATTTAATATTTAGTAAACCTAGTATTTGTTTAATAAATCACATTTTAATTTTGTTTTTAAATACTTTATTGGGAAGTTGTATTTTTTTACAATATGCCTGTTTTGCTGTTAATTAAAGAAAAGGTTCGCGAATTGGCAAAACTCCAATTAAAACTTTTAATATTTGTCTCTGATTATAATATACGTCTGTAAAATCAAAGATTTATGATTTATAACTCGATAATTAATACAGTTACTTACAAGGGACATAATATACGATACGAGAAGCATATTGCATCCTCAATTAGGAATTGTTTTTATAAATTAAAAACTTTGTACAGATTAAGACCATACATAAAAGAAAGCTTGCGTGTGCAATTAGTAGAGTCGCTTATTCTGTCAAAATTAAATTATATGGACTTAGTTATTGGCCCACGTTTGTTAGCAAAAACGAAAAAACTTATACAACGTGTACAAAATGCCTGTGCTCGCTTCTGCTTTGACATCCCGTTAAGGGCGCATGTGACACCATATTTGAATATGCACTCAATCCTTAAAATGTTACATCGTCGGAAACTTCATTTAGCATCCCTACTTTTTGGTATCATAAAACATCTTTCACCCGCTTATCTATACAATAAATTATCCTGGGTATCAAGTCGTAGGCCTTATGGGTCCCGGCAGTGTGCAATGCAACTTTCATCTCATGGACGTGGCTCAGCTGCTTTCAGAGGTAGCTTCCGCTACGCTGCTTCCAAATGTTGGAACAATATTCCACCTCCACTGAGGAACCTACAATGTAACATTAAAACTTTTAAAATAAAAATCAAAAAATTCCTACTTGACCACCAGAAGTATCAAGAAACTTTAAGACTTGACACCAGTGCAATATAACACATTTTCTTAGTTGTAACTTATTTTAATTTATTATAATCAAAGGTATTATTATTTACAACTTACAAGACTTTCTTTCTACCATTTGCTAAGGTGGAAAGTCCCTGTTTGTGTATGTGCTAGATGGTTACAGCCGATGAGGAAGCAGTGTATATTTCATTGGTGTGCTTTGGTTGGTATGCTTTTCATTTCTTTATTTAGTGACAGTATTTGCACTAGTTTCGTAGGTAGTTTCTGTTTTACTGTTGACTTTCCATGTGCCACATCATCACCGTTTTTACGTAATTCTTGTTTAACACTTTTATAGTAATGTGCTGTTTATGTATATACTTGTATCAATACCATTTTTCTTTGTGTAACTACCTAATAATTTTAAACATCATGTAAGAATTCTAGTTTTAAATTAGAAGTAAGCTTTACTTTCATCTCGCACGTACGCTCGTTTGTCGCACAGAAAGAACAATCTTACAAGTCTGTCTCAAAGTTTTTGACAAGATGTCTTACTGTCAAAAGTGACGTTTAGTTGTTATTTTTCTTTTATAAATAATTTGTTCGCGATGCGATAATTTGATCGTAATCGCTTTTTTTTTTTGCGTTTGTTATTAGTGTAGCTATATTGTTATAGCGTCGTCGTGACGACACCAATCGGCTCCAACGGAAGATCAGCGTTGGTTGTTCACAACCAACATTTTTGCTGAGTTGGGGCCGTTTTGTGGCGCACATACATAAATATTATAGTATATTTTTTCTTCTAAATCTGCTTTATGTATGTAAGTGTCATAAATAAATATTTCTTTTCTTTCTTTCTTCTTTCTAATTTGATTAAAATGTTTTTGGTTACCTACTTATTACATAGTCATAGTGGGGCACTCCCAACTTGCCCCATTGTCGGTACGCCCATAAATGTACCTCAACATTGTCACATAACAACATATTATATCGATGCAGAACAATGATAATAGGTTACTAAATCCATTACATTCACTGATAATTCATAATACCTACCTAATAAATGAGTAGGCGATAACGCCCACAGAATTAGTCTTCAGCTAACAAGCTTGGCTCAACACGTCACACTTATAAGTCATCTTAGTTAACTGGACAATAGAAATGACAAATTAAGTGATTTCATTAGCGATTTAATTGTATATCAACGCTGTTGTACCAATTTAAACACTAATAAAAAGGTGTACTTAGTGCTCGCAGTATAATTCTGCAAGTGGCAGCTACCAGAACCACCAGAACTAATGTGAAATAAAAAGAAATTGACAAAGTGCGTCAGAGTTCGGGAGTCTCTCTTGGCGTCACGTCTTAGTAAAAAGTGTACTTACTGTACTTACTTGCAGACGTGACGTAACGCGGACTTAAACTCGCCATAACTTTGTCATTTTTACGGTTGCATACCTAAAAGATTAAACAGAAACCCTTATGGTGCGACTTCGTCTGTCTCTCTTTCACACCTATATATTTCAAGAACCACTGATGCTATCGAGTTGAAACTTATTATTAGATATAGAAAAGTTTTAGATTTACTTGTCTTCTATCTATCTATATCTTCTATATCTATACATATTATAAAATAAAGTCCTCCGCCTCGTCTATACATATTATAAAATAAAGTCCTCCGCCTCGTCTGTCTGTCCCTATGTATGCTTAGATCTTTAAAACTACCCAATGGATTTTGATGCGGTTTTTCTTAATAGGTAGAGTGATTCAAGAGGAAGGTTTATATGTATAATACTAACTGATAATTTTAGAGGTTTCTATTGTGATGTCGTAAATAAACACATTTTTTTGCGCTTACATTGCAAACGCTGGCTGAACTCTACGAGATAGATTAAATTAATGTACTACAGTATTAAACACCTTAATAAGGTCTACAAAAAAGTTCGCGATGGTATATATTTATCTCTTAAGGATAAACTACAATAACCATTTTTATCCTATACTTTTTATGAGAAATATTTAACTATTAATAAATTGTTGTTAGCATGAATTTGTCCCTTATTCAATATGGGTAACGTAAACTTCACTAATATTTCCACCAATGACAAAAAAGCTGTGAATGTTGTTCATGCCGCTAGGTTAAGGTTAAGCAACATAAGGCAAGGTCATTAAATAGATGGGTGAATCGATTTGTATGAAATTTTGTGTACATATCGGGTAGGTCTGAGAAAAAGTCGTAAAGTATATTTCATGCCGCTAGGTTAAGCAACGATAGGCAAGATCATTACATAGATAGATGACGGCGGCGACTCCGAGGAGGACGGTGACGGGGTTGCGAGCCCCGTCATTACACTGCGAGCTATAATGCGCACTGAGGGGTATATGGTGCAGATCCCATTGGAAGGCCCCCCCCTCTTAAGTGGCGTTGCGACAGAAGCAGGGGTTTAAGTGGGTAAGAATCCTAGATACCATGATTAACAAGGATATCTAGAACGAGAGGAGGGTTCAAGAGGGGACAGAGAGGGAGAGGGGACTCGAGGAGGGGGTGATGGGGTGAGGGATAGGGGGATTAAGGTGGAACAAGGGGGAGTGAGGGGAGTAAGGTGGGAGAAGAGAGAGGGGAGAGGGGGTTCAGAGAGGGGACAACGGGGAGAGGAAGAGGGGGATTGTTACGGGGACCGAAGCGGAAAGAGGAAGGAGATAGAGAGCATAGAATTAGAGCTTACTTAGGTATAAGAGAGAGAAATGGAGAGAGAAATAAAACAAGGGAGGAGGGAGAAAAGGTGAGCAAAATGTAATAAAAGCGCGGGCAGAGCTGCGCGGGTCAGCTAGTAATTAATAAAATGAATAAATTTAAAATAGGTATTCAATGGGGCGTCACAATTTCAAAGCGAGACTACCACCTATATCAAGACCACCTATATTAGACTACTACCTATATCAAGTGGGGTATCTTAAGAAAGGGCTTATTCTGCACATTTGTTTTTAGTTTCAGGCCGTAGTTTCTGGTTTTGGCAAAAAAAAAATCACGCCCGCTCCTTATCTTCGAACTTTGTGGAGGGAAGAATCTAAACTAATTACAGGTATTAAATGTATACATTTTTACAGAGAAATTAAAATTATGTTTCTTAGTAGGTAGTACAGTTCAAAGACCCCTCTGTGCGCGAGTAACTGGCTTTTTAACCGAAATAAAACTACTTTTACGGAATATCTATACTTATAATAAAACTGTAACAGGTCCAATTCTGTACATTGAAGATATTTTGAAAATTATTTTTGGAGGGCATTCTATAACCGATACTGAGACCGAAAATGTATTTTTTAAATTTTTGTCTGTCTGTCTGTCTGTATCACGGCTGAGCATCACGCCTAAACTACTGAATGGATTCAAATGAAACTTGGCATGATTTGAGATCTTACTACGAGGTAGGACATAGGATACTTTTCATCCCGTAATCTAGCACGGTTCTTTTGGGAGAGGGGATTAAAGTCAAAATGGGTACTTGATTATACGCTTAGTCCGATTTATTTTATAAATTTTTCTTCATAATTATAATAAATATTAGTAAGGGAACACTCATAGAGTTTTGTAATCGATCGGGTCAAGCAATGTTATGTAAGGTCATTAAATAGATGGGTGACCGTTTAACGCCATTTGAACTAAACGGGTCCGTGCTTCGGAGAGCAAGTAAAAAGTGGGTCCCAGTTTTTAACCGACTATAAAAAAGGAGGTTGTGTATTCGATGCGAATGTCTGTTATTAAAAGTTTAGGTAACGTAAAAATAGCGCAGGCGGAGCTGCGTGGGTCAGCTAGTATGTATATATATCGGAATACAGTAATCCCCTGCTTTACACGATACACAGCGCGGATACGTAATAACGCTTAATAGGGCACAATAGTGACTAGCTCAATGAGTAAAATAGTGGTGGTGTCCTTTCGTGAAGCTTTTCTTTGAAAATAATGGAAAACTGGGAAAATTTTGGCATGTTTTTCTTTAAAAGGGTATTCAGCTATAAGGTAAAAATAATTGGTATCTACCTATAGGTTTTTTAGTTAGAGGGACATAGGTAACAATATACGGCTTAAGTCGATTTTTTTGCTCGCCAGTGTATTATAATTCGATTTTAACACCATCGATATACTATACCAACTAGATTTGCTGTCACGACCCGAAAAGTGGTCACGAAAATAAGAGCTACGGAGACGGCTGTCGCTCAATTGTCTGCAATTATTATTGAACCTTATTTTATAGTATGTAAGTTATCTTTTTATATGAACATATTATTGTTTTGCGTGTACGTGTATAGTTGTAACCGCGACCACATTTTCGATGTCATTTTGTTCGTGACAGCAAATCTAGTTGGTATAGTATATCGATGTTTAACACAGTTAAAGATAGGTTTAATGTCCAATCTTTATTGAGCATTTACGCGTTAACTCCATAGTTTTGTAACATTTTTGTTATATAAAAGAAAACGATGTTTATAACTTATAATTAATACTAATTTGATTTTTGTACGCAAAAATTCATTAATCGGGTCAGATTATGTCCTTTCATAAGTATATTATGTATGTATGTTTGTATGTACGTATGTATGTAGGTTTGTCCCTTGATTTCTCAGAAACTATAAATCCGATTGCAGTAATTGTTTTTGTAATAGCAAGTTTCATCGAAATTAGTTCAGTAGTTCACAAGATATAAACTGTTTATGTTTGCAGTAAATTACTCTGGCATAGCTGTTCAAGTTGCGTGATAGTTTTGAAAGAATTCGGACGGTTACACTTACAATGCTGGATAATAATTACCCGCATGTGGCTTATATTTTTTTTGCTTCACGACCATATTCCCAGAAGTGATTTTTTTTACACGTCTCATATTTCACTGATTTGATACTGCTATCATCTTAGTAAGTCACTAAAAAGTGCTAAATAAATATTTTTTAGAAAAAATAATAAACGACTGCGCGACAGAATCCGTAATAAGGAGATTCGCTGAAGAACCAGCATAGAAGTGGCAATGGGCAGGCCACATCGCTCGGAGAACTGATAACCGTTGTGGAAGAAAGGTAAGACCACGAAGCGGAAGACGCAGCGTAGGTAGGCCTCCCACTAGGTGGACAGGCGACATTGTGCACGACGCAGGTAAGCAATGGATACAAATAGCCGATTGTCGTTCATTGTGGTGTTCAAAGGGGGAGGCCTATGTTCACCAATGGACGAACCACCCTGTTTAGAGAACACCTATTTTAAAACGTTTTAAAGAAGTAGGTTCTTAATTCATCTGTATAAATATATTATGATAACAATCTAATCACTCCTTCTTCTGTATAATTTAAATGTAATAAAATAAAGGTATAGTCTTAAAATAAATTTGCAGCCGCGCTGTAAATTTCGAAGTCACCCTAAATGTAATTTTACATTAATAGGTCGCCTTTTAACTGAATGTCTTTAATTTTTACTCAAACGAGCAATGAGATAAATCGCATTATTCAAGATGTCGACAAAACATCAATATTGTTTTAAGGAAATCCTTAATCGTCTAAAATCAGGACTCGTTTTGACAACCTGTCTACGAGACCAATTTAGTGGCGTCGAATAAAAATAATTATATATTGAAACATTAAATCACGCACTGGTGTGCGTTGCAGCACTGATTTAAAGTATTGGCAAGTACTCACTGTTGCAGGTTAAATTGGTGAAAATGGTGTGTCGGAGGCTGCAGCTCGTGCAGGGGCAGGTAGTATTCGTGCACTCGCGCGTATTCCCGAGCCATGCCGCGAGGCGCGCACTCCGCACGCGGCCGCCCCGCGCGCCGATGCTACTCGACTATTCGCACTGTATGTGGCGTAGCCACTACACTAGCCTCAGGGACGTAGGTAGGTAGCTAGCGCCTCCACCAGCGGTGTGTCCAGGACGCCTCCCGCTGCCGCGTACTGGCCCAATGGCCCACCCCCGATCGACAGCCCGAATGCCGCGCGCTCGTCTCTCGACGGCTGCGTCCACAACTGCGATCCGGATACAGCGGCAAAACTCAAACACGACCATTAGCGATTGTTGCGTAATGTAACTTCGGATTTTTACCGTAAATTGTTTAAGAAACTTCCGATAAGGACCGCCGCCGCGGCGCGAACACTATTGTTTCTGACGACGACGAAACATCCCGCAAATTATATCAATATGACCAAGTTTCGAAACAATGATCGCAAATTGAGTAACGTTCAGTAACAACGTTTAACTATTATATAGCTCTGGATACCAATATCCTGATCTAGTCGCACAAATGAGACCTGCTGACCTGATATTATTATCTCGTAAGAGATTGTCTTACAAACTGACTAAATAGCTCAAAATATCAGAAAATTGGTAAAGTTGATTGAAACGCGTTTTTGTATTGTAATAGAAATTTGATTATCATTCTTAGTAGTCAGTAGGTATGCGTGTCAGTAACTTTTTAAACACAGTAAATTATTATATTTATCTATACCCTAATATGAGTTGAGGTTAAAAAGTTTGTACATTGATTATATTTTCACCAAAATAAGCTAAATAAGAAACAGAACACAAATTTACTAATTTTAAAATTTCTGTTTGTCTGTCTGTCCATTTGTTACCTAATCACGAAAACAGCTAATATAAATACAATTTACTTGTTTACATTTAAGTACCTATGGTAAGTATTATCTCTAAGTAAAACCGGTTAAGTACATCAAGTTAGGAAAATCGTTTAGCCACCCACCAATCAATCCTGACCTGCCTATATTCTCCTCGTAAAATACTTAGGTACGGATTTCATACGCTTGCATGTAAGTCTGAGCGTTCGTGAGTTTCTTTTTGAGGTAGAGGAAACCTTTTTAGGGACATGTCTTCTTTAGTCACAGGTAAGAATGATTTACTAATTTTAGTTTCATGTATACTTTTTCCGCGGGCCGCAGTAGGCACGACTATTTAAATGTAAAAAAAACACGCTACACTCTACATTTTAAACCTAACTATTGTTGGTGGTTGTAAAGGAAGATTTATGGAGAAATACATAATACATAATAAACGAAAAAGGATAACACACTGCATATTTTGTTCAGTTAGCTAATTGAATCGTCCGATCTTAATTCAGTAATTTTTAAGGTAAAAAAGTTTTCAATCTGCGCTTACAATCGAAGTTTGATTTGGATATTAATAATCCTAAATGTCACCGACTCTACATAGTAAATCACTAAAACTGCATAAATCATAATAATACACAGCCCCCTTTTCTTCTTATCTTTAAAATATAGTTATACGTTAGTATCACGCTCTATGTACAAATGACAAATTTTAAAATTATACGAAAACAATTAACATGTAAACATAAGATTTCAGTTCCGTAACTAATATAGGTAGGTACTTTTCGTGTAGTTAAAGAACACACACCACACACAACACAGTAGGTACGTTAGCCGTTAAACATATAAAAGTTCAAATTGAGATAGATAGATAGTAAACACACACGCAAATACACTTCCTACAAAACAACATGCATTATGTTGCACTCTCGCAATCACGAATGGCTAAAAGTGCATTGCGGTGATGCAGCCATGCCCCTGAACCTGGCCTTCGCCGTTTACGCGCGGCCTCTGCGGATACTGATTATTTTCTCACGCAGCTAATACACGGCTGTCGTCTAAGGAATATTTGCTGAGAATGTAGAACATAACAAGTAATGGATATTGTATCTATGAAAGTTGACATATATGAACTAAACGCGAGTGAGGGCTTACACGTGCCGACACAATAACGTAATACGTCATATTATGCAAGTGAATAAAATGCAGTACTATGCGTTTCAACTAAGAATGTGGCCGTCATGATGATCGCGACTGCGGAACTTCACTCGTTTTTTACGATTTTTGTACCGGCAGCAGAGCAAACACAAAATGAAAAATTCGCTCCGGTTTTGATTATTTATTGTAGTGTCTTATTTTTGCTATGTATTTTTATTAAAACCTCATTTTTAGTAATTATACACATTCTTAGTTAAAGTGTCCACCTGTTTTGGCAAATAAGTGTAAAAATACATAATTGAAGTGATTGACTATAATAAAGTAAAAATATAAATTTCATAACCTAAAAGTAAACGTGCTCGCCGTATCTCTTTATCAGTACAAAGTGAAAAATGTCTTCAAATAATACGATGGCACTGATTGAAAAGCTGACGGGAAGAGACAATTATCCTACTTGGAGGTTTGCAGTGCAAACTTATCTTGAGCACGAGGAATTATGGAGTTGCATCACCTCAGACCAAGATGTCGACGCTAAACTCGATACAAAAGCGAAATCGAAAATTATATTACTGGTACATCCTGTTAATTATATACATAATATACAAGAAACCAAAACAGCAAAAGAAGTGTGGAACAATTTGGCAAAAGCATTTCATGATAAGGACCTGACCCGGCGTGTTGGTTTGTTGAGAGACATAATAGCAACAACTCTTGATAGTTGTCAGAATATTGAAGATTACGTAAATAAAATAATGACAACCGCCCATAAACTTAGAAACATTGGTTTCATTGTAAACGATGAATGGCTGGGGACACTGCTAAGAATGGCAATGTGGACGAGATAAAGGTACAAAATGTTCTCTTTGTTCCAGAGCTGGCTACTAACCTACTCTCTGTTAGTCAAATTATAAAGAATGGTTGTGAAATACAATTTGACAAAGAAAGCTGTAAAATATACAACAAAAATAAAGAAGTGGCAGCAGCAAAATTAGTAAATAACATGTACAGACTGAATACACTCAGTATTCCAGCATATTACATATCTGAAAATGATTTATATCTGTGGCACCAGCGAATGGCACATTTAAATTTTGAAGATCTGCTTAAATTGACAGATACTGCAGGAGTAAAATTAATAAACAAGGAAAAATTAATTTGTATATCCTGCCTAGAGGGTAAGAAGACTAGGAGCTCATTTTCATCTGAAGGTTCCCGGGCAAAAGCTATGCTAGAACTTGTTCATTCGGATGTTTGTGGACCAATGGAGGTGCAGTCTCTAGGAGGAGCCCGCTATTTTGTCACCTTCATTGATGATTTTACAAGAAAAGTATTTGTTTAATAATAATAATAATATTCCAGTTAATCCTCCCTTATTACCCGTTTTTCTTTACAAGATTAAAATGTATCAATAAATGTATGAATACCTACAGGGGCGATGGCTGACCGGTGGCCAGCCAAAGATAATTCGTAGGGTTCAATATGTCATATTCAACTCTACCAATTGTCTTTGGCTTGCTACCACTGGTCCAGCGTCACTTTGGTATTCAAGGGCAAGAAATTAGTAATTTGTAATTATTAGTTTGTTTTATTTAAAAATATTGCTGTTTGACTATTTCAGGGTAATTATAAAATGTTTAATATTTTACAACATAGGGTCAAAACATAGTATTTTTTTTTACAAAACACGACTTATCACACATGACTAATTACACACGTAACTTTTTACAAAGCACACCTTAACACATTATACAGATAAAAAAATCACAAACGTATAAACAATTCGAAACTGGTGGGGCCCAATTTAATACTTTGTTATACTAACTGAAACTCTACGACACCCAGTGACAGCCCTAGCGAATGCCGTCAAATGTAGGTAATTAGAATCAAGGACGACGGGATTGGACTGCTGCCTGTACTTAGTTATTATGTGATTATGTGGCTTCTGGCCCGTGAGGGCTGCTACGTGATATAGGTACTTGGTACTGTTGTAAGTGTTGGAAACACGTAAAGAAACGATATCCAACATATCCAAATTCGCTGGGTCTATATTTAATGGCGCAGTGACCACCTTCCTGCTCCATCATGAGACCCTCATCATTTTTCTGCCAAGTTCTCGTCGTGATCTATTCAACGGGTCAAAATTCCTTGCGTGCAAAGATCCTGCTGCTTTCTATAATATGTATTTATAATCAATTAGGTATCGGCCAGGGTGCCTTTACAATTACAAGACCAACAATTGTATAATCTAAATAACAATAAATATGTATGCATATCCGGTTGCAAAATTAAACCGCACTGTGTTTATAGTGGAATAATTTTTATTCTTCTACGTTGATCGGAACTTCAATCTCTGCCCGCACGTAACTATATTAAATACCAAGACTTTGATACTGACATTAAGTTGGGATACTTCTTATTGTCGATTATTCAATACGAGATAATTAATATCTCTACTCATTATCTTGCGTATTAACTATTCATTGGCTACGAGTGTTGAAATAATCGGATTTAAAAAAATGGATTAATGATCATTAACTATAATTGACGTTTGTAGGTTCGGCAGTAAATAAACAGAGTATGTTGTTAATTCTATAGACGAAAAATATAAGAACCGCCATCATTTTTTGAATTTTGTTTATAAAACAATCCCACTGTCATCTTTCACCGCCTTGCTACACCTAGTGCGGTACAGCCTTAGAATCATCCCGTAGTTAAGTTAATAACAAAATATACCTTAGATGACAATAATTTTGAAAGCCGCGCGATGCTTGTAATAAGTTAATAACAGACGATTCAGTTTTCAAATTGTCGAATAGCATAGTCCTACTGTTCTAGCTAATCTCAGCGGATACTCTACACCGAGACCCGACACCCTACGGACGGCTCTTGTTACGTTAATTTCTGAGGGTGACACGTTAGAAAAAATATTTTGTTTAATGTTTCACCGAGTTCTTTGGAATACCTCTGCTAGCACGGTTTTATTTTATGATGTTAGACTAATAAAGACCGAATTAATAGATGAGTGTATCGATGTTACAACGTCTATAAAATCATGTTGGTTTGGTAGATGACTAAACATCCTAAATCAACTTCAAAACCGGAAGCCCTTAACCTCTGGGTTGCGGTTTGGAGTACTTATCCAAAAGCCAGAGTAAGAGTATGTACAATTGCGCATGTGTGTATAAGTTACATATATATTATGATTTGAACTAATGCGGTAGTGCGAAAACTAGCTAGTATACCTACTTGACCAGAATTTGTGTCGATAAAGACGTGTCGTTGATATATTAGGGCGACGACGGCGACGGGAGTTATGTATGACGTGTGTATGTAATATAATCATTGAATGTATATAAAATCTCGACTCTAACTCCTTGCAAATTTTTAACACTCTTCGATTGTTCTATTTTTCTCATTTAAGTCCTTTTTTAACAGGGTTTTTATTAGTTTTACCTGTATGCAAATTTTAACTGCGGTAAATATTCCACCCCGTTATCCCAGAATGACGATGTCTAATGACGACACTCGTAAAACATAACCCTCCTTGTTATGCAAGCGGGTAAAAAAATATATAAATAAATATTTAACGTCATTTAGTCGATAGCTAGAGGATTCGTTTCAATATGGAGTTGTAAACTACACGCACCGTACAAATATGACAGTTACCGTGATCTGTTCAATAAAAGGAAAATTGTAGCTGTAACGGAGAGCGTGCGTTTGACACGCCATTTGTTTTGTTTCATGCAAATTGCTCATATCAGACTGACTAGACCAGAAGCGCCTCCCGGGGCCACCATTGTCTGACGACCCGTGACAGCAGCGACCGCTTCAGCTCTTGTACAGGTTTCTATTCTTTCACCCTTACATCTCGAACACATGCAAGCTTCACAACTATACAACTATATTCCACTTTCAAAACAATTATTATGTGGAATTCTTATAATATAATATATAATATAATGATCTTTATTTCAGGCATAGTTCCCATAAATTACAATAATAGATATAAGTATACAATTGCCCACAATAGTGGGCACGTCATAAAATAAAGTAAAAAATAGGTATATAAAAGTGTAAATAAAATTGTAAAAGTAAGCTATGAATGTATAGTAATGCATTATGTATATGGCTCTAAACGCATCAGGTGGAGCTCGTGAACACTGCTCAATTCATTTAATAACACATTTTTTGTAAATTACTACTATACCAAACGATTATGTAATAATTAAGTATATTATATTGCACAGCTCTACAATGGCCGACGGTATTATACCTATCAGGTAATTCCAAAAAAAATAATTAAACACATTTTAATCTGATTAAATAATAAATGTGTTATTATTTATTATTAAATAATAAATAAGTAATTTAGTATAATATATATAGCCAACTCAGTACGTCGATTCTCTAACTCCAAATACACACATCAAAAGTGTCTAGGGATCAACATATATTTTTGCAATAACTTTTCTCCTGATTGATATTAATTAAAATTTTCTTTAAGGATTCATCAAATAAAGTGTGTTCGTTTGTCACAGTAACGATAAACCAAGTCACCTTTGCATTAATAAAGAAATTTGCCATTTTCCTAATAAAGGGATTTTTGACATTTGAACCACTAACACAAAAGTTCGAAAAAAAGACTGAAATAACAGTTTTCTTTAAAATTTTATTGGGTAACTTAAACAATTAATAATCCGTGTTTCTACCGCGAACACTAACAACACAAGAACATCGGTTTGGCATACTCAAAATGAGTTCATCCAAATCACGCTGTGGAATGGCCGCCCATGTTCGTTGCAACAACAAAAAAAGGTCTTCTTGCGACTGGATACCCTCCATATTCGGCAGAGCTCTTCTCTGTAGCATATCCCATGCATGCTCAATCGGGTTCAAGTCTGGCGACTGAGCAGGCCAGGGCAGGACATTGATGTTAGCTGCGGCGAGAGTCTGTCTTACAACTCTTGCGGTGTGCGGTCGTGCATTATCATGCATTAACTGAAATAAGGGACCGATTTGCACTTGTAGAGGAACGATGACGTCTGATACAATCGTCTCAGCATAAATTTGAGCGTTGAGGTTGCCTCTGATCCAAATCAACTCAGTTCTTCCGCCGATCCAAATACCCGCCCATACCATGATGGTTCCACCACTATAAGGATGGACTTCCTGGCAGGATTTTAATCGCTGTTGGCGTCCAGGGGTTCTCCAGTGTCGTATACGTCTTGTATCCGGTCTGATACCAAAACGAGACTCATCAGAAAAGCACACGAAACGCCATTGTTCTTCTGCCCAATTTCTGTGTTCAAGAGCCCATTGATATCGAATCCTACGATTGTGCATTGCTATAGGTGGTACCCGTAGCGGTCTTCGGGAATGAAGGTTCACTTCATGCAAGCGGTTTCTGACTGTTTGGTCGCTAATTAAGTTCCCTGAAGAGTGATGAAGCCTCACGGCTAACATCATGGCAGTTATTGTTGGAGCTCTTCGAGTTAAGATTTGAATATATCGGTCTTGTCTCCGTGTGGTGCAGCGATACCGTCCTCCATGGCGCTCAGCCACGGTACCAGTGCTTCGGTAACGTGTCCAAAGTCGACTGATAACACTCTGACTTGTATTCAGAGCTAAAGCCACAGTACGTTGCCGGGAACCAGCTTCTATCATTCCCACGGCTCTGAGCATTTCTTCCCTGCTTAAATGACGTCGCCGCTCCATAATAACGTTGGTTTTAATCAGTAGTAGGGAAACAGTAGCACTAATAATGTCTTCAATGCGTTGTATGTTTTTATAGGGAAAATATTGACAGCTGATTTTCATCTTTTACTCGAATTTGATTCACAGTTCCTGATTCAAATTATGAAATGCACCAAAAAGGATCCATATAAATTTATAAAATCATAAATTTATTACAAAGCCACATCTCAATCTCAAGAAATCCGCTTAAAAATGCTTGATCCCTAGACACTTTTGATGTGTGTATGTAGTTAACGGAACGACCGACCTCTCGAAACTAAAGCGAGCGCTAAGGCAATAGGCGGGACGTAAAGGTGCGTTAAAAAATTGACGAATTGGACTGCAGGTGTACCTGAAGTGCCTGATGCGCGTCATGAGCGCGGGTCGCGCCAGCCGCCTCCGCCCGCTGCGCTACCTGCAAAATAGAGCAGCTCTCAGGGTGCGTTTCCATTGATGCAGAGCTTGGCGGAGTGGAGAGGAGCGGACCGTGAACTGGCCTATCATAGTGCTTGAAATCTCCACTCCGCATCAGTGGAAACAGTCTAAGTGGAGCTGAGAAAACTTTCAAACAATCAATATATGAACACGCCGGCCGCTGGGAACGGGACGGTACAGCGCGGCGGGTAGGGTAGACTTGTCAGGACAGTCATAAACTTCACACCTCATCGACATTGTGTATGAATCAAAATGGATGAGAAGCTAATTAAATAAACAAGTAAGATAAAATTAGAATTAATTAATAAGAATTAGATAAAATTAGGATTAATTAATAATTTAAAAGCGCTGCTCTTTTCTTTACCGACAATAGTAATAGTACTATCTTTCCGAGAGGTTGAATTTGACAGATCGGACGGAACACGGCGCAATGTAGCTCAGCCCCCTTAGCCAAGTTGTCATTCCAGCCGATGGCGGGAAACCGGAAGTGCCTCTCTCAATATAAGCTTCGAATAAGGTAAGACGTTTAATATGAGTTTTCTTTCAGGGAAAAGCAACAAATGGTTACACAATATAGGCTGATTGTCTGAAATGTAACATGATTTATGCAGTAGATAAAAATTTAAAAGACGCAGTTTTATGGCATGATATCAGTACCTATACAATATTTGATATCGTTGGAGTACTACAATGCCACAGACAGACATACAAATATCGTCAAACTTATAACATACCCGATTTTGGTCGGGGGTTAAAACAATAATAGTTCGGACGTTCGTTGCCAGACCTATGTCGGGTCCTAAATAAAATTAAATACTGATTATATCAACAATCACTAAATTAGAAGTATTAAACTCATACGAGTATAATTTTCATCATGCATCTAATTTAGTCGACACTTCAAGGGTTCTGTACATAAATCATCAAAGGCAAGGAACCCACTAAAACTAACCCCTTTCTAAGCAACAAACAATAGTCAAATTTAATCAATTTTAGGAAACATACTACTAAGTACGTACTTTAAGATATATTGAAACTTACTAGCTAACCCGCGCAGCTCCGCCCGCGCTCTTTTTACATTAATGAAATTTTTAATAGGATAATTTGCGTTGATTACATAACCTCTTTTTTTAAAGTCGGTTATAAACTGGGACCCACTTTTTACTTGCCCTCCGACGAACGGAGACGCCAATGGCATTAAATTTGCCTGACGTTGCTTACCCTGATCGATTGCCACATATTGACAACAACTGTTTACGAGTGTCTTCTCATTTTCTAAAGTATTAGAATACATTGGCGTCGAATACATAACGTCCTTTTTAACACGCTTTTATTATGTACTAGCTGACCCGCGCAGCTCCGCCCGCGCTTTTATTAGATTTTGCTCCCCTTTTCTACCTCCTCCCTCGATTTATTTCACTCTCCATCTCTCTCTTATAAGAATAATCTAATTCTATGCTCTCTCTGCTCTCTCTTTCCCCCTCCCTATTCGGTCCCCGTCACACTCCCCCTCTTGCTCTCCCCGTAATCCCCTCTCTGAACCCCGTCCCCCTTTCTCTTCTCCCACCTTGCTCTCCCTCACTCCCCGTCACTCCCCCTTGCTCCATCTTAATCCCCCAATCCCTCACCCCATCACCCCCTCCTCGAATCCCCTCTCCCTCTCTCTCCTCTCTTGCACCCTCCTCTCGTTCTATATATCCTCGTCAATCATGGTATTTGGGCTTCTTACCCACTTAAACCTCTGCAGCTGTCGCATCGCCACATGAGAGGGGGGACCTGGGCCCTACAGTGAGATCTGCACCAAATACCCCGCGGTGCAGATTCTGGCTCTCTTAAACCTGGCACCATGAGTCGCCGCCGTCACCCATATATGTAATGACCTTGTCTAAAGTTGCTTAACCTTAACCTAGCGGTATGAACAACGTTCACAGCTATTTTTTCATTGGTGTAAATATTAGTGAAGTTTACGTTATATTGAAGAAGGGGCAAATTCATGCTAACAACAATTTATTAATAGTTAATTATTTCTCATAAAAAGTAAAGGACAAAAAATGTTTATTGTGGGTTATCCCTAAAAGATAAACATATACCATCGCGGACTTTTTTGTAGACCTTGTTAAGGTGTACAATATTGTAGTACATTATTTTGATCTATCTTGTAAGGTTCAGCCAGCGTTCGCAATGTAAGCGCAAAAAAGTGTGTTTATTTGCGACATCACATTAGAAACCTCTAAAATGATCAGTGTTTCTCTAATATAGTATGCATGTATTATACATAAAAACTTTCCTCCTGAATCACTCTATCTATTAATAAAAACCGCATCAAAATCCGTTGCGTAGTTTTAAAGATCTAAGCATACATAGGGACAGACAGACAGCGGGAGCGACTTTGTTTTATAATATGTATAGATGTTGTATGTATGTATGTTGTATGTATGTATGATGGTAATGGAATCTTGCGATGAAATTTTGACCCACTTCTACACGTCCAAATAATTTGAAATTTTGCACATGTATCAAGGACCGGTGATAATACAATAATATGGTACCATCGAGCTGATCTTATGCTGGGTTTCGAAGGTGGATAAGGGAACCCTGGAATGGCTACTAGTAAACACATAGATTTTGGGCTCATTTGAATTGTTTTAAAGAGTTCTGTTCACTTTGACCCTTAATGAGGACCTGCTGGTGGAACTGGAAGGTTGGTGACGGAACCCTGGAATGGCTACTAGTAAACATATCGAATTTGGGCTCATTTGGTTCGTATTAAAAAGTTTTTTTTCAATTTGACCATTAATGAGGGTTGATGATGGAACTGGAAGGTGGGTGACGGAACCCTGCAATGGCGACTAGTAAACATATCGAGTTTGGACTCATTTGATTTGTATTAAAGCGTTCTATTCACTTTGCTCAATAACCAGGACCTGATGATGGAACAGGAAGGTGGGTGACGGAATCCTGGAACGGCTACTAGTAAACCTATCGAGTTTGGGCTCATTTGATTCGTATGAATAAGTTATATTTACTTTGCCCAATAATGAGGGTTGATGATGGAAACGAAAGGTGGTTGACGGAACCCTGGAATGATTACTAGTAAACCCATCGAGCTTGGACTCATTTGATTTGTATTAAAGAGTTATATTAATTTTCCCTATTATACCACTATACTATTATTAGTGAATATACCACGTCTACGAGTAGAGTCCACGAGTGGTCCACGTTATCGTCGACCTGTTGATGGACCCGGAAGGTTGGTAACGGAACCCTTGAATACTACTTGTGAAGCTATTGACTTTTAGCGTACTTTCGACAGTTTAAAGGGTTAATAAGCAGTGCTTTCTTAAACTTCGCAAACTTATTCAGATACCTACGCGTAATATCTAGTCTAGTAAAAATATGTTTTACCACAACCTGCCTACGATTCAAGCTACGAACAAATCAAATACTTTGGCTAATTTTATTTATGATGTGATAATTTATTTATTGCTTTTTAGTGCAGTATTCCTTATAAAAGCGTGTATTTTTAGTTTTTTAATGCGTGTATTTTTAGTTTTTTAAACTATTAATTTATTTTAAAGTCAGTTCAAAACTAGGACACTTTTTACTTGCCCTCCGAAGCACGGAGACCTATAGTTGAAATGGCATTAAACGGTCACCCATCTATGTAATTACCTTGACCTTGCCTAAAGTTACGTTACGAACCGTCTCGAACGCAGGTTTGATGACTTCCAGCCTCCCGAACAAGCCGGGTTCCGTAAAGGCTTTAGCACCGTAGACCACATACATACGCTCCGCCAGATTATACAGAAGACCGAGGAGTATAATCGGCCATTATGTCTAGCGTTTGTGGACTACGAAAAAGCCTTCGATTAAATCGAGACCTGGCGGTATTGCAGTCCCTCGAGCGGTGCCATATTGACTATAGGTACATTGAAGTGTTGAAGTGTTTGTACAGCAACGCCACCATGTCGATTCGACTACAGGACGAGAGCACGAAACCAATCCCATTGCAGCGAGGCGTGCGACAGGGAGACGTTATTTCTCCGAAACTGTTCACTAACGCATTGGAGGACGTTTTCAAGCTCTTGGACCGGTACGGATTCGGCATCAACATCAATGGCGAATACATCATTCACCTTCGTTTTGCCGATGATATAGTCATTATGGCAGAGTCACTAACTACTTAGTCGTACACTCCTGGCGGAGTGGTCGTGGTCATGGATTGTCTGTCATATTGGTCACGGCTTTTGCGAGACTTCTCCATGTCTCCCTATTCGTGGCACTGCGTGTACATTTAGTAAGGGAACACTTTGTTGATGATTTTATGAGGTCTGTCCATCTTGTGGGTGATCGGCAGAGTCACTGGAGGACCTCAATACAATGCTCAGCGACCTCAGGAGCGTTTCCCAACAGGTGGGTCTTAAAATTAATATGGACAAGACGAAGATCATGTCTAATGTCCATGTTGCACCCGTACCGGTAGTTGTTGGGAACGATGCACTCGAAGTTGTTGACCACTACGTATACCTAGGACAAACTATCCAGTTAGGTCGGTCCAACTTCGACAAAGAGGTCACCCGAAGCAGGAAAGCTCATAGTGGTCATCATGGTCATAACTCTGGCAAATATTTACCAATTTCAATGATTCTTTTTTTTATTCGAAAGAAGAAACCAATGTATTGAATCTGTATGAATTTTATTACAACCGGATAAGAACTTCCTGGAGGACCATGAACGATGTGGAGGAATTTATCTGGTAAAAACCATAAAACTGATGTTCTCCATTACATTGCTCTGACAATTATGTACCGATTTCGATGATTCTTTTTTTATTCGAGAGAGTAAACTACTATGATAATTCCATGCAAATTTCATTACGACCGGATATTTTTTTCTGAAGAAACATTAATTATGTAAAACTATGTAGACGATAATGTGATCATAATCTACCTAGATAATTTTACGGTTTTCGATGGTTCAATCTTTATGTATGAAAATATCATTAAAAAGTTTAAAATAAAAGCTTTTTTTTTTAAATGAACCGACTTTAATATCACTGAAAAGTATAAAATAATTTAAATATTATTGAAGTTGGTGCCCAATATACACAGCCGGTAAGCTAATACCAACTTCAATAATATTTAAATTATTTTATACTTTTCAGTGATATTGAAGTCGGTTCATTTTTTTTTAAAAGATTTTATTGTCCTTAAAAAGCGACATAATGTCATTTTTTAAGCATTCCTGCAGGTTTTCTGCGCAGTCGCCATTCTTGTATTTTCAGGAACTACCTACTTATTCGTAAGCGGTATTTATTTTATGGGATCATCATTTTTACCCAAGTGGAAAGCAAAGACGGGAAAAGAAGACCCCACCATCAGATGGGATTAATAAGTGCTAAGGAGAGAGAGAGAGAGAGAGAGAGAGAGATCATTTTTACCCAATCAATGGATTGATAAATGAATGGAACAAAGATTTTTTCAAATCTGTTCATAATTGCCAGAGTTATGCGCGAACATACATAGAAAAAAAAAATACAGAATTATATATAATAAATATAATATAAATAATAATATAATTAATTATATAAAATAAATATAATATAAATAATTATATATAATAATAATATAATACAAAAAAAAATACGAATTGAAAACCTCCTCCTTTTTTGAAGTCGGTTAAAAAGCCAACACATTTTTGGAATTATTGTCAGTCTGCCATAGATTTTCATTTCAAGTCAAACTCTACGGGGGTAAAATAAGGGGGTTGAAAGTTTGTATAGGGTATAGGGTATAGGGAATGAAATATTGAATTGAAATTTTGTACTTAGACTCTAGGCTGCTGGCTACTAGGAAACACGTGTATCAGCATTTATCAAAATTTGTCAGTTAAGGGTGTAAAATAGGAAATGAAAGTTTGTTTAGTAACTAATAGTATAATAAGATACAAGTGAGCTAAGTTACTCATTACACACGAGGGCAAAGTGAATAGAACTCTTTTAAGACAAATCAAATGGGCCCAAACTCAAATTGTTTACCAATAACCATTCCAGGGTTCCATCCATTATTGGGCAAAGTGTATAGAGTCCAAACTCGAAGTGTTTACTAGTAGCCATCCAAGGGTTTCCCTCGTCTACCTTCAAGCTCCATCATCAGATCAGCTCCATGATACCATACTATTATATTGTCACCGGTCCTTGACGCATGTGCAAAATTGAGTCGCAAGATTCCATTACTATCATACATACATACATACAGTGAAGCTAATGAAACCATGTTAAAAAAAAAACATTTTTGGTAGGTAGTGTGTTACATGTTCAGCCACTTTTGCGGGTATTGGAAATCATAAATGAAGTTACTTCCTCGTTACGTTTTATCTACTAGACTAGCTGGTCTAATGAATTGGGAGGCCCTTAATTTTTTTAATACGCCGGCCGCTGGTTGTCACTACATTATATTCATTATATTTATCGATGTTTGCTCGCAAATCAGACGACAAAAGCCGCTTACTCTACGCATAATCCGACAACGCGAAACCTTTGATTAGTATCTCGTTAGTAAGGGCTCAAAACGTAACTATAACCCCGACACAAAAAAGAGGGGTGTTACAAGTTTGATGTATTTCTGTCTGTATTTTTGACTGTGGCGAAGTTGCTCCCGAACGAATGGACAGATATTTGAATGTTTTTTTTAAACTGTTTAAAACTCGAGAATTCTTAGCAATGTCTGATGAAAAGTTCTTAAACCGAAAGAAGAGCTATTTTCAGTGTAGACATATTAGCCGATGGGGTGCAGTCCATACATGCAAAAAGAGTTTGCCTACCCTACGTCTTCTCTAAATATTGATAATTATCTATCTAATATCTATACTCTATACCATAGAATAATTTATTCTAAGCTCTATACTATATTATAAAGAGGTAGGCCTTTTTTGCGTGACTGACTCAACACCGCAGAGCCGAAACTACCAAAGCTAGGACTACAAAATTTGGACAGGAGGTTCATTTTATGGCATAACCAATCAATAAGAAAGGATTTTTGGAAATTCGAACTCTTAGGGTGTGAAATAGGGGTTGAAAGTTTTTATGGGAAGGTTGTAAAAACATTGTCTTTTAACTTGAAATTTTGCACTTATACTCTTTAATGAAAATAATAAATACGTGTATCAGCATTTTTCATAATTCGTCAGTTAAGGGTGTAATCTATACATATAAAATTACTTGTCCTGACTGACTGACTGACTGATTCATCAACGCACAGGCCAAACCGCTGAACCTAGAAAGCTGAAATTTGGACAGTAGGTTCTTCTTATGACGTAAGCATCCACTAAGAAAGGATTTTTGAAAATTCGACTCCTACAGGGGTTAAATGGGGTTTTCTTTTGTATGAAACTTTTTATTGTATGCTTCGATTGATTTGAAATTTACTGAAAAGATTCTCTAAATAAAATAAATCAATACGTGTTTCGTAAATTTTCTAAAACAACCTTTGGGGGTGTGTTAGGGGTTGGTAAACTCTGTAAAAAATTAGCGGGCGAAGCCGCAGGAAATTGCTAGTATGAACTAAAAGAGGTACGCCTTTTTCGCGTGACTGATTCATCAACGCAGAACCGAAACTACCGAAGCTAAGACTATTTGGACAGGAGGTTCATTTTATAGCCTAGGGAACCGATAAGAAAGGATTTTTGGAAAATCGAACTCTAAGGGTGTAAAATAAGGGTTAAAAGTTTGTATGGGGTGGGTGTAAAAACATTGTATTTTGACTTGAATTTGTGTACTTAGACTCTTTAGTAAAAATAATCAAACACGTGTATCAGCATTTATCATAATTCGTTAGTTAAGGGTGTAAATAAACTAATATTATAAAGAGGTGGGCCTGTTTCGCGTGGGTGACTCAACACCGTAGAGACGAAGCTGCTGAAGCTAGGACTACAAAATTTGGACAGGAGGTTCATTTTATGGATTTACCAATCAATAAGAAAGGATTTTTGGAAATTCGAACTCTAAGGGTGTGAAATCCCTATTTCAGGTTAAGAGTTTGTATGGGATGGGTGTAAAAACAATGTCTTTTGACTTGAAATTTTGTAATTTGACTCTTTAATAAAAATAATAAGATACGTGTATCAGGGTTTTTCAGAATTCGTTAGTTAAGATTGTAAAATAGAGGATGAAATTTTGTATGGGATGGGTGTAAAAACAGTGTTTTTTGGCTACAAATTTTGTAATTTGACTCTTTAATAAAAATAATAAGATACGTGTATCAGGGTTTTTCAGAATTCGTTAGTTAAGTTTGTAAAATAGAGGATGAAATTTTGTATGGGATGGGTGTAAAAACAGTGTTTTTTGGCTACAAATTTTGTAATTAGACTCTTTAATAAAAATAATAAGATACGTGTATCAGCGTTTTTCAGAATTTGTCAGTTAAGGGTGTAAAAAAATAGGGAATGAAAGTATGTGTGTTAAAAAACATTTTGTACCTATCTGTCTATTGACCTGCAATTTAGCACGCATACTATTTCTGTTTTTATGAAAATCACTTAAGGCTTTAAAATAAGAATTTGTGTTTGTGTGGTGATTTTTTTTGTTCATTGATTTAATGTATGTATTAAATACGTATGAACCACACATACTCTTAATTTAAAAGCACCTTCATCTGAATTAAATTAAGGGATAAGATTTGTATTATATGATAGGATACCAGCTAACAGTAAGGGATATAAAATAATTGATACCGTTGTGGTGGATACGCGTGGTGTAGACACGGAAGACACAATACATTAGAGTTTTTGAATTTATCAATACGTCAAGACTTCCACCTCATAGCCTCAAAATATAGGTATGTTATCCAAATATTATAATTAGATGAATAACTTTAATCCCCTTAACATGTGTGCAATGGGGTAAGATTACAGTTTAGATTATAAAAATAATATTATCGAAACCATTATCCTCATTGGACCAGCTTGGTCAAACTATGCACATTTCTCGCATCCCTTTAATGCCTACAGACAGACCTTTAGCGTCAGTAATTTCCGGTGAAAATTCTCATGTTATTACTATAGTATATATATGTAACTATAGTATATACTATATACATACTATCACTATATAACCTAAACGAATTTCAATGTCAAACCATAGAATATTTTGTTGGAGTCGATCTACGATAAGAATGTTATTCCCACGGACAGTTATATGGTTGGTCTCTATAGAGCAGGACATGCTAAAAACCAATACATCTTGATGAACACTAATTGGAATATAAAAAGTCGTGTACCTATTCAGTGATTTTAAATGATTGTATTCCTTCTTCATGTACAAAAACTATAGTCTAAGTAGATTTAATTCAAATTTTGGACTAGGATTATATAATTTTATGATAGTAGTTGGTTTTGGCGCTTCCCTTGGAAACAAGACGTGCTGGTTCGAACCCCGGCTCAAACTTCTGATTTCTTTATTTAATCACCGAATGCTGGTAACAATCACACAATGACGATTCGCGTCATTGTGTGATCGTTACCAGCTTTCGGTGATTAAATATACAAAAACTATAATCTAAGTAGATTTAATTCAAATTTTGGACTAGGATTATAGAATAATTTTATGACAGTAGTTGGTTTCTGAAATAGCAACAGCTCAGTGATCGAGCGCTTGCCTTGGAAACAAGGCGTGCTGGTTCGAACCCCGGCTCAAACTTCTGATTTCTTTATTTAATCACCGAATGCTGGTAACAATCACACAATGACGATTCGCGTCATTGTGTGGTCGTTACCAGCTTTCGGTGAAGAAAAACATCGTGAGGAAACCTGAATGTCTGAGAAAGTAGCTTTCGAATGACGTGTGAAATCATCCAACCCGCACTTGGCCAGCGTGGTGGACTATGGCCTAAGCTTCTACATTTTTAGACGAGGCCCGTGTCCAACAGTGGGACAAAAACAAGGGCTAGTAAAGAAAATAGGTTTTCTATGGAGTAACCTAAAGTTTCTTGAAGGTTCTATAGTTTGTGTGTGCCACCTTTCGGCAAGTTGTATATTAATTTTTATGGATAGTTTCTCATAAGAGGCAAAATAGAGAAGGAAAGTTTGCAATTTGTCCAATTTACGTGAAACTTAGCTAATACTTTTGGTTAATACTCTTCAACAAATTATTTCATCATCATCATTAGCAGTCAATAGACGTCCACTGCTGAACAAAGGCATCCCCCTTAGAAGGGAGGGGTTGCCATAATCCCCACGCTTGGCAGGCGGCTTGGGGATCGCAGTATAGGTGGAAGATAAATCCAAAAGAAAGACGCTGCTGCCCGTCTTCCTGTTCCCGCTTAATCGCCTCTTACGACACCCAATGAGAGGAGATGGGGGGAAGCTATCCTAACCCGGCACTCCACGGGTGCCACAAATTATTTACAACGCGTTATTTAAAATTCAATTTATAAGGGTGTTAAAAGAAATCCAAAAATGTTGTAGTTATGGCAAAATTGCTAGGGTAAATTTTATTCTACGAAAATCTACTGTAGGTAAGGTAAGGTATTATTCTTTAAACATACTAAACATAACATTTTGCCACCCGTGCGAAGCCGGGGCGGGCCGCTAGTAATAATAATATTCTAGGACAATCTACACACGGTCATCCGATCCCAAACTAGGCAGAGTCTGTACTATGGAAACCAGACAACAGATACTAATACATATATACATTTATTTTGTAAATACATACATGAATAGCTAAATAACACCTAGACACTTGGCGGGAATCGAACCCACGACCTATCGGGTAGCAGCCAGGGTGTCTAACCACTAGACCAACAAGCCCGCCGAAAAATTATGAAATGTTACAAATAAATATTACGTTTGTGCGTGACTTTGTATTAGAACTTAAAACTTCTAATAAGAAGTTAGTTGAAAAATAAAAATATAAATCGCATCCATGTTTATGGCAAGTGAAACATCCTGATTATCTATCACGCTGTTCATCGTACATTTCTTTTTCTCTGTGGAGAAATGCAGCAATGAATGTTCTGTTGTATTGTTTAAAAGAAACGGTCGTGGCGCTAACTTAGATACGGTTAAAGAAAATATCCTTTAATAAATGTTCTCTAACGTTTTTCATATAGCGTGCAACATTCGAAATGACTGTGCATACGTCCAAAGGGACGTACGTCAATGTGCGTATAATATGGAGTACTTCCATTCGGAAGTATTCCATTTGGAAGCATTCCAAATGGACGTATCGTCAGTGGCTACCTTTACAAACAAGGTATCAGAGTTAGTTGGTATTAGGTATGTTTATCATATTTTTTCTAAAATAAGTATTAAAATACTATTTTCTAATAAAACTACTTTTACGGAATATATCGCGGTTTATTACCGCCTTGGGAACCTGTGATAAATATAATTAAATCCAAAACCAAGCAAAACACTGCACGGCCTCAAGGTACTGAAAGTTTTTACTGCGTAGGTCGGACCAAGAATACTAACTAATAAAAATTGAGGGTACATCGGTAAATTATAACCATATTATAGTATGAATTGAGCGTATAGGTGACAGTGAAGAGAATTATACCGACGACTTTGGACTACCTACTGTTAAGTACTGTGCGACTCGGACTACTGTGTCTTGTGAGCTATAGTGTGTATTGTGTGAGTGTTAACGTAACAATATGTAATTACAAAGCAGCGCTGCAGCCGCGCTGCTGTCACGCTGTAACGGCGCTGCAGATTTGAAGTCACCCTAAGGCTAGGAACTCACGGCGCGGTATACACTAACACTCAAGTACTTGGAAATGTAGATAGCAAATTTCAGGAAGCGGTTTACTCGCGTTTTTTTTTTGCGGGCCCCGTTGCGGGCCGCGATAGCCCGCGGACGCGAGAGCACGCCGCGTGTAAGTTTCCTTTTTTTTCGTGGGGGAAACCTTCAAAAGGTCCGTGGGAGCTGTGGGGCTTGTGGGATTCTTACCCACTAAAACCCCTGCGGCTCTAGCATCGGCACATGGGAGGGGAAAGGGCGGCCTATCCGGTGGGATCTGCACCAGGAGCCCCACAGTGCCTTGCCTTTGAACCCACCACCGGGGGCTGCATTGTAGCCCCCCGGGAACCTGTCACGGTACTTACAGGGATGGGGGTCGCAACACCGCCGCTGACCTCCTCGGTATCGTCGCCGTACTCAATGGACGTAAAGGGGACACCCCAAATGTCCAGCGACTCCGAATGGAGCCGTGAGTTCCTAGCCTAAGTAGCGCTTGCTTCACGGCTCTCAGTTGCACCCAAACTGTGGACACGTGTTTTTTTTTGCGTGTTAAGAGATAATTTATAATATAAATACCAGGTTTTTCCGATATATGGTGCGAAAGAAGTAAGTATTAGTATACAAATACAAAAAATATACTTTTCTGTACCATAACTTTGATCAAAATGACGAGCAACGATGCTTTGGGCAAGCAAGGGTAGTTATTAGTTTGAACCTTTTACGTCAGACATAAAGTTAATTCAGTACTTGTAACCGCCAACTTTTTCAATATATTATTCAATTCTTTCTCAAGTGATGCTTCAAGTATCTTACCAAACATATGTATGGTACCCCTAACTTTAATAAGTACCTACTTCGGGAACACCAGATGTGACGGCCTAAGGGTGTAACAAATATAGACCTAAGTTTAGACTGAAAGCGATTAATCCGCTATTGCATTGGTTATGAAAAATATACTTATGTACTTATACTTCAGCTCTTCGCCAAAAAAATGGTTGGTTTAGATATCAAATTAATAAAACGTTTTCATGCAATATGAATTTAAAAAAAGTAATAGTTCGGATATCAATTGTGTCACAGTACAGGGGATCTAGTACGAGTTTTGTTAGTTTTCGAGCTCGATCAAACTGTCAGTTTTCTCCCGTACATTTTAATAGTTTCTGATAGTTACCGCTAGGGGCGCTGGTGTGATATGTATGGAGAAACTGACAGTTTGATCGAGTTCGCTATCTATCAAAACCCGTACTATACCCCCAGTATCCGCTCATCGGATAGACGTCAAAATTGGACAAGAAAAAGCATATAATCTATTCTATAATTTCTATTGATTATATTTCTTAATTTCATACATATTACACAAGAAGTTATATAAAAACCACGTACGTGATGTATTTCCCCTTACAGCTTCCGCGATCGCCATCCATCAGCAGGGGGGTGCAACTCCTTATTGGCGACCGACAATAACTACGTGGGAAAACCGCATACCTAAGTTGTTGTAACCTTGTTGCTAGTTTTAATATTACACGATGAAATGATTTATAAATATTGCAACACCACGCAATCAATCGATTATGTAGTTGCCTCCATTTATACTTGTAACGTAATTGTACTGTATTTATAATTGTATATTTAATTAAAGAAATTTTTATGATACTACCATGTTCGTGGTCAATCATAAGGTATGCGAAAGTATTACTGGCGTGCATTATGCCTAACTTATGATTCGTCTCAGTCATATACAATCTTACTTAATTTAAATCGTGTTCTATACTGTGTAGGTTGATTATATAAGTTAAAACAAAAATATCTTTATTATGTACAAACGCTCTTCTTACACATTACAATAATTACAATAATTTTCAAATTTTATTGGCATGTATTTTTGACATCCTATATAAGTATAATTTTTTTTCTTTTTTTTGACATTCTTTCTTTTCGACCTTTTCTATTTATTTTCTATCATAAGTAATTTAAAATGACTATTAATGAATACTGTTTATAATCTAAAATCTAATGCACAATTCTAATCATCTATTAATACTATTTTTATTGTAAGACGTCCTTTGTCAGTCAGTCAGCATTTTGTCAACCAAGTTGTCAACAACTCAAAAATATTTGTATGTCATATTGACAAAACATAGCGCACTCTTAGTAATAGATAAGACCTTTATGTAAAATACCTATGTTTAACAAATAAACTAATTTGATTTGATTTGACATTATCACATGCTTGATAATGCCTTCTTTTTAGTCGGCAACTTAATAACGAGTCAATTTATTTATTTGCTTGGTGGTAAGCAATACGCTTACCTATGGACAATTGCGTCGGACTGCTGCTCGTCTTTTGAGACATCTAGGTTGGTTAAGTTGGACTTGTGTGCTCACGTGATAACCGCTACACTACGGAAACATTCAAATCGTGTATGGCTTATTATAACGCATTAGTTAAGTAAGAAGGTATTGTCTGTTGGTAGTCGAAGCCCATAAAAAACTCAGTGCAGTTGTCCTCGTCATCCAATACAATAATTATAGTGTTTTGGTCCAGTAGTTCCCACCAGCTACAGTTCCCTTCTACTTCTGCGACATTGCGGAGGTGGCTCAACCGATGGGTAGATAGCACTTGATCTGCGATTGTCGTTTTCACGACAAAAGCACATCCTCCTGTTTCCTAGAGACTTTAGCTTCACGGGTTGCTAAATCCACCGGTTTACGTGGTCGCCAAGGGTACCCTACGGTGACAACTGCCTTGGCGGAGCGAGACCCGAGCGCTCGCGCGGTTCGTCCCGGAACCGCGCAACTCGGACGGGATCAGGTTCACCGGCCCTGGGAGTGACCCCCTAGTCGACCCTGATCGTCTCCCTCCCACCCTCCTCTTCCTGATCCTATCCTTCGGGTGCTGTTTGGCACCAAGTCGGCTCCGGTCGGCTTGCTGTCTCTGCCCCGGAGCAGCTAGGGCTACTCACCTCTCGCACATTGAGATTGGCGAGAGACTCACGTTAGGGCCTACACGTTAGGCACTCACCCTTCCCCACCTTCACCCGGTGGGGGAAGCCATTCAGTACACACCGACTGGGGTGTCCCCCCCAGTCGTGCGTTCCCCCCGTACTATCGAGCAGTATGGACCGTCCGGGCATGGAGTTCTTTCGCGAATTCTTTGAGTTCGCGAAAGCGCGCTGGCCCGAGATGGTCAACGACTTCGCATCCCATACCGCGCCCTCCGCGATGCCTTCAGCAGCCGCGCCCTCCACGTCCGCGATCCCCGCGACCGCGTCCTGCCCCGCGTCGACCGCGCCCGCCGCGTCCGCGACTCCGTTGCCGCCCGCCCTCCGTGCGGAGCCCGAGACGGACTCTGAGTCTGCCTCGAGCTCCGACATGGAGGTCGAGCTCATTAACTCGCCGCGTCCCACTACGCCTGCTGACGGTTTCACGGTAGTCAGCAGGAAGAAACGCGCGCTCAAGTCCCGCGACCTTCCACCGACCAAGTACATATGTACTGAGTCGGAAAGCCCAGAGTCACCACCTCGCGTGACCCCCCCGATCCGCTCGACCCCGCCACCGACGTATTTTTCGCCGATGGCTTCTCCGGCCCCCGAGCCCCGCAATACTCCCCCGCCCACGCGGCCACCGCGTAAGTCCCCCCCGCCCCCACCCATTGTCGTTCAAGACAAGGCCGCGTGGGAGCGCGTCAGTAAGGCGATCTACGCCCGAAAAATCTCATATACCAAGGCGATGAACACGCCCCTTGGCATTAAGGTAATTATGTCCACCGCGGACCAACACCGCGAACTGTCCAAATTTCTCCGAGCCGAGAAGATAGGTTTTCATACCTACACTCTCGACGGGGACCGCATCATCCGCGCCGTAATCCGCGGAGTCCCTACCCAACTCAGTACTGAGTTCATTAAAGACGACCTTCTGTCGCAGTCCTTACCGGTGATGGAGGTGCACCGTATGCACCCTGGCAACCGCCCGCTCCAACCGTACGAGATGGTTCTGGTCCATCTCGTGCGCTCCGACGAGGGCAAACAAATCTTCAATTTGAAGACTGTTTGCGGCCTCACCGGCTTCGCCGTAGAAGCCCCCCACAAACGTGGCCTACCCTGGCAGTGCCATAACTGCCAGTTGTACGGCCACTCCTCCCGCAACTGTTTCGCGAGGCCTCGCTGTGTGAAGTGCACAGGAGACCACGCGACGTCTCAATGCGAGCGCAATAGGGAGACGGCGACCGAGCCTCCCGGATGCGTCCTCTGCGGGACCATCGGGCACACCGCGAACTATCGCGGCTGCCCGAGGGCCCCGAGGAGGAACCGCCGGGTGGCGAGGCGCAACAATCTCCGCGCTCCCCCCCCGCCCCTCGGTGCCCTATGCACCAAGGGCCTCCGCCCCTCCACCCTTGGAGTCCTACCCGCCCGCGCCTTCAGCGCCTCAGGCCCCGGCGCCCTCAGCGCCTCTTACGCAGCCGCTTCCGGCCCCCCGCGTCCCCGCGCCCTCTGCGCCACGACCGTTCTCAGCATCCCAGCCCGCAGTGCGTCCACCGAACGCGTGGGATAAGACACTGCCATACGTCCGCCCCGCCGCTGCTCCTAAAGCAACGAGCGTCCCCGCCAAGCAACCGGCCGCGCCTGCGCCTTTAGCGCACGCGTCCAGCCTCGCTTCGGACTTCGAATTGGTCCGACGCTCTATCGATGGTATTAACATCGATAGAATCCGCCTTTTCGCGAGCCGCCTTCGGTGCGCACAGAACCCCTGCGATAGAGTACAAGCTATCGCCGAATTCGAGGACGTGTACTACGCCCTGTCCCCCGTAAACTCAAATGTAGGCCCGTAAATGGATTTACACCAGAGTAGACAAAAACCCCTTTCCCTTTCCCTCGCATTTTTCAATGCGCATGGCCTCTCCCGACAAAGAGATCAGGTTGCTGACTTCCTGCGAAGTCACCAAGTTGATGTCTTGCTGGTGCAGGAGACCCTCCTGAAACCCTCTCATAGGAGTCCGAATATCGCCAACTACCATCTTGTGGGAAATGACCGTGACACCTCCCTCGGAGGTGGCACTGCCATCTATTACAGAAGGGCCCTGCACTGCATCCCTATCGATCCCCCTGCGCTCACTAATATAGAGGCCTCGGTTTGCCGCCTCTCTCTTTCCGGCCATTCGGCTGTCACTATCGCCTCTATCTATCTTCCACCTGATAAGCGGCCCCTCAGGAGTGATATCGAGTCACTCCTTGACCTGGACAACGCGGTCATTCTGGCCGGCGACTTCAACTGCAAGCATGTCAGGTGGAATTGTAACGTCACCACCGGCAACGGCAGGTGCCTCGACGGCTTGGTCGACGTTCTCGACTTTGACGTCATCGCACCTATGCGCCCGACCCATTATCCCAATAATGTCAATCACCGCCCCGATATCTTAGACATGGCCCTCCTGAAGGGCGTGACCCTCCGGTTGCGCTCCTTAGAGGTTCTCCATGAGCTAGATTCTGACCACCGACCGGTCCTAATGGAACTAGGTCCGCCACCCATTTCCCAGCCGGTCACTAGGACCGTTCTGGACTGGCATCAGCTAAACACCTGTTTAGCCGATGCCGACTCTCCGAATCTTGCCCGCTTCCCGGCGCAAATCTCGTCCCCTCAGGACACCGACCAAGCGATCGGCGCTTTCACCGATCATCTCAAATCGGCCATCAGCCAGTCCTCCCGGCAGGTTGAAGCGGACAACTTTTACGCTGTGCGCTTCAAGCTGCCCGATGACATTAGGGAATTAGTCCGCGCTAAAAACGCGGCTATTCGCGCTTACGACTCCTACCCCACCGATGCCAATCGGGTCCGCATGCGTGCTTTGCAGAGGGACGTGAAGCGCAGCATCGCGGAACTCAGGGAGGCTCGATGGGGAGGGTTTCTAGAGGAGATCTCGCCGTCACACCAGGCTTACTGGCGGCTCGCGAGATCCCTCAAAACCGACACCGTAGCTACCATGCCCCCCTTGACCCGCCCTTCAGGCGACCCACCCGCGTTCGAGGACGACGAGAAGGCTGAGGTTCTCGCTGACTCTCTAGAGAGTCAGTGCACACCCAGCTCCGCTCCCGTCGATCCGGCGCACCTCGATCTTGTGGATAGGGAAGTAGAGCGCAGGTCCTCACTCCCTCCCACCGAATCCCTCTCCCCGGTCACGCAAACCGAGGTGGAAGACCTGATCAAAGGCCTTAAGCCGAAGAAAGCACCGGGCTCCGACGGCATCTCCAATCGCGTTCTCAAGGTTCTCCCTGTCCATCTGATATGTCTTTTAGTGACTATCTTCAACGCAGCCATGTCCCACTGCGTCTTTCCTGCCGAATGGAAAGACGCGGATGTAGTAGGTATCCCTAAGCCGGGTAAGCCTCGCAGCAGCCCTGCGAGCTACCGGCCTATCAGTCTTCTCAAGTCTCTCGGCAAACTCTATGAGCGCTTGCTATTAGCGAGACTCAAAGACTTTGTCAGTTCTAATAATATCCTTATTGACGAGCAGTTTGGCTTTCGAACCAGACACTCTTGCGTCCACCAGGTGCACCGCCTCACGGAGCACATCCTGACCGGGCTCAACCAGCCCAAGCCCGTCTACACAGGCGCCCTATTCTTCGATGTTGCCAAGGCCTTCGACAAGGTCTGGCACAACGGCTTGATATACAAGCTCTTCCAGTTAGGAGTCCCCGATAGGCTCGTACTCATCATACGAGACTTTCTCTCGAATCGTACCTTTCGATACCGGGTCGAAGATACGTTCTCTTCACCCCATCCTATACAGGCCGGAGTCCCTCAGGGCTCCGTGCTCTCTCCCCTCTTGTTCAGCCTGTTCACGAACGACATTCCTCGTTCGAGCAGAGTCCAACTCGCCCTTTACGCGGATGACACCGCTCTCTACTATTCCCATAGGAACATGTCCTATTTGACGCGTGCTCTTCAAGCCGCAGTCGACGCCCTGGGTCAATGGTTCCGTACGTGGCGCATAGAGGTGAACCCGGAGAAGAGTGCCGCGGTGGTCTTCTCCCGGGGACCCGCCAATATGTTCTCCGCGCGGAGCCTTCGGCCCAACAGACGACTAGTCCCAATATCCCTATCCTTGGACTAGGAAGGTTAAGTACCTCGGAGTCACCTTGGACTCCCGCATGACTTTCGGCCCGCACATTAGGTCCGTCCGCAATCGAGCGGCTTTCGTATTAGGTCGCTTGTATCCCCTTCTCTGCAAGCGGAGTAAAATGTCGCTTAGAAATAAGTTGACATTATACAAAGCTTGCATTCGCCCTATCATGACTTACGCGAGTGTAGTTTTCGCGCACGCCGCACGCACCCGTATCGATAGCCTCCAGGTTATCCAGAATCGTTTCCTCCGTCGCGCCGTCGGTGCCCCGTGGTACATGCGGAACGTAGATCTGCATTCCGATTTCAAATTAGATCCCCTTCGTAAGTTCCTCAAAGAAGCGTCGAAACGCTACTTTGAATCCGCGTCCCGTCACGCAAACAGTTTAATCCGCGCCGCCGCCGATTACGCCGCTAGTCCTTCTGACTCGCGCCGCAGACCACGGCACGTACTGCTCGACCCTCCTGACCCCATGACGGTCCTATTGGACCGGGATGCGCCGACCCCTCCCCGACAACCGTATGCTACACTAGCTATCAGACACCGGTCTCGCCGGCGAGGCCGAAGGGTCGTACGTATGCGACCGCAACGACGTGCATCACCCCACTGAGTTTCTTGCCGGTTCTTCTCAGTGGGGGCGCGTTGTGAACCGGTGGTAAACTCAGCCCTCTCTTAAGCGACAGCCCAAGCCGAGGCCGTGCCTCCCTGAGGTGCCCTTGTGCTCGTCGCTACTTCTGCCGTAAAGGCTAGAGCGCTTCAAGCGCTCGCCTCCTATTGTCCGGTGAAGCTGCAATAGCCATCTGCGGTTAACAGCGTCTATCATTCCCAAAAAAAAAAAAAAAACACGATTTGAATTATAAAAAATGATTTGGTAATTGTCTGGAAATATTGACCGTCAACCCGCACTTGGTCGGCGTGGTTTTTACCTATTCTTGTACTATACTAGCTGACCGGCGCAGCTCCGCCCGCGCTTTGTGAATCTAAACCATTCTCGAATCCCCTTGAATACACACAAACAATTTCATCAACATCGGTCCAGCCGTTTAGGAGGAGTTCATTGACATACACACGCACAATAGAATTATATATACTTATAAAGATTATGAAAAAAGTTAAGTATCTGCATCAGTTGTCTGATGTGCGAAATGTCCCATGACTTATTATCATTGTTTATATTTGAGTCAATTACGGAAGCAATTGCGATAGCAATAATAATCTATGATGTACTGGGTCTGCACGACTTGGGTCGACTATGGGTATCTAGTCTTGGGTAAAGATGGATGTTAAAAAGCTTCCAGGATTTGTGTACTTGTGCCGATCTCAGAGAGTCAGAATAGACGCGTTAGAATGGGAAACAATACGGTTACAGGCGTCTTTAATAATACAGTTGGCATCTCATCAGAGCCACTGGCGTTTGAGTAGCATTTCAAGTAAATTTTAGTGGCGAACGCGAACATCTAACATTAAGTTCGTTTCAGTTGATTTTGCCAGGCACCAAAAAGCCATGGATGGTTAGAGAATTTGGGAACCAATTTAGGAAACATGTTGAAGAGATCCTTTTTTATATATATTTTGACGGTTTAGTTAAGCGCTTTCTTTTTGATGTGCAGATCAGAAACGTTGTAACTTTGTGCATAGTTCCATTTCAATTACGCTTAAGTTTTAAGTAGTAAGTATTCATAATATCATAGACGGTCTGAACCTTTGATAGGACCTTTGGCATATGAAATGCAATAATCCATATCCTGACACAACACGTCAACTACGTTACTACTGTAAGTTGTTGGGTTATCAGATTGTAATTACGTTGTACGCCAAGGTATAAATCAAATAAAATCTTTTAAAAAAAAAATTGAACCGACTTCAATATCACTGAAAAGTATAAAATAATTTAAATATTATTGAAGTTGGTGTTAGCTAACCGGCTGTGTATATTTGGCACCAACTTCAATAATATTTACATTATTTTATACTTTTCAGTGATATTGAAGTCGGTTCAATTTTTTTTTAAAAAGATTTTATTTTAAACTTTTTAGTGATATTTTCATATATAAAGATTGAACCATCGAAAACCGTAAAATTATCTAGGTAGGTTATGATCACATTATCGTCTACATAGTTTTACATAATTCATGTTTCTTCAGAAAAAAATATCCGATCGTAATGAAATTTACATGGAATCATCATAGTAGTTTACTCTCTCGAATAAAAAAAGAATCATCGAAATCGGTTCATAATTGTCAGAGCAATGTAATGGAGAACATCAGTTTTATGGTTTTTACCAGATAAATTCCTCCACATCGTTCATGGTCCTCCAGGAAGTTCTTATCCGGTTGTAATAAAATTCATACAGATTCAAAACAGTGGTTTCTTCTTTAGAATAAAAAAAGGATCATTGAAATTGGTAAATATTTGCCAGAGTTATGACCATTTTTGTCCTTAAAAACGACAAAAACGTCATCTATATAGGCTTTCTTGCAACTCTCAGTGCGCAGTCACCATTCTTGTTTTTTCAGGAAGTACTAATTACTAAGCAATAATTTTTTTATGGGACCCAATCAATGGATTGAAGAATGGATGGAAGAATGATTTTTTCAAATCGGTTCATAATTGCCAGAGTTATGCGCGAACATACATAAAAAAAAAATATATATATATATATACAGACGAATTGAGAACCTCCTCCTTTTTTGAAGTCGGTTAAAAAGTACCGCATCTCATCCCAGCCAGCCGTCTTTTATCGCCAGATCCACCTAGTTGACGGGCCTGTTGGTCTAGTGGTAAGACACCTTGGCTGCTAACCAATAGGTCGTGGGTTTGACTCCCACCAAGTGTCTGGGTGTTATTTATCTATCTAAGTATGTAAGAAAAAAAGTATACAAGTATTAGTAATCTGGTTTCCATAGTACAGGCGGCTCTGCCTATTTTGGGATCAGATGACCGTGTGTGGATTGTCTCAGAATATAAAAAAAGAATAGGTATATATCAGTGGCGTGCACTGAAAGCAGGCAAAAATATCTGCGAGTTGTTTATGCTTTATGCTATTTGTTCGTGTTCCACCACAAACATCCTTAAATTAACCAATATTACCAACACATCCATTTACATTAAAAAAAATTACGTTAATTCATGTCCAAACTAAGATTTTTTTTTATTAAGACTGTTTAAAGAAAACCTAGGGTAGGCAAAGTATTTTTGTCAGTATGGAGCGGCTGAATAAACTTATTATTGTTCTCAAATGCAAATTAATATGTCTATAGTATTTGCTTGCTTATGGATATTTGAAATGGTATAATAACATACTTAAAATAGGTGAAACAAGCCAAATACATTTTTTTGCCTACCCTCTGTGCACGCCACTGGTATATATTTTTACTCCCAAAGGGTGTGGAAAAAAGTGGGATACAGATTTCACCAGAGAGTGAAGAGGAACGACTTAGTATAGACATTTGCTTACATCAGTCATGCTGATGACTGAACTTCTGCTGAGAAGTTCCCAGCAGTATGCAGTGTGGTTCTTGATATCCGGTATTCGTGTTGGTAGATCAACAAGAGTAATATTTAGTGGCGGTACAAATTTTCCCGTATTTCGACCGACGTAACAATTATTCCGTTATGGGCATAGAAACTCTTCGTGATGAGCACTGAAGTTCCCCAGAACGACGAGTTGAGCCGGCGGGTACCGTGCTTAAACAGCATCAGTCTTGTTCTTTTCGCGTGACTATGAACACTATCAAGTTTTTTTCATTATATCAAAATAATTCATTAGTCATTTCTTTTAAGTATATATAATCAATAACACATTCAAAAGGGCTATCGTTAAGTATATTTGCAATAAATACAATTTTATTGAAATTTCATTCAAATAAATATTCAAAATTAACAAAACTCCATTCGACACATTTTCATATTCTGAGTGTATGATTTTTCAAATGTAATATTCATATTTGCTGGTAGCGCCCTCTACGATAACAACTCTAGGCCGGAGCAGCCAGATCATAGAGTACTTTGTTAGGCCAGATTGTCAAGGTCTTTAGCGCATGTGGGTAACATGTGAAATAATCGAGATAACAGTTGCAGGCAGTCAGTATAAGTACTGATGGCTGCTGCTCAAGGCTCAAGCTATACTAGTGCGCGGGTGGTGCTTGGTCCGGTCAGTGTCCTTTTTGTTTTCTTTTGCAGTCTATCAGCAAAATCTAGTAAAAACAAATAGCCAATTGATTTTTACTGTGGCGTTCCAAGGGCGAAGCTTATGTTCAGCTGTGAAAGTCTTCTGGTTGATAATGATGAGATAGTCGAGTTTGTATACTGCAGAGATTTGGTAAAACTCAAATCCTCGCAAAGGAACACCGATTCCTACCAAGAATTATTTGTAATTTTATAAGAAGCTCACTGAGGCCTCGGACACGACTTGTGGCATCTGATTATTTTTGCGGTAATACTTATTAGTATGCTTAACATATACGATTTGAAAAAAAAGCGACCGTGCAGAGATAAAGTAGAAAAAAAAAATTAAGCCTGAAAGGGCATAATTTATTACCTTTTTTTGAACATATTGGTACTTTTAAAAGATAGCTATCATACAGTCAATCATTTATTGAAAAATCAATATCAGAAAAAGAGATAATTGGTTTCTATGGACTTTTCCCGATTATCTCAATATCTTTATAACTATGACACATAGAGCCAGCGGAGTTTTATTAGTAGTTTCATTTGATGGTTATCTTTCCAAAGAAAACATAAAAAGAGGTGGCCGCAACTAAGGCCAAATTCCACACTGTGCAGTCCCACCCCAAGATATAGCCCCTGTAAGTAGTTTCATTTTTAATGTACATAAATCAAAGAAAACATTTTAGACAAAAAATTTACAGTTTCAAGTTCTGAGCATCTTGTCATTTCCAATATTTGCACAGCTGCATAAATCTAAATAATTATAATTTTTTAAAATAATTATTAAGTTCATTACTTTTGTTTTTATTTGATATATCAAGTAAACAAAAAAATGATGCCAGATACCTATTAGTCACAACAGACCTATGGGTCATAGTTTGGAGAACTATAAACTAAATGAACATTGTGACAACCTGTGTTAAGAATCACATTTAACTATACTCCAAACCAAATAAGCTTGAAGGTGATTACAACTTTATTTTGCAGTCATAAAACACCCTGATGTATAGTTGACTGTTAACGCGGCAGCAAATAAAGGGTGGTAATACAAAGTTGTTTTTGCTGACGTGCCTAGTTGGCAATGTATGTGTTATGTAGTTATTGAGCCGCAAACGAACTTGTAATCGCCTTCAAGCTTATTTGGGATGGAGTTTAGAAGAATTGAACATCAACAGGAGTATTTTTTATGGGCAGTCATTATAGCATTCAACACTCATGCATGTTTGCCTTATGAATAGACAGTTGTATGATTTGACAATAGCAGTTAACATTTTTGTTGTTTACAATATGGTATATTGATTTTGCTAATGTTTTTTTACATTCTAATTCAATAATCCTATATTGACATGTTTTTTACAAAATATGAAAAATTTGGCAATGCTTGCCTAACTTATTTAAATTAATATTAATAAAATTCTACCAGGCTCACTGTGTGCATTGATGCAAACTGTAAGTGCAGTAAGTAACTGATTTATAAATGAATAAATTAAGCTTATTTAATAACTATTTCTTCAATCACCTTTTTTATTACTTTGACTTTTTGTAGTCACTGTAATAAGACACATTAATTCTTGATGAATATTGGTATACCTATAAGTGGCATACATATGTATAAGAACCATTTACTTATTGTAAATTGCATTTTGAATTTGTTTTTAACCGGCTTCAAAAAGAAGGTTCTCTATTCGACGCGTATGTATGTAATATTAATAAAAATAAGTAATATTAATATATGTTAATCTATGTGGGCTTCTAAACAAATTTACCAAATTTTATGAGTGTATGTATGTATGTAGGTTTGTCCGCGTATTTCTCAGAAACTACAAGTCCGATTTCGAAAATTATTTTTGCAATAGTTAGAATATTTTTCAACTTAAGGTAGAGTACAAGTGTCATCAAAATCGGTCAAGTAGTTTAAAGATATAAACTTTTTATATTTTCAGTAAGTTACTGTTACATAGACGTTCAAGTTGCGTGATAGTGCTGACACATATTTTTCTAAAATAAGTCACTAAAAAGTGTTAAATAAACTATTTAAAAAAAATAAAAACGACTTCAAAGTAAATTATCTAAAAAGCATAAAATAACGAAGTTGGTGTCAGCTCGTGCTAGGCTTAGTTAACATGATGTGCTAGCACCAACTTCAATATATTTCGTTATTTTATGCTTTTTAGATAATTTACTTTGAAATAGATTTTTTTTAAATTGTTTATATACATATGATGTTGGTGCACCTTTTAAAATAAATAAACTGCAGAAATCATACGTAGTAATGTTTAGGTGTAAATTACCTTGAAAAGTTTAAAATTTCTGTCCACATAAGTAAATAATATTCTCTAAAACATCAGAAGTTACATCCATTCCAATCATATGTAAAATAAGGATTACCAAGTAGTCATTCAGATACCACTGTATAAACAGAGGACATGTACATATAAATATACCTACTTTATAAGCATGTGTAGGTACACTATTCCCTACACAAACTCGACTGTTCCGAAATTACAATAAAGATGAAATTCAGATTTGTGTGTACTCACTGATCACAGTGCGAAGAACTAGACTCGCTGGGGGTGTCTGCCATCCCACGATAAAAACCATGGAATCTTCAAGAACTTGTTGGTTAGATGGATTTTTAGCGCTCTATTCAGAAAGCAATTATTATGAACCCACAAGAACGAGCACTTATACGGATTCTTACTGTTTTTTTTTTACTGTCAATATTATTGATAATCGGCGAAACACGATCCAGCACAGGAAAATCTTAAAGTTTACACCAAATTTAATTTACACTGTTAATAAAACGACATACGATACATACGACAAGAAAAGCAAAAACATTCCAGTTCTTGTCATCTTTTCAGTTGTCAACAAAGTTGTCTTGTCAACTGTCGTAGTTAGTTGTCAATGTCATATGTATTTCTTTTGTATCTTTTCAAGGCATCAAGATTTCAAGGTGATTTCAAGAGCTGGCGAACTATCAAGATTTTCAAGTTTGGCTTTTGAATATCCTTTTTGAAGTCGGCTAAAATATCTTTGCTATTGTCCAATGTAAGTTTTAACCAAAATTTAGGATTTTTAAATTCGGAAGCATTTCTATCATTCATGGATGTAATATGTACTACGTACAAAAACTCCTTGCTATCATTAAGCTCATAGATATACTAGGTACTTATCTAGTATATCGATGATTATGTTGCTCGAACTGGAATCGTAAATAAACTTATTATTCTAAGAAATAAACCATAAAATCATGGTGCCACAGTCAGTGACACATTGACTGGGCAGTACAGTTTCACTGAACTAGCGTAATATTATCTAGCTAGGTACTTAAGTACCTACAGATATTACCTACCTTTATGTTTATAATTACTTCTAGAACTGTTCACAAACGCATTGGAGGACGTTTGCAAGGTCTTGGACTGGAACGGGTTCGGCATCAACATCAACGGCGAATTCATTACTCACCTTCGTTTTGCTGATCCTATAGTACCTATAGTCACATTAGGTATGGCAGAGTTCAGTGGCCGCTGTATAAAAAATTGTTGGGGGGCCCAATTTGGTATTGGTATAGCGGGCTGGTTTCCGCAATTCCACGACAAAGCGCGTATTTTGCGTGTGGGTGGGAATGGGTTTATTCAATCCACCCTAACTCCTCGAGAAAGGCCAGCAAGCGCTTGATGCCACTGACCATCTCTTGGAGAGTACTCGGGTTTCCGAAGTACTTTGCCCTGTATGCAGCGACCTCCGGGCATCTCAGTAGCACGTGGGCCGCCGTTTCCTCCTCCTCTATACACGCTCTGCATAGAGGACTGTCTGTAACTCCTATAGTGAAAAGGTGTTTATTAAATGAACCATGTCCGGTAATGGCTGCCGTGACTATGCGTAACCGTTGTTTTGGTAGTCGAAGCAGCTGCTTGGTGAGGCGACAATCTATGACTGGGAGCGCCTCTTTGGCCTGTCTGCACTCACCATGATTCGTCCAGTGGTCGTTGTGTTTTGCCCTAGTGCGCTGTCTTACCAGGATGCGTAAGTGTCCGAAGGGGATTGGCACTATAGGTTCAGGTCCTACAGCATCCATGGCTGATCCTCTTCTGGCGAGCTCGTCCGCGGCATCATTACCGCGGGAGCCACTGTGTCCTTTAATCCATTGAATGGTTATGTCATTTAGATTGCCTACCTGATTAAGTTTTTGGTGACATTCGTATAGCAGCCCAGTGTTGACGATGTATCCTTTAAGGGCTTGTAGAACTGACCTGCTATCGGAGAGTATACGAATAGAATGATCCTCTACCCCCCGATTCATGATAGTTACTGCTGCCATATAGATTCCCATACATTCAGCTTGAAAAACTGTGTTATGGGTTCCTAAAGGTGTAGATATATTGATATCGAGATCCTCTGAGAAAATCCCGATACCAGTTCCTGTTTCGGCCTTAGATCCATCTGTGAAGATCCTTAGCTCCTTAGAACTAGAGCCCCTGCTCTGGTAGTCTTCATACAGTTGAATCTATTATTTCTTATCGAAGATAAATTGCTTTGGTACGCGGTCGTTGATTGCCCGTGTTATTGGGATATTCTCAGCGAGCTCGTCCAGTATTGCGGCATGCGGTGTGTTGTAGTTTTTCCAGAGGCCCAAGGTCTTTAGGCGTAGTGCCGTCATCGCTGCCTCCTGTTGTATAAATAGGTGCAGCGGTGGGAGGTTCAGCATGGCTTCCAGCGCTGCTGTGGGTGTAGTCCTCATACACCCTGTAATAGCCATGCAGGCGAGTCTCTGAAACCGCTGTAATTTGTTAGATGCTGTGTCAAGTCTGGTCCTTGGCCACCAGACCACAGCACCGTATGTGATCATCGGGCGGATCACCATGTTGTACAGCCACAGAATTATCTTAGGTGATAGTCCCCATCGCTTTCCTATCATCCTTTTGCACTGCCACAGGGTGATACTGGCCCTTTCTATTTTGTTATCCATATGGTTACTCCAATTTAGTTTACTGTCTAAGGTGACACCAAGGTATTTCACTTCATTAGCCAGTTGGAGTTCTTCGTTGAACAGCTTTGGTAGCCGATGTGGACCAAGCGTTCGCTTTAGTGTGAACATGACTAGTTCAGTTTTCGCAGGGTTGACTGCCAAGTCAAATTCCCTGCACCAGCGTTCCACAATCCGTAGCGCCTGTTGTGTATGGTCACAGACAATACTAGCTACTTTGCCTGATGTCAGGATAGCAAGATCATCCGCGTAGCCTATTGTATAGTAGTGGCTGGCATTGAGTTTGGTGATGAGGTCATTTATGACCAGGTTCCAGAGGAGCGGAGATAGAACGCCTCCCTGGGGACAGCCTCTGGCTATCATAGCCGAATGCTCTTCACCCTCAAGTCTCACTACGCGTTTGCTTAACATGTTTTTGATCCAGCCTATAAGTACTGGGTTCACTCCGTGTCTATCCAGAGCAGCACTTATGCTGGTAAAGTTCGTTTTGTCGAAGGCTCCTTCGATGTCGATAAAAGTGCCTAGGCAAATGCCTTTCTGCTGAATAGCCTCCTCTATTCGACTGACTACTAAGTGTAGCGCGGATTCGGTTGATTTGCCTGAGCTATAAGCGTGTTGGTTATCGTGTAAGGGTAACTGTTTTAGCGCACCTTCTCTCAGCTCTCTCTCACAAAGTCTCTCCAGAGTCTTTAGCAAGAAGGAGGTTAGGCTGATTGGTCGATAGGATTTTGCGTTTGTGTAATCCCCTTTTCCAGGTTTGGGGATGAATATGACTTTCACTTCCCTCCAACCCTTCGGTACGTATCTATAGGCCAAGCATGCCCTGAAGATAGCGGCCAGCACCTCAGCTACGGGTTCTTCCCCCCATTGCATTAGGGCAGGAAATATGCCATCTGGACCTGGTGCTTTAAAGGGTTGGAAACTTCCTATGGCCCATTTGAGTTTCTCAATTGTGACCAGTTTGCATAATGCCAATCGTCTTCTGATGGTGTAGAGTGCACATCTTGCCAGTTTATTTCGTGTGTGAAGGTACATCCTGGGAAGTGAGCTTCTATTAGGACGCGCCTAGTTTCTTCTGGCGATGTGGTGAGTGTGTTATCAGGTTTTCGGAGAGAACCGGGTCCAGCTTGGTTCATTTTTGCTAGTATTTTCCTTACCCTGTTTGCTTGTTGGCAAGATTCAACGTTCCCACAGAATTTACGCCATCCCATGGTACTTCTTCTTATGCATTTTTTGTAGTTGGATTTTGCAGACTTGTATTCGTCCCAATCCTCGTCCCTACATGTATTCATTGCCCTATTTAGAGCCTTCCTTAACTTTCTGCGTTTACGCTCTAGTTCCGCACCCCACCAGGGTTGCTTGCCAGGTGTCTTGGGCGCGTTGGTCTTTGGGCATGTTTCGTGGTAACTATCTGTCATGACTTTTGTTAGATAGTGTACCTGTTTATCAATGTTTGTTGTGTCCATTTGAGCCGGTAGAGCTTCTGGTAATGCAAGTTTTGCATTAAGGACTTGTGAGTACCTGGCTTTATCCGTATTGCGTGGATTTCGGCTAGGTGTTATCGGTGGTATGCGAGCCTGGAGGTCGAAGCGGATCCACCTATGGTCCGAGCATGAGGCTTCCATGGAAACATGCCATCCATTGATGATTCCTGCCGTGCCCTCAGATGCAAGTGTAAGATCAATAATTGTACGACTTCGTCTATTGACGAATGTTGGTTCTGAACCTGTATTTAGTAGGGTGAGATTAGTTGTGAAAAGATAATCAACTCACGCCTTACCTCTATTGTTTTGTGTAGCCATTCCCCAAAGGGGGTGGTGAGCATTGGAGTCAGTACCGATGACGATTTCGGTCCCGTTTCTTTCGCAATGATTCACCAGGCGGACGAGATCAAAGGGAGGTGGCTCCTCCGCTTCTGGCATGTAGATTGAGGCAAGAGCTATTACCAATTGATCGGTGTCCTGCTGTATATTGAGTCTTATGGCAGAGAGATCCCTGCAACAGAATTCTGTTAGAAGCTGTACATTAAGATTTTTAGTAGCATAGATACATGATCTGGGATGATCATGATCAGTAAATAGTAACTTACCCCCGAGATTGGAGAGTCCTTGTATATGGCCAGCCCTGATCCACGGCTCTTGGATCAAGGCAATGGCCGTTTGTTGCACCTCCAACCACTTGCGTAGTTGAACCGTAGCGGTTTGGCTGTGGTGGAGGTTTGCCTGTATTATTTTACAAGCTTAGGGCGAAGGGGACGTCATTTTTGGTTGGATCCTCCTCCACGTCCAGCTGTAGTCCGGCCAGAAGATCGCCAGACTCGATATCGTCCTCTGCCAGGCAGGAACCCATGGACATATTGTCGTCCAGGTCCTCGCCCGACAGTAGGGCGGCCTCTGAGTCGGCGATGGCGGGTATGTCAGAGTCCTCTGCGGTGGTTGCCACCGCACTGGATTCTGGTATGTTGATGGGGGGGGGGGGCTATAGCCCCTGAGGGCTTTTGTTTCAGTTCCTCACGGATGGTACTTGTGGTTGGGTCCCAGCCCTGTGGGACTTCGGAGTACTTGCCGTTCGGACCCTGAAATTTGACAAACACGGCCCCCAAACCGATTGAGAGCCGGCGTTCTGCCTTCATCAGGGTCGGAATCTGGTCTTCGGGGACTCCGACTACCACAAACCATCCCGAAGCTTGTTTTTGGGCATTTAGTAGCACCCAGCTAGATATCTGAACCCAATTGGGGGGCCCAAAAAAAGGGTAAAGGCTCCGTGGCTCGGGGGCATCGTATCATTGATATGGCGGTAGCTACGCCCCTGGCAAAGTCGCTGAGCATCGTATTGAGGATACGATGCTCAGCGAACTTAGTAGCCTTTCCCAACAGGTGGGTCTTAAAGTGAACATGGACAAGACGAAGATGACGTCTAATGTCCATGTTAGATGTTAAGATTTTTCACCATTGGGTTGCACCCGTACTGGTAAGAAGTAGTTGGGAACCGATACACTCGAAATTGTTGACCACTATGTTTATTTAGGACAAACCCAGTTAGGTCGGTCCAAATTCGATACAGAGGGCGCCTGAAGAATCGAACTCGAATGGGCAGCGTAACTATGTCGGTATATCACGTACGAAATACCGCAGTACCTGAAGACGAAGTTTTTTAACCAGTGTGTTGCCATGCCAGTGAAGACATGGTACTGAGACGTGGTCCTCAACTGCTGGCGTTTTAGGGAAGCTCAGAGTCACACAACAAGCTATGGAGAGAGCCATGCTCGGAATTTCTTTGCACGATTAACTCTGGAATGAGCAGATACGCCGAAGAACTAAAGTCACCGACGTAGCTCTCAGAATCTGCAAGTTGAAGTGGCAATGGGCAGCCCACATCGCTCGAAGTTCGAGTTCGGTTCTCGAGTGGCGACCACGAACCGGAAGACGCAGCGTAGGTATGTATAGGTCTCCTATTACAGTTACGTTACAGGTGACCAGTGGATGCAAATAGCCAATTGTCAGCAGTGGACGTCTTTCGGCATGTCCCAGGACAATCCACTCAAGGTCATCTGATCCCAAACTAGACAGAGCCTGTAGGTACTATGGCAAATTAGGTCGCCTGTATCCCCTTCTCTGCAAGCGGAGTAAAATATCGCTTAGAAATAAGTTGACATTATACAAAGCTTGCATTCGCCCTATCATGACTTACGCGAGTGTAGTTTTCGCGCACGCCGCCTGCACCCATATCGATAGCCTCCAGGTTATCCAGAATCGTTTCCTCCGTCGCGCCGTCGGTGCCCCGTGGTACATGCGGAACGTAGATCTGCATTCCGATTTCAAATTAGATCCCCTTCGTAAGTTCCTCAAAGAAGCGTCGAAACGCTACTTTGAATCCGCGTCCCGTCACGCGAACAGTTTAATCCGCGCCGCCGCCGATTACGTCGCTAGTCCTTCTGACTCGCGCCGCAGACCACGGCACGTACTGCTCGACCCTCCTGACCCCATGACGGTCCTATTGGACCGGGATGCGCCGACCCCTCCCCGACAACCGTATGCTACACTAGCTATCAGACACCGGTCTCGCCGGCGAGGCCGAAGGGTCGTACGTTTGCGACCGCAACGACGTGCGCGAGTGGGGGCGCGTTGTGAACCGGTGGTAAACTCAGCCCTCTCTTAAGCGACAGCCCAAGCCGAGGCCGTGCCTCCCTGAGGTGCCCTTGTGCTCGTCGCTACTTCTGCCGTAAAGGCTAGAGCGCTTCAAGCGCTCGCCTCCTATTGTCCGGTGAAGCTGCAATGGCCATCTGCGGCTAACAGCGTCTATCATTCCCAAAAAAAAAAAAAAAAAGTACTATGGCAACCAGACAACTGATACTTACATTATATTTTTTTACAGACAATAGGTGGGAATCGAACCCACTATCAATTGGGTAGCGGCCACTGTCTAACTACTTAAACACTTTGGCCGCAACCTGTACTGTTTCATAAATTTACTATACCATCGCAACACAACAAAAAACTCATTGTACGCCAATAAGATATTATGTACCGTACCAATGTTGTAGATACCTACGGTGTGTAGGTATGTTATACACCGCAGCGGCACGGCACTCCGCCGTGGCAGGCAGCATCTTGAAGGACAGAGTAACGCATGACAAACAAATCTAATTTGGGCTTATCAAGTCTTCACAACGAGAATCTCGTGATTGATGGACCTGGGGTTTATAGGGTTTTTTTTTTACATTTTTGATTATCAGCAAAAAACTACTTCACATAAGCCAAAATAAAAATCTCTTTCGAGATGTGCAAATGAAGCCCTTTCATATGATACCCCACTCGATACAGTAGTCTCACTTTAAAATTTTGATGACCCATTTCGACCCCCATTATAAAAAAGTAAAAGAAAAAAAATTTTTTTTTTCATTTGGGATGGGGTTGGGTAAGTAAGATCTAAAACTATTCCAAGTTTCAAATTAATAGCATCAGTGGTTCCTGAAATATATAGAGTTGTGACAGACAGACAGACGACGACATAAGGGTAAAATAATTCAGTGCACGTAATATAAGCGTTCCTAGGTTGGATAAGAGTACATCTAGATTCTAGATGTACAATTACCTCAACCGGAGGGCCTTCTAGGTGTTGGATTCTAGAACCTAGAAGCCCCTCCGGTTGAGGTAACTGTTTTTTTATATATTTTAGTACAAGAGTAAATAATTTACTGAATATATGCCAGTGAATAACATTTACTACATTTTTATTTTTGTGACACCACCTGTCCTAGAACCCCAATAGAGACAAACATCTTCCCTTTGTAATCCTGAAGAAACCCAGGCTTACAAATGGTACTGGTTTTGATGCTAGTCTTGTATTTAAAAGTAAATAAAACAATATCCCAATTTAATACCTAATTTGGCATTTATTTGCTTACAATTACAATAAAAAGACATAAGTTAGTCTTTAATATAATACAGTTACGACGAACAGACATTGAATTATTTACCGACGTCAATATAACATTATAAAATGGATATTATTATGAAGATTGCGTCACTACTACTACCGGGGTCACGAACACTGTATCAATGTCTATAGCATCACCTCTAATAGCAATATTATGTTCACCTTACCTTCTCGATAGAAAGTGACAGCTATAAACTACGTATATTGACCTCTCTACCTCATGTCACGTAACATGATAATAATACTGCTATTAGAGGTGATGGTTCAGGCCCAGTTCTGAATTAAAAGACTTTGAACGACCGTCCTAACGGCTATACACCGTCCGTGACCGCGAGAGTAATTATATCGACTCGGAAGTACATACATAGTACATACGTAGTAGTACTTACGTTTCTTTTTACATTTTTATAATAATTCAAAATAGATTTGGCTGGTTAAAATGTTTCCTTTTGTTAAATCTTTATAGATGGCATTGATGTTAAAAACAACGTTTCCCAACAGGTGGGTCTCATAATTAACATGGAAAAGACGAAAATCTGGTCTAATGTCGATGTTCCACCCGTACCGGTAGTTGCTGGAAAGGATACCACAAAATAATGAGAGTAGTAGGTAATCTCATTATTTTGTGACTGTATATAGTTAGGTCAGTCTAACTTCTTGTTGCCAGTGCAGTGATTACGTAGGGTACAGAGACGAGATCACTAAATGCTGCCCTTTTAGAGAAGCTCAGAGTCGTGCAACGAGCTATGGAGAGAGCTATGTTCGGAATTTAATTGCGCGATAAAATCGGAAATGAGGAGTTTTGCCGATTAAGGGCTCCCACACATAACTGCGATGCGATGCGGCGCCGCATTGCAGGAATTTGTATCGAAACATTCATTTGTTTCTCGCGGATATTTGCGATGCGATGCGAATTCGCAGTTATGTGTGGGAGCCCTAACTCAACAAGTTACCGACTTAGCTGTCAGAATCTGCAAGTTGATAGAATTGTCAAATCAATTCGAGTTCTGAAATAGTATATCGATGTCTGAAACGAAAAAAATATTCTTAATAAAAGTTTCATCGAAATCGACTCTTATCATAGCCGTCCGAGTTGCTTTATAGTTTCGCAACCTTGGGAGTGTTTCAATGAGGAAAATAACAATGACTCGCATTTTGCTTGACTTCACAACCATATTCTCAGGCCACGTATTGCTGATTGATATCTTGGTAACAAAAAAGTTACGATGAAAATTGATCTAACTGATAACTATGATTAAAAATGATCTAAAAAAATAAATCATGAAAATATAATGACACCAACTTCCACAAATAATACTTATTTTATTTGATGGCGGTTTTTATTTTCTCTAAAAATAGATTGAATATACCTTAGAAATTCAATATTAATACTAGTAGATTCTCGTAAACAAACACTACAAACAGCTGAATTTTAATTCGCGAGCCAGCACCGATTTGTTAGCAAAGCTCTTGACAGCACTATAATTTATGATCATGACATAACTAATCGTTACAGGATACCCAAAATAAGATTTGACGATTCTGAACCAAAATTTAACAACAGCGTTAGGTGACAAAACATTTGACCATGCTTTGTGGAACTCGATTGACACTACAAGGGTTTAGAAACTTGATGTAACGAGTTACACAATTACAGATTAAGGTTGACATTTTCTTTAAAGTTAACGTTTTGATTTGATAGTATAATAATTAAGGTTTTGATATAAACAAGTATTGTATTATTTGGACATTCAGTATAGGAAGACTATACATATAATTGTATCACTATGACCAATAGACATGGACGTTTTCTTTACAAGTTTGTTTATTCTTAAGCCCGTCACAGACCTAATACGAAACAGAGCTTTATTATTATATTAATATAGATTATATGCTTATTAAGATATATTTTGTATACTTACTAATTTTCGAGTGACTGCACACGTAGCTATAATATGTATATTTCTGTCATGTATGTCATAATACGGTATAATAACATATAATATCTAGGTCTGTGACGGGCTTTACAGTTACAGTAACGAACGTAATTATAATAAACGATACGAGGCTTATCCGACACAATAAAGTCACGAAACTATAAAAGCGTCTACCTTTTGACCATGACCATGCTGTAAACAACAGAATCAGACAAATATATTCACTGAATGACTGACAATCAGACAAATTTATTCACTGATTTAATATGAAACAAAACAACGTCAACTAGTACGATCCGTCACCGTCCAACAAATACTGTAGTGAGAAGCTATGACTGCCAATCATAACTTCTCGCCAGTATCCTATTAAATAAATAGTCGTGCGCGATTGGAAAACTAAGTTCCATGCATCCATCGCCTTGAACCACGTGTCTGGAAGAACAGTTTGCGTTGCAAAGCCATACGCGACTGAAGAACGCGTGCCTTATATTGAATACGGATTTGAAAAGGGAGTTGGCGTAACAAACCCGTGCGTATTTCACGACAGGCTGCCTCCTATTGAATACGGAATCGGAAATACGCGTCCAGTATAAACATTAGCTATCGTTAATTCGAATTATGCCATTTTTTATCCAATTACTTTCACTCTTTGAGGAGTTTATGATTATTTTCCATTATTAAGTACGAGATAATCGATATCTCTACTCACTATAAGTAATAGTTGGCACTTGGCTGGGAGTGTCAAAATAATCAAACTTTATCAACTGAACTAATGATTTATTAACTTTAATTGATGTTGGGAAGTGCGGCAGTTAGTATATGAACATGACGTTGTGCGTGACTAAGCAGGGTGGCTGCGGCTAGCCACCACACAAGAAAAAATATATACAATCCAATGATATTAGAAGTGAAACACTTTATACGTACCTACTAGGCAATCGATGATCAAATGGCACAGCACTCACACATAGTCACACCTAATACTGCAGTATCACACTAAAGCATCTATTTATTATAGAGGCATAAGTGTAACGGAATTCATTTACATTATGCTAACGAATGAAATTTGATTGGTGTATTTGGAAAATTTACATGATGGTACTTTTTCAAAACGATGCGACATTGTCATTGCTTGCGGGGGTGATGTGCGACCGATACAAGGTTTGCTAATTAGCCTAGTTTTGTGTGCCACTTCTGGATTGTCTATAACCTATGTGTTTTTACTTCTAATATCATTGGTACTATCAGTACAACTGACAGTATGGACGTCGTGCATTTATACTCATCTGCATTGCGTTTAGTATACTACCGGTTATTGAACAGCTTCTATACGCGATGATAAAGCATAACACTTGTCAAATGATTTTTTCGATTGATCTAACAAATCAGTTAAATTTTATGCATCCGAGCTTTCAAGTTCAGAGGTATTCCGGCTGTATAAGACCAACCCTACTACTACTACTTGTTGTTATTTACAAATAGCAGTACCTAAAAATAAGGTCAATATCAATTTAAACTAATAGAAGCCTGAACAGTGATAGCCTCCTAGCAACAAAAGAATCGTTGCCTGTGAGCAATATTAATAAAAAATAAATATGATTATATAACAGTGAAGAGCATAGGTCGGATTGATTGATGACAGTAAAAATACAATCGCTTGTGCAGTTACTAAAACTATTCAATTCAAAATGTTATAATGTATCTTAAAATTATAATATACGAATAAACTCATATTAATAAAATTATTACTAAAGAGTGGAGTGTTATATCACGAATTTACAGTAATAAATTAGTATGTTGTACAAATAGATTCACTTATAACAAGATACATTTTACTGTATTAAGCATCAAACAGTCCTGTATAAAACACAATAGTTTATTGTATGGGGTTATTAATTTAACCATTAAGCCGCAAGTAGCACATCTGGCCTCGTTTCCCATGATCAACCTATGCGACCAACATAAATTAGAATTACAAAACCAGCATATTTTATGTATATTAATTCCATTGCCATTTGAGGCACGATTGTATATGATATTCGCATGTATATCAGGCATTAGATATCAGTACATTTACATAATCGTTTGTTAAATTTTAATAACTCTTCTGCAACTAACAGTAATAACACGTAAGTACGCAAATATAACTTTAGAAACATTGCATATTAATGAATTTATTACTTACGACTAAATATATTTCTTTTCAAACAGCTAAGAACAATTCCATTTAAATCAACTATTAAATAAAAACGCATTAAAATGTCGTTTCGTTTGGGAGCTACAATGTCAAAGCCAGATACACAAACAGACAGGCTTCACAATTTAAGATTGATCGTAAGTTATTGCTTAAAAATATTAACACATGCTACTTCAGATACCTACAATGAAGAAAGTAGTACGGTGTAGAAATAACTTTAGTGAATACTCTAAAACTTATGCAGCGATATTAATGAAACAGGGTGGAAAAAACGAACGGAACATGAAGGGAAAGTACATTAAATATTGAAGATATCAAAATTCAAATAAAGGATAAAACCTTGTTTTTAAAATCAAGAATAACCACATTCAAACATACGTAGGGTGCTAGAAAAACCATAATATCGACTAATAAAAATGGTAGCGAAACATATTGTAACGGAGGAACATTTATACACTATTCCTAATAACTAGGGACCGGATTTATATGCATTTAGAATTCCAAAATATGTACATATAAGAGGTATAAAGGAACAGAGTGCACAAAAAAAAAATGTTATACGAGTACCTTTTGTTTGGTATTCAGACAAACCCGATTTAGGGTTTTTGAGATACTTTTTGTAATAAACTGATACCTACCCTTTTTAATATGAATAAAGAAAAAAAAAAACTTGTGTTTACGCAAGCTTGAGCTTTATAATATCTCCCGCTGATTTTGTGAAAGATTGGCTGCTGTGGTCGTATTGGCCACATTATTTTTATTTATGTGACTGGAACATACTTGCACAATGAGCTGACGGACCGCAATTCGCGACAGTGATTTTTGATTGATGTATTGATAAGGTGAATACGGGAATGCACAGTAAAATCAGCACCAATATCTTACTGTAACGACCCGTGACTGCGATGTGACACGTTTATCGTTTTTTTTTGTGATTTTCTTACGCTTATCGTAAGTACCTACTTTGTTTCGTAAACATCTATTTGCTACCCTTTTTACATAAATATATTCATTTTTGTAAAAATATGGACTTATCTTTGAAATATGCCAAAATATGGAAAATTTAAATTACATTTTCTCATTCCAAATGTCATGGTTCGTGTCGAAAACAACATACTGAGCAAAAACTATTGAAATTGAAAATGTCTGTTTACATATAAATCCGGTCCTTTCTAATAACAACTTTTAGACGATATTGGTCCGGAGACCTCTTTAACCATTGCAACTGTTTGAAAGAGTGAGCGTAACAACAGTACCGTAGCACTTTTAATAACTCCTGATATTAAAAGTGTTAGAAGCTCACTCGATAGTCTATTTATTTACACTTATAAGCAGTCATACAAAAATTACATACCTACCTACATAAAAATAAAATTCCTTCGAGCGCCAATAGTTCAAGGGTTAAATGGGTATTTTCACTCGAGTTAAACACTACTTTTCATTTCGACAGTGAGGAAAGTAAAATACTACACGCACATTTTATAAAACAGGAATATTAAGAATAATCAGTTAAAATATAAAGTAAAATTAGAACAATTTGAAAAAGACAAATTCAATGTTTTGTCATATACATTAGTTGGAAATTTTCTGTGAAACCTACGTTTCTTGTTTGGTTAGTTATAATTATATTGATGTAACTCAATTATCTTCGACTCCGTGGCTAATCGTAACAAAAAAAAAAATAACTTTACTACTACTGCTTTTTTAACTGTTTGAATGCAGTTTTTTTTGTAACTAAAGAATGTTACCTTTGGGAATAATTAGATACATAATATTTAATGGACTTACCCTCCGTTTGTTTTTCCACTTTGTATAATAATTAAATAAAAATCTAATCGTATAGTGCATTTTATAACTATCTATTCACCGCTTTAGTAGTAAAAATATGCCATCTGTACATTTCATAGACAAATAAAAACATATAAGTTCAGTTCTTTTGCGAGTAATATTGTTTTAACATCTTGTATTTTATTTATATCAAATATTATTTAAAATTTTATACATAATTAAAATGACATTAGGCACTTGTGTAAACAAATTTACAGATACTAAAGCCTCATATTTTTTAAGGAATGAATTTAAATATGTATTATACTAATTGAATTTTAATAAGAGTACATACCTTAATGAATAAAATAATAAATTTAAATTTCATTTCCGATCAATATATTTCTAGTCTATAATAATTTAAGATAAATAAAATCGAATAGTAAGTAATCTAGTAACACTTTTAGTGAAAGGAATGTTTTGTAAAGTTTACAAAGACTTATTTTATTTAAAAAATCATAGGTAGTTAAATAACCATGTCAGAACAAGTTACAATTGTGTTGATATGGAGTGTATTACGCATGATATTACTATAAAGTGTTACTACGAACTTACCGTATTTGGGTCTTGCGTAGGCCGTAATTGGCGTTCAGTTACGATAATATCCATTATCTCTGTGTTTCACATAAAATGAAATGCACGATAATAAACAAGTAATACGCGAGCGAGGTCAGTGTCAACAGAACACACTGGCCTCAATTTGGATATAGGAGTGCATACCGCTGCAGCAACGGGAAGTTACAGCCATGATACATGGTGGTTATTTTTTCGAGTTGGAACTACCTCTGTTCGCACGATTTTCTTGCAAAGGTATCTGGAATGAAAAATATCATTATCAAAATGGATATTACATGCCTATTAAAACACCGGTTAGGTGGGTTCCGTACCTTCGTTGACGTATAAAAGTTAGTTTGCTATTAATCTAACACCTCGGATAGCAAAAAACAATCTGCTTACTGTTATGTCAAAGTTCTGATGAATTAAATAAAACTGTTCTACGCACTTTTGCACGCCATCTGGCATAACATAGCGCTTTATACCTTAATTAGTATCAGAAATTATTTTTACACCTATGTTAAACAAAATGTTTTGTTGCAAACAGTTTTATTTTCTAGTAAAATTTAATTAAACCTTTATCACTTTTAGTTCAGACGTTTTCCTTTCACAAACTTCAGAGATACGGCACGGTACTAAATAAAAATGTGCAAAAGAAGTCCTTTCATATACTTAATGTATCCCATTTTTACACACTAGTCTTTGAAATTTCGACGTCCTATTTCGGCTCCACGGAAATTATGTTTAAGATAGAAAAAATAGATAGTTTTACTATCAAATTGTATAACGTTAGTAAGTTGCTGAAGTATGATAGTGTGATAGACAGATAGACGAATGTATTATTCTAAATCACTAATTTTTAAATCATATCTTTCATGCAAAGAAAAAATAGTGATTTAACCATCGATATACTATACTAACTAGATTAGCTGTCACGAACAAAATGACATCGAAAATGTGGTCGCGGTTACATATACTTACACAACTATACACGTAGCTAGAAATTGTATAAAATAGTTTTAAATAATTCGGAACGTCGGACTAATAGAAGCCTTCACATGTAGTAATAAAGTCTAATTCTGTATGCAGTATTGTTGGCACATAAAACCTTTACATCGGAGACAAAGAAAAATCAATAAAAAAAGTAGTTGTTTTGACCTAAACAAAAATGTACTCATTTAAAAGAAAATCTTAACCACTATAAAATAAGGTTCAAAACAGGTGTGTTTCCATTGTGTGTGTACTGACTTACAAACTTATCCGTGCTGGTGGCAAAAATTAGAACTAACTTTTTTATTATGGTAATGACGTGTAGTTTGACAGTTTCGTATAGACAGTGGCGACACGCCTATCGGCAACATTAATTTTGTCAGTCTCGGCATGGCAGTTGCGAACTACTAGCGGAGAAAATATCAAATAAATAATTTTTATTTCGTATTATAATGATATCTTAATTATATTTATTATTTAAACTAGTAGTAATAAGAACACGAAACTAAAAAAAAATTCTCCATCTGCAATTTTAGTATTACGATAAGTATTTGGACAGTTTATAAACGCGCAATAAGGAATTTCGATACGTCCTTACGTCCTGTTGTCGGCTCGTACTAATTTGAAATAGAGCGACAGCTGTCTCCGTAGCTCTATTTTCGTGACCACTTTTCGGGTCGTGACTGCTAATCTAGTTATAGGCCGACCGTTTAACTCGCGTATCGCCTGCGCGGTAAGAAGGGAGCGAGGGGAGATGTTAGCGGATGGGTGAAAGGGGTGCGCGGAGCAGAGAGCTTACGTCAAGTGCGGCAGTGCGCTGGCTGTGCTCGCAGCGCGCGGTTGGTGTTTTTGTTACGGACGCTTGAAGATAAACGCACAAGGTATACGACTGCCAAGATATATCTCAAGATGAATCGCTCTTCCAGTTTTGCGAACAAAATTAACCAGCAAGCTAAACAAATAGCATACAATGTATATTCCTTTTTTAAAGCCAGAAAACAAGATCATAATTCTACAGAGTATCTTGAAGACGTAAACCTAAACAAACTTGTTGCTAAAGCTACAGGACTTTCGGTGACTACCATATGTAAAATAATAAAAGAAGGAAATGAACTGAAAGATGAACAAAATAATGTAAATTTTAAATCACCAAAAAAAAAAACAAATCCGAAAGAAAAAAATTGAAGTTGACAGTTTTACAGAGGGCGTTGTTAGAAGAAAAATAACTCAATTTTATACGGTTTATAAGAAGGTTCCTACATTAAAAATTTTGAATGCGAAACTCAGAGAAGAAGGAATTTTAAATTGTGGCCGAGAATATTTGAGAACATTGATTCATAAACTTGGCTTTCGATTTAAGAAATGTCAATCAAAAAGAAAATTACTGATTGGACAACCAAACATCGTATCGTGGCGGTGGCGTTATCTTAATGCGATAAAGAAGCACAGAAGAGATCAAAGAAACATTGTTTACCTCGATGAAACATATATCAATTCGTCATTAAATGTACCGGCGTCTTGGCAATCCAATGAAGAACGAGGGGTGCTGTCGCATATTGGCAAAGGGCCACGTTTAATTATTGTACATGCTGGTGGACTAGTCGGATTTATCGATGGAGCTCTTTTAATTTTTAAATCCAAAAGCAAAACCGGAGATTATCATAGCGATATGAATTTTGTAAACTTCAGCAAATGGACTAAAGAAAAGCTATTGCCAAATTTACCGCCAAGCTCAGTTATTGTTATGGATAATGCCGCATACCACTCGGTACAAGAGGACAAAAAGCCTACAATGACATCCACAAAAGCCACCATGCAAACCTGGCTGCAAAGACACAATGTTGAATTTGATACGTCTCTAAGAAAATGTGATTTATTGAATTTAATCAATAAACACGCGACAGAAAATATTTACAAAATAGATGAAATTTTAAAGGCGGCAGGTCATGAAGTCTTACGACTGCCTCCATATCACCCAGACCTGAACCCAATCGAATTGGTTTGGGGGGATATCAAAGGACAGCTCGCAAAAATTGAAATTGATTCTAATTTAGACAAAAAGAAAAATACACTGGAACAGTTATTTGCCGAATTCTCTGTAGAAAAAACTGGGTTAACTGCGATAAACATGTACAAACTATTGAAGATGAATATTGTCTGCACGATCGCATCGTTGATGAAGAGATTTATTATTAATTTGCAAGATTCTGACTCCTCAAGCTACACAGACATGGATGAAGATTCAAGCGATATGAATATTAGTGACGAATAGTCCTATAAATTTTTTATCTGTGGTTAAATATTTCTTAAACGGAGTTAATTATTGTTTTATGATTTTGTACCTGTGAAGCTATTATAAAATATTTGTAAAACTTAAAAATAAATACTTAAAAAAAAAGATACTTATTATTTTATTCTTTACCAACAATGTCTATCTCGAGATAAATCTTTGGATTATTGACTCCGTGTGTAGCGTTACCCGCCCCCGCTCCCTTCTTACCGCGCAGGCGATACGCGAGTTAAACGGTCGGCCTATAGTATAGTATATCGATGGATTTAACGCTAATTAAATCTGACAGTTGTCAAAAGGTATTTCTTAGATTTGGACGACTTTATGAGAGTTTGTGCGCTGTACGTACGAGCATTATCCGTCAAGGATGTTTGTATATTATATGGTTGTGTATGTATTTAATAGCTACATTAAAGTTTGAATCCTTAAGGAATTTAAGCTAAATCAAAAATAAATATTTGTCTATAACGAATGTGCAGCCACATATTGTGTGTTAATCGTGACAGCAGTACCGTAGCCCGTTGGTCTTCCATGCGGCCGGCCTGAGCTCTCATAAGTAGAGCGAAGAAATCATCGTCAGGAACTGTCTTAGGACGTTCCTCGGGCTTCGGCCGAGGTAATTCTGATCGCTGATCTTCTAGCCGGGAACCCTGAATAAATAAAAATGTATCTATCATATTGTTGAAGTAATACTGTTATGAAATACAGATTAATAATAATAAATAGATAAAACACCCAGACACTTGGTGGGAATCGAACCCACGACCTATTGGGTAGCGGCTAGGGTGTCTAACCACTAGACAAACAGGCCCGTCAACAAGATTGTGCTAAGTTTATTTATATGGACATTATTATGTATGTATGTTATTAATAATTAGTAATGTTTTGTTCTGATCTTTTTATTGCGCCTTTCTTGCCGACGGTAGCAATACTAAAACTTCCTCATTGGCTTTTATCAACGCAATGGAGATCTTGGGCACTCCATTCCGACCTCATCAGTCTTACCAGTGCCGGACGCTCACTGGAGCACGACCCAGGGTAGAGAATGCACTCTCCCCTCGGCACCCTTGCGGTGTTCGCGACAACGCAGGATCTACGACGCGTCGTCACCAACATCGGACGAGCATTTAAGACGCGCAGAACCCCCACTCAGTGCGTTCGCGACCCACGCTTTCAATTGCACCTACCTTATACTCTTTCTGGTCCACCCTTTTCGTTGTTATAACACAGGAGAAACCTTCAAAAGGTCCCCGGGAGCTCAAACTGGGTTTGTGGGATTCTTACCTACTAAAACCCCCGCGGCTGTCGCATCGGCACATGAGTGGCGACACTCGGGCTCTCCGGTGAGATCTGAACCAGGAGCACCTCAGTGCCTTCCTTTGAGCCCGCCGCCGGGGGGCGCTTTTGAACCACCCTAAGGTAGTCTGGCAGAAAACGTGCATAAGCAAAACTTAATTAAACACGCTGGAATAGAAACGAAAGACGTGTCCTATCAGCTGATAAGAAGTTTGCGTACCTACGTGGATCATGGCCTTATAATTCTTTGTGTAGTGGTAAAATATTGTTATAGATTGTAGAATATTTATGTGTTTAAGTTTAGAAGGGGTCTGGGTTTGCGATGTACCTGCACGCGTGCAATCATGTCCAGGAAGTCGTCCTCGGGTTTCGTGCTAGTGGTGTGTTGCGGGCGAAGGCCCGGCAGCGAGGTGCCCTTGGTTTCCTTACTGAGCGGCGGCTTCTTGGGAATCGGGCGAAGTTCGGCGCGCTGCGAGTCCATACGTTCCGACTGCAGGTCCGTTATCATGTCCAGCATCGCATCGTTTGAACTGGATATAACACAATAAATAGTATACATACAATGATATTCTTCTCAGAAGATATGTTATGATATAGAGGCTAACAGAAATTGGGATTTAATAAGCTCAGTCAGTCTGAATCTTGCACTCGACAAGAAACATGAATATGGCTTAAATGATTATATCCATAAGTTATTTGTTTACAAGTACAATAATTTATAACATTTTTTAAAATGGTAACTTGCCAGGGCAAGAACGACCTATTAGATAACTTCATCATCATCAGCCGGAAGACATCCACTGCCGAACATAGGCCTTACTTACTTAGGCCACCAGTTACATGCGACGCGACGCGCATAATGTCTTCTGTCCACCTAGTGGTAGACTGACGACATTGTGCGCGTCGCGTCGCATGTAACCGGTGGCCTATGTTCGGCAGTGGATGTCTCCCGGCTGTCCACCTAGTGGTAGACTGACGACATTGTGCGCGTCGCGTCGCATGTAACCGGTGGCCTATGTTCGGCAGTGGATGTCTCCCGGCTGTCCACCTAGTGGTAGACTGACGACATTGTGCGCGTCGCGTCGCATGTAACCGGTGGCCTATGTTCGGCAGTGGATGTCTCCCGGCTGTCCACCTAGTGGTAGACTGACGACATTGTGCGCGTGGGGTGGCCATTTTCCGGTTCGTCGTCACCACCTGAGAACCTTTTTTACCCATTGGTTATCGTTTCTTCGTGCGATGTGGCCTGCCTATTGCCACTTCAACTTGCAGAATTTGGGAGCTATGTTAGATAACTTAAAATCATTGAGTCATAATGCTAAACTGATAATACAATATCACACTAAACTGTATGTGATAACGTGTACTTTTAATTAACTTGTTCTTACTAAATAACAATTTACAAGTCTACCTTTGACAATAACTGACATGTCAGGCTATCAAGTCATAAATAATTCAGTTATTTATTTTATTTATTAACACTAGCAGAGCCCGCGACGTCACCCGAGATGGAGTTCCGATGCAAGTTAATTAATCATTTTACGGATCCGAACTAAAGGTAAAAGTAAGACTCGCCTATTCTAAAAGATATTTTACAGTAGCACAGAGACAACAAGAAAAAAACGCCTCACAATAATTGCTCTGTGATCTGTAGTTTTAGCTTAAAATTTAAATATAGGCACGCACACGTCCTTTTTTATATATATGTCAAGATAAGTATAATCTTAAGTATCAACAACCGTCAAAGCAAACCGATAACATTTATTATAATCACAAAAAAAAAACGCAAGTAACAAAATCCTATTCGTCGATTTTAATTGGACAACTATAAAAAAGTAATCATCCAAATTTTAAGATAACAAAGTGTTGAAGATAATGCACATCTGAAAATACAGACCTGACGGAGTCTTCGTCGTCAGCGTCCATAGCGTCGAGTAAATTCGCCCACAATACGTGTCGATCACTTCAATAATGTCATATAAAGATGAGACAAACACTAAAATTTGAATGTCTGGCGGACAAGTGAACCGAGTTCGACACACCGCTGCACCGTGCCGCGATGCCGCATACGACACCAGTGCTCGCGACCGACACTTACGTAGTTGGAAAACTTTGATACCTCAGCGGTGTTTTATGTAGATAGGGAGATCACGCTATGATAAGACACGAGTGTCCGCTCGCATTATTCTGATAATGAAATCGGTCAAGTGCACGATATAAGCCAGTGAGGTGGGTTCTGCAGTTAAAAGTGAGGCGTCTTGTATGAATATTTTTATTATTTATGGACACATACATTTTTATCATTATCTTTTAGTTTTGAAAACTATAGTTATTGAGTACAAAAGGAACCCGAAACGAATTATAAAAACAGCGGGACCTTGACAGAGTATGACGTCACCTAGGTGTGCGGCCGAGGCAAAAAGGAGACAGTTTTGAGTTTTTACACGGCGTTTCTAAACAATGCTAAGCTCTCTAGCTAATTGCCACATAAATTAAATTCCCTGTGATTTATAGCAGTGGAAGATTTCAAACATTTACATCTTTACTGAAAAAATGGTTGTATTTGAATTTAGACAAATAATGGCGTATACATTTATATAGGGGCAGATAAGTAGAGTTTATTTAGAAAATTAAAATGTACACATACATAAGAAAGTGTGATAATTTCGTCGATAGAAAGGCGCATGTTATGCCTCATCCCAACTCTACGTGTATTATAAATGAGGTCGTCGAAGTAGCAAATGCCTCAAATCACACACTAACAATACGTCAAAACTAAACTGCATGCCTTATAATGGATTGGGAACAAACCGAGTAACACTCAAAACGATTTACAAAAATATCACAAAACATTTTACAAAAAGAATTTTCGGAAAATTGATTTGTGCAGAAATAAAACTCGCGTCATGCAACATAGCACTTAAAGACTACCGTCACAGGGCGTCATACGTATTGTTACGACCGCGACATAAAAGTTGCAGCAGTTTGTGTTTACAAGCAACAGTGACACAAGGAAGCCTTCGAAGAAAATTGTACCGGCGACCTTTGCGACGACTTTGGGACTACTGTGAAGTACTGTGCGACTCGGACTACTGTGTCTTGCGTGTATAGTGTATACAGTGTGAGTGTACGTGGAATAAAATCTTCTTATACGTTAATCGGCATTTTAATACCAAACCGGCTCGTAACAGTATCTAGAATTCTGCAATACTTTAACTGCGTGAATATATCTAACAACCATCTTCCAATAAAAGAAAGAAAACTGATGAGGTGTAGTCTCACATGACAGTGGTGTTTTTTATGGCTCAGCTCAGATATAAAATGGCTGACGCATCATTCTGGTTCTGATCAGTACATACGACAAGAGAACGTAAAAGCACAATGCGGTCTACAGTGATGCCACCATAGATTTGACGGGCCCGTTGGTCTAGTGGTCAGACACCCTGCCTGCTAACCGATGGGTCGTGGGTTCGATTCCCGCCAAGTGTCTGGGTGTTGTTTATCTATTTAAGTATGTATTTACAAAAAAAAAGTATATAGTAAGTATTAGTCGTATCAGTTGTCTGGTTTCCATAGTACAGGCTCTGCCTAGTTTGGGATCGGATGACCGTGTGTGGATTGTCCCAAGATATTATTATTATTATTTCATTTATTTTAAATATAACTACATTAATTACATTTTTAAATATAGATTATAAAAAAATATACATTTAAAAATATAAAAAACGGCTTCCAACCGGCTGCGGGAACAGGGTCCTAGCAGACGGTGGTTAGGGCTCCAGAGAGAGGAACTTTCTCACGATGCGCGCCGTCTCCAGGAGCACTGCCTTCTGCATCTGGCCCTTGATCCAGCCGTCTAACGTGAGCCTCTTGAGGTGTTTATCGAGGCTCTTGGCCATTAGGCCATGGACGAAAACGACTATGGGTACAATGATTGCCTTCATGTCGACAACCTCGTGCGCAAGATCAAGATATTTACATTCTTTATCTTTCTCCGCTTTCACGAGGTTCTCATCATGAGGGACAGTGACATCTACAATCATTGCACGACGCTCGGTGCGATCTATCAGCACAATATCAGGTTTATTGGCAACAATAGTACTGTCTGTGATGATAGATCGGTCCCAGTATAACGTGATATGGCCATCCTCCAGAACTGGTTCTGGTACATACCTGTAGTACGGTACCTCTGACGTCACAAGGCGGTATTTCAAAGCAAGTTGCTGGTGGATTATCCTGGCCACTTGGTTATGTCTGTGCAAGTATTCACCATTTGCGAGACGCGAACTCTGTGCATGCAACAACTAACTAATGTTGGATGTAATTTTGTTCGTGATAATTTTTATGTAGTATTATTGAATTAATTTATAGATCGATAGATGACGCCCAGGAGTAAGCGATCGACTGAAAGGGAAAGTGTAACTCACTTGGCATTTTTGTTCCCGCTGCTGGCGGACCGCTGCAGCTTGGCTACGACGGGCTTGGGCTTGGGACGGTTTTCTTTGTTGGCGTTTAGTGTGGCGCGTTGCTCATCCATGCGTTCTGATTGGCAGCGGCTCAGCAGGTCAAAGAATGACTCCACCGGGTTGTCCTCAGATTCCGTCCGTGCCACTTCTGGTTTTTTCTCACTATCCGAATCAGATTCTTTCTTTTTTGCGTCAGGAGTTATCTGTTCGTTGAATAACATTTGTTCTTTTACTGCACATTTTTATACTGTCATTACAAAGAAAGTAAAAAAATATGTGTAATGTGTATTAAAGACACAATACGGTATTTGACTGTAATAAAAATATGGTATGTGCTGATGTAATCCCTATACACAATGATATTTTATACCATAGATATGCCATTAGCGCACGCCAGGCGTACAACGAGTGGAACCCAACTGGGTTTTGTAGCAGTTAGTTCCACGCTGTCCCTCGTAGTCAACGCGACATCGTCACGTCTATCATTAAAAATTGATAATGCCGTCCTGTGTATTTAATAAATGCACAAATTACCAGGCAAAAGTAAATAAACAGTCAGGGATAACATATCACAGGGAAATATGAAAAATAATTTGATTTTGTAAAGTATTTCAATTATTTTAATAATATTGTACAAAATAATTGGAGAAAAAGACACCGTTCGGGGTCAGACAAGGACGCTCGATCACGTGTCATAGATCAAACTTGAATGCTGACAAGTGAGCACACAAAATATAGCCATCTCGTATTCTATTTTTGTTGTCGTTATGCATCTGTCCTTGTCAGGTCTACCTTTTATCGATAAGAACCGATTCTTCACGATAAAAGGTAGAATATTGTATAGCTAGCTATAGCTACTACGAGTGACACAACTTTTACCGTGCGTTAGTAGGGATATAACATATCTTTAGTATAATATCATTGCCTATACACTATTACATTTAAAAAGTATTTTGTTATAAAACCTGAAAAACACAGTAAGATGTTGTAATTAATCTATTCTTACGGATTATATCGCGATTTATTTAAATTTTCCCGACGTTTGTTTGGGTGCTGCAAAGCATTCGAAACGTCGGGAAAATTTAAATAAATCGCGATATAATCCGTAAGAATAGATTAATTACAATGTCTATACTCTGTCCATTTTATTATTGGTATTTTGACAGCTGACGCCCATAAAGTTTCGTATTATTAAAGTTACAAAATTCACAGAAATGATATGGTACTTCATGGAAGCGTACCGCACTTTAGTGAGTTGCCAAACATATCGATTACTACGATTGTGCCACAGATTACAAATAATCGATAGAAATAAATGCGTTTTCATTACTTTCGTCTTGTTTACATTAACTTTCATTCATTTTATTTTGAGGGCCTCATGCATAATATAACAAAGAAAACAACAAATTTTTAAGGTTGAAACATTAACATGAGTCGTCAGGATCAAAAAAATATTTAATCTAATGTACATTTTTCGATATCGATTATTTCATTTACTTACTATGTTCACGTTCCTATAAACTTCAAACGTCGAGCTGTCAAAAAACCAATAATAAAATGGACAAAGTAGAGTATTCGCGTAAATAAAAGACAAGTAAGATGTTTTCTTGAATCGAGGTTTTATTGGCTCCGTCGCAAAATGTCCCTTTCGCAAAATGTCCCCTGGTAGCAAAAGGTCCCTTTCGCAAAATGTCCCCTGGTAGCAAAAGGTCCCTTTCGAGAAATGTCCCGTTCGCATAAGGACCCTTTCGCATAATGTCCCTTTCGCAAAATGTCCCGAGCGGACCGATGTCCGAAAAACGACATTCCGATTTGGTGTATCATTTCGGTTACGTTAGGTTAGAACCTTTTTTTTTTTTGACGCCGGCGAAATCTTCCAAATATCACCGGGAGCTGTGGGGCTCGACCGGGGTATGTGGGATTCTTACCCACTAAAACCCCCGCGGCTGTCGCATCGGCACATGAGAGAGGGGACCCCCAGGGCTCTCTGGTGGGATCTGCACCAGGGGCCCCTCAGTGCCTTTGAGCCCATCGCCGGGGGCGCATTGTAGCCCCCCGGGAACCTGTCACGGTGCTCACGGGGACGGGGGTCGCAACCCCGCCGCCGTCCTCCTCGGAGTCGCCACCGTACTCAATGGACGCTCAAAGGGCCCACACCCCGAGCGTCCAGCGACTCCGAAGGGCACTGTTCTAACCTAACCGAAAAGATTCACCAAAACGGAATGTCATTTTTCGGATCGATAACTACTTCTGAATTTCGGTATATACCAGTATATAAATAATCAACTATATTTTTGGTAATTAACTTAACATTTCAGTTCATAATGTCTAATGCCAACTCAAAAAACCGGGTATATTTTTGATTTCATGATTTTTGGGTTAGATTTATCCATCAATATAAACAACTATTTCAGTTTGCACTAGAATCCATACAATTACATAAAAGGGACATTTTGCAAAAGGGCCATTATTCTAAAGGGACATTTTGCAAAAGGGACGTTCTGCGAAGGGGACATTTTGCGAAAGGGACATTATGCGAAAGGGACCTTTTGCTACGCCCAAAATTAAACTGCTTGTAAAAATTATATTTTTATAATATTTATTGTATCATTATAAAGTAAATAAAAGGTATATAAGCAAAAAAAAATAAAAATTTATCCAACGCAGAAATTATAAGGGTGTACCTGGACGAGTACAACGGGCGGATTAAGAATATAATTGCCTAAAGCAAAGTAGTTCAACACATAGAGTTTTCCTGCAAAGCTTGCAACGCCAACCTACGCGATTGTAAGGAATAACACATTGCAACTAATAATTGTTAATACGCTCGAGATTGTGACCAGCATGAGATACTCCCTTGGGTTTTGAGCAAGTATAGGTAAAAATAGCAACCTCCATGGTTCTTCCGTTGGGTGACGTAGGAGGCGTCAAAAGTAGAACCAGAACACGGACAGCAGTGTCTTCTGTTGAAATATTTATCTTCACGTACACTGCGATCCCCAATGCTTCGGCAACATTCGCCATACCTACCTCCCCCCACCCCCCATCATAATTGAGGCAGACTGACGTTATCTTTTCGAAGTTGGTCACGAATGCATTGGACGTGTGAGCTCTTGGACTAAAATGATACAGACACTAGCAGAGTCGCTGGAGGACCTCAATACTATGCTCAGCAAATGAACATGAATAAGATAAAGGCGTCTAAAGTCCACCAATTGGAGAGACTGTCCAGTTTCGGATTTCAGTCCAACGTCGATAAAGAATTCATCCGAAGAATTCAACTCGGATGGGCAAATTACGTGGTATCTTCTCGCTCAAAATACCGTAAAGCCTAAAGATAAGGGTCTTCAAATCAAGTGTGTTGCCACCAGTGACAATAAGACGTGGTTCCCGACTGCTAGTCTTTCAGAGAAGGTCTAAAGTCTCACGAAGGGCTATAGAGAGAGCAATGTTCAGAGTTTCATTACGCCATTAAATCAATACATTCGCCAAAGAATCAGTCATCAATATAGCTCTCAGAATCTGCAATTTGTAATGGCAATGGGTGGGAAAGCCCTAGCGCTCAAAGAATCGATAACCGATGGCGAAGAAGAATTCTCGAATGGCGACCACGAACCGGAAGATGCAGCGTAGGCAGATCTCTTACTGGGTGAACCGATGATATTGTGCGAGTTGTAACCGGTGGATGTACGCCAATTGGCAATTGGCAAGAGGGGGATCTATGTTCAGCAGTGGTTTTACAGCTGATGAAGATGATGTTGATTATTATTATTGAGGGCTTTTTCTAATCCTGAAAAGCAAATTTGGCTTGTAAACACGCCCTTGTAAAATTATCAAATTGTCTGAAAATATTAGTCCATAAGTGCCCATTGTACCCATCCGGGTACAGTGACATAAATGGACTCTGATATGGGCTTACTGAAAGTAATTGTTACTAAAATGGTATCATATCATTCTATATAGATGTACAATAGTTTTTAATAAAGAAAATATCAAAAAGACCATGGGCTCAATCGCAATTTGTCACTAAAATAAAATCTTTTTAAAAAAAATCGAACCGACTTCAATATCACTGAAAAGTATAAAATAATTTAAATGTTATTGAAGTTGGTGTTAGCTTACCGGCTGTGTATATTTGGCACCAACTTCAATAATATTTAAATTATTTTATACTTTTCAGTGATATTGAAGTCGGTTCGATTTTTTTTAAAAAGATTTTATTTTAAACTTTTTAGTGATATTTTCATATATAAAGATTGAACCATCGAAAACCGTAAAATTATCTAGGTAGGTCATAACCTACCTAGATAATTTTACGGTTTTCGATTTTACGGTATAGCATACTATATGATCACATTATCGTCTACATAGTTTTACATAATTCATGTTTCTTCAGAAAAAAATATCCGGTCGTAATGAAATTTGCATGGAAACATCATAGTAGTTTACTCTCTCGAATAAAAAAAGAATCATCGAAATCGGTTCATAATTGTCAGAGCAATGTAATGGAGAACATCAGTTTTATGGTTTTTACCAGATACATTCCTCCACATTGTTCATGGTCCTCCAGGAAGTTCTTATCCGGTTGTAATAAAATTCATACAGATTCAATACAGTGGTTTCTTCTTTCGAATAAAAAAAGAATCATTGAAATTGGTAAATATTTGCCAGAGTTATGACCATTTTTGTCCTTAAAAAGCGACATAAAGTCGTCGATATAGGCTTTCTTGCAACTCTCAGTGCGCAGTCACCATTCTTGTTTTTCAGGAACTACTTATTACTATGCAATAAATTTTTTATGGGACCCAATCAATGGATTGAAGAATGGATGGAAGAAAGATTTTTTCAAATCGGTTCATAATTGCCGGAGTTATGCGCGAACATACATAAAAAAAAAAAAAAATATATACAGACGAATTGAGAACCTCCTCCTTTTTTGAAGTCGGTTAAAAAATTACATTTGTTTTCGCGCCGCAGCCAAACTTATTTTTTTCATACACTAGTTATACCATTTAGTTACTATATATCTAATTCCCCCTAACTGTTGGCCTTTTGGATAAGCTCAGAGTCACACAACGAGCTATGGAGAGAGCTATGCTCGGAGTTTCTTTGCGCGACAGAATCCGAAATGAGGAGATTCGCCGAAGAACCAAGGTCACCGACATAGCTCTTAAAATCTGCAAGTTGAAGTGGCAATGGGCAGGCCACATCGCTCGGCGAACCGATAACCGCTGGGGAAGAAAGGTTCTCGAGTGGCGACCACGAACCGGAAGACGCAGCGTAGGTAGGCCTCCCACTAGGTGGACAGACGACATTGTGCGCGTCGCAGGTAACGGCTGGTCCGTTGGATGCAAATAGCCAATTGTCGGTCATTGTGGCGTTCGAAGGGGGAGGCCTATGTTCAGCAGTGGACGTCTTCCGGCTGGTGATGATGACTATATATCTAACTAGCTGTAGCCCGCGGCTTCGCCCGCGTTCACTTTGTTACTCAAACGTGTTTTGAATTATGGATCGAGGTTTTTTAAAATATTGTTTACACTAATGTTGTCTTTTATTTACGCGAATGCTACACATTGAAATCAAACTACTTTTATGTTAGCTTTTACTATCCCGACGTTTCGAATGCTTTGCAGCACCCATGGTCACGGGAGGACTGAGATGTTGAACGTCCTTATGTCACAATTATGCCAGTGTACCCTCAGGTCTTCTTAGTTATTATTGTTGGTCCGATCTTCGGACGATCGATTTCAATATTGTTCACACTTTTATTAACCCTGATCTAATCGGTACCGAGTATGTAGCCTCTATTTTTGTGTAAGCTATCATAGCTCCCATTTTATAAATATTTACTTCTTTAGTTAAAAAGATACAGTACCTATTTTGCAATTTCATTAATAAACTTTTGAGGTTGTTAAGTGGAAACCATTTCGTAACCCCATTGGTAGATGCCCTTAGCGGTTGATTTTCGAAAAATGCTGGAAGTTACTTTATTCTATAGTTTTGTTTAGTTCGTTTACTGATTTTCGTTACCATAGTTGCATTATAGCATTAAATGGAGATCTTTCTTCAAGCAAACTTTAGGGATTTTTCGAAAAATGCCGGAAACGGTTTCTTAGAATCCTGTATGCAATACATAAAATTGGAACTGAATTGAACGCAATTAGGGATTAATTAAAAATAGACATGGATTACTTCAATATTACGAATTTATCCGCAAAGTGTCATCAGTGCAGCATGATTTTTTTTTCGCGTTTGATACTCAAAAACCTTGCTTAAACCCCGTTAAGGGTTGATTTTCAAAACAAATGTGTTAGACGTGTTTCTCAATATTTTTATGAGTACACTGACAAAGTTTCGTATCTGTAAAAATATTTTTTACTTACAAAGTTTGATACCTCATTTGTCCCACGGGTCGATTTTCTAATAAAACATTGCACACAACACAACAAAAAAAATGAACAGACTTCAACAACACTAAAAAGCTAATAATTTAAATTTTATTGAAGTTGGTGTTGACGTACCTACTGTGTATATTTTCTTCAGGAACACTTTATCCGGTCCTAATGAAATTTGCATGAAATCAACCCCTTCAAAGGGTTGATTTAAAAAAAAAATGTGATACACGCGTTTTTTTATTTTTTTATATATAACCTTTATTTCGGACAACATTGGATCCATATTTTTTCAAAAAAAAACTTATGATAAACTAAATGTTAGTACAAAAGTAATAATAATATTATATTAAAATAACCTACCACGCAAATTGTGCTACCGACATAGTTTTTCGCACTAATATCTGCATGATAGGAGAGGCTAACCTCTCTGCCACTGTTCTCACTATGCTGTTACGACTGTCCCTTATTCTTCTTAAAATTGAGGCTGTTTTCTTGCGTATGATAGCTGGAAAACTATCAGTATGTGCTTGCGCAAACATGCCCGAGGCACTGCAGAATCTTTTATCAGCGCACTGATAAATTTTCGTGTCCATACGATGAATATTTCTTTCCATAGTAACTTTTGGCCAACTTAGGGGTGATTTTCGAAAAATGCTGAAAATCAGTATGTTAAATTGTTTTGTTTATGTATATACAACGTGTTACAAAATACCCCATAAAAATATAATTAATTATCAAAGCCAAAAATTTTGTCAACCCTAGTAAGCTGTCATGTCAGGGTACCAGATTATTTAACAGAAAGGCCTACGTACCTATTTTACCTAATAATTGTCTACTTTAATAGTTTTTCTATTTTTGATTCATAAAAGTTTGCTACCTCAATACAAGGATGTCATTATACTTGTATAAGTCCTTTTTGGTAAAAGCATCAATTGTCTATGAAAGAAAAAGATTAAGTTTGACAATGTAATTCTTATTATGACAGCGAGAAAAAATATGTAAAAACACAATAAATAAAGAAGACATCGTTAAAATTCAGAAAAGGTGTATCATTTGGGGACATGAACGGCGTTTGTTCAATACTCAAGCACTGGCTTCAAAAAATTTCAAGTTGGAGAAAGGAAATAATATGTTGTCAATTTCAAATCTTCTAATCGATATCCTACAACTGTTTCGAGTTTTTTTTCCAACATTTTTTGCACAATAACGATGCTTTCTAACTCGGAATATTACGATATGATGTTATGCGTAGGCCATGAAGATAGCAATTTAAATTTTTTGTAGTTCCGCGAATTAGGTAGAAAAGTAGGTACATTCTGCGTAGTTTACTCTTTAATTTTACTGAAATAGGGTTTGCACATCAGTGAAAATAATAATGTTTTTTAATTTTTTGCGGTATATTTTTTACGGGTTTTTTTGTAACACCCTGTATATGCATGTATGTTGTACGTATGTACCGAGTTTCGTTACTCTAGCTGCATTTAATGAAAATCGTTCTACGTGTTTTTCAACCCCATTATATGACCTGACCTTAGTGATTATTTTTCGCCAAATGCCAGAAATGGGTTTCTTAGATTCTAGTGTGCCATACATAAATTAAGTGTTATGACTGCAGGTCGAAGAACATTTTTGGACCCCAATTGGATCCATTTAGGAGTTGATTTTCAAAAACTATTTACACATGGATTGCTTTAGTTTGATTAATGTATTCGCAAAGTTTCATCAATGCATGTTTTTTTTTTTCGCGTTTCATACTCAAAAACCATGCTAACACCCCTTTACTGGATACGAATTCGGAAAAGTTGTGATACACGTGGTTCTTAATTTCTTTGGCTTAGTACATTTACTCAAAATTAGTTTTTTTCAATTGTTGTGTTGAGTTTATTTACCAAGTTTCGTTATTCTAGCTGCATCATAGGATGAAATGGATATCCTTGTTTGTGCAAACTTTGAAACCCCATTAAATGACCTTAGGGGTAGTTTTTCGAAAAATGCTGGAAATGGGTTTCTTAGATTCTTGTCTACAATATATAAACTAAGTCTTATGACTGTAGGTCGTAAAACATTTTTTGGACCCCAATTGGACCCATTTCCGAGTTGATTCTCAAAACATGATTATTTACACATGGATTGCTTTATTTTGATAAATATATTCGCAAAGTTTCATTAATGCAGTAAGTATGTTTTTTTTTCACGTTGCATACTCAAAAACTATGTTAAAACCCCTTTAAGGGTCGATTTTCAAAAAGTTGTAATGCACGTATTTCTTTATTTCTTTTGCTCAGTACTGTAACGAAGTTTCATATCCGTGAGACAAAAATTTTTTTTGCCATAACATTTTGGGAGCCCATTTGATCCATTTAGGGGTTGATTTTACAAAAATGCTCGAAAAAAGTTTTTTCAATTGTTGTGGCGGGTTTAAAATATGGCTAGAAGCCAAGAAATTGCGGTTTTAATATTTTTAATGGTGGACTGTATAAGGTGTATTAAATTAGTAGGTATTGAACGCTACTCGACGCTGTAAAACGCAGGTAATCAGACCAGGAAAAAGGCAGGAAACAGCTAGCGCCACTCACCTGATGATTAGCTGGTACCAGGCACAATGTGTCGACACAAAAGTTCACAAAACTTCACAATTATAGGCAATAGAAGCACTCTCGCGGCGGCGGCGGTGTGCTGTAGGTCTCGTGGTTAAAGGGTAACTAAGCGGATATAGGCCACTCAAGGAAGAACGGGATTGGTTGATTTGGAAATACGTCATTTACGTCACAAGAGAGCGTTCAGAAATGCATGATTAATTTAAATACCAAACAACCTCCCGGCTTTGAGGTAACCTCAAAAACAAAATAAAAAATAAACCCAAAAAGGGGGAAAAATTATAAAAGAACATCACCATTAAATTAGGTGTATGCGTGCGTGCGTAATATAATCTAATAATGCGGAATATAAACTAAGTTATAAGGACATAAATTAGAGCGAAGGATAGTGCTTATATTAATACTACTTAATTGTAACTTAAACTAGCGTTAAAGAAAACTACTGCGTTGGTAGCGGACAAAGTCGCACTACAGGACGCTGCAGGATGCCACTTTTGGTTTTCACTTCAGCAACTCGAATTACACCGTCTTTGCCGGGAAACAATTTAGTGATAACCCCAAGTGGCCAACGTAATATCGGACAGTTCTCTACAATGATGAGAACTACTGTACCTACAGTTACAGGATTTGCAGGTGTGTTCCACTTTTCTCGCGACTGCAGATTATGTAAATATTCCGTGCGGAATCTCTTCCAAAACGATTGGACTAATGAGTCCATTAACGAAAAGCGCGTTTGAAGAGTCATGCGATCATTTTCTAACGTAGGAGCGGGTAAACATTCCAGCGGAGCGGTATGTATAAAATGGGCAGGTGTCAAAGCGGACGTCATAGGAAAAGTAGCTTTTGGTTTTAACCTAAAACATGCGTTACATTTATGTATGCGGGAACGAACAATACGGCGGGCGGATAAAATCCAAAAACGTTGTCTCAGTATTGAGAGTAGTAGTTGCGGACCGGCGTGAAAATTTTTCTTATGATAAAAGTCAATTATCAAATTAATTATGTGACCACTTTTCGGCAACAATATTGGAGGTTTATGTAATTTTTCTAATGATGCGTTATCTAACCGACCTCCGACATATAGAATGCCATCATTCATGTATGGCGTTAATTTGCGAAGAGCTGAGGAACAACCTTTTCCTTTTTCTATAAGTTTAATATCATCAGCGAATGAAGCGTGTTGAACGGCCTTAATTATAACAAGTTCAGCAGCGTCTAAATCTTGCGCGGTTATTACATTATTGCGGGGCAATTTTCTTAGAAATCTTAACACATACACTACAGTGCGAAGTAACTTATTCCACGAGGATACTCTATAACTTAATGTCAGAAGTAAATGCTCAGTTTGCGCGGCGGCGGCGTCGCAAGCGACGTGAGATAATGTTTTTTCTTCAGGTAAACATGAGCTTTGCGGTGAAAATTGCTGAATTGGCCATTCACTAATAGGAAAAGACATCCAAGATGGGCCTTGGAACCAGAGATTATTCTCTATTAAGCGTGAGGGAAGCAGCCCGCGAGATACACAATCCGCGGGGTTTTCTACTCCTGCGACGTGATAAAAATGATCACTTGGCAATAAAGATTGACATTGCGAAATTCTATTGGCGACAAAAGTATTAAATCTGTGTGGGGAAGAGTGAACCCAGCACAGAGCGACTTCAGAGTCAGAAAATGCGTAAATATTATTTATTGGGTGTCTTATTGACAATGTATTGACCACTGAACGCACTAACTTAGCGAGCAGTGTTAAGGCGCAAAGTTCAAGTCTCGCTAAAGTCACGGTCTTTACCGGAGAAACGCGGGATTTTGAACAAACTAACGTGACTATAGGGGGAGAACCTTCATTAGCTACGTGAAGGTATATAACGCAGCCAAAACCTTTTTCGCTAGCATCAGCGAAAGCGATTAGCGAAACGACAGAAGAGTCCTTAATACCCATATGGCGCGGGAATTGAAGACCCGAGATTAGCGGTAACTCTGAAATATATTGTTGCCACAACTTGACAACAGAAGGAGGCGGAGACTCGTCCCAATCAATTTTGAGGAGCCATAATTGTTTAATTAATAATTTTGCGAATAGCGTTATGGGACCGACAAGACCCAATACATCATAAAGTTGTGCGGTAGCGGATAGCATAGAACGCTTTGTACAAATAGCGGGCGGTTGAGATACAGTAAAAGTAAAATTATCAGTAGCGGGATGCCAGCGAAGGCCTAAAATCTTATGAGTGTCATTATCGTTAAAAGAAATATATTCTTGTTGACGATGACTTGCGGGTATGTGTTCCAACAATTCGTGGGAATTACTCGTCCATTTAACTAGATCAAAACCACCGGCTTTGAAAAGTTGGATTAATTGTGTTGCTGTCGCTACAGCTTCATCTAGCGTTGAAGCTGTGGAAGCAAGGTCATCCATGTATATATCGAGCTGTCTTTCAATAAGACTAGCTGCGAGAGGATAGTTAGCTCCTTCATCTTTTGCTAACTCACGCATGACGCGAAGAGAGAGAAATGGTGAGGAACGAAGACCAAAAGTGACACGAGTAAATTCATACGTTTGCAAGGGTTCGTCATCAGAAAAGCGAAATAAAATTCGTTGGAACTTGCGGTGCGAATCTTGTACATGTATGCAAAAATACATTTTACGAACATCAGCGAAAAAAGCAATAGAATATATTCGTACATTGAGTAAAATATTGAAAATATCAGTTTGTAAGTTTTCACCGGTATGCAAAATATCATTAAGTGATAAACCGTTATCTGACTTACAACTGCCGTCTATTACTACACGGAGCGGTGTGGATGATTTATCCTCCCGAATAACCGGGTGGTGAGGTAGGTAAAAGCAAGGCACATCAAACCTTATCATTTCTTGCGGAACAAGTGTTAAGAACCCTTTATCTAAATATTCCCTAATGACGTCATTGTAACGCGCGCGAAGTTCAGGATTTCTACTAAATCTTCTTTCAAGAAGAGAAAATCTTTTTTCAGCGATTTGAAGCGAATTACTTAATTTTTCTGGCGGATCCTTAAATGGCAAAGCGACAACGTAACTGCCATCAGGATTGCGAGCGGTATTAGAGGTGAAAATATTTTCACACTCATTATCCTGCGGACTTATATACTTGGTAGAAGGCAATTCTTCCATTATCCAAAATTTTTGAAGCATGTCATTAAGCGGTTCTTGATTAATTAAATGAAAAGAATGCGATTTATGAGTAGGGGACTCCACATAAGCGTCGCCCATTATTACATAACCTAGCGTTGTTTCTAGCGCCATAGGCGCGTGCGGCGTAATTATTTTATTTGACAGTAATATTTTACAATAGGTATTTACCCCCAAAAGTAAGGAAATTTCCCCAGGTACAAAGAACTGGTCATCAGATAAAGGTATCGAAGATATATAATTAATCTTATTTAAATCAATCTTAACGTCCGGTAATTTCCCGGTAATGTGAGGCACTACTAACGGTTCGACTTCATATACGAATTCATTATCGAAGCGAGATGTGAATTTAACGTGAGTAACGCCTAATATTTTTTGCGATGAACCACCAATGCCATGAACTTCGGTAAAGCGGTTTTTTCCCGATATGGGTAAAGATAAACGTTTGCAACAATCAAGCGAAATATAGTCACTTTGTGACCCTGGATCTATTAAACATCTTACATAATATTCACGTCCATAATTATTTATTACTTTTATTTTTGCGGTCGCTAATAAAGCAGCGGTTTGAGTGTGATTAATATCATTGTTAAGGTTTGTAATACTGAACGACAAGACCGTAGTAGACTCCAAGCCCTGAGTGCATACACTATCACCCGAGTTGGACTGCGGATTAATCTCGACCTTATTCGTGGAAGGATTAGAGGTTAAATTACAGTGAGCATTACGAATACCCGAGACGGCCGGCTGGGAAACCGGTTTTTGATTTAACGCTTGCGCTTCATATTTAATTGTAAAATGTAATAAGGAATGGTGGCGTTGATTGCAATGTAAACATGTACGTTGCGAATTACAAAAACTGGACTTATGTTTATTACTTAAACAATTCGTACAAAAACCATTTTGTTTTATGTAGTTATACCTTTCCTTAGGCGTTAATTTAGAAAAGCGCGGACAATTAAACAAGTGTGTGTGTGTCTTATCTTGACACATAACGCACGACTGATTGTTGTCAGTATTAATAAAAGTTCTAGTAGGACCACTGTTAGGTCTAGGTATATTATGTTTTTTATTATTATTAGAAAGTTTGTTTGCGGTAGGTTCAAATTGTTTTTGTATATTATTAAGTATCTTACTTTGCTCTTGGACGAAACTGATAAGACTCTGATATGTAGGTATATCAGTTTGACGTTGCGACAATTCAAAGGCTTTAACAGTATCTGCATCTAATCTCTGCAATGCTAATTGCAAGCACATAAAGTCTGTTAAGTCATTTAATTTTAACTGTTTTAGCGCTTTAATTGAGGAATCAAAATTATTAATAAATGATTCTAGATTTGCGGCGGAACTAGAAGTAAGCGGTTTAAATCTTAACATATGATTAAAATAAGAGACAGCGAGTGAACGAGTATCGTTATATTTTTGTATAAGATTATTCCAAATTATGGGATAGTTTTCTGGCGTAGCGGACAGCCCAGCGCAAATTGCTTTGGCTTTATCAGTAAGTTTACCAACTAAATAATATACGCGTTCAGTATCCGTTAAATTCGGATTATCATGAATAATACTTTTAAATTGTTGATGAAACATAGGCCAATGACGAATATCGCCATCAAACGATTGTAATTCAATAGGCGGCAACTTATTATGGTAAGAAGAAGACTTGGATTCAGTCTTTATCGGAATATTAGAGTCTTTCTGTAACTTAGAAAGAACCCCCTTTATATGACAGTATAACTCTTCAAATGCGATCCAGGTTTGATAATCAACGGAACTGGTGGGGTTGGCTTGTAAGTAGACATTATTATAATCATCAACAACCTTTTCGAAATCAGTACGTAACGTATCTACATTACTAGCGTTTAACAAGAATGTATCACGCTGTTGTTCATCAGCGATAGCTGATCGCGACAATTCGTAAATTTTTTGCAAACGCGAGAACATTGCTTCTCGTTTTGCTCGAAGAATGACAACCTTTGGGTCCTCCCGGCATGGCGACCGTTCTTCACCCCTAGATTTACTCATTATTCAGCGATTAATTTAATAAAAGCAGGCGATAATAAATAAAGTATGCGTTTGTTGGTTTTAATAGCTTAAAAACCAATTGCTATTAAATTAAAGCGGTACTAAGTATTTAAAAACGATTAAGTACAACTAAGCGAATGAGTTACCCTAACTACCGAGATATGCACCTATGAAATTATTTAATTAGCTTTAATAATCTATAACCAATTAAATAATTAGCGAGCGTAAAATATAATATTATTAATAACTTAGCGTATTGTGAAGTGAAATGAGCGCGTTAAGTAGGTAGGTGGCACGTATTAGCTGCGACGCGAGCCAAGCGGGGCACAGAATACTACCTGCATACAGCGTATGATTGTAAAGAAAATAATTTTAAGTACGTAATTACGATTATCAATCTATAAGCACTGTCCTTCAACACAAATAAATGCCTGCGAATTAGATTGCAGAAATCTAGAAGCGATTGAATATACTTATGACTTATGTATATTATCAAAGCGGGCGGGAATAATTTATAATTAAATAGGCTTTTAATTGTTATTTCACAGACAGATAGATAATTATAGCGATTAGATAATCGAATAATGAAACCATTGGATGGGACCAAAAAAGGTATCAAATCCGGCTCGAAGGACCAAAAAAGGTGGCGGGTTTAAAATATGGCTAGAAGCCAAGAAATTGCGGTTTTAATATTTTTAATGGTGGACTGTATAAGGTGTATTAAATTAGTAGGTATTGAACGCTACTCGACGCTGTAAAACGCAGGTAATCAGACCAGGAAAAAGGCAGGAAACAGCTAGCGCCACTCACCTGATGATTAGCTGGTACCAGGCACAATGTGTCGACACAAAAGTTCACAAAACTTCACAATTATAGGCAATAGAAGCCCTCTCGCGGCGGCGGCGGTGTGCTGTAGGTCTCGTGGTTAAAGGGTAACTAAGCGGATATAGGCCACTCAAGGAAGAACGGGATTGGTTGATTTGGAAATACGTCATTTACGTCACAAGAGAGCGTTCAGAAATGCATGATTAATTTAAATACCAAACAGTTGTGTTGAGTTTATTTACCGAGTTTCGTTACTCTATCTCCATCATAGGATGAAATGGAAATCCTTCTTTGTGCAAACTTTGGAACCCCATTATATGACCTTAGGGGTAGTATTTCGAAAAATGCCGGAAATAGGTTTGTTAGATTCTTGTGTGAAATACATAAACTAAGTCTTATGACCGTAGCTCGAGAAACATTTTTTGGACCCCAATTGGACCCCTTTAGGAGTTGATTTTCAAAAAATGATTATTTACACTTGGATTGCTATAATTTAATTAATGTATTCGCAAAGTTTCAGCGATGCAGTATGAAATTTTTTTTCCGCCTTGCATACTCAAAAACCGTACTAAAATCCCTATAAGGGTCGATTATCAAAAAGTGTGATACACGTATTTCTTTATTTCTTTTGTTTAGTACACTGACAAAGTTTCATGTCTGTGTGACGAAAAAAATTTTTTTTTCCATACAAACTTTGGGAGCCCATTTGACCCACTTAAAAATGGAATTTCGAAAAATCCGTTCTTATTGTTCACCTAGACTATTTGAATAATGTTGGTTCCAAATTTCAAGATTGTACGTTATATGGTTTTTGCTGTATCGTGATTCCTAGAAAACACCCTGCTTTTTTATTAATATAGATTACTTTTATACAATCCACAAATAAATATAACTAAATCATGCATTTTGTTGCTGTACCCGCGCGAGTACAGAGGGCGTTAATGGGTTAATTACTGATTTTTTGTCAAAAATAGGGAAAATTATGAGGAAAATAACTAAATGTTAGTTTAATATTTATCATATTTACCTACGAGTATTTCAGATAGTATATTCGAAAACGCAGTCAAATACACTGTTAGTAGTTTATGATAGAGACATACTTCTAAGATTTAAGCACCTGCAAGCTTTCAATGCGACAGAGTATTAAACACTTTTTATTGGTACGACTTAAAAATACACTTCATTATTTTTAAGTCGTACCAATAAAAATAAAGTTGTAATTTTAAAATAGAGAATGCAGAAATGAGAGGGAGTAAAAGTTTTTAGGCTATGCAGCCTGCTTAATAACAGCCAATGATATTATACTACTACACTTTGTAAAATCTTGCAGGTGAATCGGCAACCTGTGTACAAGGATTAAAACTATTTCCCCTCTCATTAAAACTGTTTCAGGTTTCAAGTTCCAAATTCTGTTGATATTAGTTAAATTAATTACCACTATGTTAGGTCAGGAAAACGAAAACATAAAAAAAAACAAATGATGAATAGTGAACGAGTCTTCTTCTTATTTTCGTATTAACATGAATACCTACCAGATTATTCAGGGAGTGAGTAAGTCACAGCATATTTTTTTTTAATCTGTTGATCTCAATTATTGAGTAAAATAGGACTGTCACTTTCATTTTTCTTTTTAATAATGAACAATTTAGAAGAATAACTACAACAGAGACATGGAGTAGGATCATAACTGACTGGTAGCGGTCTATCAGTCTAAAAATGCACTCCCCTTAATGTATTTACCCCTACATGAAAAACAGTGTATAGACGAGAGCCCCGCAACCTCGTCAATATTATTGGTCCTTTATTTGATTTTTTTGGGAATGTTAGACGCGGTTGGCCGCAGACGGCCATTATAGCTTCACCGGACAATAGGAGGCGAGCGCTTAGCCTTAACGGCAGAAGTAGCGACGAGCTCAAGGGCACCTCAGGGAGGCACGGCCTCGGCTTGGGCTGTCGCTTAAGAGAGGACTGAGTTTACCACCGGTTCACAACGCGCCCCCACTGAGAAGAACCGGCAAGAAAGTCAGTGGGGTGATGCACGTCGTTGAGGTCGCATGCGTACGACCCTTCGGCTTCGCCGGCGAGACCGGTGTCTGATAGGTCCTTTATTTTCTTTGTTTTACTTATACACGAACGGTCGGACTGGGTCAACTAGTGCACAAATGACGCGAATTCGCGCAGAGCAGACGTATTGTTCCATACATAGCGCGCGCTCTCCGCCATACAAATGTCCGTACTTAGACCGAACGCGCGATTAGTTGACCTCTTCTAGACGAGTACGAGTTGTCAGTAAAAAATACTGCACCACATAAGTAAAGCGCTGCAATAAATTTGAATAATGACGTTTAGTGGAGGGGGCGTGCATTTTTAGACTGAATCATCTCTAACCCAGGTACGGTTAACGAAGCAGAGGAAATACAGGAGCCGGGAGGACGATCTAAAACTCACTGTACGTCCCTTGCCGGCGGTGAGTAGCTTGTGATATATCTAGTTAAATTAAGACATCATAAACGCATCTAAAAGGAGGTTTTGAGGCTTTAAAAATAAGTTGGCTCTCAGCAAGATATTGCAATGTTCGCGGTGTCAGTGTCTGACCTGTATGAGCGAGAGTTGTTCCATACTCTGCCTGCGAACCCTTAGGGCGTTGAAAGGCGTTCGCGGCGCGCGATCCTCGTCGGACAGCTGCGGGGTCGGTGACTCCGGCTCGGCAGGTAACCCGAGCACCTTGCGCAGGTCGCTGATATTCATCTGAGCAGTCGCCATGCCCAGCACATCGCCTAACTACATACAACAATTCACTTCTGTCAAAACTGTCTTCAGAAATGGAATAGAGTGTAATCACCTCGAGCCAAGTTTGAGTCGTGGTTCAGGCGTATTATCGCGGACACGAACGGTCTACCAGTTTTTTTTATACTACTAAGATGGCAAACAAGCGTACGGCCCGCCTGATGGTAAGCAGTCGCCGCAGCCTATAGACGCTAGCAACACCAGAATAATTACTAGCGCGTTGCCGACCCTTAAGACTTTAGTTATTAAGTCTTTATGTCCGGTAATTTCACCAGCAGCAGTGCCGTTCACGCTGGAATACAACAATGCTTACACACTGCTGCTTGGCGGCAGAATATCTGACACCGCAGTGGTACCTACCTGAATGGTTCCTTGCACAAGGAACCAACCACCTAGTAAGTTTTCAATCAAAATCGTTTTAACGACGTTACGTGCGTTTACCCCGTCCGCACGTCTATTGGGCCGGCACGTGCAAGCGATTGTCGTCCTAAAGGTGATACACCGCTTGTGACCGCGAGAGTAGCTTTCGAATGTCTGGTGTATATCTGGGTTTCCTTCACCCGTGACCGAATGGTAAATCTTTAGATTAGTACATAACTCATCAGGTGAAAGACTTCCACTGCTGGACAAAGGCCTCTCCCTTAGAATGCCATAATCCCCACGCTTGGCAAGCGTCTTTGGGATCGCGGTGGGAAGTAATCCAATAAAAAGACGATGCTGCCCGCCGCCTCGTGTTCCCTTAGCCGCCTCTAACGTTTATTGCCAAACTTTATATACTTGTAGCTTATGGGTAAGTTATACCTGCTAAACATTCGACACTACAAGTTCAATATAATAATGGTTTTAGGATGCTGATGGGGCTGGCGCGCTACTAAAGTAGCGATATCAGTATAGGTACGTTTGTAATCTGTATTGATTGCTTCAAAGCGATTGTAAGCAAACGAGTTTCCTCTGATGCGTCAAATGTGAAATAGCCCTAACAGCCTTCTAAGTAATATTATTAGTAGGTTTCATTCTCCAGTGGTGGGACATTGGAAAACTGCGCATCGTGTCGAAGCCGACGCTATTACCCTAATAAGAAAAAAAAATATTTTTTTCTTTTTTTATTTTAATTGTATTTTTATTTACCTAATATATGATAAATATTTGACAAAAGATATTTTTGAGAAAATTGTTTACTAACATACCTAGTTTTAAGCCTTACTAACAAACTATAAATTTAATATTCGGAAATAAATAGTATTATCCATCATCATCAGCAATGGAAACACATCCACTGCTTAATAAAGACTTCCCCGTTAGAAGGGACGAATGCTATAATCCCTACTCTTGGCAGGCGTCATTGGGATGCCAGTAGGTAATCCAATAGAAAGACGCTGCCGCCCATCTCCTTGCTTTCCATTAGTCTCCTCTTACGGACACCCAACGGGGGTAGATGAGATAGTGATATTCTTACCTGGACACACGAGTCGATGACATTATTACTATCAGTCATGTGATCCATACCTCCTTGGATATGTTGTAGTGTTCGTTGGCGTAGTAGAGCGCCTTCTCGTGGTTGCCGAGAGCTGCGTGCGCGTTGCCTAGCGACCAGCAGGCGCGGCCCTCTCCGACGCGGTCTTGCAGCCTCCTGGCGGCGGCCAGGTGCCGGGCGTGGTACTCCTCCGCGGTGCGGTACTCCCGCAACAGCGTGTACGTGTTGCCCAGGGAGTAGCACGCCTGCGCCTCTACCGCAGCGTCGCCCAGCTCCTCCGCCAGTGCAAGCGTGCGTCTGCACCGCCACCACATCGTACAATCATTAACCCGCGTAGCAACAACACAATAGTGTTAAAACCAACATCGTCATCGGCCGTAAGCGTCCACTGCGGAACATAGAACTCCCCTCTTGGAACGGCATAATGAACGACAATTGGCTATTTCCATGGTGTTTGGTCTTCCAGTTCGTAGTCGCCACCTTTCATCCCCAGGGGTATGTAGGATTGTTACCCAATACAACTCCCGCGGCTGTCGCATCGGCACATGAGACAGGGCTGTCCGGTGGGATCTGCACCAGGAGTCCGCAATATAGTTCCCCGAGAACCAGACACGGTGCTCACGGGGACGGGAGTCGCAACCCCACCGCCGTCCTCCTCGGAGTCGCCGCCGTACTCAATGGACGTCTTACGGCCTTCATCCCGAACGCCCAGCGACTCCGAAGTACCCACTTACTCTATTTTTTCCTCATCGGTTATCGATACAAAACCATAGATTATACCAATAAACTGTCATCATCATCATCATCATCAGCAGCAGCAGCAGTCGAAAGACGTCCACTGATGAACAAAGACCTCCCCTTAGAAGGGAGGGGTTGTCATAATCCCCACGCTTGGCAGGCGGCTTGGTGATCGCAGTATAGGTGGTAGGTAATCCAATAGAAAGACGCTGCTGCCCATCTTCTTGTTTTCCCTTAGTCGCCTCTTACGGACACACAACGGGAGGAGATGGGTGGGTGCTATTCTTACCCGGACACCCCACGGGGAATAAACTGTAGTTCTATTTAATTCTATTGTTGGCTTTAAGTGGGGCCTGGTAATCATCTAACGATCTTCGACCCTTCGACACAGTAGTGCATTGCCTTTGACCTTAATCTGTTGCTGACTTGTCGAAGAGTTCTGATATATATCTCAGTGATGAGACATTTACAACATTCGCCTAAAGGCACATGTGTCTCTCCATAGACAGCGTCATAGTTATTAGTATACAAAGCAGAGTAATTTAACTAGCTCTTGACGGTTGACGGGCCCGTTAGTCCTGCTACCCGATGGGTCGTGGGTTCGATTGTCACCAAGTGTCTGGGTGTTATTTATCTATTTAAGTATGTATTTAGAAAAAAAAATGTATAAATGGATTTCCATAGTACAGTAATACATAGCTCTGCCTAGTTGTTTGGGATCTGATAAACGTGTGTGAATTGTCTCAAGTTATTATTATTAGCACTAATGCCCATTACACGGAAACAAAGCAATATCTACACAATGTTACTTGACTGCAGAATATCTAACACTGCAGTGGTCCAGTGCAAGTGACCTAATAAATATTATTTTACTTTTAATATCATCATAACCTGGAAAACGTCCACTGCTGAACAAAGCCCTCCCCCTAAAAGAGCTTGCTATAATCCCTACGCTTGGCAGGCTTCCTGGAGATAGCAGTATATGTGAAACGTAATAGCGAGACATTGGTACCCTTCTTCTTCTTTTCCCTTAGTCGCCACATATGACAATCAAAAGGAGGAAATGAGTGGGTGCTATTATTACCCCGACACACCATAGGCTACTTTTAATGTCATCATCAGCAACAGCCAAAAGACGTCCACTGCTGAACAAAGACCCCCCCCCCCCCCCCTTTAGAAGGGAGCGGGGGATTGTCATAAAATCCCCACGCTTGGCAGGCTGCTTGGGGATCGCAGTATAGGTGGTAGGTAATCCAATAGAAAGACGCTGCTGCCAGTCTTCCTGTTTCCCTTAGTCGCCTCTTACAAACGCTCAATGAGAGGAGATGAGAGCTATTCTTAACAAGGCACCCCATGGATACTTTTAATATACAAAACTTTATTTACTTAGCATAGCAAGGATTAGCTATCATTATTTACAATTAAACCATCGCAAATGTAACATACGTAACACATCATTCGCTATGAAATATTACCTGATACTAAAATATTAATTGAAATTAATGTAATCCACAAAACAACACAGCTAGTGCAAACTTTCAATATAATCAACACAATAATATGTTGGTTTCGGTAGGCTCGAGGTGCGCAAAACGTAACACTGCAGAATATGGCTGTTTTTCTGTCATCATTTCATGGAATTCCACTATAGTTTCGATCACGACGAGTCACGAACTATTCGTTCACAAATATCGATCTGTCGAAATCAGCTTATCTAAACTTTGACAATTGAATACATGCATAATAACAAAAAAGAAAAACGAATGCATTACGAACAGCCGATGCATATAAAATGAAATACGCGCACAGCTAGTGGTTGTTTCCCTGAGGTGCCCTTGAGCTCGTCGCTACTTCTGCCGTAAAGGCTAGAGCGCTTCAAGCGCTCGCCTCCTATTGTCCGGTGAAGCTGTAATGGCCATCTGCGGCCAACAGCGTCTATCATTCCCAAAAAAAAAACTAGTGGTTGAACTTTCAATCATTTGTAAAACGTCTTTGAATTGTCGCAGTAAAAGCAGCCGTTAACATCTGCACTGCACTATCTCTCGTCACTCATGGACATCAGAAGTCACTAAAGTCCAGTAATTTTACCAACTACAGTACCCTTCACATGGTTACATAATATACATTCCTGCTTTGCGGCAGATTAGTACACTCTGCTTCTAATGATCTTGTAAACGACTATAACAAACGACATAGCGCCTATATTGTTAACTTGGTGTGGCAGCAAAGATAACTTTGCATTACCAAGCCAAGCAAGCCAAGCATTTGCTTTGCATTGCACTTTCGCGTTGCATTGTCTAATATACGAAAGGCGAGTTTTACGACGACGAATAAACTTGTAATCGTTTTCAAGTTTATTTGAAATGGCTACTCCAGTGTACCAGTGTAGTGACTGCCCAGCATATATGTACATAGTTCGCTCATAGCTAGTGGTAACCTCTGTTCGGTAAACGACCAGTTAGGTAAGCAACGTCAGGCAAGGTCAGTCCTTAGATGAGTGACGGTTCATTGGCATTTGAACTGAGCATCTCTGTGCTTTGGAGGGCACGTTAAAAGCCGGTCCCGGCTATTGTCATATGGACAGTAATCGTTAAGCTAAGTCAGAGGCCGAAGAGCAGCTTGAAATCTCTGACAACAGGTTGGCCACTAACCATACGACAAAAAAGAAACAAAAGAGCATATAGTGAATGCATAGTGAATGCCAATAAAAACACATTTTATGAAAATGAAAAAATGATGATTTCGAATTCGACTTAATAGATCTTACCTCAGCACCAGCAGTAACATCTATCAAATCCAATTCGAAATTGTTGCCTTAAAAGTTTCATAAACTGTTTTTATTCCTTAAAATAACGATCACCCTATATGTAATCTTAGTCAGTAGTATGGAGGAAAATTAGGAAAGTGGCACCCACTTGTAATGGTCTGCAGCATTCTCGAACTGTCCCAGAAAGATGTGCGAGTTGGCCAGGTTGCTGTTAGCGCGGCGCTCGGCCGCCTTGTCGGCGAACTCTCGCGCAATCTGCAGCCGCTCGGTGTGGTATCGGATGGCGCGAGCGAACTCGCCCAGCAGGTAGCAAGTATTACCCAGATTGCCGCACGCCCGACCCATCGCCTGCCGGTCGCCCAGGCTGCGCATCAGCTCCAAGTTCTCTCTGGACCGGGAGGAACCATTATCGTATGTTAACCTCATGAAATTGGTACGAAAACAATATTCAACTAAGTAACGAGATACGAGACCAGACAGCCCACGGACAGACGCTAAATTGTTGCTCGTCACCCAAGGAATACGTAATTAAGTCTTTTGAGTTTGTTAATTTCACCAGCTACAGTACCCATCACACCGGATCACATAATTGTTTACACATTGCTGCTTGGTGTACCTTATGTAGACGGTTGATTGCATAAGGGACCTATTATCTAACATTATTTTTTCTTATTTATATTTATAGTTACCAGTATCACCAATTAAGCGCATTTAGTGACAACCGAGAGCAAAACCACGTAAAAATATTTGATCCGAAAGGATGCCAATCCACTCACTCGTAATAGGCAACAGCTTGCATGAGACAGTCCCGGACTTCCTGCGGGAAGTTGCCGGGGTCGTTTTGTCCGACACGGCCGAGGTGCTTGCCTTGCGCGTGGTGCACGTTACCCAGGTTGTAGAGCGCCCGACCTTCGCTCAGCTTGTCGCCGAGAGCACGCGATATTTCCAAGTGCCGTTTGCAACATTGGATCGCTTCAGGAAACATGCCCATTACTTTCAACGTGTTCCCTAAGTTGCCCGATGCTTTCGCTTCCCCTAGTTTATCATTCATTGTCCTGTAAAATAGAACAGAAGTGCTAACACGCTAGATAATGAATATTAAGGTATTAAGCAATGCATGAAAGTTGAAGAATTATACAGTTCAAAATCACTATTACTGTTATGTATACAATTGCGTAAGGTATAAATATGCACGTGCCACTCACCTAGCTAAAGTCAAATCGAGTTTGTGATACTGCATAGCTTTGCTGTAATCGCCTAAGTAGAAGTAAGCGTTGCCGAGTTGGCTGTAGATGGCGCTGAGTGTGCGCAGGTCGTCGGTGCCCGCCTGGATGGCCGCCTGAAAGAAGGCGACGCCAGCGCGGCAGTCGCCTGCCTTGCACAGACGCTCGCCTTCGAGCGCCAGCTCCAAACACATCGAGCCGCCATCGCAACTCTGTAAATAATGAATTTAAATAAGTATCGGCATTGAAAGTTGATCTTATACTAGAACTTTTGGATGATGAAAATGAAGATGAGCTTCAGTAAACTAGATACGACATACATACATTAGGTATCGTTTATTGGCATATAACATCAACTTTACTGTTTCTACTTCTAGACGTGTATTATTTCATGAGATATCCCACTGTACTCAAATATACTTTATTGGTACCCAATAGAAGGTGTTGTGGTCAATTGCTTACTATAATTTTACTTCAGAACAATTAAAATAACTTTCAAAAGCCTTGGATAATCGGTCATGTAATGAACAACAAGTATTCATCATTTAATGATTCATCAATCCACATACTGCACATAAGGCAAATAATGTAACCTAGTGTGACTGGTTCGCCAGTGGTTATTAGGTGGTTAGTTTAGTTTTGTTTCATGTCATTGTTTATTGTAGACTAGCTGACCCGCGCAGCTCCGCCCGCGCTTGTATTGTTTTTCTCAACTGTTTTTATGGATTTTCTCAATGTTTATATTTTAATGTAGTATGGAAGTATGGATGGATATAGAAGTAGGGATGTGAAATAAAGTCTTTTCTTTAACAATGACGAAATTCCATACTAACTTTCCTTCCCTATTTCAACCCCTTTCATGTTTTTTTTTCGGGATAAAAAGTAGCCTATGTCCTTCCTTGAGGTCTAATCTATCTCTGTACCAAATTTCATCAAAATCGGTTCCGTGGCTTAGGCATTATAGAGTAACAGACAGACAGACAGACAGACAGACAGAGTTACTTTCGCATTTATAATATTAGTATTAAGCAATATGTTATTTGTGCATTTAGCCTTTAACATAAAAGATAAAAGAAACTACAGGCTTGTAATAAGGAATTTACACCATACTACTCCACACACTGCTATTAAAGAGGCGTTCGAAGAGACAGGAAACTCTGTTGTTGGAGAAATCATCAATGCCAGAGTAGGTCCAGAGAAACGACCAACAACAACATTCTTTGTAAATCTGTTAGCAGGGCCAAACAACAAAGCCGCTAAACAAATTAACTACATCTACCATCATAGTGTGATAATAGAAGATCCAAAGAAAAGCAATACGATTGTCCAGTGCCAGCGTTGTCAACAGTACGGCCACTCAAAGAACTATTGTATGAGGCCATACCGCTGCGTTAAATGTGGCCAGTCACATAAAACTAGAGATTGTCACAAAAAGGACCGTACAACTCCAGCTACATGCGCTCTTTGCCTCGGACCACATCCTGCAAATTACAAAGGGTGTGAAGTATATAAGGAGATTATAGAAAGAAGAAATCGAAAAAGATCCTCACCAAAGCATGCAATACCAGAAACTTATCAAACAAAAAATAGTACCTCCTACGAAAAAACAACACAGAATGAAAACATAGACAAAAATAAACAAGATACAAATAGTTACTCAGATGCAATAAAGGACAAACCATGGAAAAACCAAAATAAAACTGAACCAAAAACTAGAGAACAACTCACAACCTTAACACTAGAAGAAATGTTCATAAAACAATCCGAAAGATTTGATTTAATGTTACAACAAATGAGCACCCTAATGGGGCTCATAACAGCCCTAATCCAAAACTTACCGGCCTCCCATTAAAAATAGCAACATGGAACATCAATGGGCTGTCACCCAACAGAAGCGAAGTCGAGACCCTGTTAAACTTTAATAATCTTGATATTCTGCTTATATCAGAAACTCATTTTACTCACAGTAGCCTAGTCAAGATAAAAAACTTTAATATTTATATTACCAATCACCCCGATGGCACTGCTCACGGAGGCACTGCGGTAATCGTCAGATCTTCAATTAAACATCATGAATATGTCCAGTTTAAAACGGAAGCCATCCAAGCGACAACTATTACAGTGCATGATAAACTCGGTGACATAAATATCTCATCGGTGTATTGCCCGCCAAAGCACAAGATAACTGAACTCCAGTTTACAACATACCTAAAAACCCTAGGCAATCGTTTTATTGCCGGCGGCGACTGGAACGCCAAACATACTCAGTGGGGATCAAGATTAATTACGACAAGAGGCAGAGAGCTTAAAAAAAGTATCGATAGCAATCATCTTACTCCCATTGCTACGTCTGAACCAACTCACTGGCCTTCTGACCCAAACAAAAACCCAGATGTGCTAGACTTCTTTATAACTAAAGGAGTATCTAGTCTGTTCTACAAAATAGATTCCTGCTTGGATGGTTCATCGAATCACATCCCAGTAATCTTGACTATCGGTAGTGATGTCCTGACTTATTCAAAACCTCTACGGTTGTATAATAACGCCACAGACTGGGTGGCATTCCGTCAAAATATCGAAGATGAATTAGATCTTAAAATCCCTCTCAAATCGGATGAAGACATTGAGAATGCTACCCGGAAACTCACGCAAACAATCCAAAAAGTTTCCTGGAATAGCACACCAAAACTAAACGGATGTAACACTAGAGTGACAAGACACAAGCCGACTCCTATCGAAATTCGTCAAAAAATCCTTGACAAGCGAAGACTGCGTAGAATATGGCACACTAGTAGGCACCCATCAGACAAAACTGCGTTTAACAAGGCCGCAAAAGAATTAAAATCAGACATACGCGATGCTGAAAACATTGCCATAGCAGCCCAGCTTGAATCTCTGACACCCACCAGTGCCACGAATTACTCCTTATGGAGAGCATGCAAGACAAATCAAATGCCGGTTACTCCGAAACCCCCTATTCGCACCCAAAACAATAGTTGGGCTAAAACTCCACAAGAAAAGGCCAACACTTTTGCCAACCATCTTGCCTCAGTATTTCAACCCAACGAAAGAGAAAACGTTCCAGATAGTTTTGATATAGATCAGGCAATGCAACAAGACCTTCAGCTGGACTTGCCCTTATTACCTACAACACCTCAGGAAATAAGAAAGGTCATAAAGAACATGGATAATAAAAAGGCCCCCGGCTTCGACCTGATTGATAAAAAGGTTCTTGAAGAACTGCCACGCAAAGGAATAGTCTATATCACCATGCTATTTAACGCCATCATGAGGGTTGGTTATTTCCCTGCTTTATGGAAGATCTCACAGATCATCATGATACCAAAACCTGGCAAGCCACCTCATGATGTAACGTCATACAGACCAATCAGCCTTCTGCCTGTCTTGTCAAAACTATTTGAGAAAATCCTACTTAAACGACTACTTCACAATCTCTCCGAAAAACTTGTAATACCGGATCACCAGTTTGGATTCAGAAAGGAACACTCAACTATAGAACAGGTACATAGGATATGTAGAGTCATCAGGAATGCTTTTGAGTGCAAACAGTATTGCTCCGCAGCTTTCTTAGACGTGCAACAAGCATTTGACAAAGTCTGGCACAAGGGATTACTGTACAAAATTAAAACACTTCTTCCTCATCCATTTTTTGGTTTGCTAAAATCCTATCTAACGGATCGGATCTTCCAAGTAAAAGAAAATGAGTGTACATCAAGATTCCACGACATTCTCGCTGGTGTTCCGCAGGGATCAGTACTTGGTCCAGTGCTGTACACCATTTTTACATCTGATCTACCAGAAACCCCAGGTATAGCGGTGGCCACCTTTGCGGATGACACTGCTGTCCTGGCTACTAGTGACAACCCTGTGGAAGCCTCAAGATTACTGCAAAACAGCCTTACAGAAATTGATGTATGGCTTGAGAAATGGCGGATCAAAGCTAACACAGCAAAATCAGTGCACATAACCTTCACTCTGAGAAGAGAATCCTGTCCACAAGTGAGCCTGGGCTCCAGCATCCTGCCCAACAGCGAGACAGTGAAATATCTAGGAATTCACCTGGATCGACGCCTTACTTGGGCCAAACACATCCAAACGAAAAGAGACCAATTAAACTGCAAATACCGGGAAATACAATGGCTTCTTGGGAGAAACTCCAAGCTGTCTGTAGACAACAAACTCCTCATATATAACACGATCCTCAAACCGATATGGACCTATGGACTCCAGCTGTGGGGGTCAGCTAGCAACTCCAACAGAAACAAAATCCAAAGAGCTCAGAATTATATTCTGAAACAAATCGCTAGCTCTCCCTGGTTTATAAAGACCTCGGAAATCCATCACCACCTCCATGTCACCACAGTAAATGAAGAGGTCACGAAAGTTCTCGCTGCCTACAAAAATAGGATTCAAAAACATCCCAACAAACTAGCCGTGCAGTTGACGCTACCAGACTGTGTACAACGCCTCAAGAGGCGCAGGCTACCCAACCTTGAATAGCTGGCCTGGGTCAGCTAACATAGTAAAGAGCAATTCTTAATGGAGAATTAGCTCTACAAGTCTCCTAATTCCAAGTCTCCAACACATCTGCTCATAGTCCTAAAGACTGATCGCATGATAAATATTATAAAAAAAAAAAAAAAAAAAAAAAATTTAGCTAACTGGCTTATGTATTTGATAACTTAGTATAATGCATAAAAAATACAGATAATGTGTTCAAACCACTTACTAGTCATGAAACAAGTGAGAAGTTCACCTGATGGTAAGCGAAGTGTTACAACCAGTAAACAATTAACGATTGCATTGACTCTCATCCGAGATATCAATTGATAAGGTGACACTACAGTACCCAATAAATTGGAACACAGCCATAGGCACAGAACAGCACTGTGCAAAACACTGCTATTTTGTTGCAGAGTCAGGTGACTCTGCAACAAAATAGCAGTAGCAGTAGCTGGTCAGTAGGTACTCGTACATCTAGATGGTTCCTTGCATAAGGGGTTATCACCTATCCTGGTATAACCTAGTGATTGGTTCAAGTAATTTTCAGTTTGAATAATTTGAATGTTTTATATGTAATATAAAGCTACCTAAGTATACTCGTATTGAGTAGAATGACACTTTATTAACTTACTAACAGTTCATTTTGAACCGAAAGCGAAAATTATCCTGATTTGATCAATGGGAATTCGGCCGGATTTGCCGGACTGAAAATGACACCGGATTGCAATCCCTACTTGCAGTACATAGAGACAAAAAGAGCTACCCTATGACTTCTCTAAATGATAACAAGATAAATGATCTAAATATAAGGTTTTGATTTTTTAAAGAAAATTAATGTCTGATATTTGAGGAAGCATATTATTAACAATTCTCAGTCATATAGGAAACTTGCTTTTTCCTACCCTGTCATAATTGTGTGCACACAACTGGTCTATGAGCACAGTTCCCAAGGCAATAATGTCTATAAAGATGTTATAGGTAATAGTATTAGCACAGTGGGCTAATTTTAATAACTGGGGCACATATTTTGCATGCAACTTAATGATAAAGACCGGAGATAACTCGTAGCCTTAAACTCTGTTACTACTGATAAATATGATGGCCAAATTCATCAATGGAATTTCCAGTACACTAGTATTGAGGGTTTAAAAGATGATAAATAGAATAAGTGCATATTTTAAAATGTAATATTCAGTTACATAGCAATTATTGCTACTAAAAGATGCCAGTTTAAGGCAGCTAAGCCAGAAGAGTCCAGGACATTTTGTCGATAGGGAGTGATGGTAAATATGAAGGTCTGAGAGTTGGTAGGTGCCAATAAATTTGGAAACAAAGAAAGACAATGGTACAAAGCATCACAATAACACTATAACACCTGACTTCATCATAGATTCTGCACTAGTGGTAAATAAAAAAATCATATGAACTGAGAACACCTCATTCAATGAAGTTAATTAAAAATGGGAGATATTAGAAATTTGGCAGGATAAACTCATCGGTCTCCAAAATCATGTGAGGGATATGTGGGACTTTGTTTTATGCTATGTTTAGAATAGAAGTACTTATATATTTTTAACAGTGGTTGCCTAATATTAATAATTTTTTTGCCTCATTTAGGATCAATTAGGTATGATTGTTGTTTGAAGATATTAATATTCATTAAGTCACTATTTCACATTAAACATATATCCCTATATTTTCGTATAGCGGTAGTCTACCATTTAATAATCATAAGTGCCAGTGTCTCAGGGTGTTAAAACAGGTCGTATGTACGTAATATATCGTCCATCGCATGCGGATGTACCACTAATAGGTCACTGTTTCCGTATTAGGTCCCTCTTTGTCATGACTCACGTCGTTACGACGTTGACGGTTAAATTAGCAATTTATAGCCCAAAATCATATCCCGTGGAGCACCGACTCTGCCACCTACGTATTTGTACAGTAGGAATCTTGAGTACATTGTTGTGATGGTGAAAATAATACTGCACTCACCTGGGCGTCGGTCGACAGGTTCTCCGCACTCGCACTCACCGACATCCTCCTTGTAAAATTATCAAAGAATAATATCAGTAACTTATAGCACAACTGAAAATCAATCTCTTCTCATCATTGATAGGTACTCAAAAATATTTTTTACTTTTACTAGGCGTGTACATACAAAAATTTACGCGAAATTGTACGAAAGAAAACGTCGGGCACGATTGGTCCGTCAGTTAGATTGACAACATGTTGTCAGTTGACAGCATTGACATCTAGACTAATGCCCTTACTACACCTTCCTTTATTTAGGAAGCTAAATGAGTTAATCACTGAATTCAGTTAAGTGTAATCGCATTTAGGAAGTTAGGATACTAAATTCAGAGGCAAGGATGGTTTCTAACTGACTAAATCACCTAGAATCCCAATTAGAAACGCATTAAGGAAGGTGTAATCGCATTTAGTCACTTAATTTCAAACTCAGTCACTGCGTGGCTCTCCGCGCGTGAGGACGTTGTTGTCAAATTTTGGCAATCGCATGTTAAGCAACGGTAGGCAAGGTCATTACAAAGATGGGTGACCATTTAATGCCATTTAAATCAAGCGTCTCCGTGCTTGGAGAACATGTTAAAGTGGGTTCTAGTGTTTAACCGACTTCAAAAAAAGGAGGTTTTGTTTTCGACGTAAATGTATCTAATACAATTAAAATAAGGAGATACTCATAGACAGTTGTTATAAAATTTTGGCTATCGATCAGGTTAAGCAACGGTAGGCAAGGATGGGTGACAGTTTAATTCTATTTGAATTAAGCGTCTTCGTACTTTGGAGGACATGTAAAAGTGGGTTATATAGTATATATATAGTATTTAACCGACTTCGAAAAAAAGGAGGTTATGTATTCGACGCAAATGTACCTATTCTATTTTTTGTTCAAAAAATTAAAAATGACTATATTCATTATTGGCTTAATTAAGCCAACGGCCAATGCTAGGCAAAGGCCAATTTTTTGGTGTCTGGGCAAGACTGGCGCCATCTTTCGTTGTAAAGGACACGTCTGACTTCGTCGCGCGCTAACGGGTAACTGATTCAGTCACTGAATAAAGGACAGTGTGATTAGAAGCTTCTAAATCGGTCTCTGAATTCAGAGACCGATATTTATCATAGTGTAATAAGCACATACGCCTACAACATTAGAATGCGTTTCACGCGTAGACAGAATATAACAAGACGTCTAGTTAGCGTGCCGGCGATAAGGACAGAAAATCAGCATTCGTACACGAAACACACGTTAAGGATATTTATTCAAATGCGGCTATTATGTACTATACAATATTTCTTAGTGCAAGATAAAAACACCAAAGCTAGATCGTGGCCGAAAATATTTCAAAGTATACTGCACCGTCGGTGCGGTTTTTCTTCGAGTTCGCAACAAATGCTGAACACACGCTGAAGGACAAAAAATCATATGCTCTGTTTCTTTCTATCACATGTAATATATATCAATGCAAATGTATTATTACTAACTTCATGTGTATTATTTTCTTCCGTGAATGAGAAAGTGTCCAGCTGTCTATTGGTTTCTTTCTTTATGGTTTCACGAAAGAGTTCCCTTCGTGGTTAAGTTGGTATAACTGAATTAGATGTTGTCATTAAATTTAAAAATATTTACCCTCAATATAGGGAAAATACACTCTAATATAAATCACATGGATGTATTACTTAGTCCAAAATTACGTAAATACGCAGTACCTTAATTTATATTTTGCTATTTATACAGGTGAAATACATAGAATTAAAGGCAGAAATCATTTTCAATCATTTTATGCTCTCATAAGGTTTGGCTTGGCTGTTGTGGCCAATTGTAACGGATAAATACAATCATGTCAATAACTTGAGGACATAAATCTTTTACTATTTATAATTTTGATCATTTATATAATACATAAAATAATTCTTGTGACTGTGGGTTAAATAAATTTTTTGGACTCCAGTTGATCCTTTTGAAAGGGTTGATTTTCAAAAGTTTATTTATTTTAAGGTTTAATATAATGATTTCTGATATTTATGCGAATATTGCACATTGAAATGAAACTAATTTTACGGATTATATAGCGTTTTTTTTATTTATTTTTATTACCCGACGTTTCGAATACTTTACAACATTCATGGTCACGGGCTGACTGAATAATTCAATGTAATTGTGTGTGTGTGGATTGTAGGTAAATAAAATTAAAAATAAACCGCGATGTTAATCCGTTCACTATTTAAAGGTTTATTATCGATCACTTATAGTATTACATTCAAAGATAAAGGCATGCAACACAGTTCTACTAAGTATAGTGACCATTTAAAAGTAAACACAACATTCTCAAATTTATGCACCGGTTATTTTAGACAAAAAGGCATAAGTATATGAAATGATTATCTATTCATGGATTGCTTTAATTTGATGAATGTATTCGCAAAGTTTCATCAGTGAAGCATTATATTTTTTTCCGCGTTACATAGGTATTCAAAAACCATGCTAAAACCCCTTGAATGGGGATTTAAAAAAAGAAACCTTTTGATCAGTACACTATACTGAAAAAAGTTTCGTGTCCATGTGAGTGTAATGAAAAATATATTTTCCATTGAAATTTTGATATCCCATTTGTCCCACTAATGGGTAAATTAAGGGCGGAAATAGGTTTCTTAGATTCTTGTGTATAATAATAAATATTTTCTCTCAGTACAGTGACAGAGTTTCGTGCCCGTGTGCTTTTTTTTCACATACATATACTTTGAGAGCCCATTTGATATGAGTTTATTTTAGGGGTTTCTTCAATTATTGTGTTGAGTTTATTTGTCTAGTTTTGTTACTATAGCTGCATCATAACATTAAATAGAAATCCTTCTTTGTGCAATTTTTCCAACCCCATGAAATGATCTTAGGGGTAGTTCTTCGAAAAATGCTTGAAATACGTTTCTTAGATTCTTGTGTGCGATACATAAATTAAGTCTTATAACTGCAGGTCAAAAATCATTTTTTGGACCCCATTAGGAGTTGATTCGCAAAAAATTATTTTTTTTACACATGAGTTCCTTTAGTTTGGTAAATGTATTCGCAGTCTCATCAATGCAGCATGAATTTTTTTTCCGCGTTTCATACTCAAAAATCATATGACTCCTTTAAGGGTCGATTTGATCGATTGAAAAGTTGTGATACACGTATTTCTTTATTTCTTTTTGCTCAGTACACTGACAAAGTTTCGTGTCCGTGTGATGATTTTTTTTACATAAAAAAGTTTGGAAGCCCGTTTCGTTTGACCCCCTTAGGGATGGAATTTCCAAAAATCGTAAAATATGTATTTTTCATTTTTAACTGAAATGCAAAACACTAATTGTCATAAATTTAACTTCAAATTTCGGATTTTCTTACAAAATTTCATCCTATATTTTACCACCTAGGTTTAAGGGTGGAATTTCCAAAAAATCCTGAAATGTATATTTTTTATTTTTAACTTAAAGGTCAAATCATGAAGATATAGGGTCAAAGTGGAGACAACACTCCCAAATACATGACTGAGGTCAACGCTATCCCTTTCATTGAGGTCGAATCTCCCTTTCTAAGAGGGTAACCTTGATGTTTCATGAAAAATCAGGACATCTTTTTAACTTCGTCGCTTAATACGACTTACTTGGCTTGTTTAAGCTTTAAGTTTAAACCGATTAAATATGTCTAGTTGCTTCCGTTTACCTCTCAAAATACGACGGGACGAAAAACCGACACGACCGTTGAGAGACCAGGCGCAGGACCTACATTTTACATATCTATCTGACGCATGGAGCATCTTACTTTACAGAAAATCAAGTAATAAATAAATAATAAGTTAATGGTTGTGAAAATAAAAGCATATGAAGTTATGATAAAAAGAAATTGTATTACAAGATCATTTATTCAGTACGTTTAACGATCTCCAATTAATCACAAGATATTGAATAGCAATTTCCATTATATGCAAACAACTAAAACAGCTTGTAACCCACACATTAGACGATAGAAAAAGCATTTGCAGTAAATTTAGGTTTCCATTGGACCAACTGCAGATCATTGCAGCTTCATAAAATTTCTTTTCGAATGGATAGTCATAATATTCCTTCGCTCAATATCTTTAGGAAATCTACAAGAAAATAAAAAATGTATTAATATTGACCACGGGTAAATAAAACAGTATGTATAGTGACAGGTATAGTGACAGGTTAAGAAATAGTGACATAAGGAAACGTTGTGGTATGAAAGAAGATGTTGTGACAAAAATTGAGGTATGGTGAGATGGTTTGGCCATGTCGAGAGAATGAATGAGGAACGATTGACGAAAATAGTGTATAAGGCGGGTGTGAATGAAAGTGTTGGAAGGGGTAGACTTAGGCGGACGTTTCAAGACCAAATCAGGGACGTCTTGAAAAAAGGCCAGGTCAAGAGTACCCTAAACCGAAGAGCATGTATGAAGGGAATAATGAAAGTGGACGAAGCGAAACAAGTATGTAAGGATCGTAGCAAGTGGAAAGAAGTGGTCTCTGCCTACCCCTACTGGAAAGAGGCGTGATTATATGTATATTTATAGAATGATATAGGTACTCTCGCCGATACGGCCACAGCGGCCAATCTTTCGCAAGATCAGCCATCAGCCAGTGCACAAATGCTTGCGTAGCCACAAGTGCACTCTTTCTTCCTTTTACCTCTCACAATTTATTATTATTTATTTTATTTAATACTTTATGCACATTAGTACATAGGCGGACTTAATGCCTGAGGCATTTTCTGCCAGTCTACCTTAGGGTAGTCCAGAAAATTTACAAAGGTAGGTGCAATAAAAGGGAAAAAAAAAATTAATTATTTAATTATTTTTTTTTAATTTAGTGATACGAAAGATCAACACGACCGGGGAGAGGTCAGGCGCAGGAACGAATTTTATATGCCTATCCGACGCATGGATCATCTTACTTTACAGACAATCAGATGACCAGCCTGCATTGTCCTAGCCAGTAAGGAACAAATATACAAAGTTGTTGCTCCCCGCAGGATTCGAACCTGCGACCCCCGGTACGCAAGCAAGCGGTTTCCCACTGCGCCACGGCTACTAGACGCAACAGGACTAGGAGGCGACAAGAATAAATATGATTTTAATAATATGTTTAAAACTACATACACACTTGAACATATAATATTTTTTCCATATCAATCCTTTGAACTAAATACCTACATCGTATAATTTTTATCATAAAGTGGCGGTAAAAAAATCCCCAAAACGGAAAGTCTTCAAAAAATCTTTACCATGGTTACTCTATGAAAACAATGTAAAATATTTTAAATTAAATAATTCAACTACAAATTAATAGAAAGTTAAACCCAATACTAACAAACGAACTGAAAACGTGTTATGTGCCTATCGAAAGAAGAACTGATCGAAAATATGGTGCATAATCCAAAGGGATCATCGGTAGGTACATTATTGAACAAATCGGACTTACGAGTGATATTCGGTATCATCTAAGGGGTACAACATATTTTTGCAACTAAGTACTACACATTTTATCACCATTCTTATTAGTTTAATTCACTTTATCTTGAAATTATGGTATTTAAATGTTGGATCAATTAAATGACAGACAGTTTCATGCTGACAATAAGCGCCAGTGCTGCCACAAAATACGAACCCTTAAAATCGGTATTTAAAATTGCATTTGAGTACAATTGGCGAAAACACAATAGAGCATTATTCTAATCGTACTCGCAGAACAATACCAAAAAAAAACATTATTAGACATGATTGTCATCGTATTTTATGTTTTCGGGTGGAAAACAATCTTTTGATGTTGAAGTAGAGCATTTCTATATTAGGGTATCCATTTCTCGGGTAATTTAAATTATTACATGGACCACACATTGGACCACTTAGAAAGAGAGAACCGGCCTCAATGTAAGGGATAGCGTATGCCTCAATCAACTATTTGGAGCATAGATAATACACTATATACTTAAGAATAGATGGGTCACTCTGGTTCATCTTTTAATAAACTAATTTTACCCTCGCCTAAAGATGGCGTAACTTTACAAGAATCCAAAATGTGCCAACAGATGGCGTTTTTTAATATAATCACTTTACGTATAGGTAAATGAAGCATGAATATTTGTAAGGAACATGTTCAAAGGCAAACCAAAGAGATATTTATTGTAAAAGTTTATTTGGTAACCAAGAACTTTATTCAACATATCTGAAGCACAATCATACTCTATTAATTATATAGTCCAATCCCCTTGAGTTTTTTGTTTCAGTACAGCTTTGCATTAAATTTTTCCAATTCAAGCCATTGTGGTTAAAGACAATGATGTAGTGGACCTGAAATAGTTCACGAGTAGTATAAATATTATTATATTTATATACTTATGCTAGGTGCATAATGACTTGTTTGTTTAAGCTTTTGTAAATAAGTACATACCTACATAAGTAGATAAATAACACCCAGACACATAACAAACAGAATTCTTCAAAAACATATTTGTAAATAAACTGTAAATATTTAGTTTCAATAAAATTTATAAAAGCTGTTTATCTTCAATGAAACAAGTTATTATGAAAAAATGACATAACAACTTAGGTTACCATAGTAACCGCCAAAGGCAATTTACAATAGTACCTGGTAACCTCCTTGAGTAAAACCATAGTGTTTTATGAGGCATCCGTTAAGGCCGGCTGTTGCAAAGGTTTTATTACATTATGGAAGTTTACTAAAAATATACGAAATGTATCAGATTTACTCAAATAAATTGAAAATATACAATAACAATATTAAACTAATTAAATAAAAATATATAAACTGCATTTTTAACGCCATCTAGGCAAATTATAGTAGAATCTTAAAATTTAGTTCCTTCCCTTGCCTGAAGATTGTGCTAGTTTCCATACATTAAAATTTTGTCAGCTGTTTTAAGGAGAGTGCCACTGGCATGATTTGGAGTTTGGACTCCACTTTGACCCTATATCTTCATGGGTCAAATACTAATTTTTCATCAATTTAACTTCAAAAATGACGGATTTTCATACCTACAAATCCGATTTCGATAATCCTTTTTGCAAGAAGAGTATGTCAATCGCGTATGTCAAACTGTTTTTGTTTTCCACATTATTCTCTGATTAACGACAAAATCATTCCTAAGACATTGAGAAGAAGTGAAAGATAGCTATTTACACAGATGAATAGGTTTTGTGCGCTTGAAAATCCCACCAAAGGACTTTATTTACCTTCAAACAAGTAAGATCCTGAGTTGCCGCCATTTCAGGTAGGTAAAATAATGTTACCAGAGTCCAAGTTTTGATTCCATGTTTTCCCAAGTAAATAAATGATCAAAATTGTATATGGTAAACGATTTATGTCCTCAAGTTATTGACATGATGGTATTTATCCATTGCAATTGGCCACAACAGCCAAGCCAAACCTTATGAGAGCATAAAATGATTGAAAATGATGTCTGTCTTTAATGATATGAATTTAACCTGTTTATATCGCAAAATATAAATTAGGGTATTTTATTTTTTATTTTATTTTTTTTGGTTCACCATTGGTTCACACAAAAATTCGTTCACTAATGCTACAAGACATAACATATACTATTAAAGTAAGTTTTACTGCTAGAAGTGCAAGCTTTTGAAGGCGAACACGACAAGCAAACATATTCAAAGCGTTACAAAAAAAAAAGGTTAAATTAAACTTTAATAATAAGTAGAAATTAGCTACATACTTTTGTTGCCCATAAACTAAGGGTTAGTATCATGTTTTATAGCAACGTTGATGTACCTCTTAAATGTACCTATCAAAGGAATCGAGATGAATATCACACGGAGAATTAGTGCTTACACTATTGTAAAGTCTACACATTCTGGGTATAGGTGAGTTGTAACCTAAGACAGTGCGGCGAAATGGAGGAACTAGTGGTATCACTTTGCCTCTAGGATTTCTTTAAGGAACTTTAAAGTTAATTTTTTGAAGTAGATCTGTTAAGTTTATTCTGTTTCGTACTATCTTATATAAAAACATTAAATCCAACAACCCTGGCCGTTGTGATAGTGAACTAATATTAAAAAACTTTAGCCTACTGCTGTAAGACCTCTTTTTCCTAGCTATATTTATTTATTTCGTTTATTTACTAAGACAACTTAAAAGGGATTTGGTCCGATTGACCATCTCTCTCACGAGCGGGTTATCGGGCCGCGCCACTATCGCGCGCAGGATGGAGTTGGGGCTGTCGCGCAGCCGGCGCAGCAGTGACGCGGTGTGCTTGCGCCAGGTAGCCGCGAACCCGTCTGTGTGTGCTTCAGCGAACATTGCTGACGCGCTGCAATAGCGCGGCAGCCGCAACATCATCCTGAACGCATTGTTGTACTGGACCCGCAGAGCATTGTAAGTCTTTTGGGTATATTTAAGCCACAGGGCCCCCGTGTACAGCGACGTGCAGTAAGCTTTGAACAAAGTCACTTTCACTGCCGCTGCACAACGGGAGAACCTGCGGGCCAGCATATTAGCCCGGACTGACAACGCTCTGCGTTCCCTCTCCATGTCTACATCGTCCTTCATGTCTTCTGTTACCAAGTGTCCTAGGTACTTAAATTTATAGACTCTGTGTATAGGCTGTCCATTTAATATTAAAGGTGGTACAGTATACGGACACTTGGTACCAGCCCTGAAGACGATGTACTCGGACTTACTGCTATTATATTTTAGCCCATGCGAGGCGGCATATGCCTCACACAATCGGAGAAGCTTTCTCAGAGCGGCGACCGAGGGGGCCAGCAGCACCATGTCATCTGCGTAACTAATGTTGTTAAAACACACCCCATCGACAAAACAGCCGACATGGGTACTGCTGAGTTCCTCGATCAGCGCGTTTACATACAGACCGAAGAGCAGGGGCGAGAAAGCGAGATGGTATAGAAATCGTTTTTGAATTCTTTCAATTCTCAGTGAATGACTAGCATAGTGAGGTCACCAGACTGTACTACAGTACTCAATCGAGCTGCGTACCAAGGTATTATAAATCAATAACTTTGTCTTAGCTTTGCGGAAGTCTGCAATTACGAATCACGAACTCTAATAATTTAGATGATTTACAAATTATACGTTCCATCTGAGGAACAAAAGTGAGTTTATTATCAAATGTTACCCCTAGGTCTTCTATATAATCTACTGCGTAGGGTACTGCGTATTTACGTAATTTTGGACTAATTAATACATCCGTGTGATTTATATTAGAGTGTATTTTCCCTATATTGATGGTAAATATTTTTAATGACAACACCTAATTCAATTATACCAACTTAACCACGAAGGGAACTCTTTCGTGAAACGCCTACATTCAGTCAAAAAAGTATCGAGTGATCGGGAATGGATGATTTGTTTATGGTTCTAGCCAGATACATTCTCCAAGAATTCAATCTTTTGTTTTTTTTGTTGTTGAATTGGCACAACTGCTTTCCATTTTGGCGCGGTGTTTGAGTTGCATTTAGATTAAATACAGTGCTTGTGCTGTTTTAGTTTAGATAAATCACAGAGTATTATGAATTTATATCATACAAGCCAACCCGCGCAGCTCCACCCGCGTTCTTTTTATTATATGCGTTGAATACATAACCTCCTTTTTATAAAGTTAGTAAAAAAACTGGGCCCCGCTTTTTACTTGCCCTCCGAAGCACGGAGACACTTAATTCAAATGGCATTAAACGGCTACCCATCTAAGTATGTCTGGGTCGAAGTGCGTTCCGGTGGTTACCGGGCCCAAATAATTAGCCACTAATAATAGAATAGGATAGTGGCCGACATAGTGTCAGACTTTTTGTACAAACTGCCTTTGACTTTGCTAAGCACAGAGAGGCTCAGTCAATTATATTATAAACCATAGTTAAAATTAAAAGTTATCCCTACTAAGGCGTGCCCAAAATTGTGACTTATGTAATTAAAATATTTTCTATTAGATAGTTAAGATATCCTTTCCCTATTATTAGATTGTCAAAGGCACACGTCACGTTTGTTACATATGTATTTTATCGACGCGTGACATACTGCTAGCTCACCCAATTTGGGTGAATTACGTTGTTTCAATTTTCGTGCGCTAATGGCATATCTATTGTATAAAATATCATTGGGCTCAGTACAAATGCCACATAAAAGGATTGTTCTTACATGACGTAGCGTAGCCATCTGATACTGAAAGTTTACCGAACAGTGAATACCACTGGATATATATGAGCGTACCCTTTGATGATGTAGCAGGAACATGCCAATCCAAGCTGTTTAGTTTCGAGTGATATTTCTTGTCGAGTAGTAAGTCTATGTCGAGTAGTTGGTAGATGGATGGTGATTAGGGTCAGATGATGGAGCAGCAAGGTGGTTACAGGGACTTTTAAGACTCACCGAATTTTAACTTGTTATATAGGTCTCGACAAGCAGTTTTTTTGACAGATGGTGATCAGGTTCTACTTAGAAGCAGGAAGGTGGTAACGTGAACAGGTTTTTTAAACGTGAGTTCACAGAATTTGGACTTGTTGGATAGGTAGTTCGTAAACACGGATGGTAATCAAGGTTTGATTATGGAGCAGGAATGTAGTTAAATTAACTTCTTAAATTATTTAAATATTGACAATTCTTTTTCAGAATTCGGTGGCTTTAAATTTTTAACTCAGCCTTTTCGTTGTTGCTGGCCCTTTGGAAGGTGATATGTTTCTATGACAATTGAGTCGTGCGGACATGAATAAGATGCACAATTGTCTAGTCGATTCCTAGTGAATGCAATTTACATTTCTGTATGTGTCTTTAGACTCTGGCGGATAAGGAGTGGCTGCTATGAGTAGGATCTAGCCTCTAGAAGATCTGATCTTAATTTGATAGTTATCTTGAAGAAGCAATAATTATTCAGTAAGGTCAGCAAGTAAGGTTTATTAGGTATTTATTCTAATAAATTACTTAAAAGATGTTAAACGCATGATTACGATAGATTGAACACATTTATGTGTTTCAGCTGAAAATAGGTAGGCAGATGAAATCTTCACTTCAGATTATTTATCTGCACCTTATGGACGCGTTAATAATTATATTTACAGGTAACCAACCTTCACTTTAGAATGATGTGATTTCAGACCAAAGTACCTATAGTCCAGGCTACGTGTTTGTAAAGTACACGAAGATATGACCACCCCCGGGCAGAGCGATGCGGGGCAAGCGGGCGCAAGGGTGCGAGGAGGGTGTGCTCGTTAACTATGCAAATATCGGCGGCGAGGTGTAGTGGGGATCGGGGGGAGCGGCTGGCAGGGCTCACAATCTGATCAGCTACCACGCCTCCACGGCAATGATTAAGTTGGTAAGTTACTAACACAAAATATATAACATTTACAGAATTTTACTTCAGTGAGGAATAAGCATACGCTTTTGCGTATGCATTAACATTTTTAACATTTAACATTTTTGTTAAATATGATATCAATTCATTACAGATATTTAACTCGTAGATAAGATTGCGAGACGTTAGCAAAGTTGAATATATATAAACACTTCCAAGAAGCTACCTTTTAGAGGCAATTCATCATCATCCACTACGGAACATAAGCCTCCACCAGGGAATGTCACAATTAGCTATTTGCATCCACCGGTTGACTGCGACAATACAATGTCGTGACGACAAACGACATTGTCGTCTGTCCACCTAGTAAGAGGTCTGCCTACGCTGCGTCTTCCTGTTGGTTAGAAACATCAGGGAGTGGACGGAGTACCACCAAGTGTTTTGCCTCGCGAGCGATAGAGACAAGTATACGGAGCTGATAGTCAATCTTCATTGATTGGACTTGGAGTGGCACCATAAGAAAAAGTATAGAACCGGCAACTCAAACATCGTTTGATCCACAATGTGGCTGTTATCGTTATGCGACTCAGTATTTGTAACTAATACATAAAATATGTATATTAAGGCATATCTATGAAGATGAGATGCACAGACGTACCTACTAAGGATGGGATGTTTCTATGCTGCGAATTAGTTTGAGAGGAGTTAGACTTATTTATTATTGCGGTTTACTTATTATTTTTCCAAGCCAAGTACTTTTCTGGGTAGGTATGAGTAAATAATTTATATCCAACAATTTGATTGTAGAGTTATTGACTAAATCTATTTATAATAGTACTCAAACGTACAGATAATTCAATACATGCAATAATAGGAGAGAGGCACGCTCAGAATGCGCACCTCTACACAGCTCGATTACCGAAATCAAAATCGACAGATATCGATACCGACTTGTTGTTTTGTCGAAACCTCCATAGTACACATTCAATGCACTGGCACAGCGGAATATGAACTCTATATTTGGATGGGTAAAGGTCATGATAGCGAGTTGATGTTGGGTCGAGGTGGAGTGACTTGCAGAGGCGCGGTGGTCCTCATAACAATCGCCGACCACTAGCTACGATTTGACATGTAGGTTAGCGGAGAATGTAGAGAATCCAAACAATGTTATAGAACACTTTTAGAAAAATCAGACAGGATTTTTATATGGACTATTTTAGGGAATTTTAGAGGTGTGGTTATAAACTAAAAACTCGCATAGTTATTCGATTTCAACTAAGTAACAAGTATAAATTATAAAAAACCCGACTGCAAACACTTAAAATTATCCTAAATTTCATTATACATACATAATACTAATACGTATACATATGTGTATATATTTCAACTCGTCTCGTTATGTCCTTTCATTTTATAACTATTTAGTGATGTTTTTGGAACAAAAAAAATACATTTTGTATTTTTTTTTAGTTTTTTTTTTTTGGAAAATGTGTAGCCCTCTTAAGTCACTACCACAATTCAATTAAGACAAATCTAACGACATATAAGTCACTGTCCATCATGCCGTTTAGGCTGTAGGCCATGCATTCGGGCAAAAACGATAAATTTACCTCAACTAAACTGTAAAAAAGCTATTCGATAAGCTTCTATTTTCAGAAACAGCTGATATTAAAATCAGAAATAAGAAGTCAAGGCGCTAAAAAAATTGCATTTCTTGATCTCATCATCATCCAATTTATTATTTAAGTACGAAAAATTAAATAACGTAAAAATAATTTAAGTAGAGTTAAAACCGGTTGTAATTATGGCCCTAGTAATATTGGTGGGCTCTGCGAGCGCTTACCCTGTGCTCATCGCACCGTCTCTGGCGACATGAAAAGGCCCGTATCGCGGCAACCGACGATGATATATGGAGAGGCTATGACGTGCTGCTTTGACGGCCATCACTGTCTGTTACTGGGTCGAGTGGACACCACTCCATGCGCCGCGCCGCCCCGCGCCGTTCAGCGTACATGTGCGTGGATAGGCCAAGCAGATGGTACATACGAGTAGTGAAGTATTAGTGACCATATTTGTTGGTCAATAGACATAGAATAATTATAGCACACCATAAATATAACGGGTTGCCATTCTGAGGTTAACTCTTTCTTGAAAACGAAATAACTTCCCTTTTTTATATTCAATTAAATCCACTTTTTATATTGAATTCTTTAGTAAATATACAAATAGTATATACTTGAAAACGAAAACAAAAAACAAATATTTTCAAAATAAAAATATTTTATGTCGTAGCACGTTTCTTTGATTTAAATTCCGCTTGCTGAGGCTGGTCCGAAGCCCCGGTTTAGCCCTAAGTATTTAAATAAACTTAATTCAAAATAAATTACCATAAAAGCCGTCAATTGAGGTTGAGACTAGACTGCTTTTCTTCAACGTGTCGATTTAGATGCCGACGTATTAATTTGTTTTCAATTAACTTTGTAACCTAACAACATGTATCTAATCAAAAATTCTTGGAGCCTTGATATTTATATGTAATGGCTGTTACGTGTTAACCATTTACTTTATTGCAATTAGTTTTGTTAGTGAAAAAAATCTGATGATGCAAATGCACCAAAAATAATACTGATAAACTGAGTTTATTTTTGAAGTGAAACTACTTATGCGACTTCCAAAAATGTTATCATTTATCGCGTTAGACGTTATGTGATAGGTATTAAACGATAGGCGATAGGCGTTAATTGATAGGAGTTAAACGATAGGCGTTAAATTTGTTGAGGTTATGAAAGCGCTCATGTGACGCCGTCACTGAGTTAGTGGGTGAGTGGGTGAGTGGGTAAGTGGGTGAGTGAGTGGGTGAGTGAGTGGGTGAGTGAGTGGGTGAGTGAGTGGGTGAGTGAGTGGGTGAGTGAGTGGGTGAGTGAGTGTGACTTCGTTGACTCCGTTGACTCCGCTGACTCCGCTGATTCCGCTGACTCCACTGACTCCGCTGACTCCGCTGACTCCGCTGACTCCGCTGACTCCGCTGACTCCGCTGACTACGCTGACTCCGCTGACTCCGCTGACTCCGCTGACTCCGCTGACTCCGCTGACTCCGCTGACTCCGCTGACTCCGCTGACTCCGCTGACTCCGCTGACTCCGTTGACTCCGTTGCGCGGTGAGGTGGAATAGAACAGAGACAGAGCGAGAATGAAGTTTCACTTCTTCCGCGCGGAGGGACTCCGCACGCACATTTTTTTTTTTACAATTCTTGGAAGACTAGCAACTATGAATAACTTAAATAGGTAATAAATAGAATCAACAGTTATTAAAAAGTCTCCTCTAATAGACCTAGTGTAGCTATAATGATCCGTGTAACAAAATAGTATTTAATCGCATGCATTGTCCTCAAATATAAATATGTATTCACACCTAAGGAGAAAGTCAAGTAAGGAAGGAACGAGGCAAGATTGTAATGAAATATAGAAACAAGGCCATGCCTCTATGCTTGACCATTTTTTCTCTAACGGAAATAAAATCCTGCAATACCCCAGAAACCCGGCAGTTGGAGATGGGGGTTATGTGGGATTCCTATCCACTAAAGCCCCCGCGGCCAACGCATTGGCACATCTTAGGGTGTACCTACCTGGGTTCTCCAGTGTGGTCTACACTAGTTACCACTGTGCCTTGGCGCGGAGCGCATTGTAACCCCCTAAGGCCTCGTTTACGGAAACGCGTGTGGCGTGGCGTCTCGCGGCGCGTCGGACGTTTTTATTGTTTACGTAGCGGCGGCGCGTGAAGCGGCGCGTATCATCGCACGCGTAAACACAAACTTATAGCAATATATGATGCTGTTTAATAGAGACGCGGGGCGGGAAGAGTGGCGGTGTCCGCCGCTGCGCCCGCGGCGGGCACCGCCGCGTGCAACGGCGGTGCAACTCACATTTTAACATACAATTTTCTTCTAAAAAAAAATTGATCATATCGTACTCCATTGCGATGGTGACTACGTCTGTGTTGCATGATTACCAAATAGACTGGCAGAAGGTTCCGCCACAGGCATCGCTTCATCGAGAATCACCGCTGCGTGCGCCGCCGCGATGAACGTCGCGTGAGACGCGGCGATGCCATCCGCGGGCGCCGCCGTAAAACACGCTCCATTTCAAGCAAACGCGTGTAAAATCGCTTCTCCGTAAACACACTCATACAACGCCCTACATTTGAATTTAGTGCGGGCGTAAATGAGGCCTAAAACCCAGTTATGGTGCTCAAAGGAACGTAGGTCGCAACGCCACCGCCGCCTTGTCGTCTTCTTTGGAGTAGCCGCCGTACCTACTTGACAGACTTCTAGGACTAGGGGCATGACCTAGACTCTAGGTCCTAGAGGGTACAAACTATAGTAAAATTGCTCAGATATAAATTGAACACCTTTTGCGCAATTTGATTTTAATTCAGATGTTCTGTTTATGTTGAAACTAGCTGTTCGGCGCAGCTCCGCCCACGTGATTTTCTAATATTTTGCTCATCTTAATAATTTTTTTTCCCGTACGAACCTTCTACATAGTGTTCGAATACTTCAAAAACCAGATGGACGATGGTAAAGTAGTTCTCAAGTTACGGCATGACCAAGGGAAATAGAAATTCATTTGTATATAAGTAAGTATAAGATAAGATTAGTAGGTAGATAGATAAAACAGTCATACTGCTTATGTTCGTGCTACTAGGCATTAGAGTAGTTTTCTCATTAGATCTTCCCTGGGACGAGACGAGAGAAGAGAAGTACACAGTAAGGTACTGCTTAGGGGTATAATATCTACATCAACCAGTCCTTATCATATTTTGTAGAGCAGTATATTTTTACTTATCTACTTTAACAACGAATATATTTTCTAAAACATTTAATTTCGCTTGAATTATGCCATATAAAACGACAACCTCTATTTTAGACCCTATTATTACAGAGATGCGAACGTCAACAGAATTGCCGATCACGCTCAAAGCAGCTACAGAAGGCATTAAGCTGATTAGTTATCAATTAGCCCCCGAGGGTTGTAATTCGGCGAGCGAGGCACACGCCGCGTCACCCCCGCGCTGTTGGGCCGTTGCCGCAGACAATGGGCGGCACGTGCCGCATCAAAAAGCACGCCGATCGCTTCCTTCCTGCGCGCACGCATCACGCCTACTCTTTTAAGTGAATTATTGCTACGCCCAGATAGTTTTGTGAGTCAGTGTTGTGACAATTTGAGATCATTCATTTTGGGAGATTTTAATGCCAATTATGTCGTCTGAATACATTATTGTAACAAAAAAATACTTATCAATATACATAGACGCTTTATTTAGTTACAGAGGGCCTAGACAAGATGCAATCACTACATAGCGAATCTATTTCTTCATTCGCTAACGGTGTCAATTCCCTACAATTTGTCACGTGGTTTTTCGATGACTTATGTCATTCTCATACATTTTTATACTTTCTATTAGGGATAGCGATTATAGAATGTTACATTGTCTAGGGGGGCAGGAGATGTTAGAGCAACCGGCTAGGTCTGTCTTAGCGACTCTACTTTGGATGGTGGGATTGTTATCATACGGACAGCAGCCGTTAAGGTAAGTCAGAGAGCTAAGGTTATCTTGACCAACGGGATGGCCACTATCCAAACTACAAATAAACAAAGTAAAATTATTGTAAACTGTTTTTTATGGCGGTAGGTTTCCTATGCAAGAGTAGGTATCGATCACCGCAGTGTCAGATATCCCTTTTAGGCCAATTTAATAGATCAAATTTGACACTGTATCAAAATTTAACAACGTAACCTTGTGAAACAGACAGAACAAAGACACTGACAGATGTCAAATGCGATCTATTAAGGGGGTAACATGCGCCAATGACCTTGAGAATCTGGCCGCTCCAGCCGAGAGTTGTCATCGTAGAGGGCGCTACCAGCAAATATGAATATTACATTTGAAAAATTATAGACTAAAATATGCAGATGTGTCAAATGGAGCTTTATTAATTTTGCCTATTCCGTTAAGGAAGGAAATTTCAATATACATTTACTGCAAATATAGTTAACGATATCACTTTTGAATATTTTATTGATTATGTATACATAAAAGGAAAAGAAACTGATGAAATATACAAATGCATGATAAAAAAAAATATATTAAAAAAAATATAGTGACGCGAAAAGAATAAAACTGATGCAGTTTAAGAACGGTCCCCGCCAGCTCAACTCGTCGTTCACTGGAACATATTCTGTTACGTCAGTCGAAAGACGGGGAAATTTACATTGCCGATAATTCTTACTTAGCTTGTTGATCTACCAACATGAACACCGGATACCAAGAACCACACTGCATACTGCTGGGACCTTCTGCTGGTGACTGATCTAGACAAATGTCTAAGTACGAAGTCATTTTATCCTCCATAATTACTCTCTGGGGAAATCTGTATCTTACTTTTTTATACCTTTATTTTGATGTATACTTTGGCGTGCCGCCTAATTACAATCTGATAACGCATCAACTTACAGTGGTAACGTAATTGCGTGTTGCGTCAGGATATGGATTATTGCATTTCATATTCCAAACTTCATATCAAAGGTTCTATCCGTCTATTATAAAAGGGTCAATGCCTAAATAGTGAGAGTTTTACATACTTCTATTCTATTGTTGGTGGCTAGTAGTTGGGCCCGGTAACCACCGGGACGCACTTCGACCCAGCTGGATCCATTGAGCCTACCCTAGCCCTTATTCTGTTGCTGACTTATCGAAGAGTTTGTTTAGGTACCCCAAGATTGCACCAGCTTGGAGCCGTACATAATTATTTGGTGTAGGATTGGCTACTCCCAGTTGACTCAATCTACGTCCTGCTAGAGCGTCGCAGCGACACAGTATCTATAACATCGACTCTCTTTCATCTTCACAGAAACTACAAGTATCTACGGTACTTAGCCTCATTTAGTGTAGGTGCTTCTTGGTGCACCCATTAGGTGCCTGATTTGTGATCTATTTAGATTTAATAATTTAAGCCCACAGTCCACCCTTGTGCTGGAGAAAGTTCTGGAGTGATTTAGGCCAATCGCTGCCCTCCATGCGTTCGTTTGTTACTAGCGTTTGCATGTAATGCTTGGTAGTTCCATTCGGAATCGTTATACGTATGTACTACTTATAATTTACAGTAGTCACAGCGGATCTATGTATGAAGTTAGGTTTAGCGAACCATTGCGCAAGTATAGTTGTGAGTTGTGAATACAAAAATACAAAAAAATAGCTTCTGCACTGTGTCTTGCAGCCAACTTCAGACAAACGAAGATCCGCTGTGACTACTGTAAGCGTACTTGAAATGGAACTATGCACAAATTCATGAATTCTAATGTTTTTGCTATGCACGTCAAAACGAAAGCACTTAATAGAGCCGCCAAAATATAGAAAAAATATCAGAAAAAGGATATTTTGAACATATTTCCTGAATTGGTTCCAATTCTTCCAACCATCCATCTGATAGTAAGGCTTTTTGGTACGTGGAAAAATGAATTGAAACGAACTGTATTTTAGATGTTCGCATTTGCCAACGACAGGGACTTAAAATGCTGTAAAAACTTCTCACACGCCAATGGCCCTGATGAGATGTCAACGTTATTATTAAAGACGCGTCTAACTGTATTGTTTCCTATTCCCACTAGTACCCAAATAACAAATAACCTAACTCCACCTATACTTAAACCCATACTTACTAGATACCCATCGTAGACCCAAGTTGTGCAGACCCATAGAACCATATATTATTATTATTATGGCAATTAGTTCCGCGATCGACTCCGTGATGGCCATCGAATATAAACAATGATCAGATACTTAACTTTTCTACATAATAAAGTACAAGTCAAAACCACCCAGACCCAAGACAAATAGATTATGTTCATGCACATGAGTGTGGGAATCTACTCCAAGATCTTATGGGTAGCGGCCAAGGTAGCAGACTACTACATCAACGGGCATGTGTTGTTAATCAATTCGTGGATGCCAAAGTAATCCGTAGTACTGTTTGTTTGAACGCACGAATTTAGTAGAAGAAGAAGATAGAAGAAGAAGAAGAGTTTTTAGTGTAACGTCGTATGTACGTAACGTAACTTCGTCTTAAGTTCTGTACCGATGGCGGGGTTTTAACTACGCGGAGCAGTAGACATCGATTTTAATAAGCAAACAGGTTTTAGAGTAACTAAAATTTTAACGTGGTGGTACTTTTTCTCGTTTCTGCCAACACCACCATGAGTTTATTGTTACGCAACTTAGTTAAGTAAAAAGGTATTACCTGATAGTAATCGAATCACCGACCCATAGAAAACTCCCTTTGTGTCCCTATCATCCAAAACTATAATTATAGCGTTTTGGTCCAGTAGTTTCACCAGTTTTGTTACTTAGCGGCAGAAATCTAAGATTGCGGTGGCACCACTTAGATAGCACACAAATACCCTTCCAACCTAACCAACCCAGATATCTCAAAAGACGAGCAACTGTCCGTTGGTAAGCGTGTCACTCACCACCAAGCAAACCACCTGGGTACTATACTCGTTGCTAAGTTGAAAAAACCAACATGATAATAATAATAACACTATTCATGTTTTGACAAAAAGAAGGCATTGTCAAGTATATCATAATGTATGTCATTTTGTCGACCTACTCAGTATTAAATACTATCTAAATTAGTAAGATCGTATATGACTCTGATACGCTTTAAAAGTTAGGCATTATACACGGCAACGATACTTTCGCATACTCTATGATGAACCACAAAAATGGTAGTAACATAAAAATATATTTAATTAAATAAACAAGCATAAATTCCATTTGCAATTATTTATAGTGTTATAATTATACCATTTTTAACATATTTTAATTAAAAATATGTTTAAAATAATTTAAATTAAATTCGACTTGTCAAAAATAAATCGGACATGTCCACTCGCCGTCACAGTCCACGAAGGACTGATATATGGCGATCGCGGGGGCGCTGCAAGGGGAAATGCATCGCGTACATGGTTTTTCTATAATTTCTTGTAAATCATGTATGAAATTAAGAAATGTAATCAATACAAATTGTAGAATAGATTATATGCTTTTTAATAGTCCAAGTTTGACGTCTATCCGATGAACGGATGTTGAACGCTAACACAATTCATATCCAACGTTGTTGTTGTAAATTTTTTAAATATATATTGCTTGAAAACATTATATTTAATCCAATATCTAATCAATAAAACTATTTGCTGAAGATCTGAGGTATAAGTATATATAATTTTCATTGCCAATGCAATAGCGGATTGATCCATCGAACTCTTTAAACTAAGGCTATTTTTGCAATTTTACCGTTGTTACCCCCTTAAATTGGCTCTGCAGTCTGCTAACGTGTGCCTACCAGTCTATCTCAGGATGTAGAGATAGCCGTGCCGGAAAATATTGACTTGTTTCGGTGTAAAAAGCACTGTAGCTGGTGAAATTACCGAGCTTCACAGTCTTACTATTTCTTGAGTGTCGTGTGACACTGCAGTGCAGCTGTTCATGTGTGTTACTTTCCATCAGTGTACGACCTGCTTGTCTCGTCACTTGGGTACTTAAAATAAGATATTTGTGCATTGTTAATATATAAAATTAAACACTAATTATTAAGTGGTAGGTTTCTCGTGTGTAAAACCTAGCGCCAAGCAGCAATGTGTAAATATTGTTATATTCCGGTGTGAAGGTCACTGTAGCTAGAGAAATCAATATACACCAAAGACAATATGCTAGTGATTTTCCTGGTAATGCTCTACGGAGACTGCTTACCGTTAGGCGGGCCGCTTGCTTGCTACCTTGGTAGTATAAAAATAACAATTCGAAGTAAGGGTCATAATGTGCACCTGTATGTTATTGTAAGGATTATTTTGTGAATGAATGGAGATTATGCATGAAACGAGCCTCATCGTCCTGGACAATCAATCAACTCTAAAATATAATGGCCAATATTTTCAAACCAGCTGGCATAAACTTGTGAAATTAAGACCCAACACAAGACAAAAAAGACCTTCTTTAATATGTCTAGAAATCGGCAAATGTGAACTCTGTAAAACGAAGCTCAGCATATCAAACTCTATCCGAACCACATCCAAATACCTAATAATAAGCAGATAAGGTAGGTACTATTACGAATAAGGTACGATTTATTTTCCGATTTCTGAAACTGGATTAATGATTATTAACTGTAATCGGCGTAAGTACTAAGACTCAAAGAAAAATCTACTTGCATCGTATCTCCACGTCTTATATAAACAAACTTTCAAACATACCTACCTCACGTCGAAGTGAATTCAATCGTACATCAAGTTACAAGCTCACAAAAGGATTACAATAAACATGCTGTTGGGGAACTTCAAACGCTTCGAATCTCCATAAAGGATGGCGAGGGACCGGAGCTGCGGCCCCGCGCCCGCACCCGCACGCCACTGCTGTTTGCTGCCAGCGCCGCGACGCACTGCCGCCGCCAGAGGGCGCGCGGATTACCCGCCATTGTAACATCACCTTGTACACACGGAAGTATACATCAAAAGATAGCGACATCTCCTATTTTAAGAACATTCGTTAACAATCGTTCCCATTAGTAAGTATGTACTTCCTAAGTAAATCAATTGTTCCCATAGTGTTGTTTATTTATTATTAAATCTTGCGTAACGACCTGATTTTGTACCTAAATATTTCTTTTTAGGGTTCTATACCTAAAAGGTAAAAAAGAAACCCTTATGGTCTGACTTCGTCTGTCTGTCTGTCACACTGATATATTTCAGGAACCACTGATGCTATCGATTTGAAACTTGGAATAGTTTTAGATCTTACTTATCCGACCTCATCGCAAATTAAAATATATATTTTTTGTTTTACTTTTTTTATTTCAAAGTGATACCACTACATAGAGTGGAGTATCATATGAAAGGGCTTCATTTGCACATCTCAAAACAGATTTTTATTTTGGCTTATGTGACGTAGTTTTTGGCTGATAATCAAAATAGTAAAAAAAATACCATTCCCCCCTTATCTCCGAAGTTTGTGGAGGGAAAATCTGAAATAATTATGAGTAACGCATATTTTACAGGAAAAATAAAATGATCTTTCTAAGTAGTACAGTTTTTTAGTAATCCTAAAAATACTCGACAAACAAACTTAGTTGTGCGGTTTTTTTTTGCTATCTGAGTTGTTACATGAATAGTAAAATTACTTTAATACGTCCACAGATGGTATGGAACTCGGTGCGCGAGTCCGACTCGCACTTGACCGGTATTTTGCTGATATTTATTTTATGCTTGGTAGACCACTGACTGCTCACGATTTATTTACCGATTTCTGAAACTGGATTAATGATTCTTAACTGTAATTGGCGTAAGTACTACAGTGAGTAGTAATTTCACTACGTACCGTAGACCTTGTATCGGCGTTGGAGGTTGCCAACCGAGCAAAAGGAAAATGTGCAACTTTTCATAGAGTTTTGCGAACCTAACCCGCCGCGGGAGCACAACACCACTTGATGGTGGCGTACTTGGCTGAGGTTTTTATTGAGGCGGTAATAGGTATTTCCCCACACGAGCTGCTCCTAAGTATCCAGCGGGTGATCTTGCTGTACCCCATCTCTTTTTAAAACTTGACCAATTCAAATCATTCTTCTTGACTTCCGTGGCCCTTGTCTACTAGGGATGTACCGGTGCCGTGCGGCGCAGACAAGTGGCGCGGCTGTGCGGCGGCCGCAGCGGGCGATCATTACCGCAGTAATTCGGTCTTCCTGTCTCCCGCCTGTTATTACATGGAGCACGCGTCACTTCGCAGTATTATGTTCACCCCTTGTGATTTGACATCAGACTGTCCCGGTATAGTTTTGATACGTACTTAATATTATTCAATACATCGAATAAAGTTTCATTTCTCGAAAAAAAATATTATTAAGAAAAGATTAGCAATCACACATCATCATCTCGATTATGATTTATTTGGAATAGCTTATGGTTATAATACCTAGGTACCTATGTTAAATTTAGTCACATCCAATTTCCATATTAAACTTTATTCGCTAATTTATCATGCCTAGTAAAATAATAACAAAAATATCGTACGTACTCCAATTATAGCCGAGTTCTTGGGTTCAAGACCATAATTATATGATAAACAGTTACTGGCAGTATTCCAATGGAAACTATAAATGGCAACTGGTGGTATTACTTAGTATATCTATATAGGTGCTGTGAACATCCTTATCTATTTCCTAGGAAAAATCAAGCGAAAAGCACAATTTAAATTAAAAAAAACTCCAAGTATCAACAAGCATAGTCGACTTCCCCCAACAATTGCAGCGTCGGACTATGAGCGGTGATTACGCAGTCCTAATTCGATAAATAGGCCTCGGCCCCTCGAACCAGGGCTCCGATGCGGCATAGGCTCGGCGCGGTGCGGTGCGACGACTCCTAACGCAATTTATTGCTTGATTGCAGCGTTTGTTTGGTGAAGCGCTGCGTTATTTGCACGGAATCTATCTCACAAGGAATTTTTTTTGTCATTCACTGCTTGCGGTCACTACATTTTTGTAACAAGATTCGTAAGTATTATATCATACTCACATCTGATAAACTACTGATAGATTTTATATAATTTAATTCACTTCTATAAGGGCTTTGTTAGTAATGTGTTATCTGTCTCTTCATTAAAATCTCACCTTAATTGAATGTATTTTAAAGACTCCTGTAATGTTTTGTACAATAGAATGGCATTTTAAGTTAAATGGGGCAAGTATAGTAGTCGATAAGGATATTGCAGGATTATAATAATAATATCTTGGGACAATCCACACACTGGTTGATTGGTACTTCATGTGGTATTATAACGATAGCAATGGTGTTTGCCTTTTTTGCCACCAACGTTCAAGAGAATGTGACACTACAGCAAGATAGCCATAATCATGCCATAATAGAATAACAGCTATTGTTTTATGTAATTAATATGTATTTGATATAGAGTCTTCAGTTTGTGTGCATGGCTTCCTCCTCGGGTGACAAGAGGACTGGCTCATTCCTCGCTCAACGGATCGGTTTAGCGAGGCAATGCAGCTAACATTCTTGTCATTATTCCACGTGGATATCCTTTTTTATTTTAAACTAGCTGACCCGCGCAGCTCCACCCGCACTTTTATTACTTTTTGCTCGTCTCTCTTTCCCTCCCACTTCGGTCGTCGTCACACCCCCCTCTTCCTCTCCCCGTTGTCCCTTCTCTGAACCCCACTCCCTCTCTCTTCTCCCAACTTGCTCCACCTAACTCCCCCGATCCCTCAGACCTACCCGATATGCACACAAATTTGTATTTTTTTATTTTTTTTAATATTAATCGTTTCACCCATCAATTTAATGACCTTACCTAACGTTGCTTAACCTTAACTTACCGAGATAAAAAGTATCCTATGTCCGTTTCCTGGTTCTAAGCTAACTCCCCACCAATTTTCAGCCAAATCGGTTCAGCCGTTCTTGAGTTATAAATAGTGTAACTAACACGACTTTCTATTTTTAACCGACTTCAAAAAAGGAGGAGGTTCTCAATTCGTCTGTATATATATATTTTTTTCTCTGTATGTTCGCTCGTAACTCTGGCAATTATTAACCGATTTGAAAAAATCTTTCTTCCATCCATTCTTTAATCCGTTAATTGGGTCCCATAAAAAAAAGTAGTAATAAGTAGTTCCTGAAAAAATAAGAATGTTGACTGTGCAGGAAAGCTGCAGGAAAGCCTATATAGATGACTTTATGTCGCTTTTTAAGGACAAAAATGGTCATAACTCTGGCAAATATTTACCAATTTCAATAATTCTTTTTTTATTCGAAAGAAGAAACCACTGTAATGAACCTGTATGAATTTTATCACAACCGGATAAGAACTTCCTGGAGGACCATGAATGATATGGAGGAATTTATCTGGTAAAAACCATAAAACGGATGTTCTCTTTTACATTTCTCTGACAAATATAAACCGATTTCGATGATTCTTTTTTTATTCGAGAGAGTAAACTACTATGATGAAATCTATATTAAAAACCTGTAAAATTACAGGAGAATGGTTGAAAGTCCAAAAGAAATAAGAAGTAAAGAAGGTGTTACAGGTTTGAACAACCTGGGAAAACACAACAACGTCAGCCTTATCTGGGTACCTGGACACGAAGGCGTCGAGGGACACGAAGGCAGATAGACTAGCGAGAGCCAGCTCACAAAGACATTTGGTAGGCCCTGAACCATTTTTGGGTATTCCGTATAGAACGTATCACCAAGCATTATATGCACATATGAGTCGAAGTAGTAGATAGATCATCGATATACTATGTAATCTATTGCCCATACGAAAAGCCCAAAAGAAAATTATCTATGTATAGGTCTATAAGACAGTGAAAAGAAAATATAAAACGGTTTAGTGTAAGTCTCTAAAACTAGCACTTATTAAAAAAATATTCATATTTAAACGAGATATTTTACCGCGGTATAAGTAGCGTATGGTGATCCTAAGGCCACAATCTATAGATGTTAGTTTCAAGTCTAAGTATTTGTACTTTCTGAGTTTGGAAGTGACAACTAGACAAAAAATGTTTTAAGTTTAGGATGGAATTTTCCAACGGAAATCAATAAATAAATAAAATAAATATCAAACTTTAATTGTATAGATTTGTGCTTTGAAGGATATGACTTGACATGTTTTTTGAACCAGTGGTTTAATCGATTTAAAAAAATACTGTTTTATAAGGTTTTTAAGTACTTAAAATAGTTACGCAGATTTTACAGAAATAACGTACTTATATAAAAGTATGAACTAAAAGCAAGAACTAGACAGAACTGAAAATAATGTTTTGAACAAATGACCCGTAAGTATAGGATCATGCTGAATAATGTCCGGTGGAGTGGTGTAGTAGGTACTGCACGTTGACATCACCCTGAAGCCTGCGCATACGCGCGGCGCGCGCGCCTCGCCACGCTTTGTTAACAATAAGCATGATTTAGCTGGATCGCAATCTGTTACGCTGGTCGACCGAGACGCGCTTCGGACTACATGCCACAATCTGTGTAAAGATACAAGAATATTATTACTAGTATATTTATTTTGTTACCTAAACACATATGTCTAATTATTATGTACCTACTGACTTGAGCAGCGATGATCTTGCACTGTCGCCCACACACGTACTCTCAATATAAACTAGTATTAGATCGTAATTTTATCCGATAGTAAGTGTTTATATAGTAAATGGAAACAAACTAACTGCCGCACTTACAAACGTCAATTACCTAGTGTAAATTCTCACTCATCCAGTTCTTGAAACCGGATTACTTCGACGCTAATTAATACTTTATATTCATAGAGTACCTAAGTAGAGATATCGATTATTTTGTATTCGTTAATGGAACAAAAATAATTAGATTTTAAAAATTGAAATGAAACTACATAATTTTACGAATTATATCGCGGTTTATTTTTGATTTTTATTACCCGACAAAAATTACCAAAATTAATTTCATCTCAATGTGTAATATTCGCGTAAATATCAGAAATCATTATAAAAATTGGCTTATTTTGGCTTATTGGCTTATTAACGCTAATAGACTAAGGGACTATAGTTTGTTCGTGAGACAGTTAGTAAAAATTGCACAATGTAGAAACCTGTCCGTGCCGGCGGCAAAAAGGATATGAACAAACTATAGTCCCTTAGTCTTGAAGAAAGTAAAAGAACCCACCCTTAGTTGCCAGCATACAGACTACATAGAGCACTGGCATTCACTGTATTAACATAACGCGACTGAAAGGTCGTTTATTTCAGTAGGAAATACTTTCTCCGTCTTGCTACTTCAATTTTAATACGATGTTTCCAATAGATAATTGAAAAAACATAGCGGAAAAGTGACAATAGAGTAATCGGTTGAAGTGAGTGTCTCTCTTATTTTCGGCCTTGACTGCTTTCTTTTACGTGACGTTGAGCCGTGTTTAGGGCGTTTAATTAATATTTATTTCAGGATTGCTTTGATGTATTAATTGTAAATACCGCCAAAATACGGCAGTGCCTGAAGACGAAGGTTTTTAACCAGTGTGTGTTGCCAGTGATGACATAATATGGTACTGAGACGTGGTCTCTAACGGCTGGACTTTTAGAGAAGTTCAGAGTCAGACAGCGAGCCATGGAGAGAGCTATGCTCGGAGTTTCTTTGCGCGACAGAATCCGAAATGTGGAGATTCGCCAGTCACCGACATAGCTCTCAGAATCTGCAAGTTGAAGTGGCAATGGGTAGGCCACATCGCTCTGTTATACCCTGGCCATGTTAGTAGAAGCGCTGAGGCATCTGCAGCTATGAGACTGTTCTGCAGCATCAGCAGCTTCAAGCATAGACCGTCACGGTAGCTCGGCCGGGCGGCCAGCTAGTCAGTCGGTTCATAGCTCCGATGCGGGTCGGATCAAACTCAAACTACTATTTCTAATTAATACTAAATCATTATTATAATTCTAAATCCTAAATCTAATATTTTACACTGTGTCTATTTAATTAATCAATAAATTACTTTTAGCTACCAAATAATTAGTTTTTTAAAAAGACTTTCGCCGGATCCCGGATAATAGCTCGAAGAACCGATAACCGTTGGGGAAGAAAGGTTCTCGAGTGGCGACCACTAACCGGAAGACGCAGCGTAGGCATGCCTCCCACTACGTGGACAGACGAAATTGTGCGCGTCGCAGGTAACTGATGGATGCAAATAGCCAATTGTCGTTCATTGTGGCGTTCTAAGGGGGAGGCCTATGCTCAGCAGTGGACGTCTTCCGGCTGATGATGATGATGATCAATTGTAAGTAGTACTTTGTATTGCAATTTTGTGCTGAAAGGGTCTGGCCTGCACACAATTTCTACTCGCATACCTAGCGTGTTGTCAATTTACGTTGTTGTTGACCGATAACGTCGGCGTCGCTCTAATCGTCCCATTTTTTCAATTACATTACATTGTGACAAACATGCTCAGGCGCAATCCCAGCCAACAACTAAAAGGATCTTGAACATCTCCGCTGGTTGTAAATCAAAATTTGATTACGAGAACGAGGGCGCACTCGGTTTCGTGAACATAACTCAGACGGGCGGCCGTTGATAGGAACTTAAAATGTTGTCAGATGTTGAAAAAACTGGCTTTCATTATATTGGTAATTTATTTGCTGCAAACTACTAAATATCTAAGTATTACAATGAAGTGGTTTAATACGGTCGGACGATGCTGCCGCGCGAAAAAACCTCGCTCATTCAGAGAGCGTGTGTAGGCTGGGCGCGCGCCCCGTAAGTACCGCGCGCATCAAAACGCTATAATTCGCATATTATTCTTATTTCATGAAACTCTGTCTATAAGTAAAAATGTTTTTCCTTTTGTATAATGATACTATAAGACTGTTTGTTTCCTAAATAGAATCTATCTATACTATAATAAAACTCAAAGAGCACTTTTTCTGTACATTGAATATTTTTCCAAAATTTCTATGTGGGGATATTATACTATCGACATAGAGGCCAAAACATTTTTTTTTGGAATTATTGTCTGTCTGTCTGTCTGTCGTTCTGTTCGTCCAGGTATCATTTGAAAACCCGTGGATGGATTTTGATAGGACTTTCACTGATGTGTTGTGTAGAAGTCAAGGTGTAAGTTGGTATATAAAACATCACGCTATGTTTCATAGGGGCTAAGCAGTGAAACATTACTTGCACATATTACCACGTAATTTCCTTTGTATATGAATAGCGTAATTATAGACTGATCAGTTAATCATTAAGATATGTATTATTACGCTATATACAATAGGGACTGAGCAGACATTTAGTTTGCATAAGATATAGCATTGGCGAAGGGTCAATTTTTGTAAGGGCTAAGCCGGTCTGGTACACCCAGGACATTTTCTTTAGATTTCTGTTCATGAAATTTTAATGAAACTCCCCAAGTCCAGGTAGTGTATAGATAAATATTGTATTACAGTCGCAACAATAAAAGATGCGAAAAGCTTAGAGTTTCAATATCGAATATCATTAGACAGTAATTTACGATGTTAGCGTGATTTACATTATGAACAGCGCCATCTATTTTGTGTGCATTTCGGGTAGGTCTGAGAATAGGCCGTAAAATATATTTCATGCCACTAGGTTAAGGTTAAGCAATATAAGAAAAGGTCATTAAATAGATGGGTGAACCGATATGTATGAAATTTTGTGTGCATATCGGGGAGGTCTGAGAATAGGTCATAAAGTATATTTAATGCCGCTGATACCATGATTGACGAGGATATATAGAACGAGAGGAGGGTGCAAGAGAGGAGAAAGAGGGAGAGGGGATTCGAGGAGGGGGTGATGTGGTGAGGGATCGGGGGAGTTAGGTGGAGTAAGGGGGGAGTGAGAAGGAGCAAGTTCGTAGAAGAGAGAGGGGGAGAGGGTTCAGAGAGGGGATAACAGGGAGAAGAAGAGGGGGGGAGTGTGACGGAAACCGAAGCGGGAGGGGGAAAGAGAGAGGAGAGAAAGAGCATATAATTAGATTTTTTTATAAGAGAGAGAAATAAATCTAGGGAGGAGGGAGAAAAGGGGAGCAAAACGTAATAAAAGCGCGGGCAGAGCTGCACGGGTCAGCTAGTAAATAATAATAATAATACATAAATAAATAAAAATCACCCAGGCACATGACAAACAGACATGTTCAATTTTTTTTTCAAATCATTGTTCAGCAGACAAATACGAGATACTTCAGGTTTACGAATGGAGCACGCATCTTTCGACGAATCATCATCTTATGACGAATCTCACGTATATATTTTCCAGCACTGCTGTTGTTTTTTTTAATTACCGCGGGAAAAGCTAGTCATAGGTACATAACTTGAACCTTTCATCATCATATTAATATTACCATTCATCGATACTATTTTACCATTAGGTGATTTTGCAGACGGTCCTTACGAACAAATAGCAATAAATATGGGGCTCCATATATCTGTCGGCGCTCGCGCAGCATTATTTACGGCGGGCGGCGGCGGCGGGCGAATAAATCGCGCGGTGTGTAAACAGCGCCCCCCGCCAGTGACCCGCCGAAACTCGAATTTTGATCGCAACGTCCCATCGCCATCGTCCTTAGAGAATGCTTTAAGGCCATCGTCTCATTGATCTCGTAATGGACTTTGGAAAATCAAGTGTTTTGTGTAATTATATTTTGACAAGTGTATCGGAAGTACCTAGTCGGTAAATGAACCTTTATAAAATCCAGAAAATTTTATTTCAAGTTTATAAACAAGTATTTTGGACGGGCCTGTTGGTCTAGTGGTTAGACACCCTGACCGCTACCCAATAGGTCGTGGTTTCGATTCCCACCAAGTGTCTGAACTGAACAAAAAAATGTACATGAGTATTAGTTGACTGGTTCCCATAGTAGGTACAAGGTCTGCCTAGTTTGGGATCGGATGACCGTGTGTAGATTGTTGATTATAATAAAAGACATAAGTCATTGGTGTTTTAAAAAACTGGTGTTACTCTAATGGAGACCACGCATGCTACGAGAAATCGTTACGATCGCACTGTATGTTGGTCCAAAGATTTATACTATTTTCTAGGTGATTAGTTCCTTGGGACATTCCAGGTAAGTACCACTGCAGTTTCCATTTTTCCTGTGGTGTAAACGTTGTTGTGTCCCGGTACGTGTGAAGAGCTCTCTAGCTTAATAGAACACCAGGCTCAAAAGACTTAATCTAATGTCCCGTTGGATGAGCGTAAATAAAGTGTAGTTGAATAGAATAGACGATTATACTAAAAATATTTGGGGTTAGGATTAGGACTTAAAGAGTGCTATCGTAGTAAATTCTTGTAGCGTGTAAGGCCTTTTAATTATTAAAATATACTAGATGACCCGCGCAGCTCTGCCCTCGCGTTTTTTTCGTTTTTAGATGCCCATATGGACTTACATATCTTGCCTTACGTTGCTTAACCTAGCGGTATGAAATATAAGTAGTCTACGATTTATTCTCATACCTACCAAATATACATAAAAAACATCATGAAAATCGGTTGTGCCGTTTCGGAGGAGTGCGATCACAATCACGAGATTTTTATATATTTACAAGAAGAAGAAGATAAAATTATTATTACGATAATTTATTTTATTACATTAGATAATTTATAATTAGAACAATGTTAAAAAGCAAACATATCTACAGACTCAATATGATCGCATAACACGTCAAAGGGAATTATTCAAAGGAATTCAAAATTGGCTCTTGGCTGAATGAATGACAATTGTTCAGCGTGGACCGGGGTTCGATTCCGCTCATCAGCGGTGGCGCCTCATTACTGGGCATATTATTCAAATTTATTCAGTTTAGCTGTGCCTGGGGGAGCCCGTTTATTGAGCATTGAGTGAGTAGGTACATTTCCAACAGGACTGACGCGGTATCGTAATAGTTCTTTTAATCCCAAGGCCTTGTAACTATTAATAATGTTGTATAGTATCATATAAGTACCTCTACTAATGATAAAATATTTAGCTTTTAAATGGTCATTGCAGTTCAACTTTGAAAATATCAAACAGGACTTGTACCATCGATATACTATACCAACCAATTGCTATAGTATATCGATGGCTTGTACCATCACCTCTAATAGCAATATTATTTTCACCTTGCTGTCTCGATAGAAAGTGACAGAGCTATAAGCTACGTATACTGACGTCTCTAACTCATTTCGATTAAGATGTTATTAATGCTGCTAGTAGAGGTGGTGGTAAGGCCCCAGATCAAAATTGAGCTAACTCAATCTACCCCGGCCTAGTTTAATCCACGATTGAAATATCTCCATAAGGTATCACAATAGTTTACAGTTTCGAATTGAATCGTAAGGATCCGGGATTCGTTTCAAAACCACTATTTTATTTATCGCATTCGAAAGTTTGAATGTATCACATAATATTCACATTCACATAAACCAAAACAAAACCGAGTAATTCCATCTCGCGTATCGATATTCGAAACTTATTCCAGTCACGCGCCAGCCGTCTGTGATACTGAAATAAACATTGGGAAAAACGCTACAGTTTCAGCGAGGGTAAGGGCGAGGTGAGCGCCTGGTTTGAGGGGTGCTATGCGGGGGTGGGCGAGGTTCGAGATTAGATTACCTGCCCCCGTGGGCTGCAAACACTTCGTTACCGGTGGGTCGTAACGAGCCCGCGCCAGTTCCCACCCGTTCTGAATTCATTACATTCTAGTTTCAATTTTGATTCAGTGGCCAAGAAACCATTAAGATGCCTACTTGCTCATCAAATTTGGACAATGCGCACAGATACACTACCCACACCACACCCGCCCAAACATCTATGACTACGAGCGACTCTAAAGTACACAAGATACCTACCATACTAAGGGTTAACAAAGAGCTGAGAAGTTAAAGGTTAGAGTAGCTGAGAAGGTGAAGTTACAACGTCGATCAAGATCGTATTAATGGATTAGACACACAACTCCTAGGGCTTCGCTGGATTTCATTACTTACATATATAGTACATAAGATAACAATTGTTAAAAAAAGCTTGCAATTAAAGTTCCCACGAAGTGCAATAAATTAATTACTAAGTCGATTCATCGACAATATAAATGTTTTTACGGATAAGACTCTACGTATACTCGTACTGTCGCGAATGAAAGAACTAGTTACATGTATTAAGATAAGGTCTGAATTGCAATATCACTGCAATAAAAAGTATTTGATTGGGACGGTATTGATGGACAGTCAAGTGTGAGCGTGTGCAGCTCTCACGCAACTCATCGCCGTCGGCGCGTGGCGCGCTGGCGCTGGCTTCGGCGGCGCGGTGGCGTAGTGCGCAAATTGAGGTGCGCGCTAATTCGCACATACACGATCGCCGACTCGGAAAGAACACAACTTAATAGCCTTTGAAGTTGAACTCAAACAGCCCTTGTCGTTTACCGTTATAGCTCTACTACCGCAAAACGTAGGGCTATGTTTTTAAAGTGTGTGTATGTATGTAATATATCTAATTCTTTGGCATGGCCTACAGCCTAAATCGCTTGATGAATTTAGATTAGTCTGAGCTGTGGGAGTGTCTACATACCCTGTCTGTTACAAACACCCTGTTAGCTCATACGGGATACATAATAAGAAAATACATATGAACAATGATTTATTTGGATATACAAACAGGGAGGGAGGGAGGAGCGAGCTACTCGGGAAACTTAAACTGTATACGCCCAAACGAATCTATCGCCATTGTTTGCTATCCATTCAGTGTCCACTAATTATCGTCAGAACAGTTTTTTCGTTCGTGCCTGTTCCAACTACATACATATAATGAACTTATTCGCAATCACGATCTTGATATAACCTGTACCAGTCCTGAAGCAATGCGAAGGAAGCTAAACTGTATATTCTTTGAAACCACTTATTAGAATTCTCACAAATGGGTATATTGATAACTCTATCAAAAATAAACAGTAGATACACATTGCAATAACTCTATTGCAATGTGTATCTACTGTATATTTTGTTATTGAACAGTTCTATCATGTATATTTTGTTACTATAAGTGTAGACTTGTCAATGTCTCTCTTTTGTTACTAACTTACATTTTTCATAATGTTATTGTTGTAGCCGATAATCTTCCTAATAAGTTAAAAGCGCAACGCTCATTGCAACTGCCGTAGTCAGGAGTGACCAAAATAACAGCATTTGAATTAATTTACGAAGTTCATCAATGTCAAAATGTCAAAAGATAATTAAGTATCAATCAAAGGATAGTAGGTACCTATTATCGCATAACAGCACCAGATTTTCTTTATTAGCTTAGTGTAGAGACAAGTAACACGTTCGCTAGATGGCAAGCATTGCCATACATCACCCAAGACATAAGTTATTAGTCTTTTGAGCCCAGTATTTTCAGCACAATCGTGACTGAAATTATCTAGCCGCAGTAGTTATTTCACATGACTTCGTGGTTCAATCCGTTGCGTGCTAGGGCTTGAAAATTAGCACAATGAGTATTCTTAGCCAAGTACTCTCCTCTCCTGCAGTGCAAGTCCACTGGGATGCGATATTAGGAACAATAACACGAACGATTGTCGCAAACTACCAGTTACACTAACAAGTCTCACGGGACACAACACTGGGAGCCGCGACAAACGCGACGATGTTTGCCGAGGGTGGCGCCGAACGATTTCCGACCGTATTGTTCACTGTGTAAAGAATAAAAATTACATTTTCAGAACAATTAAATGCGGGCGCGAGGTGGCTAAAATGTTTGATTTCGGATGTAACATTTTTGTTGTAGTAACGTAATATTTTTATTATTAATCTATTTACCAATCTAAATATCTTGTTATTTACTTAAATTTCTGTGATAACTTGGCGGGGATAAAATTGAAATGGCAGGAACACGCCCGCAACGCTGTTTATTATCTGGGTAGCGCGTACTATGCGCAAGATGACATCATGGAGACATGACTCCATGACGTCATCTTGCGCACATATATGTATAAGTACTTTTATATCTCATGAGACATAAAGGTACTTATACATATATGTAAATATAATACATACATTACATAATCTATGGTCATGATTAAGAGAGAGGCAATGAGGCAGAGTGCAGATAATGCAATATTCTTCATTAGCTGGAAAATGTCAAAAATAATCAGAAGCGAGACTTTTTGTCTGGCTTCTAACAACACCATTCGCTTCGCTTATTCAACCCAATTTCTACGCTGTTATCTATAAAAAGCAAATTTAATGTTGTGACATTTTAGCGGCCAGGATTCGTACTCAGAACAAAATCCAGTTACACATCAAAAAATAGGGGTCGTAGCAGCAGGAGGCGAGGGTGGCGAGGCGCGGGCAGCGGCGACATTGTAATCGCATTGGTTCGGTCGGCTGCGCGCGCGCCTGCCGTATAATCTCGTTGCTGTAATAGTCTTAAGGCGCACAAAGGGCTGATCAAACGCTGCAATTCGACGCGCCAAATGTCACCGCCTCGCGGCACTGCCTATCTACATTTCTATACAACCGCAGTGTCAGCACTAACACTGGGACTGGAATGTCGCGAAACTCATTGAATCCAATATCGAACACTAGAATCTTTGTATTTTATAATTTAGTTTACTTATTCTTCATTAACAACCTTTTACTTTGAAGTTTCTATGATCGCCTTTCAATATCGATTCACTAATAATGTCGGTCTCATGAGTCGGTCATCCATCTAAGCGTATCGGCTAAATATAAGCATAGCGAGCACGCCAGATAAAATGTCTAGCACTAACTGACCTCGACGAATACATTTCTATCTTAAATTCCGAAGCTAAAGACTTAATCGATCTGAATGAAAATAATTTTGGGTAATTCAGCAATTGGTCAGTGATGCTCAAAAATGTATTAAATAAAATACGTATAGGGGTCACGACCGATGCGGCGGCGGCGCGCCCTTTGGAGTTCGGCTGCGGCTAACACTCGCTAAATGCCCCCACTCGACATGCCTAGTGATCACTTTGGGGTTTCAGTCTTATCCAAATTAAATTAACCTAGGATCGCGAAATATGTCGTTATTATAGAACGATAGATACTGTAGGTACTGCGAATTACGATACAATTTTTCTATCACACTTCGGTTCTGCTCCATTCGTCTAGTAAAGAAAAAGCCAATTTAGTTACATGTTTGTAAATAAACTGTAATTATTTAGTTTCAATAAATGTCTGTGATAAGAAGAATTTTGTAAATCTTTACATTTGTTATGCAATTAGATATAAAACCTAACGTAGGTACTTTTAGTTACAAGGTTTTAAATAACTTATACTGGATCCGCCCTGAGCTTTTAAGGTTTCAAAATTAATACTTTATTAAAATTACAGTTTATGGATATGGTCTAAACAACCCGGGATAAAGCTTACTTTCGTTAAATGATTTTCTAAACTTGAACAGTAGTTACATAATTACATCCTACAGACAACTTTCAGCTTTAACCTTGGTTAGACTTTCACACAAAACAGTTCACAAAAACCTGTATTTATACATTCAAAAATATTTACATTTGTAACTTGGGTTTGTGAACTATGATTAGGTTTGATTGCAAGCATTACACTGCGTGAAATCGCTATACATACTATATAAATCAAATTAACTACATCATCATCAAATAACAAGACATATTTATATACATTGCTTCGTTTAGCAACCCATTGCTCACTGGCATTTAGCGCCGCGAGCAGTGAACGCGAACAAGCCACTCTGATTGTTAATTTGAAGCTGGATCGAACTAAATAATACTTCAAAAGGGCTTCGTGTCACCTACGAATAAAAATTATTTTGCTACGCAGATTATGTACTTTTCATTTTCTGGAATATTATTTCACTTAACAACCAGTTAAGACTACTTACACTTTAAATGTTTTGCTTCAAAGTATGCTACTGACTTAACTCGGCGCATGGGGGTTAGGTCTGTGAGCTCCGGCATATTTTATTTTGCTTGAAGTTCGGTTACTACTTTTCCTACGTTAATGTTCTTTTTGGAGGTATCGAGTTGTTCTAGCACGGAATATTTTTTTATAATTCCGTGTGTTCTAGTTGCGCAGGCAAGACATTAGTCGTGCGGTAGCCGCACTGAGTTACACGTGTAGAAAGTTGAAAAAGGTAAGTAAGTGAGGTATTTATGCTTTCACACATAGCTCTAAAAAGCTTTTTGTTGTTGTTTATGATTTTAGTTGCCAATACATTAGTTTAATTTTTATTTGTGTTTTTAGAGGTAGTAAAAAATGGATAGGAGAAGAGCCGAACATTGTCAATTCTACAAGGGTCTGGCTCTGATACTACGTTGTCAGATCAGAGGTGTGTTGAAGAGGATTGCTTGAGTGAGCGTAGTCAACCCAGTTGCACAGAGCGAGAACGTAAAACAAATTACACCTGCAAGAGTTGCAGCAAACATATTTGCTTAGAACATATTGTACCTTTATGTGCTCACTGTACTAACGATAATTATGCGGAGTGATTAATATACCTATTTTTTTCTAGATATTCTAGTTTTCTCTATAAATGTGCCATTAAAACATTCATACTAATTGTTTATTGATCAAATAGTTACATTTAACTAGAAGAGAAAGATTTTGTTGATATTATTTTTAGTTATTAAATATAGTTTTTTATTTATTTACATGAATAAGTATTAACCTAAAAAAAATAAACCCGAATAAAATTGTTGTTTTTATACGAAGTACTAAAATAATTCATATTTAATAAGCGGGTTTGTTAGACCCGTGTTTTTTTTCACCCCTAAGACTCCGGGTTAACTAAATATATTTAGAACTTACCTTTCGGTGATATTCCGTCAAGTCAGTAGAGTGCAACGCTCTAATTGTGAAGCTTTACATTCAGTCACAAAAGACCAGAACCAGGAAAGAGCTGCCTGGAGATTTCAAAGCACACACCTTTGCCATAAGTAAATTTATCCGCAGAAAAGACAAATACTACTTACTTGTTTACAAAAACCTAGAACAGTATGTTTCTTAAGATTAGATTAAGTACATGTATTTCTGTGCCTTAATTAGGAAAAGCTGCATCTCCGGCAATAGATTATAAAATACACAACAACAGATTATAAATTGCTCAAGAATACTAGCTACAACGTTTGAACGGCTAAAGCTCGTGCTCACCACCAACACTTGTTCATGCGTTTTGAGTTTTGATAATTTTTACAATTGCTTTTAATGACTGAGGGTTTGTTTTAAATATTATCATCAAGGCATCAAGCCTTATTTAGGCTTGGTCAACATCTGGGCTCACTTATCTTTCTTTAATAACTGTATAGTGGTAGTGATCGTTTTGCGTTGGTCTCCCTAGCTAATTCGTAGAGCGCGTGTTTGTTAATACACAAATATTGACGCGCTTACACATGTTGTAATTGAACGCGACTCTGCCCTAGCGGAGAGCAAGCTTGTAGCTAGGGCGGGCTAATCCCAGAAGCAAACTGTCATAATGTTTGGAACAAATTATATCAACACTATGATGACGGGATCCATTTAAAATACTCTTAAATTTTCCCATTCTGATCAGAAATATACAGTAGTCATCTGAGATAGTAAATAATAATAATATCTTGGGACAATCTACACACGGTCATCTGATACTAATACTTAAAACCAGAAACCAGACTTGAAACCAGACAACTGATACTAATACTTCTACTTATATACATTTTTTTTTGTAAATACATACTTAAATAGATAAATAACACCCAGACTCTTGGTGGGAATCGAACTCACGACGCAACGGTTTAGTATTGTTACGAAGACGCGAATTATACGTGTGTACGCAAATATATATACTTACACACATATAGGTCCGGGGGAGATGGCCGTACGGGAGAGATGGCCAGTTCAATTATTTTCGAAACTAATGGCTAGATGGCCCAGGCTTACACTCAGTTTGATTCTTTCAGTGGAGGTCACCAGCGGCACGTGCAAAGTGATAGTGAAATTAAATCAAAAGGTAAGTAAAAAGCAGTTTATTTGTTTTCAAAAGTACAAAAATTTTTCAATGGGTTTACATCTTACCTCGTGGTGAAAAAAATTCAATGGGATCTTGTGCTTTTTATGTTTTATTATGTTTGAAATGATAGTTGTGTTGTATTCTAACCTCAAAATTGCAACCAATTCCTACTCGTTCATATTTTTATTGATATGGCCATCTCTCCTGGTCAATTTAGGAGAGATGGCCACATGCAGTCCGGTGAAGATGGCCATATTATTATTTTTAATTCTAGATGTTTAATTTAACCTTTCAATATTTTGTTGCAGATGCCGAACGTCTACAAGAGAATAACAGTTCGGACAGCAGCGATTTAAACATTGAAAAAGAAAATGAAGAAGACAAGTGTGCTGGATGCTGGGAAAATTATTACACTACCCAACTCATAGAGGAGTGGTTGAAATGTGTGATTTGTTCATAATGGGTTCATGAAAACTGTACTGATTTTGACTATATGTACTCAAAGTATGGGCAGAGGAAGAAAAGAGAAAAGAAGCAGAAATAGGTATAGAAAAAGAGTCAAGTAAAGTACTGGCCATCATCCCCCTACACCTATGGCCATCTCACCCGGATATCTCGGGAGAGATGGCCAAACGAGAGTTACAGTTATGTTTTTTTTTATAAATTATTTAGAAGAGAATTTGCTTATTACTTTGTGTTTTTTTATGTTTCAATGATTAAAGACTAATTTAAAATAAAAAATTGAGAAAAAATACGCCTAGTTTGATTTTTATAGCGCCTCTTAAAAACTACGGCCATCTCCCCCGGACTTACCCTAATATTAAATTATTACATTAAAAATAATAATATAATAATCTATACTTATAATAAAACTGTAACAGGTCCAATTCTGTACATTGAAGATATTTTGAAAATTATATTTAGAGGGCATTCTATAACCGATACTGAGGCCAAAAATGTAATTCTTTTTATTTTTGTCTGTCTGTCTGTCTGTCTGTCTGTCTGTATCACGGCTGAGCATCACGCCGAAACTACTGAATGGATTCAAATGAAACTTGGCATGATTTGAGATCTTACTACGAGGTAGGACATAGGATACTTTTTATCCCGTAATCTAGCACGGTTCTTTTGGGAGAGGGGATTAAAGTCAAAATGGGTACTTGGTTATACGCTTGGTCCGATTTTATCAATTTTTCTTTATAATATAATAAATATTAGTAAGGGAACACTCATAGAGTGTTGTTATCAAGGTTTTGTAATCGATCGGGTTATGCAACGTTAGGTAAGGTCATTAAAAAGATGGATGACCGTTTAACGCCATTTGAACTAAACGGGTCCGTGCTTCGGAGAGCAAGTAAAAAGTCGGTCCCAGTTTTTAACCGACTATAAAAAAGGAGGTTATGTATTTGATGCGAATGTCTGTTATTAAAAGTTTAGTTCACGTAAAAATAGCGCAGGCGGAGCTGCGTGGGTCAGCTAGTAATAATAATATATACCCGCAGGGCAGCTTGTGGCGAGCTGTTGGTGCGTAACGACACCACGGACCCGAGTGCTCCAGAGAGTCGGTCAGGGCCCCCACCTCGGCGTGTCTTCGTCGGTCGAGTGGAAACCGAAGAGGGCCCTCAGGACTCTCAGCTCTGGCTTACCTTAATTGGCCGTCCAGAGAGGAGCTGTTAGAGCTATATGCTCCAGGGGTGGAAGTGTTAAAGGGCATAACGCCGTGAGTAACTTCGGAGAAAGCGCAGCACACCTCTCGACACCCCTGAGTCACTCACACCGGTGTTGCTCTCTGTCGTCATCGGACGATCATTTGGGGAGCCCATCTAGTGGGTGGCAAGCCACCACTTGTCACAAAATAATTATGAACGTAATTATGGCAAGTGACCCCGGCCTTTGCAATAACCCAGTCGCCAGTCCACCAAATGCTCAATCCCATAAACCTAGAATTCTTTTCACATGCTTGCAATAGTGCCTACCACCTACCGAGGTCAACTGCTGTAATTTCATCATTGTGGCAGTTGACCCCGGGAGGTGATTTACACACCATTTTCTTCTTCTAAAACATGCTTCTACGTGTTGGCTCCGTCCCCACGCAAGCCTCTAAAACACCGGGCTAAGCCCGTGAGTAAATAAAACATAATAATATAATATCCTGGGACAATTCACACACATCCAACTCCTTTATCTGTTATTGTATAAAGTATCTTTCTTTCAATAATAATAACACCTAATGTCCCACTCTTGGGCAAGTAATAATGGAAAGCCTCCGCTTTTCCTCAGTATGAAAATTGATAGGGCTTAGGCCATAATTCACAACGCAGGTCAAGTGTAGATCAGATACACCTTTCTTACTTAGCTAATCCTCAATAATCATTTAGTCATTCTCAACCATAATTGCGCCTATTTTATTTATCAGATCACAACCCCAGTCTATCTCAATATGACTAATTTATCTGAACCACCTGCCGGTAACAAATTAAAATGATTGGAGATCGTCACGATGGCTATTGTTGTATGTGCAACCGCCATGTTGCAAGGGAAGATAGCCATCACTCATCCCGGCGAGTTTGCAGGTGGACTGATCCTGAACGCGAGTAAATGCAACGGTAAGCAATTACTGTAGTGATAAATAAATTCAAGCAAATATGACTTCTTTTTTTGTTTATTGTTAAGACGGCGACTTTGCAGGTGGCCTCAGTCACCAATGAGTTAAATAAGTTGTACTAAATAAATAAAACCATTGTAACCTCTACTACTCATATGTCCCAACTCCCATGTTAGACAATTAGTTAAGACTATAACAACGTATAAGTTTGGCCATACAAACAGGAAACGTCGCCCGCCAGTCTTTTAGGTTCCTCCCAGTGCGGCGACAAATTGGAGGAAGTTTTTTAGTTAGTTTAAGTATATTTCTAAATAAACTGTACAAATTTAGTTGTTATGTATATTTACATCAAAAAAAGTTCAAAAAGTTATGTAAGTTAAGACTATGGTCTTAACCCTTTTATTAACTGAATCCATCATCTACCGGCCCAGTGCGGATTAGTGGATCTTATAATAAGTTTCTAATGACTTAAATATAAATATTTAATTACAGCACTAGGTAGTTATAAGTAAGCCTTATTTGTAAAGCCCATGGGTATTTTTTTACTTGCCTACCAGGTTTTGGAATACAAGTTACCAACGCCTCTCTGAATGCAGAAGAAAAAACATTTACTTTTGTTATGTCTTTTTATTCGCAATATCGTAATCGATTCTTCCTTCCCTTTGGCTTTCCTTCCCTGGCTGCTGATATTGCTATAATTATTATGCGCGAAATCCAGCGCGGTTCGAATTAAAAGTGTGAAGCAGCGAAACGGAAGCGGCCCTCGGATATCCGCGCTGAAAGGCGGATAATTGCCACGTCCGGGCGCCGGCGCCACCCTGCCCACACCGCCTGCTGCGATGTTTAAAACATTTTTGCCATTTGAAACTCAACAAATTTGTATAGAATTACCTTGAAATATCTAGCTAAAATAAAGTTGGGTCCAATATGTGATGGGTAATTATGGTACCTAAAGATAAGTCATAGATTACTTGCCCGCACAGGCTTGTTTCTCGGTAATACTACTAATTAAATACCAAAAAGCTATTTTCAACATAGCTGAAAGTCGCATACTAAAAACTGCTATAACTTTGTTCATTACACTGAATGTAAATTACGACAACTGTTTTAATTTCATGAATACTGTTTTATATTATTAGATCGTTCGATCGATCCGCGTTTATAAGAATGCAATATTGATACTATATATAGCCCCATAAATATTTTGTAATATCTGGCTATAAGAGTGGTCACCAGATATCACAAAATAATTCTGCTACATACTTATTTAGTTCATGTAGAGCCTTACCTAGAGTTCTGCCTATCGCATCTCTGATCCTGCAGGATCAGAGATGCGATACGCAGAACCTGATCTGCAGATCAGGTACTGAGTGAGTCTCCTTTGATGGTATTTATTATTGGAACTAACTTACGAGTATATATGTTATTAGTGTAGGTATAAAGCTCGTAGAGGTCTACGTAAACGGATATTAGTACCTACTGGCGACCGTGCGGCAGCCCTGTGATTTTCTGCTCTGTTTGCGACGAATGACTATCGTACATACACTCAGAGAAAGTACCAAAGGAGTTAGAGTATCGCGTCGATTCCCCGAACAAATTTTTCGTGGCACTTTTGCGGGGTGCGGGAGGCGAAGTAAACACACACAGATACACTTTCACGTATACCCACACTATAGTAAACTCGCAACACATTCAAAAATACACGCACACAAATAAAGAATGACCTGACCATATGACCAAAAATTTGGCAGAGGGGGTTAGCGCATCATGCTCTCTCCAGTGGTATCTCCTCTAAGTACATACATAAAACTTATGTATTTTCAAAAACAGATAATTTAAATATATACGAGTGCATTACGTGTTAGTAATTAGCGCATGCCTTGATTACTCAGACGAAACTTTTTTGATTAAGAAATATATTTTGCTTCAATCCATGAGTACCCGAGTGCAAAGCCATTTTGTTTTTTACTTGTGGTAATAAAAAATGGTGGACTATTCCATGTATTATACGGAAACGGAATGTAACTCTATTATTTCAGAACTTCTAGGTCTACAGTCGAGTTGAATTAGCAACCAACCAGAATAATTTATGTATTTAATAGATGAATTCTATACATACACAAGATACGAATATTATAAACGAATTCGTGTGCCATTCAACGTCTATTCTATTGATAAAACAATAAAACTCCTTGATCACAAAACCCAGTCTAAATAGCGAGTTCACAATCGTCTTATGATTGATTCAAGGAGAAGTACCGTTGAATACTGTGTAAGAATGAAACAGAGCAGAGAGCGTATTCTATTGTATTGTTTAATGTACATATAATTTAAAATAGATTCTGGGCATTTCCTCGCTCAGAGAGTGGCTTTAGCTATTCAGCGAAGAAATGCTGCTAGCATCTCGGGTACCACATGGGCGAATTTTTTTACACGTAATAACTAACTTTTATTTTTAATTTATTGTTATGAAATTGTTTCTTTTTAATTAGTTGTGTGTTGTAAATAAATAATCCGTTCTATAGCTTCATATATCGTAATCGTCGTAGTTCATCAAAAAAGCTAGTCCATCAAAGACATCCACAACAGAAATATGTCTATAGCTACATGAAAAAACACAAGATACGCTTGACGAGTAAGAGTGTCAATTAAAAACTAATGTCACCCTCGAACAGTTGGGCATGCTCATGGAGTTGTCGCTTTAATCGTTTAATAGCTCGGCAGCGGATCCAGCGGCGAGGGCGCGCCATTGCAGGGTGCTCCAAATTGTCCGCTGGAGAGCCTTCGACAAGAGCGGTGATTGCGCGGTTGCTAATCCCACACATTACCTACTTAAACGCGGCGAGGTGAACGCACAGACGGAGGATACGAGTATGTGCCTTTATTGACCTACATGCCCAGAGATTGCTTGCAGTTTCCAACTATGGTAGACGATACTTATTGCTCCTCTCACAAACATCGATTTGATTTAAAATTTGAACGGATACTCGAAGACAATTAATATTTTATACTCTGTTAGTCGATAATGGAACATAAACATAATATGGCTGCAGCAGTCGATACAAATAAAATTAGCTAAATGGCTAAATGAGAATTAATGTAATTGATGTTTGATGTGCTGGAATTAGACTGAACCATCTGGAAGCCCATGTTAGTTAAATACAATATACTTAATATTAAATCCCACTGTCATCCTGTCCTGACGGCAGCACCACGCGTGGAATTCATAATGTCACGTTGGTGCAACTTGTGGAATTTTAAAATTGTATTAAATTGAAAAAGAGTTTACATTACTATCGTTTAGAGAAGTTTAAAATCGTCGAGTATATTTTCGGAATTATCTAGTCGGAATGTATTTGGTTTTGACGTTCTAACTAGAAGGTGATCCAATAAGGCAGAGCTTGTACTATGGCAACCAGACAATTGATACAAATACTTATATACTACAAATATTTACTTTCTAGGCACATGGTGGGAATCGAATCCACGACCTGTTGGGGTAGCGGTCAGGGTATCTCACCACTAGATAGACCAATAGGCCCGTAAAGGGTGTTTACATAGAGATAGATACACTATATGGTGTTACGTTAGTTCATGACATTTTTTTAAATTTTGCAATCACACTGAAAGTTATTAACATAAACTTATAACGCCTATAATTATAAATATTATTCATACATGTTCACATTCAAAAATGGAGACATAGTTAATTGCGAAAAGAATAGATAACTACTTAATTTTTTTTATTAAATGTAGGTATGTTGAGTTTGGTAAATGGCAGTGGTTGTACGTGGCCAGGCTTAGGCTTATTTTAGATCCGGCGCTTAATAACATACGAGAATATGGTTTATCACTAGGCACAATCACGTAGTATACTTTTAACGACTACCTATTTCCATCAGTCTAATACTATTAATATCAACTACTGGATTAACGAATAAAGAGAGAGTGAGCGTATGTTGCTGAGAAGACTCTGGCGAAGTCCGAATGGCCTTGTGGAGAGACTACCCAGTCTCAGAAGGCTATAGTGGGTAATAATCCTATGTAACCCAGTCTCTATCCCCTACGGATACCGGTTAACATTTGAAGGTTTCTCTCCCCGATAAAGACAATAGATTCTAATGTGCTGATGTGCTAGATCCTAGCCCAGTGTATGATTGCACCCAGGCAGGCTGTATACTATCAATTGTAATAATAAGAAAAAAGAATAAATAATACCTAAGTGTGCAAGTTGGTAGCATGTACTAGCGATGATAAACACTTATATCCAATTTTTCTTTACAATAATTAATAAATCAAAGTTACGGCCGACCGGTGGCTAGCCAACGACAATTGGTAGCGTTGAACATGGGTTGAAAATGTCATATTCAACTCTACCAATTCTCTTTGACCAACGCGCCTGCCAAGCGTGGTGATTATGGCAACCCCTCCCTTCTAAGGGGGAAGCCTTTGTTTAGCAGTGGGCGTCTTTCAGTTGCTGATGAATAATTGCCTTTGCATACATTTATTGTTCCGAATTTGGTCTTGTAAATAAAAACAGGGTATAGGGTAAACTAACCAAATATTGACACCGTACCAATTTATTGGCACCTTACCATTTTTTATCTATATTAAGGTTACCAGGCCCCAATAATTTTTTTTCTAAACTGGTAATTATCAGTATATTTATACCTTAGAGTACTGGCATCACAGAAATAGATATTTTTACAATAAGGCGTCGGAATAAATACTTTTGTGACATGTCTGTACGTGGATGTAAAAAAAAATCTAAATCCTGACTTCTTGCTAAGGTAAGACCCATTTTAATCTTTGTTTATATAGTTGATGTATTGAATTTTAGCAACAAATGTTATTTGATTTGATTTATGAGAGCAAAAGAATTAATCAGCCAATATTTTTTTTGCTTTAGCTGACGATTTTAATACTTTTTTTATCCGTGCCAATATTAGGTATCGAAAATAAGTCATTAACTATTTTATTGACACTCATGCCAAAAATAGGTTTTATTATAAAGTTTGCCATCGCGGTAAAATATGCTTTATTTCTATTGTAATTCAAAAAGGTCATAAATTAGTTTATGTTCCTTTTTGAATGAAATTAATTTATCTTAAAATTACTTGTCCTGACTGACTGATTCAACGCACTTGCCAAACCGCTGGACCTGAAATTTCGGCGGTAGATTCTTCTTATGATGTAAGCATCCACTAAGAAAGGGTTTTTGAAAATTCCACTCCTGTAGGGATTAAATGGGGTGGAAAAAATCGAATAGCGGGCGTAGCCGCAGAGAATTGCTAGTATCTTAAAATATCTTTAAAAAAATTGGTATTTCTGCAGTGAAAAAAGTGAAGAAATGCCAAAGCCAGAATCACAGAACCTCAGCCCAGACATTGAACTAGATATTAGATCAGAAAATAGTCTTAATAGCCTTGATATCCAAAATATGAAGTTATTTTCAATGATTTTCTAAACCAATATGGCTATACCCAGGCATCAGACTATGAACATGTTTCACAATAAGTAATAGTGAAGTGTTATTTCTATTATAATGCACTTATGTTCCAACCTAATTTATGATAAGTGGCAATTTTTTTTAAAAAAGATTTTTTATACTGTAGGTATAAAAAATCTTTTTTAAAAAAAATTGAACCGACTTCAATATCACTGAAAAGTATAAAATAATTTAAATATTATTGAAGTTGGTGTTAGCGTACCTGCTGTGTATATTTGGCACCAACTTCAATAATATTTAAATTATTTTATACTTTTCAGTGATATTGAAGTCGGTTCAATTTTTTTTAAAAAAGATTTAATTTAAACTTTTTAGTGATATTTTCATATATAAAGATTGAACCATCGAAAACCGTAAAATTATCTAGGTAGGTTATGATCACATTATCGTCTACATAGTTTTACATAATTCATGTTTCTTCAGAAAAAAATATCCGGTCGTAATGAAATTTGCATGGAAACATAATAGTAGTTTACTCTCTCGAATAAAAAAAGAATCATCGAAATCGGTTCATAATTGTCAGAGCAATGTAATGGAGAACATCAGTTTTATGGTTTTTACGAGATAAATTCCTCCACATCGTTCATGGTCCTCCAGGAAGTTCTTATCCGGTTGTAATAAAATTCATACAGATTCAATACAGTGGTTTCTTCTTTCGAATAAAAAAAGAATAATTGAAATTGGTAAATATTTGCCAGAGTTATGACCATTTTTGTCCAACCGAGCGAGTCCGAGCGACTAAAACGTCATCTATATAGGCTTTCTTGCAGCTCTCAGTGCGCAGTCACCATTCTTGTTTTTTTTAGGAACTACTTATTACTAAGCAATAATTTTTTTATGGGACCCAATCAATGGATTGAAGAATGGATGGAAGAAAGATTTTTTCAAATCGGTTAATAATTGCCAGAGTTATGCGCGAACATACATAAAAAAATATATATATATATATACAGACGAATTGAGAACCTCCTCCTTTTTTGAAGTCGGTTAAAAATAACGAAAATTTATTATATACTATTTGATTTGCATAAAACTTCTATTAATTTTAGTATGTATCCACATAACGATGAGGGGACAATAATAGGTAATTTTCCCTGTCAATAAAAGGTTTACCTATGCCAACATTTGGATATTTCAGACATTTTCTTTTTAACGTAAAAGTATTTATTAAAGTGCTTTGATTTGTAATAAAAATAACCTTAAAACATTCTCTTAACCTTATTTAAGGGATATCGATTCCCATGACGTTGCTTAAATTTAAAGAAAATGCCTTTTTTGAATGGTTTAGTACAGCTACTCCTTAAGGTGTCAATATTTGGTTCGTTTACCCTACGTTGTCGGTTTATGTAGGTCGGTTTACAATTTAGTCCCGAGTCGATTGAGACATTCGCCTGTATGATAGGACGGTGGTAGGTACACAAGTCGCCCTTCTAGAATTAGTTGCACTGCTCTATCGCTCGTCACATTATATTGGCGGGCCTGTTGGTCTAGTAGTTAGACACCCTAGCCGCTGATCAATAGATCGTGGGTTCGATTCCCATCAAGTGTCTGGGTATTCAAAAGATTCAAATCATTTATTTCAAATAGGCTTAACGCTAGCACTTTAGAACGGTATTTTTTTTTAAAGCTACCACCGGATCACAACGCGGCCTCATCTGAGAAGATCCGGCAAGAAACTCAGCGGGCTTGTCATTTTTTCACATATTTTTTTTAAACATCTTTTGTCTTATTACAATTAGATCAGCACCAGCGACAGTGTGTCCTCCCGTTCAAAAGATCAAATAAAATAAAAAATACGACGAAAATACAACAAACTAAAAGGCCAAAGGGATAGTAGTACAAGTATGTATTTACAAACAAAGTATATTAGTATTACTATCAGTTGACTGGTTTCCACAGTACAGGCTTTGCCTAGTTTAGGATCAGGTGACCGTGTGTGGATTGTCCAAGAATATTATTATATTATTACCTACGTCTCTCGAACCCGGTCCAGTGATTCTCTAGACAATGTGCTTTAGACACTGTGGCAATGCCAAGAACATTGATAAACAGGCATGAGTTACGATAGATAGATAGATAAAACATTTATTTGCAGCCAAGCTCACACACATACAAACAACACAGTAATATACATAGGTAACTATCAATTATACACAACAAAATACACATTTTGATTATTTGTATATACGAGTATGTGTGTGCTATGGCAATGCAAAAAGGCAGTAGCTCAGTGGGGATATTGCTCAAGAAGCAAAGACACTGATTTTCAGCTATTGCCAAGGGAGGTACAGATGCGTGAATTAAAGCGCGATACATACATACTAGTGAGATTGTTGCTGTTATAAGATGTAGGCGTACAATAATATGGTAAATATAAAAATTAAATAAAAATAATATATAAATAAATAATAATAGATAAATTAATAAACTACGAGTAGGCAGATAGATTTACAAAATAATTTCTGACTCGAATAGATGATTCAAAGTAGGACAATCGCTTAGCAGCAGTAACCATCACAGGTAACGCGATGGAATGCCTATTTTTTGTTTTTCTAATAAAAAAGACCAGTTACTTTTAAAAGAATACAGCGTAGAGAGGTGTCTGATTGGAAGAGGTAGATTGTTCCAACATTTCGTTGCCTGATAACGGAAACTGCCCCTAAATGCAGCCGTCTTATGTGAATGTCCTGCTAAAGGCGGTCGACTACATTGACATTAACATTGTAGCTATTTGTAAATTAAGGTAGATTTTTCGATGGGATAAAAAAAATTGAATGCTTACTAATGATTAACTTGGCTAAGAAAATATTGGTGTAAGATTTAAGTTTCAGCTTACCATCCAACTGAGCAGGCACAGCCTACCAATTAGTTTTACAATCATTAATAGATAAGTATATCGCGTAGGTAAGATTATAGTTATAGATGATCAAAGTAACAAATGACTACGATTAGTATTTGTAGATATGAACTCATCTATCAAGATTAGGCTGACCCTAAGAAAAGTTAATAAGATATGTGTTTTTTTTAAATTAATATGTTTTCCGTCATACCTTCGGTAGGTAGCTACTATTTTTTAGTACGTCTATGGTAGCTTCAGTCAAAACTGGTAGGTCTACGATGTTATACGTTATTTCAGTTTAAAATTAATAATAATAATATCGTGGGACAATCCACACATGGTCAACTGATCCCAAACTAGGTTGTACCTACTATGGTAACCAGAAAACCTAGAGTACCTAGATACAAGGTTCCCAACAACTTATCGGGTAGCGTTCAGTTGGTCTAACTACTATAGAGCCTTTTTGTTTTAATTGGGGGAAATAGATAAGTACATATAGTATTGTGGGACTGACTTTCCGAAAGTATTTATTAATCATACCTACCTAATTCATGGTAATTAGGTAAATATCAGTGTAACTTAATTATTTTTGAGGTATCAGTAGGTAGGTAGGTAGTGTAACATGATTTAGGAATTTAATAATTGGTCAAATTTGCCAGTTAGGTATACAAAAAAGGACTCCGGATTTCAGATTTACCATTAATCGTCCTTTTCGTCCGAACGCTATAAAAATGCCATAAAATGTAATAATGTTGTTTTAAATCCAACGACGGCAGAGGCGGCGCTCGGTATCGCCGCGCGCCTATTAACTTCAATTTGCGATATTCCTCCGCATAATTTAATTTAAAAAGTAATAAAATGTTGGAAATGTTGATGATGGCAGTAGTTTTCAATCAGGAATTCGTAATCGAAATCTGATACGTCACGCAAAAAGCCGGTTCGCGACGATCCATCGGTACGTACACGTACTAATAATTCAGCCGGGATTATTTTTTATCGTATTAAAACACACGTTTACATAGACACGGAGCGAGACTACCGTACGATGGCGTGGTCTGGGAGGGGCCGGGGCGGGCGGAGACGTGCAGCGGCCAATGGACGCGCGGCTGGGCGGGCGGGGCACGCGAGGCGCCGCCTCATCTCGCGCTCGGGCTTAGTTTAAACGCAACAATCGACAAGTACGGTCGCGCGCGGGAGTCGCGGGCGCCGGCGCTGTCTCACTACTGTGTCCCGGGGTGCGCGATGCGCTGAGGCTGCGCGAGCCGCAGCGCACGCTTCGAATTTGTTTTGTGAAAAGGTCAAAGATATCGTTCAAAGTGTTGGGTGTAAAACTGGAGATGAAGGTGAGTGCCTCACCTTACCTACCGTATACTTACGCCAGGCCTTCTTTGAAGGCTTATGTTCGCAATCATTACTCTATTCTTCTTTTAAAACTTTAGATGATAGGTAAGTAACTGCAGCTTGTATTTTTTTGAAAGTTACCTTACTCCTTAAAAGTAAACGATTTAAACACTATTACATATTTAGCAATTGGCCCACCTAAGCCTTTTAATCAAATTATTCTTCACAATATGAATGTTCGTGGAACCTTTTGTTACAAAATTCAGGATCTACAGTCAAGCGGGATACCTATTACTTAGGTATAACAAACGAAAACAATGTAGGTACCTTCTGTAAAAAAGCTGAACATAAAGTACAAAGGTTAAAGACAACTTAAAAATATATATTACTGGCACCGCCAAAAAACGGACACAATATCTTCATGCAGTCATGTATACATACAACAATAAAATTATTACTGGAAAAGTTTATCTAAAACTTTTACATTGTGGTACTTACCTCTTTCTATCATAAATCTGACTCGGTAGGCCAATAGTAAAGATCAAGTTTGTCTTTGAGCATCAAGGAATATAAACAGGTTTAGTTGAGCAATTGCGTTTATAATGTACAAAATTATAGGTATACATAATACATCAACTTACATTACAACTTTGCACTAAATAAATTAATTCAGGCTGGCTTTTTGATAAGATCATTTTAATGGAATAATTGATTTGTCGGTAAGTACTTTCTTAAAACTACGACAACGCGGCCTAAATGAAAAGATCCAATAAAAAACTCGGCGGGCTTTTAATTTTTCCCTATGTTTAAATAGCCTGTATTTTCCTAACAATAAGCGCCAGTGTGTATTTCCATTTTAGTGTAGTATTCGAAAGATATAACAAAAAGAAGTTAGACGAGAACAAAACAAATCAAAAAGTTAAAGGGATAGGTAGTTCTGTAGTACTTAGTAGTAGTCTTGACTCGCATCACGCTTTCTCCATCAAACATAAGCAAACACTACAATGGTGAGCAGGACCGATTCAAAATCCCAGTAACTCGCATTCAACTTCTACTGTTTAGCACAGCCACGTCAGGCAAGATCAAACATCTACCAGCTTCAATGTATTTGCCGCCGGAAAATAGATAGAATTTAAAGACAGAATAGGTACATAACAGCATAGCATCATCCTCTAGATGATGGGCGAATAAGTGCCTACAAGCAGCAACTGCGCATGACTTAAGCAGCTATCAGCATCACTCACTCCCCATAACGATAATAGCTTCGATCATTTAGTCTAAGCATAAAAGGAATCCCGTACGCAGACATAGCTACGTACGTAGTGTCTACGAATCAAATTAATAATTGTATGTACCTATATTAATTATTTATTAATTTTATGATAATAAGATAAAAAGTATAAATGATCTTTGGCGACAAATAAAAATAAAACATCTCAACGGAACGTTATATAATAATACATAGGTATATACCTACCTACAAACATATGTGGAGATTTTAAATTACAATAGATAGAGAAAGTAATTAAACTCAAAACACTTTGTGGTAAACCACTTCCTTAAATCAAAATTAAAAAAAAAACAAGCATACCTTTTTAACATCATATTGAAAGAACAAATATATTGGTAACTCAAAACACGATAAAAACGAATATAATCCCGGGATAAGGTCGACGTACTTAAGATAATTGCCCTCCAAGACTCATGAGTAACGTACGAAGGTATTCTTTGATGATTAGCGTAGGCATTACGTGGGTTTTTGATATATTGAAGAAGGTCAATAATCCTTTAGGGGTATGAAGTCGCTATTTGCGCCACACTCATACGATTGCCCTCGAAGATGTAAAACAATACATCTAAATTAGCCAATTGATTCCTTGATACCTTGTAAACGCAATGTTTATGATTATATTACTGTCAGAGGACTTCATAATATGTATACATGTATATTTTTTAATCACTTTAGTAAATTAATTCGGTTTTACACTTCAATTAAAAATTGGTAATTCTAATTATAATCAATTGCTTATCAAATGTAATACTTTTTAATGGATAGGTGTAGTGATGAGATTCAGTCCAGAGCAGAGTATTAGTAGCTCGAGCAAATGAAAAGGAAGCATAGTTAGTTATCAAATTATTTCCTTTACATATTATACATATTTTTAAATAAATGGCGGACGTGCTAAGTAACAGTAGGTTGGTAACATATAAAAAGGTTTCATGTGGTTTCTAGAGCTGATAATATCCGTGTAAGAGGTTGCGTGTTTTCAGCCGGTTCAACTTGTATATTGGTTCTAGGAGATACACACAAAATACTTGAAGTAAAGAAGTACATATCTATACTTATAATAAAACTGTAACAGGTCCAATTCTGTACATTGAAGATATTTTGAAAATTATATTTGGAGGGCATTCTATAACCGATACTGAGGCCGAAAATGTAATTTTTTAAATTTTTCTCTGTCTGTCTGTCTGTCTGTCTGTCTGTCTGTCTGTCTGTCTGTATCTCGGCTGAGCATCACGCCGAAACTACTGGATGGATTGAAACGAAACTTGGCATGATTTGAGATCTTACTACGAGGTAGGACATAGGATACTTTTTATCCCGTAATCTAGCACGGTTCTTTTGGGAGAGGGGATTAAAGTCAAAACGGGTACTTGGTTATACGCTTGGTCCGATTTTATCAATTTTTCTTTATAATATAATAAATATTAGTAAGGAAACACTCATAGAGAGTTGTTATCAAGGTTTTGTAATCGATCGGGTTAAGCAACGTTAGGTAAGGTCATTATATAGATGGGTGACCGTTTAACGCCATTTGAACTAAACGGGTCCGTGCTTCGGAGAGCAAGTAAAAAGTGGGTCCCAGTTTTTAACCGACTATAAAAAAGGAGGTTATGTATTCGATACGAATGTCTGTTATTAAAAGTTTAGTTAACGTAAAAATAGCGCATGCGGAGCTGCGTGGGTCAGCTAGTTTTGTAATAAAACTCTTGAAATAGTAAACACACGCGAGGTCGATGACTTGTGGCGCCGGCGACATAATTGATTTATCCTTCATATAGAAGAAATAACTTTAAGAAATTGCCCAATACAAATTGCTAAGCATATTTGCTCAGATAATAGCCCGATATTATGGGTTTTCAGCTTATATCGAATTCGTCCACAGTTTATCAACAAAAATAACTTAGGTTGTCAAGCGATTTCTTAATGTTGCGTAATTTTGTCAAATACGTAAGTGTAGGACTAAAGTATTTAGGTACCTACCGTATCACGATTGGTAATGGTGGACGTTTAGTGATAAGTTTTAGTACGCGTTTTAGCATTTCGATTAGGTATGTGTATTAAATTATTCTATGAACACACAGTTAAATCTTTCTCTACGTATCTACAATGATTTGAGACGTAACCCACTAAGGTAAACTATAACTATACGACGTACCTATTGTTTAAATGTTATAGGTAGGTATGTGACAAAAACATATTTTTTTTAAGCAACGCGGGGAAGGGAATTGTTGGTATTATCATATTGCTTAAGTGTCTAGGGCTTGTGCGATAGGACACATGAGACTAACAATGACAATGGTAAAGGTAAATATACTTATTGTAGGTATAGGAACTATTCGCATACACATTTACATAATATTGAATAAGTTAACATATGGTCAGTTAGATTAGCATATTGACTCTCCTGTAACAGCGCTTGCCTTGGAAACAAGGTGCGCAGGTTCGAACCCCGGCTCGCACCTCTGATTTCTTTAAATAATCATGTGCGAATCGTCTTTGTGCGATTGTTACTAGCTTTCGGTGAAGGAAATCATCGTGAGGAAACCTGCATATCTGAGCGAGCCTAACTAGCTTTCAAATAACGTGTGAAGTCCGCCAACCCGCACTTGGCCAGCGTGGTGGAGTATGGCCTAAGCCCCTTCATATTGAAGGGAGGCCCGTGCCCAGCAGTGGGACATAAACAAGGCCTGGTAATATTATTGACTTCTCCGTAGTGGGTGGAGTATCCTCTAATTTACAAATCCCAATCGGCGTTTATACCTTGTAATTATAACTCTATATAAGTTAGCCTGGCCCGTGGTATATCCGGTAAGAATAATTCGAGATAGGTGGGCGCATCTCATCTCGTTGAGTGGCGCACGAGGCCAGTAAAGTATAACAAGAAGATAACGTGTGAAGTCTTTCTATTGGTAAGCAGTGAAAAGCAGTGTCTTTCTATTGGATTTTCCCCGAATCGCCTGCCAAGCATGGGAATTATAAGGGGGAGGCCTTTGTTAAACAGTGGATGTCTACTGGCTGATGATGATGATAGTACGCGCTTTACTATAATCCAATGTGATATATGCTATAACTTAAATGGTGGCGCAGATAGCTCTGCTCTGGGATCCAGTATCATTGCGCCGACAGCAGATAGGAAGAATAATGGTCCCTTAGTCCCTTAGCTGCCAGCGTAGCGCCTCCATATAGAGCACTACCGTATTTATCGTTTTTTTACTAGTCATCGTAGGAATACAACGCGAAGGCGGCGTTATTTGGCTGTATTAAGTCCCTCCAGGTACTTCCTTAGTCGTTCTGTCCCAATTTCTATGTCTGTATCTGTCTTTAAGCAGGCATATTCTGACTATCGGTGAACATCTTTCTGGGCCTGTACCATCTCACCTTATAGCAATATTATTTTCACCTTACTTCCTCGATAGACAGTTACAGAGCTATAAACTATGTATATTGACGTCTCTACTCATGTCAAGTATGATAATAATAATACTGCTAATAGAGGTGGTGGTAGGGCACCTAGTTTCGTCACTATGTTTAATAACAAAATGGCGTTTTATTAATATGTATTGTGCAACGTTTCAGTTTAAGTTTCATAACAATAAGTTTTGCCGTGTTCGATTTTTAAAAGTTTCTGCACACTTTATCTTTCATGTAATATCGAATACTACAAATTATATTTAAATATTTTTAACCGACTGATTACTAAGTGGTAGGTCCTTGTGCAAGAGACAGTCCAGATAGATACCACCACAGTATCAGATATTCTACCGCCAAGCAGAAGTGTGAAAACATTACTGTGTGAATAACACTGTAGCTGGTGAAATTATCCGATACTTAATAACTAATGTCTCGGGTGACGAGCGGCAATGCGATGCACCTGTCTATAGGTGAGCGTGTTGCTTACCACCAGGCAACGTCTTGCTTGTCTCAACACTGATTTAATAAAAAAAAGATAAAAGACCTTGCTGATCCATGTCGACACGAGAACAAGAGTCAAGAAGAAAAATCCAATTAAAAATAATATGATATAACCTACTTAACTTTTTTTTTTTTTGAAACAAAATATTTACAGTTTATTTACAAACATGTATACTTAAACTAGGTAAAAAACTTCCTCGAAGTTGTCGCCGCACTGGGAGGGAAGGGTACCTAAAAGACTGGCGACATTACCCCTTTGTATGGCCAAGCTTATACGTTGGCAGAAAAAGCTACCAGCCCGGCGGTCTCCTGAGACTTCGATAAGTTTGGATGAAATTTCTTTTACCAAAGTGTGCGTCTCATGAGACCAAGGCCCCATGGTCTCCACCGCAAAGGGCGCAAATATATAGCTCGATCCTAGAGCTGCATACTTGCGTCGCTTTGCATCACTAGCGGTCGCCGCAGCCCCTCCAGCCGCCCTGCAAGTTGCCGGGGTGTGGGACGCAGCAAGTGTGTCGACACATGTCGCATCCCACACCAGCGGCTTACCATGTTGCCATGGTATTAAAGTGACACTATCAGGACACCTACTTAACTGAATTTAAAAAATGAAATTGGGACTTTGATATTTTTTACATTATGAAGTTATTGTTTATAAAAAAACTAACTACATACAAGCCGAACTTTTATAATCATCATTTCATCTAAGATATCTAATTAGTGCGTTGGTTGTCGGCAAACGGAATGTGTTTCAAAGTGTTTACACTACTTAACATAGAAAAGACATCAACGAGCAACTTTATACTCAAACACGCTCCGAACGGCGGAACGGGCTAATTACACTTAATATCGTTTTGAAATGTATTTTCTATTAACCATCTTGCTCACTAGGGTGTAATCGAGCCGTAAACTCTATTCGTGGGAACCTCCGGTGGACCAAACTATAATTTTTCATATCTAACGGGACATACATAGTACAATATACTAACGTCATTTCATTTTTGGGCTAGTGAGCTTAGGTAGGTAATATGAATTTAAGCCCTTAGAGGCATAAGCATTTTCGTGTACAGGTGAAATGTATAACAGTTTAATCATATTCAATGGAAATATTTTCTCGACTTTGTATACGTTTACCTAACTTATTTAAATGTTTGTTTACAAATGAGTCTCCAAAAAGCATAGGTTTATTGTAATTTAAACATAAAAGGTAGTATGTATTTCTTTCATACGATCTTTCAAAGAAATGACAAGCAATAATGTTGTCTTTTACTTACGCGAATATTACACATTGAAATCAAACTACTTTTACGGATTTTATCGCGGTTTATTTTTTGATTTTACTATGCCGACGTTTCGAATGCTTTGCAGCACCCGTGGTCACGGGAGGAGTACCTGTAAAAGAAATAATCATACCTACATACGTATATATTTTTCAACGAGTATTAACCAATGCGTATATAATAAGACCAAGTTTAAAATTAAGTTAAAATTTTAAGTTAAGTTTAAATTTAAATTTAAAATTATTAACAAGTTTATTTTTTATTCAGTACAAAATGAATAATATCATCATATACATATATACTCATAAACAAACATTGGTTTTGACATCAGCATAGTGACACTGAGAAAATAACATGAGTAATTAATAAAAAAATATTCATACTTTCATAAATAAATTATAATAGAGGGAAAATTTTATTAAAATAATTATCTCTATCTCTCTAACTCGTATATAAATTTACTCTCACTATTTTTACAAGGCACCGACCAAAGAATATATGTTCCGCAATAGGATAACTTAAATTTGCTCGCCGATGCGCCTCCTCCACGTCTCCGCCGCGCCTCCACCGCGTCTCCAACGCGCCTCCACCGCGCCTCTGTCGCGTGTCACGTGCAACAAGACACTGGGTAATCCCGCGGCTCGTTCCAAATCCGATTACTGTGGTATCGGGTGCAAGCGATAAATCATCTCCGGCCTCGGCCGTCGTCGGCAGCGATTCGTTACGTCCAGATTTACCGAAAAACGTATGCACCGAGAAATATAGCGGCGGCCGCTTTGCCTCTAATATGTTATTTAAAGGGCCGACCGGGACCCCGCGGCGATGCCACCGGCTCAATGCCGATATTGATGGTCCGGCATGTATCAGCCGTCGCACCGCGTGCCGTGAGCTGCGCCAATGTCTTGTTCGCGCATCACAGTCACCTCACCCAGCTAACCATCTCGCAAACCCCGCTGAGAGCTCACATCTGCAAAAGCAATTGGTACAAAATGAACTCTAACCTCTGCATATTTATAGTAGATCACACTAATTTTATAGTGAAATGTTAAAAGCCTACCTAACTAAATTAGCTACCACAAACGTAGAATTTCATTTAATAATTGTACTAACGAAACGGACTTTAGAATATTATGCAGTTATCTACTTTATACAAATAGGAAAATAATGGTACAAGAAAATATCACAATTGTGGTAAGTCTCATACTGGATAGTGTTGATAAGTGACACACGAATACCAGACCACTACACCAATATTCTAGGAAAAGAAATATTCCTATTCCGTTCGTTACCTAAGACATAAGTTATTAAGTTTCTTGAGTGCAGTGTTTTCTTTAATCATATTGCATTTTTACATTGATAAAAATGCAAATTAGACAGCGCTGCTATGCGTCAGAATATCAAAATATATAAAAAGAAACGTGTGCTGGGTTATTAAGGTAATATTATAATAACTAGTAGGTACCACGTGTCAGAATCAGCATTGACCAGATCCATGTATAAGTAAATGATGAGTATTCAGATTCTTAAATGTAAGAAAATTTGAATTACGCCTTTTGGGGTTCCGTAAGTAGGCTGCAAAAGTAAAAACTGAACAGATTTTATTCATTTACGTAGTTATTGAACACCAATTTGAAGTAAATTATAACATATGTATATTGTAACATACCAACACATGCTACATTATACGTGGCTGGGTGCTATTTATCTATATTAGTATGTATTTACAAAAAAGGGATTTTATTTACATAGTTAGTAAATATTTATTTACAAATATAGTTAGACTAAGTAAAAAACTTCCTCAAAGTTGTCGCCGCACTAGGACGGAAGTGTACGTGAAAGTCTGGTGGCGTTTCCTCTTTGTATGGCCAAAAAAACTAATGAGTATTATGTATCAGTTGACTGGTTACAATATAGTAGCTACAGTTCTGCCTAGTTTGATTACATGAAAAACGATGTAAATTAAAAAATACGAGATAATAGAACCTGTGTAATAACTTACTAAAATATACTTACCAAAATATACTGTGCTTGCCAAAATATACTGTACTTGCCAAAATATACTGTACTTGCCAAAATATATGAATCTAAATTTCAGTGATACCTGTGTGCCTATGGAACACAGGACTTTAGCAACGTTCAATTATACATATAATATGTAGAACAACGAAATATTTAAGGTAAATTATTTGCTAATAGACAAACTAATGCTCCGTTATATATATCAGATTGTGATAACAATTTATTAAACCAAACCAATGTGAAATATAAACTTTTTCCCACCCGTCCGCCGCGAGGATCAGCTACCGTGTATCACCGTCACTTTGAAAAAATACGGTTAAACCACTAAACGTGACGTGGCGAGTGACAGCCTAGCCCTGTTTATTAAATAAACAAGCCGAGATGGGCGCGAACGGCTTTGTGCCACGATGACGTTGACGATTCTCGTTCCGATGACGCCTGGGATCCGCCGGCCGATCAGCCCAAACTCTACAACGACGTACCACCAAATTTTGATATCCTAGTGTTGTTTTCGTTTTTAGAGTGCTGTTGCACATATATTATCAATTAATTTAATTACTTCCTTTACTTCTGGTTTATAAAAAACTATGCATTTTTTTAAATACGCGTTTACCATTCCTGATTTACTCAGTTGGACGGAGGCTATTGCATTGGTTGATTCGATTTTAATTAATAACGAATGTCGATTGTAAATATAGATCGTTTTATGCGCAACACGGTGCGTGGGGTGCGCGCAGATGGAAGCGGGAAAGTAGAGTTGTGCGAGTTCTAGAAATTTACCCGGCGCGGGCGCCGGCATCGCCGCGGCATTTATAAATGTTAGATATCGGCGCCAGCGCAGTTTGTCGCTTTAATTCAGGTTTAACGCCGTAACTCTCACTAATTCAGTACCTATGTTCAGTATCAGTATCCCGCTAATCAGTGCCAGTTTATCGGAAAAGTTGAGATACCTAACCGAGTCACACAATAATCTATATATTCAGGCTTTGAGTTGGGTTTTCACATAGGATCTTACGTTTTATTCGTATACGAGAACTTAACCTAGAAGATATATATGCTTGTATATTGTGTGCACTTGTTAACAGTGCTAATTTAAATGTTCAACTTTATTTTTTTTTATAATATATTTCTCACTTGTCATAAACTATGCTCATTGCTCCTACACTTGATATCGGTATGTATCTCAAAACAAGTGGGTATCATTCTAGCAGTGCTAAATAGTCGAAATCTCGCTCGAAAAAGTGATCATTTTCTTGTCAATCATGGCTAGCAAGTAGCGAATTAAAAACGACAAAGTATTTTATCCGGTATGATGTATCCTTTCTGAGACACCCAGTGTAACTTATGTACACTTATAATCTAATACTGACTGATAGATAACGCAGCCTCCTTTCCTAGAAGAGCCGTGTACCCGATTGGAAATTTCATTGGCGATATATGAATTTATTTATCTATTACACATACATGAGGAGACTGTCTTTGTTTATTACATTTTCATAAAAAAGCGGTTAAATTGACTACGCTAAAATTTAACAAATATTCATTGCATCAAGGGATGCTATTTAAAAATCCCCATAAATCTGAACATTAGATTTGTTCGAAGCAATAAGTAATTAGTTTTAACAATTGAAGTCAAAATATAAAGAACTTACGGTATTTTAATTCCTACTGTGTGCATACTGTATGATCGTCTTTGATATTTTGAAAATATGTACCTACTTACAGCTAGTTGCGATTTAGTAAGACATTTTTTTTAATAATTTTGGTTATGCTATAATGACCGCGCTTCAAGTCAGCGCGGTCATTATAATAATTTGCGTATGACGTTAATTGTCATATTATTGTTACATACCTGCAATAGAACAACAAGATATTGCTTCTTAGCACGGGGTGTTTAACATATAAAACATATAAAAATTAATAAGTTTAAAAATAAATAAAAAATATTTACTGATTTATAGAAGAAATAAGATTGTCTGTGTGGTATCTTTACCATATAACAAATTATTGCCTCCGCGATAATCACATTCAGGAGAGAGTAGGTAGAGTTTCTCAAGAGAAATAGATATAAAAAAAACATTGAATATTTAAGATGTTTGTCGATAAATTTGGTACTAATTGCTGCACTCAGAACTCTTTATGAGTCACTATCTCATCCCTTAGTTTAGAGTTTGTATTGCTATCTACACTAAGAGACAAGATACTAAGTATTAATTGTGGACTATAAATGTGGCAGTAACATTTATTTTTATTTGCAGGCATTAATGTAAGGTGGTGGTATTTATGTAAGTAGGTATAAATAATCTGGTGCGGAACCACGGTGGTGGGTCGCGCTTCTGGTGCACAATGAGGCGCGTTTATTTAATAAGCCAAGCTCGCACCGGCCGTGATACGAACACCTCACTAATCATTGTCCTCTCGCCGGCCACAAAGACTTGCCATAAAAAAACTCCACGTCTCGTAAGAAAAGCAAAAACGCTGGACTTTGATTCGTAAAATATTAATAAGTGATGTTTTTTTATCGTGTATATCGTCCTTTATTGGAATTCTTTAACGCGCTCGCGTCGTGATGCGTCGCCATCGAATTGGTATTGTGGATTTAATTAATTTGAATGTGTTTTATTTTATGATATTCTTAAATAAAAATAACTTAGTCGGGCGATGTCATCATCTGTCCAGCTGCCTTTCGCAGAAGGACCTGCGTTATGATGTGCAATATTTTCATGTTTATGAGTCGTCGTGGTTAATCTCGTCACCACCACGGGTCCACTGCGTCTGAGGAGCGACACAACCTAAAATATCTTCTTAACAATCATAAATTGATTTTTGAATGTGTGTCATCCTGTTTTAGTCAAAACTGATGTATGTAGTGGGGACAATTTACGTGAATACGGCATTTATAACAATAGAATTATTTGTTGTTTCTGATAGGTCGTTTTATTAAGAATATCCAATTATTTATGTTATATGCATAAACAGAGTTAGAGTAAATAAGTGAAGCTAGCTCATCGTATGTTTTACTATATACTCGATAATGATGACCTAAAGTTAACATCGGAGCTTTTTAAGAAGAGCTTTTGAATAAATCTTCTAGTTTTCACATCGATATGTATGAATAACAAGAATGTACAAGTATCAGCACTAGGCACGTCGGTGGCAGGCGTGCTAGAGAATATTGTTACGCCATTCGATGCTCTGCTCATGATAAAGTTGAAAAAACACAAAAGTATAGAACGATTTTACCAACTCAAAATATTTTGCCACGCGCTTAATCACCACATAATTGATATCCCGTTAATTAAAGCTAATTTGTTCACCGAAAAATTACCATAACTACCTAAGGATTGACACCGTTCACCTCAGCTCCAGGCTAACAAACACAAACAAACACAAAGCACAAAACTGTTGTGTTGCAAGCAATTGTTGTGTTTAGCACAAACAATGTGCAAATCTTGATAGATAAGTGTGAGTATGACGTCACTATGATGTAGTATTTCTCATTTTTGTGTATAGAGAATGACGTTTCGATGTTGAAAACTACGTCATACTCCACACCGATCTGTCAGTCTGAGTTTCAATTCGTGCTAAGCCTTTTTTCTTGTTTTTTTACGTGGGGAAATCCATTACGGATACCCGCACCACCACGGGGGTAGCGGTGCGGGTTATGTCGGCCTACTGACAGAGTGTCAGCTACCGACTAAAACCCCACGGTGTCCTCATCCCGCTTGTGTGGCGGGCCCCGGGAACGTACGTTGTACTCATCCGGTTCCCGCCAGCGGCCGTCTGCCATGTGCGGCGGACCCTTCCTCAGCGTCTGTGGGTGTATAAAGCCCACAGACCAGTCCGCGGGTGTATAAAGCCCGCGGACTCCTCATCCTGGAGGCGTGCCGGGACACACATCGGCACGCCTTCCTACATTAGGGCGATCTTTGTGCAGGCAGCAGTCCACCCGTTCCTGCTGTCCGCACGCCCTTTCTACGGAGGCATGAGGTCGGCGTGGGCACGCCTCCTGCGCCCGGGCCTCCTGCGCCGGCGCGGATCAGCGAGAGGATCGTTCTCTCTGATCCGCTCCGCCGCCTCCTTCTGCGACATGACACGTTCGCAGAAGGAAATTCGTGCTAAGCCTGCTCTAACCTATATTTTTTTACAATAACAGATGTATATCTAGGGTCGAATATGTTATTTCAAACCTACTACTATCTTTTTCGGTTAAACTTTTGATTTTGTATGGGTCGAATACTTGAATGTTACTTCAAACCTACTACTACCTTTGGCTGTTCAATTTTTGATTTTGAAAATAATAACAGGGTATACAAACGTTTCTTTGTGAACGCGTTGGAATAAGCGTTTATAAATTAACGTTTGCACTCATCGTGCTCAAGGTATTGGCGCTCCGAACTTCGGGCTTTCGAAGTTAGTGAATCGATCGTCCGTTGTAATGAAACTAATACGTTTATCTACTCATCGGGTACGTCTAGGCCACCTTGACGCCACCCATCCGAACAAACGGCACTATCACTTTGCATCGAAGGCTCTCTACCGGCGTCATGACTAATCACCTATCGACGGCCGTAGATGGATAGCGATTGCGTAATTGTTTTCGCGTGTTGTTTGTAGATAGCTAGATAAAATTCACGAATCGAACTTTGGTCTGGCGCATTGAATAGTTAGGCAAGACCGGTTATAAAGAATACCTGTTATAGAGATAACCTTTGTGGATATATGTTTTGTGAAAATATGTTTGGCAGCATTACAAAAAGAGTTTTGAGCATATTAAACTGTACTAATGTAATTAATTTCAAAGCCACGCACGACGAGGCACGTGTCTATCGCAGAGTACAAACTCGCTTAATATTATGATTTTATACTTGTGCATAAAATAAACATGTTTCAGTATAATAAAACTATAACAGGTCCAATTCTGTACATTAAAGATATTTTGAAAATTAATAGCCAATATTGTATTTCTTTTTTATTATTTTCGGCCTGTATCATGGCCGCACATCCCGCCGAAACTACTAAATGGTTTCAAAACTTGGCATGATTAGCCAATCAATTTCAATATTTAAAAGTATGGTACTGAAATCATTCGCACAAATCTCTTGTGATTTTCATTTATGTTACCTTTTAACTTTTTTTTTCTTCTTTTACCTAATATTAACTTAATCTTTTTCTAAAAATATTATTTTTGTTTTAAATATTATTTTTCCTAATTAATGTTAGATGGTAAATGCTGTGCATACCTGTTATTGGTGTATACAATATAATAATATATTTTTCACACCACCTGCTCGATAATGTCACATTATATGTCATATAAAGATGACATAAAGTGCCTCATTATATCCCTATAGTCTAGCCGGGTAATAATGTTGTACTAAACTCCCTTGGGTAATAATGTGTTTGAATTTCGAACGTCAAACGAAAATTCCTCAACACTTTTACCACAGATATTTATATTACTACTCTAAGCAGAGAACTGCACGAAAAACAAAACATTTGAAAATCGAACCGAGCGCGACGAACACAACCCAGTGGTCTAGAAAAGAAAATAAAATATTTAGATGATAACGCGGCAAATCACTATGTTGATATTATTGACGGTCTCGTTGGTCTAGTGGTTAGACACCCTGGCCGCTACCCAATAGGTTGTGGGTTCGATTCCCAGCAAGTGTCTCGGTGTTATTTCACTATTAATTAATATTAGTTATCTGGTGTCCATAGTACAGGCTCTGCCTAGTTTGGGATCAGATTACCATGTGTGGATTGTCCCAAAATATTGTTATTATTTTAATTCTAGCAATATTTGTGTTTTATTACTTCGCAGTAGGTGTGAAAAGGAGTGTATTCACCTCGGGGATAAAGGTGCCTTTGTCTTGGGCGAGCTTAAATCCCTCGCAGTACTCAGAATTCTAGTATTAACTCCCTCGCTACGCTCGGGAGTTAACTCTATACTCGCTGCGCTCAGGAGTTGCTAGAATCCTTCGTTATGCTCGCGATTCAATTCAAACGCCCGCGACATAAGACACTACTTTATCCCCTTGGTGCATAAACTACTAAAATTGTGTTTACTGTAATATTTTTCAATTAATGTTTGATATGTATACTGGTGGTGTGCCTTAATAATAAATAAATACTGCGAGTTAGGAAGTAGAGTTCTTTATATCCCGAAATTCAGCTCGGTTCCCTTGAGAGAGGGGATTAAAGTCAAAATGTTTACTTGGCGTTTTTATAAAGAGGCACTAAGACCTTTAATAAGGAGGCACTGAACAGTTGTTATCAATGTTTGGCAATCGATCAAGTTAGCCAACGTAAGACAAGGTTATTGCATAGATGGGTGACCGTTTAATGCCATTTGAACTAAGCGTCTCCGGACTTCGGAGGACAAGTAAAAAGTGGGTCCCAGTTTTATAACCGACTTCAAAAAAGGAGGTTATGTATTCGACGCGTGGTACAAGGTATTAAAAATGCGTAATAATCAAATAATATGTACTCTCGCGGTCACAAGCGGTGTATCACCTTAAGGATGACAATCGCTTGCACGTGCCGGCCCAAAATACGTGCGGACGGGGTAAGCGCACGTAACGTCGGTCAAACGATTTTGATTGAAAACTGGTACACCGTTCGTGTCTGCGATAGTATTTACTAAGTCTACATATACTTATTTATGTTCCATCAGAAGTGTATGTATGTAGACAAATCCAATTGCAGTAACTCTTTTTTTAATAGTTTTAGTATCTTCCAACTAAGGGAAGAGTACGAGTTTCATCAATGTCGGTTCTGTAGTTTAAAATATATATAGACTGTTTATGATTTTATTTGGTCAGTTTCATAGCCGTTGGATTTGCGTAATAGTGATATCTTCGTAACGTACAAGTAACAAAAAGTGTTAAATAAACTATTTAGAGAGAGACTATTTATATATATATAGAGAGAGAGAGAGAAATATTGAGGCAGGGAGAGTGATAGAGTCAGATACAGAGCGAGTGAGAGATGGAGATAAGAGATCGAGATCGAAAGGTAGAGGGAGAGATAGTAGCGAGATAGAGGGGAAAGAGAGATGACAGAGAGTTAGAGAGAAAAAGAAAGCAAAAAAAGTACCTATAAATAAATATTTCGGTCAAATCAATATTTGTCCAGAAATTGGAGTGTTAACTTAAAAAGAGCGCAGGCAGAGCTGCGCGGGTTAGCTAGTACAATAATAAAATGGTATATCAGTATAAATTATTTCCCTTTATTAAAATATTATTGTGTAGGTACCTAATACACAGGGAGCGCGTTCCACTTGGCGCACACAACGATCACGCTCACGACCGCAGTTTTTCCCGTTCCACTTGCTTGTGAGCGTTACCGTCGTAAACTAAGTGGAACGATCACTACGACCCACCATTTTAGATGGGTCGTCGTGAACTTAGCGTAAGCGTAAGTCATGACGTCATGAGTGACGTTTTCGCCGCGACCACAACGACCGCGGTCGCTATGTGGAACGACTAAAGGAGCGTTTTGATCGTTGTGGGCCCCAAGTGGAACACAGCCTGAAAGTGTTGCGCTCGTAGCTGCTCATAAATATTTGAATTTCGAATGTCATATGTTTTTAAACATAAGAGACTCAATGGAATTAACATGAAAAGATTTTAGGGAGATGATTTTTTATAAGTTTAAATGTTTACTAACTCCGCAAGACTGCACTGCTCGTCTTGAAAATGTTTTTTGGGGGTGGGGGGAGGGGGGGGGCAAGCACCTCATTTGAGCACCGTAAGGCATTGGTACGCAGAATTTGATCGTGATCGTGTTTCTCTCCATGATGAAATCCGTGTAGGTCGGCCCTCAACTGCGGTCACTGAGGAAAATGTGGCTACTATCAGGCAACTAATGAAGAAAACCGCCGTATCACCTATGTGGAGATTCGAGGACATTTGGGGATTGGTATGTGCCAAATTAAAAAAATCTTACATCAACATTTAAAAGATAGAAAACTTTGTTGCCGCTGGATTTCTCGTGAACTCACCCCAGAATAAAGACGGGTTCGTGATGATTGGTGTAAAAATGTTGATGTACGATCACGGACGTTCAAATGCTGTGTATGACATTGTGACAGGAGATGTAACATGGATATACCTATTGTTACATGGTGGCGGAAAGAAGTCTTCTGTGTGAGTGTTCGAAAGTTACCAACAAAATTGAAGGCGAAAAACGTAAACAAAAAAATCATTGCTTTTTTTCCCGGACGGGTCCTGTCTGCTAGATCCCACTTTTAGAGCAAAAGACAGTTAATATGGAGTAGTACTAGTACACCACCGTTTCTTTGCCTAGTGTCTTTGAAAAAGTTAGGGAAAAGCGACCAAAAATTCGTATCCTATTGCTCCATGACAATGCTTCGGCGCACACCGCGTACAAGACAAAGTCATTATTGGCTTCTAAAAAGTGACCCATCCCGCACATAGGTATTCCAGACCTGTCGGCCTAAAAAAGCCACATTAAGCTTTTACTCTAAAAGGAATTCGTATTCTGCATTCATGTCATAGGTACTCATCATTTATTAGCAGATTCATGTTTGGTGTTATATATACGAATAAAAATTAAACCATAACCTACTACTAACTTATATTATGATTCACCGAAAGTGGATATTTTAGATCCGCTGGCACCTTACTAAAAATTAAAGATTTGATGAGAGGTATGACATTTACGGGGCCGGAAGAGGCCGGTTATAATGCCTGATAGCTTTCAACCAGCACGTGAAAAACATGCCCTTCGACCAATGGTCCTCATGATTTCAAAAATGGTTTGTCTGAAGGAAAAAGTGTATAAAATGTAATGGAGTACTTAGGTACTTCGAAAAACAGTAAATATATTAGTTTATTTTATTTTATTAATTTTAAAGAGACTTACAGACTAATAACAGGTGTATGGTTACTAAAACTAAATTACATAAATTGCTACTAACAAGTCCCTAGAGCTAAAGCGCTCAGTAAATTGTTTTATGCATGAGTTACGCAAAACTTTCAGAGTAAGTACTTATATATTTACCTAGCCAGTGTATTCTAAATTTTAGTACTCCAGATTTTATTAAATTCCGCCTTCCTCGAGGGTACTACGCAAGAAGCAAGGAACAATAGTACTTTTCTTCAAAAAATGTGAAAACCCCTTATTGAAGAATTGTAAGCCCCTCACTCCTGAGCCACGCGTACAAGCTGTTTTCATGATTCAACTACAGAATGAGAGTACAAAACCAATTCGACTGTAGAGAGGTGTGAGGCAAGGAGACGTTATTTCTCAGACAATGTTCACGAACGCATTGGGGGACGTTTTTTAGCTTTAGGATTGAACGTTTTTGGTGTCAACAGCGAATTCATCACTCACCTTCATTTTGGCGATGATATCCCTAGTCATTAGAGTGATTTAGTCCCTAAAGGACAAAATATATATGTGGTATAAGTTGAAATTAGATTATTATAGGAATTTATTTAGTTGCTTTCTCCTTGCTAACAATACTTTTTATTCTGATTAGTAGCGATGGTAACTTGCGGATAGGGCTGTCAGAGTTGTCAATGATATAAGACGTACGAAGAGAACGCTGTAATTTTGTGCTGTGAAAAATAAATAAGGATCTAAAAACCAACATTCGGCACATTTTATTGGATCCTACAACTTTTGGGGGCTCGTCCGGGATCGTTCCCGTGACGATAGTTGGTTTTCAGGAAGATTAAGGATAAAATATTTTTCGAATCTGTTAGTCGCCGTAATGACAATCAACTACGACATCATGACCATGACTGTACATCACGTTGCCTTGATGCGATATACGTTGACAACTGATGAACATTTAAGGACTATGCACTCACGTTATCTTAAAGACGAAGATTAAAGCAAGATTTATAACTAGGAATACAGAAGATTTATAAGATGCCACCAAAGAAGATTTTAGAAGAACAAGTACAGAAGATTGATGATGGAAGAGAAGATGATGACGATTATAAGAAACTTACGAAGACCAAAAAGATAAATGAAGGCTGTCGTCCACAAGTTTCTTTCAATGATTTAGAGAAATCAATGATACCGTTTAGTGAGATGATACCTACCCTATTAAATTATGGATAAAGAACTATGCGGAGACTATGTACTAGAGAAATTCATATTATGTAAAGAAATTAAAGAAGAACGACCTGTAATAATATCTAGGATGATGCAAATAGAAATGATATTTGATCAAGGAAAAGAACATATTGACTCATTAAAAAGAGAAAAAATATTCAGAAGTTATTACTATTTCGACGATATGAAAGAAGAAACCAAATCAGTTCTAAGCGAAGGTACTCTACAACGATCTCTGAATAATTCATACCAAAGAAGTGTTGGTATCAAACTATTTGAGTCTCTAATTAAAGTGAAGATGAAAGACAAAGATGAAGAGGAAAATAATGTGAAATTTTATGAAAAGAGAAGAGAGCTCTACTTTTCAGTTCTGAAAAGTAAATCAAAAGAATTGGTTCAGAAAGTCCATGAAGAAAATAAGAATAATTTGAATTAGAATAGGAAACAAGTACTTTATGAAATAACATGAAAGAAAAGAAATTACAGATACAGTTGAATAAAAAGAGACACTGGAGAACTTAATTGTTCCAGTTTAGATGATAATCCTAATGAAGTTTGGGACAGAAGCAGACGATGATTTGTATTCATCTGGGTCAGATGAAGAAGCAGGATTACCGTGTGGTATATGTTGAAATTAGATTATTATAGGAATTTATTTAGTTGCTTTCTCCTTGCTAACAATACTTTTTATTCTGATTAGTAGCGATGGTAACTTGCGGATAGGGCTGTCAGAGTTGTCAATGATATAAGACGTACGAAGAGAACGCTGTAATTTTGTGCTGTGAAAAATAAATAAGGATCTAAAAACCAACATTCGGCACATTTTATTGGATCCTACATATATATATTATACATATGTTCAGTGACCTTAGTAGCGTTTCCCAACAGGTGGGTCTTAAGTGGAACAGCGAAAAGACGAAGATCATGTCCTATATTGTCACAAAACAAGCTATGGCTTGTTTTCTGACAATATACGGACGGACGGATCTCTCTAACAGCGTCAAGTGTTTAATAGTTACCTACGTAAAAAAGAGAATTAGTTATGAGTTTCATATCACTCCCCCTACGATTTGTTAGACTCCTGTGAGTCTGTGCATTAAAATGAATGGTAATAAAGATCAAATTGAAGTTGTTGCGCCTACTGCAAGGAACCGCGTGTCAGTCCAACGTTCCAAAACGCTTTCGGGGTCACCGTAAGTTATTTAACTATCTAAAGTGTATCCTTTAATTTGCCATAATAATATGATTCACCGAATGATTCATTACTTCCCAGAATTTGTTGCTTAATAGTGACACTATCGAATGGTTAACTAATAATACAGGGCTGTGTTAATTTTCTCAAATTAACGGGTTTGATTCCTAACTAGGAAAACTGATTGTTTTGAAAAGCAATGATGCAGTTTTAATTTTAGTATTTTTCGTTATTTCTTTACTATAGTTTCTGATTGGGCCACCCACAACAACTTGGAAAATATACCCTGTCTGTGCAATAGTAGAACTTATAATACGAAAACGAAGTTTAAGAAATGGATAATACAACTGAGAGGAACAATAGGAGGACCTGACCACTATTTCCTTAACTATAACTTTCCCAATCCAGTGCGAGCCATTACTGCATCTGCGATCCATCAAAGCGACCGCAATAAGGAGTACAAAAGACCCTCAGATGTTTGTTGCGTCAAGTGGTTTGTTTGGACAGTGACAGATGCCGGCACCTCCGCCCTTGTAAACATTTAACACCTTCGGCCAGCTCGATGCACGCATTAGTCATTGGAGGCTGCACGTGGGCCTGATCTATCAATACAACAATACGAGGCGAGATGATTAATGTCCGAGTGGTGCGGTACGGTGCGGGATGGCCTCGGCAACAATCCAACACTATTAATATTTCATCGAAGTTCGGCACGCTAGCTAGTCCATTGGTGAAGACGTCGCCTTTTAGTGATTTCGATACAATAAAAAAATATTTTGATTGTCCTCAGTGAGCGGTGAAAACATTGAATATTTCATTCTCGTAGAGCATCAATCATGTCTTTTGGGATATCGTTCATAAATGCACAGAAATGGAAACCCGTAAAACATCTGCCTTATAATTTAACTGCAGAAGGAAACGGTAATAAAGCCTTCGATAAGAAAGAAAGCAAGTAGGTGTGATATTTCCGAAAATAGCAGTTTGGGTGTCTGAACTCAAAAATGTAGTTGGTTATACTAGATATGTATAGACTCTTTCTAAATTCCTGTAACTCTCTGCTGGGGCATAAGGCTCTAAATTATGGCTCTCATACTATTTAGCTGGCCACCTGGCAAGCCATATTCAAGGGTTTAAGTTTTCGTTTAGCTGAACGCCACCATTTGGTTTTAGGACAACCTCTTTTGCCTACTGGAAAAAGCCACGGCACAACAACATTTTAAACAAAATACTATTTTATGTCATTGTAGTCTATTGTTGGTGGTCGGGTCCGGTAACCAACGGAACACACTTCGAGCCATTGTACACATGCCCTAGCCCTTACTCTCTCCATTGCCGACGTGTCGAAATGATCCCTTAGGTACGCAACGTAGGATAGGCTACTCCCCGATGACAACCTTTTTTATTTTTTTTGACGCGGGGGAAATCTTCGAAAGATCACCGAGAGCTGTGGGGCTCGACCGGGGTATATGGGATTCTTACCCACTAAAACCCCCGCGGCTGTCGCATCGGCACATGAGAGGCTCTCCGGTGGGATCTGCACCAGGGGCACCTCAGTGCCTTGCCCTTGAGCCTGCCGCCGGGGGTGCATTGTAGCCCCCCGGGAACCACGGTGCTCACGGGGATGGGGGTCGCAACCCCGCCGCCGTCCTCCTCGGAGTCGCCACCGTACTCAATGGACGTTCTAAGGGCCCACACACCGAACGTCCAGCGACTCCGAAGAGATGACTCAACCAAGAGAATCGCAGCTACAAAATATGTGTCGCATTGACTCTTTTCAGAAAGAAGGAATTCGTTGCAGAATCTGCAAAGGTGAAAAGAGTCACTCATCAACATCAACTCAACGGTACTTAACCTCATTCTGTGGAGGTGCACATTGGTATTTTTTTATGTCATGGCTTCCCACAGTTTGATCCTTACTAGTGAAATTTCATTCTCCACAGATTCGTATTAAGACTGTCGGCCAAAAGATTATATGACTTTGCCTGAGATTTAATTCACATTTGTTAAATCTTTGTGAGTTTATTTTTGAACATTGACTTTATGACATAAGGTACATGTAAGAGAGTACCGAACCCTGCGGCATTTGTCCTACCAGACCTACCTCCCTCCACGCTATAGTAATAATATATTCTGAGACAATTTCACACACGATGATCTGATCCCAAACTAGGCATAGCCTGTATTATGGAAACCAGACAACAGATACTAATACTTATACCTATGTGTTTCTTTTTCTTTTGTAAATACATACATAAATATATAAATAACACCCAGACACTTGGTGGGAATCGAACCCACGACCTATTGGGTAGCAGCTAGGGTGTCCAACCACTAGACCACAGGCCCGTCAAATATATGCCACTGCGTAGACGTTACCCGAAATTCGACATTTGAGTACCACTTTAATGTTGTACGTCTACATACGTACTCGTTCATCACGCATACATGCAATATTAAGGCATACAGGTACAGGTGTATGCCAAGTAGGTACCTATCTGGATGTGACTCGCTCGTGCTCATACCAGTCCCCGGGTCCGTGGGTCCAGCCGGTGGGCGCTAAATCATCGCGCACAAAGGCTGCCAACTATTGTTAACTAAATAACCAGAACCCAGCCTGTACAACCGCGGAAAGGCTGTTAATAATAATCCGATTTGAAATTTTGCAGGCGGGATCGTGATGACTCCAAATCGCATTTCATGCTTAAACTTAACTCGAGATAGATGACGTATCTCAGAGAATCAGTGTGTCGATTCATTTGTGTAGTCGATATAAAGTATGTTGGACACCCGAGTTTTCATAATGGATGTTTTAGGGATCGGTACCTATTGTAAAAATACCAGTCAAGAGCCAGTCGAACTCAAGTACCGACACCGCGACGGTTTCGTACCTTCTTTGATGTATAAAAGTTTGCTATTCATCTAACACCTCGGGTAGTAAAAAGATCAAACCACATAACTAAGTTTGTTTGTCGAAGTTTGTTTAAGCTTCTAAGTTTATTTTTTTATTACATAGCATTTAACTATAAATAAAAATGTCAAAAAAAATACGACGTCACCCTTTAGTATGTAAAGGGAAAAAAATCTGAAATACTTACACGTAATAAATTTTAATGTAAATATTCAAGGAACAATAAAACAATGTTTTTAAGTTTTATATATAGTATTATTTAACTTGTATACGTTAAAGTAAGTACGGAACCCTCGGTGCGTGAGTCCGGCTCGCACTGGACTGGTTCTTTTATGTATACAAACTGGTAGTTATACTTACTTTTGTACCTATATAGTGTACCTATGTACTATTTAAAACAACATATTTTTCAAAAAGGTTAATATGGCGGTCGTCTGCTTCCACTTTTTTTGCTTATAAAAATATAATTATGGGCAATACTTATAAAAGTATACCCGCGATACCCTTAATCAATGATATCATTATTATTGGTTAAGTGCATCAAATGAATGGTCTTAACCGGACAAGTTGAAATATATAAACATGCGTCATACGTTTTATGTATTTACTTCATCATCATCATCACCAGCCGGAAGACGTCAACTGCTGAACAAAAGCCTCCCCCTTAGACCGCCACAATGAACGACAATTTGCTATTTGCATCCACCGGTTGCCTGCAACGCGAACAATGTCGTCGGTCCACCTAGTGGGAGGCCTGGCTACGCTGGGTCTTCCGTGGTCGCCACTCGAGAACCTTTCTTCCCCAACGGTTATCGGTTCTTTGAGCGATGTGGCCTGCCCACTACCACTTCAACTTGCATATTCTACGAGCTATGTCGGTGACCTTGGTTCTTCGGCGAATCTCCTCATCCCGGATTCTGTCGCGCAAAGAAACTCCGAGCATAGCTCCTCATTCCGCACTGCCTGAAGACAAAGGTTTTTAACCAGTGTGTGTTGTCAGTGATGGAGAGCCATAGCTCGTTGTGTGACTCTGAGCTTCTCTAAAAGGCCAGCTGTTAAAAACCACGTCTCAGTACCATATGTCATCACTGACAACACACACTGGTTAAAACCTTTGTCTTCAGGCAGTGCGGAATGAGAAGATGTCACGTAGTTTCCCGAACGCTGCCCATCCGAATTGGATTCTTCGGGCGACCTCTTTGTCGAAGTTGGACCGACCTAACTGGATAGTTTGTCCTAGGTATACGTAGTGGTCAACAACTTCGAGTGTATCGTTCCCAACAACTACTGGTACGGGTGCAACATGGACATTAGACATGATCTTCGTCTTGTCCATGTTCATTTTAACACCCACCTGTTGGGAAACGCTACTGAGGTCGCTGAGCATCATATTGAGGTCCTCCAGCGACTCTGCCATATGCTGACTATATCATCGGCAAAACGAAGGTGATGTATTCGCCACTGATGTTGATGCCGAATCCGTACCAGTCCAAGAGCTTGAAATCGTCCTCCAATGCGTTAGTGAACAGTTTCGGAGAAATAACGTCTCCCTGTATCACGCCTCGCTGCAATGGGATTGGTTTCGTGCTCTGGTCCTGTAGTCGGATCGACATGGTGGCGTTGCTGTACAAACACTTCAGCACTTCGATGTACCTATAGTCAATATGGCACCGCTGGAGGGACTGCAATACCGCCCAGGTCTCGGTTGAATCGAAGGCTTTTTTGTAGTCCACAAACGCTAGACATAATGGCCGATTATACTCCTCGGTCTTCTGTATAATCTGGCGGAGCGTATGTATGTGGTCTACGGTGCTAAAGCCTTTTCGGAACCCGGCTTGTTCGGGAGGCTGGAAGTCATCAAACCTGCGTTCGAGACGATTCGGAATGCTCTCGAAAACAGTTTGTATACAAGGCATGTATTTACTTACTTATCTATATTGTAAATTTTTTTTTCATTCGCAACCGGCTTTTAGTGCTTTACTATAATCTGTACATGCTATAAATTAGAAATTATTATAAATAGGTAACTTTTTCGTTGATATTCGTTATAATAAATCAAAAAAAAAAAAGAAAGATTAATCTACTTATTTATTATCTCGTTTAGAATTATCATAAAACAATAATAATTATAACAGTTTAATACGGTGAAAATCAAAGCGGCGATGGTTCGTTAAAGAGTCCATATAATAACATCACCCGCGGCCTAAAATATAAGTTAAAAAGGCTTATCCGTAGAACGTGGGGCGCTTTACTTTATCAAGAGCATTACCAATGGAGGATGTTAATAGAGGAGTTATAACATCGGTATTAACACTTACAGAATAACATTTTTCATTATAAACTTATTATGGGGGTTACATAATGGTGTTGTATGCGGCGCGGGCGCAGCGCCGGCCGGCAGAATGCACGCGATGCATCACGCCTAGAGATGCCACCCGTGATATATCGAGACCAGCCGCCCGCCCTTTTTTATCCTTATACCAACCTACTTATATTAAATGAATGTGATATGCGAAATTTATTTGCAAATGCGTGGGTTTTCATTCAAATAATGCAAAATGTATTCGTTTACGATTTCTTTCATCACACAGAATATCGTTCAAGACAGCTGAATTATGAAGGTTAAGTTTTTTATTTGTAGTTATTTTTTTATGCAATATCAGCTATGTAGTGCTTGATCGCAATCACTTCTTTTAATAAGCGGCGATGCAATTGTGGATGGTAGAGCGGACTGGCTTAATAAAAACAGAGGATTGATTCGCTATGAAGGCAGCGATAGGAACGAACAGGGTGCACACAGCTGCCTAATATTCTTTTTTAAGTTTGACGAAAATTAATGTTCACTTATGTTGCCGTTTGTATAACAGTGATATGTAAGGTATATGCAAATTCTTTGGGTAAAACCCTGATGTAAAACGTAAAACCATAGTAAACGATGATTAAAACTGACAGGAAAATGATGAAATCTAGGAAAAACAACAAAAAATTAACAATACCCTAAATAAATAACTATGTCCTTTACCTACGAGAGTTTACATTTGTGTGCATGATCATATTTTGTTTGTCTTGCATCTGGGTGTTATTGTGTAGGATATAAGTTAACAAATATAACAGTTTTCTGTTTACCTACCATATGACAGACTGCCTAATTTTGAATTAGATTACGGTATAGTGAAAAAACTATATGTATGTCGAATTTACATAACACAATTACAACTCGAACTCTAGCCTTTATCGCAACACATGAATGGGTGGGTACAGGCGCGCGCGCAGGCGGCGGGTGTCATCGCGCGCCCGTTCGTATAATCCCACCATAAGTGCTCATTCCGTAGGGATTAGTCGTGTTCGACCGCGTGTAATTTATCAATTTGTGTCCAGCTAACACACTGGACCCATGCTTTATAAACTTTTACTCGTTTATCTATATATTATACTCACTGTCTGCCCTGCTTTAATAATTCTATGGAGGCTCTTCGAAAATATCGACCTATTATATTTGTGTTAACTTCGCTCAACTTGAAGTGTAACACTACCGGTTACACTTCAAGTTGAGCGAAGTTATTATGTACTAACCTGATTTGCTCATTAAAGTTTTATAGAATACTGACGCTTGTATTTGTTTTTACTTAGAATGCGTTTTAGATTTTTTTTAATTAAGTGTTTTACACAATCGTTATTTAGATTTTATCATCATCAGCAGCGGAAGACGTCCACTGGCTTGACTGGCGTTTTTTTTGGGTATCGCAGTTTGAGTGGTAGGTAATCCAATAGAAGACCTTCTTCTGCCCGTCTTCTTGTTTTCCCTTATACGGGAGGTAATAGGAGGTTGCTATTCTTACCCGGACACCCCACGGGTAATTAAGATTTAGTAGGTGAGATTTTTTAATATCATGTCACTCAAAAATAACTTAAAATAGATAAACGTTTTTTTTATAAACGTTTTTATTAAAGATTACGTTTAAAATAGATAAACTGATTCCGAGCTGGTTTGTTAATTAAAACCGAATATAATATTGTACTTTATTTACGCGAATACTACACATTGTAATAAAACTACTCTTACGGAATAAGCCGCGATATATTCCGTAAGAGTACCTAGTTTTATTAAACCGAATATTTTTGATCTGCTCTCTTTTTGTGTTTTTGCCAGATTTATAATATAGGTAAAATGTTTGTTTCTTTTAAATTATACTATTAGACAGTCGTGCGGAAATGTATTAATTACCTAATTTTTTATTAGCTTTAATCATAATATATTTACATTTTTAAAACTGAGAAAATAATTTATCACCCGGTAATAAAATAAACATATAGTAATGAATTCATCCAAACTGATTATGTAGCCATCAATCATAATCTTTACACGTCAAATGTGATTTTATCCGAAACCAGAGGTTATTATATTACCAGCATTCCCTGAACCGCACAAAGACAGTGGTCGTAAAAACAAATTGTATGTAATATATCAATGTGTAATATTTAGAATGCAAATCATATGAAGAGGTTGGAACTAGGAAATCATTTAAACGTACGGAACACCAGGGAATCTACCATCATATGTTCGAGCAGTATTATTGTAGATAATGTTATTCTCCCGGGAGTATCCCAGCTATAAACTGCATATATTATTGTTATAATTCTAGATATATCTAACATTATGGGCTACTGACGCCTAGTGCTACCGCTTATTAGCGTTAGAATGATGTCATGTACCTACTGAGTATAGTATACCTACTCCGTTTTTCTTTACAAGACCAAAATCGTAGACATAAATGTGTGAATAAAGTAGCGTGGCTGACTGGTGGCCAGCCAAAGATAATTGGTAGGGTTCAATATATTATCATATTAAACCCTACCAATTGTCTTTGACTGGTGATGGCCAGTTGTGTTGGCTGATGGCAATGTTTGAATACAGGAGTCAGCCATCACTCCAGTATTCAAACATTTGATCTTCTAATGAAAAACAGGGTATGCAGTACGGTAACTATTATAAGTTAGACGCTTATGTCTTCATATCTATAGCATTGTAGCTACAAAATGAATAAACGGACTAAAGCTTGCTCCATCAGGATTATTATTATACTTTTGGAAATCTGATTAACTATAAGTTAGTTTGTCATATATTTTTGGGAAGGCCTTTGTCCAGCAGTAGACGTTGGGACTAGGCGACGAAGGCTGCTGTTGATGATGAATCGATAGATTTCAATATTTATTCCTTATGATCGGTGTCGTAGCGTGGGGTAGGCCTGGCGCCTAGGTTGGCGGGTGGCTGTCAGGGGCGCAGCCTTCCTTCGGGAATTCAAATCTTAACAGAGACTCTCATGACTAAGAGACTGTCTACAGTGGCGTGCAGACTATATAGGCAAAATGATTTTGGGTACCCTACGACTGCTCAAAATGTACATAATATAGTAAATATTCTAAGGAATTTGCTTTTTTGCCTATCCTGTCATAAAAATGTCTGCACGCCACTGTCTGGTCTATCCTTAAGAGATACTCATAAATGTACACAATTACTTGTTCATGACAGATTATACATTAACGTTGTGCATTTTTGATATTTTGGTATGGTTAGGGAATAATTTTGCACGAATTGCTTTAATTATCTATGTGGTAAACTATGTACTATCATCTATGTGGTAAAATACAATATTCATATGCGTTAACGTATACAAATATGACAATTTATATTCCATTAAAAACACTTCAAAACTATTACAATTATTTTACATTAACTACATAGACGGTCGAGCCATCAGCAGTCACCATCCATGTATGCGCGTGGCACGCCTGAGTGGCACGCTGTAACACAAACACACATGAACATTCGCGCAAGCGCCCTGCGCCGCCTACGTCTTACCTTACGATTTTTCGATCAGGTCCTACGGTCACGTGTCCTGACGCGAATTTAAATTTTTTCCCCGACAGAAAACAGTGCACAGCGCCGCTAAAGAAGTTTTCACTTCAAAAAAATCAACGTTCCCTGCTAAGTAATAGGCATGATGACTAATTTTGAAATAATATTCTATTATGTACTTACAGGTATGCTATTGCCGAAAATAATCATATTTTTGTATTAAACTTACAATTAATAGCATTATTTTCAATAGGCATGATGACTAATTTTGAAAAAAATACTCTATAATGTACTTACGGGTCTACTATTGCCGAAAATAATCATATTTTTGTATTAAATTTACAATTAATAGCAATATTTTCAATTTTTAAAATAGAGTTTGAATTTCACTCCAAAACGATGGCCGGTGCATGGCGCCATTTTGTGACGTCACTACGGCGGTGTAAATAAACATCTGTCTAGGTATAAAAGTGAATTGTATGAAAGAAAATGTTGAGATGACAGTTTGACAGTGGTTTATTTACACAGGATTGACGTCATTCACTCTGATCAGCGTTTATTACAAAATGGCGATTAGCTGTATTTGAGTAATTTATTTGCTTAAATATCACGAAAATCTCTCTATTATTATGAAAATGAGATGCATTTTTGGAATCAGTGCAATCTGTTCTAATATTTAAAACCACAGATTTATTGGTATTTTGTTGCAGTCATCATGCCTATTATAAAATTACAGTTTGAATTTAGTTCCAAAACGAAGGCTGGTGCATGCCGCCATTTTGTGACGTCAGTCCGGTTTAAACGTCTGTCCATTTGTGGGCTTTATTAGAGAAATAGAATTCTTTTATCCAATTTTTACAAGAACCTGAAAATTAATTCTAAATACTGTGGTGTGCCTCTGTGTAAAAGCACGTCAATAAAAACCCCTGATAAGTTATATGTTTATGTTTCAAACACGAAAACAATACGAGTTAAGTGGCTAACTCTTGCACGACGGGACCCTTCTGCCATAAGTCTAAATTCGTCGATTTATTTCTGTGAAGATCATTTTGATGTTAGTTATTTAGTTACTAATAAGTATACTATTATTATAAGTAAGATGTAAACCTACTAAATAATATTGGGTGTAAGAAACTATAATTGTTGAGGTAAGATTTTTTATCGTATACAAGTGTTACCTTGACATTACAGTTTGTTACAGTTTGACAGTTGTTTGCTAAATACCACCGGTATGACGACATTCACTCTGATTGGTATTTAATAAAAAATGGCGATTAGCTGAATTTTACTAATTTATTTATATAAAAATCACGAAAATCTCTCTATTATTATGCAAATGAGATTCATTTTTGGAATCAGTGCAATCTGTTCTAATACTGAAAACCACAGTTTCATTGGTACTGAGTTACAGTCATCATGCCTATTATAAGTTATTTAAAACTTACGAATTTTACGACAGCATATAGAAATGATTAGGTACATTTGTCTGTAACTTATACCATCTAAAGTTACAGCAGACAACTTAACTTAACTTTAGATGATATAAGTTCCAGCATTGATAGTATTGTCCGCTCGTAACTGATCAATTTAACGACGCATTATAAATAGAGCATCTTCTTTACGTAGTATAAAACCATGTCACTTACCGCGTTTATCTGCATATCCGCTAACTCCTCCTAAACCAAAACCACGCAACGTAGCACTTTTGAGCGGTTTTTACCATCAGTAATCAGTCATTATAATTTTTCACTGAAGGTTTATATAAAAAACCTACTGAAGTAAGTAGACAATGTTTTGCCATCAAGTCTTCTAAATTACACCCATTCGATGCAGATACAAGCGACCCTGTAGAAGTATAAAATAAAATGGTGGATATGTTTTTTTGGAACGAATAACGTATTAGTTTTCCAAATGACTTGGCTCGGACGTCTCCATTCCAGTTTGAGACACATAATTATATATCATTTCTATTTTACAAATTGATGCTATTAATATTAATGGACGCGTGTGACATGTCGATACACTATCTCCAATGTGGTACGTTTTTTTTTTGCAAAAGTTATTTGGATTATTAAGATCAAGATTTCAGATATCAAAATTATGATAATATTTTTTTATCAAAGTGTTTTAATTATGTTTTTCATGGGACTTATTCCATTCCCACCATTTATTCCCATTTATCCCTGTAAGCAAGGCTTTACAGTATACCTAATCGTCTAGGTAAAGAAAGGTTTGACCCGTCGGTCCCGGGAAACGCTAAAATGTCTGTTTGCATAAAAGTTAATCAAAAAATAATTAAAAGAAAATAGGGGTTAAGTGAGTATGCTGGTTCCTATTGGTATATCGATACCAAAAATATAATAGAGACGATATTGTGTTGTTTTCTTACCGGATATTTTTTAAGGAGTTCGTAGCCACGATCAGGTGGTGCATAGTTGTACACTGTGTACACTGTGTAAGGGCCCCAGAGAGAGCCCTATGCATGAGATGTTTTAAAATTTACCTATATAAATAATATTAAAGAAATCATCAAGATCATCAATCAACGAGATCTTCCACAATTATTGATTGATAACCTAAAGGAGCCATTGTGACGGTTACCGGAATACCCTGCGTGGTCCTCCGAGCGGCGGATCCTGGTCAACCGGATCGGACACCTGTCTCTGCCAACAGTAGTTTTGACTATGCTGGTGGAAGAATCGGCGTAGAAGGCCGTAGCCTCCTTCTATGAGACCGTTATGTCTTAGAAATTGGCCGCGGAGCGGGATTGCGAGAGGACCGATCTCGCTCGGCGAAGGCGATATTCTCGGAGCAACAGCGCTAGTCTCCCGGCCCTCAGGCCGTTTAATTTTCTGAGTTTCACCCAGAACAAGGGCCGCATACTTGATTCATTTTATCTTAGTACGATAGATAAACACTTACATATTAAAACATCGCTATGTTTAATTAATGTAAACTGTGGTGGATAAGGTTAGTATAACAGTTAACACAATAATCAAAATTAAATGATGATTAGACTTTTCAAAAATGAAGTATTATTAATTTACTGTTTTATTTTCGAATCCCTTTACAGCATAATAATGGAGTATCGTATATAAAAATATGTATAAGGGCTATAAATTCGTAAGTGTATTCATACTTTGCTATAAAACATTTATATTTTATAGCTATCCACATTTTTAAAGCTCCACCAACTGAACTAACATGTAATAAACCATCGATCGGGCTGAGTATGTCCGGGCCAGTCACGTAACTTAACAGGTCCAAAAGTTAGGAGCAGCAAGCTAAAAGCTTCAGTGAGTTAAAATAAATTATTTTGTGAAAGTACGACGCTAAATTCATCTACCTGTACAGTGTTTTTATGCTTAAGGTATACCTAATAAGCCACAAGTGAATGTTTTTCATTTTAATTTAATTCGCTTCCGAAATAAGCACGGGGAAACTACACAAACGAGTATTACCTAAAATATTTTGCTTCTACAGCAGATAAATGTAAATTGAATAACATTAAGGAATGTAGGTCGTCATTGTACTATTGAAACACGTGTGAAACGCAAACTTACCACCGTCCGGGCTTGTCCAACTGACATCTATATTACTTAGCGAGAAGGCGCGCGTCACGTCAATCAAAACGCGACTCTACGCATTAATCATTAAAACCTAGATTAATAGCAGCGTGTAATAGGATTCGGTGGACCGAAGTGTGTGCGCACGAGTCACTTGTGTAAACGAGAGTTGTAGGCCCGAACGCTTTCAATGGTGGACGCCGACCAAGCAGGCGCGAGCAAACACCCTGCTCGTTGTTAAATTCGCGTTATTTCTCTATTTGAGACGTCGCGCCATTGTTCTTCGCCGCTCACGTCAAACACCTGCCAACAATGCCTTATGTAATCTCTACATTAAGTACCATGTGTGTTTTTCACTGAAAAATACACCGGCGTAGTGCTTCCCTTGAATGATGTATGTCGCAATCACTTATACATAATATCACAGTGACCCCGGATTATTTACGTGTAATATGTAACCACTATACACTTAAATGCCGATGCGGGCGTTCAAATAAAACCAAATGATTTAACCAATTCATTTGGGAACTGAGAAATCGGAAAGTTAATAATGCTAATAAACAAAAAATGGCCTGCTCCGCGGCCGGCACCGGGTGCGGGATCACCACAGATTATGGCTTAATTATGGGAACTTGGACAATTAATAACTTGCGCAGCGAGGGCTGTTGTGCTCACGCCGCGTCCGCCGCGCCGCGCTTAGCTTGATCGTACCTTCAATCTCAGTGCTTCGGTTCCGGGCCATCCCTAAACAGTTTATATAAATGACATAAATAAAAACAAAATTTTGCATTGAAGTAGGTACCTGTTGTTGTAGAGTGGCTCTATACCTATTCAACTATGGCGCAGAATTTAATTCTCCACTAAATTCGTCCAGTGGCATTTTTACTTTAAATATACTAGTAAGTAAACTTATTAGATAACTAGAATATAACGGGCCACTTATACATTACTCAGTTCAAAATTATCAGATGAAATGATTATTTATAAGATATCTACACAGTATTACGCCATTATAGGGCTTAAGTTCTCAAATTAACGTTTAGATTACTTTATTATTTTAAAGCTTATAAAAAACACTAAATATACCATTAACGTATTAACAAATTAAATTAATAAATTGAATGCGGTCAAGCAGGTGCTTAAGCTGAGTGCAAAAGTACAACAGCTCAAAATAGATTGCAAAAAACAAGTCAGTAATATTTTATAGAAGCACCTATCGTACACAATTGCACATTTTCAATACAGTATTATTTTTTATATGGAAACTACCTAATTTATTTTAACAGATTAGATGTTATCTATTGTATGTACTTACCTACATATCGCCATTAGAAGTTGACTATTCGGGTTGAAACTTTTGGGTTGAAAGTTGTAAGTTAAGACATACCTAGTATGTTAACTTTATTTCATACAGATAGAACATACTGATTCTCAAATAGATTTTCAGAATTGTGCGTAACGTTAGTATGTGGAAATACGGTACTAAGTGGAGATTAATTCAAATTCAAAGTGAAAGATGAGTTTTGTGAGATAAGCGGTGCAGCGGCGCGGCGGCGCTTGGACACCGATGCGTGACTTAATGATTGTAATGAGAGAGCGACTCGGCGCGGCGGCAGGCGGGCACATCGGTGAGATCCGCGCGCCACGCGCCTCTGCAATGGGTGGTGATGCGGCTGCGCAGGTGTAGGTGGCGGCGCGAGAGACGTCCCGCTGTGATCGACGCCGCCACTCGTAGCTATACATGTTCGCACTAATGCCTTATCGATTTTCCATAGTCAAATAATAATATCGATATAATTTAATACGGTATTTCAGATGTCCTCCTAAATAGTAGAACTACTAGTAACTTCTAGTAACTAACTAGTAGTACTAGTAGTTAGAACTAATAGTAGTATTACTTGAAAAAAAAAAGCTTTACGAGTAATGCAAGCCACGCAATAGTTCACTTTTTTTGCTAAAGATAGGCAGGTTTCGATATTTGTGTGATTATCGAGTAAACACAAGTCATGCTAAATAACAGAAAATTTCAGTATAGACAATAATTCAAAGTAACACGTCCAGGAAATCGCGAATTAACGCCATGACATACGAATTAGCATAATCTATAGATTTACACATAAAAACAATATTTTATCGTTGTGGCTGGCAAAAGAAATCCATTAATCTAGATGGATTCGCTTCATGATACATTATAGCTCAGACATAAAATATTAAACAATGATTTACATAAAATAGCCTCGTATAATTTTATGAGTTTCACGAGAGAGGAGGTCAATGGATACTTAATTTTAATGTAAAATATTCGCGAGAAAAATATAAATAAGATGCGCTTTTATTCGATTGATCAAAAGTGTCTCTTGGGTCAAGTTATTATAAGAATGTTCCTTATATAAATACTAAAAATGCACATTGGATCGGTTGCGCCGGCGCGGCGCGGCGCCGCTTCAATAGGCCTGCTGGTTGTTACTGTTATGCTCATGTTAAGATCATATCGACATCGCTCAATTTATGTCGCAGCACTATTGAGATAGTTGGGCGAGTTAACACCTGCCGACGCCCCGCGCCCCGGCGCGCGCCGCAGTCTCCTCCAACGATTGTGCAATTTGATCCGTAAGCTTCATATGAGAAACATATACTCACGTTAGATACTTGGTCGTTATTCACGGTTAAATTAATAATCAAAACGTTTGGGTCATACATAGTAAACGGTATTTTTAGTGTACGTTGGTTGTTGATAGCACAAAAACATATGTACTATGTAGATACAAACCGATTTAGTTTGCGTGCGGAACTCGGGATTCAAAAAGTGATCCACGGTCGCCGACCTCGGATTAAGTTTGTGTTAACAAGTAAAGACGGCCCGCAGACTGATATATTGCGCCGGCCGCGGCCGCGTACGTAGGCAATTTCCTGTCGCGCTACAGAATGCAAACAAATCGAACCGGTCGCCTCAGGCGCTCTTATTCATAACCACACGGCAATATTAAAACAACTTTTAATTAGTTTAAAATTTTGTTTGATAACGTTATGAATATTAAAAGGGGCTCGCCGACCGTTTAATTTACTACTTTCCAACCGCTCGGGCTCGGCTATCGCCGGCCTGGACGCAATTAAACCCGAAAAACAGAACTAGCATAGCGTTATTAATATCGAGAAACAACTGGCGCCTTCGGCCGGGGAAAAAAAGCTCGGAATTTATACGTCAATAAGAGTTTGTTGGGTATTGGGCATTATCGTAAAATGTGAATAGTATTTAATAGTTGGCACAAGGAGTGCCGCTCCTATTAACGGGTGAGTTATATGACAGTTGTAATGTAGCGGACCGGGCTCAGAGCGTCCCGCGCCGAGCCGAGCCGCTGCCGCCGCGCCGCTGCAGCATCTAACTTTAACAACTCTTCAAGCTCTTTACGCGGGCAACTCTACCATAATTAGGTTAGAACATATGCAATTGCAAATCAATTTAATATACTACTGATTATAATCACTGCTGACGTAGGTAGTTAGTTGGCTCAAAATATTGATACCAGCCCGTGTCCCCGGGCACGGGCCTCCCCTCAAGATGTGGAGACTTAGACCATAGTCCACCACGCTGGCCAAATGCAGGTTGGCGGACTTTGCACGTCATCCGAAAGCTCAAAATATTGGTAAATACCTACATTTACAAACAATTATAGAAGTGGAAATAAGAGTCAAGGAAGCAAGGCCAAAAAACTAGGCTTAGCATATTTTTAAGTATTTCTTTTTAGTGAGATAGCTCACTAAATAGAAATACTTTTGAGTAGTAGTAGATGCGGGTGCTAACAAGATAGAGGATGCTAGATCCTCTTTGAAGAATGCTACCTGGAAGGGAACTTGGAGGAGGCCTACATTCATAAATAGATGACCCAATAAGATTAAATTAAATGTGTACTTTTCAGGGTTCATAAAAATAGCTTTTTATTTTATGTCTTGTTGTTTTGACGAATAATTAAAAAAACGGACTCGTGCACCATACGTTCAATACCGTCTTTGGACGTATTAAAGTTATTTTACTATTCGTCTAACACCTCAGATAGCAAAAAAAAACAAACCACAAAACTAAGTTTATAAATAAGTTTATTTGTCGTGTTTTTTTTAAGATTACTAAAAACTTTACTACTTAGAAAGATAATTTTATTTTTCCTGTAAAATATAGATAATCATTTATTATCCACTAATATTTCAGATTTTCCCTCCACAAACGTCGTAGATAAGGAGGAACGGTATTTTTTTTGACATTTTTATTATCAGCCAAAAACTACGTGACATAAACCAAAATAAAAATCTGTTTTGAAATGTTCAAATGAAGTCCTTTCATATAGTACCCCACTCGATATAGTAAAAAAAAATAGAAAACAAAATTTAATTTGCGATGAGGTTGGGTAAGTAAGATCTAAAACGATTCCAAGTTTCAAATTGATAGCATCAGTGGTTCCTGAAATACAGACAGACGAAGTTAGACCGTAGGTACCTAAGGGTTCCTTTTTACCTTTTAGGTAAGTATGTAACCGTAACGTCCGCCCCTTATATCTAAATTTTGTAAAGGGACAAATCTGAAATAATTACAGGTGTGTGTATATGTGTATTTTATAGGAAAAATAAAACGAAGTTTGTAAGTAGCACAGTTTTTAAAAAATCTTCAAAACCAACTTTGGCAAACCAACAAAGTTATGCGGTTTGGTCTTTTTACTACCTTTTTTTTTTTTTGACGCGGGGGAATCTTCCAAAGATCCCCGGGAGTTGTGGGGCTCGACCGGTATGTGGGATTCTTACCCACTAAAACCCACATGAGAGGGGGGACCCCAGGGCTCTTCGGTGGGATCTGCACCAGGGGCCCCTCAGTGCCTTGCCTTTGAGCCCACCGTCGGGGGGCGCATTGTAGCCCCCCGGGAACCAGTCACGGTGCTCACGGGGACGGGGGTCACAACCCCGCTGCCGTTCTCCTCGGAGTCACCGCCGTACTCAATGGAGGTTCACCCCGAACGTCCAAGTCTTTTTGCTACCTATGGTGTCTGATGAATGGCAACATAACTTTTATACGACCAACGACCAAAACCGGAGGCGTCGGTGCACGAGTCCAACTCGCACTTGTGCAAATGAAGAACCCATTATATGATACCCTGATAATAGTACCTAGTCTCATTTTTAAATTTCGACTCCCCATTTCAGCCGTTATAAAAAAGAAAGTAAAAGATAAATAATTCTATTGATTTCATTTGCGATGCGAAAACTATCCCAATTAGCGGCGCATTTGCGGCTGAAATATATGGGTGTGACAGACAGACAGACAAAGTCGCACCATGAGGGTTCGTTCCTTTTTAGGGTTCCAAAAAAGTAAAAAAGGAGCCCTTATGGTGTGACCTCGTCTGCCTGTCACACTCTTAGAGGAGATACCACTGGAGATAGCATGATGCGCTAACCCCTCTGCCAAATTTTGTTCATATGGTCAGGTCATTCTTTATTTGTGTGCGTATCTTTTTGAATGTGTTGCGAGTTTATTATAGTGTTGGGTATGCGTGAAATTGTATCTGTGTGTGTTTACTTCGCCTCCCGCACCCCGCAAAAGTGTCTCGAAAAATTTGTTCGGCGAATCGACGCGATACTAGCTCTATTCTAATTACTCTGAGGTCACACCTATATATTTCAGAAACCAAAAAGAAAAATTTTTCAAATCCTACCTACCGTAGGTAGGATTTGAAAAATTTTTCTTTTACTTTTTTATTGGAGCCGAAATGGGGTCTCAATATTTCAAAGTGAGACTACTTTATCAAGTATATGGGTATCATATGACAGGGCTTCATTTTAAAATTTCAAAACTAATTTTTATTTTGGTTTATATCACCCTAGGTTTTGGCTGATAATCAAATATGTAAAAAAAAAGTATTCGATGCCCTAGCTAGTGGGGCCGCTTACCATTATTCAGTATAATATTTTATGCCTAACCTATAATAAGTTATTTATCACTCTGCCAATTTCAATCAAAACTCATCCAGTAGTTTCCGCACTCTACTTAGAAATAACCAAAACATTGATGATTAAGTATCCTGCCGGAACCTTATTATTTTTGGTAAAGTAAGTACCAACCCCCTATAACCTGTTCCATAACATTTTTATAAGTACATAAATATATATTTTTTTAGTAGTTTTACGATGGACATTGCACACTATAGACTCAACACCGACTAGGCTCAAAATATAGCACTTAAATATAAATATGCACGTGTGTGCAAGGAATATGCATATGTCTCCGTGCGTGTGACACTTCTGACCACTCGATAGGCATGCGCTGCTTATTAGCTCATCAGCCATGCGTTGATTGTTTAGTTTAGGTACGGCGTTAACGAGTCACTAGTAGAATAGTGAGAATGTTTTGTGGACGCCGAGCTGACGGCATCTTTTGAGTCGAATGTTAAAGTTGAGTTCATGTACAATCAATATGTTATGCAACGTCCGTTAACTGTGACTGTAGTGATGTTGTACACTGTAGAGTCCTCTATATTAAATTTACTATAAACTAGATAGGTAGGTATATAGCGGACAGTTCCGTAGAACCAACTAGAGCCCGGCACAATACTATCTCCGATGGGAAACATCAGTATGTTAATAAACCGGTTTTATTCTGACATCTGTTATTTTTATGTTAAAAAGTACATTATAACTATACTCATAAATTATTGATTGTTGAAAAATGTATATAGAGCGGTTGAAGTCTAAGGACACCGAAACCTGTCCCCACGCCGGCCCGTCGAGACCAATAATGGAATGTATTTTGATAAAAGCTTACAACATTTTCATATTACCGAAAACTAATTAATACACCGAAGAGAAAAGACGAATCGATTCGATCAAAACGGTGCATAAATAAAATTTGATGAGATCATAATAAAGTGGAACTTTTGATGTAAAATACCATCATCGTGTGCCCATACAGTTTGACTTGTGTTCCGAAGTTAAACGAGCATTTGAAATTCGAGTTCAAAAACTATAAAGACCATTCGGGCGATGTGTTTTTTGTTTCCAATATGCAATAAATAGGGTAATAACGAGGAGCGCGCGCGCCGGCCGGCGTGCGGCGGCGGCGTTGGATGGCGGAGCGGCGGCGACGCCGCCGCGGCGTTGCGGCGTTGCGGCGTTGGAGCGACGACGAGCTGGGGTGGGGGCGGCAACATGGCGTCTAATTGTTTGTAATTAGCGCTGTGCGCGCCGCTGCATGCGCGCTCTTGCGTTTATGGACTGTTTATTACTTAATATGTTGTGATAGGCCGCCAGTGGTGCGTCGGGGGTAATGACGAGAGCCGCCGATACGTTTCGTAACACTGATTGAGGTATGTGGGAACTTTTTATATTTGTAATAGATTTCATCGGGATCGGCGCAGCCGCGACTGCGATGGCGCCTATTGATTTTATGCTGCGGGCGATTCTCGCTTGCTTCGATTTCGAATCTGCAATTCGAAGCCTATCTCTATTAAGAAATCTCGTACCTCGAAGTGATTTTCTCGAGTCTTGTATTCTGGGCAACAATCGAAGTAAACTTCGAACTAATCGCTAATCGAAGGAGGAAAATGTTGCCATTATGAAAGATAAACGTCGTGCGAGTCATTCCGTTAAAGAAGTTGATACGGTTTTTTTATCGGATGGGATGTTTTTAGTAGAAAAACGTATATTTAAAGTTGTTCACGTCTATAAAACGGTAGAACAACATTTTATACGATTTTTAACATAATTTATCACAAATAATGAGTACAAAATACACAAAGTTGTGTGTTCTTTGTAAGAACCATAGATTTATAAAAATCTATGGTTCTTACTTAGTAGTCTGTGGTTGTATGATCGTACTATCTTTGCCTGTCTATGTTTATGTATTTATGTTTACGATTATGGTTTAGTATGCCCGAAAGGTTATTTATAAAAAGAGAAGTTTTATTATTGTTGTCCGTATTTTTAAAGGCGTTTATGTGATGGATCTTTAGGTGTATATACTCTAAGTTGTCGGCATAATAATTGGCTGTCGATCGTAGTATCTCTTAACACGTTTGCTGCGACAGTATCTTTTCAATACTTTCCATTCCTTCGGTACAAGGCCTATAGACCTGGTAATAAAACTTCCATTGTGGCGGTACAAGGCTTATAGACCCTGTAAGATTTAAGAAACTTAAATCCATTTTTTGCCTTCATTTAAAAATATATATGTTTTTTTTTCTTTGAATATTAATAATAATGAATTAATTGACATACAACTGAAGCCGTTCGTTAACAACTTGTTTATTTTAAAAATTATAGCTATATTCAAAATACAAAGCTTAATCACCCGGTGCCGCACTGAATAAGGGAAGTCTAGTGCGTATTTGAAGGATGTGAAATAAAAATATCGATAGCTGTAATTAAGTTTTAATATAATGGAAATAAAACAAACATGAATTAATGTTTTTCAATAAAACATGGGTAGCAAAAGCTTTTTTTGCACTGAACACATTTAGTTATTTTTTTTTACTTTTTTGTCAGCTTGGCGGCTGGATAAAAAGGTTCGGAGTTTTGCGTAACATCCGACACAATTCCTCTTCTTATCTTACCTTTTACCAAAGTATGTTTGTCAAGTTTTCGTGCGGGTTCTGAAAAGATAAATTTATTATTATTTATTTGTATGTGTATGTGTGTGCGCGTGTGAGCGTGGATTGGATGTGGATGTGTTTATGTATGTGTATGTGTAAGTGTGTGCATGCATTTACGTCTGCGTTTAAATTACCTGTATCATTGCCTTTTTTGTAAAATCTTTGATAATTTCCTCCACGAACCGTATTTTTTTTATTACATCACAAAACAATTTACATTTTTGCGATTACAAACTTATACTTGCAGTAAACTGTATCATGTTTGGCGAAAACTGCAAAATTAAGTTTGTCATTTACTACATAATCGGCAAAAAATGAAAAAGTTCTCAAAGACTCGATTCGGTAAACTTTCTGGGGTTAGTTAGTACGGAACTCACGATGCGCGTGTCCGACTCGCACTTGAATACTTTTGTAAACTTAAATACGCACTCAACGGAAAACGTAATAACGTAAGTAAAATAAATAGTAATAATGACTCACCTGTCTCTGATAAATCAATCTATAATTAGATTTAACTTTCACTGCATCACTGTCCTCGCAAACATAATAATATATTTTTTCGGCACCGTTTTGTTGGTCTTGACGCCATGTCGACACGTGTGTTTCTCACGATTGCAAGCCAACGCCCAACACTAGTCGCGCGAAGCTAACGTGGGGTGCGGTACCAGGTCAGCGGGGTACAAGGTGTTTTGACCTGGTTCCGCATTATTATGAAATTTTATTTCTTCCGTGCGGTACCAGGTGTAAAAACCTGGTATTAAAGTAGGTACACCATTGGATTCTATTTTAATAATACATCTTAGATATATATTCATCTTTTTCCTACACCGAACCAAGTTAATGTTAGGCCTTCCGCAAGACAAGGAAGTCTATACTTTTCTTAGCCGCACTGTAAGCGTAGACGTATACAAGGTGTTTCGACCTGGTACCGCACTGAACGTGTTAATTAATAGTCTGTGTTGTTGATTTTTTGTTTGGTAATGAATTAAGTTATAATAAAGTGCGAGGTCTTCGTAAAGTATAATTATACTTTGATAAACTATCCAATAATGTTATTTTGAATAAAATAAGCTAGGAATATGGTACTCATCTTAAAATTATAATCAATAAGGTTTGACATTTGTAGTGATTCGAACTCGAGATGACGATTCGAATGGTCTTGACCAGTCGAAGCAGTTCGAGCGGCTAGCGTTCGAAATATGTTGGGCTCGACATGTCGAGAATACAATTACGTGATTTTTAGTCGCCAATAGTTCGAATTCGAATATTTCTTCGAATTTGTGATTGATTCGAAAGTGCGAGAATCGCCTCCCTGGATCGATGAGTGATCAAAATATTATTTCGATCTAATGACATTCAGTTGTTTATTGACTTACTCTTCCTAGCCCACTGCTGCATTCAGTTCAGTGTTGTGTCATAACTACAATGAATTGTAAGAATTGCATAATTAACTGATAGCAGGTGGGTACCTATCTATATCTATTGTCAGTGGCTGTAAATTTGGGCCCGATACCCACCGGAACGCACTTCGACTCAGTTGGATCCATTCTGCATGCCCTAGCACTTACTCTGTTGTTGGCGTATCGAAGAGCTCCCCTCAGGTACGCAATGATCGCGCTTGAAACTGTACATAATCAAACGGCGTAGGATAGGCTACTCCCAGATGACTCACGTCTCGCAAGAGCGTCGCAGCTACACAATATGTGTCGTATTGAGTCACACCTTCACAGAATCTGCAAGTGTCACCAGTACTTAGCCTCATTCTGTGTAGAATATTGAAGTTGGTGCCAATTATACACAGCCTAACTTCAATAATATTTCAATTATTTTATACTTTCCAGTGTTATTGAAGTTGGTTAATTATTTTTAAATATTTTATTTCATGCTTTTTTGTGATATTTTCATACATAAAGATTGAACCTTCGAAGGCGATCACATTATCGTCTACATAGTTTTACATAATTCATGTTTCTTCAGAAACAATTTATCCGGTCGTAATAAAATTTGCATGGAATCATCATAGTACTTAATTTACTTTCTTTAATTTAAATTATCGAATAAAAAAATAATCATCGAAATCGGTTCATATTTGTCAGAGTAATGTAATGGAGAACATCAGTTTTATGGTTTATACCAGATAAATTCCTCCACATCGTACATGGTCCTCCGGGAAGTTCTTATCTGGTTATGATAAAATTCAAACAGATTCATTACAGTGGTTCCTTCTTTCGAATAAAAAAAGAATCATTGAAATTGGTAAATATTTTCCCGAGTTATGACCACTTGTGTCCTTAAAAAGCGACAAAAAGTCATCTCAGGAACTACCTATTCGTAAGCAATAATTTTTTTATGGGACCCAATCAAGAATGAAGGCTTCAAGAATGGATGGAAGAAAGATTTTTTCAAATCGGTTCATAATTGCTAGAGTTATGCGCCAACATACATAAAAAATATACTTAGTCTGGCCATAAATACACTGTTACAATAAAAATATACAAATTTGAATTTAGAATATGTCATATGATTGTTTATTGAAATTTTCTCATTTTGGCGAAGTGTTCGTAGTGTTCGTACGTAGTGCTTGTACGAAAAAGGAGCACAAAGCAGTAGGGGAAAGAATTCGAAGAAATCCTGCCCGAAAACAAAAGATTTTATCTCGGGATATGAAGATAGCACCTAGAACCATGTCGCGTAATTTAAAAGATAACTTAGGACTTGCAGCCTTTATGACACGTATAGGTCAACTTTTCTAAGATATATCATGTCATATTGCTATCAGCAAAGTACTTAGAACAATACAGAAATCTATAATTAAAATTTCCTGGGTGTACCGGAACGGCTTACCCCTTACAAAAATTGACCCTTCGCCACTGCCATATCTTATGCAAACTAAATGTCTGCTCAGTCCCTATTGTATATAGCGTAATAATATCTTAATGATTAACTGATCAGTCTATAATTACCCTATTCATATACAACGGAAATTACGTTCTGTGTTACGTGTTCTTCGTCACTGCTTAGCCCCTATGAAACATAGCGTGATGTTTTATATACCAATTTATACCCCTACTTCTACACAACACATCAGTGAAAGTCCTATCAAAATCCATCCACGGGTTTTCGAATGATGCCTGGACAAACAGAACGACAGACAGACAGACAGACAGACAATAATTCCAAAAAAAATTGTTTTGGCCTCTATGTCGATAGTATAGTATCCCCACATAGAAATTTTGGAAAAATATTCAATGTACAGAAAAAGTGCTCTTTGAGTTTTATTATAGTATAGATAGATAGATAGAAGATAGATATAGATTTTATCCCAAATACTTTTTAATACCTTGAAAATAGCTAAGGATGTGGTCTTGTTTTTTTGAAATCCGAACTGGTTTTCATTTAATATAATTATTTTTGAGTAAATAACTCATCAGTCGACAGTAAACTACTTTTTCAAATATTTTTGAGAAGCTTGGTAATAAAGCTTTTCAAATATTATTGAGAAGCTTGGAAAAAAGATGGACTAAATGTGTTGACTTGCTAGGAGAGAGAAATATTTTTTTTTTGGTCAAAATATCCTTATTTCATACTGATTATCATTACTTTTTGATCACCCCTCGTATACAGCCAATGGGGTCTCCATCTTCTTCGAATAAGCTTTTTTATATTTTAAATTGTTTTATATTTATGTATTAAACTAACACACTGTAACAGTAATAAATGTTATTTGCAATATATTGTTTTTCTTTGTTTCAGTATTTATGGCAAGACTAGGTATATAACGGGTGTAAGGGACATCGTACCGAAAACCGATACCAGGGATCCAGTACATGATTCTGAACATCCTGGTGTTGAAATTTTTCATCGGCTTTTTCATGAATTTAAAAAGAAAACACTTTTTTTAAATAAAATTAGTATAACATCATTATTGGTATAATAATAAAGCCTACATTTAATTTAGCAACAATAAATTAATTATTTGTGGATTTTTTATTTATTTATTCTTAAGCACAAAAACAGTGCATAGGCAATTTATGAATAGGCAATTAACTATTATTATTTTAGAAAATTAGCAATGTAATTTGAAAAATAAATATTATTCCGCATATATTCATTACATGCTCGAAAATTAACAAGTTAGTCACTTATCATTTACCATATAAATGGTTACTGTAATGTTGTAATGGACATTATTTGACGTCTTATATTTTTTTTTCTGTACGTGATTCCTTACACCCTGTATGCAGACGAATTGCGAACCTTCTCCTTTTTTAAGTCGGTTAAAAAGAAAGTATAAAGTAGTAATTGGTTTCGGGTAAATATAGAATGTTTTTATTGGTGCTACTTATTTAGGATGCAAGTACAACCTAAATGTATGGCCTATATAAGTAGCACCAATATTAGCTGCAAGTATGGTTTAGCCCAACCATGACGCATCTTACCGTCTGCCCCGCGTGTCCAACTACTTGCACTGGGGAGGATTTGCTTCAGGCAAAACAAAGAGCGGTAGAGTACCAGTATTCTTTTAAGGCCGATGAAATTCGATGTTATCATGTCGACACGAAAAAAAATACGATTTCATGAACTGAATTAGTGATACATAAAAGTACTTAATTGATGTTTGTAAGGGTGGCAATTAGATATAGATAATATGAAGTAGGCACTGTGATTGATCTTGCTCTAACGGAGCAACCTCGACTCCTACTTTTGAAATTTCCTCATACCTGAACTTGGGGCGTTTCATTGACTGAAAAACCAAGGTAGCTGCGAGGAAGCCAGGTGCCAAGCCTTCACACCCGGAGAGCTTTTGATGATAAATAAAACACAACTCCGGCCGTCCCCATCAAATTTCATTGGAGTACCTACTGTAGTCACATATGCGATGGTGCTGCGAAATGCCATCTTGCAAATTTAGACTTGGTGGACAGGCGTGCTTAGAGGCTTATTGGTAACCCTAGGTTAATAAAGGCCAAAAGCCTCGAGCACAGGCGCAGAGTGCCAGCTCTCGGTATCACTCGATTCCACCATCCCCCTTCTATCACCGGACGACGAGACGCTCGGCAAGGAACTTACTCTTACATGGTGAATGTACCTCCAGTACAGACTAAGCGATTTATTTATACAATGAAAATACAGCTAAGGACTAGCATAGCTTGCCTGCGTCGGTTTTCCCGCCAGATTGGGTGTCTAAGGCTGTGAATAAGCTTGTAATAACCTAGTGTGCCTTATCATCCCCAATTGCGTCACCGCTTTCCATCAGGTGGGGCTGCAGTCAAGCAATCGCTTATATTTGGTGAAAAAGAAATCCTGATCAAGTTGAAATAGCAAACCTGTAGAAAAGTTGCCAGACATATACCTATCTTAACGTTACAGAGATTAGAACGTGAAATTATAAAAAAAATCTTTAAAGAAAAAATTGAAGCGACTTCAATATCACTGAAAAGTGTAAAATAATTTAAATATTATAGTAGTTGGTTTTAGCGTACCTGCTGTGTATAATTGGCAGTAAGTTCTTAGCCGGTTGTGATAAAATTCATACAGATTCATTACAGTAGTTCAAACCTTCGAATAAAAAAATAATCATTGAAATTGGTAAATATTTGCCAGAGTTATGACTATTTTTGTCCGTAAAAAGCGACATAAAGTCATCTATATAGGCATTAATGCAGTTCTCCTGCGCAGTCACCATTCTTGTTTTTTCAGGAACTACTTATTCGTAAGCAATCATTTTTTATGGGACCTAATTAACGGATTAAAGAATGGATGGAAGAAATATTTTTTCAAATCGGTTCATAATTGCCAGAGTTATGCGCGAACATACATAGAAAAAAAATATATAAATATATACAGACGAATTGAGAACCTCCTCCTTTTTTGAAGTCGGTTAATAAAAGTGAACTAGGAGTATGTAGACAAAACTCTACTTGTTGAGTTAAGTTTTACTCTTATAAACTCATCGCACTAAATGCGTTTTATAGTTAAATATTAAATAACGTATTATCTATATTAATTTTCAAATAAAGCATTAGGTACAGTCAAGTTGGGTAACTTTGAATACTTTTCTTCTTTGCGGTGGATGCGCTCTCATCACAACTTCAATAATATAACTAGGAAATATAATTAGGATGTTATTTTTTTCTTATATATTTACAGTTTATTTACAAACATGTACACTTAAACTAGGTAAAAAACTTCCTCGATGTTGTCGCCGCACTGGGAGGGAAGGGTACCTAAAAGACTGGCGACATTACCGGCATTATCATTAGGATGATTGAATAAAGGAATGTGACGTTTTAGTGACCATTCAACACACTATTTCACTTCATATATTTGAACTGACTATCTGGAACAACTCTCATAAATGCAATGCAGACTACCCTGTATAAGATATGTTTTTGATAACCGCGAACAGAAAACGCGCAAAATTTTTGAAAACATATCGACAGCTGTTAATTGTATGGCACATTTAAACGTTACGTTTCACATAATTATTTTTAATTATACCAAATGTTTGGTGAATAACAAATATGAATCTTCTAACCAGTTTTATTTAAAGTTACGCGGACATTCAAAATTATCCAACTTGACTGTACCATGGTCATAATTGTTTTTCAATTACATAATATACTTATGTAAGTAATTGAAAAAAAATTGTGTTAAAAATTGTTATACAATCTTCCATCTTTAAAACAATTTTGCTTGCTATGCTTTAAGTAAGCTGTGAAAATAGTGCTGCTGACAATACCTGGCCCCACGAAGACTACCCAACCCAAGTGGATACATCAGTACATACCTTCTTTGAAAGTTTGGGAGCTTTTTGGAACTCTAGTAGCTCCGGATAAAGGTAGTTGAAAACTCAAATGTATACAATGTTTGCCACTTTTGACGTTATTTTGATACAATATTGGTTAATTTTATCACTCACTCATGATGATCACGAAAACCTCAGCATTATTTCCTGCAGCCCTAGAATAACTAAATTAGTTTATAATAGAACGTTCTACTACGAGTATAAGTACTTGTCAAAAATAATCTGCGAAATCGGGTGCCTGCTAACATAGACTTAAGAACGTTCTAAGAAACCTTCGTACTATTTCTACGAGTACTGGCAATTTAAAAACCTATGAGTATCCTAACCCGTGGGGTGTCCGGGTAAGAATAGCATCCTCCCATCTCCTCCCGTTGGGTGTCCGTAAGAGAAAGCAAGAAGACGGGCAGCAGCGTCTTTCTATTGGATTACCTACCACCTATACTGCGATCACCAAGACGCCTGCCAAGCGTGGGGATTATGGCAACCCCTCCCTTCTAAGGGGAAGGCCTTTAGTTCAGCAGTGGACGTGTTTCGGCTGCTGATGATGAGTATCCTTCTCCAACTTTTCAAGGTGCAAATATGTATAATTATAAGTGCACGAAATTTCCGTAATCGTCCATATAAACAAATGCCTACCTACCTACTACCACGATGCAAGTGCGGAGTGCAGTTGCTGTGCTGGAACGTGAGGCTCCAGGTTCGATATCCATCCAACCCGGGTAGTTTACACGGTGTTGTAGTAGTCTGCAGTTTACTATGACCGAAAATGGTTTTATATTTTAGTACTATTAGAGCTTTATATTAATATTCTCGACAAGTTTTTGTGCGGTGCGGGCAGAAATAGCTAGGCCCGTACCTACTTTCTTCTGGCATTCACAGCTTGTCCCTTGCATATTCACTGGTTCTGAAAATTCTTAGCTTTGCTTTTTGATTCTGAAAAGCTATGGACAAAATGTGTTACAGTTTAAGAATATAACAAAATGTATATATTAACAGACAAATATTGACATGATGGGTAGCCGGTTCTCTGATCCTCTATAATAATAATAGGAATACTTATTATGACTCGTTCCCATTAGAATACATTGTACCACACACAAACACATCCTTTGCACAAAATAACTTTGTCTCCCGCTTTCTCTCGTCGTAAAAACTGATCACGTGAATTTCAATTATATCGGTTTTTAACCGACTTCAAAAAAAGGAGGAGGTTCTCAATTCGTCTGTATATATATATATATATATATTTTTTCTATGTATGTTCGCGCATAACTCTGGCAATTATGAACCGATTTGAAAAAATCTTTCTTCCATCCATTCTTTAATCCGTTAATTGGGTCCCATAAAAAAATTATTGCTTAGTAATAAGTAGTTCCTGAAAAAACAATAATGGTGACTGCGCACTGAGACCTGCAAGAAAGCCTATATAGATGACGTTTTAGTCGCTCGGACTCGCTCGGTCGGACAAAAATGGTCATAACTCTGGCAAATATTTACCAATTTCAATGATACTTTTTTTATTCGAAAGAAGGAACCACTGTATTGAATCTGTATGAATTTTATTACAACCGGATAAGAACTTCCTGGAGGACCATGAACGATGTGGAGGAATTTATCTGGTAAAAACCATAAAACTGATGTTCTCCATTACATTGCTCTGACAATTATGAACCGATTTCGATGATTCTTTTTTTATTCGAGAGAGTAAACTACTATGATCTTTCCATGCAAATTTCATTACGACCGGATATTTTTTTCTGAAGAAACATGAATTATGTAAAACTATGTAGACGATAATGTGATCATAACCTACCTAGATAATTTTACGGTTTTCGATGGTTCAATCTTTATATATGAAAATATCACTAAAAAGTTTATAATAAAATCTTTTTAAAAAAAAATTGAACCGACTTCAATATCACTGAAAAGTATAAAATAATTTAAATATTATTGAAGTTGGTGCCAAATATACACAGCAGGTACGCTAACACCAACTTCAATAATATTTAAATTATTTTATACTTTTCAGTGATATTGAAGTCGGTTCAATTTTTTTTTAAAAATATTTTATATCGTCACAAGTTCGTAGGTACAGCAGCAGTTTTTCAAGCAGTAGCCTTATGTAACTGTATGAACAAGCTTCTTCATTTATTTTAATACTATTTAGTGAAATTGGATCACGATATAATAGTGAAGTAGTAAGTAGAATTATAATAAATGGTTGATTGGTATACTACAAAGGGTCGATTGGTGGTAAATTTAACTGGTGTAGCATACAAATCTTACGATAGTACGGTAAATTACAACCATAGACTTATATGCGTCTCGAAATCTCGTAGTACTTGCTGTGACGTCACAGTGCGAACAGTCGACACGCACACGCGCGCACTTTAATGACGTCATAGACGTAGAAGGTAACGGCGCGCGTTCGCCACGCCCAGCCCCGCCCCGCTGTCGACGGGCGCTGCCACCGCTCGGTTCGCGTCGCCCCGGGCCCCGACTTGCTGCCTTAACGTAAAATAGTAGGGTTTATGGTTCGTAACATAACCTACCCAGTTGCTGTGTAAGAGCAATGCCTCACTGTGCACTTGAGCACATTTCAGTCCTAAATTATGTATCGTCTAGAAATTGAATGAATCCCGGATCGTTTCGTAGAAACGAGTTTATTAGGAGATAGCTGTGCGGATAACGACGCATTTGCATTTGCATATGTGTATTCGTTGGTGGCTGTCTGTCGTGAAGACGGATGGTCGCCGTGACCCCCGTCACAGAGAAAAAAGTCGAGGGCGACGCGTGAATGGTGTGAAACTCTCTCCATTATCCTGCGGCCGGCCCCCGCTGCGCCATTCTTGCCGACGCTTTGTCTGCCCACCAGATATCTCCGAGATGTGGCTCGCATCGCTGACGTGCACACATCATTTATTTCCAATGATTTTTTGTTCGCCAGTTGGTTTTTGAACACACTTTTGAGCTTTGACTTTCGATGATCGATGAAAAAATTAGGAAATCGGGATCTCCTCGCGGGCGATATGTGAACCGAAAACAAATAAGAGAAGTATCAGTCGAAGAATCTTCGGCTGGCTGCGAGACCCGCCGTTATCGGCGAAGCGTTGTTGGCACAAATATTTTGAATAAATCGTCGTCAATTTCCGCGTGATTTACCCGGGCGGCGTGCGTCAAAAATTGTTTCCTGTTTGAATATCAAACGAGCGTAGGAAAGTCTTTTCAATTCAGAAAACTTTGAGACTGAGCACTGATTCGGAAAATTTGGAGGCACTGAGTCTCATTTGCTGGCCATTGTGCACACTCAACCACGAGATAAACGGATATATTTATTTTAACTGCGCCTATTTTTTTCTGATCAAAAACATTACAAAAATATAGGCAACTATGTACCTAGAAGGGTTTTCATTTAGTCATTGACTTAGTTTTTAACACTATAAGTTATTATAGTCTTATTTGGTTAAATACTCATTAAATTCCTCAAAACGTTGAATAGCTGAGCGCGCCCATCGAAGCTATTCTGAAGCGCACCCACCCACAACACTTAATCTCCCAAATACATTTATCATGTTCACCCGATAAAAATGCCATTGAGATCAGCCGTACACAATAAGATACAAGCTCTCGGTACCTGATACGAGGCCGAAAGTCAATTATATTCAAATATAAATCGGATTTGCAAACGTAAGCCGGTAACAATGGCGTAGGCAGGCGCCGTGATACCACCTTTAGGCCTCTCATTCCTGGATAATAGTCGGAAACGGGACAATGCGGGACAGTTTGGCCTCGGCGTGACAATGATGTGACGACCGTCCGCGATCACGCCTGTCCTGCCAGCCGCATGCCCCGAACACTTTTATTTTGTAGATTATAAAGTCACTATTGTGGTAAACTATTATTCACACGTTTCAAGTCTATTGTATTATTTGGGGAGATGCTGTGAAATACGGCGGAATATGTTTTTGTATAGTGGCGTGTAAAATGTGGAAGTGATATTTAACCCGTCATTAACTTCTCATGGCCCTTTTGCTGCTGGCGTTTGAAAGTTATTTAACGAAATTGGACGAATTGATCCGCGATATTCAGCGTTATATACATAGTGGTTTGTCTATATATTTTGGTGATACGTCCTAAACAGATGATATTGTTTTTTTTTTATTTTTTTATTGAATTTATTAGGATTAATATTTTTTTATTATTATTTATAATGTAAATGATAATACCCGACTTTTAAAATGGATGAATCGTAATCTAAATAGGTATGTTTAATAAAGATAGATTATTTATTGTGTTTTAAGATTTTTCACCTTATCGTAACGCAGCGTCCACAAGAACACATAGGTACTTACTATGTGTAAAATGTAATTTACTAACATATTTCTTAATAACGGATAGACCAAGACGTTGGTAAACGAAAGGTCCATTTAGCGCTGCATAGTTATTTTGATACTTAGTTTTAACTGAGTAGAAAGAGAGAAGTCAATAAAATTCGCGTTATATTACTTGTTGAACATTATAAATAATTGAATGTGCGGGTACCACCCCAGTCACGCCCGCCAGATTGTCGCACAATAAGTCTCTGTGTGGATGTGTGTGTTGGGAGCGCTTCTCATGCTGTCAAAAGCCATTGAATTCATGAACTTCGTATGTACCCACCAACCGTTGTTGACCCCTTTGTAAAGTTTATTGGGTATCAGTGACGGTTAAAATGTGACTCGTTGAATAAAAAGGCCATTTATTGAAACATACCTCCAGGGCTAGACAAGTGGCAAACGCTTTGTATCTATTCCATATCGACAATCATAAACGCTTTAGCGATATCGTTCTTCGTTTGGTAGCCAAATGTACTAGGAGTTATCGAACGCTTATTCTATTCGATCGCTACGAAAAATAACAAATATAGTCTATGGTTTCGTTCTTAAATGTCATCCAAGTATCTGTCACTTGGGCATTGCAGGGCTAGACAAGTGGCAAACGCTTTGTATCTATTCCATATCGACAATCATTAGCGGCAAATGTTGCGTGACACCCACAATCCTCTGATAGGACCCTGTAGCTAAGAAGCTTAGCGTACATAGCACCTACAAAAAAAAATATCTCCGTAATATATCTAATAATAGGTCAAATATGCGCCATTTTGTAGCGTTATCTACAAGTGTTTGGCGATCGCTTCGTTTCGTACGCTTTGATTCGAAGTAGAATGTCAAACCTGCCACTTGGCTACGGTTTCGATGGGAATTAATGTACTATTCCGACGTTTCGTTTCATCGAATAGATTAGAATGACATTTGGCTACCAATTTTCTATTCTATTCGTTAGATCAAATTACTTATCGTATGTTTATGTCATTCCCATACATTCAGTATTCTATTCTATTAGCGTTTGTGCCACTTGTCTAGCCGTGCTCGTACGTAGCGCTCGAGTCGTCAACGTCTCCGAATGACAGAATGAGACGCGCCATTTACATAATTTCAACCGAAACGCAGAACAAACAAACCCTTCCAAATGACGCGTTAAATGCAATCAAACAACATTATACACGAGTAGCTCGCCAGTTCGGGGTACCTCGGCAAAAAGTGTCATAAAAAGTAAATATCAGTCAGCTGAAGTCTGCGTGGACAATGCGGCCACCGGGGATCTATTATACGGCGTCGTCCTCTTAAGAAATTTGTTACGAAGATTTTGATAGGTGGCATCTGGCATTGTTCAACAGCGGGAGCAGGGGACGAGCTCGACGGTGGATGTGGATAACCGCGGCGTATGTTCGGGCGAGGCTCGGGTGCTCGCGACGTGTTTATTGCGCACAATTTGTTTCGGGGTCCGCGTTCGGGGTGGCGGAGCGTCGCTAAACGCCGATGTTGTTCGTGTATTGTTTGTTATTATTTGAAGGCCGGGTGCGGATCCGCCACTGTCGTGCCTGTCACACGGACAGGGGTATAAATATACCACACTCGCTATTATGAAGTCGAGTGTTATTAACACAGAAATATATTTGTATTGCAATAATATTGAATGCTTATTTAACTTTTCGCCCGTGGGGTTTCCGTGTAAGAATATCACCCACTCATATCTTTCCGTTGGGTATCGTAGGAGGCGACTACGGGAAAACAAGAAGACTGGGAACAGCGTCTTTCTTTACCTACCACCTATAGGTACCTGCTGGGATTCTCAAGAAGTCTGCCAAGTGAGGATTATGGCAACCCCTCCATTTTAAGGGGAAGCCTTTTGCTAGCAGCGGCCGTCTTTTGATTGATTGATGATGATTTAACTATTAATAATTTAAAGTAGTTTGTATTTTTTTCTTGTTTAAGGGCTCCCACACATAACTGCGATGCGATGCGATGCGGCGAGAAACAAATGAATTTTCGATACAAGTTCCTGCAACTTGTATCGAAAATTCATTTGTTTCATTCATTTATGTGTGGGAGCCCTAAGTCCAAAACAAAACGGTACATCAAGATGAAGTACCTACAATACTCACTAAAGGTTCTAAATCTATGACATTGAGGTGAGGTAGCATGTACTAAGGTACTAGATAGAGACAATACCACAGCTAGACTATGCCAAAGAAGCTTTAATCTAGCGCTACCTCACACCATACCGATAATGTTAATACCTCAATAGCTCGCACAAACATAGTTATCATACAACAGCCTATATGAATCGTACATAGATTTAGACAGACAGAGATTGTGCGCCGGGACTCCAAATTTTCGTTTGAAATAATCACGTTGATAACAATTTTAAGATCTTGATCAATGCGCACGAGCACTTTACCGAGTTACTCATGCGACTTACAGCCGCACTCACGAACGTCGGTTATTGTTATTTCTAATATATCCATTATTTTTATCTAATTATTAGGACTCTCGGAGCCGTTTATGCTTATTTTCCATTATTAAGTACGAAATAATCAATATCAGTCACTGTCGTACTCACTCTACTCACCGTCGTAGTATAAAGTAAGTACTTAGTTAATTTGCCGCGAGTGTTGACATAATCTGGTTTCAAGAACTATATTGTTGTTAATTAATGTTAATTGGCGTTTGTACGCCGGAACCTTCGTGTAACCTACCTACTGATTGTTCTGATTTCGTTTGTTTTTTGTTTCAAGTATAAGTGCTTAGGTATACCTAAGATTGTAATGAGTTCCTGAAAAAAAACCCGAATAACAAGTACTTATCGTATCGACCACTACAACAATGTTCTTAATTGACGATTAGGTATGAAGTATAATTAACATTGACATGCTCTAATGTAGTTACACGTGCCAAATAATATTATGTTAGGATATTTTCTTTCAAACAAGAAATTAACCTTTTTTTAAAATTAAAGTAACTTTAACTAAATTAACAACAATATGGATGGATTAACTTTGAATTTTTATATTTATTATTTGAATTGTCCGCTTTATACATTTTTCTGTCCCCAAATAATAAAGTCGTTATCTTAAAAATACATTTACATTTACAAACAGTGACTGACTTATATATAATGTGGAGGTGTGTAAGGCACATAACAAATGAGTCCTCGTTTTATGCACAATTTGCATACATATTACTATAGGTATTTATTGATCTACACAATTTAAAGGTGTAGCCTGTGGCTGTTCCTTTGGATGTATGGAGGTCTTCTTAATTTTTTTTCTAATAATTTCAATATTTAAATAAACGGAAATTAGATTCCAGCTTTGTGTTTAAGTATATAATATAGCGCAGGCCGCGAGTGCGGGGGGCGGGGCAGGCCGGGGAGGCTGCACTTTGCTTTATATTCTTCAACAAACATATTATGTTTGTTGAAGAATATTATAATAATAATAAAATTGTTTTTTTTTATTGTAATACCTTACGAATAATATTCGTAAGGTATTAATCTGCTAATATACTTTTTGAAATGAAAAGGAAATATTAAAATAAAATAAAATTAAAATCAATTTACTTGAAAGTAAATTAAAATCAATAGCAAAGAAAACTTACTATTATTATGTGGTCTTCATATAAATATTTCCTATTTGTATGTTTTGACTGATTCGTGATTATATTTCGTCGTTTCATTCTTCAGATATACATTTACCAGTAGTATTCCTACCCTACAAGGCAGTTTCGCACGATTTTAAATTTATCTTTCTTTTTTTTTTTTTTTTTGTTGTAGGTAGTTGCACACTATCCGTCCAGCCCGTAGGTCTAGCCTCATTCTCTTTCCGTGCGCGGCAGTGATAACACGTACCCGTTTCTAGCCACAGAGTGTTTCAATATAATTATACTGATTTAACTATTAAAAAGCAAAGACGTTTTGATATAATTATTTCGTTAGTAATTAATATATTATTTGCGTAGTTTCTTATTATTTAGTATTATGCCTAAGCGCAACGCTGAAGAAAAAATCGAACGCTATAGGCGCAAGATTAGTAGGCTTGAAGAAAAAGAGAGAAATCGCGTTGCACGAATGGCATACTCCTCATCCGAGTCGGACGCCGAAGACAATGAAGGTTAGTTAGTGTCTTATTATATAAATAATATACCAATATGAAAGAAGTTCCCATAATACAAGTCTCACTGCCACTATTCGAAACTCGAACGTGGCAAGCTTGGGGGTTGGCCGTGAGTCAACACGAAAGCAATATAGCAAAAAAAATTGACATACCCGACATAGGGTATCGTCATTAATTTTGCAATTCATACAAACCAGGGGTCTACCCGAGAGGTAGAACGACGGTAATTATGTATGATTATTACAAAAATCTTAATATTTTTAGACGGCGATATCGCAGAGTTACTTGAGGCCCCACCTGCATGCTCGGAGGCGACAATCGAAGCATCGACTTCGGAGCCTGATGCTATAACGCAGGGATCCTCTAATACAGCCCCAAACATACCTACCTTAGATCCTGACATATTGTCAGCATTAGGGGATCCAGTGGAGGATATACCCGAATTCGGAGAAGAAATCCACGAAAACCTGTCTCAGCGCTGGCTAGCAATACTTAAGAAAGGGATTTCTAAAGAAGCACGAGACAAACTGCTGAAGGAATATCGTGTTCCATCAAATTGCGCACTCTTGCAGGCGCCAAAACTGAATGCAGAAATCTCGGCCGCCATCACAGACATGGCAAGAAATAGGGATAAGAAGATGGAGCTATCCCAACAGCTACTTGGAGTGGGCCTTACAGCAATAAATAGAGCAATGACTCTACTTATCACTGGCGATGATAATAAAATTCAAGCCATTAAAATATTGAGCGATGGCTGCCGTATTCTGAGCGACCTTCACTATAACGAAACTCAGGCTCGCATTAAAATGGTGACACCGGGATTAGAGAAATCTTTTTTGACAATCATAAAAGACACTGAACGCGATAGCACTCTATTTGGGTCTAACTTATCTGAAAAGATTAAAGCATCTAGAGCCATAGAGAGGCAGGGCTCGCAAATCAAAAAGTCCGCAGGGATCCCGAAACAACCTACCAATACTAGTACTATTCAATCACCCGTAGTAAGGCCTCGCTATCAGGAAAACTGGGGAGGCCCTTCGCGCTACCAGCCAAACAGGGGGGGGCGCGGAGGCCAGAGGAGACAAGCCCCTGCAGCTCGCAAGTTCCAGACCGGATCAACGGTACGGGCTCCGAACCAGAGCAAAGCACGACCTCCAGCGGCTCAGCAGTAGCGCAGGTACATGGCGAACGCATTCAAAGCTTATACAAGAGTGGTTGGACATCACGGGTGTAATGAGGTAGTTCTCAGCTGGAGTTGAAACGGACTTCGTATACCATTAACAATTTGTTAGACTTCTGCGCTATATCAATCAGCACAGCAACGACCAACCAATCCTTACCAAAACGTTTTTTCGCCCCTGTGTTTTACACAATGGCAACTGCCTTATTCTGAACCTATAACCATTAAACAAATACATATCTAAACTCTATTTTTAAATAGACCGTAGAACCGTTTCTGAACTAGTAGTAAATATTTACGCTTTCAATCCTAGAAGGAAGCCATATGTATATATTTTACACAACGTTCTACTCGTGGTGAACAGCACCACACGAACTTATACCAACAAAATATATGACAAAGGTTATAAATCTATTTAACCATTACAGGCCATAATAATTGCGTTCAGGAGACGATTAGGGACAATGTCAGGAAAACATAAACGAGTCTATAACATTAACAGAATCTTTAGGCTCTGTAATCAATTATGACATATTACGTTAAGAGCTCACTAAAGCCAACTCTTATAACTTTAACAGCCGTGTTACAGATGAAATCGTAATAAGGCTTCCACTTTAAAGAATAGCTATAAAAAATAATAATAATAATAATAATAATAAAAAAAAAAAAAAACTATCTCGTTACACCCTTGTCTCTACTGTTTGTTGTCCCTGGGTTTATACCATAAACGTGGAAACGTAGAATTTTCTCGTTCTTAAAATAATATACTTAAGTAAAAGTAATAATTTCGATACAAAAAGTTAATTACTTACCTATTATTATTTTATATTATCTAAATCGGTGGTCAAAAAATATCTGCACCACCTTAAATTTTTTTTAGAGACCGGAAATGCACCATGGAAATACTTATACTTATTTTCTTATATAAATAACGTTAATGGTGCCTAGGATACTTCTGACTGATATCGCATTAATTACTCAAAGCTCCGAACTAAGTACTATACTAATATGGGTCGATAATACAACAGAAATAAGTTATGTCAATAGTATGGGAGGAATACAATTCTCACATTTATAGGACCTAGAATTTAGTATTCGGTGCAAGAGGCGAAACATCAGGATTTTTGCCTCATATATACTATGTTATTTATAAACAAACTTAGTTACGTTACTAGTGGACAAAAAAAAAAAAAAAAATGCATATAAATACGTAGTATTAAATCCTCTTTGCATATATCATAATCATACCGATATAGAATGGAAGTTTTCAATACAGAACCTAGGTCCACCAGAGATTGACTTATTCGCCCCTGTACCAATGCTTATTGCTTAGTGGTAAGCTTAGTGGTGGTGTTAACACTTATATGTCATAGGCGACTAGACCCAGACGCCTCCTTTGCGGTTGACGCTTTTTACTTCCACAATTATTTCCTCTATTGTACCATCCCGTACAACACCGCTTACACAAAATCATAATTATCAAAGCGGAGGGTATTTTTCGAGTTCACAATATGGCCAACACAAACCTGGCATCCTCGGCTTAAAAGCATTCTTACCTCAGATATTATAATTCTGTAAGCCCGATCATTATGTTCTTGTTTCAGAGCTCGGCACCCACTGCACCAATCACTTACCCTGGGTGCCACGATATTCTCAGGATCTCATTCGCTCGGCGTGGAACACCATCAACCGCGCTAGATCTTATGTTAGCGTCATTGTCCCCTAGTACAATGAATCAATATAACGTAACATTCAAACAGTGGTGGCAGTTCTGCCAAGAAAATAATATCAATAAGTACGAACCGTCAGTCCCGTCGATATTATCATTCTTATCCGACCTTTTTACGAAGGGGGCATCATACGGTTCTCTAAACAGTCATCGATCTGCCCTATCGCTGCTTCTCGGAAGCAATGTAGGATCAGACGATAGTGTTAAGAGACTATTAAAGGGGGCCTATAAATTAAGACCTAGTCAGCCTAAATACGCCAATTCGTGGGACCCACAAATCGTACTTAATGTGATAGCCGAATGAGTTCCAAACAGAGAACTATCATTAGAAAAGATTACGAAGAAGCTCTGTACGGCTCACAGGGTACAAACCCTGTCTTTAATCAAAACAAATAATATCAGAATTAATTCTAGAGGCATCGAAATTGTCATAACAGATATAATAAAGACTTCGGGAGCCGGTCAAGAACAGCCAGTTTTGTTTTTGCCCTACTTTGTTGATAAACCAAGCATATGTCCCGCTACAACGTTAGAAGATTACCTTAAAGTTACTGAAAAGCATAGGCCCCATGAAGTGTCAAACTTACTATTAACTTTTAAAAAACCATACAGAGGTGCTACCACCCAATCTATAAGTCGATGGGTTAAACAAGTATTAGACGCAAGCGGGGTGGACGTAGCGTCATTCGGTGCACATAGCACACGGCATGCCGCTACGTCCACGGTTCACCGCTCCGGTGTCTCACTGGACGTTATCAGGAAAGCGGCTGGATGGACAGCGACTTCTCTTACGTTCGCCAAATTCTATAATCGTCCATTAATTGAAGAAAATTCTTTCGCTAGATCTATTTGCTTTCCACCGAGTACCAATTAAATGGTACTTTTGTTATAAGTACATACTTAAAAAGATTATTTAATTTCGTGATTAATAATAACTAGCCTATAGGTATATATAAATCAATAGTGTTAGTAGGTATGTATACGATTACCTACATGGATATTTTTGATTAATAAAACAGGTTGATTGAGACTTTTTAGGCTATTATTTCGACCCCAATCAAAACGTCAGAAGCAAAAACTTTAGCTCTGAACATCTACTGGTAAATGTATATCTGAAGAATGAAACGACGAAATATAATATGTGATCAAACGAACTTCTAGAAGTGAAGTTCGATCGATATTATATGAGTCGTTTCATTCGAAGATATAAACAACCCACCCACCCTTGCATTCCCAAGTTTTTGCTGTTGTAACTTACTCTAAAAAGAATGAGGCTAGACCTACGGGCTGGACGGATAGTGTGCAACTACCTACAACAAAAAAAAAAAAAAAAAAGAAAGATAAATTTAAAATCGTGCGAAACTGCCTTGTAGGGTAGGAATACTACTGGTAAATGTATATCTTCGAATGAAACGACTCATATAATATCGATCGAACTTCACTTCTAGAAGTTCGTTTGATCACATATTAAATCTCAATAAAATCTGCACCGAATCGACCCGTCTCGGCTTGCAATTCGGCTTGCTCACACTCGCACAGCGCAGCCTCTCAGCTAAGATCAAAGCGAATGCACCAAAATTAAATTACATTTGATTACAAGCGTCCGCGGAGCAGCGCAAAGGGGTGGTGTGTTGACACAACGCCGCTGCATTAGATTACGGCTGGCGACAATTGCACAACAATACCCGCTGCACATGTTCAAATCAAAGTAGAATTGCTCGCTCTCTTTGTTTCCGCTTTAAACTATAATTCGGTTGCTATTTGTGGCGGGGAGCGTTAATCTTGTTGTGGTGCACGTTGAATCTTTACGAGTATTAGTACAAAATGGCTTAATATTTTTTCCACTCTTACCACGCACGTTAACACACCTTGACGTGCCGCGGTATCTAGTTTTATTCCTATCTCACTTGGCAGATCTAGTGTCATGCCCACCTTGCGTGAATAATGTAACAATTAAAAAGATGTGTACCTAGTAGAATGGTACTCTCACGGTCACGAACGGTGTGCCACCATTAGAACGATAATCGCTTGCACGAGCCGGCCCAAAACACATGCGGAAGCTTCCCCCTTCCGCACGGAACATCGTTTAAACGATCTTGATTGAAAACTGATACAGCGTTCGTGTCCACGATAGTACCTAGTAGAAGTGTAGTAAAGGCAAATATAAGAAAACCCATAAGTAGGCATGCATCGTGCGACGAAACCGACGTATGTGATTTCGATTTAGAGTATCAGATATACCTACATCTGAGCGATTTGCACTCGAAACGCGTTTCTAATGCCTAAACAATTTTTCATTATTGTTGATTAAATCCAGCAAGTCAATAAGTAAAGGGTGGTCTCATGTCGGCAGACGGAGCACCGCACTTGCTGCGCGTGCGGCGAGCCGATCGCGGACCGCTACCTGCTGGAGGTGGGTGGCGGCGCGTGGCACACCGGCTGCCTGCGCTGCTGCGTGTGCGCGGTTCAGCTCGACCGCCACCCCTCCTGCTTCCTGCGCGATCGGCAGGTCTACTGCAAGCAGGACTACGCCAAGTGAGTTCACGCTTACCTTTAACAGCTGTTGCGATATGCTCTGCCGGATTAACACCGAATATACTAGCTAGCATACGGTAGGCTGATTTATTTTTTCGGATCCATTATACAAGTTGGTAAACCTACATGGAGATCAAATACCAATTAAAATAGCAACAGAAATGCTTTGTATAGCTTTGTATATTAAACCATTAATCCTCAAAGACTACAAGATATGCTACAGGTACTATGCGTTTCAACTAAGAATGTGGCCGCCATGATGATCGCGACTGCGGAACTTCACTCGTTTTTACGATTTTTGTACCAGCAGCAGAGTTAACACAAAATGAAAAATTCGCTCCGGTTTTGATTATTTATTGTAATGTCTTATTTCGCTATGTATTTTTGTTAAAACATTATTTTTAGTAATTTTATATTTGAAATGGCAAGATGGCGGTCACATTCTTAGTTGAAACGCATAGTAAGTCGGTGAATCTGAAAAGTAACAAACAAGGAAATCGTTTAAAGATGTTTGATGCATTGCTCTATGTCTTGGTAAATTAAGTATTATAAAATATGGATATTGACTAATAGAGTTAAACGCACTAACTTATTGCCAAAGCTGTATTTATACTGTTCTATGTTCTCAATCAATAGAATTAAGGGAAAAGGTTTGTAAAATATAAGAAAAAAAAATGCGGTATAACTAGGGATACTTAATTTCGTTCTTGTTGGGTCATCGCTAGAACACAAAGGATAGTGATTTACGGCTCCCACACATAACTGCGTATTCGCACCGCATCGCAAATATCTGCGAGAAACAAATGAATTTTCCATACAAATTCCTGCGATACGGCGCCGCATCGCATCGCATCGCAGTTATGTGTGGGAGCCCTGAGTCAGTTAGATGGCTAGCACCTGTTCTTCGTCGCCATAAAGAGTATTTGCTATGATCGTATTCTTTTATTTTTAAATTTATAGGTATATCCATCTCAGACTCAGACAAATACCTATTTCACTTACTTGAAACTTCGAAATTAGGCAATTAGATCCCATAGGCCTGATTCCCTTATCCCTTCCCATATTGAATCTATTTGACAAACAGCAATCTCTCCCATCACAAAATTAAGGAGTCATTTATTTGCTGTTTTAGTGTTTGACAATTAGTCTCGTCAAATTATTTTTTCTATATTATTATTGTATCTTTCTAGAGCTTTTTGAAAACGCTAACTACTTGTAGGTCACAAACCGGTTTTCGGTTAGAAGAAACCCAAAATATCATAAATCTTTTTCTCCTTGCCTACTTATATTTTAAACTCGGGAGTTCTACTCTATCGTTACAAATTATTAAATCTAAGTAAGTAGATTATTGAAATCAAAAGTTTTGATTATAATAGATATAAGGAAAAATAATTAAAATAAGATTTTCCCTAACAGTAATTCCATAACTACAAATTCTTTGGGTTGCTTTTAACACTCTTATAAATTTAATTATGTATTTTTTAACCTACCTCAAGATGAAGGGGCTTAGGCTGTGGCCTAACTATGGTTCACACTGGCCAAGTGCGGGTCGGCAGACTTCACACGTCATTCGAAAGCTAATTCAGAGGTCAAATTAAATTATAGGTAAAGCTAGTTAGGCTTTTTCAGACATGCTGTTTCCTCACGATGTTTTCCTTCATCGAAAGGTAGTACTAATCGCACAAAGACATGATTAATTAAAGAAATCAGAGGTGTGGACCGGGGTCTGAACCAGCGTACCTTGTTTCCAAAGCAAGCGCTCACCCACTGAGCTGTTACTGCTCTGTGAATTTTAAAATACATCGATATAATCATCTAACTATGGTTTTATTTCATACTAGCTGACCCACGCAGCTCCGCCTGCGCTATTATTACGTTAACTAAACTTTTAATAACAGACATTCGCATCGAATACATAACCTCCTTTTTTATAGTCGGGTAAAAACTGGGACCCACTTTTTACTTACTCTCCGAAGCACGGACCCGTTTAGTTCAAATGGCGTTAAACGGTCCCCCATCTATTTAATGACCTTACCTAACGTTGCTTAACCTGATCGATTACAAAACCTTGATAACAACTCTCTATGAGTGTTCCCTTACTAATATTTATTATATTATAAAGAAAAATTGATAGAATCGGACCAAGCGTATAACCAAGTACCCTTTTAGACTTTAATCCCCTCTCCCAAATAAACCGTGCTAGATTACGGGATAAAAAGTATCCTATGTCCTACCTCGTAGTAAGATCTCAAATCATGCCAAGTTTCATTTGAATCCATTCAGTAGTTTCGGCGTGATGCGCAGCCGTGATACAGACAGACAGACAGACAACAAATAAAAAAAAAACATTTTCGGCATCAGTATCGGTTATAGAATGCCCTCCAAATATAATTTTCAAAATATCTTCAATGTACAGAATTGGACCTGTTACAGTTTTATTATAAGTATAGATAGGTAGGTAAAATTTGTTTTCTTCATAAAGGTACACTTTGATTAACCATACTCTGTTATATCCACGCTTTATAGGCGTTCATAGGGATAATAGATCGTATCGTTTTGGAAATTTTAGATTATTCATATTGAAGTCTAGTCAATCGGCTAGAGCTTCTTGGGTGGATGTAGGTAGGATTGTAGGTATGCTAAGCGAACATGTATTTTTAAACCATTTAAGAAAGATTTTTCGCGCACATCACATTCAAAATTACGAGATAAAATTGTTTCAAATTTACATTTAATTTTGGACTATTCCAAACAAAAATAAAACGTGTCCTTAAATTACTAACAAAACTTTACCTTTTTATAGCTTATATTTAAACAACAGCAATATAAAAACACCAGTAAATAGTATGATAGCGTCATCTCTATATTTAGATATCGTTTTGCTAAAGTAGAGCAGTTTTACGACAGGCAATTCGACCGGACTCCGCCCAACGATGTTGAGCGAACCGACCGAAATGGTAATAAATACAAAGTTGTTAAATGAACAATCAACATGAAAAACAACAATCTATTACATTTTTGTCACATAAATAACTTATTAAAACAAAGGTATAAAGTTGGACCGTTTTGCGAAAAAGTATTGACAGGAATAATCTACATAGTTGGGATGTAGCCTCGACTACGTTAGTACATCCTTAATGCACCTAGTGAGGGGGAGGGGCAATATCCCATGACTTTTAAAGCAAAAGTTAAATAAATTTATACCATTTAAATATAGTTTTCCACATTAGGTATGTACCTATGTATGCGGGAGTGCTATTACCTAATAATAATCTACCAAGAAAGCAGCTTGTGGTTGTGGCGAGCTGTAGGTGAGGCACAGAAACACCCGAGTGTCCCATAAAATCGATTAGAGCTCTTATTTAATGTGACTTCATCCGCCGATGACAGCTGAATAGGGCTTCGAGCTGGCTCTGGCTCTGGCCTGCCTTACGTGCCGTCCAGAGAGGTGTCGCTAGTACTATTTGCTCAAGGACCTGTTAAAGGCAAATGCCGCGAGTAACTTTAGAGAAAACGGAGTACCTACAGGCCACCGCAACTCCATAGAACAAAATAATTGTATGGATTTGTTTAAACAGTTTCAGCAACTTAATAATAAAAACAACGCTACCAATTTATAGTATTCAAGTCATATTTTTCAATCGGGTCACATCTATAATTAGCACGGTGGTTAAGGACTGTCTGTGATAGATAACGAGGTGTTGTACTCGGGTTCAAATCATTTTATGGAATGTTTTCTTTTATTTACCCGAATACTAGACATTGCAATTAATCTATTGTTACGGATTATATCGCGATTTATTTTAATTTTTCCGACATTTCGAATGCTTTGCAGCACGTTTCAAACGCTTTGGTTACGGGTGGTCAGTCCGCCCGTGACCATGGGTGCGAAACGAAATCGCGATATAGTCTGTAAGAATGGATTAATTTCAATGTAATTTTATGGAAGTTGTTTTTTTCATTATCCTTTTATTATTTGTCATATATTATTTCATAAATATGGCGGGCCTGTTGGTCTAGTGGTTAGACACCCTGGCCGCTGACCAATAGGTCGTGGGTTCGATTCCCACCAAGTGTCTGGGTGTTTTATCTATGTAAAGTATCTATGTATTTACAAAAAGAGTATATAAGTATCAGTTGTCTGGTTTCCATAGTACAGGCTCTACCTAGTTTGGGATCAGATGTCATCTGACAGATGACCGTGTGTGGAGTGTCCCAGAATATAATATTATTATATTATTGAATTAAAGAAAACAAGATTAAAAGAATGTAAAAGAAGATAGGCGGTAACAGCTCAGTGGGCGAGCGCTTGCCTTGGAAACAAGGTGCGCAGGTTGGAATCCCGGCTCACACCTCTGATTTCTTTAATTACGAGGCCTGCCTTTTAAGTTCTGTCGTTTCCATATTTCCCGGCAATTTTGAATTTGGAACTGTTCTATATTCGAATGTGTTTAAATTTTGAATCTCAAAACAGTTGAAAGGATTAATGCTATTGTTTAGTCACAGCGTCGATTGGAATCTGTCAGGTTACGTACGAAAATTAATCTTTCTAAGGAAAATCTTCGTGCAATAATTTTCTACAACTTTAGAAGAGGCCTGACACGGCTTCAGTGTTTTGAAGAGCTAATATCTGTGTTCAGTGATGTAGCCCCATGTCTGCGGACTGTCGAACGCTATAATAATATTTAGAATTCCAGCATGGACATACTAGTGTTAGTGACAAATCTCGCGAAGGACGCCCAAAATCCGCCTTCACTGAAGATAACATCATTGCTGTGAGACAACTAATTCCCGAAGATCTTCATGTGACGTATCGAGAGATAGAGGCTCTATTAGGCATCTCAGGGACAACCATTCAGAAGATCTTGCATGAAGCGCTTGGTGTGAAAAAGCTAGTTTGCCGTTGGATACCGCATCTGCTTTCCGACGATCACAAGGCGGCCCGCGTCAGATGGTGTAAGAAAACTCTGCAAAGGTTCAACCGAGGAGAGTCTAATCACGTCTACGACATCATCAGTGGTGACGAATCTTAGATCTAAGCCTACGATCCTGATTCCAAACAACAATCTACAATCTGGGTCTTTCAAGACGAGCCAAAGCCGACTAAAGTTGTTCGTTCTCGAAGCACTTCAAAGAAGATGGTGGCCACGTTCGTTGGAAAAACCGGCCATGTTGCGACTATTGTACTTGAAGATCGTAGAACGGTTAACGCGGAGTGGTATACCACAGTTTGTTTACCACAAGTCATCGCCGACGCATCATCATGCACCACGACAACGCAAGCTCACACAGCGCTCCTCAAACGATTGTGTATTTGAAACAGGAAAAAGTAGAAATTCTTGATCATCCTCCATACAGTCTTGACCTAAGCCCTAACGATTTCTTTACATTTCCTAAAATTAAGTAAAGTCTTCGTGGTCAAAGATTCCAGTCCGGTGAAGAAACAATCGACGCTTTCAAGTCAGCCATTTTGAACACCCCCACTTTGGAGTGGAATAAATGTTATAATAACTGGTTTGAGCGAATGGAAAAGTGTATTAAGCTACGTGGTGAATACTTCGAAAAACAATAAAAAGTACTATAAGGTTCTAGTTGTGTGTTTTTTTCTTCAAACGACAAAACTTAAAAGGCGTCCCTCGTAATCATGTGCGAATCGTCTTTGTGCGATTGTTACTAGCTTTCGGTGAAGGAAAACATTGTGAGGAAACCTGCATGTCTGAGAAAGCCTAAATAGCTTTCGAATGACGTGTGAAGTCCACCAACCCGCACTTGGCCAGCCTGGTGGACTGCGGCCTAAGCCGAGGGGGCTTCTCTTGAGGGGAGGCCCGTGCCAAGCAGTGGGACATAAACCAGGGCTGGTATTATTATATTAAAATAACATAAAATATTTTTTTTCAATGTACTCTATGCTATTTAGTTTCCACTATGAGCACTAGATGGAGCTACTTTTTCTGATCTTGTCAGATTGTCAGACGGGATAATTTAATTAGGTTAGCTAACTGTGTCTGTGTGTGTGTGTGTGTGTGTGTGTGTGTGTGTATACAAACCTTGTATGTGAGTTCCGATACTTTATTATTATTATTCTTTATTGGGTACACATATAAAGAGAAAACAGTACAAATCACTTATAAAAGACAAAGGTATTACAAAAGGAGAGCTTAACTCAAAAACGTGCCCATCAATTCGGTAGTTATTCACCACTTGCCAATAATTATCTATACATATAATAAAATCGTAGAAAGGTAAAAACTGTACATTGAATATTTTTTGAAAATTTTTATTGTTACGTGTTCTAGGAACGATACTGATTCCGAATATATGATTTTTAGAATTTTTGTCTGTCTGTATGTCTGTGGCTTTGTGTAGACTTGACGTCAAAACCGCTGAACAGATTTAGTTGCTATTTGGCAAAAATATTTATTGATAACCTAGAAAAATTATAGGATATAAATTACCTCGCTATTTGTTACGGGGAATGAGCAATATTGTAATATGCACTTCTTCTTCTTCATTTTTCCGCGAAATTGTAAAAAAACTAGAGTAATGTTACAATATAACAGAATAATTGTGGATTTAAACTCCAAAATTAAAATAATTACGCAATATTAACATAAGGAGCTAAGCAGTAACTTTCTATATTGCTACATAAGCAAGGGAATTTCGAGATGTATCCTAACGGCTGATACAGCGTAGCGGTTGAATAGTCTTCCGGTATTTTTGTGTTTCCGGGTTCGATCCCGGATGAACTCAGTTTTATTTTTCATTTTTATTTTATTTTTTATAGTACTATTACGACATACCGGTACAGTACGAGGTACTTCTACAACTTAAATCGATAGGTATTGCTTTCAATTTTTAATAAAATAAATTAAAATGTTCATTTTTTGAATAGCTCCAGTCTCAGATTATAAAATATGAGTTCCCACTGCTGCATCTCGATTTAAAGAAAGTAAGTAACCAAGTCAGGACATTGTAAGTTATAAGCGATTGGGAACGCTACAGTGAAGCTTGCACCTGTAACATATCCTGTACACACTGTGTACCTACTTATCGGTACCTTGGTAACAGTGGTGAGTGTGAAGCTTAACTCAGAAAAGCTGATCGAAAGCACCACGGTCAATTGCATGTCTTAGTGAAAGGAATGGTCAATCACCTAAATATCTTAGATTGTTGGCCAGGTTGCGCCCGTTGAACTGAATATAATATTTTGCCATTTGAAGAGGCTCTTTCCGCGCACTTCAGTTCATAGTACTCCCTGTCAACGTGAGCACCATCGTGCCGCAGCACAGCATTATTATCGCCATACGCGTGTCAGTCGACGCTACTCGGGTTCTGTCTGTTAAAAGAACGTGACAATGACGTGTCAAGTTCAAATAGTCTAAGGCCCTCTGCGTTATACTCAGTCTATACAGAATACGCTGCAGATTATACCTACTGCCAATGTCTATAGTATAGACATAGGCAGTAGTCATCTGATGTGCACAGTATTAGACTCTTTACCGTGGACAAGTTATATGAATAATCCAAGTATCGTCGTTTGGATGGCTAACCTTAGTCAAAGTTGAAGAAGAGAAGTGGTCGATAAAGTTAGGAGTGGGTTTTTATACATAGGTACTTTACTTATTAACTTCACTGACCATGAAAATATTGGCGATATGGTAGAGTTGTTTGCTTACTGGCAAATTCATAAAAAAAGAGAGGGGAGCCCAAAAGCATGAGTTTACGTTTCTTTAGCATGAGTTATACGTTTAGGAAATTTCAAAAGTCTGTAGTGTTTTATGAGTCAGCATCCCAATTTATTAATCCACCTTTCAAATAACACACACGAGTCAAGCTCAAAGTTTAATTAAAAGTTCAAGCTACCCTTAGGCATCTGACCTGGCTTATCGACTGCTATCTAGATGACGACTTGGACTGACTTTTTACGTACCCGCCGAACCACGAAAATGCTCAGTTCAAATGATACCTTAACGGTCACTCATCTAAGGAATGACGTTTCTTAACCAACTGATCGTTTGCGAACAGTGATAATAACTGGCTACGAACATGCCAATTTTTCTGTAAGCGTATGGTTCTCAAATCAAAAAGTTGCAGGGACAGACACAGAAGGCTGCATGTCGGTCGAACTGGGTCGAAGGCTTCAGTTACTCTTAGGGGTCGCTGGATGTTTGGGATGTGGACCTTAGACGTTCATCGAGTACGGCGGCGGTGACTCGGAGGACGGCGGCGAGGTTGCGAATCCCGTCCCCGTGAACACTTTGACAGGTACCTGGGGGGCTATCATGCGCTCCCCGGTAGCAAGCTCAAAAGCAAGGTACTGAGCGGCACCGGGTACAAATCTCATCGATTGGTCCCCCACAGTATCTCAGAGTTTGAGGTTTTAAAGGAAAAAGGGCAGCTCGAGCTTCATGTAACAGAGCGGATAAAGGAGAGTGATCTCCGAGATTCAGCAGACAGCAGACGCAGCAAGACGCCCGGGCGCAGAAGGCGGACCATTTTATTTTTTGACGCGGGTAAACTTTCAAAAGGTTGGTGGGAGTTGTAGGGCTCGACCAGGGTATATGGGATTCTTACCCACTAAAACCCCCGCTGCTGTCGCATCCGCACATGAGAGCTCAGAGCCCAGGGCTCTCCGGTGTGATCTGCTCCAGGGTGACCCCTCAGTGCCTTGCCTTGCACCAGTCAGCCGCCGGGGTCGCATTGTAGTCCCCGGGAACCTGTCCCGGTGCTCACGAGGACGAGGGACGCAACCCCGCCTCCTTCCGCCTCGGAGTCGCCGCCGTACTCAATGGACGTCCTGGGGCCCACACCCCGAACGTCCCGCGACTCTGAAGAGCAGAAGGCGGACCAACGCCAACCTTATGCCCCCGTATTGAGAATCTGCAGACGGCAGGAATGAGGAACTGCTGCCTGTGCACCACTATATTTCACTCTAGCTAATATGGCGTGTATACAGCTGTAACAGCTCAGTGGGCGAGCGCTTGCCTTGGAAACAAGGTGCGCAGGTTCGAACCCCGGCTCGCACCTCTGATTTATTTAATTAATCATGTGCGAATCGTCTTTGTGCGATTGTTACTAGCTTTCGGTGAAGGAAAACATCGTGATGAAACCTGCATGTCTGAGAAAGCCTAACTAGCATTCGAAAGACGTGTGAAGTCCACCAACCCGCACTTGGCCAGCGTGGTGGACTATGGCCTAAGCCCCTTCAACTTGAAGGGAGGCCCGTGCCCAGCAGTGGGACATAAACAAGGGCTGGTATTATTATATATTATTTAATATGGCGTGCTAAAGTATTCCGGCATGCCACCTGATGAGATTCTGCGGGCCTTTTATAGCAACAGGCAGGTCCGTGGGCTTTAATTACACCCACGGAAGATGATGGGCTGGCCATCCGCTGGTGGGACTCGAAATTGTATACAGATAGACGTTTCCGGTGTCCATCAATATAGCGGAATTTGGACACGAAGGGTTTGAGTCAGTAGGAGTCATACTGAACCCACACTGTCACTCCCGTGATGGTATGGGCAACCCTTGGGATTTCTCCACGTTAAAAAAAGGAATGGCTTAAGTTGAATCAAGTCAAGGCCTTGGCTCACCCCAGGGTGAGTTTTAAACGAGCGCCTTCCGGTGTACCACTTACTTGCTTGGCAATGACGTTAACATTGCTTGAGCTCATCAAAAATAGGGCTGCGGGCAAAGCCGCGGGTACTGCTAGTTCAGAAATATAATCATAGCAAGTGGCATTTAGACTCGATAACTAGTTGGAAAATATCTATTTTCCAACTGTCACGGTGATCACGGTCACGGTGATGGTGGAGCAAAAAAGTGTCTACTGAACACAGACCAAAAATCAGTACAAGTACTATAGAATGCTTAAATGCAAGTATTTTGATGTTCTTACCAGTGCCTACGGTCACTGGTAAGAACATCAAAATACATCAATATCAGGTACACGACAATAGGTACAATAAAGTCAGCTATATTTATCGATATTTGCGCTTGTGACAGATCAAACCTATTACTACTTATTACTTACATATCAATATAAATCTTGTAATATAACTTTAAAAAGTTCAAAACACCTGCCTCGTAGAGGAAAATCTGCCTACGCTTTGTTTAATGGGACCATAGACAAACGCGTACTCTATTCTTAATATATAAACTCTATGCTACTGAATCTCTCTCTCTCTCTCTCTCTCTCTCTCTCTTACTAGTTTTTGATAGTTACCGCTAGGGGCGGTGGCGTGAAATGTATGGAGAAAACTGACAGTTTGATCGAGCTCGTTAACTATCGGAACTCGTACTAGACCCCCTGTTCTATTAAACTCACAACCACCTAATTTGAACTCGTTGGATAGGTCTGCATAAATTACTTTTTAAAAGTTTTCTGGAGTCAGGCTCACTCGGGGTTTTTGATAGCTAAATATTTCCTCTGTCAGTTGCGATTTAGAATGGAAACGCTATTCAAGAAAATATGTAGGTAAACAGAACTAGGTATAAGTTAAACCTTCTTTAACCTATCCAATCAGTAATGGTTTTTTTTGCTAAAATAATTATTATCAAAGAATCACGATGCACAGCGACGGTCGAACGATTAAACATTCTCGCGTGTCATTGACAGCCAAATTGATTTTGGCATTGAACGAAAATAAAAATACTTTACAAACTACAAAATTGTTTACGAAAAAATAATGCGTATAGTGAATCGTTTAGCCGGACCGAGAGTTAATTCTTTTACAATACACTGCCTACGTCCAATTAACCTTCGACGTATTAGAAATGTACATAGTCATGATCTTCCGAGTCATCCGTGAAGGTGGTTACGCGGCGGAGTTGTGTGGCAGGGCACGTGGACAGCGCTGCTTGGGGCGGGCGGGCTCGCCGCCCGGTCGGTTAATAGCTGGCACGCATGGAGGAATGCGCGGGGTAGGCGGTCCGGTGCGCGGGCGACCTGTGACCCGCGCGCTGTGTGGCGCGCGCGCAGCCGCCGCCGCGATGACGCACCATCGGCAACTCGCCATTGTACACAACGCGCTATCGACGCTTGGAATCGATCCGTGTGTTACTGATTTTTTATTGTAATTGTTTAATGTATGAATCGATAAGGAACTTGATGATTTCCGTCTTTCCACTGTGAAGTCGAGCACAGTTGCTACAAAGCTTACCTATTATAGCATTTGCTATAATATTGAGCAGCTAATAATTCGCTCGTACCTTAATTTAGAGTAGGTAAAAATTTAAATCTTTTAAACCACAGCAAATATTATGCATATGATATACACTATGCAACCAAAAAGGGGAAGGAAGTATGTATTTGAATTACTAGGTACCGATCTTTTCTAATAATTTTTCACGAGAGCTATGTCCAAAGCATATGTAGTTTTTCATGTCAAACAATTATTATTATAACAATATTGTTTTACTAAATCATCCCTGATGTCACCCGGACTGCTTGTAGAAAATCCTCAACTATCACAGAGATATAACTTCTTGTGGTAGGTACTTACTGATAGTGATCACTGATAGTTATCAGTGTTATTTTTCGTGTTATTTCTTCTTTTTGCCGAATTCCCCAGGAAGAGGGTTATTTTTTTCGAGAGTATGTATGTATCTAAGTACACACATCAAAAGTGTCTAGGGATCAAGCATTTTTAAGCGGATTTCTTGAGATTGAGATGTGGCTTTGTAATAAATTTATGATTTTATAAATTTATATGGATCCTTTTTGGTGCATTTCATAATTTGAATCAGGAACTGTGAATCAAATTCGAATAAAAGATGAAAATCAGCTGTCAATATTTTCCCTATAAAAACATACAACGCATTGAAGACATTATTAGTGCTACTGTTTCCCTACTACTGATTAAAACCAACGTTATTATGGAGCGGCGACGTCATTTAAGCAGGGAAGAAATGCTCAGAGCCGTGGGAATGATAGAAGCTGGTTCCCGGCAACGTACTGTGGCTTTAGCTCTGAATACAAGTCAGAGTGTTATCAGTCGACTTTGGACACGTTACCGAAGCACTGGTACCGTGGCTGAGCGCCATGGAGGACGGTATCGCTGCACCACACGGAGACAAGACCGATATATTCAAACCTTAACTCGAAGAGCTCCAACAATAACTGCCATGATGTTAGCCGTGAGGCTTCATCACTCTTCAGGGAACTTAATTAGCGACCAAACAGTCAGAAACCGCTTGCATGAAGTGAACCTTCATTCCCGAAGACCGCTACGGGTACCACCTATAGCAATGCACAATCGTAGGATTCGATATCAATGGGCTCTTGAACACAGAAATTGGGCAGAAGAACAATGGCGTTTCGTGTGCTTTTCTGATGAGTCTCGTTTTGGTATGAGACCGGATACAAGACGTATACGACACTGGAGAACCCCTGGACGCCAACAGCGATTAAAATCCTGCCAGGAAGTCCATCCTTATAGTGGTGGAACCATCATGGTATGGGCGGGTATTTGGATCGGCGGAAGAACTGAGTTGATTTGGATCAGAGGCAACCTCAACGCTCAAATTTATGCTGAGACGATTGTATCAGACGTCATCGTTCCTCTACAAGTGCAAATCGGTCCCTTATTTCAGTTAATGCATGATAATGCACGACCGCACACCGCAAGAGTTGTAAGACAGACTCTCGCCGCAGCTAACATCAATGTCCTGCCCTGGCCTGCTCAGTCGCCAGACTTGAACCCGATTGAGCATGCATGGGATATGCTACAGAGAAGAGCTCTGCCGAATATGGAGGGTATCCAGTCGCAAGAAGACCTTTTTTTGTTGTTGCAACGAACATGGGCGGCCATTCCACAGCGTGATTTGGATGAACTCATTTTGAGTATGCCAAACCGATGTTCTTGTGTTGTTAGTGTTCGCGGTAGAAACACGGATTATTAATTGTTTAAGTTACCCAATAAAATTTTAAAGAAAACTGTTATTTCAGTCTTTTTTTCGAACTTTTGTGTTAGTGGTTCAAATGTCAAAAATCCCTTTATTAGGAAAATGGCAAATTTCTTTATTAATGCAAAGGTGACTTGGTTTATCGTTACTGTGACAAACGAAAACACTTTATTTGATGAATCCTTAAAGAAAATTTTAATTAATATCAATCAAGAGAAAAGTTATTGCAAAAATATATGTTGATCCCTAGATACTTTTGATGTGTGTATGTATGTACTTATGTCTATTTCATTGGCACGGCCTGCAGCCTAATCGGTATGATGGATTTGGACTTTATTGGATATTTCGTTAGATTCGTGTAATTTAAGTCCATTTTGTTATTCCGTAGTTGGGCTTTTTATGCTTTTATAATTTAAGTACTTTGTTTAGATATATTTGGCTAAATATCAAAAATCAAACCCGTCTGAATTAATATCGTCAGATAAATAAAGAGAATAAAATTTAGAGACCATTAAGGCAATATTCCACATATCCTCTACGATGCATGCCGTAATATTTAACAGGTGTGTGAGACCAAGTTCATATTCAAAAATAGTAAAAAATAAAGGCCAATGTCCCGAAGAGTGGTTTTATTGAAAATTCATCGGTCGAGTGTTGAACAACAAAGCGACGACGGAACGTTGCTAGTCAAAAAACCCGCCGTCCGTCTCGTGACTTGCAACACTGGTGCTTTTCATTTGTCATTTATTTTGATTGTGGTAACTGGATGTGATGTGGAACCATATATTTTAATCGGGCCAGCGTATGCGCCAAGACCTCGCCGACCCGAGTCTTGATATCTAGCCATAGGTTCTAACGGAATCCACTATTAAGGGTGGGTGGTCCGGATTGTCTACACTCTACACTAATTTTCCGAAAGATTGCAACTGGCAGAGGATGGCATAAACACTAGATGTTACGAGGAATATGACATTTTATTTTGAACAAGAATTGTTGGTTTGATAAAATGTTATCGAACTAGACTTATAAGAAAAATATCACTATATATATATTCCGATGGCGCAATTATTTAAATTATCATTTGCACATATTATAATGAGTACAAGTATAAAAATTACACATTACAGTCTTCTCTCACTGAGCCGTATCCAGTGGGAATAAAGTATGTTTTAGCTATATAGGTAAACTATTCTCGTTCTTGTTTATTTATGTAGGTGTTGTTTTATTGGAGGTCATATTAAGGTGACCTCACAAGTGACTAACTTAATTTATATATCAAACAAACAAAACGCAGCTGACGAACTTGACAAACAAATACACCTGATGACGTGATAGGCTTAGACTCCACACTTGCTTGAACCTGATCGTAGGATTACCTACAAATTATGATTTGAATTAATTCAATCAATTATTTTGTCAAATACTCATTTGTTTTAGTTTTATCAAAGCGAATCCTAACAATTAACGGGGTAACGCTTAGAGTCATAAGTAGTTGAGCTACAACTGGTTTACATATAATTCTAAGTTAGAGTATGCGTCTGCCATTAGGCTTTTTGGGATACAGGAGGAACCTTCGCTTCTCCAGTAAAGTTTATCCATTTTTATTGTTCTTGGGAGTTCTTCATTAGATCCCCAGGACTCTATGGGGGTCAACGGTGGTATGTAGTATTCATAACCACTAAAACCCCCGCGGCTGTCACATCGGCACATGAAAGGGGAAAATGCATTATAGCCTCTTGAGAACTCCACACGGTGCTTACGGATACGGCGGGTAACGCTACACACGGAGTCAATAATCCAAAGATTTATCTCGAGATAGACATTGTTGGTAAAGAATAAAATAATAAGTATCTTTTTTTTAAGTATTTATTTTTAAGTTTTACAATTATTTTATAATAGCTTCATAGGTACAAAATCATAAAACAATAATTAACTCCGTTTAAGAAATATTTAACCACAGATAAAAAATTTATAGGACTATTCGTCACTAATATTCATATCGCTTGAATCATCATCACTGTCTGTGTAGCTTGAGGAGTCAGAATCTTGCAAATTAATAATAAATCGGTCCATCTCTTCATCAACGATGTGATCGTGCAGACAATATTCATCTTCAATAGTTTGTACATGTTTATCGCAGTTAACCCATTTTTCTACAGAGAATTCGGCAAATAACTGTTCCAGTGTATTTTTCTTTTTGTCTAAATTAGAATCAATTTCAATTTTTGCGAGCTGTCCTTTGATATCCCCCCAAACCAATTCGATTGGGTTCAGGTCTGGGTGATATGGAGGCAGTCGTAAGACTTCATGACCTGCCGCCTTTAAAATTTCATCTATTTTGTAACAATTTTCTGTCGCGTGTTGTTTGATTAAATTCAATAAATCACATTTTCTTAGAGACGTATAAAATTCAACATTGTGTCTTTGCAGCCAGGTTTGCATGGTGGCTTTTGTGGATGTCATTGTAGGCTTTTTGTCCTCTTGTACCGAGTGGTATGCGGCATTATCCATAACAATAACTGAGCTTGGCGGTAAATTTGGCAATAGCTTTTCTTTAGTCCATTTGCTGAAGTTTACAAAATTCATATCGCTATGATAATCTCCGGTTTTGCTTTTGGATTTAAAAATTAAAAGAGCTCCATCGATAAATCCGGCTTGTCCACCAGCATGTACAATAATTAAACGTGACCCTTTGCCAATATGCGACAGCACCCCTCGTTCTTCATTGGATTGCCAACACGCCGGTACATTTAATGACGAATTGACATATGTTTCATCGAGGTAAACAATGTTTCTTTGATCTCTTCTGTGCTTCTTTATCGCACTAAGATAACGCCACCGCCACGATACGATGTTTGGTTGTTCAATCAGTAATTTTCTTTTTGATTCATCATCATCATCATCATCATCACCAGCCGGAAGACGTCCACTGCTGAACATAGGCCTCCCCCTTCGAACGCCACAATGACCAACAATTGGCTATTTGCATCCACCGGTTACCTGCGACGCGCACAATGTCGTCTGTCCACCTAGTGGGAGGCCTACCTACGCTGCGTCTTCCGGTTCGTGGTCGCCACTCGAGAACCTTTCTTCCCCAGCGGTTATCGGTTCGCCGAGCGATGTGGCCTGCCCATTGCCACTTCAACTTGCAGATTTTAAGAGCTATGTCGGTGACCTTGGTTCTTCGGCGAATCTCCTCATTTCGGATTCTGTCGCGCAAAGAAACTCCGAGCATAGCTCTCTCCATAGCTCGTTGTGTGACTCTGAGCTTATCCAAAAGGCCAACAGTTAGGGACCACGTCTCAGTACCATATGTCATCACTGGCAACACACACTGGTTAAAAACCTTCGTCTTTAGGCACTGCGGTATTTTGGACGAGAAGATTTCGCGTAGTTTCCCGAACGCTGCCCATCCGAGTTGGATTCTTCGGGCGACCTCTTTGTCGAAGTTGGACCGACCTACCTGGATAGTTTGTCCTAGGTATACATAGTGGTCAACAACTTCGAGTGTATCGTTCCCAACAATTACCGGTACGGGTGCAACATGGACATTAGACATGATCTTCGTCTTGTCCATGTTCATTTTAAGACCCACCTGTTGGGAAACGCTACTGAGGTCGCTGAGCATCGTATTGAGGTCCTCCAGCGACTCTGCCATAATGACTATATCATCGGCAAAACGAAGGTGAGTGATGTATTCGCCATTGATATTGATGCCGAATCCGTTTGTCTTTTTGATTGACATTTCTTAAATCGAAAGCCAAGTTTATGAATCAATGTTCTCAAATATTCTCGGCCACAATTTAAAATTCCTTCTTCTCTGAGTTTCGCATTCAATATTTTTAATGTAGGAACCTTCTTATAAACCGTATAAAATTGAGTTATTTTTCTTCTAACAACGCCCTCTATAAAACTGTCAACTTCAATTTTTTTCTTTCGGATTTGTTTAATTTTTTTTTGGTGATTTAAAATTTACATTATTTTGTTCATCTTTCAGTTCATTTCCTTCTTTTATTATTTTACATATGGTAGTCACCGAAAGTCCTGTAGCTTTAGCAACAAGTTTGTTTAGGTTTACGTCTTCAAGATACTCTGTAGAATTATGATCTTGTTTTCTGGCTTTAAAAAAGGAATATACATTGTATGCTATTTGTTTAGCTTGCTTGTTAATTTTGTTCGCAAAACTGGAAGAGCGATTCATCTTGAGATTTATCTTGGCAGTCGTATACCTTGTGCGTTTATCTTCAAGCGTCCGTAACAAAAACACCAACCGCGCGCTGCGAGCACAGCCAGCGCACTGCCGCACTTGACGTAAGCTCTCTGCTCCGCGCACCCCTTTCACCCATCCGCTAACATCTCCCCTCGCTCCCTTCTTACCGCGCAGGCGATACGCGAGTTAAACGGTCGGCCTATAGATAAATCAATAAAAATCTTAACAATTAACCCTATGTTGGTTGCTTAAATTTTTGAATCACATAATATTTAAAAGTACAACCTTCCAACGCTATCAGATCAGCTCGATGTTGCATAATACGGTCATTTATTCTACATGTGATAAATGTAAAATAATTTGGACGTCATTGTGGCAGACTCGCTGGAGTACCTGAATACGATGCTTAGCGACCTCAGTAGCGTTTTCTAAAAGGTGGGTCTTAAAGTTAACATGAATAAGGCATCAGAGATCACGTCTAATAGCCATGTGGTACCTGTACTGGTAGTAGTTGGGAACGATACACTCGATGTTGTTGACCACTATGTCTATCTTGGACAGATTGTCCAGTTAGGTCAGTCCAACATCGACACAGAGGTCGATGATGATGTTATAAGTGGGTTTAACATTAAATTGAAAGGTTCCATGTTCCAAAAATATCCATGACGAGGCTTACGTGAGGTCGCAACCAACAATTTAAAGAACCACAGTATGTAGAACTCTTAAAACTAAATGCTTTGATCTATTGACCGCAAGGGACGAGGATGCAAGATTAAAAAATATTAAGTAAGTAAGTATATGTTTTAACTATTAAATTTTATATACAGTTTGCTGTGCCTTACAGGGTCCATAATTGTACTTAGCTGTAAGCCTCTAATTTAAGAGCTTGTCAACATTATGGAAAGCAATTAATGATATGAATATGTATCTTGTTTATCTCATCTCATCTGTTTTACCATTGAGACAGTCCTGTGTCGGATGACGGAAAGGTAGACTTCTTATCGATTTTCATTTTTCGTAGCTGTTTAGTATCGTGAAAAATGTTGGTGGGAATGAAAGTCCTTAAATCACTAAGCAATAGCAATTATCATGAGCTAGGCAAACTACATGGAATGTGCGAGGGTTTCTTTCAAAGAACAATGTAACCACTAACATTTAGGTTCTATCGTTTATATCTTCTATCTATGCGTGTTTACCATACCCAACCAGCCCAGCCTAAGTAATAAATCCTCTTTGACCCAACCAACCGCCTCTTCAATTTGTCTGTTTACTTACTAGGTATAACATATTTATAATTATTTTATCAAAAGCACAAACTTTTGAGGCGCAAATAATCTATTTCTAGATTTTTTTTTACTTCAAAACAATACTTTGCTTTCTCTGACGATTTAAATATATTAACTTCTGCAAGCTTTTTGACAGGCTGACCTCTAACATCGCAACCTTCAGAAACACTGTTAGATGTCGATCCTCGAACAGGCTCGACGTAGAAGTAGAATATGCGACAGCACCTAACACTACCTAAAATAATTATTTATGTGAATTACAAGAAAGGTCAAAGTAGCATTAAAATTTGAATCGGAAAGTTTAAGAAGGCAATTTAGTTGGAATCGTTTAGTCGTTCGTTTGGTTGGAAGGTTTTGTAATAATCAGAAAAACTAATGTGCTTTCCTTAAAATGCCATGTGGTGCGTATTTTTTAAAGTTGTCTTATGGCCTGTTGAAACACCTTTGGTAGTAGATGTCTACAAATACGCAGCGCGGTCCACAATCTCTGTACTAAATGGTTCTACCAGAGACTCTTCTACCTCCATTAGCTTAAAAATCAAATGCTTTCGAAAGCGGGAAGATGGGTTAATTAGCATATTCATTTGGACGCTATCTAGAGAACGTCACGGTAGTCAATGGTCAGTGAGCTCCTTCTCTTAGTTTACATAAAATCAGCTTTTAAAAATATACTTACCTATAACTAATAATAATTTCTAAAGCAAGAAATCGTTTCATGAAACATGTTACTCACAAAAAAAAACAACAGGAAGGAGATGAAGAATTCGTCATTAACAACAAAGTAGGCCTTTATCAACTTTGTAACGCTTTAACTTACACGAGAGAAAAGTATTCCCCTTAGATAAAGCTTATCATTAAGCCCTTTTACCCTATAAAATACATGTTAAATATCTACAGTAACACAGAGTACCTAAAATGACTGATACAGTATGTAACTCATGCTATATTAGTATTTTTTTCATTGACGATAATGCTTGAAGTTTCTTGAATAGTTAATTAGTCTATTTCATGGCGAAATGGACATCATAATTTGAAATAAGAAATATTAATATCTTCGATGTTCTCTGCCCAATTCCGTTTCCTTTCAGGTCATTTAACTTCAAGTTTGTTCGTTAAACTGCGAGTCTTGTCACAGCTTAAATTATATTTGTGTTGTGTCCGCCTAACGAGGGGTTGCCCGACGTAAATCGACAAGCGCCTCCGGCTACCGAGGTAATTGCTTTTGCTGATGTATCATCTGTTTACTGTTTATTCAGATCATCGCCTTACCAGGTAGCCGGCCACGCGCCGAGGATCTGTTGCAAATTTCTCTTTTTAGTTGAAAAATGTATTTTTTTTAATAACCAAGAATACATGACTGCTTCGTTAATAATTGACATTTCATATTGCTCTTTATAGGTCGATTCTGCACCCTATCTGGAAATGTACCTAGCAGTGTATGTACATTTTATTTTGCCTGCGAAATATCAAGCATTAGTTCTGAGGGTTTGCTGTTCTGTAAACACAAAAATGACCTCGGTTACGGATCTGAAAGAAGTCCATTCGCGGCGCGGCCGCGGCGGACACGCGATGTCCCCGCCCACGCGTCGCCCGCCGCAAATGCGCACGCCGTGTCGTATGTAAATGCACCATGTCCACTCTTGCCTTTAATTAATCTCTAGTCGCATAAATAAAGCCGTGGCCTGCCTTGGATCGCTCCATTCCGAATAAACAATGGGAACCCGATTCAGACCCGTCGCAATCATAATTCCAATATAGATTGTAGATTTTAGCTCGTATCGCAATAGCGATTGGCCTGAGATTGAGTATTTTGCATGCGACTATGATAAGTAATTTTGTTAATAGACTATATATATATACTCGTACCATTTTAAATCTTGTCTGCAGCATCGGCATGAACTCTAACCAGCTAATAATTATATTATTTTATTATACTGAGAATTTAGATGTTTCGTTTTGTTTCCTTGATAATTCAAGGAAACAAAACGAAACATCTAAATTCGAGTTTTTCGTAACATCTTTTGAACGTTCTTTCAACTTACATCAAGGAGCTGAATACAATTCTAACTTAAACTTTCTAGGCACAACTTAAAGAAGAGAGTCCAATCTGCATGAATTAACGCGTACCTATTGTAAACTAATCCCTAGTATCGTGTAGATTTAAACAGACTTTTTACACGGGTGCTAGTGATCGTAGTTTACTCTTATTAACCTTTTCTTGCATGTTAAGTCTACATTTCTAGATATGTCCTCAATGTAATAATTGACAATAAAACTACCAAATAATCTTTGGTTGATATACTTGCACTGCAGTAAATTAACATGTTAATACAAAATATACCATCACTGCGCGTACCTACGTATTAAAGGTGTCGTTCTAAGCACGTCACCTGAATATTGACAGATGAGATTATAGATCGCCTAAAAAATATTTAAACCAATAAATATTATATAAGCAAAGTAATTAAAAAGCTCAGCTACAAATCAGTCATCGATATTGATAAAGGTTACATTATTAGTGGCGCATTGTATCGGGCGAGCGGGCATCGCTCAGCGCGTCGCCTAGGGCGGCTAACAGTGCCTCGAAATTGTTAAAGCGAACTGGTATAACGCGTCGATGAATCTTGCACTGGTGTTGCATCTAAAACAAATAATTTAAATCATGTCGTCGAGTGGTCGCGACCGGGCCGAATGGGTATTATAATGTGAGGGTGGCAGGGAGCGGGGCGTCAGCGCGCCGCGGAAAGTAATCAACGAATAAGGATTTATTGAGGTGCCCGCGGCTGCGACGGCCTCGCGGTGCGCGCGCGGTGCCCGGCCCGGGACCGCCGACGACTCGCCATGGACGCCCAGCCTCGCTCGCCCGTGTAATCAACGAAAATGGCTTACAGTGTAAATCAGATACAGCGTATAGATTTAGACCTCCCGAGACCCATGAATAGTGAACACTTATCTCGGCCGGGTACGCGACATCTTCATTATCGCCGAGTGTTAAAACTTGTTAATCTGTCACTTAGTTAATTATTATGCGAGGGCCGCCGTTAATTGATTCAGCCGAGGACAAAATGTTAATAAGTTGTGATAGCGACGGTGAAACGGTGCTACTGTCGAGAGACGCATCGTTTTGAAATGCAAATTGTGCATTTCGGATATTGGTGTGGATGGCGGCGATAACAGGCGCGGCTGCTGAATTAATATATGTATGTGTAACACGCGACTTTGCACTTTGTGCGCGCACGCACCTCGTCCGCGCTGCGTACAAGCTACTTACTTTTAAGTATTCCTATGTCCCTTTGTATAAATAGCCCATCCTTATCCTATTTTTATCAACATAGTATTATTGTTATGGTCCAATCTCATTAATGATCATCATACTCAGCCTACATCAGTCCACTGCTGAAAATATACCTCCTGCAAGACATCCCATTGAGAACATTATTCAGCTCTCTTCTTCAAGTTAGTGACGACCGATTTCACACAGTCACAGAGCATCCTACGTTACGGTTAATGGTGTCCACTCCAGTTTATCCCAACAATCATTGGTTCTGCGGCAAATATGACCAGGCCACTGCCACGTCAATCTGCTAATCCGTAGAGATATGTCGGCAAATTTGATTCTCTGTCAATCGGTACTTTCAATAATTAAATGTTCTAATTTTTTCCCCTAGCTGTCGTTGGTATTTCAACCGTAGAATTCATCTACTCTGAATTCAATCTCTAGTTTGTACTAAGAGTATTAGGGTATTATTAGAGTATTATTAGAAGAGAGAAAGAAAATATAAATAATATTATTTTATACCAGAGATATATCCGCACACATCTCCGACGTCAGTAATCAGGTTTTAATGTCGCATTAAGTGGCATGATAACGTGTTAATAGGGTGTTGCATGGTAAGTATTTATTTAATTAATTAAATATGAAGGGCCGCGAAATGGTAATGGGGCAGACGGCGGTCACCGGCAAATTTGATAACATTCCTGTTTCAACATGCCGCACTGTGCACATACTCGGGTTAATACTGCCTTCTTTATGAAACCACAAACGCCATAATACGAGAATAAGTAGCCGATATCAGATGAAAAGTGATGTCGATTCATTGGAAGAATAGGCACAGTAAAGTGGATAAGCACAAATATGGGTTAACAAAATTGTAGAGCAATTTTCTTCATGTCACTGTATTTGGTGATCAATGCATTAGTTCACTTATAATAAATGATAAGCAGACACGGTTTTTAACAATAAACAAGAAAAAAACCATTCTAGGAGAGATGACCAAAAGTAACAAATTGGTAAACAATGTCATTAATTAAGGTTAAATCTAATGTGCCTGATAGATTAATGTTCGTATATTTAAAAATCGATGTTATTGCTTTGTAGTTTTTAACACGCTTTTATTAGCTTGACCTGTATGTATGTATGTAACTATGATGGTAATGGAATCTTGCGATGCAATTTTGACCCACTTCTACACGTCCAAATAATTTGAAATTTTGCACATGTGTCAAGAACCGGTGACAATACAATAATATGGTATCATCGAGCTGATCAGATGCTGAGGCTCGAAGGTGGATAAGGGAACCCTTGGATAGTAACTAGTAAACACATCGTGTTTGGGCTCATTTGATTTGTTTTAAAGAGTTCTTTTCACTTTGACCATTAATGCGGACCTGATGATGGAACAGGAAGGTGGGTAACGGAACCCTGGAATGGCTACTAGTAAACACATCTATTTGGGCGCATTTGATTAGTTTTAGAGAGTTCTTTTCACTTTTACCATTAATGAGGACCTGATGATGGAACTGGAAGGTGGGGGACGGAACCCTGGAATGGCTACTAGTAAACACATCGAGTTTGAGCTCACTTGATTAGTTTTAGAGAGTTCTTTTCACTTTTACCATTAATGCGGACCTGATGATGGAACTGGAAGGTGGGGGACGGAACCCTGGAATGGCCACTAGTAAACACATCGAGTTTTGGCTCATTTGATTTGTTTTGAAGAGTTATTTCCACTTTAATCATTAATGAGGACCTGATGATGGAACTGGAAGGTGGCAGACGGAACCCTGGAATGACTACTAGTAAACACATCGAGTTTGGGCTCATTTGATTTGTTTTAAAGAGTTCTTTTCACTTTAACCATTAATGAGGACCTGATGATGGGACTGGAAGGTGGGGAACGGAACCCTGGATTGGATACCAGTAAACACATCGAGTTTGAGCTCACTTGATTAGTTTTAGAGAGTTCTTTTCACTTTTACCATTAATGCGGACCTGATGATGGAACTGGAAGGTGGGGGACGGAACCCTGGAATGGCTACTAGTAAACACATCGAGTTTTGGCTCATTTGATTTGTTTTGAAGAGTTATTTCCACTTTAATCATTAATGAGGACCTGATGATGGAACTGGAAGGTGGCAGACGGAACCCTGGAATGACTACTAGTAAACACATCGAGTTTGGGCTCATTTGATTTGTTTTAAAGAGTTCTTTTCACTTTAACCATTAATGAGGACCTGATGATGGGACTGGAAGGTGGGGAACGGAACCCTGGATTGGATACCAGTAAACACATCGAGTTTGAGCACATTTGATTTGTTATAAAGAGTTCTTTTCACTTTGACCATTAATGAGGACCTGATGATGGAACTGAAAGGTAGGGGAATTACGTAGTGCTTTCTTAAATTTAGCAAACTCATTGCGATACCTATGCGTAGGTAATATCTACCCTGTAAATATATGTTTTGCAACAACCTGCCTACGATTCAAGCTACGAATAAATAAAAATTGCCAAGTTTATCCGTATTTTAGACTAATATTTCTAAGACTAAAAAGTGTAAAATAAATTCATAGTTTAATTAAAAAACTAAAAATACACGCTTTTATAAAGTACTTATACTGCACTAAAAAGTAATAAATAATTTATGGAACTCGTTCTTTCTACCCCGTGTTTGTCATTAAGCATTATATTTAAGTGTGAAAGCGTGGGGCGCCTTTTCTGAATAACAGCTTAACATTTCTTTCCAATTTCAAGTAGGTAAGTAAGTACTTTTATCGACATGACAATAATTTTTAATCAGTGAATACAGAGAAAAAGTGCCCCACGCTTTCACACTTAAATATAATGCTTAATGACAAACACGGGGTAGAAAGAAAGAACGAGTTCCATAAATTATTTATTACTTTTTAGTGCAGTATAAGTACTTTATAAAAGCGTGTATTTTTAGTTTTTTAAACTATGAATTTATTATTACTGAAGGAGCTATGATCATATCTCCGGCACCCCTACGACATTTTACTCTTATTAGTTTTGATGTCGACAAGATAAAGACTCAAGATTCGATATGGAGTTACTATATCATTCCTTAATATACAAGATTTGTACTTATAAATTATATTATTTGGGTAACCTAAACTTAGGTAAGTTTCGAGATAATCAACAGCAGCCGAAAGACGTCGATTGCTAAGCAAAGGCCTCCTCATTATAAAGGAAGGGTAGGCTTGGGGATCGCAGTGAAGCTGGTAGGTAATCCAATAAAAAGACGTTGCTGCCCGTCCTCTTCTTGTATTAGACGAGATAAATATTTATCTTAATTATTTCAACATTATATTTAAAAATAATGTTCAATATTATTTATTAGTACATATGTATAATTATAAATAAATCTATACATATCTGTGCGGTTAACGGCTTTTTAACCGACTTCAAAAAAAGGAGGAGGTTCTCAATTCGTCTGTATATATATATTTTTTTTCTATGTATGTTCGCGCATAACTCTGGCAATTATGAACCGATTTGCAAAAATCTTTCTTCCATCCATTCTTTAATCCGTTAGTTGGGTCCCATAAAAAAATTATTGCTTCCGAATAAGTAGTTCCTGAAAAAACAATAATGGTGACTGCGCAGGAAACTTGCAGGAACCTATATAGATGACTTTATGTCGCTTTTTAAGGACAAAAATGGTCATAACTCTGGCAAATATTTACCAATTCCAATGATTCTTTTTTTATTCGAAAGAAGAAACCACTGTAATGAATCTGTATGAAATTTATCACAACCGGATAAGAACTTCCTGGAAGACCATGAACGATGAGGTGGAATTTATCGGATATAAAATCTTTTTTAAAAAAAATTGAACCGACTTCAATATCACTGAAAAGTATAAAATAATTTAAATATAATTGAAGTTGGTGTTAGCTTACCGGCTGTGTATATTTGGCACCAACTTCAATAATATTTAAATTATTTTATACTTTTCAGTGATATTGAAGTCGGTTCAATTTTTTTAAAAAAAGATTTTTCTATGTTTATTGTTCGTTAGGCCTAGGCGGTAATGTAACATTTTTTAAAAGTGTTTATCGTAATTGGCATTATACTTCTATGAACAGCTGATATAATAATATGTACTTATTTGTTATAATAAATGTTGTAAAAGTTGTTATAAGACTATTTACTCCTAAATATCATAATGCGTCCGACTCAATCCGTTACAGCTGTAACTGTCTATAAATGCAAAGATCATACATAAGTGACCTAGATATTAGTTAATAAATAAATAAAATATTTACAGAAAAATAAAAACCGACTACAAAGAAAATTACATAAAAAGCCATCGATATAATATATAAACAAGATTTGGTGTCACGGTTCAAAAAGTGGTAGCGAGAAATAGCGCCCTTGTGTCGCTATTTCTTTACAAGCCCTACATCCTGACAAATTTATTTTTGCCGATAGGAGTGTCGCTACTGTCTATATGAAACTGTCAAACTACACGTAATTATCATAATAGAAATGTTAGTTCAGGTTTCCGCCACCAGCACAGATAAGTTTGCAACCTCCGCGACCACATTATACTTCGTTTATTTCACGAAGACAAGGCTGATTTACATGCAGCAGACGAGAGATCATGCTGCCCAAGTCACATATTTAAAGATAAAAATACATATTTTTTAAAATAAAATTCACTATTTTGACTCATTTCCCGGCAACGGCACGCAACCAGTCGCCATCTTCATTACGTGATTTTGTGATGCCCGAGTCACACGTAAATTTACCTCCACAAATCAAATAAGATTGGATTTAAAGAAAATTTCCGCTAGTGAAGATATTGTATCGTCATAAGATGTGTCAGCATAATATTGGTAAATTCTTTACTTGTTGTAGTTGTCATAAAACTTCAAGGTGAGTACAAAATTATATCTCAAAGTACAGACTAATATTTTTCTTTTCGGCAACTACCCACTTATTATATTTTTATATTAATTAAATAATCTACATTGTGATTAAAACATCTCAATCATAAATACGCCAAGGTATGTCGTACGTAAATGCTCAGTATCACAAAACGTGTATTGTATGTGTGTCCCAACATAGTATCTATCTTAAGGGGGTTTGCGCGCTTTTGTGTACTTTGGCATTTGGAAAAAACATAAATAATTAAGGTAGGTACCTATCATGAACTATATTCTATTTGATGCTCATCGTATGATGTACTCGTGATATCCCAACGTATTTATTTTGCGCGGGGATGACGTGATATAGGATATTTACCTATTTGAACCCACAAATTAATCATAGATCAGATATACCATTTCGATATCACAATTTCAATGTTACGAAAATATTACTACTATAATATACACTACCTACTTTGTGTTATGAAAACGTGTTACCAACGTGAATACACAATACACGTATATAGTGTACGGAAGGTGCCATGAAATAAATAAATATAATTATAACCATACTTTTCTGTGATGTCTTTTTGCTGTGGTGTTTGTGAATAGCTAGGAGCTGTCATCGTCTTCGGAGTTGGTCAAGAGGCGTTAGTCGTATTGTCCTCATGTAAACCGTGTATGGATCATATGACATATGTATACAATGTTACCTATGATGTGTATTCATTGTTTAATCCTCGCGCTAGTCGTGTAAGGATCATTTGACGTCTATCTACACTGCGAGGCGCATTCATCGTTTAATCCTCGCGCTAGTCGTGTAAGGATCATTTGACGCCTATCTACACTGCGAGGCGCATTCATCGTTTAATCCTCGCGCTAGTCGTGTAAGGATCATTTGACGTCTATCTACACTACGAGGCGCATTCATCGTTTAATCCTCGCGCTAGTCGTGTAAGGATCATTTGACGTCTATCTACACTGCGAGGCGCATTCATCGTTTAATCCTCGCGCTAGTCGTGTAAGGATCATTTGACGTCTATCTACACTGCGAGGCGCATTCATCGTTTAATCCTCGCGCTAGTCGTGTAAGGATCATTTGACGTCTATCTACACTGCGAGGCGCATTCATCGTTTAATTCTCGCGTTAATCATGTATGGATCATATGACGTCCAACCACACTATAATGTGCATTCATTGGTTAATCCTCATGGGCAGCGTGTAAGTATCCCTTGTAAGTATCAGATATCCAACTACGTCGCAATGTGTTCTCACTTGATCCTCATGTGAATCGTGTATGGGTCCTGTGACAAAATGCACAATATGTGTTTATTGGTTGATCCTCACGTAAACCGTGTATGGGTCCTATGGCGTGTAACTATCTTACAACGTGTATTTATTGTTCGATCCTCACGTACACTGTGTAGGGTGCCTGTCACATCAAAATATGTACCTTACAAAGTGTATTTATTGTTTGATCTTTACGTAAACTGGTTATGGGTCTTATGACATCAAACTACCTTACAATATGTATTATTGTCGGATTCCCCCGTATACCGTGTATAGCTCCGATGGCATCAAGCTAATACATAAAACAATCTTTAATGCTTTGTATAGTACCAGACATAATATCAAATTGTCAGGCACATACTGCTAGATATGGATTTTATGAACCCCAGCTAGGTATGCGCCACCTGAGGAGGTAGCGCATAGACCGAGTTATAGCAAAGTATGTCTCCCAGTAAGTGTAAATCAAGTAAAAAGGTATAAATAATAATACTGATTGTGACTACTGGTTGTGAATAATAATATTGCGCATAACATGCGTATACAAAACATAATCTTGTAAATTATGAGATCCTAATAATCAATCAGATTTACCACTTTCAAGGACATATATACTTAGCAATTATTGGGCCAAGGCCCTGCGTAAAATAAATCATTTATAGAATGCTTAAATTCAGTACTAGTAGTAGTATTAACTCCAGTACGGCGGAAGCTTGCTTAAACATATATTTCAATTTCAATTTATTTACTCGTAAAACCTTAGAACAACCTATATTATGACATATTTGTACCTATAGGTAGTAACAATATCAGTTTTGTAAATTTGGCAAGGCAGGGAAATCAAGAAGGTCCAACAGCGTTGCCTGCACAGCTCGAATACTTTAAATTCGTATCAAGTAATTGCATACCGCAAAGTCAAATATGATGGTACTTTATTTGTATAACACCTGAAATTAACTAGGTACTCATATTTTGCAATACATGAATTGAATTGAATTGAAAAATGTTACTAACCACAGCGTATACGGTAGTCAAAAAAAAAAAAAAAAAGAAGTTATACGTAATTTAATTTCGCACCGCATTTTTCAGAAGATTTTAACGTATGGGGGGTGGACAGCCTAGAAGCCGTAAGTTTATCCCTACCACAGGCCTGTGCAGATCCTTGCACAACGATGACGTCGCTTTCATCATGCCCGCAGTCCAGTAACTACGCAGAAAAACACTACGAGCTGAATATGCTACAGGTATGCTTTGGAATACTATATTGGTAGCTGTCTGTATTGACAATTTATAAAAAAATCCCCTAAGCCACACACTGCAAACATTGAGCAATGTCTGTGCTACGGCGGCACCCGGCCGCCGGCGAACATACAATGACATGTGTATGTACAAATATGAATACATAATTTATTGTAACAACCTCATGCTGGATGTGTACATGCCAAACAGTTGTTATCCTGGCTGGGAGTCAGCCCTCGACTTTGGGGTGGCGGTTGAGGTTTCTAGTCACCGCATTATCCGTCCCGTCAAACATTAGTTTTATATAATAAGTTACAAGATCATTTGATTGATCGATCATAGACGGTAATACAGGATAACATGATAAACTCTAGACGTCTATGTCCACTATCATAATAATTACTCACATCAATTATTGGTTTATGTAATTCTGACTTATTAGCATCGATGTACCTACTTATATTACTCGTATTATAATCGAATTTTATTATTTCTTGCAAAATACCTAGCGTTTCTTCTCACATTTTAACTGGAATACCTACTGTAGTATAATGGTAAAAGAAAATAAAGTCTTTATATACACATGAAATACACTAGAAATTAATATCAATTAGGTCTAAAAATAGAGTAAAAAGATGTTAATACAGACTTAGAATCTTCAATTTTATGTGAATCGCCTAATGATAATTGGGCATATTATAGCCTTATCGATAGGATACCGCTATCACTTGATAATTGCTATGCTATCATTTATTTTACAAGACATTATTCTGGTTACACTCACATTACTTTAACTGAAATCAGAATCTATCATTGTTACCCTAATCGACAACAACGATAACAGTAATATTATAATAATGAACTTATACTCGTATACCCAATGAAAGAAGGTTCTTCAAAGTAGTAAAGTAAAACATTTTTACTATTGCACCAAATTTTAATATGAAAATTTATTTGGAATACAAGTTGGCTATTAAATTATCTTAGAAAATGAGTGCTCGTAACTGTGCAACATTACAACTTTTTCAGCTGCTTATTATGTTTATTTATGTGCTGTAGTTTGTATACATGTTAACACCAGATTAAACTTGCTCTAAAAAAAAAAAAAAAAAAAAAAAAAAATTGCGCTCTAATCGAATGTTAACCTCTACGTTCCACACTATTTAACAGAAAATATGAATTGTTTCCCACTCATCTATCTTCAATTACTATACCTACTTATAATTAAACATACCTATATGTATACGAAAGTGGGAAGTATACATGGGTCGTCGATATCCTTCGATACGTTTGTTTATGTATAAGATGCACATATATTATAAATATGGAAACTTTTTCTTCATGTGCACTGTGTCCACTTTACTCTTCTTTTTTTTTTTTTTTTTTTTCAACGCTCCTCTTACAGGTCTGCTGGAAGAGATTTCATATGAAATAAGCAGCACTTTTGTACATTTTTTCCTACTAATTTTATGTAATTGTTTCCTTCTGTATGCATAAATTGAAAAATAAATAATGAACCTTGCAGGGCAGGTTCTTTGAATGGGGTTGGAGATCGCTTTCTATATTGTTTGAAAATTGAAAACTAGAGATACCGCAGAGAGATGTATATCTCTGCCGTAATGGCAGAACCGAAAGTCATTGTCGCGGTATTTAGTATACCTACTTGTATATCTTGCATGAAAAGTAAACAAGAAATTTATTAAGTATATAGATAGGCAATATGCCTTAATAACTTTAATTAAATTTTTTCGATGCTCTAAACATCCTGCATGTAAATCAGCCTTGTCTTCGTGAAATAAACGAAGTATAATTGAGAATCAAACGAACTTACCTTGTGAAGTTTGATGTCTAATTATATGAGTTTATTGAACGAAGACAAGATACTCCCGCCCTCCCTCAATACTCCCGAAAAGTATCGAAAAAAATTGGCTCTAAAAGTAATGAAGATGGCGACTGGTTGCGTGCCGTTGCCGGGAAATGAGTCAAAATAGTGAATTTTATTTTAAAAAATATGTATTTTTATCTTTAAATATGTGACTTGGGCAGCATGATCTCTCGTCTGCTGCATGTAAATCAGCCTTGTCTTCGTTCAATAAACTCATATAATTAGACATCAAACTTCACAAGGTAAGTTCGTTTGATTCTCAATTTTAGATGTCATTTTGTTCGTGAATGTTTATCTAGTTTATATATTATATCGATGTAAAAAGCATTAAATAAATATGTAATGAAAATATAATGAAATCGGTGCCGAATTTGAAAGATATTAAAACTATTTAAAAAAGAATTACCAGAATCGGATTTAAAGTTTCTGAGAAATCGAGGACAAACCTACATACATACACTCATGAGATTTGGTACTTTTATAATTTACAGTCTATTAATTAATTATAGCCCGTTGCCAGGCCATATGCATTTGCCGAGGTGTCGTTTATTATATGCATCGATATAATAATAATATGACTGTAGACTAAGGTGTATTTTTTTTGTCGTATGCTTAGTGGCCAACATGTAATTGTTGTTTAAGCTGCCCTTAAGCCTCTGACTTGGCTTAACGACTACTGTCTAGATGACAACTGACAACTGGGACCGACTTTTTACGTGTACTCCAAAGCACAGAGACTCTCAGTTTAAATAGTGGCATTTAAACGGTCACCCATCTAAGGACAGACCTTGCCTGACTTAACCAACTGATCGTTTACCGATCAGGATTACAAAGGTTTATATAAAATTAATTATCCAATAAATACTTGAATAAACTATCGTTAGCACATTTTATAGTTGTGAAAGAACACTTATCAAGTATTCCTATACTACTTAATAATTTAAAGTTTATCGTAATACAAGCAATAAAAACTTTATTGAAACTAAATATTTACAGTTTACAGTTTATTTACAAACATGTAAACTTAAACTAGGTAAAAAACTTCCTCAAAGTCGCCGCACTGGGAGGGAAGGGTACCTACCTAAAAGACTGGCGGCATTACCCCTTTGTATAGCCAAGCTTATACGTTGGCAGTTGAGCGAATCGACAGCGTTGCTAAAGGGAGGATCCTCCAACCGAGCGAGGTGTGATGCTCATAGACGCTGTTAACCGCAGATGGCTATTGCAGCTTCACCGGACAATAGGAGGCGAGCGCTTGAAGCGCTCTAGCCTTTACGGCAGAAGTAGCGACGAGCACAAGGGCACCTCAGGAGTCAGGGAGGCACGGCCTCGGCTTGGGCTGTCGCTTAAGAGAGGGCTGAGTTTACCACCGGTTCATAACGCGCCCCCACTGAGAAGAACCTGCATGAAACTCAGTGGGGTGATGCACGTCGTTGCGGTCGCATACGTACGACCCTTCGGCCTCGCCGGCGAGACCGGTGTCTGATAGCTAGTGTAGCATACGGTTGTCGGGGAGGGGTCGGCGCATCCCGGTCCAATAGGACCGTCATGGGGTCAGGAGGGTCGAGCAGTACGTGCCGTGGTCTGCGGCGCGAGTCAGAAGGACTAGCGGCGTAATCGGCGGCGGCGCGGATTAAACTGTTCGCGTGACGGGACGCGGATACAAAGTAGCGTTTCGACGCTTCTTTGAGGAACTTACGAAGGGGATCTAATTTGAAATCGGAATGCAGATCTACGTTCCGCATGTACCACGGGGCACCGACGGCGCGACGGAGGAAACAATTCTGGATAACCTGGAGGCTATCGATACGGGTGCGGGCGGCGTGTGCGAAAACTACACTCGCGTAAGTCATGATAGGGCGAATGCAAGCTTTGTATAATGTCAACTTATTTCTAAGCGACATTTTACTCCGCTTGCAGAGAAGGGGATACAGGCGACCTAATACGAAAGCCGCTCGATTGCGGACGGACCTAATGTGCGGGCCGAAAGTCATGCGGGAGTCCAAGGTGACTCCGAGGTACTTAACCTTCCTAGTCCAAGGGATAGGGCGATTGAATAGGGATATTGGGACTAGTCGTCTGTTGGGCCGAAGGCTCCGCGCGGAGAACATATTGGCGGGTCCCCGGGAGAAGACCACCGCGGCACTCTTCTCCGGGTTCACCTCTATGCGCCACGTACGGAACCATTGACCCAGGGCGTCGACTGCGGCTTGAAGAGCACGCGTCAAATAGGACATGTTCCTATGGGAATAATAGAGAGCGGTGTCATCCGCGTAAAGGGCGAGTTGGACTCTGCTCGAACGAGGAATGTCGTTCGTGAACAGGCTGAACAAGAGGGGAGAGAGCACGGAGCCCTGAGGTACTCCGGCCTGTATAGGATGGGGTGAAGAAAACGTACCTTCGACCCGGTATCGAAAGGTACGATTCGAGAGAAAGTCTCGTATGATGAGTACGAGCCTATCGGGGACTCCTAACTGGAAGAGCTTGTATATCAAGCCGTTGTACCAGACCTTGTCGAAGGCCTTGGCAACATCGAAGAATAGGGCGCCTGTGTAGACGGGCTTGGGCTGGTTGAGCCCGGTCAGGATGTGTTCCGTGAGGCGGTGCACCTGGTGGACGCAAGAGTGTCTGGTTCGAAAGCCAAACTGCTCGTCAATAAGGATATTATTAGAACTGACAAAGTCTTTGAGTCTCGCTAATAGCAAGCGCTCATAGAGTTTGCCGAGAGACTTGAGAAGACTGATAGGCCGGTAGCTCGCAGGGCTGCTGCGAGGCTTACCCGGCTTAGGGATACCTACTACATCCGCGTCTTTCCATTCGGCAGGAAAGACGCAGTGGGACATGGCTGCGTTGAAGATAGTCACTAAAAGACATATCAGATGGACAGGGAGAACCTTGAGAACGCGATTGGAGATGCCGTCGGAGCCCGGTGCTTTCTTCGGCTTAAGGCCTTTGATCAGGTCTTCCACCTCGGTTTGCGTGACCGGGGAGAGGGATTCGGTGGGAGGGAGTGAGGACCTGCGCTCTACTTCCCTATCCACAAGATCGAGGTGCGCCGGATCGACGGGAGCGGAGCTGGGTGTGCACTGACTCTCTAGAGAGTCAGCGAGAACCTCAGCCTTCTCGTCGTCCTCGAACGCGGGTGGGTCGCCTGAAGGGCGGGTCAAGGGGGGCATGGTAGCTAAGGTGTCGGTTTTGAGGGATCTCGCGAGCCGCCAGTAAGCCTGGTGTGACGGCGAGATCTCCTCTAGAAACCCTCCCCATCGAGCCTCCCTGAGTTCCGCGATGCTGCGCTTCACGTCCCTCTGCAAAGCACGCATGCGGACCCGATTGGCATCGGTGGGGTAGGAGTCGTACGCGCGAATAGCCGCGTTTTTAGCGCGGACTACTGGGAGGACTGGCTGATGGCCGATTTGAGATGATCGGTGAAAGCGCCGATCGCTTGGTCGGTGTCCTGAGGGGACGAGATTTGCGCCGGGAAGCGGGCAAGATTCGGAGAGTCGGCATCGGCTAAACAGGTGTTTAGCTGATGCCAGTCCAGAACGGTCCTAGTGACCGGCTGGGAAATGGGCGGCGGACCTAGTTCCATTAGGACCGGTCGGTGGTCAGAGTCATTATTGGGATAATGGGTCGGGCGCATAGGTGCGATGACGTCAAAGTCGAGAACGTCGACCAAGCCGTCGAGGCACCTGCCGTTGCCGGTGGTGACGTTACAATTCCACCTGACATGCTTGCAGTTGAAGTCTCCGGCCAGAATGACCGCGTTGTCCAGGTCAAGGAGTGACTCGATATCACTCCTGAGGGGCCGCTTATCAGGTGGAAGATAGATAGAGGCGATAGTGACAGCCGAATGGCCGGAAAGAGAGAGGCGGCAAACCGAGGCCTCTATATTAGTGAGCGTAGGGGGATCGATAGGGATGCAGTGCAGGGCCCTTCTGTAATAGATGGCAGTGCCACCTCCGAGGGAGGTGTCACGGTCATTTCGCACAAGATGGTAGTTGGCGATATTCGGACTCCTATGAGAGGGTTTCAGGAGGGTCTCCTGCACCAGCAAGACATCAACTTGGTGACTTCGCAGGAAGTCAGCAACCTGATCCCTTTGTCGGGAGAGGCCATGCGCATTGAAAAATGCGAGGGAAAGGGAATGGGGTTTCTGCCTACTCTGGTGTATATCCATTTACGGGCCTACGTTTGAGTTTAGCCCCCGACAGTTGTTGTCGGGATGTTGTATATATTCTCCGAGTTGGAGAAACTTCGCTTGCACGATTCAGAAATCGGTGGTGCCATCTATAGCGTTGTATGTGATACTACGCGCTTCTCATCGCGTCGTTGAAACACATGTGGCGCCATCTGGTTGTGTAGAGTCGCCACAGCAGAAAAAGCTACCAGCCCGGCCCGGCGGTCTCCTGAGACTTCGATAAGTTTGGATGAAATTTCTTTCACCAAACTAATTAAACAAATTAATTTGGTGAAAGAAAATACAAGCATATTAAAAATTATGTCTTATTAATTAGGTACTGCAAATTCAAATTCAGAGTTTTACTACTTTTACTATTCTGTAAAGGATGTTTAGATTCTTAATCTACCTTACATAGACTCTTCCTATGCACGCTATGTTTCTGGGCGGAAACTACATACGTACCATTGAGGTACCTACATTTACTATCTCAATGATACATACTCCAATTTCATGTGCAATACTAATTCAATAAAATGACATTACATAAACTATTTTATAAAAAATAAAAACCGACTTCAAAGTAAATTATCTAAAAAGCATAAAATAACGAAAATATATTGAAGTCGGTGCTAGCTAATCATGTTAACTAACACTATCACCAGCTGACACCGACTTCAATATATTTTCGTTATTTTATGCTTTTTAGATAATTTACTTTGAAGTCGGTTTTTATTTTTTATAAAATAGTTTATTTAACACTTTTTAGTGACTTATTTTACCAATATAGGTATCAGCACTATCACGCAACTCGAACGTCTACGTTACAGTAACTTTTTGAAAACATAAAAAGTTCATATCTCTTAAACTACTGGACCGATTTTGATGAAACTTGTACTCTACCCTAAGTTGAACAATACTCTAACTATTGCAAAAAGAATTTTCGAAATCGGACTTGTAGTTTCTGAGAAATCGGTGGACAAACCTACATACATACATACATACATACATACATACATACATACATACATACACTCATAAAATTTGGTAAATTTGTTTAGAAGCCCACATAGACTAACATATATTAATACTACGCATTTTTATCAATATTACATACATACGCGTCGAATAGAGAACCTTCTTTTTGAAGCCGGTTAAAAATACTTTAAAGATTATGACGATAATAATGTCATCCTGACCTGACCTGATTACAAATAGAGTTTACTTGAAATAAACTTGTTTGTTTACATCACATCTTAAGTGATGATACCTACTTATTGTATATTTAATGATTATATAATAAAATACATAGGTACTACATTTTCTTTAAATAAAACCAGCAGGATAAACGTAACTATTTTATAAACCTAATCAATCTTTAAAAAAACACATATTCCGGAATTTTATTCGCGCAAGTCCGTCGGCTCTCGGTCCTGTTATTTCTTTCTTGTGGCAGAGCACGTTAATTGGCTGTCATAATTATTAAAATTATACTTACCTTTAAAACCCCACTACATTTTTTTTGGTATTTTGAAATATTCTAAAATTTCATTGACTGATAGACTGCACTTTGTATAAATTTTTGCCATAGGTCTGTATGAATACCGGAATGTTTTCACTGTCGGGATTAAACATGCGAAATGTTGTGGATACACATTATCTCAATGGTGCATACCACACAAGTAACGACATTTTTTTTTATTTACTAGACTACTTGTTACCTGTTACGATCTACTTGTTATGAAGCTCACAAAATTAAAACGCTTTAATATGACCGATGTGATTACCGCTTGCGAATGAAATATGTGTTTAAAAACAAGAATCGTTCATATAGATAGGTAGATTAGTAACTCTGTAAATGTACTTTAATTTTTATTTATAACCTACAGACTTGTTTGCCATGTGCGAGGGCGCTAGCTGGCGATCCACCTTACCTGGTGACACGTCTAAACACTTGCACACAGGAGCTTCGGCGCGAAGTGCTCCAAATGCTGCCGGGGCATCTCCTCCTCGGACTGGGTGCGCAAGGCGCGCGAGCAGGTGTACCACCTGGCGTGCTTCGCGTGCGACGCGTGCGGCCGCCAGCTCTCCACCGGCGAACAGTTCGCGCTGCACGAGGACCGGGTGCTCTGCAAGCCACATTATTTGGAGACTCTAGACGGGGGATCTATATCTTCTGATGGTAATTGGTTTCTTTAGATAACATTTTATATAGTGTAGTCTGGCCTGGTTCTACGAGTTGGTCAAGTTATAAGTTTGCCGGAAAAACCTATTTAGTCGTATTCTGTTAAGTGTCGTCAGTGGCACGTCAGAAGCACATATCGCTATGTCACGTCACGACACGTGCTCATAAATATAATGTCTCTCTAACCATACCATCTAAATGTATGTATGGTATGTTTCCGGCTTTAGTAAAATTACCCATTAAAAAAAGGTCAAATGCGAGTCAGACTCGCGCACCGTATCCACCTTCTTTGGATGTAAGTACGTATAAAAGTTAATATGATATTCATCTTAAATCTCAGGTAGCAAAAATACCACACCACAAGTTTTCTGATGATGTTAAAAAACTGTGCTACTTGAAAACAAAGTTTTAAATTTATTATATTATTATATTTAATTTATCTTTGAAATTTCTACACCCCATTTTGACGCCTCCCTACTGAAAAGAAAATAAATAAACTATTTTAAAAAAAATAAAAACCGACTTCAAAGTAATTTATCTAAAAAGCATAAAATAACGAAAATATATTGAAGTCGGTGCTAGCACATCATGTTAACTAACACTAGCACCAGCTGACACCGACTTCAATATATTTTCGTTATTTTATGCTTTTTAGATAAATTACTTTGAAGTCGGTTTTTATTTTTTTTAAAATAGTTTATTTAACACTTTTTAGTGACTTATTTTACCAAAATAGGTATCAGCACTATCACGCAACTCGAACGTCTACGTTACAGTAACTTACTGAAAACATAAAAATTTTATATCTCCCGATTTTGATAAAACTTGTACTCTACCCTAAGTTGAAAAATACTCTAACTATTGCAAAAAGAATTTTCAAAATCGGACTTGTAGTTTCTGAGAAATCCGTGGACAAACCTACATACATACATACATACATACATACCTACATACATACATACATACATACATACATACATACACTCATAAAATTTGGTAAATTTGTTTAGAAGCCCACATAGACTAACATATATTAATATTACGCATTTTTATCAATATTACATACATACGCGTCGAATAGAGAACCTTCTTTTTGAAGCCGGTTAAAAAAGATATATTTTTCATTTGCATTGTGGTTTGGTTAGCAATATTTAGAACTATTCCAAATCTTAAATCGATAACATTTAATAGCATCACTAGTTGGTGTAACATATCGGTGTGACCGACAGACGAAGTCGAACCATAAGGGTTATTTTTAACCGACTTCAAAAAAGGAGGTTCTGTATTCGACGCGTATGTATGTAATATTAATAGAAATGCGTAATATTCATATATGTTATTCTATGTGGGCTTCTAAACAAATTTACCAAATTTCACGAGTGTATGTATGTATGTATGTATGTATGTATGTAGGTTTGTCCGCGGATTTCTCAGAAACTACAAGTCCGATTTCGAAAATTCTTTTTGCAATATTTAGAGTATTTTTCAACTTAGGGTAGAGTACAAGTTTCATCAAAATCGGTCCAGTAGTTTAAGAGATATAAACTTTTTATGTTTTCAGTAAGTTACTGTAATGTAGACGTTCGAGTTGCGTGATAGTGCTGATACCTATCTTGGTAAAATAAGTCACTAAAAAGTGTTAAATAAACTATTTAAAAAAAAATAAAAACCGACTTCAAAGTAAATTATCTAAAAAGCATAAAATAACGAAAATATTATTGAAGTTGGTGCAGAATATACACAGCAGGTACGATAACACCAACTTCAATAATATTTTCGTTATTTAATGATTTTTAGATAATTTACTTTGAAGTCGGTTTTTATTTTTTTTTAAATAGTTTTTACCTATTAGCTACAGAAGCCTAAAAATGGAATCATTTAATATCTATTGCAGATGGATGTGACTCGGAGGGCTATCACAAGAGCAAAGCGAAGAGGGTGCGAACGACGTTCACAGAAGAGCAACTCCAAGTGCTCCAGGCCAATTTCCAGCTGGACTCCAATCCGGATGGGCAGGATCTAGAGCGGATCGCACAGGTCACCGGTCTCAGTAAACGCGTCACGCAGGTCTGGTTCCAGAACAGCCGTGCACGACAGAAGAAACATCAACACACCGGCAAGGGCAAGCAGAGCCAATGTTAGTATGTTACTATGGAAAAACTGTGCTTCCTTCTCGAAAACTTTCTGACAAGATATATTGTTTCATAGCGAAAGTCAAATTGCCAAGCGAATTGTATGCATTGCGAATGTACGTGCCGTTTGTTGGATATATAACGAATGTGTTTGGTATGTTGTGTGCAGTGGTGTCCCGCGATGCTGACCCGGCGGGGTTTGGGCGCCCCATCAACCTGCACCTTACGTATTCCTTCCAGAACAAGCCACCTTTTGTACCGATAGGTGAGTTAAAACAACAATAATAAACAACAATTTATTTATTATACTTAACACAATTAATAGATACGTTTACTATTTCATGTTATAGAGATGGCTGACAGTTTTTCTTCATTATATTACGATACTATTGACTACCTGCTCCCAGCTATCATTCAATACATAATATTACTTACGATAAGTATTAATTTCGTGATTTTTATTGTTTTTCAGATGGAACCTCTTTCACGGACTCTTCAATGGATGAGCTGTCTGAAGATTCTTCAATTCACTGCATGCAGAGTGAAGTATAAAGCAGTCTAAAGCAGGAATATAGTACATAAACACTATACAATCACAAACCCCAATATCACGGTAACTTTCCGACCGATGGAGAAGTTTAAGTAGTTTTCACTTTGTCATACGTTTTATTGTTTGTTATGTACTTACAAAGCAAGTAAGTCAACATCGAGCTTGTTCTCACGTACAAAGAAAATTGTTGAACGTCCATAGTTCAAATTTAAATCTCGATTTTGACTTAATATTCCTGATATCTGGCATGATACGCCTATGTGTATAACAATGAGTTGTAACAAAGAGTGGGGTATAATCTGGCGAGGTAAAACTTCGTTTTAGAGTTTTCTAATATATGTATACATGCAATGATATTATAAACATATACATACAAGTAATATTTTATAGCAGAGTGTACTATAGATTAAAACTATAACTAAACCATTTTTTTTCAAGGCATACTTAACTAAGTATATTGTAAAAAGTAATATTTATTTATTTATTTTCATTAAGCTGTGATACGTTTCCTATTGTAATTCGTTCGGTTGATGAATACAAGTGAATCGGAACATTCTGTCATTCGATTTTGGACTTACAATACTATAATAATATGTATGTAGTTAGTGCCAAACATGAGTTTACCCATAGATTTAGATTTTTTCATTGAGTTTACCAGACAGTCGAAGTGGTACTCAAACGATCACCGCTTCGATTGTCTTTTATTTTCTATTATAAACAATTATTAGAAATATACTTACATATCACATGGATGTGTCTTTTAAGGTAATTTTTTCTGCTTTTGGTTAAAAAATAGATTTCTTTCATGTATATTTTTCAAAATGTATATTTAAGATGGTTTCATTACGTCTGAAAAGTCGATTTAGACCAAAACGTGAGGACAGCCAGATAAATAAAAAATATTTGAACTTGGGTACTTCTTTGTGACAGAAATGTTTTGTATTGTGGACCGATCCTAATGTGTTATGTAACGTACCTACTTATTGTAGCTGCGCATTGCCCGAACGAGCTCAGTTTGTTATCCTAGATGAATGTAAAGTCATGATAACGTATCATTTTAATATAGCAATATTATTGGAAATGTACCTAATGTTACTATTTAATTTCAATGACTCTATTTAATGTATAAAGTAATTTAATAAGTTATCTTGGCAATTCTAGCTATTGAGCGTCAATTACATTGCTGTAATGTTAAGGTAATTCTTATTATTATTGTTCAGTATTGTAAATAAAATGAATTATGTACTTAATTATTGTAAATAATACGAAGGGGAGTTCGTCGAGCGGTGTAGGGCGGGGCGACCATGGGCGGGCGGCCCACGCTCGCCGCCGCGTACGCCGCGAGATTATAGGCTTTATTAATTTATGTTGGTAGCCATTTAAGTGACACGTAGCACATCATCTTGTCATTTTATTATAACTAATTAGTCGCTATAAGTACTAGGTACTTAAGTTTAATCTGTACAAATTTTTAAATATATTATGTTGGTTAATATCATTGTTTCAATTCAAACGTACAACGATTATTAAGAATATTTATTTTATATTACTTAAACATAAAAGAGTATATTAAATAAGTTACAGTAAATTTGAATTTAAACTAAATTATTTATTTAATAATTATACTTACAGCATTATCGTCGATAGGTATCTACTTATTAAATCTTAAACTGACTGACAGACTGACAACGCGTAGCTTTAAAGCAGTGGGCTTGGCTACTCGTAAAAGCATGCACAGTAGGTCCAAATATAACCCAGGTACACACTAATAAATGAATCTTTAAAGTTTACTCCTCGGGTGTCGTGAGTGCAATGTATCCAAGTAATACATATGTATGTACAATAATAATATCCTGAAGCCTTTCACAAACGGTTATCTAATCTCAAACTTGGTACTATGTCAACCAGGCTATTGATACAAATACTTACGTAGGTACTTATTGTTTTATACTTACATGTATAAATAAATAATCCCCAGGCAAGACAAAAAGACTGAGTGGGCATCAACCCAACGATCTTTTAGGTTTTGGCAACCAGTGTCGTCGTTAATAACATAACAGAGTATCAATCTATATGGTTGTAGTACGCAGACTTGTATATAAAAGTAACAAACTATTTTTATACTAATAAAACTAGTACAATGAACGTCTTTCACTAACAAGGGGCACGAGGGCAATGGTCAAAATTTTCATACAATTACAACATAACCGTGCCGTTATTTGCCAAGCCTAAACCGTTGAGAGCTGGATATTATTAAAAGTCGATATAAAAATAGTAAGCCTAAAGGTGCTGATAGACTTGAGCATTCATTTGTAACAGAACTTCGAGCATTCGCCATTTTGAGATTTGTCAAACTGAACAACGATCAGTGCCAAGCATAGAGACCAACATCGCTACGAACACTTTCACGATCATTCTAGCGAACGCTTTAGTCAATGCTCGATAAGAAAAACTTCGTGAAGATGTCAGACTTAACGGCGGAACAATGACAGAATGGCTCGGCTCGGCAAAAAGCCCGAAGCAAATGTTCTCGCCTTTCGCTAGAATTCTCGCTAAAACACACGGTAGCATGCTTGCTGAAACACTACCGATTATTTTTCGGTAATGCAAAATCCGCTAGAATGCTCATTACAAGTGAAGCTCAAATTTATCAGTGCCTTAAAGTATGCATAAAGTATATCCACCTCAAATTCTTGCTTCAAGCTTGGCGGCTGTCAGACGAAAATATTAGGCTATATACAATTTTCGCGCATCTACATCATAAACCGTAGGTAAATTATCCTCCTACATCTTGTCCATCGCGTTGAGCAGCAGATTCATCTCCTGGTGCACCTCGCGTAACAGATCCTTCATCTGGCGTGACGAGTCCAGGATGTCGATGCTCTGTGTGTAGGGATTGTACCGCACGCTGAAGTCTCGAGGAATCGTTTGCGCAAATTTACTGCAACAATTTAATTATTGCAAATAAACTGTGAAACTGTCATGTTTGTAAATAAACTTTAAATACTTGTTTCAATAAGTGTCTGAAAAAAAAAATTCTTGCAAAGTTGTAACTTTTTTTTAACCGACTTCAAAAAAGGAGGTTCTGTATTCGACGCGTATGTATGTAATATTAATAAAAATGCGTAATATTCATATATGTTAGTCTATGTGGGCTTCTAAACGAATTTACCAAATTTCACGAGTGTATGTATGTATGTATGTATGTATGTATGTATGTACGTTTGTCCACGGATTTCTCAGAAACTACAAGTCCGATTTCGAAAATTCTTTTTGCAATAGTTAGAGTATCTTTCAACTTAGGGTAGAATACAAATTTCATCAAAATCGGTCCAGTAGTTTAAGAGATATAAACTTTTTATGTTTTCAGTAGGTTACTGTAATGTAGACGTTCGAGTTGCGTGATAGTGCTGATACCTATCTTGGTAAAATAAGTCACTAAAAAGTGTTAAATAAACTATTTAAAAAAAAAAAAAACCGACTTCAAAGTAAATTATCTAAAAAGCATAAAATAACGAAAATATTATTGAAGTTGGTGCAGAATATACACAACAGGTACGCTAACACCAACTTCAAAAATATTTTCGTTATTTTATGCTTTTTAGATAATTTACTTTGAAGTCGGTTTTTTTTTTTTTAAATAGTTTATTGTCAATTGCTTTTATATTTCTGAAAAAAAAACATACAATTCATCCAATTAATTGTGCCAATTATTGGGATATTAATTGAATTTTGTTGTTCGAGGATCACCCATTGTTGTCCTATTGCTTATTGGAGGAAACTAATTTAATTTACCGATGATTAAGCAAATAGCAGCTAGGTACAATTAAATATTTGGCCTGCTGTTTTAAACCAGATGTAAACAAACCTTTTAGATATATAGCATTTACCTACCTTGGAAGGCACATAATTACTAAAGAATTAATTCATTTTTCTTAACAACATTGTTAAATCATAACACAAAAGAAAACATTATAGCTTACATCATCTTATTTTTAGCGTCTTCGAAGCTGTTCGCGACGAAGTATATAGGCTGGTATTCCGTGATGGGGTAGTGGGTCTCGCCGGTCACCTGGGGCTCGAACTCCCGCAGTTCGGGCTTGTCTGAGAGGCAGTACTGCAGCTCTCCGAAGGAAGATAGCAGCCCGGCGCCGAACGCCTTCAGCTTGCCCTCTTGTCGGCACAGACCGAACTCCACAGTGAACCAGAAACACTGTCATTACAGTTTAAAGAATGAGCACCAGTATTTAACATAAAGAAACATAAAAATACTTTAAAATTAACTGCCATAATAATTCTCACTACCAATTTTACAAGTCGTGTTAGATGTTCTGATGGTTTGGCTATATTGAATGCTCACCGTAGCCAATTTTTCAATATAGTCATCAGGAGCTCCCAAAGACGCGAGGCCTATCTCCTGAGAGAACTGCGCGAAGGCTGGGTCGGCGAAGAGCGGCGCGTGACCCAGCAGTTCATGGCACACGTCTGGCTCAGGCGTGTATAGGGGCCGGGAGTGGTGACGGATGTACTGCGTGCTGTGGAACACGCGGAACGCCAGGCCAGCCAAGAAGTCACGGGAGGATAACAAACCTGCTACAGGCCGTAGGGTAAAACCTGTGCAATCTGAAACGAGTTAATGATATTATTATTTTTTGCGTATTATATGCAGTATTTAAAACCAATTCCTGATGGTTTTATCAGTTTAAAATCGCGATTCGGCAAATTACATGGAAGAAATGAACAGATAATCGTATGACGCAGGAACATCCATTTGGGGGTAATAACATGAGAAGGGCCATGAGGAAAATGTAAAATATGCTAACTGTACGTATACAGACTTATAAAATAACTAGTAGGAATAATACCTACGTTCTGGGCCCTACCACCATTTATATTAGCAGTATTATTATCATGTTATTTGACACGAGGTAGAGTCGTCAATAATTATACGTCGTTTATAGCTCTGTCACTTTCTATCGAGAAAGTAAGGTGAAAATAATATTGCTATTAGAGGTGGTACAGGCCCAGGACTTATAAATAACATTACCTATAGAGAAATTGAACGAATTGCACGAAGGCCAACAATTTATGCGTATGGTTATCAGTGTTGTATAAAACTGTTTAGTATAGTGTTACCAGGTACAGCAAACCGAGGCGCTGTATCAATTACTTATGTTTATGAAATCTAGTATTATGAGGTAAGTATGTAAATAAAATAAATACCTTTAAGGAAATTGGAAACATCTTCCAATTGAGGAATGTTGTCTTCTCTATATCCGCAGTTCTCTATGAGCAGCGGGAACACGTGGTTGTGCTCCTTGCACGCGTGTGTCGGGTACAGCTCCGTCAGCTTCCTGAACACCACGCCCCACGTGTCCACCTCCTCTGGCGTGTAGTCCACGTGTGGCAAGGGCTGCCCATGCTTGTAGTTGTATGCGATGTCGGCAAAGTACTTGCGACGTGCGCGGTACTCCGGGTCCGTGAAGCCAGGGTGGTCGGAATCCAATTCAGCGCCGTACGAGAGGATCTGATTCGCGAATCTGTCCAAATCCCGGATTCGACGGGGGAACCAGGGAACCGCCGCTGTAAACCATGATACATTATTTAATACTCGTTTGAGTAGTGATAGCTAAGATGCTGCTTAGTATGAATAGCATGCAGTTAATCGTTTTAGCTGTCTTACATCTGTTATCTTTATAGTTTCTAGAGATAATATTCAGGTATCCAACGTTCTTCTTGAGTTCTTCTAAAGCGGCACCGAAGTCTCCAGCACCATGTTCGCACTCCACCATGAACTCGTACCCTGGCCGCCTGGCTGAGGATCGAGACTCGATGTGGCTGAGGTTCACGCCGAAGGAGGAGAAGATGCTCAGAAAGCGAGCAAGCGCGCCAGCTTCGTCTGGCGTGGGAGGAGAAAACAGCAGCCAGGTGGACTTGGTGGAGTCCCGACCCTCGCGGATGTAGTTGCCACCCTCCATTAGTTTTGGCTGGAAAAGAGACAATGCCCCTTAAGTTAAAATAATATCTACGTACTTTAAGGAACGTAGTTGTGTAGCAACCATATGCAAATTCCTTGATAGCAACCGCTCACGATGACGTTAAGTTTGTATCAGTTTGCATCACAGGCCAGGTCCCTAAATCAGACAGAGATAGCGCAGCCCCAGTTTGCCATGCGTGGTCAATTGGTGATAACCCTCGACCCCAAATGTGCTGGGTTGACGGACGGCCTAGCATAGACGGCGTAAAATCAGCACATTTTAAATTAATGTAAAATAATGTAATAGACCAAAGATATTAATCCATTCAAAGATATTGTAATCTATACACATGCTCTGAGAGAGATAAAATATAGCCTTTATAAATAAAGTTTCCTGACATATTTTTTATGAACAAAATTAAAGTAGGTATTACTAAGTAGGTACTGAATACCTAATGTCACTAAGTAGGTACTGAAAAAGGGATATTTACCTATGACCATAGAAAACCGTGACTTACGATGAGTATCATTCGATAGGCTTCGAAGGTCGTTCAACAAAAGACCTTGCAAACTGTGTACTGCAGCTGGTTTAGCGATTGTAAGCAAACGAATAACTGCTAGAAGCAGAGAGAAAGCTTCCTATAATCCCGTAAGATCAATGAATACGCCAACAGTTGACAAAGCCACTTTACTCTCGCTTCGCGGTTGAGTAACCTTGTGGGACTAACTACGAAACGAAATCACCCTAACGGCTGTTACAGTAGAAAACGTGCTACCAATAAAAAGTTTTATTCAATAGAACAGGCAAGATAAATTTAGTAATTCAGCGTTTATTGCGAACTAGACCGGCAAGTGTAGGTACATGAGACGCTCACACACAAGGAGAATGGTTTCGTGCTGGTTACCACGCAATCTCACCAAAGTTAGAAGCGGTTTACAATAATTATCATGAATGGTAATATGTATGAACCAGAAATCAAGTTTTTACTGCTGTGACAAATGTTGACCTTCGATGGCTGCTACTGCACAACGCGTATTAACAAGTGACTTTCTGGATTTTTGCCCTCGAAAATAAACTAAAATACATTTATCCACGGGAAGATGCACTGGCTTTGGCTCTGGTATTATAAGAAAGCAGTCTATTTGTGATGCAAACTGATATTCTTTTAAATAGATTAAGATGTATTTAATCTTGAAATCAAACTATTTTTAAAGATCATGCTGCAAGGCCTTAACTTAAGTGCTCTTTCGGATAAACCTCGACTGGCAAAAAAGGATAAGGTATTCCTTTTTTGATTTCAAGGTGTAGTATTTGCGAGTATTTGCATAAATGAGAGAAAACATCGAGTTTTAAATCTTTTAGAGGCACATGAATGTATAATGGAGAGTTCTTATAAAATATATAGAAATATTTTAACCTCTAGCATTTTGCGATTGTTTGCAATTGTTTTGTAAAACTTCATGAGTGTCCTACATATTTACCCAGTAATTTAAATAGGTTCTATTATAAAGGTATAAATCTTCTTTATTGGGTAATAATAGGACTTATTACGCACATATCTTATGTGATAAGAATACACAGATAAAATGCAACGTCACATATACGTCTGATATTAATTTATAACAAAATTAATGATGTAACTATTATTTACATAATACTTAGGTATTTATTATTCATGTAAAAGATTAAATAGAAATCAATTTATTAGGGTTCCATACCTAAACCTGTCTGTTTGTCTGTCACACCTGAACCACTGATGCTATCGATTTGAAATTTAGAATAGTTTTAGATCTTATTTACCCAACCTCAGAGCAAATTCAAAAATATTTTATCTAACCTCATATCATAATATTCAACCAGTACTCTAATGACAAACTTTATTCATATGATCTCCTAAAACAAAACGATGCTCTAAAATAACTTTTTTCTATTAGAAAACACCTTAGTCTTTTTTGATCAAGTACCATACTGCCAAGACTTCAGTTATTCATTCTTTTACCGATCAAAGGATTAACCTTTTAACCGTTTTACCGATCAAATCGAATTTTTTGCCGATGTAGTAGGCCACGATACATTGGTCGTTGGTGGGATGCAGTTGTACAAATGCGCATAGGAGTTATTTGAATGAATTGAGCGCCATAATAATATCTGTTATGTATTGTAGTTTGGTGGTTTAAAATTGTATTTCCTGAGTTTAGATAAAGTAGTGTATGAAACTGCACATAATTAGGTATTACTACACTCGTGTGATGATGATATCACATTCGTGTATCAATAACCCCTATTATACAGCAGTTTCATAAACTTCTATTCTTTCTATTATATTCGGCGGGCCTGTTGGTCTAGTGGTTAGACACCCTGGCCGCTTACCAACAGGTCGTGGGTTCGATTCCCACCAAGTGTCTGGGTGCTTTTTATCTATATAAGTATGTATTTACAAAAAAAGTAAGTATTTATGTATTAGTATCAGTTGTGTGGCTCTGCCTAGTTTGGGATCAGATGACCATGTGTGGATTGCCCCAGAATGTTATTTTTTTTTTAAATGAGTTCGCAATGGTGCCCAGAATTTCAAAATGAGACTAAAATATTGAGTAGAATGTCATGAGAGGGTATTATTTGTACATACATTACAAAACAGATATTTATTTTAGTTTATGTTACGTAGTTTTTGGGTTATAATCAAAAAAGTAAAAAAAAAATACCATTCCCCGCAACTCCGAAGTTTGTGGGAACAATGTTTAATAATAAACAGTAAAATAACTTTAATAGATCCAAAGAATGTATGGAACCCTCGGTGCGCGGGTCCAACTCGCACTTGACTGTTATTTTTTCAATAAAACAACCATTCCATTTTATCTGCAACACGATAACCCCGTAATGGCTCGTGTATTTGAAGTATTCAATATAATACTTACGAAAATAATAATCAATGAGAGTTTAGTAATCTGAACTATATTATTATTCAGATTGTCTTCTGGCATCATTTGGTTTGTTGGCAATAAGTGCAAGAGGTGAGCCGATAACCCTCCGCTCCGTGCATCGTGACGCGAGCTATCATAAGCAATACATTCATATTTACATACTTGTTTTCTAAGAAACATAAGTAAGGGCTAAGGGCATCGATATAATATATGAACTAGATAAACATTCACGAACAAAATGACATCTAAAATGTGGTCGCGGAGATTGCAAACTTATCTGTGCTGGTGGCGGAAATTTGAACTAACTGGTTTATTATGACAATGACGTGTAGTTTGACAGTTTCATATAGACAGTAGCGACACTCCTATCGGCAAAAATAATTTTGTCAGGCTGTGGCTTGTAAAGAAATAGCGACACAAGAGCGCTATTTCTTGCTACCACTTTCTGGACCGTGACACCAAATCTAGTTTAAATATTATATCGATGGCTAAGGGCAACCAGCGAAAAACATCGGCGCTACGAACGAGGTAATCTCAATACTATGGACCAATAAAAGCTAAAGCTAAAGGACCGGTAAGCATCATGACTCACTAAGCACTTGCAGTTAGTAAATTCAAGAGGTGATAAGCAAGTTAATTGTCCCGAGAACTGATAATCATTGATAGTGGCCAATCAGTTAGTGGCCAATCTGGTGTCAGAGTTCTTCAAGTAGCCCGTAGGCCTCAAATTTAAGCCAAGTTTGAAGCCTACGTGTCTTCCGAAGCACGGTGACGCTCAGTTCAAATGCTACGAAATGGTCACCCATCTATGGCTGATCTTTTCAAACGTTGCTTATCCAACTGATCGATTATTAAACAGTGATTAAAGCTGACTATGAGCGCTTCCATTGGATAAGAAATGTTCTCGAGTGGCGACCACCGATGGCCTTTCACGAGATCTAAGATTCAATTCGGCGAAGCATGCGTCGCTGAATGCCGGCGACTATAGGTCGCGGTTGACATATGAGGAAGCCTTATCTTCAGTATCGATTAGGTGATGTTTCGTTATAAATGCCTGTACCGATAATAATTATAATATTTACGCTTGGCTTGGTTACGATGGAATGCACTACGTAAACGCAGGTCTAACTAAACACTGTAACCCTTTTGTCGTCATAAGTTTAAGATAAAAGAAGTGCAATGTTATCTTAACACTAAGCAGCTATATCTTAAACTCCATATATTTTGAATTTCTTTTTATTTTTTAAAGTATGTAGTTTCAGCCTCACGCACAATATGTAAGTTCATTTTATCATGGATGATTTGGGATGTTAGTACTTATTGGAAATTTTATGGCAAAGTTACATAAATCTAAACAATATATAATTTTCTAGGTATGTTAGTAAAACAGTCTCAGGGATAGAGACAAAAGGCTGCGTGTACGTCACCAGTCCTGCCTGTACTGACTCTCTATGCGGTTCGATTTTTTTCGAGTTGATCCGAGGTAGATAGAGTTGAATCAAGCCAAGGATACGGTAACGAACGAACGGCGCCTACCAGTGCGCCAACCTAGGCTGCCATTGCTTAAATTAAAGTTTTTGAGTATAACCCGATAATTACATTTTGCGGGTAAATCCGCGGTTACAGCTATCAATAATATGGAAGAATAGTATGTAAAATAAACACGGTCAAAATAGTCGTAGTCGTAGTACATGTGCCCCGAAAAGTTAGAGTCTGGTTGGTAGACTGCGTCTATAACATGCAGTGCGAAGGTGAACGATTTGAGCCCATTCATGTAAATAATAGAAATTATTGGTGTAAAAATACGAGAAGGAGGATACCATCGAGTTTTAGGCTCCAATGATTTAGGAACGTGGAACTATTGTTTGACGGAAGATTTATGAAACATTTATATGCAGAAGTAATATCTTCAAAAATTCTATTCTACCATTTTTAAACCTACTTGAAATAAAATACATGCTAATATCTAGACTACGGAAATCCATTTAGTCCATAAATATAATATAATAAACTTAAACTAGGTAAAAACTTCCTCCAAGTTGTCGCCGCTCTGCAAGGGAAGGTTACCTAAAAGACTGGCGGCATTACCTTTTTGTATAGCCAAGCTTATACGTTGGCAGGAAAAGCTACCAGCCCGACGGTCTCCTGAGACTTCGATAAGTTTGGATGAAGGTTATTTCACCAAACCATAAATTATAAATAATTAATACGTAAATGAATTTATACGTTTTCTATTTGTACGCTTTCTATTCTTACCTGAAGTCAGAAAATTTTTGACACACAGTGTGTTTTGCCTATTTACCTAGCTAAGGGCACAGCCCGATGATAATTAAATAAGCATGTGCTGTGTTAATTAAGTATTGGGGGGTAACATGCGCCAATGACCTTGAGAATCTGGCCGCTCCGGTCGAGAGTTGTCATCGTAGAGGGCGCTACCAGCAAATATGAATATTACATTTGAAAATTCATAGACTAAAAATATGCAGATGTGTCGAATGGAGTTTTGTTAATTTTGCCTATTCCGTTATAGAATGAAATGATGCAGTTTAATAACGGTAACCCACTGTTTTATATCTTGATGTATACCTTGGCGTGCCACCTAATTACAATCTGACAACCCAACCACTTACAGTGGTAACGTAGTTGACGTGTTGCATCAGGATACGGATTATTGCATTTCATATTCCAAACTTCACATCAAAGGTTCAGTCCGTCTATATAGAATGGCCAATGCCTGACTAGTGATACTTATACATACTTCTATTCTATTGTTGGTGGTTATTAGGTCCGGTTACAACCGGAACGCACTTCGACCCAGCTGAATACATTGTGCCTGCCATTCGGAATCCATACACATTCGTACTATTTATAACGTACAGTCACAGCTGATTTTTGTGTGTCTGAAGTTAGGTTGACGAACCATTGCGCAAGTACAGTTGTGAGTTCTGAATACATAAACATAAAAATAGCTACTGCGCAGCGTCTTGCCGTGACTACAGCAATCGTACTTGAAATGAAACTATGCACAAAGTTCTAAGGTTTCTGTTCTGCACGTCAAAACGAAAGCGTTTAACAGAGCCTTCAAAATATAGATTTTTTTTTCTTAAAAAGTAGTTTTTTTCTTAAAAAGGGATTTTTTAACATATTTCCTAAATTAGTTCCACATTCTCTAACCAATAAACATCCATCTGATAGTTAAGCTTTTTGATCCCTGGAAAAATGAACTGAAACCAAATTGATGATTGATTGAGATGTTCGAGTATGACAAAGAGAGTGACTTAAGATGCTGCAATGCATGCCAGTGGCCCTGATGAGATGCTAGCGGTATTATTAAAGAAGCGTGTAACTGTAATGTTTCCTATTCTAATGCGTATATTATCTTTAAGAGCGGCACAAGTACCCGAATCTTGGAAGCTTGCTAGCTTCCAACCTTACTCAAGACCCAACGTCGACCCAAGGCGTGCAGATCCAAAAATCATAAATTATTTTTATTGTGACAATTAGTTCTATGATAAGAATAATAGCACCCATCCATCTCCTCCCGTTGGGTGTCCGTAAAAGGCGACTAAGAAAAAACAAGAAGACGAGCAGCAGCGTCTTTATTGGATTACCTACCACCTATCTGCGATCCCCAACCGCCTGCCAGGCGTGGGGATTATGGCAACCCCTCCCCTCTAAGGGAGAGAGGCCTTTTTTCAACAGTGGACGTTTCGGCTGCTGATGATGATGTAGATGAGTTCCGTGATCGACTCCGTAATGGCCATCGAATTGAAACTATGATAAGATACTTAACTTTTTCCATAATTAAGTACAGGTAAAAACGACCCATACCCAAGACAAACAGAATATGTTCATGCACATGAATGTTGGTCCAGTGTGGGAATCGACCCCAAGATCTTAAGGTCAGCGGTCAGGGTAGCAAACTACAAAATCAACGGACCTGTGTTGTTATTCAATATACGTGGCTGCCAAAGGAATCCGTAGCACTGTTTGTTTGAACGCACGAATTCAGTAATGGTCTTTTTAGTGTAAGTTTCAGTTTTCAATCAAAATAGTTTGAACAACGTTCCGGGCGCTTACCCCGCCCGCATGTATTTTGGGCCGGCACGTAGAAGCGATTGTCGTCCTAAAGGTGATAGACCGTTCATGGCCGTGAGAGTACGTAACGTAACTTCATCTTGAGTTACAGAACTCAAGATGAAGTTACGTTACGCGATGGGTACCGACCCATCGAGGGGTTTGAACTACGCGGAGCATTTCACATTTTATTTTTTCTTTAGCACACTTAAATATGTACAAGGCGGACTTAATGCCTTAAGCATTCTCTGCCAGTCTACCTTTGGATGATGCAGAGGGTAATAGGTGCAAAGGTAATGTAAAATTTAAATAGATATTTAATTTACATTGATTCTAATAAGCAATCTGGTTTTAGAGTAACTAACACTTTAACGCGGTGGTATTTTTTCTCGTGCCTGCCAATAACGCCATCAGTTTATTGTTACGCAACTTAGCTAAGTAAGTAACAACAAACAAACAAGTAAAAACCTTATAGTAATCGAAGCACCCACCCATAGAAAAGTCTCTCCCTGTCCCTGTCCTCCAAAACTATAATTATAGCCTTTTGGTCCGATAGTTATTTTGCCAGCTACAGTGACCTTCTACTTATGTTACATAGCGGAAGAAATCTAAGATTAAAGTGGCGCCACTTAGATAGCACACGAGTACCCTTCCAACTTAACCAGATGTCTCAAAAGACGAGCAACTGTCCAATGCAACTGTCCGTAGGTAAGCGTGTCGCTCACCACCAAGCCAACCCAGGTACTCGACTCGTTGCTAAGTTGCAAAAACCAACATGATAGTAATAATAACACCGTTAATGTTTTGACAAAAAAAAATCATAATATAAAGGATATCATAATGTATGTCATTTTGTCGACCTACACAGTATTAAATACGATTTCAATTAGTAAGATCATATATGACTCTGATACGCTTTAATAGTTAGGCATTATACTCGGCAACGATACTTTCGCATACTCTATGATGAACCAAAAATATGGTATTACTATAAAAATATCTTTAATTAAATATAGAAGTATAGATTTCATTTGAAATGATTTTTAATGTTATAATTATACCATATGTAACATATTTTAATTAAAAATAAGTTCAAATTCATTTAAATTAATACGTCTTGTCAAAAAAAAATCGAGCACGTCCACCCTCCATAACAGTCCACGAAAGACTGATGGAAGGCGATCGCGGGGGCGCTGCAAGGGGAAATGCATCGCGTACTTGGTTTTTCTATAATTTCTTGTAAAACATGAATGAAATTAAGAAATGTAATCAATACAAATTGTAGAATAGGTTATTATAGTCCAAGTTTGACGTCTATCCGATGAACGGATATTGAACGCTAACACAATTCATATCCAACGTAGTACATTTTTTAAATACATATTGCTTGAAAACGTTATATTTAATCCAATATCTAATCAATAAAACTATTTGGTGAAGATCTGAGGTATAAGAACATATAATTTTCATAGCCAATGCAATAGCGGATTGATCCATCGAACTCTTTAAACAAAGGCTATTTTTGCAATTTTACCGTTGTTACCCCCTTATATATTTATACGATGCATGCTATGCGTCTTGGCTAAACAGTAATAAAATCGCATCAGAGCCAAGTACCAATTACCCACCAAGTCTAGATCTTGGTCAAGGAAAGTTAAAAGGCTAGGTTTCTGGGTATTACAGTAAACGTGATTATTATTAGCAGCAGTAATAAGCAGCGTGTATTCCTATTATTTACACTATCCAAAATATCAGAAGCCTGAATTATAGGATGAGGCTAAGTACGGTAGATACTTGCCAACCCTATGAAGATGAAAAAGAGCCAATGCTACAATATTGTATGGTTGTGACGCTCTTGCAAGACGTAGGTTGAGTCATCTGGGGGTAGCCTATCCTACACCAGATGACTGGGGATCTCTTTGACGCGTCAGCAACAAAGGGCTAGGGCATGTGCAATGTATCTAATTGAGTCGAAGTACGTTCTCGTGGTTACTAGACCCTATTCATAGCCACCAGCAATAGAATCCTTAAGTAGGTAAAAGGTATTTTTATCATCTGATTCGTACATAATATGATTCACAAAGCGAAATACTGGCACTGCTAGGCGGGAGTCAAAACAGCGGCATCTCTGGGTCCAGCAAGCTAACATTCTAAGTGATTGGCCATCAGGGGACTGTTGCTTTGGTTAAATATTTTATTTCGATTAAATATACAAATGAATTCATATAGGTAACTTTCGCCATGTAAGGTAAAATAATACGATAAACATATTATACACAGACCTATAGTCATACTTTATTTAAAAATAGCAACAAACAAGTATGGTTCATTTCTTTCGCGGAGAATATGAACAACACTTGCTATACATAAATGAAAATACAGAAATAAATGATTGCAGATTATTAGTGCAAATTAAATAAAACAATTTTTTAATTGAAATAATTAATCCAGAAACATTCCTATAGCTCTGACTGACCTTGTCTGGTGGTGATGAAGATATTTCCAAGTTCTCTTTATGTGGTTGTATGCTCATCATTTTGGAGCAGCAATAAAACAAATGACACTACAGTCTTCGCAAGCTTTGCTTTTGTAAACAAACGCGAGGAGCGATCGCGCAGCATATATGTACATGAGGCACGTGTGACGTCAGCACCGCGCAAGACACTACGCACGAGGGTGGACATGGCACATTATGGTATAACTTAGAATGTCATGTACAATAAATGAAGAAACGCGGTAGCATACTACTGCGGTAGCATACTACCGCGTTTTTCAATGTTTATTGAGATAGCAAGCAAGCAAGCAGTAGTGAAAGGTAGTTTTATTTACGAATCAAGTATGATATTATAAAACACGACACATTAAAATAGCTACATATTCACATAATGTTAGTCTAAGTAAGCATCTAAATAAATGTACCGAATTTCATGAGTAATGTACACTCATGAAATTTTACTGTACCTTTTGTAAAACTTATATGTATACAGAATGGAATGGGTTATAGCTAATTTTACCCAAATGAAACATTCCTTTATTTATAAAAAGAAACAAATCTACGATCAAAAATTTTCAAAAACTCGCTTTCCAGATTCGGTAATCGAACCGGCTGAAGTCAGAAAGACTAGCATCCTGTACTTTTTGGCATCAATCAAGGAAAAAATATTGCTTACAAACATGGTAAATTAAATAAAAGAAACTTTTTGAATGCAGATTATTATCTTTTAAAAATAAAAGAATGGTTCCTTTGAGTAAAATTTGCTATCTTCATTATTTAGAGTGCTTTTCAGCCGGGTGGGGTTAACTTCCACTCATACATTAAGTAAATCTTCTTAGATAAGTCAGTTGCCATACCGTAAAAGATGGTTTAATATCAACCTGAACAAACATTACTTGCACGATTTACTACAGGAACATGTATAAACAAATCAGAGTAATGGCTACATGATAAACATGCCGCATCCACTGGTTGAAATGACTTGGTGATCCTTGTCTAGTTAGCGCAAAAGGCACAGTGCTAGCGCCACGGGCTAGCACTTACTATCATAGCAAACGACTAATAAAAACTAGATTGATGCAATGCGAACGCTTTATTGCGTTGCCTTTTTTTTCTAATCCCCGTCTCCTAGACACCCAAGACTTGAAATGAAGGTTGGACGTGTTTTGCGCGGTAATGAATGTCGCACCCTGCGCCGACGACGCGCGGTATTGGAACATGCGGAAATAATTAAGTACAGCACTGTAATTATAGCCATATACTTAATTATTATAACCAGCTGCAGAATGATCTCTGGCAACCAGACTAAACTGGTCTAATAAAACGCAAAATATCTGCGAGAAACTAGTTACACGCGAAACGCAGGAAATTTAACATAAGTATTCACGTACTATATTATTTGAATATGATAACTATGTGTAGGTAGGTAATGTGTGTCATAACTTGATAACAACCTATAGTGTACCTTTTAAGGTATTATTTACCTTGTTATACCTACTGCTTGTTTTTACCACTAAGCAAAGTTAAAGTTTATCAAGTAGGTACTTTATTGTAAATGCTTAAATTGTAACGCTGCTTTTTTATGTTACCTGTATATTTTCTTTTAGTTTACAAATAAGCATATGTATTACTACCCCCTTGGGGTGCCGGGTTAGAATTGCATCTCATCCCATCTCCTCTCGTTGGGTGTCGTAAGAGGTGACTAAGAGAACAGGAAGACGGGCAGCAGCGTCTTCCTTTTGGATTTCCACCATCTTCTATTCATTTATCTGCGATCCCCAAGTCGCCTGTCAAGCGTGGGGATTATGGCCACCCCTCCCTTCTAAGGGGGAGGCCTTTGTTCATCAGTGGACGTCTATCGGCTACTAATGATGAACGAATGATCTTTAATACTTATTGTATCTATTGTTTTGCACTTACACTATTATCGTATAAAAATATTCAAAAGGAACAAGAATATTATATAAATATGGTCACCACGGGCTGTCTTGCTCGCGTAGCGCTGGCCGTATGTCGCCATGCCGCCCTTAATGATATTATTCGCAGGGGGCTTGTCACTGCCGGTGTCCCTGCCGTACTGGAACCAGTCGGCATTACACGAGATGACGGCAAGAGGCCTGAAGGTGTCACTTTAATACCATGGCAACATGGTAAGCCGCTGGTGTGGGATGCGACTTGTGTCGACACACTTGCTGCGTCCCACACCCCGGCAACTTGCAGGGCGGCTGGAGGGGCAGCGGCGACCGCTAGTGATGCAAAGCGCCGCAAGTATGCAGCTCAAGGTTCGAGCTATATATTTGCGCCCTTTGCGGTGGAGACCATGGAGCCTTGGTCTCATGAGACGCACGCTTTGGTAAAAAAAATTTCATCCAAACTTATTGAAGTCTCAGGAGACCGCCGGGCTGGTAGCTTTTTCTGACAACGTATAAGCTTGGCCATACAAAGGGGTAATGCCGCCAGTCTTTTAGGTACCCTTCCCTCCGAGTGCGGCGACAACTTCTAGGAAGTTTTTTACCTTTTTTTTTTTTTTTGACGCGGGGGAAATCTTCCAAAGATCCCCGGGAGCTGTGGGGCTCGACCGGGGTATGTGGGATTCTTACCCACTAAAACCCCCGCGGCTGTCGCATCGGCACATAGGAAGTTTTTTACCTAGTTTAAGTGTACATATTTGTAAATAAACTGTAAATATTTTGTTTCAAAGGAACATTACTGTAATCTACATCAATTACGTTTGACTACATGCATGATGCATTATTTAAATATCGTATACTTTTGATGCGGAGCGAACAAATAAACTCACCCTGGCCTAATCCGAAAACGAACAAACACATTAACTCACGATTACGTTATTTCTTGCTTCAGTAAATCATAAAAAATATATTAATAAAAATAATATTATTAACATCCAACGCAAAAAGCGCGTGTTTGTGGCATCGCAGCTACAAAACTTAAAACTAATGGACGGATTTGAATATGGTTTCTTTTTAGGGTTCCATACCTAATAGGTAAAAAGGAACCTTTAGATTTGATAAAATCTATTCAACCATTAATTAGTCTTCATTTTTGTTTGAGGTTAAATAATAATAATAGGAAAATTCACTTGAATAAAATTAATTTCAATTAAACACTAATAATACTACCTCTTATAAAGACGTGAGGTGCGTTATTTATTACTTCAACAAAATCTTTTACGTACCAGGCACAAAGAACCAGCCTTCGGTGTAGCGGCACAAACGTACGACTGACTCCGACCTGCAGTCTTACAGCAGGAAACAAGAAATGCAGGAAATGAAAACACTCAGTTTCCGTAAAAACAATTCACTTTTAAAACTGCAATTTTATTTGGTTGCAATAGCACGTCCTTTCATGGCCGAACCAATACAAGTGAAATAATTATCGTCGTGTTATTCCTTTTTAAACCTCATCCTCAATAATAATTCGCGGACTTACCAATTAAATCATTAATCATAGCTGGTAAATTTTGAAAAGGAAAAACCATGAAAATATATCGATATAGGTATCATAAACACAGTATTGACGTATGGATCGGCAGTACACCAAGGCACGGCTTGGACTACAGATATTTTAATAAACGTTACAGTTCTATCTTGATCTAATTTTTATACTATTTTTTTACTCAGATACCAGAACAGCGTGCCCGTATAAATATAGTACTGGCAACTTCACAAAAACACAACGCTGACACAACGTAAAAAATATAATATACACTATACTAACAAATATTTTCTTCTATTTTTTTATATTTCTTTTTTAAGCAAATAGTATAATATAGTACTTACTAGGCACTCTACACTATTAACTAAGGCTCGGTATAATGTCTTATAAATATATAATGGCCCATTTCGAGAGTTACCTTGAAAGTAACAAATCGCGTGATTATAACCACAGTGAACATGCGTTACTGTGCCTCTGTCTTATGCAATAAGGAAAATCTAAGCAGTCTAGGTTTTTACCCGGTGACGTGTGCATGCGTGCGGCATGCTCATTAGAAGATTCCACTGCTAAGGCTCTGCTCTAAGAACGTATTATGAATTATTTCACTTTAATTCTTATCATCGTATGAAATATGTCCCACATAATTACGGAAAATTTTCTCCGTACACCTGACTTCCCACGGACCGAGAAATTGTTGTTTCTTTTGATTATTCAAAACATTCAGTTTGGGAAAACACTCACAATTCTAAATATATATTACTTAAAGAGATGGATACACATTTTTTATTACTTACATTTATCAGGCAAAAAACAAAATGTTTACGACGCGTAAATTAAAAGCTTAAAATTATCAAGCTCTAATTAAATGAAACAAGTATTTGGCGCATATTCGATTACGATCAATGACCTCAATGATCAAGGTTCATTTGGTCTAAAACCACTCTGCTTTTTTAACAAAAATATTACTTTCATCAATTAATTGGTGATTTCGCCAGTGTCAATTTGTTAAATAATAGAAAACAAAATCAAATATTTGTGCTCGCGGTCGCTACCACAAAGATGGCACCCACGAACCAAATCCCGGTCTAAAAGCATCGATTAAAGGTACGCGTCCATTGGCCAGCGCCGGACGCAACGCACGCACGGCACGCAACGTATTTTAGTTTGCTTTCTATGATTTTGACGGCCCGCATCGGAAAATGCGCGGATAATGGACGCAGCGCTATGTAAAAGCAAACTAAAATCCGTTGCGTGCCGTGCGTGCGGTGCGTCCGGCGCGTTCCAATGGACGCGTACCTTTATACCTAAAAGCTAATTCTAATATCTGTATATTATGTTCAAAGAGGCTAGTAAAAACCATCGAAACAATCATAGATTGTGTATCGTTATAAAAAAATCACAATGTGACGTCTTATCTGACATTGGACTTGACATTATTTATATGATTATTCTCATCTCATGCAATCTGAAGCAAAACTAGATATAAATTTGTGTTGAAGAATAAAGTCCATTGGGACTTTATTTGAATATTTAAAATCCAACAATGGTGCAATTGAAACAGGTGTCCATCAGGCTTAAGTCAATTAAGAATATTCAAAAAATCACTAAAACAATGAAAATGGTGTCAGCAAGCAAGTAATCCGTTTATCCATTCAAAAATATTTGGCCTATTATTATTTAGATTTTATATTTTATTTCGTATGGATCAGTCCCTTCATATCTTAGATCATAACTTCAGATCTTAGACTGTAAAAGTCAACACCAAAGCAAAAAGCATGCAACTGTAAATAAAATAAGTATTTTGACATGCATAAAGATCCTACTAAAATCAAATAAAACAACGAGAATAATATGGTATTGATTGCCAGACAACCGATGCTGCTTGGGTGTTGCTGTTACATGTATGCTTAGCACCGACCTCAATATTATTTATAGTTATTTAATGCTATTTTAGGATTTTTTTGGTCTGTATCCATTTTTTCTAAAAAATTTAACGGTATAAATGAGTTACTGTGAAGTGTTGACAAATATCCCTCACCACCCTTTCTTGAAATACGGTCTAACGAAACAAGTTCATATACAATTATGTTTAATACATGTTGTATAAGTGTATGCACATAATATAATGAAATAGTCAATTTATTTCACAATCGAGGTCTATGTTGTGTTAGGTATTTGTTAAAGTACGCAAACTTCAAAAAGATTTTTGTAAGAAATTAATCGAACCTCTTATTCAAGGTTCACGAAGGCCGAACGCGAGCTAAAAGCAGCAAGACCTTTCGGCTACGGTCCTCGCAAATTTTACGAGTCTTCACAGCTGTCCAAGGAAAAGGTGGATGTTAAACCAGAGAAGGGCAAAGAGGCGGCTCCTCCGCCAGAGCCAGTAGCTGCAGACAAGCCTGGTGAAAAGGAGGATGAAAAAAAACTCAAGAGAATGTACATCGCGATGACTTCTGACAGAGGTAGGTGTTTTATTTAGCCAATTTTGTAAATTAAAACCTTAGACTAGGTTAATACATAAGGCGTTCCCCGCACCGGTGGCGAGCTCAAAGGTAAGTGAAGGCACTTCCGGCTTCCTCGTACAGATCCCGCCGGAGAGCCCAGATTCCCTCTCATGTGCTACTGCGAAAGCCGCGGAGGTTTTATTAGGCAAGAAGCTCGGTTGTCACAGATCACAACAGGTCCCGGAGATCACAACCTTGTGACGGTTGAAAAAAGGTTATTTCTTAAGAAATTGTGGCAATAACGGAAGAATAAATAGAAGACAGTTGGTTAAATCAATGACTTAAATCGTAATATTTTATTACCATCATCAGCCTATTCCATCCATTGTTGGACCTGGGCTTCACCAATTACACGCCTCTGGCTTTGATCTTCGGCTTTCCTCCTTCATTTCTTGTGTGCCACTTTACGTTTATCTTTACTCCATCTAGTTTGAGGACGTATGTAACTACTACGTCCAAATGTAATGTCCAATGGAGATAATAGATAAGCGGACAGTTGCGAACAAAGCTTGAGAGTACATTAAATTAGTTGGGAGAATAATAGTAACCACTACGTGATCGGCTGGCTATAAATGTCAATGTCAGAATAACTGGAGCATAAGAAAAAACAAGCAACGATACGAATGAGTGGCAGTCATTGGTACGGGCAGTTTGGCGATAGCTGGGTTATCAGAGATCGCGCAGGATCATGGCTTAATAGTCGCCAATGTGATAGTACCTCCACTGTGCAATTTTTACGCGATGTCTGGATACTCTGTGAGTTATATAGCGTAAATTAAAGTTTATCTACCGCACTCACATACGTCAATTAGTGTTAATTATCGAATTATTTCGCGATTCGCACAATGTCGTTAGTCCACCTACCACTAGGACCAGTTAAGTAGCATTGACGTCCTTATAGCCGCACACAACTCAATCGTAAACGTCAAGGACACGGCAGGGTATGCTGCAATAAAACAGTGTGTTTTCATCAATAGATATGTACGTCATGACTGTATTAGGTATATCAAGAAAAACCAGAACCAGAATATCTGAGTACATGTAAAAAAACGTTTTATTGTTTAGTTTCGACTACCCTCAAGAATTTAGTTAATTAATTCAGGTCTTGACTTTTTTTACGAACGAACCGGAAAGCCATCTCAAACAAGTATAAATTATAAAAGCATAAAAAGACCGACTGCGATCAAACAAAATGGGCATAAATTACATTATACATACATAATACGTATACATATGTATATATATTTCGACTCATCTCGTTAAGAGCTTCCATTTGATACCCATATTTATGTTTTTGGAACTAATAAATATACAAAATAGCGGCTGGTGGCCGTACCATTAATTTATTTTATAAAATATATAGCGTGTCATTCACACAACTAAGACGAATCTAACTCACTTCACTGTCCATCACGCCGTTTAGGCTGTAGGCCGTTCCAAACAAATAGACATACATACAAACATACATACATACTCGCGATTAACATAACCCTCCGCCTGGGGCATTCGGGCAATAAAGCTAGATGGAGTCGCTGATAAATACTAGTAGATATACATATAAGCAAGCGACAAACTAAGTATTAAACCATAACGATAACCTATAAGTTTATAGACCCGTAGTGTCTATTGAAATTGAAGTACGAATCAAACATTAAAAATATGTCATAAAAAAAGAGCTCTGCCTATCTGAAAACTAAGAGATGCAATGTAAACTATTCAAATATAATTTTATATGCGTACATTTATAAAGCTACGTACACGTAGACCAACTGGATAGGGCAAGGGTCTACGTTTTATCTTATTATAAGCAAAGGTTGCGGTTTCTGTTCAACTAAACGCGTTGAATACGGGTTAGATGCACGGCATCTGGACTGGATGAATGACGATATAAAAAGAAAAGCAAAACGAGTGTGCGTGTGTGACCACACAACTAAAGTAAAACTTTTACTGTGTCTTAGATATACGAAACGTAACTGGCTATAAGAGAAAGAGAGAAAGAAAAAATGTGTGCTCGCACCTCTCTCTACAGTAATATACGAAACGTGACTCTTTCTCTCTTTCTATATTCACTAACTTATATCTACCTCGTCAAATTCCGTTCGCCTCACTCGATGACACTTTTCGTAACGCTCTCGTCACGCCTTCACCAGCTTACTCCCCAAGTCAAGCGTCCGTAAAGATTTTTTACTTCAATAATATATTATTATTATATACTTTTTTTTTGTCTCATACCAATGCTCATAATAGCACAGTCACAGTAAGGTCCAGTGTACTGGGAAGTCACATTCAACCGGTGTTTTGCACAGGTTTATGTGGTGGCGTCCACACGGGGGTGGCGCGGCGCATCCGGCGGCAGTTCGCCGAGCGCGCCGCCGATGCTGCCCACCACAGGCTGGTCTGCATCGGGGACAAGTCCCGCTCCATGCTGCGCCGCATCTATGCGCAGCACATGATTATCAATGTCAAAGACGTGAGCCTCGCCCCAACTTTAGTAGACGCTAGTCGCGCATGGAGCACATTTTACATTTTCTCACTATCCAGTGTCATATATTTCTAATATACGCCATGAGCCAGCCGCTATATCTGGTTATTACAACTCTTCAGCTATGCTAGAGTAATAAAAATTAAAAGTCCATCCATATCTTTTAAACTACTAAACCAAATTCGATGAAACTTTTACTATTCTTCAAGTTGAAAGATACTAATACTATTATAATAAGAAATTGCCGCAATTTGATTTCCATTTTCTGAGAAATACGCGGACAAACCTACATAATACGCTCATGAAATTTGGTAAAATTTGTTTAGATGCTTATATCACATTCTATAAACCAATACAGTCGTCCAACGAAGCCGTCTGGACAGGGCAATCGTGCAGGGTGTGAGGGGTGAGACGTGGGTAGGCGCGCCCGAGCTGCGTACGCTGCGGCCGCCCGAATTAGTTAGTAGCTCGGGACATAACTTTCAGGGCTGACTCGTATTTGTTTTAATTAACCGACTTCAAAAAAATAATTCGTCATGTATGTTTTTATTTGTAAGCTGTTATAATGGTTTATACTACCTGTGCTATGTGAGAGAGATATTATTTTACACATTTTCAATTCCAAAATGGCGGACTTTTTCTTTTTTCAACAAAATGTTATTGGTGTCATTTTCGAGGTTTCTCGGGGTGCTGATTACGAAAATGGCATCCATTTTTTAATCCAAAATGGCGAATATTTTCTTCATTTCAAAAAAATGTTATTGGTGTCATTTTCGAGGTTTCTCGGGGTGCTGATTACGAAAATGGCATCCATTTTCAAATCCAAAATGACGGACTTTTTCTTTTTTCAAAAAAATGTTATTGGTGTCATTTTCGAGGTTTCTCGGGGTGCTGATTACGAAAATGACATCCATTTTCAAATCGAAAATGACTGATATATTTTATACATTTCATTAACAATAATTTCATATCCAGTAAATATACAAACCGAAAATATATTTCAGTTGGCTATTTATAATAAACGATTTGGAATTTTATTAATGAATTACAATATATTACATAACATTGTTAAACTCTATTTGTATTTGTCTCCATGAAATGGATTTTTGTATTTCTTACTATGAAGAACTTCAATAAATAAAGTAAATAATTATAAACAAAGAAATCATTACCATCCCGTGCGCTAATAGAAATATAATTTACTTAGTATTTTAGTATAATATAATATTTTAAGTAAATTATAACAACAAACTGTGACAACCCTACGTGCTACGGAGTACGCCATGCGGTGTCGGCTTTTACTCAAACATCATAGGCGTCGAACTACTGTATTAGTTTATATACTGTGACTATATAGACTAAAATTTATTATGGATGTGAATATTATATACCTATATTAATATTATTACATACATACCAGTCGAATACAAACCTAAGAAGAGTCGGAACTCCCATACATTCGATATTTCAAGGTTTGTGTACATAGTTTAGCTAACCTAATGAAATTATCCAGTCTGACAACCTGACAACATCAGCTTCGTTTAGTGCTCATAGTTAAAAATTAATAGCATGGAGTACAATTAAAAAAATATTTTTCTTCTAATTTTACATGCTTTTAAATCTTTTTTTCTTCAATTTATTTAATAATTTAGGGCAAATTATAAAAGTTAATTAAAATAGATTTTAGATTTATTCACAAAGCAACTTTCCTTGCGATTATTTGAACCCTAATCCAACATCTCGTTATCACAGACAGAAGTCCTTAACCACCGCTCTAATTATACTTAAGTGATTGGGTTGAAAACTAGGTAAGTACCTACTTACAATATTTATGCCTCTATGTCTTGAATATTATAAATTGGTAGCATTGTTTTTATTCTTATTAAGTTGCTAAAACTGTGCACACAAATCCATACAATTGTTTTGTTCTTCGAAGTTGCGGTGGTCTGGTAAACTCTTTATTCAAATTATGTAATACTCCTTCAAAATATATTGTACTCGTATTAAGTCATTTTATTCCCCTAGTGTTCTTCTCTAAACATCTACACGGCAATAGATCGTAATAATTTAAAAGGTATGGCCTGCCGGTTTCGACGAGTTCTCAGTGGAAGAAGATTCACATCACCTAATCCAAGAAGCAGATGAAAGTGAAGGCCAGTTTCCGACCACAGTCGGCTTCACTTAGGTATTTTCAGTGTTGTCTCCACGTTTACCCTACAGCTTCATGATCTGATCCTTTGATTATATATACGTCTAGATACCTATTAGTCTTGTAACGTTACGTTAATAAGCATAACAACCTCATAATTCGTGTGTGCGTGCAGGCCTCGTTGTACACTCGCGTCATCTGTGGTTGTGTGCGTGTTTGGGGATCTCCAGTTATAAATATTTTTCCCATAAATAGCGATAGCGTTGTGGATTGATATGTACTTTGTAAATGTGTAATTCCTTTTTTTTAAATATAATGTATAGCTGTTTGATGTCCAAATAAAAAAAAAATAAAAATAATAAAAAAAAAATAAAAAAAAAAAATAATAATAAAGAAATTGATTTGATTTGAATTGAATTGAAAAGAATTGAATTGAAATTAAATTAAATGGCGTGTCCCTTACCATCAGGTGAACGTCTTATTTGCCTCATGACCAGGAAGAAAAAATACTTCTAAGTACTTACCTATATAAAAGTAATTAATTTATCAAAAAAATAAATTAAAATTATTATAATTGATTTATTTCATGTTTTGGTCACTAACTACGTATTAAGTTTCATTCAATTCATTTTTGTCAAAAGAAAAATTACCCCAGACTTAAGATATATTCCCCCATTATTACCTAGCCACACCAGTCTAGTCGGACAATGTACAAATTGTCGTAAAAACAATCGAGTTTTTATAATAATCCCTCACAGAATCTTAAGACTTATGAATGGAAAATTAAGTTAGGATCTTTATTAATTTTACTTAGTTAATATTTTCACGATTTGATTACACAATTCGGCAAAAAGTTTTTTTTTTGCGAGCACAAACCATCGGTAGAGTTCAAGTGATACTAAACAACCAAGTATACCAATTTGATATTTTGGTATACTCTTAGAGGAGATACCACTGGAGAGAGCATGATGCGCTAACCCCCTCTGCCAAATTTTTGTTCATATGGTCAGGTCATTCTTTATTTGTGTGCGTGTATTTTTGAATGTTTTGCGAGTTTACTATAGTGTGGGTATGCGTGAAAGTGTATCTGTGTGTGTTTACTTCGCCTCCCGCACCCCGCAAAAGTGCCACGAAAAATTTGTTCGGGGAATCGACGCGATACTAACTCCTTTGGTACTTTCTCTGAGGGTATACTTGATATTGTCAAGTGTTTGAACATCGAACACGCTATCTAGACGTATATATAATCAAAGATCTGATCCTACAGACACAAGAGACCTAATAACTTATGACTTTGGTACCAAGCGGCAGGCAGCAGTACAATGCAGCTGCCTCTATCTTGGGCATAAACAAGATGCAATCGCTTCATAGCGATTCTATCTCTTCATTCGCTTACGGTGTCAAGTCTATAATTTGTCACGTGATTTTTCTATGTCTTACGTCATTCTCATACATTCTATTAGCAATAACGTAGTATTGTAGAATATTACATTGTCTAGACCCTCTGGCAGGCGTGTCGCTTACACAATTTTACGTTATATGTAAGTATATATGATACAATTAGTTGGTGATAATAATTACGGATTCAGTTTAATAAGTACAATATTTGTAAGTCATCGTATCACATCTGCGCAGAAATAATATTGCGTATCTAGCTAATTATTGTTATATTGAACTGGTTATTAATAATAAAAAATCGATATATGGATAAAAATGAAGCCGGTTAATAATAAAAAATCGATAAATCATGTAATGACGTCAGTCCCACATTTAAATGGTTTGTTGAAAATTAATTTATTTCTATACTTACTTATAATGGATAAAAAAAATAAAGGTTCTAACGTTATGTATGAAACTCTTATTTATTAGTAGGTACTTAAGTAAAATGAGAATTCAAAAGCACTTACGCATTTGTCTTTATTTTCTCCAGAATATCATTATATATATTTTACTAGGTGGTAGGTTCCTTGTTCAAGGAACTGTCCAGGTAGGTAGCACCGCAGTGTCAGATATTCTGCCGCCAAGCAGCAGTGTGTAAGCATTGCTGTGTTCCGGCGTGAAGGGCACTGTAGTTGGTTAAATTACCGGACACAAAGACTTAACATCTAATGTCTTAAGGGTCGGTAACGCGCTAGTGATTCTTCTGGTGTTGCTAGCGTCTATAGGCTGCGGGGGCTGCTTACCATCAGGCGGGCCGTACGCTTGCTTGCCACCTTGGTAGTATTAAAAAAAATACTTTTCTATTCCATTTAAACTCAAAAGAGCGAAATAATTAAATATCTAGGATCTAGGGGGGTCTAGTACACGCCTGGACGCCAAGCCCGAGAAGGCGCGGTCGCGGCGCTACTTTAACGGCCTCTAGAAAATCGAGCAACGGTGAAATTAATCGTTTTCGTTAACTTTTTTTGGCTGACAGTTTTTCTTGACGGGGAGGAAATCTTCAAAAGGCACCCAGTCTTCATAGGGGTGCAGGCCGAGTCATGTGGGATTTCCACCCACTAAAACCTCCCTGGTGGCCTTCATCGACGCTATATGGAGATACTCGTACCCAGGGCCCTTTGTTCGGACCTCGCCAGAGTCTCTTCAGCGCCAGACGCTTGCTAGAGCATTTCCCGGGGAGCAGCAGAAATGCACGCTCCCCCCAGCACCCTCGCGGTTCTCGCGACGACGCAAGGCCTAGGTACACCGCGTGTCACACACCTCGGGGTCGCATTCAGGAAGCACACCCAGATCTCGTAGTAGACACCTAGTTTAAAGTTTGTCTTGTAAAATTATGTTCTCCGGCTTTTAGATCGGGCGGCTGGCTCCGGTGTTTGTGGACGCGTCCACGATGGCAGCGGCCATCACGGAGGCTGGCTACGGCTACGACGTCGGTGAAATTTACTACAACAAGTATTTAACGCCAGTCAAGTACAACCTGAGCGTTGTGCCGTTCTATAATAAGGCCCGACTCGAGGTTCGTATACAAACTTTATTCTTATTCGACTCAGTGACGTGACAAGACGTTCCCCTAATGGTAAGCGTAAGCATCTGCTGTACATTGTAATGCTACTCGTCACCGGAGCTATTAAGTAACTTACCGGTGCAAGGGTAAGTTCACCAGCAATAGTGTCCTTTACATCGAAACAGCAATTTTTATACATTTCCGCATGGTGGTAGAATATCTGAACTGCCCCTTGCACAAGAGACCTACAATAGTAATTTCTACAATAAATTACCACAAAAATTACTGTTTCTCATTCTTCATGAATCAGTGTTTCTTACATTTAACTAAAAATAATTCACATCGTAAAACACTACACGGATAGCTGTTGGGCTGAAGCTGGCTGAGTTGATCGACATGGCTTTTTCACAACCATCGGTGATTTCCGTTTGAGAACCTGAATTAAAATATTTAATGATGATATCCAATAAACTCTGATCCCAAAATCAATAGTTTCTGTGTGAATCACATCAATAAATGCATATATTTGTCCAATTTTCGATGACGGAGTTCGTTTATGATATCATCGTAAATGATTTCATCGGATTCTAAAACAGAAATTTCCGGTTTAGCAAAGCGTTACTGGATGGCTGGTAATGCATTGATCAATGTAATTTGTAAATACAGTCGGCTCCAAATATGACGGCGTTCGATGACGTAGACGACGATCAGCTGGAGTGCTACGCGGAGTGGACCCTCGCGGCGTTGCTGTACTACGCGCTAAAGGAGGGTGCCGCCTCCGAACAATCGGCGCGTATGGCAGCCATGGACAACGCCACTAAAAACGCCGAGGAGATGATCAAGAAGCTCACGTTACTGTTCAACAGGACCCGGCAGGCTGTCATTACCAGAGAACTGATCGAAATCATCTCTGGCGCTGCCGCCCTTAAATAATAACAGGAAGGCGCTCCAAATAACTGTCTTAGGTTGGTAGGCTGTATTTATAAAGATTGTTTTGCTATAATCTTGCAGTTTGACAATCCCGCTAAAATGCTGTCTCGTGAAATATGTATTTATTTTATCATTTGCTATTAATGTTTTATTTACATTAGAAAATGGAATACCACGTGAATGTTGGTCTTAACACTTTTTTCCTTTAATCCAAGAAAAGTTACAAATAAAAAGAAAGTTTTCTTTATACCCGTACTTATTATTAAGTCAATTATATTTTTAGCTGCGACAAAATGGTAAAAACTACATACATAACAATGATAAAGAAGTGTAAATTATATAAAAGCACATAGAGCCCCACTGCGAAGAAACAAAATGGACTTAAATTACATTATACTTACATAAAACGTATACTTACATATGTTATATATTTGAACTCATCTCTCAAATTTGATATCCATATATGTACATGCTTTTGGAAGTACAAAAATACGAAATGGCGGCTAACAGCTGCCATTTTTTTTTTTAAATTATATAGCTAATGATATTCCCACAACTAAGTCACAGTCCATCAAGTTGTTTAGGCTGTAGGCCGTGCCAAAGAAATTACATACATATATACATACATACATACATACATATCTACCTACTCACGAAAAATATAACCCTCCTTCTGGGCCATTCGGGCAAATACCCGCGGCACGCTATGTTCTTTTTGACGTTTGTCTTATCTCTCTCAATGAAGAATAATAATAATTGTTCTTTACTTCTATGTTTGTAAAAGTAAGTGAATTAATTAATATTTTATTCAACTCACGCTGGATTGGATTGCGTTCGTCGCCCTTTATTGTGGCTGGTAATTTCTAGGGGCCAGGCTACAGTACCCTTCACACACAGGAACACAGAAAAGTTTACACATTGCTTTTTGGTGGTCGAATATGCGGTGGTATCTCTCCCGATTTTCCCTTGCACAACGGACCTACCGTCTTTCAATCGAAGCGAAATTAAAAGTGAGGAGCAAGACAGAAGACGTTATTAACAAAGATTTTTAATAATATATTATATTTATCGGGGTGGAGACGGTAGGGTCTCCTGTAGAAGGCGGTTCTGGCCATTTGTTGTTTTAAATATTCATTGTTCAAAGTTCACTGAACGATGTTCTGTTCAAAAATTGGCGCAGCAGACCCGGCTTAGCAAGCAATTGAATCACCAGTATAATCCAAACAATGACAACCGAAACCCTAACAACAAATGGCCAGTAGCGCCTTTTTCAGGGGACCCACCCTACCGTCTCCACCCCGATGTATTGTATGTTTGATAAATAAATAGGTAGTTTGATTTTTAATATGATAATTATTTTTGGATGCTCGTACATTAAGTAATCGTAACTTCATTTTTATACTTAAAATGCATATTTTAATGCTAACAATATATACACAATAATTAATAATACATAGGTACTTATTCAGGTACCTACCTAATGCTTACTAAAAGGCTCCAGTAAATAACTACAGCATGGAACAAAAAAACGCGACATAGAGGGGAAGTATAATTAAATAATAAAGATATCGAAATTCACTAAAAGGAAACATTCTTTTATTTTTTTTTATTAAGTATAACCGCATAAAAACATTAAAATAAGTTTACCTGAGCCGGGAATCGAACCAACTAAAAAATGTAATAAATAATCAGTGGTAAATGATTATTGAACTAATCGATAGGGTAAACGATAAGGATAAAATCTCTCGAATAAACATGGTATCTTAAATTTATAAAAGACCTTAAAATTTAACACGAAGGACGCGATACATTAGTGGAACAAAAGAAACGTTTAATTGGTCAATTTTGTTTTACAAATGGTTAAATTTCAATGTCTTTTTAAATTCTAATATACAATGTTTATTCGAGAGTTTTTATCCTTTCTCATTTATCCATATATTTATTTATTGCATTTTTAGTTAGGTCGAACCTAATTAGTCCCGCGATTAGGCAAGCTTTTTTGAGAAATGTTTTCATACGATTATTATTAAATATGAAAATAAAAGAATGTCCCTTTCAGTGGATTTTGATATTTATTGTACCTACTTCTCCTCCATGTCCCGTTCGTTTGTTCCACCCTGTGTAATATACACTGTTTTACTTTAATAGGCTAGAGAACTTGCATCCACCATCAGGTGGGACGATAGTCAAGCACTAGTTTATGTTGAATATAAAAAAAAACGTTAACAGCGGTGTTTTAAGTGATATCGACTACGTGAAACAGGACTTCATATTGCTATTTGACTATAAACAATTTACATAATTCTTGCAAAAAATAGCCTGAATCCTAAAACGTGAGAATTCCCTTTGTCAGTGTGACTCTTCAAGGTATTTGTCGTACGATGCCTGGTCCATGAGCTTGCTGACTTCTTCTGGATTGGATAGTTTCAAGCGGAACAGCCAGCCCTCTTCGTAACAGGACTTGTTGATAAGCGATGGTGCTGATTCTACAACTGTGTTTTTCTCTGTAACCTGTAATATTATACTTGTATTAACGAAAAAAACATGTAGAGCCAAGCCCTATTATAATTTTTACAAGGGCAGCAGTTTTTTTCGTAGACTGTGTTATTAAATTCTATTTACGTAGCAATGATGCTACTGGAAAATTAGATTTCGTTGTAAATGTTCTAAAATTAAATGTTATATCGCCTCCGACACCTTATAGGTTCTGCGTTTTGGATTGGAGCTCCGTCTGGAGCTACCACATTCAGCCGGTACAACTACTGGGAATATTAACACAAAAATTATTTCCTAACAGTTCGATCGTGGAAGCCAATCGGACAGACAGGAATTTTGACAGCAGAAAAAATTCCCGTCTGTTCGATGATCGAACTACCAATCGAACTACGAGGAATAAACCATTTTTTCCCATCTGTCCGATGATCGACCTACTAGGAATAAACGAAATATTTTTGTTGAGATACCTAATATAATAAGCTATGGCCATGAGTTAGAGGAATTTGAAACATACATTAAAGCGGTGTAAACTTTTAACCGCCAACGCAGTGACTCCTGTAAGAGATACACGGATACTCACAATTACACTTGGTCCCCCTGGGGATCCACGGATACTGTGTTCTCTTAGAAGAAACTCAGGAGGTATAAACTTTCTACAGCTGACATCAAAAAGTAGGTATAAGGGGTAGGTAGGTATGTAGGTTTGTCTCCTATGCTTGCCTGGTACTTTTGGTATAAAAATATATTTAAAAAAATCCCCAATTTTGGAGAACGAGATTTTGAGACAATTCAAAATCCTTCTAGCCGTTAAATGGCCGTATGTTATCATTAAACCATAGCTATGTACGTAGGAATACGTCTCAAAGAATTTGCATTTACCTATCTTACATACCGTCCCAGATGTGAAAGTAACGCAACATATTTAAATAAATAAAAATGAAATATTTTAGAAAAAATAAAAACCGACGTCAAATAAAATCATCAACGAAAATATAGCCGTCGGTGTAGAAGTCGGTGCCAGCTGGTGCTGGTTTTATTTGTAGCTACTGACCGTTCCTGAGATGGGGCTGTAGACTTCGCTGGCCGCCTTTACACTTTCCAGGGCACCGCACTCTTCACCCGCAGATACCTCCTTGCCCACATCAGGCAACTGTACATACACCACCTCGCCGAGAGCATCCTGGAGACGAATTTGTATATTTTGTTCAATATTTTAGAAAAGCCAAATTCCTCGTCATTTATTAGTCACCAATTCAGGTTTATTGAAAGTCACTTTTCAAGTAAGTATTGTTATTTCTATTGACTTGGTCGTATTTTTACTTACCTACGATATACTCGCATAGGTTCACGTTATAATAGTAAGGTGTATGTCTACTCAATTGATTACAAAGTTATTTTTGTCTGTATTGTTAAGATAACTGAGGGTCATTAGCAGCGGCCAGTGCCAACTCATTAAAAGTTATTTACTTAATTATCTGGTCGGTGTCAGTGTACTTGATCGCCAATGTTCCTGGGGCTGAAAGCGGCAAATAGTACTAATTTGTTAAGTAATATAGTAATAAGTAAAGTTAATATTTGCTTTATTAACTGTATAGTATGCTTATTTTTACCTTTAATGAATTTCCACCTAAACAAACACAAACAAAGATTGTGTTGCTTGAATATTTCCCTCAAATACCTACCCTAAACATGTAGGTTCTAGTCATAAAATTACTCTATATTAATTAGTGAATAAAATCTTTAAAAAAAAAATTGAACCGACTTCAATATCACTGAAAAGTATAAAATAATTTAAATATTATTGAAGTTGGTGTTAGCGTACCTGCTGTGTATATTTGGCACCAACTTCAATAATATTTAAATTATTTTATACTTTTCAGTGATATTGAAGTCAGTTAATTTTTTTTTTTAAAGATTTTATTTTAAACATTTTAGTAATATCTAATATATAAAATTCTCGTGTCATAGTTTTCGTTGCCATACTCCTCCGAAACGGCTTGACCGATTTTGATGAAATTTTTTGTGCTTATCCGGTATCTATGAGAATCGGCCAACATCTATTTTTCATCCCCCTAAAAAAAAATATTTTTATTTTATGGCAAAACAACGTTTGCCGGGTCAGCTAGTTTTCATATATAAAGATTGAACCATCGAAAACCGTAAAATTATCTAGGTAGGTTATGATCACATTATCGTCCACATAGTTTAACATAATTCATGTTTCTTCAGAAAAAAATATCCGGTCGTAATGAAATTTGCATGGAAACATCATAGTAGTTTACTCTCTCGAATAAAAAAAGAATCATCGAAATCGGTTCATAATTGTCAGAGCAATGTAATGGAGAACATCAGTTTTATGGTTTTTACCAGATAAATTCCTCCACATCGTTCATGGTCCTCCAGGAAGTTCTTATCCCGTTGTAATAAAATTCATACAGATTCAATACAGTGGTTTCTTCTTTCGAATAAAAAAAGAATCATTGAAATTGGTAAATATTTGCCAGAGTTATGACCATTTTTGTCCGACCGAGCGAGTCCGAGCGACTAAAACGTCATCTATATAGGCATTCTTGCAGCTCTCAGTGCGCAGTCACCATTCTTGTTTTTTCAGGAACTACTTATTACTAAGCAATAATTTTTTTATGGGACCCAATTAACGGATTAAAGAATGGGATGGAAGAAAGATTTTTTCAAATCGGTTCATAATTGCCAGAGTTATGCGCGAACATACATAGAAAAAAAATATATACAGACGAATTGAGAACCTCCTCCTTTTTTGAAGTCGGTTAAAAAGATCCTAAATCTATGATATTAATATAACTATTTACCTAGGGGTTTCGTAAAAGTTCTGATACTTAACGAAACCCATCAAACTTTTAGTTTTCTCTCGTACGGCTACATATTCAGCTCGACACCCTAATGAACATTAACTAAACTACATATAACAGAGAATTGTTGGAAAGGGACAGGACATGCCGTCCGCACCGAGTGGGATAAAATATAAACATTTCGCACGATTCGTAACGTTCAACTTCTAATAGTTCATTCAAGTCCAAACAGTTTAATAGATCAAGGTGTCGCCGTGTGTACCTATATTTAACTCGTAAAATTAAATGAGAAAAAGAAAGATTAATAGTTTTTCTAAAGAACTATCAAACTCACAGTGACAATCCCACAGTGAATACTATAACTGTACCAGATTTGAAATACACAGTAATTGAGACAAATCCTAAAGTATTTGATGATCGAACTACTAGTCGGACTATTTGGAATAAACGGTTATTTATATTTAGGTATGTATTGATAGTTGAAGCGCCACGCTCACCTGTGCAAAGCTGGATATGCCGATGGTTCCGACATTGTCGCTCACTGACACCCACTCGTGCTTCTTTGTATAGAAACGAGCTAGAAACAAAAATACATTTATTTATTTAGACGTATTTGCGCACCACGATAAATGGTAACAAAATAAACATAAATACAGTAGCTACCTATACCCTGTTTTTCTTTACAAGATCAAAAATTGATCTATAAGGGAGTGTCCTAATAGAACGCATCCCGCGATCATCGCAACTTCGCACGAACTCTGTGATCATCTGGCGATCGCGCGAATTTAGTTCGCGACCGCCCGCGCCGGTTAGGACACTCGTTCGACGTCCATTTGTTTGAGATTTCGTTCGCGCGAACTCCGTTCGATAGCTCAGAAACGAATTAACAAATGAGTGTTTTTTTTTTTGGAATTTGAAATTATGGGAATGGCTCTTTGCTTTAATGAAAATCTATTCAGATATTTATTAAGTATGTATTCGTCTTCATGTGTCTGGGTATTTATTTACAATTTATAGACATAAGCACACCTACGTTAATTTGGTGGCAGCTTTCAAATTTGCCAAGCTTTAAAGTTCGTTCTACTAAATAAAAGCTTAAATTTCCATAAGTTTTTTTAATTTCGCTTTTGGCTTATTATTAATAAAATTATAGTAAAACATTCGCAAGGCTAATCCAATTTTTATTATATTCTTATATAAAATGTGCATCTTATAGAAAAATACAAAATTCTCAATATCATACCTATTCATTCCTTTTTAGATATAATGTTATTCACACCTATCATATCTACATTGTCCATACAATTTATTAGTTAAGAAACAGACTAGAAAACCTTAATTTTCATTTTATTACCCGTCGAAATTAACTATAAACATAGAAAATAAATCCTACTAAGTATGTATGCTGTAACAGGTTTTAGCCTGTAACGTCACAAAATTATAGTATAAATTACTAACACCAAATAATGGCTTGGCTAACCTCGTTAACAGTACCTAATGAACCAGCACGCAGTGTGCTGGTTCATCGAACACAATTTCATTTACCTTCCGATAATCATCTCATCTTATATTATAATATAATCTGCCGCCCAGTCCACAGCCATGTTTTCTTCGCTCGTTATTGTGGAAGCTTGGCCCTGGGGAGCCGCGTAAATGGACTAAAAAATATGGGGCAAGGCGATCATTGCGCAACGCACTCCTCCGCTGACGAGATAAGGCGCTTCTCATGACCTGATCAAACTTTTATATGAATTTATCTCATGTACTGACTGTAACGATACACAGTCATTGTACAGACGTACAATGACTTGAAACTTGTTGAATAATGCAACTTAATAATAAACAAATCTATAAAAAAATATCAGATATTTCTACTATTTAATATTACTAGAGTATTTAATAGTACCCATAATACACTGAAAACAATTGCTTACAGCTATGACTCATCTGTGCAACGCTTCTGGATTTCGATGATTTGATCTGTTTAGAAATTTAGCATACGCTCAATTATGTACTGCTAATATGAGTATTTTTCCTCCTTTTTGTGTAGGAGGTAAAAAAATTAGCTTTCAAACATTTTCCTTGTAACTTTTTAATTGACACGGTTAAGTTCCGTAAAGTTATTTCCTTTATGCGTACGTTAATACAAAATGAGACCATTCTATTCTATTGTCGGTGGCTATTAATTAGGCCCGGTAACCACCGGAACGCACTTCGACCTAGCTGGATTCATTGTGTCTGCCCTAGCCCTTAGGGCTCCCACATATAACTGCGAATTCGCATCGCATCGCAAATATCTGCGAGAAACAAATTAATTTTTATATGGAAAATTCATTTGTTTTTCGCAGATATTTGCGATGCGATGCGAGTTCGCAGTTCTATGTGGGAGCCCTTACTCTGTTGCTGACTTATCGAAGAGTTCCTTAAGGTACCCCATGATTGCGCCAGCTTGGAGCTGTACATAATCTGGTGTAGGATAGGCTACTCCCAGATGACTCAATCTACGTCCTACTAGAGAGTTGCAGTCACCCAGTAGGTAGGTATGCGTAAAATCGACTCTGTTTCATCTTCACAGAATTTGCAAGTTTCTACGGCTTAGCCTCAGTCTGTGTAGGTGTTCGTTGGTACCAAATGGCCCATAAGTGCACCAATTAGGTGCCTGATTTGTGATCTGTTTAGGTTTAATAATTTAAGCCCACAGTGCGAAAAATTTTTGAATAAGACCATAATCCTTGAACAGCCTCAATACATAAATGAAATTACTTATTATCGATTTTATAACATAGCTTTCGAATGACGTGTGAAGTCCAACCCACACTTGACCAGCGTGGTAGACTAAGGACATAAACAAGGGCTGGTTTTATTATTATTATTGATAGCCTAGTGGCATAAATTCAAATTCAAAATTCTTTATGCATAGGCCTCACGGGGGCTCTTACATATTGTCATTTTTACAACTACCACCGGATCGTAACGCGGCCTCCACTGAGAAGATCCGGCAAGAAACTCAGCGGGCTTGTCTTTTTTCAATTAAGTATATATAAGATTTATTTAAAACAAATTTACAATAAATATATCTTAAACTATTAGCTTGTAAGAGTACTGCAGTTCAAGCCGCTTTGTTGTTCAAGCAGCTTTATCCTCCGAGATTTTATAATAGCCCTTTTTAGACAAATGGCTCTTAATGGTAGTTTTAAATTTTTTTATTGGTAGATCTCGTATATCCCGGGGCAGTTTATTATAAAAACGTATACCTTGGCCCATAAAGGAATTGCTAATTCTGTGGAGACGCGTGGAGTGTACAGCAAGATTGTGTTTGTTCCGAGTACCTATTTATATTATGTCGATCACTAACCTTAGCGAAAGTACTTATATTCTTTTTTACATACATCAAATTTTCATAAATATATTGTGATATAATATGTTTATTTCTTTAAATATCTGTCTTAATGAATCCGTAGGAGCTACATTGTAGATAGCTCTCACAGCTCTTTTCTGCAGAATAAAAATAGTGTTAAGGTCTCCACAGCAATATGCCATAAGACATAACACTGTGGAAATAACTAAAATATACAATTCTAGCGGTTTCGACATCAGTGAAAAATCTAATTTTTTTAACTGCATAAGCCGCTGAACTAAGCCTACCCGACAGTTTCTCAATGCGTGGGCCCCATTGTAACTTTGCGTCTATAGTATAATGCCCAAGAAACAAACTCGGTAAGGCCGCGACCCCTGCGCAGCCTGCCAATAGCAATATGATACTCAGGGGCTTCTGGTGCAGATCTTACCGGAGAGCCCAGGTCTCCCTCTTATGTGCCGATGCGATAGCCGCAGTAGTTTTAGTAGGTAAGAATCCCACATACCCCGGTTGACAGGTCCCGGGGAACTTTACAAAGCTACCCGCGCGAAAAAAATAGAAATAAAATAGGTATCTAAGTACTTTTGTGTTTTTTCCGTGTTCATCACCATCAGCAGCCGAAACACGTCCACTGCTGAGCAAACGCCTCCCCCTTAGAAGGGAGGGGCTGTCATAATCCCTACACTTGGCAGGCGTCTTGGGGATCGCAGTAGGTGTAGGTGGTTGGTAATCCAATAGAAAGAAGCGACTGCTTGTCTTCTTGGTTTTCCTTCGTCGTCTCTTACGGACACCCAACGGGAGGTGATGGGTAGATACTATTCTTACACGGACACCCCACGGTAATATGAATCAATTGCTAACGCGTTCCCGCTCGGCGGAGGCGACAGCGGGGCGGCGCTACTTTCTCTAGTCCTTCGGCCCCATCGTCAGAGGCCCCGTAGAATAGTGACAACGTATCCACCCCTATCTTACGGGGGCTCGCGGGTCGCGGTCCCACTGGATGGAGACTGGTCGTTCCTTTTTTTGGGAACGATTACCACTGTTGGACGCAGATGGACATTACAGCTTCACCGGGCAAGAAAACTTGTCGTCCCGACTAAATGCGACCTCGAAGCGAGCGACGACATCGGTATACCGGATCGTGCATTTCTGCTTCCCCTCTAGCGAGCGTTTGACGCTAGTGAGGTTCTGGCGAGATCCGAACTGAGTGCCCAGTCTCCATAGCGTCAAGGAAGACCACCCCCGGCAGCCCTGGATCTATTGGGGCAAACTGGGACACTCGTACTCGGCGCCCGAAACGTAATTGCAGATAAACAAAAATTAAAAAAATTGCTCCACAAAGCGTAAGTAATAGATAAAAAAGAGTACATTTATTAAAGAGTTACTTAATCAAACATTATTTTAATCGGGAATTAATGCCAAATATACACATCAACTTAAATAATACACACATCAAAAGTGTCTAGGGATCAACATATATTTTTGCAATAACTTTTCTCCTGATTGATATTAATTAAAATTTTCTTTAAGGATTCATCAAATAAAGTGTTTTCGTTTGTCACAGTAACGATAAACCAAGTCACCTTTGCATTAATAAAGAAATTTGCCATTTTCCTAATAAAGGGATTTTTGACATTTGAACCACTAACACAAAAGTTCGAAAAAAAGACTGAAATAACAGTTTTCTTTAAAATTTTATTGGGTAACTTAAACAATTAATAATCCGTGTTTCTACCGCGAACACTAACAACACAAGAACATCGGTTTGGCATACTCAAAATGAGTTCATCCAAATCACGCTGTGGAATGGCCGCCCATGTTCGTTGCAACAACAAAAAAAGGTCTTCTTGCGACTGGATACCCTCCATATTCGGCAGAGCTCTTCTCTGTAGCATATCCCATGCATGCTCAATCGGGTTCAAGTCTGGCGACTGAGCAGGCCAGGGCAGGACATTGATGTTAGCTGCGGCGAGAGTCTGTCTTACAACTCTTGCGGTGTGCGGTCGTGCATTATCATGCATTAACTGAAATAAGGGACCGATTTGCACTTGTACTTGAACAAAATAAACATAAATACAGTAGCTACCTATACCCTGTTTTTCTTTACAAGATCAAAAATTGATCTATAAGGGAGTGTCCTAATAGAACGCATCCCGCGATCATCGCAACTTCGCACGAACTCTGTGATCATCTGGCGATCGCGCGAATTTAGTTCGCGACCGCCCGCGCCGGTTAGGACACTCGTTCGACGTCCATTTGTTTGAGATTTCGTTCGCGCGAACTCCGTTCGATAGCTCAGAAACGAATTAACAAATGAGTGTTTTTTTTTTTGGAATTTGAAATTATGGGAATGGCTCTTTGCTTTAATGAAAATCTATTCAGATATTTATTAAGTATGTATTCGTCTTCATGTGTCTGGGTATTTATTTACAATTTATAGACATAAGCACACCTACGTTAATTTGGTGGCAGCTTTCAAATTTGCCAAGCTTTAAAGTTCGTTCTACTAAATAAAAGCTTAAATTTCCATAAGTTTTTTTAATTTCGCTTTTGGCTTATTATTAATAAAATTATAGTAAAACATTCGCAAGGCTAATCCAATTTTTATTATATTCTTATATAAAATGTGCATCTTATAGAAAAATACAAAATTCTCAATATCATACCTATTCATTCCTTTTTAGATATAATGTTATTCACACCTATCATATCTACATTGTCCATACAATTTATTAGTTAAGAAACAGACTAGAAAACCTTAATTTTCATTTTATTACCCGTCGAAATTAACTATAAACATAGAAAATAAATCCTACTAAGTATGTATGCTGTAACAGGTTTTAGCCTGTAACGTCACAAAATTATAGTATAAATTACTAACACCAAATAATGGCTTGGCTAACCTCGTTAACAGTACCTAATGAACCAGCACGCAGTGTGCTGGTTCATCGAACACAATTTCATTTACCTTCCGATAATCATCTCATCTTATATTATAATATAATCTGCCGCCCAGTCCACAGCCATGTTTTCTTCGCTCGTTATTGTGGAAGCTTGGCCCTGGGGAGCCGCGTAAATGGACTAAAAAATATGGGGCAAGGCGATCATTGCGCAACGCACTCCTCCGCTGACGAGATAAGGCGCTTCTCATGACCTGATCAAACTTTTATATGAATTTATCTCATGTACTGACTGTAACGATACACAGTCATTGTACAGACGTACAATGACTTGAAACTTGTTGAATAATGCAACTTAATAATAAACAAATCTATAAAAAAATATCAGATATTTCTACTATTTAATATTACTAGAGTATTTAATAGTACCCATAATACACTGAAAACAATTGCTTACAGCTATGACTCATCTGTGCAACGCTTCTGGATTTCGATGATTTGATCTGTTTAGAAATTTAGCATACGCTCAATTATGTACTGCTAATATGAGTATTTTTCCTCCTTTTTGTGTAGGAGGTAAAAAAATTAGCTTTCAAACATTTTCCTTGTAACTTTTTAATTGACACGGTTAAGTTCCGTAAAGTTATTTCCTTTATGCGTACGTTAATACAAAATGAGACCATTCTATTCTATTGTCGGTGGCTATTAATTAGGCCCGGTAACCACCGGAACGCACTTCGACCTAGCTGGATTCATTGTGTCTGCCCTAGCCCTTAGGGCTCCCACATATAACTGCGAATTCGCATCGCATCGCAAATATCTGCGAGAAACAAATTAATTTTTATATGGAAAATTCATTTGTTTTTCGCAGATATTTGCGATGCGATGCGAGTTCGCAGTTCTATGTGGGAGCCCTTACTCTGTTGCTGACTTATCGAAGAGTTCCTTAAGGTACCCCATGATTGCGCCAGCTTGGAGCTGTACATAATCTGGTGTAGGATAGGCTACTCCCAGATGACTCAATCTACGTCCTACTAGAGAGTTGCAGTCACCCAGTAGGTAGGTATGCGTAAAATCGACTCTGTTTCATCTTCACAGAATTTGCAAGTTTCTACGGCTTAGCCTCAGTCTGTGTAGGTGTTCGTTGGTACCAAATGGCCCATAAGTGCACCAATTAGGTGCCTGATTTGTGATCTGTTTAGGTTTAATAATTTAAGCCCACAGTGCGAAAAATTTTTGAATAAGACCATAATCCTTGAACAGCCTCAATACATAAATGAAATTACTTATTATCGATTTTATAACATAGCTTTCGAATGACGTGTGAAGTCCAACCCACACTTGACCAGCGTGGTAGACTAAGGACATAAACAAGGGCTGGTTTTATTATTATTATTGATAGCCTAGTGGCATAAATTCAAATTCAAAATTCTTTATGCATAGGCCTCACGGGGGCTCTTACATATTGTCATTTTTACAACTACCACCGGATCGTAACGCGGCCTCCACTGAGAAGATCCGGCAAGAAACTCAGCGGGCTTGTCTTTTTTCAATTAAGTATATATAAGATTTATTTAAAACAAATTTACAATAAATATATCTTAAACTATTAGCTTGTAAGAGTACTGCAGTTCAAGCCGCTTTGTTGTTCAAGCAGCTTTATCCTCCGAGATTTTATAATAGCCCTTTTTAGACAAATGGCTCTTAATGGTAGTTTTAAATTTTTTTATTGGTAGATCTCGTATATCCCGGGGCAGTTTATTATAAAAACGTATACCTTGGCCCATAAAGGAATTGCTAATTCTGTGGAGACGCGTGGAGTGTACAGCAAGATTGTGTTTGTTCCGAGTACCTATTTATATTATGTCGATCACTAACCTTAGCGAAAGTACTTATATTCTTTTTTACATACATCAAATTTTCATAAATATATTGTGATATAATATGTTTATTTCTTTAAATATCTGTCTTAATGAATCCGTAGGAGCTACATTGTAGATAGCTCTCACAGCTCTTTTCTGCAGAATAAAAATAGTGTTAAGGTCTCCACAGCAATATGCCATAAGACATAACACTGTGGAAATAACTAAAATATACAATTCTAGCGGTTTCGACATCAGTGAAAAATCTAATTTTTTTAACTGCATAAGCCGCTGAACTAAGCCTACCCGACAGTTTCTCAATGCGTGGGCCCCATTGTAACTTTGCGTCTATAGTATAATGCCCAAGAAACAAACTCGGTAAGGCCGCGACCCCTGCGCAGCCTGCCAATAGCAATATGATACTCAGGGGCTTCTGGTGCAGATCTTACCGGAGAGCCCAGGTCTCCCTCTTATGTGCCGATGCGATAGCCGCAGTAGTTTTAGTAGGTAAGAATCCCACATACCCCGGTTGACAGGTCCCGGGGAACTTTACAAAGCTACCCGCGCGAAAAAAATAGAAATAAAATAGGTATCTAAGTACTTTTGTGTTTTTTCCGTGTTCATCACCATCAGCAGCCGAAACACGTCCACTGCTGAGCAAACGCCTCCCCCTTAGAAGGGAGGGGCTGTCATAATCCCTACACTTGGCAGGCGTCTTGGGGATCGCAGTAGGTGTAGGTGGTTGGTAATCCAATAGAAAGAAGCGACTGCTTGTCTTCTTGGTTTTCCTTCGTCGTCTCTTACGGACACCCAACGGGAGGTGATGGGTAGATACTATTCTTACACGGACACCCCACGGTAATATGAATCAATTGCTAACGCGTTCCCGCTCGGCGGAGGCGACAGCGGGGCGGCGCTACTTTCTCTAGTCCTTCGGCCCCATCGTCAGAGGCCCCGTAGAATAGTGACAACGTATCCACCCCTATCTTACGGGGGCTCGCGGGTCGCGGTCCCACTGGATGGAGACTGGTCGTTCCTTTTTTTGGGAACGATTACCACTGTTGGACGCAGATGGACATTACAGCTTCACCGGGCAAGAAAACTTGTCGTCCCGACTAAATGCGACCTCGAAGCGAGCGACGACATCGGTATACCGGATCGTGCATTTCTGCTTCCCCTCTAGCGAGCGTTTGACGCTAGTGAGGTTCTGGCGAGATCCGAACTGAGTGCCCAGTCTCCATAGCGTCAAGGAAGACCACCCCCGGCAGCCCTGGATCTATTGGGGCAAACTGGGACACTCGTACTCGGCGCCCGAAACGTAATTGCAGATAAACAAAAATTAAAAAAATTGCTCCACAAAGCGTAAGTAATAGATAAAAAAGAGTACATTTATTAAAGAGTTACTTAATCAAACATTATTTTAATCGGGAATTAATGCCAAATATACACATCAACTTAAATAATACACACATCAAAAGTGTCTAGGGATCAACATATATTTTTGCAATAACTTTTCTCCTGATTGATATTAATTAAAATTTTCTTTAAGGATTCATCAAATAAAGTGTTTTCGTTTGTCACAGTAACGATAAACCAAGTCACCTTTGCATTAATAAAGAAATTTGCCATTTTCCTAATAAAGGGATTTTTGACATTTGAACCACTAACACAAAAGTTCGAAAAAAAGACTGAAATAACAGTTTTCTTTAAAATTTTATTGGGTAACTTAAACAATTAATAATCCGTGTTTCTACCGCGAACACTAACAACACAAGAACATCGGTTTGGCATACTCAAAATGAGTTCATCCAAATCACGCTGTGGAATGGCCGCCCATGTTCGTTGCAACAACAAAAAAAGGTCTTCTTGCGACTGGATACCCTCCATATTCGGCAGAGCTCTTCTCTGTAGCATATCCCATGCATGCTCAATCGGGTTCAAGTCTGGCGACTGAGCAGGCCAGGGCAGGACATTGATGTTAGCTGCGGCGAGAGTCTGTCTTACAACTCTTGCGGTGTGCGGTCGTGCATTATCATGCATTAACTGAAATAAGGGACCGATTTGCACTTGTAGAGGAACGATGACGTCTGATACAATCGTCTCAGCATAAATTTGAGCGTTGAGGTTGCCTCTGATCCAAATCAACTCAGTTCTTCCGCCGATCCAAATACCCGCCCATACCATGATGGTTCCACCACTATAAGGATGGACTTCCTGGCAGGATTTTAATCGCTGTTGGCGTCCAGGGGTTCTCCAGTGTCGTATACGTCTTGTATCCGGTCTCATACCAAAACGAGACTCATCAGAAAAGCACACGAAACGCCATTGTTCTTCTGCCCATTTTTTTGCCCAAAAATGCTTGATCCCTAGACACTTTTGATGTGTGTATTTAAATTATTTTATACTTTTCAGTGATAATGAAGGCGGTTCATTTTTTTTTAAAAGATTTTATTTTAAGTAATTTATCTCAAACGCTAGATAGAGGGGCGCCACTATCAAGTATCTGCCCCGGTTCGAAAATATCGTAGATCCAGTGGTGCCCGTTGGGCTCCATTCAGGTTTTAGTGGGTCAAAACCCACATAACCCGGCCATCCATACGGAGAACCTTTTGAAGGTATCCTCCCCGATAGCAAATAAAGTAAAGTTAAAATTATATTTTAATCTATTCTCGTCATCATTAGTCTACGTTCATGATGTGTCATTCAAGTGTCATTACTAAAGTTCGTCTGCGGAAAGCGAGCTAATGCAAATGCCTGGGCAAGGATCCACCCAGTCTGCTCTGTGGGTTGGTGGTCGCAACACGCCATTCGAATAATTTTATCAGATTGCATGAGTTCTTTTTTTTATTTATTGTATACGAAAGAACAGTACATTTAACTTACGAGTATTTCACATTCTGCCAAACTACATAGTAGTTTAAACAAGTATACCTAATCTTTTTTAGGTATATACATACATACATTATTATAAAAATTACAGAGAGATAACAAAGATTCGGTGAACTTATGACCTAGACCACGTCTCGCCAGGCCACTATGATATTTAAGTATATATGAGTATTGAAAATAAACGTTATGTACAAAGGTTACTGTACTATACTGTTGCACCTCGAACATAGCTCCATTAGTACCGGAAATAGCTTTTTCAACACACTTACTCGTAAAATTGAAGAGGGTCAGTGCTGCTGAAAATCCATATAATTTTTTGGAATAAATAAATGTGTTCGTCCTTAATTAAGTCAAACAAACATTTATTATTATCAAATTATTCATAAATTGTTATAAAATTATCCCTTAAAATTATAATTCAGAAGTAGGCTGAATGTTCTATAAGCTTCTTGATGTTCACTCACCTTGAATAGGGAGCGTGAAAAAAACGCGGGCGCCATTGCCATACAATAATTTTCATATTTTGTTTTTATCGTATTTGTCGCTGTGTGGTAAGTTATTTTGTTTTCTACTCGCAAATGTGTTGAAAAACTTCGTATGAAACTCGTAAGCTCTGCTCATTACACACTCGGGTGAATTACGCCCTCGCCTGCAGTTCGCACGCAAACCAGCCTCCTGTGTAATGAGCAACTTAGCTCACTTGTATCATAACACGAGTATACTGGATAACTGCCTTATGTAAGAGATCGTCCAGGTAGGCACCACCGTTCTATGTTTCGTTGCGAGTGGCCCTATAGCTGATGAAATTACTGGGCTCGAAATATCTAATAACTATTAGTCTCAGGTAACGAGCTGCAGTACAATGCGCCTGTACGGATTGGCGTGTCTCTTACTACGCTACTAGCCTCATAACAAAATAGTCACACGAATGTTCTAGTGTTTATTCCCACCCACGTTAAAACAATTCAGTTAGCACACAGTAGACTAGTTCTTGATTTCAGTATGAATTCAGTAACCTTTAGTTTTATTCAGCAAACGTCACACACACATTATTTAATATGTAATTCGCAGAGCAAAATAATTATATAGCAATAATACCTATCCCATTAGTCATTTCTGTCGCACTAAGAGCCCATAACGAGTTATTTTGTAATGCTTCAGTTTAACTTTGAAATAAATTTACCTTTATGTTTTTAAAAATTTAAATGTATGCATAACATATTTTTCGTGATTATGTATCTAGTATCTAATAATAGATTTATGAATATAGAGAGTAGTTACTTTTGTTGTCCGTGCTGTACATAGGTCTGCAACACTGCGCACCCAACCTGCTACTGGTGATCCTCGCGGTAGCGCGGAGTATGTTGCACAGCGCCATGGCTCAGCAAGCTGCCTGGAAATATAGAACTTTACTTGGTGCTACTTGCGTCTGGAAATCCCTTTTCCTAAACATAGATTTTCTTAACCTAGTTACGATACAAGCAAGACGTTTGCCTGACCGTAAGCGACACGCCTGCCAATAAGCAGCTGCAATTAACTGTTGCTCTTCACATTAGTTATTTTCTTGAGCCAGGTAATTTCACCTCCCTGGCAGCCTTCATCGTCACAATGGAGAGATTCTGGATGCTCTGCCGGAACTTAGCCAGGATCCCTTCAGCGCCGGACGCTCGGTGAGCACGACCTGGGGAAGGCAGAACTGCACGCTCCCCTTGGTACCATCGCGGTACTCGTGACGACGCAAGGTCTACACTGAGTCATCGCACGCCTGGGGTCAGATTTAGTATTAACCCTGAGCATCCATGACCCATGAGCCCCTTTTAAGGCAGGGGGATAACTCGTCACATTTTTATTGGGATCCTGGCGATGTGGCAGGAGCGTGCAGCGCCGCCACCGCCCCGAGGCTGTCGCCTTCTCCGAGCGGGATAGGAGCTCTCCTTCTGGGATTTGACAGTCTAACAAAAGGAGACTACAGCCCTTCAGGACGATTCCTGCGCCAGTGTGGCCGACACTACTGCTAGTAAAGAGAGGTCGTGTCCAATTCGGCTGATTAGAATCCGCCGCTCCGAGGCTCATTCCTAGTAAAATACCTACGGTGCATCTTCGGTAATTATTGCTGATATTTCCTAACTTACCCTTAGGTACAATTCGGAATGTTTAGATTATTCACTTATTTGGTCGTTCCCTTGGGCAGTTGTATGTAGTGACTGCACTAGCGCATGATACGAACATGTCGTCGATATATGTTTTAGTTTTGTTTTGTCTTATATTCAAAGATATTTATATTTATCAAAAGTATATTCTTTTAAAACTTGTGTATTTTTTTTAATCCTACCAAGGTGGCAAGCAAGCGTGTGGCACGCCTGGTGGTAAGCAGTTACCGCAGCCTATAGATGCTAGCAACACCAGAAGAATCACTAGCGCGTGGTCGACCCTAAATACCTGATTAGATATTAAGTCTTTGTGTCTGGTAATTTCATCAGCTACAGTGACCTTCACGCCTTCACCGATGTTTACACACTGCCGCTTGGCGGCAGAATATCTGACACTGCGGGGGTACCTACCTTGACGGTTCTTTGCACACCTGGAACCTACCACCTAGTGAATACCATGCATATGTACCAGTTTTCTGATATCCTTATACAGTTTTGACTAGTATTCGCAGATATCGTATTGTTCGCATTTATTGATTACTTGTAACACTCAGAATAGTATTAAGCCCTAAAAAATATATCAATAGGTAAGTATTCTAATATAAAAAAGAGAAGTAGTAGGTACCTATAGTTTTAAACTGGATATATTTTAATTAGGATAACTTAATAATTTATAAGACTCACCGAATCAAATTTGAGAAGAGGAAGTAAATCAAATAGAGCCCTGTGTACGGTAGGTACGCGTAGATCGGCGGTCAGCCGCGTAGTGCGTAATGGTCGGCATAGATGGTCGGCGCGTGCGCATCACAACCAACAGTTTTAGCCTTATCGAATGCACGTTGCCCTCTTAAGACTCGATCTTAATATAATAGACGCAGAAAAATACTTAATTGTTATGAATGACCGTCGGTTTAGAATGATAAATGATAAAACTAATATTTAATACACGGAATGATAAAATTAATATGTTTACTTAAGTGGGATCCGACATGATGCAACATGCAACAAGACTTGTTACTGGTGTTTATAAGTTAAGTATAAATAATTTATATTAGTGCATGCCGTTTGTAAAGCATTATATCGATACTCAGTGCAAAAACGAAAATGTGCTAACAACAGAAATATAATAAATATATTTATTGTATTGAATTTACTAAATTATCCACTACAAAATAACAGTAAATGTATTCACCATGCGCACGGCAGTGATCGGGGGAAGGTGCGGTCACGTGACCATAGGAAACGCGTCCTCTATGCCATGCCGAACTGATGGCAACATTTAAATTCAAATTTAAAATATTTATTTGCTTAACGATAGCACTTTTGAACGGTATTTTTTTTAAAGCTACCACTGGGTCACAACGCGGCCTCGACTGACAAGAGCCGGGAAGAAACTCAGCGGGCTTGTCATTCTTCCACATTTTTTTAAACAGACAAAAGTCTTGTTACTATTTGATCAGCATCAGCGTCAGTGTGTCCTGCCGTATGAAAGATTAAACAAGAGAAATAAAAATAAAAAAAAAATTTACATTTCGTAAATACAACAAACTAACAGGCCAAAGGGATAGTAGTCGGCCCAGTCCCCCCAAGCAGCACCAGCACACGAGTTGACTCGAGCAGCAGCCATCACTCCCCTCAACCATATCGGAGGGAAGGGGGTGATCCACCACATGAAGCCGCCCTAAGCAAAGACTTTTCGATGTTGAGCATGACCGATCGTAATCATAGTCAGCTATCTGTATAGCCTATGGGGACAGACAGAAATAGTACTCTCACATCTCATCCCATTGAGTGTCGTAGGAGGCCACTAAGGGAAAAATAGAAGACCGACAACTAAATTTTCTGTTTCCATCTCTGCGTAAACTGCGATCCCCAAGACGCCTGCCTTCAATGGACGTGTCCTGGGCCCCAAGTCTGCTAATTTACAAGCGCTTCAATTGGTCGCAATTCAATTGGTGTCGCTAGTGTGTCAGTTGAATGGTTTTACACATGTTTTACACATTTGGTAGTCTACTAATATAAAACATATAAATAAAATGACATTGAGACCGTAAACCACAATGGCGTTTGAGTGCAAAATACCGAACTTGTCACAATCGTAATGGAGTCGCTATAGTGGTTCGCTGGAATGGCAATATTATTGTATGTCATATTATTAAAACTAACAGACTTGGGGCCCTGATGATTCTGTATTTCTTCAAGCACTCTTAAACATTAAAGAATATAAATATTTTTCCGCAGTCTACTAATCTACTAACTTCGCATAAGAGACCGGACCGACTTGCTAACTCTAGTCTGTTTACCTGAATATTTCTAATCCTTAGTATATTCAGGAGCTTTTCATTCTTTTCTTGTTCTAGACTAACTCATATTTTCAACTACCTACTAAAAAACGAGAAAATATCGACAAGTCAAGCATCGAAGGCGCAGCGTAGCGACCTCTTTGGGACAATAACATAATTACTCTCCCTCGCTGAGGGTTATCGCGGAATGACGACACATTCGTCCGCTGGGGGTCGCTGCATGCTCACCGTCGTAGTCTACTATTTTGTCTGTTTGTATTTTATATGCACTTATGTAAATATGTTTGCGTAGTACTTTATACTATAAAGACTTGAATTAGTATAAATACGAGTACTATTTCTGATTTGCCATATTTGTGCATGAATAGAAATTATGGTGCGATTACTTAGGAAAAATAAAACATTGGCATATTAAAATAAATGTGTAATATAGACACAGTGCTTAAGCCTAGGTATTAAGACAGTAGTAAAACAGTAACATCGTTCGTGAAATCTTACGTAAATTTAAAATTATCTAAAAATTGATCGAATTCTATCAAGATAAATCCGAAAAAAACTTACTGTAGAAAATTAGACTTATTTTTATTATTACCTAAACATACTTACTGCACTTAATGCTGTAAAACATTTTTCAATAAGTACCCTTAATGTGAGTGAAAATAACATAACACCTACAGCATAGTACAAGGTTAACGAACGATAACTTATCTATGTATGTAGCTTGCATACAACGAAGGGTTTGGGCACTGAACCCGGGCCTGGTAACAAAGTACAGTGTGGTAGCCTATTTCAAGTAGCAAGGCACCGCCTGCGAGGTGCCGAAGATGGCGCTGACGGCGCTGATAGTGGCCGCGATGCTGCCCACCACGCCGAGCGCGATCACCTCGTAGCACACCATCTTCATCCAGCCGGGAGTCTCGCTGCAAACAAATCATTATAAATTTACAATAGGCTATGACGACAGGTGTGCCAAAGCCCATCTATCCAGTTTTAATCCACGTAAACTTCAGCCGAATCAGAACCCTAGTTCAATTGTCAACAAAATTATAAATATTTTTTGTTAAGTTCATGTTATTTACTTTACATAATTTTCAGCATTTGATACTAGTGAGATGATTTAGTACTCAGTGCTTTGGATGATTAATTTTAGTAAATGGTTTCCAATTTTGTTCCATCGTCAAACTACAGCGGCGTAGAGGTAGGTTAAATATCCAAAATTACTACAATGTTTTTTTTTAAATGGTAGCAGTGCGACAGTATGTGATAAGCATCCGTAAAGCCTATACGTTAGGCATGATGACTAATTTTGAAAAAATACTCTATAATGTACTTACTTACGGGTCTACTATTGCCGAAAATAATCATATTTTTGTATAAAATTTACAATTAATAGCAATATTTTCAATTTTTAAAATTGAGTTTGAATTTCGTTCCAAAACGATGCCCGGTGCATGGCGCCATTTTGTGACACCACTACGGTGTAAATAAACATCTGTCTAGGTATAAAAGTGAGTGAATCACTGTATGAAAGAAATAGTTGAGATGACAGTTGTTTATTTACACAGGATTGACGTCATTCTCTCTGATCAGCGTTATTACAAAATGGCGATTAGCTGTATTTGAGTAGATAATTTATTTGCTTAAATATCACGAAAATCTCTCTATTATTATGAAAATGAGATGCATTTTTGGAATCAGTGCAATCTGTTCTAATATTTAAAACCACAGATTTATTGGTATTGTGTTGCAGTCATCATGCCTATTATTTAGAATTTAAGTTAAGGCCCGTGGGGTATCCGGGCACCCTCACATCTCCTCCCGTTGGGTGTCCGTAAGATGCGACTAAGGGAAAACAAGAATACAGGCAGCAATTTCTTTCTATTGGATTACCTACCACCTATACTGCGATCCCCAAGACGCCTGCCAAGCGTGGGGATTATGGCCTCCCCTCTCCACTAAGGGCGGGAGGCCTTATGTTCAGCAGTAGACGAGTTTCCGCTGCTGATGGTAATGATGAATATAAGTTTATATAATTTATATATATATATATATTGGCTACCGAATAATAATTATCGAAAAATATTGCTCTATGGCAGTAAAATGTATATCCTATGGTATACCTACTTACGATTAGTATTTACATAGTACTAAGTGCATAAAACTTTACTAGTAGCTAGTCTAGGGTTGCATCACCCACTTTCACCAGTTCCATCATCAGGTCCTCATTAAAGATTCAAGTGAATAGAACTCTTACATACAAAACAAATGAGTCCAAACTCGATGAGTTTACTAGTAGCCATCCAAGAGTTCTCGTATCCACAGTCCTTCGAGCTCCATCATCAGATCATCTCGATGATACTATACTATTGTATTGTCACGGGTCCTTGACACATGTGCAAAATTTCAAATGATTCGAACGTGTATAAGTGGGTGAAAATTGAGTCGCAAGATTCCACCCGAACAAATTACATACATACATTGTAACTTAAATAAAAGTACGTAAAAAAGGTTGGGCACCCCTGCTCTATGGTAACAAGAATTTAAACAAATCCTGATAATTTAATCCAAAAACAGTTTAGCAAGTATCACTAATGAAGTGATAGTTTTGCATATATCTCGATTATAAATGTTGCCTAATATGAGGACTCACAGTGGTGCCTGTCCCTCCCTGGGCGGTTGGTTAACGAGATTCAAGTAGCAGACTGAGGGCAGAATGTAGGTGAGCAGGGCCACGCTGGTGGCGCCCACCAACGACAGGATGGTGTAGAACCGAGGAATACTCTCGCCGATAAACAGAATCGCCAGCATGATGGAAAGACGCACAGCCATGCGCCAGCCCGTGGAATCTGTTCAAAAATAATATATTTTTATACTTACTAAAAATATTTTAATTTTTACAGAAAGTTTCCTTAAAGGTACGCGTTCATTGGGACGCGCCGGACGCACCGCACGCACGGCACGCAACGGATTTTAGTTAGACCGCGCCGTCAATTTCCGATGCAGGCGGCGCGGATAGTGGACGCAGCGCTATGTAAAATCATACAAAGTAAACTAAAATCCGTTGCGTGCCGTGCGGTGCGTCCGGCGCGTTATAAAATCCAATAGTAACGTATACATAGATGCATACTTATTTGTTTGGATAAACAAGCATGCTATCCAGCGTTATTATATGCTATAGACTAACACAGCTAATAGATACATACTTACTATGAAAATTTTATAGGTTTGGTTATAAAAATAAAATTACAAGTTACACGTACACCCACAGAAATCTGACCTACTACACCTAATACAATTAGGGGTATTTCTGTGGGTACTTCCCTTGTGAAAGGGACCGTCTAGGTAGGTACCGCAGCAGTGTCAGATATTCTGCCGCCAAGCAGCAGTGTGTAAATATTGCTGTGTACCGGTGTGAAGAGCATTGTAGATATAGTTATTTATGGTTGTAGCTCATGAAATAACCGAACTCAGTTGACTTAATAACTAGTTTCGGGTGACGAATGGCAGTATAGTGCAGTTCACTACAAGTCGGCATATCGCTTACCGGGTCTCATTAATTAGTAATTAAGGGAAATAGTATTAAATATTATGATGATAAATTACAAACGTCAATTATAGTTAATGAAAATTTATTCATTTTTTGAAGTCTGATTATTTCGACACTCGAAGCCAATTATTACTTAATGTACTTATTAGTAGATATTGAGTAGAAATATCAATCATCTCTTTAATAATTGAAAATAATCATAAACGGCTCCGGCAGTCGAAATAAATAGATTTTAAAAAGTGACTTAATTAGAATTAAAGTAAATTGCCGTTAGTGAGTGCGGCAGTTAGACTAACCGCGGGACACGTTGTAGAGTTCCTCCATCTCCTGGCACACGGGGTTGATGATGATGATGAAGGCGAACACCAGGTGCACCGCCATCAGTACGTTGGCGGCGAGGGTGAGCGGTGACGCCATCAGGTTCATGGCCACGTTCGGGTACACGCTCTCGCCGTACACCGCGTACCCACCGATGGCCACCAACAGGTACAGGATCAGGATTGCTACGTGACATATAGCACATTAGATCAAAAAGACGGTAACCCCAATAACGCAACCATCAATTAACAATCGAATGCCCCAGGTGGACGGTTATGTTTTTGAGAGTATGTATGTATGTAAGATGTAAGTATGTATTTATGTATGTATATTTCTTTGGCACGGCCTACAGCCAAAACAGCGTGACAAACAACTTTATGTTATGTTGTTAGATTCGTCTTAGTTGTTGATAGGCTATATATTTCTCAACAACAAAAAAAATACCAATACCTTAATATGGGTATCAAATTAAAGGTCTTAACGAGACGAGTTGAAATATATATTTACATACCTATATGTATCTAGGCTTTTTACACTTTTATACTTGTTATTTAAATGTGGTAAAGGAGATATTGTTAAGCGTTACTAATATCAGTTATCCATCCACAACACAACGTATCAGTCGCTAAATGTGCCATACGTACCATTTGTATTTGATCAGACCCCATCATCAGTCCAACAGGCTTAGCACGACGTGCAAATCTTGGCACACAAGTGTGAGTATGACGTCACTATGATGTAGTATTTCACATTTTTGTTTGGAGATTGACGTTTCGGTGTTGAAAACTATGCCATACTCCACATCGATCTGTCAAGATTGCAAGTCGTGCTAGGCCTGCTGTTCATCAGTTGCGTGCACAGAAAGCAGGCAAAAACATCTGCTAGTTGTTTTTGCTTTACGCTGTTTGTTCGTGTTCCATCACAAATATCCTTAAATTAATCAAAATTACGAACATATCCATTTACATTCAAAAATATTACGTTAATTCATGGCCGAACTCAGATTTTTTCAAATTAAGATTGCTTAGAGAAATCCTAGGGTAAAGTATTTTTGTCAGTATGGAGCCGCTGAATAAACTTATTAATGTTTTGAAATGCAAATTAATATGTCTATAGTATTTGCTTGCTTACTGATATTTGAAATGGTATACTTACTAACATACTTAAAATAGGTTAAACAAGCCGAATACATTTTTTTGCCTACCCTCTGTGCACGCCACTGCTGTTCATATACCTAACAGCCACAGGCTCAACGAGTATTGTTTAATTAAAACAACATGTACAAATGATGAGAAAATTACAAATATTATAATTAACTGTAGTACACCACAGTTAGTGTATGGTATGAACCGAGCAAAAAGTGTGAAGAGAGATACTGAAGTGTCAATAATACTCTATTAGCGATGGTTACTGTTAGGCATGTATTTCGACCACTAACATATATATTTCGACTAAGTACATGTAATCTGTATCTTAAGTCTGCGCAATACATACAAATCATAGAGATAGTGAAAACCTAATCTATAGAATCAGTAGAGATCTTCAAGGCTAGAATGAATAGGCTAATAAAAAGCTAGAGGCTTTACCATCCTCGACTGCGATGCCGCTTTCGATCAGATGGGACTACAGTCACTAGCTAATAGCGAAAAAAAATAGTAGGGGCGCGGGCACTGCATACGGATGCTGTTCGTGCTATAAGTACTTGGATTATATTTCTAACAAACTGAATACTAAGTAACTACTAAGTATTAATTTATTTTATTAATAGGGTAAACCTTTATCATTCCAGATTGTATAAATTCACAACTCACCAGCAAAGCTATACTGCACGCTTCTATTGAACTGTGTTTTGTCTTTCATATCGTTCTGTATGGTGGGGAAGGTGGAGGCACCGCCGAATGCGAACATGATGGTCCCGAAAGCCGTGAAGAAGTCCATGAACCCGTGGATACCGTAGCGGAACACGAACGGGTGGACCTCGTTCATCATCTCGATAAAGTACAGGATGCAGGCAACAACGGTCGACGCGAAAGCCAGGAACCCAAGGAAACTAAATAAAATACATACATGTATTCATAATCGTTAAGCTAATATTGTGTCAATAAATTAATCTTCATACGACTAACTACAGCTGCAAACTCATTATTCTTTTTTACCAAATTCAACAAGGAGGTACTGTATAGGACGCGTACGTATATGTAATATTATTAAAAATACGTAATATTCACTTACGTTAGTCTATTTAGGCATAGAAACAAATGTACCAAATTTCACGAAAAATAATTATCGCAATCGGATTTGTATGTATGTACCATGTAGGTTTTTCAAACGATTTCTCATAAACTAAAAATTCGATTGCGATAATTATTTTTGCAATAGCTTAAGTATTTTTCAACTTCTGGAAGAGTACAAGTTATATCAAGATCGGTTTAGTAGTTTAAAAGATATTATACTTTTTATATTTTCAGTGGTTGATCTAACGTAGACGTTCGGATTTTTAGGAAAAATAAAAACCGACTTCAAGCCAGCTGGTGCTGGTTAACATGATGTGCTAGCACCCGACCTCAATATATTTTCGTTATTTAATATTTTTAGATCATTTTCTTTGAAGTCGGTTTTTATTTTTCCTAGAAACAGTTAATTCTTCTTCTAATTATCGTGCTTTCAGATAAAAGTATAAAAGTCATCGCAGTCGTCATGTAATCCGTATACTCACGTGAAATCTCTAGGCGATCCAAAGAACATGAGGGGCGTCATGGCTCCGACGACGATGAGGTACCAAGTGCAGATAGTGAGCGTCGGCACCAGGGTCATGACCACCTGCTGTAGGATCTGCGCGGCCAGTAGCAGATATACCACCGATGCGCCAAACAGCGTCACGATCAGTGCCATCGACACCACTACGCTGCACGAATATGCAAATACGTCCACTACTGAACAAAGGCCTCCCCTTAGAAGGGAGGGGTCGCCACAATCCCCACGCCTGGCAGACGTCCTGGGGATCGTAGTATACTCAAAGGTACAATGGAAAGACACTGCTGCCCGTCTTCTTTTTTTCCCCTAGTCGCGTTTTACGGGCACCCAACGGGAAGTGATGGGAGGGTGCTATTCTTTTTCGAACACGCCACGGGAAACATGCAAATACGTTAGCAATAAATTACTTTGTGTGTTGTTCAGTAGTACATTCTGGATAGTTTCTTCACACAATTTTATTCAATAAACGAAATCTGACGCAGAAGAAGCAGTAATAGCTTAGTTGTTTATTACTACCGTATCACAAGAACACTATATAGGTATGCATCGACAAAATTATAAGAGTAAACTTGTTTCTTTAGTTCCACTCTGCATTTCAATAGATGCCATAAGAGAGTAATCAACCGCATTGATAGAGCAATATAGTTCTGGAGCTCTATATTAAACTCGATAATCCCAATCTACCTCCAAGTCCTGCCTAGGGTCTGGTCAGCAATGATAGCGTAGGGATTCCTCTTGCGAGTTCTCATCTCAGGGTCACGAGCTTCGAGTATGGACCAGCAGTCGCCGAGTCGCTTGCCACTGAATGCTGCTACCAGGCACATCAGGGCGATGATCGGCACTCCCACCCAGCCTGGAATATCGAACATTTGGATATTATACGATATAAGTATAGGATAATCTGTATTGAAAAATAATGCGCAGCTTTACTTGTATTGATACACTCGCTATTTACAATATTGCATAACTAAATATTAAGATTATACGAAAAGACAGTAACGTACAGAGAATGAGTTGAGAGTTAATTTTGTAGCGCCAGCTGAGTTACTTTTGTAGAGTCAATCAGAAGTACAAGAATTTTTAAATTTTAACAGTATCGAAACTGGATATAATTATATTATTGGACCGTGGTTCAGTCTTAATAGATCGATTGAGAAGTCGTCAGTCTGGGTGACGGACACGATACGAGGATGATGCGTTTTGCGTGCATTGTAGTCTCGATCAATCAGTCCAGACAATAAACTTTGAATTGAGAGTACCATAATAATATGATCGAATAGGTTGTCAAAGTAAAGAATCATCATCATCTTCAACAGCCGAAGTAAAGATTATTATTAATTAATAGGTACACTGATCTCTTTCATCGATAGAATTTTAGTCAACGTACACTTAAAATAGAATTACGCGCAGAATACTATAGGTATATGTCTAGTAGGAATTTATATCAAATATCTCCGCGTCTCAAACAACACATTATAATATTATGTATCATACGATGGAAAATCTGTGTACGTAAAAAGTGGCAGAACCAGTTTGAATTCGGCCAATAGTTTATAGTTGCTCAACCTGTAGACACCGGCGGCGTGCCTCCTACACCAAACGACCATCATCGGCGCGAATTCAAGGCCCTGCGGTGGCACCGGCAATCTAATACTGCAACAGTTTCTACCGGGTATCTACTATAAAGATCAATAATAAAGACTCGCTCTGATTCAGCTAAGATAGGGATTCCAAAAAAAAACCTATTAGCCTTTTAACCCTTCGCACCTCCGGCTATCGCTCAGATTGTACCTAATGAAAATACCAAATCATCAAACTAAAACAACCCCTCGTCATCGACATTAGCAGACCTGGGTGTCTACTGCCATCCAATATATCTGTTAGAGCTGTATCCTGCTATAACAGATATTATCTTCTATATTATAAAAAAACTCCTTTGACTCCTGTGACTCCTTTATAGAATCGTAAGTGGCTGGACCGATTACATGAAATTTTGTGTGTACATTCCAAAGGGTGCCTCAGCTCCTGGATGGTTTGGAAATATAATTGGACCCGGTAGGTTGCGCTGCTGTCGATAAATGTCAACAATTTAAACTTACTGGAAATACTTGAAAGAAGGAAACTCTCATAGACAGGCTGTAATCACTGTTCGAAAAAGGTACAGGTTAAGCAACATCAGGTGAGGTCAATAAATAGATGGGTGATCGTTAAGGGGCTTTTAAACTGATATTCTCCGTGTTTCGAAGGGCAAGGGCGAGAAAGGGGGAGCAAAATGTAATAAAAGCGCGGGTAGAGCTGCGCGGGTCAGAACAGATAGACAGTAATAACTATAATCATATTTTCGCGAGAAAATGTAACTGCGTAAAAATAAGAGAGCTTGCTAGATCCACAGAAGGGATAGGTACTGTGTAGTTTAGGGGCCCCCGTTTTAGGCCGACATCTTCGCCACCGACTTTTTTAACGGCTTTATTTCATTTTTTGTTAATAAAATTGATAAACAAAATTGATAAACCAAATTAAATTAACTTATTTTGGTATTTATACATATTAAAACTTGGTTCTGTATCTTATTGATTTCTGAGATAATATAATGTTGTTTTGTAGGTAGCAGTGAAGGCCGCTTGTCTAATTTACGTTGGCGTCGTCGTAAGCAACTGCTTACTGCTTTTTTGTTTATAATTTTATATTATCGTTTGTAATTCAGTCTAAATAGCTCATTGACAGAATTTGCTCTTTTAGACCAGATCAGATGAAACCAGTAAGTACTTAGATCAGAATCCTCAAACGTCAGAACGTTTAAAAAACTTACCTACGCTGTTTAATCCATAATTTTTAATATAAGTTCCTAAATTAACATCAGAGCGAACGTATCTTACGTTAGATCTGATGTTAATATTAAGCTTTACTGTATAGGTATTACATAATTGTTATCTACATATTGATGTATCTTCTGAAGATGTTTCCACTTTGTTGACAAGTTGACTGTCAAACAATACATTGATAAAAAATTCTATTATTTAATATTAAAAGGATTGTGTTTAAAGAACTTATTATACGTGTGATATATATGTGTGTACAGCTCTTTTAACAAACTTTCTGTTAGTATATGTATTGCATCCAAATCTACGTGATTTAAGTAAATAGAGTCTCCGTATAAACTGAACGTTGAAATTGTGTTTGATAAAAATATTTTAATAAGATAATGGATAGGCAAACCTGTGGAGCTTGCAAAGCCGTAATACCAGATAAAAAGTACCTGAGCTGCCACGCGTGTAAGCAAAAATATGACCTTCAGTGTGCTAATCTTTCGCCAAAGCGTTATAGGTGGATGAATGATGAAAACAAGAGTATTTGGAAATGTCCTGAATGTAAGAGCAAATTACCAAAAAAAGATAACACGAACACGCCTATACGCCCATCATACCACTTGGAATCTGCCCCTATTGATCATTCAGACAATACTAATATAACATTGCGAAAAAAAACCGAAAATACATTAGTTTACATTACGGAAGATAAGCTAAAGGAGGTTCTTGAGGCCGAAAGACACGAAATAAGGGCAATTATTGAGTTAAACTTGAAAGGATTGTCGGAACAGCTCACTACAATAAAGGAACAGTGTTCAGGGTATCAGGAGTCTTCTGCATTCGTAAGTACACAATATGACGACCTGCGAAAAGAACTTATCGAATTGAATAAACTGCTAATGGCTACCTCCTCCGAATTGAAATGCGTCAGGGATGAAAACAAAGCCCTCAAAGAGAGCCTTAATGTACAAGCGGTAAAGATTAAGGTATTAGAAGAAGAGAATTTGAGACAGCAGCAGTGGACAAGAATGCAGAATATTGAGGTCAGGGGAATTCCTGAACATAAAGAAGAAGATACGTCTGACATCATATTGAAATTGTCGCAGCATATTGGAGTCTCCCTTCAGCTGACCGATGTTGAGTTCGCGCATCGCGTGCAGCCGCGCCGTGCCGCGAGTGCTATTTGCTCCCGACCTATAATAGTTCGTTTAAGGCAACGTGCCGTTAAGGATAGTATTGTTGCAGCAGCTAGAAAACATCGCGGTTTGAATGCTAAGGACTTAGGAATGGGTAATGAAGCTAACCGTATCTTCATCAACGAACACCTAACCAAAGAGAACAAATTGCTTTTAAATTCATGTAAGCAAAGAGCCAAAGAACTTAACTTTAAATTTCTTTGGACAAAAAACTGCCGTATTTACATGCGAAGGAACGAGACTTCGCCTCCCATTCCGATAAACTCGCCAATCGACCTTACCAAGATTACATAGTTTCCTATGTATCACATAATACTATTTCTTTGGTTAATTTTCCTTTTTTCTTATGCTTTTTAATTTTAAAACAATCATTTATATTGTTTACTTTTATCATAATTTATACACTTGTAACACACTACACACCACTTAACATACTCATATATTATACGACATGCATAATATTAATTTTCCGAATATACTGCATCATTTTTTCATACAAAAATTATTACTTCCTGCCCTATTCTGATATTTTTAAAAACCAATGCTTTATTTTTTTTTTTTGTACATATTATATAACGTACGTATTTTTTATTATTATCATTTTGTAAAAAATGGATAATCATAGTAAAATTCTAAAGGTATTCTATCAAAACGTCAGAGGTTTACGTACAAAAACTAATGTTTTTTGCGGTAATATGTTGCTGTCCGAGTTTGAAATTTTACTTGTAACTGAAACCTGGCTTTACGACGGTATATTGGATGCTGAATTATGTGATGGTAAGTATAATGTATTTCGGAAAGATCGAAAGTCGCTTGGTGGGGGGGTTATGATATTGTGTAAATCAGGATTAAAAGCGCGTCTGAGACCGGAATGGGATTGCAACGAACTTGAATGTATTTGGGTTACCATCCCAGCCACTATTATAGGCTCCTTATATGACTTACATGTTGGTGTAGCTTATATACCCCCTAATCCCCAAATACCATCGCGGACTAGAGATCTGATTAATATACTCTCAGTAATTCGACATACACATCCAAACGACAACATTATAGTTGCTGGTGATTTCAATCTACCATGCATTGATTGGACCTCTGGTATACCTGTAGTGACTAACAAAGGTTCTGTTGACATCCAAAATGCAGCTTCTGATCTAATATCATATTCTTATTTCATAGGACTTTCTCAATATAACACTATTTTAAATAACAGCAATAACACACTAGATCTTATTTTTTCCACCTTTCCAATTAAAACTGAAAGAAGTAACTTTTTTCTAGTGGCCGAAGATTTATATCATCCTTCACTTCAAATAACTGCCACAGATATAATGGTGTCTTTACTGAAGCCTTGTTCGAGAGTCAAATACCAATTTACACGGGCAGATTACACAAGTATTAATGATTTGCTTTTGAATCAAGACTGGTCTTTTATCATGGGTAACAACAATTTAGATGAGACTGTTGATAAATTTTATTCGATATTGTATGACTTAATTCAGAAGTTTGTTCCAAAAGTAATTAGTAGTGGTACCTATTCGTATCCTATCTGGTATAGTAGAGCTCTCATTGAACTAATTAAAGAAAAGAGTAAATTACATGCAAATTGGAAAAAGTATAGAAATCCAATTGACTATGCAGACTTTTCGGAGCTTAGAAAGCGACAGAAAATACTGCAAAATGAATGTTACCAATCGTATTTGACTTGTATTCAAAAGAAAATTAAATTGAACCCCAAAGCTTTTTGGAGCTATATTAAATCTAAACGTAAAAAATGCAGTGACTACCCTCAGCAAATGACATATTGTGACAGGGAATTAAATAACCCGGCAGATATTTGTTCTGTTTTCAATAATTTTTTCCAAAGTAATTTTAGTTCACCTACAAATAATTATTCATCTAGGTATGTCGATAATTTACATACAGATATAATACATGACATCACAATTAGTTCAGAGGAGATTGAGAAACTAATTTGCAAACTTGATACTACAAAAGGAGCCGGTAGTGATAAGTTGCCACCGACATTTTTTACAAATTGTGCAAAATATTTGTCTTCCCCGATAGCCTCAATTTTTAATAAGTGTCTTCATAATGGCTTTTTTCCGAACACTTGGAAAGAAGCATATATAGTTCCAATCCATAAGAAAGGACTTAAGACTAAAATTGAGAATTATCGTCCAATTTCAATTCTGAATGTCCTGAGTAAGCTATTGGAAAAGGTTGTACACACTTACATATATCCTGTCATATCACCTTCAATACCATTAGAACAACATGGTTTCATGAAAGGGCGATCGACAGTTACGAACCTGGGTACGTTTATGGATTATGTTGTCACAAATATGGATGGTGGTTGTCAAGTAGATGTAGTCTATACCGATTATGAGAAGGCTTTTGATCGCGTAGATCACATTATATTATTACGTAAGCTTCAGGAACTAGGTATACGGGGTAACTTATTGAGGTGGATGGAATCATATCTTTGGAAACGTTCTCAAGCAGTAGTTGTGGGTGGGTTTTGTTCTGACTTTGTGGAAATAACATCAGGTGTTCCTCAAGGTTCCATACTTGGACCTCTCCTTTATGTTTGTTATCTATATGATGTCCGTAAATGTTTTCATCATGCTAGGTTCCTTATGTATGCCGACGATACTAAAATCTTTATGAAAGTCAAAAACAGCACTGACTGCGAAAATCTTAATGATGATCTAGTTCGTCTAAGTATTTATTGCACGGATAACCGTATAGGAATAAATGTTGCCAAATGCCATTCTATAACGTTTACAAGAAAGAAAAATCCTGTAGTATTCGACTATCAAATAGGACATAACAGTTTAACAAAGGTACAAGTTGTAAGAGATTTAGGGGTCTTATTAGATGTTAAGCTAACATTCTCTGAACATATTGAAGCTATAACACTTTCAGCGTTCAAAAACCTCGGTTTTGTTTTGCGGGTTAGTACTCCATTCTCTGATATTAACTGTATAAAGTTACTTTACTATTCGTATGTCAGAAGCATCCTAGAATACTGTAGTACTATTTGGAACCCACATTATGTAATCAATATTGACAGCTTGGAAAAAATTCAACATAGGTTTATAAAGCATTTGAACTATAGAACGTACCGTTACTCCCAAATTTATGAGGAATCTTGTAGGTACCACAATCTTCTAAGTCTTAAGGAGCGACGTACTTTATTGGATATGGCTTTTCTGCATGGTTTATGTCGTGGAGATATTGACTGTGCAGATTTGACTTGTAGAACCCTCTGCTTCTGTACTCCAAAAATTCGAACAAGACACACAAGTTTGTTTGCTGTGACTCATTCATCCACAAGCTATGCTCAGAACTCTATAGTTAATCGCTTACACAGAGATTATAATAAGAAATTTAATTCAGCGGACGTTTTTTATGGTAGTAAGTCTAGTTTTAAAAAAGACATTATAAAAATAATGATGCAGGAGGGCTATTCATAGACACATGCATGCAGTTTTATTCATATACCCACATGAGCACACGCACACACACACACATACACACATCTACTCAAATGCACTGCTACACACACACTTCTACACACATACACACACCTCTATACACATACACACACGCATACTATTTAATTCTTGTTGAATAATTTTTTGTTGAATAAGTACTTAATTATTCTTTTTCTTTTTTCTCGTGATTTCTTTAACTACTTAGACTACTTTAAATTAATTAGCTAAATAATGTAAATCCGTTCTTGGCTTTTTGTATAAGAAATATGTTCTGACTGTGTTATTTTATGAGCTGTGGATTTTGTTTCAAAATAAAATAAAAATAAAATAAAATGTTATTGTGCTTGCAAGATTCTGTAGACCCAAGAAGCTTATAGTTAAAAGCTTTTACCTATAAGCTTCTTAATTAGTAGTAGTTGTCATCATTAGACTTTTTTATATAGTCAGTGAGAGCCGAAATAATCTTGTCCTCGATTAAACTACACATTTGGCTTGTAATGGATACTCGTTCCATTCTCTCTGTTTGGTTGAAGTTGACACTTAGTTTTACATCGGCTTCGATGCTTCGCTGTACTATGCATTTCAACTAAGAATGTGGCCGCCATGATGATCGCGACTGCGGGTCTTTATTCGTGTTTTACGATTTTTGTACCAGCAGCAGAGTAAACACAAAATTAAATATTCGCTCCGGTTTTGATTATTTATTGTATAATGTCTTATTTTGCTATCTATTTTTGTTAAAACATCATTTTTAGTAATTTTATATTTGAAATGGCAAGATGGCGGCCACATTCTTAGTTGAAGCACATAGTACCTACTTCCGTGTAGCATGACAGCTGGACATGGAGTATCATATCTTATGCTATGTTACGACTGTGGACTTAGTCTCCTACACACACACATACACGGCTTGGAGTGAAAAAAAAACAAGGGGTCTCAAGGAAATTAATGAAATACCTACATAAGTAGGTATATGGTTTCATATACAAAAGACATTTAAACAAATTTAGTTAACCTTATCTTAATCTTATAAGATTGACCTCGAATAGATAATAAACTGAGTGGTGGTATTTTTTTATGACAGCGATTAGCATACCCGTACAGTTTGGGATGAAATGTTACACAAACAATGAATAATATTATTCTATTAAATTAATAATCTCATGGTGTTTCCTTCACTGATGATGCCATAGAAAGACGCGGCCGACATCACTGCGGTGTACAAATTTATAGATAATTAACTTGATAGACATTATAAAATTGTGGTCGTAAATGCCTCGTAACCGGTGTAATTAGGTAATGTGAATGACGTGGATTCTATAGCACATAAAAAAATACACGAGTGTTTTGATGTGAACTTCCGAAAAGGCTTTAGCACCGTAGACCACATACATACGCTCCGCCAGATTATACAGAAGACCGAGGAGTATAATCGGCCATTATGTCTAGCGTTTGTGGACTACGAAAAAGCCTTCGATTCAATCGAGACCTGGGTGGTATTGCAGTCCCTCCAGCGGTGCCATATTGACTATAGGTACATCGAAGTGTTGAAGTATGTGTACAGCAACGCCACCATGTCGATCCGACTACAGGACGAGAGCACGAAACCAATCCCATTGCAGCGACGTCTGAGACAGGAAGACGTTATTTCTTCGAAACTGTTCACAAACGCATTGGAGGACGTTTTCAAGCTCTTGGACTGGTACGGATTCGGCATCAACATCAATGGCGAATACATCACTCACATTCGTTTTGCCGATGATATAGTCATTATGGCAGAGTCGCTGGAGGACCTCAATACGATGCTCAGCGACCTCAGTATCGTTTCCCAACAGGTGGGTCTTAAAATGAACAAGACGAAGATCATGTCTAATGTCCATGTTGCAACCGTACCGGTAGTTGTTGGGAACGATACAGTCGAAGTTGTTGACCACTACGTATACCTAGGATAACTTATCCAGTGAGGTCGGTCTAACTTCGACAAAGAGGTCGCCCGAAGAATCCAACTTGGATGGGCAGCGTTCGGGAAACTACGTGACATCTTCTCATCAGAAATTCGGCAGTGCCTGAAGACAAAGGTTTTTAACCAGTGTGTGTTGCCAGTGATGACATATGGTACTGAGACGTGGTCTTTAACAGCTGGCCTTTTGGAGAAGCTCAGAGTCACACAACGAGCTATGGAGAGAGCCATGCTCGGAATTTCTTTGCGCGACATAATCCGTAATGAGGAGATTCGCCGAAGAACCAAGGTCACCGACATAGCTCGTGGCAGTGGGCAGGCCACATCGCTCGAAGAACCGATAACCGTTGGGGAAGAAAGGTTCTCGAGTGGCGACCATGAACCGGAAGACGCAGCGTAGGCAGGCCTCCCACTAGGTGGACCGACGACATTGTTCGCATCGCAGGCAACCGGTGGATGCAAATAGCAAATTGTCGTTCATTGTGGCGGTCTAAGGGGGAGGCCTTTGTTCAGCAGTGGACGTCTTCCGGCTGGTGATGATGATAAGAGAGAAAATGTTTTAACACTTATATATATTTTAACACAGATTACCTTGAGGGTTAGTAATAATTATGAAGTAGCATTTTTAAAGCTTTGTTTAGACATGCAATGAGAGTCTAGGGGATGTGCAGCAGTCCCCGGGATTATACCTAGGTGACACACACAAACGCACGCAGACAATACAACCAACCAAAACTAATGTATTGGATAATTCGCTAAGTAATAAATATCATACCAATCGCCAAGCGCCTTTGAATTCTCCAATTCAAAAAAAGTTAGACATTTGTAAGTGCACTATCACATCAAATTAAACTACTCGAGAGCTTTCTCTCCAAACATAATTGAATCGCAACGCATAGCAGTAAATGGAAAATAGTTAGCGACAGTTAAGACTAATTACATTAAGATATGACAATAAAGCAATTACCAGTCTTGACGAGTGCTCGGGGCAGAGCCAGCACGCCGCTGCCAGCCATCTCGCCGGCGATCAAGAAGGCCGTCTGATGCACCGACAGCCCGCCATTGCCATTGTCATCCTCGCCATCCACGCCCTAGTAAATCATCATCATCATCAGCCAAAAGACGTCCAATGCTGGACAAAAGCCTCCCCTTAGAAGGGAGGGCTTGGCATAATCCCCACGCTTGGCAGTCGTCATTTAGTTAGTCGCAGTATATGTGGTAGGTAATCCAATAGAAAGACGCTGCTGCCCGTCTTCTTGTTTTCCCTTAGTTGAGTGGAACGGAGGAGATGGGTGGGTGTTATTCTTACCCGGGCACCCCACGGGCTAATACATATTTACATTAAATAGGAATACTTTTTTTATTTTATATTTGTATGTGGAAGGTCAAGTACCTACATACATACATATATACCTAATACAAGTGAGCGAGTACTGCTTGAAGGGACTTATAAAATAAAACAAATAAAACATGTAATTTTAAAATGGCCATGTGCTTATAGAGTTAGGCTCCATGCTTAATTGAGTAGTTTGTTTTTCAATGAGAATTATATACCTAATCTAAAAATACCAGTTCAAACCACAACCATACAATTGTTCTTCTCCCCCATTATGTACGTCAAATATCTGGATTATAAGATCATGAATGTCTAATAGAGAAATGTTTACTTCATTCCCTCTTAAATTATTGTAAACTTCATCTCTACAATATTTATAGATACCATGAGATACCCACTTATTTACAATTTTACCTTAAATATAATTTCTTAAATACTTAGGTACTTACCTAAATGACAAATTCAGCAATAACCTTCAGTAGGTACGCAGAAGAATGCTCTAGCCACTGACATAGGGTCTTACTCGGTTATTGAGAAATAATATATGTCTTTCGTTTACAAGGAATTTGCATTTCGTAGTGGATGTTTATAGTGTCTCTGGACTGTTTATATTACGTAGAAGCTACCTTAATCGACACTATACTAATGTTTTTGCCATATACACACATCAAAAGTGTCTAGGGATCAAGCATTTTTAAGCGGATTTCTTGAGATTGAGATGTGGCTTTGTAATAAATTTATGATTTTATAAATTTATATGGATCCTTTTTGGTGCATTTCATAATTTGAATCAGGAACTGTGAATCAAATTCGAGTAAAAGATGAAAATCAGCTGTCAATATTTTCCCTATAAAAACATACAACGCATTGAAGACATTATTAGTGCTACTGTTTCCCTACTACTGATTAAAACCAACGTTATTATGGAGCGGCGACGTCATTTAAGCAGGGAAGAAATGCTCAGAGCCGTGGGAATGATAGAAGCTGGTTCCCGGCAACGTACTGTGGCTTTAGCTCTGAATACAAGTCAGAGTGTTATCAGTCGACTTTGGACACGTTACCGAAGCACTGGTACCGTGGCTGAGCGCCATGGAGGACGGTATCGCTGCACCACACGGAGACAAGACCGATATATTCAAATCTTAACTCGAAGAGCTCCAACAATAACTGCCATGATGTTAGCCGTGAGGCTTCATCACTCTTCAGGGAACTTAATTAGCGACCAAACAGTCAGAAACCGCTTGCATGAAGTGAACCTTCATTCCCGAAGACCGCTACGGGTACCACCTATAGCAATGCACAATCGTAGGATTCGATATCAATGGGCTCTTGAACACAGAAATTGGGCAGAAGAACAATGGCGTTTCGTGTGCTTTTCTGATGAGTCTCGTTTTGGTATGAGACCGGATACAAGACGTATACGACACTGGAGAACCCCTGGACGCCAACAGCGATTAAAATCCTGCCAGGAAGTCCATCCTTATAGTGGTGGAACCATCATGGTATGGGCGGGTATTTGGATCGGCGGAAGAACTGAGTTGATTTGGATCAGAGGCAACCTCAACGCTCAAATTTATGCTGAGACGATTGTATCAGACGTCATCGTTCCTCTACAAGTGCAAATCGGTCCCTTATTTCAGTTAATGCATGATAATGCACGACCGCACACCGCAAGAGTTGTAAGACAGACTCTCGCCGCAGCTAACATCAATGTCCTGCCCTGGCCTGCTCAGTCGCCAGACTTGAACCCGATTGAGCATGCATGGGATATGCTACAGAGAAGAGCTCTGCCGAATATGGAGGGTATCCAGTCGCAAGAAGACCTTTTTTTGTTGTTGCAACGAACATGGGCGGCCATTCCACAGCGTGATTTGGATGAACTCATTTTGAGTATGCCAAACCGATGTTCTTGTGTTGTTAGTGTTCGCGGTAGAAACACGGATTATTAATTGTTTAAGTTACCCAATAAAATTTTAAAGAAAACTGTTATTTCAGTCTTTTTTTCGAACTTTTGTGTTAGTGGTTCAAATGTCAAAAATCCCTTTATTAGGAAAATGGCAAATTTCTTTATTAATGCAAAGGTGACTTGGTTTATCGTTACTGTGACAAACGAAAACACTTTATTTGATGAATCCTTAAAGAAAATTTTAATTAATATCAATCAGGAGAAAAGTTATTGCAAAAATATATGTTGATCCCTAGACACTTTTGATGTGTGTATGATTGGCTATTCTCTTTTTTTAATTTTATGATCTTTTATCAGAATTATTTATTAGTTTATTTTGCTGATAAAACCCTGGAATACAGTCTATTCGACATTTTTATTATGAACAGTTAGATAAAAGGACGAATTTGAATAGAGTTTATATTATTTTCCTGGATTTTAAATTAAAAGAACATGGATAAACATCAAAAGACTAGATAAATTATTTTTGCTAGTCATAGAATGTGGTCAGCTTAAGAACATGGTATATTGTGCATCATCGATATATAATATCACTTTTGTAAATTTATATACTTACTATATTTATTAAAAATAAAAATTGTATAAAAGTATACTTATTATAGTATATTATTTAGTTATAAGAACTTTTTTTTTTTATACCACCAAGGTGGCAAACAAGCATACGGCCCGCCTGATGGTAAGGAGTCACCGCAGCCTATGGACGCTAGCAACACCAGTGGTATCACTAGCGCGTTGCCGACCCCGTAAAAATTTGTTAACTCCCTTTTTAAAAAACCCCATGCTGTAATTATTCGGGAAAACCTCGGCAGGCAATTCATTCCACAACTGCAAAGTGCGGGGAAATAAACTTCTTTGAAACCGCAAAGTGCAGTGCGGGACATTGTTTTTAAGATGTGAGGATGAACTCCCTGCCGATGGCGAGAGGTGCGATGGTAAAAAGTGGCCGTGGGCATCATGTCAAACAATTCTTCACAGCACAGTCCTGTAAACAATCGGTAGAAAACACACAGGGAAGCAAAATCTCTTCTCACCCGTAGTGATTCTAGACCGTTTGAGAGTTCAGGATCGTCGACAATCCTGATAGATGAAGACATTTAAGATAACGTGCGCGTGATTTTTATCAATAAACCGGTTCATAAATATGTATGATCTTTGTATTGCTTTTAGCAACAAATTAGATTATTTCATTTAGATAACATTTTAAGGTAATTTAAAGGTAAATGCTAATATTTTCCAAGGATTCAGTCTAGAGCAAAAAATGCACTAGGCAAAAGCATACATTCATACATAGTATACTAGACTACGTTTTTTATACAGACTTATTGACGTAATGAGTAAATAAAGAATATAATATATTTCAATCGCGGATGCTTCAAGGACATTTATAAATGCAGATGATTTAAATATCTTGTATAAATATAATAATTATGCGAATAAAAATTTTTGTAAGGTACAATAAACATTAGTTTTATTAGTTTTAAGATATCTCATTATGTAGCGCTTTAAAAGGTCGTTATAAAGATATTAAAATATAAAGTGCCACAAGCTCGTTTAAAAAACATGTATTCCTTTTAAAACGAATTATATTATAGATTCTACGTGTTAATCACATCAATGCCTCGACCGACGGCAATGATTCAATATTGCCAAAGATTCAAATTCAAATTATTTTATTTCATATAGGCATACAGCTAACACATTCGAACGGTAATTTTTTTAAAGCTACCACCGGATAGCAACAACGCGGCCTCAACAGAGAAGATCCGGCAAGCGGGCTTGTCATGTCTCACTTTTTTTTAAACTGTGTTTGTCTTGTTTCAATTAGATCAGCATCCTGCAGTTCGAAAGATAAAACAAGAGAGAAAAAAAAACGAGGAAGATACAAAAAACTGAAAGAAAGGCCAAAGGAATAGTCTCCCCAAGCAGCATCCGCGCACGCGTTGACTCGAACATCAGCCATCACTCTCCTCAACAATATTGGAGGGAAGGTGAAAACCCTCCACACGAAGCTGCCACAAACAAAGACATTTCGATGGCGAGCATGAGCGATCCAAAATCACAATGGCTCAGATTTAACTTCTGCTGTTTAGCAGTGCCTCGTCAGGCAAGACACAAAGCACTTCAACATACCTACTATTCATGTAATCAATTAAATACCTATGCAGGTAAAGGAAAAATATAGCAATACATAATCTACCAGGTTTAGTGTGTTGCCATAGGAGTTTAAACATGGTAATTCTATTAAAAGAACAGAATACGTAACAGTCGGAAGAAGAGGATAATGGACGGACCAGTCCCCCACAAGCAGTACTCGCGCACAAGTTAATTTGTGCAGTAGCAATCACAATATGGACAGTGTGACCTACAAACGTTTTATTACTTCAAGCTATCTTTAATAAGGTCAAATTAAAAATAATTTATGTTACTTATGTATGTGGGTCAAATTGATATTTAAATCCCAAACGTAACTTAGAAGGGCTCGTTAGACTGGTGGGAAAACCTTAGCTGCTACTGGATTGGTTGTAGGTTCGATTCCCACCATTTAAAAAGTGACCTACCTTATAAATGAAATAGGTACCACTATAACGTAATAAAAATCCAAGTAAACCAATTTGCAGATCATGTTTTAAGTAATAACTGGGTACCTGCTGGTAATAGAAAAAATATTTTTAGTAGGTTCAATTCAAACCCAATGCTATGCATTGTTCCTTGGTAAGCACACACTATTTTGCCTTACGCCACCCACTACTAATATAAGTATAACAACCTTGCTTTTTAAATCGGGTGTTGAGAAGAGAATAGTTTTCTGATGGATTTTGTTTTGTAGCGGCCCGAAGTTTTAAACTGTGTCTAGAAATAGCCTACCTTATTATAGGTACTAAGTACATCATAATATTATATGGAACTTAACATAGATGGTGGATATAACGTGGTAGTCGTAATAAGGATACCTTTGGGGAAAGTTGTGATCAAAGATCATGTTAATACTGCAGTCATTTTATGTAAAGTAGATAGGCTTTTATAATTGTTATCATTCTTCAACTACACCGTAATATAACAATACGTATTAAGTAAGGAAACTCGAGATCATTAACGGAGCACCTAATTATATTCTCTGTTAATGATCTTGAGTTTCTTTCGATGATGTAAGCACTCACCTTCTTGCCCACCAACGGCGTGGTTTCCGTTACATCAGACCCACCGGCCTTCGCTTCTATTCCTTTCTTCGACATTATCTATAATAAAAAACTTAATTATAAATCTTATCTCTATGTTACACCCACATTTAAAAAAACTAATAATTAAACGAAAACTTGTTACACGTGTAATAGAAACGTACCTACTATGACAAAAAATATTTTTGGTGGAAATATGCTTAATTTCTATGAGAAAATGACTGAATGAGACTACATTACACTTAATGAATGTTATATATATATATATATATATATATATATATATATATTTACTGAAGATTTTATATAAAAAATGATGACAGTTTTCTTATGAAAAAACTCCCACAGGCCCCTTTATAGCCTATATTAAATCTCTGCTTTATAGCTAATACTTAAATAGCCGACAACCGATGGGTTCAATTACAGGACAGTTTATATTTCCTGTGCGTCAATGAGGTGAATTGTTCGTTTGTACGACTTCACTCACCGATGCTGATCGCTCAGGGAAGCCACACACCCATCCGACACGACGTTGACCACCGCACTGCTGCTAACTCGTCAGGTAAGTTCGGTCGTTAAGACCGGTATTTGCCGAACTACTAGCAACTATAAACTCTATTTTTTTATATTTAAAGATCATACGACGTCGACACCACGATAGATTAAATTCACTTGAGTGAACTTGATGATTAGTAGGTAATATTTGTGTGAGACAGATTTTTATAGGATGTCATACGATACTTATACAATCTATTAGATCAATGTCTATTACCCAGCACCATTCATAATAATAATAATATTCTGGGGCAATCCACACACGGTCGTCTGATCCCAAACTAGGCAGAGCCTGTAGGTACCTACTATGGAAACTAGACAACTGATACTTTTTTTATATACTTACTTTACTTACCTACTTTACTTATATACTTTTTTTGTAAATACATACTAGACATAAAACACCCAGATCTACTTGGTGGGAATCGAACCCACGACCTATTGGGTAGCGGCCAGGGTGTCTAACCACTAGACAAACAGGCCCGTCAAAATGCATATGTATTTGTAATATCCATACTTACCTAGCACTACTCGAACATACTACAACAAAAAAAGTTAGTAGAATGTGTGAAGTTAACCTCAGGATGAGTTTACATCTTCCTGGAAGCCCTCTTCAGGCAGTTGAACCAAATATAGCTCAAAAGTCTTTATCTGCTGAAAAGATGACCTTCCTTTCCCACTAACACCTGCAAATAACAATGACGGCGACCTAACGGTCCAAAAAAAGTTTAAGTGCATAATCTACGGGTTGAAAAAGTTTAAAAATATTGGTAAACTAGCTGTCCCGTGCAAATCCGTCCGAATCTTCTAATTTTCTGCGCACCTTTCTTATTTTTTTCCGTAAGAACCTTCTAAAAAATACTATAAAACTAAAAAAAAATACCGGTCAAGTGCGAGTCGGACTCGCGCACCGAAGGTTCCATACCATCTGTGGACGTATTAAAGTAATTTTACTATTCATGTAACACCTCCACCAAAGCAAAAAAAAAAACAAACCGCAAAACTAAGTTTGTTTGACGAGGTTTTTTAGGATTACTAAAAAACTGTACTACTTAGATAGATCATTTTATTTTTCCTGTAAAATATAAGACTTTAGACATGCATTATCCATAATTATTTCAGATTTTTCCCTCCACAAACTTCGGAGATAAGGGTATTTTTTTTGACATCAGCCAAAAACTACGTCACATAAGCCAAAATAAAAATCTGTTTTGAGATGTGCAAATGAAGCCCTTTCATATGATACCCCACTCGATATAGTAGTCTCACTTTAAAATTTTGATGATGAGAAAAATGTAAAAGAAAAAATATTTTTTTTTTATTTGCGATGAGGTTAGGTAAGTAAGATCTAAAACTATTCCAAGTTTCAAATCGATAGCATCAGTGATTCCTGAAATATATAGGTGTGACAGACAGACAGACAGACGAAGTCAGACCATAAGTGTTCCTTTTTAACCGGCTTCAAAAAGAAGGTTCTCTATTCGACGCGTATGTATGTAATATTGATAAAAATGCGTAATATTAATATATGTTAGTCTTTTTTTTTTCTTTCGTGTAGGAGTAGTACTGTTGGCCGCAGATGGCCATTACAGCTTCACCGGACAAGAGGGCGAGCGCTTTAAGCGCTCCAGCCAGTTGGGTAGCGACTAGCACAAGGGCACCTCAGGGAGGCACGGCCTCGGTTTGGGCTGCTGCTTAGAGTATGAGTTTACCACCGGTTCACAACGCGCCCCCGCTGAGAAGAACCGGCAAGAAACTCAGCGAGGGGATGCATGTCGAGGTCGTATGCGTACGACCCTTCCGCCTCGCCGGCGAGACCGGTGTCTGTGTGTAGGTGAGTTTACGACTCGTGACGTCGTTGTCGGTGTTGGTGTAGGTGTTGTGTCATGGTCCAGGAGGACGGACATCGGGTCGGGTGGGTCGAGCAGTACATGCCGCGGACGGCGGCGATGTACGGTAGTTCGACGATCTGAGGGACCAGGACCAGGGTCGGGGTCGGGGATATAGTCGGCAGCGCCGCCGATTAGCGGGTTTGAGTGGACGCACGCTTTTTCAAAGTAATGTTCGGACATTTCTTTGAAAAATTTGCGGATAGGGACTAGACCGAAGTCGGAATGAAGGTCGACATTCCGCATGTACTACGGGGCACCGACGGCATGTCGAAGGAATCGGTTTTGAATAACCTGGAGGCTATTGATGTGAACGGGAGCCGCGTGTGCGAATACGGCACTGGCGTAAGCTAGGATGGGACGGATGCAGGTTTTGTAAAGTGTCAACTTATTCCTAAGCGACAGTTTACTCCGCCTGCAGATCATGGGGTAGTGCCGACCGAGGACGAAGGCCGCTCGGTTGCGTACTGACCGTATATGCGGTCCAAATGACGTGTGGGAGTCTAGGGTGACGCCTAGATATTTGACCTTTCTGGTCCAGGAGATGGGACGCCCATAGAGGGTGATCGGACCTAAACGACGACTGGGATGGCCCGCAGTGTGGGATCTGATGGTACCCCGGGAGAAGAACACCGCGGCGCTCTTTTTCGGGTTCACATCGATGAGCCACTTACGGAACCATTCGCCTAGGGCGTTGACGGCGACTTGAAGAGTGCGCGTCAGGAAAGCCTTATTTCTGTTTGAGAAATATAGTGCGGTGTCGTCCGCGTATAGGGCATATAGGACACCTCCTAGAAAAATATAAATTCCACTTCCCTCCATTGTAAAGCGGGAGATAAGTAAAAATCTCAAAGGTCAATATAACCTCAGAACGAAAGATTCTTACAGGTGCACCACCTAGAGTTAGTCTACCTGTAAGTCACCACGGGAGTAACTAGATTTGAAAGGACCTATATTTAGATTTCTACTATTAAACTTATTCCAATAATAGGTATGGCACAAACGCTTGAAAGCACGGTAATTTTGCTTAGTCGCCACAAGGTCCGAGTAATATAAAACTCCGGATGTTATTTCCAAACTTGCGCTCGAATTTGTGCTCTAATATTAACCCGAGATAACACACTGAATCTTGTCGTTTGACACGCACGTTGTTATATTTAATCCGTGGCGGTCCTACCAAGTTTCCTTTAAGTAAAAGCTGAAAGGTTTTTTCGGGTGTAAAGTTAAGTTGCGGGCACCCCACTCCGAGATTAACTGCAGTCATCTCCCCACCGAGTTTTCACAAATAAGGGCCTAATAAAGATCCTTGAGGGCAGCCAATCGTGAGTGCTAAGCGTAACTATAAGGGATAGCAAAAAATGTTTATCAGTTTATTAAAATTCAACCTTTTGCTTTAGTTTACCACATATCATTACTTTCCAGAATTTGAGTGTTTTTTTTTCAAAATCAGCGAGTTCGAATCCTGTCTGGTTAGGTTTTTTGATATTCCAGAAATTCAATGATGTAGTTTTTCAGATTTAGTTTTCATCAAAATCGGCTCAAACTCCTTTAAGTATTTTTCGCTATTTTATACAGTTTCGGATTTAGCCACCCACGCCTACTTGAAAAATTCACCTGTAGATAGAATGTTTTCAGGTGAACGTAATTGGGTATTTGAATTTTTTTTTGTGATAAATGGAAAGATCATATATAAGTTTTATAGTAAAACTATATTTAGTTTTTTTTTATTCGCAATATTTCAAAGGTTATTTCAAAATAAAAAATATAATTATTGAATTCAGTACCGGAAACACGCCGACAGCTCCTGAACAAACCCGAGCGGGTGTGACGTCATAATGTTAAAGCTTTTTAATAACAGTACAGCGTCAACGGCTATTACACTTGACTAGACAAAATAATATTGAAAATTTATTGCTAAAAAACGACTCTGAACAACGCTGAACGTCACTGAACGTCACTAAACGTCACTGAACGTCACTGAACGTCACTGAACGACACTGAACGACACTGAACGCCACTGAACGACGACACTGAACGACACTGAATGACACTGAACGACACTGGACGACGACACTGAACGTCACTGAACGTCACTGATCGTCACTGAACGTAACTGAACGTCACTGAACGTCACTGAACGTCACTGAACGACACTGAACGACACTGAGAGACACTGGACGACGACACTGAACGTCACTGACGTGACACTGAACGTAACTGACGTGACTGACGTGACACTGAACGTAACTGACCTGACACTGAACGTAACTGACGTGACACTGAACGTCACTGACGTGACTGAGGTGACACTGAACGTCACTGACGTGACTGACGTGACACTGAACGTCACTGACGTAACTGACGTGACACTGAACGTCACTGACGTGACTGACGTGACACTGAACGTAACTGACCTGACACTGAACGTAACTGACGTGACACTGAACGTCACTGCCGTGACACTGAACGTAACGGTTTCGTCGCGCGCTGCCTACTCTCGCACTTTGGTAACTTTTTAGTATTTTAATGTAATCGGTAGCACAATGCCAACTTTTTAAAACCACCATACATTAGATCGTACTATGCCTACAATCGCATATAGACAACTTTTTTCCTAACACAATATTCTAATCGCAACATGCCTACTATTATTATCGGCAGTACATTAGATATGTATGTAGCCTACAAATTGTACAGTCACCACAAAATTTGTTATATTATGGATCTGTGACTGTTTAGTAAACTTTGGAAAAACAGCTTTAGACTGTTTAGTAAACTTTGGAAAAACCTCTATTTAACTTTTACAAACATATAAACAGATGGGCCAAAGTTATTACGTAATGGATGCCGAAGGATGGACGTCGTCGCCAGGGGAGGACACGTTGACGTGATGAGATGCATTCACGAAGGATTGATCTGACGTGGCCCACGACAAGGACGTAGTTGGTTATAGGGCGAGATCTTGGCCTTATCGTTTAAACATTTTTGATTATTTAAGTTTTAAAAATCCGTAATTTGTACGTATCTGCCCATAAAATCGGAAATAATTTTACCGACGCTTCCGTTGGTGCATGAAATATAACGTTTTCGTGTTATGAAATTAAAACCAAAAGTTTTACAACTTCCGATACTACTTAAAGCAACCAACTCCAAATTAAGTTTGTCACAATGTTATAAATCAATACAAAAAACAAATAGAATAAATAAATATGAGAAAAATATAATTTATTTGTTACAATACATGGAATAACCATGGCGGCATTTTTTTCAAAATAAATATTTTTAACGTAACTGTACTGTTACGACCGGGAGATAAAAGTGTTAATTACTCCGTTAATTATTACTTAATTGCAATGATCTCAAAACGCATTGTTAGTCTATAGGTCTACTATCGATTCGTACCGAAAGATCTCGAATTCTCAATAGAAAGTAGGTCCCTCCAATTCGCATGTACTTGTGTAAGTACCTACCGCTCGCTCGCTCACGGGTCACTGCCCCCGCCTATTGTTAGTTCATTCTCGAAGGTCACGCCGCTATTGTATCGGCTCGAAAGTACTAGACTATACAAGTACTTACGACTACATTCGAGAGAGTTCCACCCCTCTGTTAATTTAGGTATATAAGCCGACGCATAGAGGCGCCCAGACAGTTTGTGTTTACAAGCGACAGCGGAAACATCTTAAGGAAGCGATCGAAGAGAATTGTACCAGCGACCCTTGCGACGACTTTGGACTATTGTGAAGTACTGTGCGACTCGGACTACTGTGCCTTGTGTGTATACTGCGTGTATAGTGTATACAGTGTGAGTGTACGTGGAATAAAATCTTCTTTTACGTTAATCGGCATTTTAATACCCACCCGCACGTAACAATTGGTGTCAGAAGCGGAATGCCGATTCTGCCGCGTGAAGAAGAAGCGCGTACTCCGCGAACAAGGAGACAAGTAGAGATGGATGCTGCACGTCGGCGTGGTCAAGAGGAGGAGTCCCAGCCTGAGACCGCTACCACATCAGGTACTGCACCAGTGGGAAGCTCGACAGAGGTAAATCTCTCTACCCTGCTGGCTGCTATCCAAGGTATGCAGGTAAATCTCCAGGCCACCCAGCAGGCTATCCAGGCAAACCAAGAGACTACCCGCCGCGACATCCAGGCTATCCAAGAGGCTACCCGCCGTGACATCCAGGCTACCCAAGAGGCTATCCAAGAGGCTACCCGCCGTGACATCCAGGCTACCCAAGAGGCTATCCAGGAGGCTACCCGCCGTGACATCCAGGCTACCCAAGAAGCTATCCAGGAGGCTACCCGCCGTGACATCCAGGCTACGCAGGAGGCTATCCAGGCCAACCAAGAGGTTGTTCTGGGAAAGATTGACGCTGGTATTACCATACTAGGCGAAAAGGTCACCAAGCTGGAAACGGAGGTTAAAGAGGTTACTCTTAAGACCGAGCACCTGGAAGGCCGGATTGATGAGCATGACAACCGTTTTCATGTGATAACCAATAAGTTAGCGAAACTAGAGACTCGCCAACCACTACCCGTGGCCTCACCCTCACCATCAGCTGCGAAACTCGACCTTCCGCACTTTGACGGGTCATCTTCATGGACAGCCTTCCGCTACCAATTCGAGACACTGGCCAAGGGGAATGGGTGGAGTGATGACCAATCCTTTATGGCCCTGACACTGGCCCTGCGAGGAGACGCTCTGATGATATTGGAAAACCTGCCACTTGAAGGACGGACGTTAGATACTCTCTTAGAAGCGTTAGAGACGCGGTATGGTGAAAAACACCTAGAACATGTATATCGTGCACAACTCCGCGAGCGTACTCAAAAGGCGGGTGAAAGCCTCCAGCAGTGGGCCCTTGAGGTAGAAAGGTTGGTTCGTCGTGCATACTCGTCGGCACCGGCGACTGTGGAGGTGAATCTTCTACAAGCATTCGTGGATGGCATACGGGACGTGGAAGTCAGAGCTGCCGTTCGTCTGAGCCATCATTCGACTATAAAGAGCGCACTGGCTCATGCTCTCGAAGTGGAAGCTGTACGTCAAGACACTCGGGTACATAAAATCCGAGAGATAGCATCTGATAAGAGGAAGCCTCAGTATGTCCCCACCTGCTATGGCTGTGGAGAAAAGGGGCATATTCGACTGGAATGCCGTAAAAAGAGAAGGAGGGTCACGAGCTCCGGGACCCAAGTAGACCAAGACCTGTCGTTAAACTAAGTGTCGCCAGGACCGCGGGGCGGGTGCTGGCTGGTAACAATAAGGCCCCCACTATCACCATTACTCAAGTTCGCAACGGAAATAGTCTGACCATCGAGGGAACATTAAATAATCAGACATGCAGTTTGACAGTAGACACTGGAGCTTCGCGGACTATAGTCAGACCAGAGCTACTGAAACGCACTGTTATGTGGAAAAGGCAATCCCCACCATGTCATCTCCAGACAGCAACCGGCCAGCCAGTCTCCGTCCTCGGTGATACAGACGTAGAGATTAATATTGGTGACCGAACATACATCCACTCAGTTCTTATCGCTAATATTACGGATGATTGCATTCTGGGTCTGGACTTCTTGAAAAATCAGCGATGCATTTTGGATATTGATAAAGGAGTATTAAGGTTCCCTGATCAAGAAGTTTGTCTGCAAGGATCACACCCATGCAGTCTTTATTGTTTAAAGGATTTTATACTGGCTCCAAGATCTGAAAATTTGGTATCAGTGAAATTCCCTAAGAAGATCAAATCAAACAAATGTGTTGTAGTAGAAGACTCCTGCAATCATCCACAGATAATCACGGCCAGGACATTACTTATGACAAAAGGAATAGCAAAAGTAAGAATTTTAAACTTGAGTAATGAAGAAGTTCGTCTGAGGAAGAATAGCCTGATTGGAAGATGCGAAGAAGTAAAGTACCTGAAACGGTTAGACACTTCCGCAGTTCATCAAAATGTAAGTTCGACCAAAGACGATCACATTCGACAGCTTTTGGAAGATTGTAAGGAAAATTTATCACCACTGGAACTGCAGCAAGCCAAAGAGCTTTTGGTTACATTCAGGGACATTTTTGCAACCGGAAATGACTGTGGTAGAACAGGCCTTGTAAAGCACCAGATTGATACAGGCGATGCCAGGCCTATTAAACAGAGACCTCGACGTATACCGTGGGCAAAAGAAACAGAGGTAGCCGAAATGATTAAAGACATGGCTGAAAACAAGATCATCGAACCCTCTACAAGCCCATGGTCATCACCTGTGGTGCTAGTAAAGAAGAAGGATGGAAGTACGAGGTTTTGTGTTGACTACCGAATGTTAAATAACGTCACGAAAAAGGACAGCTATCCCCTGCCGAGAATTGATGATACGCTGGACATGCTCAGTGGCATGAAGTGGTTCTCGACCATTGATTTGAAGAGTGGCTACTGGCAGGTGGAATTGAGTCCAGAAGATAAAGAGAAGACGGCATTTAGCACTGGAATCGGGAACGGACTATGGCATTTCAATGTCATGCCCTTCGGTTTATGTAATGCTCCAGCAACCTTCGAACGCCTTATGGAGAGGGTGATGGTAGGCCTCCTTGGGGACGTATGCCTGGTCTATCTCGACGACGTAATTGTGATGGGACGCAGCTTCAAGGAGAATCTGAAGAACCTGGAGAAAGTGTTCACCCGGATCCGAGAAGCAAATCTGAAACTGAGTCCAAAGAAGTGTGCTCTATTTCAGAAGGAGGTCAGTTACCTAGGACATGTCATCTCGGCAGATGGAGTAAAAACCGACCCTGAAAAGATAAAAGCTGTGCAGGAATGGCCTGTCCCGAAAAATAAGACGGAAGTGCGAGCGTTCCTTGGGCTTTGCACTTACTACAGGCGCTTCATTAAGAATTTTTCGGACATGGCAAAACCATTACATCAATTAACAGAGGATAAACGCGATTTCATCTGGGACTCGAATTGCGAGAATGCTTTTAGTGAACTTAAGCAACGGCTTTGTGAAGCTCCTATATTGGGTTACCCAAGCAGGGAAGGAAGATTTACTGTGGACACGGACGCTAGTAACACGGGAATCGGTGGAGTGTTGTCGCAAACACAAGGGGACCGCCAGGTGGTAATTGCATACTTCAGCAAAGCACTTTCAAAACCAGAGAGAAATTACTGTGTTACCCGCCGTGAATTACTTGCTGTGGTAAAGACTTTACAACATTTTCAGAAATACCTTATAAGAAGACAGTTCACGGTTAGAACCGATCATGCGGCATTAAAGTGGTTGTTACAGTTTAAAAATCCGGAAGGACAGGTAGCAAGGTGGATAGAGCAATTGCAGGAGTTCAACTTTGTAACCGAGCATCGCAGTGGAAAAGGACACAATAACGCGGACGCTCTGTCACGAAGACCGTGCGCTGACGACTGCAAGCACTGTGGTAAAAATGAAGCCCGAGAAGAAGTAAACCTTATAAGGACGCATGGCTTAGACGATGAGTGGACTGGACGTAATATGAGGAAGGCCCAAGAAGAAGATGATGACCTTGGACCAATACTGCGCTGGAAGCAAAGTGGAAACAAACCCCAATGGAAGGATGTATCTGCTTACAGCGCGACTACTAAAAGTTATTGGGCTCAGTGGGACAGCTTAGTTCTGGAAGGCAATCTGTTGTGCAGGAAATGGGAGTCCAACGACGGAAGGGAAACCACTCTGCAAGTGGTAATACCACGAATCATGGTGGCCCCTCTTCTACGGCACGTCCAAGATGGTGTCTCTGGTGGTCATCTTGGAGTCAAGAAAACCCTCGTTAAAGTCAGACTGCGGTTCTACTGGCTACGATGCCGTGAAGATGTCGAAGATTGGTGCCGTAAATGTACTGCTTGTGCCTCGGTAAAAGGCCCGCAAACCCGAAGTAAGGGACAGCTGAAGCTGTATAACGTTGGGGCACCATGGGAGCGCATCGCGATAGATGTAGCTGGGCCGTTTCCACAGACTGACGATGGGAACAAGTACATAATAGTAGTGCAGGATTACTTCAGTAAGTGGCCTGAGGTGTTCGCAACACCCAACCAAGAAGCAATAACCGTAGCCAAGAAACTGGTCCAGGAGGTGATATGTCGATTTGTACCCATGGAAATTCATTCGGACCAAGGACGTAACTTCGAATCTCGCGACAAGCTTTTATATCATATAAATTGTGTAATGACGTTATAAATAGATATTAAAAGTTTTAAAGGAAAAGTTTATTTTATTCTTTTTAGCGCATTTAAATATAAGCTTGTTTTTTAAAAAGTTTTTTACTTTAAATTTATTTTTTACTTTTTAGTTTTTGCTGGATAGGTTTCTCAAATCAAATCAAATCATCTTTATCTTCACAATAGGTATGCATGAACTAACATGGGTGTTTTTATTATTTTGATTATGTCCTCTATGGTCTACCTTATTAGGTATGCAAAAGTTGGTTTATATAAATCTACAATTTACTATACTAATAAATAATTAACTAAGTATTGGAAATTATTGAATAATTGCAATAATAGTATTGACGACGACCAAACTCGTTAGGTTTACTCTAGTGGCTGTTCCAGGGTTTCGTCCCGTCACCCACCCACTTACCAAGTCTATTATCAATTCCGCTTATATAGGCAAAGTGAATAGAAGCTCCTTAAAGTAAATCAAATGTGCCCAAACTCGATGGGTTTACTAGTAGCCATTCCATGGCTCTATTACTCTTACGAACCGTCTCGAGCGCAGGTATGATGACTTCCAGCCTCCCGAACAAGCCAGGTTCCGAAAAGGCTTTAGTATCGTAGACCACAGCGCTCCGCCAGATTATACAGAAGACCGAGGAGTATAATCGGCCATTATGTCTAGCGTTTGTGGACTACGAGGAAGCCTTCGATACAATCGAGACCTGGACAGTATTGCAGTCCCTCCAGCGGTGCCGCATTGACTATAGGTACATCGAAGTGTTGAAGTTTGTACGTGTGTTCGTACAGCAACGCCACCATGGCGATCCGACTACAGGACGAGAGTACGAAACCAATCCCATTGCTGCGAGGTGTGAGACAGGGAGACGACATTTCTCCGAAACTGTTCACAAACGCATTGGAGAACGTTTTCAAGCTCTTGGACTGGTACGGATTCGGCATCAACATCAATGGCGAATGCATCACTCATCTTCGTTTTGCCGATGATGTAGTCACTATGGCAAAGTCGCTGGAGGACCTCGTCCTCAGTACGATGCTCGGCGACCTCAGTAGCGTTTCCCAACAGGTGGGTCTTAAAATGAACATGGACAAGACGAAGATCATGTCTAATGTCCATGTTACACCCGTACCGGTAGTTGTTGGCGGGCCTGTTGGTCTAGTGGTTCGACACACTACCTGCTGACCAATTGGTCGTGGGTTCGATTCCCACCAAGTGTCTGGGTGTTTTATCTATATAAGTATGTATTTACAAAAAAAAGCATATATGTATTAGTATCAGTTGTCTGGTTTCCATAGTACAGGCTCTGCCTAGTTTGGGATCAGATGACCGTGTGTGGATTGTCCCAGAATTGAACCTACACTCGAAGTTGTTAACCACTACGATAAACTATCCAGTTAGGTCGGCCCAACTTCGACAAAGAGGTCGCCCGAATAATCCAACTCGGATGGGCAGCGTTCGAGAAACTACGCGATATCTTCTCGTCCGAAATACCGCAGTGCCTGCAGACGAAGGTTTTTAACCAGTGTGTATTTCCAGTGATGACATATGGTACTGAGACGTGATCTCTAACGGCTGGCCTTTTAGAAAAGTTCAGAGTCACACATCGAGCCATGGAGAGAGCTATGTTCGGCGTTTCTTTGCGCGACAGAATCCGAAATGTGGAGATTCGCCGAAGAACTAAGGTTACCGACATAGCTCTCAGAATCTGCAAGTTAACGTGGCAATGGGCAGGCCACATCGCTCGAAGAACCGATAACCGTTGGGGAAGAAAGGTTCTCGAGTGGCGACCACGAACCGGAAGACGCAGCGTAGGCAGGCCTCCCACTAGGTGGACAGATGACATTGTGCGCGTCGCAGGTAACCGGTGGATGCAAATAGCCAATTGTCTACTAGTAACCATTCCAGGGTCCCGTCACCTATCTTCCAATTCCATCATCAGGTCCTCATTATTAGGCAAAGTGAAAAGAACTCTTTAAGACGAATCAAATGAGCCTAAACTTGATGTGTTTACTGATAACGATTCCAGGGTTCTGTCACCTACCTTCCAATTCCATCATCACGATCATCATAATGAGGACATTATTAAGAAAAATGAACAGAACTCTTTAAAACGAATCAAATGAGGCAAAACTCTATGTGTTTACCAGTAACCATTCCAGGGTTCCATCAACGACCTTCCAATTCCATGATCAGGTCCTCATTGTTACAAAAAGTGAATAGAACTCTTTAAGACGAATTAAATGAGCTTAAACTCGATGTTTTTACAAGTAACCATTCCAGGGTTCCGTCACCTAACTTCCAATTCCATCATCAGGCCCTCATTATTAGGCAAAGTGAATAGAACTCTTTATGATGAATCAAATGAGTCTAAACTCGATTTGATTACTAGTAACCATTCCAGGGTCCCGTCACCTACCTTCCAATTCCATCATCAGGTCCTCATTATTAGGATATGTGAATAGAACTCTTTAAGACGAATAAAATGAGCCTAATCTCGATGTGTTTACTATTAACAATTCCAGGGTTCCGTCACCTACCTTACAATTCCATCATCAGGTCCTCATTATTAGGTAAAGTGAATACAACTCTCTAAGACGAATCAAATGAGCCTAAACTCGATGAGTTTACTAGTAGCCATCCAAGGGTTCCCTTATCCACCTTCGAGCTCCATCATCAGATCAGCTCGATGATACTATATTATTGTATTGTCACCGGTCCTTGACACATGTGCAAAATTTCAAACGAATTGAACGTGTAGAAGTGGGTGAAAATTGAGTTGCAAGATTCCACCCGAACAAATTACATACATACATACATAGATACATACATACATTGCAAGTTAAATAAAAGCTTTTAAAAAAGGAATCCTTATGATGCGACTTCGTCTGTCTGTCTGTCACACCAATAGTAACTTAATACATATATTAAATAAGTATTATTAATAATGGCAGTTACTATCAAATAGTTAGTATTTGATAGTTTATGTAACTCATTTTTTTTTTACTTAAGCCCGGTATACACGACAACGAATTATTTCATAGCGATTTGCCTGCGCAGACCGTTTGTGCAGTCAATCGAACGTCTTTGGAGTGTATAAACACGTCTACGATAACTTCGTCTATCGTAGTCAGTTCCATAGATGATACTTAATATACTGAGATAGATGCGCAACTCTAGTTTAAATTTTATAATTCAAGGTCTGTTTGCTAGATGGCGTTGCTTAGACCGTTATACCTTTAGCTCGCTAGATAGCGCTGCCTGCCTTGCCAATAATTATTTATATTTCTTGAACGTTACATAATGTAATTTAGTATAATATTCAAAATTCCTTAGGAAATTCTAATATTTCAGTGACAAAAAAAAACATTATTGAAAAGACATAAATACTGCTTACAAATGTACTCTGGATATAAATGCATCCACTGTTAAACTTTACTTGCGAGATATAATTACACACTAGCTCCTTCTATCGGCGTTTAGATAAAACTATATTTTTGGACACCGTAACACAGATGGCAGTAGCTTATATTTACATTTTAATAACCACCAATATATGGGAGTTACACCCCCCTGGTCAGTTCCCAGCAGAAACTCAGACGAGAAACATGTCATCCGCGATTTTGTGCAAAAAGCAATGAACATTACGTAGTATGTGGTTTAAAGACTACTTAAATGAGTTGAAATTTGTCCCATTTGAGGATGGTTCAAGAGACTTACTTACACCTCCTGGCTTAAGTCATCAACAAATTCCACTATTATTATTATCGTCTTACGACATGTTGACGTGCGCCTACAGCGAGCGCTGTGAATGAATTGAACGATTGCTCCAACTTCCGTCCACACACTACGACGAAACAGTGCAAACGCGATCGAGAACGATTTATCGAATAGATTTTGACTGCCTCGATCGTTCGCGCCAACCAGAAAAATCTTAGGGAGTGTCTTACTAGAACGCGATCACGCGATCATCGCGCGAACGAACGACGCGACCATCGCGCGATGACTGGCGAATGTACTGGCAGTCGCGCGATTCGCGCGACCGTCAGTTAGGACACTCGTTCGACGTCCATATGTTTGAGATTTCATCGCGCGATGGTCGCGTCGTTCGTTCGCGCGACGATCGTGTGATTGCGTTTAGTTAGGACACTCCCTGAGACAATTTTCGTACACACGATCGATAAAACTGCACAAACGGTCTGCACAGTCAAATCGCTACGATATATCGCTGTCGTGTATACCGACCATTAGACCCCTTTGTCCCAAAATGGCCTCATCTTTACGCTTACGCTTAAAGAAAATGAAAAATATGCTAAATGTAGCCATTTCTGTCAAATGAGTGCTGTTCACATGTTTCTTCGTCATCTGTGCCTACACTCGTGTGCAATGCAAAAGTCTAAGATGACGAACAGTTTCTAAGACGGGTTGGAATGCAAGGCTTCTGAACACCGTCAAAAAGATTAAAATCTCGTATCTCGCTTGGTCGGAAGACCGCGAATCGGGAAGCGTTATGTAGGACGCCCTGTGACGGTGGAGCGACGATATCCGCAGAGCAGTTGGCAGACAATGGATGAGGCGAGCCGAAGATCGGGCTCAGTGGCGTGCCTTGGGGGAGGCCTATGTCCAGCAGTGGATTGATGTGGGCTGATGATGATGATCTCGCTCGGTCATAAATGCTACAGCATGAAAGATTTTCTTGATAGGAAAAGTGGTGGGATAGAGTCTAATTTATTTTAAAACTTTATCTACACTAATATTATAAAGAGGAAAACTTTGTTTGTTTGGTTGTAATGAATAGGCTCAAAAACTACTGGACCGTATTTAAAAATTCTTTCACCATTCGAAAGCTACATTATCTACGAGTAACATAGGCTTAATTTTATTTTGGAAAAAAATAGGGTTCCGTAAGATATTTGGGTTTTTTCGGACACAAGGTGTAAAAAATCAACCAGAAAAGTTACTTATTTTGCGTACGCTGCCTAAACTATAAAAGATAGAACCATAAAATGTTCTAATTAATTGTAGATCTTATAAATATCTACAAAAAAGTCCGCGGCACACTATCTATGTCGAGGCCCAACAACCATCTTTTTATTTAAAAATCTTGAATTTTGTTTGGACTACATTTAAACGCATTTATTTTACCTTCGCGCATTTATCCTTATCAAAATAAATTATTTCATCATTAAGTACAGTTTATGTAGATAATATTTGGTCTTTGAATGATCAAAATTGGACATTTGGTTTTGAAGTTATGGCGAAATTAAAATATTACGATTTCTGCTGCACGGCCCGTTGCGAAGTGAGCGTCACCAAGGCGGGGTGCGCATGCGGGAGGGGAGTTTAGATCTATGAGTAGGTACCCGCGCGGCTCAGACGCTCCCGTCGGTCGGCTCCCTCTCGATTTTTTTTAGATTTCTTTCTTAAAACTACACCTACGCAAAAGTTCTTCTCAGAGCTAATCAACAGTTCTTTTCAGGGCTAAACAACAGTTCTTTTCAGGGCTAGAATATTACACGCTGTTAGCATTTTCTTAAACATTTGAAAATGTCTAAGAGAGCCAGGTCTCAACTTTCTAAACATAGTTCTCAAGCACGGGCAGCAAGAATACGTCGTATGGGAGAATCTTCACCTGAACGTTCACAACGCCTTGCTGAACAAAATCAGAGAAACTCTCAGGTACGCGCACGAGAGTCGAGTGTCGAACGTAGTAGTGTACGACGTGCAACGCCTTGCAAAACAAAATCTGAGAACCTCTGAGTTACGTGCATGAGAGTCGGGTGAACCGATATGTATGAAATTTTGCGGGTAGGTCTGAGAACAGGTTATATAGTATATTTTATGCCGCTGATACCATGATTGACGAGGATATATAGAACGAGAGGAGGGTGCAAGAGAGGGAGAGGGGAGGGTGATGGAGTGAGTGATCGGAGGAGTTAGGTGGAGCAATACCAGCGTCAGAGGGTACGCAATTGTGTTTGCCCCCTGACATAATGCTGAGCTCGCGACCTTTTAGCCACGACTTTTAATAGTATATTGTAAAATTGTTAGTAACTAAGTCCTTCTTTGTAATTAAGCCAGTGAGCTAATAAATGCTTCTTCTTCTTCTTCAAGGGGGGGGGGGGGGTGAGATGGAGCAAGTTGGGAGAAGAGAGAGGAGGAAGAGGGTTCAGAGAGGACAACGGGCAGAGGAAGTGTGACGGGGACCGAAGCGGGAGGGGAGAGAAATAGCATAGAATTAGATTTTTATTATAAGAGGGAGAGATGGAGAGAGATAAATCAAGGGAGTAGGGAGAAAAGGGGAGCAAAATGTAATTAAAGCGCGGGCGGAGCTGCGCGGGTCAGCTAGTTATTAATAATATTGATATTTAATGCAAAAAAGTTAAAAAAAGAATTTTTCAATCAATTATAAACCATTAAAAATTGATGAAAAATCACGTGACTATAAACGCGCCAAGATTGGTCACCATATAGGTGTGACGTCATAATGTTAAAGCGATTTAAAACAGTACAGCGTTAACGGCTATTACAGGTGACTAGACAATAATATTGAAAATGTATTGCTAAAAAACGACGCTGAACGACACTGAACGACACTGAACGACGACACTGAACGTCACTGAACGTCACTGAACGACACTGAACGTCACTGAACGTCACTGAACGTCACTGAACGACACTGAATTACACTGGATGACACTGGATGACACTGAACGACACTCGACGACGACACTGAACGTCACTGAATGACACTGAACGACACGTCAGTGACGTTCAGTGTCACGTCAGTGACGGTCAGAGTCACGTCAGTCACGTCAGTTACGTTCAGTGTCACGTCAGTCACGTCAGTGACACCACAGTCACGTCAGTGACGTTCAGTGTCACGTCAGTGACGTTCAGTGTCACGTAAGTGACGTTCAGTGTCCCGTCAGTTACGTTCAGTGTCACGTCAGTCACGTCAGTTACGATCAGTGTCACGTCAGTCACGTCAGTTACGTTCAGTGTCACCTCAGTCACGTCAGTGACGTTCAGTGTCACGTCAGTTACGTTCAGTGTCACGTCAGTCACGTCAGTTACGATCAGTGTCACATCAGTCACGTCAGTTACGTTCAGTGTCACCTCAGTCACGTCAGTGACGTTCAGTGTCACGTCAGTTACGTTCAGTGTCAGGTCAGTTACGTTCAGTGTCACGTCAGTCACGTCAGTTACGTTGGTTTCGTCGCGCGCTGCCTACTCTCGCACTTTGGTAACTTTTTAGTATTTTAATGTAATCGGTAGCACAATGCCAACTTTTTAAAACCACCATACATTAGATCCCACCATGCCTACTTTTTTATTTTTGCCACAATTACATCGCAATTCGCCAACTTTTTAGAAATTCAAATCCATCGATCGCGTAATGCCTATTTTAAAAGCTTTTATTTAACTTGCAATGTATGTATGTATCTATGTATGTATGTATGTAATTTGTTCGGGTGGAATCTTGCAACTCAATTTTCACCCACTTCTACACGTTCAATTCGTTTGAAATTTTGCACATGTGTCAAGGACCGGTGACAATACAATAATATAGTATCATCGAGCTGATCTGATGATGGAGCTCGAAGGTGGATAAGGGAACCCTTGGATGGCTACTAGTAAACTCATCGAGTTTAGGCTCATTTGATTCGTCTTAGAGAGTTGTATTCACTTTACCTAATAATGAGGACCTGATGATGGAATTGTAAGGTAGGTGACGGAACCCTGGAATTGTTAATAGTAAACACATCGAGATTAGGCTCATTTTATTCGTCTTAAAGAGTTCTATTCACATATCCTAATAATGAGGACCTGATGATGGAATTGGAAGGTAGGTGACGGGACCCTGGAATGGTTACTAGTAATCAAATCGAGTTTAGACTTATTTGATTCATCATAAAGAGTTCTATTCACTTTGCCTAATAATGAGGGCCTGATGATGGAATTGGAAGTTAGGTGACGGAACCCTGGAATGGTTACTTGTAAAAACATCGAGTTTAAACTCATTTAATTCGTCTTAAAGAGTTCTATTCATTTTTTGTAACAATGAGGACCTGATCATGGAATTGGAAGGTCGTTGATGGAACCCTGGAATGGTTACTGGTAAACACATAGAGTTTTGCCTCATTTGATTCGTTTTAAAGAGTTCTGTTCATTTTTCTTAATAATGTCCTCATTATGATGATCGTGATGATGGAATTGGAAGGTAGGTGACAGAACCCTGGAATCGTTATCAGTAAACACATCAAGTTTAGGCTCATTTGATTCGTCTTAAAGAGTTCTTTTCACTTTGCCTAATAATGAGGACCTGATGATGGAATTGGAAGATAGGTGACGGGACCCTGGAATGGTTACTAGTAGACAATTGGCTATTTGCATCCACCGGTTACCTGCGACGCGCACAATGTCATCTGTCCACCTAGTGGGAGGCCTGCCTACGCTGCGTCTTCCGGTTCGTGGTCGCCACTCGAGAACCTTTCTTCCCCAACGGTTATCGGTTCTTCGAGCGATGTGGCCTGCCCATTGCCACGTTAACTTGCAGATTCTGAGAGCTATGTCGGTAACCTTAGTTCTTCGGCGAATCTCCACATTTCGGATTCTGTCGCGCAAAGAAACGCCGAACATAGCTCTCTCCATGGCTCGATGTGTGACTCTGAACTTTTCTAAAAGGCCAGCCGTTAGAGATCACGTCTCAGTACCATATGTCATCACTGGAAATACACACTGGTTAAAAACCTTCGTCTGCAGGCACTGCGGTATTTCGGACGAGAAGATATCGCGTAGTTTCTCGAACGCTGCCCATCCGAGTTGGATTATTCGGGCGACCTCTTTGTCGAAGTTGGGCCGACCTAACTGGATAGTTTATCGTAGTGGTTAACAACTTCGAGTGTAGGTTCAATTCTGGGACAATCCACACACGGTCATCTGATCCCAAACTAGGCAGAGCCTGTACTATGGAAACCAGACAACTGATACTAATACATATATGCTTTTTTTTGTAAATACATACTTATATAGATAAAACACCCAGACACTTGGTGGGAATCGAACCCACGACCAATTGGTCAGCAGGTAGTGTGTCTAACCACTAGACCAACAGGCCCGCCAACAACTACCGGTACGGGTGTAACATGGACATTAGACATGATCTTCGTCTTGTCCATGTTCATTTTAAGACCCACCTGTTGGGAAACGCTACTGAGGTCGCCGAGCATCGTACTGAGGACGAGGTCCTCCAGCGACTTTGCCATAGTGACTACATCATCGGCAAAACGAAGATGAGTGATGCATACGCCATTGATGTTGATGCCGAATCCGTACCAGTCCAAGAGCTTGAAAACGTCCTCCAATGCGTTTGTGAACAGTTTCGGAGAAATGTCGTCTCCCTGTCTCACACCTCGCAGCAATGGGATTGGTTTCGTACTCTCGTCCTGTAGTCGGATCGACATGGTGGCGTTGCTGTACGAACACACGTACAAACTTCAACACTTCGATGTACCTATAGTCAATGCGGCACCGCTGGAGGGACTGCAATACTGTCCAGGTCTCGATTGTATCGAAGGCTTCCTCGTAGTCCACAAACGCTAGACATAATGGCCGATTATACTCCTCGGTCTTCTGTATAATCTGGCGGAGCGTATTAATGTGGTCTACGATACTAAAGCCTTTTCGGAACCTGGCTTGTTCGGGAGGCTGGAAGTCATCATACCTGCGCTCGAGACGGTTCGTAAGAGTAATAGAGCCATGGAATGGCTACTAGTAAACCCATCGAGTTTGGGCACATTTGATTTACTTTAAGGAGCTTCTATTCACTTTGCCTATATAAGCGGAATTGATAATAGACTTGGTAAGTGGGTGGGTGACGGGACGAAACCCTGGAACAGCCACTAGAGTAAACCTAACGAGTTTGGTCGTCGTCAATACTATTATTGCAATTATTCAATAATTTCCAATACTTAGTTAATTATTTATTAGTATAGTAAATTGTAGATTTATATAAACCAACTTTTGCATACCTAATAAGGTAGACCATAGAGGACATAATCAAAATAATAAAAACACCCATGTTAGTTCATGCATACCTATTGTGAAGATACAGATGATTTGTTTTGATTTGAGAAACCTATCCAGCAAAAACTAAAAAGTAAAAAATAAATTTAAAGTAAAAAACTTTTTAAAAAACAAGCTTATATTTAAATGCGCTAAAAAGAATAAAATAAACTTTTCCTTTAAAACTTTTAATATCTATTTATAACGTCATTACACAATTTATATGATATAAAAGCTTGTCGCGAGATTTACCTATAAGAATATAAACAAGAAAATTAATAATTAGATTTTATTGACTTTAAGTTTTAAAATTTGCAAACTATGTAAGTACGAGTAGGTACTATAATCTCGCGACAAGCTTTGATATCATATAAATTGTGTAATGACGTTATAAATAGATATTAAAAGTTTTAAAGGAAAAGTTTATTTTATTCTTTTTAGCGCATTTAAATAAAAGCTTGTTTTTTAAAAAGTTTTTTACTTTAAATTTATTACCTTTTAGGTATATAGAAATAGTTACTACTAGCTGACCCGCGCCGCTCCGACGGAGCGGCGGACATAGACATAAGTCTATGTCCGGAAGTTTGACGTCTATGTCCGGAAGTCTGTCTGTCGGTCGGTCTGTCTGTCTGTCTGTATGTATGTCTGTGGCATCGTAGTGCTCAAACCAGTGGACGGTTTTGAATGCGGTTTTTTTTATTTGAAAGCTAGTTTAAGCGAGATAGTTCTTAGCTATGTTCCATGAAAATTGGTCCAGCCGTTTGAAGACCATCAGCTCTTTTCCGAGTCGAGGTAGGGATATTTCGTATAAAATAAACATATTTCATTACTTCTATTAGTCCGAAAGATCTGAAATTTGGAACAAAATATGTAAATCCGATGATATTAAATAAAATGGTAACCTTCACCAGGGTCTGATGATGATCAGCATGAAGGTAGTAACAGGATCTCGGCCCCAATAAACCTAGACCCGTAGAGTTTGGGCTCGTAGGGCAGCGTCTTATTCCACGCGTTCGGTGGGCGCACTGCGGGCTGCGACGATGAGAGCGGTCGCGGCGCTGAGGGCGCGGTGACCGCCGGAAGCGGCTGCGAAAGAGGCGCTGAGGGCACCGGGGGCTGAGGCGCTGAAGTTGCGGGGGGGGGGGGGGTTAAGACTCCAAGGGTGGAGGAGGGGCGGGGGGGAGCGCGGAGATTATTGCGCCTCGCCACCCGGCGGTTCCTCTTTGGGGCCCTCGGGCAGCCGCGATAGTTCGCGGTGTGCCCGACGGTCCCGCAGAAGATGCATCCGGGAGGCTCGGTCGCCGTCTCCCTATCGCGCTCACACTGAGCCGTCGCGTGGTCTCCTGTGCACTTCACACAGCGAGGCCGCGCGAAGCAGTTGCGGGAGGAGTGGCCGTACAGCTGGCAGTTATGACACTGCCCGGGTAGGCCACGTTTGTGGGGGGCTTCTACGACGAAGCCGGTGAGACCGCAAACAGTCTTCAAATTGAAGACTTGTTTGCCCTCGTCTGATCGCACGAGATGGACCTGAACCATCTCGTACGGTTGGAGCGGGCGGTTGGGAGGGTGCATACGGTGCACCTCCAGTACCGGGAGGGACTGCGACAGAAGGTCGTCTTTAATAAACTCATTGCTGAGTTGGACTGGGACTCCGCGGATTACGGCGCGGATGATGCGGTCTTCGTCGAGAGTATAGGTGTGAAAACCTATCTTCTCGGCACGAAGGAACTTGGAGAGCTCGCGGTGTTGATCCGCGGTGGACATGATTACCCTAATACCAAGGGGCGTGTTGACCGCCTTGGTATAGGATATCCTACGGGCATAGATCGCCTTACTGACGCGCTCCCACGCAGCCTTGTCTTGAACGACAATGGGCGGGGGCGGGGGGGACCTACGCGGGGGCCGCGAGGGCGGTGGGGACTTGCGTGGTGCGGGAGCCGGAGAAGCCGTCGGCGAAAAGTACGTCGTCGGCGAGGTAGTAGGTACGGATCGGGGGGGTCACGCGAGGTGGTGACTCCGGGCTTTCCGACTCAGTACAGATGTACTTGGTCGGTGGAAGGTCGCGGGGCTTGCGCGCGCGTTTCTTCCTGCTGACAACAGAGAAGCCGTCAGCAGGCGTAGTAGGACGACTGACTCGAACGTTGTAACACTTCTGTTTATATAGACAAAGAGATAAGCTAATCAAGAGTCATACTTATACAATAACTATTACATATTTATCATTAATTATATTATTTATTGAAACAAAATATTTACAGTTTATTTACAAATATGTACACTTAAACTAGGTAAAAAACTTCCTCGAAGTTGACGCCGCACTGGGAGGGAAGGGTACCTAAAAGACTGGCGGCATTACCCCTTTGTATGGCCAAGCTTATACGTTGGCAGAAAAAGCTACCAGCCCGTCGGTCTCCTGAGACTTCGATAAGTTTGGATGAAATTTCTTTTACCAAAGCGTGCGTCTCATGAGACCAAGGCCCCATGGTCTCCACCGCAAAGGGCGCAAATATATAGCTCGAACCTAGAGCTGCATACTTGCGTCGCTTTGCATCACTAGCGGTCGCCGCAGCCCCTCCAGCCGCCCTGCAAGTTGCCGGGGTGTGGGACGCAGCAAGTGTGTCGACACATGTCGCATCCCACACCAGCGGCTTACCATGTTGCCATGGTATTAAAGTGACACCATCAGGCCTCTTGCCGTCATCTCGTGTAATGCCGACTGGTTCCAGTACGGCAGGGACACCGGCAGTGACAAGCCCCCTGCGAATAATATCATTAAGGGCGGCATGGCGTGACATACGGCCAGCGCTACGCGAGCAAGACAGCCCGTGGTGACCATATTTATCTACGTACTCCCCACAGCGACAACGATGATGATCATTAATTAATACTATTTAGACTGGAGATTGAATAAGAAGAATTATCAATTAATAATACCTCTAAACATAACTAGTTTAAATATTACTCATAACATGTATTTTGTTACGCCGGAAGCTGTCAAGCGGACGGCGACATAATAACATTTTATTTAGTAGGTAGTTTAACACAAATCAAAATAATGCAAAGCTACAGAACAAATAAGATCACAAATACACACATCAAAAGTGTCTAGGGATCAACATATATTTTTGCAATAACTTTTCTCCTGATTGATATTAATTAAAATTTTCTTTAAGGATTCATCAAATAAAGTGTTTTCGTTTGTCACAGTAACGATAAACCAAGTCACCTTTGCATTAATAAAGAAATTTGCCATTTTCCTAATAAAGGGATTTTTGACATTTGAACCACTAACACAAAAGTTCGAAAAAAAGACTGAAATAACAGTTTTCTTTAAAATTTTATTGGGTAACTTAAACAATTAATAATCCGTGTTTCTACCGCGAACACTAACAACACAAGAACATCGGTTTGGCATACTCAAAATGAGTTCATCCAAATCACGCTGTGGAATGGCCGCCCATGTTCGTTGCAACAACAAAAAAAGGTCTTCTTGCGACTGGATACCCTCCATATTCGGCAGAGCTCTTCTCTGTAGCATATCCCATGCATGCTCAATCGGGTTCAAGTCTGGCGACTGAGCAGGCCAGGGCAGGACATTGATGTTAGCTGCGGCGAGAGTCTGTCTTACAACTCTTGCGGTGTGCGGTCGTGCATTATCATGCATTAACTGAAATAAGGGACCGATTTGCACTTGTAGAGGAACGATGACGTCTGATACAATCGTCTCAGCATAAATTTGAGCGTTGAGGTTGCCTCTGATCCAAATCAACTCAGTTCTTCCGCCGATCCAAATACCCGCCCATACCATGATGGTTCCACCACTATAAGGATGGACTTCCTGGCAGGATTTTAATCGCTGTTGGCGTCCAGGGGTTCTCCAGTGTCGTATACGTCTTGTATCCGGTCTCATACCAAAACGAGACTCATCAGAAAAGCACACGAAACGCCATTGTTCTTCTGCCCAATTTCTGTGTTCAAGAGCCCATTGATATCGAATCCTACGATTGTGCATTGCTATAGGTGGTACCCGTAGCGGTCTTCGGGAATGAAGGTTCACTTCATGCAAGCGGTTTCTGACTGTTTGGTCGCTAATTAAGTTCCCTGAAGAGTGATGAAGCCTCACGGCTAACATCATGGCAGTTATTGTTGGAGCTCTTCGAGTTAAGATTTGAATATATCGGTCTTGTCTCCGTGTGGTGCAGCGATACCGTCCTCCATGGCGCTCAGCCACGGTACCAGTGCTTCGGTAACGTGTCCAAAGTCGACTGATAACACTCTGACTTGTATTCAGAGCTAAAGCCACAGTACGTTGCCGGGAACCAGCTTCTATCATTCCCACGGCTCTGAGCATTTCTTCCCTGCTTAAATGACGTCGCCGCTCCATAATAACGTTGGTTTTAATCAGTAGTAGGGAAACAGTAGCACTAATAATGTCTTCAATGCGTTGTATGTTTTTATAGGGAAAATATTGACAGCTGATTTTCATCTTTTACTCGAATTTGATTCACAGTTCCTGATTCAAATTATGAAATGCACCAAAAAGGATCCATATAAATTTATAAAATCATAAATTTATTACAAAGCCACATCTCAATCTCAAGAAATCCGCTTAAAAATGCTTGATCCCTAGACACTTTTGATGTGTGTATAATCGATATATAATTATGTAAGTGCACTACAAAGTTGAGCTGGTGTAAACAGATACCGGAAGTCTGTAACAGATGATTACATGCACGTACAATTAGTGTTGTAGTACTCATTTATAAATACTACGATACTAACACCTTCTAGTTGAATTATTCGAAAACTGTATGTCCAACTAAACTCAGACACCTTGTTTGTATGCGGCTGCAATGGCTCAAGCTGTATCGTATTATTTAACCGATTTTTATAAAACATGTACTTCTAAGTTGGGATAGTAGCTACTTCACTGTTCGGATTCGCAGGACGTTTTGGGGTATGGACCCTAGACGTCGATTGAGTAGGACGCCGGCAGGGCTGCGACCCATGTCCCCGTTAACACTGTATCAGGTACCCGGAGAGCTATAAAGCGCCCCTTGAACGCGGGCTCACAGGCATGGCACTTAGGGATTGCTGGTGCAGATCCCACCGGAGGGCCCAGTCCCCTCTTTCATGTGCTGATGCGCCAGCCGCGGTTGATTTAGTGAGTAAGAATTCCACATTTCCCGGTTGAAATCTGTGGGGGACATGTCCCAAGCACCTGATGAAGATTTTCTCAATAAAGTACGTAGTAAGTGATGGAGGTTTTTCAGAGAAAAGTACCTACTTCACTATTATAAATTGCATTGATTTGCATTCAGCCGTCTTCGCGTGATGAGACAGAAATAAATTTTAAAAGTAGCCAATAATGTGCTCTTGCTGGCTTGCTTATTTCTAACCACCTTAATGTGGTAAAAATATTCAATGTACTGACTTTCAACCTTTACTGTTTTATTATAGTGTAGTTAGATTAGATTGATAGTTGTGCCCTTCGGAGTCGCTGGACGTTCGGGGTGTGGGCCCTTAGGACGTCCATTGAGTAAGGTGGCGACTCCGAGGAGGACGCCGGAGGGGTTGCGACCCCCGTCCCCGTGAGTACCGTGACTAACCAGTCACGGTGCTCACGGGGACGGGGGTCCCGGGAACCCCCGGGGGGCTACTAAGCGCACCCCGGCGGCGGGTTCAAAGGCAAGGCACTTAGGGTCCCTGGTGGAGATCCCACCGGAGAGACTCCTCTCATGTGCCGATGCGACAGCCACGGGGGTTTTAGTGGGTAAGAATCCCACATACCTACCCCGGTCGAGCCCCACAGCTCTCGGGGATCTTTTGAAGATATCCCCCCGTCAAAAAAAAGATTGACAGTTGTGTGCAAGCGAATATTATGCAATTAGGTAACTACGTAATGTATCATAATAGATTCACCCACTGTTAGGCACGGGCCTCCCCTCAAGATGAAGGGGCTTAGGCCATGTGCCACTAAGCTGCCGAAGTGTGGGTTGGCGGACTTCAGCGGACACGTCCTTCGAAAGCTAGTTAGGCTTTCTCAGACATGCAGGCTTCTTCACGATGTTTTCCTTCACCGAAAGTTAGGAACAATCGCACAAAGACGATTCGCACATAAGTAATTAAAGAAATCAGAGGTGCGAGCTAAGGTTCGAACCTGCGCACCTTGTTTCCAAGGCAAGCGCTCGCCCACTGAGCTGTTACTGATGTTATTAGGTGATCTTCATTCCGTTCGCGCCGGCATTGTGCGGATATTTCGTGGTGCGTAATTTTTATAATTACGATAACTTCTAAAGTAATCTATTTATTGTCATGCGCTAAAAGGCAAACATTATTGATAAGGATTAATGAGGTGTTCTTCAAAAATAGTTTTTAAGTTACCCTATAATTTTTAATTAAATTTAAACCATAAAAATGATTATTGTTGGTCAACCATAATAGATCTCAGAGAAAAGATAGACATATTATGGAGTCGCGGACTTTTTTGTACAGCTAATAAAGCCTTATATTTCTGCTATACATTTTATTCACTTTAACCAACCATTTAGCCAGCTTTCGTCGATAAAGTAGCCAGACGACCAGTTTTTGGTCGACTTGAGTTACAAATAGTGTAATTTCTTACTAAAAAACCCCTTTTTTCAAAATAAAAAATAGCCTATAGCACTCCGGAATAATGTAGCTTCCTACTGGTAAAAGAATTTTCTAAATCTGATCAGTAGATAGTTCCGAAGATTACCCTTTACGGGGAAAAAAGGGGGTTTTTAGTAAGAAATTACACTATTTGTAACACAAGTCGACCAAAAACTGGTCGTCTGGCTACTTTATCGACGAAAGCTGGTTAAATGGTTGGTTAAAGTGAATAAAATGTATAAACTTACAAACATACAAACTTTACCTCTTTACAATATTAGTATAGAAGTAGTTACTGAAAGATAAAAAAAATTAAAATGACAAAATTTGAAATTTTTTGACGGGCCTGTAGGTCTAGTGGTTAGACACCCTGACTGCTACCCGATAGGTCGTGGGTTCGATTTCCCGCCGAGCGTCTGGGTTATAAGTATATTTGAGTATGTATTTACAAAAAAAAATGTATTTAAGTAAGTATTAGTATCAGTCATCTGGTTTCCATAGTACAGGCTTTGCCGAGTTTGGGATCAGATGACCATGTGTGAAATTGTCCTACAATATTATTATTAGAATTTATAATAATATTTTTTTTTCAATATACTTACATAAATCGATTAAAACAATAATTATTTAAATTAATTTTCAAGGCTTACAGATTATAACCTAACCTCTTAAATCGTTTTATTAACTCGCCGTTTCTATCAATTAATGAGTATAATATAATCACTACGTTTTAGTTTGTATTATTTACCTCCACGCTCAAAACGCTCACTATTCCGTTCCACTTGAGTTTACGACCGTAACGCTCACAAGCAAGTGGAACGGGAAAAACTGAGGTTACTAGTTACAGCATAGTGCGAGGACAGGATTGAAAGTACGAAAAAAAATTAGTTCATTCTAGGCTAATGGAGGAAATTCTAATAATTATGAATGATGTTTATTATAATGAAGTTATTGTTATAAAAATAGATTAATGTATCGAGAGTATCGTGATAAATAAAAATAATCTTCTTCTCCGTTTCACATAAAAATCACGTGTCACGGTGTTTGTGGTCGAAATCCTCCAAAACGGCTTGACTGATTTTTATGAGATTTTCTTTTTATGTACATATATTTAGTAGGTATGAGGATATGTCTTAAAGTATATTATATACCGCTAGGTGAAGCAGCGTTAGGCAGGGTAATTATACAGATGGGTGACCAGACGGTTAATCACCACAATGCTCTTTGAACTAAACGTCTCCGTGCTTCGGTTGGAGGGCACAAATAAGGGAGAGCGTAAAATTTGAGTCCCTGTTTTAACCGACTTTAAAAAAGGAGGCATGTATTCAACGCGTATGTATATGTCACAGTAAAACACTGAGGGCACCATAAAAATAACGGGATGTCAGCAATGCCGACGTTACTGACACAAAAGTTACTCTTGCTATAACATTTTGACAGTTTATTTATTATAAAAATATGGGGACTTCCCCAAGTGGTCTCCACCGGCCCCTACAACCACACCAACGCCAGCCTTTAACCATCAGTGGGATTATCATTGCTTATGATTATTAATTGTTATCACAACTTGACTAATTCATATTAGTAATTCAAACCTATTACGCCAAACCTTTAAAAGCCGAATCGGACACATCCAATCCAGAAGAATAAATGCAGCAGCCAGGAAAATCTGCGAATATAACTTAAAACACACATTAATATTTTCAACGAAACGAGACAGGTCCGAACGGTCCGACGATCCGAGCGACACTGATGCGGTTCTGGCAGTTGCGTTGTATTTATATTAAATCCAAACTCACTTTTGTGTAAAAGTTCCCTCAATAATTATTATTAATTTTACAAACAATTTAATCACAAGAATAATTTGAATAATGACAACTTAAACCCCAACAAGAATAACGAAACAAGGAAGCCGAAACGTCTCCACCCCGGCATATATAATACTATTAAAATGCAAAATCCATATATAAATCTCGTCTCACGGCATTCGCACTCCTCCAAAACGGCTCGACCAATGTTTATGATTTTTTTATGTGTATACATAACAATATGGTACCAAGGTATAAGAATAAATAGATGGGCGTCGTTTGAACTAACCGTATCCGTGCTTCAGAGGGCTACTAAAAAGTTGGTCCTGGTTTTTAACCGACTTCAAAAAGGAGGTTATGTTCTCGACGCGTCTAAAGTGGTAATTAGTAAAAAATTAGACGAAATTTTTTTCGGGAATTAGCGCGATTTACCTTATATTTATCGGAAGAATCTACTTGAACTGTTCCTTGCACATGGAACCTACCACCTATTAAACCCTACAGAAACTCCCGCGGATGCGCATGAGGACAACTTGGTTTCTCCCGTGGGATTTGCACCCTCAGTGCCTTGCCTTTGAGACTATTATAGCCCCCGGGAACCTGTCACAGTGCTCACAGAGACGGAGTCGAAAACCCCCCGATGCACCGCGCCGTCTTCATCAAAATCGATATCAACGCATACGTTTGTGCAGTATAATGCACAAATTATACATACTGTATACAAATAATACGAAAATTATCGCGCACCAGATCATGGGAAATGGAGCAACAATGATTTACGTATCCAAAATCCAGCTAACTATCATGTTCTGAAGAGCGTCAGGGCTGCTCCGCGCCCTGCGCACCAGGGACGCACACCTCTTGCGCATAGTAGCGTAAAAGCAATCTACATGTGCGTCCGCGAACATCCTAGATGCGATACGGAAGTGAGGCAATAACACCAGCACTCTGAACACATTATTGTATTGGATACGTAGGGCGTCGTAGGATCCTTGCGTGTAATTTCCCCACAGGCTGTAAGTATAAAATGCTGTGCAGTACGCGCGAAACAGTGTAATTTTAGCAGTCAGTGAGTAGGGTGCAAACCAGTGAGCCAGAATATTTACTTTCACTGTCAATGCCCTCCGCTCTCACTCAATGTTGGCATCATCATTGAGCTCGGGATTAATATATGGCCTAAATATTTGAAATGATATGATAACATAAGTATATAATGATGTACTTATATAATACTAACTAATTACGTTAAATGCGTTACTAAATGCGTTACTTGTTTGATTTACAAAATGAATACAATAATCCCCATATTGAATTATTAGATTCTAACATTCCATTATTTGAACCCGTTCATTATTTATCGGTCTTTGCACGCACCACATCACTACAATTTACGTCTGTGAACTTTTTTTTTTGTGTAGGAGTAGTACTGTTGGCCGCAGATGGCCATTACAGCTTCACCGGACAAGAGGTCTGTGGACGTGCGATAAAATGTGTAGGAACGATGAACTTTATTTGTGTGCGTATCTTTTTGAAGGTGTTGCGAGTTTATTATAGTGTGTGTTCATAGAAACATGACATTTACATTAGACATTTGCAAGAGTGTGGGTGAAATTGTATCTGTGTGTGTTTACTTCGCCTCCCGCACCCCGCAAAAGTGCCACGAAAAATTTGTTCGGGGAATCGACGCGATACTACCTCCAGTGGTATCTCCTCTAAGGTTCTAAAACAGGTTCGTGTTCCACATAGCGCGGTCGATGTGGTCGCGGCGAAAACGTCACTCTTGACGTCATGACTTACGCTCACGCGAAGCTCACGAGACGGTGACGACCCATCTAAAAAGGTGGGTCGTAGTGATCGTTCCATTTGAGTTTACGACGGTAACGCTCTCAAGCAAGTGGAACGGGAAAAACTGCAGTCGTGAGCGTGATCCGGCGTGATCGTTGTGGGCACCAAGTGGAACGCGCTCTTTATCTTTTGATTATTTGTTTATTTGCCACTGGCAACACTGCCTCTTTGCCTAGTATCTAATCAATCTGTGCCTTTTTGCACTTTGTCTGTTGTCAGAAATGTCAAAAAATTGAATAACTGTGCGTGATTGTGAGAAAACCACAAAAAAATTTGATATTGTCTTTTCGTTTTATATTTGATAATAATATATTCGTCCACCTATTTTTGTGATTACAGCAGAGCTCTGCCCTATATGATATACCCATGTCATAACAGCGAATCTGCCCTATATGCGAACAAAGGTAATTACTGCATCATTTTATGTAGTTTGTGTAGATCGATAAATGTTTCGATTGCCCCAGTTTAGAACGTTGGGCTTGTTCTCTTTTTGCATCGTAGTACGCATGTACAAAATGATACTTACATCGGTGCCTGGTGGTTACAATAGTCATTTATAAAGTAGGACGGCGGGTAGCAGTGATACAAAAACTAATTTCAATGTAAAGGTATAGTATCTCGTTAACATTACGTTTATCTGTTCCTATTGCCATTCTATGCTCTGTCCAGAAAGTTACTTAAACAAACTATTAAATTTCATGTTCTCTTGAATACCATGGATCATGGGTAATGCCCAGGTTCTTTATTATATGTTTATTAAGTAGATTTGAATACTAAATTTTGTTGATAGAGATTAAAAGATTATATTTAACAGTAATACTAGTACATTATGGTTTACTGTTTTTAAAGCTTAATTTACACTGTAACTGTAGTTGGTGAATTTTTCTGAATTCAGATTGATAAGTTTGCTTAATTAGAAGTATTTGTTATTTCATGTTGCATGTAAGTATATGATTAGACTGTGATAATGTCCATCAACTTTATGTGCCCATCTAAACTGGAAGGAATAGATTATGTATACCCTGTTATTCTTTACAAGATCAAATTCAGACCAATATATGTATGAACACAGGAGTGATGCCCGACCGGTGGCCAGCCACTGACAATTGGTAGGGTTGAATATCAGGGTATATGTATAAATATCTCTCGAAATTCCTTATATGACGTAATAATACATATTATACCTATGTACTGAAAAAAGACAAGCCCGCTGAGTTCCTTGCTGGATCTTCTCAGTGGAGGCTGCATTATGATCCAGTGGTAGTTGTAAAAAAATAACAATATGTAAGAGTCCCCGTGAGGCATATGCATAATAAAGAATTTGGAATTTGAATAACTGAAATAATTTTCTATGGCCTATTTATTGGTTATTCCCTGTATTTGTCATATTTGAGAACATCCCAACATATTCTTGAATGATTTCAAGAGTAAACTATAATAAGTAGAGAACATTCAGTAGTATGTTAAGTACATGTATTAAATGGTAATTTATTTATTATAACATCTAGTGACTTGGCACTGTGTTATTGAACTATAACAGTATTTGTTAACTTAGTGCTGCACTCCTGTTTGTCCACTATCTCATATCACTAGAGCAGGCAGTAAATAATGCAAATGACAGCTGAACTCACTTAACCTTATTCCTTGTATAAATTTAGACTTCCTTTGTGTAACTTGTAAATTCAATGTGATCTTTTTTCATTATATATTGGTATGATAGAATCATTTTTAGAAATCATATAATTGCTGTGTTTCATTTATACGAAGGATGGAAGAGTTAAGTGTCAATGGACAATATTTTTGTAAATTATAGTTATTTTACAATAACTAAAACAGATATAGAAACTAATGAGTAACATGTTGCAATGAGGTTAGATAAGCATTATTTTAAACTATTATAAATTTCAAATCAATAGCATTAGAGGTTACTGAAATATATTGGTGTGACAGACAGACAAAGTCACACGGTGTGACTTAGTCTGTCTGTCTATCACACCATTATATTAACCTCACTTCAAAGGAAAAAAATATTATTTTTCATGTAATGAGTCATAAAAATTTCAAAGACTACATTTGCACATTTCTGTACAGATTCTTATTTTGGTTTATGTCATTAATTTTTGGCTTATAATCAAGATAGTAAAAAATACTGTCCCAACAACACCAACCCCCCTCTCTGAAGTTTGTTTAGGGAAAAATCTGAAATATTATAGGTAATTTTTCTTGTAAAATATAGAGATATTTTACAAGAAAAATAAAATAATCTGTAAGTAGTACAGATTTTTAGTAATCTAAAAAACCTCGACAAATAAACTTAGTTTTGTGGTTTGTTTTTTTTTGCTATTTGAGGTGTTACACGAATAGAAAATTAACTTTAATAGGTCTAAAGAAGGTATGGAACCATCAGTGCGCGAGTCCGACTCGCACTTGACCGGGTTTTTAATAGTAGTTTATGCACCAAGGGGATAAAGCAGTGTCTTATGTCACGGATGTGAAATTGAATTGCGAGCTTAATGAAGGATACAGTTAACTCCCGAGCAAAGCGACAGAGCTAATACTAGAATCCTGAGTACAGAGATAAATTCAAGCTCGCCCAAGACAAAGACACCTTTATCCCCGAGGAGAATATACTACTTTTCACACCTACTGCGAGGTAATGAAATACAAATACTAGGAAGAGATTGCTTAGGTTATCTGGAAGAGATTGTTTTTTAGCTATAAGGCCACCTTTTTATATCATCAACGTATTGTTCAATTTACATGTAACTTTTGTTGTAAAATCTCAATGGTTGTACCATGGTAAAAACTGACTAATCTTCTTTGGTGGCTTGAAAAATGTTTTAATGAAGCTCGTTTTAAGATATAGCCAATCTTGTCCGTTGCAATGAGGTTAGATAAGCATTATTTTAAACTATTATAAATTTCAAATCAATAGCATTAGAGGTTACTGAAATATATTGGTGTGACAGACAGACAAAGTCACACGGTGTGACTTAGTCTTTCTGTCTATCACACCATTATATTAACCTCACTTCAAAGGAAAAAAATATTATTTTTCATGTAATGAGTCATAAAAATTTCAAGGACTACATTTGCACATTTCTGTACAGATTCTTATTTTGGTTTATGTCATTAATTTTTGGCTTATAATCAAGATAGTAAAAAATACTGTCCCAACAACACCAACCCCCCTCTCTGAAGTTTGTTTAGGGAAAAATCTGAAATATTATAGGTAATGTCTCTATATTTTACAAGAAAAATAAAATAATCTGTAAGTAGTACAGATTTTTAGTAATCTTTAAAAAACCTCGACAAATAAACTTAGTTTTGTGGTTTGTTTTTTTTTTGCTATTTGAGGTGTTACACGAATAGAAAATTAACTTTAATAGGTCTAAAGAAGGTATGGAACCATCAGTGCGCGAGTCCGACTCGCACTTGACCGGGTTTTTAATAGTAGTTTATGAACCAAGGGGATAAAGCAGTGTCTTATGTCACGGATGTGAAATTGAATTGCGAGCTTAATGAAGGATACAGTTAACTCCCGAGCAAAGCGACAGAGCTAATACTAGAATCCTGAGTACAGAGATAAATTCAAGCTCGCCCAAGACAAAGACACCTTTATCCCCGAGGAGAATATACTACTTTTCACACCTACTGCGAGGTAATGAAATACAAATACTAGGAAGAGATTGCTTAGGTTATCTGGAAGAGATTGTTTTTTAGCTATAAGGCCACCTTTTTATATCATCAACGTATTGTTCAATTTACATGTAACTTTTGTTGTAAAATCTCAATGGTTGTACCATGGTAAAAACTGACTAATCTTCTTTGGTGGCTTGAAAAATGTTTTAATTGAAGCTCGTTTTAAGATATAGCCAATCTTGTCCGTTACCCCTCTAACATATGGCAACACAGCAGGCATACCAGGTTTTTACCACCAGTCAAGTGCCATGTACCTCTACAAGATGCAGGAGTATACAAGCTAGATTGTGATTGTGGGCTCTCGTACATCGAGCAGTAAAAACCCATGTAAAAGAACATATAGCTGACATTAAACATCGACGCTATACGAAGTCTGCAGTCTGTGAACATGTTCTGGACCGCTCCCGCCATTAGATTTGCCAAACCACAAAGCCTCGTAAAAGAACAGCGATTCCTGCCAAGGATGATCCGTGAGGCTATTGAAATTAAAAAACATCCAAATTTCAATAGAGAAGATGGCTGGGGGCTACCACCAGCTTGGGATCCCGTCATAAATATAATCGAATCCAAAGACAAGCATTCCACTGCAAGACCTTAAGATACTGTAAGCTCTTTTTGCGTAGATCGGACTGACAATAATAATTAGAAGACCTGAGGGTACCCGAAGACAACTATGATGTATGGACAGCTACCACCTCAGTCCGCCCGTGACCATGAATGCTGTAAAGTATTCGAAACGTCGGGTAATTAAAATCATAAATAAACCGCGATATAATCTGTAAAATTAGTTTCATTTCAATGTGTAGTATTCGCGTAAATATCAGAAATCATTATATGTAAATGGAAAATGACAACAATGTAATGAAGAATTGGCTTAGGCCTAGCTACAAATTGATTTATTACGAGATTACTTATGACGAGGCTGTATAAGCTAGAACCCTTTGCCTTCCCAATTAGGGACAACTAAGGGACAAAAAAAAACAAATCACATTATTGCCCAATGGAGTTTAGTACAACATTATTACCCGGCTAGACTAGCTAGACTAGAGATATAATGAGCTACAGTACTCTCCAAACTTTTTGGCCTCTCAAAGCAAAGACGCGTTGCACTGCGCAGAACACAAAATTCGGTATCAGCGGGACGGACCCGAGGCGCGGGGGCGGTGCACACTCCGCGCGCGCATGCCTCGCTCCGCCGAGTCCCATGTCGATGTGTCGATGTGCGAGTGTTACATCCGTACACGTACTACATACCCGCGCCTTTACACGTACTACATATCCGCGCCTCTTCGCAGTACAGTTGCGCTCAAAAAGTTTTGTTGTTAAGAAAATTTAATTTAAACCAACGTACCACAATTGATATTAAATTGACTTACGGCCCATTATTTTTGGGTTTCCGATATTTCATCGCTGTTACAAGCGCCATGATCATGGTATAACTATAATCAATATAATATTGTCAATCGCCATGAAAGCTGTGTTTGGGTAATTCTACGATAAGAGGTAACTTGTGCGGCAATCAGTTTAAGTTAGGTTTTTTGTTCTATATGTTGTTGTTTTTCGGCAATAAATCATATCGTAATGTTACTTTATAAATAACATCACAATTAAATGTCCAATTAAAGCACATTTTTCTGAAATTTGAAGCTGAAGCTCAAAAAGTATCTACCCTGGCCTGTCCTTTAGTCGGTTTTAGTTTAACTTGCAGACAGTAGATACCTTCTTTCTGTCAGTTGCTAAACTAAAGAATGTTTAGCACGAAACTAAATACATTTACTAAAGTATTATTAAGAAAAACGGCAATAATAGTTGTTTATTTTCAATAATTTTTAAACATAATTATTGTCCCGCTTTTTTTGTGTGTCTACCCTGGCAAATTTCGTTCCGTTACTACAAACGTAAATATTAGACTGTCATATTACAAACTGCTTTTAAGGACATCTATCAACGTAAAGTTAGCAATACTAAATACGCGAGCCTTTAGAGTGCCACCACTTTTTAGTTGTTGCGACGCGACAGTGCGGTGGGGTGCTTTAGCAAGGTCATTGTGTCTCTCCACTGGTAAGTTATAAACGTTGTAATATTCATTGAGTTTATCTGCATTTACGCCCTCGTTTAATAATACTGTTATACTTAAAGTGTAATATATAAATAAGCTAAAAAAAGGTCTTATGTTAATAAACACAATTAATTTTTCATGAAAACTTCTCTCCCCTGCCTTATTTCCACTGGCAAAATAACTGCCAGGGGAGAGACTTACTGACCAGGGGAGATAAAATGTATCATGAGATGTTTGTGCAAACTAACTTAGATGTCACTAAATTCTATCAACGTTAGTTTTAAATGACTATGGTAAATGAAAATTCTTATGATAAAAATATATAAAAGCTTTTCAGTTCATATTAATAGTATATTATTGTATATTATTGTATAAATATGATGGCACCACGAAAAAAGTTAACACGTGAAGAAAGACTAGAGAAGAAACGTGAAGCAGAGAAACTACGATATCAAAAGATTAATAATGATCCAGAAAAGTATGCATAATAATACTTTTCTGGATCATTATTAATCTTTTGACAAAAGCAAAAAGAAAATATTTTAAAAAGAAGGAGAAAGAAATTATAAAAACTGTCGATCAAACGACTCCTAGAAGGCAACGTAAGGCGCCAAAGATATGGAAAAAGAAAGCAAGAGAGCGTAGACAACGACTTACTCTTGAAAGTGTAACTAAAATTCCGGTAATGCCATCGATTTCAGATGTTGATGGTCAAATGCCACAAAAGAAAAGAAATAAAAGAGCCAGAAAACCAAGATACTTCATTAATTAAAAAAAGATGAGAATACAAAAACTAAAGATTAAATTAGCATGTTATAAAAACGATTACAAAGATTACGAAAGCCTGAAGAACTTACACCAAACAGCAAAGTGATGAATTCTCCGAGTTCCGTAGACAATGTGAAGAAAATCTTACTGTTTGCAGAAGTGTTCAGTCAGCAAGAAAAAGAAAATTATTTTGAGCAAAATAATTTCCTTTTTTTTGCTGACTGAACTGTGCTGTAGTATGCCATAGCATACTACAGCACAAAAAAATAATATAAAGCCTTTGAGAAAATTTGGAAAAGTACGATAAATAGAAAATAAAAGGAAAGCCAAAGGAAGTTATGAAACAATAATGAGGAAAATTATAAACTTCTTAACCATGATAATTAAAATTTATTTTTGTAAATTACAATACAATTTTTTTTAGATTAAAAAAAAATACCAATACTATAGTCTGGTCTGGTTATGGTCTGGATTAATGGTTAATATGAAGGTCTGATGAAAATGAGTGTCTCATTATAACTGTTAAGAACAATATGTTTAATAAAAGTTGATTTAATTTACTTCATTCATTATTTTATTGCGGCAAATTCTCTCCCCTGGTCAAATACCGTGTCTACCCTGTTCTTGATGTCTCTATCCTGCCCGATGTATTTACCCTGGCCTCTTAAAAAGTAACAAAATATGTATAAAGTGACTTGCCCTTTCATGAAAAGGTATATAAACGGGACAAAAATCGTAATATAAGTGTTTAATGAAAAAAATCGCATTTTCCTTCTTGGCCGTATCCTCTATGGACTTAAAACCTCTTATCGTAGAATCACCCGTTTACCACAATTGATATTAAGTAGGTACACAAATTAATGTTGTAACTTAGAAAACATAGAAGTATTCACTTTATAATATAATAGTAGTTTATGCACCTAGGGGATAAAGTAGTGTCTTATGTCACGGGCGTGAAATTGAATCGCGAGCATAACGAAGGATTCTAGCAACTCTCACACACTCTACTAGAATCCTGAGTACAGGGAGAGATTCAAGCTCGCCCAAGACAAAGACACCTTTATCCGCGAGGAGAATATACTACTTTTCACACCTACTGCGAGGTAATGAAATACAAATACTAGGAAGAGATTTCTTAGGTTATCTGGAAGAGATTGCTTTTTAGCGATAAGGCCACCTTTTTACGTCATCAACGTATTGTTCAATTTACATGTATTTTTTGGTGTAAAATCTCAATGGTACAATGAAGTGTATTTATTATTATTATTAAATACTTACTGCTAGAAATAAAATAATATCAACACACCGATTACCAGCGTTCTCGCCCACACCTATTGCGAGGCGAGACATGAAAATACAAAACTGCTAGAATTAAAATAATATCAACAGCGTTAGCGCCTTCTTTTTATCTATTTCTACTTTTCTAGAACCTAGAACAAGGTTCGGCTCCACTTCGGCTCCTGGCGCTTGATTCGATTTTCAAATGTATTTTTTCGTGCAAGTCTCTGCTTAGAGAGAGTGGTATACCTACTGTAAAGAGTCTCCGTGGTAAAAAAATATTTCACGTTCGTAATTCAAATTACATTTTAATTAAGGATTGGCTTCAGCCTGAAAACATGAATGGAAAATGACAGCAATTTTATGAAGAATTGGCTTAGGCCTAGCTACAAATTGATTTATTACTAGATTACTTATGACGAGGTTGTATGAGCTAGTACCTTTTGCCTTCCCAATTAGGGAGAACTAAAAGACAAAAAAAACAAATCACATTATTACCCTAGGGAGTTTAGTACAACATTATTACCCGGCTAGACTAGGGATATTCCTACTTTATGTCAAGTTTATATGACACATAATGTAACATTATCGAGCAGGTGGTGTGAAATAATAATTATTTAATATCTATTTCAAAAATTATGTAAAATCTTAATACAGTTTTCTGAAACTTAAAACGAAGGACCCCAAAATATGTACATCTTGTATTATTTAGTTATTGTTTTTTTTTTATAATAATAGTATGTTATTGACGTATTGCTCAATTATTATCATATTCCTATATTAACTTCCTTGGTAATAATACGAATATATTGAAACTCTAATATTATTCGTGGTTAATGTATTGCCCACTCGACTGTACGTGCGCAAGTTCAAACTTACGGCTGTGTTCGGAGAGGTCAAAAAGATTGGAGCGGACTGTACTTTAGGTTAAGGTTATATGACACATATTGCAACATTATCGAGCAGGTGGTGTGAAAAAGTTATTAATGGTATTTTACTTATTAGGGGATCTAATTTCTATATAATATATGTTTCAGTGTTTGTATAATCACTAAGTTTATAAAAATATTGTCTTAACCTTTGATTATATATACGTCTAGATAGCGTGTTCGATGTTCAAACACTTGACAATATCAAGTATACCAAAACATCAAATTGGTATACTTGGTTGTTTAGAATCACTTGAACTCTACCGATGGTTTGTGCTCGCAAAAAAAAAACTTTTTGCCGAATTGTGTAATCAAATCGTGAAAATATTAACTAAGTAAAATTAATAAAGATCCTAACTTAATTTTCCATTCATAAGTCTTAAGATTCTGTGAGGGATTATTATAAAAACTCGATTGTTTTTTACGACAATTTGTACATTGTCCGACTAGACTGGTGTGGCTAGGTAATAATGGGGGAATATATCTTAAGTCTGGGGTAATTTTTCTTTTGACAAAAATGAATTCAATGAAACTTAATACGTAGTTAGTGACCAAAACATGAAATAAATCAATATAATAATTTTAATTTATTTTTTTGATAAATTAATTACTTTTATATAGGTAAGTACTTAGAAGTATTTTTTCTTCCTGGTCATGAGGCAAATAAGACGTTCACCTGATGGTAAGGGACACGCAATTTAATTTAATTTAATTTCAATTCATTTCTTTTCAAATCAAATCAATTTCTTTATTTTTTTTTTTATTTTTTTATTTTTTTATTTTTTTATTATTTTTTATTATTTTTAATGTTTAATTTAATTTTTTTTTAATTTTATGCTTTTTTTTTTCTTATTTATATTTTAATATTTAATATATTAAAATATAAATAAGAAAATTATTTATTAATTATTTATTTAATATTTTTTTATTTAATTTTATATTTTTTTTTATTTATTTATTTTTTTATTTATTGTTATATTATCTTTTTTTTATTTTTTTTTTTTATTATTGTATTTTGTTTTGTTTTGTTTTGTTTTGTTTTGTTTTGTTTTGTTTTGTTTTGTTTTGTTTTGTTTTGTTTTGTTTTGTTTTGTTTTGTTTTGTTGTTTTGTTTTATTTTATTTTATTTTATTTTATTTTATTTTATTTTATTTTATTTTATTTTATTTTATTTTATTTTATTTTATTTTATTTTATTTTATTTTATTTTATTTTATTTTATTTTATTTTATTTTATTTTATTTTATTTTATTTTATTTTATTTTATTTTATTTTATTTTATTTTATTTTATTTTATTTTATTTTATTTTATTTTATTTTATTTTATTTTATTTTATTTTATTTTGTTTTGTTTTGTTTTGTTTTGTTTTGTTTTGTTTTGTTTTGTTTTGTTTTGTTTTGTTTTGTTTTGTTTTGTTTTGTTTTGTTTTGTTTTGTTTTGTTTTGTTTTGTTTTGTTTTGTTTTGTTTTGTTTTATTTTATTTTATTTTATTTTATTTTATTTTATTTTATTTGGACATCAAACAGCTATACGTTATATTTAAAAAAAAGGAACTACACATTTTCAAAGTACATATCAATCCACAACGCTATCGCTATTTATGGGAAAAATAATTATAACTGGAGATCCCCAAACACGCACACAACCATAGATGACGCGAGTGTACAACGAGGCGTGCACGCACACACGAATTATGAGGTTGTTATGCTTATTAACGTAACGTTACAAGACTATTAGGTATCTAGACGTATATATAATCAAAGGTCTTAACACATAACATTTCCACTCTGTATACATTTTTATTTATGTTATAAAGTATTTAATAATAGTAGTGAAAGTTTAGCTTAATAGGGGTTATTAATGCTCAAGTGTGTGTTTAAAAAATATATATATGTATACAGTCGAATTGAGAACCTCCTTCTTTTTTGAAGTCGGTTAATAAACCGAGCCGAAGGCGAGGCAAAATATAAGGTAAATCGCGTTAATTCCCGATAAAAATAAAGTTTGAAACAGACATGCAGATATGGAATAATTCACTTTATTAAAACCTTAAGTTAATTTCATTCTTTGTATTTTTCTGGTAAGGTTTCATCTGTAACATCACAGTACTCTTATCTCCGTCACCTTCAATAGCTTGTTGTGTGCTGCAGCTGCTTCTACAAATGTCAGAGAAAAGTAACTAATTAAACTTTCATAAACAACAAAAACAGAAAAAAACCTTAAAATTTTAGTATAAAATACTTGATTGTTAGCAATTATACCGCCATGTACGTTGCTGCTTGATTCCACAAAAGATTATCCAAATTTTGAATTATGTTATGATGTATATTATGTATTGATTTAGATACTTTGGTAATTTACGTCCACATGTGTCACAGTATTCTGGTTGTGCTACATACTGTTTGTAGTGAGGAAAATAATACATCGAAAACGCTTTGTTTCAGGAATCATGCCTCTAGATGGGATTATCATCAGTGACGTAAGGACAGGTGACTATATTACACACTGTTTTAATTGTAAATTTAATTATTTGTACTAATATGCATGTTGTGGTTTGTTTGCAGTCATAGATTAGTGAGTTTGATTGAGACAGTAAACCAAAAGAGGAGAAAATGATGTCCGATGAATCGGATTCAATTAACACCAATGTATCTGACATGCATATTGAAGATGCATTTGGTATGTCTAACATTTGTTTCTGTTTCCTTAACTTGTTAGATAATATACATATAACATTATTTATCCCTCACTTGTGCTCCTATTTTAAATGTTTCTTTATTTTTCTAGCCTCTGGCACTGAAGAGGCTCCGTCCTCCATGGTGTCAAGTGAGGCAGAATCTGAAGGTAGTGTGCTCTCTGAGCCACCTCGACATGACCCTGACCTATCTGGCAGAGAGCCCGGAGATTCAAATGGATCAGAGACAACTCAGACCATACAAAACAAGCCAACTACAACACTATCAAGTGACTGCAGAGCTTCTAGCATAGCGGCGTTTGTTCTTTCAAGAGGTAGGAGAATATGTTTGATTTAATTTCAAATCATATTAATGGATTTCTTTATGCTTGCTGAAATGCAATAATTAAGTGCAACATGACTAATAGTGACAGATTTGCACCTAAAGTACAAAATTTACGCTTTAAATATATAATTGTGTGTGATTAATTTTGATGTCTAAACTTTGATTCTTTACCTTATAATTTTGCTCTAGGCGTTATTTTTTTTCAGTACTTTTCTCCAGGAGAAAATATTAGTTGCCCTTTTTACCAAGCCAAGTTTCTCAACATGTGCGCACACTACTTATGGTTACACGACACGTCGTTATCAACAGCACTTTTGTTTCAGGTTCAATTCTACCTTGGTTTTCAAACAATCGTACAACGTTTCCACCGTCAGACTCCGAGCTCCGCCCCGGCGAATATGTCATGAGGCTGCTTTTCACAGAATTCACAGTACAGGCGGAGAGGAAAATGGAGGCGGTCATGGCTGAGCCACTGGTAAGGGAAGTTTGCCTTAATAGCCACCCAGGGGGTCTAATACGAATTCCGATAGTTTACGAGCTCAATCAAACTGTCAGTTTTCTCCATACATTTCACACCAGCGCCCCTAGCGGTAACTATGAAGAACTAGTAAAATGTATGGGAAGAAACTGTCAGTTTGATCGAGCTCGTAAACTATCGGAACTCTTACTAGACCAGGGGGTCTAGTACGAGTTCCGATAGTTTACCAGCTACCTATAATCATACCGTCGTACCTATAATCAGGGGATTATAGGTACAAGCATATAATGTTAGTTGCCATTATATCTGTAAAATAGTGCAACTTTTACTTTTCTTGTTTGATAGGAAAAGCCACTAGCTAAGACACTGCAACGTGGCGAGGATGCCGTACTTGATCAAATTCTTCAAGCGTTCGGAGTCCTGGCGGAGCATTGCTTGCCTTCGTTACTCCGTGCATTATTCGGATGGCTGGAGCGACAAATGGCCGAATCCCCGCAACTGAGCGAACAGGCTAAGAAGCCTCACCAAGATCTTAGGAATAAAAGGTTAGAAGAAATTAGAACTAAGTTAATTACCAAGTGTGTTAATGAACTAATGACGTATATACCAACAGCTTTTGTTGACAGTATGATTTGTTATGAACTGCTTATTCACTCGTAGCATCGACGACAATTTTAAAATTGTTTTTTACTTGGGATCGTCACGCTCATATCTCACATAGAATATACCAAAATTAACACTTGATATTTGTTTCCTACAGCATAATATACATAGTGTCGGGCAGTGGCGCAGGCACCGAGACAGTAGAGCGCAGCCACGAGGAGCTGTTATTGGAACGTCGGGACCTGGCAGTAGAGTTTCTCTTCTGCTTGGCCCTCATCGAAGTGCTGAAGCAATTGCCGTTCCACCCCGGACACGAGGATCTCGTACAGTATATTGAAAATGTTGCCTTCAAGAGGTTCAATTATAAAGATGGGTGAGTACACTCTCTATCTGTTTAGATTTATGCAAAATAAAACCTAATATTCAGAAGCGCATAATTAGGATTCTTCGCTTGCAGTCTCCAGGCCAATCCAAATGCGGCAAACGTTCATCTCATAGCTGACCTGTACGCTGAAGTGGTCGCAGTCCTAGCGCAATCGCGGTTCGCATCCGTAAAGAAGCGCTTCACGGCTGAACTAAAGGTACTCATCAGAACACCTACCACTAGATTTTACTGTGATATTATGCCCGATAAAGTTAAATATTGTTTCTAAATACGTATGTCTCTTGCCTAGGAGTTGAAGAGCCGCGAACCCTCACCTCACACGACCCAAAGCATCATATCGTTATTAATGGGAATGAAGTTCTTTCGTGTGAAGATGGTGCCCATCGAAGAATTCGAAGCTTCTTTCCAATTTCTGCAAGAGTGCGCGCAGTACTTCCTCGAAGTGAAGGACAAAGACATCCGGCACGCGCTCGCCGGACTCTTCGTCGAGATATTAGTGCCCGTCGCAGCGGTTGGTACTCCCTAGACTATAGTATATTCATAGAAGAAATGTGCTAATAATTTGCGTTAGACCACAGACAGTGCATTAAATGCCAACAAATATGATTTCACAAAATATTGATTACTTAATATTGACTGGGTATCTTAAATACATTTGTTTTTATTACAGACTGTGAAGAATGAAGTGAATGTCCCATGCTTAAAGAATTTCGTGGAGATGCTATACAGCCACACGCTAGATGCAAGCACTAAGTCAAAACATAGGCTGGCGTTGTTCCCGCTGGTCACCTGCCTGTTGTGTGTCTCACAGAAACAGTTCTTCCTCGCCAATTGGCACTGCTTCCTGGCTATGTGTCTGTCACATCTCAAAAACCGCGATCCTAAAATGTGCAGGGTGGCCTTAGGTAAATAGCGACACAATTATCTTATTTTTACATGTTCTGTGCATAATAATAACACAAATATCAACACACACTATTATTTCACAGAGTCGCTTTACCGTCTCCTCTGGGTGTACATGATAAGGATCAAATGTGAGAGTAACTCCGCCACGCAATCACGCCTGCAGAGCATCGTCAACTCACTTTTCCCCAAAGGCTCGAAAGGTGTAGTTCCCCGCGACATGCCGCTTAACATCTTCGTTAAGATCATACAGTTCATCGCCCAGGAGCGTTTGGACTTCGCTATGCGTGAAATAGTCTTCGACCTTCTCATGGTGGGGCGCACGATCAAGATCATATTGACACCAGAACGTATGTCAATAGGCCTCAGGGCGTTTCTAGTAGTGGCCGATAGCTTGCAGCAGAAGGAAGGGGAGCCCCCTATGCCCAGGACGTCGGGCACTCTGCCCTCGGGAAACACCTTGCGTGTCAAGAAAACTTTTTTGAACAAGATGTTGACCGACGAGACGGCACGTTCTATCGGCATGAGCGCTTATTTCCCGTACGTGCGACGAGTGCTGGTGGAGATACTGCGCGCTCTAGACGCGCACTACGGACGCCCGCTGATGCTGACCAACACCCAAAACGTTACCAAAGAACAGGAGATTAACACCGGCGAAAGGAAACCGCGTATAGATTTATTTAGAACTTGCGTGGCTGCAATACCAAGGTAGGGATCAAAAAAATATCCTTAACTCATTTCTTAAATATAACCTCTTCTTAATATTTTTTCATCAAGAAAAGGTTTAGTATTGTAATTATTAAACACTGTTTCATGTTCCTGTGCAGGTTGATACCAGAAGGTATGAGCTCCAGCGAGCTCGTGGACTTGCTCTGTCGCTTGACAGTCCACATGGACGAGGAACTGCGAGGTCTGTCGTTCCAAAGCCTCCAAACCTTGATGGTGGACTTTCCGGAATGGCGGCAGGACGTTCTTGCCGGGTTCACACAATTTTTGGCCAAAGAAGTCCAGGTATATTGTTTTCACTAATGGAGCTCCTGGATCATACAGTTTTTAACGCTTCATGATTATATTACAATTTTGTACAGGATACGACACCCCAACTCGTGGAGAATGGACTCCGCATGTTGCTTCAATTGTTGACTGGGTGGCGTAACGGGGATCTAAGTGGCGCAGCGCCCGTGAAGCAGGAGTCGCTCGTGTCCGTAGTGCGCGGCGCCGAGGCACTGGGCTTGGTGATGCTGTGCCAGTGCAAGGCTTACCCGAGACGCCTCGCGGTCCACATACTCAGGTAACTGTACCATACACATTTTGTTAATTTGAAAATGGCTGCTCTCTGATCTCGGAATATAGTAATTACTCACTCATGTATCAAGTATGATAAACTTGTTTTATTATTTTATTTTTGATACTATTACAAGCAACAATTCATTATTTGTACTAACTAGAGTGTATGTATGATTCGAAAATAATACAAAGTATGCAGTGTTCTTATTTCTAATGTTTATTTTATAATTATCTGCAGATGCTTTGAACCTAATTTTGTAATACATAATATGTTTTATTTTTTTAAATGCATATCCAGCTGCTATCATATTTTGGATGTTATTTTGTTCGTGATTATTATAGAGCGTCCAACGCGAGCGTTCTATTGGTGCTGTCAAAAAGAAAATAAACGGTTGGATCTATTATAATTAATCTAATAATCCCTTACATCTCCCCCATTGGGTGTCCATAAGTGGTGACTAAGGGAAAACAAGAAGATGGGCAGCAGCGTCATTCTATTGGATTACCTACCACACTGCGATCCACAAGACTTCATCCAAGCATGGGGATTAATTATGGCAACCCCTCCCTTCCAAGGGGGAGGTCTTTGTTTAGCAGTGGACGTCCGTCAGCTGCTGATGATAACTTCGTAAGTTTGTGCACACGACAGGGAATCTAAATATCTGCTGGAGAAGTTGCAACTGACTAGAGACGAGCCAGCGCTGATCGATGCGGCGGACGCGCACGTGCCGCACTTCGCGGAGAAGTGTGTGCCGCTGCTGCCGCCCGCCGAGAAGCAGGCCATCCTCGCAGCGGGACAACCAGACCTCGTGTGGATAGCGGAGCGCACCCACGCCGTCTGGACTGCCGGTATGTACGGTCGCGGTCACGGACGCTTGGCCACTTTTCGTTCAATCGTCGTTTCATGCGCTTAACCCGCCCCGCCCTAAAGGTGATCAACCGGAAATGTCTCGCACTGTACATACGTTCGGCATCGTGGCTCACGGTTTGAATTTTGCTCCCCCCAGTACTTGTATTGTAGGAAAGAAGGAACAGAAACTTTGAATCTGTAATTGATTTAGGGCTGATATTTCAATCGTTGGATAAAAATATCAGTCAGTTAAACTATTAATCTATGAAAAATAAATGTCTCCTTCAATACATAATACAAGTAAAGTAGTGAATTAGATGGCAAGGCATTTTAAATTTATCACTAATTATAGTAAAATATCCGATATGCAGAAAATTCATCTAGATTAACTAATCAGCCACACCCACCATCAGTCCTCACTCACCCCCTCAGTCTTAAAACAAAGTGTGCCTGTGCCTTAGCGGGGTACAAGTTGCCCGTCTGCCAAGCCCGTACCCTATTTACGATGCAGCATGGTGCTGACGACATAAGTCTTTTCACTCGTGAACATTGCTGCGATTTACAACCGTGACTTCATATTTCACCATTTGCACCCTACATTATCAGTTTTAAGATAGGGAATCAGTAATAACTGTACTAAATTTTTGTCTGCAAATAAAATAAATTGAACTGTGATATCGACAGCTGTCACCCGCACGATGCTGTACCGCAAATAGTGTAGCTACACTACACCTGTGGTAGCTACGATGTTCCATATTATGTCCTACATACTTGCCTGTCAAAAAATAATTTTTACAAAAAAAAGAACCGCCTTCAAAATGCAACTAAAAAGCCTGAAATAATTTCTAAGAATTAGTGGTTTTTACATCTACATTGTTGGACTTGGACTACAACATATTATAAATACATATTACTATCAAAGACGACGCCAAACTGGAAAACAGTTAGGTACCTACTGCCCTTGTAAGTATTTGCTAGACGTTAGGCGCCGACTTCGATAGTAATATGTATTTATAATATGTTGTAGTCCAAGTCCAACAATGTAGATGTAAAAAACCACTAATTCTTAGAAATTATTTCAGGCTTTTTAGTTGCATTTTGAAGGCGGTTCTTTTTTTTGTAAAAATTATTTTATTTTATTCTTTTTAGTGGTTCCCTTGGTGTATTATTAGGTTAAGTTTTAACAACTTATATTTTATTCTGACAAACAGCCAGTTTAATATTTATTTTAAAAACACCCACTACATAACACAACTATGGACCATCACTAAAATATAAGCTTAAGCAAAAATTTTAAAAAATGTACATGTGACAATATCTTAATAAAACTAACCAATTGCCATAAACCGAAGACATCTAGGTGTTATACTCGTAGTTCTCGAGAACCATGGACTGCAAGCTCGGTGGGTCTACATTTATTTGTGCCGAGAACCCATGTCCACATTCTTGCTCCATCATCAGACACTGATCACCATTTTTCTAGCAACTACTCATCGAGAGCTACCCAACGAGCCCAAACTCGGCAGATCTACGTTTATTGGTGCAGTGATCCCATGACGACCTTCCTGCTCCATCATCAGACCCTGATCTCCATTTTTCTAGCAACTACTCGTCGAGACCTATCCAACGAGTCCAAATTCGGTAGGTCTACGTTTGTTGGTGCCGAGATACCGTGACGACCTTCCTGCTCCATTATCAGACCTTGATCACCATTGTTCTAGCAACTACTCGTGGAGAGCTACCCAACGAACCCAAACTCGGTGGGTCTATGTTTATTGGTGCCGAGATCCCGTGACGACCTTCTTGCTCCATCATCAGACGCTGATCACCATTTTTCTAGCAACTACTCATCGAGAGCTACTCAACGAGCCCAAACTCGGCGGATCTACGTTTATTGGTGCAGAGATCCCGTGACAACCTTCCTGCTCCACCATCAGACCCTGATCTCCATTTTTCTAGCAACTACTCGTCGAGAACTATCCATCGAGTCCAAATTCGGTAGTTCTACGTTTAGTAGGCACGGCTAGGGTAGGATGGATTGTTAATTTTATTACAGAGTTCCGGTGGCCATCTATGGCCTTCTTCTTAAGATCCACTTCACCAAATGATACTTTCTGAATGAAATTGCTTGACTAGTTTCTAAAAATACCAAAAACGCTATATGTATGCCTATAATATTTAAGGAGTTCCCTCAGTTACTCATGGTTCCCATCATCAGAACTTGATTTTGAAAAAAATGGGACCAATCTGGAAGCATATCCTTTCAAGTAAAAAAATAATTTTCCAAATCGGTTCGTAAACGACAGAGTTCTGAGGTAACAAACATAAAAAAAAAAATAAAAAAAACATACAACCGAATTGATAACTTTTTTTGAAGTCGGTTAAAAAGATACTAAAGCAAAAATAAAATATTACTTATTGCTTACAATAAAACGAAAATTATCTAACTTTTGGTTTTATCTTGTACATTTTAATCGTTTTTATAGTTACCGCTATAGGCGCCGGTGGAAAATGTAAGGAGAAACACAGAAAGATAGTTTTCGTCGTCGATCGTCGTCTCAACTAGACCCCTATTATTCAACCCTTGCACGATATACAACATTTTGAACTTCTAAACCGATTCATATCTATACATAGAATAAAAAGTAAATCTGCAAGTTGATCCACAACAGTTATCGGTTGCAGATCTTTGGTCTGCAACCGATAACCGTTGGGGAAGAAAGGTGCTCGAGTGGCGACCACGAACCGGAAAACGCAGTGTAGGCAGGCCTCCCACTAGGTGGACAGACGACATTGTTCGCGTCGCAGGCAACCGGTGGATGCAAATAGCAAATTGTCGTTCATTGTGGCGGTCTAAGGGGGAGGCCTTTGTTCAGCAGTGGACGTCTTCCGGCTGGTGATGATGATGATGATGATGATCTATCATTGCTATTTGCATCCACCGGTTTCCTGCGACGCGAACAATGTCGTCGGTCCACCTAGTGGGAGGCCTGCCTACGCTGCGTCTTCCGGTTCGTGGTCGCCACTCGAGAACCTTTCTTCCCCAACGGTTATCGGTTCTTCGAGCGATGTGGCCTGCCCATTGCCACTTCAACTTGCATATTCTACGAGCTATGTCGGTGACCTTGGTTCTTGGTTGATGATCCATACATAGTATTAAACAAAGTCTGTCTGTCTGTATATCCAGTCCTCCTTAACCACATCTTTGGATCTTTAAGCGGTTTTCACCATCGGTTAGCAATTTTTTCTCTGCAGATTTATTTATATAAAAAAACCTAATTACGTTTTATGTAAGTAGGAAAAATAACAATATTTTGCAACCGAGTCTTCTAAATTACACCCGTGCAACGCGGGTGCGGGTCGCTAGTAACTCAATAAATAACGCTAATTTTACGTGCAGGTATTCAACATGATGAGATGTCCGCTAAGAACAGCTGGAGCGGCAGTGCCACCAATGGCGCGGATCCCTGGGAGGTAATGGAATCTAACATCATTACTACAAATTATCTTATATTAACATTATCTTATATTATATCTCATGATAAAGAATGTATGTCATGTATAACCAACAGTGTTATTATGTATGTACAATGTGAAAAGCCATGACGTAGTGTCTATGTATGATTAACGCCGGGTTCCTATATTCAACCATCCGTCATTTATCACAGAGCTACCATTATTAATCAACTTGCTACTAACGAAGCGTCACTGACCGTTCCACAAGATTTTTATGTCAACTAGGCTTACGATTTCAGCTAACGTCTGCAGAAAATATTACTGTTCGTTACTTAAACGAGTTGTCTCGCAGATATAGGAGCCGATCATAAGAAGCATTGACTGTTTTCATAATTAACATATATTTAGCTTCATTTATCGTAGACTGATGTGTGGGCTCTGTGCTGTATTTAAAACGACTGTACTATTATCGATACAATTATCGTCGTCGTTCGCAGGTAGTACTATTCGGTCTGCTAGAACGCAACCGTGTGCCGGCACGCTGCCCCACCACCGTACTACAAGCTTGGCCTATTCTTCACGCGCGTATACACGCTCTCTTCACTATCATCGAGCCGGCGTGAGTACTGTCAAGCAATAACTCACATTTAACGTTAAAGTGTGTTTACTTGTGACGGCACCGTATCTATTACTGGTAGCGGTGCAAAATAAGTATTAAAACTTTAAAGAAACTAATGTAACTTAAAATGACTATTACTCGTCATTTAATGAGTTACGAGTATGTATAGATTATTTAGTTTCATGTCTCGGTGTATAGAATATGTATAGAAATCTCGCAATAGCAATTACGGGACAAGATAATGATTTATAACAGACTCTGAGTGCGGCAGTTACTAACAGTTTACAGGCAGTTGCTACTTTTAGAACTTAAATGTATGATTACGTATTTGATATAAGTACGCTTTGCAGCGAGTTTTCAACCTACCATATAGCTTTTTTATTATTATTTATTAACATACCTGTATAAATACATATATTATTGTAGGTTACCCATAATAGACAACAAAAAGAGTCAATGCCACTAGAGGACTCATCTACCTGCATGCACAAGTCACAAAGAGTCTCATTTACGGCGAAATTATAACTAATGATCCTTAAAGCGCCCACAGCCACAGCTGACGCGAATGTACTAATTAAGGGCTTACATAGCTGAGAAGTGAGGCCGCTCTGCTAGTGTACTGTACTTTACAGGGTGGTATCTAGACCTGCATAAATAAGGTTACAATTGGGCCTAACCCTTCTACGTGCGCCTGCTAGTTATGAGTCTTCTTAATATCTGGAAAATTTGCTATTGTTGGTATATTGTTTGCAAGAACCGAGGCCTCGGTGTAGTAAGGCAGAGAAAATTACACCTTTTTCCCTAAAATATAATGTCGATAATTATCCATGCGGATATTTAGGTGATGTTTCTCTATCTTTCTTGCATCCACTCAATTTATCGAGATCTTTCGACAGATTTCTACAGCTAACAGGCCGTGAATATAAAACCTGAACCTAGTGCGGCGGGAGTTATTACTATCGTTGCCGCTGCTGATACAAAGTGATGAAGAGTGATTACCAAGCTAATACCCACTTAGCGAGAATATTGGATAACGATTTGATTGCGAATTGGATTTATACATACCCAGGAACATAACAATATAATCAAAGCACACTGTTATCTACATAATAACTTTTTGCCTCTGAAGTATGCTATTAGTTGGAAACTTATCCTGTACTTTCTATTACTTTGAAAGTACAGGTAAAGTTGTTGTTATTGAAGTGTAAGCACGTTGGACGTATTAGGATGGGGATCATGCACTGAACTCGCGTGACCGTCACGCTCAGATACATTATACAGATGTGTGTGTGTGTGTGTGTGTGTGTCTAGCTAAGAAGTTTTCACTTCTGACATGCAGTCCTACGACTGACAGTTTTTTTAATGTTATATAAAAAAAACTGGTTTTCTGATGCTGCTATTAGTTTAATCATAGGTGCTGATTTATTATTCTTGACTGGGTAGTGCATATTATATGTGTGCGGGTTCAGCTATTTTTATCTTTTAAGGCTTATGGTAGCTACGCATATTAACATTGTTTTATGTATTCTAGCCCCGTAAATGACAACAGAGCCTCACTCCTGTCTCGAGGTACCGCCCTACCCAGGAAACCAGAGAAGGAAAGGGACAATTATATGCAGGTAAAGTATTAAATTCTATTGCTTGGGTAAAGTATCAATCTACTACTTAAATTCTATTAACTAGTGATGCCATTATGTCTTTAACGTTATTATATGACTTGGTTCCACTCGACGACTGCGCACGGGCTAAGCTGTGTTACAGCAGCCAAGACTAAGAAATTAGCTTCGTCGCTAATAATTCGTACAACTAGGACTGTTCTTGTGCGTGTCTTTAAGGCTAGAGTGAAATAGGTTTTAAATAAGTTAGTGTGCTTACAATCACCGACTCCATCGCCTGTTTCCACCAGGTGGGATTGCAGACAAGCTCAACCTTATATTTAGTATAAAAAAATAATGTTTATCAGAAGTTTGATCGGAACTGTTCTTACGTACCTAAGTATATTCTTAGGAATCGTTTACAATATTAACAAAGCGCAAACACATTTGCATACACACATTGTCCCACTTGTATGTACGTACATTGATAAAACATGATCCTCATTCTGGGGCGGTCAGTGATAGCTTTGTTCCAGAGGGAATGAAATATGTTAATTGCAGATATTCAAGATGTACACGACGATGGCCTACCTCGTGGTGCCGGCTGTGCCCAGCCCTGTCATACGCTGCGCCAGTCCCGACCTGAGTCTCAGGTATGTAAATCTAACAGGAACTCGCGTATAACGTCACAGTATTGGTGATCCCATTGCCGAGACCACTGTGATTAAATTACCCTTAAAAAATATTATACATATAAGTTTAAAAAAATTTAGTGTCCAGTACCTCGTGATGTTATTGATCTAACTAGGCGTTTGACGTAGGCGGGAGAAAATATCGGATATAATAGCATGCTTTCGTGGCCCATTCTTTCACTGTAAGAATATCTACTAAGCTTTAATATGCCAGTGATTATAGGCGTTATAAAAAACTCTGCAATCATTTTAGTTTTCCCCACTTTGCTAACTTAAATGGAAACTCCACACCCCACACCCCTGTCTGTTTGATCACAGGAGTCTCGGCATTCGAGCCCGCTCGGGAAAGAGGCCCCTCTTTCCTCAGTTGTAACAACGTAGAAAATTGGCTTCTTATATATTTGTTTTCAGCCTCTCTTAATTGGCATAAAATTGTTGATATATAATGTAAGGTTTTTTTATAATTTTATGTGCGAACATTATAATCGACGAATGGTTTCGCTGGCTGTCTAAATTGTGATTATAAACGTTGATTAGTTTTGTGGCTATACATTAGTAGACACTGCGCCGTTGTTGAAGACATTTGCATTATATGGTAGTTAATTTAGAGTTTAGCATTATGTTAATGTAGTAAAGAAGAAAATATCATTTTCAATTAAATTCATGTTATGTTTAAAGGCTGTGTATTTACAAAATTTTATACGAAAGTGCTTTTTGCCGAGAAACTAAACGACGTTTATGGAAGATTTGGAACTAAATGATTGGATATTTTCTTAAATTAATTTGCGTGTATCGTGACAGACGCTTTCCTTGATACAAACTTTTAATAGACGCATGCGTTTTGTGATCCAAATTACACTAAACACTTTGCTGTGCAGTAGGTACAATCTGTTTTAATAAATAATGGATTTTAATATTTCCGTCTCAATAATAAGCACTAGTTCAAAAGTCAACCCTTATCGTTAATTTACAGGATTTGTTTGAAGCTCATTATTAGACCAAAAAAGGTCATGATATCGGATTGTACCTCAAGTAACACGATTCATTGTCACGACTTCTCCTTTATGAGCGTTAATTATAAATATGAGTTACTTAATGCACTGTGTTCTATACCTTTATCCTAACTACGCACTTGTACGCATTATTCTTCCAAATAAAGAAATCCAATAATAATATATTGTTCAGTCAGTAAATAAACAACCGTGTCGTATATCTATTTTAATTGCTGATCAGGGTCAATGAGCTTTCGCGTATTAAGTGCAAATTATGCTTCTCACGAACGACGCTGTGTCACGAACACGCGGTCACGGAACTATCGAGGTAATATCTGTCCAGTACTGAGGCGGAGGGATGGGTCGGCCTGGCCACACTCAGCTCGTCGAGCGAGAGCCTCAACGCGCCCGGCGGCTTCTTTACATTGCCCTTGAGCTATGCGCGAGGGCACAGACAACACAAACGAACGAGGTGGCCACTGTCACTCAATATCTGCACGTCGCATTCGATTTTTGATCATTACACATCGAAACTGTGTCGATTCCATCTACACTCTTGCGACGAGGGAAATGGCCCTCAAAAGGTCTCCATATTTTTGATCATTCGCCAGTTTTACAGCGTTGCACTGCAGAACTTTTGTATTGCAACGATTCGAGATGGAATCGTCACATGCCTTCTCATTGTGGATAATACCGTGCGGCCGCATTTCAAGTCTGTGCCATCCATAATGAAGATCATTTGTTGTCGTGTCGTTATCGCTCATCTCACGCATAGATTCGGTGCACAGCTAGAGCATATAATTAAGATAATAAACCTTATCGCGACGAGCTAAAGTTGAACAATGACCTCATCTAGGACTGTGTTAGGGTCAACATGTCAGCGGCTTTAAATCACAAAAACACGTGTCACACAAATCACGTGCAAAACATGCTCACTGATATACTGATAGTGTTGTATTTTCTGTTTGTACCTTTTTTTCTGTTATTTTTTCAAAAGTAGAGTAGCGAAATGCATTAATTCTAATGTTCTCTAGGAACCTGTTTTAGATTTTTTAAGTTAGTAGTTCTAAACTAAGTATCACTAATACTTTATTGTTTTTGGCAATCAGTATCACTTAAAATATATGTAAATAAGTTTATTAACCAACACAGAACCAGAAATATTGAATGTCTGTTCAGCTATGCGTAAAGTCCTAAGTACCAAGTAATTTCTTAAAGTAAATTACTGTTATTAAAATTCGCATATTCTATTTACTTCTCTACTACAGTCTACAGGTTTGGAGATAATAACGATCAAAATGTTTTACTTGCTTATACTAATAACTATAATATCATCTTATGCGGACTATGTTAGGTTTCAATCAAAATATACGTACTTAAATATCGATAGATACCGTTACCAGTTTTCAATCAAAATCGTTTGTACGACGTTACGTGCGCTTAGCCCGTCCGCGCGTATTTAGAGCCGGCTCGTGCAAGGGATTATCGTCCTAAAGGTGATACATCGCTCGCTTGTAACCCCGAGAGTACATGCTTTTTTTTTCCTCGGATAGTGCTCTCTTCCTCTCGGCGTGCCCGGAGACACTGTGGGGGTAATGAACACTATAGTTGTGCCGATATGTGTCATAGTTCAGTGACGTCACTTGCAATATTGCCTGGCATTTGTGATGTAAAGCATCTTGTCCTATTACGTGCCCACCCCCACTGTTAGACTGCTTTCATATCGCTATGGATAATCAACAGATCGTAATAGGTGACCTTAAAATGTATATTTGCTGTACCGACTTTTAGTACTCGACGATTAAATGTAGCAACGTGAGGCAAGTGTGGGTTGATGGAGTTCAAGTAAATTCTGGGCAATGCCTGGGTTTCCTCATTTTGGTTTCATTAACTGTTGAGAATAGTCAATCATTCGATTAGTACATAAATTACGTACGTACGTACTTTGTTTGACTCACAATGTGGAAACTATATTGGTACTGCGAAGCTGTGCCAAGTAAATACGTACCTTAACTATAGGCTACCGTCCCTTCTACTTCTAATTAACTGTACATACATCTTGGTATTTTGTAAGAGCCACAGGAAACACTATAATTTAAGTACCGTTGATCAGCTATTTCCGCGTGTTGGCGACTTATTGAATTCGATTGTTGGCTGTAGCGAAATCGCGCTTTTTAGTATCTGCGTATCGATACTTCATCGTTTACCGATTTGCTGTGCATGAACGTAATATCAGAATAGCTGATCTTAGGTATTTAATCGCTGATCCTAATTTTCCCCAAACTAGGTTAGAACTCAGTCGCTTTATAAGCTTTCGAAAAGCAACTAAATTTCGTACGTGCTAAGGCTCTAATCAATTATCATAACAATGAGACCTTGGTTATTTATTGATCGGAGAGGAAAAAACGTTCGCAGCTACGCTACATTACATATGAATGTTACAGGTTGCAGTATTTGTTTATACAGGCTGTCCCGTAAATCGACGTCAAGCCAGAACCGGGTCATAGGCTAAGTCATTACTGTTAAAAAGAAAAATAAAAAGAAATATTGCTATGCATTTAAAAAAATGTCGTATCACCCGGTTCTAGCTTGACGTCGGTTTACGGGACACCCTGTATGTAGGTAGCGTGTGTGTGTGTGTGTGTGGTAGGTATTCGTTGTGTGCTTAGTTATCTAATATCATTTAATATCGTGTTGTTGTTAAGCTTTGTATCTGTATGATTTAATCGCTTATGTAATAACCTCTTGTACTAAATTATTTGAAAAGCTTTTTTTTTGTTTAGTGTGTGAATTTACTTACACTGTTTATAATACAGTTGTATCTTAAAATTATAACAATGAATTATTTGTGCTCTATTACTGGTTTGAACATGCCCTTAATAGTAGTAAATAAAGTGAAATTATCTTTATTATATGAGTATGTATGTGTATATGCCCCACGGATGCTCTTACACAAAATCATTGTATAAAAAATCACTGGTTCGTAATGAGTAAAAATAACTCGTTCAGTCTCCAGTGAGAAGAAGAAGATCAAGGCAAGATCAGCGGGATTTTTTTTAGTTTGGTAGATAATTATCTTACTACTACTTTAATTTGCTGACTAGCAAGGGAATGTAATTACATTCCCTGAATTTGAAATGAAACTAATTTTTCGGATTATATTGCAGTTTATTTTTGATTTTATCTTTTGAAAACTTTGCTCTGTAAAGTTGCATTAATGGTCACGGGAGGGCTGAGATGTTTCATGATACTCATGGTTATTTCATGATACTCACAGATCATCTCGAGATTTTATAGTGGAATCGTTAGTTATCAGTGGAATTATTGTTACTCGAATTAGTTTAATTTCAACGCGTAAATATAATATTAAAGCATTAGAAGTGATAGGTAGAGTGTTGTCTGGTTGTGTGGGTGCGTGCGGTAACGTGTAGTTGATGGTGGCAGCTCGTCGCCGGACTCTCTGAGCGAGCGCAGCGGTGGCGAGGCCCGCGGTGCGCTCGCGGCGCCGGGCTCGCTGCACAAGCTGGCCGTGCCGCTGGTGCGCTGCGAGGTGCCCGAGGTGCGGGACGCGGCCGTCGCTGCGTGCGGCAACATCAACCCAGACGCGCTCAAGTAACATCCTGCTTCTATAGCATTATCCGGTCCATCTCTCAACGTAGGGCCCACTGCTTGATATAACGATCAAAATTAGTAACGTTGCCCGGCATTGAACAGTTGCAGACGTTAGTATAAAATGTGGTAAAAAATTACTACCACTTCTTATAGGTATTATTGTAATTTTACTTTCTCGACGAAAAGTGAAAGAGCTATAAACTATGTATATCGACGTGTCTACCTGATATTAATACTGCTATTAGAGTCAGTGATAGGTCTGAATCCCTTAAGTAAAGGTGACTTAAATATTAATGTTATTTTGGAACATTATTTTAATGTTGTCTTTTATTTACTCGAATACTGTACATTGAAATCAAACTACTTTCACGGATTTTATCGCGGGTATTTTAGATTACTTTATATTTGCCCGCATAGGCCTTTCCCAATCTCCTCCACAAAATCCGGCCCCGCACCGTCGTCATCCAGTAGCCCTCGTATCCTGTCAGGTTATCGACAGGAGAACTCCCCCTTATCCGCGTTTTTGCTGGACCCACTTATTCCTTGTTTTTATCGTGCAAGGTTAACCCAAACACTGTTACATTGACTGAATAATAATGTGCTCATGATCGATACGGCTATAGCAGTCACTCTCACAAAGTAAGTAAATTACGCGAGAGACATTATAGTGCACAAGTGCTTACGTAGACACAGGTGCACTCTCTCTCTTTCTGTACTCTCACAATCCGATGGGATGGCAGCGCGACACATACGGATGAGGTCAGGTGTAGTACCGACTTTTTCCATGCCCATCCGACGCTTAGATCATCTTACTTTCCAGACAATCAAGGTATCAGCCGCCTTCAACAGCTTTTGTACTAACCAGTCTATATCCTAAAAAATCTCTGTCGCCCGAATCGTGGAAATCTTTATCTGTTGTCAACTATGAGAAATAGTTAATACGTTGTACAGGGACCTGATGGAGGAACTGCTGCCACTCCTGCGAGAGGCCGTCGACAAAAAACAAGAAAATATGCGTCGTCGTCGCAGGCGCGATGCACTGCGTCTGCATTTAAACAAGATGCTGCTGCTAATCGCTCAGAAGAAGACCTTCGCAACCAGGTTTATGCAATTTAAAATAAACATTATCTGATTATTTTAGCTTATTCTTATTATAATCTATTAGGCAAAGTCTTCTTGCCTCGTCACTGATAATAAGTAAGCTGTAATATTGGTCCCGAGAGATCTTTGTTTAATCGTACTTCTATGCAGCCCATCACAAACGACAAATACAAGACGGTTGTTTGTCCCCCAAAAGCTGTTCACATGTAAGAGCCGATTCGGCAGTAAGCCAAGTGTTGAGGTGGGTATTAAAGTGTGTATTCGTTATTCTTAGTCCGTTCGCGCTAGAGAGCGGCAGTCTGCATCCTACCCTGACGGAGTATCTCGACGGCGTGCGCCAATGCCTGGAGGTGGAGGCAGAGAAGGACGCTCCGGCGGCGCGCGAACAACGCATCACATTCGGAGACATCGTCACAGAACTCATCAAAAGCTTCCCACGTACGTATCATTAGTCACCATTCGCGCCATGTCATTACAGGACTGTGTATCGTTTTACATCCATCGTGGCGTTCTGCAATTCGCCACGTTGTACCGTGAACGGTGTACTTTAGTTTACCTGCCAATGAGACGTGTTTTACCGACGACTGTCCACCTATTCCAGCTCATCCTCGTGACGTTATAATTTTACAATTCGTCGTTCGTCTGTATGAATTAGGTTTTACACTATTAAAAGGCAAATAAAACTAAATTAAACCATTTCTATAGCAGCCGGCACTTGGCAAGGTTTTGGCACCTAAAACATGACTTCTGCGCATCTAACGAATCTTGCCAAGTTGCGTGCCAGGGGCTGTATCTTAGCAGATTTTTCTGCACTAATAAGCTAGTGTGCTTTGCCATCATCGATTGCATCGCCGCTCATCAAGAGTAGCTGAAGGGCAGTTAAATACAACTGCCCATAGGTAGGCGTGTCGTTTAAGATTGGGCGATCCTACTCGACTCGTCGCAAGCTGAACACATTTGTAGCTTTGTTAAACTCAAGACCTGTGAACCAAATATAAACTTTTTCCGAACAGTGGAGATGTACGGCTCACTGCTGAAGAAAGATCTCCTGCGCTCTCTATTCACATTGTTCTCGGGATGGTGCGGCCCGCTGGTGAAATATCTTAGCTCGCTGGTGCCGCAGCCGGTGCAATGTGAAACTGACGACAGACTCAACCTCTCTGCGCTCAGGGTGAGCTACGTTTGTTTACTTAACTGAATATTACTACATTATTATGAGAATGTTGTGTTCTCGGCTTCACTTTATTATGCAGGCTACCCGCACACGACAATTGAACTTAAAATGTTGTTAATCCCCTACTAATAGACGACATTACACATTTTCAAAGTATGATATCTCATGAAAACGAGGAGAATTAATATAATCAGTATATTTAGTAGAACGGTTAGAAACATCTGTTGTTTACAGGCTATGAGTGCTTTACTCTGCTGTGGATCGTGCTTCGCGCCGTCCGCTCTGGCTGAGGATGGTCCTCTCTATCCTTGGCTCTCCGAGATGTTATCCTCAATCAGTGACAAGGTATTGTCCATTGCTTTCTATTACAAATATGTTGAAGTTTTAATCTTTATTTACAGTTTGTTTTTCTTTTAAATTAGATATATGAACTGGCAAGAGAAACTATCGTCTTACTACTAGACTGCAATCCTGATATCGGCCCACTTCTGGACTGGATTGTAGATAAATGTTTTACCGGCTCTCCGCGCGTGGCCGACGGTTGCTTCATGGCGTTAGCCACGGTATTCAGCGCTAGGTAAGATATTATAATATTCTTAAACATGATTTATTTTTACTTTTGTGTCATGTTTGGCAAAGTGACTTACTTTGGCCAACTTTGGTAATTGCAGATACTGATCTAATTGATTTCAAACAATTTGCTATAGAGGATTATAAGAATGATATGCTCATAGAAAACACGACTGCAGTGCTGTAGTCGCGGTACAAGTTAGAAGTCCCCCTAACAATGAGACATTTTCACGGCTCAGCGACGCGTAGAAAGGCTCAACACCAAGTGGTTGCTAGCACCCAAACGGACAAGAAAGATTGCACGAGATTGGTTCCGATGCGGGTCACAGCTCTCTGGCATTGCAATCGCGTAGAGTAGTTAGTGTAGAAACCTGTTTAGTTACATTTGTCTGAAGATCAATGGACTCATGTTTTATTTTCTGACAAATCAAGGTATGATTTTCAACCTATTTCGAGTAGAATACATGAATTGCTCCTTTCTACTTTAATTTAATCATCGATATACTATACCAACTAGATTAGCTGTCACGAACAAAATGACATCGAAAATGTGGTCGCGGTTACATTTACTTACACAACTATACACGTAGCTAGAAATTGTAGAAAATAGTTTTAAATAATTCGGAACGTCGGACTAATAGCAGCCTTCACATGTAGTAATAAAGTCTAATTCTGTATGCAGTAATGTTGGCACATAAAACCTTTACATCGGAGACAAAGAAAAATCAATAAAACCGCCAAAATTATACGAAAAAAAGTAGTTGTTTTGACTTAAACAAAAATGTACTCATTTAAAAGAAAATCTTAACCACTATAAAATAAGGTTCAAAACAGGTGTGTTTCCATTGTGTGTGTACTGACTTACAAACTTATCCGTGCCGGTGGCAAAAATGAGAACTAACTTTTTTATTATGGTAATGACGTGTAGTTTAACAGTTTCGTATAGACAGTGGCGACACGCCTATCGGCAACATTAATTTTGTCAGTCTTTAGCGGAGAAAATTTCAAATAAATAATTTTTATTTCGTATTATAATGATATCTTACTTATATTTATTATTTAAACTAGTAGTAATAAGAAAACGAAACGAAAAAAAAAATTCTCCATGTGCAATTTTAGTATTACGATGAGTATTATATTATTTGGACAGTTTATAAACGCGCAATAAGGAATTTCGATACATCCTGTTGTCGGCTCGTACTAATTTGAAATAGAGCGACAGCCTCTCTATTTTCGTGACCACTTTTCGGGTCGTGACAGCTAATCTAGTTGGTATAGTATATCGATGAATTTAATGCTATTATTATTTATACAAACATTGCAAAAATCATAATCTACATTGACAATGTCACAAACCTTAGCCTACCCCACAAATTAAGAACTTATTAGGTAGGCTAAGTTCAGCGGCTTATGCAGTCATAGATATTAGACGTTTAACTGATGTTAAAACCGCTAGAATTGTTTATTTCATATTTTTTCATATTACCCACCACGGTAATCTTCTGCAGAACTGAATACTATTTACAAATATATTTTTAAACGACGCTCTTAGAGTTTTAAGCGCAAACCGTACTTTACATAAACAAAGAAAACCCTTTCGAATAGGTAGAGGGCTAGTAGTTTAAAGGGTAATAGGTAATATTACCAGATTGTGTGATAAACGAGACCAACTATTTAGCCTCTGGAGAAAAAGTTCGAATGACCCTCAATTGCGACTCAAATATAACAAAACTCGTAACAAATTAAATAAAAATTTAGAACATCGTAGAAATTAATATTCCTCAAACCTTATTGAAAATATCTTTCAATACTAAAAACTTGTGGGGTATCTTAAATCAAATGTTAGGTCGAACTACAGCATCAATTGATCAAGCAATAATGGAAACCTTGGATTTACAAAAGTCAGTAAAGAATACTGCTGATAACTTTGCAACTGTGTTCGATCATTTGGAAAAAAATTCCAACTTGTATTATTAAATTGCTTAATTCTACTTCAAAATCTAATCCAATACAGTCTAGCATATTTTATCAGAAAGCAACAAGTGATAATATACACAAAATTATAAAAAATCAGTTGAAGTCCGTTGTAAAAGAATGGTTACTTTTACAATCTTATAGTGACAACTGAGGATCTGTTACTTAGTTTTACAGGCTCCTGGGTCCTGGCTCTTTTGTTCCAACGTCATTTGTAATGTGGGGTCCTGTCCTGGTGACCTGTAATACAGGTACATTCTACCTACGTCAGGCACCAGCGATCCACAACCTACACAATACATTATTAATCTATTGATTTGTTACTTGTTATGCTTGTTATTTAGTTGTGGTGAGAAATAAATAAATTATATTATATCAATCCATACCGGCCAAAGATAGGTTAGCAGTAATACTGAGGTTTTTAGCTTTTTGTCTGATTTTTGGCCGTGTGTGGTGTCGATTGGCCAAGGATATACGCGGGGATAAAGAGGAAAGTAAATAGCTTCGGTAAATGATCCAAGAAAGTATCTCAAATAGTTAATTATGTTATAATAAAGTAACGTTAATTTTTTTTCTTTATTATTATACTATTTTCTTCGAAAATAAGTAATGAAATTTGTACAAAAAAAAATTATGCTTAAAAGATTACACTATTCACGTGACTCCGATGACGCATGCAAGTAAAAATTGTCGGCGCTGCTTAGCAAAACATCGTTTTATGATGATCTGTGTATTAGCTGGTGACGTCATTAGAAAAATCATCCTTTTTTAGAGCGTTTGCGATCACGTGACCGAATTCAAGAAAACATAAAATTTGTGTTTCAATGTTAATTAGTATTTTACACAAACCATATTACTTTTTTTTATTACAATACACTCTGTAAAATTTAATAAGCGGTTAGGATTACATCAGCTCGTGCCATATTTTTAATACAGTCAATGCATCCTGCCACAGCAAATGGGAACTCACGTTAATAGTGTTTCACTTAATAGGATTAAAAGCATATCGATTTTTAAACTCAATTTGCCTGGTGGATGTCCGGGGACACATAACGTATTTAAATATTCGATAGGTTATGTTTTAGCCTCCCCTTCTGCTCATTTATATTTTGCGGGAAGCCACACTTAAACAATGTCATACAAATAATGCAAAATAATTTAAAAAAAATAACTTATTTTTTATACAACCAAGGTGGCAAGCAAGCAGGCGGCCCGCCTAATGGTAAGCAGACATCGCAGCCTACAGACGCTAGCAACACTAGAAGAATCACTGGCGCGTTGCCGACCCTTAAGACAATAGATATTAATCCTTTTGTGTCCAGTAATTTCACCAGCTATAGTGCCCTTCACACCGGAACACAGCAATGTTTAGACACTGCCGCTTGGCGGCAGAATATCTGACACTGCGGTGGTACCTACCTGGACGGTTGTTTACACAAGGAACCTACCACCTAGTACAACTATTTGACCACAATATTATTTGACCTTTATCAAAAAAGTTTATACAGGAACAAAAGTAAAATTCTATATTTGCATTTTTATACTCATTTATTTATTGTTTACTAGCTGACCCGCGCAGCTCCACCCCCGCTTTTATTACATTTTGCTCCCCTTTTCTCCTTCCTCCCTTGATTTATTTCTCTCTCCATCTCTCTTATGAGAAAAATCTAATTGTATGCTCTCTCTCTCCTCTATCTTTCCCCTCCCGCTTTGGTCCACGTCACACTCCCCCTCTTCTTCTCCCCGTTGTCCTTTCCCTAAACCAACTCCCCCCTGCCTCTTCTCCCACCTTGCTCCCCTTCACTCCCCCCTTGCTCCACCTAACTCCTATCCCTCACCTCAACACCCCCTCCTCAAATCCCCTCTCCCACTCTCTCTCCTCTCTTGCACCCTCCTCTCGTTCTATACTATATCCTCGTCAATCAAGGTATCAGCTATATGAAATGTACTTGTGTGTGACCTATTCTCAGACCTACCCGATATGCACACAAAATTTCATACAAATCAGTTTACCCGATATGCACACAAAATTTCATACAAATCAGTTTACCCATCTATTTAATAACCTTACCTAACGTTGCTTAACCTTAACCTAGCGGTATGAAAAATAGATATCGAGGACTTTTTTGTAGACCTTGTTAAGGTGTACAATACTGACCTACATTATTTTGATCTATCTCGTAGGGTTCAGCCAGCGTTTGCAATGTAACGCAAAAAAAAATTGTGTATTTACGACATCATGTTAGAAACCTCTAAAATTATCAGTATTTCTCTACTATATTATGCATGTATTATACATAAAAACCTTCCTCTTGAATCACTCTATCTATTAAGAAAAACCGCATCAAAATCCGTTGCGTAGTTTTAAAGATCTAAGCATACAGAGGGACAGACAGACAGCGGGAGCGACTTTGTTTTATAATATGTATAGTTTATTGTTTATATATATATAATTATGGTTGTTACGTACGGGTGTTACTATCCATTTTTACGCTGTGCTATTCTATTATAATAATAATAAATACCTATAATACTATCTTAAAGCCGATTATATCCAAATCATTCTAGTAACATATTACCTTTCAGTAAAGCGCTCATAACGTTGTAATCACTGTTCAGTCAACGGTCAGTTGGGTACCTACCTAAACATATCATAATGCTAGGACATTTGAACTCCGTGTCCCATGCAGCCTCGGATGTTGTCATCTAGACAACAGTCGTTAACTCGGCATATGAGCAGTTTGAACGACTTTGACACCTGGTTGACTTTAAACTATACGAATAATAACAGTGGAATCCAAATATATGTACTAAACATGCCTTATCGTCACGTAACCCCAGCGGGTTTTGAATGACCCCGCTATAATTGAATTTTGGTAGCCAAGCTGCCGGGTCAGTACATGCGACATCCATTAATATTATATACCTGGTATTTAACCGAAGTGGTTTGTAATGAAGCCACGTGCTTTTGCGGACACCGGCCATCACTGGGGTCTATTCCGACTAATCTGTTTATGCCCCTTTTCAACCTATTCCATATTTTTTCTATGTTCTATAGAATTATTATGTAAGTATACTTTTTTTAAGAATCGGTTACAGTGGGAAAATGTTTTGTTAATTAACTTAGTGAAAAATTAAGCAACGTAGTGACAAGTCAAGCGGGACGTTAGCCTGATGGTAAGCGACACTAATGCCAATAGACGCTTATCAAGTTCCTTGAGCTACAGTGCCCGATATGGAATCGGAACAGCAATACTTACACATTGCCGTTTGAGGGTTGAAAATTGGTACCTATCTGAAAAAAATTTAGGAAAATGTTTTCTAGATGATGTCTTAAAGAAAAAGTAACATCTCATATCAGTAAGTGACAACTCAATGATAGAACATAAGTATAAACGGTTCAGAGAGTCGAAATAATCAGATTCAATAACATTTTTAAACGAGAATTAACGCTAATTGATCTTTGTGAGTGATGTTTCCCGCGAGGGCTCCAAGTAAGAATGGTTCCAAATAAGGAGGTGACTAAGGGAAAACTAGAAGACGGCCAGCAGCGTCTTCTGTGTAATATTCAACTACACGTATAATACGATCCCTAAGCTTTAACGCCTATGTTCAGCAGCGGACTTCTCCCGAAGGGGGGTGTCTGTCTATGTTCAACAATGTACGTCTTCCGAAGGGGGAGGCCTATGTTCAACAGTGGACGTTCTCCGGCTGATGATGAAGATGACGATGTATGTGAGTGCAACAGTAAAATCGCAGCCAAATACCACACATCTAGTGGCATTGTGTTTCTGTGGTAAATAAACTTGCCGGTGCTCTATAGAAGCGGCTGTGGCTGAGTGAACATATTTCGTTACAGCTATTTTTACTACTCTTGAGAAAGTATTGTGGTATCAGATTGTGTTTATTGTTTGACCACCAGGGAATACCCGTGCGACCACTATACCGCCATAATCAATACGACGTTAATGTGCACGGGATGTCCGCGCGCGCCCGTCCATGAGACAGCGCTACAGCTTCTCCAACTACTGGACAAGCGATTCTTCGGCACCGTGGGACCCTTAGCTGCCGAAGACGACGCCGGTGAGTCTACGCTTACGAAGGCATGCCACTTGTACACGGATATAGCATCCAGGGTTACAACAAATGCAGTGAGAATAGTAAAAATTTGTAATTGTTCACCGCTGCAGGGTTCAGATAATTCGGGTTCGGATAATGGAGAAAGAACAGCCCCTAGTGCGCCAGATTCTTCTGGACACGATAATACCGTAATTGTCCCAGTGGGCCCCCCACTTCCGCCTCCTGACCCACCCCGTGGAAATTACTCATGCTTCACGTCCAGGCACTGCTATTGGGGCCTTCTCATATGGCTTCTAATATCGATCTTTATATATATTTTGTTCCGATGCTTAGACCTTACTAATTTAAACAACAAACAAGACATGGATTGTTGCAACGACAAAGAGTAACTTGTCTTGTTTACATTTTATTTTGAAATAAGTTCTTACCGCCCCTGATTCACTATGACCTGGTTCGTTCTGATTCCTCCCACGTGTTTTTAAGGCAAAACTAATTTGCCTTGCATTAACCTTATCAGTAGGGTCTCTTCAGCGCTTAAAATAATAATCCATAAAAAGCAAACAAAACCAGACGTTTGTATATGTATGTATATGTTCTAAGACGGGTTATATACATGCGTAATTCATTTAAGTCTTTTAATTATTGACATCATTGGATTCTCCTCATGAACAATATTTTTATGCAGATAAAATTACCATGCAAAGAATCTGCGTAGATTTAAGGTCATAGTAAATCATAAACAATTAAAGTACTATGCGTTTCAATAAAGAATGTGTCCGCCATGTTGCCATTTCAGATATATAATTACTAAAAATGATGTTTTAACAAAAATAGATAGCAAAATAAGACATTAAAATAAATAATAAAAACCGGGCCGAATTTTTCATTTTGTGTTTACTCTGCTGGCGGTAAAAAAATTGTAAAAAACGAGTGAAGTTGCCGCAGTCGCGATCACCCTGACGGACACATTCTTAGTTGAAATGCATAGTACCTATTATTAATGCTCTCTGAGTTGATAAAACAGAAATTATTATTTGAAATGAAAAACTATTCGATTTCAATAAAAAAATAATATTTAATGTAATTGGCCTATAAAAATAGGCCGTGTTGAAGATGAATTACCTTCTGGTTATCTCTACGGTACCGACGAGACGAGACGTTTTCAGGAAGCGTGGTTTCGATAAACTACCTTCGCTTAGACTGAAATTTTGAAGACTGAATGAACTTATTTTATGAAGACTGAAATTTACACTGCCACAATATTCAAAAACAATTAAAGACTGGATTCTCAGTAAACATATGCTTGCGCGATCGGTGAGAGTGATTAGATTCGATACCTATGTGACGGTGAAGTGGACATTATTGTCCGTAATATCTCCAAGCTATTAAACCACGACTGTTGCCAATTGATCACCCTCTAACGCTGCTGGCGGAGTCCTGGTATAAGGGTTCAGTCGGGAAAGTCCAGTTGGACATATTTAAAAAAAACCAGTCAAGTGCGTGTCGGACAAGCGCACCGAGGGTTGCATACCATAGACGTGACTTCAAATTTGAAGCGCGGCTGTAGCGCGACAGCAGCGCTGCAGCCGCGCTGCGAATTTGAATTCAACCTTACACCTTAGATAGCAAAAAAAAAACAAACCAAAAAACAACAATAATAAAATTAATTCTTCTGGTGTTGCTAGCGTCTATAGGCTGCGGTGACTGCTTACCACCAGGCGGGCCGCAGGCTTGCTTGCCACCTTGGTAGTATTAAAAAAAATTATGTTAAGCAACATACGCGACCGTAATGCATCTTCCGAAAATTTCTTAAATGCTTGTAGTTCTAACTTCCCTGACATCATATTGTGTGAATTTATAAAAGGTACATACTCCAGTATCCTTTCAATGATGGCTAAGGTGAGTATCACGTTTTGTTTGTTATGCTTTTACATTGTTTGCGCTTGACAGTGTTTTGCTTCAATTTTGTTTAAGAATGTTTCAAATTTTATCCAAAATTTTAAATAAAGGGGGTTCTTCCAATTTTTTTAATATTACTGTGAAGAATTTACTAACCTAATTAATTTTCATACTAAGTTATGAATTTCAGAATTAGTTTATTATTAACTCACTGGTTTAACTGTACATACGCTTCGCAGAATGTCATTTTTACTTACATGAATTTAAGAATTCGAAATCATATAACCCTATCATGGAGTAGGGCTGGACAAGTTGACGACTAAAAACATTCCGTCGACGATATCAACTAGTCGAAACAGAAGATTGTTTTATAAACTGGTTTGTCGTCAACGATAAACGGTCTCGTTGCGTCGACGATAAATGCTTCGACGACCCATCGCTATCATGGAGTCACTCAAGGACACTGTTATGGTTTCTGTGACAAGAAATATACATGAAATATAATAGTTTTTACAAATTGTCTTTTATTTTAATGCAATGATTATTTTTTTACGTAACACTATTAAGCGCGTTCCGCTGCTCAATTGCTCATTATGTTGTCGCTACGTCGCTAATTCCTGATTATAAAAGGGTGCAAGTTATAGAGCTCCTTCCGTTTATGAAGCTTTAAAACGCGACTATATAATCTGTGCGATTGGATCGATGCTAATAGTAAGTGTATCTGTGATTCTAATTGCAGGTATTCTCCGGCTTTCAGTTTTTCAGCGTGTAGGTACTGTCGCGGTCACGAACAGTGTACCACCTTTAGGCTGATTATCGCTTGCACGAGCCGGACCGAAATACATGCGGGCGGGGTAAGCGCACGTAACGTCATTCAAACGATTTTGATTGAAAACTGGTACAGCTTTCGTGTCCGCGATAGTACATGCCAATGATATTTTTATACAATAGATATGCCATTAGCGCACGAAAAATTAAATAACGAAATTAACGAACCTACATGAGAAAAAGCTATGCCTTTAAGAGAAAATATTTAAATTACGTGAGTTCCTCCCGACGTAGGAGATATCGTTTGGGGAACACGATTACTCATCACTCGTTTTGACTTCAGTAATTAGGTCCGATCACCCTCTATGGGCGTCCCATCCCCTGGACCAGAAAGGTCAAATATCTAGGCGTCACCCTAGTCTCCCACATGTCATTTGGACCGCATATACGGTCAGTACGCAACCGAGCGGCCTTCGTCCTCGGTCGGCTCTACCCCATGATCTGCAGGCGGAGTAAACTGTCGCTTAGGAATAAGTTGACACTTTACAAAACCTGCATCCGTCCCATCCTAGCTTACGCCAGTGCCGTATTCGCACACGCGGCTCCCGTTCACATCAATAGCCTCCAGGTTATTCAAAACCGATTCCTTCAACATGCCGTCGGTGCCCCGTGGTACATGCGGAATGCCGGAATGTCGACCTTCATTCTGACTTCGGTCTAGTCCCTATCCGCAAATTTTTCAAAGAAATGTCCGAACATTACTTTGAAAAAGCGTGCGTCCACCCAAACCCGCTCATCGGCGCCGCTGCCGACTATATCCCCGACCTCGACCCTGGTCCTGGTCCCTCAGATCGTCGAACTGCCGTACATCGCCGCCGTCCGCGGCATGTACTGCTCGACCCACCCGACCCGATGTCCGTCCTCCTGGACCATGACACAACACCAACACCGTCAACGACGTCACGAGTCGTAAACACATCAACTCACAGACACCGGTCTCGCCGGCGAGGCCGAAGGGTCGAACGCATGTGACCTCGCTGAGTTTCTTGCCGGTTCTTCTCAGCGGGGGCGCTTTGTGAACCGGTGGTAAACTCATACTCTCTAAGCGGCAGCCCAAGCCGAGGCCGTGCCTCCCTGAGGTGCCCTTGAGCTAGTCGCTACCCAAACCCTTCTGGCTGGAGCGCTTAAAGCGCTCGCCCTCTTGTCCGGTGAAGCTGTAATGGCCATCTGCGGCCAACAGTCTGTACTACTCCTACACAAAAAAAAAGACTTCAGTAATAAACAAATAATTGGATACGTCAAGTGCGAGCAATCGCGCTTAGCGTCGTTGTTATTTGTATACTAGCATCAGCCGGTTCCGATCCGGCACAGTGAAAAAGAAAAGACTATCTTGTGGTGTGTTATATCTTAATCGCGTGTTTCTCGAATCAAATTATCACTGAATGTTCTAATATCTAACTATGCCGTGTCTAATTAATAATAACATGTTTAATGTAGCCCACCGTAGAGCTAGACTACCATAACGTTTAAAATAATAGTGGTTGATGTTACTCATAATAGTTATCTGTGTTTACAATACACTGCCATTTTAAAATGTGTTCATTTTGACTTCTTTATATCATAAATTTGCTATATGCACATAATAAAAATAGTGGTTGATGTTACTCATAATAGTTATCTGTGTTTACAATACACTGCCATTTTAAAATGTGTTCATTTTGACTTCTTTATATCATAAATTTGCTATATACACTTAATAAAATAAGTATAATATTTATTACAAGCTGAAGGTCCCATGTACAAGGAACTGCCCTGGTAGGTATTTACCATCGCCCCTGGAGGCGGGTGACGCGTGGCGACGCGACGCGGTGTAGGCCCTGCGTCGTAACGAGTACCGCGAGGGTGGGTACCTTGTGCATTTCTGCTTGGCCGTGTAGCTTAATAATTAATGTAGCGACTGACGAGCCGCAGTGCAGTGCAGCTACCCATGTACAGGCGTGTCACTTGCCGTTAAGCAATTAAAATATCGATATCACTATATGTTCGGATTTACTCGTAGAATAATCGTCGTTTGATAGGAATAAAAAGTTAGTACATCAGGTACAGTATGACATGTTTTAATATTTGGCGTTCCTGTTGGTCTAGTGATTAGACACCCTGGCCGTGGACCAATGGGTCGTGGGTTTGATTCCCACCTAGTGTCTGGGTGTTTTATCTATATAACTAGGTATGTATTTACAAAAAAAAAAGGATTAGTATCACTTGTCTGGTTTACTTAGTACAGGCTCTGCCTAGTTTGGGATCATGACACACATTTGGTGGACTAGAAGCTATTGCAAAGGCCGGGTTCACTTGCCATTATTATATTCATAATTATTTTGTAGCAAGTGGTGACTTGCCACCCACTAGATGGGCTCCACAAATAATCGTCCGATGACGACAGAGAGCCACACTGGTGTGAGTGGCTCAGGGGTGTCAAGAGGTGTGCTGCGCTTTTTCCGAAGTTACTCGCGGCGTTATGCCCTTTAACACTTCCACTGAAGCATATAGCTTTAATAGCTCCTCTCTGAACTGCCAATTAAGGCAAGTCAGAGCTGAGAGTCCTGCGGGCCTCCTTGGGTTTCCACTCGCCCGACGAAGACACGCCGAGATGAGGGCCCTCACCGACTCTCTGGAGCACTCGGGTCCGTGGTGTCGTTACGCACCAAAAGTTCGCCACAAGCTGTCCATAATGCCATTTTAATATTAATACTATATTCAACACGAGGCCAGAGTGTCCATTTGAATAGTATTTGTATATTAAAATAAATAGTAACGTAAAACTTGCTTATAAAAATTCTACTTTCTCACGGGTCGTAAAGTTATAATTTAGATATGAATAACCCAGTATCTTCAGTATCAAAACAACGAAATGCAACACTTCCCAAACATCAAACATATATGCATTTTACTATATAAAGCCAAAGTAAAATAAATGAAGTCGTTTAAAGCCCTCAAGAAAACAAAACCAACGGATTATATAGTAGGTGCAATAAACTAAATTAATACACTGCAATCACTGTTTGTTAAAGGGCTCTTCCACAATATTTCTATATTATTATCTGCTATATCGAAACCAATATTGATAACCAATTAAAAATGTTGATATCATCAATAATTACGTATCCAACATCCCTAGCATCCGGGTTCGTAGAACAGTACGTATAAACTGATTTTCTGTACAAGTTCAAAAATTGAACAGTAAATGTATGGACGCGAGCGTGATGGCTGACTGGTGGCCAGCCAAATAGGGCCAGTAGGGTTGAATATGACGATTCTGCGAAATGTTTTTGATCTTGTAAAGAAAAACAGGCTATACGTTAACTGTCAATTTCTTATTTACTTCGAAATTTAGTAAATTACCGCAAGTGATATATTCAACGATAACGCATAACGTTATCATTGAATTTTACGTTGCGCCGTGGCACCGCAACTATTGTGAAAGAGCCCATAGACTTTATTTTGGAATCATTTTTACACTGTTGCATTACAAATGCTCTTATTCTATTTCCATACAAAATAGTAAATCATAACTATATTTTATTTTATTGTATTTATTTATATAATAATATATTATATTGTATAACATGGCCCTACAAAACTGTGGGCACAGTTTTAACTGCAGAATCAGTTGTGTCTCATTACCAAAAATGCATTTCAAATAGAATACAAAATATATTAATGTTTCATATGTATTCATCCAACATGTTACACTGTTACTGTCAAGATCAAGATCTCGATGTTACATTAAACAAAACGTTGTGTAGAAAAATATCATACATGCAGTTACTCAGTGTTAGCAAACAAATGTGTAGATTACTACATGTTAAATACTTTAAAAACATTGATATTATAAACCTGTAATTGCATAAAATGTTGTTTAACAATGTTTTATTAGACGCTCGTTATTCAAGTTAAATGTTGTTATTATTTATTGTATTGTTATTGTCTCTGCATAATATGTATATTATTATTGCTCGTGACTGTTGCTATAATGAAATAGCATTATTAAGTATGTTAAAAGTTAGTTTACAACCAGCGTATTTAGTTTAGTGATAAATTGTAATGTTTTAATATTTATAATTTGTTAGTATATTTATATCAATATAGTTTTCACCTTTGACTTGTTCAATTGCCGTATGGTTCTTTAAACTTAATTAAACTCTGGATGCTGAACTTGAAATTAGTAATAATAATATTATTTAAAATATATCAATGTCAATATGTGTTTCATGTCGTAAATATCAATGTTAATGTGAAATTGTTCATTGTAGTGCCAATAAATTGCACCACCGCAGTTTTTTCTTTTTATGTATTTCACAAAACCTAGCGGATTGGTATATAATGCAATTTTAAAATTGGTTGATTAAATCAGTTAACACACACTGCAACCGCGCTGCAAAATTGAAGTCACCCTTAGTTTTTTTTTGTAATATGATAATTATGCAGTTAGTGTCGCAAATTAGTAAATAAATTAAGTAATTCAAGTAAATTAACAAAAGTAGGTAAAGATTAACACTTGTTAATAAAATATACCTAACATACTTATTTAAAAAAAAATATGGCTCACTGAAGCAACGTGATATCCTATCGTGAAATAGAAGAATCTTTAACATTCCGAGTATTCTTATGTAAATTATATAGTTTCTATAAAATCTATGTGCCGACCCCAGTGTCTTCAGTAGATGTGACGTAGCCAAACCGGAAAGATAGGTACAATAAGATTGATAGCGAAAAACAAAAATACTATGCAAATACGAGGCATGCCTTTTAAGTTTTGTCGTTTGAAAAAAAAAACAACTACTTAGAACCTTATAGTACTTTTTATTGTTTTTTAAAGTATTCACCACGTAGCTTAATACACTTTTCCATTCGCTCAAACCAGTTATTATAACATTTATTCCACTCTAAAGTGGGGGTGTTCAAAATGGCTGACTTAAAAGCGTCGACTGCTTCTTCACCGGACTGGAACCTTTGACCATGAAGACCTTTCTTAATTTTAGGAAATGTAAAGAAATCGTTAGGGCTTAGGTCAGGACTGTATGGAGGATGGTCAAGAATTTCTACTTTTTCCTGCTTCAAATACTCAATCGTTTGACGAGCGCTGTGTGAGCTTGCGTTGTCGTGGTGCAGGATGATGCGTCGCTTTGAGTTAGATTTTCGAAGTTCGGCGATGCCTTGTGGTAAACAAACTGTGGTATACCACTCTGCGTTAACCGTTCTACGATCTTCAAGTGCAATAGTCTCAACATGGCCGGTTTTTCCAACAAACGTGGCCACCATCTTCTTTGAAGTGCTTCGAGAACGAAAATAGTCGGCTTTGGCTCGTCTTGAAAGACTCAGATTGTAGATTGTTATTTGGAATCAGGATCGTAGGCATAGATCCAAGATTCGTCACCACTGATTATGTCGTAGACGTGATTTGACTCTCCTCGGTTGAACCTTTGCAGAGTTTTCTGACACCATCTGACGCGGGCCGCCTTGTGATCTTCGGAAAGCAGATGCGGTATCCAACGGCAAAATAGCTTTCTCACACCAAGCGCTTCATGCAAGATTTCTGAATGGTTGTCCCTGAGATGCCTAATAGAGCCTGTATTTCTCGATACGTCACATGACGATCTTCGAGAATTAGTTGTCTCACAGCAATGATGTGATCTTCACGACAGAACTTCGACTTCGATAGAACTTAAAAGGCATGCCTCGTACATCGTCGGCCGGTTCTTCGTGTCGTTTTTCATCGTTACATATTTTTAGCCCCTAGCCCCACAGAACGTGCATGCGATAGGGAACTCCGCTCGCTCCTCCGGTCGGTACAGTTTAAGCGACACTAAACAACCAAGTCTATCGATTTGATGTTTCGGTAGAGTTTTCGTTGGCTTGTGTTCGAATATCGAATGCTCTATCTAGACGTAGTATATAATCAAAGATACCATATTAATAAAAAATGCATATAATAATTTTTATTGTTTTTAGTATATTAAGGATTTTAAGCTGACTTAAAGATGCTGTCGAAAACACAATTGTTTACATATGCATAATTGCATATACGAGTAGGTATATCAACAAAGCTAATAAAATGATTACTTTTCCAATCTGGCACGAATGAAAGCGCTCACTGATTTACGTGACGTCACTCAAGGATTATCATAATTACTCATCAGGTATATGATTATTATGCAAGTTCCCTTTTTTCATGAGGTTGTGCTTAAACATAAAATTATTGTACAGCATGTGAGCCATTGGTGTAGCCACTAGACAACTTGGCTGCTACCCAACAGGTTGTGGGTTCGATTCCCAACCAAGATAAACGTGGTAAACGTCCTAAAGGTGGTACACCGTTCTTGACCGCGTGGGTACATGAACGCGTGACATAAATACAAGTGTGAACGTATCCAAGACACGTTGATAATAGCGAAAATCCTTTGATTGGATCGGCCCGTGTCAACTGTCATAGGGCGTACGTAACAATACAGAAATCAGCGTCCACACTTGTAACATGTTACGCCGTACTAATTTCGCCCGTTATTTAAGGCCACTGCACACCAAATGCGTAGACGTGCATTATGATGTAATGTCTGGAACTTTATGACACATGCATGGCACACCGCTTGCGTGACGTATACGTGCACGTACATTGGGACAAAGTGGCTGCGTTCCTACGTAACGTCGTGCAGTGACGACGTTGTATTCAATGGCATTCCCTATTGGACGTCATACTAAGCAAGTTCGAACACGCACGCGAGTGTACACGACGTCACTACGACGTGACACGCATACGCATTCGGTGTGCTCCGACTATTAGTATTTGGGCTTTTTATTAGGATGTTTAGAATTAGGGTTTTATTGTGAACACGCTTTTATTAGCTTCCCCTGTATATGTATGTAAATATGATGGTAATGGAATCTTGTGACTCAATTTTCACGTTTAGAAGACACGTTCAAATCGTTTGAAATATTGCACATATGTCATACAGTAGGTAATATGGTATCATCGAGCTGATCTAAGATGAGCTCGAAGGTGGATAAGGGAAACCTTGGATGGCTACTAGTAAACACTTCGAGTTTAGGCTCATTTGATTTGTGTTACGCCGCCGCCACACTAGGCTGTCGTGTCGTGACTCAACGCGTCAGCAGCCAATCAGATAGCTCGAACTGCGCCACGACACGCCATAATGGTGTGTCTCTAACCATACAAAATGTATCTGACCGATATGCCTGCTGACGCGTTGAGTCGCGACACGTCAGCCTAATGTGTTTCTGACTTTAGAGTTCTATTCAGTTTGCCCATTAATGAGGACCTGTTAATAGAGCTGGAAGGTAGTTGACGGAACCCTCGAATGACTACTATGGTTAGACACTCGATGGGTCGTGGGTTCGATTCCCGCCAAGTGTCTGTGTGTTATTTATCTATTTAAGTATGTATTTACAAAAAAAAATGTATATGAGTATTAGTATCAATTGTCTGGTTTGCACAGTACAGGCTCTGCCTAGTTTGGATTGTCCCAAGATATTATTATTGGCTTTTAGCGTACTTTGGACCGTTTAAAGGGTAAATACGTAGTGCTTTCTTAAATTTCGCAATCTCATTGAGATACCTACGCGTAATATCTAGTCCACCTGCCTCTGCCTGCCTGCTCTATCTAACCTGCCTAAGATTCAAGCTAGGAATAATAAAAATGCCAAGGTTATCCCTTATACCTTATAAAAGCGTGTATTTTTAGTTTTTAACCGGCTTCAAAATAAGGTTCTGTATTCGACGCGTATGTATGTAATATTAATAAAAACGCGTATTATTTACATATGTTAGTCTAAGTGGGCTTCTAAGCTAATTTACCAAATCTCATGAGTGTCTGTAGGTATGTAAGTTTGTCCAGCAATTTCTCAGAAACCATAAATCCGATCGTGGTAATTCTTTTTGAAATAGTTTGAGTATCTTTCAACTTAGGGAGGAATACAAGTTTCATCAAAATCGGTTCAGCCGTTTTTAAGATATGGACTGTTAATGTTTCCAGCAAGTTACTCTGGCATAGCCGTTCCATTTGTGTGATAACGTGAACGCAAGTTATAATGATGAATAATATTGAATCGCATATAGCTTGTCATTTTTTGGACTTCATGACCATATTCTGAAAAAAAGGTAGCCAGTGAAGTATATTTTTGTATACAGTTTATATTAACTGATTTGATGCAGCCCATGTAGTGCTGATATCTTATTAGCATAAAATTCACTAAAAAGTGTCAAATAAAATATTGTTAGAAAAAATTGAAACAAACATCAAAGAAAATAAGCCAGTTGGTGCTGATTTTAGTTCACACACCATAACGCTATTCTTAGCACCAACTTCAACATATTTTTGGTATTTAATGCTTATTGGATCATTTTCTTTAAAATCGGTTTTTTATTTTTTCTGAATATATATTTTTTATACTTACTATTAATTTAGTATATATGAGTATAGAGAGAAATCTTCTGCATTTTATAAGACCGCACTCCCAGACCTTTATTGATTCATTATCTCATTCTATAGTACAAATTGTATAATATGGAAATTCACACTATGTTATTGAATAAAGGTTATGACAGCGGCAGTTTGTTAATATTCGCTTTTAATTAAGGCTCTCTTTGGTGCTCTTTGTGTCAGATTCTATAAAATTTTATTTTTGGTTTTTATGCAAATGTCTAGGGGTAAAAGAAAGACTGGGCGCTTTCGTATTTTTATTACACAACGCTCAACGTGGAATATGCAGCAGCGGGACTAAGATGGCTGTGACTTAAAATTATTAGTTTAATAAATTATTAAACTCTTTCAATTCTAGAAGCTTATTTCACGTTCAGCGTCTACTGATTTTTTACAAAATTTACAGCAATACAAATTTACCCTTAAGATAAGACATTGTATTGATTTTTAATTTATTTAGGTAAACAAACAGTGACATAATGTAACTTATTTAGGACTATAGTAAAATAAATCATACTAATTTTGTTACCAGCATCGTTTACCGCAAATCATACAATTTATCTGTTGTAAAATTAAGGATGTACTTAAAATAAAATAGTTAAACGATTAAGTTCTAACGTTTTTTTTTACAATCAAATCAAGCACAAGACTCAGTAATATAGTATATAACAGTGTGTATAATAAAGTTACATTACATTTAAGTTATGTACTATTAATTTTTCTAGAACAGTTTTACGAAAAGTGCTCATATTTAATCGTGACATAAACATATCAATATGACTAAAATAGTTTTTATACACCTAAGCAAGATGCCGCAACGGCGAGCGAAAACCGCGTTAGTGCGACTTTGTTTTTATAATATTTGCACAGGTTCGTTTCGTTTCGTGGTCTAACTGGTACAGGAATATCTAATATTACTGATAATATCGATACAGTTATATCTGTTATGGCAAAAGTCATACAGGATCTTAGCTTGTAGTTGAAGTCGTCTAAACCTTAGTTGTATTTGTTATTGTCATTTATGTAAAAACACTGGTCGGTAAGATAACAAAGCTACTAAAAACCATTGACCTTATAAAGTTCATCGTTGTTCAGATTATTGATAATATACGTATGAATGTAACCTTCTAATAATAATATACAGCCCGCAGGGCAGCTTGTGGCGAGCTGTTGGTGCGTAACGACACCACGGACCCGAGTGCTCCAGAGAGTCGGTCAGGGCCCCCACCTCGGCGTGTCTTCGTCGGCCGAGTGGAAACCGAAGGGGGCCCGCAGGACTCTCAGCTCTGGCTTGCCTTAACTGGCCGTCCAGAGAGGAGCTGTTAGAGCTATATGCTCCAGGGGTGGAAGTGTTACAGAGCATAACGCCGCGAGTAACTTCGGAGAAAGCGCAGCACACCTCTCGACACCCCTGAGCAACTCACACCGGTGTTGCTCTCTGTCGTCTCTAGCGGACGGCCATATAGAGAACCCATCTAGTGGGTGGCAAGTCACCACTTGCCACAACATAAGTAGTAATACTAATTATGGCAAGTTACTCCGGCCTTGTACAATAGCCTAGTCTTTAGTCCACCAAATGCCCACTCGAAGAAACCTAGAAAACTATCCATAAACATATTTGCAATAATTTTTAAACCTGCCAGAGTTAACTGCTGTTTATATTCATTTTCTGTAAGCTCTTACTGCGTAGATCGGACCAACAATAATAACTAAGAAGACCTGAGGGTACACCGGCATAATTGTGGCATAGGGGCGTTCAACATCTCAGTCCTCCCGTGACTATAGGTGCTGTAAAGCATTTGAATGTCGGGAATGTAAAAAAAATATATATACACACGAATTGAGAACCTCCTCCGCATTTGAATGTCGGGAATGTAAAAAATATATATATACACACGAATTGAGAACCTCCTCCTTTTTTGTAGTCGGTTAAAAATAGAAAATAAACCGCGATATAATCCGTAAAAGGTTTTTTATTTCAATGTGTAGTATTCGCGAAATAAAAGACATAATTTTTCTTTGCTTACTGAGCAAAGAAAAATGGTCATAAGTTTGTTAAATATTTACCTTCTGCACCTATAGAAGGTATTTGAGTAGACACAGGAAAGGGACCTTCGATAGTAGTTTTCCATTATTTTTAAGAAAGAAAATAAAGTTTTAAGGCACAGAAAACCCCTTACAAAGCATTTGGCACTGGCTGCTTTATGAAGTGACGTTGTTGTGTGGGACATACGAAATCATTTGATCCGAAAGCTCGTTAAAATTTACGTAACGGCACTCCGTATTATACGAATAAAATATAGGTTATAATAATCGATTCTTTCAAAAATTTAATATGTCAAACACTGACTAACTGACTGTTATTATTTAAAATCTTTTGCCATATTATAACATTTAAAATCTTTTGCCATATTATTACGTAGCGGAAATATAAGACAGTTAATAGATAAGATTAAGAAATGCATATTATGTCTTGTTTATGTTACTTATTACAATTATTAAGAACTCGCATGCTTAATAAAAAAACTGACCAATTTTGAGTTAGGTCTGAAGTGAAGAATCAACGAGTATGTACACTTATTAATATTTTAACGCCATTTTTGCCCTGAGCTTAACAGAAAAATTGTTTTTTAATAATAATAATAATATCCTGGGACAATTCACACATGGTCATCTGATCCCAAACTAGGCAGAGCCTGTACTATGGAAATCAGACAACTGATACTAATACATATATACTTTATTTTTGTAAATACATACTTATATAGATAAAACACCCAGACTCTTGGTGGGAATCGAACTCACGACCTGTTGGGTAGCAGACAGGGTCACTAACCACTAGACCAACAAGCCCGTCATCGTTTTTATTTTCCTTTTTTTTTAAATAAGTGTACCTGCTGCTTTGAATTTTTTACTTTGGACCTAACTCATAATCGGTCAGTTTCTTAAGCCTGCGAAATGTAGTCACCTATTTATATTTAAAAAATTAATTTATTTTCACGTACCTTTATCGTTACTACCGATGCTCTAACTAACATATAGTAGATGCAGTAGTTCTCCTACCTGCACCCGGGAACTCTCAAGACAAAATCACATTGTCACTTTATTATCACATCACATCACGCCCGTGCCAATTCGTAAAATCACCAAACCCACTCAAATGTGTCCTTGTTCTGATAAACTGACCGTTAACAAATCACTAACATTGTGCGACAATCCAAAATAGGTTAGGTTAGGTATTTTAAACAACGATAAAAGGTTCTGATTCAGTTTAACATACACAATATTTAACCTAACTATTTTAACCACGGAATACATTTTAACCTTAGAATATGATTCATTATAAGTACTATAGAATGCTTAATTCAAGTAACATGTAGCCACGAGTAAGAACATCAAAATACATAAACATCAGGTACATGACAATAGGTACTATACTGTTAGCCGTATTTATCGACATTTGCGCTTGTGATAGATCAAACCCATCACTACTTTTCACTTACATATCAATATAACTCTTATAATACAACTTTAAATAATTCAATTCACCTGCCTCATAGAGGAAAATCTGCCTACGCTTTGTATAAGGGGAGCATAGCCAACGCGTACTCTATTCTTAATATATAAACTCTGTGATTTTAACCTATACATGTACTTACCTAAAAATATATTACTATACATAATAGTATCTGTTATATTATTATGTATTACTCTGCGTTTACCAGAGTTAACAGAGTGTTATATTGATTACACGGGTATTAGTAAAAGATTTTTTAAGAAAATAAATTCCAACTTTATTGCTCTAAAATTTTGATGATACATTGTATAGGTATAGTTAGCCAATTGTTCCCTGAACATAGACGGATAATCGATCTTCGGATCGAACTAATTTAGTTTGAATTATGACTTATTATTTATACACATACTTAGATAGATTTTTACAACAAAAAAATATTTTACGTTTGTTTCGGACTTTAAAAAATATAATCTATACTTATATCTAGGGGACCGGATATATATGTATTGAAAATTGCAAAATATGAACATATAACATAGACTAAAAAATCAAAAATATGGAGTTAAAAATAACCATATCTAAGTTTCAAGAATATGACAGTTCATTTCAGTATTTTGAATTTTTCAGTCCACGGATATCATGTTTTAAACCCGTAATGCAAAACAGGCATGTAATGCGTTTGACGACTATGTCTATCTCTCAGTATGTCTGTCTGTGCCATCGTAGCTCCCAAATGAATGGATGGATTGTAGATTAAATGTCTTTTTGTATGATTGAAATAACGATTTTTACTGGCTGAACAATTTTTCAACATCACAGTATGAGACTCTCTGACGGACCGCAACCGGCGACATTGGTGTTTGATTGATAAGGTGAATACGGAGAATGTATGGATGTAATATTTTTTTGTTATTTATCTCCTCGGTAAGTACTTTGCTTGTACTGCTACCGTTGCTACTCTTATTACAAAAATATATTCATTTTTGGAAAAAATATGGACTTATCTTTGAAATATAGCAAAATATGGAAAATAAAATAGCATTTTCTTGTTCCAAATGTCATGATTCGTGTAGAAAACAACATAATATTGAACAAAAACTTGAAATGAAAAATATGTACGTACCTATTTACATATAATTCCGGTCCCTACTTACATTTAGTTAATAATATTAATTATCGGTATAATTTGAAAGCTAAATCAGAATCCATTAATTGTATGCACTCAGCCAAATTATGTACTTACATGTTGTCGAAGTAATGTTATAGTTATTTGTAATTAAAAAAAAGTGTATAGTCAGGTTTGGTTCCGGAAGTCACAAATAAGGTCATTTTTACCAAAAGAAAAAAAAAAACGTCGCATTAAACTATTATTGACCTATGCAAATTAAATATTAATCTGACGATAATTCAAGATTCTTGTTCGCCGGTTACCATACGCGTGTCATACGACAAACTACTCCTAATACCGATGCAGCCCCTTTTGTGCAGATATACGTTTCGCATAAGTATTCCAAAGACTTCAGCGGTATAAGATCGTACGGATAACATTAGTATTTAAATTTCTCGGTACGAGAATTTTTTTATAGAGGACTAAATTGAGCTGCACAGGCCTGAATTTGTAGACTGCAGCTTTTTGCGAACCCTACTGTGCCGGTCAAATGAAGTGGTCTGGTACCAGCGAGACCCGAGGCAGAGTGTGCAGCTCGATGGCAAGCGGCGCGGGGGCGCTTGCGACTTCGTCGCGGCGGCTTCCAGAGCGCTGTCGGCTGTTGTTGAAGGTCCATCGCTGTAGCACAGAATCAGCGGCCGCCGCGCCGGCCTCGCCGTAGTTGCTGATGCCCTCCGTGCAATTCATGCTTACGAACGATGCTGCGGATGAATAAACAATTATAAAACACTATATTTAACGTTCATGGCAAAGAAAATTAATAACACCAGCCCTTGTTTATGTCCCACTGTTGGGCACGGGCTCCCCTTAAGATGAGGGGGCTTACCAACTACCAACCACGCTGGTCAAGAGCGGGTTGGAAAGATAATTAGCCAAAATTTATAAATTTTGATTTGAGATTAATACAATAACAACAATGAGGTATAAGATGTACAGCAATACGAAGAAGGTAGTGTTTAAGAACTTGACTTTTATGTTTATTGAAGTGAAACTTCTTATGCGACTTCCAAAAATCTATACTTATAATAAAACTGTAACAGGTCCAATTCTATACATTGAAGATATTTTGAGAATTATTTTTGGAGGGCATTCTATAACCGATACTGAGGCCGAAAATGTATTTTTTTAAATTTTTGTCTGTCTGTCTGTCTGTCTGTATCACGGCTGAGCATCACGCCGAAACTACTAAATGGATTCAAATGAAACTTGGCATGATTTGAGATCTTACTACGAGGTAGGACATAGGATACTTTTTATTTATTTATTATTTTATTTATTTATTTTGGTTCACCATTGGTTGACACAACAATTCATTCACTAATGCTACAAGACATAACATATACTATTATAGTAAGTTTTACAGCTAGAAGTGCAACCTTTTAAAGGTGAACACGACATGCAAACATATTCAAAGCGTTACAAAAAAATAGGTTAAATTAAACTTAATAATAATTAGAAATTAGATACATAAGTACTTTTGTTGCCCCTAAACTAATGGTTAGTATCATGTTTTATAGCAACGTTGATGTACCTCTTTTTTATCCCGTAATCTAGCACGGTTCTTTTGGGAGAGGGGATTAAAGTCAAAACGGGTACTTGGTTATACGCTTGGTCCGATTTTATCAATTTTTCTTTATAATATAACTAGCTGACCCACGCAGCTCCGCCTGCGCTATTTTTACGTTAACTAAACTTTTAATAACAGACATTCGCATCGAATACATAACCTCCTTTTTTATAGTCGGTTAAAAACTGGGATCCACTTTTTACTTGCTCTCCGAAGCACGGACCCGTTTAGTTCAAATGGCGTTAAACGGTCACCCATCTATTTAATGACCTTACCTAACGTTGCTTAACCCGATCGATTACAAAACCTTGATAACAACTCTCTATGAGTGTTCCCTTACTAATATGTATTATATTATAAAGAAAAATTGATAAAATCGGACCAAGCGTATAACCAAGTACCCATTTTGACTTTAATCCCCTCTCCCAAAAGAACCGTGCTAGATTACGGGATAAAAAGTATCCTATGTCCTACCTCGTAGTAAGATCTCAAATCATGCCAAGTTTCATTTGAATCCATTCAGTAGTTTCGGCGTGATGCGCAGCCGTGATACAGACAGACAGACAGACAGACAAAAATTAAAAAATTACATTTTCGGCCTCAGTATCGGTTATAGAATGCCCTCCAAATATAATTTTCAAAATATCTTCAATGTACAGAATTGGACCTGTTACAGTTTTATTATAAGTATAGATAAATATTAGTAAGGGAACACTCATAGAGAGTTGTTATCAAGGTTTTGTAATCGATCTGGTTAAGCAACGTTAGGTAAGGTCATTAAATAGACCGCTTAACGCCATTTGAACTAAACTGGTCCGTGCTTCGGAGAGCAAGTAAAAAGTGGGTCCCAGTTTTTAACCGACTATAAAAAAATGAGGTTATGTATTCGATGCGAATGCTGTTATTCAAAGTTTAGTTAACGTAAAAATAGCGCAGGCGGAGCTGCGTGGGTCAGCTAGTATAATATAATAATAAAAAAATGTGCGTGCGTGGAGTCCCTCCGCGCGGAAGAAGTGAAACTTCATTCTCGCTCAGTCGATCGGTCGGTCGGTCGGTCGGTCCCTCACTCACTCACTCACTCACTCACTCACACACACACACTCACACACACACACACACCCACACACACACACACACAATAACTCAACTCAACTGAAACCCACTGAAAACCACTGAAACCCACTCACCCACTCAGTGACGGCGTCACTTGAGCGCTTTCATAACCTTAACAAATTTACGCCTATCGCCTATCGCTTAACACCTGTCACTGAACGCCTATCACCTTCATTTAACGCTTAACGCGTTATGTGATAACATTTTTGGAAGTCGCATAAGAAGTTTCACTTCAAAAATGTGCGTGCGTGTAGTCCCTCCGCGCGGAAGAAGTGAAACTTCATTCTCGCTCAGTCGATCGGTCGTTCGGTCGGTCCCTCACTCCCTCACTCACTCACTCACTCACTCACTCACATACACACACACACACACTCAACTCAACTCGCCCCAACTCACCCCAACTCACCCCAATTCGCACCAACTCGCCCCAACTCACCCCCAACTCACCCCCAACTCACCCCCAACTCACCCCAACTTGCCCCAACTCACCCACTCCACCCACTCACCCACTCCACCCACTCACCCACTCACTCAGTGACGGCGTCACATGAGCGCTTTCATAACCTTAACAAATTTACGCCTATCGCCTATCGTTTAACACCTATCACTTAACGCCTATCGCCTATCACCTATCATTTAACGCTTAACGCGTTATGTGATAACATTTTTGGAAGTCGCATAAGAAGTTTCACTTCAATAATATCCACACACAAATGTTATCACTTAACACGTTAAACGTTAAGCGTTAAATTTGTTAAGGTTATGAAAGCGCTCACGTGACGCCGTCATTCAGTGTCGTTCGGTGTGGTTCGGTGTGGTTCGGTGTGGTTCGGTGTGGGTCGGTGTGGTACGGTGTGGGTCGGTGTGGTACGGTGTGGTACGGTGTTGTACGGTGTGGCACGGTGTTTCACAGTGTGGCACGGTGTCGTACAGATTCGTCTTCTTCCGCGCGGAGGGACTCCACGCACGCACTTTTTTTTGTTTACTACTAGCTGACCGCGCAGCTCCGCTCGCACAGCTCCGTTCGCACTCTTTCTACGTTAACTATATTTTGAATAGCATACATTTGCGTTAAATACATAACCTCCTTTGTTTAAAGTCGGTTAATAACTGGGGCCCACTTTTTACTTGCCGTCTGAAGCACGAAGACGCTTAATTCAAATGACATTAAATGGTCACCCATCTATGTAATGACCTTGCCTAATGTTGCTTAACCTTATCCCTGATGGCCTGATCGATTGCCAATCATTGGTAACAACAGTAACTGTCTATGATTATAATAATTATAATGAAAAATGGATAAAATTATTATAATTAAGTATAGATTATTATTTTATCATGATTTATTATTACTAAAATTGTAAATAAAAATTAAGCATCTTGAATTAGATATTAAGAATATTACAAATGTAAAATTATGTAAAGCGCCATCTAGTAAATTATTTACTCAACCTGAAATACCAGTGTCATCTCTGGCTATTCTAAGGCGGCCTGTCCACCGGAGCGGAGCGAGGCAGCGGAGCGGAGAAACGAGAAATATTAACCAATAAGATTGCACTAAGATTTTGGAGCGGGGTTATTGTGCAATCTTATTGGTTAATATTTCTCGTTTCTCCGCTCCGCTGCCTCGCTCCGCTCCGGTGGACAGGCAGCCTAAAGAATAGAAAAAGGAACTTCGTTCCAACCGGTTATCCATAAAGGTACGCGTCCATTGGCCCGCGCCGGACGCACGTCAACACGACGTTTTTTTTTCAATTGCGTTCATTATGATGTACTTTGGTTTGGTTATACAGTTCAATTCTTCACCAGCGACGGGCATTGCGACTTTTTTATATAATTGAAACACCTATAATAGCCATGTATACTTCAAAATCAAGCGGCTCCATGGCGTGCACGCTGAAGATTGCCGGGAATTCCCGGCCCGAGAATAGCCGTTCGGAGTTGCAGCTTGCAGCGTGCGCGTGGACCTCTTGTCCGGTGAAGCTGTAATGGCCATCTGCGGCCAACAGTACTACTCATACAAAAAAAAAAAGCGCGCGGACCGTCCACATACGTTCGTGTTGCATTGCACGTTGTGTTGCAAATAATCTGTACGTGGCTAAAATTTTCGTCGTAAAACCGACAATCAGCGGGAACCAACGCGCGCGCTGCGAATACACGTAGCTTGCGCGCAGTTGTTTGTAGTGCGTTTGCGACCAGTTTAAAATGTATGGGAAATGTTGCATTGCATGTTGTGTTGCAAATAATCTGTACGCAGCTCAAGGGTGGTAAAAAGAGAGTATGATGTTTTATAAAAAGGCGTGTATCTTCCATAAACGGTTTTTCTTAAAGCTTATTTTAAAATTATCTTTGGCTTAAAGTTTGATATGTATACTTGACAGTTGCGTTTCTATACGTTAGATTAATTATACCTCAGCAACATCGTTTCGGCTATCTATATAGTGAATTGACATCTAATCGCGTTGCACGCTTCGATACAACAAGATCGTTTGCATAAAGATAAATTATAAAGTTAATATAAATTAATTTAGCTTTAATATTTCGAGTGCCTTCAAAGGTTCTTCGATCTTATTTTAATATCTATCTCGGGAACTATAGCTATAGTATTAATAGATCAACTTCATATAGAATTGTACAGCGCGTTCGGGTCATATTCATTAAGAATTAAAACAATACTCAATGTTTCCGTTGTCATGTACAATATTTAAATATATCGAGGGGTGAAATATTTTGTTAACTTTACACCAACCAGAGTAATAGAAAAATAAACGTTATTCTGAAGTTATTCCCGCCCGCACCCTTGTATAAATCTAGTATAACATAAAAAATACCACGGTTTGTGTTAATTTACGCGCATTAAAGTTCTTTAACATTTATTTTAATTATGGAATTAGATGCAATAGTAGAAGTAGAATGATTCAGGCTCAAAAAAATTTAGTACATAAGAGAAAATCCTTTCGATTTTTACAGCGATGACCAGCTTACCGATAACCGTTGGGGAAGAAAGGTTCTCGAGTGGCGACCACGAACCGGACGACGCAGCGTAGGTAGGCCTCCTACTAGGTGGACAGACGAAATTGTGCGCGTCGCAGGGAACCGGTGGATGCAAATAGCTAATTGTCGTTCATTGTGGCGTTCGAAGGGGGAGGCCTATGTTCAGCAGTGGACGTCTTCCGGCTGGTGATGATGATGGTGTGATGATGATGACTAGCTTACAATAAAATATCGATCCCTCAATCTCAATATGGACCGCTTCGAGGTACTGGGGATACACAAAAGGTACCTAATAACCTTCACCTACTCATACAAGTAATTTTTTATCTGCTGTATCAGTTTTGCTGTGTTATGCTCGTTTTTTGTTATCCATTCCTTGCAAGTGCAAACATGCTGCGGATATTCATACTGGGTACTCTATTCACAAAAATACACACATTGTAAAAACGTGTTACAAAAAAATCTAACAAAACGGTTAAGTAACGTACAGTTGACAAAGGAACACAGCTGTTGTTAAAGACAGAATGCACTTTTTTTAGAAGTTTCACTTTCGTCGCGCTGTTGCCAATTCGTGCATCTTGACTTAACGAAAGAATAGTTATACCAAAGTTATACCTACTTTATTTGTAAAAAGATATTCTGGACATAGTCTTAATTTATTACTGTTATAACTAAACCTAGTATAAGAATAGAATAGATGCGGTGTAACTAATTTTTATTAGTAAGGCTGTTAGAGTTCAAATTTCCAAAAATCCTTTCTTAATGGTTCCCTACGCCATAAAATACAAACCTTGACAAATACCTTGAAAGTACATAAATCTATTTAAAATAAGATTTATAACATTTTTTTTTGGGTTTCTTTTAACACTCTTAGGTAAACTTTTAACACTCTTAATACACATAAAACGTCTTGTAAATATGTGTTTCAATAATTTTGTTAAATAATACTCTTCAACAAAATAATTAGATAAGTTTTAAGTAAATTTGACAAAATGTAAAATTTCCTTCTCCATTTTGCCACTTAGGAAAACACATCCAAAAAAATTATTTACACCCTGGCGACGGGTGATATATACCTACACAAACTATAGCAAGAACCTTGAGGTTTCTCCATAGAAAGCTATTACTGACATAAAAATTCTCCTCTATCCTAGTCTGGGTCATGGGATGGATCCAAAATTTTAATTAAATCAGCTTTGACGTAGACTATAGTTTTTGTATCTAGAGAAGTGAACAAAATATTAAAGTAAAATGACTGAATACACGACGTTTTTTTTTCAATTGCGTTCATTATGATGTACTTTGGTTTGGTTATACAGTTCAATTCTTCACCAGCGACGGGCATTGCGACTTTTTTATATAATTGAAACACCTATAATAGCCATGTATACTTCAAAATCAAGCGGCTCCATGGCGTGCACGCTGAAGATTGCCGGGAATTCCCGGCCCGAGAATAGCCGTTCGGAGTTGCAGCTTGCAGCGTGCGCGTGGACCTCTTGTCCGGTGAAGCTGTAATGGCCATCTGCGGCCAACAGTACTACTCATACAAAAAAAAAAGCGCGCGGACCGTCCACATACGTTCGTGTTGCATTGCACGTTGTGTTGCAAATAATCTGTACGTGGCTAAAATTTTCGTCGTAAAACCGACAATCAGCGGGAACCAACGCGCGCGCTGCGAATACACGTAGCTTGCGCGCAGTTGTTTGTAGTGCGTTTGCGACCAGTTTAAAATGTATGGGAAATGTTGCATTGCATGTTGTGTTGCAAATAATCTGTACGCAGCTCAAGGGTTGTAAAAAGAGAGTATGATGTTTTATAAAAAGGCGTGTATCTTCCATAAACGGTTTTTCTTAAAGCTTATTTTAAAATTATCTTTGGCTTAAAGTTTGATATGTATACTTGACAGTTGCGTTTCTATACGTTAGATTAATTATACCTCAGCAACATCGTTTCGGCTATCTATATAGTGAATTGACATCTAATCGCGTTGCACGCTTCGATACAACAAGATCGTTTGCATAAAGATAAATTATAAAGTTAATATAAATTAATTTAGCTTTAATATTTCGAGTGCCTTCAAAGGTTCTTCGATCTTATTTTAATATCTATCTCGGGAACTATAGCTATAGTATTAATAGATCAACTTCATACAGAATTGTACAGCGCGTTCGGGTCATATTCATTAAGAATTAAAACAATACTCAATGTTTCCGTTGTCATGTACAATATTTAAATATATCGAGGGGTGAAATATTTTGTTAACTTTACACCAACCAGAGTAATAGAAAAATAAACATTAAAAAAGAAGTTGTAAACAGGTACTTCATTTATTTATAGTAGATGCAACTGCCCTTTATTTCAGGAAAAAACTTCAGTCGGTGGTATTTTTTTTAAATTAAGTATTTCAAATATCTTCAGAAATCCATGTCATTTAAAACACAAAAGAAAGATTTATAAAAATGATCTTTCTTCATATAGACCTATAGGATTAATTCCTGTCTTCGGAAAGCTCCTCGAAAAACTTCTCACTAAGCGAACAGTGTAAAAAGTTGACAAAAACTAAGCCATGAATAAAAATCTATTTGCATTCAAGGAGAACACACCTACTATAGATGCACTTTAAAATGAAATTAAAGAAATTAAAAAAGTAAAAGCCGAAAAGTAGCAAGTCTTCTCCGTTTCCGTTTCCCTAGATATAAAAGCAGCTTTTGACAACGCGAGGTGGCCAGCACTATTCAATGGTCTCAGAACAATAAAATGTAATAAAAGTATTTTCAAACTTGTTAAAAATTATACTTCAGATAGAAAAGTTATACTAGACTACGGAGATTCAAGAGCAACCAAGATAATGACAAAGGGATGCATACAAGGATCCGTTTGTGGACCCACGTTTTGTAATATAATCCTCGATGATTTGCTAAATACGAAATTACCCTCTGGATCACATTTACAAGCCTTTGCTGACGACGTCCTTCTCATTGATTATAAAAGGTAAAATTGTGGAAGTAATAGAAAACAAAACAAATGCATGTCTAAAAATAGTTACTGAATGGGGAAAAGGAGTAAAGCTGGACTTTGGACCTGAAAAAATACAAGCCATTTCGTTTATGACCCAAACCAATAACTGTAATATAAGAAGCAACGATTATAGTATTCCAATCCATAAAGAAATTAAACTATTAGGTGATTTGTGATAGATGAGCGGTTAACCTTCATAGCACATAGTAGATACATTATTAATAAAGCCACTAAAACTTTTAACCTCCTATGCAAATTTGTAAACCCAACAAGTAATACAGCCCACGATTACGTATGCGGCTGCAATTGGGAGTGACGCTACCCGCTTTTACTCTGTGAGAAAAATATTACGCAGTTGTCAAAGAAAGTTTGCTATTCGGGCTATTCGAGCTTTTAGGACAGTCTCAGCCAATGCATCAATCGGACTTGCTCAGTTCATACCACTGCACTTGGCTTTAAGAGAGGTACAGCTCCTACATAAAGTTAAAGAATCTGATGTGACCCTTGATCTACCGACAAACATTCACCTTAAGAAACCTGTTACTAATATCCAGATTACACCTGGCATAACGTCATAAAATCACATACTTCGAAGCCAATGAACATGAGGTTAATTTACACACTGCAAACAGTTCATTCCGTATTTTTACTGACGGAAGTAAGCTAGAGAGCGGACAAATAGGAGCAACGTTTGTAGTTTATAAGCCGAATGGAACAAGCGTTTCCTAAAAGATAAAACTGTGTAAAATATGCTCCGTGTTTATGGCTGAACTCTGAGCTACTGAAGCAGCACTAATATGGATAATAGATAACAATATTAAAGATTTCACTATTATTCTCACAGACAGCTATTCATCACTTAAAGCTATAGCGTTAACTCAAATCACCATCTTCTGTATCGCATTCATCACTTAAAGCTATAGCGTTAACTCAAATCACCATCTTCTATATCACTTATACAATCTGATCATTATTGAAGTGAAACTTATTATGCAACTTCCAAAAATGTTATCATTTAACGCGTTAACCGTTAAATTTGTTAAGGTTATGAAAGCACTCATGTGACGCCGTCAGTGAGTGTGTGTGATTGTGTGTGTGTGTGAGAGTTTGTGTGTGAGTGTGTGTGAGTGAGTGAGTGAGGGACCGACCGACCGACCGACTGACTGACTGTCTTAAGCGACAGCCCAAGCCGAGGCCGTGCCTCCCTGAGGTGCCCTTGAGCTCGTCGCTACTTCTGCCGTAAAGGCTAGAGCGCTTTAAGCGCTCGCCTCCTATTGTCCGGTAAAGCATCTATCATTCCCAAAAAAAAGAAAAAAAATTACTGACTGACTGACTGTAGAAAGAGACAGAACGAGAATGAAGTTTCACTTCTTCCGCGCGGAGGGACTCCACGCACGCACATTTTTTAAATTTGCATGGGTACGTGCCCATATAGGAAATATTGGAAATGAAGCTGCTGACGTAACAGCCAAGAGTGGTGCCACTATGAGGACTGCTACTGAGAAGAATTTATTTCCCTTATCCTACGGGAAGAATAGCAAAAAGAATACGAAAATATCAACTCTATAAGCGAATACAGGAAACATTTTCCAATAACATTTGAACTAACATAGATATTAACTGTCATGCTTACCACCGTTCTTTTAGCCACGGCATACAACGGGCCTCCACTATCACCTGCCCTTGCGACAATACCTCTATACAGGATACCAAACATTTACTGCAACAATGCCCAATCTTCTCACAAACTAGATACCCACGTGAGCCTTTATGTCAGTTTTAAAACGTACGCCCATACAACCTAAGTAGTCTAACTAAAAGTTCTCATACAATCGCATCATTCATTGAACATGTAACACATACAATAAACAAGCTCAAAAAATTAAACGGGTTCCCTGTATCCATTAGCAGGGTTCACCAACAGAAGTGTGATGTCATAAATTAGAATAGAAAACATGCACAGGAATTTCTGCCTAGTAAAATTTCTGAAAACTTCAAGTTATGTACTAATTTTAAGCTACACCACTACTACTCACTACTTACACCTTTGTTTAATATTGTTAAGACTGTTTTTTTTAGTTTTTTTAGAATTAGAAATTTTGAATTTTTTTATTTAGAATTAGAAATTTTGTAAAATTTTAAAATGACATTCGAAAAAAAAAGTAATAGAAACAGTCTATATAAATACTGACCCGTTGAAAAAAGCGCGAATAAGCGCGTGTGCTGGTCGTGAGCGTCTTCCCCCCGCACCACGCCGCCAGGGGGAACATTTTATTGAGTGAGATGCACGAGAATTATGTGTAGGTACAAGACCAACGGGACCGTCAGATATGACCCCCCCCCCCCCCAATCCTTGGCTGCGATCGCGCCTGGACTGACCTATCATCAACGCACAGCCTAAACGGCTGAAACCTAGAAACATGAAATTTGGACAGCAGATTCCTCTTATGACGTGTGATTCCACTAAGAAAGGATTTCTGGAAATTCAACCCTTGACTTTATAGTGTTTTCGCATGTATGAAAGTTTTTATTTTGCAGGTCGATTGACACGATACTTACTGAAACGAATTTTCGAACAAAAATAAATACGTACAGTATTTCGCGAATTTTCAAAAACAACCCTTAGGGGTGTGCCAGGGGTCAGTGGACTTTATATGGAGAAAAATTATTCCTTTGTTCGATTGATAGGAAATTTGGTAAAAACGCTCTTGAAATAAAATGATTAATTACGTATTTAATTTAAAATGTTGATTTATGTTTTCACATTAAAAGTAAAAAAAAAAACACAGAGATCCATTATGTAATAAGTATTCCTACTATAACTTTTTTTTTAAACACTACCCCGAGGGGGATGAAACGGGGTGCTAAAATTTTGTAATTAACTTTATATTTTACTGATAGATTGACTTAAAACTTACTGATAATAATTTTCCAATAATATAAAAAACGACGAATTTTCAAAAACAACCCTAAGGGGTGCGCCAGCGGTTAGTAAACTTTGTAGGGAGGAAAATATTAGGTTGTTTGATTAAATGGAAATTTAGTGAAAATTCTTTTGAAGTTAGAGAAAACGCTAGAGTTTAATGAACTGTGTTTGAAAAAAATTGTTACACTTTTAAATTGAACAGAAATTTAGTGAAAATGTGATGTGAATATTGAATTTTTTTAACTTAGTAAAAGGGGATTAGCGGTACGCGTCCATTGGCACATGCCGGACGCATCGCACGCACGGCACGCAAAGGATTTTAGTTTGCTTTCTATGATTTTACATAGCGCTGCGTCAATTTCCGATCCGGGCGGCGCGGATAATGGACGCAGTGCTATGTAAAATTGCGTTGCGTGCCGTGCGTGCGATGCGTCCGGCGCGTGCCAATGGACGCGTACCTTAAACCTGTCTTAAAAGAAAAATAAATGCACCAAGCTTCATTATGATATGCTTCATTATGATACTTATTTATTTAAGTCGTACTCACTAAAAATTACTCTTGGAAAACCAACCCCTAAGGGGATGAAATAGGGGTGTTAAAAATTTGAATGAACCTTTTTACTTATTATAATAAGTTATATTTTCAAGTAAGATAATTAAAAGACGTGTTTTATGAATTTTCACAAACAACCCTTAGGGAAGCGTAAGGTTTATTAAATTTTGTATAGGGAAAAATTATTACACCATTTGGACGCCTCATAAAAAACAAAAACAAACAGAGTGGTAGTACCTACATGTCAAAGCATGCGCTGAGAGGGTAGAGAGGGAAGGAGGAAGAGTATATTTATAAAAACGTCCAGCAAGAGAAAATTTGAGTGTCAGTGAAAAAAAAATCAACCGCGGGCGAAGCTGCGCGGGTCAGTTTGTTTATTGTATTTTTAAGCCCGGCCGGACAGAGTGTGTAATATGTATCTACAATTTTACTTTTTTCTCCCCGTATGTCATGCATTTGCGTGCCGGCGCTAATGAATCGTGATAAATGAGTAAAACCTTACTTGAGAGGCTGCCGCCGGCGCGGCCGGGGAGGCATGAAGCTCGTCTAACGGCGGCGGCGCGCCTGACGTTTCGGCGCAGCCATGGAGCCGTCTGACGCAGTGCGCGTCTGAAGTTCTGCCCGCTGAGACAGTACAGGATGAAGTTGATGCCGAAGTTGGTGTTGAAGAACAGGAGCGTTAGTTGCTGCAGCGCCGCCCAGCGCCCGCTGTACTCTCCCGCGCTCTGCGCCACCAACAAAAGATTCATCAAGCAGGATTCGATTGGATAAAATTCTTATGTTATTTACACATTAGCCCAATAATAAAGAAACCGAATTCGATTGACTCCCATTCCAATGTTGCAACTAGAACGTCTATTTTTAACCTACTTCAACAGGAGGTTCTGCATTCGATGCTTATGTATATAATATAATCTATCAGTGGCGAAGGGTCAATTTTTGTAAAGGGTAAGCCGGTCCGCTACACCCAGGACATTTTCATTAGGTTTCTGTAATGTTCTACTTTGCTGATAGTAACATGATATTATATCTTTGAAAAGTTAAAATCTGTAAATCCCGAGCGATTCTAAACTAGATTAGGAATGAAATAGGTAGGCAAGGGAAAAATACCATTTTATTTAATTTAAAAGCCAGTGATTAGGTCCCTAGAAATTAAGAATACGAATATACTAAATTAAATTACTTACTTCGATAAATCTCATCGATATGACCTACAATGACTCATTTCAATAAAATGATCTAACGCAATAACATGTAGGTACAATGCACACTACACACAATGAACAGCTCTGCCAAAAAAAAGGTCAGGGCTTCATGAAATGTAACTCAAGTCCAGGTAGTATGTATACATAATATTGCAATCAATTGCAACAATAAAAAATGCGAAGGTATTATACGTTTCATTATCGAATATCAATAAACAGTAATTTACGATGTTAGCGTGATTTACATTATGAACAGCGCCATCTATCGGTGAAATTGGACACACAATTACTATAGAACTTTTATATTATTAAACACAATAAACAAAACTTTAAACAACCATAGTATCTATTAGATTCTAATTATATTATAATATTTAGTAGAATTAAATTGTCATGTACCGTATATGCGATACAAAATAAATATCAATGAAGACGAAAGATTATAGTCGATCGAAGTACGCGTACGCAATCAATACTACACTCTATTTCGTTCGCATACATGTCATTTTTCTATCCATTAACATAACCACGCCCCATTATAACCCGATGGACATCGGCTTGCCGTCGTTCCTATACTAAGCGAGTTATGCGTTTGCGCGGGAACGTTTTCCGTACTGATTTTACATGGTAATTGCGCGTGGAATTCCTAATCTTGCGAGCGGCTTGCCGCGCCACGACTTGCGCGCGGTTGAAGTGAATGAAAAGTGTAACTTTTTGCTATTAATAAATAAGGCGATTTTTAGATTAATTTTATTTGATGGTGTATTAAATACCTATGTTTTTAACGTTATGTTAGTAAATAAATGTCTTATTAGATCGTCGTAACAAACGCCTGTTGTCAAAGGGAAGCCGGTAGGAATCGAGTTATATGGAGCCTTCGCCACTGTAATCTATACTATATTATAAAGAGGTAGGCCTTTTTCGCGTGATTGACTCAACACCGCAGAGCCGAAACTACCAAAGCTAGGACTACAAAATTTGAAGAGAAGGTTTATTTTATGGCGTAGGGAACCATTAAGAAAGGATTTTTGGAAATTTGAACTCTAACAGCCTTACTAATAAAAATTAGTTACACCGCATCTATTCTATTTTTATACTAGGTTTAGTTATAACAGTAATAAATTAAGAATATGTCCAGAATATCTTTTTACAAATAAAGTAGGTATAACTTTGGTATAACTATTCTTTCGTTAAGTCAAGATGCACGAATTGGCAACAGCGCGACGAAAGTGAAACTTCTAAAAAAAGTGCATTCTGTCTTTAACAACAGCTGTGTTCCTTTGTCAACTGTACGTTACTTAACCGTTTTGTTAGATTTTTTTGTAACACGTTTTTACAATGTGTGTATTTTTGTGAATAGAGTACCCAGTATGAATATCCGCAGCATGTTTGCACTTGCAAGGAATGGATAACAAAAAACGAGCATAACACAGCAAAACTGATACAGCAGATAAAAAATTACTTGTATGAGTAGGTGAAGGTTATTAGGTACCTTTTGTGTATCCCCAGTACCTCGAAGCGGTCCATATTGAGATTGAGGGATCGATATTTTATTGTAAGCTAGTCATCATCATCACACCATCATCATCACCAGCCGGAAGACGTCCACTGCTGAACATAGGCCTCCCCCTTCGAACGCCACAATGAACGACAATTAGCTATTTGCATCCACCGGTTCCCTGCGACGCGCACAATTTCGTCTGTCCACCTAGTGGGAGGCCTACCTACGCTGCGTCGTCCGGTTCGTGGTCGCCACTCGAGAACCTTTCTTCCCCAACGGTTATCGGTAAGCTGGTCATCGCTGTAAAAATCGAAAGGATTTTCTCTTATGTACTAAATTTTTTTGAGCCTGAATCATTCTACTTCTACTATTGCATCTAATTCCATAATTAAAATAAATGTTAAAGAACTTTAATGCGCGTAAATTAACACAAACCGTGGTATTTTTTATGTTATACTAGATTTATACAAGGGTGCGGGCGGGAATAACTTCAGAATAACGATTGTATGAAAAGAAATGTCAACGCTATACTAGGTATAAGCTATTATTCGTTTATTTGTAGTCATTTTGCTTATTCTTAGTTTATTCTAAAGTATAACTGTTATAACTCGTTTATTGGTAAGGCTGTAAGGGTGTAAAATAGGGGTTGAACGTTTGTATGGGATGGGTGTAAAAATATTGTCTTTTGACTTGAAATTTTGTACTTAGACTCTTTAATAAAAATAATAAGATACGTGTATCAGCGTTTTTCCGAATTCGTCAGTTAAGGGGGTAACATGCGCCAATGACCTTGAGAATCTGGCCGCTCCGGCCGAGAGTTGTCATCGTAGAGGGCGCTACCAGCAAATATGAATATTACATTTGAAAAATCATAGACTAAAAATATGCAGATGTGTCGAATGGAGTTTTGTTAATTTTGCCTATTCCGTTATAGAATGAAATTTCAATAAAATTATATCTATTGCAAATATACTTAATAATATCACTTTTGAATGTTTTGTTGATTATGTATACGTAAAATAAATGACTGATGAATTATTTAAATGCATGATAAAAACCGATTGTAACTCTGGCAAAGCTTTTTGTCATTTCATAGTGACACGAAAAGAACAAGACTGATGCAGTTTAAGAACGGTAACCCACTGTTTCATATCTTAATTTATACCTTGGCGCGCCACCTAATTACAATCTGACAACCCAACCACTTACAATGGTAACGTAGTTGACGTGTTGCATCAGGATACGGATTATTGCATTTCATATTCCAAACTTCTTTCATATTCAAAATCTGTATTCTACGCAAATAAATGATTCTTATTCTTATTCATATCAAAGTTTCAGTACGTCTATTATAGAATGGCCAATGCCTGACTTATGAGACTTATACATACTTCTATTCTATTGTTGGTGGTTATTAGGTCCGGTTACAACCGGAACACACTTCGACCCAGCTGAATACATTGTGCCTGCCATTCGGAATCCATATACATTCGTACTACTTATAACTTACAGTCACAGCGGATTTTTGTGTGTCTGAAGTTAGGGTTGACGAATCATTGCGCAAGTTCTGTTGTAAGTTCTGAATACATAAACATAAAAATAGCTATTGCGCAGCGTCTTGCCGTGATTACTGTAAGCGTACTTGAAATGAAACTATGCACAAAGTTCTAAGGTTTCTGTTCTGCAAGTCAAAACGAAAGCGTTTAACAGAGCCTTCAAAATATAGTTTTTTTCTTAAAAAGGGACCTTTTTAACATATTTCCTAAATTAGTTCCAAATTCTCTAACCAATAAACATCCATCTGATATTTAAGCTTTTTGATCCCTGGAAAAATGAACTGAAACCAAATTGATGATTGATTGCGATGTTCGAGTATGACAAAGTGAGTGACTTAAGATGCTGCAATGCATGCCAGTGGCCCTGATGAGATGCTAGCGGTATTATTAAAGAAGCGTGTAACTGTAATGTTTCCTATTCTAATGCGTATATTCTCTTTAAGAGCGGCACAAGTACCCGAATCTTGGAAGCTTGCTAGCTTCCAACCTTACTCAAGACCAGATACCCAACGTTGACCCAAGTCGTGCAGACCCAATAATCATAAATTATTGTCGCAATAAAAATATTATTGCTACAATTAGTTCCGTGATAAGAATAATAGCACCCAGTGGCGTGCACAGAGGGTAGGCAAAAAAAATGTATGCTGCTTGTTTAACCTATTTTAAGTATGCTAGTATACCATTTCAAATATTCATAAGCAAGCAAATACTATAGACATAATAATTTGCATTTCAAAACATTAATAAGTTTATTCAGCGGCTCCATATTGACGAAAATACTTTGCCTACCCTAGGATTTCTCTGAGCAATCTTAATTTGAAAAAATCTTAGTTTTGACATGAATTAACGTAATTTTTTTAAATGTAAATGGATATGTTGGTAATATTGATTAATTTAAGGATATTTGTGATTGAACACAAACAAATAGCTTAAAGCAAAAACAACTAGCGGATATTTTTGCCTGCTTTCTGTGCACGCCACTGATAGCACCCATCCATCTCCTCCCGTTGGGTGTCCGTAAAATCGGCAATCGGCTCCAACGGAAGATCAGCGTTGGTTGTTTACAACCAGCATTTTTGCTGAGTTGGGGCCGTTTTGTGGCGCACATACATAATTATATTACAGTACTTATAGTTTTTTTTTTCTTCTGTGTATGTAAGTGTCATGTATGTAAGTGTCATAAATAAATATTTCTTTCTTCTTTAAAAGGCGACTAAGGAAAAACAAGAAGACGAACAGCAGCGTCTTTTTATTGGATTACCTACCACCTATCTGCGATCCCCAACCGCCTGCCAGGCGTGGGGATTATGGCAACCCCTCCCCTTTAAGGGATAGAGCGCCTTTTTTCAACAGTGGACGTTTCGGCTGCTGATGATGATGTAGATGAGTTCCGTGATCGACTCCATAATGGTCATTGAACTGAAACTATGAGAAGATACTTAACTTTTTCCATAATTAAGTACAGGTAAAAACGACCCAGACTCAAGACAAACAGATTATGTTCACGCACATGAATGTTTGTCCTGTGTGGGAATCGACCCCAAGACCTTAAGGTCAGCGGCCAGGGTAGCAAACTACAAAATCAACGGCCCTGTGTTGTTATTCAATATACGTGGCTGCCAAAGGAATCCGTAGCACTGTTTGTTTGAACGCACGAATTCAGTAATAGTCTTTTTTAGTGTAACGTCATATTATGTACTATCGCGGACACGAACGCTATACTATTTTTCAATCATAATAGTTTTTGATTGAAAACTGGTATAGCGTTCGTGTCCGCGATCCGGGCGACGACGACGTTCCGGGCGCTTACCCCGCCCGCATGTATTTTGGGCTGGCACGTGCAAGCGATTGTCGTCCTAAAGGTGATACACCGTTCGTGACAGCGAAAGTACGTAACGTAACTTCATCTTGAGTTCTGTACCCATCGCGGGGTTTGAACTACGCGGAGCATTTGACATTTTATTTTATTTTATTTATTCTTTAGCACACTTAGATATTTAATTTACATTGATTCTAATAAGCAATCTGGTTTTAGAGTAAGTAACATTTTAACGCAGTGGTATTTTTTCTCGTGCCTGCCAACAACACCAACAGTTTTTTTATTTTATTTTTTTATTATCATAATAAGAAACAACATACAAAAACATAAATAAAATAGCAACACTTAAGCCTCTTGGACTTTAGTGTGTAGTGTGTAGTGCTTACTGTTACGCAACTTGGTATTACCTGACAAGGTATTACCTGATAGTAATCGAAGCACCCACCCATAGAAAAGTCTCTTCCTGTCCCTGTCATCCAAAACTATAATTATAGCCTTTTGGTCCGATAGTTTTTTTGCCAGCTACAGTGACCTTCTACTTGTGTTACATAGCGGAAGAAATCTAAGATTAAAGTGGCGCCACCTAGATAGCACACTAGTACCCTTCCAACTTAACCATCCAGATGTCTCAAAAGACGAGCAACTGTCCAATGCAACTGTCCGTAGGTAAGCGTGTCGCTCACCACCAAGCCAACCACCCAGGTACTCGACTCGTTGCTAAGTTGCAAAAACCAACATGATAGTAATAATAACACCGTACATGTTTTGACAAAAAAATAATCAAAATGTAAAGGATATCGTAATATGTCATTTTGTCGACCTACACAGTATTAAATACGATTTCAATTAGTAAGATCATATATGACTCTGATATGCTTTAAAAGTTAGGCATAATACTCGGCAACGATACTTTCGCATATTCTATGATGAACCAAAAATATGGTATTACTATAAAAATATCTTTAATTAATTATAGAAGTATAGAATTCATTTGAAATGATTTATAATGTTATAATTATACCATATGTAACATATCTGAATTAAAAACATGTTCAAAATCATTTAAATTAAATTCGTCTTGTCAAAAAAAATTCGAGTACGTCCACCCTCCATAACAGTCCACGAAAGACTGATGGAAGGCGATCGCGGGGGCGCTGCAAGGGGTAATGCATCGCGTACGTGGTTTTTCTATAATTTCTTGTAAAACATGAATGAAATTAAGAAATGTAATCAATACAAATTGTAGAATAGGTTATTATGCTTTTTATAGTCCTAGTTTGACGTCTATCCGATGAACGGATATTTGACGCTAACACAATTCATATCCAACGTAGTACATTTTTTAAATACATATTGCTTGAAAACATTATATTTAATCTAATATCTAATCAATAAAACTGCTTGCTGAAGATCTGAGGTATAAGTACATATAATTTTCATAGCCAATGCAATAGCGGATTGATCCATCGAACTCTTTAAACTAAGGCTATTTTTGCAATTTTACCGTTGTTACCCCCTTAAGGGTGTATTTCTGTTTTTATGGAAATTCATCACTTAAGGGTATGAAATAAGATTTGAACCATTCTATGGTGATTTTTTTTTGGAAATTGATTTGATATATTAAATACATATGAACCACTCATACTCTTCATTTAAAAGCACCTTCATCTGAATGGGATAAGATTTATATTGTATAGCGGCCAGGGGGCCTACTCGCAAAATCGACAACGATACATTAGAAACGAAACGATACGTCTCCGAATGTATCGCACCTGCCCTACTCTAACAAATGTTCGAATTTCTCGTCGATTATCGTTGCGGTAGAGTAAATATGTATCTGTTATACGATGTTCGGAGCGAATGAAATAAATAATAAGTACAAAGTTATGGCCTCGCAGTTAGAATAAAATGATTTATAAATAAAATAACTAATAATAATTTATAAATTAAATTAAATTGAATTAAATTAAACTAAATTAAAAAAAAAAACTTAATTTAATTAAATTTTTATTCAATTAATTATTGAAATCAAACTACTTTTACGGATTTTATCGCGGTTTATTTTAATTAATTATTTAATTAATCTTTTTTATTATTATTTTAAATTTACTCTGCGAAATGCAGCAATCTAAAGGACGGCATGTGGCTTACCATCAGGTGATCCTTCTGCTTATAACCAATTTAAATAATCATTAAAAATAAAAGAAATACATATTTTTATCCGGTCCGGTACCTTTTGTGAACTAAAAGATAAATAAAAAATATCAAAAAATAAAGAAAAACAAAGAAAATCAAAGGTAAAAACTAAAACGATATCGCCAACGACACCTAATGAGCTATCGTCAAGATTATCGTAAAAATCACGTTTAGGTCGTTGCCAAATTCGAATATTCGATAAGAGACTTTGCGACTAAGAGTAGGTTATGGACGATAATGTCGAATAATGTATCGTTCGTTCATTCGTCGTTACGACATAGAAAACGATGTAACTCAGAGTAGGATTCGACACGACAAATATCACGATATATCGATAATCGTTTTTGCGAGTAGACGCCCAGGTACGTGCTACGCTACGTATAAAGTGAAATATTAAAAAAAGAAATAGGAACATCAAATTCATTTATTCAAACAAAAAATAGCATTTTTCCTTCAATTTAAAAGAATGAATCAAATTAAAAACAAATTGCTACAATAATAGTGGTACACAATATATTTTTTCAAATAAAGAGACACAGATGCATACATGTTATTCACTTCAACAGTTTAAAATTTACCGTTTGTGTAAATGCTTTTGACAATTTAATTCAAATAAAGCCTGTAAACGGTATGAAACACCGACGGCTCGCTAAAAAAACTCAGAAAAGTACACACATACATTATATACCTACATATTACATTTGAACAAAAAATATAAACACAAAGCAATAATTATCGCTGAAAATTTGCTTTATTCGAAGCACGTCCAAAATGAAATGACCGCATGAATGTACATAACAACATGCTTTTACTGTCAACACTAAATAAAGTTTTAATTCTGAAAAAAGGTTCAATTTGAGAGCAAAATACCCATTTACAAAATGATCCGCCATTTATGAATTCATTTGTTACAAAAAATGCGATAAATGAAGAACCGCTCTACCGATTTTGTGCAAACTTCACATAAACCATCTACTAAATAGTCCGAACAAAGCCTAAACATTTGGTTTGGATAGGTGAGCCCGTTTTTGAGTTATAAAATTACAACGAAAAGTGGCATTGATTTTTATAGATATACGGTCTTATTCATAAAAAAAGCTTATCAAAGGTTTTAAGCACTGATTAGTTATAGTGTTCTATAAGGTTATAAAACGTTCTATAAAGTTGCTTATTCATAAACGTTTCATAAACCATCTATAAGTAATACGTCTCTATAAAACGTTTTTCAATCAAAGTATTGCCATTATAATGAAGTTGGTCAACAAATTGATCGAATACACCCAATCGTCACAGATAATAATGTGTCTACACACCGCCTAGGTGTGATCATAGACATTATTACAGATTATAAAACATTTTATTGTTAGTCTACGAAACGATGACGACTGTCGATTTGACGGGCGTGTTGGTCTAGTGGTTGGACACCCTGGCTGCTATCCAATAGGTCGTGGGTTCGATTCCCGCCAAGTGTCTAGGTGTTATTTATCTATTTAATTATGTATTTACAATAAAAAAAGTACTTATATAAGTATAAGTATCAATTATCAGGTTTCATACATCCATCGATCATTGTCATTGTTATTTGATTGTTAATGTTTGTTTGGTAATGTTGTAACAAGCGCGTAATAATAACTAACCTAAAATAAACTTATAAATTAAAATATATTAAATTGTATAATAATAATAAAATAAACGTTAAGTACTGAATAAAATAATAAATCATAATAGTTTGTAGTGTAGGTACTTTTATTTTGATTTCTTACTTTTCATTGAACTGATATGATGCCTGTATGGACTAGAACTCTTTGCCTTCCCAATGTGGCCCAACTAAAGAAAAAAAATGAACTGATGAATGTGACACAAATGCCATTTTCTTAATGATTAATAATCAGCTGTTGAAAGTCGGCCATTTTTTACCTTATATCACGCTAGCACTGTTATAGTAGGGGTCTGCCCTCTATAACTTTAAAACGTATCTAAAGAACGCTTTAGTGCTAAAATGCGTTTATGAATAATACTTTTTGAAAATCATACTATAGCGAGCCTATAAATGTGTGATAACTTTTTATGAATAAGACCGATAGATGATAGGATAACAGCTAACAGTAAGGGATATAAAATAATGATATTACGGTTGTGGTGGATACGCGTGGTGTAGACCTGGAAGACACAATACATTAGAATTTTTTAAACCAATAACAGTTTTTGAATTCTATAAATACTTCAAGACTTCCACCTCATATCAAATCAAATCAAATCAAATGTTTTATTGCTTGCTAAGTGTACATTAAGATCTTAATAATAATACATTATACTTATGACTTAGCACCTTTTACAGGTGTAGCAATTATTAATGTCTAGTTTCCCCTACATAATTCGTTAATTTTTGAGTATTTTATTATGTCGTTCTTAGAAAGTATGTCATTTTATTAAATTTAAGTTCATTGTGTTAGATTCTCCTGTCTAGTATTTCTACGTATTAATATTATAATATAGTATGTTATGTAATATGTTTAGAATATTTATTTTGTTTACGGTTATGTAAACAAAATAAATATTCTACAAAATGCCTTTGTACATTGATATCTACAACGTATTGTTAAATTTACATGTAACTTTTGGTGTACAATAAAGTGTATTTATTATTATTTTATTATTATGTATGTTTACTATTTTTTTATCAAATTCAAATTCTATTATTTTGTAGAGCAACTATCTAGTTTCTAAATATTCTTTTACAGAGTAAAAGCATTTTTGTATTAACAATAGTTTTAATTCCTTATTAAATAGCTTCAGATTCTTTTGATTTTTAATATTATTTGGCAGCTTATTGAATATTTTAATTCCCATATAATATGGACTTTCATTTAGCATTTTTATTCGTGAAGGCGGTAAATATAAACATTTTTTGTGGCGGGTATTAATATTGTGTATGTCTTCCATTTTAGTATATGTATTTAAATTTTTATAGACATACATGCAAGTGTCATGAATATATATTGATGGCAGTGTTAATAATTTCATTTTAATAAAATGTGGTTTGCAACTTTGTGTATTATCTATTTCGGCCAATATTCTGATACATTTTTTTTGCATTATAAATAATTCATTTACATTAGTACTATTTCCCCATAACATGACACCATACTTTAACCATGAATACGCGTACGCATAGTAAGCCGATAAGGCGGTTTGTGTATTTGTGCTATATTTAATTTGGAATAAAGCATAGGTAAATTTGGATAGTTTAGATTTAACATATTCAATATGAGTTTTCCAATTTAGATGCGTATCTATGTTTATACCGAGTAAATTAAATGTATCTACTTCTTCTAATGATGTATTTTGATAATTTATATGAATACTCAAGGGGGTGCTTTTATATGATCTAAATTGTATTATTTTGGTTTTAATTAAATTTATTTCTAAATTATGATCCTGTAGCCATTGCGTTATAATTTGTAGTGTATTTTGGATGGGGGGGTTTGGGTTATTAGGATGTTCGCATTTGATTAGAATAGAGATGTCATCTGCAAAGAGTATTGGCAAAGAGGTATTTCTGTCTAATATTTTTGGGAGGTCGTTTATATATATAAGAAATAATACACAACCTAACACACTTCCCTGTGGTATTGAACATGTTAACTGTCTGACCGAAGATCGTATGTGTTTTATTTCATTTTTATCAATGTGCTCAATCTGGACTATTTGTTTCCTATTGTTCAAATATGATTTGAACCATAAGAAGGCTGGCCCTCGGATGCCAGATCCGTATAATTTGGTTAATAGTATTTCATATGAAACTTTGTCATAGGCTTTCGACATATCCAATAGCAGTCCTAACACTTGTTCTTTGTTATTTATATGTTGAAGTGCTCTCTGAACATATTTAAATACCGCTGAGGTTGCAGATCTAGATTTACGAAATCCGTTCTGGCTGTCATCCAGGATGCTGTATTTTTCTAAAAAGTTATAGAGACGGTTGCACATTGCCTTTTCAAATACTTTTGAAAAAGTTGGTAGTAGAGCTATTGGTCTGTAGTTTCCGGGAGTACAGGTACTATCCTTCTTATGGATTGGCTTAACTAGCGAAATTTTTAATTGGTCCGGAAATATTCCGTCTTGGAAACTTTGATTAATTAATAATGTTAGTGGAAATGAAAATTCTTCTGCGCACTGTTTTAGCAGAATTGGGGGTATATCATCTATTCCGCTACTATGTTTATTTTTAATAGATTGGATAATTTTTAGTATTTCTGTTTGGCTAACGGGGCTTAGATATATTGTATGTGTGGGTTGATTTATTACTGGTCGTCCGATTTGTTTTTGGTTTGTTATTGATTTTTCACCTACAGTCGCAAAGTATTCATTAAATATATTTGTTATGCTGGTTGGACATTTAATTTCTTCATTATTTATTTTTAGTGTTATGTTTTTATATTTACGTTTTTTTATCTTGCCTGTTTTAGTGTTGATTATGTTCCACATTGTTTTTATTTTGTTATCCGATTTTTTCATTCTGTTTATATAGTCTAGTCGTTTCGATATTTTTATACTGCGTTTTAGTGCATTACTATATTTTGTATAGAATTTTTTTATTGTATTATTTTTAGTATAGTTAAGGATAACTTTTAGTGCTCTTTTATGTTTGCATGATATTTTAAGGCCTTTTGTGAGCCATCCTTTAATAGGTTTATTTCTTATTTTTACTCTTTGTTTTGGTATATGTTTATTTAGTAGATGTTTTGTTATTGTTATAAATGATTCGTATTTAGCATGCAAGTTAGTATTTTTATTTAATTCACGCTCCCAATCTATTTGTTTAATTGAGTATTTGAAAAGCTCTATCTTGTTTTTTGTAAATATTCTTTTTTCTGTGTATCTTACTATATCATTATGTGTAAATAAATTGTTTTGGTTTAGTTTGATATTTAATGCTTTATGGTCTGAAAAGCCATAGTCCTCTACCGATGAATTGTCGATAAGTGGTGTATAGTTTGTAAATAGGAGATCAATGCACGTTGAGGTAGATTTCGTCACACGTGTAGGCTCGCAAATTAGTTGTTGTAAATTAAACGTTTTCATGAGATTTAAGAGTTCTAATGTTTGCTTGGTCCTCTTATTAACATTTATATTGAAATCTCCCCCTATTATTAAGTATTTACTAGAATTTTTGACATTTAATTTATACAATAGTTTTTCTATTTGTTTACAAAATATGTCAAACTGACGATCTGGCCTATATAAGCCTATAATAATACAGTTCAATTTTGGAATTTCTATGGCACTAAATTCTATGACGTACTCTTTGGAATAATTTACAATGTCTGCTCTCTCGACGAATTCGATAGTCTTTTACAATTATGCATACTCCTCCTCCTTCATAAGTCTTTCGACAGAACATTGATGCTATTTTATACCCTTGAATCGAAATACATTTACAGAAATGTTCATTTTTCCAGAGTTCAGAAAGTGAAATTATGTGAATTCCTGAATCTAATAACATTTGTTCCAGTAAATCTAACTTATTACCTATACTTTGAATATTCTGAAAAACAATTGTAAATTTACTATCGAAATGTATCTTTTCCGTCCTGTTTTTGTTTTGTTATAATGTTATTCTGCGGTGTTATATTCAATCATGATCTCTCTCCGTTGGTGATGTTTTGCTCATGAAATGTGCTATTACTGGCATCTAGAATTTGTTGGTCTTCGGTCTTCAATTCGGTGGGGCTGTATTCTTTCCCATTTATGTATAGCTTGTGGTTTTTTATGACGGCATGATCCCCTCTATCTCTTGCTATTCGTAGGTTTCGTCTTAGTTCGCTGCGGTATTGTAATGTTTTGCGATCCATAAATGGTCCCATAGCCAGCCCTGTATTTCTAAATTCAGTCGAATTTTCAATAATATATTTTGTCATTCTTTTGTTGGTCAGTTCAATTACTAGTGGTCTCCTATTACCTCTTTTTCCTAGGCGTTTTAGTTCATCTATATATGGGTTGATATTCAGGTTCATGATATCATAGAAAATGTGAGAAACACGGTCATACAATTCATGCTCAGTTTCGTTGTAATGCTCATTTAAGCCATATAGGACAATTTTCTTTGAATTCGATATGTTGTTAAGTTGTTGTTCTATGTTCTCAATGTGTTTTTCTAAGTTGTGTATGTTCTCCTTTAAGTTTTCCTGTTCTTTTGTCAAGTTATATGTACTCTTCTCAAAATCATTTTGAATTTTTAATACTGCGTTATTAATTTCTTCGTGGATTGTATTTTTTACATCTTGAAGTATAGACGTTTTTATATTCTCTAATTTTATATCTAACAGTTGACTTATTTTTGTTATAATTTGCGTCTCATTTTCTAGAAGACTTGGTGTCGTTGAGGAAAAATGATGAAATTCTTGGTTTGTTTGCGTATCTCCAATAATATCGTCTACCGATTGATCGCTAGTGCAATTTTCGTTTTCCTGTATTATATATTTTGTGGATGAGTCACAATTAGGTTTTCTACGAAATGTTACATTCGTCTCAGACATACTTTGTTGGGCTTGCCGTATAGGAGTATTAGTATTGTTTCCCTTTGGCATTTTGCATATGCAAGCCTGGCATTTCCATATACTTTTATTAGTGACTGTCATTTCATTAAAAGTTTTGGTAGTTATATTTGTACATTGCAGGTCGTAATATTTATTGCAAAGTGAGCATTTAAGAAATTCTTTTTTTGGTATGTTTTGATAGCATCCTGCGCATTGAACCATTTTTTCACTCAGTGTGTCAATAAGGATAATAATTTATAAACTGGTAATGGTCGTTTGTATATGTGATGCCCTCTGATGGCAGGCGAAGAGTTTAATGCGTAGTTATAATTTCTATCCTTGTGGCGTCCTCTGTTGAAATTTGCTGAGTATATTTACCTGGTTCGTCTATAAGATGTCAATCGATCCTATTATGTAAGTACCTTATTTGTTCTCATAGGTGGCGTTTTATTATATTATTTGGGTCAATATTAATCTGCTTCAAAACAATTTGTAAACACAATATGGGTCAAGATTTTCCCTGATTCACTCTATTACTATTTTATTCTCACTCACTTGCTTTTCTTTTTGATGATCGATGGATTTCTTGATTGTTTGTAACGACACAGTTTGGCTGATTATATCCAGTCCAATTTGCACTTAACGATTCGTACAGGTAAACTTGAATTTATGATTTTAGATTGGCTCGAATAGGTGGAATAGGTCACTGATGGAACTGTTAATTACTGATGTCAATAATTGCGAATTCATTGCACTGTTTCGAATTATATAAATATTTTGCTAACGGAGCGTATTGCAAAAACGTCTACACACTTGGCCGCCTACCCTCTTATTCCCTCAAAGTATAGGTAAGGTATCCAAATATTATTTTTAGATGAGTAATTTTAATCCCTTAATCATGTGCATTGGGATAAGATTACAGTTTAGATTCTAAAAAAAATTATATTATCGGTACCATTATCCTCATTGGACCAGCATATAATAATAATCCTTAAAATATTTATTTTGTTGGAGTCGATCTACGAGAAGAATGTTTTTCCCATGGACAGACCATATGGTCTCTATAGAGCAGGACATGCTAAAAATCAAAACGAACCCATCTTAATGAACACTAATTGGAAGTAAAAAGTCGTGTATTCAGTAATTTTACTTTAATGATTTTATTCCTCCTTCATGTACAAAAACTATAGTCTAAGTTATTTAATTCAAATTTTGGACTACGGTTATAGGATAATTTTATGACAGTAATAGGTTTCTCAGCAACAGCTCAGTGGGCGAGCGCTTGCCTTGGAAACAAGGTGTGCAGGTTCCCCCGGCTCAACCAAAGTCAAAATATCTTTATTATGTATAGGCCCCACGGAGGCACTTACACAAAAATCATTTTTACAAACTACCACCGGATCGTAACGCGGCCGCTACTGAGAAGTTCCGGCAAGAAACTCAGCGGGCTTGTCTTTTTTTATAATATAAAAAAAAACAGTTTCACAAATTATACATAACAGTGTTAAAATTCTAAGCTTGCATGAGTTGAGCAGTTCAAGCCCACGCAGCTTTGTCCTCCAGGTAATCCGAGATTCTATAATAAGCCTTTTTTGACAATCGGCTTTTTATCAATGGTTTAAATTTCTTTATTGGAAGATCTCGGATATCCTGTGGTAGTTTGTTATAAAAACGTATACTTTGGCCCATAAACGATTTGCCTATTCTGTGGAGACGTGGCATGTACAACAAGATCGTGTTTGTTCCGGGTATTAATATTATGTGTATCACTATACTTTTTAAAAGAACTGATATTTTTTTAACATAAACTAAATTTTCAAATATGTATTGTGAGACAACCGTTAGAATATTTATCTCTTTGAATTTCTCTCTAAGTGAATCAGTAGGAGCCAGATTGTATATGGCTCTTACAGTTCTTTTCTGCAGAATAAATAATAGTGTTAAGTTCTGCAGAAGATCCTAATCATAGTAATATACCATATGACTGTGAAAATAGCTGAAATAAACAATTCTAGCGGTTTCAACATCAATTAAACGTCTAATTTTCTTGACTGCATAAGCCGCGGAACTTAGCCTACCCGACAACTTCTTAATTTGTGGGCCCCGTTGTAGTTTGGCGTCAATTGTTATACAAAAACCACAGTCTACCTAAAAACACAGTCGACGCCTCAAGGTCCAACGCTGCTCCATTTATTTCTACATTGGTTGCCAGCTGTCTCACATTAGGAGTTACAAATTTCATACATTTTGTTTTGGCCTCATTAAGTTTTAAATTGTTAACCAATGGACAACCATAGAAAGGACATTGTTCACTTCGTCATAATCATGGAGTTTACGCTTAACTTTAAATAGAAGAGATGTATCATCCCCGAACAATACAATATTAAGTTTGTCCCCCACGAAGTAGGGTAACCCTCTGATTTCTTCAATAGGCATGATGACTAATTTTGAAAAAATACTCTATAATGTACTTACAGGTCTACTATTGCAGAAAATAATCATATTTTTGTATTAAATTTACAATTAATAGGAATATTTTAAATTTTTTAAATAGAGTTGGATTTCTTTCCAAAACGAAGGCTGGTGCATGGCGCCATTTTGTGACGTCACTACGGTTTAAGTAAACATCTGTCTGTAGGTATAAAAGTGAATCATTGTATGAAAGAAAAAGTTGGGATGACAGTTTGACAGTTGTTTATTTATACCAGATTGACGTCATTAATTCTGATCAGTTTGTATTACAAAATTGCGATTAGCTGTAATTAAGTAATTTATTTGCTTAAATATCACGAATATCCCTATAATCTATACTTATAATAAAACTGTAACAGGTCTAATTCTGTACATTGAAGATAATATGAAAATTATATTTGGAGGGCATTCTATAAACGATACTGAGGCCGAAAATGTATTTTGTTTAATTTTTGTCTGTCTGTCTGTCTGTATCACGGATGAGCATCACGCCGACACTACTGAATGGATTCAAATGAAACTTGGCATGATTTGAGATCTTACTACGAGGTAGGACATAGGATACTTTTTATCCCGTAATCTAGCACGGCTCTTTTGGGAGAGGGGATTAAAGTCAAAACGGGTACTTGGTTATACGCTTGGTCCGATTTTATCAATTTTTCTTTATAATATAATAAAAATTAGTAAGGAAACACTCATAGAGGGTTGTTATCAAGGTTTTGTAATCGATCGGGTTAAGCAACGTTAGGTAAGGTCATTAAATAGATGGGTGACCGTTTAACGCCATTTGAACTAAACAGGTCCGTGCTTCGGAGAGCAAGTAAAAAGTGGGTCCCAGTATTTAACCGACTATAAAAAAGGAGGTTATGTATTCGATGCGAATTTCTGTTATTAAAAGTTTAGTAAACGTAAAAATAGCGCAGGCGGAGCTGCGTGGGTCAGCTAGTTATGAAAATGAAATGCATTTTTGGAATCAGTGCAATCTGTTCTAATATTAAAAACCACAGATTCATTGGTATTGTGTTGTAGTCATCATGCCTATTGAGGCATGGAATTAACAAATGGGCTAAGTGCCAAAAAACTGATTAATGAGAAATTAAATATAACTGTTTAATATTAAAAATACATTATTATTCGAAAATTATTGATGAAGATACTAATTCAAAGGATACTGTCCAATCATAAATGTACTTGAAACGTTTCATTTTAAACCAATTTCTGTTAAAAAGGGACTTTTAAGTAGCTAAATTTAACAAGGGACATAAGCCAATACCTTTGTCGTTCATATGGGCTAAGTGCCATGGCAATTGAATAGGGGCTAAGTGCCAGTTATTTTTAAACTTTTATTTACTTAGTAATTATTACACAAATTTCTGTAAAATTCTTGACAATTCTCCGGCATGTAATCAATCATAGTCTGTAGATCCTATTTTTCTCTGCATATTGAGTTTTGGGCCACAAGTCTATGCAATGTCACAGTTTTTATACCGGCAGTAGCTTTTCCTTCTTTTTAATACATTTACTTCTTTACAAGTTTCTATATCAGTAAATATGTAGTTGTGAATGTCGCATTAGTCCGACTAAGCGATATGCTTAAAAAAAATGTAATAAGTACATCATTTCTTATCCTGCCTGGCTTATCATTTCGCACTGACAATTAATCATGTGCGAATCGCCATTGTGCTATTGTTACCAGCTTTCGGTGAAGGAAAACATCGTAAGGAAACCTGCATGTCTGAGAAAGCCTAACTAGCTTTCGAATGACGTGTGAAGTCATCTAACCCGCACTTGGCCAGCGTGTAGTGTCGACTACTGAATGGATTCAAATGAAACTTGGCATGATTTGAGATCTTACTACGAGGTAGGACATAGGATACTTTTTATCCCGTAATCTAGCACGGTTCTTTTGGGAGAGGGGATTAAAGTCAAAACGGGTACTTGGTTATACGCTTGGTACGATTTTATCAATTTTTCTTTATAATATAATAAAAATTAGTAAGGAAACACTCATAGAGGGTTGTTATCAAGGTTTTGTAATCGATCGGGTTAAGCAACGTTAGGTAAGGTCATTAAATAGATGGGTGACCGTTTAACGCCATTTGAACTAAACAGGTCCGTGCTTCGGAGAGCAAGTAAAAAGTGGGTCCCAGTATTTAACCGACTATAAAAAAGGAGGTTATGTATTCGATGCGAATTTCTGTTATTAAAAGTTTAGTTAACGTAAAAATAGCGCAGGCGGAGCTGCGTGGGTCAGCTAGCTATGAAAATGAAATGCATTTTTGGAATCAGTGCAATCTGTTCTAATATTAAAAACCACAGATTCATTGGTATTGTGTTGTAGTCATCATGCCTATTGAGGCATGGAATTAACAAATGGGCTAAGTGCCAAAAAACTGATTAATGAGAAATTAAATATAACTGTTTAATATTAAAAATACATTATTATTCGAAAATTATTGATGAAGATACTAATTCAAAGGATACTGTCCAATCATAAATGTACTTGAAACATTTCATTTTAAACCAATTTCTGTTAAAAAGGGACTTTTAAGTAGCTAAATTGAACAAGGGACATAAGCCAATACCTTTGTCGTTCATATGGGCTAAGTGCCATGGCAATTGAATAGGGGCTAAGTGCCAGTTATTTTTAAACTTTTATTTACTTAGTAATTATTACACAAATTTCTGTAAAATTCTTGACAATTCTCCGGCATGTAATCAATCATAGTCTGTAGATCCTATTTTTCTCTGCATATTGAGTTTTGGGCCACAAGTCTATGCAATTCACAGTTTTTATACCGGCAGTAGCTTTTCCTTCTTTTTAATACATTTACTTCTTTACAAGTTTCTATATCAGTAAATATGTAGTTGTGAATGTCGCATTAGTCCGACTAAGCGATATGCTTAAAAAAATGTAATAAGTACATCATTTCTTATCCTGCCTGGCTTATCATTTCGCACTGATAATTAATCATGTGCGAATCGCCATTGTGCTATTGTTACCAGCTTTCGGTGAAGGAAAACATCGTAAGGAAACCTGCATGTCTGAGAAAGCCTAACTAGCTTTCGAATGACGTGTGAAGTCATCTAACCCGCACTTGGCCAGCGTGGTGGACTGTGGCCTAAGCCCCTTCCTCGTGAGGGAAGGCCCGTGCCCAACAGTGGGACATAAACAAGGGCTGGTATTATTATTATTAATATCTTCCCGGTGGTCTTCATTGACGCTGTAACGACTCTGGGCACTCCATATGGACATCGACAGGGTCAGAGTTACATTTTTAGGAGAGGCCCGTGTGCAATAGTCAGACAAAAACCAGGGCTGGTAAAAAATAGGTTTCTATGGAGTAACCCGAACGTTACTGTCCAGCCGCCGAGAGAATGCGTTCCTGAAGTCTGTCAGTTGCTCATGACTAGTGATGTGAAATAATTAACGCTATTATTTCCTGATCGAAGAAAAAAGTAACATCAGTTTCAATAATTTTTTGTTTGGTTTCTTATTTGTGAATGTAATAAAGAAATTAAAAATGCAATAATTATTATCTTCAGCAATATTGATTACCATATCAGAAAAATATTTGTGACTGGCAAACAAACTTTAATCAGATTCCGATTCGCTTGAGGAGGTGCCGTCTTCGTCCTCATCTTCGCCTCCATGTATTATTATATTATTATCAAAGATAGTATTCATTCTGATACCAGACATATAAAATAACTACTGATATTACGCTACTTACCTTCGCGCGTTCGTTTCGTGCGCATGTTTGATATTATTAACTTTATTATTACATTATATTATAATTAAAAATAAGAAAGAATAACGAATTCTACATATTTACAGCATAACTAAAAGTAACGTTACAATTGTCCGATATTTTTGGCGCATCACTTCAAAAATACACAGTTGGGGTATCCTTGTAACAGCGTAGTATGGATTAACCTACAATTAACAAAACAAACTTTTCTTATTTTTTCAACATAAAATTTAGCGTAAAGCAATAACATTTACTTTTAGTTCACATAATTATTTATTTTCTTATGATATTTTTTCGTTAGCAGGGCAAATATACAATAACATTTTTTTATTGTAAATGCAACGCCACGTCAAAGTTACATCGTCCGTTTCATCATGACCTGTCAGTAGACGTGCGCTTATCATGTCCGGAAGCGGATTGCACATGGAACGATTCCTTTCTCTCTGGGAACTATGTTCAGGAACCATGTCCGCGGAACTATCTAGTTCCGTCGGTCCAGGCGTTGCATTTACGAGTCATGTTAGTGTGATTGGAACCATTAATGTATAATAATAACAGTAGCAATGCATTAAGTTATTATGTACCTACTACGCACTAGAGGAGACGCTTCAACTAGACTGTTTGTACGTGTTATATAGTCACGTATTAATTAAGCTATTGTAAATTTTTATTTGAAAAAAATAATTCATTTCCTAGTGAATATGCGATATTTCGTCACATTCAAGAGTCAACCTTAAATACTATTACACAAGTAACATTATTTATTGTATGTATACATAAAATAAGTGACACACTAGATACAGAATTCGGACAGAAAGCGCGGTCGGGTAGGTTCGGGAAGGTTCGTGCCACTTCGGGAGGCGTCAGTCGGTGCAATATCTGTCTACGGTGCGGTGAGATCGGTCCGACCGAAGTTCTAGCTTAGTTCGATCCCGCACCGATGAGGACATGCGGAACGACTTCAAACTATACCGTGGATTGGAACGATATCGTTCCAGTTGCGGACATCGTTCCGAGAACTATTACGGTCCGGAACGACCCACCTCTACCTGTCAGGAACGCATTCTCTCGGCGGCCGGGGTATATATAGTTTGTGTATGCCACCCGTCCTCAAGTTGTATATTATTTTTTTGGATTGTTTCTCCTAGGAGGCAAAATAGAGAAGGAAAGTTTGCAATTTTCCAATTTACGTGAAACTTAGCTTGGTAATACTTTTAGTTAATACTCTTCAACAAATTATTTACAATGCGTTACCAAAGTGCGAGAGTAGGCAGCGCGCGATGAAACCGCATAATATAACAGAGAAAGACAACAAAATTTTAAGGTTGGAACATTAACATGAGTCGTCAGTTTTTTTTTTTTTAATCGAATGTACATTTTTCGATATCGATTATTTCTTTCACTTACTATTTTCACGTTCCTATAAAGGTCAAACGTCGAGCTGTCAAAAAACCAATAATAAAATGGACAGAGTATAGTTAACATGATGTGCTAGCACCTTGAGAGAAAGAAAACAATATTCTGTCTACGGCTAGCACCGACTTCAATATATTTTCGTTACTTTATGCTTTTTAGATAATTTACTTTGAAGTAGGTTTTTTTTTAAATAGTTTATTTCATTGGTGTAAATTTTAGTGAATTTTACGTTTTAATGAAGAAGGGACAAATTCATGCTAACAACAAATTATTATAAAGTTAATTATTGCTCATAAAAAGTAAAGGATACAAAATGTTTATTGTGGGTTATCCCTAAGAGATAAACATATACCATTACAAACTTTTTTGTAGACCTTGTTATGGTGTACAATACTGTAGTACATTATTTTGATCTATCTGGTAGGGTTCAGCCAGCAGCGTTTGCAATGTAAGCAGTGTTTCTCTACTATATTATGCATTTATTATACATATAAACCTTCCTCTTGAATTCTATTTCTATTTATTAATAAAAACCGCATCAAAATCCGTTGCGTAGTTTTAAAGATCTAAGCATACATAGGGACAAACAGACAGCGGGAGCGACTTTGTTTTATAATATGTATAGATTGTACGTCAAAAACTACGTAACATAAAATGAAAATCTGTTGCTAAAGGCTCCCACACATAACTGCGATGCGATGCGATGCGATACAAGTTGCAGGAACTTGTATCGAAAATTCATTTGTTTCTCGCCGCATCGCAGTTATGTGTGGGAGCCCTAATTAAACCCTAAACACCCCACATGATATTTCAATTTAGGGAAGAGTCGAAGTTTTTAACCGACTTCAAAAACAGGAGGAGGTTCTCAATTCGACTGTATATAATATATTTCTTGTTATGTATGCTCTCGCATAACTCAGGCAATTATGAACCGATTTGAAAAAGTCTTTCTTGTACGGATAGGCCGATCCACTGAAAGGGTCCAAAAAACATATTAAGTAAGAATAAGTACTAAGTAGTTCCTGAAAAAACAAGAAAGGCGCGTCAGAAAAATTTGCTTATATATGCTTAAAAGTTGACATTTTTATTACTTAATAAGGAACAAAAATGGTCATAACTGGCAAATATTTACCGTTTTCAATGAATCTTTTCTTATTCGAAAGAAACAACCGCTATAATTTTTTCAAGAATATTTTATATTGCAATCAGTTCAGTAGTTTAAAAGATATGAACTGGTTACGTTTCCATTAAGTTACTTTAGCTTAGCCGTTCGAGATAGTTAATAATTTCGCATTGCGAAAGCTATAATGTTGAATAATATTGGCTCGCATTATGCTTGTCATTTTTTGACGTAGTAATATATTTTTCCACACGTTTGCTCGTAAAGTGAGCCTTAGTACTTCGCTTTTAGGGTCATAGGGGAATGAACACATAATAAAGGAATGGAATGGAGGGAAGCGTCAAGGACAAGGGTGGACTGTGGGGTGAAATTAATAAACCTACACAGATCACAGATAAGGCACCTAATAGGTGCACTCACTGGATATTTTGGTACCAATGAGCACCTCTACAGAATGAGGCTAAGTACTGTAATGTTGATACTTGTAGATTCTGTGACGGTGAAAAAGAGTCTATGCGACACATATTGTGTGGCTGCGAACCTCTTGCGAGACGTAGGTTGAGACATAAGGGAATCCTACGCCAGCAGGCTTAGCACGATTTGCCAAGACTTCGTAATCTTGACAGTTCGGTGTGGAGTATGACGTAGTTATCGACCTAGTTAATACCGAAAATGACGTTTCTACGTCTGACTGCTGATGATTATGTACAGCTCCAAGCTAGTGCAATCGTTGCGTACCTAAGGGAACTCTTCGACACGCCAGCAACAGAGTAAGGCTAGGAAGGGCACAATGGATCTTCATTCGTTCATTCACAAATATTTTGTACAGCATTTGCATATGTTCCCCAATAAACCTATTTTTTTATAAAATTTTGCTAATGTTGACTTCACTCAGCTTTTACGACGCAAGTTTTAAGACGAAAATTCGCATATAGGTATGTTAATGTTAGTAGAAAACATTCCTTAGGTATCTACCTAATACTGCCTATCAGATACGAAATATATTATCTATCTATACATATTATAAAACAAAGTCGCTCCCGCTGTCTGTCCCTATGTATGCTTAGATCTTTAAAACTACGCAACGGATTTTGATGCAGTTTTTCTTAATAGATAGAGTGATTCAAGAGGAAGGTTTTTATACATGCATAATATAGTAGAGAAATAATGATAATTTCAGATGTTTCTAATGTGATGTCGTAAATAAACACATTTTTTGCGCTTACATATCAAACGCTGGCTGAACCATACGAGATAGATCAAAATAATGTACTACAGTATTGTATATCTTAACAAAAAGTCCGCGATGGTATATTTTTATCTCTTAGGGATAACCCACAATAACCATTTTTTATCCTTTACTTTTTATGGGAAATAATGGCTTATTTACGAAGCGATTTTAAGCAATAGTACAACATTAACCCTTATCCAATGATATTATACTTATCCAACTAAGTATAATGTACATTTGTTTGGAATTGTATTTGTATTTTTTTTATTATTTAATTATTATAAATAACTGTACATATTTATTAATAAAAATTTACTGATTTTTAAAATAAAATAAAAGTTTGGCAGTTAGTTCTAATTTAAGTTATTTTCTTTTTTCTCTCTTTCTTTTGGTGTGCAAATAAAGAGTGTTCTATTCTATTTGTAATATATTAATAAACTCTAAAGAAAACATAAGTATTTGTATTGCTTAATGACAAAAAAGCTGTGAACGTTGTATATATAGACATTCTGTAGTATATTTAGTATCAGCAAATTTTGTGTGCATATCTGGTAGGTCTGAGAATCGGCCAACATCTATTTTTAACCGACTTCAAAAAAGGAGGAGGTTCTCAATTCGTCTGTATATATATATTTTTTTCTATGTATGTTCGCGCATAACTGGCAATTATATAACAGATTTGAAAAAATCTTTCTTCCATCCATTCTTTAATCCGTTAATTGGGTCCCATAAAAAAATTATTGCTTAGTAATAAGTAGTTCCTGAAAAAACAAGAATGTTGACTGCGCAGGAAAGCTGCAAGAAAGCCTATATAGATTACTTTATGTCGCTTTTTAAGGACAAAAATGGTGATAACTCTGGCAAATATTAACCAATTTAAATGATTCTTTTTTTATTCGAAAGAAGAAACCACTGTAATGAACCTGTATGAATTTTATCACAACCGGATAAGGACTTCCTGGAGGACCATGAATGATATGGAAGAATTTATCTGGTAAAAACCATAAAACTGATGTTCTCCTTTACATTTCTCTGACAAATATGAACCGATTTCGATGATTCTTTTTTTATTCGAGAGAGTAAACTACTATGATGATTCCATGCAAATTTCATTACGATCGGATAAATTGTTTCTGAGTTTCTGAAGAAACATGAATTATGTAAAAGTATGTAGACGATAATGTGAAATAATAATGATGTCATAACCTACCTAGATCATTTTACCGTCTTCGATGGTTCAATCTTTATGTATGAAAATATCACTATAAAGAATAAAATAAAATATTTTTTTAAAATATTGAACCGACTTAAATAACACTAAAAAGTATAATAATAATAATATAATAATACCAGCCCTTGTTAATGTCCCACTACTGGGCACGGGCCTCCCTTCAAGATGAAGGGGCTTAGGCCATAGTCCACCACGCTGGCCAAGTGCGGGTTGGCGGACTTCACACGTCATTCGAAAGCTAGTTAGGCTTTCTCAGACATGCAGGTTTCCTCACGATGTTTTCCTTCACCGAAAGCTAGTAACAATCGCACAAAGACGATTCGCACATGATTATTTAAAGAAATCAGAGGTGCGAGCTGGGGATCGAACCTGCGCACCTTGTTTCCAAGGCAAGCGCTCGCCCACTGAGCTGTTACAGCCGTAAACTAACGTTACTAAAAAGTATAAAATAATTTAAATATTATTGAACTTGGTGCCAAATATACACGTATATATATAATATACAGCAGGTACGCCAACACCAACTTCTTTAATATTTAAATTATTTTATACTTTTTAGTGTTATTGAAGTCGGTTCAATTTTTTTTTAAAATATTTTATTCATACCACTAGGTTAATGTTTAGCAACGTTAGGTAAAGTCATTAAATAGATAGGTGAACCGATTTGTATGAAATTTTGTGTGCATATCGGGTAGGTCTGAGAATAGGTCATAAAGTATGTTTCATACCGCTAGGTTAATGTTAAGCAACGTTAGGTAAAGTCATTAAATAGTTCGGTGAACCGATCTGTATGAAATTTTGTGTTCATATCGGGTAGGTCTGAGAATAGGTCATAAAGTATGTTTCATACCGCTAGGTTAATGTTAAGCAACGTTAGGTAAAGTCATTAAATAGATGGGTGAACCGATTTGTATGAAATTTTGTGTGCATATCGGGTAGGTCTGAGAATAAGTCATAAAGAATGTTTCATACCGCTAGGTTAAGGTTAAGCAACATAAGGCTAGGTCATTAAATACACACATCAAAAGTGTCTAGGGATCAACATATATTTTTGCAATAACTTTTCTCCTGATTGATATTAATTAAAATTTTCTTTAAGGATTCATCAAATAAAGTGTTTTCGTTTGTCACAGTAACGATAAACCAAGTCACCTTTGCATTAATAAAGAAATTTGCCATTTTCCTAATAAAGGGATTTTTGACATTTGAACCACTAACACAAAAGTTCGAAAAAAAGACTGAAATCACAGTTTTCTTTAAAATTTTATTGGGTAACTTAAACAATTAATAATCCGTGTTTCTACCGCGAACACTAACAACACAAGAACATCGGTTTGGCATACTCAAAATGAGTTCATCCAAATCACGCTGTGGAATGGCCGCCCATGTTCGTTGCAACAACAAAAAAAGGTCTTCTTGCGACTGGATACCCTCCATATTCGGCAGAGCTCTTCTCTGTAGCATATCCCATGCATGCTCAATCGGGTTCAAGTCTGGCGACTGAGCAGGCCAGGGCAGGACATTGATGTTAGCTGCGGCGAGAGTCTGTCTTACAACTCTTGCGGTGTGCGGTCGTGCATTATCATGCATTAACTGAAATAAGGGACCGATTTGCACTTGTAGAGGAACGATGACGTCTGATACAATCGTCTCAGCATAAATTTGAGCGTTGAGGTTGCCTCTGATCCAAATCAACTCAGTTCTTCCGCCGATCCAAATACCCGCCCATACCATGATGGTTCCACCACTATAAGGATGGACTTCCTGGCAGGATTTTAATCGCTGTTGGCGTCCAGGGGTTCTCCAGTGTCGTATACGTCTTGTATCCGGTCTCATACCAAAACGAGACTCATCAGAAAAGCACACGAAACGCCATTGTTCTTCTGCCCAATTTCTGTGTTCAAGAGCCCATTGATATCGAATCCTACGATTGTGCATTGCTATAGGTGGTACCCGTAGCGGTCTTCGGGAATGAAGGTTCACTTCATGCAAGCGGTTTCTGACTGTTTGGTCGCTAATTAAGTTCCCTGAAGAGTGATGAAGCCTCACGGCTAACATCATGGCAGTTATTGTTGGAGCTCTTCGAGTTAAGATTTGAATATATCGGTCTTGTCTCCGTGTGGTGCAGCGATACCGTCCTCCATGGCGCTCAGCCACGGTACCAGTGCTTCGGTAACGTGTCCAAAGTCGACTGATAACACTCTGACTTGTATTCAGAGCTAAAGCCACAGTACGTTGCCGGGAACCAGCTTCTATCATTCCCACGGCTCTGAGCATTTCTTCCCTGCTTAAATGACGTCGCCGCTCCATAATAACGTTGGTTTTAATCAGTAGTAGGGAAACAGTAGCACTAATAATGTCTTCAATGCGTTGTATGTTTTTATAGGGAAAATATTGACAGCTGATTTTCATCTTTTACTCGAATTTGATTCACAGTTCCTGATTCAAATTATGAAATGCACCAAAAAGGATCCATATAAATTTATAAAATCATAAATTTATTACAAAGCCACATCTCAATCTCAAGAAATCCGCTTAAAAATGCTTGATCCCTAGACACTTTTGATGTGTGTAGATGGGTGAACCGATTTGTATGAATTTTTGAGTGCATATCGGGTACGTCTGAGCATAGGTCATGAAGTATATTTCATGCCGCTGGTACCTTGATTGACGAGGATATATAGAACGAGAGGAGGGTGCAAGAGAGGAGAGAGGGAGAGGGGATTTTGAGGAGGGGGTGATGAGATGAGGGATAGGGGGAGTTAGGTGGAGCAAGGGTAAGTGACGGGGAGCAAGGTGGGAGAAGAGGTAGGGAGGAGATGGTTCAGAGAGGGAACAACGGGGAGAAGAAGAGGGGGAGTGTGACGGGGACCAGCGTGGGAGGGGGAAAGATAGAGGAGAGAGAGCATAGAATTAGAATTTTCTTATAAGAAAGAGAGAGAGAGAGATGGAGAGCGAAATAAATCAAGGGAGGAAGGAGAAAAGGGGAGCAAAATGTAATAAAAGCGCGGGCAGAGCTGCGCGGGTCAGCTAGTAATCTATATAATGAACATTTATTAACCCTTTAACCGCCAGACTTTATATCAATTGTCGTGCCCCCAGCGCCAGGCATAGCCAATAAAAAAATAAATACCTACAACAAAGAGGGATGTGCAATACTTTAGATTTTTGAAGACGATATTCGTCCTTAAATTTTTTTAATAGACACAAAGATATTTGTTTTAAGTCACAAAAAGGCAGGAGTATGCGCCAAACATAAATTATTCTACTAAAAAAAAACAAGAAGTTAATTTTAGTTACCTTATAACCTTTTACCCGAAAACCCGCGAAAAGTAAGTACCTAATAAGTCACAAACTGAAAAAGGGATTATTATTTTTTAAAACAAAGGTTTCGAATTTGGAATGAACTTTTTTTCATACGCAGACTGTTTATTAAGTGCCAGTAACATAGTTTGGCTATTAAAACCTTAGAACTAAATTATTACCGATAATGTAGAAAAATCAAAACCGCCCTTTCTTTGCAAAGGAGTGTATATAGGTTAGTCCCTTGATTTCTCAGAAACTATAAATCCGATTGCGGTAATTCTTTTTGTAATACTTTTAATATCTTTCAGCTTAGGGATGAATATTCGTTTAATCAAAATCGGTTCAGTAGTTTACTAGATATAGGCTGTTTATGTTTGCAGTAAGTTACTCTGGCATAGCCGTTCGAGTTGTTGCGTGATAATTTCACAAGCATCCGTACAGTTATAATGATGGATAATAGTAACACACATTTTGCTTATCATTTTTGGGGGTCCATACCTAAAAGGTCAAAAAGGAACCCTTATGGTGAGACTTCGTCTGTCTGTCTGTCACACCTATATATTTCAGGAACCACTGACGCTGTCTATTTGAAATTTGGAATAGTTGTACATCTAACTGGGTCATCAAAATTTTAAAGTGAGACTAGTTACTAGAAGTGGGGTATCATATAAAAAGGTTTCATTTGCACGTCTTATTTTAGTTTATGTTATGTAGTTTTTGGCTGACAATCAAAAAATGACAACAAAATACAGTTCCCCAGAGAAAAATCTAAAATAATTATGGGTAACCCATGTCTGTCTATATTGAAAAGGAAATATAAAATGATATTTCTAACGAGTAGGTAAAGTTTTTTGTAATCCTAAAACAACCTCGACTAACATAGTTTTGCGGTTTGGTTCTTTTGCTATCTGAGGTGCTGGACGAATAGTAAAATAACCTGCCCATTGCCAGTTCAACATACTACTAGAGCTATATCGGAACTTAAATTCTTTTAAGGATTTTCTCGTTCTGGATTTTATCACGTAGAGACATTCCGAACATGCATAGTCCCTTCGATACACCGAGCATAGCATGTTGAGCAACTTTGAGCCTTTTTATGAGGCCAATAGTCAGTGTCCAAGTCTCTCGACCTCTATTGATAGTACAGTATAAGAAAAAGAATATATTATTTTCATTTGCGAAGAGATGGGGTAAGCAATTTTTGAAACTAAACTAATTTTAAGAACTAACTTTGATATTAATTGGTGTTGTGACACACAGTCAGACAGCAACCACTGATGCTATCGATTTGAAACTAGGAATAGTTTTAGATATTACTTCCCCAACCTCATCACAAATGATAGAAATATTTTTTCTTTTATTTTCTTTTCATTTGGGGTCAAAATGGAGCGTCAAAATTTCAAAGTGGGACTACTATATCATAGATATAAAAGTGCCCCCTTGTCTCCGTAGTTTGTGGAGGGACTAATCTAAAAAAATACACGTAAACAATGTTTATGTGTGCGTAATAGCAAAAAACATGTTTATTTTTATATTACAGAAAAAATAAAAGATTTTTCTAAATTTCTGAGTACAGTTTTTTAGAAATACTAAAAAATTTTGACAAACATATACTTAGTTTTGCGGTTTGGTCTTTTTGCTATCTTAGGTGTTAGACGAATAATAAAATAATTTTAAAACGTCTCACTAATACACGCATTCACACTATATTGTATTTAATTTTCTATTTTCCTATTCCTAAATATTATATTAGCGTTACATACTTGTAAAACAGTAAAAATGCTGTCAGAAGAAAAATATCTAGTAACACCATCGATATAATATTTAGACATATTATATCGATCGTTACACATTATATCGATGAATAACACCATTTAAGACCAGTGGAGACCGAAACAACATTTTTGGTATTCATGTCGTTACGTAGTTACCTAAAACAGTTGTACCATTGGTATTCTGGAAAAAATTAAGACAGTGAGCGTCAGCGTGAGCTAGCAAAATAAATAATATATCGCACGCTAGCCTAGCCAGCGCCTGAAACGCGCATCGCTAGAAAATCCCCATTATTTCGCTGAGCACAAATAAATTACCACTAGCTGAAGAAGTTGACATGTTGCGTAATGGGTGATTAGAGCACTTACCATGTTGTAAGCGTAGGCCAGTATGCGTAGTGTGTAGGCCGGCATGTTGAGCACTACAAACACCGATGAGACGACAAGCAGCATGCGTGTGACCCGGTGTTGCGGGCGCGGACACGTAACCGGTGGCGGCCGTGCACCTCTCCCAGGATGCCTCTCCGCCTTCATCAGAAGATGACGAGCTCGTTGCAGGCGATACACTGCCACCATGATCCACGCGTTTAACACCGAGATTACTGCCAGAGGCACCGTGAACGACAACGCGGTGTCGATCAGATTGAACCGCGCTGCGTGTTCTAAATAATCAAAACCTATGTTGCAGTCGTTCTTTGACGGAACGGCAAAACGCAGAACAGGAACGTTGAGGAGGAGTGCGGCTGCGACTAGTGTCGCGATGATGTGACGGGCTCGGGTCGCGGTACACAGCACATTGCGGCGCAACGGATACAGCACGGCTACGAACCTCTCCACTGTGAAGGCCACCACCAGCCACGTGCTCAGGCAGCATGTCACGTACGACGTAAAAACGAAAACCTGGCAGTACGCGTTTCGATGAAAAAGACCAGTCAGTTGAACGTCGTTGAGCCATGGTGGTAGCAGTTGCCAGAGAAACAGCGTATCAGACAGCGCTAGCGCGGACAAGTACTGGCTCGTGGACTGTAGCCGCAATTTGCTGCTGTAAAACACGAATACCGACAGTAGATTGCCGACGGAACCAAGAACGACCAAAAACGGCGTGTAGTACACATTGAGGGCGTTCGCGACCTGCTCAAAAAGAGTCACGTTCGTTTCGTAAACGGCGTCTGCTTCAGTTAAACTTAGCGACGTAAAGTTTTCAGAGATCAGACCGCTCATGGCAACGCGTAAACGCCAAAGACATCTGAACACGACTGTCTGAACGGACAAGCGGGAATGCCTTCCGAAACTCCGCGCATGGCATTTGCGCGCGTTGATCTGCACCGGTTGCATCCCGTCGGGCGTTCAAAGTCCCGCCCAACACCCGCCACCCACAATTCAACAAGTTAGCGGAAAGCGGAATGGGCTAAACTTAGCTAATAGCACGTTTAATTCATTACTTTAATTAAATTAATAAAAGCATCACCTTTATATCATTTATTTATGACTAGCTGACCGGCGCAACTCAGTCCTTGCTTTTTTTAACTCCAATTTATTTCTGATTTCCCCCTGGATTAGGGCAAACAAAACAAAATAAAAACTATTCCAATATGTCAAGCCGTTATTGAGTTTTAACGAGATTTATAATACAGGTTGGAATTTTGTAACCTAACCCGGAGAGAAATTACTCTAAATACTAGAGATAACAAATTTTACTCAAAGAAAACATTCCTTTACTTATTTTAAAGTAACAAATCTGCAGTCGGAGATTTTCGAAAACTTGCTTACCTCACTCGGTGATCAAACCGGCGACCGAAAAAATAACAACCTGTACTTATGGCGTCAATCAAATCTCTCTAAACATGGTAAATTAAATAAGAGGAAATAGAGGAAACTCCTTACTGTTACTCCGTACTGATCGTGGCTGACGCGCCCCGCACATACAGGTTACTCGGTTTCACTTTGAAATTTCGACCGCCTCCTTCGACTTTCACCTTTATGTTTTCCTAAGATGAGGTTATTTCCAATAATGGTGTATTTCAACAACACGGATACCATATTCCTGTATAGTTTATATTATGCACATTATTTTAATCAGTAGAGGACACCTACTCTCGATATGAGTTTAATATTTTTCACACCACCTGATCTATAATTATAATTTAAAAACAATAAATTACTTATTTGTGGAAAATTTATTTAATTATTTATTTATTTATTCTTTATGCACTAAAACAGTAAATAGGCAATTAATTATTATTATTTTAGAAAATTAGCAATGTAATTTGAGAAATAAATGTTATTCCGCCTATATTCATTACATGCTCGAAAATTAATAAGTCAGTCTTTTGTCATCTATCTATACTTATAATAAAACTGTAACAGTTCCAATTCTGTACATTGAAGATATTTAGAAAATTATATTTGGAGGGCATTCTATAACCGATACTGAGGCAGAAAATGTAATTTTTTTAATTTTTGTCTGTCTGTATCACGGCTGCGCATCACGCCGAAACTACTGAATAGATTCAAATGAAACTTGGTATGATTTGAGATCTTACTACGAGGTAGGACATAGGATACTTTTTATCCCGTAATCTAGCACGGTTCTTTTGGGAGAGGGGATTAAAGTCAAAATGGGTACTTGGTTATACGCTTGGTCCGATTTTATCAATTTTTCTTTATAATATAATAAATATTAGTAAGGGAACACGCATAGAGAGTTGTTATCAAGGTTTTGTAATCGATCGGGTTAAGCAACGTTAGGTAAGGTCATTAAATAGATGGGTGACCGTTTAACGCCATTTGAACTAAACGGGTCCGTGCTTCGGAGAGCAAGTAAAAAGTGGGTCGCAGTTTTTAACCGACTATAAAAAAGGAGGTTATGTATTCGATGCGAATGTCTGTTATTAAAAGTTTAGTTAACGTAAACATAGCGCAGGCGGAGCTGCGTGGGTCAGCTAGTTTTCCATATAAATGGTTTCTGTAATGTTGTAACGGACATTATTTGACATCTTATAATATATTTTTTCGGTATGATGTCCCTTACACCCGTTATAAAGATGGCATAAAGTATCTCATTATATCCCTATAGTCTAGCCGGGTAATAATGTTGTACTAAACTCCCTTGGGTAATAATGTGTTTGAATTACGAACGTCAAACGAAAATTCCGCAACACTTCGACCACAGGTATAATACTACTCTAAGCAGACCTGAACGAAAAAAAATAATTGAAAATCGAACAGGCGCGACGAGCCAGTTTTCTAGAAAAGAAAACTAAATAAAAGCTTGTAAAAAAATATTTGTTACACGTTAACTCTGCAAATCACTATGCTAATATTATTTACTGTCTCGTTGGCCTAGAGTCTAGTATTTAGACACCCTGGCCGCTACCCAATGGGCCGCGGGTTCAATTCCCACCAAGTGTCTGGGTGTTATTTAACTATTTAATTATTATCAATTGTCTGGTTTCCATAGTACAGGCTCTGCCTAGTTTGGAATCAGATGACCGTGTGTGGATTGTCGCAAGATATTGTTATTATGTTAATTCTAGCAATAGGTATTTGTATTTTATTACCTCGCAGTAGGTGTGAAATGTAGTGTATTCTCCTCGGGGATAAAGGTGTCTTTGTCTTGGGTGAGCTTAAATCCCTCGCTGTACTCAGGATTCTAGTATTAACACCCTCACTACTCCCTCGCTGCGCTCGGGAGTTGCTAGAATCCTTCGTTATGCTCGCGATTCAATTTAACGCCCGCGACATAAGACACTACCCCTTGGTGCATAAACTAAACTAAAGGGTCTTTCAACAAGGACGGGTCGATGTTAAAATTGAATAAAATAAGATGTGTGTGAGATATTAACGAAATTTATTTTTTATTTAAAAGGCCCATTTATGCCATTATGGATGGAATATGACATCGTTCAAATGTCCGCCGCGGCTTCGTATGGTGGCACGAATCCGAGAGGTCCAATTTTTAATGACTCTGCTGCATAGATCCGGCTGAATCCGAGCGATGGCCTGCGTTATGTTGGCTTTCAGGGCAACGGTCGAATGTGGTTTATTGGCATAGACCTGCGACTTCAGAAAACCCCCACAAGAAAAAGTCTAGCGGAGTCAAATCACACAATCTTGGTGGCCAATTCACGTCACCTCTGCGAGAGATAACTCTACCCTCAAACTGTTCATGCAGAATGTCGATTGTGTCGTTCGCTGTGTGGCAAGTAGCGCCATCTTGCTGGAACCACATGTCGTTCATGTCCATATTGTTCAATTCAAGCCAAAAGAAATTGTTTATCATTGATCTGTAGCGCTCGCCGTTGACGGTGATGGCCTCGCCAACGTCGTTTTCGAAGAAGTACGGACCAATGACGCCGCCACACCAAAATCCGCACCAAACAGTAACTTTTTGTGGATGCATTGCCACCTGGTGAACCTTATGTGGGTTGTGGTCATCCCATATACGGCAATTTTGCTTATTAACATAACCATTCATCAAAAAATGTGCTTCGTCGCTAACGATTATTTTTCGGCCAAAATCGGGGTCCTCTTCCAAGCATTCCGATGCCCATTCAGCGAACACACGGCGCTGTCTATGGTCATTAACTTTGAGCTCTTGGGTCAGTTGGATCTTGTACGGATGCAGACCCAAGTCCCGACGCAAAATTCTCCAAGTTGAGGTCTGCGAAAGGCCGAGTTCTTGAGCACGGCGAGAAATCGACTGCCTCGGAGTCTCCTGAACACTCTCACGTATAGAGGCGATGTTCTCGGCCGATCTGGCGTTCCTTTGACGTAAAGGTGTTGGTTGGTTGTTTACCGAACCGGTCGTCTCAAATTTAGTCACCAATCGTTGGAGAGTGGACTTTGAAGGGCCACCACGTCTGCCGTAAAATGGGCGCAATGCGCGCAACGTTTGCACTAACGAACACTCATTTTGATAATAAAGTTTTATCATTTGTACATGCTGCTCAACCGTGTAACTTGCCATGGTGATTTGGCATCAGTGACTGAATAAGAAAAAAAACAGATTTGACAGATGTCGCCAAAACAAAATGGCCGCTACAGATTATTAACATCGACCCGCTCTATTTGAAAGACCCTTTACTATCATTACATCATTTATGGATTAATGTAGGATTGCTGCGTATGCAATTCCATACTAAATGAATGTATGGACGAACTTAACTCAGGACTTACATATTTCAGGAACCACTGATGCTATTGATTTGAAACTTGGAATTGTTGTTGTTGATCTTACTTACTCAACCTTTTTTTTTCTTTGTTTGCATTTGAGATGCAAATGCAAAAAAAGAATGAATGAGAATGGGGGTCATTTGCACGTTTGGCTGATTGTTGCATTTTTGGCTGTTAATCAAAACCTTTACCAACCAACGTTTATACCCTGTATAGTTTATTATTTAATTTATTACTCAATGTTTCATGATATCCAAAGTCTGATATCATAGTGACAAAGGATTATAGTAATAATAATAACGATGATTATTTTGACGTCAGGATCCGAGAAGGGGCGTGACACACTTGACGCTCTCCTGTGCACTACGTACTGCCGCTCGCAGCTGTATTTATCCAGACAGCTGTCGCAGCTCCACCCGGAGCTGACCATGCCTATGTTCTCAGGTAAGCACCCCTAAATCCCTGCATCGAGCTCTAATAACGGTACTTGACATTTTATTATAGGTACTTGTACACTCAGAACGAACGAAAGTATAGTTTTATACTGATAAAATAGTCAGACAATACGGAGAGTTGGCGTAATATTGTATAATATTATCTAATCCTAATTACATGAATTTGTTGTGGAAAGTATCCCTTACGCAAAAATCGAGTATATTTTCAAACAGCGTAGTGCTCTACAAAAATAATGCTTGAAAAAATTCTGCTGTGGTACCGCTGCGGGATCACAGAGAATATTTACTCATACCAGGTGCGCGTTGTTCATGTGCCATAGTTTTGGTTTACAATGTTTTGCTAAATAAATTATTGATAAACAGAACAGACGAAACGAAATGAATAGATCTTTTGCACAAATATATAATAAAGTTGTGGGATCTTTTCTTTATTCAAAGCTATATTGCTTCAATAATTGTATCCTCGAAATGACGAGATTTAAGTTTAGGTTAGGTACCTACTGCTTACAAATTTCTTTATACAAAAAACTATGACGAAACGGAAAGATTACTAGAAAACTTTGTTTAAATTAATGCAAATAAGGTAACATGTGTAGCAGAGTGTAATATACTTATATATATTTAGTCTATTATTTATTCTCATGACGGGAATTTCAAAAATTAAAAACACTATTATTTAGTTTCTGATATATAGGTACTCTAATTGTTTTGGTAGTTTGCTTACAATATTACTAAATTTATGAAGACACTGGCCTCCAGGATACAGGGTAACTTAATGTGGAGCCCAGTGATGTATTAAAAGGTTAGAATTTAGAACTAAGTAATATGTACTTATATAGTTGTATATTTTACATGTTGTATCTACTAATTCTTGAGAAAATAAAATACCTTTATCATCTTTTATCTTTGATCTTAATTATTATTAAATACTATCACGTGTAGGTACTATACTCAGACAAAAATAATAAGAAAAACAGGGCGCACATAACTATTAAGTGAAGCTACCTAAATTAATACCAAATCGCAAAGTAATGACCACTGTGTAAATAGTACAGTTGAAGCATTAGAAAACAAGTGTAAATTCAAAGATTTTAAAAAGTTATATTGATGCCCCCAATATGGTAAAACGAACTCTAATTATAACACCCCTCGCACTTCTCGTTTTTGGTCGGAGGTTAATAGTGACTATCCTGCCAACTACTCGTTCAGACGTCACCATCGACTTCCAATTCGGTGGTTCTACGTTTAATGAAGTACAGTTACTGTTACCACCTTCTTGCTACATTGTCAGAAGAGTCAAGTGATCGGAGGATCACCATTTTTCTACCAACTTCTCGTTGCTACCTATCTCACGGTACAAACTCGGTCGGTTATATTGGTGCAGAGATCTGTGATGTGACCATATTCCCGCTCCCTCATCAGACCCTGATCACCATCTTTCCACCAATTACTTCTACCCCCTGAGCCAAGTTGTCATTCTACATTGTTTATTTTTAGGGTTCCATACTTAAAAGGTAAAAAAGGAACCCTTATGGTGAGACTTCGTCCGTCTGTCTGTCTGTCTGTCACACCTATATATTGCAGGAACCGCTGACGCTATCGATTTGAAACTTGGAATAGTTTTAAATCTTTTTTACCCAACTGCATCGCAAATGAAAAAAATGTATATTTCCTTTTTTTTAATCGTAGTCGTAATCGGTCATCAAAATTTCAAAGTGAGACTACTATATCGAGTGGGGTATCATATGAAAGGGCTTAATTTTTACATCTCAAAACAGATTTTTATTTCGGTTTATGTCACGTAACCCCACCGAACCCCACCGAACCCCACCGAACCCCACCGAAACCCACCGAAACCCACCGAAACCCACCGAACCCCATCGAACCCCACCGAAACCCACCGAAACCCACCGAAACCCACCGAACCCCATCGAACCCCACTGAAACCCACTCACCCACTCACTCAGTGACGGCGTCACATGAGCGCTTTCATAACCTTAACAAATTTACGCCTATCGCCTATCGTTTAACACCTATCACTTAACGCGTTAAGCGATAACGCGTTAAGGTGCTTCATTTAACGCTCAACGCGTTATGTGATAACATTTTTGAAAGTCGCTTATGAAGTTTCACTTCAAAAACATTTGAAAATCGAATCGGGAGAGACGAGCAGAACCCAGTGTTCTAGAAAAGAAAAAAAATAGATGTTAACGCGTTAACTCTGCAAATCACTATGCTGATATTAAATACAGCCTCGTTGGTCTAGTGGTTAGACACCCTGGCCGCTACCCGATGGGTCGTGGGTTCAATTCCCACCAAGTGTCTGGGTGTTATTTAACTATTTAATTATTATCGTCTGTATCTCTTAATTAATAGTTGTCTGGTTTCCATAGTACAGGCTCTGCCTAGTTTGGAATCAGATGTCCGTGTGTGGATTGTGATTTTATTACCTCGCAGTAGGTGTGAAAAGTAGTATATTCTCCTCGGGGATAAAGGTGTCTTTGTCTTGGGCGAGCTTAAATCCCTCGCTGTACTCAGAATTCTAGTATTAACTGCCTCGCTTCGCTCGGGTGTGAACTCTGTACTCCCTCGCTGCGCTCGGGAGTTGATAGAATCCTTCGTTATGCTCGTGGTTCAATTTAACGCCCGCGACATAAGAAACTACTTTATCCCCTTGGTGCATAAACTACTATTAATACGTCCAAAGATGGCATGGAACCTGCGGTGCGCGAGTCCGACTTGACCGGCATTTTTTTCCCTTGAACTCTATTCTATTGTTGATAGCTATAAAATCGGGCCCGGTAACCACCGGAACGCACTTCGCCCCTGTTGGATCCATTGTGAATGCCCTAGCCCTTACTCTGTTGCTGACGTGTCGGAGAGTTCCCTTAGGTACGCAACGATTGCGCCAGCTGCTGTACATAATCATCTGGTGTAGGGTAGTACTCCCAGATGACTCAACCTACGTCTCGCAAGAGCGTCGCAGCCGCACAATATGTGTTGCATTAACTCTTTTTCACCTTCCCAGAATCTGCAAGTATAAACAGTACTTAGCCTCATTCTGTGGAGGTGTTATATCCGTAAGTGCACCTATTAGGTGCCTTATTTGTGATCTGCTTAGGTTTAATAATTTAACCCCACAGTCCACCCTTGTGCTACAGAAAGTCTTGGAGTGTTAGGCCTGATGTTTCTCTCCATTCCTTTACGTGTTCATTTCTAGCATGCACATATAATGCTTGGTGATACGTTCCATACGGAATACCCACAAATGGTTCAGGGCCTACCAAATGTCTTTGTGAGCCGGCCCTCGCTAATCTGTCTCCCATGAACTCTACTAAACCTCCTTTGTTTTTCAGCTAAAGCCAAAATATGTACACATAAAGTGCTAATCGAAACACCAGGCGTCGTCGAAGATTTCGCGAAGATCATCGTCTTTCGAACGAACTTTCCTTCTCTATCTTAGACAACTTGGCGACAGGTGGCATACACAAACTATTTAACGTTCAAGAAACTTTAGGTCACTCCATAGCAACCTATTTTTTTTCCAGCCCTTGTTTTTGACCCACTGTTGGACACAGGCCTCTCCTAAAAATGTAGCTCTGACCCTGGCGAGGTCCATATGGAGTGCCCAGAGTCTTTACAGCGTCAATGAAGACCACCGGGAAGGTATTAATAATAATAATACCAGCCCTTGTTTATGTCCCACTGTTGGGCACGGGCCTTCCCTCACGAGGAAGGGGCTTAGGCCATAGTCCACCACGCTGGCCAAGTGCGGGTTGGATTACTTCAAACGTCATTCGAAAGCTAGTTAGGCTTTCTTAGACATGCAGGTTTCCTCACGATGTTTTCCTTCACCGAAAGCTGGTAACAATCGCACAATGACTATTCGCACATGATTAATTAAAGAAATCGGAGGTGCAAGCCGGAGTTCGAACCTGCGGACCTTGATTCCAAGGCAAGCGCTTGCCCACTGAGCTGTTACTGATGTTATTAGGTGATATTCATTCTGTTCGCGCTGGCTTTGTGCTGGTGAAATATTTCGTGGTGCGTAATTTATATAATTACGATAACTTCTAAAGTAATCCATTTATTGGCATGTGCTAAAAGGAAAAAATTATCTCCATTAAATTCTTGAGATAGTGGAATAGTTTGTTTTGATAAGGATTAATAACTATGAACTTATTTATTTATTTGACAATTTTGCATACATGTACATAATCTCCATAGGTATTAAGTAGGATTTAAGTACAGTACATGCACCCTGTAAGGGTGTTTGCAAGTCAGGGCGTTTAATTTTACATTATTATAAATACTAATTCTATATCCAAATATTTCATTCCTCAGCATTAATTCAATTATAATTTGACAATTAACAATATAATTCATTAACCGCGATATAATCCGTAAAATTAGTTTCATTTCAAAATATAATTTATTTATTCTGTACACACTAGAAACATAGAGAGTTTTACAATAGAATAAAAAAACATATGTACAATGGCGTGCTTAACCCAATATGGGTTTTCTAGCAGACCACTAAGGAGAAAAAAAAACGAAAAGAAATAAAATGGAAAAATAGTACAGTAAATATAGGTAGTGATAGATAGTGATAATTAAATTTTAAATCATAAAAATGGTTAATGTGGGTCATCCATAATAGATAGACATATTATACTGTCGCGGACTTTTTTGTACAGCTAATAAAGACCAATATTTTTGCTATACTTTTTATTCCCATATATCCAACCATTAAGCCAGCGTTCGTCGATAAAGCAGCCAGACGCCCAGTTTTTTGTCGACTTGTGTTATTGTGTTAGGCCTTTTTCGCGTGACTGACTCATGCGAGCTTAACTACCGAAGCTAGTACTACAAAATTTGGAGAGAAGGTTCATTTTATGGCGTAAGGAACCAATAAGAAAGGATTTTTGGCAATTTGAACTCTAAGGGTGTAAATTAGGGGATGAAAGTTTGTTAAATAATTTTTGTTTGACTATTTTCTTATGTATAAACATATATAATACGTTTATAGACCTGTAATTTAACACGCATATGCTTAAATAAAAATAATAAGACACGTAATTCTGTTTTTTACGTAAATTCTTCACTTCAGGGTGTAAAGTCAGATTTGAAACTTTGTATGCTGATTCTTTTTTGTTTAAAGATTCATTGATTGATAAATATTAAATATGTACACATAATCCACACATACTCTTTCAGCACCTTCAACAGAGTTAAATTATGTTGTCTGATACGATGAAATGAAATTTGTGTTGTCTGATAGGATACCAGCTGAAACTAAAGAATATAAATGAATTGATAAGGTTGTAGACACAGAAGACACAGTACACTAGAGTTTTTCAAACTACCAACACTTTATGTATTCCCTCAATCGGTCAGAACTTCCACCTCACAGCCTCAAAATAAAAGTTGGATTTTCAAATATTTCCATGTGTAATTTGAATTCCCCTAACATGTGCAATTGGACAAGATTGAAGGTTAAACTATTAAATAATAATAATATACTGGGACAATCCGCACACTCATCTGATCCCAAACCAGTGCCAGTACTATAAAAACCAGATAACTGATACTAATACATACCTATATTTATTTTAAATACATACTTAAATAGATAAATAACACCCAGACACTTGGTGGGAATCAAACTCACGACCCATTGGGTAGCGGCCAAGGTGTCTAACCACTAGATCAACAGGCCTGTCGCGATTCCCTGTCAGGTTGAAATCCCTATAGGTTTAGCTATAAAATTTATCGCCAGCAATTCCGGTGAAAATTCTAATGTTACTACAATAAATACATATTGATGAACCCTATACTTTATCCATTTTATTATTGGTTTTTTGACAGTTCGACGTTTGAAGTTTATAGGAACGTGAACATAGTAAGTAAACGAAAGAATCGATATCGAAAAATGTACATTCGATTAAATTTTTTTTTTATTCTGACGACTCATGTTAATGTTTCAACCTTAAAATGTTTTCTTTCTTTGTTATATTATGCATGAGGCCCTCAAAATAAAATGAATGAAAGTAATGAAAACATATTAAACCTTATTTACCTATTAGTATTTATATCTATCGATTATTTGTAATCTGTGGCGCAATCGTAGTAATCGTTATGTGTGGCAACTCACTAAAGTGCGGTACGCGTCCATGAAGTACAATATTATTTCTGGGCGTCAGCTGTCAAAAAACCAATAATAAAATGGACAGAGTATAATAGGAAAAAAAAACCTACTTTAATGATTATTCTCCCGTATTTATGTTTAAAAACTATAATAGTCTACTTCAAAGCTGATTCAATTCAAATTTACATAATAGACCCATTAACCAGACTAGGATATAGGACAATTTCTATGTCAGTAAAAGTTTTTGCTATAGTTTGTGTACCTATATCACCCGTCGCCAGAGTTATCGTTATCGTATACTATTATTTTTTGAATTTGTTCTCCTAAGAGGCGAAATGGAGAAGGAAAGTTTGCATTTCGTAGAATTTACTTGAAACTTGAATACTCTTCAACAAAATTTTTGAAACACGTATTTACAACTCGTTATACATAATTCGATTAATGACATAGCAAGTTCAGCGTTTCGTAGCAGCATGGATGAAATAGTTCATTCATCCATGGTAGCAGTGATAGCTCAGTGGGCGAGCGTTTGCCTTGGAAAACAAGGTGCGCAGGTTCGAACCCTGGCTTGCACCTCTGATTTCATTAATTCATCATGTGCGAATGTTACTAGCTTTCGGTGAGGAAGAACATAGTGAGGAAACTTGCATGTCTGAGAAAGCTGAACTAGCTTTCGAATGACGTGTGAAGTCTGCCAACCCGCACTTGGCCAGCGTGGACTAAGGCTTAACCCCTTCATCTTGAGGTAGGTTAAAAAAATACATAATTCAACTTCTTAGAAACCCAAAAATTGTTAGGAAAGATCTTATTTTAATTAGATTTACTTTTAGGTATTTTTCTTTATATTATAATCTAAACATACATTTTTTCACCCGTGCGAAGCCGGGGCGGGCCGCTAGTCTATTATATAAAAGGGAAAATCACTGACTCGCTCATCACGAAATCTCAGAAACTACAAGTGCTAGGAATCTCAAATTTTGCAAAAGGAATTCCCTTTTAGGATGTAGGTAGGTTTGTATGTTGGGGGGACTAAGGCGGGATTTTGCTAAATTCACCCCCTAAGGGGGTGAAACAGGGTGGCAAAGTTTGTATGGGAAAACGCGATTCCTTGGCCCTATTATCTTGAAATTTTGCATAGACATTCTTTCACAAAATTTATCCCTTAGCAGGATTAAAAGGAGGGTTATTACTTAACTAGTGGCCCGCCCAGGCTTCGCACGGGTTGTAGAAAATGTATTTATACTTAATTGGATAAGGATTATTGCTGTATTCCTTAAAATCGCTTCGTAAATAAGCCATTATTTTTTGTAGACCTTGTTAAAGTGTACATTACTGTAGTACATTATTTTAAACCGACCTAAAAAACGGAGGAGGTTAACGTTAAAATATGCACAAATTATCTAGATACTTATTGCAAATCAAAGGTTGACTTTCCCACATTGGCGTGAAAATCCATTGGTTTGACGTATGAGTTAGTAAATTTTTCATGGCGATTGGCGAGTGAATAAAGAAACTACTACTGCATATTAATATGTTCTCATCAGACTTTTGACGACTAATATAATCAGAATGATAAAATGATCCCCTCGATTCTAGGGCCTAGATTTATCAGTTCAGAGCAAATCAAAGGTTGATTTTTCCACGTTGGCGCGAAAACGCTCATTGACAGCCGTGACGTCATTCCATTGGTTTGACGTACGAGTTAGTAAATTTTTCATGGCGATTGGCGAGTGAATAAAGAAACTACTACTGCATATTAATATGTTCTCATCAGACTTTTGATGACTAATATAATCAGAATGATAAAATGATCCCCTAGACTCTAGGGCCTAGAGTTATCAGTTCAGAGAAAATTAATATTATCCATAAACAAAATATGTTGCACCAGTCATGTAGTTTTTACTTAGTAAAATTCTTAAAGGGAGATACCTCAATATCTATTTGTTTCTACTTCAATCTCACGGTCTACGTCTCGAACACAAATCACTGTACCAATTAGATTAAATTTCAATACAATGGGATTAGTAGGAGATTAATTGTCTAGCTATGTCATGCCAATATTTCTCTATAGTCACTGAACTAAACGTTAAAATTTTAGGATTGTGTCTGATTTTAAAACTTGAAATATAAACACACATTTTTTTAATTTTACGCAGTTGTGAAAAAAATTGCACAATTTTATAACAATGAATGAAAATAGTCCATGAATTCTTTGTTCGAGGACTACGTAACGCATGTGTACTGATTTACCAACTTACGAGTATGTATGCTGGAGGCGGAAATGAGAACTAACTGATATGGTAATGACGTGTAGTTTGACAGTTTCGCATACACGTTACCGACACTCCTATCGGCAAATAGTAGATTGTATCACAAGGGAGCAAAGTGATATTTTTACGGCGAGGGCGCTTTTTTGAATCCAGAGCGAAGTGAGGGATTCTAGAGTAGAATCCCGAGCGTAGCGAGGCATTCTTTAGTAGAATCCTGAACGTAGCGAGGGATTCAGAGTACGTCGCCCGAGCCAAAATGTTACAGTTTTATTAGGAATAGAGATTTTTGTAGATTTTATATTCTGCGTGTTTGAAATGCCACCCACGTCAGTCTAATGCGTCCCATGCGTCAGTTCTAATAATTCCAGGAGTTAATTCTATACTTTCACTGTCACTTGAAGAACTCATTTTTCAAAACAAAACCATGAATTTCTAACAATCCGTGAAAATCGACGAAAACGCGGGCTGTAGTGGGATGAAAAATAATTTTGTCAGCCTGTAGCTTGGCAATTGGCGAACTACTAGCGGAGAAAATATCTAATAAATAATTGTTATTTCGTATTAAAGTGATCTTTCTTATATTTATTATTTAAACTAGTAGTAATAAAAAGATTACCAACCGAAAAAAAGATACTCCATCTGCAATTTTAGTGTTGCCATGAGTATTTGGACAGTTTTTAAACGCGCAATAAGGTATTTCGGCACTTCTTTACGTCGTCCGTCCGCTGTTGTCGGCTCGTACTAATTTGAAATAGCGACACAACCGTCTCCATGGCGCTATTTTTATGACCACTTTTCGGGCCGTGACAGATAATCTTGTTTAGATAGTATATTGATGGTGAAAATGGTTAATTTGATATTACGTTCAATGACAATTAATTTTATTTAACACATATTTTTAATGGTTGATAGTTTTATTGATCGCCACTATCCATACTATCTTCATGTCAACACCTCAGATAGCAAAAAAAACCGCATCTTTGTCAAGGTTACATCAAGATTACTAAAAAACAGTATTATTTAGAAAGATCATTGTATTTTTCCTGTAAAATATATATAGACATGTATTACCCATAATTATTTCAGATTTTTCCCTCCACAAACTGGAGATAAGGGGGGACAGTTTTTTTGACAGTTTTGATTATCAGGCAAAAACTACGTGACATAAACAAAAATAAAAATCTGTTTTCAGATGTACAAATGAAACTCAAAACTCAAACTCAAAAATAGTTTATTTCAAATAGTCTTAACGCTAGCACTTTTAAAAGGTCATGTATTTTTTTTTAAAAAAAGCTACCACCGGATCACAACGCGGCCTCAACTGAGAAGATCCGGCAAGAAACTCAGCGGGCTTGTCATTTTATCACTTTTTTTTTAAACAGTGTGTCATGTTACAATTAGATCAGAGCGACAGTGTGTCTTGCCGTTCAAAAGATCAAATAATACAGAAAAAGAAAAAAATACGACGAAAGTAGGTACAACAAACTAAAAAGCCAAAGGGATAGTTGTCGGACCAGTCCCCCCAAGCAGCACCCGCGCACGAGTTGACTCGAGCAGCAGCCATCACTCCCCTCAACCATATTGGAGGGAAGGGGGTGACCCGCCACACGAAGCCGCCACAAGCAAAGACTTTTCTATGGCGAGCATGACCAATCTAAGATCACAGTGGCACACGTCTAACATTTAACTTCTGCTGTTAAGCAGTGCCTCGTCAGGCAAGACACAAAGCACTTTAACATATTATTGATGTCATCAATTAATTGATGACATCAATAATATGTTAAAGTGCTTTGTCCCTTTCATTATCGATATACAGGGTGTGGTTTTGCATTTTTGCCATATTTGTAGACCTAACAGATAAAGATTATGTTAATTGATTAAAAATGGATTAATAATTCAGTGGCTAATAACTAAAAGATAATTAATGATTCATGATTAACGTTCAGCCAGTATCGAGCGCTCAGTATAGGTCCCAAGGTTGGCAATTCCGCGCGCACTCATGTTTACCTACTTTGCGAGAAGAGCGGAGCCAGACGGGGTTATTTTATAGTGACGACGGTTGCACACGGGATTTCTTTTCGTACCAAACATAAAAAATATTTCATAATTTCTCTATCATTAATTATTGATCTTTAAAGGGTATATATCAACCTCCGTAAATATGGCAAGAATGCAGAACCACATTCTGTATATTTCGACTCCCATTAAAAAAAAACTAATAGGAATTTTTTTTTTCATTTGCGAGGAGTTTGGGTAAAAATACTCTAAAACTATTCCAAGTTCCAAATCGATAGTGTCAGCAGTTCCTGAAATATTTAAGTGTGACAGACAGACATACAGATGGACAGGCAGACAGACAGACGAAGTCAGACCAGACCATAAGGGCAGTGGCTTGCACTCACTTTTATAACAGGGTAGGCAAAAAAACAAATTTCTTAGATTATTTAGTACATTTTAATCATTCAGAGGAGTAACATAAAGTTACGTAGTTTTTGGCTGATAATCAAAAATGTCAAAAAAAATACCGTTCCCCCATATCTCAGAAGTTTGTGGAGGAAAAAAATTGAAATAATTATGGGTACTATCTATATTTTACAGGAAAAATAAAATTATCTTGCTAAGTAGTACAGATTTTTAGTAATCCTAAAAAAAACTTCGACAAACAAACTTATTTTTGCGGTTTGGTTTTTGTGCTATCTAAGACGTTAGACGAATAATAAAATAACTTTAATAGGTCCAAAGACAGTATGGAACCCTCGGTGCGCGAGTACGACTCGCACTTGACCGGTTTTTTTAAATATTAAACATGCTGCCTGCCAGAATAAATTTAAGTTGGTAAAAGATACACCTAGTAAAACCTAATAACATTCCAAGGGAACCACTAAAAAGAGTAAAAAAAACCGACTTCAAAATGTAGATACCTAAATAAAGAGCCTGAAATAATTTCATATGATTAGTAGTTTTTATATTTACATAGTTGTACGTGGACTACAGCATATATAAATACATCTTATTATCGAATTCGGCATCGAACCTCCAGCAAATACTTACAAGGGCAGTAGGTACCTAATTGTTTTCCAGTTTGGCGTAGTAGTTTTGTAGAAATTATTTATATAGGTATCAGTTGAACAAATAATAAATACAGATAGAGATATTTTCGTTAACACACGACTGTCTGACTTCTTCTTTCTTTATTTGTTACATGCATTTCACGTAAGCAAACCCGTGGTCTTTCTGTAGCAGTCAGCTGAAAATAAAATACCATATTCATTCTAAGAATGTTATTCATTACAGCAACACATTGAGACGGGCCCGTTGGTCTAGTGGTCAGACACCCTGCCTGCTAACCGATGGGTCGTGGGTTCGATTCCCGCCAAGTGTCTGGGTGTTGTTTATCTATTTAAGTATGTATTTACTAAAAAAAATATAAGTATTAGTATCAGTTGTCTGGTTTCCATAGTACGGCTCGGCCTAGTTTGGGATCGGCTGACCGTGTGTGGATTGTCCCAAGATATTATTAAGATATTATTATTACATTTGTCGTTTTGAAAGTGTTGGTACCTACACAAAGCTTGAAAGAAACCACAATATAACTTATACTGCTGTTTGTGTTGATTTTTTCATGGTCACATATGACAGTAGATGTAGAAGAATCGTATCTTTGCCAGAAATAACGGCGAGGTTCCAGACCGCTCGCACGGAAGTGCGCCAGCTGTTGCTGCAGTACCTCCTGCCGTGGCTGGTCAACATCGAGCTGGTAGACCCGAACGTGCCGCCCGCAAATCCACTCTCCTACATACAGGTGCCAACATTTTCAAATTAGATTACCGAGTACCGGTCATAAGCCTGAAACTTCTTTCCGTGTTAGCAAATGCCGAACACTAAATCAAGCTGCCATTCATAGTAGAAATTGCAATTTTTCGTCGATCGCAATCGAAATTATATCACGGCAAAAAGGGCATTTATTACCAAACGTATGAGGGGGAGAGTTTTGTAGGCAGGGAGGGGAAGAACGAGATGAGGGTGTGAGAGAAGCAGAACAAAAAAGGAACTCGGTTCTAAGCGGGTGTCCTTAAGACACCTCTCAATTTCATGTATACAATATCAAAAAGATATTTCAGCCACTAGAATGGATATATTGTTGTTTTGCTTTATTATCTTTAAAGTTATGATAACAATATATACTTAAAGGACTATAACTAATTTTGGACCATTAACTCAACAGTGTTAAAACCTATCTTATAAGAAAGCTTTTAGGATATTATTAATTTCTTTTTAGGGCAACTACATTGAATTCGAGCGCGAACATGTTGTTTTGGTAAGTTTTCAATTCTAGGAAACCATAAAAATTCATAGTACTTATCACAACTTTAACAAAATATTTTTCCGGACATTTTGGTATACGCGCGTACGCCGTTCACACAGGTAGCTAGCGAGACCTCATCCCTGCGCGCTCCCTTACAGCTTCTAACAAAGGGATAAGACTGTTCGTCATGGGCAAATCAGTCTTTGTTTTATCATCATCAGCAGCAGCAGCCAAAAAATGTCCACTGCTGAACAAATCACCCAACCCCCCCCCCCTCCCCCTAGAAGGGGAGGGGTTGCCATAATTTCGTCGTCTCGGGGATCGCAGTATAGGTGGTAGGTAATACAATAAAAAGACGCTGCTGCCCGTCATCTTGTTTTCCCTCAGTCGCCTCTTACGAACACCCAGCGGAAGGAGATGAGAGGGTGTTATTCTTATCCGGATATCCACGGGTCAGTCGTTGTTTGCTGGTTGTTAACACTGTTTGTTCTTGCACACCTTAATAAGGTCTACAAAAAAATCCGCAATTGTTTACGTTTATCTCTTAAGGATAACCCACAATAACCATTTTTTATCCTAACCTTTACTTTTTATGAGAAATAATGGCTTTTTTACGAAGCGATTTTAAGAAATACAGCATTAATAGTAGTACTTAAAAATAAATTTTTTACCACCCGTGCGAAGCAGGGGCGGGCCGTTCAAAATAAATTCAAAATATCTTTATTACATGTATGCCGAGAACCACCGGATCGTAATGCGGCTTCCATAAGACAGATACGATGAAGAAGATTAATTTCTCTGTAGATAAATAAATGGTGATTAAAAAACAAATAGTATCTTATGTCAGTGTCTTATGTCACGGGCGTAAAATTGAATCACGAGCATAACGAAGAAACAATTTATTGGGTACCTACATAATATACTCCTAACTCCAGTCACTCTACACTAATATTATAAAGAGATGCGCCTTTTACACGTAGGGATTGCAATCCGGAAAAACGGATTCGTTAATCCGGCGGATCCGACATCATTAAACATTTACCGGATCCGGTACTACCAGTACACCGGACGTATACGGATCCGGCGATAGCAATTTTAGGCAAAATCATAGAGCTGTTGCATGAATATACTATATTAAATATAGGTAGGTACTTTATTCAATGTATGCGTGCCAGTATTATGATTACTGTGGTCTCATCTGCTGCGAATCTAACTCGGATGGGCAACGTTCGGAAAACTACGCGACACCTATTCGTCCGACGTACCGCAGTTCCTGAATAGGAAGATTTTTAGCCAATGTGTATTGCCAGTGATGACATACAGGTACTGAGACGTGGTCCTTGTCTGATGGCTTTCAGAGAACTTCAGAATCACACAACGAGCTATACTCGGAGTTTCTTTGCACGATAAAATCCGGAATGAGGAGATTAACGTCACCCACATCGCTCGAAAAACCGATAGCTGTCATGGATATACTATTACCGTTGTGGAAGAATGGTTCTCGAATGCCGACGACGAGCCGGAAGACGTAGCGTAGGCAGGCCTCCCTCTCACTAGGTGGAGTGACGACATTGTGAGAATCGCAGGCAACTGGTTAATACAAACAGCTACACCATATACTTACTAGATTTTACTTATTTGTCCGTTGGACCTTGAAAATAAAGTTAATATTGTGGTTTTTTTATAAAGTAGGGCGTAATAAAGTAGGTACCACCTAAATAATAGGTAATTATAATTACAAAAGATTAACTCGCTAATAGCGCTTATTGGACAGAGCGAAAATCAACTTGGTTTGATCAATCCGGTCGGATCCGGCCGGATCGATGGGAATCTAGTCGGATCCGGCCGGATTCAAATTGACACCGGATTGCAATCCCTATTTACGCATGATTGACTCATCAACGCAGAGCTGAAACTACCGAAGCCAGGACTTGACATTTGGACGAAAGGTTCATTGCTAGGCAGCCAATAAGAAAGGATTTTAGGAAATTCAAACTATACGGGTGTAAAATAGGTGTTGAAAGTTTGTATGGGGAGGGTGAAAAAACGTCTTTTGACTTGAATGTTTGTACTTACTCTTTAATAAAAATAATTAAATACATGTATCAGCATTTACCATAATTCGTCAGTTAAGAGTGTAAAATAAGGGATAAAAGTTTGTAGAAACTCAAAAACTTAGTTCAGTAGCGGGTCTAGGATTTTGGTTTGGGAGCGGCTAACTCAGCTAAGTTATACTCCACAACACTAGAAAAACACACAAAATAATAAAATTAGGATAAGTAATTAAAGTTTTAGCTTAGTTATAAAGGACCCAGTTGCTTATTGGGGGCTTTGAGCCCCTTAACCACCCCCTTAGATCAGATATTGCTTGTGTTAACATACTATTCTGAACACACACTTCACACTCAATCTAGTATAAATAATAGATCGATGCATTTGACGTAACATATCATCGATCGCGTTCCCCTACCTATACACCGACGGCAACATTCACTTAGCGCGTTTCAAGAACTCTGTGCTTCATTTTTCCTTGCGGTCTGAGTTACAGGTATATTTTTACTGATCATTAAGAAGTAGTTTGATCGGCAGTACTATGCGACGGAGCCGGGGCGCAGTGGGCGGCGGGAAGGACTAGGCTCTGCGGAAGCCACCGAGATGGTGCTCAATAATCTATTCTACATAACAGCCAAGGTAAGCCAATGAGGGTTTTCAAGAAAATTTACGTCACCAGTTGGCGCCACTAAGGCCTCGTTTACGGAGGCGCGGAGCGTCACGCGTCGCGTTGGGCGGCGCGGCCCGCACTGAGATAAAACATATGGCGTTATAGGAGTGAGAGAGAGATGTGAACGCCACGCCACACGCGACGCTCGACGCTCCGCGCCTCCGTAAATGAGGCCTAAGACGTTGGTATTCAACGTGCTTTCAAACAAATTGTAAATTATTTGATTCGCACTTGGGATTTACAGATATTGTTTGGTTTTTATTGCGACTTTTTATACCGGCGGCTGCAGGGTTGTGACCCCCGGACCCGTTAGCACCGTGACAGGTACCCGGGGGGTTATAATGCGCCCGGCGGCGGGCTCAAAGGCCAGGCACTGAGGGGCACCTGGTGCAGGTCCCAGGTTTCCCCTCTCATGTGGCGATGCAAAAATCACGGGGGTTTTACGTGGTAAGTATCCCACATCCGGTTGACCCTCTCAGGGTGCCGGGGACCTATTGAAGGCTTACCCTGCGAGAACAAAAGACAATGTCACTGAGAGACACCTGCCGCAGATCCCACCGAGAGCCCAGGTTGCTCCTCTCATGTGGCGATGCAACAGCCGCGGGGGTTCTAGAGGGTAAAAATCCCTCATACCGTAGTTGACCTTTATAGAGTCCCGGGGACTTTAAGACCTAAATTACTGGGATGTTTGGTTTGGTAATGCTCACCATCGAAAATTATCTGCTTGTGGCGGCATTGTGTGGCGGGTCACCCCTTTCTTGTAATATGGTTGAGGGGAGTGATGGTTGCTGCTCAAGTCAACTCGTGCGCGGGTGCTGCTTGGGGTACTAGTCCGGCCGCTGTCCTTTTGTTTCTTTTTTTTATTTATTCTCTTGATTCGTTGTTTTTTACTTCTTTAAAATTCCGATAGCAACACATTGGCACTGATAAAGACTTCTTAATGTAATGACATTAAGGAAAATCTGAGCATGTAACTAGTGAGTTACATGCTCAGATTTTTATATAATAGTATTAAAAATAAGGATTCACGTATTTCGGAAAAATATATAACGGTTTATGAACGTAAGCACGCAGTTTCTCTTCTAATTAAACTGGTTCAATCAGAAGAATTCGAAGTGAAAATAAAAGCATTATAAACCAAATCAAAAATAAACTCGGCTCTTAAAAAACTTAACTTGTCCCTTGATGATCAGGGTCTGGCGAGAGTAGGGGGAAGAATAGGGAATTCCGACTTGCCGTATAATGCGAAACACTCTATTTTGCTTCATGGGAAGGGTCACTTTGTGCAGCTTTTAACTGAAAGTTACCACAAAATATACTGTCACGTCGGCGCGAATACATTGTCAGCTATTTTGTCACGGAATTACTAAATACTGTCTGCGCGTCGGCTAACACGAGTTGGTTCAACCTTTTATGGCTGATTTGCCCCCGGACAGGGTAAAATGTGCGCGGCCTAGGCGTGGGAACAGATTTTGCGGGTCCGTTCTATGATCGGACAAGTTAGAAATGCTCGGGTCGAAAAGTTCTACTTGTGTGTTTTTGTCTCCCTTGCACGAAAGCAGTTCATTTGGAGGTTGTTTCCTCGTTGTCAGTCGAAGCTTTTGTTGATGCTTTTACTAGATCCGTGTCAAGACGAGGGTTGCCCGCGCTTGTCAGATCGGACTGCGGTACCAATTTTACCGGAACTGATAAATATTTAAAGGAGTTATACGGATATCTACGGGATCACAGCAGTAGTGTAGTGGTACAGAACTTGGCAAGTCTAACATCGATATACTATCTAAACTTTAGATAGTACGTTTAGATAGTATATCGATAAAGTCTAACGTTACTTGGTTATTTAATCCACCCAGTAGCCCTAACACGGGCGGTCTTTTTGAAGCAGCAGTTAAAATAGCTAAAATGCAAAAACTAACGTTTGAACAATTTACCACTTTTTTCGCACGTGTAGAGGCAGTTATGAATTCTAGACCATTGACTCCTCTTAGTAGAGATATGGATATTTTAAGTCCCGGGCATTTTCTTATAGGTGAGCCGTTGGTATCGTTGCCTGAATATAATTATGAGGATGTCAATGCGGGCCTCCAATTACTCCAAAGACTTTTGCAGCACTTTTGGACTAGATGACGAAATGAGTATTGACATACTTACAATTAAGACACAAATTGATGGATTCATCGATATACTATCTACTACTTTTAGATAGTATATCGATGGATGGATTAGTCATTTTAAAGGAAGTCAATACACCTCCGTTAGACTGGAGACGGGGTAGGATTATTAAACTTTTGCCGGGTAAGGTATAACGCCGAACCGACCTTCGACTACCCTAAGTCGAAGTTCGGACTCACAAGGGCTTCTTATTGCGTCCAGTCTCCAAGTTGTGTAGGCTTCCAGTACAGTACTTCAACCAAGGAAAGCCTTGGTTTTGGGGGGAGGATGTTGAGGCATTGCTGGTTGAGTCTTTTCGCTCACCCAATCACAGGGATGCATGCGCCACTAGAGCCCTAAAAACACTAAAAAACTAACGCGTGAGGCGGATAAATAATTCCACATCAATATTATATGAATTAAACATCGATATATTATTTAGACAAGATGCTTATCTTGACGACTGCTTAGTCATCTACTAAATTTCATCCAAAATATGGTACTGATTGCTTAAATATTCAGTATTAACGTAAGGACCCGAGAGTCCAGGACTGCGCAAGATGTAAACGATTATTATTTATTGGCGCAATGGTCATTATACATTAAATCTTTTGTACAATGCTGTATCAATATTTACGCCGCTATTTCTACCGCTCGCGCTGTAATGCGCTATGCATTATAGCCATAGTACCGTTCAAGACAACGCTCACGAAAGAGTCAGGGATAGTGGCGGACAAAGCGAAAGAGAACGGGATAACCGGAGGTACGGGGGCCGACCGAATAAATCTCAACGTAGGCCGACCAATTTATATTTGCTGGTGGCGCAACGAGAATTTAACTATATTTCAATCAGTGTCCAGTAATGAAACAAAATATAATATTTTTTACGTTATTTTGTGCCGCACGGCTAATATCGTCAGTATCGTCGCCGCGTCGTGGCAGGCGGCTGTGTTCGTACAATAGCTATGTAATGTAAATAACGGATAAAAAATTACGTTTGCCTAAGATAACAAATAATAAGCGATTTGATTATTTATAAATAATAGATTATTTTTTCAGTTATCTAATATAACGAATACTCCTAAAATTCAGTGAATAATTCGAATACACCTTCCTAAATGCATTTCCAATTAGGATTCTAAGTGATTTAGTCAGTTAGAAATCATCCTTGCCTCTGAATCTAGAATCCTAACTTCCTAAATGCGATTACACTTCACTGAATTCAGTGACTAACTCATTTAGCTTCCTAAATAACGGACGGTGTAATAAGCGCATTAGACAGTAGCGGCAAATTTACAGCGTGGCTACACAGGTTACTAACCAAGCTCCGACCAAGGTCTAGTTAGACCATTAGAGATGTAACAAGAGCAAAATATGGTATCGATAGAATATCGATAAATTCATGATATCGATATTTTTGAAATATATATTGCTTGAGATATATTGAATGAACAATGTCGTCATTATTTTAATGAATATTGTCAGTTTATTTTACCTAAGTATCACGAGGATATTAATTTTTCACCGTCAGGATATGGTCAAAATAGATAAAACACTTAGGTGGTGGGTTTTATACTCTTTATATCGTTCTCTGAAGGCATAGATATCGTAATTTAAACAAGAAATACAGAATTTCTTATTATATTTCGATATTTAATATTTTTATATCGATATATCGAGGTAAAATATCAAGTAAGTCGATCAAAGGATATAACAAAACAGTAAATATCTCCGAAAAAATATTCTTAAGCTAAACATAAAATATCGACGTAACGATATTTTTCCTACAATCGTAGCCACTCTATAGCCTTGCGATAGTGATGTACCGTGCCCGGGTATATTCCCAGAAATTGGGAATAAACTGGGAGTTTTGTATGAGGTTGTTTTCTATCACTGGAATCGTTCTAGGGTTCATTCCCTCTAGAGAATGAGTAGGTATTATAATTTTGGTATCATATTTTTTCTATATTACGTAAATTTAATGAAAGTAACCTACACTTGAAATTTAGTTTAAAAAACTATGAAGTCTACCCCATTTTCAAAATTTCTAAACTCATGGATCTAATTTCACACCTACTCCAAATCTGAACTTGAAAAGTATAACCCTTTCTAGCATGAGAGCTAAACACTGAGAATAAGAAAACACGTGCACGGACAAATTATATAACCTCAGGGTGCAGGTCCCACTCACAGCACGCCAGGAATAAGGCGGTTTGTAACCATCATCATCATCATGTTCAGACGAAAGTCGTCCACTGCTGAACAAAGGCCTCCCCCTTAGAAGGGAGGTGTTGGTGGGGATTACCCCAGGCTTGGCAGGCGTCTTGGGGATCGCAGTATAGATAGTGGCCACCGTGGTTCAGTGGGAAACCGCTTGCTTTGTAAGCCGGAGGTCGCGGGTTCGAATCCTGCGGGGGGCAACTTTGTGTAGTTGTTCCTTACTGGCTAGGACAATGCAGGCCAATCACCTGATTGTCTGTAAAGTAAGATGATCCATGCGTCGGATGGGCATGTAAAATGACGGTCCTGCGCCTAACCTCTCCTGGTCGTGTCGGTCTCCCGTCCCATCGGATTATGAGAGGTTTACAGGAAGAGAGAGTGCACTTGTGTACTATAATATCTCCTGCGTATATGGTTGATCTTGTGAAAGATTGGACGCTGTGGTCGTATCAGCCAGGAGGAACATTATCATTATTATTATATATAGTAGGTAATCCAACAGAAAAACGCTGCTGCCCATCTTCTTGTTTTCCCGTAGTCGCATCTTACGGACACCCAACGGGAAGAGATGGTTGGGTGCTATTTTTACCCCTTCTTAATTTTATGCGGTGAACCTGCCTTCAGCGACCTGCCTGCACTAAGCGACTTGCTTCTTAATTTATAATAAGCACAGCTAAGGACTGGAACACTTTGCTTGCGTCGGTTTTCCCTCCCGATTATAATGATAATATTCTGGGACAATCCACACACGGTCATCTGATCCCAAACTAGGCAGAGCCTATACTATGGGAACCAGACAACTGGTACTAATACTTATTTATTTTTTTGTAAATACCTACTTATATAGATTGATTATATAGATATAATGTGGGTGTCTCCAATTAAGTATAAACTAGTGTGCTTTACCTCGATTGCGTCGCCCCTTTCCGTCAGATGGGACTGCTGTCAAGCATTAGCTTATAATTAGTAATAAATAAATTTAAAAAATAAACATAATTCATAATAGTATATAGTTTATAATGGTTAATGCAGGTATTGGCAATATTGCCGAGAACTTTGGAAATTTAGCGGGAATATTTCCAGTAGGTATATACCCGAGAGTGGGATTGTTCCCAGTTGTACATCACTATTTGCAAAGACGTCCCTCCGACTTGACCTTGGTTGGAGGCTGGTTACCAACCGTGTAGCCACGCAGTTAATTAGGTCGGCCGGTAGCTTGGCGGTTGGCGAAATATTTATTATTTCGTGTTTTAGTGATATCTTACTCATATCTATTATTTAATCTAATACTATTAACAACTACTAATGGAAAATAGATGTTCCGTCTGAAATTTTACTGTAGCGACGTGTATTATGGCAGTTTTTAGACGCAAAAGAAGCATTTTGATACGTCCTTACGCTAGCTGTGGTCGGCTCGAACTAATTTGAAATAGCGACCCAACCGTCAGCGAGGCGCTATTTCTGTGACCATTTTTTGGGCCGTGACAGCATCTCATCATTATCTCATTATCTTGTCTAAATAATATATCGATGGAATTAAACAATTTAACACCGCGCGCGGTTAGGTCGAGACAATTGTGAAAACCACTACATACCTATATCAAGAAGAATAACTCGTATAGTGTGATGTGTGTGTGGTGCGGTGCTTTGATCAAAGTTCAAGAATCAGCCCGCCAGCTGCTCAGAAAAGGTGACTGAATTGCTCTTTCGGTAATGCCCTGAACCTAATCTATTTATCTTACAGTATTGTACCGTCACTAAGTTATTACGAACGACAAGTTTATGAGAAAAATAAAATGCTGTAATAGTTATATCGAGAGCGGAAATCGGATAGCAAACGGCAAGAAAAAATTAAAAATGTGACTTTAGATTTTTCATACACATCTGCTTATTCAAATAAATTAATTTATAAATTACATACCTAAATCATACATATCATTATTACAAACTGACCGCGCGTTGCAAAAATATGCATATTTAAATAGACCAGTGTACATATTAAAGTTAAATTATAATTTCGCAAGGTGAAGCGGTTTGAACGAGCTCTCGCAAATATTCATTAATACTGCTGCAGCGTCCAATTTACTTTTTGTGTACTCTCATATATATGTTAATGTTTCATTATTAACTTTTGTCAGATCAATATGTAGTTGTTAATGTAATCTATATAAAAATGAATCCTTATTTCCCTAAGTCACGCCATAACTTGAGAACGACTTTACCGATTTTATCTATCTTTTTTTAAAAGTATTATATTACTTTGTAAGAGGTGCATACGGAAAAAAATCTGCGTGGAACATCTAGTACCTATCAAATTTAATACTCTACTTTTACTTTTATGTAAACATTCAGCTTTATTCCTATGCCCTGAATTCAAGAAATTCAAAACATTTAAAATAATTTAAGCTCAAACTGCTTCACCCAGAGTTCGTTAATGTTTCCTTATCTCAGCTCTTGGTATAGATCTGAAAGTATTTTGTTTCGGACGATCGGACGAGATAATGAATCTCAACGGACTCTTAAGTGCAGCAGTAAGAGTCAGTGATAAAGAGAAAATAGCTCAAATAAACACTTTCCTTCGTGGCGCTACCCATATATTACCAGATGTTATCATTCATTATAAACATCAGTGTGTGTCGCGGGGAAGTGTGCTGGGCGTAAAAAGGGTGTAAATACAAAATAAAATTGCGAGAGGGGAAACAAAGAAAAAGGGTCAAGTCAAGGTCATGCGTGGTACATTACCGGCACTTGGTGTAGGTAAATTCCTCTTCACTGGATGGGTGGCTCTGCTGGTCTTCAGGCACACTAAACTAGAAGCGCTTCACAAAGTTCACTAGGTCACAACAGTAATAGTCTTTTCGGAGGCACACACGAATTAACTTATTAAGGTGCGGCGGACACGTCCGATCCACGCAATGGTCAGTCAACAGTACGGGGCAAAGGGAAAAAAGGGACAGCACCAGTTAAATATGAATATTTGAGGGTACGGAGAAAACTATCTGGCAGGCCGTTGCATTTTCTACCTACATACTAAATTATAAAGCAAACAGTGTGTATTGTACGTATACGTAATTTTCCGGAGACGCCCTTATATACATGCTCAACGGCCCAAGGTCGAGTTGGTTTAGGCCAAAGGGGTGCGTCGCCGTCCTGAGAGATTGAGCGTGGCGCGCCCCTGTTTGCGCTATCGTTCACCAGCCGACCTTGCGTTCGACAACCCACAATCAGAGATTACTAAGTAGTAACATGCTATGTACTGCGTAACGAACGAGTACTTCAGTCACCAACACGAACAATATTTACGAATTGTTACTTACGTACCTACACTACGAGAATTATTACGTAATACAACATATAATCGTGAGAACTTTTAGGGCATTCACTAGGGCTAATGTTCAATAAGATGCGTCAGCCACGAGTTTAGCCTGTATTTTTAAACCGCGCCGCTGGCGCTGTGGCATAACCAAGCGAAACAATGTACACCAATTTATCTTACCCAGGTGTTTGATTCCGAGGCTTTCTTCACCTCGGAATCAGTAATTAATTCCACTTTGATAACCTAGACGATAATATCCGAGTGATTAAAGTGGAATAACTTCATAAGTGCATATAGTAGGTACTTATGTACACTGCGATTTCCATGATATTTTTGTAAAACTCTTTGGAAACATACATATTGTGCAATATACATTCTCATCAACAATGATCCTGACAGATACTTCGCGGTTCTCTACTCCACAGGTGTAGGGTGCCATGATCGCCTCTATATTTTTCGGGATATACCTGTCATCGATTCTTACTTAATTGCGTTTAGCTGAAAAACAGCTGTCCAACGGTGGAAACCAGTGGATACGTGAAGTGTCTACAGGCAATAATTTATGTTAAATAAAGTGATATTAGGAAGCGGTAACAGCTCAGTGGGTGAGCGCTTGCCTTGGAAACAAGGTGCGCAGGTTCGAACCCCGGCTCGCACCTCTGATTTCTTCAATGACTCATGTGCGAATCGTCTTTATGCGATTGTTACTAGCTTTCGGTGAGGGAAAACATCGTGAGGAAACCTGCATGTCTGAGAAAGCCTAACTAGCTCTCGAATGACGTGTGAAGTCCGCCAACCCGTACTTGGCCAGCGTGGTGTACTATGGCCTAAGCCTCTCATCTTGAGGGAAGACCCGCATCAAGCAGTGGGACATAAACAGGGGCTGGTATTATTATTATTTTATTATAAAGTGATATTACAAAAGCTGAACTGACATTAATTCCCCTAATCCACTTCCACTTTAAATTATGGCCCCCATCGTTCACCGATGATTCTGCCAACAAGTTTGTAAAAGAACGAAGTTATAATGGTAAATAAATGGTTTAACATTAATTTAAAATTATGGATAGATCCTGATTATTTTTTGACAATTTATTAATGTCATTTTACTCATTAGGACACGCTAGTTTCTATATCTGTTTTTGTGAAATCACTATATCTAATTAACGAAAATATCATCTGTTGACACTTATCGTTCACACCCTATCTTCATATTGATATTCTGATTAAAATGTTTTGGTGCTAGTTCTCCGACAACCACCCTAAGGAGATCGAGGAGCTATGGTCGACGCTGTGCGCATGCTGGCCCAACAACCTAAAGGTCATCATACGATACCTGATCATCGTGTCCGGAATGGCCCCTAACGAACTACTGCCGTACGTAAGTACAGTTTTATAGAAAATATTTTAAAATAGCCACGTACATCCGAAAGTCGTGAATTGGAGATTCCAACGCACTCCACAGTATTCCTAGATAAATCTATAGTGGTTAATGCTGCACGCCTGTGGAATACATTTGCCTTAAAATAAGACAAACTTCGTCATCAGATTCTATTAAATTTCAAATTGTAGCTTAATAATTTCTATGTCGATAATTCTATCTAGCTAGTTTATTACTGTATTTATTAGTGTATTATAGTGTAAATATGTATTAATATACATATATAGTTTGTAATCTCCTACACCAGAACTGCCCCTTGCAATTTTACTCTAGCCCAGTCCATCCAAAGGTTGTCTCAAAGAAATCGCCATATGAGATAGGACCGCCCATTGAGCTTTGTTTTTTCTTTACTGAGGTTTCCGTAGAATATATAAATATTTCTTTGTTACGGTGTACAATAAAGAGTTTATTAATAAGCAAATGAAAAAAAAGTACATTTGCAATTGAATATTACGTTGAATATTGCGAAGTTGTTTATTAGGTTTTTTCTGCTTCACTTTAGCCCTATTAGTCTGCGATCGTACGCAAACGATATTTCCAATAGGACAACGTTCAGTCAGCCGGATGCTAGCCTTTAATGAAATTGTATTTTCATCCTTTGAACCTTATTCAAACATCGAATGGAAACAATGCAACCAAATAAATATTCCACTTCCTATAGAGCGTCCAACCGTTTATTTTACTTAAAGTGAACTAGTTCACTTTAAGTGAACTTTTAAAAGTGAACTTTTGCGTAACATGACGCAGTTACGTTCTATTGGTACTGTCAAAAAGAAAATAAACGGTTGGATCTATTATAATAAGTCTTAATCTATTTTATTGTTCAATATCTTATTTGTAATGCCTGTCCATGTAATAAGATAATAAGCGCAAGGTCTGGTACGTATGTAAAAGAGTATGTATATATGTACTTTTGTTAGTTATATGTACAGTCCTATAGTTGGTTGGTCCTATATTTATGAGAATATTACACACTGAAATCAAACTAATTATATGGATTATATCGTAGTTTATTTTTAACCGACTTCAAAAAAGGAGGAGGTTCTCAATTCGTTGGTATATATTTTTTTATGTATGTTCGCGCAAAACTGGCCATTATGAAACGATTTGAAAATTCTTTCTTGTACGCATAGGCCGATCCACAATATCCCATAAAACATAATTCGTACGAATAAGAAAAAAAAACAAGAATAGCGCGTCAGAAAAGTTTGTATTTATGCCTAAAAGATAATAATAATAAATCTTGGGACAATCCACACACGGTCATCTGATCCCAAACTAGGCAGAGCCTGTACTATGGAAACCAGACAATACTAGTACACTTTTTTTTTAAAATACATACTTAAATAGATAAATAACACCCAGACACTCGGTGGGAATCGAACCCACGATCCATCGGTTAGCGGACAGGGTGTCTAACCACTAGACCAACGGGCCCGTCGATGACAGGACAGATGACATTTTTGTCGCTTTTTAAGGAACAAAAATGGTCATAACTATCAAATATTTACCAATTTCAATGATTATTTTTTTATTCGAAAGAAGGAACCACTATAATGATCCTGTATGAATTTTATCACAACCATGAACGTATGTAGAGGAATTTATATAGTAATAAATAACCGTAAAATTGATGACAAATATGAACAGATTTCGATGATTGTTTTTTTATTCGAGAGAGTAAACTACTATAATGATTCCATGCAGATTTCATTACGACCGGATATATTATTTCTGAAGAAAGAATGAATTCTGTAAAACTATGTAGACGGTAGTGTGATCATCAACTACCTAGATCATGTTACCGTCTTCGATGATTCAATCTTTATGTATGAAAATATCAGTAAAAAGTATAAAATATTTTTTTTTAAATTGATCAACTTCAATAGCACTAATAAACTATTTTTTTTTTAAATAATAACTGACTTCAAAGTAAATTATCTAAAAAGCATAAAATAACGAAAATACACACATCAAAAGTGTCTAGGGATCAAGCATTTTTAAGCGGATTTCTTGAGATTGAGATGTGGCTTTGTAATAAATTTATGATTTTATAAATTTATATGGATCCTTTTTGGTGCATTTCATAATTTGAATCAGGAACTGTGAATCAAATTCGAGTAAAAGATGAAAATCAGCTGTCAATATTTTCCCTATAAAAACATACAACGCATTGAAGACATTATTAGTGCTACTGTTTCCCTACTACTGATTAAAACCAACGTTATTATGGAGCGGCGACGTCATTTAAGCAGGGAAGAAATGCTCAGAGCCGTGGGAATGATAGAAGCTGGTTCCCGGCAACGTACTGTGGCTTTAGCTCTGAATACAAGTCAGAGTGTTATCAGTCGACTTTGGACACGTTACCGAAGCACTGGTACCGTGGCTGAGCGCCATGGAGGACGGTATCGCTGCACCATACGGAGACAAGACCGATATATTCAAATCTTAACTCGAAGAGCTCCAACAATAACTGCCATGATGTTAGCCGTGAGGCTTCATCACTCTTCAGGGAACTTAATTAGCGACCAAACAGTCAGAAACCGCTTGCATGAAGTGAACCTTCATTCCCGAAGACCGCTACGGGTACCACCTATAGCAATGCACAATCGTAGGATTCGATATCAATGGGCTCTTGAACACAGAAATTGGGCAGAAGAACAATGGCGTTTCGTGTGCTTTTCTGATGAGTCTCGTTTTGGTATGAGACCGGATACAAGACGTATACGACACTGGAGAACCCCTGGACGCCAACAGCGATTAAAATCCTGCCAGGAAGTCCATCCTTATAGTGGTGGAACCATCATGGTATGGGCGGGTATTTGGATCGGCGGAAGAACTGAGTTGATTTGGATCAGAGGCAACCTCAACGCTCAAATTTATGCTGAGACGATTGTATCAGACGTCATCGTTCCTCTACAAGTGCAAATCGGTCCCTTATTTCAGTTAATGCATGATAATGCACGACCGCACACCGCAAGAGTTGTAAGACAGACTCTCGCCGCAGCTAACATCAATGTCCTGCCCTGGCCTGCTCAGTCGCCAGACTTGAACCCGATTGAGCATGCATGGGATATGCTACAGAGAAGAGCTCTGCCGAATATGGAGGGTATCCAGTCGCAAGAAGACCTTTTTTTGTTGTTGCAACGAACATGGGCGGCCATTCCACAGCGTGATTTGGATGAACTCATTTTGAGTATGCCAAACCGATGTTCTTGTGTTGTTAGTGTTCGCGGTAGAAACACGGATTATTAATTGTTTAAGTTACCCAATAAAATTTTAAAGAAAACTGTTATTTCAGTCTTTTTTTCGAACTTTTGTGTTAGTGGTTCAAATGTCAAAAATCCCTTTATTAGGAAAATGGCAAATTTCTTTATTAATGCAAAGGTGACTTGGTTTATCGTTACTGTGACAAACGAAAACACTTTATTTGATGAATCCTTAAAGAAAATTTTAATTAATATCAATCAGGAGAAAAGTTATTGCAAAAATATATGTTGATCCCTAGACACTTTTGATGTGTGTATATTGAAGTCGGTGCTAGCACATTATGTTAAGACGTTATGCTAAGACTAGCACGAGCTGACACCGACTTCAATATATTTTCGTTATTTTATGCTTTTTAGATAATTTACTTTGAAGTCGGTTATTATTTTTTTTTAAATAGTTTATTTGACACTTTTTAGTGACTTTTATTTTAGCATTCAATATATATATTCAATAAAATAATTTAATATTTTATTGATTGTACTATCCTGACATTGCCAACATTTTCTAGCATTCATGGTCACGAGCGAACTGAGGTGCTCTAGATGTCCATACATCATAGCTATCTCAGGATACCCTCAGATCCTCTAAATATTATTGTTAATCCTGTCTACGCAAAAAGAGATTACAGTATCTTGAGGTCTTGTAAAGGAATGCTTTATTTTGGATATTTATCACGTGATCCCAAGCCGGTGTTCTTAACACGGTTTTTTCAATTTCAATAATCTATGTGACCCTTGGATATATAATATTAGTTGTATTCCAATCACAAATGAAAGTCAATAACTTACTAATAACAAAATCGCAGTGAAAATCTAAGCACCAACTCTCTAAGTTGGTGAACGTGGAGAGGAAGCTGTCCAGAAGTGGTTATTATTGCGTTATGGTTGTGTCTAGGCAAAACGTGTAGTTCTGTACCTGGCCCGTTCGCGGCCGGAGCGGCTGCTAGATGAGATGATGACGGAGCTGCAGACGGTGGAAACGCTCAACTGCCTCATCGAGCGCACTGAGACGCCGCCTTTCTACCGACTCACCTCTATGCGCAAGGCTACCTCGGGACACAGCGATGGTCCTGGCACTGGTTCACAGGTAGAATGTATATACTTACTTATAATTATATATCTATGTCCACGGATATATGCATGCATCTATCTTTAGTATATATCAGTGGCGTGCACAGAGGATAGGCAAAAAAAACTATTCGGCGTGTTTCACCTATTTTAAGTATGTTATTATACCATTTCAAATATCCATAAGCAAGCAAATACTATAGACATATTAATTTGCATTTGAGAACAATAATAAGTTTATTCAGCGGCTCCATACTGACAAAAAAACTTTGCCTACCCTAGGATTTCTCTAAACAGTCTTAATTTAAAAAAATCTTTGTTTGGACATGAATTAACGTAATTTTTTTTAATGTAAATGGTTGTGTTGGTAATATTGGTTAATTTAAGGATATTTGTGCTGGAACAGGAACAAATAGCATAAAGCATAAACAACTCGCAGATATTTTTGCCCGCTTTCAGTGCACGCCACTGGTATATATGTAGCTATGTGTCCCGTTTTCGCCTAGGTTTTTAAGTTTACTAACATCTGTAATGGTTTTTGTACGCCGCATATATTTATTACACATTTTTTTAATCGTTTATTTGTTTTTGTCGTGTAATTCCGGTCCACGCTACCGCGCGCCGCGCAGTTGTTCACGGATAAAGGAATAAAAAATATATTGTTGTATTTTTTTTAAACTACGGCGAATTAAATTCTTCTTTAAATTCTTATAGTAGTAGTTTCTTGTAGTAGTAGTAGTGTAGTAATGAAATAGTTTTTTTTTATAATGATTATTAATGTGTTTAGAAACCATTATTGATTTGTCGTAACACTGCTTTTCGTACTCAAATGTGATCCAGCTCTAGTGTTTCTTTATATGTGTCCAGTTATTTCAGAGAATTTTTGATCGTGTCTCTCTATTAGGGGTAGAGAAGAAAATTGTTTTCCTGGATAGATAGATGAGCCATCCAGCCAGTGCTTTGCACACAGAAAGTTCGGCGGCCATATCTCTCAAACTTAAATGAGGATGTTCACTCACTCACCCTCATTTTCAGTCCTTCACTTTTGCGATGTTAACTTCAGTTGCAGACGTTGATGGCCTATCAGAGCGAGGCAAATCTTCCATCACATCTTGACCGCTTTTGAACGCTATGAAGGTACCACTAATATAGCACGTGTTTTTCATAAAGTTGATTCACCGTAAGCCTTCTATAACATTTTCAGTGACTCCGAACACGAAATTCCATTGGTGATGCAAAATTTAAGACAAACTCTTTGTTCGATATGTTTGTCCATTATGAAATTCGCAATACACACGAGATATGATATAACTAAAAACAATACTGTTTCCAATCTAAATAACAGATGCAACTCAAACCCCGCGCCAAAATGGAAAATAGTTGTGCCAATCTAGACTAACCTTATGAATATTACGCAGTATTCAATAATGTTACATACAAACGCCTCAATCTGAGGAACTCGTTATTAAAAATAGCTTAGTAAAATTATGTTTATAGGCTTGAAGTAAGCACTTTCGTATTAATAATCATATAGGACAGGTGATAACTTGTGGAGCAATAGTGACCAATAGTATATGTTATCTGGCATGCAGGACGCTACTGGCCGGACTGGAGAGCTGGCTCCCGTTGAGAAGGGCACCATACACACCAAGAGGCATAGTGGAGAAGATCCAGCTAAAGCTAGGTATGTTATTTATACTTTAGGTCCTACCTTGGTGTTTAATTAATGTACGTAATTACAAATTAATACTACTGTAAATCCTACTGTTTTTTCACATTTAATAGATACCTTACATCTTTACGTTATCTGAAATTTCTCAATCTTTCATTAAACGCTACTTAACTTTAATAACAGAATGATAATTCAATAAAAAGCTTGCGTTAAAGGTGTACCTTTTGCACTTTACGTTAAACTTTCAAAATAAACCCTTTGTTTTGAATTGACTATTTTATTGAGTTACAAAGCGAAAGGCTGACATCACAGGCAGGGAATAATGGACACACGATCCGTAGCTAAACAAACATGCACTTGCGTCCGTTGCAAGTCAATATTAAAAAAGAGGGATATTTACCTCGTACTATACAATTTCATTAAATGTGCCAGTGCGTATTTTCTTTTAGGAAAAGTAGGTATAGAATATCTGCACCTTGTACTGGTCTGTTTAAACCACTAAAATAAAACTCATGGAGTTGCTTAACATAAGTAGGTTCTTAGATAGTCACCCCGCCGCCCATAAAGTAGAGAAAACCAGACCATATCTAATAGAATTCTTAACACTCACTTACAGACAACGTACAATTTAAACAAGTATTTGTAGATTATGGAAGCGTGCAATAAATATTGCACAGAAATTGTACGTAAGTGAGCATTATGTAGTATGCACCTATTAATAAGTTTGTTATGTACCTAAATGTGTATAATTTTGCGAACGTTTAATTACAAATTAAACGATCGACAGTTTTCAAATTAATTTAATAGCGGATATTATCTGATTTACAAAGTTGTCTGGTGAACGAATTGCCAGTATTCATCGATTAATTTATTCCGTTGTTCGACATAATTAGATTTCAGTGCGGTAATGAAATTGAATTTACTTCAATATAATTGCATCTATTGATTCTAATGAGAAACATTAAACAAAAGAATAATTTACGACGATAGACAATGTGAAATATATTGTATATGATCTACAGTAATCATAATGTTTATATACTTATTACGTTACGACTACGACGATGGTCGGTTGTAAGTAGTAGGCACCCATTACATTAATTGGTAACTATTTCAGATTTTGTGGTAATTAATATTTATATTTTTCACCCTTAAACTACTGATGTATCGTGTTTTGAAGCAAATTTGAAGTCACCCTTAACATTATTCGTCACACAGGCTGGGGTCCTCCTTTAATAGTAGCTTATGAAACTGCTGCAAACTAGTGTGTGTTTATAAACCAAACCGAAGGCGAGGTTTCTATTAGTATCACACGAATGTATTAATACCTAATTACGTGCAGTTTATATATATACACTACTTTATCTAAACTCATGAAATACAATTTTAAACCACCAAACTAAAATACAAAACAGATATTAATATAATGGCGCTCAAGTCATTCAAATAACTCTATGCGTATGCATACAACTGCGTCCCCACCAAAAACGAATGTATCTAGGCCTACTGAATTATGTCTCATATGTCTCGTAAAAAAAACTTTTTAATTTAATTAAGTGTGTCATTAGAATAGTGGTTTAACTAAAACTATCATCGGTTTTGCAGCAAATATGACCAGCCTAATGTCACTTTAGTCTGGTAATCCGTTGAGCTACGTTCTGATTCTCTAGTGATTTGACATGTCTTATTCGATCCTTCAAACAAATCATTTATTACGTGTGCACGTTGTATACATAGCATTAAGATGTTACCACACAAAACGTACTTTATGTACTTCCGTCACTTAGCAGCTGAAAAACATATATTGCTTGTCTTTATAATGACCTGGGACGATCCACACATGGTCATCTGATCCCAAACTAGACAGAGTCGGTACCTACTATGGAAACCTGACAACTTTTAGTAATACTTTATTTGTAAATACATACTTAAATAGATAAATAACACCCAGACACTTGGTGGAAATCAACCAACGACTAGCCAGGATGTTTAACTGTTAGACCTACACACCCGCCATATGGTTTGGTTTGGTTTTATACTATTTAGAAATATTGCACAGTTCTTGTTCAAAATAATAGAAATAGTTTTTTGAAATAATGACTTATTTATTCCTTAAATACTTGTTTAACTTAATATTATTTAGTTAATCATAATCACTTACAGGGCTGATATAAAAATACTAACAATCTCAGGAGAAGCTCCTTTACCCATACTGAACAACTTTATTATTAATAAATAAGTTTAACATGCCGAACGATCACTTATTTTCAAGATCTGATTTACGATGTTTCAAGCAAAAAAACAAATATTATGTTTATAACGACTGTTTTACCACTTTTTGCCCGAATGTCCCAGGAAGAGGGCTAGGTTTTTCGAGAGTATGTGTGTACTTACATATGTATATATTATGTATGTAAGTATGTATGTAAACGGCTTGATGGACAGTGGCTTATAATATGCCGTTAAATTCGTCTTAGTTGTAGGAGTGACATATGCTGTATACTTTAAAAAAAATGTGCCATTTTTAATTTTTTTTGACTTCCAAAAACATCAGTATGGGTATCAAAATGAAAAGTCTTAACGAGACGACTTGAAATTTATGCATTCCAATACGTTTTATGTATATTGAAGCCCATTTTGTGTTTGTTCGCAACGGGATTGTTTGTGTTTTTATAAGCTGTTATTTACTTTTTTATAATTATACTTGTGACAATTTATCGTTATGAAATATCCAATACTAAAGGTTATTAGTAGTTTGATTTAAAACTACTACTTCAGTTTTAAATTATTCAGATAATCTTGCATAACATTTACAACAACAACAAAATGTCAGCGATATCGATTACCTACGTACGTAGTACTTTTTAACAACACTTTTTTTTACTCACAGGCCACAAGCTACTCACAGGTTTTTCTTTTTTGGTTTCATCTTTTAATGAACTATGAGTATCTTGTATATCCAATATCTTTGTAATATACTAATGTAGTTTTCGATATATAAAAAATATCAAACAAATACCGTTTCCCATCATCTCCGAAGTTTGTGGAGGGAAAATCAGAAATATTTACAGATACTCATTGATTATGAGCATTGTTCTTCAATATTACAGGAAAAATAAAACTATGTTTCTGATTCGCATAGTTTTTTTAGACATTATCAAACATCTTTGACAAACAAATTTAGTAATGCGGCTTAGTCTTTGATCTACTTGAGGTGTTAGATGAATAGCAAACTCACTTTTATACGTTCGTGTTTCATACTTTTTACTTAGATACGGAATACTGTGTGCGAGTCTGACGCTCATTTAACCGGTTTTGTTTATGAACTTTCATAACGTTAAATTTTCTATCTAACCAAACGTACCAGACGTTCGGTTGCGTATTGAATTAAAGTGAGTACGCTGTATGCGGGGGTGGACTGCGCTTATAATCACATAGAGCGGGCGGTTGAGCACGCCAGTGCCAGCCCATGATTGATGTATCGCTTGAACAGTTACCTCGGTACCTAGCAATCGCGCCTCGTGCCCACATACTTACGTAAATTTTGGACGATCTAATAACTCTTATAATAATAGTTATGTCCTCTGAATTTATTGTGTACGGTATTGGTGTATGTTACTGGCAATAATTAATAGGAGACAAACATGCTAATTATATGAACTACGTGCATGCTCTTCTCTTACTCTTTGTTTGTTTCTTCTCATACTCTTTCACTTCATTTTAACACGTTTTTATGATCGACGGTTCACTTCACTCACCCACCATACTTCGCAAAATGATTTAGGTAATTATTATCTAGCTGACTTCCGCGGCTTCGCTCTTGTGAAATAAGTATGTTAGGAAAAGAGTACGTAGTAGACCAGTTACAGACAGCGATGTACCAAACTTTTATATTTTTCACAAACGCTTTGTAAAAGTAGGAAGTATAGAATATAAATTTAAAATAAAAAATATAGATACTCCAAAAGAAATTAAAACCGAATTAATTAGGGCTTGTTTTGTAAGTATGTACCTAACTACTTTTTACGTAGCATTGGATCGATGTAATTTGCTCGTGTTATTAATTTATAGCTCGAAGAGTGACATACCTTTATCCCAAAAATATCACAGAGATAAAGACGCGTAGGTTCTACTACAAAATTTTAATTATTTTTTAAATGACTATCGTCAGTTTGTCGATAACGGCTATGGTATGTATATAGAAATGAATACATACTTTAATATTAGTAGAGAAGAAGTAGAACAATATTCTATAGTATATAAACAAAAATAATCTTCATTGTAGTCAGGTTTAGTTTAGCTGACCCGCCCCCCATGCCGCCCGGTTAATTTTTTTTTTCTGTTATACCATCCCTGGGGCCCTAGTACGGGGTCTGATAGTTTACAAGATCGATCAGTTTTCTGTCACTTATCTCTCGTACATTTTACTAGTTTTTGATTGTTACCGCCAGGGTTGCTGGTGCGGGGGTGGATTAGACTTTGCAACTCAGGATTTATTAGTATTGCGTACACCTACATATGCAAAACATGAGCTCAGTTTGAATATCTATTGAATCTCATATTACTTTTAAAATGCGTCGTTGAGGCGAACAGAAAAATAATTTAGTAGATTTTTACGCATTACTAGTAGACCCGCGTGTCTCCGCCAGCACTTTCTTTACATTTACAATGCTTCAATTTCCAGTTGTCGGTTAAATATTTAAAATATTTTCTCGCTTCCCCACTTTTCTTTGTTACTCTCTGCCGCTCCTCCCCTTTCTCTCCCTCTCTGAGATGAGAGGGATCTAATCTAGGGCCCGGGCACGGAGACACTCTTCAAATACAACTAAGTGGTCACCTACTTATTTATTTATTTGTTTACCGTTCACCTACCCATTGGACTGCTCTTTTTTTTCTCGGTGGAAACCTAGGTGTCCGGGAGCTGTGTGGGTCAATCGGGGTATGTGCGATTCTTACCCAATAAAACCCCTGCTGCTATAGAATCAGCAGAATACGCGTATAATGGGTAACCTGTTCGTATTCCGAACAGTGATTCAACTGCTTATGAGCTTCGCCTTATTTTATGATTATTTGGATTAAGTTTTAAGAAAACTGCCCGTAAAATAAAAATTGCGTAAAAATAAAAAAATCATTAGCCAGTTTAGTCAGTTAACAGGTTCTAAGTATACGTTTTAACCAAATTTTAACAGAATTATAATAGTCCCTTCAATCTACATAAGTGTTATTATTAAATAGACCAGCTGACGTGTAATTTGATGGACAGCGGCGCCAAGCCTCCCGAGACTCCCGGCGGTCGAGCTCAAGACAAGCGCTCATCTGCGCCCGTGTGCTCCACACCGCCCGCTGACGAAGAGGCTCCTCCTCCGTCAGATGGAGATGCCACTCCGGTAAGATCCAATACACAATACAATAAGCAAGCAAGAAGCAAGCAGTCGATATATGCATAAAGCATTTTGCCCCCGTCCGCAGACGGGCTTATGTCCAGAGATAGCAGCGACGCCAACGCTGGGCAGCGCGCCTGCCACCCCGCAGGATTCGCGCGTGGACGTGCCGCAGCCGCGGCCCCTGCCCATGCCGGAGTACGGCGGGTTCTTCGCACTCCTCACCGAGTATTTGCCTGATACTACTCAACCTATCTCCGGCTTCCATAGGTTCGTGATAACTGAATAAGAATATTTTTATTTAACTAAAATTACAAGTATACATTTTAAATGCTCGAGTATTAAAAGTACTTATAAAATAGTGAAGGTACGAGTATACAGTTTAAAAAAATATTCACCTTCCGTGCTAGTTCATAACTGTGTTACGGCAAGGTGATGATTATCGCACTATGTTTAGGAAACATTTTTGTATGCACTGCTCTGTTGAGTACATTGAACATCGATGAACGTAAACAAAATGTAGTACATGCAAAGCAAGTAGATAAAATAATCTTAACAATGAATATTACTAGTCTACAAAATTATGCTTTGCTTTTTAATTATGTGGACAGTAATATAACTAAATGCTCTAAATCATATAATAATATACTATTGTATTATATGTGAGAATCTAGATCACTGCATTTGATTTAAGCAATTCGATTTAAGGTATTCGACATTTTTTTTCTAGTAATGAATATATGCTATGTTACTCCGGGATAATGTAGCATTCGAATGGTGTAAGTATTTTTGAAATCGTTTCAGTAGTTTTTGAGTTTATTCGTTACAAACATACAAAAATACATACATATCTACTCTATAATATTATTATAGAAGTGGAGATGAAACGCGGATTGTGAGTGTACTTTAATAAATCTACAGCAATATGCACCTCAACATTGCTTTGTGGCGGGTAGAGGATAATATAGCTGGTTAAAATACTAAGTTCATTACCTAAAAGATTTTTCTAAATTGATCTTAATATCACAACAGCAACAGAGTATGTTTCATATTAATAGGTCTCATGCACTAACAATTTTTACCGCTCAGTTTCGCTTTACATGTCATCTGCACAAACAGTTCGCCGAGTCGCGTGTCAAGCGCGTTGTTTGTAGCATATTGCTTACAACTTGTTTTAACAAAGCCACGTCAATCAATAAATTCATTACCTAGGGCTTGTCGGAGTCGCGGCGTTGTATCGCTCGTCGCAGATTTTATACCTGGAACGAAAAACGTGTATCATAAATAGGGATTTCGGTGACACTGCAATATATATCGATAATATTATGTGTATAACTGTATTTAAACGACTTCAAAATAAGGAGGAGGTTCTCAATTCGGTTGTATGTTCTTTTTGTTTTTTAATTCAGAACTCTGTAATTTATGAACCTATTTGGAAAATTCTTTTAATATTTACTACTAGCTGACCCGCGCAGATCCGCCCGCGCTTTTATTGTTTTTCTCAACTGTTTTTATGGATTTTATCAATGTTTATATTTTAATGTAGTATGGAAGTATAGATGGATAGGGAAGTAGGGATGTAAAATAAAGTCTTTTCTTCCTTTCTTCCCTATTTCAACCCCTTTCATCTTTTTTTCGGGATAAAAAGTAGCATATGTCCTTCCTTGAGGTCTAATCTATCTCTGTACCAAATTTCATCAAAATCGGTTCAGTGGCTTAGGGGTTATAGAGTAACAGACAGACAGACAGTTACTTTCGCATTTATAATATTAGTATGGATATGGATTAGTATGGATATGGAAGTATGGATGGATAGGGAAGTAGGGATGTAAAATAAAGTCTTTTCTTTAACAATGATGAAATTCCATACTAACTTTCCTTCCCTATTTCAACCCCTTTCATATTTCTTTTTCGGGATAAAAAGTAGCCTATGTCCTTCCTTGAGGTCTAATCTAACTCTGTACTAAATTTCATCAAAATCGGTTCAATGGCTTAGGCGTTATAGAGTAACAGACAGACAGACAGAGTTACTTTCGCATTTATAATATTGGTATGGAAGTATGGATTAAGGAAACCTACAGCTATAACAAAGGAATGTTAACAGAACAGATAACAGAGAGCTATTTCTAGGTTCTCACGACTATACATTCACGACATTATTTGAATGGATATACCTACTTCCAGTCCAGATTGGTTCCTTTCTTTCAAAATCAAGTTCTCATGATGGCATCCATGAGTAATTGAAACTCCTTAAATATTATAGAAATACATATAGCGCTTTTGGTATTTTTAGAAACAAGTTTAGCCTTTACATTCAGAAAGTATCATTTGGTGAAGTGTATCTGATGAAGAAGGCCATAGATCGCCACCAGAACTTCGTCGTAAAACAATATATTCTAGCCGTGTTTGGGCTTATTAGAATTGTCATGAGACGCACTCAGACTATACTTACCCGATTCTTAACGGTCAGTGATGACCTTAACCCCGGCTTTCAGCAGATCTCGGCTACTATAACAGAGACCAACGGTTTTCATCAAATGTTTTATTGAGCTATTAATTAGTACTTTTGAAGGTCTGATGATGATCGAGGTCGCACTCCATGCGTCTAGAGAACCATTAATAGCTAGAATACTGCTGTTTTTATACATACTCCATGGATGTCGATCAATATAATAGCTAGAGTAGAGTGGTTATTGCCCAATGTTTAGTTTGATTAAGTTATTGTCACATCAGAATTTCTGAACAACTGATGATACCCGAGGTCTAGGACTCCCATGGATCTTGAGAACTATAACATCTACATATTTTCAGTTTACGGCAATTGTTTAGTTTTATTAGGATCTTGTCACATCAACGTTTCTAAAGATTTTGTGCTTACTATCGAAGTCGGCGCCTAACCTTTTGCTAAAGGTTAGACTTACAAGGGCAGTAGGTAACTAACTGTATTCTAGTTTGGTGCCGTCTTTGAAAATAAGATATATTTATATACTAGCTGACCCGCGCGGCTCCGCTCGTGCTCTTTCATTTGTGAATCTAAACCATTCTCCTAACACACAAACAATGTCATCAACATAAGTCCAGCCGTTTAAGAGGAGGTTAGTGACATATACACGTACAGTAGAATTATATATATAAAAATGTTATAGTCCACGTACAACTATGTAGATATAAAATATTTATTATAAATAGAATTAAAATAGACTAAATATGTCAGCAACAAATAGTATTAAATATTCAAAGTCAAAATCATTTATTATAAATAGGCTTAACGCTAGCACTTTTGAACGGTCAATTTTTTTAAAAGCTACCACCGGGTCACAACGCGGCCTCTACTGAGAAGATCCGGCAAGAAACTCAGCGGGCTTGTAATTTTTTAACTTTTTTTAAACAGTGTTTGTCTTGTTACAATTAGACCAGCATTTAATCGTTTTAAATATTGTTTATCTAATCTTATCGCTGAACAAATTAACTTTAATACATCCACAGAAGGTACGGAACTTTTGTTGCGCCAGTGGAATCGCACCTTGTAGGGCTATTCACAACTGTTGGAAATTTATGTATCCGCATCCTGATGTAAATGTTTCAGATGCATATCTTGTAAACGATAGTTTCTATGAAATTACATCATTATTTCGAATAGAACTGACAAAACACTACAATGATGGATTCGTAAATAAAATGTTTTCATCAGATACCGATACGTTTTCCGCGAGTTGTGAATACCCCTCACAGGCCAATTTAATTTCTGTTAACTCAATGTTCTGTATTTAGATGCAACGTGGCTGTAATGCTGCTGTGCGACGTGGTGCTGGACGGCGTGCAGCTGGACTGGTCCATCCATGTGCCGCTCATGCTTCACATCGTGTTCCTCGGCATGGACCACACCAGGTACACTCGCCATTACAGACGACGCTGAAATACTGCACTGGGCCCTAATTTTCTATGACCATTTCCAGATTCCATGCTCAAATCTCGTCTACGAAATCATGTTTATATCGATATAATAAAGTTAGTTGGTTATGAATTTATAAACGACGTATACAACTATCGGCTTATAACATAAAATAAAAACATAAAAAATTGCTCTATTAGGCGTTATTGACGTCGTTTTAGCTAAGCAAGACATGCGCGCGAAATGCAGGCGGTCATAGTGATTTAAGGCCGTAGTTTCGATACTATGATGAGTTGATGACGTAACTAACTTGCATTTTATTTGCTACTCAACGGTTCCCGTACGATTACATGCCCGACATGTAACATGTACACTAAACTAGTAATTTTATATACTGTAGGTACACATATCTCCCACCCTCTTTTGTTTCGTTTGTACTATTATATAGCAAGCTAAATTTTCTAGTTCTAGTAAAGAATGCTATGAATGGTGAAAATTCATCATTGTCCCGTGCGGTGTCCGGGTAATAATAGCAACCACCCACCCTTCTCCTGCCGTTGGGTGTCGTAGGAGACGATTAAGGAAAACGAGAAGACTGGCAGCAGCATCTTTCTATTTGTTTAGCAACCACCTAAACTGTGATCCCAAAGTGGCCTGCTCAGTGCCAAGCGCATCATTCCATAATTATCATATATTTTAATAACATTTCGCATTCGAGCAAGAAGTATATAAATAAGCCGCCATGATTAATACATATTATGGATATAAAAGTCACATTAACAGATTAATATGGAAAGCCGAAACCTCTCCGAACCGGCAAAAAACTGATATTTAAATATAAATAAGATTGTGTTATTACGAGTATATCTCCTGTATGATCCTCTTCGTTTCGTAGGTGGATAGTTCACCAGCACTGCCGGCAACTGCTGCTCAATCTTCTGGTTGCTGTGGCGGCTCATCACGACCACCTGACCGTCGCTAGGATACTCTTGGCAAGTCGCTCCACGCAGCTGGGTCTAGGCGTACCGGCGCCCACGCTGCCTCTGATACCTCACAATTTCACTGGTAAAACACTATTATTATTTATCCATATAGCAATTTTTTATATTGGCACTGTTGGATCACTTTTTATTTTCACCTGTAGAACCAGATGTCGCGTTCGACAGCTACCCACAATGTGACCATTCGCCGCGCTCCCACGCTCGTTCGCTCAGCTCCGACCCACAGGTCACACCAGAGGGTAAGTAATTCTTTATAAGACGAATAGTCAGTGCTCTAAACTGTTTAATCATTGAAATTATACTAGTTTTATGGATTATATCATTGTTTAGCGGCAGTTTTTACTTTCTTTAAAAATGTTTGAAGCTTCTTATATTTAAGTGGTAGCTTTTATTTTAATTAAAAATGTTTGCATGCTTTCTTTTTTGGCTAAATATGGAGAGACTTTTTAATGTATATTATCTGTGTAATACCCATATTTGCGAACAATAAATGATTTGATTTGTTTATTTTAGATTTTTACTTTCCCGACGTTTTAGATGATTTGCAGCACCCATTGTCACAGGAGCAATTCAAAGCATTTTTACAGATAATTTGAAATAAGAACACCCGCGGGCTTGGTTTTAATATGACCGTTTCGTCACGTTCGATTCGTCAACAACGCATTTCTCATCAGGCGAAGGCGACAACTACCCGTCGCTGCCAGTGATAGTGACGGGCGAGGCGGAGAGTGAACCGGCGCCGCCTCCGGAGCCGGCCGGCGACCCGGAGCCGGCGGAAATGCCGGTGGCTGACGTCATCAAGTCGCTGGTGCACTTCCTCGCCAACCGGCCCACGCACATGCCCCTGTGGCAGTACGAGGACATCACCGCTAAAGGTACGTTTACGCCGAGATACCTTGCCTTAAATGCCTTTTATGATACGAACGTGCTGCTATGCAGATATTTACTTTATTACGGTGTATGTCACTGCATATTCGCGTAGACTTCGTAACGTGGATCAAGACGAAAAATTGGCGTTAAATGTAGCTCCACCGTTAGGCTACAAATGCGCAGTTTTTGATTTATAAGGTCGCGCTGCTGTTGCGCTGCAAATTTAAAGTCTTCAGGCAATATTCTGTGTTTTGACAAAACAATAACATACACTATGTAAATAATTGGTGGTAATTAATTAATTATGACTTTTTTTGGTATCTTTAAGCAATCTAAAATCTTAAGGATAAAAAAATAGTACCTACCCCATTACTGTCAGTGTGGGTTTTTTCCAAAATCAGTAGGTTCTATTCCGGACTAAGAATGTTGATTTTTTAAAAATACAATGTCTCAGTTTGATGTGTCGTTATGTAATATTTACTGCACATGGTATGTATGTGCGTGGCAGTGTGGACGCTCCGCAGCTGCCAGCAGATGGCGACGCTGGTGCGGCATGTGCTGCGTGTGTTCCGCGAGTCGCTGCCGCACGCGCTCATCTCGGAGCGCTGGGCGCAGACCGCGCTGCAGCTCGGCCTCTCCTGCCCCTCGCGACACTACGCCGGCAGGTCGCTGCAGGTGCGACACACACACACTAACATATTATATACAACGCACGAATTACTTTTGTGACAGTGACACAAAAGTTAGTTTCTGTCCTTAAATGACCCTTGGTCATAGAGTTAAGTATTAAGAATAGAGTATGCATTTGTCTATGATCCCATTACACAAAGCGTAGGCAGATTTTCCTCTACGGGGCAGGTGAATTGAACTATTTAAAGTTATATTACAAGAGTTATATTGATATGTAAGTGATAAATAGTAATAGGTTTGATCTGTTACGAGCGCAAATATCGATAAATACAGCTAACGCTATAGTACCTATTGTCGTGTACCTGATATGTATGTATTTTGATGTTCTTACCTGTGCCTACGGTTCTTACTTGCATTTAAGCATTCTATAGTACTTGTACTGATTATTTTTCTGTGCCCTTGGTGGTTTCGCAACGTTTTCTTCCTGGTTTTGGTCACAATATGAGATACGTCTGAAAAGGTTTCGATATGTTCACGAAGAATTATAATCACCAAACTTTTTGATATCTTCGACATGGATTTGGTACAAACGGTCATTATCTACGAATTAAATTTTATATTATGCCGCCTAACAGGAATCAGTAATGTGTATACATTGCTGTTGGTAACAACATAAGAAGGGGTCTGTGACTGGTATAATTACAGAATACAAGACACTTCATACTTACTGTCTCGGGAGACGAGCGACAGTGCAATGCAGGTGTCAATAGGCTGGCGTGTAGCTATTAAAACGCTAAGCGGTGCGGTGACAGTTTCGTCGTGAGCTTGTTCACAGCTGACAGTTTAATCGAGTTCGTAAACTATCAGAACTCGTAATAGACCCCCATGTCGGAGAAGGAAAGTGTCACTAAGTTGTCACGTCGTAACGTGTGCTCCATTCATAATCACAGACCAGACAAAGGAGACAAAACGATTACAAGCCAATCGTGCGCGCTAACACTTTTCAACACCACCGGCGCCAACACACACACACTGCTGGAGATCGCTGTATTTTTGAAATGAAACTTCTTATGCGACTTCCAAAAATGTTATCATTTTACGCGTTAGACGTTATGCGTTAGATGTTAAGCGTTAAATGATAGGTGATAGGCGATAGGCGTTAAATGATAGGTGTTAAACGATAGGCGATAGGCGTTAAATTTGTTAAGGTTATGAAAGCGCTCATGTGACGCCGTCACTGAGTGAGTGGGTGAGTGGGTGAGTGGGTGAGTAGGTGAGAGGGTGAGTGGGTGAGTAGGTGAGAGGGTGAGTAGGTGAGTGACTTCGTTGACTTTGTTGACTTCGTTGCGCGGGGAGGTGGAATAGAAAGAGACAGAGCGAGAATGAAGTTTCACTTCTTCCGCGCGGAAGGACTCCACGCACGCACATTTTTTCTTGTTTTGTTATATTTTATGTTGTGTGAACAATAAAGTGTTATCTATCTATCTATACACATCACTCACTTCTCGCCACAAAGTACACCCTTATCGGTTCCTCGTGCAGGTGTTCAGATTCATAGGCGTCGCGATGACCGGCCGCATGGTGTCCGACATCCTCTCCCGGCTGGTGGAGACCGTTGCGGAACAGGGCGAGGACATGCAGGGCTACGTCACCGAGCTGCTGCTCACCCTCGAGGCCGCCGTCGACTCGCTCGAGTCCAACTTTAGGCCTTTGGACTACATGCGAGACATATTCAAGTCCACACCGAATTTGAACAACAAAGACGGAGGGCAGCAGACCAACGGCAGCCCGTACGTTGCGGGTGAGTTTAACGCACGGTGTTATTTAGTTCCTTGGTTTAATTCACTTATCCTCCTGCCGAACGAAATTTTGTTTGCTGGCGAAAGATTTCAAGTTCACTTGAAGTGGCACCTAAGCAGACTTGGCGCTCTTTAGACGCTGTTCGCGTTTTTTATTAAACTTTTGAGTATTTTGTTAAAATTCAAAAAAACACTTATTTTATGTTATTATTTATATTAAATCCGTCGGCGATCGACGCGTGATCGCGCTATGCGGTTCACGTGTTAAGCATTGTGCATATCGGAATCATCGGCCGTTGAGAGCTTAATCTATTATCTATGTTTAAACTTTAATTTGCATACAATTTTTTTCTTGAATCATTATTTTAAAGACCTAGTGCTCGTTGTTGATGTTCAGTGTTGTTTTATAAAGGCAAGCGGTCGCCGGGCGTATGTGTGGGTTGCGTGACGAACCACACCCGAAGCACCAGCTACTCGGTGTCGTACTGTCTTCGCAAGAACAACGCGCCGCAACCCACCACCGACAAACAGCAACACGGCAACGGTACCTACCATACTACCTATAAATATGTCGTTTATGTCTATGAAGAAGAAGGATAATCTTTATTTGACATTATACAATAATAAACAGGTGTATAACACACTATTCAAATGTTGCCAAAAAGGATCCAGCTCATCTTAAATTCGCAGCTGTGGCTGTGACGCTGGTTTTCAGTTCGACCCTTAAAAGTTGAAATACATAAACTATAAAAACAAACAATAAATAACTGCCACGTGACTAGTTATAATTCTGTAACTAGAACTAAAGTAACATACAACCCCATGATGTGTGCCCTAGTCAAAGCAAACGCTTTACAACTACACCATACATTAGTAATATTACACATATTATAACAATGTTATTGCGTACTAAAGCTTTTCATATCGATCACAGACCGTACGCGTCCCTGCAGTGAGGCCGCGAAAGGCATATGTTCAAATCTATGTCGGTCCAGATCTGCGCAGTCACTCAAACTGCTCGGCGATACTGCGACACAGGTAACACGAGGAATTTCATGCATGCTTATAGGAACAGCAGAGCAACCAGACTAGCGAACTAACACCAATATATAGCAAATCGCAAAGAAGCAATCGTGTCTACTATTAGCGTTGTGTGGTGAGGAAAGTTGCTAATGCTCTATAAGGAGTGACTCCTTGGTCTCGTGCTGGGGACTGAGAAATTATTGTTTAATTCTTTTGTTGTTGGCATTGAAGGGTTATGGGTGGAAAAATAAATATTTATTAGATTATTTATTAATCGAACCATTGCGTTACACACACATCGTAAGACATACGTCAGAGCAGAGGTAGTTGACAGATAACGCATGCAAAAATATACGACCAGTACTTACCTATCTAAAAAGTATTTAGTTTACAATATATCCAACAGGCATAGCAATATGTTGTGTTAATAAAAATATCTACGTATTTTTTTTTTAATAAGTCATTTTATATCGAGTAATGTATTTACATACTTTTAGACTTTCGCGTTCCATTATCAAACTTTATTCTAATCGGGAATTAACGTGATTTACCTTATATTTTGGCTTGAAGTTTCGGCCGGGTTGCACCAGCCGTGGTCACAACACAAGCAGACTGGTTCAGCGAGACGTCAGACGGCTCCGTGCGCGAGGCAGAAATATCTTCGTCTACCCCCGTTCTTTCACTTGTAACGTTAAGCCCACTACACACTACACTCACAGTATCTGTATATTTAACCAACAACAAACAACAAAGTTGTGCAGGACGGGCGGACCCGAATGCACGAGCCACTGACGTCCTGTGTGTCTGTAGCTATCGCTGGTACGGTATGAACCCGCCGAAGAGTGTTGACGCTGTTGGTTACAATGTAGGTTGGTTACAAGGTGTCCGTGAAATAAGAACTCCCAATTTGATAGCAAGCTTGATAGTGGCTACGATGGTGGCGCTCTTCGTACTGAATATTCTTTTCTTCTATTTATATCTTGCTTTTGGTTCCCGCGTCGACCGCTTGCTTGTTCACCGACAGTGGCGCCGAATGCGCATTTACTATCCTTCCAGGGAACTTTACCGTAACGAGAGCCCCACCGAGGCAGCCACTAACGTTTAATTTTTATTATCAAAACTGTACATTTTCACTTATTCTACTTAGGCTATTCTAGACACATACATGATACCTATACCGTTAGAAAGTGCGTGTAAGCAGCTTTCTAACGGTGTACATAGGGTTTATCTATCTATTTCTGTTAGGGAACTACAGGCCGATAAATACTGTAATAGGGGCGCGACGACTATGCTTTGGCCGCTTGTCACTTCGCCTGCGCCCTGCCCGTAGCATCCACATGCCCACAAATAGTACCGATAGGTAGCCTGCGATGTGTACTATCTGTATATCTATGATCTAGACATATACGGAAAGTAAAGGAAGTAAATCATATACGGATCGATTGAGACACTTCAGGATGTTGACACTTGATCAACGTCGAGACATAATAGACATTAAGTTCGCATTTAAAATTCTCAACAGCTTATCTGACTGCCCGCAAATACTAGAAAAATTTAGGTTCCGAGTGCCGCGTCGTCGTCCGCGCTGCCCTATAACTCCATTAACGCCTCCTTTCTTTTCTTCCGTCCTAGGTGCCAACTCCCCTGTTCCACGCATGACTAAATTATGCAATAAGTTCAGTGATATAACTGACATTTTTTCCGACACAATCAAGTCCTTTATCAGTAAAGTTCAAAAATTGTATCACATGGAACACAGTAGTTAGATCTTAAGCTCATAAAAAATTAACCAAGCTGGAAAGTGATGACAAATTTTATAAATAGGTACTTCTCTTTGTGCATGTTGTAACAGCCTTTAAGTGAGGCAGCACTTAGCAATAAGTTCAAAATGTAACAAACATGTCTTGTAATAGTGTATGTCTCGTTGGTTGTTCTATTAAAATAAAATTAAAATAAAATAGACCACCTAGGGGCCTAGGTCATAGCAAAAACCCTAGAAAACATGATATGCGATAGAACAACTGCCTATAACTATGGAAATATGTACATCAGTGCTGTTTAGGCACTTAGACCCACCAAGGCGGACCCAGATCTAGGTCCAGAGTTGGTTCCTAGATTTGGGACCTAGCTGCAAATAGCTATTTGCCGTTCATATATGTGCTTAGCACATCTAGGGCATGTGGGTACTTCTATTATACTATTACCCTACGCTAATTACAAATAGCAAGTACTATGAGACCTAGGCTAGGCTATCTATAACTGATTCAGCTCACCCCTCCTCGGGATAGTGAGCTTATACACAAAACTATATTATAATTTATTAGGAAATTAAATCTAGGCTCTTAACTATCGCAGAGTTATAAAACTTAACTATATATTACTATAAACACAACACTCTGTAACACAAACACTATTTTGTCCTTTCTTCCTATTGTAGTCGTCCTGAACAAAAGTCAACAACAACAAGTTTGTTTATTTAACAATAGAGCATACGACCTCTGTGACCCTGAACATTTATTTAGGAACTCAGGTGTATTTACAATTGTTCTTCCAAATAAAATGGTTATCCCATATGAACGAAGATATTAAATAGGCATAACGGTGCGGACTGCACCTTATTCTCAATCTGTGACACCGCAGGACTATTAAAACACTCGAACTCACGCGTGGTATTTAATTATTTGAGGAATAAAAATATATACTATGCGTTTCAACTAAGAATGTGGCCGCCATCTTGCCATCTATACTATAATAAAACTCAAAGAGCACTTTTTCTGTACATTGAATATTTTTCCAAAATTTCTATGTGGGGATACTATACTATCGACATGAGGCCAAAACAATTTTTTTGGAATTATTGTCTGTCTGTCTGTCTGTCTGTCTGTCTGTCTGTCGTTCTGTTTGTCCAGGTATCATTTGAAAACCCGTGGATGGATTTTGATAGGACTTTCACTGATGTGTTGTGTAGAAGTCAAGGTATAAATTGGTATATAAAACATCACGTTATGTTTCATAGGGGCTAAGCAGTGAAACATTACTTGCACATATTATCACGTAATTTCCTTTGTATGTGGATAGGGTAATTATAGACTGATCAGTTAATCATTAAGATATGTATTATTACGCTATATACAATAGGGACTGAGCAGACATTTAGTTTGCATAAGATATGGCAGTGGCGAAGGGTCAATTTTTGTAAGGGGTAAGCCGGTCCGGTACACCCAGGACATTTACATTAGATTTCTGTATTGTTCTAAGTACTTTGCTGATAGCAATATCACATTATCACATAGAACCAGGAAACGGACATGGGATACTTTTTATCCCGGTAGGTTAAGATTAAGCAACGTTAGGTAAGGTCATTAAATAGATGGGTGAACCGATTTGTATGAAAGTGTGCATATCGGGTAGGTCTGAGAATAGGTCATAAAGTATATTTAATGCCGCTGATACCATGATTGACTAGGATATATAGAACGAGAGGAGGGTGCAAGAGAGGAGAAAGAGGGAGAGGGGATTCGAGGAGGGGGTGATGGGTTGAGTGAGGGGGAGTGAGAAGGAGCAAGTTCGTAGAAGAGAGAGGGGGGGAGAGTTCAGAGAGGGGACAACAGGGAGAGGAAGAGGGGGTGTGTGACGGAAACCGAAGCGGGAGGGGGAAAGAGAGAGGAGAGAAAGAGCATATAATTCGATTTTTTTTATAAGAGAGAGAGATATGGAGAGAAATAAATCTAGGGAGGACGGAGAAACGGGGAGCAAAATGTAATAAAAGCGCGGGCGGAGCTGCACGGGTCAGCTAGTTTCAAATATATAATTACTAAAAATGATGTTTTAACAAAAATAGATAGCAAAACAAGACGTTACAATAAATAATCAAAAGGGGGGCGAATTTTTCATTTTGTGTTTACTCTGCTGGCGGTACAAAAATCGTAAACAACGAGTGAAGTTCCGCAGTCGCGATCATCATGGCGGCCACATTCTTAGTTGAAACGCATAGTACATGTCGTTGAGTTACAATAGCGTGCGATGTTAGGACGACAAGCTGACGATCCTGGCGACGCTGTTCTGGGTGGGCGCGTCGCTGTTGGAGTCTGACTACGAGCACGAGTTCCTGCTGGGCGTGCGACTGCTCGCTCGCGTCATGTCTCGCCTGCCGCTCGACCGGCCGGACGCGCGCGAGCGACTCGACCGCACACAGGCTCACACCTCGCCCTCGCTGCACGCGCTGCTGCTCAAGGTAAGATACCTTCTACCACATCGATCTATTAGTATACTATTTTAATCACAGAACAAAAATCAGTACAAGTACTATAGAATGCTTAAATGCAAGTAAGAACCGTAGGCACAGGTAAGAACATACAAATACATACATATCAGGTATACGACAATAGGTACTATACCGTCAGCTGTATTTATCGACATTTGCGCTTGTGACAGATCAAAACTATTACTACTTATCACATAAATATCAATATAACTCTTGTAATATAACTTTAAATAGTTCAATTTACCGGCTTCGTAGAGGAAAATCTGCCTACGCTTTGTTTAATGGGGCCATAGACAAACGCGTACTCTATATAGATCCTTCCTCTAATATTTTAATAATCACGAACAACATGGCACCCAGAAAATAAGGTCCCAAGCATTTGCAGGTAATTGGAATAAAGAATTCGAAATAATGACACGTGCGTACATTGCGAATCGTCACACTTAATCTAGTACAAATAATAAATCTATTCAACAAGTATTCTTTCTATGTGCCCTTCCCTTCTACAAATACCCTCTAAAAGCCATGTCTCGCCTGCCGCTCGACTGATTGGACGCGCGCGAGGGAATCGTCCGCTTAGGTGAGATTCTTAGCCATCTGAACCTCCTGGGTGGCATTCCTCGGCGCCGTGGAGAGGTTAACTTCCCTCGGCATTATTGCCGTGCTCGCAACGACACACGACATGCACTGTGTGTGTGTGTGTGTGTCTGAGTGTGGTTTTTTGTTCTCTCGGGAAACGTGAGACCCTGTTTGGGGTAAACCTGGGTATGTGGGACTTCTATAGCACTAAAACCCTCCCACTCTTTCTGCGTGTGTGCCGACATGAGAGGAGTCATTCGGTACGTGTATATTTTTTCATGTTGTCTCGATGTAGACCACAAATAAACTTCTTTTACATTCCCAACGCGACTTGTAGACCGACCTGTAGAGATAAAGAAAATAATTTGCAGTTTAGCAAAAAACACTGACTTATACAAGTACCTACTAATAGAGGCCGTCAGCGCCGAAGTGGCCTAAGCCACATTTTCTCGTATAAAGAGTTATTTAGGGTAAATACTGTGAAACTTGCTGTTATTAGCAGTTCATTATCTCCATCATCAGCAGTATCAAGCTTAGGCCAATTTTGCGCAGACGACCTCTGTTATTATTGTGACCATCCTAAATCCTTTGCTTTTGTAAATAAATGTGATATAGTACGTATATTCTCGAATCACTTCGATACATACACATACAAGCACGACAGAGACAGGTGGTCGGTCATGTATCGGTTATATTGTGTTGTGCAGGGTTGCACCCACCCGAACACGTACGAGCCAGTGGTGGGCGTGCTGGTGGACATGATCCCACTACTGGAGCTGCCGGTCATTGACCCCACGCAGTCGCTCGCCTTCCCCATGACCGTGGTGGCGCTACTGCCGTACATGCTGCTACACTACGAGGACGCCAACGAGCTGTGCGTGCGAGCCGCCTGCCACATCGCACAGGTATACATCAACATTGGTACACGCTTCTTCTATTTGCGTGTTGACAATATACCAAATCGGATCTTGCCCGCCTAACACTTTTCCATATCTAGGATAGGACGTCACAAGGTCGTACTATGTGTATAATGATTTTACATTTGGCTTAAGAGTATTTGTAAGCCAAGCCATTAAGTACAAAAAGAAAACCATTTGTCTGTATTTAAAGTTAATATTCCGAAAATTTCAATATAGTTTGTACAAAAAAATACACGTGATTTTTGGGGGTTAGTTTAAAACCTCAACACATATCACCATGAAGGGAGGAGGGGTTAAAAAGTTGCTAAAAAAACATCACGCGATTAAGGGACGACTCCTAACAAACAAAACACCAAATAATTTTTAACGAAATTAGGTAAACACCATTGAAAATTCGTTTGCTCCCAATGAGCCGTGTGCTTTATAAAATTCCGATTATGCCATCCTAAACTATTTTGAAATTCATAAAAATCGTTAAATACTCCAAGAATAACTTTTGTAACCACAATGTTCGTTCAGTTCACAGCGGAGAAGAGCAAGAAGCTAGAGAACCTGGGAACAGTGATGACCCTGTACTCGCGGCGAACTTTCAGCAAGGAGAGCTTCCAGTGGACCAAGTGTGTTGTCAAGTACCTCTGGGACACGTACTCGCACCTCTCACACCAGATGCTAGCCTTCCTCGTCGAGGTCTTGGAGAAGGTAAGAGAACATCAGCTGCTAGCTTAGTATAAATACTTCTTCAATTTAAGAGGTGTGCTTTTGTCGTAAAGCCATTCGCTTTTATTTAGACCTCCTAATGCGTCACTCCTCCCACTTTTTCTGCTACCTGTTGCATAAAACGTGTGTTGGTCTTCCTCTTCCCCTACTTCCTTCTTCAATGATATGGTTTACAAATAAATGATTATGATCTTTCACTATGATTTATTTATATGTTCAAGTTCTGTGTTTGTCTCTCAATGAAATCGTAGCTTTGGGCGGTCGAAAGATCGATGGGTATGCCTAAGCTAGTTTACTCTGATGTTTCTTCGGAAAATCTATTGTATTGTTTTGTTTATTAAATAAAGACAAACTTAAATTATGCATAATTTAATTGGTCAGAAGTAATCTAATAATACTGTTTTGGGAGTAATATCAATCGTTCAATTGTCTTACTTAAAATGACATTTTATCAATGCAGACATTTTACTAGTATTCCGATTCCTTATTTCAGACTTTTACCCCATCGCCCATTTGATACTGAGCGAACCAAATAAGAAACAAATAAACATTTTTATGTGATTGGTGTCAAAGAATAGCACCCAACCATCTCCTCACGTTGGGTGTGTGTCGTAAGAGGCGACTAAAGGAAAACAAGAAGACGGGCAGCAGCGTCATCCTATTTTATTACCTACCACCTATACTTCTGTCCCCAAGACGCCTGCCAAGCATGACCACTTTCCTATCGGCCGCCTTTGTTTTGCACTGGACGTCATTCAGCTTATGATGGTGTCAAAGCGGAAGGTATTTGTGACATGATGGCATGTTATATTGTTGTGTGCAGGGGTCGGCGAGCCTCCAACCGCCTGTGTTGTCGATCCTGCACTGCATGCTGTACTACGTGGAGCTCCACTCGCCCGCCGCGCAGCCCGTCAACGCGGACCTGCTGCGAGCCGTCGCCAAGTTCATTGACGTCAGTGACTATAAAAAACAATTACAATTAACTTGCTTAAAAATAAAAATAATTTAAAAGATAAAGTACTTAACATGGTATTTCACTTATTTTTCTAATAATCTGTACCTATTGCTTTAAAAGAAACTATGTACCTCCTTTTTTTTTTTTTTTTTTTTTACTAAAATTTATCATGAATCGATCACAAAAACAAGGATTTGGATAAATTTCAGATTTTTGCAATGTTACACTAGATTCTTGATACTATAAGAGTATGAATGATTTATTGTGACAATAAATTAACACGAGTTAATATGAATTCATAGCCTCCCGAACTATACTTTGTCCATTTTATTATTGGTTTTTTGACAGCTGGACGTTTGAAGTTTATAGGAACGTGAACATAGTAAGTAAACGAAATAATCGATATCGGAAAATATACATTAGATTATTTTTTTTTTTATTCTGACGACTCATGTTAATGTTTCAACCTTAAAAATTTGTTGTCTTTCTTTGTTATATTATGCATGAGGCCCTCAAAATAAAATGAATGAAAGTTAATGTAAACAAGACGAAAGTAATGAAAACGCATTTATTTCTATCGATTATTTGTAATCTGTGGCACAATCGTAGTAATCGTTATGTGTGGCAACTCACTAAAGTGCGGTACACGTCCATGAAGTACAATATTATGTCTGTGAATTTTGTAACTTTAACAATACGAAACTTTATGGGCGTCAGCTGTCAAAACAAAATGGACAGAGTATAGTTATAAACTGTGTGTCGGGAGTCAGTGGCTTCTGTCAATTTTTATATTTATTCCAAAATAAACTATATGTACCGATACATTTAAAAATGTCCCCATAGAACAATGAGGGCAAATATAATAAATACCCATTTCCAAATACTTTGGGCGCAGGACAACAACAATTACAAGGAGGCGATGAAAATCTTAAAGCTGGTAGTGACGCGATGTTCCACGCTGGTGGTGCCTCCGTACTGGGACAGCCACGCCTCCTCCATCCTCGACACCGAGCTGCATGGCAAGAAGGTAACGTACTTCTCCACCTTGAAGCTATGAAATGTAAACGTTACGCTATAACGTTATATACGTTTCATAAGAACCTATATTTTTTTTGTGTAGATCAAGTGACTGTATAAGATAGACCGTCAATTTAGACAGTTAACACGTTAGATGCCGCGCTATGATTTTCGTCACACCCCCGCATCCTAGCCACGATTTTTTATAAAAAAATTGAAATGAAAACACGAACCATGGTTGTATGACGTAAATATAATCAAATTGCCTTATAATGTACATTTTATTTCCTAGTAAAGCGATATATAATTAGGACTCGTGTGGTAAGTTCTAGGCCTCCAGCATGCAATTTTTATGAATTCGCGAGGCGAGTCATTGGGAACGAACGTGTTAATTTATTTGATTAATAATAACGCGATTACGATCAACATTTGGTGTAAAGTAAAAGTCGTTATTAAGGAGCTGCCGGGGCGTACGATGGACTTCACGTTCGACCTGTCTCAGACGCCGGTCATAGGGCGCAAGTACCTGCCCAAGGCCGGCAGCCAACCTGCCACGGGGCCCAGTTCCCTGTCCAACGCCTCTTCGACTACACCTGATAAAGGTAAGGATTTCTTCCTTCTCATTCTTAAGACAGTGGATCAAGAGAACATCTTTTCATTAGTCGTCGTTAGTTTCCACCAAGTGTGCAAATATAACACGCACGCATCCGTGTGATTGCTATTTGTTTTGCTACCAGATATAATTTGTTTCAAAATAATTAGCAAACGATTATATTGCTACTTAATAGCCATATATACTCGTGGGTGTCAGGGTAAGAATAGCACCCTATCATCTGCTCCAGTTAGGAGTCCGTAAAAGGCAACTATGGAAAACAAGAAGACGGGCAGCAGCGTCATTCTATTTTTCAAACTCAAACTCAAAAATCTTTATTTCAAATAGGCTTAACGCTAGCACTTTTGAATCGTCATTTTTTAAAAGCTACCACCGGATCACAACGCGGCCTCAACTGAGAAGATCCGGCAAGAAACTCAGCGGGCTTGTCATTTTTTCACTTTTTTTTTAAACATTGTTTTGTTACAAATGAATCGACATTAGCGATATTGTGTCCTGCCGTTCGAGACATAAAGCAAGGAAGAAAAGAACAAAACAATAAATTACGACAAACTAAAAGGCCAAAGGGATAGAAGTCGGACCAGTCCCCCCAAGCAGCACCCGCGCACGAGTTGACTCGAGCAGCAGCCATCACTCCCCTCAACCATATTATTGGATTACTTACCACCTATACTGCGATCCCAAGACGCCTGCCGAGCGTGGGGATTAAGGCAACGCCTCCCTTCTAAAGGTGTGGCCTTTGTTCAGGTGAACATCTTTCGGCTGATGATGATGATTAATAGCTATACATTGGATGAGCATTCAAGTAGGTAATGTGACGGCTCTGAACGGAGTTTAGTACAGTGTATATTGTGTGCAGTGGCGCGCACAGAGGGTAGGCAAAGAAACGTATTCGGATTTTTAACCTAATATTAGTCCATATACCATTTTAAAGATCCATAAGTTAGCAGCATCTATAGACATATTAATATGCATTTAAAAACTGTAATAAGATTATTCAGAGGGTCCAGACACACAAAAATACTTTGCCTACCTTACGATTTCTCTAAATAATCTTAATTTATAAATATTTTGTACTGACATGGTATCAACGTGATGTTTTCAAATGTAAATGGATATGTATGTAATGTTAGTTCATTTGAGGGTATTTGTGGTGGCACAATAACTAATTGCTTAGAGTACAGATAGCTCGCAGGTCTTTTTGCATACTTTCTGTGCACGCCACTGATTAATAGCTATACCATGCGTTTCAACTAAGAATGTCGCCGCCATCTTGCCATTTCAAATATATAATTACTAAAAATTATGTTTTAACAAAAATAGATGGCAAAATAAGACATTACAATAAATAATCAAAACCGGGGCGAATTTTTTATTTTGAATTTACTCTGCTGCCGGTACAAAAATCGTAAAAAACGAGTGAAGTTCCGCAGTCGCGATCATCATGGCGGCCAAATTCTTAGTTGAAACGCATAGTACATTGGATGGGCATTCAAGTAGGCAATGTGACAGGTCTGAACGGGCTCTAGTACAGTGTAGTGTTGTGTGTGTGTCAGTGTCGTCGGCGTCGCAGTCCGGCTCGGCGTCGACGGTGGTAGGGCAGGAGGCGGCGGCGGGCAAGGACCCCGCGCAGCCGCAGAGCGCCGCCTCCCCGCGCCGCTCGCTCTCCCTCTCGCCCGCCGACGCGCTCGCCTCCGGATGGAAACGGCCGTGGATGTCGCAGGTGACCACCCACACTATACACAACAATTTATATTATTATATGTAAAATGAGGTAGATGACAAATGTAAGCTTATTGTGTGTCAAAATTAGCTTAAATTGGTCCCACCACTTTTCTTTAGGTATCGTATACGCACATTAAAATGGTACTTATGGTATTTATATTAGATTTATAATCACGCATTTTTAATGACATCCAAAAAGTGCATTTACCTAAACTAAAATTCGTTTCAAAATAAAACTTGAACACTACAAAATAAGCTTCAAGGCAATTGCAGTAATTTGAAATCAGGGGCCTCGTTCTCTATGACCACTTACATTCCGCGATTAAGTTTTGTTTTGCAAAACAACGCAAATATCGTCTAACTAACGGAGTAATATTTAATAAAAAAAAACACTACTGTAAACCAGTCATTTTACACATCATTTACAAATTCATAACAAACTAACTCCACTAAGTATAACGATATAAACATGATTTTGTAGACATGATTTATACGTGGAATCTGAAAATGGTCATAGAGAATTAAGGCAAGAAGAACACACCATACTTTGATTCTTATTTTTGTAACCGATTTTCAAGTAGTAACTCAAATAATAATTTAATGACTATACACAATACTACACTATGCCCACTGCCCTCTAATATACGGGTAGGTTTTACAATATAAAATTACAACTTTAAGTTGGATCGATTTGAAGCGGTCCAAAGAACTAAATTCCCATTACTATCATTAGTTCCGTAGTCATTCACGTGTAAACTACAATATTCGTACTTTTCTATTAGAACATATTAAAACAAATCGTGGGTTTAGAACTTAGCTTAATTGCGACTTGGCTAAAAGTTTACATTTGGTCGTGACTACACATCATCCGAAATAACTATAAATGTTGAAAAAATAAAAAATGCACTTGATATTAACACAGTAACCAAGACATCTAGTTTTTTATTCTGTAGACTTATATAGCCATTTGTGTTGCAGAGCCGCGTACGCGAATGCCTTGTTAACCTGCTGACAACCTGCGGCCAGCGAGTAGGGCTGCCTAAGAGCCCCTCTGTAAGTACCCACTGTCACCAACACTACTAACTATGTTACACATCGTTTATGATTGATTCTGAACGGCACACAACCAGAGACCGCTCCGGCATCCGAACATAACAGTAACCGTCTATTGAATGGCTGGAACCAACATCTGTTTTAATGAAAATTATATTAATGCAATAAATAAAGCAACTTTGATATTTTTGTCATTATTTCTTAAAACTATATCTAATTGCTTTAAAATCTTCGACAACTATTGAGGGAGAAGTGGACGGTTAGTTGTCCATTTCCAGCTGTTCAATACATATGGCAATTCGCCGGCGAAGCCGTCCGCTGAGCGCGATCGTAACCAGCCAACACTACTAACTAATTTATGGTTTCTACCCATCGCTGCGTTAGGACGATTTAATTACCACTTTATGTTCTAAGGTAACTGTCATAGCATACTGTTTTATATTGCAAACGCTTCCGCATCCACCCCACTATGCTACCGGGGCTCGATGACCCTATATTAGACGGCCGACGCGCCGTACTAAACATGCGTACACGGTAGCTTTAGATGATCGGGTGGACCTCTGTTGCCGTATCCTTGCCTTGCCACCATTCACGTGTGTTTGTATTCCCTATGCGACATTTGGGTCGTATGATATTTAATAGCATTGATAAAGTATTTTATTACGTATCACATGTAACAAATCGATTTCGCGTCGCATAGCGAACACACTGTCCGCTTCGCTTCTCATCATATTATTATGTTCGGTTATGTTGCTGCCTTCTTTATTTTAACTTATTCTTTTTACAAAGTCTACCATATACGGAAAGGGGCACAGCTATCGGAACTGTGCCAAAACAATTATATTATCTGCGTTCTATATAATCGTATCTAATTTCAAAGTTATTATAAAATGGTCTATTCGAAACTATTTACTCCTGTACATTTAGGCTGCCTGTCACCTGCGGAGGGAGATGAGAGGAGTGGAGGGGAGTGGAGTTGAGTTGTGCAAATTTTTGACAACTGGAATAGTTGTCAAAATTTGCATAATATATAAACATCGCTCCACTCCGCTTCAATGAACATGGATTTTAAAGTAAATTCGAAATTCATACATCTTAAACGCGGATCAGGAAAGCGGAGCGGAGAAGCCAGACAAAAGACAAAAAGACAAAATAACATCAAACAGCACACTGTGCAGCCCAGCTCCGCTTCGGATAAACAAAGTCCGCAACACTGCTCCGCATTACTCCCTCGCTCCACATCAAATGGCAGGAAGCCTTAATACACGGCATTATAATTTGTCATGTTATGTATTGTAATAACTTTTAAATTGGCGAAACAATAGGCTCGGTATGCCTATTTGTATCATCCGGTATATTGGTACTGTTTATTTTATTAATCATTTTTCCTTTATATTATCACTCTTCTAAGTATATCAAACCCGGCACGCGCTAAATACGAATCTGTGAAGCGATCAGTTATTATCACTTATGAAATCACACATATCTTTTTGTTGATCACAGTGACAGAATCTGCATAATATGTATATTTACAACAACACGTTATATACAATAAGATACATTATACATTGATTATAAGTTTTATTATTTGTTTAACACGTAATGTACCTACCAAATACATGAATGCACGCACGTGGATAGTAACTTAATATGACATTCGAATATTGACACAGCACAAGTCATACATAGAGAATATCTTAGCTTAGATATAATAATACACATTTAAAAACTAAGTAATAGACAAAGACATACTGTTTTGAACATTAAACCAATATGTACCCTACTTGAGAATATGATACAGCTAGCTTATTTGAAACGAGCTTTAGAGCTAGCTCGCACAAACCTATTTGACAATTATATTTATATTTCGCACTCACGTAATAATTATCACTACCTACTCAAATTCTTGAAATCGAATAATTTCTACACTCGTGTCAATTAATACTTTATTACTAAGTAGATATATCAATAATCTCGTATTCAAGAATAAACAGCTTCGAGAGTCGAAATACTCAAGATTAAAAAATGAGCATTGACAGTACTTAATATTTGTCTGTAGCAATTTATTTCATACTCCGTAGACTAACGAGTTTGTGAGCCGGAACTTTAAAGCTTATTTGAAATAACTTAGTCGTGATGTCCCCTCTACTACATATTAGTTCGATGGTATAGCGTGATACTGTTATCCGTGTGTGTTGTGTGCTAACAGTGCAAGTATTACAGGTGATCTTCAGTCAAAGCTCGGAACTGTTGGAGCGCGAGTCCTCGATGGCGTCATCCCTTGAAGAGGTGTCTGGAACGCCCGGCAACGAACCGTCGGGCGGCGCCCCGCCCACCGACCACTTCGGTGTGTTCAAGGACTTCGATTTCCTCGAGTACGAGAGCGAGAGCATAGAGGTAACGTGACTTACATTTTCGTTACTTGTGTTTGTCGGCCGCTTGTTCATGTAGCCTTTATGGCCGCTAGCTTTACAATAAGGAGGTTGTAGATTTTGTACAACTTTGTGTAGTTGTTTCTCACTGGTTAGCGATCAGCTGATTGTCCCAAATGTACGATGATCGTGTGTCGGATGGGCATGTAAAATGTTGGTCCGGCGCCTGACCTCTCCCCGGTCGTGTCGGTCTGCCGTCCCAATGGCAAGCACTTGTGTGCTATAATATCTTCCACGTAGTGCGGTCACCGTGGCCCTATCGATAAGGAGAGCGTCATACAATGTATGCGCACATTATTAGTAAGCCACATAATACCAAATCGTAAAGTCACGACCATAGTGTAATAATTACTAATTACATATCTAAATAGATCACATTGTGCTGTTTTCTTTTAATTTTATTGAGCCACAAGACAAATAGACTTGTTGGTGCACACCAATTTTTTTTCAATGATTGTCATTGAAAAAAAAATTGGTTAATATACAAATTTATTGGTTTATTTGAAAGATTCGATTTAAAAATCAGCTTTTTAGAACAATACCTACTTGTTGTAATATACGTTTTAATATATTGACATAGAAGTTCAGGATTGTTTGTTTCTGAATAAAAGGTTTCATGAAATCGTGTATACAGAAGCGCAGGATTATACAAAGTTATTGTAGCGTGAAAAATGTGAAACGTCAAGGTAATTCATAGATTGGGTGAACTATAGTGTATACATATTGTATTATTGTATAGTAGCGCGGATGTATGTCGCTACATAGGTATTTGTGTTGTGTGTCAGGGCGAGAGTTCGGACAACTTCAACTGGGGCGTGCGTCGTCGTCTGCCGAGCGAGGAGCGGGCCGAGGCGGGCGCCTGCGAGCGCAGCCCGCCGCCGCCACAGACTCGCGCGCCGGACCACCACCACGCACACAAACAGGTGACACACACACACACAAACAGATGATACACACACATATATATATACAGACACACACACACACACACACGCACACACAGTCAGACAAACACGCAAACGTGCAAATCTACACCGGCTGCAACTACACTCAAAGTCAACCGGCTGCAACTACACTCAAAGTCAAAATATCTTTATTATGTATAGATCTCACAGAGGCACTTAGACAAAAGTCATTTTTTACATACTACTCACGAGAGTCTCCACTAGAGAGTCTAATAGAAAAGGATGTTGAGTGGTGACCCCAAAATAAACTGCGTGTTCAATATATTGTTCGTTTATTACGTCTTTATAGTAGGGGGAGCCCTAGAACGGATATCGAGATTTACTCAAGCGCGGCAGATTAACATAAGGGGGATACCTAGACATTCTCGATCGCGGTTGGTTTTTTAGTAGCTTATGACAATTCGTACAAGTGGCAGCGTTGGTACACAAAACATTTACACCTACACGCAACATAATACCGTCGTCGTCGAGCACTGTGCATACACTAAATATACCACACATCTTTTTTGTTTTTTTTCGCGTCTCGCGGTATCCTTCTAAAGGTCCCCGGGACTTGTGGGAGATCGACCAAGGTATGTGGGATTCTTACCCACCAAAACTTCCGTAGCTGTCACACTCGCACATGATGCCCAGGTCCCCCCTTGTTGTCCCCAATTGCTGGTCGCCGCAGCGTAAAGTAGCATGGTTTGTAACGGCCCTAAGTTCCTATTAGATGCGCGTATGTACCGTACTTAACGAATAAGGCATCACTCAAGCTCAGCATTATGCTGGGACACAATGAGCTTCCAGCACTGTTTTTCGGCGACACCTTTCTCGGAGCTTCTTTTGGACATATCAATTTATGCACAAAAATAAAATGAAGTTACTAAAGACATTATTCATATATCTTGTACCTGCCACTAAATATTATTAATAAAATAGTATGGTGTGCAAGAGTGATGACTACAGATAAAGGCCACGGAACACAGAATGCGTGTGTCACTGCGTAATGACGCCGTGCCCCTTTGACACACCGGGCTACGTGTACGTCACGCAAGCGGTTCCAGACATTACAACGCACGTGCACAAGCACGTCTAGCTTACGTCGCACGCATTTGGTGTGCCGTGGCCTTAAGTACGCAGCAGTACGTACCGCATAGCAAATCCTTTGTTCTAAATGTTAATTAACCCTCGACAATCTACCGATGGAGCTGCGATCCATTTCACACTGTAGTAGCAATTTTTATGTAGGTACACTTTTAAAATTTTAAAAGCTTTGCTCGAGTGGATGATGTTTAACAGCTCTTATTTTCTATAAATAAAATGGAATGCAGAGTGACAGCATATTGCATGTGGGTTGCCCCCACAACGCCCGTTTCACCCGGCCGTTCTCCCCACAGGGAGGCAGGTAAATTTATCTGGAATGCAATATGATTACGACCTATGTATTTTTATTGCAATATGCTTTGTGATTCGTGCGATTATTGGAATAAAATTTGAAAATAATTGTGTTATTTTGATTTCCAAGTGTCCAATTTTATGAATAATCTAGAAAGTTCAGAATGAGCGCGGCAGTTAGCTGCACTGTCATAAATTAGCGGATTATTATCTCGACACTTAGTATACATTCTTTTATTCAACCTAATGACTAGACAACCAAGACGTTCACCTGATGATTTGACACGCCTGTCTAAAGACAGTGCCGTTTACTGCCGCTCGTCAACCTAGACATTGTTTATTAAGAAATTTGACTGAAACAGATGACTGAAAAATTCTATTTAGATTTCTATTTTTATTATCAAAAAGGTTGGTATTTTTTCTTTTGTCAAATAAACAAAAAATTACGAAGACATAGCGCATTGAAATTCCGCGTGACGACATGTCTACGTATATTTATACACTTTTTACTAAGTCGTGATGTTTAAAACCCCTGATCCCGAACTTGGAAGCTCTTCATCTTTGTCAATTTCTATTGATTTATCACATAAAAAAATACGTAGGTAATAATAAGTAATTGATAATCTAACTAATTAGTTTTTTTTTACCCAGTCATCATCCCTATATCACCAACTATTACCCTTGAAAGACATAATATGATGTTATTAGGTCGGTCACGAGGACTCGTCAGACGAGGAGGGAGGGTGGGAGGAGGGCGCCAGCGGTAGCCGCGGCGAGGGAGACGCGGGCGCCTCTCACGACCTCGCGCTGCGGCCTCGCACGCACTCATTCTCCAGCGCGTCCAGTGGCGAGCCCGACGGTCAGTACATACTACATAGCCACTGTACCAAATTCACTGCGCTCGCTACTTGACTGTAGCAAACGAGAGATTTGTAACGTCATTATCTGCCGAAAGACGCCGACAGCTGAACAAAGGCCTCGCCAGTAAAGGGGAGTAGTTGTCGTATACTCTACACTTGGTAGTTATAGGTAATCCAATAGAAAGCTGCTACCCGTCTGCGCTTAGTCACTCCTTTCCTTACGACGCACAGTGTTTCATGGGACCAAAAAAATTTCCCTCTGCTGTTTATAGCTTTAATCGATCAAGGTATGCATTTAAAATGCACGAGTAAAACACCCAGGTCTCAAATTCAAATACTTTTTTTTATAAAAATTATTGAACTTTACATGACCTTTAACTTATAAAAAATAAAATTAATTCTGAAAACGTAACTATCCAAGTTAGTTATTTAAAAAAAATATAGCCTGATAAAACATCCTTAAGTGCATGTATTTCTATTTTTATTTTCGGAAAATCACTTCTGGATATTTAGTTATTAATTATTTTCAGATTTTCGTTATTATTTTTTTTCTCCTTAGAAACTCAAAAGTGGGACTTGTGACTAGCACAGAAAGATAGCTCTTAAAAAGGTCTACCAATAATAAAAAAACCATGTTCCACTTCTGCGGCCTTTGGGAGAAATTGAATTTTTAAAAATTGTGTTAGGGTTGTCATACTGTTTGACCTTAATTAATTTTGTTTTGAACAATAGTTTTTTACATTAATATGTTAAATTAAATTGCTTGCTTGGCAGGCCGTTTTTTGCGATAGGTTCCTACATAAGCTGGGGGATTACCTCCACGTGGTGAAGGCGGGAACAGTTTTCACTGCCTAAAACTCCACAAATATACATATAACTTAACCTGCGTACTTCCATACGCATAAATGCCTTCGGGCTTATGTTGTTCTAGCTATCTATTACGTATTTTTATTTGGTGGCACGATAGTTTACCCGGTAAGGCAGAATTTATTTGTTATCATGGAGTTGAATAAGTCCCGTGATACTTCTTTGCCTCAGCAGGGGCTTACCCTTTTTGCTGGAGGCTGTTCATCCAAGCCCCAACTGGAGACCTTAATGGAAAGGGGACGCGAGAGCGCCACCCTCATGTTGGTACACGATTGAGAAATGATGATGAGGACTGCACTACCGCCAGTACTTGTCAAACGCCTGAAATATCGTGATTACATATTTTTTGAATGCTTTTCTTTGTCATCTTGACTATAATTTCAGGCGTACTACACGATAACTATGTCAGTGACATTTTTTTATTACTTAAACGGAAGTACTTACCCCTACTTATTTTTTTTTTAAGAAATTGAGTGACCTTTTGCGACAACCCTATACTGTATAATTTGACCTTAGAACAGAATGGTCTATATCTTCCAAAGGCCACGGAAGTGGAACATGGTATTTTTATTATCGATAGGCCTTTTTAAGAGCTATCTTCCTGTGCTAGTCACAAGTCCCACTTTTCCGTTTTTAGGAAGAAAAAAAATAATTACGAAAATATGAAAATAATTAATAACTCAAAATCCAGAAGCGTTTTTCCAAAAATAAAAAAGGGAAAACATGCGTCCAATGACGTTTTATTAGACAATATTTATTTAAAATAAATATCTTGGATAGTTACGTTTTCAGAATTAAATTTAATTTTTAGAAGTTAACGCTCACGTAATTTTCTATATTTTTTATAAAAAAAAGTATGTGAATTTGACACCTGGGTGTTTTACTCGTGCATTTTAAATGCATACCTTGATCGATTAAAGCAATAAACAGGAGAGGGAAATTTTTTTGGTCCCATGAAACACTGTGCGACGTCCAATGGGAGGAGATGTGTTGGTGCTATTCTTACCAGGACTCAGTGGCGTGCACAGAGGGTAGGCAAAAAAATGTATTCGGTTTGTTTAACCTATTTTAAGTATGTTAGTATATCATTTCAAATATCCATAGGCAAGCAAATACTATAGACATATTAATTTGCATTTCAAAACATTAATAAGTTTATTCAGCAGCTCCATACTGACAAAAATACTTTGCCTACCCTAGAAATTCTCTAAGCAATCTTAATTTGAAAAAATCTTAGTTCGGATATGAATTAACGTAATTTTTTTGAATGTAAATGGAAATGTTGGTAATATTGATTAATTTAAGGATATTTGTGATGGAATACGAACAAATAGCATAAAGCAAAAACAACTAGTAGATATTTTTGCCTGCTTTCTGTGCACGCCACTGCCAGGACTCCCCCCACGGGCTAGATTTATAAAATCTTAAAACAAGTAAATAATGTAGGTATGGAGTTACATAATAGCAAAAAAGTTCTTGATTCTTGTTTGAACCACTGTACAGAGTGTGGAGTTAGGTTGGTCGCAAATATGTAACATCATCACACTATCGATATTTTGAACTACCAGAAGACAGCGCGGGCTAACGTATGAGGTGACGTCACACATCCAGCACATCACAAACGTAAGTACGCGAGAAGGTCTTCATGCGAATTTAGAGAAGTCAACGTACTTGATTTGCTGTATATTAATTACTTTTGTTTAAATTAACGGCTTTTTGGTATCTACAAGCGAGCCGAAACCCTTATCAACTCATCAAAATCCCCATTAATTAGTGGTGACGTGTGATGTGACAATGTGTGGGCATTCTATATGTGTTGCGCAGGTGATCGCGGCGACGTGACGCCGGTGCCGGGCGCGGGCGCGGGCGCGGGCTCGGTGCTGCGCGACGCGTGGCGCGCCTCGGTCACGGCGCTGCTGCGACACGCCGCCGCCATGCAACCACTCGCGCTCGTACACAGACTACACACTGTGCTCAAGGTACAACACAACACACACACACATTATTTTCTCGTGTTTGAGAATGGTTTATTGACTTTTTTACCTTGACACGGGACGAACGAAGCAATCTATTATACACTCAGAGTAATTAGAATGGAGCTAGTATCACGTCGATTCGCCGAACAAATTTTTCGTGACACTTCTGCGGGGTGCGGGAGGCGAAGTAAACACACACAGATACAATTTCACGCATTAATATAACACTATAATAAACTCGCAACACATTCAAAAAGATATGCACACAAATAAAGAATGACCTGAACATATGAACAAAATTTGGCAGAGGGGTTAGCGCATTATGCTATCTCCAGTGGTATCTCCTCTAAGATTATACAACCTAAAGCTCCATATTGATTTAATTAATACAAATGCATATGTCCTAAGGAATATATTATCAGAGTTTCTTTTCTTAGATCAATTGTAATCTCACACTGTAACGATCTATTTGCATGTGTTTCTCGTTTGCTTAACTTCAATTTATCACTCTGCTGTAATTGATAAGGTTCTTTTTCTACAGGCGGTGACTTGTAAATGGCCTTCCTATCATTATCATAATATACACTTATATCTGTATTAGCTGTAAGTCTTCAAACACCTATAGTACAACAACGTGAGCGAGATCTAAATCGATAAACGCGGTCGATGCGGACTCGTGCAGCACTAACAGTCGTGCAGATTAAGGTGACGCAGAGACTGTGCGGGGCGTCTCCCTCTCCACGACTCACCTCATACACCCCGATTGCCTTGGTGACCTGTTGCGTATATCTACCGTATCACGAACCACCCAGCCACCCACTAACCACGGAGCATCCATTTATTTATCGAACAACCAGGATTAAGTGTGCTCAACAATGAGTACCACAATTTTATTACGTTATTGATATAATTCAGTCATCAGTTTTTGTGTTATGCTTTGTCACCATGATAACATACTTGATAAACTTGTAGGTAATGACTTTATGTCGGGCTATGTAATCCTTAAAGGACTTTAGCAACATTCGATTGCTAAACTGGAAGAATTCAATACATTAACCTTTTAATACGTCACGCGATGGAATGCCCACCGTTTGCGCAAATGTGACGCAGTTATAATTATTATTTAGTGCGGCGACCCATCGATATACTATACTAACTAGATTAGCTGTCACGACCCGAAAAGTGGTCACGAAAATAGAGCTACGGAGACGGCTGTCGCTCTATTTCAAATTAGTACGAGCCGACAACAGGACGTAAGGACGTATCGAAATTCCTTATTGCGCGTTTATAAACTGTCCAAATACTTATCGTAATACTAAAATTGTACTATATGTAGGAAAATGTATAGCTAGGTATAGCTAACTACAAGTGAGACAACTTTTATCGTGCGTTAGTATGGATATAACATATCTTTAGTAAAATATCATTGGTGACAGCTAATCTAGTTAGTATAGTATATCGATGGGCGACCGCTCTTAACACATTCATGCATAATTAACTAATACCCAATTGAACCATCTGTTGTGTTATCAGTGGCGTAGCTTGCCTTTGATGGGCCCCGTTTTAAAATTTGTGGGGGAGCCCAAATGATGGTAAGGCCTAAGAGATTATGTGAGAACATGGATTTTACGAATTGTTGCTTACACATGTACGGGGCCCCTGTAGCCCGGGGGCCCCGTATCACTGATACGGCGGTAGCTACGCCCCTGTGTGTTATGTATCAAACGGGTCGGCATCGTTGGTTGCGGGTGCAGGAGGTGACGTCGAAGACGGTGTCTGTGTGCGGCGAGAGTTCGTTCAGGGGCGGCGGCGCGGGCGAGCTGTCCGCGGTGCTGGAGCGCCTGGGCGGCGAGGAGCCCCCGCTGCTGTGGGTGGGCCCCGCCGCCGCCGACTGCGCCCGCGTACGAGACGCCGTCAGATACGCCGCGCTCGAAATCAACGAACACCTCGAGACGTACTTCGACAGGAGGGAGCACGCGCTCGAGGTATACTATCCTCTCGATCCTCATTTTTTTTGTTTGTATGTGTACTATCTTCACTGTAATATGTTTATGTATAGTTACAATGTAGTTTATGTGACGTCTCCCAAAAGGTCCTAGCGGAAGACCAGCGCTGGTTGTCCGCAGCCAGCATATCGCTGAGTTAAGACCTTTTTATGACATGTCTGTAACTTGTACTTCGTTTTTACTGTGTTGTTTTTTCTGTATTGTCGGATATGTGGGCACTTAAGTATATTGGAATTTATAAGTTAAAATCTCTTTGTTATATCAGTATATCGCCATTTTTTCAGTAGCGTCACGTTTTGCGAAAAAATCAAATTTATTTCTTCTTATTCTTTCTCTCTCTAAATTACAAACAACTAAAGTAGTGTAGCAACTAACAAATGCCAACGCAAACAAAAAAAAAATGTAATCACTGTAGTGTAATTCCGTAGTACGTTTCGTCCGTATTGACTGGTTTGTTTGTTCGCAGACGCTCGAGTTGTCCCGCGGCTCCAGTGAAGAGGTCGGCCGGTGCTTGTACAAGCTTATATTCCAACTGCTGCTGCTGCTCGAGACCAATAACAAGATGGTGGTGGCCGTGTACCACGCCGCGCTCGACAACAGGGTAGGTACACAACACTCATACAAATTACCTACTAATAATAATCAAGGTGAAACTACTCTAGGGTGAACTGCACTGTGCGGGTTTATTCCCACCGTCCACCCCCTGCTTGGCCACCCGGGGAGGACGGAGCCACAACTTTTTAAAAAAAGTTCCATTATCATTATTAAAATAATTCACTGTAGCCACCCCGGGTGGACACGGCTACAAGTTTTTCAAACATATACAATGGCCACCTCTGGTAAACAGCGTCACTATTAAAACAAAACATTCTCTTTGTCTCTTTGGTGCAGACTTCGATAGTACAATAATATGACAGTATGTACAGTCGGTCGTTGTGGCATTGTTTGGGGGAGGCTTATGTCCAGCCGTGAACGTATTTCTGCCGAAATAATGATGATGTGACTGTACACCACAGTTACCAATAAAACACATTTAGGTATAGTATTGGTAGTATGGTTTATATTTTTTTTCAAATTATACTTATTAATTAAAACAGAAAGTAATATTAGAGCGCAATTTTACATTCATTGAGCATAATAAAACTATCGGAGAAAAAGCTAAACGCAATTTCTATGCTCTTACCAGAATATCAACTTCGACTTGGGGACTTTCGTGTAATACATTAAAGATTATATATGGAGTCACTTACCTGCATTTGTTACGGCGCCCCAGTATAGGCAGACCAGGCCACGATAGGGTCGCATGACGTAAATTGCTACAAAGTCAACGTCTGCCGATGATATTCTCGTGAAAAGCATAGAACGGTCAGTACTGAAGTTTTATCGTTACTATACTTTGTCCATTTTATTATTGGTTTTTGACAGTTCGACGTTTGAAGTTTATAGGAATGTGAGCATAGGAAAAATGTACATTCGATTAAATATTTTTTTGATTCTGACGACTCATGTTAATGTTTCAACCTTAAAATGTTGTCTTTCTTTGATATATTATGCGTCAGGCCCTCAAAATAAAATGAACGAAAGTAATGAAAACATCTTATATTGAATAGTTTGGAAATAACACCCGGAGTTGTGAATTCCTCCGACCTTGTGGCGACTACGAAAAATGTCCGTGCTGTCAAGGGTTTCTGCCATACCTATTATTGGAAACAAGTTTAATAGACAACTGTAGATCCTGGCTGACAGGAGTCACCGCGGTAGAAATGAGTGGTGGGATTAGTCCCATTAATCATCGCAGTATTAATTTCTCATCATTTCCGGAAATTGTCCTACGGTTATTTGGCCATTTACTAATTCTATTTGATTTGTTTGAATGTATTGATCACTTAAATAAAATATACATATTTCTCTTTTCGTTTGTTAGTTACCTACTATATTTTGGCTTAGTTGCGTTTTTCGTACAACGAAAAAAAGCGTCTTCATGAATAAAGTTTAAATCATGAAGCAAGTTTTTTTTTACCTATTGCTTTATTTAGTTTATGGTGGCAACCCTCAACGGCATTAGTCGTGCGATGCACCATACTGAACTTCTACGTATTTCCTTAAAATATTTAGATCTGTAGTACTTCTGCGGGTAATATAGAGCCATCCATTTTTTATCTCCGTAACGGGTACTAACGGAAGTACCACAGCTAAATAAATGTGTACTATAAATTATAAAAATGTGTGTGTTTTATTTGTAACTGTACACCATCATCATCATTTCAGCAGACATACACCCACTGCTGGACATAGGCCTCCCCAAGCACTGTCACACTGCGCGACCGACTGTACATACTGTCATATTATTGTACTATCGAAGTCTGCACCAAAGAGACAAAGAGAAAGTTTTATTTTCAATAGTGACGCTGTTCACCAGAGCTGGCCCCTATAACTGTTTAAAAAAGTTGTCCCCGTGTCCACCCGGGGTGGCTACAGTGAATTATTTTAATGATTTTTTTTAATGAACTTTTTTAAAAAGTTGTGCCACCGTCCACCCCGGGTGGCCAAGCAGGGGGTGGACGGTGGGAATAAACCTAACGTAGCGACGCGTCTTTTGACCGACTGCCCCGGAAGGATGGCTATGTTTTTCGAGAGTATGTATATCATCTCATAATTACCAGCCGTATCTCTCGTACCTTATCGTACTAAGGGAATCTCTATAAGAAGGGAAGAGTTGCCATTGCCCACGCTTGGCAGGCGTTTTGGGATCGCAGTACAGGTCCATCCAATAGAAAGACGCTGCGGCCCATCGATATACTATACCAACTAGATTAGCTGTCACGAACAAAATGACATCGAAAATGTGGTCGCGGTTACATTTATTTACACAACTATACACGTAGCTAGAAATTGTAGAAAATAGTTTTAAATAATTCGGAACGTCGGACTAATAGTAGCCTTCACATGTAGTAATAAAGTCTAATTCTGTATGCAGTAATGTTGGCACATAAAACCTTTACATCGGAGACAAAGAAAAATCAATAAAACCGCCAAAATTATACGAAAAAAGTAGTTGTTTTGACTGTACTCATTTAAAAGAAAATCTTAACCACTTTAAAATAAGGTTCAAAACAGGTGTGTTTCCATTGTGTGTGTACTGACTTACAAACTTATCCGTGCTGGTGGCAAAAATGAGAACTAACTTTTTTATTATGGTAATGACGTGTAGTTTAACAGTTTCGTATAGACAGTGGCGACACGCCTATCGGCAACATTAATTTTGTCAGTCTCTAGCGGAGAAAATATCAAATAAATAATTTTTATTTCGTATTATAATGATATCTTACTTATATTTATTATTTAAACTAGTAGTAATAAGAAAACGAAACGAAAAAAAAATTCCCCATCTGCAATTTTAGTATTACGATAAGTATTATATTATTTGGACAGTTTATAAACGCGCAATAAGGAATTTCGATACATCCTGTTGTCGGCTCGTACTAATTTGAAATAAGCGACAGCCTCTATATTTTCGTGACCACTTTTCGGGCCGTGACAGCTAATCTTGTTTAGATAGTATATCGATGCTGCGGCCAGTCTTCTTGTTTTACTTTAGTCGCCTCTTATGGATAACCAACGGGAAGAGATAATAATATCCTGGGACAATTACACACATGGTCATCTGATCCCAAACTAGGCAGAGTCTGTACTATGGAAATCAGACAACTGATACTAAAAGAGGTGAGGATTAACAGTTGAAACTTTTAGTTTAACACATTTTTTATTTAACTATTAACTTCAATAACGAATTTAGACATAATCGTTAAAAGTTACAAGTCAAAAAGTAGACACAACGAAACGAGTCGAAAGTTTTCTTTTATTCGGCGCCAATTGGTATGAGTTTATGACGTTAAATACAATAGAATGCAGACTGCGTTGTCAATAAGAACAATAGTGATCTTTATTACGTCTTGATTAGTCCAATTATGAGACTTACATTGCTTGGCATAGCAAAAATAACATTTAACACTGTCGCGAGCTGAATTCATAGAAATGTGAGTCTTACCTCTCTAACGATAGTTTTGGTTTTTGATACGAAATAAAAATAACTTTCAATGAGTCATATGTTAAATTACCTATAGGTTATAATGTAAACAAACGGTGAAACTAAACAATAATTTCATTCCACAGTTGACTTGCGCGATTTTGGTGTTACTTATCTGTTATGTTTATAACATTTAATTTAACATGTTATTATATTTTAAAAAAATAACTTTAAATCACATTTCTAATACATATGCCTTATTTTGTAAATATATATGTAAGTACTTACAAAGAATAGATTAACAATTTATTTGAAAACCGCTAAACATTGAAGCACAGCATATTATAGATAAATGACACCCAGACACTTGGTGGGAATCGAATCCACGCCCTATCGGGTAGCGGCTAGGGTATCTAATCGCTAGACCATCAGGCCCGTTAGGAGATGGGAGGGTGCTATTCTTACCCGGACAACGCACGTTGTCGCATGTGTATTTCCTTGGCACGGCCTGGCTCCGGCGTGTCGCACATAAATAGACGAACATCTTCCTTGTTTTGTCACTAGACTCAATTAAAAAAAAAAGTATGGTGGGGTGAATTCGACGTAGTTTACGCAAGCCGCGATCGATAATATCGCATGCGTTTTGCCGGCGGTGCAACAGCGCTGACAGGGCCGCCTCCTCGCCTCCCTATGGGTGGCGCAACCCGGCCACTACCCGCTGTGACTATTTTCAGCGTTCCCGAGAATCAACTCCGGGATATTACAAAGGATCGGCTTGTTACCAGGGAACTGGCAGCTTTAGTGCGCATATCCCATGACCTAGATAGAATTACCTTCGACCTGTATTGATTTCGGATAACTCACATAGTCAATATCGCTTTATTAATAATACTATTAATTATCATGTGTAAAGAAAATGTATTGAACTTTGGGTACATTTACTTATAATATTCAGGCCAGTTCATAAAAAAAAACGAAATATTATTATTTTATTCGCATGAGGGTTTTTTAAATATTTTTTATAACCTAAGACACCTCACACCCGTTTCATGCACTGCACCACGGTATTAAACTACGAACAGACGGCTCTAATCACACACAGACAATGTAGGCAGTATTATTTATACTGTAGCGGCGCGCAGTGAAACATCGCCTGCCACCATGCAGAACACATTTTTAATTTTGATATGAACGTGCATGCCATGACCGGATCCGCATACAGAACAGTCTAGTTGGTGTTAGTTCCTACAAACAATATTTCTTTTTATTCATTCGGCGGTTAGGGCACGTTCAATGGTCACAGTATGCAGTGGGCAGACCGCGCAGCCACTCATACGTATAATATGTATAGTAAGGGGTGCTTGTGTCGTTCAGGGCGTGGAGATGAGCGGTGCTGTGGGCGCCGTCCGCGCGCAACTGGTGTCCAGCGCGCCGGACTCGTGGGGCGAACACTCGCCCGCACCACACGACGACGCGCGACTCTTGCACCTCATGCACAGACAGAAGTGAGTGCACGCACACACACACACATGTTAACGCGCGCGCGTCATTTTTTATTCTACCTGTTTTATAAATTTGTTCCATTGTACACAATTTGTTAAGTACTTAAATCGTGATCATCAACGGTAAGACGTCCCACTGTTGGCAGAGTCCCCTTAGATCGTCCAACAATGGGGAACTTGCACAATTTTTATTTTTTAGCATATACTGATTTTAGGCTTGCTTAGAAATAACAAAAACGTTAAAATATGCATAGGGATATACCTACTACAAATCAAAAGTTAACATCTCAAAATAGCTAAAATATGCGTTGACTTTACGACGATGAAGACGGTAAGTTTTTATGGCTACAGAAGCTGATGGATCGCGATTAGCGACGTCACTGTGCACTGATGTTTAAAATTACGTAATATAAATTGTAAAACAAATAATCTTAAACGAAATCTTTCAATAATGTACTTTTTACAAATAATTAAATTTTATCATCTCGTTATAATTTTTATGCTAGTTCCCCATTGGCTATTTGCATTCCCTGATTAACCACGCCAAGCCAATATTGTTTTTCATATATTATATTTAAAAAAAAAGAAAGAAAACTAAAGTTAAATTAAGTATTAATTATTTTAAGTTTAATTTTTTTTACAAACTGTAACATAATGTGGATTCGTTTCCGATAGGTGGGCTGCAGCACTGGCTCTTGTGCGCGAGCGTAACGCCGAGCAAATCTTAGAGAGAGGCGAGCTGCCGGAAGATGATGTCACCAGCTTACTGCATGTGTATTGCAAGGGGCTGTCACAGGCGCATCCAGGTATTATACTTCATACATACATTACATAATAAAAAATATATAAGTATAAATGAGTAAGTTTTATTGCATTTGCATAGCAAAACATTCCAAAAATCGCTGAGCATAATCGAACTGAAATATCTCGCACGCTTCCTACAAATCTCAGAAGTGCCCTTTTTTGATGAAAGCTTTAATATGAATTAGTTTGTATATTTTAACTCGATCCATCTATAAACAGTTGAGTATTTTTCAGAAATGGTGGCGATAACCCGTCCTGTGAGCGAGCTGTCGCAGAACCTGTCGTTCATGATGGAGAGCTTGTACAAGGTGTCTGTGGCCCTGCAGCGGCAGGATTGCGGCTGACCGCGCGCTCACATCACGCCAACCAGGAGATAGCCTCGCCACCAACATAGACACACACCCACTCACAAGTAAACATACACACACACACACACACAAGTAAACAAACACACACACACACACACACACACTACATGGAGACCGCATCTACTCCCCTCACATTCGCTTAACCAAATTTTATTATCTTTTTTACGATTTTTCAGTAACTAATTGATGAAACTTATACATCTTATTATTAAATTGTTTAATAATCATGATCGTCGTCCCGAGAAACTATGTATCTCCATTTTCATGTTTTGATCAAACCCGAATGTTATTATTATAGATAAACATAGTTGTGTTTAACTCATTATTTTAAGATACTCTAAGTAATACCATTATTATAGTCAAGGATGCTTTGAGTGTCATTGTAACTGTAATGCGATTGGATTGCGACAGGATTGTCATAATATTAGGATGTTGCGATCGGGCTGAGGATAGCCAGGCTTAACTCAGTATTAGTTAGAAAAATAAAGAAATATCATATAGGGGCCTATTAGCTAGGTAATTAAATTCAAATGCAAAATATTTTTCAAAGCAATCGCGTAGATTGAAGATATTTTATTTTTCCTTCCACTAGAATTTATTTACCAATTGCACTACATATAAATAGCACTGTAACGATCGTTTACTTCTAATAATTGATCCGAATGATATTCGCTGATAAATTGCCTCGCTTTTACTAATTTAATGGTATATAATGTGCCAAAGTACGCTCGATACTTTAGCGTAAATGTGGTAACGATTTGTCAGGCGCAGTCCCGCGCTGCCGACGAAGACGACCACTCAAGCTAAAGATGTCTAGTTTGCTTGGGCCCTATATGTTGTATTTAGCGTAGTACTATATAATAACGAATTTAACACTAACAGGGTGGGGCTTAGCCGACACTTGGAAAGTAAATACAGGTCAATTGTACCCACTCGTATTAAGAGCCAATGTAACTATCATTTGCTATTAATGTATAAATAGGTAGAGCGTTCCATATCATAAAGTAGTATTAATAATTGAAAGGAAGCACCGGTGTGGAGAAACCATATTGATAATTTGTATGGAGTCTGTATACCAAACGAACTGAGTTGTTAACTTACTGATCTCAAATAATGTATGATAACGTGCTCGCCCTAGCTAGAAAATGTGGTCGTCGGACGTCGTCCGCGCCCACCTACACCGAACCAAATACTCTATTATAAAGTTAAACAACTTAGCGCAAAACTTCAGTGTGAACATCGATAACTGAGAGCCGTCCATCTACGGACGCCGTACGTTTCCTTAGCCAAATAATATTTACACTTACTATATGTATTTGATTGATTTAAAACGTTTATATTAAAAATGGTCCCGGTGCGCACCCTTTTAGTGACAATGCATTTCAATATATTACAAGTCTAAACCTTTCATAGTTATTTTTAATAACAGTTTGTGATATGTTTGTCCGTTTTATACTACTGCTATATTTATTTTTTAATTATTATTTTAACTGTTGTAAGCTCCGAGTATGTTAGTTAAAGGGTTGTTTTGCTAACTCTGTGATCCGTTATAGAAAATAATGTTAATACGACGGAACAAAGTACTGTGTCGTTTATGTTACGCTTAGATAATCATAGTAGGTAAAAAAAATTAAAGAGAAATAAGTATAAACATAATATTGCCGTTATCTAACATAGCGGAGCCTTATAAATTTGTAACACTAATTAATGTTTGTAATCAATCGTAGATCAATAAATTATATAAACAAAAGAATATTCCTGTTGTTTAACTGTAAAATACCTTTTTGTACATTATATTAGCTGATTCCCGCAGCACCGCTTTTACTTTTAAACTAAACTTCAAATCGGTAGTCGTTCTCAAGTAACCAAGTGAAATAGGGATTCCTAGATATAGATTTATAACAGTCCTACCTGATGGAAAGCTGCAACGCAATCGAGGATGGACGCAATCCAGGATGGTAAAGCACACTAGCTTATTTACTCTTACATTGATTTGATTAGGTTCCTATAAAGCCCAAAAAGGTAGTAGCTCACTAGGTAGCAGACCAGAAAAGAGTCACTAAGGCTCAATTCACACCAAGATGGCAGCGCCCAGAAAAACGCAACGCGGCCGACAGCGGCGTGAAGCGACTGCCCGCGGCGCCGCCTCGCGCCTTGAGTCTATTCTAGTTCGTACATTCTACAAGGAAACTCCGCTCCAAAAGGCGCGCGGCTTCTTTGAACTTTTCTAGCGATACTGGTCTTTTACGTAGGTATTGTAGATAAAGTTTAAAATTCTTTCACAGAGAAGGTGCGCGCCGCGCCGCTGCCATCTTGGTATGAATTGAGCCTAAAAGTAGCAGCGACAGAAGAAATGGCCGACTACCAACTCGTGTGAAAAGCTAAAATATAAATTTTAGCTAAAACTATATTTTTTTGTGTGTAGTCAGGAACATGGAACTAGCTATTTGGCGTCACTACGAATTAATTCCTAAAGAATCCGTATTAATATACATACTTAATCTGGTAAAACATAACCTTTCTGGGACAGTCGGGCAAAAAATACCTCCCAGATTGCCATGTATTCCTCATATATATATTTTTTTTGAAGATACTTGTGCCCAACCAACTGTTAAATAGACTACTAACGAATATAGCCGCGTGAAACATAGACTGCTAGGTATGACTAACGTAAACTAACGTGGCTGTGCGCGATGGTGAGCTCGATCTCAAGTCAGCCACGAATACAACGTCTAGATTAACGCTGTTAAAATCCGTATTCACTAACGAGATGAGTTCTTCGGAATCGGAATATCTTTCAGCACAGTTTGAGAACTATCGTTTTTTTTTGTTTACGGTTCATTTTTTGTATTACGTATACGTAAAAAAAGTTTGCGAATACGCAAACGTAACTCGCCCCTGCCCGCAGCGTCGAACACGAGGTTGTGTTGCTTAGAGAATAGCAGAGGTGAACGTCCAAACTGAGCTTGTCCACACCAAATGCGTAGACTTAAGCGTGCACGTTCTATGACGTTGTAACTTGTAATGTCTGGGTTGTCGGGTACGTATACCCATACATATAACGTCACGCAAGCGGTCATATGCCATCTCATAAAGTTCCATACATTATAACGTAATGATACGTGCATGCATAGATAATACACTATATACTCGTGCATGTCTATACGTGTATGCATCCGGTGTGCTCTGGTCTTTAATATTGCCAAAAGTAAGACACATTGCATTTTTTTTTGATAATTTGGCTACTACCATAGATAATACACTATATATGTACTTTACACTGTTTGCAATTTATTCTGCGCACATTTCACATATACCAGCTTTTTATTATATCATTCGCAAAGCAACGCCAGGCCAAAAAAAATCATCGGATGATCACACACGGGGAATAAAAAATCAAAATCAATTTCTTTTTAACTTTATTTTTCATTTACTATAATGTATTGTAAATTCAATGTATGCATGATACACATGATCTCGTATCAGAAACAGTACATATATAATTTATAAATAAAACATATAATCTTATGTCACAAGTGATTCGGTTTACAGGACAGGAAGAGGAGATTATGCAGACTGTGGTATTATAGAGAATGCACTTACACACGAAAAAATTATCGTTAAATTGGCTAGCATAACGGACGCAAGAACATTATTGTTATTGTTAACTATACAACCTTGTAACCGCCCATTATGTTGTACATTTTTTTTCATTCTTTGAGCCAAGTTATCATCCCTTAGTTACAACTTAAGTTCCTGTTGTCAAGACGTGGGATTATTAATAAAATACATTACTGCATAACTTAACCCAAAATATTTAACAATTAAAATTATGATAATTAAAAACAAACATCGAATATCATAATATACTTAATAATAATAATTTACTTATCCCCAAAAACCATAATAAGTGTGGGTTGTGCATTAATGTCTTTGGTTTTTTGCATAATCCAGAGTTTATTTCCAATATTTTAGAATTTTGAGCATATATTAACATAGGGCTGGGCGGTTCAAAGGTCCATACAGGTCCGATTTTTTCGATAGCCATAGTATTGTTGCAACAAAACAATATGTGCTGCGAGTGCACTGGGGCAGCACAGCACATTAAACACATCAATTGATTGTTACATCTATAATATAGTTAAGGATAAATGTCTGATATAATTTTAAAAACATTAATTTTTCTAAATCCGTCTGACTGATGTTCGCTTAGAGTTATAGACATTCATTATTTATTTTTGTTTTACCATAATTGTACATTGTTAAAATTGTGATACAACCCATATTATACCGTAGTTTAAACATTAAAACTTGTAGAACTCGATGCGAGGTGTTGCGAGTGCCTCGCACGGACGCGTAATAACGAGTGTGAGAAAGACATTTATAATAATTGTAAACGCTATTATAAAAAGGTGCGCGCCGTATGCGCCCACCCGTGTATAGTTAATTTATTACGCGATATTTACAAAATACATGTTTTAAAATTTAATTTCTCAGTCCCATTTTATAAAAATACATATAAATAGTCATATCTCAACAGCGAAACCACTTGAATCTGGATGAAGCACGACACCTTTTTCATTGTTCAATAATTATTACAGGACTGCTCGCATGCAATTTTAATATTTGCACATTTTATTATTTACCTATATAGTTATATACATAATACAGGTAAAAGCTCACCAAATGAAGTTTGGTCCTCTAACCAAATGAAATATTTTAAATAAAAGACAATTTCACCTAAATAATTTTTTATGAGGATTTTTTAGGAACGTGTTCCCAAAGCAAGTGTTTCGTAAACCAGTCAGGTTAGATTAGATCTGTTAACGTTGACACATTACTATACACGATAATAATTATTAGTACCATTATGTATAAGCTGCATAAAATTAGTTTAGAACCAATTGTAGGTATGCATGTTATGGCTCAACTTGAATCTTGATATCCAGAATATAATTATGTGCGCAAATACACTAGAAATCTATGTATATTAGCGAAATTATTAGTGACGATTTGAATTGTTTTTAGCGGAATAGGCACACTTCTCGGTAGGCCTTTTATTAGCTATACCCTGGTTTTCTTTACAAGATCAACATCGGAACAGTAAATGTATGAACACATGACCGATGTATTGGTAGCCTACCAATTGTTTTTGCCTGACCACCGGTCGCCCATCACTCCTGTGTTCATACATATTATTATTGCTATTTTGATCTTGAAAAGAAAAACAGGGTACACAAGCCATTAACATAAATTCATACATGATCTACTCATCCCTGTATCAATGTTAACATTAGTACAGCAATTTATCGAAACATCAAGCGATAATAATATTAAAGCTTCAATGAACCGACGGAGAAGCACGGCTTTGTGATAAATTCAGATAGTCAAAAAATCATATTTACAATATCTTACAATCTGCTTTGAATCACAAGTCGAAACTTACCGCTATATTGATGTTAAACAAGCAAAGAATACGGATTGTCGCCCTATTTACTATTAAATTGACGCCGAGGTTCATCTTGCACGGCAATGGCTTCACATTTTTGATTTAGTTTGTAAAAACGTAGGAATAATCCATGAGTTTTACCATTCGCTAACGGTGAACTTACCCCGCGTGGTATATAGCCTCTCATCTCTTAATAAAATAGCACATTCAAATGGATGAGTGTGTTGAACTTGTTTTTGTTTTTGTTGTTTTGTAGACAGCTATCAACAAAAAGTAAATGAAAAAAATATGCAAGATTAATAATTACCGATTATCTACAGTAAAAATTAATCATTTGGTTCAAGTTTGGGTCAAAGGTAGGTAGATAGTAAGGTTTTTACAGTATTTAAAAAATATATAATTTAAATATGTCAATACCGAATACCTTACACTTTTTTAAACTTTCATGGCGATTAACAATACTATTTTAAGTCATGAGTTTACTGCCAGGATGATTTATTATCATTTTACCACACCTCATCTTATTCTTTGCCTGTACCATGTAATCTCTAAACTGCTGTAGCTGACATTATGAAAATTGAATTATTATAATACCAAATAAAAAAAACCTAAGGTTCAGCGAAAATCAAGCTTAAGAACTTGCAGACATTGTTAGTTTACTTAAAACTGCACTAATCTTAATAATATAATAAAACACAAAAATAAAACGATACATTTGATACTAAATGAGCTACTTAAAATGAGATGTTCATTATATTACACACAAGATACAATATTTACATAATAACATTGCAATAATTCTTCTAGGCAAAATCATTATTTGTTAGACCTCGCTCCTATAACACTTTGTACAAATAGATACAGCTGTCTACACGATGCCGGGGACAAAATAAAAATATTTAATCAATCATCAAAAAGTGTATAAAAATAAATACCGCCCGATTGGTTGGCCAATTACGATTTACTCCAAAACTTGTGTCAATATAAAAATTGTAAACCTATAATACTATGATGTAAAAATTAAAATTATTAAAATATAAAAAATCCTTATACATATAAGACAAAAGTCACTGTTAAGTTTATATCGTATGCTGAATTTTATTGTAATAAAATAAATAAACATCATTTATCACTTACAAAATATACAAACATATGCAGGACAACATTTGAAGTCTACAATGTAGCTAACTTCCTAAGAATACATAATATACATCTGTCCTTTAAACACAATTCAAGTCAAGCAATCTCAAAAATCGCTAGAGACGACGAGTTTGCGTTATGAAGCGTAGGCGAACAGCGAACACGAATGCTTTTTTAAAACACTTCAGCTTTTCATCACGCGAATACTTTCAGTGCGGATGATATTAGAAACCTAATCTTTTTTGACATAAATATAATATGCATCTTTAGCCAACACAACACAAACGCGTCGATCCCTACAAATTTGCAACACAGTCGTTACATAAATATATATGAAGTATAATTGTAAATTTTACTATATCTTCTCGTACTTACTAACAATATAATTGGCTCGACCAGTCGGCGCAGCGGTGCGCCTAGCACTCGGTGTCTCGGTAGGGGTTCTGCGTACTATCCCCGCCGGATTCCGACCCTCAGTTGAAAAGCACCGAGTTTGGATCCTCGTTGTCCATAGACTTCACGTGGCGGAGAACATCCTTCTTCGTGATGACGCCCAGTAAACGCCTGGAAATACAAAACTATTAAACTCGAGGCCACGGAAAATGTTGGTTGGTCTGTTTCATCGATATAATATATATACTAGATAAACATTCACGAACGAAATGACATCTGAAATGTGGTCGCGGAGGTTGCAAACGTATCTGTGCTGGTGGCGGAAACGTGAACTAACGATTTTATAATGATAATGACTTGTAGTTTGACAGTTTCATATAGACAGTAGCGACACTCCTATCGGCAAAAATAAATTTGTCAGGATGTGGCTTGTAAAGTAATAGCGACACAAGGGCGCTATTTCTCGCTACCACTTTTTGAACCGTGACACCAATTCTAGTTTATATATTATATCGATGGTCTGTTTACAGTACCTACACCAAAGAAATTAACATATACATGCTATAGAGCGCTTAAATAAGCTTATTTTCAAGTAAGAACCGTAGGCACGAGTAAGATCGTCAAAATACATAATATCCTGTACACGACAACAGGTTCGTACCTGTTGTCGTATAGTATACGCTGACGGTATAGTTACCGTCAGCTGTATTTATCGACATTTGTGCTTGTGACAGATCAAACCCATCACAACATACATATCAATATAACTTTTGGAAGACAACCTGTCTACGATTTGTTTAAAGGGGACCATAGACAAACGCGTGCTCTATTCTTAATATATAAACTCTATGATAGAGTGGCTTTCGGAAACATTTTCATAAAAACGCTGATCCTACAATTGTCATCATTAATATGTTATTCATTAAATATACAAAAAAAACTCATATAAATATAAACTTAAATTTTACTAATACATCAACATGGGATTTGCAATACCGAAACACAAAAGGCATATATCCTTGAAAAATATTTTTAGTACGCAACACACACTGGTAATAACACGGGTAACAAGTCTTGACGAGATAATTTTCTAACTCTCGCTACAGCCGGCGTATGTTTAGATTAAATATTTATGACCACCATTCACGCAAGCAAACAAGTTCCTCATCTACAATTTGATAATGTTAGCATTCAGTCAGAGGTGAATGTGAGTTAGCTCACCCGTTGTGCGTGACGAGGGTCTGTCGTAGTCCCAGCTTGCGGAACATGTCGACCACTGTCTCCATGGGCGTCTGGTCCGTGACCGTGATGGGCGCCATGTCCAAGATGCGGTTGAGGTGTAACGCGTTGGGAGGCGGCGGCGGGTGGAGACCCGCCCCCGCGAATATTACCACCGACTGGCCCGTTATGCCGTCCATGGTGCGACGAGCGTTCGCTAACCGATTAAAAAGAGACCGTATTATTATATGCTCGGCATCGAAAAGTCTTTGCTTGTGGCGGCGGGTCACCCCTTCCTTTCAGTATGGTTGAGGGGAGTGATGGTTACTGCTCGAGTCAACTCGTGCACGAGTGCTGCTTGGGGGGACTGGTCCGACTACTATCCCTTTGGCCGCCTAGTTTGTTGTACTTTTGTCGTTGTTTGTTTTCGATCTTATTTAATCTTTTGGACGGCAAGACACACTGTCGCTTATGCTGATCTAATTGTAACATGACTATTTAAAAAAAAAATAAAAAAAAAGGACAAGCGCGCTGAGTTTCTTGCCGGATCTTCTCAGTGGAGGCCGCGTTGTGATCCGGTGGTAGCTATTTAAAAAAAATTGACCGTTCAAAAGGCGTAACACTAGAAGCCTATTTGAAATAAATGATTTTGACTTTATGTAATACGTCCTACTTTATATTACCTATAGCTAGGTTGAGATCCCTGCGCAGCACGAAGCCGACCAAGTACTGGGACTCCTTGGACACGACCACGGGGTAGCCGTTGTGTTCTGTCTCTTTGAGCAGCGTCTCCACGTCGTCAACCGTCATAGAGTCTTGCGTTATGACTGACAGACTCTCGTTGCGTCTATCCAACAAAAATATTATGTTACTTTAACAAATCCGGTCGCGGTCACGAATGCTTGATCATCTTTATTTAGAACAATAATGGCCTCCACAAGTCGGTCCAAAATACGTGCCGCCGGGGTAAGTGCACGTAATGTTATTCGATTTTGATTGAAACACCCAACACGACACACAACAAAACTGGTACAGCGTTCGTGTCCGCGATAGTACAGAAAAAGAATGGAGTACTTTGCTAAAGTTTGATAAAGAAAAAAAGATTATAAAATAGATGCATTCAATAGCAGCGGCGTGCACCCCATACAGACAAAAAGACTTTGCCCACCCTATGACTGCTCTGCATGATTATAATATAAATAATCTTAACTATTAGAACGGAAATATGATTGTAATATTAGTTCATTTATGGATATTTTAGAAGGCACAAAACATCAACAAGAACTAACAATGTGTAGAGAGTTTGGTAATTTGCCATTTTGCCTGGCATTTTGCAAGTCGTAGAAGTGTGTGGACGCCACTGGTGAATAGGCTCTTAATAAGCTAATGTCCATTAGCTTTAGCTCTAGGTTATAATAAGAAAAATAAATGCGTCTGCACGTGTATCCCTGCTATTAAATAGCCAAAAAATTACAACTCTCGCAATTGTAATAAGACCTTTCTAATCTAATTTTATATAAAAAACATATTCGCAAAATGGTTGCTGCTACTACAATAATTACATTGTACGATTGCAAAATATGTAATTTGTTTTTAATATCGCAAAACAAACTGAAAACAGAGATAAATATGTATATAATGTACAAATATTACACACTTGGGCTGCATGACGTCGGCCGCCAGCGAGGTGTGCTGGAACTCATCTTTGCTGTCAAGGAACGGGTACCCGTTGAGAGCGATGTGGGCGTCGTATATGCCCTGGCGGCCCAGCGCGTCGCCCACCCACTTGGACGCCATGGCGGCCGCCATCAGTGGCACTATGTACCGCACGCCACCAGTCAGCTCGAACATTATCACCACCAACGACACTGCGATCACGAACAACGTACAGTAAATATTATGCCCAATATGGCTCGTCATCCTGACTTTGGGACGCTCTTATGAGCGTCATCTCAGCTACTGCCCTGACTTTGGGACGCTCATAAACAGCTGTCATCTCGGTTCGGTTGAGCAAGTTTAGGCAAGATCAGTCCATAGTTGAGTGACCATTTAGTATTTTATGTACTTCATTCTGAAGCTGATATGGCTGGAATGAACGAGACTATCTCCACCGCTCCTCCACAAAATAAGCGCTATTATAGACGTCGAGAGAGTATACCGTTTAGTGGCATTCGAAAGAAGCGTCTCTGTGGTACAGACGTAAAAAGTCGGTCCCGGTTGTTAACATCTAGACAGCAGCAGACCAAGACAGAGTCCTAAGGACAGTTTGAGTAACTCTGACACCAGGTTGACCACTAACTGGCCTCATAGCTGAAACAATGAATTGACGAGCCTGTTGGTCTAGTGGTAAGACACCCTGGCCGCTACCCAACCCAATAGATTGTAGACTCGATCCCCGCCAAGATTCTGGGTGTTATTTATATATTTAAGTATTTACAAAGAAAACAGGAAATGAGTATCAGTTGCCAGGTTTCCATAGAACAGGCTCTGCCTAGTTTGAGATCAGATGACCGTGTGTGGATTGTCCCACAATATTGTTATTATTAATTGAAGACTTACGCCCGGTTTCCGAAAGGATGATCAACGCAAAAATCAACTAACAAGATGTCAAATCTCCTGTCAAGCGTATTTTGGGTTGCAGAAAGCATGATTAACTATTTTAATTTGAACATCCTGTCAGTTGACACGGCTGTTAAATTTTGCTTCAGAAAGTTCATGTCAAAGCCATGATCATAGATTATTCTCTTGTCAAATACAATGTCAACTAATCGGTGTTGGTCGACCAATTAAGTATTAAATTATACTATTTGTTTTGGATAATCTACTAGTTTATGACAGATTACCTAATTATTAGGTATAAAAAGTCCTTTGCAACAAAAATACCAAGATTGTATTAACAATTCTACTTTTGAAATTTACGATAGTGAAATGCGCACTCCACATCCGCGCGGGATGAAGGCCCCCGAAATAAGAGTGTGGAGCCGCTTGACAATCAAAAATATTATCTCTATGGGGTACCACTGGTGCTTTTCCTTCGAATCTTGACACATGCTGAAGGACAAAAAATACTCTGTTTCTTTCTATCACATGTAACCTATATAAATTCATTCTTTTCTTGTGCGAATGAGAAAGAAAGTGACCATCCCTCCTGTAGATCCTGCATCTATAGTTACAGATTATAATATCTTTGAATTGAATGAGCTATTGAATGAAATATTGAACTAAATAGGAAATGTAGCCATACTTAAATAATATTCTTCATGTCAAATTAAAATGATCATAGATTAGTAAATTTTTCTCTAATTAACGTTTCAGAAACCCGAAATGCTTTGAACAAGCCTTCAAGTTAACAGTCATGTTAGTTGAATATCCATTTGAATAGCCTTTCAGAAACCGGGCGTTAATGTGGTTGACCTGTCATCCTAGTGACGCCGCCGAGCACTGCCGCGGCGCCCACCATGGCGTAGAGTCCCGGCGTGATGCAGTCGTCGCCCGTCGAACACTCGCCAGAGAACAACCATATCTTTGGATAGTTGTACGCTAACTGCTCCACACCTGAACACAAATGCAATGGAACCACCCAATATCGGACTGCTGGCTTGCACTTTTCGGAGTATTGAACAATCAAATATCACCTTAAGAATTCACCCATCCCCTAAATAGATACAATAAAATAATGAATTTATATCTATTAAAATCAAAACTTATTCGAATTCTTCACGCACACTCATTCTCCTTTCATTATCTGTTCTGATTGTTTTAAGTTTACCGCAATTTGTTTAAATTGTTTTTTAATGTACTTTTATATTACTTGGTAGATATGCTCGTTACTGTATTGTAATATTGTCTATGTGTACATGTTACATGACAAGTCATGTGTATATCATTATATGATTCTTTATATTTCTGGAACTCAAACTTGTTTGTAGTATTAATTATTCAATATATCCAAGTCCTCCTACAAGCATCTTTAAGAAGCAGGATTAAAACAAGGAATTGCAGCAACCGATCACGAAATTGTACAAAACTGTGATCAAAGAACGCGTTTATTTCGTAACATACACGTTTTTTAACTTTTTGTATGTAATAAAGCGTTTGCCTCACCTATGCCGACGATCCTGCCAGCAATCGCTCCTAGCGCTAGACTGGGTATGAACAGTCCGCACGGCACCTTCATGCCGAACGTGAAGATAGTCATGACCAGCTTGAGGATGAGCGCGAGGACCAGCAGCCAGATGGCGCGGTACACGCCCGCCTCCGCCGCCGCCTTCTCTATGGCCGAGTTCACGTCGGTGAAGTTGCGGTTGTAGTCACTGCACGTGTACGTCAAATATACGTAAAGTAATTAAACAATGTAATAAATACATGTTTGAAGATAGATTCACACATGTAAAGAATTAAGATATTATTTTTAGGTTAGGATGGCAGAAGGTTACTTTTAATTGAATTATGAAGCAATACCCATAACCATACAAATGCCTTCACTCACTAGCTAAAGAGGAAACTTAAAGGGTGCATGTAACAAGACAGATCGAACGGTGAAATAATATTACACCATTCGAACATTTGCGCTGCGTCACAACAGTTGCGTCTGGCGTGGACAATCCGCCGTGGAATATTTTGCTGATTGGCCAATCTTTCCATACGACATAAGCCCCGTATTCTCCTAAAATACAGGCCTTGCATAGATCAGCGCAAACTAGGCACCTCTATTTTAAAATATGTTGGTCAACGATTTACGTATTTCGTGAATATAGAGCAATAAGTTCTTAAAAAACAAGTTCATGTCAACACCAAAATAAGGTTACAGTAGCGATGTGCTACACTAACTGTCCGAAAAGCGAACTAAGTGGGAAAAAGCCAACACCTTCTCCCATCTGTCTTCAACACTTCAGTGACCACATGACTATCTGATGTTACATACTTACTTGTACAATTTTCTCAAGCTCAAACTCAAAATTTTCTAATAAAGACCCTAAATTCATACACTTAAGTGTTATTTATTTTTAAATATTTTTATGAAGTCAACATTCTAGCTAAGTAAGACATATTCAAATTCTTAGGGTTACAGAACGAAGTAAAGACGTCACGAAGAAAGTAATCACTACGCAATTATTTATGACAAGAAACTTACCACAGAGGATCGGAGTTTGAGATGCCGCACTGGTTGAACAGCAAGTATATCAGCTCGCTAGTGTTCATGCGAGTGTAAGGGTTCGGGTACGCGATGATGGCCGTCACGAGCGTCACCACCAGCACCTCGGTCACCGGGTACTGGCCGAGCTTAGAGTACTTGCGGAAGCGGCACCAGTAGATGTTCGCTTTTATGAATATCGTAGCTATGCAACCCTGCAGCGTTAAGAGGCCAGTCAAAGGAAATTTTATTACAGAAATGATATAAATCTAAGGGGATTAGGTTAGTCGCTCACCCCAATGATTCCGAGGCCAACGAATGGTATCAGTTCAAAGAAGATCCACGGCTTGTTGTACTCCACGAAGAACAGCACAGAATGTTCGTTGCCGAACGGATTGATCGAGCGCAGAATGAAAGCAGCTATCAGAGCGCAGAAGAACGAACGCCACAACGTTTTAAGAGGGAAGTAGTAGGACACCTGTAGACAAAAACGATCTTACTAATCCTGTAATAGATGCACGTCTAAGGCTCAATTCATACTGAAAGTGCGCTGCCCGCCGCTGCCATCTTGGTGTGAATTGAGCCTAAGCGGATAATTTGTATTTAATAGCGTAAAATTATAGTCCGCGTGCTTTAATCAATGTCATAAATAGTACAATGTTATTAAATAAATATTAGATAATTACTTCCTCCAAACTGAAAAGTACACCGCCGATGGGCGCGCCGAAAGCCACAGACACTCCCGCGGCGGCTGCGGCAGATAAAATCTCACGCTTCTTAGCCTCATTTCGGCCATACTTGGGGAACAAGTAAGACAATATGTTGCCTGCAAAACATATAAACCGCAATTGTCATATCAAATGCCAACCCGATGAGATTTTTTAGATGATAATGTTTAGAAAATAGTAAAGTTATGGATACTTACCGAGACAGCTGGCTATGTGTACCATTGGCCCTTCCTTTCCAAGTGAGAGGCCGGATGATACGGAGAGTATCAGACCTACAACTTTGATAATAAGTGTCCATTTGCCGAGGTAGCCTCTGATGATGAATCCACTTAGTATGGTCTTGATTTCAGGTATACCTAAAGTAAGCATAAGAACGTCAGCCAGACTCTCCTCAAAAATAATTAAAGTAAAATAAATTATAAATTAATCTCTCACCACCTAAAGCAATAATACAAATATGCATTTATTTTTAAATCCGGTCATAAAAGTTGATCATTCAAAAGTATAAAACATTGCATAAATCTTGCCATTACTCATACTGTGTCTAGTGCTTAGAAGTTGGAATCAGTTTTTTTGTATAGGTACAAGTGTAGCTGCTATGTATTCCTGATGAATTCACAGTCCATTTAGTGATCTACGTATAGTATATGTGTGTGTATCTTTACCAGAGCCACAAGCATAGGGGGCGAACATCCTGACGAGAGAGGCGGATAGTGCGGCGAATATCAGTGCCCACACAATGTAGAACAGGTAGCTGATCACGTACGCGCCCGGACCCTCGCGGCTGCCGCCCAGCACTTGGGGCCACGTCCGCCACTACAATATTAATTACAGTCGCCAGGTGCATAGCTCACTCATCATTTAAGTCTAAATATTTTAAAATAAAAGAATAATAATATCACAACAGACCCATTTTAATGTTGTACCTATGTGTCACTAACCTGGGAGCAGTTTCCAGTGTCAAATGTTGTGTCGATGTCTGACCAGCAACATTGCTCACGGTTGAGCCAGAAAGCTTGTGGACAGATGCCAAACTTCAGGTCTGTCATCCAAGATGCACCGATGTCGATCACACCAGCTACAATGCCAGTGCACACCCCAACTAGAAGCACGCACACCCATCCTGACCAAGCATCGTGTGCACCCTGTTTGAAGAGCACAAGTTGAATTTCTAGGTAATTTGGTCACCAAAATGTGTAACGTATGATATAAAACATAGAAAGGGATCACCTGGGCATGATAGTGTGCTGTAATATGGTGGCCATAGGTTTACATAACAAATAGATACAGATGTGGTGGCATTCTTTTGAGCATATAGGTAGTCAATCCTTCTAAGTAAGCCACGAGGCGCTATGTCAGAATCTGTATCCACTCTACCACCAACAGCAGCCTAAACATAGTTGTAGCAGACTCCTTAGTGGGGCTGGGATGCTTGGAGTGAACCAGCCTATCTCCATCCTCATACTATATGCACAATAAACATGGAGTTGTGGAAAATGTCATGTGTGTTTACTCATTAGATTTCATGCCATACTTCACATAGTATGTTAGTATTTAATTAGTGATTTAACTGATATTTGAATATAAAGACGGGCCCGTTAGAACCACTAGATGGTTAGACACCCTGGCTGCTACCCAATGGGTCCTGGGTTTGATTCCCACCTAGTGTCTGGGTATTATTTATCTATTTAGGTATGTATTTACAAAAAAAATGTATATAAGTATTAGTATCACTATTCTGGTGACCATAGTACAGGCTCTGCCGTGGATTGTCCCAAGATATTATCATTAACAGAATACATATAAATGTATGTAGCCTCCATGGCTCAGCAGAAAACTGCAATCTTTATAGAACAACTTGGATACAAAGCTTAATTGTTATAGAAATGGAACACATATTAAATTACAGTTTCAAACAAAATTGCTTCTGATTTTAGTACCTTTATTAGATCCCATATGGACTCCTGTTTTTTCTTCACAATATATCTGTGGCGCATGCGATCTCTGGCAATGTCTCTCTGCCAGTCAATTGTGTGGAAATCATCATACTGGCCAATACCGGGGATGTCATCATCACCTGAGCAACAATCACTTACATTCAAATATCAATATAATAGTTATACAACCCAAATAAAAAATAATGTAAATGGAGTGGTTTCAAATACTCAATCTTACGAAATGCTTGTAATCCTAATAGCACAATACCTGCACTGAACTGCAACATCGATAATTATATTAGAAAATAGTTCCTATCACTAGGTATGTACTGTAGATATATGAATAATATAATGTGAAATGTACAACTTATTGGGCTTTTTTAAGAACTAATCTTACTTTCAAAAGGCATTTAAAAAGATTACTAATTGTGGTAAACACCTAGACATAAGACCTATATTATGATAGATGTTTATAAAAAATTAGATAAAGTAGGTGAACAATATGTAAACATAGGGATGTTATTAAATATAGGATAGCTATTTTACGTACCTTGCATTCCGGAGAATATGACGGCGTCCCCTGCAACAGTTTGTAATATTGTTTCAACAGTTTCTTAAACTTTGCAAAAACCCAGCTCTATTGGGCAGCCACATTAACTAAACGTGTATTAACTGCGACGAGTGAAAAGGAATATAGTCATAGTTTGTATTGCTTATCGCTTTAGTTGAAAAATGATAAGATGAGGGCAAAATTAAAGAAAACAAAAGAAAGAAATAACCTTAGCGAAAATAATCAGATGACGCAGGCAGACAGACATTGACAGATAAAACCAGTGTTGCCAGCACATTAATAAAAAAATGGTCGAATGCTGTGCTTGAATAGGCCGATTATAGGCAGAAAAGGAAGACATGGTAAAAATAAAAATACTTTGGATGGATCAGCTGTCAGCGGCTTATAAGTCGACGAAGGACATAGATTTAGTCGGCCTTAGGCTGCCATCGGCGGAAGGCCAATATCGAACATACATAAATTTTAGTTTTTGTTCACTATATTGTTTTCTGCATGAATTATGATAATTTGAAATGAGAAAATATAATTTTTATTTTCATTTTGTTGCCATACTTATTACAAAGATAAGTACTTTACAAAAATTTATATATTTTCGTAAAAATAGTAACAGCGGTAACATTACTGAGCAAACTGCTTGCGATACCGCTGAAATAAATCACGAATAAATCTTTAGGTATATATAATTAAAGTAGGTATACTGGGGTAGTAATATCATTGCTGGGGGTAGGAACTTTGAGATAGTGCAAAATATTTTTTTGTATTCCTGCCACTTCGCGGTCGCGGGTCTCAGAGTAATTAGAATGGAGCTAGTATCGCGTCGATTCGCCGAACAAATTTTTCGTGGCACTTTTGCGGGGTGCGGGAGGCGAAGTAAACACACAGATACAATTTCACGCATACCCACACTATAATAAACTCGCAACACATTCAAAAAGATACGTACACAAATAAAGAATGACCTGACCATATGAACAAAATTTGGCAGAGGGGTTATCGCATCATGCTATCTCCTCTAAGTCGCGGGTTGCTATCGCGGTTGAATTTAATCTACATTCCCTGATTCACCTTCATTTAATCTACATTCCCCGATTCACCACATCAATGAAAAATCATTGCCGCGGATTGTGGTCCATCAGTGTGAAAATTGACTGTTAATTATTTAAAAGAACATCCTAGAACAATGCATTCATTCGTTTAGGAGCTACGACCCATCAGACAAATAACCAGACAGATATAAGTACATAAGTATCACAGTTATAACAAGCTTCTTTTGCATTGGGTGTTACAAAACTTGAGATCGTGTTCATTAGCCTTTAAACACAGAATTCGAAGCGTGCACAGTTGATAATTAAACCGAGAGCTGGGCATAGCGACGACGACGACCGCAGACAGTCGTCGGCGCCGGCGTCATGTAACAGTCAAATAAACAATTTTCACTTTCTAATATAATATGTTTCCCACGGTCAAGGTCGAAAGAACATTTTTGTTAATACACAAACTCAAAATATATAAGTAGAGAAACCCGTGCCTTTAGCACATAAAACACATTTATTACTTTTAGACAGGACTATAATTTTCGGTCCATTATTTCGAAACGCCGTGACATATCTTGTAATGTAATGGTTGAATACAAAACAATTAAAAAAATCATAATCAATATACGAAACGATACCAGAAATCTGTGTGATATGGTATCAAGGAGAAGAACTGAATACTCAGTACATTACCACTTTCATCACTGTGCATCGGATGATCATATTCACAACACAAATTACCTACATCACCCACAAGGGGCTGGATGTCGTCGTTATCTGATAAATCCATGGCTGAGCCAGACCCGTGATTACATAGCTTGCTGCAACTGTACTAGTTGACTTTCATATGCATACTTGTGTGTCTTGATATCTAATCAAAATGCGAACGATAAATACGACTATATCGATACGTAACACGTGATAGTCTACCTCTGTGCCATTTAAGCTCTTTATTGCTCCGAATTAGCAAATTCAACGTTACGATTAAACGAAGAACTACCTAAATATATGTGTTTAAATATATGTAGTTATAATACACTCTTATTAGCTCCACCCTTCACATTTTCTCTATTACGTTTACATTATATACGTAAACGTTAACGTATTATATTCGTAAGCACCACCTAAATGGAAATGTTACAGATAAATTAAAAAAGCAATGACATTGCGTTAATAATATACATAATTACTAGAACCTGTAGAGGAGTTACTCTGGAAAACCAATTTATATAGAATTTAAATTACATTTCAAATTTGCTGTTTTTGTCTAAACTACATACATATTATATACGTGTGTTCATACAAAACTAGTACCAAATTAAAACAACTGTGATAACTAAAATATGCAGATATGTTCGACTTTTTTAACATTACACTACGTATTGTAAAGTATAAAGTTCGCTTACCGGTACTAAAATAACACTGCGCCAAGTAAGCTTTAAAAAAACAATAACATTATATTAATAATTACTCTAATCATCATTGTGCATATTTACCAAGTAAGTAAATATACCACTCACGAAAAGCGTACCTATCATCATCACCCTTTCGTTCATAAACCTTACTAATTTATGGAGTAAAACGGAGTAAACTGTGTTCTATAAGGATAAAATGTGTGACGGCTGGTTTGAAGTTACTCTATTCTCTTCTTATTTCGTGAAAGTTGAGAACTACCTACGAGGGAACGATAATTCTTTATAATAAATAAATGTTTTGTCTCATTACGCCAATATTCGTGGTCCATAAGCAAGTTTAAAAAAAAGCACAGCAATCAACAAGATAATGTTTTTAACCGACTTCAAAAAAGGAGGAGGTTCTCAATTCGTCTGTATATATTTTTTTTTTTTTTTTTTTTTATGTATGTTCGCGCATAACTCTGGCAATTATTAACCGATTTGAAAAAATCTTTCTTCCATCCATTCTTCAATCCATTGATTGGGTCCCATAAAAAAATTATTGCTTAGTAATAAGTAGTTCCTAAAAAACAAGAATGGTGACTGCGCACTGAGAGTTGCAAGAAAGCCTATATAGATGACGTTTTAGTCGCTCGGACTCGCTCGGTCGGACAAAAATGGTCATAACTCTGGCAAATATTTACCAATTTCAATGATTCTTTTTTTATTCGAAAGAAGAAACCACTGTATTGAATCTGTATGAATTTTATTACAACCGGATAAGAACTTCCTGGAGGACCATGAACGGTGTGGAGGAATTTATCTGGTAAAAACCATAAAACTGATGTTCTCCATTACATTGCTCTGACAATTATGAACCGATTTCGATGATTCTTTTTTTATTCGAGAGAGTAAACTACTATGATGTTTCCATGCAAATTTCATTACGACCGGATATTATTTTCTGAAGAAACATGAATTATGTAAAACTATGTAGACGATAATGTGATCATAACCTACCTAGATAATTTTACGGTTTTCGATGGTTCAATCTTTATATATGAAAATATCACTAAAAAGTTTAAAATAAAATCTTTTTAAAAAAAAATTGAACCGACTTCAATATCACTGAAAAGTATAAAATAATTTAAATATTATTGAAGTTGGTGTCAAATATAAAACAGCAGGTACGCTAACACCAACTTCAATAATATTTAAATTATTTTATACTTTTCAGTGATATTGAAGTCGGTTCAATTTTTTTTTAAAAAGATTTTTTGATCTGACTGACATAAGTTGTGTGTGAATGGAATGCAAAGTCCTTCCTTAGCAGAGAAGGATCTTCTGTGCGATACTATCATGATTCTAGACACGAACCCCCGGTCATTTATTAAAAGAAGAATATTTACAGAATACTTACAAATATAACTATGTAATGTAGGTTCTTTGACTGTGGCAAACCATAATGATACAATGACAGTGTAAGATTGTCAGTACCGTGCTCTTTTTATTGGACATACTTAATGCCTACGTTGATTCTAATTCGGCAATCTGGATAAATAAGTTGGCTGGTAACAATTTCATGCATGTGACTCACAATTGTTACTAGCAGTGGAATTCCGACCGCTGCTCTCCAGGATATCGAAGGTCCCGTGCGGGGTAGTGGAGCCCGAAGTCGCCTGTTGAAGCCCCGGGGTTATATCCACCATATCATCAGAAGAGAGATTGCTGCGTCCGTTGCTGCTTGACCCCTAGCGATGCAATATAGTTACATTATTAACATACAAAAACTATTTCTAGAAATCTTCATATTTTAGTAGTTCGATAGATTTTACAGGGTAGGTACTTAGAGTTTAATTTTTGGTAGAAGTGTGGCTTACAATGTCCGCAAGTTGCTTTTTATTATTTCTCTTTTCTGTTAGAAATACATATATATCTACTCTTTGTTATATATGTATTTCTAATACTCAGCGTGGTGTCCTCTTTTACATGCCTATCCGACGCAAGGATCATCTTACTTTCCCGACGTCCCGGTGGTGGCCTTGTACCTTCGGAGTCGCTGGACTCCGAAGGTAGATGATCAATTATAACAACTACACAAAGCTGTTCCTATTGCAGGATTTGGTTCGCGAGCGTTAGCATAGCAAGCCGTTTCCCGGTGCGACACAGAAACTACAAGAAATCTAATAGTCAGTGTGCTATAAGCCCCTGTAGACAACATCGGCAGACAGACGCGTGTGCGTCTGCCTCGGTTAATCTTTGTTACATAATTTCTTTGCATTTGTGAATTACATTGAAACTGATCGACCGAAACGCGATGACGATAGCGCGCTTTTGCAAATCTCATCTAATCTTTGGCATATTTAGGAGTCGGACGTCATTGGACTTCCACGATTATGTTTCGTATCTGTCTACTTTACAATATAGCAGCACATTATTATAACGATATCAAAGTGTCTTGTCATTCACGTACATGTTATCTATATCGATTTTCTGTTTGTGCGTTATTAAAACGGTCATATTTTTGACTAATATTTTTATATTTATTAAAGATATTCTATTAGGTTATAGCAGACCACTGACATACGCGTTAGAAGACATGATTATGAACATTACAGCACCAAGAAATACGAAAGGTTTCCAATCAATGATTAAAGATATGTCCTCAGGAACATTTTTAACCGACTTCAAAAAAAGAAGGAGGTTCTCAATTCGTCTGTATATATATATATATTTTTTCTATGTATGTTCTTCTTTCTTCCATCCATTCTTTAATCCGTTAATTGGGTCCCATAAAAAAATATTGCTTAGTAATAAGTAGTTCCTGAAAAAACAAGAATGTTGACTGCGCAGGACAGCTGCAAGAAAGCCTATATAGATGACTTTATGTCGCTTTTTAAGGACAAAAATGGTCATAACTCTGGCAAATATTTACCAATATCAATGATTCTTTTTTTATTCGAAAAAAGAAACCACTGTAATGAACCTGTATGAATTTTATCACAACCGGATAAGAACTTCCTGGAGGACCATGAATGATATGGAGGAATTTATCTGGTAAAAACCATAAAACTGATGTTCTCCTTTACATTTCTCTGACAAATATGAACCGATTTCGATGATTCTTTGTTTATTCGAGAGAGTAAACTACTATGATGATTCCATGCAAAGTTCATTAAGATCGGATAAATTGTTTCTGAGTTTCTGAAGAAACATGAATTATGTAAAAGTTTATAGACGATAATGTGAAATCATAATGATGTCATAACCTACCTAGATCATTTTACCGTCTTCAATGGTTCAACCTTTATGTATGAAAATATCACTAAAAAGAATAAAATAAAATATTAAAAAAAAATTTTTACTGACTTCAATAACACTAAAAAGTATAAAATAATTTAAATAGTATTGAAGTTGGTGCCAAATATACACAGCAGGTACCAACTTCTTTAATATTTAAATTATTTTATACTTTTTAGTGTTATTGAAGTCGGTTCAATTTTTTTTTTAATATTTTATCTTAGAACGTTTTAGCGTACATATTTTACCACGGCCATCTATTCATTTAAGGCATAACTAAGTTTTGTCATAATAACATCGCAGTTTTTGGCTGACAATCAAAAATGTCCCAAAAATACCGTCCCCGTATACCGTCCCTTATCTCCGAAGTTTGTGGAGGGAAAAATCTGAAATAAATATGGGTAATACATGTCTATCTATATTTTACAGAATAAATAAAATTATATTTTTATGTAGTACAGTTTTTTAGTAATCCTAAAAAAAACCTCGACAAACAAACTTAATTTGGCGGTTTTTTTTTTTGCTACCTACACATGGTTAGTAAAATTACTTTAATATAGGGATGTAACGATACCGATTCCGATATAATCGGCAGGCCAATATATCGGCATCACCGATTATATCCCAACCGATATAGAGCAAGCAGTTCGAAAAGCGCGAAATCAAGATAAGATTTTCGCGGGTATCTGGAGTGCTTGTGACAGTTTGATTAAAGAAGCAGAAGAAGAGGAGCCTTTATCAAATATCAACTCCTCCACCTACTACTACTCCTCCTGAGCAAGAAAAGGTGAAATCTTATGTAAGAAGTCCAAATATTCCAATTAAACAAGATCCAAAGAACTATTTGTGCAATGAAGATTTAAAACCCAAAATTTAAAACGCTTGCGCAAAAATACTTGCCTTATCAAATAAGTTCCGTTATCTTAGAAGGTATTTTTTCAACTGCAAGCCTCATACATACAAACCGATTATCTGCTATAAAATTTTGTTTTTTAACAAAGTAAACTTTAATTATTGACTATTTATTAGTTTATTTTATGACTATGTCTCATAATTACTTTCTTAATTAGCATAATTTACTAATAATAATTACTTACCTCTTTCATTACTGGATAATATGTCAGAAAAATGAACGTTTTTTTTTTTAATTTTCGTTGGGCTTTTTTATCATCTTATTTTTTGCACACAAATTAAGGCTTGAACTTAAATATAATATCTTTTATGCATAATAAAGGTATACACAATATATAATTCATTATTTATTAGATTACCTACCTACTAAGCCATCGGTATCGGAATCGCCGATTATTTTCTACAAAAATCGGTATCGGTATCGTATCGGCAAAATTATGTATCGTTACATCCCTACTTTAATACGTCCAAAGATGGTATGGAACCCTCGGTGAGAGAGTACGACTCGCACTTGACCGGTATTTTTTTAGTGGGAGATTTACTGTTCACTGTTGGCTATAGTGTTGCTAATGGAAAATTTAACCACGAGTGAGTGTTATACACAAACACAATACAAGATTTTTAACACTAACTCCACGGTTTTCCACAGTTCACGTTGATGGAAGGAATTTAAACGTGGAAGATCATCCACCAAAGAGATCATAACTCAGGAAGCCCTAAGACATCAGTTACCTAAGATCATAGTGGCAAGTTGCAATATGCAAAACGCTTTATTTATTTTTATTTTATTTTATTTCTTTGGAAAACCAACGACACACAATAATGTATAGAAAAATGAATAGTAAACAGAAGGTCACTTAAAGGTTTTCACGACTAAGTCAACAAACGTAAACAATGAGTAACATCAAATAGATACAAAACATAAAAACACAGACAATAGGTTGCTAAAACATCACAAAAGTATCATCAAGACTCATGAGAACAAGAGACACCAATTATCAAATATACCATTAAACGGTTCTAGTATAAGCATTTTTAAAGAAGTCTTGGCTTAGGATTTTCCTAGCAGTTGCCGCTTTAGTAAGAAAGGGATCAAAATTAAACTTGTTACAAAAGGTGTTAAAATTATTGCTCGCACGCACTAAATATGAGTTCTGTCTATAATTTGAGGAACATCGAGGTAGGGAAATTGGAAAGAAGAAGCGAGTGGATCTAGTGGGAACATTAAAGGAAAGTTTATGCAATAGGTCAGGTCAGTCTATTTCATTAGAAAGGATTTTGAGCATAATAGTACAGTCTGCTATTTCACGTCTAATAACTAAGGGAAGTAAGTGGAATTTAGCACAGTAATTTAAATAGTTCTCAGAATGATACGGTATTTTGGCTATATAATAATATCTTGGGACAATCCACACACGTGTATAACACAGGTGCTTAATGAATCTCTTTTGAATGCTTTCGATTCTATCAATATACTTATTATATCGTGGGTTCCAGATTTGGGATGCATATTCAAGGTGGCTTCTGACGAACGAACAGTAGAGAATTTTTAGTCTTAAGTTTGGTGAAGCAATGAGACAGTCTTATAATAAAGCCCAAGGCTTTGATAGCTTTAGTTACAATCGCCTCAACATGAGCGTCAAACACCAATTTTCTATCACGATGTACTCCAAGATCCCGAACTAAGTTACTTTTAGGTAAAAGCTGGCCTTTATTTTTATTTTATTACATTAACAAAACAACGATGCGTTAGTTTCTACAATTTATCAAACTTTATTCTAATCGGGAATTAACGCGATTTACCTTATATTTTGAACTACTGAAGAACTGTTTAGATGGAAATTACTTTCTCTTTCAAGGACAATACTACCTACAGATCGATGGTGTCGCAATGAGTAGTCTTGTAGCCCCTGTACTTGCCAATCTGTGGATGGAACATTTTGAGGAAAGGCTTTAAGTCTCGGGCCCCAGACAATCAGAATGTGGAAGAGATATGTTGATGACATATTTTGCGTCATCAAAGGCGGTGAACAGGCAGTAGTTCAGTATATAGAACATCTTAACTCTTTACACCCAAACATGAGGTTCACATATGAATTGGAGACGGACAGGTCGTTGTCGTTCTTGGATGTTAAGATTTTCGCGAGAACAGATGGAACACTGTCACACTGTGTGTACCGCAAACCTACACACACAGATAGATACCTGCACGCATCTTCACATCATCACCCCCGTCATCTGCAATCCGTTGTTACATCGCTCAACAATAGAGCATACAACCTCTGTGACCCTGAACATTTAGAGCAGGAGCTCAAACATGTTCAGGCTGTACTGGTGAAAAACGGTTACAGAACGAGTGGACGGCCGATGCGATCAGAGAAGAAATGCAGACATCCTGAAGCCAAGAGACAACCTGCTTACATGCCCTATGTCAGGGGAGTAACGGACAAAATGGGTGCAGTGTTAAGAAAATATTCTGTACCCATTGTGTACGTACCTGGGTTCAAAGTAAGCAACGTTGTAGGTACTGCAAAGGATGTTCTGCCATTAAAAACACCAGGTGTCTACAAAATAAATTGCAGTTGTGGTAGCACCTATATAGGCCAAACGAAGCGGACTATCGCAAAAAGGGTTAAAGAGCATATCACAGCTGTAAAGAATCGTCAGATTAGCAAGTCAGCGATTGCCGAGCATATACTTCAGTCGGATACAAATCACTGGATTGAGTTTCATCGCCCACAAGTCCTTTCCTTAAGTTAAGTTAATACAATTTTTTTTGGGCATATTTCATACCGTTAGAAAGGGGACAAACTAGAGAAGTTTTTAAAAGAATTCGTTAGCTTTCTGTTTCGTTTTTTCAGCAACAATGTTTAGTATTAAAAAAAACTAGATGTTACTAGCAAGTAATTTTGTATTTGATAGAACCATACAACTGTACATTTAAGAAATAAAATGAAATTTGAACACCATACTAATATCTTTTATTTTAATTTAAGAATTCTAGAATTTTTCAAAATAAAAATTAAATATTTGTAAAAAAAAACTGGTGTGGCAAGTAATGAGTTTTATGGCTTAAAGAGGTAGCCAATGACCTCTTCTTTCGCAAAATCACTTTGGCAAACGATGCACCAAACACCCTATATAACAGATATATGGCAAATTAATTAAATTAATGGTATACTTGATTATTTAAAAAAACCGACAACTTGTAATGTAACTGTTATTTTGCCTCAATGGTTTATGTCCTTTATCCAATTTCAATCACTCCTACTTTCATTATTTTACAACTTTCAGTTTTTCTTTTGGAGTCGATTTAATTTTTAATGTTTGCGTAACATCAATATAGTACATCGATGTTGCTAAATATTAATGTTATAATTTAGTTTGTTTATCACTTTGAGCAATGCGCATTAATTATCTTGGAGTTAATTAATAATAGTAAAATGTTAGACAAAAAATAGAATAATCCATGCTGCTAGATTTTTCTATACCTATGTGAAAGTTTACTTACATGTGCTGTTGTTAAAGAAAAGATAAAATAATCACAAACAGTTTAAGGTGACGTGTTTTTATCAAACGAGCACAAAAATGCACTAATCTCAATGAGGCAGCGTGGGATGTACTACAGAAAATCAATAACGGCGGTTAAGGGTGAACTCGTACCATAGACAAATCCGACAAACTAGAGACGCTACTAACAGTAGGGCTCGAAATGTGCAGGTGCGGACTTAAGATACCTCGTTCTCGCATTTTGCACGCTCACGTTATACCTCGGGAAGAGACTATAGAGTAATGTGCCAGTATCACAGTATCCTTTAGTACGGTGCAAGTACCTAATGTTGTGAAAGCACTAAGCTATCTGATCCGGGCGCACTGCGCAGGGTCTCTGCTCTGAGGGAGCCACTATAAGGTGGCTCTTTTCTGTTTAACTACATATAGAGGAGTTTTTTCTCCCGATTACCAACCAATACACGTAATTCTAATTGAAATATTAAACTTTTGTCAAGTATTATAGAGTTTTTATCAAGTAGATACAATTTATGACTATATTCATAACGTTGGCGTTCCAATGTGTTTAGAACTAGATCGGAATCACTTTTGAGGTTGCGCCGATCTTATGTATTTTATAGGTTTGCTGCTGCTTTATAAAATATGTGAAGATTAATCCTATTAACAAAGACGATAGACGCGCGATAACTAAAGGTCTAGAACTCGAATCGGAAACGAGTTTCTTCGGTATTAAGAGCAGAATTGATTACACAACTTTTTTATTATATGCAAATTTTTACTATATTATGTCTATTGAGTCAAAATTTGGTGGTCTGGCCAATTCAAAAGCAGTACGGGGATGTAAACCTCCAATGAGCGCAAACGACACGCATTTTTTTTGGCTGACAGTCGCTGTTGGCCGCAGATGACCATTACAGCTTCACCGGACAAGAGGCGAGCGCTTAAAGCGCTCCAGCCAGAAAGGCAGTGGAAGCGGCGAGCTCAAGGGCACCTCAGGGAGGCACGGCCTCGGCTTGGGCTGTCGCTTAGAGAGGGCTGATTTTACCACCGGTTCACAACGCGCCCCCACTGAGAAGAGCCGGCATGAAACTCAGTGAGGAGATGCTCGTCGTTGAGGTCGCATACGTAAGACTCTTCGGCCTCGCCGCCGGCGAGACCGGTGTCTGTTTGATAGTGTAGCATACGGTTGTCGGAGAGATGCAGGCTCAATGTCATGGTCCAATAGGGCCGACATTGTGTCTGGGGGATCTATCAATACGTGCCGCGGACGGCGGGCGGCGCGAGAGTTTAGTTATACCAGTCTATAAACCAATATGTAGGGTAAAACTCGATAATACCCCACTTGACAAAACGCCCCACTGGTCTTGCACTCAAACAAACAAAGCTATGTGGCTCCCTTGTACCCGCTCGTGTACTCGTCAGTCATGGATGATGTTCGCAATTGATTTCTATTAATTGATAAAAAAAAAAATTGAGAATTTTAAATTATTTCGTCGAATTAACGCTTAATTAATATTCTTTATTAACCGTTTGACCTTCCGGCAAGAATTCCGAGTGCACAATTTTGGCGTGGTTTTTCGGTTTCGGTTCAGTTGCAAGGCGCCATCCGAAGCTTGTTGACTAGTTTGCATGTCAAACTCGTAAACCTACGTCTCGTCATCAGTAACAATGAGTTTCATGAATTTTGGGTTGGAACGGGCTCGTTCTATCATGTCCTCAGCGACTCTATGCGATTGAGTTTTTGGAGAAACTTCAGGTCTTTTGGGACTAGCCGAGCGGCAACATGTTTCATACCCAAGTGACTATTTAAAAAGGTACAGATCGACTCGTGAGACACAGAAAGTTCGGCGGCTATCTCTCTCAAATATGAATGAGGTTTTTCAGTCACTATTTCCTTCACTTTTGCGATATTAAATTCAGTTGCAGACGTTGATGGCCTATCACACATCTCGACCGCTTTTGAACGCTTTGTCCCACTCATAAGCACGTGTTTTGATAAAGTGGATTCACCGTAAGCTTTCAACATTTTCAGTGACTCCGAACACGAAATTCAATTGGCGATGCAAAAGTTAAGACAAACTCTTTGTTCGATGTTTTTGTCCATTATGAAATTCGCAATACACGCTAGATATAACTAAAAACAGCACTCAAACCCGTCGCCAAAATAGAAAACAGTTGTGCCAATGTAACCACAAAACAAAAAGATTTTGGAATAAACAAATAATCCATTCCCGATACTTTTTTGACTGAATGTATGTAAGTATGTATGTCTATTTCTTTGGCACGGTCTGCAGCCTAAACTGCTTGATGGACAGTGCCTTATCGTCGTTAGATTCGTTTTAGTTGTGGGAGTGACATCTATATATATAAAAATCAATGCCACTTTTCGTTGTAATTTTATAACTCAAGAACGGGCTAACCTATCCAAACCAAATGTTTAGTAGATGGTTTATGTGAAGTTTGCACAAAATCGGTAGAGCGGTTCTTCATTTATCACATTTTTTTGCAACAAATTAATTCAATAAATGGCGGATCATTTTGTAAATGGGGATTCTGCTGTCAAGTTGAACCTTTTTTCAGAATTAAAACTTTTTTAGTGTTGACAGTAAAAACATGTTGTTATGTCATTCATGCGGTCATTTTATTTTGGACGTGCCTCGAATAAAGCAAATTTTCAGCGATAATTATTGCTTTGTACTTTTCTCAGTTTTTTAGCGAGTCGTCGGTGTTTCATATCGTTTACAGGCTTTATTTGAATTAAAAGCATTTACACAAACTGTAAGTTTTGAACTGTTGAAGTGAATAACATGTATGCATGTGTGTTTCTTCATTTGAAAAAACATATTGTGTACCTACCACTATTAATGTAGCAATTTGTTTTTAATTTGATTTATTCATTTTTAATTGAAGGAAAAATGCCATTTTATGTTTGAATAAATGAATTTGATGTTCCAATTAAATGTTTTTAATATTTCACTTTATAAATACGTAGCGAAGCACGTACCGGGCCGCTAGTATGCTATATATTTCATCAAAAAATCAATATGGCGGCCACCAGCCGCCATTTTGAAATTGTATTTACTTCCAAAAACATCATTATGGGTACTAAATGAAAGGTGTTAACGAGACTAGTTGAAATATATACATGTGTAGGTATATGTATTAGGTATGTAATTTAAACTGATTTTATTTGTTCGCTGACGGGGTTTTTGTGCTTTTATAATTTATACTTGTTTAATAATAATCTTCCAAATTAATATTTATTAAAAATAAAATTAAGTAAGTCCGAAGTTTTGTGATATTATTAATTAACACGTTGTCTGTACATACATATAATATACCAGCGGTTCGTATATTAAAAAAAATACATAGCGGATATTAGTTTCTTACCTTTTTATACACGGATTGGTAGGTAGTCCCCATTTTCAATCCCGATGATTTTAACGGAAATCTCTCCATTTTAATTCACCTGGAAAAATTTAAACTTTTAAAATGATCTTTCTTTGGGCGTCAACTGTGCACACAAATAATTCCGTTGCAACTACCGATGGATTGATGTGTATTATTTATACAAATCGATGGTTATATGTATAACTAATAATAATATAAAATTACACTGTACCAAAAAATGTATCTTAGATTTTAAACTTAAATTAGTGTAGTTATTCTCAGTTGTCATTATTGCTGAATTCAGTGGCTAACATATTTTTATTGCCCATTAAAGTTTCGTAGGCATTCGAGGAAAATCGTATCTTTTTAAAAGCTGCCAATAATTGAAATTATTTCTTATGATTATTATATAGAAGGACAAGAACTTGCTTTTATGCAAGAAAAGTAAAAAAATACTGGTATTATTACTAAAAGAGTACTAAAAAATATACGTAAAAAAGGAATGTTATATTGTAATGGGTATGAGTGCAACGACAAATCACGAGAAAATACTAAGTATATTAATATAGTTAATGACCTATATCTATACTTATAATTGAAGGAATAACTGTCCGTTAGTCTCGCTAAAACTCAGAAACGGCTTAACCGATTTGAATAATTTTTTTGTTTTGTTCGCTCTGATCATTCATCCATGGCTCTGATTCAGGGGTGGATTAGCAGAAAAAAATAGTGTTCACGTAAAAAAAACCAGTTAAGCAACTACAATGGGCAAATAAAATATGTTAGCTACTGAATTCTGCAAAAATCACAAGTGAGAATAATTATTCTAATTTAACTTTAAAATCGGAGATTTAAACGTTTGCGCCGAGTTTTGTTTGGCGATTCTCCTTTTCTTGCGTAATTCACATCGGTCATCATTTGTGGCTATCAAAACTACCGTTCATAATCAAAATATAAAGCTCGCTCTTACGTCTCTTAAGCTAGGTAATTTTAGCAGTCACAGCCCTGGAATTTGCTGCTTGGCGGCAGAATATTTGACTTCAGTCTATAATAGTGTGCCTGACCTATGTAGGTGACAAGAGGAGCCAACTGTATTTAAAGAAATGAACTACTTACTGTCACTAACATACTAGATTAATGCATTATAATTATTGGTTTTTAGGGTTCCATACCTAAAAGGTAAAAAAGGAACCAGTGGCGTAGCTAGTGGGGCCCTGTATCAAAAGCAGGTGGGGGGCCCATAATATAAGGTAAAGTCTTTCTCATAAGAAACAGAAACGCTCGCATTGAATTAAAATAATTATACTACATTTACTAGCAGTTTCCTCATGACTTCGTTTGTGCTTAGGTAGTTAATATAGAAATACTAGCCGCATTTCAAAGCATGGGACTGCCGCTGAGTATCTCCTATAATAGTTATATTCGACCCCGAAAAGACTTAAACCAGCTTGGGAATCAAATTCAGGACCTCGTGATTAAAAGCTACGCGCGCACTTGGATCATTATTATTACGAGTAGGAATAAAAATTATAAGAAATATAATTTCTCATTACCGTTCAATTGACATCAAACTCGTGTTTAAACGAGTCTCAATTTGGTTTTGTGTCAGATATTATTATACATATATTTTCCATGATTATATCCCATATAGTTTTTCTTTAAAACTAATACTTTGTTCGATTACTTTATGGATTATTTTATTAATTTATGGATCATATTTGACTTACTTAGGACCCTCCAAATATCACTAACTTTACTTCGGCTTAATAATACTCTGTAGTGTGGTGACACCCCACCTATTTATGTATGTAGTTGTTAGGTATATTATAAGCTATAGCTATGTAACGCCGGACCAACGGAGACATTAAACATACATACGCCAAGACAGTGTTTCAATAACATGCCACTGAATTCCTACATTGCAACTCTTTTATTTTGTGTCAGAAAACAGTGTTTCTTGTTATGTATAATAAATAAAAGATTGCTTTGGAAAATTGTGGACATATCACTATCAGGTGGAAGACTCTTGGAACGCTACAATGAACGCGAAATAGTCGATTTGCATTCACCGGTTGCCTGCGACTCGCATATTATCGTGATTCCATTTCGATTTGTTGTCGCTACCCGAGAACCTTTCTACCCCATCGGTTATCGGTTCTTCGCGCGATGTGGCCTGACCTGACCAGATTCTGAGAACTATGTCGGAATTTCCTTATTTCAGATTATGTCGCGCAAAGGAGTTCCTTTGCGAGGAGTTCGACATAGACTCGGAGTTCCGAGTAATGGTCTGTATTTAGCTGTAACTCTGAGTTTTTCTTAGGCCAGCAGTTGAAGACTACATTTCAGTTTCATATGTCATCACTGGCAATATACACTGTTAAAAATCTTTTCTTTAGGCACACTTCAACTGTGGTCAATTCATTTGGGTTGAAGACACGGCTTCAATTTGGAAAATTTCAAAAAGCCCTTGAAAAACGTATTTAACCGTTTATTTTCTTTAAGCCGTTTAAGGATCTAGTACAAACAGTTTAAGAACCAAACGTTTTTTTTTATTAAATAACTCCCTTTCCATAAACATAACCCTTACAATACGAATTTCGAAAAGTCCGTGAGTGTGCCCGTACCTATTATGACGAATACATTTTCCATATTTTAAGTCTCTGGGCCTGGTGGTCTATGCGTTGCCTGTTAGAACTAGTATTTTATATGGTATACAATAATAGCGGCTCGCCCTGGCTCCGCACGCGTAGAAAAATATATTAAAGAACGTTTCTTTTGTGTTTAGATTAAATCTAAAGCAAAAATACTTTCCTCCATTCTTTTATCAATATAATATTAGTAGGTATAGATTACGAAACAAACTTTCTACCCCTACTTTACAAATATTTTTTTTTTCCCCGGAAAGTACAGCTTAATATATGAGATTATGGATAATGTTTTACGAATTTTTGCTTACACACGTTCGGGGCCCCTGTAGCCCGGGGGCCCCGTATCATTGATACGGCTGATACGGCGGTAGCTCGTATGTCTGTCTGTGACACGTACACTGTTCTAACTTTTTTTTTTTGACGCGGGGTAAATCTTGGGAAAATGATCCCCGGGACCTGTGTGGCTCGACCGGGGTATGTGGGATTCTTACCCACTTAAACCCCCGCGGCTGTCGCATGAGAGGTGAACCAGGTCTCTCCGGGGGGATCTGCACCAGGGGCCCCTCAGTGCCTTGCCTTTGAGCCCGCCATTGTAGCTCCCCGGGAACCAGTCACGGTGCTCACGGGGACAGGGGGTCGCAACCCCGCCGTCGTCTTCCTCGGAGTCGTCGCCGTACTCAATGGACGTCCTTGGGACACAGTTCTAACCTAAACTAACCGAAATGATTCACCAAATTGGAATGTCGTTTTTAGGACCGATAACTACTTTTGAATTTCGGGTCATTGGAATTCGGAATAAAATATTTAGGAGTATTTGGATATTCCCCTATTTGCGTTTCCCCAGAAATAGAAAATGTTTACTATATTTTTGGTAATTAACTTAACGTTTCAGTTCATAATGTCTAATACCAACTCCAAAAACCGGGTATATTTTGTAATATAATGTAAACAACTAGTTCAGTTTCACTTTGTGGATTTTTTATTTATTTCAGTTTGCGCTAGAATTTATGCGAAAGGGACATTTTGCAAAGGGGTATGATGCGAAGGGGACATTTTACGAAAGGGACATTCTGCGAAGGGGACGTTTTGCGAAGGGGACATTTCGATTTGGTGAATCATTTCGGTTAGGTTAGGTTAGAACAGTGATTTTGAATTTCGGGACATACGAGTATATATAAATAATCAACTATATTTTTGGTCAACTTAACGTTTCAGTTCATAATGTAATACCGACTCAAAAAACCGTAAGTATATATTTTTGATTTCATGATATTTGGGTTGGATTTATCCATCAATGTAAACAACTATTTCAGTTTGCGCTAAAATCTATAAAATGACATAAGGGGACATTTTGCGAAAGGGACATGATGCGAAGGGGACATTTTGCGAACGGGACGTTATGCGAAAGGGACATTTTGCGAAAGGGACCTTTTGCTACCAGGGGACATTTTGCGAAAGGGACATTTTGCGACGGAGCCCCTCGGGGTTGTGCAGGCGCACGTTGCATCGGCTGTCGGTAAACGGGACGCGCTCAAAGGTGCCTCGGTGTACGCTGTTTGTCCGGTGAGGACGGTGGTTTTTTGGCTCGCGAGCCAGTCTTTGAGAAAAACAGCAGATATTAACGCAACTGTCCATTTCATCACCTGGTGGCTTGGCTAGGCCTGCCGGGCCGGTGGAGACGCAGCTTTGGCCACACAGAAGATATCCACTGCTGAACAAAGATCTCCTAATTCCCACAGTTGACTGGCAGCTTGGGATTGCAGTATATGTGGTAGTAGTCTTCAGGTTTTCCCTTAGTTGTCTTCTACGGCACCCAAAGGGAAGAGATGGGAGTGTGCAATTCTTACCACGACACCACCCACAGGGCTCACTTACATTAGGTGTAATGAAACTTGTATGCAAAAAATTTCATGCTTATACATATTATTTTGTCTGTTGTCATACAGTGTTAAAATTTTTGTTAAGTAGGTAGATTAGTTAACAAAGTTTTTAAGTCTATGACTCGCGCGGTGTCAAGAAATGTATGTTTTTATAAAAAATATTTGTGGAGATATGGATCATAAGCACCACCACATCCATGTGTGTGTTATGTTTTTTTTTTTTGTTGCATCTTTAGAGGCCACCCAATGTCAAGCTGCCTTTAGGGCTCTGATTTGGCCTAACACTGTTGTCTAGACAACTGGGACCAACTCAGTTCAAGTGCCACTGAATAGTCACCCATCTAAGGACTGACCTTGCATGATAGGATTAAAAGGTTAATTAGTGTGAATGCAAAATAAATACCTTTTTCTTAATATTGCAATCTTAGACAACACAATAGGAATGGTTATAAAATGTTATAAGTAGTTCATATTAGTTGGTTTACCATTTGTATGTATTAGTTCTGTTTTTTTATTATGTAAAACCACTAGACTAATTTAGATATAGTTTTTTAAATCATTAGTATTTTTATATCTTCTGTATAGTTTTTTTATTGTATGTTTTGTTTAAATCATGTTTTTTTTTCCTTCTTTTTTATATTTTTCCTAGATTTTAGTGATGGACATTCGAAACAATAGTTTCAAATAAATAAATAATAATATGCAACCTTATAATATTGAACTGAATTTTATTGTTCAACTAGTTGTCCCATGCAGCTGTACCTGCATCATTTTCCAATTTTCTGTGCAACTTCCTTAATTTTTTGTATATAACAAACCATGTATAGATGGAAGATTTTTGTTTTTTATATGTAGCCAAACTGGTTTAGCACAACTAAATGAGATACACTTGTCCAAATCTATTTTAATGTGTTTGACCATGGTTGGACCACACTAAATTGGGTATGTCTGCATTTATGAATAATAATTAATTACTAAATAACTTTTAACTAAGAAACAAGTGATTTTACTATATTATATTTTGAGAGTTGATTTTCTCAAATGGTTGTATCTATAAATAAATAAAAATAAAATAAATATAAAAATAATGTCTAGTCTAGGATAAAGCACATACAGCCATCTGCTCCGTATGACTATAAACATACTAAGTTGGTACACAAACAAACAGCAGACATATTGACGGGCCCGTTTGTCTAGTGGTCAGACACCCTGCCTGCTAACCAATGTGTCGTGGGTTCGATTCTCGCCAAGTGTCTGGGTGTTGTTTATCTACATATTTAAGTATGTATTTACAAAAAAAAGTATATAAGTATTAGTATCAGTTGTCTGGTTTCCATAGTACAGGCTCTGCCTAATTTGGGATCGGATGACAGTGTGGGGATTGTCCCAAGATATTATATTATTATTATTTCATGATCTTTTTTCTTAGTGGAAATCAAAGCCCCAACCTTTTTGGTGCAAACCAGGGTATTCAAACACTAAACCACTTACACACTAGGCCATCAATTATTCATCAATAATAATTGAAATAGAAACTTGTTCCAGACCACTTCAAGATTATGCTAATTGTGTAACTTTTTGGTAACATCGAAAATATATAATTAATAAATTAAGGAACTGCAAAAACTATGGAGCTATCCCTTTTTGGAACTGTACAATCAACTCTCTAAGACGCCCCCTATCATAATGTACGAAAACAATAATAATGCTACTTACGTTTCATTTATGGTGACGAGGTATTTACTAAGTACTATAAATTTTACAGAGCAGAACACTTTTAAATCTGTTTAGAAACGGTTTTGAACGCCAGTTTCGGCCAACACACGATATGGATAAAGCAGAAATATTAAGAGCCACGCTAAGAGTAAATCAGAGCCGACACAGAACAAAATTACTCTAGTCGAGAGAGCGGATCAGCGGAGCGATGTGGTCTATAATATATCACACCATCGCAATGATGTTTTGAAATGAATATTAATATGATGAGATGAATAGACTAACCTAGTATAAAAACATTTTATCCTTCAAAATCGGTTGTTTCCTTTGCACGTAATAGATACTCCGGAGTTCACAAACACTTGAAATTTATAGGAACACGATAAATATATAGATAGTTTGCTTGCACATAAATTATAATACAGAAAAATGAAGAAAGATATTCGGTCTACGAAAGACCCTAAATCAGGCCGATTCTATTTCAATGATTGAATTGAAGAACCTCCTCTTCGAATTGAACATACATTTACTCTTATCCAGTGTTGCCAGCAGACACATTAAGAATGGGCCGAAAGCAGTGCTGGCAGGGGCCGATTTTAGGCAGTAAAGGCCGAAGTACGACTTTCCACTGGCGTTCGTCAAATCGAGGGGAGGGAAGGGGTTGAGGGAGGTCGGGGGAGGTGTACTACCTCCCCCCCCACAGGGTACATTATTTTACCCCTCTTTTTTTTTTGTAAGGAAAAGTTGCAGAGTGTGGGGGGGATTTTCGAGTTTTTTATTTTTTAATTCTGAGGAAATTTTCCTCATTTTATGAATTACAAATTAGTTATGTAAAAATCAAGGGTTCCCCCCTTGTTTTTGGGAGGAAAGGGGGGAGCCCTCTCCATCAGAAACAGTACTAGAAAACGGGAAAAAGGAGATGTAAATAAAAAAAAAACGAATATTTTCGTTTTTCTGTTTTACAGGGGCTCCTGTCCTTCAACTTTATTTTTGTGTGTTTAGAACGTATGACTTATGTCTATTTCTTTTTATGTAAAGTGCTATGCTTTTAGAATAGGAATTGGTCAACCGAACCAATGATTTCGATGGATTGGCTGTCGGAGGCTTAAGGGCCGATGAAGGGCCGACGGCAGCCAAAGGCCGACATAGTTTCGAAAAGGCCGAGAATCGGCCCCCCAGGGGCCGATCTGGCAACACTGCTCTTATCTATGAATTGAACCATAGAGTTAGAGTAAAGCAAGGTGTTGTAATCATTTGAAAATTTTCCCCCTAAACTCGAGTCTTAACCTTTGACCCTATTTCTTCATGGTCTTAACTGAGCCACAAAAACATTTTCGTTCGGTAGAGTTCTTTTTGGATACAAATATACCGATGTTATAGTGGATATTTTCTACTGATTTTGCACTCTGACGTTCCCAGACATTCGATATGAATGAATGAATGAATGAATTTTGCCCCGATCCCGATCAATGTCTTGATGATCTTTTTTGAACCAATTGATTTATTTTCTTTTTCCATATTAATCAATAATAGCAGCACATATATTTAGGGTCGCTCCACGTCACTTAATTTTATCAACGACGCAAATTACAAAAACATCTTGGACAAAGATATTGGTCGAGTGGAATGGGCATCCCTCAATTGATCAAATATTGGACAAAGAGACTTGACGAGTGAAATACCACTAAGGTAGGTATAGGATATAGGTACTTAATTTAATATAATTTTTATTTGTTTATTGAATAAATTCAAATTTCAAGAATTAAAATGAAAAGAAAAAACCGTAACTTCTATAATTACCGGTTTATGTCCAACGCTATCAATTTGCGATGATTTGTATAAAATGGCGTCAGCCGAGTTTTTGGAGCAAGCTTTGTCCACAAACGTCGATGAGAAGGCCGTAAGCGCTATTGTAGGGTCATTAGAACATCAATTGGTCACTTCTGTGCCTTCGGCGATCTCGCAAAACAACTTAGTTAATGTTATTCCGGCTCAAAATTGTAATATATCGTCAAATGCGGGCTCTATTATAGGCGGGCACAAATACATCACGGACCATGTTAGTTCTGGTGGTATAGTGAGCAGTCTACATTCAAATTTGGTATCAAACTCGAGTGCGTCGTTCAATAATGTGCAAACATCGTCTTCCTCTGTGTATCCATCTCTGTCGTTGACTGGTGTTATACCTAATTCTAATGAAACCTTGAAAGTGATCTACACACAGGCGCAGGCCTTGTCTAACCCCAGCAACGGTGTCACGTTGTCCGCCCAGTCATTGGTAAATGGTTGCATTGGCCCACAGTCATCTCAGAACCAGATATTGCACTCAGTTCCTGCCAACAGTGTTTTATCGCAGGGCAACAAGACCATCGCGATGCAGCCGCCACTCGTTATAAAGCAGGCCACTAGCACGGGACAAGTCGGCATGCAGCCTGGAATGGTGACTGTACCTATGTCAGTGAACTCTAGTATGCCAAATTCAATACCAAATGTGATGACATTAAATAAACCTGGAGGGCAGAATGTGGTTGTCACAACACAGAATCTGGGCTCTGCACAGCCTACTATAATTCCCAATGTTCAGATATTGAACATGAGATCTGGAGCTCCAGCTGTGGCAGCCCAGAAGTCAGTGGCAACTGTGTCTCCAAGAGTAGTGATTGGGACACCTCAAGTTGTCGGTACGAGGGCCACTGCTCCAGTAAGTTCACCATCAATTTGTATCATACATCCCGATATAATATCATGTTTCTATGTTCATACAATACTTTGGTAATGATATCATTTGAGACTGACAAAACAAGTTTTAACTGATTGTATCTCAACTTCAGCAGTAGGTGGTGTGATTTTGGTAAAACACAGACATTTGCATTAATTTACATAAATACAGATTGATAATTTTAATTCAAATGTGGCCATGTAATTTCTAATGATTGCACAGTTGAATTTGTCATTTCAACTGACTGTGGCTATATACTTTCAAAATGTATACCGGTTTTGTCAACTTAGTTTTGTCAGTTTTTATTGCACAACTAACATAACAAACACTTTTATTATATTTAGAGACCATGCTTGATGTACATAATTGCAAATATATTAATGATAATGGGCTTTTTTCATTGCATACCTTTTAATTACTTAAATTACCACATAACGGTAAGCTGAAGTTATAATATGCTCAAAGAAACTTCAATTTGCCCTGAAACCATCATATTATTATCATCATCAAAGAAATATATATTTTGAATAATCTTGTTTCTACTCATATGTATTGCATGTATGGTTCATTAATAATTTTAAGCTATATCACTGCTAGGAAATCACTTAATAGTAACAATCTCTGCATTCCTTTCTGTCATCCCACTGTAAAGACCCACTCCTATTAAATAAGTGCATAATAGCTTTGGCTGTGAGACCAGGCACTTAGCAGTGTAATAAATGATTGTTTTGGTCTCAAATATTTCTTGCTTGGAATCTTTCATTCAAATTTCCAGGACAGATACATTTTAAAATAAAACTAAGTGAAGGTCATTTAAAGTACTGTTAAATAGAAACTCAAGCAACAGATATATAGTAAAAAAAAAAATTGATAAAAGCCAGCAGCTGTCCCTTGACTCATAATTATTGCTCTTGTGTGGGTAGTATATGACGAGTGCTGGTATGCTTCATAGCAGCAAATAATTATGTTTAACATGGGTAAAGATGTTGCAACTGTATGTGCTATTTTGTCTACAATACCAATATGGTAAATTAGGGCTTTTCACCATGCTAATTTTATAACATATGTGACTTACAGAGTGCCAAAAATAATGCATTAATGTTCATATTGGTGTTGCACAAATTTAATCTTATCCTGTTTTATTATATCTAACAAATGACCTGCTTTAGATTCTCATTCTCAGATTTTATTTATCAAAAAGCCATCAATTATTCTTTTTTGTTTCTATACAAATCATTAGAAAAGGAGATGAATAAAATTGAAACAAGGCGTTCATTTTTAGATAACGCTGCAAACACTACAGAGTCTTCAACCAGGGCAGCAGGGTCATTTGTTGTTAAAGACTGAGAATGGTCAATACCAGCTGCTGAGGGTGGGCCCGGCGCCAGCGGCCAACACTCTAACGGCGCCGCAGGCTCAGACCATCCGGCTATCGACCGTGCCGGCAGTAAGTAGGCACAGCCACAACGCTGCTCACCATCCCGTTCTGTTTGAAATTGGACAATATGCTACATTCGCCTCTTTTACTTATTACATTAGAGATGTGCCAACTATTTTTTGTCCAATTTCAGCAAATATCATGCATGTAAAACTATGGTGGAGGTGCATGTTCTAAGGTAATTAACAAGGTAAGAATGCAACTGGAATTTCGTCATTGTTGTGTATAAAATACTAATTAATTATAAACACTCATTAGTTTTAGTGTTGGGCGCAAATTTGGGGCTCCATGGTTTTTGAAAATGTTTTGGTTTTATACTGGCTTTTTTATTTCTTACACCAAACAATGATAGCTTGACCATCTCATGTTAAGATGTGCGCTGGATTGTGATAACTGTTGTTTTAAACATGTGCCGTTAATTTAGTGTCAAGTGATTAATTATAAAATCTTGCTTCAAAGATGAAATGTTGCGTCGAACATTAAAACGCTAGTGATTCGTCGCCTGCTCCTGTACCGCTTGAGAATGTGAGCTTAGCGGTAATGTGTGTCTGGCATAATGGCCTGATAAGCCGGTTAACATTGAACCGGATGTTCTGTTGGCACAGCACCCTGGGGTCGCAACGGTATCGAGTAGCGCCCCTGCGCCGACGCCCATGCCGGTTCCAATGCCTTCGGCGCCGGTCGCGCCCACTGCTGTCAGTGTAGCGTCCGCGACACCACCACCACAGCCGACAAACGCTACGACTCATATTGTAAGTGGAGTGCCCCAAATATGTACTTACAAATGAAACTTACTTTCAAAATATTTTTAGTAAGTTCTATTACACATCTAAACTATAGCGAGGAACTTGTTTTACAGAAACCCTCAGATAACACGAAGGAGAAGTGTCGGAATTTTCTGGCGAACCTCCTTGACTTGTCGAGCAAGGAGCCACCATCTGTTGAGAGGAATGTGCGGAACCTTATCCAAGAGTTGATTGATGCACAAGTGGAGCCAGAGGAGTTCTGCGATAGGCTTGAAAGGCTGCTCAATGCTAGCCCGCAACCTTGCCTCATTGGATTCCTCAAGGTTTGATATGAACACATTTGAATGTGTTTGGTTCTTTTATTATTATTGGCATAACAATTGTCATCCATTATACAATTATTTTAGTCTCATGGTTTTGGAATGAAAGAAAAAGAACTTTAAATAATTATTTTTCGCTTACAAAATTGCAATATTTTTAAAGTTCCTTAGAATTTAGTAGCATTATTTTTATAAACACTAGTAAATAAATTAATTCTTATTTTGCTTTTTAGAAAAGTCTACCGCTACTCCGTCAGTCCCTCGTAACAAAGGAGCTGGTGATCGAGGGTATTAATCCTCCTGCGCCTCACGTAGCTTTTTCCACGACACCGGCACCGGCACAGCCCGTCATCGCCTCGTCCAACGTCCAAATGGTAAGATCGTTAGAAACGTAACGGGACACTCACTTAGGCCCAATGTTTCCCAATAAGACACTATTAACACAATCTTTTAATTATAGTAAGCAAATTCAGTTACATTTTTTTTTCCGAATAAATTACATTTGAATATTTTACTTTAATATAAGAACTCGGTTCATGGTAAAATGAATCTTGTGTGTTGAATGCTAGGCCATAAATATATCAAACTAACTTTAGATGGATACTAGGATTGCAGTCTACTTGCTGTCTCTCACATACAAGAGACAACAAATATATCACATTGAGTTGTGGTTCTTTCTAATCAAGGTGTTGAAAGTTACTTATTTGTATCTATAGCAGATATACACAACTGCAGGAATAGTAATAAATTGAAAATTATGGAGTTGTGGTCAAAGAGACAGTTAGAAAAGGATTAAAGATTTATATAGGGTTTAGTTAGTAATTTTAATTGTAAAAATAGAAAATCACTCAATGCACTTTCGTCCTTGTAACACTACAACACGATTGCCATAGTAAATATATATTTAGTTTGGCTTTAGAGAAATCATTATACGTAGATAAGTAGTACATCACGTCAGGTATGATTAAAAAACGCCCGAATTTCGGTTTGACTAGAGTTTGTTCAAGCAATTTACGACACTAGTCGCGAGAGGCTCCGAAGTGACTTGTATGTTGTGTGTACATGTGAGTACTAATGGGTTGGTCGTGTTGGACTCAGCTGACCGACGAGGACAGCTCGAGCCCGACGCTGACGCCCCTCCTGCCGCCGGTGATACCTCTAACACTCGGAAGCACCCTCGTGCGCAGTACAAAGTCTATTAACGTTGTTTCCGTGCAACAGCCCTGCAGTCAGGTTTGTTTACCGCGCGGAGTTGCCATCTTTATGCGACCATTGACGACGACTCTTAATTTGTGGAGCTGGATTAAAGATCCGAATATCGTCGTTGTTTAATACCTTTCGTTCCTGAAACATAGTCCCAGAATATGGCATTGCAAAAACTTCAACTCATCTTGACGCGCGGCGCTATGTGTGCGTGTGCTTGTTAGTATGCAGCTTTGCATTGAGTGTCAGTGACGCTGACGTGGCAGGCGTCGTCCGAGAAATACGTGTTCTTATCGCTTTGTTGTGCAGGTACAGTCAGTATTAAAAATGTCTAGTCCTCCTAGTTCCTCACGAAAAAAGGGTTTAAGAAAGTCAACATATCTTTATTATGGCTCTTACACAAAAATCATTTATTACAAACTAAGGAAGTCAGGTAAATATTCTATTGTTATTATTAAATCATGTGTACGTAGTTATTTTGTATGTAATTAAATAACGTGTATTTATAAAATATATTAAAGTTAGCAGAAATTAATTTTATTGTTTTACGAAACCATTGCCAAAATATAAATGATGGGAAAAATGTTGGAGCTTGTCAGATCAAATTTACAGTGCAAGCCCAGTTCGATATTAAACGAAATTGTGCAGCGAATCCGAAAAATCTTCATTTGATTTGTCTAGTTCAATAAACAGTTTTTATTTAATTTAGCCGAATTGTTTGAAATCAAATCGGAAAAATACCTACAACATAAACTTTTAGCAATAAACGTACTTGACTGTACCTCCTGTCACGCACACACAGTCACTGTATCTGTACAAGGTTAACGCACATATAGCGCCGCGCCCCAACATTAGTTAATGTATCTATAGCACCTGTATTTTCAAACAACTTATTGGTATACATATTCAGCTCATTGTGCTACCACCCATGCCATTCTGGACGTGGTGGTGATTGATTTATGTTTACTTTGTACTTTGAAACGAATATCAAAATACTATTATATATTGTAGTTTCCATATAGTGTTATTTTGTAATATGGATGGCAGCTCTGAATTAGTGTCCTAGCTTTATGTGTAACATTTTTATAGATGTCGCCATTCTTATTAATCACGATTTAGATGTCTTTCTTAATGAACAATAATGACTACCTGATCATTGCATACGGCCACAGTACCCAATGTTTGGTAATTATCCAACCACGCATACTAATTTCGTATAGCACATAATTTCGTATACTAATTTCGTATAGGTTATGTAAAATATACAACACATTACAATGGTAGGTACATTATTGCTAAGCGAATGACTAAAAAATGAAGAACGGTGCCATACCACTATCACCTCACAACCAGGTAAGGAATTACGGAGGTATAGTTTTTATTGTTTCTAGTAAATTTTATATTCCAGTTGATGCATTATGTGTACGACAAAATATATACCAACCAATTTATGAGTATTTAATCAACAAGTTAACATAAATTAGATGAAATAAAAAAGAATATGTATGTAGGTATATGTTTTATCTACATGTTGTTCACGTTTCATCGCCTTATATTGTATAATATTGTATGTTGTGTAGTAGTGTATCGGTAGGCTCTAAACGTACCTAGTTTATTTCAATACATATGTATTGTGTGCATGACCCTTTCGTATGATTGGCGCATAATTACACAAAAATACAAGATAAGTACTTACAAGATTTAAAAAAAAGAGAACTAAAGTCAAGTTCAAAAAAATTATAACGTTGACATTATGCAATAGTTATAAACTGTGTCGCAGTGCCAAAGACAGAAGTTTGCAACAATATAATTAAACATACCGTTTAATTTAAACATACTATATCATGAGTACTTCTGTACAGGAATATTTATTTAGACATTTGTATTTTTGTTATCATTGCAGCTTTATAAACATGTCATGATTGTTAAGGTTAAGGTTAGGTTGGTAAGTTGTTAGGGAGGCAATATCTAGATAATAATGATCAGCGATTAGGACCCCTTATTAAGATAATATATGAGCAATGAGAGTATGCTAGGAGTTTCTTTGCGCGACAGAATTCGGAATGAGGAGATTCGCCGAAGAACAAAGGTCACCGACATAGCTCGTAGAATATGCAAGTTGGAGTGGCAGTGGGCACGCCACATCGCTCGAAGAATCGATAACCGTTGAGGAAGAAGGGTTCTCGAGTGGCGACCATGAACCGGAAGACGCAGCGTAGGCAGGCCTCCCACTAGGTGGACCGACGACATGCAAATAGTAAATTGTCGTTCATTGTGGCGGTCTAAGGGGGAGGCATTCGTTCAGCAGTGGATGTCTTCCGGCTGGTGATGTTGATGTGCAAAGAATGCATTTACATGTCAATTATCGAATATTTTACCCTAACTCTTACACTTACCCAAATCACTATTTCTTGATATTTAAATCAGCATCATGTTGGTAAGCCACGGTGAAAACGAGAACAACTACTTCTTAAGAAAGGTACAGGATTCACATAGTTTAAGAAGTAGGGATTGCTTTCATAGTAATGTAATACATACCTAGCTATAAAATTGTATTAAAATCATGGTGTTACGCTATCATTAACTATTTTTATTTAAAAAAAAGTTATCCATAGATTTTTGACATATCAAAACCTAATACTCAGTCTAGTGCACTGTTTCGCACATTATTCGTAATTGTGTGCGTGCAAAAGGCCGGTCAAAGCCGTGGCGGGTGGCATGTAAATTATCATTTGTGCACATGTCTAATTTGTGAACTTATGTTCTTGGTAACAGAAACAAGAGCTCCGCCCTCAAAAATCCGGGAACACCATAGCAGTGCTCCAGAACATACCTTTGCACACTAAAATCAACGTCAGCAAGGTCAACAGTGGCAAGGCCATGACAATCAACAGCAAGTCTAACTTCCCACGGTCGGCGGTGCCGTCTGCCGCACTGTCCACTGTTCTCACCCCGGGCAAGTCCTTGCTCAAGGACAAGGAAAAGAAGTCCTCGGCCCAGTTCTCGACGCAGCCGTTCGTTGACGATAAGATGGCGGGCGATGACGACATCAATGACGTTGCTGCGATGGGTGGCGTCAACCTGGCAGAGGAGTCGCAGAGGATCCTTGGCTCCACGGAAATGATTGGGACGCAAATCAGGTCATTATTGTTTATGTATGCTGACAGCTGTATGATTATCCAGTTAGACTTTGATATGATCATTCAATTTATAAGTCAATAATTGGTGTGTGACAGGTGTAGTAGATCGGGGATAATACTAGAATCATCAGCAGCTGAAAGACTCACTACTCACCAAAAGTCTACTGAACAAAGGTCTCCCTTTGAAGGGAGGGGTTGCCATAAGCTTCACGCTTGGCAGGCGTCTTGGGGATCGCAGTAGGTGGTAGGTGATCCAATATAAAAATGCAGCTGCCCGTCTTCTTGTTTTCCTTTAGTCTCCTCTTAGTGACATCCAACGGGAAAGCATGGTGAGCAAAATAAAATAAATAAAACATGTTGTCTTTTATTTACGCGAACACTACACATTCTAATTAAACTACTCTTATGGAATATATCACGGTTTATTTTTGGTTTTACTTTCCCGACGTTTCGAATGCTTTGCAGCACTCATGGTTATGGGCGGACTGAGATGTTGAACGTCCCTACGCTCTATTTATACTGTCTTAATTTTCGGTATACCCTCAGTTATTATTGTTATTTTTATCGGTGTACCCTCAATTCTTATTAGTTATTATTGTTGTTGGTCCGACCTACGCAATATGAGCTTACAGTATCTTGAGGCCGTGCAGTGTTTTGTTTGGTTTTGGATTTAATTATATTTATCACAGGATCCCAAGCCGGTGGCAACACCCAACCAACTTCTCTAATGAAATTAGGATGGTTTTTGATTTCAATAGCCTCACGAATCATCCTTGGTAGGAAACGGTGTTCTTTTGCGAGGATTTGCGGTTTATCAAATCTGATATAATGGCGGGTGCGATCCTGAACGTGTTCACAAACTGCAGACTTTGTACAGCGTCGGCGTTTCACATCAGTTATGTGCTCTTTAACGCGAGTTTTTATTGCACGCTTTGTTTGCCCAATGTAGGAGAGCCCACAGTCACAGTCGAGTTTATAAACTGCTCCATCTTGTAGAGGTATATGGCACTTGACAGATGGTTAATGTAAATGTGGCTAATCTTTGGTGGTTTAAAATAAATTTTGATTGAAGCCCTCTTTAAGATGTAGCCAATCTTGTAAGTAACTCCTCTAACATATGGTAGAAGAGCAGGCTGACGCTTGACCGTGGCTTGTTTGACACGTTCACAATAACGGCGGCGCGGGATCCGAAGCTTATTGTCATGCAGTACTTGCTTGACATGTTGAAGCTCAGCGCTCAGATGGCCATCATCACAGATTCCGCGTGCACTCTGAAACAAAGATTTACCCACGGTAGCTAGCTGTGTTGGGGGATGGCGAGACTCACCATTCAAGTCATATTCAAGTACCTAATACAACAACAATAATTAATAAGAATTGAGGGTACACAGGAGGAATACACTGATAAAAATAACAATATTAACTGAGGGTACACCAAAAATTATGACGGTATAAATAGAGCGTAGGGACGTTCAACATCTCAGTCCGCCCGTGACCATGAGTGCTGCAAAGCATTCGAAACGTCGGGAAAGTAAAACCAAAAATAAACCGCGATATATTCCGTAAGAGTAGTTTAATTACAATAAATAAAATAAATAAAAGAGATTGGATTCAAGGTACCCTGTATTTTTGTATGTATTTACGACTATTCACTTGATTTGGTAGTCACAACTTAAAACCTAGTTTGTAGCATAATGTCGTAACTGTAGTCATGCCGTAGGTCTTGCAAAGAGGAGTACCTGCTGCCAATGGGTCAGTTGCAGTCCCGTGTCAAGGCTGCGGCATTGAAGCGCGGGCTGGACGAGCCCTCGGCCGAGGTGGCCGGTCTGATCAGCCATGCAGTGCAGGAGCGCCTCAAGAACCTCGTGGAGAAACTAGCCGTCATCGCTCAGCATAGGATCGATCTCATAAAGGTAAATCCATCAGTCAAGATTGCATCGTTCTGTTCTTAGCCATGATCGAACCGTCACTGACTGCCGCACTCACAAACATTTGTTATCGTTAATTCTAATTGTCATTATTTTAATTTACTGTATTCGACTCTGTGTCGTTTATACTTATTTTCCATTAGTGTTTACGAGATAATCGGTATCTCTATTCACTGTGGGATTATGAATTAACTAATGGCTGCGACTGTCAAAATAATCCGATTTCAAGTATGTACTGGATTATTGATCATTAACTCTAATTGACGTTCGTAAGTGTGGCAATGAGTGTACATATAAGCTCCATATAGCTCCATATCTTCTACACATTTTCTCTGTTATAGAACAATGTTATGGTATGGGTGTGTCAATTAAATTCTGAGGTGTAATGTTTCAACTAAAATAGTATAATTTTTTCTAGATTACGAAGAAATAATTTTTGATACCTATAGTTCCTATGCATCTTCTATGACGTGATCAATCCTGGCCGTTACACGTGCTTGCTAGCCCGCGTTCGTGTAATATTTATCATAACTAGCCTCTCTTTCTGCTAACTCCATAACTAACTCGACGAAAGGGGACATAATATTATTATAAGTATATGTTCGCCAGGCGCAATTAAGATCTAGCTAATTGAGTAATCTTCAAAAAAAACCGTTTCCTATTGGTCTGATGAGATGCAAGAAATGAACACCAATTAAATACTCATTTTATTGCTGACCTTACTTTTTCTTTAATAATATCTTGCGACAATCCACACACGGTCATCTGATCCCAAACTAGGCAGAGCCTGTACTATGGAAACCAGACAACTGATACTAATACTTATGTACATTTTTTTTTAAATAGTTAAAAAAAACCCAGACCCTTGGTGGGAATCGAAACCACGACCCATCGGTTAGCGGACAGGGTGTCTAACCACTAGACCAACGGGCCCGTCAAAACTTTTATGACTATGTATGCTCTTATCGCAAATAGCGGAATGATATTTAGCACTTGCGAAAGACATTGCTTTTGCATGCGAACTTTGCTTTGGTTGGTAAGTTCTCAGATTTTTTTTAAGCTGTGCGAAAATTTATGTACCTACTGATGAAAATTGTTTGTCTACTTTGCGATGATACATCAAATCCTGAAGTTTGTACTAGCCATAACACTACTGCCCATACCTGGTTGAGCCTGTGTACATATAATTGATTACCTTGTTGTACGCTAGGTTCGATGCCCAGGTTTACCATAGGTACTTGGCTTGTCTGTCAGGAAATTCACCATCTTCAGAAATAGTCCAACACACTTATTTAATTAGGGACCTAGCACAGAGGCCAGAGTAAATTTAAACATCATCATCATCAGCTGGCGAGACGTGGTGTGAGTGCAGTATTCCTTTAGACCCCTTTTAGTTGCAGTTATATTATAAGGAATTATATGATTTGCCCAATCATGATATGTATCGCTTTGCTCTTTGTCATGGATCGTATAAATATGCTATTGCGCGTAACAGCATCGCTCCCTTTGTCATGGATCATGTCAATATATTACTGCACGTACCAACATTGTTCCCTTATTCATTGACTTAATAAATGTGCTATTGCGCGTAGCAGCATCGCACCCTTTGACATGGATCGTATAAATATACAATTACGTGTAACAACATCGCCCCCTTAATCATCGACCTGTTAAAAATGCTATTGCGCGTAGCAGCATCGCTCCCTTTGTCATGGATCATGTCAATATATTACTGCACGTACCAACATTGTTCCCTTATTCATTGACTTAATAAATGTGCTATTGCGCGTAGCAGCATCGCACCCTTTGTCATGGATCGTATAAATATAGAATTACGTGTAGCAACAATGTCCCCTTAGTTATCGACCTGTTAAATATGCTATTGCGCGTAGCAGCATCGCTCCCTTTGTCATGGATCGTATAAATATACAATTACGTGTAACAACATCGCCCCCTTAGTCATCGACCTGTTAAAAATGCTATTGCGCGTAGCAGCATCGCTCCCTTTGTCATGGATCGTATAAATATAGTATTGCGCGCAGTAGCATCGATATCCCTTTTGGATCTGAATAACACAGTCCGTTTTTTGTTATAACAGAGCAGGGCCCCAAGTCTGCTAATTTTAATAAAATGACATGCAATTACCATTCCAGCGACACACTATCGAGACACCATTAGGATTGTGACAAGTTCGGTATTTTACTAAAATAACTATAACAAGTGGTGTCACTCCACTCAGACACTATTATGGTTTTAGGGTGTCGTTGAAATGGCAACTATATGTCATTTTATTTATATGTGTTATATTAGTAGACGGTGTGTAGTGTGTAAAACCATCCAACTGACACACTATCGATACTCAATTGAAGCGTTTGTATATTAGCAGACTTGGGGCCCAGTACTTGCGAATGAAATAAAATATCTACTTATCTATACTATAATAAAACTCAAAGAGCACTTTTTCTGTACATTGAATATTTTTCCAAAATTTCTATGTGGGGATACTATACTATCGACATAGAGGCCAAAACAATTTTTTTTGGAATTATTGTCTGTCTGTCTGTCTGTCTGTCTGTCTGTCTGTCTGTCGTTCTGTTTGTCCAGGTATCATTTGAAAACCCGTGGATGGATTTTGATAGGACTTTCACTGATGTGTTGTGTAGAATTCAAGGTATAAATTGGTATATAAAACATCACGCTATGTTTCATAAGTAGTGAAACATTACTTGCACATATTACCACGTAATTCCCTTTGTATGTGAATAGGGTAATTATAGACTGATCAGTTAATCATTAAGATATGTATTATTACGCTATATACAATAGGGACTGAGCAGACATTTAGTTTGAATAAGATATGGCAGTGGCGAAGTGTCAATTTTTGTAAGGGGTAAGCCGGTCCGGTACACCCCAGGACATTTTCATTAGATTTCTGTATTGTTCTAAGTATGTTGCTGATAGCAATATGACATTATATCTTTGAAAAGCTACAATCTGTAAATCCCGAGCGAGTCCAAACTAGATCATGAAATGATTCATGAAATTTTAATGAAACTCCCTAAGTCTTGGGGACTGTAATACAATTATTACAGTCGCAACAATAAAAGATGCGAAAAGCTTAGAACTTTCATTATCGAAGATCATTAGACAGTAATTTACGATGTTAGCGTGATTTACATTATGAACAGCGCCATCTATCGGTGAAATTGAACATACAATCACCATAGAACTTTAATCTATATATTTAAAAGAAAGTCGTGTTAGTTACACTATTTATAACTTAAGAACGGCTCAACCAATTTGGCTGAAAATTGGTAGGGAAGTAGCTTAGGAGCAGGAGACGGACATAGGATACTTTTTATACCTGTAGGTGAGATGGGGCAAGTTGGGAGAGAGAGATGGGGGGGATAGGGTTCAGAGAGGGGACAACGGGGAGAGGAAGAGGGGGAATGTGACGGGGACCGATGCTGGTGGGGGAAAGAGAGAGGAGAGTAAGAGCATAGAATTACATTTTTCTTATAATAGAGAGAGAGAGAGAGAGATGGAGAGAAATAAATCAAGGGAGGAGGGCGAAAAGGGGAGCAAAATGTAATAAAAGCGCGGGTGGAGCTGCGCGGGTCAGCTAGTTGCTAATAAGTTTCATTGTATTTACTTTTTAGTTAATTCAATACCTATACCAGATGTTAGTTGCACAAAAAATGTTTTAATGTTGTGTGTAATGGTGTTTAATCGCCATAGATGAAGCCATAGCAGCTCGCTTGTAATAATTATAATATTACAATCTGAAATTATTCCAAATAACTAATATACATACTTTAATTTAAATTTCGCAATAAGTAAAAGTCTTTTTGATAATTTAGAATACCACTTCAATTTTATGTACAGACTGACTCCCGCTACGACATTACTCAAGACGTCAAAGGACAGATCAAGTTTCTCGAGGAACTGGACAGGGTAGACAAGAAACGTCGCGAGGACTCTGAGAGGGAGATGCTTCTGCGAGCGGCGAAGTCCAGGTCCAAGAACGAGGACCCAGAGCAAGCTAAACTGAAGGCAAAAGCCAAAGAGATGCAGAGAGCCGAGTTGGAAGAGCTCCGACAGCGGGAAGCCAACTTGACGGCGCTCCAGGCCATTGGGCCCCGAAAGAAGCCGCGGCTGGACGGGCCTGGGGGTGCCGGGGATGCAGTGCCTAATGGAGCCGCCATCGCTGGTGCTGGATTCGTACGTATTTCGAATATCTTACTCCGGTCAATTTCTTTAAAAATGTCCTTTACCATGTTAATAATAATCATGTTTTATGTCCAGGCTGGACGGAGCCAGTTGGCGCTACGTACACGTCTCAAGCGTATCAACCACCGGGATATGGTGTTTCTGCTCGAGCAAGAGAGGGAGACCGCTCATTCCACTCTCCTCTTCCGCAGCTATCTGAAGTGAATGCTGGACTCTGTCCAGAGTTTTATATGGTTGTAACATTGGCGAATAGTGACTAACGTCAGGTAGTGGCAGTGACTACGTTTGTTGGTTCATATGGTTGGTCAGTATGTTGGTTATTTACGATGAAAAATTCAGCCAGCAGTGTTTATTGCACTAGTGGTATGTGATAGACGATGGTAATAGACAATGTAAATGAAGTAATTATATCCGTGACATGACATTATCAGTGGGACTGTGACTCTGTGAATGTGCAGTACACACATCATAAAAATTGAGATCAATAAATCATTGAACAACTTGGCAAAAATATGAATTCTCATTGTAATATAGCACACTGAATTTTAGTTCGCGGCATACATGCATATTTATGTAAATACTTGTGGTATTGACCAATCCCGCGTATTTACTACGCAAAAAGGTATTATTGAAAAATGATTACATCTGTTAAATAAAAAAATACACTGATCTCAAAATTTCTGATGTGTGTATATTTTAATCTTGTATATTGTAAGTATTCTTAAATGAATTATTAATTGTAAGCAAAGGCGTTATGATATTTTGATCCAGCACGAACATGCTACGTGAATTATCGCTCGCCTAAAATACTGTTCGTCTAATTGTTTAGCATATATCTATTTGTTCGCGATGTACGATTCTTCAATAGTCTAAGTTCGTGCGAGTGATTGTCAATTGACCGCCCAAATTAATAACTGATCTTCATTAAAAGTTTTTATATTTCTAATTAATATGCTATCATTTTTCTTTCTAAAAGACTGACGCTTTAAATAGCAGCAAAATCTAACATTGTATTCCCTGTTTTTCTTTATTATATCAAAATCAATGATTGATCAAAGTCGGAACATTTTAATGTATGAACACAGACAATTGGTAGAGTTGAATCATAGAGTTTATATATTAAAAATAGAGTACTCTTTTGTCAATGGTCCCCTTAAACAGAGCGTAGACAGATTTTCCTCAGAGGCAGATGAATTGAAATATTTAAAGTTATATGGATATGTGATAAGTAGTGATGGGTTTGATCTGTCACAAGCGCAAATGTCGATAAATACAGTTGACGGTATAGTACCTACTTTGATGTTCTTACTCGTGGCTACATGTTCTTACTTGAATTAAGCATTCTATAGTACTTGTACAGATTCATATTCTAAGGGTTGCATACATACATACTTTAAAGAAAAATAAGGCATAGATCAAGATCAGTTAATTATTTCGGCATTAAAGCAAAGCCTTAATTGTAAATATTTAAGATATTTGTTATTGTTGTTGTTATGTACCGGTATTAATCCTGCACGGTATTGCTAGGTTGGTTGCGCGTTAATATTATTATGCGTGAGGTATGCAATTCACATATCTCGAATCAGCTGTTATAAATTCTTTTTGTTCATATCTTTATATTAATCAAATCAAAAATGACCAAAAAAATAATTTACTAATATTCTTTTTTTTTATGTGACATATAGAATATGCAATTATTTACGAAAATGTGTTACGAGTTATTGTAATGAGTTTCGGAAATCTTAATTACATTTCTCCCAACAAATATGCTCTTGATAACATTCATACTATTTTTATCTATAGTTACTAATACTCCTCCGCTAGGTTGCCTGGAAGAAATCATATGTTAGCGATAAGGTATCTCATCTGCCCCCTTAGTCAAGTTGTCATTCTAGAATATGGAATGCTACAGAACAGAAAATAAATGTATGGGAATGACATATCTATTCTCTGAGTCATGTGAAGAGGTAAATCATTCCCATAATTTTGTTTACGATTCTCTAGTCACTAGATACAAATACGCACTAGAGTCTAGTGTGTGCTAGTGTGTGTTGTAGAATGACAACTTGGCTACGGCCATTTCTTATTTTTTGGTTTCATGTATCTGTTTTCTGTACATATTGTTTATGCAAATAGGTGTTATTAAATAAATAAATTATTTTCACATGATACTACAAAATTTATTAGAATTTCATTAGAATTATGCTACAAAGACTGTTAACATATAATCCTGTTCACGTGAACATGATACAACGGAGTTATACATGTGGTAAAGGAACAATAATTGGTCGACAAAGTAAGATTTTTTAGAGCTGTTTGTACCGGATGCGCCTGCGCGTACACAGAATACTTGGGTACACCGGGTAACCTCTGGGGGCCTTCTGCAACATAGAGAAAACAGGACTACCTCCACTCTCACACACAAATTAGGCGCAATAGATGTCGAGTTGTGGACAACGCCCGTACGCCGAACGAATAATATAAAATTTTATTCATCAATTGACATTCCAGCCTTTATTTCAACTATGTATTTAATGTTTTATTTTGGCTGTCTTTAGATTACTAAACAATTACAAAATTCTTCCATTATAATAATATCAATTATTTCATGTTAGCCTATTTGACTGGATATCGATAAACATGCTATCACAATAAATTGTATTCAACACATATGTATACTAAAGCCAAACTGGATGTAGAATGTTGTAAATAAACTATAAATCATAGTTTTAAATTTAAATGTGCTCCCTACTTCACATTTAAATGTGATGACGCAATCAAGAGAATGTATAGGTGTATAGTAATCTGTGTATAAGACTGTGTATGGCAACATGTGTACAAGACTGTGTAGAATGTTGTATCTAAATTTCTTATAGGCTAGCCGCACACCTTCAATAATATTGTCAATATTATTGAAGGTGTGCGGGCTACTATACAAATTCGTGAGTCCCCTTGGCCGTGGCAGAATTGTCACATGGCGGCGGTACCTACCTGGACGGATCTACCACCTGAATAAATTACCTACTTACTATTTTTTTCAAATTGTGCTATATGTTCAAGAACTCTAATATCAAACCATCCACAAGGATTTACGGTAACAATTACTGTCTACGATGGTTGTCGTAATTGTGCCGCCATTGCATTAGTACATCATAAACTATTTAAAAAAAAAACCGACTTCAAAGTAAATTATCTAAAAAGCATAAAATAACGAAAATATATTGAAGTCGGTGCTAGCTAATCATGTTAACTAACACTTTCACCAGCTGACACCGACTTCAATATATTTTCGTTATTTTATGCTTTTTAGATAATTTACTTTGAAGTCGGTTTTTATTTTTTAAAAATAGTTTATTTAACACTTTTTAGTGATTTATTTTACCATGATAGGTTGATACCTATCATGCTAAAATAAATCACGCAACTCGAACGCTTACGTTACAGTAACTTACTGAAAACATAAAACGTTTATATATATCTTAAACTACTGAACCGATTTTGATGAAACTTGTATTCTACCCTAAGTTGAAAAATACTCTAACTATTGCAAAAAGAATTTTCGAAATCGGACTTGTAGTTTCTGAGAAATCCGCGGACAAACCTACATACATACATACATACATACACTCATAAAATTTGGTAAATTTGTTTAGAAGCCCACATAGACTAACATATATTAATATTACGCATTTTTATCAATATTACATACATACGCGTCGAATAGAGAACCTTCTTTTTGAAGCCGGTTAAAAAGGGACATGTGCTATTTGAGCTAATTTCTAAGACTAATAATATGTACTTACTTCATTACCACAATGTTCTAGTGGTCGCTATCCATGAGTATAAAATGCAATTTCATAAAAATACATACAATTAAAGTACCTACTGGTGAAATACATACCATAAAAGTACTTCAAGTGGTAAGGACTTGAACAGAGCTGCACATTATTTGTTATTCTAATAAACATACTTATACATATTTGTTAACCGACTTCTTTTTCTATCAAGACGAAAAGAGCCAGCCAAGTAGTGTACAAAAGAGTACAAGAACAAAATTTTGTTATTTATGTTTAGTTTGTTTACTGAATGCCTCTTCTCATAATTTCCTTTTACTATGGTCCGCATTAAAAACCCATTTCTTATTGGTAACATACTAGCAAAGCACAGGTGCATTTTTCGTACTTAGTCCGGTTATGTTCCCGTTTCACAACTTAAAAAATCAATCTGACTGTATTATTTTCTTCACTAAGGAAGGAAACATATTATATGGATTTTATCTGTACTTAGGTAAAATAAACCACGACATATTCTGTAAAATTGGTTTAATTTCAACATAAATATTGCACCCAAAAAATTAACTATTTCCATGGTTGATAATGTATTATTCATTTCACAAACTTGGAAAGTATGCTTGAAGCATGCTTGAAGTTACCGAATCAGAGGCATGAAATAGAAGATTGTGTCACAAGGGACCAAAATAATGTATCGACGGCATTGAGATATAATATTGAGTATTTATATCTCAATGATTGAGGGTGAACCTTGAATACTGAGCGAAGTGAAGGATTGTAGAGTAAAAAAACCTGAGCGTAGCGAGGGATTCATACCTCGCTCGAAGTTAAATAATTTTGGTACCGTTTGGCATAGTCTGCTTTTCATCCCCCTCTATGGGAAAGACGTTCACGAAGGGCTCTGTCTAAGGCTGCCTGTTCACCGGAGCGGAGAAACGGAGAAATATTAACCAATAAGATTGCACAAAAACTCCGCTCCAAAATCTTAGTGCAATCTTATTGGTTAATATTTCTCCTTTTCCCCGCTCCACTGCCTCGCTCCGCTCCGGTGGACAGGCACCCTTAGGGCTCCCACACATAACTGCGATGCGATGCGAATTCGCAGTTGTGTGGGAGCCCTTAAAAAGGAGGGGTTGCCATAATCTCCACGCATGGCAGGTGTCTTGGGTATCGCAGTATAGGTGTTAGGGTAATCCAATAGAATGACGCTGCTGCCAGTCTTCTTGTTTTCCCTTAAGGTACGCGTCCATTGGCACGCGCCGCCCGCATCGGAAATTGACGGCGCGGATAGTGGACGCAGCGCTATGTAAAATCATAGAAAGCAAATTATAATCCGTTGCGTGCCGTGCGTGCGGTGCGTCCGTCCGTATCCGTGGGGTTTCCGGTTTCTTATCCGGAAACCCCACGGATAATAATAATAAATAATATGTTTTTTATTCAATTTGGCGCGTCGGAAGGCGCGCCTTTTTATTTACTACGTTTATCGAAGCGAATTGCGTCCAAACTTTTACTTTTTTATGGTCACTGTTATTAAGTGCGCCCGGGACTCGTGCGACTACTTTGTTCGCTCTTATCGAGGAATCGCTTTTCGAATAGATGGGATGAAAACAGTATATTAGGCCCTGGGTGCGATTTTTCCAGCTAAAAATTAAAAACTGCAAACCATATCCCAACTTTTTATACAGCCACTGTTAATCGCGGCGTGAAATTTGTAATTAAGTGTTAGTGTATTTGTTATTCGTGTGAGAGTGCGACTCGCACTTGACCGGTATTAATGATCAATTGAACAGATAAGTTGTTCAGACGAGCCTGTGGGTGTAGTGGTTAGTCAGCCTGGCTGCTCCCCAATAGGTCATGGGTTCGATTCTCACAGTGCGTCTGGGTGTAACTATATGTAGATATACAAAAAAAAGTATACAGGTATTTGTATCGGTTACCATAGTACAGGCTCTGTCTTGTTTGGGATCAGACGACTGTGTGGGTTGTCCCAGGATATTATTATTGGAAATATAATAATTATCTACCAAAAGTACATTTTTATTATCCAACTAGCTGACCCACGCAGCTCCGCCCGCGTTGTGTGTTTACGTTAACTAAACGTTCATTAATATACATTCGCATAGAATACAAAACCTCCTTTTTTAAAGTCGGTTAAAAACTTGGACCCACTTTGTACTTGCCCTCCGAAGCACGGAGACGTTTAGTTCAAATGGCGTTAAACGGTCACCCATCTATTTAATGACCTTACCTAACGTTGCTTAACCTGTTCTATTTCCAAAATTGTTAACAACTGTCTATGAGTGTTCCCTTACTAATATTTATTATAATTATAATGAAAAATTGTTAAAATCGGAGCAAGCGTATAACCAAGTACACATTTTGACTTTAGTCCCCTCTCCCAAGAGAACCGTGCCGAATGTCGGGATTAAAAGTATCCTATGTCCTACCTAGGAGTATTAACTCAAATCATGTCAAGTTTCGTTTCAATCCATCCAGTAGTTTCGGTGTGATCATAGATAATACACTATATACTTAAGAATAGATGGGTCACTCACGTTCAACTTTTAATAAACTAATTTTACCCTCGCCAAAAGATGGCGTAACTTCACAGGAATCCAAAATGTGCCAACAGTTGGCGCTTTTTTGATAATCATTTTACGTATAGGGAAATGAAGCTTTATGTTGAATGAATATTTGTAAGGAACATGTTTAAAGGCAAAACAAAGAGATGTTTATTGTAAAAAGTTTACTTGGTAACCAATAACTTCATCTAAACATATCTGACGCACAATCGTACTCTTTTATTTACATATATTGTCCAATCCCCTTAACTTGAGTTTCGTGTTTCAGTACAGCTTTGCATTAAATATTTCCAATTCAAGCCATTGTGGTTAAGGACAATGATGTAGTGGACCTGAAATAGTTCACGAGTAGTATAAATGTTATTATAAATAAATACTTATGCCATGTTCTTAATGACTTGTTCTAGCTTTTAAAAATGTTTTTGTAAATAAGTACATACCTACTTAAGTAGATAAATAACACCCAGACACAGAACAAACAGAATTCTTCAAAAACATATTTGTAAATAAACTGTAAATATTTAGTTTCAATAATTGTTTATAGCTTTTTATCTTCAATGAAACAAGTCTTTTTAAAAAAATGACTTAACAACCTAAGTTGCCATAGTAACCGCCAAAGGCAATTTACAATACCACAGATATAGTACAATACTATACGGAGCACGTTCCACTTGGGGCCCACACACAACAATAATCCATTGAGGCCGGCAGTTGCATAGGTATTATTACATTATAGAAGTTTAATATAAATATTCGAAATATAACATTACTCAAATAAATTGAAGATATACGAAAACAATAATAAACTAAATAAATAAAAATATATAAACTGCGTTTTTAACGCCATCTAGGCAAATTATAGTAGAATCTTAAAATTTAGTTCCTTCCCTCGCCTAAAGGTGTGCTAGTTTCCATACATTAAAATTTTGTCAGCTGTTTTAAGGAGAGTGCCACTGGCATGGGTGTGATGCTCAGCCGAGATACAGACAGACAGACAGACAAAAATTAAAAAAATTACATTTTCGGCCTCAGTATCGGTTATAGAATGCCCTCCAAAAATAATTTTCAAAATATCTTCAATGTACAGAATTGGACCTGTTACAGTTTTATTATAAGTATAGATTATTGAAGTAGTAGTATGAATTTGCGAAAATTGACGGCTTGATTATTCTCAGCGAAATATGCACATGTATACCAAATACCTAGTGGTCTCAATAAGTTCAGTTGATGATGAACATTTGTAATGTGCATCGACAGCTTTAATAAAAAAGATCCCTAATATTATTATCATTTAGTGGTTAAATTATTAGGTAAATTGTAAATGGATAAAGTAAATTACATACTTATACTTTTATTGCTTAACGTATCTATGTAAATATTAAATAAATAAATCAAGATCGGTATACTTACTAGATAGCAACAAAAGTTATTAAGTACAATAAATTTTGGCGAAAATTTGACTTTGTTTTTATTTAACGTATCCCACGTTATATCAGAATTTTTAATCTGCCGAATGTTAATAGTAGTAGCTTTAGGTTTCCATCTCCATCGAGTACGACAGCGACTCAGAGTACGCGAAAATTTGGTTGCATCCCCTGCCCCCTTGAGCACCGTGACAGGTTCCCCTGGGCTGGGACCTGAGCTAGCCGCGGATTCGCATGGCACGGACAACACGGAGGGTTATTTAGTGAAGATCCTACGGCAGAGCAGAGGACCCCTCTCACACAGAATAATACAAGCCCATGTGCGGATGTGTCAAACGCGGAGGTGTTAGTTGATGCCATGCCAGCCATGCGCCACAGTAGGTACTCTATTAGGCCGCGTTCCCCCTATGTCGTCACGTTTTTTATCGTTTTACTAGCCGCTGATTTATAATAACACAGCGGCCAATATTTCACACAGTCAGCCATCTACGCGGGAGTTATTATAGTGACAAGTGCTTACGCACTATGCACCTTCTCTTTACCTACTCTTCCAATCTAAGCGGGGAGAAGTCAGGTGCAGGACTCACTACTTGCCCATCCGACGCATGGATCAAATAAATTTTCAATTAGATGATCGGCCTACATTGATCTAATCAGTAAGGGTAAGGAACAACTCACAAGCTTGTCTTTCGCCCCGCGGAGGTTGAACCCGTGACCTCTGGATAGCAAAATAAATTTGCTGCTGCGCCACGGTGACTAAAAAGTGTTTAGGTACTTATGTCGCTACACGGCGTACAATAATAAAGTTAGCGATTTGGATACGGTGAATTATTAATTTCTGTAGTAGGTATAATAAAAGTCGGGCCAGCTTACTAAAAGGCGCCGGTTCGAATCCCCTCCCAGCTTTGAAATTACCACCGCTAACGGTAAAGAAAAACATCGTGAGGAAACGCATTCCCCAGAATTAAAAATGGTGTGTCTGAACCACCAATCTTGCACTGAGCCTGCGTTATGGATCTCTTTTGCAAGTAGAGGTAACCCTTGCCTAGAAGTAGGTAGACTACTACTATAGGTACGTTATTTAACAGGAAATGGTCGAAAAGTCTGTACATTGTTTCACCAAAACAGGCTAGCGAGGATGAAATAAGCAATACCTACATAGAACACATTTAATTACCTATTCTAAAATTTCTATCTGTCTGTCCATTTGTTAACAAAACGGCCATATGCATATCAATTTAATTTATACAGTGAAAATGTACTTACTATCTCACTTAAAACATAGGTAGTGCATCTATACGTAGTGTTAAATCCTCTTTGAGTGCATCATTAGCCTAAGCCTAAAGACTTCCACTTTTGAAAAAAGGCCTACCCCTTGTAAGGGAGAGGTTGCCATACTTAATCCCCGCGCTTGGCAGGTCTCTTGGCGAACGCAGTAGGTATAGGATTGCTGTCCGCCTTCTTGTTGTTGCCCTTAGTCACTTCTGACTCCCAACTGGAGGAGATGGGTGAGTGATATCACTGCGGGTAAAATATAGTGTATGTTTTATCATAATCGGTCAATCTGCTATCTTTGGCAGCCGCTTTCAAACAAGAGGAATAATGTTACGGTACCTATTGTTTAATCAATTAAATAAATCATTATTCAAACAATGAATCTAGTTGCAGGTTCGAGGTGGGTCGAACCGATTCGAGCCTATGTCTGTCTGTGTCATCGTAGCTCTGTCTGTAACAAGTAGATGGATTTAATTATTTTTTATATGTGAATGATGTTAGTTATGCTTGATAAAAATCTGTTTTCAAAGATCATCAGCGATATTCCTAGTCGGTAATAAGTTAAACTGTGGTCATTTCTATTCTATTATTTCTTGAATATGGTTGGTTCCAGTGAAAAATCTTAAATCTATGGTTGGTTCTAATGGGCCGGGCTTGAACCGAGCCGGACGACCGGACAGGATGACATGTTTATATGTATGTATGGCCTTTTATTCCTTCCTCCAACCGTGCTCCAACCAAGGTTTAAGGTTTATTAATTTATTTAGTTCTTCCTCCAAGGGCATGGCCGGTATGGCCTACTTTTATCTATGGTTATTGCCATAGTGCCATTTGGCTTAGAGGAGATACCACTGGAGAGATCATGATGCGCTAACCCCTCTGCCAAATTTTGTTCATATGTTCAGGGCATTATTTATTGTGTGCGTATCTTTTTGAATATGTTGCGAGTTTATTATAGTGTGGGTATGCGTGAAATTGTATCTGTGTGTGTTTACTTCACCTCCCGCACCCCGCAAAAATACCACGAATAATTTGTTCGGGGAATCGACGCGATACTAGCTCCATTCTAATTACTCTGAGAGTTTTGGCCATAGTAGAGCCGGCCTTGGCCGGCCGTAGTGAAAAAAATTCTAAATCTATGGTTATGGCAGAACCTGGCAGAATAAATTTTAATGTTTAGCAAAATAAATTACAATATTAGCAAAAACATATTAGAAATCAAAATAAAGGATTGTTTTCGAGAAATATTGTAAACTGCTTTTTTTTTAAACCGGTACTTACCGCTAAAGTTTTTATGGCAACTAAAATCCATTATTTATGGTATGGCGTACGAAAAAAAAAATAGTGACACGTCCACCCACCCTGTCAAACTTCCACAATTCTTGTGTTCCTGTATGATAGATTTTCATGTTTTAAATATTAAAAATGGTAAGAGCACCCTAAAATTGACAATAGCAGCGTCTGCAGAAAGTCGCCTCTCATTTCCATGCGTCAATATAAATTCGGCCACGTAGTTGTATGTTTGTCGGCAGTGTGTCGTCATTCGTTTAATGTCGGCTTCCAGTTGATGTAATTTGTGTGAAACAGTTGTTTATTGTGTTCTATACGGCGTGGCTAACGTGTACCGTTGTTATGTTTCAAAAGCCGTTGCGCATGGACATCAAGAGGAAGTTGACAGCGAGGTCGGACCGCGTAAAGTGCGTGGACCAGCACCCGACAGAGCCTTGGCTGCTGTGCTCGCTGTACAGTGGTGACGTGAACATATGGAACTATGAGACACACTCACAGATCAAGAGATTTGAGGTATTTATTGTGCATGTAATTCTCTCCGGGGACAGTCCCATATTGGGCTCAGAGGAGAAATTAAACCATTCCCAGTGTCCCTAGAAGTAGATTCCTATTAATTACATCAGTGTTCTCAACAGCATTTTCATTAGTACATTCAGAAACTTACAAAAAAGGCTTCCACTCTGATTGTATTGAATCCTACAGTTCTAAGAAAAAAAAACTTTTTTCCTGATTATTGATTCATTTTCCACCCTGGTATGGAATGAAAATAAGTTTCTATGGTTTTTTTTTAATTTTGTGTTTATTTTACATTCATAACTATCATAATTTGTTAATACACTAATCCTCTTAAGGTTTATAGGGAGAACAGTAGAGCAAGCTAACATGCTCTGTACATACTTACAAGGTACTTAAATACTTTGTTGGCTTCATAATTTGTCCCACGACTTGAAACAAAACTCAATATTTATTGTTTTTGTAATCTAGGTATAAAGTATGTTGGTGTATTTCATCAAATTTGTGTTTTTTATATCTACATCACTTTTCACTGACATTGAAATGATAGTAGAAAGCTATACTAGTATTATTTAATACCTTACTATGTTGAGTGGCTCTATGGATTGATTCAGATAATTTAAATTTAATTTTGCTTTTGTACTTTGTATCTGAAATTAATGTAAATAATTATTAATATTTGGCAATTTTGCTGATGTCTGTTTTAAAGTTATTTTCTATTATTGATTGTTAGCTCATATTTGAGGCTCTATCAGCATTAAGAATTTGTATACAAACATGCACACAGTTTCCTTCAAAAACAACATCCACAGGATATTAATGAAATTATTATCAAACATGTCATTCATTGTGCAATACATTATCTATTAATGGACAGTACATTGTTTATGCTCATTTATGTATAACAAGGACATTATGGAGATGTTTTGAATTTTAAACTGCTTCAATCACAAACTTCTTGAAATCAGATAATTTCAATACTTCAAGCCTAGTTCTTTTTCCACTCTCCTCTCACAGGTCTGTTGGAAGATATTTCACTTGCAATAAGCAGCACCTTTGTACTTTATATGCATCGATATAATATATAAACTAGATTTGGTGTCACAGTTCAAAAAGTGGTAGCGAGAAATAGCTCCCTTGTGTCACTATTTCTTTACAAGCCACATCCTGACAAATTTATTTTTGCCGATAGGAGTGTCGCTACTGTCTATATGAAACTGTCAAACTACACGTAATTAACATAATAGAAATGTTCTTCACGTTTCTGCCACCAGCACAGATAAGTTTGCAACCTCCGCGACCACATTTTAGATGTCATTTTGTTAGTGAATGTTTATCTAGTTTATATATTATATTGATGTTTATATGTGGTGGTTGTTAAATGGGCCTGGTAATCAGCGGAACACACTTCGACCCAGCTAGATCCATTGTGCTAGTCCTTACTATCTTGCTGACTTATCGAAGAGTACCTTAAGGTACCTCACGATTGCACCAGCTTGGAGCTGTACATAGTCATCTGGTGTAGGATAGGCTCCTCCATCTGGTGTAGAATCTGCAAGTATCTACTAAATTTCAACACTATAAGGTCTCAACGTTCTTGCTAATATAGACACGGTTGACATTGTATAACAGCTCTCAAATATGGGTTAGGCTATATGCCAAAGTATTAAGAAGCCGCTAATGTAAATAACACTTGGTAGAACTATAGTTGCACCAATTCTATAAAATAAATGCATTTAGGTATGTGATCTTCCTGTTCGCGCGGCGAAGTTTGTGCCTCGCAAAAATTGGGTGATCACTGGCTCAGATGACAACCAAATACGTGTATTCAACTACAACACTTTGGAGCGGGTGCACGCGTTCGAGGCCCACTCGGACTACATCAGATGTATTGCAATACACCCCACACAGCCCTACATTCTCACTAGCAGCGGTAAGATAATCAATTGACTGGCACATCAAATATGTACTTATTACAGTAATGGTTAAATACTTAGATATCAGTTAAATACTAAAGTAAAAAAAATCCTGCTTAACGCCAAGCAGTTGTTGCGAAATGTAAAATAATGACACACATTAACATTCTATACTAGAAAATAGGCATAATTCTTTTTAAAAAGCTTTTCTATATTCTGGTTTTAAGTTAATTAATAAAAAGTTAAGCATTATTGTATGAGTAAATGCATTGAATTAGTATTATTATACTTATGTTCTTTCTTTGATTCTTCTGCCTCTCAGGCCTAATTTAAATTGACTTGGTATTACCGGACAGACATGAGCTAAAACAGTAACCTCATGTCTGTCCGGTTAGTGTTATTAATGTCTTTTCATACCTTCATAATCTGCAAATCAGATAATTTATTGTTGTTTAATATTTATCATGAGTTTTAATTGTAACAGGCATAGTTAATTATATTTACAGATGATCTACTGATAAAGCTATGGAACTGGGATCGCAACTGGGCGTGCCAGCAAGTGTTTGAGGGGCACACGCATTATGTCATGCAGATTGTCATCAATCCTAAAGACAATAACACATTCGCCAGCGCCAGTCTCGACACCACAGTCAAAGTAATTAAAACATTATAATAATAACGGTATTTTAGACATGCTTATTTTTTAATCACAGATATTATGTATTTTTAAGTTGAAAAAAGTGTGAGTGTGTTATAAATATTATAATTATTTTGGGATAAAGTTTACTGATGGTCATATACTTAAACACAAGTAAAATATATTGTTTTTTTTATTACTAAATTTTTAATAGGCCATTTCATTGTTGTTGAAACAACCAATCAAATAATCTGTTTGATTTTGATAAGACTAATATACTTTATAGTTGGTTTGTTATTGTCACACCTATGTGAATTTATGCAGTAGAAATAAAGAAGAGTAGAAAGTTTACCGTAGTGATTAGTATGAAAGCGTACAGCTTGATGCAGTGCAAATAGTTACTTGTCATGTTTTGAGCTTAAGTCACGTAGGTTGGATAATTACATACCTTTTAATTGAAATATAATTTACGTTGAATGCATTAATGCTCTGTATTAATACTGAATGCAATTTCGTGAAGGTTTGGCAACTGGGCTCGTCAATCTCGAATTTTACGCTGGAAGGCCATGATAAAGGCGTAAATTGTGTCGACTATTACCACGGCGGAGACAAGCCGTACCTCATCAGTGGCGCAGACGACCGCCTCGTTAAAATATGGGACTACCAGAACAAGACTTGTGTTCAGACTTTAGAAGGTACAGTCTTTATTTCTTGTATCTTTAGTTTATTAGAGTTGCATTTATTTATTATTAAGTATTTTAATATACCAGGATGTCGAGCTGTCTAGCTCTCCAGCTCTCTCCTTAACATCTATTACCAAAAAGACCATTAAGTCACAGTTGTATAATATTTGAACAGGCCATGCCCAGAATGTGTCAGCGGTCTCATTCCACCCTGAGTTGCCTATTCTACTGACTGGCTCCGAGGATGGCACCGTCAGGATATGGCACGCAGGCACATATAGGCTGGAGTTCTCGCTCAACTACGGTTTCGAAAGGGTCTGGACAATATCGTCAATGCACGGGTCCAACAACGTCGCTATTGGGTGAGTACTGTACTATAAAATGACGAAAATATGGATTAAGTAGTTTACTTAGAAGAAGAAGTACACATTCTGTAAATATGTTTTTTGTTAAACACCTGAAAGTTTTATGTATAATTGTTCAGTTCATTTGTTTATTACATTTTAAGCTCATATTCTGTTGTGTAATTGTTTGTACATTTCTGTTAGTTATGATGAGGGCACGATCATGATAAAGGTGGGTCGCGAGGAGCCAGCCATCTCCATGGACGTTAATGGTGGCAAGATCATCTGGGCAAAACATTCAGAGATGCAGCAAGTCAACTTAAAAGCGCTACCAGAAGGTAATCAATCATTGTAAATTCGTATATATCACTTACAAGCTATTACCACAAGAATCATAATTGAATACAGCATTTACAAATTGAGGATTCCATTCACTGTATGCTGTCATTATATGGCATTTAAATAATTACTTACATAACAGACTAATTAATATTTTTTATGGTCTCATTTACCAACATGAACAAAATTTTATTTAACACCTCGTTCATATGGATTCTCCAACCGCGCATATTAGTGAGGATTATGTCAACGGCATGCATGTGGTCCATTGCTAGTTACATATTGTATCGATAATAAAGGCCTGTGACAATATTATCAATTTTGTTACTAACGTGATGTACTATGAAATAGGGAAAAAGTTTTATATTTGTCAACACAAGCTAAGAGTTCGCTCCACTGCAGGTACAGAAATTAAAGATGGCGAGCGCGTCCCAGTGGTGGCGAAGGACATGGGTTCCTGCGAAATCTACCCTCAAACGATAGCCCACAACCCGAACGGGCGGTTCGTGGTGGTCTGTGGAGATGGCGAATACATCATATACACGGCAATGGCGCTCAGAAATAAGGCCTTCGGAACCGCCCAGGAGTTCGTATGGGCGTTCGACAGTTCAGAATACGCGACCCTGGAGAACTCCAATACGATAAAGGTGTTCAAAAACTTCAAAGAGAGAAAGAGTTTCAAGCCAGAGTATGGGGCAGAAGGTGAGCTTTCAAATGGACAGTCTTATTGTAATTTCTTTGGTAAATTAACACTGCTGACGTTGAGTTTGTTACAGTATTTAACATGGTAATAGCATTATATTAAAAAAATAGGTGATCCTTACTTCTTCCAGTGCCATCCTGCCGATGGTCGCTAAGACCATCGTGGCAATTCTTATTCTGCTGACTGCTACACGAAAGGGGGTCACAATGCTCAATGCCAGCCACTGTCTTAGATTTTTGAGCCAAGTCTAGGTGAACCTCGACGTCACCTGTATTTTGCCTTGCATTATGAGCTTTATAAGTTTTTACTTATTGTTTATAGAAAACCTAAAACCTACTTATGTTTGTTTTAGGAATATTCGGTGGGTTCATGTTGGGTGTGAAGTCTATCAGCGGGATGGCGTTCTCCTTCTATGATTGGGAACATTTGGAATTGATAAGACGGTGAGTTAAGGGTAATTTATGAGTCTGACTTATAAGAGGAAAAATTTGAGCATCCCGTATGGGAAAGTACTTTGGTCTTACAACCAAAAAGTCTACCTTGTTGTAGTTTTGTGTTCTTAGTATCTACTGGTAACCTGGCCGCTGAAGGACTCGTCTGTTTTGCGGTCAACAGAGTGATTAGTTGCAGATTTATTTATTTACATACATATCTCATCACAGTGTTAGAGATTCTGCGGTAAAACAGCAGTGTGTAAACATTACTGTTTCGTGAACGACACTACCGTTAACGAAATTACTGGTCTTAAGCTTTGCGAATTATTTCCTTTATTGTTTTAACATGCTGCACCATCGATATACTATACCAACAAGATTAGCTGTCACGAACAAAATGACATCGAAAATGTGGTCGCGGTTACATATACTTACACAACTATACACGTACACGCAAAACAATAATATGTTCATATAAAAAGATGACTTACATACTATAAAATAAGGTTCAATAATAATTGCAGACAATTGAGCGACAGCCGTCTCCGTAGCTCTTATTTTCTTATTTTCGTGACCACTTTTCGGGTCCTGACAGCAAATCTAGTTGGTATAGTATATCGATGTGCTGCACCAAGCGAATGATATTAGATGTTATGTATTGAGATTAGATTTGCTGTATACATTTTTGGTTCGATCTTTACAATTGGTTGTCACCACCGTGGTGCAGTGGGAAACCGCTTGCTTTGCAAACCGGAGGTCGCGGTTTTGAATTCCGTGGGGAGCAACAATTTTGTGTTGTTGTTCCTTATTGGCTAGGATAATACAGGGCGATCACCTGATTGTAAAGTAAGATGATCCATGCGCCGGATGAGCTTGTAAGAAGTCGGTTCTGCGCCTAACCTTACCTCGGTCGTGTCGGTCCTCTGTCCCATCGGATTGTGAGAAGTAAACGAAGAGAGCGCACTTGTGCACTATAATATTTCCCGCGTAGACGGCTCATCTTGTGATAGGCTGACCGCTGTATTCGTATGGGCCAGGAGGAAATTATTATATGAGCGCTATGTGTACACTATGTGTGTATGTTTGTGACAAAAAGACAAATTGCCGCTTCTTAACAATATGTAAAAAGATATACATTATTTGTAAACATCAAGCCAAAATGTCCGGGTCGCCCGGCCCTGGAGCGAGTCCTGTTTGCATGTGTGCGTTATGTGTATGTGCATATTGGTATTAGTAGCCACGATATGGTATATTGTTTAGTAGACACCTTGTGCAGGATACCATCCAGGCTATGTACCACTGTAGTGTCAGATCAGCTGTGTGTAAAGATGTGCTCCGGTGCGTGGGGAATTTCACTAGTTTGAGTTCCCCACGCAACGAATTGGCACAAGAGAATTAATAACTAAATTTTATGATGAGCGGTGGTACTATGAAAATGTTACTTGTAGACGTGTCGCACACCTTTAGTTGAACTCGTTTCGTCACATAATTGCATAGAAAAATCTTATTAATGACTGAGGAGCGCTCTTAATAAGATGGAATGTACATCAAATTTGATACCAAATAAATTAATGTTTTATCTTTAATAGATTTGTTGTAATTGTCGTTATTGCGTTAACAATACAGATGAATCAAATATTCTACTAATTTAGAATATTTTATTCATCTGTATTGTGATACTTGCTTATAATGAGTGATGCGTCATTGTTATCATAGACATAGTTAATTTAATTTTATCCGATGTCGTTCCCACAAAACTGTCCTAGTATTTTGTACTTATCAGCTGTTCGTATCGTTAGAATGTGTAGGCAGGAATAGTTAATTGGTCTTGCTCATAAACATTTTATTAATAATCGTATGCATTTCTTGTGTCAGTCATTCGAACATTCATGCATTGCATTATATTTGTTCAAACCGAATCTGTTACTTGCTTACTTATAGCAAATTGCAACAGCAATGTCGTGCATTTGCGAATTCTTCGACAGTAAGCGATAAGTCCAATTTGATTTTTGATGTGATGCGAAAGTGACCTTCTGAATAAAACGACTCAAGAGAACAGGGTTAATTCAAATTTGCAGCGCGACAGCAGTGCGGCTGCAGCGCTGCTTTGTAAATTCATATAAAACAACAACGCGCTGCAGCCGCGCTTCAAATTTGAAGTCACCCTTAGATCACAGATATAAATCGATATAATTACATAGTGCAAGTACCACGATCACTATTGAAACCTAGCCGACTCGTTTTGATTACGGAAACCCAAAACAATTAAGACACCGCGCAGCATTTCACCATGAAACTGAAACGATATGAGATAATATCACTTGTTAGTTAAGATATCTACACCTGTTTATACAGAACATTACATCTCCAAGTAAACTTGTTTTTATGTTGGGCATGCTGAGTAAGTGATATGGCGTTATCTTTATCTATGTCTATGTATATAATACTATCTGTGCATTGGTTACTTGCAAAAAGCATAGTTAAAAATGGGCAGCACTCTTAAACACCTAAGTGAACACTGTGGTCGGACACTGCATACATAACATACAGAAACCACATAATTATCACTGTCTCGTTCTTATGTGTGTATTTAAAAAGAGAGCGTTCGAGCACAGCATTCTTTACTTAGGCACCTATTTGGAGTTTTGCCTCTACTTTTATCTATAAGCTTCTTGGTCACTTCAGTCAATATACATTGGTTGTACGGTTTGTCCAGCATTGAGATCCAGCCGCGCCATGTGTACTGGTCGGAGAGCGGTAACCTGGTGTGTCTCGCTGCTGACGAGGCGTACTACGTACTTAAGTACAACCCCACAGTCGTCACCAGGGCCCGCGAGACTAACACCAACATCAATGAGGACGGCATCGAGGATGCCTTCGAGGTAATGTGTCTCATCCTAATGACAATTATACTTTTAAGATTTTTTTTTGTCGACTTGAATTGCTACGATTGTCGGTTAGGTGTTGGAATTATTTCTCTTAATAAAATAACAAGAAATAAGAAACAGTTTAATGAACTGTCGACGTCGGAATATAAGCATTGACTGCTATTTTCTTTTCTTTGTTGTAACATCATGAGGTCACTTGAACCATATTAACGAATCGATTGAGACGTCGCTCATCAAAATTGGATGATTTAGGCGTTACGGTGAACATACGTATGTAAAACCAACACCTAGACTGCTAAAATTGCAAATTGCCTTCCTTTTGGCTTGGCCGTAGTCGCGTAAAAATATAGAAATAGAAAAAAAATAAGGACGTTTTTAACGAATTATTATCATATGGATATGGCAATGAAATTTTATACGACAATATCTGCCGAAAAGTACAGTTTTTTTTTCGAACTAGCGAGATGAAAGGTGCAGTTTTTCCGAACTAGCGAGGAGAAAAGTCCAGTATTTCTGAACTAGCGAGGAGACACTTACAGATTTTCTGAACAAGCGAGGAGAAAGTTACAGTTTTTCTGAACTAGGGAGGAGTAAGGTACTTGCTGTATCTTTTTCCATGTAATGAACACGGGCTTCAGGTTAACTGTTTAGAATTTAGTGCAAACCATGTATGCATTGGTATTAGTATAACTGACTAGTTTCCGCAACTCCACGTCAAAGCGCTTAAAACATGTATGTAAAGTCCGTGTTCAGCGATAAAACAATATTAATCGTTTTGTAGGGCGCGATAGTTTAAAACGTTGTGATAGGTAATATTTTACTAGTGTCGGCTGGGTTACGCTCACTATAAGATAAGAGGGCGATAACTGCGCGCTGCTATGTTGGATCTTTATCTAATGTTTACAGTTATTTTACTAAACCATATAGTTCGGTTTGGATATACATTGACCTATAAAGTTTTTCTTTAAATAAAAGAGCTTGATAGAACTGAGTGCGGCTGCGAGTTTAAGGCTGGGCAGGGAGAGGTTCCTGGTACTGATCCCACTAGAGAACTTAGTACCCTCGTGTCATGTGCCGATGCGATAGCCGCGGGGATTTTAGTGGTGGTTTTTGTAGTTAGAACACCCCGGTTGACCCCTCACTAAGATCCCTGGGACCTTTAAGAGATTGCCCCACGTCAATAAAAAAGGTTCTGCTGTACTGTACTAATTGTATATAGTTGCCAAACCGCCGCGACGCCAACCGGCTCGTACTGGAACGGCAACGTTGCCTTCCAAGCACAAAACGCAACGTGAATTTTTGTCGGTCCGGTCTAGCACGCTACGGGGTTGGCCGGTACCTGAGCGCTTTATTGAACGTTGTTTCGTGTCAATTTATACTAAGAATATTTTTTGCCATACGTTTATAGCACGTTCATGATATGGTCCAGTATACTGGTGACGTTTTTAGGGTGGCATTTTTGTCCTAAACCACAATAATGAGAGATGAATTGTGACTTTTTTAATGGGGTTAGCCTCAATCTACATCCATATCTAAAGATTGTGTTATTAATATTGTTATAAATAATAAGCTTCGTATTCACTGGCAGGTTGTTGGTGAGGTGAGCGAGACAGTGCAGACCGGCCTCTGGGTCGGCGACTGCTTCATATACACCAACTCAGGCAACAGAATAAACTACTACGTAGGCGGCGAGATCGTCACAGTATCACATCTCGATCACACAATGTACATTCTAGGATATGTCGCTAAAGAAAACAGGTGGGTTTATTGTTCTAGTCTAAATGATTTTCAGAATTATGATAAAGGCAGAGTACTGACACTGTTTCATATATTGCGCCACCATTTTCTTAATGTATGCTAATAATGAACTCGCGAGTCTGTATATTCGATAGTTTTATATTAAAAAAGAGAGCAATCATGTGCTCAGAGCTGTATAGCTATATAGCTTTCCAAGTACTCCTATCTATTTCTGTTTTCTTATTAAATATGCTGCGGACTTTAAGATAATTTCGCTTGTTCCCTGGTTACCCATTCAAGTTCGCAACTTATAGAAGTCGAAGTGGTTGTAATGAAATGCAGAAAGGCATAATAATATGTATGTTCGACAGCCGCACTCTGAACAATCAGTACTAATCCATGCTGATTGACTAACCTTTCCACCACGACATGTATAAAGTCCGTAGTCACGAAAAGAAGAAAATTAGTGATTGCAAATAGTAGATTTCGTGAAAGTCTTTTCTTGACTTTTTCGGATATCAGATGTATGTTGAAATGAATCTGTTTTTACGGTTTACATAGCAAAATAGTTCCATTACAATGTGTAGTGTCTACATAACAATACCTATAATGAAGAGTTATTTGTTTTGCAGACTGTACCTAAATGACAAGGAGCTAAATATAGTGTCATATTCTTTGCTGCTGTCGGTGCTTGAGTACCAGACGGCGGTAATGCGCGGGGACTTTGAGACCGCGGACCGTGTGCTGCCCACAATACCGCACGATCATCGCACTAGAGTCGCCCATTTCCTAGAGAAACAAGTACGTGGAACACGTTATTATTTTATGTTAGACTAGCCCCCTACTAGATAGGTTCCCCAAATGATCGTCCGATAGTGACAGAAGACAACACCATATTATTCTGTAGGTGATTAGCTTCCCACTAGATTGGTCGATAACGACAGAGAGCAACACCAGTGTGGGTGTCTCAGGGGTATCGAGAGGTGTGCTTTCTCCGAAGTTACTCGCCGCGTTATGCCCCACATTCACAGCTAGAGCATATAACTCTAACGACTCCTGTCTGGACGGCCAATTAAAGCAAGCGAGAGCTGAGAGCCCTTCGTTTTCCACTCGGCCGGCGAAGATGCGCCATGTCCTGACCGACTCTCTGAGCTGACTCTCCGTGGTGTCGATACGCACCAACTGTTCGCTACAAGCTGCCCAGCCGGCTTATTATTATAACAGTCGCTCGTTACTGGTGCTGCCCGTGGTATCGCAGTGGCGTGCACTGAAAGCAGGCAAAAATATCTGCGTGTTGTTTATGCTTTATGCTATTTGTTCGTGTTCCAGCACAAATATCCTTAAATTAACCAATATTACCAACATATCCATTTACATAAAAAAAAATTACGTTAATTCACGTACAATCTAGGATTTTTTAAAATTAAGACTGTTTAGAGAAATCCTAGGGTAGGCAAAGTAATTTTGTCAGTATCATATGGAGCCGCTGAATAAACATATTAATGTTCTCAAATGCAAATTAATATGTCTATAATATTTGCTTGCATATGGATATTTGAAATGGTATAATAACATACTTAAAATAGGTGAAACAAGCCGAATACATTTTTTTGCCTACCCTCTGTGCACGCCACTGGGTATCCGAGTAAGAACAGCACCCACCCATCTCTTCGTGTCGATGTCGTAAGAGGCGACTAAGGGAAACAAGAAGACGGGCAGCAGCGTTTTTCTATTGGATTATCTACCACCTATACTGCGATCCCCAAGATGCCAGCCAAGCGTGGGAATTATGGCATCCCCTCTCTTCTAAGGAAAAGGCTGTTGCTCAGCAGTGGATGTGTTTTGGCTGGTGATATGACTGGTTAGGATACCGATCACCTGATTGTCTGGAAAATAAAGTGATCAATGCGTTGGAAGGGCATATAAAAAGTCTGTCCTGCCCTTGACCTCTTCCCAGTCGTGTCGGTTTTAGATCCCATCGGATTGTGAGATTAAACGAATAAAGAGCGTACTTGTGTCTACGCCAGCACTTTAAATGAAAGAGATTCTCTCCGATCCAATTAAAAGTGACGAATTCAATTTTTTTATTGGTTTTAACCCTACATACTTCTTAAGGCCAGGTATTCCTGTAAAAGTAGGCATTTAGCGCTGTCCCGGGCTGCGCGCGAAACACTTCACGCGTACACCGCGGCAGTGAACTCGTGTCACCCCGCCAGCGACACAGTATAGCAATAAGCAGTAGGATAATTTTATTTCAATTTAGATATACATTTTTTATGATCAAATTTCGTTTATACTAGTGATAAATTAGAGTTTCGTAAATGGATGAAGTAATCTTTCTATTTGTGTTTAGTTAATCTGTTTAAATTTTCTCTCTCTCTCTCTCAAAATCTCAAAATTCTTTATAATTAATTTCTCGTGTCTTTGGACCCTGTTGCAAATATGATTGTGGATCAGGAGATGATAGGGCTATGGACTCCACAGATTTAACATTTTCCATTTGTGGTTCATGTGATGGTAAGGCTGGGGAGTCTACAACATTTACATGTTCTTAGTAGAAGTAAGCATTATTAAATTATTTAAGAACTCTTCTTCTGCTTTCTTTAATTGGAGTGGAGACTGAGCTCGCTGGACCATAGTCGTGATGCTTCTGATTAAGTTCTTTTAATTTTCGATTCGTTTTTACTGGGTGGTCTAATAATGATTTCTGATATTTACGCGAATACTACACATTGAAATTAAACTAATTCTACGGATTATATCGTGGTTTATTTATGATTTTAATTACACGACGTTTCGGATACTTTACAACTTTCATGGTAACGGGCGGACTGAGGTGGTAGCTGTCCATACATCATAGTTGTCTTCGGGTACCCTCAGGTCTTTTAATTATTATTGTTAGTCCGATCTACGCAGAAAGAGCTTACAGTATCTTGAGGTCTTGCAGTGGAATGCTTGTCTTTGAATTTGATTATATTTATCACGGGATAATATCTTAAAGCGAGCTTCAATAATAAAGATTTATTGAAACTAAATATTTACAGTTTATTTACAAACATGTACACTTAAACTAGGTAAAAAACTTCCTCAAAATCGCCGCACTAGGAGGGAAGGGTACCTAAAAGACTGGCGGCACTATCCCTTTGTATAGCGAAGCTTATACGTTATTAGGTGGAAGTGTATGGGGGAGACCTTTGCCCAGCAGTGGGATACAACAGGTTAATAAAAATAAAGATAAATACGTTGACTGAAAAAGCTACCAGCCCGGTGGTCTCCTGAGACTTCGATAAGTTTGGATGAAATTTCTTTCACCAAACCGTGCGTCTCATGAGACCAAGGCCCCATGGTCTCTACCTCAAAAGGCGCAATTAAAACATTTTTCAAGCCACCAAAGAAGATTAGTCAGTTTTTACCATCAGGCAAGTGCCATGTACCTCTACAAAATGAAGGAGTATACAAACTGGACTGTGATTGTGGGCTCTCATACATCGGGCAAACAAAGCGATCAGTAAAAACCCGTGTAAAAGAACATATAGCTGACGTTAAACATCGACGCTATACGAAGTCTGCACTCTGTGAGCATGTTCAGGATCGCACCCGCCATTTTATTAGATTTAACAAACCCGAAATCCTAGTTAAAGAACGGATTTCTGCCAAGGATGATTCGTGAGGCTATTGATATTAAAAAACATCCAAATTTCAATAGAGAAGATGGCTGGGTGCTACCACCAGCACGGGATCCCGTGATAAATATAATCAAATCCAAAGACAAACATTCCACTGCAAGACCTCAAGATACTGTAAACTCTTTCTGCGTAGATCGGACTAACAACAATAATTAGAAGATCTGAAGGTACCCTAAGACCACTATGACGTATGGACAGCAACCACCTCAGTCCGCCCGCCCATAAATAAACCGCGACATAATCCGTAAAATTAAATATAATTCAACGGGTGGTCTAACTTTAACTTCAGTTTTTGTGCCCTCCTTCTTTCAATTACCTTAACTCTATCTTTAGCACTTTTATTTAAAAAAGCTTTTTGTATTGCTGAAAGTGCGGATTTGCAGTTAAAAGAAACAACAGCAGCTGAGCACCTCCCTTGGTAACCTCCTTTCAGAGCAAAATTTGTTCGTTTTCCACCAAAAAACTTGGCAATGACACTATTAAAACACTTCTTCGACTAAGCTGCGTGATTTTGCAGCAACGTTTGAAACAATCGCGTTTATCCTGAATATGAATGTTGAATTCTAGATCTTGGTGAGCTCTTCGTTGTGATTTTATCCTTGGTACAATAATACTCTTGGCACATTCTATAGTCGCCGAAAGCATATGCTACACAGTTTATAATATCAATGTGCAGACTTGATATTGCTACATTGCGAGGACGTTCAGAAGCTTTATGGTGTTTAATACATTGTTCAATTGATTTCCTCATCGTCAAAATTTTTACATTAGTAAGCATTTTAAGGTGTGCTAGAACATATTTTGTGTCTGTTGTCTCTGACAACAGAAACAAAATATGTACTTACTAGCACGTACGTTTTTTGCAAAAGTTACGCAATATATGATTCCGACATTCAGTTTTATCTACAGTTACATTTTCAGACTCATAGGGTCTGGCTTTGAGGATTGCAGCGTAAGTAGAAGCATCTCCGTCTCTTATCATTCGCTCATAGATGATGCCATACATTGGGATCGACGCTTTAAATCCTTCTACAATTATTTCTGTTTCAATGGCACTTGAAGAACCTTCATAATTTTTAAAGCATTTGTGTTGCTTTGGTGACGTATCTTTGTGCTCAGCTCGAGCGCATACCAACCAATATTTATTTTTATTATCGATATTGATAAAAATATTTTAAAAAGAAAATTGAAACGACTTCAACTGAAAAGAATAGGAAGAAATGGTGTTAGCGTACCTGCTGTGTATATTTTGCACCAAATTCAATAATATTTAAATTATTTTATACTTTTCGGTTGAAGTAGGTTCAATTTTTTTTAAATATTCTATTTTATACTTTTTAGTGATATTTTCATACATAAAAATTGAACCATCGAAGACAGTAAAATGATCTAGGTAGGTTATGGTAACATTATCGTCTCCATAGTTTTACATAATTCATGTTTCTCCAGAAACTATTCATCTGGTCGTAATGAAATTTGCACTATGATGATTCATAGTAGTTTACTCACTTGAATAAAGAAAGAATCATCGAAATCGGTTCATATTTGTCTGAGTAATGAACTTCAGTAGTTATACTGATATTCATATACTATGGCACTACGACCGTAAGTTTTAGGCATGATTACATAATCTTTGTAGTGCATTATTTTTATTTGTTGTTTTTATGGCTATTCACGACTGTTTTCGCTAGCGTTGTTTATTGCTCATTATCAATAACTTGCAATAATAATATAAATTTGTCTAATACTAATTGATTAGAGAACAAAATTGTCGCGCAAAAAACTGACACAGGTCCGTCGTCCGTAAGCGCTAGGGCGCGACTCAGGTAGGCGAAACTTCCATATAGCGTAGAACAGACCTCCGACGCTCATTTCTATGGCAGTCAATATGGCAGCCAATATGGCCGCCAAGATGGCTACTCCATCCATCTTACTCGCACCAAGGCTCGCACGCTCGCGCGCAATGGGGTCTCTTTCACACGTTGTTTTTATCCACTTTGCCGCAAGGCAGGCAAAGGTATTACAACCATACAGCCTTATTAATTTTTAACCAACTTTTGTTCTCATTTGGATACTTACTTATAACCGGTAATTATCTCAGAGTAATTAGAATGGAGCTAGTATCGCGTCGATTCCCCGAACAAATTTTTCGTGGCACTTTTGCGGGGTGCGGGAGGCGAAGTAAACACACACAGATACAATTTTACGCATACCCACACTATAATAAACTCGCAACACATTCAAAAAGTTACGCACACAAATAAATAATGACCTGACCATATGACCAAAATTTGGCAGAGGGGTTAGCGCATCATGATCTCTCCAGTGGTATCTCCTCTAATTATTGATATAATTCTATTTGGCGATGTTGCGAAGCCAAACACAAACTGACCAGCGGAACTTCAGATTCCACACTACTAAGGCAGTGGCCTATCTAAACGCAATCATCGCGCGAACGAATCTCAAACATTTAATAATAATAATATCTTGGGAAAATTCACACACTGTCATCTGATCCCAAACTAGGCAGAGCCTGTACTATGGAGACCAGACAATTGATACTAATACATAAATACATTTTTTTTGTAAATACATACTTATATAGATAAAATAACCTAACTCAAAGGACACTCGTTCGACGTCCCATATGGACGTTTGAGATTACGTTACGAACTTGCGATGATCGCGTGTTCGCGTTTAGTTAGGACATCACCTAAGAGATTGAGAGGGAAACTAACTAAACGCTCAATGAATTATCTTTGGTACCCTTAGAGGAGATACCTAATTAGTCTGAGTTGGTACCGTTCTAAAATGGGTTGTATTGTAGTAACGTTGTTAAGCCCTGATCGGTCCAACAACTCTAAAACAAGTTCTACTATAATCTTAGGTACTCTAGAGGAGGCAGAGAAGTCAATATACCTATATCATAGAGTTTATATATTAAGAATAGTGTATGCGTTTGTCTATGGTCCCTTTAAGCAAAGCAGCAGTCGGTCAATAAATTGGTAATCTATCAATATTGTTGTTATAAAGTTGCGCAAATGCGCATTATAATATTCTTGATAGAAATGTATTTCTACGAAACAATTTGATTTAGTTAAAAATGTTTCATAAACGTCATAGATAACTGTAAAAACGACACCCCAAGAACCCTTTTTACGATTTGTTTACATTTTATTTTTGGGATTCCGGATAGCGTTTAGTTTATAACTCCGTCACTTTATACCACTATTACTCATATCCAGAAATTAAATAAGTATACCTGTTTTTCGAAATTGATTCTCAAGTATAAATAGCTCAGTGGTAAAGAGCTCGGATTGCAAAATCATAGTCGTGGGTTCGAATCTTGGTGTTTGTACTGGTTTCTTATTTATTATTTTTAAATTACTTTTACTTATTTTCTTTTCTAATATTTCATAAATTCAGTAAAAAAACCGTTTAAAACTTCTAAAATTAGAAGTTAAGAAAAAAAGAAAAAAATTTGAGGGCGCGATGCGACTGACGATTTTTAATTCCCCTTATTACCGGCGTAGCGCTGCAATCGACAACATTTAAGTTGGCTCTACTGGAAACTGTCAATATTTTTTTTGTGTTGTTGTATATACTGTTCGCGTCGGACATAGTCAAGTCCATAGTTACGATGTATGGAAGTCCCGACTCTTATCTATTACATCCTCTTTGGCGCGACTGTTTGGGTCTGTCGAGCCGCCGCGTTCGAGCAATTAGTAGGTATTTAAACATAGTAATTAAAAAAAACATTTTATCGTTTCAAACTATGCGAATTTGTCTAGAAATATTTAGTGGCTTTAATTGAGTACCAAAATTAAATGTAAAATATCAATAGTTTAGTCATAATATCGAAAAAACATTACAAAAAGGGGTAACTTTGTGATTTTTTTTTATCGAGTGAAGTTTATTAGATCTCGTACCTGAATGCGACTTTGACTAAACAAGATCCTTAATTAATACATATCTTTTTTTCAGAATTTATAACTCAATTTTCCACGTCTCAGATGGTTTTAAAAAAGTCAAAAACTCGGTCTCTGCAGGAATACCTAGCCTTAAATATACCATCGTCGATGTAGTTTTTTTTTAATTAACAACATTTCCCAACGCTCTCAGAGTAATTAGAATGGAGCTAGTATCGCGTCGATTCCCCGAACAAATTTTTCGTGGCAGTTTTGAGGAGGGTGGGAGGCGAAGTAAACACACACAGATACAATTTCACGCATACCCACACTATAATAAACTCGCAACACATTCAAAAAGATACGCACACAAATAAAGAATGACCTGAACATATGAACAAAATTTGGCAGAGGGGTTAGCGCATCATGATCTCTCCAGTGGTATCTCCTCTAAGCCAACGAGCGTATAAAGCATATCATAACGTGATTGTCCATCGCGGTGTAGGGCTTCAAGCAGCAAGCGTTAGCGGTGTCCACGGAGCCCGAGCACCAGTTCGAGCTCGCTCTATCACTGGGCGAGCTGCGTCGGGCCAAGCAGCTAGCGGAGGATGCGGCGGCGGCGGAGGGCGCTCCCTCGCGGTCTTCCTCGGCGCGGTGGTCGAGGCTCGGGGCCGCCGCCTCCGCGGCCGCCGACACTGAACTCACTAAAGTCTGCTACCAGAGCGCGAAGGACTACAGCGCGCTCTTATTGTTCGCAGCAAGCACCGGTGAGCACTTACAGCCCCATACATAGTGTTAAAACACCCCTGTCCGATTTGTATGAGAAATCAAAGTCGAAGTCAAAAATAGTTTAATTCAAATAGGCTTAACGCTATCACTTTTGAAAGATCATGATTTATTTAAAAAAAAAAAGCTACCACCTGATCACAACGCGGCCTCAACTGAGAAGATCCGGCAAGAAACTCAGCAGGCTTGTCATTTTTTCACTTTTTTCGCATTGCTGGTACAAATTAGGAAGAATATTTACTAGAGAGTGATATTGTATACTGTATGAGATACTGCACATTGAAATAACACTACTAAGCATTCGAAACGTCGGGAAAGTAAAATCTAAAATAATTCGCGATATTTATGAGATCTCTCTCTCTCCAACTTAAGAGCTGGGCTCTTGTCGGTGAAGCAATTTCCAATTTGTTTATATGCTTTCATTTTGACCTCCTGATACGACATTCCACCCACTTTTTCTGCTACTTGCTTCATAAAACTTCGTCTGGGTCTTCCTCTTCCCCTTTTCCCTTCTATTTTACCTTCCACTATCGTTTTAAAGAAGGTGTCGTGTCGTATCAAGTGGCCAATCATCTTTCCTCTCCTATTCTCAATAGATCTTAAAAGTTCTTTTTCTTCATTGACCAGTTCTAAAACTTCCTCATTCGTCTTCCTTTCTGTCCAACTTATTCCCTCCATTCTTCTCCAACACCACATCTCGAATGCTTCCAACCTTTCTCTATCCTTCTGTGTAAGGGTCCATGCCTCACTGCCATACAAAGCGATGCTCCAAATATATGTCTTAATGAGCCGTTTTCTTATAGCAGTTGCTATCCTGGCTTTGAACTATTTATGAGATATTCAACAAATTAATTTGTATACGTATGATTGTATTGCGACACCGGACGATACCCTCAGCGATCGCACAGGGTTTTATTAACAGCATGTATATATTTTTACCTTATACACATATTACCCCAAAAGCCGAAATATCAAGGTCAGACAATAAATTTAATTAAAGTAATTACGAGAACTCAATTAGTGACAAGCTACACAAGCTACGATAGTTAAAAACGGTTGAAAGCGTCTCGATGCAGTTTTCCCTAAAGTTAAAAAAACTTAAAGAAACATGACTTAACTACCATGCGGTAAATGAAGTCACATGTCATGTCACGTACAGAAGTCACAACGGATCCTTGTGTGTCTGAAGTTGGCTGCAAGACGTTGTGCAGGAGCTATGTTTGTGTTTTTGTATTGACAACTCACGACTGTAATTGCGCAATAGTTCGCCAAAACCAACATCAGGCACAAAAAGATTCACTGTGAGTACTGTATACACGAAGTACATAATTTATTAGTATACGTTGTACTATAATAATGAACTTGATATCCAACCTTAGCAGTCTCGCTTGACGCTTATTTTCAGTTCACACAAACGGTTTTACATGTTGCTGACATTTCTTCTTCTTCTATTTTTATATCTGTCCTGAATTTGGCCAATATTTTGTTATTGGCAGGTGACAAAACATTACTACAGAACGTGGCCACGATGGCCGCGGATGAGAGCTCGGATAATATCGCGTTCGTGGGCTACTTCATGTTGAACGACCTAAACGCGTGTCTGGAGCTTCTCATCAAGAGAGGCAAACTCGCCGAAGCCGCCTTCTTTGCCAGGTAATTAGCACATTATTAATTATAAAACTTTTAAACATATTTTTACTAGATGGTAGAATTCGTGTGGTAGGAACCGTCTAGAGAGATATCACTGCAGTGTCAGATGTTCTTCTGTGTTCCAGTGTAAAGGGCACTGCAGCTGGTGAAATTATCGGACACAAGGGACCTAATAACTAATTTTTTTAGGGTCAGTAAAGTGGTAGATGATTCTTCTGGTGTTGCTAGTGTCCATAGGTTGCTGTCATTGTATGTTGACCCCCTAGGTGGTATGAAAAAAAACAAAGAATAGTACATAACTTATAACTTATGTAGTTCCTCACCAACGTGTTGTTAATAGGGAATATGTTCACGGAGATTCTGCCACGTTTGGATTCAACTCCAAATTCTTCATGCATGCATTATTTATCTACAGTAAATTCTTGTAACTTTTCCATTACAAGTTGAATACAAGTACCCGCCAGTAAGATGTAAGTTGCAGCTATCAGGTATTGTGAGATACCTCACAATACCTGATAGCTGCGAATTACATCTTGGTTTGTTCTACCAGATCGTACATTCCATCGAAGATGTCAGAGGTGGTGAAGATGTGGCGCGACTCGATGACCGCCACCAACAAGAAGCTCGGGCAGTCGCTGGCCGACCCCGAGCAGTACGAAAACCTATTCCCGGAATTCTCGGTATGAACGCCTTTTAACGATGTGTTTCTTTTTCCTTGTACCGGGGCCTCCAGGAAAACAATCATCAGTAGCTGAAAGACGTCCACTCCTGAACAAAGGCCTCCCCCTTAGAAGGGAGGGGTTGCCATAATCCCCGCGCTTGGCAGGCGGCTTGGGGATCGCAGTGTAGGTGGTAGGTAATCCAATAGAAAGACGCTGCTGCCCGTCTTCTTGTTTTTCTTTAGTCGCCTCTTACGAACACCCAACGGGAGGAGGTGGGTGGCTGCTATACTTACCACCACCCCCACGGGTCACCCCACGGGGAAAACAATAGTTAAGAGATAATATTAAGATTCACCAGAGTATGCCAATATGACGCGGTGTGAGTAAAACAAACAAGTCCGTAAATGATAAAATTATCTATATTAGTCTCTTTAGATACAGATGCTTACCATTTCTATTTGTAAGTAACAAGGAATTGCTATTCACAATATGGGTGACACACACATGAGTGGGTTCACAGAAGGCGCGGCGACGAAATTATTAATATAGTATGGTCGTGTGCAGTAGGCAGACACTTTAAATTGAACAGAATCAGGATAGATATCTAATGATTGTTTTTTTTACGTAGCAATCGCTGGAGCTAGAAAGGTTTCAGCGGGAATACGGGTACGAGCACAGCTCCAAGTTGGAGAATTTGCCAGATAATTGGAGGGAGTGCAATATAGACCGCAGCCTCGAGGAAGAGAAGGCTGAGGCGGAGAGGCGGGGCGTCTCGCTACCACCCGCACCACAACAGAGGCACACACCGGACACTGAGTAAGTGATGAATTGGCCTATAGTGTATGTAATGTTGTTCAACTAAGTTTATGAGATAATCGGGTTGTTCATCTTATCCCGATGAGAACGGGGACTGCTATAAATTTCGTGATATTGTTGAATTAAATCACCAAATGACAACCTGGGACAGACTACGTCTCGGCTATCTGATCCCAAACTAGATAGAGCCTGTACTATGATAACTAGACAACTTTTTTTTTCTAAATACATACTTATTTAGAGAAATAATACCTAGACACAAGATGGGATCGAACCCATGACCTCTTGGGTTGTGGCCAGGATGTCTAACCACTAGAATTGCTCTAGTCTGTCAACGTGTTCTAAGTTATCGGCAGAAGCCGTTATCAAGTTAATGCAGATAATCGTTAAACACATTAAGGACTGTTGATGATCGATCTGAATCATGAAGTCCGTAAGATTTCTCCCACACGCATGTGAAAGGAATCTTTAATCCGCTTTTAATTAGATTTATAAAATGCAACTAAGCCAGTCCGGATACAACGATCCTTTGTTTCAAACCATGCTAATATTGGTGCAGAACTTCGAATATTCCCACGGCGAGAGACGAGGCGGAACCGTCGACCGCGGAGCCATCGAGTACGCAGGCTGCCGCCACGAAACGCAAGGACTCCATAGACATCATGGACGAGCTAGAGAAAGAGATCGACGACATCATACTCGACGATACTGTCGGCTCATTGGTACGTGGCGGGTGTAACTGACGAACACGCCTCAATGCATACACACAATAATTGCTTTGTGCGTAGTGCAGCCAACACTTTGAATTCTAAAGTGGAATTTGGCGTAAGCGACCGCGGCGTATACGGTCGTTATAATTGTATGGAGAACGCGAATGTCTATGTCGCTTACGCCAAATTCAACCTTAACGTTCAACACTTAGAATTAAAATATGGCTGAAGTTTTATCACTTAGAAATACTCGGCCAATGACCACTATACATACATATACATTAATTTCATATATATGTAGATTATTAATAAAAAAGCTGGTGCCATCTTCGGTTCGCATTATGCCGACCAGACGCGAGAGACAGCTTTCAGTAATAGACCTCTATTAGTACTAATACTTAATGGATGTTACATTCAATAATATAGTAAGATTCTTGTGTAAAATGCTTGTATTAACCACAAAGACGCATATATGCGTGATATATTATGGCATTGGCAGTATGTACATATTTTAGCTTGCTCTTATATAATTTGCTTGCAATCTACTTTTTATGGAAACTTAAATAAAATTAGCTTAGATCTTCAGCACTAGGCATTGCAAATATGTATATGTATTTCACGTGATATATTTTTAGTGGCGTAATTATTATATAAAATAAAATATTGTGTTTGTTTGTCCGTGCACACGCTTGAACGGCTGGACACGGGTTTACAATTTGAACATGTACTATAGGTAATATTCATCTTTTGTTATTTCATTGTTGTCTCTCATTGTCTTTATACTATTTTTACAGCTAATGTATAAAATGGTTGATTTTTGATTAATTACTCAAAGCGAAAAGCAAATATCAAGCAAAAATTAAATCTAAGTTAAATCACTGTAAATTCTAGTAATAACTTGAATTTCAATTATAATTTCATACAACTATTCGCTGGAAAAATACCTTTAATTTTTTTTTTATTACTTAACATTAATTTCGACTACGAGCATGCTAATTAGGTTACAAGACTATCCTTTCAAGAATCGTAGTTTTGCTATAGTAGTTGCAACTATAGGCCGACCGTTTAACTCGCGTGTCGCCTGCGCGGTGGGAGGGGAACGGGGGTGGGTAACGCTACACACGGAGTCAATAATCCAAAGATTTATCTCGAGATAGACATTGTTGGTAAAGAATAAAATAATAAGTATCTTTTTTTTTTAAGTATTTATTTTTAAGTTTTACAAATATTTTATAATAGCTTCATAGCTACAAAATCATAAAACAATAATTAACTCCGTTTAAGAAATATTTAACCACAGATAAAAATTTTATAGGACTATTCGTCACTAATATTCATATCGCTTGAATCATCATCACTGTCTGTGTAGCTTGAGGAGTCAGAATCTTGCAAATTAATAATAAATCGGTCCATCTCTTCATCAACGAACTGGAAGAGCGATTCATCTTGAGATTTATCTTGGCAGTCCAAGACTATTTTGGTCTTGGTAAATTTACCTTGTGCGTTTATCTTCAAGCGTCCGTAACAAAAACACCAACCGCGCGCTGCGAGCACAGCCAGCGCACTGCCGCACTTGACGTAAGCTCTCTGCTCCGCGCACCCCTTTCACCCATCCGCTAACATCTCCCCTCGCACCCTTCTTGCCGCGCAGGCGATGCGCGAGTTAAACGGTCGGCCTATGGAGATAATCAACCATTCAATAATACATTTTGTTTGCTGAGTTCTATGTTGAGGCATTATCATTAGAGAAATAGCCTAAACTCCACAGACCCACAACATTTCAAGATTTTTTTTGAAAATAAATTTAGTTTAATAGTAGTTAAGAACGTATGCGTACTTGCTAGCTTGAAAATAGTACAAACGGTACCTACATAAAAGTTTTACTCCTACGTTAGAATACAATAGCTGGGTCCAATTGATAAAGAATATTTTTGAAAACCAACATTCATTTTTGGTCGACATATTCCGTAGACCTTAACTCCCGCCGCTTTAAGCTGTGTTCGTAAATGTCGGTTTTAAATTTTAAGTAAACAGCCGTTTGACAGGCCCTACGATTCTTACTAACCCCCTGTTATTGGGTTTTGTTTCTGAAATAAATACTCTTACAAAAAAAAAGTAGGTACTGCTGCAGGGTCAGAAAGTCAGATAAGTAGGAGGTGTGAAGAGCACTGTGGCTGAAGAAACTACTGGACTTAAAAGATGAAATTTTCAAGTGAAGAGCGGCAGGTTAAAGCCCATAGGTGTTCGCGTCGCTTACCATCAGGCACACGTGTCGTCACCGAGTTGTATTAAAATAGAACGATGCCTGCATCTGTAATCGAAAGGTTTATTTCAGTTATTTGGTCCATGTTGGAACACCATAACAATAATATGGAGTATTAAGATATGCTCTCTGTTTCAGGACCTGAATGACGAGTCTGATTGGATGGACTAATTCTAAGTGTATCTTAAAGTGTTTATTTTATATTACAGTAAAGATCATAATTAAAGTTATTGTACTTCATAAAGTGCTAATTCATTGTAAGATTAAAGTATTATACAGATTTGCTTCGTTGTGTTTTTTTTAGTACTAAGTGAACATTCATTCCTATATCATTGATGTGGGTAGTCGGAAATGTCGATTCGATGTCGAGAATTCTTTATTCAGGCTCGTCATATAAGTACCATTCTGCCAGAAAGTTTCTGACGCCTATCGCAATAATATGGTATGTCAGACACCACAGAGTACTTTGTCAGACACTTCATAATTGTGAGAATATCAGGCTCTAGAATATACCATATAAGCAGAGTGCCTTCCGGTGGGCGTCAGAAATTTTCTGACTGAAAAGTTCTTATTATATATGACCGGTCTTTATTGGAAGTGTTTTTATTCAACCTAAGCTAGTGTTTAACTGCAGACCCACCTGATGGAAAGTGGCGACGCAATCGAAGATGGTAAAGCACACTAGCTTATTAAAAGCATATTCATTCACTCTAGCCTTGAAGACACCCACTTTATAATCGGCCGGGAAAACCGACGCAGGCAAACTGTTCCAATTCTTAGCTGTCCTTATTATAAACGAAGATGCAAATCGTTTAGTCAGGACTGAAGACACTTCCACCACTTAAGGGTGTGTATGCGCATTGCGCCACGTCCGCTGAAAGATGTCAAAAATCATGCAATTCCTGCGCATATCCTCCAAAATTCATCATGTGCATCCTGTAAAATAGCGAGAGGCTGGCTACTCTGGTCCCGGTGTGAAGTACCGCCAGACCTTTGCAATGACACTGATCTTCCTTGCAGCTACTTTGGGCTTGGACTCAATGCCGCCCAAAATTAAGGTTTGAGATAATTTCAACTCCCAACAACTGAAGGCGGTCACCATGGCCTCTCGGACTGAATAATCCTTAATGGCCCAAGCACTCGGCAGATATCTTTCCACAACAGTGCTGTCATCTGCATACCCATAGATACCAGATATCATCAACAGATCGTAAATGTGCAGCAGGAAGAGGGTTGCGGAAAGAACGGACCTCTGAGGAACTCCGGCATTAGTTATCATCGGCTCCGATGAGCAGCCGTCAACAACAACTCGTAGAAACCGTTTATATGTAAGTAAAAAAAAACAATTGTGCAGGCGAATTTTTAAGAATTACACCCGTGTAAAGCCCTAGCGCGTCACTAGTTTAATATAATTCAATGATTTTTCAGTCAAATACACACGACAAATTGTCCCACGTCAGTTATATAATATATCGATGCACGTCATCAAAATCTGACTCACACTCGCACTCCTTACCAGTGGCGGTCGTAGGGGTCATGACCCCCCCCCCCCCCCCCAAAATACATATTCATACATGGCAAAATTGGGTAGCGGCTAGGGTGTCTAGGTACAAGACTAACGGGACCGTCAAATATGACATCCGTTACTCTACTCGCTCAATATGTTAGATCTCAAGGAATAAAGGCTGGGGCTATTGGTTACCAGGCCCATTTATACACCGCTGCACTACTGAGATTATCTTGTTAAAATACCAAAAACGACTGAACCCAGACCCCAAGACGATCAAAGTTCCATATTCTGATCATCATACGATCGAAGTAGGTGCATGATGGCACAACTTTAAATACCTCGTTATGTTTTACATTTGGACAAGGATTTAAATAACTACGCAGGAAAATTCCTAATTATGACATTACCTAGTAGGCATGGGCGTATCCATTGGTCCATTTGGCGGGCCTGTTGGTCTAGTGGTTAGACACCCTGGCCGCTTACGTGGATCGTGGGTTCGATTCCCACCTGGGTGGGTCTGGGTGTTTTATATAAGTATGTATTTACAAAAAAAAGTATGTAGGTATTAGTATCGGTTGTCTGGTTCCCATAGTACAGGCTCTGCCTAGTTTTGGATCAGATGGTCGTGTGTGGATTGTCCCAGAATATTATTATTGTTTCATTATTGGTTACTCAGGCTTTTACACCCGGACTTTTAAAAGGCTTGCGTGGGGGACGAATCCAACACGTAGAGGCCTATTAGGAGAAATTAATGAAATGGAACACACCTGCCCGAATCAACTGCTGGAAATAAGATATAAACTGCAGTTGACTTTTGCAGGTGTAGGGACTATTGTAAGTATATGGAAAGATTTCTTGATTTCTTTATGTGGACATTTGGTGGACAGAACACTGGGCTATTGTAAAAGGCCGGGGCCAATTGCCATAATTAGTACCACTAATTATATTTTGGAAAATGGTGACTCGCCACCCACTAGATGGGCTCTCCATAAGGCCTTCAGAAGACGACAGCAGGCAACACCGTTGTGGGTGGCTCAGGGGTGTCGATTATTATTATTATTACTGTGCAAGAGAACCATAGTGTATAATAATTCGCCTCAAAACAGGAGTGAGTATAGTTCTAGAGAACTACAAATGTTTCAAGGATGTTTATTTCTAAGACCCTCTGTATCTACCCATATTACTGCAATAATAAACGAATTGAATTGATATGTTTCAAATGAAAAGCGGCAGTGAAATGCCACCCTCTGTGGGCAGACGTGTCACTTACGTTAGAGGAATCGTATTGAACGAGTTGTATTGAAATGCTCTCTGCTCATTTAGCCGTCACGTCAGAGCTACTGTCGATTTTAAAATTATGAACAATACATCAATGTGTCTTATCTCTAATGAGTGCATACAAGCAAGGTGTAAACAGTTTATTTGTTACGAGGTAAAGTATTTATGTTGCATGCAAATGAATGAAGTGTAAATTTGCTTCTTGAAATCTAATAATCACACAGGTATAAATTATATAAAATCTTTTTAAAAAAAAATTGAACCGACTTCAATATCACTGAAAAGTATAAAATAATTTAAATATTTTTGAAGTTGGTGTTAGCGTACCTGCTGTGTATATTTGGCACCAACTTCAATAATATTTAAATTATTTTATACTTTTCAGTGATATTGAAGTCGGTTCAATTTTTTTTTAAAAAGATTTTATTTTAACCTTTTTAGTGATATTTTCATATATAAAGATTGAACCATCGAAAACCGTAAAATTATCTAGGTAGGTTATGATCACATTATCGTCTACATAGTTTTACATAATTCATGTTTCTTCAGAAAATAATATCCGGTCGTAATGAAATTTGCATGGAAACATCATAGTAGTTTACTCTCTCGAATAAAAAAAGAATCATCGAAATCGGTTCATAATTGTCAGAGCAATGTAATGGAGAACATCAGTTTTATGGTTTTTACTAGATAAATTCCTCCACATCGTTCATGGTCCTCCAGGAAGTTCTTATCCGGTTGTAATAAAATTCATACAGATTCAATACAGTGGTTTCTTCTTTCGAATAAAAAAAGAATCATTGAAATTGGTAAATATTTGCCAGAGTTATGACCATTTTTGTCCGACCGAGCGAGTCCGAGCTACTAAAACGTCATCTATATAGGCTTTCTTGCAACTCTCAGTGCGCAGTCACCATTCTTGTTTTTTTAGGAACTACTTATTACTAAGCAATAATTTTTTTATGGGACCCAATCAATGGATTGAAGAATGGATGGAAGAAAGATTTTTTCAAATCGGTTAATAATTGCCAGAGTTATGCGCGAACATACATAAAAAAAAAAAAATAAAAAAAAAATATATACAGACGAATTGAGAACCTCCTCCTTTTTTGAAGTCGGTTAAAAAGCATAATAGCCCGACTGCGAACAAACAAAATGGTCCTAAATTACATTATACATACATAATACGTATACATTATTACAACTCGTCTCGTTAAGACCTTTCATTTGATACCCATATTGATGTGTTTGAAACTTAAAAAAAACCCAAAATGGAGGTTGGCAGTCGCCATTTTTTTTGGTCTGGAAAAATCACGAACCTGTATTATAACTGGACAGCGCAGTCTACTAAAGATCACGAGCCGAATGAGAGTAGTAGTGTATCTCTGTCTAATAGGGTGTCCACGCATTACTATGTGGAAGGATTCTTTTTCTCACTTCTTAGGTCTTTTGGCGGCGGATCGGGTCACAACGGGCGGAGCCACATCGGTGCTCCTGCGTGACCTCCGCCAATCTGAATGTTGCGAGGCGCACCGCATGAGACGATTTTTGCGTTCAAATCGTAATTTTGGTGACATAATACTAATTATAATTTGTATTGTATAATTGGATGGAATTTAATGGAAGTCCGCAGTCATTACATATAAGATCTGCTGTACTTACCACAATTAAGACAATAAATTATTTGAATTTGTGGTAATACCTAGCTATCGTTTTCTTCCGGATATCTGTATTTCATTCCACAATTCAGGTTGAGTTAACCAACGTTTGTATGGAAACCATCATCCGAGACGACCGACGCGACGCCATACTTATCAATGGTCACCCTACTCTAACAGTATACCGCGACAGAGGTTTACTTACTACGACAATGTCGACAATCACACAACAGCTCAGTGCTGCTACCTTCATAATGATAAATTGTTACTAATATTATTGTTAATAAAAGTATTGCATGTTGATCGTGTGCTAATTTATAATACATTTCATCGTCCTAGTAGTATTATATTTCGATGTTTTATTACACGAAAAACTTATAAGCAAATGTAATCAACTTTTAAGAAATCTACCTAACTCTACTAAAAAGCATCATATTTTGCGTTGGCAACTTACTTGACAAAGGGGCAGACAAGGACACACATCTACTTTTGAGCTATCTCACTCAGCTCGTTTTTCTACTTCGACTAGTGTCAATGAAAAACAAACCTTAAGAATGTAGTATAAAGTTTAAATTAGTGATATTAATATATTTAAGTGATCTATCCAGTTTTTACGAAGTAAATAAAGTCACGAACCTGTAGTTACGAACCTGTATTAGAACTGGACAGCGCAGTCTACTAAGGATCACGAGCCGAATGAGAGGTCCGAAAGTAGTAGTTTATCTCTGTCTAATAGGGTGTCCACGCATTACTATGTGGAAGGATTCTTTTTCTCACTACTAAGGTCATTTGGCGACGGATCGGGTCACAACTCAGAGAAAGTACCAAAGGAGTTAGTATCGCGTCGATTCCCCGAACAAATTTTTCGTGGCACTTTTGCGGGGTGCGGGAGGCGAAGTAAACACACACAGATACACTTTCACGCATACCCACACTATAATAAACACGCAACACATTCAAAAATACACGCACACAAATAAAGAATGACCTGACCATATGACCAAAAATTTGGCAGAGGGGGTTAGCGCATCATGCTCTCTCCAGTGGTATCTCCTCTAAGGGTCACAACGAGCGGTACCACATCGGTGCTCCTGCGTGACCTCTGTCAATCTGAATGTTGCGAGGCGGACTGCATGAGACGATTTTTGCGTTCAGCGGGGCTATTGCGTATCTCGTTTGACAACTAAAGTGATGATCTCCAAAGCTAAGTGGCTATCAAATAACTGTCAAATGATGCATCCGGTATTGCCTAACTTGAGAGACCAACTGAAATGATTATTTTAATATTACATATAAGATCTGCTGTACTTACCACAATTAAGACATTAAATTATTTGAATTTGTGGTAATACTTAGCTGCCGTTTTCTTCCGGATATCTGTATTTCATTTCCAAATTCAGGTTGAGTTAACGTTTGTATGGAAACCATCACCCGAGACGACCGACGCGACGCCATACATAACAATGGTCACCCTACTTTTACAGTATACCACGACCACGAACCTGTATTATAACTGGACAGCGCAGTCTACTAAAGATCACGAGCCGAATGAGAGATCCAAAAGTAGTAGCGTATCTCTGTCTAATAGGGTGTCCACGCATTACTATGTGGAAGGATTCTTTTTCTCACTTCTAAGGTCTTTTGGCGGCGGATCGGGTCACAACGGGCGGTGCCACATCGGTGCTCCTGCGTGACCTCCGTCAATCTGAATGATGCGAGGCGCACCGCATGAGACGATTTTTGCGTTCAAATCGTAATTTTGGTGACATAATACTATTTATAATTATTATTTGTATTGTATAATTGGATGGAATTTAATGGAAGTCCGCAGTCATTACATATAAGATCTGCTGTACTTACCACAATTAAGACAATAAATTATTTGAATTTGTGGTAATACCTAGCTATCGTTTTCTTCCGGATATCTGTATTTCATTTCACAATTCAGGTTGAGTTAACCAACGTTTGTATGGAAACCATCATCGGAGACGACCGACGCGACGCCATACATAACAATGGTCACCCTACTCTAACAGTACACCTTGACACCGGTTTACTTACTACGACAATGTCGACAATCACACAACAGCTCAGTGCTGCTACCTTCATAATGATAAATTGTTACTAATATTATTGTTAATAAAAGTATTGCATTTTGTTCGTGTGCTAATTTATAATATTACATTTCATCGTCCTAGTAGTATTATATTTCGATGTTTTATTACACGAAAAACTTATAAGCAAATGTAATCAACTTTTAAGAAATCTACCTAACACTACTAAAAAGAATCATATTTTGCGTTGGCAACTTACTTGACAACGGGGCAGACAAGGACACATATCTACTTTTGAGCTATCTCACTCGGCTCGTTTTTCTACTTCGACTTGTGTCACTGAAAAACAAACCTTAAGAATGTTGTATAAAGTTTAAATTAGTGATATTAATATATTTAAGTGATCTATCCAGTTTTTACGAAGTAAATATAAATTCGTGACCACGACACATGTTACTTGCTACGACAATGGCGACAATCACACAATAGTTCAGTGTTGCTACCTTCACAATGATAAATTGTTACTAATATTATCTATACTTATAATAAAACTGTAACAGGTCCAATTCTGTACATTGAAGATATTTTGAAAATTATATTTAGAGGGCATTCTATAACCGATACTGAGGCCGAAAATGTATTTTTTTTAATTTTTGTCTGTCTGTCTGTCTGTCTGTCTGTCTGTCTGTCTGTCTGTATCACGGCTGAGCATCACGCCGAAACTACTGAATGGATTCAAATGAAACTTGGCATGATTTGAGATCTTACCACGAGGTAGGACATAGGATACTTTTTATCCCGTAATCTAGCACGGTTCTTTTGGGAGAGGGTATTAAAGTCAACATGGGTACTTGGTTATACGCTTGGTCCGATTTTATAAATTTTTCTTTATAATATAATAAATATCAGTAAGGTAACACTCTTAAAGAGTTGTTATCAAGGTTTTGTAATCGATCGGGTTAAGCAACATCAGGTAAGGTCATAAAATAGATGGGTGACCGTTTAACGCCATTTGAACTATACGGGTCCGTGCTTCGGAGAGCAAGTAAAAAGTGGGTCCCAGTATTTAACCGACTATAAAAAAAGAGGTTATGTATTCGATGCGAATGTCTGTTATTAAAAGTTTAGTTAACGTAAAAATAGCGCAGGCGGAGCTGCGTGGGTCAGCTAGTTGTTAATAAAAGTATTATATGTTGTTCGTGTGTTAATTTATGATATTACATTTCATCGTCCTAGATGTATTATATTTCGATGTTTTATTACACGAAAAACTTATAAGCAAATGTAATCAACTTTTAAGAAATCTACCTAACACTACTAAAAAGAATCATATTTTGCGTTGGCAACTTACTTGACAAGAAGGCAGACAAGGACACACATCTACTTTTAAGCTATCTCACTCGGCTCGTTTTTCTACTTCGACTTGTGTCAACGAAAAACAAACCTTAAGAATGTAGTATAAAGTTTAAATTAGTAATATTAATATATTTAAGTGATCTATCCAGTTTTTACGAAGTAAATAAAGTAAATATAAATTCGTGGGAAAAATATATAGCCTATGTCACTCCCACAACTAAGGCGAATCATATTATAAGTCACTGTACATCACGTCGTTTAGGCTGAATACCGTGCCGAAGAAAATACACACATACTCTCAAAAAACATAACCCTCCTCATGGGGCATTCGGGCAATTCTAAGCACGATAACGGCTCCAGCGACAAATTTAAAAAATCTGTCAATTACACTGAGCCCTCTATTTTCGTAGTCGTATGCACCACCCCCGTCGTGGTGGCACAGACCGACATCAGACGCAGGCTCGACTATTTACATGGTCCTTCCGAAGCATAGGCTACTTCTCTGTCCTATAATAGATCCAACCGTTTATTTTCTTTTTGACAGCACCAATAGAACGTAACTGCGTCATGTTACGCAAAAGTTCACTTTTAAAAGTTCACTTCATGAAGTTCACTTTTAAAAGTGAACTTTTGCGTAACATGACGCAATTACGTTCTATTGGTGCTGTCAAAAAGAAAATAAACGGTTGGATCTATTATAACAATCAAATCAGTAACGACCAAATTCACAATGTACTTGGTCCCCGCAGTATTCGACCCCGTGACCTCTTGTTTGTAGAGCTAGCTGCCTTAAGGGCTCTACCCATTAGAATGTATTATACTATGCGAGTATGACCGAATAGAAAACGTGTCAGGCAACAAAAAACTGTTTATCGAAAAGACTATGCCTACTAGAACGTTCCGTCACCGACTAGCACCGTCACGTGCCATGTATGTACTCTCGCGGTCACAAGCGGTGTATCACCTTTAGGACGACAATCGCTTGCACGTGCCGACCCAAAATACGCGCGGGCGGGGCGGGTACAAATAACCGCACGTAACGTCGTTCAGATGATTTTGATTGAAAACTGGTACACCGTTCGTGTCCGCGATAGTACGGAGCGTCAATAAATACCTAATCGTCGGCGAGAATATTTTGTTGATGCCGATACGTTCGTCACATGGCACACGACGTTGTCCGCGTATGACGACTGTTATAAACGCGTTGCCAGTTTTCTCTTGCTAGACGTGACAACGAGGGAACCGCCCGGATATGACACGCGGATGAAGACGATATGCGGAAGCTCCGGTCACTATAACCGTTACACACGTGTATGATACGTAATTGATACGCTCTAGTGGGCATAGAAGAGCGTATCCTGTTGCTTTCCTATCCTGATCCGTTTATAATACGGTCATGGTATGGTACGGTATAGTGGGCAGTGTACTTTACTCGCTACTCCATAGAAGCTATTATGGTATATATTAGTAAATAATTATCCCGAAATCTGGTTACAAATGCAAATAAAACCACTTAAATCGATTTTGCATGGCGGAAATGCAATTGCTTGCCGGACGTATGTACTTATATTATTTGTTAAATGTAAGTAAGTACACTGGCTATTTATGCTTTGTGCTTAGTATGATGTGTCTATTGTTAAGTCCTTTTATGAACGAATGAAAAGGACACTTGGTACGTTCACTCTTTCAATGCTAACGACTAAGGCCCTCGTCCGGAGCAGAATAGAGATCTTGTAAAGTTATTTAAATTGCCCTGAATATAAAGTTCATTTTGCAAAGCAGATGACCTGCTGACGTTTGTACGAAGTGCAGTAATTTTCGTTGAATAATGCACACCAGTTGCATATACCTCATTGTATTGTATGCAGGCGCGGTCGCAGCCAACTATTTTGGGGGGGGTCATACTGGATGGACCGATGGTAGTCACCCTGGCCGCTACCCAATAGGTCCTGGGTTCGATTCCCACCTTATGACTAACTGCCGCACTTACAAACATCAATTAAAGTTAAGTATCATTAATCCTGATTTTAAAATAAATTTTGAAACAAATTTTTACTTTATATTCTATTAGAGAGATAGATATTTTTCAAACTCAATATCAGAACATGAGCATGACTTTGAGAGTCAAAATAATCGGATTAAAAAAAATTGTCGTTTGTGGAGCGGATGCCATGTTCATCTATATAGTATTTTCAATCACCCTGGCGATGAAGTAGTAACGTTATATGAGGACATATCAGCACACACCTAGAATGGCGATGAGTTGAGAGTGAGGTCGTATGGGTAGAGGCAGCGAAACCAAAGGAGCCAGCGGCTGGTCGACTTCATGGAGAAGGAGGACTCTATGCGCTGAACTAGGAAGTGGACAGTCAAAAATGAGATCAACTTTAATATGACGACCAAAACGCATACTTCTATTCAATGATGTCTCAGTGATCGGCATGATGAAAACTGTTATTGTTAGAGGCATATTGAATATCAATGTTAATTTTATGAAGTCTCGTCTGGTGAAGTCCACGCTCTGACCGGGATCTGCTTAAATCCAGTATTCGAACTTGAACTTCACATAAACTTCACATTCGCTTCCAGTGACTAGCTGAATGCAAAACTGCGGAAGAGTTATGGAGTTGGGGTTACATTTATGGAGTTGGTGAACACTGTCCACGCAGTGGCATCAAAGACTCCACGTGGTAAAAAGCCTCAGATGCTCTCCGATATCTAATAAATTTGAGGGTCGGTTGACCCTTCTTTGTATATCCGCTTCAAATAATTAAATCCGTAGAGGTTTCAAAACATTTATTTGACCTGTAAAGCACTGAAGGAACTGGTCGTTTACATTAGGACTAGTGATTCCGCGATCACTAACAATATGTACAATGACTATTTGTCTATAAACTGCACGACTGTTCTTCACTAGAGTTATAACATGAATTATTTTTCACTGTTGACGCTACTCAGTCATAACAAAGAATGTGTCAAATACTATCAGACAGCACGTTCTAAACTGAGCTGTTCGGCATTCAAAAGACATAGAAAATACAACAAGTGGCAAAGAGGTTCTAGTCGCCACAAATTAATGGTAAACTGGACTTTACTGGACTGAGATCTTTAGTTTATAAGCCGGAATATGCTGAAGTCAATAGATCAACCTCGAAATTACTGCGAGACGACTAGCCTTTCAATAATACAGCATGTATTGAGAACGCAATTGAACAAAACCAAGGATCTAAAGTATTTGCGAAGAATTCGTCTATTGAGCGAAGCCAAATGACCAACCTTCAGGTTGGGTTAGGTTAGGTGTCTTCCCTTCGGAGTCGCTGGACACTCGGGGTGTGGGCCCCTTGAGCGTCCATTGAGTACGGCGGCGACTCCGAGGAGGACGGCGGCGGGGTTGCGACCCCCGTCCCCGTGAGTACCGTGTCAGGTTCCCGGGGGGCTACAATGCGCCCCCCGGCGGCGGGCTCAAAGGCAAGGCACTGAGGGGCCCCTGGTGCAGATCCCACCGGAGAGCCCTGGGGTCCCCCCTCTCATGTGCCGATGCGACAGCCGCGGGGGTTTTAGTGGGTAAGAATCCCACATACCCCGGTCGAGCCCCACAGCTCCCGGGGATCTTTCGAAGATTTCCCCCGCGTCAAAAAAAAAAAAAAAAAAGGTTAGGTGTCTTCAGATCATAACGGTATTGTCATCTCATAGAAACTGGAGATAATTAGAGAGCTTGAGAGGTTTTGCACCTCGACACAGAAACCCATCGCTCAGGACCCCAGAGCCGAACGACTCCGACACTACACCGATATCCCAGGTCATCAGAGATATCATCAGCCTGTCCCCCTACTTATAGTCCCATAGAAGTTATTTAATTCCGTCAAACTCAAGGTTTTTTTTCAAAAAAGGCGATAGCACCTTATTGAAGAATTATAGGCCTATCTCACTCCTAAGCCACGCGTATAAGCTGTTTTCCAGAGTTTGATGACTTTCAGCCTTCCGAACAAGTCAGATATCGAAATGGCTATAGCATGGCCGAGGAGTATAATCGGCAAATATGCCTGGTGTTTGTGGACTACGAAAAAGATCTGTATTCAATTGTAGTCCCTTCAGCGATGCCACATTGATTATAGGCAGTGGCGTGCAGCCTATATTATAGGCAAAAGACTTTGCCTACCCTACAACATCTCAAAATGGTTATTATAACCAATGGTTATTATAATTATTATAACTATATTACATTCATTCATCCATGCTATATTATAAAAAACTTAAGAAATTTGCTTTTATGCCTAAAAGTTTGTGCACGCCACTGATTATAGGCATATCGAAGTGTTGAGGTGTTTGTATAGCAATGCTACCATGTCGATCCGACTACGCATTGGAGGCCTTTTGTAAGCACTTAGGCTGGAAGTACTGGAACGGATTGGTCATCAACATACATAGGCAAATTCATCACTTAACTTCGTTATGCCAATGATATAGTAATTATGGCAGTGACCTTGCAGGACCTCAATACTATGCTCAGTGACCTCAGTAGCGTTCCCTACAGGTCGGTCTTTAAATGAACATGGTCAAGACGATGAATATCATGCTATCTAATATCTCTATTACACTAGTACCGGTAGTTGATGGGAACGATACACTGAAAGTTGTTGACTGCTGTTATATCCTTGATTTACCTTGGACAGACTATCCAGTTAGGTCGGTCCACAGGCATACTAGAGTAGAGATGGTCTGTCCAACTTCAACAAAGAGGTCTATTTAGAAGAAAGAATTCCAGAGAAGAATATTTAGATGAGTTAAACCTTTCAGTCTCCCTTCTAACGTGCTTGCTCTCAATCAAATTTTTCATTATTATTATGATAACCTATTTTTAACATAATTGTTTAGACGTTTTAAAGCAGGAAGTTAAGTTTGTCAATTCGCCGTGTTCGATTTTGGGATTTTGGGGGGGGTCATGACCCCTACGACCCCCCCTCTCGGACCGCCACTGATTGTATGTCATGAAGTTCTGTGAGATTCAGGCACTGACCTCCAATTTAAAAGATTTTTGCCCCTATCTACTGATTCAGGCAATAACTGATTCCTCGTTCCTTTTGAAGCCTACTAGCACAGACGTCCTGGCATCAACTGCAATGATATTTTTATTATTATTAGTTTTATATTTCAAAGTACGCTGTACTTATTGTATAGTATAAAATCTTTTTTTTTTTAAATTGAACCGACTTCAATATCACTGAAAAGTATAAAATAATTTAAATATTATTGAAGTTGGTGTAGCGTACCTGCTGTGTATATTTGGCACCAACTTCAATAATATTTAAATTATTTTATACTTTTCAGTGATATTGAAGTCGGTTCAATTTAAAAAAAAAAAAAATATTTTAAACTTTTTAGTGATATTTTCATATATAAAGATTGAACCATCGAAAACCGTAAAATTATCTAGGTAGGTTATGATCACATTATCGTCTACATAGTTTAACATAATTCATGTTTCTTCAGAAAAAAATATCCGGTCGTAATGAAATTTGCATGGAAACATCATAGTAGTTTACTCTCTCGAATAAAAAAAGAATCATCGAAATCGGTTCATAATTGTCAGAGCAATGTAATGGAGAACATCAGTTTTATGGTTTTTACCAGATAAATTCCTCCACATCGTTCATGCTACTCCAGGAAGTTCTTATCCGGTTGTAATAAAATTCATACAGATTCAATACAGTGGTTTCTTCTTTCGAATAAAAAAAGAATCATTGAAATTGGTAAATATTTGCCAGAGTTATGACCATTTTTGTCCGACCGAGCGAGTCCGAGCGACTAAAACGTCATCTATATAGGCTTTCTTGCAGCTCTCAGTGCGCAGTCACCATTCTTGTTTTTTCAGGAACTACTTATTACTAAGCAATAATTTTTTTATGGGACCCAATTAACGGATTAAAGAATGGATGGAAGAAAGATTTTTTCAAATCGGTTCATAATTGCCAGAGATATGCGCGAACACACATAGAAAAAAAAAATATACAGACGAATTGAGAACCTCCTCCTTTTTTGAAGTCGGTTAAAAATAAAGTTAATGTAAAAATATAAAGTTCATTCACTCATGCATCGATGATGTTTATTTTAACGCTGAGAGTCGGATGTTTGAAAGCAAACGTACTTCTAATGTACGATGTTTATATAATTAAAATGATCTACCGGCCAACTGATGCGACAGAGAGTCGAACGAGATCGAGATCACAGACGTCGTAATAATAAAGACACTCGAAATGTGATGACAGTGAATTATTTAAAAAATCCAGAAAAGAACACAAAAAAGGTAACTATAGTAAACTAGCGGCCCGCCCCGGCTTGGCACGGGTGGTTAAACATGTATTTATACTTAATTGGAAAAGGATTAATGCTGTATAAAAAGTAAAGAATAAAAAATGGTTACTGAGGGTTATCCCTAAGAGATAAACATATACCATCGCGGACTTTTTTTGTAGACCTTGTTAAGGTGTACAATACTGTACATTATTTTGATCTATCTCGTAGGGTTCAGCCAGCGTATGCAATGTAAGCGCAAAAAAATGTGTTTATTTACGTCATCACAGTCAATTAGGGGTCGTGCATTAATCACGTGATGTTTTTTAGCAACTTTTTAACCCCTCCCCCCCTCCTGGTGATATGTGGTGAGGTTTTTAAACTACCCCCCCCCCCCCTATCCAAAATCACGTGTATTTTTTTGTAAAAAATTTCAATATAGTTTATATTGAAATTTTCGGAATATTAACTTTAAATACAGGTACTTCACTGATTAAATGTTGAAGGGGAAGTCGTTGCCGGCAACGGTGAGTCAAGGCCACGTGCCGCTGTTTGGTTTAGAAAACGTACATTCAACGAAAACTAAATACACGTGATGTCTCATTATACCCCTCCCCCCTCCTGGTGATATTTCGTGATTTTTTCGGAACCCCTCCCCCCCCCCTTTCGAGCCTCACGTGATTAATGGACGACCCCTTAGCGTTAAATCTCATTTAGTAGTTTTTTTAATTTATTTCAATTCTCGGAGCCGTTATATTCATAGTCATTTATTCACTTTTTCATAATGTAGGCCCAGCAGTGCCCCAATTATTTACATTTTATACATGATTCATTGATGATTCTCTACCACCATTCATAATTCTCTACCTACTATTTTCTTGGCAATATAAATAAAAGACACGTATTTTGATACTCTTACATTATTATTAGCTTTACATCTATACACACCAGGCCTATTAGGAAGAGGAGTCTTAGCAAGGTGGCCCTTTACCTCCTAAAATATTCATCTCTATTAGAGGAATGGTTAAGGTTTTTGGAAATCTAGTTCTTCGAGTAAAAAGTCGTTATATCTTCATACGAGTATGAGAGAGAAGAGTAACTAGTGTAGGTATGTAAATCTCATGAAGGGAAAACTTCTGATATCCCTAAAAGATTAGCTTGTAGACATGTGAATTCTGCCTATATTAATTACATATATGGTGTTCAAATCCAAGGAGCTGCAAAAGCCAAGTTCAAGACTAGTCTAAGGGCAATGGAGCGCAGTAGTTTAAGTCTAACTTATAGGATAAAGATGCACTGGGCATTGATCGAGTTGGAATAGCTACACAATGCCGGTCATGACTCGTGTGGCTTCTGCTTAAAGTGAAAGTTGACTGACCTCATAAGACATATAATAATAATAATATCTTGGGACAATCCACACACGGTCATCTGATCCCAAACTAGGCAGAGCCTGTACTATGGAAACCAGATAACTATATACATTTTTTTTTGTAAATACATACTTAGATACATAAATAACACCCAGACACTTGGTGGGAATCAAACCCACGACCCATCGGTTAGCGGACAGGGTGTCTAACCACTAGACCAACGGGCCCGTCAATATAAACCCACAGAGGTAGTCAAGCATTATCACAAATTCACATCGCCTCTCGATGGTCGCCTAAGTAGAGGCAACCCGAGATGATTGGCGAGATCTTAACTGTATATTTTGTGGGTAAGTTAAGTAGAGCCTTGTCCCAATAGATTTTTTAAAACTTAGGCTATAAAAAATATAAGCTAGCAACCACTATCCCAGTAAGCAGCAAGTAGAGACATGCCATGGCTTTATAGGCAGTGTAGCGTATTAATCTGAGGTTTCGGATCGGATTTTGTCCGACACGGACATGATGGATATGATCGTATTAATTGCCCGTTAAAATATTTCTAAATGGTATCCACAACACAAAGTAAGTAATTACCTACTTGTAAACCTATAGGTATCACTTGATTTTTGGGAAGAACAGATATACAGATCTGATATACAGGTGAACCTTGGTTTGGAGACAGGCTACATTAAATTGTTACAATTTTGTGATCAATAAAGATATATTATTATTATTACTTATCTGCGAATCTATTTGTAGGCTTAGTACTTACATGTTTTTAAATGTGTAAGGTTACAGCGCATCGCTGGTAGAGTATAAATCATGCTCTACATATAAACAAGTGATCAATGAGAGCTAGTGATTTCGACAATCACTCAGTAGCATGTAGGTATTGTTTATCTGGCGGCTGGGGTGCGCGTGCGCCGCTGCCTCGCTGCAGTCAACAGTGACGGCCCGCGGCTGTCGTGCGCTCTGTCCGAATCTTGTTGCGATTTCGTCGCCAATCGATACCTGCAATTTTTAACACATTTCGTGTGTAAGTATAACATTATTTTATTTTTATATCTACTGGGATTTGGTGATATCTATTTATTGTGGATTTAGAAAAAAATATATACTTACTTACCTACTTATATGTATTTGTATTTAGTATCTAGTCGCCTTATTATGGCAATCAGATAAACTGATGTCCAGACCAGAATGAGATCCAAGCTTACGCTCTGCCTAGTTTGGTATGAGACTTGTGTATTATCCGATTCCTATTTATTTTTTTGCAGCTATATGCTCTTTGATTGCGTTGCATTTTCACTTCGACTATACTAATAAAGGAATACGTTGAGGTTTTAGGCATCCCTATGCCATTTTTATTCCGTCACTTTTAATTTCATGTTCCGAGGCTTAGGTTTAATAGCAATTTTTTGTAAAAATATTTTAGTTTTATATACTTACTACAATTTGCTAATAAGCTAATTTAATTAGTTATTGCCCCTGAACGAGTAACTGCAATTAAGAAATATTAGATCGACCAACCTATTATTAAACAAATATTTGAACATTATTTGAGCTGTGAATCTGGCGAAATACCTGTTCTAAGATGTTTTTAGTGACTACAATAACATATTCTTGATACATCTGTGGTCCGTCGTAGTAGGTAGCAGCTAATATACATTATAGATGAAAGTCGTTAACCCCTAAAAAGTGATCTGAAGGTTAGCAGTTAGTGATGACCTCAGTGAATAAAAAAACAAATATCTTCCTCAAGTGGGTGTTGGGTGTATGTATAATGTACACGTGCCTAAATAAAACTTTATAGCATTTTTACTAAGTATATTGTTTCAATATTAGATATAATAAAGTAGGCAACAATACTTACATAAATTATACAACAATAAGTTATATTCTAGTTAACACTTATTATGTGTTAATATAGATCTTAACATAATTACTTTTACACGATAAATGCACTTGGCGCATTTATTATAAATCTATACTTATAATAAAACTGTAACATTTCCAATTCTGTACATTGAAGATATTTTGAAAATTATATTTGGAGGGCATTCTATAACCGATACTGAGGCCGAAAATGTAATTTTTTTAATTTTTGTCTGTCTGTATCACGGCTGAGCATCACGCCGAAACTACTGAATGGATTCAAATGAAACTTGGCATGATTTGAGATCCTACTACGAGGTAGGACATAGGATACTTTTTATCCCGTAATCTAGCACGGTTCTTTTGGGAGAAGGGATTAAAGTCAAAACGGGTACTTGGTTATACGCTTGGTCCGATTTTATCAATTTTTCTATAAAATATAATAAATATTAGTAAGGGAACACTCATAGAGAGTTGTTATCAAGGTTTTGTAATCGATCGGGTTAAGCAACGTTAGGTAAGGTCATTAAATAGATGGGTGACCGTTTAACGCCATTTGAACTAAACGGGTCCGTGCTTCGGAGAGCAAGTAAAAAGTTTTTAACCGAGTATAAAAAATTAGGTTATGTATTCGATGCGAATGTCTCTTATTCAAAGTTTAGTTAACGTAAAAATAGAGCAGGCGGAGCTGCGTGGGTCAGCTAGTGATAGATAAAAATGCATACGCGGCGCGGCGACAGCTTAGACGAAGTTTTTTACCTAGTATAAGTAAGTATATTTGGAAATAAACTGTAAATATTAAGTTTTTATGTTAAATAAAAGTAAAATTTTCCTATCATAATAATTAGGTGTTTTTCAATAAGTTTGTAATTATGAAAATTCTATACAGAATCTAGTAAATATAGAAATAATTAGTGAACCCTCGATCAGCCATCAATCCTGTATTCATACTTGTTTATCTTTTAAAAATATCGGTCAGACACTTAGAGCATGATGCGCTAACCCCCTCTGCCAAATTTTTGGTCATATGGTCAGGTCATTCTTTATTTGTGTGCGTATATTTTTGAATGTGTTGCGAGTTTACTATAGTGTGGGTATGCGTGAAAGTGTATCTGTGTGTGTTTACTTCGCCTCCCGCACCCCGCAAAAGTGCCACGAAAAATTTGTTCTGGGAATCGACGCGATACTAACTCCTTTGGTACTTTCTCTGAGGTCAGACACCAGAATTAATGTACCAAAACAATACCAGCAACTCAATTACACACTTGCACGAGTGGTACCGAGCGAAACTAATTGTATATTAGGATGAAATCTTAATAATGTGGAAAAATCTTTAATCGTTAGGTATGTATGTCGACGTTGACCATTAACAAAACATTTACTTTATAGGAAGAAGTGACGTGTTGTATTGCGCCTGTTAACCAACCTTCACCATTCACACAGCCTTGTATTACCTCGTGGCAATACTGTGTACCAAAATATTATGGTCGATTTACTTTGTTTTCCTAGTTAAAATTGAACCACGAGGCTGCACGTAATACCAACGCATTTTTTATCTCAATTGATTTTATCGCTTTTTATACAGTCAAGAAATTTTAATTATAATTTCAATTTAATAACATCGACGTATTTGTATTATTTTTATCGTATGGCTCGCCTAGTGTTGCCTCACACTTGGTTTAACGACTGCTGTCAGGACCGACTTTTTACATGCCCTCCGAGATGGTCAATTTAAATGCTACAAAACGGTCGACCATCTATGGACTGAACTTGGCCACGTTTATCCACTGATCGTTTACCTTACGGCGATTACAACTGACTCTGAGTACCTCTATGACGTGTTTTTGCTGTCATATACTAATTGATTTCTTTTTTAATCTCAATATAAGCTTGTCCTTGACCGCAATCCAGGTGGGATTGGCTGGTACGTGGTGGTGAAGTTGAGGGTGGAATCGCACCTGCCTATTGATCTACATGTAATTTAGACTAGATTAATAATCACTTATAAAATGATACCCAAATGTGGTAGCATTTGCATGTTACTTAAAACTTAAATGAAATTTAAATAAAAAAAATATTCTATAAAATAAGATTCATAGCATTTTCAGTTTATTAAAAACTAGCTAACACGCGCCGCTGCGACCACGCATCCTCTTGAATGACTCTATCTATTGCTGAAAACTGTATTAAAATCCGTTGCGTAGTTTAAAAGATCTAAAATATCTCTTCTTTAAGGTTAAGGTACCTAATCCCATTAAGCCTTAAACCAAATTTAATTCAGACGGCTATAATTTTCCCGATTCTTCTACATGTGTAAGAAAGAATTCATTTGTAAGAGATACTATCCAATGTGCGTTGTTAAATTCCTGTCATGTCTATTGATAGAGAAGACAGAAATCTTACCATGCAGTATACCTACTATTGTTTATACTTAAGTACTTATATATAAATAAATAAGCATTTTAAATAAAGACTATGCACGCTAGTCGGTGCATTTTGCATCATTTAATATCAAATTATTATTTTTTTTTCGATGTGAACAGTAAGTACCTACTATAATACATATAATATCATTAACTATAATGATGAATGTGGTGGCAAGATGTGCTACAGACCAGCAGCCTTCTAAAGCTAGTTTATCAGGGTTTGTCAGGCGGTGTGTTATTTCGCCGTTCGAAGAGGCTATTTCCGTATCAGTTTTTTTTTTTGTTTTTTTTTTCTAAATTAGGTTTTTGTACGATAATATGGTCCACTACGGATAATACATTGTAAAAGCTGTTACACGTGTAGTCATCTTGCATTGATGGAGGTGTCAACATAATTATTATTTACGTGAATGTTTGTGGCACAGATAGTGTTTTTTTTTATACTTACTAACTATATATTTAATTATGTATTATATATATGTTAGTGATATACATATATATAAGATTAAATATTTACAGTTTATTTGCAAACATGTATACTTAAACTAGGTAAAAAACTTCGTTCCCGGGGCCCGTCGACACAGCGGGTTGAGGACACCGTGGGGTTTTAGTCGGTAGCTGACACTCTGTCAGTAGGCCGACATAACCCGCACCGCTACCCCCGTGGTGGTGCGGGTATCCGTAATGGATTTCCCCACGTAAAAAAAAAGGTAAAAAACTTCCTCAATGTTGTCACCGTATTGGGAGGGAAGGGTACCTACATAAAATACTGGCGGCATTACCCCTTTGTATAGCCAAGCTACGATGCTTATATAAGACTAGCTGACCCACGCAGCTCCGCCTGCGCTATTTTTACGTTAGCTAAACTTTTAATAACAGACATTCGCATCGAATACATAACCTACTTTTTCATAGTCGGTTAAAGATTGGGACCCACTTTTTACTTGCTCTCCGAAGCACGGACCCGTTTAGTTCAAATGGCGTTAAACGGTCACCCATCTATTTAATGAACTTACCTAACGTTGCTTAACCCGATCGATTACAAAACCTTGATAACAACTCTCTATGAGTGTTCCCTTACTAATATTTATTATATTATAAAGAAAAATTGATAAAATCGGACCAAGCGTATAACCAAGTACTTATTTTGACTTTAATCCCCTCTCCCAAAAGAACCGTGCTAGATTACGGGATAAAAAGTATCCTTTGTCTTTCCTCGTAGTAAGATCTCAAATCATGCCAAGTTTCATTTGAATCCATTCAGTAGTTTCGGCGTGATGCGCAGCGGTGATACAGACAGACAGACAGAGAGACAAAAATTAAAAAAAAAATACTTTTTCGGCCTCAGTATCGATTATAGAATGCCCTCCAAATATAATTTTCAAAATATCTTCAATGTACAGAATTGGACCTGTTACAGTTTTATTATAAGTATAGATGTGGTACCAACATAATTATAGTAACTTATTTGTTTTTTTTTTTGTTCGTATGTACAGGTACATATTATCTTTTCAGTATAGATTATTTATTAATTATGAAAAAAAAAACAATTGGTCAACTTTAGAAAAGCCAATGATGAAGTGTTATTGTTTATCAAAACAAAACGTGACTCATTTGAGAAGTTTTCGCTAATCCTCAGTTTTGGATTTGGACATTGGCCCACTGGAAAAACACCTGCACCTGTAGCCAAGTTGTCATTCTACAATACGAAAAGCTAAAGAATAGAAAACAAATGTCTCACGTGAAGAGATATGTCATTCCCATACATTTGTTTTCTGTTCTCTAATGTTTCGTATTGTAGAATGACAACTTGGCTAAGAGGAGGCTGTATACTATACCTACGGTGTACGCGGTAGGTAAATAATTATAGGTAAGTATGTAACTCAAAAGTTTTAACTGGGTTATACGTTAAATAAAAGCCTTTGTATTTCTTGCACAACATGAATAAACAAAACTTCCACTGGTTTGATGCGATTGTAGGTCTTTAAATGAAAAAATATAAAAATGCCGGTCAAGTGCGATTAGGACTCGCGCACCGAGGGTTCCATATCATCTTTGTACGTATTAAAGTAATATTACTATATATGTAACACCTCAGATAGCAAAAAAACTAAATCGCAAAACTAAGTTTGTCGAGGTTTTTTTAGGAATACTAAAAATCTGTACTACTTAGAAAGTTCATTTTATTTTTCCTGTAAAATATAGATAGGCATGTATTACCCATAATTATTTTAGATTTTTCCCTCCACATACTTCGGAGATAAGGGAGACGGTATTTATTTGACATTTTTGATTATCAGCCAAAAACGACGTGACATAAACCAAAATAAAGATCTGTTTTGAGATGTGCAAATAGTCTCAAATAGTCATCAAATAGTAGTCTCACTTTGAAGTTTTGATGATCCATTTCAACCCCCATTATAAAATATTAAACAATAAAACAAATAAGGGTCAGTTGAAACGTAGCGATTCAGCAAAGAGTATGCTAATGGGTATTTTGTATTTTCCTCAAAATTGGCAAACCACTAAAAAGCAATGAATAAATTATCGAAACCATGATCGAAACCGTTCTTTCTTTCTACCCCGTGCTTGTAATTTATGGATTATATTTATGTGTAAAGGCGTGGAGCGCTTTTTGCTTGCTGCGTCTTACTCTTGTATAATTCAGGAACTATTAGATGCTACAGAAAACGCAGTGCGGATGGCAAAGTATTGGGAGGGCAGGGTATGATTGCCCCCGCATATGCATCTGTTGTCGATACGAAAAGAAGAATAGCTCAATCGCTGAGTAATACAATACGTATCGTTTAAAATATGTCGTTTACGTTTATATTAATTAGAAAGAAAATGTTTGCTCTTATAAATTTACCTTTCGGTAGTACTTGGCATGCACAAACAACTTGGATTAAAATAAATCTGACATTTGAAAGTCCATTCGCCTTTTATATATTCGTTACGTCCGTCAGTCCACCTGTCCGTTCGTTCTGTGTCAGGCTGTTATCAGTTATTATAATAGTCGCTCCGCGTCGTAAAGAATAGATTACTATGCTTTAAATTTTAGATAAATCTACGCTTTAAATTGTTAGATCCTAAAGATATAGTTGAAATATATTTTGCGGCGCTTCTAAATACTGCTTCTTAACGCTGCCCAGTTGCATTTTTATTATATTAGTTCAGATTAATTAAATACATTATTCAATTGATAGTATAAACCGCATACGAATACTTTCCAGCATGCCTCAACTGGATGTACCAGGCAAGTTAGTCTAGATACCACGCTCTAACAATCCAAATCTGTCTTAAAGTGTCTTTACAGCAGACGATTTGTCTAACCTTTTGAAATTCGGTCGGGAATCAAATATTTTGTCAATAATATTCTAGGTTATTTTTGAAACTGCACAAATACGTAAAATAAACAACTATAATATGATCACTCACCCTTCTGCTACGCTGATGACATAACCAGCAGAATAGTATGGCCAATCGTATGCGTAAAACTTTAGCCGACCGCTAGAAGCCGCTAATTTTGTTCTGCATGTCTACACGCATCCAAAACTGAGTACCTACCAGTAACTGCGAGAAAGCGCGGATAGCCACAAAACATCTTTGTCGGATACAAAGTTATAAACGGTGTTGGCAGCTTCAAGTAGGTATCTAAGAAACTTGGATGTAAACCCACAGAGACGAGCTATAGTTTTAAGCTAAATGTCAATGTTATGTAAATGTGTAAATCTTTTGTGGAAATATTCGAATTCGAAAGTATTTTGACATGTGAAAATCAACTGAAGCTATTCTCGACATGTCGAGCCCAAAATATCTCGAACGCTAGCCGCTTGAACTTCTTCGATTGGTCAAGACCGTTCGAGACCTCATCGCGATTTCGAATTACAACAAATGGTAGGTAATCTATATTTTAAAGGAAAAATAAAATGATCTTTCTAAGTAGTGCAGTTTTTTAGTATTCCTAAAAAACCTCGAGAAACATACTTAGTTTTGCGGTTTTTTTTTTGTTATCTGAGGTATTAGACGAATAGTAAAATAACTTAAATAGGTCCAAAGAAGGTATGGAACCCTAGGTGCGCGATTCCACCTCGAACTTGACCGGTTTTTTAAAGTATAATTACAGTTTACTAAGTCAATTCACTTTATTGTAACTTAATTAATTAACAAACTATCAATCGAAACTAATGTGTATAAATCGGGGATGAGTAGGTATTGGCGCCCAGAATTCAAGAAAATTATTTCGAGTTTCGAGATTTCATGGTAGAGATAGGCTTCGAACTGAAGATTCGGTATCGAACTTATCTCGAAGGAAGCGAGAATTGGTCTCTAGAAATACGTTCGTGAAGTGTCTTATTGTAATTAATCTTAGGAATTTATTATAATCCTGCCAAGTGAATATTTATAAGCCACTTTATACACTCACTACGGAACTACGGAATACGTTCCGTTTCATGTGGATACGACATGCACTTGACTATATTTTAATTAGAATCATATTTACATATTGTAGGTGGTTTGTTTTAAACGCGGTTTACCTTGTACGAGAATCTAGTCAGTTTGTCATGTGTCCTAGGGAATTTATCGCCAATGATTTTAAGGATCACTTTAATAGATAACTACTATGATAAATTTCAAGTGTTTGTAAGACTAAATTATCCAATCTTGTTATCAAGAATTAAGAAATAAACTATAGTACATAGCTGTAAGTAATCTCGCTATTGCCAATAGATTTGATGAAGCACTCCCTAACTACGGAGCAGATTTATCATTGTTTTCCATTGTACTTACGAAATACAAACAAACGCACTTATTATAGTGCAGCGCACACCTGCTGCGGATGATTCATATTACGAAATTTGTCGATAAGACATTTAATTTAATTACAATTTATATAGAAAACACCGCTATAGATATACAATCGTCTGGCCTGGTTATACGGTCAGACAGTAGGTATACTTAGCAAGGTGTCACGTTTCTTTAATTTAAGTAATATTGCCCATATCGTTATGGTCTTTTTTTTAAATGACGTAGTTATAATTATTATAATAATTATGTACCTTCTGTGACTATTGTTACAAAGCGCATGTATAAGTTACTTATTCCTTGCCCTTACTGATCTCTCTCGGAACAAAATATATGGAATCTGACGAATTTAACAACACGCACCTACGTTCTGTAAAGCATAAATAGTTTACATTCCGTTTTATTTATCAGGGCTTTAGGGTACAAAACTGGAGGGATGTGTGCCAGTCGCCATTCATCGGGGATGTTATTTCTTCGATGTCCTCCGCATCAAAGTTAAGAAATATGTTAAAATATTTTTTTAATGATGCACATCAATGGTATAAGACACGCATACTATGCATGAAGTCGCCGTGTCGCCGCGTCGCCGTTCCGATTGTCATTCCAAAACCGGTAGGCATTTGTCGAAACAAGTTTCCTTCCTCTCGACGTTTTCCTTAAACAGACGAGTCTTGATATGGTTAAGACAGTGGAATTATTATTCTTATGTCCTGAATCTCGAAAATCTCTGAGATGGTCAACAGGGTTATGGCAACCCCCTCTCTTTAAGGCAGTTGACGTCTTCCGGCCGATGGTGTTGATTATAAAGTAACCTGAAGTCAGACATCATTTCATCATTATCATCATCATTAGAAGCCGATAGACGTTCAACGTTGAACAAAGGCCTCCCCCTTAGAAGAGAGGGGTTGCCATAATCCCCACGCTTGGCAGGCGGCTTGGTGATCGCAGTACAGGTAGATAAATCCAAAAGAAAGACGCTGCTGCCCGTCTTCTTGTTTTCGCTTAGTCGCCTCTTACGACACCCAACGAGAGGAGAAGGGGGGATGCAATTCTAACCCGGCACGAGTAGATATCATTTAGTCATTGTTGTCATTGTTCCCTCCAATATGGTTGAGGGGAGTGATGGCTGCTGCTCGAGTCAACTCGTGCGCGGGTGCTGCTTGGGGGGACTGGTCCGACTACTATCCCTTTGGCTTTTTACTTTGTTGTACTTTCGTCGTATTTTTTTTATTTTTTTTTCTGTCTTATTTGATCTTTTGAACGGCAAGACACACTGTCGCTCTGATCTAATAGTAACATGACACACTGTTTAAAAAAAAAGTGATAAAATGACAAGCCCGCTGAGTTTCTTGCCGGATCTTCTCAGTTGAGGCCGCGTTGTGATCCGGTGGTAGCTTCTTCTAAAAAAAAACATGACCTTTCAAAAGTGCTAGCGTTAAGCCTATTTGAAATAAACTATTTTTGAGTTTGGTAAGGTGAGGTTGGTTTGATAAGGTTTAGGAACCCGTGGGGTTTTCGAATAAGAATAGCACCCATCCCATCCCATCTCTTCCTGTTGGGTGTCCGCAAGAGACGACTAAGAGAAAACAAGTAGGTATGTAGGCAGCAGCGTCTTTCTATTGTATTTTCTACTACCTATACTGCGATCCCCACGGCTGCCAAGCGGAGGCCTTTGTTCAGCAGTGGACTTCTTCTTTTCTTGCTGATGATAAGGTTTAAAATAGTCCTACTTGTAACTTATGTTGGTTGACAACCTTATAAAATTAAGAAAAAAATATTATTTCAATATTTACATATAAACTCAAATAAACTTTAATTGATCATTTTACTCCAACTTTTACAAGGTCTCCTCTGCTAATGCCATTATAAAGAGTCTAAAGAATCGCACGGCCATCGTACAAAAAGACAATCAAATCTATTCAAATAGCTACCTACCGGCCGCCAGTAAACTATTGTTGGGACAGTTTGTTAGCTCTAAGAGTGAATGCTGCTTAGAATTGTCTAAGCAGCAGTGTTTTCAGTATCAGATCGAACCCAATGATATTAAATACTAGTAAAATATCATTGATCGAACCCTATCTACGAGTTAAATATAGTAGTTAGTACGCATAAAATAATAAAATAATTAATTAAACATCATTGGATGTTTAATTATTTAATTCGATTCAATGATTTCAGCACAGCTTTATTTTATTATTTTATGCGTACTAACTACTATATTTAACTCGTAGATAGGGTTCGATCTGATACTGAAAAACCCAGAATTCGGCATTGGGTTGGAAGTTCTTGTTCGTCTAGCTTACCTACTTATTTGTAATTCTAGCTAAAAAAACCGTTAAAAAGCTAGCCTCGTGTTGATACAGAGAGATGACAATGTGTTTGGAACATTGTTTCTATAGGCGCCTAACTGTAATACCACACTGATAGAAAGCACGCCTACTAGCCGTCATGGTTTAAAGTTTAAGCCTAGTTGATAAAAACTTGTTGAAAGCCAACCATCGATTTTTTAGATTAGATTCTAGATTCTTTGGGAATCCTTTTGGCTATGGCAAAGAAAAACATGCAGGTGGATAATGTATAGCCTAGTATTGTTAACGAAAGACTGTGCCTGAAGTTATAGGGCTTGCAGACTTTAACCCCCGTTCTCTTGTATACTGGGTGGTAGATCCCTTCTGCGTGGACCGTCCAGGTAGGCACCACCGCAGTGCCAAATCTTCTGCCGTCAAGCAGCAGTATATACCTAGCTAAACATTACACCTAGTGGTATGCTGCTGTAAAGGTCACTGTCGCTGGTGAAACTAACGGGCTCAAGAGATTTAATAACTAATTATTAAATCTCTTGAGCCCGTTACTTTCACCAGCGACGATGACTCGGGTCTCGGGTGACGACCGGTTGTGGTGCTGTCTATAGGCAGGTCATGCTGTCGGCTAGCACCATTTAAAAAATAACTTCTGGACTGAGGAACAGTTATTTCAGTAGGTATGTATGCAGCAGTTGTTACATATTGATACCTTGTTTTTCTTTACAAGATCAAATTTAAAACAATAAATAAACAAAAGGGTTGAATAAAAAAAGAAATAAAAAAATAAGGACATAAATTCAATTTAATAGGTATACGAGAAACTTTTAAACCTATTAATTTGAATTTATAATATACCCCATAATACATATTATAATATATTACCCATATACTATATACCCATATTTATACCCATATAATATATTTATAATATATATATTTTATTTATATATACTTTTAATTTATACTTAGTGTACATAATATCTACTAATATATATATATATATTAGTTTGATCTTGTAGAGAAAAACAAGTTTTGCGTAAGAAGGCGGTGCATGGAGATCTACACATACGTAGTAATATTTATTAGCAAAAGTATTCGTGACTACGGAAATATACATAATTGTATAATAATAGCGCTGCTTGTTTATTATTATCATTGTAAAATCTCGGACCGGTGTTATCTCTGAAGGTATCTTACGAATAAATTACATACTATGAAATTCATATCTTCATAGTACTTACTGACATTGTTTTACGTGCATATTTGTACACTAACTGTTGAACCTACAAACGTCAATTCATCATTACGAGTATCAGCAGCCGAAACGTCCACGGCTGAACAAAAGGGAGAGACCCTTAGAAGAGAGGGGTTGCCATAATCCCCACGGTAGGCAGGCGGCATGGGGATCGCAGTACAGATGGTAGGTAATCCAATAAAAAGACGCTGCTGTCCGTCTTGTTTTCCCATAGTCGCCTTTTACGGACACCCAACGGGAGGAGATGGGTGGGTGCTATTCCTACCCGGACACCCCACGGGAAACGTCAATTACCTGTAGTTAATTATCATTAATCCTTTTCTTGAAATCGGATTATTTCGACACTCGAAGGCAATCTATACTTAATACGCTTATACTGAACATAAACATCAATTATCTCATGCTCAATAATCGAAAATAATCATAAACGGCTCCGAGACTTGATATATATAATTAGATTTTAAAAATGGCTTAGTTAGTTTTAACGCTAAATGACGTTTGTGGGTGCAGCAATAGGTAGTAAGTAGTTCCCTGTAGATCCCCTGCCAATACATAATTGTACCTACTACGTACCTGTACGCCGCCGCGGCGCCGTACGCATGGCACCGTCGATTAAGCCAGCAGGGTTAGTTATTCTGCCGCCCAGCAGCCCAACGGCAATAATTATTTATTGTATGCCAAGTTTAAAACATAGTTCTACAGAATGTACCTATCAGCTAGTAAAAAAAAATAATTCAGCAGCGCCACCTGCCGGGACCCTTTAAGTACAAACAAAACGGGCCCGTTGGTGTAGTGGTTAGACACCCTGTCCGCTAACCGATGGGTCGTGGGGTCGATTCCTACCAAGTGTCTGGGTGTTGTTTATCTATTTAAGTATGTATTTATCAAATAAAAGTATATAAGTATTAGTATCAGTTGTCTGGTTTCCATAGTACCGGACCGTGTGTGGATTGTCGCAAGATATTATAGAGACAAACACAAGAATAATAATGGTGGAAGTACCTAATTACAATTAACTTGTATTCTCTTGTTATAGATCATTATGGAGAAAAAAGAGCCCATCAGTCACATCAGCGGCAGTGCAGTGTCGTTTAGTACAGGCAGGTTAGTTTGCTATAAAAGTATGCATCATGCGAACCGTTTTTTTCACGGGGGAAACCTTAAAATGGTTCCTGGGAGCTGTGGGGCTCTACCGGGGTATGCGGGATTCTTATCTACTAAAACTCCCGCTGTCGCTTCGGCACATGAGAAGGCCAGGGCTCTCCGGTGGGATCTGCACCAGGGGCCTTGCCCCCGGGAACTAGTCACGGTGCTCACGGGGACGGAGGTCGCAACCCCGCCGCTATCCACCTCGGAGTCGCCGCTGTACTAAATGGATGGAAGCCCTAGGGCCCACACCCCGAACGTCCAGCGACTCCGAAGGGCGGCATGCGAACCTTTTTTTTTTTTTTTTGACGTGGGGGAAATCTTCGAAAGATTCCTGGGAGCTGTGGGGCTCGACCGGGGTATGTGGGATTCTTACCCACTAAAACCCCCGCGGCTGTCGCATCGGCACATGAGAGGGGAGACCCCAGGGCTCTCCGGTGGGATCTGCACCAGGGGCCCCACAGTGCCTTGCCTTTGAGCCCGCCGCCGGGGGGCGCATTGTAGCCCCCCGGGAACCAGTCACGGTACTCACGGGGACGGGGGTCGCAACCCCGCCGCCGTCCTCCTCGGAGTCGCCGCCTTACTCAATGGACGCTCAAAGGGCCCACACCCCGAGCGGGCATGCGAGCCTATACTAACCGTCCCGGTAATATACATAAGTACTGTCGCGGTCACGAACGATTATCCAGTTTACTAACGAAATCGTTTGAACGACATTAAGAGTGCTTACCCCGCTAACACGAATTTTGGGCTCATGCAAGCGAGGCGAAGCGAAGGTGATCAACCGCAAATATCGTTTATAGTACCTACGGTTGCAGTCACGAACGCTTGATCTCTTTAGGACAAAGATCGCAAAATACGTGCGGGTGTGGTAAGGTGCAGGCACGACGTGTTTAAGTTATCGGTGATACTGCGATCCCCAGCCGCCTGCCAAGCGTGAGGAATTGAGGATTATGGCAACCCCTCCCTTCTAAGGGGGAGGCCTTTGTTCAGTAGTGGACATGTTTCGGCTGCTGCTAATGATGATCATGATTGACAATATATTTTCTACGGCACTAAGTGTCTCGTTCAAGAGATCGTCTAAGTAGGTAGGTACTATGGCTATGGCGCTAAACATTGGAACACCAGGATCTGAAAAAATAAAATACCTATATAAGTTGCAAGAGGTGTTTATTATAATCATCGCAATTGAATTGTGATTCTTATTATCGGGATAAAAGTAGACGTCAATCAGGAAGCTGTCGTCTACTTTTACCCTCTTAAAAGAGAGTCTTGAGGCTCTATCAACTGTACTTCTTTCGAGTCATGTCGTGCGCGGGTGCTGGTTGGGGGGACTGGTCCGACTACTATCCCTTTGGCTTTTTACTTTGTTGTACTTTCGTCGTATTTTATTATTTTTTTCTGTCTTATTTGATCTTTTGAACGGCAAGACACACTGTCGCTCTGATCTAATTGTAACATGACACACTGTTTAAAAAAAAGTGAAATAATGTCAAGCCCGCTGAGTTTCGTACCGGATCTTCTCAGTTGAGGCCGCGTTGTGATCCGGTGGTAGCATCATTTTTTTAATAAACATGACCTTTCAATAGTGCTAGCGTTAAGCCTATTTGAAATAAATTATTTTTGAGTTTGAGTTTATATTATTTCTATTTTACAATCGTTGTCGAACAGCCTTGTCCCTGTAATTCCACCGGTAGCTGCTACAGTACTTACCTAACATCGGCATGTCTGATGATATGCTGCAAAAGAGCACTGCGATAAACATTGTTGTATTCCGGTGAGAAGAATATCGATTCATTAAATATATTTTAACTGGTAATGTGTAGATCAGTGTATTATAAAAGTAAACGTAGCTAGGATTGTGATTAATACCGTTTTGTCGTTGCATGTGAATATCATTTTAGAATGTAGAGCGCTAGAGCAGTGTTTGCCAAACATTGTTCTGCCATGGCCCAGTAATTTTCACACTGTCACTTCTTGACGCACTCAATAGTTTCAATCCCCCTTCCCTTCAACTGGTTTCATTAAGTTAAATAATGGACATTTATTGTTATTCAAAGTATGTATACATATATTATTAATGATGTCTTCCTGGCCGATACGACCATAACGACTACTCTTTCGCAAGATTAGCCATCTATACGCGGTAGATATTATAGTGCACAAGTAGTTGCGTAGACACAAGTGCACTCTCTCTTTCTTCTACCTCTCACAATCCGACGGGACGGAAGACCGACACGACCGGGGAGGGATCTATCGTAAGACCGACTTTTTACTTGCCCATCCGGAGCTTGGATTAAAAGTTAGGTCTATTCCACTTTGCTTGATTAGCTAATTTTGTGTATACTTGACGTCAAGATAACCAAAAATCTATGAGTGATCGCTGTCTCGTCAGTCAGCGGCAACGGCGCTTCCGTACGATGCGTCGATCGATAGTATTATTTTAAAACAAAGTGGGAATGCTGCCAACCAGTATTTTATTTTGATGGCCCGGTATCGGGTCACGAGTACCTAGTCACGACCCACCAAATGGGAAACGCTGTGCTAGTATGAGCGCATTGTAGCAGTATAGAGCGCTGCAAGTGCTCTAAGTCAAGTGACTACCTCAGTAGTCTGTGAGAGCGCTAGAGCACTTGCATAATGATCCTGTACTATCCGATATCGCGGCGTGGATTGGCCGCCGATAAAAAAATAAAAAGATACTTATTTCTTACAATTGTCTTTTTGTAAAATCACCTATATTTGCTTTCTATATCCTCCCACGAAAACCGTTAATAGAATTCATTAGTTGCTCACTTGTCCATTATCTGTCCATCATGTTAATATAACTGTGGGGATAATACATGCCAGCGCTAGTATGATAATATGGTATACTTTATAATGACAATTATTAGCGCCATTGTACCTACTGGAAGCTCCATGAATGCGCTTGCGCAACAGATTGCATGTACATGTAAAGGTTGTCACACAGTGTGGCACTAACATATGGAGGCTAGTCATGATATTAATTTACGTATTGTTCAATTTACATGTAACTTTTGGTGTACAATAAAGTGTATTTATTATTATTATTATTAATATAAGATATATTGCTTTTAAAGTTCCTATTCATTTATTATGGTCTGATGAACTATTATCTACGGATTTATACCACGGAAGTCCTTGGCTTTATTTATTTGTTAGACGAACAACGTGGTCGCTGTTCCTATATCTACGCAGAATTCTCATCTCATGGTACTGTTTCGGACCTTTATCACAGTAGCTAGATGGAAGTAAACGCCCCCTAGACACCGTGAAAGTGCTTTTTGGTTGTATTTGATACGATGTAAAAACGTTCAGTGAAAAATCTTTAAGATAAGCGAATTATCCATACCAGGTATGTATGTACTATCATATGGCGAACGAGCAAAACGTTACCGTTAAAATCTTTCGCAAAGCTGATAGTCAAAGTCAAAGTCATTTTTTTTTATTTCAAATAGGCTTAGCACATTGGAATGGTCTTTTTTTTTTAAAAGCTACCACCTCGTCAGGCAAGACACAAAACATAGTATATATGTTAACAATAATTTGACTTGTGAAACAGCCATCAGTAATTTATTTATTTTTATTTTTATTTATTAAACAACCAACAAGTCACACAACGGCTTAAAGTAAATACAATCCACCAGATTAAGAGGTGTTACGTTTGTAACTTACAGTTTTGTAAGCCTAAAATTCTAAGCTTGCATGAGTTGAGCAGTTCAAGCCCGCGCAGCTTTATCCTCTAGCTAGGTAATCCGAGATTTTATAATAAGCCTTTTTCTGTCGAAAAAGGCCAGTTGTCACTGGCTTCTTATCAAAGGTTTAAATTTTACAGTGGAAGATCTCGGATATCCTGCGGCAGTTTATTATAGAACCGTATACTTTGGCCCATAAACGATTTGCTTGTTCTGTGGAGACGCGTGGAATGTAAAACAAGATTGTGTTTGTTTCGGGTAATTAACACGAAGATCCAATATTTTTCTGAATAGAAACTAAATTTTCAAATATGAATTGCGAAACAACCGTTATAATATCTATTTCTTTGAATTTTTCCCTCAGTGAATCAGTAGGAGCCAGATAGTAAATGGCTCTTACAGCTCTTTTCTGCAGAATAAAAATGGTATTAAGTTCTGCAGAAGATCCCCCCACAGTAATATGCCATAAGACATAATACTGTGGAAATAGCTGAAATAAACCTAGCGGTTTCAATTATCAGATAAACGTCTTATTTTTTTAACTACATAAGCCGCGGAACTCAGTCTACCTGACAATTTCTTAATGTGTGGGCCCCATTTGTAGTTTAGCGTCAATTGTTATACCTAAGAACACAGTCGACTCCTCAAGGTCCAACGTCACTCCATTAATTTCCACATTGCCTGCCACCTGTCTTACATTAGGTGTTACAAATTTCACACATCTGGTTTTGCTCTCATCATCATCATCACCATCAGCCGGAAGACGTCCACTGCTGAACATAGGCCTCCCCCTCAGAACGCCGCAATGAACGACAATTGGCTATTTGCATCCACCGGTTACCTGCAACCCGCACAATGTCGTCTGTCCACCTAGTGGGAGGCCTGCCTACGCTGCGACTTCCGGTACGACCGTCCCCTACGAAGTAGGGTAAGTCATTAATATATATTAAAAACAGAAATGGGCCTAATATTGAACCTTGAGGGACGCCCGTTGATAGTTTGGCACTCGTTAGTGTAAGTAATTCGCTTACAGGTAGATAAAAATATTATAAAGTGCTCCCTCGCGCATAACATATTTGACGAAAAGTGCATGTCATTCCTGCAGGCCCATCTGGGGACAAGATATAAAACTGTATGTTAAAGCTGTTGCCATTACGTAGTTTTATAGCTTGCTGTCGCATGGTCTGTGTGTTGCGTACATACCTCAGCTTTAATACGTTCAAGGCCGGCGCGTACGGCCTTTACGCGGTGTGTAGCGTTGTTCGTATGCTTGCCAGATTAAAAGGTAAATAATGCCATGCACTGGCGATACAGACTGTCAAGATATCAAATCGTATAAAGAATAACACATATTCTTCAAAAAATTGTATACTGATTGTCTTATCACTATTCCATAAAATAATATTATTATCTTATTTTAACAAGGCTTAGATATTTTTTACATAACAGCCTATATAAGTAATATTTACTCAAAATTTCCGCTCTTATCTAATTTTATCTATGATGTAGCCTAGTCGGCGAGCAAGAGAAATTAAATAATACAACACAAAAAGGGGCTACACAAATTTATTAAAATATATATAAAGAGAGAAGATACAATACAGAGGGGGTTCGGTATTACTATATAGCTTGTTTGCATATAAAAATAGTTGGACCCTCAACTAAAGGTCTGTAGGGAACGCAACGGCGATTCCGGCGGTCTTTTGACGTCTGTCTTCTATGTGTAATGGCCAGGAACGACACGGACGCAGAGCCTGGACTAGGCCCGGTCGATCAGCAGCTCGGGCGTTCAACAAAGTGTTAAATCCGACGACAAAGGCAAGGTGCCTTGGGAAAAGTAGGTCGAAATCTTGACTCCGATGGTCGAAGTCTTGACCTCGTAAATTGAACCCAGTAATAACTGGGTTTCACTTCACTAATAATAAGTATAGACTTTAATTGACTTTTGCAATATACATATTACGTTGAACACGCTGGCAATATTATAATATTAGAATATAAAATCTTTTAAAAAAAAAATTGAACCGACTTCAATATCACTGAAAAGTATAAAATAATTTAAATATTATTGAAGTTGGTGTTAGCTTACCGGCTGTGTATATTTGGCACCAACTTCAATAATATTTAAATTATTTTATACTTTTCAGTGATATTGAAGTCGGTTCAATTTTTTTTTAAAAAGATTTTATTTTAAACTTTTTAGTGATATTTTCACATATAAAGATTGAACCATCGAAAACCGTAAAATTATCTAGATAGGTTATGATCACATTATCGTCTACATAGTTTTACATAATTCATGTTTCTTCAGAAAAAAATATCCGGTCGTAATGAAATTACATGGAATCATCATAGCAGTTTACTCTCTCGAATAAAAAAAGAATCATCGCAATCGGTTCATAATTGTCAGAGCAATGTAATGGAGAACATCAGTTTTATGGTTTTTACCAGATAAATTCCTCCACATCGTTCATGGTTCTCCAGGAAGTTCTTATCCGGTTGTAATAAAATTCATACAGATTTAATACAGTGGTTTCTTCTTTCGAATAAAAAAAGAATAATTGAAATTGGTAAATATTTGCCAGAGTTATGACCATTTTTGTCCTTAAAAAGCGACATAAAGTCATCGATATAGGCTTTCCTGCAGCTCTCAGTGCGCAGTCACCATTCTTGTTTTTCAGGAACTACTTATTACTACGCAATAATTTTTTTATGGGACCCAATCAATGGATTGAAGAATGGATGGAAGAAAGATTTTTTCAAATCGGTTCATAATTGACAGAGTTATGCGCGAACATGCATAAAAAAAAAATATATATATACAGACGAATTGAGAACCTCCTCCTTTTTTGAAGTCGGTTAAAAATGCTATTTGCTGCTTGCCCATCCACTGAGCCAAAAAACAAAGACTAGGAAAAGGGAAAGGCTTAGAAACGTCTAGAACACTCAGTACCTAATGCGGTGGCCACCGTTGATTGGTCGACACTTTATAAATTCAGGTACTGAGTGCTAGTGGCGTCGCCTCGAACCACACTAAACCCCGTATATTATAAACTTAATACCCTCTGTTAAAAAGTGCCATCTTCATAGGTCCAAATATTTACCTATGTTTTTAATAATGAATGACTAAGATAATATGAAGCAGCTTTCATCGCCTATTACTATGAATAAATAATATGGGTACTAAGTATTACCTATTCAATATAGGAAGGCCGTAACTATTATACGTGCGCCTGAATAAAATTACAAGCAATGAAAATTAATTAATACATTGAGTTTAATAATTTGAACAGGAACTATTACATTTCTTAATAAAAACAACTGCTTTTACTTATTTATATACTTTTATTTAACTAAAACAATGTAGCTATGCTACAATGATTATTTAATTTTTATATTAAACGTTTCAAAATCGAATACTGAATGCGGGGAGCATCTGCAATTTTTATTTGTTAGTGTGTAATAAAGATTATGGGCGTATTTAAAGAAATCAAAAATAAAGAAAATAATAAATGCAAAATTAATATACTAACTGCATAATATATTAATATACTACTATTATTATATATTAATATACAAATCAAAAGTTGGCTTCTCAATATTCGCTCTGAAACGCTTACAGACGTGTTGTGACGGACTGTGACGTCATTCCGTAATAAACGGTAGGTACAAGTTGTCATGTCAGAGTGTCAGAGTAACCCTTCCTCCAAAGATGTCATGACCACACAGAAAATACTCAAAGAGCTGATTGATAGTGACGTCATGTGATGTTTGAACTTACGTTTCAATCTACATGATTAAGTAGGTAAGTATAATAAGTTGCATTAAAAATGGTATAATTAAAGAAAATATTAAGTAAAGAAATATAAGCTTTAGGATAAATATTTCAGTAATGCACTTATTACAATTAATATTATTGATTGATAATTATTTTTTTATTATAATTTTCGTGTATGTTCCCTATACCATCCAATTCAAAAATTTCCCTAATGTCCGGGAAAGCGGTTGCTGTGGTAGCACCTTAGGGTAACACCGTGTAACTGACTTTGCGTGCGTGGGTGTGCAATACTTACGAAACAATACCAAGTAACGCTTAATTTATTTACAAAGCATATGGTGGTTTTTCCAAAAATAAATGTTGTAAGAACCCCATGGTACAGCCTGCGTAAAAAATCTTGTAATATTAAAACATAATTTTCTAAAAATTACTCGCCATTACAATTAAAAATAATGGCTAATAATGGCTTTTTATTTAATATCGTTTTATCACATATTATGTATAGGTACATACATTCTATAATAACTCAATAACTTAATGATTTCGGGGTCATTCTAATGAGTACATAACAATGCATACAAATAGAAACATTTGTAAATAAAAACATTTTTTTGTCAACAAATTCGTAGTCTTTCTGATTTCATGTTTGTAATTCTTATTAGGTACTGATATGCGCTAGTGCAGTTTGTTCGGGACTAGAAGAAGTATTGTATTAACAACTACTTTGCCTACCAAATCAAAGCTTTGGATGCCGATGATCATTTATTGATTATAGAAAGAACTAAATTTGTATTCTTCCATTCGTTAACAAGCAGAATAAATTATTTTGGTTTTTTAATTTTTCGAATGGAATTAATAAAAACTAGTAATCTACCGATAGTCAATTTCTGTAGATCAGATAATAAAGTAGAGTTAGAGCAGGTCAAACGACTAGTTAGTTCATTCTGAGGTGACCAACTCTTAAGCCCTCCATAGCAAATAATATGGTAGTAAGTGAATAATTTGTGACTTGCACTGTACACGAGTACAGCCAAAAGAATCTGCAACTACTGTTCAGTTGAGCAATCGGCGAAATTGTTTGCTTTGTTGCATTCAGGAAATTGGTTTAAATTCCTTATCACCTCTAACTTCGGACCCTGGTTTCTCAAGACCCTATATTACTCAAATTTCGTGCTTCGACGACTAGTAACTTATACGTCATAGTTGCGTTATTATTATTGTTAGTCGAGAATCAGAAACACACTTTCACTTTTCAACATCTGAATCCCCCAATTTGGGCCGGGCTTGGATCAGTCGTGGGCAGACCACGAGCTCCGGCAGACTCTTGATACAGATTTTCTTGAAGACATGGTAAGAAATTACATTAATTATTTAACATATGTACCTATGTATTAGGTACATGTCCTACATATGGGCAATATTTTCCTGTACCATGCTTACAGATGAATTCTCTTTTTTTCTAGAAGGCCGCACTCATCATACTTCTGCTATATTGTGCGGGCTGTTTAATAGCCGCGCAGGAAGAGACCAGGGACTTAATAGACGATATTGATGATGGGGAGGATCTAGAAAGGAAGCATCGCAAGAAAAAGAAGAAGCACCAGCAAGCGAGCCCATGCGGTGGTGGCTATGGATTTGGCAAATCCTTCGGTTCCCAGCAGTACACCTATGTTTCGGCACCAGTTATGAATTACTTCTTCGGATGCGGGCCTGCCCCTGTTCCTCAGTACGCGCCGGTTCAACCTTATCCAGTGCAAACTGGGTTCGGACATCATGGTCATGGAGGTCATGGAGGCCACGGAGGCCACGGCCACGGCGGCCATGGAGGCTTCGGCCAAGGTGGACAGGGATATTACGGAAACCAACCCTATTACCCTCAGCCCGCGTATCAACAGGGATACAACCAGTTCCCTGGGCAATACGGGCCCTTTCAGAACGCGGTGGCATCGGCCGCGTCAGGGTTTGGATCAGCATTAACGGGTTACTTCACGAGGCCCAGGAAAACACAAAAGCAGATCAATCAAATTCTAAGGCCTATTTATAAATTAATTTAACGTGTTTGATGTGATTGTTTTTTGTTCATGTACATTTATGGACTTGTGATGATGTGTGAGTACCTTTCCAGTGTAATATCCCTATGGGGTTAATCTAATCGTTAAGCAAATTAAAAAGTGTTGTAGCCGCTTTGAAACATTATATAAAATCAAGTGCTAGTATTTGTGCCTTCTAATTAACTAATAATTAGAATTATGAATGGATGATGATGATTTTCCCAAAATTCTACATTATAATAATAATAATAATAATATCTTGAGACAATCCACACACGGTCATCCGATCCCAAACTAGGCAGAGCCTGTACTATGGAAACCAGACAACTGATACTAATACTTATATACTTTTTTTTTTGTAAATACATACTTAAATAGATAAACAACACCCAGACACTTGGCGGGAATCGAACCCACGACCCATCGGTTAGCAGGCAGGGTGTCTGACCACTAGACCAACGGGCCCGTCAACATTTGGAATGTTGGGCTGCTATTATCGTAAAAAGAAATTAATTATGGCATTCCAACGTGGTTTTCGGTGAGTTTTGCGTAGATGTTAGTGGCCATGTGAAGAGTGCCAGCCCCGATTTTGATATTGGACGTTCTAGATTATTAACTAATCTACTTAATTATTAGTAACCACTGTCTACCAATTATTTAATTAATTCCAATCAATTTCAAATAATTTATATAATTTTACGAGTGCATGAGTTTGGAATTATTTTAATTATAGATGGTGCAGTATTTTAGGTGTACCTAGTAATAAAATATGTTCAATAAAATAGGAACTTGTTTTACTTTTTGGCATCGTTATACGTACTTATATCGATGCTTCTTAGTCCATGAATATAGACTTTGTAAAAGGAAAATCACTCGCTGTGCGTATTTTACAAGCTTTGCACAAGCAATTTTACTATGTCGGTAAGTACCTAAGTAAATTTTTTGCATTGCTTTTTTTCTTATTTTTTTTTCCTAATGGCACTTATGTCTTTAAGCGTACCTATAGTACATTTAAACAAGGGTTTTGCGGCCATACCTAAGCCATTTACTTGTACTAATATATCGAGAATTTTTTTCTCTCAATAAAGTTGATCAGAACATAACAACATCACACACACCTGATACTTATTCCTAATATTGTTGATTGATTACAATGGTATTAGTCTTGCAACTCTAGCGATTACCTACTACTTCTTAGGTACTGTGCACAGCGAGCAACCTACTTTACATAAATCCAATCAGTTTCAGCATGGTTTCTTCATAATAGTTAGCACATCGAATAGTGCATAACATATTTTTTAATAATAAATTAACATTCGGCCGTGTAACACTCCATTAGTTGCATAATGAAATTGATTAGAGGTACCATTTTAGATATTTTATCATAGAATTGAAATACCCTTATTTATATTTTGGTAATAATTTAGGTTTAGTTTGAAATTTTTATTGATCGTTTCTTATACTCTCGCAAATATTATTTTTCATTTATTCACTTAATTTATTCGTATTACAATAATAACTAGTACTAAGGGGCAGTGTTATGTATGTAAACCTACTTGGTAATGTTTTCTTAATCAAGTTCGAAAGTGTGCCCAAGGTATTTATTGTCCATCGGGCACACGTAAACTTCCTTTTCACGTAGCTAGCTACTGATCTACGGACCCTACCTACGGTACGGTATACGGAAGTGTGTTGTGAGCTTCTAGACACCACGAGTTGCCTGATTATAGAGAGTCGTTATATCAATCGATTTACCACATAGTCCTGCATCCGCATCGCGAAATATTACCCGGACCGTGGTGTGATTGATTCAGTTGTTACTTTGACTGCACTAAAAATAAGTTATTTTTCTACCTATGTAGGTAAGTACATTAATATTTATAGTTAGGTTTGTTACGGAAGTCGCATAGTCAGTATAAGTAGATACATAAATGTAATTACGTTCGACGTCAACCAACCATTTTCCGAGTAACATCGTTAAAATTACTTTGTTTTAATGAGTGTGCTATGGGAACCCATACGTATTGTTGTATATAAAGACAATTTGCAATTTGCATATTGATCTGTGTGTTTGTCAGAACAAAAATCTTTCTTCTTCATATTATAAATTCATGTGATTCTACCTATAGATTTACATAACATTGTATGCAATATTTACAAAATATAGTGTACAACCCACTACCTACATTTTTGCCCGACTGTCCCAGAGGAGGGCTATGTTTTTCGAGAGTATGTATGTATGCAAGTATGTAGGTAATGTCTATTTATTTAGAGGGCTCGAAGGATTTTGGCTTATAGTAACTTTTTTATTATTTGGTAAACTTATTCTACCTCTTGCATGCAACTTATACATATAGGTAAAGTAACAGGATCTTCTTTTTCGTCTGCGCATATTTCCTAAGAGACGGCAATGCCCTCCTAATCTTATTACGTCAATCTAAGCATATTTATAGTCCCATCGTGTTCATATCGTTACTTACGGTCCCCATCCAGGTGCTCTGGTCAACCGCTATCTCTTATAGCAGGGGTGGCGAACCTTTATTCGTCAACGTGCCCGTTTTTCTAAAGAAATGTTAAATAAGGCCATATACGTGCCGTCAAATAATTATGATTTCGTGATTATTGAAAAATAATAATACTACGTAATCCCTACTATTCCACCACACCCAAGCACATCGTAGCGTAGGACCACTCGCGTTCGTTCTTAATACTTACTTCACATTGAAAAGAAAAAAAAAAATGTTTTCTCAGTGCATAATGAACTTTGTGATCGGTGGCGTGCCCAAAGTATTGCGTCGCGTACCATCAGTGGCACGCGTGCTATTGGTTCGTCATCCCTATCTTATAGGCTTTTCAATGTCCAATTACAGTTGTTGGCATGTGCATTCTCTTTAAATTGTTATTTGGAATTATGTGGTTAGTTTCCTCGGTGCATAGTGTGACCGTATTAACGCAGGCGGCGTAGAATATAGAATGGCAGTTGGTTTTCTGTTAATTTATAAGATATTTTGACACTTTACAAATTATTACGGTAGAGTCGGTAGGCACCTATAGTCACAGGGACTCGCGCACCAAGGGTTCCATACCTTCTTTGAACCTATTGTAGTTGTTTTACTAGTTGACTAACAGCTCAGATAGCAAAAAAACCCAAACCGCGAAACTAAGTTTGTTTGTTGAGGTTTTTTAGGATTACTAAAAAACTGTACTACTCAGAAAGATCATTTTATTTTTCCTGTAAAATATAGATATATATGTATTATCCATATTTATTTCAGACTAGCTGACCCACGCAGCTCCGCCTGCGCTATTTTTACGTTAACTAAACTTTTAATAACAGACATTCGGATCGAATACATAACCTCCTTTTTTATAGTCGGTTAAAAACTGGGACCCACTTTTTACTTGCTCTCTGAAGCACGGACCCGTTTAGTTCACATGGCGTTAAACGGTCACCCATCTATTTAATGACCTTACCTAACGTTGCTTAACCCGATCGATTACAAAACCTTGATGACTCTCTATGAGTGTTCCCTTACTAATATTTATTATATTATAAAGAAAAATTGATATAATCTGACCAAGCGTATAACCAAGTACCCATTTTGACTTTAATCCCCTCTCCCAAAAGAACCGTGCTAGATTACGGGATAAAAAGTATCCTATATCCTACCTCGTAGTAAGATCTCAAATCATGCCAAGTTTCATTTGAATCCATTCAGTAGTTTCGGCGTGATGCTCAGCCGTGATACAGACAGACAGACAGACAGACAGACAGACAGACAGACAAAAATTAAAAATATTACATTTTCGGCCTCAGTATCGGTTATAGAATGCCCTCCAAATATAATTTTCAAAATATCTTCAATGTACAGAATTGGACCTGTTACAGTTTTATTATAAGTATAGATTTATACCTCCACAAACTTCAGAGATAAGGGGGATGGACGGTATTTTTTTGACATTTTTGATTATAAGCCAAAAACTGCGTGTCATAAACCAAAATAAAAATCCGTTTTGAAATGTGCAAATGAAGCCCTTTCATGTGATACCCCACTCTATATAGTAGTCTCACTTTTAAATTTTGATAACCCATTTCGACTCCCTTTAAAAGTCTGACAGTCAGACGAAGTTTCACCATAAGTGTTCCTTTTTTACTTTTATATATGGAACCCTAAAAAAGTACCGCAAACTTAGACCAAAGGAATAAAAGCAGACGGGGTGCACAGTAGGTACTAGTAACTAAAGTCAACTAGATTAGGTGCTGAATCGCAAAGTAATGACAACTTTTAAATAATACAACAGTATGAATAATCGTCTCTCAAACAGCCGTTTGATGTAGTGCTTCAATTTTATTAGTGTTTGTCAGTCAGTGGCTTCAGTAACTATAACAATGCGCTTTCTAGCCTTCTTCCGGTGTGGCCACTGGCCAGCCACAGACAATTGGAAGGGTTCAATATGAACAACGGGTATACTCGCAAAGATTTGTTTTTACCAAAGAGCTCACTTTCATCATCATCATCAGCAGCCAAAAAAACATCCCCTGCTGAACAAAGGCCTCTCCCTTAGTAGGGCGTATCATTCTTGAATGGTTGTTCATCTGAAGTTTTTATTTTGCTAATACACATTTTGCTTATATTCTAGCAATGATTCAGCCGTCTTCGGAATGTTCCAATCCAAAGAGCTGATCTTCCCAGAAGGCAAGTCACCACCTGAGGTCGAGAATGGAAAAATGCCTATCGGAGAGGATGCGCACAGTAATGTTAGACATCCCACCTCGTAAGTTACATAGATTCTTGTCACTCATTGTGGGCTATACATGGAGCCTCCATATTATGTTAACACTAATGATGTCATAATAATAATATTATGCGTGTAATATTTCAATTCCATACATAATTAAACCTCCATTGAAGATAATTTAATAATATTCCCTTTGAACTACTGACTTTGACTTAATAGATAGAATGATTTCAGTGGAAGGTTTATATGCATAATATAATAGAGAAACACTGATAATTTTAGAGATTTCTAATGTGATGTCGTAGATAAACATATTTTTTTGCACTTACATTGCAAACGCTGGCTGAACCCAACGAGATAGATCAAAATAATGTACTACAGTATTGTACACCTTAACAAGGTCTACAAAAAAGTCCTCGATAGTATATGTTTATCTCTATAACTAACAATAACCATTTTTTATCCTTTACTTTGCACCCGTGCGAAGCCGGGGCTGGTACATTAGTAATCAATTCTGTAATTGACTGATTAGGTACGTGCCTCCTTAGTAAGAAAAATAGACTTAATCCTCTTTTCATGTGGCAGATATGCGGATACCATGCTACATCTGTTCAGAGGCAACATCGGCACTGGCTTACTAGCGATGGGTGACGCATTCAAGAACGGAGGCATCGTGTTCTCACCTATAGCAACTGCTTTGCTCGGGGTCATATGCGTGCACGCACAGCACCTACTGGTTAGTTATGTGTTGATATGATTCTGTAAGAGAAAGGTTGGGCACAGCGGCAGGTCCTGAAATAACTACAGCAACCCGCAAACAAATTACTGTTTCGTTGAGTAACTTTGGATATGTGCAGTGAGTAAGGTTGCCGGTGCCAGCCAGTGGCTAGCTATTGCCACAAAAATGTTATATCAGTAGTGGTGTTTGTATCTTTTTCAATTACCAAACCACGGGTGGTACTACGTTTGAATATATAACTGGTTTACCTCGACCTAATATTGAAACCTTTCACTTTCTATAATCTTACGGGAGGGGATTTAAATGATACTTCTTCCTATGTAGTCTAGTCTTCTTTAAAGTGAACGATAACGCGAGAAAATTGCAATTATCCAAATATACCCAGAGAAAATGGGCGATTGATAATATTTAGAGAAGGTGAAGGGCGATTCAAAATTACACTAAACTTAAGTACATTTTTTTATATCCGCCTAACAAGAAACAATAACGGCTCATTAAACGGCTAATGTAAATTTTAAAGTGGAAATTAAACTTTAAATTATACGGGCTCTAGATAATACCTATTTCGTTTTCAAAGTGGGCAGTATGCAAAATAATTTTGAGAACCTACTAGCACTATGCATGGTGTATCCTTGACTTGCTCCTCCTGCGATCTTTCTTAATATTAATTTCTAAGATTTTCTCATCCTTATAAGATCAAAATCGTAGCAATAAATATATGAACACAGTTGGGTCCAATATGGTCATGTTCAACCCTCTCCTGTGTTCATACATTTATTGCTATGATTTTGATAGCATGTGGAGTTACACGCTTATAATAAGTATCTCGTCGTTCGTATCTAAGGTCAGTGTTCTTGTTAGTCCTTAGCGTTCAACAAAATTTTTACTAGTAAGGATTAAAGTACCCGGCACAACTTCTTTAAGGTGCATATCACTATGCTCAAGCTGTAGATAAGAAAATACTAGATGCGATTACTAACTGTGACTTATTAAACTAGGCTGACCAGTTTGGTTTGACGGTGAATCCAAATTGTTAAGCTATTAACGTGGGTAGGCAGAGAATGATGGACAGATTGAACACGGTAGTAATTTCACCAGACGTATTTAAAGGCAATGTCATTGTGTATTGTCCAGTTGTTACAGACAGCCTAACAAATAAGTTGGTGACTGACTGCACGTGACGAGTGTTAGTCAGAATGTTACTGAAACCCCACGAACTCTTTGCCGTCTAAGAAACTCCCTCCTTGCCGAGACTAAAACAATGCTTGTACAGACCTCGTGATACTTTGATCAGAATACAATAACTGCATGGAATGTTTTTAAGTGGTCTCTTGTTCGTCAATGTAGAAGTTTGCGAAGACTGTACAAATTTCTAACGGTTGCTACTTGCTGTATGCTACTAAGCTCGACTTTCAATGCATCCCAATGTACTCTACATTAATATTTAAATTATATAAAAGTGCCAACGAAAACACTTTATCTGGCTGATCACTTAATCTGAACACGATTTATACTAGGTACCTACTTACCCACTTACATATTTTTTGTTTGTTTCTAGCTAGATTGTTCGGACGAAATGTATCAACAGAAGAAAATGAGCAAGGCACCAGGATTTGCAGACACTGTGTACTTGGTGTTTGCTAACGGGCCCGTGAGACTACGACCTCTGGCTAGGACTATGAAGATATTAGTGACTGCTTTCCTCTGCATCACCCAGCTCGGGTTTTGTTGCGTGTACATTGTGTTCATCGCAAATAATGTTAAAATGGTAAGTGCACACGTAAAGTAACATAACTTTTGAACGTTTGTATAATAGCAGGCTACGTACGTACATTATGGACAGCACAAACAAATGTCATTGAATTGACATTTAGCTTAGACACAAGCTTAGACATGTGCTTGCGCAGTTTCATTTACTCTTAATCCGCTGGTGGGTCGGAAGATCAAAATGATCGGGGAGTGGTCAGACGCAGGACTTGGGTCCTGCGTCTGGGGTCTTTATACGTCCACCCAGCACACATGGATGATATTACTTTTCAGACAATCAGGTCATCGGCTTTACTATCCTAAGTAATAAGGAACGACTACACATAATTGTTGCTCGTACGAGATTTGAATCCAAAACCTCCGGTTTGCGTAAGCGGTTTTCTGCTGCTCCACGTAGGCCGCTATAACAGGAAATGTATAAGGTGTACTATATTTTTTTCAGATATTCGACCAGTACAACATACACATAGATTTATCTATCCACATGACGTTCGTGGTTATCCCAATTGTACTGAGCTGTATGGTCCGCAACCTCAAATACCTGACTCCATTCTCCACGGTCGCCAACCTCATGATGGCCGCGGGCGTGGCGGTCGTAATTTACGAAGCCGCCCAGGACCTGCCACCCGTGGAGACGAGGACCTACATGGCATCATGGCAGCAGCTGCCTTTATACTTCGGAACAGCTATATACGCTTTTGAGGGAATTGGTTTGGTAAGATTGTATTCAATGTTTACGTAAATTATTTTGAATGAGGAAATTAGACAAAGAACCAGAGTACCGATAGATATAGCTCTCAGCATCAGCTCGTTAAAGTGGTAATGGGCAGGCCACATCCCTCGAAGAACACATAACTGGTGGGGAAGAAAGAGGGCTCACAAGTTGCTACCACGAACCGTAAGACGCAGCATTTCACTAAGTGGACCGACCACAATAATGAGCGTCGCAGGCAACCGGTGCATGCAAATGGTGACACATTTGTGACACTAAGAGTCTTTGCTCAACGGTAAATGCCTGCCAGCTGATGATGTTTTTTTTTTTTGAAGTCTTTGTACCTACTCTTAAAATTTTGTCTGTTAGCCCCGATAGCAGACGTAGCGGAATCTTTTGAGTGTTGGTAGGTACTATTAGATTTATACCCTTTCGGTAAAAGAACATCCTGATTTTATTCTCACCGAAGAAGTGACGTTGTTAGAAGTTATAAAAAAAATATCTGTTGGTAGGTGCTTCCCCTCAAAAACGAGATGAAGAAGCCGGAGTTGTTCCAAAGACCGCTTGGCGTTCTGAACGTGGGGATGGTGGTGGTGGCTTGCATATTCGTCTCTGTCGGCTTCCTCGGCTACTTGAAATGGGGAGACGACGTGATGGGGAGCTTGTCTCTCAACTTGCAGCCCGGAAAAGTGTATGTGCATTCAGAGTTTTTATAAACGTCCTATTCCCTGTAATATTGAACCTTAAGCTTGTCCGGATCTTATGTTAATTTCATCTGAATAGATTGACTGCATGGAATCCTAAATCGTTGTTTGCTCGTCAACATAGAAGTTTGTGTGCGCTCTCTTCTGTAAACTTTAAATATTCTGACGTCCGCTACTTCCTGTAGATACGGGACTACAATAGCTTTTTATACGTATAGGTATTTCCTATATCTTATAGTGTTAAACATCCTTCTTTCGGCGATCCTTCAGGCACAGGCTACCTATAGTCAGCTATAAGTTTTCATCAAAACTCATAAAGACTGGCTTGTTAAAATTTTAGTTACCATATACACAAGTAAATACATACTTATATTGGTGGCCGCAGCAGTGCGTGTCACTAACTTACATAAAAACCTCGAGCGGTTACTCAAGCTCAGTTTGTGACTTTAGAATCATTGAACTCAAGAAATGTAGCTAAACGCTATTCAGTAAGATATGTAGGCAATGATGCTGAATCCATAGAATAACCTACCTTTATAGGATTTGGAGCACCTACTTCCTCTAAGACTTACCTACCTAAATAATATAATTTTTCTATGTTGCTCTTTCCATGATTTTACGAATTAAATTCAAATTCAAAATTCTTTATTATGCATAGGCCTCACGGGGGCTCTTACATATTGTCATTTTTTACAACTACCACCGGATCGTAACGCGGCCTCCACTGAGAAGATCTGGCAAGAAACTCAGCGGGCTTGTCGTTTTTCAATTATATAAGATTTTTTTTAAACAAATTTACAATTAATATATCTTAAACTATAAGCTTGCAAGAGTACTGCAGTTCAAGCCCACGCAGCTTTATCCTCCAGGTAATCCGAGATTTTATAATAGCCCTTTTTAGACAAATGGCTCTTAATGGTAGTTAAAATTTTTTTTATTAGTAGATCTCGTATATCCTGGGGCAGTTTATTATAAAAACGTATACCTTGGCCCATAAAGGAATTGCTAATTCTGTGGAGACGCGTGGAGTGTACAGCAAGATTGTGTTTGTTCCGAGTATTTATATTATGTCGATCACTAACCTTAGCGAAAGTACTTATATTCTTTTTTACATACATCAAATTTTCATAAATGAATTGTGATATAACCGTTAGAATGTTTATTTCTTTAAATATTTGTCTTAATGAATCCGTAGGAGCCAGATTGTAGATCTCACAGCTCTTTTCTTAGCAATTAAAGCGGACTACTAATAAACTCTTGCGAGCTTAGTACATATTGTGAAGGCATTGAACAGATTATTTAAATATCTCCAGGTTAAGTAACGTGGTGCAAGGTCTGATAGCCCTGGCGATGTTGTTCACATACCCGCTGCAGTTCTACGTGCCGGTCGCGATCACTTGGCCTGTGCTGCGCATCAAGTGCGGAGAAAGATACTCTGTTGCCAAAGAGCTGGTCTACCGAGTCTTGCTCGTTATGCTCACCTGTAAGTACCGCTTATCCCAGATATAGATATATAATAACACATCGAAATACAGTTTATAGTATTGAGACCGACAGCAACCGAAACCAATAACAAACAAGGCAAAGAAGAAATTTCAATTGTCACACAAAGATCAAAAAAAATATTTCAATACATTTTGCAAGCGAACTTTTTTGCGGTGGAAACCTTTAATGGATTCCCACTATTCCGTGGGTCCCCGGGACCTGTTGGCGTCATCCGGGGTATGTGGGAACTAACCCACTAAAACCCCCGCGGCTGTCGCACAGCACGTGAGAGATGGGACCTGTGCTCTTCGGTGAGACCTGCACAGGAACCCCTCAGTGCCTTGCATTTGAACCCGCCGCCGGGGGACGCATTTTTGTCCATTGTTCCAAATTATATCTCGTAAAGAAAATCAGGGTCCTACTCTTAGAATAATAACGCCTACTAATATGCATGCATGGCTCGAAATAAGGGTAATCTATGCAAATAATTTCAGCTGCTCGATTAATTGTTTGTTGTTCATTGTCATTCGTTTGTTGTCATTCATTGACGGATAATGCTAAATCATGAATAGTATTGAATAGTAATATTGAATAGTATAATAAATAATCATCCGACGCTTATCCTAACGGTGCAAATGAAGTGATATAGTAGTCTCACTTTGAAATTTTGACGCCCCGTTTCGACCCCCATAGGAAATAAAAACATTTTTTTTTCATTTGGGATGGGTTTGGCTAAGTAAGATCTAAAACTATTCCAAGTTTTAAATCGATAGCACGAGTGGTTCCTGAAATATATTGGCGTGACAGTGTTGCTTTTTGTTTGTTTTTTTTCTATCTAAGGTGTTAGACGAATAGTAAAATAACTTTAATATGTCCAACGATGGTATGGAACCCTCGGTGCGCGAATCCAACTCACACTAGACCGGTTTTTCACCTTTTAGGTATGGAAGCGAGGTTAAATAATATTATATGTGTATGGTTTATGCCAATTTCATATTAGACCAGAGAAAAGATGTACCTTGATAAGCTAAATCGTTCGTCATTGCTTTATTCTATTGCAGTTACGCTGGCACAGTCTATACCAGAGCTGGGCCTTTTCATCTCCCTGATTGGAGCAGTCAGCAGTACTGCGTTGGCTCTCATGTTCCCGCCTCTAATTCAATTGGTCTCCACGTCCCAAAAGCAAGGAGGCATCCCGATGTACGTCTGGATCAAGAACCTGTTAATTATAATGCTAGGCTTGTTTGTGTTCATCACTGGTACCTATCAGAGTATCGCTTCCATCGTCAGAGCTTTTCAAAAGTAGGTAACAATCGGAGTAGGTAGTACAAGTGAGTGAATACAATAATACAAAATGCTTTTAATGAGCACAAAAGTGTGTTTTACAAATAAACATACACTAGACCCCACACTAGGATACCCTGTGTTGTGGGATCTAGTCTCTTTCGTCGTTAGGGAACAGAATAAGTAATTAATAATATTAATATTATATCTACTATTAGACTTTCGCGTTCCATTAGCGAACTTTAGTTTATTCGGGAATTAGCGCGATTTACTTTATATGTATATTTTAGCTTGACGTTTCGGCCAGGTTACACCAGCCGTAGTCACAAGCAGGAGACGGAATATAAAGTAGGTAAATCGCGCTAATTCCCGATTAATTAAAATAAAGTTCGAAGGGACTGAACATTATTTTAGTGCTCAGATTAGATATAAATTATTTCTCTGTCTCATAGTCCAGAATTATAATCGATGAGTGATATTTAAATCTGTAAATAAGTTTAGAAGATATCTAATTATGAATAGAATTGGTAGGTGAAATGGTACATAATTAATATATTCATAATAATAATTAATCTATATTATTAAGTTTCTATACGTCCAGTGTAAAGATTTATCTGTAAGTCCACGATATTTATGTTTAAAATAATAAAGTAGTGCTATAGCACCTAGTATCTCTTCTGTTTGAATTTCTTTAAGATTTTTATTATATTATGCATCTTTAGGTTTAACATAATTAAATAGATATTTGTATAGATATATATTTTAATAATTACGTTTTATATCAGTATATGTACCTAGGTTATTGTCAATAATCACTGTGATGTTGTTATGTATTTGTAAAGGCGCGCTGAGAGAAATGGTACGCTGATAAAGTTAAGTTTGCTCTGTTGCCTAGCACCGAGCAGCTCTATGCATTGAAAACGAGAATGAGATTATTGATGAAATTATTTGATAAAAAAGAACTTGAGTACCTATATGCAAGCCGTATAAAAAATTTAGTACTATATAAGAGAATAATTGGTGTTCTGTTAACTATAGGTACCTACTAGTAATCCACAATTTTCGATTCTGGCTACTGCCTACTCAGAGCGGCAGTAGCCGCCCAACAGTATTATTACAATATGTTGTAAAACTGTGATAATAATGTACTGAAATTATGGCTACGACAATAGTGTTACAAATGACTGTTTGTTACATTTATCTCGACGCGCTAGTGCATACAAAATTGGCTGTCATGAAGGATGGCACCGGATTTAGGTAATTGACCTGTTTAAATAACATTAAGTCTGTGATACATGGTCGGTATTACAGTAACATTTTTGTTGAATGGTAGGTATTCAACAAAAATAACGTCGAATAAGATAGATGTTGTTTCTTAGGCCTCTGCCTCGAATCTTGCGGGCAGCGGGGCGGCCCAACCGACGACTAGCCCCAATATCCCTATTCAATCGCCCTATCCCCTGGACTAGGAAGGTTAAGTACCCCGGAGTCACCTTGGACTCCGCCATGACTTTCGGCCCGCACATTAGGTCCGTCCGCAATCGAGCGGCTTTCGTATTAGGTCGCCTGTATCCCCTTCTCTGCAAGCGGAGTAAAATGTTGCTTAGAAATAAGTTGACATTATACAAAGCTTGCATTCGCCCAATCATGACTTACGCGAGTGTAGTTTTCGCGCACGCCGCCCGCACCCATATCGATAGCTTCCAGGTTATCCAAAATCGTTTCCTCCGACGTGCCGTCGGTGCCCCGTGGTAGGTACATGCGGAACGTAGATCTTACGTAGATCTGCATTCCGATTTCAAGTTAGAGCCACTTCGTAAGTTCCTCAAAGAAGCGTCGAAACGCTACTTTGAATCCGCGTCCCGTCACGCGAACAGTTTAATCCGCGCCGCCGCCGATTACTTCGCCCCTAGTCCTTCTGACTCGCGCCGCAGACCACGGCACGTACTGCTCGACCCTCCTGACCCCATGACGGTCCTATTGGACCGGGATGCGCCGAACCCTCCCCGACAACCGTATGCTACACTAGCTATCAGACACCGGTCTCGCCGGCGAGGCCGAAGGGTCGTACGTATGCGACCTCAACGACGTGCATCACCCCACTGAGTTTCTTGCCGGTTCTTCTCGTTGTGAACCGGTGGTAAACTCAGCCCTCTCTTAAGCGACAGCCCAAGCCGAGGCCGTGCCTCCCTGAGGTGCCCTTGAGCTCGTCGCTACTTCTGCCGTAAAGGCTAGAGCGCTTCAAGCGCTCGCCTCCTATTGTCCGGTGAAGCTGTAATGGCCATCTGCGGCCAACAGCGTCTATCATTCCAAAAAAAAAAAGCGGCGCGGGAGCGGCAGGATCTTATGCGTAAAATTAAATGGACCGGTTTTCGAAAACAGCGGCGCCCCGCTTCCCGCAAAATTCAAGGCTGAGGCCTTAGGATTCACTGGACATTTGAGTCCATCGAGTTGTTGCGGTGGGGTTGCTTTCTCCGCCCCCGTGACCAAACCCGCACAGTGACAGTTTCCTAGGCGGCTGTATTGTTCCCCCCGGCAGCGGGCTCAAAGGCAAGGCAATGAGGTTTACCAGGTCTATATCCCACTGGTGAACCCAGGTCCTCTCATGTTTTCTTGAGCCCACATAACCCGGTTGACCCCCACAATGTCCCGGGTATTAAAATTTCCTCTGCCTTACAAAAAAGTAGCTGTCGTTATATAATGAGGACCTGTGTTATCATATTTCTACATTCAAAATTAAAATCCATTGCCTTCAAAGTTGGTTGTTTTATTTTGAATACCTAAGGTTGACGCAGACGTAAAGCGACGTCCTTCGGAGTCGCTGGACGTTCGGGGTGTAGGCCCTAAGACGCCCATTTAGTACGGCGGCGACTCCGAGGAGGACGGCGGCGGGGTTGCGACCCTCGTCCCCGTGAGCACCGTGTCAGGTTCCAGGGGGGCTACAATGTGCCCCCCGGCGGCGGGCTCAAAGGCAAGGTACTGATGCAGATCCCACTGGAGAGCCCTGGGGTCCCCCCTCATGTGCGAAAGCCGCGGGGGTTATAGTGGGTAAAAAATTCCACATACCCTGGTTGAGCCCGACAGAGCTCGGGAGACTTTTCCAGATTTCCCCACGAAAAAAATTAGATCTGAGTAGAGAAAGCTTTTTTATGACGAGCTTGTTTGACGTCATTTATTCTTATTTGACTAGACGTTTAATACTTGGAACTTAGTTTCGTTATAGCCCTACTGTCAAAAACTTTGAATCTTTCCATTTCCATATCCTATGAGATTTGGATACGATTTTTTTTGGAAGTGTTTCTTGATGCCTAAACAACATTTTAATTTATAAATTGGATCCCAATACCTATAGATACGTCCTCAAAAAATAAAAATTATGTATTATTTGCAATAACTCACTCCCGATTAATGATAAACTTTCTGTGTTTTCATAATAATATAGGTGGTATAATGTATTAAGCAAATACAATGAGTGATATAACAAAAACTGAACATGGCTGAAGTTTCAACGATTTTTGTGCTTTTTTTTGGGAGCCATAGGAAAAATAAATAAAAAATTATATCTTCCGTTTGGAACAAAATTGGCACACGGGAGTTTACCTCTTAGCTTCAGAATTATCTGTTCTATCCAATAAGCGAATAAAAAGAGGATGTCCAATTTTCGGGGCAAAAAACATACTGTGCGACAGCTAGTTGACAACCAGTCGATAGGCGTTCACTAACCAGTCGCATGTCTTGATGCGAACCGAGCCTTTACAGTGCATTAGTATGCGTTGCGCTATGAGGTCCATATCTACTAAGAATTAAAACCCGCTTTACAAGCAGTCGCCAGTCTGGTGCTTATCTATCCGTCTACGAGACGTTAGGCTTGCGGCAAGTTTAATTAGTTTTTCTAATAATTTTGGCGATTACTAAGTGGTCAGTTAATCCAGAACGGGGACCAATTAGACTAAACTCAGTATAAAGTGACGCCAAAATTATTTATTCTTGTTAACAACGATTTTCGAGTATCATGAGGATAAACCAAAAAAATAATGTTTTAGGGGTACTTTGACTTGAGTGGGGGGAAACTTCTCAAACAGTGGGCAACCCTTGTAGCCGCTGCAAACAAATGGACGTAGCTATGCAAAATGCAAAATGGATCCAACCCACAAAATTTACATCAAAATATCCAAGCCGCTACATAACTTGTTATAAAGAAAAATGAGGACACGTGGCCATAGGTTTTTTTTTGTAGTAGTAGTACTGTTGGCCGCAGATTGCCATTACAGCTTCACCGGACAAGAGCACGTAGCCATACGTATGACTTTAAATGATATAGATAGATGAATCATAGCGCGGTTATGAATGTGTTAAATGGGACAAGTAGGTATTAGACTGAAATAAAACAATATATTAATCAGGTATAAGTTGTATTAAAGACAAGTTTTCTGTAATATTACAGTAAAAACCGTGAGAGTGGAACATTATAGCTACAATGCAAGTTTATTATTTAAATCTGTTTCGACTCATTTGCTCTGTTTTCAAACATAAAAAAAAAAACATTTGTTATAGTGCATTACAAATAAACATCTATATAAACCGTAAGCTAAGCTTATTATTACTGTTCGTCGACATATCCTACTTATTATATATTTTTAAATTTCGAATATAATTTGTAAATGATAATAACAAAGCTCCAATTGAAAAACCAATTAAGTACTACCTTACATAATGTAAAGTTAACATAAAACTAGGAAATAGGAATTATTAATTATAATTTTATTATAAAGACTTATGTTATAACCCGTAATGTCCCACTGCTGGGTAACACCGCCGCCAAACGGTAAGCTAGCAAACGATTCCCACCGTTAGAGATGTAGCCAGCGAGAGCAAAAAAGATAAAGCTAATATGTGTATCGGTTAAAATAATATATTGCATAACAAAATGTCTGAAATATTTTTTTAAGACTACTTAAAGTAGATTAGCTTTACTGTTCTATCTTAGTATCATGAGGATGTTAATTTTTCACCGGTCAAAATAGACAAGTGACATCGAAGGTGGGTGTTATACTTTTTATACCGCTCTCTGAAGACAAAGACATTGTTATCTAGACAAAATATTGATTTTAATGTTAATTCGATGCTTGATATCGATGTATTAATGATATTGCTAACATTTTTTCTTCAATATACTTATCTTAACCGATATATGTAGATATTTAAAATATCGACATGATATTATATCGATACCTTTGGTAGCTTATGTTACATCTCTAACGGTGGGAATCGTTTATCAGCTTACCGTGTCCCGCGGTGTAAGGGTCTCAACTCCTGTATCATAGGAGTTGAGAGTTTGACCAAGTGCGGATTGGCGGAACACACACCTTTCAAATAAATGAACATCTAGTTTCCTTACTAGTATGTTTTTCACTGATAGCGAATGGCATTTTTAGATTATATTGCCACATTGATACTGCCAGGCTGGAATAGAATTGGAACCTGTGGCGTGCACATACTTTTATGGCAGGGTAGTAAAAATAGAAAATTACCAAAATGTCTACGAGACGTTCGACTATATTTTTTATGCCTATCAGTAAATGAACTATATATTAGTTACAGCCATATTTTCTTTTCAAAAACTAAATATTTCAGTTTAATTTATATTATAAAAGAAGAGAGAGATAGAGAGAGGTCATAGTACGGTAGGCAGTATTTTTGCATGTATGGACTGCACGCCACTTGTTACAACAGGCCCTTTACAGCAGGCCAAGACACTAGGTAAACATCGCATTATTCAGTATAACAAGAATTATACATATAATGTATTGGTTTATATGCATAATATTATGTACAAATAAATAATTAGGTACAATCACTAGCAGAACAAAATAGTTTATTAAATTCTTAAACACTACTTATAGGTTTAGACAGTTGAAGTGGTAATGTTAAGCTGCAATATACTAGTGATTTCAAAATTATCAAACACAATATGTTATGTCTGTAATCACAGCGAATATGCACAGGTATTCCAACAACCAATCTTATTACATAATTAATCTTACATTTTATACTAACCCATTACCAAATAATAAATAAATTAAAATTAATATCATAAATTAATACTACGGGACGATGACGATCACCGGCCAGTAAGCGAGTAATTTGATAACGTGCTTTTGGGATTTGCTATTCTGATAGCAAATCCCCGCACTCGGTCTGTGCTGCTATCTTTCAATTTCTAGTAATCGACAATCCCGAGAGTAATCGTTACGTACTAGCTGATGGTTGACGCACGACCAAAACAGTTACATCATAATAAATTATGTATGAACACATTAAAGGTAGCTCGAGTAGGCGTCTCGATTAAAAACAACTTCCCTTGAGTGTATCTATGATACACACAAGGGAAGTTGTTCTCCTCGTCTGTTTACAAGCAGAAAGAGAGTGTGTGTGTTAGAGAGTGTGTTTGTGAGAGAGAGAGAAGAGATTGCATTATCGAGAACTAAACTTGCAATGTCTTTAAAATCATCAATGAAGTAAATGACAGTCTGTAAAAATCCCGCTGCCTTAAATGTGCCCATGCTTAATAATCCTCCCTTAGATTTTCACATTCAACACTTTGTACTAAAATAAATATCTACTAAAATATGCACAATAAGTACGTAACAACACAAACTTAGATCTATGTCATACATAATACTGTTAAGTTAAAAATAATTGGAGCAGAAAGTTGTATACACAAAGATATATTTCGGAAAAAACTTCTGTTTATTGTCACGCTGTGTTACTAACGATAGAAGTATCTTTCTGGAATATTCTATAACTCTATTTTATTGCGAATTACAATTACGGTTGCACGCTCACCTTGTGAATGTCCCATCAGCCTGGACTAAGCGATTTGCTTTGTAATTTATGATACGTACAGCTAAGGACTGGAATAGTTTGCCTGCATGCATTTTGAAACAAGAGAAACAATCCAAGATTCCTCCATAATGTGGTACATAAACCGTAATTCCATGCTTTACATTTTATACAAGGTTCCTACTCCAATATAACATAGTTAAGAGTTCATGCTTGCTTATATTACACCCGAAAACGATTTCATATTTAACACAATAGAAATATGTGAAAATATTTATCTAACTTTGTCAAAAATAATTTAAACTCTTAAATCAATTTAACATTTGTATCGCATAGTTTGCGTACATCTTATCCGAATTTTTCACAGCACTTATCTCTCACTATATAATAAATAATTGCAAGATATTGAGAAGTATATTCTATATCTAAAGAGGAGCCGGCAGTTTTAAGTTTTTCAGGGTTATTAAATGATCAAGCAGTTCTTATAATAAAAACCAAAAGCAAGGTACATGTGTCATTATCTAGAGACTTTTGGAGACTACCCATCAGTTCTCCACGTTGCCGCGTTGGTGCAATCGGAGCCCGTTTTGTTTTAATATGTCACTCGTATAAATTTCTAAGTAGATGGGATAAATAAAATACTATTATTAAGAAAAAGTCGTAAGGTTGAGATAAAATGATTAATTAACGCACTATGATGCGTTTCGTACAAATTCAAATATGTAGCGTAAATTATAAACTCATTTTTGGGGTCCGCAGCCAGAAAAACGACACACGCTTATCTTTGTGTCATCCATACGTGGAAAAGTTTTTTAAACGCTGTCTTGTAAACGACCACATAATTCAGCAGCTGTTTTTTTTTGTGGCTGCGCTTCAAACAATTGAGGAGTGTGTTATTATTAGGAATTACAATATGCCAGAAATTACAACCTTCAAGCATATGAGGACGCGCCACAGTATCGCCACACCAGCGGTAGCTAAAAATACGTTTTAATTTCGTTTTTAAGTAGACTTTTATTATTATTAAATTAAATATTATTCTTACCAGCCCTTGTTTATGTCCCACTGTTGGGCAAGGGCCTCCCCTCAACATGAGGGGGCTTAGGCCATAGTCTACCACGGTGTCCAAGTGCGGGTTGGCGGACATATATTATTATTATACTGATATTTTTGTTCACTAATCTATGTATTCTCCCTGAGAAAAAATAATTTATCTTAACTTTTGTGTTTTTAGCAGATTTCAAATATGTTTGCTATAACCATCGATATATAATAAGTAACCAGATAAGCAGTCACTTACTAAATTTCATCCAAAATATGGCAGTGATAGCTTAAATATTCCGTATAAACGTAAGAGCCCGAGTGACCCGTCCAGGACTGCGCAGGATGTTAACGGTTTTTATAGGCGCAATGGTCATTGTACATTATTTTTTTTGTACAATGCTGTATCAATATTTACGCTACAAAAACAACGATGTATAGCGTTAAAGCTATTTCTGCGATGTTCCTACCGTAGCGCATTATACCCGTAGTACCGTTCAAGCCACGCCACTAACGAGACAGGGATAGTGGCGGACAACGCGCGAAAGGGAGAACGGGATAACCGTAGGCACGGGGGGCAACCGAACAAGTCTCAACGTAGGCCGACCAACTTATCTTTGCTGGTGGCGCAACGAGAATTGAACTATATTCTTATGAGAACTACGTGTAGTTTGAGTGTTTTGTTTAGACAGTAGCGGCAAACTTAATTTGGTCGGCCGGTAGCTTGGCGGTTGGCGGACTAGTAGCAGAGATATTTACGGAAATATTTATTATTTCGTGTTTTAGTGATATCTTACTGATATCTATCATTTAATCTAATACTATTAACTACTACTAATGGAAAATATATGTTCCGTATGAAAATTTGCTGTTGCGAAATGTATTAAGGCAGTTTTTAGACGCAAATGAGGCATTTCGACACGTCTTTACGCTAGCTGTTGTCGGCTCTTACTAATTTGAAATAGCGACTATTAGCGACACAACTGTATCCGTAGCTCTATTTTCGTGTCCACTTTTCGGGCCGTGACAGCTTATCTTGTTTAGATAGTATATCGATGGCTATAATTATAAATCGCTGCTAATGATGTATAACGAATTAAGGAAAATACCTATAATTTTAAATATTACTAATACATTTTATACACTTCTAAAAATAAAAAAGTAAATGACTGTTTGAAGCATTATTTCACATGTGAAAATGCAATAAATTAATTGAGTTTGTGAAACATAAAAAAATACTACACAATCGTAATTAATTAGTGAATACGATATATATTTAATTAAGAGGTAATATCGGTCCGGCGACTGTATTTAGCTCATATTCACATTCAGAGTCCCAAGAATACAATAATAAACGTAATAAAAAATATCCCGGGATAATAACACAACCCAAAATAGACAGATCCCATACCATGATAACCAAACCGATACAAATAAACGTGTACTTTTTCTAAATAAGTAGGAACATACTTATATAGATAAATAACCCTCAGATTGCCTCAGACCCTCAGAATATCTGTCTGGGTGGGAACCGAGCTCATGACCTTTTAGGTAACAGCCAGGTTATCTAACCATGATACCAATGGGCCCGTAATTATTACATACTTTTTTTGTAATAGTTGACAAGTCAGCTACTTTGTTAACATGATGCGCCCTTAGCATTCTTATTTTCCATCAACGTTTATTATGAATGTATATAGACTTGCACGACCGGCGGAAGTCTCTCAAATGCTCGCCGAAATATTTGTTGATTTGTCTGCTCTATACATCGATATAATATATAAACTAGATTTGGTGTCACGGTTCAAAAAGTGGTAGCGACAAATAGCGCCCTTGTGTCGCTATTTCTTTACAAGCCACATCCTGACAAATTTATTTCTGCCGATAGGAGTGTCGCTACTGTCTATATGAAACTGTCAAACTACAAGTCATTATCATTATAAAATCGTTAGTTCACGTTTCCGCCACGAACACAGATAAGTTTGCAACCTCCGCGACCACATTTTAGATGTCATTTTGTTCGTGAATGTTTATCTAGTTTATATATTATATCGATGGCTCTATAGAATCATTCATTCTAGTCTTTTGTTTTAAACAATATTAAACAAAATCAACCGTATGATTAGATATAATTATTAATATGTACATACTAATCAAGCGTCGTCATGTAAAAGCACTTGAATGCCAATAAATAGTTAATACACAACTGTCTAAATAATACTGTACAATTGCGGCTTAAAAGGTAGAAATAAATAGAGAACTATTAGGAAGATATTATTACTCGTACCCACGTCATATAAAACGGCCTACACACAGCCCTAAAATCAGTGGTGTTATCGGGACAGTGGTGGGGAGGAGCCGTACCCTAAATCACCTCGTGTATAGGCAAATCGCAACCAGATTTTATTGTTTACCCTAAATTCTAAAATCGCTTCGGGCGAGCTCACGATTTAGGGACGATTATCGTCTGGGGAGCGTTGTCGGCACGTGTGTAGCGAAATCGGGACGGATTTCTACGCAGTATGCGCTCGAGTGCTGCGGCGATACGACGTGCGGGCGCTACGTTATGGTATCCTGTTTTTTAACCGGCTTCAAAAAGAAGGTTCTCTATTCGACGCTTATGTATGTAATATTGATAAAAATGCGTAATTTTAATATAGGTTAGTATATGTGGGCTTCTAAACAAATTTACCAAATTTTATGAGTGTGTATGTATGTAGGTTTGTCCGCGGATTTCTCAGAAACTACAAGTCCGATTTCGAAAATTCTTTTTGTAATAGTATTTTTCAACTTAGGGTAGAGTACAAGTTTTATCAAAATCAATCCAGTTGTTTAAGAGATATACACTTTTTATGTTTTCAGTAAGTTACTGTAACGTAGACGTTCGAGTTGCGTGATAGTGCTGATACCTATCTTGGTAAAATAAATCACTAAAAAGTGTTAAATAAACTATTTAAAAAGAAATAATAACTGACTTCAAAGTAAAGTATCTAACAAGCATAAAATAACGAAAATATATTGAAGTCGGTGTCAGCTGGTGATAGTGTTAGTGAACATGATTAGCTAGCACCGACTTCAATATATTTACGTTATTTTATGCTTTTTAGATAATTTACTTTGAAGTCGATTATTATTATTTTTTAAATAGTTTTTCGTCTCTGGTTAGGTGGCACCATAGTAAGTGCCAAGGCAATGCCTATTTATTGCTGTTTTGAGAGTGTCGGCGGCATCTCGGATCAACGAGCAGTCTGTTGCACGGTCGGTTATGTACTAACTGGTAGGGACGTGTGACGATATCGCCACTGATTTTAGGGCTGTGTGTAGGCCGTCTTACGGAGGTATTTATAGGTAATATAAATATACAAAAAAATATTTTTTACAGACAACACTGCATACGTTTCGCCTTATTACAGCGTGAGATAGTGTTGATATTTTACACTGACAACACGACAATTTCACGCGGCAAATATCGCAACCTATTTATTACATCAGAAGTAATGTCCTCGCATACTCAATCCGTATCGGTAACGGTTGCCGTTATTATTAGAGAAATAATACAGAAATATACTTGGCATGATCTGTTAAGTGGTTTAAATAATAATCTTGATAATGTAAAGAAAATAAAGGGCAGTACTGCGACATTAAATACTATTTAAAAATCCTGTGAATCAAATATTATGCATTGTTTATTTGATAAAATCAATTCATGAAAATGAAACAAATGAATAAGCATTTTTATGTTTTTTCTTGTTTTAACGATATTTTGTATGTATTAGTTAATTAGTGGTATATCTAGCACTCCATCTATTAAAATACTCAACGAAAGCGGTAGCGGTCCATTAAAAATACGTAGTTACTGGCTTTTCAATTGTTTTTTTTTTACTGAAAACCCTGCATGTGTAGTTGCGGACGGATACTGTTAGCAACTGTAACTATTCTGTTCTGTGTGTGAAGGGCCTCATAACTATTAACACTGTTCGGTAATCGATCAGGTAGTAGTTAGGCAATGGTGCCGATTCTGTTGTCACACACTAGACTAAACTAGACTAAATTTTAGTTTAGTCGTGTCTTTCCTATTCAGTGATCCATGAATTAAACTAAATTAGGTATAGTTTGATAGAATATAATGGTTTTAGTTACTCAACTTAGTTTTAAACGTATTTAGCTATTCTGTTGTGCACAGTTTACGTCATTTATGCCTAATATTAGAAACTTCAAACTAAAATTAGATCAAATTAGTCGGCATCTAAAAGACGTCGATTAAAATAAAATAGAATAGACTAAAATAGAATGAAATAAATATTAAAATTAATATTAAAATAAATATTAGAATAAATATTAATATAAATAATAAAATAAATATTAAAATATTAAATATTTTTTATTAATAAATAAAATAAAATGTTAAAATAAAATAAATATTAATAAATATTAAAATAAATATTAATAATTATTAAAAAATATATATATAAATAATAATAAATAAAAAAATATATTAACAAATATTAAAATAAAATAAATATTAATATAAATACTAAAATAAATATTAATAAATAAATTTAAAAAAATTAAAAATAAATATTAAAATAAATATTAATTAATATAAAAAAATTAAATAAATATTAAAATAATTATTAATAAATATTAAAAAAAAATAAAAAAAAATATTATTATTTTTATTTTATTATTTATTTATTTATTTTTTAATATTTATTTCAATATTTATTTTAATATTTATTTAATATTTTAATATTTATTAATATTTATTTTATTTTAATATTTGTTAATATATTTTTTTTATTTATTATTATTTATTTTATTATTTATATTTTTTTTTTAATAATTATTAATATTTATTCATATTTATTTTAACATTTTATTTTATTTATTAATAAAAAATATTTAATATTTATTTTATTATTTATATTCATATTTATTTTAATATTTAAATGTATTAAAATAAAATTAATATTAAAATTAATATAAGTATCGTAGCCGGAGAATTATTTTAGTTTAGTTTAGTGTAATCAGATGAACAAGAGAATTGTTTTCAACTAACATGATTTGACCAATGAAAACCTCACTATCAACTCAATTTAGTAGCTGTCGAAATCAAATTAAGCACTTAATCATTGTTTGACACCACTAAACTAAAATTTAGTCTAGTTTAGTGTAGTGGTGACAACAGAATCGGCACCATTACACCATTTTGGCCAATAACGATACGATAATAAAGGTCCTAAATGTAAACACAGATTGATATAATATTTTTTTCTAATATAGGTACTTCAATATCATTTTTCGTTACTGGAAGTATTTTAATAAAGAAGCCATATATATTATTCTATCAACGGTTGGGTATCGCCAACGCTTACCTACTTAGTTAAATACATTCAATCAAAATAATATTAAAATTTGTACTTTTGTACTTTGGACGAAAGAAATATTATTAGTTTAGAAAAGGTAGGGAATCATGCCAAACAAATACTGACAAAGAATCGGCACCTTCTTTGTCTGATTAGTGGATAAAATGATTATGATCAATATAGGTGCCGAATTAACATGGGTCACAGTAACTATACGTACGTATGTACCATAGTGGTAAGCTTTCAATAAATATGACATATTTAACTTAACTTTGATCTTGACTCGTTTATCGGTTAAGCCTATAGCGACCTTGTCTGCCTGTTCTTAATTTGTTTCCCAGTTTACATTAATATGTATTTAAGTAGGATATACACATCTTTAATAACTTTAAAATATAATAAAAAATATTTCAAGAAACTTGTACGAGAACAAAAATCAACACGAAATAATGTGGTACTTAGAAGTAAAGGAGGTACCAAGGTTTACATAATTATGCTTAAGAGGGTAACTAGTAATGGAATGACCGAAAACTTAACTCCAATCGTTAATTAATGAAACCAATACACAAGTAAATTATGAAATAGGCATACCAATTTCAAAATAGGAAAACGATTGTTACAGCACTCAGTCATCGGATCTAATCTCAATTCCATTCGAAATTGCACCTAATCAACGTGTAATCAGAGCTTACAATCCTACCTCCATATGATAGCGACGTTTGGGTCGTCCTCGATGATCTGGTCGAGTGTAGGCAGGTCGATTCTGGCGAGGCAGCATATCTCGTCGGTGCAATGGCGGCCGTTGAACAGGCGGCGGATGCCCAGCATTGGGTCCACGCGGTTATTGAAACCGTTGTGCCGAGATGGGGTGCGGATGAACACTGGATATCTAGCGGATTAATTCGATTAGGGACCGTAGTAACGTATACATTAGGCGAAGCGAGCGAAGGGCGGATCTCCGGTGAACAGTCCCAGCCTAAAAATGTTTAATATGCTAGGTCTGTCAATAATGGCGTATTATCCAGCATATATTTTTTGGCAAAAATAAAGAAAATTAGATAATTAGTAGAAATATATAAATGCTTTTGATTAACTGACATTGTTAGCCGTAATCTTTGAATAGTCCATGTTTTGCAGGGCTGGGCAAGTGAAATATATATATATATTTTTAAATCTAATCGAACAACTGTTGTTCAAGTGAAAATCGGTTTGATTTGTGTACATACAACCGTTACCGTGTTTTGGAATCTACTTTATTTATGATTACTAAGTACACCATTCATGGTACTTCACGCGAGCCGCCGCGAAGGACCGTGAATGGTTAGAGGTAATCTAATACAAATAAAATATCGATGGGTACCTTTTGAGACACTTGACGAGACCGTGCATCTGCGCGAATACGACGAGGCGTCCCACGTCAAAGGCGGCGCCCGTCGTGGTCGCGGACCGCTCGCAGACGGCCCGCAACGTAGTGCCTTGCTGCAGCGCGCACAGGACCATGAGCACGTCCGAAATACTCGGCTACACCATGTATACCATTAAAAATTACACTGTGGCACTCAGAAAAATACTATTTTGTACTAGATATAACCACGTACTTTTATTCTGGTGAAGTGAACATAGTGACTTTTTCATTATTTTCTTCATTAGATTAAATACAAAAATAATGTACTGTAATTGACTTTAATATTGACATTATTTAATCAACTGAATTCATGTTTGACATTGTATAACTTCATTTTGCATACTGTACTCATTATAATTTTATATGCATGCTGCTGCTATGCACCTATTTGTGTGTATTTATGGCAAAACAGGTTTTATTTAAAATGTTTATGTAAATAACTAAGTATGTTTTACAAATATTCTGTAAAATAAATAAATAGTGCGACAGTTATATGTACGTGCGTAAGTAATCATACACTATGCCTACGCTTTATTAAAAGGACTAGGATTACAGAACCAACTATAACCACTGCTACTACTAGGAGTCGTTTTTTTTTAAACGAGCTTATGGCTAGCAAACCATACTCTCCATCTATCCAAATGCTTTGAGAGTTCTTTCACAAGAAAGTACCTTTTCTTTAGAATCAGATCCTTTAGTGATGAAGGCGATACATGACTTTTGTAGTTCGAGGTCGCTGAACAGCCGGCTCAGGTTGGGCGTGGCGCGATACATGTTGCTGAACTTCAATACTGGGAGTAATGTCACCTGCACAAGGGAACATAACGTAACGTAACTCTATATAGTTACATGCTACATACTGATCTGTATTTAAACAAAGTTATAGTTCCGCCGGATTCTGCTGGAACACGTCCACTACTGAACTTAGGAACTCCCCCTTGGAACACCACAATGAACGACAATTATTGGCTATTTGAATCCGCCGGTTGCCTGCGATTTGCACAATGTCAGCCCCACTTAGTGGAAGAGCTGGTTCGTGGACGACGCTCGCGAACCCTTCTATCGGTTATCGTATTTTTTAGCGACGTGGCCTACCTATTGCCATTTCACTTTGCAGAGTCTGAGAGCTATGTCGGTGACTTTGATTTTTCGGCGTACTTCCTAATTCCGGATTTTATCGTGCAAAGAAACTCCAAATACAGCTCTCAACTACTAAACTGGGGGTCATCACTCGTTAAAAATCTTTGTCTCGCTCACTATTACTATGCATTAGTAGTCTAACTCACCGCACCGTAGTATACAAGGTTCTGAATGCAGGACTTGACAAGGGTCTTCTCTACGTTAGTGTCGGCGGCTATTTTTGAGACATGATTATACCCGTCGATGTGCGGCAACAACTGAAATAAACTTTCTTGTATTAGGTACACCCAAGTTAATAACATTGGTCTTTCACTGAACTAGATCCATCATACACAATGGCCAGACATTATTGGAAGTATTGGCATACTTAAGAAACTATAATTTATGTAATTGTTTACAGCTATTACTTTAGCTGTCTTACTGCCGAACCTACAAACGACAATTAAAGCTAATGATAATTAATCCATTTTTTGAAATTGGATTATTACGTCACTCGAATCCCATTAATACTTATTACGCAGATAGTGAGTAGAAATATCAATTATCTCGTGGTCAGTAATCGAAATTAATCATCAACTGCTCCAACAGTCGAAATAAATAGATTTTCAAATGTGACTTAATTAGAATTAATGTTAATTGGGGTTTGTGATTGCGGCAGTAAGCTGTTAGCTCAAGCCCGACGCCTATTGGCATCTTTGGCATCTCTATTCGCAAGCAAAAACTGCGAATAGAGATGCCAAAATCGATTCATCACTCGTCTCGACGGGTAAAGTGTTTAAATATAAAGCCATTTGTCGTTTATATGTAGTTTGTGGTGTATCATAGAACCTTAATCATGCACTTTTTAGCTAACAAGACGAGAGTTCAACAGCTCACTGTGCGATTAATCTTTATAAAAAAATCGACAAAAAATTGTTTGTTAAGTTTGCACTGTTTTAGAGTGGTAGCAATAAAACTATCTAAGCTATCTGAGTAAGGTTGTTTTTTGTTTCGTATATATTTTTCATAATAAAAATCATCCTGAAAAGGCAAGTTTTACTGCACTCGAATGTTTTCCTAATCACAATATATTTATAGGAATAGTTACCTGTCGCGTGGTCAGGTCCCAATCAGCCTCTATGTCAACCTCAAACGGTTCTTCATCATCCACGTCCAGGTGTTCCTGGCTCGGCGTGGTCTCCGAGCCCGCGGGCGGCACGGTCCGCCGCGGCCGACCCGGTCTCGGCAGACCGACGGACGCGACCAACACCGGCACATCGTGATCGTGCACTTGTGGCGGATCTTTACGCACTTCCAATACTTTTAAATGCATAACTGTGTCTCCCTCTGTTGGAAAATAAGATTACTAAATACATAAATATACGTTGGTATTATGTACTTACGTCGGTACTTACTACTCAATGCATATACCCTGTTTATATTTTTCATCTCAGTCATGGCGGACCGGTGGTAAAGTAAATTGATAGGGTTGAATATGACATTTATTGTTCCGGATTTGATCTTGTAAACAAAATCAGAGTATAAAATTATGATAACATGGTCTAGAATAATAATACCGAAACCTCAGGGTGATGACAACTTTAGTAAAGTGGATTCATTATGTGAGGGATCAGGGATCATGTTAATACAAATTTATATGAATTGATATCATTGTCATGTGTCTAGTAAAATTTTGATAAAACTAAAAATATAGAGCACATAAGAAGAGAAGAAATAAATTTTATTTTTCACATAACACACCAACAGTAACCAAGAACGCATTCTTTTCTATGATGAGAATATTTTTCTCATAAATAAGATTCAGTTCAATTAGCTGATTCTGTGATTATTTTGTTTATAAACATTTATTATTTACCTGTTTACAATTTTGTAACAAGTATGGATATCACATATATAAATACTGTGTATTCTATTGTATTTTCACATAGTTTATATTTATTATAATCTTTATATATATAATTCTACTGTACGTGTGTATGTATGTCACTGAACTCCTCCTAAACGGCTGGACCGATGTTGATGAAATTTTTGGTGTGTGTTCAAGGGGATTCGAGAATGGTTTAGATTCAATAAAAACGCGGGCGGAGCTAGTATTTATTATAAAATTATTGTATAGTCGCAAGAAGGCATGCATTCCTAACATTTTGATATGTTCGTCAACAGTTAACAAACAATAAGCACTTACCTACTAATGTAGCTTTGCGATAAGTATTTAAATCATGTAATAGATGCGCAAGTAATGTCGGAAGCTTGCTGGAGCCTCCGGATACAAAGCGAGTCTCTTCCTCCATAATGGTCTGTCCAGAATGACATGTCATTGTAAATTTTACTGATTTGAAACATTAATTAAATAATTAGAAATTTATTTACGTTAAACCATAAAAGTATAGCTTAGTCTGAGGTCTGCTTGCATGAATCATGTGAGCCGAGGGTTTACAGCATATTCACTAATCCATCACACAGGTTACATAGTTATATGTCTATTACAGTGGACAAATGTCTAGTAAAGATCTGCCCTCATGAACATTAGCATATTTATTTTTCAAGCGTCCCCTGTGATTTTATAACATAAATAAAACTTTTTTTTAATTCACCTGTTTTTGGTCCAATATTATGGGCTAGAACCCATTTGCCGTCCCAATAAAAAATAAATTTAGAGCAAAAAAATTAACACCATGGCAGCTATATGTTACTGAAGAGTTATTAACAAAATTGTTTTTCTTGACTTGTTTCAAGATCTGCTGGTATCAAATGCTCATCATGTGGTAAGATAACCATTTTTATAATTTTTGGTGTTATCATTACGCATTGCATTGCATAGCAATGCATATTTTACTTTCTATCTCCACACAATTGAAAGCATTTTGTTACACCAAAATACTGGTCTGAAATCCCAGTTTTAGTACCAAACAAGTGGTGACATTTTTTATGTTCAGTAGGGCAAATCCTTCCAAAATAATACAGTAAGTCAATATCTCCTAATTTCTTCCTCCTAAACAATATACTACACACTGGTATAATAATTTCTTAGGTGATTTATTATCTCTGTCAATCTGAAGCCAATTTAACAATTAGATTTTTATTAACTTACCAAGTGTTCTCCTAGTTTCTTGACAACTGGTTCATATTGCACAGTTTTAGACCAGCTGTCGCATACAAAGCACAAATTGAACAGGTACACATTACGCTCATACCTGGGGTTGTCTATGCGTATTGGATAGCCAACTATCTTGTGACCAAGGGCATTTCTAGAATAAATATACATTAACATAAAGATTTCTCTAGTAAAATAATGATTACTTTATTGTTTAATTAACGGAAGATGAGTGATGATGACATTTATTACTACAAAAATTTGCACTTATCTTGATTTCAACTTACATAGTCATTGTGCATTTTTGTATTTGTGGTTTTGGAATGATATATGCGCTGATGGAATCAAATACCTCTTTGGATATGTAGTCTTCGGGAAACTGCAACCAAGGAGTATTATTATAATTCTTAGGCTACGGTTAATATATGCCTGGTAATATTTGCCTGCCTGATTGCCAATAGATTCCAAAGACTATAAATTAAAAAAAAGGGAATTGATGGAACCACCTTCACCTGAATTAGTAGAAGTAACAAATTGGTAGGCTGTATTATCTGTGGGAAAAAGGCTCAATACTAAAACAATTCTACACAACAAAGCCAACCCTCGGCCTGGTGGGACAGAACTAAACACCCTAACTATATATAGGCAGCCTGTGCAGACCTTTTGTGATATTCAACTAAGCATTATTTATAATGTTAAAAAATCCAAATGATTGTAAAAAGGTGGCTTTACCATTGCATAAGAGTCCATGTATAAAAAGTAGGTTTGTTGTCCGCGCTACCACCTTTAGTACCACAGACAATTTTTCTTGTCCACCCCTAGAGATGAATTTTTTAAATAAAATATAATTAAAAATTTTTGATTACTTTTGTTCACTTTATAACTGTTTACCTGAATACCATGGTCGGACTGTTTGTATTGCACAGCATAAGTCTTTTTAAGCTTATTTTTATCTATGTTCAGCATATACCAGGGAAGTTATATGAGTAATAAAATCAAAAAAATATTACCAAATGTTATAGGGTAGCATAAAACAGCATAAATGCACCCGCATGTCTTGTGCCAAGCAATATGGACATGGTTTAGAGCATTTTAGTAGCAGAAGTAGTCTATAGACAAGAAAAATTTACCATAGTACTACTAGTAGTGCCACGGGGACAAACGAAAAAATACCTAAATAAATCAGCACCATCAGCACTACAGTTTTCAGCAGTACTGTATGTATATCAACACTATTTAAATAAGTATAGGTAACCTATGTATGCATTGCTAGAACATGGACGCAATAACACACATACGTCCTTCGCTCTGAGGGAAAGTCACAAGAAGATTAAAAAACAAAGTGCCCTCTCAGCATGAGTCATACTTGGCAGGATATCTTGGGGCCCGCGATGGGGTGGAATTCTCCGAGGAATATGCAGCGTATGGGCCCCTCCCGACCGCAGCCCTCGTAGTAACGAGTCTCCATCCTTTTCGCGTTCATCAATTCACGATGACCATTTTCTGCGTCCTCGTAGTCGCCCAATTCACCTATACTCCGTAGGTTTAAACGCCTTTGTACTTGCATTTGACGTGCTTTAGGGTCGCATTATCGAACAATAAAAACACAAATAGCACAATTTATTTGGTAATTCATATAAATTTAGATACTATTTTTTTATAATTTTACATATTATTGAAATCAATTGAAATAGTAAAACGATCCACAGAAAAAAAGACAAGCAGACGAACGAACGATGACGCGTTTGACGTTTGATGTCACCAACCAATGTCACATGAATGCACAGATCATAGTACATGAATGTCAATCAATACTTAAATACTCAAAAGAGATGTTCCAAAATGTATGGAGCCTGGGCTAGGATTTTGTACACTATACTCTAAAATAGGCAAACACACTTAAAACAGTTTTTAATCATACATTTACTTTAATTTGGATTTATTTGCATGTAAAACTTAGAATTTTAATTGCAACACATAACAAAAAACTGGCATGGCGGAAAAGTGTCACTGTCATGTGTAATTTTTTTTTTTTTTTTAAATATTATTGGTATTTTAGTACGTATTTTTGTTTCTGTTTTCTCCTCGAACCTGTAAAATATAAATCCGTGGTTTTCTCATACATCATTTTAATAATTAAAATATTAATTAAAATCATTTCACTACATACAATACACGCACACAACCAACTTTGACAGCAGCAGTAGCTATTGACAGCTGGCAGGCTGACCGTTTAATTCGTAGACGTTTTCTTCCTCTAAGGTTTAATTCGACATCAGTGAGACGCCATCTTAGGACGCCATATTGAATATAGATATAAAATAAATGATAATTATAATTAAAATTACAACAATAATAGTAATTTAACGAAATATTTATATTTTTCCCGGATTTTATGGATTTTTCTCGATTTTTTGAGGTGGTGTACACATTCCTAGCCCATTTTGCAACAACTCCTTACTATATACTCTTTGGTTTGATGACCGCAACACTGACTGCAAACTGCAACCAAGTGCCACCTTAAAATATGTTTAATTTAATGGCTTGGTATCCTGCCTGTGTTATATACAGAATGTTTGGAAGATCGATGCAAAGCCGTAAATCGGAACTAGTAATTGTAGCGAGTTTTGCGTTTAAAATGATGCTATATGCACCACCTGTCCATGTACCTAGAACCATTTGAACCATACTTGTCTTTTCTACCATTTTTTTGTTGGCTAATTTGAATGATTTTGATGACAAAACACAAACTGTCAATCTTTCAAACTGACCATTATATCCATCGATATACTATACCAACAAGATTAGCTGTCACGAACAAAATGACATCGAAAATGTGGTCGCGGGTCGCGGTTACATATACCTACACAACTATACACGTACACGCAAAACAATAATATGTTCATATAAAAAGATGACTTACATACTATAAAATAAGGTTCAATAATAATTGCAGACAATTGAGCGACAGCCGTCTCCGTAGCTCTTATTTTCTTATTTTCTTGACCACTTTTCGGGTCGTGACAGCAAATCTAGTTGGTATAGTATATCGATGATTATATCCAACTAACTGCAAAATGTTTATGTTTTGTCATCAAAATCATTAAAATTAACCAAAAAAAGGGCCACACTTCGCAAGACAAGTATGGTTCAAATGGTTCTACCAAGGAGGTTAGATACACAAAGATTCTTGGGTTCTACCTACTTACATACTAGTTCCGATTTACGGCCATAGATTATACACTATATCACAGACGTATTGTCGCTCCGACGTGCCGTCGGTGCCCCGTGTTACATGCGGAACGTAGATCTGCATTCCGATTTCAAGTTAGATCCCCTTCGTAAGTTCCTCAAAGAAGCGTCGAAACGCTACTTTGAATCCGCGTCCCGTCACGCGAAAAGTTTAATCCGCGCCGCCGCCGATTACGCCCCTAGTCCTTCTGACTCGCGCCGTAGACCTCGGCACGTACTGCTCGACCCTCCTGACCCCATGACGGTCCTATTGGACCGGGATGCGCCGACCCCTCCTCGACAACCGTATGCTACACTAGCTATCAGACACCGGTCTCGCCGGCGAGGCCGAAGGGTCGTACGTATGCGACCTCAACGACGTGCATCACCCCACTGAGTTTCTTGCCGGTTCTTCTCAGTGGGGGCGCGTTGTGAACCGGTGGTAAACTCAGCCCTCTCTTAAGCCTTGAGCTCGTCGCTACTTCTGCCGTAAAGGCTAGAGCGCTTTAAGCGCTCGCCTCCTATTGTCCGGTGAAGCTGTAATGGCCATCTGCGGCTAACAGCGTCTATAATTCCCAAAAAAAAGACGTATTGTCGGTCATTGTTGCGTTCTAAGGAGGAGGCCTATTTTCAGCAGTGGACATCTTCCGGCTGATGATAAAAAATCTCCTGCCCGGGCTCGAACTGAGATTCAGCTCAGTCCAATGTGGTAGAAGTCATCATCAGAAGTAACATCTTGGTATTATTTTTCATAGATTTTTTTTTTGTTACTATGTAAGTACACCTATTCTATTGTTGGTGGGTATGAATCGGGCCCGGTAACCACCGGAACGCACTTCGACCCAGTTGGATCCATTGTCCATGCCCTAGCCCTTACTCTGTTTCTGGCGTGTCGCAGAGTTCCCTCAGGTACGCAAGGATTGCGCCAGCTTGGAGCTGTACATAATCATCTGGTGTAAGATAAGCTACTCCCAGATGATCCAACCTACGTCTCGCAAGAGCGTCGTACACCTACATAAAAAGAAATGATATGCATTATAGGCCCCTACAATACATGACTGTATTATAATATCGATCAGTTCTTAGGTTTCTATTGGTTCGGGTCCCAGGTTCAAGTAATTTTTCATAATATAAGAGTAAGAATGCAGCAATATTTCTTAAAGTTTCAGACTTAACTATACTGGCTTCTTTGATTATACAGGGTGTAAGAGACATCGTACCGAAAACCGATACCAGGTATCCAGTACATGATTCTGAACACTCTAGTGTTGAAATTTTTCATCGGTTTTTTCATGAATTTCCAAAAAAAAAACATTTTTTTTAAAATGAAATTAGTATATTGGTATAATTATTGGTATAAAGAAAGCATAATTTTAATTTATAATTTATAAACTAAGATCGTCAGAAAACCTTGAATTAGCTATGCCCTTACATTCAACAAATTTTTATGGCAAATAATTTTCAGCACAGGCAGTACGTTTATGGAATACCTTACCTGTAACGATAAGGCAATCTAAATCTATATACATTTTTAAAAATCGTTTAATAGCACATTACCTCACTTTGTAGCTCATTGTTATTTTGCTGGCCTTTATTTTGATTTCAGAGTGCTATCAGTATATTTATAAGAATTAATTTATATATATAATATACATATATTAATAGTTCTCTTCGTATGTTCACATTATTATATATATAATATGTTGTTATTTATATATGTATTTGTTCATATATATTATACGTAAGTAGGTACACATCATAAGTATACATATTTTTACTAGTGTATTTTGTCTCACATAGTAACTACCCCACTTTTTGTATTCCATGCAATCTTTTTTCCATCCCAAGGTTGCCTGGAAGAAATCGCGGATAGCGATAAGGCCGCCCTTTGTACAAATTTCTTCAATTCCTTTTCTTATGTTCATTTATGTGTGTACAATAAAGAGTATAAATAAAAATAAAATAAAAACACAACTAGAACCTTATAGTACTTTTTATTGTTTTTCAAAGTATTCACCACGTAGCTTAATACACTTTTCCATTCGCTCAAACCAGTTATTATAACATTTATTCCACTCTAAAGTGGGGGTGTTCAAAATGGCTGACTTGAAAGCGTCGACTGCTTCTTCACCGGACTGGAACCTTTGACCACGAAGACTTTTTTTAATTTTAGGAAATGTAAAGAAATCGTTAGGGCTTAGGTCAGGACTGCATGGATTAAAAAAAATGAGATTCAAAAGATTCAATTTTTTTATTTCAAATAGGCTTAACGCTAGCACTTTTGAACGGTCAATTTTTTAAAAGCTACCACCTGATCACAACGCGGCCTCAACTGAGAAGATCCGGCAAGAAACTCAGCGGGCTTGTCATTTTTTCACATTTTTTTTTAAACAAAGTTTGTCTTTTTACAATTAAATCAGCACCAGCGACAGTGTGTCCTGCCGTTCAAAATATCAAATAAAAATAAAAAATACGACGAAAATACAACCAACTAAAAACTAAAATGCCAAAGGGATAGTAGTCGGACCAGTCCCCCCAAGCAGCACCCGCGCACGAGTTGACTCGAGCAGCAGCCATCACTTCCCTCAACCATATTGGAGGGAAGGGGTTGACCCGCCACACGAAGCCGCCACAAGCAAAGACTTTTCGATGGCTAGCATGACCGATCCAAAATCACAGTGGCTCACGTTTAACATTTACCTTCTGCTGTTAAGCAGTGCCTCGTCAGGCAAGACACAAAGCACTTTAACATATTACATTTTATCACAAGTCGTCTAAGTTAGATACACACTCAAGTGAATTGCCTTCAGAACGTAAATAAAGCAACAATCAATTTTGCTGCTTGACTATAAAAGAAAATAATAAAATAAAAAAAGGACAAAAGAACAGCGGCCGGACCAGTCTCCCCAAGCAGCACCCGCGCACGAGTTGACTTGAGCAGCAGCCATCACTCCCCTCAACCATATTAGAGGGAAGGGGGTGACCCGCCACACAAAGCCGCCACAAGCAGAGACTTTTCGATGGCGAGCATGACCGAACCAAAATCCCAGTAGCCTTGCGTCTTGAAATAAAAAACAAAATATATAAAAAAGTACATAAGACATCATCCAGCAGAACACTTTTCACTTTGATATTTGCTGTATTCAGTCTTAAAATTAGTATTCTAAAACTATTTGAGCAGTTCATTCCCAGGCTGTTTTGTCTTCCAAGTAATCGGAAATTTTGTAGTAGCCTTTTTTAGCAAGTTTAGATTTAACTGTGCATTTGAATTTATTTATAGGCAGATCTCTGATACAATTGGGAAGCTTATTATAGAAGCGTATACACTGTCCCACAAAAGAATTACTTACTCTGTGGAGACGAGTAACATGTAAACTAAGGTCATCTTTACCACGTGTATTCACCGAGTGAATATCACTTCTCTTTTTAAAGTTATTAATATTTTTCTTTACATACATTAAATTTTCAAAAATATACTGTGACACCACTGTCAAAATATTTATCTCCTTAAACTTTTCTCTAAGCGAATCTCTAGGAGCCAGATTGTAGGTAGCTCTTACGGCTCTTTTTTGGAGCACAAAAATAGCGTTGAGATCTGCGGCATTACCCCACAGGAGTATTCCATATGACATAATACTGTGGAAGTAACTAAAGTAAACTATCCTAGCAGTATCAACGTCAGTTAAAAGTCTAATTTTCTTAACTGCATACGCCGCTGAACTAAGCCTGCCGGACAGTTTTTTAATATGTGGGCCCCATTGCAGCTTCTTATCTATGGTGATTCCTAAAAATACAGTTGACTCAACAGGATCTATCCCAGATCCATTTAATTCCACATTGGTTCTCTCCTGTCTTACATTAGGGGTGGAAAATTTAATCAATTTAGTTTTTGATTCATTTAGGCAAAGATTGTTAGTGCTAAACGAATGAACCACTTTAGATAATGCATTGTTAACCTCGTTATAATTAATTAGTTGTCGTTTGATTTTAAATAATAAAGAAGTATCATCAGCGAACAACATAATCTCGTGATTCTCTCCTACATAATAAGGCAAGTCATTAATATAGATAAGAAACAGGAATGGTCCCAGAATTGAGCCCTGTGGAACGCCCATTGTGACCTTAGCGCCGGGAGATATTTTCCCATTAACCTACCTTTACCTACCTTTTGAATCTACCTTTTGAATTCAATTGTCTAAATACAAGTCAAAAGGTCAAGAGCCTTATTTCTTACTCCATAGTGGTGTAACTTCCTTATAAGCGTGATGTGATCAACGCAGTCAAACGCTTTAGATAAGTCACAGAATATACCTAAAGCATCCTGCGACTTTTCCCACGCATCGTAGATATTTTTCAACAGTTCAATCCCTGCGTCTACAGTGGAGCGATTCTTCGTAAAACCGAACTGATTATATGAAATAATTTATTATTATTAAAAATATATAATTTTTTGTTTTTATTTATTTAACTTTGACACTAATACTTTTTTTTTAATGAAACAAAATATTTACAGTTTATTTACAAATATGTACACTTAAACTAGGTAAAAAACTTCCTCGAAGTTGTCGCCGCACTGGGAGGGAAGGGTACCTAAAAGACTGGCGGCATTACCCCTTTGTATGGCCAAGCTTATACGTTGGCAGAAAAAGCTACCAGCCCGGCGGTCTCCTGAGACTTCGATAAGTTTGGATGAAATTTCTTTTACCAAAGCGTGCGTCTCATGAGACCAAGGCCCCATGGTCTCCACCGCAAAGGGCGCAAATATATAGCTCGAACCTAGAGCTGCATACTTGCGTCGCTTTGCATCACTAGCGGTCGCCGCAGCCCCTCCAGCCGCCCTGCAAGTTGCCGGGGTGTGGGACGCAGCAAGTGTGTCGACACATGTCGCATCCCACACCAGCGGCTTACCATGTTGCCATGGTATTAAAGTGACACCATCAGGCCTCTTGCCGTCATCTCGTGTAATGCCGACTGGTTCCAGTACGGCAGGGACACCGGCAGTGACAAGCCCCCTGCGAATAATATCATTAAGGGCGGCATGGCGTGACATACGGCCAGCGCTACGCGAGCAAGACAGCCCGTGGTGACCATATTTATCTACGTACTCCCCACAGCGACAACGATGAGGAAGGTTGGTCCTGGCACCCACCCGCAAACAAACTGCAAGACTATAAAATAAAATAAAATAAGTAATAAAATAAGTCTATAAAATAAAATGATTTAAAATGATTAGTCATTATTAAAATGATTTAACATTTGACTAAGCATCAGTTTTTCAAAGATTTTACTTAGTGTCGGTAGTATCGAAATCGGCCTAAAATTAGTTGGATCTGTAGTACAACCCGATTTAAACAAAGGAATCACTTTACTATGTTTCATAAGATCAGGAAATACACCAGATGCCAGTGGCGGTCCGAGAGGGGGGGTCGTAGGGGTCATGACCCCCCCCCAAAATCCATATTCAAACACGGCAAAATTGGGTAGCAGCTAGGGTGTCTAGGTACAAGACCAACGGGACCGTCAAATATGACCCTCCCCAAAATCGTTGGCTGCGACCGCGCCTGCCAGATGCTACACAACTATTGAACAAAACTGCCAAACTTGGTGAAATAACATGTATGATGGACGATACTGTCTTAACAGATAACCCATAAGTCACTAGTTTTTTTATATCTAGACTTTTAAAAGTATTAACAATGTCTTTTGTATTGACTTCAGAAAATTCAAAGGTAATGCGCAACCCTTCACATTATTCTTAAGAAGTAACTCAGCGGAACTAGCAGACGAAGAAAGGGTTGTGGTTGTTACTTAAGGAATACTATTGAATTTTTTTTCAAATTCTGTAGCTACTTCTATGTCCGCTTTTACAATTTTGTCATTTATTTTTAATTGAAAATCACGATTGTGTACTTTTTATCTGCCAGTTTCATTATTAATAATATGCCACGTCATTTTTATTTTATTACCTGCACTTTTTATCTTATCTCTATATATAGACTTAGCTACTGCACAGGCTCTTTTAAAATTTTTTGAATAATTCTTGACATACTCTTTAAATGCTACATTGTGGTTATGTGTTTTCTCATCATGTAAGTCATATAATTTGTGTCTACTCTTATTAAGGCCTACAGTCGCCCATTCACTAAACCCAGCATGTACACGCAGATATACATTTTTCGGTTGAAAAATATTATTAAATACCCCAGTTATTATATCGAACAGAGACATACAATTCATTCGGATTATTGTGATAGGATAACTTTAATAATCTATGGGTTAGACTTTCCTCAAAAATTTCTAAACGTCTTTTAGAAATTGGAACAAAACTAACTTTTTTCCTTTGAAACCTATCAGCTTTCCTAGGCAAAACAACAAATTGACCGGTGTGGTCAGATTCTAAGTTATTTATAATTAATTTAGCTACAGGCTTTACGTTGGTAAAAATGTTATCAATACATGTCGCGCTTGTGGCAGTTATCCTAGTTGGTTTCAAAAATGTATTGTACAAATTGTATGATTTAAAAAGTGTGATAAACCTATTACTCATTGTGGTGTTTTCTAGTAAATTTATGTTAAAATCTCCACAGACAACAATTGATTTATTTGTATTAGCCGACTTAAATAGAATATCCTCCATGCATTTCTCAAATTGTTCGTAAGGCGAACATGGAGGCGTATAAACGCATATAATAATGAACTGCTCAAATTCAATACAAGCGACTTCAATAACTCGCTCGACAGATAGGCTCACAATATCCTTGCGTTCTTTACATTTAATATTTTTGTTGAGGATAATTAAAGAGCCGCCGTGTATCATATTTACTCTACTGTATGAGCTGACAACTTGGAGATTATTAAAATTCAATATAATTTGGTTACTTTTCAACCAGTGCTCAGTAAGACACATAATGTTTATTTTGTAATCATACATAAATAATTCAATTTGTAAATCTTTACCCATCAGGACTTGTATATTCTGATGCACTAGGTTGATCGAGGACACCTTCCTAATTAGAGTGTCCTTTAAATTATGTTGTTTTATATCATTTAAGCAAGAGTTTATCTCTATTGTCTTAATATCTAATTTAAATCATGTTGTATGTCAATATTAATCGCCAGATTCATTTTTGAACTAGGCAAAATGTCAGTACAGCATTGCTCAATAGGAGCAGTAACTTTGTTAGCCAAGTTTTTGGCTAATATATCAAAAAAATATAATAGCGAACTAGCTATCTGTCTCTTAATATAATTAGAAAGATAACAGCTATCTTTATTAATAAAAAAAGATTTATTAATATAATTGTTAATGTCAATTAAATGTAAACTACATTTCAATCAAGTCAATTTTAGAAAAGTTATTAGAACATGTCAAATTGTGGAGTAACATATTTAACTTATATCTAGATTGATTTTCCACCTGTGGCAAGCTATGGCAATAGGGAAATGTAAACATAACAATTTTATCTACATTTAATTTTAGTAAATCATTATTATAATCTATTTTTTTTTGTCAACTTTTTCCCTATTCCCTATAAGTATAATTACAGAAGTTGCCTGGCTATAGTTATAAGAGAGTATTCTTCTCATAATATCGTGGTAGGATAAGCCAGGCAAACAATTATTAATAACTGAGTACTCCCTGCAGATGTCTGATATAATAGTACCCATATGTTTACCGAGTTCATCACTAAAAATAAACAATTTTTTTGGTTTCTGATTGAAAATTGCCCCTTTGACAGCTGTTTGTGTTATTAATGTAGCTTCTGAGCTCACACATTCATTGTTTTGTAAACGATTGCTTACGGGTTGACATTTACATTTATCTAGTGTAGGCTCTGCGTCAGGAATGCAATCAGGAACAGAAAAACTAGTTGAAAATCGTTTATGAATGTCTACAAAACGTTTTCTTCTATTGTTACTGTTACATTTGTCCATAACCAGTTCATTCATGGCCAGAATGTATTCCTTCATCGAGTTTTCTGAAGAATTATATTTTCCAGTCATAGATTTTAATTTACTTGCTGAGTTATTTATTTCATCTTGTAAAGCCAATGTGTCATTTTTATACTTTAAAGTACTATTTTCTAATTTTCGAGCATACATATCTAGTCTGTCAATAAGTTACAAGCGTTCTCTATTTAACTTCACATTCTTGATAAAAAATCTATGCTTTTTTACTAATTTTTGTGTTTTTTTAATATATTTATTAATCTTTACATACTTCTTTAGTTTGTTTTTATTTTTAGATGAGTTAATGTTACTGCCACATTTAACATCACCTTCTGTGTTAATTTGTAAGGTCACACATTTGTCAAGTCTATTACATGACTTGAGGGCTGTCCGTTAAATGTAGCAGACACCATGCTCTGGGCACTGACCACTAACTCATCAAAAAGACTCTGATTTAAGGAGGCTGTTATGTTATGGTTGGTTATTTCCCTCTGAGAAAGTTGATTATTTGCATCTTGCAGTTGACGTTCTAGGGAGACTATGCGTTAAAGTGCAATTTCGTACTCACTCCTACATTCATGAAAACCTGCTACAACAGATTGGAGTTTGTCCCGGGCTTCAACACTTTCAATTAATTCCAAGTGTAATCTTGACATTTCCGTTTTTAAATTTTTATTTGTGCTTAATAAATCCAAAAACTCCCGCTCATTGGCATCCCTTTCCTGGTTTAACTGTTCATTTAAGTGGAGGATGGTCAAGTCAATGTCTACTTTTTCCTGCTTCAAATACTCAATCGTTTGACGAGCGCTGTGTGACCTTGCGTTGTCGTGGTACAGGATGATGCGTCGCTTTGAGTTAGATTTTCGAAGTTCGGTGATGACTTGTGATGACGCAGGTTAATCGTTCTACGATCTTCAAGTGCAATAGTCGCAACATGTCCGGTTTTTCCAACGAACGTGGCCACCATCTTCTTTGAAGTGCTTCGAGAACAAACAACTTTAGTCGGCTTTGGCTCGTCTTGAAAGGCCCATTGCAGGCATAGATCCAAGATACGTCACCACTGATGATGTCGTAGACGTGATTTGACTCTCCCCGGTTGAACCTTTGCAGAGTTTTCTTACACCATCTGACGCGGGCCGCCTTGTGATCGTCGGAAAGCAGATGCGGTATCCAACGGCAAACTAGCTTTCTCACACCAAGCGCTACATGCAAGATGTTCTGAATGGTTGTCTATCTATTTTTTACAGGGAAAATAAAATTATGTGTTTATGTAAGTACTACAGTACAGTTTTTAAACCACGTCACGTCACGTAGGGAAAAGTATAAGTCTCATCAAAATCGTAACAGTCGTTTAAAATATATACCTAGACAATATCATTGGATATCGACAATTATTTACTCAGTGATATTGTTGAAACGCGATAATGGACGACAATTGGCTATTGGCATCCACCGGTTTCCAGCAACTCGCACAATGTCAGCAGACCACCTAAATGGGGATATTGGGGCCTGAATGTGGTATTTTGGACGTGAAAAATCGCGTGATTTCCTGGACGCTGCCCATCTCAGTTGAATTCTTCAGGCAACTTCATTTTCGAAATTGGACCAACGTATCTGGATAGTCTGTCTGGACCGATTTTCATCGGTAAAGCCGTTTGAAGACCATCAGCTCTTTTCCGAGTCGAGGTAGGGATATTTTGTATACAATAGACATTTTTCATTACTTCTATTAGTCCGAAAGATCTGAAATTTAGAACATATGTAAATCCGATGATACTAAATGAAATGGTAACCTTCACCAGGGTCTGATGATGGAGCAGGAAGGTGGTCACGGGATCTCTGCTCCAATAAACGTAGACCCATCGAATTTGAATTCGTTGGATAGGTTGTTGTCAGTAGTAGGTAGAAAAATGTTGGCCAGAGTTTGATGATGGAAGCAAGCAGGAAGATGGCAACAAGAACTCGGCTTCATTAAATGTAGGACCCACCGAATTTAAAATCTATGGTTAAATCTTGACGAGTAGTTAGACAGATACTGATCAGGGTCTGATAATAGCACAGGATAGTCATTTAAAGAGTTCGTTTACCTAAGTCGTAAGTAAGACGATCCACCTAAACGTAACGAAAGTACTTAGTACTGAGGTCACTTAGCATAGTATTGAGATCATTATGACTATATCATCGGCAAAACGAAGGTGAGTGATGAGTTCACCATTGATGTTGTTGCCGAATCCGTTACAGACCAAGAGCTTAAACACGCCCTCTGATGCGCTCGTGAACAGTATCGCAGAAAAAAACGTCTTACTGTTTCACATCTCTTGCAATCCTGTAGGTGCAACGACATGGTGACGTTCCTAACAACCAATTCAGCATTTCGATATACCTATATAGTCTATGTGGCAACGCTGGAGGGACTATCTACAGTGTTGCCCAGATCTCGATTAAACCGAAGGCTTTTATGTGCTCTACAAATGCTAGATATAATATACTCCTCGGTCTTCTGTATAATCTTGCAAAGCCTATGGATCTGTTGAAGGTGTTTTACTCTGTTCCTGCCTGATAGTAGATTGAAATTATGTGGACAGAGCGGGACATTCCGTTTCATTTTTAAGCGATGCCTGCATAGATAATACACTAGAATACTGCGTGACATTGCAAGACTTACTATATTTTATTCACTTACTTTTTTAGTCACCCTAACCGAGAAAAATCAAAGATAGCTGATTTTTGTTGACATATTGCTTATATAGTTACATTACAAACTAATTTCATGTACTTACTTACATTTATTTAATACTCTTTTCTTTCTATGAGGGGACTGTCTTGTCTTGATCTCAAATTTCCTACTCGTCATGGCTATTTTACGATTCTAAACACTAGTGACTTAAGCATTAGGTCTTAGATCATATAAAAGAAATAGATATGACGCGCGGAACTAACAAATGACGCCGGGCATGAGGAATATGAAAACACAAAGTGCTATGATTCGACCCGCAGTGATCGCGAGCCACGATCGGGAGCGCACGTCTGGTCACAGCAAAAAAAAACATCGAAACTATGCCGTACTGTGTAGTAAAATATTATAAAAACGCATCAGATAAATTAAGAAAGAATACTAGATTATCATTTCATAGGTAAATGTCTAAAAATAACAGAATTCTAATTAGTTTGGTGAACTTTTTGATCCCACAAATTCGGAACACAAAACCTCACCAAAGTCATACAGTGTTGTCATACTGCACCATTTTTTCTCCCATAAAATATCACATCTTTTGTGGGTAACTTATTTGATATTAGGAACTAAATATTAATAGATTACTTTTAAAGTTTTTAACCGACTTCAATAAAGGGGGTTCTGTATTCAATGCGTATGTATGTTATATTAATACAATTGCGTAATATTAGCGTAATGTTAGTCCATGTGGTCATCAAAACGAATGTACTGTAAATGGCAGTGGCGTGCACTGGGTTATATAACAGGGTAGGCAAAAAGTGACTTCAACCTCATCAGCAGCCGAAACGTCCACTGCTGAACAAAGGCCTCCCCCTTAGAAGGGAGGGGTTGCCATAATCCCCACGCTTGGCAGGCGGCTTGGGGATCGCAGTAAAGGTGGTAGGTAATCCAATAAAAAGACGCTGCTGCCCGTCTTCTTGTTTTCCCTTTGTCGCCTTTTACGGACACCCAACGGAAGGAGATGGGGGGTGCTATTCTTACCCGGACACCCCACGGGGATCTAATGTATTCTATATAGTCTAAGCATTAGGTATATTGGTAAAGATTATGTACCATCTTCTAGCATAATAAGGCTGCGATCAGTCTTTTAGTCTTTTAGTTTTTTAGTCTTTTCGTCTTTTTTTTGTCTTTTTGACAATTTTAGTTCATATATTATGTCGTACTTACACGGGATCACCGGATGTATCGATATACATCCGGTGATCCCGTGTAAGTACGACATGATATATGAACTAAAATTGTCATGATAACTATAAAGTTGGCATTTTTATTATATATCTAAGGATTCAGCACGGTCGATTGGACGTTAAATTCGTTTCCACTGAAATAATGGACGAACACAAACACGAATAGCCTGTAAGATTAACGCGAAGAAGAATATAAAATACAGAGTTGACCTAACCGTAAGAGAAAATAAGCAAAATAATTCTACCACGAAATCAGAGCAGGTCGACATCTAGAAGAATAATAAAATATAATTCTTCTAGATGTCGAATATGTGTTCAAATGGCGGCCTCTGCAGTTTGCAGAGGCCGCCATTTGAACACATAAATCCTTACATCCATTCCATCTCTTGCTACATGAATACATAGTTATTAGTTACAATACTGCTTTAATCAATATACTTACCGGAATTATAAAAAGAATAATTCAATAAGCATTTGTAGATATAATAATGTCAGTCGTGAAATTCAGCAAAGTATGAGCAGCACAATACACAATGACTTTTAACCCCTAAGAGATTCTGCTCAAAATCGTTTAGTCAGCAGTGTATCTTGTATACATAGTATAGAGGCTGACCTAGAAGGCAGGTGACAGCACCGCGTCGGGTGCCCGTGAACCAGGAAGTCTGCTCAAGGTCAAAATAAGACATGCGCAGTCCTCACCCCCGCTACTCACTGTGACTTTGTATTGAGGCGATCTTCTAACCATTTTATTATTTTCCTAATTTTGAGAGTAACTCTTATCGTAATAGTGATGAGACAATCCTAGAGCCATCTGATCTCAAACTAGACAGAGTCTGCATATTATTTCATATTATTTATTATTTGTGCAGCAGTGGACTTCTTGCGTCTGATTAGGATGATGGTGTCATATTTGTATATTTGGACCAAAATTTTGGCGTCCTGTGCAAATGTACATATACGGGTTACATACCGGCCCTGGAAATATACACATACTGAAAACATGGCCCACGCCCTGTTATTAGTGGAGCCCACGTTAAGATTCTTTGATGACGTTAAGATTATTCTATTATATAGTTGTAAAAAAAGTGGACACGATATAAGAGGTATGTTAATAAAGCTTATATGTTGTATTTAAATCTATAACGTATAAAAAAATACCGGTTAAGTGCGATTCGGACTCGCGCACCGAGGGTTCCATACCATCCTTGGACGTATTAAAGTAATTTTACTATTCATGTAACATCTCAGGTAGCAAAAAAAACAAACCGCAAAACTAAGTTTGTTTGTCGAGGTTTTACAACTATTTCCAGATAAAATCCTTAAAAAATCCTTATACGAGTAAATAATTTTCTTTTTTTGGGAATTGAACCGGAAATGTCAAGAAAACAGGATCTGTCATATAGGACTCTGTAATACCTTATTTTAAAATAAATATATATTATAAATTGTTTAATATTTTATCCGTAAGTAATTATAACGCTCAAACCTAGAAAAATGTAATTTATCATTCTATTTAATATCAGCACAATAGAAAAAAATCTAACCTAATAGTTAGATATTAGGTACTGTACCTAATAGACGTTTGATCTAGGCCCCGCGTGCAAAGTTACGTCGTCCGGCCAGTGGCCTCCCCTAGAACCTACACAGATTTGGACGGCGGGTGCCTGCTAGCAAATGAGAGATACAGACCTCTTCCGCGTCCATCAAAATGAGCCTCCAGACCATACCCTATTATCAGTACGATCGGAACCCTCGTACACTGTGAACGCCCCCGCGATGGCGGTCAAATAAACGGTGCACTGGAGCCGGTAACGCAGTTCAGAATTAAATAACTAATAACTTATTAGTGATGAGCGGCTCTATAGTAGTGGAAGCCACAAGTTCTTCAAATACTGAAGAAGACACGTAAGTTTATAATTAATATTATATAAATAAAAAAAAACATTTTCCGGTGTACACGACGGGTGATCTCTACCTCTTGAGGAAATACATTTAAATAATTGGTGTAGGTAATGGTGTAGGTGAAATCGATATTTGTATCAGCTGTGGAAAACGTTGGGTCGGCCTTCGGCGCGTCCTTGTGTTCCACGGCCTTCTATGTCACAGACAGACCGGGAAAATATAAATTTCACTTTTTATATACGACACTTCGTGTGGCGCGCGCTAACGCAAACTAATATATTATTTAACACTCAATACTTTGCTGGTGTTATGTATTAGGTACCTACTTATATTACCTATAACTTGTGGTAAATCGATGACGTTTTTGTAAAATTCCTACAGCCGCTGTTTTGTAGACTATTTTTTATGTAGGGTAGGTACCTACTATTATATATGCTAACAATTTTTGTTATATAAATTAAATTAAATTGTATATAAATCGCATATTTGAGAAAATCATTTCAGTGTATTATCAGTATAATAAAAAAAAACAAATCTAATAGTTACATATTAGGTACTTACTCGTGTTAATAAAATGAAATTATTATGACAATATAATTTAACAGTTGTTTTTCTGCTAATCTATAAGCTTTATTTTAATTATTTGGATCACTTGACCAGTAAAAAATAAAACAAACCCAGCAAAATAACCATCTACTTAACTAGATCTTCTTCAAACTCTATCAATACTATATCTATTATTCAATTACCTACAATAGGTAGGTACCTACTATAAGACTTAAGATTTTTGCGGTTCCGATATACTTACTTCAGCTAAGTTGCAAAAATCTTATTATAATCCATAAATTAATATAACTACTACATAAACACGTGCAAAATGGTTTGTTACTGATTTTAAAAAGTATACCCCTTATAATCATAAGTCCATTCGGAAGAAAACGGATAAACAGGCTCGGAGAGAACCAGTCGTTTTAATTTATTAGAAAATTATTATGAGCACCCCCTTGTCTGTGCTTATACTAATACCTTGCCGTTGCTAAGGTGCTCTATAAATATTCCTAATACCGAGGCTTAACGCAAATTAAGGGGAAAAACTGATTAATCGCGTCAATAATGGTCGTAGATAAAATGTCTGGACAAGTATTTAGATGAGTAAGTATTGACCTGTAGCAAAAATGGAAGTGAAGAAGGGCTCCGTATACCGGCTAGCTATGATAATATTCATATCCATCTGATCTCAAACTAGGTGGAGCCTATACTGTACCAATCAGACAAGTGATATAAGTACTTAAATACATTTATGATTACATCATTACATACATAATTATTTGGACATAAATAATTGACACATGAAATCACATTCATTCAAATAAGTATTTATCCTACTGAGCATCGAACCCTCTTCTTACGGGAAGCAATCAGTGCATTTACCCTAAATAATTTGATCTTATTACAAGTCTAACTTTTTGACCCAAACTATACGTCGTGTATAGGAATAATAAACCAGACCAAGTCCTTGTCTTTCAAGTCCATCAGCACTAATTAAAAATGTACAAATTTCACCACAGAACTTTTTAGTTTAATGTTTATAGAAAACAAAATTCCGCAAATTACTTAAGTAATTTGGCAACTAAAATTCAGATACATGCACATAAATTATATACTCGTACGTAGCAGATAGAGTCAAGACAAAATATTTTAACATAATTATTAGCAGCTAGATGCAATTCCTTGAGGTTTTTAACAAATCTAAGGAGTTTTAAACATCGCGTCATACATGCCTTCATCATATCGCTAAACGATTCATTTATTACTAGAACCGACCTCTACAATAGATAGATGCAATGTCAGTAGTTATTAGTTAGCATTTGAGTTTGAAGTATAGGCGGGGGCTTTTACATATCGTCATATTTTTGGGATTCCATACCTAAAAGGTAAAAAAGGAGCCCTTATGGTGCAACTTTGTCTGTCTGTCTGTCACACTTACTTATATATTTCAGGAATCACTCATGCTATCGATTTGAAACTTGGAATAGATTTAGATCTTACTTACCCAACCTCATCGCAAATAAACAAAAATGCTTTTTCTTTTATTTTCTGAAATGGGGTGTAAAATTTCAAAGCGAGACAGAGCGATATAGAGTGGGTACGTATCATATGCAAGGGTTTCATTTAAACATTTGAAAACAGTTTTTATTTTGGTTTATGTTAAGTGCGTAGTTTTTGGCTTATAATCGGAAATGTTGAAAAGATACCGCCGCCCGATTTTTCCCGGAGATAAGGTTCTTCGAAGTTTGTGAAGCTAAAAATCTGTAATAATTATAGGAAATATATTATGTCTATCTAAATTTTACAGGAATAATAACATGATCTATCTAACTAGTAGTTTTTTAGTAATAATAAAAATATAAAAAGCCTTTACAAATAAAAGACCAAACCGGTCTTATTGCTATCTGAGGTGTTAAACGAATAGTAAAATTACTTTAATACGTCCAAAAAAGGTATGGGACCCTCCTCGGTGCGCGAGGCCGAATAATTTTACAATAAATATATATTAAATATAAGCTTGAAAAGTATTGCAGTTTAAGCCCACGCCTTGCTTTTCTGACGGATGTACTGCAAGAGTCCCTCCAACATTATAATTATTGTTAATTTAAAAAAATATATCTGTATCATCTGCGTATACCTAATACAATGTTATCACTGTCCCCTACAAAGTACTTATCCTACTTTGTAGGGTAAGTCATTAATATATGTACATATATTAAGAATAGGCAAGGACCTAGTATTAAACCTTGTGGAATACCCAAAGTGACCTCACATCCAGCAGATCTTTTACCATTGATATTAACCTTCTGAATTATGTTACTCAGATCTGATATGAGGTCAGAAGGTTGAGAGCTCCGAGATTTCAAAATAAGACTACTAAGTTAAGTATCTCATATGAAAGAGCTTCATTTGCAAATTTCATAATAGTTTTTTATTTTATGTCACGCCGTTTCTTACCTTTAAATAAAAATGTAAAAACATATAAGTAAGTACATATTTTCCCTTCCTCCTTATCACCTAAGTTTATAGAGGGAATAATCTGAAATAATAACAGATGATAAATGTACAAATAATGACAAAACTATTACAGACAAACATGCAGTTTGATATTATTATCACCTAAGGTGTTAGATGAATAGATTTCTGACTATTCTACGTCCAAAGAAGGTATAAAACCCTTAGGGCGCGAGGCCGTCCCGTACTTGACTGTTTTTTATCTAGAATACGTGCTTTATGTATGGAAAGTAGTAATTGTATTAGGTGTTAAAGTACGAAATTGCCGATTTGTGCTGGCAAAATTGTAACTCTGTTTTTTTCTAAGATTTAACATATTTATTCAATCAAAATATTTGCCCTCGTTATTTTTCCATTGTTGCCATCTAAACGGATCATTTACGCCTTTAAAATAGAACTCTGGGGATTTAGATTTGATAGACTGTGTTAAAGCATTTTGTACCTCCTGGGAAGATTTTTTTTTATCACGTAGAAAATTGTCCGAATCACGAAAAAAATGGTAGTCCATTGGAGCAAGGTCTGGCGAGTATGCAGGATGACGTAAGGTTTCTAACTGCAGCTCCTGTACAGTTACAACGGTTTCTTGTGCAGTGTGAGGTTTCACGTTATTGAGCAATTCACGAGTTTAGTTGAAGATCGATTCACGAGTTTCGTCATCATTGTTCGAAGTTTGGCACAGTAAACATCTGCAGTTATTGCTTAACCAGACCTGAAAAAGCTATAGTGAATAACACCATGAAGAGACAACCAAACAGTTACCATTACCTTTTTAATGGTAAGCGTTGCTTTAGGGCACTGTTGCGGCGTTTGACTTGGGGTCAGCCATTGCATTTTTCGCTTACGGTTAACGTAGACTCCACTTTTCATCACATGTCACAATTCGATATTCCTTCACCAATAGGGGTAGTAGTTCCGTCACAACAGTACCCACCAGACTGGGTACTGTTGTGACAATTTTCATTAGATCGCCCGTAACTTTGTTATTGTTATAGTTAGCTGGAAGAAATGTGTTTTTTACAGTTAAATGTACATTTGTCTACGTATAAATACTACCTTTTATATAAATATAAATACTAATTTTGCCTTTAAGTGCAATGGTTAACATAAAGGAAGCAATTAGAAAAAAAGAAAAAAATGTCACAATCGACCCCACCCCAGGGACGGTTGTGTCAGTGCTTGTGGTCGGAAGTGACAGGTTCTAAAATACACCAAATTGGTCTATAGTCACTTTTATTGCAGGTGATATGTAATAATAAAGTAATAAAATATACTTCTGGAAAAAATAAAAAAAAAACAAATAAAATTTAGGAACACTTTAAAGCTTATTACTAGTAACGCACTGTAGCGTCTATAATTATTATAACTGTCTTGATATTTATTAGTCAAACAGTTAAAAAAACATATAATTATACATTACGGTAACTGGTGTCAAAATGCTAAAATAATAATAATAGTAATAAACGGTAGGTAGGTATATAAAAATCAGTGAATCAGCTGAAAATGTCATCATAAGAAATAATAAACATATGTGTAAACTAATTATGAACATGCAATTTGTTGCATGTTTAAACTTAGTGTACACAAACGGACTCCTTTCCGACTTCCTCACACATTGTTAGGGCATATAAAACCAATTAGTTGTGTCACAACCGTACCCAAAAAATATGGCACAACCGTACCCATTGCAGGCATTCGAAAAAAAAACAATTGCCGTGACTATACCGATTAATCTACGTACAAAGTAATCACTGCTATTTAACTACCGATGTTTAACTTATAACAAGACATGACACCCATTACTCTATCTGTACACATGAATCAACAATTACTAAAAGATGTTGAAGAAAGAATTTACTTTTCATTGATAAAAAGTAATGTGGTACTCTGCAAGCAGAAACGTCGCGCGATTGCTGATGCAATTCTGTGGAACAGATGCAGACAAGCACGCTGCTTCTTTCTTCTCTTGCACCCATCCCAATATTCCTTATAGTTTCGCTAATACGACGAATGTCACAACCGTACCGTGGCACAATCGTACCCAGTCACCCTTATTCCTTCATTTCTGTACCGATTCAACAAGGCAACACAAGTTTCAACACGCATTTCTTTCTGCAGATCAGTCAAATCATTCCACGAGGCACCCATTTTTAATATTTTTTAACCGACTTCAAAAAAAGGAGGAGGTTCTCAATTCGTCTGTATATATTTTTTTTTTCTATGTATGTTCGCGCATAACTCTGGCAATTATGAACCGATTTGAAAAAATCTTTCTTCCATCCATTCTTTAATCCGTTAGTTAGGTCCCATAAAAAAAATATTGCTTCCGAATAAGTAGTTCCTGAAAAAGCAATAATGGTGACTGCGCAGGAAACCTGCAGGAATGCCTATAAGATGACTTTATGTCGCTTTTTAAGGACAAAAATGATCATAACTCTGGCAAATATTTACCAATTTCAAAGATTCTATTTTTATTCGAAAGCAAAAACCACTGTCGTTAATGTGTATGAATTTTATCACAACCGGATAAGAACTTCTTGGAGGAACATGAACGATGAATTTAATTGATAAAAACCTTAAAACTGATGTTCTCTATTACATTACTCTGACAAATATGAACCGATTTCGATGATTTTCTTTTATTAGAGTAATGAAATTTGCACGGAAGCATCATAGTATATACTATGATGATTCCGTGCAAATTTCATTACGACCGGATATTTTTTTCTGAAGAAACATGAAATTTGTAAAACTATGTAGACGATAATGTGATCATAACCTACCTAGATCATTTTACCGTCTTCGATGGTTCAATCTTTATGTATGAAAATATCACTAAAATGTTAAAATAAAATCTTTTTAAAAAAAAATTACCGACTTTAATATCACTGAAAAGTATAAAATAATTTAATTATTGAAGTTGGTGACAAATAAACACAGCAGATACGCTAACACCAACTTCTTTAATATTTAATTTTTTTTATACTTTTCAGTGATATTGAAGTCGGTTCAATTTTTTTAAAAAGGTTTTATTATCCTTTTGATTTGACGCAAATGAGTCAATACTGTAGGTAAGGTAAAGTTAAACCACGCCGCAAAAATCTCGAATGACTCGGATTTCTTTCGCGTCTGAGCTGAATATAAAAAATTGAAAGTCAAAAATCGAAAGTTGCGCATTTTTTAAAAGAAGAACTTCATAGGTATTATGTGAAAACAGTTTCACTCGGATTTTATTTCAAACGAATTAAACTTCGTAGGTTTCATTTTTTACATGTTTTATTAGTGATCTTATTACAATTTTACTACAACATAAAATATTAAAAAAAAAAAAATTGTACCGACTTCAATATCACTGAAAAGTATAAAATAATTTAAATTTTATTAAAGTTGGTGTTACCTTACCGGCTGTGTATATTTGGCACCAACTTCAATAATATTTAAATTATTTTATACTTTTCAGTGATATTGAAGTCGGTTTTTTTTTTTAAATATATTTTTTTAAAACTTTTTAGTGATATTTTCATATATAAAGATTGAACCATCGAAAACAGTAAAATTATCTAGGTAGGTTGTGACCACATTATCGTCTACATAGTTTTACATAATTCATGTTTCTTCAGAAAAAAATATCCGGTCGTAATGAAATTTGTATGGAATCATCATAGTAGTTTACTCTCTCGAATAAAAAAAGAATCATCGAAATCGGTTCATAATTGTCAGAGCAATGTAATGGAGAACATCAGTTTTATGGTTTTTACCAGATAAATTCCTCCACATCGTTCATTGTCCTCCAGGAAGTTCTTATCCGGTTGTAATAAAATTCATACAGATTCAATACAGTGGTTTCTTCTTTCGAATAAAAAAAGAATCATTGAAATTAGTAAATATTTGCCAGAGTTATGACCATTTTTGTCCTTAAAAAGCGACATAAAGTCATCTATATAGGCTTTCCTGCAGCTCTCAGTGCGCAGTCACCATTCTTGTTTTTTCAGGAACTACTTATTACTAAGCAATATTTTTTTTATGGGACCCAATCAATGGATAGAAGAATGGATGGAAGAAAGATTTTTTCAAATCGGTTCATAATTGCCAGAGTTATGCGCGAACATACATAAATAATATATATATATATACAGACGAATTGAGAACCTCCTCCTTTTTTGAAGTCGGTTAAAAATAAAAGAAATAAATTGCTATGGGGTTGGTTAAGTAGGATGTAAAACTATTCTACGTTTGAAATCGATAGCGTCAGTGGTTCCTGAAATATATAGGTGTGACAGAAGACACAGACAGACGAAGTCACACCATAAGTGTTCCATTTTTACCTTTTAGGTGTGGAATCCTAAAAAGATGACTAAACGCCGAACAAAAACAATATTTTAATTAGTATTAATTCAAAATAAGAAAGGTATCCGTCTCCGTCATACAGATTAGGGGTCGTCCATTAATCACGTGATGTTTTTTAGCAACTTTTTTACCCCTCCTTGAAGGGGAAGTTGTTGCCGGCAACAGTGAGTCAAGGCCACGTGCCGCTGTTTGGTTTAGAAACCGCGCATTCAACGAAAAATAAATACACGTGATGTCTCATTATACCCCTCCCCCTCCTGGTGATATTTCGTGATTTTTTAGGAACCGCCCCAACCCCCACCCCCCCTTCGAGCGTGATTAATGGACGCCCCCAGCAGTCAAAAATACTTAATATGTAGATATGAGACAACATTTAATACCATTTTTTTTTGACGCGGGGGAAATCTTCGAGAGATGCCCCCCGCTGCCCCCCGGCAGCTTCTTCCCCGGGAGCTGTGGGGCTCGACCGGGGTATGTGGGATTCTTAGCCACTAAAACCCCCGCGGCTGTCGCAACGGCACATGAGAGGGGGGACCCCAGGGCTCTCCGGTGGGATCTGCACCAGGGGCCCCTCAGTGCCTTGCCTTTGAGCCCGCCGCCGGGGGGCGCATTGTAGCCCCCCGGGAACCAGTCACGGTGCTCACGGGGACGGGGGTCGCAACCCCGCCGCCGTCCTCCTCGGAGTCGCCGCCGTACTCAATGGACGCTCAAAGGGGACAATCTATTACAACTATATGCTCCTGAGACTTCTAGAGAGGTCCAGACAGCAAAGCCAAAACTAAGAGAGCTGCCCGCTTCGGTTTTCAACCTATTGGTCGACAACCACAAGCTGAGACCGACCAGGGCACAAATAAATTCAATATTTTAATAGCTTTGCCGGGGCACTACAGCTAGTGTAAGAGTCAGCACTCTTTGGAGCTTTCTTGTCAGTATCATGATCATCAGCAACCGAAAAGAATTCCACTGCTGAATAAAGGCTTCCCCCTTAGAAGGGAGGGGGCTGCCATAACCTCCGCGCTCGGCAGGTGTCAGTATAGGTGGCAGGTAATGCAATAAAAAGACGTTACCCGTCTTCTTGTTTTTTCCCTTAGTCGCCTCGTACAGACACCCAACGGAAGCCGATGAGAGTATGCTATTCCCCGGAAACCCCACGGGTAGTCAGTATGAGAGTCGGTGTGAGTTTAGTACCTACAGCTTGTGGTGGCACATACGCTGCTTTGTGGGTAATTATGATAATTGTTTTTTTTTTTGGAATGATAGACGCTGTTGGCCGCAGATGGCCATTACAGCTTCACCGGACAATAGGAGGCGAGCGCTTAAAGCGCTCTAGCCTTTACGGCAGAAGTAGCGACGAGCTCAAGGGCACCTCAGGGAGGCACGGCCTCGGCTTGGGCTGTCACTTAAGAGAGGGCTGAGTTTACCACCGGTTCACAACGCGCCCCCACTGAGAAGAACCGGCAAGAAACTCAGTGGGGTGATGCACGTCGTTGCGGTCGCATACGTACGACCCTTCGGCCTCGCCGGCGAGACCGGTGTCTGATAGCTAGTGTAGCATACGGTTGTCGGGGAGGGGTCGGCGAATCCCGGTCCAATAGGACCGTCATGGGGTCAGGAGGGTTAACATAATTGCCTGGGTCAAGGGTATCAACGTGTCCTGTACACCAAGATGTAGATACTGCGTGTGAGCAATGAACATCTGCCAAGTTGCAAGAGTAAAGTTTTACTAGGTGGTAGGTTCCTTGTGCAACCTACCTGGACGGTTCGAGATAGGTACCACCACAGTGTCAGATATTCTGCCGCCAAGCAGCGCTGTGTACGCATTGCTGTGTTCCGGCTTGAAGGGCACTGTAGCTGGTGAAATTACCGGACACAAAGACTTAATATCTAATGTCTTAAGGGTCGGCAACGCGCTAGTGATTCTTCTGGTGTTGTTAGCGTCTACAGGCTGCGGTGGCTGCTTACCATCAGGCGGGCCGCACGCTTGCTTGCCACCTTAGTTGTATAAAAAAAATATTAGAACTAAAATACATGTAATGTTGGTTAGTATCTACAGATTAACAACTCATATCGTTATTCGTCTCGTGTTATAAAATATTTATAAAAACCCGATAACGTCACGCGGTATCGACATTTATATTTCAATATTCTTATGTCCGGAGGAATTTGTGAATATAATGGCACCCCGCTCGCCGCCGCACGTCGTCCGGCGCGGCAGCGGCAGCGGGGCGGTAATGCATAAGTGATTTTCGACAATTTGCTTTACAATTCAAATGTTCACGCCTCGGCCGGTCCTCGTCTGCTGCTGTCCACGAAAAAAACCCGAATAAAACATCGGACACCGTCCTTGATAGTACAGAGTCCCCAATAACCCAGTGGCCGTGTTTATGTAACGACATTTCTATGAAATAGGAGCGTGTTGCTAGCTACTCCACCATCTTTCGGGTCATTTTTGACTTCGCATGTTAAAAGAAACGTCGGTTTCGATATTCTCTGTGCCGATGCCATAGAGTCGACAGGGATTTATGATCGTTTTTTTGAAGATCATGCAGGCTTCGAATACGTTTCCTTGGTGCAATATGTTCTCGTTTGTGCATAATGGGTATGTCTTTATTAGTATATCGTTTTGAGTGATTGTGTGAAAGTAGGCAGTGTGCGACGAAACCGATAAAGATAAGAACTAAATGTTAATGTGTTTGTTTTCACAGATTTAAAGAAGAGCCCAATTCGCCGTCCAGCTCCGCAGGTATTGTACCCCTTTATTCAAACGATATTATTTTTACTTGTTTTGTAAGTTAAGTTTAGGAAAGCAGAACGTGTGCGTCCTGTTTTTTAATCGTTGATTTTGCAATTGGTGCACACCAGAGTTTGAAATTCGTACCGAAAAAATGCTATTGTCGCAGTATGTTGCACAAATTAATTGACTGACATTGTCTAGGTAAGAATCATTTGAAATATTAACGATTTCAAATGATTACATACTATTTATCCTCGAATATAGGTAAAAGTAGTATAGAATCTGCATCATTTACATGATAAGTGCAAGCGCACGTCACTGCACGTCACTGGCACAATATAATCACTGGTATTGAAGTGAGTGAGTGAAAATACCCACCCTCGGGGTAAGAATCTTGCTGCCTTCAGTTTGAATCAATACCTCGGGGCCATTTCGTGGTGATTTCGTGTCACCAACTATTGTTACCTATATATAATCGACATTTATGACATAACTATGACAAAGATAAAGCTAGACCTAGTGTTAGAAATATTAATTTAGCGAAAATTTGTATTTGTTTATTGTGTCGAAAAACATTTTTAACCTTAACTATTCACATAGTTAAGGTTAAAAAATTTATTTTTGGTACAAAAAGGCATCGCTTTTTTCTTCTGAAATCATCATCTTTCTTATGTACCTACTCAGGATCATAAAAATGCCAATATATATCATCTAATTGTTTACCTTCAAGTGGTTACAATCGCTGAAAGTATTGCCGGACATCATCGCCGCAAGCTTGAGCTGCGACAATCATTCAACAGTTCAGCATAGTAGTAAACATGTGTCTCTGCCGTATTTTCTTGACGCATTTGTCTCAAGGGCTCTCTACAAAGTATCATTCAGGTGGTACTCAATATTCAGCACTCCTGAAACGGCGATACCTACTTCAGGAATAAATTAATACCTAATGAGAAAACTGACTTCCAATACAGTGCAATAGTGACATTCCGAGATGTATTCGTCACTTTGACATGAGTAGGTACTAGGGATTGCAATCCGGTGTCAATTTCAATCCGGACGGATCCGACTAGATTTCCATTGATCCGGCCGGATCCAACCGAATTGATCAAATCCGGTTGATTTTCGCTTTTCAGTCCAAAATGAACTATTATTATAATAAGCGAGTTAATATTTTGCAATTGTACTTATTATTTAGGTGGTACCTACTGCCTGGCGTTACCTGCCTCAATTATAGTTAATATTGTGTTTTTTCTACAAAACACAATACTTACACTTACTTTACTTTATAAAAAATAAACACAATATTATCTAACTTTATTTCCAAGGTTTAACGGACAAAGAAGTAAAATCTAATAAGTATATGGTGTAGGTAACTAGTGTAACGACGGTAACCAGTGGCTCAGGCTTCCTAGATTTTACTTTCACAGATGGATTAATTATTTTAGTAAGTTACTTTATAAAATCTAATATAATTAACCTTACGTAATTTACTGAGATGTCAATTATTGGGAGATCACAGAACAACTTGATCATCACCATCCGGTAGACGTTTACGGTTGAACAAACGTTGGGCATCCGAGTTGGATTCGCAGCCGATGAGATCACAGTAATAATTACACTGGCACGCATGCATTGAATAAAGTACCTACCTTTAAAATTGTTATCGCCGGATCCGGTAAACGTTTAATGATGCCAGATCCACCGGATTACCGTATCCGATTTTCCGGATTGCAATCCCTAGTAGGTACTGCAGCTACGAAACATGAAAATCGTATAACATGCATACATGTTGTGCAGACCGATAAAAACCGTTACAACAGAAGAGTTTGGGTCAATGTCATATATGTATATATTGTATACATACATACATTTATCTTCAAAGCAAAGGCAATCAGTTATATCTGACTACTTACACATGTTATAATAGGTACTTACTTATGTTTCCGAAGTGTGAGAAATAACCCACATTTTAATTACGCAATTTTCCCTAATCCTATATTTCACTAGCTAGTGGAAAAGATCAGCGGATTGTTTTAATATCTTAAAATTTAGGGAAGAGAATCATAATTATCATCAGCTAGTTGAGTTTTCCGTAAAGATATCGTCTAAACAACGCCGATCTCTTATCCTGCTGTCTACGATAAGAGGGTTAAGATGTATCTCATGTTTTACTTGACCGATTTTGTTAAAACATAAATAATATACAGCCGATTCCCGTGATGAGGTACCAAATGGGCGACAGATAAAATAATTTAAAACAGTCAAAACGTCTTTTGTTACTTATTCCTAGCCTCCTTGGACTACCCTAGTAAAAAAAACTCAATTTACAGACTTTTCAACCTCCAGTGTTTTATTTTTTCTGTATATCCGTAATAATTGGGTTCCATAACTAAAAGGTAAAAAAGGAACCCTTATCGTGAGACTTCGTCTGTCTGTCTGTCTGTCACGCCTATATATTTCAGGAACCACTGATGCTATCGATTTGAAACTTTTTGGAATACTTTTAGATTATTTTTACCCAACCTCATCGCAATGAAAATAATATACTTATTATTCCTTTTAGTTTTTTTTTTATGGGTGTCGAAATGGGTCATCACAATTTCAAAGTGAGACTACTATATCAAGTGGGCTATTACATGAAAGGGCTTCATTTGTACATCTGAAAACAGATTTTTATTTTGGTTTATGTCACGTAGTTTTTGGCTGATAATCAAAAATGTCAAAAAAAAACGTTCTTACCCAAAGGCCTCTTGCAAACGTGTAGGTGGATAAAAACCGGGCAAAGCCCGAGATAGCAATAGATCAACAATAATAATATTCTGGGACAATCCACACACGGTCATCTGATCCAAAACTAGGCACAACCTTATACCTATTTTTTGTAAATAGAAATCAAATAGAATAATAACACCCAGACACTTGGTGGGAATCGAACCCACGACCTATCGGATAGCGGCCAAGGTTCCTAACCGCTGTACCAACGGGCCCAAAACCAAAACATGGCACTTTAAATTATAGATTTCAAGTGCCCATTTTAGGGTTACATAACTAAAGGAACCCATAAGGCGTAGGTGTGTCAGTCTGTCTGTCTGTCTGTCACAATATATTGGATATTTCAGGAACCACTGATGCTATCAATTTGAAATTTAGAAAAGTTTTAGATCTTACTTACCCAACCTCATCGCAAATGGAAACAATATTTTTTTCTTTTATTTATTTTTTAATGGGGTTCGAAGTGGGGCTATAAAATTTCAAAGTAAGACTACTATATTGAGTGGGATATCATATGAAAGGGGTTCAATTGCAAATTTCAAAACAGATTTTTATTTTGCTTTCCGTCACATAGTTTTTTTGCTTATAATCAAAAATGTCAAAAAAGATACCGTTCCCCCCTTATCTTGTGGAGGGAGAAATCGGAAAAAATTATGGGTATTACATGTCTATCTATATTTTACAGGAAAAATAAAATGATCTTTTTAATTAGTACATTTATTTAGTAAACCTAAAAAAAATCTCGACAGACAATCTTAGTTTTGCGGTTTGGTATTTTTGCTATTTTTTTAATGTCTAACAAAATACTAAACAATAGTACCTACCTATAAACGAAACGTCGAATATAATCTAAGTTCTAATTTGAACTGTTTTTTTAAATATTAATAACACGTTGATCTAATGAAGTGTAGTGAAGCTCCACCAGAAGATGGTGCTAAAAAAGTGAGCATCATATCAAACAAGTACCCCGTACGGTGGTGATAATGTATGAATTAAGGACAATGGTTAAGAATATGAAACAGTTTATTAAAATTCAACATTTTCCTTTATGTTTGCCATTATGTAATTAATTCCCAGAATTTGACCCTTACTAGCGACACTATCGGATGGCGTAATAATACAGGCTGTTTTTTTTAAAGCAGGTGGTTCAATTCCTGGCTTAAATATATGCTGTGTGTAAACTAAAGTCATAATTCAAGAAGAGTGCTGGTACACCAGAATTTACCTATCAGCCACGAATGATAACCAGCTGGGGCGAAGGCACTTCTCCACTTGCCGCTAAATTAGAACTTAATCCAAGTTATCAGCCGATCGTAAAAGACTGCTGGGAATAGGGTTATCAAACACAATAGATTGAAATAATACTACTTTTTACAGAATATATCACGGTTTTTTTTATGAACACGTTCATGGTCGCACCCGCCATTATATCAGATTTGATAAAACTGCGTAAGCGTAAGGACGTTCAACATCTCAGTCCGCTAGTGACCATGGGTGCTGCAAAGCATTTGAAACGTCGGGAAAGTAAAACCTAAAATAAACCGCGATATATTCCGTAAAAGTACCTAGTATTATTTCAATATGTACTGTGTAGTATTCGCGTAAATAAAAGACAACATTAAACACAATAGAATATGTCAGGATATTTTTTCGCAAGCAACAATGCGTGCAGAGTGCATGCGATTACTCGAGATATTATATTATAGTATAATAATCTGTATATATAAAATAAGAAACTGACTAACTGACATATCAACGCATAGCCTAAACGGCTGGGGTGAGAGACTTGAAATTTTGACAGTAGGTACCTTTTATGACGTAGACATCCACTAAGAAAGGATTTTTGAAAATACCACCCCTAAGAGGGTAAAATAGGGGATGAAAGTTTGTATGAAAATCCGTCATTTATGAAGTTAAATTGATGAAAATTAGTACTTGACCTTTAAGTTAAAAATAAAAAATATTTATTTCAGGATTTTTGGAAATTCCACCCCTAAGGTGGTAAAATAGGGGATGAAAGTCGGGATGAAAATTTGTATGAAAATCAGTCATTTTTGAAGTTAAATATATGAAAATTAGTGTTTGGCCTTTCAGTTAAAAATTAAAAATATATATTTCAGGATTTTTGGAAATTCCACCCCCAAGGGGGTAAAATAGGGGATGAAAGTTTGTATGAAAATCCGTCATTTTTGATGTTAAACATATGACGATTTTTGGAAATTCCAACCCTAAGGGGGTCAAACGGGGTCCCACAGTTTATTATGTAAAAAAAACATCACACTGACACGAAAGTTTGTCAGTATATTTAGCAAAGGAAATACGTGTATCACAACTTTTCAAATCGATCAAATCGACCCTTAAAGGGGTCTTAGCATGATTTTTGAGTATGAAACGCGGAAAAAAATTCATGCTGCATTGATGATTGATGACTGCGAATACATTTATCAAAGTAAAGGAATTCATGTTTAAAAATAATCATTTTTTGAGAATCAACTTTTTGCATCATTTAATGCTATGATGCAGCTAGCTAGAGTAACGTAACTCGATAAATAAACTCAACACAATGATTGAAGAAACCCCTAAAATAAACCCCCATGTGGGTCAAATGGGCTCTCAGTTTCTATGTGAAAAAACACATCACACGGACATGAAACTCTGTCACTGTACTGAGCAAAAAAAAAATTAAGAAACACAGTCACAAGACGTAGAAACCTAATTCCGCCATTTAAAAAAAAAAACCCTAAGGTCATTTAATAGGGTTGCAAAGTTTGCATGAAGAAGAATTTACATTTCATACTCAGTAAATAAACTCACCACAACAATTGAACAAACTGTCAGCATTTATCAAAATCAACCCCTATGTGGGTCAAGTGGTTGATGATGATGATTAATCAAAAGAACAGGGTTTTTTATAAGGATCGCGATACAGCCAAAACCATTTATCGTAGAATCTTGAAATTTGGAACCAACATTTTTCAAATAGTCTGGGTGAACAATAAGAACGGATTTTTCGAAATTCCACCCCTTAGTGGGATATCGCAAATGGGATATCAAAATTTCTATGGAAAATATATTTTTCATCACACTCACACGGACACGAAACTCTTTCAGTACAGTGTACTGATCAAAAAGTTTATTTTTTAAATCGACTATTCAAGGGGTTTTAGCATGGTTTTCGAGTATGAAACGCGGAAAAAATATAATGCTGCACTGATGAAACTTTGCGAATACATTCATCAAATCTATTCATTTCTTATAGGCATTTTTGTCACCTTTTAATAAATTAAACCTTTAAATAAATAAACTTTTGAAAATCAACCCCTTCAAAAGGTTCAAATGGAGTCCAAAAAATGTTGTTTAACCCACAGTCACAAGACTTATTTTATGTATTGCACACAAGAATCTAAGAAATATCTAAGATTTTTTTTGAAAAACCCCTATTGTCATTTAAGGGGATTGGAATGTTAGCGTGAAGACGGATCTCCATATAATGCTAAACATCTTCAAAGTTTGTAGAGGGGGAAATGTGAAATAATTATAGGTGATACATATCTATCTATATTTTACAGAAAAATAAAATGATTTTTCAAAGTAGTATAAAAAAACCTTGACCTTGACAGACACACTTAGTTTTGCGGTTTGTTTTTTGAAGTGGAAACTTCTTTAGCGGCGTTGTGCACTTTTTGTGATGGGTCAAAAATGTTAAACTCGCGTCAGGATACGTGACCTGATCGAAAATTCGTAAGACGGAGGGAGAGTAGACCGCCGGCGCGGCGTAAGAGGAAGTATCCCGCTCTCTTTCTACCGTGCGGCGAAAATGTATGCCTGCGCCTGCTGTTTCGTTTAGGCCATAGGTATATTACTAAGAAATAGATAGGTAACTCCCACGTCAAAACGTGCCCCCCAACATTTGAAATTGATTTGAAACTCAAAATAGCTTCGGGCATTTAAAAAAAAAAAATAGGTAAAACTTTGTATTATCCGATATAAAGCACGCGGACGTCAATAGTATATGCATAAGTATTATAGGCATAAAATAAAAACAAAAAAGATTGGGAAAAAAGGCTGGGATTTGAACCCGCGCCCCCAAGAATTCGTATTAATTTGATCCCAACCTATTTACCGATACCGCTATAAGTCTTATGTTAACAGTTGTATAATACTGATCTACTAGACTAGAAAAGTTGCAAATTACGCCGCATGAGGGTCCTACTGGTAGCTTTTTCCACTTCTTCTAAGATACCATACCCATAACGTAAACTATTTAGGCGGCGCAGGGCGCTTGAGCGAATGTGTTGAATGTTGTTTGCAATGATTTCGAGTGGAGATTTCAACATAAACTTTGCAGACGATAAAAATCAACTATTCATTGAATTTTTAAATCATGAATATTGTTTCTGATATTTACGCGAATACTACACATTGAAATAAAACTAATTTTACGGATTATATCGCAAAGAATATATTGTAAAGTATTCGAAACGTCGGGTAAATAAAATCATAAATAAACCGCGATATAATCCGTAAAATTAGTTTTATTTCATGAATATGGTTTAACGATGTCAAATAATCGCAATCTTAGCACAACGAAATACAAAACTACTATTGATGCGTTCTTTATTAGACGTTTACATAGGTTCGAATCAAATTTGTTCGTTTCTTACTTTAGCTACCATAAACCTATCGTATCAGTTTTAGAGATTGGCGATGATGGTTCAGGTAATGATGATGGTGAAAGAGTCGTTAAAATTATGGATAGAAGTTGATTTTTCTGAGAGATAAACTTTTTAATGTAAAATAACTGTGAGTTCTGAAGTGTTAAATTTTTTATGTAATATAAATTGTCATGTTTGTGTACGATAGCGCAATAAATCAATATTGTACTTTACCACATAATTGATAGTACTTATATACTGATAAATAAAGCAATTCGTGCAAAATTATTCCCTAACCATTCCAAAATATCAAAAATACACAACGGTGATATTTTAAGTTTTCACTTCTGCCGGCACTCCCGAAGTGCAACACGTTGTTTTTTTTTGCTATCTGAGGTGTAAGACGAATAGTAAAATAACTATAATAGATACAATGAAGGTATAGAATCCTCGGTGCGCGAGTCAAACTCGCACTTGGCCGGTTTTTAATCAACAAAATAAAGCAATATATATTTAAAAAACCCATTTAGGCACTAAAATAGGAGCTAAATGCCTTACACAAAAATATAGGCTATGTCATCAAGTATGTAAAACTGTAAATAATATTTTTAAAACCTTGATCCCTAATTCAAAACACGTTTTAATAACAAACCCAACGCGGGCGAAGCCGCGGGCAACAGCTAGTGTACATTATATACGAATATCAACAACCTCCTCGTTTTTTAAGGCGGTTACAATTTAGGTGCTCTAAAAAACCCGCTCCCTCAGATAGCTGTGACATAGCGCATACCCTATCCTGCCACCCCTTTCTTTTTTTTTGTTTTCGAGTTTCATAGGTCCCCAAGACCTGTGGGGATAAACCAGGGCCCTCCGGTGAGATCATCACAAGGAACCTTGCTTTTGAGCCCACGCCCGGAGGGCGCATTATAGCCACCGGGAACCAGACACAGTGCCCACGAGGACGGGGGCTGCAACCCCGCCGCTGTTCTCCTCGGAGTCCGACACCGGGTCTCTTCGGTAGCCCTAGGCGAGCCTATCTCCTAATTGTACTACTTGCAAAACCTTCTACAAACAATCTACAGAGCAAAAGCGACTTTATTGACATAATATAAAGATTAATATACGTTATGAGCGAGAGGAAACATGTTTGATTAGATGCTAACACTCGCAGACTTGATTGTCATTCGAATATGGAACTTACTATAGTGAAATAAAGTGTGATTTGGTAGGGTTGTTAATTTCTAACAGCTTTGACGGTTCAGCGACCCGAGGTAAGGTTCGCTTCCTGCGTTAGCAGCTAACAATGTGCAGACAGGTACCTAGTGATGTGTTGCGAAAATTTGTTGTGTTATCGAATAATCGAGTAGATGGTCACTATGATTTAGCAAGTAGCGATTTTTTTATTACGTAATCGTTTTGAAATGTGTTCAAATCAATTGATTAAAGTTTAAACATTAAATAGTAATACCGGCGAATACACCGCATTTTTAGTCTTCATAATACATAGATGAACCTCTTAATAAGATGATGATGATATATATTTTAAGGAGAAACTGAAAAAATCATTTCATTCAATATAACAACAGCTGGACAACTGATTATATAAAAAAATACAAATTAATTTTATTGATGATGACGATTGATATCATGTGAACGATAATCCAGTAGTCTCTTGACAGGTTAAAATATCTTACGCTAACACTAAGTGTTTAGTATAGCATCGATTAGTTTTTATTAATAATCATCGATATATTGTATCGATGATAATAATAACAATATCTAATTCTGCATTATTTTACTAATACTTTCTCGCGTCGAAAGCGTCTCGCTTTAGGCAATTAACATTTCATGATAAGTTTTGCTGAGCGGTCAGCTGCAAGCTTTGTGCTAGAGTTTTAGAACAGTACGCAGCTCGCAGAAGGTGAAGGAAAAGCAATTCTATCAGAAAAATAGATAAGTTGCTAATTCCATTTTTTTTATTTACACGTTCCTAGGCTAGGCACATCTTGTAGCACTCAACAGACCTCCTTTCATAACCTAAGACTTACATTACCCACTAGGTACAATCGACAAAATTGCTTATTTTCTCTAATACCCCACACTATATATTTTATACTATACCTAGATGTACTTATAGGTTCTATAGACGCCACACTCGAGTGCACTACCGTGCAAGGTCAGGTCCGCTCACACAAACAATACTCTCTTATTAGATTTTACTACAGGTACTGATTAATGCTGATCTTACTTCGTGTATGACATACGTATCATGCAACCAGTTACTAACCGATGCGGTTACGCGAGTTAAATTATATATAAGTAGGTATATATAATATTTCTATCGGGGGTTTTGATGTAGGGTAGCGGCAATTTGGGGGTTTTAAATACGGAACTATTTCCTGTGAAGTTGTTTAGTTGTAATTTAAGAATATATTTTTTTTGTTAGCTTTCTGATCAATAATATCTAAACCAGTTAAAATGATTATCTCGTACTTCTTAGAATTTAACGAAAGGACTTTACATAGTATTTTTTTAAGGTAGCTGTGAAGAAAAAGACTAATTGTTATTTTTGAAATTTGACTCTACATATATTACTGTAAACATTTGGTTACACAGCTCATACATATATACCGGGTGTCCCAGAAAAGGGCTATCAAGCCGGTAATGATGCATTGTGTAACACAAAAACAATCAATTTGTGAAAAAAAATAATGAAAATGGTTAAAGGTTTTAGTGCAGTGAGCTCAAAATTCTGTTATTAACCTAAAATGGATGAAATTAAACAAGGTAAGCACGTAATCAATAAGAAACAGTGGCTCCATATGAATAGGCAGAATGACACAGGTTGCTTAGAAACAGTTTTTAGTCGATCTAAATAAATTTTGTATGTTAAGCGAAATATCATTTTTTAACGTATTTGAAAGGTCTTTATTATCAATATTAAACATACCTTTTAGTTTGATATACCCTTTCTGGGATACCCAGAATGTATGCCTCATCCCGATGTCTTATTATATTGATTGCGATCGGGACAGAATATAGAGTTATGATTTTATCAATTGTTTTTTATAAACTTGTTTTTTATTATAATTAGCAATTTAATAAGCAATATTAGGTCCAATATTGCGAATCTTTTATTATGTCAATTTTAACGATGTCTGCCACTTCGAGGGACACTTAATTGAATGTAGTGTGTATGTAAACATGTGTTCCCATACATAGTATATAATTCTATACCTATTGTGTAGAACCATTCTCCATGAGGAGTCTCTTCTCTCTTGTATTGAAATCTACACGTGGTTCCGATTGATTAACGAACTCTGATTATGGCAGTTTTTAAACCAGGATTAATACTTTACACTTTCGGGAAACCGCATTAGATTGCATTTGCAGTTCAGTACAATACATCTCCCAAGAATTTACAGAAGCGGTAAGATTGCCTACGGTCTACTGTGCTGGGAATTGATTTTACGTCGATGGTGATTAATACATTCGTCCTAACGCCATTACAGTATGCTATAAATAAAATTGTAGCTTTCATTCCCGCACTGAATAGGTCGATTTGATAGTACAAATGATCTCGTAGGTACTAGAAAAGCTGTAAAAGATAGATAACATAATTAAGTACGTTATGGTTAAACACATTTTCTCTTTCTCTTTATTTCGTCGGTGGTGATAACATATAAGTACCCTGTTTTTCTTTACAAGAGCATAATCTTAGTTTAGTAAATATTATATGTACTCGTATGAACACACGGCACAGTGATGGCTAATCGCTGGCCAGCCAATTGTTAGGGTTCAATATGACAATAAAATATCAATTATGCTGGTATAAAACAGCGTTGTAGTATGGAAGTTAGAGTAGATCACATTGAATTTCATGGTGATATTTGTAATTCTTATCACTTCCACGCGGCAAGCGTGAAGCCAACCTCACGAGCCGGGGAAAATGACCGCTAATACTAATATAACATCTACACGGACGGACGATGGATGGACGGACACGTAGCAATAGCTTTTATTACGTAGTTTATTTGGCCGAGACGACCAGTTACTGAACACCCCGCGTGGTTGTGAGAAGAACCATAAACTATTATCGCTATATATATTGTCTCGTTTCGAGATTAAATTGATTACCTATTCTAAATGCTAAACTAAAAATGCTCTACATATCTTTGTGTCCATAGTCAGGCTATAACTTGGTTAATTTTTAGTACTTTCTTATATTAGGATTGCTATTTTCATTATTAATTTATATAAACAGTATGTTAGCGTTGTAAAGCGAGAACGACTGCCGATAAACTACTATTTGGCAGAAGGTGAGTTAAATGTACTATTCTTAGGTATACCTACAATAATTTAAAAAAATACTTAAATGCGCATTAAGTAATGACCTAAATATAATATTATATACATGTACGTAATTACATTTTTTGAGTAAATTACGAATGTCTGCTACATGCACAAGATGTAAAATCGATCGCGATCGAGATGTAAGATTATATTATGTAAGTACTTATATGTTTTAGCACCTTTGATTATTACCTTACCTAATTACTTACGTATTAATTATTGCGCTCGTTTGTTAACTGACGGGCATCTTCTATAATCAATATGGATTCAAATTATCAAAGTGTTGTACTATAAACTCAGAACATGAAATGTGCTCTTCTGTGACTTATAAAGGCGAATATTAATTCTAGTAGACATATAATTTTTTATTGCAATGAAAAACAGAAATATTGGTCAAATATAGCCTCGCTTAGCGAAGTAATCACTCGATATATTCAAATACAATTAGGTCTCACCAAAAGGACATTAGGATTAAGCAAATTATTGTCATAAAGCAGAACCTTCGTCCGATGGTAAGCAATATGCCTGCCCGATAGCTGCATTGGATTGCCACTCGTCGTTGTCACATTATTTATATACGCCTGATACGGTTTCAAACATTTTTTTGCTAGTTTATATCAGGCACCTTTTCAAATACAGCCAGTGCATTTTTCGGTGAAAATCACTGTTTACTTAGTTTTATTAACCGACTTCAAAAAAAAAGGGGAGGTTATCAATTCGGTTGTATGTTTTATCTTTTTTTTTATGTTTGTTACCTCAGAACTCTGTCGTTTACGAACCGATTTGGAAAATATTTTTTTTAATTGAAAGGATATGCTTCCAGATTGGTCCCATTTTTTTCAAAATCAAATTCTGATGATGGGAACCATGAGTAACTGAGGGAACTCCTTAAATATTATAGGCATACATATAGCGTTTTTGGTATTTTTAGAAATTAGTCAAGCATTTTCATTCAGAAAGTATCATTTGGTGAAGTGGATCTGATGAAGAAGGCTATAGATGGCCACCGGAACTCTGTAATAAAATTAACAATCCATCCTATCCTAGCCGTGCCTACTAAACGTAGAACTACCGAATATGGACGCGATGGATTGTTCTCGACGAGTAGTTGCTAGAAAAATGGAGATCAGGGTCTGATGGTGGAGCAGGAAGGTTGTCACGGGATCTCTGCACCAATAAACGTAGATACGCCGAGTTTGGGCTCGTTGGGTAGCTGTCGATGAGCAGTTGCTAGAAAAATGGTGATCAGCGTCTGATGATGGAGCAAGAAGGTCGTCACGGGATCTCGGCACCAATAAACATAGACCCACCGAGTTTGGGTTCGTTGGGTAGCTCTCGACGAGTAGTTGCTAGAACAATGGTGATCAAGGTCTGATAATGGAGCAGGAAGGTCGTCACGGTATCTCGGCACCAACAAACGTAGACCTACCGAATTTGGACTCGTTGGATAGGTCTCGACGAGTAGTTGCTAGAAAAATGGAGATCAGGGTCTGATGATGGAGCAGGAAGGTCGTCACGGGATCACTGCACCAATAAACGTAGATCCGCCGAGTTTGGGCTCGTTGGGTAGCTCTCGATGAGTAATTGCTAGAAAAATGGTGATCAGGGTCTGACGATGGAGCAAGAAGGTAGACACGGGTTATCGGCACAAATAAATGTAGCTTGCAGTCCACGGTTCTCGAGAACTACGAGTATAACACCTAGATATCTTCGGTTTATGGCAATTGGTTAGTTTTATTAAGATATTGTCACATCTACATTTTTAAAAATTTTTGCTTACGCTTATATTTTAGTAATGGTAGGTACATAGTTGTGTTACGTAGTGGGTGTTTTTAAAATAAATATTAAACTGGCTGTTTGTCAGAATAAAATATAAGTTGTTAAAAGTTAACCTAATACACCAAGGGAACCACTGAAAAGAGCAAAATTAAAATAATTTTTACCAAAAATAGAACCGCCATCAAAATGCAACTAAAAGCCTGAAATAATTTCTAAGAATTAGTGGTTTTTACATCTATACATTGTTGGACTTGGACTACAACATATTATAAATATATATTACTATCGAAGTCGGCGCCTAACGTCTAGCAAATACTTACAAGGGCAGTAGGTACCTAACTGTTTTCCAGTTTGTTCTTTAATTTGTAAAAATTATTTTTATATTTTACTTGCTGACCCGCGCAGCTCCGCCCGCGCTTTTATTACATTACTAGCTGACCCACGCAGCTCCGCCTGCGCTATTTTTACGTTAACTAAACTTTTAATAACAGACATTCGCATCGAATACATAACCTCCTTTTTTATAATCGGTTAAAAACTGGGACCCACTTTTTACTTGCTCTCCGGACCCGTTTAGTTCAAATGGCGTTAAACGGTCACCCATCTATTTAATGACCTTATTTAACGTTGCTTAACCCGATCGATTACAAAACCTTGATAACAACTCTCTATGAGTGTTCCTTTACTAATATTTATTATATTATAAAGAAAAATTGATAAAACCGGACCAAGCGTATAACCAAGTACCCATTTTGACTTTAATCCCCTCTCACAAAAGAACCGTGCTAGATTACGGGATAAAAAGTATCCTATGTCCTACCTCGTAGTAAGATCTCAAATCATGCCAAGTTTCATTTGAATCCATTCAGTAGTTAAGGCGTGATGCGCAGCCGTGATACAGACAGACAGACAGACAGACAAAAATTAAAAAAGTTACACTTTCGGCCTCAGTATCGGTTATAGAATGCCCTCCAAATATAATTTTCAAAATATCTTCAATGTACAGAATTGGACCGTTTACAGTTTTATTATAAGTATAGATTCTCCCCTTATCTTTCCATAATTTATTTCTCTCTCCATCTCTCACTAAAAAAGTCTAATTCTATGCTCTCTCTCTCCTCTCTATTTCCCCCTACCGCTTCGGACCCCACACAGTCCCCCTCTTCCTCTCCCCGTTGTCCCCTCTTTGACCCCCCCTCTCTCTCTCTCTCTTCCTTATTCTTACCCACTTAAACCCCTGTGGCTGTCGCATCGCCACTTATGAGGGGAGGACCTACGCCCTCCAGTGGATTCTGCACCAAATACCCCTCAGTGCACATTATAGCCCCCGGAAACCTAGCATCGTGATCACGCGGACTGGGCTCGCAAACTCATCACGCCCGCGCCGTCCTCCTTGGAGTCGCCGCCGTCACCCATCTATGTAAATGACCTTGCCTAACATTGCTTATCCTAGCGGCATGAAATATACTTAGCAACCTATTCTCAGATTCTACCCGATATGCACACAAAATTTCATACAAATCGGTTTACCCATCTATTTAACGACCTTGCCTTATGTTGCTTAACCTTAACCTAGCGGTATGAACAACATTCACAGCTTTTTTTGTCATTGGTGTAAATATTAGTGAAGTTTACGTTACATTGAAGAAGGGACAAATTCACGCTAACAACAATTTATTAATAGTTAAGTAAGTACACACATCAAAAGTGTCTAGGGATCAACATATATTTTTGCAATAACTTTTCTCCTGATTGATATTAATTAAAATTTTCTTTAAGGATTCATCAAATAAAGTGTTTTCGTTTGTCACAGTAACGATAAACCAAGTCACCTTTGCATTAATAAAGAAATTTGCCATTTTCCTAATAAAGGGATTTTTGACATTTGAACCACTAACACAAAAGTTCGAAAAAAAGACTGAAATAACAGTTTTCTTTAAAATTTTATTGGGTAACTTAAACAATTAATAATCCGTGTTTCTACCGCGAACACTAACAACACAAGAACATCGGTTTGGCATACTCAAAATGAGTTCATCCAAATCACGCTGTGGAATGGCCGCCCATGTTCGTTGCAACAACAAAAAAAGGTCTTCTTGCGACTGGATACCCTCCATATTCGGCAGAGCTCTTCTCTGTAGCATATCCCATGCATGCTCAATCGGGTTCAAGTCTGGCGACTGAGCAGGCCAGGGCAGGACATTGATGTTAGCTGCGGCGAGAGTCTGTCTTACAACTCTTGCGGTGTGCGGTCGTGCATTATCATGCATTAACTGAAATAAGGGACCGATTTGCACTTGTAGAGGAACGATGACGTCTGATACAATCGTCTCAGCATAAATTTGAGCGTTGAGGTTGCCTCTGATCCAAATCAACTCAGTTCTTCCGCCGATCCAAATACCCGCCCATACCATGATGGTTCCACCACTATAAGGATGGACTTCCTGGCAGGATTTTAATCGCTGTTGGCGTCCAGGGGTTCTCCAGTGTCGTATACGTCTTGTATCCGGTCTCATACCAAAACGAGACTCATCAGAAAAGCACACGAAACGCCATTGTTCTTCTGCCCAATTTCTGTGTTCAAGAGCCCATTGATATCGAATCCTACGATTGTGCATTGCTATAGGTGGTACCCGTAGCGGTCTTCGGGAATGAAGGTTCACTTCATGCAAGCGGTTTCTGACTGTTTGGTCGCTAATTAAGTTCCCTGAAGAGTGATGAAGCCTCACGGCTAACATCATGGCAGTTATTGTTGGAGCTCTTCGAGTTAAGATTTGAATATATCGGTCTTGTCTCCGTGTGGTGCAGCGATACCGTCCTCCATGGCGCTCAGCCACGGTACCAGTGCTTCGGTAACGTGTCCAAAGTCGACTGATAACACTCTGACTTGTATTCAGAGCTAAAGCCACAGTACGTTGCCGGGAACCAGCTTCTATCATTCCCACGGCTCTGAGCATTTCTTCCCTGCTTAAATGACGTCGCCGCTCCATAATAACGTTGGTTTTAATCAGTAGTAGGGAAACAGTAGCACTAATAATGTCTTCAATGCGTTGTATGTTTTTATAGGGAAAATATTGACAGCTGATTTTCATCTTTTACTCGAATTTGATTCACAGTTCCTGATTCAAATTATGAAATGCACCAAAAAGGATCCATATAAATTTATAAAATCATAAATTTATTACAAAGCCACATCTCAATCTCAAGAAATCCGCTTAAAAATGCTTGATCCCTAGACACTTTTGATGTGTGTATTTCTCATAAAAAGTAAAGTATAAAAAATGGTTATTGTGGATTATCCCTAAGAGATAAACATATACCATCGCGGACTTTTATGTAGACCTGCTTAAGGTGTACACACATACACCTTAGAACTTGTTAAGGTGTACATTATATTAATCTATCTCGTAGGGGTCAGCCAGCGTTTGCAATGTAAGCGCAAAAAATGTGTTTATTTACATCACATTAGAAACCTCTAAAATTATCAGTGTTTCTCTACTATCTTATGCATGTATTATACATATAAACCTTCCTCTCGAATCACTCTATCTATTAATAAAAACCGCATCAAAATCCGTTGCGTAGTATAAAAGATCTAAGTATACATAGGGACAGACAGACGCGGCGGAGGACTTTGTTTTATAATATGTCGTATAGATAGATATATGTAGATTTGGAACAAAAAATTAACACAAAGCCAAATTGAGACATGAGGAGGCAAACTCGATATCATTAGTTTACTGTTAAAGTAGAAAGTTCCTTGTTTTAATATCTGAGTGTTGTCGCGGTGCAGCAGCAGCCCACGAAAGCCAGTGTTCAGTAAGCGGCCGCTTACTGCTCGCTCACGGCAGTAAAATCGTCTGATCAACCTAAACACCAAAAAACGCGTCAAAGCAAAAATATACTTCTTTTCATAATTTTTCCTGCACTTCTTGGTCACTTCACCACCTTTGATTGGTGTAACTAACGTCACTTTACTTGATACTATAATGTATTGCAATTGCTATTTAATCACTTGATACTGGCGAAATTATATCGATGGAAATACTGAACGAAACGATAACATAATATGCAAATTCTTTAAGCGATAAAGCTTTGATGATTTTTGTAATTTTTTTTATTTCCGCGGGGGGACCGAATTCAAACTATGCTATCATAATGTCATGGCACTATTCGACATTCGAACCTTGTCTGCGCGAAATCTTGCTCTCAGCGTAGAACTACTCTCCTCTGTAATCGAAGGTGCCTGTGCCTGTCTCTTGCAGTTTTCTCGATCTAATTAATCTAATGAAATACAAGTTTTCACGCCACGATATTTGATGTGACAGTCGTTAAAGGGTTGCCGATTCTTTCTTTATCAACCAAAGTTACTGGGCACTGCATTAAACTTGATTAAAGCAGCGACAAACAGTATTTGAAGAGCTTTCTTGCTTTTCGAAGTCCACGTTTTACCGTGGGGTTGTTTACACTTGAAATCGTACAAAATCATGGCGTGAACCAGCGCGAACTTATTTTATAACTTGAGTAAAGTAACAACCGGCCAGTGTCACGTTGTTGAAAATTTTTTCTTCGAACTTTTTTGAAATCTGTTGATCTTGAGGTTGATCTCATGTGATCTTTTTGTTCGTTGTCTGATTCTCAGGTCTGATTAGTACATAGATTTAGATTTTTTTCACTACATCCAATATCTTTGGATTAGTAGTGGTAGTTTCCTCTTTGGTATTTGGTACTTTAGGTCAATCGAAGTCGGTGGCCGTTTGCGGTGTGGGCCCTGGATGGCGACTCCGCGGTGGACGGCGGCGGACATTTCCGTGCTCATCGGGCTATAAAGAGAATCCGGATCCCCACAAGGACCCGGGGACTTTTTCAGGGTTTCTCCTGCGCAGATAAAAAAAATACATACTTACTAGATGAATGAATGAAATGTTAATTGCTAGCAAAAAATGTGGTCCTTTAATCACTACACAAACACATAGTCACGCGTAGTTCGCGTTATTTGGAGGAGTCACGTACCGAGAGGTATTTCACCATTTAGACTTCTCCAATTTTAAACCTGCATTCTGGTTGTGCCCTAGATACCTCTATTACCTTTACCGACATTTTGCAGCGGCGTTAATATTCCGACATCCATCAGGTAATCTTTGAACTTCCGCTTCCCCGTCCGTCAATAAGGCTGCAGCTTCCGAACTAATCCACTTCGATTTCCTTTCATTCATTCCATAAATAACAACCGTAAATGCTTCGATAACTTCTAGTGGGTTTATTTTGACCTGATTTCAATTTCAATTTGAACAGTTTTAGAAGTATCAATCAATTTAAAATGTAATTTGTTGTCAGTTTGACTTTATATCTTGAATTAAATGATTGATAGCATGTGCAAATGCGCACTGTACACTGCACACTCTACTACGACATTTTTGTCCGAATGGCCCAAAAGGAGGGTTATGTTTTTCGAGACTATGTAAGTAAGTATGTCTATTTCTATGGCACGGCCTACAGCCTGAACGGCTTGGTTGATTTTGACTACACCGGGTACACTGAAAGTTTTGCGTAACTCATTAATAAAATAATTTACATTGTAAAGTAGGAGTGTTCGTTATATTATATAACTGATATAATAATCCACTATTTATAAATAATCAAATCGCTTATTATTTGATATCTTAGGCAAGCGTTATTTAAATTACATAGGTATTGCACGCACGCCGCATGACCACAGCCGCCTGCCACGACGCGGCGACGATACTAACGAAATATCGTAAAAACTATTTTATTCATTTCATTACTGGACACTGATTCAAATATAGTTCTTAAGTAATTGTCTTAGAGTATTAATTGGCACGTGACTCGTCATCGTGGGCCACGACTCAAGGACCAAGGTCAATTTCACTTTGCCGTATAATAATTTTGTCACGAGTTGCATGCCAAATAATACTTTAATACAACTGCTTAAGAACTATATTTTAACCAGTGTCCAGTAATATCTAACGTTTGCACGTTAGATGATTTCCAACGATATTTATCTTATTTGTTCGTATCATAATATTCATAATTATAATAACGTTCGTTTTTCGTTTCGTTGAATCAATCAGTGCGGCTTACTGGCTTGACCTTGTATGACGTATTTATTTACGTACGCGATTATCGTCTGTCGTGTTTGTAAGCGATTCCGATTTGTGTTTTTTTTTTCAAATAAAGCATCGTGTTGGTTTGTTTACTGTATTAAAACTGTAAATTAAAGTTAGTTTTAGTTAAGTGTTTATAATATAAATAATAATAGGTTAGGCAATTTTTGTAAAAAGTTTTTTGTATTTATAGTTAAAATGTCACGAAGAGGACAAACCTAGATAAATTATTATTAAATATGATAGCCATAGATTGTCAGCCTTTTAGTATTGTCGATGATAAGGGTTTTAAGGCTTTTGTCAACGGATTAAATCCCAAAAAAAAATACTGCCCGCTAATCGCTCGAATAGCAGCCGCAGCTCGAACATATTGTTATTCTTAAGTCCACATAGCTATTAAAAAACGTTTAACGAACGGCGCGACGATAATCCAAACGCGACGTTAGGAAGCTAACTGATATATTAAAGCGTAAAAAATAACATGCGTTTTATAAGTAGCATATCGTTATAACGCGTTTTTAATATATAGCCGTTGCGAACACTCCTATTGTAAAGTAATATATTTTATGTACTAGCTGACCCACGCAGCTCCGCCTGCGCTATTTTTATGTTAACTAAACTTTTAATAACAGACATTCGCATCGAATACATAACCTCCTTTTTTATAGTCGGTTAAAAACTGGGACCCACTTTTTACTTGCTCTCCGAAGCACGGACCCGTTTAGTTCAAATGGCGTTAAACGGTCACCCATCTATTTAATGAACTTACCTAACGTTGCTTAACCCGATCGATTACAAAACCTTGATAACAACTCTCTATTAGTGTTCCCTTACTAATATTTATTATATTATAAAGAAAAAATGATAAAATCGGATCAAGCGTATAACCAAGTACCCATTTTGACTTTAAGGCCCTCTCCCAAAAGAACCGTGCTAGATTACGGGATAAAAAGTATCCTATGTCCTAACTCAGAGTATTAACTCAAATCATGCCAAGTTTCGTTTCAATCCATCCAGTAGTTTCGGCGTGATGCTCAGCCGAGATACAGACAGACAGACAGACAGGCAGACAGACAGACAGACAGACAGACAGACAAAAATTAAAAAAACTATTTAAAAAAAAAAAAAAAACCGACTTCAAAGTAAATTATCTAAAAAGCATAAAATAACGAAAATATTATTGAAGTTGGTGTTAGCGTACCTGCTGTGTATATTCTGCACCAACTTCAATAATATTTTCGTTATTTTATGCTTTTTAGATAATTTACTTTGAAGTCGGTTTTTATTTTTTTTTAAATAGTTTATTTAACACTTTTTAGTGACTTATTTTACCAAGATAGGTATCAGCACTATCACGCAACTCGAACGTCTACATAACAGTAACTTACTGAAAACATAAAAAGTTTATATCTCTTAAACTACTGGACCGATTTTGATGAAATTTGTACTCTACCCTAAGTTGAAAGATACTCTAACTATTGCAAAACGAATTTTCGAAATCGGACTTGTAGTTTCTGAGAAATCCGTGGACAAACCTACATACATACATACATACATACACTCGTGAAATTTGGTAAATTCGTTTAGAAGCCCACATAGACTAACATATATGAATATTACGCATTTTTATTAATATTACATACATACGCGTCGAATACAGAACCTCCTTTTTTGAAGTCGGTTAAAAATTACATTTTCGGCCTCAGTATCGGTTATTGAATGCCCTCCAAATATAATTTTCAAAATATCTTCAATGTACAGAAATGGACCTGTTACAGTTTTATTATAAGTATAGATTTACTGCTTGCTTTTCAAAGTACTCTCCACTACATTTTAAACACTTTTTCATTCGGTGAAATGATTTTTTGAAAACGTGAGGACCATTGGTCTAAGGGCATGCTTTTCTCGTCTTGTGGATTTAGTGAACTTAAAAAATCATAAAAAAATCATTGCCCTAAAATCTTTTTGCGTTCCATCAACGAACTTCAGCTCATTACAGATTGTTACTTGTAAGCTTTGATTATATATACGTCTAGATACCTAGTAGTCTTGTAAAGTGCCGTTACTGAGCGTCGCAGCCTTATTATTCGTGTGTGCGTGCAGGTCTTGTTGTACACTCGCGTCATCTGTGGTTGTGTGCGTGTTTGGGGATCTCCAGTTATAAATATTTTTCCCAAAAGTAGGATATAGGCTGGGTGGATTCCTAATGTCATTCGAGACTTGGTCTTATTATGACTTATGGTGTTATTGCGTGTCGTTACGTGTGATTGCGTATCATTGCGTGTTGTTGCGTATCGTTGCGTGTCATTGCGTGTCATAGCGTGTCGTTGCGTGTCATTGCGTGTCAATGCGTGTCATTGCGTCTTATTGCATGTCATTGCATGTTTTTTTGGTTCTTATTGCGTGTCATTGCGTGTCATTATGTGGCATTGAATCTTATTGCGTCTTACCGCATCATACCACGTTTTGTCACGTCATACCGCGCCTTACCACGTATTACCGCGTCTTACCGCATCTTACCGCATCTTACCGTGTCTTACCACTTCTTATCGCGTCTTGTCGCGTCTTACCGCATCTTACCGCTTTTTACCGCGTCTTGTCGCGTCTTACCGCATCTTACCACGTCTTACCGCATCTTACCGCGTCTTACCGCATCTTACCGCGCCTTGTCGCGTCTTACCGCATCTTACCACTTATTACCGCGTCTTGTCGCGTCTTACCGCATCTTACCATGTCTTACCGCTTATTACCGCGTTTTGTCGCGTCTTTCCGCATCTTACCTCGTCTTACCGCGTATTACCGCGTCGTATTGCGTCTTATTGCATCATAATGCATCCTATTGTATTTTATTGTATCTTCAGTATAGGTATAATAACAGTGCGAAAAATAATATGCAAAAACATGTGGGTCGGTATTTCGTGTCGTTTTTCATTGTTACACATTTTTATCCCCTAGCCCCTCAGCCGCCTAAAAAATCATAGGCAGGCCTGTCGCTTACCATCAGACGAACGTCTTACTTGCCTCATCACCAGAATGAAAAAATACTTCTAAGTACCATAATAAATAAAAATATCTAAAAAAATAAATTAAATTCTTTTTATTGATTTAGTTAATGTGTTGGTCACTGTCTACGTAAGTATTTACGTTTAATTGATTTTATTTTAGATAAAAGAAAATTTACCCCAGACTTAAGATATATCCCCCCATTATTACCTAGCAACACCAGTCTAGTCAGACAATGTACAAATGATCGTAAAAAACAATCGAGTTTTTATAATCATCCTTTACAAAACCTTAAGGCTTCACAATGGAAAATTAAGTTAGGATCTTTATTAATTTTACTTAGTTAATATTTTCACGATCTGATTACACAATTCGGCATAATGATTTTTTTTTTGCTAGCACAAACTATCGATACAGTTCAAGTGACACTAAACAACCAAGTCTACCAATTTTATGTTTTGGTGTACCTGAAACTGTCAAGTGTTTGAACATCAAACGTGCTATCTAGACGTATACCTATATAATCAAAGCGTGTAAGTATAAAAATAAAAACAATGGGCACGCGATTTCCCGCCAATTTTTTTTTAGCAATGAATTTCTTATGATTAAAAAAATATAACATTCGAAATTCAAATATTTATGTGCGGCCAGGAGCGCAGAACATTCAGTGTGTGTGTGTGAAAAAAAGTATAACAGTAGTATAAAAGTAATAGTATAAAATATAAAAGTAAAAAAAGTACTATATACGAATCTAACGTAGGGCATAGGGCTATGCCTTACATTAGATTCGTCTATAGTCTATAGTATATACTTTTTTTCAAAAAACGTAAACTGCCGGCCGGTATTTTTTTTATTTCCAAATCATCGGTATGGGCATCAAATGAAAGGACTTTGTGATATGAATATGTTTATGTAAGTACTTAGGTATGTGTAATGTCATTTAAAATCATTATGTTCGTCCGCAGTCGGGCTTTTTGAGCTTTTATAATTTATACCTACATTTTAGTCCGTGTTGTTGATGTGTTTAAACAATCATCCTATGGTAAGAACATTATTTCATACTTAGAATATTAATTTCATACGTTTTACTAAAACCTGTTAGGACGTCAAGTAAATCTTTACCGAGTTGTTGTGACAGTAAATTTTAAAATTGTAGCGTAAAACACTTGAATTTGTTGTTTATGTTTACACGGCGAGCAATACCAAGATACCTTATTAGTCTTAGAATAATTATTCTAAGTTATTAGTTATTATCAGAACTTTATGCAAAATGTGACTAGCCTACTTGTGTGTGTGACAAATTTTTAATACGTTTTACTGTTTGTAACTCATAAGGTACAAAACTTATTCAATTAATTTTGTGTGTAGTATAGGTACTACACTTAGGACTTAATATGCACTTAGGAGTGCATATTATAAAATTCCTGTATAACTTCCTTCCCTTTCGCCCGTGTATGTGGGTGGGTTACGTTGTGGTCATCGATATATTGTTAGGTACTTATTATATCGATGGTTGTGGCCTTAAGCTTCCTCAGAGAAAGTACCAAAGGAGTTAGTATCGCGTCGATTCCCCGAACAAATTTTTCGTGGCACTTTTGCGGGGTGCGGGAGGCGAAGTAAACACACACAGATACACTTTCACGCATACCCACACTATAGTAAACTCGCAACACATTAAGAAATACACGCACACAAATAAAGAATGACCTGACCATATGAACAAAAATTTGGCAGAGGGGGTTAGCGCATCATGCTCTCTCCAGTGGTATCTCCTCTAAGTAAGCTTCTCATCTCTCAAGATAGATGAGAGGATATGCTTCTCATTGTCCAGCTGTGGACATTGCGGGTAAAATAATAGACTCATGATCACAATGTGAAACATTCGTAGCAATATCTGGACACTAATTACACTCTAGGAGGACAGATCTTGCCGAGGTGCAATGTTATCAGAGACTTAGGTGTACATCATGATAGTAAACTTATCTTTGACTTGCATGTAGATGCAATTGTTAAAAAAGCCTCCAAATCACTTGGATTCATAATGCGTCTCTCCAAGTGCTTTACTGAAGCTAAAACAGTCATCTGGAGTACCCATCGCAAATATGGAATCCGCGCTATCATAAATACATTGACCGTATAGAGAACATACAAAAACGTTTTATCAAGTATCTATGTTATCATCAGAAACTCCCATATCAATCTGCGGATTATCTTCAATATTGTAAAAAGTTTCATTTGTTGCCTCTTAAGGAACGTCGTGAGATTGGTGATTATTTATTTCTTTTAAAAGTCATTAATAGTGAGATAGACAGTCCTGAGATTCTTGAAAAAATTTACTTTAACATTCCTTCAAAATCTATTCGTTTTAACCCACCAATACATATACCACACGCCTCAACGAATTACAGACAAAATAGCTGCCTTGTGCGTGCATGCAGGAATTTTAATAATCTTTGTAAATTTCATAATATAGAACCTTATGCAACTAACGTTTCATCGGCAAGAAGGTGCATAAGTTGTAACTTCTTCAAATAAGGGGTATAGTTCAGTTCTTTGTATAGTTATTAGTGCTGTCTTTAACATACTATTACTTAAACTAGTTCATACACTTTTATTATTATATTCTGTCGCTATCAGCGAAGACTTGTTATCAGCTTTCTGACAACTAAAATAATACTATGTTAAGTTTTTTAGCAGTAAGTCTTCCATATCTCAAATAAATAAATAAATAAATAAATAAATATCGTAAAAGATCAAAAAGTTTAATTAATAGTAGCTTAATTAAGCGCAACTGCTGCATAATAGGAGTTATTAATACACGAGTGTGGGTGTTTATAAACCGAACCGAAGGCGAGTTTTATAATAGGATCAAACGAGTGTATTAATACCTGATTATGTGCAGTTTCATACAGTACTTTATCTAAACTCATGAAATACCTACAATTTTAAACCACCAAACTACAATACAAAACAAATAATATTACGCTCAATTCATTTAAATAACTCCTATGCACATGCGTACAACTGCGTCCCACCAAAGACGAATGTATCGTGGCCTACTGGATTACATCGTGGCCTACTAGATGACATCATGGCCTACTAGACCTGCATAAAAATATATTTAAGTAGAAAAAAACTTGGAGTAAAAAGTTATTTTACAGCATGGTTTTGTTCAGGAGACTGTATCGTAAAAACGTTTAATGTTTCTAAAGAGGCATGTGAATAAAGTTTGTTATTAGAGTAGGTACTAGTTTTGATATGAGTGTAGATATAATATTTTAAAACAGCATCAAGGAAGTCGGAGTGTTTTGTCTCACTGCTACATCACTTACCATCAGGTGGGATCGCAGCTAAGCACTAGTTAATGTTGAGTAAAATAATGTTTATTACATAATTAAAAAAAAAGAACCGCCTTCAAAATGTAAAAAATAAATGTAAATGTAATGTCTAAGAAGCCTGAAATATTTTTTTAAGATTAGTGATTTTCACATCTACATATTTGGACTTGTTCTCATGGAAACCATAGATGTCTAGCTGTAATAGTCGCCGAGATCCATCATCTCCTTGAACCATCGTCGAGGTTAAAGTCATCAATGACCGATAAAAATCGTGTATAGCCTGAGTGCATCTCATGACAATTCCAATAAGCCCAAACACGGCTAGGATATTTTGTTTTATTATGATGTTCCAGTGAGTGTCCTTCTACGGCCTTCTTCGTCAGATCCACTTCACCAAATGCTACTTTCTGAATGATTTACATTAACTTGTTTCTACTTGTTTCTAATTACTCATGGATCCCATCATAAGAGCTGGGACCAATCTGGCTATTATATCCTATCAAATAAAATAAGAATTTTCGAAATCAGTTCATAAATAACCGAGGTAACAGACATAAAAAAAACAACCGATTTGAGAACTTGAACTTGAACTCCTTTTTTGAAGTCGGTTAATAGTCATAGCTGGTGTATAGGTAATCCAATAGAAAGCTGATGTTGCCCGTCTTCTTTTTAACCTTAGTCGCCTCTAACGACACCCAGCAGTATATATAAATCAATACAAGTTTGCTAATTATTACATGAAATAAAGTGCTTCCAGTGCTGGTCAAAACTGATTTGTCTTCGATGTTCACATTGCGCAGTTATCGTGTTGACATGTCGCCAACTTAGGTCTTTATGCATCGGAAATTGCTGAATATGGAGTGTGGCACGTCTGTCTCTTAAATTCACACTGCAACAAGATGGACCGCACCTAAGTAACAAATACATGAATAAGTGCATCACTTATAGGTCACAGGGATACCGACCGCGGAAACATGAATATTTGATACAGCTGGCCGTTTGATAAACGAGGCAAAAGCTCATCAGCATTTTGCAGTTGACGAAAAATATGCTCTATGTAGCACCATCGCTTATTTATCCGACCACAGAATGAGTGTAAATTCATATTATATTTCTTTGCACGGTCTGCACCCTAAAACGAGTCGTTAGATTCGTTTTAATTGTGAACCATTTTTTTTTAAATTTATGGCAACTTCAATAATGTATAACAGGCAAGTTCGCAGAAATCATTCAATATTTCATTTGTTTTGTTGTTTAGTAACGAGGTTAGAGAGATATTTGCTTGATAGTAAACAACACGCCTGCCTAGACAGTTGAATTGCACTGCCGGTTTTCGCCGGAACATTTGTTATTAAGTCTCTTGTGTCCGGTAATTTCACCAGCTACAGTGCCCTCTACCGGAATACAGCAATGTTTACACACTGCTGTTTGGCGACAGAATATCTGACACTTCGATGGTACCTACCAGTCCTGGACGGTCCCTTGCGCTAAGGACCTACCATTTAGACCCATCACGCCAAAACACAACAATGTTTCCATATTGCTGCGTAAGCATTGGGGGAGGTGTGTAGCGATTCTTCAGTATCACTCGACTCGGGTTGTGGGCCCTAGTCGTCCGTCGGTGAATCCGAGGAAGACAGCGCCGGACTTGCGACCCCTGTCCCTGAGATCACCTTGTCAGGTTCCCGAGGGGCGGAAGCGGGCTCACGGCAAGGCAAGGCACTCGTGCTGATCCCACCGGAGAGCCCCGGTCTCACGAGCTGATGCAACAGCCGCGGGGTTTTAGCGGGAGTGAGCAAGAACTACACATATCTCGCTTGACCACTACCCCGGGTCTCGGGGACCTATCAAAGGTTTTCCCCGCGAGAACAAAATAAAGGTAAGTGGCGGACGGACCGTCTTACGGGCTTACGGAGATACAGCCGTCAAAATACTGTTTGGGCGAAGCGACGACGACACGGCGCGACGCGACGCGACGTTGCATTTCAAATGCTACGTATACCAAGTGTAACAAGTGATTGCATCTAACCGCAATAAATGCAATCTACTCCCCCTCGCTTTTAGAATACAATCAACAATGATTCTTATTTACGTATGTAATTGTTGAAAAAAAAAGCAACTGATTAGGAAAAAACTCTCACTGCTCGACTTAGCGGTGCGGTTGCGCGGTGCGCGGGAGTCGGTAACCGCCATTTATACCGAAGGCAGCAGTCAAGCTCCGAAAAGCTCAGTGCGCGGATCGTACCGAGGCGGGGCGGACGCGAGTTGACGACCTCCGAAGCACGGACATGCATGGAATATGGAGCTGTGGAGCGGCCGAGCGCACGTCTCCCGCGTGCGAGCATCGCCGCCGCACACCGTAGACACAGGCGACAGCTTCGCGCTGACGTTTTTCAAAAGCAAAGACCCGCAGCCGCCGCAGCCTAAGCAAGGTGTGTTGTGATTATGTTATTACCGCTCACGTGGGACGGAGCAACCCGCGATATTGTGCGAGTATATCCTATAAACTAATTCAAAACTCAAAACATAACTTACGAATTACTCGTACCTAGCACGAATTAAATGGCGTATGCCTGACAGCAACCTGCTATAGATTATGCAGTTTAATTTATTCTTACATAGGTACCTAACTGTATGTATTTATCTGAAATATATTTTTAAGTAGGTACTTTAGTTACATGATGGATAGGTACTTAAGTTGTTGAAGTAACGCGTTTAAACCTACTGCTCCTACTCTTCCTCTCCCCTTTTCTTTACTCCCTTTTTCATGTTGACCAAGGTAGAGATTATATCAATATCAAGTTGCACAAATTAGGTACTGATATTGCAACTTGTAAAACTACGCCTGCACTTCGTTCACAATCAGTTGGACAGATGCTTCTTATTACCGGGGTTAATGACTTCTATGTCGCAATGAAGATTTTCAAGAAAGTTGGAGATAGAGTCTTGACTTTTTTGCTGTTCATGATTCATCAGAAGCGCCATACCTTCTAATGTTACTTTAATTGATGATTGATAACATAACACTGGTGTATAATAGGCCCATATTACTTGAACGCCAAGCATAAGAAAGTAAACAAAATTATGTTTATTGATTTAAATATCTAGTTTTGTGACCGCGCAATTGCTAATGCTACTTTTATCTAACTGCTACCACTACCATATTATCTAACTTGAATTGTTTGCTACACGAACCGCGTGAAAGTTCGGCCCGATGATTCAATAAAACTGCTTACACGGTACTGAACGCTGAATATAAATTCGTTCAGTAGAACTCGAGTTAATCGCACAGAACCGAAGTGGCATTTTTATATAATGAGACATTACGGGGTCATTGAACTTAACAAATCTGACGTGATGTAATATGAACGTTCCAGCTTCAGTAAGATTTATAATGTATAATGATAAGCTTATAAACCTATTGGACTTAAATATTAAGTTGATTTTGCGCAGGACGGGTTGGTATTCATCCGGGGCGCTTCACTGTGGCCGTGTATTATGAAGTTCATTACACCGTGCCGTGTTACTAAGCATAACATCTTACTAACACCAGCAAAAAATGTTTCGGCACGGCTTTCGAGCCGGTAGGTTGCGGACGATAATTATTGATTAGCAAAAAATAAGTTGATTTTATACCTAGTATTGTAAGGGCGCTATGAAAGTAATATAACTTAGTAAAAGTAATTTCGCTGGATATCTATCGAGCATGCTTCGCAATTTTTATGATTAGTTCTAACTTGATTCTTTTTTACTGAGATAATTAGCTCATCACAGATGAGGAGCGCGGACTACTACTATTGAAATAAAGTTAGGTTCGCGCGTGCGGCGCCGTGAGCAGATATTAGCTTGAGCCAGCTCCTCGTACAAGTACCGTTAGGTATTCACACGGTATTTACGACTTTACGCAAATTTTAAGGATCTCGAGATATTTATAAAGCATTGCTCCTTTACTAAGGCTTGAAATAAACTTAGTCTCAGATTGTCTTCTTTATATGTCAGTGTAACGTGTAAACTTGAGGCTGCCGCCGGTATACTGTTTAACGGCGGAAGCGGTGTCGTATTTTATTTAGATGTGTAGACCATTTTTATCTCTAAGAACTTTAAGTGTGTGCTCTCGCATGTATCGACTAGAAATACTGCGCTTTTCATTCATTTAGTAAGAACATATATCATTTTAGGCTCTGCACATCGTACCGAACGTTTCTTCTACCACTTTTGATATTTCATAATTATTCGCTGACTAAAAAACTTTTTTTTTTAATTGGTGGCACTATTTGACCTGAGTATTTGACAATATCTCTATGTGATCACAAAAAAGAGAGATGTAGGTAATATTATATCGATGAGTGCGACGGATTCATTTTTACAATCGCTTAATTGCTTCTTTGGAACAAACAAATAAAATATATTTCATAATACTAGCTGCCTTCGTGGCTTCGCACATGTAACAATAATGCCGGTTACGATTGAATATGTATTGTCATTAATAGTTATATATGTATATTAATTAGTATTTATGAGGCAGGTTGCTAAACAAATTAAATCAAACACGTACCTCAAATGTCATAAAAATATAGGCGAAAATTATAATTTCGTAAACTTCTGCCCAAGCTAAAGAATTATCGAGAAAAAATCGGATATTGGTACCTACGAGTAGATAGATACATATTATTGTAATCTTTGTAAACTACGTTCATAATTTTGCCCTCGGTAATCAAAATGAGCAGAGTTAGGAATGGTAACGCGTGAGTAAGTTACTTAAATTGCGAAGCAGTTCGTCTTGAGGTCATCACAAAATGGACCCTTCACTATCTGCCTCAGCGAGTTGTCCCCTTTTTGCAGTCGGTTCAAACACGTAAACCGGGAATCCAAGATGGCCTACGTAATGGCCGATGTGCTGTCCAGAAAGTTCCTTGTTTTGATATTCGAGTCCGCGGTCACGTTGTTATTATTTGATAGGTGGTGACCACTCTCCTTCTAACTACTGCTCTTCAAGCAGATTTTTTTTAAGTCACCTTTGTGAACTTATTACATATTACATGTTTAATTAATTGGGCACTAAATGTTTTTCTATTTAAATTATGTATTAGCCATGGTGCGGCAGCATTCTAGAAGTCATATAACCTACATAATAACATGTCATTCGAATTTGATGTTCTTTTGGTCTCGAAAACGTCCGATACTGAATATCTCGTCAAAGTAGAGAAAAAATTGCAATCAATATATTTCCCGCACCTCTCGCTCACTACACTTTCGTTGGCGTTGTTCAATTTGAATCAGCTAAATCGGCGAATGTCGCTAGGATTCTGGAGAGATAGAACGGAGTGCCCAGAGTCGATGAAGACCATTGGGAAGGTTTTAGTTACTAAAATTTCCATATAACTCGGTGTCCGCCCCTACCGAGATCAGTGAGCTTTTTTCAGCCTTGCTCCCGACAGAAAAAATGTTTTTAGTACCTACCTACTGGTAAAGTCATCACCCGTTTAATGGTATTGTCAACGCTAAATTGGCGATAAACAGTCTTGATAGTCGAGTCGGATGGGATTATTTAAAATGTATTTATATTTTTTTTTCACACGGTAGATACTTTAATCATATTATGTAGTCTTATAAAACCAGCCAATGTTTAATCGTTGAAAACTTTTCCTAAAAACTTGTGTTAGAAAGTTCAATAATTTTACGGATTTAATATTTCAAACTGAAACAAACAAGTTTATAGCATATCGCTGCTATTGATACCGACATGCTACATGATACCTTATATAAGCCATACAGGTTATAGAGTTTGTCTGAATGCGAATTGACTAGAGTCCGCGCAACTTCAATCGTATTTATAGAAGGCTTCGCTAGCCTCTCGGAACTTATAGAGATAGGGTTCAGATGTAGTTGCAAGTTATAATTGACCAAGTTGCTGGCCGATGAGAAACTGTTTACAGTCTATAAGTTTAGACAGTATACATGCCTGCTTTATTTGGACTATGTAAGTACACGCAATTGCTCGCGCGCTCGCGCGTTTATGTAGATTTAAACAAAAGCTAATATATTTTTACCAAATTGTATAAACTCAATTTCTCCTGAAAGTTTTCTAGCGAAAGCTTTTCTATAAAATTTAATGTTTGGAATTATTCAAATTAAAAAAACAACAGAATATTGGTATCTTAAGGCATCATGGTCACAGAATCGCTATCGGTAGGTACTGTAAACCGTTAAACGAACCATTTCGACCCCCATTATAAAAAAAGTAAAAGATATATTTTTTTATTTGCGATTAGGTTGGGTAAGTAACATCTAAAACTATTCCAAGTTTCAAATCGATAGCATCAGTGGTTCCGGAAATACGAGTATATAGGTGTGACAGACAGACAGACGAAGTCAGACCATATGGATTCCTTTTTTACCTTTTAGGTATGGAACCCTAAAAACATGCTTCCTGCCGCACTCACAAACGTTAGTTAGTATTAATTGTCATTATCCAGTTCTTGGAATCGGATATTACATGTTATTATTTGGATAGAAACCTACTCGACGCCAATTAGTAGGTTTATGTTCTTTGGGTAAGTAGAGATACCGATACATCGCAGCGACTCATTATGCTAAACGTTAAGCTTAATAAGATTTGAAAAATATCTAAATGAGAAATAATACTATAGATAGACATTTATGGAGCAGTTAGTGTTTAGGTATCTCAGATACCGGGTAAGTGTGCAAAGAAAATAAAGCTCCAATGAGTCTCCACAGTAACCGCAGCACCTTCACTATATCTCATTTGACCGCTATCTCTATAAAGGTTAAGGTGAATTCCATTGTTCATAGCTCTTATCCCTGTATGGCGCGATCTTTATAGTGTCATATTTCCCTTCAATTTACACCCACTGGTATCATAACAAGGCATATTAAGCCTTCGAATAGAACGTTTTGTTTGATGCAGACGCATAATTGTATGGCTTCAGGCAATGATTCAGGTAAACATTTTGCGACGCATTACCGCTGATGTCTATTAAGATGCAATTGAGTGAAAGTCTGATTTTGAGAAGGTGGTAACGGAACCCTTAAATATTATATATGTGAAGCTATTGACTTTTAGCGTACTTTCGACTGTTTAAAGGGTAAATACGTAGTGCTTTCTTAAACTTCGCAAACTCATTGAGATACCTGAGGGCCTAGACAAGATGCAATCGCTTCACAGTGAATCTATTTCTTCATTCGCTAACGGTGTCAATTCCCTATAATTTGTCACGTGATTTTGCGATGACTTATGTCATTCTCATACATTTTTATGCTTTCTATTAGCGATAACGCTTGTAGAATGTTACATTGTCTAGGGGGCTGCTCGTAATCCTATCTACTCTAGTAAAAATATGTTTTGCCACAACCTGCCTACGATTCAAGCTACGAACAAATCAAATACTTGGGCTAATTTTATCCGTAGTTTAGACAAATATTTCTAAGACTATAAAGTAAAAAATAAATTAATAGTTTAAAAAACTAAAAATACACGCTTATATAAGGAATAATAATAATAATAATACCAGCCCTTGTTAATGTCCTACTGCTGGGCACGGGCCTCCCTTCAAGATGAAGGGGCTTAGGCCATAGTCCACCACGCTGGCCAAGTGCGGGTTGGCGGACTTCACACGTCATTCGAAAGCTAGTTAGGCTTTCTCAGACATGCAGGTTTCCTCACGATGTTTTCCTTCACCGAAAGCTAGTAACAATCGCACAAAGACGATTCGCACATGATTATTTAAAGAAATCAGAGGTGCGAGACGGGGATCGAACCTGCGCACCTTGTTTCCAAGGCAAGCGCTCGCCCACTGAGCTGTTACAGCTAGTAGTATATAAGGAATATTGCACTAAAAAGCAATAAATAAATTATCGAAACCATTCTTTCTTTCTACCTCGTGTTTGTAATTTATGGATTATATTTACGTGTAAAAGCGGGGTAATTCACCTTCCGTACAACATTGGATATTAAACAGGATTTTAGATAACTAAGTTTAAACTTAGCTTTCGAAAGACGTGTGAAGTCCGCCAACCCGCACTTGGCCAGCGTGGTGGACTATGGCCTAAGCCCCTTCAACTTGAAGGGAGGCCCGTGCCCAGCAGTGGGACATAAACAAGGGCTGGTATTATTATTATTTATTATAAGTTTAAACTCTTAACTACTAGGTGGTAGGTTCCTTGTGCAAGGGGTAGTAGGTACCACCGCAGTGTCAGATATTCTGCCGCCAAGCAGCAGTGTGCATTGCTGTGTTCCGGTGCTGTAGCTGGTGAAATTACCGGACACAAAGACTTAGTATAATATAATGTCTAAAGGGTCGGCAACGCACTAGTGATTCTTCTGGTGTTGCTTGCGTCTATAGGCTGTGGTGACTGTTTGTGCTTACCATCAGGCGGGCCGTGCGCTTGCTTGCTACCTTGGTAGTAAAAAAAATCGATTGATTGTTGAAGCTTATAAACATGTTCAGCACAATAGCTGAAACAATATTAAATAAAACGAATGTCAGTGAAGCAAGCAGGTCTTGCTTATCATTATACATTAGGTGTAATAAAAAGTCACATTTTTCACATCATAATATAAACATAAAGGTCGATTTGTAAAATGATCCTAGTAGTGACCAGATGGTGATACTTTTAAACAACTTATTATTATTGTTGTTTGGATAATATCATCACTCATTCAAGCTGCAAACAGTGTGCTTACACACTTAGCTTTTTTTACTCAATATAAGTTAGTGGTATACTGCGACCTCACCTCATGGTAAGCGATGCTGTAGCTATGGATAGGAGAGCACTAGCTTTTTGTACTCAATATAAGTTAGTGGTATACTGCGACCTCACCTCATGGTAAGCGATGCTGTAGCTATGGATAGGAGAGCACTAGCTTTTTGTACTCAATATAAGTTAGTGGTTTACTGCGACCTCACCTCCTGGTAAGCGATGCTGTAGCTATGGATAGGAGAGAACTAGCTTTTTGTACTCAATATAAGTTAGTGGTTTACTGCGACCGCACCTCATAGTAAGCGATGCTGTAGCTATGGATAAGAGAGCACTAGCTTTTTGTACTCAATATAAGTTAGTGGTTTACTGCGACCGCACCTCATGGTAAGCGATGCTGTAGCTATGGATAGGAGAGCACTAGCTTTTTGTACTCAATATAAGTTAGTGGTTTACTGCGACCTCACCTCATGGTAAGCGATGCTGTAGCTATGGATAAGAGAGCACTAGCTTTTTGTACTCAATATAAGTTAGTGGTTTACTGCGTCCTCACCTCATGGTAAGCGATGCTGTAGCTATGGATAAGAGAGCACTAGCTTTTTGTACTCAATATAAGTTAGTGGTTTACTGCGACCTCACCTCATGGTAAGCGATGCTGTAGCTATGGATAAGAGAGCACTAGCTTTTTGTACTCAATATAAGTTAGTGGTTTACTGCGACCTCACCTCATGGTAAGCGATGCTGTAGCTATGGATAGGAGAGCACTAGCTTTTTGTACTCAAAATAACTTAGTGGTTTACTGCGACCTCACCTCATGGTAAGCGATGATGTAGCTATGGATAGGAGAGCACTAGATTTTTGTACTCAATATAAGTTAGTGGTTTACTGCGACCTCACCTCATGGTAAGCGATGCTGTAGCTATGGATAGGAGAGCACTAGCTTTTTGTACTCATTATAAGTTAGTGGTTTACTGCGACCTCACCTCATGGTAAGCGATGATGTACCTATGGATAGGAGAGCACTAGCTTTTTGTACTCAAAATAAGTTAGTGGTTTACTGCGACCTCACCTCATGGTAAGCGATGCTGTAGCTATGGATAGGAGAGCACTAGCTTTTTGTACTCAATATAAGTTAGTGGTTTACTGCGACCTCACCTCATGGTAAGCGATGATGTACCTATGGATAGGAGAGCACTAGCTTTTTGTACTCAATATAAGTGCGTTGTCTGTCAATCAGTCAGTCAGGACTTATCCTTTTATATATATAGATTTCATTTCATACTGAAGAAAAAAGCGAAAAAATTTGTAACGCTGCTGTTAATATTAATGGGAAGTGGACCATTTGCGTCTAAACCGACCTGAATAGTTGCTATATTCTAAGTGCAATATCAAAAAAATGGGAACGAATACGGAATTTGCAAAGTGTTTAATATCTAAACTTATTATGACATTGAAATGTACACCCCTTGTACTTAATGTATCGTTTATTTTTATTTATGGTCACACGTATTTACTGAGCTCCTGCTGACGTAGAATCTTCGGCGACACAATTTTATAGACACAAACAACTACTTGTATTTAGTCCGAGTGCTTGATAACGAACACATCCCTCGATCAACTGTGGGCCTATAAATAATATATTGCAATTAATTAAATGTCGTATTACAAACGCTTTAATATATAATCAGTGAATAAATTACATAATTATGACCTTATGGACTTATTCAATCTAATGGACGGTGGCGAGCCCCTTATAAAGATGTAAGTATTATCCTTATTCATAAATGACAATAAACAATGCGATTGACAATAAACATTTTTGTATGTGTTATTAGTAATACTAGACTCCTAAAAGCCTTCTAGCGTTAGTATTTCTGTATATTTGGACTTCAAATAAATAACGTATATAGATTCTGATTATTCTGTATGTGCTGTGTTTATTTGAGTTTTTTTTTATTTTATTTTTATTTTGTTTGAACATTGGTCATTAGCTGAGGTGACATGGGAATGTCACAGGGGTTGACAAAAACAGCGCTGTGTCGGTAATTTAGATTCCCGGCACGGCACAGTGCTGAGTGGTCAACCTCGTTTGGTGGAGGAGTGGCGTACAGTGTGTTTTTAGTTCGTACTGATTTATCTTAAGTTTTATTTCTTTATTTTATAATATTATGTATGTCTGTGCGTCGGTCTTTTTCTCCAAATAAATTTATTTCTTTTTCTCTTCTTCTTCGATTGCCATAATATAATTATACTGCAGAAATACTTTTTCTGGTATATAAAGTACCCTAAAATCTGAAACGTAATATAAGAAAGCGCCAAGCTTTATAATATCAAAATCCACCTAGTTATCGGCGTCATACTTCAAATGAACAAATTCTAAAGTTGAGCTGTAGTTTCCGCGTTATACTTAAAAGTTAACAGGTGGTTGGCATGTTATATTCTACAAGAATCATATTAATTTTCGAGTAACATAAGTACTCTAAAACTTGTGTAAAACCATACCCGTAATATACGGTGACATAATTAGTTTAAGTATAAAGCCTTTAAATTGGTCGGAATATTATCAAGTATTAATAATACCAGCCCTTGTTTATGTCCTACTGCTGGGCACGGGCCTCCCCTCAAAATGAGGGGGCTTAGGCCATAGTCCACCACGCTGGCCAAGTGCGGATTGGCGGACTTCACACGTCATAAGATAGTTAGGCTTTCTCAGACATGCGCAATCGCACAAAGACGATCCGCACATGATTCATTGAAGAAATCAGAGGTGCGAGCCGGGGTTCGAACCTGCGCACCTTGTTTCCAAGGCAAGCGCTCGCCCACTGAGCTGTTACCGCATTTAAGTATTAAATTAAAAATGCATTTACTTACCATTTGTGGACCATTCCCTGAGGTGGCCGGGTAAGAATAGCACTCGCCTCACCTAGCACTCTCCTCCCGTACCATTTGTGGACCATTCCCTGGGGTGTCCGGGTAAGAATAGCACTCGCCTCACCTAGCACTCTCCTCCCGTACCATTTGTGGACCATTCCCTGGGGTGTCCGGGTAAGAATAGCACTCGCCTCACCTAGCACTCTCCTCCCGTACCATTTGTGGACCATTCCCTGGGGTGTCCGGGTAAGAATAGCACTCGCCTCACCTAGCACTCTCCTCCCGTACCATTTGTGGACCATTCCCTGAGGTGGCCGGGTAAGAATAGCACTCGCCTCACCTAGCACTCTCCTCCCGTACCATTTGTGGACCATTCCCTGGGGTGTCCGGGTAAGAATAGCACTCGCCTCACCTAGCACTCTCCTCCCGTACCATTTGTGGACCATTCCCTGGGGTGTCCGGGTAAGAATAGCACTCGCCTCACCTAGCACTCTCCTCCCGTACCATTTGTGGACCATTCCCTGGGGTGTCCGGGTAAGAATAGCACTCGCCTCACCTAGCACTCTCCTCCCGTACCATTTGTGGACCATTCCCTGAGGTGGCCGGGTAAGAATAGCACTCGCCTCACCTAGCACTCTCCTCCCGTACCATTTGTGGACCATTCCCTGGGGTGTCCGGGTAAGAATAGCACTCGCCTCACCTAGCACTCTCCTCCCGTACCATTTGTGGACCATTCCCTGGGGTGTCCGGGTAAGAATAGCACTCGCTTCACCTAGCACTCTCCTCCCGTACCATTTGTGGACCATTCCCTGAGGTGGCCGGGTAAGAATAGCACTCGCCTCACCTAGCACTCTCCTCCCGTACCATTTGTGGACCATTCCCTGGGGTGTCCGGGTAAGAATAGCACTCGCCTCACCTAGCACTCTCCTCCCGTACCATTTGTGGACCATTCCCTGAGGTGGCCGGGTAAGAATAGCACTCGCCTCACCTAGCACTCTCCTCCCGTACCATTTGTGGACCATTCCCTGGGGTGTCCGGGTAAGAATAGCACTCGCCTCACCTAGCACTCTCCTCCCGTACCATTTGTGGACCATTCCCTGAGGTGGCCGGGTAAGAATAGCACTCGCCTCACCTAGCACTCTCCTCCCGTACCATTTGTGGACCATTCCCTGGGGTGTCCGGGTAAGAATAGCACTCGCCTCACCTAGCACTCTCCTCCCGTACCATTTGTGGACCATTCCCTGGGGTGTCCGGGTAAGAATAGCACTCGCCTCACCTAGCACTCTCCTCCCGTACCATTTGTGGACCATTCCCTGGGGTGTCCGGGTAAGAATAGCACTCGCCTCACCTAGCACTCTCCTCCCGTTGGGAGCCGTAAGAGGCGACTAAAGGGAGTAAACAAGTAGTCTGGTAGTAACGTTTTTCTATTAGATCAACTATCACCTTTACTGCGATCGCTAAGACGTGGGGATTATAGCACCCCGCCCTCTAAGGGGGAGGCCTATGTTCAGCAGTGAATGTCTACCGGTTGGTGATGTTGCTCTATTCTTCAGTAATCCTTTTTTTCGGGATACTAAGTATCCCAAACTTAGTTCATATACCTATTAGTAATAAGTTTCCCTAATTTTTTGTGAATACTAAGTGATAACTCGCACACTGGACAAACAAATATACACTTAGACTGTACCTATTGCGATAAACTGACAAAAAAAAACAAAAATTGCTGCTTTGATATCAGATAGATAGATATACTCTTTATTGTACACAAACTCACCTACACATAAAATAAAGCACATAAAAACACTTAAAAACTGAAATATGTACAAAGGGCGGCCTTATCAGTTTTGAGAACAATATCTAACCCAATAAATCAAAAAAATGTATAGACTCAGCCTAGTTACTAACAGTTTTACCTAATATAATAGGTATCATAGTGGTTTTATGCAGCTATGTGGCACAACAAGTAATAAATTTTAAAAACTGAAACCCGACTACGGATAAAATCGCTGTGCCGCAGTCTAATAATGTGATATTATACATATAGCCTATAACGAGCGGACAATCAAGACGCTTCTAACGACATCCTACTTGTCAAATTATGTTAAGTAGAGTAGAAGATATGTGGGAACAGATGAACATACATACTTGTTAAAATCATAACCCTCCCTCCGTTCCGTAGTCGGGTAAAAAGAAACTAATTATTTGTACCCATATTTATTTTATTTACTTACTATTATTTACCTACCTTTCAAACAATACTAGTACATTGTTTACCGAGGGAAGAAAATGACCGATTACCAACGAGGGTGTAGTTTAAGGCTAAATATACTAGTAAGGCAATGCCCGAGGCGTAGCCGAGAGTCTTTATGCACACGAGTGGTGAACCGCACTTTTTTCCGAGTGTTATATAGTGCCCACGCTTGCGAGGAAAATAGTATAAAAATATTTTATTGAAATAAAGATAGTGTCATAGTTCTGACTTAGAAACTTAAAAGTAATATTTTTTGTCTTCTACCACAGGCGCGTACCAACACTGATCAACTACAAGTGAGTTAAATAACTGTTATATCCTGCTCTTTGGAGTTAAAAAGTGCCGTCGTTCAACGCCGCACAACTCGTTAACAATGAATTTTTACGAATGTATTTTCCTAAGATTTTTATATACTTCTTCAAAAGCAGTAATGACGTGTCGTTTTCAAAAACGAAGTATTTAGCTATTTATCTAGCACGTTTAGTATAAAAGCTATTGTATCCTGCCTGTATTATTTTTTCATAACACTATAATTAAATTTTGGGTAAATCTACTGTTATTCGTCCTCAATGTAAACGACAAAGTTGCAGTTTTAGTTACCAGCCACCTATTCCAATCTTTTCCATTTTCACTTCATATCTTCGGTTTTTGACATGCATTATTTTCAAATTTACTAAATTTAATTTAATTTTTCAAATTTTCAAATTGACTTTTAACTATTTCCGATATCAACATTCCGAATATTGCCTGAATTAGGATTGTAGGTAGTGTACATTTAGAAATTAATTGTACGTATTTATACATATTTCAAATATTTGTTATACTAGTCAATATTTTATTTGCATATATATGTATTTTAATATGTTTATACAATTTATGTAATTTATTAAATTTATAAAGGTTTACAAACAACCCCGCCAAGAAGTTTAGGAGGGACGATCTACCTCCCCATTCAACGGGTTGCCTGGCATAAGGCATTATCTATAATCTATCTTACTAAAGTTTATCATTAAGAGTCTATTTAAAATTTTCGAATATATTCAAAAAGTAACGTAGGTATAAAATATTTTTTTTTATGTTTGGGAAAAGGCAATGTTTAGAGATATTTGCTCGAGGATTTTACTACATGAAACAATTTCATTTTTAAATACAGACTTTTGGATATAACATGCATCGGTTAAAGTCCGCAGTTTACAATATAACACTAGCCCTTGAACTAAAGCAGTTTTATAGTAAACAGCTATAATAACAACAATTATTATTATTACATATAAATCAATTGTGTTGTTTTTATGTCGCAATCTTGATCAACACTTTACATTGTGTTGACAAATTGGCTATAAAAATTATTTTAAAACGCGATTTTATATTAGCTAGCTAGCTAGTAGATAACTAGCTCGCCCACTGAGGTCGAAATTCGACCATATTTGTGTATGTCTGCTAAACCACAGTCTATAAACCAATATTAGTTTATACACTGTGGCTAAACGCAGGGTAGTATTTCGTCGCGCGCTGCTTATTTTCGCCCTTTGGTAACTTTTTTAGTATTTTAATGTAGCACAGTCAACTTTTTAAAACCACCATACTATGTCTAATGTTTGTTAATTTATTTCTAATGCATATTATATAAAAATATATTAGTTTTCTGCAATCCTTTTACAAATAAACTAACTCTGCTAAATTTCACACTCTCCCGTTCTCGTTTTTTTCATAAAAAGAGGTAAGTATACAAAGTTTTCGCATCATTCATTATAAAACATTGAATATTGTATATAATACAAACTCAGTTAATTACTGAACTTTGTCCCGTGAACTACGCTATTTTTCAGAAGCTACCTTCAATAACAGCGGGTCCAAGCACACACTATACTAAAACATGCGTATGCTTGCTCCGTAAGGAGCAGTTAGATGGGTACTGAGCCTAACACCAATTCCCTCTAATCACTATTAGATAAGTAGTACATCCTCGAAGCGCCAACCCATCTCCTCACGTTGGTTGTCGTAAGAGACGACTAAAGTAAAATTAGAAGACGGGCAGCAGCGTTTCTCTTTATTCTAAGGGGGAGGCCTTTGTTCAGCATTGGACTTATTTTAGCTGCTGATGAGTATAGTACAATCTCGGTCCGTGAACTGCAGGAGTAAATAACACTCGGGAGTTGTCAAGGACCGTGACACATGATAAAGTGCGGCTTTTGCATCATAACAAAGACTGCACTCTTGGGTGACTGGTGGGCTTCGAACCACCAAATCCAAGTCTTAACGTGCAAGTAGCAAAGGTATTATGCCAGTTTGGGAAGTAAGGTGATCGCCTCATGGCGATAGCGGATAGAAAGGACTACATAGACCATATCGATGACATAGATAGGTAATGCTGTGGGTGTTCAACCAGATACAGAGATGGCAATAATTCGAGAAACAATCAGACAAAAAAAAATACTGTTCGACTGTGGAGATATTGTTGTGTGTGTGTGTGTGTGCCATCTATTTGGATGAGCCAGCGCAATCAGAGTACAATACTACAATTAAAAGGCGCTACAATAGCTTAATTTATAATAATAATAAATTCAGAAAACAATTTATATTTACACAAATTAACAGATTTAAAATATTATCCTAGAAGCAACGATGTATGATTTTTAATAAAATTCTATCTATCTGCCTGACCATCAAATTAAACGACGGAGAAAATGCAGGCGAAAGATGAGTCACGAGTCTTACTGCATTACTTATATCTATATTGTTGTGATGTTTGTGATGTTGTGGTACCCGTATATTGTACTGTATACAGAAAAAAAATATCAGTCAAGTGCGAGCCGGACTCGCGCACCGTGGATTCCATACCTTCACTGAACCTATTAAAGTTATTTTGCTATTTGTCTAACACCTCAGATAGCAAAACAACCAAACCGCAAAACTAATTTTAGTTGTCGAGGTTTTTTTTAGGATTTCTAAAAAACTGTAGTGCTTAGAAAGATCATTTTATCTTTCCTGTAAAATATCAATAGACATGTATTACCCATAATTATTTCAGATTTTTCCCTCTACAAACTTCGGAGATAAGGGGGAGATCATTTTCCCTCCACAAACTTCAGAAATTCGGAGAACGGTATTTTTTTTTTATATTTTTGATTATAAACCAAAAACTACATAAACAGAAATAAAAATCGGTTTTGAAATATACAAATGAAGCCCTTTCATAAGTGGGGTATCCCACTTAATATAGTAGTCTCACTTTGGAATTTTGACACCCTATTTCGACCCCCATTAAAAACAAAATAAAAGAAAAAGTATAGTTTTTTTTGCATTTTCAATAAGGTAGGGTAAATTAGATTTACAAGTATTCTAAGTTTCAAATCCATAGTAGTTCCTGAAATAAATAGATGTGACAGACAGACAGACGAAGTCAGACCATAAGGGTTCCTTTTTTATCGTTTAGGTACTTATGGAACCCTAAAAAGTATTCAACATCATCAACAACCACAACAACATCATTTAACCATTTCTTAAACAATCAATTCACCATGAGAGTAACTTTACGTGTTAATTTCTAGAGAGGTCGCCAATTAACTAGAAAATGGTTTGCAATTGAACGCCAAATTGTATGAAATAAAATGTCCTTTAAACTAGTGAACGCGACGCTTACCTATTAAAATAAGCTCAGTCACTTCGAGTACTTTATGAATGAATCATAATAAAAGTGCCCGGGTCATTGAAGCTCATCGTTATTTGAATAGCGATTGTCGTTTTGTTTATGGTAAATTAAAATATCGAGGTCGCGTATATTTTCAGTATTGAATTATAATTGAGCTATGTGATAGCTAGTAGAAGCCTCTAATGGCATTTTTCTTAAAATATCTTGGGACATAAATACACCACACCAAACGTGGCCTATTTGATCCCAAAGTAGGCAACTTCTGTACTTTAAGACAACCAGACAGCTTATTCTTATATACACAATAGTTTTGTCATCATTATCAACCTCAGAGAAAGTACCAAGTACCAAGTGGTATTTCCTCTAAGTTATCAACAGCCAAATTATGTCCACTGCTGAACAAAGCGTGGGGATTATGGCAACCCCTTCTAAGGGGGAGGCCCTTAGAAGGGGTTGCCATAATCCCCACGCTTGGCAGGCGGCTTAGGGATCGCCGTATATGTAGGTTGGTAGGTAATCTTATAGGAAGACGCTGCTGCCCGGCTTCTTGTTTTTCATTAGTCACCTCTTACGGACACCCAACGGGTAAATAATTACATATGTACTTACTTTAAAATATTTATCTATGCAGATTATTAACACCTAGGCATAAGACAAACTGACATAAGTACATATTTGTTGATGCACATAAATGTTTGTGCTGAGTGGAAATAGAACCCATGAACGACCTCTTGGGTAGCAGTCAACTAAACTTCACTTCTACATTCAGATTTGGTAGTAATAGAGACGAATATACCTTTTACGTTCTAAAATACTTTGTCATACTTCTAAAACATCTTGAAATTCATAAGAATTTAAGCATATTCATCCCACTCGTAGCTCCAGCAGGCGGGGATTAAATACTTACAAGAACTTTTTGTGAATTTAAATACATCACAGACACCGTTGTTAACATAACTACTTGTGATACCTTAGCAAAGATATCGAATTCGTAATCCAATATTTAGAAAAAAATCTTTACAATTTTAGGCATATTTTGTAGTATATTGTGGTATATATCAATAGTTTATTTATTTGAGACCCACACCATAAACACACAGTACATATTAAATACATATTAAGTACATAATAAATATAGTGAAGATTTACATTAAATTGAAAAGCTACTTGCAACTTTGTCCAGTGCTTGATAAAAATACAATCTGTGTCCTTCCTTTTCACAATTAGTTTCAGAAAAGTAAGTAGATCCGCCGTGCACTAGCTGCATTAGGGCACAATGGCTGAAAGGTATCGACCAACTTTTGTAATAATATTTGTTGTATAATACCTAAATAATAGACTATGTCACAAATAGTGGAATTAGATAGGACTGTGAAAGATGGACTGACGTTTCCAAATTACCTAAACATGGTAGACGTACGAAGTTATAGGTAAACTAGCGATTGTACTTGCATTTTGTGCATATGTACACTATGTATATCTTAATTCGTTGATAACATCGCAAATATGTTTTTCATCACTAACAAAAATTTTCAATTGCTGATTATGAATCAAAGAATTTGCATACCTGTATCCCGTCATGAAAAGGTACAAAGAGAATCTGATATACTATAGGTATAATCGGTTTCTAGTACGTTCACCTTATTATGTAATTTTGAACAATTCTTCTCCGTATACTTATACTCCCACCTGTCAAAAGCACTCCCCCTTGCTCCCCCTAGCATGGAAGTAATAAAGTACTTATTACTTCCATGCCCCCTAGGTCAAAAGCACTCCCCCTAGCAGTATTAATTGTTCTATGCCAGACACAGACAAGTTAACATAACTTGTCTGTGTGTGTGGCAGGCATTGAGTTTATAACGGGTGTAAGGGACATCGTACCGAAAACCGATGCCAGGGATCCAGTACATGATTCTGAACATCCTAGTGTTGAAATTATCATCAGATTTTTCATGAATATCCAAAATTCACTTTTTTTAAATAAAATTAGTATAACATCATTATTGTTATAATAATAAAGCCTATTTTTTATTTAAAACAATACATTAATTATTTATGATTTTTTTTATTTATTTATTCTTTATGCACAAAAATATTGCACAGGCAATTAATTAATAGGCAATTAACTATTATTATTTTAGAAAATTAGCAATGTAATTTGAAAAATAAATATTATTCCGCATATATTCATCACATGCTCGAAAATTAACAAGTTAGTCATTTGTCATTTACCATATAAATGGGCACTGTATTGTTGTAACCATGAAGCTTAGGTTGTAACGGACATTATTTGACGTCTTATTTTTTTTTTTCGGTACGTGGTCCCTTCCACCCTGTATATTAATACTGATTCGTATTATAAGGTGGCAGGCCTAGGTTGTTGGCGGTAGACATCATGTAGACATAATATACTCGTACCTATCACGAGTTTTTGTAAAGACTACAGCTTGCAAGTAATGCGTAGGTATATTGATTTATTCTAATAGGATAAATCCTATATCAGAGATTGAATTTCGCAGAAGGTAATTGTTTATGGTAGATTGACAAAGACTAATTGTGAGTCTATTTCTATGATGATCTGTTTTTCATGATGGACGCCACTAGATCCAATTTGCTAATGTGTAATGGACGCAATAGATATTGATTGAGGAATTATGAGTAAAGAACTAAGTAAGTGAATTCGATTATAATAAATGTAAAAGGAAGACAAATAAAACTAATTATAAAATATGACATATATTTTATTGTAATGGAAGCCACCAGCACAAACATGGTGTCAGGTATGTCCAGCCCACCACACCTTTCGATGGACTTCAGTGGCAATCTTGCTGAGAATTTCGCATTATTTAAACAGAAACTTGAAATATATTTAACGGCTACCGGTTTAGATGAATCTAAGGATAAAAGGAAAATCAGTATTTTGCTGAATTACATTGGAGAACAAGGAATTCAAATTTACAACTCATTCAATTGCAATGGAAACGAAAATTTCAAAGAAGTACTTGAAAAATTTGAGAACTATTTCACTCCTAGGAAAATCCTTACCATACAGAGAAATGAGTTCTTCACCATAGCTCAAAACAACCTACGATTAGAAGAATATTTCCAGAAAGTGATAAATATCGGCAATACTTGCGAGTTTAAAGAATTGAGAGAAAGCTTAACAACCTCCAAAATTATAGCAGGTCTAGATTCAAAGTATAATGGCTTAAAAACAAAACTTATGTCGGAGGATGACAGCAAACTATCTTTGAGTTATGTGATGAAATTTCTACTGAGTGCAGAAGCATCTTCTAAATATGTCCAGGCAAAATGTGAGAATAATGAGGATGTACTAGTTATACATAACAAGAAAACAAAAAGTATTAGAAATTGCTACAAATGCGGTTCAAACCATGGCATAAATCAGTGTCCAGCATTTGGAAAGATTTGTGTTAAATGTAAGAAAATGAATCACTTTGGAAAGGTTTGTCGCAGTTCCAGAAGACAAGTGAATGTTGTTAAGGCGTCAGAAGCAGATGAAGATGATGGTGATTTCTTCATAGGTTATGTTGGTAATGAAATCCTGCAAGAATTTACCATCAAGGATACAAAACTGAAAATTAAAATGGATACAGGTGCTGCTTGCAATGTGATTGGAAGTGAGGTATGTAAACAACTTAATTTAAAAAAAATCTGAAATCTTACCATGTGATAAAAAAGTAATACAATTAGATGGAAAATGTGTACCAGTAAGGGGAACATGTTGGTTAGAAATTGAACATCCTAATAAATTGAAATACAATGTTAAATTTATTATAATTGAAGGCAATATTCCCACCTTGCTTGGATGCAAAACATGTTTAACTTACAATTTTGTTACTGCAAACACTAATCTAGTAAATGTACATAATGTGACATGTAATAATAATATAACTACGGGTTTAATCAAATCCTTAAAAAATAATTACAGTAAGCTGTTTGATGGTGGTCTTGGTTGCATCCCTGGATCAGTGAATATACAACTCAGTAGTGATGCAGTCCCAAATGTACAAGCAGCTAAGAGAGTACCATTTTCATTACTGCCTGAAATGCGCCAGGAGCTTGAAAGGATGGAAAAGTTAGGTGTCATTGAGAAGGTAACTAAACCTACAAAGTGGGTAAATAACTTAGTTCCTGTCCGGAAACCAAATGGAAAGTTGAGAATGTGCATTGACCCAAGGGCTTTAAACAAATATATTATACCGCCCAAATATCAACTGCCAACTCTCGATGAAATTAAAAGTAAGATGCAAGATGCTAAAGTGTTCGCATTACTTGATGCTTCAAATGGATTTTGGATGCTAAACTTAAATGAAGAAAGTTCGGATCTTTGCACATTTATAACACCGTTTGGTAGGTACCGATATAAAAGATTACCATTTGGCATAAGTTCAGCTTCAGAAGAATTTAGTAGAATAATTACTCAAATGTTTGAAAATGTAGATGGAGTTATTCCCTATGTTGATGATTTGTGTGTTTATGGTAAGTCAATAGATGAATTATATCAGAGATTAAAGCAAGTAATGGATATAGCACTAAAAAATGGCATTAAATTTAATGAATCTAAATGCAAATTTTTTGAGACAGAACTTATGTTTCTTGGTCATAAATTCTCAGCAAATGGTGTATCTCCAGATCCCGGTAAAGTACAGGCAGTGATGAACATGAAACATCCTAAAACCAAAAAGGATTTAGAATGATTTTTAGGAATGTGTAACTACCTTTCTCGCTTCATTCCAAATTATTCTAAAATTATTGAACCTTTGCGAATTCTAATGAAAAAAGATGCTATATTCACATGGGATAGCAACCAGGAAAAAGCAATTGACATTTTAAAGAAAGCACTGTGTAATAGCCCATGCCTAGCTTACTTCAATACCAATGAAAACACTGTCTTGTCAGTAGATAGTTCCTCAACAGCACTCGGAGCAGTTGTCTTACAAAATGGTAGGCCAATTGCTTTTGGATCTCGATCACTTAATTCCACTGAACAAAATTACTGTCAATTAGAAAAAGAAATGTTAGCAATCGATTTTGGATGTTATAAAATGCATCAATACACTTATGGACGTAAAGTATATGTAGAAACAGACCACAAACCATTAGAAACTTTATTTAAGAAACCATTGTATAAAGTACCAGCAAGACTACAAAGAATGATGTTAGCTGTGCAAGGCTACAATTTAGATGTAAAATACAAACCAGGGAGATTATTGTTTATTGCAGACACACTGTCTCGTAGTTGTGTTGAAAATGTAGAATCTAAGATAAAGCAACTTCATCAGAACATTATTTATCATGTTAAGCTTCAAAGAGACTGTTTACCTATATCGAAAATTCAGTTACAGAAAATACAAATGGCAACTGAACTAGATAATATACTTAAAATAATCATGGGCTACATTAAAAATGGGTGGCCTGAAAATATTAATAATGTAGATCCGAAAATAAAAAACTTTTGGACTTTTAGAGATGAGTTAAGCTCATTGGATGGTATTGTATTAAAAAGCAACTTAATTGTCATACCAGAATCCCTTAAACCTGAAATGTTGCAAATTATTCATCAAGGGCATGTAGGTTTAAATACTTGTAAAATCAGAGCCAGATCTTGTATTTTTTGGCCTGACATAAATAAAGATCTTGAATTATTTGTAAAAAAATGTGAACCTTGTGCTAAGTACAACCCAAATATACAAAAAGAACCTCTGATTAATCATGATATAGAAAGAATTCCTTGGCACAAGGTTGGTATTGACATCTGTACTTTTGATAACAAAGACTTTCTTGTATTTATGGACTATTACTCAAAGTACATTGAGGTATGTAAACTTGATAACTTGTCGAGTGATTGTGTAATATTAAACTGTAAATCAGTTTTTGCAAGACATGGCATACCAACACTGATTGTTACAGATTGTGGAACACAATTCACATCAGATAAATTCAAAACATTTGCAGCCTGTTACAGATTTGAACACATCCAATCCAGTCCCAAACATTCACAATCCAATGGACAAAGTGAAAGTGGTGTGAAAATTTTAAAAAATATATTTAAAAAATCTAAAGAGGATGGATCGGATCCATACCTAGGTTTATTAAATTATCGCAATACTCCTAAACCATACATGCCATCTCCTGCTCAATTGCTTTCTAGAAATTTAAATACATTATTACCAGCTTCAAAGAGTGATTTGAAGCCTAAAATCTATAATTACAACCAAAATTATTACAATCATTTTGATTCTGTCAAAAAATACTATGATAAAAATTCAAAACTCTTATCAGATTTAAATGTTAATCAACATGTATACTTTAAGAAATCATTAGATGCTAATTGGTCTAAAGGAAAAATTGTAAAGAAATGTGATGAGCCTCGTTCTTATGTGGTAGGGGATGAGGTAGAAAACTTGTATAGGAGAAACAGAAAATATATAAAATTAAGAAATGTCTGTAATGATAATAATATTGCCGACAACTTAAATTATGATAAAAATGTAACATGTGATTTTACTGAGGAAAATATACCTAATGTGTCACCTGTAGAAAATAACAATAGAATTACAATAGAACGTACTAATGAATCCTGTGTTGAACCTGAAAATCAGCCAGCCACATCTGAACAACCATATATTAGTGATGCACCCACTTCAGGCCTCCAGAGAGGACTAGAAGGTGTCAACACCTTACCTAATAGTTCAGGGTCCAATAACAGTTATGTAACCAGAAGTGGGCGTCGCATTACAACACCTATTAAATTCAAAGATTATATTAACAGTACAGATATAGAAAGTTAATTAAATTAAGGTAATGTTATGTATCCTGTTATGTAAAAGGGGGGATGTTTATGGTAGATTGACAAAGACTAATTGTGAGTCTATTTCTATGATGATCTGTTTTTCATGATGGACGCCACTAGATCCAATTTGCTAATGTGTAATGGACGCAATAGATATTGATTGAGGAATTATGAGTAAAGAACTAAGTAAGTGAATTCGATTATAATAAATGTAAAAGGAAGACAAATAAAACTAATTATAAAATATGACATATATTTTATTGTAATGGAAGCCACCAGCACAAACACAGTAATAGGCGACTATCAGCTTAAGTATAAGACTGAGTAAATATGAGATACAACCATAATAACTTTTAACTATTATCGAGTTTTCAATAATATAAATGTAGAAATTTATAAAGATTTTTAAAGTGTATCAAAATCTACACCACGACGATTGAGCCCCCCGACAGTTTTGTCCAATGAAGGCGTCTATGGGCGTAGTGAATAAAAAATACTGCTTTTTTATTATTATACAATTATGTAGTATAGTATGCAGTAACAGCTCAGTGTGTTCAAACCCCGGCTCGAACCTCTGATTTCTTTAATTAATCATGTGCGAATTGTCTTTGTGCGATTGTTACTATCCCGGCCATAGATAAGAGTATATTACTTAGAAATAGATAGGTAACTCCCACGTCAAAACGTGCCCCCTAACACCAGCGCCTCCAGCGGTGTGATTTGTAACTTTAATAGCCTCAAGAATTTATAATAATTTAAAAAAATGATTTCGAACCCTATCCACAGCCCCACCCATAGGTTGGGGTTCGAACCCGCGCCCCCTAGACTTCGTATTAATTTGATTCCAACCTATTTACCGCTACAGCTGTAAGTTATATGACGTCAGTTGCAAAATACTGATCTACTATCTCAGTTTCATTCCGAACAGAGAAAAGTTGCAAATCACGCCGCATGAGGGTGCTACTGGTAGCTTTTTCCATTTCTTCTAAGATACCATACCATGATCCCGGCCGCCGAGAGAATGCGTTCCTGACAGGTCATGATGAAACGGACGATGTAACTTTGACGTGGCGTTGCATTTACAATAAAAAAATGTTATTGTTTATTGGCCCTGCTAACGAACAAATATCATAAGAAAATAAATAATTATGTGAACTAAAAGTAAATGTTATTGCTTTGCGCTAAATTTCATGTTGAAAAAATAAGAAAACTTTGTTTTGTTAATTGTAGGTTAAATCCATACTACGCTGTTACAAGGATACCCCAACTGTGTATTTTGAAGTGATGCGCCAAATATATCGGACAATTGTAACGTTATTTTTAGTTATTCTGTAAATATGTAGAATTCGTTATTCTTTCTTATTTTTAATTATAATATAATGTAATAATAAAGTTAATAATATCAAACCCGCGCACGAAACGAACGCGCGAAGGTAAGTAGCGTAATATCAGTAGTTATTTTATATGTCTGGTATGAGAATGAATACTATCTTTGATAATAATATAATAATACATGGAGGCGAAGATGAGGACGAAGACGCACCTCCTCAAGCGAATCGGAATCTGATTAAAGTTTGTTTGCCAGTCACAAATATTTTTCTTATATGGTAATTTAATATATTGCTGAAGATAATAATTTTTGCATTTTTAATTTCTTTATTACATTCACAAATTAGAATCCAAACAAACAATTATTGAAACTTATGTTACTTTTTTTATCGATCAGGAAATAATAGCGTTAATTATTTTCCATCACTAGTCATGAGCAACTGACAGACGTCAGGAACGCATTCTCTCGGTCTCGGTGGCTTTCGGCAAGGTGAAGGAAAACATCATGAGGAGGCAACTTGCATGTCTAAGAAAGCTTAACTAGCTTTCAAATTAAGTATGAAGTCCGCCAACCCGCACTTGGCCAGCGTGGTGGACTTTGGCTAAAACAGTAACTGATGTGAAAACGTGAATATCTCCGTTGTACTCATATCGAGTCGAAAATAATACGAACTGTAAACAAGCTCTTATCTGCCATGTTGTGTCGATTTCGAATACTTACTCTTCCCTTCACAATCCACGTAAACAAAAACTTTTTATCTTTATTTATAAATACCCTGTTCCCTATCAAAATCGTAGTTCAGTGTCGTCAGTAATACATATTATGATTAAGTCTGTGAATCATATTATAATGTACTCAGTGCTGTAAATTACTGGTTTTATAGACTTACTGGCCCCGTGAATTTAGGAAACACACACAGCTACATTTATAAACATGGGACTGCCACTGACAAGTTGTTTTCGTGACTTAAGAAATGAGCTTAGAACCTTGCGATTACAAGCCGCGCTCGGGCCACAGGACCACCAAGGCAATGGAATAATAAAAAAAAGGTCAAGTGCGAGTTGCACTCGCGCACCGAGGGTTCCAAACCATAGCATAGCAAAAATCTAAACCGCGAAACTAAGTTTGTTTGTCGAGATTTTTGTTACTAAAAATTTGTACTATTTAGAAAGATGATTTTATTTTTCCTGTAAATAGATAGATATGTATAACCCATAATTATTTCAATTTTTTCCCTCCACAAACTTCGCAGATAAGGGGAACGCTATTTTTTATAATAAATAGAAATATTTTTTTTCGATTTTCTATGTGGTTGGGTAAGTAAGATCTAAAACTGTTTAAATTTCAAATCTATAGCATAAGTGGTTCCTGAAATATATTAGTGTGACAGACAAACAGACAGAAGAAGTCTCATTATAAGGGCTTTTTTACCTTTTAGGTATGGAATGGAACCCTAAAAAAGGGAAACCCCAGCCTGATTAAAAATGACATCAAACTTGTTGAACTTGATTTGAGGTTTTTATTTTGGTTTCTATCACAAAAACCGTTTTTCAATTACCTATTAAACAACGTCACACTCATGCCACACAAAATGTTTAAATTAGAGCTCATATTTTGGCCCTGAGATCCTCAAGATATACAAAATATTATTTCCATCAATGGGAAATAATATTTTGTATTTTAGTAGTAGCATCTATGTACATACTTATATGGAAAATTAAAGAAAACCCGTAATTGTTTATGTTTTTTTAAGGAAATAAAAAAATCAACCATTATTTTATTTGGGAATTAACGCGTCAAGCAAAAATATAAGGTAAATCGCGTAAAATAAAGTATGATAATGAAACGCTAAAGACTAAAAGTATATAAATAAATAAATTTCAAGGAATAATAACACAGCCGTTTGTAAATTATTATTACATAAGCTTTTATGAAAAACTTAAAAACCCTCTTTTTAACCGGCTTCAAAAAGAAGGTTCTCTATTCGACGCGTATGTATGTAATATTGATAAAAATGCGTAATATTAATATATGTTAGTCTATGTGGGCTTCTAAACAAATTTACCAAATTTTATGAGTGTATGTATGTATGTAGGTATGTATGTATGTATGTAGGTTTGTCCACGGATTTCTCAGAAACTACAAGTCCGATTTTGAAAACTCTTTTTGCCATAGTTAGAGTATTTTTCAACTTAGGGTAGAGTACAAGTTTCATCAAAATCGGTCCAGTAGTTTAAGAGATATAAACTTTTTATGTTTTCAGTAAGTTATTGTAACGTAGACGTTCGAGTTGCGTGATAGTGCTGATACCTATTTTGGTAAAATAAGTCACTAAAAAGTGTTAAATAAACTATTTTAAAAAGCATAAAATAACGAAAATATATTGAAGTCGGTGTCAGCTGGTGCTAGTGTTAGTTAACATGATGTGCTAGCACCGACTTCAATATATTTTCGTTATTTTATGCTTTTTAACCGACTTCAAAAAAGGAGGAGGTTCTCAATTCGTCTGTATATATATATTTTTTTTTCTATGTATGTTCGCGCATAACTCTGGCAATTATGAACCGATTTGAAAAAATCTTTCTTCCATCCATTCTTTAATCCGATAATTGGGTCCCATAAAAAAATTATTGCTTAGTAATAAGTAGTTCCTGAAAAAACAAGAATGGTGACTGCGCACTGAGAGCTGCAAGAAAGCCTATATAGATGATGTTTTAGTCGCTCGGACTCGCTCGGTCGGACAAAAATGGTCATAACTCTGGCAAATATTTACCAATTTCAATGATTCTTTTTTTATTCGAAAGAAGATACCACTGTATTGAATCTGTATGAATTTTATTACAACCGGATAAGAACTTCCTGGAGGACCATGAACGATGTGGAGGAATTTATCTGGCAAAAACCATAAAACTGATGTTCTCCATTACATTGCTCTGACAATTATGAACCGATTTCGATGATTCTTTTTTTATTCGAGAGAGTAAACTACTATGATGTTTCCATGCAAATTTCATTACGACCGGATATTTTTTTCTGAAGAAACATGAATTATGTAAAACTATGTAGACGATAATGTGATCATAACCTACCTAGATAATTTTACGGTTTTCGATGGTTCAATCTTTATGTATGAAAATATCACTAAAATGTTTAAAATAAAATCTTTTTAAAAAAAAATTGAACCGACTTCAATATCACTGAAAAGTATAAAATAATTTAAATATTATTGAAGTTGGTGCCAAATATACACAGCAGGTACGCTAACACCAACTTCAATAATATTTAAATTATTTTATACTTTTCAGTGATATTGAAGTCGGTTCAATTTTTTTTTTAAAAGATTTTATTAGATAATTTACTTTGAAGTCGGTTTTTATTTTTTTGTAAATAGTTTATTGGGCCCTATAAGATTAGGATAAGTTAACCAATCTTAGAGAGCTTGTGGGCAGGCCAGTCAGTTACGTACGCATTTGAACAAGCATTTTGATTTGTGTTTATTTGCTTTGACTTCTAGAACTTTTCACGTAAATATGTTTATTTTGCAGACAATAATCTGCATCAATACAATATAATAATATATAGAGCCACCTCTATCCCTATTTACACATAATCTGCATGATGACCTACATTATTTTTGCTGAAACTCACCCGGAAGAAATTGTAAACAAGCTCACGTTGAATTGAACCTTCCATGTGTTTTTATTAAAGAAAAGTGGATATCATTAAGTTAATTCACTATTCGCAACCACCGTACAGTGTCAATTTACTGTAACATAAAACTTAGTTATTAAGGATTGTGTGGCTATGTTTTTTAACAAACCCTATTTACTAATTAATAGTATTTTGATTGTGGAATTGTTTGCATGAATGAATTTTGAATAAATGAATTTTTTATTTACTCCACAATACAAAGGTTACAATATGAGTTAATCTAATGGTTGATATTACATGGTAAATGCTTTGATGCAGGTAGAATGTGAGTTGAGATTTTTTGTCAGATATGTTCTACTTCTTTAAATCGATCGACTCCCAGAACAAATACTCATCAGAGCACTGCCGAACCTTACTGTAGAAAAAAAAAAGCTTACTCGACGGTGGCTTTATTTGGCTGCGGACTTCTGTATAGCAGAAGTTCTCACGCAGTCAGCTGAAGTTACCATCATTTCACCGGAACATCGTTGCGCTATTCCGCGACGATGTCTTAAACGTCTCTGCACATGACTGCATCACTAGACATTGATAAGAGTATATTCTAGATGCTTCCGCTTCGCAGACACTAGACGCATCGGTCAGACTGGCTAACCAAATAATTGTTAACAGCTAATTAGGTTCACGGTCGCTTGTTACTAATAAAAATGTTTTATATTTGAAAGATCCAAACGAGTTTGAAGATGGGTTATTTATGATCACAGAACTAAGGAGTCTGCCTGGTACACCGGGCCATACCATGACCGTCTACAATTTACTCAAAGCCAGATGTAACTTACTTGCTCAAAACATATCATGCGCGTATTGTGTCCAGCACCCAACTGTCGACTGTACCACAGTCTAAATAATACACTAAGATGAAACGACTCTAATTACACACACAAACAGACAACGTAGACGGTATTATTTATACTATGGCGGCGCGTAGGGGAACGGCAGTGTCGTCGGTCATGAAGTCATAATAAATTTCGACAGAAACGTCCATGGCACGGTCGGGCACGAAAAAATTTGCTATTTTTACCCGAAAACCCCTACAATATTATAGTGAGAGTGTAACTGTAGTTGAGAGCTACATGTAGTAGGTATGTTTTAAACCATGTTGATACTTCAAGACTAGAGTGAATAGGCTTTTAACAACCTAGTGTGCTTTACCATCCTCGATTGCGTCGCCGCTTTCCATTAGGTGGGACTGCAGTCAAGCACTAGCTTAAAAGTAGTACAACAAAAATACCAAAATTAGGTACCAGGGTAGCTAAAGACACAGGCAGGCATCAATGAAATTTAATTTGATTGTGGTTAGGTTTGGTAAATAGGTTAAATGAATTTTATTTTCTGAATATAGGGGTTAGGAATAAAGGCATCATTATTAGACATATGAAAGATCGTACAGGCTAAGGATAACCTTAGCCTACTATTCAATAGATTAAGCTTCAAAGCACTTTAATATTTTCTTCTATTTTCGTGAATACAAAGAAATACAACTATCAAAGCAGTTTGTATAAATAACACCTTGTGTACACTTGATTTGCCAAAAATTCGAACACTTCTTATAGCATTAGGTATGTGTATTATCCTAAGCCGTAATCACAATTGATCAACTAGAGTTTGATTCAAATTAAATCACGTTATGCACCACGGTGATGGCCATCTTCTCACCTTATTCAACTGATTTCAGCGTTATCTGTAGACGAGGAGTCAGCGCAGTGAACTCATTTAATTCGTGTAAATAACTTTGCTGTTTAGTATTTTTGATTCACTATATTTTACAACTACGTTGTTTTTAACTATCCCTTTTACAGAAACATACGTATTTAAATTGTATACATCTGTCTATCCTTTGAAATGGAGCCTATTTGAACGCGCAGCTTCGATAAATACTACGCGGCTACAATTCTGAAATCTTACAACAGCGAAAGCCTTTGATCTATTTAAAACGGAATAAATACATTAAGTATCGCAATGATTGAATCTTATTTATATTTATACAGTTATATAGTTACCTATTCGTGTATTTAATATTTTCCAACGGTTCAGAATCATACTCGTAATCGCCGTTACGTGATCGATATACCTTTTTTTCGCGGGGGAAACCTTCAAAAGGGTACGGGAGCTGTGGGACTCGTCCGGGTTATGTGGGATTCTTACCCACTAAAACCCCCGCAGCTATCGCATCGGCACGGGCTCTCCGGTGAGATCTGCACCAGGAGCTTCTCAGTGCCTTACCTTTGACCCCGCCGCCAGGGGGCGCATTATAGCCCCCCGGGAACCAGACATGGTGATCACGGGGTCGGGGGTCGCAACCCCGTCGGAGTCGCCGCCGTTCTCAATGAATGTCCTAGGGCTCACACCCCGAACGTCCAGCGTCCAGCGACGTCGATATACCTAGGGAGCAGCTTTAGCTCGCAACTTTAGCTCGCAGCTTTAGCTCGCAGCTTTAGCTCGCAGCTTTAGCTCGCAGCTTTAGCTCGCAGCTTTAGCTCGCAGCTTTAGCTCGCAGCTTTAGCTCGCAGCTTTAGCTCTCAGCTTTAGCTCGCAGCTTTAGCTCGCAGCTTTAGATCGCAGCTTTACGTATGCGTAATAAGTACTTATATATTGTTTATAGGTTTTAAATCATTAGTAAGCACAATCGGGTAAGGTTGCTCAATTCGCTAAGGGAAAATTACTTTAACCACCAGGATAATTTAAATACAACATAATGATTTTGCGTCTTCTAAATCTTCATTTAATGAGTTATCGTAATCGGCTTTCCTAAAAGTACAAAAATTTCATCCGCTGCATATAGCGCCCTTCACAGCAACGTTTATATAGTACACACTATATAGTATATATACTTTATAGTACACACACACATAGTACACACTACACATTGCTGTGTTGGCGGCAGAACATCTTACACTGCAGGGGTACCTACCTGGACGGCCCATTGTGGTCCCTACCTAGTTCAGTAATATGAAAGATGCTGAGTAGGTATCTTGTATAGCTAGGTACTTAGAATAATCAATAAAGCTGCTAATAAAATAGATTATTTGCGTAGGTAGTTAGGTTTTATTGCAAAAGATGTTAAAATAAAGTATTTCGTGAAAATACGTATTTGTAAATTTCTACAAATCGAAAATAATTATACTAAAAGGCAAGCCATGAATCAATCGCATCCCACAAGTAATTAGTTATTGGTACCGAGTAATTGAACTCTCATTTTAGTATGTAAAAAAACTAAATATATATTTACTAACCGACTTCAAAAAAGGATGAGGTTCTCAATTCGTCTGTATATATATATATATTATGTATTTACGCGCATCTCTGGCAATGATAAATATTATTTGAAAAAATCTTCCTTCCATCCATTCTTGAATCCATTGATTGGGTCCTATAAAAAAATTATAGCTTACGAATTAGTAGTTCCTGAAAACACATAAATGGCGACTGTGCAGGAAACGTGCAAGCATGCTTAAAAGATGGCATTATGTCGCTTTTTAAGGACAATAATGGTCATAACTCTGGCAAATATTTACCAATTTTTAAATATTTAAAAAAAAATTTTTTTATTCGAAACAAGGAACCACTGTAAAAACTACTGTAAATTTGTATGAATTTTATCACAACCGGATAAGAACTTCCTGGAGGACCATGAACGATGTGGAGGAATTTATCTGGTAAATACCATAAAACTGATGTTCTCCATTACATTACTCTGACAAATATGTACCGATTTCGATGATTCTTCTCGAGAGAGTAAACTACGAGTACTATAATGATTCCATACAAATTTCATTACGACCGGATAAAGTGTTCCTGAAGAAACAAGAATATTTTACCGTCTTCGATGGTTCAATATTTATGTATGAAAATATCACTAAAAAGTACAAAATAAAACATTTAAAAAAAATTGAACCAACTTCAAATATACCTACACAGTAGGTACGTCAACACCAACTTCAATAATATTTAAATTATTTTGTACTTTTTAGTGCTGTTGAAGTTGGTTGAATTTTTAATGTTTTATTGTATTGTAGTTTTGTAGTGCCTACGTAAAGTTATATTGTGTTAGTAAAGTTTAAAGTTATCTGAATTAAAATTATTTATTTCGATGTAGTCGCTAGACTTTTGAATGGTCAGTATTTTTCACCACCGGATCCAATTATATCGATGGCCGGATCACAACGCGGTCTCAACTGATGATCCAGCAAGAAACGTAGTAGGCCTGTTTTTTTTATTTATTTAAACTGGTTTTTTTATAGAATCATATTATCGGTGATAGTATATTTTTCCGTTCTAAAGATAAAGCGAAAAAAGTACGAACGAATTAAAATAATCCAAAGCGAGACCTAGTAGGACTAGTTAAGCCGCACCCGCGCACGAAATTGATTCGAGCAGCAGCCATCACTCTCCTCAACTATATTGAACTGGAGGAAGGAAGTGACCCATCACACGTCGCCGCTACTAGTAAAAGTCTTCGATGGCGAGCAGGACCGATTCAAAATACCAGTGATTCACGTTTAACTTCTACTGTTTAGCAAAGACACATATTATTTTTGACATTGGTTAAACACACAGGTAAAGGAATAAGAAGCAGAGAACCTTTAACACCCCTCTTTATGGTTGGTGATTAAAATGTCAAGTCATATTAAATATCTATATCTATACTTATAATAAAACTGTAACAGGTCCAATTCTGTACATTGAAGATATTTTGAAAATTATTTTTGGAGGGCATTCTATAACCGATACTGAGGCCAAAAATGTATTTTTTTTAATTTTTGTCTGTCTGTCTGTCTGTATCACGGCTGAGCATCACGCCGAAACTACTGAATGGATTCAAATGAAACTTGGCATGACTTGAGAGCTTACTACGAGGTAGGGTACATAGGATACTTTTTATTCCGTAATCTAGCACGGTTCTTTCGGGAGAGGGGATTAAAGTCAAAATGGGTACTTGGTTATACGCTTGGTCAGATTTTATCAATTTTTCTTTATAATATAATAAATATTAGTAAGGGAACACTCATAGAGAGTTGTTATCAATGTTTTGTAATCAATCGGGTTAAGCAACGTTAGGTAAGGTCATTAAATAGATGGGTGACCGTTTAACGCCATTTGAACTAAACGGGTCCGTGCTTCGGAGAGCAAGTAAAAAATAGGTCCCAGTTTTTAACCGACTATAAAAAAGGAGGTTATGTATTCTATGCTAATGTCTGTTATTAAAAGTTTAGTTAACGTAAAAATAGCGCAGGTGGAGCTGCATGGGTCAGCTAGTCTAAAGTATATAAGTATGATGTATAAAAATTAGATAGGTAGATAAATCCTTTATTGATCACATTACTTACCAATTATACATTAACTTATAACAAATTTGGACAAAGGTCAAAGCGATATCTTCCAGACAACCTTTTTATACAAAAAGAGAACTGCAGTGCTGCGACATATTATGCAACTTTCTTGACGACGTGCAAGACATGCAATATTCTTGCTGCAATATAGTCAAGTGAAGAAATACTTATTTGCCAGGTGGTAGAATCCTTTTAGAAGAGACAGTTCAGACAGACAGGCAAACAATGTCAAAATCTTCGTAAACCAGGAACGTAACCGTCGTAAACGTCGTGGTGGTACGATGTGAAAGGCACTGTAGCTGAAGAAATAACAAGGCGCAAGAAACTTATAAGTACTGTCTCAGATAACACTGAATAAGTAAATGATAGATAACTGAGTTGGTAGAGCTTATCATTGGCATATTTGTACCAATTGTTTGTGTGTCTGCAAACTAGGTCTGTAGGTACTTTATTTATTTCACCAACACTAATAACTAAGAAGACCTGAAGGTAAAACGGCACAATTGGGACAAAAAGACGTTCCACATCTTAGTCCTCCCGAGACCATGGGTGCTGCAAAGCATTCGAAACGTTGGGATAGTAAAATCTAAAATAAACCGTAATAAAATCCGTAAAAGTATTTGGACTTCAAAATTAGTTTGTAAATGTTATTATTTTTATAAGGATTTAGTTAGATTAAAGAGGCAGATGGCATACCAACAAAATAGTACATCTTATATATGTCTTGTTTCATTATTGTAAAGTTCTCAGCGTATTATATGTATTATTGTGCCAAAAATACTTAATAGATGGCCTAAATCAGTACTTGAAAAGATTGTAAGCAAAAAACCAGGCCAAATTAAAAGTATACTCAAGAGACACCTATTAAATATGTAATAATTTTCAGACTTAAGCTGCTACTCCTTAACTGTATAATCTTTATTCTCATTAAGATTTTAGTTAAGAAACATGTCATTTTTGTTATTATTTTTCCGTAATAAACAGTTAATTTATTTTATTTATTTATTTTATAAACCATTCGTATAACATGTTTATTGTATAGTTCTTAACATAGAGTAAGGAAATAGTTCCTTTGATCCAAGTAATATATTCTTGCCTTCTGCCTGTTTATAAGCCAGACGATACAAAGAGCAAGCTGGCCTTTGGTTTTGAGTTTCCAGTCAGCTATCCCTAATCGAAATACAAATGCATTTGCAGATTCATCGTGCGACGATGGGAATTTTAGTTAGAGGTTATATGTACCTACGTATATTTATTTCTATTATTTATGCAAATTTTAAAAAAACATACTTAACTTCAATTTTGTTAATTCATATGAACGGTATAAAAAAGAAAAAATTAAAAGAAAACAAGAAGTAAACGTGCAAGTTTAAAAAAATTGGTCCATGTGGTGGCATACGCAAGTTGCTGGCAGCATACTCTCGCTGAATAGCTAACCACTCTCTAAGCGAGTAAATGCCAAACTCTGAGGTCACCTTTGAAAAACTAAAATAAAATATAAACAAATGAGTCCCGTGGGCCTAGGGAAGAAGAAGAATTTGACACCGGAAGGAAGAAAAATATGTGCAGTGCTGATGGCCCATTACTTTAGTGTTTTTTGTTATTGACCGCTGCCGCCGAACCAGCTTTCTCGCTTGTGGTCTATCTGGCTGGATATATGACAAAGCCATGTGAAATTACAAGTGAGACACTCATGACTTTTTAAAATAAAGATATATTTGTTCTTTCATTGTATCTCCGGCGTGTTTTGTTATACGTCATAAACTTTTTGTTCTAGCGAGGAAACCTTAGAAATACCCCAGCATACGAGAGTCGCCAGGGTAGGCTTCTTCGCCTGAAGAAGGTATATGGGATTCTTACTAACCTAACATAAGTACTGGATCATTGAACTTACCTGAATTAATCTCATCGATATAGAGTAACTTATCCAAATATCTAATATTATATGTACTATCTAAAGATTACAGGGAAATCAAAACACTAAATTACTTCCTGTTATGTAATTTATTCGGCTTATAATGGCATACAAACACAGCTTCCGGCAGTTATGTATATTACGAGCTAGGAAAGTTCGCATCCGTTAACTCTAAGCGTTACCAATAAAAACAATTGAATATTTTGCTGACTATGTATAATACATGAAAGCAAAGAGAAGGGACGCAACTATGATTACTGTCCGCTAGATGTCGGCATACATTGCCCCGTGTAGGCGGTGAGTGCAGTTTCCCACAGCACAATACTTTCAATGGACAGCGCTGAAGAAGGTATATTGCGACGTGACAGGGACGGTCGATGTTTGCAATGAGCGCGGGAAAGAGATGGAGTAACGGTTAGTGCAGGTTCAACGATCGACTCGCGCGCAGTTTGTTGAACTGCAATCATTGCTTTGGAAAATTACTAGGGCTGGTGTAAGGGTATTAGATGTTTTACATAAAATATAAATCCTTATATTCATAAAGCTGTAATATGTCAATGCAGTTGCAATTGTCTTAATCGCTGGCCACCGGTCAGCCATTACTTCTGTGTGCATACATTAGTTGCTATGATTTTGATTTTGTAAAGATAAACAGGTTATAATTGTTGAAACTAATGATCAGACGGGCCAACTACTAGACCAACAGGTCTAGTAGTTAGATATCCTGGCCGCTACTTAATAGGTCGTGGGTTCGATTTACACCCTGTGAATGGATGTTATTTATCCATTTAAGTATGTTTTAACCCTAACTTAAAATAAAGTAGGTATGTGAGTATTTGTATCAGTTGTCTGGTTGCAATAGTACAGGCTCTGCATAGTTTAGGATGAGATAACCGTATGAGGAGTGTCCGAAATAATAATAAATAATACTAAACTTTTGTTCGTAATCGGGATTTTTAATAAATTGGTACTTGTACCTGCAAAAGTATGAATCAGTTAGTACAGAAGTAGGGCAATGACTTGATTAGAAATAAGCGGCACGCCTGTATAACGAAAACTACTGTAACATTAGCTATGTAATCTCTTAACCCCAGCAACTACAGCTACGGTAGGTACCCTTCAAGTCGGACCACAGAAATGTTTACACACTTCAATTTTGCCACACAATATTTGGAGTGGCGAAGTTTAGTAAAACTTGAGATTAAAATTAGTCGCCTGCACAACCCTGTAAACAGTGTCCGCGGTCCTGTCTGCTGTCTCTCGCGCCACCCGGCGCCCGGCGCCCGCTAAGAGAGAGACGCAGCGATCGCGGAAGAAACCCGAACGCTTCCTTACGTAACCAGTTGTTTTATCGGCTATCGCTGCGCCATACTTGCACGGCCTGCACCATTGTCAATTTAATACCTAATAAAGAAATCTTCACGCTCTAAGGAGGGAGTAATATATTTACATGTTCATTTTTCGCATTCCGTCTATAAAGAAAGTAATAGGAAATTTGTACTTTGAGAATTTTCATAGTCGCTGTGATAAAATATTGAATAATTCAAGTAGGTAAGTAAGAACTTTCTAGTCAGTGCGTTCTAGTAAGTAGGTACGTTTTCTTAAATCTATGTCGTTTGTAGGTCCTTTATGCAAGGGTCCGAGCTGGTAGGAGTACCGCCGCAATATCCCATATTCTGCTGCCAAGCAGCAACTTATAAACATTGATGTGTTCCGATAAAGGGCACTGTAGACTGCAGCTGATGAAATTACCAATATAACTAATGTAGTGCAGCAGGGCAGTAATGTTGTCTATAGATAGGCAGGCGTGTCGCATACCATTATGCGAACGTCTTGCTTGCCTCATCAAAATTGAATAAAGAATATATTTAGAAGTTATGTTAAACGCTACCATTTACCCCTTTGCCTGATTCCCGTTTGGCATAATGCACAAAAAACTAACTCAAATAATTTTTATGCGAAAATTTGTTCCTTAACAAAGCTTTACCAGAATAGTACTAGAGTTTCATGCTCTGTTGTTTTGAAGAATTTATCGGATAGCATTGATAGGTGCATTCGTGCGTGTTACGCGATCCCATCAATATTATATGTATCCAACTTAATTTTTATTCAAATAACATTGCGCGTTATCAATTGTCCAATTAATTTTAACAGGAACTGGCTGATTTACTAAAAGAAGATACCGACACAAAGTTTAATGAACTTCATAATAAGTTTGTAATAAAATCTTTAAAAAAAAATTGAACCTACTTCAATATCACTGAAAAGTATAAAATAATTTAAATATTATTGATGTTGGTGTTAGCTTACCGGCTGTGTATATTTGGCAATACTGATCTCAACATGACGGCAAAAATATCTGATCATTTATTAAGCAGCAGATATATTATGTTCCATCAAAAAAACACCAAAACTATCTGACAACACATGCGATGCAAAAATATAGCATGCCGTATTGACTTCAAAAATATGAGCCACCTATTAGAATGCAAAAATATCTGTCATTTTTTGCGTTATAAACATCACGCTGACGCATAAACATCTGACAAAATGTTTCGAGCCATATTTATTCTATATCGCAATAAGTTCCGCTCATTTTGCAAAAAGATGTGATGTAGCACTGGCTGCATAAATATCTGACACAGTCCGGACTGAAGGTACTTACACCACATAAGGGTGTGCGTGCGCAGTGCGTCTTGACGTCCGATGATATTTTTTTTTTTTGGGGACTTATAGACGCTGTTGGCCACAGATGGCCATTACAGCTTCACCGGACAATAGGAGGCGAGCGCTTAAAGCACTCTAGCCTTAACGGCAGAAGTAGTGACGAGCTCAAGGGCACCTCAGGGAGGCACGGCTTCGGCTTGGGCTGTCGCTTAAGAGAGGGCTGAGTTTACTACCGGTTCACAACGCGCCCCCACTGAGAAAAACCGGCAAGAAACTCAGTGGGGTGATGCACGTCGTTGAGGTCGTATGCGTCCGACCCTTTGGCCTCGCGGGCGAGACCGGTGTCTGATATCTGACGTCCGATGATAGAAGGGGAATGGTGGAATCAAGTCATGCAATTTCTGCGCACACTCTCCAAAATGCATCCTGTAGAATAAAGAGAGGCTAGCTACTTTACACCTGTGCTCTAGGCTTTGAAGATTGGTTTCTACTTGGTAAAAAATAATAATATTCTGGGACAATCCACACACGGTCATCTGATCCCAAACTAGGCAGAGCCTGTACTATGGAATACTATGGATATACCACACAACTGATACTAATACTTAATATACTTTTTTTTGTAAATAAATACTTATATAGAAAAAAACACCCAGACACTTGGTGGGAATCGAACCCACGACATATTAGTCAGCGGATAGGGTGGCTAACCACTAGATCAACAGGCCCGCCAACAACAACAATAACAAGAACACAAACATACAATAACAAGAATTTAACTATAACGTTTTATTTAGTGGGTATTTCGATATTTGTTCACTTTGATCAGTTCGCTACCTACTGTACTTATCGTTTACGTAATAGCGACACAGCGACACTTCTTGAAAATGGCGCGAGTATAGTAAATAAAATCATAGTAATTATATACAAATGAACTTACCTATTAATAATAAAATAACTCAAATTATTATGGTCAGGTGTCAGATATTTATGCAGCCAGTGCTACATCACATCTTTTTGCAAAATGAGCGGAACTTATTGCGATATAGAAGAAATATGGCTCGAAACATTTTGTCAGATGGTTATGCAGCGTGATGTTTATAACGCAAAAAATGTCAGATATTTTTGCATTCTAATAGGTGGCTCATAATTTTGAAGTCATGTGTTGTCAGATAGTTTTGGTGTTACTTTGATGTCACATATATCTGCTGCTACATGTACATATATGCTTTAATAAATGATCACATATTTTTGCCGTCATGTTGAGATCAGAAATTAATGAATGAATCATGAAATTAGATATTTTTGGCGAACTGTCCATGGTAATATATTTATGCTTGTGACTGTACATCTTGACGTGCCCGTTGGGCTTGTAGTTAAACACTCTGGATGCTACCCGATAGGTCGTGGGTTCAATTCCCACCAAGTGTCTGGGTGTTATTTATATAATTAAGCATGTATTTACAAAAATAAAAAATGTATATAAGTATTAATATCAGTTGTCTGGTTGGTTAGTACAGGCTCTGTCTAGTTCTTCGGAGTCGCTGGACGTTCGGGGTGTGGGCCCTTTGAACGTCCATTGAGTACGGCGGCGACTCCGAGGAGGACGGCGGTGGGGTTGCGAACCCCGTCCCCGTGAGCACCGTGACTGGTTCCCGGGGGGCTACAATGCGCCCCCCGGCGGTGGGCTCAAAGGCAAGGCACTGAGGGGCCCCTGGTGCAGATCCCATACCACGTTCAAGCCCCACAGCTCCCTGGGATCTTTGGAAGATTTCGCCCGAATCACAAAAAAAAAAATAAGGCTCTGTCTAGTTTGGGATCGGTTGACAGTATGTGGATTGTCCCAAGATATTATTATATATTTTTCATAGCCTTTAATCTTAGGCTATTTTTGCAATTTCACCGTTGTTACCCCTTAAAGTATACAATAATATTATGCATACGATTATCTACTCCGTGTATACGGGTATCTGAGTATGTACGTTTCCTGATACCGCCTAACCACAAATATCCTGAGCCGGACAATCAATTCTATAACCATCGCCATTTCCCAATGGAAATTGTCACATAATTGCGTCTTTGGCCCGATGATTGCAAGTGTCCACAATTGTGTCGCCTTAACTTAAACTTGAACTCGGGGAGTTATTTAATTTACTTACAATACTTAAACTAAATCATGTGACGATTATCTTAAGACCATGAGATGTATCTGCGCTGAACATGAACATTGAACTAAAAACAGAGAATAGGCAAGTGAAGAAGAGGATTTATATGTACTTTAACTATGAAAGCTTACTATCGATGGTGACGTCACAAACTAAATCATACATACAAATGCCGCGGTAACATTCAGACCAGTATTTAGGTACACCTCATACCCACAATTTGCCCGCTGAAATCAAAGCAGCGATTTCTTGGTTCATGCCTAATTAATATTCTTTAAACCGATTAGTATCGTCCTTTGTGTGTTGTGGGTTGTTCCCGTATATTGTAACCAGCATAGTGTTCTTCTTCCTCTTATCGAGTCTGTATGAATACCACAGACGGGGCTAGGAATGTCGAAGTAGTAAAATCGGTCGATTAGCAAGATCTCTCAAGGCTAATTTTTCAGGGTATTTTCATTCGATAGCACTCTTTCGGGCATTCCTGATTAATAGCTTATACATATTTAAAGTCACAGATAATTCTACAATTTACTTAAACATCAGATCGCATATTGCTTCAATTTATTAACCACTGAAGCGTGAAAGCGACACAGACTTTCACTTTTTATGCACTAGTTATGGCCCACGGTTCTGTCAGTATCAATCACTTATTCCAATAAGTATGGAAAACTCATAAACTTACCTGGAACAGTCTTATTTTATAGGTATTGAAATTATTGAAAGAAAATCAAAATTGTAAGTGTTTTCATATAGGTACGTGTACGTGACAGATACGGTAGTTGCATTTTTAGGGTTCGATATGTAAAAGGTAAAAAAGGAACCCTTATGGTGCGACTTCGTCAGTCTGTCTGTTTGTTACACCTATATATTTCAACTAGCTGACCCGTGGAGCTGCCGCCTGCGCTTTTATTGCCTACATTAAAAATGCTCCGATGTCCAAATTTTCTCGCCCTCTCATTCTTCTTCTCGGAAAAAGAGGGCGCTCTTTTTCCCATTTGTTTCCCTATTTTTTCTCCCCCTTTAATTTATTTCTCTCTCCTCACTCTCTCTGCCCCCTCCTACCTTCCCGTCACATGCCGCTCTGGTCTTCGCCCGAACTCTGCCCTTTTCTAAACCACTCCACCCTATCGCTTAACCCCTCTGTCGCACTAAATTCTAGATCATTATCCTAGATAAGCGATCAGCGGGACATCGCTTACTTTGCAAACTGAAGTCACAGGTTCAACTGTTTCATACTGGTCATGACAATGATGGGCGACATGTCGAAAAACCTTACCTTATGCAAACTAAATGTCTGCTCAGTCCCTATTGTATCTAATTGATTAACTGATCAGTCTATAATTACCCTATTCACATACAAAGGAAATTACGTGGTAATATGTGCAAGTAATGTTTCACTGCTTAGCCCCTATGAAACATAGCGTGATGTTTTATATACCAATTTATACCCCTACTTCTACACAACACATCAGTGAAAGTCCTATCAAAATCCATCCACGGGTTTTCAAATGATACCTGGACAAACAGAACGACAGACAGACAGACAGACAGACAGACAGACAGACAATAATTCCAAAAAAAATTGTTTTGGCTTCTATGTCGATAGTATAGTATCCCCACATAGAAATTTTGGAAAAATATTCAATGTACAGAAAAAGTGCTCTTTGAGTTTTATTATAGTAATATTTCAATAACCACTGATGCTATTGATTTTAATAGAATAATTATTTATAATTATTACTTACCCAACCTGATCGCAGATGTTTTTTTTTTATTTTCTTATCAATAGGGGTTTAAAATGGTGTCTAAATTTTAAAGCCTACTATATCGAGTGGGGTGTCATATGAAAGGGCTTTATACGCACATTTCAAAACAGATTTTTACTTTAGTTTATGTCACATAGGCTTATAATCAAAAATATCAAAAAGCATATTCCCTTATCTAGTTAGTTCCCTTCTTAGTTTATGGAGGGAAAAATGTGAAAACCTCGTTTCATACAAAAATTAGAAAATAAATAAAAAGGCCAAACCTGCTAAAATATTTTTAACAGCCGTGGGTTTAGTCCCACCGTTGGGCACGGGCCTCCCCTCAAGATGGCTTAGTCCATAGTCATCCACGCTGGCCAAGTGCGGGTTGGCAGAGTTCATACGTCATCCGAAAGTAAAGGCCTAACGCTTTTACAGACATGCAGGTTTCCTCGCGATGTTTTCCTTTACCGAAAGATAGTAATAATCGCACAAAGATTATGCGCACATACAAGATTAAATAAAATCGTTCTCACATTACATCGGAGTTGGGTTGGGTGAAAAACTTCGCGATGACTTCTATGTAGGGCTCCCACACATAACTGCGAACTCGCATCGCATCGCAAATATCTACGAGAAACAAATGATTTTTTTAACGTAAACATAGGTTCTCCCTACGTATTCGGTATTAAGAGTTTGGTGCTAAGAGACGTAGAGGGCGCTGTCCCAAAATATTTAATGGAAGGTCATGGGTCTAGTTTTATCATTTTTATTATTTTTCACATGGCTAAATAATTACATTGCAGTGCAAGCATACATAGATTTATCCCATTACAGCAAAAAAATACCCTGGATATTAAAAAAGTTGTTCCTTCTGCATGTATACACTAAAAAGAGAACTGGAACCAAGAGCTAAAAATATACACTTAGTTTGAGTACATTAGTAAATGAAGTAATGTAAGTATGTTTTTGTATATAATCCATGTCAAATTTTTACTATGTAGGTGCGACGCCAGCTCGTTGATGTCTTTTGTTGGTACATTAATTAATGTTAAAGCAGTCTCTCACGAGGACCAATCTCCATCTTCTCAGCCTTTGAATTAATGTATTATACAAAAGTAGTTTTATCTCCAGAAAAATTAATTGTAACGCGTTAATAGTAAAATATGCCATAAGTTTTCCTTTTGATGTGAAAATCTATACTATAATAAAACTCTACGTTACCTACTACGAGTATACTATAGACATAGAAGCCAATATTTTTTTTTTTATTATTGTCTGTCTGTCGGTCTGTCTGTCTGGATGTTGTATTTGCTTTAAGCTGTCGGCAGTCGATGCGTGATGGCGGGTGCGCGCTTCGCGTTTTATCATGGTTTAAATCGGAATCATCCGTCGTTGAGCGGTTAATTAAGATCAAAAAGATACTGGTCAAAATCGTGTATATTTTGAATATGAGTTTCAACACTTCAATAAAGTAGTGTAAACATCTCGAAAGTCATTGACTTGTACAATGGGGGTATAACTATGAGAGTGACTATTTAATTGTTTGATAGATTAAACCTTGTGGACAACTAAACCTAAGGCGAATAATAACAGTAACGAAGACTCCTGAAGCTACTGTATTTACAAAAACTTAATTTTAATAGTTTTAGGCGGCTTACTGCCGAACCTACAAACGTCAATTATAGTTAATGATCATTAATACATTTTTTGAAATCGGTGTATTTCGCCACTCGAAGCCAATTAATAACTTAATACGGAGATAGTGAGAAAATATATCAATTATCTCGTATATTACCTACAGTCAAAATAATTCATAAACGACTCCGACAGATAAAATAAATAGATTATTAAAAGTGACTTAATTATAATTAAAGCTAATTGGCGTTTGTGAGTGCGTCAGTTAGTGTTAATGCTAAAATGTGATGAGTTTTTCATAACAAAATCCAAAACAAACATGACCGTTAAAGGTGCGCGTCCATTGGCACGCGCCGGACGCACCGCACGCACGGCACGCAACGGATTTTAGTTTGCTTTCTATGATTTTGACAGCCCGCATCGGAAAATTCCGGCGCGGATAATGGACGCAGCGCTATGTAAAATCATACAAAGCAAACTAAAATCCGTTGCGTGCCGTGCGTGCGGTGCGTCCGGTACGTTCCAATGGACGCGTAACTTTAAGGTTCACTAATATAGTGCACCAGCACGTCGAAAGAGCATATACGAGCCCAGTATGACACATGCATGTATGTCTAAAATATATTTATTAGGAGGTCCTTGCTTGAATTGACCACCCAGAAAGGGAAAAAAGAGGAGATAACTAATAGGCATGATGACTGCAACACAATACCAATGAATCTGTGCTTTTGAATACTAGAACAGATTGCACTGATTCCAAAAATGCATCTCATTTTCATAATAGAAATATTTTCATGATATTTATGCAAATAAATTACTTATATACAGCTAATCGCCATTTTGTAACAAACACCAATCAGAGTGAATGACATCAATCCGGAATAAATAAACAACTGTCAAACTGTCATTTCATACAATTTTTTCACTTAGTTTCACGTCTATACCTACAGACAGATATTTATTTATACCGTAGTGACGTCACAAAACGGCTACATGCACCAGCCTTTGTTTTGGAACGAAATTCAAACTCTATTTTAAAAATTGAAAATATTAATTGTAATTTTAATACAAAAATATGATTATTTTCGCCAATTGTAGACCAGTAAGTACATTATAGAGTATTTTTTTCAAAATTAGTCATCATGCCTATTGTGTGACGAGCAGAAGTACAGGTATCCATGGGCATGGACGCCGCTTACCATCACGCCTCCTCGTCAATAACTTGCCCAAAAATCTGTTGAGACATCAACATTCTTTAAATCTTAATCAGTGCATCGAAACACTTAGACTTGACTGAGACTTCTGCGAGACGATCGCGGTCAATGGTATGATTATTTCGGAAATAGTTTATGATTATTTCCGTTTATTGAGTACGTAATAATTGATATCTCTGCTCACTATCAGCGTATTAAGTATTAATTGGCTTCGAGTGTCGAAATAATCCAATTTCGAGAAATGGATTAATGTTAATTAACTTTTGGCGTTTGTCGGTGTGGCTGTTAGTGTCGTGTCGAGTCAATACGTTCACCTGATGGTAAGCGGCGAACTGCGAAACGCCTACTTACAAACAGCTGCACTACCGCTCATCACGCTAAACGTTCGACATTAGTATGAAGTGACTTTACCTTGGAAACTTCACCAGCTACAGTGCCCTTCCCACTAGAACACGGCAATGTTTACACAATGCTGCTAGGCGCCAATGGCGGCAGAATATCAGACACTGCGGTGGACGATCCCTAGCACGAGAGACCTAATAAAAATATATCCCTTTACGAATATATACCATATGTACCTACTTAGTCCGTTGGTAATTCTAAAACAACATGAAAAAATATATAACAAATGATGATCATTAATACATTTTTTGAAATCGGTGTATTTCGCCACTCGAAGCCAATTAATAACTTAATACGGAGATAGTGAGAAAATATATCAATTATCTCGTATATTACCTACAGTCAAAATAATTCATAAACGACTCCGACAGATAAAATAAATAGATTATTAAAAGTGACTTAATTATAATTAAAGCTAATTGGCGTTTGTGAGTGCGTCAGTTAGTGTTAATGCTAAAATGTGATGAGTTTTTCATAACAAAATCCAAAACAAACATGACCGTTAAAGGTGCGCGTCCATTGGCACGCGCCGGACGCACCGCACGCACGGCACGCAACGGATTTTAGTTTGCTTTCTATGATTTTGACAGCCCGCATCGGAAAATTCCGGCGCGGATAATGGACGCAGCGCTATGTAAAATCATACAAAGCAAACTAAAATCCGTTGCGTGCCGTGCGTGCGGTGCGTCCGGTACGTTCCAATGGACGCGTAACTTTAAGGTTCACTAATATAGTGCACCAGCACGTCGAAAGAGCATATACGAGCCCAGTATGACACATGCATGTATGTCTAAAATATATTTATTAGGAGGTCCTTGCTTGAATTGACCACCCAGAAAGGGAAAAAAGAGGAGATAACTAATAGGCATGATGACTGCAACACAATACCAATGAATCTGTGCTTTTGAATACTAGAACAGATTGCACTGATTCCAAAAATGCATCTCATTTTCATAATAGAAATATTTTCATGATATTTATGCAAATAAATTACTTATATACAGCTAATCGCCATTTTGTAACAAACACCAATCAGAGTGAATGACATCAATCCGGAATAAATAAACAACTGTCAAACTGTCATTTCATACAATTTTTTCACTTAGTTTCACGTCTATACCTACAGACAGATATTTATTTATACCGTAGTGACGTCACAAAACGGCTACATGCACCAGCCTTTGTTTTGGAACGAAATTCAAACTCTATTTTAAAAATTGAAAATATTAATTGTAATTTTAATACAAAAATATGATTATTTTCGGCAATTGTAGACCAGTAAGTACATTATAGAGTATTTTTTTCAAAATTAGTCATCATGCCTATTGTGTGACGAGCAGAAGTACGGGTATCCATGGGCATGGACGCCGCTTACCATCACGCCTCCTCGTCAATAACTTGCCCAAAAATCTGTTGAGACATCAACATTCTTTAAATCTTAATCAGTGCATCGAAACACTTAGACTTGACTGAGACTTCTGCGAGACGATCGCGGTCAATGGTATGATTATTTCGGAAATAGTTTATGATTATTTCCGTTTATTGAGTACGTAATAATTGATATCTCTGCTCACTATCAGCGTATTAAGTATTAATTGGCTTCGAGTGTCGAAATAATCCAATTTCGAGAAATGGATTAATGTTAATTAACTTTTGGCGTTTGTCGGTGTGGCTGTTAGTGTCGTGTCGAGTCAATACGTTCACCTGATGGTAAGCGGCGAACTGCGAAACGCCTACTTACAAACAGCTGCACTACCGCTCATCACGCTAAACGTTCGACATTAGTATGAAGTGACTTTACCTTGGAAACTTCACCAGCTACAGTGCCCTTCCCACTAGAACACGGCAATGTTTACACAATGCTGCTAGGCGCCAATGGCGGCAGAATATCAGACACTGCGGTGGACGATCCCTAGCACGAGAGACCTAATAAAAATATATCCCTTTACGAATATATACCATATGTACCTACTTAGTCCGTTGGTAATTCTAAAACAACATGAAAAAATATATAACAAAGGATAAATAGGCGCTAATTCGCATAAATGATATTCGCTACCAGTTGCCATGAATAACAGGGTATATAGTTCACGCTTAAGTGCTTCAAATTTCATTCTTGCTTTTGAAAGCATTCGAGGGGAAGTGTCAACACCACTTTTAATATGTTTAAACGCCACTGAAGCGATGGGTGATGCGCTGTGACGTACGTGACATGCCGCGTGGGTGAGGTGGTAGGGATGTTGCTATGATGCGCTATCACTCTATCAGTCGACCATCAGTGGCTGTGAGATGAACACGCCTCCTCGACTTGCATTTCGCGGTGACTTGCGATAAACATTCCGCCGGTGAGTATTTATCGCGTCCAGTTAGTACAAAATATTTTAATTACTCACGTTCTAATAAAGTAGTAATACTTAATGTCATTAAAATTGTCATATTAACTTTAACAATATTTTTGATTAATCTTTTGTACATATTTTGGCATGATCTTTATACCTCTGATTTAGAGCTGTAGTTTTGTCTTGGAATCGTGCACAACAATGTGGAAACATAAAATATTCATATGATATTATTTTGATAAATATATAACATACATATTTAACGGGCATGTTGGTCTAGTAGTTATACACCTTGACCGCTACCGAATAGGTCGTGGGTTCGGTTCCCACCAACCTTCTGGGTGTTTATCTATTTAAATATGTATTTACAAAAAACTGTTTAAGTATTTATCAGTTGTCTGGTTTCCATAGTTCTGTCTTTTTTGGGATTGGGTGACCGTGTGTGCATTGTCGTAGAATATTATTATTTTTATTCACAAATAAATAAATTACCTAGGTACCTACCTACTTATTATAACACCTGCATTACAATAAAGTGCAGTAGTGCAGGTCTTCAGTGTCACGTTGCACTAGCTTAGCGATTCACATGTATTCAATTACCCTCATTCAATGTCAAAGTTATACGAACTAAATATGATTTTATTACGTAGGTTTATCGTGCCGCTCGTATGTATGGATTAAAGAAATTTAAAAATAATGCTACGCTATGCAACCTCTTTGGTTTCCTTTAAGTTTGTATTTTACTTAGTATATATATGCATAAAATTACCTGACTTCGCTAAATAATATAAAAAATTGAAATAAGTACATCTCTGAAAATTACTTCTGTCAGTCAGGGCGGCCTCTTCCTTTGTCGGTCTTGGGCGGGCGGATAACGGGTGCGAGTAATTTCCTACTTAGGGCTTGTTGTAATAATTTACTTGTTTTCACAGTTCTCTTACTCGTAATTGACTGGTTGGTTGATTGGTTGTACCCTTTGATGTATTGCGAACAAAATGTTGGCATTTATATTTATTAGATATCTATAAGTATACCTTTATATTTAAAATTATTTACGTATTTGGATCAGCTCTGGTTTGGGGTCAAATGGCTATACGTGATAATATCACTCCTTATTATAATTGACCTTTCTGTAAGCCCAAAATATAAAAGTTTTAAGCATTTTTACGTTATTGTATATAGTTATATAATAAAATAATTAATACATATAAGTCAAACATTATTTATAAATAAAATTAATTAATTAAAAACTATACAATAACATCAACTGGGGTTCCGGTCTCAGGCCAACGGGATAAAAATGAACGGAGCATTTTGTGCTGTAAGTGAAGCAACCTACAGTAATACAAAATCGCAAAGTAATTACCACAGTATACCTGATAAAAATAATAATCCAGCAGCACTAGATTTTTTTACATACCCATGAAGTCTAAAAAAAACAATCGCCGGGACGTGCTCTCGCGAGTGTCGTTTGCTGAAGAGACTAGCAAGGTCCGAACGATGTGCCCAGGTTCCATCCGTTGACTGGGTACCGGGGAGGTAGTCGGTAAAAATCCGACATAACGCAGCCTGCTTCACTACGGAGACTGGTTACCTTTTGAAGGTTTCCTCCGCGACAGCAGTTAGCATGGGTATATTGGTCTAATTATAATCTCCACGTCGTATCAGATTTCAAGCGTTAGTTAAGCCGTGTTCTTTTTTTTTGCAGACCAGCAGTACCCTTCAGACAGCGCCAGCACCGGCAGCGTGTCCGGTAAGCTGGCGACACCTTGCAAGGTCTGCGGCGACAAGGCTTCAGGGTATCACTACGGAGTCACTTCTTGCGAGGGCTGCAAGGCAAGTCTATTAATAAATCATACATTTGTTCTTTGTTTGGACTAGCCTAAAAAAACAGATAAAAACCGTGCACCGCAGATCAGGCAATGACCCGACCATATATGAATACTTGGACTAGATAAGTGTTTAGTATGTAATCTTTTTTTTACATTAGTGTTAACAGAACCAAAATATCAATACCTACTTTTAATCTATCTTTAGGTATACGTACGATAAAAATTAATTCCTATTTCCCTTGGTCACTCCATAACTTGAGAACGACTTTACCGGCTTCATCCATCATTTTTAATTTTCTAATACTTTGCAAAAGGTTCTTACAGAAAAGTTAAGACGGTTGTGCAGAAAATTAGCAAATTACGCCGGCGAAGCTGCGTGGGACCGCTAGTAATAAATAATATTTTATTTTATCAGGAAAACTTACGGCTAGTATACAAGTATTCAGTACTGATAAATATATGAAAGCCATTTAAAATTTTCCACACATACGTAACAGTATAATATAATTTAGTGGATCAATGGGCAGAATCAGAAACTGCTAGCGATTAGAAAAAGAAAATTTATATAGTTATACATATTATAGTTATATAGAAAAGTTATACATTAAAAGTTATAAATTAATGGTACAAAAAAAAACAACTAGTCAATTATCCTTTTAATATATTAAGCTAATTCCGTATATAATTATTATTAGAATATAGCAATAGCGTTAAGTACTGGAATATCAATAATAATTTTGGCAGAAAGACATAAGGTACGCGCCCATGTATCAAACTTTTCTTGTTTATCTATACGCAGCGGCTCAAAGCAAGGTGCTGAGAACACCTGGTGCAAGTCTCACTGGAGAACCCGGGTTCATCTTTCATGTGCCGATGCGACAACTGTGGGGGTAGTGGGTAAGAATCGCACATACTCCGGTTGACCCTCCACATTACGACCCACCCACATATAACTATTGAAGGTTTCCCCTCTAAAAAAAGGGAAAGGTTCATCAATGTTCGCAGTCGACGCATTAACATCCTGCCACAGAGTGTAGCAACAAAACCATCTATCGACCGCTGCCATTGTGGCGGCAGTGGCGTTAACTATTCGACGATTGACGCACGAATGTAGATAGGTACTATATAATAATCTCTCGGATATTCCGGATGAGATAGATAGATTCCGAGAATCATGGAATGGTATTATATTCAGGTCAGTTGAGTTATCGGCGGTAAAATCTATATTTATAGTGATGTACCATAAATCATAATAGCGTCGCAGTTCGACAAGCTAAATAAAAATTGCTCAGTTGTGTAACTTCGAAATAGACGATTAAGCAGAGAGCTCATCATCATTTCAGGCAAAAAAAATCCACTGCTGAACATAAGACCTGCCTGTATACAATGGCTCGTCTCACATAAGATTTTCCTGTCATATAGCCACTGTATAGGGGTGAGCCACTCTTTATAGTTTCTTCTCCGCTAGTCAGTCAGTCAAGTTGTCAGTTCTCTGTATATGACTTGTTCATTGCCGCTGCAGCTTACTTCGTTCCGGATTTTATCAATAGAGACCACCTTTACCTGCAACTAGCCCTAGGTAAACCTAGGTAACCTTCATGCGGTCCCCGGGGTCAGTGGGGGTCAACCGGGGTATGTCAAAAGTCGAAATATCTTTATAATGTGTAGGCCCCACGTATGCACTTAGACATCAATGATCTTTTACAAACTACCACCGGATCGTAACGCGGCGGCTACTGAGAAGATCCGGCAAAAGAAACTCAGCGGGCTTGTCTTTATTGTCATATTTTAAAACATTTGTTATAACAGTTTTAAATGATGTCGAAGTACGGTAGGTAAGACTTGTACTAACCAAAACAGACAGGAATTAAGTCTATTTATATTGTATTGCCATTCCTTACTTGCATTATATATACATCCAGCGGTACAATTAACCGGGCCTGTACGAAATTGCGTAACATTTTTGCAGGTAGTAATAGCGCTGGATGGAGGCTAATTGGTATTAGTTTGTAACTAACGTATTTAGTTACAGTTGAAGCGGTCGATACTAGCAAATTTAAAGCTCAGCGCTCTCCATTAGAGTCCTGGAACACGACGCCTGCTAAACCATTTCTATCGTATATATGCGGTACATTTATGGTGGGTACATTTTAAAGCACGATAAAGCCCGTATGTATATTCATCGCTTGAATTATCGCTGAAAACACGCAGCATCACGCATTTTCTCAAAATGAGTTTGTAGAGGAGTATCGCTACATCCACATTTTGCCAGCACGGTCTAATACGCAGCTATCCCATTGACCTTTATCGGATGATCTGATTTGAATTGGTTATGCTTGCCAGCGAAATGTTTGCTTGTGGCGGCTTCGTATAGGGCAGTTCAACCCCTTTTAAACAGTCATCGGTGAGACCGAAGGGTCGTACGCATGCGACCACGAGAAGAGTCACCACATTGACTTTTTTGTCGGATCTCTATTATTGAGGGTGTGTTATGATCTGGTGCTTTGATTAAATATACGTCTAGATAGTACGTTCGATGTTCAAACACTTGACAGCGAAATGTCGACCAAAACATAAAATTGGTCGACGTTTAGTGTCACTTGAACTGTACCGATGGTTTGTGTTCGCAAAAATATCGAATTGTGTAATTAGATCGTGAAAATGTTAATTAAGTAAAATTAATAAAGATTCTAACTTAATTTTCCATTCATAATTCTTAAGGTCGGTTTCATAAACTACTATCTTTGACTACTATTAGAATTGTATTTATAACTATAATAGATCCAACCGTTTATTTTCTTTTTCGTCATGTTACGCAAAAGTTCACTTTAAGTGAACTTTTAAAAGTGAACTTTTGCGTAACATGACGCAGTTACGTTCTATTGGTGCTGTCAAAAAGAAAATAAACGGTTGGACGCTCTATAGGGACTGCAATTTTCCGGTACTGTGCGGTTTCGATACTCCCGGTACTAAGTTATAACCAGTACATACCAGTGCGTGCTTAAATGCTAGAAGGATCTTAACAAGTTACATCAGTTGCTATAGCTAAAAATGTAAAGATATCTGATACTCAAACTAGGAGATATCCAGTATTTTGATGTATGAGAGGTGATAATGAATACTATAATGAATGTTAAAACGGTAATGTTCTCGAGAAGGGTGAGGTCATGCGCTATCGTGAGCAACAATAGTGAACATCGTTGGACAAGTCGGGATCGTTTCTTTGAGTTTCACTATCATTGTTCAAAATATTTTAATGTTGCACCGTTGCAAAAGACAGCTATAATAATAATAATAATACCAGCCCTTGTTTATGTCCCACTGCTGGGCACGGGCCTCCCCTCAATATGAGGGGGCTTAGGCCATAGTCCACCACGCTGGCCAAGTGCGGGTTGGCGGAATTCACATGTCATTCGAGAGCTAGTTAGGCTTTCTCAGACATGCAGGTTTCCTCACGATGTTTTCCTTCACCGAAAGCTAGTAACAATCGCACAAAGACGATTCGCACATGATTCATTGAAGAAATCAGAGGTGCGAGCCGGGATTCGAACCTGCGCACCTTGTTTCCAAGGCAAGCGCTCGCCCACTGAGCTGTTACCGTATAAAGATAGCTATACCTATCCGAATTATACCATAAATTGACTACTATACATACAGTTAAAATAACTTTTTAGCTGAAGTTCTGGGATTTAGGGCAAGTTTTCCTTGGGTTCAGTTAAGTCATTGTATTTAGGCTTTAACTTATAGGCAAGCATTACCCCTGATGAGATCAGCTGGATAAAGGTCTACCTGATTAAACGGTCTCATAGAGTTATTTTTGAAGCCTGCCGACGTGCAGCACGTGTCAAAAAAGTCAGTTATACTGATCCATCAAATTATTAGTATATTATTTAACTAAAAACCTAAACATTCTTTCATTTTGTTTGATGAATTTATTTTCATTTTTTTTAAAGAGATATCAGGTTTGGTACTCTTATAATGAATTTTCTATTTTTGATATAGTTAAGAGTAATAGTCAAGAAGTTTTCGAAGTTTTGTGGGCTTTAAAATATTCTAGAAAGTTAGAGAGAGGGTATGAAAAAATTCACGGCAGCGGGTGTTTGCACCTAGTATTTCACAATTGATCTACCAAATTTTTTTTTTCAATCAAACAAATTAATGGAGATTTTCACGATTTTTTTTCTATTGATTACAGGGTTTCTTTAGACGCAGCATCCAAAAGCAGATTGAATACCGGTGCCTGCGCGACGGCAAGTGCCTAGTTATCCGGCTCAATAGAAACCGCTGCCAATTCTGTCGCTTTAAGAAGTGCCTAGCCGTCGGCATGAGCCGAGACTGTAAGTTGCTTGTGACATTGCGATATCCACTTTATATACTTGTTTTTGAATATAAACTTGTGACTAACTTTTTAATATTATAATTTAATACTAGCATGCATAATAAATGTCACACATTTTTATGCGCGTCTCATCGATATATAATAAGGCGTCACTATTAAAAACGCTCTGGGAGAAACCTTTTCTTATTTTTAAAGACCATTGTTTATCGTCTACGTTCATAATGTACGTAATATAGATCATTTAATGATGATGATATATTCAAATAAAAAAAAATTGTTAGATACAGTTTGTAATTTCAAAATTTTTCGGTTTAATTTATTTTTTCTTTGAAATTGAATAAGCTAAGTCCATCCGTACATACTTTGTACATGTCAATTTTTTTTAGAGTCAATCATAAAGAGTGCACTTATTTTTCAATTGCCAGAGCGTGATCATTCTAGGTAGTGCAATGCAATGCACTGTATTCCGCCGACCTAATTTAGTCGCACACCAATCAGGTTCCGCACAGACTAGACACTTCGCACCACAATCGTAGGTTTAAGTGTTTTAAAAGTTAAACGAGGATGAAAACCAATGAGGAAAACCAGTGTAGATATATATCAGATTTCGTTCGATATAGTGACGTAACGTAACTACGTTACGTAATTATATCAATTAACATGCAAAATCAGCATAAATAAAAATATTTTACCCTATCCGGAATACCAAAAAATAAAATGTTAACAAAGAAATCAATAGTTCTCAAACTGTGCTTCGGGATATTCTGATTCCGAAGAACTCACCTTAATAAAATAATAACTTGATACAAATGGAAACGAAAAGCAATTAAATATCTAACAAAAACAATGAAAAAAATCACGCTTCATTAACAACTGAATCACAAACAAGTTTAAGAAACATGCCAGTATAATCCGACCAAATTAAGAAACACTCCGTGCCATGTAAAATATACACATTTGCAGTACACTTTTATATTGTTAATGTAAAATTCCATTTCGAACTTGGAATCATTGTCATTTTAGGTTCTTTTTATTTAAGCTACTTACTTACTTACAAATATAATAAAATAATGAGAGTAATTATTCATCGATATACTATACCAATAATTATCAGTGGCGTGCACAGAGGGTAGGCAAAAAAATGTATTCGGCTTGTTTAACCTATTTTAAGTATATTAGTATACCATTTCAAATATCCATAAGCAATCAAATACTATAGACATATTAATTTGCATTTCAAAACATTAATAAGTTCATTCAGCGGCTCCATACTGACAAAAATACTTTGCCTACCCTAGGATTTCTCTCATCATCATCATCATCACCAGCCGGAAGACGTCCACTGCTGAACATAGGCCTCCCCCTTTCCGACGCCACAATGACCGACAATTGGCTATTTGCATCCACCGGTTACCTGCGACGCGCACAATGTCGTCTGTCCACCTAGTGGGAGGCCTACCTACGCTGCGTCTTCCGGTTCGTGGTCGCCACTCGAGAACCTTTCTTCCCCAGCGGTTATCGGTTCGCCGAGCGATGTGGCCTGCCCATTGTCACTTCAACTTGCAGATTTTAAGAGCTATGTCGGTGACCTTGGTTCTTCGGCGAATCTCCTCATTTCGGATTCTGTCGCGCAAAGAAACTCCGAGCATAGCTCTCTCCATAGCTCGTTGTGTGACTCTGAGCTTATCCAAAAGGCCAACAGTTAGGGACCACGTCTCAGTACCATATGTCATCACTGGCAACACACATTGGTTAAAAACCTTTAGGGACTGCGGTATTTTGGACGAGAAGATTTCGCGTAGTTTCCCGAACGCTGCCCATCCGAGTTGGATTCTTCGGGCGACCTCTTTGTCGAAGTTGGACCGACCTACCTGGATAGTTTGTCCTAGGTATACATAGTGGTCAACAACTTCGAGTGTATCGTGCCCAACAATTACCGGTACGGGTGCGACATGGACATTAGACATGATCTTCGTCTTGTCCATGTTCATTTTAAGACCCACCTGTTGGGAAACGCTACTGAGGTCGCTGAGCATCGTATTGAGGTCCTCCAGCGACTCTGCCATAAAGACTATATCATCGGCAAAACGAAGGTGAGTGATGTATTCGCCATTGATATTGTTGCCGAATCCTAGGATTTCTCTAAACAATCTTAATTTGAAAAAAATCTTAGTTCGGACATGAAAAAACGTATTTTTTTTAATGTAAATGGATATGTTGGTAATGTTGATTAATTTAAGTATATTTGTGTTGGAACACGAACAATAAACAACTCGTAAGGTATTTTTGCCTGCTTTCTGTGCACGCCACTGATAATTATTGATCAATAAATTCGAAATCTATCAATATAACTGCCAATTTATGGTTGAGCAAAAAAAAATTATTTTATACTTAAAAAGTATTTCTCCGAAACAATTGAATTTAGTGTAAAAATGTACCTTGGTACGTCTTAATTACTGTAAAAACCCCAAGAACCCTTTTTACGATTTGTTTACATTTTATTTTTTGGTAGGTTTTCCGGATAGTATATAATTCGCGCAACGCACTAAGTATTTATTGAAATGTATGCAAAGATTAATATTTTTTATTTATTTAGGTTCACCATTTATTTACACAATAAATTATTAGCTCTTATTTCGAGCCTAAATAAAAAACATTTTAGACTTTTAAATAACAAAACTGCGCTACAAACGTGTTGGCTCGTCTGCTCACAGTGTTATTATAACGAGGGTCCTCCCCCAGCCGTTCGGTACGGACGCGTTCCGAAGCGGCCTAGAGAACCGCTGGGAAGCGACAACATGCCGGACCTGGCCACCAAGAACCTAACGGCTACCAGCATGCTCCCTGCCCCTGTGCTTGAGCATGTGCCGGAGCCAGAGCCCCTGCGCCATGACATCACCAAGGACCTGGTCAAAGCAGTGACGGCGGCGCACAAGACACACAACGCGTACACTGATGAGGTCAAGAAGACGCTTCAGCACCGCACTATTATGATGAAAGTCGAAGATTCCGATAATGAAGGTACGTAAATTTTAAACACAGCATTTAAAAAAAATGGTGTTTTAGGGTTTCGTACCAAAAAGGTAAAAAGGAAGTCTTATGGTAGGACTTCATGTCGGTCTGTTAAATCGATATATGTATTTCAGCAACTGTTAGTAGGTCAAATCTATTTCCTCCTCGTCGCGTCTATACCTCAATGCTGAGGGTCGTGACCTATTGTTACGGATGCAGTTAATAGTTTACTTCGGACGACGGTTTTCCATTTATCAAGATCCGACGCATCATGGAACGCTACATGCAATGGGGTTTCGAGGAGCTTTTAGCTTATTTTTGAGACCCTCTCTGGTTAATCTGAGGTTACGAGAGTGGAGCAAATCTGGTCAGACCAACGTGTCGGCGAACGTCCCCGTGGCCTCTTTCCTTCGATCTTACCCGTAACAATTAACTGTTCCAAGCTATCAGAATTTTTGTGAGCTATGCAAATCTATTTACTACTATTCAAAATTTCAGATCGATTGCATTATTGCTCACCTAATCGCAGTGGATTTGTTTTCTTTTACAGAGAGTAAAATAATGATATTTGGAGTAAAATTAAAGAGTTTTCTTTTCTATGGGTCCAAAATGGGACGTCGATTTTCAAAGTGAGACTCATATCAAGTGGGGTCTTATATAAAAGGGCTTTATTTGCACTGTAGGTCTAGGTACAGAGTGTCAGACAATATATTAATAATTTTAATGAATTAAATTTATAATGGTGTCCATTTAAATTATTGTGAGTTCACTTCGTTTGGTTTGCTAATCGAGAGCTTACCGACTTGAACGATCATGAAAGTGCATACAACTTTGTCCGTTTACTTTCCTACTTTATTATAAAAATTAATATTATATATTTTTAATTTTAATTAATATATTTATAATTAAAAATTAATTTTATATATTATAATTATATTTAGGAATCACATACTGAGACTCTCGGGACGTGATTCCTAAATTACGCCTTCGTAAATTTCGGTATCGCGGCGGTATTCGTTTTTTATGTCTCACACCAAGCACCATGCGAGATTCCAAGTAGTTTTTTATTATTATTTGTATTTTCTACGAATAGGTAGCGGAGGAGAGGAAGCAGCGAGCTCTACCACAGACCGGGCGACAGACGTGCGCTCCGTGCTGTGGTATAACGTGGCCCTTCGCATGACTCCTGCTGTGCAACACGTCGTGGAGTTCGCTAAGAAGCTGCCTGGCTTCAATACGCTGCCGCAGGACGACCAGCTCATACTTATTAAGGTAGCTTAGAAGACTGAGGCGTGCACAAATTAAAATGCGAAGCGCGTACTTTCAAATCACTCCCCATGTTAACGTTCGCTTTGTGTGTATTTTACTTTTATGAATAGATAAAAGTGCATTTTGGCGAAATTTGCTTTTTAAATTGATAACCTACCTACATAATCTTGTAAAATAAAAACGAAGGTATGGGAGTTGGTACATTGAAGATTCAGAACGGTATATTTTAATACTGATAACACTGTCTGTCTGCCGATATAAATAGAACTAAAGTACTCAAGGGTTAATACGATTCAGTATTGTTTCAAAAGATTGCATCTACTTCTTTGTCCAGCAAGATAAAATTGGAAGGTCAGAAAATGTTTGAATGATATTGTTACATTTTGCAAATTTTGTTTTTCTAAGTATACATATTAAGCTGATGCGAATGATTTATCTATTGCGAAATATTTTTTTGATCATCATTCACCCCATCACAGTTTAATGGTCATTAACAATAATATGATACCTGCCAGTGTCCGTTTTGTCCGCAGCTAGGGTTCTTCGAGGTTTGGCTATCCAGGATTTCGAGGCTCTCAACCCCGGACTGCATCGTCTTCGATGATGGCACAGCTATATCTCAGAGTCAGCTTGTTATCATTTACGATGTAAGTAATAACTTAAGTGAATAATTTAACTAATTTAAAACTAAATAATTAACAAAATAAATATTATATACCTATACTTACATGAATTGGGAAAATCCTTTTTTGAAGTCGATTAATGATTATTATCAGTTTCATAATTACTTCCTAAACATTGATAACATTATGATTATGAGGCATGACGATTATTTCAATCCTTTGTATAATATTATATAGAACTTCTATTTTAGTCACAGTAAAAGATCATAAATCACAATAAATAGACAGTAGAGAGAATAATAGTAAGTCGCTTACAATATTTCTTCTTCAAACCATAATAATATCCTTATGAGTGTAGACCAAAGAGGATGTGGGTAGACCGTTGACTGTCCCGTGACCGCTGTATGAATGTCCTTGTCTCAGCGTGCACCTCCTTTATATAGGCACACCGGCTGGGGTACTAACAATTACATTTCATACGATACCAATTGAATTAACGTCCAGCGAGGAAGAAGTAGGATTATGTGGTGTCCTATCCACTAAAAACCCTCGCAATGGCTTTGTCAGCATCTTACTTGAGGAGACTATTTTTGAAATAGATTATTACCTGTGGAAAAGATAAAAATACAATGGGTAGTAAAATGACTTTGTTGTTTGATTTTCAGCCCTCATTCGCCGCAGCCATGCTGACCTATGTGTGGACTCTTATCAAGCTGCAAGTGACTGAGGAGGAGATGGCCATGTACACCAGCGTACTCCTGCTGTGCCCTCAACGAGCCAGTCTTAGTGACCCTGAGCGCATCAATAGCTTGCACCGTGCAGTCAGCGATGCTTTCCAATATACTGTAAGTATTGTTTCCATAATACGCCTACATTATTCTTGCTGGTCATAGGCCTCCCCCAAGACATGCCGCTATCCCTTATCACTGCCGTGCTTAGGGTAAACACATTTTTGTGATAGCTAAATAATTAGTAAGATAAAAAATTAATATATTTTTTATTAGTTAAATACGTGTTGTGATCACATATGGTACCGAGACGTGGTCCTTAACTGATGGCCTATTAAATAAGCTCAGAGTCACACAACGAGCTATGGAGAGAGCTATGCTCGAAGTTTCTTTGCGCGACAAAATTGTCAGGTGAAGCTGTCATGGCCATCTGCGGCCAACAGTACTACTCCCACAAAAAAATAGATTGAAGAATCGATAACCGATGGGGAAGAAAGGTTCTCGCGTGGCGACCACGAACCAGAAGACGCAGCGTAGGCAGGCCTCCCACTAGGTGACCGACGACATTGTGCGTGTCGCAGGTAACTGGTAGATGCAAATAGCCAATTGTCGTTCATTGTGGCGTTCTAAGGGGGATGCCTATGTTCAGCAGTGGACGTCTTCCGGCTGATGATGTTTTATTTTAAAAGTTATCGCTACGTACCGAAAATCTGTTTAGTGTGAAAATAGCTCGCGGGTGAGTGCCCTTTTTTGATTGATAATTGGGAATGTATACTTACTTACCTATTCTTATTACATATTAAGGACGAGAATCGAGTAGGTATACTAAGCGCCCTGTATCAATATGTCCAATCACATGGTATAATAATTGAGACTACTTTGTCACCCACTTCGATCATTTAGATTACGTCGACAGTTCACGATTTGTTTTCATACCTACAGGTAATGAGTAACAGTAGTGGCGCCGAAGGAGTGACGGCTGCGCGTGCTCGTCTCGAAACGTTTACAGTGGCCAGGCAGGAGGTGCGAGCTCTCGGCACCCGCCACAACCACCTGCTGTCCTGGTGCCGCGAACACTGGCCCAGGCTGCTGCTGCCGGCCCTCTTCTCAGAGATCTTCGACATACCCAAGAGCGAGGAGGACGACAATGCAGACTCTGAGCGCGGCTCGGGTCCCGCCACACACGTCGCTTAATTTATACCTTGTCTGTAGCGACGTTAAAGGCCGAATAGCGACTGTTTTTATTTTCAATTGAATTATCTTTATTTGTAATGTCTTGACTGATGTGGTGAAATACGAAAATGTGATTTTCTTTTCATTTCACTCGAATTTAGGCTAAGTATTTTGGCGAATTTATGTCGATGTGTTAGATTATGTGGCTACTTAGATTTTGTCTAAGGGAATTTTCGTTATCGTTTAGATATTAGTTATATTATAATGGCATATGTTGTAATAGTTAACGTTAATACATATTCTAACTACATCCTATAAATATTTCCTGTTATAAATTGGAACCTTAGGAACTTATTTTTGTGGGATTTTTATGGTGTGTTATTTTATTAATACATACTTTTTTTGGACCAAGTAATAGAATATATCACCGTTGCATATGCCAACTATTTAATAGGTGCAGTATTTACGGCTTTGCATTTATATTATTATAATTATTATAAATGTTAGTAGTAGGTACGTTTAGATCGTTTTCGTATCCTTAATATATTCAAATTAATTTATCTGAATCAAACGGTGTTCTATAGCTAACAAATTAATTTTGTTAGATTATTTGTCTTATTCTCGTGAGCTGTCGCATTAATATACATTAAATAAGTAGAAGAATACCATTACATCCAATAGGCTGATTTGAGTCTAGCCGAGGCAGTGTAGTATAAAACACTGATGTTCGGCGTAAGAGCTGTTTCCCATTTGTCGGATTTGTATATTAATCGCAGGTTCCAGTCAGTGTAGTATAAAACACTGATGTTCGGCGTAAGAGCTGGTTCCCATTTGTCGGATTTGTATATTAATCGGAGGTACGAGTCAGTGTAGTATAAAACACTGATGTTCGGCGTAAGAGCTGGTTCCCATTTGTCGGATTTGTATATTAATCGGAGGTACGAGTCAGTGTAGTATAAAACACTGATGTTCGGCGTAAGAGCTGGTTCCCATTTGTCGGATTTGTATATTAATCGGAAGTACGAGTCAGTGTAGTATAAAACACTGATGTTCGGCGTAAGAGCTGGTTCCCATTTGTCGGATTTGTATATTAATCGGAGGTACGAGTCAGTGTAGTATAAAACACTGATGTTCGGCGTAAGAGCTGGTTCCCATTTGTCGGATTTGTATATTAATCGGAGGTACGAGTCAGTGTAGTATAAAACACTGATGTTCGGCGTAAGAGCTGGTTCCCATTTGTCGGATTTGTATATTAATCGGAGGTTCGAGTCAGTGTAGTATAAAACACTGATGTTCGGCGTAAGAGCTGGTTCCCATTTGTCGGATTTGTATATTAATCGGAGGTACGAGTCAGTGTAGTATAAAACACTGATGTTCGGCGTAAGAGCTGGTTCCCATTTGTCGGATCCGTATATTAATCGGAGGTTCAAGTGGCAGAGCATTTTATATGAAGCTATTCACACTTATCGGCAACCGATTTTGTGCATAAATGCACTGGTGGATCCGACACCCGATAAGTGGGAAACAGCTCTATTTGCGGTCTTACTGCCGCACTTACAAAAAGTAGTTACATTTACACTCGAAGCGACATAATAGATATACTTATAATAAAAATATTTCTAATATTATATTGACAGACCCGTTGGCCTAGTGGTTGGACACCCTGGCTGCTACCCGATGGGTCGTGGTTTAGATTCCCACCAAGTGTCTGGGTGTTATTATTATCTATTTATGTATGTATCAAAGTAATAAGTATTAGTATCAGTTGTCTGGTTTCCATAGTACAGGCTCTGCCTAGTTTGGGATCGGATGACCGTGTGTAGATTGTCCTAGATTATTATTATTTTTATATATTAACGCTAATTGACGTGTGTAAGTGCGGCAGTCACATCCCATGGTGTAAACAAACGCCGTTAAAATAAATATCTTTAGAATATCTGGTATGTATTAAACTAATTTCCTATTTAGTAGGTGCCTTAAAACTTTGACATACACATCTAAATTCACATGAAATTTCAGTTACTAAAATCACACCCATTCTAGTTGCAATTTCTTATGTTAGTTTTAGATTTTTTATTTAATTTTATTATTGGCATAACTATTTGAGCCATTTTAAGAATGATGTTATTTTAGTTGTCATGTTGTGACCGACTTCTAAAGGAGAAGGTATTATGCCACCCGATATGTTCATTGTTTTTTTTTATTAATTAGTGATATGACGAAGTCATGAGTGAATTATTTAGTTTTTGTTTGCATTACGTGTAGTCAATCGCCTGTTAACTGTTTCTCTCTATAATTTAAGACTATTTTCTTACGTCTGCATTGAATATAATATTTTACGTAGTTATAGCGATATAATCTAGTATTATATAATAATAATTATTATTATGCCTTGAAGTGTCTTCAAAAGACTCTTCAATTGTAACGAGATAGATTGCGGTCTTCACAGTTACTTTGTAAAGATATTTAAGAGAGTTTATCGCTGCACTCACAAACATTAATTAGCATTAATACTCATTTAGCCATTTTTTAAATCTGGATCTCGGAGCCTTCTATGATTATTTTATTGAGTACGAGATTATCGATCCCTGCTCAATAACAGAGTATATAGTACTAATTACCTACGAGTGCCGTAATCCGATTTCAACAACTTGATGAGTGTTAATTAAAACTAAATGGTGCTTGTGGATGCAACAATTAGGGTATAGCGCACCGGCTATACCCCGGTTGGGATCACCATTAGTTTAAAACTAGAGAAACTCGCCTGGGAGTACTTCCTCCTTACTGAAGAAGGTAGCTAAATATCTCCTTCGAGCGGCATTAGGCACGGCCTGGCCACGACTTTGGTCTAAGCGACCGGCGATGCGACGAGCGAATCGGCGGTGCGATAGCCATGCCACGTTCACTCAGTTGCGACTTGCGGCGGTGACCGAAGCACTAGCTAGCTACTAGTATCTAATCTGTGCGAGGCACGCCGCCACAACATACTGAGAGTACAGAAGGCAAGCTCATGTATGTACCTCGCTTTTCATACCTACGCTCGGCGGTCGCGCTAGTGTTATCAATTCTGGCTTATAAATTAATAGTGGCACTCCTATCTAGTTTTTTTTAATTGATTTTCTAGAATAAAACCGGAAGAACGGAAGACGAGTGTTTAAAGCGGACGGCATTCGCGCTCGCACTAAATCGAGATATACCGAGATATCGTGTCCGTAAGCGCTGCCAATGTGTGCGTTGCTCGAGCGACAGTTGTATGAAGCTTTTGCTTCTTTACACTCAGTATTTTATTTGTTCCCCCGCACCGCCGCATGCTTCATATATTTTAGTACATTAGCGAAATGTTCGTGGCCGGGCGGTTAGGTTTCTGCGGTCCAAGCAACTTTATAAGGTGTCGGTCGCGGTACTGGTGGCAGAGGGGCCGTCCCTTTTGCTATCAGCACAGCCTCTAATAGGCGATTTACTCCCCAAGACTGCATTAACACTCACGATTAGGTGTAATCGAGATCGAATACTACTCAGTTTAAATTATGTTTCTTTATTTAAATAATAATACAGTGATTAAGAAGCAAAACATATCATTCGTCTATCTAAAGTTTAATTTTCAAGTCGCCCGATTGGATTTTTATAAAAGAACATTTACGGTCGCCTATCGGTACTTAATGTAATTTAGGTATGAAGAAATGACTGCGAGAAGATAGCAATCTGAAAGTGAGCTAATCTGACCACGCGTGTGATATGTATTGGGTAGCTATAATAACTTAATGTACATCTAGGTATAAGTGCGGTCACTACGGTGGCCTATTCTGATAGGCAGTATGTATGAACCGACTTAATTTCGTACTAGGATTTTCAGTGTTTCGTAAAACGATTTCAATTTCGAGAAATATGGGCAATATGTATATAACATCATCGTCATCATCAGCCGGAAGACTTTAGACCGCCACAATGAACGACAGTTAGCAATTTGCATCCACCGGTTGCCTGCGACGCGCACAATGTCGGTCTACCTTGTGGGAGGCCTGCCTACGCTGCGTCTGCCGGTTCGTGGTCGCCACTCGACAAACTTTCTTCCCCATCGGTTATCGGTTTATTCGAGCGATGTGGCCTGCTCACTGCCACTTCAGCTTGCAGATTCTAAGAGCTATGTCGGTGACCTCGATTCTTCGGCGCATTTCCTCATTACGGATTCTATCGCGCAAAGAAACATAATAATTAATGGTACGTATACACAGCGTTAAATAATCTTGCAAACGATTACAAATTCGTTTGCGCTTCAATAACCTCATAACGCTTTCATTGTCAAGTTGGCCTTTATTGCCTTTACTGCCATGTTACATTTTCAAATAGGTATACGAAGTATTTTATTCGAAATAGAGTATAATACATTAATTATGTACCTACATACATACAGTACGCGACATGGCAATCGGGTCGGGGACAAACCGCACACGCACATATTTACGTGGGCGATGTGTGCGTGTGCGGGGTATCATACTCGCACGCACATCACTCATTATCACCCATACCCCGATTACCATGTCGACCTGTCGCGTACTGTACATAATATGTATGTGAAATCGTGGTTAATAGTTTCGTTGCGCCAATACAAAAATATAGCCTTAGCTTATACCCTGATTTTCTTTAAAAAATCAAAATCGTGGCAATAAATGTATGAATACAGTAGTGATGGCTCACCGGTGGCCAGCCAATGAGAATTGTTAGGGTTGAATGACAGACTATTGTTTTTATCTGGTCACCGTTCAGCAATCACTCCTGTATTCAAACATTTATTGCTACGATTTTGATCTTCTACAGGGTAATACATAAATTCATCTCCGTTTTGTAAGATTTTAATATTTTTTTACCCGACTGCGTCAGAAGGACGTAAACCTTAAACGGATTGAGTTTACTACTAAATAATGGTGCAAGTTTCATTTTAATATCTGTAGTGGCTCCTCAATCAATAGGTACGGACAAAGCAGATATTACCTTGTTACTTTTATTATTTAATAAAAAAGTGTATACTTTCTTTTTTAATATGTACATACATTACTTAGTTATAAGTATATTGATCCATAGTTTCCTTAAAGCTATATCGAAATTTTGAATGTACAGACAAGTTATGATGCTAGTACGGTTGAAATATAGAATCTAAATTCTGATTTTGGTAGCTTTAAAAATTAAATTATTTCTTCTCTGCTCAAGTTTTGTGGCATGTAGGTACTTTTCATTTTTGTTTTCTATTAACTATGCTTATGGAATGTGATATACTTACTTAATTTAAATATTTTTAATTTGCTATAGAAATTAATAATTTTTCTAGATTTAAATCATCTGAAAAATAATAGGTATAATATATTAAGAGCGAGCTCGAGATATAATATGCAAAACTACAAGAATACCTATATATGCATACAATACATATAACCACATGTGTATTTAAAAAAAATATGAGTATTAGTACTGCAATTGCATTTACTCTGCATTTTATACGCTCGGGGTTTGAGCATTAATTATCATTTATCATGATCGAAATGGCGTGATCATTTTGTAATCGATAATCACAATTTATTTTAAAGAAGGGAACAGTTCCGTATGTTCCTTATGTAATTTACTTTTATAAGATTTTTAATTTAATTTTTTAGAAACTAGAGATGGCGCCCATTTTGTCCGATCATTGATAAGTGCCAAATGGAATCGCCACCAGTTGTCATAGGCAAGTTTATAAACTTCTTAGGTTGGTCATAGGCAAACAATTATTTTTCGAATAATTATACGATTATACCGAATTCTTTAAGTAGGGTAGATAAGTTATCTTTATTTCGATAAAATAAACTTAATAAGAGATAATTTCTGATCATACTCATCAGGCGAAATATTTGTTAAATTCTAGTGTATTGTCCTTATTTCATGCTAATTGTGTATCAACGATCTCATAATATCTGGAACTGAGCAAAATGTATGAAATTATTTTAATGTTTTGGATTGGAGAACGATTACAAATAATTCCATCGTTTAAAGGCACAATTAAATGTGTTATTTGAATATTTTGACGCTAATAAACTACACAGGTAGTAACTAAATATTTATTTAAACTTTTAAAACGAAGGTAACATTATTCATTAGGATTTTACTTCGGGCACTCGTTCACGATGCGAACTCCAATCAAAAATACGTAAACGTTAAATCTTGTGTTATACTGTAAATAAGATTGATTTTATCATATGGGCTGTTGATATATGTATTTAAATTGTTATTGTGGCAACATCTTACATATTTTAAACGGCTATACTGTTAGCGACTATGTATTTAAGACAGCATAATATATGTATGAATATATATATATTGATGTTTCATTTCGTTTGTATATCCTTTCGGTTAAGAATTGTTGAAAATAGGAACGATAGGAAACAGTTCGTACTTAAAAATAAAGAGAACGCGTGATAAAAATCATGAAATGTACATATCTTTGGTGAAATTATTTTTTCGTGGCGTTAGGGCTGTCAAGTCGCCCTGATTCGGGCCTACAGGTGACTTCTGTGACAAGAATAAGTTTTGGAATTTGTCCCAAATTCCTTGCCGTAAAGTAGGTAGATAACACAATAAAATAAAATACACGTAATAAAACAGATTAAAGTTCATTCATATCGCTTTAATGCTTATCGTATTGCCACTTTCTTAAATCACATGGAAGAAACAATAAAAGTATTTAACAAAATACTTTAAAACTTACAATTTAGGAAATTAAATAATTCATAATTATTTTTACTACCTTTTTGAATAACAATAACAAAGCAAACAGCAGTTTATTTTATAGCGTGTATATTATTAGAACGCAGACCTGCGAAACTAAAGGTTGCCGTAGACGTATGACCTCAACATTGTCTCGCCGCACTGCCATAGCAACATCAACCCGTCGCCAACGCGACCTATTGGCACCACAAACACGTCAGCGCGACTACGTCTTGAGTCCAGACAGACATCCAGACTCTGGACGTAGGCACGCTGACATTTAGAGAAGGGCGCACCCACGTGTCGCTCTCGTTGATGGCTCAACGATTCACCTGGACGACACCATGATGTCGAGGAATAAACATCTTGAGTTGGTCTGGGGACCGAATACAACATCCACTCGATGTTAACATAATACAGTGACGACGCTTTGACGGCGACACTTAAGTGCGTGCCACGCAATGACGAATTCACAGCGAATCCAGTACACTGGCATAATTCGACACGATCACCGTTGATCGTAATGGTGATCTAGTGATCAGCGTGCTTTGCAGTATAAAATTCCATGAGAGTTGCTGAGGTGATATGTCTACGAATACCTTAAAACGTGGTCGAAGCGAAACTCATTATTTAATACATAATATGTAACTACGCAAACCAACGCAACTGTAAATATACAGGTAACAAAACCCACTTTGGACGTACAGGTCTGGTTTATACTTTCTAGCCGCTATGTAAAGCGTCACAAACACGTTACAAATAAAATAAATTTGATAAATAAAATTTACTATTTTACAACGGCTATGAGACTATGCGTCATTTCATATATTTGCATAATAACATGACACCGAGGATCACCACAGAAAAGAATGCGTTTTACTTTTGTACGTTAGAAACATTCAATTCTTTACTTCCAGAAGTGCTCAAGATTTGATAAAATTACAATACGATAATGTAACCTTGAATAATTAATTTCATCGATGGATTCTTATTTACATTTGACACTGGCCACAACTCGGATGTCTCAATATTGGTAACCATACATGATTATATCGTATTGTATTGATTACTACCAAATTAAAACGTGGACAAATATTTTACATCTGCATAGATAGACGCATGTCTCTTTTAAACATTTGAATGAGAAAGTAAACAAATAACTCAAACAAAAAAATGTTTGCGGGAAACTTAGGGAACGGGCGACTATAGAATAATGTCCCCCAGATACACTGAGAGACATCTAAAACTATAAACAATTTAAGCAGCCAGTTATTACTTTTGTGTGTGTTATCAATATCATTAACTTTATCAGCCCAGATTGAAATACTGTCGCCCGTTTACTTGCCAGATGTGATATGTTTATATCCTGCCAGTTATAATTATTAAATTAATTATTAATGACGAATAAAAACGTAATAATTCAACTAAATTTAATGAAGTTAAACTACATCACTAATGGGCTATTCATTTGAACGGTGCGGTTTGGTGAATTTAATAATCGCGGGCCTCACAGACCCATTGCTTATCATAGCCTCTAGTAGATAACTCGTGCAAATACTTCCATACTCGCCGTCTTAGCGTGAACCGAAAACGGAAATATAATAAAATAATTGACAGCTTAATTTTGGCAATTATGAGCAAGTTTCCTTAGTAACTCCACCCTAAACGTGCACAGCACTGCTAACTAACCTACATAATGCGTCTCATCCAACTGGTCTACCAAGCAGTTCAATCCCAATATACGTGTGGCAACATTCCGGCTTCCGCATCGACCTCTTACTGCCACATGCAGTCATTATCTTATCGTTTAGATTTTGTATTGAAATTTACACTAAGTGACGAGAACATGATTCGTTACCCAACTCAGAGTGCGGCAGTTAAATTCACATTGCATATACTATATAACGACACATATATGTAAAATGAATGTTTAAATTGGCATCGCTATGGATGCTATACACACTACCGCAGCACATAGCCGCGCCCGTCCAAACAGCCCGAATTAATTTACCTAAATCAACGTGTTTATTTTTTAGTATTAAAACACATTTCATTGGAAATAATACACAAATATCGCTAGCATTAAAATTATACAACACCAAACTTGTCATATTAGTACTACGCTAAGCGCAAAGCATATTTACTTGAGCCTAGCTACACGCAGTGACAACGGGTCGCGGGTCCTACTTTCTAAAAGTAAATCGTGCCAACACGAAACCTTACAATTGCATGCAATTTTAAAGATCTAACCACTCCGAATATGGCAAAATTTACGCTATTTAGGTGGACTTAGTTAAAAAATGAATAAACACTGAGATCGCTAGCCATCATAGTAGCAGCAATATGTTCGCACCACGTGTAGCTAGCCTTAGGTTGTATCACTCCGAACATTCTGAGTAAAACATACGTAAAATAAGAAGTAGTGTGCAACTAAAATGTACTGGATTTTATATAAAAAAGAGAATTTGTCAGTTTGTACAAGTTTTTAATTACGTAATGAGAATTATAATGTGATCCTTATGTTAGTGCAAAAATAGTATAGGGTATTTCTGTTCATTTATTATACTAAGCACTATCAGCGAGAAGTTATGTGTGGACAGCCAGTTCGTTTGTAAGGAGAATAATGATTGAGTTGCGTTCGATTGACCTTCGGTTACGTAGTGGATCAACACTATTGTCTGTAGTAAGCAAAAACGAATAAGTCAGTGTGGGTGAGTAGAGCGCGCGCGCCCGTAAAAACTTGCTAAAACGTCGCGTGTAGAGTGCTAACTACAATTCATGAGCCCTCTTCTGTGTTACTATTATGCTGGCATAGCCTGCAAAGTTATTTTGCTAGCAGTACTCAATACATTAAAATTCTGCAGTTGTGAATTGGCAAACGGCATATGCTCGAGTGTGCAAACGCGATCACAGATGTATAGTTCCTAAAAAGCTATACATATAACATCTCATTCTTAAAAACGAGAAACTAATAAAAATAGTATTTCAGGTGAAGAAAAATCAATGATATTATAAACTACAGATATATCCCTACTAATGCTCGCCAAAAGTTGTGCCCCATTTATTAGCTATACATAAATACCTACGTGAGTGATAGGGAGAGAAGCATCACGACAACAGTGAGAGAAAACGAGACGAATATATGTCCGTTCTGTTCGGGCGGTCCATTGATACCAAAGATTATCATGTTGAATATTACGAAAATAATTGAAATATAAACTATATTTTCATATACAACGTGTCACAAAATACCCCGTAAAAAATATAATTAATCATCAAAGCCAAAAGTTTTGACAACCCTAGTAAGGTTAGGTTTTTAAAAAAATTATACTTCCGCGAATTAGGTAGAAATGTAAGTACTTTCTGCGTAGTTTACTTTTTAATTTTACTGAAATAGGGTTTGCACATCAGTGAAAATAATAATATTTTTTTATTTATTTTTTACGGGGTATTTTGTAACACGTTGTATAATTATGGTATGATATCCCTTCCTTATTCTTTACTTTTGTGCAGTATTTTATGCATTTTTAATACGCACGAGGGCATTTTAGACTATTTTCAATGGCACACGTCGCGTTCGTTACGTTGCTTACGCAAAACTAACTGCGTTAGGCTACAATTGGGTTTTTTCGTATCCTTCACTTTTCGTGCGCAATGATATCTATAGTATATAATATCATTGAGAAAAATAAATGTAATAAAGATAGGTCGCTAAAGGATATCACATCATGTGTTATCTAAAGATAATTGCCACTCACAATGGACCATTAGTGGAATCTACAATCGAGATCACGACTATACAAAGTAAATATGATAGTGGTTTGACATTAGATCGAGGACCGCGAGTTTTATCTTCGAGAGTTTTATAACAGCTTCGTCAGTTGCCAACTACGTCATACTCCACACCGATCTGTCAAGATTGCAAGTCGTGCTAGGCCTGCAGCTGCGCCTTTTGTGACGGGCGCAGCTCCGCGACGCGGCTTTCAAGTTTACTCAGTTTAAACAGCTCATATTTAAAGATAGGTAGGCACTAGCGGACTAACGGGGGGGCGGAGGGGGCGGTCCGCCCCGGGCCTCGGGTTCAGGGGGGCCTCCAATCTCCAAAACTTATTTTTAATCATTGAGGTATTTCAGTACCTACTACGTATTAGAGAGTACATCATACCTAGATTATTATATAGTTCCGGCACTCAAACACTGATAGTCTTTGACAATTGCATTTAGATTGATATGAGACAACTAAGTTTGTGCGTCCGAAGTCGAAACTCATAAAGTTTGGTTGTAATAATCTAGCCGATAGGGACCCTTAATCTCAAAGACGGCCATAATGTTATGTGTTGTAAGTATTAGGCAGTTTGGAGTTGGGGGCCTCATGATGCACGTAACCAAACTACAAACCCTGCAATGCATCTGTAGTACCTATCGTCTATCCAGCAGGAAATTTTCACAAAATGTAGTGTACCTACATTTTGTGTAAATAGTAGAATGATAAGACAATAAATCAATTAGTGATTTGTAAAAGAAGTATAATATATACAAAATTTACAAATTTATTTAATACTAGCTGACCCGTGCAGCTCCGCCCGCGCTTTTATTACATTTTGCTCCCCTTTTCTCCCTCCTCCCTAGATTTATCTCTCTCCATATCTCTCTCTCTTATAAAAAAATCTAATTATATGCTCTTTCTCTCCTCTCTCTTTCCCCCTCCCGCTTCGGTTTCCGTCACGCTCCCCCTCTTCCTCTCCCTGTTAACTCCCCCCCCTCCCTGAACCCTCTCTGAACCCTCTCCCCCTCTCTCTTCTACGAACTTACTCCTTCTCACTCCCCCCTTACTCCACCTAACTCCCCCGGTCCCTCACCCCATCACCCCCTCCTCGAATCCCCTCTCCCTCTTTCTCCTCTCTTGCACCCTCCTCTCGTTCTATATATCCTCGTCAATCATGGTATCAGCGGCATTAAATATACTTTATGACCTATTCTCAGACCTCCCCGATATGCACACAAAATTTCATACAAATCGGTTCACCCCATCTATTTAATGACCTTGCCTTATGTAACTTAACCTTAACCTACCGGGATAAAAAGTATCCTATGTCCATTTCCTGGTTCTAAGCTACCTCGATCCCCACCAATTTTCAGCCGAATCGGTTAGGCCGTTCGTGAGTTATAAATAGTGTAACTAACACGACTTTCTTTGATCTATTATATAGATTAATGTTCTATAGTGATTGTATGTTCAATTTCACCGATAGATGGCGCTGTTCATAATGTAAATCACGCTAACATCGTAAATTACTGTCTAATGATATTCGATAATGAAAGTTCTAAATTTTTCGCATCTTTTATTGTTGCGACTGTAATACAATACCTATACACTATCTGGACTTGGGGAGTTTCATTAAAATTTCATGAATTTAGCAATTTCCTATTCTCAATTTCTACCTATCTATACAAATGTAGCCTTGGTGGTGCAGCGGACCTAACCGCTGGCTTTTATATGAAATGAAATGGTATTCCCTTGCCTATTTCTTTCCTAATCTAGTTTGGATTCGCTCGAGATTTACAGATTTTAACTTTTCAAAGATATAATGTCATATTGCTATCAGCAAAGTACTTAGAACAATACAGAAATCTAATGAAAATGTCCTGGGTGTACCGGACCGGCTTACCCCTTACAAAAATTGACTCTTCGCCAATGCCATATCTTATGCAAACTAAATGTCTGCTCAGTCCCTATTGTATATAGCGTAATAATACATATCTTAATGATTAACTGATCAGTCTATAATTACCCTATTCACATACAAAAGAAATACGTGGTAATATGTGCAAGTAATGTTTCACTGCTTAGCCCCTATGAAACATAGCGTGATGTTTTATATACCAACTTATACCTTGACTTCTACACAACACATCAGTGAAAGTCCTATCAAAATCCATCCACGGGTTTTCAAATGATACCTGGACGAACAGAACGACAGACAGACAGACAGACAGACAGACAGACAGACAGACAGACAATAATTCAAAAAAAATTGTTTTGGCCTCTATGTCGATAGTATAGTATCCCCACATAGAAAATTTGGAAAAATATTTAATGTACAGAAAAAGTGCTCTTTGAGTTTTATTATAGTATAGAAGATAGAGTGCACACGGACGCACACGAGGCGTCCTTAAGACTGAGTATACCGAGTCACATTTCTATTGGGCCCAAGGCGATGCTAGTTGCACCAACGCCACGACACGTCGTTTTGGTTTCCTTCTGGACATAACTGTCTTACAGAAGGACCCTCCACATGGATTCCTCTGCCAATATAGTAGATACTGCTGCTGACAGAGCTTGGTCTGGTTGTGTCCAATCTGGCTGACATGGCTCCACCGCTCAAGTTACACCACAATGATGGCAAGTCGTTGTCACCACTCACCCTATCTCACTCAGATAATCACTGAAACACCCATACCCAGATTCTACAAGTGAGTCTACAGGTTGTTGCTCAGGTTTCTGTCACAACCAGGCTTGGAAGACTAGCAGGACAACACAGACAATTCCCTTTGCTCGTGTATGCTCATCAGAAGGCCATGAGCGTAATTGTTCAAGTGCGTGCCTTATCCGCCTCCGACTGGAGTTATTTGACCCTGAAAGCGCGCCAGGACTGTTTCGCCTCATACAGAACATTGCCCACCCTTATAACGACCCGGTCGGCCATCTTGCGCTGCAGGCTCAGGGTCTTTTTAGACGGAACAAGGTTTGCCTCAAGGTTGCATATTATTACTACAGCTCTTGAATATAATAATTGGTGTATACATATAATGCGTACAGTTTTAGAGGACTAGGAAGTAGTCCTGATTGGTGAGACCCAATTGAACGATCCTCAGAGCAGATGACACCTAAATTATAGGATCTTCGAAAAAAGAACTGGCCGAAAAAGTTGATGATTGATGTAATAATTTTGAAGAAACGCCCAATAAAAATCTAATTAATGCGTACTCTGCTCTTTCGATCTTTCTATATGCCTCTGAAACCTGGACATTCAAGCGTTCTTCGAAGAATGGATGCATTGAAGGCCGCGTTACGATCCGGTGGTAGTTGTAAAAAATGACAATATGTAAGAGCCCCCGTGAGGCCTATGCATAATAAAGAATTTTGAATTTGAATTGGAAATGTGGTGTAGGCGCAGAATTCTAGGCATATAGTCGACCGAGTGTCGCACTAATGCATCTATTCTTGAATAGCTTAAAATCAAGCAGTGACTTCTCACCGCCCACATCTATCGCTATTCGGCCCATATGACCAGAAGGTGCCATAGGTTAGTAGACGGTCATGTCTGCGTTAAACGCGTCGTCAACAACAAGAAAAAACCGAACTACCTAAAGAGGCTTATCGTGATAAGCCTAATGGATGTCAAGAGAAGCAGAGTTCGTATGTCAATGCGATGGGCAGACACTTTGAAAGCGGTTATGAGAGCGATGCTACGGGAAAGCATCTTACTTTAGGGATGCGTCGGCGGCGGTGTTAAAGGGAGGATCCTTCGACCGAGCGAGGTGTGATGCTCGGCCAGGGCCAAAGCCCCTTGCAGTTGTTGTCGGGATGTTGTATATATTCTTCAAGTTAGAGAAACTTCGCTTGCACGATTTAGAAATCTATGGTGCCATCTGTCTTGTAGTATGTGGTACTTCGCTTCATCGCAACGCTACCACATGTGGCGTCATCTTGTGTCGAGTCGCCACACTACATAGAGCTCGAAATCAAACAGCATAGAGACGAGTGGTGGCAAAAGTCTGCAAAAATATTGTCTGTTGACATTTATAACGTTTCTATCCTGTAAAGCATTTATGTCACTAGCAAAACTAAGACGAATCCAACGACATATCACAAGTCAAAATCCATTGAGCCGTTCAGGCTGTATGCCGTGCCAAAGAAATAGACAAACATACATACCCTCAAAAAACATAGCCCTCTTTCTGGGGTAGTCCGGAAAAATACATCACTTTGTGACCGGGGGCCTCATTACTTCTTGCCGCCCCGGGCCTCCGACAGGCTTAGTCCGCCACTGTAGGTAGGTATGTCCGCGTATGTTGTTGTTGGAGATAGTACGCAGAGACGACGATTGCTATAGGTCTATGATTCATTAAGTCGAAATCAAAAGTAAACAACATACAGGATTGGGTGCCGGTTTAGTTGCCTGCAAGATTCTACGAAATGAGTCAATGCATTGCCCAAATCAATGAAAAACAATACTTTTATATTCTGACATTTAAATCGAATTCGGCCTAAAACTGATATATCTCGTCGCTCATAAAGATCTAAAAAGATCGGGTGGTAACAATGCTGAGTGCTGCATGTGTGGTGGTGGTCATGCATGAGTTTAAAAAGATTACTCCCTCGCACTTCCCCTTATTCCTTAAATTATAGTTTTATTTTTAGCGGCATCACTTTAAATACTATTTAATACAATACACGATTGGGATAATACTGTTGTTTTCAATAAGATATCAGAAATGCTCATCCATTACAATAAATAAATAATGTGTTGCTCATGAAAATATTTGTTAATAACTGAATGTTGATCCGTTGATCTTTATAATGGGCTATTTATGCTGCTGCTTATATATTGCTGGTTTTAGCATACTATATCTAATAAAAAGGTGTATTTAAAGTAAGTACATTAAGTGCAAGTAGATACAACACTCGAATTATAGTGTAATAAATAAATTGCTTTACAGTATTTTTTCATCTTTACATAATATTTGCGTAAATATCAATCATATTAAAATACTTTAATAAGTTTTTCAATAAACAATAACTTCGGGCCTTTCGTAAAAAATTAATCTACCATAATCGGTAAGTATGTAATGCGTGTTTTGGGTAATAAAATGAAACGAACAGAATTAGTCTGATTTGAAGCCTTTTATAGCATAATATTACCCTTTTATCTGTAATTCTGTGACTATTGTAAATATAAATAGATACTTATGGTTTCCTTTAATATGATTATAGTAATAAGATTGTGGACGGAATGCTAAAATGGGAACACGTGGCTCACATGCTCATAAAATCTTCAATATAATTTATTTTTATTATAAATAATTTTATTAGGTATATATGACAACGGGGTATAGAATTTTAGAGATGAACATTTCTGATCAGAGAGATGCATTTTAGTCATTTCTGTTGTATCCAATTTATGATTGTCCGCTTACACGTGGTTTGCGTGTATATATTTTTTTACTATTCATACATAGGTATTGACTACCGTTTTTTACAGCTTCGTGTTATTGATAACTTGGGTGGTTTCGTAAAACTGTGAAGTTTTAATGAACTTATGTTGTATCTATGCTGTAATCAGCACGAAAATACATTTCACGATTTTGTATCTTAATTAAATTAGAGATGTGCCGACTAGTCGTTTACTAAAGCCGACTATCCGGCCACTATCCTATCTGGATTCTTCCTTTGTATGTATTTCTCAATTAAATGTATATATAGGGGGAATTACATGAAATAAAGACCTTGATTGTTTATACATATTCTTATAATCAGTCTTACACATTTTGTGACTGGGAGGAATCGTCTGTGATCGAACCTTTGATCGCAGAACCAAACTGCGGAACACTACTTGTAGTATTTATTGTTTTTGCCTAACATGAGAAATTATCATTTAGCATTGGGTACATTTGACTTTACGGGACTCAAACTTTATTTTATTCGGGAATTAAAGCTCTTTACCTTATATACACAATATAAGGAAAAACGCGTTAATTCCCGAATAAAATAAAGTTTGATATTGGAACGCGAAAGTCTAAAAGTATATTTTACGGGACTCATTGTCCATTATTTTTTTAAATCCGTATGATTTGAAATATATTTTATTTTCGACAATACTGTCATTGTCTATTGTCCGAGGAGTATAATCGGCCATTATGTCTAGCGTTTGTGGACTACGAAAAAGCCTTCGATTCAATCGAGACCTGGGCGGTATTGCAGTCCCTCCAGCGGTGCCACATTGACTATAGGTACATCGAAGTGTTGAAGTGTTTGTACAGCAACGCCACCATGTCGATCCGACTACAGGAAGAAAGCACGAAACCAATCCCATTGCAGCGAGGTGTGAGACAGGGAGACGTTATTTCTCCGAAACTGTTCCCAAACGCATTGGAGGACGTTTTCAAGCTCTTGGACTGGTACGGATTCGGCATCAACATCAATGGCGAATACATCACTCACCTTCGTTTTGCCGACGATATAGTCATTGTGGCAGAGTCGCTGGAGGACCTCAATACGATGCTCAGCGACCTCAGTAGCGTTTCCCAACAGGTGGGTCTTAAAATGAACATGGACAAGACGAAGATCATGTCTAATGTCCATGTTGCACCCGTACCGGTAGTTGTTGGGAACGATACTCTCGAAGTTGTTGACCACTACGTATACCTAGGACAAACTATCCAGTTAGGTCGGTCCAACTTCGACAAAGAGGTCGCCCGAAGAATCCAACTCGGATGGGCAGCGTTCGGGAAACTACGCGATATCTTCTCGTCCAAAATACCGCAGTGCCTGAAGACGAAGGTTTTTAACCAGTGTGTGTTGCCAGTGATGACATATGGTACTGAGACGTGGTCTCTAACGGCTGGCCTTTTAGAAAAGTTCAGAGTCACACAAAGAGCCATGGAGAGAGCTATGCTCGGAGTTGGAAATGTGGAGATTCGCCGAAGAACTAAGGTCACCGACATAGCTCTCAGAATCTGCAAGTTAAAGTGGCAATGGGCAGGCCACATCGCTCGAAGAACCGATAACCGTTGGGGAAGAAAGGTTCTCGAGTGGCGACCACGAACCGGAAGACGCAGCGTTGGCAGGCCTCCCACTAGGTGGACAGACGACATTGTGCGCGTCGCAGGTAACCGGTGGATGCAAATAGCCAATTGTCGTTCATTGTGGCGTTCTAAGGGGGAGGCCTATGTTCAGCAGTGGACGTCTTCCGGCTGATGATGATGATGTCATTGTCTTTACAAAAACATATTTTTTACTTGTTTTTTACACAAAAACACCGCTCTGACCCGTACAAAATCAAAAATCAAGAAACAATACTAAGAAAACAAAACAGGTTCTTGCGCAAATCAGCTGTAAACGAAACGAACGTCACAGAAATCTCCTAAAGCGTGATCGGCTTGGCCTACTCGGCTTCTTTACAACCGACTACAATCGGCTTGTCGTCCAGTCATAATCGGCACATCTATCCAAACCCACCCCGCAACACATATTATAATATGCTTTACAAGCGAAGCCATACGGCATATTTTAGAGCATTTGAATCTTGAACGCAGAAATATAAATAATATCTCGTACAGCAGCAAGCGCAAGCGTATACAGTGCAGATTTTTCGAAACGGCACGTGCGCCTTTTAGCAAAATACCCTTCGATACTGTCAGTCGGATGTGTGCGGTAAATAAATATGAAATCTTTTTGTCAGGAGTACTATACATTTCCGCAAGCTATACCATCCATGATGCAGTGAGTGCGATGCGAAACTGCAAACTCTTAGGGCTCAGTCAAAGCACGGGCGACGTAGGCATGCACTCTCGAACTAAACCACTGATCTATTATTTGTACTAGAATAATAAATCATAAACAAATAGAAATACAAAACAAGATAGGTTGTTGCATATACATAAGCATTCATAAATTAAACTCAATAAAAATAAAACTTAATTAATAAAACTTAAAAGCTCTATTATAAAAGGTTGAATACATTTGCAGACAATTTGGAAAAGGATTCGTAACACGCGTATACTTTTAGCATGCTCTATTTTTTTTTTAGCACGATTTTCCATTTTTGATACAAACTGGAAAAATCAAATAGATCGATGGACGATATGAAACAATACAATGTACGCGACTAATAATGATATTAAAAAAATAACCTTCGCTGCGGGCAATATCAACGAGACTCCAACAAGCTAACTTTTTAACAAATGTAATATAATAAAGACCGTCACAGACCTAGCTATAATATGTATATTGTATATATTACTATACCGAATTATGACATACATCACAGAAATATAATATTATAGCTAAGCGTGCGGTCGCTCGAATAAAAGCTATATTTATATTATAATATATTACAGCTAGGTCTATGACGGGCTTAACTAAATACATCATAAAACAAAAATATGAATACATATAAGAAAAGAAACAAGGCGACATACGTAACAAAAAGACTGAACTCATAAAACGGTAAATTCATATTTTTTTCACTGCAGTCCATTTGCATGCGTATCGAATACATTTCAACTATTCCTCAACTTTACTAAAATTGGCAGACATTTTACTTGAGTTATATATGCAATAACTTATTAAATGCGGTTGTCTTATACAAGCCTTCAGCCGCTTTCTTTACTATTATTCTTATAATTTATTTTTGATTCGGAATCCGCTTAAATCTACATGAATCCGACGAGTGACCGTTAACCTAATGGCTACCCGAAATTTTGTAGAAACTGTTATAAACATCGCGCCGCGTATTTCTCGTTATACCTCGTAGCTTAGGATTTGTTATCCACGACCACTTGTGAAATTCATTTTAATATAATTCTATTTTTTTAAATTCGTAGTGGGTTCCAAAACAATCTAGCGTTTCCTCGGGACTCCGAAGGTTCAAGACTCGAGTGTCTGAGTGTCTTCACTTGTCCAGAATCTAGTAGTGGGTTTAACCAACAAACATCAGTATACAGGGTGTAAGGGACATCGTACCGAAAACCGAAACCAGGGATCCAGTACATGATTCTGAACATTCTAGTGTTGAAATTTTTCATCGGCATTTTCATGAATATCCAAAAAAAATGCCGCTTTTTAAAAATGAAATTAGTATAACATCATGATTGGTATAATAATAAAGCCTAATTTCAATTTAAAAACAATAAATTACTTATTGGTGCAAAATTGGCAATGTAATTTGAAAAATAAATATTATTCCGCACGCATTCATTACATGCTCAAAAATTAACAGGTTAGTTAGTCATTTGTACTTTTCCATATAAATGGTTTCTGTAATGTTGTAACGGACATTATTTGAAATCTTATATAAACGTTTTCGGTACATGGTCCCTTACACCTGTATATATTATAGGAATGTTAGGCTCAACCATGACTGTTAGAATTATGAACGTTTAACTACATACATATATACAATACGAATACAACCCTACTAATTGTCTTTGGCTGGCCAGCAGTCACTCCAGTGCTCATACATTTAATGTTCCGATTTTAATATTTTAAAGAAAAACAGGGTGAAGGATAAATAATTTGTGTTTCATAGTAATTCCGCTCCTATTGCTCGGCGTTGGTCACATCTGAAGAACATCGCACATCACGCCCAAACTCGTATCTGCTAAGCATATCAACGTAATATGGAAGCTCTATAAAGTTCATTTCCGTATGCCATTCCGAAACCTATGCCACGCCGCTGTAATGTTCTTTAGACACCCCGATCCGTCTGCAAAGAGGAAGCCTGTACCGAATCAATGCTTTCGTAAATTATAGTTAAAACCTATATTCCACTAAGGGCATCGTCGTGGGCGTCTGGACACAAGCTACATTTTTTTTACTCTACTCTTATTTACTTTATATTATTCCCACGAGCTCGGCTAGGATATCATGAACATGCAACTTGAACCTCAAGTTCATGTTGTTATCGGTCACTAGATCATTAGCCGTTAGTAGAAGTAATGGCCCACGACTATTTGCTTAGTGCAAAATTAGCCCCAATGGAAATCAAGAGAAAGTGAATGAATATAGAAAGAATCTCTCGAGTCGATCATTTCCAGATCATATCAAAATTAATTTTTTTCTAAACCCATTTATGAAATTGTTTTTATAGAATCGTATTGCCAATAGAACAAAGGCATTTTGCGATTAAGATTGAATATATTAGTAACTATCTATAAAAATGTCTCTGTTGATCTGATGATGGCAAGGTGCGGTTGATAATCAGGAAGTCTTAGGTTCAATTCTCAGTTCGATATGTACTATTAGGTCATTCTGTTAAAAAAAAAAATCAGTGACAGCTCGAAGTTATTTAATAAGGGTAAGCCATGTAAAAAGGCGGCATTGATAACTTTGTTAGGAGCTAGTTACCATAGTCGGAAATATTTGTAAATGGATGTATACACCTCTGCGGACCTCTGGGGAAGAGGCATAGTGATATATTTATTTAATAAAAAAAGCAATCAATAGTATATTCGCAACCACAGTTTCTCCGCGGGTAAACGTTTTCAAACGTTTGTGTTGTGTGTGTGTGTGTGTGTGTAAAAGACGCATGAGAAGAGCAGTGTAATGTTCAGAGATTATTGCAAGTTTTGGTATAAGCAGAAGAGGTGCGCGAGATAATTTAATTAATTGTTGGTATCATACACATTTACAGTGTATTCTTTTGACAAGACTACAGCTTACCATTCTGCTTTCAGACTAAATATGTACTTACGTATGGTAATGGTAAGGGTAAAAATAAATTACCTAAAAACCGCTCATATTTATTATGACAAACATTTTACCGAGGGACATTTCTTTTTGTTTAATTATTATGATCTATTAACTAAATTAAATTATTAAAATTTTCCCTTACCAATAACCACCCACAGCTTGGTATGAAACAAAACAATATACATTGACGGCTTTATTTCACGCAATACTATCGACGAGAAAAACTATCAATGTATCCCACCGTTTAGCGATATTGTCTAAATTGAGCACGAGTATGCTACGTCCGATCGGATTTTGGCAATTATTTATATATCTTCCAATCGGATCCAATAGGCGATGTCTACCTAATTGTTTAGTTATTTGGCGTCCGTGAACATATATTTAGTCTGAGAGCAACAACGCTTAGTTAGTTTAAGTGATCGCGTCAGGCGGACGCAAGGCTCACTTCTTGGTGGGCGTGCCGCGTTGTGTCAGCCCCTCGAACCGTTTGAACGTGTAGTTGATGAACACCCAGTCTTTGTACGCCACCTCACCGTCCTGTGGTATCGGCGCTGATGCTGGAAATAATCGAAGTAAGTTAAACTTTTAAAAATCACATTATATTAGAATGAATAATTCGCTTTAAAATACGGAAAAATGTTCAAACGAGAGTTGAACATTATTTAGTGTCGCCGCACACGGGCCACCGGCCACATCCACAATCGCCGCCATTTGAAGCTAGAAGCGGCTACAAAAGAAGCTGACGCGCGCGACAGCCACTTGTGGTCCATGTTGGACACTTGTGGTCGGTGGCCGCTACTTTCTTTAACTCGTGCTTGCAGTGAAATGAAGGGAGAGAGAAGTGGGGAATCGCGCGAGTGGCTTGCGTCGGCGTTTTGTGGCCGAGCCGACCACTAGAGGCAAGCAGTGGCGTGTGGCGTTTACAGTGTGCGGCGAGTCCATGCAAAATGTATGAAAACAACAGGAAATTGGTCAGTGCGTTTTGTGGTTGTGGCTGGTGGCCCGTGTGCGGCGACACTTAGCAAACACTTTCATAAGATACGATATAGAAATAATAATAATATTCTGAGACAATCCACACACGGTCTTCTGATAACAAACTAGGCAGAGCCTGTACTAGAAACCAGGCAACTGATAATAAATTCCTTTTTCCGGATAGCGTCTTGGGATCGCAGTATATATGATAAGTAATCCAATAGAAAGACGCTGCTGCCCGTCTTCTTGTTTTCCCTTAGTCGCCTCTTACGGGCACCCAAAGGGAGATGGATGAGTGTTATTCTTACCCGGACACCTCACGGGTCACAGACAAATATTTGGCTCCCTTGTCATACTGCAATATCACAGCTGTTATAGATATTATTATCTTTGCTTTCAGGTTCTATATTCAATGAGGATTTAAATACCAGTATGGTATGTCTGCTCATAACAGTATTCGGTATGAATCAATCGCGGACACAAACTGTGTACCAGTTTTCAATCAAAATCGTTTGAACGACGTTAAGTGCGTTTACCCCGCCCGCACGTTTTTGGCCGGCATGTGCAATCGATTGTCCTAAGGGTGATGAAGGGGGCCGCAGTATCAGATATTCTGTCACCAAGCTGCAATGTGTAAGCATTGCTGTATTCTAGCGTAATTACTGTAGCTGGTGAAATTACCGGACACAAAGACTTATGGCCGAACCTACAGTGGGTTAGTTTATCCTTATCTCGTTACTTAGTGTAGATGTCAAATTATTTGCGCTCTCAGTGGGTTAATGCTTAGTTAGCGCTAGTTAATCGTACTTAACTTTAAGTGGCCGAGAGACGTTACTTAGATTAGCTAATCAATGATTTTGACACATTTTATGGCGGCAACAAACAGCTGATAACTACATTATTTGTTTCAAGAAGTCATTCTCTATAATTTTGGGCATTGTAATTGTGATAACATAAATACGGAAAAACATATGTATGATATAAAATATCTGAAGGTCTCATTGATTCGATTATTCTCTGCGGTACGAGAGAAGAGCGTCAGCGAATGGCGTAATAATTCTTCGAGTTTTCTCTGGACAATAAACCTCATAAAATATGATGACTATATTTATAGTCATCATATTTTATCATATTCATATCTAAATATCTGTGGATGTCTGAGGTCACTGAAGTTTTTTTTAATGTTGTCAAGCGTGACTGCTATACCAACACTGCCACATGAAAAAAATTATTGTGAGAATTATTAAAACAACGCGTGTTTATCTTGTATTTGTTCCATAAACCATTGATTTTATAACAATTACTTATTGAATAAATATTTATATTTTGCATAATAAGCCAATATTTAGAATAAAACTTTTATTTACCCGTTTAGTATTGGCAACACACGACAATTATCGATATATTTGTCGCCTTGGATGCACTAATCGCACACTATGCATCCTTAAATTCTAATATTTGTAAAGTAAGCATTAAATTTTGAAAGTGGGCGCGAACGTTACTTAAAAAAATTAACTACAGTTAACTAATTGTGATTAACGCTTAATATAAGTAATGTATGTAGGTTCGGCCGTTAATATCTAATGTCTTAAGGGTCAACAACGCGCTAGTGATTCTTCTGGTTTTGCTAGCGTCTATAGGCTACGGTAACTGCTTACCATCAGGCGGGCCGTACGCTTGCTTGCCAACTTGATAGTATAAAAAAAAATACACCGCTTGAGACCGCGAGAGTACGTTTACACCGTATACTTTGACTAGCATTATAATTACAGTACGCGATACGTCGACATGGCAATTGGGATATGAGCTGAGGCGCGGGCGATGTGTGCGTGTGCGGGGTGTCCCCTCCCCGATTGCCATGTCGATCTGTCTCGTACTATATATTGTGTAAAAGGATTATGACTAATCTATTTCAAATGGCTTTAATTAATAAAAACTAAATGTAACATATTTGATCTACCTAGATCAAACATATTACAATTAACAATATTTATTAACGTAACGAGTGCAAACAAAAACTGGGAAGTTATTGTTTTTTTTATTTTGATAGTGTATTACGAATATCGGTAATCCTAATAGCCAAACTATACGAGCCTGTAAGTTAGATATTAGACACTTCCCTACTTTATACATTTTATAAAGTTTTTTTTTTGGAGCGAGAGAGAGCAATTTTTTATTTATTTATTTAAGGACAACCAAAAAGACTTACACTAATACATTGCATTTTTTACATTGGTGAACTAAAAACTAAGTGCAAGCTTAATTATAGGTCGCCACAGCATGCAAAAAGCGTGTTAAAAGTGATAAAACTAATAATAATGTAGAAATTGCATAAAAAGAAAAATTAAAATGTAAAAGAAATGAGTTGCATTTCGTATAAGTATATTTTTTTATGAGTAAACTAACCAGGAACATGGCAGAATGGCAGAAGGCAAGACACAAAGTATAAGGTAAATATAGTGTACCCTATTATAGAATATTAAAGTAAGGAATATAAGGTATTACTTAGAGGACAGCCAATTATTACCAAAGATTTTGAGTTAGACCGAATGTAGACAAAGGCAATTAATGAGTTTTTGATACAGCGTAAGATAATCCGACAACACTCACGTATTTCCAGTTTGACGTCCGGGAAGTCGTCGAAGTTGGACGTGTCGTCTATTGAGCGCACTTCAACAGAAATGGCGGCGGGCCGCTCCCGCACGTGACTCCAGTCAACGCCGCGGAAGAACGAAACCGATTTTACGTCCTCGATGCCGCGTTGTGAGCCCAATCTGCGTACATATACAGTGTTAAAAAAAACCCTGTCCGATCACTGTCGGTGTTATTCGGTGTAGTAAAACAATTGAAAACTGACAATAGGCAGATTTTCCTCTCAGAGGCAGGTGAATTGAACTGTTTAAAGTTATATGATATGTAGGTGATAAGTAGTGATGGGTTTGGTCTGTCACAAGCACAAATGTCGATAAATACAGCTGACGGTTTAGTACCTATTGTCGTGTACCCGATATTTATGTATTTAGGGCCCGTATTAATAAACTGATCTCAGGTAGACACTTAAGTACGATATCATTAGAAACGCACTTGAGATGGGGGCAGCATCTTAATATCGTCGCTTATTAATAAATTAATATCAACAGCATCTCAAATGAGTATTGTTTTAGGTGCAGCAACTAACGGTTAGCTACTTGAGAGCCTGATCTGAGTATTCTGAGAGCGTTAAGTCACACGGAATGGACGATATTGTTACATTTTACTAGTTTTCGATAGTTACCGCTAGGGGCGCTGGTGTGAAATGTATGGATAAAAGCGGGAAATCTGGCAGTTTGATCCACAGAGTATAATTATTGTTTTATCGAGTTCGTTAACTATAAAGCCCGTCTAGACACCCTGTTCTATTTAAGATATTTTTTCTAGTAGCAATTATGAGTTATTATGATGATAATTTTGTGCAAAGCTGTGATGCTGATGTATTTTGATTTTTCATGCAATATATTTTATCTTTGTTAACCTCCAAAAATTCATTAAAATATTTTTTATCGTAAATTAAAATCGTTATTAAATTTATATTCGAGGAGTCTCTAATATACATTTCCGACAAAAGATATTGTAATATCCAAAAAATATTATCATTATAGCCTAGTTTTTGTAATTAATAATTAATTTCATAACCTAACCTACAAATATATTTATATTGTCTGAGCACACCCACCGCATTTAACGTAAATACACGCACTTAAGTCACGAACTGACTGCACTCAGCTCACAGCAACTTAATACAATGATGGAGTACACACTCATGTGTCAAGTTCTGTTTATTAATCAACAGTAACTCAGCTGAGGCCAGCATCTTAAACCTTGACTTAATACTCATTTATTAATTAGGTCAGCAACTTAAGTTAGTACTCAAGTGCCGAATCTCAGCTGAGATTGGTTTATTAATTACGGGCCTAGATGTTCTTACTCGTAGCTACATGTTCTTACTTGAATTAAGCAGTACTTGTACTAATTCATATTCTAAGTTCATACCTTACACTGTCTATGGTATTGTATTGTAGTAGACGTTAAATTGACAAACGCTTTTAAAATAATTTTAGCTCGAGCTTATGCTGATCATTATATTCTCCGAGACTGTCTTACCTGCGATCAGGCTCCGAACAGAAGCGTAGTATGGTCTCTCGGGCCTCTTCACTAATGGGTATCTCAGGTGGGAAGGTGAGAGACTCTCGCCACGACATCACCTTCCTGTACGTCTCCTGAGGGGACTCCGAACAGAACGGAGGGTAGCCGATCAACATCTCGTACCTGGAGCAAAAGGGTTATCAATTTGCAATGATGCTGAAGTATATACAAGTAACTCAACTCTCAGCGTAGTGTCATTCAATTTGTGGTGCAAGTTCCTACAGCTGAGTTGGATACCAGAGTTCTGGTAGGCCGAAGGATGTCTTGTACCGGAGGATTCGAGGAAGGGGATTCCGCTAACCAGCGGGACATGTCGTTGCCGCAACGTTTTTAGTATTTTATGTATGTTACTCATACACCTTATGTATGGGCCTTAATAAATAATACTAATGCACCTGTGCATGATTTTTATACCCCTAAGTTACACGCTGCCAACCTTATGATTTTAAAGGAATAATACCCTTACCACCAATACAGTGAACCGTAAAAGAACACCGGAAACACACTGCAGGAATGTATTGCTACTAAGAAGTTATTTGGCTACAGTTTTCAGTAAAATGGAAGTGACGGATAGTAGCAATGGATATGCGCCTTGGACAGACATCAGTCTTTTTCGTATGGTTAGTGGCCAGCCTGGTATCCACAGTGCAAGCTGCCCTTAGGCCTTTGACTTGGCTTAACGACAGATGAGAACAACCGGGACCGACATTTTGCGTGCCCTCTGAAGTACAGTGTAGTTTAACTGCCACTAAACGGTCACACATTACATGACTGACTGAATGAATGAGTGGGGTTTCCGGGTAAGAATAGCACCCACCCATCTCTTCCCTTTCAGTGTCCGTAAGAGGCGACTAAGGGAAAACAAGAAGACGGGCAGCAGCGTCTTTCTATTAGATTACCTACCAGCTATACTGCGATCCCCGAGCCGCCTGCCAATCGTGGGGATTATGGCAACCCCACCCTTCTAGGGGGGAGGCCTTTATTCAGTAGTGGACGTCTTTTGGCTGCAGATGAATGCCAGACTTTGTTTAACCAACTGATCGTTTACTGAACAACGGGTGAAACTGGATATGAGCGCCATTGGGGTTTTTCAAACCGAAATTTCGCTTCTTCCTTAATGGGCTGAGCTAATGATTGCGCCAAATATTCACTAGCTGTTAGGGATAAACTCAGTTGAAAATACTGAGTTAGAACTGATAATTTTCTAACTCAATAGCACTTTGGCCGGCCTGGGAATCGAAGCCTTAAGGTCACAACAATCGCTATAGCTACTGTGTCCAGTGTGTGTGTTCGTACCCGTGGGGTGTCCGGGTAAAAATTGCACCTACCCATCTCCTCCCATTGCACCCAACGTGTCCATAAGGGGATAAGAAGTGGGGCAGCAGCGTCTTTCTATTGGATTACCTTCCAACTTTACTGCGATACCCAAGACGCCTAGCAAGCATGGGTATTATGGAAACCCTTCCCTTCTAAGAGTCGAGGCCATTGTTCAGGAGTCGGGATCTTTGAGCTGCTGATGATGACTGTGTCCAGTTAGTTCCTTACGAATAAAGCAGTGTATTTATGTATAGACATAACTTTCAGGGTAAACTACTATTGCTACTTTGTTTCCCTTCTTTACAACTTTTTTTTTTTAATTTATGTATATAAACGAACAGTACATTTAACTTATTTAACTTTCTGCCAAACTACATAGTAGTTTGTCGGCAGTACATCAATGATTGCTTTTTCAAAATTTCTTTAAACTAACTTGTGGTAACACCGTCGCCAAAAGACATAATACTAATTATACCAATTCGCATAAGCATAAAATCGGGAAACTAGTCACTGAAACTTATTATTATAACAACCTATATAACTCAAATTATTTAGTTCAAATAGACTTAATGCTAGCACTTTTGTACGGTCAACTACAATAAAAATCTGTGCAGTATTGTGCATGCTTTCCAACATGGAAATGTTCTTCAAAATCGGTGAAGTAATTTTGAGACTATTCCACTGTTTTGTTTAAATTTGACAGTCATGCGTTTAGCAGTCAGTCAGTTATTTGACAGTCATGCGAGCCCTTAAAAAGGGTTACAATATCCTTTGTAAAAGTACCATCGAGGTAAGTACACAACGCCGTGTAGGATATTCAGGTTTAGAAAGGGATTGTAGCTGAAGAAATAATCGGGCTTAAGGACCGCGTATCGCCCGCGCCACCTTACGCGGGCAATGTGTGCGTAAGCGAGGTGTCCCCTCCCCGATTGCCATGTCGACCTGTCGCGTATTATAGCAAGAGACTAGCGTATGGTGGAGCGCATTATTAAACGACTTCAAAAAAAGGAGGTTCCCAATTCGTATGTATTTTTTATAAAAATACATTTCGGTGCCGTGAAAAACCTTCACCAATTACACTTATTCAATTCATAGATTTCGCAACATTGTGCAAAGTAGGTATACAAAGCAATTCGCAAACGTGGACATGGCATACAAACTTAATATTTATTAATGACAGTGCATAGCATTTTATACATAAAAAAAAACATAAGCATTGTGGTCTATTTTTAAGCACACTTTCTAAAATCGCAAATAACGCAAAAATAAAATGTAGTGTTCACAATGAAGATCTAACAGTGAAATAAAATTAGGTACAAATATACTATAAACTATATGCATGTAAAAAACAAGCTAGATAAATCTATAGATCGGCAAAACACATGAGGCAATGAAGAATCTTAAGGCTTGCTCTTCTTCTAATAGAGTCAACATGAATACCACGTAGCACGCGTTGTAGTAGAAAAATTGGTCAGCCAAATGATTCAAAATTGTACATCTGGGATAGGAACGTATATTATTACGATAGTGGTAGTATACTGACATGATGACCCCGAGGCTCCACCAGTCGGCCTGCGGGCCGTAGCCGGTCTGCAGGAAGACCTCGGGCGCGATGTAGTCAGGCGTGCCGACCGTAGAGTACGCGAGCGCCCGCCGGTTGCGCTTCCAGGACTCTGCGCGCCGCTTCGAGTCCATTGCGGACGACGAAGTCGAGACTGCAACACGTACATAGCTAGAAAAACCTAGCCGGAAATATAAAACATGTGTTAGTCGACAATTTTATTACAACATCACCACAACATATCGATTTTAATGTTCACCGTTCATCGATATATTATTGGTACTAGATTAAATGTAATGGATGATTCGAATAATAGTCACGTACGCGTGCAGTTATTTCAAACTGTCTGCAAGTTAGAACCTTATTTCTTTGGTAATTAAACATTATTTTTAAATGAGCTTTATATATTATTTTTTTATGTATTTATGCAACCGCACCCCTATTTTAGAGTTCACTTTGTTCAATATTGTTAATCTAGTAGTAATAATATATCTATGCGACGATTTCATAATTTTTGAATAGGATAGTTACGCAACTCAATCGAGTTAGTTATAATGCCGCCTACTATAGACAGAGAGTTTTGACCACAGAGAATGAGATAGCGATATTAGGCGTTTGCTTCAAATATATAATTTGGAGTGTCATCTCCACTCACTTCTACCCTATTAAAATATAATTATAGATGAAGCTATTGTCGTGAAAGTTTAACAGCATGACACTGACAAATGATTAGATAAAATAAATGCGACTTAAAATAGTATTAAAGATGTGTAGCACGCAAGCAAACTCTACAAACACACAACACATAAAGAAACGAAAAATAATAGATCTCAAAGTTCATATTTCTTCTTCCTAGTTATTTATCTCTCAGAGTATGCAACTGTGGCTGTGGGCAGACAACATCGCTCGAAGAACCGATAACCGTTGGGGAAGAAAAGTTCTCGAGTGGCGACCACGAACCGGAAGATTCAGCATAGGCAGGGTTGCCACTAGGTAGACAGATGACATTGTGCACGTCGCAGATAAACGGTGGATGCAAATAGCCAATTGTCGTTCATCGTGGCGTTCAAAGGGGGAGGCCTATGTTCAACAGTCGACGTCATCCAGCTAGTGATGATATCTTTAGCTTAATAAAAACGTGGCGTAAAAACAAAAGCTGACAAAAAGATATACAGTCAAACAACGCATAATTCAGAAACGCAGAAAGCATTAATTGTTACGTGATTGTGTTTCTAGTAAGTTAGGTCAATTTTTGATAAAAACGAGCTAATTAGTCAGTATAAAGAGTGGACAAGGGCTTGTGACGAAAGTGCAACCTTTCTTCTTTTACTTTCACACTATCCGATGGGACGAAAGACTGACCATCCAGGAGAGAGGTCAAGCTTAATACAGACTTTTTACATGACCATCTGACTCATTAAGCATGTCTTAAAATAAAATGATCAGCCAGTTGTCCTACGCAATAACTACAGGCTGATATAAAGTGGTTCGTTTCCGCATGATTGGATCCTACCATCTCTTTCTGAAACTTGTGGCTCAAATTTCCCCACTAAGGAATTATAAGACTATCTGACTAACGGTTACTATAAGAGATCAACTTACTGAAATCAGAAGGTGTCGCGCGCGACAAGTCTCGATAGAAGTCCGTGCGATGACTTTTCTTGAGACCGGTACAAAGACCAAAATCGCTAAGCTTAATGTGACCGCGCGCGTCTAGTAGCAAATTATCCGGCTTTATGTCCCTGAAATTAACATATAAATAATTCAAATTTGCCATTACATTACAACAACATAGTACAAAAGGTTTTTTTTTAATTCAACATAAACTAGTGCTTGAATGCAGTCCCACCTGATGGAAAGCGGCGACGCAATCAAGGATGGTAAAGCAGAGTAGCTTATTAAAAGCCTTACTCTAGTCTTGAACATCCACATTATAATCGGGTGGGAAAACCGACGCAGGCAAACTGTTCCAGTTCCTGTCCTTAGCTGTCCTTCTTATAAACGACGAAGCAAATCGCTTAGTCCGAGTCCGACTGAAGGCACGTTCAACATAAGGGTGCGCAATGTGCCTCGTCTAGCAGAATCATGTCATTTAATTCCTGCGCACACTCTCCAAAATGCATCCTGTAGCCGCTAATACTCATTTCTCTGAACCCATTGATCTTGGTAAACTTTTACATAAAGAGAGAGCCATCGAAATCCGTTACGCTTTATGGTAGCGACATGAAAATCATAAAATAAACGCTTAAAATAGTAATATGAAACCATAACTTAGAAATAGTTTTTTATAACACCAATACATATTATCTAATTAACTGATAAATAGTAAGACAAAAATCAAGATAATCACCTGTGTATGAAACCAAGCTTGTGTATGCTGTCGATGGCAAGCGCGGTTTCCGCCACGTAGAACTGCGCACACTCCTCGCTCAGAGTATCCTTCTTCATGAGGAGAGTCATCATGTCACCGCCTGGCAGAAACTCCATGATCAGGTACAGATTCATCGGGTCTTGGAAGCTGTAGTACATCTTCACCACCCACTGGTGGTCCGCTTCTACTAGGATGTCGCGTTCCGCTCGGACGTGAGCCACCTGCACGTAAAGGGTGTTTACTTCTAAGAACCATCCATAGACAAATAAAAATGCCGCATACAAATTCAAGCCGTCCATTCGGTTGGAACCAACGATGCTACAGATAGGCTTCAAACTTATAAGAATACCTACATTTATTGCATCGAATTTAAGTTGCCTAAAACAGAATCTATTTGACGTCGGTTAAAAATAGCTTTGTTTTACTAAGTGATAAAACCGCTCACACTCACTTTTTACTTAGTGATTACGAATACGATTCGCGGCACTTTTTACTGTTACATCCTCAGTTGAAAATTCCCATAAACCGTTATAGAAATGGTTACCAACCTGTTCTTTCTCCAACATGTCGGCTTTTCTGAGTATTTTCATAGCGTAAACGTGTCCCGTATCTTTCTTTTGAACCAGACGCACCTCACCGAAAGCCCCTCTCCCTATCACCTGTGGGCAATTCACTGTTGTTTTACAAGACACAAGTACAGTATAATAATTTTACCATGATTAATTATCAAACGTCGAGAATGTTTTAGAAATTAAATTTTGTACAAGTAGTTCAGTATACAGCTGATTAATGATTTTTTGATACTAAATATAACATTTATCGAGCAAAACTAAATGACGCTTTATAAATAACTCCACTATTACATTTTTTTTTGCTCTGGGAATCCTTCAAAAGGTTCAGGGGGCGTCAAGTGGGTTATGTAGAATTCTTACCCACTTAAACCCCGAGGCTGTTAACTGAGAGAGAGAACCTAGGCCCTCTGGTGTAATCAGCACCACTCTCAGCACTTTGCCTTTGAACCCGCTGCCGGGGGACGTACTAATGTCCCCCAGAACTTACATGTTGGTCACGGGGACGAGGATAACAAACCCGTCGATGTCCTCTTCGAGTCGCCGCCATACTTGATGGACATCTAGGGTTCCTGAGTTCATGTTACTGACTAAAAAAAAGCAAGTGTACATGCCTTTAGTGGTTCAAAGTCTTCAACACCTAGCCTGGATCGTTTAAGTCTGAGGAATTCTGTCTCTTTCTGGGCATGTTGCTGTCTTTTTTCCTGTTTCTGGCTCTCTGTGAGGTTTTCATCTTTGAGAGATTCTTCGAGTTTCTCAAGCCTGTGACGTGAAAGAATTAAAACTACATGTTTAGCTAAATCTTATAGTTTAAAAATTATAATTTTTGGGACTTTTTTAATTCTAACAATATTATGTATCACTAGACCTAATGATCCAGAGATTTAAAGAATTTGTGTTTTCTGTCATTATTGTATTCGCAATCGCCAAACACCTTAAAACATACCTCTGCTTCCTCTCCAAGTGTTGTGTGATGAGGTTCGTGTAGAAATTCTCTAAGGTGACCTTCGCCTTGGTGGCTTTATCGAGCGTGTGCCCGCTAAACCGTATATTGTCGGTGCCTGTCATCTCCAGCACCCCTGTTGACAACCACACACAGTTAAGCAAACATTTCAATACTAGTGGTAACTGAGTATAGTGATGCAGCCGAGGAGGCAAACTAACTTCTTATCGACGTAAGTATATATCGCAGGCGTGCAAGCAGCCCATACAGGAAAAAATACTGTGCCTACCTTATAACTTTTCTAGATGATTACAACCTGTTAATTAATAATCACAACCTCTAACAACCTCGGACACACTAAAATAATTTCATATTAAAGACTATTATTAATTTTCATAAATTTTCATCGAAAATATGTGTCTGTTTTAGTAACATACCAATATTGTTTACTCATAACTCTATTCTCTATGTGTCGTATGCGCTACCTGGAGGTTAATAACCTCTTACCGCTTGCGTTTTAGTCAGATCGAGTGAACTTTTAGACTCGACATGATAATTAAATAGAAAAAAACTAAACTATAATAAAGAAAAAGTAGTGTAACGAATTCGGCTTTAGATACTAAACAAACTGCTTACATAGTTTCAGGTTATGCGTTAATTCGGTAACACGTTGTATAATTTTAAAGTATAATGTTTTAAAAGGGAAATACTTGTAATATAATTTTATTTATCTACACTTATACCGTGATATTAAAATTATGAACTCAAAACTAGCATTCTAATGACACACTATATCCACATTCCTCATTCAAATAATATACCTAAGGGTTTTTTAACACACTCGCTCGTAAAGTGAACCTTATTACATCGCTTTTAGGGCCATAAACCGAGTTTTTGTGCCGCTAAAATACTTCAAAATTTTTGCAATAAATAAATGTGTAAAATTATACTATTGAAGCAGGCTGTATGGCTGTAGGAGTAACATTGCATTGGGCGCATGAAAAAAAACGCGCTCCGTTTCTAAATCGCATGTGGTAAATTATTTTGTTTTTTCCTCGCAAATGTGATGAAAAACGTCGTATGAAACACGTGAGCTCTGCTCATTACGCACTCGGCTGAATTACGAAACGCCCTTGTGTTTTATTAATTGAGTTGAATTAACCCACAGCCTCGTGTGTAATGAGCAACTTAGCTCACTTGTATCTTAATATAATGTTACGATACAGGTCTCCTGAACAAAACGATGCCGTCATAGTATATTATGATAAATAGTATATTATGGTTGTTATAGCTGTAATGTTCACGCCCCCCTTTCACTTAGTACGCAACTTACGAATTTTTGAAAACGTGAATCGTGCCCCTCTGCGATGAGGGGCATGGTTACTTAGTTAAGTGAGCTAAGATGCCACTCCCGCGAATATACCGCTAATTATTCTGCCGCCAAGCAGCCGTCCGTAAGCATCGTCGTGTTCCGGCGTGGAAGGCACTCTAGCTGGTGAAATTACCGGACACAGACTTAATATCTAATGTCTTAAAGATCGGCAACGCTTTAGTAATTCTGCTAGTGCTGCTAGCATCTATAGGCTCGGAGACTGCTTACCTCCTTGCTTGCCTTGGTAGTATAAAAAATACATCAATAATAATAATAATATCTTGGGACAATCTACACACGGTCATCCGATCCCAAACTAGGCAGAGTCTGTACTATGGAAACCAGACAACTGATACTAATACTTATAATTATTTTTTTTGTAAATACATACTTAAATAGCAAAAATAAAAATCAATGAGTCGCTTATTTAAATCTACAGTAAATGGCAAGATAATGATCAGTAACGGATTCTGCGTTCGGCGCGCTCATCTGGCGCCCATTAAGTCTCGCGTCTAGTCGAAAACGAATAGTGATTGAGAGGCAAAGTGTATCGTAATCAATCATTTAACAACCCTAAAAGGGATATAACTGTTTAAATCAAGTGTCTTGGCCAATTTATATTGATGCAATGATAGCTATCCTAAATGCCAAACAGAGAGGTAGGTATTGTTGAAAAACAAAATGTATATGTAACAGGACAGGCGAAATATCGTTTCTGTCAGATTATTACACTGTCCAGTAGGACTATTAGACTAGTATGAGTAGAGGTTTTCAGTAGACAGGGTAATATCATCGCTACCCCTTAATTCTTACTGTGTGTAAAGTTAATGCCTATAGGAACAGACATAATATACAATTCCCCGTTATTTCGTTCTCAGATAACGATGCAGAATCTTATAATCCAGCTTGTGAAAATGGCATATGCTTCATTAGCTTTAGATGATGATCATTCAACTTTCTTACATCGCTTTTGAAAAAATATTAGCGACGTGATAAGTTTGGCTGTGGCGGGTGATATTTTTTATCCTAAAAATTCAGTAAATTCACTGCTACACACATCAAAAGTGTCTAGGGATCAAGCATTTTTAAGCGGATTTCTTGAGATTGAGATGTGGCTTTGTAATAAATTTATGATTTTATAAATTTATATGGATCCTTTTTGGTGCATTTCATAATTTGAATCAGGAACTGTGAATCAAATTCGAGTAAAAGATGAAAATCAGCTGTCAATATTTTCCCTATAAAAACATACAACGCATTGAAGACATTATTAGTGCTACTGTTTCCCTACTACTGATTAAAACCAACGTTATTATGGAGCGGCGACGTCATTTAAGCAGGGAAGAAATGCTCAGAGCCGTGGGAATGATAGAAGCTGGTTCCCGGCAACGTACTGTGGCTTTAGCTCTGAATACAAGTCAGAGTGTTATCAGTCGACTTTGGACACGTTACCGAAGCACTGGTACCGTGGCTGAGCACCATGGAGGACGGTATCGCTGCACCACACGGAGACAAGACCGATATATTCAAATCTTAACTCGAAGAGCTCCAACAATAACTGCCATGATGTTAGCCGTGAGGCTTCATCACTCTTCAGGGAACTTAATTAGCGACCAAACAGTCAGAAACCGCTTGCATGAAGTGAACCTTCATTCCCGAAGACCGCTACGGGTACCACCTATAGCAATGCACAATCGTAGGATTCGATATCAATGGGCTCTTGAACACAGAAATTGGGCAGAAGAACAATGGCGTTTCGTGTGCTTTTCTGATGAGTCTCGTTTTGGTATGAGACCGGATACAAGACGTATACGACACTGGAGAACCCCTGGACGCCAACAGCGATTAAAATCCTGCCAGGAAGTCCATCCTTATAGTGGTGGAACCATCATGGTATGGGCGGGTATTTGGATCGGCGGAAGAACTGAGTTGATTTGGATCAGAGGCAACCTCAACGCTCAAATTTATGCTGAGACGATTGTATCAGACGTCATCGTTCCTCTACAAGTGCAAATCGGTCCCTTATTTCAGTTAATGCATGATAATGCACGACCGCACACCGCAAGAGTTGTAAGACAGACTCTCGCCGCAGCTAACATCAATGTCCTGCCCTGGCCTGCTCAGTCGCCAGACTTGAACCCGATTGAGCATGCATGGGATATGCTACAGAGAAGAGCTCTGCCGAATATGGAGGGTATCCAGTCGCAAGAAGACCTTTTTTTGTTGTTGCAACGAACATGGGCGGCCATTCCACAGCGTGATTTGGATGAACTCATTTTGAGTATGCCAAACCGATGTTCTTGTGTTGTTAGTGTTCGCGGTAGAAACACGGATTATTAATTGTTTAAGTTACCCAATAAAATTTTAAAGAAAACTGTTATTTCAGTATTTTTTTCGAACTTTTGTGTTAGTGGTTCAAATGTCAAAAATCCCTTTATTAGGAAAATGGCAAATTTCTTTATTAATGCAAAGGTGACTTGGTTTATCGTTACTGTGACAAACGAAAACACTTTATTTGATGAATCCTTAAAGAAAATTTTAATTAATATCAATCAGGAGAAAAGTTATTGCAAAAATATATGTTGATCCCTAGACACTTTTGATGTGTGTATTTAGATACTACACATCAAGTGATATTTTTACTCAATACATGCTAGTTCTTCACCGCGATGTTACTGACGGTACGTGATGTCTGAATACCGTGAATACGGTATAAATAAAGTAACACCCTACATCATCAGACGGAAGACGTCCACTGTTGAATAAAGGCAAACCAAGATTACCATAATCCGCACGCATAAGGATCGCAGTAAGTTGATAGTTAATGCATAGAAAGGCGCCGCTGGCTGTTTTGTTGTTGCCCTCAGTCGCATCTTAGGACACCGAACAAAGGGGATGGTTGGATGCGTGCTATTCTTACCCGGACACCCCTCGGAAAATAGTACCATACATTCACACGTAAATTAATCCCGGGGTAAAAATACCGTTTCAGAGATACCGAACAATGGTTGCTCAACGGCCAACGGTACTCATAGAGACATAACCTTACCCAAGGACACAGCTGGCGTATATAGCTGCAAGCACTCGAAATCTTAGGTCGATGCAAGAAATTAAGGTTTTAAATAAACTAAACATAAATCTCATAATGCAGTGCCGTCAGTGCACACGAGAGATCTTCCGGGCACATGGATGTACGTATCAAAGGGAAAACGTGCCATTCAGCCCAGACAGTGATGTTTATAAATATACTTGGAATCCTTAATTTTAGGAGTGCGGTGTATGTGTATACAAAAATAAAAACAGTACCAATACGATCGAACAAACAATAATCAGTCGCGCATGATTGTTCAATTATAACAATAACCGAAATGAAGTCGGTGAATTATTGCGGTCATGAGTAAACAAATATAAATATCGTTCTTCAAACTGAAAACCTTCGTATTTAAACACTTGAATCGATGATATAACAGTTCTCAATTATTGAAAAGAAACAAATTTTACGGAATCACTGTACGCGCTGTATATCGCGTTATATTCCGTAGAAGTAGTTTTATTTTAGTTCTCAATAATAATCATTTGTTTAACTCTAAGGACCATATTTTAAATATCCACCACATTTTCATCGAATTTTTTTTTATTCAACCTAGTGACGAGACAAGTAAGACGTTCGCATGATGATAAGCAACATGCCTGCCTATAGACAGCTGTATAAAACTGCCGCTCGTTACCCGAGGTAAGTCTTGTGTCCGGTAATTTCACCAGGTGTTATTCACACAAGAACACAACAATGTCCTTGACGGCAGAATATTCAGATATTCTGTACCACCGCAGTGTCAGCACTGCGGCGGTACCTACGTGCAGGCTTAGCATGATGTGGAAATCTTGACAGACAAGTGTCAGTATGACGTCACTATGACGTAGTATTTCACATTTTTGTATGGAGAATTGACGTTTCAGTGTTGAAAACTACGTCACACTCCACACCGATCTGTCAAGATTGCAAGTCGTGCTAGGCCTGCTGGACGATCCCTTGCACAAGAGAACTACCACAGAGTATACATAAACATATAGATATTAGTCCCAATATAAAATATGAATCAGTCCCATCAAATAATTATAGCAGTTTATAGTCGAACGAGCAGAATTATTGCGAAATCTCTTCAAATTATCTTACACATTTAAATACACGCCGGGAACTTGACAAGAACCTGTCAATCGAAGCGAATTTATTATATCATTCCGGATCACGGGTAAGTTATAATGTAATAACTACATGTTTTTTTCCTCTAAACGTCAGTAGCGATGCTTATATTTTTACGTACTTACCGCCTATTCAAAGTTTATTTGTCCGTTCATGCGAATACAAGGACGCAGGTACTAACAGCATAATAAAAACTAGAAAGGTTAGTGTTATCTACACACCTTTGTTAAAGATTTCACTACAATAGATACAGGAAATATGGTCGTGATACAGGACAGACCTAACCGAATACGACCAGTAAAGAACAGTCACCTTCCGTTCTAATTAATATTAATAGTTAATAATTATTAAGATAATTTTGGAGCAAGCTGATCCATAGGATTAAGGTGGTGAGAACTCTTCTATGAAGAAAGTCTAAAAATACAATGAAATCAATTTTAGCAGGCCCCATATCAGTTTCTTACGTCATAATTCTGTTGACGAATACCACACTTGACGTTGGGATAACCTTGCCTTGACATAAGCCAATAAAGTATTCTTGCTAATCACTAAAGTACTTACTTAGATTTTATGAACCTAATGTATACACGAAATTATAGACATCAGTGGAAATTACTTACGTTGTAATATTAATGTCACAGTATAATGCACAGTGTTCAATGTTACTACTAATAATACGAAGTGTAAAATTGTTTCCGTAACCTTTATTCACTTGCCTTTGTAAAAATTATATATTTTAACCAGCAGCGTAGCGTAGCAGTAAATCGCTCGCATAGCAAGCCGCAAATCCCTTCAAATCGCACGGGGCGCAACAACTTAGTGTCAATTGTTCCATACTGGATACAGGCTGATCACCTAAATGTTACAAAGTTAGGTGATCCATGCATCGGATGAGTATATAATAGGACAGTCATGCGCCTGACCTCTCCCCGGTTGTTACGGTCTTCCATTGTGAGATCAAGTGATAGTGCGCACGGGTGACTTGTCGCAGTGACTTTATTGTCACTCTTGAATATGTATGGAGAAGACGTTAACGTCACATCATAAGGCGCATCTCTATTATATTCACAGACCGGACAAGAGAGCCAATAAACTGGTTGACTTGTCTCGCGATGACTTTTTGACACGTACGCGCTATCACAAAGAGAAGCGAAAAAGCATTGTGCCTGAGCAAGCATTTGTGCACTATAATATCTCCTGCGTAGTTGGCTAATCGTGTTTAAAAAAAAATCTTTTTAAAAAAAAATTGAACCGACTTCAATATCACTGAAAAGTATAAAATAATTTAAATATTATTGAAGTTGGTGTTAGCGTACCTGCTGTGTATATTTGGCACCAACTTCAATAATATTTAAATTATTTTATACTTTTCAGTGATATTGAAGTCGGTTCAATTTTTTTTTAAAAAGATTTTATTTTAAACGTTTTAGTGATATTTTCATATATAAAGATTGAACCATCGAAAACCGTAAAATTATCTAGGTAGGTTATGATCACATTATCGTCTACATAGTTTTATATAATTCATGTTTCTTCAGAAAAAAATATCCGGTCGTAATGAAATTTGCATGAAAACATCATAGTAGTTTACTCTCTCGAATAAAAAAAGAATCATCGAAATCGGTTCATAATTGTCAGAGCAATGTAATGGAGAACATCAGTTTTATGGTTTTTACCAGATAAATTCCTCCACATCGTTCATGGTCCTCCAGGAAGTTCTTATCCGGTTGTAATAAAATTCATACAGATTCAATACAGTGGTTTCTTCTTTCGAATAAAAAAAGAATCATTGAAATTGGTAAATATTTGCCAGAGTTATAACTATTTTTGTCCGACCGAGCGAGTCCGAGCGACTAAAACGTCATCTATATAGGCTTTCTTGCAAGTCTCAGTGCGCAGTCACCATTCTTGTTTTTTCAGGAACTACTTATTACTAAGCAATAATTTTTTTATGGGACCCAATTAACGGATTAAAGAATGGATGGAAGAAAGATTTTTTCAGATCGGTTCATAATTGCCAGAGTTATGCGCGAACATACATAGAAAAAAAAAAAATATATATATACAGACGAATTGAGAACCTCCTCCTTTTTTTGAAGTCGGTTAAAAAGATTGACCGCCGTGGCCGGATACTGCATGGCAAACATTATTATTATAATTTTTAAGACACGTCGTTAGCGTCCGTTAATAATTGGGCCACCTTCGAGTGGTGGTGTTCCACCGGCGAATAATGTTGCCAATGTTCTATGAGGAGACCCTATGCTTACGGCTGAGGTACGATCTTTCGACTCTTCTGCTACCCCTGCTAACCGTGCCGGTGCATTATGTTTCGGGTCTGCCTTACCTAATCTCGGAGTAAGTGGCGGTCGTCTTGTTGGACCGCAGAAAGAAGTGGGACGTTTAAAGCGCGAGCGGTTATCGTAGTGTCCTAAGGTACAGTCGGAAAAACTATTTAATAAATTTATAGAGAAGGTGTTTTTCGCGAGACTACAAAGAATTTTTTTCTTTAGATAATAATCTAAACATAAAAAAAGTTCCTTTAAATATTTCTTATACCCGTGCAAAGCCGGGGCGGGCCGCTGTTAATATTAATGGTGAAAGTTTTATACATATGTATGTACCTACATATGTTTCGACCCGAACAATAAAGTTTTAACAGTACATTGATCACAATCACAACATTATGCATCCATGTCTAATCCTAATCCTTGTTATCTTGAAGGAATATCGAACAAATAAAAACTTCGAATATTGATTTAACAACGGTATATCATTTCAAATGCTTAAAAATGTTTATTTAAGAAAATACAGACAATAGAATCTTTTAAGTGTATATTTTAAAAATGCCTTAATTATTGAGGTTAAGTGTTTTTTATGTGCGTAGCTCATTGTTTAGTCACGGCTAATACACCGTGCCATGAAATCAGAACAATCGTTGCTCGTCGAAGAATAATCTTATTGTTATTCATGTAAAACATTATTTATGAGAAAGATGGATGGCCGTCTAGGTTTCCTATAATAACCGGACTCGCGTCATTGTTGTGATAAAGGAAAGACATTCATACTGAGATAATTAATTTATCGACACACATCAACTTCAATGTGCAATATCAAAATTATAGGCTCTCTTAAACTGAACAACAAATATAATAAATCAACATTCACTTCTCATAATATCACCTACCATATACTGCCAAATTCCAAAATATTGAGCAAGGCAACCCTAATGCTGTATTTATTACCTGGTAACTTTTAAGAGAAGAACACAAAATTGGCACGTCCAAATCCAAGGCTAAGCAGATTTTTATTGGTCGACATTGCGCTAGTTCACTTGTTTAAAATATTTCTCGATATATTCAAAACAATGACATCATGCGTGTCGAAATATTTCATTTGCCGGATAGCGAGCGTGATGCACTAAATAATATTTTGATTTTGATGTACGAGTAGGTAAGTGATCGACTGATTCTTGAATGCATGGAATGTTATACTAGCGTTGTCAGTAGCAGCACCATTACTAAAAAGTAATATTCTAAATAAAAAAATATTGAATCGAGGAGACTTTCCTCTTCCTCCGCTGCGAATAATTTTTAATTAAATCATTTAACTTTGTCTACTAATCGACACAATTATTTGTAATTAATTTGTGTCACTTATCAGAATGATTCAGCTGTCTAAATGCAAAAAACGCTAAACAATTTTCTTCTGAATTAGAGCATCTACCCATAATGTCCGGTATGGAAGCTTAAGGGGGTAACAACGGTAAAATTGCAAAAATAGCCTTAGTTTAAAGAGTTCGATGGATCAATCCGCTATTGCATTGGCTATGAAAATTATATGTACTTATACCTCAGATCTTCAGCAAATAGTTTTATTGATTAGATATTGGAATAAATATAACGTTTTCAAGCAATATGTATTTAAAAAATGTACTACGTTGGATATGAATTGTGTTAGCGTTCAATATCCGTTCATCGGATAGACGTCAAACTTGGACTATAAAAAGCATAATAACCTATTCTACAATTTGTATTGATTACATTTCTTAATTTCATTCATGTTTTACAAGATATTATAGAAAAACCACTTACGCGGTGCATTTCCCCTTGCAGCGCCCCCGCGATCGCCTTTCATCAGTCCTTCGTGGACTGTTATGGAGGGTGGACGTGCTTGAATTTTTTTTGACAGGACGAATTTAATTTAAATGATTTTGAACATATTTTTAATGAAGATATGTTACATATGGTATAATTATAACATTATAAATCATTCCAAATGAAATCTATACTTCTATATTTAATTAAAGATATTTTTATGGTAATACCATATTTTTGGTTCATCATAGAGTATGCGAAAGTATCGTTGCCGAGTATTATGCCTAACTTTTAAAGCGTATCAGTCATATATGATCTTACTAATTGAAATTGTATTTAATACTGTGTAGGTCGACAAAATGACATACATTATGATTTTTTTTGTCAAAACATGAACGATGTTATTATTACTATCATGTTGGTTTTTGCAACTTAGCAACGAGTTGAGTACCTGGGTGGTTGGCTTGGTGGTGAGCGACACGCTTACCTATGGACAGTTGCATTGGACAGTTGATCGTCTTTTGAGACTTTATCTAGGTGGCGCCACTGAAAACTTAGATTTCTTCCGCTATGTAACATAAGTAGAAGGTCGCTGTAGCTGGCAAAAAAACTATCGGACCAAAAGGCTATAATTATAGTTTTGGATGACAGGGACAGGAAGAGGCTTTTCTATGGGTGGGTGCTTGGATTACTATCAGGTAATACCTTGTTACTTAACTAAGTTGCGTAACAATAAACTGATGGTGTTGTTGGCAGGCACGAGAAAAAATACCACCGCGTTAAAATGTTGGTTACTCTAAAACCAGATTGCTTATTAGAATCAATGTAAATAAAAATATCTATTTAAATTTTAGATTACCTATGCACCTACCACTATTACCTTCTGCATCATCCAAAGGTAGACTGGCAGAGAATGCCTAAGGCATTAAGTCCGCCTTGTACATATTTAAGTGTGCTAAAGAATAAATAAAATAAAATGTCTAATGCTCCTCGTAGTTCAAACCCCGCGATGGGTACAGAACTCCAGATGAAGTTACGTTACTTAACCTCGCGGTCACGAACGGTGTATCACCTTTAGGACGATAATCGCTTACACGAGTCGGCCCAAAATACATGCGGGCGGGGTAAGCGCCCGGAACGTCGTTCTAACGATTTTGATTGAAAACTGGTATAGCGTTCGTGTCCGCGATAGTACATAATATGACGTTACGCTAAAAAAGACTATTACTGAATTCGTGCGTTCAAACAAACAGTGCTACGGATTCCTTTGGCAGCCACATATAATGAATAGCCACACAGGTCCGTTGATTTTGCTACCCTGGCCGTTGACTTAAGGTCTTGGGGTCGATTCCCACACAGGATAAACATTCATGTACATGAATATAATCTGTTTGTCTTGGGTCTGGGTCGTTTTTAACTGTACTTAATTATGTAAAAAGTTAAGTATCTTATCATAGTTTCAGTTCAATGGCCATTACGGAGTCGATCACGGAACTCATCAACATCATCATCAGCAGCCGAAACGTCCACTGTTGAAAAAAGACCCTCTCTCCCTTAGAGGGGAGGGCTTGCCATAATCCCCACGCCTGGGGATCGCAGATAGGTGGTAGGTAATCCAATAAAAAGACGCTCCTGCTTGTCTTCTTGCTTTTCCTTAGTCGCCTTTTACGGACACTCAACGAGAGGAGATGGATGGGTGCTATTATTCTTATAACGGAACTCATTGTCGCAATAAAAATAATTTATGATTTTTGGGTCTGCACTACTTGGGTCGACGTTGGGTATCTGGTCTTGAGTAAGGTTGGATGCTAGCAAGCTTCCAAGATTCGGGTACGTGTGCCGCTCTTAAAGAGAATATACGCATTAGAATAGGAAACATTACAGTTACACGCTTCTTTAATAATACCGCTAGCATTTCATCAGGGCCACTGGCATGCATTGCAGCATCTTAAGTCACTCTTTTTGTCATACTCGTACATCTCAATCAATCATCAATTTGATTTCAGTTCATTTTTCCAGGGATCAAAAAGCGTAACTATCAGATGGATGTTTATTGGTTAGAGAATTTGGGACTAATTTAGGAAATATGTTAACAAGGTCCCTTTTTAAGAAAAAGAAAACTATATTTTGAAGGCTCTGTTAAACGCTTTCGTTTTGACGTGCAGAACAGAAACCCTAGAACTTTGTGCATGGTTTCATTTCAAGTACGCTTACAGTAGTCACGGCAAGACGCTGCGCAGTAGCTATTTTTATGTTAATGTATTCAGAACTCACAACAGCTGTACTTGAGCAATGGTTCGTCAACCCTAACTTCAGACACACAAAAATCACAACAACAGTAGTAGTAGTACGAATGTATATGGATTCCGAATGGCTGACACAATGTATTCAGCTGGGTCGAAGTGCGTTCCGGTTGTAACCGGACCTAATAACCACCAACAATAAAAAAGAAGTATGTATAAGTCTCACTAGTCAGGCATCGGCCATTCTATAATAGACGGACTGAACCTTTGATATGAAGTTTGGAATATGAAATGCAATAATCTGTATCCTGATACAACACGTCAACTACGTTACCACTGTAAGTGGTTGGGTTATCAGATTGTAATTAGGTAGCACGCCAAGGTATAAATCAAGATATAAAACAGTGGGTTACCGTTATTAAACTGCATCATTTCATTCTATAACGGAATAGGCAAAATTAACAAAACTCCATTCGACACATCTGCATATTTTTAGTCTATGATTTTTCAAATGTAATATTCATATTTGCTGGTAGCGCCCTCTACGATGACAACTCTCGGCCGGAGCGGCCAGATTCTCAAGGTCATTGGCGCATGTTACCCCCTTAAACGAATTCACTTATTAATCGGCCCACGCCATTTAAAAATTATAGGTAGTATTTTCTTCTTTATCAGGAAAATAAAAACTTTATATACTTACCCAGTAAGTCGCCAAACGCATTGCAACATCGATGTAGCTACTAAAATACGCGAATTCGAATTGATTCTCACAAAAGCGATGACAACACCGATGCAATAACAAAATCGCTGATCGCTGATGCTATGATGAAAGTAAGTGTCTGTGCGCTATGGTTCAAAGCTAAGCGGAATCTCCTTCTTTGTGACGAGGTGACAAGGTTGTTGGTTGTCACTGACAACACGTCGTTCAGTTGTATCAGAGAAAAGTATTTAGATGGTATGTATTACCTATTCACTTACATACACATAACACTGACTGGCAGCTTGGACTTTACATTCAAATCATAGGACGAATCTTTTTGTCAACCATTTCATTGCCAGTTTACTAACATAATCTTCATAGATTTTCACCAACCTACATTTTTATTCGTATTTGATAGGAACATTTTGAAATCAAACTAGTTTAGTATTTTACGAGTGCCGGACGAAATTTTCCATTATCCTTCCCTTACGAGGGATGCCTTTTAAGTTTTGTCGTTTGAAGAAAAAAAACACAACTAGAACCTTATAGTACTTTTTATTATTTTTCAAAGTATTCACCACGTAGCTTAATACACTTTTCCATTCGCTCAAACCAATTATTATAACATTTATTCCACTCTAAAGTGGGGGTGTTCAAAATGGCTGACTTGAAAGCGTCGACTGCTTCTTCACCGGACTGGAACCTTTGACCACAAAGACTTTTCTTAATTTAAGGAAATGTAAAGAAATCGTTAGGGCTTAGGTCAGGACTGTATGGAGGATGGTCAAGAATTTCTACTTTTTCCTGCTTCAAATACTCAATCGTTTGACGAGCGCTGTGTGAGCTTGCGTTGTCGTGGTGCAGGATGATGCGTCGCTTTGAGTTAGATTTTCGAAGTTCGACGATGACTTCTGGTAAACAAACTGTGGTATACCACTTTGCGTTAACCGTTCTACGATCTTCAAGTGCAATAGTCGCAACATGGCTGGTTTTTCCAACGAACGTGGCCACCAGCTTGTTTGAAGTGCTTGGAGAACGAACAACTTTAGTCGGCTTTGGCTCGTCTTGAAAGACCCAGATTGTAGATTGTTGTTTGAACTCCTCGGTTAAACCTTTGCAGAGTTTTCTTACACCATCTGACACGGGCCGCCTTGTGATCGTCGGAAAGCAGATGCGGTATCCAACGGCAAACTAGCTTTCTCACACCAAGCGCTTCATGCAAGATCTTCTGAATGGTTGTCCCTGAGATGCCTAATAGAGCCTCTATCTCTCGATACGTCACATGACGATCTTCGAGAATTAGTTGTCTCACAGCAATGATTATCTTCAGTGAAGGCGGATTTTGGGTGTCCTTCGCGAGATTTGTCACTAACACTAGTATGTCCACGCTGGAATTCTAAATACCAGCGTTCGACAGTCCGCAGACATGGGGCTTCATCACTGAACACCTCAGAGTAATTAGAATGGAGCTAGTATCGTATCGATTCGCCGTACAAATTTTTCGTGGCACTTTTCCGGGGTGCGGGAGGCGAAGTAAACACACACAGATACAATTTCACGCATACCCACACTATAATAAACTCGCAACACATTCAAAAAGATACGCACACAAATAAAGAATGACCTGACCATATGAACAAAATTTGGCAGAGGGGTTAGCGCATCATGTTATCTCCAGTGGTATCTCCTCTAAGCTGAACTTCAAAACACTGAAGCCGTGTCAGGTCTCTTCTAAAGTTGTAGAAAATTATTGCACGAAGATTTTCCTTAGAAAGATTCATTTTCGTACGTAACCTGACAGATTCCAATCGACGCTGTGACTAAACAATAGCATTAATTAATGGTGTGGCTGATATATTAGTATTAGTTAAGAGATTAGTAATATTGAAGAGATTCGTGGATTAGTAATCCGACGAACTATGATATGCTAATATTTTATATTAGCCTAATCTCTGTAATAACCATCCTAAACAGACCGCATAATACCATTCGGATTAGTTCGGATTCACTCGATTGGCGCTCATCGGATTCGTGAAGCGATCATTCATACCGTAGACAGATTGGTTTCTTTCTCTAAGATTCATACAAATATTAACGTACGAATGAGATGGATAGGTAATATTCAGTAATCTGTCTGTAGCTTAGAGGAGATACCACTGGAGAGATCATGATGCGCTAACCCCTCTGCCAAATTTTGGTCATATGGTCAGGTCATTCTTTATTTGTGTGCGTAACTTTTTGAATGTGTTGCGAGTTTATTATAGTGTGGGTATGCGTAAAATTGTATCTGTGTGTGTTTACTTCGCCTCCCGCACCCCGCAAAAGTGCCACGAAAAATTTGTTCGGGGAATCGACGCGATACTAGCTCCATTCTAATTACTCTGAGGTCTGTAGATTAGTGATACGATACGCCTGCCAAGTCTATTTTGATGATATTAGTGAAATGTAAAATATTACTAATACTGATATATTAGTATTACCTAATCTTGAGAAAAGCATTAATCCTAATACTTGAGATTCAAAATTTAAACACATTCGAATATAGATAATAGAACAGTTCCAAATTCAAAATTGTCGGGAAATATGGAAACGACAGAACTTAAAAGGCAGGCCTCGTCGTACCTTAAATATTAAGGTACTTTTGATGTCATTAAAATACTAATGGATGCAGTGTGACCAGATTAAATTTGACGAAAATACCGAGGCCTCCTCGAAAAAATACTGAAATGTACCGAGGCCTCCTCGAAAAAATACTGAAATGTACCGAGGCCACCTCGAAAAAATACTGAAAAAAATACTGATCAAGTGCGATCTGGACTTGCGCATCGAGGGTAGTTAGTTTCCTATTCATCTAACACCCCAGGTTAAAGATGCGCGACTGTTACTAATTCGACGATTCGAATAATCTACAACTACTAACGTACGCATTCGTCTTAAATATTAGTAATATACTAATGTTCATAGTCGAAGTAGTGGTTAACTACTAATTAGTAACTACTAACGGCGTTTGAACTAGATCGTTCGCGAGTCAGTCGACAGGTTTTGGAATGAAATATGAATGAATTATTTTCCGTTCCGGTCACGGAAAGAATAATATCAAGAGTGCCTATCAAATCACATCATTCAATCCGCCGATTAATGAGCGAATAATCAAAGTCGAGCAAGTATCAAATTAGTTACTATCTTCGTAAATCATTCGAATAAGTCGAATGATTTTTATATTGGAATAATTCGAATGAAATCATTCATAGTCGCGCATCTTTACCTCAGGTAGCATAAAGACCATGCCGCACAACTAAGTTTGTTTGTCAAAGTTTTTTGACCATTTCTAATAAAATATATGCACATGTAGCGCATTTTTTTTCGTAAAACATTGTTTTATTTTCCCAAAAAAAAACCTCAACACTTATTACCTGTAATCATTTCAGATTTTCCGTCAATAATAAAAAAATGCCCAACCTATGTTTTTTGGTGGTCCTAAGATTTTGTGTTCATACACAAAATTTCTTCATACATACAGACCTAACTATCCACTCAAACAACAAAGAACTTAAAGTCAAGGCTCTGTTTAAGCATTGTGTTGTTAACACAGCAGCCTGTAATGTTTTGTCTCTAATTTATTGATCCACGTTCTTAAATGTAATATAGAATATGTTTGGCCAAGACCCTGAACATCAATTTTTGCGAGGTAAACGGCGGCGGTGTTAGCATATTTTTTCCCCAAAAATACTGACTTCCATCAAAATACCGATAAAAATACAGATCTTCAAAAACGACGTTCAAAAATACTGAAAAACTATTAAAATACTGAATCTGGTCATACTGAATGGACGTCTTTCTGAATCTCGCAGATCTGTTAGCTTGATGAAACATCAATATTAGACTTTCGTGCTTGAGCTAAATATTTAAAATTCATCACGAGCTATCGACGAAAAAGGTAATAAGTGTTGGCGGTCAACGCGCAAATTAGTTGAGATTTCATAATCAAACACCATCGTGCGATGTTGATTCATTGCGTCACCCAGATATGACATGTCCGAAGGTGTGTCTGTACAATGATGTTCATTTGTTAGAGCCAAAGGTCAGTTGAAAGTTAAACTGCATGCCGTTATGAAGTAACGATGCCAGAAATATCTTGATGATATAGTTGTTACATTTACATCGATAGGTTATCACTTTGTATGCATGATGCTTCGTATATTGATTTCCTCTCAATTAGAACTTATATATTTGATATGTATGAAAAAATTACTTAATTTTTTCGCCGAATATAGACTATACACAGTAGTTAAGAATATAACTTCATATAAGTCTAGCCATAGAAATAATTGTTTAGAAAAATATCTACGTCTGGCAAACTTTGCAGTTCGGATAGAGCAATTTCGAGAAAGAAGCCAATAGAAGAATACAGCTGGGCGGGCTGGGCAGTGTTTGGGAAATAACGAAGTATTTTCGTCAACTATCCGACAGAAACTGAAGACGAAAGTCTTCAATCAGTGCTTCCTACCTGTCATAACATACGGAGGCGAAACGTGGACACTCGCGGAAAGGCTGGACTGGTTGCACACAAATTTAAAGTCGCTCAGCGAGCTATGGAAAGGTCTATGCTCCGAGTTTCTCTGAAAGGCCGAATCCGGAACGAGGTGATCAGACATAGAACCAATGTTATCGACATAGGCCACTGGATTAGCAAGCTGAAGTGGTAGTGGGCATATCTGCTGTAGAACCAATAATCGATGAAAGAAACGAGTTCTTGAGAGGTGATCGCAAGTTGGCCAATGTAGCGTGGGACGTACTCAAGCGAGATAGAGTGAAGATATATCTGTACTGTAAGATATGTTAAGTGGCAGGCAAAATTGGATGAGGAAAGCCGAGGATCGAAGTCAGTGAAGTGTAATTGAAGAGGCCTGTGTCGAGCAGTGGACGACGAAATAATTACGCTAAGGCTCAAGCATTACATCATTATTGCTGTGTCTACAATGAAATACGTAACTGTATCCTAAATGTCAGTTATCTGTACAATGTAGAATGCTTGTGTTTTGATGGTGTTTTGTTACATTACCTATACTTAGTAAGTTATTATCTTGTATTCATTGCAAAATTAACAAAAAAATGCGGTTCAACGTTTTGAATACCTTCGGCTTCGTATGAATTTGTAAATTGTATCCCTTTTGGTTTGCTTAGTGTTGGTAGTACTTATCACCAGCCAGTAGCCGTCCACTGCTGAGCATATGCCTCCTTGGAACGCCACAATGGACTAGAAGTGATTATTTGCATCCACCGGTTGCCTGCGATGCGCACAATGTCGTCAGTCCACCTAGTGGGAAGCCAGCCTATGCAGCGTCTTCCGGTTCGTGGTCGCCACTCGAGAACCTTTCTTCCCCATCGGTTATCGGTTCTTCAAGTGATGTCGGCTGCTCATAGGCACTTCAACTTGCAGATCCTGAGAGCTATGTCGCTGACTTTAGTTCTTCGACGAATCTCCTCATTCCGGATATTACAGCACAACAAAACTCCGAGCATAGCTCTCGCCATAGCTCGTTGTGTTACTGCGAACTTCTATAGAAGGTCAGCAGTTAATGACCACGTCTCAGTACCATATATCATCACTTGCAACACACACTAGTTTAAAACCTTCGTCTTCAGGCGCTGTGGTATTTCGGACGAGAATTTGTAGTACTCAAATACATCTATACTTATAATAAAACTGTAACAGGTCCAATTCTGTACATTGAAGATATTTTGAAAATTATATTAGGTGGGCATTCTATAACCGATACTGAGGGCGAAAATGTAATTTTTTTAATTTTTGTCTGTCTGTCTGTCTGTCTGTATCTCGGCTGAGCATCACGCCGAAACTACTGAATGGATTCAAATGAAACTTGGCATGATTTGAGATCTTACTACGAGGTAGGACATAGGATACTTTTTATCCCGTAATCTAGCACGGTTCTTTTGGGAGAGGGGATTAAAGTCAAAATGAGTACTTGGTTATACGCTTGGTCCGATTTTATAAATTTTTCTTCATAATTATAATAAATATTAGTAAGGGAACACTCATAGAGAGTTGTTATCAAGGTTTTGTAATCGATCGGGTTAAGCAACGTTAGGTAAGGTCATTAAATAGATGGGTGACCGTTTAACGCCATTTGGACTAAACTGGTCTGTGCTTCGGAGAGCAAGTAAAAAGTGGGTCCCAGTTTTTAACCGACTATAAAAAAAGAGTTTATGTATTCGATGCGAATGTCTGTTATTAAAAGTTTAGTTATCGTAAAAATAGCGCATACGGAGCTGCGTGGGTCAGCTAGTAGTTAAATAACAAGACTACAAATTGTAATAATTACTAAAAGTGAATAGCTATTATTTTACACTCTGCTTAACGATGAGCGCTTTTAATGCATGAGAAACTTAATGAAATTTGCCTGACAACCAACACGTCCCGATACTCAACGGTACCCATTCATGAATCTGCATGAAACTGCTACTGATAGTGCTCTCTTAATTTTTCCGTATCGTAGGCACATTTCATGGCGCGAAACAATAAATAAATATTTTCAATCGTTGATGATAGTAACGCAGTCTACTAAACAGGTACTAATTACAACAAAATACCGCAAGTTGACGAACAACATGACATTTTCCCTGACCGCCCGGGCGCCCGTTCCATTACAGCTTATTGCTCGAGATAATTGGTCACGAGGCTTCGCAAACTTCCATTAGTAGATTATTGGTCATTTATTATGGACAGAGAACTGACATTCAGATATTTATAATAATAATAATATCTTGGGACAATCCACACACGGTCATCCGATCCCAAACTAGGCAGAGCCTGTACTATGAAACCAGACAACTGATACTAATACTTATATACTTTTTTTTTTGTAAAAACATACTTAAATAGATAAACAACACCCAGACACTTGGCGGCACTTGGATTTAACATACAACAGGAGTCCATTCGGCTGCATGCATTGTAACGGCACATGTTCTAATGTTTCTGTTTGAACGAAGTCGAAAACTACGAACTACAGTAAATAAAGATTTCGCCTTATTTTCGTATCGTTTAAAGGTTTGTTAATAAACAATATTTTCTGGGGCTAATTGTTCAGGTTGCACCAGGCGAACAGAATGTTGGGACTAAGTAATTAGAGTGAGCGGAGATCTTCCTCGAATGATTATGTTTGCCTGGCATTTCCTGGACAATCGGCCCTTGCGTATTGATTAATCTTTCATCTACAACACAGACCTCGTCATATCGTCGTCAGGTCGAAAATAACAAGAATGATTTACTACAAAGTTTAAAAAATATAATTTTCACTTGTCATTATCGGACCTATCTTTTGATATATCAAATGAAATCTCCTCCTATTTTTCTCACAGACAAATTGATAAATTAATTTAAAATATTTCGTCATACATAATTTATGCCTAGTTGATGTTTTTATACCATGCCTAGTTGATTGTGGGTCGTACTGATCTGTGACCTCGATAGGAAAGTTATTTTAAGGATATAATCAATATTGTCATTTTTACCAGGTGCGTGTGTGTTGTTAATCACTTTTTTACCTTCAGGAGGGAAAAGTTTACCATTATAACTTGGGACCAATTAAGAAAACATTTTAAATAATAAGAAATAAATAATAATTTTAAAGAATTTGAAACAATTATATCCGTAAATCAATATCGTCGCATCGAGACTGTCGATAAGCCCATATTTTATAGGGGAAACTAGGGATGGAAAACGCGTAAATAAACGTATTTCTTATAAGTTTTTAGAAGCTGCTAATCGCTGAGGCTTTTCATCAGAAGATTACATATTTATTACCTACATTTATATTAATGAATGTAGCTATTAAATAATTTAACGAAAGCCAAGGATTTTTTTTTTAATTTTTAAAGACATACACAGACAGTATATTTAGTTACAAAACGTTTTATGCCTAATTCAACAACTTACGCCTACAAGGGATCAAACCCACAATGAGAAAGCACCTTACCCGGAGGCTGGGGCGCTGGTGGCGGTGTATCTGGGGCCACCGTAGTGCCCGGGGTGCTTTTCCCCCAAGACACGGCTCAGTCTGTGAATAAAAACATTTAATTGCATGAATCATATTGAGAAAAACAATAGGCAAGTAATAATAACTCATTATAATTATTAGTAAAATAAACATCGGCAGACACCAATCACATGGTCCCAATCTAAAAACTAAATAATGAATGCTTTACAAAAACCATAAACTATTTTATGTTTTTTGTAAAGCATTAATTACTGGGGTAAGTAACAATAACTGGTTGTACTGTAAGTCAGTTGATGAATCAATTACCTCATCAATTTAAATATGACTACCTAGGTCTTTGACCTAGGTTGTATAAAAAAATGAACAGCACCGAAAGGCACAAACAAATAATGAAAAGATGCATACCAGCACCAAACCTGACCTCTTGTGCTTAAGCCGAACCACAGAACACTATGTGCTATTCTCATCAATCTAAATATATTTCTTAGCAACTAAAGAGAGCAATTAAATAGGTCACAGGTTTTAAGTCTTAGTGTACACTGACTCTAATTTTTTTTGATAAAATATGGTGCTTTAGCCCCATTTTTACCGCTCTGTCATCGGTATGCATATTGAATTGAAATTCTGTAAAATTTATTGAACTATTGCTATTATATTGCTACTGCTATTAAGACAACTATACAAAGCACAGCTGGAAAATTGGGGTAGCACCTGCACTTTACAAATAGCTCTATATTCGGTGGTGGTGGTGTTTTTTGCTGTAGTGGATAAGTGCTCTATAAGAAGTTTGTGTGTGCGAATGTTCTAATGCTGACAATGTACACTCGTTTTGCTGCCGACATGGCACTAGCTCATATTATATAGGATGCATTTTAAGTTGTTACCATAGCTGTGTAATCGGTTACCTAATACTTATTAGTTGGGATTGGAGTCAAGCACTAGATTATCCAATCTGAAATCTGATAGAATATTTCATCATTATAGTAAATAGATATTAATCTAGGACTACTGCTGTATGCTAGAGTAAAATAGTAAGAGGATATTATTAATTGTGCATACCTAAGTACCACTCACAAGTGAACCATAGGAATACAATGTGCTAATATAAGTAAATTGTATTAATACTCTTGAAGGAATAAAAGTGATAAACAATGAAATATAATTATCACTTCATACATGCCAATCAAAATATGATACGCAATCATAACTGTAAGCCACTTTAACTATATATTCTGTGGCATGTTGTAAGTCATTTTGATGTCTGTCTTTCCTCTTCATTGTTTTGTAGAAGTTGGCAAATATGTTTGAAGTAACAATACAACTGTCCTTCAAATGTTGTCAGTTTTTATGAAGAAGCAATTAGAAAGGAAAAGCAAGGAAACAGGTTGGGCATCTGGGCAGCATCAATGTTTGCTGCAGATACATTTATCATTCATACATTTACACTATATAGTGTGCAAGTGAGAGTAAACCAGTCTATATTATGTTATTATCATGTTCTAGATTGAATTTATGTTTAAATCTGGGGAGAGGGAATGTTTAGCAAAATTTTACAATCACTAACATTTTAAAGGACATAGAAATCCAGTGTTGATACTGACTTAAGTTAAAAATACCGTAACTTAGAAGCAAGCAAAGTACTGTACCCAACCACCACCATCAGATACCAACAAATTTATAACAGGAACATCAACTGTGCATCATCTGTCAAAAATCCTGACTGCTACAATTTGAATAGGTACTACCTATCTAATTATATTACATGACAAGTGCAGGGCTCTATGATACAGGGCTCTTGCGTCACAAAGAGACACTGCGCAGGGTCTCCAGAACCCTTGCACCGCCAACGACGCGCTCCACTCACCTTGAGTTGGACTGTGACCCGAAAATTATTGCTCGCTCGCCAGGCACCCGTTCTTACTGATATATAAACAGCATGAAAACAATACTTCGGACTGGATGACTAAAATCGATAATTTTCTAATGAAAATAAATTATTGACACCGTATTGCGGCACGATCGCATCAGTTTAATTATTGTCCCACAGACAATAGTCGACACTCGCGAACAAATAATACCTTTGTTAGATGAATTACGAAAGCTAAATAACGGGATTTTCACGAGAGCCTACAGAAATCGCACAAAGAAAGATGTCAGACAGTCCGACAGTGCCACAGATAATAAAAACAACGTACGATGTTTTGGGTTGCCAGATTCGATATTGAAAATCCATATATAGAAAAAAATATTATTGTCCGAGTGTCCCATGCATGAGGCGGGCTATGTTTTCCGAGAGAGTATGTAAGTTATGTAACTAAGTATATATGTATGTAAAATATATTTCTTTGGCATGTGACGTACAATTTAAGCGGCTTCATGGATTTTGACGTTTAATATTTCGCTAAATTCATTTCAGTTTTCAGTTGTGGGATTGACACTCAGAGTAAGGACTGATATCAGGGGCGTAGCTACCGCCGTATCAGCCATATCAATGCTACGGGGCCCCCGGGCTACAGGGGCCCCGAACACGTGTAAGCAACAATTCGTAAAATCCATGTACATACTCACATAATCTCTTAGGCCGTACCATAATTTGGGCACCCCAACAAATTTTGATACGGGGCCCATCCAAGGCAAGCTACGCCACTGATTGACATACCTAGCTCATAAAGTTTATAATATATTGAGAATAGAGTACGCGTTTGTCTATGGTCTCCTAATACCAAGCGTAGGCAGATTTTCAGGTGAATTGAAATGACCTATTGATATCACAGAGTGAGTACATACTGAAAATTTATATGTAACTGTTAAGTAGTGATGGGTTTCATCTTTCACAAGCGCAAATGTCGATAAATACAGCTGACGGTATAGTACCTAATGTCGTGTACCTGATATTTATGTATTTTGATATTCTTACTCGTGGACTACATGTTCTTACTTGAATTAAGCACTCTATAGTAGTTGTACTGATTCATATTTTAAGCATAAGTTGCTTTTTCTTTCAAAAAGTTAATATTTCGGCCGTCATGCGCCATTTTTTAATATGGCTTGATCAAAAACGAGGGGAGCGTCGATCATATTCAATAGTTTAAGGAGGGGAGTTATAAGCACAGATTAGGATTAGAGAGTTATATAATGTTTGACGCCTATGTCCGGCAGTCCATCTGTATGTCTGCCTGTGGCATCGTCTCTATAGTATTACTATGATCTGTGATCGTCTCGCTCCACCCAGTGGATGGATTTGAATGCGGTTGTTTTTATTTGGAAGCTAGTTTAAGCGAGATGGTTCTTATGTTTCATGAAAATCGGTCCAGCCGTTTGAAACCATCAGCTCTTTTCCGAGTTGAGGTAGGAATATTTCGTATCCTTCGGAGTCGTTGGACGTTCGGGGTGTGAGCTTAGGACGTCCATTGAGTACGGCCGCGACTCCGAGGAGGACGGCGTGGCGGCGGGGTTGCGACCCCCGTCCCCGTGAGCACAGTGTCAGGTTCCGGGGGGCTACAATGCGCCCCCCGGCGGCGGGCTCAAAGGCAAGGCACTGCGACCCCTGGTGCAGATCCCACCCGAGAGCCCTGGGGTCTCCCCTCTCATGTGCCGATGTGACAGCCAAGGGGGTTTTAGTGGGTAAGAATCCCACATACTCCGGTCGAGCATTTTCATTCCTTCTATTAGTCCAAAAGATCTATATTTTTAGGACATATGTAAATTCATCGGATTTACTAATTAAAATGGTAACCTTCACCAGGGTCTTATGATAATCAGCAAGAAGGTGGTCATGGGATGTCTGCACCAATAAACGTAGACCCACCGCATTTGCTGCCCAGTATTAATTTATTGAGGATATGAAAATATTTCATACGTAATAAACGTAATTAAGTAGTCAGATTGGTTTTCTTATTCAGACTTTAATTACATACTCGGAATACGGGTTATTATAAAAAGGAATTTTCTATATTTCAAATATTCTTGCCGTGCTCGAAGTTGCTTGAAACTTGAGAATCGTGCAGTAACTTGTAGCCACCCATATTCGGTTCACCACCTGTTTGAAAAATATGTTTATCTTCTGAGGTAATGTATTTGTATGATCAGAACATAATCATAAAATTACCAACCAGAATCTTGATTACCTACCAGATATTTCTTGTTAGATTAATTAAAAAAATGATCCAATGTGAAATAATCAACTATAATGTAATAACAAGTTTGATACCTTCTCATAAATGTATGGAACTTAAATGTAAGTAATATCAAAAGTCGATTAGAGGATTAAGTACCTGCTCCATCAGCTGACAAATGTGAATTCCCAATAATCATGTCTTCAGGAGCACCATCTCGACTATCTGACCTGAAGTTCGATGGCTGGACCTGTAAGTCAAATAAGAACGAGATTACGAGAATATCCGCTGTATTTCAAATTAATACGTCGAGAAAAACACTGACTTGGCCATCATTTCTCATTAGATCAGGAAACACAGCGGAGCCAGGGTATCTATTATAGATGCCATTTAGATTGTAGTGCAAGTTCATATCTGGACCGATGTTTGCTTTGAGGAGCTGCTCCCAAATACCACCTGTAAACATTTTACACTTTTATTAGGTAAAGTCATTACCTACTGTTACAATAAATAATAAGAAAAAATAAATATTATACCTTTGTCGATGGACACAATAGGTCTATTTGATTGCCACGGGTACTCTCCATGTGCTTGGAAGTAAATAGCGTATGTTGATAACTGTAAAAAACGTAACATATGAATCAAAATGAAACATGTAAAGTCAAACATCAATCAATCATGCACAGCAGCCCCATGAGCTACGCCAAACTTGTCCATTTGTTGCGCGAGCTTGATAAAGTACGGCAACGCCGAGAGTTTTCCTTAACCAATTTCCATACGTGTCAATATAAATTTGGTGGCAGCGCTCTGGGGCTCTTTTCCCACGTCTCGTACTACATTTTTAACTATAACAGTACAATCTATACGAGGGATGCCTTTTAAGTTTTGTCGTTTGAAGAAAAAAACACAACTAGAACCTTATAGTACTTTTTATTGTTTTATAAGTATTCACCACGTAGCTTAATACACTTTTCCATTCGCTCAAACCAGTTATTATAACATTTATTCCACTCTTAAGTAGGGGTGTTCAAAATGGCTAATTTTAGGAAATGTAAAGAAATCGTTAGGGCTTAAGTCAGGACTGTATGGAGGATGGTCAAGTCAATTTCTACTTTTTCCTGCTTCAAATACTCAATCGTTTGACGAGCGCTGTGTGAGCTTGCGTTGGTGCAGGATGATGCGTCGCTTTGAGTTAGATTTTCGAAGTTCGGTGATGACTTGTGGTAAACAAACTGTGGTATACCACTCTGCATTAATCGGTCTACGATCTTCAAGTGCAATAGTCGCAACATGGCCGGTTTTTCCAACGAACGTGGCCACCATCTTCTTTGAAGTGCTTCGAGAACGAACAACTTCAGTCCGCAGACATGGGGCTTCATCACTGAACAAAGACGTTAGCTCGTAACACTGAAGCCATGTCAGGCCTCTTCTAAAGTTGTAGAAAATTATTGCACGAAGATTTTCCTTAGAAAGATTCATTTTCGTACGTAACCTGACAGATTCCAATCGACGCTGTGACTAAACAATAGCATTAATCCTAATACTTTCAACTGTTTTGAGATTCAAAATTTTAATACATTCGAATATAGAACAGTTCCAAATTCAAATTGTCGGGAAATATGGAAACGCCAGAACTTAAAAGGCAGGCCTCGTATTAATAAAAGAACAGGGTGTTTTCTAGGAATTACGATGCGTCCAAAACCATTTAACGTAAAATCTTGAAATTTGGAACCAACATTATTCAAATAGTCTAGGTAAACAATAAGAACGGATTTTTCGAAATTCCACACTTAACTGGGTCAAATGGGCTCCAAAAGTTTATATGAAAATTAAAATTTTTTCGTTACACGGACACGAAACTTTGCCAGTGTACTGAGTAAAAGAAGTAAAGAAACACGTGTATCACAACTTTTTCAAAATAATATCCATAAAGGGATTTTAGCACGGTTCTTCAGAAGGAAACGCGGAAAAAAAATTTCATACTGCATTGATGAAATTTTGCAAATAGGTACATTTATCAAATTATAGCAATCCATGTGTAAATAATATTTTTTTGAAAATCAACTCCGAAAGGGGTCCAATTAGGGTCCAAAATTATTTTTCCCACCTACAGTCATAAAACTTAATTATGTATTGCACACAAGAATCTTAGAAACCTAATTCCGGCATTTTTAGAAATAACAACCCCAAAGGTCATTTTAAGGGGTTGGAAGGTTTGCACAAAGAAGTATTTCCATTTCATGCCCTGATGCAGCTAGAGCGATGAGCTAGAGTAACGAAACTCGGTAAGTAAACTCAACACAACAATTGAACAAACTAATTTTGAGCATTTTTGTAAAACGCCTAAGTGGGTAAAAAGGGGTCCCAAAGTTTGTATGTAAAAATATAATATTTAAAAAAACTTTGATCCATAATTCAACGTTTGAGTAACAAAGTCAACGCCGGCGAAGCTGCGGGCTACAGCTAGTATATAATATTGTATTGTGTTATTAAAAGTCAATTTACATTCGTTTTATATGGTCTCACCTGCGTATAGTAAAGAGCAAGCCAATATTTTCCACCATGTCCAACGAAAGCAGTTTCATTAGCATCCATCAAGCCAGTAGGCAGGTCTTGATGCAACAATTCTGTTGAAATCTGTAGATTGCATCCATACCTTAAACATTCGTATTTTAATTTAAACTAGGTGGACCTAAGAAGTGAGTAGGTCAATCAATCAATCAATCAATCTTTATTTATTTATAAAAGTACAATATCTTAATATATGAGCAAGGTATAATCATTATTATGCATAGGTATGTATTGTACAAGGGTATTTGTAACATACTAGCTCCTATACTAAGCACAGCTTGTATCATAGAAGCTAGAAAGGTAGAATGAATACGTAGAAATTTTACTACACCAACTAACCAATCAGGGCAAGCCTTTAGAATGTCGTAGGGCGCTCTATAGTATTCAGCTCTCCGTACCACCGGGTTACGTATGTTGAATCTTTCATTGGGATCCGTAAGATTAATTCGTTTTATTTTGATGTCTCTTCGCTCACATATATAATCATAGTGAAATTTAGGTAGAGATTCACCCCTTGCGCAATATGTCTCTGAAAAGCAATGATATTATAAGTATAAATCTCGATCTCTTAAAAGGATCAAATCAACAGTTTCGTACATCAATAAACAAAGAAACAATTGGCAGAATATTTCATAGTCATACCTAGTTTTAAAGAAAAGTTACAACATTTTACGTGACGACTTTAAGACAAGCTTTGGACCAACACATATTTCTTCTAAATTACAAGTAGGTATACACATAATAATGTTACAGCCAGGGGCGTAGCTACCGTCGTATCAGCCGTATCAATGATACGGGGCCCCCGGACTGCGGGCCCCTGCAGGGAACATGTGTAAGCAACAGTTCGTAAAATCCATGTTTTCACATAATCTCTTAGGCCGTACCATCATTTGGTCCCCCCAACAAATTTTGATACGGGGCCCATCTAAGGCAAGCTACGCCACTGGTTACAGCACTCAGTAGCAGCTGAGAAATACATGTTTTTTTAAACCCTGAACTGGATCCGTCTCTGAAAATAAAGTTATAACTGTCGGTAGTATTTACTATAGACTATAATAATAATATGGTCCCCGTAGTGGCAAATTAAATAAGTTCGATGTTGGCGATATTGACTTTTCCCTATTTTCAAAACACCTAAAACATGCCGCATAATATAGGAATGGGTAAAATAAAGTTAGCAGAAATACTCACTTTTATGTGTCCCATCAAGGGAGCTTACCGCGGCGTATTTATCGATGCAATATCTATAGCCCAAAACTGTAGGATATCGAAGATATGGTACTTTGCAGGAGAAACGACCTTCTTGATACATAGCTCCCTGAAATTGATATTAAATTATTTAGCGTGGCAGCACTGATAACGGGATTTCTTTTCTTTACACCAAATCCCAATAACTTGAATCGTACACAGAATATATAACTTCTTCTTCCTCTAAAACTTGAATAGATAAATAACAGACAACAAGAAGATAATCTCTCAAACTCAAATGAAGAAGTTCAGAAGATCAAATTATAAGTAAGCTAAAATTTTCACAGCTTTATGTTATGTGGGTAAGTAAGGTGAGAAAAATTTCTGGTGGATTGCTTTTGCTATAGACAATAATGGCTTGCACACTTGCTACGAGCTGAACACACAATACGGGGTAAACGCAGGTAACGTCGTTCAAGCGATTTTGTTTGAAAAGTGGTCAAACGTTCGTGACCGCGAAAGTACCTACTTTATATTTTAAAAAAACATTTTGACACTAAAAAGGATACCTACTAATAAAATAAAAAACATACAACCGAATTGATAACCTCCTCCTTTTTTTTTGAAGTCGGCTAAAAAAATAGACCTAGTATCCTATCCTAGCGCATACGCCAGCTAAGTATCACGAACGACATTCCTCGTTCGAGCAGAGTCCAACTCGCCCTTTACGCGGATGACACCGCTCTCTATTATTCCCATAGGAACATGTCCTATTTAACGCGTGCTCTTCAAGCCGCAGTCGACGCCCTGGGTCAATGGTTCCGTACGTGGCGCATAGAGGTGAACCCGGAGAAGAGTGCCGCGGTGGTCTTCTCCCGGGGACCCGCCAATATGTTCTCCGCGCGGAGCCTTCGGCCCAACAGACGACTAGCCCCAATATCCCTATTCAATCGCCCTATCCCCTGGACTAGGAAGGTTAAGTACCTCGGAGTCACCTTGGACTCCGCCATGACTTTCGGCCCGCACATTAGGTCCGTCCGCAATCGAGCGGCTTTCGTATTAGGTCACCTGTATCCCCTTCTCTGCAAGCGGAGTAAAATGTCGCTTAGAAATAAGTTGACATTATACAAAGCTTGCATTCGCCCTATCATGACTTACGCGAGTGTAGTATTCGCGCACGCCGCCCGCACCCATATCGATAGCCTCCAGGTTATCCAGAATCGTTTCCTCCGACGTGCCGTCGGTGCCCCGTGGTACATGCGGAACGTAGATCTGCATTCCGATTTCAAGTTAGATCCCCTTCGTAAGTTCCTCAAAGAAGCGTCGAAACGCTACTTTGAATCCGCGTCCCGTCACGCAAACAGTTTAATCCGCGCCGCCGCCGATTACGCCCCTAGTCCTTCTGACTCGCGCCGCAGACCACGGCACGTACTGCTCGACCCTCCTGACCCCATGACGGTCCTATTGGACCGGGATGCGCCGACCCCTCCCCGACAACCGTATGCTACACTAGCTATCAGACACCAGTCTCGCCGGCCAGGCCGAAGGGTCGTACGTATGCGACCGCAACGACGTGCATCACCCCACTGAGTTTCTTGCCGGTTCTTCTCAGTGGGGGCGCGTTGTGAACCGGTGGTAAACTCAGCCCTCTCTTAAGCGACAGCCCAAGCCGAGGCCGTGCCTCCCTGAGGTGCCCTTGAGCTCGTCGCTACTTCTGCCGTAAAGGCTAGAGCGCTTTAAGCGCTCGCCTCCTATTGTCCGGTGAAGCTGCAATGGCCATCTGCGGTCAACAGCGTCTATCATTCCAAAAAAAAAAAAAAACCAGCTAAGTACCTACCTATACGAGAATTTATACATCTAGGTACAAAACAACGCATCTAACGAATATCATCTATCCATGATATACTTAGGTATATCATTGCTCCTAAGTCGCAATCGCTGACAAGGTACTTGCCTACTTGGGTGGTCTGTTCCATTATGACTGGCAATTTTAAAATAATCATTTTCACAGCTAGTGTTATGCTTATGTACGAGTATGAATCACTTCTCAGTGGAATAAAGAGCAATATTGTAAGGTCGGTTACGCTCCAGCTATCGCGAGGTTGTGATCATAAGCATTCTTTTTAGGGTTCCATACCTAAAAGGTAAAAAAGGAACCCTTATGGTCTGACTTCATCTGTCTGTCTGTGTCACACACCTATACATATATTTCAGGAACCACTGATGCTATCAATTTGAAACTTGGAAAAGTTTTAGATTTTAATTACCCAACCCCATCGCAAATGAAAAAAATATATTTTTTCTTTTACTTTTTTTATAATGGGGGTCGAAATGGGTCATCAAAATTTCAAAGTGAGACTACTATATTGAGTGGGGTATCATATGAAAGGGCTTCATTTGCACATCTCAAAACAGATTTTTATTTTGGTTTATGTCATGCAGTGTTTGGCTGATAATCAAAAATGTCAAAAAAAATACAGATCCCCCCCCCCCTTATCTCCGAAGTTTGTGGAGGGAAAAATCTGAAATAATTATGGGTAATACCTACATGTCTGTCTATATTTTACAGAAATAAGGAAATAATAAAATGATCTTTCTAAGTAGGTAGTACAGTTTTTTAGTAATCCTAAAAAATCCTCGACAAACAACTTAGTTTTGCGGTTTGTTTTTTTTTTGCTATCTGAGGTAAGACAACTATAAGTAACTTTAATACGTCCAATGATGGTATGGAACCCTCGGTGGGCGAGTCCGACTCGCACTTGACCGGTATTTTTTTTCTATTCACATTAGGATTAAAATACTGCGATTGTTTGTGCCGTACAAAATAAATTCACTAGGACTGGGACTACAAAAACGATCTTGCCGAACAAATACAAGGTGTTGTTTTGGAAAGGTAAATGTTGATGGTATATCTAAGAGCTCGGTATTGATATTGGACTCCGGCTTTAAATCAGATAGTTAGGGAATTAGGGTAATATAATAAGTAGGTAAAGATCGGCGCAGGCGAGCCGTTATGCTTCCTCTGTCGCGCCGTCGGTGCCCCGTGGTACATGCGGAACGTAGATCTGCATTCCGATTTCAAATTAGATCCCCTTCGTAAGTTCCTCAAAGAAGCGTCGAAACGCTACTTTGAATCCGCGTCCCGTCACGCGAACAGTTTAATCCGCGCCGCCGCCGATTACGCCGCTAGTCCTTCTGACTCGCGCCGCAGACCACGGCACGTACTGCTCGACCCTCCTGACCCCATGACGGTCCTATTGGACCGGGATGCGCCGACCCCTCCCCGACAACCGTATGCTACACTAACTATCAGACACCGGTCTCGCCGGCGAGGCCGAAGGGTCGTACGTATGCGACCGCAACGACGTGCATCACCCCACTGAGTTTCTTGCCGGTTCTTCTCAGTGGGGGCGCGTTGTGAACCGGTGGTAAACTCAGCCCTCTCTTAAGCGACAGCCCAAGCCGAGGCCGTGCCTCCCTGAGGTGCCCTTGTGCTCGTCGCTACTTCTGCCGTAAAGGCTAGAGCGCTTCAAGCGCTCGCCTCCTATTGTCCGATGAAGCTGCAATAGCCATCTGCGGTTAACAGCGTCTATCATTGCCAAAAAAAAAAAAAAAAAGAGCCGTTATGCTATTATTTAACGTGGGTGGCCTACATACATACTCATCTACGTCCAATTGTATTAAGATTTTAGTTAACTTATCTAATACTAAATATTCTAGTACAAAGCTGAATACAGTGGATTGTTGGCCATCTCAGAGGCACCCAAAAACAAACGACTAAATTATACCTACACCAAATTGACTGAAACTAAATTGTTCAATACACTCAGGCCAACATTTTGGCCCAGAGTAAAAAATCTTACCTCATTGATGACTAAATTTAAACAGCCCTTCCGGTGTTTTACCTTGCAAATAACGCTTCTTCGGCCTGGTGGGCGCGACACGCCACCGAAGCAGTACGTCCTGGTGCCGTTGATCATGATCTCGGTCACCCCTATGTGGGATATGAGCGTGATGCCGTTGATTCCGGCGAGGGCGAAGCGCTGCAACCCTGCGCGCTTGCGAACCTCTACGTTGTTCTTCATGCTCATGGTGTTCACTATTGCTTGCCAACCGTACACGAATTCATGCATCGGACCTGAATTAATAGCTATTATGACATCCATCAATGACTCAACCTACAGCAAGCAGTCTACCTAATCAGGGAATTAGCCTACCTGATCGTTAATTTCATCTGCCATTTTTGCATTATACCATCAACACATTTGTGCTATCCCTTTATCTCTGCTATGACCTGCACCAGTTACCTCTCAGTGCCTTTTCTTTGAGTCCACCACGCCGGGGGCGCATTATCTATAGCCCCCCGGAAACCAACACGGCCTACTACGGGAACGGGGTACCAGCTCCGCCGTCGTCGTCCTCATCAGAGTCGCGGCCGTACTCAGTGGACGTCTAGAGCCCACAACATATTAAACGTCCAGCAACTACTTACTACCTACATAACACTACTTACTACCTATTTAAGGTAGTGGGTTCACTCATGTTTTGACTCACGGGTTTACTGCCAGGATGATTAATTGTTTCTTTCCGATATTTTTTGGTGCAGGTATGATTAACATTTGATACCACTTTCATTTGACTCGTAAGTTACAATTTTAATACGACGTTTTTGATACAGATAACCTGATCGACTCCACAGAAGAGTACTAAACGGATGAATAGAATCGTCTTCAAAGGTAAGTAGATGTATATTGCTCTACATTGTTTTTACTTATTGGTTTTTGTCGTAAACTTCACTGGTGAAAGTGCTATTTTATTTTATATCTAGGCATCCTAACATGTAGGTACTTCCTTATATCCACACGTATAGTGTCGTACTATATCGTATTTCGTTAATCTAAATAAATAACATATTTTAGCCAGGTAGTAAAAGGTAATATATTTATAACGAACCAATGCCAAAACTGTCGCCATCCAAGAAGTTGAACATCTCTCCAAAGGAATCAGGCATGAGGCCAGAGATGATCGTGGAGGTCTGCATCCCCTCATCGGGCAGCATAGGGCCGATCTCGTCCGAAGGCGTGGTGAACTCGTGCGAGGTCAGGTTGTTGTAATGCCCGTGCCGTCCATTGCTCTGGACAGCCAGACAATTAAGGGAGTATTAATAAGTTTTTGTTGACGTAATTGTATATCTGAGGTATGTGGGATTCTTATCCACTAACCCATATCTCATGTAAAAATTGTCTTTTAATTCTATGAACAAAGAATTCTCTATTGTACTGTCGTCTTGTTGAACTTTTACACTACCTACCTAATAGGTACCTATATCTATAGATAGGAAATTCCGATAAGAGCGTCCAGTGAAATCACTTAGGCTTGAGCATTGAGGTATCCTAATAAACATTAATGAATTACGCGTACTGAGAGTCTTTTGAAAACCCCCATTTTTCACTAACCTGCTTCACACATAATGCTACCAAAAAAACGGCCAAACGCCTCATGGTGAACAGGATCTGGCCAATATTTGCATTTTACAAATAAAAATATGAACCACTCAAGTTTCGAAGTTTAATTGCCAATTTGGCGATATTTATTAGCAAATTGGTCGTTTCGATAAACCCAGTTAGTTTCCAATATGTAATCAGTTGATCAATGACGTCTATAAAACCGCCTTGGATATTTTTGTCAATTCTGTCGTAGGGCGTAAGATTTGATTTTTGTGCTGCATAACGAAAAACGTTTACACATTGTACAGATAATAAATTATTAGTGGTTATTTAGTGTTCTCATGCGGTCTATCGGTCGATAGCCTGCATAAGGTATTAGGTCCCTAGCAGACCCAACGCCAGACCAACCCTTACTACCTACTTGGTGGCACTAACAAGACGGATTTCTTCCGTTTTGTGCCATTGGTGAAAAACTAGTGGCAGTGAACGGAATAATTCTTAGCTGAGGAGTTTAGGTATGTTATGTTGCTGGAGTAGCATAATATACTTCTTCATAATTTTGTTTTTATGGGCAACGTCGGATTTGCAAATAAGTATGCCGCCTACCTATAGGCTGGAACCAAAATTCCGTTTAAAATATCTTTGGCGTGTCGTGTTGGTATGTGTACTTATCGGTTCGATATCCTGGGGTCTATCTAGTACGAGTTTCGATAGTTTCCGAGCTCGATCAAACTGTTAGTTTTCTCCATACATTTCACACCAGCGCCCCTAGCGATAATTATCAAGAACTAGTAAAATGTACTGGAAAAACTGTCAGCTTGATCGAGCTCGTAAATTATCGGAACTCGTACTAGACCCCCAGGTCAAAGATTTATTGCCACCAGATGTGGCAGCGCCACGACGACGGCGGTGGTGTCGCATGACGCCGCGCTCCGACCATGAGACTGTCAGACTGAACAGTCACGGCTATGCGGCGGCACCAACACGACGGGGGCGGTGGTACTCGCCACCGTTTTCTTTTACATGTGACCACAGAAAAGAGTTAGGTACTCACAAGAGCGTGAGACTGTCCGAGACGTCACTGGCCGCCGCGCCGCTGCATCGCGGCTCCTATTACCAAGGCATCAAATTCCTCTCAGTCAAATGTGTGTGTTTTAGTAGGTACATACTTGACTGCAGGCCCACCTGATGGAAAGCGGCGACGCAATCGAGGAAGGTAAAGCACACTACTTATTAAAAGCCTATTTATTCACTCTAGTCTTGAAGACACCCACATTATAATCAGGCGAGAAAACTGACGCAGGCAAACTGTTCAGTCCTTATTATAAATGAAGAAGCAAATCGCTTAGCCCGGACTCTCCACCGAGTCTAAAGCTGCTAGATGGCATTTTGCAGCACCGGCCCAGTTCAGCCCATATGTGACTACAGTACTTTACACACGACTGGACTTGTGTTTTATAAAGCATCAAAAGTTGCCCCGGTGTGCTACTGCACATCGGACCTTCGCAAGGACACCTAGCTTCCTTGCAGCTACCTTGGCCTTGGTCCGCCCAAAGTTGAGGTTTGAGGAAATTTCAACTCCCAAAACTGAAGGAGGTCGGTGTATTCCAAGGATACTTGCTTTTTGTAACTACGGAACATTTTGCCGCTGCCGTAGGCGGCTATAGGCTAGCCATTTGAAAATCCGCCAATGTTTGTAGGTAAGTAACAGACGGAACCTCAGGACAGACAAAGAAAATTACAGGTGTCAAATGTGATCTAATTAATTGGACCTATAGTAGCTGCAGCATTAAAATAAAAACGGCTCGAAGTCTAAATTTTTTTAATAAATCATTGCAATAGGTTTACAAAATCAATATAAATCGTCATTTGGCACAGAATATATGTATGTACATATAAAACACTTCGACACTGTATAATGTACATGAGATTCAACGTCAATAATAATACATCTTTAGCACTATGAATCAAAATTTAATGACAGTTCAATACAATAGTGTTTTTTTGTACAGTATAATATGTACAGTATCATCAATTCAAATATTAAAAAATGCTTAAACAGATCACTATGTGATGTTATTTAATAGACTAGATATTTATTTCTAAACATATTTATCATGAAGGATAAAAATTTGGGTTGTGCTTTAATAAAAAACGACTATGGCAATTAGAAAATTACCTAAAGTAAAAATGCGTTAAAACATTTACAAAATAAGTACTATAAAATATTCAAAACAACTGTAACAAAAAAATAAGCACAACAAAAGGCGAATAATTAAAAAAAAGTAACATTAAGTTAGATACAACCAAGGAGTTTTTTTTGTACGTAGTAGGTACATATTACATCCATGGATACAACACACCAATACATTCTTATACTTACAAATATTTAGGTTACTTACTGCCGAACCTACAAATGTCAATAATAATTTATAGTTAATTATATACTTAATTAATCCATATTTGAAATCGGATTATTTCGCAAAGCCAATTAATACATAATACGCATAGAGTAGAGATAGAAAAAAAACAATATCTATTATATTTATTGTAATAATGACAAAAGAAACAGACAGAACGAAGAAACTGACAGATACCAAAAGTGATGTATTAAATTAACATGTTTTCCTATATTTATTATTCAACTATAAAATAGTCTGATTATAATTAATGCTCATGTGATGCTGAATAAATTTTCAATCAATCGTCGAATGCAGGCTATGTATGTATAAAGCAATTCATTAATGTGAGAAAATACACATAAATAGCCTTTTTCTTTAGTCTACCGTCTGAATTATTTCCCGAAATTATACCTTTACAAACGAAACTAAAATATGCGCTAGTTCATTCCAGTCTTTGAAAATTATTTTATCAATACTTTCGATTTCAACTACTTCAAGACTCCTTTCAGTTTCTGCTATCCATGCCCACTTGCAAAGGTTTAGGCGTATAATGGCAGATTCTCAAAATGGCAGATGAGTCTACAAATGCCACATTCTCAAAATGGCAGATTCTACAAATGCCACATTCTCAAAATGGCAGATTCTACAAATGCCACATTCTCAAAATGGCAGATTCTACAAATGCCACATTCTCAAAATGGCAGATTCTACAAATGCCACATTCTCAATTTGGCAGATTCTACAAATGCCACATTCTCAAAATGGCAGATTCTACAAATGCCACATTCTCAAAATGGCAGATTCTATACAATGTATTCATCTCGAAATTACGTACTTTTCCTTCGTTACCTGTGTTACTATCATTTTTACTACCAGTATTTTTTTTTGCCCTTCTACTTACTGACTGCTTTATTAGTAACACGGGACAATTTTTATTTCCCATATTACTACTGGTCAATATCATTGTTGATTAGTATTATAAAACATTGATAAATGATAAACATAATGATAATAAAAATATTGCTTTATTCTTACCTATTTTTGGCCAATGTAGAAGTTTGATTTTTACCGAAATGTATGGGAAAAGTTTTAAGCGATTATCTTTGTTTTTTTTGGCGGTTTTATCTTTGGCCCCATAGATTTAGATCCCTACATGAAATAGGATCGCTTTTTTTATATGTTAGCATTTTTTCGTTAACTGTTTATTTATTCTAAAATCTGTGAATTCAGTTGAGAATATCTCAAAAAGTTATGGATGGTCTCCTAGACACATTTTCCTGTAACTGTAACCGTTAATGCCACAGTCCCAGGCCCCGTTTCTCCAAGGGGCCAGACCTCGCCAGGCTGGGCCGACAAGCCATGGGACTCATCGCATTCGTTGAAGCCCACGGCTGCCCACCGTCGCCCGCCCGATCCAACGGGAGCATGGCGCGGCGCGTGGGACCTGTCGGGCCGGCGAGGGCACGCGCGCCGTATTGGCTCATTCATTTTGTTTGCGACCGAACTCACACGTAGCCATGCACTTGGTATCACTGGATGGCGGCCTCGCGCCGTGGGAACTCTCAGCACCTCAGAGTAATTAGAATGGAGCTAGTATAGCGTCGATTCCCCGAACAAATTTTTCGTGGCACTTTTGCGGGGTGCGGGAGGCGAAGTAAACACACACAGATACAATTTCACGCATGCCCACACTATAATAAACTCGCAACACATTCAAAAATATACGCACACAAATAAAGAATGACCTGAACATATGAACAAAAATTTGGCAGAGGGGTTAGCGCATCATGCTCTCTCCAGTGGTATCTCCTCTAAGCTCAGCACAGGCTGTGACGGGCCGCGCCAGACGTTGCAACATTTGAAACCTTCGTTGCGGCCTGTCCGGTAAACGGGTCGAGGGAACGCGGGTAACGAAGGAAAAGTACGTAATTTCGAGATGAATACATTGTATAGAATCTGCCATTTAGAGAAGAAGGCGTTTATAGAATCTGCCATTTTGAGAATGTGGCATTTGTAGAATCTGCCATTTTGAGAATGTGGCATTTGTAGAATCTGCCATTTTGAGAATGTGGCATTTGTAGAATCTGCCATTTTGAGAATGTGGCATTTGTAGAATCTGCCATTTTGAGAATGTGGCATTTGTAGAATCTGACATTTTGAGAATGTGGCCTTTGTAGACTCATCTGCCATTTTGAGAATCTGCCATTATACGCCTAAACCCTTGCAAAATACACCTGTAGTATACACGATGTAAAAGGTGTAGAGTTTATACGTTTTGTTATAAGTACATTATGCTATCATTTATCCTCAGCACACTCACCTTTAGCGGATACAGAAAAAAAAAACATTTGAGACACTTCTAAGACCAACTACTGTATATTTCTAAACTCACACCATACACTGAGAGATGCAATAATACCTATTTTCTGTATATCAGGCACAATGGTGATCAGCCATTGTCAACTATGTACTCGGTAATAAAAAAAACATAAATTGTGACAGCATATACAAGAACGTTTACACTTTACAGCTTTGTATACAAACGCTACAATTCTATACTTATACTTAAATATTTCATTGAAAGCATTGCTTGATATTATTTGCATACAAAAACTTATTTACGATTTAGATTCAGCTACTGGAAAATAGTAAGTGGCAATGAGTATTATATGTTATTAGGTAATTGCTAGTAGTCCTGAGCCTTGGCGCATCCTTGATAATCAACCCTGGAATATCTTGCTAATTTACCCAGTCTTTCCCACAGGTATTCGTATTGATACAAGAAAAATAACTCTTTACATAAGTCATAGTTTTTTTTTTTCATTTTTTAAGGTGGAGCACGGGACCCTTTTAAGAACCCCGCTCATGTTGCTTGCTGAAATCCTTTATATCGCAATTTAAAAAATCAATGATTACCTATTACAATGAATCGACATAAAAAAGCTACGACATCAGAGCAATGCTCGATCGTGAAATAAGTCATAGTTAAAAGTGCCCAGTAGGATTACTGAGAAAATTAATGCAAACTTGAATCCAATTAAATTCTAAATTTCACCAACCGTATGACACTGCAGGGCGCATGCTGACAGGGCGTTGGCAGCGCCTTTCCAAACTAACCCTACTGGTCGATGCACTTCGTGGTTCAATCGCATTTAATACATACCTACTGTTGTACTTCAAGTTTAATAATATATTTCTACTCAATGGTTACAATACGTGCATACTGTAATACAAAGAGAGCAACACTATCATATCAGACCTATTTGTTACTGACAAAATGTATAAAAATCTGCAGTCTTTTCCCGACTTCCCGACTTTGAGCAGTAAGTCACAGCCGCTAAATGCCTTAATCGTACATACATGGCGTCATGGCTCATATAAATAGGATATCAGTACTTAATACCCTCCCAGTGTTATTAAAACGTACTACGAATAAAAAACAGTGGTCCAAGCCGACATCGCAAGGCACTGGTATAGGTATCCAGTACTTGCAATTGTGACCCGAGCTACAAATACAGGCGGCGTATGCAGCTTGGGCTCGCCGTACCCGTAGACTGTGATATTTTATTTTTTATCATTAATTATTGTGGATACGATATTATTTGCTAATTTATTATAATATTAATATTTGTTATATTATTGTTAAGGCACGATTCGAATTTTGTAGAAGTAATATAATTTGATGTGACCATTACTGTTTAGTAGTAGATATTGAATTAGTACAAATATTAAAAACGTAAATACTATTTTATATTTGTGTATAAATAATTTAAAAAAGAATACCGATTTTAATACAAACAAAGCCTTTTCTTAAATAATTAACAGTCATGACCATTTAATTACCTATACAATCTTTTTCCATCTAGAATTATTTTACTTGTAGCCTCAAAAATTACTAACCTAGGGTAATCTCATTTAGTACACATTCCTATATTTACATTTCTGTAACATTACCTACGACCACGATTTCTTTTCTAACAACTGTAGTGGTGAGTGATGGGGAGAATATATGTATGCATTTAATGATTAAAAACGGGGGCTACTTATATTTTAATATTTTTGACTATTAATGTCGGTACTTTCGTCTATGCTTAAAAAACTAAACTAAAAAACAGCAATTACTTTAGTATGGAAACACAAAAAAAAAAAACAATTTTCGTTTACACCTGCAATATAACAACAATCACGTCCAAAAAGGAGATAAGCTTACAATAGAGCTCCGAGATTCAACTTTTACGCAATATTCGAATTTATCTTAATAGTTTTAAAGCTTATTCTTCTTTGTCTTCGACAGCAGAGAGAAATAGTTTCTGACATAAGTGCGTGAACTTCGCTGTGGAAATAAATACAATTAGGTATACGAATAAATTTTAATTAAAGCGTGAACATATCAATGGAGTCTGCGCAGAAGTAGACGGGGCCATACTATGACCATGCTACGAACATAAAATATCAGGCCCGGAAAACAAATGACGGATCGTGCCCGGAACCCAGACTGTCGGCTGTACCTCAGTCTAAATAATACACTATGAACAAACGGCTCTAATTAACATTTTAGTCAGTTTTATTTATACCATGGCAGCGCGGGCATGCAGAATTCAACTTTTAAATTTTGACAGAAACGTGCTTGGTACGGCCGGATAGGCAACGCTCTTCACAGTTTCATACATAGAATATTTGTTTGTCTAGTTCGTTCATAGCCCTTTTAGTCGTTAATACTTGGCACAGTCATAGTACTGACCGTTCATGTGGGTAGAGACTTTAACACATAATAAAATGTTCACTGCTGTTTATTTTAAATTGTCTGCTAATGTTTTCAACCTTATTTTATAGACTTTAAGCTTTGTTTTTAAATGAGTTATTATTATAAAATGTTTATGAATAAACCTCCGCTATTGTGTTTTACAATTCACTTTCTCCAGAATTTTTATCAAGTACAGATAACACATTGTTGGATGTAATCCGAAAATCATTTGCAAACCTCACATATATGTATATCGGAGTATATAATATTGAAAATGCATTGTACACAATTCAGTAATAAAATTTATTAAAATATACTTACTGGAAATAACGGTGACGCACTGCGGCTTGTTCCTGATGAGTAGGTAGTAGACGGGAACGCCGGCCAACGTCATCAGGGCGCCGGCAATCACGGCAACTGGCTCACTGACAATTGGCACCACCAACAGCACAGCGCTCACAGAAACGAAGATGATTGGCATCCATAGTTGCACCTGCCAACATCAAATTACTATATTGTTAGGAATTATTAAATTGTCATCAATGTTATGGAGGGTAAAATGACCAAACGGTGCGGACGACCTAGTAAAGTTGTAGTTTGACATCGAAATCCTGTATAAAGGTGAATTTTGCAATTCACTGCCCCAGTGAGTGGGTTGTCGCTGCCCGGAGGGTAGGTTAACGACCGTATGATTTCTAGAACAATAATTATATAATGAAGAAAATAAGTAAAGTTTAATATGCCACACGGCAGTACATTATCCAAGAAGTTTGAAACAGTAGTTATGTAAAACTTGCGATCGAAACTAAGGGATATTATACTTTCAAAGACAAGTTAACTTGATAGCAGACTAGAAGAGAACTTTGCAGTGGGTTTGTAAAAAAAGGGAGTGTAAATTAATAATGAAAGAGTTTACCTTAATAGGTCTGGGCAGATCAGGTCTCTTGTATCTGAGCCAGAGCACCGCGCTGCAGCTGAGCGTGGTGAAGAACGACTCCACCACCGTGCAGTACGTGATGAGAGATGTCAGATTGTTCGGAATCAGCATTATTATCGATATGAGCATCTGCGTAAAAATGTTTATTTATACTCACCATCCCACACACATATACATATTGAGTAGAACAATGGCTTATTCAGCTTAATTATTAAAACTGCGTATGCGTTACCAGGAACACGAGGGACGGCAACGGCGACATGCACTTCATGTTGATGTGCGCGAGCAGTTCGGGCATGTGTCCGTTGCGCGCGCCCGCGAAGCACATGCGCGATGACGTCATTATGTGGACTGTCAGCCCGCCCAGGATCGCGATTGCCACCAGTGCGGGCATGGCCCATCGCATCCAGCCGAGGCATACACCAGCGAAGTCCTGTACAGTATGGTCAAATAGTAATCCCAAGTCAAAATTACAATGAGGGTTGTGAACCATGAGCGAAAATCACCTCTTGACCGTCTAACTATCGAATATCAAATCTTTTGGTGAGAAGTTTTGTTCAAACTGAAAATTATTGATACGTCAAATTACATACAATGCATAAAATGACCCATTTTATAGGACGCCCTTTAATAGACCTTTTCATACAAAAACTTGTTTCTCAGTTCCTAAAACTGCGAATCTTATTATGTTCTTTAGTAAATATGCAAAATACATATGAAAACAATTGTAATCGCATTTAATCATAATAAGCGTTTCAATATTGCAACACCAAATTAGTCGTCCTTCACCGTTGATTTTCCCTCGCTATGACCGATCTATTGCTACTAGTACTACTAATTGCCTATGTACCTATTTGTCTTATACTCTAAGGCCTTGTACTAATTAGATGCCTCTCGCGTAATTTAGTTATTAATGACGTTCTTGGACGACTCGCACGAACGTCTTTTAAGACACTCAATGAAAATAAGAATGTTTGAATCCAAATTCATTTGCACGAGCGTACGATTAATTCGCGGGAGCAATCTTTTATTAGCATAGCACATAATGGTTGGCAGTAAAACCTAATAACCTAACCCTCCTAAGTAGCGGTTACATATAGAAGCATATAGGTACTTTTCTTTACGGACTGTTATAGCGGGAGCTAATTGAATCACGAAAAGGTTGCACAATACTTACCACAGCAATGGCTTCAGTAGCCATTACTCCGATAGGGCCCAGTACTGCCAAGTAAGAGACGTTAGCCAGCAGATAGATGGCGGTCACTAGAGGCAGAGACACGTAGATGGCGCGCGGAAGGTTCACGAACGGGTCCTTCAACTCTTCAGTCATAAAGTTCAAGTAGTTCCTATGTATAATAGAGAATAGGTACATAGATCATGTCAACAGAGATAATCGTAAAGCGCCCTGTGTTGGAAATATGTAGTTGGCATCCTTTATCGGAGTTAATAGGAAGGTGCATAATTATAATATTCCAACAACAGCTTTGAAAGACTTACACCTGGGGCCAGTAGAAAAATATTCAGCTGGCTGAATTAATTGTCAGCGAATGTTTGTAAATTTCAAATACAGAAACATAGAGATACAGAGTGCCAGTAAGTATATGTGTTTGTTCACTTCTAACGTAAACTTCTGTTAATAATCTAGACATGTTTATAAATCTCTTCCTCTAGCTCTCACACCATATAAATATCATCTGACCTTTGTGGTCCGTCTTTCTATTCCTTTATTTCTCACACACGGTAAACATTCGAAAGTTTAGTAAGATGGACACTTTTCTTCGAAATCTTCTGGTTTTAGTCGACATTTTTGAAATCAAAGTATTTTTTATAATTCGATTTCGTAACGTGAAAGTGTTCTCAATGCATATCAATTTTAGCGAGACACAATAATTCATTTGTTATTTTGCTCATTTAACTCTAACACAATCGCCCTGAATTCTAAAGGTAACATTTATACCAGGCCACAGGAAAATGTAAACCAAAAGTATAAAAATACATATGTATTTCTATGAAATTATCGTCATTAAACAATATTTCCTTTACAAGGAAATTTCCGTATAACATAAAAGTTAAAATTAATAATTTCCTTATCAGGAAAAGGAATTAACAAACAAGACATTTACGGAATTGTTAAAAAAAATCTCAGTAATGTTAGCTATCGAGTGATATCATGATGATGTATTAACATGTTTTTATTTATTATGATACATCCGTGATTCGTAAATGTTAACATTGCTGTATCAAGTAAGATTAACAAGTGAAAATGTATCCACTGTTATCATGCTTGCTGTGATTAACAGAAAGCTCTGCATTGCTTAGACTGCTTTCGCACAAACAACAAGTTAATTCTACGGGAATTTATCGAGTCTAGATTAGTATATAACAATAAAATACCTGTCCGTTAGTCTCGCTAAAACTCAGAAACGTGTTCGCTCTAATCGTGTGTGGGATGGTTTAGAAGAAAAAGAAATTGGGTGTCAACAACGTAAAAATCACAGGCAAAGCTGCTCGGTTATTTAACTAGCTGAGTTAAATAAAAACCACGATATCAACCATGTCTTTGCAGGATACTTCAATTCTTCGAACACATTGCAAGAATAATCTAGAACATCTCATGGTTATTGGCAAGGAAGATGAGCCACGAATAAGAGATCGTAGCCCTTACAAGATGGTCTGACCTAATTCGCTCATCCCCAAACACCAAATTTGACAATGATGCCAAAGACAAAAATAAATGACAATATTGTCTGACAGGAGGTGATTCTAAGGAAAGCCACGGCCCTTAGTATCGAACACAACTTATTGATGACGAGGAGGTATTTTATTGATTTTGCCATAAACTAATTTGAACTATAATGCAAACTTAAAAAAACTTTTTTAAATAGCTTACCATCCGGAATATGAGAAGATACCGGAGTAGAAGGCGACCGACCATTCGCTGACGGACGTTTTGGTCCCCGCCCAGCCGTCTTCGAAGTGTTCCACGTGACCTTAAAAATGTCATCCTAGTAAAGACCCATCCATGTGTAAACAGAACAGAAAGCAAATTACAGTCAGAAAAAAAAGCAAGCAATCTCTTAGATATTCCCGGCCACGATTCCTTCGCTTATTCACGAAGACTTAAAATGCGAGATGTTTGACAAAAAATATTGTTCAAACAAATTAAGGTACAAAAGGTTATGAACTAAAACCACGCTTGGCACGATTGGCAGGATATACAGGGTGTTTGGTGCATCGTTTGCCAAATTGATTTGGCTGAAAGAAGAGGTCATTGGCTACTTCTTTAGACCATAAAACTCATTACTTGCCACACCAGCTTTTTTGTTACATCATTTTAATATTTTTAAAAAAAAATCAGAATTCAGCATTTAAGCTTAAATTACAATAAAAGATATTAGTATGATGTTCAAATTTCATCTTATTACTTAAATGTACAGTTGTATGGTTCTATCAAATACAAAATTACTTGCTAGTACCATCTAGTTCTTTTTTAAATACCAAACAAAGTTTCTGAAAAAAGATACAGATAGGTAAAAATCAAATCTAAATTGTTATAAAAAAAAAATTAAAAGCAACCGGGAACTTCGAATTCTTTTAAAAACTTCTCTAGTCTGTCCCCTTTCTAACGGTATGAAATATGCCCAAAAAAAACCTGTATTAACTTCACTAATTCGCTAAATTTGAGCATCGGGACGTAGAATTCATAGAAAATAACACGCGCGAAACAGGGAAAACTAACAGGTTTTCCCTGTTTCATACAACACCTACCACCTGCACAATGGCATTCCTCATATTATGTCTCTTTTTACCGTGGGGGAAAGCCGCAAACTGGTTAAGTATTTTACAAAATAACGCATCGTTGTTTTGTTAATGTAATTTTATTTTCGTTGTGTATCTATACATAAAACTACGCAACGGATTTTGATGCGGTTTTTCTTAATAGATAGAGTGATTCAAGAGGAAGGTTTATGTATAATACCTACATGCATAATATAGTAGAGAAATACTGATAATTTTATTGGTTTCTAATGTGATGACGTCAATAAACACATTGCAAACGCTGGCTGAACCCTACGAGATAGATCAAAATAAAGTACTACAGTATTGTACACCTTAACAAGGTCTACAAAAAAGTCCGAGTTGGTATATGTTTATCTCTTAGAGATAACCATTAACCACAATAACCATTTTTTATCCTTTACTTTTTATGAGAAATAATTAACTACGAGGCCTGCCTTTTAAGTTCTGTCGTTTCCATATTTCCCGGCAATTTTGAATTTGGAACTGTTCTATATTCGAATGTGTTTAAATTTTGAATCTCAAAACAATTGAAAGTGTTTAGTCAAAGCGTCGATTGGAATCTGTCAGGTTACGTACGAAAATGAATCTTTCTAAGGAAAATCTTCGTGCAATAATTTTCTACAACTTTAGAAGAGGCCTGACACGGCTTCAGTGTTTTGAAGAACTAACATCTGTGTTCAGTGATGAAGCCCCATGTCTGCGGACTGTCGAACGCTGGTATTTAGAATTGGAATTCTAAATACCAGCGTTCGACAGTCCGCAGACATGTGACAGAGATTTGTCATAACACTAGTATGTCCACGCTGGAGCGTGGACATACTAGTGTTATGACAAATCTCGCGAAGGACGCCCAAAATTCGCCTTCACTGAAGATAACATCATTGCTGTGAGACAACTAATTCTCGAAGCTCGTCATGTGACGTATCGAGAGATAGAGGCTCTATTAGGCATCTCAGGGACAACCATTCACAAGATCTTGCATGAAGCGCTTGGTGTTAGAAAGCTAGTTTGCCGTTGGATACGGCATCTGCTTTCCGACGATCACAAGGCGGCCCGCGTCAGATGGTGTAAGAAAACTCTGCAAAGGTTCAACCGAGGAGAGTCAAATCACGTCTACGACATCATCAGTGGTGACGAATCTTGGATCTATGCCTACGATCCTGATTCCAAACAACAATCCACATTCTGGGTCTTTCAAGACAAGAAAGTTGTTCGTTCTCGAAGCACTTCAAAGAAGATGGTGGTCACGTTCGTTGGAAAAACCGGCCATGTTGCGACTATTGCACTTGAAGATCGTAGAACGGTTAACGCAGAGTGGTATACCACAGTTTGTTTACCACAAGTCATCGCCGTACTTCGAAAATCTAACTCAAAGCGACGCATCATCCTGCACCACGACAACGCAAGCCCACACAGCGCTCGTCAAACGATTGAGTATTTGAAGAAGGAAAAGTAGAAATTCTTGACCATCCTCCATACAGTCCTGACCTAAGCCCTAACGATTTCTTTACATTTCCTAAAATTAAGAAAAGTCTTCTTGGTCAAAGGTTCCAGTCCGGTGAAGAAGCAGTCGACGCTTTCAAGTCAGCCATTTTGAACACCCCCACCTTAGAGTGGAATAAATGTTATAATAAATGGTTTGAGCGAATGGAAAAGTATATTAAGCTACGTGGTGAATACTTTGAAAAACAATAAAAAGTACTATAAGGTTCTAGTTGTGTTTTTTTAACCGGCTTCAAAAAGAAGATTCTCTATTCGACGCGTATGTATGTAATATTAATAAAAATGCGTAATATTAATATATGTTAATCTATATGGGCTTCTAAACAAATTTACCAAATTTTATGAGTGTATGTATGTATGTAGGTTTGTCCAAATACAAGTTTCATCAAAATCGGCCAAGTAGTTTAAGAGATATAAACTTTTTATGTTTTCAGTAAGTTACTGTAACGTAGTCGTTCGAGTTGCGTGATAGTGCTGATACCTATTTTGCTAAAATAAAAGTCACTAAAAAGTGTTAAATAAACTATTTAAAAAAAAAAACCGCCTTCAAAGTAAATTATCTAAAAAGCATAAAATAACCAAAATATATTGAAGTCGGTGTCAGCTGGTGCTAGTGTTAGTTAACATGATGTGCTATTTTGGTTATTTTATGCTTTTGAGATAATTTACTTTGAAGTCGGTTTTTATTTTTTTTTAAATAGTTTTTCTTCAAACGACAAAACTTAAAAGGCATCCCTCGTATTAATAAATTGTTATTAGCATGAATTTGTCCCTTCTTCAATATAACGTAAACTTCACTAACATTTACCCCACTGACAAAAAAGCTGTGAACGTTGTTCATACTGCTAGGTTAAGGTTAAGCAACATAAGGCAAGTTCATTAAATAAATGGGTGAACCGATTTGTATAAAATTTTGAGTGCATATAGGGTAGGTCTGAGAATAGGTCGTAAAGTATATTTCATGCCGCTAGGTTAAGAAACGTTAGGCAAGGTCATTACATAGATGGGTGACGGCGACTCCGAAGAGGACGGTGACGGGGTTGCGAGCCCCGTCCCCGTGATCACGGTGCCAGGTTTCCGGGGGCTATAATGCCCACTGAGGGGTAATTGGTGCAGATCCCACTGGAGGGCCCAGATCCCCCCTCATGTGGCGATGCGACAGCCGCAGGGGTTTAAGTGGGTAAGAATCCCATACCATGATTGACGAGGATATATAGAACGAGAGGAGGGTGCAAGAGAGGAGAGAGAGGGAGAGGGGATTCGAGGAGGGGGTGATGTGGTGAGGGATAGGGGGGATTAAGGTGGAGCAATGGTGGAGTAAGCAAGGTGGGAGAAGAGAGAGGGGGAGAGGGTTCAGAGAGGGGACACAACGGGGAGAGGAAGAAGGGGAGTGTGACGGGGACCGAAGCGGGAGGGGGAAAGAGAGAGGCGAGAGAGACCTTAGAATTAGATTTTTCTTATAAGAGAGAGTGATGAAGAGAGAAATAAATCAAGGGAGGAGGGAGAAAAGGGGAGCAAAATGTAATAAAAGCGCTGGCGGAGCTGCGCGGGTCAGCTAGTTGTGAATATTTTTGTTAAATTTAATTAATTTAATTTGTCGTTTTACAATGACTACATTCTCTAATGAAGAATACGCTAACATTTTGATGGCTTAATGAAGAGCCGATGGTGTTCCTCTTGAAGCACAAGAAAACACCATACTAATATCTTTTATTTTAAGCTTAAGGCTGCCTGTCCACCGAAGCGAAGCGAGGCCGCGGATCGGAGTAACGGTGCAACATTAACCAATAAAACGGCCTACAGACGGCCCTTAAATCAGTGGCAATATCGGGACAGCGGTGGTGGGGATGAAATCGGCTACTACTCTACACACGACCCAACCAGTTAGTACAGAACCGACCGTGCAACAGACTGCTCGTTGATCCGAGATGCCGCCGACACTATCAAAACAGCAAAAAAAGGCATTGCCTTGGCACTTACTATGGTGCCAACAGGCGTGGGTTCGATTCCCACCAAGTGTCTGGGTGTTTTATTTATTTATTTATTTATATTTAAGGAAGACTAGCAACTTATAAAACTAATTACATTTCACATAGTAGAAACTAGAAGCCATTTATCTATATTTTCTTCTGTTGGTCGGGTGTTCTATCTATCTATCCTTTTGAGGTGGGCGTTAATAGCTGCGACACAGTTTTTAACTAATGTAGCTATTATCGTACTTATGTAAATGTTAACATATGTTTTAGTTCCAATAAAATATGATTTGATTTGATATAAGTATGTATTCACAAAAAAAAGTATATAAATGTATTAGTATCAGTTGTCTGGTTTCCATAGTACAGGCTCTGTCTAGTTTGGGATCAGATGACCATGTGTGAATTGTCCCAGGATATTATATTATACCTTATTATACCCATTCATTCGTTCATTCTTCGCACAGAGCGGAGCGCCTGCACGTCGTATCGCCGCAGCACTCGAGCGCATACTGCGTAGAAATCAGTCCCGATTTCGCTACACACGAGCCGACAACGCTCCCTAGACGATAATCGCCCCTAAATCGGGAGCTCGCCCGAAGCGATATCAGACCCGATTTCTAAACAATAAAAATTGGATACGATTTGCTTATACACGAGGGACGATTTAGGGTCCTCCCCACCACTGTCCCGATATTGCCACTGATTTTAGTGCCGTGTGTAGGGCTTTTAAGATTGCACTAAGATTTTGGAGCGGTGTTTTTGTGCAATCTTATTGGTTAATATTCTCCGTTTCTCCGCTCCGCTGCCTCGCTCCGCTCCGGTGGACAAGCAGCCTTAATGCAGAATTCTGGACTTTTTCAAAAAAATATTAAAAAGTTGTAACAAAAAATCTGGTGTGGCCAGTAATGAGTTTTATGGCCTAAAGAAGTAGCCAAAGACCTATTCTTTTGGTCAAATCAATTTGGCAAACGATGCACCAAGCACCCTATATATATATACCTACCGCGCGTGGAAATGTTGGCTAGAGAGTGCAGAGAGGTTTTTGAAGTAAAGTAACAGTAACCTTTGCCCATCACTCAGTCACACTATAATGCCAAATAAATAAAACTTTGTTTGAAAGATTTTAATTAATTACCCACTTTCATAGAACATCGAAGAGAATAGAATAGAACAATGAAAGAACGAGGTGAAAATTTCAGAAAGGTCATCCCTTTTACCCTGCAGCTTCATGCTTATGCATCCCATACAGGGGTGTATAACTTACATTACGAATTTAATCAGTATTTAACCTCACAAAATATACCTACAAACTATTCCGCGTACAAAAAAACACAATATATATATATCAAGGAATATTCTCTCTTTAGGTCTGTCTATATGCGGTCTATAAACCGCTAAGCGATCAAGGCTATAATTAAACTAGTTAAAGTTAATTGGCAGTTAACAAAGGAATGTCATGTGAATAAAAAAATATGCAATTCATATTTATGGCTTTGAATTAATAAACTTTCAAGTTGAAACTATCATACATGAGTAGAATATATTAAAGAGAACATTTATAAAAGAAAAATTAAATTTATAAGGTTTTGGTTAGGCTGACTGTCTTTAGCGTTACCACTGAAGCAGAGCTGGTCGGAGAAGAGCAGTGAAAAGTGGTGTTTCCATTGAAGCGGAGCGGGGATTTCGGGCACTGCGATTGACCAATTCACGGTCCCCTCAGTTCCGCTCCGCCCAACTCCGCTTCAGTGGAAACGCACCCTTAGTGCACTGCTGAAGAAATATTTACTTTCAACCACACTTCATATGTCAACCTTTTCTTGGTTATTTATACATAATCTTACCTTGTCCCATCCAAACGATGCCGCCAATGATGATGATGACCAGCGCCGATATCTTTGTGAACATAAACACGTTCTGCAGCTTCGTCGTGGACTTCACGTCATAAGCATTTATAAACGTAAGAAAACCTGAAATGTGTATTATTATGAATAGCAGGGCCTTAATTAACACATTAACACATTTTGGTCACAAAACGTCTCAAGAGTGTAGTGAATGAAATGAAATAGGTTTTTATATTCAGGAATCAAACGAGAGAAGACAGATGCTATTGTCAGCACTGCCTACCACAAAAGAGTCAATATGTTATTACGATAACATAATTAGTAAGTCTCCTTACATGTATACAATGAGCAAGATGGTATAAATCAAACGAATTCACAGTAGGAATAAAATAACAATTTTTTTCGTTAAATAAACATATTTAGCGAAAAAAATTGTTACATACATACATGTACATATACTATACATATCAAATGAATGTGATTAAAGTCCATTTTGTTTGTTCGTAGGCGGGGTTATTATGTTTTTTATAATTTATACATATTATGTTTGACCTCCTTGACGGACGTATATAATCAATAAAAAATAACGGTTCCTAACCATTTGGCGTATAACACGATTTTGTTTATGTAAATTTGGAGAAAGAAATTATAACGATCGGAATAGAAAACGAATCAAAAAAGTATCTTCAACACCAGTTGTTGATTTCGTTAGTATCTATGAAAACAAAAATTTCATTTTATCTTAATAATTTAAGTATGATTCTTTCATTTGTCATTTACTAGTAGAATACAAATATCTAATACTAGCTGTCCCACGCAGCTCCACCCGCGTGTTTTTCTAATTTTCTTCTTTCCTTCCTCACACCTTCTACTGACAATAAAGAACACAATAGAAAAGAAATATCTTATTTGGGGAAGTCATTCGGATGTTATGCGCGTACATACATTTCAGCGATTAATTTTTATTTAAATATACATGTAAAAAATAAGATGTCATATAGGAATACAGATGGGCAGATTAAAAATAAAATTAATACTTACAAATAGTAATAGCCGCTATGAGTTTCCGACATAATGGGTCAATAGCACAATTGGGAAATATTGGATCCAGTATGTTGTTGGCAAACGTCAATGACATGATGGCATTTGTACTGGGCCTGTAAATAGCGAAATATTATGGTAGATAGTAAGGCCTCCTCCTCGAATCTTGCGGGCAGCGGGGCGGCGGCGGCAGCGGCGCGGAAGCGGCAGGATCTTATGCGTAAAATCAAATGGACCGGTTTTTGAAAACAGCGGCGCGGCAGCGGCGCGGGCGGCCACCACCCGCGCCGCTGCCGCGCCGCTGCCCGCAAGATTCGAGGCAGAGGCCTAAGAGTAAAGTATTTTCACCAGTGGTGATAGAAGCACATATTTAGATGTGCTCTGAAATATTGCAAAAAAAAAAGACTGCCTAACCACTTCTCTGGGTGATTGTAATATAATCATAAATATTAGGTTTATTTTTAAAAGGAGAAGTTGACTATAATAACAGTTCATTGATGGGTATTTTAAGAAAGAAGCACAATTGAAACATTGTACAGTCTATATAAGAACTTTTGGACATTTTGTTAATTCATTTGCTTTTTTTGCATCGGAAAAGTGTGTAAATGCCACTAGAATATTCACTTAACAATAACTGATGGCCATCAGTCATAATTTGTAAAGAATGTATTAGATATTGCAGTGAGTTGGATCCCCTGACTGCAACTCAAAGTTTGTTAGTCTGATTCCCACTCAGAGCTAACATTATGTGCATTAACAGTCTGCTTTTCTTATCTTGATGCTGAATTATGTGTGTATTTAAATCTTATGGTGGATATGTATGCATCAACTAGTTCTAACTAGTATTGCACCAGATAACTATGTGTGGGATAATAAGATGAGATATCACAGAATATTACATATTATTGAGTCACTGGCTTACACAAATACTAAGTTTGCATCCCACAAGTAGAGGAAAGCTGGCAAAGGTCCGTAAGCTTCATTGATGTAGTGATAATCTCCACCGCTTTGTGCTAAGGTTGTACCTGTATTGATAGACACAAATGTTATAAAATATGGTATTTAATATAAATCATAGAAGAGTGTAGTATTAAAGGGTATGCCAAAAGTTTTAACAGTAAAATAAGTCATGGGTGAGTTACAACTAGCCAGAGTTTTGTGGTAAACATACAATTTTAGTAATAATATTATTATTAGAAAAATATTTGTATTAAAATCTGGATAAAAGTCCTGTCAAAACATCTACACAGAATTCATCAAAACCTGTTCAGCGGCTAACTGTTGAATAGGTTTGTAGGTGTAAATGTCATGTGTTCGAAAGAGGCAACTAAGGAAAATCAAGAAGATGGGCAGCAGCTTTTTCTATTGGATTACACTTATACTATAATACCCTGAGACACTTGCCAAGTGTAGGGATTATGGAAACCCCTCCTTTCATAGGGGGAGGCCTTTTGTTTAGCAGTGGACATTTTTCGGCTGCTGATGAGGTATAATTTATGTATGATTGTAAGTATGTATGTGTCTTTTTTTGGCACGGATTTTGATAATATGTCAATAGATTTGGCTTAGTTGTGGGAGTGACTTAGGCTTTATATTTTAAAAAAAAAGTAATATGGCAGGCGTCAGTCGCCATGAGTATTTTTTGCACTTCCCAAAACATTGATATGGGTATCAAATGAAAGGCCTTAACGAGACGAGTATGGTATATATTATACATCTTTATATGTATTAAGTATGTATAATGAAGTCCATTTTAAGGGAACAACTCAGAATAAATTGGCAAATATGTGTCTTAACGTAATGTATTTATGACATGGTTTACTGTGTTTCAAAATCTGCGCCCACTCCCTGACAACCTCGCATGTATAAAGAGTTAAATACTATGGAATATAAATATTACATATTCTATTTCATAATCCTTATGTTTCATTCCTTTGCCATGTATAAACAGACATGTCAATCTTAACTCATACAGATGTTTGCTACAGTAAATGTAAAATCAGTTATATATAAAATTTTCTATAAAATAATAATAAAAAAAATAACTTAAAATTACATCAGGATCAAGTATTATTTAAAATTGAATTACAAAAAAATATATTAAGTAGTACAAAATTGAATAGAATATTATTCATCTTTATTTACTTAACCCACTCTCCTGTAAGCCATGTTTTTAGATACCTATGTTACTTTATTTATATGTAGGGGCCTTATTTAGATGATACATTATATGCACTAATACCATAAAGAGCAGCTGAATAATTACTCTGGAAAACAGATACCAATAAAAAAACAATTTAATTAAAGTTTAAACCTGATGCTTTTTTTTTATTAAATGCTAAGTACTCGCCATAAAGAAAGTTTTAAAACAGCCATAGTAATTTAATAAATGAGTTACTCTATACATACCTATAAATAACATACATTTTTCTTACCTAATTCGGCATAGGACATAGCACCAAGTGTTGCTAGGACTCCGCAGATGGCCCACACGCTTAGAGCCCCCCATACTGACCCTGTTTTCTCCAATACTTCTTTTGGTGATATAAAAATACCACTACCGAATATAATACCCAAAATAATAGCCACCCCCTCCAGCAGTCCCAGCTGCTTCCTCATTTTCACTTTTACATCACTCATTTTGATCGTTTTCACCACATCGGCCACCGAGTAGAACTACTTATATATAAGTAGACGTGAAAAGACAACTGTACCTACTTCAAGAAGACGTATAAATGATTACAATAACATTAAATTAAAAAGCACGTGGGAAAACATCAAGGACCATCCCTGTGCCAAGGACATTTGACCACAATTTGACAATTTGACTGCAGGACTGAGCAGTGTGACCAGATTAAAATTTTAAATTACTCATTAATAATGAGTATATATATAGCATCATGAGCTTATGAGTCATGCTTAATATACACTAAATCTAGCTGGTCTAGTGATTCACAGAGTACATTAATATATTGTAGTGATTTGACACCCTAGCCGCTACTCTAGGTCGTGGGTTCGATTCTCACAAAGTACCTGAATGTTATTTCAAAAAAAGTATATTATTATTAGTCAGTTTTATTTATAAATTTGATATTAGTCCATGATACTAAATCAGGCCAGTACGATGGCCAAAGTTGTAAAATCAAAATACAAATCAAGAAATTGAGGTAAACATAGTTGATTATCACAAAGTTTAATAAAGAAGATACGTTGCAGGAATGTTGTGATTTCTGACCTTTTCCTAGCATCTTGAGATGAAAAATAATAATCAGACGTAAATAAAAAGTGGATTTATATTTTATTATCTGTTTTCCGCAACTATTCAAGTAAAACCCTTTTTTGCTTAACTATCAGATTCTGTTAAATGTCTGCTAAATTACGGTTGAAGATCGTTAGATTCTGCTAACCACCACTAAGATTTGCCGCTGCTAAATACTAAAATGAGGGTTCAATTCTGCTAAAATCGCAGAATTCTTCTAATTCTGGTCACACTGGGGCCGAGCCTATTTTAATGATTGAACCAACCATAAGCAAGAAAGATGTTGCAAATGTTGCAATCATTTAAAAAAATACACCCTACACTCAAGTGAGAGCCCTCAAAAAACATTTTCGTTTGTGTAAAAAGACTCTGCAAGATTTGAACAGACCATTCCATTCCGAAGTTTAGTTCATTATTAAAGATCGTGACTCTTTAAATATTAATATAAATAAAAGGCACGTTCTTAAAGGCCCATGAGTAACATTAGTACAAATTTAGACTATTGCGATATGAACTTTATACTACATGCCTTTTATATATGTTAACACATATTTTACGTATTTACCTACATTTATAATACAACAGATAAACCGTAAGACATTAAACCCCCAAAAAATCCTTTCCAACGTTATTTACCTATTCTAGGGGTAAAATGCTGCCTTCGGAGTCGCTGAACGTTCGGGGTGTGGGCCGTTAGAACGTCCATTAAATATGGCGGTGACTCCGAGGAGGACGGCGGCGTGGTTGCGACCCCCATCCCCGTAAGCACCGAAACTGGTTCCGGGGGGCTACAATGCGCCCCCCGGCGGCGGGCTTAAAGGCAAGGCACTGAGGGGTCCTTGGTGCAGATCCCACTGGAGAGCCCTGGGGACCTCTCTCATATACCGATGCGACAGCTACTATTTTATTGGCATATTCAAGCAGCGGGGAATGAAGAAAACTGAACCTACGTCCCACACCCCGGCAACTTCTAGGGCTGCTGAAGGGGCTGTGGCAACCGCTAGTGACACTAAGCCGCGCAAGTATGTTTAGTTCCAGCTATATATATTTGCGCCCTTTGCGGTGGAGACCATAGGGCCTTAGGTCGCATTAGACGCACGGTTTGGAGAAGGAAATTTCATCCAAAGTTATCGAAGTCTCAGGAGACCGTCGGGCTGGTAGCTTTTTCTGCCACCGTATAAGTTTGGCCATACAACTTGGAGGAAGGTTTTTACCTAGTATATGTATATTTGTAAATAAACTCACGAAAATAGAGCTACGGAGACGGCTGTCGCTCTATTTCAAATTAGTACGAGCCGACAACAGCTAGCGTAAAGACGTATCGAAATTCCTTATTGCGCGTTTATAAACTGTCCAAATACTTATCGTAATACTAAAATTGTAGATGGAGATTTTTTTTTTTTCGTTTCGTGTTCTTATTACTACTAGTTTAAATAATAAATATAAGTAAGATATAATTATAATACGAAATAAAAATTATTTATTTGATATTTTCTCCGCTAGTAGTTCGCAACTGCCATGCCGAGACTGACAAAATTAATGTTGCCGATAGGCGTGTCGCCACTGTCTATACGAAACTGTCAAACTACACGTCATTACCATAATAAAAAAGTTTGTTCTCATTTTTGCCACCAGCACGGATAAGTTTGTAAGTCAGTACACACACAATGGAAACACACCTGTTTTGAACCTTATTTTATAGTGGTTAAGATTTTCTTTTAAATGAGTACATTTTTGTTTAAGTCTAATACAACAACAACTTTTTTTCGTATAGCGTTGGCGATTTTATTGATTTTTCTTTGTCTCCGATGTAAAGGTTTTATGTGCCAACATTACTGCATACAGAATTAGACTTTATTACTACATATGAAGGCTTCTATTAGTCCGACGTTCCGAATTATTTAAAACTATTTTCTACAATTTCTAGCTACGTGTATAGTTGTGTAAGTATATGTAACCGCGACCACATTTTCGATGTCATTTTGTTCGTGACAGCTAATCTAGTTGGTATAGTATATCGATGATGCTAACGCTTAATTAGCATTTCACAAATTAAATGTAGTTGTGAAATTCTGTGAAATGCGAATTCTTCGCTTCATAAATAAATAAATCTTTTATTGAATCAAAAAGGTATACATTCTATTGTAACCCGCCAAACTGCGTAACAGTTTGTCGGCGGGATTAGCGCTCGATTTACAAAAGGTTGATTATAAACAAATGGTTTGATTTACGATAGGTCCTGCGATATCATTATTTATTACTTAGGTACCTATAATGATGTACTTACTGACAATTTACTTTTATTTACTAAAGACGAGTAGGTATCATATTTAGCGATTACAAACATTGTTTTGTACTGAACTCAGCAAGCAACACCTGTCTTAGTTTCCTTTTAAGGGATAATTTACTTAAATTACCTTGATCTTTTCTAAGCCAGTCAATTTCATTAAATAGTGTGGGGGTCAAATACTTGTTGGTCCTTTTACCATAATAGTTTTTGACTGATGGCCGAACCAATTTACGCTCTCTTACTCTCCTACTACTCTCATACTATCATGCAACGGCGGCAATCCGCGCTTTCCGTCGCATTCACAATCACGGGAATACTAAATCTATGTGTTTCATCTACCTCCTTCACGAGCGAAATTAATTTTAGCAGGTGTTGCGAAGAATGATGTTAAGCAATTATTGTCTTTGATATGCTTGTATTTAGGGTCGTATATTGAATGAATGTTTGTGATTGTTTAATTCGTTAAATTATTAGCAGGGTGGTGCGAAGAATGAACGAATGCGTGTGAACTGTGATTCTAATCATAATTTGCGACAGGTCCGTGGCGCGCGCCATATTTTCTGAAACAGATGTATACAAAGTGAATAAGTATTGCAGATCAAAAAATATAACATGAATAAATTTAAAATTTTTAAAAAGCCTCCGTCGTAGGTGAACGATCTCTTAAAATGACTTTCCTGCGCCATTCAGACCCTGATCAGTATGTCTCCTAACTACCCATCAAGATTTAACCATAGGTTTAAAATTTGGTGGGAACTATATTTAATAGAGCCGAGTTCCTGCTACCACCTTCCTGCTTGCTCCCATCACCAAACTCTGATTATCATTTTATCTAACTACTAATCGTTCGTAGTAACCTATCCAACGAGTCCAAATTTGGTGGGTCTACGATTATTGGTGCAGAGATCCTGTGACCACCTTCCTGCTCCATCATCAGACCCTGATAACCATTTTTCTAGCAACTACTCATCGAGACCTACCCAACGAGCCCAAATTCACCGGGTCTATGATTATTGGTGCAGAGATCCTGTCACCACCTTCCTGCTCCATCATCAGACCCTGAACACCATTTTTCTAGCAACTACTCATCGAGACCTACCCAACGAGCCCAAATCGATGGGTCTACGATTATTGGTGCAGAGATCCTGTGACCACCTTCCGGCTCCATCATCAGACCCTGATAACCATTTTTCTAGCAACTACTCATCGCGACCTACCCAACGAGCCCAAATTCGCCGGGTCTATGATTATTGGTGCAGAGATCCTGTCACCACCTTCCTGCTCCATCATCAGACCCTGAACACCATTTTTCTAGCAACTACTCATCGAGACCTACCCAACGAGCCCAAATCGATGGGTCTACGATTATTGGTGCAGAGATCCTGTGAACACCTTCCTGCTCCATCATCAGACCCTGATAACCACTTTTCTAGCAACTACTCATCCAGACCTATCCAACTAACCCAACCTCAATGGGTCTACGATTATTGGTGCAGAGAACCTGTGACCACTTTCCTGCTCCATCATCAGACCCTTATAACCATTTTTCTAGCAACTACTCATCGAGACCTACCTAACGAGCCCAAATTCGGTGGGTCTACGTTTATAGGTGCAGAAATCCTGTGACCACCTTCCTGTTCCATCATCAGACCCTGATCACAATTTTTCTAGCAACTACTCATTAAGACCTACCTAACGAACCCAAACTCTATGGATCTAGGTTTATTGGGTTTCAAGATCCTGTCACTAATTTCTTGCTAATCATCATCAGACCCCGGTGAAGGTTACCATTTTATTATGTATCATCGGATTTACATATGTTCCCAATTTCAGATCTATCGGACTAATAGAAGTATACGAAATATCCGAACCTCCTCTCGGAAAAGAGCTGATGGTCTTCAAACGCTGGACCGATTTTCATAAACCATCTCGCTTAAACTAGCTCTTAAATAAAAAAAACATTCAAATCCGTCCACGGGTTTGATCGCTACGATGCCACAGACAGACATACATACATACAGACAGACAGACAGACTTCCGGACATAGGCGCCAAACTTATAAATCCCCTTATTTTTTGGTCGGGGGTTAAAAACAATAATAGGGCGTTAAAATTATTTACCTTGCATCGTTTGCATTTCTTAGATTAGATGTATACCTTCTCTTTTTAACACAGCTGTAGCTGTAATTAGGGTTTTTTCTACCCATCCTGGAATTAATTAAACCTTGAACAAATAATCCATCTTAAATAAATATATATATAATACAATAATATTTAATTTAAAAATAAGTTAATAATTACCTCAAATCAAAATTATATGGTCGCACTATACGGTTACGTCGTATCACGGTCGTGACGGGAAATTCGAATTTCGAATAATTCGACACAGGTCCTTCCTCGACAAGCGCTAGCGCGGCACTGAGCTATCCACTCGAGCGCAAGGCAATTTATATATATTTTGATTATTAATTTTGCTATTATTTTATATAAAAAAACAGATTTTTTTGTATTATGTACTGTTGCCAAAGACACGAACTTTATTTTGGTGTAAGTATTATTTACGGATCTTATAGCATTTACGAGCAAATAGGCCGTGGTTTCGGACAATATTTGTTAAAATCTTGTCTATAAAAAGTATTTTTTATATGATTATTTGAACGAAAAATTAAAAAAGTGAGGCCATATTCTCCTAAAGGAGTACATATTACATATAACCTGATGTTTTAATACGAAGTAAGTGTCATGTTAACTGAGTATTAAGAACTCTAAGTTCACCCTTCCGAGCGTTTTATGAAAAACTACTTTCAAAGATTAGTAGAAATCAGTCAATAAAATGCAATATATTTAAAATTTAAAGCCGTATTCCAAAAGATCAATATATGCTCTAAGCAAATCTGTAATTCATATTTATAGAAACATTCCTATTTCTGAGATTTAGAGCAAGTAAAATACCATTTTTATAGCTTTTCCGGAGAAATTACGTGAACGGCCTCTTAAATAAACTCGTTTACATCTGACATAGATTTAATTCGTTAACTGACTAACTGACCAGACTAAATTTTATATCTTACGTTAACCAGTCTATATATTTTATCTAAATTAGTCAAATCACAACGATTCAACAGAAGTTGTATACAGGGTGTGGCTTTTTTTTTTTTTTTTTTTTTTTTGTATGAGTAGTACTGTTGGCCGCAGATGGCCATTACAGCTTCACCGGACAAGAGGGGCGAGCGCTTTGAGCGCTCCAGCCCGGACAGGGTGTGGCATAAATAGTGTTCTAACTAGTCAACAATCTTAAATCTATGGTTCTAACAGTAACGGTTCGACACATCGTTTATTCAGCTAACACATTATCACACACATACCACAATTTGAACTATTTTTATCCATTTAACAATTTTTTTGTGTTTTTTTTTTTTTTTTTTTTTTTTTTAGGGTTCCATACATAAAAGGTAAAAAAAAAAAAAAAAAAAGGATAAGGGTTCCTTTTTTAAAAACTTCGTTTGTGTTTGAGGTTTGTCTGTATGTCTGTCTGTCACACCTATATATTTCAGGAACCACTGACGCTATCTATTTTAAACTTGGAATAGTTTTAGATCTTTTTTACCCAACCTCGTCGCAAATGATTAAAATATATTATTCCTTTTTTTTAGTGGGAGTCGAAATAGGTCATCAAAATTCAAAGTGAGACTACTATATCAAGTGGGGTATCACATGAAAGGGCTTCATTTGTGCATCTCAAAACAGATTTTTATTTTGGTTTATGTCATGTAGTTTTTGCCTGATAAACAAAAATTTCAAAAAAATATCGTTCCCCCCTTATCTCCGAAGTTTTGGGAGGGAAAAATCTTCTGGAAAAATCAGATATAAAGGGTAATGCAAGTCTATCTATATTTTTTCACAATCGTAGCGATAAATGTATGAGTGATCAAAGACAATTGGTAGGGTTCAGTCTCAGTTCAGTCATGTACATAATCATCATCATAGTCATGTACATAATTATGTTTGTTCATTTATGTACTTACTATTCAAACATAGTTCTTCGTCTAAATAATTTCAAACAAGTTTACATTGTAATGTGTTTCAAGATCTTTTAACATATATTTCAAAATGGGTTAATATCTCATGGTAGGTACTGGGGTCGGTATATGGTCTGTTATCGTTACTAAGACAAAATAATTTTAAATTTTATTGTACGTCAGTGTTTTTATTATAATATGTATGAAGAAAACTGATTAAAATAGTTTAGGAGTTATTTCTGGATCAGGATCAGGATAGTACTGAAGAAGATCCGCAACTGGTGCTTCTTGATCTTCATAAAAGTCACACGCGAGAAGGTATTCACGTTTTGAGTAATCATCGCCTTTACAAAACATTTCACCTGAAAGGAAGATAGTGTAATGTAGATAAATGATCTATGAAATGTTTTCATAGTGTAATATTGTAGGTAATATATACTTATATATCTATAAATTTATTTACAAGACAATTAGAGGCCCTTGCGTGCGACCTCGGTCCACGCATAGGGAATATATAAATAGGTAGGACTGACCACATTGCTAAACATATGAAAGGCACTGAGAAGGTCCTGAACTATCTTGGCTCTGGAAGATGAATCATAGTAGGTACTGCACTTGTGACCAGAGGATGTTATCTCGTCGTTTGAAAATCATAAATCACTTAGCGTGTTAATCGTGGTGTTAATACATTTCAGGATAAGATATTTTTACCCTCTATGTCCATGATGTGAACTGCAGTCTTTGCTTCAAGGGCACCGACACAGTAATGTTCCTCCATTAAGTCTGGATGCCAGTACATAATAGCATCTCTACAAGAAGTTCCAGCAATCGGCAGAAGTATTCTATCCTACATAAATGGTAAAAAATATTAGGAATTTTATTTAGTTAAGTATATGTATTTGGTAATAAGAAAATTTTAAGTGAACAATTTTACCTTGCAAATAATTTTATTATTAACAATAGGTTCCTTAACCTCACCAGTACAAAAGAATTTGCGTTTTTTCCTCATAATTAGGGTACTTATTTCCAAGACCGTTTTAATACTATTTCCTGAAATATAATTTATAATTTCATTATCAAGAATGTGCAATTGATATCTTACCAAATAAGAGAACTATAATCATTGACTATAATAAATTGTCATAATATCTTAATTACTTACTTAACCTTATAGCATTACTAAACTAAAATAAAAATACCTTTTTCTCCGTTTATGGCTTCGAGTTCCCGCATGCCTCTTGCTTGAGTTTCTCTACTATTTTGTTGTTTCATGTAGTTGGAAAGTCTGTACATAGCTTCAACGAACTCATCGATTGGACCTAAAAGAATGATCGTTGTTTGTCATCACAACATAATTAAGGAGTCATGCATTAAATACGTACAATAAGTAATGCTACATACCGGTTCCAAAACTAGCACCATCTAAATAATTTAGAAATTGATAAAATCGTAATGCTTCATCTGATTCTATTTCATCCATTACTGGTCTCTAAAAAATATATATACATAATAAGTCCTCCTACATAATAAGTCATATATCTTAATTAATTAGGTATATATCGATACAGCTGTAACAGCTCAGTGGGCGAGCGCTTGCCTTGGAAACAAGGTGCGCAGGTTCGGACGCCGGCTCGTACTTCTGTTTTCTTTAATTAATCATGTGCGAATCGTCTTTGTGCGATTGTTATTAGCTTTCGGTGAAGGAAAAACATCGTGAGGAAACCTCTGAGAAAGCCTAACTAGCTTTCGAATGACGTGTGAAGCTAACCCGCACTTGGCCAGCCAGAGTAGTGGACTATGGCCTAAGCCCCTTCATCTTGAAGGGAGGCCCGTGCCCAGCAGTGGGACATAAACAAGGGCTGGAATTATTATATCGATAAGTTTTATTTACGTTATAGTTTGAAACTTACGAATTTTCCACTCCATGCACCAACATCTGAATACAAAGAGTTTACTCGGCTTGGCATCCAATCTAATGACGAACGCGCAACCAAAACTGGATGCTGGAAATAATTACATTGTGAATTGAATCCATTCATATTTTCTGACATTGAAACTAAATTGATAGCATGACTGAAAATATAAGCTTGTGCGCTGGATAATTTACCAGTGACGCCAACTTGGAGCAGCTATGTTTAATAAAAGTAAAAAATAATAACAATATGAACCAAATAGGATTTAACATCGTTGATCGTACCAAACGTCGAATAATGAAAAATTCGTTAGGAAATAACCAACATTCAACGCTATCAGTTACTGTTCTTAACGAAGGTGTTGATTGCCAAGACGCTAATTGGGCGTCCAATTACAATATGATTTGCTTGGGCAACAGAAATCTAAATAATTGTAACATATTACCCGTTCACTTCGAGATGGCCGTCGTCGACCGTTATGACGTCACAGCTAATGGTACTGAGTGCAAAGATGAAGAATATGTTTTTGACCCGAATGCCCCAAGAGAACGGTTATGTTTTTCGAGAGTATGTATGTATGTAGATTTCTTTAGCACGGCCTATATCCTAAACGGTTGCTCTGTGACTTATAATTATGTAATTAAATTCGTTTTAGTTGTGGGAGTGACTTAGTCTACATATTCTTCAAAAAATAATAGTATGGTGGCCGTCAGCAACCGTTGTGTATTTTTTTACTTCCAAAAACAACAATATGGGTATTAAATGAACACATGTCTGTGTGATGGTCTAATTTTTTATGCTTACAGGTATAGGTAAATAATAAATCAACAGAAATAATAAAAACTTAACAAAAATAACAACAAAATCAACAACAACAAACTCGAGAACGCACGGGAGCACAAAACGTAAATACACACTAGCATTGCTATCCCTACTAATGGGACGACGATTGAGGTGCGGTTCGAGGTAGCGGGAAGGGAGGTAACGGCATTCTTGGAATGAACGCGTGTATTGAGTAGAATAGCTCACTATTTTTGCCCGACTCCATTCGACGATTGCTCCAGAAAGAGCACCACAGCATTTAAAGCACCACGACAACTTAAAAATTATACACATAAAATTTAATAGTTTTATACATCGATACTAATAATCGACGATAATAATAAGTCTCCAGATAAGCAGTCACCAACAAAATTTCATACAAAATATGGCAGTATTAACGAATGAGCGACCCGTCCAGGACTGCGCAAGATGTAAAGGTTTTTTTATAGGCGCAATGGTCATTGTAAATTAAATCTTTTGTACAATGCTGTATCAATATTTACGCTACAAAAACAACGATGTATAGCGTTACGAACTATTTTTACCATAGCGCATTATACCCGTTCAAGGCAAAACGTCACGAACGAGACAGGGATAGTGACGGCACACCACGCGAAAGGGAGAACGGGTTAACCGGAGGCGCGGGGGGTGAACGAATAAATCTCAACGTAGGCCGACCAACATAACTTTGCTGGCACCGCAACGAGAATAATTCTATGAGAACTATCCCGTCCCCGTGAGCACCGTGACTGGTTTCCGGGGGCTACAATGCGCCCCCCGGCGGCGGGCTCAAAGGCAAGGCACTGAGGAGCTCCTGGTGCTGATCCCACTGGAGAGCCCTGGGGTCCGCCCTCTATGTGCTCATGTGCCTATAGAAGGTTTTTGTTTAGTCAGTAGCGGCAAACTTAATTTAGTCCTAGGTATATTAATCTAATCTTTGATTTAGTCGGCCGGTAGCTTGGCGGTGGGCGGACTAGTAGCAGAGATATTTAAAGAAATATTTATTATTTCGTGTTTTAGTGATATATTACTGACTAGCTGACCCACGCAGCTCCGCCCGCGCTGTGTTTACGTTAACTAAACTTTCAATAATATACATTCGCATAGAATTCAAAACCTCCTTTTTTAAAGTCGGTTAAAAACTTGGATCCACTTTGTACTTGCCCTCCGAAGCACGGAGACGTTTCGTTCAAATGGCGCTAAACGGTCACCCATCTATTTAATGACCTTACCTAACGTTGCTTAACCTGATCGATTTCCAAACATTGTTACTGTCTATGAGTGTTTCCTTACAAATATTTATTATAATTATAATGAAAAATTGTTAAAATCGGAGCAAGCGTATAACCAAGTACACATTTTGACTTTAGTCCCCTCTCCCAAGGGAACCGTGCTGAATGTCGGGATAAAAAGTATCCTATGTCCTACCTCGGAGTATTAACTCAAATCATGCAAAGTTTCGTTTCAATCCATCTAGTAGTTTTAGCGTGATGCTCAGCCGAGATACAGACAGACAGACAGACAAAAATAAAAAAAAATACATTTTCGGCCTCAGTATCTGTTATAGAATGCCCTCCAAACATAATTCTCGAAATATCTTCAATGTACAGAATTGGACCTGTTACAGTTTTATTATAAGTATAGATACACACATCAAAAGTGTCTAGGGATCAACATATATTTTTGCAATAACTTTTCTCCTGATTGATATTAATTAAAATTTTCTTTAAGGATTCATCAAATAAAGTGTTTTCGTTTGTCACAGTAACGATAAACCAAGTCACCTTTGCATTAATAAAGAAATTTGCCATTTTCCTAATAAAGGGATTTTTGACATTTGAACCACTAACACAAAAGTTCGAAAAAAAGACTGAAATAACAGTTTTCTTTAAAATTTTATTGGGTAACTTAAACAATTAAGAATCCGTGTTTCTACCGCGAACACTAACAACACAAGAACATCGGTTTGGCATACTCAAAATGAGTTCATCCAAATCACGCTGTGGAATGGCCGCCCATGTTCGTTGCAACAACAAAAAAAGGTCTTCTTGCGACTGGATACCCTCCATATTCGGCAGAGCTCTTCTCTGTAGCATATCCCATGCATGCTCAATCGGGTTCAAGTCTGACGACTGAGCAGGCCAGGGCAAGACATTGATGTTAGCTGCGGCGAGAGTCTGTCTTACAACTCTTGCGGTGTGCGGTCGTGCATTATCATGCATTAACTGAAATAAGGGACCGATTTGCACTTGTAGAGGAACGATGACGTCTGATACAATCGTCTCAGCATAAATTTGAGCGTTGAGGTTGCCTCTGATCCAAATCAACTCAGTTCTTCCGCCGATCCAAATACCCGCCCATACCATGATGGTTCCACCACTATAAGGATGGACTTCCTGGCAGGATTTTAATCGCTGTTGGCGTCCAGGGGTTCTCCAGTGTCGTATACGTCTTGTATCCGGTCTCATACCAAAACGAGACTCATCAGAAAAGCACACGAAACGCCATTGTTCTTCTGCCCATTTTTTTGCCCAAAAATGCTTGATCCCTAGACACTTTTGATGTGTGTATATTATCTATCATTTAATCTAATGCTATTAACTTATACTAATGAAAAATAGATGTACCGCCTGAAATGCGACGTGTATTATGGAAGTTTTTGGATGTTTGCATGAGGCATTTTGATACGTCCTTACGCTAGCTACACAACTTCAGTAGCACCCACGGAAGCATTGACAGTGTCACTTAGTTTTAATTTTAGTGAGTATTCGCAACAAAACAATCGAAGATAGGTACTATTATGTATTAATTATCCAAATCCACTACCTACCACCTGTAGGTACTGACTGCAATTCCCAAGCCGCCTGCCAAGCGTGGGGATTATGGCAACCACTCCTTTGTTCAGCAGTGGGCGTTTCGGCTGATGATGATGAATAATTTGGGAGGTGCATCTCCATCTACACTAGATGGCGTTGCACCTCCCTGAAAGTAATCCTGGCGGCGCTCATGCTATTACTTATATAATATCATTGATCATTAGGGACCGGATTTATATGTAAATACATATTTTTAATTTCAATAGTTTTTGCTCAGTATGTTCTTCACGAATCATGACATTAAGAATGAGAAAATGCAATTTTTATTTTCCATATTTTTCCATATTTTGGCATATTTCAAAGATAAATCCATATTTTTACAAAAATGAATATATTTCTGTAAAAAGGGTAGCAAATAGATGTATACGAAACAAAGTACTTACGATAATCGTAGGTAAATCATACACAAATGTTCATACGGGGTAGGGACAATTTGCGAATAAGCAAAATATTTATTATTTTGTAAACGTGTCACATCGCAGGCGCTGAATTTATTTTACTTTCACCGTATTCACCTTATAAATACTCCTTTAAAAATCACTGTCGCGAATAGCGGTCTGTCAGATTCAAACCCGCAACCTCCGGTTTCCAAAGCACGCGGTTTCCCACTGCGCCATTGAGGCTACAACAGGAGACCAGTCGCATACTGCGATGTTGATAGAATATTCAGCCAGTACCAAGCCTTATTTTGACTAAACAGAACGATCTTGAATTTTCATGCATCCATTCGTTAGGAAGCTACGATGCCACAGACAGACATACAGACCGACAGACAGGCGTACAAACTTAAACATACCTTTTTTGCATTACGGGTTACAAAACATGCGATCCGTGTACTGCAACAACTCAAATACTGAAAAGAACTGCCATATACCTGAAAATTATGGTTATTTCCATAGATTTAAGATTTTTTTCACTACGTTCAAAAAGATGAACATAGCGTGGGAAGGAGAAGTTCTAATCAAATACAAACTGCACGAGTGCAACAGAGGCAGAGATAAAATTCTTTTTTTTTATTCTGCATCACTTTTGACATTAGCCACTGCAACGCTGCCTCGCGGTCTGTTTACTGTCAAAGTAAATCATAATAATTTAGCACGATCTCAAATTTATAATATAAAATATTATTGTTCCATTATGGTGGCTTGTGCAATAAGTGCATGTGATGTTACAAATCGTAATACAACGAATAAGTAAACATTTCACAGGTAATTGATTACTATTCCTGACTGCATTTTTGTTTGCTATATTTTTATGGTTTTGGTTTAAAATTTGGTTGAAAATCCTAATAATATCGTAGAATACATGTTTTTCTTCAAACTGATCATAATTTATTACTTTTATATGAAGAATAGCGGGATATTTTGTGTAAAATGTAAAACGATTTGTTTACAATAGGGCTTGAAAAAGTCCTGACGTCATGGGTATCGATATCGATATTAAAGCAAATAGTTTTTACTAGTGGCACAAATATAAATTCTACGTCTTTTTGTTTTAGTTTCAAGGAGTTTATATTTATACGGTCTAAAAATGGCTTATTCCTATGCGCTCCAAATCTATTGTTCTTCAAAATTAATTATTCCATACATTCGTTCCTAAGAGCTCCAAGGATTTTTATGTTAAAATATAAAATAAAGCCAAGCGTTCCCTAGAGCTCCAAAATATTTCGTAGGCAATAAAATATGGATTCCCACCGGCTCCAAGGAAAAAGTCATTATAATAATAATATGCAAAATCGTTCCTACGAGCTCCAAAAATTTTAAAGTACCGTTGACAAAATAATCCGGTCAGGATCCGATCGTCGATAATGAGAGCAATCGTAATCATAGGAATCATCAGTGCAATTGGTGCACTGAGTAACCCCCACCCCGCACCCTTTCCTTGCGATCTGCCTATTGCCTGCACTGCCTATTGATGTACAATGCAAATAGTTGACCTTGCACTCTTATAATGAGTTGGTGTTAGTAAATTTTTAAGTGCAAGATGAGTGAAAATATTGCTGCTGTACCTATGTCGAGAAGGCGAGTGATGAAAAAAAAACTAATATTATACCTGTTCTTTTTGCACTCTTACCAAATAAAACTCAGAACACGTACGAGATATTGATCAAATCGATAAAATAACATTTAACGAAATGGAACCCCCAAAAGATAATTATTGATTTAGACTTAGCCGCAATAAATGCTATTACTAATAACTTACCAGGAGTCAATAAAAAAGGATGCAATTTTCATTTTAAACAGGCTCTTATTAAATATTCAGAAAAATTGTGATTTTCATCATATGAAGACAAAAAACATGTTTTGCTAAATATGCCGCTTTAGCTTACTTGCCATTTACTGCAATCGATGAAGGTTGGCTAACTATAATGGACACTGCACCATTTAATGAAAAAATTACAAGATTCAATGACTATTTTGTAAAAAAATGGTTAGAGAATGGAGCACTACCTATAATACAAATATGTGGAGTTGCGAAGGAGAACGGCATCGCACCATTAATTTAGTGGAAGCTTGGCACAAGCTGAGCAAGCTCCTCGCTTCCTGGATTTTTTTTCGTTACATGGGAAGAAGCACAATACTTTACAAAATCACTGTGTTATAAATAATCGTAGTTCGTTAGTCGGCAGTCAATTAATAAATACTTAAAATTACAAATTGTTTTGCGGGATTATAAAAACAAAAAAAAAATGGATATTAAGGAAGCAATAGAACAACTTCGCAAATTTAAAATACGGTGCGATGAAAAACCATGATTAACGTTGGTTATTTGATTTGTTATTTTACTTAGTATACTGTCTCTGTATATCAGTCAAAATGTTATAACATTAGGAGAAATAAATTTACTATTTACATTTTTACCTAGAATTTAACACTATTTTATATTTATTTAAAAAAGTATTTAATCTTATTATAATTTTTGTTTATATTTTATTTTAATTTCTTAAGATTGAGTTCTGTAACAGAAACTGTTTTCAATATTTATCGTAGATAGCTATTTAGCGTGGACACTATATTGCTATAATGCTGATTTTACTATTTATTAATTACGTATCTAGAATTAATAGCTAGTATCAAAGCTATTAATTGTGATTAAACTGTGATTATTTTATAATTTTAAGTGTTCCCAGCTACCATTCAAAATTAAAACTGGTTGTGATTATTGATTTTAAAATTATATCTAATAAGTAAGCATAGGTATGACTAGACTGATTGTGAAAAATTGTGATAATTGAAACTTTAAATGTTTCGTAGGGGTTAATATTTTTTTTTTATTAACTGCGTCATAATTTCTACTAAAAGTGTTATCTCTAGTGTCCAATCTTGTAATAAAAATAAAACCTTTTTTAATTTTTAACTCATATCTTTTATTTGCACAATCATTACGATTCATCTGTCCAGCAAAACATGAAATCAACATAACTAAAAAAAAAGCAAATATCATTTTGTGTTTTAATTATGCTAACCGTACACGATTGGTTTTGGAGCCCTTGGGAAGGAAATAGTAGGTATTTTATTTATTTAACACTTTGAATTAAAATCCTCGGAGCTCCTGGGAACGAATGTATGGAAAAATAAAATTTTATAAATAAAAATAAGTATACGCTTTTGGAGCCCATGGGAACGATTTCATAAATTATATTTAATTTTATTTTTTCCATGGAGCTATCGGGAACGAAATCGTGGAGCGCTTGGGAATAAGCCCTAAAAATATTTCGCAGTCTCTATATTCTTTGTGTAAATTGATATGATAATAATAATAATTCAAATGTATTCTTTCAGATTATCAAAATAATTCTTTGATAAAACAAAAATAGATGCGGATTAAAGACTAGGATGGATGAAATCCCTACAATATTCCAGTGTCTGTGATAAAGATTTTGATTTCTGTCTGTGATATACATTTTGAGGCAAAATGTTTTATACAAAGTGTGTCACAACATCAACGTTGCCTAATAAGAGGCTGTACCTTATTTAATTTACTTGTACTTATGTATGACACTGAAAAAAATATAAGTCAGTACCAGTTCCTTTAGGAAACGATAACACTAAATAAATTATGTTTGTTAGCAGTTCCAATTGAAAAACAGATGATCTTGTTCTTACATAAATAAAGTTATTTTACCGCTATCGATACCCTGTGAACCTATTATTATGATTAAACTTTACTTACTTTAATTTACCCATACGCCACCAGGTATTTATGTCAAGTCGTTAGTCAGAAAATAAAATCAGAACCTAGAAACACAGAACCTCCTACACTGCGTTTTCCGGTTAGTGGTGTCTACTCCAAAACCACTGTTTCCCAATGACCATCGGTTTTACAGCAAATATGAGCAGCCACTCCAGTCTGGTAATTCGTTAAGCTACGTCGGCAAATTTGATTCTCTGGTGATAATTTAAAGAAGAAGAAGAGAAATTTAAAGAAATAGATATTCTAACGGTTGTATCACAATATATTTATGAAAATTTGTTGTATGTAAAGAAAAACATAAGTGTTTTTGCAAAGAATAGTGACCATCATAATGTAAACACCCGGAACAAACACAATCTAGCTGTACACTCCACGCGTCTCCACAGAATTAGCAATTCGTAAAGCAGCAGCAGTATTCGTATTAGCAGTTTGCAATAAGTATGTATTATACAATATATGTAAGTATATTGTTTGTCTTTATGATAATAGCCTGGGACGAAGGTCTATTCCACTTTGATCTCCACACATGGTGATCTGATCCCAAACAAGGCAGAGCCTCTACTATGGAAACCAGGCAACTTTTACTTATACATACTCATATACTTTTATTTGTAAATACATACTTAATAGATAAATAAAACCCAGACACTTGGTGGAAATCGAACCAATAACCTATTGGGTAGCCAGCCAGGATGTTGAACTGTTAGACCAACACGTCCGCCTAATGTTTTGGTTTTATACTATTTAGAAATATTGCATACTTCTCATGAATCTCATAGGGGAAGCTCCTTCACCTATACTGAACTTTAATAATTATTATTTATAATGCATGCTTATTATCATGATCCGATTTACGATGTTTACAGCAAAAATAAACTACAATTTTTGTTTAGAATGACTGTTTTACCACTTTTGACAATTTCACTATGAGATTTGCAATACTAAAGGTTATTAGTAACTTGTTTTAAATCAACATCAATTTTAAATTATACAGATAATTGTGTATATATTCACACAAAATATCATCGATATCGATTACGTACGTAGTACTTTTTAACAACACTTTTTTTCCTTTACACATAAACAATTCACTCACACATAGGTTTTTCTTTTTTGGTTTCATTTTTTATCGGACTATGTTTATCTTCTATATATAATATCTTTGGTTATTTCTAACTCCATATTTTTCCATATTTTCGCATATTTACGCTTTTTAGTCCATAATTATTATCGTTTTTTTAGTCCATATTATATGTACATATTTTGGAATCTTATATACATATAAATCCGGTCCCCATTGATCATAAACAAGTTGATAATTTTGTGGATACACGTGGAATGTACAGTACAGTAAGATTATGTTGTGTGTGAGTGTGTTCCGAATGTTAATGTCAGTTGGCAATTGGCATTCTGGTTATTCTGACTTGAGTTTAAGGAGAAATTTTTCTAGTAATTGCAATACCTTGCTTACTTTATGGTTCAATCATTAAAATAGGATCTGCCAAAATTTAACAAAAATATGCAAAAATTTCGCGCCGTTTTTTGTGGTTTTCACACTTTGAGTTGCTTTCTTCTCTTGTAATACACAATAATCACACACACACGTCACGAGTTTTAAGACGGCAATCAAACGAAGACTTTGGTGCATATTAGTATTATGAGAACAAGTGATAACATACATTATATACAAAGAAAATGCATGTTCGTATAAGAATTTTTGGGAAGCCAGATACAGTCGTTGTCGTTGAGTCTAAGCTGACAAAAATAGAACAGTTCCGACGAATAATTGAGGACAAATTTGATGTTCAACCTAAATTACAAAGATTGTTTTACGGCGGGAAGTTGGTAAGTTACCGTACCGTATTAATTTTATTTTGTTATCACTGTTGATTTTGTGGCGACAGATGCTAACATGTTTATTCTTTGAACTTAATTAATTAGTAACTGTCGTCGGTTTGACATGTAATAATGTGGGTAGACAAAGCAAATTATGAATGTTTCTATATTAATTTCTGGCGTAACGATATATTGTTTTAATTACTTAGGAAGCTTGATATTGTTAGGCTATATCATTTTTAACTAATAGTATAATTTGTCATCTTCAACTATAGTAACAGCAAAACAAATTTTGGAAACTGAGTACCTACACATATTATTATTGTGATCATACATGAGGGGGCTAAAAGCAAAAGCGCTACTGTCCATTTTGGCTCAAACTGAATTAGTTCAGTACTCTACCAGATGGCATTCCTAAGAAGAATGAGTATTTTGAAACATATTGAATGGTTCAACTCGTTTGAATACAATGTCATGCACTGTCCCATAGAAAAATGTGTTTAAAAAAAATTTGAGAAGCAAAAACGACACAGTCCTTATCAGTTAAATTGCAAATACTCTACTGTCCAAATCGGCCAATCACAGTAATGACAGAACGGTCGGCCATGACACTTGTATTGGCGGTAGATGATTTTTTGTAAGTATTAGGTGCAAAACGCTACTGTCCAAGCGTTTTGATGCAAACCTTACACTGTCCCAACGCTCAGATGCAAAAATAATACTGTCCTGTAATCAATTTTATTTTTTCCGTATAAATATGCTTGTTTCCATGATTTGAGTGTTATTCATAACCACTAAAATGATCTATGATCTTAGATAAATCAGTTATCTGATTATTTGTAAGTCCCTATAAACAATAAACGTATTTGCTACTTTTCGCCAAAAAAATCTTGGACAGTGGTGCTTTTGCTTTTAGCCCCCTCACATATTAACCACTCGAAGATTACGGATAATTTATTCACCCTGTGCACAGCAGTGATAAAAGACAGCAAGACCTTGGCAAGCGGCAAACACTAGTTGTTAATACTTTTAAGTGAAGTTATTTTGATATTTTTGTACCAAATATATCAACATAAATTAAAAAAACAAAAGAAAGACATCTTTATTCTTCAATAATCTAAAGGTATACAAATTGTATGCATTACAAAAGAAAGTTAGTCTGTTTAGATAAAAATTAATCCCTATTTCCCTTGGTCACACCATAATTTGAAAATGACACCGATTTCATCAATCTTTTTATTTAAGTTTTCTAATACTTTGTAGATGGTTCTTAGGGAAAAAAATGGATAACAGAAATAAAAATTATGTGGGCAGAGCTACGCAGGACAGTTAGTAATATATATTTTGGCAGGTCTCTTTTTTCCTTTATTTTATTATTTATTTTATTTATCATCCCTTTCAACACTAACAATAAATGATTATTTATGCTTTACTATGTTTATCTTCTCTACTTTACTTTAATATTATATTCTTGTTGAACATATATGTAAGTTTCTTGTTTTAAATTAATATATTTATCTCCATATCATTCATATATGTAAACTATGCCTACCTCCATCCAAAGGTTGTCTAGAAGAGATTGCAGCTTGCGATAAGACCATCCAATGTATACCAACATTAATTATACTTTGTTTTTCATTACATTATTTAGGTATGCAATAAAGTGTTGTCTATCTATATATTTTTAGCTAGAAAATGGCTATACATTCCATGATTATAACATCAAGCTCAATGATGTTATCCAGCTTATGGTCCGCATGCAAACAGAAGAGCACAGCACTGATAATCAAAATGAATCAAACTCTCATGAAAAGAAAAAAGACTGTGAAGTTGATGATAAAAAAATTGAGTACAAAGGTATTTTTTTTATGTAAAATTTATCTACACTCATATTCACATTATGAACTCAAAACTAGTACTCTCTTGACAGACATTATTCACTCCTGCCACTGCCACTTAAAAAAAAAAATTGTTTTATTGTGGTCTCCTGAACAAAACAAAGCTTCAAAATAACTTTTTTTCTATTATATAAAAACCTTAGTGTGGTATATACATTTTTTTCAGACTAAGATCTGAGACCATACTGCCAATTCTTCAGTTATTCATTATTTTACTGACCAAAGAGATTAGAATTTGAATATTTATAAATTTGATACATTGACTCTGGTGGGACGAAGTTGTATACAAGTTATTTCAATTAATTGTGGCAATATATTATTGTATTATTGCCAAAATATTATTTGTATTGTGGTTTGGTGGTTTAAATTTTTTTTTACCTATTACATGACTTTAGATAAACTAGTGTATTAAACCCTCACCTTTGGCTCGGTTTATAAACACACACTTGTGTTTAAATAACCCCTATTATGTCTGCCCCTGTTGTGTTTATAATAATTGATTATTAACAAGTATCATTTGTACCTCTAGTAAAAAAGTAATGAGGCTATAAGTAATATAATATGTAATTCAAAACAGATGCAGAAAGTACAATATATGCAGTGGGTGATTTAGTAGATATACGGGATCGTGAGCACGGTGCGTGGTTTGAAGGAAAAATTGTTAGAATAGTATATGATCCTGCACATTTGTCTGAAATACCAACCCCAAATAATGATTCAGATGACAACCAACAGACTCATTCCAATGAAAACAATCAGAGTTTTGACAAAGAAAGTGATGTTGAAAACAAACCGCCTGCTGACATTACAAATGGGGAAAGTTTGTCTAGAAATAAAAATAAAGGCATAGCTAAATATTTTAGTAAAACACCTAAATCAATTAGGAAAAAACAGACTGAAAAGGTGGTTGCTAAAAGTGACGAGAATACAGATAATATTGATGTTAAGTTACTTTATAAGGTTCAACTAGAGACTGAGTAAGTATAATAGTACTCCTTCATTAGCATTTGATTAATTTGTGCTGTTAATTACTGAATGTATGTGGCACCTTGTATTGCCGATAGAGTCCATAATTACTTATATATTTTTAAATAAGTATTGTATTAATCATCATCATCAGCAGGCGAAAGACGTCCACTGCTGAATAAAGGCCTCACCCCTTAAACAGGAGGTGTTGCCATAATCCCCACGCTTGGCAGGCATATTGGGGATCCCAGTATATACTGGGAAGTATATGGGTAGGTAATCCAATAGAAAGTCATTACAGCCCGTCTTCTTGTTTTCCCTTAGTCGCCTCTTACATGCACCCAATGGCAAAAGATGTGAGGGTACTATTCTTACCAGCCCCACTAGACAATGTAACATTCTACAATCGCTATCGCTAATAGAAAGTATAAAAATGTATGAGAATGACATATGTCATCGAAAAACCACGTGACAAATTGTAGGGAATAGACACCGTTAGTGAATGAAGAAATAGATTCGCTATGTAGCGATTGCATCTTGTCTAGGCCCTCTGGACACCACACAAATCAATTAATTATTCAATTACTTATTTATAATAGTACTATGAAGTAATATTTTTATTAATTTATGCAAATTGAAATGGAACTAATTAGGCTGATGGTCACAAGATGATTTTAAATGGAAAATAATAAGAAACCACTATAATATATTTCATAGAAAAAGTTTGTTTTCAATTAATAAGTACCTATTTTTAAAGTTAATATACTTAGTACATGTTCATGACGTTTTAAAATAATTGTTGAATTATGTGGATTATAAATACAATTTTAACTGAGAATCAACTTTGTCTTGCAGTGAGGAGGATTCTAATCTTTACTGTGAATTGAAAGAAATTAGGCCTAGAGCGAGGACTATCATAGATGTGAAAGATTTGAAAGTTGGACAAACGGTTATGATAAACCATAACACTGATGAACCTTTAGAGAGAGGTTATTGGTATGTATCTCTCATTTACCACTAGTCGTCCATCTTGGGTTAATATATTGTGGTTTAAAAAAAATAATGTACTATCCTCTCTTAACAACAGGTATGATTTCAAAGTGTCGGAAATAAAAAAAATAAGACTCAATTATGAATTGATAGGAACATTATACCTTGGACGCGATGCAGTGCCTCAGAATGATACTAAAGTCAGAGTGCTTGACAAAATATTTGCTATTGAAGAGGTAGTTCCTCTCGCTGACAGGACAGAGGATTATAGGATGATGATGTTGACGTCGCCTGAAAAACGTAAGTGTCTCAAACTTGTTTACATCATAGTTATACCATCAGACTTGTCATAATTTGAGTTGTAATAATTTCAGGATCCACGCCATTAAATTGTTTGACGTGTCGTGATGATGAAGATACTCCATGCAAGGACTGTGGTTGTTATCTGTGCATGGGGAAAGAGTTTCCAGAAAGAGTTAGTATTTATATTATAACTAGCGACCTGCCCCTGTTTCTAACTGGTGTAATTCGGTTCAGACTCGGTTGCTTAATATAGTTTTTTTTTATTACTTACATAAAAACTTAACGTCAGTGATAAAATCATCTAACTTATGGTGAAAACTGAAAAAATCGCGTGGTTTTGCAGTTAAGGGTCGTCCATTAATCACGTGAGGCTCGAAAGCGGGGGGAGGGGTGCCGAAAAAATCACGAAATATCACCAGGAGGGAGGGATATAATGAGACATCACGTGTATTTATTTTTCGTTGATTGCACGATTTCTAAACCAAACAGCAGCACGTGGCCTTGATTCACCGTTGCCGGCAACGACTTCCCCTTCAACATTTAATCAGTTACCTGTATTTAAAGATAATATTCTGAAAATTTCAATATATGTAGTTTGTACAAAAAAATACACGTGGTTTTGGAGAAGGGGGGGGGGGGGGCTAGTTTAAAACCTCACCACATATCACCAGGAGGGGGGGGGAGGGGTTAAAATGTTGCTAAAAGACATCACGTGATTAATGGATGACCCCTTAGCGGATATACATACAGACGCGGCAAGCGACTTTATTAAACACTTTGTAAATACAAAGATGTTATATAAGTAGGTCAAAACAAGATCACCACTCAGCATGACTGGAAGTTCATCACATCTGAGTGACTAAAGTCAGCCCCGGATCTGTTGGTCTAGTGGTTAGATATCCTGGCTGCTACTCGAGAGGTCGTGGGTTTGATTCCCGCCAAGTGTCTGGGTGTTATTTATCTATTTAAGTATGTATTTACAAAAAAAAGTATATAAGTATTAGTATCAGTTCTCTGTTTTCCATAGTACAGGCTCTGCCTAGTTTGGGATCAGATGACCGTGTGTGGAATTGACCCAGAATATTATTATTATCTACGATTTTTCGAACAGGGTCAGAAACTTGATAGTGGCGCCCCTCCCTTCAGATGATGGTTTTCGGCAGCTGATGATATGATTTTGGCGCCCCCTGAAACTGCCGCCCGGGGTTTGCTATCCCCCCCCCCCCCCCTAGATCCGGGCAAATTTAATAGTGCTCTCTGAGTGGTTGTTTTGGCAACGGAGGGACTCCTGTCTCATTACTGTTGTCAACTCTGTGGTTACATTAATTATTAACTACTATGCTTTGATGTTAGCTTGTATGTGTTATCACATCTATACTGTACTGATACTAACATCTACACTATACTGGTACTAGTTTAATCACTTACCATCAGGTGAGAATGCAGACCGGACTGTTGTATGTATATTAATCAACAACATATTCTTCCATTATATTCTAGTATAGTACAGACATTATAGTATCTGTACTGTGCAATTTGAATTACTTACGTTGGGTTTTTGTTGATACCAAAACACACGAATGTTCAACTTTTAATACACAATATACTTTATATCTAAATAGGGCATTCTGAAATAAATCTATTTTACAGATTGTTCTATGTGATGAATGTAACAATGGCTACCACATGATTTGCCTGACGCCGCCGCTCACAGAGTTGCCAGAAGAAGACTGGTATTGTCCCTCTTGCAAGCGAGATCCCAATGATGTCATAGCGCCCGGGGCTGCTAAACAAACGAAAAAGGTGTCCACAACCAAACGGGATTGGGGGAGAGGAATGGCTTGTGTTGGTAAGTGTACAACTACCTACCTAATACACAGTACGAATTATCAAATGTTTAGTCAAAAGTTTCTGATGTGATGTTGTTACTGTAAGCGAATTAAATATCATTTCCAGGTATTATATTGCTTCATATTGTAAAATATCTATATGCGCGATAGCGAGTGTGATTTCTATCGTATTTTCGCCACTGTCTTAACGTTTAGAGTAACATAAGACTCATATAATATTACATACGGGGTGTAAGGGACATCGTACCGAAAACCGATACCAGGGATCCAGTTCATGATTTTGAACATTCTAGTGTTGAAATTTTTCATCGGCTTTTTCATGAGTTTAAAAAAAAAACTTTTTTTTTTAATTAATTTTAGTATTATATTGGTATAATAATAAAGCCTAATTTCAATTTAAAACCAATAAATTACTTATTTGTGCAAAATTAGCAATCATCAGCATCCGAAAAGTCCACTCCAGAACAAAGGCCTCCCCCTCAGAAGGGAGGGGTTGCCATAATCTCCACGCTTGGCTGGCGGCTTGATTGAAATTAGCAATTTAATTTGAAAAATAAATATTATTCCGCACGTATTCATTACATGATCAAAAATTAACAAGTTAGTTATTTTCCATATAAATGGTTTCTGTAATGTTGTAACGGAAAATATGAGAAATCTTATACAAAAGTTTTCTTTACGTAGTCCCTTACACCCGAAAAAAATGGAAATTTTAGCGTAAGCTTTGAATGTCGTGCCCCAATCGATTGTAGAGTGCCATCTTTTTGTATGTACTTACTTTAGACCGTGAAAATCAATACGCTGTCGCAAAGAAGGATGTGATGTTTTGTTTTGCTCTTGTGTGGGTACTGTATCTGGCTAAAACTGATTTTACTATAGAAGTTCAATCTTAGCGAATAGTTAAATAATTTCAAAGAAAATTTATACCCTTGCGCCTTTTCTTTACGCACGAGTTTACTTATTGATCTAAAGTCTTTAGATCAGTAAGTAAACTCGTGCGTCTTTAATTTAAATATATTTATATGGAAATATGTAGTACATTTTTATGCTTAGAAACTTCTTAGCCACTTTGTTCTTTAGGGAAAACAAAAACATGCGCCATGCCGGCGAACCACTTTGGGCCGATACCGGGCATCGAAGTAGGCATGTGCTGGAGGTTCAGAATACAGGTAATTCACTTTTACGTTATTTTCCCGCTGTGATAGATTTATTTTTAAACGACTTCAATAAAAAGACGAATGTTCTCTATTCAACTGGATGCACACAGAGTGTTAATAAAACCATGTCCTATCGCTGAATGTATTATTCAATATCGCAATACAAACATATGTATATAAATCATTTTTTTCATAAATATTTTTCCTGATTTGTACCAGGAATACGAATATTCCCCATACAAATAGGACAGGGTTTATTTAACACCATGTATACAACGTGTTTACGAATTAACGTAATAGTCAAAGTCAAAATATCTTTATTATGTTTAGGCCCCACGGAGGCACTTACACAAAAATCATTTTTACAAACTACCACCGGATCGTAACGCGGCCGCTACTGAGAAGATCCGGCAAGAAATTCAGCGGGCTTGTCTTTTATTGTCATATTTTTTTAAACAATAATATACAAAAGTAGCCTTAAAATTCTAAGCTCGCATGAGTTGAGCAGTTCAAGCCCACGCAGCTTTATCCTCCAGGTAATCCGAGATTTTATAATAAGCCTTTTTTGACAATCGGCTTTTTATCAAAGGTTTAAATTTCTTTATTGGAAGTTCTCGGATATCCTGTAGCAGTTTGTTATAAAAGCGTATAGTTTGGCCCATAAACGATTTGCCTGTTCTGTGGAGACGCGTGGCATGTACAACAAGATCGTGTTTGTTCCGGGTATTAATATTATGTATATCACTATACTTTTTAAACCGAAACTAGTTTGTTCTGCATCTGAATTGATTACACTAGATTTTAATATAGGGTATTTATTAATATATTTTTATTTGTTTATGTATCACGCTAAGTCTGAAAACCCACTCTACTCAATGCAGAGGTGGTGAGAGGTTATTTACATCCAGCGAGCGTATCCGACTCGCAGGTAATGCGTGTAGAGTTGCAAACAGCGATAAAGTTATGGTATTAAATAATATGTTATATATTAGACATTAGTTACACGGACGTATTTATAGTTTTTATATTAGGGTTTTATTTATTTCAGCTATCCGAGACCGGTGTTCATCGACCACCAGTGTCGGGGATACACGGCCGGGATGTCGAAGGCGCGTACAGCATCGTTTTGTCAGGTATAAACGATTATTATCATTTAAACCTCTTCACAGTTTAATAAATCAATAATAATAATAATCCCTAACTTTCATATTGAATGTATTTTTAAACTACGCTTAATTATGGGCGCGGTGGTAAACTTTACAGCGGAAAAATACTACGCAATGCTATTGATTTGAGATATATGAAAAATAATTATAGTATATTTTCACGATTCGCTTAAGGATCGAGGATTAATCGAAAATACTGCACTCATTGAAAACGCGCCTTTTCAATTCTCTTCGTGATGGTTCACTTGCGAAACAAAAAAACATTAACGCACGGACGCTTTGTAGCAAAGATGTACACATGGTCTCATACTGAATTAGAGATATAATTAAAAAAAATATATCCGGAAATAAAAGGTAAAATTTATAAAGCCTGGGTGGAGCTGCGTAGGTCAACTACATAGTTATTAGTTTTGGCAGCTAGACAAGCCCTATCCACTCTGCCACCGATAAAATTACCTATCACGATATATTTTACACTTTAGATACCTGAATAAATAAAATAATGATGTACATACACGCAGGAGGTTATGAGGACGACGTAGACAACGGCAATGAGTTCACGTATACGGGAAGTGGGGGCAGGGACCTGTCCGGCAACAAACGAACTGCCGAGCAGTCCTGCGATCAGACACTGACCAGGGAGAACAAGTAAGTGATCCCATCCCGTTGGCCTTTTAGTTTGTTGTACTTTCGTCGTTTTTTGTTTTCTCTCTTATTTGATATTTTGAACGGCAAGATACACTGTCGCTGATGCTGATCTAATAGGCATGATGACTGCAACACAATATCAATTCATCTGTGGTTTTAAATATTAGAACAGATTGCACTGATTCCAAAAATGCATCTCATTTTCATAATAATAGAGAGATTTTCGTGATATTTAAGCAAATAAATTACTTAAATACAGCTAATCGCCATTTTGTAATAAACGCTGCTCAGAGTGAATGACGTCAATCCTGTGCAAATAAACAACTGTCAAACTGTCATCTCAACTTTTTCTTTCATACAATGATTCACTTTTATACCTAGACAGACGTTTATGTACACCGCAGTGACGTCACAATATGGCGCCATGCACCGGCCATCGTTTTGGAATGAAATTCAAACTCTGTTTTAAAAATTGAAAACATTGCCATTAATTGTAAATTTAATACAAAAATATGATTATTTTCGGCAATTGTAGACCCGTAAGTACATTATAGAGTATTTTTTCAAAATTAGTCATCATGCCTATTGTAACATGACAAACACTGTTATAAAAGAAAAGTGAAAAAATGACAAGCGCGCTGAGCAAGAAATTGCTGGATCTTCTCAGTTGAGGCCGCGTTGTGATCCGGTGGTAGCTTCTTAAAAATAAAAATTTGACCGTTCAAAAGTTTAGCCTATTCGAAATAAATGATTTATAATTTTTTATGATATCTTCATCATCAGCCGAAAGATGTCCACCACCGGACAAAGGCTTAAAAGGCAGGTGTTGCCATAATCCCTACGCTTGGCAGGCGTCTTGGAGATCGCAGTATAGGTAATAGTTAATCGAGGGAACGAATATTTCTTTGCATCTGATTGGCCTGTTGGTGCAGTGGGCCGCTACCCGAAAGGTCGTGCGTTCGATTTTCAACTTATGTCTGTGTCTTATTTATCTATATAAGTATCAGATGTCTGGTTACCATAGTACAGGCTCTGCCTAGTGTAGAATCAGTTTAATGTGTGTGTATAGTCCTTTAAAAAAATATCTACTGTACTGTGCGCAGAAAGAGCCTGCTTTAATGGCGTAATAACATGTTGACCTGGCGCACCCGACAATCTTTGCAAATGCGGCATGTACCTGTACGTTAAGAGAAGACGGTCTCTAAACATACTGTTCGTTATTATTTCCTACTTACGAGCAACACCACATCTATTGCAGTTTTATTTTTAATCTTAATTGGCCTTTAGATGTTGGTATTATTGTTTTATGTGTGTGGTGTTTGTATAGGGCGTTGGCAAGGAACTGCGCTGTGAAACAAATCAAGGAGGAAGGTGGTGACGCGGGGGAAAACTGGAAGAACGGCAAGCCGGTGCGCGTCGTGCGATCCTACAAAATGTTAAAACATTTCCCCAAATACGCACCCAAAGAGGGCATTAGGTAGGATGTTAGGAATTTTACTTTCTCATTTGTCTCAGAATATTGTTATTTGTATCAAACCATCCAGGCTTTGAATTAAATGATTCACTATGTTCCTGGTAGGTACCATCGCAGTGCCAGATTTTCTACCGCCAAGCAGGATGCTTTTCGGCGTGAAGGGCACTGTAGCTTGTGAAATTACTTGACACAAAAGACTTAGAGCAGCCGCGAGTGGCCTCGAGCGGCGTCGCGTTTTTCAAGCGATACTGGTCTTTTACGTACTGTAGATAAGGTTTAAAATTCTTTAACACTGAAAGTGCGCTGCCGGCCGCTGCTATCTTGGTGTGAATTGAACCTTAATATCTAATGTCTTAAGGGTCAGCAACGCGCTAGTGATTCTTCTAGTGTTGTTAGCGTCCATAGGCTGCGATTACTGTTTACCATCAGGCGGCCGCATGCTTGCTTGTCACCTTGGTAGAATAAAACAAATGAATCTATTATAAACTTATCCAGAACTAAGCTGCACCTATTAAATTTCGCGTTATATTATATCGATTAGGTACGATGGCATCTATAAAGTAGTGAAGTACTATCCAGAGAAGGGACTGTCCGGGTACCGGGTGTGGAAGTACCTGCTGCGGCGAGACGATCCCAGCCCAGCTCCCTGGGAGCCCGGCGCTAAGGAGTACCCTATCATTGTAAGTACTTTAACACTATTTGTAGCCAGTGGTTTCGCTCATGTAGTCTAAGTAGATACGTCACAATACAAAACTATCATTACCGAGGTGAATTAAAAGAAAATCCATGCACTCATTATATAAGTATTCATATTAATTATGTCATAGGTACAAGTATAACCACCAATGTACAACCTTTCAGTAGGTATATTAGAAAGAGCTAAGTTTATTGTTCACTTTTGGGTCTAAATTTAAGTTCTATTCAGCAATACTCACTTTATTGAAATCATAATTGTATGCATCCATCATTATTACTTGTTTATGAGAATAGTCTAAGAAAACCTAATTGATTATCGAAATACATTTTTTATGCACATTGAACATAATATTACGGTGAAACTCAGTACACTGCTCTTGTATAGATTGCAAATCAAAATTAGTGTTGACTGGTTTAAAATACTTTTTTTTTGTCTTCCACAGTATCCAGATGGGTACTTGGAGGCGGAAGCAGAAAAGAAGGCCCTGAAAGAGAAAAATAGCAAAGCCAACAAGAGCACGGGCAAGAGCAATAGCAAGAACACTGGCAAGAGCAAGGGGAGCAAGAAGCGTGCATTGCGCGAGAGCAATCAGACCACGGAGTCGGAAAGCGAACCCTCGCCGCCCGTTAAAAAACGAAAGACGCAGAAAGGAACTAAATGTAAGTTGCTTTTTTTTTTGGGAATGAGGAATACTGTTGCAGGTCCCTTCACTAGTTAAAAGGGTAAGCGCTTTAAACGCTCAAAGTGTATTACTGTCACTCAACAAATCGTCGACGTGCTTTTTGAAAGACGATTATTTAGTAGCGTGCATACATAAATGAGGTCCCTGGTGAAATTAAATGGAAGTTAATAGACTGCTCGCGCCAGGCTCTTGCCTCATTATCATTAATATTTCGCGTCATATTGGATATGCCTGAATTACTTTCTGACTGACCGCGATTAATTTGATCATAAATGTTAGTTTACGTGGCAGTAAAATGAAGTTTATTTCATTGAATAGTTCGCCACATAACTGACATGAAAAATATTATTAGCTTTCAAGAAAAGTGATTCGCTGAGTCCTGCCAACAAGCTGGCCACTATATTCACAAGGAGTCCAGGATCTAAGAAGTCTCCCCAAAAGGCTGCTGGCAACAAAAATGCAGAGAGCATGCTCACTGCAGAGGAGAAAGATATCATAAAAGCAGACACGCTTAACTCCAAGCTATGGGACGAATGCCTTATCGTGTGTGAAACTAGAGGCAGAAAGGTATGGCAGTATCCTATTTATATTTTGACAGTGCGCTTTAAAAAATGGTCTTCTATGTTGCATTCATATTCATATGATTATAAAAAATATATTAATTTAGCTTCAAAATACAATATTTAACAACATATAAACAACACAATAACAAGCTCTTGCTTTTAGCCCCCTCCATGTAAACTCTGACACGGATGATTGTATTAGTAAAGATGATTTCGTCTTTATGCATGTTGGCAATTTGAATAAAAAGTCCCAAGTCCATTTGAGAATATACTGTTATTAATAAATCTTGTTTGGTTCATAGGAGTTCGTAGAGTATGTTACCCAAATGTTCCTGTGTATCATATGCCAAGAAGTTGCGGCTAGTCCTGTAACGACGCCGTGTCTACACAACTTTTGCATGGTAAGATTTAACTATGGTGTTTATTTAATTAGAAGTTTCATACAAGGGTAAGAGGCAGAAAAAAAACACCTTAATTTACAAGGTGTTTTTTTTATTAGTTATATAGATTAAATAACATAACAATAATCAAAAATATATTGTAATATATGCCTAGCTATAATTTATTTTAATATTTGTTATCGTTAGGTCTGTGACGGACTTTAGACTTACGGTCGCGGTCACGAACGCTGGCCCAAAATACAATGTTTTTTTTAAAATTAATTTGCAGGCTTGTATAAAACTAGCTTTCAAATCCACCGGCGCGCAGACCTGTCCCTGTTGTCGACAAAGTCTTAACAAGTACGAGGTCGAGGCTAATGAGCAGTTGAAGGCTGCACTCAGAAGCATACTGCCTGGGTACGATGCCGGTAAGAAGTAGTCACGCAAGCCGTTTATAATGGCAATACTGTCGATAATTGTCGACTTTAATCCAAGTTTGGGAACCCTACAATAAGGTTGTTTGTCAGTCCTATTTTTAGCTATTATCGATTGGTGAAGTTAATTGATTGTGTATAAAATATGTGACTAGTTCATTTTAATTTCTATTTAAAACCGTTTTAAATCTTAATAATTATGTAAACTATTTAATAACTTTTTATAAGTTTTATGTTTATAAATCACATAACTTATACCATTATGTTCTTTTTTATGTACGCGAATAATACACGTTATGAGAGTTCGACTCATTATATCACTGTATATTTTGTTTTTAATTTACCGATATTTCGAGGGTTTTGCAGTACCCATGGTCACTGTTGGGCTAAGGTGTGGAACGTCCTTAAGTCATACGAGTAGTTATCCCAGTGAATAGGGTAGTTCTTCTTATAGCCTATCCGGAATACCAAAAAATAAAACTTAAACAAAATAAAACTTAAACAAAGAAGCCAGTAGTTCTTAAACTGTGCTTCGAGATATTCTTACTCACCCTACTAAAATAATAATTTTAAACAAATGGTGATGAAAATCAATTAAATATCTAGCAAAAACAATGAAAAAAGCATGTCACTTCAACAACTTAATGATATACGAGAGAAAGAAACGCGAGTGAAAGAATGTCTAGTATAATCCGACCGAATTAAGTAACAAATTTAATAAATTTGGTTATTTATTATGTAAACTACTTACATCAGTAAAATAATTGTCGGTCATCTTGTCGGTCAATTAATTCGAAATCTATAAATATTGTTGTCAATTTATAGTTGAGAAAAAAAACATTATTTTATTATTGATTAGAAAGTATGTCTACGAAACATTTTAATTTACTGTCAAAATGTTACTTATATGAGTACGTCTTAATTACTGTAAAAGCGACACCCCAAGAACCCTTTTAATGATTTGTTTTTGACTTGACCCTTTTGACGACGGGCCCGTTGGTCTAGTGGTTAGTGACCCTGTCTGCTACCCAACAGGTCGTGGGTTCGATTCCCACCAAGTGTCTGGGTGTTTTATCTATATAAGTATGTATTTACAAAAAAAAAATATATTTGTATTAGTATCAGTTGTCTGGTTTCCTTAGTACAGGCTCTGCCTAGTTTGGGATCAGATGACCGTGTGTGAATTGTCCCAGGATATTATTATTATTATTATTGTTTACAATTTATTTTTTGGTATTCCGGATAGCGTATAGTTATAACTGTTACTTGGATCTACAATGAAATAGCTTACCCAATCCTGAGGCCTTACAGTGTTATGTTTGGTTTGATACCAAACCAAACAAGCAAAATAATAATAATATAATCTGTATAAAAGCAGTCTCAATTCGTTAGATTTCATGTGTTTTTGACGGTAAGATACGGTAAAATACAATTCAATAAGCTTAGGTTTTGTGGACCATGTTTCATTATAAAATAGTTTTGCAAGGAATTTTTTAATGGAATGTTTGACTGGACGAATCAGTATTGCAATTTACTTTGTCTTTATTATATTTTTGCGATACTGCTGCGATTAAAGATGTTTTCTCATGATAAAACTATTTTCATCCTACTGTTAACGGATTAACACAAAACCTGAAACTAGTTTGATTACGCTACTTTTTATTATAGGTTATTTTTAATATGTTGTTATTTATTTATCATGCTGAGTCTTAAATAACGGCGAGCGATGCGGTCTCACCTATACGCAATCGGTAATAGGTTATTAACCTCCACCGAACGCCATGATGTGACTTAGAATAATTAAAAAATTAAGTTGGGTAGGTTTCGCGTTAGGCGCTGTCCTATTGCCATCGCCCGCGCGATGATGCGATATGCGATGCGATTTCATCGTACGATGAAACCGCATTATGATCGCACGACCTTCAATAGGACATTCATTTGTTACCAGTATGATTGAACGCGCGGTCGCACGATTATTTTCGTCGGACGCAACGCTTCAACGCGCGAACGATGGGAATAGGACAGCGCCTTATTGTATTAATATGTTTGATACGATATGCGTTGTTTGAGCTGACCTGTTATGTATCACACAAGCAATGTAGATAAGTTTTTAGACAATTTAGTATGTTATTTCAGGTTTTTCTAAGCACGGTAGGTTGAGTTCCTAGTAGCATTTTTGTTGGCATCTGGTTGGGCCTCTTACCCGTGCTTTGTTGGCCAACGCTTGTTTTGGAGCTGACTGCCGACCTAAAAGCGATCCAAAGGGGAAAAGCCAACACTCCCTCCGATCTGTCTTTGTTGGAGTAATTTTGTTTGGTGGTCTTTGACATTACAGTGACCACGTGACCACACGACCAATAATTATAGTCATTATAGTCGTTTGTCCAGCTGTCTCTATGTACCAGATGATTTCTATTTCATAAATAAGGGGTTCTTGTTATGATCCTTTTTTTCTTTGACTTAAAATATTCTAATATAGACCGTAAGTTCATATACATAAAGTAATATTTTTTGATAATTTTATGCAGACAGCATTTTAGGCATGTAACACATATGCAAATTCTTTGGTGATAAAATATTGCGTTTTAGCCAACAATTACCCTACAGTAGACTGGAACTGTGCAGTACTTTGCTAATGAGCAACATCAGGCCCAATATATGGTATATCAACATTGGCCCAATATTGATACAGTAACCTAAACCGCTACAGAATCACCCAACCGTAGCAATAGTGTCAGCAGGCTCTATTGTTGGCTTCGGTTAAACAAAATGCCCAAGATGAATACGTTAGACCTATTTTGAGAATAAGTTGACAATCCATCTAACCATTTGCCCTAAAACATTCCCAATTATTGACGTATGTGAGCCAACGGAAATGCTACTAGGGTTCATAGAGAGTGCTACCGTAGACTATCGTGGATATCTCATTAGCTTTAGTGTTGTAGTTTAATTGCAAGGCTAGCCTGTCATGTTGTGACCATATTAATCACTTCTATTGTTAAAGAAAATGTGTCGTTTTCACTCACATTGTGATGGACTAAGTGATCTGTTATAAGTGCTGTGCTGTGTTTTTCTAAATGCTATGTACAGTATGCTGTGGCTATGAAATAGTATTCGCATAAGGTATTTTTTAAGGACGACCAAAGTACATTAAGGCTATTTATCGGCGTTAATCTTCAGATTTGTCTTATCACTGCTTTCGATGATTCATTTATGTGTAAATTAAAAAAAAAAGCTTCACAGCTTTATATTCTATATCAGGTACATAGCGATTGTCCCGTTGAAAAGTTAGGCATTCCTAATAGGGGAATATTTCCCCCTTACAGAAGACTGCGGTTCAACAACGCCAACGTTGAGTGGCGTTGTGTTCCTGCAGTAAAGGTAAAGTACGGACGCCGAGCAGGAAGGATTTGGTACGTTGACCTGTCTCTGTTACTCTCAGGCCATTACCTGTCTCTGTTGCTCTCAGGCAAAATACATTGCGTCACGCTCGCAAAGATGCAATGACCGCGCGGTCACTGCATCTGTGCGCAACGTATTTTGCCCGAGAGCAACAGAGACAGGTAATGACAGGTCAACGTACCAAATTCTTCCTGCTCGGCGACCGTACTTTAGCCAGTGCGAGTCGATGTGCTGTTTTCCTCTCCCGCTTTGTTCTCTTCATGTGCAATAGTACGCTTTACTATCCACCTAATCATTGTTTACCATCACTTGGAATCACGGTCGACCACTAGATTTTTAATAATAAAAAGGAAGTGTATTTATCTTTCCATTTAATTGGCTGTGGAAGTTGTAGTAGTGAAGTAATGATACTACCTCATGTGCTTAACACGCGAGTTTTAGTTATAGTTCGTAGGTTAAATGCGAACTGGGTTTGAGACGGTACTGTATTTATTTATTATTAATTTGTTAATAGAGTCACTCTTGAAACAATTGTGATTTAATGCATATGCCTTAGTGGGCCGAACCGGCTGTGTATCTTTTAGAATGAGGCATGATTTATGTCTCATCCATTTTAGACTTAAGCTTCCAATACAATTTAGATTTTACTCGAGAATACCCGAATGATTATTATCAAATCTCAGTGGTTTCTGGTGAGCGCTAGAGATTCGCTTACAGGATACATTTATATTTAACTTTTTTATTATTTGACTCATTGGTGGGGGCTTAAATTATTAGGTTTGCTTAAAAATTATCTTGAAATAACGTACCCATCGTATGCAAAAATATTTTATTTAAAAAAATAAAGAAATGTATGTAAACTGTAAGTTCAAATAATTATGTACACAACATTTAATAATTTGCGTCCATTTTTAGGACGCGTCTTTTTCCTAACATCGCGCATATGAAGCGGCCATAAACTATTCCTTAGACAATGTCGATCCTTTCATTCGGAATGCCCGCAAATTCTTCGTAAAACAATATTTTTAGTAAAAGACATGTGATTATTAAATTATGTATATAGATTTTTAAGTTTATAAATTTAGTTATGAGTTTTTAATTTTCAAATGATTTTTTATACTTGGTGTTTTTCGTTTGTCCAAGATGCACGTGGGCAATTGTACGATTGTAGATGCCAATCCAACGGCGACCTCTGTTCTCATGTTGCATTTATGTTGTCGATGTTAGTACAAACAATATTTTAATTATAAGTTAATTATGTATAAGTATTACACGTTTTCTTTTTATTACTACATAAATTCATAACTGTTTGTTATCCACTCAACGCCAGTGTTTCACAAATGAATGAATTTCGCTTTTAATAAAATAATAATAGCATCTCTAGTTTTTACTGTTCATTACCTTGTGTGCCTATCTCTCACTCATTCGCCGTTATAAGTTTGCTGTGTGTTTTTTGGCCTTGAGAGTGATATTTCTGTATACCATCAAGCCGTTTAGTGTATAGGCCGTGCGAAAGAAATACATATGTACATACATACATTCTCTTGAAAATCATCACAACCCTCTTCCTGGACATTCGGGCAAAAATAAAAAGGCACTTGGCACTTAGAGCGGCTAGTTGGAATATCGACGGCGACTGGCGGAGACATCTCTGGCGCCCGGTATAGCGGTCCAAAATCATGAAGATCATGTACCTATCTTCTCCGTGGAACAACAGGCAGAAAACTGATAAACATTTTTCAGGAGGATATGAAATAAAAAGACATCAAGAAATCCATTGTTATAGTAATTTAATTACGATGGGTATTGACCCGGTTACCTGTGAGCACGACAGTGACGTGTCGAACACGCAGCGCTTACACTATGACCGTTACGTTGATACGTCCTAACGTTAAAAACTATTAAATCACAGATTACTTCGATAAATCCATGACCGAACCGCGCCCGTCATGTTTGTGCATTAATAGAGTTTTATGCAATATTGGAGCTCATTATACAATATTGTTTCATAGTGGGTACCTACTTCGATTCACATTCCTACAAATGTCTGAAATTTAATTGGGTTTTACTGGTCAAAATTTTTTTTGTCTATGTTGATAAAATTATAATCTAAGTATATTTTCATCGCGCGAACATTGCTCTCGAATAGTAAAAATATTTAATCTGCCTTAAATTGGTAACAATTTTATTGAGGTCAATCTTTTTTCCTATTATAATTAGAATCTAGTGATACCATCTAATTAACGAATTGACAAGGTCAACAATATTGTCGCATTTGTTCAAATGGTAAACGTATAGTAATTTAAGATACACATCACTTATCGAATAGCGAAAATGTATCATACTTTTCTCTTTTAATTAAATAATATATATAAATTAAACTAAAATATCACGAAGCATGTTGTAAATACTTTCTGGGTTTCTTTTATAACTTTGTTTCTTGAGAAAAAAAAATTAAGAAAGTGTTGTCTTAGTACCTTTCTGGATAAATAAGAAAATAAAGTTGGTTCCGTTTACTGAGTTGACTTCTGATGTAGCTATATAAGTCGGTAGATATTTATAGTGATTGAGTTTGTGATAGATATTTGCTTTATACGAAACTAGCGACCCGCACCGACTTCGTACGGTTGTAATTTAGAAGACTTGCATTTTTTCTTCTACTTACATAAAAACTTATTTAGGTTTTTTATATTATATAACCCTCCGGTGAAAAATTATCTAACTGATGGTGAAAACAGATTAACAATCTGTTGCGTGGCTTAGGAGGAGTTAGTGGATCTATACATACAGACACGTAAAGTGACTTTGTTTTATTTATACTGTGTATAAAGTAACTAAAACAAAGGCGCACTACCTCAAGGGTAGAAAGGTACATAGTTCACTTTCAAATTCCAAGCTTTACCAATCTAGCTAGCGATGGATATATAAATATATTATTTAATTAATACCTAAGTTTGTTGTACTTATGTTTGCTAAAAAAAGCACTCACTCACATATTCTTCATTTGTCCAGAGGGACACACGCACTTGCACAATACTTAGTATAAATAACAACCGTTTTACTGTGTGTTGTATTCTAGATCATAAATATCTATGGGAAAATGACAAATTCATATTTATTACGGCTTATGGATAATGTGAGTTTAAATGCATTGGGAAATGATTGGGAATTTAAACATGGAAATGAATTTACTAGAGAAATTGCTAGTATTATACAATTATTTGTCGATCTACGTGAGACCCATAGCACTCGGCAAGTCACATTGTAATTGTCCGGTAATCATAGCTTACATTTTGCCACGTCACCGACACTAATTCTTAGTATAATTAGATAGCAAAAAAAGAATTGCACTAATTTGATATGTTATCATAACAAACTGTTTGTGATATGTGTATAAAAAGATGCAGAATAGAGTATACCTAGGTAGAAATAAAAAGTAAATCAAGTTGATCCTGTGTCAGAATAATGCCAGCTTGTTACAAATGAGAAGAGAGAAAATATTATCTTAATAGGTAGGTACATATTAGGTACAACACGGAGTGATGAATTATTTTGCTCTTAAACTAATATAAATCTGTCTTACAGTTTAATATAAGTCAACAATTCATAATACATCTCTTATAAACTATATGTTAAGACGACGCAGAAAGAGTTTAGTCGGCGGATCGATTCGATACTGATCAACCGATCTAGTCGCTGACTATCCTCCCTTCGTTTCAACTCAATGTCAACATTGAAAACGTCGAGCAACAATACTTATACTAACTAGAATCGTTGCATTGTACATTGCCGGGACGGTTCTACATATAATGGCACTGTCACTAAAGTTTTTAACACAACCACCTGTTACAAGCCTCCAAGCGTTAATGTATCGTTTACATGAGTCGTTGCGTTGAAGGCTCCCTGCGAGGAGCCGCTGCCAAATTTTCCAATGATTTTCTCCATCGAGGTCCAGGTTCCTACCACGAGCCCCAACACGCCGAACAACACGACTATAGCATTCTTGACTATCATACGAATGCGTTCGGAGCGGGACACGTAGTACCAATAGGTGCAGCTCTGGATGAAGGCAGGGAACGCCAACCCTAGCGCGGAGAGGCATAGTGCGCCGATGAGGGAGATAAAATCGTCCAAGGCCGGCACCGCAGCCGCTATACCGACTGTAAAACATAAATAGGAGTAAATACTACATGTACACATGCAAGAAGGAACTGAGCTAATTTTGACAGATAGCATATTTCCGAATTCCAGATAATTTAATTTTAATGTACTTGATAAAGTAGATAACTTCTTAGATGAAGTATAAGTCATAAAGGTACTCACTTGTAAGTAATACAATAAATGTTCTGAGGATATATTCCCAGACGAGCAAGTGCTTCTTGTTGGGCATGCGAGGGCTGATGTAATCGCTCCACAGGATGTCAATGGCCACGTAGCACGCGAGTCCATGTGTGACGAAGATCGCGAACGCTAATAAGCCCTGGACCACGCAGGCGAGGCTGAAGGAAAAAAATACAATGTTCAATAACAATGTCTTCTGTCCACAATACATGTTTTTTTTTAAAAAAATCGCATCCATAATCTGAATTCAACCTCTTAGTTACTACATGCATAATGGGTACAACTTGGTCGGAGTGCGTTTCGGTGGTTACCTATTCATAAAATTTCTTCGAGAAAATATTATCAAAGTACTTAACGAGTATACAAGTAGACTGTTAGGAAGTTATTATACCTATATATAGCCTTAGATGAAAAGAAAACAAAGTTAAGATATGTTCGTTTGTACTTAGTACTTACGTTTCTGTATGGGATGGCAGATTCAATGTGATGCTAGGTTTGGCTTCGTCACCATATTGCAAGTATCCAAAAAGGCCCATGCCCACATATAGGGAGATGATGCTAATCATGGCGCTGTTCAGGACGCCGCACCCGCCCACAAAAGCTTTAGGCGTTTTCATCTCATTCTCTAGAGGTAGGATCTGTTGGATTAGTTATAGATAAATTTAGTGAGTTATACATATGTAGTCTGATTGTTGCATATCTATACAAAAATGGTATTACCTAATATACTTAGGATCATTATTTTCGTAATAAATAGTGGAATACTTTTTCGAATATGTTTTATATTGGTCTTCTATACTTAGAAGGTAGTTTTAAAAATGTAAGCTCCGACTTAGCCGTGGTCCAAATCTGCTGGTTGGTAGTTTTTAGCACTTGCATATTTATGGCTGCAGTATCTATCTATTCCACATAATATATCAAATAACCTGTCCCGGTGTAAATTACCGCCGAATGAAAGAATGCCAGCGTCCATGCAGCCAACTTAGGCTTCGGTCTCGATGAACCCGTCCAAAGTTAAGGTTTGAAGAAATTTTAACTCCCAACAACTTAGCATAATTAATACTTTTAAAAGAGGAAAGCGGTATTGACTTGGGAAACAAAGTAAATTACCAACTAGCAACTAGCCAACTGTAGGTACCTAACTACCTCCGCCTTATAGAAGTTCGAACATATGTACCTACCTACTTATTAAGTACCTAGGCTAGCGCTTTACTATCCGTGGCTGTATCGCCATTTGCCATCAGCGTGGTTATTCTGTAAGATGGTTTAACAAACTCGACAGCTGAATCCGCGGTGCGATATGAAATTTGCTCAACAAATTTGATATAGCAGAGCTGTCGAGTTTGTTAAATGTTATTACAGAATACTTACCACTACAGGAGAGATTGCGGTCAAGCCGTAGCGCATATTCGTTTTAAAAAGTAGGTAAGTATATAATAAGCAAAAAAGTGAATACCAAAAGCAGATACTCACCACACCGATAGCTTCAAGCGCAAACAACACAGTACCGAAGAACAATGGGAAGTTCGCCAGCTTCCCAGCTGGCGCTTTCCCCTCCAAGGTAGGCACTTCTCTGAATAAGTAGTAGAGAATGATGCCGAAGCTCACGATCGTCACCACGTTCGCTATCGCCGAGAAGGGCGCGAGGTACTTGAGATCCCGCACCCAGTTGAGCAGAATCAGAGGCAGGAGGATGCACAGCATCACTTGATGTGATTCTATTTCGAGCTCGAAATACTTGTTCAACACTTCCACGATGTTATCAGCGACGAACAGGACGTACACGCAGCAAGTTCCAATTTGATAGATCAGTAGAAACACGTTCACAATATGCCTAAACAAAAATATTGTTAGATTAAAATTGGATCGCTCGGTTTATAACAGATATTTGTTACTTTCACAGGATAGGCCTAGCCCAGTGTGTAACGACGGCTAATCTTAGTTTGTACAACTATGTTGAAAACGATTCCAGCCCCTGTAGACCTACGAGTACTATGTACCGTTGTTGTGAAGATAAAGAGTTAATAATTATAGCCTAAGTATTTAATGTATGTCGAGGTGTATATCCGGCAAAAATCAGCATAAATACATAATTAAGTATTTACAATTTCAAATGGCGTACATTGCAGTATGTCATTAATAACATCGAATAACAAACAAGAACATCTAGAGGGGCAAATAAGAATTTTCATATAATCTATTCCAACATGATAATAACTTACGCAGCATAAGGCGCGCAGGCTTTGCACCAACTGGGGCCCTCAGAGAGGGCGGCTTCTGCTGCAGCGGTGTAGGTCATCGAAGGCACTTTTCTTCTCTTGCACAGCACGTAGCACGAGTCCAGCAGTATGTGAATGCAGTAGGTGCACAGGACGCCAATGATGATGGTCCCGACGGAGCCTACCACGTAGCCCGCGTTCAAGAACGCTTTAGGCATCGCCAGGATGCCCGTTCCCAAGCTGCCTTTCATTAGATGAAGGAATGTTTCTAAGTTCCTGTTGAAATATATACTTACTTATATTTATGTATTAACACAAAAATAAACGACATTGAGCATCTTGTGCCATGAGCGGCCACTACCAATACCTACTCATTTATACCTAAGTAGATACCTTGTTTTTCTTTTAAAAACGGAACAATAAATGTATGAACTGATCGTGTGGATGACCGGTGGCCAGCCAAAGAAAATTGGTAGGTAGGCATATTCAAGAACAGGGTAGGTAGGTATATATTAATCACTCTTTCAAAAACTTTTTGCAAGGATTCATTTACTTACTACTACTTATAGTAATTTGTGTATCAGGTACCTACTATATTCTATTCTATTGTTGGTGTCTATAAAATCGGGCCTTGTAACCAACGGAATGCACTTCGACCAGTTGGATCCATTGTGCTTAAGGTACTAACTAAACGAAGGAACCAGAATTTCATTACAATATTTTCATTTTCCATAGGTCTATTAAGTGTAGATGCATTTAATTATTTTGTACCGACATTTTTTTCTACAATTATTATTTTTTTAGCACAACATTTATCTAATTGCAATAGACGAATTTCAAAGGACAAATATATTTTTTGGAAGGACGAGGTAACTTAGTGCATTCATTCACTAGAAAACTGAAATAGATGTTTATTTTTTATATTTTTCATGTACCTACATTATCATACTTTAAATTTCCTATTAGCACAGTAGATGTACAAACTAGGTCACGGCTATCCTCATTCATAATGGTAGTACCTACTTACAAAGAATACTTGTATGATTACAGGCAGGATACAACCTCATTTCCAGATAGTAAATATCGTCGGAAACTCAGGACGTTGCTGGTATTTAGGGGTGGGAGGGGGAATGGCGTTCACTTAAGGCAAATACACTGTATTTTTCAAAATATTGATATTACTTCTAAATTTTAAAACATTACATGTTCTTTACATATTCAGCAATCAACATTTTAACACCAAAAGTCTTTGACTTATAAGTAGTGGGAAGCAGATTAAAAATACAGGTTTGAGCGCCATTGCCCCTGACTTTGGGTAATAGCCGCTCAGGCTAAGGGGTAATTACGATCACATATGTTTTTTTAAAATATCTAGTAAGATCCATTTAAATTACAGTGCTAAGCGTGAAATCAACCTTAAACCATTCATAAACATCTTTCTAGTGTACGATAGACTACTCCCGGAAGACTTCATCTACGTCTAGTAAGAGCGTCGCAGCCACACAGTATAGACCAAATGAAAAATTAGATCAGCGCTGCCGTATACGGAGAAACACACTTTACGGTCCCATGCTGCGAGCTGACTGCCCGTACGCGTCGCTGCCTGTTAAAAGTCCTCAAGCCTCGCACTTCAAGCGCCGCGGCGTTTTCCTATCTTCCATTTTGACAAGGTTACAGAGGTGAGCGCCATTACCCAGTGAGCGCTATTGCCCCTGCTTACTACGTAAATATGACGAGTTCAGATGATTATGTAAATCGGGAGGATACTACGAAAAACATGATTTGACCGTTGCTTTATTGGATGAATTAGTATTCAGTGTGTGTTGTTTATTTGCACAAAAAGATAACATTTTCCTGAATCTCGGGACAAGGTAAATACGGTCGTCGTGTTAAGCATGCAAATTCGGCTTTTTGTGGTCAACATGCCGATTAGACACCGTCGTCAATCACACGTACTCTACTTAGTTCGTACGTTTCTTCGTATATCCTAGAGCACAAAATATGTTTCGCGGCAGAAAATCGGACACTCAGTAGGTACTTACCGACCGGGAAGGAAACTTTTGGACATAAGGGGCCTATCAACTAGCTAGAATGTGATCTATTTTTTTTATCGGTGACTTAGCCATTTTTATTGAAGTAGATAGTGCAGTTGCATTGTGACTACACCGCTTAATATTGGATCATAATATCTAGTGTCACAGTCACGGAGGTTACATCCAAGTGGTTACATACTCCAGAGCATTTTTGTATTCTTATTATAATCAAGGTTTTAGGGTTCCGTAATTAAAAGGTAAAAAAGGAACCCTAATGCAAAGAGTATGTCATCAGGTGCGACTTCGTCTTTCTCTCTGTAACTGTTTAGCGGTTTGCTTCTTCATTTATTTAGGACAGCTAAGGACTGGAACAGTTTGCCTGCGTCGGTTTTCCCGCCCGATTATAATGTGGGTGTCTTCAAGACTAGACTAACATATATACTTATACTACTTAAATAGAATATCGATGCTCGAACACTCCGAATACAAATGAAAGATTTTTTTTTTGAGTCTTAGTATCCAAAATAGCGCTTCAAAATTTTCAAAGTGAGACATGGTAGGTATATCTACTATTTCAAGCGGGCTATCATATGAGTTTGTGAAGGGGAATATTTGAAATAAATGTTTATGTAAACTTTACAGAAAAAATATATAGGTAACGTTGTTTCAAACTAGGTAGTATTTTTTTAGAAACGATAAAAAAACATGTACATAAGGTAAAACGGTTTATTCCCATCTCGGCACCTTCCCATCTCGGCACCCATGAATTTATTTGTAATTCCTACGAAACGTTCCCATCTCGGCACCCTTCATTAATCATTGTTAGGTTCACAGTGTAGAAAAGAATGGAAACACAATATCAGATAGTAAGTAAATCAACTTGATTTTTTATTGAATCAAAATAAACCTTTTTCAAAAATTACCGTTTATAAAACAAGATTAATGTAAAATACTAGGGTATAGTGGACAACATAATATATATTTTTATGGGAATTTAGAGGCTCCGTTATCTCTGCTTTGGCAGTAACTTAACAAATCTTAAAATATATAAAAAATTTACAGATCGTATAAATAATCATTTTAAAATCTTTACAGCAATTATTTAAAAACATATTACAAAAATCAACAGGTTATAAAAAGTACAATGAATAGCCTAATCAGCATATGCTGATTCATTGTACTTTACAGTACCTGTGTAATCAGAACGTAGGCAAGTTTGGTCGTCCATATTTTGAGAGCTTTCATACTCGTATTGAATGATACGCTTGATTACAAGACATAATCATTTTCAGTCATTAATTTTCAGTCTTAACTTATCATATAAATCAGAATTGTTAATTGTTATACGTATCTAGTACTTGACAATATATTAACTAAAAAAAAGGCAGTCTTAAATCCCGACACCTTTGACCACGTCGACGTGACCTGGCTGTTGAAGGATAAACACGCTGAAGGCTAGTCTGGTAGAAGTGCAGTTTAGGTTGGAGGCTTCAGACAACACCATAAGTGAACTGCGAGCCGAAATAGTGTCATTACGTGGCGCTGTTTCGGAAAGTAGGTCACACGAGGCATCGAATGTGAACACACGACGCAGAGTGCAAAATGCGTCCATCGGCAGTTTTATTGCATCGCCGGCTGTTACTAAGGCGCACTCCTCAACGTGCCTACGCCGCCGCTGCTGCCGCGCCACCACCTAAGCGGCTGACAACACAGGGGGAGAAGCAGAGTGCACACGAGCCTATTCGTGGGCATGCGCCAACCGGTCCGAGGAGGGACCAGTGCGACGAGGAAGGCTTCGTCAAGGTGCAGAGGAGAAAGAGGAAGCCAACCAACCGCAATAAGTGCGGCATCGCACCGACGGGACCAAACCATCTGCTGCGTCCCGCTGTCCCGCGACGCTGTTGTATGTGTCCAGATTGCACTGCTCTACAAAGGTCGAGGAGATTGTAGACTACGTGTGGATCAAGACCAAGCTCAACCTGAAAGTCGAACGGTTGGAGTCTCGCCACAGTGTGAATTTCAATTCTTTTGTGGTGAGGGTACCGATCGAGCAGCTGTCCTTCACCTTCACAAATGAAGAATTTTGGCCGAGGGGTGTTGGGTTCCGGCGATTCCGAGGACGGATACCCAACACCGCGCGCGACACGTCAACGGTTTCACGTGTCTTTTAATGTTTATCATATAATAATATTGGTGCGAGCTACGTCGTCTACAGTGACGATCCGTTCATCTCTAAACAACTATAACTACTGAAAGTGAGTGAAGAGGCATGTATAACAAGTGTACTTACATCAAACCGGTTTTCCATCGGCTGCATTGTTAATTGTCTCTATCTCGCTCTTTCTTTTGTTAGTTTATGCATACATCCGACACTCGAGCATCCCTACCGTGATAAATCTGATGTCAAAACCACCATCTTAAACTATAATGTTTAAAATTATTGTTTATATGATCTGTAGATTTTTTATATATTTTAAGATTTGTTAAGTTAATACCAAAGCAGAGATAACGGAGCCTCTAATTAGTGCAATTCAAAAGCTTGTCTGTGAATTTTCCATAAAAATATCTTTTACGCTGTCCACTGTACACTATTATTTTAAATTAAACTTGTTTTATAAAACACAATTTTTGAAAAAGATTTATAACGATTTAATAAATTATCAAGTTGATTTATTTACTATACTGATACTGTGTTTCCATTATTTTCTACACTGTGTACCTAACAATGATTAATGAAGGGTGCCGAGATGGGAACGTTTCGTAGGAATTACAAATAAATTAATGGGTGCCGAGATGGGAATGTGCCGAGATGGGAATGAACCGGTAAAACACCCAGTGTCCGACAACGCACCATTGTCCGACATTTAAAAAGTTTATTAAATAAAATAAGAGTAGTTTCTCCTTTCTGAATGAATTTTAAGAATAAACAATAAACGCGGATTATCTAGTTGTCATTGCAAATAACATTTCACACATTCGGCCATTTTTAAGAAAATGGCTTGGTATAAGTTTCGACCGTAAGTGATCCTCTATCGTAAGTCTAGTTTTACTAGTAAAATCGTTAAGGAGGTGAGTAAGATTTATTGCTCATAACTTTTAATTGTTTTGCTGTATCGAAAATGTTATTTATTTATAAAATTAAGACATAAATTGACTAGTTTTTAATAATTGTTTGACAAGGGTGTGGTTATAATAAAATAAGAAAATACGCATGTCGGTAATTGGAGTTTTTTTCTTCGCTTGTTCCAAACTTCGACACATGTCGAAAGGTTTTTGTTTATTATTTTTTGCACTTTATTTTATTACTTGGCTATATTTCTTCAGCACTCTTAAAATATAGTTCTTTCATTTAAATCGTCAAACTGCTTCCAGTGATCGACAGTTGTGTCGATGATTGGATATTCCATGTGTTCCAATAACCGACATACTTTTCAAAAATGGCGCCTAAAAAGATACACACCTTTTCAAATGGCACAGGCGATCAAAGCAGTCAGTCTGCTCGACTTCAAAATGCTATTGGGTGGAAAGCACGTCATTTGAGCACCGTAATGCGTTGATACGCAGAGTTTGATCGAGACCGTCTCTCCATGATAAAATTCGTGAAGTTCGGCCCTCAATTGCGGTTACTGAGAAAATATGACTACTGTCATGACATTTACGGGGTCAGAAGAGACCGGGATAGCTTATACCAGCACGTGAAAAATGCCCTTAGACCAATCCAGTCCCATCCAGACCAATCAGGTCCTTATGTTTTCAAAAATGGTTTGACCGAATGAAAAGTGTTTAAAATGACACGGACATCAGAGTTAAACTAACCCGACACTACGCTGAGGACATCCCATACATCAGCCTGTACTAGATTGGAATGGCTCTCAGACAGCTTAAAACAAGAAAGTGCCGGGCGAATCGGAATCACAACAGAACTTCTGAGAGTGGATGGAAAACCGGTACTTTTAGTCCTCTAGATGTTATTCAATTCCGTCTTACTCGAAGGTACTCCGCCAGAAGCATGGCACAGGAGTGTGGTAGTGGTTTTCTTCAAACAAGGTGATAACACCTCATTTAAAAATTATAGAAATATCTCACCCCTGAGCCGTGTGTACAAGCTGTTTTCGAAACGAAGGAATAGCAACAGTCTCGAACGTAGGTGTCATGATTTCCAGCCTACCGAACAAGCCGGGTTCCGAAAAAGCTTTAGCACCGTATACCACATTCATACGCTCTGTCAGATGATACAGAAGACTGAGGAGTATAATCGGTCATTATGTCTAGCGTTTGTGGGCTACGAAAAAGCCTTCGATTTAATCGAAACCTGGGCAGTATTGCTGTCCCTCCAGCGATGCCATATTAACTATAGGTATCGAAGTGTTGAAGTGTTTGTACAGCAACGACTACCATGCCGATCCAACTACAGGACGAGAGTACAAAATCAACCCGATTAATAAAATATTTAAAAAAAAAAAAAAACGACTTCAAAGTAAATTATCTAAAAAGCATAAAATAACGAAAATATTATTGAAGTTGGTGTTAGCGTACCTGCTGTGTATATTCTGCACCAACTTCAATAATATTTTCGTTATTTTATGCTTTTTAGATAATTTACTTTGAAGTCGGTTTTTATTTTTTTTTAAATAGTTTATTTAACTCTTTTTAGTGACTTATTTTACCAAGATAGGTATCAGCACTATCACGCAACTCGAACGTCTACATTACAGTAACTTACTGAAAACATAAAAAGTTTATATCTCTTAAACTACTGGACCGATTTTGATGAAACTTGTACTCTACCCTAAGTTGAAAAATACTCTAACCTTTGCAAAAAGAATTTTCGAAATCGGACTTTTAGTTTCTGAGAAATCCGCGGACAAACCTACATACATACATACATACATACACTCGTGAAATTTGGTAAATTTGTTTAGAAGCCCACATAGACTAACATATATGAATATTACGCATTTCTATTAATATTACATACATACGCGTCGAATACAGAACCTCCTTTTTTGAAGTCGGTTAAAAACAGTCGTGAGACGGGAAGACGTTATTTCTCCGGAACTGTTCACGAACGCATTGGAGGACGTTTTCAAGCTCTTGAACTGGTACGGATTCGGCATTAACGTCAATGGCGAATACATCACTCGCCTTCGCTTTGCTGATAATATAGTAATTGCGGCAGAACCGCTGGAGGACCTCAATACGATGCTCAGCGACCTCAGTAGCGTTAAGCCAAGCGGTGGGTCTTAAAATGAACATGGACAAGACAATGTCTAATGTCCATGTTGCATTCTTACCGATAGTCGTTGGCAACGATACACACGAAGTTGTTGATCACTATGTCTGCCTTGGATAGATTTAGTGGGTCCAATTTCGACAAAGAGAACGCCCTAAGAATCCAACTTGGCGTTTGGGAAACTTGGTGACATCTTCTCATCTGAAATTCAGCAGTGCCTGAAGACAAAGTTCATTCACCAATGTATGTTGCCAGTGATGACAATATGGTAATGAGACGTGGTCCTTAACAGCTGGCCTTTTAGTGAAGCTCAGTCACACAACGAGCTATGGCTCTCCATAGCTATCCTCGGAGTTTCTTTGCGTGACAGAATCCGTAATTAGGAGATTCGACAAAGAACCAAGGTTACCGACATAGCTCTCTGAATCTGCTAGTGGAAGTGGCAATGGGTAGGCAACATCGCTCGGAGAACTGACAACCAATGGAGAAAAAAGGTTCTCGAGTAGCGACCACGAATCGGAAGACAGCGTAGGTAGGCCTCCTACTAGGTGGACAGACGATATTTATTTATCTTTATTTTATTAGCCAATTGTCATTCATTGTGGCGTTCGAAGAAGGCCTATAGTCAGCGGTGGATGTCTTCCGGCTGGTGATGATGATGATGAATACCAATTAATTAAAAACAGTTCTACAATTTATGTTAAATATTTGATTAGTTAAAATAATTCATACGTGATAAAGAATAGTGGAAGTACGTAACGGGTTTAGATCATTTACGATTTTTGAATAAAAAAATATTGTTATAATAGCATTAAAAAGTCATTACCTACTTAACTTTAGATAAGTTTAAGCATGCCACACACATGTACATGTCCCTGTTTGTTTATTATAATTAAAATAATTAAAGTACATAATAAGACTTTTTTGGGCATGGTGTTGGGATTCGGTCGATATTTGGGTGACGATAAATTGAACATGTCGATTACTAGATCACGATTATTGGATCATGTCGATTACTGGGTGTCGATATATGGAATTTCCTTGTCGATAACTAGGCCAAAAAGAGCCTAAATCTAATTTGATTTATTGATCTACTGATTGGTATTACACTCGTTTTTACTTTAAGATAATATAGAATGAACCTTAGACTTATACCTTGTGCATGAAAGTATTGTATAATATCATAAATAAAATAGATATTTAAAAAAATGTTCATATGCGATCCTTAAAGTGTCGATGATTGGGGGTTTTACCTTACAAACTTTGTTATGCGGTTTGGTATTTTTACTACCCGAGGTGCTGGATGGATAGGATAGCTATCTTTTGTAACTACTTCCCAAGAAGGTACAGAGCCCTTGGTGCACGAGTCCGATTCACAATGTTATCAATACGGTTGTATGTTTTTTTTTTTATGTTTGTTACCTCAGAACTCTGTCGTTTACGAACCGATTTGGAAAATTATTTTTTTAATTGAAAGGATATGCTTCCAGATTGGTCCCATTTTTTTCAAAATCAAGTTCTGATGATGGGAACCATGAGTAACTGAGGGAACTCCTTAAATATTATAGGTATACATATAGCGTTTTTGGTCGTTTTAGAAACTAGTCAAGCATTTTCATTCAGAAAGTATTATTTGGTGAAGTGAATCTGATGAAGAAGGCCATAGATGGCCATACAACATATTATAAATACATATTACTATCGAAGTCGGCGCCTAATGTCTAGCAAATACTTACAAGGGCAGTAGGTACCTAACTGTTTTCCAGTTTGGCGCCGTATTTGATAGTAATATGTATTTATAATATGTTGTAGTCCAAGTCCAACAATGTAGATGTAAAAACCACTAATTCTTAGAAATTATTTCAGGCTTTTTAGTTGCATTTTGAAGGCGGTTCTTTTTTTTGTAAAAAATATTTTTATAAATTCTATATTCTAGTCTAGTGACGATATGTCACGAAATTCAATTCTCTCTGAATTTAATCCAAATGACAGTCGTGTAGGTAAGTAAAGTTCCTATTAGGTACTACCTGGTCGCACATTAGAACAACGTAAGGAAAAATCCTTGTTGATACTGCGAAATGAAGAAAGGAAATCGATACAGGAAGTATAGATTTGTAAGTACAGGAAGTGAGACGGTTCCTAATAGTATGATTAATCGAATGTGAATGATTCAATGGTGTGAGTGACCATAGGGTATAACAATGAGTTCAACTAGAGCAGGTAACCTCAAACATAATATGGAAAGCAATTTTGTAAAATTGTTTTACTCTTCGATAACAATATGTCTGTACGTTACCAAGATTGTGAGGCATCCATTATGTAAGTACTTTACGTAGTTTTACAAAGGATAGATTTTTATACGATAGTAGGTATGTGTGAAATCAATTAAGTATATATTTGTACGGACTGAACGAACGTAAGTACATAATACTTAGTAACGGTCAGATGGATTTTAATAACATTACTTTTCTAGGTACCTAAGTACATACACAAAGAACATCCTCTCTAGATGGGATAAAGTCCCTATGTGGGAAGTATACTGTACATTAGTGGGAACGAAAATCTTCCTCCTAGCCCTAGGCTATTGTATGTATACAGATGCAGGAATGAATAAATGATAGGTTAGAAGCAGTGGCGCAGCTTGTCCGAGGTGGGCCCTGTATCAGTTTGTTGGTGGCCCAAATGAAGATAAGGCCTAAGGGTTTAACTGAGACTGAGTCGAGGATAACATTATACGAACTTTTGTTCACACCCGTTCGGGGCCCTTGTACCTCGGGGGCCCCGTATACGGCTGAAACGGAGGTAGCTACGCCCCTGCCACTTCGTGGACCTAAACACACAACTAAGATCACAAATAAGGCGATCGGTGCACTCACTGGACATTTTAATATCAATTAGCGACTACACAGAATGAGGCTGGGTTTATCGGTCTGAACAGGTAAGAAACATTTCCTCTAGATTTGGTATTGAATACTGTAGATAGGTACTTGTAGATTTTGTGATGGCGAAAAATAGTTCTTGCAAGAATTATGTTGAAAGGTCTGGGACCTAGGAGCAACTTACACCAGATGATACACCGCACCAATCTAGTACAATCGTGGCTTAGGTACCTTAGGGTACTGACGGTAGTCAGTAACAATGTAAGGGTTAGGGTTTAGGTAGGGCATGCACAATGGATACAACTGTGTCGTATCGCGTGCCGGTTTCAGCCAAGAAGTATAGAATAGGCCTCCTAGCCCTAAAGTTCCCTAGCTTAGTAAGAAGGGATGACTTACGTGGTGGGATGATCAACGACTCTGTTGTCGTAGGGCTCGTACTCCTCCACCTCTTGCACGTCTTTCTCCTTCATGTTGACGAGGAACAGGTTCATGTCCTGTGGCTTCTTTTTCACATCCTGCACTGGTGATAGGCTGTAATAAAATAAAGAGTATATCTGTATTTATAGAATACAATAGGTTGTTATAGGACAAAGTTCTATTCTAGCGGACCTAATAATGATTATTCATTTCAAATGATAATAAAAAATGTAGATAAGTACCTTCATTTTTTTAATCTAGTAAGCATTGGCTACGCGAGGTGGGTAGATGTTGCTTATTATGCCTTTTTTTACTGGCGATGTATAGGTATTATTGGATACCTAATTATTATTAAAGTTATTCAAGAACCATTCATATTTAGCGGTATTGATTGCTAAGTCACTGAGGGAAACTCTCACTTAGGGAGGGGTTGGGGTGGTGGAAGGTGCATATTTATGACGTACTTGGTTATAGTTATTACTATGTCATTATTATGAAATTCGTAAAAGTAGGGGCAGTTAGCAAATGCGGCCCTACAGAATCCTATCTACATATTATTTTAAGTAAATCTATTAACCCTTAATATTTTACACACAGAAACAAATCGCACATAGTTAAAATTGCATCGTCACGTTTTTAAACAAAAATAATTTTTTTTATTGTTTGCTTCGTTATCCTGGATATTAGCACGAAAGGTTATGTGGCACGTACCACTCCATCGCCAGCCGATGCAGCATTGCTAGGATACCGACCTTCTGTTACAGCTATTGATTAACAATTAAGTTGTTTTATTTGCCATCATTTCTGTTATTGAACATTTAGTCAGATATTTAAAACAACAAGCAACTACTTGGAGGTTTGATTTTTGTTCGCAATCATAACGTTTACCCAAATTAGCGCACTATAAGGAAAATTCAGCCGAAGTATGTGTCTAACGATTACGTAATGTCATAAAATTAAATCCAGACATTCGACAATTAACCTAAGTACATTTAGATTATGGAGGATAGGTAATCCTAGGCAAAAAAATTGTTTCGTTAATAAGATAAACTGAGGAAGCTTCAGTTTCCTCAACGCAGAATTGAAACGAAGCACGTACGTAACCGGTAACCCTTATATTATAACATTTGTTACTTCACCTTGTGGCACTAAATGGCACAAATTCGCCTTTTAGCAGACACTGTGCACTACAGAATTAATTCCAAGTAGGTAGTACAAATTCCATTGCGAGAAAAACAAATTTACTCACTTCCATTACATATTTCATGCACATATACCTACTAAAGGAGCGCAAAAATTCATTGCCATCATCCACCCGGTGTCTGTTATTGTCGCATAAAATTGGCGATAGTAAATACAGATACAATGGGTAATTATGGTTTGACGTCACAATTGCCATGGATTGATATTATGGTCTGCTCTATCAGGCACCGATTAGTCATAGTACCTCTAGAAACAATCTGTCGGCCGCGACCTGTAGTCACGATTGATGAAGAGTGACAGATGATGAGGTATCTGATCAGCAACGTTGCATCTACACGTGCTATCAGACTCGCTAGATGTTAAATGACAGTGCACACTCGATAGATATTTTATTTTAATTATTGAAAAGGCACAGGCTTCATTTTAAATAAGTAACTACGTAAAAATGTTATAGTTTTTATATACCCAAACTGTAACCCTATAAATGCCGCGCACAGCTTAAATAATAATCAACTTAATATTATTATACACTTGGTTTAAAGGTACATTGGCTACTTAGGTACATGAATTATGTTGTATTTGGTAGACGAACTGGCAGGTAGGAGAACTTTCAGAAAACATATCAAGGTCTTTTTAAGCGTCATTATGGGTTCTGCACATTCGAAATAACGCATTGTATATCGCTACTGATTTTTAAGTGTAGTGACAGGCGTTAGTAAACCTGGCAGGAGAATTTGTATTGATGGGAAAATCCATTCAATAACAACCTTCCTATTGGAGCAGGACTAAGAATATCTTCTGTCTCGAATCTCCAGACACGGTTCAGACTTTACTGGGAACCAACTATGTATCAATCAACTACCGCATCACCTTGTAGGATAACAGTATAGTTTATTCACTGTTTAGCTAGCGAAATTTTGGCATAACGGAATGCGTTACTAACCTACTCGTTTAGTGATGTGAGTCACTGCAGTGAGTACTAACCTTTGTGGAGAGAAGTTGTCGTCCTCGAATGTAGGATTCACCATGGGACCACTCTGTCTGCGCGCCCATTCTTCTGCCTCCTGAAATGTAATTAAAAATAAATTATTATAGGAGCATTAGATTAATAAATATAAATTTATATTAAAAATAATAATTGTAAATAATAATAATATCTTGGGACAATCTACACACGGTCATCCGATCCCAAACTAGGCAGAGCCTGTACTATGGAAACCAGACAACTGATACTAATACTTCTATACTTTTTTTTTGGTAAATACATACTTGAATAGATAAACAACACCCAGACACTTGGCGGGAATCGAACCCACGACCCATCGGTTAGCAGGCAGGGTGTCTGACCACTAGACCAACGGGCCCGTCAAATTGTAATAGCATAAAAAGTCCAACTGAAAACAAGCAAAATGGTCTTACAAATTACATAAGTACCTACTTAATACATACTTAGACGAAATATATCTTTATAATACCTAAACACGCGTATATTTTCAACTCATCTCGTTAAGAGCTTTCATTTGATACCTTTAAATATCAATGTGTTTGGAAATAATAAAAATAAATACCATACGGCGATTGACGGCCGCCATATTGTCTTTTTTTTTTTTAATATAAAGCGTATGCCACTTCCTCAACCACGGCGAACATAAATACATGTTATTATAAGTCAATATCTATCAAGCCATCTAGGCTGTAGATCATGGCATACATACAAACTTTCAAAAAACAAACATAGCGCTCTTCCGGGGACAGTCAGGCAAACAAAAAAGTCAAAAATTTCCACAAGAATAGTTGCTAGTTGCTTTACTATAAGTACAATGAATATTTTTACAATAAAGAATACCAACAAATGAAATTATTATTACAATGTGTTGTTTTCCTATGAAACATAAAATCTATAAACACTATTGAATGTTGACGCTGACGTAGTTAATAATTCTCTCTTCTTGACAGTAGCAAGGATGCCGTAGTATGAATACTAAAGGACTAAAGATTGCTCATTGTTTTCTCAATGTTAACTAGTTAATTATATCTAAGTAATCCATTACCTGGTACTTATGATAATTTATTTAAATGTTAGTAAAATTGATGGCCAAATACTTAGGTATAGGAAGAAAGACATTACCTATCTACTTTTGCAAACTCAGCAGCAGCTAATCTAAGAAACCAAGAACATTATTTTTTCATATATTTATAAATCATGTAGGTAAACGGCTAATTGGTGACCCTAGTGTTGTGGGAACAAACTTATAAAGCCTAGATCACAGTCGCAGAGTAGCAGGCATCTATACAGGATACATTCTGAAGTGTGCGCTGGAATTACATGACTTAATGAAAGAAAGGGTATGGTAACATCCCCTTTCTGTCATCGGTCGACGAGACGCACGTGCGCACGGCGATGGCGATGCACCCTTATAGTGTGAGTGCCCCATCAGTCCAAACAAAGCGATTGGTTTCGAGTTTCAAGTTAGAACTTTTGACTCAAGTTATTAAGAACAGTACAATGCATGTTAATGTGCAATGGGCAGGCTTGTCGCCTACCATCGAGTGAACGGCTCTCTCCCTCGTCATGAAATTGTATTGATATATTTTCGACATAATCCAAATTTGCATAAGGGGTTAGAGTTTACCTTTGCCTAATTATTTACCTATTACACTAAGTGAATTTGGTGCGCGAACCATACTTTGTTTTTGTGAAAACGGTGTGATTAAGTTCAAAAGTATGTTGGTCTGTCTATTTGCTACTACTTCACGTCTAAATCATAAAACCAATTCTATAAAAATGGATATTGAGTTCAACAAACGATAGAGACAGAATTATCTGTACGAGGGAGCTACCTACATTTTTGTTAGGCAATAAGTAAGAGAACTATTAGGTACATATTACAATGCAGCTCTAATATAAATACGTAGGTAGGGTTGTCCTCATTCAGTTGCTACATTCGAAACTTAGTGGAAGCTACCACTAAAATTAAGATCTTAATTTTTATGATTTAATCAGCTCGATCGTGTAGTGAAAGCCGCATTAATTTCCATCTATTAGGAGATGTTAGACAGGCTGGCGGCATTTTGTGATGTCCACCGCGGCCACCTTCACCAGAAGAAATTATTAATAGAACTAGGCTCCAAGTCATCCCGAAAAAAACCTATAAACATTGAAAGCTGGTAGATGTAATTTAGCGAAGGTCGCGATGCTAGGCAAAATGAACTGTCATCTCTTTTATTGTACCTGCTCTGGGTGCTTATCACGAGAGTTAACAACTGGTTTCTCCTACGCTAGTTAAATGACACATTCTAAGAGTAGATGTTTGCTCCCCACCGGCCGATAACAAACTTTGAATAGTGAACCTTATATATCTTGTTAATGAGCAAGGCCATTCGATAGTTGACCATCATTATCAGCCGAAAGATGTCCACAGCTGAACAAAGGCCCCTTAGGACGGAGGGGTTTCCTTAATTCCCACGCTTGACAGGCGTCTTGGGGATGGCAGTATATCCAATAGAAAGACGCTGCAGCCCATCATCCTGGTTTCCGTTAGTCGCCTCTTAGGACCCCTACGGAAGGAGATGGATGGGTGCTATTCTTACCTGGGGCTCCCACCCCACTGACTACTCAAGGAAGGGGGGATAGCTAGTCAAAGACTATTATTTAAAAAATACAGGTATACACTCTCTTACTTTTCTTTCAGAATCATACTCAATACTGGACGGAAAACTATTATGAAAACTGACACAACAGAGATCAGCAGCAACCAATAATCCAACGCAAGGATTAAATTACATTTTAGATAAAATGATGGATCAGCCTGTACCTACATAATGTCCTAATCAGTAAAGAACAACTACGAGGTACTTTTTTGATTCGAAGGAATACTCTAGATAGGTACCTAGCCTTATCCAATAAAATTTGAGCCATGCGACATTCGGCGTTCCTACAATATCTTTCTTGGATTCCGATCAAGACAGGAAAATAGAAAACGCTCAGTATATTCTTAAACTTCCTCTTTGATTCTCAAATCACTTTACCGATTTAAGTTTGAATCGAATCGTAACAGTATTCAACCAATCAGAGCTCTCGTAAACAATAATAATCTAAAATGGAACGGACCAAATGCACCAAATGTTTACAGCTGGTCAGGAAGTGGTGACGTCTGGGCAGACTAGCTTAGCCAGACCACGAACCTGCTTCGAGACATCACGCCGCGACTGCTGGCATAGTTTCAGACTATCAGTATCGACTATAGTTTGTTTATGTTTAGCCGAATGCTTATTATTATACGATAATTATTAAATTAAAGAACAGTCAAGTATTTCTTAAATGAACATTAGTCATGCATGAAAGATGAGGAGTATTTTAGGTAGCAAAAACTATTTAGACGAGAATATCGTCTACTATTCAAGTGTTTATTTCTTCGGACAGGATTATTATTTTTATTTTTGAGAAAGTGAACCACTAATAATGGTTCCGATATGAATATTTATTGAATATACAAAAACGACCGAAGATTTCCCGAAGAACCTGAATAACGAGTTTAAGCATTAAGATAACGAACAATAAAACAATAAATAAACTCTTGCAACAATTTACAAATATCAATGGTTTTGAGCATTACTACAACAACATATTTTTGGGAAGTAACTTAATCCATACAAAATTAATTAATTAGTTTAAAATTAATGTAAATATTAGGATAAGATAGGGTATCAATTTAAGTTATTTTCTTATAATTATAAGGCAAAATTCAATTCTATTTTGATGTAATGTCCTTTTGTTTGTACCTTCTATCCTCATTGAGTATAGGATAGGTAAGCAATCGACCAAAGGAGCATGTTTTTTGAAGCAGCAGTGTAGCCATATGCCATAAAGAACACCGTTACTCAGCCTAGATTTCAGATCATAGCAAATGCCATTGACACCTGTGCTGTTGATTGATGTTTGTGGCTATTTAACAAAACTAAATGAATGTCAAAACCACGTCCAAACTAATGAATAGTTGTACTTCTGCTTTAAATGTATAATATAATTATTATCTATAGCATCCTTAGAGGAATAATGTTAAAAAGTTTATTTATTACGAAGGATACTTAACCATCGAAATGTTTTCGATATATATAAAATTAACGATATATTTTATTTTTATGCTGGCCATGAGTCGATGAGCGCCTTGCGAATACGTGGATCGAGGTGAACCACTGCGTTTCTCAATTTATGACGGGCCACAGCAATTTTAGGAGTAAATTATTCTCTTTCATGTTCTATTGTAAATAAAGTTCTTGGTATTATGAGTAGAGTAGGTACCATAATAATACGAGTAATAGTTAACTAATTTTGAAATTACGTCATCCTGGTGCCATACTTTATACGAACCTACCTTGTGGCGATTAAGGATTTCCATGGGCTCAAGCTATTTAGCCTCACCTGTCATTGTTACCAGTTGACCTATATACGGTCGCAGCAGCCAAATTTTCACAAGGTGCTTGTGCAGACACTACTTAATGCTCTGTAGTATTATTCGGATAGACCACAGAAATCTATATTTGGATTTCTGTGTGTCAGATCGAAGTATGCTAAACTAATTGCTATAGCTTTACTACCAATTAATAATCGTTTGAATACCCTGTAAGTATATAAGTACCTAACTATAATTAGTAAAACCAATACGGGAGGCCGTGCAAAGTTAACAAATAACTTGTTTCAGGAATTGGCACCTCCATCATTATTATCGTCGTGATATTTCAATTCGAGTAGCAATAACTGGTTTGTTTACAGTGTTCTGCTGGGTGAGCGAACGAGATGTTATTTTTTCAAATGTGTGACCTTCTGGGTGTCAGTGCCAAATTGATATCGGGTTGATAAAGTATGGTTTTGACTTTTGATGCAATGGCGCGCATCACATCGGAATGGCATGGTGATGCATTTGGTAGCGAATTTGAGAAATGTAGTTATATTTGAACATTAAAATGTTGGTTATGTGCCATAACGTAATATTATTTTAACGTTACAAACTTGGCACGATTTTAGCTATGAATTACAGACGCCTCAAATTCTGAAAATAACTGACTATGGCTTGACTGATTACTAAATTTAAACATGGCTACGTTATTATATGTATTTTGCGCTATTCATGTAATTACAACGATGCGTGTAAGTACACCAATAGTACAAAATACACCGTACATCGTAAATTAAAAGTTCCAAAATTACGTAGGTAAGTACACACATCAAAAGTGTCTAGGGATCAAGCATTTTTGGGCAAAAAAATGGGCAGAAGAACAATGGCGTTTCGTGTGCTTTTCTGATGAGTCTCGTTTTGGTATGAGACCGGATACAAGACGTATACGACACTGGAGAACCCCTGGACGCCAACAGCGATTAAAATCCTGCCAGGAAGTCCATCCTTATAGTGGTGGAACCATCATGGTATGGGCGGGTATTTGGATCGGCGGAAGAACTGAGTTGATTTGGATCAGAGGCAACCTCAACGCTCAAATTTATGCTGAGACGATTGTATCAGACGTCATCGTTCCTCTACAAGTGCAAATCGGTCCCTTATTTCAGTTAATGCATGATAATGCACGACCGCACACCGCAAGAGTTGTAAGACAGACTCTCGCCGCAGCTAACATCAATGTCCTGCCCTGGCCTGCTCAGTCGCCAGACTTGAACCCGATTGAGCATGCATGGGATATGCTACAGAGAAGAGCTCTGCCGAATATGGAGGGTATCCAGTCGCAAGAAGACCTTTTTTTGTTGTTGCAACGAACATGGGCGGCCATTCCACAGCGTGATTTGGATGAACTCATTTTGAGTATGCCAAACCGATGTTCTTGTGTTGTTAGTGTTCGCGGTAGAAACACGGATTATTAATTGTTTAAGTTACCCAATAAAATTTTAAAGAAAACTGTTATTTCAGTCTTTTTTTCGAACTTTTGTGTTAGTGGTTCAAATGTCAAAAATCCCTTTATTAGGAAAATGGCAAATTTCTTTATTAATGCAAAGGTGACTTGGTTTATCGTTACTGTGACAAACGAAAACACTTTATTTGATGAATCCTTAAAGAAAATTTTAATTAATATCAATCAGGAGAAAAGTTATTGCAAAAATATATGTTGATCCCTAGACACTTTTGATGTGTGTACTTATAAAATAATAGATAGGACCCATAGACGTACTACGTCTATGATGGTGGTGTGGTATGAGATGAAAGTGCAATGTTTTTTAAATAAAACGGATGCGTCATTCAAAGTCAAACATTTGAAATAATATGGAAATATTTAGTATTTGTGTACCTACGTAAATATTGTGACCATTTTTTATTATCATGGAATAAGTAGGTACCTACTTCTAAGAATCTCATTTCACAGTTTTTAAATAAGAAATAAAAGCTATATATTGGATTGTTGAACGAAAATAAACATTAAGAACAATTAAGAAGCATAGTTTAACTCAATTAATAAACGGCATTGGCATGGGATTGACATTTTGAGGCTAAAAATTTATTTGTTTTAATTTACATAAATCCTTGACGACCCAACCGATCCTGCTATAGTTGAAAATACATATATAAAATACGTTTAGGTGCCACAATATGTAAGAATATATTTATATATATATTATTTTATGTTATTTTGCTAGGTTAATTTTAGTTAATAAGTATGTGTCCTTTAAGTAAATTAACAAAAAAATATTATTAAAAAGAAGTAATATGTAACGTGAGAGAAATATGTGTAGTAAAACGGGTAATATAGTGACACTAAGTACTAACCGGCGGCACTATATTATTTTGTCATACCTTCGCGGCTCATTCGGTTCAACCATTTTACGCAGGTACTCCAGTCCAGTCAGTTATCAGTGCGATGTGTACTATTGTGTACATTATAAGTGCCACTTATGCCTATTACGCTGATAACTGGAGAGGTTTGGCCTTTGACTGACGAAGCTAGTGTTAATAGGACTCTACCAGTTCTAGAGTTACTTTTCAACATAATCTGATACTAGCTGCAAAAATCTGTATCATATAGTTGCTCAAAGGACTTTTAATGTCTCGGCTGATGTGAGCAGTGCATTGCGTCCGTCTATAGGCAGGTGTGGTGCTTACCATCAGGCGAACGTTTTGCTTGTCTTATCAGTAAGTTGAGTACAAAAAACTATATCATGTGAAGGAATCGTCTTTGTGCGATTGATACTAGCTTTCGGTGAAGGAAAACATTGTGAGGAAACCTGCATGTCTGAGAAAGCCTAACTAGCTTTCGAATGACGTGCGAAGTCCGCAAACCCGCACTTGGCCAGCGTGGTGGACTATGGTCTAAGCCCCTTCATCTTGAGGGAAGGCCCGTGCCCAACAGTGGGACAAAAACAAAGGCTGGTATTATATCAATTGCATTTTGGTGATATAACATGCAATACCTACAATCTAATACCTAAAAAATGTCGATTTTTAATTAAATAAGTGCTTATTTTACATAAATCAATGATAAGGTCCTTAGAAGTATCTACTTTGAAATGTTTGTACCGCTATCAAATGTCCCAAGTTCACACCCGTGAATCATAAACAGAATATGTTTTGTTTGTATATTTGCCATATTGTCTGTAGTGCAGTGTTTAAAAAGTCTAGGTCACAGGATACAACAGTCTAAAGTTAGAAGCGGCAATCTTGCAGTCTGCGAGTAACGATCATCTTCCTGCAGCGGGCGGCGCGGTGGCGGCGACGGACGCAGCGACACGACGGTACGGGCGGCGCGGCGTGGCTCCGCTATGCAGATGATTCAATTGTCCACCTCTAGTGATGGACCGGACCGGCTTATTCCACTTATCCCCTTTGAAAAATCTTATCTTATCCCTTGAAAACTGGATTTTAAATTGAAAAAATCATATCATATTCGTACCTAAAAACTGAGAATATTGCCTATATATAGAATATATAATATTCCTATATTGCCTATATATAGAATATATAATATACTGGGTAAATTTCCATATTTCTAGTAAATTGTCGGCAATATTTATTATTCCCAATATAACCGAAAAATTACCAAAAATATGGAAATTTACCGGGAATATTTCCAGTGAGAATATTTCTGGTGGGTATATTTCCAAGCGTGCGTACCTACATCACTAGGTACCGTGATTCTAACATCCTCCGTTTGTCGTAGGTCGATGTGCCGACCGTTACCGCTCTGCCACCCGAAATTGGCAATTACGTGTGTAAAAATAACTCACAACTGAAATAGTATGTTTACATGTTTACACAACTCTGATTCATGGAAAAGCCAATGGTAATGTGATAAAAATAGATTTTCTAAAGAGATTTGTAAACATCCTATGATTTGTATATGAGGTATTTGTGTTATTTGATTATGGTTAGGTATAGGCTTTTTCCGTTAACGTTTCTAATATTATGCATATTATAAAGAGGAGTTGATAACATAATTATAATTCCGTGTTTCAACCAAATAATTTACTTTACTATTACATAAAAACCATCCCAGCGGGGTTCCCATTGGATATTTTTTTGTATCTTACGAATATTGAATCATTGATCAATCGAATATTAAATATAGGACTAAGTATAAATGCCTTATAAACAAAAACTTTGCCAGCTAAAATATAACTATCGTGGAACATTAAGATGGCAAAATTATATACTTACGTTATTTAGTATACTTAATTAAAATGCATGAATTACAACTAGATGCGCGGCCAAGCAGGTCAATATAACTTTATTAGTATGAAAACAACAGACGCCTTCCGAAGGCTTTTGTGAGTCGGGCATTCGACGCCGTATTGAGATTTTTTGTGGAGCAGTATTCCAGCTCTTGATTAATGTCGTTTTTTATACATACCGGATACACAGTTGTTATTAGAATGATACATATCGCAAGTTCAGTTTAAGATGTTCTTCATATTAACTTACCTACCTATTCTTTAAAATTGTTTTCACTCTAAAACAATGATAGTTCTGAACACATTCATTTAATGTTGCAATTAGGTATAGAAATTGGATAAGGAATTTATTAACTGTCTACTTGTAAATAAGTATAATAAATATACTTACTTAACAAGCTTTTGAATTTTGCAATTGAAAGTTTATATTACGTGAAAGTTTATACTTTCAAAAATGTATTACTTATGTATATTTTTCCTATTTAACCTATTGGATTATTGTCGGACTAAATGTTAAGTTTTCCAATCCCAATGATTAAAGAACATTAGACTGTAAATTATTATGACGACTTGCAATTTACTCTTTCATTTAATTTTTGAGGTGCTCTAGATCAGCGCATATAGCATGCGCTGATCTAGAGCACCTCAAAAATTAGTATTTCAAACTGTTTTTCTGATATAATCTTAATAATAGAACTTCACACTTCTCTTCGATAGCTAATTGATAATCATAGACTTATCAACAATTGCGTGATTAGTTTTGTTAGGCAATTAAAATTATATATTAATAAACGTGGTTCGGTTTCCTAAAAACCCTTCACAGATCAAATAATCTATCTTTACAACATCTGTGTATTTGGCAATTTTATTATATTTACATCATAGGTCTTTTTAGGTACGTTGCGACATGTAATTGAATGATTCACTATCGGTATGAAAGCAAACCATGATAATATTATTTTAAAATGTGTAGTTAGTGAAGTTTGACTACATAAAATATATGTATTAGATATTGCTCATTGAAAATTGGCAAAAATAATTAAAAAGAAATTAACGCTACCGATACTCGCGAAGGCAGAGAGAAATAAGATATTACCTCATAACTTAGAAATTGATAACTTTTGCAGTCGAAATTACAACCTAACGTTCAGTGGGCCTAAAAAGGCCACATTTAGCATTTCGTCTAAAAGGAATTCGTATTCTGAATTCCCAGGAGATCCTACGCAATTCCTATAATTTTTGTAAAATGTCACATTCACACTCAATCATTTACTAACACTAGTAAAATCATTACTCATTTATTAGCACTAATTCAGCAGAATCATATTTAGTGTTAAGCTGCCATAGGTACGAATAAAACTTCAATCGTAACTTACTCATATTGGTTTAGTTTGATAATGCTAGAAAATATACTTTAAGTTAATGTTTTTTTAATAATAATAATAACACACAGTGTCCACTAATAACAATTCAAAGCGAGTATCCACAATAGTTTATTAATCATAAAAGTAATGGTAAATGTCCGTGATAGCGGTCTACATAACAAATAGCCGTCACTACAAGACGTGTATGAATTTTGGACGACATTTACCTAGGTAGGCACCATTTGGACCTTGGCCTTGGAGATTAAAACTGAGGAGGATATTATTTACAAATTATTTTTGTTTTTGACTTCTTATCTTAGTTTAAAGAGATTTACCATTGAGGTTGTTTAGAATTTCGATGCTGAGTTATATTTTAGTCTTATCTATTGACCTAGTTATAAAGAGAGCATCCAGTAATTATGTGGTTTTGAATTCGAATCTTTATTGGAGTACCTATTTTTTTTGTTGTATTCTAAGTGCTTTAGAGTAAACAGTAAAAATAAATTCTGAGCACCTCGGATTAGAGCAGGAAAAGAAAAATAAAGGTGCAAAGGAACCCGTCTAGAAAAGAAAACCTAAAAGCGGAATCGGCGTGTTCTACGTAAGTAGTACAATATAAATAGAAGACGGGACATTTTTTATGGTATAATAAATAACAAATCGCAATACATTTATGCAATATCATAACGGATGATTAATAATGATTGCACAGCTGTGTTACAGCGTCTGTACCGTTTAATACATACTGAAGTACGGATCTGAATGGAATGTCTATTACTTGAGTTGACACATCTGCCCTTTGTACGTTTCCATGCGGGACGTTCCGCTCGGTTTTAAACATCTCTAGAACCTAATATTCACAAGGAGACGTTGTATAGTAAAGGGCATTGAAAGAGTACTACCAGTATAGGCACCTATAGCTCATATCTGAAAACTACACTGCCGCGGAAATAACCGGAAGAGGAAGTAGAAGTATGTACTAGCGCAGGTATATTGGGTGGTTAAATTATGATCTGTAGGTAAGTAAGTAATAAATGTAGGAATTGGTTATGTGAGATCAATTTAAAACTAAGGCAGGCTAAAGGAAGGCAGTTATCGTAGTGGCCTTGTCATTAGACTATTTCTGGTATTTAATAGAAAGTAGTCGCCTAGATCAACAGGGCTGCTTCAATTACTTTTTGTTGCTCTACGTCTAATAAAAACCGTGCCAAAGGTTTCTTACTCATGGTCGGGACAGGATATGTAAATATTAGCAGGTACTTGCGTGTAGTCAGACAGGTGTCTGTAAATAGGTAGTTATAGAAGTAAATTTGCATTATGTAATCTAAAGTTACGGAAAAATACCAAGCACTAATAGAGTGAGCAAACATACAGTGGAAAATTATATTTCTTCCTACTAGCTGAATGCACATTGTTATATTGAACAGATTACAAATAATAATACATAAACATACTATTGGGGCATATAAATATTACATATATCTAGTCTTGTCAACTGTCTCTCTCTGAGCAAACATGGAAAACTATTATAAATTCTTCATGCCTCAAACGAGAATTTTCATTACAGACCTAAAAAACATTCATTTATTCATGCAATTGTTTATATCGTCGTTGGTTAAAGTCTGCACTAATTTATTTAGGCCTTCTATTTATGTAAATAAAAAAAGCGTCATAATTTCAAGGGATATTAAGTATTCAAATTAATCGCCAATGCCTACACTCATACAATTTATAGATACATACAATAAAATTACACACACTTGTTTTAAATTATCAACTTACTGACGACATACCTGTGTCCTTCATGCGATGTGAATAAACTTACGCAAAAACCAGTCTTTATTTTCTCCAAAAAATAATACCTATATTACGGAAATATAGCATCTGCCAACCTGCCATAAACACGAAAAGGAACGTATAAGGTAAGGTTATTGTTCAAGTAAGTTGAACGCAATCACAAAACAGCTGCTTTTATGTGTTTTGTACCTAAAAGTTTATCTATATACTTTATGGAGTTTTTAGAAACAGGAAATGGAAAAAAAACTATGGAAACAAGTGGAAGAAATTGCGTTTATCACCATTTCAGGCAGACATATTACAAATTTAAATAAAATACATAGGTAGGAATGCGAAGAATAGGGAACCGCCTCTTTTTCGAAGTCTGTTAGAACTGATCATTAATTTCCCTTTTCGGAATTTCAGAAATAATTTTTATTTCACCAGTTTGACCGCCAGAACGACGACGGTGAATGTCTTGCCCTAACAGCTGACAAAGGACGTATAAACTGCTAAATAAGGGAAGGGGTACAGCTGATGGCATGGATAAATAATGAAAACGGTGACCAGTAGATACTACTCTAAAAACCAATATATAATAATAATACCAGCTCTTGTTTATGTCCCACTGCTGGGCACGGGCCTCCCTTTAAGATGAAGGGGCTTAGGCCATAGTCCACCACGCTGGCCGAGTGCGGGTTGGCGGACTTCACACGTCATTCGAAAGCTAGTTAGGCTTTCTCAGATATGCAGGTTTCCTCACGATGATTTCCTTCACTGAAAGCTAGTAACAATCGCACAAAGGGGGGTTCGAACCTACGCACCTTGTTTCCAAGGCAAGCGCTCGCCCACTGAGCTGTTGCAGCTACAAAACCAAAGTAAAGGTTAATTCAGTCCAATTTTAATTTCACTAATCAAGTAGCAATCCTGGAAACATGGACGGCAGTGCCGCATTGCTATCGTCGGAAAAAGAGAAAACATTAAAAATGTCACTGGTTTCCAAAGTAAATCAAATATTTCAAAATAAATCAAGTTAAGCATTGATTGCCGCGAGCGACCAACAGAGACATCCTTACCAATGCCGTTCTATACGCCGCGTTTTCTGTTCACGGACCCTAAGGCCGTTTGCGCTCGAACCAGATCTAACTGGATTTTGCCGAGAATAAAGAGCAATTGGGTGAGTTATTCTGCACGAGGTAGCTTACAAGCTCGCTGGCTCCGTTATGCATAAAACTTGCCACGATTTCTATTAATTCTTATGGAAATACGTTACAAACTACAATCAAAGTAGGTATGTAGATTTGTGATGGAGACGATAGATCCGTTGGGCCGGCAACCGGGAACCCATTAGGACCTAGTGGGCTCCCCTAGTGACTAATTGGTTAAAAAAATGGGCATCTCTTTATTGAAATATCTGGTGGCCAGAACGCTGGCATTTGTTTCGGCGAAGACAATGCAATGCTGTCAACATATTGAGCATCTTGCCGGTCTATAGTGAAGACAACTTGTACCTACATTATATTTTTAGTGTTCCTATATTACAAATTATTATATATTACTAGCTGACCCACGCAGTTCCGCTCGCGCTCTTTCACTTTGCTGAAGATGATGACATGATCAAATGCATAGTTTACGATTCTATAGGTACCTAAAGGACATACAGACAAACATTCAATTTTATATATATAGACTAGCTGACATCTACACCTACCTATCCTACCTATCCGACAATTTTTCCTCGTAATTCGCGTAATTTCAGACAAATTTTACAATGGCTATTAGGTACTTACAGGTAGTTGTAAGCGGTAATTTATATCCACACTATCGACTAGAATGCTGCAGCGAGACTTAATAATTAAAAAAAATTAAAACAGTAATTGCTGAATCCTCTTAATTAAAAAAGCGAACTATCGAGTGTGAGTGTTATTGGATTGCTACGAAACCAGACCAGACCAGAAATTTAAGATCGGATTCATATTAGGGCCAAAAAAATATGAGATTTTTAACAAATGAGTTACATATATAGAATTGTATTGATACGCAGAATAATACCTACCCTCACGGATCGGGCAAGGGTTTTCAAACACTCTGTCGGTATAGAGTACAAAGTTTTATATGCGGAGTGATCGGCTTACGTAGGTATATGGTGATCAGGAATAGGTATTCTGTCTATTATAACTATATCAGCTTCATTAATGCAATCGATGATGGTAAAGTATAGTCTAGCCTATTAAAAACCTATTGAATTTTGTGCAAATACTTTATCTACTAATTTATTATGAAAAGAAACGAACGACCCAATAAATGAAACTGTAATTAATCATTATACTTATTAGTTCTTACTTTTATACAGGTTGTTCGGTGCATCGTTTGCCAAATTGATTTGGCAGAAAGAAGAGGTATTTGGCTACTTCTTTAGGCCATAAAACTCATTACTTGTCACACCAGTATTTTTGCTACAACATTTAATTTTTATTTTGAAAAAATGCAGAATTCAGCATTTAAGCCTAAATTACAAATTAAAATAAAAGATATTAATATGGTGTTCAAATTTCATTTTATTTCTTAAATGTACAGTTGTATAGTTCTATCAAAAACAAAATTACTTGCTAGTAACATCTAGTTTTTTTTTAATAGCAAACATAGTTTCTGAAAAAAGCTTAAATGCTGAATACTGGAATTTTTCAAGATAAAAATTAAATAGTTGTAAGAAAAATGCGGGCTATGGACTCTCCATAGCCCGCATTTTGCACCCAGCATAGCTAGAGAGCTATGCTGGGTGTTTCTCTGAGGGACCGAATGCAGAATGAAGTAGTTCGCCAGAGAACCAATGTTACCGACATAGCTCAAAGGATTAGCCAGCTGAAGTGGAAGTGGGCTGGTCATATTTGCCGAAGAACCGAAGACCGTTGGGGTAAACTAGTTCTGGAGTGGAGACCGCGAATCGGGGAGGCCTATGTCCAACAGTAGACGAATGTGGGCTGATGATGATGAAGAAAAATACTGGTGTGGCAAGTAATGAGTTTAATGGCCAAAAGAAGTAGCCAATGACCTCTTCTTTCGGTCAAATCAATTTGGCAAACGATGCACCAAACACCCTATATACTAGGAAAGGATACATACATACGTTTTATGAATCTCTTAACAGTTTAGTGTTCGGAAGTTTGCAAGTTAACTTAATTTTTTGTGTTGGCTGTGGCTATGGGTCTGAAAATGTGTCCCTGGCAGCCTCCCTACCAGCCGGCCTGGCAAGTTTCTAATGCTACAACGCTGCGTATCACTTACTCCTATAACTTCAAAAATTAATAAGTTAAAGAATATGATATAGCAATGTTATGAAATTTATGCTAATAGGATTTAAAGTTCTGATTACTTAACTAGTTCAAGGCTTTTGCCATTAAATATCGTCGACTACGATTTATATATTTCTTATACAGTTTATAGTTAGTGATTGTGACTAAAAAGAGACTTTCGATCGTCCTGCGCTATTAAGATAATTATTATATCAAAATAGCAGTTGAGAAACTGATTGAAATTACTTTTATGGGCGGCAAAAAAGACTGTCAATATAGACACAAAATATAGAGTAGGTACTAGATTTGAGTTCATTATTTAAATATTAGTAGTTGACAATCTTTGACGATGCAAAGTCATTTTTTTGTCACAATCACTAACTATAAACTCTCTCGTCGGCCAAATACCTATGTACCTCAAAACCTGGTGCAGGAAAGTAACGAGTCTCGAGCCCAAACTACAGGGATTTAGACATAATCGAGTAGGTATCGAGGTGGACAATGAAAAAGTACAAATGTACTGTAAATGTAAAAGAAGAAATTAAATAAACTAACTAATGTTCAGAACCCACGTTTTAACTTCTCGGCAAACGGGCACTACTTACAGAATAATCCTATAACCTAGTACTATACATATAATGGTAACACTTATGTATACTATTATCAGGTCACAAGGCAATCACAGCAGATTGTCCCGGTTGTGTGCGCGCAACTTTCGCCAGTCTTGACTGTTGTGTGATACGACGCCGCGCGTAGGGTGGATCCTTAAATGTTCTAGATTATTCGATTACTATTGCTTTCTAATGGAAGTAATATTACTTAACTAGATCACGTCAGGTAGGTACTATGTAACACTGGTGTTACCTATTACGTAAACCATTGGGTAAAATCTAACCCTTTAGCGATACCTACGACCGATAGGCCGAAGTCGTTACAGTACAGTTACCGAATATTCATACTAGTATTAAACTGAAACAAGTTTCAGCCAAATTTATCGATTTCGCCGTTGACCGTTTGGCTGTTTATTAAATTACGCTGCCCAACCCCCCAATGCAACGGAAAGTTTGAAGAAGTTTTTCTTTTTATGCGGAAATAAAATACCACAAGTACGTGTCGGCCACGTGAAGTTTAGCTGCCAGACATGGGCATTAAGGAAAGAAGATGAAAGTTAGCTATCTGCCAAAGGAAAATGTAGAGGTTTGGTGGATAAAAGACTTTCAAATAAAGAAAGCAATGCGAAGGGGTCAGCGACATGACGGGGTTCATGGACGTCACTAAAAGAATAAGATGGTTAAAATAGATCTGGGCTGGACACATCTGCAGATTGGATAAGTGGACAAAAAAGGTAACGGAATGGGTTCCTTTGGAAGGGAAAAGGAAGCAAAGGAGACAAAGAAGGAATATAGAGAGACTTGTTTAACAGAAATGTGGACCCAACTGGATGTAGAAGGGAGTGGAATATGTTAGGAGAGGCCTACGCCGAGGAGGCGACTGCTACTTAGATTTTTATACTTATCTCTAGTTAGTAACTTTATTATGTAAATAGTAGCAGAAATAAAAGCTTAATTATTTTATTTTACTCCTCGTACTTTAATTTAAATATGGTTGAAAGTAGCGTATAATTAGCTTAGCATTCAAATAAAATCCTATTTACTATTTACTACAAAACTGAGAACAGTTTCACGTTATTCGTTATTATTGAAACTCTGTTCCGTAATATGTTCTGTGGTTCCATACATCGGCTGACGCGGGCCATATTACTTTAATAGCAGCTACTCAAAACGAACACGACCAGAACTTACTTGCCGAAAGCAATCAACATAACCAGTTTCCGAATTTTGTTTGAGAGGGCTTTTTCATTGCAATTTAAAATTTTGCGACGCACTCGGCGAGTCTTCCAAAATTGACAGGTAGGCGACGATACGTGATTGATGTCAATTTGTACTTATTACCTACCTTCGACAATGTCTACCAACAGACAGAGTGCTTCTGATCATAGATAAGATTATCTCTTCTTATGCATTCATTCATATCAACTAAAAATACTTAAAGTTGATTAATAAAATATTCACCAGTTTATATAGGTAATAGTGTACGCGTAAGTGTTCGCCTTAAGTGAAATTCTGCAGTTAGATTAGTACTATCCCATAGGGTTGTTACCGACAAAAATGGGAAACCGATGGGATTGAGTTTGTAGATATCGTTGTTTATTCAAGTAATAAAGCGTCTTGAACATCGTACATGAAATCGAACATTTTAATCTTATAAACATTAAAATGTTCGATTTAAGTTAAGATTATAATAGTTCGAGTTAAGAAGTATGTACTTACCTAATTCATTCGATTGTATTTTTATTAGAGGTGTGCCGATTATGACTTGGTGAGAGCGGTATTTTTGTGTAAAGATAATTAGGTATTGTTAGTGTACATTAAAGTGAAAGAGCTCAATTAAAATTAAATCAATGATTCCCGTAAAGTCAAGTGAAACCAATGCCAAGACATAATTTCTCGTGGTGGACAGGGAAAACAGCAAATACTACAAGTATGAACAATCATATTAAATACCGAAATCCAACCCTAATATCTCAGTTAGGTTCTGTGATCAATTGTTCGACTACAGACGATTCCTCCCAGTCGCAAAGGTTTTTAGTTAATTTCTTAATAAAATGTATGTAATTACATACATTTTATTAAGAAATACATACAAAGTAAGAAGCCGGATAGTAGGCGCTCCTTGCCGAATACTGCCGACTAGTCGCCGACTACGATAGTGGCCGGATAGTCGGCACATCTCTAATTTTTATATAACTTTTATAGTGACAGCCCTGTTGTAGCGTGATTGCACTTCGCAAAGAGGCAAACTGGTTACAGTCTGGCGTCGCATGGTCTGACAAGTAGGATATACCCCAATAACTTTAGAACTTAGCCCTTTCTACACTGTTTATATACAATAAATACATATAAAAAATGTATATAAGTATGAGTATCAGTTGTCTGGTTTCCATAGTACAGGCTCTGCCTAGTTTGGGATCGGATGACCGTGTGTGGATTATCCCAAGATAATATTATCATTATAAATAATTTGTACTGCTTATTCAAATTATGGGCTAGCAGCAAAAGGGATGAAAACTTTGGACACGAGCCAGAAATACTCTTTTCTGAGTCTAACCATGAGGTGCTGACACTTTCCATTTATTAGGTCTACTCACGGCGAGTCTATAAGCAGGCATTCCCATTCTACATTAGGTATCTACTTCGGTGAGTAGAGACCAGATACCTTTTAAAGGTTTCCTCAACTTTAGACTCTAGTACAAATCGATGCATTCAATTTATAATTTCCACGCTTTGCTTGATTTAGGTAGGTACTTACCTTTAAATTGTTGTACAATTAGTCATTATCCGTTTCCGGACCAGTCTTTGAATCTTTGTTTGGCAATTCCATCGATAATAACCAAATTGTCGCCATTATTTACATTAATTTTAAAATTAATGAGCAAGTTATAGTTATAGTTCATTTTGTCGATAAAAGTCAATCAGCTGTGTAAACATATGCAATAACTATGAATGTTTTCAGTACTTAATTTGGCAAATTTAACGATAAATTTTATATCGTACGTATAACTGAACGTACAGTGGAATTATTCTAGTTTATTATATAAGTACCTTTATTATGTATGTACGAGAAATGATTAATATATCATCATTAAATCGATTAAATATTACCATATTCATAAATATACACGTTCGCCAGGAGGTGTCTGAATGTAGTACACATACCTGTAATTATTGTTTAAATCTAGTTATCAGTAGCTAATGCTATAAATGTTATTTCAGACTATTCGGTTAGTTTCTTGGCTACAAATTTTTTCGAAGTTTTTTTTATACTTTATTTGAACGTTTTTGGAGGTTACATTCTGTCGCTTATTTTGGTTTAAAAGCAATACGGATGCTAGATAGAATTAGAAGAATTTAGTTACCTACTACGAGTATGTATTAGGCAAATATATATTATTAGGTAGGTACATATTTTAATGAGTTCCGCTTTATGTTTTTATTATTGGATGACCAAGGATAATTAATTCCACTAACAATTTACCTGCTCACCTATAACATACCTAGTATCATGCAGCTGATGTTGTATGGATTTCTTTTTATTTATTGTCAGCTCGCACCATCGATATACTAGCTCGCCCGATGTGTTTGTGTGCAAGCACGTAAGTCCCAGGCATCGGTCCAACGACTGCATAATAGTTCCGAAATTTCTTCAATCCCATCCGCCCATTCCCATAAATACTTCTTTATAGTACACAATTAGTAATAGTGAAGTATGCAAACACGCGCGCGGGCGGCCTTCCCTAAATTTAGAATATGATGACCGGTATGCAATCACCCACGCGCGCACCTTTGTAGAGTGGCAGCGTGTGATGTCCGGTGATATGTCTCTTTGTTTTGAAACTAAGAAAATCATTTATCACAACATAGCCCATGCTATGCAGTTCGGAGTGTGGTGGTCCACGCGTCTAATTCAGTTTGTAACTGTAATGGAAAGTTACTTCTTGTAAACAGATATTGACGGCCATTGGCCAACGAAGCCGAAATTCCTGACTTGGTTCTGTTTGATGGCCTTGTCTACCATCTATAAAAACCTAACTATAAGTTCAATGGTCTTATGTAGAGGTGCTTAATTTTAAACCAATTTTATAATAATAAACACAGATAATGGTTATAAATTTTATAATAATAAACATAGATAATGAGCTTTGCATAGTTATCCTTGAACTTGATGTTATATTAGCAAGAAAATCGACATGTTTCAACGATGACCGCGCCGGCAGTCGGCGCCGGTATTCATTCATCGTGCCAAAGGCGAAAGAAGACGCCTCTTATCGCGTATTTACGCGCCGCGGTGCCAAAACAATTACTTACTTTTTCCCGAAGATTTCTACCCACACGTGTGCCTCAACAAATGATACCGTACCGGATACTGCCACAGCCAACATACCTTTAGTCACAGCGTACACCTGACATCTCTGTAGATCAGTCTTATACATCAGCAGGCGAGGCAGGTTCAGCTGCAAAGCCAAAAGCTGCTGGCGGGACTCAGAAGAATACGGTACGTTCCTGAGGCCCACTACACAAAGTAGTATGAAAATATAGGGGTGGGCGTGGTTTTTTAGTTGGTAAGAGTTGGTCATAACCTGCAAAACTACACCTCTGAACAAAACATGGTCTTGGGACGTCTTTACCACACCGCTGGTGATTTTTGTCGTCGCCCACCGTTGGCACACAACCGCCGCATGTTTGCCCATTTGGATAAATTCTAAACTATCTATTCTATATTTGTTACCATCGTCAGCTTGCCAATTGGCTTACGTTCCAAATATTACGGCGGGATTTTTTGTAAGTTTTGTGAAAAATGTATAAGTATATTATTTTGACAATTAAGGATTTCATACAAAATACTGTTGGAGAATTCAAATTATATAAGATGTGTAATTATAATTACAAGTTTTCGTCTGAAAAACGAGTGGAATGGATTTATTATTTTATTTATTTATTTATTTATTATACAATTTTTGGAAGACTATCAACTATGAGTAACTTAAATAGGTAATACAATAGAAGCAGACAGTTATTAAAAAGTCTCCACTAATAGATGTAGGACTACCTTAATATGAAAGACAAATAGAGTACTTACCTACTTAGTTGTTAAAAAGGAAATAGATGTAAGTACGTAGTTCTAAATATAACATAGCGCATACAACCTGCAAAAGTTAGGGTTGTAGTATATAGCTTTAATACTGACGGATAGAACGATTTCAAGAAACCCATTTTAGGCACACAACAAAAAAAATTAAGTTATCGAATAATTAAAGGTGCGTTTCTATGTAAGTGTGCGCGCAAATTCTCATACTTAACGGCGTAGCAATCATGCCCCCGAAGGCACCGGCGGCGGCGGTGAGAGGAAAGCATGGAAAATTCCCAGCCGAACGGCCATACCGGTTCAGCGCGCCGACCGGTCTGTGTGCGCAGACGCGGTGGTTTTCTAAGCACGCGCGTGTGCTGTAGCCGCCGCCAGCGGAGCCGTAGCCCGCGCCTCTGACCTATACGGCGACTCGAGTATCGCAACACTACCGCAGTCCTTGGGCCCGATCGAAAGTTGATCAGAAACTAATTAGATATATTAGGTACTATAAAATTGATTAGGTGAATATTATTTTAAGTTTAGCTATTATTCGCATCATGTACACAGGGTACAATTTTATTGATTTCAATTTCAATTGATTTTGATCGAAAGCTTTTGCGTGGCGTTAGTAAGATTTGATCTTCTCTCTGATCTGTTAATTTTTTTACCAATAAACAGAACATTTTTAGCAATAATAACATTGTATTACTTTTACTGTACTAGATACAAAATAAACCTAGGGTTAGGGTTGCCTGGAAGAGATTGCTTTTTAGCGATAAGGCCGCCTTTGTACATTGATATCTACAACGTATTGTTAAATTTACATGTAACTTTTGGTGTACAATAAAGTGTATTTATTATTATTATTATTATAAACAAAACTTTGCTAGTAGTTGAGTAGTCCACAAATTGTTTAAAAAAACTGATAGGTATCACTAGTCATACTGTATTTAGTGTGTTTATTAGGTTTTATAATTCCTAAATAAAATTAATATCTACAGGTAAGCATTTCTGTTTCTACATATTTAATGTTTTCGAAATTGCGTTTGTAATTATTGATCAACCTAATAATGATGTGGTCTTACATTTTACGACTGTCTGCTAAAGAGTCGAGGCGAAACGAATATTTAAATTGTTTTTCACTGTTTCAATATAATAATTATGTGAAATGTTTAAGGATCTCACATCGGTAGTCAGGCCAGAATGACAGGAATCTGATAATCCTGTTGAACAGCTTAGGAAGTAAGGACAGCACCCGCCTTGGATAGAAAGATAAATTGCCAACCCTTAACAATACATTTATTTTATACATTTGTATATATCACTATCGACTTAACAATAAGTCTCTCTCTTTTATAATTAAAGGTAATTGGAAACGCCAACAGCGCGCGGGCACCGGGCACCTGGTGGAAAGCACACAGACACTACGAGTAGTGCGTGCAGCACCTGAGCCACGATAATGGGGCGCTAGAACAACATCGCCTATCTGCAGCGAATAGCCGGAGATTTGTAGGGTTCCTCAGAAGCCTGTGTTGAGCCCCTCTTGCGGAATCTCGCGTACGGGGTGGTCTAGCATGTTTATCTTTCCCAAGGCATTACTGGGGGAAACCTGCGAGGGAACATCGGGCTCGTTGAACTTGGGGTAAAAGTCATCAGCGTGGCGTAAATCCGCGAATTGGGTCTCCAGATGGTGCCGAGGGCCGTAGCAATACCGAGCGAGGCGTCTTCCGCCCCTGGACATACCTACTAGCGGCAATGGACGCGGATTCAGTTATATATCCATGATTGACGCCGCGTCCGGTGCCAGCGCGAATCAATCCGGCGGGAGACACCCCGCGCTTGAACAATTTCGCCCACGGTTGATGATGATTTCACAGATGAGCGGTACGCGAGAAAGTCCGTTGTGGGCGCTATTCTGCCAATCTTCGAAGCCTGGCTAAGGCGGAAATAGTATCATCGAGCATCGTTGTATCGGTGATTATCTAGAGCGCGACGCGACGAAGACTTGCCATTATTGTATCGGTGAATGGAATTCCGCCCACCACACGCTCCAGGAGTAGCCTGAGGGGGCTTCGTTGCGGCGGATCCTCGTCAACCGGATCGGACATGACCTTTTTCTGCCAGAAGTAGTGTCGTCTATCCTAGCGAAGGATTTGGCGTAAAGGGCTGTAGCATCCTTCTATAGGTAAGACTGTCATGTCTCAGAAGAGAGCCGTGGAGCGGGATCGGGTAAGTGCCGATCCCGCTCGGCGGATGTGACCGTCACGACGACATCTTACTATCAGTATTATATATTTTTATTAATAGTAATATAACAGTCTCTTTGAAACAAATTTTGCTTATAAATAAATAGCAACTGCGATAGATATAAAAATTCCGTAGGAACTAGACTCGAACCCAGCCAAGCATCTTTATGACTGTAAATACTGTACGTACATCATAAAACTGGTGTCATCCATCGATGTAAATAATATGTCGATGGTGTCATCGGGTTTTCTAGAACTATGTAGATCCACGCCTTTCATATTTTTTATGAAGTTAGCAGATAAATAAAATAATAATTGATTAATATTATTTATGTATTTAAATGTAACAGCCTCTAGCCTTATAATATCATTGCCTCTAGCAATGTGCAGTTTGAAATCAACTACCGACCGGTTTAGTTATGTCAGTCAAGGATTGCAATTTCATTAATGTTTATTTAATAGAGCTGGTGTGTGAATAACACGAAAACACCTATTCATAGTTTTTGTAGGTACTTATATTTAAAATAATAATTTTTATTCATGTCAAAGTCTATTATCCGAAAAAAATACAAAACAAGTAGATTATTTCGATGAATGATACACTATCTAGCAGATATGGTGTTGCACAAACGTAGTGACTTTATTTCGAAATCCAAAGGCTATCAGTAAGTATGATTTAAAAGGTGTACATAAAGTCTAACTAATTATACACTTATGATAATCTATAATTACTTAAATAGTATAAAATAAAGTTGCCCTCCGTGCCTGTCTGTATGTTGGATCACTTATTTAATTAAACTTTAATAATGATTTTCCAACTTCGTCAACAGAATAACTCCAGAAAATATAAATATACATAGTCATAAATATATTATATTATATATATATATGTACTTATATTACCTACGAGTATTAACAAATTAAGTACTAGATGAAACCGCAGCAAGTTGCTAGTATTAGATAAATAGCTGTAAACAAAGTAGGTACGTTGTTTTGTGAGTAATTTACCATTTTGAGTAGGTAGAGGCGATTTTTAACCGACTTCAAAAAAGGAGGAGGTTCTCAATTCGTCTGTATATATGTTTTTTTTTTATGTATGTTCGCGCTGTCAATTATGAACCGATTTGAAAAAATCTTTCTTCCATCCACTCTTCAATCCATTGATTGGGTCCCATAAAAAAATCATTGCGTAGTAATAAGTAGTTCCTGAAAAACAAGAATGGTGACTGCGCAGCTGCAGGAAAGCCTATATCGATGACTTTATGTCGCTTTTTAAGGACAAAAATGGTCATAACTCTGGCAAATATTTACCAATTTCAATATTTTTTTTTTATTCGAAAGAAGAAACCACTGTATTAAATCTGTATGAATTTTATTACAACCGGATAAGAACTTCCTGGAGAACCATGAACGATGTGGAGGAATTTATCTGGTAAAAACCATAAAACTGATGTTCTCCATTACATTGCTCTGACAATTATGAACCGATTGCGATGATTCTTTTTTTATTCGAGAGAGTAAACTGCTATGATGATTCCATGCAAATTTCATTACGACCGGATATTTTTTTCTGAAGAAACATGAATTATGTAAAACTATGTAGACGATAATGTGATCATAACCTATCTAGATAATTTTACGGTTTTCGATGGTTCAATCTTTATGTATGAAAATATCACTAAAAAGTATAAAATAAAATCTTTTTAAAAAAAAATTGAACCGACTTCAATATCACTGAAAAGTATAAAATAATTTAAATATTATTGAAGTTGGTGCCAAATATATACAGCCGGTAAGCTAACACCAACTTCAATAATATTTAAATTATTTTATACTTTTCAGTGATATTGAAGTCGGTTCAATTTTTTTTTTAAAAAGATTTAATGTAGTGTCAGATTAGCTCACTGAAACCTAAATTATATGCTAGGCACTCTTAGAGTGAAATAATTATATAAGGCTACACAGGCTATATAGTGCGGGCAGTTTGAAGTGGCAGGCTCGTGTTTAATGGAAGCAATAGGTACATGAAGATTTATCCAGTAGGATTATTTGTATTACGTAATCAATTTCTACAAAAGTTTTTATGGTAGAGGAAAGAAATCGCTCACTCTGGAATAGAGTGTTGGCCCCTTTTGGCTACGTTCTTGTGATTTTCATGTTTTAGAGATTCTTATATTGTATACATATTAGTATCGCATCAAACTCTCTTTTTGAGACTTTAGCCATAAATTCAGAAGAGAAGCTAAAATTACCCCTTTAGTTACAAAAATAAATAGGAAGTATTAAAAATATATACCCTAGTGTCTCTATTACTATTACATAATAATACTAATGATATATAATTATCATTGCATAGCAAAATATAATTTGATGAACCAACTTCGTACGTAGCCGACAGCCCTGGTAACACTTATGAAATATAATCACCACCCACCATCTCCGCCAAGTAGGATCTCCTCATTAAACCGTTACTCATTGGCGTAAGGTAATTGCCGTTATGTAGGTAGGGTAGGTACATACATATTTTATGATACTACTTACATATAGGAATTTCGAAATAAGTGAACAATTTTATTTCCCCATAAAACTGGCAATTTAAGTACGGGGCGGTGTTAAATCAAGTAGTAACTGCCTGTTCTAAACATGTGGGTTAGTTGACGAGGCGCAATCTAGGATAGTCTAGTCCGAGTGTAGCCGCGGTAATGAGAACGACAAGGCCGTCTGCGTGTGCGCTTAAGGCCAGGGCCTCCTGTTACTATATATATTCTGTGCTCCTGGCACATGGCGATGCGCTTGCGCGGTTGTCTTTTTATACATAGTTTTAGTCATGGTTAAGCTTTCAACTGTTATAATATCTTTAGAGGTATATTATATATATAAATGAATCCCAAGGGAAATCCCTTGGCCACTCCAAAAATTGAGAACGACTTTACCGATTTTATCCATCTTTGTTTAATGTTTTATAATACTTTGTATTGTGTTGTGTGGCCTTGCAGGAGAAATAATAAAGTGGTTGCGCCGAAAATTAGAAAATTACGCGGGTAGAGCTGCGTGGGCTAGCTAGTTGTAAATATTAATGATTCTTGGAGTTCATCGATATAATTAAATCGGTGCAGAAGTTTAATATAAGTATATTTTAAGATCCTGTTTTGGTAGAAGTAGATATGTTATGTAATATTTCTTGGGTTAAGGACATTCACAGGTATGTATTAAGGAACTTATACCACCATTTTCACTTTTATTTATCTCACAGATTTTAGCTATCATCATCATCATAGTTACCTAATCCTCAGAAAGTGGTAAAGATCACCTTACAAAGAATAACCCTCATGCTTAGGTCAATGCAGCATAAAGATCGTATTTCATGAGATTACATGAGTAGGTAGGTACATTACTCGCCCATTCACTAAGTACACCAAATTTACGTTAAAGGAAGTGACTACCAAAAACAGAATAATACTATTGTTGCTCTTTGTTCAAGTAGATATAGACCGCTAGTTTTCCAATTATAATTGCAGTTCTATTATGGTGTACCAGCCCAAGAGCGTGAAACTGGAGTGAGAGTGATTATACTTGAGCAACCAGATAGCTCAGAAGATTTTTGCTATTTGAAAAGCAGACGTTAACAAATGCGAAAAAATGATTAAAATTGGGCATTTATGCGTCCCAAGCAAATTGTAAGCGTAGATAACTAACTTTTTTTGAAACGAGTAGTTTATGTTGTTGAATAGCCTTCACAGTTTTATCAGAATAGAAAATTTAAACTGGAAACACAAATTAAGTCGCACAAGCGAATGGTAATTAAATATATATAAACTCAGTTTAGTTTAAGTAGTAGGTAAGTTGTCAGTTTCAAAATATGTATAAAAAGTTATCAGTGGATGTAGATTTAAAAAAATACATTTATTTCAACGCATACATATATTTATTTCAATCTTAACCACGTAATGGGATCTCTAAAGATCTTTGTAAGTACTTATTCATATAACTTGACTTGTTTTTAAGTGGGTAATAACCGGTTATTAACCGGTTATCAAACCGGTTACCGGTTATTAAACCGGTTTTATGAAGGTATCAAAATAATAGCTTTAAGATTTATGTTGGGTGGTTATCGCTTGCAATTATCTGGGGGACGTATGAGAATGAGGTAAAAGACAGGGATTTACCCTGTCATGTTAATACTTACCTACTGCATTATTTATCTGAACTGATAGATGACCTATGGCAGGATAGGTATTTACTTTAAAATGTAGGTATTTGTGTCGTTAAATACTTTTCAACACACTTGCTCGTAAAGAGAGCCTTATTAAAACGCTTTTAGGGCCATAAACCTAGCTATGAGACACGCGTGCGTATGATGACATTACGCACTAGTGCATAATGTAATTATCCCTACAAAGGTAAATTAGTAACCTTACTGCAAGTTGTATACGAGTAAACAGAGCATTCTTAATTTAAACAGGTAATAATTTTTTATCTTGGGACAATCCACACACGGTCATCTGATCCCAAACTAGGCAGAGCCTGTACTATGGAAACCAGACAACTGATACTAATACTTATATATTTTTTTTTTGTAAATACATACCTAAATAGATAAATAACACCCAGACACTTGGTGGGAATCGAACCCACGACCCATCGGTTAGCGGACAGGGTGTCTAACCACTAGACCAACGGGCCCGTCAAATTATTTTTTAAAACGTTGTGGAGGGCTTGTGCCACTGAAAATCAATATACTTAATTATGTACTTACATTTTTGGAATATATAAATGTGATCGTCCTTAATTAAGTCAAACAAACATTTGTTATTATAAAATTATTCATAATTAACAATAATTTGTTATAAGATATTTGCATTTTATCACATAAAATTATAATTTTGAAGTAGGCTGTATATTCATTCACCTTGAATTGGGTGCGTGAAAAAGCGCGCGCCATTTCTCATACCTACTTATATAATTTTCATATTATTATCCAGTCAGTCCAGACTATGCTCGAAAAATATAGCGACTCTATTCGCCACTTATAAATATGGCAATTATATAATTTTATATTTCCTTTGCTAGCTTAGGGCGCAGATGTGATGGGAGATATTTCGCAAATCCTAAAGTTAACATTGTAATATATTACGTGATTGGTTGTATTAAAATACCTACGATTTGTGGTTACACTTACATTACGCTGTAAACAATTGCACCTCTGGTATTTCCTTGACGTATAACTATTACAAATTTACAACTATTAGTAATTACTATAATAAAGTTACATTAGAAATAAGTGGTATCGTTTATGACTGACCAAAACGGATGTAGGTTATTTAATGAAGATAGATATATAAAAGTAACTTGTAAAAATATACTTAAGTACATTATATTATATTATGAACATTATGTAATTCGATGGTCTTCTTGATATACCTACTTACTTAAAATAACTAGTAGCTATTTTTCTTTCCAAAGTAGTGGGGTGTAAGTAATAATGATAGTTTTGGTACAGAACTTAAGTAGGTATTTAACTAACAAACACCTAATGGAATTACACTAGCTAAGAAGAGTCTTCCTCAATCTTCAATGCTTTGTCGAGTCGGGTATGTTTTCATTTCTGATTGACCAAGCTGGTAAAGCCGAACGAGTTTAATTAAATTATCTGGTAAATACGTCGCGGTTAACAATAACCTTTATAAATACGAAATCTAAAACTGCTGGTCTAGACAAAGAAGCGAACGCAACAAGTGTGCCGCGGGCCGTGTACACGCAAACGGCGATATGCCGTGAACGCGGAACAACGGTGTGGTTATCCTTCAAAACCTGTGCAGCGCGATAGTGGGCTTCCTACGAAATATCTCATTGCTCTACTGAGACGTAATTACTTATATACTTATTGATTTAGCTCATTTAGAATTTAAGAATTATATGTTAAGTAGAGATATAGATCGAGAAGTCTGTATTGATTACCCAAAGTTACCTTTGTCTCATAAGATTCTCTAACAGCGAGGATCCGAAAAAGAGTCCTAGTTCAGAAAAAAAGTCTTTCTTTCCCGAAATTCTGTGTGAATTTGGAGCTGTGCAAAGTACCTAAACAAGAATATACTCTAATTGTTGCACTTAATATAGCTAACGAATTTTTTTTGTTGTTTATATTTATAAACCACAAAAAATTAAGTATTTACCTATGCCAAGCCCTTCGGTATTAAAAGCCTGATTCTGTTAAAGCAGCATGTTTATCATATTGTCGGGATTATGAGGTTGCTTAGTAAAAGAAAGTAAGTACCAAGCTTTCAATACGTTCTTTAAGACAAATAGCAAAATTGCTGGGCAACAGAATATCATTAATCAGATAGGTATAGCTATCAAAATCCAAAAGTTACATTTTTGTTGTGTTTCAATTATATACATGTAAGTAGATAGGATAGGACACTTGACTGTAAGTCTTATCTAGGATACTTTAAAAAAAAAACATAAAAACTTGGCTTATGTTAGCGAAAGATAGTTGAAATAACAATGATTATTAAATAATCGTGACAATGGGTGCGTTCCACATCTACGGAATTATGTCATAGAGGTGTTTTTATAAAACTATCCCATACTGACTGAAAACAATTAATCTAAAGCCTTCACTTGGAATACTTGCTTAAACAAGAGTAAGAATTAAAAACAAACATGCTGGTTGAGAAGATTTCCTGAGTAGGGTACATATCTAAGTAGAGGTTTCATGGAGGAAGGCGTTCTATCTATTATTGGTCTTGACCCAATTTTTTTATTGTAATCCTTGGATTACAATAAAAAAAATTGGGTCCTGAATTTCCAAATCAAGACAATATTATTTACTTATTTATAACCACCCCTGATTGAAAATGTACCAGGGTACCTACCGCTTGTTGTGTAGACCTTGCGGAAAGATCTAGCTTAAGCAATAGATCTTCCGTGAGCCTGTCAATTATACTGTAAATAAAAAAACATGTTCCAAAGTCCGGTTAACTGTACCATGGATAATTAATTTTATCAATAGTTTGGTTAACCGGCCAACCGAACTGTACTACGGGTAAAAGATGGGTACTTTTGGGCTCCACCTGGTACAAATAATAATATTGTATGTGGCGTGGGCTCCATAGGCTGATGGACTGAAAATCGTCACATAGCTAATATAGAATCACGAATAAGGGTAAATCGGTACCTACTTATCTACATCTATACAGTTTGTAACAATAACCCTGTTCGATCACTGGACGTATTATTCGATGTATCAATATAATTATCATGTAGGTATGTAACTTATTTGTTGAATAGGTATGTCATTTTTTTCCTTATTTGTACCAGCGGTACAAGATCGGATTCGTATTGCTTGAACAGGATTTTTTTTTTACATATCTACTGTATAGTTTGGCAATGTTAAGTTTTAAGACATATCAGTACTAATATGCAGGCTAGGCGTAAACGTAGGTAGGTATTATATAAAAATCTAGTTCCATGTCAGTATTGAATGGGTGACGCGTTTCGCTTTGGTCATAACTCTATACCACTAAGCTATCTAGTTGTCAATTAAACTTACATACATATTTATAAACTATCGGCAGCTAAGTGATACGGTTGCTTGAGTCGGTACATATGCACAATCGTTTGCGGTTAACTTGAATTAATTCATTTCTTATACATAATAAAATAAATATGTGTTTATTTTATGGGTAAGTAAATAAGTAGCTGGCACGGCAAGTGATAATGTGAGCTAAGATGACAGGTGTTTAGTTAATATTATTAATATTTCTGCTACCCAAGCAGTAGGTACAATAAAAATAGTACCTATTCTTCTACGCTGCACTTTGATACGCTTAAGTGCATCTGAGATACGTCCGTAACAGCACGTGTATTTTTTAAAGTTTTCACTAATTTTTTGGCACATGCGTACTACTATGGGTAAGGTCAACAGGAACATGTTTGCAAGAGTGGGTACGATAAGTGTTTGTATAAATTAAGTAGTTTGGAAAAAGCGCCGTACCGCCCTGCGGTAGTTTACCTTCAATTACTTATCATTGGTCGCTGGAGGTTACTTTTCTATTTATTGCAAATGAATATAACAGAGTACTTTGAACAGTATAATTCAACTAGATAGTTGAATTAAACTAATGAAAGTTAGTAAGTACAGTAGTCTCACAAATCAGACACTGCAATGCTGCGTGCTTGCTCTCCGAAATCAGTACAAAAAGTATTACAATAATATATTCATACTAGCTGACCCGCGCAGCTCCGCTCGCGCTCTTTCACTTGTGAATCTAAACCATTCTCGAATCCCCTTGAACACACACAAACAGTTTCATCAACATCGGTCCAGTCGTTTAAGAGGAGTTCAGTGACATACACACGTACACTAGAATATATAAAGATTTAATAAATATAATATACTTACTTATAAATAATATTTATTTAACGCTCTCCGAACATTCCAGTCTAATTTCAGCTGATGTTTTCAATTAAAAAGTTTAGTAAAGAATGTGTGTTTTATTTTACTTATTATGATTTTGTATACAATCCAGTAATCTGAATATTCCAATAATTCTATACCCCTAGTTTTTAATAGTGCCGGACTAATGAGACACAACTGCCAGAGATTACAAACACCACCATGTAATCACAACTATAAACAAACCCTCAAAGCATCGCGCGGACTGGTCTTAACACGTGTCTTGTACGTTTACAAACTATTCATTATTATCACATAAAATCCATTAGTATTTTATAATATATCCTGACATTCATACATAGTAGCAACAGCCATCAACGTCCATTATCATGCGGCCAACAAGCGACCACGCAGCGACGCGGCCTTGATCATGTTGAAGCACTTCGTTCAATAGCTAGTAGACATGTCACGACAATAGATACAAAAACTATTAAAAAAAAAAACCGACTTCAAAGTAAATTAGCTAAAAAGCATAAAATAACGAAAATATATTGAAGTCGGTGCTAGCTAATCATGTTAACTAACACTTTCACCAGCTGACACCGACTTCAATATATTTTCGTTATTTTATGCTTTTTAGATAATTTACTTTGAAGTCGGTTTTTTTTTAAATAGTTTATTTAACACTTTTTAGTGACTTATTTTACCAAGATAGGTATTAGCACTATCACGCAACTCGAACGCCTACGTTACAGTAACTTACTGAAAACATAAAAAGTTTATATCTCTTAAACTACTGGACCGATTTTGATGAAACTTGTACTCTACCCTAAGTTGAAAAATACTCTAACTATTGCAAAAATAATTTTTGAAATCGTACTTGTAGTTTCTGAGAAATCCGCGGACAAACCTACATACATACATATATACATACATACATACACACATAAAATTTGGTAAATTTGTTTAGAAGCCCACATAGACTAACATATATTAATATTACGCATTTTTATCAATATTACATACATAAGTACGCGTCGAATAGAGAACCTTATTTTTGAAGCCGGTTAAAAAAGCATAATGACATAATAATTACCTATATTCAAGAGCACCTGTCTAGCACGCTAACTTTTCATGAGACTGTGGCGCTGCTGGCATATCACTCAATATTAAACCATGGAATGACGCGTGAAACCAACTGTAGGACGCGTAGGTTTCAAAGGTCCAGGTATCTAAGGTCCCACAACTTTAATATAATTTAATACATGTGTGCCTGCGGCAAACCCTAGGGCAAACCGCAAAAGGAACTAACCGTGACCTCTCACTCAGGAGTAACTACAACTCATAAATCACAGGAAGACAACACTTGAAGGTAGCGTGACTTTTTTTAAGTTAAAAGTTAATACATTGTTAAAAGTAAAGTCAAAATATGTATCTTGATTACCCATAGGCCCCACGGAGGCTCTTACATAAAAATCATTTTTACAAACTACCATCGGATATTAACGTGGTCGCTACAGAGAAGAAAAATAAACTATTTTTGAAAAAATAAGAACCGACTTCAAAGTATATTATCTAAAAAGCATAAAATAACGAAAATATATTGAAGTCGGTGTCAGCTCGTGCTCGTGCTCGTACTTAGTTACCATGATGTGCTAGCACCGACTTCAATATATTTTCGTTATTTTATGCTTTTTAGATAATATACTTTGAAGTCGGTTCTTATTTTTTCAAAAATAGTTTTTTTAACACTTTTTAGTGACTTTTATTTTAGCAACAAAAAATAGGTATCAGCACTATCCCGCAACTTGAACGTCTACGTTACAGTAACTTACGGAAAACATAAAAAGTTTATATCTCTTAAACTACTGGACCGATTTTGATGAAACTTGTACTTTACCCTAAGTTGAAAAATACCCTAACTACTGCAAAAAGAATTTTTGAAATCTGATCTGTAGTTTCTGAGAAATCCGCGGACAAACCTACATACATACATACATACATACATACATACATACATACATACACTCATAAAATTTGGTAAATTTGTTTAGAAGCCCACATAGACTAACATATATTAATATTACGCATTTTTATTAATATTACATACATACGCGTCGAATAGAGAACCTTCTTTTTGAAGCCGGTTAAAAAATACATAGAATATAAAATACAGAGAACCTCTTCCTTTTTTGAAATTGGTTAGAAAGCTCAGCGGACTTGTTTTATTTTGTCAGAATGTGCCAATTATAGACAAGACTAAATAGTACCTACCTACCACTCGATAGGTACTGTAATCTGAAAATATGTTTCTAAGCGTTATAAGCACCGGTAACTCTCACAAGTTACTCTCTGTTATAAAACGATGAGGCGCTAATTTTTCGCTGACAACAACATATATAACGTAAACATTGGCAGATTTCAGAAAAATACTTCCAACAGCTATAATATTTGTTTATTATATATAAATACAGCTACTTTCTGATATACCAGCTGAAGTGTTAAGAATTCATTTGAAGCCGCTCGATATTGTAAACAGAAAGTATGTATAAGTACTTATAATTCACACGTATTCTTGTACCGGTTATCGTGTCAGTATGAAATTCGCCAAGCCGCAAGCGCTATGGTAAAATTCGCTACGCAATAGGAGAATAATAACGTGGAATATTAGTGTTTAAGATTGTGACAATACTTTCAGTATTTTTAGCGAATGAGTACAAGCTCAACCAAAAGTATAAAAATAGACGCAGAGTCTACGTGAAGCTACTTTAAGTAATACCGAATCACTACAGACAGAATATAACACATTGAGGTATTATATGTATACAACAGAAGCAATAAGAACAATCAGCTGTTTGCGTGTGAATGACTAGAGACTATTATATTATTTATAGGGGTATAGTGGTAATTTAGTGGATGGTAATACAGGTGTCTTAAAATACCATTCTGATAATGCCACCATATAAAAGAAAAACTTCTAGTGCTCAAAATTAATAATTGCTCCACAAACATAAAAGCTCTATTTATGAATATAATAACTAAGGAAGAAATGGTACATACTTAACAAATTTTAATTAACAGTATACTTAGTTGTCTTTTTAAATTTCATTCAGAAAAAAAATGAAACGGGCGGAGTTAATAACGGATCTTGATTGTGAAACCAAAGTCTTAATTAACAGTAATTTTAGACTGTTTTTATACGAATTCAAAAAAAGGAGAAGATTCTCAATTCGACTGTATATATTTTTTTTCTATGATTATTTTTAAGATTGTCGATCAAAATATGTCTTACGGTTTGTGGCCGCCACTCGAGAACCTTTTTTAACCGACTTCAAAAAAGGAGGTTCTGTATTCGACGCGTATGTATGTAATATTAATAGAAATGCGTAATATTCATATATGTTAGTCTATGTGGGCTTCTAAACAAATTTACCAAATTTCACGAGTGTATGTATGTATGTATGTATGTATGTATGTATGTATGTATGTATGTATGTATGTATGTATGTATGTATGTATGTATGTAGGTTTGTCCGCGGATTTCTTAGAAACTACAAGTCCGATTTCGAAAATTCTTTTTGCAATAGTTAGAGTATTTTTCAACTTAGGGTAGAGTACAAGTTTCATCAAAATCGGTCCAGTAGTTTAAGAGATATAAACTTTTTATGTTTTCAGTAAGTTACTGTAATGTAGACGTTCGAGTTGCGTGATAGTGCTGATACCTATCTTGGTAAAATAAGTCACTAAAAAGTGTTAAATAAACTATTTTTATAAAAATAAAAACCGACTTCAAAGTAAATTATCTAAAAAGCATAAAATAACGAAAATATTATTGAAGTTGGTGCAGAATATACACAGCAGGTACGCTAACACCAACTTCAATAATATTTTCGTTATTTTATGCTTTTTAGATAATTTACTTTGAAGTCGGTTTTTATTTTTATAAAAATAGTTTATTTTCCCATCTATTATCAGTTTTTCGTGGCCTGCCCATTGCCACTTTTGTTACAGTGCGCGTGATATCAATTAGAAAAATAACTGTATGCTGGCCCCTTGCCAGGTTATGCCTATACGCAAGACATAAACTGATTTTTCCTACTCTTTACTTTCTAGTAGTCCGAGATAGCAATGACGAGGTTACACGAGTATTTTTAACCGACTTCAAAAAAGGAGGTTCTGTATTCGACGCGTATGTATGTAATATTAATAGAAATGCGTAATATTCATATATGTTAGTCTATGTGGGCTTCTAAACAAATTTACCAAATTTCACGAGTGTATGTATGTATGTATGTATGTATGTATGTATGTATGTATGTATGTATGTATGTATGTATGTATGTATGTATGTATGTATGTATGTATGTAGGTTTGTCCGCGGATTTCTCAGAAACTACAAGTCCGATTTCGAAAATTCTTTTTGCAATAGTTAGAGTATTTTTCAACTTAGGGTAGAGTACAAGTTTCATCAAAATCGGTCCAGTAGTTTAAGAGATATAAACTTTTTATGTTTTCAGTAAGTTACTGTAATGTAGACGTTCGAGTTGCGTGATAGTGCTTATACCTATTTTGCTAAAATAAGTCACTAAAAAGTGTTAAATAAACTATTTAAAAAAAAATAAAAACCGACTTCAAAGTAAATTATCTAAAAAGCATAAAATAACGAAAATATTATTGAAGTTGGTGCAGAATATACACAGCAGGTACGCTAACACCAACTTCAATAATATTTTCGTTATTTTATGCTTTTTAGATAATTTACTTTGAAGTCGGTTTTTATTTTTTTAAAAATAGTTTATTATTATTACTATGGGTACCACTAGTCCGATATATCCGATAGAGATTTAGTGTGTCTATTATCATTTCTCTCCGATACTATATTGGTTCGATACTGATGCGTTGTTTGAGCGTTGTTTGCATGCAATGCAATTGCTTATAATTGAAAGACAGCCGTGTCGCTTACTACCAGGCGAACGGCTTCTTAATCTGGTCACTAATCAGTTTAAACGAAGTCGGTTAAAAATAGGTTGCGCCTTCACGCAAGTTTTTTAATAAAGCAATTGTAGTTCCGCATCGTCTTATGTCTGTGCTTATCGGTACCTATAAAGTTATTTCATAATTGATTTGTTATCAGAGCGTTGCCTTGATTTCACTTAAGGTTCATTAACCGCTGGTGCTGGTAGGTTGTTTGGCATACCACCGACGAATGCCACCTTTATCTATAGTGAGAGCACTTCAGAAATTCCATCATTGTTATTGAATCATTTATACATTACACGCGCACTGCACTGAAACTATAATAGATCCAACCGTTTATTTTCTTTTTGACAGCACCAATAGAACGTAATTGCGTCATGTTACTCAAAAGTTCGCGAACTTCACTTTAAGTGAACTTTTAAAAGTGAACTTTTGCGTAACATGACGCAGTTACGTTCTATTGGTGCTGTCAAAAAGAAAATAAACGGTTGGACGCTCTATAATCAATCTATAAGTATGTGTACAGAGAGATACATTTCCGGTTGATCACTTTTACGACGAAAACTGCTGCACGAGTCAGCCCAATACATCGGGGCGAGGTAAACGCATGTAACTTATTATACGATTTTGTTTGAAAACTAGTCTCGGCCTCTGCTTGTCTAATAAACAAATAAATATAATAATACTAAAATAAACCTTGATTGATGTTATTCTTTAACAATATATTAGAAAATTACAAATCTGTGAATATTATAATTCTCGACATTCGAGATAATTAGATATCCATCATTGATTAGAACCTTTTAAATTTACTTTTATTAAACGCACATAACCAGTACGCTTTGATTTTCTGTCGATGTAACCTCAAACTCCGCTGTTACATGATAAGTGTACAAAATAAAAATTTCATACAAATAAAAACACTTCATTTAACCCCTTCGGGCCCCCTCGGGCCTCCGCCCCCTCCGAGAACAGTACCTTTTGAAGGATACCTACTCGACAGAAAAAAAGGGTCCCGGGGTCTATTGCCCTGCGAGATCAAAAAAAGGCATACTATGGGGAAGGTATTACTAAAAATATATATTATATACTTAAGTACCTTCTTATATAATCTGGCTAATAGAGTCCTGGTGGTAGGGCAGCCCAGCTCTTATGGCAGTGTTAAAATAATCTTACTTTACCATGACAAAAAGACGCAGCTCTACTATAGCTTCGTTCGTTTCTCTCGCCAAAATAAGATTATATTACCTATAGTTAATAAAATCTTTTTTAAAAAAATTTAACCGATCAATATCACTGAAAAGTATAAAATAATTTAAATATTATTGAAGTTGGTGTTAGCTTACCGGCTGTGTATATTTGGCACCAACTTCAATAATATTTAAATTATTTTATACTTTTCAGTGATATTGAAGTCGGTTTAATTTTTTTTTAAAGATTTTATTTTAAACTTTTTAGTGATATTTCTGGCCTAGTAGCAGTAGTCCGGTTGACCGGACTAGTGCAACTTTTGAGTAGCGGTAGTTCGGTTGAAATATAGCACCGGACTACTGATACTCTTTAGTAGCAGTAGTCCGGTTGTTAGTCCGGTTGATTGGAGCACCGGACTACTGATACTCTTTAGTAGCAACAGTTCGGTTTGTAATATCTATACATATTATAAAACAAAGTCGCTCTCGCTGTCTGTCTGTCCCTATGTATGCTTAAATCTTTTAAACTACGCAACGGATTTTGATGCGGTTTTTATTAATAGATAGAGTGTTTCTTAAGGAAGGTTTATATGTATAATACATGCATAATATAGTAGAGAAACACTGATAATTTTTGAGGTTTCTAATGTGATGTCGTAAATAAGCACATTTTTTTGCGCTTACATTGCAAACGCTGGCTGAACCCTACGAGATAGATCAAAATAATGTACTACAGTATTGTACATATTAATAAGGTCTACAAAAAAGTTCGCGATGGTATATGTTTATCTCTAAGAGATAACCCACAATAACCATTTTTTATCCTTTACTTTTTATGACAAATAATTAACTATTAATAAATTGTTGTTAGCATGAATTTGTCCCTTCATCAATATAACATAAACTTCACTAATATATACACCAATGACAAAAAAGCTGTGCATGTTGTTCATACCGCTAGGTTAAGGTTAAGCAACATAAGGCTAGGTCATTAAATAGATGGGTGAATCGATTTGTATGAAATTTTGTGTACATATCGGGTAGGTCTGAGAATAAAATCGTAAAGTATATTTCATGCCGCTAGGTTTAGCAAAGCAGGCCAGGCCTGTAGGGGCAGGCTTTAGGGGCAGGCCACATCGCTCGAAGAACCGATAACCGTTGGGGAAGAAAGGTTCTCGAGTGGCGACCACGAACCGGAAGACGCAGCGTTGGCAGGCCTCCCACTAGGTGGACAGACGACATTGTGCGCGTCGCAGGTAACCGGTGGATGCAAATAGCCAATTGTCGTTCATTGTGGCGTTCTAAGTGGGAGGCCTATGTTCAGCAGTGGACGTCTTCCGGCTGATAATGATGAATGATGAGGTTTAGCAACGTTAGCCAAGGTCATTACATAGATAGGTGACGGGCGGCGGCGACTCCGAGGAGGACGGTGACGGGGTTGCAAGCCCCGTCCCTGTGATCATGGTGCCAGGTTCCCGGGGGCTATAATGCGCACTGAGGGGTATTTGGTGCATTTCCCACTGGAGGGCCCAGGTCTCCCCTCATATATGGCGATGCAACAGCCGCAGGGGTTTAAGTGGGTAAGAATCCCAGATACCAGATACCATGATTAACGAGGATATTTAGAACGAGAGGAGGGTGCAAGAGAGGAAAGAGAGGGAGAGGGGATTCGAGGAGAGAGTGATAGGGTGAGGGATAGGAGGATTAAGGTAGAACAAGGGGAGAGTGAGGGGGAGCAAGGTGGTAGAAGAGAGAGGGGGACGGGGTTCAGAGAGGGGACAACGGGGAGAGGAAGAGGGGGACTGTGACGGGGACCGAAGCGGGAAAGGGGAAAGAGAAAAGAGAGAATTAGAATTAGACTTTTCTTATAAGTGAGAGAGAGATGGAGAGAGAAATAAATCAAGGGAGGGGGGAGAAAAGGGGAGCAAATTGTAATAAAAGCGCGGGCGGAGCTGCGCGGGTCAGCTAGTTAAGAATAAAGTTAAAGTACAATACACTTTGTGTGCCATCTCTCTGAGCATATGAATGTAGTTTAGAGCTAACATGTTTATAGAAGAAGTACCAGGGAAGCATAGGACATAAGGACATAAGGAGTATAGGACATAAGGAAGAGTCCTCAAGTCTTGATATCCAGAGTAAGTCTGGCTTACTGGTTTTGATGGGTGTCGCGTATTAAGAGGCGAGGGCCGGGAGGGTAAAAGATGTATCAAGGTGCGAGATATCCTTGTATCTTGTGCTTCCCTGGTACTGCTGCTATAAATAATATGTTAGCTACTACTCAATAGGTACCACATCCTCAGTAGGTATATCCTGGGCGAAGTTAAAAATCATATTGGACATTGGATTGGAGATGGACTTGAAGACTCTTCCTTATGATTCCCCGGTACGTCTACTATAAACATGTTAGCTCTAACTCATATTCATATGCTCACACAAGACAAGGCACAAGATTATGCAACTCCTGTGTGTTCATTTTAAAATAACAATAAAGTAACAAAATGTATTGTACAATTTTATTCTAAATATTACAAACCGAACTGTTACTACTAAAACGTACCAGTAGTCCGGTGCTATAGGCTGCTATATTTCAACCGAGCTACTGCTACTGAAAATTTGCACTAGTCCAATCAACCGGACTAACAACCGGACTACTGCTACTAAAGAGTATCAGTAGTCCGGTGCTATATTTCAACCGAACTACTGCTACTCAAAAGTTGCACTAGTCCGGTCAACCGGACTAAGAACCGGACTACTGCTACTAGGCCATATTTTCATATATAAGATTGAACCATCGAAGACCGTAAAATGATCTAGGTAGGTTATGATCACATTATCGTCTACATAGTTTTACATAATTCATGTTTCTTCAGAAAATATATCCGGTCGTAATGAAACTTGCATGGAATCATCATAGTAGTTTACTCTCTCGAATAAAAAAAGAATCATCGAAATCGGTTCATAGTTGTCAGAGCAATGTAATGGAGAACATCAGTTTTATGGTTTTTACCAGATAAATTCCTCCACATCGTTCATGGTCCTCCAGGAAGTTCTTATCCGGTTGTGATAAAATTCATACAGATTCAATGCAATGGTTTCTTCTTTCGAATAAAAAAAGAATCATTGAAATTTGTAAATATTTGTCAGAGTTATGACCATTTTTGTCCTTAAAAAGCGACATAAAGTCATCTATATAGGCTTTCCTGCAGCTTTCCTGCGCAGTCACCATTCTTGTTTTCTCAGGAACTACTTATTACTACGCAATAATTTTTTTATGGGACCCAATCAATGGATTGAAGAATGGATGGAAGAAAGATTTTTCAAATCGGTTCATAATTGCCAGAGTTATGCGCGAACATACATAAAAAAAATATATATGTACAGACGAATTGAGAACCTCCTCCTTTTTTGCAAAAATAAAACTGCTCGAGTTGCTGGTGGTAGACTCCTTGCAAAATGATTAAAACCAAATGTATGTACTTATGTACTTACTTATTATACTTTCGAGAAAATATCTCGTCAATGTTTCCACATTATTCTTAATAGTGCAACACATGCAGCAGACAATGAACGTTAATGAGATGTGAATACAAAACACATAAACAAAACATTGTTATTTTTATACTTTGAATTAGTTGTAAAAGATTTCTTAAAATATATGTTTAGCTAGCGTGGACGTGTCGGATATTTTTCTTTGATATTCCTATAGAAACCTGATAGCAGTACAGTTTATAATGTGGTATAATCGGGTATATACAAGGTGTTTGGTGCATCGTTTGCCAAATTGATTTGGCCGAAAGAAGAGGTCATTGGCTACTTCTTTAGGTCATAAAACTCATTACTTGCTGTACTCGTTTTTTTATGTTACAACTTTTTAATTTTTATTTTGAAAAATTCCAGAATTAAGCATTTAAGCTTAAATTAAAATAAAAGATGTTAGTGTTTTCATATTTCATTTTATTTGTAAAATGTACAGTTGTATGGTTCTATCAAATACAAAATTACTTGCTTGTACAAAAAAAATGTTTGGTGTTAAAAAAACAACTAGATGTTACTAGCAAGTAATTTAGTATTTGATAGAACCACACAACTGTATATTTAAGAAATAAAATGAAATTTGAACACCATACTAATATCTTTTATTTTAATTTAAGTTTAAATGCTGAATTCTGGTTTTTCAAAATAAAAATTAAAAAGTTGTAACAAAAACTGGTGTGGCAAGTAATGAGTTTTATGGCCTAAAGAAGTAGCCAAGGACTCTTCTTTTGGAAAAATCAATTTGGCAAACGATGCACCAAACATCCTATATATTATAGAGGACCTAAACACTTCTGAGTCTGATCTAAGGTCTGGTCGGAGTATATAGAGCCTGATTTGAGTTAGAGTTTTCGTTTGTTAATCTAAACATTATGTAGTCATTTCATACATTTATATAATTGACAACATATTACTGTTCAGATTGAAATGAACTCGAAATTAAAAGCTAGTGTTGACAATTATTTTTGCTTGGAATCAAGAATCCTACTCAATGTCTAATGTATTACAGACTAATGAGAGCCCAACAGACAGGTTATTCTGACGAGTTGTTTAGCACTGTTCTCAGTTAGCATATAAACCAACACTGATGCAATCTTCACTAATTAACAAACGTGTCTTACGCTAAATTATTCTTGTTGTAAGGATTTGTTTGTACACATATTTTTGCCTATACCGAATCAATTGTAGCTCGCCTGTTTTGTAAACTAACCAACTGTAAGTTGGTTGCACATGAGATGTAAGAGCCTATGCACACCGCGTTTTTTAAAGGCGACGTCGTGACTCGTTTGTATCGTTACAAAAGCAAACAAATTGATTATGCAGAAAGAAAAACGTGTGTCGAACGCGTTGTGCATAGACTTTAAGACCGATGCCTAGGTTCTCTTTCTTGTCTACTTTCGTAGGTCACTAGACATTCTAATTGAAAATATGTAAGTGCCCAATCTATTGTACATTGTACTCTAATATGTGATATATTATGATGTTATGAATAAATCAAATCCGACACAAGTTTTCTTAATTTAAGACGTAAAGACGTATCCGAGGTATCAGACGATCCCCAATGCATTTAAGGAAATGTAAGCAGTACCTGCAGTGTTTGTGTAAACTTGTTTTTGATCTTGTGACGCATATTGGTCCCAGCCAATTAAGGTTTTCGAAATTTATAATTTGGAAAAACATCACGTTTATGCACAGTTGGGTGGATATTTTATTACATTGAGAGAAGTATGTGAAAAACTGGTAATGTTCCTTTTTTTTTTAAATTTAGTATGCTTCTTAGCGATGACCGCAGGATGTCTTTCGATGACTTTTTGAATAGATGGAAAGATATGAGCATGTAAACATAGTTCGTAGTAAACATATTGGCATAGAAGAGAGGTCATAAGTGTGAAAAACCGTCAGTGGTTGTAGTACAAATGGATGTATGAATGATGTATGTAAGGGGGCGTCCATTAATCACGTGAGGCTCGAAAGGGGGGGGAGGGGTTCCGAAAAAATCACGAAATATCACCAGGAGTGGAGGGGTGATGAGAGCACCAATGAGACATCACGTGAATTTATTTTTCGTTGAATGCAAGATTTCTAAACCAAACAGCGGCACGTGGCCTTGACTTACCGTTGCCGGCAACGACTTCCCCTTCAACATTTAATCAGTTACCTGTATTTAAAGATAATATTCCGAAAATCCGAAATTTCAATATAGTTTAAAAATACACGTGATGTTTTTAGTTGAAACCTCACCACATATCACCAGGAGCGGGGAGGGGTTAAAAAGTTGCTAAAAAACATCACGTGAGTAATGGACGACTCCTAATGTATGTATGGTTCTACAGCTGTCATCGGTTCGATAGTGTACAAGCTTGGTTTGCGAACCAATGTCCACTACTGACCTAAATCCTCCCCCTTAGAAGGAAGGGTTGCCATAATAAAAGTCCCTGCTGCCAGTCTTCTACTTTTCCGTTAGTCGCCCTTTACGGACAACCAACGGAAGGAGATGGGAGGGTGCCATTCTTACCCGGACACCTCACGGGTTCCGAATTCTCACTACGATGATCGCGCGTCATCTTCCAAGGTTGCAAGTTACTACATCCGTACTGACAAATGATAGAAGAGACTGTGAATGAAGCAGCAGCCTTGTCCCACCGAGAATTAACAAGTTTTTAGTGTTTATTCAGTCGTTGCGTGTCACGGTCGACAAGCCAATTGCTTGGATACTTTGTGCCCGACTGGCTTATTTTAGAAACCAATTTCAATTTCGCTCCAAACCAATTCCAACCAAGTGGCGTTGCAATGGAAAAAGCAGTGGAACCCAAATTTCATTGAAAAAAAAATATTGAACCGACTTCAATAACACTAGAAAGTATAAAATAATTTAAATATTATTGCAGTTGGCGTACCCTACTGTGAAGGTATACTTATTTAGCAACTCAACTATATATTTGTCAGTAAGGAATGGAGAACATCAATAACATGGTTTTTACCAGATAAATTCCTCCACATCCTGGAAGTTCTTATCCAGTCGTGATTAAATTCATACAGATTCATGATAATTCCTTGTTTCGTATAAAAAAAGAATCATTGAAATTAGTAAATATTTTCCAGATAAAACCATTTTTTTAAAAGCAACAAAAATGTCATCTTCTAGGCATTTTTACAAATCATTCTGTCGCGCCATTCTTGTTTTTTCAAGAGCTATTTATTCGTACGTAATGTTTTTTATGGGAACCAATCAGTAGATCGGACTATCCGTACAAGAAAGAATTTTTCAAATGGTTTCATAATTATGCGCGAACATACATAAAAAAATATATACAGTAGAATTGAGAACCTCCTTTTTTGAAGTCGGTTAATGAATAATTATTGGGGTCGGTACTCCAGAGTAACACACACTAGGTACATATACCTTTTATACGATGATTTTAATAATTAATAATATCTGCCTATTAATACAATTGTGATAGATACTCGGTGTGAAGGACACTGAATCTCAAGATATTACTGATTTGTAAGACATGAAAGTAAATCAATATCATTGCAGTAGTCTCCCGGTAACTAGCAGAAGCGCCATGTATCCGTTCCAACAGGAAAGAGTACTGCACCAAACTGCATAAAAATCTCTTAAAACCATACGAATTGTGTTTCCCTCGCTGGAGAAGAAATCGTTACGACAAAACATAGTAAGTGCTTACGCTAAGCGAATATCTTTTTTTTTTATATGATAAAAGTTTTGTAAACTTTTTAATGACTTTATAGTACATAATAAAATAATATACAGTAATTAATATTGGACACCGCTCCCCACAGTTTACGATGTGGTATTACAAATGAGCCATTGAATGAGATGACATAATCACGTAGGTATACATGGAAATTTATTGATTCTTGATGTTGTTAAAACGACGATTTTATTCTGATCTCCGCATTACAGTGAACGCAAAGATATGTATTAAATAACGCCTAAAACATAACAGTTTTAATGTGTAAATTTTGGCTACACTCCAATATTATGTTAACTTTAAAACGTTCTCTAGAAGCGACTCCGCCTAGGTTACTAGTTTGGAGCGAAAATATTAGGTACTGCAGAAAGGGGTAATTTTAAGGGTACCTAAAACGTTATAAAAAAACCTTATGGTGCGACTTCGTCCATCTGTCTGTCACATGTGAATCTAATCTCATCGCCAATGAAAAATAATAAACTCAAACTCAAACTCAAAAATCTTTATTTCAAATAGGCTTAACGCTAGCACTTTTGAATCGTCATTTTTTAGAAGCTACCACCGGATCACAACACGGCCTCAACTGAGAAGATCCGGCAAGAAACTCAGCGGGCTTGTCATTTTTTCACTTTTTTTTTTTAAACATTGTTTTGTTACAAATGAATCGACATTAGCGATATTGTGTCCTGCCATTCGAAACATAAAGCAAGGGAGAAAAGAAGAAAACAATAAATTAAGACAAACTAAAAGGCCAAATGGATAGAAGTCGGACCAGTCCCCCCAAGCAGCACCCGCGCACGAGTTGACTCGAGCTGTATCTTTTCTCCTGGTGTAGAATAAAGCGTATTTGTATTGTATTGTTTTTCTTTTAGTTCCTTTTCAATAAGGGCCGAAATGATGCGTCTAAAGTTTAAAGTAAGTACTAAGATATTAAGTTAAGGTATTTAAAAAAAATGTTTTACTTTATTTTGTTTCACGTAGTTAGTTCTTGACTTAATTTTTACTAAATAAAAATACCGCTTGGAGGTTGGAGGTGTACTTAGAGAAAAATTGAGACTCAACCTCTAGAAAGCTAGCTAGACAAGGAGCAAAAAATTACGTGAATCCAAAAATCAATCCCTCGCACTATGTTTCCTTCTCTTCTGACCACGTACGGTCGCGCTCACGAACGCTTGATCACCTTTAGGACAATAGTGTTGCACGAAGCGGCCCAAAGGACGAGCACTCGGGGTAAGCGCACGTAATGTCTCGTTCAAACAATCTTGATTGAAAACTGATAGGTACAGCGGTTGACGTGCCCGTGATAGTACCGGTAGCAGACATTGAATAAGATGTGAAAATTTGTCCAAAAAGATGTAAACCAGCTACCCCTAATCACTTATGCAACTATTTGTAAAATAAATGCTTCACCCCAATATTGCAATTTTGTTGCATTTGAACTAAACTTTTTTGTATGTTTTTTCGGGGATAAATTTAATAGATCCCGGGCCCCTGTAGGGGGTAAACCGGGGTATGTGGTATTCTTATCCACTAACATCTCCGCGCTACTGTCGCATCGGCACATGAGTGCCGGACCTGTGGTCTCCGGTGGGAATTGTACCCGACCAGGTACCCCTCACTTCCTTGCCTTTGAGCCCCCCGAACGTATTACAGTCCCCCAGGAACCACGGTAACCCAATTATATCTGACTACTAACGTTTATAAAATTGGAGTGGAGGGGATTGGGGCTTGGGAAAACATATCATTATGAAAATAGTACATCTATGGAAGCTTTGAGGATATTGCGCGCTAAACTAATTATTGATAGGTAACAACTTTGAAATCTCTATCACTTTGTATAAATATTATTGTATGGTAACAACAGGTAGAATAGGATTTAGTTTCGTAGTGTAATAAGTATGTTAGGTACAGCAAATCGCGAATTATGAGTATTAAGATTATTGACCCCCTGATATTTTGATAAACGTCACAATTTGCACAGATGTACGATTTAAAAGGAAAGCACTTCCAAGCTCCGTCACTTGTATATCTGAGGGTACACGGTATTGACATTGTAAACTAGTTAGATGACGTGCGGTAGGGGTTATTTCGGTGCGACCGTGAGCTTCGGTAGTCGTTCATTCCGTTCAAATATATCAAACACCTAATAATTTATGGTATTTACTGGCTGAAAAGTTATTGGACACAACAGTTATTGAATACAATTCGCAGTGGGATGCATTTGCTAATTAATATGACTTACCCTAATGCTTTGTCGTGCGGGGGTCAGTCCAACCTGGGACCCCATCTCGGCTAAAATATTTTTTGGCATTTTGTCACTGGGTCAGTTCACTCGATGATAGTATTTTTTTAATGTTCGCGATCGTTTCACTTGTGTGTGCGGTGATGCGAGTACGCGAGGTGCGCGGCGCGCGCGCAGTACAACGAATGAGCACGAGCCTGCGTCTGCGCACTGTTATACTTATAACTGCGGGTGCGCATGTGACGTCATGGCTCCATAGAAATCTGCGCGCAGCCTCCGAAAATCCTGCACCCTGCGCTATGTTCCGTGTACTAGGGCGGTTTTACTTGCTATATTTTTATAGAAGTTAATTTTTTGGGTTAGAGTTAGGGATTGCAACTTCCCGGTACTGAGAAGTTGAGATATTCCCGGTACTAAGTCTAGTACCAGAAAAACCGGGAAATTTACGGTAGTTTCTTTGAGTTCCTCTATCTTTGTGTAAAGTATTTTTTGATTGCTCCGTTTGGTCCATTCTCTCGGCGGCCGTCTTCTGCGGGTCTAAATAGGCCACATTAAGCAATTCACCTAAAAACCTTTCATGTTTTGAATTTCAAGCATATCTTTAAAAAAATATTTTATTCATCGGTTACAAATGTTTCACAATATAATAAGGGTTGAAGAACTCCTTTTAAGTATAAAAATACCTGTGCTAGGAATCCTCGCTCTTCCTATACAGTACATTACATTTATGTAACCAACTGGCATGCAATAATTAAAGAATCATGTTTATGAGAGTGGCTGTAGGATGTATGTAAGTGGGTAAGAGGGTGCATGTGAGTGTGTATGTGTGGTGTGGTGTGTGTGTGTGTGTGTGTGTGTGTGAGTGTGTGTGTGTGTGTATGTATGCATTAACTAAAAGTTAAAACTATTCTTATATGTACCTAAAGTAAATTCAACAATGATACCAACCCAAATATTGTACGTATAAGATCTAATACACAATCCGCTTCAGGTGATAGTATTCAAAAGTGTCTCAACATATTCATACTTTTTTGTTTTAAGCCAAGCGGTTAATACTTTTTTGCATTCATAACGGTTAAGGGGGTATATGCTTAACATTTTATTAATAGCATTATAAAAATGTGAAGCTTGCTTTCGCCATTGTCTTTTCGCGTATATTGAGTTCACAGAAACAACTGAGGCAACTGCATAGTTCCTCCTTTTTTCAAGAACGCTTCTCGTAATTGACTTATGTAATTTCGCAACAATATAAAAGCATAAAATAACGAAAATATATTGAAGTCGGTGCTAGCACATCATGATAGCTAAGACTAGCACGAGCTGATACCGACTTCAATATATTTTCGTTATTTTATGCTTTTTAGATAATTTACTTTGAAGTCGGTTTTTTTTTTAAATAGTTTATTTAACACTTTTTAGTGACTTTTATTTTAGCAAAATAGGTATTAGCACTATGACGCAATTCGAACGTCTACCTTACAGTAACTTACTAAACAAATAAAAAGTTTATATCTCTTAAACTACTGAACCGATTTTGATGAAACTTATACTCTACCCTAAGTTGAAAAATACTCTAACTATTGCAAAAAGAATTTTTGAAATCGGACTTGTAGTTTCTGAGAAATCCGCGGACAAACCTACATACATACATACACCCATAAAATTTGGTAAATTTGTTTAGAAGCTCACATAGACTACATGTATTAATATTACGCATTTTTATTAATATTACATACATACGCGTCGAATAGAGATCCTTCTTTTTGAAGCCGGTTAAATAGGTAGATATTAGCACTATCACGCAACTCGAATGTCTACGTTACAGTAACTTACTGAAAACATAAAACGTTTATATATCTTAAACTACTGGACCGATTTTGATGAAACTTGTACTCTACCCTAAGTTGAAAAATAATCTATTGTAAAATGAATTTTTGAAACCGGACTTGTAGATTCTGAGAAATCCGCGGACAAACCTACATACATACACCCATAAAATTTGGTAAATTTGTTTAGAAGCTCACATAGACTAACATATATTAATATTACGCATTTTTATTAATATTACATACATACGCGTCGAATAGAGAACCTTCTTTTTGAAGCCGGTTAAATAGGTATCAGCACTATCACGCAACTCGAATGTCTACGTTACAGTAACTTACTGAAAACATAAAAAGTTTATATCTCTTAAACTACTGGACCGATTTTGATGAAACTTGTACTCTACCCTAAGTTGAAAAATACTCTAACTATTGTAAAAAGAATTTTTGAAATTCTGAGAAATCCGCGGACAAACCTACATACATATACATATACACTGATAAAATTTGGTAAATTTGTTTAGAAGCCCACATAGACTAACGTATATAAATATTACGCATTTTTATCAATATTACATACATACGCGTCGAATAGAGAACCTTCTTTTTGAAGCCGGTTAAAAATATAGCCCTCCTCCAGGGACATTCAGACAAAAATAAACCACAATATAATCCGTAGAGTTAGTTTCATTTCAAAATAGTATGATTTCAGGTAGGTATGTGTAAGAAAAACCGCTTAATACCAAAAACGTCAGCGTATGACGATCGCTTATTTATTCGTCTTGCTTGGTAATTACCAGGGATACCTGACACTGGCTACGTACTTACTGTGGTAGGTACTAATAGTATACCTACGTCATTGTAATAGTGTTTGACTGTGTAGAAATTAACGAATATAGAGCTTGGGTTTGGACTTGTGTATATGTATATATTAGCTGACCCGCGCAGCTCCGCCCGCATTTTTATTGAATCTAAACCATTCTCGAATCCCCTTAAACACACACAAAAAATTTCATCAACATCGGTCCAGCCGTTTAGGAGGAGTTCATTGACATACACACGTACAGTAGAATTATATATATAAAGAAGATATATAATGTATGTGTAAATAGGTGCATAAATTCCGTGCCCACATAGATTCCTTGCAGCCACGAAAGGAGCCTTCTCGAGCGTTAAAAATGCTCACCGGATGTACCTACCGATCCTGAACAATCATCCCCGGCAGATCTTGCTCATTGACTTTCTTTTGACTTCAACGTAGATACATATCCGTGTTATTCATGTCGATTTGATAATTAATAGGTTGGACAGTTGAAAGCAATACTTACTAAGTAGTATTAGATAATTTATTTTTCTAGGTAAAATATTGTTGGACAGTGGCAGAAAGTTAGAGTCCAAGTTATCGCGTTCAACTCCTTAGCTTGGATCTTCGTTATTACCTAAAATTAAAATATTAGTAGTTAATTTGGGCAAAACATTTCTTATAACTCGGTAAATAATAACAAATGTGTAGTACCTATACAATGTGGGGAAGACGATACGACAATTAATGAAAAATCTGGTAATACCACTACACAGGAGTATTTTGGAACCGTTAAATAAATCCTTACGAAGAAATATTTTTTTTTTACTTATGAACAAAATATACTGCAGAAAGACGTAATAAAAATAAAATACCATTTGTAAATATTGGGCCATTAACCTCTGGTACGGGCAGCAACAGTGCGGGCGGAAATACCTACACGTTCGTTTCTTTCGACACGATCACACCGAATTGTCACCTCTCTAGTAATTATTTATTAGATTAATTACAATCACTTTTTCTAATCTCTTATTAGGCATTCGACTAGGAACGTCATTACGCACATGATGTTTAATTTATTGTCGTATTATCCACCCCAGATGGTATATGATTTTTTATTTCTTATTAAAAAGTTAATTAAATTGGAGTGTGTGCGGGTTAGTGTGGGCTAACTTACAAAGCCTAGAGTAGTAGGCCTCTCGGTTATATTTTGAAGAGCGCAGGAATTACATGACTTGATTCCACAATCCCCATTACGCACGGCAACTACGCACTTTTACTTAAGTTGTGCATGTCCCACCTGGACTAAGCGATTTGCTTCGTCATGTATAATGAGTACATCTAAGGACTGGAATAGTTGCCCGCGTCGGTTTTTCCATACGGTTATAATGTAGGTGTCTTCAACGCTAGAGTGAATAGGCTTTTAGTAAGCTAGTGTGCTTTACCATCATCGATTCCATCGCCGCTTACGCGTCAGGTGGGATTGCCGACTCAAGCTGGTCAAGTGCCTACAAAAAACATACTAATGTTTGTGTAACGCTTCACGTCATGTGGGTTATGAGAACTAGTGCCTCTACACACTCGTTGTCGCGTTGTAGGATTGGGATTGCACATCTAACGGCTGCTCGTGTTAATTAGTTTAAGTATCTAGCACTCAATTACCATCGGAAAATCACCTGAGCCTGGCTGGCGGAAAATTTTCATTACAAATAACGCTTACAAATAATTTAATCTCCAAGTAAAAGTCTATATTATGTAGGTACGTTTACGTGTCTGGGTAAGAATAGCACCCACCCATCTCTTCCCATTGGTTGTCTTAAAAGGCGAATAAGGGAAAACAAGAAGGGCAGCAGCGTCTTTCTATTGGATTGCCTACCGTCTGTACTGCGATCCCCAATACGCCTGCTCAGCGTGGGTATTATAGCAGCTCCTCCCTTGTAAGGGGGTGACATTTGTTCATGAGGGGGCTTAGGCCATAGTCCACCACGCTGGCCAAGTGCGGGTTGGCAAACTTCACATGTCATTCGAAAGCTAGTTAGGCTTTCTCAGACATGCAGGTATCCTCACGATGTTTTCCTTCACCGAAAGCTAGTAACAATCGCACAATTGATTCGCACATGATTAATTAAATAAATCAGAGGTGCGAGCCGGGGTTCGAACCTGCGCACCTTGTTTCCAAGGCAAGCGCTGAGCTGTTACCGCATTACCAATGAGCTGTTACCATATACTTACTTATGATTAATTTTCATATCTCGCCTAGCAAACTTCTTTTTCATGCAATAAATGAAAGAAATAGTATAAAAGTCACTTTGGTCAGATTAAGGTCGAAATCTGCACTATTAATGTGAATGGTACCTAAATCATTCACACTAGCTCAATAAAATATATGATTTGGGTTGAATATGACATATTGATCTTTGGCTGGCCACCGGTCAGCTGTTACGTAGTGAAATTATTTACTCAGTGCTGGTTAAGATGGCAACACCTGCAAATGTTTCGTTAAACGTGTTAAAGTGTTTCAAAGAATGTGTTGTTATGCTGGACAACCACTAAACCGGCTTTCCTGCTTTCAATCACATGGTAATGATGCCATTTAGTCACAATGATCACCGCGGTGTATACGGTGTATATATTTTACCTACAGCTTGTACGTAAACAAGCCACAACAATGACATGTGTGACGATTTATTGACCAGGAAATTCACAGACTTTTCATATTCATCATCAAAGTCACCTGTAAATACGTAAACATCAATAAGTTAATTTAAATTAATGAATAGATACAAGCAATAGATTACTAATAGTCACCATGGCTACCCAATAGATCGTGGGTTCGATTCCCAGCTTCCCAAACATTTATGTAAATAAATAAGTATGTCCGGCTGTACCCATGCCCCTCCCAGGCTTAAAAGCCGCAAGAGCTTTCTGGGTACTGTGCAACCGATCACAGAAAACATTGCGCACGATAAACTTCGTCTGTGGAAACAAACTTTCCCCGTCACCGACAACTACATCCCACAGATTGAAGCGCTACCTCCCGCGACAGGCATGCAGTGGCCTTCATGGAAGTCCCTGGACTTCGGACACAGGTCGGCCGCTGCAAAGAAAATCTTTGCCGATGGGGCTTCAGTGGTGATGACCAATGCATATGTGGATATGCTCCACAATCTATGGGCCATTTGCTTTCTTGCCCTGCGTGCCCTGACACCTGCACTCTTGAAGATCTTTGGAATGCTACAGACAATGCACGAAATGTAGCTGCTTACTGGGCTAATGCGATATAGTTTTTGCCATCGACACGATAAGAAGAAGAAGAAGAATAAGTATGTCTGTTTGTGTTGTACCTGAGTGTTATCTATCTGTAAATTACATATCTTATTTATAAAAAAGTATGTAATAGTATCATTCGTCTGGTTCCGTAGTACAGGTTCTGCCTAATTTATTACCAGCGCTATACGTGCAACGCAATGTATCTATTGGGGGACAGATTACGAGTATCTTCGTAATAGCAGAGACAAGAGCTGTGGTAAGCAACTCACTTTCTCAAGTAAGAACCACGTAAGAACCTTAGACTAAAACACTTACCTAATAAATTATCTACAATTGTTCTATTTTTTATCATCGACTTCATGATGGGATGATCACGATGTTTGCTAAGCCATCACATTACTTGCGCCCGGTAATTATATAAGCATTATTGCAGTTAAACCCCACAAAGCTATTCTCCAGGTAACGGTTTATAGAACGACTTTGAATGATTCCTTTGAATTTATTTATGTATTAGTAGGTTTCGATTATTCTGTGGCAGTTTATTATAGAAACGTATACCTTGGCCTATGAATGAATAAATATTTACTGCACATGACGACTTCGGCCAACTTTGCTTAATTATCGTTTGCGCTGAGCACAATCCCAAATATGTAACTTCACGCATTCTGGAGTAACACAGGAACAATTAAAAGAACCGTTACCAAATTCTAAACTATTGCGACCTACTGACATACACATAAGATGTGTCGAGAGTATGCATTTGTTAAAGGAGCTCATAATAAACACAATGCACTTAAAGAATCGCTTACATTGACTTGTTAACAAACCCATCTATGTCAAATAGGTGTTAGTAAGTATAGGTATTCTATTCTATTGTTGGTGGCTATTTTGGGCCTGGTAACCACCCGTAGGCTGTCCGGGTAAGAGGGTGGGGTGTCCGGGTGGTCGGGTTCCCATCTCCTCCCGTTGTACGTAAGAGGCAAAAAGAGAAGCGTCTTTCTATCGAATTACTTACTTACTTACTTACCTATAATGCGATCCCCAAGCCACCTGCCAAGATTATGATAACCCCTCCCTTCTAAGGGGGAGGCCTCTGTTCAGCAGTGGACGTGTTTTGGCTGCTAATGATGATGATGATGAACCACCGGAACGCACCGACCCAGCTAGATCCATTATGCATGCCCTAGCCCTTACTCTGTTGCTTACATATCGAAGAGCTCCTTAAGGTATGCCCTCTGATAAAAATTCTATATCTATGGGTAGGTATGCCATAATTGCGCCAGCTTGGAGCTGATAATCATTTGGTGTAGGATCGCGTGCAGCCACACAGTATGTGCAACAAATGGTTCAGGGCCAATTACAACAAGGGAAGCATACAAAGAAGTATAGGTATCCTTCTCTACGTTTTCATCATTGAGATATAATGTACTAAAGTTTTCATATTATTTTGTAGCAGATTAAAGTTCATTAGACAAATGAAACATTTAGCGATTTGCTCTTATTACTTGTGCAAACCAATCACCATTAAACTAAACTATTTGTTCTTGGGCTTCTAACCTACTTATGATAATTAGGGGACCTACCATGAAAATTACCTACTTTAAAGGTTTTGTTATTTTACAGTTTTCAAATAACAAACGGCAATTGCCACAAGTCTGCGGCTGACGTGCACGGGAAATCACTAGGGCGAAAGATAGTCTTTTACTTGATTTTGTACCTCTATAGAACCTTATTTTTGCCAAATCTGCGGCAGCTGCGGGCGGGTGTCAGCTGTTGCGTTACTTTAAATGTTTTGTTATTTACGGTTTTAAGCAACAAGCTATTTAGGTATCCACCTATAAATCTTACTAATGGGGTAATATGCAGAGTAACGTACTTTTAAGTTTTTACCTTCTTTAACAATGTTAACTCTCCAAATTTTGGAAAGCGTCCATCCGGATTTACAGTTCATTGTCATTACAATTTCAATGTACATTTTATAGGTAGTCAATACTTTTTAAGTACCTAAGTATAATGATCCCACCTTACGATAGTAGGTATGGAAGTGGTAATGCAGCAGTGGGTGGAAGCGAACTAGCCGATATAAGAAAAAGGACACTGTGTCAGAAGTATCGTTTTCATCTTCATCCACAGCCGAAAGAAGTCCACTCCACTGGCTACTTTATACGTAGGTACCGCAGGAACACATGGCACTTTTGATTAAAACGTAGTGATAAAGCCTTTGGTGGCAAAATACTTATGGCTACAATCTTCTGAAAAGTGAACCGACTACTGACCTCAGGCTGTTTCAATTTCACGCGAAAGTTCTAGTTGTGCCCTATATCTCTTAACAAACGAATACCATTAATAATAATTTTAATAGACATTAGCCCTAGCGTCATTTAAATAATTAAATTATAAAACGCAGAGACTTCCTACTACTGCTATCTTTTAGCTTAAATAAGTTTTCCCTCTTTTCAAATTTCTAATACCTTCATAAGACCGATTCAAATAAACTTTTTATAAAAATCAGGACAGGTATTAGAAGTGAGTATGAGGATAATTCATAACAATAATATGGTCGTACAAACTTCGCCGACAAGATGTCCGGTATTTAATCTTTAGCTAAATCCTGTAAATTAATCCCTATTAGATAACTATATTCCCGAGTGGACGGCTTTTGTGACTGAGTGTTTAATTCATTGGATATCTTTCTCTTGCCCGTTTGTTCAAGTGCCAAAGCCATTATATTTTATGATAAGATATTATGTAGAGCCTGACTAGAGCGCATTCAATGAGGTCGGTATTATATATGTGAAATTTTCCGTTTCTTTCAATTGATAGATGATTTGTAATCTTTTTTATGGGGAATTTGGAAGCTACTATCTACGTAACGTGTTGACTTCATAATCAGTCATTTAAGTATTTATTAACACGAGGACATCCTGTGTCTATAAAATAATGACTCTGATTTTATGGACATCCTGTGTCTATAAAATAATGACTCTGATTTTAATTAAGTTAACGATGACTTTACTTCGCGACGTAGAAAGAAAAGTTTAGCGATTCTCTGCCACGTGCCAATGTACTATCGCGGACACGAACTGTGTACCAGTTTACAATCAAAATAGTTTGAACCGCGAAGGTACGGACAGGTCGAAACAAAAAAAATTACACGATTCTTTTCTTTTGCCTCATCACCTATTCATTTATATTTTTGAATATAAATTGTGTGCTCGTTTATCCCGGAAATTTACGAAACGTACGTTTCATTTTAGTAACTCACTTAGAATAATACCTACTTAAAACCTTTAGAGAAAATACTTTCAGATTTACACGTGTCAACAAAATTTGCCGAATCCTCCGTGACACAACTGCTTCATGCTTGGAACACCTACATGGCAGTGTGATTGGAAATTTTCTTTTCCTGTGACTACACCGGTACTCAGTGCAGTGAATGGGTAAAACAGATTCTCCCATGGCACTGCTATGGAGCTAGCTAGCACTACTAGTAGTGCTACAGAAAATTTAAACTACCGAAACACATCTTTAGGGGTATCGTACAATTTAAAGAATTATTGCAAATCCTGGCTTTTTACTTCAATATAGTCCTACCATATTAAAGTAGAAAGCTATGATTTGCAGATGGAAGGTTTTTTACCTGATCGCCCGAAAGACGGTTATGTATAGTTCTTCGAGTAGATATATATTGACATGAACTGCAGCCTAAACGATTTGTTTGATTAAGACTTGGGACAGGGGTTAATTGCAACTTCGGAGCCGCTGGACGTTCGGGGTGTGGGCCCTAGGACGTCCATTGAGTACGGCGGCGACTCCGAGGAGGATACCGGCGGGGTTATGACCCTCGTCCCCGTGAGCACCGAGTCTGGTTCCCGGGGGACTGGAGTCTCATATGCCGATGCGACAGCAGCGGGGGTTTTAGTTTGTAAGAATCCCACATACCCCGGTCGAGCCCCACAGCTCCCGGTGACCAAAGTCTCGCTTATCAGCCCTGAGCCCGGGGCCCTAAATAACCGGCAACCTTCGAAGTCGCTGGACGTCACGGTGAGAGCCCTGAACGTCCATTGCGTACGGCGGCGACTCCAAGGAGGACGGCAGCGGAGTCGCTGCCCGCAAGATTCGAGGCAGAGGCCTAAGAACTACATTTAGGGTAATTCCTCCGTGACACAACACAACTGGTTGGCAACAGCCAGTAGTGGTTTTTTTCTCTTCTAGGACTATCCCGCGCGGAGTGGCAGGATCTTATGCGTAAAATCAAATGGACCGGTTCTCGAAAAAAGCGCCGCCGCCGCCCCGCTGCCCGCAAAATTCGAGGCAGAGGCCTTAGGGCGATGAACGAATGACAAAATCCGTTGAATAAAACAATGCGATTGATCAAAACCATTTGGTTTTGATCGAATTGGTATTTACCAATAAGCAAGCCTCATCTGGACAGGTAATAAATTAATGGTACATGGTTGCATTCGCTTCGGAGTCGTCGTGGCGACACCTGTGCGGGCGCCGCGCGTGCCAGGACCGCGTGGTTGTCAAATGATGCTGAGAATAGCCCGAGCCGGCGCGCACCGGTTCCGCCCGGCCGCTAGCTGGTGCGAGGTTGCCGGGTTAACGAGTACAACGCGCTGCGTGCTACCAGCGATTAGCGATCTTTGTATATTTTACTCATACGTACTACACTACGTCCCAAATAAAAGCTAAATAATTTTTCAATAGGCCGGATACGGCGGCGACGGCTGATGTAAAGTATATAATATAATCAAAGGTACCTACCACCTATTTCTTAGTCATTTACAATGCCGCTAAGGAAAGCGTAATTAATTAATTCATCTCCAGTGGTACCACGGAGTTGTCCGTAGTACTCCAGTGGTACCACGGACAAAAAAAGTTGTCGAAGGACGCGGTTGGCGGGCGAAACCAAGGAAAGTAGGAACCTAAGTGTATATGTACCACAGACTATTAGGCTGTGATATGAGCTAATAGTGCTAAGGGCACAGCGGCGTACCTTCACGGGGGCACCGTAGTCGCAGGTCAGAAGTGGGAGACACCTCACGTGGAAATTAAACAAATACATTTCTTAGTGTGGTAGACACAACTGCTTGGCACACAACTACCTGGCTTTAAACTACGAAAAGTGTGTTCTCCCCTACTTTACCCTTCTAATAAAAATATTATGTAATAATAAAAATAGAAATGTCCTCGGCCGATACTTTCACAGCGGCCAATCTTTTACAAGATTAGCCATTATAGTACACAAATGCCGCAAGCATTTGACACAATAGCTCTGTGTTTCATTTATTACCACAATCCGATGGGACGGACGACTAACACGATCGGGGAGAGGTCAGGCGCAGGACCGACTTTTCACATGTTCATCACAATCAGGTGATCGAACTATATTGACCTAACCGGTAAGTAACATCACATGTTGCTCTCCGCGGAATTTGAACCTGCGAACTCCGGTTTACAAAGCAAACGGTTTCCAGCTGCGCCACGGAGGTTACAATAAGAATAATGTACATGCCCACAAAGCAAAACAGTTAAGTACTCGCTCTCCGCTCCACTTGTAGGTATTGAAACACCAGCCTGGCACTAATATCCTATTGTCGGAGGTTTTGTTTAAACTAAGTTTATTGAAGATGATGAAACGTTGCCGATTTATTATTGGTGGTGATGTGGGTCCAATAAATATCGCCATTTAGTTGATTGGCATGCGCCTTAAACATTACATTTGATATACCCTGTCAAAAATCATGCTACTCGGTACTTATGGGCAGGTCTGTATTTATCTTTCAAAGTTTTTTTTTTTGACGCGGTGGAAATCTTCCAAAGATCCCCGGGAGCTGTGGGGCTCGACCGGGGTATGTGGGATTCATACCCACTAAAACCCCCGCGGCTGTCGCATCGGCACATGAGAGGGGGGACCCCAGAGCTCTCCGGTGGGATCTGCACCAGGGGCCCCTCAGTGCCTTGCCTTTGAGCCCGCCGCCGGGGGGCACATTGTAGCCCCCCGGGAACCTGACACGGTGCTCACGGGGACGGGGGTCGCAACCCCGCCGCCGTCCTCCTCGGTGTCGCCGCCGTACTCAATGGACGCTCAAGAGCCCACACCCCGAGCGTCCAGCGACTCCGAAGGTTTATCTTTCAAAGTTATACTAACCTTGATATTGCAGATGGGACTATGGATAGGTACGATAGACTTAAACGCTATTAAAATCATACATATTGGAGTACCCCTCAAACTTTTCAGTAGCTGAGGCTAGACGCTAATCAATCTATCACACTGGTGCCGCGCCTCATACAAACAGTTGTATCTGCCTGTTAGTTATAGTAGCTGGATAGTAGACCAAATCCTCAGAACATCTCGAAATGTCTAGGTTAACGCATAAGTAGGACACGTTTGAGTTGGTTATCGAGTCCTGTGTATCAAATGACCGGCATCCTGTTGACGCCCTACATCTATGTAGAGTCGCCTTGGGGCGAATCACTGCATAATTTGTGTATTTGTGTACAATTGGTTTCACTACCTATACTTTTTTTTTATATTGGGACTAATCCCACCACTCATTCCCACCACTGTTACTCCCGTAAGCCAGGATCTACAGTGGTCACCACTGAAGACACCGAGGTTTGACCCTCGGCGAGTCCCAGGGGAACGCTAAATTGTCTTGGAACCCGCAACAAATTTAATTAAAAAGGTAGATAGGAGGAGTCGGAAATACATATATTCCACTTCCCTCCTTTGCAAAGCGGGAGACAAGCAAATAATTAACAAACGGTCGATACAACCTCAAAAAGGAAGACTCTTACAGGCGGACCAACGAAAGCTAGTCCACCCGTAAGGCACCACGGATTCTGCTAATATTTTAAGGGGCCTATTTGATTTTTCAAACTTGTTTCCAATAATAGGTATGGCAAAAACGTTTGAACGCACGGAAGTTCTCCTTAGTCGCCACAAGGTCCATGTAATATACGACTCCAGATGTCACAACCAAACTGTCTAGCATAAAGGCTACGCTCATGTTGCCAGAGACTGCACTCCCAAAGTATATGACAGAGAGGCGAAGGCACTAGATTAAAAGAGAATAGTTTACTCTTAAAGTTGCCATGTCCCGTCAAGAATTGTGCGACACAGTGGTCCACCTCTATCCACGTTCTAGCAAGGCGTTCACGCACATTCGGGAAAAATAAGTACAAATGACGTCCCTTCGAAGTCGAATCCCATCTGCTTTGCCATTCAATTAGAAGGTCTTCATTAACTACCAATTGAGAATTAAACAAACGCGAGACCTTAGCGCGGTCACGTGTTGGTAGGAATTCAGTATTCATGTTATCACGAGTGGAATAATACATAGCCGCATGTCTCTGTACCTCTAAGTCAACCGGAAGTACGCCCGCGAGTACTGGTAACGCTTCAGTACTGCCCGTTCGGTATACTTACAGTGTGACCAAGTTTCCTATAAAAACATATGCGTTGCTCAAAGCAAAACTATATTTAATAAACGACAATTACACCAACGTCGAACCGACGAACTTAGGTAGGTAAAATTTTAGATCGAAATTCGACCATATTTCATATTCATGTGTGGCAAATGCATAGTACCTAATGTGTGTAATGTTTTCGTTTCTTGGTGTGTATTGTCTAACTGTACCGAATTCCCTACTACCCCGCCCTCGTAATTTGCGTCAGAAGGGTATAAAGTTTTTGCTTAACGTATTTATACTAGGTAGGCGTACATATATGGGCGTGCTGGTTTTTTGTGATTTCTTAGAGGATCTAGATCTCTGGATAGGTAAACACCTAGTAAGTAGGTATGTTTGATAGTTGTGTTATAGTTTTTGGTGCTAATTATAATAGAAGGCAGCCTAGCTAGGTAATGATGTGTAATAAGATTTATTTACTATATCTGCGGCACGTTATGATGGTCATTTTGACGTTTGTCTTTTCTCTTCGATGTTGTAAAACAGTTGTTTTCCTCCAAACGTAACTACGTTTGGAGGAACAATAATAGTTCGTTCTATAAACGTAATTGTCAGTTTTTGCGAAAAGCAGTGAGAAACAAAGATACCAATTGGCGAGACAGGAACAGCGACGGAACTTGACAGTCGTAAGGGCAGTCAATCACAGCATTCCGCTGACATGTCCAGCATTGAACAAGGACACAAACAATAAAGCACCTAGGTACCTATCTATACCGTTTTTCTTTACATGATAAAAATCGTATCAATAAATACATGGATACAGGAGTGATGGCTGACATTTCGTAGGATTTAATATATCATATTAAACCTTCATTGTCTTTGGCTAGCCACCGGTCCGGTCAGCCATCCCTTCTGTATTCATCATATATTGCTACGATTTTGATATTGTAAAGAAAAACAGGGTATATCTACTCAAATCAAAATTGAATTAGGTATAGTAAGTCAATGAGCTATAATTAGATTAGACTAGTTTGTTATAGGTACTAACATAATTACATACACGACTTAGGCATCTCACGTCACAATATCAAGTCAAAGCTCGCGGGTATGTACAGACGTCATCGCGACCCGCAGGGAATACCTGCACCGTCATCGTGCGGACGTGCGTAGTCTTCTTATTATTATACTTTCCTTATATTATTAAAATTTCTTGTGATTCGGTTTATTGCTCAGCAGTAAGTCCATCATCTATGTCTTAGGACATGGAATACTGCAAATCTATACTTATAATAAAACTGTAACAGGTCCAATTCTGTCAGCTAGTAAATGAATAAATTTGGTAATTTTATGTCCTGTAATATCGTGAAAGTTGAGAAAGTTTAGGCTATAATGCACTTATAATAGTTTGGAAGCCGAGCCGCATGGCGTTGTAGTCAGGCCACTAGATTGTTATTAAGTTCCCAGCCTGGTCCGGTGTGTTTTATTAAAACAAAAAATATGTTATAAACCAATTTTATATTTGAAATTAACACAATTATAAACAAATCAAATAATGCATTTAATGTCGGAATCTTTTACGCATGTCACAAGACGAGCGCGTCCTATTAACTCAACTTCGTTTGACTACGATATAAGAATAGACGAATTTACATCGTAAGTAGGTATCTATTAGTAACATTATAAACATATACATAATTCCGTTCATTATTTTTAAAAACAAAAATCTCAAGTTCTTTTTTAAACTTCAGACGTCAAGTTTTGGAAAAATGTTATGGTTCTTACGATCTGTAGATTAATTTCAGCGGTCGTTTATCCATTACACAGAAGTCACATTACAAAATCTTAGATTTAAACTAGAACATAAAACACATTGTATTGACCGATAATTATTTACATTTAGTTACTAATGTTCTTTTAAATTACTAGGCATAAAATAGGTAACAATTAAAACATTTCTACTATTTTTTTTTCTTATACAGTTTACAATCGAGCCACGTTGCATGTTATGGGAAACGCACGAAGCTATTAAAACATCATTCGTGTACTTACTAAAACATTACATTTTTCCATTACATAGTGTAAAATAATACTATCACCACAAATGCGAGCCTTATTGTCTAAGTATATATATTTACATTACATCCCATGTAATCTTTTGTAGGTACTTATGTACAAGGAATGTATAAAAAATTCTTTATTGTTTTATTATATTGTGAATATCCGCCTGTTAAGAAGTATGTATGACAGCAATTACTAAAATAACAGAGCAGTTTGAAAAGTCTGAGTTTTATATTTATTCACAGTATAAACCATAAAGGTCTCACAGTCAATAACCAGTTACAATAAGTATGAAATTAGGACTTCGGTGAACGACTTGGTGGCACTGCCAGAGTTGTTTACACAAATCGATTTATTAAGTCATAATTTCACAACACACTTCTCTTTCTCGTTCACGTGTCGCGTTATCAGCCCTGAGTTGTATAGCTCACTAGATAAGATTTTTTTTTTTCATCATCACAAATAGGTAGTCACAAATGATAGTACACGATACATAGAGACTGGTGTCTGCTGTAGGTCAAGCCTGTATTACAGAGCACCAGGCATTCCTTGCATAAAACTTATAACTATGACCTAAACTGTATTTGAACATTTTACAATTTCTTTACAAATAAACTACCATAACTCAGGATAACATTAAAAGAAATTTGGAAAAAAGGAGTCAAAATGAAGCTAGACAAAATATTTAACTCAATATGTTAGAACTTTAGTATTTGTCTTGTTTGTTATCCCCATTCTGCCAGCGCGAGGTCCCTTAACATGCCGTCGCTACTGTGGCAATACATGTAACCTATTACTTAATGAGGACCGATGAGAAGATTGTCGAGTTGGAGGAATAATTGAGCAAAATGCGTTGGGACATCTTGGGATTATCTGAAATCCGAGAAATCGAGAGGGACACGATACCCTTTAAGACCCCACGACGCAAAAAGCCTCAGAAACTCTCCAACAAAACCATTAAGTTAATGGAAAACCTTACTGAAATGAGACAGCAATCTTCAGCTGATATGTCAGAAAATGCTGAACTAAATACACGAATCTTGAAATCCATGCGTCACCACTTGCGTTCCTATAAAACAGCATGTATTAAGGACGCAATTGAGCGGAACCAAGGCTCTAAAGTGTTCGCAAAGAATTCGTCTATTGAGCGCAGCCGAAAGAACAGGCTGAAGATCACAACACTGCCGTCGTCGACACCATCTCATCGAAACCGGAGATACTGAAAGAGCTCGAGAGGTTTTACGGACAATTATACACCTGAACACAGGAACCCATTGGCAGAACAGCTCAGGACACCAGAGCCAAACTAACCCGACACTACACTGAGACCATTCCAGACAACAGCCGGTACGAGATTAGAATGGCTCCCAAACAGCTTAAGAACAACAATACGTCGGGTGAAGACGGAATCACAACAGAACTTCTGAGAGCGGGTGGAAATCCGGTACTGTTAGTCCTCCAGAAGTTATTTAATTCCGTCTTACTCGAGGGTACTACGCCAGATGCATGGCACAGGAATGTGGTGGTTCTTTTCTTCAAGAAGGGTGATAACACTTTATTGAAGAATTATAGACCTAACTCACTCCTGAGCCATGTATACAAGCTGTTTTCAAAAGTCATTAAGAACCGTCTCAAACACAAGTTTGATGACTTCTAGCCTCCCGAACAAGCCGGGTTCCGAAAAGGCTTTAGCACCGTAGACCACATACCTACCGAGGAGTATAATCGGCCATTATGTCTAGCGTTTGTGGATTACGAAAAAGACTTCGATTCAATCGAGACCTGGGCGGTATTGGAGTCCCTCCAGCGGTGCCACATTGAATACAGGTACATCGAAGTGTTGAAGTGTTTGTACAGCAACGCCACCATGTCGATCCGAATACAGGACGAGAGCACGAAACCAATCCCATTGCAGCGAGGTGTGAGACAGGGAGACGTTATTTTAGCGAAACTGTTCACAAACGCATTGGAGGACGTTTTTAAGCTCTTGGACTGGAACGGATTCGGCATTAACATCAATGGCGAATGCATCACTCACCTTCGTTTTGCCGATGATATAGTCCTTATGGCAGAGTCGCTGGAGGACCTCAATCAATACAATGTTCAGCGACCTCAGGAGCGTTTCCCAACAGGTGGGTCTTAAAATGAACATGGACAAGACGAAGATCATGTCTAATGTCCATGTTACACCCGTACCGGTAGTTGTTGGAACGATACAATCGAAGTTCTTGACCACTGCGTCTATCTTGGACAGGTTGTCCAGTTAGTTCCGTCCAACTTCGACAAAGAGGTCGCCCGAAGAAACCAACTCGGATGGGCAGCGTTCGGGAAATTCCGCAGTCCCTGAAGACAAAGGTTTTTAACCAGTGTGTTGCCAGTGATGACATATGGTACTGAGACGTGGTCTTTAACTGCTGGCCTTTTGGAGAGGCTCAGAGTCACGCAACGAGTTATGGCTCTCCATAGCACGTTGCGTGCAACTCTCTCTAGCTAAACTTGCTCTCTAGGTATGCTCGGAGCTTCCTTGCACGACAGAATCCGGAATGAGGAGATTCGTCGAAGAACCAAGGTCACCGACATAACTCGTAGATTATGCAACTTGAAGTGGCAGTGGGCAGGCCACATCGCTCGAAGAACCGATAACCGTTGGGGAAGAAAGGTTCTCGAGTGGCGACCACGAACCGGAAGACGCAGCGTAGGCAGGCTTCCCACTAGGTGGACCGACGACATTGTTCGCGTTGCAGGCAACCAGTGGATGCAAATGGCAAATTGTCGTTCATTGTGGCGGTCTAAGGCGGAGACCTTTGTTCAGCAGTGGACGTCTTCCGGCTGATGATGATGATGATGATTACTTAATAGACTTCTACAGGTAAACTTTACAATACATTCTGTAGTCTAAAAATAGATATTTTTGAATACAAAAATGTTAATGTGAATAAATAAATTCAAATACCGACGTACGGTCGGCCTAGAAAGTGGTTTACCAGTTTTAACAAATCTTCCTATGCAATCAAAATAACACCAAGGTTGAACATTTATAATAATGAAAGAGATGCACAATCATGACGTATTTTTTATTATCTGAGATGCCTAACATCTGAAGTCATGGGTTAAAGATGTTATTTTGACCTTTATTTTCAATGCAATAAGCTAAGATTTTCAACAAATATAACCACTAGTCTTTTTTTCATCTTTTAGTGAGGATTCCAATAAGTTCTTGTTTTTAGGTGAAAACCTCTTTTTAACTGAAAAAAGAAAATATCACTGACAACTATCAAGATTTGTCATTTTTATTTATGTGTAAAAATGTAAAAAAATAGATTACATTGTTATTTCCCGAATTTGCAAATGCTTTGCAATTTAACAATAGCCGAAAGAGCGAGCGAATATAATTGCACTACATAACAATGGTCTCATATTAGTGAGATTTTAAATGTGTCGGTAAGTTTTATTAAGTTCACCGTGCCTTAGTATAAATATTATACATTTTCTATTTTTTCTATAAGCATTTATTTAGTTAATCTTTAATTTTAGATACAAGTTGTTCGTCGTTGGATTACACGTGATGGCGAAGAAGGAAATTTAAATGATCTTCGTCGAAGCGGCTGCGCCTGCGACGTGTATAAGAAAATAATGGTTTCACACCTACTGAACATTTTGCCGAAATGTTTGATGTTTACTTGGGTTTACATTATAGGCATTATGCAAAAAAAATACATATGACTGACGCTCATAAAATTGCTTGACTGAATTTTGCTAGAGAACACTTGCATTTTGATTGGAATAACACTGAGTTCTGTGTCCAATCGCTACGAAAGAACGAAGGAAGCTCTGAAACTGAAATATGGGAGGAAACCCGCGGATCTGATGTCTGTTTAAGGCGGGTTCAATAGGTGACCGTCTCCAAGCTGTCATAGACGCAAATGGCGATTACACGAGCTATTAATATGACTATTTTAGATTTTTGCATTTTTTTAATTGAAGGTTTCTGTTAAATTTCTTCCATTTACCAGCAACTAGTTCGTTCGTAATTTATGTTATTTATTAATTGTATTGTATTGCTTTATTGTATTTAATAGTTATGTATACCTAATTGTATTTTTATTTTATTACGGATAAAGTTGTTTTTGGAAAGACTTACTCGTATTCTTCTTTTACTCTTATCCCTATTAATACATACTTTAGTATTATAAATGTGAAAGTGTGTTAGGTTGTTTGTCCACCTTTCACGACTGAACCACTAGACCGATTTTGATGAAATTTGGTTTAAATATTGTTTGAACTTCGGAGAAGGACATAGCTTACCTTTTGGTGCTATAACCGACATTCATATGGGTGGAGTTTCGGGTGAAAGCTAAGTTATTATATACCTAAGCGCGAAAAAAAAAAAAATGCTACCTACTATACCTATACTACCTTTTTACAATAGAAATAAAGAGCACTATTTGCAAGAAAATTAGGATTATTTCAATCTAACCTCTTGATATAAGCTAAGCTGATAACTAGAAATGTATGACGAAATTTGGCTCAAAATTCGCCTTGCACCGTATAAACAATTTTTAGACAAATGTGAGGGTTACCTAACAATTACACAATTAGATGCTACAATTTAAACGAGGAACACAAGGCAAAGTGTTGACGTTTCTACAATAAATGATAAAGAGAGCAGTATGAATAATTGCAAGGGAAAATCAACCTTGTTGTTTTATGATATGCATATGAACTTCAACCGTAGGGTGGTAAACCATATTTTTGGCTGACCGTACCTAACAATTTTAGTCTAGACGATTTTTATACATCGGTTGTCGGACCGACTTAAGTTTTCGTTTAGCCTAGTTCATACTGAATTTGATACTTACTGCCGCACTAACAAACGTCAGTTAGTATTTATTATCACCAATCCAGTTTTTGAAATCGGATTATTACGACACTCAATGCCAAATATTCTGTTAGCGATTAGAGATATCGATTAACTTACTCAATAACGGAACGTAAACATATACAGCTCTAACTGCCGCACTCACAAACCCCAATTATCTTTAATTCTAATTATCTATATTATTTATTATATTAAATCTATTTATTCCGACTCTCGGAACCATTTATGATTAATTTCGATTATTGATTACGAGATAATTATTATTTCTACTCACTATCAGCGTATTAAGTATAAATTGGCTTCGGGTGTCGAAATAATCCGATTTCAAAAAATTGATTAACTTTAATCGACGTTTGTAGGTTCGGCAGTAAAAGTGGACTTAATCAGATTAAAAAAATGCTAAATTACAATTAACGATATTTGACGTTTGTAAGTACAGTAAGTAGTATATTATTATAATTTATATAATTATTATATTAAATTACACTGTTTTCCTTTTGATAGAATATTTTATACTAACAGCCAAATATTAGTAAGTGTCTGATAAAACGAAAACTATAATTTAAACAACAATCATTACAAATATCTAGCGACCTACTTAATATAATTTTAATACCATCGCTGTTATATAAATACATCACATCCTATAATCATAGGTACCACAAACAAGATAACTGTCCAACTGATTTTTGATTAATAAAATATTCCTTGTCAGGCATTGAACCTACAGATATTGAAAATAAAACAAACCTTCCGAGAGTGTCCCTAAAGCCGCGTCTGCTGCGCCATGTTTTGACTCTCATGTCTCGAACAATATGCCGGAGCTTGTGGAAAACATCCCCCGTATTCGCCTGCGGTGGTCATTTATTTTATGTTCGATTTTGACGAAAGAAGACGATTCGACCGGAATATTTTTTTCACACGTGGACATTGTTTTGGTTTGACTATGGTGTGGAATCCAGATACTATATAGTTATTAATTGCGTTGATGTGGTTAGTATACGTGAAAGACCCGTAATTTGGGATGCTACCTTAAATGAAAATAAAGATAAAATTAAAAAGTTCGGATTGATATGTTTACTGAACATTATTTACTGAACATGTCGCAGCGGACGGGAAGTGTTCGATGTTCAAAGTTCAGTAAACAATGTTCTGTTCAAAACATGGCGCAGCGGACGCGGCTTAATAGAGATCATATTCTGGAAAGTAATGCCACATTGCAAACTTCACCCTGTATACAGTATGTAACAAAATACTTGCTGTTCCACTGGAGAGTTGTTCAGTGTAAATAATAAAAAGGGACTTGCAAGTTCCTTTTTATGATAAATTATGAATATAATTTAATAAAAGTAGTTGCGAAAAGAGCATTACTAAAAGATTTATTCTCAAATTATTGGAAGTGGAACGACACGGTTTTTGATTCATGCTGTATACACAAAACCGAGCGTAGCCGGCCCGGGGCGTTAGTACCCATCGATATAATATTTAAACTATACAACGTGTTACAAAATACCCCGTAAAAAATATAATTAATTATCAAAGTCAAAAATTTTGTCAAGTAGTAGTACAAAAATTTTAAAAGACCTATTTTAAAATTTTTGTCGTTCCGCGAATTAGGTAGAAATGTAGGTACATTCTGCGTAATTTACTTTTTAATTTTACTGAAATAGTGTTTGCACATCAGTGAAAATAATAATATTTTTTATTGATTTTTTACGGGGTATTTTGTAACACGTTGTATAAACATTCACTAACAAAATTACATCTAAAATGTGGTCGCGGATTTATGTGTGCTGGTGGCGGAATAGAGAACTAACGGTATTATTATAATCATAGGATAATGACGTGTAGTTTGACAGTTTCGTATAGACAGCAGCGGCACTCCTATCGCCAGTAATATTTTTTTCAGCTTGTGGCTTGCAAAGAAATAGCGACACAACCGTCTCAAGGGCAAATATCAAGTTTAAATATTATATCGATATTAGTACCTAATAGATCGATGAGTGGAAGCAGTTGTCAGGTGCAGTGGCTCGTACCGTGGTGTGTGTGTGATGTCAGGCAGCGGTCACAGCACGGGGAAGTGCGCGTCGGAGTTGTGCCTGGTGGCGGCGGCGAGGGCGGCGTAGAGCGCGGCCGCCGCCGGCGCCTGAAGCGCGAGCACGCGCGTCTCGCCCACGCCCACGCCCGCGCCCACGCCCACCCCCGCGCCCACGCCCTCCGCACCGGTGTACCGAGCCACGCGCGCCATCGCCACCGCACTTATCTACACACATCACACACACGGTGTGTTGAATTCGATGATGGCTCGTCGACGCATTTACCGACGACGAAACAGACCGTTTATCGTCGAAGACAAACCGGTTTATAAAACAGTCTTAAGTTCAAACCAGTTTATACTGTTGACGAAAAATTTAGTAGTCAACATTCACAGACTACTTCGTATTGCATCGAGTTCACCGATAAACTAGTCAAATGATAGACTGGAAACTGGTTTATTGGTCGATGACAAAAAAACAGTCTAAAAACAGTTCGTTTAACGCCCAACCCTAGTTCGGGCCGCCATGTTGGTGGTAGCGACCGCGAGTACACATTCTCCAATTTTCGTCTTTTTTTTCAATTAACTTGATACTATAATTCATTTTGCAAAGAACTGTTATTTAACACACACACTGGCGAAATTGGTGATAGTTAATGGAAGCCATAATTTTATAAAAAATAGAAGTTGTGGAACGCGTGGGAACCAATAACTGACAAAAGTTTGACATTGGAAATGAACACACATGTGACGCACGAAAAAAAAACCACACACCGATCACCTCTACACTCATTATTTAGGCTACATGAGGTCTTACCACCATCTGTTCTAGTAGTGTAATCTTATTTTGGTGAGATAAAGGAACGGAGCTATAAACTGCGTGCATACAATTTTCGTTAAAATTACCTGATATTCGTCGTCTTCGTCGACTGCTCTAGTTTCTGTCAACTTTGATTGCCTTCTTTGTGTCACACATAACTAGAGATAAACAAATCCTATTTTAACAAAAGCTTAAAGGACTAATAAATCCAAAGATATAAGTTTATATCAAAGTAAGCAAAAGTAGTGATTACGTAACATTTAACTTATACAATAACTGTTATGTATTAACTATTTCTTTAAATGGTGGTATTTCATGCGCAGTTAATAATGCATATGTGTGTTCTTACCTCAACGAGATGTCCGTTGAAAGGGCGAACGGTGCAACAGCGCAGGTCAATCATTTCCACGATCCGCTCCGTCTCAATATCTGCCACCACGAGGCACTAGGGCAACAACGCATTCTTTACGTATTTAATAAATCAATTAATTAGTTTTAATTACAATTAATTAAATCACTTTTTGAAATCAAATTATTTTACCACCAATAAATACTTTATACTCTGATAGTGCGTAGTGATATTCATGATCACGTACTCAATTAAGATCACCTTAAATGCGTCCGAGAGACGAAACAACCAGATTTAAAAAAATGACTTAATTAGACATAACACTAATTGAAGTTTGTAAGTGCGGCAGTGAGAAGTGGCTCGTTCACTCGTCCGAGGCCACCCACCGCTCATTCCCACCACTGTGACTCCTGTAAGCCAGGATCTACAGTGGACACCAGTGAAGACACCAAAGTTTGACCATCGGCGAATCACCGCGAATCCCGGAGTAACGCTACATTTTCTTGGAACCCGCATCGAATTTAATCAGAAAAATAAACAGGAGCAGCAGGAACGACAAATTCCACTTCCCGCCATGGCAAAGCGAGCGACTAGCCATCTGAGGCCAGTTGTATGTACCTTGTGCGATATGAGAAGCTGCAGAGGTGCGTCGTCCAGCGTCACCTCGAAGCCGGCCAGCGCGGTCAGGTCAGCCAAGCGGAACGTCCAGCGGACGCAGTCCCGCCGCCAACTGGCCTTGGTGCGAGGCGCCAGGCTCATGGAATACCGCCGCGGCTGGTCCCAACACTTATTATTAGTATTGGATTGTACGTAGCTAATAGTAGCATACGAATGTGGCTTTTTAATAGCAAATCGAACGCCAGAGTTTAGTTGGTATACAGCGCAGGCAAGATTGATATTTTGAGTCGATCAAGCGTCGATAAGTACGGATAAATGGCTATTTCCATCGATATACTATATTAACTAGATTAGCTGTCCCGACCCGAAAAGTGGTCACGAAAATAGAGCTACGGAGACGGCTGTCGCTCTATTTCAAATTAGTACGAGCCGACAACAGGATGTATCGAAATTCCTTATTGCGCGTTTATAAACTGTCCAAATAATATAATACTTATCGTAATACTAAAATTGCAGATGGAGAATTTTTTTTTCATTTCGTGTTCTTATTACTACTAGTTTAAATAATAAATATACCTAAGTAAGATATCATTATAATACGAAATAAAAATTATTTATTTGATATTTTCTCCGCTAGTAGTTCGCAACTGCCATGCCGAGACTGACAAAATTAATGTTGCCGATAGGATGTCGCCACTGTCTGTACGAAACTGTCAAACTACACGTCATTACCTTATTAAAAAAGTTAGTTCTCATTTTTGCCACCAGCACGGATAAGTTTGTAAGTCAGTACACACACAATGGAAACACACCTGTTTTGAACCTTATTTTATAGTGGTTAAGATTTTCTTTTAAATGAGTACATTTTTGTTTAAGTCAAAACAACTACTTTTTATTGCCGACTTTATTGATTTTTCTTTGTCTCCGATGTAAAGGTTTTATATGCCAACATTACTGCATACAGAATTAGACTTTATTACTACATGTGAAGGCTTCTATTAGTCCGACGTTTCGAATTATTTAAAACTATTTTCTACAATTTCTAGCTACGTGTAAGTATATGTAACCGCGACCACATTTTCGATGTCGTTTTGTTCGTGACAGCTGATCTAGTTGGTATAGTATATCGATGCGTTGAACCGACGTTACGTGCGCTTACGTCACCCACACTTACATATATGATTATCATTCTAACGGTGATCAACCGGAGATGTATGTTGTACGTGTATCAGTGTACCTGCGGCACGGGGTCCCAGCCGGCCTGGCGCAGCAGGCCGTGGCCCGCGTACGCCACGAGGTCGGCGGTGGCGCTCAGCGGCTTGGCAAGTGCGCCCACCAGCCCGCGCCGCAGCGCCGCCGCGCCCCCGCCGCCCGCCTCGCCCACCGCCACGCCCACCACCGGGTGGTGCGCCAGGCCACCCACCGCGCCTGCACAACACACACACCTTTTTATTTTTGACGCGGGCGAAACCTTTAAAAGGTAGCTATGGGGCTCGATCGGGCGGCTGTCGCACATGAGAGCGGACCCCAAGGCTCTCCAGTGGGATCTGCACCAGGCCCCTCAGTGCATTGCCTTTAAGCCCGCCGCCGGGGGCGCATTGTAGCCCCCGGAAATCTGTCACGGTGCTCACGGGGACGGGGGTCGCAACCCCACCGCCGTACTCAATGGACGTCCTAGGGCCCACACCCCGAACGTCCAGGGACTCCGAAGGGACATACACCTGTATCAATAGCCGGAACATGGCCAATGAGATCACGCCACAGTTAATGACAGTTAGCCATTTGCATCTATCGGTTGCCCGCGACTTTAACAATGTCGTAGGTAGGTCCACCTAATAGTGGGAGGCCTGCTTGCGCTGCGTGTTCCTGTTTGTGGTCGCCATTCGAGAACTGTTATCGGTTCTTCGAGAATGTGGCATGACCATGGCCACTTCAACTTACACATTCTGAGAGCTATAACGGTGAGTTCTTTCCCCGATTCTCCTGATTCCATATTCTGGGGCACAAAGAAATTCATAGCATATATGTATATTACACCACACATAGACATACCCGACAATGACACAGCGCCAAGGATTTAATTTCAATATTTTACCAGCGCACAACAGAAAGCGTTCCGTGACACTAAAACACTATAGTCACAAAAATCGATTTCAGTACCAAACGAGGTGGTGAAATTTTTAATGTTCAGCAGGGCAAGTCCTCGGGCGGAAACACTATATGACTAGATGCTAAGCTTGTTGTGAAAGGGAGCGTACTCAGAAGTATCAGAACTCCGTCACTCGCCAATACCTACAGCGATAAATGCCTACAGCGCTCGACTACCCGCACGGAAAAAAAAAATTAGCTGCAGCTACTAAATTTTAGGTGCTATTGCAAATTTTCTTACGAACTATAGGGACAGCGAAGTTTGTAGCAGTCGTTGCAAAGTGTTTTTAGCTACCAGAATTTAGCCAAGGTAGCGAATTATTTTAGTTAAAATTACTACATGTCATAGCTAAGATTAGCGGTAGCGGCGAATATTATTTGCTATATTTAGCTGTGGCTGCGAATTGTTTTCGTGACTCCACCAAAGGATTTTAGTTGCGATACCAAATAAATTTATGAGTGTCAGCTAATAAAATTCGTAGTATTGTAGGTTTGTTTTAGCAGTATTAGCTAAGTTAATTTGATACTGTATCGTATCACCTTAGCTACAATTGCCAATATGTTAGCTGTGGCTACGAATTGTGTTTGTAACTCCACCCAAGGATTTTAGTTGCGACACCAAATACATTTATGAGTGTCAGCTAATATAATTAGTAGTATGATAGGTTTGTTTTAGCAGCATTAGCTAACTTAATTTGTTACTGTATCGTATCACCTTAGCTGCAATTGCCAGTATGTTAGCTGTGGCTACGAATTGTGTTTGTAACCCCACCGAAAGATTTTAGTTGCGACACCAAATACATTTAACAGTGTCAGCTAAAATAATTAGTAGTATGATAGGTTTGTTTTAGCAGCATTAGCTAACTTAATTTGTTACTGTATCGTATAACCTTAGCTGCAATTGACAATGTGTTAGCTGTGGCTACGAATTGTGTTTGTGACTCCACCAAAGGATATTAGTTGCGATACCAAATAAATTTATGAGTGTCAGCTAATATAATTCGTAGTATTGTAGGTTTGTTTTAGCAGTATTAGCTAAGTTAATTTGATACTGTATCGTATCACCTTAGCTGCAATTGCCAATATGTTAGCTGTGGCTACGAATTGTGTTTGTGACTCCACCCAAGGATTTTAGTTGCGACACCAAATACATTTAAGAGTGTCAGCTAATATAATTCGTAGTATGATAGGTTTGTTTTAGCAGTATTAGCTAAGTTAATTTGATACTGTATCGTATCACCTTAGCTGCAATTGACAATGTTTTAGCTGTGGCTACGAATTGTGTTTGTGACTACACATAATGATTTTATTTTAGTTGCGATATCTAATTAATTTATGAGAGGTAGCTAATATAATTCGTAGTAGCATGTAAAGTAATTTTAACAGTACAAGCAAAGTTAATCTGATACTGTATAGTATTAATGCAGCTACAATTCCTACGATGACATGAATATAATATGATAAAAAAATATATCACAAAATATGAATTAACACTATCTCATGTTGCTAGAAGTATGTTTGATACGATAGATTGTCCTTATTAAACTTGATGGCAACAAAACAAATCTTCAGAAGACGAATAATGAGATCATTTACATATTTAATTTGCTTCAACATCTTTAACTATTAAAAAGAATGTGTAAATGGTTACCGGTTACATAGCTTTAAATATGTTACGGTTATGTTATTCGTTTTCTAATAAATTGTTATGTTGTTGCCATCAAGTGCGTAAATACATTTTTTTGTATTGAAATACTTATAGCAACTCAGGATTATTAGATATTTTGTGATACTTTATTTATCATATTCTATTCATGTCGTCATATCAATTGTAGCTACGATGATACGATACAGTATCATATTAACTTTGCCTCGACTGCTAAAATTATTTTCCATGCTACTACGGATTATATTAGCTACCTCTCATAAATTTATTAGATATTGCAACTATAATCATTATGTGTAGTCACAAACACAATTCGTAGCCACAGCTAAAACATTGTCAATTGCAGCTAAGGTGATACGATACAGTATCAAATTAACTTAGCTAATACTGCTAAAATACTGTCAGTTCTAGCTAAGGTGAAACGATACAGAATCAAATTAACTTAGCTTTAACAGCTAAAATGACCTTCCATGTTACTGTACATTAGCTTTTTCAAATAAATGTAATACATAACTGAAACGAAATCCTTAGGTGAGCAAACAAACACAACTAACATTTACACTTAAAACACTGTCAAGTGCAGCTACAGTGATACGATAGAGTAATAAATTACCTTAGTTACTAGGTACTGCTTAAACTACCTAACATGCTACGAATTATGATAAATTAATCACCATTCTCAATTGTTACATGAAGTCAATACAAAACAAAATTAAAGAAAGAATCTATTTATTGAAATCACAAAGTTACTCCTAAAACAAACATTAGTTTGGATAATTGAAAAGAAAAGTTATATACATAATATTTTTACTAACAATTTTATGTAACACTGGTATAAGACAGTAATTCCAACATATCAACTTTTATAAGTACAAGTGTTAACTAACTTGATCATAAAATCACTATCTGATAAAGTGACAATAAGGGCAAAGTCAATTTCAATTTTTTTCAATACTATACTATATACAATCGGAACAACAAAGAAATACTATACTATAATCGGAACATTAAGCTTATACAGGGTTACAGGAAAAGTCGTGCTAGATCCGTTAAGGGCGTGGAGTACCCATCATTTCTGACTTATTTCACTATGAAATACCCCACCCTAAACTTAACCCTTTTCGCGATTTTCGACTTTAAATTTTTTTATTGAAAATTGCCGATTTTTAGGCTATTAAATTTTATTTTGTTTATTTTGTGTGTATTATTATTATTATTATTGCATTTTTACATGTGTAATAAGATGCTTTAGGACGTCAATTATTAAAATAGTGCACAAGTTAATTGAATAGGCCGTAGTAGACAAGTGAAAGTAAAGAAATTACAAAAATAATTAGCAGGTTTATTTTTCTCTAAGGAATATCTAAAAAAAATATTATGGCAGTTGTTCGGCAGATGTGTTTTAAAATATCTACGTTTCATCAGCTTTCTAACGAGGTATAACTATCTAGGGTTCGTATTAAATTTCGTGGAAAAAAAGAACTTAGTTTCATAGGCGACAGTGGTGAAGAAAGTTAATACTTAGCCCTAAAAAGTAAAGTAAAACAAAAATAGGTAAGCATGAAATGTCATTTACTAAATCAGGTTTTCACACAACTTTTTCTTACTCTACACTCTCTACAGTTCATGTTCAACATGGCCACCTCTATTTCTAACACATTGTCGCATCCTTCTACGGAGACCAGTCTTCACTACTCCAGTGGTCAACGTTGTCCTCATTTGATTTGCTGCATCAACAATCCTTTCTCTTAATTCTTCCACAGACGAAACTGGATTTGGCTCGCTGTATACAAGACTTTTCATGCGCCCCCATACATGAAAATCCATGGGGGTTAGGTCCGGACTTCTTGCTGGCCATGGCAACGGCCCACCTCGTCCTATCCATTTGTTTGGATAATTTGTGTCCAGCCAGTCTCTGACACTTCTCCTGAAATGGGCAGGGCAGCCATCATGTTGGAACCACATGTCCCTTATTAAGTTGAGTGGCAGATCATCCAGCAAGTCATTCAAGTCTCCTCTCAGAAAGTTTTCGTAGTTTTCCCCATTTAGATTGTCCGGGAGAAAGTAAGGTCCGATCAAATGATTGGAGATAATACCCATACACACGCTAAATCTTCGTTGGGACCCCGTCACTCTTTTCTTATTGGGATTCCTTAGTTCTTTTGGGGCCCAGTAGTGAGCGTTGTGATAATTAGTTATGCCATCTTTATCAAATTTGGATTCATCTGTCAACAAGATATTTCTTAGAAAATCTGGGTCTTCTACGTCAGCATTTAGCATGAATCTGCAAAAGTCCAACCTTCTCGCGGAGTCTCCTTCTTCAATAACGTGTACCGGCGTGTAATGGTACGGGTATAGGCCAGCAGTATGCACTGTAAACTACACACTCCATTGCGAAAGTCCCACATCCGGCACTCGACGACCGGGATAGCGAGTTATGTATTCGTTGCGAGCTTGCACAGACACACAATCGCAGTATCCATAACAAATAAGCATATCAGCATATTCCTCAGGTGTGTAGGACGTCATCTTCAACACTTCCGTATCACAAGTACAAATCAGAGTCCGGTTAACAAGCACAGTAGTCACAAATCAGAAGAAATAGTCCAGAATCACAGCCAAGTCGAGAAAAAGAGCAAAACGATATCACATCTACTATGTACGAAGCACAAAAGCAGACTGCCAACCAAAACAATATCCTGTGTTGTATTACCAGCCCTTATCAGTCTCTACACATTTTTTCTTTCATTCACACCTGCATAAATCGTCACTTGTCTCGCTCGCACGGTGTGTCCCAACTTGAAGGACAATAGATGCGGGACCGTTAGAACTGCTACCTGAAGCGTCCCAACTACTTTTTTTCCACGAAATGTAATACGAACCCTAGATAGTGATACCTCGTTAGAAAGCTGATGAAACGAAGATATTTTAAAACATATCTGTCGAACAACTGCCATAATATTTTTTTTAGATATCCCTTAGAGAAAAATAAACCTGCTAATTATTTTTGTAATTTCTTTACATTCACTTGTCTACTACGGCCTATTCAATTAACTTGTGCACTATTTTAATGATTGACGTCCTAAAGCATCTTATTACACATGTCAAAATGCAATAATAATAATAATAATAATAATACACACAAAATAAACAAAATAAAATTTAATAGCCTAAACATCGGCAATTTTCAATAAAAAAATTTAAAGTCGAAAATCTCGAAAAGGGTTAAGTTTAGGGTGGGGTGTTTCATAGTGAAATAAGTCAGAAATGATGGGTACTCCACGCCCTTAACGGATCTAGCACGACTTTTCCCGTAACCCTGTATATTAATTTAAAATATGCAATACTTAACCCCCTATTAGGGTAAATGCACATGATCTGCATTTAAACTGCAAGCTAGTTATACAATTGCAGTTTTGGTGCAGTTGAAATAACTACATCGAAACTGTTGACCGACTATCCCACTGTCCGTATAGTGAGATAAGTCAACTAAACCACATACCCCGACTAAACCACAATTCTGCAGCTAACTTGCAGCATCTACAAATTGAGACTAACAATAATTTATAGCCTATACATTATACTTAATATAAATAACGATTACACATAAGGGTACAAAAACACTTATACACTACTACAGGGAATTGGAAAATGTTGGCAATATTTTAACCTTTGCTTCTACATAACATTAAAATGATAATAGGTACAACATTTAATGAATCACTACAGATAAATTCTCGTATTTCAGAATGATAGTCATCATATTTTATACGCAAGTCAAGTCCTCACAAAAATCCCTGACATTTATTTTAATTAAACTTTTTTATTCCTAAAATGATTGTACTATGGATGTAATTCACATGCAGAAGCATAGTCTTAAGTATTGCCGATGATTTCAAATCCATCTTGTATACAACATCGATACACTAGGCATACATGTAATATGTATTTACTAGAACCTTTACAGAATATGGTTATAATATAAATACTGAGTAAAATCATATAATATGGGATTCATAAATCAGTATCACTTACAAAATACATACACAATATTTGCTGGAGTCGTCTCCATGCAGTTGCATTTCAGCATCAGTAGAGAAATTTTTAAAATCGATTTCCAGCTGTGGACAAATAAAAAAAAAATGAATGATATAGATTGGGTAAGTATTATTTGATATAATTACAACATTTCTAATATTTACAAGATATAATAACTGAATCTATAATTTTATTTCATATCAGTTGATATAATAAACGATTGATATAATTTTAAAATAACTATTTTTATTAAGCATAACATACATTGATTACAAAACCATTTGATATCATTTACAAGATATAAAACCTATTTAGCCTAATATAATAAAAATAAAATAATAATAATATCATGTTTTTTTTTAATTTCGCGAGCCCTGCTTTGCGGGGCTCCTAATTCTGGGTGGTCATAAGACAATAACCACGAAGGTTAAGGCGGGAGCTCCGCTTCTAGCCTAACATATCCGAGTCGGATTGCTCTGAATCGAGGTGTTAACTATGTTGGTACCTATAAAAATACATTTTAAACTATAGACCTAATGATTTTCGATTAGATAAACATTATATCCAATAACATTATACGAAATAAGTTTTAGAATATATAAATGTTATATGTAAAGAAATTATAGCAACAGTTGGTATATCTCACGTTTATTAGATCTTGTGAACGTTATTGAAATGAAAATAGACCAAATAAATTTATATGAAATGGGACGCACCCATATAGATTGAGCTTCGTAGAAGTTAGTTAAAACGTTCGTAATAAATTGTTACTTACCAATCTATCGTCCATGTATTTGTGGATTTCCATTAATCCTTTAGACATTGATAATCTTTTTGATGTCGTGCATTCTCAGTTCTCAAGGACAACATTTACCGTTTCTGTATTTTGAAGCCAGCTTCATAATAAATAATAGGCTTATTGTTTCTATGGGCCATAGTTGCCTGCAATAAAGGTTTTATTATTATTTTTCATTTTTGGTTACTCGGGCTTTTACACCCGGACTTTTAAAAAGCTTGCATGGGGACGAATCCAACACATAGGCCTGTTAGGACAAATTAATGAAATGGAACATACCTGCCAGAATCAACTGCTGGAAATAAGATATAAACAGCAGTTGACTCTGGCAGGTGTAGGGACTATTGAAGTATATGGAAAGATTTCTTGATTTCCTTAAGTGGGCATTTGGTGGACTGAACACTGGGCTATTGTAAAAGGCCGGGGTCATTTGCCATAATTAGTAGATACACTAATTATATTTTGTCAAGCGGTGACTTGCCACCAACTAGATGGGCTCTTCATATGGCCGTCAGAAGACGACGGAGTGCAACACCGGTGTGGGTGGCTCAGGTGTCGAGAGGTGTGCTGCCCTTTCTCCGAAGTTACTCGCGGCATTATACCCTTTAACACTTTCACCCCTGGAGCATATAGCTTTAACAGCTCCTCTCTGGACTAGCCAATTAAGGCTAGCCAGAGCTGAGAGTCCTGCGTGCCCCCTTCGGTTTCCGGCCGACGAAGTCACGCCAAGGTGGGGGCCCTGACCGACTCTCTAGAGCACTCGGGTCCGTGGTGACCTTACGCACCAACAGCTCGCCACAAGCTTATGTAAAATGGAAGATACCTTTTTTTTGACGTGGGGGAAATTTTCGAAAGATACCCGGGATCTGTGGGGCTCGATCGGGGTATGTGGGATTCTTACCCACTAAAACCCGCGCGCCGGATCTGCACCAGGGACCCTCAGTGCCTTGCCTTTGAGCCCGCCGAGGGGGGGTGCATTATAGCCCCCCGGGAACCAGTCACGGTGCTCACGGGGACGGGGGTCGCAACCCCGCCGCTGTCCTCCTCGGAGTCGCCGCCGTACTCAATGAACGTTCTAAGGGTTCCACACCCCGGACGTCCAGCGACTCCGAAGAGCTTATGTAAAATGGAAGGTTTAGTATAAGTGGCCGAAAAATTCTTTGTGAAATATTAGCACATTTTCATATAATAAGGCATATGTAGGACCGCTATTCTGTTCAATTAATTACAGGCAATTATAATTTATTATATTGTACTAACCTTTGAATGTATCAATGACTGGTTGGTCATAAACCCAGATTTCCAATAATTTTGTAACGTCCGACGTTGCACAATAACTTCACCGTCTATCCTATCACCTCAGCTTATCACAGATCATGACTATGATCACGCGTCTGTCAGCATTCGAAAAACTAACTACCAAGCAATGTTGCCAGTGCTGTAAAAAAAATACAGATGAAACTTTTGTATTAAAAATGTAATTTCTATCAAATAATATATTTAACATTTTAACATTAAAATGTAAAAAATAAAGGTTAGTAATGTACATGCGGAAATCGACATCAAGCCAGGACCGGGTGATAGACTAAGTCGTAACTGTTAACAAAAATATATGAAAAAAATCTTTATTAAGAACTAGCTGTACCCGCGGCTTCACACGCAGCCATTAGGTAGGTAATTTTCGCGTTATACTCATAAAATAAAACTCGATATAACACGATCCATCTCCATTGAACTTGATCACCTTCGGCCCGATTCGATCCGGCCCTTTTATTTTTCGCGGGGAAACCTTCAAAAGGTCCTCGGGATCTGTGGAGGTCAACCAGGGTATGTGGGAGTCTTACCCACTAAAGCCCACTAGGTTGTTGCAATGGCACATGAGTGGGGACACCAAAGTTCTCCGGTGGGATCTGCACCAGTGTGATCAGTGCCTTGCATTTTAGCGTTCACGGTGTCAAGGTGCTCACATGGATGGGGGTCACAACACCGCTGCCTATCATGCACATCCTAAGTAAGGGCCACACCCCGAACGTCCAGCGACTCTGAAGGAACTCAATCCGACTCCATCCAACCCAGTCTGACCACCCGATTCGACTCGATCGATTTACATAAATTATATCAAAATCATCCTATATATTTTGCGCGTTACCCTTATATTTTGATGCCCCGTCCTGCAGGAACCCTTCAATTTTTCGGGATAAAGAGTCTCTTTGTTAAGCGGTCAGCGGAGCACCACTTACTTTGCAAACCGGAGGTCACGGGTTCCATTCCCGCAGGGAGCAACAACTTTGTGTAGGTAATTGTTTCTTACTGGTTAGGACAATGACGGATCTTTTTGTCTAGAAAGTAAGATGATCCATACGTCGGATAGGTACTGAGGGGCTTGGATGACATTATTATTATTATGATGACAGCTACGATGGCGATTATGTGTAGGTATGCCACATACAAAATAGTACTATTTTGACATTACCTAAATTCATTTTTCCATTTTACTACTAAGTACCCGTACATCCGTAAATCTATTGTTCAAGTAACCCTGATCTTGTTTGTAAGCTGTCTACACGATAAGTGTCAAGCTGCATATCGTGATCTACTTGCTTTTTGTTCTCGCGGGGGACACATGCAATAGGTCCCGGGACCTATAGGGTCAACCGGGGTATGTGGGATTCTTACCCACGGCTGTCGCACGGCACATGAGACGGGAGGCGTGGACGCTCCGGTGGGATCTGCACCAGAAAACTGAGGGTTTTCTGGTCTTGCCTTTAAGCCCGCCGCTGGAGACACTTTATACATCCACCAAGCAAGCTGTCGTACTTGTTAGACATCTAGGGCCACACACCTCAAACTTTCTGAAGGAGCTTTATTCTTATATATTGAAGAATGTTATTGTAAGTGGTCAATAACATCTTATATTTTTTTATTAAGTACTTCTACTATCTTATGTATTTCAAGATCAATGATTCAATGATTTCGATATCTATCACATCAACGTATTTTACAGAGGTTTAGTTTGAGATTTCATGGAACCATTATATTTTTTAACACTATGACTCAAAGTTGATAACTTTGTTGAGATTTCAAAAATAAAAAAGTAAATTCAAAAACTATAACCCAACTAGCGAAAAATCACCCTATGAAAAGTATAAAACCATATTTATTATAATTTTCAATATTTATCGCCTATTAAATAAACAACTAACACGTTATATTATAGCGTTTCATCGAGTCGTAAAGCGAGCTGCAAAGTCTTAGTGAATTGATGTGATTAAGTGAATCGTCACTCTGGCAACACCTGCAAGAACCGTTATTTCATTTGTCCGCGCAAAACGCGAATAAATTTGCTACCATCCCAAATTATTGTATGCTACTGCAGCGAATACTATATTTGCAACAATCGTTAAAATATTCGGGCTCGTTTTAAAACGTTTCTTTTGTACCTATTAACGAAGAACATACCTACTTACTAATATTGGACCATAGGAACATTAGGAATGGTGACCATTGGAACTACTGAAATACCCAAAATAACCCCGTCGTGTTTAGGCTAGATGTATTTGTCTTGACAAGTACTAAGCCTGTATCTGCTGTCTGTGTATTCGCCATAATATGAGCAGCTAGCTTAAACGCCTTTTAAACGCGCTTTTATTAGTTTCACCAGTAATAAGTACGTAGGTATATATGATGGTAATAGAATATTGCCACTCCATTTTCACCCACTTCTACACGTTCAAATCGTTTGGAATTTTGCACATGTGTCAAAGACCCGTGACAATATATTAATATAGTATTATCGAGCTGATCTCATGATAAAGCTCGAATTTGGATAAGGGGGAACCCTTAGATGGCTACTAGTAAACTCATCAAGTTTGGACTCATTTGTTTTGTTTTAAAGAATTCTATTTACTTTGACCACTAATGAGGATCTGATGATGGAACTGGAAGGTGGGTAAAGGAACCCTTGAGTGGGTACTAGTAGGCTCGCTTGATTCGGCTTTAAGAGTTCCATTGACTTTTCCCAATATGAGGATCTGATGATGGAGCTGGAAGGTAACCCTTGAATGCGCGAAAGTTTGGAGAGCCTAAAGCAATATCTCAATGGACTAAAGCCTAATGCATAATAATCCATCGGACGTACCTACTGTAAGCAGTTGCGCATTATTGAGGAAAGTCTGTCTAATAACCACAGATCTTGGATTCGTATATCAACTCTCAAAATTGACAACGATACATTCGAAACGATATACTTACGATATTATTCCGAATGTATCATACCTACTCTAACAAATATTCGAACTCCTCATCGTTTATCGTACCTATCTATAGAATTTTTGGTCCTCGGTACGATTCATTTGGTCCTTTTTTATTTTCTTCATTATTTACAATGAACTAAAGACCACGCGTACAAGTCGTGGGCACTGCTGATGTTATCCCGGTTTTACTCACTGTGGGACATATCAATGTTTAAAACCCATCTCAGAGACCGAGTGAATACAGTCAAATCCATTTATTCACTATTTTGGCGGATTCCATAAACCAATCTGGTATATCTGGTAATACTTTTAAAGGCCCGTTATCTGAGTTAAACACTAATCTTGTTAGCTGTACTGGCAAATTATTCTATGGTATTGTTACAAATATAATATTTGCAAAAGTCGCAAAAAAATTCGGGCTCGTTTTATAATTCAAACTAAAACGCAAGTATTTAATAGGTAGTAAATGCCTATTACTACATAAGATTGAGTAACCGTAAACAGTGTTTTATTATTATCTTAGGTATTCTATCCATAATAATCGGCAACAAGTAGATATGTATACCTAAATATATAAAACCATCCACGAAATGTATGATCATCAGCAGCCTAAAGTAGTCCACTGCTGAACAAAGACCCTTAGAAGGGAGGGGTTGCCATAATTCCCTCGCTTGGCAGGCGTCTTGGGGACCGCAGTATAGATGGTAGGTAATCCAATAGAAAGACGCTGCTGCCCGTCTTCTTATTTTCCCTTAGTCACCTCTTACAGAGTCCCAACGGGAGAAGATGGGAGGATGTTGTTCTTAGCCGGACACCCCACGGATTAGATGCATGTATGAAGTACATACGTGTAAAATCGAGATATTTATTTTAGTCAACAGAAGTCAAGAAAATTTGTCAAAAAGCATGCCTTGAACACAAGAGTCCCATGTTCAAACAACGCCTTGCACCTCGGAGATTTTCTTATTTCATGTCATCTTAATTTGAATATTGATTATCACTTGTATTATGGTGCAGTGTACGATGTAAGTACACATCGTGTGGAAACCTGCACATCATTCAAAAATAGACGTGTGTAGTTTGCCAACCCGCACACGGCCAGCTGGTGGGCTATGTCCAGAACCCCCTCCATATAGAGGGGTGTGTCGATATAATGGCTCACCCCTTACACTATGCCTTGATCGCTTGGGTTCGTAATGGAAACCGTCAGTGAAACCGTTAGTTTTGAAAATTTTAATATACATTTAACTTTACGAGACTGCATAAAGAACACTGGCCGTTGTGCGTTGTTGTAACTTGCTGTAAAAAAATAGTTGTAAAATTTAGAACAATTAGATAAAGTTCCAAAATGATCTTATAAAACTCACGCAACTCTAGTTTGCTACCCCTGACAAGGTATTATTATGGTTCACTGTTAAGTTAATTTGAAAGTATTAATAAGATATTTCGCTATATAAAGACATATAATTAGCGACCAGAGCTCGAAATATTAGTTGTGGTGTTTAAAATAATGTGGAAGGCTTACTAAGATTTAGAAAACAAATTTAGTACTTGTTGCAAAATCATTTGCAGTGATTGCAAAGACCATTTAGCTATATGAAGACATTATAATTAGCAACCAGAGCTCAAAATATTACTTGTGGTGTTTAAAATAATTTGGAAGGGTTACTAAGATTTTGAACAATATTACCAAATGAAACTTAACAGATTCATCTGCAAAAACATTTAGTACTTGTTGCAAAATTATTTGCAGGGATTGCAAAGAACATTTAGCTGTAGGAAGACATTAAAATTAGCCACCACAGCTAAAAATATTAGTCGTGTTGTCTAAAATAATTTGGAAGGGTTACTAAGACTTTGAACAATATTACTAAGATATTAACAAATGAAACTTAACAGATTTATCAGCAAACAAATTTAGTACTTATTGCCAAATCATTTGCAGTGATTGCAAAGACCATTTAGCTATAGGAAGACATTATAATTAGCAACCACAGCTAAAAATATTAGTTGTGTTGTTTAAAATAATTTGGAAGGGTTACTAAGATTTTGAACAATATTAACAAATGAAACTTAACAGATTTATCAGCAAACAAATTTAGTACTTGTTGCAAAATCATTTGCAGTGATTGCAAAGACCATTTAGCTATAGGAAGGCATTATAATTAGCAACCACAGCTAAAAATATTAGTTGTGTTGTTTAAAATTATTTGGAATAGTTACTAAGATTTTGAACAATATTAGCAAATGAAATTTAACAGATTCATCTGCAAAAAAATTTAGTACTTGTTGCAAAATTATTTGCAGTGATTGCAAATACCATTTAGCTATATGAAGACATTATAATTAGCAACCACAGCTCAAAATATTAGTTGTGGTGTTTAAAATAATTTGGAATAGTTACTAAGAGTTTGAACAGTATTAGCAAATTAAACTTCACAGATTCATCTGCAAACAAATTTAGTACTGGTTGCAAAATCATTTGCAGTGATTGCAAAGACTATTAGCAGGACCGATACAGACATGTCTTTGCTGCTTAAGGCATCTATCTTTTTGCAATAGTGACGAAGTATTTATCCATAAATGGTAATAATGATTTGTAGCCACAGCTAAGGGCAACCCCTAATGTTGTTTTGATGATATAGCGAAAAAAGTTTGCGATAGTTGTTAAACAATTTGTAACACCTGTTAATTTTTTGTAGTTCTTATAGCTAAATGTCGTTATTACTAATAGCTAAGTGGTCTTAGTTGTAATACACAATGCTTTGCTGATGTACCTAAGATATTATACAGAGCAGCAAATGAATTGGCAGCAAAACCAATTTAGCGACCACAGCTAAACCATTTTTTTCCGTGCGGGGTAGTCTATCACTCGCGGCTGCCACGCGCTTGCGAGCACACGTTATTGAATAATTCGTGCAGAATGAAAATCAAAACGCGAAAGGATTTACGTATTTGTGTGTATATTGCATTAATATCACCGCATTTTGTTATATATATATAATCGTAACAATAACAATTGTTGTGTGGACGGCTGTTGCAATAAACAACAGACTTCAAAACTGTCTTTTTTATAACTTATTATAACCCCTGCCATGTCCCGCGACCACCTCGCGGTCGCGTTTTACCGCGCTATTTTAATAAACAATTTTACCTCTAAACAGTTTATCTGTACTGTTCTAACTTTCACAAGGAGTTCGTTATTAGATAAGGATGACATATAATGTCACTTGTCATAAAAATAGACTCACTGAACATCGAACATTTGAATTCTTATTAGTCATTTTTTTCTTATTAGACATTTTGGCGCGCTTTTTGGCGCGCTTCGTCACTCGGTAGTTAATCGCCGTGGAAAAATGTATGGGGAGGCGTGTTTTTTTAACTAATATGTGTAAAATAATATATCTATTTGCAAATAAAACAAATACTTTTACTAAGAATGTTTTTAATTTATATTTATTATAACTTTTTTCACAAACCTAGAAAAAAATAAAATAAAATAAAAGTTTAAAAAAAATCTCGGAATTAACAGTACCCTATAAGATAAATACGTACTCATTCATACATATCCTATTAGCTTAATTCATAACGATTCTAACGATGTATGTATCGTATAGTACTCTAATACAAACAACTTGAGATATCGTCATTTCAATGACGTGCGCCGTTATCGCGCATGACACTTGAGACTAACATAAACGCCGGCGCGGAGCACTTCAAAATGGCCGGGACTTTGCAGAGGATAACAAATCCAGCAAATGTATTACTAACGAAGCTAAAAAACATTGAGTTCACTGCACCACGCTTATGTTTACCTTTTAAAACAATTTTAATATTATTTATGCGGTTAACGAATTTTCGCCACTCTAAAGTTAATAATAGATATTATGTAGGGGATGGCAAAAAATATATAAAACACTACATAAAAATAAAACAATTGTAAATATAATAAATGTTTGTAATAATTTTGTTGGTATTTTATTTTACTTTGCTTGAAAACCCTGACGATCGAACGATGGTGTAGGTAAATTCTGAACACAAAGAAATAGCGCTCTAGTGCGCGTGGCGGTAAGGTACTATTTAGAAAGGACGCAGTGCTCTGTAAATTTTGTAGGCTATTAAAACGGCGGCATTCCCTCAACATCAAAGCAGTGCATCTTCTGTCATTATATGTATTCTGTGGAAGTGTGTACTGTTGTACATACCAAGTATATTGATGGCAAAGTTGGTGATGCCAGCCATCAGTCCGGCGACGAAGCTGGGCGGCGGGCGCCTCCGGGCCGCGGCGGCGCGCCTCGCGTGCTCCTCGTCGCCGGCCAGCAGGTCCAGGTTGCGGGCCAGGGAGCTCGCCCACGCGGACAGGGACCGCAGTAGAGCCGCCGCCGCCGCCGACGCCACGCCCCTCACGCCCCCCGTGGCACCGCCCACACGCGCTGCCAGCGCCCCCGGGGCGCCCAGCAACTCCAGCCCACCGACCACCCAACCTGACGTGTGGATATCAAAATAATTCAGAATACCCGTTGGATATTAAAATATTAGTTATAATTTATGTGCCACTATACGCGTACAAAAATTAGTCTGGAGAACCTGAGGGCCCGTTACAAAAGAACGCCATTTGAACTTTAAGATACAAAAAATACATTCTAAAATGATCACATCTGTACAAACGCTTTGTTAGCCAACTAGACGTAATTACTAAACCACTATGTTTATGTGGGCATGATGTCTGTAACATTTTTATGTTGCACCAATAGTTCGAATACTGCTCACTTCACGAATGACGTTTACTTGATTAATAGTGCGGCTGAAAGATAACCTGGGGATCTAATATGCGTTCGATAGTCAACGAAAAATTCTTCTTTCCTTTTCGGGTATTAATTGAATGTACAAAAATTATTAAAAAAAAACAGATAGTGACCGCTAGAAGCGCTGGAAATTTCGAGAAATATACACTTTAATTTGTAAACTTACCCGCTCCCAGTATGGCGGCAGACAGATAGTGTACTGTGAGCGCGTGGGTCAATCTTTCAGCTGACGTCATCATGTCGTTCAGCTTAAAAGCGCTGAGCATTAGCGGGCTCTGATCCAGAGCAATGTACATCCGTACCTAGACATGAATACGAGGTATTAATTCTTGCCATGTCACAAGGATAGCCTATATCATGAAAATTAGGTTTTAGCTGCGTGACGCAAGTTTCACACAAACGAAGTCACAAGTACATGAAGAATAGTTTCAGTCCGTTGTGACTCCAGCTATGTATTCAAATTTATATATTAAATATTCCTAATACATCTCTAAAACTGGTTCTCAAACATTAAAAATGCCGGTCTGATACGACGGCGGGTCGCTAATATTATATAATCAGTAAGCAATGACGACATAGTGCGAGTCCCAGGCAACCGGTAGATGCGAACAGAGAAGCAAGCGTGCAAGCGATTATCATCCTATATGTAATCAAACGGTGATGTATCACGGTATACACAGTGTTTTTTTTTCCAAGGTCGAAATCGAAGCAATACATCTATGAACACAGGAGTGATGTTTGTTCGGTGGCCAGCCATCACTCCTGTGTTCACACAGGGTATACATACGGCTGTGTGTAGTGTGAGTGTGAGATCGAGCGGGTGTATGTGCAGTAGACGCATCCTCAGCGGCGTCCTCAGCGCGCGTTCCTCGGCGAGGACGGCGGCCGCGTCGCTGAGGGCAGCGGTCGGCAGTGCCAGCCGCGAGAGTTGCACCAGCGCCGTCACGTACGCGTCCTCCACGTACACCGCGAGCGGACCCACGCGCACTTCTAACTCAGTCATTTCTGTACAGTGAAATACAAACAAATTAAATATATGCTATACAGTGTGTTGAAAAACCCCTGTCCGATTTGTTTGGGGAATATTCACATAGCTGGTACACAACAGAAAAAATATTTATGAGATATCTAACAAGTGAGTATTGCGATACCGATTAATACTTTCAACGATCGGTCAAGGTGTTATTAACACTCTGTATAGACCGGCTTTCGGGAATAAATTCATACATAAACTAGTATCACTTTTTATATTAAATTCTTCACTAAGATACAAAATACATAGAGGGTGACTTTTTTCAAGTGTGCGCGGATGGCTAAATCCGAAACAATAGGGAATAGAGAAAAATACCCAGAGGAGTCACGGTGTCGTTTTTGATGAAAACTAAAACTGCATCGTTGGAACCATTTTAACCAAAACCAATTGTAAACTGTAATATGTCTATAGTTAATTTTAGAACACTATTATACATATTTATCGTTCCATTTTCTTTAATTCACACTAAGTCCGTCAATGATTACTAACTATTTCTTCCCTTATCACCTATATTCATTATACATAGAAATCTGCACCAATGGACAAGACTACTACATACATGATTTATTTACAGAATCTGCGTGCGGCAGTAAAATTTTATTTAAAAACACTACACAGGTTAAACAGGTGGGTCTGAAGCATACAATTTTGCAACGGAGTTCGCTAGCATACTGTAACGTAGCACAAAAAAGGATTATTAGATTCATCTCATAAATACAGTTATTAAACTAATCTATTATTGATTAACCTTTGTAATAGTTTTGTCCCACGGTCCAGCTGTCGATCTGCGTTTTAAGCAGCAGCCTTGCGTTCGCGTGTCTCGTGGAGAAGGCGTACTTCTCGGCGAACATGTTCCAGAGCGGCGGCCAGCGGCCCTCGGCCAGTGGCTCGGCGCGAGTGCTCGCGACCACCGCGAAGTCGTACTGCCCGCTCTCGTACTGGAGGTTGTCGATTTGCATGTCCGATACCGACAGGATCACTTTGCTTTTCTGAAGCCCAAAAATCCACAGTCCAACTCAAATATACTTCTTAATTCTTACTCATACAACAACCAGGGCCTCAGCTTTAATCCGACTTTAGGTTATTTAAGATCTTTAAGGTTTTTAAGATTTACTTGAGGTATATTTGACAGTGTCCAAGTGAAAAACATCACAAATTATTTCACTGTTTTATGAATGATGTTGAATTAGGCGAACCAATGGTTCTTATTTATAACCATCGATATACTATACCAACTAGATTAGCTGTCACGAACAAAATGACATCGAAAATGTGGTCGCGCTTACATATACTTACACAACTATACACGTAGCTAGAAATTGTAGAAAATAGTTTTAAATAATTCGGGACGTCAGACTAATAGAAGCCTTCACATGTAGTAATAAAGTCTAATTCTGTATGCAGTAATGTTGGCACATAAAACCTTTACATCGGAGACAAAGAAAAATCAATAAAACCGCCAAAGCTATACGAAAAAAAGTAGTTGTTTTGACTTAAACAAAAATGTACTCATTTAAAAGAAAATCTTAACCACTATAAAATAAGGTTCAAAACAGGTGTGTTTCCATTGTGTGTGTACTGACTTACAAATTTATCCGTGCTGGTGGCAAAAATGAGAACTAACTTTTTTATTATGGTAATGACGTGTAGTTTAACAGTTTCGTATAGACAGTGGCGACACGCCTATCGGCAACATTAATTTTGTCAGTCTCTAGCGGAGAAAATATCAAATAAATAATTTTTATTTCGTATTATAATGATATCTTACTTATATTTATTATTTAAACTAGTAGTAATAAGAACACGAAACGAAAAAAAAATTCTCCATCTGCAATTTTAGTATTAGGATAAGTATTATATTATTTGGACAGTTTATAAACGCGCAATAAGGAATTTCGATACATCCTGTTGTCGGCTCGTACTAATTTGAAATAGATCAACAGCCGTCTCCGTAGCTCTATTTTCGTGACCACTTTTCGGGTCGTGACAGCTAATCTAGTTGGTATAGTATATCGATGTTAATAACTGTGATAGTTAATATAGACAGCATGTATTGCATTATCTGTAATACAAGTTTTACAGTTACGTGCCGCAATTATCTTACTTTCAGATTGCAACTATGAAAACTGCAAAGAATCATAGGAATTTAGTTTCCTTGGCTTTATTTGGCCAAAGTTATTATTGTTCTAATGTAGTGTGCCAATTGTGTCATAAACTGTCTTAGGTACCACCGCAGCGGTAGATATGCTTTCACAAAACTGCAATAGGAACTGTAGTTGAAGACATGAATAGGCTCAAGAGCGAGAAACTGAATGACTCTGGTGACCGATGTGGGCAGGCGAAAGTCCTGCTAATCTCGTCTAAAATAATAGTATCTACTGACCTTTTTGTCAGTGAGCACGAGTAATGCAGTTCTGTCGAGGTGCAGCGCGAACAGTGGCTTCACGTCTGAGGAGGCGGCCATCTCGATCTCGACGCCCGCGATCACGCAGCGGACGCGCTCACTGTCATACCACAACTCACCCACCTCTTGAAAATCTAAACAAAATCAATCAAAATTACTAAAGAGGTACACTCCAAACCAAATAAGCTTGAAGGCGATTACAACATTATTATGCAGTTATAAAACACCCCCGCTATATAGTTGACCGTTAACGCGGCAGCAAAAAAAAGGTTGGTAATACAAAGTTGTTTTAGCTGACGCGCCTAGTTGACAATGTATGTGCTATGTAGTTATTGAGCCGCAAACGAACTTGTAATCGCCTTCAAGCTTATTTGGGATGGATATACTCCAATCTAATACTTCTTCACTGTCTCTAAGCGCTTTAAAATTCAGTACTTATAAAGCTCTTAACAGCTATGTCGACCCATTGCATAACTATAAGAATAACAAATTACTCAACGAAAACGAAATGGAGATTGTTTTTCATATATTTTTTCTCACTGAGTATAGGTACGTATAAATCTCACCTGGCTCCGTCACCTCATGAAACAAGTTCGACGCTGTAGATAGAACCGTATCACTGCGCATATCGTCCTTTTTAGTAATTAGATCTTCTTCGCCTGTTAAATTAATATATTATTCAGACAGTGATATTATATGTAACAAGTATTAAGTAATTACAAAAGCACAAAAAACCCGACTGCGAACAAACAAGAATGGTGTTTATTACATTATACATACATAACCATTTACGACATCAAAAACTTTTCAAACCAGTATATTATTCCTAATTAAATTTACACATTATAACTTATATATATTTTTGTAATCCTCTTTAATTTCCTTTACTTTACTCGATAGGTTTGGGTTTTAATATTTCGCGCCAAAAATCGGCCCATTTGCTATTTTTTTAACAAAAAACCTATCTAAGGACACTTGGGTTTTTAAGACGAATATAACGATACCTTAACAAAATCCATCTAGCTCTTTGGAAGATACGAGGTAAAAAGAAATTTACATACATACAAGATACGCGCGAAACACATAACCCGTCCTTGGCAGTCGGTAAAATTAACACACACATTTTGTAACCGTTTTTTAGCCATCTGAGCCAGAAAATCTAAGAAAATCCGACAAGAAATTAAAAGGGCTTGTTTTTTTTAATATACAAGGTATAAACGAATAAAAAAAAAAACAAATCAAAATAAAAAAAAAAAAAAAAAAATAAAAAAATCTAATTCTCTAATTAGTTTATTCAGTATTTAGAAAAGAATCGATAACACTACTATGCGTTTCAACTAAGAATGTGGCCGACCGCGACATGATCGCGACTGCGGAAGTTTAATAGTTGATGGCACCGCTTGCTTGCGCTTTGTGCTACAGTCAACTTACAGCTCAATACAACAATAATCGAAATAATGAGTCATGCTAGAGTTAAGAACATATAGCTACGAAGGACTTAATACCAATATACATACAATACAACTATAAGTACAACTATATTTTGTAATTTCTGCAAATTATTAATTTGCAGATATAAAGAAATGTTATCTAGATGAATTTATTAAAATAAAATTAAGTTGGGGTGAGGTTTTGATAAGTATATTATAAACACTTTATATTTTAACTGTCTCTGTGGTGTGTAGCTAATAAATAAAATAAATTGAGATATTACCATAAGATGTGACTTGGTCGCAGAAGAACACGATATTCGAGGCTTCAGGTCTCTTTTTGTCCAAGTCCTCGTTTTTGTCTTCAGCATTGCTTTTGTTCTCGTCGTGTTGTCTTCCTGCGGTCGCCTGTTGGTCTGTCTCCGAGGTAGGATCAAGAACTAGATGGTTTATGAAAAATTTCCTTTTTAGATATTCAGTACGTATCGTACTTGTATCAAATAAAAACCGGTCAAGTGCAAGTCGGACTCGCGCACCGAGTGTTCCATACCTTTTTTGGACTTATTAAAGTTATTTTACTATTCGTCTAAGTCTAACACCTCAGAGGCCCGAGTGAATTCGTTTTATAAACAATACTTACTAATCGCGAAAGTGAGACGTCCATATAAACTATGAGGAGAAATGCGAACGCAATGGTGTTATTTGTAAAACGATTTAGGATTAGTAAAAAACTGTACTACTTAGAAACATCATTTTATTTTTCCTGTATAACATAGATATATATTTATTACCTATAATTATTCCACATTCACCCCCCCCCCCCCCAAACTTCGGAGATAAGACGAATCGCACATGATTAATTTAAAAAATCAGAGGTGCGAGCCGGGGTTCGAACCTGCGCATCTAGCTACTGCTACTCCGTCTCTTAACTAAATAAAATTAGGTTTACCACTACCGATTAATTTATCGAGAACCCATCAATATAACCCCAAGCTTTAGCAACGAAAGAAACTGCAAAGAACTGCACTTACGTTTGAAAACAGCGTCTACACGTCCCAATATTGAGTGTGTGTCTTTCTGTAATAAGTAAATTTAATTATTATTGTGAAAATCATGTTAAAACGACGTAAACAATGATTTCTAATAATAAACGCGGTAATCTTTATTGAGGCAATTTCGATTCCCTCACGGAGCACATTTTGGAAATGACTATCATAATTTGCTACCTACCTTTAAATCAAATTATGCTTGGAGTCATGTTCACAATGCTGAAGAAATTGCCCGCTTCCTAACTTGCTTCCTGTTAGGAAGCGGCTTTATACTCATCGGGATGTATTGTGAAGCTTGGTGAACTTGAGGAGTAAGAAGCGAACTGTTTCTACCCATTGTATTTATTATGCATCCTTGGTGTTGATACATAGGAATGTGTCGGATGGTGAAGACGTGGCTATGAAAGGTAGTAGGAGGCTACTGCAGGGTGATTACTCTACTTTTACTTTTAGAGTTTCCTAACATTGTAAGAGTAATACAATTATTTAAAATATTACGTTCTTATGATATTTATCATCCCGTTTATTCACAATCATAACACTTAGTATTGTGGTTGAACTATTTCAACGGTTTTTGAACAATTCTAATACTTTACTCACCCCATCTTTTGATATGATTGTTTCTTGTGACTCAAATGCACCGATTAGTCGCCGTCTAATGTCACTCGCCGAAATGTCGTTCTTGAACAATAACGCATTATATTAGAATAATAATAATTGGCTGACTGCTGTCTAGACATCTATGATAATAATGTCAGTAAACATGTTTTTTTTTGTCGATTACCATAGTATATGCTCTAGTTTGGAATAAGGTGGTCGTATGTGGATTATCCAAGAATATTAAACAAATACAAGCTTTGTGGTCAAGCACTAGCTTATACTGAATAAGAAAGAACATTTCAAAGTTTTGGAGAATAACTATTGTGTCTTCACTAACCGAGGGTACATCCCGAATTTAATATAATTTGACAACGTTGGCGAATTGCCGACATCTGTACTTTCATTGGCGACAATTAGTGATCTTGGTTTACAGTGCTGAGAGTATTACCATATAGTACAAAAAATGTTAATAGGTGTGGTACCTGGTCGACATTCTGCAACTCTAGTAAAGTGGAATGCGGGTAAATGCGCACGCGCAACTTGATGGTCACGCCGGAGTGTAGCTGCAGCAGCTGTTCACCGTCGGTCACCGCCACAGGGGGACACCACGCCGGCTCCTCGTCCTCTATACAACCATTCACAATTGCATTCCTACACTATTTTTTATGATTAATATATATATATATTAATATTTTATTAGAATGTGTGTATACTTGTGTACTGTTATTTATATAACCGTCTACTATATTTTTACCGTTTCCTCAGTGAGTCACTGAACAAGGTTGCCAACAGAAAATCAGCGCTGGGTGCATTCCGCCCAGCCCATGCTGAGTTGGTGACCCCTTTGGCATGTGCACGCAGGTTATGTTTTATTGTGTATCTGTTTTTTTTTTCCTTTTGTATATTTTCTTCTTTAAGTAATTTTTTTTTCGCTTGTTTTGTACAATTTCTGTGTGTATATGTCAAATAAAGGATTTTTTTTCTTCTTCTTCTTCTTCATTCAGTTGATTCGAGTGAAATTATTTCTAAGATTACGGTACACAAGTAATTATACACACAACACAATTTGCTTTTATTCAACTTAGTGACGAGAGAAGCAAGACGTTCGCCTGATGGTAAGCGACACGCCTACCTATAGACAGCTGCAAATCAATAGCATGTGTTAGCATCGGTGATAGTTTATATAAAAATTTATAAGTAATTTGATTATAATTTGACAAATTCCTTTTTATCAGCGACGATTGAGGGTAGTAGAATTTGACTATACTTTGAAAAAGTGTTGTATTAATGAAATAACTTGATATTAGTAGTATTTAACTATTGATTAAGAGCGTTCTCAATTATTTCGCGTAGTAACTTTTAGGTATCTACGGACCGCCCTACACGTGCAGGACCGGCCGACGCGTGTTTGTACGCTCCACGCACACATACAAAGACTCTAGTGATATGAAAAACAGTCTTGATCCGTTGGGCAACTATTTGATTTCTGATTAATTGTATGTATTGTAAATTATGGTATTTTCCCAACAGTTTCTTTATTACCGCACTAGCATTCAATGTATATTCACAATTTTCTCAAAAACTACTTAACAGATTTGAATGGAGTTATTAAAATGTTTATGTTTCAACGCATATCTATACATATTATAAAACAAAGTCCTCCGCCGCGTCTGTCTGTCCCTATGTATGCATAGATCTTTTAAACTACGCAACGGATTTTGATGCAGTTTTTATTAATAGATTGAGTGATTCAAGAGGAAGGTTTATATGTATAATACATGCATAATATAGTAGAACACTGATAATTTTAGAGGTTTCTAATGTGATGTCGTAAATTATCACTTTTTTTTGAGCTTACATTGCAAACGCTCACTGAACCCTACGAGGTTGATCAAAATAATGTACTACAATATTGTGCACCATAACAATGTCTACAAAAAAGTCTGGGATGGTATATGTTTATCTCTTAGGGATAACCCACAATAACTATTTTCTTTACTTTTTATGAGAAATAATTAACCTTTGCTGCGGCAAGTAAAACGTACACCTTTATCTGGTGTGGTGGCGGGTCGAAATGCGCCCCCAACGATATTTCCGCCAGTGCGTGGCAGGTCTTTTTCGACCCACCAGCACTAGGGTAGATTAAAATTAACTTTGCGAAAACATGATGTATACAATATTTTTTTGTACTGTTAGAATAACCTTGAAGCCAACTTCTTTAGGTTCAATTCGCCCCAGGATCTACCAAACAGGAAATGACAAGTTGAAATCTATACTTATAATAAAACTGTAACAGGTCCAATTCTGTACATTGAAGATATTTTGAAAATTATATTTGGAGGGCATTCTATAACCGATACTGAGGCCGAAAATGTATTTTTTTGAATTTTTGTCTGTCTGTCCGTCTGTCTGTCTGTATCACGGCTGCGCATCACGCCGAAACTACTGAATGGATTCAAATGTAATTTGGCATGATTTGAGATCTTACTACGAGGTAGGACATAGGATACTTTTTATCCCGTAATCTAGCACGGTTCTTTTGGGAGAGGGGATTAAAGTCAAAATGGGTACTTGGTTATACGCTTGGTCAGATTTTATCAATTTTTCTTTATAATATAATAAATATTAGTAAGGGAACACTCATAGAAAGTTGTTATCAAGGTTTTGTAATCGATCGGGTTAAGCAACGTTAGGTAAGGTCATTAAATAGATGGGTGACCGTTTAACGCCATTTGAACTAAACGGGTCCGTGCTTCGGAGAGCAAGTAAAAAGTGGCTCCCAGTTTTTACTCGACTATAAAAAAGGAGGTTATGTATTCGATGCGAATGTCTGTTATTAAAAGTTTAGTTAACGTAAAAATAGCGCAGGCGGAGCTGCGTGGGTCAGCTAGTATTGTATATAATGATGTTCCTGTCGAACTCTTACAAACACCTGAGATAATTGTTCCGCATACGCGAGAGGGACATAGTTTTCTTCAACCGCACTAGCTGAAGTACCGCGGCAGGCCTATAAGTGCCTGTTCCGCACTGAAGGTGTTAAAATTAACTAATAATAAATTGTTGTTAGCATGACTTTGTCCCTTCGTCTATGTAACGTAAACTTCACTAATATTTACACTAATGACAAAAAAGCCCTGAACGTTCTTCATACCGCTAGGTTAAGATTAAGCAAAATAAGGCAAGGTCATTAAATAGATGGGTGAACCGATTTGTATGAAATTTTGTGCGCATTTCGGGTAGAATCTGAGAATAGGTTGTAATGTATATTTCATGCCGCTAGGTTATGCAACGTTCCTTCGGAGTCGCTGGACGTTCGGGGTGTGGGCCCTTTGAACGTCCATTGAGTACGGCGGCGACTCCGAGGAGGACGGTGGCGGGGTTGCACCGGGGCCTACAATGCGCCCCCCGGCGGCGGGCTTAAAGGCAAGGCACTGAGGGGCCCCTGGTGCAGATCCCAGTGGAGAGCTCTGGGTTCCCCCTCTTATGTGCCGATGCGACCGCGAGCCGCGGGGGTTTTAGTGGGTAAGAATCCCACATACCCCGGTCGAGCCCCACAGCTCCCGGTCGAGCCCCACAGCTCCCGGGGATAATGCGCACTGAGGTGTATTTGGTGCAGATCTCACTGGATCTAGGTGGAGGATCCTCTTACGTGGCGATGTGACAGCCGCAGGGGTTTAAGTGGGTAAGGATACCATCCCAGATACCATGATTGACGAGGATATATAGAACGAGAGGAGGGTGCAAGAGAGGAGAGAGAGGGAGAGGGGGTCGAGGAGGGGGTGATGGTGATGGATAGGGGGATTGAGGTGAAGCAATAGGGAAGTTAGGGGGAGCAAGGTGGGAGAAGAGAGAGGGGGAGGGGGTTCAGAGAGGGGACAACGGAGAAAGGAAGAGGGGGAGTATGATGGGGACCGAAGCGGGAAGGGGAAAAAGAGAGGAGAGAGAGAGAGAGAGAGAGAGAGAGAGAGAGGGAGAGAGAGAGAGAGCATAGAATTAGACTTTATTAGAGAGAGATGGAGAGAGAAATAAATCAAGGGAGGAGGGAGAAAAGGGGAGCAAAATGTAATAAAAGCGCGGGCGGCGCTGCGCGGGTCAGCTAGTTTTATTATATAATTAGGATCTGATAAAATAGGGAACTCTTTAGTAACTAATAGCAAATGACGCATTTCGTCGGCTTAGAGTGTAAACCTGCCAAATCCATTTTTTATCATTTCTGACTTATTAATACCATTCGAAAAAGAAAGAGACGCCGCATCGTCCAAACAAATCGGCTACTTATATCTAAGACTGTAAGTGTCAAAAAAAGTGTGATGAGTAAAACTGCTAAATTGAGTCACTTCAAATATTCACGGCTATATCCAGCACCACCGCTATTTTGTATTGCGGTGTTGCCGCCGTTTTGTTACTCCGCTACAAAATAGTATAAGTATTTCGTGCTCTAATACTTGATGATATTTGCAAAGGTAGGATAGGTACCTATTATTTAAACTCAGTTTTATTTTAGATGAACTCATTGATATTTTAGTAAAAATATGGTTTGAAACAATATTACCAACAACAATATTACCTATAAGTATAAATAGGTCATGGCGATCTGAAAGCTGCAGCAAAAGGTGAGCTAAACGTGAGCGCAACTTGAATCAGTCATCACCCACGGAAGTATTGTCAATTCGTTTGAATTTTATGGAATAATCGATCATCGAAACTATCGACAATACTATTATTTAAATTATCCAAATACACATTCAAAACTAGAAATTAATAAATCACATTTCAGTATTTCTTCTAAATTAATTCTGTGTCACTTTTAATTGTCGATTACTTCGTAGGTAACGTATCCATTACTTATAATATCATTGGTTTGAAATACAATACCTAAACTGCTCCTGTTGCACTGTTAGCAGTTTCTTAGACTATTGAACGGTTTTGAGAATTTGCTAGTATTTTTTATGTCTACTCTAAACAACTTTTAAAGTCGGGTGAATCTCCAAGAAAATCTTGGAGATTCACCCGACTTTAAAAGTACATACCTAACAACTTTAACGATTGTTAATTAAATAAAAATATTATTTTTATTTATCAACCAAATGGTTACCTAAAGGTTTACATTAAGTACTTACTGTGTTCTCTGTTACAGATGTCATTAATTACGTTTTGACGATATAATAAAATAACGGTCATCTGATCCCAAACTAGGTAGTGGCTGTACTAGGCAGATACTAATACTTATATAGGAACTTTTTTTGTAAATATATACATAAATAGATAACACCCAGATACTTGGCGGGAATCGAACCCACAACGTATTGGGTAACAGCCGGCCAGGGTAACCACAAGACCAACAGACCCATCAAACCGTTGTTACTCAACAGTAACTAAGTACGCGTAAAAATAATAATAAAGTACCTCTTTATAAAACCAAAACTTACGTTTAATTATTTAATTAATAAATTTATTTTGTTTATATGTTTTGTTTATAATATGGACAGCTAAGGAATGGAACAGTTTGCCTGCGTCGGTTTTCCCGCCCGATTATAATGTGGGGTGTCTTCAAGACTAGAGTGAATAGGCTTTTAATAAGTTATTGTGTTTTACCATCCTCGATTGCGTCGCCGCTTTCCATCAGGTGGGACTGCAGTCAAGCACTAGCTTATAAGTAGTAAAAAAAAGGTTTGTTTTTATTTATGGAAGTCTAATTGAATGAAAACTTAACTTTATTTCGTGATTATACTCATTTCCTATAGTAACGTAGTTTTTTTTATTTAAACCCGAAAACCTGCTAAATTACATCGCAATGTAGAACTTAAACATAATAAAACCTGCTATGTCGCAAAATCGCGTATAAACCAGTAAATACAAAAAAATATTTATTCATTTATAGTTTATACTATAGAATATTACATAATAAATCATCCATATTTTGGGTTTGGTTCATACGCTACAAATATAAATTATAAGAAGTTTTTTGTCTGCCCTGTAAAATTATGTTGAAGTTAGTTAGCAGGTTTACACTCTAAGCCATCGATATACTATCTAAACAAGATTAGCTGTCATGGCCCGAAAAGTGGTCACGAAAATAGAGAGGCTGTCGCTTATTTCAAATTAGTACGAGCCGACAACAGGATGTATCGAAATTCCTTATTGCGCGTTTATAAACTATCCAAATAATATAATACTTATCGTAATACTAAAATTGCAGATGGGGAAATTTTTTTTCGTTTCGTTTTCTTATTACTACTAGTTTAAATAATAAATATAAGTAAGATATCATTATAATACGAAATAAAAATTATTTATTTGATATTTTCTCCGCTAGAGACTGACAAAATTAATGTTGCCGATAGGCGTGTCGCCACTGTCTATACGAATACGAAACTGTTAAACTACACGTCATTACCATAATAAAAAAGTTAATTCTCATTTTTGCCACCAGCACGGATAAGTTTGTAAGTCAGTACACACACAATGGAAACACACCTGTTTTGAACCTTATTTTATAGTGGTTAAGATTTTCTTTTAAATGAGTACAGTCAAAACAACTACTTTTTATCGTATAATTTTGGCGGTTTTATTGATTTTTCTTTGTCTCCGATGTAAAGGTTTTATGTGCCAACATTACTGCATACACTACACTAGACTTTATTACTACATGTGAAGGCTGCTATTAGTCCGACGTTCCGAATTATTTAAAACTATTTTCTACAATTTCTAGCTACGTGTATAGTTGTGTAAATAAATGTAACCGCGACCACATTTTCGATGTCATTTTGTTCGTGACAGCTAATCTAGTTGGTATAGTATATCGATGCTCTAAGCCGACGATTTACTTCTTCATCTATCTTCTATACTATAATAAAACTCAAAGAGCACTTTTTCTGTACATTGAATATTTTTCCAAAATTTCTATGTGGGGGTACTATATTATCGACATAGAGGCCAAAACAATTTTTTTTGGAATTATTGTCTGTCTGTCTGTCGTTCTGTTCGTCCAGGTATCATTTGAAAACCCGTGGATGGATTTTGATAGGACTTTCACTGATGTGTTGTGTAGAAGTCAAGGTGTAAGTTGGTATATAAAACATCACGCTATGTTTCATAGGGGCTAAGCAGTGAAACATTACTTGCACATATTACCACGTAATTTCCTTTGTATATGAATAGGGTAATTATAGACTGATCAGTTAATCATTAAGATATGTATTATTACGCTATATACAATAGGGACTGAGCAGACATTTAGTTTGCATAAGATATGGCATTGGCGAAGGGTCAATTTTTGTAAGGGGTAAGCCGGTCCGGTACACCCAGGACATTTTCATTAGATTTCTGTATTGTTCTAAGTACTTTGTTGATAGCAATATGACATTATATCTTTGAAAAGTTAAAATCTGTAAATCCCGAGCGGATCCAAACTAGATTATGTATGTATTACAGTCGCAACAATAAAAAATGCGGAAAACTTAAAACTTTTATTATCGAATATGATTATACAGTAATTTACGATGTTAGCGTGATTTACATTATGAATTGACTGCCATCTATCGGTGAAATTGAACATACAATAACTATAGAACTTTAATCTATATAATATTATATCAAAGAAAGTCGTGTTAGTTACACTATTTATAACTCAAGAACGGCCCAACCGATTCGGCTGAAAATTGGTGGGGAGGTAGCTTAGAACCAGTAAACGGACATAGGATACTTTTTATCCCGGTAGGTTAAGGTTAAGCAACGTTAGGTAAGGTCATTAAATAGATGGGTGAACCGATTTGTATGAAAGTGCATATCGGGTAGGTCTGAGAATAGGTCTTACAGTATATTTCATGCCGCTAGGTTAAGGTTAAGCTACATAAGGCAAGGTCATTAAATAGATGGGTGAACCGATATGTATGAAATTATGTGTGCATATCGGGGAGGTCTGAGAATAGGTCATAAAGTATATTTAATGCCGCTGATACCATGATTAACGAGGATATATAGAACGAGAGGAGAAAGAGGGAGAGGGGATTCGAGAAGGTGGGCGATGGGGTGAGGGATCGGGGGAGTTAGGTGGAGTAAGGGGGGAGTGAGAAGGAGTAAGTTCGTAGAAGAGAGAGGGGGAGAGGGTTCAGAGAGGGGATAACAGGGTAGGAAGAGGGGGAGTATGACGGAAACCGAAGCGGGAGGGGGAAAGAGAGAGGAGAGAAAGAGCATATAATTAGATTTTTTTTATAAGAGAGAGAGATATGGAGAGAGATAAATCTAGGGAGGAGGGAGAAAAGGGGAGCAAAATGTAATAAAAGCGCGGGCGGAGCTGCACGGGTCAGCTAGTTTCATTATATAACTTGACGCCTGTGCAAATTAAGGGAAGATTAAACACTAAACAAATGGTCGAAAAATGGTTTGCCCATGTTAACGGACAACTTACATACTGTAGGTATACATACAGTGCAAGTTAAATAAAAGCTTGATATTTTTGTGTTTTTGTATTGACAACTCACGACTACTTGTGCAGTGGTTTGCCAAACCCAACTTCAGACACACAAAGATCCGCTGTGAGTACTGATAATCAGACGTAGGTAAATAGAAAGTGGATTTATATAAAGATAATGATTTAATTACGTGTTTTACGCAAATTTCTGCTGAACTTAAATTTCTAATGAACTACACTGGGCCGCAAAGAAAAATGGTCGGTTAGAAAATCATCCATATCTTCAAAGGTACTGGACCTAGCTTTATGAAATAAAGACTAAATTAAAGAATGTTTAATGCCGCATAAAATAATATAAAAAAGTTTTTATTTATTTTTGATAATTGTATAAAAAAAAACTAAAAATGTAAAACAATGGTCGCTTTTTTAATTTTGTACCAAAAAAATCAAATCAATTGTTTCGCCTTTGTTTTAGCTTTGCAATAAAGAAGTTATAAATATGGTGTCACTATCTTATAAATTTTATTATTCTGAAGTCATCATGTCGTTAACCCCTGAAGAATGTACCAAGATCCTGACAATGCTTGAAGATGGGCACAGTCAGTGAAATACAGCGACAACTGTTGGTGTGACTCTTTCTACAGTTCAGCGAGTACTCCAGCACTTCCATGAAACTGGATCTTATCTTCAAAGACCAGAAACAGGCCAAACAAGGTGCACGACGGCGCGGGAGGTTCGCTATATGGTGTCAATAATTTTATGAATTCGCTTTCTTACGGCTGTTGAAGTAAAGAATCATCATTCACGAGCTGGAGGAAACAATTTAAGTACGGATACAGTAAGGCGGCATCTGGCTGAAGCAAATTTAAAGCCATTAAGACCTGCAAATGGCCCAAAACTGGAAAGACACCACAGAAACTCAAGGTGGAGTTATGGTAGAGAATACGAGAATTGGACTCTGAATGACTGGTGAAGAGTTATGTTTCCAAACGAGTCTAGATACTGTTTATACGAGCACGGCGGGAGGAAAAGAGTGTACAGAAGACCGGGAGAGCGCTATAACAAAGCCTGTATAGCAGAAAAAGTAACATACGGCGGAGGCTCTGTTCACATGTGGGCTGGGATTTCATCCGAAAGCCGCACTGAGCTAGTGGTGATAGAAAATGGCACTTTAACTGCAGAAACATATGTCACTGAAATTCTGAATGACTACGTTGGTCCCTTTTTTAGTGGACATAGGCGAGAATGCCGTTTTTAAGCAAGCTCAGATAGTGTTTGCCTATTTTTAAGAAGTCGATATCACAAATTTGGCGTGGCCAGCACGCAACCCCGACTTTAACCCCATTGAGCATGCATGGGACGAACTGTGACGATGTGTACATACTACATACTTTTGCTTGTATAATACCTACTAATAATTTAGTATAATGATAAACATAAGTTGTAATTAAAATCAAACAAATATTATATCATTAAAAATAAAATAATACTCGTAAAGTATTAAAATTACTTCGTCGTAGTTTGAAGCACAGCGTATGTATTGTTCGAATCGTGATTTACGAGAGGTTGGGTGGGAGCAAGAGCGATACAGGTCCCTTCTGTCCTTTTTTTTTTTTTTTTTTTGGGAATGATAGACGCTGTTAGCCGCAGTGGCCATTGCAGCTTCACCGGACAATAGGAGGCGAGCGCTTGAAGCGCTCTAGCCTTTACGGCAGAAGTAGCGACGAGCACAAGGGCACCTCAGGGAGGCACGGCCTCGGCTTGGGCTGTCGCTTAAGAGAGGGCTGAGTTTACCACCGGTTCACAACGCGCCCCCACTGAGAAGAACCGGCAAGAAACTCAGTGGGGTGATGCACGTCGTTGCGGTCGCATACGTACGACCCTTCGGCCTCGCCGGCGAGACCGGTGTCTGATAGGTCCTTTCTGTACGAGGCCACGGCCGCTACTGAGTTTTCTGCGTTGACGCATGTCGTTTTATACCAATACTAAAATAATTTATTTTGGAAAATTAGCCGTATGAAAAAATATAAAAAAAATATATTGTTTGCAAAAATAGCTCTTCTAGTTAGTAAAAATTTTAATTTTTTATTATAAAAGATTTTAAAGGGCTAGAAAACATTATTTAAACCGAGCAATTTTCGCAAATTTTCGTTTCAGTCTGATGGTTATTTACATATGTAAACAATATAAATTAAACAATATTTTCTAACAACTTTCTTAACCACTGGTTTTTGATGATGTTTGCATACTCATTTATTATTTTAACAGGGATGTAATCTTAGGAAATTGAATCTAAACTCACGTGTTTCGCGCAGACTAAAATAATGGTCTTATAAAACAGTGGTTTTGAGGAGTAAGTAAGAGGTTTTTGGAATTTTTAATCTGCTAGCTTTCAAGATAAAAGTACAACACAGTTCACTGACCAAAAAAAACATATTAGAATTATTACAGTTTTTCATAATATCGAATATAAAAGACCGCATTCTCAGTTTTTTGGCTGTCGCACTTGAAAGCCCTCTTAACAAATGTAAAATTGTTATGTGAAGCCAATGTGATTAGAATGATTTATTATTGATATTGTATAAAATATTGTATAAAACGAGTAATGAAACTGACAATGTCACCCCCACTACTTCAGTGGATTGAGATTGTTATAGATACGTTGTAACCGTTTAGAAGGGACAGTCTTCAACGGTCTTGAACAGTAATTAACAGTCAACAGTCGTGTACAATCTTCAGTTGGTGACGGATCACTAGAAAGCTAAGTATATTTAGTATTGTTTCATTTACATTGTTATGATGATATTGTGTTATAATGTTATTATGTTGTATTTATGATAAGTCATATATATTATGATATATGACTTGGAGCTGGTGCTGGAAGTGGTTGTAGGGGCTGGCGGAGAGCACTAGGGGAGTCCCATTTATTTTTATATGGTTCTCACGTCATTTACAGTATTATGAAATAATTACTTTATGTTCTGAGATAATAAATGTGTCATAATCGACATTGTTATTTAATAAATATTATATACTGATATTTGAGACTTTTGTGTTAAGGTACCTACCTCCAAACTAGTAATACATATCCGATAATTTGATATAGAATACTTTTCATAAAGTATTACCCTACATTATTCAGAACTAAGGTTATAAATTATCTAGACTATTACATAGTCGGCTATACATTATATATATTAATAGTTATATCTTTTATTAATTTAACACATGCATTAATTATTAAGTCTCTAGATCCCGGTAATTTTACTAGGTATAGTGCACTTTATACCGGAACACAGCAATGTTTAAACACTGCTGTTTGGTGGCACAATAGCTGATACGGTGATGGTACCGGTCCTTTGAACAAAACCTTTGTGTGGCTGATCCTTACTGGTTAGGACAATGCAGGCCGATCACCTGATTCTCTGAAAAGTCCGCGTATCCATGCGTCGGATGAGCATGAAAATAATACAGTCCTGCGCCTGACCTCTCCCCGGTAGTATTGGTCTTCCGTCCCATCGGATTCTGAGAGGTAAAAGGAAGAGAGTGCACTTGTGTCCACTCAAGAACTTGTGCAGTATAATATCTCCCGCGTAGATGGCTGATCTTGAAAAAGATTAGATAAAATTGATGAAGATTATAGTATCACTGACCATGGTACTCGGCGAAGGTGAGGAATGGCACCGTGTGTTCGGGCACGTAGTTGGCAGGCGGCGGATATCGCGCGCAGTACGCGGGACTAGAGTAGTGGATCTGCGCGTCGGGCCCCACGTAGCACGACCACCGGACCCTCGAGCAATCCACCGCCACCTACCCGTCCAATACATAGCCTGGTAAAATATTCGGTACGTCCAGCATCGTTAGACTAGAAATTTGTCTAGAAATTAAAGCTCTGAGAGTAAACTTTAGTATTATACATACAATAGGTCATCTCATCTCAAGTGTAGTAGACAAAAACTAGATTCTATAGACCCAAATACATTAGAATGGAGGAAAAGAACAATGGAAATGACTTATGAATGATGTATTAGTGGCTGAGGGGTCATCGTTCGTCTCTTTACGAAGAGATGCTATCTAATAGACTAGTTGACAGTAAGGGCAACCTGATAGAATTTTGTTTTCTGCTATTGATTTTTTGGTAAGATTAAAATCGTGTATTTATATTATACAAAATAAATCGTGTAAAATTATCAGCTATGAGTTTAAAGGTTTCGGCAGACAGCGGACGGGACGGGACGGGACGGCGACGGGACGCTAGCAGGACGGCGACGCGGCGTGATGTCACTCTGTGGGCGTAATGACCATGCTGCTTTCATTTGGGTTACAAAAAAAACGGCGTAATCGGATAATAACCATATTGCAATTTTCCACGTCCATTATGCCACACTGGCATCGCATCGGACGCGACGTGCCTGTTGTATTGCCGTCGGACGCGGCAGCGATATGATGCGGCCTGTCGCGATGGCTCTGTGTGACATATTCTATATTAATTATTACATTACAACTCTTCACGTCCCGTCGCCGCGCCGACCCGTCCCGTCCGCTGTCTGCCGAAGCCTTTAACGCTAATATTTTGATAAATCCGACCATAAGGTATAATAGTAACGGTTTATAATTAAGGAGATGGATATTACGTACGGTAATGACCGAGGTGGAGGGTTCGTCGGTGAGGTGCGCGGGCTGACCGATCGCGAGTGACGCGCGCGTGCGGTTGTGGACCAGGAACTGCGGACACGGGTCCCGTCCGATCACGACCAGCCAGCGACTCTCGTGGCGCACCTGTGAGACCACCACTGGTACCTACCAACAAAGATAAATATGTATATTGGAAACGGATGGGTATTTTTCGTCATAAAGTTGTTCTTTAGAAAGTAGGACCATATAGTGTTGAAACTGAATAGCCCAGAGTGCATTTTTAATCATCTATACATATTATAAAACAAAGTCCTCCGCCGCGTCTGTCTGTCCCTATGTATGCTTAGATCTTTAAAACTACGCAACGGATTTTGATGCGGTTTTTCTTAATAGATAGAGTGATTCTAGAGGAAGGTTTTTAAGTATAATACATGCATAATATAGTAGAGAAACACTGATAATTTTAGAGGTTTCTAATGTGATGTCGTAAATAAAACATTTTTTTTGCGCTTACATTGCTAACGCTGGCTGAATCCTACGAAATCGGTCAAAATAATGTACTACAGTATTGTACACCTGAAAAAGGTCTACACAAAAGTCTGCAATGGTATATTTTTATCTCTTAGGGATAACCCACAATAAGCATTTTTTATCCTTTACTTTTTATGATAAATAATTAACTACTCGTATTAATAAATTGTTGTTAGCATGAATTTGTCCTTTCTTCAATAAAACTTAAACTTCACTAATATTTACACCAATGACAAAAAAGTCTAGGTTAAGGTTAAGCAACATAAGGCAATGTAATTAAATAGATGGGTGTACCGATTTGTATGAAATTAAGGTGGAGCAAGGTGTGAGAAGAGAGAGGGGGAGGGGGTTCATCTCTGAACTCCTCTCGGGGACAACGGGTAGAGGAAGAGCGGGAGTGTGACGGGGACCGAAGCAGGAGGGGGAAAGAGAGAGGAGAGAGAGAGAGAGAGAGCATAGGATTAGATTTTTATTATAAGAGAGAGAGATGGAGAGATAAATAAATCAAGGGACGAGGGAGAAAAGGGGCGAAATGTAATAAAAGCGCGGGCGCAGCTGCGCGGGTTAGCTAGTTATATATATAATTCTACTGTACGTGTGTATGTCACTGAACTCCCCCTAAACGGCTGGACCGATGTTGATGAAATTGTTTGTGTGTGTTCAAGGGGATTCGAGAATGGTTTAGATTCACAAGTGAAAGAGCGCGAGCGGAACTGCGCGGGTCAGCTAGTATAATATATAATTTAATCTAATTTTAGATGGTTATAATGTTTTTCTTTCTTTTTATAAATTAATATATGGCAAATAATAATAGAAAAATGTAACAAAGCAATCGCCGTACAATAATTTGAACCCGCGTCGACAACTTTATGTTATCACAGAAGATGTTGACCACCGCGCTATTTACACTTATATGAACAAATTGAAAAATAGATAAACTATTAAGATATTTGATTAGTGCCTGGAAATTTTTCGAAGTGAAAACGCCCTGACTATGAGTACTACATGGCGATAAAAACGTTCCAATAGATTTGTTCTAAGAGAACACACCCTGCCCACCAAAACCACCCATCATTTACACTCTACAACAAATACATATTGCAGTTCACTGGTTCATAATAACGGGCCATTAGTTTACATTTATTGAAAAAAGGCAAGTCCGCTGAGTTTCTTGCCGGATCTTCTCAGCGGAGGCCGCGTTACGATCCGGTGGTAATTGTAATAAAATGATAATATCTAAGAGGGGATCTTACATATTGTGAAGCCTATACATAATAAAGTAAACATGAATATGAACATACATTGTACTTCTTTAATTTAACAAACAATGTAAAAACGACATGCGATCCTCGGTTGTGTTAACGTGTAATGATAGTTCGTATATTACAACTATATTTTATCGTTGTAATACTCTGAAGAATGGAGAATAATTAATTGAGCTTTGTTCGAATAATTTATAGAATACCTTTCGCATATAATTTGTATATTGGTTATATTAAAAGCTTATGATTATGACTGGTACACAATGGGTAATTTACCTCAGAGAGAGTGAGGTATGAAGCTCAGACAAAACAAGGTAAATAAACGCCTATTAGACATACACAGTAAACGCGCGCTACACACAAACTATTATTAAACCACATCCGGAGAGGTGTTAAACAGGAGATTAATAATCAAAAATGTGTTATTAGTTTTTACATTAAAGAAAAATATCTTTAACTAATTACTATTTTCCTAGGCTTACTTACTGATTTGTCATCAGGTCCTATGAGTCCAATAGATCTCCGAGCGGGCCCCGAGCTCAGCTCGACGGGGACCGGAGTACGCGCAGGGTACGAGCCCGCGGGAAATGCCAAACATAAGTAGGTGTGCAGCTCTGACGGGGAGCCGCCCCGCCAGCGGCTATACAGCCAGAAACGAGTAAGAGGTGTTCCGTGAATACTAAAAAAAAATATTGTATTTTTATTAATTGCTGGCGATCACTGAGTAATACAGGTGAATTTTCAAGTGGCCAAATCCAAAACTTTAAGGAATAACGAAAAATACTCTTGTAATCCAATAGAAATACACTGCTGCCAGTCTTCTTGATTTCCCTTAGTCGCCTCTTACGAACACCCAACGGGAGGAGATGGGAGTTTGCTATTCTCACCCGGACCCCACGGGTCTTAGGACTCGCGGTCCAGATTTTAATTGACACGAAAACTGCATCATGGGATTATTGAAATATCAATATTTCTAGCCAGGAATCGATAACGTTGATTTTGACAAAATAAAACAAACACCCTACATATTACACCATCTGATAGTGTCGCTAATAAGTACTGAAGTACGAGAACATTTGTAGTAGAACGCCTTAATGTAACTAGTATAAACGAAAGGGAACGCAGCGTGGGGGTAAAACGAGGTTAATTCACTACCATATCGGTGAGGAGTAGTGATGCGATGTTAGTTAATAGTGTGTGTGAATAGTACCTTCCCTCCTTGGTTGGCTCCACAACTTTGTACGCCTTGGGTCGCAGCACGACTAAGGCGTCGGTATCCGCGGGGACTGCTATTGCTGTCACCTGACATATACAGGGTGTCCAGTAAATAATGGATAACCCTGCAGGTACTTTTGTGGGCACCCTGGCCACTCACAAAACAATAAATAAAAAAAAATATCTGCAGCAGTTTTTTTTATGTATGAAATTTGATACTTTCGTTCATATTATTGGGTACTGCGGCTCCGAAATTAATAATAGAGAGTTGATTTTTTCGTTATTATTAATTTCAAAGCCGTAGTACCCAATAATATGAACGAAAGTATCTAATTTCATACTTTAGAACAAAGCAAAAACCAGCCTACTGCCTCATGAGTGGCCGGTGTGTACCAGCAGGTACTTGCTGCTGGGTTATCCATTATTTACCGGATATCCGATATAGACACTGACTCACTATGACCTATTAATTTCACACGTAAGTTCTTATAACCCCTGTTATTATCGTGTTATAATGCTGTATATCTAGACACGTACGTACCAGCTGGTAGTGTACACTATTATAAAAACACTGGTTAAATTTAACAGCAAACAAAATGTCTAATACAAACGTCACCACCCATATTTGGTAGTACGCAAACTATGTAATACAAGATGATAACAACATCGCCATTAAACACACCAACTATATTTACTTTAAGGGAGAAAGTTAAGCGCTAAACGCTGTGTCTTGGGACCAGCTTCAATAATCGAAGGGGAATATAATTATCAAAATGTTGTCTAAAATATGTTATGTTTAGTTTAAATTATCAAAAACATACTGACTTATTAAGTTACAGCCTACTTACCAGAACGTCAGTGTCCAGTTTATTGATAAGGACATACGTAGAGCTAATGCCGAGCACATTAATGTCGTGTTTTATTTCGTAGTACAGTGTCAGCAGCGTCACCTGGAGACAAGAGGACAGTCACATATATATTATCGCGACACTTGTAGCTCCCAATATTGAACCGATCAGTTACTACACAAACGTTGCATAATCTTACAAACCCTGTAATGGTTTTTTAACAAAACTAAATACGAAGCTTTTGTACTTATATGAATCGAGAGACAGTCACATGGTTGCGCGACCGCGCCGGCTGATCACAGTTGCATTGCACCGCCGCTCGTCGTTTGAGACATATAATTTTTTTGAGGCTAGTTATTTTTCAAGGTGTAGTGCCATTCACACTGAAACACTGTCATGCTTACACAGCGATGATGTCTACCTGGATCTACCTACCTATTAAAAGTCATTAAGGTATCATGTACTAGCATACTAGACGGCATCACCAATATACTATGTCATAGAAACTCAATTATACATGGACTAATAGATATTGAGAGCCCCCCCCCCCCCCCTACCTTAATCTATCGAAAGTGATACGCCATTTACGTGCACAATTCAATGCCCTACACACCGCGGCGTGCAGGACTGTGAATGGTGTTCTTTATGCGGTCGCACTATGGTCGTTTTTACCTTTTGGTTGCACTGTATTGCGAAGTCGGCGGCATGTTCGAGGGCCACGTGTCCCGGTGGCGGGGCGCCGTATCGGCCCGGCTCGCCTGTACATACTTGCAGCTGCCCGCTCACGAAAGTGTCGCGACCACGCTCCACAGATATGAAGAACGGTTTCTGCACATAGGGAACAATGATTGTTGACGCTGACTGACTTGATGGGTGGAGCGAGTTCGCTGGCGGGATGTCTTCGAGTAGTTGCTTCCCCGTAGGATCAGAGTTTGCAGAAATTAAACACCCTTTTCTTGACAAGTGTTAAGTATTTATTCTTGCTCTTCTTAGTTGTTGCTTGTAAGGATGCTAGTTTCGGAATGAATTGGCATAGAAATGTGCCCCTATTTTATATGACCCGCTGACGAACCGTAACGGTAATCCGATGACCGTTGCTGGTTTCCCATGGCAATTAGTTTTATAATTACCAAGTTTTCTAATCCCTTTTAACAGTAAAAATATTGCACAAAATAAACTGTTTTAAACACCGCCGTTTACAATGTGCCGGTACCTCTATAAAATCTATCCCTATCATAAAACCATTGCGAACACGAAAGGTTTCTAGCGGTACACGACCCCTATCATAAAAGCGGTAGCGGTACATCGTCCCAAACACATTTATCTTAATATTCCCTATTTTTAACAACTTACACAGCTTTCTATATTATTGCCTACAATTACAATAATATTAGAAATAAACCTTAAAATTACGCTTAAATAAACATTTACAAACTTAAGACATAATATCTTGATTGGTGTCGTCGCCAACATTCTCCCCCACGGTGCGTAGCACTGCATCTTCTTGAGGCGACGACGCCGCTGGAACCAGCACGATGACCCGTCGAGTTGGGCGGTGAAGTATTCCTCCTGATGTCCGCACGTCCAGCACTCTTGTTCTCCCGTCTGGTCCAGGGTATGTCTTGACGACTTCTACCCATCTTCTGTCTTCTGGCTTGGACCTTTCTTCGATTTCAGCCAGTCGATTGTTGGGTAGGGTTTCATCTTCATTCTTCCATAGGAGTCCCTTTTCGAATTGACCGCCTGCCAGTTTCTTTGTAGTCTTTTCGAGGGTATCCAGTGCCCTTTTGTCGCTGTCATTGGTTGGCGACCAATTTTGGATGCCGAGAGCTTCTAACTGGAAGTGATCTCCAACAATTTCTTCAATGTTTTCTTCAGCGGTATTGCCTCTGCTGTAGTGAGCGAAATTTACTACAGCGCTTACACCTGCTTCACATCCATGTAACACCCGTCCTAGATCGGTGAGGGACGCTATGGGTTCGAATGGCTTGCCCTTCTTTAGTCTACTTTTTATTATGAGCGCCCAGTTATCTTGGCCTATGAGTAACTGGGGCCTCGCGTAGAGAAGTTGACCTTCAATTGCCTTTAAATGTTGGCAGCTCTTCATGGTGTCCTTGCTTATAGTTTGCTCGGACAGCTTCAAATCATCGATGGTTCTAGCTGTGATCGTTTTCTTGTCTCTTCTATGAGCCCCTTTTATCTTCAGCTTGACCTTCTGGGAACGATCCTTCCTTATGACTTTCCCACCGACGGTTTCAATTGTAAGTCTTTCTTGATTTCCTTCGGCTCCAATCTGCTCAGCTATTGATGCATCTAAGAGTGTGACGGTTGACCCTTTGTCTAACAATGCCAGCACGCGTGCATGGCCCTTCCGTCCGTAAAGATCCACTGGGATGATCTTTAAGTAAGCCTTCTCTTCCCCTTTAGCGTTGTGGATCAATGCGACCTTCCCTTCCTCTTCCTTTGTGATTTCCCCGTCTTCTTTGGTTGATTTCTTCTCTATCGGCATTGGTGGCTTGTCAGAGTGTAAGATAGTGTGATGCCATCTTTTACACTGTTTGCAAACCGGAGCTTTGCAGTTGGTTCTTGAGTGCTTGAACCGAAGACACTTAAAGCATACTTTTTCCTTCTTGATCATGTCCCATTTTTCGTCTAGGTTAGCTTCCTTAAACTTCTTCATCGCGAAATGCTCCTCTTCACAAATGGGACACGTCTTCTTACATCTTTCCTGTGACGCTTCTTGTACCGTATGCACGGGTTTTCTTATCGGCTTCCTTTGCTCTTTGGACACTTCTGGTTGAGCAAAGTCCCCGCACATGTCGGCTTCTATTTCCAAAAACGCTTCGTTAAGTAATAATTTTTCTTTTCCGTCACCATCTTCTTTATCCGATTCCGCGGCCAAAAGCTCAAGTTTGGCCCGGGCCACCCTTGATCGTGCTTCGGCCAGCTCCAGCTCCCTTAGTGCTAGCGTCATTTTCGCTTGCACTTCTGTCCTCTTCTTATGCGACGAGCGAATAGATTGTATGTCTGCATCGCGGGTCGGCTGGCGTGCTGGGTTCGGTGCTTCGATTCTCTCTTCAATGGTGCGGGCCGGGGGGGTCGATGTGAGTCGCTTCCCTTTCCCCCGGAGCTGATTCCTTTTTAACAGCATCCTTTGACGGCTGGTGTTCTCGTACGCTGCGCTGCGGCGATCTCTTCTTAAGCGTCGATTGACTGGCAATTGGTGCGCTTGTAGTCGCCGCGTTTGTAGAGTCGCTTGGCGTATTCATGTTCCAGTCCGTAGTACTTTCACTTGTGGATTTCTGCGCCGATCCTGCCCTTGTGGTTGGCATCTTCTCGGTACCTTGAACCCGATCCGGCTCGAAGGACCACTGTTGACGCTGACTGACTTGATGGGTGGAGCGAGTTCGCTGGCGGGATGTCTTCGAGTAGTTGCTTCCCCGTAGGATCAGAGTTTGCAGAAATTAAACACCCTTTTCTTGACAAGTGTTAAGTATTTATTCTTGCTCTTCTTAGTTGTTGCTTGTAAGGATGCTAGTTTCGGAATGAATTGGCATAGAAATGTGCCCCTATTTTATATGACCCGCTGACGAACCGTAACGGTAATCCGATGACCGTTGCTGGTTTCCCATGGCAATTAGTTTTATAATTACCAAGTTTTCTAATCCCTTTTAACAGTAAAAATATTGCACAAAATAATGTGTCATGTAAACTTGACAAAAAGTACCTCATTATATCCCTATAGTCTAGCCGGGTAATAATGTTGTACTAAACTCCCTTGGGCATCGATATACTATAAACAAGATAAGCTGTCCCGAACAAAATGACATCGAAAATGTGGTCGCGGTTACATATACTTACACAACTATACACGTAGCTAGAAATTGTAGAAAATAGTTTTAAATAATTCGGAACGTCGGACTAGTAGAAGCCTTCACATGTAGTAATAAAGTCTAATTCTGTATGCGATAATGTTGGCATATAAAACCTTTACATCGGAGACAAAGAAAAATCAATAAAATCGCCAACGCGATACGATAAAAAGTAGTTGTTTTGATCTAAACAAAAATGTATTCATTTGAAGAAAATCTTAATCACTATAAAATAAGGTTCAAAATAATTGCAGACAATTTGGCACTTACACAGTTTTGGAGCTGAGAAATGTGTGCTTCCATTGTGTGTGCACTGACTTACCAACTTATCCGTGCTGGTGGCAATAATGAGAACTAACTTTTTTATTATGGTAATGACGTGTAGTTTGACAGTTTCGTATAGACAGTGGCGACACTCCTATCGGCAACATTAATTTTGTCAGTCTCGGCATGGCAGTTGCGAACTACTAGCGGAGAAAATATCAAATAAATATTTTTTATTCGTATTATAATGATATCTTACTTATATTTATTATTTAAACTAGTAGTAATAAGAACACGAAACGAAAAGAAAATTCTCCGTCTGCAATTTTAGTATTACGATAAGTATTTGGACAGTTTATAAGCGCGCAATAAGGAATTTCGATACGTCCTTACGCTAGCTGTTGTCGGCTCGTACTAATTTGAAATAGAGCGACAGCCGTCTCCGTAGCTCTATTTTCGTAACCACTTTTCGGGTCGTGACAGCTAATCTAGTTGGTATAGTATATCGATGCCCTTGGGTAATAATGTGATTTGAATTTCGAACGTCAAACGAAAATTCCTATCAACACTTTTACCACAGGTATTAGTATGATAAATACTACTCTAAGCAGAGACCTGCACGAAAAAAAAAACATTAGAAAATCGAACCAAACGCAACGCTCAGAACCCAGTGTTCTAGAAAAGAAAAATAAATGATGCAAACATCGATACTATCTGCAAATCACTATGCTGATATTATTGACGGTCTGGTTGGGCTAGTACTTAGACGTTAGATACCCTGGCCACAGAATACATATAATAACAGAAAATGCACTGCTTTTATGTTGAGGGAATGCCGCCGTTTTAATAGCCTACAAAATTTACAGAGCACTGCGTTCATTCTAAATAGTACCTTACCGCCACGCGCACTAGAGCGCTATTTCTTTATGTTCAGAATTTACCTACACCATCGTTCGATCGTCAGGGTTTTCAAGCAAATTAAAATAAAATACCAACAAAATGATTAAGTGAGTAAACATAAGCGTGGTGCGGTGAACTCAATGTTTTTTAGCTTCGTTAGTAATACATTTGCCGGATTTGTTGTAATAAGTTATAAAAAAGATAGTTTTGAAGTCTGTTGTTTATTGCAACAGCCGTCCACACAACAATTATTATTGTTACGATTATCCATTATAATTATTTTAACAAAATGCGGTGATATTAATGCAATATACACACAAAAACGTAAATCATTTCGCGTTTTGATTTTCGTTCTGCACGTATTATTCAATAACTTGTGCTCGCAAGCGCGTGGCAGCTGCGAGTGATAGACTACCCTGGGTAGTCGAGCGCTGTAGGTATTTATCGCTGTAGGTATTGGCGAGTGACGGAGGTCTGCCCTGGCCGCTACCCGATGGGTCATGGGTTTGATTCCCACCAAGTGTCTTGGTGTTATTTATCTATTTAATTAGTATCAGTTGTCTGGTTTCCATAGTATACGCTCTGCCTAGTTTGGAATCAGTGATCAGACCGTGTGTGGGTTGTCCCAAGATATTATTATTATTTTAATTCTAGCAATATTTGTATTTTATTAACTCGCAGTAGGTGTGAAAATTTGTGTATTCTCCTCGGGGATAAAGATGTATTTGTCTTGGGCGAGCTTAAATCCCTCGCTGTACTCAGGATTCTAGTATTAAAAATTAAATCTGTACTCCCTCGCTGCGCTCGGGAGTTACTAGAATCCTGCGTTATACTCGCGATTCAATTTAACGCCCGCGCCATAAGACACTGTTTTATTCCCTTGGTGCATAAACTACTAATATTGCAGATAATTAAAAATACGGCCGCGGTTTTAAACAAGTTTTAACTAGATTTTTTTTATTAAAATAACATTGAATATGTCTGAGATTTTACGTTATTGAATAACACGTTGTATATGCAACTGCTACCATGTTTTGGACATCAATGTGTTTATGTTTAATAATATTTACACATTATGAAACAAAGTCTGTCTGTAATTCGTAGAAGAATTACGACTACTACTAATTACGAATAACTGATTAGTTATGGAAGAATTACGCAACCGATTTTTAAACGGTGTTTACCATCAGACAGATATTTTTTTACTAAAGGTTTAAATAATATAATAAAAAACCTATGTAAGTTTTTATGTAAGCAAACAAAGAAAAAACAATGTTTTGCAACCTAGTCTTCTAAATTGTCATGTCGGCGAAGCCGGGGCGCGTCGCTAGACTAAATAAAAATACATTTAAAAGTCGACATTAAGGTGACGCACCTTTTTATTAATTGAGTGTACATGCCACTGTTACCATGCTTTATATATTTTGTCCGCGATTATTAATCTAGTACAATATGCATAAAAGTTTTCCGTGGTGTGCCCGGGTAAGTGTAGCACCCTCCCATCTCTTCCCATTGGGTGTCCGTAAGGGAAAAAAGAAGACTGGCAGCAGCGTATTTCTATCGGGTTACCAACCACCTATATATTATGCGATCCCCAAGACGACTGTTAAGCGTAGGGATCATGGCAACCCCTCCCTTCCAAGCAGTGGACGTCTTTCGACCGCTGACGATGATGACATAAAAGATCGGTGTTGTAATAGTGTCAGGGATTACCCTGATAGATGAATATTAAATCATGTGCGAATCGCCGTTATGCGATTGTTACTAGCTTTCGGTGAAGGAAAACATCGTCACAGCTTTCGATCGAATGACGTGAGTAGTCCACCAACCCGCACTTAACCATCTTGAGGGGAGGCTCGAGCCCAACAGTGGGACATAAACAAGGGCTGGTATTATTATTATTGAACGGTAATCATCGATATTATATATATAAAGAAGCTAAACATTCACTAACAAAATGACATCTAAAATGTAGTCACGGGGGTCGCAGACTCATCTGTGATGGTGGCGGAAACGTGAACTAACGGTTTTGTTATGATAACGACATGTAGTTTGACAGTTTCATATAGACAGTAGCGACACTACTATTGGCAAAAATAATTTTGTCAGCCTGTGGCTTGAAACGCTATTTCTGTGTTCCACTTTTCGGACTGTAACACCTAATCTAGTATAAATATAATATAGATGATGGTAATGTTACATTGAGTATGATGGAGGGCGGTGATATCACGGTGGCGGGCTCGAGCTTGCACAGCGGCGCGGCGTCGTGTGCTCGCAGCGTGAGCGGCGCGTCCGCTGCGTTGCACATCAGTACCAGCGGACACAGCCGCGCCTCCAGCGAGCACCCCCCACCAGCCCTCACCGCCTCGTACCGCACCTGGACACACGCACGATATACCATTGAAGGGTTATATGACCTCGTGAACATTCTCTTAACATTTCGGAGGAGACGGAGAGGTAAATATATGACCTCGTGAACATGCTCTTAATTCTCTTAACATTTCGGAGGAGACGGTTTCCCATTTAAGCACTGACCTTGCCTGGCGTTATTTAACCAACTGACCGTAAACTCATAATGAGCGCCTCAGTAAGTCAATGATTCCATACCTAAAAGGTAAAATACATGCGACGCCTCGACTTTCTCTCTATGCGTCGCACCGATTCATTTCAGCAACCACTAATGCTATCGCTCTGAAATTTGGAATACCGTTAAATAATGCATTGGAGCCCGAATTGGGCCGTTGGAATTACAAATTGAAACTCCTTTTTCTTGTTGACGCGGGGTAAAACTTCAATAAGTCCCCGGGACTCTGTGGAGTCAACCAGGGAATGTGAGATTATTTACCCACTAAAATCCCCACGGCTGTCGCGTTGGCACATGCCCCTTAGCCATTATTATTATTATTTTCATGTTTTATTTACTCACGGGCTTAGCCCGGTCTTTTAGAGGCTTGCGTGGGGACGGATCCAACACGTAGAGGCCCGTTTTAGACTTAGAGGAGATACCACTGGAGAGAGCATGATGCGCTAACCCCCTCTGCCAAATTTTTGGTCATATGGTCAGGTCATTCTTTATTTGTGTGCGTGTATTTTTGAATGTGTTGCGAGTTTATTATAGTGTGGGTATGCGTGAAAGTGTATCTGTGTGTGTTTACTTCGCCTCCCGCACCCCGCAAAAGTGCCACGAAAAATTTGTTCGGGGAATCGACGCGATACTAACTCCTTTGGTACTTTCTCTGAGGTTTTAGAAGAAGTAAATGGTGTGTAAAACACCTCCCGGGGTCAACTGCCACAATGATGACCTTACAGCAGTTGACCTCGGTAGGTGGTAGGGACTATTGCAAGCATGTGAAAAGAAGTCTAGGTTTATGGGGTTGAGCGTTTGGTGGACTGGCGATTGGGCTATTGCAAAGGCCGGGGTCACTTGCCATAATTACATTCATAACTATTTTGTGGCAAGTGGTGGTTTGCCACCCACTAGATGGGCTCCCCAAATGATCGTCCGATGACGACAGAGAGCAACACCGGTGTGAGTGACTCAGGGGTGTCGAGAGGTGTGCTGCGCTTTCTCCGTAGTTACTCGCGGCGTTATGCCCTTTAACACTTCCACCCCTGGAGCATATAGCTCTAACAGCTCCTCTCTGGACGGCCAATTAAGGCAAGCCAGAGCTGAGGGTCCTTCGGGCCCCCTTCGGTTTCCACTCGACCGACGAAGACACGCCGAGCTGGGGGCCCTGACCGACTCTCTGGAGCACTCGGGTCCTTGGTGTCGTTACGCACCAACAGCTCGCCACAAGCTGCCCTGCGGGCTTATTATTATTATTATTACATAGCGAAAAAATATCATTTCCATATATTTGTTATCTATTCTCTAGCCATTTGTATTGTAGAATTAAAACTTGGTTACAAGCCTTGGGCTCGCGGTTGGGATCTGCACCAAGTACCCGTCAATGCCTTGCCTATGAGCCCGGCCCCCGGGGGTTGCGTGTGAGAACCCGGGAGTCACCACTGTACTCGATGGTCGTCTCGGCCCTAAAGTCTAGTACTATATCTAGTGGGATATCATATGAAAGGGCCTCACTTGCCGGGACTGGTTACGTGGGATTTCTACCCACAAAAACCTGCCCGGTGGCCTTAATCAATAAAATTAAAAATAAAATAGGAAACTTACAATAATATCACAACGCGGTTGGAGCAATGCCGGTTGCCACATTCCGTCCCAATGCTTGGTGACCACCGAGTAAGGCCACTGGGTGTCGGCTTGTCGTCCTGAACGCTCTAACCTGGCAATAAAAAAATCGAATATCATTCTTACTTGTGCTTGTAGGTTGCTATTAGCTACTTAGCTACTATAGATAAAGGGAGACTAATTCATGATTATTGGCTGATTAGATACCTATCAGCTATTCCGATTAAACCATGTTTCTTATACTAAACTGTGTGGCATGAACTTGCAAGCGATTACAACTTTATTTTGACAAAAATACGCCATCCAAATATTGTGAATGCAACGCGATATCAAAAACTGCTTAGTAAGTAATACTAAATTGTTTTTGCTGCCACGCCATATTGACAATGGAGGCATTATACGATTCATAATCCCCACGTTTGGCAGGCGTCATCGTATGATTATTGAGGTGCAAATGAATTTGTAGTGTAGTGACTAGGATACTTTATAATATTGATTTCTAACCAGTCCAGCAGTGCGTCGTGGACCTCGGTTACGCAGTTGACGGGCGCGCGCTTGTCGAACACGGACGTGTCCATCACGCCGTAGTGCAGGGGCACCGCCTCGCGGGTCACCGGACACTCTATATTCCTGTTATAATGTGGACAATATAACTAATAATAATAATAATACCAGCCCTTGTTTATGTCCCACTGTTGGGCACGGGCCTCCCCTCAAGATGAGGGGGCTTAGGCCATAGTCCACCACGCTGGCCAAGTGCGTGTTGCCGGACTTCACACGTCTTTCGAAAGCTAGTTAGGCCTTCTCAGACATGCAGGTTTCCTCACGATGTTTTCCTTCACCGAAAGCTAGTAACAATCGCACAAAGACGATTCGCACATGATTCATTAAATAAATCAGAGGTGCGAGCCGGGGTTCGAACCTGCGCACCTTGTTTTCAAGGCAAGCGCTCGCCCACTGAGCTGTTACCGCTCCAATATAACTAACACACGAATATTATAAAAGCGAGTCCTATATATTAAATATTAAGAGTTATTGATAGGTAAAGTAAAGGCATTATGTAAGAACAAATGTATTTATAAGAATAAAAAATAATGAAACTTGAAAACAGAGTTGAGAAAGCCCAATTGAAATACTTTATTGATATTCTTATTTTTATTAATGCATAATTAATTCCCCAAAAGCTTACAAATTTAAAACAAACGGCACGAAAAGGGCTGGATTACAATGTCATGTGTGTAAAGCTATTTAGTATATTCAATCAGCTACAGTGTATGAACTAAACCAATAGTAAAGAAAGTATTAATTTTTACTACTACTAAACAAAGCAAAGTGAATTATTTCTGATTATATGTAGGTACACCAATAAAAACTTACATAGCAATAATACTGTATATGAAACAAAAAAAAATATACTTAGTTTTTACCTACTAACATTTAATAGTTAAAAAATATATACGTATGTATATTAACGATTATCTAGTCAGTATAAGTCACTCTAGTGACCTCTACATAGTTCTAGTTAGAAGTAAGGGTTTGCCATAATCCACACGCTTGGCGTCTTGGGGATCGCAGTATGGTGGTGGTAGATAATTAATAGAAAAACTGAGATGTAGGGAGGTGCTATTCTTAACCGGACACCCCACGGGTCATGACCAGCCATCTATGCGGGAGATAATATTGCAGAAGTGTTTTCGTAGAAAAAGTGCATTCTCATTCTTCCTTTACGCTCTCAATCCGATGATGTATTGCCCTAGTCAGTAAAGACCAACTACAAACAGCTGTTTCGCCCCGCGGAATCTGAATCCTCCGGTTGCCACAGCGAGTGGTTTCCCGCTGCGCCACCGAGGCTACCTTTAGAGCTCCCACACATATCTGCGAACTCGCATCGCATCGCAAATATCTGCGAGAAACAAATGAATTTTTGTATTGAAAATTCATTTGGTTCTCGCAGATATTTGCGATGCGATGCGAGTTCGCAGTTATGTGTGGGAGCCCTTAGTATTAAGACGTTATTGCCAATACCTGTACTGGAACGAGAGCGTGTGCCTCGCAGCCGTGGTCCCGGGGGCTATGAGGTGCGTACAGCGACCGCGTCCGTCCGTCGTCTGGACGAGTGGCGGTGGCCGGGCGGCCTCCGGGCCTAGTGCCAGCGCCGACGCACCCATATCCGACACTATCAATACCTATACAACAAAAATATACGTGTCCCCACATATTGATAGCACGTTTGTAATAGTATGTTTGTACATACGTTCGACAAGTATATCGATAAATGTGAAATTATAATAGGAAATTTAGCATTTATGAAGCATCGATTTAATATTATGTTTTAGTCGCCAGAAATCTCTCGTGCTGGCGTGGGTCAAACGGAATGCCCAGAGTATCTCTATAATAAACATCAAAGCCACAGGAGAGATTTTACTGGGTAAAAATTCCACATACCCCACTCCTATTCTCCCCGACCATATTAATATTAATAAATTTTTTTCGGCCGAATATTCATATAACAGTGAAGCGTTCTCTGACCGTTTCGATCGTTTATTAAAATGGTACTCCAAGTGTAATATAAACCCATTCTATATTAAAAATGGTCAAGTGCGAGTCGGACTTGCGCACCGAGGGTACCATACCTTCTTTGGACATATTAAAGGACCATGCCCATATTAGTATGGAGCTGAAAGTCAGAAATGCCATGCAATGCCCAAATTGCAACTCTATGTCATATGATAACTATTTAACAGTATTTATATGACAACTAGATTTAATGTCATATAAAGCACCGGTTCAAAAGATATTAGACATTAAACATGATAACTTCCCACTGGTTTTTTATACATTTTATCGTTTACAGACGGCATTGCTTTTAGTTTTTCACTAGAAACTTCATGATCATCACATAAGCTAAGTCAGATCAGTATTCTTTTATATACTTATCTACAGATAAGATTTACATATTATCTAATAACACACATGTTATTAGATAATATGTAAAGCAGTATATTATAATGTCATATAAAGCAGCGGTTCAAAAGATATTGGACATTAAACATGATAACCTCCTACTGGTTTTTTATACATATTATCGTTTACAGACAGTATTGCTATTAGTTTTTCACTAGGAACTTCATGATCATCATCACATAAGCTAAGCCAGATCAGTGTTCTTTTATATACTTATCTGTATGTTATCAGATAAACATGTCAGTTATTTGAATTATCTAGTCTGTCTGCATTGTATAGCGTCAATATACATATACATATTGACGCTATACAATGGAGACAGAAAAAAATAAGACGTTCTGTTGACATTGTAGTACCAGTGTACTGCAATGTCAACAGAACGTCTTATTTTTTTTTTATCCAGTGCTTCATATGATTTAAAATTAACAACATAATTCTAGTTTTTATTTATTAGAGCAATCTTGTAATATACTTTATCTGGGCATTTCTGGGGCACAAATGGGCATGGTCCTTTATTCTACTATTCGTCTAACACAGGTAGCAAAAAGACCACATCGCAAAACCAAGTTGGATTGTCGAGGTTTTTTAGGATTTCTAAAACACTTAACGACTTAGAAACTTGGAAAGTTAAATTTATTTTTCCTTTAATATTTACAAAAACATTTATTACTTGTAATTGTTTCAGATTCTTCCCTCCACAAACTTCGCAGATAATCTCTTATCTGCGAAGTTATAGAGTATTTTTTATTTAACATTTTTGATTATAAGTAAGCCAAAACTAGACAAACAAAAATAAAAATGTGTTTTTGAATGTGCTAATGAAGTCCTTTCATATAATATCCCACCCGATATAGCAATTTCGATCTCGAAATCGATAGCATTATTGGTTCCTGAAACATATAACAATGTGACTGACAGACCGCCACGAAGTCGCACCATAAGCGTTCCCTTTTTACCTTTTACATATGGAACACTTATTAGGTATTATGTAAAAATGTAAATGAACGCATGCAAGAGTCCTCACGTCTGTGTCGAGCGGCAGATGCGATCGCAACACGTACAGCGGCCACACGGTCGCGATCACGCGGCCATCGCTGCGAGCCCGCGACACGCGACACCACACCGACATGTACGCCAGGTCGCCCTCACTGGGCACTGTGCCGCGGACATAATCACACAGTATTGTATTGCACATGGGACGGACACGGATCCTATAGGGCGTATAACGGATGTTTGTCGCACATACAAATTCTCACTAGGCTATTTTTAACCGACTTCAAAAAAGGAGGAGGTTCTCAATTCGACAGTATATTTTTTTTTAAATTTGCCATTTATGCATACGACGGGCCCGTTGCTCTAGTGGTTAGACACTCTGTCCGCTAACCGATGGGTCGTGGGTTCGATTCCCACCAAGTGTCTGGGTGTTATTTATCTATTTAAGTATGTATTTACAAAAAAAAATGTATATAAGTATTAGTATCAGTTGTCTGGTTTCCATAGTACAGGCTTTGCCTAGTTTGGGATCAGATGACCGTGTGTGGATTGTCCCAAGATATTATTATTATATTTTCCACTATTAAATAATAAAAGATAATCGATATCTGCTCACTAACAGAGTCAGCAGCAGCAGTAGCAGAAATACATCCACTGCAGAACAAAGGCCTTGTCCTTAGACGGCAGGGGTTATCATATTCCCACGCTTAAGGAACAAGCGTCTTGAGGATCAAGCGTATAGGTGGTAGGTAATCCAATGGAAAGAAGCTGCTGCCATTCTTTTTTCCCTTAGTCGCCTCTTACGGACATACAACGGGAGGAGATGGGTGGGTGCTATTATTACCCGGACACCCCACGGGCACTAACATAGTATTTTAGCATCGAGTTTTCATAAAATAATCCGATTTCAAGAACTGGATTAGTTGATGTTTGTAATGGTAGCAGTGACTTAAAAAAAAACTTGCTTATAGCCATCGGTTTATGTTGTGCGTTGTCTATTAGTCCGTCTTAATTATTGAGCAGATCGGTCACATTTTCCATTAGGAAATCCCTGATTGAAAGAAAAGTAGTAGTTTATGTTGATAACTTATAGTCACCATAGAAATCTTTAATTATAGCGGTTTATTTGAAGTCCGCAAGGTCTCTAATATCATTGGATTGAAAATTATTACCTTATTGATATTTTTATTTCTTATGAACTAGTGATCAATAACAGTTTATCAAATGCAAGATGACCCAGTTTTACATTAATAAAGAGAAAGGTCAAAGGCAATGCGAAAAACGTTTAACATTAGCATATTTTTGACAAGCACGACACCATAAGATGCGAGTGAGATGTTTGACGCTATACATACATACATAAAATCACACCTTTTTCCCGTAGAGGTAGGCAGAGCCCAAGGGCCGCTTTTCGCCTCCGTGAGAAACGAGACGTGATGGGTGGCGAACCACATCGCCGCCATTTTGGTTAATTAAATTATTTATATGATTGACCATTGCGTTCTCACGAATAAGGAGGGAAAGGGAAGGATAGGTGTTGTGAAAAGGAAGATTGGCCATTTAGGGTGGGAAATAGGAAAAGTAGGATATTACCGCCCAGGAGGGCAAGGAATGGGACAGTAATAGCTAGGGAAGCCGGGGTCGCATACCCGTATACTATACCACAACTACCAGACAGGTAAGTTGGGATGAGTATCCCCTGACTACTATAACACTGGATAAAGCAATACACACCTTTTACTAACCACGGGACATTTTCTTTAGGGCACTCCTTGAGCGGGATGTCACCGGACCAGCCAGTGTCGTGAGACATTAGTTTAATCCTGTAATACAAGTAAAACTAACAATACAAAAACAGTCTTATAATATATTTATCTTGACATTATAATCTACTTCTTGGTTTATACTTGTACTGACCTCCGTGATTACTCAACATGACTACAAAGAAGTTAGACGTGGAAAGTTCCTTAGAACAGAATTGACAGACATCTGTTCAATATTTAAAACCATCTCAGGTGCTAACGGGTCATGGCTTTTTGTCAAATATTAAAATAGCCAACGATGACGAACAGACGCTTCTGAATTTGGCCGTAAATTAGTGTAGACTGAACCTGTGCTGTGAATTGTAAACGACAACGGCCAATCAAATAACTCATTAGGATTGGAGGGCTCAAATACAAACGTTTCTGATTTCGGTGGTAACTTATTAGCTTATAAGAGGAATAATTTTTATTTTATGTATATAATAAAGATTTTAGGCTTGTTTAAAGATACCAAAAACAAAAGTTCATATAAGTATGTGAAAATAGTTGTATGGCAAATCAAAAGCTGGCTTTTCACAATTCGCTCGGCAACGGTCACGGACGTGATGTGTCCGATTGTGACAACACTTCGTAATAAGCATCGATATACTATACCAACTAGATTAGCTGTCACGAACAAAATGACATCGAAAATGTGGTCGCGGTTACATATACTTACACAACTATACACGTAGCTAGAAATTGTAGAAAATAGTTTTAAATAATTCGGAACGTCGGACTAATAGAAGCCATCACATGTAGTAATAAAGTCTAATTCTGTATGCAGTAATGTTGGCACATGAAACCTTTACATCGGAGACAAAGAAAAATCAATAAAATCGCCAACCTTATACGAAAAATGTAGTTGTTTTGACTTAAACAAAAATGTACTCATTTAAAAGAAAATCTTAACCACTATAAAATAAGGTTCAAAACCGGTGTGTTTCCATTGTGTGTGTGTGTGGCAAAAATGAGAACTAACTTTTTTATTATGGTAATGACGTGTAGTTTGACAGTTTCGTATAGACAGTGGCGATACGCCTATCGGCAACATTAATTTTGTCAGTCTCGGCATGGCAGTTGCGAACTACTAGCGGAGAAAATATCAAATAAATAATTTTTATTTCGTATTATAATGATATCTTAATATTTATTATTTAAACTAGTAACACGACACGACAAAAAAATTCTCCATCTGCAATTATAGTATTACGATAAGTATTTGGACAGTTTATAAACGCGCAATAAGGAATTTCGATACGTTCTTACGCTAGCTGTTGTCGGCTCGTACTAATTTGAAATAGAGCGACAGCCGTCTCCGTAGCTCTATTTTCGTGACCACTTTTCGGGTCGTGACAGCTAATCTAGTTGGTATAGTATATCGATGGTAATAAGACTATACAAGTTGTCATGGCCACTAAGAAGTAATCAAAGAGCTGATGGATAGTGACGTCACGTGTTATTTGAAATTACGTTGCAGTTTACGTAACTTTAGAAGGAAATAGATAAATATAAATTTTATAACAAATCTTTCAGTAATGCACTTTTAACAACTACTATTATTGATGGTGTCGTATTATAATGTTCATGCATGTTCCCTATTGTCGTGTACTGACTTGAGCACCATCTCGCAGTCGGCGCCGCAGAGCACACTGCGACCGACGCTCTCCGCCGGCAGCTCGCCGGAGCACACGGTCTGCCATTGGTTCGTCACCTGCACGAAAGTGCGCACCTGACAAACACAAACAATATCATATTTTAATAATTACAACAGACGCTCTGTTGCGTATTTTAATGATAATCATTTTTTAATAACTACAACAGACGCTCTGCTACGTATTTTATAATAATAATAATAGTCATTACCTTAAACTAGGACCGACTTATCATTACAGACAGGATTATTGTAGCAAATAGTTATGCTGATAGATTGCAACGAGTACGCATGTTGAATCAAATAAAATACTTAAATGGGATAATATTAATATTCTAAGACAATCCACACACAGACATCTGATCCCAAACTACACAGAGCCTATACCAAGGGAACCAGATACCTGATACTAATACTTATATATTAGACTAGCTGACCCGTGCAGCTCCACTCACACCAATTTTACTTATATAATTATCCAAATTCCAGTTTCCCCTCCCACTAGAAGAGTAAGATTGTCCATCGTTCGCGTCAGCAGTAGTATATTAGTGAAGTGTGATCTCCGGGTACTAACTTTGTACAACAAGTTGTATCTGAGCATGTTGGCGAGCATAAGCCGGCCGGACAGGTGCATATGTCTCCTGGCGCCTTCCTCCTTCACCGCGATGTGTAGGTACACGTCGCTAGTAGCTCGTTCGCCGCTGCAGCCCATCGCTTGGGCGTCCTCGAGGCGCACCTTACTCGCGCCCGCAGTGAACGGCACGCCTGCGCATACCCGACAAAGATTAATAGTGTTGATCTTAATTTTGATCAGATACACTATTAAAATTTTCTAAATAAAAAAAAAGAAGATGATTCTTCGTATTTGCCCGTAATGTCTCATAAGATATGAGATGACTTAAGGTATAATTCACCAAGCAGCCTAAGGGCTCCCACACATAACTGCGATGCGATGCGATGCGGTGAGAAACAAATGATTTTCGATACAAGTTGCAGGAACTTGTATTGGAAAATTCATTTGTATCTCGCCGCATCGCATGGCATCGCAGTTATGTGTGGGAGCCCTAAGTGCGGCTAAGTGTATCAGACCTAACTTTGAAAACTTTTTAGTGTGTGCTTGGTTTTCCTCACTATGCTTTCCTACACTGTTTTTAGGGTTCCATACCTAAAAGGTAAAAAAGGAACCATGGTCTGACTTCGTCTGTCTGTCTGTCACACCTATATATTTCAGGAACTACTGATGCTATCGATTTGAAACTTGGAATAGTTTTAGATCTTACTTACCCAACCTCATCGTAAATGAAAAAAATATAATTTTTCTTTTACTTTTTTTTATAATGGGGGCCAAAATAGGTTATCAAAATTTAAAAGTGAGACTATTATATCGAGTGGGGTATCATATGAAAGGGCTTCATTTGCACATCTCAAAACATATTTTAATTTTTTCTTATGTGACGTAGTTTTTGGCTGATAATAAAAAATGACAAAAAAAAAACCGTTCAACACCCCCCCCCCCCCCATCTCCGAAGTTTGTAGAGGGAAAAATCTGAAATAATTATGGGTAATGCATGTCTATGTATATTTTACAGGAAAAACATAATAATCTTTCTAACTAGTACAGTTTTTTAGTAATCCTAAAAAAAACTCGACAAACAAACTTAGTTTTGCGGTTTGATTTTTTGGCTATCTGAGGTGTTACATGAATAGTAAAATTACTATAATACGTCCAAAGATGGTATGGAACCCTCGGTGCGCGAGTCTGACTCGCACTTGACTGGTAATTTTTAAGTATGCCCCAGAGATGCGTAAAGGCCTCCCCCATTTCCTTTCATGACTCTCGATTCTGAGCAATACATGCCACGCTGGGCCCGCAAAGGCATTTATGTTGTCCCGCCAACGTCGCCTTGGTCTACCCCGTTTTCGTCGACCATTGCGGGGTACCGGAACATCACAATACTAGCCCACCTCTGCGAATTCATTCTTACGACATGGCCTATGACCGTTTTATTCTTAGACCGTTAGCGAACGAACGGTAAATATTTCGATTAGTACATAATGATTCACACAAATTGGCAATCACACTGGTGGTAATAAAGCTGGGTTGTGATTCGAACCGGCACCTATTTGCGTGTCAACCACGTACCTTATACACAGGGTACCATCGCAAGAGGATTATAATAATCGAATTTAAGGCCTCGTTTATGAAGATGAGGGGCGTATGCGGCACTCGGTGCAAGGTATAATTCCCACAAATTAAACGTATGACTATGTATAGAACTGTTTATTGATATGAGGAATTCCTTGTGTACCTTTTTAGTAATGATATAGGTTCTTACGCGTGTATATATGTATGTACAAGGAAACAAAATGTACGGCGGCGGCTTTTTAAAGAAATTAATAGAATATAACTAATAAACTGACTCACTAGTAGACCAATGCCAGTCTGTTGACGGTCCGGCGATTGCGATGCGCAGACGTTTCGGTGACGTCGGGCACCGCCATCTGAACAAGTACAAACGCTCTTAATACTGTGTAAGCTAAAGATGTGCTAAACACTGAGTTACCTGCGTCTTCTCGCCAAGGTTATTTGATTTGGCGTTAAATATGAGCGAATAAAATACGTTTTATTCAACTAAGTATATCTTTGCCAATACACTAATCTTCTTGCTGTCCTAGCTACTTTAATTTATGTTAATGAATGCTTGGGTAATTTTGTCCACGCGGTAGGTCCCTCGTGCTAGAGACCGTTCAGGTACCGCCTCACCAGTATCAGATATTCTGCCACAAAGCAAAGAAGTGTATAAACGTTGTTCCAATGAATAAGGCACTGTAACCATAAAAATACTGGGTTCAAGTGACCCAGGAACTGTTAAATCAGGTAAAGAGTGGTAGTATCATTCGGGGTCATCACTAAATTGAATTAAAAAAATATTCTCTATTGGTCTTTTTCTAACCTAGTGTCCCACTGCTGGGCAAAGGTCTCTCCCATGACATATCCCTGTCGTGGACCACTTCAGACCAATCCTTCTTAAATGCGTCTAAGTCATCACGCCAAAGTTTCTTACGCAGTCTTCGGCAACGACATCCATCTTTCAGCACATTCGACAAATATGAAAAAGTCTTACCTGTAAGCTAATCTGGCGTCGGATCCTAGAGGCAACACCTCGTCGGTGCCCTCCTGTCCGACCCTGAGCACGGAGGCGCAGCTGTTGTGCAGCCACAGGGAGATGCGGCCCTCGAGCGCCGACGCCGTGTCCGCGGCCACCGCGCGCCTCGACCACGCCTTCTCAACTGGCAGTTGCGTGCCGCTCTCAGAACACGACTTTTGCATATACTGCCAACAAAAATTGTTTTTTTTTGCTTGACATTTTTGATTATAAGCCAAAAACTATGTGACTTAAATAAAAATCTGTTTTAGAATGTGTAAGTAAAGCCCTTTCATATGATACTCCACTCGATATAGTAGTGTCACTATGAAATTTTGAAGCCCCATTTCGACTCCATTGATAAGAAATCGAGTTTTTATTTAATTTGCGATCAGGTTGAGTAAGTAAGATCTATAACTATTCTAAATTTCAGATCGATAGCATTAGTGGTTTCTGAAATATATACATAAGTTTGAGAAACAGGCAGACAGACGAAGTCGCACTATAAGGATTCCTTCCTACCATTTAGGTATGGACAATGTGCGATATGTGCGTGTGTTATCACCTGTTGTATAGCGCGCCGCCAGTGTTCGGCGAGCGTGTGCAGTGTGCGCACGCGCGGCACGTGCAGCGCGACGCACACCCGCGTGGCGGTGAGCCGCGCGCGCGCGCCCGTGCCCGCCGCCAGGGACACGCCCGCCTGCGCGCGGAACTCACGCACCAGACGCTCCAGCGTGCCGGTCGCACACTCCAACACGTCGCAACTAACAACGACCACATACAATACGGGACATGCACAATATTTATTTTCGTGTATAATAAAGATTTTGGGCTCGTTTAAAGATACCATATAACAACAAAGTTAATACACAACTTGTTGAATGCCTGACTATGTGATTTGTTAATTGTATTTATTTATATTCGAAACTGCAGACGTGTGTATATCGGTGCAGAATTTGGGCGAATTAGGGTTTCGTAACAAAATAACGACACCTTTCCTATTAAACGAATTTATGTACGTACAAGCACGCGTTGTTTCATCACGTAAACGGGGAATTCTTACACACAAAAACCCCGGCGGCTGTCTTATCGGCATATAAGAGTCCACCATGTGTCCCTCAGTGCCGCCTTGCCTTTGAGCCCGCCGCCGGGGGGGCACAATACACAGGCTGTATGGGCTAGAACCCTTTGCCTTCCCAATTAACGTACACTAATAGAAAAAAAAATCTGTGGACACACTGTTTTTTTTGTTCTATCAATTGAGGAAATTTTAAATCACGTATGGCGGCTTATTTTCAAGTACTATAAAGTGAAAATGATCCCGTGTCTCTTTCTCTGTGACATTTATTTGGCAAGTTTTCACTGCACAGGGAAGGCATAAATCTGGTTAATATATTTATTTTTTCGTCGATGTTTATTGTACGACTGTGCGAATCATATTAAGGTCAAGGCGATTGGTTTTTAGTGTATGTGTGATCTGTGTGTTGGTTTCACTTTGAATGTTTGCAGAGTTCCGTCTTTATTTTTTAGCAAGTATAGGAACCCGGCATAAATGTTACTCACGATAGAGCCGTGGTGAGCAATAGCATGGAGCCGGCGGGCGAACTAAAATGAGAGTACGCCGCGGTGTCTCGCGCCATTACCGTCAGGACGCGGTGGCTGCGCATCAGCGGCCGCGACACGTAGTACCCCTCCAGGGATGACGCTTGACTGCAACACAAACATATTCAACTACTTACGACTTAGTAGAAACGTGCTACGTCAAATAATATGTTTGAAGAAAATATGCCTAACCCAGACAACCCCCGGGTAATTTCTTCTTCTTATCGTGTTGATGGCAAAAAACTATATCGTATTAGCCCAGTAAGCAGCCACATTTCTTGCGTTGTCTGTAGCATTCCAAAGATCTTCTAGAGTGCAGGTATCAGGGCACGTAGGGCAAGAAAATAAATGGGCCATAGTTTTAGGGGCATATTCACATATTGATCATCATCCCTGAAGCCCCATCGGCGAAGATTTTCTTTGCAATGGCCGACCTGCGTCCGAAATCTGTTCAGGGATTTCCATGACAGCCACTACAAGTCTGACCCGGGTGGTAGCTTCATTCTGTGGGACGTAGCTAGCTGTCGGTGACGGGGAAACTTGTCTCCACAGACGAAGTTTAGCCTCCGCAGTCCTTCCTGTGATCGGTTGCACAGTACCCAGAAAGCTACTACGGCTTTACCTCCCACTTCAAAAATGAATGTTATATGTCTTTCAGTACTTACTGCATCACACCGCGTTATGGCGCGATAAGCGGGGAGAACCGAACACTAAAAGGTTCTATTCATTCTTGCTGTTTCCGGAGCAGTGATTGAATAAAATATCTGGGCAATATCAATTTTCGTCTTGTTAGGTAACCGCAACCCCTCCTATATACCTCTTTAATAAAAAAAATGCTAGCAATCCTTACCGGAATGAGTTACGTACTTGGACAGGATGGGCAGTCCGTTGTGGAAGTTTAGCTCCAGCTCAGTGAGGCGAATAATAAGGCGCGTTAGTGGAAGCATCCGAGGCGCGAAGTACGAGTCCACACGCAGAACGCCTGACAGCTGCTCCGCAGTCACTTCACTGTCGGTCTGAGGCTCCGTAGACTCCGCACTGGGATCCATCAACTGTCATCATGGGAACAACGACCGAAAAATAATCGTACTGTTGTAAAAAGGTACTGTTTACCCTTATATAAATGCGACGTTTTTGTCACGTTCAGAGTTATGTTGCTTACTGCCAAATGATCATTACTTTAGACATATTAAAAACATTGTTTTAAATCTCTTATTTGAACTCATGTACCTACTGATCAGGTGAATGTGTTTAAAAGGGCTTTCGACTTACCAAAGGATCTTGACGTGGAACAAACTTATTGAAGTTGAACTCGAATGGAGGCGGTGTAGGCTCGGGGTTTGCGCACACACGAAACCTCCACATCAGAGCAAATATCGCATCTGTAGCACAAAAATACACGGCATTATTGTTTTATTACTGCGTTAGTATTACCTGCATACGTACAAAATCGAACGAAAAGCTTTTCTTTATCTGTAACTAGCTGACACGCTGAGCTCCACCCGCGCTTTTATTACATTTTGCTCCGCTTTCTACCGTCCGCACTTATATTACATTTTCCTCCCTTAATTTATTTCTCTCACCATCTCTCTCTTTCTCTCTTATAAAAAATCTCATCCTATGCTCTCTCTCGCCCCTCCCGCCTTGGTCACCGTCACTCTGTTCCTCTTCCTCTCCCCATCGCCTCTCTCCCTCGCATAACCACTCTCTCTCCCAACCCCTCTCTCACCCCTACAACCTTGCTTCCCCTCACTCCACTATGCTCCCCTCACTCCCTCTTTGATCCTACGTTACTTCCCTTTGCTCCACCTAACTCCCCCCTATCCCTCACACCATCATGCCCTCTCTCGCAGTGCTTATATACTGCACTTTTTAAGCTTTGTAACAGATTTTAGAAATTCTTTTTGGAAATATAAATCAAATGGAAATGTAATTTTTAAGGTATTAACAAAACATATATTTCTGAACGCACGCATATCTATATAAATATTGGACATCCGAATATTGTGGATATATATTGTTGATTTGAAACCCTGATTAATTTGCGGTTAACCGTATCGACGGGTGAACATCAAATGATTGACAGGTACGAAACCCAGGAACATTTTGGAACTTTTTAGTCAATTCTCCATTTTTAGGGTTCCATACCTAAAAGCCTAAAAGCTAAAAAAGGAACCCTTATGGTCTGAGTTCGTCTGTCTTTCTGTCACACCTATATATTTCAGGAACCGCTGACACTGTCGATTTGAAACTTGGAATAGTTTTAGATCTTACTTACCCATCACTAACGCAAATGGAAAACAAAAATGTTATTTTTATTATGGGTCCAAATGGTTTATTAAAATTTCAAAGTGAGTCTACTACATCGAGTGGGGTATCATATTATAAAACGGCTTCATTTGCACATCTCAAACAGATTTTTATTTTGGTTTATGTGACGTAGTTTTTGACTGATTGTCGCGGAAGCAACATGCGATCAATCGATTAAGGATCACGGGCACATCACTGGGCGGTGCGGGACGTCACTATCCAGGAAACGGCCCCCCGCCCGGCCTCTTCCTTCTACGCGTCAAATGAGCGCACACGCATTTTCTATAATTAATTTTAAATTCGTTTCCTTGTAATTTACTGCAATATAATTTGTCTATATTATATCGTATTATCATTCATTGGACCCTTAACACTGATAATCAAAAATGACAATAAATTACCTTTGCTCCGATATTTGTGGAGGGAAAAATCTGAAATAATTATGGTTAATACATGTCTATCTATATTTTACGGGAAAAACAAAATGATCCCTCTAAGTAGTACAGTTTTTTAGTAATCCTAAAAAAACTTCGACAAACAAACTTAGGGTTACGATCATGAACTAACATTATAGTTGTGTAGGTACACAGTATTTAAAAAAATACTTAGTCAGCCTACTCCTTATGGTGTCTAAATAAGATGTATATGATATTTGGCGTCAGCACCATTCCAGAATTTCTGTTCCAAACATTTCTAGATTACTGAGGAAATGACTGGAGCCAAAAGACTGAATAACTCATCATCTGTTATTGAGTTGCCTGAACATTTCTCAGGCGACGGGCGGCCAGAGCAATGCATCGTCTCTTGCATAAATACAAAAATAATAACAACGAGGCTCGTGAGTCGTGACCTCTTGTTAAACTAAGTTGCGATACACAACAAACAGTACTAAAGACTTGAGCCTCGACCACATTTGATGTTCAATGACATTTCATACCTAGAATGTTAAACATTTCGGTATACATTGCTGGTAAATGTGACCTATAATACTTCTACTTAGCTCTCTTATTAATTGAGGTAACTCATGATATTATTAACTGGTGCAATTTTTTTTATCTGAAATCATTGGCTGATTTACCGCTGTACTTACAAACGACAATTAGAGTTAATGATCATTAATCCATTCCTTGATAAAAAAATATTTTGACACTCGCAGCCAATTAATACTTTATACTCCGATAGTGAGTAGCGAGCAATCGATTATTTCGTACTCGATAATGGGAAATAAGCATAAACCGCTCCGAAAGACGAAATAATTTGATTTAAAAAATGGCTTGGATATCATTAAGGATAACTGACTGAGATTAGCATTACTCGTCACCAGAGACGTCAGTTATTAAGCTGCTGCTCGGCGACAGAATTTGAAATCGGAGACACTTGTTTGGTGCAGTCAAGAGAAATAATATGTACACAATTTCGCTCTATAACATAGTAACTTATTCGCCGTTGTTATGAAAAAGAATGTTACACATTGTAGTATTCTGTGACTATAACCAGGTACTAATGTTAAATATTGCCGTCGACTGTACCTACCGAGAAAGTAGTTTGCATATAATTGTCCTAAAAAGGGATAATGCAACTAACAAGTAGTATATATTACACCCCGTGGGGTGCCGGGTTAGAATTGCATCCTTCCATCTCCTCTCGTTGGGTGTTGTAAGAGGCGACTAAGCAAGAACAAGAAGACGGGCAGCAGCGTCTTTCTTTTGGAATTATTTTCACAAAATCATAAAAGCTTTTTCATGAAAAATCGAAGTTTGTTAGTATTTGTAACTCTACTTTTCTACTTTTAACACACGTCTTTCGATTTCGTAAAGAAGTCAACCCAGCGTAAATCCACTCTAATTTCTTCAACGAGCTGTGGTTGCATCTCAAAAAAGTCCAACCTCATTGTGTTGGATTACTTAATCGATTGTAGGAACACTATGATAAAGTAGTAAAAGTATGTATGACTCTTGTATGCCCTCCACTGTAGAGGGCGAGGTGCTACTTACTATACTGTATTGTTTGTAGAGGGTCTGGTGTAGAGGAGGCATGAGAAACCACCGAATTTACCTCAAAGGAATCGACCATTTAGTCGACGTAAGGCGACGCAGGAGATTGTTTCGGGAGCTGACTTTTTTCTTAGTATTGTTACAGTGGTCTTTGTATGTAAGTGAACGGTCCAGCGTAATGCCAAGGTACTTTGGGTGAGTTGAAGGTTGAATAGCAACTCCGTTCTAAGTTATATCCAGTGTCCTACGGGCCTGTGTGTCGAAAACACAAGACTGCGTCTTAGACGGATTAGGCTTAAGAGCATTACACTCATAGTACTGGCCTAGATTTTCCAATACTGCAGATAGTGTGCTTTCATCCTGCTGGAAACTCTTACTCTGACATGCTAAGGCGAGATCATCAGCATATATAAAGCGAGTTGTAGAGGGGGAGATCAGTTGATCATTTGTGTAGAGGTTAAAAAGGATAGGTGCCAGCACACTACCCTGCGGCAGCCCATTTTTTTCCGACCGCCATCTGCTTTTCTGTTCTTTAATAATATTTATTTCACCAAAAGATGTACAACAAAGTAAAGCCAATAATTAAGCAATTAAAATGTACAACAAAGTAATGTAGGTTACAAAGTAAACTTTATGCACTAAAGGGCTAAATACTTAAATATAAAACTGGGAACATCTGCATCCGAACTAGGTGTTACGCTGTATCTCGGAATGCAGCCAACCCCTAAATGAAAATTTTTAGCCATTACATGTTTAAATTAAATCAATAGGTTTGCGTTATTACTGCCATTAACTCCGAGCAAGTTCGCGCGTGTATGTGAGTGTATGTAATTGTGTGTATGTATCTGTGTGTCTGAGTGTGTGAATGTGGTTATAAATATAAAAATACATTATATAGGTACTCTTTTAGACTATATCGGTATCTTTAACAACTACTCAGTCTCATCATAGGAAAGTGATAGTAGATATTCTTGGACTTTCTTTTTGCAGTCCGTCCTGTTTAACAGATATATATTGTAGGTTTTATTAATTTTTTCATAGATGTACGGTCCAGAAAAGGCATAGAATCTTTTAATAAAGGCAGTTTTTGGGACATGTTTGCGGGTACATACAGCATATTTTCTACGTTTTGTCAGAATTTTTGGATCATATTATGTGAGTTCAGCATGTTGTTTCTGAATTATACTATACAGGTACAGTTGCCGAACATTTAGCACATTAAATTGCTGGTAAAGTTGTATAATGGGATATAGAATAGGTTTGAACATTATTACTTTTAGGATAGCACGTTGGGCCACTTCTATTTGGTTCGTATTCGTCTTAGAAGCTTTAAGATGTACTTGAAAACGCCTATTGTGGAGTAGCTCACCCAGAAATCTAACAAAGTTCGGGTCATGCGTATAATCTGTAACCTTTTTAAGAAGTCGTCGTATGTTCACTGTATCAGACGCCACTGATAGGTCGACAAACACAACACCTGTAACCACACCCTGCTCAAAGCTATCCTCAATGTACTCAGTAAGGTTGAGAGTTTGACTAGTACTCGATTTCCCAGATCTGAATCCAGTGATATAATAATTTCGGGTGCTGATGACGGCATACCTGGTGGTGGCACATAAAGTTGCAGCTCGATGGGCTCGCCGACGGGTATCTTAAAGTAAGCGTGAGGCTCCCAGCGCGCAAGGATTTTTGAATAATGCTCTAATACGCAATCGACTTCCTGATCCTGTGTACCAACAACAAAATTACAATCACTAGTTGTAGGCAATGGTAGAATGGTTGTAGGCATGGACACAAAATGCCGATTCCCGACTTACACAAGTCACGGCCATAAATTATTTCCACGTTTTTCGTTCCACTTTGGTGGAAACTCATGGGTGGAAAGCGTATCGCTATAAGACTTCAAAAATAGATTTCAAATTTCAAGATTCGTGAGAATTACGGAAATAACAATATTTATAAAAAGCTTTCTCATAAATAGTCACTGGATAATGCATTAATTAAACGTAATCACTGAGTAAATAATATAACGTTCGAAGTTGATATAACCAACACACACTAAAAAATATTCTTTGCATAATAATACTCATTGTTTAGTACATAAATCTATGTTACTCAGCTCAAACATATATTATTTCATTCTTTTTTAATTAAGTGTATAGTTCGAAGTGGGTTTTATTAACATTATGTATAATTTGTGTAGAAGCATGTTCTTACAAGTCCAGGCAAAGGGAAGGCGACGAGCCGCGTGATGGCCCGCGGGTGCGGGTATCGCCAGGACACCGCGTTGTTATGTAATATCACTTGGTACGCCATCGGCAGCTGCCCGCCGCTCAGAATCTTGAACGCACCGCTCCTGTATCAAGAATTATTTCATTCATTCGGTACACAATCACTCGCATTTAGATAGATTTTGTTACGTTAACTACACTATGTGACGAAATATTTATTAACGGTCTCAAGAGCACGGCAGGTAAAGGTGCTTAAAATGATAATATTTGCTCAGCAATGGTGTAACATTGTCCAATGTTATCATTACATTAGTAAGATTTAGTGAAATACATAAACGTGGCCTTGAGTTAGGTATGTGAATGGCCCTTCGGAGTCGCTGGACGCTCGGGGTGTGGGCCCTTTGAGCGTCCATTGAGTACGGCGGCGACTCTGAGGAGGACGGCGGCGGGGTTGCGACCCCCGTCCCCGTGAGTACCGTGTCAGGTTCCAGGCCGCGGGGCTACAATGCGCCCCCGGCGGCGGGCTCAAAGGCAAGGCACTGAGGGGCCCCTGGTAAAGATCCCACCGGAGAGCCCTGGGGTCCCCCATCTCATGTGCCGAAGCGAGCCGCGGAGGTTTTAGTGGGTAAGAATCCCACATACCCCGGTCGAGCCCCACAGCTCCCAGGGATCTTTAGAAGATTTCCCCCCGCGTCAAAAAAAAAAATGTATGTGAATGGTAGAAATTGATTGTATGTACCCTCGCCTCCAACGACTGAAGTGCAAGCGTGTGAGATTCGTATATCATAGCTACCGTGACCCAATAGTAAGCTCCGCGCTTTACAGTCTTGCGGGAACTTAGTGTAGATGTACTTTACTGAGTAGGACAATACATGCTGACTACCTGATTGTCTGACAAATAAGATGATCGTTGCGTCGGATGGACACGTAAAAAGTCGGTACATCGCCTGACCTCTCCCTGGTTGTGTCGGACTGTGAGAGACCCGGAGTCCCATCGGATGGTGAGAGTAAAGGAAGAGAGAAAGCACTTGTGTCTGTTCAAGCGTTTATGCATTATAATATCTCTTGCGCCGTTAGCTGTTCCTGTGAAAGGTTAGCCACTATGGCCGTAACGGTCAGGTGGAATTATTATTACCATCTAATTGAAACCGTACCTATAATAATTACGTAATATTTTTTTTAGATACTCGCAGTCATCTCGTTTTTATGGATGGCTATATACGGCGCAAGTATCGTAATGCATAACGTTGCGCTATGTCATCATTTACGCCGAGATACGGTGTTGGAACAATTTCACAGTCAGTTCACGTTTGATCGGTTCGCGTGTTCTCATTACCTTCTAACCATTCCATACGAGTTAAGTGCATAATAAAATTTAGTAGAAGTAATTGTTTTTTCATATTAAATAGATCCATTTACTTGTACTAAATTCTATTTTTATATTTTCAAACCATGCATAAATTAGTTTGTATCGCAACCACACCGTACAGGCTAAAGTAATCTAATTCTTACTGAAGTAATTGTAAACTCTATCAAAATTTAAAAAAAAGTACACAATGTTTAGCTTATAAAAAATAGTAAAATATTGAATTTTATATACAACGTGCTAATGAAATAACGCAAAACATCAGACACCCCAAATATAGCAAATTATTATTTTTTACCATAAATTATCATTAAAATATTAGTCTATTTTAATATCATAATTATTCTGTTTGTTTTTACATTCACGCTCATTACGAGCGTGTCGTATCGCTCTTACTGCCTCCATATTGAGTAGACCACATGTGCTTTTAGATAAATAGTTAAACTAAACCTTAATTAAAAAGTAGTGTAATCAGTTTTGCTCTCTATACTGACTGAATAAAATAGTTTTAGGTTTTGCGTTAAATTCGTTAGTTAACACGCTGTATATGATACCGACGAAACTTCCGTAAACACTATTTATGATATTTTTTTACCTCAAATCATCTTTGTAATAGTGGTCGCCTGCCTCTGTGCTTTCAACAATGGTAGCAGTGGACAACCGATGGTCGAGGCTTTGGGAGGAAAACTGGGAAGCGCTGTTGAAACGCGTAAAAGACTGCGACTCTGAGTTGTTGAGATTTTCTGGCGTCGATTGCTAAACAAAAGAGGCATAAATAAATTACATAGATACTGATCTTCTATGCTTATTTCTTACCCTTATTAAAAGTTTGAACATAAACTACAATCTATATTAGTTATTATTTAGTAACTACTTATATATAGATTTTATAACCTCCTGGCGCAGTGGGAAACCGCTTGATTTGCAAACCAGAGGTCGGTATCCCGCGGTCGGTTGTTGGCCTAACGGCCAAAAGCCTCGATAAACACCTCAACAGGCTCACGTTAGATAGCTGGACCAAGGGCCAGATACAGAAGGCAGTGCTCCTGGAGACGACACGCATTGTGAGGAAGTTCCTCTCTCCTTAACCACCGTTTGCTAGGAGCCTGTTGCCGCAGCTGGTTGGAAGGTGTTTTTTTTCTATTTTTAAATGTTTTTGTGTTTTATATTTAAAAACGCAAAGAATGGTGTAAAGAATAAATAAATGGATAATACAAAACATAAGTTAATATCCATACTATGCTTAAATAAATACAAATGACGGGCCCGTTGGTCTAGTGGTTAGACACCCTGTCCGCTAACCGATGGGTCGTGGGTTCGATTCCCACCATGTGTCTGGGTGTTATTTATCTATTTAGTATGTATTTACAAAAAAAAATGTATATAAGTATTAGTATCAGTTGTCTGGTTTCCATAGTACAGTGCCTAGTTTGGGATCAGATGACCGTGTGTGGATTGTCCCAAGATATTATTATTATTAAATATAATAATAATATACAGGTGTGGTTTTGCATTTTTTCCATATCTGTAGACCTAACAGTTAAGGATTATGTCAATTGATGAAAAATAGATTAATAATTCAGTGGTTAATAACTAAAAGATAATTAATGATTCATTATTAACGTTCAACCAGAATAAGAGCTCTCGAGTGCTCAGAATAGGTCCCAAGGCAACCGATCGTGCTCTTGTTTACCTACTTTGCGCGAAGATCGGTGTTATTTAACGGTGACCGTTGCCCACGGGATTTCTTTTCGTACCAAACATAAAAAATATTTCATAATTTTAAGTCTATCATTTAATGATTGATTTATGTTCTTTAAAAGGTATATATCAACCTCCGTAAATATGGCGAGAATGCAGAACCACATCCCGTATAGATAGTTATGATGACGAAGTAGAGTACAGATAGTGCTCTTTTACAAGTTTTTAAATGAGCTAACAGTTTGACGAGTTCCCCTCTTTAGCCCCTGATATTCGCAGGCGCAGCAGTTAATTTTAGTTGCTATGGAAATAGCATAAATATTTTGTACTGTAAGTTTAAATAAAGTGAAACCTAGATAAGTGGGATCTGAAGAGGCCTATATTTTTTCATTTACCCAGTTTCCCAAATAGGCAGGTTAACATCACAGTTGTCTTATTTATAGAGGGTCCCTCTATGAGAGGCCAAACTGTACCAGTTTTCATATTAAGAGGTGGTAATTATCAAAAACAGAGGTTTCTCACATATCCAGGACCCACTTATCCAGGTTTCACTGCATATAAGTAAGTAAATCCCACTGTAAACCCTGACTTCTTTGAATTTTTAAATATTTAAGCATTGTCATGTCATCTCTTTCATTATTCTGTCTCCACCCAAAACTTTATTTAACGTTACGGGCTGAAACCTTTTTGAAGTGAAACTTCTTATGCGACTTCCAAAAATGTTATCAAATAACGCGTTAAGCGTTAAATGATAGGCGATAGGCGTTAAGTGATAGGTGTTAAACGATAGGCGATAGGCGTAAATTTGTTAAGAGCGTTCTCAATTATTTCGCGTAGTAGCTTTTAGGTATCTACGGACCGCCCTACAAGTGCAGGACCGGCCGACGCGCGTTTGTACGCTCCACGCACACATACAAAGACTCTAGTGATATGAAAAACAGTCTTGATCCGTTGGGCAACTATTTGATTTCTGATTAATTGTATGTATTGTAAATTATGATATTTTGCCAACAGTTTCTTTATTACCGCAGTAGCATTCAATGTATATTCACAATTTTCTCAAAAACTACTTAACAGATTTGAATGGAGTTATTTAAATGTTTATGTTTCAACGCATATTTTATTATATAATTAGGATCTGATAAAATAGGGAACTCTTTAGTAACTAATAGCAAATGACGCATTTACTTCTTCTTTTCATTATATAACATGACGCCTGTGCAAATTAAGGGAAGATTAAACACTAAACAAATGGTCGAAAAATGGTTTGCCCATGTTAACGGACAACTTACATACTGTAGGTATACAAATAGTGCATGTTAAATAAAAGCTTGATATTTTTGTGTTTTTGTATTGACAACTCACGACTACTTGTGCAATGGTTTGCCAAACCCAACTTCAGACACACAGATCCGCTGTGAGTACTGATAATCAGACGTAGGTAAATAGAAAGTGGATTTATATAAAGATAATGATTTCATTACGTGTTTTACGCAAATTTCTGCTGAACTTAAATTTCTAATGAACTACACTGGGCCACAAAGAAAAATGGTCGGTTAGAAAATCATCCATATCTTCAAAAGTACTGGACCTAGCTTTATGAAATAAAGACTAAATTAAAGAATGTTTAATGCCGCATAAAATAATATAAAAAAGTTTTTATTTATTTTTGATAATTGTATAAAAAAAAAACTAAAAATGTAAAACAATGGTCGTTTTTTAATTTTGTACCAAAAAAAGTCAAATCAATTGTTTCGCCTTTGTTTTAGCTTTGCAATAAAGAAGTTATAAATATGGCGTCACTATCTTATAAATTTTATTATTCTGAAGTCTCTGAAGGACTCTGATTGACGGAGAAGAGTTATGTTTCCAAACGAGTCTAGATACTGTTTATACGAGCACGGCGGGAGGAAAAGAGTGTACAGACGACCGGGAGAGCGCTCTAACAAAGCCTGTATAGCAGAAAAAGTACCATACGGCGGAGGCTCTGTTCACATGTGGGCTGGGATTTCATCCGAAAGCCGCACTGAGCTAGTGGTGATAGAAAATGGCACTTTAACTGCAGAAACATATGTCACTGAAATTCTGAATGGCTACGTTGGTCCCTTTTTTAGTGGACATACGCGAGAATGCCGTTTTTATGCAAGGCAATGCCCGCCCGCGGACAGCTCAGATAGTGTTTGTCTATTTTTAAGAAGTCGGTATCAGAAATTTGGCGTGGCCAGCACGCAACCCCGACTTTAACCCCATTGAGCATGCATGGGACGAACTGTGACGATGTGTACATCAGCGGAATCCTCTGCCAATTACGCTACGTGAAATGAAAGCAAAGAAAGAAGCTGTAATAGAGAAATGGCAGAATATTCCGCAGTATCAGCTCCAAAACCTAGCAGAAAGTATGCCAAATCGCATAACAGCAGTATTGCAAGCTCGTGGAGGCAACACAAAGTACTAAAATGCGTGAAAACGGCACATCTGTAACCAATTTACATTTATGAGAATACTGGAAAAACTATGCATTTTTATTTATTTTACATTTATTAAAAATAAATAGCTTGAATTTATTTATTTTTATTTTCTTGTAAGCACATTAAAATATTCTTTAATTTAGTCTTTATTTCATAAAGCTAGGTCAGGTACTTTTGAAGATATTGAAGATTTTCTAACCGACCCTTTTTCGTTGCGGTCCAGTGTATTAGATTCTGTTAAAACTGCTTTGAAAAAAAATGGGGGTTAAATTCTGCTAAATCTGGTTACACTGCAAACCAGGGGGAGGTCACTTTGTATGGAGCCAATGCCAACACGAAAGTTTGTTATGGGAGCATTTTTTTTATAGGGACACCGCTATATACCAAAAGGAGATAGACATAGGTTGACATAACAAGAATAGTAGCCATGTGAAGTACAAGTTTTCTACCGAAGTTTGTTAATATTTTGGTAGGAAAAATTATGCTACATTTCTGTTAATTATTAAAAATTCTCTTTTTTATTCTATTATTTTAACTGATTTGCTGTTAAAATTTAATACCAAAGGTATTTTTATTAATTATATTGTTTCCCGTCATAATTAAAATTATATTTACTTTAGTTGATCTTTATTTTGTGTATAATTTAAACAATTACACATTGCAACACAAACAAACGAAAAAAGAATTCAAAATGTCGGACGATTTCTTTTTGCTTTGGTAAAAAAGTTGGTAAATCTCATATTTTATCTAATTTCACTCGTTTTTGCTTGAGTAAAATCTCACGCGGTAAAATAAATACATACACAAAGTACTTAAATTACAGTGCATGTTACTAGTTACTTACTACTAACTTAGGTACTTTACCGTAGGTTAGGTACCGTGGTTTTATTAATAATTTCGCGAATCTTTTCATCTAACTAGTTCTGTTTACTATAAAAGTTACATTCACGAAAAACGTATCTCGATATAATTATACCGACGATCTAATAAACCGACAAAGTAAATAAGTGTGGCGTAGAAGGTGCCAAAAGGTGCTGAAAATGAAAATACATAATAGAAAAACAAAGAAAGGTAAAAAAGGATCTTCTAACACGACAAAAAGTTATTTGCTATGAGATTACTCAGTACCTATGGATATTACTTATTATTACAGTGTTCATGCATGCTATATTTAGTTACCCAAACAAAGACTATAGTTGAACTTGTTAATAATTAATTACGTTAATTACATTGATATTGCTATTGATAGCCATAGTTTTGATATTATTTACACTTACATAACATGTCTATTCTATCAATAGTAACAGTTTACTAATAGTACTGATACTATCGATTCTATTTTCTTATTCTACCCAGTGGCAAGGCAAGCAAGCCGCCCGCCTATAGTCGGCTGCATTGCACTTACTCCTGTCAACCGAGACAGGTATTAAGTCTCTTGTATCCAGTAGTTTCACCAACTACAGTGTCCTTTACACCAGAACACAGCCATGTTTACACACTGCTGCTTGGCAGCAGAATATCTGACACTGGTGGTAACTACCTGGATGGTCCCTTTCCCTAGTGATTATCAGTATTGATAGAAGTATAGACTTCCACAGAATTAGTAAATGATAGTGATTTCTGATATTTATGTGAAACACATTGAAATGAAACTAACTTTACAGCATTCATGGACAAAGGAGGTCTGTTTGAAGCATTGGGATAATAAAACAAACTGTGATATAAACTTTAAAGTTAGTTCCATTTCAATTAGGTAGTTAATTATTTCATAATATTCTGGGACAACACACATGGTTTCTGATCCCAAACTAGGCAAAGCCTAGATGACAATGGAAACCAGACAACAGATACTAATACCTATATACTTTTTTTGTAAATACATACTCAAATAGAAAAGTAACACCCAGACACTTGGTGGAAATCAAACCCATGACTTATTCGGTAACAGCCAGGGTGTCTGACCACCACCAGACCCATCTAAAATTGTATGATTTTAGAGCAAAGTGTTATTTGTGATATTTGAGGTTTTCCAATTAATAAATTTTAAATCTTTTTATCTGGAAGGATAAAGCTGCATGTGCTTGACTATAATACTGAAGTAAGCTTTGTTTTGATGGTCATTATTGTGTTAAGCAGATGTTTATCTAAGAACAATAACACAAAAATTACAAGCCCGCAGACTTTCTAGTTAAATCTTTTTAATAGAGCCCATTAGTTGCATACCTGACAAGGGAACAACCTCATATATATATATTATAGCGGTAGCAACTTTGGCATTCTGAAAAAGGATTTTTTTTATCACTAGATGTTTATATTAATAGGTTGTGGGTTCGATTCCCACCTGTTAATAAAATATGTTTGTGTGTGAACATGTCAGGTTGTTTCATACTGTCTGGTGTGACAGTCCATAGGTATAATTAAAATTAACAAATGTTAATTAAGTATTGTACCTAATCAGTTCCACTCTCAATCAATACTAAACAAATTTTCAAGTATTGTGTTAATTTGTTAAAAAAAGCTATTTGTATGTATGTATTCATATCAGTCGTCTTGTTACCAAAGTCCATGCACTGCCTAGATTAGAATTAGAAGACTGTGTTTACATTATATAGATAATTATTATTATTAGTTGATATGTTATTATCAGTTGATGACATATGAATCTGTAAAAATTTCAGGTTGTCAAAGCAATGATAGCAAAGAAGGAGACTGGGAGTAGCATGTTAAAATCTTTTGTACATGGCCATAGGTCTAGAAAAAAAGTGAAACACCTTTTTCGCATTTTCCTTTCAAGGGATTTTCTGCTTATAGACTGAATAAAGGTTAGTATTTATTTATTTTTTATTGCACATAGAAAATTGTTTATTACAAATTGTAATTTTAATTATACCAATAGTAAATGGGTACTGACGAGCTTCACTCTTGAGTTTTCTTCCAGCAATCCAACTAATAAACAGTTTAGCATTGTATGGGGTCCAATTAGTGTGCAAAATACTTATATATGAATACAAACATATTATACATACCTGCCAAATCAATCAAAATCTTAATGTAGGGCCAATTTAATAGATCACATTTGACATAAGTCAGTTTCTTTGTTCTGTTTGTTTCTTTTGTCGTTATTCTTTTATATATATTAACTTTTTTTATGTAAACGTAATTGATAAAAGTTATGCAATTGTGCAGTTCTAACTTCGAACTGTTTTTTTTTAGTCGCCAACTAATAAACTAGTTTACAGTCCACCGATAAAATGGTCGAATCGTAAACAACATCATGCATGTTGCACCACTTCGGATAAACTGGTCGAATCGTAAACAATATCATGCTGCACCGCTTTACCCAAACTGGTAGAATCGTAAACAACATTATGCTGCACCGCTTTGGCCTAAACTAGTAGATTGAACACTTCAGTCGACGTGACCAAACGCGGTAATTGCCGAAGTGAGCCGACATTAACCATGGGGGGTTCATTTCGAACGATAATGATGATGGTGATGATGTGTGAAGATGATGATGAAGATGTGAATGATGGTGATGATGATGAATGGTGATAATGTGTGATGGTGATGAAGGACTGAATGATGATGGTGGTGATGAAGGTGAAAATGGTGATGAGGATGATGATATGATGGTGATGAAAATGTGAATGATGATGATGAAGATTTGAATGATGATGATGAATGATGATGGTGATTGTGTGATGAAGGTGTGAATGATGATGTGTGATCATGTGTTATGATGGTGATGAATGGTGATGATGATGAATGTTGATGTGTGATGATGGTGATGAAGATGTTAATGCTGATGGTGAAAATGAATGGTGATAATGTGTGATCAAATGATGGTGATGAAGGACTGAATGATGATGGTGGTGATGAAGGTGAAAATGGTGATGAGGATGATGATGATGTGTGATGGTGATGACATGATGGTGATGAAGATGTGAATGATGGTGATGAAGATTTGAATGATGATGATGTATGGTGATGGTGATTATGTGTGATGATGGTGATGATGTGTGATCATGTGTTATGATGGTGATGAATGTTTATGTGTGATGATGGTGATGAAGATGTGAATGCTGATGGTGATGATGAATGGTGATAATGTGTGATGATGATCAAATGATGGTGATGAAGGACTGAATGATGATGGTGGTGATGAAGGTGAAAATGGTGATGAGGATGATGATGACATGATGGTGATGAAAATGTGAATGATGATGATGAAGATTTGAATTATGATGATGAATGATGATGGTGATTATGTGTGATGAAGGTGTGAATGATGATGTGTGATCATGTGTTATGATGGTGATGAATGGTGATGATGATGAATGTTGATGTGTGATGATGGTGATGAAGATGTTAATGCTGATGGTGAAAACGAATGGTGATAATGTGTGATGATGATCAAATGATGGTGATGAAGGACTGAATGATGATGGTGGTGATGAAGGTGAAAATGGTGATGAGGATGATGATGATGTGTGATGGTGATGAAGATTTGAATGATGATGATGTATGGTGATGGTGATTATGTGTGATGATGGTGATGATGTGTGATCATGTGTTATGATGGTGATGAATGTTTATGTGTGATGATGGTGATGAAGATGTGAATGCTGATGGTGATGATGAATGGTGATAATGTGTGATGATGATCAATTGATGGTGATGAAGGACTGAATGATGATGGTGGTGATGAAGGTGGAAAATGGTGATGAGGATGATGATGTCACGATGGTGATGAAGATGTGAATGATGATGATGAATGGTAATGGTGATAATGTGTGATGATGGGGATGAAGGTGTGAATGATGATGGTGATAAAGACGTGAATGATGATGAAAATGTGATGATGGTGATGATGCATGGTGATAATATGCGTTGATGATGGGATAATGGTGAAGAAGATGAGAATAGTGATTATGTTGAATGGTGATAATGTGTGATGCTGATGTGATGAAAATGTGAATAATGTCGATGATGTTGATGAATGGTGATGTGTGATATGATGTAAGTACATATAAAACAAGACACGACAAACGTATGTGCAAATGAAATTCGTTTATCAATCGATTACGAGGGATGCCTTTTAAGTTTTATCGTTTGAAGAAAAAAAAGTTATCTTTATTTGTTTACGGCAAAAAAAAACTAGTTTCGGCAGAAAATCTACCGTACCTTCGGCTGCACCGAAACTCTGCGTGCGTTAAGAGTGGGCGTTAAATAAACAAACTGTTTTTAGACTGTTTTTTGTCGTCAACTAATAAACTAGTTTACACTCCATCGATAAACTGGTCGAATCGTAAACAACATTATGCTGCACCGCTTTGTGAACTAGTAGATTGAACGTTTCAGTCGACGCGTCTTAGTCGTGTACGGTCACGTCGCTACGTTTATTGCCGAAGTGAGCAGAAATGAACCGATAGATGCCGCACTTGTGACTGGTCACAGATCAAGCTAATATTGCGTAGCTATAATAGGTAGCTATAATAGGCAAAAGTATTATTTCGTTTTCTTCTAATATTTATCATGGCTTCCAACAAATGTACCTGTTGTCACAACTCTATAAAATCTAAAGACATGTTGACACGTTCCGATTGTACTCTTATCTATCTATCTATCTATCTATACTATAATAAAACTCAAAGAGCACTTTTTCTGTACATTGAATATTTTTCCAAAATTTCTATGTGGGGATACTATACTATCGACATAGAGGCCAAAACAATTTTTTTTGGAATTATTGTCTGTCTGTCTGTCTGTCTGTCTGTCTGTCTGTCTGTCTGTCTGTCTGTCTGTCTGTCTGTCTGTCGTTCTGTTTGTCCAGGTATCATTTGAAAACCCGTGGATGGATTTTAATAGGACTTTCACTGAAGTGTTGTGTAGAAGTCAAGGTATAAATTGGTATATAAAACATCACGCTATGTTTCATAGGGGCTAAGCAGTGAAACATTACTTGCACATATTACCACGTAATTTCCTTTGTATGAGAATAGGGTAATTATAGACTGATCAGTTAATCATTAAGATATGTATTATTACGCTATATACAATAGGGACTGAGCAGACATTTAGTTTGAATAAGATATGGCAGTGGCGAAGGGTCAATTTTTGTAAGGGGTAAGCCGGTCCGGTACACCCAGGACATTTTCATTAGGTTTCCGTATTGTTCTAAGTACGTTGCTGATAGCAATATGACATTATATCTTTGAAAAGTTATAATCTGTAAATCCCGAGCGAGTCCAAACTAGATCATGAAATTTTAATGAAACTCCCCAAGTCCAGGTAGTGTATAGGTATTGTATTACAGTCGCAACAATAAAAGATGCTAAAAACCTTAGAACTTTCATTATCGAATATCATTAGACAGTAATTTACGATGTTAGCGTGATTTACATTATGAACAGCGCCATCTATCGGTGAAATTGAACATACAATCACCATAGAACTTTAATCTATATATTTAAAAGAAAGTCTTGTTAATTACACTATTTATAACTCAAGAACGGCTCAACCGATTTGGCTGAAAATTGGTAGGGAAGTAGCTTAGGAGCAGGAGACGGACATAGGATACTTTTTATACCTGTAGGTTAATGTTAAGCAACGTTAGGTAAGGTCATTAAATAGATGGGTGAACCGATTTGTATGAAATTTTATGTGCATATCGGGTAGGTCTAATAATAGGCCATTAATTATGTTTCATGCCGCTAGGTAAAGGTTAAGCAACATAAGGCAAGGTAATTAAATAGATGAGTGAACGGATGTGTATGAAATTTTGTGTGCATATCGGGTAGGTCTGAGAATAAGTCGTAAAGTATATTTCATGCTGCTGATACCATGATTGACGGATATATAGAATGAGAGGAGGGTGCAAGAGAGGACAGAGAGGGAGAAGGGATTCGAGGAGGGGGTGAGGGATCGGAGGGGTTAGGTGGAGCAAGGGGGGGGGGGGGGTGAGAGGGAGCAAGTTGGGAGAGAGAGATGGGGGGGATAGGGTTCAGAGAGGGGACAACGGGGAGAGGAAGAGGGGGAATGTGACGGGGACCGATGCGGGTGGGGGAAAGAGAGAGGAGAGAAAGAGCATAGAATTACATTTTTCTTATAAGGCTTCAATCCCGGCTGGGTCCTAAAAGAAAACGCGCATTGTTCCTTTTGGAACCACATGGGCTGGAGGGGATAATAGAGAGAGAGAGATGGAGATAAATAAATCAAGGGAGGAGGGTGAAAAGGGGAGCAAAATGTAATAAAAGCGCGGGTGGAGCTGCGCGGGTCAGCTAGTGTCTAAATATGATTTGTATTGTGCCAATGTTCCCGATAAGCGCTTTGGGAACATGAACAAGGAACAAAGTCACTGGGTTCATGTATTCTTACGAACTAATATGAGGTAATGATGTGAGGATGGTGATGATGATAATGATCGTTGTGTGATGATGATGATGTTATGGTGGTGACGAAGATATGAATAATGATGATTTGATGATGATGATAAATGATGATGAGGACCATGTGACGATACTGATGATCATTGTATGATGATGTGTGATAATAGTGACGAAGATCTGAATGACGATGAATGATGTGATTATGATGATGTATGTTTTCATTTGTACATAAGTTCAATACACGATATACTTACTTATTTCAATTTGTAAATAAAAATCATTGATCCATCGATTGGCGAAGCTAACGATGACGGTTGACACACGAAAAACGTACTCTCCTGAACAACCTGTTAAAACTAAACGACACGCGATCATCACGCAGTTTCGGTGCGGCTGAAAGTTCGGTAGATTATAGCCGAAACCGAATCTTCAGTCGGTTACAGAATATGTAATAACTAGGCGCGCGCGTAGATTAATTGAACACCGTGCATAGACCTAAATACCTCCTTTCCTTTCTCAGATATCAGGATATCTCTAGATATCAGGCAGCTCTGAAGGCTAATAACTCCTTCCGAGTGGTCTCCAAACTGGTTATAGAAGGTGTCACAGGTTTGAATAACTTGGGAAGACACAACAGCGTCAGCCTTATCTGGGTACGGTTAGACAAAAATATGGTTTACCACCCAACGGTTGATGTTCATATGCACATTATAAAACAACAAGGTTGATTTTCCCTTGCAATTATTCATACAGTTACTAATGCTCTCTTTATCGTTAACGTCAACACTGACTAGTGTTCCTAGTTTAAATTGACGCATCTGATAGAAATGTTCAACCTTAGTGTTATTTTGATTGCATAGGAAGTTTTGTCAAAACTGGTAAAGCACTTTCTTGGCCGACCGTACCTGGACACGAAGGCGTCGAGGGTAATGAGAAGGCAGACAGACTAGCGAGGGCTCACAGAGACATTTGGTTGGCCCCGAACCATTTGTAGGGATTCTGTATGGAATATATCACCAAGGATTATATGCACACGCTAGGAACGAACACACGAAGGAATGGAGGGCAGCGTCAGGCCTAAACCACTCCAAAGCGTTCTCTAGCACAAGGGTGGACTGTGGGGTTAAATTATTAAACCTAAGCAGATCACAAATAAGGCACCAATTTTCGTACCAATGAGCACCTTCACAGAATGAGGCTAAGTACTATTGATACTTGCAGATTTTGTAAAGGTGGAAAAGAGTCAATGCGACACATATTGTGTGGGTGCGACGCTCTTGCGAGACGTAGGTTGGGTCATCTGGGAGTAGCCTATCCTACACCAGATGATTATGTACAGGTCCAGGCTGGTGCAATCGTTGCGTGCCTAAGGGAACTCTTCGACACGCCAGCTACAGAGTAAGGGCTAGGGCATGCACAATGGATCCAACTGGGTCGAAGTGCGTTCCGGTGGTTTACCGGGCCCGATTCTTAGCCACCAACAATAGAATAGAAATAGAATGGATATCTAAACTGTCTGGGATCATCTACAGACAGACTATACCTCGAGAGTGCGGGTCACGAGTTAGTCGATGACGATATTAACCCACCACCCACACTTGCTGAAATGAAATGCAACATGTTTTTATAATTCAATATAGAATGTAAGGTAATAGAATGTAAATAAAATGTAAGAGAAATACATGTAAATGAATAATCAGTGACAGGTAATTATCTACACTACACTCATAAGACTTAAAGTGGTTTATCAGTTTGTATGTTTGTAGACTTCCGAATACTCGTACTGTCTATACTTGGATGGCACTACCAATTCAATTATAAAGATTCCGAAAGTGACATTCCCTAAGGATTTGTTTCTGGTATAATATATTGAAATTTTCGGAATATTATCTTTAAATAAAGGTACTTAATTGATTAAATGTTGAAGGGGAAGTCGTTGCCGGCAACGGTGAGTCAAGGCCACGTGCCGCTGTTTGGTTTAGAAATCGTGCATTCAACGAAAAATAAATACACGTGATGTCTCATTATACCTCTCCCCCCTCCTGGTGATATTTCGTGATTTTTTCGGAACCCGTCCCCCCCCCTCTTTCGAGCCTCACGTGATTAATGGACGACCCCTCAAAAGGTGTTGAACTGACCTAGATACGACGAGTGCGAAACTACAGTCTGAACGAAACCGAAACGAGACAAGTAGTGTCTTCATCTGGTTGTAGGAGACACCCCTACCTATGGATAGCTACATTGCACTGCCACTAGGGATAGGTCATCGACGCATTTTCAGTCTACGAAACGAGTCCGTTTATCGTCCACGATAAACTAGTTAATAAAACAGACTAAAGTTTCGACTAGTTTATATCGTAAACAGAATGTTTTTAGTTGTGTTGTGTTTGTAGTTTGGTCAACGACTAAACTAGTTTAGTCTTTTTGTTTGTTTACGTTTACTAATCGATTGATCAGCGATTTTTATTTACACATTGAAATAAGTATGTCGTGTCTTTTCATGTGTTCTTATGTACAACATGTACACTTATGTACACACATCATCACCATTCGTCATCATCATTATTCATATTTTCATCACATCATCATTCAGATCTTCATCACACATCATCATCATCTTCATCACTTTTATCACCTCCATCATCATTCAGATCTTCATCACCATCACACATTATCACCATTCATCATCATTACACATTATCACATCTTCATCAACATCATCTCATCATCACCACACATTATCACCATTCATCACCATCATCTTCATCACTATTCATCATCATATAAATCTTCATCACCGTCATTTGAACATCATCGCACATTATCACCATTGATCATCAGCATTCACATCTTCATCACCATCATATCACATTATCACCATTCATCATCATCACCATTTAGGTACATCTTCATCACCATTCATTATCATCATTCACATCTTCATCACCATCATCATCATTAGCTTTCACATCTTCATCACCATCATCATCATTAGCATTCACATCTTCATCACCATCATTTCACATTATCACTATTCATCATCATCATTCACATCTTCATCACCATCACCATTCATCATCATCACCATCATAACACATGATGACCATTCATCATCATTATCGTTCGAAATGAACCCCCTCATGGTTAATTTCGGCTCACTTCGGCAATAACCGTGTATGGTCACGTCGACTGAAGTGTTCAATCTACTAGTTTAGGCCAAAGCGGTACAGCATGATGTTGTTTACGATTCTACCAGTCTATTCAAAGCGGTGCAGCATGATGTTTACGATTCGACCAGTTTATCGGTGGACTGTAAACAAGTTTATTAGTTGACGTCTTAAAAACAGTCTAAAAAAACAGTTTATTCAACGCCCACTCCTAAGTGCCACTCGTCACTCAAGACATTAGTCATTAATTTCTATGAGCCTGGTAATTTCATCAAATACGGTGTCGTTCACGCTGTGACACAGCAAAGTTTACACATTTCTGCTTAACGGCAAAACATCACATTGCGGTGTGGTAAATACCTAGTAAACCTTTTACCTTTTTCAGATATTGCATAATGGAGCCAAAGATTAAAGATATATCACAAGCCCTAATTACGCTTTTGCGTGTCTGCATTAACAACACAGCAGTAGGATTCAAACGGAAAAGAGAAAATAAAGGAGCACCTATACAAGTTCTCAGCCATTCAGGAGACTGGCTTGCACGCTAAGATTAGTGCAAGTAAGTATCTCATCTATCTTTGTGTTGGCCGCGACCCTATAGGTCGTCGTGGATTCAATTCCCACCTAGCACAAACATTTGTTTTGCATGAACATGTCTGTCTGTTCTGTGTCTGGGTGTTATTTATCTTTAAGACTACTTATGTATGTATTTACAAAACGTAGCTACCATGGTGCAGTGGGAAACCGTTTGCTTTGCAAACCGGAAGTCGCGGGTTCGAAGCCTGCGAGGGCAAAAACTGTGTAGTTGTTCCTTACTGGCTAGGACAATGCACTGATCACCTGATTTTCTGTGAAGTAAGAAGATTCATGCGAGGTATAAAGGAAGAAAGAGTGCACTTGTGCCTACGCAAGCGCTTGTGCACTATAAAATATCCCGCGTAGATTACGGATTTCATAATGAAGTCCGTAAGTAAATGGAGTTTTTTTTTGTATAGAGTACATATTTCTACATAGGTATGTTTAAAGAAAACAGTCTTCCTCAATTAGTTTAATTTTAGCAATTTGCGGGGTTGGTTACTTACTTAATAATATAAAACTTAAATATTTTTTGTATGTTGTAACCTAGTTTGTAACTATTTGTTGACCTAAATAAATAAAATAAAAATAGTTACAAAAGTAGTTACTTTTAGGTACCAACCAGCTATTAGGTTTATCAGCCAACTGGCTGATCTTGTAAAAGATTGGCCGCTGTGGTCGTATCGGCCAGAGGACAAAAAAAGTATATAAGTAGCTGTATCAGTTACTTGTCTGGTTACTACTGCCTAGTTTGAGATCAGATGATCATGTTAGAAATTTTGAATTGCCCCAGGATACCATTAAAATAAAATCGTAGTCATAGACGGTATGTTATTTGGATATTGAAAAATGATTTCACTTTCTTATCTTTAATCAATAAAATATTATTCTTTTCAGACGAACTTTCCCGAACGAAGATAGTACAGTAAGGAAAAAGTTCTTGAGAAATAACCCTCTTATGGAAATTTTTAACGAAAAGAAATCGTAATTAAAATAGTTGTGGAAACAAGAACTGGACCACTTTCTCACGATGGTTGTATACACGCACTAAATGCAATGTAACATTTGCATGACAGTTTGATTAAAATGAATATTGTTAGTATATCTACCGAATGGCATCAAGATCCCTGTAAAATTGTTTTGGCAGTCAATTACAGCCAATAATTGTGGATCCCAAAACAGAAAATATAAATATTGGCCATTTTATTGCACATATGCATAAAACGAAATTGTGAAGTAGACATAAATATAATGTTGCATGATTTGAAGTCGCTGTGGGCGATCTGCACGAAACAAAGGTGTCCTGCAAGATATGACTGTATTCCGCACGGTGTGACTGTGTCCTATGCAAGGCAGCGGTGTCCTGAGCAATACTACGTGTCTTATACGTTACAACGGTGTTCTGCGCTACGTGAGTATGCTTCTATTTTTTTTCGTTCTGGTCCTTTATTACAATTTTGAGAACTAGCAGACACGCGCAGCTGCGCCCGCGCTTTGACTGACACTTCCAACAATTATCGTTATATTTTAACCAATTGACAAATTATATACCTAAACCTTCCTCATGAATCACTATTGATTGGTGGAAGCCGCCTTAAAATCCGTTCAGTAGTTTGAGTTTATTGCCAATAGACAGACACAGAAAGACCCGCCAACGATTTTGTTTGTTGTGTAGTGATGATTACACTATTCCTAAATATTTTGGTAATAAATTTAGGTATGTGACATGTTTCACTAAGATCTGGCATGTAACATTAAGTATAGATAAATTAATACAAAAATATTGCATTATAATAATTGTATAATAATAAAATAATGTAATAACCTTAATAGGTCGATCTTTTAAAGAAATCACTAATGACATTTATTAATTTTTCTACTAGCTACTCATGTAGATGAGTTTTCAACTGTCAATTCTCGCATTTATTTAATGATTATCACATTTCAGGGAGAGCTGCGCGATGCAACATCGATCTGCTCGACTTGACATCGATCTGTTCGACATGGTGGCGGCCTTCGTGACGCTGTTGGTGACCTGTGTGACGCTGCGATTTCCTTTAAAGGCCTTTGAAAGAAGTGAGACGCTAGTGATGAATAATGTATTTTTTCTAACGTAAAATGGATTGAATAGGAATACAATAAATAGGAATGGAATTTCTTTGATTTCTAACACTATTATATCGACAGACTTATATATACTTCAGTGTTAGTAACAATGCTAAAATCTATAAACTAGTGTCGTTCCTATTTACCATTGCATTCCTATTCAATTAGTTTTTGTCTGAATGTGTCGATTTAAGGGTGATAACATACATATACCAGGAGGATACGTAAAGTGTCACAGATGATATTTAAGTAAATTACAGGGATATTCCAAAAAAAAAATAGGTATAGAAACTAGGTCCCCTAATGAGTATAATGATATTAATAGAACTTGTTAGAAATTAATCAGGATTTAATTGAATGGACGAATTTAATTCAAAATTTTGAGATACCCCAATGAGTAAACATTAATAACTTATCAATAATCACGATATTATTGATTTATGTAAAAAAGAACATAAATACTTTCGCTAAGGTTAGTGATCGACATAATATAAATACTAGGAACAAACACAATCTTGCTGTACACTCCACGCGTCTCCACAGAATTAGCAATTCCTTTATGGTTCAAGGTATACGTTTTTATAATAAACTGCCCCAGGATATATGAGATCTACCAAAAAAAAAAAAAAAAATTAAAACTACTACTGAGAGCCATTTGTCTAAAAAGGGCTATTATAAAATCTCGGGCTTGAACTGCAGTACTCTTACATGCTTATAGTTTATGATATATTTATTGTTAATTTGTTTTAAAAAAAATCTTATATAATTGAAAAAAGACAAGCCCCCTGAGTTTCTTGCCGGTTGTCTCAGTGGAGACCGCGTTACGATCTGGTGGTAGTTGAAAAAAAGGACAATATGTAAGAGCCCCCGTGAGGCCTATGCATAATAAAGAATTTTGAATTTGAATGTTTCCTCATTGGGGCATCTAATTTATCTAACAGGTTTTGTAATATCACTATAATGTATAAATATATCGTCACATCGTCAGGATTCCACCTATATGTATTATTTAATAATAAATATTTAGTTTTTTTTTAAAAGATAACTTTTTCAACGGTGTGTTGTTCTACTTAAACAGATTACACGTATCGCTGCGGGGATAGATAATGTAATACGTTTGTTGTACCTACCGTGAATTTGAAATGTCTTATTGATTTATATTTTATACTTATGTAATTTTAAACTTGAATCAATTCCTATAAGTTATATAAGATTTGAATGGCTTTCATTTTATATCTTGAATATTTCAATCGTAGGGATGATGATAATAAGTCTGTAACTGTTATTATACTATATTTAGTTTTTAAACCATGTGGATTTAGATTTCCCGGTTGCCTGATCAATAATTTGCTATTATGTTCATCAGTATACTTAAGTACCTATTTACTGGTAATAAATCTTTATGATGGAATTAAACACTTTTAATGTAACCCCTTTTTTAATATTATCAGTAAGTATATGGCAGAATAAAGATATATAATATATTCCGAGGGAAATAGGGATGCAGGAATGAATGGGCACAAAACTTGTAAATTTTTTAACACTGAATAAATATAGTTTGTTAGGTATTTTTAATTAGAGATTCTTATTTATAATCAACAAACTATATGAATTCAACGTTAAAATCTTAACCAGTTTTGTGCCCATTCATCCCTGCATCCCAATTCCCTCCAAGAATTTATTTTGGGCGCGAATTACAAATATACCTTTTAAATTTCGCGCGGAGATTAGTTCATGTGGGAAAGATTAGTGGGCGCCACTGAGCAACCTATGTGAAGTTGTATGCATATTTTTTGTATGGAGTGGCCCTTCTTCTCTTGAGTAATAGTGTTCTGTGCTGCAAACATTCTTACATACATACATACATACTTTTGCTTGTATCATATTGGTATGATATAATACCTACTAATAATTTAGTATAATGATAAATATAAGTTGTAATTAAAATCAAACAAATATTATATCATTAAAAATAAAATAATACTCGTAAAGTATTAAAATTACTTCGTCGTAGTTTGAAGCACAGCGTATGTACTGTTCGAATCGTGATTTACGAGAGGTTGGGTGGGAGCAAGAGCGACACAGGTCCTTTCTGTACGAGGCCACGGCCGCTACTGAGTTTTTTGCGTTGACGCATGTCGTTTTATACCAATACTAAAATAATTTATTTTGGAAAATTAGCCGTATAAAAAAATATAAAAAAAATATATTGTTTGCAAAAATAGCTCTTCTTGTTAGTAAAAATTTTATTTTTTTATCATAAAAGATTTTGAAGGGCTAGAAAACATTATTTAAACCGAGCAATTTTCGCAAATTTTCGTTTCCGTCTGATGGTTATTTACATATGTAAACAATATAAATTAAACAATATCTTCTGCCAACTTTCTTAACCACTGGTTTTTGATGATGTTTGCATACTCATTTATTATTTTAACAGGGATGTAATCTTAGGAAATGGAATCTAAACTCACGTGTTTCGCACAGACAAAAAAATGGTCTTATAAAACATTGGTTTTGAGAAGTAAGTAAGAGGTTTTTGGAATTTTTAATCTGCTAACTTTCAAGATAAAAGTACAACACAGTTCACCGACCAAAAAAAACATATTAGAATTATTACAGTTTTTCATAATTTCGAATATAAAAGACCGCATTCTCAGTTTTTTGGCTGTCGCACTTGAAAGCCCTCTTAAGGTTATGAAAGCGCTCATGTGACGCCGTCACTGAGTGAGTGGGTGAGTGGGTGAGTTGAGGTGAGTTGGGGTGAGTTGGGGTGAGTTGGTGTGAGTTGGGGTGTGTTGGGGTGAGTTGGGGTGAGTTGGGGTGAGTTGGGTGAGTTGGGGTGAGTTGGGGGTGAGTAGGGTGAGTTGGGTGAGTTGGGTGATTTGGGGTGAGTTGGGATGAGTTGGGGTGAGTTGGGTGAGTTGGAGTAAGTTAGGATGAGTTGGGGTGAGTTGGGGTGAGTTGGTGTGAGTTGGGGTGAGTTGGGATGAGTTGGGGTGAGTTGGGGCGAGTTGGGGCGAGTTGAGTTGAGTTGAGTGTGTGTGTGTGTGTGTGTGTGTGTGTGTGTGTGTGTGTGTGTGTGTGAGAGTGAGTGAGTGAGTGAGTGAGTGAGTGTGAGTGAGTGAGTGAGTGTGAGTGAGTGAGGGACCGACCGAACGACCGATCGACTGAGCGAGAATGAAGTTTCACTTCTTCCGCGCGGAGGGACTCCACGCACGCACATTTTTTTATTTGTTCTTGTGCTAAAGGTATCCCCTTTAACAGGCCCACGGGACTCTGTGGGATGTCATCCGGGGTATGTGGGATTCTTACCTAGCTCGTTTCAAATTCCTTCATGAGACGCATTCAAGGAATCTAAGATCGTCAGAAAACCTTGAACTAGCTATGCCCTTACACTCAAAAATTTTTTATTGTAAAACATTTTCTGTACATGCAGTACGTTTATGGAATGCCTTACCAGTTACCATAAGGCAAGCTAAATCTTTAAACATTTTTAAAAATCTTGTAAAATCTCATTACCTTACCTTGTAGCTCATTGATATTTTGCTGGTCGTTATTATGATTTCGGAGTGCTATCTGTATATATATCAGAATTGATTTATATATATATAATACATATATTTATAGTTATATATATATATATATATATATATATATATATATATATATATATATATATATATATATATATATATAGTTAATATGTGACACAATATACACTAATAAAAATACATATAATAAGTTTACCTATTTACATATAATATATTAATATACTTACATACAGATATATATAAATATTTCTTACATACCAACATATATTCAATATACGTATATATATATATATATATATATATATATATATATAGTTAATATGTGACACAATATACACTAATAAAAATACATATAATAAGTTTACCTATTTACATATAATATATTAATATACTTACATACAGATATATATAAATATTTCTTACATACCAACATATATTCAATATACGTATATATATATAAATATATAAATATTTCTTACATACCAACATATATTCAATATACGTATATATATATATATATATACGTATATTGAATATATGTTGGTATGTAAGAAATATTTATATATATCTGTATGTAAGTATATTAATATATTATATGTAAATAGGTAAACTTATTATATGTATTTTTATTAGTGTATATTGTGTCACATATTAACTATATATATATATATATATATATATATATATATATATACGTATATTGAATATATGTTGGTATGTAAGAAATATTTATATATATCTGTATGTAAGTATATTAATATATTATATGTAAATAGGTAAACTTATTATATGTATTTTTATTAGTGTATATTGTGTCACATATTAACTACCCCACTTTTCTTATTCCATGCAATCTTTTTTCCATCCCAAGGTTGCCTGGAAGAAATTGCGGATAGCGATAAGGCCGCCCTTTGTACAAATTTCTTCAAGTCCTCTTAATTTTATCTTTATGTGTGTACAATAAAGAGTATAAATAAAATAAATAAATAAATAAAATAAAAGCCTCGCGGATGTCGCATCGGCACATGAGAGGGGAACCTGGGTTCTCCAGTGGGATCTACACCAGGAAACCCGCCACAGTCCTCGGAGTAGCCGCCGTACTCAATGGACGTCCAGGGCCCACACCCCAAAGCGACCAGCGACCCGACAAAGTGCGAGATTAGACCTAAGCGTTGGGTGATTTTGCCATGGAGTTGTCCATGGGTATATGTAGCCCTTTCACGCGTCACTTCCGAACATTATATAACGAAAAGTAAACAACAAACATTGTTTATAAAGAAATTCGATAATCGAAGGCAGTACAGGCCTTAACCTTTTTGAAGTGAAACTTCTTATGCGACTTCCAAAAATGTTATCACATAACGCGTTAAGCGTTAAATGAATCACCTTAACGCGTTATCGCTTAACGCGTTAAGTGATAGGTGTTAAACGATAGGCGATAGGCGTAAATTTGTTAAGGTTATGAAAGCGCTCATGTGACGCCGTCACTGAGTGAGTGGGTGAGTGGGTTTTAGTGGGTTTCAGTGGGTTTCGGTGGGTTTCGGTGGGTTTCGGTGGGTTTCGGTGGGTTTCGGTGGGTTTCGGTGGGTTTCGGTGGGTTTCGGTGGGTTTCAGTGGGTTTCAGTGGGTTTCAGTGGGTTTGAGTGGGTTTGAGTTGAGTTGATTTAGTGTGTGTGTGTGTGTGTGTGTGGGTGGGTGTGTGTGTGTGTGTGAGTGAGTGAGTGAGTGAGGGACCGACCGACCGATCGACTGAGCGAGAATGAAGTTTCACTTCTTCCGCGCGGAGGGACTCCACGCACGCACATTTTTTTTTCTAGATTCCACCCTTGAGGATCCGGGGCGGCTCGCGTTAACATTATGTTTTTGGTAATATTACGTTAAGAACAGTTCGCTAAACCCTGCCAAGTTCGACCACTTTTGTTTTTATTGCACTCCCCAACCTAATACACAATATTATGTAGACTGTGTCATTTCCTTGTATGTATATCATTAAAATATCGAATACAGGATTATATCGTAACGTTTTCATAGTGTAAATAGATATTATAACTCTCCCTGAGGTTGTTAAATCAATCATTATGTTCTTAAAAGAAAAATTTTGGTCCACTGAAACTGTTAAATATTTAATGGAATCAGAGCGATCGATTGTCCTACAGTCATAAGTAATGGTAATAATAATGTGTCCATTTGAATAATATATAAACTTTAATAAAGTTAAACGTTATGTCCAGTGTCTTTCAAACGTCGAATCGTTGTCAAGCGGCTATCGTATCAATCCACTTCGATAAGTTGCCAACATGCGGTCCTTGCATTGTATGTATGCACGCATTAGATGCGATTTTATCACAAGTAGGTACTTTGAATGTATAAATTGTTTGAGATTGCGTGCTGATTTGACCTCTTCACTTTTAGCCCGATGTCCCTCCGTCAATGAATGGTTGATAACGCTTTGTGTCAATATTGATTTTGAATAATTACAATATCTAGCTATCATTTATAAACAATTGAAGTAGATGTTATCAGCTGTAAGTGGAGCAATGTGATAAGACACAAGTGGTGGAGGCTAAGGATAGAATTAAGAGCCCGGGCGTTGAACTTTGCGTGGTCATATAAATAATGACGTCGCTATTACGACTTGGAACCTACGTGTGACACTAGTGTATTACTTGATGATTGTATAGTTCATAGAAATGTTATTTTTTTGCGTTTTTGTTAGCTCTATACCTCAGATGAGCAAATGTTCGTGACATGTGTACATCCCATCATCGCAGTCTTAACACTTAATTTTCTTAGTCTACAAAAATTTTGCACTGCGCCGCACCGCGTTTGTTTATGGCAAGCAGGATATGATCTGTATTTGACATCTTTTTTTTTACATAGTAAAAATAAAGGCGCATTCCACGTCCGTCTGTATATCCGCTAACTCGTCCTAAACTACGCAACGGATTTTTAAGCGGTTTCACCATCAGTTAGATAATTTTTGCCCAAATGCGTTATTACGCAGGAGGAGAGCTATGTTTTTCGAGAGTAAGTATGTCTACTTCTTTGGCCTACAGCCTAAACAGTTCGTTGGAGTTTGACTTATAATATGTCGCTAGATTCGTGTTAGTTGTGGGAGTGATATAGGCTATTACATTTAACAAAAAAATAATGGCGTCAGCCAGCCGCTATTTTGTATCTTTTTACTTCCAATAACTTAATATATAGGTACTTAATATACATTAAAAATGAAAGGCACTTAACGAGTGGATTTGAAATATATATACATGTGTATACGTATTATGTATTTGTCGCAGTCGGGCTTTTTATGCTTTATGCTTTTGATCAATGAAAGTTTATGTACATATAAAGAAAAACCTAATTAAGTTTTTATGTAAGTACAAAAAAGAACCAATATTTTGCAACCGCATCTTCTAAGTTACACCCGTCCGTGCGAAGCCGATACTAGTCGCTAGTAATGATGAATGAAGACATAGTGCGTGACTCCTGTTGTTACCTCTTTCTTGTCGAACAAATCGTGTACGGTGTTCTGCATCCGGTAGAGTGCGCCGAGCTCGCTGGGCCTCAGGTCGACCACGACGCGGTCCAGTTCCACGCTCACTCGGTAGGTGGGCTCGCGGGCCGACATACCACCCTCGGCGCGACGCCATGCCTCCCATGACGCTTCCAACTCCGCACTGGATATATTCCACCATTTATTAAACCAACCATTCCAACTAAAGAGTGTCACTAGTAACGGCCAAAAATAAAACTAGTGCATTTAACTAGGTAGTGTCATATTTCCTACTGCTCTAAGCTGCAGTGTGTTAACATTTCCGAGTTCCAGTTTGAAACTAAACATTATCAGTCTGAATAGCCTCGATACCTAATTTCTCGGGTGACAAGCGGCACTGCAGTGCAGCTGACCACGGAGAGGCATGTTTACAAATGTACGCACGCATTTCCTCCTTGATATGTCAAGTTCTTGATATCGGATTTAGAATACCAATATTCAGATTTTAAAAATAGCTAATAGTGAATGAACTGATTGACGTTTAGGAGTGCGGCAGTAAGATATATTAAAATTAAAATTTGTATAGACTCACAATTGGAATCGGTTTTAATCGAGATGTCTCGTCCAAAACAGTAACAGGAAAAAACTACTCTAATCACACACACAACTGACAGTATGTATAGATAGTATTGTTCATAGTGTGGCGGTACTAATTGATGCAGTTGCCAGAGCGGTTAGCGCCTATCGGCGACAAAGTCACCATACACAAGACGTTTCGTGATTTTTTACGGCCCGGTCAGAGTACGGTCAGAGGAGTAAATGTTTTAATAGGCGTTGTATTGTTGTTGTTGTATTTTCATACAAAGAATTATTATTGCCTGTTTCGTTCACGGTTTGGTTCCGTGATGCCTTTAACCGTTAAAGGCATTTAATGGTGTTTTTTTTAGGTACTGACCCAAGCATAAGTGGCTGCAGTACGACATGCCGCCTGTCCTCCGGCGGGCCCGCGGAGACGACCAGCGCGTTGATCAGCGCTCGGGCGTTAAGCCGCTCGGGCCGCAGCCCCGCTGCCACCTGCAGTGAGGCCCCGTCCCAGGCCACCGTGCCCTCAGACCCGCACACCCCGATCTGACTCGTCTGCACCGTCATGCTCTCCATGCCGTGGAGCACTGATGGACCAACATTATACTATCATCCATCTGATTTTAACTGTCACACGCTCCATTCTTTCAAGCTATCGATGGACAAGTGTATCGCTATCCATCAGGCGAACGTCTTGTTTGAACTTCTTTAGCGCGGGTTAGGATGCAAGGCCATAACCCATCACACTATAGACAGCAATGTATTCACTTGTATGTCATAAATAGAATTCGAAATTCTTTAGAAGTAATGTAGTGGACAAGAGACACTTATAAAGGCATCAAGATGCCTACTGTATAAAAATGTTTACAATCATCGTAAGGGAGAGTTACGCTCAGACCTGGCCCGTTGGTCTAATTTTTACACACCTCGGCCGCATAGTTATACGTTTAATCTGGGTGTTACGAATCTAGACAAGTATGTATTTGCAAAAATAAGTGTTTGTATCAGTTATTGTCAGGTTACCAAAGTACAGGCTCAGCCTAGTTTGGGATTAGATGACACTGTACGACGATGTGGATTGTCACAGTAAACATGAGTGCGTGAGTGACCTGGCAACTATAGCCATTCCGGCCCCCTGCCACGAATTAACCATGTTCCAGTTTTAAGCTATCGGTGTCCTAGTCTATACTGACCAATAATTAGACCACAGTTGCATTAATTATGTTTAAAGTATACAATACTTACATAGCGCACGTCGCAATTTGTAAATTTTGGGCGTACTGTGCACCGGCTGCGCAGCTGGCTTCAATTCTAGAGCTTTCTGCTTCACTAACTGTTACCAGAAAAATAATGAAAATGTTTAACCGCTACTGCGTAATTGTACAGAATAGTTTAACAAATTGCAATCATTATCCCAATACCATTTTTTACTCAAATTTGGAATCGAAATTGGGACCTGACGGTCATTGCAACCACCGGGTCATAATAAGTGGTAAGACTAGCAAAATAATATATACTCACGAGTGCAATTATTCCCTTAATTCTTTTGAGTCTGTCGGCGGACACCGATAGAAGCACAGGTCTTTCTATGTCCAGCCGGATAGTCCCTCGCGAGTTCGACATGTTGCCGGCCGACGTACCTAAAGTGACAGTAACATATCTAAGTCGTATCTTAGATAACATTTGTCAAAGGACCGAAAGTATTCGTATTTTGTCAATTTAACAAAATTCTAATGACACACATTTTGGAAGATGTTATAATAATATCATAGATTACCATAATTAAATCGAATTATTGCACCACTAGCTTAAAAATTATAATAGAATCCCAATTCCTTTATAATTGTAGTTAGCTTCTCTAAATACGAGGGATGCCTTTTAAGTTTTGTCGTTTGAAGAAAAAAACACAACTAGAACCTTAAAGTACTTTTTATTGTTTTTCAAGTATTCACCACGTAGCTTAATACACTTTTCCATTCGCTCAAACCAGTTATTATAACATTTATTCCACTCTAAAGTGGGGGTGTTCAAAATGGCTGACTTGAAAGCGTCGACTGCTTCTTCACCGGACTGGAACCTTTGACCACGACACTTTTCTTAATTTTAGGAAATGTAAAGAAATCGTTAGGGCTCAGGTCAGGACTGTATGGAGAATGGTCAAGAATTTCTACTTTTTCCTGCTTCTAATACTCAATCGTTTGACGAGCGCTGTGTGAGCTTGCGTTGTCGTGGTGCAGGATAGGTTAGATTTTCGAAGTTCGGCGATGACTTGTGGTAAACAAACTGTGGTATACCACTCTGCGTTAACCGTTCTACGATCTTCAAGTGCAATAGTGGCAACATGGCCGGTTATTCCAACGAACGTGGCCACCATCTTCTTTGAAGTGCTTCGAGAACGAACAACTTTAGTCGGCTTTGGCTCGTCTTGAAAGACCCAGATTGTAGATTGTTGTTTGGAATCAGGATCGTAGGCATAGATCCAAGATTCATCACCACTGATGATGTCGTAGACGTGATTTGACTCTCCTCGGTTGAACCTTTGCAGAGTTTTCTTACACCATCAGACGCGGGCTGCCTTGTGATCGTCGGAAAGCAGATGCGGTATCCAACGGCAAACTAGCTTTCTCACACCAAGCGCTTCATGCAAGATCTTCTGAATGGTTGTCCCTGAGATGCCTAATAGAGCCTCTATCTCTCGATACGTCACATGACGATCTTCGAGAATTAGTTGTCTCACAGCAATGGTGTTATCTTCAGTGAAGGCGGAATTTGGGCGTCCTTCGCGAGATTTGTCACTAACACTAGTATGTCCACGCTGGAATTCTAAATACCAGCGTTCGACAGTCCGCAGAGATGGGGCTTCATCACTGAACACAGATGTTAGCTCTTCAAAACACTGAAGCCGTGTCAGGCCTCTTCTAAAGTTGTAGAAAATTATTGCACTAAGATTTTCCTTAGAAAGATTCATTTTCGTACGTAACCAGACAGATTCCAATCGACGCTGTGACTAAACAATAGCATTAATCCTAATACTTTCAACTGTTTTGAGATTCAAAATTTAAACTCATTCGAATATAGAACAGTTCCAAATTCAAAATTTCCGGGAAATATGGAAACGACAGAACTTAAAAGGCAGGCCTCGTACCTGTTTATAAAAATAACCTTAACCTAACTTTAGAAAAGTAGCAATAGGCTACTTTTCTAAAGTTAGGTTAAGGTCGTTCCTCTTCTGCAGTGTTTTGTTATTGGCATTTTAGAAATTTGCTTTCCGCTTATACAACGTGCTATCAGTGTAGTATCAATAGGTCAACTCGTAGCTCTCACCACTGACAGGCGCGACGAGCTTCAACGTGGCGAGTGCGGGCGGGATGTCGGTGATGGGGTCGGATGCCCCGCGCGCCGTGGACAGCAGCACCTCGTTCCACCGGTCTCCCGCGGGGCCTGATCCGAGGCCAACCCACGCGTTGAATAGCGACACCTTCACAAAGATCCCACATTATACAGCGGCCGTGTGACCATGGGAAACCTCAGACCTCGTGATATAATACTAGGGACGGACATATCTCTCTGCTGCTGTGGTCTCGACACATCATGGTTCTATAGAACGTCAGACAGCAGCGCGGCAGACAGATGGCGGGATTGGGGGGATTTATGATGCAGATTGGACAAATACGCCTTAAGTCAGGGAAAGCGGGATGGTGGAAAGGGGGTGGGGACTATTTGCCCTGCAATGGGACAAACCAGGCTAATAAAAATAATAATTGGAAAGAAAGATCTGAAATCTCTAACTCTATACCTTACCTGAAAGCTCCTCTGCATCTTCTTCCTCCAGTAGTACAGGTTCGGCTGGTGAAGCGACACGTGCACAAGCGGAAGATTGCCTTCACTTTTACTCGCCGGCGGCATCAACATCTGTATACCATATAATAACTATTACGTTCAGCCCTAATTGGGAACTGAATATAAACACAATACCAATATATTTAGGATAAACGTTAAGCGTCCCATGGGGTATCAGATAAGAATAGCATCCACCCGTTGGGTGTCCTAGGAGGCGACTAAGGGATAACAAGAAGAGCAGCGTCTTTCTATTGGTTCACCTACTGTCTATACTGCGATGCGATGATACTGCGATCCCCAAGACGCCTGCATAGCAAGGGTATTATAGCAACCAATCCCTTCTAAGGGGGAAGTCTTTGTTCGTTAGTGGACGATGTTATGGTGATGATGCGATGATGCAGCGACTTGGATGTATTATTACAATAATCCACGTTAACAACATACAAGTAAGGAACCATAGATAGTTTTTTTTTTACTTTCTATGACGACGTTTAGCCATAAATGTATCGAATAGTTATTTATGGTCGACACTCACAATATCTTCTATGTGAGACTTGGCAGCATCCTGAGCCCTCACAGTCTCCGTGAGACTTCTGGTCTTGGACTCGTTCGACGTTTCGACCTTCGTCGTTTTCGGTTTTGTTTCTTTCGTCGAAGTCTTGAACATAGTATATTTTTTTAAATTAGTGTAATATAAATATCGCCAGACATAAAAATCAATTCAAATTCCAACTTTTGTGTCTATCTAACTCCTTTCTATCTAACGTTCTTATTAAATTCGTTGCGGGTTAACTACACACATCAAAAGTGTCTAGGGATCAACATATATTTTTGCAATAACTTTTCTCCTGATTGATATTAATTAAAATTTTCTTTAAGGATTCATCAAATAAAGTGTTTTCGTTTGTCACAGTAACGATAAACCAAGTCACCTTTGCATTAATAAAGAAATTTGCCATTTTCCTAATAAAGGGATTTTTGACATTTGAACCACTAACACAAAAGTTCGAAAAAAAGACTGAAATAACAGTTTTCTTTAAAATTTTATTGGGTAACTTAAACAATTAATAATCCGTGTTTCTACCGCGAACACTAACAACACAAGAACATCGGTTTGGCATACTCAAAATGAGTTCATCCAAATCACGCTGTGGAATGGCCGCCCATGTTCGTTGCAACAACAAAAAAAGGTCTTCTTGCGACTGGATACCCTCCATATTCGGCAGAGCTCTTCTCTGTAGCATATCCCATGCATGCTCAATCGGGTTCAAGTCTGGCGACTGAGCAGGCCAGGGCAGGACATTGATGTTAGCTGCGGCGAGAGTCTGTCTTACAACTCTTGCGGTGTGCGGTCGTGCATTATCATGCATTAACTGAAATAAGGGACCGATTTGCACTTGTAGAGGAACGATGACGTCTGATACAATCGTCTCAGCATAAATTTGAGCGTTGAGGTTGCCTCTGATCCAAATCAACTCAGTTCTTCCGCCGATCCAAATACCCGCCCATACCATGATGGTTCCACCACTATAAGGATGACTTCCTGGCAGGATTTTAATCGCTGTTGGCGTCCAGGGGTTCTCCAGTGTCGTATACGTCTTGTATCCGGTCTCATACCAAAACGAGACTCATCAGAAAAGCACACGAAACGCCATTGTTCTTCTGCCCAATTTCTGTGTTCAAGAGCCCATTGATATCGAATCCTACGATTGTGCATTGCTATAGGTGGTACCCGTAGCGGTCTTCGGGAATGAAGGTTCACTTCATGCAAGCGGTTTCTGACTGTTTGGTCGCTAATTAAGTTCCCTGAAGAGTGATGAAGCCTCACGGCTAACATCATGGCAGTTATTGTTGGAGCTCTTCGAGTTAAGATTTGAATATATCGGTCTTGTCTCCGTGTGGTGCAGCGATACCGTCCTCCATGGCGCTCAGCCACGGTACCAGTGCTTCGGTAACGTGTCCAAAGTCGACTGATAACACTCTGACTTGTATTCAGAGCTAAAGCCACAGTACGTTGCCGGGAACCAGCTTCTATCATTCCCACGGCTCTGAGCATTTCTTCCCTGCTTAAATGACGTCGCCGCTCCATAATAACGTTGGTTTTAATCAGTAGTAGGGAAACAGTAGCACTAATAATGTCTTCAATGCGTTGTATGTTTTTATAGGGAAAATATTGACAGCTGATTTTCATCTTTTACTCGAATTTGATTCACAGTTCCTGATTCAAATTATGAAATGCACCAAAAAGGATCCATATAAATTTATAAAATCATAAATTTATTACAAAGCCACATCTCAATCTCAAGAAATCCGCTTAAAAATGCTTGATCCCTAGACACTTTTGATGTGTGTATTTGCTCTAATTTTCTTGTTATTGAAATTACTCCCAGTTCGATACAGATCAGCATTGCATAATTTAAAGCGATATTAATATATATGTGTATTTCGCTCTCTACACATTTTATGGTATATCACCATATTTATTAATATAACACACACACACATGTAACGCATTTTATTCTTATAAATCATAGTCAATAGATACAGGTCTTACTGCCGCACTCACAAACGTGAATTAGAGTTAATGATAATTAATTCAGCTATTGAAATCGGTTTATTTAGACACACGCAGCTAATAATACTTGATACTCTAAAAGTAAGTAGATATATCTATTATCTCGTACTCTGTAATTGAATAAAAGCATAAACGGCTCCGGGAGTCGAAATAATTAGCGTCAAAATAAGGGCATAATTATAATTAATTAACGTTTGTGAGTGCGGCGATTTTAATTATGTCTCTTATGCGGAGGCCGCGTTACGATCCAGTGGTAGTTGTAAAAAATGTCAATATGTAAGAGCCCCCGTGAGGCCTATGCATAATAAAGAATTTTGAATTTTGATTTTTTGAAGTGAAACTTCTTATGCGACTTCCAAAAATGTTATCACATAACGCGTTAAGCGTTAAATGATAGGTGATAGGCGTTAAGTGATAGGTGTTAAACGATAGGCGATAGGCGTAAATTTGTTAAGGTTATGAAACCCCGTCACTGAGTGAGTGGGTGAGTGGGTGGAGTGGGTGGAGTGGGTGAGTGGGTGGAGTGGGTGAGTGGGTGAGTGGGTGAGTGAGTGAGTGAGTGAGTGAGTGAGTGGGTGAGTGAGTGAGTGAGTGAGTGAGTGAGTGACTTCGTGACTTCGTTGACTCCGCCGACTCCACCGACTCCGCCGACTCCGCCGACTCCAGCGACTCCGCCGACTCCGCCTACTCCGCCGACTCAGCCGACTCCGCCGACTCAGCCGACTCCGCCGACTCCACCGACTCCGCCGACTCCGCCGACCCCACCGACTCCGCCGACTCCGCCGACTCCGCCTACTCCGCCGACTACACCGACTCCGCCGACTCCGCCGACTCCGCCGACTCCGCCTACTCCGCCGACTCAGCTCCGCCGACTCCGCCTACTCTGCCGACTCCGCCTACTCCGCCGACTCCGCCGACTCCACCGACTCCGCCGACTCCACCGACTCCGCCGACTCCGCCGACTCCACCGACTCCGCCGATTCCGTTGACTTTGTTGACTTTGTTGACTTTGTTGACTTTGTTGACTTTGTTGACTTCGTTGACTTCGTTACGCGGGGAGGTGGGATAGAAAGAGACAGAGCGAGAATGAAGTTTCACTTCTTCCGCGCGGAGGGACTCCACGCACGCACATTTTTTTTTAATTATGGCTTATACAACTTAGGTACATATAAATGATAACATGTTAAATATTACCTTTTTAATTGTTCGAGAATAATTTTAATTAAGTCTATTGAGTATGTGATTGAAGATGAATACAGACCTGGGCTGGAGCAGTGGAGGCCTGTTCGGGTGGAGGTTTCAGTAACGCGACCTCAGGGCTTCCATCATCCGCCACGTACAGTGACAACTCGATAGACCCCATTGTCACGAATACCTCCAAGAATTCCGACGAATCAGAACTATTCATGAAACATCGACATTTAGGACGGATTTTAAAATTATTTCCACAAAAAAAGGGAAAGTTATAAAAACATGAATAAATTGTTAAAACACCAAAAAGCCGAGAGCGAACAATATAAGCCCAAATTCTGTTATATATGTATTATTACATAGTGTAGATTTTTGTGATGGGGAAATAAAGGCAGCTTAAACAGCGCCTTAAACGTAGTAGCTAGATAATTCTGATTAGGAACAAAATATCTTTAACGTTATATCTCTAAGTGCCGCACCTACAAACGTCAATTATAGTTAATTGTGATTATGTCATATTTTGTAAATGGATTATTTCGTCTTTAGAAGCCAAATAATACTTCATACGCGGATAGTGAGTAAATATGTCAATAATCTGGTAATTAATACTAAAAGATAATCTTAGGAGACTCGGAGAGTCGAAATAAATAGATTACAAAAAATGACTTAATTGCGATTAAAGTTAATTGATGTCTGTGTTTTAAATCAGTAAATGCAGGTAAATTTCTTCCAGATTTTAGGACATCTCCTAAGAATATATTCCTGTAGCTGTAGCTATTATAGTCTCGCCTCGAAAATCCACCTGCTTGTAAATATCTAATATATAAAATTCTCGTGTCACAGTTTTCGTTGCCATACTCCTCCGAAACGGCTTGACCGATTTTGATGAAATTTTTTGTGCTTATCCGGTATCTATGAGAATCGGCCAACATCTATTTTTCATCCCCCTAAATGTTAGGTTTAGTCCACCACTAAATTTTTATTTATATGGTAAAACAACGTTTGCCGGGTCAGCTAGTATATGTATAAAAGTTAAATTTCAAACCATCTGAAAGACGACCGTTTAAGCTGCAGAGCATACGTACGTGCGTACGTAAGGATGTACGTATATTAACACGAGAAAAATATAACACTTCTTGTAGAGCAGAGGGGTAAAACGGTGATATGTTTTGAATGAAAATTGAAGTTTTTGTGTGTATACAAAATTACTATCGGAAGTGATAACATTTCAATGATTTACAAAGATTTCAGTATAGACCTTAGTATAGACAAAAAAGGCCTTAAAGATAATCTCAGACTAGGAGCCGCTTAATTAAACATTATTATTTAAAATCAAAGCATACTTACACTTGCTCAACAAATGCGATGGAGACAGATTTCTTAATACCCTCTTCGGAGGGCTTCGTCTTATATGTGTACGAGGTATCCACACCAGAGTCGGCGGCGAGGCTGTGGCCGAAGTCGTTTACTATAAGAGTGAAAATTTTAAGGAGAAGTTTAAATTTATAAAGTATATACTTTTTATTTAAACTGGAAAGCATACTAAATATATAAAAAAAAATATATTTACTTTCGTTGATGTTCGTTTCACTATATATTCGTACATCCTCCTGTTCCTGGCTCATGATAAGTGGCGCGTATGAGCAGACCCCGTGCTTCTCTTCATCAAAAAGAAGGCCGGCGTCCTCGCTGTGACGACATAACTTCGTTTAGTGCAATTTATTTTTCAGACTCTGTTACACCTGGATGGCCACTAAAGCGAGTTTTGATGGCACAGTGCCATCAAAACTCGCTACTTGTTGGTAAATCTACATATACAATTCTACACTAATATTATCTACATGTACACTAATATTATGATGAGGAAAGATTTGTGTTTTTGGATGTTTGTAATGAATAAACTCAAAAACTACTGGACCAATTTCAAAAATTCTTTTACCATTAGAATGCTACATTATTCCTGAGTAACATACGCTATACTTATTACTAGAAAAAAAAACCACACGTGCGACGTCGGGACGGGCCGCAAGTATAAAATAAAACTACTAGCAACTTAGTCCAATTATTTGTTAATATTTTAAATCTAAATGTCTCACGTGAATAGGTACACCAAACCAAAATATACTCGAGAATTATTCCATCTGGTCTACAATATTTGTAAGGAAAACAGTAAGAAACCATGTCATCAGCAAGAGAATCAGAAATCTAGATACACGATACTACATAAGTTTCGCTTTAAAAAGTAACAGTGGACTACTTAACAGATTCTGCCTTCTGGTTAAACTGAAATTTTTATTTTGGTAGAGGCACAAAAGGCCCGAGATAGTAGTCGTCAAAACTTTTGATGTGTCGCTAAGACTTAAGCGAGAAAATCGTAATTTCTAGCGACCAACTCGCTAAACTGGCAACATTGTGTGCTGTATTTTCTCACCTGTCATTGAGTGAGGTCAGTTCGGCGGCAAGGCGTCGTAGCAGTGCGAGCTGGAGTACGTTCACCTCAATGGAGCAATCGCTGATCAGGTTCACCTCGACCGCGGGTCCGCTGGTCAACAACCCGCCCATGTACAGAGCTGGCGCTAACACACAACTGATGTCCACGCTACCGACACACAAAAAAATCCATTCAATATCTACTAAGTCCACGAATTGGTGGCAGAAACGCGCGCAAATAACGTACAAAGAGTGCGAGGTTTAACCGTACCAGACAAATAGAAAATGATGCAGATCGCTGCTAAACTGAGAAAAAGCCAAATGAAGACGTATATCACAGGAGCGCTTTTAAGAAAGTAAGGTACAGTAGAAACACCGCTGAAGACTATAGCAGCCCGAATGGCGTCGCTTGGCGAACTTCGAGAGGGGCTGTGTTTCTGTTCTGAGTAAGCACGCTGGCGCTCAATGAGATGTACTTTTCCTTGTCTTGTTAATACGCAAGTGCATCATCATCGTCATCGTCAACCGGGTGACGTACACTGCTAACCATAGCCTTCCCACTTGAAACGCCACATCCACCTAGTATTTACGCTGCATCTTCCAGTTCGTGGTCGCTATTTGAGAACCTTTCTTCTCCATCGGTTATCGGTTCTTCAAGTGATATGCGCTTCTCTGTAATACGGTATCAGAACCCGTCCTCTCATAAGCGACAACTTAAACCGAGGCCTTGCTTCCCTGAGGAGTTCTTGAACTCGTCGTCCCCTACCCTCAAGGCTGGAGTGCTACGACCGAACGCCCTATGGTCAAGTAGAGCTTTTTGTCCATCTGTAGCCAAAGGTCAGCTACATTCCAAAAAAAATGCGCTGCTATCCATGGCTGCATCACCTCTCACCATCAGGTGGGCCCGAGGGCAAGCACTACCTTGTATTGTGTATAAAAAAAAAGGATGGAGAATCAATGAACTCTTGAAATAAAAAAATGCCCGATCATAACTACAGTGTGATATTACTAACTGCATTTATCGCACAGTTAAAATTGTACGATGATACTAACGCGTGTAATATGGGTGTTATGTTTGGCGATACGATGGGTTGACTCCATTTCAGAGCTGGGTTCTCGCCGCCCGTTCGCTTCATCATTTCTTCGCTCTGCAACACGACATCAAAAATATCCAGTAGGCCATATTCATTCACTCTTAACTAAATTCTATATATATATAAACTCAAGTTACACCTACCTCATGGAAAACAAGCTGACGGAACGGAGCGGACTGCAGCGCCACATTTTTCACCATAATCTCGTACTGGCGGCCTTCAAACCCTCCACCAGGGGTCAACCAACCCGTGTCAATTCCCGTGGTAATTGTACGTCTAAAAGGTGTTAATTTAGGAATGTACAGTTTCTATTAGTTGCGTGAAAATATCGTGGCCGGGGATCCGTGGGCCGTAGCAGTCAAGTGAAGAACTAATGAGGCCTTCCATAAGTATGCGATATAAAGCCGCTTTAAATAAGTTTTATGTATTTGATTGAAAATAAATATAAAATGTAGGTACCTGCAGATTGGATTCTCGGGATGTGGATTCACACTAACTCTCCCGATCTAAAACAACATAAAATACTTGATACACTTGTCTTCACTTGTTGTCACTTGTTGTTGTTGTTGTTGAATGAAATTGATGACGGAAGAAAGAGGTTTACGCCTGATGGCAAGTGACATGCGTGCGAATAGACAGTCGCAATACACTACAACTCTCGTCATTAGTTAATTGAATCTCGTGAGGTAATTAATTTCTTCAGGTACCGTGCCCTTCACACCAGTACACGGCTTTACTTACAGTTTTACACACTGCTGCTTTGCGAAATAATATCTGATTATGTGGTCGGTTCCTACCTGAATGGTTTCTCGCACAAATACCAACCATTCAAAAATTCATTATTCAACGCATTGCTGGGAATGTTCAAAAAAAAGAATACATATTTTATTTATTTTATTCTACACACATCAAAAGTGTCTAGGGATCAAGCATTTTTGGGCAAAAAAATGGGCAGAAGAACAATGGCGTTTCGTGTGCTTTTCTGATGAGTCTCGTTTTGGTATGAGACCGGATACAAGACGTATACGACACTGGAGAACCCCTGGACGCCAACAGCGATTAAAATCCTGCCAGGAAGTCCATCCTTATAGTGGTGGAACCATCATGGTATGGGCGGGTATTTGGATCGGCGGAAGAACTGAGTTGATTTGGATCAGAGGCAACCTCAACGCTCAAATTTATGCTGAAACGATTGTATCAGACGTCATCGTTCCTCTACAAGTGCAAATCGGTCCCTTATTTCAGTTAATGCATGATAATGCACGACCGCACACCGCAAGAGTTGTAAGACAGACTCTCGCCGCAGCTAACATCAATGTCCTGCCCTGGCCTGCTCAGTCGCCAGACTTGAACCCGATTGAGCATGCATGGGATATGCTACAGAGAAGAGCTCTGCCGAATATGGAGGGTATCCAGTCGCAAGAAGACCTTTTTTTGTTGTTGCAACGAACATGGGCGGCCATTCCACAGCGTGATTTGGATGAACTCATTTTGAGTATGCCAAACCGATGTTCTTGTGTTGTTAGTGTTCGCGGTAGAAACACGGATTATTAATTGTTTAAGTTACCCAATAAAATTTTAAAGAAAACTGTTATTTCAGTCTTTTTTTCGAACTTTTGTGTTAGTGGTTCAAATGTCAAAAATCCCTTTATTAGGAAAATGGCAAATTTCTTTATTAATGCAAAGGTGACTTGGTTTATCGTTACTGTGACAAACGAAAACACTTTATTTGATGAATCCTTAAAGAAAATTTTATTAATATCAATCAGGAGAAAAGTTATTGCAAAAATATATGTTGATCCCTAGACACTTTTGATGTGTGTATTTTATGCAAAAAGAATAAAATAAAGAAAATATTCTAGAAATATGGAGTTAATGCCTTAGACATTCTCTGTCAGTCTATCTTTGGATGATGCAGAGAATACATCATCAACATCAGCCGGAAGACGTCCACTGCTGAACATAGGCCTCCCCCTTAGGACGCCACAATGAACGACAATTGGCTATTTGCATCCACCGGTTACCTGCGACGCGCACAATGTCGTCTGTCCACCTAGTGGGAGGCCTGCCTACGCTGCGTCTTCCGGTTCGTGGTCGCCACTCGAGAACCTTTCTTCCCCAACGGTTATCGGTTCTTCGAGCGATGTGGCTTGCCCATTGCCACTTCAACTTGCAGATTCTGAGAGCTATGTCGGTGACCTTGGTTCTTCGGCGAATCTCCACATTTCGGATTCTGTCGCGCAAAGAAACTCCGAGCATAGCTCTCTCCATGGCTCGTTGTGTGACTCTGAACTTCTCTAAAAGGCCAGCCGTTAGAGACCACGTCTCAGTACCATATGTCATCACTGGCAACACACACTGGTTAAAAACCTTCGTCTTCAGGCACTGCGGTATTTCGGACGAGAAGATATCGCGTAGTTTCCCGAACGCTGCCCATCCGAGTTGGATTCTTCGGGCGACCTCTTTATCGAAGTTGGACCGACCTAACTGGATAGTTTGTCCTAGGTATACGTAGTGGTCAACAACTTCGAGTGTATAGTTCCCAACAACTACCGGTACGGGTGCAACATGGACATTAGACATGATCTTCGTCTTGTCCATGTTCATTTTAAGACCCACCTGTTGGGAAACGCTACTGAGGTCACTGAGCATCGTATTGAGGTCCTCCAGCGACTCTGCCATAATGACTATATCATCGGCAAAACGAAGGTGAGTGATGTATTCGCCATTGATGTTGATGCCGAATCCGTACCAGTCCAAGAGCTTGAAAACGTCCTCCAATGCGTTTGAGAACAGTTTCGGAGAAATAACGTCTCCCTGTCTCACACCTCGCTGCAATGGGATTGGTTTCGTGCTCTCGTCCTGTAGTCGGATCGACATGGTGGCGTTGCTGTACAAACACTTCAACACTTCGATGTACCTATAGTCAATGTGGCACCGCTGGAGGGACTGCAATACCGCCCAGGTCTCGATTGAATCGAAGGCTTTTTCGTAGTCCACAAACGCTAGACATAATGGCCGATTATACTCCTCCGTCTTCTGTATAATCTGGCGGAGCGTATGTATGTGGTCTACGGTGCTAAAGCCTTTTCGGAACCCGGCTTGTTCGGGAGGCTGAAAGTCATCAAACCTGCGTTCGAGACGGTTCGTAATGACTCTCGAAAACAGCTTGTATACATGGCTCAGGAGTGAGATGGGTCTATAATTCTTCAATAAAGTGTTATCACCTTTTTTGAAGAAAAGAACAACCACACTCCTGTGCCATGCTTCTGGCGTAGTACCCTCGAGTAAGACGGAATTAAATAACTTCTGGAGGACTAAAAGTACCGGTTTTCCACCCGCTCTCAGAAGTTCTGTTGTGATTCCGTCTTCACCCGGCGCCTTGTTGTTCTTAAGCTGTTTGAGAGCCATTCTAATCTCGTACAGGCTGATGTCTGGGATGTCTTCAGTATAATGTCGGGTTAGTTTGGCTCTGGTGTCCTGAGCTGTTCTGGCAATGGGATCCCGTGTTGAGGTGTATAACTGTCCGTAAAATCTCTCAAGCTCTCCCAATATCTCCGGTTTCGATGAGATGACACTGCCGTCATCGATCTTCAGCTTCGTCATTTGGCTACGCCCAATAGACGAATTCTTTGCGAACACTTTAGAGCCTTGGTTCCGCTCAATTGCGTCCTTAATACATGCTGTATTATAGGAACGCAAGTCGTGTCGCACGGATTTCGAGATTCGTCTATTGCGTTTGGCATAACCCGGCATATCAGCAGTCTCATCTCAGTCCGGTTTTCCATTAACTTAATGGTTGTATTGGAGAGCTTTTGAGGCTTTGTACGGCGTGGGGTCTTAAAGTACTTGGACCCCACTGCGTGGACAGTTTTTTACCAACCCATTGTTTATCTCGTCCGCAGTTTCGCATTCGGCGAGGCACTGGTAGCGATTATGCAGTTCGAGTTGAAAGTCTTCGGGGTTTCGGATTTGGGCGGATCCCGGACGGAGCGTGGACTTCATCAGACGGGACCTCTCAAGCTTGACGTTGATATTCAATATGCCTCTAACAATGCGGTGATCGCTACCGGTTTTCACCCTGCCGATCACGGAGACATCGTCGAATATATGCTTGTTGGTCGTCATGATGAAGTCAATCTCATTTTTGGTTGAACCATCGGGGCTTATCCACGTCCACTTCCTGGATGGTCGCTTCTTGAAGAAGGAGTTCATCGCAAAGAGTCCCTCCTTCTCCATGAAGTCGACCAGCCGCTGGCCCCTTTGGTTCCGCTGCCCGTACCCATATGACCCCACTCTCAACTCATCACCATTCCGTGTGCCCACCTTCGCGTTGAAAATACATAGATACGAACTATAATTATTTTTATTTATACTTACGAAAAAAACAAGAGTGTCGTCCTTTTCTTCGTTTTGATCATCGCAAGTGATTAGTAGCCGCAGCCCACCAGCGGTCACGTAGCAGAACGGCCATTGCCTTGTCGTGTGCCTGGGAACAACAAAAACCAAATTGTCAATTCAACAAGAACGGAATACAATACTTGCACTTTACAGCCTGAATAATGTGCATTACCTATGTGATATTTCCGATTGCAGTGGACAGAAAGACCGCGGCTGCAGCTCCTGTATGAGCGACACCATGTTTTCAAGTACTTTCAGTTGTAGGACTGCCTCTAGTGGCGCCACCGTCACGTACACCTCCCACATACTGTCGACACTCTGCCAATAAATTACAATTTAAAGACTCAACTGAAATTTGAAATTCCTTATCAATTTTTAATGTACAAAAGTACTTTCAAAGGGTCTTGCTTCAACTTACAGATTTTTCTTCAAGTAACTTCGGATGGAGTTCCTCTTTCCAAGTGGCTGGCAAATTCGATATCCTTAATAAATTAAAAATATATTACTACAGAACACCGTTCCTTTAGTAAATTATAATATTCTATCTACCAATAACATGCGACACTTACTGTGCCTGCGTGATGATAACAGCCAAAAACTGGTTATCATCTTGAGAGTTTGCAGGTTCTCGGGCTTCCAACACACGACCTCCCAATACGCCTGCCGTCCAGTTGTCACTTCCCGAACTGTCCGCAAACAAACACCTTTAGAGACTCGGTTACATTGGTTATTTTTCATAATCTATATTATATGTATGTAAAAATGAATCCCTACAACACAGTTATTCAACTAATGTAGCTGTTATCGTTGCAATTTCTGTATACATGTTTTTAGTTCCAATAAAGATTATATTATTATTATTATATTATTTCCCTTGGTCACTTTACATATTTTTACCATCTTTTTAATTTTGTTCGTAGACTGTTCTTAAGGGAAATATAATAATAAAGTTGCATAAAAAAATAAAAAATTACGCGGGCGCTGCTGCGCGGGACCGGTACTGCAAAATAAAGGTCCATCTGAGACATACAATTTTTTCAATTCAAAATCAACACTTGTATATGCAGATAACATCGATATACTATACCAACTAGATTAGCTGTCACGACCCGAAAAGTGGTCACGAAAATAGAGCTACGGAGACGGCTGTCGCTCTATTTCAAATTAGTACGAGCCGACAACAGGATGTATCGAAATTCCTTATTGCGCGTTTATAAACTGTCCAAATAATATAATACTTATCGTAATACTAAAATTGCAGATGGAGAATTTTTTTTTCGTTTCGTGTTCTTATTACTACTAGTTTAAATAATAAATATAAGTAAGATATCATTATAATACGAAATAAAAATTATTTATTTGATATTTTCTCCGCTAGTAGTTCGCAACTGCCATGCCGAGACTGACAAAATTAATGTTGCCAATAGGATGTCGCCACTGTCTATACGAAACTGTTAAACTACACGTCATTACCATAATAAAAAAGTTAGTTCTCATTTTTGCCACCAGCACGGATAAGTTTGTAAGTCAGTACACACACAATGGAAACACACCTGTTTTGAACCTTAAAGATTTTCTTTTAAAGGAGTACATTTTTGTTTAAGTCAAAACAACTACTTTTTTTCGTATAGCTTTGGCGATTTTATTTAATTTTCTTTGTCTCCGATGTAAAGGTTTTATGTGCCAACATTACTGCATACAGAATTAAACTTTATTACTACATGTGAAGGCTTCTATTAGTCCGACGTTCCGAATTATTTAAAACTATTTTCTACAATTTCTAGCTACGTGTATAGTTGTGTAAGTATATGTAACCGCGACCACATTTTCGATGTTCGTGACAGCTAATCTAGTTGGTATAGTATATCGATGGCAGATAATAAGTATGTATGGATCTACAAATAATTAAAACCACTTTATGCGGTCACAATCAAGTACCGGCAATCTGCATTAAGTGTCATTACAAGCTTATCTTTCCGTGAGCGAAGCAAACAGAAATCATAAGCTGTTAAGCACTTGACACTTTATTTGCTCATGCACTTTAAAACTGACATGCAATATATAGCGTTAATTTATTGTTGAATAACAGTATACATACATTATATTGAGTAGTCGCTGTTCCAGCGAAGGTTATCGGTATAAAAATTTTGTTGTTAGCGCAGCGCAGTAGCCCTTGCTTTGTTCCCCACTGGAGCAAGTGAAGCGATTCAGCTAGCACAGGTTTCCTGTGTCATTATTTAAATCTGATTTACCATTGACGACTGCCGCTGACCATCAGGTAGGGTTACTAGCCTTTATGGAATATACAGATTCTTTGATAAAAAATATACGCACTGCAAAAAAATATAAGCTGTATATCCTTCGATTGAAGATGACACGCTGCTCTCTGATAGTATAAATCCATTGCGGTAACCTTATAACATTTGCATACGAGGCGGACGTTATTTACAATAATTCTCACCGTTCAAAATGCCTTACAGATGCTGAGGTGAGCTTCATCTTTAGTTGATTATAGTGCGGCTGCAGGTCTATGGTGGTGATGACGTCATCGATGCCGACCACCAGCTTCACCTGGTGTGTGGCCACTACCAGGGTGGCGCGACTCACCACCCATTGTAGCCAGAAGAACGTTTTTAAACGCATCGAAGCTGTAGATAATAATTGTAAGTATTAGAACAATGTGTCCAAGGTGACTGCGATGCCGAAAAATAAAGGAAGCACCAGTGGCGCAAAAGATTTTTCTGTATACTTATTCGTTAAATAAAAACAGTCAATCAGGCTTAAAATACACCCTTAATGTTTATTGCATTTATTTAGAAATTTCAAAATGAAATTGTAAAGGTGGTTAATAAATAATAGTATATTATGATACAAGTACCACACAGCGACAAAATCGTCGCTGTGTGGTAAGAGGTGTGATTTTCAGCGGCACAGACCCTATTCATTGATTTAAAAACAAATGATTTACCCGTTTAAATTAAGGATGCTCTGATAACTCAAATACAACTTGCAGTAGGGTACTAATTTAACTTTGTAGGGATAATTCTATTACGCACTAGTGCGTAATGTCATCATTACGCACGAGTGTCTTATAGCTAGATTTATGGCCCTAAATGCGATGTAATAAGGCTCAATTTATGAGCAAATGTGTTGAAAAATAACTTACTGTCTTGCGCCGACTGAGCTTCGAATATTGATATTAATTCTGAACGGTTCTCGCTAATACTATCCTCTGATTGAGTGTTGTTTTCTTCCATTTCTGATACCGATCTAAAAATAATAGCTAGCTGTTACCGCGAGGGTTTTTTCATTTTCAACAAAATGTAATATAATGTCATTACAGAATATGTACATTATCACATTGCACATTTTCCTTCTCCAGTCAAGGTCGATTTAACAATTTGGTCGCAGAAATAAAGAGAAATATAGATACTTTTGCATTTGAATATTGATATGTATAGTATAGAAAAATCAATCTTGCTACCTACTTTAGTAGTGGAAGGTCCTTTGTGCAAGGGACCGCCTAGATAGGTACCACCACACTGTCCAATTCCACCGCCAATGTGTAAGTAAATATTGTTGCGCACCGATGTAGCTGATGAAATTACCAAGCTCTAGAGACTTAATAAATAAAGTGTCATGCGTCTAGCGGCAGTGCAGCTGTTTTTAGGCAGGCGTGTCGTTTACCATCAGGCAAACATCTTACTTGTTTTGTCACCAACTTGAATAAACACAATGCCAATAGCATTGTTAGGTACATTTTACACTACACTACTACCAAAGTGTTAAACAAAATAAACTGTTGCAAGAAAATGGAAAATAAAACACATGTTTTTATTTATTTAGTTTACTTCGGGTTGAGCTTTGATGCTGTAAGAGATAATGATGGTTTGGCTTCAAGCGTTAAGTTAAAACAAAATGTTATTCACCTTACGAGTGACCTATGTGAACCGGTCAGCGAAAACCCGTGTTTCTGGATGATGAGGGGTGATCGCTTCAGCAGTGTCAGGATATGCTTGAAGCAATGCACTGCCGCCGCCACCACGTGGACCTGGACGTTTTCACAGCGTTTCAAAAGCGTTTTTTACTATTGGGCTAGGGCTTGACATAATTTAAAGGAGTTGTAGTTTCATTTACTTTCTGATGAGACCTTGAGTATGCAAATCATTTTATTCTGTTGCTGTTATTTTTAATCCGGCTCTCTTAGAACCTCTAATACTATCATGAGATATGAATGTTTACGTCCAACTACGCGGACCGGAAGTACAGATTGGTAGATATGTGCTTTTTGAATAAAACCTTTCGATTTATATATGAATAAATCTCATTGGAAATGAGGTCTCGCCCGCGAAAAAAAAGGTCCAGTAAAGAATCATCCAAATCGGGAAATTTTTGGCGAGAATATGAGTGGACGGGCATACATTAAAAAAAACACACGACTAATTGATAGCCGCCTCCATTTTCGAGTCGGTTAAAAATACAGATAATACCTACCTACTTTTCGAAAGTTAAAATACATATAAAATATACAAAAAGTCATTCAGGCCGCTGAATAAGTAAGTATATAATGTCATTCACCTCTGCAAAGTATTTACCTTATCGGGCTAAAGTAGGTATCGTATCATCTAATATTTAAATCTGACCCAATAGCGTCAGTACATTATGTGGTAGCGTAGTAACAGTTAAACGCAATGTTTGCTGATAATGTTTTGCATTTTAAACATTTTTGTTTGAAACCTACTTACAAACACTCCCAGCATTGTATTGTGTTTACAATGAAACATGACACTATTTGACAGGCCTGTTGGTAGGTAGGTTGGTTGGTTGGTTGGAGGTTGGTCTGCCCTTCGGAGTCGCTGGACGTTCGGGGTGTGGGCCCTAGGATGTCCATTGAGTACGGCGGCGACTCCGAGGAGGACGGCGGCGGGGTTGCGACCCCCGTCCCCGTGAGCATCGTGACTGGTTCCCGGGGGACTACAATGCGCCCCGCGGCGGCGGGCTCAAAGGCAAGGCACTGAGGAACCCCTGGTGTAGATCCCACCGGAGAGCCCTGGGTTCCCCTCTCAAGTGCCGATGCGACAGCCTCGGGAGTTTTAAGAATCCCACATACCCCGGTAGACCCCCACAGCTCCCTAGCACCTTTTGAAGGTAACCCCCGCGAGGAAAAAAAAATAAAACAAAAAGGTGGACATTCTGGCCGCTGCTACCCAATAGGTCGTGGATTCGATTCCCACCAAGTGTCGCATTATAGTAAGTATTATTATTTACTAGTTGACCCGCGCAGCTCCGCCCGCGCTTTTATTACTATTTGCTCCCCTTTTCTCCCTCTTCCCTTGATTTATTTCTCTTTCCATCTCTCTCTTATAAGAAAAATCTAAATCTATGCTCTCTCTCTCCTCTCTCTTTCCCCCTCCCGCGTCGGTCCCCGTCACGTTCCCCCCTTCCTCTCCCCGTTGTCCCCACTCTGAACCCCCTCCCCCTTTCACTTCTCCCCTTGAACCTCACCCTTGCTGTATCTTAATCCCCCTATCCCTCACCCCCTCCTAGAACCCTCTCCCTCTCTCTCCTCTCTTGCACCCTCCTCTCGTTCTATATATCCTCGTCAATCATGGTATCTGGAATTCTAACCCACTTAAACCCCTGCAGCTGTCGCATCGCCACATAACAGGGGAGGACCTGGGCCCTCCAGTGGGATCTGCACCAAATACCCCTCAGTTCGCATTATAGCCCCCTTAAACCTGGCACCATGATCACGGGGACGGGGCTCGCTACCCCGTCACCGTCCTCCTCGGAGTCGCTGCCGTCACCCATATCAGACCTACCCGATATGCACACAAAATTTCATACAAATCGGTTCACCCATCTATGTAATGACCTTGCCTTATGTTGCTTAACCTTAACCTAGCGGCATGAACAACGTTCACAGCTATTTTTTCATTGGTGTAAATATTAGTGAAGTTTACGTTATATTGAAGAAGGGACAAATTCATGCTAACAAAAATGTATTAATAGTTAATTATTTCTCATAAAAAGTATAAGATAAAAAAATGTTTGTGGGTTATCCCTAAGAGTTAGACTTTTTTGAAGATCTTGTTAAGGTGTACAATACTGTAGTACATTATTTTGATATATCTCGTAGGGTTCAGCCAGCGTTAGCAATGTAAGCGCAAAAAATTGTGTTTATTTACGACATCACATTAGAAACCTCTAAAATTATCAGTGTTTCTCTACTATATTATACATGAATTATACATATAAACCTTCCTCTTGAATCACTCTATCTATTAATAAAAACCGCATTAAAATCCGTTGCGTAGTTTTAAAGATCTAAGCATACATAGGGACAGACAGACAGCGGGAGCGACTTTGTTTTATAATATGTATAGATTTATAATCAATTGTATCTATTCCATAGTACAGGTTCTGCTTGGTTTAGGATCAGATGATTGTGTGTGATTGTCGCAGAATATTATTATTATCTGATCTGATCTAAGCTTTAGTATCTTTATTCAATATATTTATGAGACAAGCAAAATGTTGGCCTGATAGTAAGCGACAGCCTTATGGAAAAATAAGGTCTATAAATGAAAGTCTAAATCTATAATGGTTCCCCATCCCATCGAATATCTATTAATTCTAGCAGGTATAATAGATTTTACATATTACATGCATCTTTATGTCAAATACTAAGTGTGCAGTATAGTTTTTACAACAATATTCAGGTTAAAATGCAGCGAGTTAATATGTATTGGTCAGTGACATTAAGATTTACTAAGGAAATCGAAAGCAAGTAGGCATCAGGCGAGGTCGATGGCCTCACACCTCATTATTTAGCAAATGCAGTCAGAACTTTGAATAAAATAAATATTGTCATAGTTATTATATAATAAGCATAATCTGCTTTTTTACGAAAGTATTATGAAAACAATTTGTCGAATTGCAAAAAAACTGGTCAATTGCGAGTTGGACTCCAGCATGGAGGGTTCCGTACCTTCATTTGACGGATATATGTATATACGAAGATAAAAAACTAAATTTTCAGCTTGTTATCTTTCTAACACCTTAGGTAGGTAGCAAAAGAACAAAACAGCATAACTAAGTAGGTATGTTAATGTTTTCTTTTATTTCAAAAAACTGTGCTACTTAGAACCATCATTTTGTTTATCCTGTAATCCATATAAATAATAATTCCATTACACTACAAACTTTGGAGGTTTAGGGTAGCTGCAAATTGATGTGGTCGCCCAAAGATGAGGTAATCTTACGAAATTTTTAATTATAGTGAAAAATCACGTAACATAAAAAAAAACTGTTTTGAATTGTGCAAATGAAGCCCATTCATGAATAATATATTGAACTAATTGTTTTACTTTGAAATTTCAACGCTTCTTTTCGGCCTCTATTATAATGAAAATAAGGAAAGCAAACATTTTTTTATATACAATTAGTTTGGATAACTATTCTACAAACCGTAGTAAAAGTCGTTACTAAGATAAGGTGTGACGGACAGACAGAACCCTAAAAACATCTTACTGTATGTAACTTAGATAATTATGAACAAAAAATTCTGTATTAAATAAAGCATTGAATAATCGACCTAATTAACCCCCAACGAAACGAGGGGTGCTATAAGTGTGACGCCTATGTATGTCTGTTTGTGTGTCTGTGCATCGTAGCTCTTTAAGTTAATTACAAGCTTTTTATTTATTAGTATAGTAAATTGTAGATTTAAATAAACCATTTTGCATGCCTAATAAGGTAGATCATAGAGGACATTATCATACGAATAAAACACCCACGTTATTTATAAGAATACCTATGGTTAGCAAATAAAGATTATTTGATTTGGGCGGATTTGAACTCGTTTTTTTTTATTTAAAAGATTGTTTAATCAATTCTTAGCTATGTTTCATGAAAAACGGTCCAACCGTTTAAAGATCATCAGCTCTTTTTCAAATAGATGTAGGGATTAGGTTCTAACAGACATTTTCTATTACTTCCATTCGTTTGAGTCATGAAATTTTGGTACTAAAGAATGTGTGGTAACCTTCACTAGGGTCTGATGATGGAGTAGTAAGGTGGTAACAGGATCTATGCAACAATAAGCTTAAAGGTTCGTAGGGTAAGTCTCGACGATTACTTGCTAAACAAGTGTAAATTAAAAAAAATCCGATGTCGAGATGTCTCCGCTATGGTGGAGCAAACTCTTTAACCAACTTTCCATTATTAGGCCCTGATCACTATGTGTCTACCAACTACTCGTCAAGACTTATCCAACGAGTCCAAATTCGGTGGATCTACGTTTATTGGTGCATAGACCCTGTGACCACCTTCCTGCTCTATCATGAGACCCTGATCACGACATTTATACCAACTACTCGTCGAGACCTATCCAAAGAGTCCGAATTCAGTTGGTCTACGTATATTGATGCAGATATCCTCTTACATACCTTTTTGCTCTATCGTTAGACCCTGGTCACAATCTTTCTGCCAAATACTCGTTGAATAGGACTATCCAACGAGTCCAAATTCGGTAGGGCTACATTAATTAGTGTAGAGATCCTGTGACCACCTTCCTGCTTCATAATCGGACCCTGGTAAAGGTTACCACATATTCCTCAGTATCATCGGATTTAATAAATCATCGGCATCTACATACATATTAATGATCCGATATTTTAATCGAAAAATGTTTATTGTAAGTAATAGAATATGGATAATAATATCCTTACATAGATTTGGAAAACAGCTGATAGTCTTTAACCGGCAGAACCGATTTTCATGAAACATAGCTAGGAAACATCTCGATTTAGTCAGCTTTCAAATAAAAAAACCGCATCCAAATCCGTCCACTCGTTGGAGCGCTACTATGACACAGATAGACGTACATACAAACATAGACGTCTAACTTATAACACCCCTCGTTTTCAGTCGGGGGTTAAAAAAGAGTGAACAGGGTCTGATCATAGAGCAGAAAGGTGATCACGGGATCTCTGCACTAATAAACGTAGACCCACAGAATTTGGCCTCGATGAATAGGTTGCGACAAGTAGAAGGTAGAACAATGATGATCAGAGTCCGGTGATTGGAGCAGGAACATAGTAACAGGAACTCTGCTTCATTAAACGTAGGACCCACCGAATTTTAAATCAATGGTTAAATATTGACGATTAGTTAGTACACAGATACTGATCAGGGTCTCATAATGGGGCTGGAAAGTCATTTTGAGAGACGTTCACCCATGTCGGGGGTTTTAAAATTCTTCTTCTTTTCATTTATGTGTCATTACCATAGTTTGCATGTAATTTTTGCTAGAGTATTAAAATGAGAGTTCATTTAGCTACTTTCTATACCATATACCTACCATTTTATTGTAACAAACGGAACATTTTGGTATGGTTTGCCAATTTGTCATAGCGCTATATCATCGGATTCGTAACAAAATTCTTATCTTACAATATAAGTGCCTATTTAAAATAGTTCATTACCCTTTGTGCTCATTGATTTAAGCAATCATTGTTACGCATGCCGATAACTAATTACATTGTAAGATACAATCGCATGCAAAACTATTCAGAAAAATGAAACAGATCTTGATATATATTATATTTCATTGCTTTATACTTCAGACATATGAATTGACAGTGTAGTTTATCTCTATATACTAGCGAGTTGCGCACGTTTAGAGACGTAAAACTGTGTTTTTTTACCACCAGTTACGTCACGGACGGACCAGACCATTCGCGTTAACATAAGTAGCTGCGAGCCTATCGCGTTAACTATAAATAAATTAAGTTGTGTGTCTAAAAATACTTGGTAGTAAACAAGTTACCTACCCACTTATTATTCGAATTATTATCTTCGAGTCAATAATATCTACCGTCAAGGAAAAAGTGACGAATGAAAACAAAATGTTTAAAAGTTAACAAAGTCGTGATTGACCGAGAGTCAATTACGACAGCATAATTAGCTGCGAGCTAATTATGAGTCATGGATTCATGACAAATGAATGCAGTTGATGCATCCAATTGATTATTTATCGGATGCAAGACAAGTTACAAGTTCCGTATATTTCTGGTAAGTAAGACATAATTACTGGTAATATCCATAGGAAATAGGGAATACAACTATTGATGCTAGTCATCACGGCGACACGATTGGCTGCGAGCTAATCAAGAGCTATGAATTATACAAATGAGGTAGTAAATGCGTGCAATCTCAAAGAGATATACCTACTATATATTTTTAACCGACTTCAAAAAAAGGAGGGGGTTATCAATTCGCTTGGTTTTTTTTTTTATGTTTGTTACCTCAGAACTCTGTCGTTTACGAACCGATTTGGAAAATTATTTTTTTAATTGAAAGGATATGCTTCCAGATTGGTCCCATTTTTTTCAAAATCAAGTTCTGATGATGGGAACCATGAGTAACTGAGGGAACTCCTTAAATATTATAGGCATACATATAGCGTTTTTGGTATTTTTAGAAACTAGTCAAGCATTTTCATTCAGAAAGTATCATTTGGTGAAGTGGATCTTATGAAGAAGGCCATAGATGGCCACCGGAACTCTGTAATAAAATTAACAATCCATCCTATCCTAGCCGTGCCTACTAAACGTAGAACTACCGAATTTGGACTCGATGGATAGTTCTCGACGAGTAGTTGCTAGAAAAATGGAGATCAGGGTCTGATGGTGGATCAGGAAGGTTGTCACGGGATCTCTGCACCAATAAACGTAGATCCGAAGAGTTTGGGCTCGTTGGGTAGCTCTCGATGAGTAGTTGCTAGAAAATTGGTGATCAGCGTCTGATGATGGAGCAAGAAGGTCGTCACGGGATCTCGGCACCAATAAACATAGACCCACCGAGTTTGGGTTCGTTGGGTAGCTCTCGACGAGTAGTTGCTAGAACAATGGTGATAAAGGTCTGATAATGGAGCAGGAAGGTCGTCACGGTATCTCGGCACCAACAAACGTAGACCTACCGAATTTGGACTCGTTGGATAGGTCTCGACGAGTAGTTGCTAGAAAAATGGAGATCAGGGTCTGATGATGGAGCAGGAAGGTCGTCATGGGATCACTGCACCAATAAACGTAGATCTGCCGAGTTTGGGCTCGTTCGGTAGCTCTCGATGAGTAGTTGCTAGAAAAATGGTGATCAGTGTCTGACGTAGGTGGACACGGGTTCTCCGCACAAATAAATGTAGACCCACCGAGCTTGCAGTCCATGGTTCTCGAGAACTACGAGTATAACACCTAGATATCTTCGGTTTATGGCAATTGGTTAGTTTTATTAAGATATTGTCACATGTACATTTTTATTAAATTTTTGCTTAAGCTTATATTTTAGTGATGGTCCATAGTTGTGTTATGTAGTGGGTGTTTTTAAAATAAATATTAAACTGGCTGTTTGTCAGAATAAAATATAAGTTGTTAAAACTTAACCTAATAATACACCAAGGGAACCACTAAAAAGAATAAAATAAAAATAATTTTTACAAAAAAAGAACCGCCTTCAAAATGCAACTAAAAAGCCTGAAATAATTTCTAAGAATTAGTGGTTTTTACATCTACATTGTTGGACTTGGCCTACAACATATTATAAATACATATTATTATCGAAGTCGGCGCCTAACGTCTAGCAAATACTTACAAGGGCAGTAGGTACCTAACTGTTTTCCAGTTTGGTAACTGTTTTCCAATTTTCCAATTCCACTAATTCTTAGAAATTATTTCAGGCTTTTTAGTTGCATTTTGAAGACGGTTCTATTTTTTTTTTAAATATCTTTATGTCTAAAGTAATACCTACTAAACATAGGTTACACAAGATACGATTATTATTTTTTCTGCTCAGTTACCCACCACTTTTTATTTTTATTTTGTGTATTTACACATTATAATAGTACGAGCCCCGAGTCTGGCTGAACTACCAACGGGTTTTCAACATGAAAGCGGCTCTGCCTAAGTGGTTCAACTATCACAATGTGCGATTGTTTATCGCCTGATCCTGGTTTCAATTCCCAGGTTGAACAGTGTTATTAGGTCATTTTCACGGAGTTTTCATAAAGAAATCCTGTGCTGGGTTTCCAAAAGGCAACCCTCTAGTGGAAATTGGTTGAGAAGCGTGCATAGCAAATGCCTACAAGGCAAGGCTATTTACTATTCCCAGTGAAAGTAAAAAAAAAACTAAATGGTATACATCATCGGCAGAATGCAAATATATTGTACTCTTGTGGTCCGGTGTAGCAATGCGGGACATGTGACGTACGTTTCTATATAATAGTATATAGTATATAATAACATAAAAGTAAGTACCAAACCGAAGTTAATGCAAAACAATTAACTTGCATATAAGTTCGACCTTGAATTTATGCTGTGCAAAAAAGTATGATTAAATAAATAAATATATGGCAATTTGGGATGTGACAAGAGCACTTTACCCAAGACTACGACAGGAAAAGGAGGTATGACTTACGTATTTCCGTGTCGGTGTGAAAATCACAGTAATTCATGCCTTATTGGTCAGTCAGTAACATCTTCTGTGTCTATTAGCCCAGGGTGCGCCCAATGAGCATACGTATTGGTATAATTACTTAATATACTCTAGTGGAGGTGGCATTTCCTTGCACCTCAACAGCATGGTAATTAATAAACAAGGTTCACAGATAAGAAAACAAAATTCCTGAATCATCAGCCCCTGCCACACCTTGTAGAAGAAATGGGCGGGACCTTTTAGCTGCCCTTGAAAGGGGGGGGGTAAGATAAGGGGAAGGCCAACAGCAGCATCAATCGCATGTTCTAGCGCTAAAGGATACCTGCTGGACTAACATGTACGCCTCATCATGTAAGGTACAACAAGCAGTCAGATCTAGATTTCAAATGTTGACCACAAACAATTATGTATTTTACTTGTATAATTATATATGTAACAAATTTCTCAGCCACGTTAACGTGAATATTGTGAAAACGACGTTTCACGTTATCTTTTGTTCTGAAGTAGGTAATTAACTAAAACTAAATAGCTCCACATCCAAACTTTACTTACATTCTAAGCAGAGATATGGATGCTTATATTGCAACACATATATAAACTTAGTATCGTTATTCCATTGGACACATTTAATGAGAAAAACTTATTCTATTTTTAGTAAACTACTAAACAGAAGATTTAACCATAAATATGTATATTTTATGAAAATCAGAAACGAATTCTGTTCCTTAAATTGCGAAGAGGAAATAATACACTCAAACCGGAAGTCTAACTCTTTGCTGTCGCATTGTTAGATCATCGGCATTTAGTACAAATATAAAATATATTTGACGCCAAAACCTAAGTTCGGCAAGCGATTCATTTATATCTTAAAATATTTTAAAATATGTGTACTTATATTATATTTATATAATATCAATATCGCTGTTATCCTCTCTACTTATAGATAATATTTAAAATAATTACCACAGGGAAACTTGGTAACAACAGTTTACACCACTTTGTCATACTGACCACAAGATTCACAGTCTGAAAGTACCGGTACTAGTAACAACAATATTATATAATATATAAATATAGTAAAACTTGTATATAAATATCATCTACCTTCTATGGTTCCTAGAATAATAACTAAGGTTAACTATTAAGATAGAGGTTAAATAACCTATCAATCTTATCATAGAAAATATTTTCGAAAGTTTTGTGGCACAATCACGTAGAGATATCAGCCGACGTATGTATTGTTTTAAATTACAGCGTAAACAATACATACTCTCGTATGTTTCGCCTTAACGGTGCTCGATGAGGTTACGGCGAAATTTTATTAATATTTTGTAATTAAATAAATTGTAACAGTAAATTTATCAATGCAATAGACAAAATAAGATACACCGAACTTATAAAAGCATACTTTTTTGCTAGTGGTAAGAAACAACGTGCAGATTAATAATTATCTGACTCAGCCATATTCCTTTGATGATGATTATCTTGATGGCATATGCATAGTGATAAAAATGTATATATTTATGAAATTTATAACCAAAAGTTAAATAAAATAATTAGAATTAAATTTAAAAAAAAATACGAAATTAAAATTAAAATTTAGAATTATATTTAAAAAGAAAAGTAAAGGTAAATTAATTGAGCCTTGCCAAGCTGGCGTAAGAAGCGTATCCGTTTGCGTCTCTCATAATACATATTCCTTGAACACAGATCCTGATTGGAAACTTCATTTTGGTCTTTAAATTTATGTTACAGAAAACTTAAGCCGCCCGTAGCACCTTTAGGTATGCATATGCAGTATATCCACTAACACACAATCCAGGGTGAGTTAAAATATTTTCATGATTTCGCAATTATCGTTAATGTCCCGTCGAAGAAATCGATGATTAAGCTACGGGAAATCATTATTCTTTTCCCAAATTGATAATATTGGCCATGAGCCACTTATACACCAAACTAAAATGTATATAGCATGCATGCACTTGCCTTTCACGCAGTATGACGCTATGAAAAATACCATAAAAAAGCGTAGCGTTCCATCAAAACTATCGTATATACGTAATATGAGTATCACCCTCTACATAAACAACAGACATTGGATCATTATTTCTATTGTTAAAATTTTATCGTATTTTCTGCTCACAGAAATAGAACTAAATAGCGTTAAAAGTGAGTATAAACCAAAACCTGCTTGTTTTGGACCTAAGTACGAGCATAAAAACATTAATACTCGCGACCTATAAACGATATTTAATCACTTTAGATTCAAATCACTTTATACAAGTTGTAAAACAATATCAATAATAGGTTAAGATAACTGCAAGTTCGATATCTAAAGAGAGATATCTAAAAAATATGTGTAGATAATATCTTAAGCACCCAAAAATAAGTTAAGATAGTCATAACAAAAGTGTTAGAACATCGGCCCTTCGACATTCTAGTCCTATTTTAGTTCTTCTTAACAAGAGAAATATTCACCTTGTCTTTAACGACTATACCTTCGTAACAAAACATACGAGTATAAGGACAACTAACATGGTAAAGGTTTTACTAACATGGATCACCCACAACTCAACCAATCAGTCAGTAAATTAAACAAGTAATTTATTTAAAAAAAAAGAAAAAAAAACATTGATTAGAGTATTTCTTAAATTGTCTTCAGTGCATAATAAACGTCACCTAGGCCGCACGATTTGCGGATCTTAGGACTAGAAAACCTATCTAGAAAACCGTCAGCTAAACTAACTTATTAGTGGTTTTTGACCATTAATCTTCTTTTTATATTCTACAGATCTACTAAGAACGTGAATGATAAACATATTATTAATACCTATTATAACGCCGTTAATTATTACCTATTGTAAATCTATGGAAATTTATAAGTCTAACTAATATTTTACTAAAAAAAAAGAACTATATCATCGAAACAAAACCTTACTCTCTAAACATCTACACTGTCAATTCATATATCTGAAGTATAAAGCAATGAAATATAATAGGTGATCAAACGAACTTCTTGAAGTGAAGTTCGATCATTATTATATGAATTGCTTTATACGAAGATATAAAAACCCGCCCACCCATGATTAAATCACATAACACGTGTTCAGTGCATTTAACCCTTGAATAAGGTTTTGTTGAATCATAGGCATAAACATAATCTCTAAAGAATGAGGTGTCTGGTCCGTGTCTGGTCCGTCCGTGACGTAACTGGTGGTAAAAACACAGTTTTACGTCTCTAAACGTGCGCAACTCGCTAGCATATAGAGATAAACTACACTGTCAATTCATATATCTTCGTATAAAGCAATTCATATAATAATGATCGAACTTCACTTCAAGAAGTTCGTTTGATCACCTATTATAGAATTCTAAAAACATTATAACTACAAGCAGTGGTGTAACACATAACATAACAACATAACATAACTACATAACTGTACATTATATAGCGTAATAAATATGCATATGATCTTGTTCTGTTTCCTCTATCGATAGGTGATTGTCGTAAAACAATGCATGCCTAGTCGTTTGCCGTCTATTTAGATAACTATGAAGATAACTATGTGGCTAACTTCACTAGTCTAAAAGCTCTCGATTAAATGGTAAACCTGATCAGTTCTGAGAACAGTACATGTAGCGAGCTGGCTGTAGCAGGCTTCTACACTCTTGATAATATTCTGATATTATTTATACGGATTGATACGCTTTCGAGTACAAGTGCTAATAATTAGTCGCAAGTGTACCCTAGTAGTGTGACGTTATCTTTATGAGGCGCTCAATACTGCCTATGATAATCGCGTGTTTTCAACTGTGATTACCGTCACTAGCTCCCGTGGATATACGATCATCATAATTCCATCATGCCCCTCTGTTAGTACGTGACGCCTTGATTATAGCCATTGGTAGTGTCTAAAAGCTGCAAATAGTATTCCATTTAGGCAGTTAGCTAAAAAAATATTGAATAAATAACATTGTTATTGACTATTATACTAGGATGCGATCAATTAGGTCAGTGTAAACGAGTGATCTTTGCCATTATTATGTAAATGTAAACTAATAGTTGCGAACTACGAACAGCATAACATTGACTACGTGGCTACAATTAAGTGTGAACTTATTTGTTGATGTCAAGCATACAATGTTGTCGATAAAACTCGCCGGTGCCAGGTATACCCAAACTACAAGTGACAATAGACGCAGTTGGTTCCTTTACTTTTGCTCAAATACAAGTGATAATAGTGAAGATTAACATTGCATCGTTAGATAGAAATTCATTTAGATATCGGAAAATAAATGGTTGATAAACTGAGCGCCAGCGTTATTTTGCTTTCTGCAGCCGAGCGGCATGTTGCTTACGACGATTTTAGTTTTCGTTCTACTTCATACATCCACGTTAAATTCGGATGCAGCGCGTATATTAGGAATATTTCCTATACCATCTATAAGCCATCAAGTCGTCTTTAGGGCATTGACCTTGGAATTAGCTAAACGTGGACATGAGCTGGTCGTTATTACGCCGAATCCTGCTCTACCTAAAGAGAGACCTGGCGACAATATCACTGAAATCGATAGCGGTCATGCCTACCAGATGATGGCGCAGTTGCTGCAGGATGGCGTTGGGCAGAAGACTTTGAAACGAGGAGTCGTCTTAGAAGTCGATGCGATATTATCTGAGGAGTCTACAAGAGGTTTACTGTCTTTGATTTCCTACCAATTTGACCTACCCGAAGTAAAGGAATTAATCAATAATAGGACACAGAAGTTCGACCTGCTTTTTGTAGAAGCAATGGGTAACTTCCATTTAGTAATGTCGCATTTCTTTAAAGCACCTGTTATACTGTTTTCATCATTTTTCGGGTGTGCCGAGCATTTTGAGATGATGGGCGGTCTGGCATGGCATCCCATTTATTACCCTAATTTCTACAGAAGCAAGTTTAATAATCTTTCTATCTGGGAACACATTGCGGGAACTTACCTAGAATGGAGAATATATTGGATGGTGAAAAGAAGCGAGGAGATAGAAAACGAATTATTAAAACAGCGCTTCGGACCAGATATACCATCTGTTCAAGAAATGAAAAACAACGTTCACATGTTGTTCCTGAACTCGCATCCGATCTTTGGTAACAACCGACCTGTACCACCTAGCATTGTATATTTGGGAGCTTTGCATCTTCAGCCGGTTAAAGAATTACCTGAGGTAATGTAAAATTTTATTAATTACTGTAAACTACTATTAAGCTTTTGCAGTAGACTAATGGCCATTATTAATGTTGATAACGTATATTTACAGAATTTGAAAACGTATCTGGACGGTTCAGCCAGAGGTGTAATATATGTGAGCTTTGGAACAAATGTACGAACATCCATGATGGACCAAGACCTAGTGAACTCTTTGCTGGAAGCTTTTGAGGCTTTACCGTATGATATTTTATGGAAATTTGATGGTGACAACATCAATAGACTTCCGAAGAATTTAAAGATAGACAAATGGTTTCCACAAAGGGATTTATTAAGTTTGTATAGATCTATTTTTTGACAGTTTTTCTTTCTTTTCTATATTTAAATTTATTACTGTTTTACAAATCAAAGAAGTTTTAATTCAACATCTATTTTTTTACAAGCCGCAGGTTCATTCTAGTTTATCTCACATTTATTTTTATTTCCAGTGCATCCAAAAATAAAATTATTCGTGATGCAAGGTGGCCTGCAGTCCACCGATGAAGCAATCGACGCCGGTGTGCCAATTGTGGGCATCCCAATGCTGGGCGATCAGTGGTACAACGTCAACAGATGTGTGGAGTTAGGTATCGCCGAACAAGTAGATGTACTCACGATGACTGCAGAAGACATAGTAAGCGCGGCCAACAAAATCATTGGAAACGATAGGTAAGGAGTGAATTTACCAATAATATCAATAGACAGATGAATGCCTCTGTATGTATCATCATTGCGATCATTAGTGATCAGAACGTCATAAATGTATTTCAGGTGCAAACTCAGCTTTAACATTTCTCTTGTTTGTAAAGGAAAATATTTCTGTATTATTTACAGTTATAGAGAGAACATCAAACGTGTCCGTTACATAATAAACGACCAGCCTCTGAGACCTCTAGAACGCGCCGTGTGGTGGACAGAGCACGTGCTGCGTCACGGGGGCGGCCGGCACCTTCGAGCTTCCGCAGCCAACGTCTCCTGGCCTGACTATTTCATGCTCAATATCATATCATCTATACTCAGTGGAGTTATAATTTTTCTATTACTTATGTATATTATATTGCGTACGATTGTGATGTTACTAAAGTCTGCATTAACATATAAGGCCAAGCAAAATTGAGTAACACTTGTATGTATAAACGTGAATTGTGTATTTATTAGTATGGACGATCATTCTCATTATTTACTTCAAGAAACCTAATCAAAATTATTCTAATATTTTACGAATAATACTGATTATTGGGCGAACGATATTTATATATAATAACTTATTTGCAGTTATTTTAACTTTTTTTATTTTATATATGTTTTACACTAATGCGATTGCGAATTTAGAATATTTTTTGTACATTTTGTATATAGCAATTTAAAATATTGTGATTATAATAAATAATATATTGACATAGTTCTGTGTTTATTCTCTTTTCCTTATTTACTTTCTTAAATCATTGAAATTTAATAGAATTTTACATCTGTGACACACACACACTTCTCTGTATGTTTGTTTAATTTCCAGTCTTAGTTAATAATTGAATAATATGACAAAAAATATTACAACAGATCAATTCGATATGTACTGTACTACAAAATCAATAATTAAAGGTTTAAATTTGAGAACCTAATTTAGGAATATTTTTGTAACACTCACATGCAGCTCAGAAATTTAATAATGTAGAGATCTAGTATACATATGTAACGATGCGAGTGTATATTTCAACCCCAATATATTAACGGCTCCTTGCCCACTGCATTACAAGATATTTTTTATGACTGCATGTTTATAATGCCCAATACAATCAAATATACTTTTAAACATTGCGGTTACTATTGCACTACTACTACAAAAAAATCATAGTTTAAAAAACTAAAAATACACGCTTTTATAAAGTAGGTACTTACTACTACACTAAAAAGTAATAAATAATTTATGGAACTCGTTCTTTCTTTCTACCCCGTGTTTGTCATTAAGCATTATATTTAAGTGTGAAAGCGTGGGGCGCTTTTTCTCTGTATTCACTGATTACAAATTATTGTCATGTCGATAAAAGTACTTACTTACCTACTTGAAATTGTAAAGAAATCTTAAGCTGTTATTCAGAAAAGGCGCCCCACGCTTTCACACTTAAATATAATGCTTAATGACAAACACGGGGTAGAAAGAAAGAACGAGTTCCATAAATTATTTATTACTTTTTAGTGCAGTATAGGTACTTTATAAAAGCGTGTATTTTTAGTTTTATAAACTATGAATTTATTTTACACTTTTTAGTCTTAGAAATATTAGTCTAAAATACGGATAAACGTGGCAATTTTTATTTATTCGTAGCTTGAATCGTAGGCAGGTTGTTGCAAAACATATACATATTTACAGGGTAGATATTACCTACGCATAGGTATCGCAATGAGTTTGTTAAATTTAAGAAAGCACTACGTAATTCCCCTACCTTCCAGTTCCATCATCAGGTCCTCATTAATGGTCAACGTGAAAAGAACTCTTTAATACAAATCAAATGAGCTCAAACTCGATGTGTTTACTAGTAGCCATTCCAGGGTTCCGTCCCCCACCTTCCAGTTCCATCATCAGGTCCTCATTAGTGGTAAAAATGAAAAGAACTCTCTAAAACTAATCAAATGCGCCCAAACTCGATGTGTTTACTAGAAGCTATTCCAGGTTTCCGTTACCCACCTTCCCGTTCCATCATCAGGTCCTCATTAATGGTCAAAGTGAAAAGAATTCTTTAAAACAAATCAAATGAGCCCAAACTCGATGTGTTTACTAGTAGCCATACCAGGGTTGCGTCTCCCACCTTCCACACCCATCATCAGGTCCTCATTAATGGTTAAAGTGAAAAGAACTCTTTAAAACAAATCAAATGATCCCAAACTCGATGTGTTTACTAGTAGCCATTCCAGGGTTCCATCCCCCACCTTCCAGTTTCATGATCAGGTCTTCATTCATGGTAAAGTGAAAAGAACTCTTTAAAACAAATCAAATGATCCCAAACTCGATGTGTTTACTAGTAGCCATTCCAGGGTTCCATCCCCCACTTTCCAGTTTCATGATCAGGTCCTCATTCATGGTAAAGTGAAAAGAACTCTTTAAAACAAATCAAATGAGCTCAAACTCGATGTGTTTACTAGTAGCCATTCCAGGGTTCCGTCCCCCACCTTCCAGTTCCATCATCAGGTCCTCATTAATGGTAAAAGTGAAAATAACTCTCTAACACTAATCAAATGCGCCCAAACTCGATGTGTTTACTAGTAGCCATTCCAGAGTTCCGTCCCCCACCTTCCAGTTCCATCATCAGGTCCTCATTAATGGTAAAAGTGAAAAGAACTCTCTAAAACTAATCAAATGCGCCCTAACTCGATGTGTTTACTAGTAGCCATTCCAGGGTTCCGTTACCCACCTTCCTGTTCCATCATCAGGTCCTCATTAATCGTCAAAGTGAAAAGAACTCTTTAAAACTAATTAAATTAGCCCAAACTCGATGTGTTTACTAGTAGCCATACCAGGGTTCCGTCCCCCACCTTTCAGTCCCATCATCAGGTCCTCATTCATGGTAAAGTGAAAAGAACTCTTTAAAACAAATCAAATTAGCCCAAACTCGATGTGTTTACTAGTTAACATCCAAGGGTTCCCTTATCCACCTTCGAGCCCCAGCATCTGATCAGCTCGATGATACCATATTATTGTATTGTCACCGGTTCTTGATACATGTGCAAAATTTCAAATTATTGGACGTGTAGAAGTGGGTCAAAATTGCATCGCAAGATTCCATTACCATCATACATACATACATACAGGTCAATCTAATAAAAGCGTGATAAAAAAGGACAAAATTGCACATAGCTAAAAATTAATAGTAACGTTATATGTGTACATTTACAGGATGGATAAAACGAAAGGGACACAGAGCGAAAGTAAATTAATAATCAAGGTATCTAATTTTAGTTAAGGGAAATATTTTTTTTGGGTTCTATACCTAAAAGGTAAAAAAAACCTTAAAACCGAAGCACAAAACCTCGTTACGGCAGCACCTCTCCGCCAACATCGACGGCGCAATCTTCGCAACGGCCCATATGTTCTGTCTATCTGTCACACCTATATATTTGAACAACTACTAATGCTAAATTAAATATATTAAATATATTGCTATGATTTAAGATTTGAAATAGTTCTAAATATTGCTTATCCAACCTCATCGCAAATAAAAACAATATATTTTTTCTTTTACTTTCTTTTTTTATATAAGAGCCGAAATGGGGAATCTAAATTTAAAAAAAAGCGTGTTAATGACACTACTATATCGAGTAGAGTATGATATGCAAGGGCTTCATTTGCACATTTCAACACACATTATTATTTTGGTTTATGTTCCGAAGTTTTTGGCTTATAATGAAATCCCTTATCACCTAAGTTTGTGAAGAGAAAAATCTGAAATAATTACAGGTACACTGCATGTTTAAGTAAGTTATACAGGAAAAATAAAATGATATTTCTAGTATAGTTTTTTAGAAATCATCAATCAGACAAACAAACTTAGTTTTCAGGTTTGGTCTTTTTGTTATCCTGATATGTTTGCATTGTTCAAACACCTAGCAAAAAAAGTCACTTTAATACGTACAAAGAAGGCACGTAACCCTCGGTGCGCGTCTAACACGCACTTGACCTTTTTTAGGGTTCCATATCTAAAAGATAAACAAGTATAAAGTATAAACCCCGGACATAGGTACACGAATTCTTAGAATGACTATCCTGTGCTATAAGCAGACCCTGATCAGTATCTGTCTAACTACTCGTCAAGTAAATCTAAATAGTAAATCTAAATAGTAGTATGGTTAAATCTTGATTTAACCATAGATTTATTTAATTGGGTGGGTGCTACATTTTAAGGAGCCGAGTTCCTGTTGCCACCTCACTGCTTGCTCCCATCAACAGACCCTGGTCACCATTTTCCTAGCAAATATACGTCAAATCCTACCTAACGAGCCCAAACTCGGTGGGTCTACGTTTATTGGTGCAAAGATCCCGTGACTACCTTCCTGCTCCATCATCAGACCCTTATCACCATTTTTCTAGCAACTACTCGTCGAAACCTACCTAACGAGCCCAAACTCGCTGGGTCTACATTTATTGGTGCAGAGATCCTATGACTACCTTCCTGCTCCATTTTCAAACCCTGATCACCATTTGTCTAGCAACTACTCGTCGAGACATACCTAACGAGGCCAAACTCGGTGGGTCTACGTTTATTGGTGCAAAGATCCCGTGACTACCTTCCTGCTCCATCATCAGACCCTTATCACCATTTTTCTAGCAACTACTCGTCGAAACCTACCTAACGAGCCCAAACTCGCTGGGTCTACATTTAGTGGTACAGAAATCCCGTGACCACCTTCCTGCTCCATCATCGGACCCTGATCACCATTTTTCTATCATCTTCTCGTCGAGACCTACCTAACGAGCCCAAACTCGGTGGGTCTACGTTTATTGGTGCAAAGATCCCGTGACTACCTTCCTGCTCCATCATCAGACCCTTATCACCATTTTTCTAGCAACTACTCGTCGAAACCTACCTAACGAGCCCAAACTCGCTGGGTCTACATTTATTGGTGCAGAGATCCTATGACTACCTTCCTGCTCCATTTTCAAACCCTGATCACCATTTGTCTAGCAACTACTCTTCGAGACATACCTAACGAGGCCAAACTCGGTGGGTCTACGTTTATTGGAGCAAAGATCCCGTGACTACCTTCCTGCTCCATCATCAGACCCTTATCACCATTTTTCTAGCAACTACTCGTCGAAACCTACCTAACGAGCCCAAACTCGCTGGGTCTACATTTAGTGGTGCAGAGATCCTATGACTACCTTCCTGCTCCATTTTCAAACCCTGATCACCATTTGTCTAGCAACTACTCGTCGAGACATACCTAACGAGGCCAAACTCGGTGGGTCTACGTTTATTGGTGCAAAGATCCCGTGACTACCTTCCTGCTCCATCGTCAGACCCTTATCACCATTTTTCTAGCAACTACTCGTCGAAACCTACCTAACGAGCCCAAACTCGCTGGGTCTACATTTAGTGGTACAAAAATCCCGTGACCACCTTCCTGCTCCATCATCGGACCCTGATCACCATTTTTCTATCATCTTCTCGTCAATACCTACCTAACGAGCTCAAACTCGGTGGGTCTACGTTTATTGATGCAAAGATCAAGTGACCACCTTCCTGCTCCATCATCAGACCGTGATCACCATTTTTCCAGAAACTACTCGTCGATACCTGTCTAACGAGCCCAAACTCGGAGGGTCTACATTTATTGGTGCAGAGATCCTATGACTACCTTCCTGCTCCATTTTCAAACCCTGATCACCATTTGTCTAGCAACTACTCGTCGAGACATTCCTAACGAGCCCAAACTCAGTGGGTCTACGTTTATTGGTGCAGAGATCCCGTACTTAATACGCTGATAGTGAATAGAGATATCAATTATCTCGTATTCAATAATCGAAAATAATCATAGACGGCTCCGACAGTCGAAATAAATAGATTTTAAAAAGTGACTTAATTAGAAATAAAGTTAATTATCGTTTGTGAGTGCGGCATTTACAGCCTTTGTCTCAAAAACGAATCAATTAATAATTCCATTTGGATTGGTTTTCTAACTGTTCATTTCAAAACACAGTAACTTGTAAATTGTTATTCTCAGTACTGGGGCCGCTTTCCGTAGTTGAAAATAAAGATATAATTACCTGGTCGTGATCCAGTCTGATAACGATGGGCGGCGTGTCAGCGTGGACATGGAACCCGAGGGACACCACTGGGCCATCAGTCGTCGTGTCACGGCCCGCTGGATGCACCTGCTTTATCTCCGGCTACGTGGAAATAGTCGCTAATGTTGCTTATATCCAGCATGTATCATATAATTAATGGAAACCTGAGTTATTTATCACATTGTTCGATTTTTAATTAGGTAAAACGAAGACAGCATTTGATAAGTCATTCCTAAAAAGAGAAAAGCTGTATGCATAATATGGTAACAACAACAATAATAATAATAATTTTATCCTAGCCAATACAACCACAGTGGCAGAGCTTCCAACAAGATCAGTCTTCTACGCGGGAGGTACTAAAGTGCAAAAGCGCTTGCGTAGACATAAGTGCACTCTCTCTCTTCCCTTACACTCACAATCGGGGACGGAAGACTGACTGGGGAGAGGACAGGCGCAGGACCAACTTACTACATGCCCATACGACGCATGGATCATCTTAATTACCAGACATTCAGGTGATCAGCCTGCATTTTCATAACTAGTATGGAACAACCATACAAACTAGTTGCTCCGCGGGATTTGAACCCAGTACCTCCGGTCTACAAATCAAGCGGTTTACCGTTGCAAAACGGAGACCACAAGAGCTAATAATAACGTAGTCATAGCAATAATAAGACAGTAAAAGTGGAATCAGCGATCTAGGAAGAGCAAAGTCCCCATTGCATTGATTGTGCCGACGACGCAGCTGATGTGCGAGTGCATGCGATACTGCGTATCTACTTGACATACTTTTGTCATTTCACTTGTGTTCAAGTAGACAAAGTTTTTCTTTATAGTATACGCGATTATCTGATTTACAGTGTTATACTTATAACATTACGATTTTTAGATAGGCCCTCTGTGCGAAATCCCGTCCAGGTACTGCCACAAAGCTGCAATATGCAAGCAGTATTGCTGTATTCCAATTTTGAGGTTAGGTCTAGCTAGAGAAATGACTGGGTTCAACGGACTCATAGTATCAAGATGTAATGTCTCAGGTGATCAGCGGCAGCAGTGCAACAAAACAATCTTTAGATAGGTGTGTCTACTTATCGACCGCTATCTAGCATTTTGTGGATATTTTTTGCGTACTTCGTCTAAATCTAAGTATACAGAAATTTAAAAACTTATACCCGTTCATTAATAATATTATTTGATATAGTAATACGATCATTAACATGCTATTCTATACTTATAATAAAACTGTAACAGGTCCAATTCTGTACATTGAAGATATTTTGAAAATTATGTTTGGAGGGCATTCTATAACCGATTCTAAAGCCAAAAATGTATTTTTTTTTATTTTTGTCTGTCTGTCTGTCTGTATTTCGGCTGAGCATCACGCCGAAACTACTGGATGGATTGAAACGAAACTTGGCATGATTTGAGTTAATACTCCGAGGTAGGACATAGGATACTTTTTATCCCGACATTCGGCACGGTTCCCTTGGGAGAGGGGACTAAAGTCAAAATGTGTACTTGGTTATACGCTTGCTCCGATTTTAACTATTTTTCATTATAATTATAATAAATATTTGTAAGGGAACACTCATAGACAGTTGTTAACAATGTTTGGAAATCAATCAGGTTAAGCAACGTTAGGTAAGGTCATTAAATAGATGGGTGACCGTTTAACGCCATTTGAACTAAACGTCTCCGGGCTTCGGAGGGCAAGTACAAAGTGGGTCCAAGTTTTTAACTGACTTTAAAAAAGGAGGTATTGTATTCTATGCGAATGTATATTATTGAAAGTTTAGTTAACGTAAACACAGCGCGGGCGGAGCTGCGTGGTGGTGCTAGTCTTTATATACTTTTATACTGATGGCTTTATATATTGGTGGTAACTACATTATCCGTATTGTACAAGGTCATTCACCCTTTCAGAGAGCCGTCGATTATCAACTGTGTGCGCGAAGTCAAAATTAAACCTAATGAGAAACAAAATTTCGAATACGCGCCTTTCAGATAGGACCAAATAATTTAAACAATATGTATATAAACAGAGTGGATTTTTGAGACGGGACAGAAAGGGCAGGTACCTTAACCGTTATAGTTACAAGAAAACGTTCGAGACCATCCATAACTTTTAGAGATATTCTTAACTGCATTCACAGATTTTGATAAAAATGTACGGTCAACGAAGAAAATGCTAAAACACCAAAAAAATTTTTACGTCCATCGATCCTATTTCATTTAGGGATCTAAAGATTCTTTGGGACCATTTAAGGTGCGAGTACTAGAAATGGCAGATTTTTTTTTCATTTAGGTTGTTTCGCTTATTTGGTTATGTTATGTTTTTTGAATTAAGTAATGGCAGGACAAGGAACGCGATTTGATACGTTACCTGTTTTCTAATTTGGTGATTTTTGAGTCGCTTGGGTTATGTATTTAAGTGCCATTGAAATCCTTAAGGCGATCGACAATTGAGCTGCCGAATCGTATAAAGGATTTCAATGCCAAGGGATTTTGAATAAACCCCTTTAGATCTATAAGATTTGATTCGCAGAGCGATATGGGAGTCATGCGACCATCCAAGAATTCAGGACAGTCGAGAAGGAGGTGTTTGAAAGTTTGCGGTGTCGCCCCACAGGGGCAGTGAGGGTCCGGGGTTATATGGAACCTGTGTAGGTAGGCCTTATTGTAACCGTGGCCGGTTAAAATCTGAGTTAATTGGAATGACATTTTTGTGCTGCGGAAGAACTTTTGTACGTCAGCAATTGTGGGTAGGAGTCCCTTAGTGTGTGATCCTTGTTGGGCGCTTTGGTATCTTGAATTCCAGGTATTAATGTGATCTTTTCTGATTTGTGACTTTACGTAAGTTAGCGGAAAGTTGAAATAGTCAGGGGCCTTATGTGCTATTGCTGCAGCATTAGCTGCCCGGTCCGCAGCTTCATTTCTTGCGATTCCGGAGTGACTTTTGACCCAGATAATTTTAATTGGGTAGGGATTTTCATAGATATTTTTGTGAATTAGAGACACTATTGGATGAGTATTTGAGCGAATGTTAAGAGCTTGAATGGATGAGAGAATCGGAGAGGATGAGAGTGTGAGGAAAGCGGTTAGTTATTGTGAATCTGGTAGCCTCCAGGATGGCTAGAAGTTCGGCTTGGTAAACAGAACAAAAAGAATGTAGTTTTATTTTCTTAGTGGAGGTACTCGGTGCTCGATCCGGGTTGCAGCATATGAATGCCGCACCGACAGAACCATCCTCTTGCTTGCTGCCGCCAGTATATATGGTTGTTGTATTAGGGAGAATGTGTAAATCGATTTGTTCTTGTGTATGAGCACGAATTATGGGGATAGCTGGTCTGACAGCTGGGTGGAGGAGTTCGTGAGGTGGGGTGGGGGTTTCCAGAGTGATCTCAAATGGGAGAATGTCTGTTAATTTTGTTAGTTTGACTTTTTCTAGAGCTGCCACTTCTATGACTTTGAGGTCGAGGGGTACTACTTGTGCAAGGGCTAATGCGGCGCATGTGGAGGTGGTTCTGAAGGCCTTGATAATTTTCAGGGCAAATCCTCTTTGTAGTGATAGAAGCTGCGTACGAACTCCTTTCTTGTGAGCAATGTGGCCCCAGACGCCTGCCGCGTACGTTATAATGGGCTCGATTACCTGCAGATAAATAGCGCGGATGTTATCTGGGTGAGCGCCCCAGGTCGGTCTGGTGTACATACAGAGCTTAGAAAATATGTTAGTGGCTTTTTTGATAATATGGCGGATGTGGGCGTTGAACAGAAGCTTAGAATCAAGAATTACTCCAAGCAGCTTGACTTCGCTAGAAAGTGGGATGAGGTTGCCTTCTATTGTGATATTTGCTGTTTTAGCCTTGGGAGTAAAGGGGACGATGGCTGTTTTATGAGGGCTGAACGTCAGTTTGACGTTTGTGCCCCAGGATGTCACGGTCTTGAGGGCCTCGTTTGTCCTGCGTTCCAGGACCGGTACGCTAGGGGCAGCCACTATAAGTAGAACATCATCTGCGAAGGCTTGGATGTGGCATCCGTCTGGAAGTTGGATGTCCAGAAGCTCATCGAGGATGATGTTCCATAGTGTTGGGCCACAGGTGGATCCCTGAATACACCCTTTAGTCATTTCCTTGGTAACGCGCTCACCAGCATAGTCCAGGGTGACGAAACGGTTCTGAGTGTAACTTTGTATCAGGCGAAAGATGTTTCTGGGGCATTTGATATGTCTCAGGCGATGAAACATGGCCGGCCACCAAGCATTATCAAATGCCGCCTTTATGTCAAGAGAAACAGCAATGATTTCTTGTTTGTGTGCCTTAGCTGTCTTTATTATCTCTATGGCGTCGTGTATAGCTTTTGTGGTGCTTTTCTGTTCCGTGAATCCATACTGTTTCGAGCTCATGTTTCCTAATCTAGAAGTGGCGTAGATGACACGTTTAATAAATAATTTTTCCAGTGTTTTGCCAAACACTGGAAGTAAACCGATTGGTCTGTAAGATCCCAACTCGCTATAATCAGTTTTACCGGGTTTGGGGACAATCTTAGCGGCGGCCTTCCATTGTTTCGGAAAATGATGGAGGGTGAGGCAGCGGTTAAAGACGTCAGTGATAAGTTTGGGGTACAATATAGCAAACTGATAACAGATGTCAGATGTTAGGTGATCCAAACCGGGGGCTTTAGAGGGGTTCATAGTTTTGAGTGTCTCTAGAACTTCGTCTTCAGAGAAGGGAAGATCGTCTGTGGTAGAGGGGGAGTCGTCCAGACAGGAACGCAGCAAGTGGTAATGGGATTCGACGTCGGGTGTGTCATCAGGGTAAAGATGATTTATCAAAGCTTCTGCAGTTTCCCTGGCGGAAGAGGTGTAGTTGTCTCCTACTTTGAGTGTGGCTGGTGGAAGACGGGGGGTGGTTTCTTTTAATAGCCGATTTGTGAGGGACCACTTGTTCTCTTTGGTTTGCAGGTTGCAGAACTCTCGGAAGTTTTTGGTAGACTCGCTTCTGATGAGTTCTGCATATGCCAATTTATTCGATTGTTGTTCGGCCAGAAGTTGCTCTATAGGTAGGCCTTGTCTCGATGCTGACTTCAGTTGTCGCTTAATGGCGATTACATTCCTTTTTTGCCGCTCAAGTTCAGGAGTCCACCAGGGAGGTTTAGGGGTCTGACCTGCCCGGCCTTCACTCATGGGCATGGACTCTTTGCAGGCTTCGTTGATGATATCGGTAAGCCAGTCGACAAACGCATCTATTTGTATGGTGTTTAGAGTGGAAACATTGGTGTCCAGGAGGTCATAGTTGGCAATGAGCGTATGCAGCGAGTCCTTGAATATTGACCAGCGAGCTCTCTTGGAGTGGTAGAGGAAGGTAGAGGTGGATTGTGGGGGTGTGCATGGGATTCTGCCAGGAGTGGAGATGTAGAAAGATATGGCGTTGTGCTGTGAGGACGGGCAGATATCGTGTCGAACTGTCCAGTTTTGAACGTGAGTGTTGATGGGGGAGGATGCGAAAGTGAGGTCTATTATTGAAGATCGGGGACGTCCATATGTGATGCACTCAAAGGTGGGTTCAGTACCAATATTACACAGTTCCATGTCGTTGCTGAGCATAGTTTCAAACACGTCGTGACCCCTCGAGTTTGCGGAGTTGCTTCCCCACAGTGGGTGCCAACCGTTGAAGTCTCCAGCAACTATACGGTTCGAGTTGCAGGTTAATCTTAGTAATGTATTGAGTCGGTTAATGGTGTCTTGAGGGTCAATGGCAGAAATTGCAAAAAAGTGTTCCCCTACATTTTGTACGGAAAAATGATTAATCTTTTAAAACATATCCAACGATCTTAAACTCCATGGGTCTATGTTTATTGGGAACAAAATCCTGTTACTACCTTCTTGCTGATCATCATTAGACCCTAGCGAAGTTTACCATTTTATTAAGCATCATCGGATTAACATATGTTCTAAATTTCAGATCTTTCGGACCTCGACTCGGAAATGAGCTGATGGTCTTCAAACGGCTTCTCGTCGAGATCTTCTTTTATGAAACATAGCTAAGAACCATCTCGATCGAACCAGCTTTCAAATAAAAAAAAAACACATACAAATCAGTCCAGTCATACATCCAGACAGACAGATAGACATACAGACAGACAGACAGACACAGACAGACACAGACAGACACAGACAGATACAGACAGACAGACAGACAGACAGACAGACACCCCGATATCGGCGTCAAGCTTATAAAACCCTTAGTTTTTGGTCGGGGGTTAAAAATTTACGCGATGACCTTTTTCAACAAGAAGTTCATAAACTGCATGCAACTAACAATCTAGAATTTACTCAGCACAAACATAAGAATGACCTGAAAATATTCGAATCGATTTCGAAGATGTTAGATTAATCGTTTTTCCGTACAAAATGTATGGGATGAGTCTTTGGCGATTTCTTTCACTTATAGTATTCATACCTTAAATGGTCCCGTAAAGTCTTTTGATCCCTACATAAAAAGGATCGATAAACGTAAATTATTTTTTTTGGTATATTAACATTTTTTTTAGCTGACTGTACACTTTTTGCAAAATCTGTACATTCAGAATATCTAAAATCTAAAAGTTATGGATGGTCTCCTAAGAACGTTTTTCTGTAACTATAACGGTTAAGATACCTGTCCTTAGTGTCCTGTCTCAAAAATCCAACCTGTATGTATCTACCAATACCATTGCTTAATAACGTAATATAATTGCACCAGTCAAGAGCTTCATTACAAACTTGCTGAATGATGCACAAAAAAAGCTTGGAGAAAAAAACCAGCCACATTAGGTATACCGCATTTGCACAAATGTAAAAATAAAATTTTACGTGCTGTAACGTCAAACGTAAACCCATTCCGTTCGATCTCTTTTTTGGTTATAAGTTTTCAGTAGGATGGTATTTCTACAATAGATGGCTACCTACGTCTAAATTTAAACTAGGATTTTTAATTCAAGTCAGTAAAATGACAGGTAGAACTGTCAATTAAGTGTAATAGGGTGGCCAGCTAAAATAGTGATGTTCCATAATCGATCGACTTACTATCATAATCAATAAAATAATATGATACACTAACTACGCGCCCCGGCTCTGGTTTAAAGTCTAAAGATCGTAATAATTTAAAAAGTGTGAACAACGTGTAGGTGTATTATTTGTATTAATATTTTTTTTTTGCAATGGAATATTATACTACTGTGACTCCTGTCAACTAAGATCTACAATTGAGGGACCGCAATTTTACTTTTGTGACCCTCGGGGAGCCCCGGAGAAACCACCAATTATAGCCCTCTTAACTAAAATTATATACAAGTAAAATGAAAATTCTACTTACTTCCCTCCGTTACAAAGCGGAAAACAAGTAAAACTATAGTTATAACATTGCGCTCGTTGTACCAGAGGTTACAATCCTAAAGAATAATCAGTAGTATTTTTAACACGCTTTTCTTTTTAGTAATAAAGGGACAAATATTAGGTAAAATACTTCATAAAATAAAAAATAATTTTATGATAATACACATTCAGTATATTAATAGGGAGCTATGAACACTCCAGCGGACCGTAAGCAAATGAACGACGAAATTGACGTTGAGTGAGCCGCCATTTTATTTTTCTATAAAAACAAAATAGCGTAAATTTTTAATGACCATGGTACGCCTTTACGGAGTTTATTGATGGAACTATATATTGAGCAAATAAGATAAGATACATCATTTAATAATAGCAGTTGTAAGAAATACATGCAATGATGATGATTGGTGGCGTCACTTCATCAGCTCTAAGGCAATTTTTGTTCCGTAGATAAAGAGAAAATCGAGTAATTACGAGAAGTCAATACAGAAAACGTTATGACGTCAATTTAAAAACATGTAATGTACAATTTTTCTTTTATTTCTATGAAATATTAAATTCTAATGATTTTTAAGTTTAGTCGACAATAAAGTTAATAATTTAACTTTCGCCGAGAATAAAGTCGACTGAACTACATCACTATTAAAGAATACAAAAAAGTGGTATCACTGCTAATGTCATATTACTGACTCGAATTAAAAATCCTAGTTTAGAAGTATCTCAGAGTGACAACTACGTACTCTAGATAGCAAATATAATGTATTTATTCCTACAATTAATAAACTCAATGCGTAGATCAATTGACGTTTAGTTTATATCTAAAACACAATTCTAAACACAAAGTGTGATTAGATTACATCTTTAGATTCCTGTGCAATCACTTAGTAAGTAGGACACGACGCTTTGATAATTTAAATGTTGCATAACAGTTGCGTCGGCCATGATATGAAGTGCCAATAAAATGTGAAAAGTACTTAATGTAATTATTGCAAATTGGTCTTTATGTTTATCGATATAAGGTATAAATTACAATTACTTCACTAGATGCAGATAAGACTGTCATGAATATTTTTTTGTTATGCACATACAGTACACGTTTATATTTGTCGCCTAAGGCCAGTACCCTCGCGAGCAGATACTTTGTAACTACATTGTTGCTAATGTATGTGAAAGAATATTACCTACCTACACTTCCTTAGGGTTTGTATGACGCCTTTCCTAGGCACTTACCTCATCAGTTGGCTTTTTTTTCCTGCAAATAAAAAAAAACACATTTTATTACGTTTTTAAGAAATATATGATAAGGCATTTAGGAAAATGTTCTAAGAGCCTATAATAATTTATTAGACGCGCCGTAAAAACACCAGCGAATTTACCAGTTATGAATCAGATATTTTTCTATACCTAAAAGGTAAAAAAGGAACCCTTATGGTGCGACTTCGTCTGTCTGTCACACCCATATATTTCAACAATAACTAATGATATCGACTTGAAATTTGGAATAGTAATGTTTTCTATATTTACACTACTTTGGACTCGTTGGGTAGGACTACGAGTAATTGCTAGAAAAATGGAGATCAGGGTCTGATGATGGAGGGGGGCTGGAGGGATGGAGGGGAGGGATCTCTGCACCAATAAACGTAGACCCACTGGGTTTGAGCTCGTTGGGTAGGTTGACGAGTAGTTGCTTGAAATATGGTGATCAGGGTCTGATAATGGAGTAGGTAGGAGGTCACCGGATCCTCTGTACCAATAAACATAGCCCCATCGAATTTAGACGTGTTGGGTAGGTCTCGAGGAGTAGTTGCTAGAAGAATGGTGATTAGAGTCTGATGATGGAGCAGGAGGGCCAGTCACTGGATGTTTGTACCAACAAACGTAGACGTATAAACGGAGGTAGGTAGGTCTTGAGGAGTAGAAGGTAGAGAAAGATAATCAGGGACTGGCGATGGGAGCAGGAAGGTGGTATAAGGAACTGCGCTCCATTAAACGAAGGACCAACGAAATTTAAATTGATGGCTGAATCCTGACGAGTGGTTAGTAGACAGATACTGATCAAGAACTGATAATGGCACAGAAAACTTATTTTAACAGTTTGTTTACCCATGTCGGACGGTCTTTATTTTATTTTTTAATTTATACTCGTTTACATATTATATACCTGTGCATTGAATACAGTGCCATCTTTTTTGAAATCGGTTAAAAAAAGTAATGGGTTTAATCACCATTATCAGCAGTCGCATCCACTGCTAAACAAAGGCCTCCCCCCCAGAAGGGAGGGGTTGCCATAATTCCCACGCTTAGCAGGCGTTTTGGGGGTCGCTGTATAGGTTTGGGATAATCCAGCAGGAAGACGCTGCTGCCAGACACCCAACGGGAGGAGATAGGTGGTTGCTATTCTTCTTCTTTCTTCTAATTTTTTGACGGGCCCGTTGGTCTAGTGGTCAGTCACCCTGCCTGCTAGCCGATGGGTCGTGGGTTCGATTCCCGCCAAGTGTCTGGGTGTTGTTTATCTATTTAAGTATGTATTTACAAAAAAAAGTATATAAGTAATAGTATCAGTTGTCTGGTTTCCATAGTACAGGCTCTGCCTAGTTTGGGATCGGACGACCGTGTGTGGATTGTCCCAAGTTATTATTATATTATTCTTATTCGGTCACCCACGGGCGACACAAACTAGTTAGACTATAGGAATTAACATTAAATGCGACGAAGTACCTGGCCGGTCCACGTACGAACTCTTTCAAGGTGGTGGGCTTGAACGCAATACCAGCACTGAAGTACCTCACCCTCTGAAAAAATATGTGCAATCAAAATTCGATCGAAATTGCTACTCCTATGGCGTGAATTGAACGTAATAAACTATTTATCTGTAAATTATTACAAATTCTTAACGGTAAAAATATTAAGTAGGTATTGTGTATTCGAAAGAGCAGGATTAATTAATTATATATTTAATTTCAACAGTTCAGTTTTACTAAAATTTCAGAGAAATATTAAGCTTTTATTCAGATAAAGTATTCCAGTTTCCTTTTTAAACTTAAATATGATGGTTAATTAGAAACATGGGGTAGACATATAAAACGGGTTTTATTAATTAAGTACTATTTTTTTAATACTTTAGTACACTTACTAAATCATAATATGAAGGTTACAGTTTTTTATACTTGGTACCTTAGTATTCTTGTTAGTCTTTGATATAAACATATTGACATTTCTCCCATGGAAAAAAAAACCACATACGGGGAGACAAAAAGGAGACCCACGCCAGCCATATCCATTTACAAAAAGTAATTAGATATATTCAATGTTAATCCCACTATTAATACGAATCCAAAAACGTATCTAATTTAAAAACCCATCAAGCTGTTTAAACTAAAGAGCGTGCCAAAGATGTAGCCATAAATAAATACATATTATACTATCTACTTCTTCTTTTTATATCGACAAGAATATAACCATCATGATGTATTGGAAAGATTCATAAAAGTAAGATTTCAACAATATCTTTGCCCAGAGCCCGGCAAACATATTATATTAAATGCCATTCAAAGAAGCTCTCTCCGCGCACCGCGTTACTGCACTGCTTTAAGAGAAGTAGATATTGGAGTGGCCCGATTAGAGGACTACCTCCACTTTATAAAAGATTACAGCAAGAATTACCGGGCCCGTTGGTTGAGATATTCTACCTTGGCTGTTATCCGGGCCCGTTGATCTAGTGGTCAGACACCCTGCCTGCTAACCGATGGGTCGTGGGTTCGATTCCCGCCAAGTGTCTGGGTGTTGTTTATCTATTTAAGTATGTATTTACAAAAAAAAGTATTAGTATCAGTTGTCTGGTTTCCATAGTACAGGCTCTGCCTAGTTTGGGATCGGATGACCGTGTGTGGATTGTCCCAAGATATTATATTATTATTATATCCAGCAAGATGTGAGTTCGATTCCCACTTTGTGTCTGGGTGTTATTTATCTATGTATTTACCTAACTATAGCGAGTAAGATTGGGAGTGCTCTATGAAATGAAATTATTTTATTAATCCCTGCCCGTCCGTGTGGGCCTTCTGTCCCATTGGTTTGAGAGAATAAAATACTAAAAGAGTGCACCTGTGTTATTTGATACTTCTAAGAGCTTGTTCTCTTTATATATTCGTAGTAAATTATTACCCACAAATAGCCAAGGCTTCAAGTACACCGTGTACACACGACTTACCTCCTCTTCTGCAGTGGGCTCAGTCTTTTTCTTATAATCCTTCTTCACTCCCAGCTGCTTGAGCTGCGCCGTCTTGGTGACGACCGACAGCGTTATCGTGGTAGTGACCAGCTCTAGCACGGTCCTGGGTATAGCGACGTGTTGGCTCTTCAGCGTGGAGCGCAGCCCGCTGGCCGCCTTATCTCGGCCCTGGTTGTCCGCGCCCGCTTGCACCTCTAATGTGTAGCACGAAACGTCCGCGAGACACATCTTCCACGGAAATGATTCTGCCGCATCTGCCCGTTATAAAATCAATTATGACAATAGGCATGATGACTAACACAATACCAATAAATCTGTGGTTTTAAATATTAGAACAGATTGCACTGATTCCAAAAATGCATCTCATTTTCATAATAATAGAGAGATTTTCGTGATATTTAAGCAAATAAATTACTCAAATACAGCTAATCGCCATTTTGTAATAAACGCTGCTCAGAGTGAATGACGTCAATCCTGTGTAAATAAACAACTGTCAAACTGTCATCTGAACTTTTTTCTTTCATACAATGATTCACTTTTAACATTTATACCCAGACTGATGTTTATTTACACCGCCGTAGTGACGTCACAACATGGCGCCATGCACCCGCCATCGTTTTGGAACGAAATTCAAACTCTATTTTATAAATTGAAAATATTGCTATTAATTGTAAATTTAATACAAAAATATGATTATTTTCGGCAATAGTAGTCGTCCCGTAAGTACATTATAGAGTATTTTTTCAAAATTAGTCATCATGCCTATTGCATGGCGGGCCTGTTGGTCTAGTGGTTAGACACCCTGGCCGCTGACCAATAGGACGTGGGTTCGATTTCCACCAAGTGTCTGGATGTTTTGTCTATTATAAGTATGTATTTACCAAAAAAAGTATATAAGTATTAGTAACAGTTGCCTGGTTTCCATAGTACAGGCTGAGCCTAGTTTGGGAACAGATGACCGTGTGTGGATGGTCCCAGAATATTATTATTATTAAATAATATGATTTTTTCCACAGATACCTGTTAAATTGTATATACGCCACATAACCGTGCCAGACTTACGTATTTGTTCCAAGTTCGGTGTGATAAGTGTGGGTCCATCTGACGTAATCTCCTGCCATATGCGCTTCGTCGATGTGTTCGAATTCAAAGACAGCCGGCCCAGACTGCAGAAAATAAGCAATGTAAAACCTCATTCGCTTTCACCTTACGGCCAAAATTAATTTCAGGCCCGGTTATTTTAGAATAAATTTTTAAATGAGACTAATTTAGTTTTACCCATTATAAATAACAAATTCTCATAGGCCAGTGCTTGACTGCGATCCCATTATAGGCTAGAGCGCTTTAAGCGCTCGCCTCCTATTGTCCGGTGAAGCTGTAATGGCCATCTGCAGCCAACGGCGTCTATCATTCCCAAAAAAAAAAAATGCGATCCCATTTTAATAAGACCATTTTTTTATTTAATTATTTCGAAGGTCCCACGAGGCCGTTTATGCTCATTTTGCATTATTAAGTAAGAGATAATCGATATATCTACTCATTATCAAAATAGTATTAATTAGCTGCGAGTGTCGAAATCATTCAATTTCGAGAACTGTATTAATTGTAATTAACTCTTATTGATATTAGTAAGCGCGGCTGTCAGCCGCCAGCACGATTCCCGATAGAACACTGGCAAACATACAAACCGCATGAAAACAAAACATGGTGGCAGTATTTGCCTGCGAATTTTTCTAAGTTGGAGCTACTTTATCGATGACGCTGTGCCCTATCTGTCTAGAAAAATAATAGATCGTGGACAAGGTCAGTTATTAATGTCGGATATGTTAATAATCAGTAAAGTACAACCATAAAAGTTTCATCATGACCGCCTCGCTAGTTTATGGTCGTAAGTGCGGATACTGATCTAAGTTCGGTGCTCTGTACTGAGCGTCTTTGTGCTTCGGAGGGCACGTAAAAAGTCGGCGCCGGTTGTAGTCAGTCATCAACACAGCAGTCGTTAGGCCAAGTCAGAGGCATAAGGGCAGGTTGAACGAATCTGACACTTGGTTGGCCACATTATATATATTTATTCATATATATTTGACAAGCCAGTTAGTCTAGTGGTAAGACAACCTGGCCGCTACCTGGCCGAGGGTTCAAGTAAATAGTATTTGTAAAAATGTTAAAGTTGTCTGGTACAGGCTCTATCTAGTGTGGGATCAGATGAGCGTGCGTGGATTGTCCCAGAATATTATTATTATTAGTAGTATACACCAGCCAAAATACTCAGAAGCACTTTGTAGTCCAAACCATTCCCTATAAATGACAATAGCTCATGCTTAAATGGTACTACTATAAAGTACTAGAAACGTGGGGTATAATAAAACACTGTCGGTCACTTCGAGAAAAAGCCGTAAAATCAAAAGTATAAATACTCTGGACAATACTTTGACAAGTCCAACCACAGATATAGATTTACATAGATAACGCAAATGCATGTACTTAGCGTGTCCGAACCCCGACGAAACGTCAGGGTTGGATTGCAGCCGGCCACTAAAAAAAAACGGCGGGGCATCGGCGGCATCGGTGTCTTTGAATCGGTTTGGACTTCCCGTCATTAAATTTCGGCCGTGACCTCACAGAAGGTGTTAAAAACTTGGTTAAAAAGTCGGCACGCTTGGTTTCAATACAAATCGTGATACTTGCGTTATCTATGTAAATCTATATCTGTGAGTCAAACCAATGAACGGTATCAAATTACTGTTGAGAGTTATTAATGTCATCTTGTTCATTGTTAGTTACCTGAACGTGAGCACTCTCTGGCAAACAGCCGCGTGCCTCTCCATGGCGTCCCTGATGGTAGCGCAGTCGACCGCGGACACGGTGCTCATGGTTATATACACCAGCACCAGTCCGAGTTCGACAGTCAACAACATGCTCCGGAAACGGTTGTGCAAGGACAGCAAGTAGTCACCTATCCACCATTGCTCTGGCGTTTTTGTCTGTCAGAATAATACGTACAGACTGTTATAATACATTCGTTAAAGTCTTAAAAGCTATAGGAGCTTTCTGGGCACTGTGCATCACAGAAAGCACTGCGCATGCTAAACTTTATGTGGAGACAAACTTTCCCCGTAACCGACAGCTACGTCCCACAGAATGAAACTCTACCACCCGGGTCAGACTTGCAGTGGCCGTTATGGAAGTCCCTGGACAGACTTCGCGCCCAGAAAATGTTCGCCGATGGAGCTTCGGTGGTGGTGACCAATGCATATAATAGATATTTTAGCCTCTGTAGCGCAGTGGGAAACCGCTTGATTAAAAAAAAAACCGGTGGTCGTGGGTGCGAATCCAGCGGAGGACAACGACTGTGTGTAATAGTAGTAGTACTGGCTAGGACATTGCAGGCCGATCACCTGATTGTAAAGTAAGATGATCCATGCATCGGATGGGCCTGTCGGTCTTCCGCTTAACCTCTTCCCAGGTCATGCCGGTCTTCCGTCCCATCGGATCGTGAGTGGTATAAAGGAAGAGGTAGTACACTCGTGTCTACGCAAGCGCTCATGCACTATAATATCACCCGTGTAGATGGCTGATCTTGTGAAAGATTGGCCACTGTGGTCGTATTGGCCAGGAGGACATTATATTTAGATATGCTTCGTACACAATGGCCCATTTACTTTCTTGCCCTGTGTGCCCTGACACTTGCACCCTAGAAGATATTTAGAATGCAACAGAAAGATTGAAACTGCTTGCCTGTGTTGGTTAGCCCGATTATAATGTGGGTGCATTAAAGACTGGCTGCGGGAACAAGGTACTAGCAAATGGCAATTAAGGCTCCAGAGAGAGGAACTTCCTCACAATGCGTGCCGTTTCCGGGAACACTGGCTTTTGTATCTAGCCCTTGATCTAGCGGTCTAACGTTCACGTTAGACCGCTAGATCAAGGGCTACTATAGGCCGACCGTTTAACTCGCGCATCGCCTGCGCGGCAAGAAGGGAGCGAGGGGAGATGTTAGCGGATGGGTGAAAGGGGTGTGCGGAGCAGAGAGCTTACGTCAAGTGCGGCAGTGCGCTGGCTGTGCTCGCAGCGCGCGGTTGGTGTTTTTGTTACGGACGCTTGAAGATAAACGCACAAGGTATACGACTGCCAAGATAAATCTCAAGATGAATCGCTCTTCCAGTTCGTTGATGAAGAGATGGACCGATTTATTCTTAATTTGCAAGATTCTGACTCCTCAAGCTACACAGACAGTGATGATGATTCAAGCGATATGAATATTAGTGACGAATAGTCCTATAAAATTTTTATCTGTGGTTAAATATTTCTTAAACGGAGTTAATTATTGTTTTATGATTTTGTACCTATGAAGCTATTATAAAATATTTGTAAAACTTAAAAATAAATACTTAAAAAAAAGATACTTATTATTTTATTCTTTACCAACAATGTCTATCTCGAGATAAATCTTTGGATTATTGACTCCGTGTGTAGCGTTACCCGCCCCCGCTCCCCTCCCACCGCGCAGGCGACACGCGAGTTAAACGGTCGGCCCATAACACCTCATGAGGTTCACCTCATGAGGTGTTAGTTGCGGCTCTTGGCCATTATCTATCAATACAATATCAGGCTTATTGGCGACAATAGTCCTGTCCGTCATCCTCCAGAACAGTTATGCGTTAAAATTATTAAAAATAGTCTATTCTGTGCCACCTATTTAAGGGTTTTGCGATGATATGAAGAAAGTATGTGATAAAAGTATCGTAACCTTCGCAGTCGACTGCTTGGGTTCCTTCTTCTCGCTAGGTTCGCTGCTGGATCCGAGGCTGCGAGGGCGCACGTGTACTAACTCCGCCCCCGACCCGGACCGACTCACGCCTCGACCACTCGACGACTGCACAGTGCCGTAATACACGACAAATACGTTTGTAAATTTCACAAATCCTATTCAATGTGTGTAAATCCAGATATTTTTAAGATGTATTGTAACAAATATAAATGACAAAAGCACAAAAAGTCCAACTGCGAACAAACAAAATGGTCTTGTATTACATTACACATACATAAAAATTATACGCATATATGTTTCAGTTTGTCAAGTTGAGACCTATAATTTGATACCCATATTCACGTTATAGGAAGTAAAAAAAATGGGGGCTGACGGGCATGATATTATTTCTTTTTGTAAAAATACTTAGCATATGTCACTCCCACAACATAGGCGAATCTATCGATATTATTATAAGTCAAAAAATCCATCGAGCCATTTAAGCTATAGGCTGTGCCAAGAAATAGACATACATACATACTCTTGAAAAACATATCCGGAGGGCAGATAACTGTTTTATTATTATTTCTGTTTTGTTTCCGGAGGGCTATGTCCCGGGGGTTTTCTTTTCGGGCAAAAAGTGTGGATATTGCTAGGTTGAAATAATGGTGTATACATTCGCATAAAAATTAGAGATCTATGTATGTTTTTTTTGCAATTTTGCAGGACGTTCGTCTGATGGTAAGCGACCAGCCAGCTTATAGACAGCTGCATAGCACTGCCACTAGAGGTCAGACTTTCATTATTAAGTCTTTTGAACTTAGTATTCACTAGCTACAGTGCCATTCACACCAGAACACAACGATGATTATACATTGCTCGGCGGCAGAATATTTCGCACTAGTAGTACGTACCGGGACAAATTTCGCAAAAATCGCGTAAGCAATAAACATTGATTAGCAAGCGCGGCAATTAAAACTATAAAATTCGTAATGAGTATTTCGATTATGATTCCTTTCGCTTCAGCAAACCTAACTGAATCATGTATATTACGAGTATTTTACACTGAGCGCAGCATGCTTGAGCCATACTAAATATAGTCACGTTAATATTCACGAAATTTCGCCATGCACTGTTTCTCCAATATATGTGAATTCATTCATTCATCAGAAGCCAAAAGTCGTCCACTGCTGAACAAAGGCCTCTCCTTTAGAAGGGAGGGGTTGCCATAATCCGCACGCTTTGCAGGCGGCTTGGGAGTCGCAGTATAGGTGGTAGGTAATCCAATAGAAAGACGCTGCTGCCCGTCTTCTAGATTTCCATTAGTCGCCTCTTGCGGACACCCAACGGGAGGAGATGGGTGGGTGCTATTCTTACCCTGACACCCCACGGGTCATTTTTTTTTAATTATTAGGATTACCAACGATTGTTACACTAATACATTATCATAACCCTTGCCATAAAGATTTGAACTAAATGTACAATCACTTAAAGGTAAACTCAACATGCATAATGTATAATTGTCATATATGTGCATAATACTTAAATATTTTTATTTATTTATTTAGATTCCGTATTCGAACTCAGGTTAGTACATTGACTTACAATATATTAGTTCTAACTATTCTAACAGTAGAATTAAAATACACTAAAAAGCAATTTACTTTGGGCATTGCATATTAAAATAATAAAACATTTAAAGAGTCATACCGTCGCGTTTAGATTCCGTTAATGAGGCATTATTTCATCCTTTACTACAGACTAGCGACGAGATAATTTTACTAACAAGTGTAAATAATAAAAACGCAAAAAGCCCTAATGCACAAAAACAGAATGATATTAAATAACATAGATGGAACGTATACACATGTATGCACATATTTCAACTCTTTTTGTTAAGATTTGATGACGATATTGATATTTAGGGAAGTTAAAAAAAAACAAAATGGTTTTTGATACTACAACTAATACGAATATAAAGACATTTTATAAGTCAAAATCCATCAAGACCTTTAGGCTGTAGGTAGTGTCAAACAAATAGACATATATACTGCCGAAAAACATAGCCCTCCTTCAAGAGCATGGGCCAAAAATTAACGGGTTTTGAGAGGAGTACATAAAGAACAATTAAATATAAGATTTTGAACGAAAGAAGTATAGAATTTGAGTATGAAAGTACCGGTGGTGTAGGACGTCGTCGCGTGAAGTACTGGCTCGAAGACATACTTCTCGTTGACATGAAGGTAGTTGAAGTCTCTGCAACACAGAAAAAATCTACTAACTACACAAATTAATTAATTGACAAGAGGGTGCATACCACGCTATGCATGACGATTGTTAGAGAAACAAAAATAACGTCAGGAATGTGTAAATTATGCTTTTGGTGTTGCTATCGTATATAAGCTGAGTTTACTGGTTCGGTTACTCTCTCTCAGGAGCGCCGCAGTCGATTTCCATATAAACAAAAACCGGTAAAGTGCGAGCCTCACTTGCGCGCCGAGATTTTGTACTTCTTTGGAAGCATCGATATACTAATATATCGATGTTTGGATGTATATAAGCATTTTCGTAATTCACCAAACATCTCAATTAGCAAAAACTTTTTTTGGTGCTGAATCATTAAGAGGCATGTAACAAATTATATTGAATTATGTTTTAGGAGGTACTAGCGAGTCTTGGTATTATCGTCCAACCCCGTCAGCCAAGAATCATGCACGACCATAATTATTAAAAAATAAAATATCTTCATTATGGCCCGACAGTTTTTGGTCGCAAAGTACGACTGCTGATTGCGATGTGCTGAGTTCCATTTTCTCGTCGGGTATGTATATTACTGTCGTGAAAAGACTCAATAGCATACTGGATTTCGGATTCTGTTAAACAAGAACAGTTCACATCGAACCACACTACAAAACCCTCCATAAACTAATACAGATGGCGAAACATGTCTTTCTATTCCAAAGTCGTTAATTAATCGGCAACCACAGAATACTGACCGTGTGACTTGAGGACAGGTTTGTATGCGAGCCACAAGACGAACAGCGGGTCGACGGAGACCGCGGTGGGTTCCGTCCACAAGCCGAGGTAGTCGAACGAGTTGCTCACCGGCGTGGTGCAACATTGTAACGCAACGCGGAGGTACGGCCTGACAAAACAAGTAGAGAACACATTTAGAACAATATTCACTACAATATTGTAGGTGGTATGGCACTTCCCCGTGATCCGCGACTTGACCCGTGGGGGTCCCGTAGGGTATCCGTAAGAGGCGAATAAGAGAAAACAAGAAGACGGGCAGCAGCGTTTTTCTATTGAATTATCTACTACCTATACCTACTGCAATCTCCAAGACGCCTATCAAGCCTGGGAATTATGGCAACCGCTCCTTTCTAAGGGGGACGCTTTTGTTCAGCAGTGGACGTCCTTTAGCTGCTGACGATGATGGTGTCAGTTGAATTGGGGTATGGGCCCTGAATGTCCATAGAGTACTGCAGCGACTTCAAGGAGGATAGCGACGGGGTTGCGACCCTCGTCCCCGTGAGACCCGTGTCAGGTTTCCAGGGCTATAATGCACCCAGGATCCCCACTAATGTGCCGATGCAACAGCCGCGGGATTTTTTGTGGCTAAAAGTCCCACATACCCGGTTGACCTCAGTGGCGTGCACAGAGGGTAGGCAAAAATTTTTATTCGGCTTGTTTCACCTATTTTAAGTATGTTATTATACCATTTCAAATATCCATGGGCAAGCAAATACTATAGACATATTAGTTTGCATTTGAGAACAATATTAAGTTTATTCAGCGGCTCCATACTGACAAAAATACTTTGCCTACCCTAGGATTTATCTAAACAGTCTTAATTTAAAAAAATCTTAGTTTTGACATGAATTAACGTAATTTTTTTCAATGTAAATGGATGTGTTGGTAATATTGGTTAATTTAAGGATATTTGTGCTGGAACACGAACAAATAGCATAAAGCATAAAGAAGTCGCAGATATTTTAGCCTGCTTTCAGTGCACGCCACTGGTTGACCTAGGGGACCTGTAGGCAGGTCGCGTGGACCTATCGAAGGTATCCGCCGCAAAAAAAGGTGGTAGGTCACTTGTGTAAGGGACAGTTTGTGTAGCTACCACCGCAGTGTCAGATATTCTACGATCGAGCATTGTGTAAACGTTGCCATTCCGATGTGAAGGGCACTGTAAATGGTATAATTAGCTCAAAGTCATTCAATAACTGATGTCACAGGTATGGTCGTGCTTATATGGCGCTCAGTCTACTTGCTTCCATTATTAAGTTGTTTACAAAAAAAACAAACAAGTACTAGTATGCGAATCACCCTAGCAAGGCAGCTTTTGAATATACATATTCCAGTTTCATTCTACTGCTGAACAGTGACCATGCTACGTTTCTGCCACTAACTCTTAAGTCCAGTTCACATAACCATATCTGATTTCGTCTAACAATAGTTATACAGTATTAAAAGCTGGTAACTAGATCGCTGGTTAGATTTGTAAGTCACATGATCAAAGAGAGTCAGGTATGAATGAAGAGGCTCCTGTAGTCCTGATACTGAGTTAAGCAAAGTGGCTAAAGATTATATTATTATCTTGTTAACCAAGATCGAGACTTGTAGTTCTTAGCTTATATTTAACATCTTTTGTCGCGATTTCGATTCCCGCAATGGAACTGAATGATGTCAATAAGCAGAATTTATTGGATTACACGCGTTGACAGGGAGACGCTGCCAAAATTGATTTTCAGTTACCCATTTACATCTCATATAACTAAATGCTCGCAGTTTCAAATACTACACTTTAGTTTGTCACCATATTTGATCACATGCTCATGCGTAAGGCTATATTTATTTTGTTGCTCAAACATCCCCGAGAAAGCCGGCCCAAGAGGGTCGGTTGTGTAAATATAAAAAGTTTACTTACGTTGTTATAGGTGTATCTGGTCCAGAGAAAAGCCAGGCTTGTTTCAGCGGCGTGCCTTCTGTAAGAATAAAGAATAACATGTGTAATTATTTCAGATTGTTCTCTCCACAAACGCCAGAGATAAGGGTGACGGTATTTTAGTCATTATTTTAAATCAACAAAAATCTTTTTCGAAGTGTGCAAATGACATCCTTTCATATAATATATAATAATAATAATATCCTGGGACAATTCACACACGATCATCTGATCCCAAACTAGGCAGGGCCTGTACTATGGAAACCAGACAACTGATACTAATACTTATATACTTTTTTTTGTAAATACATACTTATATAGATAAAACACCCAGACACTACCACTAGATATGATACCCTGCTTCATACAGTAATCTCATTTTGAAATTTTAACGCTTCATTTTGACCCCTATAGAAAAGAAGAAAAACCGATAGCATAGTATTTGCTGAAATATATTGGTGCAACAGACGGACAAACTTGCATCATCGAACAAATTTTAAGTCTTCATTTCTGATTTCCAGATGCGGAAGATCAAATTATAGTCCAGCATACATTTTGCCGCTAGGATACAATAACCATAAAAAAATAATAATAAGCAATAGCACAAATTTGTAAAGAATTCCTCTATCTCTCTCCTCTATCTAGTCACTCATGTGCAGGAAATAAGGGAAACAATTAAAATGTTTACTAGGCTCATGGAATGCGGTCGCCCTAGCCGCCTGCAGCGTCAAGATGTGCGTGTGGATGTTCCTGGTGATGTAGCCGCGGAGGAACAGGTTCTCGAGGGTCGCGTCCACCGCCACCGACTCTGTCAGATATACATTTTTTTTAAGCTTAGTAGGTATACGAACCCCCGTAGGTATACGGGTAGGTCCCCGTGGGGTGTCAGGGTAAGAATAGCACCCACCCATCTCCTCCCGTTGGGTGTCCGTAAAAGGCGACTAAGGAAAAACAAGAAGACGGGCAGCAGCTTCTTTTTATTGGATTACCTACCACCTACACTGCGATCCCCAAGCCGCCTGCCAAGCGCGGGGATTATGGCAACCCCTCCCTTCTAAGGGAGAGGCCTTTGTTCAGCAGTGGACATTTCGGCTACTGCTGAGGTATACCAGACGATCTACAGGAGCGTATTTGTTTCCCTAGTTTTCACAAAAACTATTTCATCATGATGACCCGGAAGACGTCCACTGCTGAACATAGGCCCCCCGCTTGGAAGGGCCTAGGGCTTCCCGTTCGTGGTTATTTCCCGATCGGTTATCAGTTCTTCGAGCGATGTGGCCTGCCCATTGCCACTTCAACGTGCAGATTCTGAGAGCTATGTCATTTTGGATTCTATCGTGCAAAGAAACTCAGAGCATAGTTCAAAAACTCCTTCATAGGCTGTTAAATTGTTATGTTAGGTATAGCTATTCGTTGTCGGACCGGCGACAATTAAATCAGATTTCGGAAGACAATATGTAACGTTATATGTCATAATTCCTTATTTTTCATATTTATAAACTGATTTTTTACAGACTTATTCATTTTGCTATGGTTGTACATTTTAACCTGCCTGTAAGGTTCAGTTAAAAGTCTATCGCCTAGACAAAATAAGGTCGAAACGCCATACATTGAAAAAGTCACAAGTTTTTCACTCAAACTATACAGTAGTACTTTGTTTGAAAACTGGTCAAACGTTCGTGACCGCAATAGTAGGTACGTGTGACTCATCATAATAGCAGCCAGCAGTATAGTCCAATCGAGCAGTATAATCTCGGTTACCTTCATCGTTGAGCGCGTCTTTGGCGAGCGACGAGTGCTTGAGCGGGATCGAAGCTCGCTCGTTCAACAGTGAATTGACCACGTGCCATGCGGCCGCTAGCCGTGCCGCAGAACCACACACGTTGACCTCTTCTATACAATAGTAAAGAAAAATATCTCTAACGCTTGCTGTAATCGAAGAGATGATCTGGCAGAAGTACAACAAAGATTTCCCATGTGACAGACGTAACAAAAAATTACGTTTATACCACATTTATACAGTTTATAGGTATAACTTAACAGTAACAACTCAGTGGGCGAGCGCTTGCCTTGGAAACAAGGTGCGCAGGTTCAAACCTGGGCTCGCACCTCTGATTTCTTTAATTAATCATGTGCGAATCGACTTTGTGCAGTTGTTACTGTAGGCCGACCGTTTAACTCGCGCATCGCCTGCGCGGCAAGAAGGGAGCGAGGGGAAATGTTAGCGGATGGGTGAAAGGAGTGTGCGGAGCAGAGAGCTTACGTCAAGTGCGGCAGTGCGCTGGCTGTGCTCGCAGCGCGCGGTTGGTGTTTTTGTTACGGACGCTTGAAGATAAACGCACAAGGTATACGACTGCCAAGATAAATCTCAAGATGAATCGCTCTTCCAGTTCGTTGATGAGAAGATGGACCGATTTATTATTAATTTGCAAGATTCTGACTCCTCAAGCTACACAGACAGTGATGATGATTCAAGCGATATGAATATTAGTGACGAATAGTCCTATAAAATTTTTATCTGTGGTTAAATATTTCTTAAACGGAGTTAATTATTGTTTTATGATTTTGTACCTATGAAGCTATTATAAAATATTTGTAAATCTTAAAAATAAATACTTAAAAAAAAGATACTTATTATTTTATTCTTTACCAACAATGTCTATCTCGAGATAAATCTTTGGATTATTGACTCCGTGTGTAGCGTTACCCGCCCCCGCTCCCCTCCCACCGCGCAGGCGACACGCGAGTTAAACGGTCGGCCTATAGCTTTTGGTGAAGGAAAACACTGTGAGGTAACATGTCTGAGAAAGCCCAACTAGTTTTCGAATGACGTGTCCGCCAACCAGCATTTGGTCAGCGTGGTGGAATATGGCCTAAGCCCCTTCATCTTTAGGGGAGGCCTGTGCTCAACAGTGAGACAAAACACGGGCTGGTATTATATAGGTATAACTGGCATCTAAAGTGCTGACCTTTCTTTTTACATCTCTTTTCTTTACTAGGTGGTAGGTTCCTTGCGTAAGGAACCGCGGTATCACCGCAGTGTCAGATATTCTACCGCCAAGCCGGTGTGAAGAGTACTATAGCTGGTGATATTACTGGATACAAGAGACTTAATGTATAATGGCCTAAGGATCAGCAACGCCCTAGTGATTTGTCTGCTTGGTGGGCCGCATGCTTACTTGGCATCTTTGTAGTATAAAAAACATACACAACCACTTGTCATCAACATATTTTATTCTATACGATAAAAATAATATATTGACTTGAGAAAATATGGTCTAAACGTTACAGAAGCTGAGCCTATACCCGTTCATCATCATCATCAGCCGGAAGACATCCACTGCTGAACATAGGCCTCGCCCTTAGAACGCCACAATGAACTACAGTTGGCTATATGCATCCACCGGTTTACCTGCGACGCGTGCAATGTCGTCTGTCCACCTAGTGGGAGGCCTGCCTACGCATGATACTACATGAATATTTATTTCTTTCACATGCCTTTTTAAAACTGACTACGATTTTACTGGCATGCAAGATTACCCACAAGGATTTGATTTGAACGCATGCAAATTAGTAGACTATGGTTCAATTCCTAAATTTAACAATATACAAAAAAAAAACATACTTACTTATTTTTAAAGAATAACTGTACTCCACGCTCTCTCTGTTCTGGAAATAGCTCTTGTTTAACAGTATATGGCTGACCAATCTGAGCTCTGCGCGCGCGCAGGGCTTTTGCTGTGCGTCCGTCGGCGAACAGATCGTGGCCTGGATGGCGCTGAGTACCGCGGTCACATGGAGACGGGCCCCCTGCCATAATGGCCCGTTGTCTTCCGGTATCTGGCACGCCGCTGAGCAGACCCTGCAAGCACGATCATTCGAAATCATACTATGAACTCGCGAACCTTTACACCGAGTCGTGAGGTGACCGGAAAGAGCCTCCTCGAATAGCATTATATTATGTTCGCCGGACGCACCCTGGTCAATCAGACGTAGTCGATTTTGATGACTGACCAATCCTTGCACTACGACATAAATAAATATTTTGTAGAGTTCGTCAACTTGGGAAGTAGGTTTAGGTTGCAAACAAGCATACAATCCGATTGCTATATACACTCCTTTGCAAAAAAAAACGGGCACCTTACAGTGTTACAGTTATTGGCTTTTCTATGGATAATATAAATATTTTTAGTGTTTCATTAGCTTAGATGACTAGAAATTTCTTATTATCATTGAGAATAGAATTATAGGTTTTAACACCTAAATCCTGGAATGGGTGTTTAGTCAATGTAAACAGAGCCGTGTTAAAATAAACATTTTATGAAATAAAGACTACGAGTATTTTTATGGAATTTTCATAAAAAAAGGACATTAAATAATAAATATAATAACGAGTGTGACTTCCTCTTGCAGCGATTACGGCATGTAATCTTCTTGGCATGCTTTCCACTAGGCTTTTAATGGTGTCCTTTGAAATGTGTTCCCACTCAGCCGAGATCACACGTTTAAGCTTTTGTGGAAGTGGTTGGACAGATCGTAGTCGCCTTTTTAGGAGACGTGCTCATTGGGGTTAAGGTCGGGACTCCGCGCTGGCCAATCTAAACGACGAAGACCGACCTCTTGCTTATAAGCATCTACATCGCCAGAACGGTGGGCCCGATCATCATCGTCCATGTAAATGGCATCTTCACCAATCACAGCCAGTGCGCGTTATGTATGTTGACAAACGACTTCTGTTATGTACATTTGCGCATTTAGTGAGTCATTTTCAATTAATGTTATCTCGGTACGATAGCTGGAACTTACGCCCGCCCAAAACATAACGGACCCCCCACAATAAGGGGTGATTTCTTCAAAACACACGTCGGCATAGCGTTCCCCCGGTCTTCGTAACACTCGCCAACGTCGGTTCCCACCATGCAGACTATTTCGAGCCTCATCCGATAAGAGTACGCTACTCCAGTTACGTAGTGTCCAAGATAGGCAATTTCTAGCGAACCCCAATCGAGCAATGCGGTGCTCACGGAGTAACTTGGGAGCCCGCGCTGGTCGTCGACTGCATATATCAGCTGCTAAAAGCCTCCTCCTCACAGTCCATAGGCTAACTTGTGCTCCTCGTACCCCTACAAGGTTTCTTTTGAGGTCTATGTAACTGCATTTGCGGTTCCTTAGCGCCTGAGTCACTAAAAAGCGGTCATCTCGTGGTTGTGTGCAACGTTTTCTCCCAGAACCTTGCCTTCTCTGAACGGAACCTCTCTCTTGGTATCGAGTCCAGGTTCTTTGGACGGTTGAACGACTCATTTTATACCGCTGTGAGACATAACACTGGCTACACCCCTCTTCCAACAGCGCTATAATTTTACTAGCTCTTACTGCTTTTTCTGCCATTACAACAGACACAAAGATATATGTTTTAAGTCACAAAAAGGCAGGATTATGCGCCAAACATAAATTATTCTACTAAAAAAAAACAAGAAGTTAATTTTAACAAGTCACAAACTGAAAAAGGGATTATTATGTTTAAAAACAAAAGTTTCGAATTTGGAATTAACTTTTTTTCATACCCAGACTGTTTATTCAGTACCAGTAACATAGTTTGGCTATTAAAACCTCTTAAGAACTAAATTATTACCAATAATGTAGAAAAATCAAAACCGCCCGTTTTTTTTTTCAAAGGAGTGTATATTATATGTAGGCTAATAATGACTAACGCGTCGCGTGCACATTGCAGAGGAATCCCTGCACCGACAACAGAAGGCGGTATTACATCACGTGTGACTCAGTCGCCAACACTTCGAATCCTCATTGAGTACTGACAAACTTACGTTCTTTTATAAGTTGCTTTTGCTTTTTACTTTCCTCCCTTAAGACTACTTTCCTACCTCTCTTAAGAAACTCCAAAAGATATCTTACCTGTGTGGATATAAGGGCCCGGAAACCATGATACAGGACTTTGGTAAATCAATGTCAAGGACGAGCGGCGGGGGCATCGACCTGTCGTACAGCGAATGGTCCCACGGCAAAACACGCAAGCGCACGCCTTGCGCCTCGAACTTAATCCGTCTCTGAGGCAGATTGTCACACAGAGCCTCGCACTCTTCCACAGTTAGAACTCGCATAGGCAACTCTGGAACAATTAAACGGATTATAGTCATTAATTAAAACGCAAAAGTAACGCAGTTGTTATAACCCCCCACTTATCGCTAACATTATTGCAATTTACTAAGCACGATACCAAATTCCGGGCTACTATTTACTATTTTTACATAGCAATATTTGCCTGTGAGAAAAACGCAAGAAGAACAGCTAGACCACGAAGCAGACACAATAATACAGACCTTATAAATTTTGACAGTAGTTAATAATAATAATATCTTGGGACAATCCACACACGGTTATCCGATCCCAAACTAAGCAGAGCCTGTACTATGGAAACCAGACAACTGATACTAATATTTATATACTTTTTTTTTAGTAGTTGATTGCAGCATTGCAATCGTAAACCTGAACGATGTTAAGTAATGGTTTATGTTACCTGGTTCAGACACCGGCGGCATCTCTTGCAGGACGCTCTTCAGTGCCAAGAGCCGATGGATTAGTTCCATGCAAATTCGCAGCTCAATGGGCTCCAGCTTCACTTTCAACATGCATTCTTCTACCCAATCACTGTACATATAGATAGATTTTAATGAAGATGCTGATTATATCACTAGAAACAACGACCACATTTTACCCTGTGAAAGATTGTCAGAGGTTTGTATTTACTGGCTATAGGAAGCCTTAGGGTGAAAGTAGCAATCTATTTGCTATATACCAGACGTCATTTTTAAGACTCCAAACGGTAGTCTACTGCTAATTGTATTACAGAAGCCTTGAAACATTTACATTTCGCGTTTATGGGTCTATTTAAAAAGACGTGATTTCCGACAATTGGGAATAGCTCTACATGCATCTAGGTATCTATTATTTTACTAGATTATGTGCGACGATTGGAAAACGGCCGCAAAATTTTACCACAAATTACGCGCGTGTCAAACGTTTTAAACCTATAGTCTTATTACGAAAAGCAGTTTAACGTTAAACCTGGGTTTAGATTCAGGTTTAAGGGACAATTTCCTGAGTTTAAACCTGGGTTTATTGTTAAACTTCGTTTCGTAATAAGACGGTAAGATTTTATAGAGTTCAAGTTCTATGCAATAATTATATTAATCTATTGCAAATAATAGATCATCGTCACCTGTACTGAAAGTCAATCGGTGGGTTTTCGTAAGGGTTAGTATTCGCTTGTGGTGGCGAGCGGTCGTGCGAGTACTCGAGGTACAACAGTGGCGCCATCTTTGTAAACAGTTCGTCGTTCTCCTCCTGAAACTCGAGCTGAGGCTCCACGGGCCGCTCCTCCAGCTGCGCATGCTCCGAAACAATCGGATCCCCTTCTATTACCTGTTTATAGTCCAATTAAATACAGTTAATTATGTATTGAGAATGCAGCGAGCTACTAATGTTCCTCAAACATATAACTACTCACTTCGCAGCCTTTGTAGGTATAGTAAATAAACACAAATTTAATACATATGAAAATCCATTTTTAACAGACTCATAAAAAAGTGGTTATGTTTTCGACCACTTGTATGTTGGTCTGTAATAATTTTGATTAAAAATGAACCACTTAGAAGTTATAAGAAAAAAATATGACCTACTCTATGCTAAATACTTCCTACAAGATACGGTTCACAGCATTAGTTAAATGGTGATTTACATTGGCAGTCTCAGGTGTAGCTCGGTACTGCTCGTCGACTGCCTCAGCAGCCTCTATCTTGTCATTGAAGTCTTCCTCGGGCCAATTCCACTGCTCTGACGAGTCAGCTTCCACTTTTTTGAGGAATATGGTGGGTTCATCGAAGGCCTGTCAACCGTATGAAAACCGTTAATTTAAAAACCTGTAATGATTTCTGATATTTACGCGAATATTACATATTGAAATGGAACTAATTTTACGGATTATATCGCGGTTTTTACCCGACGTTTCGAATACTTTACAGCATTCATGACATATGGACAGCTACCACCTCCGTCCGCCCGTGACCATGAATGCTGTAAAGTATTCGAAACGTCGTCAAAAATAAACCGCGATATAATCCGTAAAATTAGTTTCATTTCAATGTTAAAATCCTTTGTTAGCGGTACAAGCACAAGTTTAATAAGTTTATAATTAAGTTATTAATCAGATCTGGCGTTTTCAAGTCAGTCATTGACAACATTTACACATCTGTAGCACGTTATGATGGCCATTTCGGCATTTCCCTATAGTTTTGTTGTTTCATGGGAATTGGCAACTACGTTTGAAGGAACAATAATTGTATCTACAGTACAAACGTCCTTTTCAGTTTTTGCGATGAAGCGACTGTAAATGCGAGGGAAAGAGACGGGCGTCGGGACATAGATCATATTATGATCTCCAACAAAAAAAGCCGATGTCGGTTAAGTCAACCGACTCAAATAATATTGCTTAAGAACCCCTTATAAATTACATTTATTTCATGTGCGTACTTAAAATACTTGACAGATCTGATATTGATTAAGAATGTTAGGCTAATAATAATCTAAATTCTACTTAGCCTTTGAATTGAGGGTTGAAAATGGCATTGTTTAAGTAATTATACTAAACAACTTTTCATCATCATCATCATTAGCAGCCAATAGACGTCCACTGCTGGACAAAGGCCTCCCCCTTAGAAGGAAGTTCGTCTTCCTGTTCTCGCTTAGTCGCCTCTTACGACACCCAACGAGAGGAGATGGGGAGATGCATTTCTATATTTTGCCTCTTAAAAATACCGTGACCCTGAATGGTTAGTTGAGAGTTGTGACAATGTAGTATTAATCAAATAAGAGATCGATAGGTCTAGTTTAAATGACCAGGGCACTGACTGGACATAGACATCATAATAATGTAAGTACCTAAATATTTCGGTTTTGGCACTGATACAGTAGTCACGCAGTAGCGTGCCCACGGAACTAATGGTGTTGGTACTGGAAATTTAGTTCTTTAGGCGCTTAAGGGGCTACAAATCAGTACTACATAATTAGTTGTCTGCAAAGCCTATCCAGCAACTAATATATAACTATATATACTATAATAAAGTATATATATATGCTATAATAAAGGTGTATATATACTATAATAAAGGTCAGTGGACAAAGAGGTTTGTAATTGACTGACCGCATTGTAGTCGATGTGTCCGCAGACGCACTTGCCGTGCGACAGAAGCGCTAGTTGGCGGGCGCCGATTCGTACGCGCTGCATCGTCGGCGACCACAGCGACGTCTTCGCGGCTGCATGAGTCGCTATCAGTTCTAGAACACCGCGCGCGCGCTTGCGGTTTCCCGCTTCTGTCTCCATCACCTGGCCGAGACATTTATAACAATTTTGTTTAGCCTCATGGATCATTTATTTACTAGGGGCTCTCTTGAGCACTTAAGATGGGCTACGACGCAGTGTGCAGCCCTGCTTCATTATGATGACGTACTCCAGCGAGCGCCTGGCGCTGGAGACTGTCGAGGCCAGAACTGACTGCCCAGGGTCTCTCCACGGCGCGCCGGGCATCGATGAAGGCCAACGGGGAGATTTTAGCAAATAAAAATCCTTCGCCCTTACGGCGACCGGATACTTTTTAATGGTTTCTTCCCCGACAACAAAAAAGAAACAGTCTCTTGTGCAAGGAACCTTATGTCTAGGGTAACGAATGGTCCACAGTGCGATGCAATTGTCATTGGACAGAAGTGTTAATTATCGTCTGGCGAACGTCTCGCTTATCTCCTCATTAAGTAGATATAGAAATATTGATATACCGACACTCTCTTTTAATCCACTTTAAATCGTAAGAAGGCCTTCATTGTCATTATTTTATCGTATGTCTTATCAGCCATTGTAAAAAAAAGGTTAATTCGTAGTTCCATACAAATGTAGCTTTTGAGTTTTTTTTCTATGACTTATATAAAGAAATACATATACGAACTGCGTGCTTTTTGGTAGACATTTTACAATCGTAATTAATTGGATGTTTTTAACTCATGCGCACACTCTTTTTTCACAGATTACTTTGAAACCACTGTATGTTTTGTAGTCTCGTAATGGTTAGACTGCCTATATTCAATAATCCATAATATTATCGAAATTGAACGGAATATTTTGTTTACTTTATTTGAACGTGATTTGTACCAACGTTGCTGCAGCTCTGCAGCTCACTAGAATCTCACCTTGAAAACGAGCGAGATATCATCGAGATAGGCGGTGAAGAAAAGAGGCGTAGGCGATGCGGGCACGGGCGCTTCCTCGACGCCACCCTCGCGGTCCATCCACGTGGGCAGCCACGACCAAGCCCACGACGACCAGCTCTCCGTTCGAGCTGGCTCCGCGGAGTTCGCTGACAATTGATCTGTAACAACCGCGAACTCGACTAAGATGAGTGGTGATACCATGGATGAAAGATAAACCTCAAATCCTCGCAAAAGAACACCGATTCCTACCAATGATGATTCGTAAAGCTATTGAAATTAAAAAACATCCTAATTTCATTAAAAAAATCTAAAATAAACCGCGACAAATTCCGTAAAAGAAGTTTTATCTCAAAACATAATTATTTTAATATCCCTCTACCAAATTATGTATATTGATTGAATAATTATTTTAGAAAACAATTGAATTTGCTTTAGACAATCTTATGACAACAATAAAAAATATTAATAAGGGAAATATTAAATATCATTCAACATCTAAGACGCTTCTGGACCTATTGATTAAATGGTTAACTTGCCTTACTAATTAAAATAATATGATGTTTTACCTGAAAATAAAACAATTATTATATGCGCAACCTTATTCTAGACCCATAAAGTGAGACAGCACCGTTTCCGGTTTGACGTCACGACCTCTTCCGGCCCCCTCCCGCGTGACTCCGCCCCACTAGAGCGTGGGAGGGGATGAAGCTTGCTTGCACAAACAGGCAGATGTAATCTTCACATTGAATCTCACTTCTGGCGGACAAGAAAATGTCCACCAGGCAGGAATTAAAAATATGGGTCTAGAATAAGGTTGCGCATATAATAATTGTTTTATTTTCAGGTAAAACATCATATTATATGCTAGGAACCGTTATTCTAGACCCATAAAGTGAGATGTGTTTGTTATCGCCTGGTGGCAAGCTGAAATAAATGTATGCCAATGTGTGATTATTAGAAAGTATCTAGTATTAAGGACAGCTCCCAGATAAACTAAAATCAGTGTTTCAAATGAAATAGATAGATTCTAAAAACAATTTGATTGTAAAAAAGTAAATAACATTAAACAAAAATATGCACAGCATAAGCATACCAGTCAGCGAAGTTCTGTATATAAACAAACTAATAATATAAAAAATAACTGGAAAACACTACTTGCACGAGCATCCTCGTGTTTTATAATTAGATTTCCGATTAAAATCAAAAACTTACAATAGGTATAATTAATACCCTAATCAGTTTTAAACTATTAATAATAATCCATAGTAATGGACATGAAGGTAAACAAGTTTTGAAAAATCTAAAATTAAATTGCTTCAAACTTGTATGTGATAAATTGTTATGACTTCGAGTTCGATCGATCTTAGCCGAATAGACTCTTCGGGACACGCCGGTTACCTTTTACCATGACGTCATCAATATTGCAACCCCTAAGCCTATTGACCAAGTCGACCAAATTAAATCTGCGTTGGGTGGTCCCTTGCATGAGTGCACCATCAGGATGACGGTAAGCAGAGAGAGATAGTGACAAGCCGTGAGGCGCGTAACATCTGCCCCTACTGACACTACATAACGACCACGACCGCTCTGTCAAGAGCGTTACGACAGAGAAAAAGAAGCCTATTGATAGAAGCAGAGGCACTACGGGTACTACCGGATGAGGCCTCAACACCTGCTTCTTTATGGATAGTCTACCCAGTCGCCAATAATGACCCGGGAAGCCGCCTAACCCTGCCATTGGTTGATAAAAACAAATTATTAATCCTCTCTATGGGCGGAAGAAATTTCAAATAGTTTCCTCAACCACCAAACAGGGCAGACATGTATTGGAGTGACTACTCAATTCCCATGACGACTGTATATGATTTTAGCTGCCAGTCTTAGAACCAAAGGAGAAGTGTAGAATGATATGATCTATATGAAACTCAAAATGATTAATGTCGATGCCTAAGAGCGTAGGATCATGCCCCGGACATCTCGACGCGAGTAGCATAATAAGTGCTGTACGACGAGATGCTTGAAATAAAGCTATTTGAGACGGCCTATTTGCAGTTGCATGTTCATTCAACTACAAAAGTCTTGGATCCCAAACACTAGTTAGTATTTCGTCGCTGCAAATTTACATTTCCTAGTGGGATAGTTATAATAATTTTTTGAACAATTGGATCGCTACCTAATGTTTGTCCATTACAAACATGACAAGGTGGCAACTGCGGATTAGTATATACTAGGACAGTTCTTTAAGATTTTTAAACCAATTTATTTTTAAAGTTTTGACTCCACCCTTCACTAGCCATGCTTCCAAGTAAATCAGCGGGGCCATTGCTTATTTAGTTTAGACAACTAAAAGTGATGATCACTATAGGAAAGTTACCATCAAATAACTGTCGAATGAACTATTCGGTATTGCCTAACTTGAGTGGACAACGAATACCAAGGTTAAAATACTTTCAGTTGACCAAAGTTCGGTGGACAACTGAAGCTTAATAGTCCCTTGGGTGGCTAATGGTACGCAATAGCTCCGCTGGTCCTTGTGGGTCGGAGGTAGAAGAGTTCTCCTCTAAAGTAACCGTTGGTCGAGATGAAATATCGGAAAAGGTGCTTTCACCGCTCTCCGCTTGAGATCCCGCAACGCCTAATTGCAGCAATTATTATGTTTTGACCCTTGCCCGAATTGAGGTGAGTTAGTACCCGCGGCAGTAGTAGTGTCGGCGGAAAACTCCACGCTCATCGATACGACCACTTCCTGCTGAAGGCGTCGTGATACTCGGCATTCAAGAGTCTGAAAGCTCGAGAGACGTAACGCGCAAGCAAGTGTGCGTCTCTTGAGGCAAATAAGTATATTTCGGGTATCCCGAATTTTTGAAACATCTGACATGCTTTTTTTTGGTTAGCGTCCACTCTCCGGCTAGCTTTACCCTTGACAATAGGTCGGTGTCTGAATTGAACTGACCGATAGTACTGAGGGATCACGATCAATGTTGTTGTCACGTGGTTGCTAGTATCCTGGAAAAGGCGCATGTTAGTTGGTACCGTTTCCTCGACTGGAGTCCCCCCTCTGATCTTATATAGATCACGGACACTCATGATGTCCGACTGGACTAAGACATGAGTTTTGCAGTGACAGCTGATGATGACAGTGTAACCACCACTCTAACACTGTCGACACAGTCCTGTCGATCGAGCATTTAAAATGGGCAAAATGTTTTGGAAGCCCCTTGTAAACTAATTGCAATGGACGGCAATGAAGGCGACCTTCTGAGCACTACGAAAGGGGTAAAGTTCAGCATACCTAGTCACTATGCCTGTGTCAGACTCCACTGATTTGCTTCTAGGACGAAGGGTATCATTATGATGAGATTTTCGCGACTGTCCTCCGGTAAGTATTTGGAATTCAGACAGAGATCCCAGATGATTAAGAGGTTATCTATAACTTTTGTTGGGGTCAATTCGGACTTGTGTCGATTGATTCTCCAACCTAGAGAGGATAGGACACTTACAGCTTCCGCAGCTTGGTCCGGTCATGATTGACGATTTTGATTGGCCAACCTAGAGAGGATAGGACACCGACAGCTTCCGCAGCTTGGTCCGGTCATGGTTGACGATTTTGATTGGCCAACCTAGAGAGGATAGGACACTGACAGCTTCCGCAGCTTGGTCCAGTCATGGTTGACGATTTTGATTGGCCAACCTAGAGAGGATAGGACACTGACAGCTTCCGCAGCTTGGTCCGGCCATGGTTGACGATTTTGATTGGCCAACCTAGAGAGGATAGGACACTGACAGCTTCCGCAGCTTGGTCCAGTCATGGTTGCCGATTTTAATTGGCTATCAAAAAATCGTCTAAATACACAATCCCCCTCAAACCTATATCGCGTGGTATGCGCTACCCAATTTGTCACAGTGGCAAACTCCAAGGATGCTGATGGCATCCTAATGGTAGACACGTGGTTTGAAGTAGTTCTGGAAGAGTACTGCTCGAGTGCATAATATAACACTCTTAGAAACGGCTGACGGGCAGGCTAGATTCAAAATAGGTCTTTGCGAGGTCTATTTTGATCACCCAGTCGTTCGCTTGTAAGAAATGCGGTACAAGATACATATTTATCAAACGGAACATTATTCGCACTATATAACTATTTGAATTCCTTAGATTGAATATAGGACGATCACTAAAATCATTGGGGATATGAAACTCCGTGTTGGATCTGCTTAAACCAATACATTTTGCTTTTTAAGCTCTGTATTTGTTCTCATTAACGAACTCGTCAGAGTTTGAAAATAAACAGTTTACTGAAAACAGTAACTTTAGATCCTGAAGCGGGGGTATTTGTAAAAATGGAATTCGATACTCTCCGATTATTTGTATGATTGTTTCGGGAGCACGGAAGTTCCTCCAGATTTGACTATAATTTAGAAAGAAGAAACGAAGAAGAAGAAACTTACCGTCAGGTTATTATTACGATTGCCTGAAGGGCAACTACAAAACTAACAGTTTTCGTAGCCCTACCTCTCGACGCCGTACCTACTAGTGGAGGGTTGAAGCTCAAACCTGACAGTATTCTGAAAAGACCTACGCGGTCTTTTAGAAGGAATTTTATCTTGTCCATTGTGTATAGACATAGAATAAGGCTCTTCCGCAGAGCGCAATAAGTCTATTTCACAGAGCGCAATAAGGCTCTCCAGCAGAGCGCAGTAAGGCTCTTCCGCAGAGCGCAATAAGTCTCTGTCACACAGCGCAATAAGGCTCTTCCGCAGAGCGCTTTTGGGCTGAGAATAATTTACTGGTAGTGGTCTTATCTTCTGCAAAAAGAAGCTGCTATCTCGGCGACGCTGTATAATGTCTGCTCTTCTTCCACACCTAACTGCAAAAGATCTTCAGAAACATGCATATACGAGGACATATCGGAAAATAGCGTATTGATTTTTCCGTAAAGAGTATCTGGGCTTAAAATACAGTTCGGTGAATGCGACAATTCTATAATTAAGCTGATGAATGTTATTTTTCAATCATTCGGTTTGCTAAATAAGCCCATGAGTCAGGGCACCAAAAGATCTGTTAAGTAGCCTAAGCCATGAAGAATTTGGGTCAATGCCTGATTTCTATATTAAAGTCAAGTTTGAAACCCTTATTCCTCTGATGCTTGCTTTGAGACAATAGAATCAAAAGTCTATGTCTTTGTTATTGAAATTAATCAGACAGTTCATTATTCAAATAGGACAAGATATCACTTACCTGATTTGTCAGCACATCTAACCTGCGGCCTTTCTCCGACGACGTGGGACTGAGCTGCACGATGATGAAGAAGAAAACTCTTGCCCTTGGTGAAACTGGCGGAGGCGGGCAACTCCGATCACCTTCTTCGGCAAGATTTTTTGAAGATTTACTCAACATTGTAAACACAGATAATATTCACTATTTCATGATACACAACTTAACTTGAATTAGTTATAAAACACTTTAATTTAATAATTAAAAATAATAATTTCAAACAGCAACGCTGTTACCCGCACTTGAAGAGGTGTGTTCACACCGAAAATCGATGCCAATGTGAAGATTACATCTGCCTGTTTGTGCAAGCAAGCTTCATCCCCTCCCACGCTCTAGTGGGGCGGAGTCACGCGGGAGGGGGCCGGAAGAGGTCGTGACGTCAAACCGGAAACGGTGCTGTCTCACTTTATGGGTCTAGAATAACGGTTCCTAGCATATAATAATCATTAAATAAAAGATGGTATTTTATACTTACGTAATGGTGGTTGTGCGTCCTGTGGCTTAGGCACGGGTGGTGTTTGTTTGGTGACCCCTGCAGTCCTCTCTCTGAGCAATCTCATAATTAATATCAATTGGTCGCTGGTGACGCTCCACGCTAGCTTCGTCGAGCGCAACTGCAAACTGATGCTGCTGGCGCGACGGGTGTTAGCCGATACTAGGCGAGTTAGCACCCTGGCGAAACATTAACATGGATATATTTAAGGTGTCATGACATTTTACTGGTCTTGTAACTGCACATGAGCGAACTAAAATTCGATATTACTAAAACGGTTGCACAGTTAATTATCAATATCTACCCTTCTAGTTCTCAGTCCTTTTGCGATACAATCGCTTATGACCATTCAAAAATAATCGTACAAAATAATATCTGATTGATAATCTTTATACGTATATATCCATATTCACAAACAGCACTCGACGACCCTTCATCTCATTGCCGAATTGTATGCTAAGTGCAAAGGATCCGTCCTGTGTTGTTTGTGAATACTGGTGGTGATGGTGTTCCACATAGACCACGTGTTCCATTGTCAAGCATCTTCGCTCTTAAATTCACAATTGATATAAAACTAATATACCTATTATTTAACAAAATCTGTATCATCGCCGCACAGTAAATCGTCGCATCGTAACAAAAAATATGTAAAGAACACCAAGAACAAGCGTTCTACTTACCTGAGATCAAGTTGACATCTGTACAAAAGTGGCTCTTGATAGAAGCGAATTTTACCATCCGCGTCAGCTTTGTCCAGGCACAAAGTCAGATCATCAAGCTTGACCAGTCTTCTAATGACTGGCTGATTTTGATCTATGTCTGTAACAAGCAGAGTAATCGGTTCTTTTGTATTTGTGATTATTTAGTAGTGTCTAGAAAAGAACACTGAAGAAGGATTTTAGTTTCCCGATGAGTACTTTCCTGGGCAAGAAAGCTACCACATAGATAATAATCTGCCGTAAATATGCAAATATATGTATATACATTGCCGTATTCCAGACACGGTATTAAGCAGCGGCGTGCAGCCGAAACCGGCAAAAAAACTTTGCCTACCCTACGTCTTTATTAAATGACGATAATATAGAACATAATCTAAGAAATGTCCTTTTTTGCATACCCTGACATAAAAGTGTATGTACACCACTGGTATTAAGATGACTATAGTTTGAGGGTCCAAAACAGAACTAACGAATCAGGTAACGAGCGGCAATGCAACTACCTATGGACAGGCGTGTCACCTGACATCAGGCAAACGTCTTGCTCGTCCCGTCAGTAGGTAAGTTTTACATAAAAAATGCATACAGAATGGATAACATATCCACTATGACAAACTTATCAAACAGGCGTGTAATGTTTATTTGTTGATTGTGAAAAATTGAGGTTATTTATGGACAACAAATTAGATAATCAGTAGCTAAAAACCAAAATTAAGCCAAGTAAATATAAAAACAGAAGCAGTACCTGCAAATGCCGGCTCCCAGTTGGCCCCGGTGCTGTCCACGCCTAAATGTTTGACATTGAGTGACAAGACAATGTCGTCCTGCACGTACTTCACAATGAGATGGTGCACTCGGAGCGCAATGTTGCTGACTATCCGACGGACGAGCGCTTGCATGTACCCTGGCGGCGCTTCTACCACTTGAGTCTTACGACTGAGAGCAGATAAACAAACCAGCGATGAATTGATACGTAAAAATTAACCTACAGTATGGTATCCAGCTGAAAGCCATGATGTATTTTCCCTTGAATGAATTCTAATGACTCTACTGAATCATGATCGTATTGCTTTAATATAGACTTTGTACTATTTATTTACTAGTTCCATATTTAAGTGCCCGGATAATTACTCATTAATAGACTTTGAGTGAGGCGGTAAAATAAAATATAATCTAATCAATGGAGATATCTGGAGAAAAAATGACAAAAAATTATAAAAACAGTGGACATGGGGGAACGAAATCTTAAATTAAATGTCCTGCACCGTTATCAGACTCTGATCAGCTCATTTTAAACCATTGATTTAAAATTCGGTGGGTCCTACATAGGTGGGGTTAATGGAGCAGAGTTCCTGTTACCACCTTCCTGCTTGCTCCCATCACCAGAAAATGTTCATCCTTTTTCTACCTACTACTCGTAGCAACCAATGAGTCCAAATTGTGGGTATACGGTTATTGGTGCAGAGATCCCCTGGCCACCTTCCTGCTCCATTATCAGACCTTGATCACCATTTTTCTAGCAACTACTCGTCGAGACCTACCTAACGAGTCCAACTCGGTGGGTCTATGTTTATTGGGACCAAGATCCTGTTACCACATTCTTGCTGATCATCATCAGACCCTGGTGGAGGTTACCATTTTCTTTAGTATATCGGATTTACATATGTTTTAAATTTCAGATCTTTCGGACTAATGTAAGTATTATATTATTTTATTATTGTATTATATATTGTATTATATTATTATTATATATTATTATATTATATATCCCTACTACTGCTCTATTTGTCGAGACAAATAGAGCACCCAGGCTGGGAAATGTACAAACCGAAGACCGCAGCTAAATAACGACATCTTAAGAGTCAGTAGTGCTTGATGTTCTCATCAAAATGATTTCTATCACTGTATGGGGGCAGCTGAGTCTTCAGTTTTGCTGCTAGTTCAGCGATACCTTTGACTCTGATGTTGCTTAAGGAAGTACATCTACATGAAATTGCAGCCAACAATTGTAATGAAAATTTAATTTATAACAAACACTTTGTTTACCTTATAGATTCTGTCGGCGGACTATCATCAGACGGAACGGGCGGGTTCAGGCTCAACACGCATTCTGATAAAATAAAATTTCACAAACATAACAAACTATTTATACAAATATAGATAATTTTACCATTCATAAATGAGCCGTTTTTACTTACCTATGGTATCGATGGTAACTACAATAGGCTCAGACATGATCTTTGTCCATGGCACTTGTATGAGGAGTTCATGAATGCGGCCAGAGACAAGAGTGAACGGTAACGCGACTTCCCGCTGCAGTACGTCTGCCTTGAGCACCAGGTTGTGAAGTACCACTCCTCCACCCCATAGCGACACCTAGGTGTATGTAGGTAGGTAAATGGTAAGGTTGTTTTACTTCAAACTAAACTTACTTAACTTCTTATAATAAACTTTTGTATTCCTTGCAATAATAAATGTGTCAAAAATAAATAAATATATGATGACATTTAAAGTCTGTAAATTTGAAGTCACCCTTAAACGTCTTCACAACCTTACACTGAACTCTCTTCCCTGTATAATTAGTAAGCATGACAATAGCAGCAAAAGTTCCTTGGTATATAGCATACATTTTTATACTTGTTTTAGTGTTAATGATAGTCTCAACTGGGGATAATATTGGCATTTTTGATTTTTATGCAACTTGGATTATACAGCAGGCAGGTTGTTGTACAGATATTTTTTACGAGAGTAGATATTACTTGAGGCGGCTAAAAGCAAAAGCGCCACTGTCCATTTTGGCTCAAACTGAACTAAAAATGCCATCTGGTAGAGTATTTTGAAACCTATCGAATGGTTCAACTCGTTTGAATACAATGTTAGCACTATCCCATAGAAAATCGTGTTTGAAAAAAAATTGAGAAGCAAAAACGACACAGTCCTTATCAGTTAAATTGCAAATACGCTACTGTCCAAATTGGCCAATCACTGTAATCACAGAACGGTTGGCCATGACACTTTTGTATTGGCGGTAGATGATTTTTCGTAAGTATTAGGTGCAAAAGCGCCACTGTCCAAGCGTTTTGATGCAAACCTTACACTGTCCCAACGCTCAGATGCAAAAATAATACTATCCTGTAATCAATTTTATTTTTTCCATATATATATGCTTGTTTCCATGATTTTAGTGTCATTAATAGCCACTAAAATGATCTATGATCTTAGATAAATCAGTTATTTGATTATTTTTAAGTCCCTATATAAACGATAAACGTTATTTCTACTTTTCGCCAAAAAAAAATCTTGGACAGTGGCGCTTTTGCTTTTAGCCCCCTCACTTGTAACCCAATGATTTTTTTTACTTTAAAGCATTATGTGTATACTAATACCGTTTCAACGGTGTGAAAGTCATAAATACACCAAAAATTGATGGGTTCACAAGTAGTCTTTCAAAGGTTATGATAGACATTGTTACTAATAGACAAATTAATTGAACTCGTTACGACAAATGGAATGACTCAAGCTATTTTTTTACAATGTAAAGTGAAAACAACTTGTTAAGACAATTCAAATGAGTCCAATCTCAACAGGTTTACTAGTGGCCATTCCAGGGTTCTCTCACCCACCTGCCACTTCATGAACATAAGATTCTAAATAGCAAAACAGTTCGACATAAACAATGACTCCCTGATTGACAAGGTGTTTTGATGTTAGGAAAAAACAGAAATCTGACCTAAATGCTGTCTATCCTAATATTTGTTAGAAACTTTATACCTTTAATGACATAATTATAGAAAATGAGTCTTAGTTATATAATAAGGTAAAAGTCAGAGTAATATAATCCTATTTCTGTTCATTTAAATCGAATTCTTACTTGAGCATCAGCCGGCTTGAAGTCACGCACATATTTGTCAACATAGCTTAGCAGTATAGGAGTGACATATGATTCAATTTTAAACATTTTTATTAAGGAAAGCTGATAATCTGCATCATGAATGAAGTATCATCTGCTGAAAAAAAGACATAAGTTAGGGTTAACTATAACTCATCTCATATACATAGGTACTATCCAATCCATATACAGTGTAAACTCCATGTAACATCACTTGATTTAACGACAAACTCCATAAAGTGTCGAAATCACTTGGCTTTGGTTGGTTTAGCTTGCCTTCCGTACAATGATACACTATATAGCATCACACCCAGTCTCAATAATGACAGTTAAGTAATGAAAAGTACCTTTTATGTTGCCAAAAATAGTAAAAACTGCGCAGCTGTGTACATTCTTTTGTTGCTATATTATCCTAGCCCGTAATAAATTCTACTGTCGGCATCATGCATACCGAACTTTCTAGGAAATTCATTCATTTGTTTACAAATTGGGATTGCTTGCACATGTAGACTGTTGTTGACCATGACTAATAAGTAGAAGTCATGTATAATCTAAGTATAGATTACAGTATATATTCTTAGTTGCTCACAAACTTACCACAAAATTATTGGTGCAGCAAAAGACGTCAGACAGAAATAACAGACTCATCAGACAGAAATAACAGACTCGTCAGACAGAAATAACAGACTCATCAGACAGAAATAACAGACTAGTCAGACAGAAATAGTGTGGAATATAATATTATATATAAAGAGGAAAAACTGTTCATCTGTTGTAAAAGATTTATTATGAAGTGACACATCAATTATATGTCTAAAATAGAAGGATGTATATTTGAATACATTTTGATTATAAACTAGCCAGTATTCTACAACATCCCTCCCTTAATCAAAATACCGCAGAATATTTAAAATCTAGCATAGTCCCAAAAATATAACCTTAATAGTTAACTAAACAAACAACAAAAGCATTAAACTCTAAGTGAGACCTATACTAGCAATGCACTTCTTATGTGCTGTGCGCCCTAGTGGCTTAGTAAGTACATCAGCTGGCATATCATTAGTCTGTAAATACCTTAAAACTACTGATTTGTCAGCGACCTTTTCTCTTATAAAATGATACCTAGTATCAATGTGCTTGGTTCGAGCATGGTGGACTGGGTTTTTAGCAATTTTGAGAGCACTCTGACTATCAGTGTGTAACAACACCCTATCCAACCTACCACAAACTTCAGACACGAACCTGCGCAGAAAAATTGCTTCCCTGGTAGCCGAACTCAATGACATATACTCCGCTTCCGTCGAGGACAGTGCCAAAACTTTTTGTGAATACGCATGGTTCGGAAGGTGTTTGATTAAAACCTATTAATGCTAAGGTTTCGTTCAGCTTTATGTTCCAGGCCCGTGCTGCCTGCTTCAGGCCATAAATAGACCTTTTAAGCAAGCACACTTTGTTGTCTTGACCTTTTTGTATGAAACCTTGCGGCTGACTCATGTAAACTTGTTCTTCCAAGTCGCCATTTAGAAAAGCCGTGTCCACATCCAAGTGGCGAATATTATAAGCTCCACAGCTAAAGCCAACAATGTACGTAAAGAAGAATTCCTTACTACGGGCGAGAAGGTTTCAGAATAATCTACACCTGACACTTGGCTATAACCTTTAGCAACAAGTCTGGCTTTGTACTTAGTTATGTTTCCATGGGCATCTCTTTTCAATTTGTACACCCATTTACAAGAAATTACAGGTTTATTTGGCCTATCAACCAATATCCAGGTACCTCTTTTCATCAAAGAATTATACTCGTCTTTCATTGCAGAGACCCAGTTATCACTTTCTTCGCTAGAGATGGCATCACGATATGTTATTGGATCATCACCAAAAACATCACTGTCTACAGCACTATACGAAAAATAATCTGGAGGTTTACGTACTCGCTGAGGATATCTCCTGTTAGAACTATCAACATTGTCATCACTTGGTTCATTTGAGGGAACCGGAGATTGAAAACTTTGTTCACCTGAGTGTGTTGACTCTGCTTCTTCGCTATCAATTGCTTCATCAGCATCCACAAAGTCGTCTCCATGCTCCTCTATAATAACCTCAGTATCTTCTGAAGGTGAAGACACTTCTTGGGGTACAGGCTGTGACAGTAAATTAACAACATTTGAGTTAACAACACTCACAGGATCACACTTCAGTCCAGTGAAATTATTTTCAAAGAAAGTAACATCACGTGACTTGAGTAACCTCCTAGGTGTCTCGGCATCTCGGAAAAAATAGCTCCTAGGATCTTCTGAATATCCAACAAAAATATGTTCAGTTGCTTTCATGTCCAATTTAGTTCTTTGACATGAAGGAACATAAACTAAAGCTCTACATCCAAATACCTTTAAATGAGATAAATCTGGTTTGCTTTTATACCACATTTCAAACGGAGTTTTGCCTGTAAGTGCACGATGAGGGGACCGGTTCTTCAAGTAGACACTAGTCTCTACAGCATCCTGCCAATATGCTTTCGAGAGAGACCCATGTGACAACAAAGACCGAGCCTTCTCTACAATACTACGATTACATCGCTCACTTACTCCATTTTGTTGAGGACTGTACGGCGCCGTCGTTTGATGTTCAATCCCTTGAGATTTTAAATAGTCTGCCAACTCTTTATTGACATACTCGGTGCCGTTATCGGAACGCAAACATTTGAGTTTTGCGCCGGTTTGTCTCTCAACGAGAGATTGGAAAGCACAAAACTTAGACTTCACTTCTGTCTTAGAAGCCATACAATAAACAAATATGAAACGTGTATAATCATCTACAAAAATAATAAAGTACTTATTACCTTTAAATGAAGTGGTTGACATCGGCCCACACACATCAGTGTGAACTAACTCTAATACTGAGGTAGCTCTTTTATACTTCAACCTTTTGAAGGGTTTTCTTGCTTGCTTTCCCTCTATGCATGGGATACATGGTTGTTTATCCACTTCCGCAAACTCTACGCCGTCAGCTAGACCCTTTTTGAGTAGATCCATACCAATACGACAAAGATGTCCTAAGCACCTATGCCAAAGCTGAAACATGGATAGCTCGAACTGCGCATTACAAGCTAAAATTTCTTGCGGAAAATTAACTGAACAATCTAATGTATACAGTCCACCACTAAACGAACCATGCAATAGAGAATTACGAGTATAAGATACATCATTTGAACTATAAAAATTACAACCATTCATATCAAAAACGATTGAGAAACCTTTTTCAACAATTTTCTTTACTGAAAGTAAATTACATTTTAAACCGGGAACATGAACGACATTAGTTATTTTATTTATTAGTGGATTAGCAGTATGAATAAAAACCTCACCAATACCCACAGCTGGCAACATCTCACCGTTTGCAATGGCTATCTTCCCACCATCAATGTGTTGGTAACTTCGAAACCATTCACGATGCGAAGTCATGTGTGAAGTCGCTCCTGAATCGATGATCCACTTGTTACCATGATCACCCGGTGCAGACAAAGCCATTTCCAAAACATTATCGTCCGTGTTAACTTGTCCCGTAGCGATGACAGTCTGTCCTGTTTTCTGCGTACAGTTTTCTTTCCTTTTATCCTTATTAAGTTGACAATTAGGGCTCTTATGCCCAGGCCGTTTGCATTTGTAACATATTATGGTCTTCCTTTTATGTGTAGACCTTATTGCCGCCTCATCACTTTGAGCTTCTTTCGACATTTCACTCAATAATTTCGTCTTTACCAACTCCGACGTCACTTCTATGTTACTGTGTTCTAAGGCCATAATCAATGGTTCATATCGTGGAGTTAAACCACCCAAAATTATCGCAGCAAGAGAGCTATCATCTATGATTTTGCCAATATCGGCCAGATCCTGTGCGGTTGTCATGACTGCGTTCAAGTACATTTCAATATTTGTGAAATCTGACAAGCAGTACCGATACAAACGTCTCTCCAAAGACAGTTTTCGACCTAACCCGCGATCCTCATAAGCTCTTTGCAGAGAATCCCATGCTTGCTTTGCTGTCGTTGCTGTTCTTACATGCGTGATAGCAGCACCTTCGACTGTAAGGCATATTTTGGACAGAGCCTTCTGGTCGTTTTTAGCATGTATGTCTAGAGGAGTTTTATCAGCCTCTACATACCCATTTACGGTGCTCCAAAGTTCTTCATGCTTTAACAGCATACGCATTTTGAATTTCCAGCTAGAGTAACCATCGCGATTGCTCAACATCGGGATTCCTTGAAAACTGGTTGCAGCCATAATTATCTTCTTTTAATTAAGATATTTCGTGCTGATATCGAATGTGGAATATAATATTATATATAAAGAGGAAAAACTGTTCATCTGTTGTAAAAGATTTATTATGAAGTGACACATCAATTATATGTCTAAAATAGAAGGATGTATATTTGAATACATTTTGATTATAAACTAGCCAGTATTCTACAACAAATAGACTCGTCAGACAGAAATAACAGACTCGTCAGACAGAAATAACAGACTCGTCAGACAGAAATAACAGACTCGTCAGACAGAAATAACAGACTATATGCAAATTGTTTTTTATGTACGTAACTACTAACACTAGTCTGAAATAAACATTTTGTTTTAATAACTCAGAAATTTCTTTTCTCCATTTAACTACAACTCTATAAAACCATAAAAATGCACAGTCCCTTCAGTGTCGTTATATAGAGTTTACACTGTATATATATTATATACTACTAAAAAAAAATCCATTAGAAAGTGCTAGCATTAAGCATATTTGAAATAAATTATTTTGAATTTATCCATACCATACTACACATAACTGATAACTGTTGGGGAAGAAAGGTTCTCGAGTGGCGACCACGAACCGGAAGACGCAGCGTAGGTAGGCCTCCCACTAGGGGGACAGACGACATTGTGCGCGTCGCAGGTAACCGGTGGATGCAAGTCGCCAATTGTCGTTCATTGTGGCGTTCCAAGGGCCAAGGCCTATGTTCAGCAGTGGACGTCTTCCGGCTGGTGATGATGATGATGATACTACATATTTATATACTTTAATAAATAATATTTTATAATTCTTTGTTGGGACTTAATTAGCAATAAATAAATTTGTAATCTACACTACAGAGATATTATTAGTTTACACGCAAATGGTAAACAAATTGCAAGTTTGAAGGTGGAATCCTGGCGCATGACTTACAGAACCTGCCAATAATCACTTTCCACTAATCACACAAACTATATTAAAAAACTGATTGGATATCGCAGGAAAAACAGATAAATCTAACAGTTGCCGGAAGTTAAGTAAATTGACCGATTTTACTCACTTTTTGTTCTATAGACTTTGTCTTCGTTTGATTGTATTATTTATAGCATATTTGCAAAACTGGTATTAAGGATGTAATACAAAAATTTCACTAAAAACAGAAAATAAACAATACAACAAATTAGTATTTTTTTAAACGTGTATACGTGACAGATTAAACTGGCTTGACTGTGCTTGACTGACTGACTGACATCTGACAGTGACAGACAGACAGACAATTATTCCTCGGAGAAAGGACTAAAAAGAATGGAATCGGCTTAGGAATTAAAATCAAACCACTTTGTATATCCTATCCTCTCCTCTTTCGCCGTATAGGACATGCATTTTGAAAGGTTGTAAAATGATTGTAAACTCGTAAAAAAGCTAGTGTTGTTGTCCATACAAGCTTACATTTATCGATATTTCGACAATGTCATCCAAACCATTTTTTAATGCAGCGTTTCAGTTCTTTAATTATGTATCAATATATTTTGTTATGAATGAATGTAATCATTTATTTCAAATAAGCTAAAATGACTACTTTTGAATTGTTATATTTTTCGGTAAACACTACCAAAGAGGATGTAATAGATAAACGCTACTAATATTTCGTTGTGTTTAATGTTATAACGCAAAAATAAAGCTGTGTAGACGTTATTTGGTCCGTATTTTATCAAAATATTGGATATTTTCGAACGGAAATCTGACCGGGGTGATTCTTTGTTTGTTTGTTTACTTTTGGTATATTTTCGTAATACATCGTAATTACATCATAACGATAATAACTTGAAGATAAAGTCATAAAATCCAATATAATTATCAGAAATTTTCCATGCTGTGACGTCATACCGCGTCATAACGTACCTCAGAGGAGTAAACCAGATGGTATTCATTTTAGTTAACGCCTTTAGCTTTGTTTTGAGACCCTCTCCGGTTACTTTGAGAGTCAACCACTCTGACTATTCTACCACCTCTGAGCCACCACCTTGACTACCACTACTTTATAGTAGGCTTGTTAAAAAAATATCGATACAGTTGAAATCAAACTACTTTTACGGATTTTATCGGTTTATTTTTTGTTTTTACTATCCCGACGTTTCGAATGCTTTGCAGCACCCATGGTCGTGGGATGACTGAGATGTTGAACGACCTTATGTCACAATTATGCCGGTGTACCCTCAGGTCTTATTAAACTTTATTCTAATCGGGAATTAACGCGATTTACCTTATATCGATACCTCGGGGCTCAAAGGGCGTAAGCACCAAAACTCGACTTTTCAGGAGAGCCAAAAAACAATTTTTTTTTTTTTTTTGACATAACTTTTTTGGTTTTTGACCTAAATAAGCTAGCTTCATGATACCAACAAGATTAGCTGTCACGAACAAAATGACATCGAAAATGTGGTCGCGGTTACAAATATACATGTACACGCAAAACAATAATATGTTCATTTAAAAAGATAACTTACATACTATAAAATAAGGTTCAATAATAATTGCAGACAATTGAGCGACAGCCGTCTCCGTAGCTCTTATTTAGCTCTTATTTTCGTGACCACTTTTCGGGTCGTGACAGCAAATCTTGTTGGTATAGTATATCGATGGCTTTACAGGTCAATAAATGTCTTGAAACCTCTACGGATTTATTTATTTGGAGCAGATAAACAATGAAGGGTCAACCGACCCTCAAGCCATTTAAACACCAGAAGTCTTATTTTTTTCTGATGCAGACCACAGTAATATTATATTTGGAATAAATTTAAAAATAACTAAATTAGCTTTCCTATACGCCCCGAAAAATTGCATGTTTGGGGCGGTTACACCCCAAAAATCAATGAATGTGTGATGAGTTAAGGTTGTAACCGCCAATTTGCCTACTAATTCTATCAGTTTGTAGACAGTTACTTTGATTTCTACAGTTGATTTAATATAAATTGCAATTTTATATGGACTTTATCAACGTAGCATACCTATTTATCAGTGGCGTGCACTCCATACAGCCAAAAAGACTGTGCCTACCCTCTTTTTAATGCCTATTATTTAATAACTATTCCAAGAAATTTTATTTTTTGCCTACCCTGGCATAAAAATGTATGCACGCCACTGCTATTTATTAACGAATTATACAAATAATTATTGATATTACCTAGTCCAGTAGTTAATTGCATGACTTACCTAAAAACTATTCAAATTAATATAATAAAGCTGAAGAGTTTGTTTGAACGCTCTAATCTCTGAAACTAACAGTCGGATTTGAAAAAAATCTTTTGAATTTGATAGTTAAATTCTTGAGGAAGGTATTTAACATCACGCTACGACCTTCGGGGGTGAAGCAAAAACGTTTCTCGTGGATGAAGATGACGTGGAACAGCTAGTTTACATTTTAAAAGGAAAATGATAAATAAAAATCACATTATGTAGGTAATTTATTAAATGATCTAGGTATCTTCAAAGGAGTTGTTCCAGAAATGTATGGAGCGTGGGCCAGCACCATGTACACTATATGAATATATAACTATGCAATATAGTAACTGTTTTGTAAAGTTCTCTTTTTTTAATATTGCTTCGTTTTCTTGTACATTTAAGATATCATGGTCAAGGAGAGCAATACAAAAGAGAATATAATACTACTGTAGCAACACCACACAATAATATGATGGACCGGAAATACGTAACTTAAATGTAATTTTGACAACTGACTGAGTGAACATACTGCAATTGAACTTGTTGTGAAATATCACTCATACGATGGATTCCAATCCAAATCACAGCCGATAATCAATACAGTACCCGGACCAAGAAAGAAGCAATCAATTAATGTCCGTAAACTTAAATAATCACTAAAAACAACGGAAAATAATATGTACTCACGTAAACAATCTTACAAAACGTCATACCTATAGCATAAACTGTCAAGTAGTAAACTAATGTCAAACGCAACTGTCATGGCTGCCCTAAAAACAGGGTGGACATACTAAATAACTCCATAAGTAACATTTTTGTACAATTGTACTCTGCTTCAAATTAATTTACGAGTATTTTTATGAAACTCTCCTATGTTTTTCCTATTTTTCCATGTAGTGTAAATAGTGGTGGCCCAAAATGGAACATCTCCTTTAGCACTAACAACCTAACCATCCAGATAGATCTCATTTAATATTTTATATGTATTCTTTTTCTAGTATTAGTTTATTTATTTTATTATAAATATAATAATATGTATATGTTATTATTATATTTCATTTTTATTAATTGTATACAAGACTTGCTCCTACCTTTTCATTGTTTCTTCGTTCCTTATAGGAGCCTGCTGGGAGAGAGCTCATATTAGGTTAAGTACACCATTGTACATAATATTGTGTGTTATTTTGTATTTTAAAACTGTGTTTGCAATGTGTACATAAAGTATGAATACAAATAAATAAACAAATCTTGAGATCATAAAATTAACCTTTTTTATTCTTTTGGTGGCCGGTTATTAGGTAGGTAACTACATTGGTATACCTAGGTATTCATAGGTCTATGTAGATTTAAAGTACCCAACTACTAACAGGTCACCAAAAGACTTAAAAATGACAATAATTGAATAATTGATGTCAAGAGTTCCTTGTTCTTTTTAAGATGGTTAGTTAATAGTGTTAAATTTTGTGGCGATACTTAGATTGTTTGATAAACAATATTTTTATTATCTAAAGTGATCTTTATTTATCATTTTCCTTTTATAATGAACTAGTTGTTCCATCCAGCTTTATTTTATTAGTACCTACTTATAAATAAAATGTGTTATTGAATAGTTTTTGGGTAATACAGGTAATTAGGTATAGGTAACATCAATAATTATTTGTATAACTTGTTATCTGAGTTGATAAATAGGTATGCCAAGTAAATAAAGTCCATAATATAAAATTGTAATTGATATTTAATCAACTGAAGAAAACAAAGTAACTGTCTACAAACTGATTGAATAGTAGGCAAGATGACGGTTACAACCATCATTCATCACACATCCATTGATTTTTGGGTTGTACGTGTCCTTTATTTTAGACCAAAAGAAATTATTAAGGGCGTATCGGGCAAGTTGATTCTTTAAAAATTGATATGTTCGGGCGTAAGCACCATAATATTACTAGGAATGTCGTTTACGACCCAAAACTAAAAATATATCGTTGAAAATTGTTAGGCGTAAAAGCATTTGTATAATCTACGGTGGTGTTTACTACCATCGCGTTTATGATAATTAACAGTGGTTGCTGTTACGACACAAAAATTAAAAATATCTGTTTTATTTTCTACAAAAAATGTGGTCGTAAACACCATTTTTTGGCGAATTGAAAGATTTTAAATATACAGATCGATAGAGCAGAAAAAACTGAGTAGGGCTGCATTAAAAAGTCATTTTCGCCAAAATGGTGGTTACGCCCTTTGAGCCCCGAGGTATCGATATTTTGGCTTGACGTTTCGGCCGGGTTGCAATTAGTTATTACTGTTGGTCCAATCTACGCAATAAGAGCTTACAGTATCTTGAGGCCGTGCAGTGTTTTGATCAAAGATATTATATATAGAAGATAAACATAGTCCGTTAAAAAATGAAACCAAAAAAGAAAAACCTATGTGTGAGTGAATTGTTTATGTGTAAAGGAAAAAAAGTGTTGTTAAAAAGTACTACGTACGTAATCGATATCGATGATATTTTGTGTGAAGATTTACACGATTATCTGTTTAATTTAAAATTGATGTTGATTTATAACAAGTTACTAATAACCTTTAGTATTGCAAATCTTATAATGATAAATTATCAAAAGTGGTAAAACAGTCGTTCTAAACAAAAAAATTAGTTTCTTTTTGCTTGAAACATCGTAAATTAGATCATGTAAATAAGTTATCGTTACGCATGATAAATACTCAAATCAGCATGCATTATAAACAATAATTATTAACGTTTTTCAGTATGGGTGAAGGAGTATCCCCTGAGATCCTTGAGAAGTATGCAATATTTCTAAATAGTATAAAACCAAAACATTTGGTGGACGTGTTGGTCTAACAGTTCAACATCCTGGCTGGCGTATTGGGTAGCCAGCTGGTGGTTCGATTTCCACCAGGTGTCTGGGTTTTATTTATCTATTAAGTATGTATTTACAAATAAAAGTATATGAGTATGTATTAGTAAAAGTTGTCTGGTTTCCATAGTAAAGGCTCTGCCTTGTTTGGGATCAGATCACCATGTGTGGATCGTACCAGGTTATTATTATAAAGACAAACAATATACTTCTATTGTAAAATACATAAGGTAAGGTCCCCACCTAAGACTGTCACCGGGGTAAGACTGTCACTTTCAAATAACTCGAAAAATTCTGCGTTTTTTTCTAATTTAACTTGTCGATAAAACAGTTATCATGAAATGGTTCTCGGCTCAAAACACAGTTGTCACTTCTGCTGAACTATTTGGTCAATATCACACAATTAAAATGTCAGTTGTAAGAAAAAAAAAGGCTAGTTGGTGGATCTGAAAAAAACATTAAAAAAATTGTGATATTAAATGTTAAATTGAGATATCTTTGCTGTAAGTAGCATCATACCAACATAGAATTTAAAATTATCTTGTTATTATCACATAAAACAAATAAGTTTCCTTAATATTTAACAAAATAAAACCATAATATAAAATTGTCAAAGTGGGGGAAGACTATCAGTTTACCAGGGGCAAGACAAACGTATGTTAGTCTTGCCCCAAGTCAGATATTCTAAACATTTTCAAAGCGGGTATCGGCTTTAACTAGGTGCTAAAAAATAATTATTAGTTGCTACCTAGAAAAACTAATTGTAATAACCCTACTAGCGACATCCCGCGCTTTTACTCACGTATACAATTAAGAAAATTGATGACAACAGAGAGACAGATATACATACGCATTTATAAATTTGCATATAGCATTCTTTCGAAAGCTTCCTATATTGTATAAAGGAAAGTTTGTGAGAGTTTGTGTTTGCTCCTTCTTTATACTTTAATAGCTGAACTATTTCATAGTGACAATGAGGTTTTGATGTAGATAAAAAAAAAACAATTCAAAGGTTTTACACCCCTGTTTTCGATTGTATATGCAATTATGCTGATGTATTCATTGTTTTATATAAGCTTATAGTGTTAATGTACCAGTGGCGTTACTGTCTTAAAGGTAGGGCATAAAAGTATGTCAGAAAAATACAGTATGTTTGTCCGACAGTAAAGTATGTTAGCACCTTACCTTACTTATTTCAGTATTCATAAAAATATATTGTAAATATATACTTCAGCTTCTTAGTGACGACAGTAATAGAGCACGTTTTATCTGGTAACATCTTAATATTATTTAAACCACAGGAACACGAAGTAAATTATTTGTTGTGAAGGATCGAATAAGAAATGTTATCACCAGAGAATCAAACTTGCCGACGTAGGTCAACGAATTACCAGACTGGAGTGGCTGCTCATATTGGCTGTAGAACCGATGATATGGATGGATATCACAGACAGAAATCAAAATCTTTATCACAGACACTGGAATATTGTAGGGATTCCACCCATCCTCGTTTTTAATCCGCATCTATTTTTGTCATAACAAAGAATTATTTTGATAATCTGAAAGAATACATTTGAATTATTATTATTATCATATCAATTTACATAAAGAATATAGAGACGGCAAAATATTTTTAGACCGAATAAATATAAACTCCTTGAAACTAAAACAAAAAGACGTAGAATTTATATTTGTTCTATTAAAACTATTTGCTTTATTATCGATGTCGATACTCATGACGTCAGGACTTTTTCAAGCCCTATTGTAAACAAATCGTTTTACATTTTACACAAAATATCCCGCTATTCTTCTTATAGAAGTAATAAATTATGATCAGTTTGAAGAAAAACATGTATTCTACGATATTATTACGATTTTCAACCAAAGTTTCAACCAAAACCATAAAAATATAGCAAGCAAAAATGCAGTCAGGAATAGTAATCAATTACCTGTGAAATGTTTACTTATTCGTTTTATTACGAGTTGTAACATCACATGCACTTATTGCACAAGCCACCCTAATGGAACAATGATATTTCATATTATAAATTTGAGATCGTGCTAAATTATTATGATATAATTTGACAGTAAACAGACCGCGAGGCAGCGTTGCAGTGGCTAATGTCAAAAGTGATGCGGAATAAAAAAAAAGAATTTTATCTCTGCCTCTGTTGCACTCGTGCAGTTTGTATTTGATTAGAACTTCTCCTTCCCACGCTATGTTCATCTTTTTGAACGTAGTGAAAAAAATCTTAAATCTATGGTTTTGATTGATATTGGATTTAATTATATTTATCACAGGATCCCAAGCCGGTGGTAACACTCAACCATCTTCTCTATTGATATTAGGATGTTTTTTTATTTCAATAGCCTCACGAATCATCCTAGATAGGAATCGGTGTTCTTTTGCTAGGATTTGTGGTTTATCAAATCTAATATAATGGTGGGTGCGATCCTGAACGTGTTCACATACTGCAGACTTCGTACAGCGTCGGTGTTTCACATCAGCTATGTGTTCTTTAACGCGACTTTTTATTGCACGCTTTGTTTGCCCAATGTACGAGAGCCCACAGTCAATCGAGTTTATAAACTCCTGCATCTTGTAGAGGTATATGGCACTTGACAGGTGGTAAAAACTGACTAATCTTCCTTGGTGGCTTAAAATAAGTTTTGATCGAAGCTCGCTTTAAGATGTAGCCAATCTTGTCTGTAACCCCTCTAACATATGGTAGAACAGCAGGCTGACGCTCGACAGTGGCTGGTTTGACACGTTCTCTATGACGGCAGCGCGGGACTCTGAGCTTGTTGACAGTACAGTGTACAGTACGATACAGTGTTTTATCGATATTTTTTTCAACAGATATATGGCCAACCCTAGGGGTTAGTCAAAGCAACCTTATAAGCTTCTAGAGCCGAGGCTTGGAGGGAGGACTAAAGCTTAGGACTAAAGACTCTGAGACCAGGTAGGTATATTCTCTAGGTATAATAATCTAATCTTTGTCTGAGACTATAGAAAGATAGAAAGCCATGAAAGCCAAGTAGTGGTGACCACAGATTATAGGTGGTGGTGACATTCGCTGTCTTTGTGCGTTTATTGTAAAACTAATTATATTAGGTCCATCTCTTTGGTTTATTTATTGTGCGATACGATACGAAAGGTCGATGGGTCAGTAAAAATGTATTTTTACAGTATTGTTTTTAGATAATTATTCGTCATGGTTTTTGCTCTTTGCCTTTAAAAATTGAAACTATGATTTTAATATATGCATGTAAGTTGTATGTTATGTTATATTATTTGATAGGTTAATAGTTGATAAAACAAAAATGTTGTCATTGTTGCAATGTTGCAATGTTGTTTTTGCCCATTTCTTACGACTGCAGAAAATGTTTTTGTATTTGTTTTTGGTGTAATTAAGTTATATAATGTATAAATGTGCTGTAACTGTTAATAACTAGCTATATGTAACCAGCAAGCAATCCAATATAAATTTCAATTTGTGATTGAAATTTATAGGTAGGTATTGAAATATTTCGTTTATTTGTAGTTTGTTTGTAGTTCAATCAAGAACCTTTTACCATCATTAAACATTCAGTAACAAACAAGGTTAAATATATTTACATTATTTCGTAGTTTATAGATGATTATTTGAATATATAATAATAATAAATAATAATACCAGCCCTTGTTAATGTCCCACTGCTGGGCACGGGCCTCCCTTCAAGATGAAGGGGCTTAGGCCATAGTCCACCACGCTGGCCAAGTGCGGGTTGGCGGACTTCACACGTCATTCGAAAGCTAGTTAGTCTTTCTCGGACATGCAGGTTTCCTCACGATGTTTTCCTTCACCGAAAGCTAGTAACAATCGCACAAAGACGATTCGCACATGATTCATTGAAGAAATCAGAGGTGCGAGCCGGGGTTCGAACCTGCGCACCTTGTTTCCAAGGCAAGCGCTCGCCCACTGAGCTGTTACCGCTCTATTATTTGAATATACACAGTAATAAATTTTACTTTGTTTATTTCATGTTTATTTAGATATTTTCAATTCCGATTCTTCTTTTTCATTAGTAAATTCAAAGGTACGACTTTCCTTTAACTGCCGTCTGTCAGAAAAAATAATAAATAAATGTATTTATGTTTACTATCATCATCATCATCATCATCATGTATCATCTATTGGAGTCAGAAATTATTTTGTAAATCTATCTGCCTACTCGTAGTTTATTAATTTATCTATTATTATTTATTTCTATATTATTTTTATTTAATTTTTATATTTACCATATTATTGTACACCTACATCTTATAACAGCACCAATCACACTAGTATGTATGTATCACGCATTAATTCACGCATCTGTACCTCCCTTGGCAATAGCTGAAAATCAGTGCTTTTGCTTCTTGAGCAATATCCCCACTGAGCTACTGCCTTTTTGCATTGCCACAGCACACACATATATACAAATGATCAAACTGTGTATTTTGTTGTGTATAATTGATAGTTACCTATGTATATTACTGTGTTGTTTGTATGTGTGTGAACTTGGCTGCAAATAAATGTTTTATCTATCTATCTATATTAAGTAGGTATACATATATGTCTGTATGTATTTTATTTAGATAATTTATTTAAATTAATTATTTTGTTAGTTATTTATATTTCTTAAACACACTACGTCCCATTTTTTTATTCCAACTTTTCACTCGCAGGCCTGCTGGAAGTACAAAGGCACAGCTTATTTCTAAAGAAAGAAATAAGCTGTGCCTTTGTACTATTCTTTTGTATATTTCCATTTTCCTGTAATTTTATTGTGTGCACAAAAATTATAAAATAATAAATAGATAAATAATGAGGTAATCTTGAAGAATAGTAATCTGTTTGTTAGCAGTGATGTCAGACTAATGTCTTAACTAAAAACTAAAAGTTTAACACATTAGTAACTATGCCTGTACAGTACTTACATATTAATTTCACACAAATGCAATTCATTGGCAACATCCAGATAAAAAAAGTTGTTTTATTCTCTTTTAACAACATAATCTTAAAGCTTTAATTTGTATAAAGACCTATATCTTTATACAAATTAAAGCCATGTGGAAATTGTATATTGATGATGCTTAGTTAGTTAGTAGGAGAAATAGTTGTGTGAAGTTATGAATCATTTGGAAAAGAGATGTTGCAAAATGTATGGAGCCTGGGCTACACTATACTTTAAAATAGGGCAACATACATATAACAGTTTTTAACTATCCATTTACTTTAATTTAGCTTTATTTGCTTGTAAAACTTAAGAATTTATACTTACAATTGCAACACATAACAAAAAACTGTCATGGCGGAAAAGTGTCACAGTCATGTGTCCTTTTTATTATCTGTTTTCTCTTACATATTTCTAATAATTACAATGTCAATGATAATCAATTCACTACATGAGGGGGCTAAAAGCAAAAGCGCCACTGTCCAAGATTTTTTTTGGCGTAAAGTAGCAAGAACATTTATAAATAATAAAATTGATTACAGGACAGTCTGAGCGTTGGGACAGTGTAAGGTTTGCATCAAAACGCTTGGACAGTGGCGCTTTTGCACCTAATACTTACAAAAAATCATCTACCGCCAATATGTGGCGGTGTCATGGCCGACCATTCTGTGATTACTGTGATTGGCCAATTTGGACAGTAGCGTATTTGCAATTTAACTGATAAAGACTGTGTCGTTTTGCTTCTCAAATTTTTTTTCGAACTCGTTTTTTATGGGATTGTGCTAACATTGTATTCAAACGAGTTGAACCATTCCATAGGTTTCAAAATACTCTACCAGATGGCATTCTTAGTTCAGTTTGAGCCAAAATGGACAGTGGCGCTTTTGCTTTTAGCCCCCTCACATACAATATACACACACAACCAACTATGACATGGCTGGCTGATAGTTTAATTCGGCATCGTGATTCGTGCGTGAGACGCCATCTTAAGACGCCATGTTGGATGTAGATATAAAATAAATGATAATGACAATAATGTTTAAAATTACAACAATAATAGTCATTTAAACGAAATATTTATATTTTTCCCGAATTCTATGGATTTTTCTTGATTTTTTGAAGTGGTGTACATAGACCTAGCCCATTTTGCAACAAGTCCTTTGATTTTTATTGTTTTATGCTGCAACCAACTTACTGTGATAAGTTATTAATATGATAAACATCAAATGCCTGACAATTAATATTTTTTTCTTTTGTTATGTGGCCGGCCGGCTTAAAAAACAAATTAAAATATTTATTATAAGAGTATGGTGATTGTGATATCATGCCATGGACTAAGATGCTGAAATGTTTAATTTTGTTTCAGATGGCAACACCAGTAGAGCAAATTTCATGTCAACGAAGTTGTAGTGTAACAGTCTAAAAGGGATACAGTAATGCATGTACCAAAACATTTTAAAAGAACTAATGTAGATAGGCTATATATGACATTTTAAATATGATTTATAATAATTGTTTGTAGAAAGCTATGCTGAAATTGACAAACAGTTTTTGCAGATATTTATGGTTTACATGTGAGAGATTTGATATACCGCATGTGAGGGGATTTTCGCATATAATCTGTAAAAAGAAGATATGTGGTGGGGATTGTACCAATGCACAGCTGACGGCACAGTTCCACACAAGTCTGCGGCTGACAAAGCACCCCTACAAGAAAAAAAAGTTAAAAATAAAGATACCACCTCTAAATTCAAATGAGTGTAAGAAAGACAATCCAATGAGTGATCCTTTGCAACCAACTCTCAATCACGTCAGCGCTGGGGGGGCATTTGATGTGTGAGTTACAAATATATACTATAATTGACATTATATAATGCAAGGTACCAATTTTTTTTATAAACCTTTTTTGTCACACTGCTGGGCAAAGGTTTCCCCTATACACTTCCACCTACTCCGGTCCATAGCGATCTCTGCCTACTGCTTTTCAAAAGTACTTAAGTGGTCACACCATCTTTTACATGGCCTGCCCTGGTATCTTCATCCATTTGCACTGTGTGACGATTTTTTCCCATCTATTCCTATATCAATTTTTTTTTCTAGGGGTACCTAGAAAAAAAAATTGTACCTTGTTCTGTAGGTCCAATAATTTATGTTTTGCTCATTCTAAAAAATAATAATTATTTATATTTTTTTCCTGTCTCATCCATGACAAATTACAATTAAGACAGGTATAACCTAGAAGCCTGCTGTTTAGCCGTTTATTATGAGTTGGTTGCTTATAATTAGGGGTGGGTTTGTAAATACATATTTATAATTTCAATAGTTTTCATTTAATATTTAGTTTTCGACATGAATGAATCATGTATAATAAATGACTACACAGATTTTCATCAAATATAGGTAGCTCTAAACTATCCCTGAATACGTAGTACTTAAGTGCTTAGGGTTTTATGCGGCGACCTTCGGGCAGCTCAGTAGCTTGTGACCACTTGTGGGCCGTTATTTTCTCGTATCCATGCGTCCATGCATGCTTTGCGTATCGGACTGTCGCCTGCCACAGCCTAAAATCACAATCATGCTGTTTAGGCTGCAGTCCATGGCAATTAAATATACGTAACATATTCACTTTTAGACTTTAACAATCCATTATTGAACATATTTTTATCAGGAAATAACGCGAATTACCTTATATTTTATGCATTATACGGGGTGTAAGGGTCATCGTACCGAAAACCGATACCAGGGATCCAGTACATGATTCTGAACATTCTAGTGCTGAAATTTTTCATCGGCTATTTCATGAATTTCCAAAAAAAAATGCCGCTTTTTTAAAAATTAAATTATGATAACATCATTATTGGTATAATAATAAAGCCTAATTTCATTACTTATTTGTGCAAAATTAGCAATAAGCAGCAGCCGAAAAGTCCACTGATGAACTAAGGTCTCTCCTCCGGCATTCCGATTTCAAGTTAGATCCCCTTCATAAGATCCTCAAAGAAGCGTCGAAACGCTACTTTGAATCCGCGTCCCGTCACGCGAACAGTTTAATCCGCGCCGCCGCCGATTACGCCCCTAGTCTTTCTGACTCGCGCCGCAGACCACGGCACGTACTGCTCGACCCTCCTGACCCCATGACGGTCCTATTGGACCGGGATGCGCCGAACCCTCCCCGACAGCCGTATGCTACACTAGGTGACACCGGTCTCGCCGGCGAGGCCGAAGGGAAGGGTTGCCATAATCTCCACGCTTGGCAGGCGGCTTGATTGTAATTAGCAATGTAATTTGAAAAATAAATATTATTACGCACGTATTCATTATATGCTCAAAAGTTAACAAGTTAGTCATTTTCCATGTAAATGGTTTCTGTAATGTTGTAAGGGACAATATGAGAAATCTTATATAAAAGTTTTCGGTACGTAGTCCCTTACACCCTGTATAGTATACAATTTTATTTTTCCATTAGATATTGAATTTCTTAAATATTAGTTCCTCAGATGATGATGATCCATTTGAAGAATGGCGGAGACAGACAGGGGAGGCGACGCCTCCAGACGTCCCAAGTATCAAACAGTCGAAGCCCATTCCTCATGACTTCAGGACATGGGAGTCAGTAGGGAAGAAAACTGATTCAAAAGACGGTATGTTGGTGTTACCTTTTGTATATCTGACAAATAGCGACAGGAAAATATTTTAATTTATAAAATTATTCCTACTGTTGGAGTTATTTTTCTTCATGGGAGTACCCATAGATAACCACAATGGTTTCCAGGTTCTACATTCAAGTTCAAGGTGTTGTCTTACAATGTGCTGGCACAGTACCTGCTGGAGTGCCATCCGTACCTCTACACGGACTGCTCACCAAGAAATTTGAAGTGGAAAATAAGAGCTGAGCGCCTCTATGACGAGATCACCAAGTTGGAACCAGATGTAATATTAATGGCTTTGTTATTACTGATTTTTAGAATAGTGAGAGAGGTTACTGTATCCTACAGTTCCCTATATTAAAATCTCTGAATAGGTGATCAGAGGTGTAAGTATTTTATTTACTTAATAAAGCTAGTGTTTTTGTATTTCCACCTGAGGGTAAGTAATTCTACTAGGTCGTCCAGGTAGGTACCTCCGTAGTGACAGATATTCTGCCGCCAAGCAGCAGTGTGTAAACATTGCTGTGTTCCGGTATGAAGGGCAGTATAGGTGGGGAAACTACCGGGCACATAAGACTTAATATATAATGTCATAAGGATCGACAATGCGCTATTGATTCTTTTAGCAGGCTGCGGTGACTGTTTACCAACAGGCGGGCCGCCACTTTGCAGTATAAAAAAGTGATGATGTAATCGCGGATCGTAAAGCGCCTGCCACTGCCAGATAAGATCGCTCCGTTATTACAAAGGGGATAAAGCGACAGGCCTTTAGCCGCCAGCAAAGTAATTCATTGTAGAGTACATGCAACATTACTGACTGCAGAAATACAACGCCATTCTACCATATTACTTTTATTAATTACTTCATATAAGTATGCCAGTCGGGGTCTCGGTAGTCCGTGCTTTTATAACCAGGTTACTTACTTTTGTGGTGGTTGTGGCAATCCCAAAAACTTTTAAATTCCAATACTATATTAAATAATTATTACAATTTGGAATGTTCACTATAGCCAATATATTTTCTAGATCCTTTGTCTTCAAGAGGTGCAGGCGTCGCATCTGAACAGTTTTTATTCAAAGTTCGAGCAAATCGGTTACTTTGGTATATTTAAACAGAAAACGGGTCACAGACAAGATGGCTGCGCTATTTACTTTAAGCAGTCGCTCTTCGAGATGGAGGACCATATTAGCGTAAGTGGAATTTGTATTTGTGTTTAAATGTACAGCTTGTCATTTAGTGGTGCTCCCTCGCTGCTGTTTAAACTGATTGCGAATATTTTCTAACAATTAATACATTCAATAACAAATGCTAGGAATCGTTACATTCTGTTAGGAATTGTTAGATGTTTTATGTGCTCCCAAACCGATGGAAAATGTGAAATGGGCTCGCAGTTTGGATTTACATTCCGAGGCGTCAATGTTGACAACTGTTTCTGTGTGTTGTTACAATTTTTTATCTTTACATAGTATAAAACAAGTCGCTCCCGCTGTTGGTACACTTAGATCTTTTAAACTACGCAAGGGATTTTAATGCAGTTTTCAGCAATAGATAAAGTGATTCAAGAGGATGGTTTATATGTAGAATGCGCGGGCGGAGCTGCGCGGGTCAGCTAGTTTAAATATATATAGTTGTCTAAATATTAGTGAACATTTTTCAGAGGAGTGTGGGAGAACTTCGCTCATAACAGAATTTCCTTAGCATCAATCTAAAACAAATTTGTGGCACCGCATCATAAATATTATTATTATTAATATAAAATAAAAGTGTAAATCTGTGAATAACGACGTCTAAAATAAACTCAATGCTAACGAAATAATAGGTATTAGAAAAGGATAATGCTAAAATATAAACTGATTATGAAATCAAGTTAGTGGAAAATACAAAAAAAAAGAGAACAAATTTATCCATACAAAAAGTGTATTTGTTATAATATGCACATAATGTCGAACAGTTTGAGCATGTCATATGATTATTTATTATTCTTTTAAAATGTAGGCCAAGGTATGGGCCAAGGCTGGCGCGAATTGAACTGAGACAACGGATTGTCTTTTTGTTGGATGTTATGAGACATGGATTGTATCATGCCATCGACTTGTTATCAATATGGTTATATTAGCTGTTACCAGATTTGGTTTGCGACCTCTTTGTAACAAGACAATGTTAAGAAATTAATTAAACATACAGTAAGGCGACCTCGATCTTATAACGCACTAGTAAAAAATATTACGTATTTTAAAACTTGACCAACTGTTTTTAATGCAAATGAAAATTTATAAGGAGCTCGTATATAAAATCCGTATATTTGTCGGCCTAATGTAATAGTTTTACTTTGAGTTAGTTAGTATTATTTATTCTGTAGGTAGTTACACATTCTATTATTCATTTCATTTTTCGGCCACAGATAGGAAAGGTATTGGTGTCCAATAGGTTACAAATTAACTTCCAGTACAGTAACTTATTATCATTGATTGTTATCTCGGTTTATTATTATCTGACAGTGACTTTTGTTTAATTCTTAGGTACTCGTATGTTTATATGTATAAATCTGCTTACTTTGCGAATGTAATCATGGCAGGATATCACTGGTGATGGTCCTTTTAATACGTGCGTCTTTCATTGAAAGGTGAATCTTCTATTGTACTGTTATATACTTTAACAATGCTCAGGATTTTGTATTGTGCTCTTAAAATGCTTGCTCTAACTTTCCTTACTGGTCATGAAACCGCAATACTAACTGTGTAAAGCTGCAGCTCACTCCTTGGCTAAGTGCAGACAGCATTTTAGAATAATATTAGTAGTAATGTTGTCTTTTACTTACGCGAATATTACACATTGAAATTAAACTACTTTTACGGATTTTATCGCGGTTTATTTATTGATTTTACTATCCCGACGTTTCGAATGCTTTGCAGCACCCATGGTCATGGTCATGGTCCTCCCGTGACCATGGGTGCTGCAAAGCATTCGAAACGTCGAGATAGTAAAATCAATAAATTAACCGCGATAAAATCCGTAAAAGTAGTTTAATTTCAATAATATTAGTAAGTTTTTTTTTTATAAAGAATGCAATTTTATTAAAAATTATAACTAGCTGGATGTGAAAAAAAAGTTAGACCAGGACCATTGGATTAGGTCAAATAACTGTCAGGATATAATAATATGCTACTAATGATGAGTGAATACTAGGTAATAGATCTTTAACTTGGACCCCCTATTTCCGTAGGGTGTCGGAAGAGGTGACTAAGAGAAATCCAGAAGACGGGCAGCAGCGTCTTCTGTCCAACATCTAGCCATAAGTAACCTGTGATCCCCAAGACGCCTGTCAAGCGTAGGGATTATGGCAAAATCCTTGGGGGAGGCCTGTATTCAGCAGTGGACGTCTTCCTGTGGTTGACGATGATGAGGTCTCTAACTAGGTGGTAGGTACCTTGCGCAAGGGACCGTCTAGGTAGGAATCACTGCAGTGTTAGACATTTATGTGTGTTGGTGTGAAGAGCACTATGGCTATTTGGTAACTAGTTTTGCTGCACTGCAGCTGTCAGGTTAACGTCTCGCTTGTCTCGTTTACAGGTTGAATATCTGTTCGCAGGTGGAGTTCTATCAGCCCGAATTGCCGATACTGAACCGTGACAACATTGGTATAATGGTGAAGCTAGTACCGCGGGGCGTGCCTGGCTCGCGAGTGGTCGTGGCCACCACTCATCTGCTGTATAACCCAAAGAGGACAGATGTTCGGCTCGCGCAAATGCAGGTGCTGCTCGCCGAGATTGACCGGTTCGCCTACTACACTAATGGTAGAGAGTGAGTATGCTGCATTAGCTATATGATCATGAACAGGCAATACCTGACATAGTTATCATCATCATTATTAGCCGAAAGAGCCGTCCACTGCTGTATCAGCTAGTGCTTCCCCATTTTGATCGAGGGATGACCTTAAGTGAGTGGCATACACTAGAAGGTCGAACGCCGTGCTACTGGCGCTGAGGAGATCATTCTGCTCTAGGTTACATTACATTATCATTTATTAGCAGCCGAAACTCGCCCACCGCTGAACAAAGGCTTCCCTCTTAGAACCTTACATACCATACTCGCCACGCTTGGTACATTATATTATCACATCCCGTGAGCATTGCATCGTATTAAACTCTCATTTTCCATTAACGATTTCTTAGTGCGGCTGTGATACTGCTATTATCGGTCCATACTGGTAGTGAATTGTATAATGAACTGTGTTTGGGCTTCAGTGCAATGCCTACAAAGCCATTTCGATGTATCGATGATGTGGGCGATAGGTTTCCCAGGATCTTGAGAAGCTTGATAATAAAACACCGGTCTCTTGGAAGCAGTAGGGAGGCAGCGGAGGCGGGGCAGAATTCCTTTTTCTTCCTTTTCTTCTTGACTTGTTGTGAATCACTTGTGAACCGCGAATAAAATCTCGGCCAATCAGCGTCCTTTTTATACTTTGCCCGAGTGTTTTTCTAGAAGGTTCTCTGCCTCACCCCCTCTGACCAATCTTTATTGATAACTTCTTACGTCTATTACATACAGGTTTTACCTTATGTCTAGGTCTTAGGTTAGGTCATTCCACAATTCTTGACATATGCGTGCGCACCCGGCGTTGCCTGGTTTTGGAATGAGAGCGCGCGGACGCGGCGGGGATATTTAAGTGACCTCGCCCCCCACCTTCCAGAGGGCCTAGACAAGATGCAATCGCTACATAGCGAATCTATTTCTTCATTCGCTAACGGTGTCAATTCCCTACAATTAGTCACGTGGTTTTTCGATGACTTATGTCATTCTCATACATTTTTATACTTTCTATTAGCGATAGCGATTGTAGAATGTTACATTGTCTAGGGGGGCTGGTATAAATATTCGCCCTACGTGCGCTCGCATGCCATTCTATGAGAGCGAGCCGTCGCACGCACATGCATGACATTATGATCTTAAATTTACCTATTTCTTACATAATTAACTTATCTAAGCATATTACAATACCCTATTCATTTCCCTTTTAAATAAAACACAATAACAAGTATATTTTATTATCCAAAAAATCCTTATTCTACTAGTTACACTACTCACTAGTTGAGATACCATTCTTATACGACTACCTTATCCTATTTTTCTTAACATCTAAAATACTGTAAAAACTATTGTAAACACGTAAAATATAATGTCCTTATGTCCCTATGCCTATCCTATGATAATATACACATGTAAACGCACTGTCTCACGCACTGAGTCTATTCTGTCGTGCACAGATGACTTGTGTTAATCTTGTGTTATCTACTATCCCTTTGGCCTGTTAGTTGGTTGTCATCATCATCATTAGCCGGAAGACGTCCACTGCTGAACATAGGCCTCCCCCTTAGAACGCCACAATGAACGACAATTGGCTATTTGCATCCACCGGTTACCTGCGACGCGCACAATGTCGTCTGCCCACCTAGGAGGCCTGCCTACGCTGCGTCTTCCGGTTCGTGGTCGCCACTAGAGAACCTTTCTTCCCAAACGGTTATCGGTTCTTCGAGCGATGTGGCCTGCCCATTGCCACTTCAACTTGCAGATTCTGAGAGCTATGTCGGTGACCTTGGTTCTTCGGCGAATCTCCACATTTAGGATTCTGTCGCGCAAAGAAACTCCGAGCATAGCTCTCTCCATGGCTCGTTGTGTGACTCTGAACTTCTCTAAAAGGCCAGCCGTTAGAGACCACGTCTCAGTACCATATGTCATCACTGGCAACACACACTGGTTAAAAACCTTCGTCTTCAGGCACTGCGGTATTTCGGACGAGAAGATATCGCGTAGTGTCCCGAACGCTGCCCATCCGAGTTGGATTCTTCGGGCGACCTCTTTGTCGAAGTTGGACCGACCTAACTGGATAGTTTGTCCTAGGTATACGTAGTGGTCAACAACTTCGAGTGTATCGTTCCCAACAACTACCGGTACGGGTGCAACATGGACATTAGACATGATCTTCGTCTTGTCCATGTTCATTTTAAGACCCACCTGTTGGGAAACGATACTAAGGTCGCTGAGCATTGTATTGAGGTCCTCCAGCGACTCTGCCATAATGACTATATCATCGGCAAAACGAAGGTGAGTGATGTATTCGCCATTGATGTTAATGCCGAATCCGTACCAGTCCAAGAGCTTGAAAACGTCCTCCAATGCGTTTGAGAACAGTTTCGGAGAAATAACGTCTCCTTGTCTCACACCTCGCTGCAATGGGATTGTTTCGTGCTCTCGTCCTGTAGTCGGATCGAGTTGGTTGTATTTTCATCATATTATTTATTTTTTCTCTTATTTTATCGTTTGAACGGCAGGTCATGGTCATGTCGCTGAAGCTGATCTAATTGTAACAAGACAAAAAGACATTGTGAAAAAATGACAATATTGATGAGTTTCTTGCCGGATCTTCTCGGTTGAGGCCGCATTGTGAGCTTTAAAAAAACAGGTCAAAAATGAATATTCGAATTATATAATTTTGAATTTCAATTTCTTCAGGTCGGGACATTTACCAATTATAGTGACCGGGGACTTTAATTCGACTCCAGACAGTGCTGTGATAAAACTTTTGGACAGAGGACGCGTCAGGTGAGAATATTGTCTATTAATTTCATACTCTATTAATGTTTATTATTTCTTATACTTTGACCATTTTATTATTGGTTTTTTGACAGCTCGACGTACGTTTGAAGTTTATAGGAACGTGAACATAGTAAGTAAACGAAGTAATCGATATCGAAAAATGTACATTCGATTAAATATTTTTTTGATTCTGACGACTCATCTTAATGTTTCAACCTTAAAACTTTGTTGTCTTTCTTTGTTATATCATGCATGAGGCCCTCAAAATAAAATGAATGAAAGTTAATGTAAACAAGACGAAAGTAATGAAAAAGCATTTATTTCTATGGATTTGTAATCTGTGGCACAATCGTAGCAATCGTTATGTGTGGCAACTCACTAAAGTGCGGTACGCGTCCATGAAGTACAATATTATTTCTGTGAATTTTGTAACTTTAACAATACGAAACTTTCGGCGTCAGCTGTCAAAAAACCAATAATAAAATGGACAGAGTATAAATACTTTATGCAATAATTCAGTGACATCTTATTCTGTGGTTTTGCTGCAAAATATTTCCAATTCAGTATAAATCTTGGAAGCAGACCGCGCTGATCTATGTTGTTGAGACTACCTTGTGATCAATCAAAAGAGTATAATTATCATTTTCGTCTTTCGTAATTATATTATACTGTGCCTTGTGAACTATAGTGTGGATTATGTGTGTGTAAGTGGAATAAGTTCTTTTTCTCTCTTGATCGGCATTTTATATGCACCTAACAATATGATTAGGTATCTTTAAACATTTTGCCATAAGAACATGACAGATGGAAGGATACAATTTGAAATGCTAAGTGAAATAAGTAGTTTTCAATTGCTAGATGCACGGCGCTGCTTTCGCTTTCGTTCCTAACTTGAGATGTACTAAAGTACACACGCACGCACGCGAGTAGTACGCGATATATGATAGTTATCTGCAGTGGCATGCGAGTCTTAACATGTTAGTGCGTCGTTACTATGACATATGTACTATTCAACATAATAGATAAACGTCATTGTTGGTTTTGTATACGAAGTTTATATCTTGACCACTTCGTCGTATTTCACAAGACTTTCAAGCCACGTTGGGCTTGCTGCTGACTGCCACTGACCTATTGAAAAAGGCTTAGTACTGAACCACTTTAGTAGGTCAGTGTGTACTAAACAATTAACTGTACAGGTGTCAACTGTATATATTTGAATTATTGATATATTATAATATCGATAATTTGTAAACCTTTCTCTTTTTCTGTCAGCGCGAGCCCATTTCGTGACAGCTCAGATTGGAAGCGGATAGGTGTAACTGACAATTGCCAGCATTTATCAGTCTACTTGAACAGGCGAGAAGGACGTGCCACGGATTTTGGTAAATTACAAGTTAGTATTCCATTAAGAAACATGATAATTTTTATTTTATTTTGAAACAAATTCCACAGCTCATAAGTCCGAACATATTTCCTATACAAAAAGCCAAGAAAGGATTTAACATTTTTTATCTAATTAATATAAAACAGTCAAAGAAATCACGTGAAAGGAAGAAAAAATAAAAGAAAAAAGAATAATTAAGTACTTAATGAACAAAAAGTATAGGTAATTAAATAGTGTGGTCGTGTGTGTGTGTGTGTGTGTGTGTAGAAGTGTAATGATACAATAAACATTGTACTGTGGCCTTCGATATAATATTTAAACTAGATAAACATTCGCGTACAAAATGACATCTAAAATGTGGTCGTGGAGGTTGCAAACTTATCTGTGCTGGTGGCGGAAACGTGAACTAACATTTCTATTATGTTAATTACGTGTAGTTTGACAGTTTCATATAGACAGTAGCGACACTCCTATCGGCAAAAATAAATTTGTCAGGATGTGGCTTGTAAAGAAATAGCGACACAAGGACGCTATTTCTCGCTACCACTTTTTGAACCGTGACACCAAATCTAGTTTATATATTATATCGATGACTGTGGCAGACTTACCTATTTGTATGACAACCAAATTGAAAAGCCTTTATTGAATACCCAAGTCTCGCTTCTATTGAAAGATGTGGTGTTATAAGTTCACCTTTGTCTATATGTGGCATATTGTACTTTTAAACGACTGGACAGATTTGAATGTGGTTTTTAATTGACACTTGATTTATCAGAGATGGTTCTTAGTTATGTTAAGTAAGTAGGATTTTGTCTCAGGTTCTTTTATGCCGTTGTGATTTTTAGACTGATAAATTTGCAGCAGTCAGCGTGATCCAAAATTAAGGGGTCCATAATATTTGTAATAGGCCTCCATGAAGGTTTTTATAAAGTGGTTGGCAGGACTTGGATGTGAGAAATGGAAGATTGAGCTTACTGGATAGTATTTTGAAAGGCCATAGATAGACTGATGATTCTCGTCGATTAAAATAAGATCCCTGTGTTCAGATCTACAACTCGGATTACTCCGCGTGCTCCCCGGACGGGTGTGTGAGGGATAAGTCGCCGAGCGCCGAGCCGTTCAGTGAGCTGTTCAACAGCGGCGTCGTCGGCCACTCGCTGCGGCTCTGCTCAGCGTACAACAAGCACAAGTCGGACGGCAGCTGGGAGGCTTCCACCTACCAGGACTATTGGGTCACTGTCGACTACATTTATTTCAGGTACACGCTATATTTAAGCATTTTAGTGACGAGACACGCACATATAGATAATCCGTCTGGATTTAAATGCGTTTTTTTATTATTTGAAACAACTATATACTTATAATAAAACTGTAACAGGTCCAATTTTGTACATTGAAGATATTTTGAAAATTAAGTTTGGAGGGCATTCTATAACCGATACTGAAGCTAGAAATGTATTTTTTTTTTATTTTTGTCTGTCTGTCTGTATCTCGGCTGAGCATCACGCCGAAACTACTGGATGGATTGAAACGAAACTTGGCATGATTTGAGTTAATACTCCGAGGTAGGACATAGGACACTTTTTATCCCGACATTCGGCACGGTTCCCTTGGGAGAGTCAAAATGTGTATTTGGATAACCAAATACACATTTTGACTTTAGTCCCCTCTAAAAATTGTTAAAATCGGATTTTAACAATTTTTCATTATAATTATAATAAATATTTGTAAGGGAACACTCATAGACAGTCGTTAATAATGTTTGGAAATCGATCAGGTTAAGCAACGTTAGGTAAGGTCATTAAATAGATGGGTTACCGTTTAACGCCATTTGAACTAAACATCGCCGTGCTTCTGAGGGCAAGTACAAAGTGGGTCCAAGTTTTTAACCGACTTTAAAAAAGGAGGTTTTGTATTCTATGCGAATGTATATTATTGAAAGTTTAGTTAACGTAAACACAGCGCGGGCGGAGCTGCGTGGGTCAGCTAGTTTTGAATAAAATCTGTTCAGCGTCAGGGTTTTTAATTTTAACTAGTGGGGATAAACCTCAACAGCCTTATTAATAAACTATGATTAGCGTCAGAACAACTTTACTCCAAGACTTACGCAAAGATTAGGCAATTATGGTATTAATAAACTAGTAGTAAGGACGGAGTTAACTAATCAAAATGTAGTCCCGGAGTAAAAGTTACTCCGTGGAGCCCCATGGTTTAACGTTTGAGTAAGCATAGATTTGTATTGTATTTCTAACTTCCATTGAGATAATTATATATACTAAACATAACCTAATTGTATAAACCTCGCAATATCCCTTTTGAAGACCTTGAAGACGAGTTTAAATATAAATATAGATTTACACGCTCAACTGCATATTACACTACTGAAATGGTAGAATGATTTGGCTGGAGATGCAGTAGGCTTTATACCACCTCACTTGAAAGTTTTAGCTGCAAAAAGGACTTGGGCTCGTGGAGAGGTAAATAAACTGTCTCAATAAACTAAACTATTAGGCTAGTTATGTAGGCTACAGCCGGATGATTCAGAAATAACTTAGAACAGATTTAAAAACTAATTTTTATTAATTTAAATTACATTTTTAATATCTAATTTAAATATGTAGTGACCGCTTCGATGTTAGAAGCTAAGTGAAGAGCCGATTCCGTCGCTATGGGTCCATACAATGGATCTAGTTGTGCGCCGTCAGCTGGTTTTCGGTACACATGCTGGATGCGTCCATACAATAGCCCTTCTGTTCTTGGATAGGTTGCATTGTCAGCAAGTTTTGCATTACACGCGCCGGCTCGTGCTTGAGGCCCACCGTGGTTTCTGCTCTTACACGCGTTTTTTGAGGTGCACTGTAGTTTCTTGTTAGGGACGGTGTGTAACAGGCTAGATCCCCGGCCTACTTGTTATATACTTTCTTGATTTATAGATAATATTCTGCTAATAAAAAAACACAAATTCTAAAACCACTATCTTGAATTCAACAAGAGAAATACAGAATATTATGATGTAAGATAAATATAGAGTGAAAGTTGTGATTGTCAAATAAAAGTGTCAAATATCAAAATTTACCTAACTGCCAGTGTCTTTTTAGTCATTTTGTTCATTTTTTTTACTTTTAATTTCAGTGGGTTGCCATAACATACACCTTAGTCTCAGTGTAAGAATTGTATTGTTAGTCCGAACCTACTTCGTATTTATTAATACCGTTATTAAGACGTAGCTTTGGAGTAAGAGAAAAATAAGCGATTTTTATTAATAAGACAGATAGGGAATATGTTTAGCATTTGTGTCTAGATCTAGAATAGTTTTATTTGATTATTAGTTTTATTAGATTAGATTATATCTAGAACGAGTTTGCTACGATTACATAAAGTTATTATATTACCATACATTCAAAAAAACATGAAACTATGAAATGAAAACAACACTAGCAGTAACATATATCGGCACAACACAAACTTACGGTATTTACCAGCAGACCGTGGAAATTTCGCGATTTTTTTTGCGTGATTTAGATTTAAACCAGCGACCCGTGAAGAGTGTGCAAACCTCTTTTCTACTTAATATGAGTGCAGGAAGTGGATAAGCGCGTCTGATGTGTTATTCTGTTGGTCGTCCCCAGTTGCTGTAGTACACTGCGGTTGGTGGAGCGTCTCCGTTTGCCCACGATGATGGAGTGCGAGGTCCTCGGTCGCCTGCCCAATGATGTATACGGGTCCGACCACCTCGCGCTCGCCACTGTCTTCGAGCTGCGCCCAGTCAAGTCTGCGTTATAACCACGGCGAGTCGTTACTTTTTATAATCAGCCAGCGATGTATTGCGAACTCACATATATTATACAAACGTGCGGTTAAACAGATTGTTTAGTTGCTATGTGATAGTGTGAAATTCAGATGTTCAGTGATAGTGATATATCATTTGTATAAATTGGGTGTGACAGAAAAAGATTCTGCCTTAAGAAATTAATTGGCTTCCTATGTCGCTTTTATCTGCGTTTCTTAATTTAGTGCGTCTAAGCAAAATACGTGTACTAATTTGTTTACAGTACACCACAAATTCAATAAGGACTGCACTAAACTTTGCTATAAAATATCTTCACAGAACAACCATTTCAAACTTAAGATTTATTCATTACATCTATACCCATCGATCTATTATTTGTACAAACTACCTGCTGTATTTCAATACTATTGGCTGGGTGCGGTATTATTGAACCTATTACATAGTTTGACAAAAAATAATCATTAATCACATCACCTTTTGTGAATGTTCATAACATTTCTGTCTGTCGATGAGACAAAACTATCGATGATATAGATAGATACTTGAGTAACACCATCGAGAGTAATGCAATCGTTAGTATCGATGGTATTGATTTTGAACAATAGTATTATTCCTTATTCAATTATAGCATCGATATAACTCTCGTGGAATTATATTATGGATATAACTATCGATATTATCTCTGATTTGGTTACAATTCAATCATACAATACTACCGATTAACTATTACTACCGCAACAAAAAAAATATAATAAAATCATGGGACAATACATTCACTCATTTTTGTGACCGTTTATCGAGTCATCATACTTAATCTAGTAGAAATAATAGATCGACGTCTATACCAGTGGAATGTTATTGTTGGTCATAAAATTTTACAATAGCGTAATTGATTTTATATCATGTTAAAGAAAATTGAGCCTATTGGCACGTTTTAGAATTTAATATTTATGTAATAAATAATTAACAATATCGCATCATCGAACTATGTCCAGTGTGACAGACTCAATACCATTTGAATTAATAAGCAATAACTTACTACAACCTTACTTATGGCCGGTTTCTGAGGAACTTTTATCGATAGTTTATCTATTCATTAGCGCTATTGGTTCGATAACTTGACACATTGCGTTTCTGAACCACACATTGTCCGATAAAGTCTGTTTAAACTTAACCTAACTGACCAATGTGTGCCGTTCATTGGTTCGATAACTTTATTTGACGATTTCAACCAATGATATTATTGTTTTCAACATTGATATTTGACGTTTTTGAGGATGACGCTGCAGCAGCGGGGAGCGGGGAGAAAGTTGCATTTTTGTATTCACTTTGTTTACGCAGCACTAGCGCCACGAGAGTTAACGGCGTTTGGTGACACTACATACGGTGAATTTTATTGATTAATACTTAATTAATATCATTCATGCACTATAAAAATAATAACTGGGAATATTGCCAATATAAAATTTTATAATCAATTTTAAATTAGATCTGAGAAAAAATACCCATGTAGCGTCGAATTATTGCACTGCTTATCGGTCTCATAGTTATTGCATAGCTTGCGGTATACTCAGAAACACAGTGACAGTTAAACGAACTTTATCTTATAACCAACATTATTGAACCAATAGCACAGTTAACTGAGATCTTCAGAAACCGGGCATTAGTCGTTTAGATATGCCTTAAAATACGTAGATATTATTTTTTGTTATAATTGGTGTTGATATACAAATTCGCGAAAATATTTATTTCTCATGAGCCTTATTACTTACAATATAGAAATCACTATTTTAATATTGTACTTTAAGTGTAAAGATTGCAACTCGCGTTTCCATTGCTCCTTTGGGATAGTAAAATATGCATTTAGTATACGGATCGAATACGATTTGTTCTTATATCGTATTACAAAACGGATGGTATCGCGGTATCACTTTTTACTCTTACAAATGACAACTGGGAACGCAGTCACTATATGTGAACCATAATAGTACAAAGTATATATTTTGCTATATTTTTATGGACGTAAAAGTAAATCTATATCTAATGTGATACTCTACAGAGTAATTCGATGTAACGTTATTAATGGTTTGCATTCTGTGGTAGGATTCCAATTAGTAATTGATAGTTTACTTAACATTGGTACTTATTCCAGAGTAACAAACTAGTCACTAAAATGTCTTAGCCATTTCGACAGATCTAAGGTAAAATAATAGAAAACTGCTGCACTCAAAAACGCCAATCAGCGTTAACACTTATTAATAAAAAAATTTAATCTGATTATTTCGTTATGCTTATGCTCCATTTTTGCTGCCCGAATGACCCAGGAAGAGGGCTATGTTTTTCGAAAGTATTTATGTATGTATTTACATTTTTATTTCATGCTTCTATAATTTATACTTGTTGAGTACGAGGTAATCATCAATATATCTATTTACAAGATATTACAGTATAAAATATTAGTTGGCTTCGAGTGTCGAAATAATTAGATTTCAAAAATTGGATGATGGAGTCTGTCTAGTAGACCGGGTTATACCTTAGTACGACCGTGCTATAATTGTATCAAGCACGTAAAATTAATGGCAGCTTCCCTGGCTGCTACTCGAAACGTATCATGCCCTTCTCTAATTACACACACACAGACAAGCTATACAGGGTGTCCCAGAAATGGGGTATCAAGCCGGTGATGACGCAATGTGTAACCCACAAGCAATCAATTTGTGAAATAAAATTTTGATAAACTCAAGTCCTGGTGCAGTAAACTCGATATTTTGTTCGTTATTTAACCAAAAATGGATGAATTTCTTATTAATCACGGCCGGTACGCAATCAATAAAAAACAGTGGTTCATTAGGAGTAGGCAAGATGACACAGGGTTGCTTAGAAATAGTTTTAAGACGAATAATATCATGTTTTTAGTCATTCAAAAATAATTTTTTGCTGTTTTTGGCGATTTTTTCGGGATCTTATTCTTTTCTATTGATAGTAATACCAATATCATAATTATTAGCTTGATATACCCTTTCCGGGACACCAAGTATAGACAGTATTATTTATATTATGAGAGTATTTAGTGGAACGGCAATGTCAGCGGCTTTGCAGAATCCATGTTTTGAATTTGACAGAAACGTGCATGATGGCACCGCCAGCGATGTGCTATCCTAACAAGATAGCTGACTACCGACCGAAAATTGATCAAAAGAGAAAAAAGCCAACATTCCGATCTGTCTTTGTTGGAGTGATTTTGTTCGGTGGTCTTTGACACTAACGACCACACGACTAATAACAGTTGTTGTCGTCTGTGCAGGTGGCTCCTTCAATGCATCTTTCCTTAATATGGGGTTCTTGTTATGATCTTTTTTTCTCAGACTCAAAATATTCTAATATAGTCCGTAGGGTCATTGATAGTAGGTTAATATATTTTTTAATAATTCTATGCAGACAGCATTCTAGGAATGTAGGTAAGTCATATAAAAATTCCCTGGGCAAGGCCGCAATAATACATAGTTTCGTAATAAATAGTTTCATACAAATAATTATATTTTTGACTGATGCGGTCGTACGGTTATGGCACGTTCATAGTATGATCCGATCATGTGGGCATAGTCCTTAATGATAATTTATCACTAATTGACATTTTTACGCACATTCTCCATAATCATAATATCATGACGATGGATCGCTAATGGGGTTAATCAAGTTTTGTAAATATTTAGATAACTTCAAATACGTAAAGTATTAGTAGTAACAATGAAACTTGCGTGATTTGCATTTAAGAATTGTGAAACCCTATTCAATAGGTTACACGTAATTATTATTTGACTTTCTCTTTTTAACCTACATTGCACCATTGCTGGGCAAAGGCATCACATGACCCTTTATAACTAAATTTTTAATCAATATGAGGATGAGTGCCTTGTGACGTCACGTACCCAATACATAGATAATTATAAAACAATATTTTGTTAGGCTGCACCGCCATTGTGTCATGCATGTGATGCCAATGGAGTCACGGATGAATTTTTATTTCTTTAAATTTAATTATTGATTTTGAACAAAAATACTGAAAATTATAAAATTTACTTTTTAAAACTAGGATTTATTTTATTGTAATAAATATAGCGATACCTCATGCATGAACCTCGGCTTTTTTGCTTGCTTACATTAATACACGGTTAATTGACATTTAACTTTGACTTTGAGCGTTTATCTCCCAAAATAAACAACAAAATCAAAATGTGAAATGGTGGATATTTAGTATTTTTTTTTACTAAATCTTGAACTATTTACTTTTTTTTAACGCTTACAAACTTAAAGATATGAATGTTTTTTTACATTCCTAAAACGTGAGGATTGAGTGAGCACTTACAAATCAATATTATTTAAATATGCATCACTATCATGGTTCAATTAGTATTTAAAAAAATCCTATTTAACATTACCTATAAACTAGAGGTATAACATTTTTTTTATTATGTTTAGGTCTCAAGAAATCAGGTCTTATTAAAGTGTGAGGATTGAGTGAGCATACGTAATTATTTGTAATTTTTTAAATACGGCACTCGGCGATCTGTAATTAAAGGTTGTTACTTTTACTAAATCCTAGTATTCAAATATTTTATGTAAACATACATTTGGAGATCTGGATATTACTTTTGGTTTATCTTTTTACAAATATACCGAAATATGCTGTCTCTTTGCTAATTATTTTGCTTCAGTGCATTCAGTGGAATATAACATTGAAATCGGAAAGTGCTCTGAAAACTTGCGATATTTAGAAAACAATAGCATATGTCTAACAAATATTACAATTGATCGCAGTACCTTATTTAATAAATTGAAAACATTTGACGTCAAAAAAGAGGCAGGCCCAAATGGAATCCCTCCTATTTGTTTCTGCGTGTGCCTCCACCCTCGTGACTGCTTGGTATGATAATATATAATAAGTTATTAGCCTGCGGTAAATTTCCGACGAAATGGAAAAAAGCTAAGGTTACCAATGACCCGGTTCATAAGGCAGACGACAAGAATATTATTTCCAATTATAGACCTATATCAACTTTTTCAAAAATTATTGAGTCTATTATCTGTCCTCACGTTCAGCGTCATTTTAATCTTTATATTAGTGACCATCAGCACGGATCCGTTAATTGTAGGTCTACGGCCACTAGTCTTGTAATGTTTACAGAATCATTAATAGAAACAGTCGATTTAAACAAGCAATATGACTTCTGCAAAGCATTCGATAAAATATATATATATTATTATTATTATATCTCATAAAATTTCGTTGTATTATCTGCGTTTGGTATCACAGGCTCCCATCGATATAATGTATAAACTAGATAAACATTCACGAACAAAATGACATCTAAAATGTGGTCGCGGAGGTTGCAAACTTATCTGTGCTGGTGGCGGAAACGTGAACTAACGATTTTATAATGATAATGAATTGTAGTTTGACAGTTTCATATAGACAGTAGCGACACTCCTATCGGCAAAAATAAATTTGACAGGATGTGGCTTGTAAAGAAATAGCGACACAAGGACGCTATTTCTCGCTACCACTTTTTGAACCGTGACACCAAATCTAGTTTATATATTATATCGATGCAGGCTCCTTATTAGAATGGTTTGAATCATATTTGTCAAATAGGCGTTTTTATGTGGTTGTAAATGGTTTTCAATCTTCTATCCAAAATATATCATCTGGCGTTCCTCAAGGATCACACTTAGGACCCACTTTCTTTAACATATTTATAAACGATCTTCGGCGGGGTTTGCAATCCCGTCACCGTCCTCCTCAGAGTCGCCGCCGTCACCTTGCCTAACGTTGCTTAACCTAGCGGCATGAAGTATACTTTACGACCTTTCTCAGACCTACCCGATATGCACACAAAATTTCATACAAATCGGTTCATCCATCTATCTAATGACCTTGCCTTATGTTGCTTAACCTTAACCTAGCAGTATGAACAACGTTCACAGCGATTTTTTCATTGGTGTAAATATTAATGAAGTTTACGTTATATTAAAGAAGGGACAAATTCATGCTAACAACAATTGATTAATTTCTAGTTAATTAATTCTCATAAAAAGTAAAGGATAAAAAGTGTTTATTGTGGGTTATCCCTAAGAGGTAAACATATACCATCACAGACTTTTTTGGAGACCTTGTTAAGGTATACAATACTGTAGTACATTATTTTCATCTATCTCGTAGGGTTCAGCCAGCGTTTGCAATTTAAGCGCAAAAAAAGTGTTTATTTACGACATCACATTAGAAACCTCTAAAATTATCAGTGTGTCTCTACTATATTATGCATGCATTATATATATAAACCTTCCTCTTGAATCACTCTATCTATTAAAAGAAACCGCATCAAAATCCGTTGCGTAGTTTCAAAGATCTAAGCATACATAGGGACAGACAGACAGCGGGAGCGACTTTGTTTTATAATATGTATAGATATAGAAGCGTCACTATTTATATCTCCGATTAAATTGATACCGTTCGAATTAATGAACCAACAACACCACTCGCTAATACTCGAACTTTTTCTCGCAAGGGAATTTTCGCAACCATAAACATAAACGCGGGCTTGGACAGGCTAGGGTTGTGAGACTCCGAGGAAGACGGCGGCGGGATTGCGACCCCCGTCGCCGTGAGCATTGTGACTGTGGTTCCCGGGGAGCTACAATGCGCCACCCGGCGACACTGAGTTTCTCCGGGGGTTTAGTGGGTAAGAATCCCACATACCCGATTGAGCCCTATAGCTCCCGGGGACGTTTAGAAGGTTTACCCCGCGAAATAAAAGGCTAGGGTTGTGAGTACACCTTAACAAATAATTGCGGCGTATTTAGAAGCATTGGGTATTTATTCATATTATATCATAGGATGTACATATATGCATACATTTGTTCTAAGTTAAAAATAATCATATTATTATATTCGTGTATTTAAATACTTTTACCTGTTCGGGTTTATTATTTCGATTACAAAAGTTGTTGAAGTTGCCGATTGTTTTTTTTTCTTTCTGTTCTTGAAGTTTTAATTTAATATTTTTAATCGGTTATTTATTTATCAATGACCACAATGTTTGTCCAAACGGTTACTTACCTACCCCACAATGGGTTAAGACTTCATTTTATGACACTTAAACCTCAGTCTCAAAGTTTAAGACATACCAAACTAAGCTTCGGTAGCTCGGTAGATTAAATATTAACGTCTTGTAGCATCCGATTGATTCCCAATCTGCAGTAGTGTTGTATTCCTATTTTTTACTCTTTAATCTAACAAAGCCAAATATTTGGAAGAATAAACCTTACGAGCATAAACAACGAACGTCGCAAAATATTTTTACAGTCCCGGCATCGGAGTAATTGACATATTGAACAACTTCACAATAAATAAGTAATAAATAAAATAGCGTCAATGGTATGTAGTATGCTATTCCCTTGATGATATTAGGATCGATTATGTTATTTCTGCAGTCTATACAACGTGTTACAAAATACCCCGTAAAAAATAAATAAAGAAATAATTATTTTCACTGATGTGTAAACCCTATTTCAGCAAAATTAAAAAGTAAACAACGCGGAATGTACCTTCATTTCTACCTAATTCGCGGAACGACAAAAAATTTAAAAGACCTAACCTTACTAGAGTTGACAAAATTTTTGGCTTTGATAATTTATTATATTTTTACGGGATATTTTGTAACACGTTGTATAATAGTGATTAAGGTGCAGGCAGATGTAAGAAATTGTTGAAGGTTTAGGCTGATTAAAAAGAGTGTCGTCATATGTATTTACTGTTATTACTTTTACAATTTAATTTTGAGAACATAATATGACATTCGTAATAAATGGTATTTTTTTTGAGATATGTGTTTATTTGGTTACACTTACCGATTCAGCGGTACCGATCCTACTCCTAGCCAGCCCCCATAATTATGGTAGACGAGACAATTATTGTGCAGAATGAAAAGCAATTCTATGTACATACAGCTTATGGTGCTTCATTCACGTATAACAACGTTATCTGCTTTTAATCCTTATGTTCACTTCGAGATTGCCGTCGTCGACCGATGCCCCAGGAGAACGGTTATGTTTTTCGAGAGTATGTATTATAGATGATACTTATTAATGTATGTACTATGTATGTAGATTTCTTTAGCACGGCCTACAGCCTAAACGGTTTGTTGCGCTGTAACTTATAATTATGTAATTAGATTAGTTTTAGTTGTGGGAGTGATTTAGCCTATATATTCTTCAAAAAATAATACTTCCAAAAACAACAATATGGGTATCAAATGAACACATGTGTGTGTTGATGGTCAAATTTTTATACGTTTTATGTATGTGTAATGTAATTTAAGCCTTTTTTGTATTGTACGAACGTAAATAAATAATTAACGGAAATAATAAAAGCTTAACAAAATATAACAACAAACTCGAGAACGCACGGGAGCACAAAAGGTTGCTATCCCTACTAATGGGGTGACGCTTGAGGCGCGGTACGAGGTAGCGGGAAGGGAAGTAACTGCATTCTTGGAATGAACGCGTAGTAGCTACCAATTTAATATATTTAAAAAGTATTTTGTAATAAAAACTTTAAAAATAAGGTCTAAAATGTTTCTGTAAACCAAGAATTAGAATGATGTTTTGTTGAATTCGGTCACGTGATTTCAAACGCGCTGTATGTATGAAGTTCTAGTGACGTCACATTCCAACGTTATATTCATGTATCAATATTTTCTTAAGCTGCGCCGCCATTGATACATGCATGTGACGTCATCGGAGTCAGGTAACCCGTGTAATCCCGGCATTTTTATTGAATTTGGACAAAAATACTGAAAATTATGAAGAAAAATAACTTAATGCTAGTTTATTGTAACTTAATAATGTTTAGATATATTGTAACAATAATTTAAGATAGTTTTCCAGACAGCCAAATATCATAAAGCTCTTTTCCGCATGCAATTCTAAACATTCCAACTTGCGAGTGAAAGAACGTGTCTTATCAATACAAGCAGCTAATACATAAGTACATGTAGTAACTTTGCTTACAGTGACTTTTTAGGGATGGATGTTAAGATGTTACTATTTTTTGTGTAACAGGGAATAAGTACATGTATGAAAGTTTTCAACTGTAGGTACAGGCTACACACGGGCATTGTAAAATATGGCTTATTCCAAGTATGTAGTTCTCTTTCTACATGTATGACTAGGTACTTGAAAAAAAAACAACTAATTCTATACGCAATTGGATTTTATTAAATGGTAGCGAGACTAAAGTTACGTTTTGACTCTACTTACCAGAGTAATACCGTAGGTAGGTATGTTGCATCTATCAGCACGTGCGTACGGAAAAAATCTGGCTGTGTGTAACTTAGCTTGTGGCTTTAGGGGATCACAATAATAAGTTACGTACAGTCACGTAATATATTATTAATAGTTTCTCATTACATGTGTAAAATTTGTTGACTATTTTCATAGGTACCGATTGCTTTTCGGTGGAACAAAGTGTGAGGAATTTAGTCGGAAACTTTTGATTATCAAAAGTTTTACGTATAAATAAATTTAGGGTAAGGAGGGGGAATGGCGTTCACTTAAGGAAAATACGCTGTATATTTCAAAATATTGATTATACTTCAAAATTTTAAAACATTACATGTTCTTTACCTATTCAGCAATCAACATTTCAAAACCTAACGTATTTATCCTTGATTTATAAGTACTTACTTAGTGGGAAGTTGTTTTTTAAAAAAACAGGTTTGAGCGCCATTGCCCCTGACTTTGGTAATGCCGCTCAGGCTAAGGGGTTATGACGATCACATATGTTTTTTGGAAAAATATCTAGTAAGATCCATTTAAATTACAGTGCTAAGCGTGAAATCAACCTTAAACCATACATAAACATCTTTCTAGTGTAGGATAGGCTCTACTCCCAGAAGACTTCTTCGTCTAGTAAGAGCGTCGCAGCCACGCAGTATAGACGAAATGGAAAATTAGATCAGCGCTGCCGTATACGGAGAAACATACTTTACGGTTACATGCCGCGAGCTGAATGCCCGTACGCGTTGCAGCCTGTTATAAGTCCTCAAGCCCATAGGCCATACATTTTGACAAAGTTACAGACGTGAGCGCCATTACACAGTGAGCGCTATTCCCGGCTTACCCTATACAGGGTGTTTGGCGCATGGACCGACACAATTTTTCTAGGGATTTGGGGGGTCATTAGCTAGATTCTACCCATACACCCTTTGTCCCAAGTGTCACGGTTAGGTAAAAAGGATTTTTTTCTGATTAAAAAAAAATACCCAATATCTTTCCTTTAATGCGAAATAACTTTTTTTGTTAGTGGATGTAATTTTACAAAATAATTTTTGTTGTATGTACCAATGGTGCCGATTCTGTTGTCACCACTACACTAAACTAGACTAAATTTTAGTTTAGTGGTGTCAAACGCTGATTAAGTGCTTAATTTGATTTCGACAGCTACTAAATTGAGTTGATAGTGAGGTTTTCATTGGTCAAATCATGTTAGTTGAAAACAATTCTCTTGTTCATCTGATTACACTAAACTAAACTAATTCTCCGGCAACGATACTTATATTAATTTTAATATTAATTTAATATATTTTATATTAATAGGGTAAACTAACCAAATATTGACACCGTACCAATTTATTGGCACCTTACCATTTTATCTATATTAAGGTTACCAGGACCCAAAACATTTTTTTCTAAACAGGTAATTATCAGTATATTTATACGTTAGAGTACTGGCATCACAGAAATAGATATTTTTTCAATAAAGCGTCGGAATAAATACTTTTGTGACAAGTCTGTACGTGGATGTAAAAAAAAATCGAAATCCTGACTTCTTGCTAAGGTAAGACCCATTTTAATCTTTGTTTATATAGATGATGTTTTGAATTTTAGCAACAAATGTTATTTGATTTGATTTATGAGAGCATAAGAATTAATCAGCCAATATTTTTTTGCTCTAACTGACGATTTTAATACTATTATTATCCGTGCCAATATTAGGTATCGAAAATAAGTCATTAACCATTTTATTGTCACTCATGCCAAAAATAGGTTTTATTATAAGGTTTGCCATCGCGGTTAAATATGCTTTATTACTATTTTAATTCAATAAGGGTCATAAATTAATTTATGATCCTTTTTGAATTAAATTAATTTATCTATACATATAAAATTACTTGTCCTGACTGACTGACTGATTCATCAACGCACAGGTCAAACCGCTGCACCCAGAAAGCTGAAATTCTGGCGGTAGATTCTTCACCGAAGCATTCACTAAGAAAGGGTTTTTGAAAATTCCACTCCTCTAGGGGTTAAATGTGGTGGAAAAAAATTAATAGCGGGCGTAGCCACAGAGCTATCTTAAAATATCTATAAAAAAATTGGTATTTCTTCAGTGAATAAAGTGAAGAAATGCCAAAGCTAGAATCACAGAACCTCAGCCCAGACATTGAACTAGATATTAGATCAGAAAATAGCCTTGATATCCAAAATATGGAAGTTATTTTCAATGATTCTCTAAACCAATATGGCGATACCCAGGCATCAGACTATAAACATGTTTCACAAGAAGTAATATGTGAGTTGTTATTTCTATTTTATTGCACTTATGTTCCAACCTAATCTATGATAAGTGGCAATTCCTACAGTTTAAAAATAACGCAAATTTATTTAATACTATTTGATTTTCATAAAACTTCTATTAATTTTAGTATGTATCCACATAACGAATGAGGGGACAATAATAGGTAATTTTCCCTGTCAATAAAAGGTTTACCTATGCCAACATTTGGATATTTCAGACGTTTCTTTTTAACGTAAAAATATTGATTCATGTGCTTTGATTTGTAATAAAAATAACCTTAAAACATTCTCTTATCCTTAATTAAGGAATATCGATTCCTATGACGTTGCTTACATTAAAAGAAAATGCCTTTTTTGAATGGTTTAGTACAGCTACTCCTTAAGGTGTCAATAAATGGGTGTCCTACCCTATTTATTAATAAAAAATATTTAATATTTAGTATTTTAATATTTGTTTAAATATTTATTTTAATATTTGTTTAAATATCTATTTCAATATTTTTTTATTATGCATAGGCCTCACGGGGGCTCTTACATATTGTCATTTTTTACAACTACCACCGGATCGTAACGCGGCCTCCACTGAGAAGATCCGGCAAGAAACTCAGCGGGCTTGTCTTCAATTATTCAGTCAATTATATAATAAAAAAAACAATATTACAATATATATATATCTTAAACTACACACATCAAAAGTGTCTAGGGATCAACATATATTTTTGCAATAACTTTTCTCCTGATTGATATTAATTAAAATTTTCTTTAAGGATTCATCAAATAAAGTGTTTTCGTTTGTCACAGTAACGATAAACCAAGTCACCTTTGCATTAATAAAGAAATTTGCCATTTTCCTAATAAAGGGATTTTTGACATTTGAACCACTAACACAAAAGTTCGAAAAAAAGACTGAAATAACAGTTTTCTTTAAAATTTTATTGGGTAACTTAAACAATTAATAATCCGTGTTTCTACCGCGAACACTAACAACACAAGAACATCGGTTTGGCATACTCAAAATGAGTTCATCCAAATCACGCTGTGGAATGGCCGCCCATGTTCGTTGCAACAACAAAAAAAGGTCTTCTTGCGACTGGATACCCTCCATATTCGGCAGAGCTCTTCTCTGTAGCATATCCCATGCATGCTCAATCGGGTTCAAGTCTGGCGACTGAGCAGGCCAGGGCAGGACATTGATGTTAGCTGCGGCGAGAGTCTGTCTTACAACTCTTGCGGTGTGCGGTCGTGCATTATCATGCATTAACTGAAATAAGGGACTGATTTGCACTTGTAGAGGAACGATGACGTCTGATACAATCGTCTCAGCATAAATTTGAGCGTTGAGGTTGCCTCTGATCCAAATCAACTCAGTTCTTCCGCCGATCCAAATACCCGCCCATACCATGATGGTTCCACCACTATAAGGATGGACTTCCTGGCAGGATTTTAATCGCTGTTGGCGTCCAGGGGTTCTCCAGTGTCGTATACGTCTTGTATCCGGTCTCATACCAAAACGAGACTCATCAGAAAAGCACACGAAACGCCATTGTTCTTCTGCCCATTTTTTTGCCCAAAAATGCTTGATCCCTAGACACTTTTGATGTGTGTATAAGCTTGTTAGAGTACAGCAGTTCAAGCCCACGCAGCTTTATCCTCCAGGTAATCCGAGATTTTATAATAGCCTTTTTTAGACAAATGGCTCTTAATGGTAGTTTTAAATTTGTTTATTGGTAGATCTCGTATATCCTGGGGCAGTTTATTATAAAAACGTATACCTTGGCCCATAAAAGAATTGCTAATTCTGTGGAGACGCGTGGAGTGTACAGCAAGATTGTGTTTGTTCCGAGTATTTATATTATGTCGATCACTAACCTTTGCAAAAGCACTTATGTTCTTTTTTGCATACATCATGTTTTCATAAATGTAATGTGATATAACCGTTAGAATGTTTATTTCTTTAAATTTTTGTCTTAGTGAATCCGTAGGAGCCAGATTGTAAATAGCTCTCACAGCCCTTTTCTGCAGAATAAAAATAGTGTTAAGGTCTGCAGAAGATCCCCACAGCAATATGCCATAAGACATAACACTGTGGAAATAACTAAAATATACAATTCGAGCGGTTTCGACATCGGTGAAACTTCTAATTTTTTTAACTTCTTAAGCCGCTGAACTAAGCCTACCCGACAGTTTCTCAATGTGTGGGCCCCATTGTAACTTTGCGTCTATAGTAATGCCCAAGAATGTCGTAGAGTTCACTGGGTCCAATACCGCTCCATTAATTTCAATATTGGTTCTCACCTGTCTAACATTAGGTGTGGTAAACTGTGGTAATATTTTATTTATTTATTAATATTTATTTAAGTATTTATATTAATATTTATTCTAATATTTATTAATATTTATTTTATTATTTATATTTTTTTTACTATCCCGTGGGGTGTCCGGGTAAGAATAGCACCCACCCATCTCTTCCCTTTGGGTGTACGTAAAAGGCGAAAAAGGGAAATCAGAAGACGGGCAGCAGCGTCTTCTGTTTAAAGTTCCATCTCTTCACAAAAACTGCGATCCCCAAGACGCCTGCCAAGCGTGGGGATTATGGCAACCCCAAAAAACAATGATAGACTCAAATTGCATACGGCCCCCAGTCCCCGGCGGCTCCTCTATTCCTCGCCTTGGTAGCAGGCGGGGTAACGGTCGAGCAGGGGGTGCTAAGAATCTCCAATATTTATTATATTATATATATTATTAATTATCCAATTTTTTTTTAATTATTATTAAATTTATTAATGTTTATTTTATTTTAATACAGTAAGTATTTACATTTATATTTTATTTATTAATAAAAAGTATTTAATATTTAATTTTAATATTTATTTCATTCTACTTTATTTTAATCGTCATCTTTATGATGCCGACTATTTTGATCTAATTTTAGTTTGAAGTTTCTAATATTAAGCATAAATGACGTAAACTGTGCACAACAGAATAGCAAAATACGTTTAAAACTAAGTTGAGTAACTAAAACCATTACATTCTACCTACCTCAGGCACCAGCGATCCACAACCTACATACTTACTACAATTTTTTTTTTTTTTGTTCTGTAACTTGTTATGCTTGTTATTTGGTTGTGGTGAGAAATAAATAAATTAAATTCTATCAAACTAAGTATACCTTTAATACCTATAATTTAGTTTAATTCATGGATCTCTGAATAGGAAAGACACGACTAAACTAAAAATTAGTCTAGTGTGTGATAACAGAATCGGTACCAATGTCTTTTTATCTAAATAAATCATTACTTAATACAACTGGCCTCAAGAAAAATTCTTACGTCCTTGCAAAGTTTAGAAAAATGTTCAAATGTATGAAACACTACAACTTCAACTTCCTTGGCCCGCACGGTCCCCAGACCTGACGCCTCTGGATTTTTATGTCTGGAGACGTGCAAAAGAAATTGTTTAGCAGACGGAGGTGCTCATAGGGAAGTTCTGATTGAACGAATAACCGGCGCGTTTGAAACAATGAAAGCAGAAATGCGACTAAGTACAACGACTGTTGAAATAAGAAAAAGATGTCGTGCATGCATACGAAGCGGAGGCTCGCGGTCGGTTTGAACAAGATTTATAACTTTAGTTTAATAAAAACATAATTACCGAAATAAGTCTTTTTATAACCTTGACTTTTCTAACTAGTATTTCGACTACATAACGAATTGTTTTCTAGACATGTATACCGTTAGAGAGCATTTAAACTAAATAACTTTTTAAAATAAAACTAAGTTCGAAATGGCTTTTAGTTTTTTTATAATGAATTTAGAAGTTGTAGTATTTCATACGTTTGAACATTTTTCTAAATTTTGCAAGGACGTAAGAATTTTTCTTGAGGCCAGTTGCATTAAGTAATTATTTATTTAGATAAAAAAGACACTGGTACATATAACAACCTACAAAAAAAATACCGTGAAATTACATCCACTAACAAATAAGTTATTTCGCATTAAAGGAAAGATTTTTGGTATTTTTATAAAAAGCTGAAAAAAAAATCATATTTAATTAGCCGTGACAAGGCCGTGGTGTATGGGTAGAACCTACCTGAACCCCCAAATCCCTAGAAAAATTGTGTCGGTCCATGCGCCAAATACACACACATACAAAACACCCTGTATATAAATGTCAAAAACGTAAATGCTGGTATTTTATGTATATTTACTTCAACACGTAATTGTACATAAACATGAATAAATTATTCGCTTTGCAAGATTTAATAGGTGAAATGAAACATCGATGTCGTCTTTATTAAGTCATTTATACAATTTTCGATTCACAACTTATACGTACTTAAAAGAAAACCATTCTTACAGCACTGTTACGTTATAACTCAAGTATAAAAATTGGAAAAAGCTCCACACACCATGGAATTTATCGAAATGGGTATTTTTATGCATTTTTACTAGTTGAAATGTTTGGACTATAGGTTACTAATGTTTAATAGCTTTACGTCATAGTGACTAGGGTACGCAACCTGTAACGTGGCTTTGTGAATAAACATCAAAACAAAAACGTACTTCTTTTAAATGATGTGTTTTTTTAAGGTTCCGTACCACAAGGTAAAGAAGGAACCCTACTTCGTCTGTCTGTCTGTCCCATATATTTCAGCAACTACTAACGCTATGTATTGATTTTAAATTTAGAATAGTATTGAGTTGTGTGATTTGTAAAAATATTTTTGTTTTCAATAGGTCCTGGAATAGGATGACGAAATTTCAATGAAACTACTTTAAAGTGAGGTATTATTATATGAAAGTGTTTCATTTTCACATTTCAAAACAGATCTTTACTTTTTTGATGTCAAGTAGTTTTAACTTTTAATTAATAATGTAAAACAAAGATTAGCAGCCACACTATCTCCGAAATCTGCCGAGGAAAAATCACAGGTAATAAATGTTTATGTGCATTTTACAGGAAAAATACAAATACATGTTTTATAGATATCATCAAAAAAAACTTTGACAATAACTTTGTTTTGCGGCTTAGTCTTTCTGTTATTCGAGATATTATATGAACAGCAACTGACTTTCATGCATCAAAGAAGGTACGGAACCCTCGGTGCTCGTGTCCGACTCGCACTTGACTGGTTTTCAGTAAAGTGGGTACCTATAATAACAACTATAACAAAACTGAACAAGACAACAATTTTAGTTGTTTATTTTGGCATGTTACATTATTTTACCAGGCCGAATTTGGGACGCTGTAATTTTACTTGCCTTGGTTTTCTATGCCTATTATATCGATTTGGTATATTTTACATAAAGTATAAAGTCCAAACATTTCACCAAGCCTACTAGAAACATAGTACGGACTGTTCTATTCAGAAATACACTTACATAACGTTGCAGTGTAATTTTCCACATGTTTTTACTGTATTTCTGTATAGCACGTTTGGCTCCACACAGCTTTGAAAAACAATATCCGTAAGAGCCTTCTGTTCACGCCATCACGCACCAACCACCACGAAATAAACATACCAATCACCAACAGTAGTGCGTAGAAATATTTACACTGCGTGGTGAGTGTGACGGAAACGAATGTGTTCAAATGTACAGTGAACAATGTCTAGCCATCTCAGCCGATGGTCGCCTCAACTATACGATCAGGACGACGTCGGCGCAGTAACTTGCCTCAACGTTGTTATCCAAGTGGTTACTTTCAGTCTGTAGGCACAGGAGCAGATTTAGGTTACGTTACACCCGAGACTTATAGCCAATAGTCTAACCATCTTATTTAGAAATTGATAAATGCGCTTTAAATATTGTTAGTCTTTAAATATTCTACCACCCTACGGTGGGAACTTGGCCTAAATCTGCTACTGGTTTAGCTAGCTGTTACATATTTAAACTTCACAGCTACTTCCATCGTAACTTCAGACCAGTGCATTATTTTATAAATGGACGCAAGCGCGGCGTCGTTTTTGGCACTCACTGTCTTGATTAAATGGTAATAGTTTACGATTAGTGTTCCGTAAACGACATAAGTAGTCACGTATGGATTGAAAATGTCTTCCCATCACCATTTTGGTTTGCAACATACTTCTTATAATATCTAACTTGCTTATTATAACTTACAATAAATCTTCAAATTCTTTCAATAACAATTTTATACATAATTTTTTACTTTATAGAATAGATTATTGACCACTCCAACTGTACAAATAATATAGGCTATTATCATAAATAAGACAATACATTATATATGTTACAGCATAATATATGCTTTGCAAACATAATTATATTGTGTATCTATGTATATTAAAATCAAAATTAATTCTTAATAATAATTTTAATGTCATTCGTTTTGAAATATCATTAAATCAATAACCACAACCGAAAATTTTGACAACCCAATGGTACTTATTTATTTTTAATTGTTAGGTAATATTGTTTTTTTTCATACAGGGACAACTACGACCAGGGTCTAAGAAAACAAGGGCTATCGTTAGTTCCAAAAATGTCGCCGTTTACGTCAAAAAAGTCTCATGACTTTTCCAGAGTTAAGTACTTACAAGTAGGTACTCTCCAAACTTTTCGGCCGCTCAGAGTACAGGCGCGTTTCGTTGTGCACAACGTAAAATTAGGGGGACGGACTTGAGGCGCGGGGGTGGTACACACCGCGTGTGCATGCCTCGACCCGCGTGGGTCCGAGGAGTTCCATGTCTTAAGTGCTACATCCGTACACGTACTACACACTCGCGCAATTTCTCAGTACAGTTGCGCTCAAAATAGTTTTGTCGTTAGAGAATTTAATTTAAACCAACTATCTTAACTGATATTATATTGACTTACGGGCTTAAGGCTGCCTGTCCACCGAAGCGGAGCGAGGCCGCGGAGCGGAGAAACGGTGCAACATTAACCAATAAGATTGCACTAAGATTTTGGAGCGGTGTTTTTGTGCAATCTTATTGGTTAATATTCTCCGTTTCTCCGCTCCGCTGCCTCGCTCCGCTCCGGTAGACAGGCAGCCTAACGCCAGGATTATTTTTGGGCTTCCGACATTTCGGCGCTGTTACAAGTGCCATGATCACGGTATAAACTATAAAATCAATATGATATTGTCAATCACGAAATCAGTCGCCATGAAAGTTAGAAAACAGTGTTTACCACAATTAATATTATACAAATTAAAGATGTTACTTAAAAAAACTTAAAAATATTCACTTCATAACATAATAATAATTGATTTAATATCTTTTTCAAACATTATGCTGAATTATAGTAGCTCTGGAGCTTTCTTAATACAGGTTTCTGAAACTTAAAACGAAGGATCCCAAACACTGTGCCACCTTGTATTCTTTAGGTATAGTTTTATTTTTATTAGTAATAATAATAATTGACGATATTACTTATTGATATCTTCCGGTTTTTTCTTGTAATACATACTAATAAAAAATAATACGAATATATTGAATCTACTATTATTCGTGGTTATGTATTGCTTACTCGACTGTACTTGCGCAAGGTCGAACTTACGGCCTATGTTGGGAGGCCGAAAAGATTGAAGAGTACTGTACCTACTAACAATCAGTTCTTCCTCCGAGCTAACAATATTTATTTGAATTAAGCATAGCTAGGCGAAAAGATCAGCAGGTCGTGGGGAGATAAGGAGATATTGTTATCTTAGACCTTGTCTTTGATTATGATGCAAATTCTATGCGCTCAAGTTAGTTAACCGGCAGCTAAAGTGGTCAAAATAACAAACAATAATATTGAATTGTAAATTTGCATAATTTCAACAAGTCTGAGCCGCCATCTTTATATAAAGTGTCGCGATTGCAACTCTTCTTAATACATCAACATTAGCATCGCTTTCTCAAGCACTACGCCGCCGTCGTCATCCATATGCCCATTACAGCTATGTAGTTGAAAATAAATTATGACTTAAATGAAACATCTTTTATCGTCACTAAGAGTGGAATCGCTTATCAATTTACACGTGTTTGGCCGTACGATTTGATGAACTCCGAAACAATCTCATGAACAAAGCGTCACACACTATTGATTACAAGTACGTCCGTCTACCCTTGCAGACTGGTCAGCCACAAAGCTGCAGTGTGTGTGAGGATTGAGTGAGCGCCCTCTGAAAATAATTAAAAGAATTCTAGTCATTTAGTAAAAGTTCTAAACAATTGTAAAACCAATCTCGCAATTTGTAAAAAGATAAAACCAAAGATATATCCAATAATGTATGCTCACTCAGTTCTCACAAACGACCACTGAGATCCCCAAATGTATTATTATGTTTACATAAAATATTTGATTACTAGGTTTTAGGCCGTAACTTTAAAAAACTTTTACTAAAAACTAGTAATCAAATATTTTATGTAAACATAATACATTTGGAGATCGGGCTTTTGCTAAATGACTAGCATTTTGTTTTTTTTTTTCGGAGTGTGGTCATTCAATTCTCACACACACAAGCTGCCATATATAAGCACTTCATACTGCTCCTTTTTTTACGTTACTGCAAGTGTTGTTCTAAAACTAAATTATATAATTTAATTTTGTGCCCGAGTGGGAACGTTATTCCAGAATTCATAAATTATTATTTGTCTGAGACAATATATATTTGATTTGAGGGCAATGTAATTTTTTTGTATAGACATGTGCTTAACCTTGGTATTCAACTATCTGGTGTCGACGTTAACAACGTTATTAACTAGTTGGCTGATTAAACTAATAAGGGTGACGTGAAACTGCGCGTGCGACCTTTGATTCACGAGTGATGGGACCGTAAACTAAATATATTTATTTTATTCGGAAATTTGTACTTAATTAAGAGTTATTTGTTGGCCAATTATTGAACTTATTATTACACTAATACGCTATAGGAGCTAGAAAATGGCATCGTTCCACCATTACACCTATTTATCTAATAATACTGGATGGATATTAAATATAATAAATTATCGCGAAAAATTCAGATTATTTCATAAGATCTCTTTTTTTTGTAAGTATACTAGTCAAAAAGCTCTTAATAGTATAATCCTTAATGTTATGTATTGTAAGAGGATAATTATGTATCTAAAGAATTCGCTCCATTTTAACTTACATTAGGTGATATAAAATATTAAATTATTACTTAATAATAAAATTAAATTAATATAAGCTCGCAGCTAGCATGACCTGATTATATTTTTATTGACCTGATTAATTGTTCATATGACTCAATTTAACTAATATTATGACTGTATTAAACAAGCTCTGGTTTCCAAGATAGCAAATTGTTAGAGATTTGTAAAATAATTCTTACCATTAATTTTATTTTAAACAACGCCAATAATATTCTGATCGATAATGTTGTATATAAAATAAACGATGTAAATTTCATCGATGTTAGTAAATACGATATTACAATTTGAGTTTTGTGATTTTATATCCAATAATATAATGAACACGCTTCAACCTGGACGGAGAGGGGGCCAGTGAATAAGGAAAATTATTATATTATCTAGTAAGATAAAATGAAGGACGTCACAGCACGTAGCGCACTGACCTAGTGATGTCGGGCCGAGGCGCTCGCAGCAGCGACAAGTGAGTTTAGATAGTCTAGACCACTAATCTAATATTACTACTAGATTAAAAATGGTAGCAGTAACATAAAGCATATAAATATAACATTTAAACTCATTTAAAAATAAAACTTATAATTATGAAAGGTTCAAAACATTTGCAGACAATCTGAAATAAGAATTCGAATTAAGTTCTTATTCCGAATTCATTCGCGTGCACTCTGTGCACCTGTGCACTAATTCGTTACGCCTACTAAAAATATTAGAATAGTGGTTTAGAGTGAGTGCAGGGAACGCAAGCGCAACTGCGCAAGCGCGCGGAGCCAGCAAACGAGGCGTGCCGCTCGCAGCGGGTCCCATCGCTCGTTTCGGAGTTCATGCAAACGCCGCACCGCGATCCGAGCGCGACGCATCAACACGCTTCCGCCGAGATGTGTCGCGAGCCAATAAAACCTTGCACATACCACCTAACTATATTTCTTAAAACAAATAGAATTTAATTTACAGATAAAATGACCGATTACAGTGGTTTCTTATAGACCATATTAAATACAGTCTGTCGTTACGGACCATTTCAGACTTAATAAATTTAAAATTTTTCCAACTCCACCCTAACTACGAGATTGATATTACTAAATTAAATAGAAAATCGTGATTTCTCCAGCGAAATCTACGTGGGTTTAACTATCTACGGTAATAAGTTCAATGATAACTTTTTCGTTTCACTCAAATAATAATAATAATTTGAGAATGTTTTACGAAGTATGATGGTCGAGAAATGAAACCTTTAGGACTTAGCACCGGGCCCGTGTTGCCATTTCTGTTTAAACACACCACATACCAAGTATCAACTAATAATACTGAGCGAAAATTATAATACGCCTCCATTAACGGACGTAACTACAATTTTGGCCAATTTGAGTAATTCACAATACAATAAAGTTGTGAGCCTCGAACAGGTTGTCCCAACGACACGACGCCGTTCCTCGCATTCCGACCCGTCGCTGACGCAGCAGATATTTTCCAGTGTCGATCATTATTTTCACCTTTAGATGTCCTAACCTCCAAACGTTTTTATTTTATTTATGTTATTGTTAAGTATACTCCATGTAAAATCTCTTATGCGTTTAGGCGGAAACGAATAATCTGTACCCTAAATAGTTCCAATCGCAAATTACAGATTTTCATATACAGTAGTCACAACGGATCTTTGTGTGTCGAGAGTATGTATGTAAGTATGTATATATGTCTATTTCTTTGGCACGGCCTACAGCCTAAATAGCTTATGGGCAGTGACATATAACCAAAACCATCATTAGGGGTATCAAACGAAAGGTGTTAACGACAAGAGTTAAAGTATACAGTATGTAACACAACGACAATCAAAGCGTGAAACTGGTTGATGGCTAGGTAGAGTATAATATAATGGTACACTTTTTATCATTATTCATGCTATCCTCTTTATTTTTAATTTGAATACAGGATATTATTATTATTATTACTAGTAGTTATAAATGGCACTTGTTGAGATTTCTCTGTGTATATGAAGTGATTTATTTAACCACAGAGATTGGCTTACTGAATCTCACGAAATGTCATATGTAATATTATTTATCAATATCCTATATTAAAATTAAATAAAGTGAATAGCATGAATAGTGTTAAAAAATGTACCATTTTATTATAACTTCACCTACCCATTTCGTTGTGTTACATACTGTATATACATGTGTATATGTTCAATGTATGTATAATGTAATTTAAGCCCATTTTGTTTGTCGAGCAGTCGAGCTTTTTGTGCTTTTATAATTTATACTTGTATTGACAACTCACGACGGTATTCGCGCAATGGTTCGCCAAACCCAACTTCAGATATACGAGTACAAAGATCCGTTGTGAGTAGGTACTGTACACGTTTATTAATTAGATATTTAGAATATGAAAACAAGTTGCACCTATTTAGAGTGCAGATTTATAAAATTAGAATTCCGTAACATCAATACTTATTGAATTAAATTGTACAGTGCAACGCAAGTGTGGTGGCATCTCTCTCGCACCAAGTTTAATTTTTAACCATAAATATATAAACATTACCATGTTGGAACTGCAATCAGTATTGCCACAGTAAAACCGTAATGTAAAATAAATGGATTGTATGTGTAACACAAGCTGTTAGTATTGTTACGAAATTACTTAATAAATAAGAGATCGAAAATCGATGCCTTTGAAACGTGGTGCTAGCGCAGAATACTCTAAATTCCGGGGACAGCAAGAAGAGCGTATAAATCCATCCTTATACAGCTAGGCATTAATTACTAACCGGCTCGCCGCTATTTGATCAGGAAACCCCTTCGGCTTCTTCGGTCATGCGATATGCATATACGATTGTAGGACAAACTCTGGGAAGACGAGCTAAAGGATGGGCTCCTATATGTGGTGGTCTGATACTATTTGGAGCGCCGTGGGTGTTAAGTTCCAGCGAGCGGTTCTCAGGGTGCACTACAGACACGCCTAGAGAAATATCCTATTATAGTCACGATCCTTACATTTGAGAAAACGAGAATGAGGAACAGAAGTCCATTCCACAACTAATGTTGGCGATAACAGATCGTAACAATTAAAAAATAACAGTATTTGCCTTTACCATACTGCGTTGCATTGCTTGACATTATTTTATAAAACAGGACCCGTTTAAAATTCGATAACATTGAGATTGATTAAACTATTAAAGATAAATTTACACTTCATATGCGGTATTTTAACATCAACTGACATATTTCATATTACCGTCGCAGCAGCCTCGGCATTTAGGTACGTATCAACATGCAAGGTAACATACACTGTCTACTTTATACGAGTAGGTACATTTAACACAAATCGAATATATTGACAATTAAAGTAACTATATGATAGCCTTTTCACATTGAGCATTTGAAATACCATTTGGACTGAAACTAAACCTTTACGGTCGGGTCTTTTCAGTAATACACGTACTAGTCAAACCTCGGTAACTCATGTTGCTGTAACATGCTATTTTGCAAAACATCTGTTGCTTCGCTACAGTGTTTTTAAACAATACGCGCGTAATTATCCCGAACGGTGACGCATGTACATGTCCATGTTACAGCAACAACGTTACATAATAAATCACCAACTTTTCCAATCAAACTACAATTCCTGACAAATAATCTCGCGCCGCACAGTCAAGACTATCATAATAAAATTATTTGCCAAATAATTCGAACTTCTAATTGACAGATTTTATTGATATAATAGTTAACAACAAAGACAGTCAAAACATTTATGACGTACGAGTATGTATTGAGTAAAATACTTCTATTGTTTTAAAATTGTTCACATTTATGTCCAGTGCCGTCATCGGCAGCGTATCGAGTCACTGTTTTCACTATACATGTGCGACCTTATCGTTGGCCGGTACTTTGAGTCCGTTTTAGTGCGGTTACTCCGGCGTTGACTGTCAACCCTGGCGGATAGTGCCGCCGCGCTGTACGTACACCATTCATTTAGAAAAGGAGACTAACGATCGAATTGCACTTTCTTACACATATTTCGATATGTGTCGGCGGGTTCTCTGCTGCGTGTATCTCGTTCGCTGTCTGCTCCTGACGTCTCGTCGACAGTCACCGTCAGAAGACGATGATTACATCTAGCTATTTTTTTCGGGTTTTTATTTGTGTTTAATAAAAAAACACCAAATCCTTAAGACTTTCCTTTATCTCTAATATAACACCGTATTGAATATATTTATGGCAGAGTTTGAAGGAATGATTGGCATTGGGAGACCAAGGTTAAGATTCACACGCCTCTTCGTGAATAAAACGCATGAAGTGACTTTTGAGAACATTCATAACAAGCTTAGACCCATCAAACAAATTCAAAGACCATCGTGTCCAAAACAATGTCAATCTTAATATCGGTCTTCAAATAATTAGTCGGATAGACGCTGGGTAGCATCACAAGCGCCCCGTATAGGGGCGACGCTTAATCTAATAACAATACTCTAAACTACACTATAATATAGGGCATAAATATTCTCATGTCTTTTCATCTAGATGTTTAACGCTATGAAATGTGTGTTACAATGATATGATAAAAATTATTTTGAATGTAATCTATACTTAATAATTTAATTGTCGTCGTTACAACTCAAGTCTAAACAATGATATTCGCGGCCAGATAGACCGAAATCTTAAAAAATAAGCCATAACAAAGATTCGTGGCAAACCGCGCTGTGGTCGATTATATTTACGAGCCGTTAGTGTAGCTATTGCCGACACAAAAAATCCCTATACTTTACCTAATCACATATTTCGTAATATCAACCAAATCAAAACTAAAATATTGGCGGAATTATAAGAAGTTGTACTAATTAATTAAATGGCATCGTTCTGTGTCGTAAAAAGCAAAACATAGATGTGTTTGTTTTACATCAACAACTGGAATTTCAACCAGGTGTCGAGGCAATGCGTGTTGGTACTGCTCCAATAATAGGTACTAAAATAAACCACACGAGGATCACGGTTGTCTCTTAACCAATAATAGTCGGCGTCCTCGTCGCGTTTGCCGCCTGCCACCACTCATAAAACATATATAGTAATAAATTCACATCTTACTGGATATGTTTCATTATAAGCTAATCATCGTAATACAATGTTTTCGAAAATAACTTCACGTAAGTGAAGTGTCGCAACGCAAGTCGACGTCACCACGCGAATTTGCCGGTGTCGACGCGTCACAGCCGCAGCCGTCACAACCATCCTCTGCTACATTACAAACAATTATTAACATCGATAAATTATCATTAAAACAACAATATTGATGATAATGCGCGACGGGTAGCTCACCCTCGCTACTACGACTACACATTCAAATAATAGTGTGTATTACATATAATTACACAGCCGAGGCTGTTGCGCGCGAGGCTGCGCGGCCGCGGGACCGGTGCGGGCACCACTGTGTCGGGTGAACTGAACATACAATCACATTTGACAACATAAATAACTTATAACTAGGTTTACATTCGTATTCACGAATATAGTCACAACATTGTTTAAATGCCTAAGATTTTTAGCCGAGACTGCGCTTCGGACGTCGTGAACTAACGAACGTTTAATAAACTAGTGAGCTATTAGAAGCTACGCGCAATTCTACTTCGGTAAGATGGCACGGAGCCCGGCCGTTGACCGTCCATAGGATGACACGGGTCGTGGCTGGAACCGGGTTAGGTCTGTGTGAGGATAGTCGTCAGTGGGGCTGCACAGTCCAAGTCTGGGAAGTACCGCGAAGATCCGGAGGCGCGGCGCGGCCGCCTCCCGCCCGACAAACTATTTATATACTATTGGTCAAGCATCAACCGATACTCGATAAACTTTGTCTATAGGCCTATTACATTTTGTCCACGAAGAACCATTCTAATAATTAGGTACACGTGTCGATAATGTGTAGAAAGTGTATGAAGCGGTAATCAAGCTGGTTTGATCATATTTACAATAGGAGGCGAGGGCCGCGGCGGGTCGCGCTCACAGTACAAGCGTATTAATGAATTTTATTTTTTATATTTTATTTTTTATATTACTCGAAAACACATTGTCGCTAATATAAGTTATTCTAACAGGGGGTTGTTCTGAAATCTGTAAGTGAAGCAGCTAGATATAGTTGACAAGTAGTTGTATTAGTTTGGGGGTAGTGTGGTCGGTAGGGTACGAGGTCGGTCGCGTCGGCTGGAGGGGCGAGACGGGCGAGAGGGGCGGGAGGGGCGTTGTCGGCGCAGGAGTTAAGCGCGTGTCAGACGTGGCAGGGGGGCGGAGAGCGCGCCGGCAGCCGACCGCGCCACACTGCGTGCGCGTCCTCGCCCCGGCTCGCCTTGTCTGTAATGTAAGTCAAATTCTACTTTACGCATAAAGAATTAAAATCTCATCATGTAGGCTTAGTAGCGGAACCTTAACTAGAGTAAACTGCAGCCAGGCCTTAAGGTTTAGGGGTATTGGAGTCACACACAGGAGGATAACAACAATATTGTATGGATTCATATTTAATATTACACCGGCACATCACTATATATAGTAGATTGATTACCAAGGGTTGAAAGTGACCCATTTCACCCGAGTTCGGAGAGCGCCTATAGTTCGAAGGTGAAATGGCTAATTTCACCCGAGTTAAACACACTATTTTTCATTTCAGCTTTGAGGAAAGTAGAACACTGCACGCACATTTTATAAAAGAGGTATAATAATAATCAGTTCAAAATTTAAGTAAAATTAGAACAATTTGTTAAAAGACAAATAGGTAGCTACAATGTTTTGTCGGGCATATTTACTCGTAAGTTTGAAATTTTCTAAAAAATTGTGTCGAAGATATTGAGTTAAGTACATCATAATGATGTTACCTACTCAATATCTTCGACTCTGTGGCAAACAGTAACAATTAAAAAAAATACTTTCCACCCTACAGATGAAATCGCAATTTTCCACCCGGTTATTTAACCATGAAAATTAAACTTTCCGAACAGGAGAGATGAAAAAGTTATTATAACAATTCTTTTATGATGATAATAGAGCTCTAATGTAGTACTCAATAATCATAGGCAAAACGTCGAATGTGTGACAAAATAATTTTTTTCATAGATTTTGAGAAAGGTTTGGCTTGAAATTCTTAGTTCAATTCTTAAATAGGGCTATGTTCTTCAATTCTTAAATACCATAATTTATAGAACCTTTTTCCATCAAAAAAGCTAAGTATTTTTTTCTCCAATTTGTCATTAGCAACGGATATTCTATAGTGAATCAGCAGCAGATGACGTCGCCGTCGTGGACACACGGCTACGTGCAATAACAAGTTTCAGTGAGAACAAAGAAAAGTTTTACATGACATTTATGTAAGTGTGACGGTTTCATTGTTATCAAGTGTTGATAACAGTGCGAAAAGATCGAGGTGGAGGCGGGGCGCTGAAGGCAACCAGCAAGAGGGCGTGACGGAGCCGGCGCGGGATCGATGCGGCGCTGCGGCCGTGCAGCGAGCACGTGGCGCGGGGTGGGGACGCGTGACGTCACGGGCGCGCCGCGATGCCGCAGCGACTATCGATCCGCTAGCACCCCGCATCCATTCAACTCCCGCCGCAAGCAAGCCGCGTGCACCTATGCGCCCTGCACTGAATGGTGCCATTCACTCGACATTTCACCATCGTTCATAAAATACGTACCTAACGGATTTTTACTACGCTACCAATACGACGACGTAAACACGCTCAACTTCAATGTAACGATAATTAATCTTATTGGTAGTTATCATCTTTAAAAAAAGAGTTCACATATACAGTGAAGCTACTCTATACATATGTACGCGATTAAAATGTATAAAACATGTATAAAAGATCAAAATACCCACTGAAAAAAATACCGGTCAAGTGCGAGTCGGACTCGCCCACCGAGGGTTCCATACCATCATTGGACGTATTAAAATGATTTTACTAGTCGTCTTACACCTCAGATAGCAAAAAAAAAAAAACCGCAGAACTAAGTTTGTTTGTCGAGTTTTTTTTAGGATTACTAAAAAACTGCGGGTGGAAAACCGGTACTTTTAGTCCTCCAGAAGTTATTTAATTCCGTCTTACTCGAGGGTACTACGCCAGAAGCATGGCACGGGAGTGTGGTGGTTCTTTTCTTCAAAAAAGGTGATAACACCTTGTTGAAGAACTATAGACTCATCTCACTCCTGAGCCATGTATACAAGCTGTTTTCGAGAGTCATTACGAACCGTCTCGAACACAGAGGGCCTAGACAAGATGCAATCGCGTCATAGCGAATCTATTTCTTCATTCGCTAACGGTGTCAATTCCCTACAATTTGTCACGTGACTTTTCGATGACATATGTCATTATCATACATTTTTATACTTTCTATTAGCGATAGCGATTGTAGAATGTTACATTGTCTAGGGGGGCAGGTTTGATGACTTCCAGCCTCCCTAACAAGCCGGGTTCCGAAAAGGCTTTAGCACCGTAGACCACATACATACGCTCCGCCAGATTATACAGAAGACCGAGGAGTATAATCGGCCATTATGTCTAGCGTTTGTGGACTACGAAAAAGCCTTCGATTCAATCGAGACCTGGGCGGTATTGCAGTCCCTTCAGCGGTGCCATATTGACTATAGGTACATCGAAGTGTTGAAGTGTTTGTACAGCAGCGCCACCATGTCGATCCGACTACAGGACGAGAGCACGAAACCAATCCCATTGCAGTGAGGTGTGAGACAGGGAGACGTTATTTCTCCGAAACTGTTCACAAACGCATTGGACTGGTACGGATTCGGCATCAACATCAATGGCGAATACATTGCATGGCATTATTTTTTCCGACATTTTTGATTATCAGCCAAAAACTGCGTAACATAAACTTCTGTTTTGAGATGTGCAAATGAAGCCCTTTCATATGATACCCCACTCAATATAGTAGTCTCACTTTGAAATTTTGTTGACCCATTTCGACCCCCATTATGAAAAAAGTAAAAGAAAAAATATATTTTTTTCATTTGCGACGGGGTTGGGTAATTAAGATGTAAAACTATTCCAAGTTTCAAATTGATAGCATCAGTGGTTTCTGAAATATATAGGTGTGTGACAAGACACAGAGGAAGTCAGACCATAAGGGTTCCTTTTTTACCTTTTAGGTATGGAACCCTAAAAACAGGCGTTGGACATACCGCCTACGGCCCAATTTCTTAACTAACTTTAATACATTTATACTTAAAAGAGAAGTAAAATAGGTACAAAGTTTATTTTATGATAGGCCCGACTATTTGTGACATCTAATTCTAATGGTTTGTCCTTAGTAATTGCAGATAACAGTACAAATACCTCCTTGTAAACATCATGTTAGAGTTAATTAGTCAGTTAATTGGACGACTAATTAATGAATGATAATTTATTTATTTATTTATTTATTTAAAGGTTTACTAACGATCACTTATACTATTACATTTAAAGATAACAGCATGCAACACAACTCTACTAAGTATAGTGACCACTTAAAAGTAAACACAACATTCACAAATTAATGCACTGTCATATTTTAGACAAAAAGGCCTATAATTAAACAAATTTATTAGCTTTGATAAGATAAATAAGCGTATGTACCGAAGGTTAAGGATACCAAGTAGTGTTCATTTTATGCAATTTTACCTTGTGAGTGTATTTTATTCCGAAATGTTTGCAGTGAGTCAGCGTTTATGTCAACAATTCCACTATACTGGTTTAATAATTTACACAGCCTAGGCACAGGCGAATTAGCACCAAGTACCGTCCTACGTAACGGAGGACTAAGGGGTGTTATAGGGTATCGCGGTATTCTAGGGGGCACTCTTATATTAAAGTTACTAAGTAAGGCTGGACAGTCAACTTTGTTATTAAATAACTTATAAAGAAACAGCAGGTCTAAAATGTCTCTACGCCTTTCCAATGAAGACATTTTGAAGAAAGAAAGCCTATCGGCATAACTAAACTTCCTGTGACCTCTATTAACACATCGCGCAAGGTGCCAAAGAAACCTTTTCTGTATCCTCTCTAATCTTAAATAGTGAGTGGCATAGTGGGGTCGCCATACTGTAGAACAATACTCAAGCGAGCTTCTTACTAGCGTATTGTATAGAAGCAGTTTAGTTTTAGTATTTCTGAATTTTCTAGCAGTTCTCAACACAAAACCTAACATTCGAGATGATTTATTGATAATATTTTCTATATGGGGTTGGAACAATAATGACGTCACCTATTCTTATTCTTGCTTGTTAAGTTCATAAAATACAAAAATATGTTGTAACGTCGTCACCGTCATTATACATATTTTACGCGTTTTGCCGTAAACCTAATTTTAACCGACTTCAAAAAAGGAGGAGGTTTTCAATTCGTCTGTATATTTTTTTTTCTATGTATGTTCGCGCATAATTCTGGCAATTATGAACCGTTTTGAAAAAAAAACTTTCCTCCATCCATTCTTTAATCCGTTGAGTCCCAAAAAAAATTATTGCTTACGAATATGTAAGTAAGTAGATCCTGAAAAAAAGTATGGTGACTGCGCAGGAAACCTGCAGGAATGCCAGATGACTATGACGCTTTTTAAGGACAAAAATGGTCATAAATCTTACAAATATTTACCAATTTCAATGATTCTTTTTTTATTCGAAAGAATAAACCACTGTAATGAATCTGTATGAATTTTATCACAACCGAATAAGAACTTCCTGGAGGAGCATGAACGATGTGGGGGAATTTATCTGGTAAATACCATAAAACTGATGTTCTCCATTACATTACTACTCTGACAAATATGAACCGATTTCGATGATTCTTTTTTTATTCGAGAGAGTAAACTACTATGCTGGTTCCATGCAAATTTCATTACGACCGGATATTTTTTTCTGAAGGAGATGTAGAGGATAATGTGATCATAACCTACCTAGATCAAATGATCAAATAATATACACAAAATAAATAAATGTCAAATATACACAGCAGGTACGCTACGACCAACTTCTATAATATTGAAATTATTTTATACTTTTCAGTGATATTGAAGTCGGTTAAATTTTTTTAACCGACTTCAAAAAAGGAGGAGGTTCTCAATTCGTCTGTAGAAAACTGATGTTCTCAATTACATTACTCTGACAAATATGAACCGATTTCGATGATTCTTTTTTTATTCAAGAGAGTAAACTACATAAAAAAAACAAATAAAAAATAAATACATACATACAAAATAAAAAATGTAAATACATACATTCTTCTGAAAATCATAAGGTACCTACGGCCCAATCCGCAACAGTGAGTTATAACTAAAATACACAGGCGTTTCGGGCGTGATTATGTTGAACACTAAATCATTGGATTGCTTTGAAAATTTAAAAACAACTGCGCTGATTTTGAAAACAAAATGATACTATTGAAATTAAAAGATTTAGTAGATGTAAGCATACTTTGTAAGCATACTTTAACAAGTAATAAGTTTTAAAAACTAAAACCCGACTACGTATAAAATCGCAGTCCAATAATGTGATATTACATAGTCTATAACCAGCGGACAATCAAGACGCTTCTAAGGACACCCTACTTGTCAAATTATGTTAAGTAGGTAGATTAGAAGATATGCGGGAACAGAAGAACATACATACATACATTCTTGTTAAAATCATAACCCTCCCTCCGTTCCGTAGTCGGGTAAAAAATCTGCAAATTGGAGGATTAGATGGATTAGATAAAAACAGCGCGGACGGAGCTAGTACGGTACAGCTATAGGCCGACCGTTTAACTCGCGCATCGCCCGCGCGGCAAGAAGGGAGCGAGGGGAGATGTTAGCGGATGGGTGAAAGGGGTGCGCGGAGCAGAGAGCTTACGTCAAGTGCGGCAGTGCGCTGGCTGTGCTCGCAGCGCGCGGTTCGTGTTTTTGTTACGGACGCTTGAAGATAAACGCAAATATAAAATATAACATAAAAAAACGATATTTGTAAAACTTAAAAATAAATATGTACTTAAAAAAAAGATACTTATTATTTTATTCTTTACCAACAATGTCTATCTCGAGATAAATCTTTGGATTATTGACTTCGTGTGTAGCGTTACCCGCCCCCGCTCCCCTCCCACCGCGCAGACGACACGCGAGTTAAACGGTCGGCCTATAGTTTGAGTATCTATGAATAATCTTTAAAATGTTGCTAGGAAAATCTTCTGTGATAATGTGCTATTAAAAGTGCTAAAATGCGTCATGCTTCATCCTAAGCGAATAGCGAGTGAAATGATTCGATAGCTAGATTAGTTATTATAAATCATAGTGACGGCATTAATTTATTTGTAAAAGAAAAATAAACTATTATTTTGGACTATATACAAACTAACAGGTTTGTACTGTGCAATATTAGAAGTGAACTATTTAAAATATATACTTAATCCCCAGGAAGATAAATAAAAAAACTGCAATACTGAAAAGTCAGTTCAAACATCGACTTTCGCTACGATACGTGTTAGAGTTATAGTCTAAATTAAATAAAGAGCGATTCGCTACCATAAGAATACAAATTGATGTTCCGAAGCAAAAATCGCATGCCCTGCTGAAATATATCTCCAGAGTCTTTGTATAATACATATTCGGCTCACACATTGGCAATTGTAGATCGGGGCGTATCGACCCCGAAACCTCCCTAAAGGCTTCTGCATGTTCCATTGGTTATGAATTCATTATTACAGCAAAAACTTTTGGCAAATATTATCTGTCTCTTGCATTATTTTGACATTTTCTAAACCCGCACCCACATTCATAAACTATGTCTTTGCTATTTAACTACTTGACACTGGAGAAATCATCAGTTATTATAATTAATGGAAGTTTTAAACCATAATTTTGTAAAAGAAGAAACCCAATATTATTATATGTCAAAATAGTCTTTAAATCACTGCTACAGGGAAACAGTTAGCCGTAATTGCAGCTCTAAATTGGCGCTTGTCAGAACTTGTCAGAATGTCCGATTTCAACTCGGTTTAAACCGATTATAATTTGAATTGTCCTAAGCACATCATATAAAACTTAAACAATGGTAAGTATATAAACGGGGCGGGTTTATCCCATTCCTATTGATATATATATTATATATTATGTAAGTATATATGATCAGTCCTTAAACCTGTACCTGGGGCATATATTTGAACGGAGCTGTCTACAAGCGTGCTAAGGGCCCATGAGTCACTATACTAGAACCACAGAGAAAGCTCCCTATAATCGCTCAAGATCGGTGCATTCGCCACCAGTTGGCCAGTTCATTCTTAGGAAGAGTTAACTTTAATTCTAGTATAGTTAGTCATGTGCTAGAGGTGTGGATGGCGGATGGGCGTGGCTGTAAGGATGACGGCGGCCGGCTGTGGCGTTGCGCGCCGACACTCACCCATTGGTCAGACGTCAGTCTCGATGGCCTCCGCTGAGTGGAGGTTGTTGACGCGCACGGTGCACGTGGCGCGGCGACGCGTGGTGTGGTCGCGGCGGGTGGCGTGCGGCGGCTCGTGCGCGTGCGCGTGCCGCAGCGCCAGCCGCTGCGCCTGGGCCGCCTGTTGCTTATGCAACTCCTGTTGCTGCAGCTGCACGCGACAACACGCTATAATAACTCATATGATAAGATTGATAGTACACATTTTATTTAACATAAGCCAGTCCTTGACTGCAGTCTTTCGGCGACGCCATCGAGGATGTTTAACCATAATGCAATTTTGTGATTAGTAAGAACTACCGCTCGTCACCTGAGTCGTTAATTAGGTCCTTTGAACTCAGCAATACCATCAGTTATAGTGTCTTGTCACGCTGAAACAGCAACGTTGCACACTGCTGCTCGGCAGCAGAATACCTGACACTACGATGGTATCTAAGTACGTGAACGGTCTCATAAACAAGAGCTCTGTAAAACAACATTCATCGAGAGTTGTGCGTGACGACGAATTGCAAGATTATTGCGAAGATTGCAGCGAAACCTAGACCTTTTTAAAACCGACATTGTGCTAACTTGAATTTAAAATTAACTGAATTATAAGGACGCGAGGCTCTCATCATCTCATCATACGGCGTAGACGTCCACTGCTGAACATAGACCTCCACCTTTGCCACGATTGACTGGCGTCTTTGGGGTCGCAGTATAGGTAGGTACGTGTAATATCCAACTGAGACAGTATACGTGTCGCAGTTGGATATTACACAGAAGACGCTGCTGTTTTCCAGTCACCTCCTACGACGCGCAAAGAGAAGAGATGGTTGAGGGGGTGATATCCTTAGCCGGACAACCCACCGGTAGTGTATAATATATAAATGATTAGCGTTGATATCGTGAAATGTTAGTCACATGGTTCAGGCGTAGTGCGTCCTGGTGTTCGAGGGCGGCTATGTCATCGAACGCGCCAGCTTCCATGGTGGCTTGCTGCTCGAGCAGCAGCCTCTCCTCCTCCTGCAGCCGCCGCAGGTTCTGCTCCAAGTGCGGGTCGGCCATCAGAGCGTTCTCATCCAACTCCATCATCTCCGAAGACGAGTCGTCGCTCACCGACGACTTCTTCTGGATTGGCCCTGAAACTGTCCCACTCTTATTGTACGCTGGCTGCTCACCTCATCATCTGCCCCATGTTACCAATGGTTAGATAACTTTAGTATTTTTATGGAGAGGAAGTTACAATGATATTATGTCGGTTGTTTTATAAGATGTTTTGCTAATGAGGTAAGTATGTTATTTGAAACACGCTACGAGAATCGAAGTTGTAGATGTTAGGACTTAGGTTCTTTGTTAAATACAGAGAGGAACATTCACTGAATTATTCAATAGACTTGATTAATTAATTGATGTAATAGTTTAATTAAGTAATTTTTCATTAAAATACCTAAGTACATATAGCAAAATAACACGTTATAGCGATACAAATAAAGAATATAGATGAATATAGCGATGTGCCAAAAATAGTAACTTATTAAGAGACTTAAAAGCACACACATTTAAAGAATCTAAAGATAAAATCAAAATAAACCTGACAACAAATATTAATAACACGTGATTAAACTACATATTAATCGAAATGTTTTTTTTTCTATATACAAATTGTTTGCTTACCTACATAAATGTATTTCCAGCTAATACATAAGTGTTGTATGTAAGCTTCAGATAACAGAAAATATCAATAAATCGGCATAATAAAGCGATAGTAAAACAGATGTTACACGCTAACCGTAGAGAGGATTTATGCGTCTAGTTTTGTTGATAAATTGTGTTTAAAATACACATCGAGCTGATAAATAATAGAGACTTCCTAGGAAACAGATTTAGTTAGATTTATTTACTGAAATTCAATGATGTGTTGGTATATTTTTGCTCGACTATTTGCAGGGCTATGTGTTTCGATTATGTATGTAGGTATATACGAGGCCTTCCTTTTAAGCTCTGTCGTTTCCATATTTCCCGGCAATTTTGAATTTGGAACTGTTCTATATTTGAATGTGTTTAAATTTTGAATCTCAAAACAGTTGAAAAGTTGAAAGTATTAGGATTAATGCTATTGTTGTTTAGTCACAGCGTCGATTGGAATCTGTCAGGTTACGTACGTACGAAAATGAAGCTTTCTAAGGAAAATCTTCGTGCTATAATTTTCTACAACTTTAGAAGAGGCCTGACACGGCTTCAGTGTTTTGAAGAGCTAACATCTGTGTTCAGTGATGAAGCCCCATGTCTGCGGACTGTCGAACGCTGGTATTTACAATTCCAGCGTGGACATATTAGTGTTAGTGACAAATCTCGCGAAGGACGCCCAAAATCCGCCTTCACTGAAGATAACATCATTGCTGTGAGACAACTAATTCTCGAAGATCGCCATATGACGTATCGAGAGATAGAGGCTCTATTAGGCATCTCAGGGACAATCATTCAGAAGCTCTTGCATGAAGAGCTAGTTTGCCGTTGGATACCACATCTGCTTTCCGACGATCACAAGGCGGCCCGTGTCAGATAGTGTAAGAAAACTCTGCAAAGGTTCAACCGAGGAAAGTCAAATCACGTCTACGACATCATCAGTGGTGAAGAATCTTGGATCTATGCCTACGATCCTGATTCCAAACAACAATCTACAATCTGGGTCTTTCAAGACGAGCCAAAGCCGACTAAAGTTGTTTGTTCTCGAAGCACTTCAAAGAAGATGGTGGCCACGTTCGTTGGAAAAACCGGCCATGTTGCGACTATTGCACTTGAAGATCGCAGAACGGTTAACGCAGAGTGGTTTAACACAGATTGTTTACCACAAGTCATCGCCGAACTTCGAAAATCTAACTCAAAGCGACACATCATCTTGCACCACGACAACGCAAGCTCACACAGCGCTCGTCAAACGATTGAGTATTTGAAGCAGGAAAAAGTAGAAATTCTTGACCATCCTCCATACAGTCCTGACCTAAGCCCTAACGATTTCTGTACATTTCCGAAAATTAAGAAAAGTCTTCGTGGTTCCAGTCCGGTGAAGAAGCAGTCGACGCTTTCAAGTCAGCCATTTTGAACACCCCCACTTTAGAGTGGAATAAATGTTACAATAACTGGTTTGAGCGAATGGAAAAGTGTATTATGCTACGTGGTGAATACTTTGAAAAACAATAAAAAGTACTAAGTACTTATAAGGTTCTAGTTGTGTTTTTTTCTTCAAATGACAAAACTTAAAAGGCATCCCTCGTACTTATGAACCTAAGTATGTGTGTATGCTCATTTCTTTGGCACGGCTTACAGCCTAAACGACTTAATGGGTTTTGACTTATGACATGTCGTTAAATCCGTCTAAGGGCTCCCACACATAACTGCGATGCGATGCGATGCGGCGTGAAACAAATGAATTTTCGATACAAGTTGCAGGAACTTGTATCGAAAATTCATTTGTTTCTCGCCGCATCGCATCGCAGTTATGTGTGGGAGCCCTTAGTAGTGGGGGTGACATAGGCTACAATTATTTCCGAAAAATATAAAGAGGCCGTCTCCTGTACCTGTTTTATATTTGCCCGAATGCCCCGGGGTGGCCCCGGGAGGAGGGTTATGTTTTTAGAGAGTATGTATGTATGTATACAGGCTGTTACAAAATACCCCATAAAAAATATACCCCAAAAAAGTAAAAAAATATTATTATTTTCACTGATGTGCCAATCCTATTTCAGTAAAAATAAAGAGTAAAACTACGCAGAATGTACTACATTACTACCTAATTCGCGGAACGACAAAAATTTTAAAAGACCTAACCTAACAAAACAACCTAATAACTGGTGGAAATGTCCAAATGTTGGAAAAAAAACTCTGAACAGTTGTAGGATATCGATTAGAAGATTTGAAATTGACAACATTTTTTTTTCGACGTGACATTTTCTGAAGCCAGTACTTGTATACGACATCCTTGTATTGAGATAGCATATCTATATAATATTATATGAATGAATAATAGAAAAACGATTAAAGTATACATTATTAGGTAAAATAGGTATGTAGGCCTTTCTGTTAAATAATCTGGTTCCCCGACATGACAGCTTACTAGGGTTGACAAAATTTTTGGCTTTGATAATTAATTCAATTTTTTACGGGGTATTTTGTAACACGTTGTATAAGTATGTATGTCTGTCTATTTCTTTGGCACGCCCTACAGCCTAAACGACTTGATTGTTTGTGGCTTATAATATGTCGTTAGATTCGTCTTAGTTGTGAGAGTGACACATCTATACTTATAATAAAACTGTAACAGGTCCAATTCTGTACATTGAAGATATTTTGAAAATTATATTTGGAGGACATTCTATAACCGATACTGAGGCCGAAAATGTAATTTTTTTAATTTTTGTCTGTCTGTCTGTCTGTATCACGGCTGCGCATCACGCCGAAACTACTGAATGGATTCAAATGAAACTTGGCATGATTTAAGATCTTACTACGAGGTAGGACATAGGATACTTTTTATCCCGTAATCTAGCACGGCTCTTTTGGGAGAGGGGATTAAAATCAAAATGGGTACTTGGTTATACGCTTGATCCGATTTTATCAATTTTTCTTTATAATTTAATAAATATTAGTAAGGGAACACTCATAGAGAGTTGTTATCAAGGTTTTGTAATCGATCGGGTTAAGCAACGTTAGGTAAGGTCATTAAATAGATGGGTGACCGTTTAAAGCCATTTGAACTAAACGGGTCCGTGCTTCGGAGAGCAAGTAAAAAGTGGGTCTCGGTTTTAACCGACTATAAAAAAGGAGGTTATGTATTCGATGCGAATGTCTGATATTAAAAGTTTAGTTAACGTAAAAATAGCGCAGGCGGAGCTGCGTGGGTCAGCTAGTATTAAAATAAAATATGGCGGCCGTCAGCCACCATTTTGTATTTTTTTTAAACTTCCAAAAACATCAATATGGGTATCAAATGGTAGGCGAGACGAGTTGAAATAGGTACTTATATACTTATACATGTGTATACGTTTTATGTGTATGTATAATTTAATTTATGCCCATTTTGTTTGTTCGCAGTCGGGCTTTTTGTGTTTTATCTATAAGTATCTATAAAAATCAATGCCACTTTTCGTTGTAATTTTATAACTCAAGAACGGGCTCACCTATCCAAACCAAATATTTAGGCTTTGTTCGGACTATTTAGTCAGTGGCGTGCACAGAAAGTATTCGGCTTGTTTCACCTACTTTAAGTATATTATTATACCATTTCAAATATCCATAAGCAAGCAAATACTATAGACATATTAATTTGCATTTGAAAACATTAACAAGTATATTCAGCGGCTCCATACAGACTAAAATACTTTGCCTACCCTAGGATTTCTATAAAACGTCTTAATTTTTAAAAATCTTAGTTTGGACATGAATTAACGTAATTTTTTTTTATGTAAATGGATATGTAGGTAATATTGGTTAATTTAAGGATATTTGTGCTGGAACACGAACAAATAGCATAAAGCATAAACAACTCGCAGATATTTTTGCCTGCTTTCAGTGCACGCCATTGTATTTAGTAGATGGTTTATGTGAAGTTTGCACAAAATCGGTAGAGCAGTTCTTCATTTATCACATTTTTTGTAACAAATGTATTCAATAAATGGCGGATCATTTTGTAAATGGGTATTTTGCTGTCAAATTGAACTTTTTTCAGAATTAAACTTTTTTCGGTGTTGACAGTAAAAGCATGTTGTTATATCATTCATGCGGTCATTTCATTTTGGACGTGCTTCGAATAAAGCAAATTGGCAGCGATAATCTTTGCTTTGTGTTTATATTTTTTGTTCAAATGTAATACGTATATAATGTGTGCGTGTACTTTTCTCAGTTTTTTAGCGAGCCGTCGGTGTTTCATATCATTTACAGGCTTTATATGAATTAAATTGTCAAAAGCATTTAGACAAACGGTAAGTTTTGAACTGGTGAAGTGAATAACATGTATGCATGTGTGTATCTTTATTTGAAAAAACATATTGTGTACCACTATTAATGTAGCAATTTGTTTTTAATTTGATTTATTATTTTTTAATTGAAGGAAAAAAATGCCATTTGTTTGAATAAATGAATTTAATGTTCCAATTTTTTTAAATATTTCACTTTATACGTAGCGAAGCACGTACCGCTAGTTATTTATAGGTGTTTCTTTACTTCTAAAAACATCAATGTGGGTATCATATGAATGTTCAATTATAACATAAGTTACTTATACTTGTAATGTAATTCAAGCCCATTATGTTTGTTTACAGTCGGGCTTTTTGTGCTTTTATAATTTATACTTGTTTCTTTACTTCTAAAAACATCAATGTGGGTGTCAAATGGGTGTTCTATTATAACATACTTACGTTACATAAACTTTTAATATAATTTAAGCCCATTATGTTTGTTTACAGTCGGGCTTTTTGTGCTTTTATAATTTATATTTATTTGTCCTTCCACATCTCTGACAATGAACACTTATTGGTAAATTTTCCTCGAACTATTTACTATGTGTTACGCAATAAACAGCAAATGTTTATTCTACCTTAAGTAGGTACTTGGGAAGTATATATGAATATAATGACATTAAACCAGATTCTGAAACTGAGATTTTGTAACAATAGTTAAGACTTAAATTTCACAAAAGTGAAAACGATCTTAATATAGGTAAAATTTCACCTATCTAATCTGTTCATTCTAGCTTCTTCAATATGTTTAGATTTGTTTGTCTACGGTATTGAGGTCAAATATTTCTCAATAAAATTCTGACGTTCATGATTTGAAATGTTTAGTGGTGTTGTAATTGAGAAAAAAAGGTCTGGCCGTTTGCCATCACATCGCCGCCAATACGATTGCAATGGTTAATTTACACCTTTGCTAAATCAGTTTGAGTAGAATAATTAATGGCATATCATCTTATTTGAATAATTAACGGTAATTCTTGACTGCGTTACTTTTGCGAATATAACGTCACTATTAATAATTGATTGAAGTCAGAGTGATAAATACTAAGTACGTAATCGCCAAGAAGCTTGTTATAAATGTACCTAACAGGGGGTCTAGTTAGTACGAGTTTTGATACTTTACGAGCTCGATCAAACAGTCAGTTTTCTCCCTTAGTTAGAGGAGAGTTTTCTCCATACATTTCACACTAGCGCCCCTAGTGGTAAATATTAAAAACTAGTAAAATGTACGGGAAAAAACCTTCGAGGAGATATCAATATCTCCTATATGGAAAAAACTGAGGGTTTCATCGAACGCGTAAAGTATCAGAACTCGTATTATACCCCTAGTATTAAAGGGAAATCAAACTAGGCACTGTTAGGTACCTACCGCATATTTGTCTTTAACCAATGAAATCCAAAAGGTAGGTATAACACTTCTGCTGATTACGTAGGTATATAATATCTATCGTCAGCTTTATAATTTTGCGCTATTATCACCCAAAAACAGCACGTATTCTTTATTGATAAACGTTTACGACCGGCTATAACATCTAGATTGAATAAAATCGCAATGTAGCCCGCGCTCGCGCGGCTTCTGGCACGGAGCCCGCGCCGCGCAGCTATCCCGACCGCGGATTTACAACTTAATTGTGATACACAGTTTATAATACGTAAAAGAGAGATATTCACACAGACGATAAATTTACAAATTTTCTTTGTCAAGTATGAAAACTAACCCTGTGACCCTTGGTTGTAATAAAATAAACACCGTTAGAATTCCGCCCCCGCAATCAACTAAACTACGGCAATATTCTAAAGGAGAATTGCCAAAAGAAACCCAAGCCCGGTGCAAAAGTTTTATATCTCAGATTTTAAAGTTAAATTAGTGCCACTATTGCTGAATTCAGTGGCTAACATGTTTTATTTGTCCATTGTAGTTACTTAGCTGGCTTTTTTTACGTGAACACCCATTATTTTTTCATCTAATCCACCCCTGGATCAGAGCGAACAAAACAAAAGTTATCGGTAAGTACATTAATTTATGAGTACCTATAGATATAGGTTTGATTAACTATATTATTATAGTATTTTCTCGTGATTTGTCGTTACACTCATACCGATTAAAATAACACAAAGCCATTAAATTCCTTTTTTATGTCTATCTATACTTATAACTAGCTGACCCGCGCAGCTCCGCCCGCGCTTTTATTGCATTTTGCTCCCCTTTTCTTCCTACTCCCTTGATTTATCTCTCTCCATCTCTCTCTCTTATAATAAAAATCTAATTCTATGCTATTTCTCTCCCCTCCCGCTTCGGTCCCCGTCACACTTCCTCTCTTCCTCTGCCCGTTGTCCTCTCTGAACCCTCTCCCTCCTGTCTCTTCTCCCAACTTGCTCCCTCTCACTCCCCCCCTTGCTCCACCTAACTCCTCCGATCACTCACTCCATCACCCTCCCCTCTCCCTCTCTTGCACCCTCCTCTCGTTCTATATATCCTCGTCGATCATGCCCGCAGACCTACCCGCAAGATTTCATACATATCGGTTCACCCGACTCTCGTGCACGTAACTCAGAGGTTCTCAGATTTTGTTGTGCAAGGCGTTGCGAACGTTCGACACTCGACTCTCGTGCGCGTACCTGAGAGTTTCTCTGATTTTGTTCAGCAAGGCGTAGTGAACGTTCAGGTGAAGATTCTCCCATACGACGTATTCTTGCTGCCCGTGCTTGAGAACTATGTTTAGAAAGTTGAGACATGGCTCTCTTAGGCATTTTCAAATGTTTAAGAAAATGGTTACAGCGTGTAATATTCTAGCGCTGAAAAGAACTGTTGTTTAGCCCTGAAAAGAACTGTTGCTTAGCTCTGAGAAGAACTTTTGCGTAGGTGTAGTTTTAAGAAAGAAATCTAAAAAAAATCGAGAGGGAGCCGACCTCACGTCTGAGCCGCGCGGGTACCTTACTCATAGATCTAAACTCCCCTCCCGCATGCGCACCCCCGCCTTGGTGACGCTCACTTCGCAACGGGCCGTGCAGCAGAAATCGTAATATTTTAATTTCTCCATAACTTCAAAACCAAATGTCCAATTTTAATCATTCAAAGACCAAATATTATCTTACATAAACTGTACTTAATGATGAATTAATTTACTTTGATAAGGATTAATAGCTTGATTAAAATAAATGCGTTTAAATGTAGTCCAAACAAAAATCAAGATTTTTAAATAAAAAAATGGTTGTTGGGCCTCGACATAGATAGTGTGCCGCGGACTTTTTTGTAGATATTTATAAGATCTACAATTAATTAGAACATTTTATGGTTCTATCTTTTATAGTTTAGGGAGCGTACGCCAAATAAGTAACTTTTCTGGTTGATTTTTTACACCTTGTGTCCGAAAAACCCAAATATCTTACGGTACCCAATTTTTTTTTCAAAATAAAATTTAGCCTATGTTACTCGTGGATAATTTAACTTTCGAATGGTGAAAGAATTTTTAAAAACGGTCCAGTAGTTTTTGAGCCTATTCATTACAACCAAACAAACAAAGTTTTCCTCTTTATAATATTAGTGTAGATAGTGTAGATAAAACTGTAACAGGTCCAATTCTGTACATTGAAGATATTTTGAAAATTATATTTGGAGGGCATTCTATAACTGATACTGAGGCCGAAACTGTATTTTTTTTAATTTTTGTCTGTCTGTCTGTCTGTCTGTATCACGGCTGAGCATCACGCCGAAACTACTGGATGGATTCAAATGAAACTTGGCATGATTTGAGATCTCACTACGAGGTAGGACATAGGATACTTTTTATCCCATAATCTAGCACGGTTCTTTTGGGAGAGGGGATTAAAGTCAAAATGGGTAACTTTGTTATACGCTTGGTCCGATTTTGACAATTTTTCTTTATAATATAATAAATATTAGTAAGGCAACACTCATAGAGAGTTGTTATCAAGGTTTTGTAATCGATCGGGTTAAGCAACGTTAGGTAAGGTCATTAAATAGATGGGTGACCGTTTAACGCCATTTGAACTAAACGGGTCCGTGCTTCAGAGAGCAAGTAAAAAGTGGGTCCCAGTTTTAAACCGACTATAAAAAAGGAGGTTATGTATTCGATGCAAATTTCTATTAAGTATTAAAAGTTTAGTTAACGTAAAAATAGCGCAGGCGGAGCTGCGTGGGTCAGCTAGTATAATATATTTTTAGCAATATTTTACGTGTAGTAGATACTTAGAGGGCCAAAATTTAATAGATCACATTTGACTCTCCATTAAAATTTGACAACGTAACCGCGGGCATAAAATATTATTATTTTATTAAAAAATACGATTTTCCTTGAGCGCCTACGTAACTTTAATGGGCAAAAAAACCATGTTAGCCACTGAATTCAGCAATAATGACAACTGAGAATAAGTATATACCTAAGTGCTAATTTAACTTTAAACTCTGATAGTTCAGATATAGTTCTTTTGCACCGGGTCTGTTTTTAGGGTTCCTGATACAGGTGTCCCAGAAATGGGTATCAAGCCGATAATGACGCATTGTGTAACCCACAAGCAATCCATTTGTGAAAGAAAATGATGAAAAAGTCAACAGTTTTAGTGCAGTGGGTTAAACATTTTTTTCGTTATTTACCCGAAAAATGAATGAATTTCTTATTAAACCGGGTAGGCACGCAATCAATAAAAAGCAGTCTCTCCATAAGAGTAGGCACGATGGCACAGGGTTGCTTAAAAACGGTTTTAAGATGATACAAATATTTTTTTATGTAATTCAAAATATAATTTTGTACCATATTTGATATCTTTTTCAGGGTCTTTACTATCAATACTACACATACCCTTTGGCTTGATATACCCTTTCCGGGACACCTAGTATAAAAGGTAAAAAAGGAACCCTTATGCTGAGATTTCGTCTGTCTGTCTGTCTGTCACACCTATATATTTCAAGAACCACTGACGCTATGGATTTGAAACTTGGAATAGTTTTAGATCTTACTTACCTAAAAATATATTTTTATCTTTAATTTTGTTTTAATGGGGGTCGAAAGAGGTCATCAAAATTTCAAAGAGACTGAGACTGCTGTATCGTACTCGATACAGCAGTCTCAGTCTCTTTGAAATTTTGGATATCATATGAAAACTCTTCATTTCACTCTTCATTATTATTAGTACTTATATATTTTTCAGTAATCTGAAAAAACCGCGACAAACGAACTTAATTTTTGGTGTGTTTTTTTTTGCTATTTGAGGTGTTACATGAATAGTAAAATTACTTTAATACGTCCAAAAATGGTATAGAACCCTCGGTGCACGAGTGCGACTTGCACTTGACCGGTACCTATTGCTTTGTAGGTATGGGACGTGGCCGTTCTGTTTTATAACTAATCTCGTCATAATTACAAGTAAACAATTTTACTGTGTGTATGTGATACAGAAGTTATAGGTGATTAAAAGAAGGAAAGCATAAGCTTAAGCAACTGGTCTATAATTTTGATTATAGATGTTCAGGGAAAGTCGTTTTCTTAAATAGGTGATTATTTGTTAATACAATGGATTTCATCCCTAATCAAGTACTTATAACAAAACCGAATAAACATTTATTAATTCAGTTTTCACTTGCAATTGTAAATGCACTAAGTAGATATTATATTTAATAATATAATTAACCCAAATACAGAAAAAGTAGATACAATTAGATACTTTTAAGTAAGTAGGTAAGTAAGTATATGTTAGTGAAATAAATAAAATATATTAATCAAATCAAATATATAGCTAATGCATAATAAAATAAAACAATGACACTACAAAAGCATATATGACATTAAAAAAATACTTACATTGAAACATTCACTTCACGACTAAAGAAAAAATAAGCCACAGTTATTTCGGTACCGTGTTTACCTACAATCACAAGGGCCATTCACACGCCAACATGTCGGCCGAGCCGACCTATTCAATGGAGGGTTTGTGAATGTGGACGCCAAGATAACTATGGCGGGGTTACATGGACTTAATGAGGTCACTGGGTAGACAGCCAATGTGCAAACATCGTTGGCACTATTCATCTACAGTTAGAGATCTAACAAATCATAGGACGCCAAACTAAGTTTGCAGCTGATATTTCAATAATATAATAGGTACTTAGTAAATTATTAGGCATATGAGCGTGCTATGTCACAGATGGCTATGTGCAAAAAACAAAACTTTAAAAAGCTCAAACCTACATTCGGAACGAAGCGTGCTTGTTGTCAAATAAATCGCAGGTTATATTGGTCGGCTCAACTAGCATGTTAGTATGTGAATGGCTTATAGCATTAAATTGATTACCAGTTGGTTCGAACTATAAAACTTCGCCGGCACAGGGGTGCGCGTGGTTGTAAAAGTTATCATAAATTATATAGGCATCATAGGAACACGGCCCGTACATCTCCACAACAGATTTATGTGACATTAAACGAAAGAGTCTCAAAGCTGTGCCTACAAAATGTCGCCCGCCCGACCGATGCGACGGTGACGGGCGTGAACATTGAACAAAACATGAACTCAAATATAACTAGAAAGAAAATAAATAACAAATTTTATTTCACTATTTTTTACATCGCTTAAAACTAATATATTTACACAAAAGAACACGGTGCACTCGCTCGTCTCTTATACATTAATATCACAAGTATCGTCTCTGTCGACAAGTTAAGTCCATGTAAAGATAAACAGAACAACACTGTCATACAGTCATTGATCACTGCAGACCTCGTCCTTCTCATCGTCCTTCCCACCTGAAATTACCGAAAATTAACGTAAAGGAAACGAATAAAAAATAACTCAAAAACATGCAGTCAAAATCAAATTTAAAAGCTACACATGCTGTGAATAAAAAAATTGAAAGGACGAATATTGCATTTGAGACTGTTAAAATTAGATTCAGATAGTTAAAATTATTACAGTTGTCAACATTCGCTCATGTAGCTGTTTGTAAAACGGACAGTGCACAATAGAATGTTGAAAAATGTAACGAAAAGTAAAAACGCCGATAGAAGAAGCTTAAACTACTTACTTAAATATGGTTCGCCCATAGTCCCGGGCAGGTAGGGGCAGCTGGTGACGTGGTTGAAGTTTTGTGATTGCATCTCCTCTTGATCTGTCTCACGATGGTAGAAGTAGTTGAAGTTGGAGACGATGACGGGCACGGGCAGGGCGATGGTGAGCACGCCCGCGATTGCGCACAGCGAGCCCACGATCTTGCCCCACACGCCGACCGGCCTACACATGAAAATTATACTGGTAAAAACCACTCCCCAATCAGAGTCCGGCAAACTAATAAAATCTAATCAAATGGGTGATCCAACTAAAACAACTTTTTGTTAATAACATAAACGCGGAAATGAATTTCATGCGTTAATACTAAAAACGTACCCTCATGGATGGACAGGACTACCCTCGACAGCAAAGAAGTTTTTTATTTATTGTTTTTTTTTTGGGCTAATTTAAGTTAATTTGTAGTAGGTTCCTGAAGGTTGAATCATCAATATTTATATAGGTAAGACCATTCGCTAAGCAGAATTTAGGTCGCAAGCAATACAATTCCATCCGTCACCGCTCATACTCGCCAGCGCGTTGCGGCAACGCCGCGACTGTTGTATGTTTAGCGCATTGCAATTTGGTGTTTATCGCCAGCAGTCACGGCTGTGAGCGCCAACGCTCGCAAAGACCGCGCTCGGGATTCGCATCCGATTCTCGGCTACATCGAGAATTGCATACCATCCCAATGCGTTCTTTTCGCAATCGATGTTTCAACACAGGCGTAAAATTGTTTGTATGTTTTTTTTGAAGAAATAAATAACTTAAAACATAGTTAAAACCTAAACAGACACTAAACATGGACTACGTAGTGTTCAACCTACGGGGACGATTGTACAGACATGCGGTAGATAGGTTTACGTCTAAACGTAATAACATAGTATACATTTAATTTCTCTATCGAAAATGGTGTGAAGCTAATGATCGGAAGCCAATGACATAGACAAGCAATGAATCAATCTGAACATCAATTTTACATAGTAGCATTAATGTGTAAAATTTACCATTGGGGGAAGGATCGCAGCTCATTCCAACAACTAGACAAAGAGAGAGAGAGAGAGAGAGTCGTAATGATAGTCTCACAACTGGGTGCACACAAGCGATAATACAGTATACTAATGCCCACTATGAAGAGAAAACACTGAAAATGATATCAACTGTGCGCGTTCGTTCATGGGCCACCATTTTCGATGAGCTACAATTTGTAACAGCCACAACATTGATACATGTAACATTGGACAGGATACATTGATAGTTTAGCGTAAGCGTTACAGAGGAGCGTACATTCCATAGTGGACGTGAAGTTGGTGCACAACCATGTTATCACTTCAACTCGGTCGGTTACCACCCGGGCGCCGCCAGAATTGAAGTGCTTATACTAAATCTGTTCTCTCTCAATTTTAGAATACGCTTTGGGAGGGGCGATAGTCACACCGACGACAGCTCTCGTGGTTCACGGCACTCGGGTTTACCTCGATGCAATGGAAAATTTTACAACTAAGCTTCCATGTAAAATTGTAAAGGTTCAGGAAGGTAATAATGGCACAAGACTCATAGAAAATAATAAACAAGACAATAATTGGGTCTCTTTCGAACGTGCAATAAATTTCAATATAAAAAAGTGAATAAAATGTGATCAGTTTAGTTCTAAGCGAACCGAGGATAAAATCAAACAGAAGCGTATGTATATAGTTATATGATGTGGCGAAAGAAAATCACAATAGTGTTAAGAATGCCGATGTAAGGTAGTGGGATAAAATGAAATGACGAGAAGGCAAAGATGAAACTTAGGGTGAAGTCGCTGTATCATACGTCATGTCTCCGTATCCTACGGTCGTCATTGTCACGACCGCCCACCAAAACGCATCAGGTATGGATTTGAAGAAGCTGTTCTCACTTCCGGCCTCAGCGAAGTACACCGCAGATGAAAACAGCACCACACCTTGAAGAACAAGCACACACCAACGGAGAATACAGTGCGACATACAGTGGCGGGGATCGCAGCGAGCGGCGGAGATCGGGGCGAGGGCGTGCGGCCCCGGTTACCTCATGTCCCCATAGCCGACGGTGGTCATCGTTATTACAGCCCACCAAAAAGCGTCGGGTATGGAGTCAAAATTTGTATCGCGGCAATCTTTGTCCGCAAAGAATACGGCACTGGAGAAGACGACCACTCCTGCGAACACAAGACACGTTGTGCACGCGCGCCCACGGCCTAGCTGCGCCGCGCAGCACCGCCGCCGAGCCGTGCATTGCATCGCGCGACCTCTCCACAATATATCCACACACTTGCAGTTTTTATTAATTTAGAAGTAGGTACCTACACCAGTTCTTTGCCACAATCATTTTATACTTGCATTATTTAGAATATATCTTCAAAAGCTCAAAGAATTTGAATAGATTTTACTTTATTATACCTAGATACTTTAAACGTCTGTAAGAGGTTTTTTAGTTTATACCTATTTTCATTTATAATAAAATACTTATGTAGATATATGGAATACTTATGTAGATATATGGAATACTTATGTAAGAATGCTATGCTGTAAATTTAACCCCAGGAAAACAGTTTAGTAAAAATAATTGTAACTCGACACTTACCAATGAATAAGAAAAATATCAACAGGCCGAGCTCGCGCATGGATGCCTTTAGAGTCCGTCCCAGGATTTGTAGACCTTTGGAGTGGCGAGACAGCTTGAAGATTCTGAACACTCGTACCAGACGGATCACTCGGAGTATGGCAAGACTCATGGCCTGGTTGGTGGACTTGTCTTGCGGAGAGACTGGCGCGCGGGGTAAGTTCAACGTGTCCTCCTCCTCGGCCACCACAGTGGCGAGGGTGATGAAGTAGGGTATAATAGCTATTATGTCTATTATGTTCATCACGTCTCTAAAGAAATTGAACTTGTTCGGACACGCCAGAAACCGCACTATCAACTCAAACGTGAACCAGATTATGCAGAGTGTCTCGATCAGGAAGAACGGGTCGGTGATATCGGGAACTTCGTCTTCCTCGATCTTGGTGCCGTTGGTGGTGGTGTTGAAGACCTTGTAGTGTTTGAATTCAGGGAGGGTTTCCAGGCAGAAGATAACGATCGACAGGAGGATGACGAACACTGAGATGATGGCCACGACGCGTGCAGCTTGGGAGCTCTCAGGATATTCGAAGAGCAGCCAGATTTTACGCTGACGCTCGTTGGAGGGCAGGGGTTTTTCTTCCTCCTTTATAAAGCCCTCATCCTCGCTGGAAAGTAATTTCTTGATTAGTAAGCGTGAAATCGAAGCGTGTGGATGAGTGAGTTCTGACACTTACCGGAACTTGTTGGTGGCCTGTTCCCCGAGCTCGTAGAATTTAATCTCCTCGGAAAATACATCCAGTGGTACGTTGACTGGGCGCCGCAGTCGTCCGCCGCTCTGATAGTAATAAAGGATAGCGTCGAAGGACGGGCGGTTTCGATCGAAAAAGTACTCGTTCCTGAAAGAAACGGCGCCAAGATTTATCATCACTATAAAAAATAAGAGTAAATTATAAACTTTATTAAAATTAGTCCACTAAAATAATACCATGAAAACAAATAAAACAGATACTTAGGTACCATCCAACTTTCGTTACCTGTTATATCATCTGTCTGTTTCAAGCAAAATATAATTCTGAACCTATTACCCAATTGTATGGCAACAACGCCCACGTAAAAATACAAATTTACTTAGTACATACAACATACATAATTAAGTATAAATAGAATGTAAACAAAGTTGTACAAACCTCAGTGGGTCGAAGTAACGGATTCTCCTCGACGGGTCCCCTAGAAGGGTTTCCGGGAATTGGTTTAGAGTACGTAATTGGGTTTCGAATTTCAGGCCGCTCACCTGTGAACAAAATATTAAATATAGAATATTATTTTAGTACCTAATCGCTTAAATGCTACGTTTGAAATACAACTAAAATGCTTGTTATTAGATGTCTTTAGTGTTCCAAACATATAAGGCCTGTCTGTCTGTTACACCCATCGATATGTTACAATTATATCTTCTTTTCGGAACTAAGTACTTACTAAAACTAAACATTTATAATCTATATCTATAAAAATCAATTCCACTTTTCGTTGTAATTTTATAAGTCAAGAACGGGCTCACCTATCCAAACCAAATGTTTAGACTTTGTTCAGACTATTTAGTAGATGGTTTATGTGAAGTTTGCACAAAATCGGTAGAGCGGTTCTTCATTTATCACATTTTTTGTAACAAATGAATTCAATAAATGGCGGATCATTAGGTAAATTGGGATTTTGCTGTCAAATTGAACCTTTTTACAGATTTAAAACTTTTTTCAGTGTTGACAGTAAAAGCATGTTTGTTATGTCATTCATGCGGTCATTTCAATTTGGACGTGCTTCGAATAAAGCAAATTGTCAGCGATAATTATTGCTTGGTGTTTATATATTTTCTTCAAATGTAGTATAATGCGTGCGTGTACTTTTCTCAGTTTTTTTAGTGAGCCGTCGGTGTTTCAAATCGATTACAGGCTTTTTTGAATTAAATTGCCAAAAGCATTTAGACAAACGGTAAGTTTTGAACTGTTGAAGTGAATAACATGTATGCATGTGTGTTTCTTTATTTGAAAAAACATATTGTGTACCACTATTAATGTAGCAATTTGTTTTTAATTTGATTTATTCTTTTTTAATTGAAGGAAAAATGGCATTTTTTGTTTGAATAAATGAATTTGATGATCCAATTTTTTTTTAAATATTTCACTTTATACGTAGCGAAGCACGTACCGGGCCGCTAGTTTGGAATAGTTTTAGGTACAACAAGAGTCTATGTACTTATGTTTGTGTATCGGTCTGTCTGTCTGTGGCATCCGTCGATCTAGACAAATTTTATAGGATACTAGCTGACCCACGCAGCTCCGCCCGCGCTGTGTTTACGTTAACTAAACTTTCAATAATATACATTCGCATAGAATACAAAACCTCCTTTTTTAAAGTCGGTTAAAAACTTGGACTCTCTTTGTTCTTGCCCTCCGAAGCACGGAGACGTTTAGTTCAAATGGCGTTAAACGGTCACCCATCTATTTAATGACCTTACCTAACGTTGCTTAACCTGATCGATTTCCAAACATTGTTAACAACTGTCTATGGGTGTTCCCTTACAAATATTTATTATATTATAATGAAAAATTGTTAAAATCGGAGCAAGCGTATAACCAAGTACACATTTTGACTTTAGTCCCCTCTCCCAAGGGAACCGTGCCGAATGTCGGGATAAAAAGTATCCTATGTCCTACCTCGGAGTATTAACTCAAATCATGCCAAGTTTCGTTTCAATCCATCCAGTAGTTTCGGCGTTGTGCTCAGCCGAGATACAGACACACAGACAAAAATAAAAAAAAATACATTTTTGGCTTTAGTATCGGTTATAGAATGCCCTCCAAATATAATTTTCAAAATATCTTCAATGTACAGAATTGGACCTGTTACAGTTTTATTATAAGTATAGATATACTTAAACGAAATTACATGATCTAGACGGTGGCATCGTAGATCCTTAACAAACGGACGAATTTGAATGACATCTATTTTTCGGTAGATATATCTGGATAATATTTAGGATGGTTCTTGCTGAAATCTATACTTATAATAAAACTGTAACAGGTCCAATTCTGTACATTGAAGATATTTTGAAAATTATTTTTGGAGGGCATTCTATAACCGATACTGAGGCCGAAAATGTATTTCTTTTAATTTTTGTCTGTCTGTCTGTCTGTCTGTATCACGGTTGCGCATCACGCCGAAACTACTGAATGGATTCAAATGAATGATACTTTTTATCCCGTAATCTAGCACGGTTCTTTTGGGAGAGGGGATTAAAGTCAAAATGGGTACTTGGTTATACGCTTGGTCAGATTTTATCAATTTTTCTTTATAATATAATAAATATTAGTAAGGGAACACTCATAGAGAGTTGTTATCAAGGTTTTGTAATCGATCGGGTTAAGCAACGTTAGGTAAGGTCATTAAATAGATGGGTGACCGTTTAACGCCATTTGAACTAAACAGGTCCGTGCTTCGGAGAGCAAGTAAAAAGTGGGTCCCAGTTTTTAACCGACTATAAAAAAGGAGGTTATGTATTCGATGCGAATGTGTGTTATTAAAAGTTTAGTTAACGTAAAAATAGCGCAGGCGGAGCTGCGTGGGTCAGCTAGTGTTTGATAAAAATCTGTGCAGCTGTTTAATATGAACCCATCTTAAATCACTAATCATCTTCTTTTTTTTTTTGGGAATGATAGACGCTGTTGGCTGCAGATGGCCATTACAGCTTCACCGGGCAATAGGAGGCGAGCGCTTAAAGCACTCTAGCCTTAACGGCAGAAAAGTAGCGACGAGCTCAAGGGCACCTCAGGGAGGCACGGCCTCGGCTTGGGCTGTCGCTTAAGAGAGGGTTGAGTTTACCACCGGTTCACAACGCGCCCCCACTGAGAAGAACCGGCAAGAAACTCAGTGGGGTGATGCACGTCGTTGAGGTCGCATGCATACGACCCTTCAGCCTCGCCGGCGAGACCGGTGTCTGATAGCATCATCCATCATCTCTCTCTCAGTATAAGTAATTATACTTATATCTATATACGAGTACCTAAGTATTATTAAAAGTAGTCGTAATTAATGAATCTCTATTTCCCTTGGTCACGCCATAACTTGAGGACGACTTTACCGATTACATTTTTTTTAATTTATATAACACTTACACCCGGTTTCTGAAAGGCTATTCAAATGGATATTCAACTAACATGACTGTTAACTTGACAGCTTGTTCAAATCAATTCGGGTTTCTGAAACGTTAATTAGAGAAAAATTTACTAATCTGTGATCATTTTAATTTGACAAGAAGAATGTTATTTAAGTATGGCTACATTGCATATTTAGTTCAATATTTCATTCAATAGCTCATTCAATTCAAAGATATTATAATCTGTAACCATAGATGGAGGATCTACAGGAGGGATAGACACTTTCTTTCTCATTCGCACAAGAAAAGAATGCATTTATATGGGTTACCTGTGATAGAAAGGAACAGAGTATTTTTTGTCCTTCACCATGTGAAGAAAAAGCACCAGTGGTACCCCATAGACATAATATTTTTGATGGTCAAGCGGCTCCACACTCTTATTTCGTGGGCCTTCATCCCGCGCGGATGTGGAGTGCGAATTTCACTATCGTAAATTTCAAAAGTACCAATTGTTAATACAATCTAGGTATTTTTGTTGCAAATGACCTTTTATACCTAATAATTACGTTATCTGTCATAAACTAGTAAATTATCCAAAACAAATATTATAATTTAATACTTAATTTGTCGACCAACACCGATTAGTTGACATTGTATTTGACAAGAGAATAATCTATGATCAAGGCTTAATTATGGCTTAATTAGCCTTTCAGAAACCCAAATTGGCTTTGACATGAAGTTTCTGAAGCAAATTTTAACAGCCGTGTCAACTGACAGGTTGTTCAAATTAAAATAGTTGACCATGCTATCTGCAACCCAAAATACACTTGACAGGAGATTTGACATCTAGTTAGTTGATTTTTGCGTTGATCATCCTTTCGGAAACCGGGCGTTAGTAGAAGGTTCTTACGGAATAAAAAAAAAGAGTTGCGCTGAAAAGTACGCCAGCGGAGCTGCGCGGCACAGCTAGTATATTCATATTTCCGTATCTGGTTCAAACAAGAAGTTACAGCGAGGCGTTTGCTCACTCAAAATAGTTACACCCTTGAACTTTTATTTCTGCACCGCAACATGTGTAGCGCGGTCGTCGAGATGACAGATGTGAAGAAACATTTTCATGTTCTCTAACATCGCAGAGGGAAAGTGCATTTTATTTATCTATGTACTGAATGAGTTATTTGCAAGTAAAATCCCGTTAATAGTAGTAGCCTCACAGCCGTATTCGGCTACAGCGACTGCTTCAGACGCTCCAGTTATTTGGGAGAGCTATTGTGTTTCAGCTCTCTGGTGTGCTCTCAGGTGACTGGCATACCCTATCTGACCCCCGTTAATAGTGTAGGTAGGTAGGTATACTTTTTTTTCTCTAGTTGTTAGCTTTTGGAGCACAGGCGGTGTCCGAAGTCATTAGCCAGTCATACTTAGCCACAAATGTGGCCGTACCAATAAAAAAAAAAAAAAGACGTTCACAAACACGAAAACATCGTAATTAAAAATGATTTGAAATTTTATTTAACAGGAATCTTATTAAATCGCTTAATCTTTTTCTTATAGTCTTCTAGATTGTCGTGTTGAACAATACATAGACCAATGTAGACTTTCGATAGAGCGATTAAGCTGTTCAAGAGTAGCACAGTACACATCTATTGACAAAATCGCACTTAAATACGTCCAAGCAAACACGCAGACAAATATATTATTATGCGTTAAAATAACACCGCTCCTTTTTACAGTAGGGGTTAAACTTACTCTAAGTTTAATCAACACAGTGTAGGTACAGCAAATACCATCTGGGAAGGATAATACGACAATAAATTAAACCTCGTGTGCGTAATGACGTTTCCAGTCGAATGTCTATTAAGTGATTAGAAAAAGTGATTCTGATTAATTTCAAAAATAATTACTAAAGAGGTGACTATTCGGTGTGATCGCGTCGAAACATACGATCGTGTAGGTATCTCCGCCCTCGCTGTTACCGCCCGTACCAGAGGTTAGTGCCCCAATATTTACAAATGCTGTTTTATTTTGATTACGTCTTTCTGCAATATAGTTTGTTCAAATTTTTTTTATGTATGTATTTCTTTGACGGTTTCAAATTATTCCTACGTAGCGGTATTACCAGATTTTTCATTAATTGCCGTATCGTCTACCCACATTGTATAAATAAACAATCCTCCCTAATACCAAATCTTCAGATTTAAGATCAATTCGTTGTCATATTGAATAACACTTCAAACGATAACTAAAGCTAATGCTAATGTGCAACCCGTGCCCAAAAAGGACAGCGAACTATCACCCGATTTCAATAACCTCCATACTCTGTAAGATTATGGAGCGTATATTGAACTCCCGCCTCATGGCATACCTAGAACAGAATGATCTCGTCAACGACCGGCAGTACGGGTTTCGCCGAAATCGGTCGACTGGGGACCTTCTAGTGTATGCCACCCATTTATGGTGCGAGGCCCTCGAGAAGAATGGGGAATCGCTCGCCCTTTCCCTGGACGTCTCGAAGGCCTTCGATAGGGTTTGGCACGCTAGCCTTTTGAGCAAGATTCCAGCATACGGCATATCCCCTGGTCTGATCGGTTGGATAAAGGACTTCCTGAGTGATCGGTCTCTCCGAGTTGTTGTCGACGGTCGCTCATCGGAGTCGATGACGACTAATGCCGGAGTTCCTCAAGGGTCCGTTTTCTCCGCAACCCTCTTCTTGCTGCATATCAATGATCTGTTAATGCCCGGTATCTATGGGTATGCAGATGACAGCACTATTGTGGAGAGCTACATGCCGAGTGCTCAGGCCAGTAAGGATGTGATCCAGTCCGAAAGAGTAGCGATGGTAGAGCGTGCTGATCGCACACTTCAGGCGGTCTCCGAATTTAGTGATGCTAACCTTGTGCGATTCAACGCCGCTAAAACACAAGCACGTCTTTTCACCGCCAAACGTTACCTCGGCTCCTACTTTTCAGAATATATCCTTGGAATTCACCGACCGCCTTCAATTGTTGGGAGTTGAAATTTCCTCAAACCTTAACTTTGGGCGGTAAACGTGCCTTCAGTCCGAACTAAGCGATTTGCATTGTCATTCATAATAAGGACAGCTAAGGACTGGAACAGTTTGCCTGCGTCGGTTTTTCCGCCCGATTAAAATGTGGGTGTCTTTAAACCTAGAGTGAATAGGCTTTTAATAAGCCAGTGTGCTTTACTATCCTAGATTGCGTCGCCGCTTTCCATCACTGCAGTCAAGCACTGGTGGGACTGCAGTCAAGCACTGGCTTATAGGGAGTAAAAAAAAGCTAAGATTGTAGATTATCTCACTCTTTTGTTCCCTTCTCATAATAGTTCGTTTTACAGTAAGCCATTCACAGTAGAAGCTGTTCGTCTGTGGAATGCCTTACCAGTCACTGTTAGACTTGCACCATCACTGCCTATATTTAAAGATCGTTTGAAAGCATTTTATTTGTTCCTATGAATTTTTATTGATATTAGCCGGCTGCATTTATTTATTTATTATTGTTGGTTATTTATATTTGATTCTATCAAATATAATACACACATCAAAAGTGTCTAGGGATCAACATATATTTTTGCAATAACTTTTCTCCTGATTGATATTAATTAAAATTTTCTTTAAGGATTCATCAAATAAAGTGTTTTCGTTTGTCACAGTAACGATAAACCAAGTCACCTTTGCATTAATAAAGAAATTTGCCATTTTCCTAATAAAGGGATTTTTGACATTTGAACCACTAACACAAAAGTTCGAAAAAAAGACTGAAATAACAGTTTTCTTTAAAATTTTATTGGGTAACTTAAACAATTAATAATCCGTGTTTCTACCGCGAACACTAACAACACAAGAACATCGGTTTGGCATACTCAAAATGAGTTCATCCAAATCACGCTGTGGAATGGCCGCCCATGTTCGTTGCAACAACAAAAAAAGGTCTTCTTGCGACTGGATACCCTCCATATTCGGCAGAGCTCTTCTCTGTAGCATATCCCATGCATGCTCAATCGGGTTCAAGTCTGGCGACTGAGCAGGCCAGGGCAGGACATTGATGTTAGCTGCGGCGAGAGTCTGTCTTACAACTCTTGCGGTGTGCGGTCGTGCATTATCATGCATTAACTGAAATAAGGGACCGATTTGCACTTGTAGAGGAACGATGACGTCTGATACAATCGTCTCAGCATAAATTTGAGCGTTGAGGTTGCCTCTGATCCAAATCAACTCAGTTCTTCCGCCGATCCAAATACCCGCCCATACCATGATGGTTCCACCACTATAAGGATGGACTTCCTGGCAGGATTTTAATCGCTGTTGGCGTCCAGGGGTTCTCCAGTGTCGTATACGTCTTGTATCCGGTCTCATACCAAAACGAGACTCATCAGAAAAGCACACGAAACGCCATTGTTCTTCTGCCCAATTTCTGTGTTCAAGAGCCCATTGATATCGAATCCTACGATTGTGCATTGCTATAGGTGGTACCCGTAGCGGTCTTCGGGAATGAAGGTTCACTTCATGCAAGCGGTTTCTGACTGTTTGGTCGCTAATTAAGTTCCCTGAAGAGTGATGAAGCCTCACGGCTAACATCATGGCAGTTATTGTTGGAGCTCTTCGAGTTAAGATTTGAATATATCGGTCTTGTCTCCGTGTGGTGCAGCGATACCGTCCTCCATGGCGCTCAGCCACGGTACCAGTGCTTCGGTAACGTGTCCAAAGTCGACTGATAACACTCTGACTTGTATTCAGAGCTAAAGCCACAGTACGTTGCCGGGAACCAGCTTCTATCATTCCCACGGCTCTGAGCATTTCTTCCCTGCTTAAATGACGTCGCCGCTCCATAATAACGTTGGTTTTAATCAGTAGTAGGGAAACAGTAGCACTAATAATGTCTTCAATGCGTTGTATGTTTTTATAGGGAAAATATTGACAGCTGATTTTCATCTTTTACTCGAATTTGATTCACAGTTCCTGATTCAAATTATGAAATGCACCAAAAAGGATCCATATAAATTTATAAAATCATAAATTTATTACAAAGCCACATCTCAATCTCAAGAAATCCGCTTAAAAATGCTTGATCCCTAGACACTTTTGATGTGTGTATTTATGTATTATACTAATATTTATAAATATATTATTTTGCTGTTACGTATTTTATTGTTTATAGTTATGAATTTTTTTATTCTTTTATAATTGGTCTGTATAAACAACCCCGCCTTGAAGTTCATAGTTCCTCTCCATCCAAAGGTTGCCTGGTAGAGATCACTTTTAGTGATAAGGCCGCCCATTGTTTCATTCTGTTTTACTGGTTTTTTTTTCTTGTATTTTTGTGTTTTTTAATAATGGTGGACCAATAAAGTATTATCTATCTATCATGTTACATTATTAACTATGGCCGTTAGAAGTTATTCCTTAAAATCACACCTGAAACGGATAAAGTGTTTGTATGATTGACAGTAAATAGCAGTTAGGCTGTACCTACTGTTACATCTAAACCTTTACATAAAGGCCTCTCCATTCCACTGCATAAATTTTCAATGTTATGTACAGTTAATTTTATACCAAATTTCAATGCGGACATGCTAATGGTTCTCGAAATAAATCGGATATGGCATGGTCGGGAAATTATGTTCTGTACGACTGACTTGTAGGTCGCGAGTGTATTTTTGTTTTACAATATGTTGGTACGCTGTCAGTAGAGTTTGTTATCGTTATTATACAACTAATATTATAACCTAAGAGGACGTACCTTCGTATATGTGTCAATGTTATTTATATACAAAAGGTGTGACCCTTCAAAACCAAACCCTTCTTTTAGAAAGCGACTGCATTGAGTGAAAAAGACTATGTATTTTATATGAAATCTATATGTTATGGTTCTCAGATCGGTATATTTAGGGAGATATTGGTAATTTTTTTTTCATTTATTTTATACAAAGTAATAATATTCTCACTTCGGCAAAACTGCGTAGTAGTTTGTCAGCCGTAGTTCACGTAAGTATTACAACGATAACATATTATTTAAATAAAAACTAATAGGTACTATTAGGTACATATACATACTTAGAATTCACCAAATTAATAGCCTGACTATGGACACAAAGATAGGTAGTCTTTTATATTTGAGATTTTTTCTAGAGTTTATGCCTGTCATAAAGCCCTCTGGTAATTTATTCATTATTTTCATTATCATAGGTACAATAAACCTACTCGTAGATACGTTTGCCAAAATAATTATTAATTCTAGGTATATAATATAATTTTAAAGATTTAAACGATGTTTATTTAGTAAAATCTATTTTAAAATATGTACCCGCCAAGCCTTTCATACACGCTTGGCGGATACATGTTCCTCAAATCAATGTCCGTGTTAACAGCTACATTTATAGTTAGAACATATTAAATTCTTATAATTCGCAATGGACCTTGGAGACAATCCTTTTTATTGGACTTCGCCATCCAAAAATCCAAATTCACAGATTTTTGGTATTTGTAATGAATCATAGCAATGATTTACTGCTGTATCTCTTATCTCGCTACTTAGTAGCAGCAGATTTAACTTAGATGTGCTAATGATCCATTAACGGACTCTGATTGTGGAAGTCAGTGATATTAATTTACGTGTTGTTATTATTAATCATCAATCTAACGATAAATATATATACGATTAATCAATTTAATTAATGAAATAATAGTCCTTATGCATACAATAAATTTATGCATTACTAGCTGACGCTCCGCCCGCGCTGTGGTTACGTTAACTAAATTTTCAATAATATATACATTCGCATAGAATACAAAACCTCCTTTTTTAAAGTCGGTTAATAACTTGGACCCTCTTTGTACTTGCCCTCCGAAGCACGGAGACGTTTAGTTCAAATGGCGTTATATGGTCACCCATCTATTTAATGACCTTACCTAACGTTGCTTAACCTGATCTATTTCCAAACATTGTTAACAACTGTCTATGAGTGTTCCCTTACAAATATTTTATTATAATTATAATGACAAATTGTTAAAATCGGAGCAAGCGTATAACCAAGTACACATTTTGACTTTAGTCCCCTCTCCCAAGGGAACCGTGCCGAATGTCGGGATAAAAAGTATCCTATGTCCTACCTCGTAGTATTAACTCAAATCATGCCAAGTTTCGTTTCAATCCATCCAGTAGTTTCAGCGTGATGCTCAGCCGAGATACAGACAGACAGACAGACAAAAATAATAACATTTTTGGCTTTAATATCGATTATAGAATGCTCTCCAAACATAATTTTCAAAATATCTTCAATGTACAGAATTGGACCTGTTACAGTTTTATTATAAGTATAGATTGAAGGAGAATTTCCAAACAGTCTAAAACCAGTCGTAATAAAGCCACTGCACAAAAAATACGAAGAAACAAAATGAAATGATTATAAACCAATTGCGAAAATACCTACAAATATCTACAAATCAATATATAAATACATATCTTAATCAGCATAATTAACTTGCAGTACCTAAACAAAAAGGAGTTCGAAAAAATATTACAATTAATATGGCAATACATGAATTACTTAATAGTATAAAGACTTTTGTTGATATGAAAACCCCAATATGTGCAGTTTTTACTGACAAAAATGACGAAAGCTTTTGATCATCTAGAATCTAGATCATAAAATTCTTATTGCTAAGCTACACAGTTATGGCATTATGGTTATTGTACTTAGTTTGCTAAATCCGTATCTAGATAAAAAGTCCACAATATACAGAATATGCCCAAAGACCGAAATGGAAATTCCATATTTATCAACACCAAGGCACAAAGTATATATTACTAGTACTAATTTAGTACATATATTAAATAAGGTGTGCCTCAAGGCATTATATTACGATCTCTTCTGTTCTTATATTAATTAAATAATGTGTGCCTCAAGGCATTATATTAGGACCTCTTCTGTTCTTAATTTATATCAATGATTTCCAAAATTGGCATTTCATATTATTATTTGCTGACATAGTAGAATGTCGTAATCAACATGAATACCAAACTGACATTAATGATACCATTGTTTACATAGTTATTTATCTTAATTATAATAATTTAATAAATAATTTAAATAAAACAAAAATACCAAAGAATAACACCATACCGCCTTGACATAAAATTGAATGACCACAAAAATAGAACAAGAGAATGTTGCTAAATTCCTTGGGCTTTGGATAAGTAATAAGTTAACTTGGAAAACTCATATAGAAATATTATATATATGGGTTGCCTGGAAGAAATCGCTTATTAGCGATAAGGCCGCCTATATGTACAATGTTTCTGTTTCCTTTTTATGTGTTCTGTATTTTGTGTTTGTACTTAAGTGTAAATAAATAAATAAATAAATATTATGCAAAAATTATAGAAATCCGCCTATGCACTATTCATACTGTCGCAAAAAGTTAATATCCAAACCCTACTAACTTCGGGATTGGTAGTTTTATTAATAAAATATGGTCTTATTTTTTGGGGGCATTCAACAGACACAGGCGTAGTATTTAATTAAAGCTGAGAAAAGATGTGTAAGATCAACGTGGGGTTTGACAACAAGAGACAGCTGTGTTCCTATATTGAGATGATTAAAAATATTAACAATGCCAGCACTTTATTTTTTAGAGCATGTTTTTTTTTTTAAGTAAGTCCAAACATATTTCAAAAGTTTACATCAATGCGCGGTGCGCTAATTCGCACCCAATACAACAACATACTATCTATACTTATAATAAAACTGTAACAGGTCCAATTCTGTACATTGAAGATATTTTGAAAATTATATTTGGAGGGCATTCTATAACCGATACTGAGGCCGAAAATGTAATTTTTTTAATTTTTGTCTGTCTGTCTGTCTGTCTGTCTGTATCACGGCTGAGCATCACGCCTAAACTACTGAATGGATTCAAATGAAACTTGGCATGATTTGAGATCTTACTACGAGGTAGGACATAGGATACTTTTTATCCCGTAATCTAGCACGGTTCTTTTGGGAGAGGGGATTAAAGTCAAAATGGGTACTTGGTTATACGCTTGGTCCGATTTTATCAATTTTTCTTCATAATTATAATAAATATTAGTAAGGGAACACTCATAGAGAGTTGTTATCAAGGTTTTGTAATCGATCGGGTTAAGCAACGTTAGGTAAGGTCAATAAATAGATGGGTGACCGTTTAACGCCATTTGAACTAAACGGGTCCGTGCTTCGGAGAGCAAGTAAAAAGTGGGTCCCTGTTTTTAACCGACCATAAAAAAGGAGGTTATGTATTCAATGCGAATGTCTGTTATTAAAAGTTTAGTTAACGTAAAAATAGCGCAGGCGGAGCTGCGTGGGTCAGCTAGTGTTCTCATAAATGTAAAACTGCAAAATAATCCTTGGTATGGCACTACACATTTAATTATAACAAATTGCCAAGTAATTGTAATGTCAATATGTACCAATCGTAATATAATAGTTTCGTGTGCCGTTTAACGGCCTTAAAATTATATTTGTATATGTCGGCGGTGAGCCATTGTCACCGTCCTGAGGTTCCATGATGGGGGAATCAAAAACGCCAATCAGCCAATAATGGTATTTATTACTTATCGAAGTAACGAAGAACGAAATAAGAATGAATCGAACAGACAGCGCGTACCGCCTTATACGCCTCTAACGACCAATTATCACCCCACTCTACTTAAGTGGCGTGATTCACAATCAAATCAACTATTTTTAATCACTTATTCATTAAATAAAATAATTTTCATTTAGGAACTATCCTAAAAATAATAAAATTAAATTAATATAATAAATAATTCAATTTAACCAATTTAAGGTTCAAAAACTAATAATTATATCACAAATTATAAAGCAACCGGAAGGAAGTCTTCAAAAATAAAATGACACAATTATAAATCAACCGGAAGTCTTCTAAGGAATTAATATTTACTTAACTACAAAAATAACTAAAACGCATTTTAGGCTAGTGATATAAAATAACATAAGGAACGCTGCCCATATATACCACCCATCTATGTACACGAAACGAATGATTTGATTTGATACTAATGCAATGATTTTATGTTCAACCCGAGTCAGGGGACGGTGATTATATTTAATCATTTAACCTTTACGTTCAATAAAAAGTGAACGATAACACGAAATAGTTCCGTCTATAAGCTCTACGATAATACGCGTGCTAAATTTATGTGAGATTCTTGAAAACCGTATGATCGCTCACGGAAGTCGGTAGAGGAGCAACAGGTGGTAGGAAATCTTAGAAGATTTTATCAAACACGATATTTTATATATGGCCGCCGGTTTCACTTTCAGTTTTCAGTGTTTCTATTATGACGGTGACGTGAATTATGAAAAGTGTTATTTAAATTTTGCTTATGTTGCGGTTGGGTGATGGGTATGAATGCGTAATAGGTAAAAGCGGTGCGTCCGCTGGCTTACAATTAAAATCAATGTCAATGTCAAAGAAAACAACGAGCGAGTAGCGCGTGCTGCCATCCTATTCTTTAGGTAAACCAAAATATTTTTCAGGAATGCAGAAACATGCTAAAAAATTTCATTATATTATATTGAAATCTGTATAAATACATATAGTATGTATTAGAATTATAGAGTAAGCCCACTGACATCATCCAGTAATATACTATGTATTACACGTATTTACTACCTATTTATTATTTCTATCGTTATATTTTCGTTCAAACGACGCATAATTAGTATTTTTTTATAATATTTATACCATCATCATCTTCAGCCGGATGACGTATATTGCTAATGAAAAGCCTCTTCCTTAGAACGCCACAATAAACGACAGCATTCATCTTAACAATGTCAACCGCAACGCTCGCCTGCGACTTTTGCTATGTCGACGGTTCACGTAGGACACTAGGACTACACACCATACACTGCGTTTTCCGGTTCGTGGCCACTTGAGAAACCTTCTTAACCCATCGGGTATCAGTTCATCGAGAAATGTAGTCTGCCCAGTGATACTTCAACTTGCAAATCCTAAGAGTGTCTATGTCGGTAACTCTTCTTATTGGACGAATTTAACATTTTTGTCGCGCAAAGTAACTACACGCATAGCTTTCTCCATTAGTTTTAGCCATCTCCATTTATTACATACTGGTTAAAAACCCTCGTCTTCAGGCACTGCGGAATTTTAGACGAATAGATGTCACCAAGTTAGATCCCGAATGCTGCACATCTAAATTGGATTCTTGGAGCGGTCTCTTTCTTGAAGTTGGATTGACTTATCTGGATATTCTGGCCAAGGTAATGGTTAACAACTTCGAATGAATCGTTCCCAACGAGTACCCTTAATGGTGCAACATGATTTTCGACTTATCCGTTTTCATTTCAAGACACGACCAGACTCAGTCTTTTGTGTAATCTGGCGGTGCGTATGAATGTGATCTACGGTACTATAGCCTTATATGAACACGGCTTCTTTAATAATCTTGTACATTATGTAAATCCAATGAGACCGAAAATAACCTTCACCAGGGCCTGATGATAGAGCAAGGAGGTCCTGGAAGGAATTCAGGCGGCCCCTTTTGAAAGCCCTACAATGATTGAATATTGGCTATTGGCGTCCTTCGGTTGTCTAGCCTAGTGAAACGGTCTGCTTAGCGTCTTCTAGTGGTCGTCACTCGAAAACCTTTCTTTCCCATAGGTTATCGGTTCTCCGAGCAATGTGGTGGAGCTATTTCGGTGAATTTAGTTCTTCGGCGAATCTCGCCATTCTGAATTTTATCGCGCAAAGAAACTTCGATCATAGTTCTCACCATAAATCGTTTAGGAGGCGTAATGCTTTCTCTTCGACGAGTAGTTGCTAGATTAATGAATAGTGATTATGTAGACAGAGTTTTATAGGCAATACAAAATATTGGTAACTTGAGAAAATTATTCATCAAATCGATATTTACTGCTGTGGCTAATAAATTGTGCGCGCACACTTATAGAACACACATAAACTTACGCACACATGTCCTATATACACGAATTCTATTTGTAGGATCTTCACATTTTCTATCGGAGCCGGAGAATTATTATGGACGAGTTACTATAATTTATTATACTTGCTAGAAAATCACAATAGTAATATAAATTGCAGGCAGTCCATTATTAATTGATTTATAGGTAGGTAAATGCCATGTACATACTAGCGATTAAAACACGCACACACAGACATATTAAATAATTATCCCTACTCCGTTGCTTGACGATGTTTTTTACCTAAAATATATAGCTCATAAAAGTATATTTGTTTACATGTTAAATTTGTATAGGTTATTTCGATGGCCAATCATGTTTCACGCTCGTTCTGTCTTTATAGTTTACATTAAACAGCGTAGTAACAATCTGTTGAAGCTAATTGACCCTATCATATACCCCGTATAAACTCAAGAACGCTACTGATATTATAGTATCAAAAGGACCTAATATGTATCATACTTACGAGATCTCATCTATCGTTAGTCATCTACGTAAAATCTCGGTCCCTCCAAAGTATAAAGAAGAGTTTCCCACTATATTTTTTTCGTCGTGGATGGAACTCCGGTGCTGGCAATGGGAGTATCCAAAAATAAATTTTATTGTTGTACACCAAGGGCATAGCGTTTGCGCGTACTGAATGCATATTTTATGAAGAGATTTTAATTAATTTTCCGGTATAAACTTAACCACGAATGATTCTGTGTTTATGGTTGAATTTTTTTTATTATGATGATGTGACGTACGGCTGCTTGCTTACGTGGCTGCGGGATGGTAGTTGCAGAAAGATATTACCTTAAAAGATATGACCATTTCATTATCCGGGTTGTAGGTTTCCATACAGGTGCAGTAATTTTAATTTAGAATGCACTATTGTCTACTAGTGTCGCCCATTTGGCCAGAAATCCAGAATCTTATAAACGCAATATTTCCGAGATCTCAATAGATATATGTACATTCAGTATTGTATGTATTAACAGTGAGCTGTTATTACTACGTACTAATGACAGCTCATTGAGTATTAGGTATATCGATTTAAAGTTGCAATGAATGAGTTTATGAATATGGGTGTTTACTGTTTCGGCAAATACAAACAAAATCCGTTTTAATGGAGGTCACTGTCATAAATAAAAACCGCTATTTAAAGCTAGTTTAGTTTAAAAATATAACATAATATTATTTATTTATGTTAGAATTCGCGCCAGCATATTTGAATGCTACCTTAACTAATGATTTCACATAATCGATCCATGCAAGTAGCACAATCCGAACCGTGTGAAGCTTTAACATTTAAATGTCCGTGGATATAACTTCTATACATATAATAAAATCGTAGAAAAGTAAAAACTGTACATTGAATATTTTTTGAAATTTTTTATTGCTACGTGTTCTAGGAACAATACTGATTCCGAATATATGATTTTTAGAATTTTTGTCTGTCTGTATGTCTGTGGCTTTGTGTAGACTTGACGTCAAAACCGCTGAACAGATTTAGTTGCTATTTGGCAAAAATATTTATTGATAACCTAGAAAAATTATAGGATATAAATTATCTCGCTATTTGTTACGGGGAATGAGCAGTGTCGAAATATGTACTTTTTCTACTAAAATTTGCCGTGAAATTATTTTGTGTTGAAGATTTGTGCACATACTGTTCAACAGATTTAGTTGATATTTAACGGACATGTTTACTATAGACCTGATCAGACTTAAATATAAGTAATATCAAGCTATTTGTTACAGGGAATGAGCAATATTGTAATAAGCACTTCTTCATCTTAATTTTTCCGCGGAATTGTAAAAAAACTAGAGTAATGTTACAATATAACAGAATAATTGTGGATTTAAACTCCAAAATTAAAATCATTACGCTATATTAACATAAGGAGCTAAGCAGCAACTATCTATATATGCTACATAAGGAAGGGAATTTCGAGATGTAGCCTAACGGCTGAATCAGCGTAGCGGTTGAACGGTCTGCCGACATTTTTGTGATTCCGGGTTCGATCCCGGATGAACTCTTCTTTTTTTTCCTTTTTATTTTACTTTTCATAGTACTATTACGACATACCGGTACATTACGAGGTACTTCTACAACTTAAATCGATAGGTATTGCTTTCAATTTTTAATAAAATAAATTAAAATGTTCATTTTTTGAATAGTCTCAGTTAGATTATAAAATATGAGTTCCCACTGCTGCATCTCGATTTAAAGAAAGTAAGTAACCAAGTAAGGAAATTGTAAGTTATAAGCGATTGGGAACGCTACAGTGAAGCTTGCGCCTGTAACATCTCCTCACAAGGACAAGCACCTTCTGTTTTGCTAAGCGGTACACACTGTGTACCTACTTATCGATTCCTTGGTAACAGTGGCGAGTGTGAAGCTTAACTCAGTTATGATCGAAAGCGCCACGGTCAATTGCATGTCTTAGTGAAAGGAATGGTCAATCACCAAAATATCTTAGATTGTTGGCCAGGTTGCGCCAGTTAAACTGAATATAATATTTTGCCATTTGAAGAGGCTCTTTCCGCGCACTTCAGTTCATAGTTTTCCCTATCAACGTGAGCACCATAGTGGCGCAGCACAGCATTATTATCGCCATACGCGTGTCAGTCGACGCTACTGGGGTTCTATCTGTTACAAGAACGTGACAATGACGTGTCCAGTTCAAATGGTCTAAGGCCCTCTGCGTTATACTCAGTCTAAACAGAATACGTTGCAGATTATATACCTACTGCCAATGTCTATAGTATAGACATAGGCATTAGTCATCTGATGTGCACAGTATTAGACTCTTTACCGTGGACATCATATGATGAATCCAAGTATCGTCGTTCGGATGGCTAACCTTAGTCAAAGTTGAAGAAGAGAAGTGGTCGAGAAAGTTAGGAGTGGGTTTTTATCTACATACATAGGTATGTTACTTATTAACTTCACTGACCATGAAAAAAGAGAGAGGAGCCCAAAAGTAGAAGAAGATTTGGAAATTTCAAAAGTCTGTATGTTTTAAGAGGTCAGCATCCCAATTTATTAATTCACCTTTCAAATGACACACACGAGTCAAGCGCAAAGTTTAATTAAAAGTTCAAGCTACCCTTAGCCATCTGACCTGGCTTATCGACTGCTGTCTAGCTGACAACTTGGACTGACTTTTTACTTAGGTACCCGCCGAACCATGAAAATGCTCAGTTCAAATGATACATTAACGGTCACCCATCTAAGGAATGACGTTTCTTAACCAACTGATCGTTTGCGAACAGTGATAATAACTGGCTACGAACATGCCAATTTTTCTGTAAGCGTATGGTTCTCAAATCAAAAAGTTGCAGGGACAGACACTGAAGGCTGCATGTCGGTCGAACTGGGTCGAATGGCTCCAGTTACTCTTAGGAGTCGCTGGATGTTTGGGATGTGGACCTTAGACGTTCATCGAGTACGGCGGCGGTGACTCGGAGGACGGCGGTGAGGTTGCGAATCCCGTCCCCGTGAACACTTTGACAGGTACCCGGGGGGCTATAATGCTCTCCCCGGTAGCAAGCTCAAAGGCAAGGTACTGAGGGGCACCTTGTACAAATCTCATCGATTGATTCCCCACAGTAACTCAGGGACCTTTAAAGGTTTGAGGTTTTGAAGGAAAAAAGGCAGCTCGAACTTCATGTAACAGAGCGGATTCGGAACATAGCAAGAGGCCCGGGCGCAGAAGGCGGCCCATTTTATTTTTTGACGCGGGTAAACTTTCAAAAGGTTCGCGGGAGCTGTAGGGCTCGACCGGTGTATATGGGATTCTTACCCACTAAAACCCCCGCTGTTGTCGCATCGGCACATGAGAGGGGCCCCAGGGCTCTCCGGTGTGATCTGCTCCAGGGTAACCCCTCAGTGCCTTGCCTTGCACCAGCCCGCCGCCGGGGTCGCATTGTAGCCCCCGAGAACCTGTCACGGTGCTCAGGAGGACGAGGGACGCAACCTCGCCGCCTTCCGCCTCGGAGTCGCCGCCGTACTCAATGGACGTCCTGGGGCCCACACCCCGAACGTTCCGCGACTCTGAAAGGCAAAAGGCGGACCAAAGCCAACCTTATGCCCCCGTATCGAGAATGTGCAGAAAGCAGGAACGAGGGGGAACTGCTGCCTGTGCACCACTATATTACACTCTCGCTAATATGGCGTGCTAAAGTATTCCGGCCACCTGATGAGATTCTGCGAGCCTTTTATAGCGACAGGCAGGTCCGTGGGCTTTACTTACACCCACGGAAGATGATGGGCTGGCCAGCCGCTGGTGGGACTCGAAATTGTATACAGATAGACACGTTTCCGGTGCCCATCAACATAGCGGAATTTGGACACAAAGGGTTTGAGTCAGTAGGAGTCATACTGAACCCACGCTGTCACTCCCGTGATGGTATGGGCAACCCTTGGGATTTCTCCACGTTAAAAAAAGGAATTGCTTAAGTTGAATCAAGCCACGGCCTTGGCTCACCCCAAGGTGAGGTTTAAACGAGCGCCTTACGGTGTACCACTTGCTTGCTTGGCAATGACGTTAAAATTGCTTGAGCTCATCAAAAATACAGGCTGCGGGCAAAGCCGCGGGTACTGCTAGTACTCAATAAATAAACAAACGATGTTTTAAAAAAATTTTACGAAACAACTAGGTTTCGGTTAATGATATTTTTAGGTTTACTTATTTCAAAAATGTACATTAATGTTATTTTGCTATACATTTATCTTATATTTTGTTCAGCACACGCGAAAAATACATCATTTTCGGACTGAAAGACTCACAGAATACGATCAAGAAACTTCTTATAAATATATATATTTTATTTATACCTCTTGAGTATTCTATCAACTTAAAATAATTTTAGAAAACATAGTGTTGTACCCTCTTTGGTTTAAACCATGAGTACTGTAAGTTAGAAATATATTTAGTAAGTCAATGGGTTTCGAGAAGAGAAAGTTTAAGACAATTAATTAAACAGATTGGTCCATCAGGATGATTTGTTTAGGTAGGCTAACTGTCCAGGGTGCGCCAAACGAACGATTTTTGGAGATGTTCTTTCAAAAGGCAAAAAACGCAATGCTAATACTCTTTATGAGTAGACTTTAGAGTAGAGTAGGTATGCGATAGTGATGGGTAACAGCGGCACGTGTCCCGATTCCGGAAGACGGGTCGCGGGCCTCGCTCGGTATTCTGGTATTTTACCAATAAATCGCAATAGGTATTTTTTTCGCAGTTCGCACATATTATAGGTATGTATTGTTACATGTATTCTTACACATTGTTTAATGCGCGTCTTTTCGACTTCCCACTGTGCCGAAATGGGCCGGTCAACAGATTTATAATGGCACAGATTCTATAAAGGAACGGTAATTTTGCAACCGTGAATTTGTAAACTGGAAACCAATAAGTCACGGAGTGGAAATATTCTATAAGCGTTGAGGAGTGTGTTGCCCACGCCACACGCGCGCGCTTACGCGCCGGTCATTTGTCAAAACCGTGTAATGCGAACGTAAGTTTCAAGTCTCCTTGAGTGCGAATGCTACTACCGTCTATGTGTGTAACGTCATCTTAATTAGTTACGAGCGGGGCATTCAGGGCATGGCAAGCGACACGCCTGCCCATGGACTGTTGCATTGTACTGCCGTTCGTCACCTTAGTTATCACTTCTTTAGCCATTGAAGTGCCCTTTCACATCGGAATACAGCAATGTTTACAGACTGCTGCTTCACAGCACAGTATCAAACTGATGGTAATCCCTTTGGGGAGGCCTTTATTTAGCAGTTGACGTCTTTGGCTGATGATGATAAATAAAGACCGACTCTGGCTGTTCACATACATACATATAATCACGCCTCTTTCCCGTAGGGGTAGGCAGAGAGCACTTCTTTCCACTTGCTACGATCCTTACATACTTGTTTCGCTTCGTCCACTTTCATTATTCCCTTTATACATGCTTTTCGGTTTAGGGTACTCTTGACCTGGCCTTTTTTCAAGACGTCCCTGATATGGTCTTGAAAAGTCCGCCTAGGTTTACCCCTTCCAACACTTTCATTCACACTCGCTTTATACACTTTTTTCGCCAATCGTTCCTCATTCATTCTCTCGACATGGCCAAACCATCTCAGCATACCTTTCTCAATTGTTATCACTACATCTTCTTTCAGACCACAAAGTTTCCTTATCTCACTATTTCTTATCCTGTCACTCATCAGTTTAACTCTTATCATATTTCTTAACGCTCTCATCTCAACTGCATTTATTCTGCTTTCATGTTTCTTCTGCCATACGCAACTTTCACTTCCGTACATGAGTGTCGGAACCAACACCCCCTCATGCACAGCCAAACGAACCTTGTTAGACACCTTCCGACTGTTCATAAATTAGTGCAAAGCTCCATTCACTATGTTTCCTGCATTCTCTCTTCTTTCAATATCACTCTCACACTTTCCATCTCTTGTAAACTTTGAACCCAGATACACAAACTCATTCACCTGTTCAATTTGATCATCTCCAATCACGATATTGCAGTCTGTCATTGCCTCATCTCTTTCAAACACCATCACTTTCGTCTGCTTTACATTCATCTTCATTCCCTTTCTAACAAAAGCTCACTCATAGCAGTTACCATCTCCTGCAACTCGTCGGCCGAAGACGCAAGTAATACTGTTCACATGCGCGATTTTTTTTTTCATTTCACAAAATAGCAGTTCATGGAAGGGCACGACATGCGCGGTTAAATAGTGTTTTACTGCGAGCAAGATACACTGCGCGCGCTGTTTGTACCACGAACCTGCTTGTGTACCGACAGGTCACACGAAGCTATATTTACCAATAATGAAACAACGACATCAACAGGTAGGCCGTGTTATTGCGAGCGTAGGCCAGCGGCGATTACTGTGGATTGACACGCCAACGCTTTGCGTAATGGAAAAAAATCGATTGGGAAGTTTATTTTCATGGCGATTTGTTTAGGGCGTGGGAAATGTTTTGAATTAATATAGATTGTCATGGACCAATCCCTCTATAATCGTGGACTCACGTCCACTGGAGCAGATGACGGAGAGTGTAATTATGTACTCTTTATTCTAGGAACCAAGCTGTAGTGGACAAATATATTTCGATCTTTTGTTCTATTTTTGAGGAGACGTGAGGCGTTAGGTTAAAACAAATAACAAAATGAAATTTATAAGCTATTAAGAATGTCATATACCTATGTATCTACGTATTACATTAACGCCAATATTTGTTTTATGATGTCACAGTATGAATAACCTCGTAAAATTCACGTCAACACAAAAACAAGAATAATATACATACTATCTCGGTAAAATATGATTTTCTTAATCATATACATATTCGAGAAGTCAGCTCATTCATACAGTAGTAGATGAATATACCTACTTGCGACCATAAAACTAGGCCTATTCCCAGTAGTTCTACATTTAGTTCTACATGTATGACTGCTAAGAAAAAAAATTCCTGTTAGTTCTACACGATGACGTATTATAAAATTAGAGCTTTATTAGTGAGCAGAATATTTTTTGTTTGTTCACGTGGGAGAAACCTTCGATATATAGGTTCACCCGGTGGCGGTCAACCAAGGTATTTCAGATTAGTATCCACTAAAACTTCTGCGGCTGTTGCATCGGCAACTGAGATGCCATTATTCATGAGGCTTGCTTATGTCCTATGCTACCCTGGTACTACTCGTACTATCGCCTTTCGGCCCTAAGATTGGATGGAGCTACCGGCCCCCATACCCCGGTAAAGCCGCCTGCCGGCGCCCATATAGATCAGAGCGGTTGCTACGGTGCCCCCGCCCTAAGGCCTTTCGGCCCCGACTCCACCCTGCACCACCACCGCGCTCAACCGACGGGTCCAATCGGGAACAGCTGTAGCGGTGCCCCCGCCCTACAACCCACCTGCGCCTTTCTGCTGCTCAACCGGCACTCATACCGGGAACAGCTGTTCAGACCCCCCCCCCCGCCCCCCTCAGTCTTCGCCACCGAGCAACATCTGGCCACCTCAGAGTGGAGATATTACCCGGTGCCCAGTGTACAACGTCCCAAGCCCATTGTCCTTCCTCTGGACGTATTCTCTGGAATTACAATGGACCGGGCACTCGAGGAGGTGATGCCAGTGCCCCGGTATGTACGAACCTAAGGTAAGAAATGGTAAGGGTAACTTGATATCACAAGAGTGATGAAACCTCTTTGTGCCCTCTGTTGTCCTAGTACTTCTGGTATAATATTTTTCTTATATCTGATAAGAATGAATTAGAGGAAAAAAAGCAAACACTTAAAATATCAAATTTTTGAAGAAAAAAATATCCTTTAATTAATAGCATACTCACTAATAAAGTTTATGTAACATTTTTTGCAGTACGTCATCGTGTAGAACTACTAGGAATGAAAAAATAATATTTAATGCATTCTTACTAGTTCTACATGAGTGTAGAACTAACAGGATTTTTTTTTCTTAGTAGTCATACATGTAGAACTAAATGTAGAACTACTGGGAATAGGCCTAAAACTATCCCACATGTCTTGATACGCGAGGGGTACCTTGACTCGGCAATGAACTGTAAGACTAATCCGTTCCAAATAAACTTATCATTACTCTACATTAAATCAGCGCTTATGGTAGGTAAGCCTAATAAAAGGTATAATAGGTCTTTCGCAAAAAAGAAATTAAGCACAACTTATAGTAATTTGCTTCTGTATGGCTAATTTTATAAGTTATCTAGGATTCATAAAACCCAAAAAAAATATCAATGTCCGCCCACCCTGACATGTTCGAACACATAAATAATAATATTACAAAATAATAATAATAAGGAAATAAGGAATAATATTACAAACAACCTTGTGGCCACATTGCTGTATCAAGATACGGAGGCCAATCCGCAATATTAAGTTTCCTTTGTCTAGTAGCAAAAACTAAATAAGTACACACGTACGTACAGTAATTTTTTTTCTCCCTGATAAGGGAGAAGTTCCGCCCTTGTGGATCGCATCTGTAAGGCCAAGTGTACCGTTGCTGAAAACATACCTACGTACCTACCTAAATGGTGCTTACTCATCGTGTATGTACAAATATCACGATTAAAACGATCGTGTTCTACCTGAAGAATGAGTCAAGATTCCCTGAAACCGGTGAGCGTGTGGTCGAACCATGAAGGCCGAGGAAACAGAACAGGCGTTAAGAATAAGTACAGCTAGCGGAACATTTATGATTCATTGTTATACCATCAGCATTAGTATTCTAAATCTAACTCGAATATCATTTGAGTGATTTTTTCCAATGATGGCACTATCCATGACGAGATTGTTGGGACAGACAAAATAATGAGAAGGTATCGATATTCTTGTTTATAATCATATGATATTTTATTTACACACGTTTTTAAAACTTATTTTTTGCGAGTGGCATGGCCTAGCGGGAACGCACACTTAAACTCGTAGCAGCGCGACTAAGGAAAATCTCTACCATAAACCACCTTACCACCTTTGCTGGTGGTAAATAGTTATTAGTAGTATTATTTGTTATTATGTTTATTAATAATAGTATATTATAATACAAGTGAGCTAACTTGCTCATTACACACGAGGATGTAGTTTGCAGCCCGAGCCGTAGGCGAGGGCGTAATTCAGCCGAGTGCGTAATGAGCAGAGCTCATGAGTTTCATACGATGTTTTTCAACACACTTGCCAGGAAAAACAAAATAATTTACCACACAGCGATAAATACGATAAAAACAAAATTTGACAATTATGGAAAATGGCGCGCGTTTTTTTTTACGCTCTCAATGCAATGTGAGTAAACAAACAGCCTACCTACTTCAAAATTATAATTTTAAGTGATCAAATGTAAATATTTCATAACAAATTATTGTTAATCTATACTTATAATAAAACTGTAACAGGTCCAATTATGTACATTGAAGATATTTTGAAAATTATATTTGGAGGGCATTCTATAACCGATACTGAGGCCGAAAATGTATTTTGTTTAATTTTTGTCTGTCTGTCTGTCTGTCTGTCTGTATCACGGCTGAGCATCACGCCGAAACTACTGAATGGATTCAAATGAAACTTGGCATGATTTGAGATCTTACTACGACGTAGGACATAGGATACTTTTTATCCCGTAATCTAGCACGGTTCTTTTGGGAGAGGGGATTAAAGTCAAAACGGGTACTTGGTTATACGCTTAGTCAGATTGTATAAATTTTTCTCTATAATATAAAAATATTAGTAAGGAAACACTCATAGAGAGTTGTTATCAAGGTTTTGTAATCGATTGGGTTAAGCAACGTTAGGTAAGGTCATTAAATAAATGGGTGACCGTTTAACGCCATTTGAACTAAACAGGTCCGTGCTTCGGAGAGCAAGTAAAAAGTGGGTCCCAGTATTTAACCGACTATAAAAAAGGAGGTTATGTATTCGATCCGAATTTCTGTTATTAAAAGTTTAGTTAACGTAAAAATATCGCAGGCGGAGCTGCGTGGGTCAGCTAGTTATGAATAATTTGATAGTAATAAATTTTTGTTTGTCTTAATTAAGGACGAATTCCAAAAATGTATATGGATTTTCAGCGGCAGACGCCCTCTTCGATGTTTTTAAAAAAAAAAATATTACTTGGTTAAATTAAAAATGTACTGTTTACTCGCATACAACATGCAGTAAGGTACTAATTTTACTTTGTAGGGATAATTCTATTACGTGTGTAATGTCATCATTACGCACGCATGTCTTATAGCTAGATAAAAACGATGTGCCTAGGCCCTAAAAACGATGTAATAAGGCTCACTTTAGCGAGCAAGTGTGTTGGAAAATATATTATCTACACTCATATCGTCAAATCTAAATAACTAGTACTCTAATGACACACATTATTCACATGCCTATTAAAAAAAATTATAAAGGTTTTTAAAGTAACGATGCTTTATAATAACATTTTTAATATTTTTTCTTTTATAAAAGACCCTGATCCCTGATCTGAGACCATAAAATATTGCCTTCATTTATTCACCCTTTTACCGACCAAAGAGATTACAAATCGAATGTATAAGCCCGATCTAGTAGGCCGCGATACATCCCAGTTGTACGCATGGGCATAGCAGTTATTTGAATTAATTGAACGCCAAAATAGGACCTGTTTTGCATTGTAATTTGATGGTTTAAACTTTGTTTTTTCTACCTGTTACGTGAGTATTTATTTTATTTTATTTATTTTGGTTCACCATCGGTTGACACAACAATTCATTCACTAATGCTACAAGACATAACATATACTATTAAAGTAAGTTTTACAGCTAGAAGTGCAACCTTTTGAAGGCGAATACGACATGCAAACATATTCAAAGCGTTACAAAAAAAAATAGGTTAAATTAAACTTTAATAATAAGAAATTAGATACATAAGTACTTTTGTTGCCCCTAAACTAATGGTTAGTATCATGTTTTATAGCAACGTTGATGTACCTCTTAAATGTATTAAAGGAATCGAGATGAATATCACACGAAGAATTAGTACTTACACTATTGTAAAGTCTACACATTCTGGGTATAGGCGAGTTGTAACCTAAGACAGTGCGGCGAAATGGAGGAGCTAGTGGTATCAGTTTGTTAGTTCTCTAGGATTTCTTAAAGGAACTTTAAAGTAAATTTTTTGAAGTAGATCTGTTGAGTTTATTCTGTTTCGTACTTTCTTATATAAAAACATTAAATCCAACAACCCTTGCCGTTGTGATAGTGAACTATCATTAAAAAACTTTAGCCTACTGCTGTAAGACCTCTTTTTCCTAGCTATACCCAGCGAGAAAGCGAGATGGTATAGAAATCGTTTTTGAATTCTTTCAATTCTCAGTGAATGACTAGCATAGTGAGGTCGCCAGACTGTACTACAGTACTCAATCGAGCTGCGTACCAAGGTATTATAAATCAATAACTTAGTCTTAGCTTTGCGGAAGTCTTTGCAATTACGAATCACGAACCCTAATAATTTAGATGACTTACATATTATACGTTCCATGTGAGGAACAAAAGTGAGTTTATTATCAAATGTTACCCCTAGGTCTTCTATATAATCTACTTCCATAATCACGTGTGCTCCTATATGATATGATGATTCGATTTTCTTAATTTTTCTGGTGCATTTCATGTGTGCGCACTTATTAGGGTTTAAATGCATAGCATTCAAAATACACCATTCTTGAAGATGGTCTATATCCAATTGGAGTAGATGGATGTCTTCAACCGAGTCAATAATTCTGCTAAATTTGAGGTCATCAGCAAAAATATGTGGACAAGACTGCTTGAAGACTGAGGTTATATTGTTTATAAATATGTTAAACAATATAGGCCCTAGGTGGGATCCTTGAGGGACACCAGAAGTGACTTGATAGTTATCGGAACAATAGCCATTTACAACTACGTAAAAATCGCGATTCGATAAATATGATTTCAACCATTGCAGCAAAGTACCAGAAAAACCGTATTGATGTAACTTCCGCATGAGAACTGGATGAGAGACCCTATCAAAGGCTTTGCTAAAATCCGTGAATATTATATCAACTTGCTTTTTCGTATCTAAAGCTTCCGAGAGGATCTCTGTAAAGGACACTAAATTTGTTTGTGTGGACCTAGCCTGTACAAATCCATGTTGGTACGGGGTTAAAAATGGTTGGAAAAACCACTGTATAATATGGGGACTGACTAACGATTCAAGCAACTTTCCAAAAGGGCGCACTGAAAACCAGCGTCGGGGGGTTACATCATAAGAATCCTCCGGCTTAAGCTGAGTGCGTCCTTTTGTGGTGTATAATGTACTTATTCGTGTTTCTTTTTGTTATTGTATTTTTATTTTTTTGTACTTACATCACAATAAAATTTACTTTCTTTCTTTCTTTCTTTCTTTCAAAAGTAGACAAAATAGAAATAGGTCTATAATTTTTGACGTCACTGTCGTCGTCCGACTTGAAAATTGGAACGACCTTAGCGCTTTTCCATTTTGCGGGAAAAATACCGGACTTTAATGACTGATTATATAGAATAAAAAGGGGCTCAGTTAGTTCATTTAAAAGTGATGATATGAATGAGGGTGGTATCCCGCCTGGCCAGTTTTATCCAAACTCTGCATTTTTGTTTTAATTGATTCGGTGGTAATAAATAATTCTGAGAGACACTGGCTCGTCGCAGAGTTGCCACCTATATGTACACGTGTATCCTCTGGTGACTCATGATCTCCGAGGAATACTGAAGAAAAATGAGTCGCAAACAAATTACATATATCAACACCATCCGATTTACTTAAATGGCCGTCAGTCATTGTTGTTGGGTATGAAGTTCATCAAGAAAAACTCATAGTTCATACTATGAACTATGAGTTTTTCTTTTACTCTGCATATACGACCAGAAAGCTTTTGGATTGTGAGCGATATTATCTTCAACGCACACAATATGTGACCTATAACACTCCTTACTTAATTTGTCACAGCGCTTATTTAATAATTTTAAAGATATTTCATCCATCGGGTTATGCCTTTTTTTTACTTTACGCCACGTATTGTTCCTTTCTTTAATACGTTTGATGAGATTTTTTGTGTACCATTGAGGATATTTTGATTTTGTATTTGTAGAGAAAGGAACGAACTTTTCTATTGCATCACTAATAAATTGATAAAAAACATCCACCATAGCATCGACATCAATACAGTCTTTAAAAAGATTATTCCAATCTAATCCAGAAAGATATGATCTTATGGATTCATAGTCAGCCTTATAAAAGTTACGCTTCCTGTTTAATGGATTGGGTTGCATCATAATAGTGTCTTTCTCAAGCTCAACACATATACTCAGGGAAGGATGAAGGGAATCAACGTTGCTTAAAATGTCCCTAGCAGGGTGTATGATAGATAGACCCTCGTTAGAACTTTCATAGCAAATTAATCGCTTAGATTTTAGGTTTTTAGATACCGCGACTAGGACTCCTCCGCCAGTATTCTTAGATGCGTATTTAGAAGTCTCTCTATCTCTCCTGTACACCGTGTAACGTTCATCAAACAGTTCCGAACTATCTATGTCTGAACTCAGCCATGTCTCAGTCAAGACAATAATTTCATAATCACTATATCTTAGACGTCTCAGAAAACTATTGGTCTTAGTTCGTAAACCTCGACAGTTTTGATAGTATATATTAATCACGAATGTGGCTAAAAATTAAGCAATTGCATGATTGAGTTTAGAATAAATCTTATAAATACATATATTAATTTACTTCATTTTTCCTAGTGAATTCTTATCTCTAATTAATATATAATCTGTATCATCACTCTTCCGGACAAAGATTTTACCATTTCGCACCCAAATATATTTAAAATTCATTTCCTTTGCTTTGGTTCTTGCTGCAGCGTGCAACTCCTTGTTTGCAGGTGAAAGATGCTCCGTTACGAATACAACACGCTTCTCTCCACAAATTTCAATGTGAGTCGTGTTTAGTTTGTCATTTTGATGCGATTTGTTGTACTTTATTACCGCCGCCAGCACACAGTCGCGAATTATTGGACTTGAGAGTTGGACTACGATTGATCTCGGGCGAGTTGAAGATCTATTAATTTTTGCGATCCGTGTACAACTCTTGATATGCTCGGCTTCAATCACATGTATAGATAAAATAGCGTACGAAACTGCACATCATTAGGTATTGATACACTCGTGTGATACTAATATAAACCTCGCCTTCGGTTCGGTTTATAAACACACACTCGTGTATTAATAACCCCTATTATGCAACAGTTTCATAAACTACTATATTAAAACTTACAAAAAATCAACGATATCTTACTGCACCTGATTGTCTAATTATTGAACTGTTAACTAGGTACTTATTCATCAATAAAATGTTGAAGAATAACAGGATATACTCGTACCTATCAATGTTTGGTAATTTTGTAGTCACTAAGTATTACAAAATGAACGAACGTGAGAACAATATTTGCATATGTATTTCATATACTTATGTATTTACTAATAAATATATTCAATGGGGAACTTGTATAAAAATTATAATGATAATTTATGATTATAATTCAATATAAATTGTTCTAAAAAGATCATTGCTAAAAGCTTTTTTCTAAAATAATAATTATTTTACGAAATATTTCAACTTTAAATTACGTAAAATGGAACGCAATTTGAAACACCACCAATCGCGCGTGACGTCATACCTCTAATAGGCCATGCCAATCAATTTTCAAGAGAAAATCTCTGTGTAAACACATTATTTTTTTTTATAAAATGAAGTAAGGTTTAAATTATACCGGAATTTATTTATTGTAAGATAAAAAATACAAGCATTAATATTTACAAAATGTAAGTAAGTACTAAGTATATTAATATCCTGGGATAATCCACACACAGTCAAATTAGGCAGAGCTGTATTAAGGTAGCCATACAACTGAAATAAATACTTATACTTACTTAGTACTTTTTTTATAAATACATTGATAAATAACACACAGGCATGAGGTGGGAATCAAACCAACGATATAGTAGGTAGCGGTCAGGGTGTCTTACCACTAGACCAACGGGCCTGTCGAACTACATGACTGGTCCTCCGCAACATATTTTTTATGGATAATATTAATTTTCTCTGAACTGATAACTCTAGGGGAGCATTTTATCATTCTGATTATATTAGTCGACGAAGGTGTAATGAGAACATATTAATATTCAGTGGTAGTCTTTATTCACTCGCCAATCGCCATGAAAATTTACTAACTCGTACGTCAATTAAAAGAAATGACGTCACGGCTGTCAATGAGCGTTTTCGCGCCAACGTGGAAAAGTCAACTTTTGATTTGCAATATCTAGATAATTTGAGCATATTTTAACTTTTTTGTTTTTGGTATCTCTAAGCGAGTCTAAAATCTTTATTATACACTAAAAAACAAAAGTTCCCCATTGTAAAAATTAAAAAAAAAACCGATGTCCGACCGAACTCTTAAAATTACTGTCCTCCACTATTATCACCATCACCATTTGTCTACCTATCTAACAAGTCCAAATTCAGTTGTTCTACATTTATTGGCTTCATCATCAGACCTTAATCACAATGTTTCTGCTAACCACTCATTGAGACCTATTCAATAAGTCCAAATTCGGTAGGTCTACATTTAGTTGAGCAGAGTTCCTGTGACCACCTTCTTGCTCCATCTACAGACCCTGATCACCATCTTTCTACCAATTACTCGTCGATACTTATACAACGAATCTGTATTCGGTGGGTCTACGGTTATTGGGGCAGAGCTCCTGTGACCACCTTTCTGCTCCATCGTCAGTCCATGATCACCACGTTTTAAACAGCTACTCGTCGGGACCTACCCAACGAGCCCAAATTCGGTGGATCTACGTTTATTGGTGCAGATTTCCCGTGACCACCTTCCTGCCCCATCAGTACACCCTGATCACCATATTTTTAACAACTACTCGTCGAGACCTATCCAACGAGCCCAAATTTGGAGAGTCTACGTTTATTAGGAGCGAGATCCTGTTACTACCTTCTTGCTAATCATCATCAGACCCGGGTAGAGGTTACCATTTTCTTTTGTATCATCAGATTTACATAATTTGAGATCTTTCGGACAAATGTAATGAAAAATGTCCATTGTGTACGCAATATCCCCTACCTCGACTTGGAAAAGAGCTGATGATCTTCAAACGGCTGAACCGATTTCCGTGAAACATAGCTAAGAACCACCTCGATTAAACCAACTTCTAAATAAAAAAAACACATTCAAATCCACTCATTGGAACTCTACGATGCTAAAGACAGACACCCGGCCATAGGCGTCAAGCTTATAATATCACTCATTTTTGGTTGGGGGTTAATATTGGTAACAGTTGCAGAAAGTGGTAAACAGTTTTAGTATAAAAAAGTTTCCAATGACCGCTCTATAGCATATATTTTATCTCTTTGAACGAATGTACATAATAACTTCCAATTAACTGAACACGAAGCAACTTCTAACCCTGAGAAAATTTGTCGAAAGAAATTTTTCGTGCGTTTAGAACTTTTCAGATTTATAAAGTTTGCGCTTTTGTTTTGTTTGTAAGGGAAACTTACGACGTCAATAACCTCAAATTTCTTCTTAATTTTACCAACCTTAAACATATGTAGGTAATTAGCATTTACAATCGTTATTAAAATTACAAGGTTATAAAAATTAAGATGAAAAGTAGTTTGCGGATCGAACGTTTACCTTAATTTTTGATGATGAATTTTGCCGAAAGCGATGTCGGCTTTATCCCCAAAAAATGTTTATATGATACTAGCGACGCCCCGGCTTCGCACGGGTATACTATACTACAAATAAACCTTCCTCTTGAATCACACTATATATTGCTAAAGAAGAAAAAGATGCATACAAATAGCGGGAGCGACTTTGTTTTATACTATATAAAAATTTAAAGCCCGAAAGGTATTCAGCTGGGCCGGTATTATCTGAATTTACAACATCTTTGGCGTTCACCTAATTATCATTGCGATCATATCAAAAATTATATGCTTAAAACCTTGGCCTGAAGCTTCAACAGGAAAACAGCCATAATGCAATGATTATTCGGTACGTGATAGAATTCTGGGACAAGCGGTGCTTGTTACGACTGCAAAGCTACCTATTGTACGAATAACGCATACATGCTACTTGTAACTGCTCAAATATCATACAATTTTACAGAGAATTAGCGAGATGATATAATAACACAACATGGTTATTCAACACGACATTAAGATGTCAAGTGTAGTTATTTTTGCCTACAAAGGTGTCAAGGGTACATCAGTGGGTAGCACGCTTGCATAAACTGTAGGTTGTTAGAAAATGGAAGAAAAATATCTATTTTAGGCGATCAAAGACGTTTAGCTCACCCACCTATCGACCTTAGGTATTCATTAAAGGTTGAATAAAAATTAATCATTCTATGTTCTTATTATTGGCTTTTAAAAATATATGTGTCAATCATTTTCTGAGGCTTCAGCATTACATTTAATATTAAGGTACTATTCAAGAAGTCTTTTTCCCTACTTACGACTAGACAAGGCGTCAATCAAAACTAGTCTTAGATACCTAGTTTCCTATAAGACAAAAGAACGTCTCTACAAAAACGATATCTACAAATTTGGCGTTTTGACGGCATTAACGAGACAAGCAAGACGTTCGCCTGATGGTAAGCGACATTGCCTGCCTATGGACAGCGGCATTGCACTTCCGCTCGTCACCCGATACAATAGTTATTAATCTCTTGTGTCCGGTAATTTATTTACATTTATCTGTCACCTCGGTTTCACACCTTTCGCACCTGACGGGCCCGTTGGTCTAGTGGTTAGACACCCTGGCTGCTACCCGATGTGCCGTGGGTTCGATTCCCACCAAGTGTCTGGGTGTTATTTATCTATTTAGTATGTATTTACGAGGGGAAATCAAAAAGTAATGATAATCAATATGAAATAAGGATATTCTGACCAAAAAAAAAAAACTCTATATAGTCTCCTTGTAAGTCAGCACAAGTCCATATTTAGTCCATATTTTTTCTAAACCGTTTAATCCCTTTAAAAAAAAATGTCCTGACCCTCCAAAAACGCCTCTACAGCAGTCATCACCTCGCTATCGTCGTCAATTTTTTTGCCTCGGAGGTGTTCCTTTAGCAGAGGAAAGAGGTAAAAGTCACTGGGAACCAGGTCTGGCGAATAGGGTGAGTGTTCGAGCAATTCGAATCCCGTTTCTTGAATGGCAACCATCGCAACGACGGCTTTGTGAGCTGCCCGCTTTGCTTGTCGGTTAACATTCTCTGTACCCAACGCGCAGAGACCTTTTTCATATGGAGTTCGTTAGCAAATATTCTTTGAACACTGCCATATGAGATCCTTGTGACCTCAGCTACATGCCTTATGGTCACTCTTCGATCTGCCAATACAACATCTTCGTCTTTTTGTATGTTTTCTGCAGTGAGGGACGAGGACGGGCGTCCCTCGCGATGTTCATCTTCTGTGGATGTTTTACCTAGCTTAAACTCGTTTGACCAGCGCGCAATTGTGGAATATGGAGGAGCAGAGTCCCCTAACATTTCCACTAGGTCGCTGTGTATGTCTTTGGTAGAATTTTTTTTTTTCAAAATGAGGTACCTGATGACAGCTCCGATTTCGGTTTTCTCCATTTTGATGTTGACTCCCCGACTGTTCGTATTCAAATAAATGTAGTTCCCAGTAATCATGGCCTATTGATATGTTTTTTTTTATGCTGAACTAGTGGATTTATGAGAAAGCAAAAAAAAAAATTCATAACTTTATGTGCTCTATAAATATCCGATTATCATTACTTTTCGATCTCCCCTCGTACAAAAAATATAAGTATTAGTATCAGTTGTCTGGTTTCCATAGTACAGGCTCTTCCTAGTCTGGGATCAAGAGACCGTGTGTGGAATTGTCCCAGAATATTATTATATTATATTACATCGTTGCTTGGCGGCAGAATATCTGACACTGCGGATTAATTAACAGGTCTTTTTGACGAGAATCAATTTGAAAAATCCAGATTATTTTTCTTTAATTAATCTAGGTGTACGAAAAGCTTACGATGTTTCTATCCCGGTATTCTAGTCCCCAGTATACATAAATAGTTCTGCGTTCTTGCGAACGAACTTATATGGAACTAATGTTGTAATCTTTAGAAACTTTCCTGTGTTGCTTGGTCCAATCAAGCGTGATAATTATTCATACAGTTGTGGTCTTAGCAGCTAACTCAACTGGTGCACACAGCCTTACCGCACATGGCACGCAAGTAAATCCTCTTTAACTTACAACATCTCAGTCAGTATAAGATATCTCAATAAACAAAAAAAAAGTACTTAGGTTACTTTCACCCTGACAATACTATGATTAATATATTCACACAGTTTTTCTTATTGGAGTACAAGATAAAAGGTATTTTAAAAGCAAAATAAACACCGGAACGGATGAACGGAAATGTATTATTAGCCAAAACAAATACGAGATAAGAGTTGCGGATGCTAACAGAGCATCATCTCTACATATTATTATGATGAGACGTGATCACGTGACGACAATAGAATAGGAATGTTTTTATACTTTGAATAATAATAATAATATTCTAGGACAATCAACAAACGGTCAACTAGGCACAACCTATACTATGGACACCAGACAACTGATACTAATACTTATATTTTGTCGTATGTAAACAGTATGAGTAACTATATCAATCATTGTACCTGTTATCAATTCGCAGATACTTGCTTAGTTATTGGAAAAAAGAATTTGCATGAAGCATGTGGATTATTACAGTCTGATTTTAATAATCTAATTAAGTGGTGTCATGATACTGGCTTAGCTTTAAACTCAAACAAAACACAATTATTGCACATTAAGTCACCCTATTTAAAACAGTCTCATATGACTAATATAACAGCTCATGACCACAACTGTTTTCATACGTCCTCTTCCAGAGTTTGTAACTGCCCCACCATTGAACTTGTAGATTCCTATAGATACTTTGGCGTTGTTATTGATAGCAAATTTAATTGGGACAGTCATATCGAGGGTGTGTGTAATATACAGAGGCAGTTCTTGGCTAATATTGTAATTTTGAAAGATCGTTTTCTTTTTACAGTTAAATTTATGTTGTTCAATTCTTTAGCCGAGTCATATGTTCAGTACGGTATCAATAGCTACGGTCGCACATACAATACATATTTAGATAGCATATAAACTTCAATTAAGAATATTAAAAAAAATTATCTCAAATAGAGTTAAATTGCAATTTCAGGATAACGAAATAGGGCTCTTTAAACATTGCAAAATTCTGTCAGTTCATAGTCAATTTAAATATAATCTGCTCAAGGAAAACTTTTTTAACTTACAATACCAAAAAATTAATAGAACATCCTATATTTACGAGAGCCGTGGCTCGTGAATGTTTGCGTACTACGCCAGCAAACAACACTTATGGCGAGCGAAATACGCGGTACCTTGTACCTCGTTTTTTAAATAAGCTACCCTCTTCTATAAAAGAAAATATTACGCATAACAATATTAAAGCAAAATTAAAATCTTATTTTCTTGGTCAATAGATATCACATCTTTTTATACTGCACAGATGCTCCTACGTAGTTCCGTTGCTTGTTCTCTTTCTTTTGTTATTTTTTACTTAACACTTACAATATTATTATATAGAATTTATCATAATGTACTTAATTTTATTCATATTTAATTACGTATTAAGGTGCACCTACTAAGCTTGGTGTCGATTTTTCTTGGCATAACTGACGAACCTCAGTGGTTTAAATTAGTGCCAATTATGTTTTACCTATGGAAACAGTTTTTTTGTATTTTGATAAATAAATAAAAAAAAAACTTTTTTTTGTAAATATGCACTTAAATAGATAAAAGACACTTCGTGGGAATCTAACCCACGACCAGTCCACTAGACTAACAGGCACTAAAATTATTAGATAATAATAAACAAGACGGTTGTTTTTTATATTAGGTATATCCAATAACACCTTACGGCAGAGGAATTGCTGAACAGGTAACAAATACGTACCTCACTGGTAATTGACGGGACTATTGGCCATTGTTACGAATACAGGAAAAATAAACTAAGTACAGTAACAGTTTCTGCAAAATTATCAATAGACCTTATCAAAGTTAGTTATATATACGGTTTGGTCTTTTTGCTGGTAAGAGGTTAGATGAATAGCAAGCTTTTTTACGTCCAAAAAAGGTACAGAACCCTCGGTGCGCGAGTCCGACTCTCACTTGACCGGAGTTGTTATTTATTTACAGTAAGGATACATTTTTAGAATCTACTTATAAATTCCTCATGTTATGGTATGATTACGTCATACATACACATGTTATGAATTTCATAATCTTTCAAGAGATATCGAATGGTGTCTCGATATGTTTTCACGATAGTGAAATGTAAATATGTATATAGCGTTTCTCTGGTGAAATTATGGAGAAATGTGGAGTCAAGTTGTACTTACGTTTATGACCACCCGTTCGCAGAAGTCGTGGTCGTGTTGTATTGGCTCGAATGTCACCACCCCTCCCTGAGGGGGTCGACCAGATTCTTCTTCTGGATTGACCAACTTCGGCAATGACCTGTAGGATAAAACAAGTACTATATTACTATAATTTCTCTAAAATGCTTAAAAACTCTATAGTAATTTTAAGTATCAAATTTAAAAAAAACACAAGTTTTTACTGCGCAAGGAGATTGCTTAAAAAGAAACTGATAACTTTCTCGGCAAACAGCCTGTATAGGATAGGAATACACTATTGAATTGTATAAATTATGCAGTAATATTTCAACAAAATAAAAAAAGATCTTAATGCCGAATCAGACTCGTGCACCCATCGACTTATTCTGCTCCATATAATTTCAAATAAACTGCTAAGTTAGGCACATAGTACTATTGGTCAAGATAAGTATAGACGATACCTAGATTGCAAATTTACTTGCAGCCATAAAACCTCTCGTACCACGACCACTAGCAAGATGGCGAGCGTCGCTCAAACGTGCTCAAATACCCGATGCTCATCGCCACTTCAGCGTTTTCTGCTGCCATTACTAGCCGCCACTACCTCTATTGAGCCGTTACGTAAGGGGCTGTCGATAGTATGGTATGGTCAACTATCATAAAGGAAATCTTGGCTGTTTCAGTTGTTTACGAATTAAATGGTTTATGATTGAAGAAGTTCTGAAGGAAATTATATTCCCAAAAGGGTTGATATTACAAAAAACACTTTTCAGTAAATCAACCCAGAGCCTAATGAAACTGTGTGCATAATTTTTATTTTTAGTTTGCTACAACTTTTCACCCTTTACCTAGTAAGGGGTAGGTTTTTGCAAAAAGAAAAAAAAGGTCGTGTACAATCTTTTTTTTTACATACAAAGTTCACTAGCGCACCCCTATTTTTTTTTAAAATACGAAATTCGCGAAAAATATGTTTATTTAGTGTATTTAGAAAATCTTTTCAGTAAGTTTCAAGTCAGTCGTCATCACCATAAAATAAAAAGTTTCATACTATTGAAAAACACCCCATTTAACCCCTTTATGAGTGGGATTTTTCAAAACCCTTTCTTAGTAGATGCTTACGTCATAAAAAGAACCTACTGTCCAAATGTCAGCTTTTTAGGTCCAGCGGTTTGCAGGTTTGCGTTGATAAATCAATTGTCTGGTTACTATTTAACAGGCTTTGCCTAGTTTGGGATCAGATGGCCCTATGTGAATTGTCCCAGGATATTATTATTATTTGTTTAAATATTAAGGAGTTATTTAGGTCTGAGGAATAGAGCGCGCAATAGACTAGACGCAACACGTTCTTTCTCGCATCAGGGGATCATTCCTAGTAAATAAATATAGTGTATTTTCTTCGAATGGGCTGCGCGAGATATTTATAAACTCTCACGTGCTCCAACATAGTACTATATTATTTACAATGTCGCCATACATTTCTCAGCATTATGTGTAAACAAATAATTTCGTTTGTTCCCATTAATTGTCTGTAGTACTTAATCTTACCTATATTATACTGTAGTTGCTTTTACAAATAGAGCACGTTAGGGTGGGCTCGGTCTTGGTAAAAGAAAGTACTTAATTATTGTGCGTGGCCTGAGGTTATTTTTGATGGGATACTTGTGTTGGAGACACTCAGTAGGTATACAAGGTCAGATAAAATCGCCAACATTTAAATTCTAATATACTTATTTACGTATTTTACTAAAACTGACATTCGACGGGATTAGAATATTTGTATATGGTAGATTTAAAAACGGTTTTTTTATGACATGTAGATATAATGGATATTGTCCAGAGGCCTGAGTGTATATATTGGTTTTATAAACAATACGTACCAATCGTGTAACTGAGATGTCCATATAAACTACATGGAGAAATGCTAAACCAAGAGATAGGTAACGTATTGTTTGTAAAGGCGCGTACAGACATCGCGAGGCGTGCGTCGCGAATGGTTCGTCTCGCATGCCTCGGGCTATCTGGACGTGTGTGCTCACAGTGAGCATTCGCGTCATACGATCGTTGCGAACGCTGCCTCAGTACGAGCCGTGCGCTTAGTTTACATACAAAAGCTATTGTATCTAGTGCAAAGCAATATTTTCAAAAAAATTTAGCTCCCTTAGAAATTTCTACTATTATTTTCAGAAAGTGTGCCTTGCTCCAACTTTGACATTATCCGAAAATCATTTATCCAACATAGTTATGGCTATCGTCCTTGGGAAACTTAGCTGTGTAAATCACGTTGCATGGGCAAAGAATATTACCCTCCATAATTTTTTAGTACGATTACTGATAAAAAGTTTGTTTCAACATAAAATTGATGTTTGTTACTCGGTGAAATAATAATGATCGTGGTCCACGATCCCACAAGAGGAAGGACACTGTCAGAAGTTTCGCTATGCCGGCAAAAAAGCGACTAGAAATGGTATCTCACCCGTTAGCACAGCTACTTCATATTGAGCAGCTTCAGGGAACTTCACCGAAAAACCAAAAATAATTAAATTAAAGGCGGCGTTATTACCTCTCAAAATCATTCAATATACTAGCTGACAGTGAGGGAAATCCCTAGGAAAACCTGAATACAGAGAATACAGCATTTGGTTTTCTGCTATTGATATTAAGCTATAAATGTAAGTTAAAGACATAAACTACGTACCAAAATAAAAATCTGTTTCAAAATGTGCTAATGAAGCCCTGCCCTTTCATATGATATGTTTTGCCCCATTTCAACTCGTATTGTAAAGAAAATAAACGAAGAAAAATATTTATGTAATTTTCATTTGCGAGGAGGTTTGGAAGGAAAGGTTTAAAATTATTTGAAGAAATATGTGTGACACATATCTACATACTATACATAGGTGTGTGACAGACGAAGTCGCACCATAAGGCCGCGCGCACTTTGGACACGAATTTGTATCGTACGTAAACGTATGATCGTGGTCATACGAATTAGATGCGCACATTGAATACGTTTACGTACGTACGTAGCACATTTATGCAAATAAATTGAATTGATTTTTTTCCGGTTATATCGTACTCGTGAAGTCCTCTTTGGAGCGCCATGAATAACCTGTATCTGGTAATTCTCTTATAACTCGCAGAATGCGGCAGCGTCATCGCTGTCGTAGAAAAATATATCTATCGGTGCATAAAATATATTTAAAAAGACGTGAATTCAGTGAATACCATCATATTATGAAAGATATATAATGACCACATAGTGTTTCACGTTCGTAAACCAAGTTAATAATTTTTTCTCCATCCACTTTTAATTTTTTCACACCCCCTGCTCGATAATGTCACATTATATGTCATATAAACATGACATAAAGTGCCTCATTATATCCCTATAGTCTAGCCGGGTAATAATGTTGTACTAAACTCCCTTGGGTACCTAATAATGTGTTTGAATTTCGAACGTCAAACGAAAATTCCTCTAAGAAAATTCCATAACACTTTTACCACAGATATATATTACTACTCTAAGCAGAGAACTGCACGAAATACCAAACATTTGAAAACCGAACCGAGCGCGACGAGCACAACCCAGTGTTCTAGAAAAGAAAATGAAATACTTAGATGATAACGCGGCAAATCACTATGTTGATATTATTGACGGTCTCGTTGGTCTAGTGGTTAGACACCCTGGCCGCTACCCAATAGGTCGTGGGTTCGATTCCCACCAAGTGTTTGGGTGTTATTTAACTATTAATTAATATTAGTTATCTGGTTTCCATAGTACAGGCTCTGCCTAGTTTGGGATCAGATTACCATGTGTGGATTGTCCCAAAATATTGTTATTATTTTAATTCTAGCAATATTTGTATTTTATTACCTCGCAGTAGGTGTGAAAAGTAGTGTATTCACCTCGGGGATAAAGGTGCCTTTGTCTTGGGCGAGCTTAAATCCCTCGCAGTACTCAGGATTCTAGTATTAACTCCCTCGCTACGCTCGGGAGTTAACTCTATACTCCCTCGCTGCACTCGGGAGTTGCTAGAATCCTTCGTTATGCTCGCGATTCAATTAAACGCCCGCGACATAAGACACTACTTTATCCCCTTGGTGCATAAACTACTATTAACGTACGAACGTGTTTGAAATCCCAACAAGTTCGGATTGTATTCGGACGTCTGAACTACACGTACGTATACGCACGATTAACTCGCACCCAGTCTGCGCGCTCCCATAGTACTTGGAATGTCGGGATCGTACGTAAGTGTTCGTATGTGTCCGCACGAGTAAAATTCGTACGAAAACGTGTCCAAAGTGCGCGCGGCCTTAGGGTTCCTTTTTAATCCCCGACCAAAAACGAGGGGAGTTATAAGTTTGACGCCTTGTCCGGAAGTCTGTCTGTCTATCTGTATAAGTATGTCTGCTTGTGGCATCGTAGCGGTCCAACCAGTGAACGGATTTCAATTGTTTTTATTTTATTTGTAAGCTAGTTTAAGCGAGATGGTTCTTAGCTATGTTTCACGAAAATCGGTCAAAGCCGTTGAAGCCTTTTCCGAGTCGAGGTAGGGATATTTTGTATACAATAGACATTTTTCATTACTTCTATTAGGCCGAAAGATTTGAAATTTAGAACAAATGTAAATCCGATGATACTAAATAAAATGGTAACCTTAACCGTAGAGTCATCGAGTTTGGACTCGTTGGATGGTATCGACGATTAGTTGCTACAAAAATGGTGATCTGGGTCTGATGATGGAGCAGGAAGGTGGTCACGGGATCGTAGACTCACCGAATTTGGATTCATTGGATAGGTTGCTGCGAGTAGTAGGTAGAAAAATGTTGATCAGAGTCTGGTGATGGGAGCAAGCAGGAAGGTGGCAACAGGAACTCGGCTCCATTAAATGTAGGACCCACCGAATTATAAATCTATGGTTAAATCTTGACGAGTAGTTAGACACAGGAAAGTCATTTTAAGAGTTCGTTTACCGATGTCGGGGGTATTTTAACGTTTTTAAATTTATACTTGTTACCATATGGATAGGTATGGAGCTCTAAAATCAGCCTGGGTCACATGCCATAAACACCAATCATGTCGTTACCTCCCTCAGACTAACTCACCTCTCATATCGAAAACATCAGATTCTTTTAACAGCGGTTCTAAAGTCATTTCCGATATAATGTAAAAAGTAGCAATTCCTTTGTTTCCGATATGTATTTATATTAGCGTGTAGATACTAATTTTCTATGACGTCATACGAGAGGCCATGGCAATTGCTTGACTTTAAAAAAATAAATTAAAAGTAAAAAACTTTTTAAAACAAAACAAATGGATTTACCTGTAAGAATTTAAACAAGAAAATTGATAATTTGATTTTATTGACTATAATTTTTAAATTTTTCAAACTAACTAAGTACGAGTACTTTAATATCGCGACAAGCTTTTATATCATATAAATTGTGTAACTAATGACATTATAAATTGGTATTAAAATATAAGGTAAATCGCGTTAATTCCCGATTATAATAAAGTTTGGTATTAAAAGTTTTAAAGGCAAAGTTTATTTTATTCTTTTTAGCGCTATTAAATAAAACCTTGTTTTAAAAAGTTTTTTAATTTATTTTTTACTTTTTAGTTATTTATTTTACTTCTTTGGTTTTCCTGGACTGGTTTTTTTTCGCTATTTGATAGACTAAGTATATAGTTTCAATAAAGATTTATTTAATAATAAAACAACACAGAAGTGAGCTCCGTTTTTTAAATTTATTTATTGCTTTTTAGTGAAGTATACCCAATGATATGATATATGATATTATATATAAGGGGTCGTCCATTAATCACGTGATGTTTTTTTTTAGCAACTTTTTAACCCCCCCCCCCCCTCCTGGTGATATGTGGTGAGGTTTTAAACTAACGCCCCCCCCCACCCCTATCCAAAATCACGTGTATTTTTTTTACAGACTATTGTAATTTTCGGAATATTATCTTTAAATACAGGTAACGGATTAAATGTTGAAGGGGAAGTCGTTGCCGGCAACGGTGAGTCAAGGCGACGTGCCGCTGTTTGGTTTAGAAATCGTGCATTCAACGAAAAATAAATACACGTGATATCTCATTATACCCCCTCCCCCCTCCCCCTTTCGAGCCTCACGTGATTAATGGATGGCCACTAATAGATAAGCTGCCAACTAAGGAATCGACGATTAAAAGTGGCACAGCATTAATCTATACTAACCTATGAAACTAACGAATGAAATGTGATTTATTGAATTCTGGCCAATGCTCTTTGATTATAACATAACCAACAATACTGGTATTACGCAGAGATTTTAACAATCCATGTTCTAGCATCAGCACTCAAGTTCAGAAGCTGATTGACGTTGTTTTTCTAAACGCCTCGTATCTGCATCACTCTCGGCCTCTTCAGATGCTCTCAAGTCTCAACGACTTATGAAAAGCACTCGACACATCACGGGCTTAAAAATTAATAAAACTGCGATGATGAATTTTACGGGCAATCCTACCTACTGGTTTTTAACTATAGTATCTATGTTTGACCTGTAAATTATTTAGAATTAGAATTTAACTAGTTTAAATTAACACATGCAATTATAAAATAGTATTTATTTGTATTATAATTTATCAATCAATCAAATCATTTTATTTGCGTAATAGGGGTTAAACATTACATTCTGGTTTGGTGTTTTAGCATAGTACCTCCATATTCGGCCAACAGGCATGGAAATTATCCTCACTACTATTTATACATTAGTTAACATAATATGTCAATTCAATTATACTCATTATTAATTATTATTAACTAGTAAGTATGTTAAACATTACTAATCAAGTTCTATTATTCGATACCTACTGTAAGTATAATATTTACCATTTTCACAAATAAGTCAAATTATAATTCGTTCAGTCATTTTATATTCACAATTTTTTGGAATTATAAGTAGATATGTAAATATGTAATAGATAAATAAGTTTTATATTATAATTATGTCAGACAGAAATTCACTTATACTTTCTTTAGTAAAAAGGATTTTATTTTAACTTATTACTAAATACATCAGTGCTTGCAATCTCATGTAGCGATTTGGGTAAATGGTTGTAAACTCTAGCAGCCATGTAGAATACACTTTTATTTAAATAAGCTGTTCTATTTGGAGGCATACTTATTTTGTAATAATGCCTTTTACTTAATAGTTTTACAAAAAGTCTTTGGTTTTTTCTAACAAATAATACCAGTTCACAAATATATAATTATACAGGGCAATGTCATAATTTCCAGATTTATAAAATAGTTAAACATAATAAGAAGAAAGGAAACAACAAATATAGTAAATGTGGTACTTTATAGTGATTGTGATCTTGATCATTTTTTTATTTATTGAGCGTTTTATGATGGTTTTACGAACCTAAGTAAATAAACATATACATTTTAAATTTTACCATTACCTATGCAAATAAAAATTTCATAATATTTATTACCCACCACAAACATAGCTATCAAACGACTTACTAAACTTAACTAATAAAAAGTAGCCTTAGTATGTCTGGGGTGGACTGGAGCCTAAACTAGGGAAACCCTGTATTCCAGGTCTCCATTCTCACCCGCGCTTTGTGTGGATGTAAATGTGAATGCGTATATGTTTGTGTGGAGTAAGATTTTGTAAATAGAGAATGATAGATTACACGTGTATGAGGTTTTAGGAAAAATGTTTAGTTTAGAATTTAATTTATTATATAAATAGGGTGCAAGAAAACATTACTGTCGCCTAAAAAAAGCAGTGTTGTGTGGAACTGGGTTACATATTCTGTTTCTTCTACCAGTAAGATACCTGATTTCCTGAATATAGGTGATTTCCTTTTGTATGCGTAGAAACAGTTGTTCATTCTGCACACTACGCAGAATGAACAACTGTTTGACTGTAAGCACTTTGTAGTCTTTGTATAGCCTTCAGCATCACTCTGAAGATTGAGCGTTGTGCGCGTTCAACTTTTATGATTTCGGTCTTACACGAACCACCCCATATCTACTGTATTTATAACTCTACCTATATTTATGTTGTATACGTTTCGTATTGTAGAAAGATAACTTGGCTACAGGCCCTGAACTTTTAGACTCGTAATGATAAATAATATAAATAGGTATTATTGTAATCAATTCTGCTCGAGACTCAGATTTTGAGTTAATTCGGTAACACGTTGTATAGGTACGCGTGAAAAATGAAAGGATAAATATCTACTTTGTATGTTAGTTTACGTATACAATAATCATATTATCGAATATACATTTCGAGAAACAACGTCTCAATATCGCGAGATCAACCTTCATCAATCTGGCAAAAACCTCAATAATATTGTCGGTAAACATTTCATCGCTAATAATAATCCGGTGAATTTAGTGAAACATACCGGTAGTTCACAAGATGTCTATATATTGGCGCTGATTTCTAGTAAATAGTTTACTGATTACCAAAGGCAAGAAACAGTATCATAAGACCTTCATATTTCAGAGAGAAAACTCAACTTTTAACAAATCACCAACCAGTCAGCAAGTAAGCATTCCACACATATCTGTGGAATTTCACTTTTTATTGATCGAATAGACCGCGAATCGGGAAGCGTAATGTAGGACGTCCTGTGACTAGGTGGAGCGACGATATCCGCAGAGCAGCTGGCAGACAATGGATGAGGAGAGCCGAAGATCGGGCTCAGTGGCGTGCCTTGGGGGAGGCCTATGTCCAGCAGTGGACTGATGTGGGCTGACGATGATGATGATGATTGATCGAATCTCATTTACCTAAGTATTACGAAGATTTGGACGAAATAAGATCAATTCGTAATGAGTAAGTCTAGGCCAGAGCCCTAATTTTCTATGACCAATTCGCGCTAATAACTCGCCCTGAGCTGAGTAAACACGTCATGTCGATTCCAGTAATATTAAAAGTGTTTGTGTAGTTAAGTGCCATTAATAGTTTATAATAATAATAATAATATTCTGGGAAAATCCACACACGGTCATCTGATCCCAAACTAGACAGGAAACCAGACAACTGACACTAATACTTATATACTTTCTTTTTTGTAAATACATACTTATATAGATAAAACACCCAGACACTTGGCGGGAATCGAACCCACGACCTATTGGTCAGCGGCCAGGTTATCTAACCACTAGACCAACAGGCCCGTCAAACGTTTTTTAAGTAAGTAACTTTATTTTATCGTTATATAAACGATATACAAGATTTGAGTGGGAAATCTTATAATAGTCATTAGGTTAGTGAATCACATCTACAAAACAAATCTTTGATTCCCATAAGATAACTTGTGATACGAGAATCAAAGAGTTTTTATAGTTATAAGGGTTTAAAATAAGTCAAATCGCTACAATGTAAAGGACTACACAGTGCCCTTTACCTATAGGTATTAGCTTAGTTGGGCCATTTCTGTGGCCTCAGAATCGTCATTAATTGATGTTATAGTCAGACATTGAAGCTCTAGTGCTCTGGTTTGACTAGTCAACCCTCAGGTCTGACATAAAGTCATATGCCCGGTTTCTGAAGATCTCAGTTAACTGTTCATTAGCTATTGGTTCAATAAAGTTATGTAAAAGATAAAGTTAGTTTAACTGTCACTGAGTTTCTGAGTACACCGGAAAGGCATTCAATAACTATGAGACCGTTAAGCAGTGCAATAATTCGACGTTAGATGGGTCTTTTTCTCACATCAAATTTAAAATTGATTTATAAGTTTTATATAGCCAATATTACCAGTTCTTATTTTTATTAACATTTTTCCGGTATAAATAAGTGCTTAAGAATGATATTAATTAACTTGCAGATTCTGAGAGCTATGTCGGTGACCTTGGTTCTTCGGCGAATCTCCACATTTCGGATTCTGTCACGCAAAGAAACTCCGAGCATAGCTCTCTCCAGAGCTCGTTGTGTGACTCTGAACTTCTCTAAAAGGCCAGCCGTTAGAAACCACGTCTCAGTACCATATGTCATCACTGGCAACACACACTGGTTAAAAACCTTCGTCTTCAGGCACTGCGGTATTTCGGACGAGAAGATATCGCGTAGTTTCCCGAACGCTGCCCATCCGAGTTGGATTCTTCGGGCGACCTCTTTGTCGAAGTTGGACCGACCTAACTGGATAGTTTGTCCTAGGTATACGTAGTGGTCAACAACTTCGAGTGAATCGTTCCCAACAACTACCGGTACGGGTGCAACATGGACATTAGACATGATCTTCGTCTTGTCCATGTTCATTTTAAGACCCACCTGTTGGGAAACGCTACTGAGGTCGCTGAGCATCGTATTGAGGTCCTCCAGCGACTCTGCCATAATGACTATATCGTCGGCAAAACGAAGGTGAGTGATGTATTCGCCAATGATGCCGAATCCGTACCAGTCCAAGAGCTTGAAAACGTCCTCCAATGCATTTGAGAACAGTTTCGGAGAAATAACGTCTCCCTGTCTCACACCTCGCTGCAATGGGATTGGTTTCGTGCTCTCGTCCTGTAGTCAGATCGACATGGTGGCGTTGCTGTACAAACACTTCAACACTTCGATGTACCTATAGTCAATGTGGCACCGCTGGAGGGACTGCAATACCGCCCAGGTCTCCATTGAATCGAAGGCTTTTTCGTAGTCCACAAACGCTAGACATAATGGCCGATTATACTCCTCGGTCTTCTGTATAATCTGGGGGGAGCGTATGTATGTGGTCTACGGTGCTAAAGCCTTTTCGGAACCCGGCTTGTTCGGGAGGCTGGAAGTCATCAAATCTGCGTTCGAGACGGTTCGCAATGACTCTCGAAAACAGCTTGTATACATACATGGCTTAGGAGTGAGATGGGTCTATAATTCTTCAATAAAGTGTTATCACCTTTTTTGAAGAAAAGAACCACCACACTCCTGTGCCATGCTTCTGGCGTAGTACCCTCGAGTAAGACGGAATTAAATAACTTCTGGAGGACTAAAAGTACCGGTTTTCCACCCGCTCTCAGAAGTTCTGTTGTGATTCCGTCTTCACCCGGCGCCTTGTTGTTCTTAAGCTGTTTGAGAGCCATTCTAATCTCGTACAGGCTGATGTCTGGGATGTCTTCAGTGTAATGTCGGGTTAGTTTGGCTCTGGTGTCCTGAGCTGTTCTGGCAATGGGATCCCGTGTTGAGGTGTATAACTGTCTCTCAAGCTCTCTGAATATCTCCGGTTTCGATGAGATGACACTGCCGTCATCGATCTTCAGCTTTGTCATTTGGCTACGCCCAATAGACGAATTCTTTGCGAACACTTTAGAGCCTTGGTTCCGCTCAATTGCGTCCTTAATACATGCTGTATTATAGGAACGCAAGTCGTGTCGCACGGATTTCGAGAATCGTCTATTGAGTTTGGCATAACCCGACATATCAGCTGAAGATTGCAGTCTCATCTCAGTCCGGTTTTCCATTAGCTTTATGGTTGTATTGGAGAGCTTTTGAGACTTTGTACGGCGTGGAGTCTTAAAGAACTTGGACCCCACTGCGTGGACAGTTTGCACCAACCCATTGTTTATCTCGTCCGCAGTTTCGCATTCGGCGAGGCACTGGAATCGATTATGCAGTTCGAGTTGAAAGTCTTCGGGGTTTCGGATTTGGGCGGTTCCCGGACCGGAGCGTGGACTTCATCAGACGGGACCTCTCAAGCTTGACGTTGATATTCAATGTGCCTCTAACAATGCGGTGATCGCTACCGGTTTTCACCCTGCCGATCACGGAGACATCATCGAATATATGCTTCTTGGTCGTCATGATGAAGTCAATCTCATTTTTGGTTGAACCATCGGGGCTTATCCACGTCCACTACCTGGATGGTCGCTTCTTGAAGAAGGAGTTCATCGCAAAGAGTCCCTCCTTCTCCATGAAGTCGACCAGCCGCTGGCCCCTTTTTTTTATGAACTCACTACTGAGTTGGACGGGGACCGCTGGCACCTTTGATTCCGCTGCCCGTACCCATATGACCCCACTCTCAACTCATCGCCATTCCCTGTGCCCACCTTCGCGTTGAAGTCCCCCATAACAACGGTGAAGTGTGTTTTGGAGGTATGTATGGCTTCTGCTATCTCCTCATACATAGCGTCGGAGCGTAAACCTGTATAATCTTCAACGAATACCGACTGGTTATTCTGAGTATAAGGTACGCTACCCTGCTCGACACACTATCGACCTTTATAACGTTGTTAATGAGGGACTTACGGACGAGAAACCCAACACCACCCTGAGATTTTGATCTCCTTCCCGGAAGAAGAGCAAGTTTCCGGAATCAAGGGTTATCGTATCCTGCCCCTCTCGTCGGATTTCAGATAATCCCAAGATATCCTAACTAACTTGCTCAATTCTTCCTCCAGCTCAATAATCTTCTCGTCAGTCCTAAGTGTCCGGACATTATGTGTTGCCAGGGCCAAAGACAATAATATAATTGGTTGAAAAATAAAGTTATCGAACCAATAAACTGCACACATTGGTCACTTAAATTGAGCCAAGTTTAAACGGACTTTATGTGATAATGTGTGGTTCGGAAACGCAATGTGTCAAGTTATCGAACCAATAGCGCTAACGAATAGATAAACTATCGATAAAAGTACCTCAGAAACCGGCCATTAGTCAATCTATACTTATAATAAAACTGTGACAGGTCCAATTCTGTACATTGAAGATATTTTGAAAATTATATTTGGAGGGCATTCTATAACCGATACTGAGGCCGAAAATGTATTTCTTTTAATTTTTGTCTGTCTGTCTGTCTGTATCACGGCTGCGCATCACGCCGAAACTACAGAATGGATTCAAATGAAACTTGGCATGATTTGAGATCTTACTACGAGGTAGGACATAGGATACTTTTTATCCCGTAATCTAGCACGGTTCTTTTGGGAGAGGGGATTAAAGTCAAAATGGGTACTTGGTTATACGCTTGGTCCGATTTTATCATTTTTTCTTTATAATATAATAAATATTAGTAAGGGAACACTCATAGAGAGTTGTTATCAAGGTTTTGTAATCGATCGGGTTAAGCAACGTTAGGCAAGGTCATGAAATAGATGGGTGACCGTTTAACGCCATTTGAACTAAACGGGTCCGTGCTTCAGAGAACAAGTAAAAAGTGGGTCCCAGTTTTTAACCGACTATAAAAAAGGAGGTTATGTATTTGATGCGAATGTCTGTTATTAAATGTTTAGTTAACGTAAAAATAGCGCAGGCGGAGCTGCGTGGGTCAGTGGGACGTTTTTCTGCCCTTGACTAACGACTTTTTGTCTAACATAAGAGAGACTAATTTGGATAGTCAAACCCCGAAACTCAGTTTCAAAGATCGATGAAGCAACCTAACACGAATGGCACGTGACCATTGCGAAATCTAAAAAAGTGATGTCGGTGTACTCCGTAAGCCCGAGCTTGCTTCAATCGCTTCTGCGCACCACGTGGGATTTTGCATTCAACGATCAACTAAAAAGTTAGGTACTCCTAGGTTTGACTAAAAATACTTTAGTCAGATGCTGAAATTGGAATTTATTTTGAGGTTTGCCGCAAGGCCTTGGTCAAATCTAGGATAAACCGGTCATTCGGGGAAGAGACTGTATATAGACCTTTGACTATAACATGCAGGGTGAAAGTGATATAGAAACTAGATATCCTATATATTATATATCCAGCTCAGAGCCTAGATTCGTCACAAGTTACGTCTTACTATATGTACGAGTATATCTCTCCAGTAAGCCATTTTTCTGTACATCTATTGAAATTAAATATTTAGTTTATTTACAAATATGTGTACTTAAACTAGGTAAAAAACTTCCTCCAAGTTGCCACCGCACTGGGAGGGGAATACCTAAAAGACTGGCGGCATTACCTCTTTGTATAGCCAAGCTTAGACGTTGGCAGAAAAAGCTACCAGCCCGACGGTCTCCTGAGACTTCGATTAGTCTGAATGAAATTTATTTCACCAAACTGCGCGTCTCATGAGACCAAGACCCCATGGTCTCCACCGCAAAGGGCGCAAATATATAGCTGGAACCTAGAGCTGCATACTTGCGTCGCATTGCATCACTAGCGGTCGTCGAAGCCCCTCCAGCCGCCCTGCAAGTTGCCGGGGTATGGGACGCAGCAAGTGTGTCGACACATGTCGCATCCCACACCATCGGCTTTCCATGTTGCCATGGTATTAAAGTGATACCATCAGGCCTCTTGCCATCATCTCGTCTAATACCGACTGGACTGTATTTATTATAATATATATATATGTTGTCGTATCATCTTCCCCACATTGTATATATATTTATGTTGTATTTATCTTTATTATTTTTTTGTAGTAATTTGCGGTGTTGGTTACTTACTAATAAAATAGAAATATTTTTTGTATGTTATAGCCTAGTTTGTAACTGTTTGTTGACCCTAATAAATAAAATTAAATTCTTTATTTATAAAATTTTAAACTGATATCGAAAGTAGATATCTAATTTTTTTTTGTCATATGGTTAGTGGCCAACTTGGTGTCAGAGTTTTCAAGCTGCCCTTAGGCCTCTGACTTAGCTTAAAGACTGCTGCCTAGATGATAATAGCCGGGGCCGACTTTTAACGTGCCCTTCGAAGCACGGAGACGCTCAGTTCAAATGCAACTAAACGGTCATCCATCTAAGGACTGACCTTGCCTGACGTTGCTTTCCCTACTGATCGATCACCGAACAGTGATTACGACTAGCTATGAGCGTCTCAATTATTATAATCATGTTCACAATGTTATGAAAATAAATTGATTATTGGCAGTTTTATGCAAGCAATTAAAACTGTAAAAATGTCCATTCAAATTACCTGAAGAAACCCTGTCAAAAGTGGTATCAGATAGCATGTCTATATGCAAGTCCTGCCTGCATGGGAATCAGAGTAGGTATCATTGGAATAACTAAAAAAAAATCTGTTATCAACTGATCAAGCCAAGCCTACGCAGCGTTGCGATAAGAACTAATCCTGTAAAATGAAAATGACAAATAAGCAATTCAATCTGGCATTTTTGACTGCTTAAGCTGCTGAGCTTTTAAGCCTAACCGACAGCCTTTTAGTGTGTAGGATTATAATGTAGCATTTATCTATGTACCAATTTTAATGCTTAGGAATATCCTAGACTTCACAAAGTCTAACAGAGTTCAATTATGTTCAGCATTGCTTCCTTATCTGTCTCACATGAGTGCATTAAAGTATGATATATAGGGTGGCGCAATAGAACGTACATATTACATCATCTTTTTCTGCAGGGTAGAAAACACGCGGGCGGGAGGAGCTTACTACTTTTGGGTAGGCGCACTCATGGAGTCACAATGAGTCACTTCGACGGAAAGCGTAGCGCATTTTGCGTGCGTGCATTTTACGAGAACTGTCGTTCATACATTGTTACTACGCGACTATAACGGGTATAAGGGACATCGTACCGAAAAAAAATTATAAGATGTCAAATAATGTCCGTTACAATATTACAGAAACCATTTATATGGAAAATGACAAATGACTGACTTATTAACTTTCGATCATGTAATGAATATATGCGGAATAATATTTATTTCTCAAATTACATTGCTAATTTTATAAAATAATAATAATTAATTGCCTATGTACCTACTGTTTTAGTGCATAAAGAATAAATAAATAAATAATTAAATAAATTATCCACAAATAAATAATTTCTTGTTTTTAAATTAAAATTATACTTTATTATTATACCAATAATGATATTATACTAATTTTATTTAAAAAAAGTGTTTTTTTTTTTGGAAATTCATGAAAAAGCCGATGAAAAATTTCAACACTAGGATGTTCAGAATCATGTACTGGATCCCTGGTATCGGTTTTCGGTACGATGTCCCTTACACCCTGTATTGTTCTGAATATCGACTACGGCGAATTAGTGAATCTCCGAGTGCTAATTTAATTAATTTATGCGTAAAGCATTCTGAAAAGACTGATTCAACGTTTTAACAACAAGCAAAAGGTCGTCCTAGAACATCTAGGACCGAAGACAATATTGAGAGAGTTATGCAATCTGTACGAGAACGGAAATTATTGAAAGTTTTAAATAATTTCCGTTCGCGGTCAGAGGAGTGCCCTCGTAGAGAGGGTCATCATTTAGATGATGTTGTTTAAAAAAAAAACTTCAGTTATTACAGTAAGTGTAAACTTACTTAGTTTTATTTTAACTATACCTTTTGTATTTATTTTTTAATCGTTTTTTTAAATATGCACGCCCTATTGCGCCACCTAATACTTATTCTGTCTTTGTTATTAAACAAGTTTTCTAGAGATTGAAAGAGCTCTACGTGGTTTAATAAATATAATGGTAGGTACTTTAAAACAAACCTTTACCTATCAAATTGTTGTATCAAATACATAACATAAATTCTATCCTACTAGTAATTAAGTAACGTAAGTCAGTCAGTCTTATTACGAAAAGCAGTTCAACAATAAACCCAGGTTTAAACTCAGGAAATTGTTCCTTAAACCTGAATCTAAACCCAGGTTTAACGTTAAACTGCTTTTCGTAATAAGACTCTATAAGTCTATTGGTAAACTACATAAGGATAAATTACCTAGGTACTCCAAATCTTCCATAATAAAATCTAACTTTCATAATAATGAAAACAAAGGAAGTTGTTACCTTTGTTTTAAAAAGAAAATTTGATTTGTTTAAAATATGGTTGGAAAGAAATAACAAAAACAACTTCTATAAATACCGTTCGCGCTTGCTACAAACAATAATCGCTCACATAACTTATCTAACAAAATAAAGAAACAGACTGTAATGTTTATATATATTAAATATACTTATATGTACAACAGAAGTAAAGAATTTACTGTTTAAAGTATATTGTACATCGTTGTACGCGGGAGCCCTATGGTTTAAGTAGGTACACCCAAAAGGCCTACAATGCTCTGCGGATTCAATACAATAATTCATTTAGGGCGTTTTTGCAGTTGCCACGTTTTTGTAGCGCTTCAGCGATGTTTGCAGAAGCAGGCACTGATGGTTTTGACGCAATATGGCGTAAAAGAGTCGCATCTCTGCTAAACAGGTTGCACGGCAGCTCCAACAGTATCCTGCGAGCGATAGCGGCGCGAGCCGACAGCCCACATGTCTGGGCAATGGTCTATCGGACCAAATCACTGTTAGTTATTAAGTATTAACATAGAATAAGTTAAATTGTTACTATAGAGCGTCCAACCGTTTATTTTCTTTTTGACTTGAAAGTGAACTTTTGCGTAACATGACGCAGTTACGTTCTATTGGTGCTGTCAAAAAGAAAATAAACGGTTGGACGCTCTATAACATATCGGACCAAACTGTTGTCCTTAAATAAAGTTTAATTATTATTATATGTATATTAAACTAAAGTAATGATATATTATTAAGTAAATAGACACAAAATCACACTACGCACACACATACACGACATACGGTCGCACACATTATGTGCATCCTACTCATAACTCTTTTGTATCTTAGGTATATTATTTAGCCATTATTATCCAGCCATTTAGACTGTTTGCATACAGTCAAGCGGCCTGTTAATTTACGTAATGTGCGATACCTACCTCTGTATAAGTTACCTAAATAAATATAATAATGTGTACGGAAAAAGGACTTGGAAGTATAGGGTAAATGTGGGATAGTTGCCCTAGGGGTATAGTTGCCTCGATTGTAATTTCTCTAGTTTCCGCCAAACTGTAGAGTCTACAGTCTCTCGAAAGATAAATAAATTAACATGTGATCATCCGCCAAACTAGAGAAATTACAATCGAGGCAACTATACCCCTAGGGCAACTATCCCACATTTACCCTAATCTACCTTACAGTTTAAACGCGTTACCAAAGACTTTAGTCAGTAAATTAAGAGATAAGAACCCCAAACAAATTAAAAGTATATTAAAACACCATTACAGCCTCTGCATAAGTAACATAACGTAATGCAAATAAGTCTTGAATTGTGGTAAAGTAGGATGTATCGAGCGTGTATTGAATCACTCAAGCACATAATCTTTTCTAACAAGATTAAACGGTGAGTTTTTTGTAAATCTAATTAACAAAATTTGAAATAAACAGTTTTAAATTTTAATTTCAATATTTTTTTTTTAGCAATGGAAAGCTGATCCCATGGAAAGGTCTTATATCGAATAAGTAAAAATAAATGATGATATTTGCGTTTTAAAATAAATAAAAAATAATTTTCTGATATTTTAACAGTGAGCTGTAGTAATAACAGCTCACTGTATTTTAAGTGCAGTGGCACTCACAGACTTGAATAAAGTTATGTATTACTTTGATCTGTTTTTAGGAAACAAACCACTTGAAACACAGCTTTTGCACAACACTAAAAGTATGTTTAAATTTTGGATGAGGTCTCTCATAGATAGTACTAACATAATGAAACACAGTCAAAGTTTGCTCACATTCTTCGCTTTGTTTTCATAAAATCTCGTCGTAAAAATAGTTATTAACAAATTTACATATAGGCTGTATATAGTTTTATATTTATGTCTAAATAAATTTATTGCTTATTAATAAATTGCAGCTGTAATATGAAAATTATTAATATTTAAAAGAAACTCGCGTTTGCGTATTGTACTATCAGTTACACTATTTGTAGTACGAGTATGTACCTACTTCATGTCGTTATACAATTATAAGTACATAAAAAATGTTTTTTTTTTCATTAAAAATTGACAGAGCTGAGAAAGAATCTTAGTAAAATATTTTGCAGTATTTTTACATATATTTAAAGAGCGGACTGAAATTAAAGACCTATTAATCAAATTTTTTTTCCAGCTCATAAGGGCTCGCAGTTGCCACGCTTTCCGATGAAAATTAAAAATAAAATATAATTTTGCAAATGATTATTTATTAAAACTACTTTAAACTTAATACAAGGTCAGTAACAAAATTACTATTATGTTTTAATTATTTTAATTAATAATAAAGAGCCTTTTAATAGTAATGTACGAGGCAATTCGTACATCTTGCTGCGTCGGCAATATACGCCAGGCGCGCGATAATTAGCACTTTTATAACCAGTTCACGTTCGGCAGCAGCAAGGCAATCGCGCGTGTTCTCACACTATCATTATCATAAATCATTAAAATATCAAGGAATCAATAAATGAATTATTATACATATACTCGAGTATAACTCAATATCAATCACGACAAGAGTTGTAGAGGTTAATCAAGGACCCTACAAGTAATCAATATATTAATAACGATTTAATTTAATAATGTATTTTTAAATAATTTAGATCCGTCACATAAGTCTACCATATTTAACTTTTAATTAAAGAGAAATACTAAAAAAGCCAACTTACACTCGAGGTGCAGCCCTACGGCAGGAAGGGTTGTCACAAACCATCACTGCACTCTTAGAGCTCTTAAAGGGTGTTAACTATCTAAAGGACCGCGAAAGACTGAATCTGCAAACGCTCTTCATTTATCTACCCTTCCAACAGGGATGAAACCGTGGGCCGAACCAACATCGCGTCGATAAAATTTGTTATATTTTTAAATTTGATTAGGTACTGTAGAAGTCTAGATGAAGCGTTTTAGAGTGGGCATATAAAACCAAGAGATATTTCAAATAGAGTTCAAACGAGGATAACGTTGTTGAATAATACTGTGATCAAATATAGGAAGTTTACTGCACGACTCATTAAGATCTTTATCATGAAAAAAAATATATACAGACGAATTGAGAACCTCCTCCTTTTTTTGAAGTCGGTTAAAAATTGAACCTTCCCCAATTTCGTCCGTGTGTTGTCGGCATATTTGTATCACAAATGTTACGAGATTTTCCGTGCTGAAATTAAGCCCTCCGTACATACTGAAGTACCGTTCACAGGGCCTTGCAGAGCCTCCTGCATCGAACGCCTCTCCTCTCTTCCACCTTGACGAGGGCATCTATGTATTTATCTGGAGGGGGCGTCCTATACACCGCTCTCCTATCGGAGGTGTTAAGAACCATTATTTCCCTATTTATAGAACTGTATCGGATTTTTTTAATTGTAAATTCTTATTCTTTAATTCTTCTTATAATATCACAATATTATGCGTTCTTAATGCTAAACATGTTTATAGCATTAAACACATGTCAGTCTGTTTTTATTTAGCGTGTTTAGACGAATAAAACATTGATTTGTCGGATAAGTGATTCTTAACAGACATTTGTAGATGAAATAGGATGTACCTATTTCATCTACAAATGTCTGTTATGAATGTCAGTATGCAAACTAAATAATGTATTTTGTACGATTGCTCTATTTATGAAATTGAAGAATAGGAGGGACAAAGTTTAGTTAAGGAACTTACCTACGTTACAAAACTTATTAAAACGGTGTGTTTGTGCCAAAATCAACTAGTGATAACGTTAATCTTATTGCATGAACTTTATAATGGTTACGGATATTATTACTGCGAAATTTCTAACCAGAAAACACATAAGATATGATAAGATGGCAGCAACATGGATATTCAAATTATTACGATGTATTTTCACAGTCTTACACGCATTAACAAAAATTAGTTTGGAGGCAGGAGCCTAAAATAATGTCGGCTAATAATAGCTGAGTATGTTGGTTGAACATACGTCGGTTTGGTAAATCACAATAAATAGAAACAACACCGGCGCGTAGGCGCAGCCTTGCGCGCGACGAATCCCTGACCAGTCGCCGGCCGACCAACTGTGCTACCTCACCACACTCTGTGGTAGTCCACATCACTTCACTCTTAGTCATTTTGAGTGGCAGTTTAAAAACAAAACGATAATGTAAGTTTTGTAGCACTGAATTCCATAGTCATTATTACTTTCTATAATTTATGTAGAATGTATTATAGAGTTTCTTGTCAGCGCTTTCTCAGTGGGAAAGTGTTGTGAACCGGTGGTAGAATTTTCTTAAGCGACAGCCCAAGTCGAGGCTGTGCCTCCCTGAGGTGCCATTGAGTTCGTCGCTCCCCTGTCCTTATGGCTGGAGTAGTATGTGCTCGCCTACTCTTGCCCGGTGAAGCTGAAATGTTCATCTGCGGAATACAGCATCTATCTATCATTACCAAAAAAATCTCAGAATCTGCAAGTTGAAGTGCCAATAGGCAGGCCATATTGCTCGAAGAATCGATAACCGATGGGGAAGAAAGGTTCTCGAGTGGCGATCACGAACCAAACGCAGCGTAGATAGGCCTCCCACTAGGTGGACTGACATTGTGCACATCGCAGGCAACAGGTGGATGCATATAGCCAACTGTCAATCACTGGTATATGGAGGCATATGTTCAAATTCAAATTTATTTCTTTGCGAAATATGGGTCACGCGGGTTACTAGGCAAATATTATATAATGAAGTTGTATCACCATATTCAGCAGTGGCGTGCACAGAAAGCAGCCAAAAATACATTCGAGTTGTTTATGCTTTATGCTAATTGTTCGTGTTCCAGCACAAATATCCTTAAATTAATCAACATCCATTTACATTAAAAAACAATACGTTAATTCATGTGCGAACTAAGATTTATAAAATTAAGATATTTTAGAGAAATCCTAGGGTAGGCAAATTATTTTTGTCAGTATGGAGCCGCTGAATGAACTTATTAATGTTTTGAAATGAAAAATAATATGTCTATAGTATTTGCTTGCTTATGGATATTTGAAATGGTATACTAATATAATTAAAATAGGTTAAACAAACCGAATACATTTTTTTGCCTACCCTGTGTGCACGCGACTGATATTCAGCCTAATGCCATGCAAATTTAACATATGATAAATATTACTTAAATTAGATTGATACATTACATAATTGCAAAAATAATTGCTACTGCTCAAAATTAAATGGACTGATAAAATTTCAAATGTTAAAGTTTTACAAATCTATACATATAATAAAATCGTAGAAAAGTAAAAACTGTACATTGAATATTTTTTGAAAATTTTTATTGCTACGTGTTCTAGGAACGATACTGATTCCGAATATATGATTTTTAGAATTTTTGTCTGTCTGTATGTCTGTGGCTTTGTGTAGACTTGACGTCAAAACCGCTGAACAGATTTAGTTGCTATTTGGCAAAAATATTTATTGATAACCTAGAAAAATTATAGGATATAAATTATCTCGCTATTTGTTACGGGGAATGAGCAGTGTCGAAATATATACTTTTTCTACTAAAATTTGCCGTGAAATTATTTTGTGTTGAAGATTTGTGCACATACTGTTCAACAGATTTAGTTGATATTTAACGGACATGTTTACTATAGACCTGATCAGACTTAAATATAAGTAATATCAAGCTATTTGTTACAGGGAATGAGCAATATTGTAATAAGCACTTCTTCATCTTAATTTTTCCGCGGAATTGTAAAAAAACTAGAGTAATGTTACAATATAACAGAATAATTGTGGATTTAAACTCCAAAATTAAAATCATTACGCTATATTAACATAAGGAGCTAAGCAGTAACTATCTATAATGCTACATAAGGAAGGGAATTTCGAGATGTAGCCTAACGGCTGAATCAGCGTAGCGGTTGAACGGTCTTCCGACATTTTTGTGTTTCCGGGTTCGATCCCGGATGAACTCTTCTTTTTTTTCCTTTTTATTTTACTTTTCATAGTACTATTACGACATACCGGTACATTACGAGGTACTTCTACAACTTAAATCGATAGGTATTGCTTTCAATTTTTAATAAAATAAATTAAAATGTTCATTTTTTGAATAGTCTCAGTTAGATTATAAAATATGAGTTCCCACTGCTGCATCTCGATTTAAAGAAAGTAAGTAACCAAGTAAGGAAATTGTAAGTTATAAGCGATTGGGAACGCTACAGTGAAGCTTGCGCCTGTAACATCTCCTCACAAGGACAAGCACCTTCTGTTTTGCTAAGCGGTACACACTGTGTACCTACTTATCGGTTCCTTGGTAACAGTGGCGAGTGTGAAGCTTAACTCAGTTATGATCGAAAGCGCCACGATCAATTGCATGTCTTAGTGAAAGGAATGGTCAATCACCAAAATATCTTAGATTGTTGGCCAGGTTGCGCCCGTTAAACTGAATATAATATTTTGCCATTTGAAGTGGCTCTTTCCGCGCACTTCAGTTCATAGTTTTCCCTGTCAACGTGAGCACCATAGTGCCGCAGCACAGCATTATTATCGCCATACGCGTGTCAGTCGACGCTACTGGGGTTCTATCTGTTACAAGAACGTGACAATGACGTTCAAATGGTCTAAGGCCCTCTGCGTTATACTCAGTCTAAACAGAATACGTTGCAGATTATACCTACTGCCAATGTCTATAGTATAGACATAGGCAGTAGTCATCTGATGTGCACAGTATTAGACTCTACCATGGAAAAGTTATATGAATAATCCAAGTATCGTCGTTTGGATGGCTAACCTTAGTCAAAGTTGAAGAAGAGAAGTGGTCGAGAAAGTTAGGAGTGGGTTTTTATCTACATACATAGGTACTTATTAACTTCACTGACCATGAAAATATTGGCCATATGGTAGAGTTGTTTACTTACTGGCAAATTCATAAAAAAAGAGAGGGGAGCCCAAAAGCATGAGTTATACGTTTCGCTAACGTATACAAGAACATTAAGAAATTTCAAAAGTCTGTAGTGTTTGATGAGGTCAGCATCCCAATTTATTAATTCACCTTTCAAATAACACACACGAATCAAGCTCAAAGTTTAATTAAAAGTTCAAGCTACCCTTAGGCATCTGACCTGGCTTATCGACTGCTATCTAGATGACGACTTGGACTGACTTTTTACGTACCTGCCGAACCACGAAAATGCTCAGTTCAAATGATACCTTAACGGTCACTCATCTAAGGAATGACGTTTCTTAACCAACTGATCGTTTGCAAACAGTGATAATAACTGGCTACGAACATGCCAATTTTTCTGTAAGCGTATGGTTCTCAAATCAAAAAGTAGCAGGGACAGACACTGAAGGCTGCATGTCGGGCGAACTGGGTCGAATGGCTCCAGTTACTCTTAGGGGTCACTGGATGTTTGGGATGTAGACCTTAGACGTTCATCGAGTACGGCGGCGGTGACTCGGAGGACGGCGGCGAGGTTGCGAATCCCGTCCCCGTGAACACTTTGACAGGTACCCGGGGGGCTATAATGCGCTCCCCCGTAGCAAGCTCAAAAGCAAGGTACTGAGCGGCACCTGGTACAAATCTCATCGATTGATACCCCACAGTATCTCAGGGCCCTTTAAAGGTCTGGTGGTTTGGTTTTAAAGGAAAAAGGGCAGCTCAAGCTTCATGTAACAGAGCGGATAAAGGAGAGTGATCTCCGAGATTCAGCAGACAGCAGACGCCCGGGCGCAGAAGGCGGCCCATTTTATTTTTTGACGCGGGTAAACTTTCAAAAGGTTGGTGGGAGTTGTAGGGCTCGACCAGGGTATATGGGATTCTTACCCACTAAAACCCCCGCTGCTGTCACATCCGCACATGAGAGCTCAGAGCCCAGGGCTCTCCGGTGTGATCTGCTCCAGGGTAACCCCTCAGTGCCTTGCCTTGCACCAGCCCGCCGCCGGGGTCGCATTGTAGCCCCCGGGAACCTGTCCCGGTGCTCACGAGGACGAGGGACGCAACCCCGCCTCCTTCCACCTCGGAGTCGCCGCCGTACTCAATGGACGTCCTGGGACCCACACTCCGAACGTCCCGCGACTCTGAAGGGAAGAAGGCGGACCAACGCCAATCTTATGCCCCCGTATCGAGAATCTGCAGACAGCAGGAACGAGGAACGAGGAACTGCTGCCTGTGCACCACTATATTTCACTCTAGCTATTATGGCGTGCGAAAGTATTCCGGCATGCCACCTGATGATATTCTGCGGGCCTTTTATAGCGACAGGCAGGTCCGTGGGCTTTACTTACACCCACGGAAGATGATGGGCTGGCCAGCCGCTGGTGGGACTCGAAATTGTATACAGATAGATACGTTTCCGGTGTCCATCAACATAGCGAAATTTGGACACGAAGGGTTTGAGTCAGTAGGAGTCATACTGAACCCACACTGTCACTCCCGTGATGGTATGGGCAACCCTTGGGATTTCTCCACGTTAAAAAAAGGAATGGCTTAAGTTGAATCAAGTCAAGGCCTTGGCTCACCCCAGGGTGAGGTTTAAACGAGCGCCTTTAAGCATTACGTTGGCAATGACGTTAACATTGCTTGAGCTCATCAAAAATACTATCTGCGGGCAAAGCCGCGGGTACTGCTAGTAATGAATAAAAAATTAGAAGTAGTGGAAACTACAAAAAAAGGAAAAATGGATATTTCGGACCTTTTTCGGACATATTTATAGAAATGAAAAGTACAAATTACTAAAATTAATAATTGAAGGCAAAATTGTTGTTTTTTCACCAGGTAACCTATCTTCTATCTATACTATAATAAAACTCAAAGAGCACTTTTTCTGTACATTGAATATTTTTCCAAAATTTCTATGTGGGGATACTATACTATCGACATAGAGGCCAAAACAATTTTTTTTGGAATTATTGTCTGTCTGTCTGTCTGTCTGTCTGTCTGTCTGTCGTTCTGTTTGTCCAGGTATCATTTGAAAACCCGTGGATGGATTTTGATAGGACTTTCACTGATGTGTTGTGTAGAAGTCAAGGTATAAATTAGTATATAAAACATCACGCTATGTTTCATAGGGGCTTAACAGTGAAACATTACTTGCACATATTACCACGTAATTCCCTTTGTATGTGAATAGGGTAATTATAGACTGATCAGTTAATCATTAAGATATGTATTATTACGCTATATACAATAGGGACTGAGCAGACATTTAGTTTGAATAAGATATGGCAGTGGTGAAGGGTCAATTTTTGTAAGGGGTAAGCCGGTCCGGTACATCCAGGACATTTTCATTAGATTTCTGTATTGTTCTAAGTACGTTGCTGATAGCAATATGACATTATATCTTTGAAAAGTTAAAATCTGTAAATCCCGAGCGAGTCCAAACTAGATCATGAAATGATTCATGAAATTTTAACGAAACTCCCCAAGTCCAGGTGAGTGTATAGGACTTGGGGACTGTAATACAATTATTACAGTCGCAACAATAAAAGATGCGAAAAACTTAGAACTTTCATTATCGAAGATCATTAGACAGTAATTTACGATGTTAGCGTGATTTACATTATGAACAGCGCCATCTATCGGTGAAATTGAACATACAATCACCATAGAACTTTAATCTATTTTAAAAGAAAGTCGTGTTAGTTACACTATTTATAACTTAAGAACGGCTCAACCGATTTGGCTGAAAATTGGTAGGGAAGTAGCTTAGGAGCAGGAGACGGACATAGGATACTTTTTATACCTGTAGGTTAAGGTTAAGCAACGTTGGTTAAGGTCATTAAATAGATGGGTGAACCGATTTGTATAAAATTTTATGTGCATATCGGGTAGGTCTGATAATAGGCCATTAATTATATTTCATGCCGCTAGGTAAAGGTTAAGCAACATAAGGCAAGGTAATTAAATAGATGGGTGAACGGATATGTATGAAATTTTGTGTGCATATCGGGTAGGTCTAGGGGGTGATGGGGTGAGGGATCGGGGGAGTTAGGTGGAGTAAGGGGGGGGAGTTAGGTGGAGTAAGGGGAGGGGGGGGGGGGGTAAGAAGGAGAAAGTTCGTAGAAGAGAGAGGGGGAGAGGGTTCAGGGACAACAGAGAGAGGAAGAGGGGGAGTGTGACGGAAACCGAAGCGGGAGGGGGAAAGAGAGAGGAGAGAAAGAGCATATAATTAGATTTTTTTTATTAGAGAGAGAGATATGGAGAGAGATAAATCTAGGGGGGAGGGAGAAAAGGGGAGCAAAATGTAATAAAAACGCGGGCGGAGCTGCGCGGGTCAGCTAGTTGTATACATATATTCACAGCCATACCGAAAATACTCTGATGCAGCAGCTTTGTTTTGTTCGGAACTATGTTCAATCACGTCTTACAGCTGATGATGATAGTAAAAATTATTTTGAATAGAATAATTGTATTTATAGGCACAAACGTATGCATTTCAGTAATTTAATTTACAATCGTTTTGTAAATACTCGTATGTCTCATACTCTCTATATTTTGTGCCTCGGTAGTGTTCGTGATCTTTAAACCAAAAAATTAAGCTCTTATTCCTGAGCTTAAATACATATATAACTTGTATTCTCAAGTTCTACAACTCGCATGGGCTTAGAGCAATGGGCCAAATCATTAGAGGAAAATTAGAAACAGCCACTCAAACGGGGCAGTATTATTTTAGTATATTCACTGTCGTCAATTTACTATCGTTCTTGTGACCGAACTTGTGTGTGAGTGTGATTTGACGCCAATATTAAAATTATTATTTATGCAGGCGATAATCCTACCACATAATTACGCTCTTAACATTGTGCTGCTCATGATGAAAGTTCTATTCATTCAAATCACTTTTATGGTATATTTATTTAGCTTCGTTGAATTTTTTCTCTAAATGCGACCTAATTGTTGGGATGCCCACACTCTATTACTCCGTGTCTGTACACAAAGTTATAGTGTGTGGGTATTCAAAGCTCCATGGAAGACGGTCCAGCTGTGTCGCAGATTCCTGTTTAAAAATAGATATAAGCATTAATTATTATGGCCGCATTAATGCAGCCATTTTACTGTATGTTTGTTTTATGAATCGTTTACAAGGTGAAGGGAAACTTCTTTGTTATTATTGTGTCATGTACTTTTAATTGTTATATGTAGTGCACCTATCTCTTTTAGTTCAGTTTAAATTTTGTAAGTTTGTAATCGGTGCAGTTTCTTTGGTTTATCTATAAATTTGTAAGGTATTTCCACACCTCTTAGTATTTCCACACTTATATTTACATGCAACCGAAACCGAAGCCAAACATAATCAGCAAATAGATTTAAATCCAATCTAATAAAAATACGAGTAAGCTACGCTACCAAAAATATTTGCGTATAATAAGGCCTGCCGTTAAAAGACAAAGTCAATTAAAAATTTAAAATACAGTTGTTCGAACAGAATTCGCGGAGCTTAGCGGTAAAGGCGTTTGCTATATATATATAATATCTGATACCACTAGGATGGTTCAATTTTCCTAAGTAAATAAATAGTTTTACGTGTTTAAAATGTCGTTCGCAGCTCACAGGCAGCCGTGACGGCTCGCTAGCCCGGGGACTTAGGTTTCGAGGACAACATCGCCGACTCATAAGCCCTCGTATCGGTCGGCTTATGGACCAAATTAATATAGCTAGCTGAACTGTAAATACCATTGATGAATTTGATGTATTTTCAACAAGATTTACTACAGATAGAAACGATGAAGTATGGAAAACTTTGTATTTAGAATAGTAAAAAAAACGATCTTATTTAGTGTTTATAGTTTATTACGAACACACAAGCTAACCTAAGAAGCCTCCCAAGCGTGGGGATTATGGCAACTCCTATGGCAAGGACTTTGTTCAGCAGTAGACAGTAGATATATTTCTGCTGCTGTGATCACACGACACGTGTGAAAATAATATCTTAAACATAATTTGTAGACTTACAAACTATAAAGAGCTTGTGTGCACTTATACCCTAGTAACTAGTAGTACCTATTTTGCATACTAATATTTGTCCTTTTTTTAAAAGCAATTTTGCTTTCAAGTGGAAATAAATCGAATCAAACAAACGTTTATGGAGTATTTATTATAGCGAACTGTACTGATGTATTTCCGCCAGTTGAGAACGCGCGCCGCCACGGCGGAACTCAGCCTCACTTCCTTCGAATCATTCTTTAAATCAAATCTTCATTTTCTTGAAGAATTTTATCGTCATTCGGTATTTATTGAAAAATGTAAAAAGACAGAGAGTATAAACGTAAAATCTTTGAGTGAGAAGTGTAGGTAGAGGAGTAGAGAATACGCTGCATTTTTTAATAAGTATAATTAATTATTCAAAACAAACGACGTAACGGGAGTTTATTTCTGGATTCAGTAGGTCACAACTCACGACTTTCCTTCAGTGATACGAAGTTTAGTAATATTCAAACTATTGTTCGTGTATATACTTTTTATCAATTAAGCAAATAATCTTGTTAGTTAACCAAGCTCGAGTATCGTGAAGCAGGGAGTTCCGCTTCATTTTGAATTATTTACTCGCCGATAACTTGAGTATATTGAACTAGGAAAGGTACCTACTAGTGAGATTGAGATGTGAACATTGTCGTAATAGTTTCGATCATGGTTTAAAGCGAGACAGATTATACACTGAACAGAATAGTATAATTGTTCATGCTTAACATTTATCAGGATCAGGAGAAGACTTTTGATTTTATTACGACGATCCTATTACGTATCTCGTTTGACAACTAAAGTGATGATCGCTATAGCAAGTAATGATATTTTACTAAGTATATCATTGATAGCAAGTCAAATGATTCATTCGGCATTGCCTAACTTGAGTGACCAATTAATTCCAATATTGTAGTATTCACGTACATTTGACATCAAAGTTCGGTGGACAACTGAAGCTTGAGAGTCACTTGGGTGGCTAAAGATACGCAATAGCCCTGCTGTTCAGTTGTTTCAGTGCTGTTTCTTGCGATGTTTAGAGTTACTTCAATCAGTTTCAAAATGCTTTGGAGAATTTCGGTTTTAGGCGCTCAATAAAAATGGAACTGGAATATAACATAGCTTAAGTATAAAATGTAAGTAGATGGCACTTGCTATTCTCAGTCAACATCAGCATCTTCGCTAATGGCTAAACAGTATAAGCGACTCCTAATTGAAGAAGGGGCCAATGCCCGATAGAAGTATGCAGTTGGACGGAAATATTATACCTAGTCATATATCCTTGCCTCTTCCAGAAATATGCATATTGCCAAAATCAAAACTCGTTATTGCGTATATTCTAGCTGTGATAATTACTGATAACATATAGAATAGAGCAGTTAGGTAAAACTATGACATTGTTTGAGTGAAGAGGGTGAATCGGCGACGAAACCGCTGCGTTAAAGGTATTGCCACAATCTGCGTAAAATATTTATATAGATGAGAAAAGCGGTGATTGTAGCATCATTTGGAAAAACCATTCAGTAGTTAGGTGGTATATACACAAGATGCATGTCTTGGTTGTCATATATATTTTGTACCTAGATAGAGATATTTTCTTAGGTTATGCCTGATCAACGTTATGACAAATTCATTCGAGGTGGCTATTTCATAGACCCCACACATTCTAATGCTACACATTAAAATATTTTATGGATTTTATAGCCGTTTAGGTTTTTACTTCGTTGACTTCCACTTGACATTATTAGTATGAATGTGTTGGTAGGATTTCTTAAGAGGTTATTTAGTTATCATTCGGTTTATTAATAGTCGGATTGCGGCTAAATCAGATAATTTTGAAGAAGACGTATATTTAATTGGCGGGCCCGTTGGTCTAGTGGTTAGTGACCCTGTCTGCTACCCAACAGGTCGTAGGTTCGATTCTCACCAAGTGTCTGGGTGTTTTATCTATATAATCATGTATTTACAAAAAAAAGTATATATGTATTAGTATAAGTTGTCTGGTTTCCATAGTACAGGCTCTGCCTAGTTTGATTATCAGATGACCGTGTGTGAATTGTCCCAGGATATTATTATATTATTATTATAATTAGTACAAAGACAACAGGGATGATCTTCGTTCCTTCATTGACTTATTGGGAATAAGTTCTCATATGTCTTTTCACTTTTAGTGATTTACTAGTGACACAAAATAAGTTACCCTGGCAATTTGGTCAAATAAAGTGCTAACAAAGTTTCGAAAATGATTCGTCTTCAACATTAGCCTTAATATAAAAAAATCTTTTTATACAGTGCGGTAACAAGATTGTAACACCGGGGATCATAAAGGATAATTTAACAATATTTTTCAGTAGATGTTAAAATAACCAATTCATTATAGCCATGTTTCATTGGGGCTCTTAAATAGGTATCGTAACCGTTGAATCATCTATATATAAACGAATTAGTCGCAATACAGGAAAGTGCCATTCTAAATATCTAGGAAATGCAAGGGAGAGCCTTGTAATCCAAAACATAGTATGCAGTACAGCAAATGAGATGCAATCGGGCTTTTGGCTTCAACGCCAATCTCTTGATTTATGGGTACATGTTGAACGTAACTTAGTTGCAAGTTGAATAATAGAATTTGTTACGACGGGATAAATTCTTTCTCGCTCCAATTTAGATAGTATTTTCGTAGAGATACATTAAAATTCAATGACCGTAAAATGAGTATCGACAACTGACGATTAATTGCTAAACCATTCGAGACCAGTATGAAGTAATCCACATGCATATTTCAATTGGGTCGAAAAATTTATTGTCTACTAAACCTATTTTATGACCTACATTTCAACGTTTACGTTAATACACGTGTTGGGATTCCTATTGGTTTTGGTTGAAGTGCATGTTATGTGTATATGTAGCTTATGGACATCTGCGCAGTATTAAATCATGGGTCAGTTCGGTATAAAAACCAGAGCAACCAAAATAAAAGCTTGTGGCGAGGACGCGATAGTTTTGTATATGATACATAGTTTAGTGCCCAGTGACTCATGAGTATATGTTATTATAATAACTTTATTGATCCAGATTGAGAGCTGTAATTCGAACGTAATCGCAGCGGAGTGTTCCCGACGCACAACATCCAGCGCGTTACGTTTACCACGTCAATCATCGATATTTTTACAGTTCCTAGTGATCGTATGGGCCTTCTGTGTGTTGTTGTCCGTAAGACGTGCACTGCGGCTTCACTGAGAATTATACAATCCAAACGATAGGATTTCAATAAGGCCTCCGCGCATCGTCCGCGCGAAACAATAGAAAAGCGGACTAAAGGCACTCTGAGGATTCACAACGGAGCGATCTTGTCGTTTATATACAGATGTTGCAGCCTCGAGACATCCTGATTAAATGATTTGCTAAAAGGAACTAAACAGTGAAAAAGCTGTTGATAAGTAGGTAGGCGAAAGATATAGTCATGAAAGATACAACCAAGATGCCACTTACCGGAAATCAGTGGGTTAGTTGGATAGTCGGCGTGGGTTAGAAGCGGCGCCCATAGGACTCACCAACACATGTCGAAGTACTCCATGCTAACGCGCGTGTAACGTTCGCGCCGCAGCCGCTCTGTTTCGCTGCCGCATGCCGGCGCAACCTCGCGCCGCACACGTCCATTGTGACGTAAACGGGATACATCCTAACCGCAGACCGCTTTACGACCGTTGCACGTCGTAGCCGCCCCCGTAGACGCTAGCTGGTAGTTAATGTTGCGTGCGACTATTCTAAGGATACAGATCGGATACCTACCTTTGGTCTCCGCCTTGCTCTTGGGCCCGGGGGCATTCCTGCCTCGGCCTGAGGACAGGCGTCAGCCCCCATTTCTCGACCAACTCTATGCGAGCAATGGTGGCTGCTCGACGTCAATGTGTCATCGGGTCGGAGCGCTAGCGGTGCAGTGAGGACGCGGCGGCGGGGCCGGTGGGCCCGCAGCGGCCCGCGGCCGGCTCGAGGCGCGCGCCGCGGCCGCCACCTCACTCGAGGGCCATGCCGCGCGGCGGGCCGTGCCGCGTTACGCCCGCGCCGCGCCGCTCCGCATGCCGCTCAGTGCGGGCCGGCCGTCCGCGGCCGCATCGCGCCCGCCCGCCAACACTGCGGCACACCTAGCGTCCGGCCGCGCACCGCGCACTACCCTCGACCTGCGCAACTTTACCGCCGAAATACGCCCCTAGCTTGCGACCACGGAGCGCCTACCGTCGACCACGGACGATCATTAACTAATTCTACTTATCGCATTGAGTTCGGATATGTACGGTAGAGGGGCCGGCCGCCGAGGCGCGAGGGTTTCTTACGTAACGGGGCGCTTACAGATGCGCCTCACCGGGTGCGGCGAGTCATGTCTCACGGGGCCGCGTGGCGGACTACGGGCGCAGACAAGCGAGTGTGTCACCGTGGCGCGGCGGCAGCGGACTGGAGCAGGCGCGCGTGCGTTCTCCCGGCGTATCCCCGCGGCCCCGCGCGCCACCCCGCTCCCCCGCACGCGTATCGACACCGGCCAGCCAACCACTGCATCGCGGCCGGCGCGGCCCGCGCCTGCCACGCGCGCGCCACGCCGCGCCACTGCACGCAACCCCCTGATACCCAGTTCCTAGGAAAACATTCGCTTTCCATGCCCTCGTATCAATAGTATGCTTTTCCTGTAATGCTACCTACTCACTTTCCTATTCGCGATATAAACGCAACGCTTATTTGGTGGTCTCACATGGTATGATAGTAATAGTAGAGTACATTTTTTTTCGCGGGTGAAACCTGAAAATCCCCGGGAGCTGTGGGGCTCGACCGGGGTATGTGGGATTCTTACCCACTAAAACCCCTGCGGGTGTCGCATCGGCACGTGAGAGGGCCCGGGCTCTCCGGCGCCTTGCCTTTGAGCCCGCCGCCTCACTGTAGCCCCCCGGGAACCAGTCACGGTGCTCACGTGAACGAGTGTCGCAGACCCGCCGCCGTCCTCCTCAAAGTCGCCGCCGTACTCAACGGACGTCCTAGGTAGGGCCCATACCCTGAAAGTCCAGCGACTCCGAAGTTGATAATATAGAGCCTAACGAAAGTTAGCGTGGGGGTGAAATGCTCTGAATAAGACTATGCATCGTTAAGACTATGGTCGCTGCATCGATATATAGAATATCATTGATAGTAGGTATATCGATGGATCGCTGCTCCTAATCTACATACAAAATTGCTCGGCGGCACTAATGCAACACGAGTTAAGAATTTTGACCTTTGTTTGCAATGTGCGAAAAACGTTAAATTGACCTTATATATTTTTATAACGCGCGTAAGTATAATAAAACAACGCATAGAAGATTCCTATAATGATTTTTTAAAGTAATATGTCTACATTCCAGAAAATCGATAATTTGCCTACTGCCTACTACATCTGTGGGCATGAGATGTACATACAAAGAGCTCATTAGAGCGGCTCGTTATTTTTCAAAAGAAAACATCTATGCACGAGTAGGTAGGTACTTACATTTTATTGTATACAACATCAAAGGTATTCACGTGTTGAGCGTTTCTTCACATACCAATGCCAATTAGAGGCTTATTACATCATGACCTTTTCGCAAAAAAGACATAATAATGTCAACGTTACAGAAAATGTATAAAATAAATTTCTTGCCTATAATTTTTTTCTCGAAAAACACTGTTAAAACCATGTTTGCTAAATAGAAATAATGAAACAAGAGATGTATGAATCCTGGCCCTGGCTGGTAATGTTCTAGCTACTTGAAAGATACACCAAACAAAGAAAACTTAGTACCAAGATAGCTAGTACATGCTGTACATGTACGACAGAAGTAGTTACTTAACAGTATCATGGTCCATTTCACAGTGCTGGGTGCGATTTGGGAAATTCGTCAATCTACCACTGTATACGCCAGCTTGGTTGGTCGATTAAGCATCGAAAATTCAAATTCCTCTATTCTAGTGATAATCATTCCGCAGCAATGGAACTACTGAGACTTTTCATTCCTACTAGTTCCATTGCTGGTGACGAGGGATTCCACTTGCTTCTACAGGTCCGCGTGAATATTACTCCACTTGAAGACACTGAAATAGAATGCCAATACCGGTACATAGTCTGATTTATCTAGTCCACCACCTGTTCAACTGTGATATTACTGTGTAAATTATATTTGTATTTGGATTTAAGTGACTAAGTGTCCCTATGAAGTTTATTATGCAGGTAAACTCTGAGGGCAAGTCTTTCTACTTCTTGGAATCGGATTTATTCAACACTCGAAACCAATTAATACCTAATACTACTCGTATGTTACTATGGTGAAATGTGGTCCTGGCGCCGAATGCTAAAAACTCCTTGGACGGCGGCGTACCAAACCAGATCCTAAAAGAGTTAAGATCGAAGACCAATAATCTACCTACTATCTACCATCTGCCTTCACCGGGTCCTGCAGTACTTCAGCCATGTAGCGCAAAGAAACGCTGACAACCTGGAAAGACTAATAGTGTCCGGTAAAATTAAGGGCAAAATAACCTTTGGCCGAAGTCTAAGACGACGGTCAGACCAAGTTAAGCAGCAGTTGGAAATTCCGTTGCGCTTCACGAAGTTAAAGACCGAAGCAAGTGGAAAGATGCATCTAGAAGACTTGATAAGAAGAGTCAGGATCCTCAACAATGACGGAGCGACTGAGGAGGTAGATGTTAGTGACTAGAGATTTTGATTACTTTGAACTCAATAATGGTAAGTACATATTCCTACAGAAATGGCTCCGAAAGTCGAGATAATGGCTAAATGAGAATTGAAGCTAATTGACGTTTATTAGTACAGCAGGTGGTTGGAGTTATAAGTATCCTTTATAAAATTCATCTTCAAGATCTTTAAGTGACCTTTGTTATCGTAACTTGACCTCAATGGATCTTGGAATATGGCGCATCGCATAATATTCCATACCTCGCGATGCACAATATGCGGCACGACACCTATATATGGAATTCCAATAGAGTCATACCTATTCATAACTCTTATTGGCTCCTCCATATTGCCAATAACAGCCAAACAATAGAATAAGTGTTTCTATTTCAGCGAAGGCTTATATTATTCGGATTAATGAAACCGCAGAAGTCCAAAAACAAGTATGATATACCTATTATTAGTAAACGTAGGTAGTTTGTTAATCAAAATCAGATTAGATTGGCTTAGCAGTCAATAACTTATTAAGTACATACTGGGTTTTATAATGGTTAGTTAGTAAGTAATAATCAGTAATTTTTCATGGGGGCCAGGAGGGTTTAACGTGTTGTTTAAGAAGATATTTATTCTATTCTTCGTTTTGGTATTACACCATCTTATTATTAAACCGTTATAGTAATATACCTACTGTTATATAAATATACTGTTTTTTATTTTTACAAACCTTGTAACCAATATCGTTATGTTGAAATAAAAATGACTCTACAATTTGAGAAGTGAATGAAGCCCTTTGTTATCAGCAATTCTGTTGCGGTTGTGTTTCGACGTTGGTCTCAATTGTGTACTGTTATAATTACAACCCGCTGTCTTTACTTAATTAATTGTGCATTTGATAAGGGGTTTGTAAATAAATCATCTTGGCATGGTTTGTTCATTAAATAGTCAAATTTCTGTTCTCTGACTTATTTTTATTTTATAACTAGCTGTGCGCGGGTCAGCTCCACTCGCGCTCTTTTTACTCAGAAACCTTCTTGGGCTCATGCACAACATTTTTGCTGAAGATCATGACATGGTAAAATGCATAGTTTACGATTCTCTATAAAGGACATACAGACAAACATTCAGTTCTATCTTTATATATATAATTCCACTGTACGTGTGTATGTCACTGAGCTTCTCCTAAACGGCTGGACCGATGTTGATGAAAATGTTTGTGTGTGTTCAAGGGGATTCGAGAATGGTTTAGATTCAATAAAAACGTGGGCGGAGCTGCGCGGGTCTGCTAGTATATATATCATATAGATAGAAGAAGATTAAATAAGTACATAGCTTTATGTTTCCTAGACAGAAACTTCTGTGACGATTGCAGTATGTCATTAAAAAACTCTTTAAGCGGGCAAAAAAGGAAAAAACTGCCCACAAAAAACTGCCGGTAAAAGGTGCTATGTTTTTTGAGAGTATGTATAAATACATACATACAATACATATGTATGTCTATTTCTGTGGCACGGCCTAGAGCGTAAACGGCTTGATGGATTTTGACTTATAATATGTCGTTAGATTCGTCTTAGTTGTGGGAGTGACACAGGCAATACAAAAAAACAAAACAAAAATTAAATTGGTGGCCATCATTATTCATTTTTTACTTCCTAAAACATCTATATGGGTAGGTTAATATAAAAAGTGAAATATAGTGCTTATATATTACATATGTATTGTTTGTACTATGTTGTTGTATGCATAAATGTAAAATAATACCATTTTGTTTGTTCGTACTCTGGCTTTTTGAACTTTTATAATTTATACTTGTTTTAACTTGCCCTTTTAAATTATGGCTTATGATTATAAGCAGTATAATTTTTGTTTTAAGTAATGATTATTATTAATCTTATAAGCTTTTATTTCTCTATCCTTTCCTGGTGGGACTTTTATATCTCTACCTGGTGGAAAGCTACTACTACTGGAGGATTCTTGACATAAAGATTTCAAACTCACACGTATTACCTTGCAAAAATAATAAAGCGGGTTGTATCTATATACTTACGTTGCTATTGCGTGGCTAGTGAAGTAACCTAGTTACAGAATAGGAAGTGCGATTAAAACGTGCCACTTTTATAAAATTGTCAACTCATTCGTAGTTGACACAGATAGGTGACAGTCATGCGGAGTCGCGGGACGTTTGGGGTGAGCCTTAGACGACCATCTAGTACGACGGCTAGTCAGAGGAGGAAGACGATAGACTTCATACCTCCCTCTACCACGTCAGCACAGTGTCGGTTTCCAGAAAGCTATAATGCGTCACTGGCGCTAGAGGCAAATCATAAGGTAGCATAGGTAGGGATGCATGGTACAGATGCCACTAGAGCCCAAGACCTCCTCTCATAATGCCGATGTGGACAGCCGCGGGGTTTCTAGTGCGGTAACAACACCATATACCCCGGTTGAGACACATCCCCTTTGAAGGCTTCTGGAGCGTTTGAAGAAAAGTATTCACAGGTCGAAAGGCTCGTGCAAATGGGAACGTTTTCAAATTATACGTTTAAATATTTGCAATCAATGATACAGGTCTGGGGTTCAACAATGCAGTTTTTACGAGCAGTGTGCAGTGTGTTTATGAAAATCTAGTCGAATACCTGATGAATGACATAATAAATAGTTAATCTAAAACAAAGTCCCTCCCCTACGTTATGTAGTTCGCTTACTTATAAACTATGTATACATATCAGTATACACAATTGTTTTTCAATGCTGCTTTATATCTACTATTTGAAAAAAATCTCGATCAGTTTATGTAATACTTACAAAAATTTATATACCTATTTAGTAGATATACATATATATATTATACTTCTTTTACGTTTAATATAATATTTAACTTTATTAAATTTCGCAATTAATTAATCGAATTTATTGTAAAATACACATACCTAAATGAACTACTTAGAACATAAAATGCTCGGTAAAGTCGTAGTGCGTCACTAGTTTTTGTATAAATTATTATCAGCTGATTAATTATTATAATACTAGAGGTCGACTTTTGTCTAATATATGAGTATTATTTGTTACTTACACGATAGGATTTAGTACGAGAATTTAATTCTAAACTAAGAAAATTGAACCCATTCAGTAGTGAATAATTAAAGTGCAGCTGCTCTACCTAAACTTGAGTTGTTATTTAAGCCAGAAGTACGTAACAATTTATGTTTCCTTTCTTGCTAGTCACAATCCTAAATTATACAACCCACTAATAAGAAATGTCTAGCTAATGTCTTTAACATTTTACTACGCTTTGCAGTTCCTTAATTTTGTATATGACCTCTCGTAGAGTTGCAAATTATGCAATTTACCTTTAAAATGAAACACAGTCATAACTTAGGGACTACTAAGATCATTTAAGACCTGGAACCACATTTATCAAAAGTTTCAAGGACGTTGAAAGTAGAAAATCAACACCTCATAGATTACTTATATTACACCACATTTCTACTTTTATAACTATCTAATCGCATTATTAAGCGATCTTGACTACAAAGAAAACATTAGTAAGACCGAACTAAGTTTTCAAGTCAAACGGATTTGCGGATTCAACTGTCGGGGGCTCTCGCGCCGCGGCGCCCCTAGCTTACTATTATATAGAATATATATATATATATATTGCAGTCGTATGGTGACGTCACACCGATGACCCATTTCCGGCTGAAAAAATTGGGTCTGTCCAGCTTCTTCGACCGTTGCACTGATAATGAAACCGCGGTATAGGTACACCTTCGGTTTTATTTTCTAAATGTTAGATATCTATTAAGAAAATTTATGGTAATGTACGGAAGTTTATTCCCAAAATTATGGTGATATTTCTTTCTCTATACGAGGTGTGGCTCAAACTAGGTAGGCCTTGATTACAAGTATACATAATTATTATCAAAGGGTATGGAACCATGGAAATACCTACATAAGACAGAGGTATAGGTAAGGTATTGGAGGTAATGCAATTTTTGTTGTTGATGGATTCGAATATAAGATGGTAATATTGTGAAATATATAATAATAATATTCTGGGACAATCCACACACGGTCATCTGATCCCAAACTAGGCAGAGCCGAGCCTAGAGCTATGGAAACCAGATAACTGATACTAGTACTTATGTTCTTTTTTTTGTAAATACTTACTTAAATAGATAAATAACACCCAGACACTTGGCGGGAATCGAACCCACGACCTATTGGATAGCAACCAGGGTGTCTAACTACTAGAGTCTAGTAGTTGGCCTGTTGGTCTAGTAACTAGACCAACATGTTCGTGTGAAAGGATCGTGTATTATAACATTAATTTTATTTTATTGTACCCAATAGGTCGTGGGTTAAATTTCCGCTAAGTGTCTGGGTGTTATTACTCTATTTAAATATTTAAATAAAACAAAAAAAAAGTATATAATTATTAGTAGTATCAGTTTCCCGATATCCATAATACAGGCTCTGCCTAGTTTGGAATCAGATGACCGTGTGTGGAATTGTCCCAAAATATTATTAAAAATATTATTATTATCACATCAGCAGCCGAAAAATGTCCACTGCTGAACAAAGGACTCCCCCTTAGAAGGGAGGGGTTGCCATAATCCTCACGCTTGGCAGGCGGCTTGGGAAGAGCAGTGTAGGTGGAAGATAAAACCAAAATAAAGACGCTGCTGCCCGCCCTCCTGAATCGCCTCTTACGACACCCAACGAAAGGACATGGGGGAATGCAATTCTAACCCGTCACCCCACGGGTAAATAAATGTAATGTATAATGTCAGATATGGAGTGCCCTAATTAATGATTAGTTTAATAGTCGAATTTTTAGTTTGGGAGAACCCAAAAATACGATATACAACTATAGGCAAGGTAGTTCAACAGATTACAAATTATCCAACCATGATGACCTAGAAACGGCAAGGCCTCCGGCGTCGGCGCGGCTGCCTGCTCCTCAGTCACCGTCGCACTGCTGTATCATTCCGGGAACAGGGGGAGACGGCCCCATCCCTGGCTCAGCCCCGCACCCTGCAACCCCACCTCACGCCCCAATGCCCCGAACCATGGCACCCCTTTGCGGCGCCACGCTGCCTCGTATTCGAGCCGACCTAGGGTTGTTATCTCCGATTGCAAGCGAGACACAGTGGCGGAAAACTGTCATGTTATTGTATAAATTAGACAGCTTGTATTATTAAGAAAGGTAGAGCCTAGATTCGGAACTAATTAGGCATACGTCGGTATCAATTTATTAATTACAGGTAACATTTAATACATACTATTTATTAATAATAATATAATACCAGCGCTTGTTTTGTCCCATTGTTGGGCACGGGCCTCCCCTCAAGATGAAGGGGCTTAGGCCATAGTCACCACGCTGGCCAAGTGCGGGTTGGGTATTTATTTATGCACTTAAATAAAGACCATTCACTAACTAAAAGTACCTACTTTCAGAGCAGGTGCTCTGAAAGTAGGTACTTTTAGTTAGTGAATGGTCTTTATTTAAGTGCATAACTAAAAATAAGGTTATTTTTAGTTCTTAATCCGTACGTTTTATTTATTGAATAGGCAGTAATGAATTTCACATACATGAGGCTATTAAAAGCTTATTAAAATAGGTCGCGACGTATCTGCATAGAATAATTTTCCCTCATAGTTAGTCAGATAGTCAGAATAGTTTCCCCTTAGAAGCTGTGTTGAAATTCCCGTTCTTATGAGTATTGTACATATTTCCTGCTTACGTCCTTAAGTTAATATAGCGTAATGATTTTAATTTCGGAGTTGAAATCCATAACAAATCTGGTATATTGTAACGTTTGTCTAGTCTTTTTATAATTTCGCGGCAAATTGTAGAAGAAAAGTATTTATTACAGTATTGCTCATTCACTGTAACAAATAGCTTGATATTTGTTATACTAAAGCCTGATAAGGTGTTTATCAAACATGTTCGTCAAATATCAGCTTAATCTGTTGAACAGTATAGCTACCAGTCTTCAAAACATATGAGTTTCGCGGCAGATTGTAGATGTAAAAGTACATATTACATCACTGCTGATTCCCCGTAACAAATAGCGAGATAATTTATATCCTATAATTTTTATAGTTCTTCAATCAATATTTTTGCCAAATAGCAAATATGTCTGTTCAGCGGTTTTGGCGACAAGTCGCCACAAAGTCACAGACATACAGACAGACAAAAATTCAAAAAAGTATATTTTCGTCATCAGTATGGTTCCTAGAACGCGTAACAATTACATTTTAACCGACTTCAAAAAAAAAGGAGGAGGTTATCAATTCGGTTGTATGTTTTTTTTTATATTTTTTTTTTATGTTTGTTACTTCAGAACTCTGTCGTTTACGAACCGATTTGGAAAATTATTTTTTTTAATTGAAAGGATATGCTTCCAGATTGGTCCCATTTTTTTCAAAATCGAGTTCTGATGATGGGAACCATGAGTAACTAAGGGAACTCCTTAAATATTATAGGCATACATATAGCGTTTTTGGTATTTTTAGAAACTAGTCAAGCATTTTCATTCAGAAAGTATCATTTGGTGAAGTGGATCTGATTAAGAAGGCCATAGATGGCCACCGGAACTCTGTAATAAAGTTAACAATCCATCCTATCCTAGCCGTGCCTACTAAACGTAGAACTACCGAATTTGGACTCTATGGATAGTTCTCGACGAGTAGTTGCTAGAAAAATGGAGATCAGGGTCTGATGGTGGAGCAGGAAGGTTGTCACGGGATCTCTGCACCAATAAACGTAGATCCACCGAGTTTGTTCTCGTTGGGTAGCTCTCGATGAGTAGTTGCTAGAAAAATGGTGATCAGGGTCTGACGATGGAGCAAGAAGGTGGACACGGGTTCTCGGCACAAATAAATGTAGACCCACCGAGCTTGCAGTCCATGGTTCTCGAGAACTACGAGTATAACACCTAGATATCTTCGGTTTATGGCAATTGGTTAGTTTTATTAAGATATTGTCACATGTAAATTTTTTAAAATTTTTGCTTAAGCTTATATTTTAGTGATGGTCCATAGTTGTGTTATGTAGTGGGTGTTTTTAAAATAAATATTAAACTGGCTGTTTGTCAGAATTAAATATAAGTTGTTAAAAGTTAACCTAAAAACTATTTTAAAAAAAATAAAAACCGACTTCAAAGTAAATTATCTAAAAAGCATAAAATAACGAAAATATTATTGAAGTTGGTGCAGAATATACACAGCAGGTACGCTAACACCAACTTCAATAATATTTTCGTTATTTTATGCTTTTTAGATAATTTACTTTGAAGTCGGTTTTTATTTTTTTTAAAATAGTTTATTTAACACTTTTTAGTGACTTATTTTACCAAAATAGGTATCAGCACTATCACGCAACTCGAAAGTCTACGTTACAGTAAGTTACTAAAAACATAAAAAGTTTATATCTCTTAAACTACTGGACCGATTTTGATAAAACTTGTACTCTACCCTAAGTTGAAAAATACTCTAACTATTGCAAAAAGAATTTTCGAAATCGGACTTGTAGTTTCTGAGAAATCCGCGGACAAACCTACATACATACATACATACATACATACATACATACATACATACATACATACATACATACACTCGTGAAATTTGGTAAATTCGTTTAGAAGCCCACATAGACTAACATATATGAATATTACGCATTTTTATTAATATTACATACATACGCGTCGAATACAGAACCTCCTTTTTTGAAGTCGGTTAATAATACACCAAGGGAACCACTAAAAAGAATAAAATAAAAATAATTTTTACAAAAAAAAGAACCGCCTTCAAAATGCAACTAAAAAGCCTGAAATAATTTCTAAGAATGAATGGTTTTTACATCTACATTGTTGGACTTGGACTACAACATATTATAAATACATATTACTATCGAAGTCGGCGCCTAACGTCTAGCAAATACTTACAAGGGCAGTAGGTACCTAACTGTTTTCCAGTTTGGCGCCGTCTTTGATAGTAATATGTATTTATAATATGTTGTAGTCCAAGTCCAACAATGTAGATGTAAAAACCATTAATTCTTAGAAATTATTTCAGGCTTTTTAGTTGCATTTTGAAGGCGGTTCTTTTTTTTGTAAAAATTATTTTTATTCAAAAAATATTCAATGTACAGTTTTACTTTTCTACGATTATTAACCGGCTTCAAAAAGAAGGTTCTCTATTCGACGCGTATGTATGTAATATTGATAAAAATGCGTAATATTAATATATGTTAGTCTATGTGGGCTTCTAAACAAATTTACCAAATTTTATGAGTGTATGTATGTATGTATGTATGTAGGTATGTATGTAGGTTTGTCCACGGATTTCTCAGAAACTAAAAGTCCGATTTTGAAAATTCTTTTTGCAATAGTTAGAGTATTTTTCAGCTTAGGGTAGAGTACAAGTTTCATCAAAATCGGTCCAGTAGTTAAAGAGATATAAACTTTTTATGTTTTCAGTAAGTTACTGTAACGTAAGACGTTCGAGTTGCGTGATAGTGCTGATACCTATTTTGGTAAAATAAGTCACTAAAAAGTGTTAAATAAACTATTTAAAAAAAATAAAAACCGACTTCAAAGTAAATTATCTAAAAAGCATAAAATAACGAAAATATATTGAAGTCGGTGTCAGCTGGTGCTAGTGTTCTATTCTATTCTATTCTTGGTGGCTATAAATTTGGGCCCGGTATTCCCGGAACGCACTTCGACCCAGTTGGATCCATTGTGCATGCCCTAGCCCTTACTCTGTTGCTGGCGTATCGAAGAGCTCCCTCAGGTACGCAACGATCGCGCCAGCTTGGAGCTGTACATAATCATTTGGTGTAGGATAGGCTACTCCCAGATGATGCAACCTACGTCTCGCAAGAGCGTCGCAGCCACACAATATGTGTCGCATTGACTCTTTTTCATCTTCGCAGAATCTGCAAATGTCACTAGTACTTATCCTCATTCTGTGTAGATGCTCGTTGGTGCCAAAATGTCCCGTAAGTGCACCCATCAGGTGCCTTATTTGTGATCTGTTTAGGTTTAATAATTTGACCCCACAGTCCACCCTTCCGCTAGAGAACGCTTTGGAGTGGTTAAGGCCTGACGCTGCCCTCCATTCCTTCATGTGTTCGTTTCTAGCATGTGCATACAATGCTTGGTGATATGTTCCATACGGAATCCCCACAAATGGTTCGGGGCCAACCAAATGTCTCTGTGAGCCGGCCCTCGCTAATCTATCTGCCTTCTCATTGCCCTCGATGCCTTCATGTCCAGGTACCCAGATAAGGCTGACATTGTTGTGTCTTCCCAGGTTGCTCAAGCCTGTAACACCTTCTTTGACCAGTTTAGAAGCAACTCTGAAGGAATTCAGAGCCTTCAGAGCTGCCTGACTGTCGCTGAGAATGCGAATGGTTTTACCCTTGACATTTCTCCTTTGCATTTCTTTGATGCTGGCAATTATGGCATAGGTTTCCGCTTGGAATACCGATGCATATTGCCCCATGCTGTGACTGATACTACAGTCCTTGGAATAAATCCCTGCCCCTGTATCTGACTCCATTTTGGAACCGTCAGTGTACCATATGAGGTGAGTTCCATCAACCGGTTTGAGTCCCCTCGTCCACTCTTCTCTGGATGGTATATGTACTCGGTACCTCTTGTTAAACATGTACACTGGATTTATCCTATCACAGGGCATGTCCATTAGATCATCCAGTTCTTTCACGGGATCCAATAAAGTATGTTTTGTACAGGGCTTGTTACGATTCCAAACTCCTGCTTTTGCAAGTCTGTATAGCGACTTTCTTGCCTCTACTTGTATGTAAGTGTGAAGTGGGGTTAGTCCCAGTAACCACTCAAGAGCCAGTGTAGGCGTTGTTTTGAAGGCACCTGTAATTGCCATGCAAACTACTCTTTGTACCTTCCTAAGAGAATCCTTGCAGATCTTTAGTTTGGTCCTAGGCCACCATACAGCGCTGCCATATGTGAGAATAGGCCTCACCATCGTAGTATATAACCAATACATTACCTTCGGTTTGAGTCCCCAAGTTTTGCCATACGCAGAACGGCACATATTGAAGACACGTAAGGCCTTTTTTGTTATGTTTTCAACATGACCACGCCACGTTAGTTTACTATCGAGAGTTACCCCAAGATATTTTACTTCCGTAGCCCATTTTAGTTTGGTGCCGTACATTTCTGGGTCTCTAAGGCCCTCTAATCGTCTTTTCCTCGTGAACGGCACTATAACCGTTTTGCTTGGATTTATGGAATGGTTATTGTCTTTACACCATCTTTCCACCCTAACCAAAGCACCCTGCAGCAAATCCGTTACTACGTTTGGAAATTTGCCATTTACCTGTATGACTATATCATCTGCATAGCCTACAGCTTGAAATGGTCCACTGTTTAGTTCCACTAACAACGAATCCACCACTAGACTCCACAGTAATGGGGATAGTACGCCTCCCTGTGGACATCCTTTAGTTGCCTTTACGGTAACCATATCACTTTAATGACACGTTCCTGTAGCATAGTGCTGATCCATTTAACAATTGTCGCATCTATGCCATGATTTTGTGCTGAAGTTCTTATTGAAGCGAAGGTTGTTCGATCGAACGCCCCCTCAATATCCAAAAACGCTCCAGCACAGATTTCTTTTGTCTCCAATGCATGTTCTGCTCGGTTGACCACGTAGTGCAATGCCGTATCCGTGGACTTACCCGGTTGCTACGCGCATTGCATGTCATGGAGCGGTCGTCTCCTTAGTGGGCCATCTCTTATATACCTGTCTATCATCTTCTCCAAAGTCTTCAAGAAGAATGAAGTGGTGCTAGTGTTAGTTAACATGATGTGCTAGCACCGATTTCAATATATTTTCGTTATTTTATGCTTTTTAGTTTACTTTTAAATCGGCTTTTTTTTTTAAATCGTTTATTTTATTATATGTACTAGCAGTCCCCGCGACTTCGTTCGCGCAAAGGTAGTTATTTGAAGAAATACTGACCACATTTCAGCGACGGGCCCGTTGGTCTAGTGGTTAGACACCCTGTCCACTAACCGATGGGTCGTGGGTTCGATTCCCACCAAGTGTCTGGGTCTTATTTAAGTACTAGCTGACCCGCGTAGCTCCGCCCGCGCTTTTATTACATTTTGCTCCCATTTTCTCCCTCCTCCCTAGATTTATCTCTCTCCATATATCTCTCTCTTATAAAAAAAATCTAATTATATGCTCTTTCTCTCCTCTCTCTTTCCCCTCCCGCTTCGGTTACCGTCACACTCCCCCACTTCCTCTCCCTGTTGTCCCCTCTCTGAACCCTCATCCCCTATCTCTTCTACGAACTTGCTCCTTCTCACTGCCCCCTTACTCCACCTAACTCCCCCGATCCCTCACCCCATCACCCCCACCTCGAATCCCCTCTCCCTCTTTCTCCTCTCTTGCACCCTCCTCTCGTTCTATATATCCTCGTCAATCATGGTATCAGCGGCATTAAATATACTTTATGACCTATTTTCAGACCTCCCCAATATGCACACAAAATTTCATACAAATCGGTTCACCCATCTATTTGATGACCTTGCCTTATGTTGCTTAACCTTAACCTAGCGGTATGAAATATACTGTATGACCTATTCTCAGACCTACCCGATATGCACTTTTCATACAAATCGGTTTACCCATCTATTTAATGACCTTACCTAACGTTGCTTAACCTTAACCTACCGGGATAAAAAATCCTATGTCCGTTTCCTGGTTCTAAGCTACCTCCCACCAATTTTCAGCCGAATCGGTTAGGCCGTTCCTGAGTTATAAATAGTGTAACTAACACGACTTTCTTTTATTTAGCTAGATTAAAATTCTATAGTGATTGTATGTTCAATTTCACCGATAGATGACGCTGTTCATAATTGTAAATCACGCTAACATCGTAAATTACTGTCTAATGATATTCTATAATGAAAGTTCTTAATGTTTCGGATCTTTTATTGTTGCGACTGTGATACAATACCTATACACTACCTGGACTTTGGGAGTTTCATTAAAATTTCATGAACGACAGATTTTACAGATTTTAACTTTTCAAAGATATAATGTCATATTGCTATCAGCAAAGTACTTAGAACAATACAGAAATCTAATGAAAATTTCCTGGGTGTACCGGACCGGCCCGGTCCCCTTACAAAAATTTACCCTTCGCCACTGCCATATCTTATGCAAACTAAATGTCTGCTCAGTCCCTATTGTATATAGCGTAATAATACATATATTAATGATTAACTGATCAGTCTATAATTACCCTATTCACATACAAAGGAAATTACGTGGTAATATGTGCAAGTAATGTTTCACTGCTTAGCCCCTATGAAACATAGCGTGATGTTTTATATACCAATTTATACCTAGACTTCTACACAACACATCAGTGAAAGTCCTATCAAAATCCATCCACGGGTTTTCAAATGATACCTGGACAAACAGAACGACAGACAGACAGACAGACAGACAGACAGACAGACAGACAATAATTCCAAAAAAAATTGTTTTGGCCTCTATGTCGATAGTATAGTATGCCCACATAGAAATTTTGGAAAAATATTCAATGTACAGAAAAAGTGCTCTTTGAGTTTTATTATAGTAAAGAATATGTGCAAGTAATGTTTCACTGCTTAGCCCCTATGAAACATAGCGTGATGTTTTATATACCAATTTATACCTAGACTTCTACACAACACATCAGTGAAAGTCCTATCAAAATCCATCCACGGGTTTTCAAATGATACCTGGACAAACAGAACGACAGACAGACAGACAGACAGACAGACAGACAGACAGACAGACAGACAGACAGACAGACAGACAGACAGACAATAATTCCAAAAAAAATTGTTTTGGCCTCTATGTCGATAGTATAGTATGCCCACATAGAAATTTTGGAAAAATATTCAATGTACAGAAAAAGTGCTCTTTGAGTTTTATTATAGTATAGATTAGTATCAGTTATCTGGTTTCCATATTACAGGCTCTGCCTAGTTTCGGATCTGCATAGCTATTCACAAATGTCGGGAACGTTCCGTTTCGGATCGGAAAGTCAGATGACATGTCGAATTATGATCCGACGGATTGTCAAACGCTATTCACAGTTCCTATCGGAAAGGGAGTTTACGAATTCGATATGAGTGTGTTTACGGAGAACATTATAAAATGGTAGAAAAAGAGATTATAATGGTAGAAAGTTTTAAAGTGGTTAAATAAATGTTTATTATTGAATTTTTTATGTATTTTGTAACATATAGGCAATAATATAATTTATATATTGTGGCTTATTTAATCATTTATAGGAATGTGTTTTATTGACATAACATTTTTGCAAATTTTCTTCTAAACTTGCGTCGTAAACGCTTAGTCATTTTTTCCTTTAGTGCCGTGTACACACCTTGGAGGAAGGAATGTACACATTCGGATTCGTTGGTTTTTTAAGGATGTTTCGGCGAAAGCATTGATTACCGCTTTTCTATGTATAGATTACCAAACAAACCCAGCTAATGTGTTCCTTTGCCTCTATTGATCCTATTTGGATGTTTAGTGAATGAGTAGTTTGTTGGCGTAGTGTTAATGTACCATAATAAAATTCTCAAATTTCATTTTACTAGTTACGCGAGTCGCGAATATTCTATAGATAAGTGAGTGTCTATAATTATTGTTGTTGTAGTCTTTTTTAAACTGTAGCTGTATAAAAACATAATATTCTTGTGAAATATTAACCTTCCCGACAGCAAAAAGCTCGCGGAATAGTTTCAGTGAATTATCGTCTTGTTATCGAATCGAACTGTCAAAACTTTTAGATTACGGATTTGTGAATAGCGTTTGAAGGACAGCCTCGGAAACTTTTCTATCGGATTCGGATACGGGACTTTCCGACGGTTCTGAATAGCCCTGAGTGTATTGTCCCAAGATATTATAATTATATTATTAATATTTCTAAGAATTGGACTAATACTAATAATGTCCTGATACAGTAACATTTTGCACGACTTGGAAATTAAAATCAGGTCCAGGCGATCACAGGTCGTACTCGCCCGTCGCCCATATTCACCGAGGCACTAGAAATAAAAATGTAAAATTAAATATAAAATATTTTCCCATGGACTATTAAATGACAATAAACTTGGGAGGAAACTTGAGGTCAAAAAGTGAAATTTGTTAATAGAACGGGAATATTACGGCTGTCGCATGAAACAATTAAGTATTAGAGGTCTATCTATTTATATTGTAGGAAAAATAAAATGATGTTTCTAAGTAGTACAGTTTTTGTAGTAATCCTAAAATAATCCGCGAACTTAGTTTTTTGGTTTTGTTGGTTGGGTTTTTATTGCTATCAGAGGTATTAGAGAAATGCGGAGGTGCGCTAGTCCGACTTGCACTTAGCCGAATTTAATTTTTCTTTTTTTTTTTTGGTTCGGTACCTAGATTCAGCCATAAACTAAATTAGTTTCTGTTCAACGATTTTAAAGGGTTAATTTGGATAAATTTGCTTGGGTTCAGTTCCTTTCGGTTCTGTTTCGGTCCCGTTCTCTTGCCAATCCAACCTTTTTTAGTCTCGCGGGAGAAAGCTTCAAAAGCTCCGGGACGTGTGGGGGTCAACCGGAGTATCTTGCCCACTAAAACGCTTGCGGCTGCATGAAATATTTATAGGTGTTATAGGTATATCTATATTTTACAGGAAAAATAAAATGATGTGTCAAAGTAGTAGACCATCGCAGTAGTTAGCGTAATAGTTTCAGTAAACAATTTAATCTTTTCCCATCACTTTTAAATGACATCAAATTCAAATTTTAAACATCAATGTCGTATTTGGGTCTTAGGACCCATGATATAACGCATAGCTATGGCGTATAACATGAAAAACGGTTTTCCGGTTGGCGGACCATCGTACCACGGTAGCATCGATAGTTCAGCTAAATGATATACAGAGTGATTCCAAATATGTTACCAAATGTAATCAAAAATTACTTAAACAGGAGATTGAGAAAATAAACTGGAATTTAGTGGACGATCTGCAATGTCCAAACGAAATATACAACTATATAAAAAACAGCTTTCAGTTATGTTATAATAAATCAAAAATTAAGGTTAAAATAGAAGAACATAGTAAAAATAGTACACCGTGGATAAATCGTAAAGTTATTAATACATGCAATAAAAAAGATGAACTATTTATAAAATGGAAAAAAGATTTTACAAATAAGATACTCAAATTGGAATATAATAAATTGCGCAATCAGTGTAACAAATTAGTAGAAAAAAGCAGAAATTCATATTATAAGAAAGAAATAAATAAAAACCAAGGAAATATGAAACAACTCTGGAAAATATTAAATAACATGACTGGGCGCGTATTATCGTCTGTAGATGAAGTAATACTCAAAGCGTTTAATAAAAATAAATTAAATAACAAAATTATTGCCAATAACTTTGCGAAGGAGTTTCACAACTCTGTCCATAAGATAATACCATTGTGTAATTCAAATCTGTTGGATCCCAAATCATATTTAAAACAAAGTAATTTATCAATGTTTTTTAAAAAATCTACACCAAAAGTAATTACAAAAATTATTAATTCTTTAAATCATAACAAATCTCCTGGCGCGGACCAAATACGTCCTATAGATATAAAGTTAATCTCACAAAATATTTCTATTGCTATAGCCAAATTAATAAACAGAAGTATACAAACTGGAAAATATCCAGATGAACTTAAAAAAGGCATTGTTAGACCAATACATAAGAAAGGACCTAAGGACGATTGTAACAATTATAGACCAATTACAATTTTGCCCATTATAGACAAAATAGTGGAAAAATATGTAAGTAATGAAATAAATAACTTCCTACAAAAAAATAATATATTATCAGAAAACCAATACGGATTTCAACCTAACAAAAGTACCACGCAATTGCTCTCAAATTTCACGGACTATGTTAATAACTGCCTTAACGATAAAAAGCAAGTTCTTGTAGTATTTATTGATTATAGCAAAGCCTTCGATACCTTAAAACATGACATATTACTCAAAAAGCTAGACAATTGTGGTATTAGAGGTCCGCTTTTGACGTGGTGTGAAGATTATCTAAAAGATAGATCTTATCAAGTTAAGGTTGGCAATGAATTTAGCGATAATTTTTCAGGTACGCACGGAACGGCTCAAGGTTCTGTTCTTGGCCCTCTACACTACCTAACTTACGTGAATGATATGAATAATATATTTAAATACTGCAAAGTATATCAATATGCAGATGACACATGTTTAATTTCTGCTGACAAAGACGTAAAAGTAGCTCTCAATAAATTACAACAGGATTTCACAACATTAATTCAATGGTCTCACGATGCAGGGCTTGTATTAAACGCACAAAAAACAAAACTAATACGAATAAGATCTGCCAATCACTCTAGTATAAGTACCACTGATAATATAGAACTAATTGCACACACACATCAGTGCCTACACAATAAAAATCCGCAATGTAATTGTGAATGTATAGAATTAGTTACTGAGCAAACTTATTTAGGACTTACCATAGATCACCGTTTTAATTGGGGCTGTCATATAGATAAAATATGTAATAAATTGCGTGCCATACTTGCCAAATTTAAAATTTTAAAATATAAAGTTCCATTTCATACATTAAAGATATTATATACATCACTTGCAGAAAGTATAATGGCGTACGGTATTAGTAGTTATGGACGAACGTTTAAAACATACATAGATAGAATATATAATTTGCAATTAAGACTCCTAAAAACTATTGTATCTAGCAAAGTAAAGAAAAAATATAAAAATAACTATGATGAACTATTTAAAGAATGTAACATTTTACCAATACAAAGACGAATTGATTACTCACTTATTACAGAAAATTATTTTAAACATACTAACTATATAAAGCATCCTATAACTACACGTCAAATTAGTAATAAACAGCTAGTAACCATTAGTGCCAAGAATAAATATGGAGAACGAACCACAGATTATATAGTACCTAGATTAATCAATAAAATTCCCATAACTCTAAAAAACAAACTTAATAATAAAAATATAAAAATTGAATTAAAAAAATATTTAATTGATTGTCTATTTACAAATAATAATTAATGTCACATTATGAAACCACCTGTATATCGTTAGGCTGGTTACTGTCACTGGTACACACACACTTCTACCCGCTCGTATAATACTCATCGAGCCAACTTGTGTCGCCCGGTAACAGGTTTTTGTACCATCTACCGACCTAGCATAATATTGATTGTAACGATGCATAATTTAGATAATGTACTTATATTTTCCTTTTATAACAACCATTGTACGTTTTTATTCCTTTTATTTTTAGTTAAGTACGAAGATTGTTTCACTCACGTCAACGACAAACCCTAACGGGTTTATATGGCGTGATTGGTTTTTGTTTGTAAATATTTTGCATGATTAAATAAATTAAAAATTAATTAATTACCTTTTAAAACACACCACACACGAGATTTTTAACTTAGGGGTCCTATTTTGACCTTAAGACCCTCAGAATTTCTTAAAATATTAACATTTATTATATCGAAAAACATTGACTTGTGTTTAAGAAATGGTATAATATTTATTTTTTACAAAAATGAGGTCCTGTGGCTTCTACTTAGAAAATTTTGAGAAATGCAAAAACACGTAATTGTTTATTTTCTTTGAGGCTACTGCGTGTGAAAATTCAAGGCTCCAGTACCAACCGTTCATGAATTAATAACGCTTTTTTATAAAACTTAAACCCCCCCTTTTATTTGGACCCCTTACGATACGAATTTTGAAAATTCCGTTCTTAGTGTGCGTCTACGTATTATGAAGAACCCCTGCCAAATTTCAAGTATCTAGGACCAGTGGTTTAGGCTGTCCGTTGTCTGTCAATCAGTCAATCAGTCAGGACATCTCCTTTTATATATATTGATGATGATTGATGATAGATAACAAAAAACTATTTTAAAAAAAATATAAACCGACTTCAAAGTAAATTATCTAAAAAGCATAAAATAACGAAAATATTATTGAAGTTGGTGTTAGCGTACCTGCTGTGTATATTCTGCACCAACTTCAATAATATTTTCGTTATTTTATGCTTTTTAGATAATTTACTTTGAAGTCGGTTTATATTTTTTTTAAAATAGTTTATTTAACACTTTTTAGTGACTTATTTTACCAAGATAGGTATCAGCACTATCACGCAACTCGAACGTTTACATTACAGTAACATACTGAAAACATAAAAAATTTTATATCTCTTAAACTACTGGACCGATTTTGATGAAACTTGTACTCTACCCTAAGTTGAAAAATACTCTAACTATTGCAAAAAGAATTTTCGAAATCGGACTTGTAGTTTCTGAGAAATCCGCGGACAAACCTACATACATACATACATACATACATACATACATACACTCGTGAAATTTGGTAAATTTGTTTAGAAGCCCACATAGACTAACATATATGAATATTACGCATTTCTATTAATATTACATACATACGCGTCGAATACAGAACCTCCTTTTTTGAAGTCGGTTAAAAAGAGTTGTTTGTTTATAAGAACATGTTTCAAGGCATTAATATCCTTTGTTCCAAATCCGATTTTCAGAAACTTATTTCCGTCCCTTGAGTTGTGTAATAAATATTCTATTAATTAAGTAGTTACCTAAGGCACTATCATCAGTGAAAATATATTTGGCCGACTTTATAGTAATGTAGGTATGTAGTTTTAATGTAGGATTTTCATATTTAATATTTTAGGGATAAACGTATAATACACATAATAATGTTCACGTTTACCCTAGATGGCTACAACAACAGCACCGCAGCTGCTGAATATCTCAAAGAACGTATACCGAAAGCGAACACATTATGTTGCCTCTGTTCAAAGAGTCTCAACAAACACTCATCTGTAATAAATAAAAATATTTAAAAAAAAACACTAAGCAGTATAAAATAATTTAAATAATATTGAAGTTGGTGTTAGCGTACCTGCTGTGTATATTTGGCACCTGTTGGATTAATTCTCTAAGGGCACCTGGCACCACATATTTAAATTATTTTATACTTTTTAGTGTGTATTGAAGTCGGTTCAATTTTTTAAAAATATTTTATTAATTATACTTTTTAGTGATATTTTCATACATAAAGATTGAACCATCGAAGACGGTAAAATGATCTAGGTAGGTTATGACATCATTATGATATCACATTATCGTCTAAATACTTTTACATAATTCATGTTTCTTCAGAAACTCAGAAATAATTTATCCGGTCGTAATGAAATTTGCATGGAATCATCATAGTAGTTTACTCGAATAAAAAAAGAATCATCGAAATCGGTTCATATTTGTCAGAGTAATGTAATGGAGAACATCAGGTTTTATGTTTTTTTTTTATCAGATAAATTCCTCCACATCATTTATGGTCCTCCAGGAAGTTCTTATCTGGTTGTGATAAAATTCATACAGATTCATTACTTATAGGCATTTCTCTTCGCATTTATCTTTTAGGCATTCCTGCAGGTTTTCTGCACCGCCGTCATTCTTGTTTTTCCAGGAACTACTTATTCGTAAGCAATTATTTTTTTATGGGACCCAATCTACGGATTAAAGAATGGATGGAAGAAAGATTTCTTCAAATCGGTTCATAATTGCCAGAGTTATGCGCGAACATACATAGAAAAAAAATATACAGACGAATCGAGAACCTCCTCCTTTTTTGAAGTCGGTTAAAAAGAACATGAAAACAACTGGCCAAAAGGCACTTGCAGCTTGGTTAGTATTATTCACACTGTGGTAAATGAATATGGAAGTATCAGTAAAATCAAGGAAGGATCAAAATAAGAATACATGTAGTCGAGCACTTATTATTTCATGTCTGGTTGACGGTTATAATTAGCCGTTACGGTTATAGTACAATATTAATAAATAAATTATAATACATTGGTAGGTATCTAGTTTATTGCTCCTGTAGGTAGGTACCTACTTACGTCAAAATGAGGAGTTTAACAAATTATCATTGAGTTTAACATTATAACGAGCCTGTGTATTTATACGCAACTAATGGAAAGAGATAAATAAGTAGGTACAGATTGTACTCAAAGAAGTCTTCTGTCTGAGAAAAAATTACCTCATAAATATAAAAAAACAACTTAATAGATGGGCTTGTGATGCGATACTCAACCAAGTTTTAAGATATCTTTATTGTATCAGGTGTGGCAACTCCAACAACAACTTCGAGGCACGTGCCTCGGAGTTAGAACTCCGAGGCACGTGCCTCGTGTCAGACACCGGTCTCGCCGGTGTGTCGTACGTATGCGACCTCAACGACGTGCATCACCCCACTGAGTTTCTTGCCGGTTCTTCTCAGTGGGGGCGCGTTGTGAACCGGTGGTAAACTCAGCCCTCTCTTAAGCGACAGCCCAAGCCGAGGCCGCGTCTCCCTGAGGTGCCCTTGAGCTCGTCGCTACTTCTGCCGTAAAGGCTAGAGCGCTTTAAGCGCTCGCCTCCTATTGTCCGGTGAAGCTGTAATGGCCATCTGCGGCCAACAGCGTCTATCACTCCCAAAAAAAAAAAAAAAGTGCCTCGGAGTTATTCGGGCGCACGTTGCCTCGGCTGAGCGTGGCTCGACCGCCCACACCCACACATTTGACTCGCGAGGCAGCCGCGCGAACCCGTGCGGTCCGGTCGCCCGGTCGGTGTAGATAAGGCTATTGAATGGCATACTAGTACAAAATGTTCATACCTCTAGCGACATCTAGCGACACAATGTAAAACTAATTTAAGTGCGACATCTAGCGGCTAATAGAACTACTACGTTGTAAAAAAATTCTGTTCATATGGGTGTTATTTTCGTATATTTATGAGAGTTATTTTTTATAAAGTGTAAAAATCAAAATGTACTAGGTGATTTATAGCACTGTGATGTATTTAAAATTATAGTAGGTCATCAATGTGAACACAAAGTATAATTCATAATCTCGTCGCTAGATGGCAGCGCTACCCGGATCCGTGGCTATCAAATTATGTGGTTTTAAAATTTCATAGACTTTTTCATAATGTTCGTATGACCTGGAAATGTAGTAACTGGGTAAAGCGTATAAAATTATTTCCGATTAGTAAAATTTAACTGATTTAAAATAACATTGATGTCGTTGTCGTACTGTAGTGTATTTGCAGATATTCCCTAATTTAACTGGTATACTTTCATTTTTCATTTAATTTTGTTACTTAATATCGAATACTTTGAGACTGAAAGCTTTTTGTAGCAATAGAGTAAAGAGATGATATTTTGTATAAAAACATTGCCATAGTGTTATTTTTTCTTGAGAATAGACTATGACATCCTAATTGGATGATTATTCGAGAGGTGCGGAACAAATAGTCTTGGTTCTCATTGATTGCGAACATCGGGAAATTGAATTGCTCCTCCTGTGCCCTAGGCACACACAGTATAGGTAATTTGACGACCAAGCTTGCTTTGTTAGACTGTAAAGTCTAACAAACCATGCTTTACTGAATAATGTGACGGGTGTTTCGGTATCATCAAATATATTTTTTAAACTTTTCTATTCATCGATATACTATTTGTATATCGATTACAATGGTGGAGAAATTAAATACCAATCAAATTAATCGTTTGACGAACGTAGCCCATGCGCTAAATATTTCAAGATTTAAAAAAATACATATTTTGGTGACGAGATAAGCGATACGTTCGCCCGATGGAAAGCAGCACTGCTCCTCGTTACACATTAAAATTATGTTACACACTCGTTACACAATAAAGTTAGGGTTAAAATTATGTACCTATGAATAAATTATTTTCATGCATTCTCTATACCATCAGAGAATGCACGAAAATAATTTAATTAAATCTTTCATTACATAAATCAAATCTATTAGGTATTTATTTTATGTTTAAAATTATTATACAATTGGCTTGTTTATTTAATATACTAGCGGCCCGCCCCGGCTTCGCACGGGTAGTAAAAAATGTATTTTCACACCACCTGCTCGATAATGTTCCATTATGTGTCATATAAACTTGACATAAAGTAGGTCATTATATCCCTATAGTCTAGCCGGGTAATAATGTTGTACTAAACTCCCTTGGGTAATAATGTGATTTGTTTTTTTTTTTGGCGTTTAGTTCTCCCTAATTGGGAAGGCAAAAGGTTCTAGCTCATACAGCCTCGTCATAAGTAATATCGTAATAAATCAATTTGTAGCTAGGCCTAAGCCAATTCATCATTAAATTGTTGTCATTTTCCTTTCATGTTTTCTGGCTGAAGCCAATTCTTCATTAAAATGTAATTTGAATTACGAAAGTCAAATATTTTTTTACCACGGAGACTCTTTACAGTAGGTAGGTATAATATACCACTCTCTATAAGCAGAGACTTGCACGAAAAAATACATTTGAAAATCGAACCGAGCGCCAGGAGCCGAATTGGAGCCGAACCTTGTTCTAGGTTCTAGAAAAGAAAAAAAATAGATAAAAAGAAGGCGCTAACGCTGTTGATATTATTTTAATTCTAGCAGTTTTCTATTTTACTGTCTCGCCTCGCAGTATCTATCTATCTATGTGTGGGCGCGAACGCTAGAAATCGGTGTGTTGATATTCGTTTATTTCTAGCAGTAAGTATTTAATAATAATAATAAATACACTTCATTGTACCATTGAGATTTTACACCAAAAATTACATGTAAATTGAACAATACGTTGATGATGTAAAAAGGTGGCCCTAACGCTAAAAAGCAAGTTCTTCCTGATAACCTAAGCAATCTCTTCCTTGTATTTGTATTTCATTACCTCGCAGTAGGTGTGAAAAGTAGTATATTCTCCTCGGGGATAAAGGTGTCTTTGTCTTGGGCGAGCTTGAATCTCTCGCTGTACTCAGGATTCTAACATATATATACGTATAGAGTTAACTCCCTCGCTTTGCTCGGGAGTTAACTCTATACTCCCTCGCTACGCTCGGGAGTTACTAGAATCCTTCGTTCTGCTCGCGATTCAATTTCACGCCCGTGACATAAGACACTGCTTTATCCCCTTGGTGCATAAACTACTATTAAACTGAATTGGATAAGGATTAATGCTGTATTGCTTAAAATTGCTTCGTAAATAAGCGATTATTATAAAAAAGTAAAGGATGAAAAAAGGTTATTGTGGGTTATCCCTAGGAGATAAAAATATAACTATCCAGATTTTTTTGTAGACCTTGTACAATACTGTAGTATATTATTTTGATCTATCTCGTAGGGTTCAGCCAGCGTTTGCAATGTAAGCACAAAAAAATGTGTTTACGTAATGTTGTCTTTTACTTACGCGAATATTACACATTGAAATTAAACTACTTTTACGGATTTTATCGCGGTTTATTTTTGATTTTACTATCCCGACGTTTCGAATGCTTTGCAGCACCCATGGTCACAGGAGGACTGAGATGTAAAATCAAAAATAAACCGCGGTAAAATCCGTAAAAGTAGTTTGATTTTTCACATTAGAATCCTCTAAAATATCAGTGTTTCTCTACTATTTTATACATGTATTATAGATATAAACCTTCCTCTTAAATCACTCTATCTATTAAGGAAAACTGCATCAAAATCCGTTACGTAGTTTTAAAGGTCTAAGCATACATAGGGACAGACAGATATCGCAAAGCGACTTTGTTCTAAACTATGTAGTGATTTTCATAATCTATCTGAACTAATGTGAATTACAGACATACAGAGATACCAGTCACCATGCATGCTGTAAAGTGTTTGAAATCACAAATAAACCGCGATATAGTAATCCGTAAAATTAGTTTCATATCAATGTCAAAGTCAAAAATATTTATTTCAAACTCTTTACTCTGAAACCTTCTTGGGCTCATGTACAACACTTTTGCTGAAGATCATGACATGATCAAATGCATAGTTTACGATTCCATAAAGGTCATACAGGACATCACAAACATTCATTTTTATATTATATAGATAGGCTTATGGTAGCACTTTTGAATGGTCACAACGTGGCCTCAACTGAGAAGATCCGGCAAGAAACTCAGCGGGCTTGTCTTTTTTTCACTTAAATGTGTAATATTTTATTGTAATATCTATTCTGTAAGTACATAAAATCGTAGAATAGTAAAAACTGTACATTGAATATTTTTTGAAAAATGTAATTGTTACGTGTTCTAGGAACAATACTGATGCCGAAGTCTCTTGTGCTGATGCGACAGCCGCGGGGGTTTTAGTGGGTAAGAATCCCACATACCCCGGTCGAGCCCACAGCTCCCGCGAAAAAAAAAACAGGTATAATACGCTCCACCGGCAGCGAGCTCAAAGGTATACTGCGGTGCACCTGGTACAGATCTCACCCGAGAACCCAGGTTCCCCTCTCATGTGCCGATGCGACAGTCGCCGGGGTAGGGTCGTTCACGCCACGTTCGTTACATTAAAATGTAACGAACGTGGCGTGTGCCTTTGAAAATCAAGTAAAATGCCTTCATGCGAATTTAGAAAATGCACAAACTTCTGTACAATAGTAAATAATAAGGAAAGCATATACCTTAACCTTATCTTACCTTAACTATATATGAGAAATTATTTTAATAACATGAGTCTGAATTTTGGCGCGCATTAGTAGGTATATAACATATATATGTATATCATTGGGTTTTAGTCAGTAAGTATCTTTTAAACACTGGTTGATCCTGCACTATATACAGGGGACCTTTTGAAGGTTTGAGGTTTTAAAGGAAAAAGGGTCGCTAAAGTTTAATATCGTAGAAGGTGGTGGTAGAGCAGATCAAGGAGAGGGATCCCTTCGGTGATCCGCAATGCAGGAGGAGGCCCGGGCACAGATGAGGGGCCAACGCCGACCTTACCCGAGCGAGGATGTGCAAACAGTAGGGACCGGGGAACCGCTGCCTGTGTTCACCCTTGCGGATTTGTCGTGCTAAAGTGTCTCGGCACGCCATCTGATGAGATTCTGAAGGCCTTTTACATCGACAGGCAGGTCTACGAGGATGGGCTCGCTGGCCGCTGTTGGGACTCGGAATAGTAAAAGGGGCCATTCGCAGGGCCCGCCAACACAGCGGTATGTGAACACCGAAGGTGACAGGAGATTCAGTAGGAGTCGTACATAACCCACTTTGCCACTCCCGAGGTGGTGTGGGTAACCATGGAGATTTCCCTACGTGAAAAAAGTGTTTGACAACCATTGCTTGATTGAGGCTAACATTGTTTGAGTTCATGAAAATTACTGGCTGCGAGCAAAGCCGCGGGTACTGCTAGTATAATATACAGAGCGAGATACGTACTTATACGATAGTTTTTTTTTTGGTGTAACTACATACACAGAAAGTTCTGCGCTTCTGGCCGCTCATAAATATTTGAATTTCAAAACATAAGAAACTCAGTCATTGATTAAAAAATAAATTGGCGGGAAATCGCGTGTCAATTTTTTTATCACAAGTTCAAGTTCGTCATCCGTAGCAAAAATGGAATTAACGCGAAAAGATTTTAGGGCTATGTTTTTTATGATTTTAAAAGGTTCACCAACCCAGCAAGACTGCACTGATCGTTATCAAAATGCTTTTGGGAGGGAAATACCTCATTTGTACACTGTAAGGCGTTGGTACGCAATATTTAATCGCGGCCGTGTTTCTCTCCATGATGAAAATTGTAAAGGTAGGCCCTCAACTGCGGTCATTAAGGAAAATGTGGCTACTGTCAGGCAAGTAGGTCATTATAAAATACCGTCGTATCACCTATAAGGAAATTCGAGGACATTTGGGGATTGATATGAGCCAAATTAAAAAAAAATCTTACATCAACATTTAAAAGTTAGAAAACTTTGTTGTCGCTGGATTCCTAATGAACTCACCAGAGAGCAAAAGCGGACTTGTGTTGATTGAGGTAAAACAGTGTGATCATGGACGTGCAAATGGTATATATACTCCTTTGCAAAATAAAAAAAACGGGTGGTTATGATTTTTCTACATTATTGGTAATAATTTAGTTCTAAGGAGGTTTTAATAGCCAAACTTAATAAACAGTCTGCGTATGAAAAAAAATACATTCCAAATTCGAAACTTTTGTTTTTAAAAATATAAATCCCTTTTTCAGTTTGTGACTTTTTACTTACGCATTTCGTACATAGGTTGTAAGGTAACTAAAATTAACATCTTATTTTTTTTAGTAGAATAATTTATGTTTGGCGCATAATCCTGCCTTTTGTGTCTATTGCAATGGCAGAACAAGCAATAAGAGCTAGAAAAATTATGTTACGTCTCACAGCGGTTAAACGTGAGTCGTTCAACCGTCCAAAGAACCTGGACTCGATACCAAGAGACAGGTTCCGTTCAGAGAAGGCAAGGATCTGGGAGAAAACGTTGCAGACAACCACGAGACGACCGCTTTTTAGTGACTCAGGCGCTGAGGAACCGCAAATGCAGTTACATAGACCTCAAAAGAAACCTTGAAGAGATGCGAGGTACGCAAGTTAGCCAAAAGCCTCCACCTCACAGTCCATAGACTGTGAGGAGGAGGCTTTTAGCAGTGATACACGCAGTCGACGACCAGCGCGGGCCCCTAAGTTACTCCGTGAGCACCGCATTGCTCGATTGGGGTTTGCTAGTTTAGCGATGCGTCGGCGGCGCTGCTAAAGGGAGGATCCTCCGACCGAGCGAGGTGTGATGCTCGGTCAGGGCCAAAGCCCCCGACAGATGTTGTCGGGATGTTGTATATATTCTCCGAGTTGGAGAAACTTCGCTTGCACGATTCAGAAATCGGTGGCGCCATCTGTCTTGTTGTATGTAGTACTATTCGCTTCTTCCTCGCGTCGCTGTACCACATGTGGCGAAGACTGGAAGTCGATGAACTGTCTTCCATGTGCCAGCTCGTCCTTGCGCTACAGTCGCTATGCCAGTGCCAGTGACTGCAGTCCCAGTGAGTCGGGGCTGCTGCTGCGTCGTCCTCAGTGAGTCGAGGTGTGCAGTGGGTATGGCTGGCGGCTGCTAGACGTACCGGTGAGAGAAATGCGCTCTTCTTACATGGACCGGCCGTAGTGCAGGGGTGCTGTGCCATGTTGTGGACGAAAGCAGACCAGGCTTGCATCTGCAGCTGCAATGCGGTGGTCGTCCGATGAGGCCAGGATACTGGCTGGCTTGTGACTCGCTGGTTGTTGCTGGAGAGTTGCTGCTGTGGGGAGAGAGCGATGGCGAAGCTGCGCTGTTGTCCGGATGTGAAGGCTGCGACGATGTTCTATGCGGGGTCACGGGGGGGTATAGCGTCTGCGGTGTCAATATGCACTACTCACGGTAGCCGGTGTATGGTAGGTAGGCACCGGGATTCACAAATAAAAGTGCACCCCCCGCGGCTGTCGCATCGGCACATGAGAGGGGGGACCCCAGGGCTCTCCGGTGGGATCTGCACCAGGGGCCCCTCAGTGCCTTGCCTTTGAGCCCACCGCCGGGGGGCGCATTGTAGCCCCCCGGGAACCAGCCACGGTGCTCACGGGGACGGGGGTCGCAACCCCGCCACCGTCCTCCTCGGAGTCGCCGCCGTACTCAATGGACGCTCAAAGGGCCCACACCCTGAGTGTCCAGCGACTCCGAAGGACCTATACCTTATTTTTTTTGACGCGGGGGAAATCTTCGAAAGATTCTCGGGAGCTGTGGGGCTCGACCGGGGTTTGTGGGATTCTTACCCACTAAAATCCCCGCGGCTGTCGCATCGGCACATGAGAGGGGAGACCCCAGGGCTCTCCGGTGGGATCTGCACCAGGGGCCCCTCAGTGCCTTGCCTTTGAGCCCGCCGCCGGGGGGCGCATTGTAGCCCCCCGGGAACCTGTCACGGTGCTTACGGGGACGGGGGTCGCAACCCCGCCGCCGTCCTCCTCGGAGTCGCCGCCGTACTCAATGGACGCTCAAGGGGCCCACACCCCGAGCGGCGAAGGACCTATACCTGTTATTTTTCTTTTTTTGTTGTTTTTATGACGCGGGGGAAATCTACGAAAGATCCCCGGGAGCTGTGGGGCTGGACCGGAGTATGTGGGATTCTTACCCACTAAAACCCCCGCGGCTGTCACATCGGCACATGAGAGGGGGAACCCCAGGGCTCTCCGGTGGGATCTGCACCCTCAGTGCCTTGCCTTTGAGCCCGCCGCCGGGGGGCGCATTGTAGCCCCCCGGGAACCTGTCACGGTGCTCACGGGACGGGGGTCGCAACCCCGCCGCCGTCCTCCTCGGAGTCGCCGCCGTACTCAATGGACGCTCAAAGGGCCCACACCCCGAGCGTCCAGCGACTCCGAAGGGAAGGACCTATACCTAACCTTTTTTATTTTTTTGTTTTTTTTTGACGCGGGGGAGCTGTGGAGCTCGACCGGGGTATGTGGGATTCTTACCCACTAAAACCCCCGCGCGCGGCTGTCGCATCGGCACATGAGAGGGAGACCCCAGGGCTCTCCGGTGGGATCTGCACCAGGGGCCCCTAAGTATCCATAGAAAATGATCGTTTTTTTGCAAAGGAGTGATATGACATTGTGATAGGAGATGAAATATGGATATATTGTTATTTTCCCGATAGAAAACAACAGTCTTCTATATGGGTGTTCGAAGGTGACAGCAAACCAACAAAATTGTGGCAGGCGAAAAACGTAGGCAAAAAAAAGAATGCGTTTTTTCCCCGGGCTGGTCCTGTTTGCACGATCCAACTTGAAGAACAAAAGACAGATAATGATGAGTGGTAAACCACCATCTTTTTGTTCGAATGAAAAAGTGTTAAAATGTAATGGAGAATACTTCGAAAAACAATTAATATTAACTTTACACGTAAATTGTTTTATTCATGAGTTACGCAAAAGAGATGTTCCAAAATGTATGGAGCCTGGGCTATACTCTAAAATAGGGAAACACATATAAACCAGTTTTTAACTATCCATTTACTTTAATTTGGCTTTATTTTGCCTGTAAAACTTAAGAATTTTTACTAAAAATTGCAACACATAACAAAAAACTGGCATGGCGGAAAAGTGTCACTGTCATGTGTCATTTTTATTATCAATGGCGTTAAAAGTATTTTTGTTACAGTACTCTTTGTATTTTTATTTCTGTTTTCTCATACATCATTTTAATAATTAAAATATCAATGATAATCAATTCACTACATACCTACAATACACGCACACAACCAACTGTGACAAGTGTGACAGCAGCAGTAGCTATTGACAGCTGGCTGGCTGACAGTAAGACATCAGTGAGATGTCATCTTAGGACGTCATGTTGAATACAGATATAAAATAAATGATAATTATTATTAATATTACAACAATAACAGTAATTTAAACGAAATATTTATATTTCTCCCGGATTCTATGGATTTTTCTCGATTTTACATATTCCTAGCCCATTTTGCAACAACTCCTTTTCACTGTACCCACGTAACAGGTCAATTGATAGACTATGGTAACAGTTATGGCAGTTATGGCAGTGGCCAGTTAAAAGATGCCGTTGTGGTCGCCGTAAATAAATATGTCATGTGCGATGTCATAAAACATGATCGATTGTTCTCTTATTTAAAGAAATACTATTTCTCTCAGTACCTCAACGAGTTCAAAGCGCACTACCACTACGGCAATATACTGATGCTATATGACATAACACATAAACAATGTAGGTGGTGCCACAGAGTATATTTTATAAGGTGGCGCGTCGCGGTGTCTACGAAACCACGTCCTGGGTCGGCGAACGTAGCAATCGTAGATGATCGTAGCGAGGCTACGAATACTTTGTACTCGGAATTTTCAATCATTGTTTGTTACATTGTTTGTTGTTTGGTATCAGTCATGGAAAAAAGCACACATTATACCAATTCATAAAAAAGGATCTAGATCACTGGTAACTAATTATCGTCTTATATCTATCCTAAGTACATTGAGCAAGGTGTTTGAATCCATTGTTTATGACGCTATATAGCGTCATAAACAATGGATTCAAACACCTGTTGTGTCTCGGGGTATTCCGAACAATCAACATGGATTCGTAAAAGGTCGATCTACTACAACAAACATGGCAACCTTCTGCCATTACGTTCAACGGGAAATGAAAAATACCGGACAAGTTGATGCAATACTGACTTCAAAAAAGCCTTTGATCGTGTAGATCACGTTATACTGCTGGCTAAATTGCAGAGACTTGGTATTCATGGCGATCTGTGCCGTTCTTACCTCTCTAATCGCTCGCAGGCCGTTGTGATCGGTGGTTTCAAGTCGGACTTTGTTAATATTCCTTCTGGGGTTCCCCAGGGTTCACACCTTGGCCCCCTTTTCTACTGTGCCTACTTGTATGATATTGATACTTGTTTTAAATATGCTAAGAATTTTTTTACGCTGACGACAAAAAGATATACATGCGTGTTAAAACTAGACTTGACTGCGAATTATTACAACGTGATTTGAATGCATTAAGTAAATATTACAAAGATAACAAAATAACTGTAAACATTGATACATGACAGGTAATAAGTTTTACACGTAAGAAATCTCCTATCAGGTATGGTTACAAGTTAAGCAACCAACCAATACAAAGAGTCGAATCAGTTAGGGACTTAGGGATTTTCCTTGACTCTAAGATGCTCTTTTCTTTACACATCGACACTATTGTAAATAAAGCATATCGTAACTTAGGCTTTGTCACTCGAACACACACACTCGTACTCCATTCAAAAACACTCATGCGCTTAAAGCTGTATACTATGCCTACGTACGAAGTATTTTGGAGTTTGGAAGTCCGATTTGGTCGCCACAATACTCTGTTTACATTAATAAAATAGAACGTATCCAAAAATTCTTTGTAAAACACCTTAACTACAAAACTCACACTCATCATGGCAACTATGCAGATGACTGCAAACGCCTCTGTTTACTTCCACTAGCTGCCAGAAGGCGAATGCTGGATATGTTTTTCTTTACGATATCATACGTGGAAATGTTGATGGCCCTAATCTTTTATCTTCCATTACCTTTGCTGCACCCAAAAAGCGTACACGGAATACTCCGTTTTTCTCTGTCCCTCACCATCGTACCAGATACGCTAAGAACACTGTTCTAACGCGCCTACATAGAAGTTATAATGAATTGTTTGCTCTGGTTGATATTTTTCATTTATCAAAACCGATGTTTAAATCACAAGTATTTAGTAAATTGAATGAACCTTCAGCTGCTTTTCGTACATACTATTTGTATTGTAACACATATCTTATAGATTTCATAGTATGAAGATAGCTAAAGTAACTATTGTCACTATTGTCTTTATTGTCTTCATTGTTTTCCTTGGTCTTCGTTTTACGCTGTATCGATGCACCTACTTACCTTTTATTATATAGCTAACTACATGTAACACAGAGCAAAACCATATTATTACTATAAGTGCACCTATTACTATTCCATAAATTGTCGTGGAACTAAATTTTGGCTTAGTGTACCGTTAAAGACATCTATAATTGTTTTTATAAAAAAGCTGTAGAGTTTCCTAAATAAAATAAAAATCATAGGTAAGTGTTCTTGTTGATACCTATTGAACTATTAGGAAAATTATGTATATAAATGGATAGATAGATAGATAGATAGACAACTCTTTATTGCACACCAAAAGTACAGGAAATAGAAATTAGTACAAGACAAATAAAAATATACAATGGTATACATTGGGCGGTCTTTATAGCGAGTTGCGATTACTTCCAACCTTAGGATGGAGAGAAACGATCAGTTAGCAAAAGAAAGTAGCCAATGGTGTACAGAAAACAAAATAAATTAAAATGAAAAGCTATAAATCTTCCTTTAATATATTATCTTATAAATAATACTATAGGTTATTATAGTCAGGTACATTCAAATAAATAAATACTCAATAATACTACTACTTAATATTTCTTACTACGCGGTAGGTCCTTGTCTAGTGTTGGCGAAGCTATTTGAGCGGTTCCAGATTTCCCAGTGTTCTAACATTTTTTTCTCAAACGGAGCTATATTTATTAAATCAAAAATTCAAAATTCAATATATTTATTTCAAATAGGCTTAACGCTAGCACTTTTGAACGGTCATTTTTTTAGAAGCTACCACCGGATCACAACGCGGCCTCAACTGAGAAGATCCGGCAAGAAACTCAGCGGGCTTGTCATTTTATCACTTTTTTTTAAACAGAGTGTCATGTTACAATTAGATCAGGCGTCTTGCCGTTCAAAAGATCAAATAAAATAAAAAATACGACGACAATACAACAAACTAAAATGCCAAAGGGATAGTAGAAATAAGAACGAGTATTATACACTTCTTACAATTCCTTATTCATAATATCTCATAAAACATACCTCTATACTCATTATACTCAAAAACGCGCAACAAGCACAAGTAGTATATTAATGAAAGCTGTAATTCTCAATCGTACCTCCGTCACAGTTACACGCGTCGCGACATGCACACGAGCAAACGAGACATAGATTTATAATAAAAATCAATTTGGAGCAGTGAGGAATCCGCGACCTTCGTAATTACGATTACGAATTCCCGGGGCAAATATTACGTTTAATTAAACCCGTTTTATGAAGGTCAGTCAGATTAGTTATATAACAAGCGCTAATATTTACAATAACAAACGTATGTTTTCTGCCTATCTCAGAAATTTGTATGATCATTCAGTATTACGTGGGTCATTACGTAAGATTATTTAAATTTGATCATTCCTATTATGGTTATGACGCGACATAAGAAATCACGGAATTATAAATAAACATTATGTATCCAAGAAACTAATTTTTGGATGGGGTTACGCAGAACGAGTGGGGATCAAGCGGTAACTCGTAGTCTGATGTAATTTTCTTAACGGAAAAATTCAGTATACGCAAGGGAAAATAAAAGGAGGATATAGACAATTTACTTTTATTTTAAGCTTATACATTTTTAGGGGTCACCTCACCTCTAAACGTTGTTGCTAGACAAACTCAAATATATAATGAAGGGCCAGTTGGTCTAGTGGTTAGATACCCTGACCACTATACAATGGGTTCAGGGCTAGATTCCCACGCAGGATTAAAATATGCGTGCATGACCGAACATGTGTGCATGTCTCTTATCTATATATATACATAATTATAAAACAAAGTCCTCCGCTGCGTCTGTCTGTCCCTATGTATGCTTAGATCTTTAAAACTACGCAACAGATTTAGATACGGTTTTTCTTAATATATAGAGTGATTCAAGAGGAAGGTTTATATGTATAATAATGGATAATATAGTAGAGAAACACTGATAATTTTAGAGGTATCTAGCGAAGCCGGGGCGGGTCGCTAGTTTATCTATATAAGTCATGCATACAATTCGCAAAACCCGATTGCAAACAAATTTTGGATAAATATATTGCCTATGTCATTCCCACAACTAAGGCGAATTCATCGACATATTATAACTCGCAATCCATCGATCCGTTTAGGCTGTAGGCCATGCCAAAGTAATAGACATATGTACATACATACATACATACTCTCGAAATACATAATCCTCTTCCTGGGGCATTCGAGTAAGAAGTATATTTGTATCAGTTGTCGGTAAACAGGCTCTGCCTAGTTTGGAATTAGATGATCATGTGAATTAACCCTGGCATTATAAGGGCCAGACTATCTTTGTTCTGGGTGTAGGTACGTAGCATACCGTACGGGAGTACTTTTTTTGTGATAACTAGGTTTTTATATAACCAAGATAACTAGGTTTTTTATATAACCGGCTGGTATTATAACGTAATCAAGAGAACCAAATCTCGTGGATCGTGTCGGCCATTAATCGTACTTGATACTTTGATTAGCTACACTATGTTGTTTGTATTTTAGATAGGTAGTAGATGCTGGCAAAATAGCATATAAATATTGTAAGTTAAGTAATTAAAGTTAATAAGTATTCATACTTGGTGGCCATTACCTTTGAAATGCAAAACAAAACTATTTATTTCATTTTTTGTTAACAACTTTTCACGTGAATAGTGAATGTGTATCTTCTATACTATAATAAAACTCAAAGAGCACTTTTTCTGTACATTGAATCTTTTTCCAAAATTTCTATATGGGGATACTATACTATCGACATAGAGGCCAAAACAATTTTTTTTGGAATTATTGTCTGTCTGTCTGTCTGTCTGTCGTTCTGTTTGTCCAGGCATCATTCGAAAACCCGTGGATGGATTTTGATAGGACTTTCACTGATGTGTTGTGTAGAAGTAGGGGTATAAATTGGTATATAAAACACGCTATGTTTCATAGGGGCTAAGCAGTGAAACATTACTTGCACATATTACCACGTAATTTCCTTTGTATGTGAATAGGGTAATTATAGACTGATCAGTTAATCATTAAGATATGTATTATTACGCTATATACAATAGGGATTGAGCAGACATTTAGTTTGCATAAGATATGGCAGTGGCGAAGGGTCAATTTTTGTAAGGGGTAAGCCGGTCCGGTACACCCAGGACATTTTCATTAGATTTCTGTATTGTTCTAAGTACTTTGCTGATAGCAATATGACAATCTTTGAAAAGTTAAAATCTGTAAATCCTGAGCGAGTCTAAACTAAATTAGGAAAGAAATAGGCAAGGGAAAAATACCATTTCATTTCATTTAAAAGCCAGCGGTTAGGTCCGCTGCACCACCAAGGCTATATTGGTATAGGTAGGTATTGAGAAGGGGGGGGGGGGGGGGATCATGAATGTTTTAATGAAACTCCAGGTCCAGGTAGTGTATAGGGATTGTATTACAGTCGCAACAATAAAAGATGCGAAAAACTTAAACATTCATTATCGAATATCATTACACAGTGATTTACATTATGAACAGCGCCATCTATCGGTGAAATTATACATACAATCACTATAGAACTTTAATATAAATAAAAGAAAGTCGTGTTAGTTACACTATTTATAACTCAAGAACGGCTGAACCGATTTGGCTGAAAATTGGTGGGGAGTTAGCTTAGAACCAGGAAACGGACATAGGATACTTTTTATCTCGGTAAGTTAAGGTTAAGCAACGTTAGGTAAGGTCATTAAATTGATGGGTGAAACATCATCATCATCATCAGCCGGAAGACGTCCACTGCTGAACATAGGCCTCCCCCTTAGAACGCCACAATGAACGACAATTGGCTATTTGCATCCACCGGTTACCTGCGACGCGCACAATGTCGTCTGTCCACCTAGTGGGAGGCCTGCCAACGCTGCGTCTTCCGGTTCGTGGTCGCCACTCGAGAACCTTTCTTCCCCAACGGTTATCGGTTCTTCGAGCGATGTGGCCTGCCCATTGCCACTTCAACTTGCAGATTCTGAGAGCTATGTCGGTGACCTTAGTTCTTCGGCGAATCTCCACATTTCGGATTCTGTCGCGCAAAGAAACTCCGAGCATAGCTCTCTCCATGGCTCGTTGTGTGACTCTGAACTTTTCTAAACGAAACGGGTTTTTCGGGTGAAACGATTAATATAAAATTCTGTGCGCATATCGTGTAGGTCTGAGAATAGGTCATAAAGTATGTATCATACCGCTAGGTTAAGGTTAAGCAACATGAGGCAAGGTCATTAGATAGATGGGTGAATCGATTTGTATGAAATTTTGTGTGCATATCGGGTAGGTCTGAGAATAGGTCGTAATAGTAGTTTATGCACCAAGGGGATAAAGCAGTGTCTTATGTCACGGGCGTGAAATTGAATCGCGAGCATAACGAAGGATTCTAGTAACTCCCGAGCGTAGCGAGGGAGTATAGAGTTAACTCCCGAGCAAAGCGAGGGAGTTAATACTAGAATCCTGAGTACAGCGAGAGATTCAAGTTCGCCCAAGACAAAGACACCTTTATCCCCGAGGAGAATATACTACTTTTCACACCTACTGCGAGGTAATGAAATACAAGTAGGTACGAGGAAGAGATTGCTTAGGTTATCTGGAAGAGCTAGCTTTTTAGCGATAAGTCCACCTTTTTACATCATCAACGTATTGTTCAATTTACATGTAATTTTTGGTGTAAAATCTCAATGGTACAATGAAGTGTATTTATTATTATTATTAAATACTTACTACTAGAAATAAAATAATCAACACACCGATTTCTAGCGTTCGCGCCCACACCTACTGCGAGGCGAAACAGTAAAATACAAAACTTCTAGAATTAAAATAATATCAACAGCGTTAACGCCTTCTTTTTATATATATTTTTTTCTTTTCCTGAATCTAGAACAAGGTTCGGCTCCAATTCGGCTCCTGGCGCTCGGTTCGATTTTCAAATGTATTTTTTCGTGCAAGCCTCTGCTTAGAGAGAGTGGTTTAGACCTACTGTAAAGAGTCTCCGTGGTAAAAAAATATTTGACGTTCGTAATTCAAATTACATTTTAATGAAGAATTGGCTTCGGCCTGAAAACATGAATGGAAAATGACAGCAATTTAATGAATAATTGGCTCAGGCCTAGCTACAAATTGATTTATTACGAGATTACTTATGACGAGGCTGTATGAGCTAGAACCTTTCGCCTTCCCAATTAGGCAGAACTAAAGGGCAAGAAAAAAACAAATCACATTATTACCCAAGGGAGTTTAGTACAACATTATTACCCGGCTAGACTATAGGGATATAATGACCTACTTTATGTCAAGTTTATATGACACATAATGGGACATTGACGGTGAACCGATCGATATGTATGAAATTTTGTGTGCATATCGGGTAGGTCTGAGAATAGTTCATAAAGTATATTTATGCCGCTGATAACATGATTGACGAGGATATATAGAACGAGAGGAGGGTGCAAGAGAGGAGAGAGGCTGGAGGGGATTTGAGGAGGGGGTGATGGGGTGAGGGATCGGGGGAGTTAGGTGGAGCAAGTTGGGAGAAGAGAGAGGGAGAGGGTTCAGAGAAGGGACAACGGGGAGAGGAAGAGGGGGAGTGTGACGAGTACCGAAGTGGGAGGGAAATAGAGACGAGCAAAATGTAATAAAAGCGCGGGTGGAGCTGCGCGGGTCAGCTAGTAGTATTATATGTGTAATTCTTGACACTAAATATATGATTGAAAAAGCCTTTTTGCGTCCGCTGTATTGACGAATTATTATAGTAAGTACCTATATTGTCCGACAGGTTTTTATTTCGTAAAATACATAAAATATTATAAAATTTTGATATTTGCTGGATGAATCGAAGGCTTTTTAGAGACTGTCCATATAAGGTATGAACTTTTACGGGCACTCTCAGAAATTAGTGATTTTGAAAAAATATGATAATTTATTATTACACAACTTATAATATAATTGTTTATTGTTTTTATAAATATTAACAACACTGCCAGTATCCAGGTGCTACACATACGGTTCAAAGTACATGCGAGTAGGTACATCGAGTTGTGGCGTCGGCGTCGCCTCGGCACATGTCGACACGTATCGCTTTGTTAGTAGCATCGATATACTTAAACAGTATATCGATGGTTAGTAGGCTGCCTTATTACCCACGGCTGGTCAAAGGTTGCCCACAAAGCGGCGCTGTACATTCGCCAGAAGCTTGCAATTTAGCTAACGTGTATTGAAATTGCGAATTGAATGGCTTAACAATGTACAGCCTGTGTTTCGCAGTGCTAAGTCGCTAGACTAGTAGCTAGTAGTCGATACAACTGAGGTAGCTATTTCAATTGAAACATAATAACTAGTCATTGATTTCACAATACGGGTCGTCGCAGGAAGTTAACGGTTTTTTGAAGTCAATGCTTTTGAAGTAAATATTATGATATGCAAATAAGAACCGTAATAACTAAACTTGTAGATGCGTTATATTCAGAAAAAGTGTCTCATTTTATATAGAACATGATTGTTTTATTCTAAGCATACATTATGCTTGTATACAAATTTGGTGAAATCGAGTTTTAATATCCTATGTATATTTGAGACTTCTCAAATTAGGTTTTATGGTCGCACACTGAAATTGTGGCATAGATTTGATCATTATACTTCAATTGTACAGTCCAAAAGTAATAAAATGTACGTACTTATCTGAATATGTTTAGGTAATAAAATAATCCAAGTGGATTATGTCATGTATGGTGTAATTACACAAATGAGGTAACTGTGCCTTATTTGTCAACCAAAGAGTGGGTCGTCAGTGTTACAGTGATACATAAATTTATAGGACTTACGCTTCAGTGTTGTCATCTCTGGACTCGGAGCGCTCAGCGTTGGCTTGGCCTCGTCGGTGCCGCGCCCGCTGCTCGTCCCCCAGCCCGTAGAGGCCAGCCACTGCCGCCATCTTGCCGAGTCTCACACGCCACTCACATAGTCATCCAAGTCCATGGAACGCACATTGTCCCACCACTACTATATCTAAACTAAACTAACCTCAAAAATTTGGACGCATATTTTATATAGTACTTTTAATAATTTTTATAATAATTTTTAATCACAATTTCAATTATTGTATTACGTCATAAGTTGGATTTTTAATCAAGATAGCTAGGCTACATTTGATTTTATTTTATTGTTATCGTTTACCGCCCTGGGCTGTGTGTGCCATCAACTCGCCAAAGGTTTGCTGCATCTGTTTTAATAATGGCGATTATAAATAATTCGTATTATTATTACGAATAAGTTTAGTCTTGAGCGGTGCCCGGAAAACGCAAATAGCGAGTTTAGGTCCACGATGAAGGTGTTGATTAAAAATGCAAGTAATTATTTGAGGGCCCTTCGTGTGCAGAGGTTGCTGATGCAGTTTGACCAATTTTCATCTTGTAATTAGTGATATCTTCAAGAAAAGTAAAATAATTTTGCGTAAACTACTCGGAAAATAGTAAACTTGTTTATGAAGTGTGTACAGTATGGTGTAGTAGATACACGATGGGTACAACAAGGCATAAATATTGACGAGAATACAAACATATGAGGAACAGTGTCAACCGGTCGATCACTGCTAGTACTGAACAGAAAATACTTTATTTGCACTGACAGGTACATTTTGATACCAAGTATGTAATAGCTACCTATTCCGAGCGGCTACGCGCTAATTGCAATATGCGGTAGCAGCTCAGTGGGCGAGCACTTGCCTTGGAAACAAGGTGCCCAGGTTCAAACCCCGGCTCGTACCTCTGATTACTTCAATGAATCATGTGCGAATCGTCTTTGTGCGATTGTTACTAGCTTTCGGTGAAGGAATACATCGTGAGGAAACCTGCATGTCTGAGAAAGCCTAACTAGCTCTCGAATGACGTGTGAAGTCCGCCAACCCGCACTTGGCCAGCGTGGTGGACTATGGCCTAAGCCCCCTCATCTTGAGGGGAGGCCCGTGCCCAGCAGTGGGACATAAACAAGGGCTGGTATTATTATTATTATTAATATTATTTATTTACTCACGGGCTTAGCCCGGTCTTTTAGAGGCTTGCGTGGGGACGGATCCAACACGTAGAGGCCCGTTTGAGAAGAAGTAAATGGTGTGTAAAACACCTCCCGGGGTCAACTGCCACAATGATGAAATTACAGCAGTTGACCTCGGTAGGTGGTATTGCAAGCATGTGAAAAGAATTCTAGGTTTATGGGGTTGAGCATTTGGTGAACTGGCAATTGGGTTATTTCAAAAGGCCATAATTTTATTTCAAATTATTTTGTGGCAAGTGGTGACTTGCCATCCACTAGATGGGCTCCCTAAATGATCGTCAGCGGACGACAGGGAGCAACACCGGTGTGAGTGGCTCAGGGGTGTCGAGAGGTGTGCTGCGCTTTCTCCGAAGTTACTCGCGGCGTTATGCCCTTTAACACTTCCACCCCTGGAGCATATAGCTCTAACAACTCCTCTCTGGACAGCCAATTAATTTATTATTATTATTATTACGCGCCAATTTTACACTACCTAACATTCCAATTTTCGGTTTTATGAATACATTTTGAAAATATATATAGGTAGGAGGTAGGTACCTGAGTAAAATATATTTTTAAAGTGTTTTTAGTATATTTTGTGTCATTAAACTCGTCAAATAATTCTAAGCTTCATAACTCAATAAGTTATTTGTTCCGTTGAGGGGTTAGTTATCAAAACAATATGCAAGTTATAGGTCTCGTAAAACTTTTTTATCTGTAATGGGATTAGGGGGTCGAATCTCGAATTTCCTAATTCCGATCTCTACTTAACAAAAGAAAAATGCCTGCCAAATGGTATGTCTATTCAAGTTTCAGCTCTGTTGGTTTTATCTCTAATATTTTAGCTATCTAAAAACCACTGCCAGCATGGTCTTAAGGCCGCAAAACACAGCTACTGATCGAGAATTCTTGGGTATTCTGAGGTCATACAAATTATTAGGTCGAGGGAAATCTGCCCAGTAAGTATATGGCACTCTTTTTGAATTGACAATACTTCGGTAACTTACTATTTTTATTATTAGGAAGGTAGCTTTGGAAATAGACGATACGACGTTCACCTGTTGTAAAAATACACACCTGCTTATAAACAGTAGCATTGCATTGCACAGTCCTTTATCATCCGATATTAGTTATGATATTAGTTATGATCTAATGCAGTTCTTAAAGTCATTTTTTATTACGACACTCGAAACAAATTAAAACTTTATCATCTGATAGTGAGTTGTGACATCGATTGTCTCGTAATCAATAATAATGAAAATAAGCATAAACAACTCCGACTGTCTTATTAATAAAAATCGCTTATTTTTCTCTTACTCCAAAGCTACATCGGAAGTAGTTAATTCTAGACTAGTCACGGAATAGCTACGTCTTAATAACGGTATTAATAAATACGAAGTAGGTTCGGACTAACAATACAATTCTTACACTGAGACTAAGGTGTATGTTATGGCAACCCACTGAAATTAAAAGTAAAAAAAAATGAACAAAATGACTAAAAAGACACTGGCAGTTAGGTAAATTTTGATATTTGACACTTTTATTTGACAATCACAACTTTCACTCTATATTTATCTTACATCATAATATTCTATATTTCTCTTACATCATAATATTCTGTATTTCTCTTGTTGAATTCAAGATAGTGGTTTTAGAATTTGTGTTTTTTTATTAGCAGAATATTATCTATAAATCAAGAAAGTATATAACAAGTAGGCCGGGGATCTAGCCTGTTACACACCGTCCCTAACAAGAAACTACAGTGCACCTCAAAAAACGCGTGTAAGAGCAGAAACCACGGTGGGCCTCAAGCACGAGCCGGCGCGTGTAATGCAAAACTTGCTGACAATGCAACCTATCCAAGAACAGAAGGGCTATTGTATGGACGCATCCAGCATGTGTACCGAAAACCAGCTGACGGCGCACAACTAGATCCATTGTATGGACCCATAGCGACGGAATCGGCTCTTCACTTAGCTTCTAACATCGAAGCGGTCACTACATATTTAAATTAGATATTAAAAATGTAATTTAAATTAATAAAAATTAGTTTTAAAATCTGTTCTAAGTTATTTCTGAATCATCCGGCTGTAGCCTACATAACTAGCCTAATAGTTTAGTTTATTGAGACAGTTTATTTACCTCTCCACGAGCCCAAGTCCTTTTTGCAGCTAAAACTTTCAAGTGAGGTGGTATAAAGCCTACTGCATCTCCAGCCAAATCATTCTACCATTTCAGTAATGTAATATGCAGTTGAGCGTGTAAATCTATATTTATATTTAAACTCGTCTTCAAGGTCTTCAAATGGGATATTGCGAGGTTTATACAATTAGGTTATGTTTAGTATATATAATTATCTCAATGGAAGTTAGAAATACAATACAAATCTATGCTTACTCAAACGTTAAACCATGGGGCTCCGCGGAGTAACTTTTACTCCGGGACTACATTTTGATTAGTTAACTCCGTCCTTACTACTAGTTTATTAATACCATAATTGCCTAATCTTTGCGTAAGTCTTGGAGTAAAGTTGTTCTGACGCTAATCATAGTTTATTAATAAGGCTGCGAGAGTCGAAAGAATGACTGACGTTTGTGAGTGCGGTGGTAAATGGCTTATTTTTTATAGTTCAGTTTTATATTCGTACAAGAGTCTAAATCAGCTGCACAGTGTGATGTGTGTGACATCATATTACGTTAGCTGCAACAACGGGGATGTATAGCGAGGAATTAACGAGAAATGTATGCATACATGTTGCGGATGATCGACATTAGAGTCATACTCAGAAAAAGTGTTCATATAACGAAACTGATATGTAACGTAGCTGAGGATCAGTGTAACGAAACTGATATCAGTAAGCAAAGTACACACTGAACATAGAAATACCAAAAAATAATAAAATTATAGATTAGGTAATAATTCTACAAAAAAAAGGTTGGTTTAGAAGCTAAGCTTGAAACTCAACATTTTACGCCACGAAAAATACGTCAATAAGTTTTAATGTAATTGTGATAAAATTTTATCATTCATATAAATGTAACTTCGTAAACTCAGCTTTATAATTTCTCAGTTTCGTAACGTAACGCGATATAACTAAACTGAAGACAAAATCTGATAAATTGTAACCTCAAAAATAGCTCAGTATGCAACCATTTCTTGTACTATACACAATATCTGAATGTATTTAACAATATATTACTATGATTGACACAGTGGCGTGAAATAATACATTTTAATCATATATTCTTACCAAAATAACAGCCGTTTATAACCCTGATATATTTTTTCTTCCAAATACACACATCAAAAGTGTCTAGGGATCAACATATATTTTTGCAATAACTTTTCTCCTGATTGATATTAATTAAAATTTTCTTTAAGGATTCATCAAATAAAGTGTTTTCGTTTGTCACAGTAACGATAAACCAAGTCACCTTTGCATTAATAAAGAAATTTGCCATTTTCCTAATAAAGGGATTTTTGACATTTGAACCACTAACACAAAAGTTCGAAAAAAAGACTGAAATAACAGTTTTCTTTAAAATTTTATTGGGTAACTTAAACAATTAATAATCCGTGTTTCTACCGCGAACACTAACAACACAAGAACATCGGTTTGGCATACTCAAAATGAGTTCATCCAAATCACGCTGTGGAATGGCCGCCCATGTTCGTTGCAACAACAAAAAAAGGTCTTCTTGCGACTGGATACCCTCCATATTCGGCAGAGCTCTTCTCTGTAGCATATCCCATGCATGCTCAATCGGGTTCAAGTCTGGCGACTGAGCAGGCCAGGGCAGGACATTGATGTTAGCTGCGGCGAGAGTCTGTCTTACAACTCTTGCGGTGTGCGGTCGTGCATTATCATGCATTAACTGAAATAAGGGACCGATTTGCACTTGTAGAGGAACGATGACGTCTGATACAATCGTCTCAGCATAAATTTGAGCGTTGAGGTTGCCTCTGATCCAAATCAACTCAGTTCTTCCGCCGATCCAAATACCCGCCCATACCATGATGGTTCCACCACTATAAGGATGGACTTCCTGGCAGGATTTTAATCGCTGTTGGCGTCCAGGGGTTCTCCAGTGTCGTATACGTCTTGTATCCGGTCTCATACCAAAACGAGACTCATCAGAAAAGCACACGAAACGCCATTGTTCTTCTGCCCAATTTCTGTGTTCAAGAGCCCATTGATATCGAATCCTACGATTGTGCATTGCTATAGGTGGTACCCGTAGCGGTCTTCGGGAATGAAGGTTCACTTCATGCAAGCGGTTTCTGACTGTTTGGTCGCTAATTAAGTTCCCTGAAGAGTGATGAAGCCTCACGGCTAACATCATGGCAGTTATTGTTGGAGCTCTTCGAGTTAAGATTTGAATATATCGGTCTTGTTTCCGTGTGGTGCAGCGATACCGTCCTCCATGGCGCTCAGCCACGGTACCAGTGCTTCGGTAACGTGTCCAAAGTCGACTGATAACACTCTGACTTGTATTCAGAGCTAAAGCCACAGTACGTTGCCGGGAACCAGCTTCTATCATTCCCACGGCTCTGAGCATTTCTTCCCTGCTTAAATGACGTCGCCGCTCCATAATAACGTTGGTTTTAATCAGTAGTAGGGAAACAGTAGCACTAATAATGTCTTCAATGCGTTGTATGTTTTTATAGGGAAAATATTGACAGCTGATTTTCATCTTTTACTCGAATTTGATTCACAGTTCCTGATTCAAATTATGAAATGCACCAAAAAGGATCCATATAAATTTATAAAATCATAAATTTATTACAAAGCCACATCTCAATCTCAAGAAATCCGCTTAAAAATGCTTGATCCCTAGACACTTTTGATGTGCGTAGCTTCAACACCAATCTCAACACACAGAACGCCTACGAAAACAAAATGGCCTCCGTAAATGATCACTATAGGAAGCACTGGTGTTGGCAATAAAATAAAATTACTTGCCTTCAGTATTAAACAAATGCGTTCAGAATTATTCATACGTAACTAACCCTGAGTAACGAAACGGTATAATTGTTGGACAAGATTAATATTATTTATAATATATTTATTAACGATTCTAAGTAATAAAATGTATAACTATACAAATGCTGGACTCAAAGAGGCCTATATAATAACAGTCAAACTTAACTAAATCGTTTAAAAGCCGTAACAACCAATTTTTTAATAATTGAGATCGCCAGTTGGACATTCAGAAATTGTATAGGGAGATATTTTACATTTGTTTTTCCATAGTAATAAAACTAGGATTTGATGAAAGTATCATGTTATTTAAATATAAATAATCGAATTTAAGTCTAGAGATACACGTAAAGACAACTAAAAATACTTGACTATGATTTTTACATTTCAAATTTAAATCGAACTACTTGGACAAAATAAAATGCCAAATGTACATTTTTTGTTAGTATGACCCATTAAAAGAGTAAAGCAACGTTGAGAAGAAAACACTATTATTTATTGTGATATATCTTTCATTCATCAGACATCGATGATACGCCTTTCAAGTGATGGAACACTCCATCGTCGATGCACCGATTGCTTCATAATTCACGATTAATTAATTTAGATTGTAGCAATAAATTGAACGTGTCGTGTACAGATTAACACGTCGTTTATAACGCGATTGTCCGAAATAATTCGTTATCCGACGACCTAGATATTCATCGATATACTATAGATATTGCAATTTTAGCGCAATATAAGTAGTATGTATACAAATACAGGTGAGCTGACACAGCGCTCGGGGCGATGTGGATACGGGAAAATATTGTTATAACTACCAATTTATTGGGGTGATTTAAATAAAGCACCGCTTGGACAGTTTGCAGATAACATGTGAACGTCGAACCATTTGGAATTAAAATATGTACTAGTAAACTTTAGACAATGTTTTGTTACGGTGATTTTGCAATTGCGTAAGACAATGCCGTACGGAAAGTGCTTGTAGGAGATCCAAATACACATACAAATTTTATAGAATAGATGTATTAGTGTAATGTTACAATATGTGTGAATGCTGTTCCACTTCTTATCGTCCATTCATTAGAAAAGTGTACCTACTAAGTAGGTACACTTTTCTAATGAATTTTTTGTGAGTTCCAAGACAAAGTTAGCTTTTCTCTGGGACTGCCCGAGAATAAAACATCGGTGTCTTCACTGGGGACCGCTGTAGATCCTGGCTGACAGGAGTCACAGTGGTGGTAATGCGATTCAAAGATTCAAAATTTTTATTTCAAATAGGCTTAACGCTAGCACTTTTGACGGTCAATTTTTTAAAAGCTACCACCGGATCACAACGCGGCCTCAACTGAGAAGATCCGGCAAGAAACTCAGCGGGCTTGCCATTTTTTCACATTTTTTTTTAAAACAAAGTTTGTCTTTTTACAATTAAATCAGCACCAGCGACAGTGTGTCCTGCCGTTCAAAATATCAAATAAAAATAAAAAATACGACGATAATACAACAAACTAAAAACTAAGATGCCAAAGGGATAGTAGTCGGACCAGTCCCCCCAAGCAGCACCCGCGCACGAGTTGACTCGAGCAGCAGCCATCACTCCCCTCAACCATATTGGAGGGAAGGGGGTGACCCGCCACACGAAGCCGCCACAAGCAAAGACTTTTCGAGGTGGTATTAACCCCAATAAAGGGAACTGGTAAACTTTATTCATCATCATCAGCCCGAAGACGTCCACTGCTGAACATAGGCCTCCCCCTTAGAACGCCACAATGAACGAGTTGAACGACAATTGGCTATTTGCATCCACCGGTTACCTGCGACGCGCACAATGTCGTCTGTCCACCTAGTGGGAGGCCTGCCAACGCTGCGTCTTCCGGTTCGTGGTCGCCACTCGAGAACCTTTCTTCCCCAACGGTTATCGGTTTTTCGAGCGATGTGGCCTGCCCATTGCCACTTCAACTTGCAGATTCTGAGAGCTATGTCGGTGACCTTAGTTCTTCGGCGAATCTCCACATTTCGGATTCTGTCGCGCAAAGAAACTCCGAGCATAGCTCTCTCCATGGCTCGTTGTGTGACTCTGAACTTTTCTAAAAGGCCAGCCGTTAGAGACCACGTCTCAGTACCATATGTCATCACTGGCAACACACACTGGTTAAAAACCTTCGTCTTCAGGCACTGCGGTATTTTGGACGAAAAGATATCGCGTAGTTTCCCGAATGCTGCCCATCCGAGTTGGATTCTTAAAACTTTAACTTGAAACTTTATTACTGCAAGAAAACAACGCTACGTGACGTCATCTAAGATTGAGGTACTTTCCCAATTTAGCTACTTGTGTCCTATCTTTTTTTATTTAAAAAATACCTTACATTCTCTTATTTTTGTGTCTCTGCTCATACAGCAACATGTCATTGTGTTGGTAATAATTTTTTGTCAGGTTTTATAGTAATTAGTATTTTATAGTGTACCATTTTGTTGTATATCTCGTTTTATGTCATTGATTGGAGATCTTTTGAAAATCTGAAAATATACCGAAATCAAAAGTTTCCCCCAAGTGCTGCAGTGCAATAACTTATTTTCGACATTGACGCAGAACTGAATAATTGTATCGGTATTTATACGTCACCTGAACCTATACTGATTTAATTTTGATAACCTCACCGTCATTAGCAGGAGGCAATTGATAAACGCAAATCTAAATTTAGCAATTCTTATGTAAATATAATTTCTAGTTCGAAAGAATTAACCTGGAAAGTTGAAACTTACAACAGCGTTTTCGCCCTGTTCTGACAGCGTCGAATGGAACTAATTAAAGTCAAAATTGAGTTGAATCGTGTACTGTTCAAACTACATGATATGTTTTTTCTGTAAAAAATAGTGTTCTTATGTTATAATGCGATCCTACCTGATGACACCTGATGGTAAGCAGTGATGGCCCTGAATGGTGCACAAGCTTATTAAGAACTCTATAGAATATAGAAAACTGTATCATAAGCAAGAAGGTGTTATTTGGTTGTGATTTTCAATAAGTTGGAGGTACCCTAGTAGGTAGTTCTTCAATATTAAGGGTGCGTGGCCACTCCTTAACCACTATACTTATCAAGATTTCAGGTTATTTATGGTGCTTGTGTTGCGTGTCAAAGATCTCGAAGAATAGCATAACAGAACAGCGAAGTCTTTTTGTTTGTTCGGCGTGACGTCTACGAAATTATGTGGGCAATAAAACCATACAAAAATAAAACTGCATACCAAATAAATAACCGGCATGCCATTAACTAACCAAATACGTAATAATTGATAAAAAAATACACTTCAAGTAACAGCAGACCCGTATTTTGAATTAAACGAAACGTAGCCATGCGTGATGACAAGGCTAACCACTGGCTAAATTGCTAGCATTTAGTTCTGCACTTCAGACAAAACGTGTGGCCAACTAACCCTTGGAGGAAGGAAAACTAACCTTTACTAAATAGCTTGTAAAATGTAGGATTTATTAGGTATGTAATAGGTCGTTGTCATTGACGTACTAAAAAATCTATGGTCGTTGTGAAAATGAAAGAGAACAATAAGTGGCAGCGGATCACACTGCGCTCGATTCTGTACTGTTCTGGTTGTCTTGAAAACATCTGCATTTTTGAGTTTTTAAACCTTTGTATCTATTAGGTATACACGTAAACTTTTCGGAAAAACACTCTTATTGTTATTCCAAGCGGTTTAAAATATGGACATGAATATGGAGGTCAATATCTCGTAATGGATATACCTACTGATAAATCAGAAAGACTTTTTTGAATGTGTTTTTTGGCAAAGTAGTTATTTGTATCAAACTTGCATCTCTTGAAATAAACTAGTTAATTATTTAATCTTTACATCAATGATAATATGTAACACTGTTTATTATTTCATTAATATTTTTTATAAATTGACCTTTGTTTTTTAACTTACAGCTTATTTGTGTAACTAATTTTAGAGCGCGTGTTTTTTAGTTTACTTAATTTTACAGTTTAAACACTCTTATTTTGTTTAACAAGAATACGCAATTCAATATTAAGTAGGTTTACTTTACGTTACGTATTTATACACCGTACTATTATGTGTTAGATGCAACAATGCACTCAAGTTAATGCAGCAAAGTCTTGCATTCAGCTCCAACATGGAAGCGGGTGGGTTCTAAACACGAAAATTAATTAAAATACGCCCATGCCTGCGGTGAGCATTGAAAAGTTGCACCGCATTGCTGTTTTGGACAATTCAAGCCTAACCCTCGTGTGGCAGGCACTGGTTTTGCGCCACATGCTTTGTTGTGTATGTTACACTAGAAATGCTACCTATTTGTTATTTTTGCCCAACTGTCTCAGAAGGAGGGGTATATTTTTAACAATATGTATAGGTAAGTATGTATGTATTGTGTAAGTATGTCTATTTGGCACGGCCTACAACCTAAACTGCTTGATGGGCTTTGACTTATGACATATCGTTGGATTCGTCTTAGTTTGGCTGTAAAATAACTGGAACAGTCGTAAGTTGTCATTTTGTATTTTTTACGTCCAAAAATATCAATAAGGGTAGCAAATACAAGGTTTCAACGAGACGAGTTGAAATATTCTAAATTTAGACCTGTGAATACACTTTAATTATTTGATTATTTTTGCTTCGCAGTAGGTTTTTTGTGCTTTTATAATTTACACTTATTTATTCTGAACTCAAATACCTACTTTTTACCTAAAACATTTTATAAATATCAAAATAGCGAGACTAAATCTGAGCATTAATGATAAGCATGCTACTATGATAGATTTGATTAATATAGATTATTGTGTACTAAGTCAGTGAGGAAATAGTCGATTTGTCTATTGACGTCTTTTTACAGTGGAAATGTTTTTGATTATTCATAGTTCTATCCAGATGTTTTGTCTATCACCTGTTTAAATATCTAATAATGATAACTTATGTGACTGGATTGATAAGGTACCGGTCCCGTTGGAATTGAGTTGGATGGCGAAAATTTACTTAATGTTAGCGATAGAGGCAAGCAACTGCGACATATAATACAAAGCCGCAAAATTTCCTGACGCAAAATCACGGTAGCAAAATGTCATTTACGCGAGTTTTTGCAAGCCAACCTAATGTTGCTGTATTTAAATTTTAATAGACCAAATAGTAAAATTTTGTGGATGTGCCCAAAAATATATTGTGATATTTTGTGAACGTGACATAATACACTGGGTCACCAAAAGTAATATTTTGCACGGTCTTCACTTCGTGTCGCGTGTCATATACCAGTATATAGTCACTTCGTATACCGGATGCTTATGACACTGCGTACAAGTATATAAGATATTCCAAAGTTCAGTAGACTGAACTAATAAATATGCGAAGCTAGTTTCTAGCGAATTCGCAACACGAAGATTTGATTTTGAGCTTTTACCGTTCCCAAAACGTTTCTAAAGCGCCCGCTGCATCTGGTTCGTAATTTTGTTCGCATCGGAAACAACGCGAACAGTTCTTTTGTGGATGTTCGTTTGCGATTTCATTGTTCCATGTAGTCGGTGACTGTACGTGCCTTTATTAAAATTTAACTTTATCACACGTATTTAAGGTACCGTGTTGGGCAAATCTACACTAATATTATAAAGAGGAAAACTTTGTTTGTTTGGTTGTAATGAATAGGCTCAAAAACTACTGGACCGTTTTTAACAATTCTTTCACCATTCGAAAGCTACATTATCCACGAGTAACATAGGCTAAATTTTATTTTGGAAAAAATAGGGTTCCGTAAGATATTTGGGTTTTTTCGGACACAAGGTGTAAAAAATCAACCAGAAAAGTTACTTATTTTGCGTACGCTGCCTAAACTATACAAGATAGAACCATAAAATGTTCTAATCAATTGTAGATCTTATGAATATCTACAAAAAAGTCCGCGGCACACTGTCTATGTCGAGGCCCAACAACCATTTTTTTTAATTTAAAAATCTTGAATTTTGTTTGGACTACATTTAAACGCATTTATTTTACTCATGCTATTAATCCTTATCAAAATAAATTATTTCATCATTAAGTACAGTTTATGTAGATAATATTTGGTCTTTGAACGATTAAAATTGGACATTTGGTTTTGAAGTTATGGCGAAATTAAAATATTACGATTTCTGCTGCACGGCCCGTTGCGAAGTGAGCGTCACCAAGGCGGGGGTGCGCATGCGGGAGGGGAGTTGAGATCTATGAGTAAGGTACCCACGCGGCTCAGACGCGAGGTCGGCTCCCTCTCGATTTTTTTTAGATTTCTTTCTTAAAACTACACCTACGCAAAAGTTCTTCTCAGAGCTAATCAACAGTTCTTTTCAGGGCTAACCAACAGATTTTTTCAGGGGTAACCAACAGTTCTTTTCAGGGCTAACCAACAGTTCTTTTCAGGGCTAAACAACAGTTATTTTCAGGGCTAAACAACAGTTCTTTTCAGGGCTAAACAACAGTTCTTTTCAGCGCTAGAATATTACACGCTGTTAGCATTTTCTTAAACATTTGAAAATGCCTAAGAGAGCCAGGTCTCAACTTTCTAAACATAGTTCTCAAGCACGGGCAGCAAGTATACGTCGTATGGGAGAATCTTCACCTGAACGTTCACAACGCCTTGCTGAACAAAATCAGAGAAACTCTCAGGTACGCGCACGAGAGTCGAGTGTCGAGCGTTCGCAACGCCTTGCACAACAAAATCTGAGAACCTCTGAGTTACGTGCACGAGAGTCGGGTGAACCGATATGTATGAAATTTTGCGGGTAGGTCTGATAATAGGTTATAAAGTATATTTTATGCCGCTGATACGTAGTAGAAGTATATAGAACGAGAGGAGGGTGCAAGAGAGGGAGAGGGGAGGGTGATGGATTGAGTGATCGGAGGAGTTAGGTGGAGCAAGGGGGGGGGGGGGAGAGAGGGAGCAAGTTGGGAGAAGAGAGAGGAGGGAGAGGGTTCAGAGAGGACAACGGGCAGAGGAAGAGGGGAAGTGTGACGGGGACCGAAGCGGGAGGGGAGAGAAATAGCATAGAATTAGATTTTTATTATAAGAGAGAGATGGAGAGAGATAAATCCAGGGAGTGGGGAGAAAAGGGGAGCAAAATGTATTTAAAGCGCGGGCGGAGCTGCGCGGGTCAGCTAGTGTAAAATATTTATGAAACAACTATCTTGAATGCAAAATAAATAGTGCATTTTTTTAACTAACACCAGCGAATGAAATCTACAGTAAAACAAAATTACTTAATCTCAGACCAGATACGTATGTATTTTGATAAAGAAAATTCTTAATAATACCATACACACAGATCACTTTTAAAACTAAATCATACCGCTATTGCATTAGGAGAAAAAGATGATATATATGAACCTGACAAAATTAAAGATAAACGTAGAAAAGATTTAGTCTGTACTCAACCTGCATTTAGCACTTCTTTTGCGCACAGGTTCTTTTGTTATCAAAGCGGTAATCTTTATAATAAAATAAATCGAGTTTTATCCATCTACTCACTCCCAAAAATTAAATGTAAAATTGTGGTTACTGAATGGTTGCAAAAATTGAGCTACGTATTTACAGAAAACCTTCTTCACTAGGATTATGTAATTTCAAAAACATTTATATAATATAATATATATATAAAAACATTTAAACAGTAAAAATTTCTATGACACATACACAGACACACCCACACAAAGCCACACAAACACCTCACACACACATACATATTTTGAATATATGCATATAAAACACACATAAACCTGTGAACTATGAACAGAAATATAAAAATGTTTCATATAAAATTATTTGTAACGCCCTATGTTCGTTGGGTGGGGACCTGGTGATCTGTAATACAGGTTTACGCCTACCTCAGACACCAGCTTCTCACAAATATTAGACTATAATGTGCTTACTGTGTAATTCATAAATATGTTCATATTTTTTGTGAGAAGAAATAAACGATATATTATTATTATTATTATTATATAAAACTACCAATGATCAGAAACAAACAGTACGGTTAGAAAAATATGTACTAGGAAGGAGCACGATTAATAATAGTTTACCAAAATATGTAAAGGAGTCTCCATCAATTAAGGTATTTAAAAATAGACTCAAGATGTATTTATTAGATAAACAAAATGTATAAGTACGTAGTATTTACTCCAATAGTTCTGACAGTTGGAGTTCTTCTGTATTTCCTACCTTTGTGGTAAGAATTGTTATGTTTCTCATATTAAGTGAACAATGTACCGTTCTTATTGAGAAATAAAGATTCTTTAAACCGATTTTTTATAGTAATTCCATACAGTAATACTTAATATTTATCTACACTCTCGTAATATTCAAATTATGAACTCAAAACTAGTACTCTAATGACACAATTATTTACATGCCTCTTAAAAAAAATAAAGTTATTTTAAAGTAGATACAGGTCTCCCGAACAAATCGATGTTTTAAAATAACTTCTTTTCTATTATAAAACACCTTAGCTTATAATTGGCGGCCTACCTCGATACATTATCTTTGGTGGGACGTAGTTGTATAACGCATGCGCACAGGAGTCCTGTTTTGTAGTGTAGTTTTTTTACCTAATACATGAGTGTAGATAAAGTAGTGTATGAAACTGCACATAATTAGGTATACTCGTGTGATAGGTACTATTATAAACTTCATCCTCGGATCGGTTTATAAACACACACTCGCCCATTAATAACCTATTACTATTATAGGATGCTAATTGTTCAATTATGACATATAGACACATGTCACATAGATCACTTTTTGTATTGGTATGTAAAATATTTTAATCTATTAAATCGAATATTATTCGTACCCCAAATTGTCACACAGCAAAGCAAGCAGGGCACAGTGTTTACGTTAGGCCAGATACACATTAAAGTGCACCGTAAATATTTTACTCACTACCGACCCTGGCCGCAAACACTCTACCGCTTTCATTTTTCCCACCCGTTTTTATTTTATATCTGACAGCCGCCTAGTTGGTGAGTGACCACTACGAACAAACTTAAAAATGTTAATAAATAGAATTGCGTGGTTTTTGAGTATTTATCCCTCAGATCGTCGAACTGCCGTACATCGCCGCCGTCCGCGGCATGTACTGCTCGACCCACCCGACCCGATGTCCGTCCTCCTGGACCATGACACAACACCTACACCAACACCGACAACGACGTCACGAGTCGTAAACACACCTACACACAGACACCGGTCTCGCCGGCGAGGCCGAAGGGTCGTACGCATGCGACCTCGACATGCATCCCCTCGCTGAGTTTCTTGCCGGTTCTTCTCAGCGGGGGCGCGTTGTGAACCGGTGGTAAACTCATACTCTCTAAGCGGCAGCCCAAGCCGAGGCCGTGCCTCCCTGAGGTACCCTTGAGCTAGTCGCTACCTTTCTGGCTGGAGCGCTTAAAGCGCTCGCCCTCTTGTCCGGTGAAGCTGTAATAGCCATCTGCGGCCAACAGTACTAATCCTACACAAAAAAAAAAAAAAAAAATTTGAGTATTTATATATGGAAATCAAGTCCGCGTTAAAATACATATTTTTCAACCGCTGCGGCTGTTTGGTATGTGATTGCACTTTAGAACATCCACAGGCGCCCAGAGTCGCGGAAATTTTTATGCTTAGAAAAGTAAAGCTAATAATAAGTAAGTACTTATTTATGTAGTTGACTAGTTGACTTGAAATGACCATACTGTCTCATACATAAAGATGTCATTTATGCCATCTCGATACATTGACGACTTTGTAATGGTTTAACAGAAAGCTATCTAATCAATATTTCACCAGAACGGGTCTTATAATCGATGCGATTACAATGAATAAATTAATAACCATTTAATATCGTTGGTTCGCTACCTGAACCTTGATACGACCATTTGCCCGTTTCACTCGTATTTTATTGGTTAAGCCTTCAGAAATTTTAATAAAAAGTGCAAAACTACGTAGTAAGTATAAACTTAGATTAAAATTTAACATTAAAACGTATTTGGGATACTTTTGGCTGATATTTGAAGAGTAGAGTTGTAGTGTGTTGTACTAGAGATGACAATCATAATAGATTTGTTAATGTATTAGGTTTTCTTTTGTGGATTTTACTTCTTTAACTATGAAGTAGACATTCAATAGAGCCACGTTTGACAGATTGCCTGGCTTACTGCTATAGTATAAAACTTGAACGACGATCCTCGAGCAAGTTTATTACTTTAAGGCTATATTGTGTAATAGGTATGGTAATAAAAAATATGAATGAAGTAATGAAAGACCGCTGCTGAGGTTTTTGTTTTTCATATTTTCTCAGCGGAAGGGATACTTAGTCCTAATACCAGCTTAACATGGTAAATGTTACATGGAATTCAGTATTTCTAAACAACTCTTTAGGTGGTTGAGGCTGTTGTGGTCAAAAAAGCCCGATTAAAAAGAGCACTTAGGTTATTCGCACCGTGGTAAATAACCCGGTGTAGGCCCTGCGTCGTCGCGAGCACCACAAGGGTGCCGGAGGAAATGTGCATTCGCTGCTCCCCGCATTCTCTAGCGAGTGTCCGGCGCCCTGGAGAGACTGTGGCGATGTCACTTCGACTAAGGCCATACTAAAACTCACCCCGGTGGCCTTACTCGAAGTGACGTCGCCACTTAGGCCTCTGCCTCGAATCTTGCGGGCAGCGGGGCGGCGGCGGCGGCGGCGGCGGCGCCGCGGGAGCGGCAGGATCTTATGCGTAAAATCAAATGGACCGGTTCTCGAAAAAAGCGGTGCGGCAGCGGCGCGGCCGGTGTCAGCCCGCGCCGCCGCCGCCGCCGCTCCACTGCCCGCAAAATTCGAGGCAGAGGCCTTAAGCCTCCGCCCTTACGGAGACCCGGTCGGAGGCCTTTTTAGGTTTATTCCCTGACAAAAAAAGGTGGCGTGGTGCCCTTAGTGTAAGATATTCTGCTGCAAACCTGTGTTTTGTTCTGATAAACACGATAACTAGGTGACTAGGGATAGTGCAATGAACGTATCTATGGGCAGCACGTCTAGCTTACCCCTATTTATAATTAAAAATACTTGAATAAGTCTAAAAATGCTCCAAAAAACTCAGTACACTCGTCCCGCAGCCACATTTACCGCTGCAGAACTCAAACACGGGTTAGGGGTGAGTTTTATAAAAAGGAGATGACTTTGTAACGACCCGTAAACACTCCGCGGTGTGTGATTCCAAATTAATTCGTTTGTTAATAATGCGTGTCACGGTCGGGTAATGTGCAAACGACTGTTACTGCAGTTACATCGCATTTATGGCGATGATAAACGTAGAAATGTTTACAAAGTTCGCCTAAGAACTAACTCAAGTTATAAAAAAATACTTTCGAATTCTAAAGAACATCTATAAATTTTTGAAAGTTCAGCTTCACATTCAGTGCGGAACAGGAACATAACGGCCTGCCGCGGTATTTCAGCTGGTGTGGTCGGAGAAAACTATGTCCCTCTCGCCTGTGTGGAACGATTATCTGAGGTTTTTGTAACAGTTCGACAGGAACAAATATATATTTTAACTTGTCATTTCCTGTTTAGTAGATCCCGGGGCGAATCGAACCTAAGGAAGTTGGCTTCAAGGTTATTCAAACAGTACATGTTTTAGCAAAGTTATAGCATTTTAATCTACCCTAGTGCTGGCGGGTCGAAAAAGACCTGCCACGCACTGGCGGAAATATCGTTGGACACATTTCGACACAGCGCCGCACCAGATAAAGGTGTATGATTTTACTTGCCGCAGCCAAAGTGTTAAACAAGGGACATTTTTAAGAATTTAATTAGTACCAAAAATGCTTTCTATTTTGAGGGTATGTATCAACATGCCTTCTATACACAAAACACTACTACTATACACTCAGACGAACATGACAAGAGATGAATCTTTGGGAGAAGAGATAACGATTTTAACATTTAAATGCAATCATATTATAAGTAACTAGCTGACCCACGCAGCTCCGCCTGCGCTATTTTTACGTTAACTAAACTCTTAATAACAGACATTCGCATTGAATACATAACCTCCTTTTTTATAGTCGGTTAAAAACAGGGACCCACTTTTTACTTGCTCTCCGAAGCACGGTCCCGTTTAGTTCAAATGGCGTTAAACGGTCACCCATCCATTTATTGACCTTACCTAACGTTGCTTAACCCGATCGATTACAAAACCTTGATAACAACTCTCTATGAGTGTTCCCTTACTAATATTTATTATATTATAAAGAAAAATTGATAAAATCGGACCAAGCGTATAACCAAGTACCCATTTTGACTTTAGTCCCCTCTCCCAAAAGAACCGTGCTAGATTACGGGATAAAAAGTATCCTATGTCCTACCTCGTAGTAAGATCTCAAATCATGCCAAGTTTCATTTGAATCCATTCAGTAGTTTCGGCGTGATGCTCAGCCGTGATACAGACAGACAGACAGACAGACAGACAGACAAAAATTAAAAAAAAATACATTTTCGGCCTCAGTATCGGTTATAGAAAATGCCCTCCAAATATAATTTTCAAAATATCTTCAATGTACAGAATTGGACCTTTTACAGTTTTATTATAAGTATAGATAGATATGTTACCTACTAAGCAATTGACGATTAAAAGTGGCACAAAATTAATTTATACTAACGAATGAAATGTGATTTATTGATTTCTAGATGTGTATTTGGATACTTAACATAATAGTATTTTCCATTGCTTTGATGTGATTATTCAATAAAATTCATACGAAGGGACACTGTCAATCCTTCCGTGGGCGGCTCACCTTTATCCGCCGCTGTCAGATCGCCTATAATCTGTTTACCTCTTTTTACTCATAATATTCTGGGACAATTCCACACACGGTCATCTGATCCCAAACTAGGCAGAGCCATATGGAAACCAGATAATTGATACTATTACTTATATTTGTAAATACTCAAATAGATAAATAACACCCAGACACTTGGCGGGAATCGAACCTACGACCAATTGGGAAGCAGCCAGGTTGTCTAACCACTAGACCAACAGGCCTGTTATAATGGACCACTGACCTTTATTATAATAGTAGCTGCACCAGCTTATATCGTATACCGATAACTTGTATCGATTTAAAGCATCCCTTGAACCTCCAATGATCTAAATTCGTATTACTTTCATTAATTCCTTGGACACTCACTTCTGCTGCTTGGCTACGATATCAGCGACCAGCGGATCAGCGGTGAAAATCAAATAGGGGTCTAAATTATTATACGATGCGTATCTCTAGTCTAGATACAGTGGTTTAGCATGGTCTCTATATTTGCTGTATATGTTAAGAATTTAATTAAGTAGATAGCAATTTTAAAAGCAATTTTTTTTTAGTATTAAGTATCATCATCAGTCGATAGATGTCCACCGCTGGACGAAGGCCTCCCCCTTAGAAGGGAGTCCTCACGTTTGGCAGGCGTCTTGGGGGTCTATTAAGTATTCATAGGTACAATGATTTATTTGATGGTCATTATTTGGGGTTGGTTTATTTAAGGATAACTGTAAGTTTTGGGTCATAGGCTAAACTTACGTAGTGTAAGCATCTGGATTGTAAGCTTATCCCATTTTACCCCATTATTAATAGATTTACCCTACTATTAAATCTCTCCATATTATTTAAAATTCTGTACTCAACGTGTAATGTAGTTTAAAAATACTTTAACATTCTCAATAAAAGCTAAACTATCTATTGTCAAAAAATTACTACCTCTATAAAACAAAATAAATAGTGATTGACGTGTAAGCCGATCGAGGTTGCCGTGTGTTTGAATGCACAGTTTGCGGCGCAGCGGCGGCGAGCCCCGCGGCGCGGCGCGGTGGTTTTTGATGAATTTTATATGGTCGGTTGTGTGTTGAACACCCGAGCACTTGTTATGAGTATTATTGCATTACAAATTTAAAACACGAAGCGTTTATCTGTTACCTATATAATGTATTTTAATTCTTTCTTATTTTTGTTCTTTCCGTAATTCTTTAATTGTGAATGGACACGCACACAAACACAGAAGTAACATAAATTTGTTACTATCTGTTGATATATTAAAATACATAATAATGTACCTACAGAAGTGAGCTTTTAACTCATAATAATTAAGTATACAGTAATGGAAACTGTTAATTATACTAACTAACCGCTATTTCCTGTCTTACGGAGTATAACATTCTTGGTGAAATGTTGGTGTAGTAGGTAATATACCTTTTCAGAGACCGTCGAGAAGAACTGCGTAATGCTTCGTTATAAAAATACCTCAAGCCATTTTTTCAAAGAAGACACTGTGGCATATTAGTAAACTAGCAGTAGCACGCGGCTTCGCCCGCGTTTACTTTGTTACTCAAACGTGTTTTGAATTATGGATCGAGGTTTTTTAAAATACCGTTTACACTAATGTTGTCTTTTATTTACGCGAATGCTACACATTGAAATCATAGTTTGATTTCAATGTGTAGCTTTCGCGTTAGTTAAACGTTCGTAATAGATTGTTACTTACCAATCTATTGCCCATGTATTTGTGAATTTCCATTAATCCTATAAGCATTGATTATCTTTTTGATGTCGTGCATTCCCAGTTTTCAAGGACAACATTTACCGTTTCTGTATTCTGAAGCCAGCTTCAAAATAAATTATAAGCTTATTGTGTTTTACTTACGCGAATATTACACATTGAAATCAAACTAATTTTTACGGATTTAATCGCGGTTTATTGTAGCTTTTACTATCCCGACGTTTCGAATGCTTTGCAGTACCCATGGTCACGGAAGAACTAAGATGTTGAACGTCCGTATGTCACAATTATGGCGGTGTACCCTCAGGTCTTCTTAGTTATTATTGTTGGTCCGATCTTCGGACGATCGATTTCAATATTTTCACACTTTTATTAACCCTGATCTAATCAAGTATGTAGCCTGTATTTTTGCGTAAGCTATTTCCAAATATTAACATAGCTCCAATTTCTTAAATATTAACTTCTTTATTTAAAAATTGTATGTATTGTGGAAACCATTTGGTAACCCCGTTGGTAGATGCCCTTAGCGGTTGATTTTCGAAAAATGTTGGAAATAAGTTTATTCAACAGTTTTGTTTAGTTCATTCACTGAGTTTCGTTGCCATAGTTGCATTAAAGCATTAAATGGAGATTTTTCTTCACGCAAACTTTGCAACCTCATAAAATAATCTTAGGGATTGTTTTTTGAAGAATGCCTGAAATAAGTTTCTTAGCTTATTGCGTGCAATGCATAAAATAAGTCCTGTGACTGTAGGACAAAAAAATATTTTTTGGACCCAATTAGACCCTTTTAGGGGTTGATTATCAAAATAATATAATTGCTTTAACTTGTCCAATTTATTCACAAAGTTTCATCAGTGCAGCATGATTTTCTTTTCGCGCTTGATTCTCAATAACCATGCTAAAACCCCTTCAAGGGTTGATTTAAAAAAATAATGTGATACACGTGTTTTTTTATCAGTACACTGATAAAGTTTCGTGTCCATGCGAATATTTTTTTTTCCATGGTAACTTTGATACCCCATTTGGCCCACTTAGGGATTGATTTTTGAAAAATGGTGAAAATAAGTTTGTTAAATTGTTTTTTTGAGTTTATGTACCGAGTTTCGTTACTCTAGCTGCATTCAATGGAAATCGTTTTACGTGTAAACTTTCCAACCCCATTATATGACCTTACGGGTTGTTTTTTGTTAAATGCCGGAAATGGGTTTCTTAGATTCTTGTGTGCAATACATAAATTAAGTCTTATGACTTCAGATCGAAAAACATTTTTGGACCCCAATTGGACCCCTTTAGGAGTTGATTTTCAAAAACTATTTACAACGCAACGCAAAGTTTCATCAATGCAGCATAATATTTTTCCGTGGTTCACACTTAAAAACCATACTAAAACCCCTTTAAGGGTCGATTTTCAAAAAGTTGTGATACACGTATTTCTTCATTTCTTTTGTTTACAAACGTTACGTTGACAAAATTTCGTAAATGTGCGGTGAAAAAAAAATGTTTTCCATACAAACTTTGAGACCCCCTTTGACGCACTTAGGGGTTGGTTATCGGGGCTGATTATAGGGGCTGAAAATTAGTTTATTCAATTTTTGTATTGAGTTTATGTACCGAGTTTCGTTACTCTAGATTTACTTGTTTTGTTTGCACCTACCACGATTTGTCTCTGCATCACTCTAAGGTAGACTGGTAGAGAATGCCTCTGGCATTAAGTCCGCCTATGTACTGTTTTGTGCATAAAGAATAAATAAATAAATTATGGCATTAAATGGAAATCGTTCTACGTGTAAACTTTACAACCCCATTAAATGATCATAGGGGTTGTTTTGTGCAAAATGCCGGATATAGGTTTCTTAGATTCTTGTGTGCAATACATAAATTAAGTCTTATGACTGTAGGTCTAAAATCATTTTTGGACCCACAATGGACCCTTTAAGAGTTGATTTAAAAAAAAAAAAATACAATCATTGCTTTAGTTTGATAAATGTATTCACAAAGGTTCATCAATGCATGATTTTTTTTCCGCGTTTCATACTCAAAAACCATGCTAACACCCCTTTACGGGTCGAATATGAAAAAGATGTGATACACCACGTGTTTCTTAATTTCTTTGGCTTAGTTCATTGACTAAATTTCATATCCGTGTGATGAAAATTTTTTTTTTCCATACTAAGTTTGGGAGCCCATTTGACCCACTTACGGGTTGATTTTACAAAAATGCTCAAAATACGTTTGTTTAATTGTTGTGTTGAGTTTATTTACTGAGTTTCGTTACTTTAGCTGCATCATAGCATGAAATGGAAATCCTTCTTTGTGCAAACTTTGCAACCCCTTGATATGACCTTAGGGGTTGCTTTTCGAAAAATTCCGGAAATAGGTTTCTTAGATTCTTGTGTACAACATATAAACTGTCTTATGACTGTAGGTCGAAAAACGTCTTTTGGACCCCAATTGGACCCATTTCGGAGTTGATTCTCAACACAGGATTATTTACACATAGATTGCTATAATTTGACAAATATATTCGCAAAGTTTCATCAATGCAGTAAGTATGTTTTTTTTTTACATTGTATACTCAAAAACCATGTTAAACCCCTTTAAGGGTCGATTTTCAAAAAGTTGTAATATACGTGTTTCTTTATTTCTTTTGTTCGGTACTGTAACAAAGTTTCATTTCCGTGTGACGAAAAAAATATTTTTTTCCATACAAACTTTGGGAGCCCATTTGACCCCCTTAGGTATAGAATTTCGAAAAATCCGTTCTTATTGTTCACCTAGACTATTTGAATAATGTTGATTCCATATTTCAAGATTGTACGATAAAATCCAAATTCCCAATAGTATTTTTCGTTGATCCTACAATTTCGTACATTATTCGAACAACGTTCGCCTACTGAAGTGAAAGCCTTTCGAGTAGCTCTTTGATATTTTGCGGCAGTTTGTCGAGTGGTGACGGAGATGTCTCAAAAGATCCACTCAACATTTTGAAGGCCCGCAACAAGTATAACGTCATAAGAAAATATTTTGCAAACTCAGATCTTTCTTCTCTTTAATTGGAAATACGATAGGGTTATATTGTGAAAAAAGTTTAATTTTCTTTTTAAACTTTTAGACCGACGATATTTTACGATAAAATTTTAGCACATTGTGCGAGTTTTAAAACATACCTACATGTTTAGAAGGTGGTTGGAAGAACGAAGGGGCAAACTTATGTACATATTATATAAATATATTAATAATTTCTATAATTATACAGCCAATTCTATAATTATTGGCTGTATAATTATAGATATATATTAATTTCTATAATTATTCAGCTCAAGTCAACTCGTGCGCGGGTGCTGCTTGGGGGGACTGGTCCGGCCGCTGTCCTTTTATCCTTTTTTTATTTTATTTTTTTTCTTTTGTAGTCTAGCAGCAAAATTGATTATTACTTTATTTACGTTCTGAAGGCAATTCACTTGAGCTTGTAAATTATTCTTGGTGTGTATCTAACTTAGACGACTTGTGACAAAAGTTGGTAATATGTTAAAGTGCTTTGTGTCTTGCCTGACGAGGCACTGCTTAACAGCAGAAGGTAAATATTTAACGTGTGCCACTGTGATTTTGGATCGGTCATGCTCGCCATCGAAAAGTCTTTGCTTGTGGCGGCTTCGTGTGGCGGGTCACCCCCTTCCCTCCAATATGGTTGAGGGGAGTGATGGCTGCTGCTCGAGTCAACTCGTGCGCGGGTGCTGCTCGGGGGGACTGGTCCGACTACTATCCCTTTGGCATTTTAGTTTGTTGTATTTTCGTCGTATTTTTTATTTTATTTGATATTTTGAACGGCAGGACACACTGTCGCTGGTGCTGATCTAATTGTAAAAAGACAAACTTTGTTTTAAAAAAAATGTGAAAAAATGACAAGCCCGCTGAGTTTCTTGCCGGATCTTCTCAGTTGAGGCCGCGTTGTGATCCGGTGGTAGCTTTAAAAAAAAAAAATGACCGTTCAAAAGTGCTAGCGTTAAGCCTATTTGAAATAAAAATTTTTGAATTTTGAATTTTGAATTAGGCAGGAAAAAGATTAGGGCACAAGTGTGCGGGTAGGGACATATACTCTCTTTCTTTTTTTTCTTCTTATGTGACAAGACAAGCAAGACGTTGGCCTGATGGTTGCGTTGGATGGTGTTGAGACGCCTACCTATAGACAGATGTATTGCACTGCCGCTCGTCCCTTGAGACATTAATTATTAAGTCTCCTGTACCTGGTAATTTCAGCTGCCGTGCACTTCACATCGGAACACAGCAATGTTTACACACTGCTGCTTGGCAGGAGAATATCTGACACTGTGGTTGTACCCAGTAAAACATTCTTCCTTACCCTCACAATCTCACAATATACCTATAAAATATTATTTAAATATCCTTTTACTGTTAAAGTTCATAAGCTTATAGTTTTAGTAATTCGTTGATTATTCCGAATAATAAAGATCATACTAAATGTATTGATGAATTTATTTCGACTTTTTGGATATACTCTGCCTCTTTATTAACAAGTTAATAATGTCATTTTACTCACTAACGCCACATAGTTTCTGTAACTGTTTTCAGTTTCATTCTGTATCTGATTATTTTTTTTTCAATGGAAATTAAAGCTAATTAATTAAATTTAGTTGTTTTATGCCTTTTCGTCAGCGCCAACAACTCTTACAGTCTCACAAGGTCATTCAACACAAGAAATAAAGCCTTAACGGCTTGAGTAGTAAACGTATATAAATATAGTATATAACTTGTGGTACGTCTATAATAAAGTTAACATATTTTTCAACACGGAAAAATACATATACATACACGGCTCCCTCGGGTACACTAGAATGTATGAGTTTCACGCGAGCCGAGACGTAAGAAAATTAATCAATATACTTAACGACGTTCGTTTTCAGAGCAAGGACTTTATACTAGTATATACTTATTACTGGAATATACTTAAAATAACTGGACGTATTCAATGATAAGTATGGGATACTTTTAACCTTGTAATAAATTCGATGGGAATGCCACTCAGTATTGACCAAATTAATGAGAGAGCACGAAGTAGCCGATATCAAAATTATAAGAGGCAGCTAAACTTGGACATACGACCGGCTTTTGACTTTGCGGCCAAACTTTGAAAGTCTTACTACGTGCGCCTGGTATTTTACAGCTAAGACTAGTAAGATAACTAAGTATGCAGTAGCCATTAGACTATAATTCGTAACAACTTTACAGTAAACTACATTATTTTATACAGGGTGTAAGGGACTACGTACCGAAAACTTATTTATAATATTTCTCATATTGTCCATTATAACATTACGGAAACCATTTATATGGAAAATGACAAACATGTTAATTTTTGAGCATGTATTGAATACGTACGGAATAATATTTATTTTTCAAATTACATTGCTAATTTCAATCAAGCCGCCTGCCAAACGTGGAGATTATGGCAACCCCTCCCTTCTAAGGGAGAGAAATTCCGCGTGACGTCACGGCTGTATACAATTTTTGCTGAGGCGTGACGTCTCGAGCCCTCTCTCCCAGACAAAGTTCGCTCTATATCTTTGGCAATTTATTAAATAAAAAAATACGTAGGATCCAATATTTTTTGATAATCTAAATGACGGATTAATTAGAATTATTAAATTTTTTACCCAGCCATCATTACCGTTATGACATTTCTTGAGACTGAGTAAGCCAATCTCTGTGGTTACATAAATTACTTTATAACCCGATGGTTAATTCTCGATAGAAATCTCAACAACTGCCATTTAAAACTACTACTTAGTAATAATATCCTGTGTCCAACTTAATAAATCTTTAAAAAAAAATTACCTACTTCAATAACACTGAAAAGTATAAAATAATTATACTACTTACTTAGTCGTAAGCAATATTTTTTTTATGGGACCCAATGGACCCCATCAACGGATTAAAGTACGGATGGAAGAAAGATTTTTCATATCGGTTCACAATTACCAGAGTTATGTGCGAACATACATAAAGAAAAAAAATATATAGATATGCAGACGAATTGAGAACCTCCTCCTTTTTTGAAGTCGCTTAAAAATAAAGTGGTTAGCATGAATCGTGACAAAAAGTGTATCATGTTTTTACCTATACGTCACCAGATCAACCAGTTTAACGGTTAGAATTTCGTTTGGTTTACATAATGTATATCATTGCCATACTTTTAAACGCATGACAGAATCTTGACTGATGTTTGAGACTGCCGTCATAGAAAGCGGCCACGGATCGGTCATGGCAAAGCACACTTTATGCTTATTAAAAGCATATTTACTCTAGCATTAAAGCCTGATACAGGAGAAAGCCGTACTTATGCCGCCGCTGCCTGTACGTATTAAATGAAGAAGCAAATCGCTTAGTGCGGACTGAAGGCACGTTCTCCACATGTACGCGCCGTGCGTCTCGTCGTTTGGTTTCGTGATAGAAGGGGGATGGTGGAATCAAGTCATGAATTTCTTACGGCACACTCACCAAAATGCATCCGTGGAATACCGATGGGTTGGTTACTTTGTGTAAGTACTAGGTTTTGTAAATTTGCTTCCACTATCAGCACTGATTCTTTATCCTGTTATATTTTTATTACTACGCTTCCGCTATAACTGTGGAAGTCTTCCCAGCTGCCATATACGAGGTCGCCCTTACATAAACGCAAGTAGCTAAAAGTTCGTCCTTTTTTAGCAAAGTTTTACAGTCGGTTGAAAAGCTCAATAGTGGTCACACATGTGTAGCAGAAATGTTAGCTTAACGTTAAATTAGACATAGTCAGGTTGGTAAAAAAGAACATAAAATTCCATATGGATTGTATTCCATTCATATGGATTCTAATTGAAAAAGGTTTAGAACTTATTGGTATAAAAGTAAATACGGTTTTTTAAACCTGGTTTATGCGGCAAGATTCTTACCTAGGTTTGGTTTGTTTAGGTGATTATTATGAGTATGTTTTCCTTTAACGTGAATTTTAAAGTTTTTTAAATATTCGCCGGTTATCTTAGATAACCGGCATCTATCAGGACCGGCCTTTGCACTCAATAGGCTGATTTCACACGCTGTGTATATTTGTTTGTTTGAGAATCTAAGGCAAGGGCCATCGATCTTCCAGTAATCTGTTACTTCAAAGGTTTCACGACACAGTCGTTCACGGCGAAGCGAAGAAATTAAATTAACAGCTGATGGTGAATATAAAGCAAGCAGCTATTGAGGCTAAGGTTAGGTTAACTATCTCTAGTTTCTGCTTACACCTTGCTTTCTCTTACGATTCTTCGATGTTACTATGTCTAATTATATAACGGCCGGACTCAAAAAATTCCGGTTACAGTTAATTATAATTAAGTCGTTGGTTAATCTAATTATTTCAATTCTCGGAGCCGTTTATGCTTATTTGCTATTGAGAAAGCGATAATCGATATTTCTACTCACTATCAGTGTATAAAGACTTAATTGGCTGCGAGTATCGAAATAAGCTGATTTCAAGAACGGGACTAATAATCATTAACTCTTAGTGACGTTTATAACTGCGGCAGTAAGGTACCCGACGAACATGGGGAAGCTCTTCTCGCAATCCGCAGGCTCGCATTTATCTGGGGTAGATAACTATCATTAACACATTTGTTAAAAATAAATCTAAATATTCAGACTTGTATATGTTTACAATATGAACCGTACATCACGCGATAAGCCGCGATGCTATCGAAGCCGCGATGCTACCGGTTGTGAAACACCTGCTGAAACACTATTTATTGATAGATGCGCTATAATTTAACTATCATGAATATACGTGGAGAGCTAACACATTATTTACATTATACAAAATTACGCACGCTAAATACGCACTTTGTCGTGGAGTTGTGGAAACCAGCCCGCTATACCAATACCAATACCATATACAAAATTAGGGTAATTTATACAATAACTTGCTGACCCGCGCCACAAAATACTGAGAGTACAGAAGGCAAGCTTCATACAACGGGCGCTCGAGCAACGCACACATAGACAACGCTCACGGACACGAATGCTTGGTTAATCTTGGTTTAGTGCGAGCGCGAATGCCGTCCGCTTCAAACACTTGTCTTCCGTTCTTCCTGTTTTATTCTCAACAATCAATCAAAAAACTAGATACGAGTGCCACTATCACGATAGTTTTTTCACATAAGCCAGAGTTGATAAACCTAGCGCGACCGCCAAGCGTAGGTATGAAAAGCGAGTTACATACATGATGAGTGATTTGTCCTGCGATCCGGCTAACCCCCGGCGCCACGAGGTACCCGGGCCTTGTGGTGTGAAATATGTTACCGAAGACTGTGCGGATGTGAGTAACCAGGCATCTACATCAGTGAATGCTACTGGAAAAAAAACATTTGTTCAACAGGTATTTCATCCTAGCCTGTTTACAAGACCCAGAAGTGGGTCATTAGGAAACATACCACTACCTAACCTACACACAACAACACCACAAATTCCTTGCAAAGAATCATTCACCCCTAACCCGCCAGACTGGCAAAGAGTCCCTACATCAAGAAATAAAAGGAAAAAGACCTCGCAGTCCCCCTCACCAGAGGGAATTAAGACTAACAACAGATTTGCCGAATTACCCATGGTAAACTTAACAAATGAAAACGATACACAAGATAAAGAACCTGCAGCGAAGCCACCAAGCAAACCACCACCAATCATCCTTTATGGTATTGAAGACATCAACAAACTGACGGATCTCTTAAAGACAGTTGTTGGACAAAATTGCTTCACATTTAAAATAGTTAACCGGAATCAGCTCAGAATTGTCACCACTGAAGTGGAAGCCTACAAAAAGATCATTGGAGTTATACGTGAAAATGGTATCATTGGTCACACATTCAACCGTAAAGATGAAAGGTGCTACAGAATTGTCATAAAAAACCTGCATCATACGACGCCACACAGCGCGATTACTGAAGAAATAGAAAGATCCGGTAACAAAATCTGTGGTGAAATCATCAATATGAGATATGGGCCAAACAAAATCCCAACTTCAACATTTTTCGTAAATGTCGCTCCTGGCCCTAACAACAAGGCGGTAAAACAAATAAAAATGATTCATCACCAAATGGTGGTCATTGAGGACCCTAAAAAAAGAAAATCTATCCCCCAGTGTCAGAGGTGCCAGCAATACGGCCACTCGAAAAACTACTGTATGCGACCCTACCGGTGTGTCAAATGCGGCGAGGGTCATCGCACCACTGATTGCCTTAAGAAGGATAGAAATACCCCTGCAAAATGCGCACTTTGTGAAGGAGATCATCCAGCGAATTATAAGGGTTGCGATGTCTACAGAGAGATACTTCAGAGGAAGATGAAAACCTATCCCAGAGGGCGACTTCGCAAGGATTATGAAGCCCAGACCACTAGCATAATGAATGCGAACATAAATTTACCGGAAATGCCGATACAAGAATCTAGTACCAAACCTTTGTACTCAGAAGTACTCAATCATCAAAAAAATGCTTCATCTGTTGCAGCATTAGAAAATATAATCATCCAACAAACTCAAAAAATAGACTTACTCCTTCAACACATAAGCACCCTAATGGGACTTATAACTAGCCTAGTCACTAAGCTATCCAAATGACTACCCTAAAATTGGCAACCTGGAACATCAACGGTGCTTTGTCTAGTGCCAAAGAGATTGAATACTTTATTAAATCCAACCATCTAGATGTGGTTCTCCTGTCTGAACCCCATATGACCGGTAATAAACTCTTAAATATTCCAGACTATACAACTTACAATACTCCCCACCCAAATGGGAAGAGCCAAGGCGGTGCTGCAATAATCATAAACAAGAAGATTAGGCACGTTGTGCAGGAAAGCTACTCAGCTCCACACCTACAAGCCACGACTGTTTCCATCCAAGACAATAATGGTACACTTGATCTTTCGGCGGTATACTGCCCGCCGAAACACAATATAAGCCAAACGATGTTTAACAACTACTTCTCTACACTTGGTCCACGGTTCATATCGGGAGGGGACTGGAACGCCAAAAACACCTACTGGGGATCGAGACTTACTCTCACGAGAGGAAGAAGCCTTAAGAAGTCAATTGATTCCAATAACCTATCTACAATTTCAACAGGTGAACCAACTTACTGGCCAACGGATCCTGCTAAAACGCCTGACCTTGTTGATTTCTTCGTGACCAAAGGTATAAATCACCTCTACACAAAAGTAGAATCCAGCGATGATGGCTCTTCTGACCACTCACCTGTTTTATTAACAGTGAGCACGCGAGTAATAAATGTGGTAAAACCCGATAGCCTATACAACAACAAAACTGACTGGAACAGTTTTAAAGAGTACCTTAATGATAACATCAACCTCAACATTCCGTTAAAATCGCAGGATGACGTTGATGAGGCATGTTTAACTTTCACCAACTTAGTTCAGGTTGCAGCCTGGAAAAGTACACCCGAGACACATACGACATCACCATGTAGCTCTCAAAACATCCCCGACGCAATTGCGAAAAAAATTGCTGAAAAAAGAAGACTAAGAGCAAGATGGCACGACAGTAGGCTTCCCAGGGATAAGACAGCATTTAACAAAGCAAGCAAAGAGCTTAAAGAATACATTAAAGAACACGAAAATATTACATTCAATGACCACATAACGTCCCTTTCACCTCTTGGCAAAAACTACCACTCTTTATGGCAAGCTACAAAGAAGTTCAAAAGGCCCCAACAGGGTAATCCACCCATCAAAATGGAGAATAACGAATGGGCACGCTCGGATAAACAGAAAGCTGAAACTTTTGCAACACACTTATCTCATATATTTCAACCCAACGAAGGAGACGACCAGGATGAGCGTGACATAGACGAAATCCTGCAACAACCCTTCCAACTAGACCTACCACTGAAACCAATAAGACCCGGAGAAATAAAATTAGAAGTGAAAAAACTGAATACTCATAAAGCCCCTGGATTTGATCTCATAACCCCTAAGGTTCTGAAGGAATTGCCAAGAAAAGCGATTTGCTTTGTGTGTCGACTATTTAACGCCACCTACCGGCTCTCTTATTTTCCACAACTATGGAAGGTCTCGCAGATAGTTATGACCCACAAACCAGGAAAACCTAGCAGTTTGGTGTCCTCTTATAGACCAATAAGTCTCTTGCCAGTTCTCTCAAAACTTTGGGAAAAACTATTTATCAAACGTCTCAAGCTGGTACTATCTACTTTACCTGATCACCAGTTTGGCTTTAGAGAAGGTCACTCTACCATAGAACAAGTGCACAGAGTTTACTCTGTGATTAGAGAAAGCCTTGAACGCAAGCAATACTGCTCTGCCGCCTTCCTCGATATCCAGCAGGCATTCGATAGGGTGTGGCACAAGGGATTGTTGTGTAAAGTCAAACGTCAGCTACCACATATCTTCTTACCGATAATTCAGTCCTACCTGTCAGACAGAATATTTCAAGTAAAGTATGGGGAATTCAAATCCTCATTCTTTGAGATAAAAGCAGGCGTACCACAAGGCTCAGTGTTGGGGCCAATTCTATACAACATCTATACCTCTGACCTACCACAAACTCGAGGTGTAGTGACTGCAACGTATGCTGACGATACCGCAATTCTATCTTGCAACGATTCCCCACCCATAGCCTCTGACTTACTCCAAGACCAACTTGAAAGGACTAGAGAGTGGCTACATAAATGGAGAATACGCACCAGTGCAACTAAATCCACACATGTTACCTTTGCCCTTCGTAAAGGAGATTGCCCACCTGTGAAGCTTGGTGACGATGAACTACCACATAAGAACTCTGTAAAATACCTTGGCTTTACACTGGACCGACGCATTACGTGGAAGGAACATGTCAAGGCCAAACGAACAGAACTCGATACTCGATTCAAAAGCTTGTACTGGCTGCTTGGACCTCAATCGAGACTACTACTGCGGAACAAGTTGTTGGTTTATAACAGCATCCTAAAACCAATATGGACATACGGGATACAAATATGGAGCACATCTAGTAAATCCAATCTAGCTGTTATTCAGCGCGCCCAAAATAAAATTCTGCGCACACTAGCCAATGCTCCATGGTTTACTACCAACAATGAAATCCACCAATACCTAGAAGTTCCTACTGTCGATGAGGAAATACGCCTCAGAGAGAGTCGCTATCGGGAACGCCTAAAACACCACACCAACCCCCTCGCAAGAGCTCTGGTTGTAAACCCCAGCACAACTAAACGGTTAAAACGGCGACATGTCCTAGAAAACCGAAACTGAAAAATGGGAAGAAGGACTGAAGAGTCTGAATCCTTAACGCCATCTTAATAGACAACGCATCCGCCTATAGTCGCTTAGGACTGATTGCAGATTCATATATAAAAAAAAAAAAAAAAAAAAAAAAACATACATGAGCTTGCCTTCTGCACTCTCAGTATTATGTGCCCGCTTAGTGCCACCCGCGCTTTATTCACATAAACAATGCTCCAGTTTCCAGTAAAATAAATAAAATACTCTCTCCTTCTTGCCTCACTCTCCCTCTCCCTCTCGCTGTAGACCCAATCGGTATACACTAGATGATGGCAAGAGGCCTGATGGTATTACTTTAATACCATGGCAACATGAAAAGCCGTTGTTGTGGGATGCGACATGTGTCGATACGCTTGCTGCGTCCCACACTTCGGCAACTTGGGCGGCTGGAGCGGCTGCGGCGACCGCTAGTGATGCAAAGCGGCGTAAGTATGCAACCCTAGGTTCCAGCTATATATTTGCGCCCTCTGCGGTGGAGACCGTAGGTCCTTGGTCTCATGAGACGAACGGTTTAGTGAAATAAATTTTATCCAAACTTCAAAGTCTCAGGGGACCGTCGCAGTCGTAGGGCTGGTAGCTTTTTCTGCCAACGTATAATATCAACGTGTAAAATGGTAGGGGGCCGCCAGTCTTCTCTCCTAGTGCGGCGAGAACTTGGAGGAAGTTTTTTACCTAGTTTTAAGTATATTTTTAAATAAACTGTATACAATGTGGGGAAGACGATACGACAATAAATGAAAAATCTGGTAATACCACAACACAGGAGTATTTTGGAACCGTCAAATAAATCCTTACAAAGAAATTAAAAAGAAATACCATTGAACAAAATATACTGCAGAAAGACGTAATAAAATAAAACACCATTTGTAAATATTGGGCCATTAACCTCTGGTACGGGCAGCAACAGCGCGGGCGGAAATACTTACTCGTTCGTATGTTTCGACACGGTCACACCGAATAGTCACCTCTCTAGTAATTATTTATTAGATTAATTATAATCACTTTTTCTAATCTCTTATTAGAAATTCGACTAGGAACGTCATTACGCACATGGTGTTTAATTTATTGTCGTATTATCCACCCCAGGTGGTATATCTAGTTATTATGTAAATAAATTGTATACTTTTATATAGTAGGTAATACATTTATGTACATACAATGTTGGTGAAATTACCGGTCACAAGATACGTAATAATTATAACTAATATATGGAGTGATGAAAGGCAGTGAATATGCAGATGTGTTGCTTACCGCCAGCTAAACTTCTTGCTTGCCTCGTTACGAGGTGGTAAGACAGCAAAATTTATTATAGATGCTTAAAATTGATAATGAGGATAATTTCTTAGTTTCTAAGTAGCTTCAGAGAATGCGCTATCAGTTTACATGTTTAATTTTAAGATGAAAATTTAAATGATAACCCACTTAACATAAATTCTCAATTTTAGTTCTATTTTGTAGTAACTTCCATTAAAGTTATGAGGCTGTTTTTTTTATGCATAAATGTACAGTTCATAGAGATTTGGTTGCAAGAAAAAAAAACATAGAAGTTTCTACTTTTTTTTTTGGAAATGTTTCAAACTGATCCGGTCGCAATTTTGCAAAAAAAAACATAAATAAAATCGTAACTCGATAACTACGAATAATCGTAGAACATACATAGGGGTGATTCAGATATCTCTCAACTAAAGGTACCTAAAAAAAATCTTGGACGTCACTGTTCTGGCCACCCTGTATAATCTCATTGGTAATAATAATAACTATAACTGCATGCTATGAATTACCTTGCAGTCGGCTCGTTAAACCGGAATAATACATGAAATATGAAATCGATAAAAATTATTGAAACGCCACCTTGTTACGTTGACAACAATAATGACGTCAGCGACGTACTCGAATCGATTTAAAAATTGGATTATCAACTAGCTGAGTCTTGTGATACTGGTACTGAATACATGCTACTGATTTTAGGCAATTTGCTAGCTTTGGCTCTATATCACAATGGTGTTGGTCGATAAATTATTTTGAGAAACTAAAACCTACTGCGAAGAAAATTATCTTAAAAGCATTATGCACATCATGTTAACTAATACCAGCATCGACTGGCACCGACTTTAAAATATTTTCGTTGGTTTTAATGCGTTTTAGATCATTTTCTTTGAAAACGGTTTTTATGTTTTCTAAAAATAATTTATTTAAACCTTTTTAGTGACTTTTAACAAGATAGCACTACCACGCAACTCGAACATCTACGTTAGAGTAATTAACTGAATACATCAAATGTCTGTCCGCCGCACTCACAAACGCCAATTAACTTTAATTCTAATTAAGTCACTTTTAGAAATCTATTTATTTCGACTGTCGAAGCCATTTATGGTTAATTTCGATTATTGAACAGGAGATAAATGATATCTCTACTCACTATCTGCGCATTAAGTATTAAGTATTTTTCAACTTAGACACAACTTAGTACAAGTTTAGTAGTTTAAAAGATTTACTGCCGAACCTATAAACGTCAATTAAAGTTAATGATCAATAGTCCATTTTTAGAAATTGGATTATTTCGATACTCGAAGTCCATTAAACTATTGCACTCTTTGCATTGCATTATTTGTTACATTTGTTTAGATGCCTACATAGACTAACTTAAGTGAATATTACACATTTTTTGAAATATTACACACATAAAAAAGAAAACGTCACGTCTCGTTTCTCACGGAGGCGAAAAGCGGCCCTTGGGCTCTGCCTACCCCTACGGGAAAAAGGCGTGATTTTATGTATGTATGTAAAAAAGAAAAAAAAACGTACACGTCGAATTCAATGCCTCTTTTTTCATATAGACGTGCGTAGCAAATCGGTGCAGTTATTAGTACTTAGTTCTCGTTTCGTAGGCACTCCTGGTGGTCGCTAGATGTTGAAAAACGAAAATATGTTTGACTACAAAACCTCTTCACTTTTGTTATTAAAATAAATATTATAAAATATTCTGCTTGATATAGAGCTACCACATCTCAAAACAAACGGAAACGCCGAGTTGGAGGTAAATTGTGTAAAAACTGCTTTACATTCCAATACATAAAGCATGGTTTCGATTACGACGCGCGTAAAGCTATTCAAGGTATCCCGTCACTGCTAATCCTACACTTACTAACGATTCATCATCATCACCAGCAGCCGAAAGAAAAACAAAGGCCTAACTTATAAGGGAGGGGTTGCCATACTCCCCACGTTTGGCAGGCGTTTTGGAAATCACAGTAAGGTAAGGTAGGTAATACAACAGAAAGGCGCTGCTGCCAGTCAGTCTGGTCGTTCTTGTCTTGTTTTCCCTTAGTCGCCTCTTACGGAAACCCAACTATGCTACTGTTCTTATCCGAACACCCCGCGGATGACAATTATTTAATCTTATTCGGAAAACAATGTCTTTTAATGAAAATACAAAGGTTGACAAATAATCTTTATAGTCGTCCCAATCTAAGAAATACCTTTTGACATTTCATTTTAAGTGTACTTACATCGATTTAAGAAGAAGAAGAAGAAAAAACATTTATTTGACATGAACATACAAGATTACATTACATTACAGACATTTACAAACTATGTAAACGAAAAAAAAAAAACAAAAAAAACATAAGAAAAATGAACACTTAAAATAATGTTAAGTCTAATATCCTGTATGCCATGCCAAAAAGGACACCAACTCAGCATGAGCAGGGTGGAATGCACCCAGCGCTGATTTTCAGTTGGCAACCCTGTTTTTAGTGATTTCAAACAACTTTCTACATAAATACAAGGGATTCTGGAATTCTATGTAATATGTATTACACCATGTATTATTCTAAATCACTAATTGAAAAATCAATTCTTTCAAGAAATGTCTTTTACTTATGCGAATATTACACCGATTCCTACCTAGGATGATTCGTGAGGCTATTGAAATCAAAAAACATCCTAATTTCAATAGAGAAGATGGTTGGGTGTTACCACCGGCTTGAGATCCTGTGATAAATATAATTAAATCCAATATCAAGCAAAACACTGCACGGCCTCAAGATACTGTAAGCTCTTACTGCGTAGATCGGACAACAATAATAACTAAGAAGACCTGAGGGTACACCGGCATAATTGTGACATAAGGACGTTCAACATCTCAGTCCTCCCGTGACCATGGGTGCTGCAAAGCATTCGAAACGTCGGGATAGTAAAATCAAAAATAAACCGCGATAAAATCCGTAAAATTAGTTTGATTTCAATCTTTCAAGAAATAAAAAAAATGGGTTGCCTGGAAGAAATCGCTTATTAGCGATAAGGCCGCCTATATGTACAATGTTTCTGTTTCCTTTTTATGTGTTCTGAATTTTGTGTTTGTACTTAAGTGTAAATAAATAAATAAAAAATTTCACCCAAATTTAATTCTACCTGTCAACCTGTCGAAAAGTATTTCTTAGATTGGAAATTGGTTTGGGACGCCCACAGTTAGTTTTCGCTTACGTTTTCGCATATCGAAACAAAACGCTTGTTTGCTTAAACAGTGTAGCAGATAATATTTCAAATAGTACAAATTAATATTTTCTTGAAGTTAGAAACTGTTTATCTAGGAACTTTCTCCTAACGCTAACATAAAGCGAATTTTTGGCAATATTATTATAATATTTTTGACAATTTACATATTTATGTAGAAAGTGTTCCATTAACCGGTGTTACTGAATAACATAGTTTGTTTTCTTTGTAAAAAGTTGTTTCAATATAAAATATTATAATTTTTTTCGAAAATTGGTTCCACGGAAAGCTTGAGTTGCTTTGTTTTTATAGTTTTTAAAAGATGCCTTGAGGTGGTACAATATAATGTTGCTTAAATAGGTTTAAATTAAAGAAAAACCTGTTTTTACAAAATAACTAAACATTTACAGTGTAAATATTATGTTTAAACTAAGTAGACAACTTTCTCTAAGTTGTCGTCGCACTGAGAGGGAAGGGTACCTAAAAGACTGGCGGCGTTTCCTCTTTGTATCGCCACTTTGTATCGCCGCTTTGCATAGTCTAAATTAAAGTTTGTGTGACAATATATAATTATACCAATTTGTTGAAAGTAATAAATGAATGAATGAAAGTAATATAAATTATTCTCACAAACATCAGCGACAACGAAGTTTTTAGAACAAACCATTGTTCTATAAGCATGGCTATTGAATTCACGCTATACACAGCGTAGTTCACTTAGTTTTAAATTAATTCTTGGAGTAAATCTACGTTAATAATAATATTATACACTATACATAATTAAATTCAGATAATACTTAAACTGGTAAAGTTTTCACCACCGAATAATACTTTACAGGCACTTTAACAGTTAACTTTAGTTATGTAAAACTTTCAATAATATTCGTGAACACTTGATATTTCTAAGAGAATACATCAATATAACATTATTAATTATTATTGAAGTACTTTAAAATCTATGTACCTATAGCTAACATGGTAAATCTGTGCCTGGTTGGACGATCAATCAAATTTGTCAGTGCACCACCAACCTACATTTAAGAGTTTGGTTTAATGCTTTATGTATAAGAGTAAAGTTATTTAAACATAGCCTTACAAGATCTATCAGAATCAGAACTGATAAATTCATTGAGCATCTAGTGTCGAGACAACAGATCGCGTCGTATACCTACCATGGTAAGTGTCACGCTAACCTATGGTCATTTGTAGTATTTATTAGGGCCTCATTATCCCCGACATTAGTTATTAAGTGTCGCAATCACAAACGTCCGTCAATGATTTCTAGTTTTCAATAATCCCGAATCCCGTAGTTAAAATCTGATTATTTCATCATTTTCGAACTCTGTTTACTCTAATAGTGTGTAGAGATATCGATCTTAGTCATGAAACATAAAGCTCTGAGAGCTGAAATAATCATAATTAAAAATAATAATTTGATTTATTGCTAATTGACGTTTGTATGTGTATGGCAGTAAGTACTTCGTGGCTGGAGACGATCTTACTTGCTGATCACCGAAATACATCAATGTCTCGGCGGCAAAATATTCGACTCAGCAATGGAATCTACTCATTTTAAATATTCATTTGAAATTAAATGTTCAAGTCACTCAATCTTTAGACCACAAGTGTTCTTATATGAAATTAAATATCAACGAGAATTCAAGCAGTGAGACCGCTAAGCGTAGTGAGGCAAACACAAAACACGAACACGATCAGTAAAAGTCGTCTGAGCGAACAACATGATATTTGCTTCAGCAGTTGCTAGCGAACGCGAGTTTCCATTGAGTCCGAGTTCCAGCCCATCCATCCATAAAAATATCTAGTATGACTGCAAACATCGATTTTGTATCATAAGAATTAACGTAAAAATCTGAACATGGAATGGAGCCAAACCCAATCATGGAGAAATAAGGTAGTTACTATAGCTTCATGGTAGTTACTGTCCATTTCACGCATAGAAACTATGCATTAGGGAAACTAGTACAATCGTTATGGCATTTTTTTTGTAATTGGTACCTACCATGTATTTTTATGTACTCTCGCAGTCACAAGCGGTGTCAATCACCTTTAGGACTATAATCGCTTGCACGAGCTGGCCGAAAATACATGCGGACGGGGTAAGCGCACATAGCGTCGTTCAAACGATTTTGATTGAAAACTGGTACACCGTTCACCATCGAAGACGGTAAAATGATCTACGTAGGTTATGATCACATTAACTTCTACATAGTTTTACATAATTCATGTTTCTTCAGAAAAAATATATCCGGTCGTAATGAAATTTGCATGGAATCATTATAGTAGTTTACTCTCTCGAATAAAAAAAGAATCATCGAAATCGGTTCATATTTGTCAGAGAAATGTAAAGGAGAACATCAGTTTTATGGTTTTTACCAGATAAATTCCTCCATATCATTCATGGTCCTCCAGGAAGTTCTTATCCGGTTGTGATAAAATTCATACAGGTTCATTACAGTGGTTTCTTCTTTCGAATAAAAAAAAGAATCATGGAAATTGGTAAATATTTGCCATTTTTGTCCTTAAATAGCGACATAAAGTCGTCTTTTAGGCATTCCTGCAGGTTTCCTGCACAGTCGTGATTCTTGTTTTTTCAGGAACTACTTATTCGTAAGCAATATTTTTTTTATGGGACCCAATGGATTAAAGAATGGATGGAAGAAATATTTTTTCAATTCGGTTCATAATTGCCAGAGTTACGCGCGAACAAGCATAGGAAAAAATATATACAACGAATTGAGAACCTCCTCCTTTTATAAGTCGGTTAAAAAGGGAAACATTGCCTGTTACCACGTTGCTGTGTTTCTGATATTTTAAATAAATAAATCGATGAATATTGTATGTTTTTCCTGTTCGCGAATTTCAAGCAGACGTTCAGTAAGCACTGTAGATAATTCTATAATACAATGTTAACATAACTGCAATTAAGTATAGAGTGTGTATATATCAAAAGAAAGGAGTACAACACTACAACAGACAATATTTTTTAGTTTTGTAATCAAAAGTCAGATATTATATGTATGTATTTAGCAAGTATGTAATTATTATCTCTCTACAGCTTACGAAATTTGAATGATCGATTTGAAATCAACACTGCATCGCAGTGTTCATAGAGATGGATGTTAAGCAGAAGTTAGTCTCGTCTTTCGAGATCCAACGGAAGGAGACGCGGGTATACTATTCTTAGCCAGACTTCACGGTATATATACACAATGGCACTAATAACTAATTTCCATTAGATATTACCAAATAATTCATTATCCACATTATCATAAGCAGCATGGGTCCACAAATCTACCGGTCCGTATCACAGGGACTGCAGGCTACTGTATTAGTATGCCTGCCACATCCTCCCACGAACAGACAATCTGTCAGAAACAGCGGCCTGCAAGGTCGGCAATGTGCCAGCAATTTCTTAAATGAATTTATAAAAATGAGCCCAGGCGAGACCCGGTGGAACTACGTGAGACATTATTTCTTAAGACAGGACTTTGGAAAGAAATAGTGATTATGTAACAGATACATTCACAACGTCACACTTTAATTAAAAAGTCTAGAACACTCATGACGATTACATCCCGGGGCAGACTTATTATTTAAATTTATTTATTTATTTATTATTATATTAATAATTATTATATTAATTACAGGGTATAAGGGACATCGTACCGAAAACCGATACCCGGGCTCCAGTACATGATTCTGAACACTCTAGTGTTGAAATATTTCATCGTCTTTTTCATGAATTTCCAAAAAAAAAACCACTTTTTAAAATAAAATTAGTATAATATCATTATTGGTATAATAATAAAGCATAATTTTAATTTAAAAACAATAAATTATTTATTTGTGGAAAATTTATTTAATTTTTTATTTATTTATTCTTTATGCACTAAAACAGTACATAGGCAATTAATTAATAGGCAATTAACTATTATTATTATAGAAAATTAACAATGTAATTTGAGAAATAAATATTATTTCGCATATATTCATTACATGCTCGAAAATTAATAAGTCAGTCATTTTTAATTTTCCATATAAATAGTTTCTGTAATGTTGTAACGGACATTATTTGACATCTTATAATTTTTTTTTCGGTTTGATGCTTACACCCGTTATTAAATTATTATTACAAAATTATAAATTTATACTTGTATACTTTGAAAGGCAAAGAATATTGGGAGGATTAATAGTAATTAGTATACAAAAATGAAATAAAAGTAAAATAAGGCAAATACATAAGTTAAATATACAAATTACATAAAATAATGAATATAAAAATAAATTACTAACCACCAGCTTCGAGCTCGCTGAAAGAACCGAACTCAATCAATGGGCAGTATTTGGGAAACTACGTGTTAGCGAATAATATATTATTCTCTCGTCTAAAATTTTACCAGCTGCAGCGAGATGTGGTTTTCAATTGATGGACTTTGGGAAGAGTTCAGAGTCACACAATGAGCTATGTAGAGGGTTATGCGAAAATCACAAACCAGAGTCATGAGTAGTCTCAGGCTTTACAAGTTGGAAGTTGCAACCGACAAACCCGAAGAACCGATAACCCATAGAAAATAAAAGTTCTCGATAGGCCTCCCATTAGGCAGACCGCCGTGCAAGTCACGCAGTACCTTCGAAATAATATGGAAAATTGTCGATCAATATGGTATACCGTACTTGGCCTTTTTCTAACAGTGGGATATAAAATAAAAGGAAAATAATTTAGAAGCTCACGCAGCCTATATTTAATTTTCAATAATTATAAATAAAATACTACGTCATACTACTACTGCCACTTGATTTTCTGAAGATGATAAATCTTTGGAAAGTCGTTATTCATCAAATATACCTAGCCTATATTGGATTAGGTTTGGAAACAATACGGAAATCCATCGATATAATATATAAACTAGATTTGGTGTCACAGTTCAAAAAGTGGTAGCGAGAAATAGCGCCCTTGTGTCGCTATTTCTTTACAAGCCACATCCTGACAAATTTATTTTTGCCGATAGGAGTGTCGCTACTGTCTATATGAAATTTTCAAACTACAAGTCATTATATTATAAAATCGTTAGTTCACGTTTCCACCACCAGCACAGATAAGTATGCAACCTCCGCGACCACATTTTAGATGTCTTTTTGTTCGTGAATGTTTATCTAGTTTATATATTATATCGATGCGGAAATCTTTATTTCAATGTTCTCGTCCTCTGTCTGTCAAGCACAAAATAATACATATAAGAAAACTACAAAATCATGAAAGCATTTTATCGAGCGGGCAGACCTCAATAAACAATTTTCTAAATGCCATATATCATCAACAATATCAATAACATCTCTAAATAAAAAAAGGAATGTATCTTCTAAAGGTTGTTCTGAATTACAGACCTGTGAATGTTACACATAAATGAATACAAGAACTAATTAGATTGTATACCTAATTAAATAACGTTAACAACCTATTAAGTATAACGGTTTATTGTGTATGGATATCGACAGCGTTTCGGAGATGATTCCATATTGATGCGAAGTCCATCAAATGGTTCCTCATTTAAAGTCAATCGGACGAAAATTTGGATCTGTTTCAGTTTAACGTGAGAACGCTTTGCGAGAGCATTTGCTCGTCGACTAGTAGGTATTATACGCGTAGATTGTATATCTATTTGGGTTTTAGTAGGTATTACATATTATATGTAATTCCAAACAAAAAGAAACCTATTACGATTGCTAATAGAATCAAAAAGTCAAAACAGTATGCTTTGAGTTGGATGGTATACATTAATTTATAGTGTATTTTTTAGTTTCACTAGGTAATAAAACAAGTAATAAGTTTGAAAAACTAAAACCCGTCTACGGATAAAATTGCAGTATAATAATGTGATATTATATAGACTATAACCAGCGGACAATCAAGACGCTTCTAACGACACCCTACTTATCAAATTATGTTAAGTAGATTAGAAGATATGCGGGAACAGATGAACATACATACATTCTTGTTAAAATCATAACCCTCCCTCCGTTCCGCAGTCGGGTAATTAACGCGAACTACACTTATTTTATAATATATCTTACATAAAATATAAATATTATGTATAGTTTCAGAGTGGTATCTCCTCTAAGTGTATAGTTAGTCTTATCAATAGATATTATACTTGTACCTCATAGTTGAGATCAACTTTCGAATCTAGCATATCACCAACAAAGATTTCAAAGATAAAAACCAATACAATCAGTATCCAATAGTGAAAGAGTATCCAGAATAGTTAATGCACACTCTAGCGTTCGTCTTGAAAATCTGAAGCAAGTTTAAAAACAATATTTCAAATCTTGAGATAGAATAACGGTAGAAGTGGGTTTCGCGAGTGCTCTCCAGATATCGATCTTTGAATAACTATGTCTCGATATACATCGTGAGTTGGTGACACACTTGGATACCTATTCCTTAAAATATGTGCTACTAGCGACTTGCCGTGGCTTCGGAGATGCAGACGGCGATTTTGTTTAGTAATATTTTGCGAATATAAATAAGCCTCTTCTTTAGCGAGTACATCTACACAAATTAAAGTTGAATAGAGCTTGAAAATTAATAAATACTGTTGAATGGAGTTATGCGTTTAAACAGTAAAAAAAGGTAAAGGTAAGTAATTTATTTTCCTTGTTGAATGTGTGTAAATAAGGATTTAGTGAAGAGCTTCAAAAAACAAAAGAAGCTGCATTTTTATATTTAGAATCAATCATGGTTTCTTTTAGTTAATTTCCCACAATGTACACAGTGTGAGAAAAACCGAAACCTACCGAATAAAAGTTAAAAGGCAAGAGTAGCTGTTTAAGTTATTTTATTAGAATAAATAAGTATATTATGTATATGTCCGCACGCAAACTACGCGCTTTGACGTGGAGTTGCGGAAACCAGCCCGTTTTACCTATACCTATTAGGTATATGTGGACTATTTATCATTGTATCTGTACATATTATAGTTCCTTTTTTTCCATTAAATATATGGAGAAAGACTAATATAATATAACATTTTCAGAGTTTTCTTAACAAATGTCACAAACAAAAATATTTATATGAAAAACAAATGTAATGATAACTGAAATCAGCCATTACTCATAACGGGCCGTGGTTCTTGCCGGGAAATCAATTTATACATTCTTTAAATTCACGAGATGATAAAAGTATTTTAGAACACCACATCTAATCCGACTTTATGACTTTATGACGATTTTATGACGCGATATCTCCGAGATAAAATGATTAAAGCCACCAGGTGGGGGAACCGCCACCGGCCTGCTTACAACGGTACATTTCATTTTTGATCTTTATATTTTTAAAGCTCGAGCGTCATGAGCGATATATCAGATATTATCTCAAGGCGCTGGACCGGTGCCCTAAGGTCCTACTAGTGTTGGCTAAGTGCCAGCCAACACTGCTTAGGGTTCTGCGGACAAAAATACGGCACTATCAGAGGAAGCACATTAAATTTATATACTTACCCGTTTTAATTAAGGTGCATAATTATATACCCTAGTTAAATATTTTTACGTAATGGCAAATAAAGAATCTTAGTGATATCCAGGTTTAGTTTTGCATTTTAATATATCTGGATTGTGACGTAAACGTAGGAGGTTCTCAATAAAATAGATGACTTGTTTTGATAAGAAAGTTTTGCTTGAGCCAATATTTTGAGGTATTAGGTATGTACGCGTGCCCACTCTTGGTCTGCGAATCAGGGCCATTCAGAAAATGGTACATGGTAACATGTTCCGCGTAACGTCGGAAGCTGTCAAATCTTTTGCGTTATATCACAGAGCCTGGATGTGACATTTCTATTCATACAGTTTTACTATCAACCGGCGTCATTATATCTGCCTCCGAGCATTTCATTAAGCATTGAGTAATGAAAGGAAATGAAATAAGAGTTGAAAACCATATATTTTTATTCAACTGGCGAAACATCTTCTTATTGATGGGAGGCGTACAAGTGGTAGTATTAAAAATCAAATACAGCGTGACGAAAATTTTATGTAAATATGTAGAGAATGAATAGTATTTTTTGTTAAAAAGAATAATATGGTAATTTTGCTCCTACTAGCGTAACGATATCATTTTTTTTACTCAATTAAAGTAAAATCATCGTAATAAATTGAAATCTCACAATTAAAGTTGACAATGGATGGCAATATAGTAAGGATTTTAGGATTACAGGGCCCTGTGTGGGACAATTACTGCGCCAGCTGAGAAGAAAGCTTATCTTCCTTTTGAGAGTGAGCCGGTACAGTGATTCAAGTTTAATAACTTCAAAAATAGATAAAGGATGCGTTATAAAGTACTGATACCTACAATTTTTTTTCAACAGGGTTCCTGATGTACCACATGTCTTATTTTGCTGGTGAATTATATTTGTGTAAATTGCCGCTAGACTTGTTATACCGGCTGACTGGTTGAACATGGGAAATACTCAAGGATATAAAAATTCAAGGTCCTAAGTAACGTATAAATAAGTTAAATGTAATAAATACCTATAAAATAACAAATACCTTAATTTCAATAATGTGCAGCCTTGCACTAGGTGTCTTCGGTCGTCACGCAGCTTTTTGCATAGAAAGAGAGAGACGACCGGAGCGTTGTAAACAAATAAATTGCTGCGTGCCGAAAAATCAATTTGTAGGCGCGCGCGGGTCCATTTTTGATTGATAATTAGTTCTAATATTAAGTAAATTTTTTATAACATATTTAGTACGAGAATCGAGTACTGAGAGCTCTGGTTTAATATATCCCATGTTCAACTAGTCGCATGGTATAATATAGTAGAAAGAGAGAGACGACCGGAGCGTTGTAAACAAATAAATTGCTGCGTGCCGAAAAATCAATTAGTAGTCGCGCGCGGGTCCATTTTTGATTGATAATTAGTTCTAATATTAAGTAAATTTTTTATAACATATTTAGTACGAGAATCGAGTACTGAGAGCTCTGGTTTAATATATCCCATGTTCAACTAGTCGCATGGTATAATATAGATTTTTTAATATTATATTACGGCGGTCTTTCCGCCGTAATATAATAAAAAAAAAAATTTAAAAAAAAAATGATATATTAATTATATAAATTTTAATGTCTGTCTATATCTCGGCTGAGCATCACGCCGAAACTACTGGATGGATTGAAACGAAACTTGGCATGATTTGAGTTAATACTCCGAGGTAGGACATAGGATACTTATTATCCCGACATTCTGCACGGTTCCCTTGGGAGAGGGGACTAAAGTCAAAATGTGTACTTGGTTATACGCTTGCTCCGATTTTAACAATTTTTCATTATAATTATAATAAATATTTGTAAGGTAACACTCATAGACAGATGTTAACAATGTTTGGAAATCGATCAGGTTAAGCAACGTTAGGTAAGGTAATTAAATAGATGGGTGACCGTTTAACGCCATTTGAACTAAACGTCTCCGTGCTTCGGAGGGCAAGTACAAAGTGGGTCCAAGTTTTTAACCAACTTTTAAAAAGGAGGTTTTGTATTCTATGCGAATGTATATTATTGAAAGTTTAGGGGTTTACAAATGAATTTTCGATACAAGTTGCAGGGACTTGTATCGAAAATTCATTTGTTTCACGCCGCATCGCATCGCATCGCAGTTATGTGTGGGAGCCCTTAGTTAAAGTAAACACAGCGCGGGCGGAGCTGCGTGGGTCAGCTAGTGAAAAATAAAGTTATACTTATACTTGAGGTGTACGGGTAAGAATAGCTCCCACCCATCTCCTGCCGTAGGGTGTCGTAAGAGGCGACCCTCTAAGGGAAAACAAGAAGACGGCCAGCAGCGTCTTTCGATCCGCAAGACGCCTTCTAAGCGTGGGGATTATAGCAACCCCTCCCTCCTAAGATCTTGTTGATGATGAAGAGGTTATACATATTCATCTATATATTAATAATAAAGCTCGTAACGTAATAAAGTAAGCAACGTTGTAGGTACTGCAAAGGATGTCCTGCCATTACAAACACCAGGTGTCTACAAAATAAATTGCAGTTGTGGTAGCTCCTATATAGGCCAAACGAAGCGGACTATCGCAGAAAGGGTTAAAGAGCATATCACAGCTGTAAAGAACCGTCAGATTAGCAAGTCAGCGATTGCCGAGCATATACTTCAGTCGGATACAAATCACTGGATTGAGTTTCATCGCCCACAAGTCCTTTCCATTGATCGACACTTTTATTCTAGAGTTGTTCGTGAAGCGATTGAATTAAAGAAATATAAAAATTTCAACCGGGAAGATGGGTTTAGATTATCAGCTGCTTGGGAACCAGTGATAAAAATGACAAAACCTCGCTATTTGCCGGCGGTTAAATATACAGATACTGTAAGTGCAGTGTGTAGTGGGCTTAACGTTACAAGTGAAAGAACAGGGGTAGACGAAGATATTTCTGCCTCGCGCACGGAGCCGTCTCGCTGAACCAGTTTGCTTGTGACCACGGCTGGTGCAACCCGGCCGAAACGTCAAGCCAAAATATAAGGTAAATCGCGTTAATTCCCGATTAGAATAATGTTTGATAAAGCTCGGTAAGTATACTATGGCCGTACTTGCGTTGACATATACTTATCATTTTAATTGTCATCGTTTGAAATAGCTAGCAGATAATTAGTTGAAATAAATGTACACATGCTACTTATGCTGATTCAGTATTATTAGCTTCAATTTAGAATTTGTGTTTGATGACTGGTTAACACTCGTTAGTATTAACCTCTCGTTTGCTAATCAACCGTGCAGTGCACGCATATGTGTATTTATAATTAGTTCATTGATTTGCTGCCGCACCCAAACGAACGTTGGTTATTGTTAATTCTATCAAGCCATTCTGACTTTGAGAGTCGTTTATGCTTATTTTTAACCGACTTCAAAAAAGGAGGTTCTGTATTCGACGCGTATGTATGTAATATTAATAAAAATGCGTAATATTCATATATGTTAGTCTATGTGGGCTTCTAAACGAATTTACCAAATTTCACGAGTTTATGTATGTATGTATGTATGTATGTAGGTTTGTCCGCGGATTTCTCAGAAACTACAAGTCCGATTTCGAAAATTCTTTTTGCAATAGTTAGAGTATCTTTCAACTTAGGGTAGAGTACAAATTTCATCAAAATCGGCCCAGTAGTTTAAGAGATATAAACTTTTTATGTTTACAGTAAGTTACTGTAATGTAGACGTTCGAGTTGCGTGATAGTGCTGATACCTATCTTGGTAAAATAAGTCACTAAAAAGTGTTAAATAAACTATTTAAAAAAAAAACCGACTTCAAAGTAAATTATCTAAAAAGCATAAAATAACGAAAATATTATTGAAGTTGGTGCAGAATATACACAGCAGGTACGCTAACACCAACTTCAATAATATTTTCGTTATTTTATGCTTTTTAGATAATTTACTTTGAAGTCGGTTTTTTTTTTAAATCGTTTTCCATTATTGAGTACGAGATAGTCAGTATCTCTATCCAATATGGCAATAATTCAGTAACTGGATTTATTGGCATTAACTCTAATTGATATTTATAAGTGCGGCAGTTAGAGAAGTGATGAGAAAGTTGTGATTTTTCTTCTGTAAACATAACCTTTTTCACACCAATATAGTGTATAATAATCGTAAATTTAAATTTAACTATTGCGGTCGACCGTGAGTATTATGCTTTAAAATTAATGTTCAAAGATAGGGTACAGTCTGCAAAGAAAATTGGAAACGGCCGCATTGACGCACATACGCTAATTTGTATTTTTAAGTGGCAATTTAAATGTCGGCTGACACCTCGCCGGTGCCACTCGCTGGCTGCATTTTATTAGCTTTGCTGACCGTATTTTACTATTAATTAAATTTCACACATTTGATTTAATTTAATATTACTTTCTTGCGGTCGTTATTAACCGTGCGCCCCTTAATTACAACCACAGATTATATTAAATGGTTTATAATGGACTGTGCCGTGAAGTGTCCGGGTAATAAGAGCACCCACGCGTCTCCTCCCGTTGGGTGTCCGTAAAAGGCGACTAAGGGAAAACAAGAAGACGGGCAGCAGCGTCTTTCTATTGGATGCCACCTATATGCCTTCTATTGGATGGAACCTGTCACCTATACTGCGATCCCCAAGACGCTTGCCAAGCATGGGGATTATGACAAACCCACCCTTCTAAGGGGAAGCCGGTCAGAAGTGGACGTCATTCAGCTGCTGATGATGAAGTGGCGGTCCCCATTACTATCTATATAGATCTATATAGAACTAGCTGACCCACGCAGCTCCGCCTGCACTATTTTTACGTTAACTAAACTTTGAATAACAGACATTCGCATCGAATACATAACCTAATTTTTTATAGTCGGTTAAAAACTGGGACCCACTTTTTACTTGCTCTCCGAAGCACGGACCCGTTTAGTTCAAATGGCGTTAAACGGTCACCCATCTATTTAATGACCTTACCTAACGTTGCTTAACCCGATCGATTACAAAACCTTGATAACAACTCTCTATGAGTGTTCCGTTACTAATATTTATTATATTTTATAGAAAAATTGATAAAATCGGACCAAGCGTATAACCAAGTACCTGTTTTGACTTTAATCCCCTCTCCCAAAAGAACCGTGCTAGATTACGGGATAAAAAGTATCCTATGTCCTACCTCGTAGTAAGATCTCAAATCATGCCAAGTTTCATTTGAATCCATTCAGTAGTTTCGGCGTGATGCTCAGCCGTGATACAGACAGACAGACAGACAAAAATTAAAAAAAATTACATTTTCGGCCTCAGTATCAGTTATAGAATGCCCTCCAAATGTAATTTTCAAAATATCTTCAATGTACAGAATTGGACCTGTTACAGTTTTATTATAAGTATAGATATAGATAAGTAAGACTCTTTTGATTTCGGGAATGATAGTTACTGTTGGTCGCAGATGGTCATGACTGCTCCACGGCAGCTGTAGGGCAGTTGAGCGATGAGCTTAAATGCATCTCAAGGAGGCGTCATCGGCCTGGGCTTAAAAGAGGGCTAGAGCTCTACCATCGTATCACAACGCACTCAAGGCGAAACTCATTGTGGTCTCGGCAAGAAACTCAGTGAGTTTTTGAGGTAGCATGTGTAACGACCTCTTGGCCTCGTCAGCGAGACCTGTGTCTGTTTGGATATTTTTTATAAACCATCCATTACTCTGTAAAGCAACTCCTACGCCCTTGTCACGAGAGATGACGGTTTTATGCCATAGTCCATCATATGGACCAAGTGCGGATTAGTGAATCAGGTACACCATTTACATAATAAAAATTGGACAAAAGTTTAGTACCTACTGTAAGGCCGGGGTGGGTTCGGCACCAACGCGTCCCATACAATCAGTCCCCTTAGCCACTAGTTTACCATCGCTAATCACGACTATGTCAAACTATAACGTTGTCAGTGGGACCGTTAACTTCGTCACTTTTCATTCGTTTCTGTAGTTGGGGCAGCTACATCCGTGACAGCTAACACATAAACCTGTAGCCCACGAGTTATAGCCACTTAAGATAATTCAAAGCTGTCAACCGATATTGTTCTGTGATGGCATTTTACTGCGCATAGGTTTATGTTATGATAAGCTGTTTCAGACGGTTAGTCGTTTCGAGCACAACTGTTGAGTTTTGGGTGTGTTTTTAAACATGCAAGTTATCTTTAGATTTATTTTAGCTTTTGGAGTGAGTGGTATTATATTTTCCTTAATAAAAAAAAAAACAATAGTTGCAGCCCTCAGTCTAAAAGTTAATAAGTTATACCAGTACATTTACTCAAGTAAACTTTCGATAGCAATTCCTAAACAGATTTAATTCCATGTAATCCCGGTGTCTTATCATGTTTGTCGGTTATTATTGACTCAGAGATCAGAAAAGCTTAGCGGTCAATGGCAAGGATTACCTAGCGGGCGTTAAATAAGCTGATTACATTCTGCTGCGCTGTGATTATGAAGAATCTATTATTTACTACATATATAGTAAGTCAATGTTTATGTCACTTTGTATGTTCTCTGGAGATGAACTGCAATCCCATGTGATGTGATGAATGGTGCTATCACCACGACTGTAGAAGAAAGCGCATTAGCACCAACACTAGAAAATGGACTTGGTGTCACAGGTAACGCTGTGGCAATCATTCTTACTGCAGACAACACAACTTCACTGGAAGGCAGCAGGCTGCGGCAGACAATTAATTCAAATACCTATATACTTTTCTTGTTACATACTAATATAGATAAATAAAACCCAGCCATAAGACATCGCACATGTTGATGCACACAAATACTTGTCCTGGGTGGGACTAGAACACACCATCTATTTGGTAGCGGCCAAAATGTGTTAACCACTAGACCAACAGGCCAATTGAGTTACGCGAATCTCTGAGTATCTTATAATGATCATATAAATATATAAATTAATAATTATAACATTTATATTAGTAGGCATTATTTACCACCCAAACTAAACTGTTTCCTGAGTACTAATTGAATAATGTCGGGGATTTATGGACCGCTTTAAAGGTACAAACTTACTTCAATTGCTTGCTATTAACAGGGCATAATATTACGATACAGAACAATTCACTTCAATGAAAAAAATTACTAGCGATTAACTGCGGCCTATTTTATTGGATCAAGGTAAAAGCACCGCGATCAGTAAAATAATAATATACATATGTAAATTATTAATGTAAATAAATGTAGAGATAGTAAAGGACCATGCCCATATTAGTATGGAGCTGAAAGTCAGAAATGCCATGCAATGACCAAATTGCAGCTCTATGTCATAAGATAACTTTTTAACAGTATTTATATGATACTAGATTTAATATCATATAAAGCACCGGTTCAAAAGATATCGGACATTAAACATGATAACTTCCTACTGGTTTTTTATACATTTTATCGTTTACAGACGGCATTGCTATTAGTTTTACACTAGGAACTTCATGATCATCATCACATAAGCGAAGCCAGATCAGTGTTTTTTTTATATACTTATCTGTATGTTATCAGATAAACATGTCAGTTATTTGGAATTATCTAGTCTGTCTCCATAGTGTCAATATGTATGTGAAAACAATTTGGTTAGATACACTGGTACTGCAATGTCAACACAACGTCTTATTTTTTTAAATTTTTTATCCAGTGGTTATATATTGATTATATAGTGGTTACATATGATTTAAAATTAACAACATAGTTCTAGTTATTATTTACTAGAGCAATCTTGTATATCAATATACTTTATCTGGGAATTTCTGGGGCACAGATGAGCATGGTCCTTTCACTTCGTAAAACAAATTATTCAAAAATACTGTAAAATTATTACCTAACCTATATAGACTTCGGAATAAATATTTTCGCTTTTTCCAAGAGAAGTTAATTTTATGATACCTATACGAGTATACAGGGTGTAAGGGACATCGTACCGAAAACCGATACCAGGAATCCAGTACATGATTCTGAACACTGTAGTGTTGAAATTTTTCATCGGCAATTTCATGAATTTTAAAAAAATAACACTTTTTTAAAATATAATTATTATAATATCATTATTGGTGTAATAATAAAGCATAATTTTAATTTATAAACAATAAATTACTTATTTGTGGAAAATTTATTTAATTATTTATTCGTTATGCACTAAAACAGTACATAGGCAATTAATTATTATACAACGGCGGTGCAACTAACTTTTTAACAATTTTCTTCTAAAAAAAATCGATCATATTATGATATACCAGTCACAGCGTGACACACAGACGTAGTCACCATCGCAATGGAGTATGCTCCATTGCGATGGTGACTACGTCTGTGTTGCACGATTACCAAATAGACTGGCAGAAGGTTCCGCCACAGGCATCGCTTCATCGAGAATCGCCGCTGCGTGCGCCGCCGCGATTAACGCCGCGTGGGACGTGACGATGCCATCCGCGGGCTCCGCCGTAAAACACGCTCCATTTCAAGCAAACGCGTGTAAAATCGCTTCTCCGTAAACGCACTCATACAACGCCCTACATTTGAATTAAGTGCGGGCCGCGCCGCCACACGCGACGCGCGACGTCCCGCGTCTCCGTAAATGAGGCCTTACACCCGTTATAAGTACGAAACCTTTCCAAATACGTTATCGGACATAATTATTTTGTACATTTCACTTGTCTTCACCGTTATCCGATACAGTTATCGGAGTAAATATTGTAAGAATCTTATACGCGTATAAAGTCATCTAGAACAAACTGCTTAGATGACCAAACGCTCGCACCGCAACTTATGTTCCTATTGTAATATCTGCGGGTCCAAAAAGGTCACATTAGGCAATTCACCTAAAAGCAATTCATCTTTTGAATTTCAAGCATATCCTTAAAAATTCTACTTGTTTTTGAAAAATGGTCACACATCTTTCGAGAATCATACACATTTAATTTACTATCACTAATCAGAGGACTCATATTTGGTGGTAGTGCTGCAATACGAAGAAAAATTAAACTGTAACCTACTCATATTATGATTTACTAAAAGTGGCCTTTTTAGACCCGCTGATCTGTTTCTGAATCTGACAGAGATGGATGTTTTTTACACTTTGCAGTTATTATAAAAATATATGAAACAAAGCTTTTGAGCAAGAGAATGATACGTTTTATAAAAATATCGGCGGAGTGCAGCTGAAAATCTTTTACGCTTTAGACACGATGCGGAGAGTTGAGGAGGCGATGCGGAAAAATTGATTTTAAAGTTTGCGGTCGCCTCGTTATGATAGCTTCATTTAAAAACGCGCTGTAGAGTGTGAACGGAAAATATATCTGTTATGACGTTGATAGAAATTTAAAGGAGCTATATATGATGATTGTATTGAATGGACTAAAATAAAATATGATATTGCACTTGTGTAAAAAATAAGCTTCCGACTATCATGAAAACACGTTAAGAACTTGGTTAAACTATATAAGTTTATGCATCCGTTAGGCATATGAAATAATTATATACATAATAATGAATAAAAATAATAATCTGTTCAAAGTTCAAAAATAATTATGTTATTTAGATTTAGGGTAATTTGGGAAAATACAACTCGAAGTACTGTTTTTCAGTATTGAGAACATACAGTATAGAATATACTGTGCATTCCGCTCCTGTATTATAGGTAGAATATGCACTCCCTAATCACTGATATTTTATAAACTTTCATAGTTCCTAACTAGGTAGCTCTAAACTAGTGTTCGACAAAGATTAACTGACCATCATTGCCGTTTTTTTTTCATTTCTTCGTTACATTTAACCTTAGCTATATGTCACATATTTCTTAAACTCTTCCTGCCGCACTCACAAACGAAACTTAACTTTAATTCCAATTAAGTATTTTTTTGTAATCTCTTTATTTTGACTTTCAGAGCATCTAAAGATTATTTTTGACTAATTATTACGAGATTATTGATATATCTACTTACTCTGAAGGTAATTAAGTATTAATTGGCTTCGAGTGTCGAAATAAAGCAATTTCAAAAATGACTATAATTGATGTTTGTAGGTTCGGCAGTTTATCTCTGATGCTAAATGTGTGCAGATAATCCTTTCAGCATGTGTTCAGACTAGGATCGTTAAATATCCTTTCAGGATCATCACAAAAATCGTAATGAAATTGAATTAAGATTCGCACTGTGGTTTGGTTTATGTAAGTTTTGCAAGTTTTTAAACTTGCTAACCTTTGCTAGGTGGGCAAGTTTCATGTGTAAGGGACTGTATAGACAGGCACCACCACAGTGTCAGATATTCTGATGCCAATCAGTTATCTATAAACATTGCTGTGATCCGGTGTGTACACTGATGTCTAAAGGCAGACGTATTGCCTATTTTTTAGATTTGGATCAAAGTATCCAAAATTATATTTTCGGTTCTATCTAACCTTGATAACAGTAATCATCTTCTTTGATAGTATTAATCTTGTAATCCAGCACGGTAGGTAGTTTGCACCGTAGCTCTACATCATGACTTATATAAAGCGTTCTTCATAGATAAACAATAACAGTACCAATAAAAATTTTAAACGATTATTTTAGTTGCTAGTTTAGTGAGATAAAACAACTGTTGTAGTAGAACAAAAGTAGAATTGGGGCCATTGTTTTTAATATGCAATGAATGCACAATCGGATGTTCACAGTAATTTTGCTCGGAGCACGTTCGTTCGCTTCTCATTCTTTATGTGATTTATGTTAGAAGAGTTTATTCTGCCGGTAAATCTACTGTACGTGTGGCATTTCAGAGTCATTAAATTGTAACTCTTTTGTGGGATGATTTATTTAAAAAAAAACTACCACTAGTGGTTACTATAGCACTAAAGACATTTGCTACACTCAATTGTAGCTCAAATGAAGCAGCCGCTTGGAAAATCGACGATACCGAAGAACCGGAGATAAATAATGCCACCTTTGTTCTGTTGCTATTAGTAGATAAGGATGCCCACTGGCAACCCAAAAGGCGTTAAACGTCGAATACCTCAATCGTTAAGTTAGTCCACTATATTACGTTATCACTCATTCATTTCAAATCAATGCTAACCGAGGAGCACTGCCGTCCATTATTTAAATATCAAATGTTGTCAGAGATAGAATAAGGACCAGAATTTTAATATAATCGAAATCGTATTGGATCTTTTTTTTTATATATACTTCCAAGGTGGTAAGCAAGCGTGCGGCCCGCCTGACGGTAAGCAGCCACCATGCCTATAGACGCTAGCAACACCAGGAGAATCACTAGCGCGTTGCCGACCCTTAAGACATTTGATATTAAGTTTTTGTGTCCGGTAATTTGACCAGCTACAGTGCCCTTCACGCTAGAACACAGCAATGCTTATACACTGCTGCTCGGCGACATAATATCTGATGCTGCCGTGGTACCTATCTGGACGGTTTCTTGCACAAGGAACCTACCACCTAGTAAAAAGGACCTGTGAGCAGTTAGCAGAAATTCGAGGAGGCGTCAAGTGCAATATTTATACAAAACTAGCTGACCCACGCAGCTCCGCCTGCGCTATTTTTACGTTATTTAAACTTTTAATAACAGACATTCGCATCGAATACATAACCTCCTTTTTTATAGTCGGTTAAAAACTGGGACCTACTTTTTACTTGCTCTCCGAAGCACGGACCCGTTTAGTTCAAAAGGCGTTAAACGGTCACCCATCTTTTTAATGACCTTACCTAACGTTGCTTAACCCGATCGATTACAAAACCTTGATAACAACTCTCTATGAGTGTTCCCTTACTATTATTTATTATATTATAAAGAAAAATTGATAAATTCTGACTAAGCGTATAACCAAGTACCCATATTGACTTTAATCCCCTCTCCCGAAAGAACCGTGGTAGATTACGGGATAAAAAGTATCCTATGTCCTACCTCGTAGTAAAATCTCAAATCATGCCAAGTTTCATTTGAATCCATTCAGTAGTTTAGGCGATGCTCAGCCGTGATACAGACAGACAGACAGACAGACAGACAGACAAAAATTAAAAAAATAACATTTTCGGCCTCAGTATCGGTTATAGAATGCCCTCCAAAAATAATTTTCTAAATATCTTCAATGTACAGAATTGGACCTGTTACAGTTTTATTATAAGTGTAGATTCGCTTCTTGTAATGTTGTGTATTATACATTAATTGTCCTAATTGTAACGCCAAAACCTTCATAAGGTTTTCTAAAATCGAGTCTGGCTAAAATCGAAAAATATGCTACCTTTATTCAGCTTAAACAAAGCTTAATTTACATAAACCGAGTAAAGCATGAAATCGTATGCATGTAGGGGCGTTTGCCCCAATGGTAACCAATTAACTAAGACCACGGCCCAGACCTTAATCGCCTTTACGTCACACGCACATGGTACCTACAATTTAATAGGCGTCGTGCACAACAACTCTGTGGCACGTGTACACAGGCGGCTAACAATCTATAGTAATAGAATTATAATTGACCACACCTGTATAAAAATACCAAAAGATAAACGATTCGTTTCGTTCCGTTTCAATAAAAGAGATTCATTATTATACATAGTTGCTCGACAGCTATTTACGCTGCCGGCGATTCTAGCGTGTTCACAAGAGTCGATTCCAGCTAACCAGCTTTTGTTGATCAACAAAAAATCGATAGCGAAATCGAACGAAAACGTTCAGATGGTTTAATTAAAATTCATTATACTTTAGATCATTCAAATGTCGAGATAAAAACAAAAATAGAATTAGACAATTTATAATAGGTTTAAACGGGTCAGATTACTTTCAACAACGAGTTGAATCAATAAAAGTTGAAAGATGCGGAACTTATGTTGAATAGATTTTTGTTACTTCAATTATTTATGTGTTGAAAAGGTTTGAACCATACGTGATTTAGCAGTTGATCAACGAAACTTGAACCATGTGATCCCACTATTATTACTACCACTACTAGTACTACTAGTACTCGTTGGGTAATTAATCTCTACTCGTCCATCGTCCTTCGATCTTTACGGGGAACGCCTAGAAGTAAATAGAGTCACTGATACAAAGTCAGAGGAGATACTAGGACAGATTTATATTTTGAGGAAACGCTGAATTTGGTCGCTGTGCAGAAATTGTTTACACCACGTTTTAGCGATTGCTTCAATGCTGTATTGAGTTCGCAGATGGCTGATAATGTTGGCGGGGTTAAGAAATCAGACGCCTTATCAAATTTTCGAAAAACAACTTAAACGCTGGCTAAAATTGTGCTAAGGAATTTGAAAGGCGATAATAATATAAAGTCGACTGGGCACATCCTAGCCATTACCCTAGAAGGTCTTACTGATTGACCTACTTTTCCATGACATCATTAATAATCTCATACATAGTATTTATGTACATAGATACAAAAAAAGGAAGTAAGTGTGTTACATATGTACTTTCGTTACTTGGATGGTATCCCATGGCAACACGGAAAGCCGTTGATGTGGGATGCGACATGTCTCGATACACTTGCTGCATCCCAAACAGGGCGACAAGAGGGGCTGCGCCGACCCCTAGTGATGCAAAGCGGCGCAAGTATGCAGCCCTAGGTTCCAGATTTATATTTGCGCCCTTTGTGGTGGAGACCATGGGTCTTGGTCTCATGAGACGATTTGGTGAAATAAATTTCATCCAAACTTATTGAAGTCTCAGGGGACCCTCACCCTGGTAGCTTTTTCTGCCAACATATAAGCTTGGCCATACAAAGAGGAGTTTACGAATATTTTTGTAACTAAACTATAAATATTTAGTTATTACGTAAATAAAGACAATTTTAAGCTTTCGTTGTGTTATTTCATGTGTTGCTTTTACCTATCGTTAAGAAAACAAAAGAACGAAATATCGCACCATTCCCCCAAATGGGTCGGTAGCTGTTCGTTAGTACACCCACGTTTCACAAGCTATTTTGCGTTTCAACTAATAAGGGCATTACCGGGCACATTTCCATACACCGGGCTGTTACTAAAAATTCTTGGTACAAAAATATTTGAACACAGAGCCTTACGATCAGGTAGTCTGATATTGCATATCTTATCGTCTAAACTCATGTCTGTCAGACTGTGCTCGTACCCGAACTATAATTATATTTAATACCTCGAACTTAGATGACTGCGATTAGGATTTCCGATTTCGTACTCTTTATATAATAATAACTAGCTGACCCGCGCAGCTCCACCCGCGCTTTTTTTACATTTTGCTTCCCTTTTCTCCCTCCTCCCTTGATTTATTTCTCTCTCCATCTCTTATAAGAAAAATCTAATTTTATGCTCTCTCTCTCCTCTCTCTTTCCCCCTCCCGCTTCGATCCCCGACACACACCCCCTCTTCCTCTCCCCGTTGTCCCCTCTCTGAACCCTATCCCCCTTTCTCTTCTCCCTCGTTGCTCCCCCTCACTCCCCCTTGCTCCACCTTAATCCCCCTATCCTCACCTCATCAGCCCCTCCTCGAATCCCCTCTCCGTCTCTCTCCTCTCTTGCACCCTCCTCTCGTTCTATATATCCTCGTCAATCATGGTATCTGGGATTCTTACCCACTTAAACCCCTGTAGCTGTCGCATCGTCACATAAGAGGCCCTCCAGTGGAATTTGCACCAAATACCCCTCAGTGCGCATTATAGCCCCCTTAAACCTGGCACTATGATCACGGGAACGGGGCTCACAACCCCGTCACCATCCTCCTCGGAGTCGCCGCCGTCTCCTATCTATCAGACCTACCCGATATGCACACAAAATTTCATACAAATCGGTTCACCCATCTAAGTAATGACCTTGCCTTATGTTGCTTAACCTTAACCTAGCGGTATGAACAACGTTCACAGCTATTTTTTCATTAATGTAAATATTATTGAAGTTTGCGTTATATTGAAGAAGGGACAAATTCATGCTATCAACAATTTATTAATAGTTAATTATTTCTCATAAAAAGTAAAGGATAAAAAATTATTATTGTGGGTTACCAATATGAGATAAACATATACCATCGTAGACATTTTTGTAGACCTTGCTAAAGTGTACAATACTGTAGTACATTATTTTGATATATCTCGTAGGGTTCAGCCAGCGTTTGCAATGTAAACGCAAAAAAATGTGTTTATTTACGACATCACATTAGAAACCTCCAAAATTATCAGTTTTTCTTTACTATATTATGCATGTATTATACATATAAACCTTCCTCTTGAATCACTCTATTAAGAAAACCGCATCAAAATCCGTTGCATAGTTATAAAGATCTAAGCATACATAGGGACAGACAGACAGCGGGAGCGACTTTGTTTTATAATATGTATAGATATAGAATAGATATAGATAGATTTAGGGATCCAGAAGGATGTAAGTACCGCAATAAGATTTTTGAGATTTATACGTAATTCATTAACCGGAACCATATCGTACATCGCCATCTACTGAGCGGAATTGTAGGTACTGAGTAAAATCAGTTTTGTTGCAAAAGACAACATAAATAAGTTATCTTACGTAAAGTTTGTAGGTATATAGATTGTGTAGCGAATAAAATATGTTTAATTTTATATTTTTAAGTGGTCATTAACTTCTTATATATTTTTGTATACTTACCAACCTATCTTTTGAAATTTAAGATTTACTTCAATGATGTTGATTTAAATAATAATCATAAATCACATCAACCTAGTATCTACAGAGGTTTGAGATTTCATAGAACCATTATAATTTTTAACACTATGACGCCATCAATAAATTGAAACCACCACCTTGTGTAAAATAGTAAAAGCAAAAAATCGAAATAATGTCTAAATTCTTTAAAAATAACTACTTATTTAAAAAAATATTGCTATAAAATAAAAGAATCACGCGTCGGACTCGAACTCGGAACCTACTGCGCAGGCAAGACGCTTCCGTAACCATTTGGCCACGAATCACATACGATACATTCGCAAAAAAAACCATATCTTATGCAAACTAAATGTCTGCTCAGTCCCTATTGTATATAGCGTAATAATACATATCTTAATGATTAACTGATCAGTCTATAATTACCCTATTCACATACAAAGGAAATTACGTGGTAATATGTGCAAGTAATGTTTCACTGCTTAGCCCCTATGAAACATAGCGTGATGTTTTCTATATCAATTTATACCTTGACTTCTACACAACACATCAGTGAAAGTCCTATCAAAATCCATCCACGGGTTTTCAAATGATACCTGGACAAACAGAACGACAGACAGACAGACAGACAGACAGACAGACAGACAGACAGACAGACAATAATTCCAAAAAAAATTGTTTTGGCCTCTATGTCGATAGTATAGTATCCCCCACATAGAAATTTTGGAAAAATATTCAATGTACAGAAAAAGTGCGCTTTGAGTTTTATTATAGTATAGATAGATATGGTTAACGGGGGTAATGCCGCCAGTCTTTTAGGTACCCTTCCCTCCCAGTGCGGCGACAACTTTGAGGAAGTTTTTTACCTAGTTTCAATGTACATGTTTGTTTGTTGATTTTCCGATTAAAATAAAGTTTGATAATGGAACGCGAAATTCTAAAAGTACTTATATAAATAATATCAGATTCAAAACTAATTTGTATATTAAATATGATTTATATTTAATTTATACTGTTTTAAGATGATTATAGAAATGTATTGGTAGTTGAAAATGGACTAAAATGCTTTGTTGTAACCTTTATATAATTAAACTAGCAATTCCCTGCGGCTACGCCCACAATTTTTCTTTCCACCCACCCTATTTAACCCCTTTAGGAGTGGAATTTTCAAAAACCCTTAGTGGATGCTTACGACATAAGAAGAACCTACTGTCCAAATTTCAGCTTTCTAGGTCCAGCGGTTTGGCCTGTGTGTTGATGAATCAGTCAGTCAGTCAGTCGGGACAAGTGATTTTATATGTATAGATATGTAATACTTTGTAGATTATTGGATTCACTCATTATTACGTGTAGTATTCAATAAATTTGTCTTAAGTCATCATCGTTATCTCATCCATGAAATGCTCACAAATAAACATATACCCCACAATCACTTCTATCACAGCCGATGCTAAGATGTCTTCAATCAGCTATCCGCCACCTTGACTTACGTGAGGTACGTATGCCAATAGTTATCAGTTCTTTCGATTAGATAACTGCCTTGTCACTACATATTATAAAACAAAGTCCTCCGCCGCGTCTGTCTGTCTTTATTGTTCGCGATAAACTCAAAAACTACTGAACGGAATTACATACGGTGTACACCAAGAGATTCATGAGAAAGGTTTAGATATTTAATTTGTCAAGGTTATGTGTAAATTGGTTAAAAACGATAATTGTTGGAAGTGACGAAAAAAGCGCGGGCAAAGCTCTGCGCGAGTCAGCTAGTAATTTATAATCACTAGAGTCATGTACTGCACATATCATCATATATACTAAATTTTAACTCATACTAATTCATTGGTTTGGAATTAGACTGTTCTCAGAAAAACCTACACGAAGTTACTTGCTTTTCTTATACTATAAAGATAATCACGAAAAATATGTTCAAGCATTTAGCTTTTGCAAAGTCAAAGGACGCATGAGTAACACGAGCGAACGTACCCTCGAGATTAGACTTTCACTGTGGATTTTTCAAAGGGAAACAAACTTGTAATTATATTTCGAGGATTCAGCTACGCTCCAAAGCACTGAATAGAACCGTGCGGTGGAAATCATACGCTAAAGTTGGGACCGTATCGCAAGTACACGAAACTTTTAATGAGCTGTGTGATAATAAATATGGTGGTTTATGTTTAACAACATTTCCTTTTACATTTGCCGCAGTATTTAGATATGTTAATAGTAATTTATAAATGTTCGAAGGTCTTTCGGAGCTCTAACCATTGAAAAGTTTACTGTTATCAGTTTATGTAAATTTATCTGTAAATGAATATAGGTAAAGTGCAGTTTACTAAAAAAAAATGGCTCTATGGGCAAAACTTGGCTTTGCATCGGCTTGGCGTAGCATTTTGCTACGGTTTTGTCGTAGCGTTGTACTATCGTAGGCTCTGTAGGTATTTCGTAGTCTCTTAATGGTTTGCGAATTAAACACGTTAGTACTTCGTGTTTAATGCAATAGTTAATAGTGAGTATAAGAGTGTGATAGTTAATTACTCTTAAACAAAATGAAAACTAAGTAACGATTCGACTAACTCGTTTATTTCTGACTACGATGAGTCCATCACTTACATACATCATTGTCACTACATAGTGTAAAACAAAGTCACTTCCCGCTGCCTGTCTGTCTCTGTATGCTTAGATCTTTAAAACTACGCAACGGATTTTGATGCGATTTTTCATAATAAATAGAGTGATTCAAGAGGAAGGTTTATATGTATGATACAAAGATAATACAGTAGAGAAACACTGATAATTTTAGAGGTTTCTAATGTGATGTCGTAAATAAACTTCTTTTTTTTCGCTTACGAGTACATTGCAAACGCTGGCTGAACCCTACGAGATAGATCAAAATAATGTACTACAGTATTTACACCCTAACAAGGTCTACAAAACGTTCGTGATGGTATGTGTTTATCTCTCAGGGTTAACCCACAATAACTATTTTTTATCCTTTACTTTTTATGAGAAATAATGGCTTATTTACGAAGTGATTTTAAGTAATACAAAATTAATCCGTATCCAATGAAGTATAAACATTTTTTACTACCCGTGGGAACCGGGTAGGGCCGCTAAGGGTCGTATTACAGAACCATACTCAAGACTCAAGTACTACTTAAATCTAATTTGAGTTGAAGTTTTAATTTTTAGAACCTTACTTGAGCACTGTCAAGTCAAACAAAAATCACCTGAGCATTGTCAGTGCGTGATGACATTTATGATTTATTTTAGAACATTACTTCAGCTAAGCCAGGGTTCCGTCACCCACCTTCTCCAGTTCCACCATCAGGTCCTCATTAATAGTCAAAGTGAAAAGAACTCTTTAAAACAAGTCAAATAAACCCAAACTCGATTAGTTTACTAGTAGCCATCTAAGGGTTCTCTTATCCACCTTCGAACCCCAGCATCAGATCAGCTCGATGATATCATGTTATTGTATTGTCATCGGTCCTTGATACATGTGCAAAATTTCAAATGTTTTGGACGTGTAGAAGTGGGTCAAATATGCATCGCAAGATTCCATTACCATCATACATACATAGTTACATACATACATACATACAGGTCAAGCTAATAAAAGCGTGTTAAAAAGAGAGACGGGAATGGGAGGGATGGTTAAAACTGTAATAGGATAATAATCAACTCCAGAAGCAAAAATATATTGTCATTATAATTTAAACTACATATATAATAGTAGTTTTCGATTAATTATTATTGTCTGTCAGGGCAATTCTTAAAAGGAAAACATAGTTCCAAGAATATTAAAAGTTCTGTCGTCGTTTCATTCCTTAAGTATCTACATTAACTTCATACTGGTGTCAATTATATTAGATTTTTAAATAAACTGCTAAACTTCTTTAAGATCAGAATTATATATATTATATTTGAATGGCAATCCCCGTGGAGTGCCGGCTTAGAATTGCATCCCCCCATCTCTTCTCGTTTGGTGTCGTAAGAGGCAGACGCCTCTCGCGCTTAGACAACCGAGAACAGGAAGATGGGCAGCAGCGTCTTTCTTTTGGATTTATCTTCCACATATACTACGATCCTCAAGACCCCTGCCAAGCGTGGGGATTATGGCAACCCCTCCCTTTTAAGGGAGAGGCCTTTGTTCAGTAGTGGACGTGTTTTTCGGCTGCTGATGATGATATTTGAGTACCTGCCTATGGAATATCATGAAAAAGGAAACTGTCAACTTTGTGTATCTAAATTATTGACATTGACATGTTGCTCTACTTTGATGCAATTATTATTCAATTATTTAAAAAAAATCATCACGCATTATTTATATTGCAGTAAGTTTCTAGGTGCACCGTTTTATAACAATGTAATTTGTGCTAAGTTTACTGTACAAAGGCACTAAACAAAACAGTACGCTGGACAACAAAAACGGTTATAAAATAATTTCGAGCTCACCATATTTTACATTCGAAATTCAAAGCTGGTAAGTTAGTAAAATGTGAGCCGGGGGAAGCGTGAATGAGAGCGGGAAATTTATTGTTACTGCCGGACCGGCGCAGGACAGGCACGGGTTCCGATCCGGCATAGCCAGATGGTCAGGAATATGCCACGTCATTCCCGGCTTTAGAATGCAATGCCCCGATTAATAGAGGATGGCTTACGAAAATTACGGTTTCATTTATAACTGGAATACGGCTCTGTTCTATTCTTAAAAATTAATGACATTTTCTTCAATTACGGGTTATATAAAACCACCATCCACATGCAAGTTAAAATTTAGGTATTTTATTGATAATAGTAAGTTCCGTATTATTGAGAAGATATTAATCACCTTTTACAATCAGTTTCCCTGGCAGAAGATCAAAGTTAGCATTTTTCCCATAGTAAACATGTCTGAATACGGAAGAGATCTATCGCATATACGACAAAATTATCTCCCATTTTCGTAGTATCTAGGCAACCAGACTAAACATCGGCCGGTTCATAAATTTATAATATTGGATATTGCTGTTAGCTGTCTAATAGGTATGCGCTTGTTTTTATAACAAAGTGCATACAATATCGTCGGTACTAAAACTACCTGGCGTATCTTGGTTTGTTTAAATTTCATTTTTTTATTAATTTCTGTTACTTTAAAATCCTAAGTTAATACGACACAAATCTTCCTCTCTCTCTCTCTCTCTCTCTCTCTCTCATTCTATTGCTGTAGAAATGCATATCGCGATTTTGAAAGCTTTTTTTTTAATTATTTTAGGTACGTTAGACACGGACCATTCGCCAAATGATCAGTGACACGCTTGTCCATATTATGCAGCTCTAATACGCACTACAGCTTTTATGAAACAGTTGCTTTTTCTAAAAACTTGTCCTTTCTAGTTCTTTTAGGAAACCATTAATATTTTCTCTATTTGAGATTTATATAAAAAAAGTGCCGTCAGTTTCAATGAATTAGGATCTCATCAGGATGTTATAAAGTTTAAAACGTTTTCACGAACGAAGAAAACCGATTATTATAAAAAAATAACCGCGATGTACAGAGACCGTAACTTGTGATTTAGCAATGTTGCAACTTATAAGAAATTAATCGATTAATAATAATTTAACACCAACTTTAAATGTAAAAAATACATGTTTCCGGGTCTATCAATTAAAATTGGTCTATCAATTACCTTGGCACCGTCCCATCTTTCAGAAAGTTCTGGCAAGGCTGGAGCTGCCGCTGCGTCAGCTGAAAGCCTCAAACGGCGCAAATATAGTAGCCTCGATCGCGGCTATATGTTTGAGCCGTTTGGGGTTGAGACATTGGGTCCTCGGAGTCCTAGCGCTCATCGCCTTTTTAGTGATATATCAAGAGTCAACAGGGGACCAGAGGGCTGGCACGTACCTTGCTCAGCATATTAGCATTACCATCCGGTTTATTCCCATCTCGGCACGCATAAATTTTATTTGCCAGAGGCCAAGGCAACGCTGCCAGTCTTCTGGGTACATTACCAGGTGACAGCGATGCACCAACCTATTTATTATAATTTATTTGTTTTTTTTTTGTTACTTGTGTACATATTATTATCTTTTTCTTTTCTTTTCTTTTATACATGTTTATTAAAATTTACAAGATATTATGTTTCGTGTCACCGATCACGATTGAGCTGTATAAGAGGATGTATCTTTTATGACTGTGTAAACTTTTTTTAAATCCACGTCTTATTTGTGTCACTTGCTATGTAGCCAACAAAACATTGTATGAAAAAATACGATCTAACATTTGTTATTTCGCATTCAGTTTGCCATGTTTATAAACAAATCCATTGCGGTAATAACAAAAATAGGTTACCTATGATACATTTTAAATTCAAACTAAACTGATAAACTGATTGATCCCTTGGAAAATATAATTAGCTAAAAATTATGTTAAGGTTACGTTTGGAATGTAAGATGATGCTTCTTGGTCCTGCGCCTGACATCTTTCGGTGGTATCCCATGGATATAAAATATAAACTAGATAAACATTCACTAAAAATGACATCTAAAATGTGGTCGCGGTGGTCACAGGGCTGGTGGCGGAAACATGAACTAACGATTTTATTATGATAATGACGTGTAGTTTGATAGTTTAATATAGACAGTAGCGACACTCTTATCGGCATAAATAATTTTGTCAGCCCGTGGCTTGATAAGAAATAGCGACACAAGGGCGCTATTTCTGTGTGCCTCTTTTCGGACCGTAACACCTAATCTAGTATAAATAATATATCGATGGTGGTATCAGTCTTTTGCTCCTTCGGATTGTGTGAGTAAAGAAAACGGGACTGCACTTGTGTCTACGCAAGCACTTGTGCAGTATAATAACTCTCTCATATGGCTAATTTGGTGCAAGACAAGCCGCTGTGGCCGTATCTAACAGAAGGAAATTATTATTACATTTTTTATGCTCTACTTTTATGCTCTACAATATACAAGACTAAGAATATACAACTTTTTAATACTTTTTTTATAATTTTCTGTTTTATTTTAAAAGATTATCGGTATCAATATCTAGCTTATACAATTTTGTTTTGTTTGGTAAGCAGTTGTGTATGAAAACTATGACAAATATAAATTAAAAAATTAAAAATAACCTCGACATAGTTAAACGAACTCTTAAAATGACTTTCCTGTGCTATTATCAGACTCTATTATCTATTATCTGATCAGTATCTATCTAACTACTCGTCTAGATTTAACCATAGATTTATAATTCGGTGTGTCCTACATTTAATGGGGCCGAGTTCCTGTTGCCACCTTCCTGCTTGCTCCCATCATCAGACAATCAAAATGTTTCTACCTACTACTCGCATCAATCTATCCAACGAATCCAAACGAGTCTACAGTATCTGTTACCTTATACATTTCCTAATCCTTAACTTCCTTTCAGTTTGATCAGCAAAAACATTTGCAAAATTCTAATGTTCAGCGGCTGAAATTTAATTTTAAATTACCCAAACAAGTGTTCACATGACAAATAACATAATCTGTTGAATACATTTGTCAAAAGAAATCCTCCTCATATTTTCGGTTCGCGCCTAGTAATAGGTAGACGGATTGTTGACACAATATACCATCAATATATCACACAGATCTCCGTAATTAAATAACATTTAGCCGGCGAGGGTCGACGCGGAGATATTACAAGACAGGAAGTTCAAAATTAATGTGTCACATTCGTTCAAAATGTATTGCGATATTAAACTCAAACCGTCTTATTATGAAAATTGAAAAGCAGTTGTACGAAAAATCTAGGCTTAGACCCAGGTTTAAGGAACAATTTCTTGAGTTTAAACCCAGGGTTCATATTTTGTTCTAAATATATTATTTTCAATCCGCTGAAGATTTCTTCTTCTTTATTTGTTTTAGTATTTTATTTCATACCATCAAAGAATATATTTTTTACAGCTTTCTATTTAATAAGTTGGAATTATATAGAGATACATCAACATACTTAGTTTATTTTATACACCAAGCAAGTGTATTCGTAACTTAATTAATTCCGCGTATCTGGTGTAGAGTGCCGGGATCAATCTTCAATACCCTCTTGGTATGGCATTAGACGGCTTCTGTGTGTGTGACTGGAATAGGGCTGCTACATGTTGGAGGGAAGTTATTAAGTTATTAATCGTAATAAATAGAAACCTTAAGAGACAGTTCAAATGTAAAAATAATATAGAATTTTTGAAATAAACAACACGTTTAAATAGCCATACCAATAACTAACTATATAATAATAACTATATATTATAATCAATTATTTAAAAGTTCTTTTACGAGTTACGCTACTATACCCAATGCTATCCGCTTTACGATTTTACTTGGGAAATCCGCATTATTAGAAATAATAAAAGGAATTATTCATACCGTGATCTCTCTCAATATGCTTAGATATTCCATTGCGAAGTTTTGTTTTATGTTTGAGGGTGGGAACATTTCCATCATTAATATCATTCTTGAGATAATAAGCTGAATCCATTTTTTAATTTTCTGATAATAATTATATTATTACGTTTTTGGTATGATGATATCGTTTAAGTTTTTATTTGTTTCAGTGGTCAAACGTGTATATTAAAATGCTGGCTATAAAGTCTCACATCACCTATGTACTTATATTTTCCTTGCCTAATTTCTCTCTTTTACATCCTCAACCAAAAACGTAGTTTGACGCCTATGTCCGTCTGTCTGCATGTCTGTCTATTGCATCGTAGTGCTCCAACGAGTGGATGGATTCTAATGGTGTTTTTTTTTATTTGAAAGTTGGTTTAATCGGGATGATTCTTAACTATGTTTCATAGAAATAGGTACAGGCGTTCAAGATCACCAGTGCTTTTCCAATCGATTATCGATATTGAAATGAAACTAATTTTACGGATTATATCGCGGTTTATTTATGCGGTGTTTTTGGTTTTGTGATTTAGGATAATTAATCCGCCGGCGGTCAACACGTGATCTCGCTTATACGGTTCGCGTGTTAAACATGGTGCAGATCGGAATCACCGGCCGTTGATAGCTTAGAAATTTTCTATTACTGCTATTCGTTCTAAAGACTTAAGTACATTTCTAAATCTGATGATACTAAAGAATATGTGGTAAACTTTACCAGGGTCTGATGATGAAGTAAGAAACGAAGATCTACCACATTTGGACTGGTTGGTTAGGTTTCCACAAGTAGTTGGTAGAGAATGGCTTGGCATACTAATATCAGACAGTGCGGTGGTACCTGCCTAGAAGATTCCTTGCACAAAAGACCTACCACCGACCTACCTACCCAGTAATACCTACTAATAATCATAACTTAAAACCGCTACGTAAATTGCAAATATTTTAGTTGGTAGCTACAACTTTTGTTTGTTAACTAAACGTTTACTTTTTGAATTGAAGTAAAGTTTATTTGTTATCAAGTGTAGGTAAATGAATAATAACAAAAAAAAGCTTTTGTATTTTTTTTTGAACAGAACTATTCAGTTGTTGTAGTTATATAATATTCTACAAAGTGAGTGTCATTTGTTAAGTAGCAGTAGTAGGTACATTCGCAATGTTTATTTACTTTAGTTACAATTAATTTTGAATCAAATATACTTATTTCATTTTCTACAGCTTCGTTTTAAAGTTCTTTTTTTCCAATGTTTTAGTCTTTGTAAAATAAAATCAGGCGGTTGCTTAACGGACGTTTAAATTTTCCGAGCTTTGTACTAAGTTTCGTAAAGCTCAAATGCTAAATTGAAGAGAAAGAATTTAAAGGTTTATTAGTTGAGTATGTTATGCCTTTTAATGACGCCGATGTTGAAAGGTACTCTAGAAAAGTATGCGAGGGCTGGGATGTGTGCCTCCGACCACGACGCCACAACACAAGCTTAAATAAAGACGTTTATTTAGCAAAGAAAAGTTCGTCAAAGTAATGGCACCACGCAGACGTATCTGTCAACACCCAGAACTAGTTACGTAGCCAGAATTTCGTAATCTAAAATATAATTTAAAAGCAACCAAAATAAACATTGTGGCACCAAATTCAACGATAACAATAAATTACCTCCAAAGCGGAAACAGACACAATGTGTATTTTTAACAAAAAGGACATTTTAAAATACTTATACCTACGTGGTTAAATTATAACTGCCGGATCTATCTTGGTTTTAATGGCGCATTTAGTGACATTAATATTTGAAGATGGTGTTTTCTACAGAAATCTTGGCGACATTTCAAATGATACCGCAAAACTATATTTATTATAACAAATCGTTTATATCACTTTAATGAAAGGTGAGGAAACCGCGATGCGGCGCGTTCTGCACGACAGGACGCCGCAGTACGTGGACTACGCCGCACTCGAGTGAATCACTTAAAAATTAATTCACATGACACCGCACGTAGCGATCGGGACTCTACTCTACTTACCGATCCGCTAATATTCATAATTTTCCTACAACATGACATTTCGCAATCATTAGCATTTACATAACTTCGACGCTGGATATTTAGCATAATAACTTCGGCTGTTCGAATTCGCAAATGCGAAACAATGGCATCGTCGTCTTTCATGCTAAATAAAAACAATACCAGAAGGAGAGATTTCGGTAATGACGGGTAGGCGGTCGCTACGAAGACGACGGTCGCGGTCGGCATCTGCCTCCCGCTTTGTCCAACCGAAGTCGACTCCTCAAAGAATTACTTGCACTAGACCTGATCGAAATTTGTACTCGCCGTTTGCGGTAACGAGGGCGACACTTCTTATAAATGTACGGCTATCGTCCACATGTCGTTTGATACGCGGGAACCACGGGATCGGGCACCAGGCTCGCGGGGCGGGCGGTGCGACGGGGCCGACTCGGCGCGGCGCTGGTCCGCGCTCGCATCGGGCGGCGGCTGGACGCCGGGGGCTGCGAGTGGTGGCGACCGGCCGCGGCGGCACCTCCACGCTACTGCGGCACGCGCCCGGCCCGCGCCTGCCCCGCGCCACCGCGACGCATCCCCCGACCGCGCACCCCGCGCGCCTGCCGCACACTCGCCCGCACGCACGCCGCATTCTTGCGTTCCGCCCGCCCTAGAGCGCGGATCCCACCCGCACAAAGAGCCTAGGACTAGGCCGCTGTCGGGCCGGCAACGACACGTTTTCTGCAGTAAATCCCTCGCGGCCAACAGGACACCTGGCGTAAATCACCTATGCAGATGCCATTGCCGCGCTCAGCGTAAACTTCAAGAATAATGCTGCACTTTTCGAGCTCTATATAAAACTGGCGCAGCTAAATATTCCAGATTCACTGCAGTGGGTTGTCTCGCTTCTATTAAACTAGTGTTGATGGGTAGGGTGGGTAGCGGCAGATATATTTGCAGCCATTTGTTTTTTCTCTTTATTGTTTCATGAAAGTTGGCAACTAGGAAGTTGGTTGATGGAACAATACCTAATTATTCCTTCAAAGTTGGTAGGTATAGGCCATATTTGACCCTACTGGCCCTTTTTGGCTGGCCACCGGTTAGCCATCACGCCTGCGTTCATACATTTATTGTTCAATTTTTGATCTTGTAAAGAAGAACAGTGTTTACCAGGCATCGAAGGAAACGAAAAGGCGAGTGAACAAGGCAGGAGGCAGAGCGGCCAATATAGCTTGTTTGTAAATATGGCAGGCTACGCAGATATCGGGAAAAATGAAGCCAGGGCGGCAGTAAGATAAGTTATTGCAGAATTTCTATACCTATAGTCTTAAATTAAGAAACAATATTTCCACATTTGTTATTTGTTAAGTGTTAAGTTTAATATTCCCTGCAATAGGTATATAGGATATTGCAGGAAATGTTAAACTTAACACTACATAACGCGACATTAAGTACTAATTATTGATTTTATTAATAACAACAAGTTTCAAAGTACACACATGCACATTAAGAGCGACCATATATATTTCAGTCATTTAAATATCGTTAAGAACTGTCACTAGTAATGACAAGGTAATAACAGTAGAGAAACTTAGGTATTGTATTATAAGAAAGATTTATATGATCTGTTTTAAAATGTGCAAATGAAGCCATTTCTTATGATAACTCGATATAGTAGTCTCACGTTGAAATTCTGAGGACCCATTTCGACTCCCATTAAAAAATGAGGAAAAATATATTTTTTTTACATTTGCGATGAGGTTGGGTAAGTAAGATCTAAAACTATTCCAAGTTTCAAATCGATAGCGTCAGTGGTTCCTGAAATATGTAGGTGTGACAGACAGACAGACGAAGACTCACATTAGCGTTCCTTTTTTTTTAACACGCTTTACGCTTTTTACGCGTTTACGCATTAAAAGCTTTTATTTAACTTACAATGTATGTATGTATCTATGTATGTATGTAATTTGTTCGGGTGGAATCTTGCAACTCAATTTTCACCCACTTCCACACGTTCAAATCGTTTGAAATTTTGCACATGTGTCAACGACCGGTGACAATACAATAATATAGTATCATAAAGCTGATCTGATGATGGAGCTCGAAGGCGGATAAGGGAACCCTTGGATGGCTACTAGTAAACTCATCGAGTTTAGACTCATTTGATTCGTCTTAGAGAGTTGTATTCACATTACCTAACAATGAGGACCTGATGATGGAATTGTAAGGTACGTGACGGAACCCTGGAATGGTTACTAGTAAACACATCGAGTTTAGGCTCATTTTATTCGTCTTAAAGAGTTCTATTCATATTTCCTAATAATGAGGACCTGATGATGGAATTGTAAGGTACGTGACGGAACCCTGGAATGGTTACTAGTAAACACATCGAGTTTAGGCTCATTTTATTCGTCTTAAAGAGTTCTATTCATATTTCCTAATAATGAGGACCTGATGATGGAATTGTAAGGTAGGTGACGGGAACCTGGAATGGTTACTAGTAAAAACATCGAGTTTAGGTTCATTTGATTCGGCTTAATGAGTCCTATTCACTTTTTGTAATAATGAGGACCTGATCATGGAATTGGAAGGTAGGTGATGGAACCCTGGAATGGTTACTGGTAAACACATAGAGTTTAGGCTCATTTGATTCGTTTTAAAGAGTTCTATTCATTTTTCTTAATAATGAGGACGTGATGATGGAATTGGAAGGTAGGTGACGGGACCCTGGAATGGTTACTAGTAAACACATCGAGTTTAGGCTCATTTTATTCGTCTTAAAGAGTTCTATTCATATTTCCTAATAATGAGGACCTGATGATGGAATTGTAAGGTACGTGACGGAACCCTGGAATGGTTACTAGTAAACACATCGAGTTTAGGCTCATTTTATTCGTCTTAAAGAGTTCTATTCATATTTCCTAATAATGAGGACCTGATGATGGAATTGTAAGGTAGGTGACGGGAACCTGGAATGGTTACTAGTAAAAACATCGAGTTTAGGTTCATTTGATTCGGCTTAATGAGTCCTATTCACTTTTTGTAATAATGAGGACCTGATCATGGAATTGGAAGGTAGGTGATGGAACCCTGGAATGGTTACTGGTAAACACATAGAGTTTAGGCTCATTTGATTCGTTTTAAAGAGTTCTATTCATTTTTCTTAATAATGAGGACGTGATGATAGAATTGGAAGGTAGGTGACGGGACCCTGGAATGATTACTAGTAAACACATCGAGTTTAGGCGCATTTGATCCGTCTTAAGAGTTCTATTCACTTTGCCTAATAATGAGGACCTGATAATGGAGCTGAAAGATGAGTAACATCATCATCATCATCATCATCAGCCGGAAGACATCCACTGCTGAACATAGGCCTCCTCCTTAGAACGCCACAATGAACGACAATTTGCTATTTGCATCCACCGGTTACCTACGACGCGCACAATGTCGTCTGTCCACCTAGTGGGAGGCCTGCCTACGCAACGTCTTCCGGTTCGTGGTCGCCACTCGAGAACCTTTCTTCCCCAACGGTTATTGGTTCTTCGAGCGATGTGTCCTGCCCATTGCCACTTTAACTTGTAGATTCTGAGAGCTATGTCGGTTACCTTAGTTCTTCGGCAAATCTCCACATTTCGGATTCTGTCGCGCAAAGAAACGCCTAGCATAGCTCACTCCATGGCTCGATGTGTGACTGAAATTTCCTAAAAGGCCAGCCATTACAGCCCACGTGTCAGTACCATATGTCATCACTGGCAATACAAACTGGTTAAAAACCTTCGTCTTCAGGCACTGCGGTATTTCGGACGAGAAGATATCGCGTAGTTTCCTGAACGCTGTCCATCCGAGTTGGATTCTTCGGGTGACCTCTTTTTCGAAGTTGGACCGACTTGGATAGCTTGTCCTAGGTATACGTAGTGGTCAACAACTTCGAGTGTATCGTTCCCAACAACTACCGGTACGGGTGCAACATGGACATTAAACATGATCTTCGTCTTCTCCATGTTCATTTTAAGACCCACCTGTTGGGAAACGCTACTGAGGTCGCTGAGCATCGTACTGAGGACGAGGTCCTCCAGCGACTCTGCCATAATTACTATATCATCGGCAAAACGAAGGTGAGTGATGTATTCGCCATTAACAACATTAATGGCGAATACATCACTCACCTTCGTGCCGAATCCACCAGTCCAAGAGCTTGAAAACGTCCTCCAATGCGTTTGTGAACAGTTTCGGAGAAATATCGTCTCCTTGTCTCTCACCTCGCTGCAATGGGATTGGTTTTGTACTCTCGTCCTGTAGTCGGATCGACATGGTGGCGTTGCTGTACGAGCACACGTGCAAACTTCAACACTTCGATGTACCTATAGTCAATGCGCCACCGCTGGAGGGACTGCAATGCTGTCCAGGTCTCGATTAAATCGAAGACTTTCTCGTAGTCCACAAACGCTAGACATAATGGCCGATTATACTCTAATCTCTATCTGTATAATCTGGCGGAGCGTATGAATGTGGTCTTCGGTACTAAAGCCTTTTCGGAACCCGGCTTGTTCCTGTTGCCGGGAGGCTGGAAGTCATCAAACCTGCGCTCGAGACGGTTCGTAAGAGTAATAGACCCATGGAATGGCTACTAGTAAACCCATCGAGTTTGGGCTCATTTGATTTGCCTTAAGGAGTTCTATTCACTTTGCCTATATGAGCGGAATTGATAATAGACTTGGTAAGTGGGTGGGTGACGGGACGGAACCCTGGAACAGATTTGAGAAACCTATCCAGCAAAAACTAAAAAGTAAAAAATAAATTCAAAGTAAAAAACTTTTTAAAAAACAAGCTTTTATTTAAATGCGCTAAAAATAATAAAATAAACTTTTCCTTTAAAACTTTTAATATCTATTTATAACGTCATTGCACAATTAGAAAGATCATAGATCATTTTAGTGGCTATTAATAACACTCAAATCTTAGAAACAAGCATATTTATACGGAAAAAACAAAAATTGATTACAGGACAGGATAATTTTTGCATCTGACCGTTGGAACAGTGTTAGGTTTGCATCAAAACGCTTGGACAGTGGCGCTTTTGCATCTAATACTTACAAAAAATCATCTACCGCCAATACAAAAGTGTCATGGCCGACCGTTCTGTGATTACTGTGATTGGCCAATTTGGACAGTAGCGTATTTTCAATTTAACTGATAAGGACTGTGTCGTTTTTGCTTCTCAATTTTTTTTCTAACACGTTTTTCTATGGCTTAATGCTAACATTGTATGCAAACGAGTTAAACCATTCGATAGGTTTCAAAATACTCTACCAGATGGCATTCTTAGTTCAGTTTGAGCCAAAATGGACAGTGGCGCTTTTGCTTTTAGCCCCCTCAAATAAGAATTCTCACATGTAATTATTTTTAACTATACCTATACATATTATTTATTTTATGTTAAATCGTTATGCGGTAAAAAAATTAAACTTTTTGAGAAAAAAAAAAATCTTCAGTTAAGTCACATAATCGTGATCTATGTACGTTTTCCCAACATATTAGAGTATGTCGGGGGCCTTTGGGGGCCTATTGTTGGAAAATTTAAATATATTTATTATAGTAGATATTTAAAGTTTCCTGAAGTAGCCCTGAAAATACACTAGACACCGAAACTAAACGTAAACTAATTCAGAACAAACGTGTTCGCCTATCCAAACCAGGCAGACATCAAAGGGCTTCCAAAGGCTAGTGGTGGACCTTCAAACGCCCCGCAACAGTATTATAACTAGTTCTATTATATCACAAACAAGACACGTAGGCTAGAGCGTCAGAGAAGCATTTAATTTAATAGATGTGAGACATTTGACGTTGCGTCTGATGCGTGGGCCACTCCACTATGTCGACACTGTTTTATAAAAGTCGCACTCATAAAATTGTTGTATTTCATATAGTAAGGTGTTGTGCACAATACGTAGTTATGTAGACCTGGGGCTTTACCATGAAATCTCATGATTAATTATATATCCAAAAAATTATGTACCAGATTGAAATTTACAACTGCATGTTTATGTTTACATTACAATGTTCATTGTTCATGTTCATGTACTATTTGACCTAAATACATATGTTTATTGCCTTACCATGAACTCTTGCTGCTGCAGCAGGGCAGTTTAACATGAAAGTCAGTTTAACACGAAAAGTGACCTGTGTGCTTACCATGAGTACAGTAATTAACAGGCCACCTAGCTATTTGGTCACCCAAACAGGTGAGTGGTCACGTGACAATATTATTGTCACGCTAATTAGTGCGTTCAGGGTACGACAGGTCACTTTTCATGTTAATCTGCCCAGCTGCAGCAGCAAGAGTTCATGGTAAGGCAATAAACATATGTATTTAGGTCAAATAGTACATGAACATGAACAATGAACATTGTAATGTAAACATAAACATGCAGTTGTAAATTTCAATCTGGTACATAATTTTTTGGATATATAATTAATCATATATCCCAACAAATTAGGAAACTACTTAAAAACTCTATAAAACAGTGTTTTTCTAGGAAAACTGGTAATCAAAGTTCTTTAGTTCATTTAATTCTTTAATATTTGTTTATCCTAATTCGATTGTCCCAAGTATTACGTTAAAGATTTAGCAATAATCGGGTTTAATGCTTACTTTGATAACTCTTGCGTCAAATAGCTACTATTACTTGGATGTGAGATAACAGTTTTGTGACCGCAAATTTGAAACGTCTGGAGGCGTTAAAGTTCAGCCAGTATGACATGATAAAGGACACGATATTTTATATTCATCATACTTAAGATATGTCGCCCACTGTACGTTAATACTATGTACGCAATATAAGTTAAGGTATACTAAATATTTGTTAGAAATTAATGTATCTATGATTGTTTTGTAATGGTTTTCATACCAGTAGGTATAGTCTTATTTATCTTCCTCCCCCGTTGATAAGGATTGTGACTCTTCTTATCAAGCCTTGTCATTAATTAATGCAACCTTGACCAGCATTCCTAACTTCTGCTGCATCTGGTCTAACAAACGTTTGGACTTCGATGGTCTTATTTACCTATATACATTATATAAAGAGTAAAGAAAAAAGTGATAAAGAAAAACAATAAATAGTATTATTTAGAAGATATCTTAAATAATTTGTGGCGACTGGGTATTCATTAATATTATAATTTAATAATTATAATATTAATAGCCAATCGCCACTAATTGAATTTCTGGCCAACATACAATTAGAGAAATTAATCAAAGATTGAACAGATAGTATACTAGGAGTTGTAAAGAAAACATTTTCAGAATTGCTTAATGTATGCTTCTGCTACTAAAGGCTTAAATAAATCACGATGTCAGCGCCACCATAATACCCTTAACCACAGAATAGATCGTTCCCAGCTTCGGAAATTGCAACAGAAACTGAATAATACACGAGGTACCGGAAATAATCGCACACAGTTTCACATGCCGAAGCATCCACTCGTTCGTTGACTCCAAAATCAATGCAACTCCCGATGATGAAAATTATTAAAAGTATTGTAATAAACACACGCATTAAGTGATTGATGTACGTTTCATAGCGATAGTATGTATTTATTGGCCGGGTTTGCAAAATGTTCAGAATTCTTCCGTCGCAATGGGAAATCATTATAATCTTACTTTTTTTTTGTTTCAAGTTCTTAAGTAAGTTCTTATTAAAAAAAAAAAGTTACGAGTTAATATAACAAAAGGTAGATCATATAGGAATGTCAGCTCAGAATCCCCGTCGGATTCTGAGTAATTACTGAAGATCTGTAGGCACGCAGATACTGTGCTTTTTCATCTACATCTGTATCACCAATTATCCTCGCAACCGAACTCTAGCTTACAATATAGGTATTAGGTATATTGAGTTTTTTTGCAATGTTTACCACCCCATTGACTACTCCCTTGCATACTCATATTACCTATATATTTATGAACCACTAGCGACCCGTTCCGACTTCACATGAGTGTATATATATTTTTTTATATACATACATAAACCAAAATAAATTCTTCAGTAGGTAGGATACTACATAAGTAGGCTTCTTATATTAAGATCTTCTGAAAGGGATCAGGTATTGTTCAGACATGACCTTCAATTAGTTTATTATAAGTTGGACATATATTATTCGTATGAATCGTATGTTTTATAATAAAGAATCGGCGTTCTGAGTATTGCATTTAGTTGGCATGTGTGCGTCACCAGCGACCTTATTTTTTCCTAATGGCAATATCGTATTACAATTTAACTTTGAAGTCCCTTAATGTTGTCTTTTACTTACGCGAACATTACACATTGAAATCAAACTACTTTTACGTGAGGGTACACCGGCATAATTGTGACATAAGGACGTTCAACATCTCAGTCCTCCCGTGACCATGGGTGCTGCAAAGCATTCGAAACGTCGCGATAGTACCTAATATCTAAATAAACCGCGATATAATCCGTAAAAGTAGTTTGATTTCAATTTGAAGTCCCTTTTTAGCAATGTTTTTAGATATGTTAAAAAAATGATGCGATACGTTAGTTGAAAATTATGTGCTTGCATTTGAAAAATTATGTGAGCCTAAACCATTGGTTCTCCAACGCTAATTCAACAGCACTGTTTCCTTCAACACACATTGTTTCCTGAACTAACATATAATACTTGTGTTCTGAAAAGTAACACATTTTCCAAATATTTATGTAAAAAGTACCTATTTCAATGAATGTTCAGTGAATTTAATATGAACACGACCTAACCCACACTTCCCCGTCTGTTTTATTGACATTGACAGCGAAAATAATCCCAAAGACAATAATAAAAATAATCTGATATCGAATATAGACGACGGTGAGTCTCTCGAGCTTTGTACGCACGGCCATATTTTACATAAGAACCACGAATACGTTCATATAAAATAACGTTGTTTTGATAGAGTTGGTTCATTACTGTGCAGATGCGACATTCATTTTAGTTTTTTAGCAATGGGATGGTAATGAATGGCTTTTGTTTGTTGCGCATTGAGGGTTTTTGAATTTTGACATCGTCTATTATACAGAGTGGAATCGTTAAGGGTCAACAGGCAGTATTTTAGTAATTTATAGAGATATTACAACAAAAATGAACTTGGACTAGGTAGATCCTAATGAGTAAAAGGTTATATTCAAAAGTTTGAGTTAAAATAAATCCATCCAAGAATTGTGGCATTTATTATGCGATAATCCTACCTTTATACTCGTACGTATGTATCTGCGGTACCAACGCAGATACAGATACTATTCTGCCGCCAAGCAATAGGTAGGTAGCAGTGGCGTGCACAGAGGGTAGGCAAAAAAACTTATTCGGCTTGATTTACCTATTTTAAGTATGTTATTATACCATTTCAAATATCCATAAGCAAGCAAATACTATAGACATATTAATTTGCATTTGAGAACAATAATAAGTTTATTCAGCGGCTCCATACTGACAAAAATACTTTGCCTACCCTAGCATTTCTCTAAACAGTCTTAATTTAAAAAAATCTTAGTTTGGATATGAATTAACGTATTTTTTTTTAATGTAAATGGATGTGTTGGTAATATTGGTTAATTTAAGGATATTTGTGCTGGAACACGAACAAATAGCATAAAGCATAAACAACTCGAAGATATTTTTGCCTGCTTTCAGTGCACGCCACTGGTAGGTAGTATGTAAACATACACAGAGACAAGTTATGTAAGAATTTGGACTCACACGAGTGTATAAATGTTTGCATACATGAAACATTTAGACCACTTTCTTGAATCTGAAAAAATCTATAACCTTTTTTTTTATAGAATCATTCTTATCATTTTAATTAGCAGGATACTTACTTTCAACTTCTTACTGAAATTGACTAACATAATACTAAACCTGCACAACACTCCCAAATACCTAATAAAAATCTGAAACAAAAATCAAGTCTTCATTTAGAAATTAATATCATATATCCACTAGACTTGTTTAGAGCAAATAGCAATAAGGTGAGGACGGAGATAATATCAAATAATAGGTTTAATCTTTCAAATGTGCTTCGTCCCACTCATAAACTTTATTATAGAACTTTGTACTCATATAAGTGTCACGTTCTTGTAGGAGAATTAAATAAATAATTGTTTCACGTTCGCCCCGCCAAAGAATTATTTTAATAACGATTCTTACTGGCCACCCCCCGGGAAGTCGTACTAACCCCCTTGATGTCATACAACGATCGTTTGCCAATTTAACTAACAGCTATATAACTGTAATATTATATTCCATCTAAAAGTAAATCTCTTGCAAAAAAAAAGAAAAGGTCACAAAATGGAAATATAAGGTATCCTTCGCAAAATAAAATTTTCAAGTTAATATTTATGTTTATGTATTTAAATAAAGAGGATTACATGAAAAGAAGATTACTACCGTGTTATTTTTCTGTCAGTCGGATAATTATATAACTTGAAATATGATACCATCTAACAAGGTACAGATACAGTATAACGAGAAAAATGGCTGGCAAGGTACTTTATAGTTTTGGTTCTCATTAATTTTATGAATATATTGGTAAAGTCAAATAAGCCGGGAAAAGAAACCAATTAGGCTATAATTAGGTGTTATAATTTTTACTTTGTTGTCATTTTCATCAGATTTCGAGATTCGTCTATTGAGTTTGGCATAAACCGACATATCAGCTGAAGATTGGAGAGCTATTGAGGCTTGGGGTCAGTACGGCGTGGGGTCTTAAAGAACTTGGACCCCACTGCGTGGACAGTTTGCACCAACCCATTGTTAATCTGGTCCGCAGTTTCGCATTCGGCGAGGCACTGGAAGCGATTATGCAGTTCGAGTTGAAAGTCTTCGGGGTTTCGGATTTGGGCGGTTTCCGGACGGAGCGTGGACTTCATCAGACGGGACCTCTCAAGCTTGACATTGATATTCAATGTGCCTCTAACAATGCGGTGATCGCTACCGGTTTTCACCCTGCTGATCACGGAGACATCATCGAATATATGCTTCTTGGTCGTCATGATGAAGTAAATCTCATTTTTGGTTGAACCATCGGGGCTTATCCACGTCCACTTCCTGGATGGTCGCTTCTTGAAGAAGGAGTTCATCGCAAAGAGTCCCTCCTTCTCCATGAAGTCGACCAGCTGCTGGCCCCTTTGGTTCCGCTGCCCGTACCCATATGACCCCACTCTCAACTCATCGCCATTCCGTGTGCCCACCTTCGAGTTGAAGTCCCCCATAACAACGGTGAAGTGTGTTTTGAACGTATGTATGGCTTCTGCTATCTCCTCATACAAAGCCTCTACTTCATCGTCAGGGTGTGCCGAGGTCGGAGCGTAAACCTGTATAACCTTCAACGAATACCGACTGGTTATTCTGAGTATAAGGTACGCTACCCTGCTCGACACACTATCGACCTTTATGACGTTGTTAATGAGGGACTTACGGACGAGAAACCCAACACCACCCTGAGATTTTCGATCTCCTTCCCGGAAGAAGAGCAAGTTTCCGGAATCAAGGGTTATCGTATCCTGTCCCTCTCGTCGGATTTCAGATAATCCCAAGATATCCCAGCGTAACTTGCTCAATTCTTCCTCCAGCTCGATAATCTTCTCGTCAGTTCTAAGTGTCCGGACATTATGTGTTGCCAGGGCCAAAGTTCGGTGGCGGTGGTAGCGGGGCATCTGCCGGAGATTCTTTGCACCCCCTGCTCGACCGTTACCCCGCCCGCTACCAAGGCGAGGAATAGAGGAGCTGCCGGGGACTGGGGGCCGTAAACAAACACTATCAATCATTGTGGGGGGGGGGGGGGTTGCCATAATCCCACACTTGGCAGGCGTCTTGGGGATCGCAGTTTCGAAAAGATGGATATATTACAGAGAAGACGCTGAAATTATCTTTGGAGGGCATTCTATAACGGATACTAAAGCCAAAAATGTATTTTTTTTTATTTTTGTCTGTCTATCTGTCTGTCTGTCTGTCTGTATCTTGGCTGAGCATCACGCCGAAACAACTGGATGGATTGAAACGAAACTTGCTTTGAGTTAATACTCCGAGGTAGGACATAGGATACTTTTTATCCCGACATTTGGCACGGCTCCCTTGGGAGAGGGGACTAAAGTCAAAATGTGTACTTGGTTATACGCTTGCTCCGATTTTAACAATTTTTCATTATAATTATAATCAATATTTGTAAGGGAACAGTCATAGACAGTTGTTAGCAATGTTTGGAAATCGAACAGGTTAAGCAACGTTAGGTAAGGCCATTAAATAGATGGGTGACCGTTTAACGCCATTTGAACTAAACGTCTCCATGCTTCGGAGGGCAAGTACAAAGTGGGTCCAAGTTTTTAACCGACTTTAAAAAAGGAGGTTTCGTATTCTATGCGAATGTATATTATTGAAAGTTTAGTTAACGTAAACACAGCGCGGGCGGAGCTGCGTAGGTCAGCTAGTTAATAATATAATAATAATACCAGCCCTTGTATTTTTTTATTTTGTGAAATAGCAATATATAATTAACACGAACACTTGGTAGGAATCGAACCCACCTATCGTGTAGCTAGCGGTCATTGAGTCTAACCACTAGACCAATAGGACCATCGATATATATATATATATAGTATATCGATGAATAGGTCCGTCCGGATGCAAGGCAATCGCAGCAAAAGCGCCTTGTTTGTGACAATGGATTTACAATTACCGTCCGTAATCGCGATGCGGTCGGATGGCAGACCACAATCCTGATTGACAGTTGCGTTTACCATTGAACAGAATATTCCCGTTCACAATATGTACTTAAAATAGGATAAGATTTCAGCTTTGTTTATGAAATGTAAGTGTAAATTCGTATTTTTGGCATTCTTATTATTACACATTTCCACTGGATTGGAATATACATAGGTATATAATGGGTTATACAGTATTTGCAACGGCTTATGACGTGTGCTAATACGAGGGTATATATAATATATATACCCTCGTATAATAATATATTATATTATTAGGTGTACTTTACTTGATGTGTTTTGCTGCAATTTGAATTATTACCAAGAAATTAATACCCTTCGTAGAGGAGCAAGCGAAACTGCAAAATAAAACTCAATTAAAGCTCATTTCTTGAATAAACACACCCATATAATGTATTATCTATTACTAATTTAGAATTATTATTATTGTTATTACAAAAAAGTCATTCCGTCTAAACAATCAATAACAAAATTATGATATTTTAAATAAGACTCCATTGGCATTCAAATACAACAAAAACCAAACAAAATGGCTCTATACGATTAAAACTGAGGGCTGAGTGGTCGGCCACACTGCAGGCCTAGCGCGGTGGCGACGGCGGGCACGAAATATCAAACATATGAAACCGCCGCTTGTGGCCACACTGAAGTGACTTAGGCGGAAGCCTAGCGCGACCGGCTTGAGCGAGTTAGCGGGCGTACTTTTCAAACGTTCCTATCCGCGCGTTCTGGCCACACTGCGGGCCTAGCCAACAAGCGACCGATCGCGCGGCTGGCGGGGGTATCAAACCTTTTCGGACTTGTCGCTCAGCGTACGAGCGTCTGAAGTATTTTTTTTTATAATCAATTAACTTTTTTGGCTACTTTTTCAATTTTTAATATAAATAAAAATATATCTTTATTTATTTAACTGTTTTTAGTTATTTTGTGCGCACCCAGCACACCATCTCTTGTGTTCAACGCCTCCCATCTCAGGATTGACCTATGGTTTGCGACACCTGAAATAAGTTTTAGCGCCACAACAGCCCGCGCGTTACTGTGGCCACCCGGCGCGCCCGCCGCCGCGCTAGGCTCAAGTCACCGCGCGTTCACGATGACCAACCACTAACACAAGCGATAACGTATTGTTTGTAAAACGAATACACTAAGGTCTCAGGATTCAAAAAAATGTATGGACGCCTGTGAATTTGCTGCTACAACTCCCATAAGTGCTACGCCGTAGGCCGCGTAGGCGATCTACTCAGCGTATTTTCTACGTAGCGTATTACAGCGTATTACGTGTTATTTTCTAGACACAGATAGGATCAACAATAATAAAATAATTTACACAAGATCCTGTTAAATATTTTCTTATTATAAAAAAATCTAATTAATTTCCATTAGGAGTGTAACATAACTTAATCCCGGTTTAAGTGCTCGCCTACGTCTTGTTTATAAATAAAATATTAGGAATACCTTAAAGAAATCTTTTTGGAGATATTAAATATTCAAATTTTTATTACTGATGTATTAAAGAAATTTTCAGCGCAACGTCTTTTACATGAGGACGCAAGTAAGTTTACCTACAATTACCTATAATATATCCTGGGACAATTCACACACGGTCATCTGATCCCAAACTAGGCAGAGCCTGTACTATGGAAACCAGACAACTGATACTAATACTTATATACTTTTTTTTTGTAAATACATACTTATATAGATAAAACACCCAGACACTTGGTGGGAATCGAACCCACGACCTGTTGGTTAGCAGCCGTCAATACTTTACGTTTATTGGAGAGCAACAGTAGCTTAGCCAGATGAATCGTCTTGAGCATCGATTAGTATATCGATGGCCTTAAGTGAAAGAAAATCTCAATTCCCAGCCTGGTAGTACACATATGAACACCAGTGCTTGGTTTTTTTATTGGAATATGGAGTAAGCGAGAATCTTAGGCATTATTATCTTTGCAATTAACTCAGAGTACCACACTCACGTTGCTAAATGCATCGGTGATCATCGACTTTGCGCTGGCTCTCTGGACAAAGTAACATTCTACAAGCGTTAAGAATTAGCGTTATTGTATGAGAATGACATGACATAGAAAAATCACGTGACAAATTATAGGGAATTGACACCGTTAGCGAATGAAGAAATAGAATCGCTAAGGAGCGATTGCATCTTGTTTAGGCCCTCAGCATGGCGATTTAGCGATTCGCTGCGCTCGATCGCTGTATCGCGTTTTGGCGCCCCGCTATGTACTCGTACGAGTGTGTTATCAAAATCATGAATTTCAACGATTTTGAGTTTGGCCGCTGTATCTTTAGAAAAGAGAATAAATCGATATTTTTTCATGTTAAAAGTAGTGTGTATGCTGAGGCTCTTAATTAGGCCAATTAGTATAGGATTTTGAGAACGTGGGTACAAAGGGTGGGTTGAACTAGCTAACTAACCTTCCTTCGGAGTCGCTGGACGTTCGGGGTGTGGGCCCTAGAACGTCCATTGAGTACGGCGGCGACTCCGAGGAGGACGGCGGCGGGGTTACGACCCCCGTCCCCGTGAGCATCGTGTCAGATTCCCTGGAGCTACAATGCGCCTCCCAGCGGCGGGCTCAAAGGCAAAGCCCTTGGTGCAGACCCCACCAAAAAGCCGCCAAGAGATGTGCCGATGTGATAGCCGCGGGGGTTTTAGTGGGTAAGAATCCCACATACTCCGGTCGAGCCCCACAGCCTCTGGGGACCTTTTGAAGGATTCTCCCGCGTCAAAAAAAAGCTAACTAACCTTTGTCTTGACGTTAGGTAATACAACATTGGTTGTTCCAAGATTTTAGCTATTCCAGCTATTCCATTTAATATCACTTGATCTAACAATTAGATATCTAATACTTCGGTGTGTTGGCTAGTACGAGTACATGCTCGTGATAAAATTATTTAAAGTGTGAGATATAAGTTAGTGGTGTAAGAGGTTAAGAGCTTATCGTAAAATTACTACATATTCTGTATATTCCGTAAACGCAATGATTAATAAAAACATTTTCAAAATGCGGAAATATTGAACATATTTCCGCAGCAAAGATTAACCTCATAAGTACTGGTAAGGGAGTGAAACTAGTGACCGTCCCAGGTTTGCGTGCAGTGTCTACTAACAATTTAGTAATAATGAACTTAATATGATTTTAGAAAAAAACTATTGCGTGAAAACGTACGGGCATCAGGCGCGTCAGAAACAATTTTTTTTTTTTTCGTTATGGCTAAATTACGATATGTCTTCATAGAGTTTGTGTGATGGTAGATCGCTATTAATTTACCTATAAACGATACTGTTTCTCATTATAGCTCTTATTTTGATTCACCTTTTTGCCTGAATGCCCCTGGCGGAGGGTTATGTTTTTCGAGAGTATGTATGTATGTAAGTATGTATGTACAGTCAATGTACAGTGACTTTTAATATGTCGTAGATTCGTCTTAGTTGTGAGAGAGACATAGGCTATATATTTAAAAAAAATATTATGCGAGCCGCCAGCCGCCATTTTGTATTTTTTTTTAGTTTCAAAAACATAAATATGGGTATCAAATGAAAGGTCTTAACGAGACGAATTGAAATATATATTACATATTACATATATATGCAATGTGTAAGCCAACGTATAAGCTTGGCCATACAAAGGGGTAATGCCGCCAGTCTTTTAGGTACCCTTCCCTCCCAGTGCGGCGACAACTTCGAGGAAGTTTTTTACCTAGTTTAAGTGTACATGTTTGTAAATAAACTGTAAATATTTTGTTTCAATAAATGTCAATAGCAATGTGTAAACATTCCTGTGTTCTTCAAGTAGGTACAGCTATATTTTGTGGTATTTTTTTAAGGTTGTCTGGAAGAAATCGCAACTTGCGATAAGACCGCCAATGTATACCATTGTATATTTTCTTTGTACTTCTTTGTTTTCTGTACTTTTTGGTGTGCAATAAAGAGTTCTCTATCTATCTATCTACAGGTTACTGTATCATTTAAAATTAAAGGGTACTTTGGCGGGCCTGTTGGTCTAGTGGTTAGACACCCTGGCCGCTGACCAATAGGTCGTGTGTTCGATTCCCACCAAGTGCCTGGGTGTTTTATCTATGTAAGTATGTATTTACAAAAAAAAAAGTATTTATGTATTAGTATCAGTTGTCTGGTTTCCATAGTACAGGCTCTGCCTAGTTTGGGATCAGATGACCGTGTGTCGATTGTCCCAGAATATTATTATTATTATTACTGTATCATATAAAATTACCGACCTTCAAAGATATTCGATATTCAATAACAAATGTGTTAGGTGGCTGATGGGCAGCATTTCGAGCGCCTGGTCCCCCGAGTCGATAAGGTTGCAGCGGCCTTACATAGGCTGCTCCCTAATCTTGGGGGGCCGAGCGAGGAAGTTCGCCGCCTCAACGCCGGGGTCGTGCAGTCCGTAGTCCTCTACGGGGCGCCCATTTGGGCGCCGAGGCTGGCCATACGACGCTGTAGAACAAAAATCTACAGCGTCCAGCGGAGGATGGCACTGCGGATTGCACGAGGATACCGAAAGGTGTCCTTCGAGGCAGCGACCATACTGGCACGCTTTCCGCCCTTAGACATCCTGTCGGGCATGTATGCGAGGGTCTATGACCGGATCCGCATCGCCCGCCAGAGTGGCGGAGGCGAGCCGGTGGCGCTCGAATCCATCAAGCGGCAGGAACGACACATCGCTCACGCGACGTGGCGCGAGCGGCTCCAGCCGGAGCATATAGCGCGCAAACGCGTCGTTGAGGCATTCCTGCCGCATCTTGAAGCCTGGATACAGCGACGGAGTGGACGACTCACCTATAGGCTTACGCAGATAATCACCGGTCACGGTTGTTTCGGTGATTATCTGCATAAGATCGGACGTGAAGCGACGACGAGATGCTTCCACTGCGACCAGTCTGACTCCGCCCAACACACGCTGGAGGCTTGCCCCGCGTGGTCGTTGGAGCGTCGAGACCTGGTCGCAGTCATCGGATCGGACCTCTCCCTGGGCAGCGTAGTGTCGGCTATGCTGTCCGGGGATGCGGCGTGGGGAGCGATGGCCGCCTTCTGCGAGACTGTCATGTCCCAGAAGGAGGCCGCTGAGCGGGAACGCGAACGCGCTGATCCCGCTCGGCGAATAAGGCGCAGGCCGCGTCAAGCGGCCGCCCAACGTCTCGCTCCCCAGCCCTGAGCCCGGGGCTATTAACAACGGGCAACCTTTGGAGTCGCTGGACGCTCGGGATGTGGGCCCCTTGAGCGTCCATTGAGTACGGCGGCGACTCCGAGGAGGACGGCGGCGGGGTTGCGACCCCCGTACCCGTGAGCACCGTGACAGGTTCCCGGGGGGCTACAATGCGCCCCCCGGCGGCGGGCTCAAAGGCAAGGCACTGAGGGGCCCCTGGTGCAGATCCCACCGGAGAGCCCTGGGGTCCCCTCTCATGTGCCGATGCGACAGCCGCGGGGGTTTTAGTGGGTAAGAATCCCACATACCCCGGTCGAGCCCCACAGCTCCCGGGGATCTTTCGAAGATTTCCCCCGCGTCAAAAAAAAAAAAGAAAAAGAAAGGTGGCTGATGGGCAGACGCCAAAGTCTTACTCGGATCACCACTTACTTAAAACAATATTTCTTTTTACCGTAGAATTTTAGCAACATTTTCTGTTTTTAACCGACTTCAAAAAAGGAGGACGTGTATATATTTTATACAACAGTGCGAACGCATAGCGTGCACGCAATATCTTTGCTGACGTATGTATACACACTTAAAATGTCATGCAAGCAATCAATCTGATGGAGCACGTGCGTTGGCTTATATTGATCGGTGCTACACTCCACTTTAATTAATACAAGATTTTATTTCTACATGCCACAGCTATTTGCTGGACTAACTACAAAGTTTCCTTCTTGCATATTCCCTCGTTACGTCGTTTCTTTTTTACTGAGAGTAGTGTTATTGGAGAAAGACAATAGTGTTTTTAGTACTTATTGAATGACCGAAAAGCCATGGTATGGAATGGTAACCAAATCGCTGATGAAGATGTTCTATTTCATGTGATGTCCTTTAATATTTTTCTATAACCCGCCATACTTCACTGCAGTTGGCGGCTTAGTCTATAAATCACCATGCAGGCTAAACGTTCAGACACACCGTTCAAATAAATTGCCTGGATTTTTCTTGACAAATTTTACTATACCGTCACGATGTTTACCATCAATAATACAAAGATTATACTAATCTATACTTATAATAAAACTGTAACTGGTCCAATTATGTACATTGAAGATATTTTGAAAATTATATTTGGAGGGCATTCTATAACCGATACTGAGGCCGAAAATGTATTTTTTTTAATTTTTGTCTGTCTGTCTGTCTGTCTGTCTGTCTGTCTGTCTGTCTGTATCACGGCTGAGCATCACGCCGAAACTACTGAATGGATTCAAATGAAACTTGGCATGATTTGAGATCTTACTACGAGGTAGGACATAGGATACTTTTTATCCCGTAATCTAGCACGTTTCTTTTGGGAGAGGGGATTTAAGTCAAAATGGGTACTTGGTTATACGCTTGGTCCGATTTTATCAATTTTTCTTTATAATATAATAAATATTAGAAAGGGAAAACACTCATAGAGAGTTGTTATCAAGGTTTTGTAATCGATCGGGTTAAGCAACGTTAGGTAAGGTCAATAAATAGATGGGTGACAGTTTAACGCCATTTGAACTAAACGGGTCCGTGCTTCGGAGAGCAAGTAAAAAGTGGGTCCCAGTTTTTAACCGACTATAAAAAAGGAGGTTATGTATTCAATGCGAATATCTGTATTAAAAGTTTAGTTAACGTAAAAATAGCGCAGGCGGAGCTGCCTGGGTCAGCTAGTAATAATAATACACACATCAAAAGTGTCTAGGGATCAAGCATTTTTGGGCAAAAAAATGGGCAGAAGAACAATGGCGTTTCGTGTGCTTTTCTGATGAGTCTCGTTTTGGTATGAGACCGGATACAAGACGTATACGACACTGGAGAACCCCTGGACGCCAACAGCGATTAAAATCCTGCCAGGAAGTCCATCCTTATAGTGGTGGAACCATCATGGCATGGGCGGGTATTTGGATCGGCGGAAGAACTGAGTTGATTTGGATCAGAGGCAACCTCAACGCTCAAATTTATGCTGAGACGATTGTATCAGACGTCATCGTTCCTCTACAAGTGCAAATCGGTCCCTTATTTCAGTTAATGCATGATAATGCACGACCGCACACCGCAAGAGTTGTAAGACAGACTCTCGCCGCAGCTAACATCAATGTCCTGCCCTGGCCTGCTCAGTCGCCAGACTTGAACCCGATTGAGCATGCATGGGATATGCTACAGAGAAGAGCTCTGCCGAATATGGAGGGTATCCAGTCGCAAGAAGACCTTTTTTTGTTGTTGCAACGAACATGGGCGGCCATTCCACAGCGTGATTTGGATGAACTCATTTTGAGTATGCCAAACCGATGTTCTTGTGTTGTTAGTGTTCGCGGTAGAAACACGGATTATTAATTGTTTAAGTTACCCAATAAAATTTTAAAGAAAACTGTTATTTCAGTCTTTTTTTCGAACTTTTGTGTTAGTGGTTCAAATGTCAAAAATCCCTTTATTAGGAAAATGGCAAATTTCTTTATTAATGCAAAGGTGACTTGGTTTATCGTTACTGTGACAAACGAAAACACTTTATTTGATGAATCCTTAAAGAAAATTTTAATTAATATCAATCAGGAGAAAAGTTATTGCAAAAATATATGTTGATCCCTAGACACTTTTGATGTGTGTATAATTATACGTACCTCGATTTTTACGTAATGCGCCTCTAGCGCAGGGGAGGTAGATTACTACCTATACCCACTTAAATACGCGTAGTTATCCACTGATAACTATTACAGTTACAAACTACACTTACTGCACACACATTTTTTTTGTTGCAGGGTAACCTTATGGTCCCTGGGACCCCGTTGAGGGTTCAGGGTATGTGCAGTGACGTATAAGGCCTACATCCCAAACTTCCAGCGGCTCCGAAGGACACTGTACAACATAACTTATTCCGCTAGCTAAGGTACATTTTGCTTGACTAGTCTTACTCAGAAAATTAAGTAAAACACGTTTGATCATGTTTCAGAAGATCGTATAACAAGACTAAGTATACCAACTTCTAACAAAGGTATTATACGAGCACACCGTAGTTATTTGTCCACAGTGGGACGCCACCGCGCCGGTGGCGTGCCCCGAGTGGCCGGAAGAACTAAGGAAGTGACGATTAGATTCGTTGAACTATTTTCCGCCGATAATAGTCACCGACAAGCTACTAATGACGTTTACAGTAATGGTCATTTATTTTGCGTTGGTAACACGGCGCAATCTAGTTACAGCTGTTGCCCATTGTGGCGACAATAAATTAGAATGTTCCGTTCCATTAGATTTTCGTGAGCATTAGTAGGTACGCTTATTTTTACAGCAAAATAAACAATATACATAGACAATTCTTTATTGCGCACAAACAAACAGATACTAGAAGAATTAGACACAAATTATTAAAACATGCAACAATGGGCGGCCTTATCGCTAAATGCGATCTATTCCAGGCAACCTTTGGATGGAGAGGAAAATAAAGAAGTTACAAAGAGCAGAGGGTGCGCGCACTTGGTATGCATAGACACATAATTAACACAAAGCCACATAAAAAACACATATTATGTTGTTGTATACTTAGGTTTATAACTGTTTTAGATACTTCTAGTGAAAATGTATGTAAAACTATACAGTGTAGTTAGTGGAGAAGTATATAAAGCAAACATAATAAAGATAAGGTAACAATAATAAGGTTGTTCATACTCATAACTTTATATAAGAACATCCTGGGACAATGTCCACACGGTAAATACGACAAGCTTCATATATTATAGTAATATCATAGGCATATCCAAAGGCGTTCAGCTGGATACGAAAACTAACTAATCATTCATGTGTACCACTGCACAGGCAAGATAAGGCCTAATTTACACAATGACCGCTATGACAGTGCTCGTCTCTTGTTCCATGTGACGTCCGACGTCAGACCTGAGCGTCAGACCACATCACTCACTGCGGCAAGCACTGTTTGAGCACTGATACTACAGCAGATAGTTCGTTTTATAGATGGACAAGACATTGAACGGCCCAATTTCAAGTGCCTACTTACAAAATATGTATAAAACATGCAACAATGTTCCAAAACAATTTTATTTGTACCTTTTAAAAGTTGCCAAGAAATGCATAGATTCAATAAAAAGCAAAAAGTTTAAAGTCGGCTGTAAAAACCGTTTTCATGATTCACCGCAACTCGAAAAAATTACTGCGGGATTAAAATATCTGTAACGTAGATATGAATTGCCTATGTGAAAAATAGTTTTTGTTTTATATTTTTAAAAACATCAGCCACTTACTAGTAGACTAAATTAAAGAGCGTTTATTGAAACTAAATATTGACATCAGCCACTTACTTAGGTAAATTAACATTAAGGTAACGTTCGGTCGTGGTTAAATAATATAAATACCTCGTGGGGTGTCCGGATAAGAATAGCACCCTAGACTAAGGGAAAACAAGAAGACGGGCAGAAGCGTCTTCCTATTAGATTACCTACCACCTATACTGCGATCCTCAAGCCGCCTGCCAAGCGTGGGGATTATGGTAACCCCTCCCTTCTAAAGGGGGAGGCCTTTGATCAATAGTGGACATCTTTTGGCTGCTGATGAAAAAAACATTTAGAAAATAGTTTATATATAATATAACCTGCAAGACTATACATGGACTTAAATCTTGGAACAAAATATTATAAAAAAATATTCAAACCTGTTCAGCTGTAATGAAAACGATGACTTACCTGAAAAGAATATATACATATTAATATGGATAACATCATTGTAACTTAATAGTGTTATTTAATAGGTGATGGAAAAACTAAATATCTATTTAGTTTAAGAAGATAAGACCCACCCTTCTCTCTGCCCTCTTCATAAAACATGTGTATAATAAAATGTTTTTGGAGATAATACGATATTGTAAGTCTTCAGAAAACATAATCGTGAATAAGCTACTTAAGTATTCAAGGAAGCGTTGTCAGAACCGTTAGAAAACCGTTAATATTTTTGGGAAATAATATATGTACACGAATATATGTATACAAATTAAAAATTATTTTATACCAGTCCTATTCGGAAAGTACCTTCTTATTCTCAAAAATGAGGCAGAAAATGGGAAAAGTGTATTGAAATCCATTGTTTAAACGTGTAAGCGGGTAGAAAAAGCATCGATATAATAGAAAAAGTATTTGAAAATAGATTTCTAAAATAAATTTTATTTTTATTTTTTGAAAATATCAGTATAGGCAACTTAGTAGTGACATAAATGGAACAGAACATTTGCTTTGATCGCACATATATTATTTAACAATATCTATCATGATTTATAAACGGTAAAAAATATAATATAAGCTCCAATCAAAATATAATATAATTTTTCTCAAAGATGTTACTACACAACTAGGTATGTCGGAAGAATAAGTGATTCCGTAAACTGTACAATTTTAATATAATCTTCAATTAAATCATTTGTCTTTATTTTTTTTTAGTATGTGTAGAGTTATTTTTCCTATTTATTCCGGCTACAGTCTCATTGTTCTTTTTTATACAACCCAGGTGGTTAACAAACGTGCGGCACACCTGATGGTAAGCAGTCACCTCAGCCTATGGATTGTTGCGACACCACAAGAATCACTAGCCCGTTGCCAACCCTAAACACATTAGATATTAAGTCTTTTGTGTCCGGTAATAATAATATAATATATTGGGACAATCCACACACGGTCATCCGATCCCAAACTAGGCAGAGCCTGTACTATGGAAACCAGACAACTGATACTAATACTTACATATTTTTTTTTTTTGTAAATACATACTTAAATAGATAAACAACACCCAGACACTTGGCGGGAATCGAACCCACGACCCATCGGTTAGCAGGCAGGGTGTCTGACCACTAGACCAACGGGCCCGTCAAATATATTAATAATTTCAACAGCTACAGTGCCCTTCACGCCGGAAAGCAGCAATGTTAACACACTACACTGCTGCTTGGCGGCAGAATATCTGACACTGCGGCGGTACCTACCTGGACGGCCCCTTGCACAAGGAACCTAGGTATTACCTAGTCAAGTCGGTCACTCTGCTCCTTCTGTGCACAATTGTGAAATGTACCTACTGTTTCTTCTTTATGCGTCCTCTTTAATGCGTGCACGGAACTATTCATGTTGTAGCAGAAAGTCAGGACAATCAGATACACATACCTACCTATCAACAGCTGATTCCCAGGATGCGCCAGGCGAACATACATTTATGTATTTTTACGCCATTTGAGAAGGCTCTTTGTGCGGAAAATTAATTAAAAACCTAGCTACTTTAAGAAAAACTTTCTCTATACCCAGCCGAAGCCATATATGCATCTGTTTGTTACATTTTAACGGAAACTTCAACGTTGTTCAGAAACTTCAATGTTGTTCAGTCAGAAATCATAAAAATACCTTAGCTAAGGAAGAAACTTTCAAGGTATTTGAAATATACTAGTCCAAACAAATATTTGCAAAGTCTGTTGGGTACCTCTGCAATTAGCATAAATGAGTGTATATTTTATTTGAAAACGCAGGATTTTTTTCCACAGATTTCTGTGTCGGGTGTACCTAAATGCGCTCCATCTTAGGTTTCGTTTCTTTGAATGAAGCTTTTCTTTCTTCCGCATTGGGGGCTTTTTGCAACCGTGTATAGTTTAAGTGCACTAAACGATCAATGTTGTTTTATTTTATTTGCTGTTATATTTTGCCATATAGCTATAAAGGTTTTTCCAATTTCTGATATATTCGAATGAAATCAATATTAAGTAGGTAACTGATTAATATTATATAGTAAGATTAATAGTATATAGTGCAATTATTGTAGATGTCACTGTCCCCCATGACGAGAACCTCGTGAAAGCGGAGAAAGATAAAGAATGCAAATATCTTGATCTCGCGCACGAGGTTGTCGACCTGTGGGACATTGATAAGGCAATCATTGTACCTATAGTCGTATCCGCCCATGGCCTAATGGCCAAGAGCCTCGATAAACACCTCAAGAGGCTCACGTTAGACGGCTGGATCAAGGGCCAGATGCAGAAGGCAGTGCTCCTGGAGACGGCACGCATTGTGAGGAAGTTCCTCTCTCTGGAGCCTTAACCACCGTCTGCTAGGACCCTGTTCCCGCAGCCGGTTGGAAGCGGTTTTTTATATTTTTAAATGTACTTACTTGTTTTTATATTTATATTTAAAAATGTAAAATAATTAGTTTAAAATGAATAAATATAATAATAATGATAATTTCTTATGAGACAAACAAATCCATATTAACAATAAAAAATAGGAACAGATCAACAAATAATTATAAATTAACACCGTCAGCACATTCACTGAAGGATCGGAGAGTCCCAGTGGGACCACTGGGTCCGCCTAAACGCTCAAGATGCCGTTGGTAGCTACTGCCCCGCAACCGCTGCATCATCGTAGCACATCGCTTGCGTATAATCGTATTAAAACTATCCTTACGAGCCTCGGCAAACATGCCCGATGCACTACAGAAGCGAGGCAAACCCAACAGTATTCAGTATCCTAATTATATCAAGCCCCAGGTTAAAAATTTACATAATAAAGGGTATTTAAATTTAGACCAAAAATAATCTTCGTTCGTAAGCTCGTTATTTTTTTTAAACTACCTATCACTATATTACAATGCGGCCTGAGCTTAGAAACTTAGTGGGTTTATGTTTTCCTTTTTAGGTACCTAATTTAATATTATTTACTAAACTTGCCCAGTAAGTACCTAGTCAAATTTAGGGATGCGACTTTTAGGTTTTTAAAAACTAAAATAAAAATTCAAAGACGTGTGAGCAGAGTGAGATGCTCTCTATAATTGAATTCAAAATACATTGAACAGTCTTAACGAAGACTCTTATCTAACGCAGACAGCGGAGTCAGTTTTACCGGTACCGGTGCCACCCAGGTGTAGACGCAATGTCAGCAGTCTATAGTCTTAATGTTATGACCCTGTGTGGCACAGGAGGTATAACTTCTCCACCACCAAGAGCGAAATTATCCGAATCGGGATTTACAGTATTCGGGTGATTTCGCGTAAAAATGAACAATTTAGATCTAAATTTATAAAGGATATATGCTAAAATACATAAGGGTATAATTACGTACAATAATATGGTCGCAAGGCTTACACTATTGATTTTCACTGCACTTAAGTTTCCACTTGCACTGAATTCACTTTCCAAATTTTTCACATTCAAAATTTGCGACAACTGTTTTAGATCATCAAAGTTAATATCTTTCATGTCCAAACTTTTATTGGAAACTGTTTTCAAATGTGTCAGCTTGGGGAGATCGATGAGTGGTGTTAATTTTTCGTTAATCTTGTTACCATATTCTCAGTGATGGTGGAGTTGGAAATCCCCTAAGAAAACAGCACAATTTTCTTTGACGCGTAAAATATAAGGACCATGAACAGATTTGTAAGAGGCCTTGTTTTCACATGTTTCTCTTAAAATGATCTCATTACGTGTGTAGACCAGCCAGTCATTGTTTCTTACGCGCTGTATCTTAATATTTTCCATATTCACAGAAATGGCCTCGCAGTTGGTCACATTAGCTCGGAATTTCATTAATTGCTCCACACAAGTTTCTCCTGGGTATAGTATAACATTATCATCATCGCAAAGATATTAGTCTTCTCCAATTTCTTCACAGGAACGTGCGACCGGTAGGTGCTTCAGCCCTTTCACCATAAGGTATGGGAATTTGGGAATAATTGTAAGAGTCTTGTTCAACGCGTAGTCAAATACAGGTAATGAGTAAAGTTTATAATAGTTATAAATGTTACTATCAGTTAAAGGGATTTCGAGTATAAATGTTATCTGATTTCCTTTAATAAATGCCTTAACCGCTATTGTCCTTTCTAATTTAACTAGATTATTTGTGTTAGCTTTATACATAAGATTATCTGATTTTTCAATATTTTGTAAAATTAATAATAATTCCGTAGAGTTCACAATGGATTGATGTAGCACCGAAACTTTACTGAATGCCAATGCTGTTTCAATTTCGTTTAATGTAATATAAATTGACCGAAAGTTAGCACTAAAAATATCAAACATTGTAAGAACTTGTGTGAATAATTACTAAAGAGTGTGAATAATTACTAAAGAGGTAAACTCCATTTACTCCAAATGGAGTTTACCTCTTTAGTAATTATTCTCTTAACTAGATCTTCTATGACCCTTAGTCTTTCGTCTAACATCTTAGTATTTATGTGTAACGTTTCTGTGCTATTCACAAAAGAATCCAACATCTCTGTTATAATGGTAATTTTCTTATTGGATAACATCTGCCTTTCATTTAATTGTGCAATAAGGGAATCATAGTGGTTTGCATCTTCGTGGTCTAAATTGCCCGTTATGAGTTTAATTATTGATCCTAGGGGATTTATAATACCTCTTTTTACTCTAACTGTAGGCATTAACTGGCTAAGTTTATCTACAGTTATGCTTTTTAAATAATCTACTTGCTTTCTTAATCCTAAAAAATCTATTGAATATTGGTTATTTTTATCAACTAAATTACAGAATTCTAAATATTTCCTTAAGTTAAACCCCAGATTTAAATCTATTCCACTTAAATCTAATACCTTTAGAACAGTCCATTTGTCCTCTTGTTTATAGGCCTGTCCCATATTAATTGGTAGCACACCCGGATTTTGCTCAATCTTTTGAACTTGAAGGCCCAGGCTTTGGGCCACCAGGATCATTGCGATCAGGCAGCATCTGCGGAGGGCGTTTAATATTTTTAATGGGTACCTTAGTTTGCCTATTCCCTATTGTAATGGGTACTACATTACGTTGTGCCTTTCCGCTTACAATGGCTCGCTGATACCGAGGTTTATCCTTACTTTTCCTGGTGTTAACGTCTTTAGCAAATATAACTTGCCCTTCTTCAAAACTAACACTATCTTCACCACCTTTCTTTTCCCTAACCTTTTCTTTCTGTCGTAATAATTTATTAGATAAGTATTGGTACAAATATTTAGTCCTCTTTGCGTGATCTTTTAATATCTGTTGCGTATAAGCTCTGTCAAAATCCAGACTAAACATATGATTTGAATCGGTGTGGCCGAAAACGACCTCAAATGGCGTAAGGCCTGTGGCCGAATGAATAGCATTATTGTAAGCCATTACTGAGTATGTCATCACAGATGCCGCGTCAGTACACTTTTGCTCATACCTAGCAAGCCGATAAATTTCTATGATTGTAGAGTGAAACCGCTCTACAATACCTGTTGAGTTCGGGTTGTTAGGGGTAGTAATGTGTAATTGGATTTTGTACATGGCTGACATTTCTTTTATCATTTCATTATTGAACTCTGAGCCGGGATCACAACTTATTTTAGTGGGAACCCCGTACATTGAAAAATATTTAATCAGAGCTCTAACAACTTCACCCGTTGATCTATTACTGATTTCTAAAGCTTGACCTAGTTTGCTAAAAGCATCCACGATCGTTAGGTAATATCTATTTTCTATACTAAAGAGGTCCATAAAAACTTCCTGAAATGGTGCACTCTGAGTCTGTGTTAATTGAAGGTTTGGTTTAATTGGTTTCCTATCATACTTCATTTTCTGACAAGCCTCACATCCATTCAAAACCGCTGCAATCGTCTCTTGCATATTATTCCAATAGAAGTTTCTAGTATTCTTAACATAGTCTCCTTAATTCCTCTATGACAGGTTTTTCCATCGTGATACTTTAAAATTACTGCTTTCTGTTCTTGTTCATCCTCAATATAGACCACACGTTTCGTACATTCATAAAAATCTATCATTCCTCGTTTGAAAGGACTAATTATCACATTAGAAAATTCTCGTCTGTGTTCTTCCTTTTCGAAATATATGAAATATTTTATTTTCGGTTTAATGTATTCCTTCAAGAATTGTTTTATAAGATTTTCATTTCCTACGGGAAGAAAAACTTCTAGAATCTTTTGCTTTTCGCGGGACCAATTTTTAACCTGGATATCATTTTTAAACCATTCGAATACAAAAATTTGGTTCGGTTTAGTATCGATGGCTTCTTGGAGTATTGGAATTCCGTAAGATTCTAGGTCAGCTGCAGAATGAGCTGTGGTTGTGCTACTGTTGTCTGATCTAACTGGATAATCTGGTTCTACTGAATCTATTGATATGGTTGCCTCAGAATCGGAAATGGTTATAGTTTCAGAAGAGTCACGGTTTCGTTTGTCAGTCGATGGTTTACTTGTCTTTTTAGTCACGTCATCGTCACGTCTTGATTCATTTTCGTCAACATTCACAGCCATAGATTCAGCCTCATCATCAGAGTCTAAGGCGTTGAATTTAATTCGAGAAAGGGCGTCCGCATTTGTGTTTTGCTTTCCATTTTTATAAATGACGTCAAAGTCGTACTCTTGGAGACGTAGTCGCCATCGTGTTAGCTTGCTATTTGGCTCCTTCAAAGAATACAACCAGGCTAATGGTCTATGGTCAGTGTAGATGGTAAATTTCCGACCATAAAGGTAAGGTCGAAAATGCTTAACCGCCCAAATGATTGCCAATAGCTCACGTTCAATGGTACTATATCTACTTTCAGTGTCACTTAAAGTCCTACTTGCGTAAGCTATTGGTTTGTCACTGCCGATGGGGCCCTGTGACAAGACTGGCCCTAAGGCCACAGTTGATGCGTCAGTTGTCAATATGAAGGGTTTGTACATAGTCTGGGTATTGTAGCAAGGGAACAGTTGTCAGCAACTCCTTACATTTCTCAAATGCATCAATGTATTCTTGGTCAATGACTACTTTATTACGTTTCTTCAAACATTTTGTTAAAGGTTGTGTTATCTTTGCAAAGTCTTTGATGAAACGTCGGTAGTACCCTATCAGTCCTAAGAAGCTTTTAATCTCTGTCGGAGTCTTTGGCAGGGGATAGTCAAGTACAGTCTGAATTTTGTCGTTGTTTGGTCTGAGTCCGTCTTTGGTGATCGTATGCCCTAAATATAGAACTTCTTTTCTCAAAAATTCAGGTTTATCAAGTTGTATTTTTAAATTTGTGTCCCGAAGTCGTTCGAAAACCGTTCTCAACTTTTGTAAATGTTCCTGTAAGCTACTTGAAAATATAATTATATCGTCTAAGTACACCAGGCAATGAATGCCTTGCAAGCCTCTTAAAACATTATCCATTGCCCGCTGAAATGTGGCAGGAGCCGTTTTCAGGCCAAACGGCATCCTAAGGAATTCAAAGTGGCCAAATTCCGTGCTAAAGGCAGTTTTCTGCCTATCCTCTTCGTTAACTTCTATCTGGTGATAGCATGAGGCAAGATCTATTGTTGAGAAATAAATGCTTTTCCCTAACTTATCGAAAAGATCCATTATATTCGGTAAAGGATACTTATCGTCCACTGTAATTTCGTTTAACCTCCTATAATCTATCACCATTCTATGCTTTACAACGCCTGAAGCATCTATTTTCTTTGGTACAAGATGAACGGGTGCACTCCAAGGGGAGTGAGACTCCTGTATCACGTTATCTGCTAATAGCTTTTGTACCTGCTCTCTAATCTCGGCTGCTTGTGCGGGAGGTTGGCGGTATGGTTTAATATAAATAGGGTCTTCGTTTTTAGTTCTAATTGTGAGCTTTACTTTATTTGTAAATGTTAATGGCAGATGTTCGCAATAAAAGATGTCCTTAAACTCTTTACATAGTCCAAAAATCGTCTTCTTTTCCTCCTCATTCATGTGGTCTAAACGTAATTTTGTTAAGTTTTCTTCTAATAAAGCATCTATCTGAACGTCGTTCACGTCTTTTAAACCATTTACTTCGCAGTCACTCTTTTTATACTCTTTAATTTTGAACGGTTTCGTTACTGTCATTATTGCCTCAACTTCTAAGCTATTTTGTATAATCGTGGTCGCGTAACCATTTTCGCATCTAACTAGAGCACTCGGCATTCTAACTCCCTTACAAAATTCGGTATACTCTAAAATTCCTTCTCCTGTGTGCAAGTGGGTAGCATTGTTCCGTACGCGGTGCTATCCTTATTTCATAACTGGTTCGATTATGTATAATAGGAATTGAGGTAGTATTGGTTTTTAAAATGTTACGTTTTAAATCGATCAAAGCGCCAATCTGTCGCAGTAAGTCATCTCCTATTACACCATCATAACGGGGGTCTACATCATATAAATAAAACTTGTGTTTTTGGTAGTAAAGTTATATCTATAACTTCTGAATGTGAACTGGATGCATGTGTACTTATAACCTTTTCGGGGACTGATGAATGATCTCATACTACCAGTATCTATCATGAATTTAGCGTCGATTTCGAGGACTTATATATATGGTAGTTTGAGATTTGGATCGCAATTAAGCTCTATCACTTCCGGGGATTTTCCGCAAGACGCATGTGAAAATTTTGGACCTTTTCGGAAATTACTGGGGTTGCCTCATTATGTCCGTCACTGTTATGGTCATCAGGGAACGAGATCCGAGCCTCCTCTTGCTGTATATCTACTTCCGGAGAATAATCACGAAAGGGACCCTCACTATGCTCATTCTGATTATAATTATCATAGCACTCATCCTGTTGATTGCCATAAAACTCTAACTCATTAAGTCTAAAACCTTGTTGCGTTTTTAGAGGTGGCGCGGTACGCATCGATACGTCCGTGGAAATATTTGCCTGATTATTGGTTGACTGAAAAGGCCTATATCCGAATTGGGCATTACCCGAATTTTGTGGGCGCATACCGAACTGTTGCGGGTGCATCCCGAACTGTTGTGGGCGCATACCGAACTGTTGTGGGCGCATACCGAACTGTTGTGGGCGCATACCCGTTTGGGGCTGAGCGCCAAAGGATGGTTTGTAACCAAATTGTGGCCGATAGCCAATCGGTAACGCAGGTCGGTACAGGACTTGTCCTTGATGTGGTGATGTACCAAATTTAAATTTTGGGGCCGAATATTGACCAGGTGAATTAAAAGGTTGCATGCCAAATTTAAACGTTGGGGGTAAAACTGAGGGTTGCGATACGGTACTAGGTTTAATAGTAACTCGATTTCGTGCGGTATATCGGTCCTGGAAGTTCACCTCTTCCATTACCACACTTAATGCTTCCTCAAGGTTCTTAGGCGATTTTAGACGAACGACCCTAACCATATTTTCCTGTAAATTATACAGGAAAACGTTTAAGGCCGTGTTATCGTATATAGTGATTTTGCTCCTTTTTAAATTATCGTCCGTAAGTGAATTTACTTTTGATAATAACGCTGAACGTACAGATTGAATTCTACTACAGAAGTCCAGGTAAGATTCGCCCTGTTTAATTTTTATGCTTTCCAGTTCGATAGCGATGCATTCCTCGCTACGCGGGTCTCCAAAATGTTGTGTCAGTAATTCTTTAAATTGAGCCCAAGTCTCAACATCCTCACGCTCACTGATAAGGGCCGCCGCTCTATCCACCAGCCTACTCATAATAGTATGCATTACGTATACGTTCTGAAGTTGACTGCCGGCATACTTATCAATGACATATTCACACTGTCTAATAAACAAATTTAGCTGTCGCTTATCCCCACCGTAAAGTGGTATAAGCTTGAGCATTTCGTTGGGAATTAAAGTAATCGTAGATGAACCTTCTTGTGCCATCTTTATGAAATATTATTAAACTTAATTAACTAAAAACCACTATAATTACCTATTCGCACTGAGATATATAACGGTGGTACGTATTTCGATCACACAAAATTACGTATTATGATTATCACTTAACACTTACTTTATAAGTTTAAAGAATAAAATTATTATAACAAAATTCCGATTCCACAAATTTTATACGAAAATCAGATAACGTTATAAGAGAAAATTCCAATCTCTAAATAACAAGACTCTTCAATTAATAAAATTAGGAAAAACAGGTAAAGAAGCCCAGCCAGCACCATCAGCATCGCTCCAACCACTTGACAAATTTATTTGTTCGATGGATCGCCGTACGCGCCGGGAAACGCGAAAAATCGGTAGATATTTATACCAATATAATTGCGAACACTATAACGCGATTGTGGCGGCGATCCTGTCCGCAGCGCCAGTCAAATTTAGGGATGCGACTTTTAGGTTTTTAAAAACTAAAATAAAAATTCAAAGACGTGTGAGCAGAGTGAGATGCTCTCTATAATTGAATTCAAAATACATTGAACAGTCTTAACGAAGACTCTTATCTAACACAGACAGCGGAGTCAGTTTTACCGGTACCGGTGCCACCCAGGTGTAGACGCAATGTCAGCAGTCTATGGTCTTAATGTTATGACCCTGTGTGGCACAGGAGGTATAACTACCTTATAGTAGATATCTAGTTTATTTATAATGAATAAGTATTTTAATTTGTCAGAGCCAATGTGTTGCCGTCGGAATCTGAGGTCAGAATGAATAACGTATACCTACTTATATGTATGTAGGACAATTTTTGACCTTTGACTGCCGTCACGTCACGTAACAATATAAAAATCCATTGTGTTTCGGACACTTGGCGTTTAACCTGTTATGAAAAATTGCAATTTTTACATGTTGTAGGAAATTAACCTAAGTTACTGTCGTCAATTAAATGGCAAAAAGGCAACAAAGAGGATTTTTTAAAGTTTTTAATGTAAATTACCAAAATAATTTTATCATAATCACTTTCAGGCAAAAGACAGTTGATTTTCTATAAATAATCAGAATTTAAAGATTTTTTTATTCAAATAGTGAAATTCACTAAAAAGAATCAGTAAAGTACCAAAAAAGTTAAAATAGTAATAGTCAATGACAGCGATAGACTAAACTAAAACTTAAAATTTGTCTGTATTTATGTCCGTAATGAAAGCTCCAGTAGGACAGTGGGTCACATGCATGTCACATGTTTATATTTTATTTCATATCCTCTTCGGAATGATGATCGTATGTACCTACTAGACTGAATACAGAAAAGTCACTTTGATTTGATGAACCAGTTTTAAGTCGAAACAAAGAAAACAAAATATATTTGTTATAACCAACAAAGAAAACCAAATAAATTAGGTTTAAATGTATTCGTTGTGTTCTGGACGTTACTGTATCAAGCTTGTAGTTTGGTAAGTTTTAGTAGTATCATAGGTCTGTTTGTAGCAAAATTACCGGGTGGCAGTCAATAAATTACTACTGCATACTTATAATGCCATCTAACGACTAGTAGCGAAACCAAATGTTTTATTTTTTGGATTTACCGCCATCTATTACCAGATTGTAGTACTCGTTTGTGTATGGTAAGGTTGGCAAATAGTTACAATTTTCGGTGTAGATAAGCTTAGATGGCGCTGTTTCAACAAATTGGTATTGTTTCCTAGTTTCTTACTAGAGGGCGCGTATTTACAATTAACATTGGTAATTAGAAATAGATAGCGCTGTTTAAACGGATTGCTATTATTTCTCACTAGAGGGCGCATAATATTTTGATTGATTCTAGTATGAAAAAATAGATGGCGCTTATTCAAATCCTATCGTCGAAAAATTATTAATGTCGTTATTGGAGGCAGCTAAAGGAAAACGAACTGACCGCACTGGCGGCTAATAGCACAGAATAATATAATAAATAATGATGTTAACAGTTGGCTAACAGACCGTCTCACAACAATTAGTCACAATTAGCCACACTCAAAAACACCAATTAGTCTTAATCTGTAGTCTAGTCGACAAACGAAGTCAATTATTACCTACCTACCATCCATATATTATATCGATGCTACCTACCTTTGTACTCAGATCATTCCTAAGTAGAGTTATCGATTATCACGTACGTATTAATAGAACATAATATGCATAAACGGTTCCGAGAGTTAAGATAATCAGATTGAAATTAAATAATCACACACTACACCCTCACCACCCTCACGGCACGCCAAGGCTGCTATCTTCTGGAGCGGAGAACAGTGAAAAGTGGCAAGTGTTTCCATTGAAGAGGTGCGAGGAGGAGTCGAGTCAAATAAATATTATCAAAGCGCTCCACTTATTTTTATTCTTTTGGTTAGAGTGTGTAGGTTAGATTATAGATGAAAATAAATACCTACTTAATAAAGGGTTAGATGCTACCAAAATGTTAAATTTTCACCGGCCGCGGTCGCACTAATAATTATAATAAGTAGAGAATATCAACATAATAATAATAATATGCTTTGTTTCGTGATCCAGAATGTACAACTTTAACAACAGTACAAAACATAACATCATACGTTATTAACATGGATACAACCGCCACATAATTATCATTATTTACGTTAAAGCTGCAATATTTACAAAATGTTAAATAACCTTAAATAACATCATCATCATCATCATCACCAGCCGGATGACGTCCACTGCTGAACATAGGCCTCCCCCTTAGACCGCCACAATGAACGACAATTTGCTATTTGCATCCACCGGTTGCCTGCGACGCGAACAATGTCGTCGGTCCACCTAGTGGGAGGCCTGCCTACGCTGCGTCTTCCGGTTCGTGGTCGCCACTCGAGAACCTTTCTTCCCCAACGATTATCGGTTCTTCGAGCGATGTGGCCTGCCCACTGCCACTTCAACTTGCATATTCTACGAGCTATGTCGGTGGCCTTGGTTCTTCGGCGAATCTCCTCATTCCGGATTCTGTCGCGCAAAGAAACTCCGAGCATAGCTCTCTCCATAGCTCTTTGTGTGACTCTGAGCTTCTCCAAAAGGCCAGCTGTTAAAGACCACGTCTCAGTACCATAAGTCATCACTGGCAACACACACTGGTTAAAAACCTTTGTCTTCAGGCACTGCGGAATTTCTGATGAGAAGATGTCACGTAGTTTCCCGAACGCTGCCCATCCGAGTTGGATTCTTCGGGCGACCTCTTTGTCGAAGTTGGACCGACCTAACTGGATTGTTTGTCCTAGGTATACGTAGTGGTCAACAACTTCGATTGTATCGTTCCCAACAACTACCGGTACGGGTGCAACATGGACATTAGACATGATCTTCGTCTTGTCCATGTTCATTTTAAGACCCACCTGTTGGGAAACGCTACTGAGGTCGCTGAGCATTATATTGAGGTCCTCCAGCGACTCTGCCATAATGACTATATCATCGGCAAAACGAAGGTGAGTGATGTATTCGCCATTGATGTTGATGCCGAATCCGTACCAGTCCAAGAGCTTGAAAACGTCCTCCAATGCGTTAGTGAACAGTTTCGGAGAAATAACGTCTCCCTGTCTCACGCCTCGCTGCAATGGGATTGGTTTCGTGCTCTCGTCCTGTATTCGGATCGACATGGTGGCGTTTCTGTACAAACACTTCAACACTTCGATGTATCTATAGTCGATATGGCACCGCTGGAGGGACTGCAGTACCGCCCAGGTCTCGATTGAATCGAAAGCTTTTTCGTAGTCCACAAACGCTAGACATAATGGCCGATTATACTCCTCGGTCTTCTGTATAATCTGGCGGAGCGTATGTATGTGGTCTACGGTGCTAAAGCCTTTTCGGAACCCGGCTTGTTCGGGAGGCTGGAAGTCATCAAACCTGCGTTCGAGACGGTTCGTAATGACTCTCGAAAACAGCTTGTATACATGGCTCAGGAGTGAGATGGGTCTATAGTTCTTCAACAAGGTGTTATCACCTTTTTTGAAGAAAAGAACCACCACACCCCCGTGCCATGCTTCTGGCGTAGTACCCTCGAGTAAGACGGAATTAAATAACTTCTGGAGGACTAATAGTACCGGTTTTCCACCCGCTCTCAGAAGTTCTGTTGTGATTCCGTCTTCACCCGGCGCCTTGTTGTTCTTAAGCTGTTTGAGAGCCATTCTAATCTCGTACAGGCTGATGTCTGGGATGTCCTCAGTGTAGTGTCGGGTTAATTTAGCTCTGGTGTCCTGAGCTGTTCTGGCAATGGGTTCCTGTGTTGAGGTGTATAACTGTCCGTAAAACCTCTCGAGCTCTCTCAATATCTCCGGTTTCGATGAGATGACACTGCCGTCGTCGATCTTCAGCCTGGTCATATGGCTGCGCCCAATAGACGAATTCTTTGCGAACACTTTAGAGCCCTTGGTTCCGCTCAATTGCGTCCTTAATACATACTGTATTATAGGAACGCAAATCGTGACGCATGGATTTCGAGATTCGTCTATTGAGTTCAGCATATTCTGACATATCAGCTGAAGATTGCAGTCTCATCTCAGTCCGGGTTTCCATTAACTTAATGGTTTGATTGGAGAGCTTCTGAGGCTTATTACGGCGTGGGGTCTTAAAGAACTTGGACCCCACTGCATGGACAGTTTGCACCAACCCATTGTTTAACTCGTCCGCAGTTTCGCATTCGGCTAGGCACTGAAAGCGATTGTGTAGTTCGAGTTGAAAGTCTTCGGGGTTTCGGATTTGGGCGGTTCCCGGACGGAGCGTGGACTTCATCAGACGAGACCTCTCGAGCTTTACATTGATATTCAATGTGCCTCTAACAATGCGGTGATCGCTACCGGTTTTCACCCTGCCGATCACGGAAACATCATCGAATATATGCTTCTTGGTCGTCATGATGAAGTCGATCTCATTTTTGGTTGAACCATCGGGGCTTATCCACGTCCACTTCCTGGATGGTCGCTTCTTGAAGAAGGAGTTCATCGCAAAGAGTCCCTCCTTCTCCATGAAGTCGACCAGCCGCTGGCCCCTTTGGTTCCGCTGCCCGTACCCATATGACCCCACTCTCAACTCATCGCCATTCCGTGTGCCCACCTTCGCGTTGAAGTCCCCTATAACAACGGTGAAGTGTGTTTTGGAGGTATATATGGCTTCTGATATCTCCTCATACATAGCCTCTACTTCATCGTCAGGGTGTGCCGAGGTCGGCGCGTACACCTGTATAACCTTCAACGAATACCGACTGGTTATTCTGAGTATAAGGTACGCTACCCTACTCGACACACTATCGACCTTAATCACGTTGTTAATATGGGACTTACGGACGAGAAACCCGACACCACCCTGGGATTTCCGGTCTCCTTCCCGGAAGAAGAGCATGTTGCCAGAATCAAGGGTTATCGTATCCTGTCCCTCTCGCCGGATTTCAGATAATCCCAAGATGTCCCAACGCAACTTGCTCAATTCTTCCTCCAGCTCGACAATCTTCTCATCGGTCCTCATCGTGCGGATGTTGTGTGTTGCCAGGGCCAAAGTTCGGTGGGGGTGGTAGCGGGGCATCTGCCGGAGATTCTTAGCACCCCCTGCTCGACCGTTACCCCGCCTGCTACCAAGGCGAGGAATAGAGGAGCCGCCGGGGACTGGGGGCCGTATGCAATTATTGTCTATCATTGTTTGGGGGGGGGGAGGGGTTGCCATAATCCCCACGCTTGGCAGGCGTCTTGGGGTCTTAAATAACATAATATCCACTAAACCATGCAAGCGATGGTGCGGTAAACGGCAAGTAAACTAATAAAACGCACCTATAATCAAGTTGTCTGCAGCATAGGTAAGCAAATTATGAACACGGGTAATCGATTTACATCAGCCAAGATTGAGGGCCTAACGTGATTTCAACAAGGCTGCAATCAATCGATCTGCCGTCGTTAATAAATGTTTCAGCTACTACCGAGCAAAGAATTTTGAATAACTACTTAGAAACAGACCGGTCTTAGCGCGCATAATTTTTATCAAAAACTTGTTACACTGTTGTAATAACTCAATAGAAACGTGCGTACATTCTAACTGCCGCTTTCACAAAACATTAATTAGTGTTCAACTCAAAAACCGTGTTGAAATCGAATTATTTTGACACTCGAACGGTTACTTTGAACTCTGATGGTGAGCAGAGATAGATAAGCAGCTCCGAGATTTGAAATACCTGCTTAATCAGATTAAAAAAAAAAATAACTTTAATTGACGTTTGTGAGTGCGACAATAAGCCAACAAATATATATTTGAAGGAAATATGCTTAATTTCGTGTTCATTGCGATATTGCTAATGTCATCCTCAACACCATCATATTGATCGCGTACCATCAAATCTCACCATGATAAAATTATGTAGATATCTACTGAATGCGCCTACAGTTTGTCTTCAGATTTTTTTTGGGCGTTATTTTAATCTCTAAGACCGAGAGACTGCAACTGTACAAAAATATATACTTATAATATTCTAGGACAATCTACACACGGTCATCTGATCCCAAACTAGGCACAGCCCGTTTACTATGGAAACCAGAAAACTGATACGAATACATACTTTTTTTTGTGTACACATACTTAAATAGATAACACCCAAATACTTGGCGGGACTCGAACCCACCCAATTTTGTAAAAAACAAAAAATATACCTATATAAAGAATACACAATAAATAATAATAATACACTTGTGAATAATACACTTGTGATCGTAATATCCATTTAAAATAAACTTGTAATCGGTTACAGTTTTATTATGCGGTCGAAAAACATATGTTGAGAACCCTCAAATTTTTTTTTTTTTTTGGGAGTACAGACGCTGTTGGCCGCAGATGGCCATTACAGCTTCACCGGACAATAGGAGGCGAGCGCTTAAAGCACTCTAGCCTAGCGGCAGAAGTAGCGACGAGCTCAAGGGCACCTCAGGGAGGCACGGCCTCGGCTTGGGCTGTCGCTTAGAGAGGGCTGATTTTACCATCGGTGTCCAACGCGCCCCCACTGAAAAGAACCGGCAAGAAACTCAGTGGGGTGATGCTCGTCGTTGTGGTCGCATACGTACGACCCTTCGGCCTCGCCGGCGAGATCGGTGTCTGTTTGATAGTGTAGCATACGGTTGCCGGGGAGGGGCAGGCTCAATGCCATGGTCCAATAGGGCCGACATTGGGTCTGGGGGAAACCCCTTAAATATGTATGGCCCATACTCGTATGTTGAGATTGGAACGCGTTTACGCGAATGCAAACACAGTTTGGTATAGTTCAATTCAAACATAAACGCGGCTCTGTGGAGTTCGTGCATTGCGTCTTCGCGCATGTACTATCGCGAACACGATCATGTACCAGTTTTCAATCAAAATCGTTTGAACAACGTTATGTGCGCTTACCTCGCCGGTACGTATTTTGCGCCGGCTCGTGCAAGCGATTGTCGACCTAAAGGTGGTACACCGTTCGTGACCGCGAGAGTACAGTCAAGTTGACAATCGACAACCTCGGCATTACCCCGCTGATACCTTAAATTGGTTAGGTACTGCGCAGCGACTTGAACCTAACTTCACGGCCGCCTTTAAGTTTGCATCGCACTGTATTTTATTACAAAGTTGTTTTTGCTGGCACGTCAAGTTGACAATGTACTTAGGCGTTAAGTGGTTCTTCTTCTTCTTTAAGTGCCTCTCCATTACTGAAGGTTATCGGTTAGATTCCGAAACTTCACTTTATCCATGGCTAGTCTGAATAGCTGTTCTACAGACTTGATTCCGGTCCATTCTCTGATGTTACGTAGCCAGGACATCTTTCGTCTTCCAACTTTTCTTTTCCCTGCTATTTTCCCATCATAATGGTCTGTAGCAGGTTATATTTGTTATACCTGAGGATGTGACCCAAGTACGCTACTTTACGCTGCTTGATTATGCGAACCAGTTATACTTTTTTGGACTTTCGGCGGAGCACTACGACATTTGTCACCTTTCGTGTCCAACTAATACGAAGCATGCGACGATACGTCCACATTTCGAAAGCTTCGATCTTTCGTCTGAGATCTTCTTTTAGCGTCCACGCCTCACATCCGTAAAGTACAACTGGCCAAACATAGCATTGTAAAAGCCGGGTTCGGAGTGTTATTGACAACTGTCGAGAGCAGAACACTTTTTATTGAGACGCAAACGGATTTGTAATCGTTTACAAGACCATTTCATCGGCTGTATTTAGAATTCAATTAAATGAGCCGTAAACATAAGAAGTTCGGGGGTATAATTCCCACAGTCCCAAGTCCCAATTATATACGGGACACAGTACGAATTTCTACGAGTACATCGCACAAACCTTTTTAATTCTATAGCATTGCCAATACTTCATTGAAATTGAAAATACGGTTACGACACCCTTTACATCGGTGTTCAAGACTGGACGCCCAACAAAGTTACTAGACGCCCAAGTATATAAAACCCAAAAAATGACGGAAAATAAATTAATTGGGCTGGGGATGGAGTTGAAGCCAATATTAGTGGACGTAATAGCGGCTGCGGTGCCAACACACTTGGCACCAGGGAGCGGCCCAAGACGCAATATGCCGTACAAATGAGACTCCTGCGTCCGACTATGTAATGATACAGGAAACTTTGGAATCATGCATAATTATATTCTCTTCACGTAACTCTAGAACTCGGCCCCTAGCTAGGCAAGCACTCGTACATTTGATTGCTATTTTGTTTAGTTTATAATCTATCTATACTTATAATAAAACTGTAACAGGTCCAATTCTGTACATTGTAGATATTTTGAAAATTATGTTGGCCGCATCGAATAAACGTGCAAGTTAAAAACACCAACTTTTCAGGAGAGCATAAAAACGTTTAAACCTTAATATCGCGGGTTTCTTTGTAAGATGGTCTATACAATGTATAATAAAATTAAAGGTAAGAAATATATCTTTAGACTATTATAATTACTTTTAAGAAATCTTTATTTATTTTCAAGAAAATCCTGAAAAACCATTTAATATTATTACTCGTGTGAAATCAGAGTAGTCAGCTAATTGTTATTGATCATTACACGATTATTCGTGTTAATTTATACGAATTTAATAAACACAATGTAATGTAATGTTATACTATTATTCTAGGCAAATTACGCTTCTTTTAATTCCAGCTACAACTTTTGGCACGCTTGTATAAGAAAAAAGTTCAGTGATTTGATAATGGTAATGTTGAGATGCATTTTTATTAGTGTCAATAAGTTAGCTTTTCCGATTGTGTTATGAATATCATACTAATGCATTGTATTTTAAAAAGGTTGCTTTCGTAAAAGGTTTTCCTCACCACCAGCCGGAAGACGCCTCTCCCTTCGAACGCAACAATAAACTACAATTATCTATTTGCATCCATTGATTGCCCGCGACGCGCATAATGTCGTCTTCCCATCTAGTAAGAGGCCTACCTGCGCTGCGTCTTCCGGTTCATGGTTGCCACTCGAGAACCTTTCTTTCCCAATGGTTATCGGTTCTCTGAGCGGAGCGATGTGGCCATTGCCACTTCAACATGCATATTCCAAGAGCTATGTCGGTGACTTTGGTACTTCGGTGAATTTCCTTATTACGGATATTGTCACGCAAAGAATCTTCGACCATAGCTCTCTCCATAGCTAGTTGTGTGAGCTTCGCTAAAAGGCCATCAGTTAGGGACCACGTCTCAATACCATATGTCTGATGACACTGGTTAACTGTGATATTTTGGACGAGAAGATTTCGTGTAGTTTCCCGAACGCTACCCATCCGAGTTGGATTCTCCGGGCAACCTCTTTGTCAAAATTGGATCGATATAACATATGGATCGGTATACATCTACTTCTTCAGCCTGTGTCGGTCATCCATTTCTAGACATAGGCCTCCTCCATTTCCCTCCAGTTCCAGGGATCTTGTGCCCTTCTGATTCAGTCGGGGCCTGCGTATCCTCTGATATCGTCTAACCAATATTTAGGTGGCCGGCCCCGTAATCTTCTGTTCGAACGGGGCCTCCACTCCATAAGACGCCTTGTCCACCTATTGGACTGCATACGAGCTATATGTCCCATTTATCTCCATTTCCATTGGGCAATTATTCGGATGACATCCCTCAGTCTAGTTTTGTTTCTGATCTATTCATTGGTTTTGTGGTCGCGCAATCTTACTCCGAGCATTACCCTTTTCAAAGCTCTTTGCACGACTCTGAATTTCTCAGTGGACTTTTTCGTGAATATCATGATTTCGGCCCCATATGCCAGCTGGACACACTGCCCAAAGACTCTGGCTTTATATTTTATACTGATCCTTCAGAGATATACATAGTGGTCAAAAACTTTGAGTATATCGTTCCCAACAACTACCGGTACGGATGTAACATGAACATTAGACATTATCTTCGTCTTGTCCATGTTAATTTTAAGACCATTTGTTGGGAAACGTTGAGGTCGCTGAGTATCGTATTACGGTCCTCCAGCGACTCGCCATAATGACTATATAATCGGCAAAAGGTGAGTGATGAATTCGCTATTGATGTTGATGCCGACTAGCACTTAGAGTCATTTTTTAATGCTACCCACCACTGGATCACAACGTGGCCCCAACAGAGAAGATCCGGCAAGAAACTCAGCGGGTCATTCTTTCACTTTTTTAAACAGTGTTTGTCTTGTTACAATTAGATCAGCATCAGCGACAGTGTGTCTTGCCGTTCAAAAGATGAAATAAAAGAGAAAAAAAAATACGACGTAAGTACAACAAACTAAAAGGCCAAAGGGATAGTAGTCGGACCAGTCTCCCCAAGCTGCACCCGCGCACGAGTTGACTCGAGCAGCAGCCATCACTCCAGCGCGCCTAGCAGCAGCACTCAAAAACTAGTAAGCAAATAAAAAAGCCTAATAAAGCCTACTTATTAGTCGACAGGTAGAACTCGAGAGTGGAACAAACCTGTGTGGACGTGAAGTGCAAAGTTTAACTCCATTAAATGGATGTTGAATTAATTAAAAGCGTCACAACAGTTAGCGGGCACGCGGACCATTACCGTGCAAGAAGTATCCGTGATTTCACTCTGTCGTGGCGGGGCATATTTGTGAGGTTCCATAAATGTTAACAAGAAGTCATGTCGAAGTAATTTTATAGTTTACCTTCGACTGTAACCTCTCCATTTTAATAGTAAAAAAAACATTGGTCTCGATTTTAGTACTCTACGATTTTAATATGTGACCACCGCGCCCACCACCTGTGCTTTGTGATAATGATTTGCTGTACGATTTTAATATGGCAATCTATAGTGTATTTTTCAACGCTAATTTGAACATAAACTTTCTTTCTGTAACAAATAAGTAGGTACATTATTTAGATCTGGCGTACATATTACGATTGCTATGAGGGGATTTATTATATACCTAGGCATGGAGAAAAACCAAGTTTCGCCTCGCCATTTGGCAAAAACTATTAAGCTGGGTATCGCCACTGCGAGGCCGCCCCGCGAGACATGGCTCGCCAGTGTTCGGTTGTGTAGACGCATGTGCCTCGCGAGGCAACGTATCACTTGACGCTCCCGCGACACGCGACTAGAAAAATAAAGAAGAACACCGTACTTAATCTAGAAAGGTTATAAAAAAAAAAATTGTGGTGGAGGCATTTTGGTTTGCGAAACGCTGACGCCTCACATGCTGTGGCCGGTGTTAACTGTTTAGACGGAACTTGAGCATATCGAGAGGCTGCCTCTCAGCTCAGCGCGAGCATTCGATGAAGATGTAGCGTCGCGAGAAGCCTCGTGATATCGATACCCGGCTTTAGATCTTCACTTCCCATTGGGTGTAGTAGGGTGCGACTAAGGAAGAACTAGAAGACGGGTAGCAGCTTCTTCCGTGTAATATCCAACTACATGTATACCTGCTTCGATTCTCAAGACACCTGCCAAGCTTATGGCAACCCCACCCTACAAGGGGGAATGCCTGTTTTCAGCAGTGGACTTTAATTTTGCATCAGTTTGCATAGATAAAATAGTGTTATATTACCATGTAATATGTACAATGAGCACTTCATAACGGTTCCCATTTCAGATAGATAACGTTATATTTTTTGCTCTAGTTCTTGACTTGATGGTAACTAATGATGTAACTGTGCTTTCAGCATACTAACTTGTTATTAACACAGGGACAAGATCCCGTTGGCACAGTTATTGATGTACCGACAGCAGAAGGAATTAATTTTTTGGATCCAAGAATACTAAATCGTAAGAACAAAACGCTACTCGAAAGTGGCACTATTTAGCTGTTTTGTAAGGTGAGCTCAGTTGGGCTTCTCCAATTTTGAGCAGTGGATCTAAAAGGGCCACATTACGCAATTTACCTAAAAGCAATTCATGTTTTTAATTTCGAACATACCCCTATAAGTTCTTCTAGTTTTTGAAAAATGGTCACACTTTTTAGGTGAATCATATTCAATTCATTTATTAGCACTAATTAGCAGATTCATATTTTGTGTTAATGGTGCCATACGAAGAAAAATTAAACCGTAACTAATGCGTAACTATGATGATGTATGATTAACCAAAAGTGGCCTTTTTGGACCGGCTGGTATCCGCTGAGCCCTACCTACCTACTCTTCTATTGTATAGAATAAACAACATTACAGACATTGTACTTATTACCAATATTTTCAAAACTTTTGTAAGAGTCTAAAATGACATAAGTTCATAATGTCATTTCTTGTTTGGATTCACAATTATAATCCCACGGGAGTGAACTATACGTATATCACTACATGGTATAAAACAAAGTCGCTTCCCGTCTGTCTGTCCCTATGTATGCGTAGATCTTTTAAACTACGTAACAGATTTTGATGCGGTTTCTCTTAATAGATAGAGTGATTCAAGAGGAAGGTTTATATGTATAAAACATGCATAATATAGTAGAGAAATACTGATAAATTTGAGGTTTCTAATGTTATGTCGTAAATAAACACATTTTTTGTGCTTACATTGCAAACGCTGACTGAACCCTAGATAGATCAAATTAATGCACTACACTATTGTACATCTTAACAAGATCTACAAAAAATGTCCAAGATGGTATATGTTTATCTCTTAGGGATAACCCACAATAACCATTTTTTATCCTTTACAAATAATGGCTTATTTACGAAGCGATTTTAAGCAATACAGCATTAATCTTTATCCAATTAAGTATAAATACATTTTTTTACCACACGTGCGCAGCCTACGAGTACTAGCGCCCCGCCCCGGCTGCTAAGTAATACTGTAATAAGCATGTGTAGAGACTTATCGGTATAGCGTGTTGAGTCACTGTGTGTCCTTTGTTATTTCAGGTGGGAATACCTTCCATACTAGTACCTACTTTTATGTATACTGTAGCCGATGACGTCACCTGATGCGCGTTAGCTACATTCTCTTTTTCTCTGTCCCTATTGACTCTATCACAGTTCATGTTTAGTATATTAGTGTATTATGTATTTACGCGAATACTAGACATTGTAATTAATCTATTCTTACCATGACCATGACCATGTGACCATGGGTGCTGCAAAGCATTCGAAACGTTGGGAAAATTAAAATAAATCGCGATATAATCCGTAAGAATAGATTAATTACAGTATTAGGTATGGTTCATTCATTACATATACGTTGACGTGCTACAAGTGCTTAGACCTAGATGAACTTATACTATAATTTTCGTCTAGTCTTTCGTGGAGTAGGCTATGCGAACTTAAAATAAGTACTCTATCAGAATCTATAAAGCACTTCATTGAAATTTCGGTGATTCCTAACTTCATGCACCCAAAAACTTCAACACTCGAAATTGAAAAAATATCAGTTGACTTAATTGACATAGAAACTTCCCTATAACGATACACTGTGTACTCACTGAGCTAGGTAACTAATATGTATGTAACTACTGTTTCTTTTGTTGTGTGTTAATTAAATTCTATTTTATTTCAAATATATCAAATCATCTCACATCAAAATTTAAATCTAGTTAAGGCAGCTTATTCTGGCCTCTTCAAAGTCGCTGGATGCTTGGAAAATCAGCCCTAGACGTTAATCAAGTACGGTCAGGACACAGCAGTCAGGACGCAGCCCCACTGCCACTACCTTCGGGAGTGGCAGTGGGGCTGCGACCCCCGTCCCCTTAAGCATCGTGACACGTTCCCAGGGAGCCCCAGCGGTAGCCTCAAAGGCAAATCACTAAGGGGTATGTGGTGCATATCCCATTCGAGAGCTATGGTCCCTTCTTTTATGTGCTAATGTGAAAACCACGGGGGTTTTAGTGAGAAATCTCACTTACCCCGGTTGACCCCATTGATACCATATATGTAAGTTTTCCTCACGTGTACAAAAAAAGGTGATCCTGGCCTCCCCTGCAACATGCTGTAGCAAGCGACCGGTGTTATCAAGTCAAGGTCCTTGAAAAATGGAGTGCCCAGCCTCTTTACAGCGCGAGGGTCGATGAGGGTTACCGGGTAGGTTTTAGTGGGTAAAAATCCAGGCCAGCACGTAACCAGACCTCAGCATCTACTGAGCCTGGTGCCCTTTGATAGTTTCCTTCCAGACAGGAGATCCTGGCCTTCTGAAACAACTTGAACTTTCGCAACTTTGAGCAAGCGCACCTGTGCTCTAGGTCTAAACATAATACTGTTTTTTTTATATACCTACCAGGGTAAACTAATGTTTATATCTAAATTCTAAATTCTACAATAAGATCTTTACACTTATAACTCATCTCATTAAAGCCGTCTAAAGGCTTATGTTATATGGTATATAAGCGTTGTTATTAAATAAAATAATTAGAAACTCACCCGCCACCAGCTGCTAGTATCATCTGCATCTTGAATGAATTTGTCGTAATCCTTTTGTAAATATTATTTTATGAGAAGGACATGCCCGTCGAACAAACACTTACACTTCACTAATATACTTAACTTCACATATGTATACACTTATTTACACTTTACACCTATATTTACAATTTTACACTTAAATATATTTGCTAATTCATTTTTATTAAATATTTAATATTATTTAGTAGATCCGGCAGTGATTGATTTTACAGGTATTATTATTATAGCATTACAGTCTCATATCGAATGATTTGGCAGTTTATGTGTGATGGCAAACACAGTTTAGTGAAAAGTTTTATTTATTGTTCACTCACATTGCTGGTAAATAATAGTCGAAATAGCTTAATTGGCATTATTAGCATTATAAATAGATTGTAATACAAATAGAAACACAAGAAGTTTACTACTTCAATTAACCACATTTAATGATGATTACGTCATCAACTTATTATTATTTCACAATAATATAATTTGATATTAGGTACGTATGAATAAAAAAATCAGTAGACTTAAGAAATAGTGTAGAACTACTTCATGTTCAAACTGTGTAAGCACAACAATACATAGCACTTTCATTTCAATTTATTTATACTGGGGAAGATCATCACTCCATTCTCATACTTATAAATACCACGTCCATTTTCCAATAGCAATCACCAATCGCTACACAAAAACGTAGGATTTATTCGTTCGTAGGGGAGAAAAACTTTACTGTGAGTGAATAAGGAAACTTTTGGAATGTAGGACAAATAAGTGGGGCAACCACGGCACACTTCTTATTTAGCTATTTAGGGTACGCAATCGCGAGATGCGAGACAAGACAGGAGACCATGATACATCGCGGTCTCTTGTTCTTGTCACATACATAGGTACATACCGATTCTCATAGTTTTGTCTTGAACCGGACCTCTCTCACGAATGGACGTGTATCTCGAACTCTACCATAGCACTCATAAACAGACCAGTGCGTGAATCTACGAACTCGAGAAAAGCGTCACTGAAAAAGCGTTCGAAGCAGTTTGTGCATTATGTTAGTGCCTTTCTCGTTGAGTGTTTGTATTTAATTATATGTTCATACACGCAGAGCTTAGGGAAACATTATTTGTCTTAAAATAGTTAAATAGTTATTCTTTAAGGATAAGCAGGCAGATTTATTTTGATGTAAAAAAAATATACTTTTTTATTTACTTTTGTATTGTATTTATTGTACAAGTGTTTAGTAGATTCTAAGAAAGAGCGGGGCTTTCCTAATACAGGTTTTTTTAAACTTAAAAGGAGAGTCCCAACCCCTGTAAAAGCGCACTATCTTGTATTGTAAATAAATATTTTTTTTTACTTATTGCAATGAGGCGTGGTCTTTATCTGCTGGCCATTTGGAGAAGGTCAGAGTCACATCGAGCTATGGAGACGGCTATACTCGGTGTTTCTTTGCGCGACAGAATTCGGAATGAGGAAATTCGCAGAAGAACGTATTTGAGACTGACAGTTCTCAGGATTCACAATTGCAATGCAATTTGAATAGGCAATGCAACCCTTCATAATCATAATCAGCTGGAAGACATCTACTAAAAAAAATTCTCTCTCTAAAAAAGCTCACTGAACGACAGTTAGCCATTTGCATCCATCGGTTGCCCTGAACTGCATACGCAGCCTCTTCCGGTTCATGATCGACACTTGAGATCCTTAAATAATTTAAGGTAAGGCTGAATGATTATGACTATCGAAGGGCCCTACCCTTCGATAGTCATAATATAGGATTTATTAGCAGCTCAAACAAAAGCGCATCTGGATCCATCGCTCATACTTAGAGTAGTCCGCGAAATATCATTACCATACAGAAGATGTAATCTCGATATCTTCAAGTGGGGATGTGTTCCTGTTACGATTGCCAGCGTTCTAAGAGTAGTTGATGTGCCAAAGAGCTGCATTTGAGGCTGAGTGAGCTACAATTGAGGCTGGTTGAGCTACATTTGAGGCTGACTGAGCTAGAATTGAGGCTGAGTGAGCTACATTTGAGGCCGAGTGAGCTACAATTGAGGCTGAGTGAGGCACATTTGAGGTTAAGTGAGCTAGAATTGAGGCCGAGTGAGCTAGAATTGAGACTGAGTGAGTTACTTTTCGATTGCCAATGCTCTATGAATAGTTGATGTACAGGTGGTTGCGTGGGCTACGTTTGACTTTTTTGCTGCTAGTTTTGCGACTTTAACGCACGTTCCCTATTCTTGTATCGTCACCGTTAATAAGTTAGTAAGCTTTACATCCATGACATGATGATGTTATTTATCCATGACTGTAACTTACAATGATGTTGGGAAATAAAGTGGGATCGTGGTTAGGCACTAGCTTATTCTGATAGAAAACAAAAACGATGTGCTGTTACTAACAGTATGCACCAATGAAAGCTTGGAAAAAAATCAACATAGGTTTATAAAGCATTTGAACTATACCGAACGTACCGAGAGGAATCTTGTAGATACCACAATCTTCTAAGTCTTAAGTAGCGTCGTACTTTATTGGATATGGCTTTTCTGCATGGTTTATGCCGTTGAGATATTGTTTGTGCAGATTTGACTTGTAGAACCCTCTGCTTCTGTACTCCAAATTCGTACAAGACACACAAGTTTGTTTGCTGTGACTCATTCATCCACAAGCTATGCTCAGAACTCTATAGTTAATCGCTTACACAGAGATTATAATAAGAAATTTAATTCAGTGGACGTTTTTTATGGTAGTAAGTCTAGTTTTAAGAAAGACATTATAAAAATATGCCGATGCGCTTCTATTTTAATGATTAATAGTCTATGATCGGCTACAGAAAACGAAATCTCAATCAAAAAGTGGTCAACCGCCACTGGATACCATGGTATCCGCAGGCGGTCAACACGCTTTTGAGCCGTGATACCATAGTATCCGTGGGCGTTCCAGTGGCGCTGAATAATGTAAATCGGTTCTTGGCTTTTTGTATAGGAATTATGTTCTGACTGTGTTATTTTATGAGCTGTGGATTATGTTTCAAAATAAAATAAAATGTTAGATTAGATTTATTCTACGTAGTGCAGACGTATTGTTTCATTCCCCAAGTCCTGCATTTTACTGCGGTAGCTACAGTTACCCGGGTTAATATCCAAAGTTTCCGGGAACCAGCTTGTACTGTGAAACTTATTTTATTGCGCACGGCATTACATTACGACCACTTCATACATATACAATACACAAGTATAAATTGAGTAGAGAAGATGAATATAATACCTAAAAAAGTTAAATTGCTTAAAAAACAATATTGAGAGGTGTCTTATGTACACCCGCTTAGAACCGAGTTCCTTCTTTGTTCTGCCTCTCTCTCACCCTCCTCTCGCTGTCCACCTCATCGTTATTATCTGAGTCAAAAAATCAAAATTCAATTTTTTTTTTCATATAGGCTTAACTACACTTTTGAACGGTCAATTTTTTAAAAGCTACCACCGGATCACAACGCGGCTTCAACTGAGAAGATCCGGCAAGAAACTCAGCGGGCTTGTCATTTTTTCACATTTTTTTAAAAACAAAGTTTGTCTTTTTACAATTAGATCAGCACCAGCGACAGTGTCCTGCCGTTCAAAATATCAAATAAAATATTAAATACGACGAAAATACAACAAACTAAAATGCCAAAGGGATAGTAGTCGGACCAGTCCCCCCAAGCAGCACCCGCGCACGAGTTGACTCGAGCAGCAGCCATCACTCCCCTCAACCATATTGGAGGGAAGGGGGTGACCCGCCACACGAAGCCACCACAAGCAAAGACTTTTCGATGGCGAGCATGACCGATCCAAAATCACAGTGGCTCACGTTTAACATTTACCTTCTGCTGTTAAGCTGTGCCTCGTCAGGCAAGACACAAAGCACTTTAAGTGCAGTCAAGCTCATAGACCACCGAGTCAAATGCACATACAGTCGCGACCGTCGCGAAAAACAAATATACTATTAGGAAAGCAAAGCCGAGAGCTGTAATGTAATAATCAAACCAACCATGTCTATTTTCAAGAAAACTAAGACCTTAATACATTGCTTTACAGTTCAAGTGCGTTTGAATCTGTGTAAACATTAGGCAGCTTTTTAAATAACTTTATTAAAATACTAGCTGACCCACGCAGCTCCGCATGCGCTATTTTTACGTTAACTAAACTTTTAATAGCAGACATTCGCATCGAATACATAACCTCCTTTTTATAGTCGGTTAAAAACTGGGACCCACTTTTTACTTGCTCTCCGAAGCACAGACCAGTTTAGTCCAAATGGCGTTAAACGGCTTAACCCGTTCGATTACAAAACCTTGATAACAACTCTCTATGAGTGTTCCCTTACTAATATTTATTATAATTATTATGAAGAAAAATTGATAAAATCGGACCAAGCGTATAACCAAGTACCCATTTTGACTTTAATCCCCTCTCCCAAAAGAACCGTGCTAGATTACGGGATAAAAAGTATCCTATCACTCGTAGTAAGATCTCAAATCATGCCAAGTTTCATTTGAATCCATTCAGTATTTCGGCGTGATGCGCAGCCGTGATACAGACAGACAGACAGACAGACAGACAGACAGACAAAAATTAAAAAAATTACATTTTCGGCCTCAGTATCAGTTAAAGAATGCCCTCCAAATATAATTTTCAAAATATCTTCAATGTACAGAATTGGACCTGTTACAGTTTTATTATAAGTACTAGCGACCCGCCCCGGCTTCGCACGGGTGTAATTGAGAAAAAAAAGAAGTGTTTAATTTTAACTTACTGCCTTTGATTATAGAATTTCTTCAAAAATAATGTTTGTAGCTGACTTTTCGTAACGCAATATGAAAAAAAATTGTTTAGAAGTGACGCGTGAAAGAGCTACGACCTACGTATAGCTATCTATCCATGGGTCCAAAGTACTCAACGCTTAGGTTTAAGCCTGCAACGTTGAATCTCTGAATTTGTGATTTGTTAATTGTATTTTTATTTTTATTAGAAACTGCAGACGTGTACCGGTGTACAATTTGGGTGGATTAAGGACAGGAACAGAACACCATTTCTTTAAAACCAATTTATGGAAGCAATACGGGCTTCCTTGTTCGGTTTCATCGTTAAGACGTAGACGGGGGTCAACCGGGGAATTCTTACCCACTAAAACCCCCGCGGCTATCACGTCGGCACATTAGAGCGCGGTCCTGGGATATTTGTCGGGATATGCACCAGTTGAAACCACTCAGTGCCTTGACTTTGAACCCGCCGCCGGAGAGACACATTCCCCGGGAACCTGTCACGGTGCTCACGGTTACAGGGGTCACGGGGGACGCCTTTAATGGGATTTACGGGACCCTGTTGCTGGTCAACCGGGTATGTCGGATTCTTATTCACTAAACCCCGTTGCTACGGCCGTTAAATCAGTACATAAGAAGGAGACCTAGGTTATCCGTTGATATCTGCACCAAGATCCCTCAGTGGCTTGCCTTTGAGCCCGTCACCAGGGGGCACAATAAAGCCACCTGGGAAACTATCATCGTGCTCAAAGATACGGGGATCGCGGGGGAAACCTCCAATAAGTCCCACGGATCCCATGGGGAAGTCAACCTGGGTATTTGGGATTCTCACCCACTAAAACTCCCGTGGCTGTCACATCGGCACATGAGAGGGAAACCTGGGTTCTCGGGTGGGTTCTGCACCAGGTGTCCCTCAGTGCCTGGCCTTTGAGTCCGCCACCGGGGGGCAAGCATATTATATCCCAGATTTACCTTATATTATTTGGAATGATAATGATATATATGTAGAATAAACTTCTCTAGTACTTGATTGTTAAGTATGTGCCTCTTTAGGTTTTACTTACTTAGATAAAACTTCTAAATAAATTCAGTTAATATATAAACCTTGAAAAAATAAAAAAAAAAAATAAAAAAAAAAAGTTTAAAAGTACACAAATAAATCCCAATGAGAAATTTGAACCCGGACTCTGCTGTGCTTAGAAGAGGCTTTCGTAACCTCCAGACCACGGCTACTCTAATTCTATTATTTGAATTACTTGATCATATTCTTGTTATATGTCTGCTCAGTCCCTATTGCATGTAGCGTGATATTTTATCTTATGTATTAAAGTTATACGTGTACAGTACCTAATTTACGTACTAAGCTAATCTAAGTGAAAATATTTGTACCGCCATCGGTTGAGTAATAATACTGCTTTTTAACCCTGATAAGGGATAAATTTAAAAACAGATCCCCTCAGTGCTTGCCTTTCAGCCCGCCACCGGGGGGCACAATAAAAAAATAACCTGTCACCGTGCTCAAAGTTTCGGGGATTACGGATAGACCTCCAATAGGCTCCCAGGATCCTGCGGGCGGTCGACCGCGGTGTGTAGGATTCTTACCCTCTAAACCCCTCACGGCTGTCAGCACAAAATATGGGGCTGCACCGGGTACCCCTCAGTGCAAGGCAAGGGCCTTTGAAGCCACTGCCGGGGGCGCATTATAGCCCTCCGGGAATCTGTCACCGTTATAGCGGTGGCGGGGGACACGTTTAATATGTCCCCAGGATCCTGTGGGGGATTCTTACCCACTAAAACTCCCGTGGCTGTCACATCGGCACATGAGAGGGGAACCAGGGTTCTCCGGTGACATCTGCATACGTACAATACATGCATATTGTATTCCTACCCAAACAGACATTTTGGAAATATATTTTCATTATTTTATTTTTATTATATTTGGGAAAAAAACAAATGATACTACTTATTACTAATATAAGATCCAATGGTACAAAAATCAATTAAGTTTCCACTAATAACATTAGAGAGAAGCTAACTAGGTATGCATGATTTTAAATTTAAAAAAAGTATTAAATTCAAAAAATATATTTGAAATAAAAAGTGCCGGAGTCAATATGAGTTAAATATTTAAAACATTGAATCTTAATATAAATAAAAAAACAAAGTTTAAAAACACAAAAAAAAATCCATACACGGGTAGCGAACCCGGACAGTCCATACTTAGAGGACGCTTCCGTAACCACTTGACCAAGGAACTTTGATTTAATTCTTCGAATTACCCTATCTTATTCTTGTGATATATTTGTACCGCCGTCGGTTGAGTAATAATACTCCTTTTTTACCCTGTTAAGGGATAAATTAAAAAAAATATGAAATACAAATTCAATTAACTTTCTTAACGAAAGTCTGTGCAAAATTTCAAGTCAATAGGACTAAGGAATCGCGTTCTCTCATACAAACTTTGCCCCCCTGTTTCACTCCCTTAGAGATTGAATTTCGCAAAAACCCGTCTTAGTGAGCACCTTTGTCCTAAAAGGAACCCCCATGCAAAATTTGAGACTTCTAGCACTTGTAGTTTCTGAGATTTCGTGATGAGTGGGTTTTTGCTTACTCTTTTATATAATAAGATAGATAGATGTCGGCTTTGGTGTCGTTTTTATTGTTATAGTGTTACACTTTTTTCGGTCTTGCCCCTAAGCCGGCAAACTACAGAACGTGCGATAAAGAACTCCGTTCTAACACCAGCCTTTTAGCTTTTATTAGGCGAGTAAGGTACCGCAGTGTCTATATTCTGCCGTGTCTTGTGTAGCTAATTAAATCAAAATCAGTGCAGTCCATCTATTAAAAGGAAGGCTTGGGGCACTTAGCATTGAGCAGCTATCTTGATCATTGCCTCATTAAGTTGAATGGAAAATAGGCTTTTCAATTTTAATAAATGCGCATTTATATTTCCATTGCTTTGGGAGCTTTGATGCCATAGACAGTCAAAGACAAATTGAATAGGTCTACTACTAGTTAAATGTCTTTGTAATATGGTAATTTTATAAATGCTTAAGTTTCATTTGTCCATCCATAGAATAATAATAGTGCTTTAAATTGTCCACATGTATCTATCACGTCACCTTACGTAATTAGTTTAATTATGTACGATTACAATGGGTGTAGTGCGTGCTGACCTTTTATCTGTACCCTTCCTTCATGACATTATCGATGTCATATCAATCCAAGTCTATCAATTATATAATTATCTAAATAATTTAAAGAATTGGACGAGTAAAAGCAATGATATTATAAGTAATAACAAGTAAACATTTTAAAAAAATACACCCCGACCTAGGTGAACGAACTCTTAAAATCTCTTTTTTACTTAGTTCTACATACTTCTTTACTTTCCTGCGCCGTTATCAGATCCTGATCACTATCTGTCTACTAACTACTCGTCAAGATTGAACCATATAGATTTAAAATGCGTGGGCCCTACATTTAATGGAGCCGACTTTCTGTTGCCACCTTCCTGCTTGACTCTGATCATCATTTTTCTACTTACTATTCGTAGCAACCTATCCAACGAGTCCAAATTTGGTGGGTCTACGTTGATTGGTGCAGAGATCCCGTGACCACCGTCCTGCTCTATCACCAGACCCTGATCACCATTTTTCACTCGAGTTTAAACCCGATGGGTTTACGTTTATTGGGACCGAGATCCTGTTACCACCTTCTTGCTGATCATCATCAAACCCTGGTGAAGGTGACCATTTTCTCTAAATTTCAGATCTTTCGGACTAATAGAAGTAATTAAAAATATCTATTGTATACGAAATATCCCTACCTCTCTCGGAAAAGAGCTGATGGTCTTCAAACGGCTGGACCAATTTTCATGAAACATATACATAAAGAAAAACGCACGCAAATCCGGCGACTGCTTGGAGCGCTACGATGCCACAGACATATGTACATACAGATAAACAGGCAGACTTCCGGACATAGGCGTCTTTTATTGAATAATCAGATCAAAACAATCGAAAATACTATCATGTAAATTATTCAAATACACAAACAAATTTTCTAGAAAACAATAAATAACATTTCATTCGATAATATAAATTAATTCTCTGCCACTTTTATTCGTCGATTGCTTCGTAGTTAACGTATCTATTATTTATAATATCACTAGCTACTGAACCGCGTAGCTCCACTCGCACTTTTATTACATTTTGCTCCCCCTTTCTCCCTCCTCCCTTTGTTTATTTCTGTTTCCATTTCTCTCTGTCTTATGAAAAAAAGACATTTATGCTCTCTTTTCTCTCTTTCCCCCTCCCGCTTCTGTCCCTGTCACACTTTATAATAGCATTGAGTATAAGTGACCTAATGTAAGGTTCCAGGTTAAAAGAAATTGTATGTCTATCTCTATAATAATACCAATAATTCTCCAAAGCTAGTGAAAGGTAGATGGTGAAAAACTTATAAACAATAATGTGATGGGACAAACCTCACATGGTCACTTGGTTCTAAACTTTAAATATAATAATTTTATACATGATTTAGTAAATACTGTTGACATGAGAATATACCGTTGACAAGTTTTATCAGCAATGTGCTCGGCTTATGCAAAGATAAAACTGTATTGTTCTATTTCTGCTTTTCTATAACAAGCAACCAGACGAAGCTACTAACAATTTTCTCATAAGACTATCCGCTTTGTCACTAAACCTTTGTCAAATTAACTTTTATAGCGTAGGAAGGAACTGTGTATTTATTTTAATATCAGTCTTCCTAAGTTATTTGCAATATGCATTGTGTTGTCTATTTACATTTAAGCTATTTTAACCCGTAAGTGGCATGTATATCAATCAATCTTCATATACTTTTCCTTCTTATCTTTAAAAGTCTTCCTAATTTTTTGCAACATTTTACATTGTGTTAAGTATCTATTTATAGTTCTTTAAAAAAAATCTCACAATTACACCTTATTTAGCCATCATGCAGATTTCTTATTTTATTTTGCTATACTTTTGAAAACATCAACCCCAACACTGTTCTCCTCGGAATCGCCACTGTACTCGATGTATAGTCTAGCGATCTTGACTTGAACCTACCTGTAAATCTCATCATCATCAGCATCAGCCGGAAGACGTCCACTGCTGAACATAGGCCTCCCCCTTAGAACGCCATAATGAACAACAATTGGCTATTTGCATCCACCGGTTACCTGCGACGTGCACAATGTCGTCTGTCCACCTAGTGGGAGGGCTGCCAACGCTGCGTCTTCCGGTTCGTGGTCGCCACTCGAGAACCTTTCTTCCCCAACGGTTATCGGTTCTTCCAGCGATGTGGCCTGCCCATTGCCACTTCAACTTCCAGATTCTGAGAGCTATGTCGGTGACCTTAGTTTTTCGGCGGATCTCCACATTTCGGATTCTGTCACGCAAAGAAACTCCGAGCATAGCTCTCTCCATGACTCGTTGTGTGACTCTGAACTTTTCTAAAAGGCGCTTCGTTAGAGACCACGTCTCAGTACCATATTATGTCATCACTGGCAACACACACTGGTTAAAACCTTCGTCTTCAGGCACTGCGGTATTTTGGATGAGAAGATATCGCGTAGTTTCCCGAACGCTGCCCATCCGAGTTGGATTCTTCGGGCGACCTCTTTGTCGAAGTTGGACCGACCTAACTGGATAGTTTGTCCTAGGTATACGTAGTGGTCAACAACTTCGAGTGTATCGTTCCCAACAACTACCGGTCCTGGTGCAACATGGACATTAGACATGACCTTCGCCTTGTCCATGTTCATTTTAAGACCCACCTGTTGGGAAACGCTACTGAGGTCTCTGAGCATCGTATTGAGGTCCTCCAGCGACTCTACTATAAGGACTATATCATCGGCAAAACGAAGTTGAGTGATGTATTCGCCATTGATGTTGATGCAGAATCCGTACCAGTCCAAGAGCTTGAAAACGTCCCCCAATGCGTTTGAGAACAGTTTCGGAGAAATAACGTCTCCCTGTCTCACACCTCGCTGCAATGGGATTGGTTTCGTGTTCTCGTCCTGTAGTCGGATCGACATGGTGGCGTTGCTCTACAAACACTTCAACACTTCGATGTACCTATAGTCAATGTGGCACCGCTGGAGGGACTGCAATACCGCCCAGGTCTCGATTGAATCGAAGGCTTTTTCGTAGTCCACAAATGCTAGACATAATGGCCGATTATACTCCTCGGTCTTCTGTATAATCTGGCGGAGCGTATGTATGTGGTCTACGGTGCTAAAGCCTTTTCGGAACCCGGCTTGTTCGGGAGGCTGGAAGTCATCAAAACTGCGTTTGAGACGGTTCGTAATGGCTCTCGAAAACAGCTTGTATACATGGCTCAGGAGTGAGATGGGTCTAATTCTTCAATAAAGAGTTATCACCTTTTTTGAAGAAAAGAACCACCACACTCCTGTGCCATTCTTCTGGCGTAGTACCCTCGAGTAAGACGGAATTAAATAACTTCTATAAATGTACCCACATTAAATAAGATACTCATCATCATCATCATCATCAGCCGGAAGATGTCCATTGCTGAACAAAGGTCTCCTCCTTAGACCGCCACAATGAACGGCAGTTCTTTAGCCATTTGCATCGGTTATCGGTTTTTTGAGCGATGTGGCCTGCCCACTGCCACTTCAACTTGCAGATTCTTCGAGCTATGTCGGGCTTCGGCAAATCTCCTCGTTACGGATTCAGACTTGTGGAATTTCAGACGAGAAGCTGTCACGTAGTTTCTAGAAATAAGATACATACTACATATATCTTATCTTTTATATTCGTAGTATACGCGGTTCTAATATAGGTGCGCTCTTATATTAACACGTAACTGATGAAAAATAAAAGGTTACACCAGAATACCTTACAATACCTTATAATAGTGTAGGGCCAAAATATTGCCGGACGGCCAATCACGTGGATTTTTCGACCGCTTTTGGGATAATATCACCGAGGATGTGTTAGCGTACAATAAACAGTATGTTAATACTGGAATTGGAAGTTTGTACGTTAATATACATATGTATGTATGCGCGAGGCGTCGATGTTTATTTAGCGTCGTCCGTGCGACGGCGGGGTGCCGCGCGGCTTGCGGGCCACGAACCAGACCGACTGACGCCACAACCCTGCCCTATGTATATCCTTCATATATCCTTTCGGCTAGGGTTGCCTACATATGTCCTATCTGGCTAGGGATAGAGTATCTAATGGTGGTAAAATCTCTGGTCTATTAATTTTATTTGAAAATCCTAATTTTCCAGCTCCCAAAGATACACGAAGACATTGTTTTGTTGGCAATTGTGGCTATCATCCGCAGAACTGAAAACACTTTGGTCTTAAAATCCGTGTTTAGTACCATACAAGTGGTGACATTTTTGCAGGTTCCTATAGTAAGTCAATGTTGAGAATTGAGAACACAATTCTTTCAAAACATTGACTTGCTACATTATTCATTTATTCTTACTTAGTACATATTTTTAAATTTCTTTAATATCGTATAAAAAGTATGACGTCCGCCCAAAGTTGGAGCAGCTATATTAGGGAAGTGGTACCTAGTTTTTGTTTCCATGCGTTGAGTATTGTTGCCACAGCTGTCAGTGCTTTCAGTTAAGCAGCAATACTGGCGGCATACTTAGAGAAGCTGCAATACTGGGCTGCAGTCAAGCACTATCTTTTATAGCGTAAACAATTTAAACATACATATATATTTTTTAGCAATAGACGTTTAGACACTGTGATAAGATAGATATTGTAGCGTACGTATCAGACATACTCTAAACAAAAATCAATCAAAATAGTAAAATTGGATTAGCAAACCGCAAGAGTTATTAATCTGTAATAAGTGATTTAAATTCAGCATCGCTAGCACTGATAGAGGTTAATCAAAAAATCAACATGGTCTTATCCTATAACTGATGTACTCAGAGTCCATCAAGAGGTACTAAAGAATGATATAAAAACTTATTTCCAGACTCTGACTGCGGCTGTCAATCTTAGAAGAGCTGAATATCCAGGAATATCCGGTCAAGTGTGTATGATTTGTTTAGAACTACTTGAAAGAATAAGTGGTTATACCCCTATCAGTTACGTAAACACGTTATGCTCAAGATGCCAAGTTTTCTCAGCCGGTTTATAGTTGCACTATTGTTAACCTTGTTAACAACTTGGCCTTGTTTCTCCTTCCCACTTACGTGTCAATGTTCTGGCAACGTGAAACTTACCAAAACTATAAACTAAACACCCTTTATACTAAGAAATAGCATCCCATTCCTTTAACACTCTAAATTTGTACTTCATTACAAACATTACTTACGCTAAGACTCTTACGGAGTAGACAGAACAGGTTCGAAAATAATTTACTTATAAAGGTTTTTTTTTGGTGCAGTAGGTACTTTTGTTTTATTCTTATTTTTAAATTATTAATTTATGTGATACCCTTGTGATGTTTTTAAAAATAAACTGCAATTGAGGACTTTTTTTAAAGTGTTACTATCTTATGCTAGTCTCACTACTAAGATGAATCAAACGCTCCAGGCCATGACAAAGAAATAAACAGACGCACGCTTGATAAACGTAACAAACTTTATGGGGCAGTCGGATAAACAGAAACACAATGTAGAAAGTCAATCGCACTAGAGGTAGTATATCCATACTTTATATTAGAAAAGGCATCCAGCTAAGCTCACAAACACAACGTTGCCTGCGACCTAACTGAAAGATATACAATAAAAATTGATAACCGGTGTGTTCCGTGCCTCTTCGGCGATATACACCGTGCCTTGTACCGTCTGATTTTGAGGACGGGAGATACATAATATTATTAAAGTTAATATATTACATTTAAAAAAAATAAGGTTCATTTTGGTGAACAGTACGTGGGCAGGCATGTCACTTACCATCAGTAAATGTTCTGCTTGTCTTGTAACTAAGTTGCTTACAAAAGCGATTTTGAATAATCAGTTACCTTTTATCCATTTGTTCTAGGTGTAGATAGTAAGTAGATAGGATTTTATGCATGTCCAGCAGTTAACATTATAGGACAGGGCAGAACAAACGAATGGGACACGGTGGGGAAGTACATTAAATAATGATGATATCGAAATACACATAACCGCATTCATACATATAAAAAAAAAACTGGGGTGGGTTCGATTCCCGCCAACTGTTTGGGTGTTATATTTATCTATTTAAGTATGTATTTACAAATAAATGTATATAAGTATTAGTATCAGTCATCTGGTTTCCATGGTACAGGCTTTGCCTAGTTTGGGATCAGATGACCGCGTGTGGATTGTCCCAGAATATTATTATTATTATAACTTGCTTGAGCCATGAATCACAGAACCAACAAAAAATGCAAAAAAATATCAGTCGCTAGTTTATTGAACTAATCGATAGGGTAAATGATATGGATAAAATATATCGAATAAACATGGTATATTTAACAAATTTATATTATAAAAGCACAAAATACCCGACTGTGAAAAAACAAAATGGTTTAAATTACATTATACATACATAAATACATGTAAAAAAAAACATGTATATATATATATATATATATATAAATATATAAATATATATATATATATTTCAACTCGTCTCGTTAAGACCTTTCATTTGATACCCATATTGATGTTTTTAAAAGCAAAAACTGACTGCCGGCCGCCATTTCTTTTTTTTTTAATATATAGCCCATGTCACTCCCACTAAGACGAATCTAACGACATATTGTCACTGTCAATCAAGCCATTTAAGCTGTAGGCCGGGTCTAAGAAATATACATACATACTCTCGAAAAACATCCCCTCCTACTGGGGTATTCGGGCAAAATTATAAGAATGTTTCCTTCCAGTGAATTTTGATATCTTTATTACTTTATGTACTTCCCCTCCGTGTCCCGTTCGTTTGTACCACCCTGTATAGTTGTGATTCTTCTTCTTCTAGCGAAAATAACAAAAATAAATGGTTATTCATGTTAACATCATTTGACCTTATAATTTTTGATCAATAACCAGTGAGCTGTTTACTTCGTAGTAGTAACAGCTCACTGTCAATAACACCTATTGTTTTCACAATCCAGTATTGATTCAATAGCGTGTCTGCAACACAAAATTACAAACAAGTATTATTTTGTTTCCAATCCTCAGTTCATAACGCCAAAGCCTTTGATATCTTTACAGCATATTGAAGCCAGAAGCCAAATCTATTTAAGCTGACTTTCTGAGGTTGAAAAAAGGGCAGAAAATATCCTTTTTGTGAGTAATTTTAAGATAAATATAAGCCACATAAAGCAACACTTTGATAATTGAATACGGATACTAGCCTGCAGTCAGATTTTATTCGAATATATTGTAGCGCTTTCAAAGGTATTGTCATAAAGAAAAATCGATATTGGTTTCAGCTTATGGCAAAAACTTCGGTTGTTCAATCAAATGAGAGTTGGGAGAAACACAAAATAGATACGCCGTTGTTATTTTGTTTGCGCAAATCTTCGAACAACAGTCAAGTGATATTGTACCAATCACGTTGTCCCAAACTCTAGAGTCACAATATTTTAGTGACGGTTTAATTAATTATGTTCTATGCGGCTTATTTGAGGAGACAGGTATACGAGTATCTACAGTACAGATTAGTTAGGTATTACTATAATGTTGCTTGACACTCTACAATGATTGCATAAGTGGCGCCTTTGTAATTATGACTGTGATATCTGAGTCATAGTTCCATTACATTTCCCGACTCTGTCCATTTCAAACTAATATACCAGTTATATGCTTGTTGTATGTTTGTTTTATGGTGACTGACGATGGTGAAGTTGCTCATGGGTACTCTTATTATTTACTATCTGGCGGTCGCTCTACTTATGTTCTAATACCAGTTTCATCGTTTTATTAACGAACTGAAACTAAAAAAACAACCGTGAAAATTATAAAACAGTTGTTCAATATAACGAAGGTGACTTTAAAATCTGCTACGCGACGCTTCAGTGGTGACATTCTCTTTGTTTTAAATATTGCTTACCAGACCTTATCGCAAATGAAATAATATTCTATTGTTTTTAATTTATTTTCAATGGAGGCCGAAATGGGGCGATGGAATTTCAAAGTTAAATTATTTCAAGTGGGGTATCATGAGAAAACGGTTTATTAGCACATTTGAAAACTGAATTTGATTTTATATTACGTAATACCCTCCCATTATATTTCCAAAGGGGGGAAAATGGAAGTAATGGTTATTTAAATATTACAGGAAAATGTGTCTACGTGTAACTGCAGTATGTTATTTTTTTTAGAAACCATCAAAGAACTTATGAATCCCTCGGTACGCGAGTCTAACTCGAACTTGACCGTTTTTTTCGCAATCTAGCGGTGCTAATAAACCTTGGTTTATCCACACATCGCTTAATTATTCACATCACCGCTCGGAAGCCTCTGAATACAGTATTGTGTTGAAATAATTTGCCTTTAAGCTTTTCCATAGATTATGACTTCATAATAACCGACGAGAGAGATGTGTCACATGCAATTAATTATATAGTAGAGTTTAATCCTATTGGTTGAGCTCCAAATTGAGCTACTAGGTTATAATAATAAAAAAAAAAATTATTTCAGACTAGCTGACCTGCGCAGTTCCGCCCTCGCTTTTATTACATTTTGCTCCCCTTTTCTCCCGCCACCCTTGATTTATTTCTCTCTCCATCTCTCCCTTATAAGAAAAATCTAATTCTATACTCTCTTTCTCCTCTCTCTTTTCCCCTCCCGCTTCGGTCCCCGTCACACTCCCCCTCTTCCTCTCCCGTTGTCCACTCTCTGAACCCCCTCCCCCTTTCTCTTCTCCCACCCTGCTCTCCCTCACTCCCTCTTTCTCTTCTCCCACCTTGATCCCCTCACTCCCCCTTGTTCTATCTTAATCCCCCTCTCTCACCCCATCACCCCCTCCTAGAATCCCCTCTCCCTCTCTCTCCTCTCTTGCACCCTCCTCTCGAGATCAGATCATCATCCTCTCCTCTCAGATACCATGACTGGCGAGGATATATAGAAATATATCCTCGCCAATCATGGTATCTGGGATTCTTACCCACTTAAACGCCTGCGGCTGTAGCATCGCCACATAAGACGCCTGGGACCTCCAGTGGGATCTGCACCAAATACCCCTCAGTGCGCATTATAGCCCCCGGAAACCTGGCTTAACCTTAACCTAGCGGTATGAACAACGCACAGCTATTTTTTCATTGGTGTAAATATTAGTGAGTTTTACGTTATATTGAAGAAGGGACAAATTCCAAGTTATCCCTAGAGATAAACATATAAGGTCTACCTTCGCGGGCTTTTTTGTAGACCTTGTTAATACTGTAGTACATTATTTTGATCTATTTCGTAGGGTTTAGCCAGCCTTTGCAATGTAAGCGCAAAAAAATGTGTTTATTTAAGACATCACATTAGAAACCTCTAAAACTATCAGTGTTTCTCTACTATATTATGCATGTATTATACATATAAACCTTCCTCTTGAATTACTCTATCTATTAAGAAAACCCGCATTAAAATCTGTTGCGTAGTTTTAAAGATCTAAGCATACATAGGGACTGACAGACAGCGGGAGCAACTTTGTTTTATAATATGTATAGATATAGATAAAACAAAATAATTTGAGATTAAAAACTGAAGTTAGCTAAAATTAAGTTTCGCGAAGCCGACCGACACATTTTGTGACTATACAATTTATCACTTTTGTTGAGTTTCGGAACGCGACATTAGATCCTCCAACGCGCACGCAAAAACTATTTTGATAGATATGATTGAATTTGAACTTTGTACAGTGGTAATAAATTGCAAATTGACTCTTTGAAGTTAGGAACATAGCTACATATCTTAAACAGTGAGTGATTAAAGTTCAAATTTACTCTACATTTTATTTAGAAAACGTTTATATGGAAAAAAGAAAAGGGCTGTTTTTAGGGTTTTCCCGGCAATTATTCGAATTTTCCTCACCTTTTAAACTTTCCCTAGACCTCCAAAAACATTTCAAGACCAAGATAAGATAAATCCGTTCAGCCGTTCTCGAGTTTTAGCGAGACTAACGAACAGCAATTGATTTTTATATATATAGATAATAATCCATACAATGAAAACCATATACCTACCGACCACCACCTCTAAAAGCAGCATTATTGTAATCTTACTTTCTCGATGGTAAGTGCACGCCGAGCACCTGATGGTCTAGAAAGAAAGATGAACCATGCGTCGGATGGGCATGATAAAGTCGGTCCTGGCGCTTGAACTTCCCCCGGTCTTGTCAGTCTTTCATCCCATCTAATTTTTATAGTAAAGGACGAGACGGTGCACTTGTATCTACGCAAGCACTTGTGCACTGTAATATCCCTCTAAGATGTGTGAAAGATTGGCCGCTGTGGTGGTATCGGCAAAGAGGACATTATTATTATTGTAACTTATCTTACGAGTTTTAAATTGACCCTAAACCTAAAGCGGCCACGATACCGCTGGAAAAATGTCATGATGTTGGATCTACGCGAACGCTATGTCATTGGTTCGGGGCTAATAACGTTCTTAAGTGGAAAGGAGAAGACTCCGGGACCAGCCGGGGAAGCCACTTTATCTTTTCTGTAAGCAAGTTTATCTTTTCTGTTACGATATTCACAGATATCTGTTAATAATTGAACTGACGAAGGTGTCGCCAGGCATATGTACTACATGACATTTTTCGATCAACAACGAGAGTCAACGCTGCTAGTTATGACAATACTATTGGTTTGTATTAAACATATGTATAACAAACAACGTGGGGTGCTCGGGTAAGAACAACACCCTCCCATGTCCCGTTGGGTATCGCAGGAGGCGACTAAGGGAAAAGGAGAAGACGGGCAGCAGCATCTTCTGTGGGATATCCAACTAAAAGTATACCACAATCCCCAAGACGCCAAGAGTTGAAATTATGGCAAGAACTGGCATATGGGGGCGGGATGCCCCCAAGCAGAAAGACTATGTTCAGTAGTGGACGTAATCCGGCTAACAAAACTGGTAATTATAGGTAATTATTATTATAATTATATTAACTTTTTTTTTTTTTTTTTACACCGTAATTGCACAACTAATTATATTAACTAAATAAGTAAAATATATTTAGTTATCACAAGAAATTCTGTTTCTTATTTCAATAAAATACAAATATTAAAATAATTCTCTACCAGTACCTACTACGATTGTAACGGATCGCATTGTTTTGCTATTCAACGACTATCATGTAAATATAGAAACGTAGAAATGTAACGCATAATAAAAATAACTAGTACCTACACACATCTCCAGAGGTACTAGAGTGAGAAACGGTAACTGGCGTCTGCGCGGATAGTTTGAGTGACTAGTGGAAATAAAAATTCCACTTTTCCCACCTAGGTGGGATACTGGGTGGGAAAAGTGGAATAGCCGTAAATAAGTAGGTACGAAACTCTATTCCCTTGCAGCATTTTACGAGTTACATGCATGTGGCGTATCCGTTGCGAATTAATTTTAATTTTATTGTGACTTATACTCGTATAAAGTGTAGGCGTAATTATGTAAATATGTTTGTCAATGTTCATTTCGATACCAGAAGTTACTGTAGGCTTTTATTCTATAGTAATTTAATTTTGTTTGATTAAATATATTTTTAACACTGTTGGCTTTAGATTTTCAATTGCCAATAATATTATGGTAGATGACTTCGAAGCTATGTAAATAATGAATGTGTGGTAATTACGATCAGAGTAGTATTTTAATTGGAAATTTTGATCAAAACTAGCCGAGCTTTGGAAGCCGACAAATTGCGCAATCTATACGCAATTTGTGTTTGCACATGGCAACCGGATACGTTCAAAGGTAGAAACGTAATAAATATTATACGTAGTTGGCGTATATTCAGGCCGACTATTCAACTGACAGTCACCTTACCTACCTATATTTTGTTATAACACCTATATTGTGAACGCTCTACGAAATATAAATATAATAAAACATGTATGTTCGATCATTAACTAATTATTTGAATCCAGTAGGACCTGTATTTCCAAAACGAACAGTTTTATTTTCAAACAACAATAGAACTTTCAATGCATGATGAAGATACGAGTAGCATAGCATTATGTAGTTATTCGTATTATTTTTATTGATCGTAATAAGTCTGTGACACACTTGGAATTTAAAAAAGGATATACCTGGGCATTGCAAGTACATTGTGTCGTAAGTTTAACATAGATAAACATATTAGATTATCGATATTATAGATATATTTACCATAAATATATATTAATATATATTATTAACAACGTGATTAAGGTCGATAGTGTGTCGAGTAGGGTAGCCTAACCTTATACTCAGAATAACCAGTCGGTATTCGCTAAAGGTTATACAGGTTTACGCGCCGACCTCGGCACACCCTGACGATGAAGTAGAAGCTATGTATGAGGAGATAGCAGAAGCCATACATACCTCCAAAACACACTTCACCGTTGTTATGGTGGACTTCAACGCGAAGGTGGGCACACGGAATGGCGATGAGTTGAGAGTGGGGTCTTATGGGTACGGGCAGCGGAACCAAAGGGGCCAGCGGCTGGTCGACTTCATGGAGAAGGAGGGACTCCTTGCGATGACCTCCTTCTTCAGGAAGTGGACGTGCATAAGCCCCGATGGTTCAGCCAAAAATGAGATCGACTTCATCATGACAACCAAGAAGCATGTATTCGATGATGTCTCCGTGATCGGCAGGGTGAAAACCGGTAGCGATCACCGCATTGTTAGAGGCACATTGAATATCAATGCCAAGCTCGAAAGGTCTCGTCTGATGAAGTCCACGCTCCGTCCGGGAACCGCCCAAATCCGAAACCCCGAAGACTTTCAACTCGAACTACACAATCGCTTTCAGTGCCTAGCCGAATGCGAAACTGCGGACGAGTTAAACAATGGGTTGGTGCAAACTGTCCATGCAGTGGAGTCCAAGTTCTTAAAGACCCCACGCCGTAATTAGCCTCAGAAGCTCTCCAATCAAACCATTAAGTTAATGAAAACCCGGACTGAGATGAGACTGCAGTCTTCAGCTGATATGTCAGAATATGCTTCAGCATATTCTGACATATCAGCTGAAGATTGAGTTCATTCAATACACGAATCTCGAAATCCATGCGTCACGACTTGCGTTCCTATAATACAGCATGTATTAAGGACGCGATTGAGCGGAACCAAGTAAAGTGTTCGCAAAGAATTCGTCTATTGGGCGCAGCCACATGACTAGGCTGAAGATTGACGACGGCAGTGTCATCTCATCGAAACCGGAGATATTGAGAGAGCTCGAGAGGTTTTACGGACTATACATCTCAACACAGGAACCCTTTGCCAGAACAGCTCAGGACACCAGAGTCAAATTAACCCGACAATACACTGAGGACATCCCAGACATCAGCCTGTACGAGATTAGAATGGCTCTCAAACAGCTTAAGAACAACAAGGCGCCGGGTGAAGACGGAATCACAGCAGAACGTCTGAGAGCGGGTGGAAAACCGGTACTTTTAGTCCTCCAGAAGTTATTTAATTCCGTCTTACTCGAGGGTACTACGCCTCGAAGCATGGCACGGGAGTGTGGTGGTTCTTTTCTCCAAAAAAGTTGATAACACCTTGTTGAAGAATTATAGACCCATCTCACTCCTGAGACATGTATACAAGCTGTTTTCGAGAGTCATTACGAACCGTCTCGAACGTAGGTTTGATGACTTCCAGCCTTCCGAACAAGCCGGGTTCCGAAAAGGTTTTAGCACCGTTGACCACATACATACACTCCGCCAGATTATACAGAAGACCGAGGAGTATAATCGGCCATTATGTCTAGCGTTTGTGGACTACGAAAAAGCCTTCGATTCAATCGAGACCTGGGCGGTATTGCAGGCCCTTCACCGGTGCCATATTGACTATAGGTACATCGAAGTGTTGAAGTGTTTGTACAGCAACGCCACCATGTCGATCCGACTACAGGACGAGAGCACGAATCCAATCCCATTGCAGCGAGGTGTGAGACAGAGAGACGTTATTTCTCCGAAACTGTTCACAAACGCATTGGAGGACGTTTTCAAGCTCTTGGACTGGTACGGATTCGGCATCAACAACAATGGCGGATACATCACTCACCTTCGTTTTGCCGATGATAGTCATTATGGCAGTGTTGCTGGAGGACCTCAATACGATGCTCAGCGACCTCAGTAGCGTTTCCCAACAGGTTGGTCTTAAAATGAACATGAACAAGACGAAGATCATGTCTAATGTCCATGTTGTACCCGTACCGGTAGTTGTTGGGAACGATACACTCGAAGTTGTTGATCACTACGTATACCTAGGACAAACTATCCAGTTAGGTCGGTCCAACTTCGACAAAGAGGTCGCCCGAAGAATCCAACTCGGATGGGCAGCGTTCGGGAAACTACGTGACATCTTCTCATTTTTATCCAGTGTGTGTTACCAGTAATGACATATGTTACTGAGACGTGGTTTTTAACAGCTGGCCTTTTGGAAAAGCTCAGAGTCACACAACGAGCTATGGAGAGAGCTATGCTCGGAGTTTCTTTGCGCGACAGAATCCGGAATGAGGAGATTCGTCGAAGAACCAAGGTCACCGACATAGCTCGTAGAATATGCAAGTTGAAGTGGCAGTGGGCAGGCCACATCGCTCGAAGAACCGATAACCATTGGGGAAGAAAGGTTCTCGAGTGGCGACCACGAACCGGAAGACGCAGCGTAGGCAGGCCTCCCACTGGGTGGACCGACGACATTGTTCGCGTCGCAGGAAACCGGTGGATGCAAATAGCAAATTGTCGTTCATTGTGGCGGTCTAAGGGGGAGGCCTTTGTTCAGCAGTGGACGTCTTCCGGCTGGTGATGATGATGATGATACCATAAATAAATCAGAGCTACCTAGAATAATTTCCCAGTGCAGTGTCCCTTGGTGTGATGTTATATAAGAAGTTTTAATATGTTTTTTCTATAATCTTAAGTTAAGGTCGGATTTCGACAAATGTGAGATGCATGTGAATGTGTGATGAGTGTGTGTGGTATTTAGTAACTATTAAATTGTTAAAAAGTCACTATTGATCGAGTAATTAGTTTTCGTCTTACCATCCAGAGGGATAACGCTGCCAGTCTTCTGGGCACAATACCAGGCGACAGCGAAGTGGCCCCAACCTACTTATTGTATGTTATTTGATTGCCTTTTTTTTGTTTGTTGTGTACATATTATTATCTTTTTCTTTTCTATAAAACATGTATATAAATGTAAATATTATTTAGCTTTCAAATAAATGTGCACTTATAAGAATTAAATAAAAGATGAAAAGTTTTTGTGTTGTAATCAAATTCTCGTAAATTTAATTTAATTTTCAAACTGAACCAAAAATAATTTAGATGCTCGCACAAATACTGTGTCACTTTTCTCTGCCAGATACTATTGTTGCGGTGAGTAGTAACGTACATTTACTCTTCTTTCGCCTCTTAGTGATACAATACACAATCGCAGTAATTTGCAAGCAATCCAATTTTAATGCGGAGCGTCACACAACCCCACATATGTATAATAAGTGCATTCTAGGATTGATGTCCGCGTTGCTCATCGCATGACACGTTTGTATCCATTTTTTTTAGTTTATACGTGACAATGCATCGAATGTGCTAACTCCATTAACAAAGATAGATCGATGCTTTTATATTTTATCCATTAATGCATTCGTATTATTCGCAGTGCCAGTGCATTCGCCAGTGCTTGAGCATTGAACCAATACCTTAGTATTTTTTCAATATGTTTTATTTACTAGACAGCATCCGCAATCTATAGTACAAAATTTTACATTTCACTAAGAACGTTCTAAATTCTGTCCAAAAAAGTTAAAAAATTTAGAAACTTCCCGACGTTGGAGAACGAAATCTAAAAATGACTTTCCTGCTACATTATCAGACCCAGATAACCATCTTTCTATCAACTAATCGTCAACTAAGCAGAATTTCTGTAATCAGCAGAGTTCCTTTGACCACCTTCCTGCTCCATCATTAGACCCTGATTAATGTTACCATATTCTTTAGTATCGTTTATTTTTTATTTTCTTTCTTACTCACTACTTAACTTTATTACATTTAGTATTTGATTATGTTACTCTAGTTTTAATATTTAATCAGATGGCTTGTTTTTATTTATATTTTGTCTCACGAATTCTTAATTTTGATTTCCCAACGTTCAGGTGTGACCTAGTTAATATTGGAATAATCCTGTTTTTGGTAAATACTAGTTGCCCTCGTGTTCTTGTTATACCTATTATCTAATATTTTGTGTTCTAATAAATACTGTTATTATTATTTTCGTAACGTCTTTACTCACAGCTTTAACCAGGTCTCTCTCTAATGCACTAGGTTCTGTGGTGTTATTTACCAATTGACCATAAGCTGCCCTGTGGGTTTATGATTATTATCTGATTCACATATTATGTACTCTTAAAGGTGGTCTTTCGAACTAATTTAAGTAATATTAAATGTGTAGGTACGTATACCTACCTAATATCTCTACATCAAACTAACAAATCCAAACCATGCCTAGGCTTTTGAGACCGTTGTGTAAAATAAATTTTACTTGAGTTTTATACCTACATAATAAGTATTTCAAAGATTAATACTAGTTGTCTTTTTTTATGAAACACCATCATCGATATATAATAGTATATCGATGAACACCACACAATAATTTAAAAATGTACAAGCTTTATGAAACTAACCTTAAAAGAAACATATAATTTAAATAACTTATTTAAACCTAAAGGCTTGGTGGCGCACAAACGGACGCACTCAGTATTAAGCCGTGTTGTTATTGGTATATAAATTCGTTTATAAAATATTTACTGTTTAGCTTCGAATAAAATAACCCCAATCAAAACATAACCTGACAAAGCGTTCAAGCATTGCTACTCATTTCATGGCAAGTGTCCAACAAGTTATTGTGATTTTATGGGGGGCCACCCTTTGTCCTGAGATCGCGTATGCTATGAACTACTAACCGAGAAACATAAATGGAACAAGCTTATTTACTTTCTGCAATTTAGTTGAGATACTTTGCAAATTGGCAAGAGATGCACATAAAATATGTTGACTGTGCCGAACTATAGAGAATAATTCATTGACAATGAAATAATCCACAAGCGACTGAATGATGATCATAAACAAATAGTTTTTAAACAATGTAAGTCTCGTGCACGGTTCAATATCGTTCATCAGCAATATCAGCTTTCATGGGGCTTTTGTTGGATAAATCCTCGTGGCTATTGATCCACTCCCCGTGGTCTTTGTTCCCATTTTCTATCCAATATTAATTTCATCCATCAGTTGGTAGTGTTACATAAAATGTTAGAGGAAATATGTTAATCACTATCAATTAATTACAAAATTGGTTTTCAAAATTCACACAGCAATAATTAAAATGTAAGGAACGAAATAGAAATTGACACCTTTAACAAATTTTTTGTATTAAGTTTATACAAATTCCAATGGAAACCATCTGGGGCCGCTTTGATTTTCTCAACAAGTGGAATTTTCATCAGTGTTGCTTACAGTCTTTCCTGAGAAGACATTCTGTATTAAAAACTACTTAAAATTTCACTCAACATTCTTATACTACTATAAAACATTTTGTTCAAATATTATTCCAACTTATTAGTTCGTATGTGATAAGCGCATCTTATTGAAGAAATCGGGTTACAATGTGGAAAAAAAGTTCAAGGAATCTAAATTTTGAGATGACTGTTGAAATATAATATCTAGCGGCTAACGGCCCGCCCCGGCTTCGCACGGGTGAACAAATGTATATATGTTTAGATTATAATATAAAGAAAAATACCTTATAAGTAAATCTAATTAAAATATGATTTTCCCTAACAATTTTTCCATGACTACACTTTTTTTGGTTTATGTATTTAACACCCTTCGAAATTGAATTATGCATTGTTTTAGCAGCCCTTGTTTGACAGCCCAAGATGAAGGGGCTTAGGCCTTAGTTCCCGCTAGCCAAGTGCGGGTTGGCGGACTTCACACGTCATTTAAAGCTAGTTTGGCTTTTCAGACGAAGACATCGTGAGGAAACCTGCATGGTTCCTTAACGATGTCTTCTTTCCCGAAAGCTAGAAACAATAGCACAAAAACGATTCATACATGATTAATTAATGAAATCAGAGGTGCAAGCCGAGGTTCGAACCTGTGCACCTTTTAAGGTTTATATTTTAAGGTTTAACCTTAACCTTAAGGTTTAACCTATGTTAATATTAACTAATTTCATAGTTAATAGTAACATAAGAATTTGCAACGGAAATCGGCGACGCTAAATTAGAAAGCTAAATCTGTAGGGATTTTAACAGGACAAGGAATCGCGACAGGCCTGTCTGTTGGTCTAGTGGTTAGACACCTTGGCACGACCCATTGGGTAGCGCCCAATGGGTCGTGAGTTTGGTCTGGATGTTATTTATCGAATTATGTATTTAAAAAAAAGTATTAGTATCAGTTATCTGGTTTCTACAGTACAGGGTTTTTTTTTTACTACCAAGGTGGCAAGCAAGCTTACGGCCCGCCTGATGGTAAGCAGTCACCGCAGCCTATAGACGCTAGCAAACCCAGAGGAATCACTAGCGCGTTGACCGACCCTTAAGACATTAGATATAGATATTAAGTCTTTGTGCCCGGTAATTTCACCAGCTACAGTGCCCTTCACAGCGGAACACAGCAATGTTTGCACACTGCTGCTTGGTGGCAGAATATCTGACACTGCGGTGGTACCTACGTGGACGGTTCCTTGCACAAGAAACCTACCACCTAGGTACTGCCTAGTTTGGGATCAGAGTGTATGTGTGGTGTGTCCCAGTACATTTTTATGATTTATATACTTAGTTTAACATTTAATCTGATCCCATTGCATATGTTAGGAGGATTCAAATAACAGACGAAAATATGTATTTGAAAATCCAACTTATATTTTGAGGCTATTAGGTGGAATTCCTGACCGATTGGGGGAATTCTAAAACTGTTGGTGATTTCAAAATCACTAGATTACTGTGTCTTCTGTGTCTACAACCGTATCAATTTATTTATATTCTTTAGTTTCAGATGGTATCCTATCAGACAACACAAATTTCATCCCTTAATTTAACTCAATTGAAGATGCTGAAGAGTATTATGTGGTTCCTGTGTATTTCATATTTATCAATCATTGAATCCATAAACAAAAAAAAATCATCATATAAAGTTTCAAATCATACTTTACACCCTTAAGTTATGAATCTTTATAAAAACAGAATTACGTGTCTCATTATTTCTATTTAAGAGTATGCGTATTAAATTTCAGGTCAGTAAACATATTATATATGTTTATTTATACATAAGAAAATAGTCAAATAAAAATTATTTTTACCTAACAAACTTTCATTCCCCATATTACAACCTTATCTGAAGAATTATGATAAATTCTCGTACACTACAAAATTTCAAGTAAAAAATTTCAAGTAAAAAAACAATGTTTTTACACCCATCCCACACAAACTTTCAATCCCGATTTTACACCCTTAGAGTTCAGATTTCCAAAAATCCTTTTCTATTGGTTCCCTACGCCATAAAATAAACCTTCTCTCCAAATTCTGTAGTCCTAGCTTCGGTAGTTTCGGCTTTGCGTTGATGAGTCAGTCACGCGAAAAAGGTCTACCTCTTTATAATGCGTAGATTATAATTGACAACGTTATTATAGAAACACATTAAAAAATACATAACTTTTCGACAGTTAGGACGTACCAATACTCAGGAAGGCTGGGACAAAGTTATTAAGTTTGGTGTGTCCTATCTGTTGCTTTGTTGCCACATATTTTCTGTATTTTTTTTAATAATTGGGAATGGTTTCATAATAGTTTTTTGCCAATGACATCCTTGCACCATCATGTCTGGGAAGGAATCAGGTCAACCGGCTAGCATCTGGCCTAGAGCTGGGATCGTCGCTTATGGGAAGTTATTACATTTATCTAATATACTACCTACCTCTGTCAAGAATGTACCCGGAAAATATCAATAATTCACAAAATGTTAGTTATTCATACTAATTTATTTTATCACCTTCAAAGTATGCTACTTCAAAAACTGTATAGTTTTTGAAGTAGCATACTTACGTCAACTAATAATCCAAACATCAAAACATTTTTTAAACGCTTTTTCCGGAAATGAGCTCAGTTCTCGCTGCGAAGGAAAACGGGTGCCACGAAGTGGTAATTTTAGTTTAGGAAAATGAAAGAAGTCGTCTGGAGCCACATCTGGTGAATAAGGTGGTTGCTCGATAGTATTTTTTGGGCTTTTGGTCAAAAATTCGTCCAATGAAAATTCTTGAGCGAACGCGCACTATGTGGTGCATAATCCAAGAATTTTCTTTCCACAAATCTGGCCTTCTTCGTTGAATTTGGTCTCTTAAACGTCGCATAATACTCAAACAATATTCTTTACATAGTTTGACCTTCCGGCAAGAATTTCGAGTGCAAACACCGTGATCACCGTGAAGAAAACAGGCAACATGACTTTGATCGACTTTGGCGTGTTTTTTTCGGTTTCAGTTCAGTTGGAAGGCGCCACTCCGAAGCTTGTTGACTAGTTTGCATGTCAAACTCGTAAACCCACGTCTCGTCATCAGTCACAATGCGTTTCATGAATGTTGGATCGGAATTGACTCGTTTTAACATGTCCTCAGCGACTCTTATCGAATGAGTTTTAGGAGCAAATTTAGTTCTTTTGGGACTAGGTGAGCGGCAGGCAACATGTTTCATTCAAGTGTTTATTTAAAATGGTACGGATCGACTCGTGAGACATAGAAAGTTCGGCGGCTATCTCTCTCAAACTTAAATGAGGATTTTCAGCCACTATTTCATTCACTTTTGCGATGTTAACTTCAGTTGCAGGCGTCGATGGCCTGCCAGAACGAGGAAAATCTTCCATTACATCTCGACCGCTTTTGAACGCTTTTACCGCTCCTAAGCACGTGTTTTTGATAAAGTCAATTCACCGTAAACATTCTGTAACATTTTATGTCACTCCGAATACAAAATTCCATTGGCGATGCAAAATTTAAGACAAACTCTTTGTTCGATGTTTTGGTTTTTATAAATAAATTCGCAATACACACTAGATATGATATAACTAGAAACAGCACTGTATTTAATCTAAATAACAGATGCAACTCAAATCCCGCGCCAAAATGGAAAACAGTTGTGCCAATCTAACAACAAAAAAAAAACAACAAGAAATTGAATTTGGAACCATAAACAAGTATACGTATTTATTATACATATACTGTTGTACTATAAGTATTTATTCACATATCTATGTGTATACAAATGGATATTCGCTATTGCTGTCATTTCCCGCGGAGAACTACAATATATTTTGTACAATCACATCAAAAACTGGACACACGCGCATGCATGCAACGCTTCACTACTAGCACATATGCTCACGTAAGCACTGAAAATTTAAAGACAGGAGCCAAGAGTATGGAGCTCGTATTAAAGTATTACTAGACTTTACACATATATTACTTGCTAATTAGACCATAATTGGGGAGTCGAATATTCGCTGCATTCGGGTTATTACCCTGACGCTTCCTTGTTCCAGGTCCCAACCCCACTTCATCTTATTAAAGAGGTCTCTTTAATTTGGGCTTACGAGGCTAGCACATAATGGCATTCATTTTCTCCAACGGATTTTTTTTATTCATAGCCTGACTTCGTATTATTCGTACTTTTTGTGATAGGGTTTCCAATATTTTTGAAGAGCTGAATGTATTTTTTATCCTTACCGAACCCACAGCACTAATATTCCAGCAGCGACTCCGAAAGTGTATTTGTTGTTCCGGTGTGAAGGTCACTGTAGTTGATGAAATTACCGAACACTAGAGATTTCTAATATCTCGGATGACAAGCGTCAGTTCGATGTAGTCAATAAACAGGCTTGTCGCTAACTTGTCACTAGGTTAAATAAAAACCTATTACAGAGTTTAAATTCTAACAGGATAGAATATCTATTGGTCATATATGGTTTTTTTAATATTACAACGTGTTTGTACTATTTGAGCCCGTTATTTGTGCATACCCAGGGGCTCTGTCTGAACTATACTATTGCAGAGACGAGCTCAGCTCATTTCACCTCATCCGTCTTCAGTTCAATTTCCGCGAACATTGCGAGGAAATAGGAACGAGTTGTGATTATGTTGACAAATGTTTTGATGTTTAAGTACGTATTTATGTATATATTGTTTATTCTTTAAAAGATAAATGTATGAACACAGGAGTGCTAGCTGACCAGTAGCCAGCCAAAGGCAATTGGTAGGGTTCAATATACTGAACCCTCCAATTGTCTTACTACCCAATTGCACAGGCAGAATTAATTTACGAAATATTTCCATCTAACTCATCATTTCTCCTTTTAGAATAATTATTAAGTTTTTGCTTTGGAAAAGCACCCTACGCCTTGTTAACTCACAAAGGAAATGCTACATTTTCAAGTTTAAAAATAACTTTTTTTGAGATTTTTTTAAGTACCAGGTTCTCCATCCCTTAATATACTTACTTAGATAGTAAATTTCTTCTAGAAGTTTGAACCAACAAAGACTGGTTTGCAATTTGTAGAAGAAAGCAGAACTTTGCATCTTGTGCAAATAAAAAATCCATCCTAATTGAACGAGTTCTACGAGTGGCATTCGATAATCAATGTAGTAACATTTTCAACGTTAACGTTCTAGGTATATAATTGTATTTTAGGCAGAAATGAGAAAGAAGCATTGATATAATATTTTACTTCTATTATGTTATCTTTTATTTACGCACCCGCAAATACGAGTATAACAGAATATATTATATTTAAAAAAAACAGAAATCCTCGCAAAAGAACACGATACGATAGGAAGTCGGCACGATAGGAAGAATACTGTTTTGACAGCTACTCAATGGCGCCAGTAAACTCTGAAATTCGTTTTATTATTCATTTTATTCAATTTTACTGTCGAATATTATCCTGCAAATTCGTTCGATATGTCATTAAAACCGCTTGGGTTGCTTCAAAACTATTAATTAAAATGTGAACGTCGCTAACGAATACAAGTATTAAGGTCACTTCTTTTATAAAAACCGACTGTAAAAACTATTCATGTTATAAACAGAGCAAGAGTCTAAGTGTCTTCGAGTACTTATGTAAGTCTTTTCAACTGTTGAGAGTATATAAGCCGAATTATTATTTAATGAGAGCAGGCTATGAATGTGAATTTTGGCTTTAAGTATACTGTCTTATCGTAGACTGATTTTAGGTGAACCATTACCCTAAGTGAAGAGTAACCACGCTATAGTGGGACATGCGACATGTGTCGTCGCGTAATTGATCACTCTGCGTATATGTGTAGGTATATAAAATAGGGTCAGCGTTGTTTGGCCCAAGATACTAATACATATTTTTTTCTCTATATAAGTTGGCATTTAACCTCAATCGCCACCAGAGTGGTTATTCTGTAACTACTATTTAGCTAACTAGAAAGCTGAATCCACGGTGACATATCAAAGTTGTTCAACGAATTTGATATATCACCAGTATTCATCTTTCGAGTTTGTTATATGTTCTTACAGAATACCACTTCTGATGGTGATACAGTTACGGATAGGCGCGCTAGCTTAAAAAAAGAGCTCTTTGTTAAATGTATTGTTGTGCTGGCAACAAAAGGGTCAACAAGGGTCCTACTGCCACCAGTACACCGACTCCTTATAGAGCACTGGATCCTTACTAGTGTAAATATATTTCTTTCTTTTTTTGTATCCATCTTTCTTTTTTTCTGTTTTTTTTTTACTCATCGAAAGAGCACGATACCACTCGAAGGTGACTACTGACTGAGATATTTTTTTTAGGTTGAGGAGGTGGTACTTTCCTATTCGGACTGGTCTAATTTTGGGCGATTCGGATATCTAGGGGTTGCAAGGTCTAGATTTTCAATCCCTGATAAATTGTTTAGGGTATGTATACTTTAGGAACGGTGGGACTGGATCTATTAAGGTGGTAGCTAGCTATTGCTGTACTGTTGCTAATAGTACTCAGCCTACATCATCAGACACCGGTCTCGCCGGCGAGGCCGAAGGGTCGTACGCATGCGACCTCAACGACGTGCATCACCCCACTGAGTTTCTTGCCGGTTCTTCTGAGTGGGGGCGCGTCGTGAACCGGTGGTAAACTCAGCCCTCTCTTAAGCGACAGCCCATGCCGAGGCCGTGCCGCCCTGAGGTGCCCTTGAGCTCGTCGCTACTTCTGCCGTTAAGGCTAGAGCGCTTTAAGCGCTCGCCTCCTATTGTCCGGTGAAGCTGTAATGGCCATCTGCGGCCAACAGCGTCTATCATTACCAAAAAAAAAACAGCCTACATCAGTGTGGACTGACTCTGACCACTGACTGTTTCAGATGACAACTACCGGGAGTGACTTTTAATGTGCCTTTCAAAGCACGGACTGGCTCTAAAGCAGGCTCAGTTCAAATGCAACTAAACGGTCACTTATCTGAGAACTGAACTTCCCTAACGTTGCATAATTAACTGATCATCTATCGAACAGTGATTACAACTGGCCATGAGAGCATCCTTAATATCCTAATGTAATATCTAAAATGGTTTTTAATTTAGGTTTTTAGGTTCTACATAGCACTTACCAATTAGGATCCAAATTAATTTTACATGTAAGTTAGAAACACTACAATCAATTAAGCTATTTTGACAGTAAAAAAATAACCTACATTTACCTAACTTTAAGCAGTCTTAAGCATCGTAAAATAATTGGATAATTGTGCATTGAAACTTTTGAACACTTGTTTTTGAATCGTATTTTCACATTCACACTCATTATAAAATAAAAATTAAAAAAATCAACAGTATTTTATATCAAGTAATTTTTGAACCAGTGGATGTGTTTTTTTTATAAGTTGACAGTAGCTATAATGAGCTTCCTTTTTGACGGCTGTTTGCGCGCGAAAGAGTTGGCAGGTCGCTACGAGCAACCCCTTCGTGCACCGGTTGTTTACTGAAATACCGAAGTCGGGAGTGCTTGATGGGCCCTAGGCCCCACAGCGCATGCGCTTATCGCACCCCATAGAATATTCCATGATAGCATGTATGACAACCCGTAATTTAATTAATTTGAGTGACAAAACGATCACAGTTCGGACGCCATCGTTTTACTGTTATTTGTTCTTAGCACAATTATATTAATAAACTTTTTATATATCAACATAACAACAGCGTTATTTATTGCTTATAAAACTAGTCCTCTGATCATAAGATTAATGGTATACATATTGTTTATGTTAATTAATTAGCAAACTTTTGTGATCGTTCTAAAGTGTCATCTTTGGTTTAAATTGTAGACAAGTCTATGTACTTTACCGAGATACTGAGTAAATACTTAAGCCTAGACCGATTTTAGAAAGCAAAATTTATATCGAAAAGTTACACGTGTAATAAACGGTCAGCACTTTTGCTGAGATAAATCATATTTTTGAAGAAAATATGCCTTCGTATGACTAAATGAAACTAATGTTTATTTTCTTATATATTTCGTAAATCTGATGAATTTAATTTAAAAGTGATGACAGTTTTAGTATGAAAATATTTCCAAAGACCACTATGGCCTATATCTAATCTCTTTGGCTTGACATCTCTAATATTATACAGTGCACACTATAGGCTGTACAGTCTGGCTGTTTAGAAGTGTTAAATTATTTCCTCATACTAGTCGGAGTATTCCCAGAGTATTGGTTACATAATTTGTGCCGTTTTACAAAAAGGCTTGGCCATCCCGTAAGGTATAGTGGCCTCTAAATGTATTGTGATCAAAATTTGTGCTTGCGTTACTAATAGACGATACAAATTTATCGCGTCTTTTTAGAACATTGGTATAATGAAACTAATTTTACGGATTATATCGCGGTTTATTTTTGATTTTAATTTCCCGACGTTTCGAATACTTTACAGCATTCATGGTCACGGGCGGACTGAGGTGGTAGCTGTCCATATGTCATAGTTGTCTTAGGGTACCCTCAGGTCTTCTAATTATTATTGTTAGTCTGATCTACGCAGAAAGAGCTTACAGTATCTATCTGTATTTTAATGTGTAATATTCGCGTAAGTATCAGAAATCATTACATTGGTATAACTTTAACATCGCGTCCCAAAGTTATTCATGTCCTATCATGTATACATACACATTATTATATGACTCTAAAAATTACTCTGAAATAACAATATTGTTAATTTAATACATACCGCCTGCAGTTAGCGTACGAGAAAAGTATTTGAGAGTATTTAAATCTCTAAATAGATATGATAGTAGTTATGTTTTGTGGCTATACATAAACAGATTAATTCAAAATAATATGTTATACGTGGGGTACACTAAAAGTTTTGCGTAACTCATTAATAAAACAATTTACATGTACATATATTTACTGCTTTTCGAAGTATTCTCCATTACATTTAAAACACTTTTTCTTTCGGACAAACTATTTTTGAAAATATGAGGACCATTCATAGAGTTTATATATTAAGAATAGAGTACGCGTATAGACAAACGCGTACTCTATTCTTAATAGAGAGTAGTAATAGAGAGTAAAGAATAGAGTACGCGTTTGTCTATGGTTCCCTTAACAAAAGCGTAGGTATATTTCTCTAAGAGGCAGGTGAATTGAACTATTTAAAGTTATATCATAAGAGTTATATTGATATGTAAGTGATAAGTAGTGATGGGTTTGATCCGTCACAAGCGCAAATGTCGATAAATACAGCTGACGGTATAGCACCTATTGTCGTGTACCTGACATTTATGTATTTTGATGTTCTTACTCGTGGCTACATGTTCTTACTTGAATTAAGTATTCTATAGTCCTTGTACTGATTCATATTCTAAGGGACCATTGGTCTAAGGGCATGTTTTTCACGTAGGTATATACTTTTAGACTTTCGCGTTCCATTATCAAACTTTATTCTAATCGGGAATTAACGCGATTTACCTTATATTTTGGCTTGACGTTTCGGCCGGGTTGCACCAGCCGTGGTCACAAACAGACTGGTTCAGCGAAGAACTCCGTGCGCGAGGCAGAAATATCTTCGTCTACCCCCGTTCTTCCACTTGTAACGTTAAGCCCACTACACACTACACTCACAGTATCTGTATATTTAACCGCCGGCAAATAGCATAATAATATAATATAAGGTAAATCGCGTTAATTCCCGATTAGAATAAAGTTTGATGTTTTTCACGTGCTGGTTAAAAGCTATTATGGCCTCTTCCAGCCCTGTAAATGTCAAACCTTTCATTAAATCTTAAATTGTTGGGAAAATAAAGAAATCACATGGTGCCAGGTCTAGGCTATTTGCGGGATGGGTCAATATCTATACCTTTTTAGAGTACCTTGTTCGTGGTGTGCGCCGAAAAATTGTCATGGTGCAAAAGGATGCAACTTCTTGGTCGTTTTTCCCTAATTGTTTTCTAAGACACATGGAATAAAAATTATGGTGTACCACTCAGAATTAACTGTCTTTTATTATTCTTCAAGTGGGATCGTGCTGACAGTACCCGTACGGGAGAAAAAAACGCAATCATTTTTTGCCTACAATTTTCGCATAACTTTTTTTCCGGCATGTATAACAATATATCCATGTTTCATCTCCTATCACAATGTCATACACCGCATTTGAACGTCCGTGATCGTGCTATAACAACATTTTTTTACACCAATCTACCTAGTGTAGATTGGTGTAAAAAAATGTTGTTATTGTACTAGGGTGAGTTCATGAGGAACACAGGGGCAACAAAGTATTCTAACTTTTAAAAAGTTGATGTTAGATTTTTTTTATTTGGCTCTTAATAATCCCCAAAGTCCTCGAATCTCCTCATAAGTGATACGCCGGTTTTTTTCACTTAGTTGCCTGACAGTAGCCACATCTTCCTCAGTGAACGAACGTTTTTCATCATGAAGAGAAAAACGGCCACGATCAAATTCTACGAAGCAACGCCAAAACGGTGCTCAGATGAGGTGTTTCCCTTCAAAAAGTATTTTGAAGACAATCAGTGCAGTCGTGCGGAGTAAGTGAACTTTTAAAATCATAAAAAAAAAAAACCGGTCTAAAAAATCATCGGCCTAAAATCTTTTCGCGTTAATTTCATTTTTGCTACGCACGACGAACTTCAACTCGTGATAATAAATGACACGCGATTCCCCGACAATTTTTTTAATCAGTGATTTGTTTCTTATGTAAGATAAAACTTTCGAAATTCAAGTATTTGTGAGTGGCCAGGAGCGCAGAACTTTCAGCGTGCCCTATGAATGTTGTGTACTATGCGTTTCAACCAAAGGTTTCAACTAAGAATATAGCTGCCATGATGCCATTTAGGCCAGGGTTCCGTATCTTCTTTGGAGGGGTAAAAGGGTAAAAGTTAGTTGCTATTCATCTTGTTAGATGAACACCTCAGGTAGGAAAATCACCAAACCGCATAATTAAGTCTGTTTGTCAAAGTTTCAGTCAAGAAAATTCGTGTTTTTATACGTTCCTGTAAAATTGAAATTTATAACCTGTAACTATTTCAAACTTCCTGTTCACAAACTTCCGAGATAAGGAAGGGAACGGTATTTTTAAGAAATGTTTAATTTTATTAGTCGAATACTATAAAACTTAAAAATAAATTAAAATCGATATTGAAATGTACAAATGAAGCCTTTTTATATGATATCCCACTTGGTATAGTAGCCTCACTTTATCGTCTCCCCATGTTAAGGCCATTTTATTACCTTTTTTTGTTTGCGATTAGTTTGGGTAAGCAATAGGTATATAAAACTGTTCCAACTTAAAAATCGACATTATCGATAGAGTTAGTACCTAGTTGCTGAAATATGAAAGACAGACGAAGTCGCACCATAAGGGTTCCTATTTTACCTTTTAGGTACGGAGCCCTAAAAATGAACTGGTTTTATTTAAAAATAGAGTGAACTAATCTATTATTTATTTTACGTGCGCTGGCCATTGCTGGCGCGCCCATTGTGATTTGTTCGTGTTCGGAAGCCCGTTAAACTTTCAAGCCTTTAAATATTTTCGCAGATTGTTTCCTATTCTAAAATATTGTATTTTTATAATATCGAAATATAAATATAGTTTATTTCTGTTCACATGCTTTTGTCACGTTAATAAAATGCTAGTTCATCGTTGATCGCCAACGGTGACGTAATGTGATTTTCAAGGCAATCTGACGTCACAACTGTGTAACGATGACTGTCGGGGATTTCCCAAAAGGCCAAGCTTTACCTACACAGAGGATTCATTTACAACCCTTGCAATTGTTGTCTAACTACATATTGTATCATTATTCTAATATGCAATGTATTGACTTCTGCTGTAGTTATATCAAAACATGGGCAAAATTTAATATTCAGTAAAAATGTCGATGAAACAGTGGCTGATCGGTAGATACCTATAAAATTTCAAATCGACATAAGCTGAACGTTCTGCTGATAAAAAAGTTTATTTGCGAGATTATAATATAGTTTTTCGGAGATACTACACGGGGTGTAAGGGACATCGTACCGAAAACCGATACCAGGGATCCAGTACATGATTCTGAACATTCTAGTGTTGAAATTTACCATCGGCATTTTCATGAATTTCCAAAAAAAAATGCCGATTTTTTTTAATTAATCTAGGATAAAATCATTATTGGTATAATGATAAAGCCTAATTTTAATTTAACCCTAGATAACTAAACATTCGTCCGCCTGACGACACAACCCCCCGCGCTATTATCAAGTACACAAACTTCCCTGTGCCCCCCGGATCTTTTTTTACCTTCCTAATTTGAGTAAACAGTGTAAATCGTGCCGCACTTGTCGTCATTCGTCATTTCGGAAGTGACCTATAGGCTCTCACGTCGTCCGCTCGACGAAAGTTTAGTTACTGCGTAACTTTTATGTCAAGGTATGTATATTACAGTTTTTTAGTTTTCTTATTTTACAGTGAAAATATTTAATTAATTCTTATATTTATAATAAATTATGTTCATCTGAATGTGTTTCTGATTAAATTATTAAATTTTCAGTGAAATTATAAGTTTATCTATTTCAGTTGTTAATAAATAAATAATTTATATTATTCTCAAGTACATACTATAGACATTATTTTCAGATGGATTTGATGTAAAAGATAAGAAAAACCTTTATTTCGGCGAGCTTCTGCCATGAAGGCAACAGAACAGCTCATCGAGCCCTGGCTACAACAACGATTACAATCGTCGACATTGAGGCGTGACATCAGGACCATGACACAGGATATTCTGGGCGATTCTTCCATTATCTACATAGAAGCCCTGAATATTCTGTGTCGAATGCACCTGTGTCAGTAGAAAACTCGAAGAATGACGATACACCGTTGCATGAAATGTTAGACCGTAATTTGTGGCCCCCTATAATGTTGATATATGTAATAACCCTTAGAGGAGATACCACTGGAGATAGCATGATGCGCTAACCCCTCTGCCAAATTTTGTTCATATGTTCAAGTCATTCTTTATTTATGTGCGTATCTTTTTGAATGTGTTATTTATAGTGTGGATCTGCGTGAAATTGTATCTGTGTGTGTTTACTTCGCCTCCCGCACCCCGAAAAAGTGCCACGAAAAATTTGTTCGGCGAATCGACGCGATACTAGCTCCATTCTAATAACTCTGAGGTAATAACCGTGTGTAAAACCATGTGTATTTTGCCTTAATATTTGATTCTTGATAAGTTCCTACATAATCTACCTTTTGTGCCATGTAACAAGTTTCCATTTTTATTAAATTATTTGGATGATATTTACGTTTTTTAATGCGTAGTCCGCTCGACGAATGTTTAGTTACAGTGTGACGTGTAAAATGAGTTTAGTTATCAAGGGTTAAAAATAATAAATTACTTATAGGTGCAAAATTAGCAATCATCAGCAGCCGAAAAATCCACTGCTGAACAAAGGCCTCTCCCTTAGAAGGGAGGGGTTGCCATAATCTCCACGTTCGCCAGGCGGCTTGATTGAAATTAGCAATGTAATTTGAAAAATAAATATTATTCCGCACGTATTCATTACATGCTCAAAAATTAACAATTTTGTCATTTTCCATATGAATGGTTTGTGTAATGTTGTAACGGACAATATGAAAAATCTTACTTAAATAAAAGTTTTCGGTACGTAGTCCCATACAGGGTGTATAATTTATAGTAAGTAATTGTCTTGTGTTTTCTTAAATGTAAAATTCCATCAATGGACGCAAGTACTATTGTAATCGTGAGATCGATTCAGGCAACGAGCATTTCATTCATCATTCATTAGCAGCCAAAATACGTCCACTGCTGAATACCTCCCTCCCCCTTAGAAGGGAGGGGTTTCCATATTCCCCACGCTTGTCAGGCGTCTTGAGGGTCGCAGTATAGGTGGAAGATAAATACAAAAGAAAGAAAAAAACTGTTGCCCATCTTCTTGTTCTCGCTTAGTCGCCTCTTACGACACCCAACGAGAGGATATGGGGGATGCAATTCTAACCCCGCAGCCCGCGGGGGACAACAACGAGCATTTATCTATGTAGAAATACTTAATTCTCGAGTTGAAACTGAATAGAACTATAATTGGCAATGGCCTGACTTCTAAGATACCTAAAGTAGCTGCTAAAACGTTGCTGTAAATGTTTTTTTCAATGCAATAACTCAAAAGATTTGTTCATCTCAGACTAAGATCCCTTCGCCGTAATAAAAGGTTCAGTTCTGTTATGTTCCACAGGAGATACGAAGGCACCGGCTACGGGGAAACGTTACATTATGATAAAGGGTAGGAAGGGCCTCCTCGCAGGGATTATGGGCAGGCCCTAATACACTGACACAATTTCCACAATAGCCTTTGTTAGTAATAAGTACCTACGGAGTGTAACATTTTTATAGTGAGACATGATGTCACTTATTATGTTGCAGTTGCAGGCTTATACATACATATTATATTGGTCTAAAAAAATATAAAATTATACATAATGAACCCTAATAATTTACCAGTCAGTGAGTGGCAAACTCGTGACTGATAAGTAATTAGGCCGTATCTCAAAGGTAAAAAGAAACCCTAATAGTGCGACTTCGTTTTTTAGGATTCCATACCTAAAAGGCAAAAAAGGAACCCTTATGTCTGACTTCGTCTATCTGTCTGTCTGTCTGTCACACCCCTATATATTTTAGGAACCACTGATGCTATAAATTTGAAACTTGGAATAGTTTTAGATCTTAATTACCCAACCCCATCAAGAAGTTTTTCACTTCTTGAATATAAACGTTGTGCATTTTTGATATTTTGGAATGGTTAGGGAATAATTTTGCACGAATTGCTTTAATTATCAGTTTATAAGTACTATAATTTGTGTGATAAAAAACAATATTCATATGCGCTATCGTACACAAACATGACAATTTATATTACATTAAAAATTTAACGCTTCAGAACTATTACAATTATTTTACATTAATTACATAGACGGTCGAGCCATCAGTAGTCACCATCCATGGATGCGCGTGGCACGCTGCATGTAAAGGTCGATTTACATCAGACGAATGCTCATTCTATCCCCACTATATCAAATTATTTTAGTGTAAACAGGCGTAAAGCATTCTTTCGTTGTTCTTAGTGCGCTTGCAAAGATTCTATGGAATATTCTAAGAATGCTCGCTCGCTCGATGTAAACGGCGCTAGAGCACGCGAACAGTTGCTTTAGAGCGTTCTTGCGTGTTCGGACGTGCTCGCGCCCCTGAGCGGTCTCTTCAAAGCGTTCTTGTGTTCTAGCTCTAGCTCTTTGTTCGTTATATGTAAACGCTGAGTTTTCGTTTACACATAAAGATCAAGAAATAATGCTCTTGTTCTGGCTCTAGCTCTTTGTTCATGTGGTCTAAACCAACACACACGAACATTCGCGCAAGCGCCCTACGCCGCCTACGTCTTACAAATTTTCGATCAGGTCTTACGGTTACGTGTCCTGACGCGAATTTAACATTTTTTTCCCCATCACAAAAAAGTGCACAGCGCCGCTAAAGAAAATTCACTTCAAAAACAAACATAGACGAATGAAACTCTGGAATGGCATAACGTTTCAATACAAGAAGTAGAATTAGGTACACGAAGCAAATAAAATGAGAGCTTCTCTTTTGACGCTGTCGACCTGCATTGCGTGACTTTATATGCCATCAAACAGCAGTTTTATTGTTCTGTTATGGTAAGTAGATGATCAATAATGTCGGTACAACACGTCAAAATAGACTAAATGTGACATTCAGTCAACTGCGACAGTTGTTTATTTCCATTTATATGAACATGTGTCTGCTAAAGTATATACAATGCCTATTATTAGAAGAAAACTTCTATTTTATTTTAAAAATTAAGCATTCTAAAAATAAAGCATGGAGCGGGCCTGTTGGTCTACTCGTTAGACACCCTGGCCGCTAACCAATAGGTCGTGGGTTCGATTCCCACCAAGTGTCTGGGTGTTTCGTCTATACAGGGTGTAAGGGACATCGTACCGAAAACCGATACCAGGGATCCAGTACATCATTCTGAACACTCTAGTGTTGAAATTTTTCATTGGCTTTTTCATGAATTTCCAAAAACCACTTTTTTTAAATAAAATTACTATTATATTATTATTGGTATAATAATAAAGCATAATTTTAATTTAAAAACAATAAATAACTTATTTGTGGAAAATTTATTTAATTATTTTTCTTTATGCACTAAAACAGTACATAGGCAATTAATTATTATTATTTTAGAAAATTAGCAATGTGATTTGAGAAATAAATGTTATTCCGCATATATTCATTACATGCTCGAAAATTATTAAGTCAGTCATTTGTCATTTTCCATATAAATGGTTTCTGTAATGTTGTAACGGACATTCTTTGACATCTTATAAAAAAAAATTCGGTACGATGTCCCTTACACCCGTTACAAGTATGTATTTACTAAAAAAGTGTATACCTAAGTATAATTAGTATCAGTTGTCTGGTTTCCATAGTACAGGCTTTGTCTAGTTTCAATAAGATGACCGTGTGTGGATTGACCGAAAATATTATTATTATATTAATTCGCCAAATGCTTTACGGGGTGCTTAGCGAAAATACTAAATTGGGCACTATAGTAGATTTTTCCTCGGCTCAGGCCTGAACTCAAGTAATACATAATTTCCACTAGTTATACGCAGGCCCTGTGGTAATCCGCATGCAGTTGCTTTGCATTAATGGGCTTTGCCTGAGGCTACAAATATGAACTTCCTAAAGCCCAATAATTTCTTCAGCCAGTGTTCTTCACATCGGAACTTTACGTCAGTACTATGGCAAGAGTAACTTTACGTCATAGTATCTGAAATTGATTTGCATTAATTAGTTGATTGCACCTTGCATTGATGCATAATAGAGCACAGAAAAACAGTGTATTTTCGCCGGAAATTTTAGCTTGCTTTTAGTTTGCAGCTCGTGTTTTAGGATTGAACAACATTTAAAAAAAGAACTACCCTGTACGTGACCGGCTAGACACAGTCTAAATTAATAAAAAACCTGCACAAAAACACGTAGACTTGTTTATTCATGCTACTGTGCTCGGAATAGAAAATAGAGATAGAATAAAAAACATATTGTGATACGTGGATTTAAAAAAAAAAAAGGGAATATATAACGACGTTGCATTATTATTTGCGCATGCGAATCGCTAGTAAATCGATATAACATCAAACGCTGTGCATTGAAGATGCATCTGATGTTGAGCAATAAAATTATTTGCGTCTACGATTCACGGATAATAATGAGCAGTTTCCGTTGAGCATAAATTTATATTGGCTATTAGGTAAATATCAATATTTTATAACTAGTCTATAAAAATTATATAGCGCACGTTATTTTTTTAAGTTGTCTGTTGTCGCTTTTATATTAATTTATGAAAGCGGTCGTCGATCCTAATGTATTAAACGAGTACGGAAATGCATATACGTAAGTACGTGAATTATGATGACAAGACACGGCAACCCATTATATGAATGAACGCCATGTTTATTGTTGAATGTTTAATGATGTTGATTTGATAGAAATAAAAGAGACTCAAAACGATAAAAATAAAATAAAACAAGTAGATACTTATATACTTAAACCGTGGGGTGTCTGGCCAAGAATAGCACCCTACCATCACATACCGTTGAGTGTTGTAAAAGGCGACTTATGGAAAACTAGATGACAGCCAGCAGTGTCTTCTATTTAATATCCATCTTCGCGTATACTACGATACGATACCCAAGAGGTGGTGTGAAGAGGCCAAGGGTGCAGATTATGGCAATACTTCCAACCTCCAGTTTGCAAAGGAGTCGGTTTCCCGCTGCGCCACGGAGGCTCTTGATATACAATGGTAATCATAATACTTATCACTAACTATTATCAGGGTCCGCTGAAGGACTAGGGTAAATCGAAAATACAGCAGTCGTTGAAAGCCTCTCTTTGAACCAGTGTGCTTTTATAACCCGTGGTGACATAAGCTTCCTGAACATTTGCAGCCTTACAAATAGAAATGAGTTCTACCGCATCTATTCCATTCTTATACTGAGTATAGCATTAGTAATGAATTAAGAATAAAGTTTAGAATATCTTTTTTGGTATCACTATTCTTTCATTATGTTAAGATACGATTTGGCAACAGCGCGGCCAAATAGAAACTTCTATAAAAAGTGCATTTTGTCTTTAACAACAGCTGTATTCTTTTGTCAACTTGACGTTTCTCGCCGCCGTACTCGTTGGGCCCAAGTTTGGGCCCACACCCACACGCCAAACCGCTATCCCCAAACGTCCAGCGACTCTAAACATAATAAAGTACCAAGCAGAAAGGGAAGAGCCTTTGTTCATCAACGCAATATTTTTTTAATTATTTTTTAGGGTTCCGTACCCGAGGTCAACGGGACACTATTACTAAGCCTCCACTGTTCGTCCGTCCGTCTGTCTGTCAGCGCAGCGGGCTGTATCTTATGAACCGTAATAGGTAGAGATTTGATTTTTTTTCACTGAGTTTCTATTTCTAAGTAGGGCCAATTTAATAGATCACATTTGCCATCTGTCAGTTTCTTTGTTCTGTATGTTTCTTTAGTCATTATTACAAGTATTGAATATTATTGTCTTATATTTACGCGAATATTACACATTGAAATCAAACTACTTTTACGGATTTTATCGCAGTTTATTTTAGATTTTACTATCCCGACGTTAAGATCCGTAAACGTATATTGATTTCAAAGTATTAAATATGTAATCGTAATTGAAATAAAATATTTGATAAAAAAAAAAACAAATTAAACCGACTTCAATAACACTAAAATAAAATTAGTGAAGTTTGTGTTAGCGTACCTACTATGGATTGGAAATTTTTACTTTTAGTGATATTTTTATACATAAAGATTGAACCATCGAAGACGGTAAAATGATCTAGGTAGCTTATGATTACATAATCGTCTAAATAGTTTTACATCATATAAGTTTCTTCAGGAATCATTTATCCGGTCGTAATCAAATTTATATGGGATCATAATAGTAGTTTACTCTCTCAAATAAAAAAAAAGATTCATCGAAATCGGTTCATATTTGTTAGAGTAATGTAATGGACAACATCAATTTTATGGTTTTTACCCGATAAATTCCTCCACATCGTTTATGGTCCTCCAAGAAGTTCTTATGTGGTTGTGATAAAATTTATATAGATTCATGATAGTGGTTCCTTCTTTTGAATAAAGAAAGAATCATTGAAATTGGAAAATATTTGCCAGAGTATAACCATTTATCACCTTTCAAGCATTTTTACAAATTTTTCTGACGTGCCATTCGTGTTTTTCAGGAACTACTAATTCGTACGTAATATTTTTTAACCGACTTCAAAAAAGGAGGAGGTTCTCAATTCGTCTGTATATATTTTTTTTTTTTTATGGGACCTAATCAGTGGATCAGACTATAAAAAAATATATGTATGATACAGTCGAATTGAGAACCTCCTGCTTTTTTGAAGTCGGTTAAAAAGTTAAACAATTCTGTAGATCTAACTTCGAAAAAATTAAAAATATTTTATGCTTCCGTTACAAGATCATTTTTTGATGAAGTGTCAAATGTGTTCTTTTATATTGGCACCAACTTTAAGGCCACTATAACGTCAAATACTCATTTTATTGATAATTTAATTAAATACTAATTTTAATCCTCGATGTGAATAATTCTTGTTCTTTTTTCTAACAAATAATATTAGCGAAATGTAGGTAAAAATAAAGTACTTAAGTATGTAAAAAAAGAACTGGTGTTCTAGTGGAGATGGAATCGTTGATCGTGTTTTAGAAGTTAAACAATATAGTACTTATTTAAAACAAGCTGTATTTTATGCCAAGTGAGTTTCCTATCATAAAACCTTTATTATTTTGATACAAATAAAATTAGGAAAAATACATGTATCGTTTACTAGACATATTACATTTTACAGATATCGTTGCCAAATGGGAAGTAGGTTAAGCGACTGGCAGCGTTCGCCCGATGTACGACCATGTAAGTCCTGGCAACTCTGTCTCACATGTGGCAGACAGCCATGTGTTGCTCTCAACTTACACTCAAGTTATTGACAATGTAAAAAAAAGTCAGTAACTTTATATTGTTGCGATGTAAACATTGATGTGTTGGTTGCTTAGAGGAGATACCACTGGAGAGATCATGATGCGCTAACCCCTCTGCCAAATTCTGTTCATATGTTCAGGTCATTCTTTATTTGTGTGCGTATCTTTTTGAATGTATTGCGAGTTTATTATAGTGTGGGTATGCGTGAAATTGTATCTGTGTGTGTTTACTTCGCCTCCCGCACCCCGCAAAAGTGCCACGAAAAATTTGTTCGGGGAATCGACGCGATACTAGCTCCATTCTAATTACTCTGAGGTTGGTTGTGAATGGCGCTGTGATGATATTATTAAGCTTATTATTAAACTTGAATAAAAAAAATGCATTTATTCGCAACTGCACAACGCATGGAGCCCGTATAGCTATAACATAGATATGCACTTGAAGAGGTTCGGTTCATTCAGTAATAAAAGTCCTCTTACGTTTGCTTACAGTTGTATTGAGTAGGTAATTGAGGTACAACTAGGTTAACACAGTTTACAAGTAACGTATACAGAAACAAGATGCGTACACACCAGATGCATAGTCACAGATTAGATAGATATCTATTTACAACGCATAGTGACGCTTGCAGTGTTGCCAGTTTCGTATATGCTTGCGCGAGCCTCGGTCAAGTGCGAACCGTGGCCACACACTTTATTGTTTATTCCAACAGGTGGAATGGAATCAATTGTACCAGGCAGGATAAGAAGGATACATTCTTATTTATAAAGAGGACTTAAGTATTCTTCTTCAAGTGACTTCCCAGGTTACTTCAGGTGTGAACGGCACTGTCGTTGGTGAAATTACAGGACTCAGCGTATTAAATTAATAGCTCACAGACGAGCAGAAGTGTAGTGAGGTCTTATAATCGGGCAAAAGTTTTGCTTGTCTCGTCACTAAGGTGATAATAAAATAAACTCAGTATCTGTGAGGGACAAGGGACTTCTTTAACTATTTACGGAGGCTATTTTTGTACACCGATAATTATGAACCATTCGCATAGTACTGAACTACGTCGGACCCTTTTTGAATTAAGGAGGTAAAATACCACAATTTTTTTTTTTTGCTGTCAATAGCATCAGCAAAGACGTCCACTCCTGAACAAAGTCATCCCCTTATAAGGGAGGGGTTGCTAAAATCCTCACGCTTGGCAAGCGGTTTGGCGATCGCAGTATAGGTGGTAGGTAATCCAATTGAAACACACTGATGCTCGTCATCTTGTTTTCCCTTAGTCGCCTCTGACGGACACTCGACGGGAGGAGATAGCAGGGTGCTATTTGTGCTACCCCTTTTTTACTGTAATGTAATAGAATCGAAAATAATTATTATCTAATTATACGTATCACTTATTATTCTGCGCAGCTAATAATATCGCAGTTTCGGCAAGAAAGTTGGCTGTTCTGTTTCACAGGAGCTAGGCAGACAGTGTCTCGCTAAGGAATGGTCCTTATTTTCTTCGTCTGAAGGTCAACCGTATTGGTCCGCATTGCGGTCCGACCCTATGCGGATCGTACAAACTTTAGGACTTGCGATTTTTATAGTGTTGCGTACAAATGTATTCACGATGTAGCCCAAAAAATCTTTAAGTAGACACTTGAGACCGTCGAAATGACCATCTCAGAACCATTTGGAATTCAAAATTCGACAAGTCAATTCCTTATTACTTCGCGTACGTATGTAGTACGTATATACCTCAACTATATAGTAATATATGTGTATTGGGACACCATTTAATAAAAAGTAAATAAAGCAGTTGAATAAGAATAAGAAAAAATATTTGGACACCACAATGAAACACAATTACAAGTAAATAACAGAAATACAATTAAAGGTAAAATATTACATAAAGATATTATATTATTTATATAGTTGCGTAGGTTTCTATGAATAGGTTGTTTATTCATTTTAACTTACCTAATTGGAATCTCGATATGAACTTGCGGGACACTTACCTGTAAAATTAAAGGAAAAATTAGTAATATATCATATTGAATAACATTTTTTGGTCTTTAAGCAACTTGTTCGAAGATAGGGCATGGCCTTTAAGCAAACATGTAATACAAATACTGAAAAGAACTGCCATATACCTGAAATACATGGTTATTTTTAACTCGATATTTTTTCCAAATTTTCCATTTTTTAGTACATATAGTTTAGTACATAGGTATAGACATAAGTATAGGTACATACCTATTTTGTATATAAAAAAAATATAGTAAATTATAGTAGTAATTATAGTATTTTATTTTGATTTTGTTTTGTGTTTGTATTGTTCAATACATATATATTAAATCCAGTCCCTCTTAGGTTATTATTCACACATAATACACGTTTTGTCTTTTCTTTCTTTCAAAAATTATCTCGTTGCAAAATCTATACTATACGATAATGACCCATTAACAGTCTATGAGTTCGGTAGTAATACCCCCGCTATCCAGTACAAGCGGTTGCTAACGCTCCGAAAACAGTTTAACGACCACTTCAGTATAACAAAGCGAGTCTACTCCAGTCGAGTGCGTTGATATTGCAATGGAAATTAGGCTTTACGTCTATAGTTAAAGGGTTAAAAACAGCGGGCAAAGGCGTATTAGTGGTGCCCCCAATACGATAAGAGTGGTAGTTTCAAAGTGCAGGGGTGCGTTGGCATGTTTTACTTGTTTTCCGAGAGATGGCGCAACAAGTTCCACCGGTACGGATTTGTATAACTCAACGCTACTACTATTGAAAATAATATTAGGGTCTAATAATAAGAAATAAAGAAATAAATACTTGCAATTTTTGTGATACTAAAATGTTCAATTGTTTCAAATTCAAAATTATTTATTTCAAATAGGCTTAACGCCTAGCACTTTTGAACGGTCAATTTTCGGATGACAACACGGCCTCAACTGAGAAGATCCGGCAAGAAACTCAGCGGGCTTGTCATTTTTTCACTTTTTTATACCGTATTTGTCTTGTTACAATGAGATCAGCATCAGCGTTAGTGTGTCCTGCGGTGCAAAACATAAAATAAGAGAGTTTGTCTTTGTGATAGTAAAAGTGACTAATAAAGTTTACTAGGTGGTAGGTCCCTTCTGCAAAGCACAGTGCAGGTAGGCACCGCCGCAGTGTCATATATTCTGTCGCCAAACAGCAATTTGTAAACATATGCTTCGTCCCAGTGTAAAAGGTCCTGTAGCTGGTAAAATTACACGACTTTAGACAATTACTAATCATACGATGACGAGCATCAGCTGGCTATAAGTTAGCATATCACTTACTATCAGGCGAATTTTCTAGAGATGACGAAATCGTTTTTTTTTTATGAATATTCTTTGTTCTCTACTCTTGCTACTCTGGGTTAACGTAATTTGCATAAAATATGTGCAATCTCATTAGCGGCTATGCACTTGCCTCGCCACTTAACTGTGTCACGGTCGTACTGAAAGCCTATACTCGTAATAACTTATGTGTATGCCGACTGACCGGGTTTTATACGACTGAAAAAAGCAATCACGAAATCACAAAATAAAAATTTTGTTAGCCACAACTGATACCACAGCGTTCTTGGAAGTATTACTTACTTTAAAAAAATAAATACCGTTTATAATAAAAGAAAATTTAAAAACTAAATAATTCAAGAGTTTTGGAAGGTTAGGTTAGGTTAGGCGGGGAGCGATGGCCGCCTTCTGCGAGACTGTCATGTCCCAGAAGGAGGCCGACGAGCGGGAACGCGAACGCGCTGATCCCGCTCGGCGACGAAGGCGCAGGCCGCGTCAAGCGGCCGCCCAACGTCTCGCTCCCCAGCCCTGAGCCCGGGGCTATAAATAACGGGCAACCTTTGGAGTCGCTGGACGCTCGGGGTGTGGGCCCCTTGAGCGTCCATTGAGTACGGCGGCGACTCCGAGGAGGACGGCGGCGGGGTTGCGACCCCCGTCCCCGTGAGCACCGTGACAGGTTCCCGGGGGGCTACAATGCGCCCCCCGGCGGCGGGCTCAAAGGCAAGGCACTGAGGGGCCCCTGGTGCAGATCCCACCGGAGAGCCCTGGGGTCCCCCCTCTCATGTGCCGATGCAACGGCCGCGGGGGTTTTAGTGGGTAAGAATCCCACATACCCCGGTCGAGCCCCACAGCTCCCGGGGATCTTTCGAAGATTTCCCCCGCGTCAAAAAAAAAAGAAAAAAAAAAAAGGCGAGTTCAGGTTGGTAGATGACAATCGGAGCTGACCCGTAAGGTTCAATTCAATTCAAAAACGCGACGCCGCTCGAGGCCGCCCGCGCGGTCTTGTCTAATCTTGGTATGAATTGAGCCTTAGTGCTTATCGACGCCGATACTGAGGGTGGAAAATGTCTACGCCCACTACCACTAAGATTCAGTGCCGATAAATACAAGTATATACCATAAACATTAGCGTGTCAACACCGACTATTTTAAGACCATGCAGAGATCAATAAATTGTAATTAATAACTAATATCCTGAAAAAACCAACCCACGGTCATCTGGCCCCAAACTACAGCCTGCGTTGTGGTAACGAGGCAACTGATACGAATACTTATACTATATTTTTAATTATAAATACATACCTACCTACATACAAAAAACACTCAGACACAGATGGGAATCGAATCAGCAACCTATTGGGCGCTTAATAGTAATTTATGCACCCAGCCTTATTAATAAATTATGATTAGCGTCAGAACAACTTTACTCCAAGACTTACGCAAAGATTAGGCAATTATGGTATTAATAAACTAGGAGTAAGGACGGAGTTATCTAATCAAAATTTACTCCCTGACTAAAAGTTACTCCGTAGAGCCCCATGGTTTAACGCTTGAGTAAGCATAGATTTGTATTGTATTTCTAACTTCCATTGAGATATATATACTAAACATAAACTTTTTTTTTTTTGAATATTTACAGTTTATTTACAAATATGTACACTTAAACTAGGTAAAAAACTTCCTCGAAGTTGTCACCGCACTGGGAGGGAAGGGTACCTAAAAGACTGGCGGCATTACCCCTTTGTATGGCCAAGCTTATACGTTGGCAGAAAAAGCTACCAGCCCGGCGGTCTCCTGAGACTTCGATAAGTTTGGATGAAATTTCTTTTACCAAAGCGTGCGTCTCATGAAACCAAGGCCCCATGGTCTCCAACGCAAAGGGCGCAAATATATAGCTCGAACCTAGAGCTGCATACTTGCGTCGCTTTGCATCACTAGCGGTCGCCGCAGCCCCTCCAGCCACCCTGCAAGTTGCCGGGGTGTGGGACGCAGCAAGTGTGTCAACACATGTCGCATCCCACACCAGCGGCTTACCATGTTGCCATGGTATTAAAGTGACACCATCAGGCCTCTTGCCGTCATCTCGTGTAATGCCGACTGGTTCCAGTACGGCAGGGACACCGGCAGTGACAAGCCCCCTGCGAATAATATCATTAAGGGCGGCATGGCGTGACATACGGCCAGCGCTACGCGAGCAAGACAGCCCGTGGTGACCATATTTATCTACGTACTCCCCACAGCGACAACGATGAGGAAGGTTGGTCCTGGCACCCACCCGCAAACAAACTGCAAGACTAAGTGTGGTGTTGGTCAATAAGGTACCAATATGAGACGATGGCATAGCCTGCAGCCAGTGACCGGACTCCTTCGCAGAGACAGCTAGCAACCGCGCACGATCCAAATCGTTAACGCTGGATGATAAAAGTGAATGCCAAATTGAATTACAAAGTGGTTTATCCCACTGTCTCTGAGAGTGAGTTAAGATTGGAGGGTCGGAACCCGGGCAAGCCAAAAGCCAGGCATTTCTGGCCTCACTCAAATACGTCACCTCAACAGATCCTAAGGCTGAGACAATAATAGACCTAAACATAAATATATTTTCATATTTGTTTGGTATTCGTTCGAGTACTTACTGGTGTAGTTTTAGTGTTAGTGGTATTTTGTAATTATTGTAGATTAAAATGAATAGAGATGATTTCATTAACGATTTGAGAATGATAGAAAGAATTGAAGAAATATTACCACTAATAGCTGCAAAAAGCACTTGGGCTCGTGGAGAGATAAATAAACTATCTCAATAAACTAAACTATTAGGCTAGTTATGTAGGCTACAGCCGGATGATTCAGAAATAACTAGAACTGATTTAAAACTAATTTTTATTAAATTAAAATACATTTGTAATATCTAATTTAAATTTGTAGTGACCGCTTCGATGTTAGAAGCTAAGTGAAGAGCCGATTCCGTCGCTATGGGTCCATACAATGGATCTAGTTGTGCGCCGTCAGCTGGTTTTCGGTACACGTGCTGGATGCGTCCATACAATAGCCATTCTGTTCTTGGATAGGTTGCATTGTCAGCAAGTTTTGCATTACACGCGCCGGCTCGTGCTTGAGGCCCACCGTGGTTTCTGCTCTTACACGCGTCCTTTGAGGTGCACTGTAGTTTCTTGTTAGGGACGGTGTAGCGGTATGTAACAGACTAGATCCGCGGCCTAGTTGTTATATACTTTTTTGCTTTATAGATAATATTCTGCTAATAAAAAAAACACAAATTCTAAAACCACTATCTTGATTTCAACAAGAGAAATACAGAATATTATGATGTAAGAGAAATATAGAGTGAAAGTTGTGATTGTCAAATAAAAGTGTCAAATATCAAAATTTACCTAACTGCCAGTGTCTTTTTAGTCATTTTGTTCATTTTTTTACTTTTATTTTCAGTGGGTTGCCATAACATACACCTTAGTCTTAGTGTAAGAATTGTATTGTTACTCCGAACCTACATCGTATTTATTAATACCGTTATTAAGACGTAGCTATTCCGTGACAAATCTAGAATTAACTACTTTCGGTGTAACTTTGGAGTAAGAGAAAAATAAGCATTTTTTATTAATAAGACAGGAGTATAAAGGGGGTCGCGGGTGTTAAATTGTAGTGCGAGCATAACGAAGGATTCTAGCAACTCCCGAACGCAGCGAGGGAGTATTGAGTTAATACTAGAATCTTGAGTACATCGAGGGATTTAAGCTCGTCCAAGACAAATACACCTTTAACCCCGAGGTAAATACACTACTTTTCACACCTACTGCGAGGTAATAAATAACAAATATTGCTAGAATTAAAGTAATAATAATCATCATCATCAGCCGGAAGACGTCCACTGCTGAACATAGGCCTCCCCCTTAGAACGCCACAATGAACGACAATTGGCTATTTGCATCCACCGGTTACCTGCGACGCGCACAATGTCGTCTGTCCACCTAGTGGGAGGCCTGCCAACGCTGCGTCTTCCGGTTCGTGGTCGCCACTCGAGAACCTTTCTTCCCCAACGGTTATCGGTTCTTCGAGCGATTAATAATAATAATATCTTGGGACAATCCACATACGGTCATCTGATCCCAAACTAGGCACAGCCTGTCTATGGAAACCCAGCCTAACATAACACCCAGACACTTGGTGGGAATTGAACCTACAAACCATCGGGTAGCGGCCAGGGTGTCTAACCACTAGACCAACGAGACCATCAAACACGGAGATGCTTAGTTAAAATAGTATTAAACGGTCACCCATCTATGTAATTACCATTGATAACAACTGTCTATGAGTGTCTTATTATAATGAAAGATGAACAAAATCTGACCACGCGTTAGTGAATTATGACCAACTAAACTTTTGTTTTGCATTTGACGTGGGTTATAATGTGGGGTGTCTTCAATACTAGAGTGAATAGGCTAAATAAGCTAGTGTGTTTTAGTGCGCTGTGGGAAGCTGCAGTGGGACTGAAGCACTAGCTTATAAGTAGTAAAAATAATAATGCCCTCCAATAATAATTAAAATAACTTCAATGTACCGATACATAAAAATAATGTTATGCATGAGCTATGTATTAATTAAGAGAAAAATATAAAAGCAACAAGTGATGAAAACATTGTGAGTAGTTTATAAAATAATAACGATGAAACATCACGGAAATGCACATTCAATTAAGCTACGAGTATATTTTAACAAACAAAACGGGAAAATATTAATAAAATAACGTTGGAAACATATTCATTGTGTCTGACGGTTTCAATGCATTGATGTGAAATATCAATTAACTGTTCTGCCTGCAGGAATATTATTCAAGGATATTTTTATTCAGCTCCCTTTTATGTTTTATATTTATCATTTTTATACTACCAACGTGGCAAATCAGCATGCGGCCCGCCTGTTGGTGAGCAGTCACCTCAGCCTATGGACGCTAGTAACACCAGACCACTAACGCGTTTCCCACCCTGCAGACAATTAAGTCTCTTGTGTGCGGTAATTCTACCAACTGTTCCGGTGGGAAAAGCACTGCTTTTCCCACCGGAACACAGGAATATATTTATAAATTACGAGCTGCAATGATTATAACAATAATTTTAGTATTAGGTATACATGACATATACATACATGACATGTACTTCATAAAGTACAAAAAAAATTTGTAGCAATCTTATACAGGGTTCCGATCCCAAACTAGACAAAGGCTGAGTGTGTTTCCACTAAAGTGGAGCTGGGTGGAGCGGAGCTGAGCGGAAACAGTGTTAGCGAAGCTAAGCGGAGCTGAGCGAAGTGAAGCCAGCCTCACTTCAGTAGAAACGCACCCTTGACGACTATTAGTAAGTACATAGATATACTTAAAAGTTACACCGTCTCTCGCCAAACTGTACTAGTATGTTAGTCCCTAAAAAAACATGACTGTAATTCGTATGAAGTTGGTTAAAAATTACTATATTTTAAATTCTTGCTGGCTTACTTGCAATAGTTTGAATAATGCCTGAATTCTGACACATATGTGACCGCAGCTGGCACCTAGTTAATTTTAAATTAAACCTCACTTGGAGAAAACAAGCAAAAACATATCTGAAAACTCCTAATTTAAATAGCATTTCATTCGTCGGCTTAAGCGCTTTCCCGCGGAAAGGTAACACAAAGCGTAATCCAATTAACATCGTTTCTTTTTCCTTTAGCTTTTTCGAATTAGAGGACGGAAAGTAGTGGCATTTAATGTCGGGAGAACGTTACGGAGTGCTAGTAAGATATTCTATAGAAGGCAGAAATCAGTACTAATGTAGACCGCTAATAGCGTAATTATTAGCGTAATTTTCTGAGATGCGGATAAAAAAAACGACAGCAGAAAATAGCAAGTAATTTTGGTATTTGAGCAGTCGTGTTAGCATACTATTACAGCCCGTATTAGGTATTATATAAAACACATTATTACTATTTGAATTTATTGGGAAATCCAGACGGCGATGTTCAGAATAATATGATTATATTTGCGGCCCACTTTGATGCTTGTCTTTCCTCTTCATCGTTTTATAGAAATTGACCGTTTTAGAGGAGACAGGAGTAGCGAAAGTTATCTAACGACCATAGCTAGTCGGTGATATAAGATATAAACAGTGGCATTTAATTGACCGCTCAAAAAATTGGATATGGATAGGTCTGCGACGCCTGAAGTACCTGAAGTTTCCTTTTGTTATTTAGATGTTGCCAGCACAGTCCTTCTTAATAATAATATTTTTTTATAAGGAAGGACTCTGCTGGTTATTAAGAGACGACCACTTTGTCCCTTTTCCGGCGTCTCGCACGTTTACCATACAAATCTTAAGGCTGTCGGGGGTACAACTATACATATGATGTGGTTTTATATGTAGAAATATCATTTTTGTACATTAAATAACGTTTCTATATGAAAACTATTTCACATCATACTCTATACCATCGATATACTATCTAAAAGTTTATATAGTATATCGATGCTCTATACTAATATGTCAAGACTTGCAAGCCATGTTAAGCCTGCAGTGCAGTGAGGTTCCTGTGTTGTTATTAAGTCTAATCATTTACAAAGATATTGGATTCACTGATTCTATGGAAATAGAAAATAGAAAAAGTTTATTCAACGTCACGTTTAAACAAACATGTGCATTGAACAAGTAACAAATTTTAAAAATTAAAACCCGACTAACTAACGACACACTACTTGTCAAATTATGTTAAGTAGATTAGAAGATATGCGGGAACAGATTACCATACATGCATTCTTGTTAAAATCATAACTCTCCCTCCGTTCCGTAGTCGGGTAAAAAACCGTTAAGACGTTGAAAGGGTGTCCACTCAGCATAAATATCATTGCTCCCATTAGGCGCAACGACGCTGATCTTCCGTGGACACACACTTATTATACTCGTACACACAGAGTATGGTGGCGCAGCGCGAGCATGTATGTAGCACGCAATAGTGGGTTGAAAACTGCAAGGTCGCTATCGCTTAATGGCAACAATTGGCAATTATGGCCCATCGCGAACAAGAGAATTTAATGTTTACAACGGCGGCCTTACCTGGTTTACAAGCAAGGCAGAACATTTATAGTTCTGGCGGGTAGCCAAGTGAGATATTTTTACTGTGTTGCTGTACCCAAAATAGACCACAGTGAAATCGAATGGCATTTGTGTTATCAGTCTTGTTTCGGTGACCTTGGTGAGAAAAAATATATACATAAGTAGGTATATTTAATCAACGCAGGGGCGCGTGGTGTGTCCGGGTAAGAACAGCACCCACCCATCACCTCCCTAAGGGAAAACAAGAAGACAGGCAGCAGAATCTTTCTGATTTACTATTACCTAACTGCGATCACAACACGGAACCTTTTTTTGCTGACGGAGCAGATGCCCTCAAAAAATGTCTCTCCAGTGTCCGATGATCTCTAAAGCACGTACAGTTGGAACAGAAGTGCGTCATCCCCTCGCTACCCTCGCGGTGCTTGCGTTACCGCAGGGCCTGGCCAGCGCCTGCCTCGGATGTTCAAGGAGACCTACCATCTAATTGTTGCAACAACATCGAATCCAATATCGAAAGGCAGTAGGTACCTACGATATTAGTAGACGACAGTTATAAAGTCTTATGCCAAATGTGCTGCTACGCTAAGCTCTCTCAAACATAAATATTTACCCAAATTCGTTGATGAATCGCATACTATAATAATTAAGTAGATAGTCAAAATCAGAAATCATCGTTGTGAGAATCTTGAATTACAGATTTTAATAGCCCTCTCCGATGTACTGATAAAAATGGGTCGCAGACAGGATTCTGCAGTGTTCTTGAAGATTTGCCAACTCCGAGAAATTGCGTCCAATCTAAACATGAAAATTACATGGTTTTCAAAGCGTTTGCTCTGACAACGGTAATATTTTTCTAATGCCCAATTATCAATTATGTTTGACGTGCGTGAAGAAAAAATATGGTAGAAGTATAATAAGAATTTTCTTCATGGAATCACGCATTCAGAGTATTGGTACTTACGGGTTTGTAGAATAATAAATTGGCTCCTTGGAATAGCTTAGTTATTTCACCAATGGGCAAAAATGGTGCTTCTTAATCAAATAAAAAAGCCGCGTATTGAGTTTTTTTTTATTCTATGTAAAATACTAGATAGGTAGATTCTACTTAGTCTTCAAAGCTGATTTTATTAAAATTTTAGACTTAGTAAAGCATTCCTCTGACTAGAATTCAGTATAATTATTATGTCGGTAACAGGTTTCTGTGGAGATACCTGAAGTTTCTTACACGTTCTATAGTTTGTCTACGCCACCGGATGCCAGGTTGTATATTATTATTTTTTCTCCTGAGTAGCAAAATAGAGAGGATTTAATAATTAGAGCATTCTGTTGCAAGTTTTTGAATTTACTTGAATCTTGGCTAACACTTTTGGTTAATACAAAGAGTGTTAAACAAAATTATTGTAACACGTGTGTACACAGCATTAAGTATTCAAAATAAAATTTCCAAGGGTATTAAATGATATAAACAAATCACTATGGAAAACTTGTTATCGAACATCCCATATAGGGAGATCTACTTTGAATGTATTTATCTTTATTTATTAATCTAAACAAAACATAATACATATATTTTTCTATCCGTGCACTGGCGGGGCGGGTCGCTAGTCATAGATAAAATAATAGCCAGCTTTGCCTTATACAAAAAATGGTGAACGTATTAAAATAACTATCATTACGAAACAGTTGGATAAATATCTATTACGAACAAACCTACATCGGTCCACACCCACACCGCTATTGATCTCAAACTGACCGAAGTTTGTAAAAGATTTTTTTATATACGAACTCAACGGAGATTGTTAAACATCTACGAAGAGTATAAAAGCTCAAAAGACTTCCAGTGAGCCGCCCGCGTCATTCATCTGCAGCCATGTCTCCGTTGCCGGTTGACTCTTTAGATTTTTCACATAAGCACGAGAGCTACTGGACACATGACATGTTAGTTTGCTGAGCGGAATTACTGAGAATTTAGATGTCCTGATTTGTTTTTATACTATTTAGAACTTAAAACGTATCTAAATAAAAAGCTAACGGAGTCATTGACAAACATTTTGGGTCTTAAATATAATATAGCAACTAAATTTTTATAAACCTATCCCACAAGGAACGCGCTTTTAAGCATGTAAGCATGATTAAGGCTTTTTGTCAATCTTTTTACTCGAGTGTCCTGTGGATAATGTACAATCGAAGATCGTATGACGCCCTAAGGGTACAATATAACAATATTTTCAGGATGTTGTTGGGATTGCCCAGACGTTGCAGCGCTTCAGGTATGTTTGCGGAAGCTTGTACAGATGACTTTTACGCCATTTTACGTAATAAACTGCTTCGATGCTGCGACGCTTGCGAGATAGTTCCAACACTATCTTGAAAGTTATCGCTGAACTCTACGACTGCCCCTTTTAAAAACACTGGATTGGGCTGGTCTTAGGGCTGAAATAAAAACACATGTATATACTTATACTGTACGCTAATTGTCATTGCAAATCTCTCTTTGTAAATTGGTTTGCTGTAAGAAAACTCATGTTTGAGTTAAGCTTGCCAATGTACATGCATTTACTATGTTTTAATTACTGTATCTGTGTTTCTTTGTGTACAATAAGAATAAAATAAATAAAATTCTTAATTGCTATAATCCTAACAATATAATAATATACTAACGTAGGCTTAAGATACAAATTGTAACTAATAATACTAACATTCTATGGACATCTGTCTGAAATAAAAATAAATAAACAAAACACTCTTAAACTGAAAATAAAACAAATTAATACATCATTTTCAAACAAATCTGCTTTATAGATGTTGATAACCCGAGACAAAAACCACGCAAGTTATTATAATTAGAGATATTATATCGCTGCCGATACTATCGATGATGCATTTGTTCCAGACTTATCTGCTTTATTTGTGTAGGTACACTAACACACATACAAATAAAGCATATGCAGTCACTGCCTCACACTGTTATCTCGCGATTTATTGCTTGAATTACTTCGTCGGCATGATCCCCGCACCAGACGGTCTGGCGCCGGTCAAATATGTTTGTCTATATCAAAACTAGTGAGTGGTATTGATAGTCTTAGATAATATATTATAATAGCAACTCTTTTTTTTGTAACTTTATTATGACAGTCATAATTTTTTTGTTAGTTACTTGGGCCTCATAACCATGGCCAGTGTCCGTGGTACATGTTTCTCGTGCAAAGTCTGTGTTGGACCTACAAGTGATGGCTAACGTAGAGTGGCCAATTCAAGCTAACGAAAGTAGTACGTTTGGTTACGCAGTCAAATGATGATTTCTGTAGTTTGCTTGAACAGGTATTAATTCTAATAACCAGAGTAGCACAGCATCGTTCTATATAGTGATGCTGTCAATGAGGCAAATAAAAGACAATCTTTGAAATAAAAATCAAATAAAAACAATTATAGATTTAAAACTCAATCAGAAATATATTATTCCATAGTCAAAGGACGGTACCTAGTTAAAAAAGGCGGAGGTTGACTTCTTTCTGAACCTGAGCTAACAGTAAATGTTACTAAGGTCGTCTAAACTAGGTTTAATTAAAATATCATAAAATTTGTATCTTTTACAGAAATTTTATGTACATTTTCTAGCAAATTTTTCTTTACTGTTTATATAACAAAGGTCATTTAGGTATATCGTAATGGAAAGATAGTTCAATCAGCAAGATTTAGGTGGCAACAGTCAAACATATTGCAAGATGCATAGACTTGGACAAATACTGTATCTATATTCGTTTAATTCATTGAATGTATTAAAAAAATATTGTTACCCCACTCAAGGATGCTCTTTTCGCACCATCCGTAAAGTACTCAATTAATACATTTTTACAACATTATTTCAGCTAAGCCGTTACGGTTAATGCCATCATCATCATCATCACCAGCCGGAAGACGTCCACTGCTGAACATAGGCCTCCCCCTTCGAAAGCCACAATGAACTTCAATGGGCTATTTGCATCCACCGGTTACCTGCGAGACGCACAATGTCGTCTGTCCACCTGGTGGGAGGCCTATCTACGTTGCGTCTTCCGGTTCGTGGTCACTACTCGAAACCTGTCTTCCCCAACGGTTATCGGTTCTCCGAGCGATATGGCCTGCCCATTGCCACTTAAACTTGCATATATTAAGAAGTATGTCGGTCACCTTGGTTCTTCGGCGAATCTCTTCCCCATAAAACGGTAGACCGAAACCACCAAGTAGCGCAGTTCTTACTACTTGGCATAGGAACAAAATTTCACTTGACAGTCAGACTGAACCATTTCAAGCACCAATAATCCCAAATATTTTTTGTTTTATTTATTTAATTCACTAAACTGATGTACAATCACACGTGATAACACATACAAGCCACAATACAAAATCCGATTGACATCTACTAGAAGTGAATACAGCTTGCTTACTTACAGATCAAACAATAATTTTCAAATCGCTGAGTGTATATTAACTGAGAGAGTTATTTATAAGAATATGATTAGAATTTATGACCTTATAAGATAATACATGACATAGTATAGTAAAAAATTTATGATAAGCAAATATAATCACAGGTACAGTATGCCAAACTTAATGATCGTGTGTCATATCAGACCGCCAAGTTTTTTCAATGCAAATTGAACTTAACTCCACAGAACATTCAGATGAATATCACGTACCGAAATGATCAGATTAGCAGAAATTCTTTTCACATTCGCCTGTTAGTCTTGCTAACAATGAAGTTAAAATGCCTCACTTCCATTGTGTTCACACGTTTACTTTCTTTGTGGGCATTCTTAAAACTTTCGCTGCATCATACATACATAAATGGTTAATCTTGCAAGATACATACATAAAAATTTATATATTTTTTTAAAGATTGACGTAATGATACACATTACATGTTATGTTATAGTAAAAAAAAGTGATTACGGGATTTACTCGAGCGCGGCAGATTAACATATGGGAGGTACCTAGCTTTGTAGAATGCTAATTAGTAGTAAGTACCTCCACCAAATATAAGCACTCTAGATAGAGCCGCGCGTGTAGGGTAGCCCGTCAGATTAGTAAAAAAAATCGATCATCAGATTTACTCAAGCGCGTCAGATTAAGTTAAGGTGGGTTATTTACAAGCTAAAAGGTATACATTCCGACAATCTGACGATTTGAGTGTGACGAAGGGGAGTGAGAGTGTTACAAAGTAGCGAAAAAAAACCGATGTCTGAATTTGGAAGAAAATGATCCAAAAATAGTAAAAATAATATAATCTGCCGATTACCTCAAGTCGAAGTAATAAAAATCGTCAATGAAAGTGAGAGCGTGCAGCTGAAGTTAGGCATGTATTTGTGTATTCCCCACTCAGATAGTAATATTTTGAACGACGCTCTGGTTTGTTTGTGCTTTTAAGTTGATTTTAGCCCAAGTGCCCCAGAAGGAGGGCTATGTTTTTCGAGAGTTTGAATGTTTATGTAAGTATGTATAAAAACTAGCACCAACAGCTGAACATCCTATGTGTTCAGCTGTTGGATGAGGTAACGCCCTCAGTCTTTTAGGTTTGTAGCGACCATTTAGAGGAAGTTTTTTACTTAGTTTTAGTATATTTGTACATGCACAATAGAACCAACAGGGTCGAAGTGCGTTCCGGTGGTTACCGGGCCCGATTTTTAGCCAACAACGATAAAATAGAAAGTATTTTTCTAAATAAACTTTAAATATCTAGTTACTATGTAAGTTAATAGTATATATGTATATTTCTTTGGCACTGCCTATAGCCTAAACGTCTTCATAGATTTTGACTTATAATAATTATGTCGTTCGATTCGTCTTAGTTGTGGGAATAAAATCTATATATATAAAAGGATAAGTCCTGACTGACTGATTGACAGACAATGCACAGCCTAAACCGCTTGCCCTAGAGACTTGAAATTTGGAGAGTAGATTCTTCACAATACGTAACCGCACACTAAGAACGGAATTTTCAAAATTCACATCGGAAGGAGTCCAAAAAGGGGGTTTTATGGTTTATAGAACCGGGTGGTACCAGAACCATGAAATTGAACACGTAGATTCCTTAAAGAAAATAAAGAGTTACCTGTCTTAGCATATTTCAAAACAAAATATATAGAAGAAGATACAGGACCACAAACTTACAAAAAATATTATTTGGATTTTTTTTTCATGATTCTCACTGTTTTTCGACACAAAATGTAAGAGTATTAATAGGACGTAGTTGAGTTTGAGAAATTTTGAGGGTCTCAAGGTCAAAATGGGACCCAAAGTCAAAATCTCGAGTGTGGTGTCTTTTAAAAGGTAAATGAAATACGTTTTTCATGATAAATATGTGGGATATTTCAGGGACAAAAAATGGGTTACTATAAAAATAACGTTATTATCATCATCAATCAATATATATAAAAGGATAAGTCCTGAAAAAAAACTGATTGACAGACAACGCACAGCCTAAACCGGTGGCCCTAGAGACTTGAATTTCGGTAATAAAAAAAAATATTTTACCATTTCTTAACACCTATCACTTTTTTCCGATACAATATGAAAGAGTATTATTAGGACGAAGTCAGATTTAAGAAATTATGAGGGTCTTAAGGTCAAAATAGGACCCCTAAGTTAAAAATCTCGCGTATGGTGTCTTTTAAAAGGTAATTGAAAACCGTTTTTAGGGTTTCATACCTAAAAGGTAAAAAAGGAACGCTTATGGTCTGAATTCGTCTGTCTGTCTGTCTGTCACACCTATATATTTCAGGATCAGCTGACGCTACCGATTTGGAACTTGGTATAGTTTTCGATCTTTCTTACCCAACCTCATCACAAATGAAAAAAATATATTTTTTGTTTTAGTTTTTTTAAAGTTGAAATGGGTCATCAAAATTTCAAATTGTGACTACTATATCGAGTGGGATATCATATGAAAGAGCTTCATTCGCACATCTCAAAACACATTTTTATTTTGGTTTATATTACATAGTTTCTGGCTGATAATCAGAAATGTAAAAAAATACCACCAAAAATACCCCCCTTATCTCCGAAGTTTGTGGAGGGAAAAATCTGAAATAATTATGGGTAATAATTATAATATGTATATCTATATTTTAAAGGAAAAATAAAATGATCATTCTGAATAGTACAGTTTTATAGTAATACTAAAAAACTCGACAAACAAACTTAGTTTTGTGGTTTGTTTTTTTTTTTTTGCTATCTGAGATGTTAATTACATTAATAGTAAAATAACTTTAATACATCCAAAGATGGTATGGAACCCTCGGTGCGTGAGTCCAACTCACACTTGACTGGTATTTATTTATGATATAAGCGGCAGGTATGCGTTATATCATGGGTTTTAAAACTAAAGTACGACATCGATGTTTAACATTTGAATTTGATATGATTTTAAAAGTGATGGGAAAAGATTATATTAGTTATTTAAACTATTATGCTAACTGCTGCGTTAGCGCGAGTGTGGCTTCTAAATGCACGCCAGGTTTCAATTCAATACGAGGCTGTCGAGAGTGTTCGCAAACGCGCGTATCCTGCACCGCGTGCACACGCGTCAAGCTGCTGCCTAAAAAAAAAAGCTGCCGCCTTTCTCCTCAGACATAAGCCTGGACAAATAACGGGCAACCTTTGGAGTTGTCAGTTGGACGTTTAGGTTGTGGGCCCTAGATGTCCATTGAGTACGGGGCGTTTTAGTAGGTAAGATACTCCGGTTCGGAGCTAGGTACCGAATAGAACCAAAAAACAAAAGCCGGTCAAGTGGGAGTCGGACTCACCCACCGAGGGTTCTATACCTGCTTTGCACATATAAATGTTATTTTCCTATTCTTTTAATACCTCAGATAGTAAAAATCCGAACTGAACCCAACCAAATTTATCGAAATTAACAGTTTTAAAGAGTTTAACAAATACTAATTTATTTTATGACTCTGAAGCTAGGTACCGAATCTAAGCATACCTCCGCAGAGCCCGGGGTTCCCTCTCATGTGTCCATGCGACAGCCGCGGGGGTTTTAGTAGGTAAGAATCCCACATACCCCGGTCGAGCCCTACAGCTCCCGGAAACCGATTGAAGGTTTCCCCCGCGAAAAAAAGTACCGAATCGAACCAAAAAAAAAACTAAAAAAAAACGGTCAAGTGCGAGTCTGACTCGCGCATCGAGGGTTCCATACCTTCGTTGCACGTATTAAAGTTATTTTAAAACGTGCAAAGAAGGTATGGAACCCTCGATGCGTTGTCTGTCAATCAGTCAGTCAGTCAGTGAGGACTTATCCTTTTATATATTATATTGATTGATGATGATGATAACGTTTTTTTTATAGTAACCCATTTTCTGTCCTTGAAATATCCCACATATTTATCATGAAAATCGTAAGACACCATACTCGAGATTTAGACTTTGGGTCCCACTTTGACCTAGAGACCCTCAAAATTTCTCAAACTCAACTTCGTCCTATTAATACTCTTACATTTTTAGTAGTGCCGCCTAAAAAAAAAAAATGCTGCCGCCTTTCTCCTCAGCCATAAGCCCGGACAAATAACGGGCAACCTTTGGAATTGTCGGTTGGACGTTTGGGTTGTGGGTGCTAGATGTCCATTGAGTACTGGGCGTTTTAGTAGGGAAGATACTCCGGTTCGAAGCTAGGCACCGAATCGAGATACCACCGGAGAGCCCGGAGTTCTCTCTCATGTGCCGCGGGGGTTTTAGTAGGTAAGAATCCCACATACCCCGGTCGAGCCCTACAGCTCCCGGAAACCCTTTGAAGGTTTCCCCCGCGAAACAAAAAAGTACGGAATCGAACCCAAAAAAATCTAAAAAAAAACCGATCATGTACGAGTCTGACCCGCACATCAAAGGTTCCCTACCTTCTTTGCACGTATTAAAGTTCTTTTAATATTCCTCTTATAGCAAAAACCCAACCGCAAAACTAAGTTTGTTTCTAGAGGTTTTTTAGGATTACTAAAAAACTGTACCACTTCATTTTATTTTTTCTTTAAAATATAGATAGACCTCTATTACCTATAATTATTTCAGATTTTTCCCTTCACAAACTTCGGAGATAAGGGGGGAACGGTATTTTTTGTGACATTTTTTGTTATAAGCCAAAAAAACACGAGATATAAACAAAAAAAAAACTGTTTTGAAATTTGCAAATGAAGCCCTTTCATATGATACCCCACTTGATATAGTAGCCTCTTTGAAATTTTGACACCGGCCCCCATTAAAATAACAGTAAAAGAGATAAAATATTTTTTAATTTGCGATAAGTATTCTTATCCAACAAGTAAGCCTTTAAAAAGACAACTACGTGTATTTTAATTTATTATTTGGAAAAATATTCCCGTTGTATTAACAAATTTCACTGTTTGACCTTAAGTTTCCTCTCATGTTTATTGTCATTTAAAAGTTCATGGGAAAATATTTTGTATTTAATTTTAGATTTTTATTTGGACTGCCTCGGTGACGATAGGCGCGAGTATGACCTTTGATTGCTTGGACCTGATTTTGATTCCCAAGTCGTGCAAAATGTTATCGGGTTGAGTTTATTTTGTCGGTATTTCTTCATTAACTACCTTTGCGCGAACGAAGTCGCGGGGGACTGCTAGTATGCTATAATTTAAAAAAATACATTTAATAAAAATACAAGAAATCAAGGTTATCAAGTGTAGAGTATTTTCAATCGGTCAGATTAAGAACACCCCTCAATATAATCGCCAGATTTTAGGTTCAGCTCGATGTCCTAGTTACGGTAAACTGGGACATCGAGCTGAACCTTCTGTACAAAAATCTGACACGCTCGAGGATTTCAATTTTTTTGCATTTTCAGAAGTACACTACGAGCTTGCGTCACTACCGAATCGTCAGTCCTTTGAAGGGAGCATTTTAAGGGTCCATTCCATCCCCTCTGAATATCTGACGCGCCAGAGTTAACTTTTTTTACAATTTTCTACCCTGCCTTTTGGCCACCCCTACCACGCAAGTCAGCAGATTAACATACCTTTGGTATCAGAGATACGTTCGGGCATCTAAACTATCAATATCTGACACGCTGGAGTACATACTCCAAAAAAACGATTTTTTTTACATCTTTGATAACCTGTAGTCTCTTTGCGCACCACTAAAAGGGAACATTACATTATATAACATTTTATTCTTCTTATCAACTAATCTACAAAATCTATTAGGTCCCCACAACGTTCGAATACCTTCACATTTAGCATCAATGCCTCCTCACCTATTATTAAAGAAACATTTCTATTTTTCAAGATGCCAAGGGAAAGCACAAAAAATTTGGCGCTGTTGGTGTCAGTCAGGAGGACCGATCAATTATCATTATTAAAAATATTTTCATACACATAGATGTATTTAAATTTTAAGTACATACATAATATAAACTAACAAGTAGAAATTAGAAAAGCAAAAAATATACCAAATAGCGACTGACGGCCATAATACCTTTTTTGAAAAAATATATAGCCTATGTCACTCCCACAACTAAGACAAATCTAAAGACATATTATATGCCAAAATCCAAGAAGCCGTTTAGGCAGTAGGCCGTGCCAAAGAAATAGACATATGTACATACTTACTCTAGAAAAATATAACCCTCCTACTGGGGTAGTCGGGCAATAAAAGATAGTGACATTTTAATGTAAGTAGTGATGCGTTCGCCGGTGGCATAAAACTCATCATCATCATCAGCCGGAAGACGTCTACTGCTGAGTCTGCAGAACATAGGCCTTCTCCTTGGACTTAAACCGCAGCAGCAAAAAGATCAAAATGATTATCGCGCGATTAAATGATTATTATAGAGCGATTGATGTTGTCTGTCACAGTTATATAATATTAAACTGTGGTCAGGCAAATCGAAATTAATAATTGACCTCCACATGACGCCACATAGACCCCGAATGAAGCAACGTGACGATGCTATTGTTGTTGTGATGTTAACGTGTATGTGAAGTCATCAGCATGTCGCTTTTGTGCGTGATAGAGCGCTTAATGATGTAGTTTCTCGGATGCAAGCTCCATTGACAATTTTAAATGATAAGGGCAAAGCGGAATTTTATTTTTTGGTTAATAGACTCGGCATTTAAAGCTCGGCTTAGATTAGTTGTTCCTGTTTATTTACGTAATTTAGAATGGTAACGATTTTATTTATTGATGTCTGTATTTTTTTCCAAAAAATAAATCATAAACGAAATGACCTTCAGTCACCAATAAAATGACCATGATTCGAAGGTGGTTATTCGCCTGCAATTTTCTCTAAAGTGTAGGATGTTACTTTCCCAATCTTCCCCAGTTTTGGACGGGAATTTGTGAACATTTTGGGACCGCATTTATAGAAATGAAAAATTCCAAAATATTTAAATATAATATGGACTAAAAAATCGAAGATATGTATGGATAAAATATGGTGTTAAAAATAATAATACGTTTCAGGTATATGGCAGTTCTTTTCAGTATTTGTATTGTTGCAGTACACGGATCTCATGTTTTGTAACCCCCGATACAAAAAAGGCATGCTTAAGTTTGACGCTTATGTCTGCCTGCTGTCTGTATGTTTGTCTGTCTGCAGCATTGTAGCTCCCAAACGAATAGATGGATTGATGTTTAATTTAAATTCAATGTCGTTCTATTTGGTCAAAATAAGGCTTTGCACTGGCTGAACAATCTTCCAACATGTATGTGACTGGAACATACTTGCATACTGACCTGTCGGACCGCTAACCGCGACATTGATTTTTGATTGTTGTAGGTATTGATAAGGTGAATAAGGGGAATGTACAATAAATTCAGCGGCGATAGCTTACTGTAACGATCTGCGACTGCGATGTGTCACGTTTACAGAAAAATAAATCAATTTTGCTCATTCGCAAAATGTTTCAACCCCGTATGAACGTTTTATTTGTGGTTTACCTACGCGTTATCGGAAGTACTTTGTTCGTGTACATCCATTTGCTATCCTTTTTACAGAAATATATTCATTTTTGTAAAAATATGGAATTATCTTTGAAATTAGGCAAAATACAAATACTCGTGTAGAAAATATCATACTGACCAAAAATTATTTGTAATTAAAACTATGTTAGTATTTACATATAAATCCAGTCCCTACATATAATCAAGATTTTAAATTAAACCCTGTATTTTTAAACGCTCATGCTTAAAGCTTAAACCATAATACTAGATTTAGGTTATATGTGTATTCACTACTGAGATTGGGCCGTACATGCTTCTGAATGCATAAGGGTGGTACAACCCTTGCCCTTGCTTTAGATAACCACTAATTGGAACTAAGGGGAGTAAGCCAGCAGGCACTTAAGTTTATTAGAATAAATTAAATTTATATACAAACAGAACACCCTACAAGGACGTATTTTAGCGGAGTCTGTTTTTCTTTTGAATGAGATTAAACTATTTTGGATAGATAAGAAAGGTAAAAAAGTCTGTAGATAAAGAGGCCACCCATCGCAGCGTTTCGCCAAGCAACAAACTAGGGCAATACATATAAAACCCGTAAGTATATCGTAAAACGAATGGATATGATTTTAGTTTTATTTCGATAACTGGAAACTTTTTAGAGTTTTCACACGGCATATGTTGCAGGGACTAATCGGTTATGAATACATACATAGTATGTGTTATGTGTACTTTAATTTGTCTCATCATAAAATTGCGAGAGAGCTATACAAATGACGTCATGTATGACTAAAAAAGGACGAGTTCACATAAAAAGCCAGCGACGGACAAGCGTCAAATAGCGCGGAGTTTGCGGGGCAACCGACAAGCTTGGATCAGTTCCGAATGACTGTTGTGCATTGGCCGCGGTTATTTTGCCGTCTGATCTGAGATGGAGTTGATCTTGTTGTGTCTTAACAATAAGAGCTTATTGTGTGTCTTGACAATAAGAGCTTATTGTATTAGTATTTGAAAGAACTCAAAATATTTAAGCTTTGTTGTAAAAAACCGACTGAGACGGACTTCTTTTGCGTTGATAATGACTTAAATAACATGAACGTACACGGTGCCATCATTTGTACCTTCGTACGAGATCTCTTTTTTAATTTATTAATATATCTCAATATCTGTTGATATGTAAAATATACATATCTTGCAGAAGAAGAGGCACTACCTCACGGCGCCAGCGACCATATTTCTTTCTTCTTTCTACCTGAACGTACACGAACCAGAATACAACTTTCTACACACTAACATAAATGAGACGTTGTAAACGTAAATAAAAAAAACTGTTTAGTATTTAACAAAATAGAACTTTATTTCTCTCAGTCCATTTTAATACTTGCAATACTGTTTATTCTTCTAATTATAGAATGATTCGTAATTAAATAGGTAAGTAGCCTGTAAATATAATAAACGACAATGAAATCATAATAAAATAAATAACTATAATAATAAATGTGCGAATCATTAATCTAGTGGTGACGATAGGAGCAAAAGATTCCCGTGATCTGAGATTGATGATAAGGCAGCATTATTCTGAAGTGCCCGCTTTGCCCTAGGTCATTATCTTTTGAGATAATGATGTACACTCTAGACACAGCTTGAGACGTAACCGTTAACACTATATAGCTAAATAGAACTAGCATAGTAGCTAAATAGAAATATAATAATAACGTAACATACCGTTTACTAAATTATTCTAAAACGGAAATAGAAGGGTGGGGTTGCCATAATTCCCACGCTTGGCAGGCGTCTTGGGTATTTTAATGTATTGTTTTGTAATTAGCTTAATACTTGAAAAACACAGTTCACATAATAGCGAAGGATGTGGATGTGGTAATTAAATAAATAACTATTTTCTCATAGTAGATGTTATTATACCCGGCATTGGGCGTCAAATTACTTATATGTTTACTAGTTCTACTGCATACGATCTACGTATGCAGTAGAACTAGATGCGTAGATGTGGTGGCAGCTGTAGCTGTAGCTGTATGTGCTTCCTTTATATTGTATAGTGTACTATATGTATGTTGTATGTTTCTTTATATTGTATAGTACACTGTAGCCTCCGTGGCGCAGTGGGAAACCGCTTGCTTTGTAAACCGGAGGTCGCGGGTTCGAATCCTGCGGGGGGCAACAAATTTGAGTAGTTGTTCCTTACTGGCTAGGACAATGCAGGCCGATCACCTGATTGTTTGTAAAGTAAGATGATCCATGCGTCGGATGGGCATGTAAAAAGTCGGTCCTACCCCTAACCTCTCCCTGGTCGTGTCGGTCTTCCGTCCCATCGGATTATGAGAGGTATTATATAAAGGAAGAGGTAGTGCACTTGTGTCTACGCAAGCGCTTGTGCACTATAATATTTCCTGCGACCACAGCGGCCAATCTTTCACAAGATCAGCCATATAGCTGATCTTGTGAAAGATTGGCCGCTGTGGTCGTTTCGGCCAGGAGGACATTATTATTATTATTATTAGTACACTGTACAATATGAAGAATATAGGATATTGCTGTGTCACCCGCAGAATAAAAATGAGAAAATCACGCAGTGGCTTTGGTCTATACAATCCAGTCTTGCATTTATTGGAAATAAATTATGTTAGAATTTCAATAATAGTTTTTTTTTATCAGTGGAATTAGTGTAGATAGATATTTTTTTTTAATCGGAGCACCATTCTTAATGGAAATATAAATTCAATCTTTTTTTAGGAAAAAACTAATAAACCTCAGAAAGTTACCTTTCTCATTCAAACATTAACAGAGCCTTCTATCAAAATGGATCTATTACTCAGAGTAATTAGAATGGAGCTAGTATCGCGTCGATTCCCCGAACAAATTTTTCGTGGCACTTTTGCGGGGTGCGGGAGGCGAAGTAAACACACACAGATACAATTTCACGCATACCCACACTATAATAAACTCGCAACACATTCAAAAAGATACGCACACAAATAAAGAATGACCTGAACATATGAACAAAAATTTGGCAGAGGGGTTAGCGCATCATGCTCTCTCCAGTGGTATCTCCTCTAATATGTAATATGCCTAACAGACTCTGTTTTGTAATTTTTCTTTTGGGCTAATCCCGGTTAATGAGCTTAAGCTGGTAAAGAGTTTAAGATGTAAGAACAAAATAATGTTACGCAATTAGCATTGAAAATGAAACGATAAGATCAGTTTATTTATATTATCATAATAGTAAACACAGATATGTAATGACAAAATACTTCACAATCACAAAGAAAATGAAAGGAAAAATTAAATCAAAGTTAAACAAGGACTTTCAAAAGCTCAAATGGCCATTAACAATTCAATTTTAATCATACCGATAGGCTGTTTCTAAGTTAAGTATTGAAGCTAAGGGGGCATAAAGTCCGTAGAGGGAGGGTTACGCAACGTAGCTACCTCGCGTAGCGCCACCTACGATCGCGCTACGGTGCTACGCCGTAGACAGTTATTGGGGAAGATTTTTGCATTTGGAATTCTTTCACATATTTTTAGCCATGATGGATTTAACCATGATGGATTTATTATAATAGTAATATACTTATTTGGACCGTGGATTAAGTTGTGTATAGATAATTTATGTTAAAATTTAAAAGGATATGAAGGAGATATGAAATATAAAAGAAGTAATAATGAACAGCAAAATATTTTGCTATTATTATTCTCACACCCATGATCACGAGAGGATTCCTCCTGTGACCATGAATGCTGCCAAGTGTTCGAAACGTCGGGAAAGAAATCTAGAATTAACCGCGATAAATCCGTATAAGTAGTTTTATCACAAGTATGTTGTGTGTGTGTGTGTTGTGTGTGTAAGTATGTTGTATAAGTAGTTGTATTCGTGTAAATAAAAGACAATATTAGTGTATTTCAAGCTCATTTAGTTATAGTGTGTTAAATTTTTTGTAAGATGAAGTCCGTTATTTATCCGCCGGGTGAACGGCTTACGGTAAAATATAGACTCACTTCCTTATAATGGAAGTCACACTTATTATTATATGGGACACAAGAGAAGCCGCAGATATTAATATTAAACGTTTAAAAAAAATGCAAGCTACGAGCATTGAGGTAATATGTACCTAATGTACATATTGCCATAGTACAAGTCAGAAACACAAATACATTTCCAAAGTCCATAGAAGCTTCGCTAGCGATGTGTTCCACACAGAAACTCTGCAATGTTTGCAGATTCTTCCTTGGCTGCAGAATATCTCACACATCGGTAGTACTTGGACGGTATCTGGCACCAGGTATAGTATAGTGTATAATTATAATCTGTAGACAAAGTGTATTCAAACTGTTTTTGACGTGATAAGTATTCCTGACGCCAGGACACGAGGAAACCCATGTACGTACCTAAGTATATAACTATCGTGTTCCTACGTATACTGGGTGTCCCGGAAAGGGTATATCAAGGCAAAGGGTATGTATAGTATTGATAGTAAAGACCCCTAAAAAGATGACAAATACGGCAAAAAATGATATTTTGAATTATATAAAAAAGAATTTGTAGCGTCTTAAAACCTGTTTCTAAGCAACCCTGTACCATCGTGCCTACTCCTAAGGAGAGACTGATTTTTATTGATTGCGTGCCTACCTGGTTTAATAAGAAATTCATGCATTTTCGGGTAAATAACGAAAAGTATTTTAACCTACAGCACTAAAACTGTTGACTTAATCATTATTTTCTTTCAGAAATTGATTGCTTGTGGGTTACACAATGCGTCATTACCGGCTTGATAACCCATTTCTGGGACACCCTATATAGGCCTATCCGCGCCGCCGCCGATTATGTTCCTAGTCCTTCAGACTCGCGCCGCCGTCCGCGGCACATTTTGATAGATCCCCCAGACCCAATGTCGACCCTATTGGACCATGGCATTGAGCCTGCCCCTCCCCGACAACCGTATGCTACACTATCAAACAGACACCGGTCTCGCCGGCGAGGCCGAAGGGTAGTACGTATGCGACCTCAACGACGACCATCACCCCATTGAGTTTCTTGCCGGCTCTTCTCAGTGGGGGCGCGTTGTGAACCGGTGGTAAAATCAGCCCTCTTTAGGCGACAGCCCAAGCCGAGGCCATGCCTCCCTGAGGTACCCTTGAGCTCGTCGCTCCCCCTGCCTTTCTGGCTGGAGCGCTTTAAGCACTCGCCCTCTTGGTGAAGCTGTAATGGCTCCCAAAAAAAATATATATATATATATAGGCCGAGTGCTGATTATTATATTGGAATATACCGGATATGTTGGGAGGCTGTTGATGTTTAGAAATTATAACCCATTAAATAACTAATTATTTATATCAAACAAATATCTAAATATTTGTTTGATATAAAACAAAAACAATGGCTTTTAACTTGGTGGTAGGTCCCTTGTGCAAGGCACCACTGCAGTGTCAGAGCTTCTGCCGTCAGGTAGAACATTGCTGTGTTCCGGTGTGAAGGGCACACAGGAGACTTATAACTAATGTCTCGGGTGACGGACGAGCGGCCGTGCAATGCAGCTGTCTATGTGCAGGCCTATCGCTTACCATCAGCCACGTTTTGCTTGTCTCGTTACTAGGTTAAATAAAGAAAGAAGGCTTTTTACTGTTATATTTAATACTGTTACTCGTATACTTTTTTACTGTTATATTTTTATTTCACGAAATTTTTTATGGAAGTCAATTATTAATAAATACACTAGAGTCGAATAGATAAACCCTTCCGTATAGAAGTATTTTATTGAACTAAGCGAAATAATGAAAAAGATTTAATACAAGTACTGTTTTTATTGTGCGTCTTTATAGAAAATAGTTTCAGTAGTAATACAATCTTTCCTATTATATGAACGCTTGGTATGTCCATAAATTCGAAACGGTACCTACTTTATTATACAATTAGATTATTTATTACAGTAGGCTATTTTAAAAGCTCAGACCATCTTTTTGCTAAAAACCGTTGCGACCGTTTCACGAATACTAATGCTATCGGCAACCATTCATAGGGCCAGAACAAAAATTTCACTTTGTTACTATATTTTCTGACTCGCGCAATTCTGGTTTTATTTTTTATGATTCTTTATAAATACTGTTGATAAACTTAACTTTAAACTATTCCACTTTTTATAAAGTGGAATTGTATGGTATGATTCTTATTCATACCATAGTTAACTTATATACAAATGTAATTAAACGATAATTTAATCACACAGTTTACACGCACATTTATTATGGATATCGTAAAACAACTAGTCATGTGTTACCGAGCTCTGTTACACAGGCTATCTGAGCTTATTCTAGTGAAATATATGTACGTATATTTGAAAAAACCCGACCGTAAATAGCACACAGAATCACTACCACACCTTTGTCAGGGTGAGTAAAGTGGTGCGTTTAACCTACCCGCCACTAACCAATTCTGTGGCTATATCGAGATCATTGGTATGGCTTAAAAATGTGCTTGATGAATTTTAAGAAAAATCCAAAGTACGCCAGCAGTCAATGGCTTTACAAGACGTAGCCATTCAACGGTCCCGTTGCCCATCCAGGTTCACCATCAGGTCATTTTTATTTGACTTACTAAAATGAACTTATTTATATAAATTAAAATGGGTTTACAAGTGGCCATTTCAGTTTTATGTCGCCCACCTTCCAATTCCATATTCAGGTCCTCGTTATTAGTCAAAGTAAATAGAACTCGTAAAGATATATTTCATGTTATCCAAGCGTTCCCTTATCCACATTAGAGCTTCATAGTTGGATTAGCTCGATGATATCATATCATTGTATTGTCACTGGTTCTTGAAACATGTGCAAAATTTCAAATGATTTAGACGTGTAGAAAATTAGGTTGAAATATGAATCGCAAGACTTGAAACATTATTAGATTTAAAAAAAAGTTATTATCGTTATTATTGTTTTTATATAGTAATACATCTTCGACTTTATTTTATACATGCTTTGGTTAGTTATAAATGATTAGCAGCCCGTGAGATGTCCGGGTAAGAATGTGCTATTCATAAGGGAAAACAAGAAGACGGGTGTGTCTTTCTACATAACAAAGTATTGTCCACACACTTTTTTTCTGAAATACTAGTATATAGTCATATATATACACGAATGACAAACAGCTAATAGATAGTCGGGAAATGTGTTAAAAATTCCCTCAATTTTTATCTATTCCGTATAGAGTTCCGTCGATTTTTGTCCTCAAAAGATTAAAGTATAACAGTAAATTATATTAGTACTTATTTAACGCTATAGAAACACGAATAAGTAAAAGCGATTATTTAATCGTACACTATATCACAAATATGACGCACGATTTCATCACAAACAAAACACACGATCTACTTTTAAAATGAATTAAAAACGTGACACAGATTGCAACTCTGTTTAATTGGTAACATGATACTTTTGAAGGTGACTTATAACCTTCAGCTGTAAATAGCCATTTATGAAGCTGTGTTGCCAGAGCAGATTGATACAGTAGGTAATTTGTAAGAATCCACCAATAGTATTAAGTTACCATCTAACTAACGAGAGACGATAAAATATAAAACACTGTAATAAAAGATCTTGTATAATACATTTCATAAGTCTTATAAAAGCGTTATATGGATAGATATAAAGTACACTCGTAAATAAATACTTCAATATATAAAGGAGGATGGCCAAAACAACCCGAGCCCGGCGCAAAAGTTTTATATATCAGATTTTAAAGTTAAAAAGTTAGTTGGCCCTTGGGCTCTGCCTACCCCTACGGGAAAAAGGCGTGATTGTATTTATGTTAAAGTTAAATTACTATAGTTATACTCAGTGGTCATTATTGCTTAATTCAGTGGCTAACATATTTTATTTGCCCATTGTAGTTGCTTAGTTGGCTTTTTTTACGTGAACACCTATTTTTTTTTCTTCTAATCAGAGCGAACAAAACAAAACAAAAAATATTCAAATCTATCAAGCCGTTTAGCGAGACTTATACTTACAAATGAATGAATAACCGTTAGGTAAAAGTTTAATTAACTATATTAGTATATATCAGTATTTTCTTGTTATTTGTCATTCCACTCATACCGATTAGGTACAATAAAACATCAGCCATTACATTCCTATTTTGATGTAAGTACTTATATTTTGGCACTATTTTCGTAGATACTAATAATAGTATTTTCATATCCATTATCCTTTTAGACCGATAAATTTACCACGCCGTTTAAATCGAATAAAAGAATTGCTAAATTATAAACAATTGTGTTCGGAAATGTACCAGCCCTACCGATTTTGATGGTTCGATGTCACGAAGACGACTGCATAATCAACTCGATTGCTAAACGATAATATCCAAAATCGATTTATATTCGAATAAAATATAAATAAAGGTTTGTATTATAGGAAGTCGTAGATTAAACATCAAACATTTATAAGCGATTTGATCGATTACGAGCGATCTCTCTTAAAACCAAACGATACATTTACATCTAAGTATGTATAATTTCGATAAACGTGGACGCCATCTTCAGCCCTCTCGGCGGGATGTCGCACACGGCGATTTTGACAAGCCGCCTGCCAAGCGTGGGGATTATGGCAACCCCTCCCTTCTAAGGGGGAGGCCTTTGTTCAGAAGTGGACGTACTTCGGCTACTAATGAATGTATAATTTTCACATATAATCATATTTGTCTCTTATAAGTACCTATACAATATGTACTGTATTTAATAATATAAGTACCAAGCGCAAGCCATCGAATATGTTCGTAAGCTTCTTGTGTAAGCAAGCTGAAAGTATTTAGTTACGGATTATCTTCAGTTATTACAAAAAAAATCGTCTACCTACGCGGTGTAGGATCTATGACGTCTCGAGCACCATGGGGGGTACCGGGAGGGGAGCGTGTATATCCCGGGAAGTGGTCTAGCGATTGTCTGGCGTTGGAAAGCTTAGCGTCAATGAATGCCACCGGGAAGGTTTTAGTAGGTAAACTCGCACATAACCCGGCCTTCAGCTCAATCGAGACCGTATAATGTTTAAAGGTTCTCTCCCAAATAGCACCACGTACCAGTTTGTATATACAGAATCTTCACCCCTTTGAATTTATTCGTTACAAACAAATAAGACAGTTGTTTTTAATTCCTTCCTTCCTCATAGTTTTCATTTCATCGCTTATATATAGTGATATTTATTTATTGTTATCATCCCACGGCATATTATATAAAACGAGAAACAGAAAAGTACATTAAAGACTGGCCCGATATAAATGTCACTTACGGGTTAACACAGCTTACATAATAGATAGACAACACAATGTGCATATATTAAAAAAAACTTACGAAGAATTTATTCTATTTCAAATATTTAATCATCTTCTAGAAAAGAGATTTTGCGTGGTAACTCTCATTATCGTGGTAAGTTTGGTCAATCAGCCAGATCGTCCTGAGATGATTGTCAAAGGTGCGAAAGGCGAACATATAATATGTACCAAGCAAGAATGTCACTGCTTTAATCGCTTTTCACTCGGGATGAATCTTGCCCTTTTGCAAGAGCGTGACCTCAAACACAAAACTAAAAAGCCTAGTAACGTCAACGTCATATAAAAGTCGCAAAGCAACTCCAGTTCATAAATCATGAAAAGAACGAAGAAAGTTACATTTTTAGAGTCCCGTAGCTAGGCAAAACATTTTAAATTCGCCTATAATTCCGTCCGTATGGCTTGTAACTCCAAAGAATATGCATCGATTTTTATTTTGTAGGTAGGAATCGAAATCGAGCCCTAATCTTGATCCATATGTAGTTTCCTAATGTTGATCCATATAGTAGCCACTAGTATGTCGTCCTATTTTACCATTGGATACTTTATATCTATTGACTAGAGAGAGCTTTATGATATAGTGCTATATATCCGTGGCATAGTGGGTAATCCCTATCCCTATACAACTGGCGATAACTTTGAAGAGGATATACTTAATACTATCTGATTAAGGCAATGCAGACTGCAGATTGTCTAAATTAGCAAATATTCGTGCGTCGGATGGCAACTATAAAAGTCGGATCTGTGATTTTGAAAATTTTCACTACACCATTTCTAAATTTCTCTACATCACTTCATTCTACACAGTTTTAACTACGCAATCCTTTCACGAGTGTATGACACGTACTTATAATTTTTATTTTGATATATTCTCGAGTTTTTATTTTTACAATGGTTATTTTTTATGTCCTTCCCAGAAAAGCTTTACACAATAATGAGACCAATAAAAAGCCTTCTGTGTGCTAGAATTTCTAATAACGTGGCTAGTTTCTTTATTTGTAAATTGTATTTTTGCCTTAAAATTCTAAACTTGCATGAGGTGGGCAAGCTCACGCAGCTTTGTTGTCCCGGTAATCCGAGCTTTTATAATACGCCTTTTTGACAATCTGCTTTGTATCAGTGTTAATATTGATTTACACACACTTATGGTGTCGAAAGAAGCAACTAAGAGAAAACAAGAAATAGCGTCTTTCTATTGAATTTATTGTCACCAAGACATCGACAAAGTCAAAGTTAAAATATCTTTAATATGCATAGGCCTAACGAGAGCACTTACAAATTGTTAACTTTTTACAACTACCACCAGATCACAACGCGGCCTCTAATGAGAGGATCTGGCTGGATCTGGATCTGGACATTGTAGGATTATGGCACTGTTCCCTTCTATGGTTCTTCTATGGGTTGGTTCAGGAGTGGATTTCTTTCGGCTCATAGCGATGATGATAATGACTAACAGATTTGCTCTATATCTTGCACCGTAGCAGTGTTTTATAAATATACGAATTAGTGGTTTCGTAACATTAGCACCGGTTCTGCCAAGGTTGTGTTATTTTATTCTACACAGTTTATATTTTGATAAACCTTTACCACCATTTAATGATAGGTATAAAGTTCTATTACTTAGAAACATCATATTTTATAACAACTTTTTTTATTGATTGTACAAATCAATCATGGCTGTTAGCCCCAATTAGGTTGCCGATAGATACGCGAAGGCTCTTTTATGGCTCGTTACACCTTATTGGGCAATTAAGTACTTTCAGTGTAACTCGCGAGGATTCCATAAATGATGGCCAGTTTTATACTGAAGAAAAATAAGACATGGATAATGTAATTGGTACTGGTTTTGAAGGTAAAGTTGCCACGTAATATATAGAATTGTGGTAGGTTTGATGGGATAATTGAAATTTAATAATAATAATAAAACATAAAAATATTAATAATATCCTGGGATAATTCATACACGTTCAACTTATGGAAGATAAATACCTAATCCAAATTATTGTGAATTATCAACTACTTATCTGTTCTGTAAAAACGACACAGCACCTGGTTGCTCTGGAAACTAGAGTACGATTAAAGACGAGTACGAGTAGCCTACCACTCTATCGAATGTATACCTACGTTCAGTATTCAATGTCAGGACTGCAAAAGCTGAATTTTAATAACATTGATTTTGGTATCAGTTTTACAAACAGAGCCTGAGTTTGAAATAACACTGATACCTTTGGACTGGATTCCAAAACATAAAAATTGTCATTAAATATATTTAAAATTAAACAGATGACCTATGAATAGTGTATATATACAAGATACAGATATATATAAACTACTCCACTACTAAACGTTCCGTGGCTACCGCTTTTGCAATTTGGTTCATAAGACGTGATAGTGATGGAATGTTATATCAGTTTGGCCGTATTGCTATAAATATTTATATACAAAGGCCAAGCTTAGCGTGGGAATATGTCTGTAAATAAAAATAAAGTCGTTCCAAGAAAAGGCCGTGAAAACCTTTTCCGTAGATTTTGTTGGACTCCTTATCTTTGGGCACGAGAGACGCTCCTAGATGACTTTAGGTAAATCGGAACTATAAGCCTCATGGTAACGATGCTATAATGCGAGAATCTGCTTCGAATAGTTATGGAATCTATCCATATGCACATCTATTTTCCCGAATGCCCCAAGAGAAGGCTACAAAAATGAATACAAAAAAAATAAAATAATGAATGAATGTATACAAGTAATAAGTTTTAAAAACTAAAACCCGACTACGGATAAAATCGCAGTCGAATAATGTGATATTATTCTTAAGCGTCTTGATTGTCCACTGGGTATAGGCTATCTATAACCAGTGGACAATCAAGACGCTTCTAACGACACCCTACTTGTCAAATAAGTAGATTAGAAGATATGCGGGAACAGATGAACATACATACATACATTCTTGTTAAAATCATAATCGTCCCACCGTTCCGTAGTCGGGTAAAAAAAATGGTAGCCATTTTGTTTTTTTTTCTTCTATAAACATCAATATGGGTATCAAATGAAAGGTGTGAATGAAACGAGTTGATTGATATATATATCTTTATATATATAATTCGACTGTACGTGTGTATGTCACTGAACTCCTCCTAAACGGCTGGACCGATGTTGATGAAATTTTTGGTGTGTGTTCAAGGGGATTAGTTACTTAGTAGGTACCTATTTATCTCTTTTGATGAATATTTAAAAAAAATATCCTTAAATTTATAAACAATGAGGTACCTATGCAATAAAATAGTAATATATAATTTTATTTGCTTCACCGAATAACACCCTCAGTGATCGTGGACGGGGTTGTTTAACATTCTGTATGCCAACGGCCGGTCAGGCAATGGTGTCTATGTTGTGATTGATAAGCTTAAAAAAATATCTAGGTCTACCTAAGCTCAGCTGTTTGAGCTGTGTGAAAATTAAGACTACAAATTGAAAGTCAGACAAAATGAAATGTTAATTTTGACATTGTTTTTTCTAATCGAAGAATTCATATAAATTATTCCATACCGTTCTAAACAAACAGATAGGCGGCCACAGCCTAATTATTCTGCTGTTGCTGTTAATGTACACGTAATAAAATATTTATTAACAAATTATGAAAACTAATATGCCATCCTCGCTACACTGAAAACACTCGCGTGAGGATCCTGCAATTATATTGGTATTTAATATACAAGCTGCCTTATTAAAAATATCAGAGCTTGCACGAACCGGCAATAACAGTAGCGAACGAAACATTTCGTCCGTGTTTGTGTACAAGGTCAGGCGCATGACCTGACCTCCGCGACTCACCGGCATGGTGTGACCCGAATCCAGATTACGCGATTACGTTATTATTATTGTATTCCTTGTGGTCTGATCAAGGTTGCCTATTAATTATTATATAAAATTAACATAAAATACACGATCAGGCGATTATCTATTGCGTTTTTTCTTAAACGTATCTTAATAAGTAAAATCAATTCTCACTGAAATAGCTTTAGCTTTAACTAAGTACTATCTTGAATTTTTGTAACTTGCCTTTGTTAAAAATGTGGTGTTAGACACTGTGTGTTCAGGTTCAAAATATTTCTTATCGAAATTGTCTTATCTTAAGCCGGTTTTAACCATTTTAGCGTAGGCCTTTTACATTTTACAATCCAACCTGTTTTGGGCTTTTAAAATCCAGTTTTTGCCTGCTGCCCTTGAGATTACATCCTTCTAGTGCATTTGCAGTCTCCCTCTTGGCGTTTTCCTGTCCTAGAGTCTTCATTCCAATACCGACTTACACCACGGCCCCGATTTTATCTAAATCGATGTTAATGTACGCCTGATGTACAAAATTGTGGCTTTTAGCATACTAGCGGAGAGACCTGACTAATTAATTTTCTTTTCATAATTAACGCAAGACGTAATATTCGTTATAGGTACTGATTTCTTAGAACAATAATAATACATATCACATTTTTTCCATTATTCTATCGTAGCAAACGAAAAATTAGCTATAAATTCGATAAAATATTCACGATTTATTTTAACAGAAGATCTGAGTCTTTTTGTCTGAAAGCGACAAAATTTGATTGAAAGCTGAAAATGAATTTATCAAACTAAACTAACTAACACTAAGTAACTTTTTTTTTGGCTTGACGTTACGGCCTGGTTGCACCAGCCGTGGTCACAAGCAGACTCAAATTATAAGGTAATTCGCGTTAGTTCCCGATTAAAATAAAGTTTGATGATGGAACGCGAAAGCCTTAAAATGAATTTATGACCCGTATACGTAGACCCTTTCTTTTTGGTTTGATTTAATTTCAAGAATTAGTAAATAAAAACAAGAGTTATTTTAAAATTTGTTATTATTCTATTGTAACGATAATATTCACTTCACGACTTCATGGAGAAGGAGGGACTCTTTGCGATGAACTCCTTCTTCAAGAAGCGGCCATCCAGGAAGTGGACGTGGATAAGCCCCGATGGTTCAACCAAAAATGAGATCGACTTCATCATGACGATCAACAAGCATATATTCGATGATGTCTCCGTGATCGGCAGGGTAAAAACCGGTAGCGATCACCGCATTGTTAGAGGCACATTGAATATCAATGTTAAGCTTGAGAGGTGTCATCTGATGAAGTCCACGCTCCGTCCGGGAGTTCCCGGACGGAGCGTGGACAGTTGCCCAAATCCGAAACCCCGACGACTTTCAACTCGAACTAAACAATCGCTTCCAGTGCCTAGCCGAATGCGAAACTGCGGACGAGTTAAACAATGGGTTGGTGAAAACTGTCCAAGCCAATGGGGTCCAAGTTCTTTAAGACCCGACGCCGTAATAAGCCTCAAAAGCTCTCCAATCAAACCATTAAGTTAATGGAAACCCGAACTGAGATGAGACTGCAATCTTCAGCTGATATGTCGGAATATGCTAAACTCAATAGACGAATCTCAAAATCCATGCGACACGACTTGCATTCCTATAATACAGCATGTATTAAGGACGCAATTGATCGGAACCAAAGCTCTAAAGTGTTCGCAAAGAATTCGTCTATTGGGCGAAGCCAAGTGACCAAGCTGAAGATCGACGACGGCAGTGTCATCTCATCGAAACTGGAGATATTGAGAAAGCTCGAGAGGTTTTGTGGACAGTTGTACACCTCGACACGAAAACCCATTGCCCGAACAGTTCAGGACACCAGAGCCCAACTAACCCGATACTACACTGAGGACATCCCAGACATCAGCTTGTACGAGATTAGAATGGCTCTCAAACAGCTTAAAAACAACAGGGCGCCGGGTGAAGAAGCATGGCACAGGAGTGTGGTAGTGCTTTTCTTCAAGAAAGGCGATAACACCTTACTGAAGAATTATAGACCTATCTCACTCCTGAGCCATGTGTACAAGCTGTTTTCGAGAGTCATTACGAACCGTCTCGAGCACAGGTTTGATGACTTCCAGCCTCATGAACAAGCCGGGTTCCGAAAAGGCTTCAGTACCGTAGACCACATTCATACGCTCTGCCAGATTATACAGAAGACCGAGGAGTAGAATCGGTCATTATGTCTAGCGTTTGTGGACTACGACAAAGCCTTCGATTCAATCGAGACCTGGGCAGTATTGCAGTCCCTCCAGCGGTGCCGCATTGACTATAGGTACATCGCTGTTCACAAACGCATTGGAGAACGTTTTCAAGCTCTTGGACTGGTACGGATTCGGCATCAACATCAATGGCGAATACATAACTCACCTTCGTTTTGCCGATGATATAGTCATTATAGCGGATTCGCTGGAGGACCTCAATACGACGCTCAGCGACCTCAGTAGCGTTTCCCAACAGGTGGGTCTTAAAATGAACATGGACAAGACGAAGATCATGTCTAATGTTCATGTTACACCCGTACCGGTAGTTGTTGGGAACAATACACTCGAAGTTGTTGACCACTACGTATACCTAGGACAAACTATCCAGTTAGGTCGGTCCAACTTCGACAAAGAGGTCGCCCGAAGAATCCAACTCGGATGGGCAGCGTTCGGGAAAATTAACCCTGATCTAATAGGTATCAAGTATGTACAGGGTGGCGCAATAGAACGTGCTTATTAAAAAAAAAACAATTAAAAAATAAATACAAAATGTATAGTTAAAATAAAACTAAGGCAGTGTAAATAACAACAGAAGTTTGCTTTTTAAATATAACATCACCTACCCAAGTGCGCCTACCCAAAGGTAGTAAGCTCCTCCCGCCCGCGTGTTTTCTACCCTGCAGAAAAAGATGATGTAATATGCACGTTCTATTGCGCCATCCTGTAGCTTGTATTTTTGTATGAGCTATCATAGCTCCCATTTCTTAAATATTGACTTCTTTATTTAAAAAGATGCCGTACTTATTTTTCAATTCCATTAAAAAACTTATGGGGTTATTAAGTGGAAACTATTTGGTAACCCCATTGGTGCATGTCCTTAGCGGTTGATTTCCGAAAAATGCTGGAAATTTGTTTAGTTCATTCACTGAGTTTCGTTACCATAGTTGCATTATAGCATAGATCTTTCTTCACGCAAACTTTAGGGATTTTCCGAAGAATGCCGGAAACTGTTTCTTAGATTTCTGTATGCAATACCTACATAAAATATGTCGTGTGTCTGTAGGAATAAAATATTTTTTGGAAATCAATTGAACGCTTTTAGGGGTTAATTTAAAAAAATGACATAGTGTAGTTCAATATGACGAATGTATTCGCAAAGTGTCATCTGTGCAACATGAATTTTTTTTCGCATTTGATACTCAGTTTTAGCACGGTTTTTGAGAAACTGACAAAGTTTCGTGTACCGAAAAAATATTTTTTTACATAAAAACATTAATACCTACTGCATTTGTCCCACTGGTTGATTTTCAAATAAAACATTGCACACAACACAACAAAAAAAATGAAACGACTTCAACACTAAAAAGCGCGATATCTTCTCGTCCGAAATACCGCAGTGCCTGAAAACGAAGGTTTTTAACCAATGTGTGTTGCCAGTGATGACATATGGTACTGAAACGTGGTCTCTAACGGCTGGCCTCTTAGAAAAGTTTAGAGTCACACAACGAGCCATGGAGAGAGCTATCCTCGGAGTTTCTTTGCGCGACAGAATCCGAAATGTGGAGATTCGCCGAAGAACTAAGGTTGCCAACATAGCTCTCAGAATCTGCAAGTTGGAGTGGCAATGGGCAGGCCACATCCCTCGAAGAACCGATAACCGGTGTCCGTCAGGATGACCGGACCACAGCACGGATTCACATGAAACTTTACCAAGATTTAGTACCTATTTTGTACCTATGTTTAAATATTTTGTACCTCAGTAATAACAAAGTTATTTAATAAATAAAGTGGGAAGCCATTCTGACGTCAGGATGGCTTCCCACTTTTTACTTTGGGTACTTATGATCCATATATTGCTGAAATTTTTGCATAATAATTTAGTACCTTTTTTGTACTTACGATAAATATATGAATACTTAATGAATTCCATTTAAAAATTACTTTTATTTCATTATAAACAATTATATATGGAGCATCATTCATCTAACATTTGTCTGACATATTATAATGTAACATGTAGTCCCCTATTCTGCGAAACAAAGCAAGTATTCAGTATTTTCTTTACAATATTCCGACACCGCTTAGCGTTTCATAATTCTCCATCACGGCATACATTCATGAAGTAACAATCATGTGCTACATTCGACCCTCTCTGATGAAATTTAATAGATCATCAAAATTTAACAACGTAACCTGGTAACCGCGCCGGCGGGCAAATAATATTGTTAATTGTTTTTGAAGTTAGAACTGCACAATTTCTTAACTTTTTTCAATTACTATTACATATAATAATATAATATTCTGGGACAATCCACACACGGTCATCAGATCCCAAACTAGGCAGAGCCTGTACTATGGAAATCAGACATGTGATACTAATGCTTAATACTTTTTTTTTGTAAATACATACTTAAATAGATAAATAACACCCAGAAACTTGGTGGGAATAAAACCCACGACCTATCGGGTAGTGGGCAGGGTGTCTGACCGCTAGACCAACAAGCCTGTCATACATATTTATTGTAATAATGACAAAAGAAACTGACAAAAATTAAATGTGATCTATTAAATTGGCCCTACTTTAGGTTAGTTTTGCACTTTCGAGTTGCTAGGAAATTTTGAGTGTGGGTCCCAGACGTTAATCAAATAGGGCGGCAAGTCTTTTTTGTAGTCATAAGCACTAGCTTGGCTGCAATCCCACCTGATCGAAAACTTATTAAAAGGATATTTACTCCCTTGAAGACACCCACATTACATTATTATCAGGCGAAGGTTCTTACGAAAAAAGAAATAAAAAAGTTGCGCAGTAAATTAGTTAATTAGGCGGGCGGAGCTGCACGGGACAGCTAGTTTTATATAAATAAAAGTACATAAATAAAACAAAATGTATAAATTAAAAATTGTTCATTAAAGAATAGCATTTTATATACAGAATATATTATATAATTCTAGCAATATAGTATATAATCTTATACGATCTGTAAAAGCACATTCTTTCTCTCTTGCAAACTTCAGGAAATTAATTAAAAAAAATATTACTAGGAAAAAAATCAACAAAATATTTAAGTATTTAATAACAACATAAACTAGTACACTTATAATGACTTACAATAACTATGGCTGGCTATGCCAGAGTAATTTACTGGAAACTTAAACAGTCTATATCTCATAATGAACCGATTTTGATATTGCTCGATCGCAATAGGATTTGTAGTTTCTGAAAAATACGGGGATAAACCTACATACATACGTACACTCATGAAATTGGGTAAATGTTGTACATTTACATAGATTAACATATTATGTAAATATTATTTATTTTTATTAATATTACATACATACGCGTCGCATACAGAACTACTCATTTTGAAGTCGTTTAAAAGGGAATCCTTATGGTTGTGCATGGTATGACTTCGTCTATCTGTCAGCCACACCTATATATTTAAGGAACTACTGGTGCTATCGATTTGTAATTTCGATCGTACTTACCCAACCTCAAAGCAAATTAAAAACATAAAATTATTTTCAATGGAGGTCAAAATGGGTCTTCAAAATTTCAAAGTGTGCCTTCTATATCGAGTTCATCGATATGTATCGATAAGGACCAAAAATGTTCGTCCCTCGATGGGGCCCAAAAAATCCATGTGTATGCGAGCCTAAGGTTTCGCTGGCCATGGCCAGACAGGGCATAAGCGGCGCTTCACTCTCAGCAATGCAGATCCGACAATCGCGACAGATTCTTTGTATAGCTTCGTCAATACTTTGCCACCACACGTAGCTCCTAGCGAAAGATTTCTTTATATCTACAAGCTTCTGGCACAACCACCCTATGGCCTCACATCACACAACCTAATTCTTCATACAGTTCTTTCCAGCGATTGAAGTAAGGCCGAAGAGACACTATTTCATTCTCAGTGAGCCATTCGTCCCGTATGTATCTTAATACTCTGCCTATTAACTGATCACGGCTTGTTTGCTGTTTTATATCATTTTATATAATCTAGTAACATGGCACTTTGCGCAAAATGTAAATAAGATTGTTCCGGAACGCAACCGCTTTGTGTAGTTTTAGTCAAAGCTGGCAATCGTGATAACCCATCTGCTCTATTTTCTTTTGACTTTACATATTCTATGTCGTATGTATGTGCTGATAATTTACTATCCCACCGTTTTAACGCCATCGAGACTCGCAGCCATCGAGGGAACCCCCTGCTTAGGCTCAAAAATAGTCACCAACGGATTGTGGTCGGTACGCAATTTAAAACGTCTCCCATATAAATACTGGTGCAACTTTTCTAAACAAAACACTATAGCCAGCGCGTCGCGTTCAATCTGAGAATAGCGTTTTTCAGCTGCGGTAAGTGCCGCGATACATACACAACCGGTCGCTCACGAGCCCCACGGCCGTTCACGCATCCGTCCCAAACTGTAACCAAAGTTTAAGTTCCCAGAGAAACAGGTGGCAGAAGTTTTTATCGTCAATGTTAGAACTAACAAATGTATGGGTTTTACTCCTCTGCCTGAATGCAGGAAAAGGGACTACATGGTTTGTGAAATATAATATGTCAGATGAATGATGCTCCATATATAATTGTTTATAATGTTATAAAAGTAATTTTTAAATGGAATTCATTAAGTATTCATATATTTATCGAAGGTACAAAAAAGGTACTAAATTATTATGCAAAGATTTCAGCAATATATGGACCGTAAGTACCCAAAGTAAAAAGTGGGAAGCTATCCTGACGTCAGAATGGCTTCCCACTTTATTTATTAAATAACTTTGTTATTACTGAGGTACAAAATATTTAAACATAGGTACAAAATAGTACAAAATAGGTACTAAATCCTGGTAAAGTTTCACGTGAATCCGTGCTGTGGTCCGGTCATCCTGACGGACACGATAACCGTTGGGGAAGAAAGGTTCTCGAGTGGCGACCACGAACCGGAAGACGCAGCGTAGGCAGGCCTCCCAATAGGTGGGCAGACGACATTGTGCGCGTCGCAGGTAACCGGTGGATGCAAATAGCCAATTGTCTTTCACTGTGGCGTTCAAAGGGGGAGGCCTATGTTCAGCAGTGGACGTCTTCCGGCTGATGATGATGATGATAATGAACGATAATATTTCGGTGCAACACACATAAGTTACTTTGATAATATGACTTGGCTCACCCCTTCATCAGCAATCGTGAGAGATATAGGTATATCTCTCGATAACTTAGTAGGTAATAAGTTTTCAATTGAAATAAACGGATGTAAATCTAAATCAAATGCAACAAATCATTAGGACAGCAGAGTGGTAATATTTTGTTTCGGTTAGGCAATTACTCGCGAGTCGAAGGCGAGAGAACCCATTATTCGATGCGCAAACTCCGTGAAAATCTATTAAATTGTGGTATAAGTTTTGAGTTCAGGCGAGAATAGTGTTACTTGTAAAAAATATGGTGGTGGTTTTATACACAAGCTACCAGGCAGATAATTAAATAGTACCTAGTGCAGAGGAAGCAATTACGAACCAATCTAGAGAAAAGTTAGACAATAAAGTTTTTCATTGGGCTGCAAAATCGGTTAATCGCTTAAAGCTCATACCTCGTGGAACGTATACAAAAGTATCAAATAAACACACTCTGGAATTTGCACCTTTCGAAAAAACCCGTCACGTGCGAATCGGGCTCGCGCACCTAGGAGGGTTCCGTGCATTATATCAGCTGCTGGACCTCTAAGGACACACAAGGCAATGATCTATTTTACTTTTGTCCTCCCATAGGACCTTGCATGCGACACATTCTTGCATTAACTGCAATTATTAATAGTGAAAATATCTGTTTTTATGTTATTTGTGTGTAAGTATTGTTACTATGTCAAAATAAACGTGCTTCTTCCTATTCGCTATGATTGTATTTTTTTTGTTGATAAAAATGATATAAGAAAATGGTTTTGTATATTGCTGACTGTTCGCCGTAGATGGCTATGGCGGCATAGAATGCTATGCAGAAAGAAACACATTTATTTTGACATAGTAACAATACTTACTTACACACAAATAACATACAACTTGAATGTAAGATCACTACTATAAAGAAAATTAAATATAATTAGAAGAATGTTTGAACTCTGAACCAATCTGATTTAAAAATATAGTATGGGGAGTAGTGCGTAGGCGTCGGCGTCGCGCCGTCTCGAGGGCAATAGGAGTGGCATCGTCTAGACAAAAAAAATCATTACAAATTATTTTTAGTGTAAGTGGTCTCTGTCGTGCAGAGTGAAGTTGGGTGTTTTACAAACCCTAGGGAAGGGGTTTGATTCCTACTAGGAAAAACAACTTTATTGTTCCTCACTGGTTGTCTAAAAGTAATCTGGGCCTTTACCATCACATCTAAAAGCTTATTTTCACCTTATTTTCTCGATAGACAAGGCGACAAAGCTTTATGCTACATATATATTGACGTCTCTACCTCATGTCAAGTAAGATGATAATAATACTGCTAATAGAAGTGGTGGTAGGGTTGGACCTGGTCCTGGTCCAAGCCGTCGGATATGCATGTACAACATAATCCCGCACCTTGATCTTATTCACATAAAGTCGGTCTTATCTGATCTTATCTGATTCGTAGAAGCGTAGAGGAAAAAAAATACAGCAATAAATTGAAAAACAAAACTAATTCATATTTACAGAAAACTTGTTTGAAAAGTCACTACTACTTACGTTACTTTGGCTCTCATATGTCATAGGTAGTATCATAAAATATTATAATATGCTTTATCCAATATGCACGAGTTCCGCCTCTTGTTCCTCACGTGTTTTCGGGAAAACTCGTATATTATTACAACCTAACTGGGGTGAATCAACTTTTATTAAAAGAGGCAACGGTGACCACGGTGAACACATTGTGTGAGCGGGCAAGAAAGATTTTTTTTGTAAAATAATATATAATAAAAGCTAGCTGACCTATGTAGCTCCGCCTGCGTTTTTAGGGTTCCATACCTAAAAGGTAAAAAAGGAACCCTTATTGTGAGACTCTGTCTGTCTGTCTATCACACCCATATATTTCAGGAATCGCTGACGCTATCGATTTGAAACTTTTGAACAAAAGCACTACCGCACTCCTGTGCCATGCTTCTGGCGTAGTACGTTCGAGTAAGACGTAATTAAATAACTTCTGGAGGACAAAGTATTTTCACCCGCTCTCACAAGTTCTGATGTGATTCCGTCTTCACAGTCGGCTCTCCTCGGAATCACCGTCTGTACGAGATTAAAATGGCTCTCAAAAGTGGCGGTGTTACGACCCTCGTCCTCGTGAGCACTGTGATTGGTTCCCATGGGGCTACAATGCGCCACCCAGCGGCGGGCTCCAAGGCAAGGCACTAAGGGGCTCGTGGTGCAGATCCCACTGGAGAGCCCGGGGGCCCTGTCATGTGCCGATGCGACAGCCGCGAAGGTGAACGCCACAAAAAAAAAGGTAAGAATCCACATACCCCGGTCGAGCCCCTCAGCTCCCGGAGACTTTTTGAAGGATTGCCCCGAGTAAAAATAAGAATGGTGTCTTGAGCTGTTCTGGCAAAAAATCCCTAAAAAAAAATTATTAAATAAAAAAAAAATATAAAATCTTGTGCACTGACAATTTTTTTTATGTAAGAAACATGTAAATTGTAATATTTTGATTATTTTTGTTAATTAATTGTACATAAATTAATCTTTCCTTGATTTATTGTTCCTACCTGACAAATATTTGATGTAAACTCGGGTCCCCTCAAATTAAAGATATACATATAATATGACACTTATTAAATATGGGCTTTGAATCGACAACATATATCCACAGCATTCGGATTATCGAACAGTTTGTATGGGAAAAATAAATTGTAGTTTTTAGTATTTTCTTCGCAATTGTTCTATATTTTCTTACCGTTTAAACCTTCCCTGAATTAACACAAATATTTTAAGATCAAAATTAGCCAAATCGGTACAGCCATACTAGAGTTATAGCGAGACAAAAGAACAGCAATTAATTTTTAATATATACTAGCTGACTCGCGCAGCTCCGCTCGCGCTCTTTTTACACAGAAATCTTCTTGGGCTCATGCACAACACTTTGCTGAATATCATGTCATGATCAAATGCATAATTTACGATTCTATAAAGGACATAGAGACCGACAAACATTCATTTTTAACCGACTTCAAAAAAGGAGGAGGTTCTCAATTCGTCTGTATATATATATTTTTTTTTCTATGTATGTTCGCGCATAACTCTGGCAATTATGAACCGATTTGAAAAAATCTTTCTTCCATCCATTCTTTAATCCGTTAATTGGGTCCCATAAAAAAAATATTGCTTAGTAATAAGTAGTTCCTGAAAAAACAAGAATGGTGACTGCGCACTGAGAGCTGCAAGAAAGCCTAAATAGATGACGTTTTAGTCGCTCGGACTCGCTCGGTCGGACAAAAATGGTCATAACTCTGGCAAATATTTACCAATTTCAATGATTCTTTTTTTATTCGAAAGAAGAAACCACTGTATTGAATCTGTATGAATTTTATTACAACCGGATAAGAACTTCCTGGAGGACCATGAACGATGTGGAGGAATTTATCTGGTAAAAACCATAAAACTGATGTTCTCCATTACATTGCTCTGACAATTATGAACCGATTTCGATGATTCTTTTTTTATTCGAGAGAGTAAACTACTATGATGTTTCCATGCAAATTTCATTACGACCGGATATTTTTTTCTGAAGAAACATGAATTATGTAAAACTATGTAGACGATAATGTGATCATAACCTACCTATATAATTTTACGGTTTTCGATGGTTCAATCTTTATATATGAAAATATCACTAAAATGTTTAAAATAAAATCTTTAAAAAAAAAAATTGAACCGACTTCAATATCACTGAAAAGTATAAAATACACACATCAAAAGTGTCTAGGGATCAAGCATTTTTAATTAAGCGGATTTCTTGAGATTGAGATGTGGCTTTGTAATAAATTTATGATTTTATAAATTTATATGGATCCTTTTTGGTGCATTTCATAATTTGAATCAGGAACTGTGAATCAAATTCGAGTAAAAGATGAAAATCAGCTGTTAATATTTTCCCTATAAAAACATACAACGCATTGAAGACATTATTAGTGCTACTGTTTCCCTACTACTGATTAAAACCAACGTTATTATGGAGCGGCGACGTCATTTAAGCAGGGAAGAAATGCTCAGAGCCGTGGGAATGACAGAAGCTGGTTCCCGGCAACGTACTGTGGCTTTAGCTCTGAATACAAGTCAGAGTGTTATCAGTCGACTTTGGACACGTTACCGAAGCACTGGTACCGTGGCTGAGCGCCATGGAGGACGGTATCGCTGCACCACACGGAGACAAGACCGATATATTCAAATCTTAACTCGAAGAGCTCCAACAATAACTGCCATGATTTTAGCCGTGAGGCTTCATCACTCTTCAGGGAACTTAATTAGCGACCAAACAGTCAGAAACCGCTTGCATGAAGTGAACCTTCATTCCCGAAGACCGCTACGGGTACCACCTATAGCAATGCACAATCGTAGGATTCGATATCAATGGGCTCTTGAACACAGAAATTGGGCAGAAGAACAATGGCGTTTCGTGTGCTTTTCTGATGAGTCTCGTTTTGGTATGAGACCGGATACAAGACGTATACGACACTGGAGAACCCCTGGACGCCAACAGCGATTAAAATCCTGCCAGGAAGTCCATCCTTATAGTGGTGGAACCATCATGGTATGGGCGGGTATTTGGATCGGCGGAAGAACTGAGTTGATTTGGATCAGAGGCAACCTCAACGCTCAAATTTATGCTGAGACGATTGTATCAGACGTCATCGTTCCTCTACAAGTGCAAATCGGTCCCTTATTTCAGTTAATGCATGATAATGCACGACCGCACACCGCAAGAGTTGTAAGACAGACTCTCGCCGCAGCTAACATCAATGTCCTGCCCTGGCCTGCTCAGTCGCCAGACTTGAACCCGATTGAGCATGCATGGGATATGCTACAGAGAAGAGCTCTGCCGAATATGGAGGGTATCCAGTCGCAAGAAGACCTTTTTTTGTTGTTGCAACGAACATGGGCGGCCATTCCACAGCGTGATTTGGATGAACTCATTTTGAGTATGCCAAACCGATGTTCTTGTGTTGTTAGTGTTCGCGGTAGAAACACGGATTATTAATTGTTTAAGTTACCCAATAAAATTTTAAAGAAAACTGTTATTTCAGTCTTTTTTTCGAACTTTTGTGTTAGTGGTTCAAATGTCAAAAATCCCTTTATTAGGAAAATGGCAAATTTCTTTATTAATGCAAAGGTGACTTGGTTTATCGTTACTGTGACAAACGAAAACACTTTATTTGATGAATCCTTAAAGAAAATTTTAATTAATATCAATCAGGAGAAAAGTTATTGCAAAAATATATGTTGATCCCTAGACACTTTTGATGTGTGTAATATAAATATTATTGAAGTTGGTGCCAAATATACACAGCAGGTACGCTACCACCAACTTTTATAAGATTTTATTATATATATACTGTCTTTGCTTACATTTTTAGTAGTATCTATTCAGATGTATCAGTACTTTCATAAACTTACTAATTCAGTATTTCAGATTAATATTGTTACTATTAAGTATGTTACCGTTGTAGCATTTTACTTACTAAACACACTCTTACCATACGGTAAAGCAGTCTACCCTATCAATAATGGGCCGCCTGGTCTATCCCTGTGGCCATTGGCGTACACGCAGCTTTTGGTCTAGGGGGGGGGGGGGGGGGAGGGGGACACGTTAAGAATTTCTAGCTGGGGGTCAAATCCATCAAAGCACCTATCTATACAATTAAACTGCCACACTCACAAACGTCAATTAACTTTAATTCAAATTACATCTTTTTCTTCTACCTAATCTATTTTTTCGAGTCTCAGAGCGTCACGATTATATTTAATCGTTAATTACAAGATTATTGATATATCTACTCAAAATCAGCGTGTTTTGCATTATTTGGCTCCGAGAGTCGAAATATGTAGTTGCGGCAGAAAGTATCTGATTATGATTTTAAAAGTTTTAGGTTTATGTCTTTTTTTTTCGCGTGTTTCCATTATCTTACCTAAACCCAAATGTAAACAATTTTTATCTAGTTTCCCTCTCAAACTCATGTAAGTTCAAAAACTAGAGACTTGAAACTGATACCATTTCTAGATTGTGGCCTTAGGATCAACATAGGCTACTTTTTACCGCCGTAAAATATCTCTTTCGCACGGGTATTTTTTTTCAAAGACCACTAAACCCATTATTTTTCCTTGCCCTAATTTATAGACATATAGATTTATTTTATTTTTATTTTATTTATTCAAACAAAAATCCACAGCTCTTAGAATAAAAAGTACAATTTGTAGACTACTTGTAAATACAGCCAATAAAAGGATTTTCTTTATATTTAATAACAATTTTACTTTATAGTACGAAACGCTGAGCAAGATTTGAGTGGGTGTCTGACGCATTTTAAAATATAAAAATAAAAATATAAAAATGTAGTGTTGCTTATTAAATTATGTATATATATATATGTTATAAAGATATACATATATATGTTATTTATATATAATGATATCATAATATTTACTAAAATTACATATATCTGATAGGTATATTTTTTCAAATATAATTTAATATCTACTCATTAAATATTTCTTTGTCGTATTTTTAAATGATAGCTTACTTCCATGAAATAAATCTAACGAAGGAAAGTTTTTGTTATAGGATCTTATGAGGCGGAAAGCTACAGAGTTTTGGGCATAATTAGTACATGATCTTGGTATCGCGAATAATGAAGTATGTCGAGTTCGAGTTCTGGGAACGTTAAAACACAATATCTTATTAACAAGTTCAGGACTGTCAACATGACAACAACAACAATTGTTATTACAAAGATCTCTTAAGTACATCACCTCAAGAAAAGAACGCCTATCTTCAAGTGACATAAACTTATGAAATTTACAGCTTTCCATGTACACACATCAAAAGTGTCTAGGGATCAACATATATTTTTGCAATAACTTTTCTCCTGATTGATATTAATTAAAATTTTCTTTAAGGATTCATCAAATAAAGTGTTTTCGTTTGTCACAGTAACGATAAACCAAGTCACCTTTGCATTAATAAAGAAATTTGCCATTTTCCTAATAAAGGGATTTTTGACATTTGAACCACTAACACAAAAGTTCGAAAAAAAGACTGAAATAACAGTTTTCTTTAAAATTTTATTGGGTAACTTAAACAATTAATAATCCGTGTTTCTACCGCGAACACTAACAACACAAGAACATCGGTTTGGCATACTCAAAATGAGTTCATCCAAATCACGCTGTGGAATGGCCGCCCATGTTCGTTGCAACAACAAAAAAAGGTCTTCTTGCGACTGGATACCCTCCATATTCGGCAGAGCTCTTCTCTGTAGCATATCCCATGCATGCTCAATCGGGTTCAAGTCTGGCGACTGAGCAGGCCAGGGCAGGACATTGATGTTAGCTGCGGCGAGAGTCTGTCTTACAACTCTTGCGGTGTGCGGTCGTGCATTATCATGCATTAACTGAAATAAGGGACCGATTTGCACTTGTAGAGGAACGATGACGTCTGATACAATCGTCTCAGCATAAATTTGAGCGTTGAGGTTGCCTCTGATCCAAATCAACTCAGTTCTTCCGCCGATCCAAATACCCGCCCATACCATGATGGTTCCACCACTATAAGGATGGACTTCCTGGCAGGATTTTAATCGCTGTTGGCGTCCAGGGGTTCTCCAGTGTCGTATACGTCTTGTATCCGGTCTCATACCAAAACGAGACTCATCAGAAAAGCACACGAAACGCCATTGTTCTTCTGCCCAATTTCTGTGTTCAAGAGCCCATTGATATCGAATCCTACGATTGTGCATTGCTATAGGTGGTACCCGTAGCGGTCTTCGGGAATGAAGGTTCACTTCATGCAAGCGGTTTCTGACTGTTTGGTCGCTAATTAAGTTCCCTGAAGAGTGATGAAGCCTCACGGCTAACATCATGGCAGTTATTGTTGGAGCTCTTCGAGTTAAGATTTGAATATATCGGTCTTGTCTCCGTGTGGTGCAGCGATACCGTCCTCCATGGCGCTCAGCCACGATACCAGTGCTTCGGTAACGTGTCCAAAGTCGACTGATAACACTCTGACTTGTATTCAGAGCTAAAGCCACAGTACGTTGCCGGGAACCAGCTTCTATCATTCCCACGGCTCTGAGCATTTCTTCCCTGCTTAAATGACGTCGCCGCTCCATAATAACGTTGGTTTTAATCAGTAGTAGGGAAACAGTAGCACTAATAATGTCTTCAATGCGTTGTATGTTTTTATAGGGAAAATATTGACAGCTGATTTTCATCTTTTACTCGAATTTGATTCACAGTTCCTGATTCAAATTATGAAATGCACCAAAAAGGATCCATATAAATTTATAAAATCATAAATTTATTACAAAGCCACATCTCAATCTCAAGAAATCCGCTTAAAAATGCTTGATCCCTAGACACTTTTGATGTGTGTAGTCCGCAAATGTATTTCTATTCCTATAACTTAAATGTTTTAGAAATTTTACTTGATTTTTTTCAATTTCCTGCTTGTACGTTATATAATGCGGATTCCAAACTATGCTACAGTACTCCAATATAGTTCTGATATATGAAAAATATAAAACTTTAATACATTCAACATCTGAAAAAGGTAGGGACACACGGAGAATGAAGCCTAAATTTTAGATAGCCTTATTAGTTATATAATTAATATGGTTTGAGAAAGACAATTCGAAATCTATCAAAATACCCAAATATTTTATGCTTGTACTTCTATTTATATTTATTCCATTAAATGTGTACGTATAGTTTATAGGATTTTTCTTACGAGTATAACTAATAATTTGACACTTAGATACATTGAGATTTATTTTATTTATTCTAAATTCTTTATTCGGTCATCTGCATATATTAAAAATTTAGCTTAGTCTATGTAACTACCAATATCATAAATGTAGACTAAGTACAGCAGAGGGCCTAAAATTGATCCTTGGGGAACTCCGGATGGGATATTTATATAATCAGAACGGTATCCCCCAAGTACAACTGCTTGCGATCTATTACGAAGATAGGAATTCACCCATCTTAACAAGGTGCCATGTATACCAAGGTCTTGTAGCTTACGCAAAAGTATATCGTGATCTACCCGATCAAATGCTTTTTAAAAATCTATATAGATTGCATCCACCTGCCCTCCATTGTCAATATCTCGCAAAACATCTGAAGTAAAAACAGCTAAATTTGAAGATGTGGAACGACCTTTCACAAAACCATGTTGTTGGCTAGGAATAAAAGAAACTATAACTGAGTACATATATTTGTGAACAATCTTTTCAAGAACTTTACTAAGAATATTTAGCATTGATATTGGTCTATAATTTTCAATCGCAGTCTTTTGCCCTTTTTTGAAAACAGGAACTATATGTGCTGTTTTCCAGACCTTTGGGAGACATCCCAATCTAAGGCACTTATTAAATATTAGTGCGATTGGAATAGCTAATGAATTCGCGCATTTAACGAAAAATATGGATGGAATATTATCGCTTCCCGGACCCTTGGTGACATCTAAACCAGATAGTAAATCTTTTACATGGTCATTAGTTACTTCAATTGCGTGCAAAACATTGGAGTTATGCACAGCAGCCGAGGACTCACTACTATTTTGATTCGGTATACTGAAATTTTGAGAAAAAAAGTCATTGAAAGCTGTACATATATCATTTGCATTCATTAGTTCAACATCTCCGTAGGTTATAACTTTAGGATAGTTTGATTTATTACTACTACGAGATACTTATCTACTTTCCTTTTGGACATATAAATAATTTACAATGGAAAAATATTCCATTACGAAGGAAAATGTATGTGGTACTGAACCAATTATAGATTTATTTTAAGACAGTTTTGTTTTGAATAGGGAAATGCTGGAAAATACACTATTCTCAAGGGACAATTTTGACAGTTGCTAGTCAGCCCATTCTGGCACTAGAGTATTGGTGTAGGTTAATAAAAAAAAAAGGATTTTTCCACAAATGCTTAATATGTTGTTGATAATACCAAAATAATAAATATGCTGGGTGTCCCAGAAAGTGTATATAAAGCTAAAAAGTATTGATAGTAAAGACTACGAAAAAAATGTCAATACGGCAAAAAATGATATTTTTAATTAGGTAAGTATATAAAAAAAATATTTATATCGTCTTATAAATGTTTTTAAGTAACCATGTGTTATTGTGCTTACTCCCATGGAGCCACTGTTTTTTTATTGATTGCGTGCCTGCCCTGTTTAATAAGAAATACATTAATTTTCGGTTAAATAACGATATTTTGAAAAATAAGAGATCTGTACTGTACCAACTTTTGACACACTAAGCTGACATGATTTGGTTTAATTATACATATATAATTAAACCAAATCATGTCAGCTTAGTCGATGAATGCCAAGTGCGCCTCCCCTGCCCCCCTGCGTACGTCCATGCCTGTGGCTAAATGCATATGAAAATATTAAATAAATAAAACTGTTCAGGACGACTATAATACTACGAAAGGACAAAATAGTGTTTGTGTTACAGAGTGTTGTGTTTTATAGTAATATATAGTTAAGTTTTATAACTCTGCGATAGTTAAGAGCCTAGATTTAATTTCCTAATAAATTATAATATAGTTTTGTGTATAAGCTCACTATCCCGAGGAGGGGTGAGCTGAATCAGTTATAGATAGCCTAGCCTAGGTCTCATAGTACTTGCTATTTGTAATTAGCGTAGGGTAATAGTATGATAGAAGTACCCACATGCCCTAGATGTGCTAAGCACATATGTGAACGGCAAATAGCTATTTGCAGCTAGGTCCCAAATCTAGGAACCAACTCGGGACCTAGATCTGGGTCCGCCTTGGTGGGTCTAAGTACCTAAACAGCACTGCTGTACATATTTCCATAGTTATAGGCAGTTGTTCTATCGCATATCATGTTTTATAGGGTTTTTGCTATGACCTAGGCCCCTAGGTGGTCTAGATCATAGGTATACAGGTACACATCGCAGGCTACCTATCGGTACTATTTGTGGGCATGTGGATACTACGGGCAAGGCGCAGAGGAAGCGACAAGCAGCCAAGGTATAGTCGTCGCGCCCCTACGTACAGTGTTTATCGGCCTGTAGTTCCCTAACAGAAATAGATAGATAAACCCTATGTACACCGTTAGAAAGCTGCTTACACGCACTTTCTAACGGTATAGGTATCATGTATGTGTCTAGAATAGCCTAAGTAGAATAAGCGAAAATGTACAGTTTTCATAATAAAAATAAAACGTTAGTGGCTGCCTCGGTGGGGCTCTCGTTACGGTAAAGTTCCCTGCAAGGATAGTAAATGCGCATTCGGCGCCACGGTCGGTGAACAAGCAAGCGGTCGACGCGGGAACTAAAAGCAAGATATAAATAGAAGAAAAGAATATTCAGTACGAAGAGCGCCACCGTCGGAGCCACTATCAAGCTTGCTATCAAATTGGGAGTTCTTATTTCACGGACACCTTGTAACCAACCTACATTGTAACCAACAGCGTCAACACACTTCGGCGGGTTCATACCGTACCAGCGATAGCTACAGACACACAGGACGTCAGTGGCTCATGCATTCGGGTCCGCCCGTCCTGCACAAAAACCAAATACTGCTATCAATTATAATTGCGGTCAAATACTAGCACAAATACTACTACTAGCATACATTAATGAGAAAACAATACAGAATTATTATTACTGTATTAATTAACAAGGTACGTCTTTTCGGAAATTCAGCAGATGCGCAGATTCTATATATTTTAATTAGTAATAACAAGTTAGGATATACACGTCTCTTTATTTTCACAGTGACAAAATGTACCGAAAAGACATTTTAAATAAAAATCTTTAAAAAAAAAATTGAACCGACTTTTTTTTTTAAAATTGAACCGACTTCAATATCACTGAAAAGTATAAAATAATTTAAATATTATAGAAGTTGGTGTTAGCGTACCTGCTGGGTATATTTGGCACCAACTTCAATAATATTTAAATTATTTTATACTTTTCAGTGATATTGAAGTCGGTTCAATTTAAAAAAAAAAGATTTTATTTTAAACTTTTTAGTGCTATTTTCATATAATATAAAGATTGAACCATCGAAGACCGTAAAATGATCTAGGTAGGTTATGATCACATTATCGTCTACATAGTTTTACATAATTCATGTTTCTTCAGAAAAAAATATCCGGTCGTAATGAAACTTGCATGGAATCATCATAGTAGTTTACTCTCTCGAATAAAAAAAGAATCATCGAAATCGGTTCATAATTGTCAGAGCAATGTAATGGAGAACATCAGTTTTATGGTTTTTACCAGATAAATTCCTCCACATCGTTCGTGGTCCTCCAGGAAGTTCTTATTCGGTTGTGATAAAATTCATACAGATTCAATACAGTGGTTTCTTCTTTCGAATAAAAAAATAATCATTGAAATTGGTAAATATTTGCCAGAGTTATGACCATTTTTGTCCTTAAAAAGCGACATCATCTATATATGCTTTCCTGCAGCTTTCCTGCGCAGTTACCATTCTTGTTTTCTCAGGAACTACTTATTACTAAGCAATATTTTTTTTATGGGACCCAATCAATGTATTGAAGAATGGATGGAAGAAAGATTTTTCAAATCGGTTCATAATTGCCAGAGTTATGCGCGAACATACATAAAAAAAAATATATATACAGACGAATTGAGAACCTCCTCCTTTTTTGAAGTCGGTTAATAAAATAAACTTACGCTATGCTCTGTAAAAAGTTCGAACATGTAAAATTATAATACAATTATCATCAAATCTCAATACGTCCTGGGTTTCATTTCCAGTTTCAGCAAGTCTTTTTGGGTATTTCAAGTAACATCTCGGAGTTTAGAATAACGCAGTAGATAAACCTTAGTGAAAACCTGTTTTAATACATCGCTGCCGAACCACTTCCAAGAAAAGGCATGATAGTATTTCACGCGCTGGCTGTATAGCATTACCCCTGTGCGTTACCCTGACTACTATAACACAAAGGTCATGGTCCGGTTCCCACCCACGACAAATATTTGTGTCCATAAATAGGTATGTTTGTGGTGGAAATCTAAGTGGAAACTGATATGCTTGGTTTTTATCTCTTGCGGCGGCGTCCCACCCCCCTATCTAGGCTTGATATTGTTCCCTCATAATAATATAACTATTATTATTACTTAGGTGGTGGATTCCAAGTAGCCTAGCAAGGAAACGTCCAGGTGTGCCTCTGGCCAGTACAGAGTTCGAATACTAATTTTTACTCTGTAAAAGAAGATATTATAAAATAATTGAAGAGAAGTACCTAGTCAAGGCGCAGCCGTGCCTTTTTTTTTGTCGAGCAGTAAGTGCCGTGGTCTACGGCGCGAGTCACAAGGACTAGGGGCGTAATCGGCGGCGGCGCGGATTAAACTGTTCGCGTGACGGGACGCGGATTCCAAGGAGCATTTCGACGCTTCTTTCAAGAACTTGCGAAGGGGATCTAACTTAAAGTCGGAATGTAAATCTACATTCCGCATGTACCACGGGGCACCGACGCCACGTCGGAGGAAACGATTTTAGTTAACCTGGAGGCTATCGATACGGGTGCGGGCGGCGTGCGCGAAAACTACACTCGCGTAAGTCATAATTGGGTATTTGTTTTTTTTTTTGTGATAAATGGAAAGATCATATATAAGTTTTATAATAAAACAATTTTTTTTTTATTTGTATTAATTCAAAAGTTATTTCAAAATAAAAAATATAATTTTTGAATTCAGTACCGGAAACACACCAACAGCTCCTGAACAAACCCGAGCGGGTGTGACGTCATACTGTTAAAGCTATTTAATAACAGTACAGCGTCAACGGCTATTACACTTGACTAGACAATAATATTGAAAATTTATTGCTAAAAAACGACTCTGAACAACGCTGAACGTCACTGAACGTCACTGAACGACCACACTGAACGACACTGAATGACACTGAACGACACTGAATGACACTGAACGACACTGGACGACGACACTGAACGTCACTGAACGTCACTGAACGTCACTGAACGACACTGAACGTCACTGAACGACACTGAACCACACTGAACGACACTGAGTGACAATGAACGACACTGGACGACGACACTGAACGTCACTGGCGTGACACTGAACGTAACTGACGTGACACTGAACGTAACTGACGTGACACTGAACGTCACTGACGTGACTGACGTGACACTGAACGTAACTGACGTGACTGACGTGACACTGAACGCAACTGACGTGACACTGAACGTAACTGACGTGACACTAAACGTAACTGACGTGACACTGAACGTCACTGACGTGACACTGAACGTCACTGACGTGACACTGAACGTCACTGACGTGACACAGAACGTAACTGACGTGACACTGAACGTCACTGACTTGACACTGAACGTAACTGACGTGACGTTCAGTGTCCTTCAGTGTCGTTCAGTGTCCTTCAGTGTCGTTCAGTGTCATTCAGTGTCGTTCAGTGACGTTCAGTGACGTTCAGTGTCGTCGTCGAGTGTCGTTCAGTGTCATCCAGTGTCATCCAGTGTCATTCAGTGTCGTTCAGTGACGTTCAGTGTCGTCGTTCAGTGTCGTTCAGTGTCGTTCAGCGTCGTTCAGCGTCGTTTTTTAGCAATACATTTTCAATATCATTGTCTAGTCACCTGTAATAGCCGTTAACGCTGTACTGTTATTAAATCGCTTTAACATTATGACGTCACACCTATATGGTGACCAATCTTGGCGCATTTATAGTCACGTGATTTTTCATAAATTTTTAATTGTTTATAATTAATTGAATAATTTTTTTTTAACTTTTTTGCATTAAATATCAATATTATTAATAATAATGTTTTAAAATAAATTAAATAATTTTTTTTTTTTTTCAAATGCCTTGTTGGGCGAATGCAAGCTTTGTATAATGTCAACTTATTTCCAAGCGACATTTTACTCCGCTTGCAGAGAAGGGACAGGGACATACAGGCGACCTAATACGAAAGCCGCTCGATTGCGGACGGACCGACTGTGTGGGCCGAAAGTCACGGCGGAGTCCAAGGTGACTCCGAGGTACTTAACATTCCTAGTCCAAGGGATAGGGCTATTGGGATTGAATAGGGATATTGGGACCAGTCGTCTGCTGGGCCGAAGGCTCCGTGCGGAGAACATATTGGCGGGTCCCCGGGAGAAGACCACCGCGGCACTCTTCTCCGGGTTCACCTCTATGCGCCACGTACGAAACCATCGGCCCAGGGTGTCGACTGCGGCTTGAAGAGCACGCGTCAAATAGGACATGTTCCTATGGGAATAATAGAGAGCGGTGTCATCCGCGTAAAGGGCGACTTGAACTCTGTTCGAACGAGGAATGTCGTTCGTGAACAGGCTGAACAGAAGGGGAGAGAGCACAGAGCTCTAGGGGACTCCGGCCTGTAGAGTATGGGGAGAAGAAAACGTACCTTCGACTCGGTATCGAAAGGTACGATTCCAGAGAAAGTCGAGTCGTATGATGAGTACGACCCTATCGGGCACTCCTAACTGGAAGAACTTGTATATCAAGCCGTTGTGCCAGACCTTGTCGAAGGCCTTGGCAACATCGAAGAATAGGGCGCCTGTGTAGACGGGCTTGGGCTGGTTGAGCCAGGTTAGGATGTTCTCCGTGAGGTGGTGCACCTGGTGGACGCAAGAGTGTCTGGTTCGAAAGCCAAACTGCTCGTTGATGAGTATATTATTGGAAGTGACAAACTATCTGAGTCTCGCCAGCAGCAAGCGCTGATAGAGTTTGCCGAGAGACTTGAGAAGGCTGATAGGCCGGTAGCTCGTAGGGCTGCTACGAGGCTTACCCGGCTTAGGGATAATAGGGATACCTACTACATCTGCATCTTTCCACTCGACAGGAAAGACGCAGTGGGACATGGCTGCGTTGAAGATAGTCACTAAAAGACATATCAGGTGGACGGGAAGAACCTTAAGGACGCGATTGGAGATGCCGTCGGAGCCCGGTGCTTTCTTAGGCTTAAGGCCTTTGATTAGGTGTCCACTTCGGTCTGCGTGACCGGGGAGTGGGATTCGGTGCGTTGGATCGACGGGAGCGGAGCTGGGTGTGCACTGACTCTCTAGCGAGTCAGCAAGAACCTCAGCCTTTTCGTCGTACTCGAACGCGGGTGGGTCGCCTGAAGGGCGGGTCAAGGGGGGCATGGTTACTACTGTGTCGGATTTGAGGGATCTTGCGAGCCGCCAGTAAGCCTGGTGTGACGGCGAGATCTCCTCGAGAAACCCTTCCCATCGAGCCTCCCTGAGTTCCGCAATGCTGCGCTTCATCTCCCTCTGCAAAGCTCGCATGCGGGCCCGGTTGGCATCGGTGGGGTAGGAGTCGTACGCTCGAATAGCCGCGTTTTTAGCGCGGACTAATTCCTTAATGTCATCTGGCAGCTTGAAGCGGACAGCGTAAAAGTTGTCCGCTTTAACCTGCCGGGAGGACTGGCTGATGGCCGATTTGAGATGATCGGTGAAAGCGCCGATCGCATGGTCGGTGTCCTGAGGGGACGAGATTTGCGCCGGGAAACGGGCAAGATTAGGAGAGTCGGCATCGGCTAAACAGGTGTTTAGCTGATGCCAGTCCAGAACGGTCCTAGTGACCGGCTGGGAAGTGGGCGGGGGACCTAGTTCCATTAGGACTGGTCGGTGGTCTGAGTCTAGCTCATGGAGAACCTCTAAAGAGCGCAACCGGAGGGCCACACCCTTCAGGAGGGCCATGTTTAAGACATCGGGGCGGTGATTGGTGTTATTTGGAAAATGGGTCAGGCGCATAGGTGCGATGACGTCAAAGTCGAGAACGTCGACCAAGGCGTCGGGGCACCTACCGTTGGCGGAGGTGACATTACAATATGGAGAGTTCACTATACTATTATTATTTCAGCCAGCATTTTCGTAATTGAGTTACAACTTGTATTGGTATTCTATTTCTCAAGACCGTCCCATGCGGGTTACTGTCTGATCTTCGTCATATTTGACACGATAATGCCTTCAGTCAGACCCCACAATTTCCTGTTGCCGGCCACTTTGTCTCTGTAATTGATTGAGTCTCTAGTTTCTGCCTTAGCTTATAAAAAAAATTATTTGATAACTGTAATTATGATGTTTATTTATTTAATTCTTCATGCACAAATTTTGTACATAGGTGGACTTAATGCGTTAGGCATTTTCTGCCAGTCTACGTTAGGGTGGTACAGCGAGGGTACAAGGTGGGTGCAAAAAAAAAAGAAAGTATATGAATAGAACCGAAATAAAAATTGATAACTAAGTAATACATACACATTATTATTAGTATAAACATTATAAATATTTTTTTGTTGTTTAAAACACTTTTAAATGTAATATGTAGTTAGGTAATGTTTCGGACTGTTAATTTGGTGAACATTGTACTGTCTGTAGTAAATAAGCAAGTACGAATTGTAAAAGCACAAAAATCCTGACTGCGAACAAACAAAATGGGCTCACATTACAATATATATATATTATAATGTTAGTGTCTTTCTAAGGGGAAGGACTTTGTTATGTAGTGGACGTCTTACGATGATGGGGTTCATCGGAAATAATAAATATATTTATTCCTTTTATGTAGGTACCTTTTATATAGAGTACGAAATCGTCATCGGTACGTCAAAATTACAAAGTGAGACTACATATTAGAACCCTTTTATATACCCGTTACTTAAATAAAAGGGTACTTACTACTCGTACATTTAAAAAAGATTTTTCTTTTATGTTTTGTAGTTTTCAACTTATCATTCTTAATGTTAAAACAAATATCATTCACCATATCTCTAAAGTTTGCAGAGGAAATAACCTAAATAATTGCATATGTATGTGTGTATTGATATATTTTACAGAAAAAATCAAACTAAGATTTCCATTTCATTGTTGGTGGCTAAAAAAAATCGGGCCGGTAACCACCGGAGCGCACTTCAACCCAGTTGTATCCATTGGACATCGACGCCAACGAAGTTTTAGAAACTTTACTTTATTTAAAAAGATATATAGTTTCGAAATTTGAAATCTTCAAAGAATATTGACCAACAATCTTAGTTATGCAGTTTGATCTTTTTTGGAACCTGAATAGACGTTCAAAGAAAGTACAATATCATCGGTACGCGAGTTCGACTCGCACTTGAGTGGTATTCTATTTTTATTATTAACCGTACTGAGAAGACAAACAAGGCGATCGCCTGAAGAGAAGCGACACGCCTGCCTGTAAACAGCTGCTGTGCTCTATCGCTGGTCACCCAAGGATAAAAGTTTTTTGATCCTTCTAATGGCACCAGCTATAGTGCCCTTCACACCGGAACACTGCAATTACACATTGCTGCTTGGCGGTAGAATATTTGCACAAAAGGTCTACTACACACCGTAAAACCCTCTAACTATCATTAGTATCGTGGACACTCTCGACTGCATGACTACTCATCTCAACGTCAAAATGGCGAAAATCGAATAGCATTATCATTACTAAGTCTATCTCCAGCCCAGCTTAGCAGCTGGGCATACTAGTGTAAGAGGTCAGTGGCTGAAGTAGAGTAGCGTCAGTTCGTTGGCATCATTCAACTCTTAGACATGATAAGTAGCTCAACCTTTCTACATTCAGGAAAAGCTTGCACAATGTTAAAACGGCTACAAAATGGATCAAGCATGTTTACACTCTAGCCATTGAGCGTCGCATGTAGGTACTTACGGCGGCAAGAGCTTTTTGGTGTTTCATGTGACGCATTTTTTTTTAATTTCTGTGTAAAGGGTGACACTAGCGTCATTGTTGTGTGAAGGTCAGTAAATTTATGTGGCTTTGATATAGTGAGGAAATGAGGCGCGTTTAAAAGAAGGGGTAAGAAAAAATATGCGCGTAACAATGTAACTTTGGTCTAATACTCTTTTACTTTAGTGAGAATGAATAGTGATGTAACATGTTTATGCAACCAAATACATTGAGGTAATGGTAATGACCAAAATGTAATAAATTTATCGCAGTTATGAGGACTGTTGAAATACTGAACGGTGTAAATACTCAAATGGTTGTGATAGGCCTTAAAAAGATTGTAAACCGTCGGCCACCACTCAAGGGCCAACAGTGTCAATGCCCTGGAAAATATTGTGCCTCAAAACAGCATTATATGAATATATTGTGGTCCCCGGAATGAAGGGCTCCATAGCTGGTAAAATGGGACCTCGAGACTTAGTAACGGATGTAACAGGTGTCGAGTGGCAGTGCAAGTCGACTGTCAATGGCAGGCGCGTCACTTGAGGCAAGCACCTTTTTTTTTTTTTTGACGGGGGGAAATCTTCCAAAGATCCCCGGGAGCTGTGGGGCTCGACCGGGGTATGTGGGATTCTTACCCACTAAAACCCCCGCGGCTTTCGCATCGGCACATGAGAGGGGGACCCCAGGGCTCTCCGGTGGGATCTGCACCAGGGGCCCCTCAGTGCCTGGCCTTTGAGCCCGCCGCTGGGGGGCGCATTGTAGCCCCCCGGGAACCTGACACGGTACTCACGGGGACGGGGGTCGCAACCCCGCCGCCGTCCTCCTCGGAGTCGCCGCCGTACTCAATGGACGCTCGAAGGGCCCACACCCCGAGCGTCCAGCGACTCCGAAGTGAGGCAAGCACCTGGCTCATCTCCTCCTTTATACCACTGAACGCATTGACTATGTCATGAAAGAAGTATAAATTATATAAGCACAAAAGGCCCAGTGCGGTTAAACAAAATTTTCATTAATTGCATTCTACAACCTTGTACACCTTTGTATAATATTTATGAATGTATATATCTCAACTCGTCTTGGTAAATTCTTGCATTTGATACCCATTTAATATAATATAATTTTCCGCTAAATTTAAGAATACAAATACCTCGCTTTTTCAGGTAAGTAAATACAAAATAATAAATTATTTAAAACACCACAAATTTCAAATAAACAGCCCACGAAAAAAAAGTGGGGTGCGCGAATATATATTTTCCTTTTCCATAAATTACAAAATAAAGAAAATAGGAGCATCGCAAGTCATTCAACACAGAAGCGCGTCTTATCAGCAAGTAGCGCTAGTAAACTTCAACAAATTGGCTTACAAAAGCTGCGCATTTTAAAAGTAAAGTCTGAGCCTCTTCTGTTAAGGCTCACACCGAAATACTATACTAATAAAATGTAAGTTTTAAACTCACAATGAGTGAAGTTGGCGTGTCGAGTTTCAAAGGGCGAGTCTTCAAGATTGTTCAGCACGATAATTTCGTTGTAATAAAAAACTCGGGGACAGCCAAGGTGTGGGTATAATGAGACCTCCACAAGGATCGATATCAGCTGGAGGCCGATGCGGTAGACCTAGCGATTTCGCAAACAACTCACTATTTCAAGGTGAACACATGAATGTTCTTACGCTAGAAATGTTCAATGTCAGAATAACCGCAGGACTGAATTGGTGACTAATTTGAGTTTAGCACGCGTCCACAGTAATACATTATACTGTATATTACCTAATATTACACGTTTTCTCATACAGCTGACAATGAAGTGCTAAACTTAATGAACTTTCCCTTTGTGCTATCGTGCGAGACAGCGCGCTTGAGATAGTTGTTTTTGCCCGTATTTACCAACTCATCATGTGAGGCCCCAAATTGAAAAGTTTATAAGAACTATCGCGTGTAAAGAAAATTGTACCGTTATTGCAGTAATATAAATCTCAAAATGAGCCAACAGAAGAACGTAAATAGACATGTAAAGACACGGTTTATATCACCACTCATGGATCTAGAAGCTAATTAACAAGGTTAATCATTGAATAATCAACAAATTATGATGTAAAGGAATGGATAGCCGATTAGTTATGTGCTATCCTTAGAATCCACCAGATCTAACCTACACCTTGATTATGGTTGAGAAAGTTCGTAACTTGGCGTAAGACTCACCTCTTCCTGGGCTTGCGGCGAGGCCTTCGGCGCTCGCCCTCCAGCTCATTCTCGAGGCCGCGTCGCCTCGGACCCGTTGCGCCACGCCGTCGCTCCAGTTTGCGATCTTGATGACCCTCGTGGATCTCTTCCACTACGGCCACTCGGGGCACGCAGTCATCCTCCTCTATTGGTTTCGGTGTCTGCGGTGCGCCCATCCGAAGATGGCGTTGACGCCACCACAGCACCCACGAACTGATGTTGTCGCGAATCTTGATTACGAATCAACCGCCGGGTTAACTACGCGCGACGTCACCTCGTGTGGATCTATTTATCATCGGAATGTGTGAGACCCGCTCTTAAAACTAACTTAACTCTATCGGCAGGCTCAGCTGGCAGTGAAAGCTATCGTAAAGCGATGATCGGTGAACTCAGCAATTGCGTTCTCATCGCGTATTGTATTTAAAATAATCATTTTTACGTGTCCTTTACACAAGCGACAAGCGAATCGGTTACACTACGAATAAGGACTAAACTTATATATTAATTGGCAGGATATATTCGGCAGTGGTGTTCGGTCTACATGGTTTACGTATCGCCGCTCGGGTGTTCTGCGGTAGCCATGACGACGGCTTTGCTACGGATTATGGTCGCGAGTGTCATCATGGCGGTGCGCGCGGTATGGTCAGCGGTGCAAGCGTGCCGCGCGGAGGCTTGGCTCGTGGTCTCACTCAACAGATGTCGGGTTGGGTGAGGTTACGTAACATGTGCGTACCGGGCGCGCGGCCGTGGATACGCGACGACGCCGATCGCGCGAATGCCGCGGAGGCTTCGCTCGCATCGCACGGAGGCTCCCCGCCGGCGGCGGCGCGCCTCACCCACGGCGCGCGCCCGCCCGCCCCACGCCGTACCTGTGCTCGCTCTATTGTCCTTACTAAATCACTTTTGGTCAAATTGTTACTTTTTAACTTATTATGCATTGCGGTAATAATAAATGACGCGACTGCCGGTGCGCGGGCAGTAACATTTTTATTGGGTCAGGCGTGGGATCTCAAGGTCGCCCGGAGAACACCCGCTTCGATTTAGTTTGCGATTCCTCTTAACAGCCAGACATATTATTGGACGCAATGCGCAACATAATATACCAAATTGAGAGTTTGTATGTACACTTTTCTACATCCACGCGTCACAAGTGAAAGCTAGTTCTAATAATATAAGTATGAATAAAATTGTATTTGTCCGTCCCAAATTACGAGTCGTAAAGATATGGATGCAATAAAGCTCCCAATAAAACAGATGCACGTTATTAAACTACGTAGTAAATAAATAAAATTGGCATGCGTAGCAAAACATAGTGTATCTCAGTGTCAATAACCGCATGGCTCAGAATTGACGTCTGTAAAGTTTACATTATATGTTTTACGATAGAAACCATCCAGAGAGGTGATACAATTACTTGAATACACGTTATAGTAACCCATGGGGTATCCGGGTAAGAGTAGCACCTTCCCATCTCCTCCCGTTGGTGTCCGTAAGAGGCGACTAAGGAAAAACAAGAAGATGATGGATGGATTACGCTCAAACACAATCTCACGTGATGGCTAATGAAGATGTGGTCTAGGACGTTACCCATAAGATGCCTGTTCACTTTAAACTGGAATAAACCCATTACGTATAATATAGTGGAAATACGGTATTCGGGATAAAATTCCGCAGCTTGGCCGCATGATGAAAGAAGAAGCAAAATGCTTAGTTGGCAACTTGGAATATCGACGACAAAGCGGTGGAGACCCGGTGCCTGGTTGTCCGATTGAAAAAAAAAAGAGTAAAGCAGCACAAGATTATGGAGTTCTTTAGCGAATTCTTGGTGAATAAATTTGTATACAACAGAACCGATGTCAATGATCTAATTATTGCTGAATTCCTTTTATCGTTATATAGTCGTGAAACCAACGAATCCAAAGAGTCAAGATCAATTCAAGATGATATTTGACAGTCGAATACAGGGTCGAACTTGAGCCTAGTAGAGCTTTGAAATCTGTTTCTTGCTTGTGAGTAATCCAAAATGTGGAAACATATTTATCATTCAGAATAAACTTTAGGTAGTTAAAAAAAAACGAAAATAAGTGTTTACCGTACAATGCAATAACATGTAATCTGCGCTATTTACCATGAAACCCTTGTAATTGGTAATTAATTCGTTGTTTGGCCGTCAAAGAGTTAAGCTGTAGAAGATTTTGAATTTAAATAGATAGTGACTAGGTTCATTTTAAGTTGAATATACTTAAAATTTATGTGTATGCATTGTCGTAAAATATTTTTTTTTTTTTTTAAATAGAATAAAACTTTCACGTGTTCCAGGTACGCATTCGAGAATAAATTATTCCGTTATGCATTGCTCCTTTCATCATGAGGAAATATGTACCTACATAACAACATAATAAGCCCCACCCTATACAATTTCCTAATAAGTATTTTCATGGTCATCTGAAGATATGAAGGTCAATATAGTGCTTGGCCGAACCCAAGGAGCCTCGAGCGGCTGATATCTAATTGGTTCCCGTTCATAATTGCATTTAAATCCTCACTCGAAGGTACAGTCGACTGCGCAAGTAAATTGAAACCCACGCAATTTTTTATTTTTATTATAATATGTTATTTTCATTTCAGACCCACCGTAGTACCCCTGGCCATACCCCGGGGGGTATGGTGGGTCTTTTCAAGTTAAACGAGACACCTAGCTAATAGTGTTGTATAACTACTATTTGAAATCACCTTTAATAACAATCTCATTTATTAGCTATGTACGTAATTTTTCTAATCCATGACCAACTATTATTTATTTATTTATAATTTGCAACTGTACGTCAGTAATGAATCTTTGATGATTGTCCTTTTCCCCTTTTTTTGGTACCATCTCTAACGCCTGAATATGCTCCAATACTTTGAGTAATCGCATCAATGTCAAAGTATTCTTGTTGATAAATTTATTAATTTTGGAGTGAAATGACTCCAAAATGTTTGTGGTTGTATGGTGTTGTACCAAAAACGCTTATTACAATATGGAATGCATCTTAAACCAATAATTTTCTAAGTAACTTATAAACTTTGTCATTTGTACTATGCCATCAGATTCAGATTTCACGTATTATAAGCCATGTTGAATCTTCTCGACAGGAAGAAGCGGCAGGGCACTCGCCTAAGCTACTCTTTTTCCTGGTTTATTTTTCGTACATCCAAGCGACTTCCCTTTTTTCCAAATGTTGCGAGTCCAATGGTAATAGCATCCTCGCAGTGTAATATCTGGGAATACTTTTAAAATGGCATTCATCGCAGCTCTTTCGTAGTCTGTGTGAACATTGCGTGGCTTCCAATTTGGTAAAAATGGTTTCAAAAAGTTCACCAAATGGATTCACCAAAGAGATCGAATCACATGGTGTTAATGCTGGCACAACACTAGGTCATACGGTGGTATGGTTTAATTTCAAAAGACCCACCATACCACCAGGGGTATGGCCAGGGGTACCGTAGGTCCGTCATGGTTATTTTTATGCAGAATACTGTGTAAACAAATAATATTAAATAAAATATTACAAATAATAATATAAATAAAATAAGTTTAAAATGAAATAATTCAGTAATAAATACCTACAGTAATGTACTCAATATTTGACAGTTTCTTCTTGATATACAATAAGCTTAGAACAGAAAAAAATATTACATAAATGTCAATGAATTTTTTTATTGTAGGTACTTGGTTAAACTTAAAGATTTCTCATATTACGGTACGCAAAAAAATAAAGAAAAAAATAATAAACCACGTGGTTTTAAAACGTTACCAATCGACTGTACAAGCTTTCAACAAACCGGGACTACGGTAAGCCATGGATTATGATTTAAATTCAATCATCGTCTACATCCGGCGTACTGACGTCAAACGGTTTGTATTTATACTGTATACAGGGAGAACTAAATAAATATTAAATGCTTCTAGTGATAAGCTCGATTATTTTCTACTTGTATGCGACAGAAACAAACAAGCCGAGTGTTGGCACAACACTACGCCAGCCGTGATACCGGGTGGCGCCCATCACTAGGCGGCGTTCGCGCATAGATACACACCTTTCGCATGGCGAGACAGACGCACCTACCGAAAATACAAATCATTGTAACGCGGTGTTGACCGTTTCCTATTTTGAATATTAAAGAAGAATACAGTCTGCTTCCAGAAGTTATCACAGTTTTATTATCAGAGGCCGTAAATATACTACGCGCCCACCCACAGAGGCTATCAGAGAAGATAGAAATAACGGATAATCGATAGAGCAACGAGTTCTTAAGTATACTCCATCCCAAATAAGCTTGGAGGCGATTACACGAAAAAAAAACATTTGAAAATCGAACCGAGCGCGACGAGCAGAACCCAGTGTTCTAGAAAAGAAAAAAAAAAGATTTTAACGCGTTAATGCTGCAAATCACTATGTTGATATTATGGACAGTCTCGTTGGTGGGTTAGACGCCCTGGCCGCTACCCAATGGGTCGTGGTTTCAATTCCCACCAAGTGTCTGGGTGTTATTTAACTATTTAATTAATATCAGTTGTCTGGTTTCCATAGTACAGGCTCTGCCTAGCAGTGGCGGTCCGAGAGGGGGGGTCGTAGGGGTTATGACCCCCCCCCAAAATCTCAAAATACTACTCATCAAATTGACCAAACTTAACTTCCTGCTTAAAATGTCTACACAATTATATCAAAAATAGGTAATCAAATAATATAATTTTGAAAAAATTGGTTGAGTACAACAGTTAGAAGTGAGACTGAAAAGTTTAGCTCATCTATATATTCTTCGGATGACCTCTTTGTCGAAGTTGTACCGACCATATCTAATACATCTGTGGACTTATTTATCTGCCCAAGGTAAAGAAAGTGGTCTACAAATTCGAGTGTAACGTTCCCAACGACTACCGGTACGGGTGCAACATTGGATATTCGTAGTCTTGTCTTCACTTTAAGACCTGTTCGGAAACGCTACTAAGGTCACTGAGCATAATATTGAGCTTTTGCATAGACTCTGCCATAATGACCATATCATCGGTGAGGGAGGGATGAAATCGCCATTGATGTTGATGATCAATCGGTTCCAGTTCAAGAGCTTAAAAATATATATCCATCTACTTGGATATACTTACCTTTTTTTGTTGATGTGAGGGCGGAAACCTTCAAAAGGTATCTGGTCTCCGTAAGGGTGTAGGCCGGGTTAGTGGGGATTTTTGATGTCTGGGATGTCGTCGTTGTCGTCGGGTTTGTTTGGTTCTGGTGTCCTGAGCTGAAGTGCCAATAGGTTTCCATGTCGAGGTGTATTAACTCTCCGTAAAACCTAGCGAGCTCTCTGAATATCTCCGGTATTGATGAGATGACACAGTGTCAGCAATGATCAAGCTAAAGATCAAGACGAATTTTTCGCAAACACTTTATTATAAACTTCGTTTCGCTCAATTACATGCCGGATTATTCGAAGACTAGTCTTGTCGCAGTACTTAATTATGAAATTCGTCTATTGACTTCGGCATATTCCAACATAGCTGCCAAGTTGAAATTTGCAGTTTTCTGAGGCTTTTTACTATGTAGGGTCGTAAAGAACTAGGATCCCACTGTGTGGACTGTTTACACCAATCCATTGTTTAACTCATTCACAGTTTCGCAATCGGCTATTCACTGGAAGCGATTGTGTAGTTAGAGTTGAAAGTTTTCGGGGTTCTGTATTTGAGCGGAACCGAGTCGGAGCGTGGACTTTATCAGACGAGACCTCTCGAGCTTGATATAATACTCAATGTGCCTCTACGAAAACGGTGATCGGTACCCGGTTTTCTCCCTGCCGATCACGGAGAGTTCATTGAATGCTTCTTGGCCATCATGATGATGAAGTTGATCTCATTTTTGATTGAACTATCGGAGCTTATCTGCGTCCAATTCCCAGATGGTTGCTTCTTGAATAATGAGTTCATATCATAGAGTACCTTCTTCTCCATGAAGTCGACCACCCTCTGGCCATACCCATACGAGCTCACTCTCGACTCATCGACATTCCGGGTGCCCATATTCGCATTGAGGTTGCATATAACAATAGTGTAATGTATGTTTTAGTGTTATGTAACTATGGGCTGATAATCTCCTCATACATTCATTCTAGTATATCGTCTCCCTCTACAGTCAGCCTCTACTTCATTTATCGTCAAGGTCTACCGAGGTCGGCGCGTATACCTGTATCTGTATCACCTTCAGCGAATACCATTCGGTTATTCTGCGTATAAGGTACTTATGCTACCATGCTCGACACACTATCGACCTTTACCACGTTGTTTATAAGGGACTTACGGACAAGAAACCCAACACGGCCCTGGGATTGCCGGTCTCCTACCCGGAAAAAATCATATTGCCAAAATCAAGTCATCGTATCGCGTCCCTGTCGTCGGATTTGAGACAATTATTCTCCAGCTTGACAACCTTCCCGTCGGTCCTTAGCGTGCGGATATTGTGTTGCCGGGGCCAAAGTTGTTGGTGGTCTTGTGGAACTTGCTCCACCGTTACCTCTCCCTCTAACAAAGTGAGGAATAAAGCTGAACTGCCGGAATTGGGGACCGGATACAAATGTTGTCTATGATTGTGAGGGGAGGGGGGGGGGGGAGGGGAATGGCGGTCTATCGTTTGTAAATTCATACTTAAATGTAGGTATATAAACACCGGGAAATACGACCAATTACGTAGCAGCCAGGGTCTCTACTAACGGGCCCGTCGACATGACCCCCCCCCAAAATCGTTGGCTGCGACCGCGCCTGCTGCCTAGTTTGGAATCAGATGCCCTCATGTTAATTGTCCGAAGATATTATTATGTTAATTCTAGCAATATTTGTATTTTATTACCTCGCAGTAGGTGTGAAAAGTAGTGTATTCTCCTCGGGGATAAAGGTGTCTTTGTCTTGGGAGAGCTTAAATCCCTCGCTGTACTCAGGATTCTAGTATTAACTCCCTCGCTACGCTCGGGAGTTAACTCTATACTCCCTCGCTGCGCTCGGGAGTTGCTAGAATCCTTCGTTATGCTCGCGATTCAATTTAACGCACGCGACATAAGACACCACTTTATCCCCTTGGTGCATAAACTACTATGTTATGTTCTCAATAATTATAATTTATACAAAATTACAAATCAGCATGTTTCTCCGGCTGCTGCTTCAATGCAGCAGACGAAGTGCTTGTAGTAATAACAGTCGTTTATAAATAAGTAATTGATTTAAACTTCGCTGTCTCTGTGTGAAATAGAATTTATAATAGTCCAAACACGGTCATCTGAATCCAAATTAAGGAAAGCCAGCTATGGTAACCAGACAAACAGACATTATGTTTAAGCACTCAAATGTGTGTACTGGGTGGGAATCGATCCCCGAAACAGTGGGTACCTAGTGCCAGGGTCTCTAATCACTAGATCAACGGGCGCGTCGGTTATCGCTTGTGGTTACGGTACATTACTGTTAAGCTCGTTGGGGATAAGAAAGGTCAGTGTAAGTTAGCGATTTTCTCGGAAGAAGCCAAGGTTTCTTGGGTCAAGACCCAGCTAATAAAGCTGAACTCCGGGGCTGTGCAACGAATACCTTCTACCGCAAAGAAACTTTATTCCATTTCAATTATTTTAATTGTATAAACTTGCAAACACCTGCCATGATTTATTTCTGTAGACTGGTAGAAATTACCTTAGGTATTGAGTCCATATGTGCATAAAGTTAAATAAATAAATAATTGTATTTAAGAAGTAAATATAAAAAAATCCTGGTATTGAGTGTTCCGAGAATAGTTCAGTCGGTCGATCAAGGTATCGCTGGTACTGCGCTGCGTGGATTTCAAGCCAGCAATTGGAAAGAAGCCGCACAGGATCGGAAGAAGTGGGGAAAGCTCGTGACGGAGCGGAGGTCAAAACACACCTTGGTTCACTGAGCCAACGGAGTAATTAAGTATTACTTTAGGTTTAGGTGACTTCTCTTTCTATTACTGTACGCCCTCGTCTATTCTTATTATTCGCATCAAAGTTTTTTATCATAAACGGAATAGGTGTATTCAACACACAGATTCAACATGATGAGTTTTTAAGTAAGTCCACCACATATTAAAAGATATATGGATATTTTAGAATACGGATATTAAACAACACAGATAAAATAAAATAGTAAGTTTTGAGTTGCGAAGAATAAAATATATAAAAAGAGCAATTACTGTACATATGTACAGCAACTGTATTATTGTCGTGGGAAGTTGCTAGCAAGAAGTGTACCGAAAAGTGCACATGAACATAGATATTGTTTTATGTAATACTGCAGAAATTTTGAGCGGGTAAGAGAAAGGATACTAATTATAACAGTGTACCTACCCTGCAAATAATAATAAGATTTAGAGTATAAAATTTTATATAATAATAATATAATATAATATCTTGGAACAATCCACACACGGTCATCTGATCCCAAACTAGGCAGAGCCTGTACTATGGAAACCAGACAACTGATACTAATACTTATATACATCTTTTTTGTAAATACATACTTAAATAGATAAATAACACCCAGACTTGGTGGGAATCGAACCCACGACCCATCGGTTAGCGGACAGGGTGTCTAACCACTAGACCAACGGGCCCGTCAAATAAGCCATATATGATAAGTATGTAACGCTAGGAATTATATAAAATGCATGTTTATAAGACACAATCGCGTTGCTATGCTGACATACAATAACAAGTCGCCGCTTAAAAACTGCTCTTTACAATAGATTGAAAACACTAAGAACTTTAAATATTCTTCGAACGTTTCACAAGTACTTTTTAGGATTGTTCTGGGATTCTTATAAACGTGTACTGGAATATCAGATTGGAACTAGTTATAGTTTGCCAGAAAAGCTCTATTCTCTTCTTCTTTGTCGTAAAAAATATTATTTATATTATAAATCAATTATTATATTTTAATACGTTTTTGTTTTTTAATGATATTGACAATGAATTTACTTTACTAATTTTACTGAATTTATAAATTGGGTTTGTTGCATTTATTTATTATATTTCAATAATTATATGTTATTAATGTAAAATTTAATTTTTGTCGTTTTTACGTAATTCTATTTGAATTTTTAGCATTGTTTTTATTTTTTCTAAATATTTTTCTTACTTTATCAGGATATTACTATATAATTAATTTTAATCTTATTTCAATTTTCTTTGTATATTTTCTATGCGTGACAATTTATTATGGCAAATGTTGTACATACCTAGAATAGGCGTGCATATCAGATATGAACTTTATTTTGTGTTTTAGTGAGTGATTGATGTGTTCGCTGTTGGTGTGTCAAATAAAATAAATAAATAAATAAGTAAAATAATAGTGCGTCGAGTAACTGAAAGGCTTTGTCAGCGTCGGCGTCAGTCTTCTCGTCCGATTATAATGTTTTCGAGCGAAGCTAGTGCGCTTTATAATCCCCGCTTGTTATGCCACTTTTGTCCTATTTGCATTTCACTGGAAAACAATGGGAAAACAGTAATGTTCATGCTAAATAAGCGCAGGTTTTAAAATAGGTCCGTATTTTTAATATAAAGTCATATATCCTGCCGTAAAGCAAAAACCTGTAGGTGCAATGACAACTACCTATAATATCATGGACTATAATAACGATTACTACCCCTTTCCTCTAATCAAATTACTTTTTTTTTTTAATTCACACATCTGCAATAACTATTTATTATGTACACTTAAATGTGATCAATACTCTATCGCAGCTTGCAGGTGATTAAATCAACATTCTGTATACTCTAAGCTATAACACTTATCTGTATTGGTAAGTATGTAGTTGTTAACAGAAAAGTATGTCAGCGTAAATTATGAGTCCTAATTTTCTAAATGAAAAACACAATAACGTGCTAAATTCTACAACATATAACAATAAAGCTGAAAATGTAATTTCCAAATATAGATCAACCAGGGCAGGATTCAAAGTTTTATTATTCATTGCCGGCAAACACCGCATCGGGCGGCCTTGCTCCGGTTACCGACCAGAGGGCGTTGATGCCATTCGTGCATATATCGAACCTGCCAACTTTTTATAGTACTTTATTCACAAGGTCATCGGAGAAATTTCTTCAGTTGCCAAAATGTAGAAACCGAAGCCACGGTTCCAAACAAACTTATCAATCAGACACCGGTCTCACCAGCGAGGCCCAAGGGTTGTACGCATGCGACCTCAACGATGTGCATCACCAAACTGAGTTTCTTGCCGGTTCTTCTCTGTGGGGGCGCGTTGTAAACCGTTGGTAGAATCAGCCCTCTGTCTTAAGCGCCAGCCCAAGCCGAGGCCGTGCCTCCCTGAGCTGCCCTTGAGCTCGTCGCTCCTTCGTGCCCTTAAGGCTAGATTGCTATTAGCCCTCGCCTCCTATTGTCCGGTGAAGCTGTATAATGGCCATCTGCGGCCAACAGTGTCTATTAGATCATTCCCTAAAAAAACGTATTCATGAAATCTACCAAATAATATAATTTTTCCATTGAAAACTTCTCAAACTCAAAATAATGGTTAATTGCCTCAAAATAATTGAGTTCAAAGCTGACATGCTAAAGCTTTCAAAATCCATTTTAATATACATAGTACATAGTTCACCGGTAGCAGATGGCGACTGATTACGACGAGGGTGCAGTTTGAGCACTTAATACACGTGAGTTGGGAATTGTACTTTCTTCTGAGTACATGATTCTAGACCTACGAAGAAAAGTTGTAAAAAAAAACATTTAAATTATTGCAGTTATAGTAACAGTCACTATACCTAATACTTTCGTCAAGAAGATTTTTTTTAATAATGTATAGAAAAAACAAGTGACCAGTATCATTTTGCGAACTTTGACATAAACACTCTATTCAATAAAATTAAAACGAAGTGACACTGTCAATGCTTCCGTGTATGGTGTGCTAGATTCATCATCATCATCATCAGCCAAAACACGTCCACTGCTGAATAAAAAGGCCTCTCCCACTGATCTCATCAACGACGGGCCCGTTGGTCTAGTGGTTAGACACCCTGCCCGCTAACCGATGGGTCGTGGGTTCGATTCCCACCAAGTGTCTGGGTGTTATTTATCTATTTAAGTATGTATTTACAAAAAAAATATTATATAGGTATTAGTATCAGTTGTCTGGTTTCCATAGTACAGGCTCTGCCTAGTTTGGGATCAGATGACCGTGTGTGGATTGTCCCGAGATATTATTATTTATTATCTAAGTTTTGGCTTATTCCACTTTTCCCCCTTAAAAATCCCCCCTAGGGGGGAAAAGTGGAATCTAAAAATAAAAATTCAGAAATCCCCCTGCTCATCCAGTTTTCCCCCTTAAGGGGGAAAAATGGATTCGAGTGTTTGTTGGGTTCCAGTTTTCCCCCTTAATGTCCGAAAAACACCGTTGAGGTATAATACGGTATATCTATATTGATTTATTTAATACAAGTGCGTATGTTCTAAGGAATATATTATCAAAGAGTTTTTTTTCTTAGATGAATTGTAATCTCACACTGTAACGATCTATCTGCATGTTTCGTTTGCTTAACTTTAATTTATCACTCTGCTGTACTCAATTGATAAGGTTCTTTTTCTATAGGCGGAGACTTGTAAATGGCCTTCCTATCATTATCATAATATACTCTTATATCTGTATTAGCTGTAAGTCTTCCTAAAAGTAATAAAATAAATAAAACTCGTGCGCCCACGCCGCAAAGGATTTTAAACAAAAAAACTTTTTCCTAGTTGGTCAGTTACATACATACAACTCATCACAACTAATGGTAGCCCTCCCTCCCAGTCATTTTAATTTATCTTTATGTATCTAGTTAACGCTTAGTTCTGTTACTGAGTGGATCATAGCTAGTTTTAGTGTTAACATAAGGCTTACTGGAAGACCAAATTATGAATGGTTGGTATGTAGCCAGCCAGAGCCCAGATGACGACAGTAGCAAAAAATTTCGCCAATACATGCTCCAACAATGGCTAAAAGACGAGAAATTTATAAATATCTGGTGGGCCTTTGGCGAACGTCACAGGACTACAAACCGTACCAGCTTTTAGAAGCGTGGCATAAAAAAATAATGGAATTGTATAAAAAAAAAACCCAATCTCACACAGCTTTTGAATTGTTTATGTGAAGATGCATCAGTAAATGAAGTTCATGCCAACAAACTTTTGAAAAATGTTCACATGAAGAATAGAACAAAAGCGAGTATTAACTGCGATGAGTTTATTCACAAGACACAAATGGAATTTATTAGAGGGGGGAGGAGGACATAACAATTGGACATTTCTTAGAAAAAAATGAATAATTTTAGGTGATTTATTTCTAAATATTTAGTATACGGACAGTCTGATAGCGAGTCATTCGTTGTATATAAGTGATTGTTTATATTTAAGTTCGACTTTCAAACATGTGCTGAAAAATTTGTTAATTATGTGTGATTAATAAAGGAAAATTTCAGTGGGCTGGATAATTTCATTTTCTGGAAAGGTTCTTTGTAACTGTTATGGTTATTATTTTTACTAAAGTCATCCGGTTTCGCTTATTTTAACTCTCCACATTTTGTAATTATAGAAATTCTGTCAAAGATACAGAGATTTTTGTATAGGCTGGAGGGGCTGCGGCGACCGCTAGTGATGCTAGGTTTCAGCTATATATTTGCGCCCTTTTGCGGTGGAGACCATGGGGCCTTGGCCTTGGCACGGTTTGCTGAAAGAAATTTCATCCAAACTTATCGAAGTCTCAGGAGACCGTCGGGCTGGTAGCTTTTTCTGCCAACGTATAAGCTTGGGTATACAAAGAGGTAATGCCACCAGTATTTTAGGTACTCTTCCCTCCCAGTGTGGCGTCAACTTGGAGGAAGTTTTTTACCTAGTTTAAGTATACATAAATAATAATAAAAGTATACTTACATATTTGTAAATAAACTGCAAATATTTAGTGTCAAAAATAAACATAATTAGGTATTTATTATTCTTTATTGTATTTTTTTTTCTGTTACCGTAGGGGGGAAAATTGGAATATATATACAAAACTATAAGGGGGATACTGGACTTTTTTTACATTAGATTCCACTTTTCACCCTAGGGGGGATTTTTAAGGGGGAAAAGTGGAATAAGCCTAAGTTTTATCAATTAGCTCACCATTTTCCCGCCACTTTCGGATCGCCTATAACATATATCTTTACATATATCTTTATCTTTTTTTTATATATATCTTTTTACATATAATATCATTTCTCACAGCGCTATTTGCATAGTAATGACTTATTTTCTGGCTCGTTTTGGAAAAAACAAGAAGTAATTTTCTGAGCAAGTTTTGTATAAAATAAATTTAAATGGATGGTGTCGGTTGATTATCATGGGAACTATCGCTGCAAGTAACATGATTTATATTTATAAGAACACGTACTTAGGTATTTAAACAGTTTTTTAAGTGTATAAATAAGAAACAAAGTCAGCGATAATGGTATGGTAGGATGTACCTATCAATTATCTCCGACTTTGTTGCCCTCTACAGTAAAAATGTACAATCTTACAGTTCATGGGCAAAAAATTGCCCTGAAATTAAGGTGGAGACCATTCCTCAGATGCTATCGTACGGATCAGCCGACCTTGACTGACCTTTAACACGCTAAGTGCTTGGCCACGAAACAAGCGATTGCAGCTTAGTCCTGTGGTTTGGCATTTTTGTTGCTTGAAGTGTTAGATGAATAGCGAAATAGCTTTTATACGTTTAAAGAAAGTACGGAACCATAGGTGCGTGAGTCCAACTAGCACTTGACTGGTTTTTATTGAACAATCGGTTGTGGTTGGTTTAACAAAGGTACAACTTACGGTTAATCCTATTTATCTATTGCCAAAACTATGTGTAGCAGGGTGCATTCAGCTTTAATTAGCTCTAGCCTTCACTAGGCGAACATTTATTTCCACCTTTTCTCTTCGGCATTATATTGAATCATGAAATAATTACTAGGATTAATTATTAGGAGGTCGGAGCCTAAGGGTTTAGCTACGCCACCATTGCGACATTGTCATGTAGCGTTATTTTTTAGCGTTTTCGATTTCGTCATGGTCAACGTAGCTAATTACATCTAAGCAATGAGTATGTACTATGTGTGAACCTGTAAAATTATTGATGTCTTGTTATTTGTATGTATGTATTATCCGAAAATAGGTGTTAAAAAATAAAATTAAATATTTAACCTTATAACCATTAATTTACCTCATTTAATTGTAAACAGCGCTGCCAGGTCTCCCGCTAAGTGTACCGCTAAGTGTACAATGTAGTCAATTGTGCGAATCGTAGGCAACCGATAAGATTCATGTAAATAGTGGCGTCGTTCATTGTGGCGTTCCAAGGCGCGAGGCGATAAGGCGGAGGCCTATGTTCAGCAATGAATGTCTACAGTTATGTCTATGGGTGATGCTGATTGATAATGAATTGTAAAGAGCCTTTAAAGCCAATGGTTGAAATTTTAGGGTGAATCGAATACATGAAATGAATTGAATTTATTTTAAATACTTTATACTTATTTTAAATACTTTTTTTTGTATTTTTAACTATTGTTCACCGAGGGAAGTAAGTGACCGATTGCCAACGAAGATGTAGTTTCAGCCATAGTGCATACGGATTGCGATACACACTTTTTTCCGACTGATACAAGGTGCGTACTTACACTTGCGAAAAAAACCTATTCATTACTCATACTTAAAAAGTATGCTTGAAATTACCTGATCAGAGGTATGATAGCAGTTTTTCCTGGGAAGCGATTTTCCCTGCTGTCTAAACTATACAAGCCATAGTCCAACATTTATACAGCCATTGTTAAATCGCGGCGTAACATTGTAATATTATCAGCAATTTTGTAACACGACGTATAATTTACTTTTCACTAAATTATTATTTAATTTACCCAGATTTCAGCAATTTTACCATCATCAATGCTAAAAAATACTGGCTGGTAGAATGCCACAGAAATAGAAACATAAATAAAAAAAAAGGCAAAGCGTGAATTCGATCTTCAGTTGTTATATCAAGAGCTAATAATATTATTTACGTATACAATAATATATGAGTTCTTCAGATTCTATTCTAGATAGATTTAACGCCTGATTTTATTAGAAACTAGCTGACCCGCGCAGCTCCACCCGCGCTTTTATTATTTTGCTACCCTTTTCTCCTTCCCTTAATTTATTTCTCTCTCCACCTCTCTTTAAAAAAGTCTAAATCTATGCTCTCTCTCTCCTCTCTCTCCCCCTCCCCCGCTTTGGTACCCGTCACACTCCCCCTCTTCCTCTCCCCGTTGTCCCCTCTCTGAACCTCTCCCTTCTCCCCCCTTGCTCCCAATCACTCCCCCTTTGATCCTCCTTAATCCCCCTATCCCTCACCCCGTCACCCCGTTACCCCCTCGTCCCCCTCTCTCTCCTCTCTTACACCCTCCTCTCGTTCTATGCTTATAACCTCGTCAATCATGGTATCTGGGATTCTTACCCACTTAAATCCCTGCGGCTGTCGCATCGGCATATAAGAGGAGGGACCTGGGCCCTCCAGCGGGATCTGCACCAAATACCCCTCAGTGCAAATTATAGTCCCCGGAAACCTGGCATCGTGATCACGGGGATGGGGCTCGAAACCCCGTCACCGTCCTCCTTGGAGTCGCCACCGTCACCCATCTAACCCATCTATGTAATGACCTTGCCGCCTAACCTAGCGGCATGAAATATACTTTACAACCTATTCTTAGATTCCACCCGATATGCACACAAAATTTCATACAAATCAGTTCACGCATCTATTTAATGACCTTGCCTTATGTTGCTTAACCTTAACCTAGCAGTATGAACAACGTTCATAGCTTTTTTGTCATTAGTGTAAATATTATTGAAGTTTACGTTTCATCGAAGAGGGGGCAAATTCATGCTAACAACAATTTATTAATAGATAAGTAAGTAAGTCTCATAAACAGTAAAGGATAAAAAATGGTTATTGTGGGTTACCCCTGAGATAAACATATACCATCGAGGAATTTTTTGTAGACCTTGTTAAAGTTTACAATCTTGTATTACATTCTTTTGATCTATCTCGTAGGGTTCAGCCAACGTTTGCAATGTAAGCGCAAAAAAAGTGTGTTTTTTTACGACATCACATTAGAAACCTCTAAAATTACCAGTGTTTCTCTACTATATTATGCATGTATTATACATATAAACCTTCCTTAAGAAACACTCAATCTATTAACAAAAACCGGATCAAAATCCGTTGCGTAGTTTTATAGATCTAAGCATACATAGGGACAGACAGACAGCGGGAGCGACTTTGTTTTATAATATGTATAGATATAGAAGAGGCTAAAAAAGAAGTGAAAAAAAATACCTAAAATCTCACGATGTTTTTATGAACCAGTTCATTTCATGCGCTGAAAAACGAGTCAGGCCTTTTTCGGAAAACGTGCTGCGAAGATATTTCATTCAATTATCGAAGAAAACTAGAAACTGAAGTTAAGTATAAAGTAAACAGGTTAGTAACCTTTCTTTTTAGGGTTCTATACCTTAAAGGTGAAAAGGGAACCCTTGTGGTATACCCGACTCCGTCTGTGTGTCACACCTATGTATTTCAGTAACCACTGATGCTATTGATTTGAAATAGTTTTAGATCTTACTTGCGTATGTAAGATCTAAAATTACTCCAAGTTTCAAATTGAAAATAATTTTATTTTTCGTTTATTTTATTTTAATGGGGGTCGAAATGGGACATCAAAATTTCAAAGTAAGACTACTATATCGAGTGGGGTATCATATGAAAGGGATTCATGCACATTTCAAAACAGATTTTTATTTTGGCTGGCTAATGATCAAAAAATAAAAATAAAAACATCACCCCCCGTTGTCCCCTTATCTCCGAAGTTTGTGGACGGAAAATCTGAAATAATTATAGGTAATACATGTCAATCTATATTTTCCAGGAAAAATAAAATAATCTTTCTCAGTAGTACAGATTGTAGGTAATCCTTAAAAAACCTCGACAAACAAACTTCGTTTTGTGGTTTGGATTTTTTGCAATCTGATGTGTTAGAAGAATAGTAAATAAAATAACTTTAATAGGTCCAAAGAAGGTATGGAACCCTCGTGCCCTCACCCACGTGCGCGAGTCTGACTCGCACTTGACCGGTTTTTTTTCTCTACTTGGTTTTCATGTATGATGCGTTGCAAAACAGCAGTGTTAAAAACATTGCCGTGTTCCTGTGTAAAGGACACTTTAGCTGGAAAAATTGTTGGAGTAAATTTTCCTGTTAATGAACGCGACGACGCGTCTTTTACTATCAGATAAAAGCAGTACACGATTGGTCATTAATTTGAATAAAAAATTAAAACCATATTAGAATATAGATATATAAATTTCTTATATTCTCGTACCGTAGTAAAGGTTATAACTAAAAGACTCCATCTATTATATTATTATAAGTGAAGTTTACTATACAAAACACAGTTGTGAGATCGTTGTTGATGATCTGCCATCTCGTCGTACCCTTTTCAGGGAAATTCCATAAAGATATGTGTAATCTCTGTTACACATAAGAGTATAGACACAGAGTGTTACACATAAGAGATAACATAAGGTAAGAAAACAATATCATCCAGATAGACTAATATGCAATAAACGAGAAGCGAGCCTGAATATAACCGTTAAAATAGCTCTACGAAAGCAGATCATGTATACTCTGTTTTTCTTTACAAAATAAAAATCGGAACTATAAATGTATGAACACAGACAATTGGTAGGGTTCATAAGTCATATTCAACTAGTAGTAGTTACTACTGATTATAATCAGTGAAATTGTATAAAATAAACTTTAGTTTATAAAGTTATTATAGAAATTGTTATGCATATATTGCAAGAAATCTTTTTAGAGATCATGTTTATTGGTTAACCGTATGGAAATAATGGAAATCTTATAAATTGTATTTCAGTAATGGTTTAAACTTAGAGAGGCAGGTTACAGCCATCGATTTATTATCAGCTGCAGACTGAAAATAATATACGGGGTTATCTTACACCCTTTATGTTTTTAAATTATTCATAATGTAATACGCACCATGAGCTTTTAATAGACCACCTGAGTCACCTGACCCAGTCATTCAATTACCATGCTAATTTAAAGTGTCGCGTGCGCTAGACTACGGATCAAAAGCACACATGTGTTGGAAACGCCTCGCTGTATGGCTACTAAAGTAGTGGGAATAGAAAGCAGCTAATAAAAAAAAAAGACAATAAAAAAAAACATTCTCCTAAAATTCAACTGAGTGTAGTCAAATTGAGAACAGTTTATTACTATTTAGGGCTCCCACACATAACTGCGATGCGATGCGATACGGCGAGAAACAAATGAATTTTCCAATACAAGTTCTTGCAACTTGTATCGAAAATTCATTTTTTTCTCGGCGCATCGCATCGCATCGCAGTTATGTGTGGGACCCTTACTTACTTATTCTTTATCCACAAAAACAGTACATAGGGCTTAATGCCAGATGCATTCTCTACCAGTCTACTTTAAAGTGATGTAGAGACAAATCATCATCATCATCACTATGTGATTTCAAGTAACGGACAGACGGACGTTACGGTTATGGAATAGAAGTAGATGCAGTTTAAATATGCCCGTAGTAATTTTAAAAAATATACTATTCTTTTTATGTGAAAAACCATGAATCAAAGTCATTTAGAGTAATAAGTCTGATACTGAGTGGCTAAGGCCTGTCCTTTCTTTAATTTATAATTTTACAAACCAGGAAATTTATAGAAGACCTCAACCTACTCTAAGTGATATTAGCCTCACTGTTATTAACCTCACTACTAGATGAAATTTTGTAGATTGCGAAATATAATATGAACTCAAAAATACTAAAAATAATAATTCCAGTCCAAAATGAATAAATAGAGTAAGGTCTAACAATAATAGTAACCGATGAAGTTGCAACGTACTGATCTATCGCTATTTACTTATCGAGTTCGCGACGTGCTTAGCTCACGTCAAGTCACAAAATAGAAAAAATACGTATCCTTTTGTTATAATTGAAATCTCAACAGTATAGGTACTATGCATTCGCGAACTTCATGGCTTCATCATTCAATGACCATGGCCCACTTACAGCACCTGCTGCTTTAAAGCATTCTGGCGTTTTTGTTCCACATTCATCTGTTTTGGCAATAAACAGATGTACATACTCGCTTTGTTCATCTTCTTTTCCACAGCTGATTTATTGATATTACAATTCGTGGAATACGATTTTACTATGGCAGTTCTAGTTTGTATTTCAGTGAAAACTCCGCGCTGTTTTGCTGCCTGAATTCTCTGTGCTTGATAATAATATCTCAACTTTTTTAGTTTCTTGTAGAAAAGGAGAATAAGTGAGGCTGCGTTATTCATTATTATAGATAACGCTGTTAAAGCTTATGCGTAAGCTTATTTTCATGTTTGTCATGAGTATTTTAGTAATTATAGCTTTATTTGACATTGCATAAGCTTTTTGCGACATTGTTTCTAGTGAGGCGGTTCAAAATCATAGGCATTGGGAGATTTATACAGAAATGGATAGCACGACTTTATAGCCGCTTCGCCAACATCCAAATCATACAACAACATTTATTTTAGTAGGTATAATCACAAACACCTAGCATTATTGTATTTACACAGGCCATTCTAAGCTCGTAAAATAAATACGCAAAGATCAGAAAATTACGCGCGGAAAAAACAATTAACTCTCAAGCATACGTCACTATAACTTCCCATCATTATGCAAGAAGCATTTACGCTATCTTAGTTTTTCACATTAATATCAACTTTACCGCGCTAACAGAAGGTTCAATTTTGAAACCGGGTGTTTTGAAGGTTGATACGTTGCTGCTCATCGTTGTGGGCATGTTGTGGGACTTGAAAGAGAATGTTTACAATAACAACAGCGCGGCGGTCGTCAGCAGATTGACTGCCGAGTTTATGGCTGCCGCACTTTCATTGCTAAACTACAACTCTCAAAGTGGAGGTTTATTTAATGAGGATACATACAAATTTAGGCTCATTTAAACAGTACAGTCGAGAACATTTATGTTTAAATCTATGTACTTATATATAAATTTTGCACTGCCATTGTAATTTATCCGCCGTCATGGAATGGTAATACACGTTAGTACGCGTATTCTTTTTAAATTAGACACTGTGGTAAGGTTTTAAAACATGTTTCAGATATTAAAATCAAAAAATAAACCGCGATATAATCCGTAAAATTAGTTTTATTTCAATGTGTAATATTCGCGTAAGTATCAGAAATCATTATGTTTCAGATACCTATCTGAGTATTTCCTACACGAGAGTGGAGGAATGGCGAAATGGAATGAGGATCTATCTATCAATAAATTTTCTGATAATAATAACAAGAGTTGAGAATTCCCAAAGTAAAAAGTTGACTGGGGATTTCGTCTGAAAGAAGAAATAATAAAAATATGTATATGTAGGAACATAAATGTAAATAAAATAGTCACCCTAAAATACACAATGTACAAAAAAAACACACCTGTACCATAAAAATAAGATTTAATAATTTATCAATGGAATAAATATTCTATTATTTTGCAGTTCCACTATGGTTGACGTTTGGCAACGTTTGAATACGAAATGCATACAAATAGGTACGTTAGGTAACCACGTTGACTGGGGACTTCAGGGGACCAGCTCGGAATAACATCTCGGATGAATTTCATTAAATAGGAATGAGGCGGTTAGTGAATTTTCTGACGGAACAAAGAGCATAGACATAACAGACTGGTCAAAACATTTCATCAGTAAATTGCAAATTGCATACATACTCACAAAATGATTTAAATATTTTTATATTCAACCTTTTCACGAAACAAGCGTTGCGTTTGCTTGATGGTAAGCGACACGCCTGCCTATAGAAAATTGTAAATATACTCGTAGGGGACAATTGTACCATTTTCGAAACATCGGTCGATTACACAAATCTAGCTGTCACTTTTTTATTTTAATATTTACATGTTAAAGCCTTGGTTTATTATCTAGCGAAGGAAATGTTTAAAGTTGTTGTTGACTAAACAAAACTCGGTCGACTTTGAATCATACAATGACCAGTGCTACAAATGAAATCAAGGGTTAATTGTACCAAAACTACGATTTGCACACAGTCATTTAGATTAAGTTTTTTGAGTATAATATGATAATTTTTAATAATTAGACACAAATATAAATTGAGCGAGATTTGTATTTCAAATCAACATAAATGTTAAGTAAGAAGATTAACTTAAAAATTCTACACTTCGAACAGAAATAAAATAAGGTTTCCTTAATATGATAATTAACTTTGGCTCATGTGTTGCATGTTTGCTATTATTTAGCTTTCTAACAGATATAAAATATAAATAATCAACTAACATATTTTAGTATGGACCTATATGGACCTGGTTCAATGCAGAAAAAAATTATAAAAAATATAAAATTCGCAATTGTGATAAACATAAATTGACATCCGAAGTCTACATTCTTGATGTGATAAAACCAATCAGAATCGAACGGGACTGAGGTCTTTTTAAATCAAATTTAATCGGCAAGTCTAGTGTGAAGAGTCTGACCCCGGAAATATTGGTACAATTGCACAAAAGTAACTAATACAGACACACCATCCAAAAGTCATGTAATTCATAACTTATATTTTTTACATTTATCACAAATAAAAATATCTCTTTAGACTAGCAACATCTTGTCGCAAAGGCTATGCTTAAACAAGTTATAGAAAAATCTTAGCGCGGCCTTCTGAAAATGAAAAATTGCCCACTAACTCATCACTTTTACCCGACGGGACTACGGAACGGAGGGAGGGTTATGATTTTAACAAGAATGTATGTATGTATGTTCATCTGTACCCGCATATCTACTAATCTACTTAACATAATTTGACAAGTAGGGTGTCGTTAGAAGCGCCTTGATTGTCCGCTGGTTATAGGCTATATCTATCACATTATTAGACTGCGATTTTATCCGTAGTTTTTAAAACTTATTACTTTTAGAGATAATGAACCGACGACTGGGAGGCACTTCGGGGCTCATGTACCGCATATTTTGGCTCATTCATACATGTGAGCTTTAGCTTTAATAGCTTTAGTAGTAAAAATAACTATGATGGTACTATTGACCCGTGCTATTTTTATACCCGGTCTACCCTCGTAAAAAAACATGTCATATTTTACAACATTTCATATTTTAGAATAGTAATTTGTACAGGGATTGCCACTGATGCATCCAGAATAGTTCATAATTACCAATGGATAACTGATTAACAATAAATAAACAATTAGGTACTTCAAAGTTGCAAGTTAGAGATATAAAAAATGCTTGCTAATACAAACGTCACCATTATTTCACTCCTAACTTTTATTATATGTAACTTTTATTTCATATTATATGTTCATTTTGCATCTATCTTTATTTAAATTAGAAATACATTATACTATCGCGTTTTAATTAGATAACTACTATATGGTGATAAAGAGCTATTTCTGCTTCCTATTCATATATTGCCGTTGATATACATCTTTTGTAAATTTGTTGCAACTAAATCCTTATAAAGGCGTAATAACAGTTTCAAAATAGATGGATTAACTAACAGTAAGTGTATGAAATGATTATAAAATTATCTCTTTTGTTTAAATCACTTTTAGCTCTCTAATATGTATACATAATATCGATACGACACTTAACAAGAAAGGTTAAGCCTAACCATCAAACCGTATTCTTAGCAATAAATGAAAAATATCACTTTAAAAATAAGGTATCATGAGGCCGGACCATACCGACTAAATGAAGACTGACAATTAACTCAGTGGGCTCGTTTTTTTTTTGGCATAATAATTATGTATTTTTATATAAATAGTGTAACAATAAAAATATCTAGCGAGGTCCTACCTACTGCAGCCAGCATTCAAGCCACAACCCCACGTGGACATTATTAATTGTATTTATCTTTTGTAGATATATATCTAGATATATTGGTACTGTATTTTGTTAGGTTTATTATTAATTAGTATTAGTTTTATATATAAAGCTAGCTAGCTAACCCGCGTAGCTCCACTCGCGCTCTTTTTACTCAGAAACCTTTTTTGGCTCATGCACAACACTTTGCTGAAGATCATGACATGATCAAATGCATAGTTTATGATTCTATAAAGGACATACAGACAAACCTTTATTTTTATATACAACGTAACAAAATACCCCGTATAAAATATAATTAATTATCAAAGCCAAAAATTTTGTCAACCCTAGTAAGGTTAGGTCTTTTAATTTTTTTGTCGTTCCGCGAATTTGGTAGAAATGTAGGTACATTCTGCGTAGTTTACTTTCTAATTTTACTTAAATAGGGTTTGCACATCAGTGAAAATAATAATATTTTTTTATTTATTTTTTACGGGTTATTTTGTAACACGTTGTATATATAGAATATAGATTTTATATTTCAAATTGTAAAATTGTAATGTATAATAATATTTAATCCTAAAATTATAAACTTCACAACACAAAAGTATCGCAGCATCGTTTGGAACGACCTTGGCCCTTGTCTAGAGATAAAAAAAGTGTAGTCTACCTCGTAAATAGTATACTTGGTATTCAACGCGTCGGTATTTCCGTTGTGAATTTAGTCTGCTTAGTCATTGTTGCAAAATTAAATATAGGAAGCTCAATAAACCACAACTTTATTAAAAATGATAATAAAAAGCTGTCATAAACAGTTTATCTTTAAAAACCTCAGTAATAAACTTATAAATATTATATCTTACGTACTATTCAGGCCGTAAACAAAACATCAATGTATTTAAAAAGTCAGTCCTGTGCCTGATATTCCCGGGTCGTGTCGGTCTTCCATCCCATCGGATTGTGAGAGATAAAGGAAGACAATGTGCAATTCTGTCCTATGAGTCATAATTTCATCCCTTAATTTTTACTTTGTATTGCAATGTAAATTTATTTATTTAATTATACTTTATGTTCACACTAAAGTACCAGGTATATATATCGAGTCAATGTAAATTACAAACAAACAGTTTTTAACCGACTTCAAAAAAGGAGGAGGTTCTCAATTCGTCTGTATATATATATTTTTTTTTTTTTATGTATGTTCGCGCATAACTCTGTCAATTATGAACCGATTTGAAAAAATCTTTCTTCCATCCATTCTTCAATCCATTGATTGGGTCCCATAAAAAAATTATTGCGTAGTAATAAGTAGTTCCTAAAAAACAAGAATGGTGACTGCGCACTAAGAGCTGCAGGAAAGCCTATATCGATGACTTTATGTCGCTTTTTAAGGACAAAAATGGTCATAACTCTGGCAAATATTTACCAATTTCAATGATTCTTTTTTTATTCGAAAGAAGAAACCACTGTATTAAATCTGTATGAATTTTATTACAACCGGATAAGAAATTCCTGGAGGACCATGAACGATGTGGAGGAATTTATCTGGTAAAAACCATAAAACTGATGTTCTCCATTACATTGCTCTGACAATTATGAACCGATTGCGATGATTCTTTTTTTATTCGAGAGAGTAAACTGCTATGATGATTCCATGCAAATTTTATTACGACCGGATATTTTTTTCTGAAGAAACATGAATTATGTAAAACTATGTAGACGATAATGTGATCATAACCTATCTAGATAATTTTACGGTTTTCGATGGTTCAATCTTTATATGAAAATATCACTAAAAAGTTTAAAATAAAATCTTCTAAAAAAAAAAATTGAACCGACTTCAATATCACTGAAAAGTATAAAATAATTTAAATATTATTGAAGTTGGTGCCAAATATACACAGCCGGTAAGCTAACACCAACTTCAATAATATTTAAATTATTTTATACTTTTCAGTGATATTGAAGTCGGTTCAATTTTTTTTTTTTTAAAGATTTTATAAAACTACCGTAAAACACAAAATGTGTACAATGGCGTGCTTAGCCCAATCTAAGTTCTCTAATTTATTAAGTCACTTGAGTAATTTTGCCCTTTTTGCTGCCATGCCAGCATAGTGAACCTATATAGTGTTCAAAGTTCCCTTAAAATATCAGGACTATTAATATTCTGATTATACTAATAATAGCTATATAATAACATCGACATCACCAATTACAATGACAGTAATGCATGGGATCACGGTCGAATATTATAGCTGCCCATCTGCCTCCTAACGAGAGCTACATATGTTTAAAAAAAATCACACCAGCAACTTCTTTCTTCGTAATTTCTCTACCGGACTGTTTTTTTTAAAGTATTACACACAATTATCCTCTATAAAAAATAAAACCTTTAAGAACGCACTTCTTAAATTAAATTAACAATTCACGGTCTCAAACAGGAAGATGATCCGGATCCAAAGAAAATGATCGCGAATACTTATGGTGTAGCGACTTTTTCTTAGTTGCTCCGAAACTCCGATTTTATTACTAAAAACCACATTTGCAGTATTCAGATGAATATTTACGATGGGGAAGTGATTATTAACGTAAACACGCCGGCCAGATACCAGCAACATTTCATGAATGAATTTATTTTTAGAAAAATAAAATTATGTATACACTTGTTTTCAGAATAGCAGACTCTACTCTACGTATTTCTTAAAGTTTACATTCTCATCCGTGGAGATTGTATTTTTGCATCCTTCTTCTCCTCAGACCCTCCCTCATTGTTGCGGTGCGTGACTTTTCTTATTAAGTCTTCTTAGCGCCCCACGCTTTTACACATTAACTAAGTATAATCCATAAATTACAAACACGAGGTAGAAAGAAAGAAAGAACTCCTTAGATAATTTATTTATTGTTTTTTAGTGCAGTAGTCCTTATAAAAGCGTGTATTTTTAGTTTATTAAACTATTAATTTATTAGTAATATTAAAAATATTGGTTCACCATTGGTTCACACAATAATTCGTTCACATATGCTACAAGACATAAAATATACTATTGAAGTAAGTTTCACTGCTAAAAGTGTAACCTTTTCAAGGCGAACACGACTATTATAAGGAAATAGACATTGATACAACATACGCTCGAAAAAATAGCCCTCCTCCTGGGGCATTCGAGCAAAAATAGCTGTTGTCCCTGATTAGAGCTGTCTATACAGTGTCCAAGATCGGAAATGTCGACAGTATCGGGCCTATTGATCTTCTAAAAATGGTCAGTAGCATTGTAGATAGAGGCCCAGATAAAAAATTACTGGAAGACATTCTACTGCTACTTTTAACTCTACTACAAGTTTGCTTCGATTTGATGATAGTTTAACCTAGTACTCGTAGTTTCATGAGCTTATCCGTATTGGAAAGTAAGCAGATTTTTTTTTATCCAGACCGACATGACTGGATAAATCTTTAAAATAAAGGATGTCACTCATCGATATACTATCTAAACAAGATTAGCTGTCACGGCCCGAAAAGTGGTCACGAAAATAGAGCTACGGAGACGGTTGTGTTGCTATTTCAAATTAGTAAGAGTAAGAGCCGACAACAGCTAGCGTAAAGACGTGTCGAAATGCCTCATTTGCGTCTAAAATCTGCCTTAATACACGTCACAACAGCAAATTTTCATACGGAACATATATTTCCCATTAGTAGTAGTTAATAGTATTAGATTAAATGATAGATATCAGTAAGATATCACTAAAACACGAAATAATAAATATTTCTTTAAATATCTCTGCTACTAGTCCGCCAACCGCCAAGCTACCGGCCGACCAAATTAAGTTTGCCGCTATTGTCTAAACAAAACACTCAAACTACACGTAGTTCTCATAAGATTATAGTTCAATTCTCGTTGAGCCACCAGCAAAGATAAGTTGGTCGGCCTACGATGAGACTTCTTCGGTCGCCCACCGTGCCTCCGATTATCCCGTTCTCCCTTTCGCGCATTGTCCGCCACTATCCCTATCTCGTTCGTGGCGTGGCTTGAACGGTACTACGGGTATAATGCGCTACGGTAGTAACATCGCAGAAATAGTTTTAACGCGTATAGCGTTCGTTTAACGCGTATCGTTGTTTTTGTAGCGTAAATATTGATACAGCATTGTACAAAAAAATTAATGTACAATGACCATTGCGCCTATGCAAACCGTTTACAGCCTGCGCAGTCCTGGTCGGGTCACTCGGGCTCTTACGTTCATACGGAATATTTAAGCTATCACTACCATATTTTGGATGAAATTTAGTAGGTGACTGCTTATCTGGTTACTTATTATATATCGATGATGTCACTAGTAAATATTTGATGTGTCTGAACAAAAAAGTGTATCAATTTTATTGCGACTTATAATCAGAATACATAGAAATGTGAAAATGACAATAAAGACTTAATACTAGATTAAATATCAATGTGTACAGTAACACCGCAGATCTCAAACGCGTTACTCTCATTGTCGTTCATAACCCAAGTTATGTTGACTAATAAGAAATAGTAAAAATTTTCATTATTTTGATTTAAACTTACATAGACGTCATTAAATTATAGCGTTACCCTACCCTCTTTAATATTAAAAAGGTATTTTAATGAACCGCAAGCATGTGGATTGATGTGATGAATAAATAAAGGTTAAAATAAAAAACTATTTTTGCTACGTACATTTTAAACATTAAAATAAAGAAGGCTGATTTATTATTGTAGTACTATTATATATTTACCGGTCCGGTCGTGTAAAAAGGCATAAGATCGATTCCCAACCAGGCCAAACATTTATGTAGGTACGTGTCTGGTTTTCTTGTGTCTCGATGTTCAATTTTATGTAGACCTATATTTATATACTAGCTGACCCGCGCAGCTCTGTCCGCGCTTTTACTACATTTTGCTCCCCCTTTCTCCGTCCTCCCTTGATTTATTTCTCTCTCCATCTTATGCTCTCTCCTCTCTCTTTCCCCCTCCCGTTTCGGTTCCCGTCACACTCCCCCTGACTCCCTTAGGAATTGAATGCCGTTATTTCACTTGCCGTTCGAAACACGGAGATTATTAGTTTAAATGCCCTTTAACGATCACCCATCTATTTATTGACCTCACCTGACGTTGCTTAAAATGTACGTTTTCCGAACAGTGATTACAGCCTGTCTATGAAAGTTTCCTTCTTTCAAGTATTTCCAGTAACTTTAAATTGTTGACATATCGACAGGAGCGCCACCTATCGGGTCACCTACCATCCAGGAACCCATTGGAATTTACACACAAAATTTCATGTAAATCGGTCCAGCCACTTACGATTCTCTAAAGTACTCACAGACAAACGTTCATTTATATATAAATATAGATTTAATTTATTAAAAAGTACTTATAAGACTTGTATGTGTACCACTTGTTTCGTTCTATGGTTTAATTCCATAGTGCAGGCTGTGCCAAATTTGGGATCAGATGGCCGTATGTAGGCTGTCCCAGCATAATTGTTTATTTATTCCGCTGTCCACGATTGTTCTCGCATTCCGAAGGTCCTATTATTAGAGAGTGGCTTTATTAGTATTTTGCTAACAGCGTGCATAGAATGATTTAGTCGAATAAAGTCATAGTAGATCAATTAACACCAAACTTATAATCTTCGACCGCTTCGCATCAACACAGCGTCCTGATTTGTTACAGATATGTATATGAAACTGTAGATGACTTTTTGTATCTTGGTTCTCTCAAGGGTAATTGCGATCCTGAAATTTATCGCCGCATAAAAATGGCCGAAACAGCCATGACTCAATTGTGCAAAATATGGAAGGGCAGCAACATAAGCAAACAAGCCAAAGTGTAGCGTTGTACAAACACTCGACGTTTCCAATTTTCTTTATGGCTTAGGAACTTGAACCCTGAAGTGACAGGTGGTGCTGGCGCCGAATGCTAAAGATCCTCAGGATGGAGTACCAAACTAACGAGTCGATCCGAAACGTGCCAAAGATCGAGTACCGAAAACTGTCTACCATCTATCTGTTTTCACAGAGACCTACAATACTTCAGTAATGTAGCGCGGAGATAAGCGCCATTTACGGGGAAAATTGAGGGTAAAAGATCCAGAGACCGAAGTCCGAAACAGTAACCAGGTTAAGCAGCTGTTAGAAATGCCGGTCAACATTGCGCTCCACGAAGCTAATGACCGAAGCAAGTAGAAAGACTTTTCTTATTAAGTCTTCCTAATGTCTTATTGTAGGTCTCTGTGAAAACAGATAGATGGTAGACAGTTTTCGGTACTCGATCTTTGGCACGTTTCGGATCGACTCGTTAGTTTGGTACTCCATCCTGAGGATCTTTAGAATTCGGCGCCAGCACCACCTGTCACTTCAGGGTTCAAGTTCCTAAGCCATAAAGAAAATTGGAAACGTCGAGTGTTTGTACAACGCTACACTTTGGCTTGTTTGCTTATGTTGCTGCCCTTCCATATTTTGCACAATTGAGTCATGGCTGTTTCGGCCATTTTTATGCGGCGATAAATTTCAGGATCGCAATTACCCTTGAGAGAACCAAGATACAAAAAGTCATCTACAGTTTCATATACATATCTGTAACAAATCAGGACGCTGTGTTGATGCGAAGCGGTCGAAGATTATAAGTTTGGTGTTAATTGATCTACTATGACTTTATTCGACTAAATCATTCTATGCACGCTGTTAGCAAAATACTAATAAAGCCACTCTCTAATAATAGGACCTTCGGAATGCGAGAACAATCGTGGACAGCGGAATAAATAAACAATTATGCTGGGACAGCCTACATACGGCCATCTGATCCCAAATTTGGCACAGCCTGCACTATGGAATTAAACCATAGAACGAAACAAGTGGTACACATACAAGTCTTATAAGTACTTTTTAATAAATTAAATCTATATTTATATATAAATGAACGTTTGTCTGTGAGTACTTTAGAGAATCGTAAGTGGCTGGACCGATTTACATGAAATTTTGTGTGTAAATTCCAATGGGTTCCTGGATGGTAGGTGACCCGATAGGTGGCGCTCCTGTCGATATGTCAACAATTTAAAGTTACTGGAAATACTTGAAAGAAGGAAACTTTCATAGACAGGCTGTAATCACTGTTCGGAAAACGTACATTTTAAGCAACGTCAGGTGAGGTCAATAAATAGATGGGTGATCGTTAAAGGGCATTTAAACTAATAATCTCCGTGTTTCGAACGGCAAGTGAAATAACGGCATTCAATTCCTAAGGGAGTCAGGGGGAGTGTGACGGGAACCGAAACGGGAGGGGGAAAGAGAGAGGAGAGAGCATAAGATGGAGAGAGAAATAAATCAAGGGAGGACGGAGAAAGGGGGAGCAAAATGTAGTAAAAGCGCGGACAGAGCTGCGCGGGTCAGCTAGTATATAAATATAGGTCTACATAAAATTGAACATCGAGACACAAGAAAACCAGACACGTACCTACATAAATGTTTGGCCTGGTTGGGAATCGATCTTATGCCTTTTTACACGACCGGACCGGTAAATATATAATAGTACTACAATAATAAATCAGCCTTCTTTATTTTAATGTTTAAAATGTACGTAGCAAAAATAGTTTTTTATTTTAACCTTTATTTATTCATCACATCAATCCACATGCTTGCGGTTCATTAAAATACCTTTTTAATATTAAAGAGGGTAGGGTAACGCTATAATTTAATGACGTCTATGTAAGTTTAAATCAAAATAATGAAAATTTTTACTATTTCTTATTAGTCAACATAACTTGGGTTATGAACGACAATGAGAGTAACGCGTTTGAGATCTGCGGTGTTACTGTACACATTGATATTTAATCTAGTATTAAGTCTTTATTGTCATTTTCACATTTCTATGTATTCTGATTATAAGTCGCAATAAAATTGATACACTTTTTTTTCAGACACATCAAATATTTACTAGTGACATCATCGATATATAATAAGTAACCAGATAAGCAGTCACCTACTAAATTTCATCCAAAATATGGTAGTGATAGCTTAAATATTCCGTATGAACGTAAGAGCCCGAGTGACCCGACCAGGACTGCGCAGGCTGTAAACGGTTTGCATAGGCGCAATGGTCATTGTACATTAATTTTTTTTGTACAATTCTGTATCAATATTTACGCTACAAAAACAACGAACGCTATACGCGTTAAAACTATTTCTGCGATGTTACTACCGTAGCGCATTATACCCGTAGTACCGTTCAAGCCACGCCACGAACGAGATAGGGATAGTGGCGGACAATGCGCGAAAGGGAGAACGGGATAACCGGAGGCACGGTGGGCGACCGAAGAAGACTCAACGTAGGCCGACCAACTTATCTTTGCTGGTGGCTCAACGAGAATTGAACTATAATCTTATGAGAACTACGTGTAGTTTGAGTGTTTTGTTTAGACAATAGCGGCAAACTTAATTTGGTCGGCCGGTAGCTTGGCGGTTGGCGGACTAGTAGCAGAGATATTTAAAGAAATATTTATTATTTCGTGTTTTAGTGATATCTTACTGATATCTATCATTTAATCTAATACTATTAACTACTACTAATGGGAAATATATGTTCCGTATGAAAATTTGCTGTTGTGACGTGTATTAAGGCAGATTTTAGACGCAAATGAGGCATTTCGACACGTCTTTACGCTAGCTGTTGTCGGCTCTTACTCTTACTAATTTGAAATAGCAACACAACCGTCTCCGTAGCTCTATTTTCGTGACCACTTTTCGGGCCGTGACAGCTAATCTTGTTTAGATAGTATATCGATGAGTGACATCCTTTATTTTGAAGATTTATCCAGTCATGTCGGTCTGGATAAAAAAAAAATCTGCTTACTTTCCGATACGGATAAGCTCATGAAACTACGAGTACTAGGTTAAACTATCATCAAATCGAAGCAAACTTGTAGTAGAGTTAAAAGTAGCAGTAGAATGTCTTCCAGTATTTTTTTATCTGGGCCTCTATCTACAATGCTACTGACCATTTTTAGAAGATCAATAGGCCCGATACTGTCGACATTTCCGATCTTGGACACTGTATAGACAGCTCTAATCAGGGACAACAGCTATTTTTGCTCGAATGCCCCAGGAGGAGGGCTATTTTTTCGAGCGTATGTTGTATCAATGTCTATTTCCTTATAATAGTCGTGTTCGCCTTGAAAAGGTTACACTTTTAGCAGTGAAACTTACTTCAATAGTATATTTTATGTCTTGTAGCATATGTGAACGAATTATTGTGTGAACCAATGGTGAACCAATATTTTTAATATTACTAAAATGGGGTCCACCTGCCAACATTTTTTTATTTCCAAAAACAACAATAAGGGTATCGACAAGAGGAGTTGAAATACACACATCAAAAGTGTCTAGGGATCAACATATATTTTTGCAATAACTTTTCTCCTGATTGATATTAATTAAAATTTTCTTTAAGGATTCATCAAATAAAGTGTTTTCGTTTGTCACAGTAACGATAAACCAAGTCACCTTTGCATTAATAAAGAAATTTGCCATTTTCCTAATAAAGGGATTTTTGACATTTGAACCACTAACACAAAAGTTCGAAAAAAAGACTGAAATAACAGTTTTCTTTAAAATTTTATTGGGTAACTTAAACAATTAATAATCCGTGTTTCTACCGCGAACACTAACAACACAAGAACATCGGTTTGGCATACTCAAAATGAGTTCATCCAAATCACGCTGTGGAATGGTCGCCCATGTTCGTTGCAACAACAAAAAAAGGTCTTCTTGCGACTGGATACCCTCCATATTCGGCAGAGCTCTTCTCTGTAGCATATCCCATGCATGCTCAATCGGGTTCAAGTCTGGCGACTGAGCAGGCCAGGGCAGGACATTGATGTTAGCTGCGGCGAGAGTCTGTCTTACAACTCTTGCGGTGTGCGGTCGTGCATTATCATGCATTAACTGAAATAAGGGACCGATTTGCACTTGTAGAGGAACGATGACGTCTGATACAATCGTCTCAGCATAAATTTGAGCGTTGAGGTTGCCTCTGATCCAAATCAACTCAGTTCTTCCGCCGATCCAAATACCCGCCCATACCATGATGGTTCCACCACTAAAAGGATGGACTTCCTGGCAGGATTTTAATCGCTGTTGGCGTCGAGGGGTTCTCCAGTGTAGTATACGTCTTGTATCCGGTCTCATACCAAAACGAGACTCATCAGAAAAGCACACGAAACGCCATTGTTCTTCTGCCCATTTTTTTGCCCAAAAATGCTTGATCCCTAGACACTTTTGATGTGTGTATATATACCCACACACACACATCCACACACACACACACCTATATATATGTTTTACTTTACATATGCTTTGTATATACAATGTAATTTAAGACCATTTTAATAGTACGCAGTCGGGTTTAGCTTTCATAATATATAAGTAGGCACTTGTTAAGTAGAGATCTTTTGACTCAAAGACTAAAGAAGAAGTCCACTATACAAAATAGGCCTGCAGTAGTTTAGTACGACGCCCACTTCACTATAATGGCCTCTTCTCATCAAATTTTTTGTAAAACTAAATGATGATTAAACTTTTAAAATTTCAGTAATTACTAACCTATCGTAGATCTTAACTCTACTTGGTAAGGAAGTAAAGCCTAAACCCATAGCACGTTCGGTGTGCAACAAATGTAAGAAGTCCAATTTTATTTAACGCCAACGCCAGTAGTAATATAACTATGTAGCCAAAAATACATAAAACTGTTAAACAACAGCACTGATAGTAAACAATTTTTTTACCTTATTTTATTAGAATCGATTGCTCGCTCGCTTCTCGAGGAGTCTTGGGGAGTCGCAATGATTTGCAAATAAAATTCTTAGACAAAACAGAAAGATCGATAAATAATTATCCGTAACTTTATCTATCTCTCAAAATATCTAGCGACGTAGCATGATGCCGATAAATTACTTAAATGTTAACTGTTTTACAAAATATTGTGGTACTTTTTTGATGGTGGATAAGCCAGTTGATGTGGTGATTATTAATCCTGATTATTATATGGTCGATGTAGAGATTCAAAGTCCCATAGTTTGTGGAGTCGTTCAGATTGCAGACCGGCCAGCTGATTATCTTAAAAGTTAGATGATCCATGTGTTGGAATGGCATGTAAAAGTTGGCCCTGCATCTGTTGTGAGAGTGAAGGAAGAGAGTTTACTTGTGCCTACGCAAGCACTCGCGCACCATTATATCTACCACGTAGATAGCTGATCTTGTGAAAAATTATCCGTTGGGTGGTATCAGCCAGGATATCGTTAACATTGGTATATTAAAGAAAACCTTATTTAACTAAACATATATCCATAGTAAATTTGTATTTTACATATTTATTATGGATTATACAATGATGTTCCAGTCAGGCCCCATTATATTAGTTAAATCAATAGTGAACTATTCAGATAAAGACCGACTCATACACTTTATTTAGTGCAGTGTTTTTTTTTCCAACAACAATATTTCTTGCGGTAGGAACTACCTGATCATTCACCTATTAAATAAACAAATTCCGTTTCAATACATAGGTACATAGCTATGGCAAAATGCAACTATAATCACATAAAATATATTAATTAACAAAGTCTGTATATGCAGCATAGCTCAATTATATACGGTAAATCCAAGCTACAGTATAAACCAAAGTCAATAATGACGTCTGTTGTCGGGTATTGACGTCACAAAATTACCCTAGGTCGACCTGCAGCTCTAAGTGTGTCAAGGATACAACCGGTAGGTGAGCCGTGCAAGCAAATTGCATTGCTTTATTTCCGACTCAATAATAAAACAAAAGATATTTAAAAATGCTTAGGAACCAGTCATAGCCGGTAAAATTTTCTTTACAAAACCATGCGTCAACGTGCATGCGTGCTAAAACGACAAAAGAGATTTTTTAAGGAATTGTTTAGTGTAACGATATTGCGACTCTTACTACAGAGTGTTAAAAACCCCTGTACAATCCCTGAGGGTAATATTTAAATTCAATAAAATAATATCAATAAAAATATATGTATGTAACACATTTGTGGAATATAATAAAATTACTGAATGGGACTACAGTTTATTTCCCGCCTGCCCCAGAAGGAGGGTTATTTTTTCAAGAGTTTGTATGGATGTATATGGAAGTATGTTTGTATGTATGTATGTCTATTCCTTTGGCACGACCTACAGCCTAAAGGGCTTGATGGATTTTGGCTCATAATAATGTCTTTATATTCCTGTTCGTTGTGTGAGTGACATAGGCTATACTATATCTTTTCCAAAAAGTGAATATGGCAGGCGTCAGTTGCGATTTTGTGTTTTTATTACTTCCAAAAACTTCAATATGGGCATCAAAAGACGAAACGAGTTGAAATATAATATACACAGGGTTAAACTGGACTAAATTAAGTCGTCCCCAACATAATTTTCTTCCACAACAGAATGAGGGATATTGGCACGGCCCGAGTAATTGGCCCGGTATCAATGGTACTGTCATCTGCATAGCAATGAACGCCATCGATGGATAGCATATCATTAATATGCAAAAGGAACAGCGTTGGAGACAGCACGGATCCTTGTGGAACACCAGCGTTAATATCCATGCTATCAGAGCAACTCCAGCCATCGACTACGGCTCTAATGCATCTGTTGGACAAGAAGCTGGCGATCTCTTTGCACAAACCGTCGGTAAGTCCTCGTAAGATGGTAACTTCGATAGAAGGCCACAGTGCCAGACCCTACCAAACGCCTTTGTCACATCCAGGCCGACGGCCAAGGCCTCGTCTTGACTCTCTACTACAAGAGCCCATCGGTGAGTGAGGTACACAAGTACCAGTCGAACGGCCGTGTCGAAAACCATATTGACGGTCGCTCAACAAGTCCGGACTCTCTAGGTAACCATATCCCTTAGCTCAGATTTTGTATACGGTGTGAACATGGGAGTGTCCAAAAAAAAATGTTGAGTTGAATTGAGAACCTCCTCCTTTTTTGCTGTCGATTAAAAATTGCTAGCTAATCTGCAATGATTTATAGTAAGTCAATGCTGTCCTGTTATTGTTTATTAAGACGTACACACTCGTTAAAATAAAAAAAAAGACAACAAAGTTGACGCAATAAAAGGCAATGAGCTTAAAAATTAATAAAGTCAGTACGGTATCATGGAAATCTTGCTGACACATCATGATGTTAGGTTTAGCTCCGGCTTGCGCAACAAACAACTCTATTTCTTGAAAATAAATTCCTTTTAAATAAAAGTGAATCGTTCATGACATGTACTAATTTTATTTATGCACCGTAAATAGGCTATTTGTCCTTTATATAAAATAGCATCTTAGCTAAATGTAAATTAATTTTATTGTTATTGCAACTTAGTCCACCACTTATTCTCCTCACTGGCATTCCTGTACATCTAGTGTTTTGTACCCATAGACTACTCAAACTAATGTATAAATAATATTTTCTGTGCGCGTTTGACCTCTGCAAAAGGGCGTACGTCGAGGCCAGCCAGCTGATTAACCACCATTAGACCTATCTACTCTATTTTGTAAGCTTAATCTTTGTTAGTTTGTGTCTGAACTAGTGATAGTGATGTTTTTTTATATGTAACCTATACTTTATGACTTCACGAGCAACACGTTCAACTAATGGTAAGCAACAAGCTCGATCAAAGTCAATTACACTGCTGCACATAACCTAAGATAACAGTAACTTGATTCTTTGATTATACTGCCAAAATATCTGACACTGGACATCTTTTATCGATAGAACGAGACGCATCCATAAGTCCACTAAACACTTGAATGATGCTAGAATGTCTCAGTGATTTTCATGAATACTACAAAAGAGTTTTCTTATCGTAATATATATATCGATGTCGTAATGAAAAGAACGGTCAGTCTGCAAGATCTGGTCTAACGCCAGGATCTTTTTCAAAAATTAACAGTAGCAATTAATTAAACTTATGTAATGTTGTCAATACTGTCATCATCATCATCATCATCACCAGCCGGAAGACGTCCACTGTTGAACAAAGGCCTCCCCCTTACACCGCCACAATGAACGACAATTTGCTATTTGCTTCCACCGGTTGCCTGCGACGCGAACAATGTCGTCGGTCCACCTAGTGGGAGGCCTGCCTACGCTGCGTCTTCCGGTTCGTGGTCGCCACTCGAGAACCTTTCTTCCCCAACGGTTATCGGTTCTTCGAGCGATGTGGCCTGCCCACTGCCACTTCAACTTGCATATTCTACGAGCTATGTCGGTGACCTTGGTTCTTCGGCGAATCTCCTCATTCCGGATTCTGTCGCGCAAAGAAACTCCGAGCATAGCTCTCTCCATAGCTCGTTGTGTGACTCTGAGCTTCTCCAAAAGGCCAGCTGTTAAAGACCACGTCTCAGTACCATATGTCATCACTGGCAACACACACTGGTTAAAAACCTTTGTCTTCAGGCACTGCGGAATTTCTGATGAGAAGATGTCACGTAGTTTCCCGAACGCTGCCCATCCGAGTTGGATTCTTCGGGCGACCTCTTTGTCGAAGTTGGACCGACCTAACTGGATAGTTTGTCCTAGATATACGTAGTGGTCAACAACTTCGACTGTATCGTTCCCAACAACTACCGGTACGGGTGCAACATGGACATTAGACATGATCTTCGTCTTGTCCATGTTCATTTTAAGACCCACCTGTTGGGAAACGCTACTGAGGTCACTGAGCATCGTATTGAGGTCCTCCAGCGACTCTGCCATAATGACTATATCATCGGCAAAACGAAGGTGAGTGATGTATTCGCCATTGATGTTGATGCCGAATCCGTACCAGTCCAAGAGCTTGAAAACGTCCTCCAATGCGTTTGTGAACAGTTTCGGAGAAATAATGTCTCCCTGTCTCACACCTCGCTGCAATGGGATTGGTTTCGTGCTCTCGTCCTGTAGTCGGATCGACATGGTGGCGCTGCTGTACAAACACTTCAATACTTCGATGTACCTATAGTCGATATGGCACCGCTGGAGGGACTGCAATACCGCCCAGGTCTCGATTGAATCGAAGGCTTTTTCGTAGTCCACAAACGCTAGACATAATGGCCGATTATACTCCTCGGTCTTCTGTATAATCTGGCGGAGCGTATGTATGTGGTCTACGGTGCTAAAGCCTTTTCGGAACCCGGCTTGTTCGGGAGGCTGGAAGTCATCAAACCTGCGTTCGAAACGGTTCGTAATGACTCTCGAAAACAGCTTGTATACATGGCTCAGGAGTGAGATGGGTCTATAGTTCTTCAACAAGGTGTTATCACCTTTTTTGAAGAAAAGAACCACCACACTCCCGTGCCATGCTTCTGGCGTAGTACCCTCGAGTAAGACGGAATTAAATAACTTCTGGAGGACTAAAAGTACCGGTTTTCCACCCGCTCTCAGAAGTTCTGTTGTGATTCCGTCTTCACCCGGCGCCTTGTTGTTCTTAAGCTGTTTGAGAGCCATTTTAATCTCGTACAGGCTGATGTCTGGGATGTCCTCAGTGTAGTGTCGGGTTAGTTTGGCTCGGGTGTCCTGAGCTGTTCTGGCAATGGGTTCCTGTGTTGAGGTGTATAACTGTCCGTAAAACCTCTCGAGCTCTCTCAATATCTCCGGTTTCGATGAGATGACACTGCCGTTGTCGATCTTCAGCCTGGTCATTTGGCTGCGCCCAATAGACGAATTCTTTGCGAACACTTTAGAGCCTTGGTTCCGCTCAATTGCGTCCTTAATACATGCTGTATTATAGGAACGCAAGTCGTGTCGCATGGATTTCGAGATTCGTCTATTGAGTTCGGCATATTCCGACATATCAGCTGAAGATTGCAGTCTCATCTCAGTCCGGTTTTCCATTAGCTTAATGGTTGTATTGGAGAGCTTTTGAGGTTTTGTACGGCGTGGGGTCTTATAGAACTTGGACCCCACTGCGTGGACAGTTTGCACCAACCCATTGTTTATCTCGTCCGCAGTTTCGCATTCGGCGAGGCACTGGAAGCGATTATGCAGTTCAAGTTGAAAGTCTTCGGGGTTCTGGATTTGGGCGGATCCTGGACGGAGCGTGGACTTCATCAGACGAGACCTTTCGAGCTTAACATTGATATTCAATGTGCCTCTAACAATACGGTGATCACTCCCGGTTTTCACCCTGCCGATCACGGAGACATCATCGAATATCTTCTTGGTCGTCATGATGAAGTCTATCTCATTTTTGGTTAAACCATCGGGGCTTATCCACGTCCACTTCCTGGATGGTCGCTTCTTGAAGAAGGAGTTCATCGCAAAGAGTCCCTCCTTCTCCATGAAGTCGACCAGCCGCTGGCCCCTTTGGTTCCGCTGCCCGTACCCATATGACCCCACTCTCAACTCATCGCCATTCCGTGTGCCCACCTTCGCGTTGAAGTCCCCCATAACAACGGTGAAGTGTGTTTTGGAGGTATGTATGGCTTCTGCTATCTCCTCATACATAGCCTCTACTTCATCGTCAGGGTGTGCCGAGGTCGGCGCGTAAACCTGTATAACCTTCAACGAATACCGACTGGTTATTCGGAGTATAAGGTACGCTACCCTACTCGACACACTATCGACCTTTACCACGTTGTTAATAAGGGACTTACGGACGAGAAACCCGACACCACCCTGGGATTTCCGGTCTCCTTCCCGGAAGAAGAGCATGTTGCCAGAATCAAGGGTTATCGTATCCTGTCCCTCTCGCCGGATTTCAGATAATCCCAAGATGTCCCAACGCAACTTGCTCAATTCTTCCTCCAGCTCGACAATCTTCTCATCGGTCCTCATCGTGCGGATGTTGTGTGTCGCCAGGGCCAAAGTTCGGTGGGGGTGGTAGCGGGGCATCTGCCGGAGATTCTTAGCACCCCCTGCTCGACCGTTACCCCGCCTGCTACCAAGGCGAGGAATAGAGGAGCCGCCGGGGACTGGGGGCCGTACTACTATTATTCTTCAGAAAATAAGGATACTGCACAAATTGGTTTTAAAAAAACATTCGCTTTATGAAACCTTATTAATTTTTATAACGGTTTAATTAGAATAAGAAAGGAATTGACAGAATGATACCTACTACATAATATAAATAAAACATCAAAAATATTTATTTACTAGGGGCAAGTGCTGTTCCAATGGACACTTGTACCTGTGGACAGCAACGAATTCAATTAAACTAGCAACCCTAAAATTTTATTTTGAACGCAGTATTAAAGTCTTGTCTATGGTTGACAGGATTAACGTTTCGCCATCTTTGTTAGCTGTGCAGTTTTTGTTGTATCGGTAGTGAAAGATTTTCGACCAAAAAAGTAAGTTTTTACACTTTATTCTAATGAGTTTTACCTTAAAACTACTCACTATATCAGTTTGATTGTCACTGGATTATAATCTTCTTAGTTTATTGATTGTTTAGTATTCGCAGCCGGTCTTAAAACTCGGTTTTACACGCAAGTCGGTTCGATTTAAATTTTTGTGTCCAAATTTGTACCTGTGGACAATACAATGAGTGTACCTGTGGACTGTCCACAGGTACAAATACATGTTGTTTGATGTTGATGAAGCTGCTATTGAAACACCGACAGTAAGTCTACAACAAACGCAAAACTACCCAGATACCTTAAACCAAAATAATATAGTTTATCATACAGATACAGTTTCTCAGTCAACACCTCCAGAACCTATTTTTCGAACGCCAGTGAAAATTATAGGTCCGCAAGTCACGCCTGAAACAATACGCCCGTTTGGAAAAGCTGGTCCTCGAAAGGGTGTTCAACGAGGGAGAAAGCCTGGAAGAACCAGAATTTTGACAGACACGCCGGAAAAAGACGAAATGCTAAAAAAGGGAAAGCAAAAAAAACACGAAAATAACTCGTAACATTATTGCTACCGCAGATCTTTCGAATCCCTGTTCTTCAAAAAATAACATTAGTCCCTCCACAAGCCATTCAACTTTTCTTCAGGTTGATGATCTTTCAGAACCAAGCCCTTCCAATGCTCCTCTGAATGAAAGAGCTAAGAAATTAGGCGCCAAAAAAAATCAGAATAATTGAACAAGAACAGTTATCGCTAGTTAGGTGTATAAAGTGTAAAACATATTCCAAAGACAAATCCAAAATGCTTAAATGTACTTTCTGTCATCAAAGCTATCATATAAAATGTATTCCGATCTCGCACAGAGAAAACTTTGAATCTGATGATGAGAATGAAGGATTTGTTTGTATGGTCTGCTATGTGTTAGCAAATGACAGCGATAGTGATGAATCGTCTCAAAAATTGTATGAAAAATGTCGCAATGTGTACAAATAAGAGTAGTAGAATAGGTTTATATTTGTTTAATGTTGATTTTAGAGGTTTATTATTGGTTTTTTTACTTTACATAATCTCATTAATGTGAACCGTCCCTAGGTGCAACACCGTCCATAGGAACAATTTGTTTGTCCATGGGTACAATACTACTATTGTACCTGTGGACAAACATAGTGTTTTTAAAAAAAAATGATTATTTTTCAAAATATAAGTAATAATGAAACTAGAATTTAATTTAACGAATGGCTTATTATCCCTTAAGACATGTAATATGTTTTGAATAAAAATAATGTAAGTAATTCTGAGATAAAAAATGTTTTATTCGACATTCTGGAAAGTGTCCACATGTTGAGCACCTGCCCCTACTACTCGAACATTACGTCATTATACCATACGCACACGCCACTCAAAAACATAAATGTAGCAAACCAGTTAATATTTTCACACTAAACATTACTAGGTGGTAGGTTCCTTTTGCAAAGAAAGTCAGATATTCTGCCGGCAAGCAGCAGTGTATAAGCATCGGTGTGTTCCAGCTTGAAGGGCACTGTTAGCTGGTGAAATTACCGGACACAAATACTTAATATCTAATATCTTAAGGGTCGGGAACGCGCTAGTGATTCCTTTGGTGTTGTTAGCGTCTATAGGCTGCGGGGGGCACGCGGGCTGCATGCTTGCTTGCCACCTTTGAACTATTAAAATTCATTTTTATTATTTTTCTATACCTGAAAAGTAGCTTGAGTCCAGTAATTTCATCAGCTATGACAATAACCAATAACTAACCACTGTAAACTAAGCTTCTTTTCAACCTTCGGAAGCAGTAATCAGAAATCACCTGTTGTAATGTATGTTCCACGTTGTCGCTTTGTTCTCTACGCCCACCGCCCACTGACCTGGCCTTCAGTCACGATACAGAACTTAGCGTGTTTTCAAAGCCAATAATTATACCATAATATAGTGATAGCTATTACTCTGATTAATAGACATGTGCTGTAAGTGCTTACAAGAATGATTCTTCGGTATAGATCATTATTATAATTCACCCACACAAACACCCAGTCTCCAGCTAAGAAGAAGTCGGGAATATGCCATTCCTACCTCCTAAGCACCTCCTTGTCCTGTTTAGCACCTTAAGCTCGTCTCTCTAATGCAGATGTTGTATGTGTTTTTCGCTACCTATAAATAAACAAAAGGAGAAGTTCCATTTTGGGCCACCACTATTTACACTATATGGAAAAATAGGAAAAACATAGGAGAGTTTCATAAAAATACTTGTAAATTAATTTGAAGCAGAGTACAATTGTACATAAATGATTACTTATGGAGTTATTTAGTATGTCCACCCTGTTTTTAGGGCAGCCATGGCAGTTGCGTTTGACATTAGTTTACTACTCGACAGTTTATGCTATAGGTATGACGTTTCTTAATAGATTGTTTACGCAAGTACATATTATTTTTCGGTGTTTTTAGTGATTATTTAAGTTTACAAACATTAATTGATTGCTTCTTTCTTGGCCCAGGGCTTTACTGTATTGATTATCGGCTGTGATTTGGATTGGAATCCGTCGTATGAGTGCTATTTCACAACAAGTTCAATTGCAGGTATGTTCACTCAGTCAGTTGTTGTCAAAATTACATTTAAGTTACGTATTTCCGGTCCATCATAATTATTGCGTGGTGTTGCTACAGTAGTATTATATTCTCTTTTGTGTTGCTCCTTGACCAAGATATCTTAAATGTACAAGAAAACGAAGCAATATTAAAAAAGACAACATTACAAAACAGTTACTATATTGCATACTGTTATATATTCATATTATAGTGTACATGGTGCTGGCCCAGGCTCCATAAATTTTTGGAACAACTCCTTTGCAGTAATTATAGGAAGTCATTTAGGGTCACTTATCTCCATCTCACCAATTTTAGTTGGTACAGGCTTTCAGGGCTACATGTTAGAGGCAGTAAAATGATAGACGGCGCCAGTATCGGCGCAAAGTTTATCTGGTAGTCAGTATAAGCAATTTTTAATATAATAAATTCCTGATACTCCTGCCCTGTAGTCAAGTCCTGCAATGGGAGACTTAGGTAAAGCCAAAGGAGGAACAGAAATGCAACTGTAACAAGCGGCGGTGATTTAACGACTTTTTTATACGCTGTTATATACACCTTCCTTGTGCCAAAAAACCTATTTATAGTATTATAATCAATTATAAACATAGAAGTATTATTATTATTGTATAATAATAACTAGCGGTCCGCCCCGGCTTCGCACGGGTGGCAAAATATTATGTCTAAATTTTAATATGTGTAAAGAATAATACCTTACCATACCTACAGTAGATTTTCGTAGAATAAGATTTCCCCTAACAATTTTACCAAAACTATTTTGGTGTTAGCGTACCTGCTGTGTATATTCTGCACCAACTTCAATAATATTTTCGTTATTTTATGCTTTTTAGATAATTTACTTTGAAGTCGGTTTTTTTTTTTTTTTTTAATTGTTTATTTAACACTTTTTAGTGACTTATTTTACCAAGATAGGTATCAGCACTATCACGCAACTCGAACGTCTACATTACAGTAACTTACTGAAAACATAAAAAGTTTATATCTCTTAAACTACTGGACCGATTTTGATGAAACTTGTACTCTACCCTAAGTTGAAAAATACTCTAACTATTGCAAAAAGAATTTTCGAAATCGGACTTGTAGTTTCCTACATACATACATACATACATACACTCGTGAAATTTGGTAAATTTGTTTAGAAGCCCACATAGACTAACATATATGAATATTACGCATTTCTGGTAATATTACATACATACGCGTCGAATACAGAACCTTCTTTTTTGAAGTCGGTTAATAATTAAAACATTTTTGGATTTCTATTCCGACCCTTATAAAAAATTACACCCTTATAAAGAATTTTGAATAACCCGTTGTAAATAATTAGTTGAAGAGGATTAACCAAGTTCAGTTTCACGTAAATTGGACAAATTGCAAACATTCCTTCTCTATTTTGCCTAGAAGAAACAATCCAAAAAAAATAATATACATCTGGTGGACAGGTGGCATACACAAACTATAGAACGTTCCATTTTTTTTTTTTTTTTTTTTTTTTTTTTTTTTTTTTTTTTTTTTTTTTTTTTTTTGTATGAGTAGTGCTGTTGGCCGCAGATGGCCATGACAGCTTCACCGGACAAGAAGAACGTTCCAGAGACTTTAGGTTACTCCATGGAAACCAATTTTTTTACCAGCCCTTGTTTTTGTCCCACTGTTGGACACGGGCTTCCCCTAAAAATGTAGAGGCTTAGACCATAGTCCACTACGCTGGCCAAGTGCGGGTTGGATGACGTCACACATCATTCGAATGATAGTTAGGCTTTCTCAGACATGCCGGTTTCATGACGATGTATTCCTGGTAACAATCGCACAATGACGATTCGTATATGATTAATTAAAGAAATCAGAGTAATAGTTAATAAAGAGTACAAATTCATTTAAGGGTTCTTAATTTCCCATTCAGGAAAAATTTCAACCATTATATTACCTATATTTGTGAACCTTTTTAAGTAATTTATCTCAATGGCTAAAGAGGGGCACCACTATCAAGTTTCTGCCGCGGTTCGAAAAAATCGTAGATCCGGGGCTGACTTAGACTATAGTTTTTGTACATGAAGAAGGAATAAAATTATTAAAGTGCAATTAATGAATACACGACTTTTTTTCTTCCAATTAGTGTTCATCAAGATGTATCATTGTTCATCAAGGTTTTTAGCATGTACTTATAGAGTACTCTATAGAGACCAACCATATAACCACCAGGGGAATACATTTTTCTCGTAGATTGACTCCAACAAAATATTTTAAGGTTTGACCTTGAAATTCGTTTATAGTAATAACATAAAAATTTTCACGGGAAATTGTTGACGCTAAATTGAAAGCTCTGTCTGTAGGGATTAAAGGGATGCGAGAAATGTGCACAGTTGACCATATGCTGGTCCAATGAGGATAATGGTTTCGATAATATTATTTTATATAATCTAAACTGTAATCTTATCCGATTGCACACTTGCACATGTTAAGGGGATTAAAATTACTCATCAAATTATAATATATGGATACCTTACCTATATTTTGAGGCTATGAGGTGGAAGTCTTGACGTATTGATAGAAATCAAAAACTGTTATTGGTTTAAAACACTAATGTATTGTGTCTTCCGTGTCTACACCACGCATATCCACCACAACCGTATCAATTATTTTATATCCATTACTGTTATCATACAATACAAATCTTATCCCTTAATTTAATTCAGATGAAGGTGCTTTTAAGTAAGAGTATGTGTGGTTCATATGTTTTTAATGGATTTATATCAATACAATAAATAAAAAAATCACCATACAAAAGTTCAAATCATATCTTATTCCCTTATGTGATCAGTTTTCATATAAACAGAAATACGTGTATTATTATTTAATCTATATAAGTATAACAAATATTATTATAAAGTAATTTATTTCGTTCATTTATGTTTCGTCAGCGACGATTGAGGGTAGTGGAAATTGATTATGCTTTTAAAAAGTATTGTATTAATGAAATAACTTGTTCTTGGTAGTATTTAACTATTGATTAACAAATGTAAAATTGTTATTTGAAGCCTAATGCGATTAAAATGATTTATTATTGATATTGTATAAAATGTTGTATAAAACGAGTAATGAAACTGACAATGTCACCCCCACTACTTCAGTGGATTGAGATTGCTTTATATACGTTGTAACCGTTTAGAACGGACAGTCTTAAACAGTTTTTGATAGTCTTGAACAGTCTTTAACAGTCTTCAGTCGGCGACGGATCTCTAGAAAGCTAAGTATCTTTAGTATTGTTGAATTTACATTGTTATGATGATATTGTGTTATAATGTTGTATTTATGATAAGTCATATAATATGATATATTACTTGGAGCTGGTGCTGGAAGTGGTTGTAGGGGTTGGTGGGGTTGGTGGAGACCACTTGGGGAGTCCCATATATTTTATATGGTTCTCTCGTCACTGACAGTGTAATGGAATAATTACTTTATGTTCTGTTATAGAAAACGTGTCGGAATCGACACGGTTGTCTAATAAATATTATATACTGATATTAGACTTTTATCTTAAGGTACCTACCTCCAAACAATTAATAAATATCCGATAATTTGATAAAAGATACTTTTCATAAAGTATTACCCTACATTATTCAGTACTAAGGTTATAAATGATCTAGGCTATTACATAGTCGGCTATACATCCTGATATATTAATACAGTTATATTGTATTAATTTAACACGTGCAATTGCAGCCCCTGTACCATCACCTTTAATAACAATATTATTTTCACCTTACTTTCTCCATAGAAAGTGACAAAGCTGTAGACTACGTATATTGACGTCTCTACCTCATGTCATGTAAGATGATAATAATACTGCTAATAGAGGTGGTGGTAGCGCAGCAGGTCAATAGACGTTTTTTAACACACAAACTTTCATTCCCTATTTTACACCCTAAACTAAAGAATTCGGAAAAACGCTGATATACGTGTCTATTTTTGATAAAGAGTCTAAGTACTAAATTTCAAGTCAAAAGACATTGTTTTTGAACCCATCCCATACAAACTCTCAATCCGTATTTCACACCCTTAGAGTTCGAATTTCCAAAAATCGTTTCTTATTGATTGGTTAAACCATACATACAATGAACCTCTTGTCCAAATTTTGTAGTCCTAGCTTCGGTATTAGTTTCGTCTCTGCGTTGTTGAGTCACCCACGCGAAACAGGCCCACCTCTTTATAATATAACTTTATTTACACCCATAACTAACGCATTATGATGAATGCTGATACACGTGTTTGATTATTTTTAGTAAAGGGTCTAAGTACACAAATTCAAGTAAAAATACAAGGTTTTTACACCCACCCCATACAAACTTTTAACCCTTATTTTACACACTTAGAGTTCGATTTACCAAAAATCCTTTCTTGTTGGTTCTCTAGGCTATAAAATGAACCTCCAGTCCAAATTTTGTAGTCCTAGCTTTGGTAGTTTCGGCTCTGGGGTGTTGAGTCAGTCACGCAAAAAAGACCTACCTCTTTATAATATAATATAGATAATTATAAGATTTTTTTTATGTTTCATTACAAACCTCCTGAGCAGTTTTGTAAAATTAATGGTAGATCGTAATATTTGTACTTGCTTTTCTTTTTCTTTTTTTTCAATCTTTCATTAGCCAAATAATGTCGCTTCACTATTTATAACTTATTTCAAGTAAGGAGGTAGTTTTTAATTCGACTGTATAATTTTTATGTATATGTATGTGCCCGCCTAGTTATCTGTGTAACAAGTGTAGGTACATTAAACAAAATTAAAAAAACCCTTAAAAGTTCGCTTAAGCATACGAACTTTTAAAATGACCTTCTTGCCTGCTAGTGAAATTCGGGGGGTCTACATCTAATGGAGTCTGCTCCATCCAGGAACTCTGGTTCCTGTGACCACCTTCTTGCATCATCATCAGAACATGGTAAAAGTTACCACACATTCTTAAATATCATCGAATTGACAGTTACTAAATTTCATCTTTTTCGGACGAATGTAAGTTATAACAAATGTCTGTTGTATACATAATATTCATACTACGATTGGGCTGATACATAATATCATAGAGCTGATGGTCTTCAAACGGCTGAACCGACTTTCATGAAACATAGCTAAGAAACATCTTGATTAAATCAGCTTTTGAATAAATAAAACTGCATTCAAATTGGTCACTACAGACATAGACATCAAAAATAACACACCTCACTTTTAATGGGAGTTAAAATACTCTGTGGCAATTCACAAACTTTTAGTAGGTACGCTAACAGCGAAAAAAACCACAAATTTTATAGGATACCTACCTTTTAAATTATGTATCAAAAAAGACACTACGTACTTAATCTCTTTGTGTTTCAATAAAGTTATTTAGGTACCCAGTTACCCCAAGAAACCTCTGAAACTGGGATGTAATTTTGTAAGTTACTTTAACGATGTCACATAATATTTACAGTTTAATTACGGCTAGGACTTCTAACTAAAGGGAGCTTATAATTTCTAGCGCCCTCTAGTTTAAAAACACAGAACACGGAAATGATATCAAAACGAACCTTTCCTGTGTATAAACCCAGCTTTAGAGCGAGGTTCAGCATAGAGTGAGGATCAAATTCACAAAGTTCTCTATAAGATATTATGCATATACAACCACCCAACAGATGGCGCGCTACTAAATTTTATATGGAATTATTAGTTTTCACGTTACATGATAGATGTCACTACAAATATTAAGCTTGTGTATCGTGGCGCCAAACATTTATTGTATGTACTCTCGCTGTCACGAATTGTAGATTGTCGTCCGACCAAATTTAGGACTCGTCCTAAAGGTGGTACAGCGACCACAATCGCTTCGGACGACAATCGCTAGCAAGATCCGGCCCAAAATAATTAGGTGCGGGCGGGGTAAGCGCCCGTAACGTTGTTCAAATGATTTCGATTGAAAACTGGTACATCATTTGTGTCCGCAATAGTACAAAAAAGAACTAAAAAAATTATAACTTTCAGAAGCCTATGGAAAGCCACGTAATTTTAGTTAACTGGCCCATTGATTAGGAGGTAAGACACAAACCCAAAGTCCAAACTGACTTTGCTACGAAGTTTCTGAAGCAAAATTTAATACAAATTAAAATAGTTGACCATGTTTTACGCAACCCAATATACACTTGACGGGAGATTTGACACCTAGTTAGTTGTTTTTCAATAGGTCGTGGGTTTGATTCCCATCCAGGACAGACATTTATTCATGAGTCTGTTTCTCCTGTGTCTGGTTGTTTATATCTAGTTACTAGTTGACCCGCGCAGCTCCGCTCGCACTCTTTTTACTCAGAAACCTTTTTGGGCTCATGCACAACACTTTGCTGCAGATCATGACATGATCAAATGCGTAATTTACGATTCTTTAAAGGACATACAGACAAACATTCATTTTTATTTATATAGTATTTGTATTAGTAGTCTGGTTATCAAGAGTACAGACTCTGCCCAGTTTGGGATCAGATGACCATGGGTATGTCTCAGGATATTATTTATTACTAGCTGCCCCGCTCAGCTCCGCCCACGCTTTGTCTACGTTTACTATTTTTTTTTTTTGCGTTGAATACATAATCTCCTTTGTTAAAAGTCGGTTAGAAACTGGGAGCCACTTTTTACTTGCCCTCCGAAGTACGAAGATGCTTAAGTCAAATAGCATTATACGGTCACCCATCTATGTAATGACCTTGCCTAAGGTTGCTTAACCAGATCGATTGCAAAACATTGATAACAGCTAACAACAGTAACTATATATGAGTGTCTCCTATTATTATTTAATAATTATAATAAAAAATACCGGTCAAGTGCGAGTCAGACTCGCGCACCGAGGGTTCCATACCATCTTTGGACGTATTAAAGTAATTTTATACTATTCATGTAACACCTCAGTTAGCAAAAAAAAAAACCGCAAAACTAAGTTTGTTTGTCGAGTTTTTTTTTATGATTATTAAAAAACTGTACTATTTAGAAAGATCATTTTATATTTCCTGTAAAATATAGATAGACATGTATTACCCATAATTATTTCAGATTTTTCCCTCCACAAACTTCTAAGATAAGGGGGGGGGGGGGGTGTATTTTTTTCATTTTTGATTATCCGCCAAAAACTACGTAACATAAACCAACATAAAAATCTGTTTTGACATGTGTAAATGAAGCCCTTTCATATGATACCCCACTCAATATAATAGTCTCACGTTGAAATTTTAATGACCCATTTCGACCCCCATATTAAAAATTAAAAATTTAAAGAATAAATGTATATTTTTCATTTGCGATGAGGTTGGATAAGTAAGATTTAAAACTATTCCAAGTTTCTAATAGGGTTAAAAAGGAGTATTATTACTCAATCGATGGCGGTACAAATATTTTCACTTACATTTTATATAATACTAGCTGACCCGCGCAGCTCCGCCCGCGCTTTTATTAAATTTTGCTCCCCTTTTCTCCCTCCTCCCTCGATTTATTTCACTCTCCATCTCTGTCTTATCCCCTCGATTGTCGCGGCCATTTTGAAAGAAAAATCAAATTCTATTCTCTCTGTTTCCCTCTCCCTCTTCGGTTCCCGTCACACTCCCCCTCTTCCTCTCCCCGTAGTCTCCTCTCTGAACCCCGTCCCCCTTTCTCTTCTCCCCGTCACTCCCCCTTGCTCCATCTTAATCCCCCAATCCCTCACCCCATCACCCCCTCCTCGAATCCCCTCTCCCTCTCTCTCCTCTCTTGCACTCTCTTCTCGTTCTTACCCACTTAAACTTCTGCAGCTCTCACATCGCCACATAAGTGGGGGGACCTGGGCCCTCCAGTGGGATCTGCACCAAATACCCCACGGTGCGGATTCTGGCCCTCTTAAACCTGGCACCATGAGGTGCCGCCGTCACCCATATCGGCCAATATATACCTAGCGGCATGAAATACAGTTTTTTTTTTTTGTGAATGATTGACGCTGTTGGCCGCAGATGGCCATTACAGCTTCACCGGACAATAGGAGGCGAGCGCTTAAAGCACTCTAGTCTTAACGGCAGAAGTAGCGACGAGCTCAAGGGCACCTCAGGGAGGCACGGCCTCGGCTTGGACTGTCGCTGAATTCACAACGCGCCCCCACTGAGAAGAACCGGCAAGAAACTCAGTAGGGTAATGCACGTCGTTGAGGTCGCATGCGTACGACCCTTCGGCCTCGCCGGCGAGACCGGTGTCTGATAGCTAGTGTAGCATACGGTTGTCGGGGCGGGTTCGGTGCATCCCGGTCCAATAGGACTGTCATGGGGTCAGGAGGGTCGAGCAGTACGTGCCGTGGTCTGCGGTGCGAGTCAGAAGGACTAGGGGCGTAATCGACGGCGGTGCGGATTAAACTATACTTTACGACCTATTCTCATCATCACCAGCCGGAAGACGTCCACTGCTGAGCAAAGGCCTCCCCCTTAGACCGCCACAATGAACGACAATTTGCTATTTGCATCCACCGGTTTCCTGCGACGCGAACAATGTCGTCGGTCCACCTAGTGGGAGGCCTGCCTACGCTGCGTCTTCCGGTTCGTGGTCGCCACTCAAGAACCTTTCTTCCCCAACGGTTATCACCTATTCCCAGACCTATTCTCAGACCTACCTGATATGCACACAAAATTTCATACAAATCGGTTCACCCATCTATGTAATGACCTTGCCTTATGTTGCTTAACTTTAACCTAGCGGTATGAACAACGTTCACAGCTATTTTTTCATTGGATATTAGTGAAGTTTACGTTATATTGAAGAAGGGACAAATTCATGATAACAACAATTTATTAATAGTTAATTATTTCTCATAAAAAGTAAAGGACAAAAAATGTTTATTGTGGGTCCTTGTTAAGGTGTACAATATTGTAGTACATTATTTTCATCTGTCTTGTAGGGTTTAGCCAGCGGTTGCAATGTAAGCGCAAAAAATTGTGTTTATTTGCGACATCACATTAGAAACCTCTAAAATTATTAGTGTTTCTCTAATATATTATGCATGTATTATACATAAAAACCTTCCTCCTGAATCACTCTATCTATTAAGAAAAACCGCATCAATATCCGTTGCGTAGTTTTAAAGATCTAAGCATACATAGGGACAGACAGACAGCGGGAGCGACTTTGTTTTATAATATGTATAGATATAATATGTATAGATATAGAAGTAATATTTAATTTTGTAAGTTCAGCGTAATCTATTCTATAAATATTGTAAGTATCTTTGTTTCTTATCTTAAATAAGAAAAAAAAAATCGAGCACTTTCTCTCTCTACAACAAAAATTTTGTAAATATACATAATATTTACAAAATTTCTGTATGGGTAGATTGGATAGGAATACATTATGTATCTACGTATGATTTATAAGCCTGGAATTATTATCTATCGGTCAGGGATTATCATTTAGAATTATAATACTTGCTGCATTCTTCAAAATGGAGATTTTATACTTTTGCTTGAACACATCCACGATAATCTATAATCACGGATTTATATACAGGTTCGTGTCTATAATCGATAATTGATTCTATTATATTTGTTAGCAAAACCTATTCCTATTTTCTTTCCCAAGATTGATTAAGAGGCTGATATTTATGCACATTGTTACATAAAAATTTAACCATTGTTTTAACCCTATCTCATATTATTCGGCTTTAACCCAGAAATATCCTCCTCCTTTGTGTTGTATGATAAGATACCAGCTGACAGTAAATAATATAAATAAATTGATACGGTTGTAGACATGGAACACACAGTACCTACACTAGAGTTTTTGAAACCACCAACAGTTTTTGAATTCCCTCAATCCATCAGGACCTCATAGCTTCAAAATGAAAGTTGTATTTCCAAATATTTTGATGTGTAATTTGAATCCCCCTAACATGTGGAATGGGACTAGATGGAACAGTTTAAACAAAAAAAAATAATACCTTCTATCAAATCGAAAACAGTTCTCATTGGACAAGCAGCTGGTCAAACTGCACACATTCCTTGCATCCCTAAAATCCCTACTGTTTTAGCTTTCCAATTAAGCATCAGCAATTTCCGGTGAAAATTCTTAGATCATTACTATTCACGAATTGAAAGGTCAAACCTCAAAATATGCTGCGAGTAGTTCAAGAGGAATATACAACAACAATTCTGCAATTATTATTGAACCCCCTGGTAGAAGGTTCAAGAGAAATTGCGAGTATCCGTGGAACCCCTAGAGGAAGAGGAAGGCGAGAATAATATTTTTATATGTTTGGTATCTTTAAAGCAGAACATGCTGGAAACCAATAAGTACATATTGATGAACTCTAATTGGAACAAAAAACGTCGTGTATTCAGTAATTATTGCTCGAATGCCCCAGGTTGAGGGTTATGTTTTTCCAGAGTATATAAGTATGTACAAAAACTAAAATCTACTTCAAAGTTGATTCAATTCAAACTTTGGACTTAATAGACCCATGATCTGAGCCGTGATGATGGCTGCTGCTCAAGTCAAATCGTGCGCGGGTGCTGCGTGGGGGACTGGTCCGGTCACTGTCCTTTTCTTTATTTTTTTATTTATACTCTTTTGATTTTCTTTTATTACTTTTTTAAAATTGGCACTGATAAAATTATGTTTGTATGAACCAGATTTACATACTATGTTGAAAAAAAAATACATGAAATAGATTAAAAAATTACAAGCCCACTGAGTTCCTTGCCGATCTTTACAGTTGAGGCCGCATTGTGATCCGGTGGTAGCTAATTCTGGCCTATTTGAAATAAACGATTTCATTTCATGACCCAGACCAGGTTATAGGACAATTTTATGTCAGTAGTAGGTTTCTGTGGAGAAACTTCAAGGTTCTTGCTATAGTTTGTGTAGGTATATGACCCGTCGCCAGGGTGTATATTATTTTTTTGGATTTGTTTTTCTAAGAGGCAAAATGGAGAAGGAAAGTTTGCATTTTGTCGAATTTACTTGAAACTTAGTTTAATTATTTTGTTGAAGAGTATTAATCAACACATATTTACAACGCGTTATACATAATTCAATTTCTAAAAGAAACCCAATTTGTACTTAATTATGAAAAAAATGTTAGGGAAACTCCTATTTTAAATAGATTTCCTTTCAAGATATTTTTCTTTATACTGTAATCTAAACGTACAATTTTCTCACCCGTGCGAAGCTGGGGCGGGCCACTAGTTTATCTATGTAAGTATTTATTTCCAAAAAAAGTATTAATGTATTGGATCGGATGACCGTGTGTAGATTGTCCCAAGATATTATTATTATTTATTATTCTCTTCAATGTACAGAATTGGACCTGTTACAGGATTATTATAAGTATAGATATACCTAAGCTGCGTGGGCTTGAACTGCTCAACTCATGCAAGCTTAGAATTTTAGGCTTACAGTTTGTAACACCTTTTAAACTGGTGAATTACTGATGGCTGTCCCACAAGTCAAATAATTGATAACATAAATACTATGTCCATAGTGCTTTGTGTCTTGCCTGACGAGGTACTGCTTAACAGCAGAAGTTAAATGTGAGCCACTGTGATTTTGGTTCGGTCATGCTCGCCATCGAAAAGTATTTGCTTGTGGCGGCTTCGTGTGGCGGGTCACCCCCTTCCCTCTAATATTCAAACAATAGTCGGCCCGTCAAACAATAGTTTGACGGGCCCGTTGGTCTAGTGGTTAGACACCCTGTCCGCGCTAACCGATGGGTCGTGGGTTCGATTCCCACCAAGTGTCTGGGTGTTATTTATCTATTTAGGTATGTATCTACAAAAGAAAAAAATATAAGTATTAGTATCAGTTGTCTGGTTTCCATAGTACAGGCTCTGCCTAGTTTGGGATCAGATGACCGTGTGTGGATTGTCCCAGGATATTATTATTATTGTTGGTGGGAGTGATGGTTGCTGCTCGAATCAACTCGTGCGCGGGTGCTGCTTGGCCACCAGCCGCTGGTCTGACTAATATCACTTTGGCGTTTTAGTGGTTGGCCACAGTGAACGCCGCGGTGACTTGAGCCTAGCGCGGGCGCGGTGGCAACAGTGACGCGCGGGCTGTTGTGGCGATAACACTAATTGCAGGTGTCGCAAACCTTTTATGAGGATTCTGTGTTTTTTACTGGATAGGCCAATCCTGAGATGGGAGGCGTTGATCATAAGAGATGGTGTGTTGGGTGCGCACGAAATAACTAAAAACAGTTCAATGAATGAAGATTTTAAAAAAAATTATTAAGAATTGAAATTGTAGTCAAAAAAGTATATTTTATTTATTAAGGAACATAAACAATATACATATTATACACTTACAATTTCAAATGTCCAAAAAACCTTTTTTATACATGTATTTAAAGTTATTTAATAATAAAAAAAATACTTAAAACGAGCGACAAGACCGAAATGGTTTGATACCCCGCCAGCCGCGCGATCGGTCGCTTGTTGACTAGGCCCGCAGTGTGGCCAGAACGAGCGGATATGAACGTTTGAAAAGTACGCCCGCTAACTCGCTCAAACCGGTCGCGCTAGGCTCCCGCCTAAGTCACTTCAGTGTGGCCGCAAGCGGCGGTTTCATATGTTTGATATTTCGCGCCCGCCGCCGCCGCCGCGCTAGGCCTGCAGTGTGGCCGACCACTTAGTTTGTTGTAATTTTGTCGTAATTTTATTTTTGTCTTTTCTCTCTTGTTTTATCTTTTGAACGACAGGACACACTATCTCTGATGTTGATCCAATTGTAACAAGACAAACAAAGTTTAAAAAAAGTGAAAAAATGACAAGTCCGCTGAGTTTCTTGCCGGACTTTTCAGGCAAGAAACTCAGCGGGCCGCGATGTTATCCAGTGGTAGCTTTTAAAAAATTTACCATCAAAAGTGTCAAATATTTTTGACGTTTAACCTCAATGGCAAAATTAACAAACGTGTTGAATCATACTGTTTGTATTATTATTTTAAGCAGAGTGGTGGAATATGGCCTAGGCTCCTTTATATTGACGGAAGGCCAGTGCGTTAGTGGGACAAAAACAATGGCTGATAAAAAATATTGTTTTGTTAAAACGACTTTTGTTTACTCATATTCAAACTACTCGTATTGTAATATGATTGCAAATGGGTTTTATTTAAAACTAGCTGATGCTCGGGGGTTACCCGATGTTTACACAGGCTTTATTATTACTAAAACGTGTTTTGAAGAGATTTCTTTTTTAAATGCAGTGTGGACTAATTGTTTGGTATAATTTGAAAATAATGCGTCTAAATTAGATACTTTATAATGAGGACAATATCAACATGTGTGCCGACCATGATGCCGACCAAGCAATTTTCATATCTCTATGTCAACAAATGTGCCCATTTCATATGTGGTAGAGTGTACCTAGCGTTTAAGATGACAGTTTGAAATAAACTTTGAAATCATCATCATCACCAGCCGGAAGACGTCCAATGCTGAACATAAGCCTCCGGCTTAGAACGCCACAATGAACGACAATTGGCTATTTGCATCCACCGGTTGCCTGCGACGCGCATAATGTAGTCTGTCCACCTAGTGGAATGCCTACCTACGCTGCGTCTTTCGTTTCGTGGTGACCACTTGAGAACCTTTCTTTCCCATCGGTTATCGGTTCTTCGAACGATGTGGCCTGCCCATTGCCGCTTCAACTTGCAGTTTGAGAGCTATGTCAGTGAGCTTGATTCTTCGGCGAATATCCTCATTACGTATACGGTTGCGCAAAGAAACTCCGAGCATAGCTCTCTCTGTCAACTTTGAAATATAATTGAAAAATTTATATATTAAAGATACAATATTTGATTATTAGTAAAATTTGTTGAATGTAAACTTAAATACCTATCTGGTTTTCGTAATATGCACTCATCTAAATAGCACCTTTTCCGTAAAATGTAATTAAGTATTTGTCAAAAACAAAACGCAAAGGAATAAACTACATACATTTGCATTTAATCGCCTCATGATAAATTGGAACTGCAAATTCTGGGAGAAATAACATCGCATATTATGATCCGATTATTTTGAACCATCCTGTGTATTTAATAGTGTCAAAACAAAAGATCGGTAGTTACTGCTACGTATGTAGGTAATTCATTTAATAACAACAGCAGTAACATAAATCATTAGACATTAAATTATTATGTACCGAGACACTTTAATAACACATCCGCACATCTTTCATATCATTGAGGTAGTAGGTACATATTACGTATTGACGTAATACAATAATATTGGTTAATAAGTATACTAGGTGGTGGGTGTCTTTAGCAAGTCCAGAATATGTGACTTCGTTCTGGTACTAACGAAGACCATCCAGGAATCCGCCAAGCAGCAGAGTGTAAACATTGCTATATCCTGGTGCGAAGGGCCCAATAGTTGATGAAGATACCGGACACAAGAGACTTAAAACTAATTACTATATTTCGGATGACGAGCGGCAGTGCAATGCAGCTGTCTATAGGCAGGCAGTAAAAAAAGTACCTACCAGAACGCTAAATGAAAGGATAAGGTATTTAATTTTCCTTTTAAAACATAATACATATTTCGCCTCATGATCGTCAGTTTTTTTGTAGACCCTTTATCCATATACTTCCTAAACTATAAGCCGAGAAGGAAACTTTTTTAGTGCTTTATTAAGTCTTAAAACAGATCGAGTCTGATATAGTAGATAATTCTATAATTGGCTTAAAGGCTTAAAAGCAAAATCAAAAGCTGGGTAGCGAAAATCTCTGAATAGTATAAAACAATGTTTGTTTGCTTCTATTTGTAAATTACACAATGAATTTCAAATTTAAAGATTTTTCCGTCTTTTAATAGAGCACTGGCAACAAATATGGGTATATTATTCGTGAATAAGATGGATTTGCATTTAGATCCTTTGTAAGCGAATCAGCTGTTTATAGGCAGGTTGCTTACTATCAGGCTAACGTCTTGCTTGTCTCGTCTCCAGCTTCTCCAGATTGGATAAAATGAACAACAAAAACAAAAATATTAATACGGATCAAATTTTGGGAAGTAATTATACCTATATAGCAAACTAAAGGAAATACCTATTAGGGTTCCATACCTAAAAGCAAAAAAGTAACGGATAGTGCGTCCTCGTCTGTCTATCTGTCTGCCACACCGAAAGTATTTCAGGAACCACTGATGCTGTCGATTTAAAACTTGGATTAGTTTTAGATCTTACTTCCCCAAGCTCATCGCAAATGAATAAATATTTTATTTCTTTTATTTTGTTTTCAATGGGGGCCGAATGGGTCATCAAAATTTTAAAATGAGACTACTATATCGAGGTATCAAATTAAAGGGCTTCATTTCATTTAAAAACAGATTTTTATTTTGGTTTAGGTGGCTTTTAACCAAAAATGTCAAAAAAAAAACATCCACCCTTCCTTATCTCTGAATTTTGTGGAGGCATGCCTAGGTTGGTTTGGAGCTAACGCATTTATATCAGAAGTACCAGGAAAGCATAGGACATTTCTTCTTTTCTCCCTTGCTTTATGTTTCGAACGGTAGGACACACTATCGCTAATTTAATGCCGATTCATTTGTAACAAAACTAAAATGTTTAAAAAGACTGAAAAAATGACAAGTTAGCTAAGTTTCTTGGCGCATCTTCTCAGTAGAGGCCGCGTTGGGATTCGGTGGTAGCTTTTAAAAAAAATGACCTATAAGCCTATTTGAAATAAAGATTTTTGACTTTGATTTTGACTTGAGTAGGCCTCACGTCTTGTGCCTCATGTCATATACCTCCGTGGTACTTCTCCTATAAAGCTCTAAACCGCATTCATATTGCACTGCACTCTTGTGCATAACGTACTATCTATATACCTTCGGTAATAATTTGTCGATTTTATTCCTCAATTATCATTTCTCAGTATATCCTGGACGTAAATAAAAATCACAGTTTTAACATTTCTGTTCACGTGTAAACATTTACAAAATGAACAAAAATAAACAAAACCTTCAATATTATTTAAATCTAATTAATTCTTCTCTAGTGGTACCACGAACAAGAAACGGTTTAATTGATTAAATGCATCTGCAAATTACAGAATTAAAGTCCAATAGCCCAAGAACTCATTCGAAATCTGCAAAATAACAAAGCTCCATGTATAGATCTTAACAATAGCTTATGTTACGTCATACCAAGAACAACAGTGCAGCGTAAGGCCTGTGTACCGCGGCTGTTCTATACGCCAAAGTGCAGGACTAACGCTGGTGAAAGAGTACCCATTCGACTTTTAGAAACATATAACACACACTTCATTGACATCGACATTTTTGCAGTTTCAGAGTCACAATTTAAGAATTTGGCTATTAATAGACTTAATATGATTGATTCTAATAATCCCTGAACACATTGCTGGAACACACAAACTCAAAATTTATTATTTTTCTTAATATTACCTTAGACGCACGATCTTCCTTGTAATCTTTTTATAATAATCTGTGGACTTTGCTGTGGATTACATGTTTAATAGTTATGTAAGTGCGATTTGTTTGTAAGTTTTAACATGTAATTGTTTTTTGTCCCAATAAAGTAAAATAAAGTAAAATAAAATAAAAAATATAGATGGTATAACGCACACTTTTATTTTCATTAAATAAATGACCTAATAATCTCACTCAGTACAGTGAGATCAGGATCCGTGAGATGATTAAAAAACAGCACAGCAGCACAAACAATGAATTTGATTTCATTTATGAGGCTATAACAAAAGAAATCGAGATACATAAAAATAAACATGTCGGTCAACCTCTGCGCTATCAAATAATATAAGTATGTATATTCAAACAAAAGTCTCTCTATCGGAATATTTCCGGAAATCTGGAAATTTGCAACTAACCCATACACAAAGCTGGTCTTAAAGATATTCCAGGTAATTAAAGGAAACTAGAAGAAAAAATTGTCAACAAGTGCCTTGTTAACGCCCGGTTTCTGAAAGGCTATTCAAATGGATATTCAACTAACATGACTGTTAACTTGACAGCTTGTTCAAATCAATTCGGGTTTCTGAAACGTTAATTAGAGAAAAATTTACTAATCTATGATCATTTTAATTTGACATGAAGAATATTATTTAAGTATGGCTACATTTCCTATTTAGTTCAATATTTCATTCAATAGCTCATTCAATTCAAAGATATTATAATCTGTAACTATAGATGGAAGATCTACAGGAGGGATGGTCACTTTCTTTCTCATTCGCACAAGAAAAGAATGACTTTATATAGGTTACATGTGATAGAAAGAAACAGAGTATTTTTTGTCCTTCAGCATGTGTCAAGATTCGAAGGAAAAGCACCAGTGGTACCCCATAGAGATAATAATTTTGATTGTCAAGCGGCTCCACACTCTTATTTCGTGGGCCTTCATCCCGCGCGGATGTGGAGTGCGCATTTCACTATCGTAAATTTCAAAAGTAGCAATTGTTAATACAATCTTGGTATTTTTGTTGCAAAGGCCTTTTTATACCTAATAATTAGGTAATCTATCATAAACTAGTAAATTATCCAAAACAAATGGTATAATTTAATACTTAATTGGTCGACCAACACCGATTAGTTGACATTGTATTTGACAAGAGAATAATCTATGATCATGGCTTAATTAGCCTTTCAGAAACCCAAATTGGCTTTGACATGAACTTTCTGAAGCAAAATTTAACAGCCGTGTCAACTGACAGGATGTTCAAATTAAAATAGTTGATCATGCTTTCTGCAACCCAAAATACGCTTGACAGGAGATTTGACATCTTGTTAGATGAGTTTTGCGTTGATCATCCTTTCGGAAACCGGGCGTAATTAAAACCCGTAACATATTGTCCGATAAACAGTTTGGATTTGTGGCGCTTTGGCGCACTATGTCTGTGTTGAAGGTTGCAAGAGTAGGTTATTGTTCGTCACTCTCTGGTCTACGGGAGAGCAAGCTCTGTGGTCGTTGACGTGGACAATAGAGTCTGTCTAGTCAAACTTGAGAGTGGAAAAAGGCGGCAAATTTAAAAAAATTAGGTGTTGCAACCCTGTTTAAACTAGGAATAATCATACTTGATACTTTAATATATTCGTTATACTTTAGAAGACCAAGGTCTCTATTGTGCTGATGTCGATGATGACACTGGGCTGTTTTAATGGGTAAAAGTCCAACGTTACCCGGCCTCCACCCCTACGTAGACCGGGTGCCTTTTGAAGGTTTCCTCTCCGACAAAAAAGAGGTTAGGTCCCTTGTGCAAGGGTAGGTACCAACCCTCCAGGTAGGTACCAACGCAAGGTCAGACAATCTGCCACCAAAAGGCAATGTGTAAACTTTATTTTGTTCCGGCTTGAAAGGCTCTATAGATGCTATAACCCTCCTTCTGGGGCAGTCGGGCAAAAATTACCGCTTCAAAAGACTTCATAACCCATGTCTCGGGTGATGAGCGACAGTTTCATATATAAAACACTAATATACTGAGAAGCAGTGCAGTGTAGCTGTCTATAGGCACGTGTGTCGCTTACCATCAGGCAAATATCTAACTTGTTTCGTCATTAACTGCCGCACTCACAAACCCCAATTAATTTTTTTTTTATTCTAATTAAGTCACTTTTTAAAATCTAATTAGTTCGACTGTCGGAGTCGTTTATGATTAATATCGAATACTGAACACGAGATATTTGTTATATCTACTCATTATCAGCGTATTAAGTATTAATGGGCTTCGAGTGTCGAAATAATCCGATTTCAAAAAATGATTTAAGCATCATTAACTTTCATTGACGTTTGTAGGTTCGGCAGTAAGTCGATTAAAATAAAAGAAATAAGGTGAATTAAGATTAGATATTAGATTTTAAATACTTAATTGCACCGTATACATATTGCTTATCATTAATCCATGCATTAGAATAGAATAAAAAAATAGAATAGAACAAATTTGTTATTTATTTGTTTAATTTAATAATCATCATATCAAATTACAGGATTTTAAACTCAAACTCACAAATCTTTATTTCAAATAGGCTTAACGCTAACCTAACTTTTCAAGGGTGATTTTTTAAAAGCTACCACCGGATCAGATCGCGGTCTTCACTGAGAAGATCCGGTAAGAAACTCAGCGGGCTTGTCATTTTTTAACTTTTTTTAAACATTGTTTTGTTACAAATGAATCGACATTAGCGATAGTGTGTCCTGCCGTTCGAGCATAAAGCAAGGGAGAAAAGAAGAAAACAATAAATAACGACAAAAATTACAACAAACTAAAAGGCCAAAGGGATAGTAGTCGGACTAGTCCCCCCAAGCAGCACCCGCGCACTAGTTAAACTGGACTATATTATTAACGAGGCACAGTTTTATCATAATATTTTCTTTTGTTCATGTCTTCGCAATTTCATAAAACTTATTTTTCATTTACCATAGAGTCATCCGTCCGAGTCGCACAGTACTTCTCAGTAGTCCAAAGTCTTCGCAAGGGTCGCTGGTACAATTCTCTTCGATCGCTTCCTTAAGATGTTTCTGCTGTCGCTTGTAAACACAAACTGTCTGGGTGCCTCTATTCGTCGGCTTATATACCTAAATTAACAGAGGGGTGGAAATCTCTCGAATGTACTCGTAAGTAGGTACCTATTCGTGGCCTTCAAGAAATAACTAACAATAGGCGGGGCAGTGAACCGAGCGCGAGCGCGTAGGTAGGTACATACGTAAGTACTTTCCGAATTTGAGGGAACTACTTTCTATTGAGAATTCCAGATTTTTCGATACGAATCGATAGTAGACCTATAGACTAACAATGTGTTTTGAGATCATTGCAATTCAGTAATAATTAACCGAGTAATTAACACTTTTATGTCGCGATCGTAATACTACCCCCCTCTCTTAGTTATGCTCGTCCCGAGCATCATTAGCTCCATGATAACGTGCCAATCTATCCAGGTGAACTATCTTAGGTTTGCCTCGGGGTCCCTTCTTGATGCGGTAGGTGACGTCGTTGATCCTTGTAATAACAGTAAAGGGTCCTTCCCAACGGGCTTGTAGTTTCGGAGACTTCCCTTTTCTGCGAAGCGGATTGTGAAACCACACTAGCGTTCCTTCATCGAAACCAATGGTATTCGCATTTCGATCGTAGCGGGTCTTCATTCTCTCGCTGGTCTTCAGACTGTTCTCCCGCACTCTCTTGTGCACTTCGTCCAACTGATTTTGAAGATCGCACACATAGTCTGTAACGGGCTTAAGGCTGTCAGATGGGGTACCCGTTATTGCGTCCACCGGAAGTCTCATCTCTCGCCCGAAGTTCACCTTGGCTGGCGTGTTCCCCGTACTATCATGTACTGCAGAACGATAGGACATCAGGAATAAAGGGATGTACTGATCCCAGTCCCTTTGATGATCATCCACTACCTTGGCCAAATGATTCTCTAGAGTTTTGTTAAATCTCTCGACCATTCCATCTGATTGCGGATGAGCTGGGGTCGTACGGGTCTTATTCCAAGAAGTTTGCACATTTCTTGAAATACGGCAGATTCGAAGTTACGTCCCTGGTCCGAATGAATTTCCATGGGTACACCAAATCGACATATCGCCTCCTGGACCAGTTTCTTGGCTACCGTTATTGCTTCTTGGTTGGGTGTTGCGAACACCTCAGGCCACTTACTGAAGTAATCCTGCACTACTATTATGTACTTGTTCCCATCGTCAGTCTGTGGAAACGGCCCAGCTACATCAATCGCGATGCGCTCCCATGGTGCCCCAACGCTATAGAGCTTCAGCTGTCCCTTACTTCTGGTTTGCGGGCCTTTTACCGAGGCACAAGCAGTACATTAACGGCACCAATCTTCGACATCTTCACGGCATCGTAGCCAGTAGAACCGCTGTCTGACTTTAACGAGAGTTTTCTTGACTCCAAGATGACCACCAGAGACACCATCGTGGACGTGCCGTAGAAGAGGGGCCACCATGATTCGTGGTATTACCACTTGCAGAGTGATTTCCCTTCCGTCGTTGGACTCCCATTTCCTGCACAGCAGATTGCCTTCCAGAACCGAGCTGTCCCACTGAGCCCAATAACTTTTAGTAGTCGCGTTGTAAGCAGACACATCCTTCCATTGAGGTTTGTTCCCACTTTGCTTCCAGCGCAGTATAGGTCCAAGGTCGTCATCTTCTTCTTGGGCCTTCCTCATATATCCAGTCCACTCATCGTCTAAGCCATGCGTCCTTATAAGGTTTACTTCTTCTCGGGCTTCATTTTTACCACAGTGCTTGCAGTCGGCAACGCAAGGTCTTCGTGACAGAGCATCCGCGTTGTTGTGCCCTTTTCCGCTGCGATGCTCGATTACAAAGTTGAACTCCTGCAGTTGCTCTATCCATCTTGCTACTTGACCTTCTGGATTTTTAAACTGTAACAACCACTTTAATGCGGCATGATCGGTTCTAAGGGTGAACTGTCTTCCTATAAGGTATTTCTGAAAATGTTGTAAAGTCTTTACTACAGCAAGTAATTCACGGCGGGTAACACAGTAATTTCTTTCTGGTTTGGAAAGTGCTTTGCTGAAGTATGCAATTACCACCTGGCGGTCCCCTTGTGTTTGCGACAACACTCCACCGATTCCCGAGTTACTAGCGTCTGTGTCCACAGTAAATCTTCCTTCCCTGCTTGGGTAACCCAATATAGGAGCTTCACAAAGCCGTTGCTTAAGTTCACTAAAAGCATTCTCGCAATTCGAGTCCCAGATGAAATCGCGTTTATCTTCTGTTAATTGATGTAATGGTTTTGCCACGTCCGAAAAATTCTTAATGAAGCGCCTGTAGCGTACACACTTGTACTGCATGACAATGTTGCAAAATATCGAGACATATCTCGGCCCCTCTTGGCAGTTTTGATGGGTATCATCACGCATAAAACGTCCGGAGGGGGTCCTCCGGACGTTTTATGCGTGTCCATATTGATATCATCGGGCCTTTGTCTCCATGCATAAGATTTCGTTATTGTTTAACAGCAATAGAAAGAGTAACCAGATGACCTGAAGTCTGGCCAATTGGCCGAGGAGGTAGCCCAAACCTTTACAACAGGGTGGATTTCTCGTTTTGGCGTACCTTCTGTCATTACGACCGATCAGCCTAGTTTGAGTCTGACCTGTTCCGTGTTGATGTAGAGCTTTGCAACCAAGCGTATAAGAATCCTGGCTGGCTACCCAATAGGTCGTTGGTTCGATTTCCACCAAGTGCCCAACCACTTGGTGGAAATCGAACCGAACAAAATTTTTATTTATCTATTTAAGTATATATTTACCAGTAAAAGTATATGAGTATTACTAAAAGTTGCCTGGTTTCCATAGCATGGCTCTGCCTAGTTTGGGATCAGATGACTATGTGTGGATTGTCCCAGGTTATTATTATTATTATAAAGACAAACAATATATGTGTTTCAGCTGCTAAGTGACGACAGTAAATAGAGCACGTTTTATCTGGTAACATCTTAATGTTATGTTTACCACATGAACACGATAACTGGTAATGGCGTATGGGTATCGGTAGCGGTAAAATATCCTTATTTACGTAAGAACAAGATCATCTCTTTTCTAATTGGAACTGTTGACAAACATAATTTGTTTAGTGTTATCGTTTCCTAAAGGTATTGACTTACATTTTATCAGTGTCATACATAAGTACAAGTAAAATAAATTATAAAGGTACAGCCTCTCATTAGGCAACGTCGATGTTGTGACACACTGTATATAACACTTTGTCTCAAAATGACGATCACAGACAGAAATCAAAATTACAAACACGGGAATAATGTTGGCATTCCGTCCATCCTCGTCTTTAATTCGCATTTATTTTTGTCTTATCAAAGACTTTGATAATCTGGAAGAATACATTTGAATTATTATTATTATCATATCAATTAACATAAAGTATATAGAGACGGCAAAATATTTATAGACCGAATAAATATCAATTACTCTAAACTAAAACTAAAAAGACAAGCCCGCTGAGTTTCTTGCCGGATCTTCTCAGTAGCGGCCGCGTTACGATCCGGTGGTAGTTTGTTAAAATGATTTTTGTGTAAGTGCCTCCGTGGGGCCTATACATAATAAAGATATTTTGACTTTGACTTTTGACTTAAAACAAAAAGACGTAGAATTTATATTTATGCCACTATTAGAAACTACTTTACCACCGATACTCATGACGTGAGGACTTTTTCAAGCTCTATCGTAAACAAATCGTTTAAAATTTTACACAAAATATCCCGCTATTCTTCATATATCAGTAATAAATTGTGATCAATTTAAAGAAAAAACATGTATTCTACGATAATAAACAAACAATAAAACCAATACCAATACAATAAATATATACCATAAAAATATTGCAAGCAAAAATGCAATCAGAAATAGTAATAAATTACCTGTGATCCTGTGAAATGTGTACTTATTAGTTTTATTATGATTTGTAACAACACGTGCCCTTATTGAGTCCAATAACTACAGATACAGTGTTTTGAATAATTAACAACATTCATTCGATTTCATTTAACCTGGTTGATGTTATTGCATTCATAGTTTTTAGGGTTCCATACCTAAAAGGTATAAAAGGAACACTTATGATCTGACTTCGTCTGTCAGTCTGTCACACTTATATATTTCAGGAACTACTGATGCTATCGATTTGAAACTTGGAATAGTTTTAGATCTTACTTACCCAACATCATCGCAAATGAAATATAAATATATTTGTTTTACTTTTTTATAAGATGGGGGTCGAAATGGGTCATCAAATTTCAAAGTGAGTCTACTATGTCGAATGGGGTGTCATATGAAAGCAAGCCTCCTAAGCAAGGTCCTCCTCCTCCTAATGGGATTGGCAAGTTTGCGTTAAGATTAATTTAATGCTACAAAGCAGGTACAGTAACGAAATTCTGTGAATGACCTCAACAAAATAATTAAGCAAACTAATTTTCAGCATTTTTCGAAAATAACCCTCAGCGGTTGATTTTCGAAAAATGCCAACTAAAAGGATTGCACGAAAAACACAATGGCACGAAACGGACTCTGTATGTTTCATAATACGACTAGGCTGATCATACATAGTAAAAGGTAGAGTGTAGTCAGAGAAAAATATTCCAAATATCAACCCATAAATGATCGAAGCCAAAAAGTTAATAAAAGGATTGCAAAATATGTACAGTACGTTTTTTTGTATTTAATGTTATAGTCATGATAGAGTTCCATAGGTACCTAAACAGTAATACGTAAAACACCGGTCAAGTGCGAGTCGGTCTCACTCACCGAGGGTTTTCTATAGCTTGTTTGGACCTATTAAAGTTAATTTACTATTTGTCTCATCATTAGCAGCCGATAGACGTCCACTGCTGAACAAAGGCCTCTCCTTAGAAGGGAGGGTTCGCCAAAATCCCCACGCTTGGCAGGCGGCTTGGGTAATATTTGTAATTTCTATTTGTCTAACACCTCAAATATAAAAAAAAACCGCAAAACTAAGTTTGTTTGTCGAGGTTTTTTTAGGATTACTAAGAAACTGTACTACTTAGAAAGATCATTTTATTTTTCCTGTAAAATATAGATAGACGTAATTATATTACCTTTAATTATTTCTGATTTTTTCCACCACAAACTTCGGAGATAAGGGGGATTTTATTTTGAGCTTTTGATTATAAGCCAAAGACTTCGTGACATAAACCAAAATAAAAATGTGTTTTGAAATGTGCAAATGAAGCCCTTCCATACTCGATAAAGTAGTCTCACTTTGAAATTTTGATAACCCACTTCGTTTAAAAAAACAATAAAAGAAAGAAAAATATTTAATAATTATAATAATATCTTTGGACAATCCACACACGGTCATCTGATCCCAAACTAGGCAAAGCCTGTACTATGGAAACCAGACAACTGATACTAATACTTATATACATTTTTTTTTTTGTAAATACATACTTAAATAGATAAATAACACCCAGACACTTGGTGGGAATCGAACCCACGACCCATCGGTTGGCGGACAGGGTGTCTAACCACTAGACCAACGGGCCCGTCAAATTATTTATTTCATTTGCGATGGGGAAGATATGTAAGATCTAAAACTATTCCAAGTTTGAATTAAATTAAATTGATAGCGTCAGTGGTTCCTGAAATATAATCATAGGTATGACAGATAGACAGATATACGAAGTATCACCATAAGGGTTCCTGTTACCCTTTAGTTATGGAATCCTAAAAAAGGAACTCTCATGGTGCGACTTCGTCTGTCTGGCCCACCTTATCTCCAAAGTTTGTAGAGGGAAAAATCTGAAATAATTGTAGGCGATACATTTTTATTTATATTTTACAGGAAAAATAAAATGATCTCTCTAAGTAGTAGTAGATTGTACTTTAGATTTTTTTTCCTAAAAATAAAGCCTAAAAATCCTTAACAAACAAACTTAGTTTTGCGGTTTGTTTTTTTGCTATCTAAGGTGTTAGACAAATAGTAAAATAACTTTACTAGGTTCAATGAAGGTATGGAACCCTCGCACTTGACCGGTTTTTTATATTAAAATAAAGCAATGAGTATTTAAGAAATCCATTCAGGCACTAAAATAGGAGCTATGATACCTTACACAAATACAGGCTATGTCATCAAGTATGTACATATGTCTACATAATACTTATTAGGTCTGGGGTTATTATAAGTGTAAACAATATTTTTAAGAACCTAGATCCCTAATTCAAAACGTGAGCAAAGCCGCGGGCTACAGCTAGTACATAATAAAAATATTTTGACTTTCACTGGTGTGAACGCTTTTTGTCGGGCGATCACGAGGCACACGTCGGGGGCACGTTGCTTTGAAGCCTTTTGGTGTTCACATTGAATAAAGGCAAGGCTACGCGCTCTAACCGGGTAACCTTCATGACGTCGTCATCCACATACTGTATGAAACCTTACAAGGTTATTGCCAATCTACCTACGCTCCAATACATTCCCACCGTTTAGTACAAGAATTATCCCTCTTTACACTAAATAATTTTTAAGATAGTGCTGATTAAAAAATTACGCGCAACAAAATAACTTTTAATTAAAGTTTACTTGTTTAGTGAGATAAACATGCGAAACTACAAGTCGACAGGCAAAGTATTAATCTTTATCCAACTTAATGTCTTAGTTATGTCTCTACTCAATACGGAAATTATATTTTTTACACCGACGGGCAACCCAGTTAACATCGTCATCGTCGTCATCATCATGGACGCACTTAACATAATATTCACTAAAAAGTGTCAAATAAAATATTATCAATAAAAATAAAACCTAACTTCAAAGAATGATCTAAAAAGCATTAAATAATAAAAATATATTGAAGTCGGTGCCAGTAGGTACTGATAAATGATAATATTAGTTAACACGCCGTAACGCTATTCTTAACACCGACTTCAATATACTTTCGTTATTTTATGCTTTTTAGATAATTTTCTTTGGAGTCCGTTTTTTTGTAATATTATAGGGGCCTATTAAAGTTATTTTACTATTCGTCTAACACCTCAGATAGCAAAAAATAAACAAACCGCAAAATGATATCGAGATTTTTTTAGAATTACTAAAAAACATCCCTTGAAAATATAAATAGATATGTATTCCCTTAATTATTTTAGATTTTTCCCTCCACAAACTTTGGTGTTAAGGGCGGTATTTTTTTGGCATTTTTCATTATTATCCCAAAACTACGTGACATATACGAAAATAAAAATTTGTTTTGAGATATGCAAATAAAGCACTTCTATATAATACCCCACTCGATATAGTAGTCTCACTTGAAATTTTGACGCCCCATTTCGACCGTTTGGTGTGTTTGGAGTGGTACCACGGACATTTTTTTACACTGGGATACTACGGACAACTCCGTGGTACCACCAGAGATAAATTAATTAGATTTAAATGATATTATCTTTATTTTCGTTCATTTTGTAATCGTTTACTTACGCCCATTAAAAAAACATACATATATATTTTTTTCATTTGCGACATGAGGTTGGGTATGTAAGATCTAAAACTATTCCAACTTTCAAATCTATATCGTCAGTGGTTCCTGAAATTTATAGGTGTGACAGACACACGTTGCTCAGTAATAAAGTTCCAATTTTGTAATACGTCATCGTGTAGAACTACTTGGAATAAAAAAATAATATTTAATGCAAATATTAATTAATGAAGGTGGATAAGGGAACCCTTGGATGGCTACTAGTAAACTTGTAAAATAAAGTTTGGGCTCATTTGATTTGTTTTAAAGAGTTCTTTTCAATTTGACAATTAATGAGTACCTGATGATGGAACTGGAAGGTGAACCCTGGAATCGCTACTAGTAAACACATCGAGTTTGGCTCATTTGATTGGTTTTAAAGAGTTCTTTTCAATTTTACCATTAATGAGGACCTGATGATGGAACTAGAAGGTGGGTGACGAAACTCTGGAATGGCTACTAGTAAATACATCGTGTTTGGGCTCATTTGATTCATATTAAAAAGTTCTATTCACTTTGCCCAATAATCAGGACCTGATGATGGAACAGGCAGGTGGGTGACGGAACCCTGGAACGGCCACTAGTAGACTCCATAGAGTTTGGGCTCATTTGATTGGTATTAAAAAGTTCTATTTACTTTGCCCAATAATGAGGGTTGATGATGGAACTGAAAGGTGATTGACAGAACCCTGGAAAGATTACTAGTAAACCCATCGAGCTGGGACTCATTTGATTTGTATTAAAGAGTTATATTCACTTTGCCTAATAACGTGGACCTGTTGATGGACCCGGAAGGTTTGTAACGGAACTCTTGAATACTACTTGTAAAGTACTTTCGACTGTTTAAAGGGTAAAATCGTAGTGCTTTCTTAAACTTCGCCAACTCATTGAGATACCTAAGCGCAATATTTCACCATAATCACCAGCCAAAAGACGTCCACTGCTGAACAGAAGCCCGCCCCTTAGTGGTTGCCATAATCCCCACGCTTGGCAGGCGGCTTGGGGATCGCAGTATAGGTGGTAGGTAATCCAATAGAAGATGCTGCTGCCCGTCATCTTGTTTTCCCTTAGTCGCCTCTTACAGACACCCAACGGGAGGAGATGGGAGGGTGCTATCCTTACCCGGACACCCTACGGCGTAATATCAACTCTAGTAAAATATGTTTTGCCACTACCTGCCTACGATTCAAGCTACGAGCAAATCAAATAGGCTAATTTTATCCGTAGTTTAGACTAAAAAATATAAAATTTAATTAATAGTTAAAAATACACGCTTTTATAAGGAATACTGTTGATCGAAACCTTTCTTTCTTTCTACCTCGTGTTTGTAATTTATAGATTATATTTATGTGTAAAAGCGTAGGGTGCCTTTTCTGAATAACAGCTTAACATTTCTATCAAATTTCAAGTACGTTAAGTATTTGTATTTACATGACAATAATTTGGAATCATTTACAGAGAAAAAGTGCCCCACGCTTTTACACTTTTATCTATAAATTACAAACACGGGGTAGAAAGAAAGAAGGGTTTCGATAATTTATTTTATTGCTTTTTAGTGAAGTATTCCTTATAAAAGCGTGTATTTTTAGTTTTTTAAACTATATTAATTTATTTTTACCTTTTAGATAAGGAACCCTAAACATATTGAATGTCCTGGTGCGACCCATTTAGTTTTAGTAATATGTTAAAATATGTAGATGAAATGTGGATTAAAAAACACAATTTTCTAATCCTTACCATGCAACATTATTTATTATACCTCTGTCCAAAAATGTACGTATGTGTTTTTAATAGAAATGATTGGCACCTATAATAAAATGACCCGGGGTCAAACATGAAAAATCATATAAATCTTGAGAAGTGTTTACCCGGAGAGGGCATGAATTTGATATACATACATTTTATCTCACACATAATTGTATTGAACTGTTCATATGTAAAAATTATGAAAGATGAAATTCTATTTAAATGAAATTTTTATTATTTCACAGCAGCCTCCCATAGGCCTCCGTGATTTGGGCTGTAGGCTGGAACAAAGTGAAATTGAATTCCTTTCTGAAGTGAATAATTATGAACGGATTCTTGGAAATCTCTACTGATATGCAGTTTGTATAAATGAAGTAACTGGTTATTGGCTTCTATGAAAGTGGATGCATTGTCACAAAAAACATCAGGTGGCTGGGTTTCGTCGCACGCTGCCTACTTTCACACTTTGGTAACTTTTTAGTTTCTTAATGTAGTCGATAGCATAATGTCAACTTTTTAAAACCACCATATATTAGATCGCACCATGCCTACTTTTTTATTTTTGCCACAGTTACATCGCAATTCGCCAACTTTTTAGAAATTCAAACCTGTCGATCGCATAATGCCTATTTTAGTACAGTTACGTTGAAAATATTTACTTTGAAAAACATGCTGCAATGATTATTCCGTGTGTTGCATTCGTGTTAAGTTAGGTACTTGATTTTTTGGGTTGAACAAACTTAGTTTGGTGTTGGTTACTTTAAGTAGTATCGGAAGTTGTAACATTTTTGGTTCTAACTTAATAACACAAAAAAATTATAGGTACCTACACCATCCTGAAATTTCATTCACCAACGGAAGCGTCGATAAAATTATTTCCGATTTTATTGGCAGGAGGCTGCAACTAGAGGCAAATTAAGGGCTTTTTAAAACTCAAATAATCCAACATGATTATTTCAACATTAAATAGATTATGTTCCATTTGATAAAAATAATTAGTACCTAAATATTTCATATAATTCTTATTCTTTTTTTAACCTATGTTGTCCCACCACTGGGCCAGCCCTATGACCAACCACGCGCTTGTAGTGGGCCACATCAGACTAATACTTGCATTCATCACGCCAACGGCGATGATTCCTCGGCGACGACGTCCATCCTTCGGCATCCATTGCGTAATAAAAAATTATACAGGTTTTCCAAAGCTGTTTTTCCAAAGTTTACTAAACAGTTATAGATACGAAATATAACAAATTTTGTGGCGACTGTACAATTTGTAGGCTACTTACATATTTAATGTACTAACGATAGTAAAAGTAGGCTTGCTGCGATTAGAATATTGTGTTAGATAAAAAAGTTGTCTATATGCGATTGTAGGCATATTACGATCTAATGTATGCTGGTTTTAAAAAGTTGGCATTGTGCTACCGATTACATTAAAATACAAAAAATTACCAAAGTGCGAAAGTAGGCAGCGCGCGACGAAACCGATGGCAGTACTCCGCGAGAAGCAAATCTTTTGAAGGCTGCCAGGAAACTGTCCATAGACATGTCAGACACAACCTCAAGGTTTATTATATTTATTATAGATGCCCCTTTGAAAGCTATTCCACAGCCTGATCTCACTGAGAAACCATCAAATCGACTTAGATTTTGGAAATATTGTGAACAAGCAAGACAACATTTTTGGAAGGTTTGGTCTAGGAATTATTTATCGTCACCTATTGAAATAACAAAGTGGTATAAGGTATTACCTAATCTTAAGGTAGGAACTGTGGTTTTATTGGTAAACCCTAATGCTTCACCCCTTCATTGGCCCTTGGGCAGCGTCACAAAGGTGTTTTGTGGCAATGAAAACCATGTAAGGGTTGTAGAAGTCAAAACAGCTGATCATAATTTTCACAATCGTGCTATTTGAAAAAAAAATATTGCCTGTTGACTACATCTCTATTAATAACTAGCTGACCCACGCAGCTTCACCCGCGCTGTGTTTACGCTAACTAAACTTTCAATAATATACATTCGCATAGAATACAAAACCTCCTTTTTTAAAGTCGGTTAAAAACTTTTACCCAATTTGTACTTGCCCTCCGATGCACGGAGACGTTTAGTTCAAATGGCGTTAAACGGTCACCCATCTATTTAATGACCTGGCCTAACGTTGCTTAACCTGATCGATTTCCAAACATTGTTAACAACTGTCTATGAGTGTTCCCTTACAAATATTTATTAAAATTATAATGAAAAATTGTTAAATCGGAGCAAGCGTATAACCAAGTACACATTTTGACTTTAATCCCCTCTCCCAAGGGAACCGTTCCGAATGTCGGGATAAAAAGTATCCTATGTCCTACCTCGGAGTATTAACTCAAATCATGCCAAGTTTCGTTTCAATCCATCCAGTAGTTTCGGCGTGATGCTCAGCCGAGATACAGGCAGAGAGACAGACAGACAAAAAAAAATTAATTTTTGGCTTTAGTATCGATTATAGAATGCCCTCCAAACATAATTTTCAAAATATCTTCAATGTACAGAATTGGACCTGTTACAGTTTTATTATAAGTATAGAATAAAAAAAAATACATTTTTGGCTTTAGTATCGGTTATAGAATGCCCTCCAAACATAATTTTCAAAATATCTTCAATGTACAGAATTGGACCTGTTACAGTATTATTATAAGTATAGATAATCATCATCAGGTTTATTCTGTTTTCATATTATCATAGGGTAAAGCATTTTCAATACAATAATATCTTTAAAAAAAAAATTGAACCGACTTCAATATCACTGAAAAGTATAAAATAATTTAAATATTATTGAAGTTGGTGTTAGCTTACCGGCTGTGTATATTTGGCACCAACTTCAATAATATTTAAATTATTTTATACTTTTCAGTGATATTGAAGTCGGTACAATTTTTTTTTAAAAGATTTTATTTTAAACTTTTTAGTGATATTTTCATATATAAAGATTGAACCATCGAAAACCGTAAAATTATCTAGGTAGGTTATGATCACATTATCGTCTAAATAGTTTTACATAATTCATGTTTCTTCAGAAAAAAATGTCCGGTCGTAATGAAATTTGCATGGAATCATCATAGCAGTTTACTCTCTCGAATAAAAAAAGAATCATCGCAATCGGTTCATAATTGTCAGAGCAATGTAATGGAGAACATCAGTTTTATGGTTTTTACCAGATAAATTTCTCCACATCGTTCATGGTCCTCCAGGAAGTTCTTATCCGGTTGTAATAAAATTCATACAGATTTAATGCAGTGGTTTCTTCTTTCGAATAAAAAAAGAATCATTGAAATTGGTAAATATTTGCCAGAGTTATGACCATTTTTGTCCTTAAAAAGCGACATAAAGTCATCGATATAGGCTTTCCTGCAGCTCTCAGTGCGCAGTCACCATTCTTGTTTTTTCAGGAACTACTTATTACTAAGCAATCATTTTTTATGGGACCCAATCAATGGATTGAAGAATGGATGGAAGAAAGATTTTTTCCTATCGGTTCATAATTGACAGAATTATGTGCGAACATACATAAAATATATTTATATATATACAGACGAATTAAGGACCTCCTCCTTTTTTGAAGTCGGTTAAAAATTCATTTGTTTCTCGTAGATATTTGCGCTGCGATACGAATTCGCAGTTATGTGTGGGATCCCATATCTATGTATTTACATGTTTACATTTTATAAATTATATTCTCAAATAAGTTTGTATAGACAAGTTGTAATTGATTTTATATAACAAGTAGTATTAATTATATCGAACCACACATTTAGTTAAATTGAACGGTGGTCATTTAGCATTATATTCAGATAATTTGTGGTCCTGGCGGATTATGTATAAAACCATAAATTTTTACGTTGGCAAATCTGCCCTCTCGCTCCTACTCGGTACCTACTTGTGCACATCATTGTTTGCTGTTACAATATAATTAATTTCCATAACATTTAATACAGTGTTTGATTTAAATATCCTAAAAGTGAGTTTTGATTTGAGACATTTTGATGTCTATTTAGTCATGCGAGGAAGTGAAAATATAAGGTAACAGAAAAATAATTAGAGTACGATTTTGGGAGCGTCTTCGTCAAAACAGCGATAAGCAAGAAATTTTATTAAATCAAAAATTAGGATTTCGACTTTTATTTCGTAAGATTCGCGTCCTAAGGGGTCCAAAACAGTGTGTTTTATAAAAAAACCCTGCCTTATAAAATAATTACATGGTTTCCGTTATAACCGACTTAAAAAAGGAGCAGGTTTTCAATTGGTCGTGTTTGTATTTTTTTAAATGTATGTTCACTCATAATTCCGCCAAATATGTACCGATTTGGATTTACTTACCTAAAATACGTTCCATCAAGTTGGTCCCATAAAAAAATATTACATACGAACCAGAAGTTTTTGAAAAGACATGAATGGTGCGTTAGAATTATGCCTAAAAAACATATATGAAAATAAAATAAAATTAAATTAAACCACATTACACTAAGAAATATGAACCGTTTTAGATAATTCTTTTTTTAATCGAGTGAGAAAACTATTACAATAATTCCATACAAATATTACAACGACCGGACAAGTGTAGACAACATGAATGATGATGAAACTTTATAGACGATATCTTCGACTAAAAAATGGTCATACACCATCCAGATCATCCTACTGAATTCAATGATTTATTTTTAGTGGTTTTATAGTTTTAATATAGATTATTTAAGAGAATACTATGACTCTCTCTCCAATTTAAGAGCTGTGCTCTTGTCGATGAAGCAATTTCCAATCCTGATACGACACTCCACCCACTTTTTCTACTACCTGCTTCATGAAACTTCGCCTTGGTCTGCCTCTTCCCCTTTTCCATTCTATCTTACCTTCCATTCCACTATCGTTTTAAAGAAGGTTTCGTGTCGTATCAAGTGGCCAATCATCTTTCTTAAAATTTCTCTTTCTTCATTAACCAAAACTTCCTCATTCGTCCAACTTATTCCCTCCATTCTTCTTATGACTAAAAAGAATACTAATCTAATAATAATAATTCTAATGACACATTTTTCTGAAAATCTGATCCGTCATTCAACTATATCGTATAAAGCATAGAATAAATAACAGGAAAAATAACTTTTATCCACCGTTACGGTTCAAAGACCCCGTCGTTGAAAACGCAACATTCACAGCTGGTAGTAGGTTCGGGGCCTTTTATATACGACAAACAATACACAAGGTGTAAACAAAACATCCTTGCTATTGCATAGTACAGGCTCTGCCTAGTTTGGGATCAAATGACCGTGTGTGAATTGTCCCAGGATATTATTATTATTATTGATAATTATAAACGTTTTAAAACACATCGAAATTTATTTTTTTAACAGACGAGGAATGTTTAATTATTTTTTGAAATCAGAGCGTATGAATGATTGTATGGAAAACAGCTCACTCACCAGCTATGTGGTATATCGGTGCCGGTGTTCGAGTTTTGACTCTCCCAGGGTGGTTTTGACTGCTTCTGGAAACCAGCTCCCCCACCGGCGAACATTAATACCACTAAATGTAGCAACTGGACGTCAAACACTTGAACACCAACCACCATTAAACACTGATCACTCGCGTGTCAAACAAATCAATCTCTCTCATTGTTTATGTTTGATGCAAATATTATTATTATAATGTATTTATCGGTTCGTTCGCTTCACCGGCGAGCGCTCTCTCATAGACGTTTTCCTAAAATATTTTCAGTGTGCGTCAATTATTCCGGGATTCTCAGTGCGCGTCCCACCGCCGGCGACGTGTCCGAGACGGCTGGGTTTTATTTTTACACTGGACATTTCTTTTTCCCTCAGCACATTTGCGTAATTACACTTCTCGCTTTCATGTATACAATTATCTAAGTTTTATCATTAAGAGGGCCATAGTGTAAATATGAGTTTCTTATTTATAAATAGATGGTAATTTTATAATAGTTTGTACGTCATTCTTCGTGTATTGGGTCAATGCCGGTTCTAAATATCTATATTATATTAAGATTTGATTTCGAAATGGAATTATGCGATGTCGTGAATTCTAAAATTATGTGTATTTTGTTGCAAGAGGGATACTAGGAATCAGTTGACTACTATAAATGTAATATAGCGATGTTTGTAGCACATGCTATTTATTTCCATCATTAATCCTACGTTCATACGGCTCTTTGTTTTATATTAGAGCTGTAATTTGGTAATGAAGTAGCATTGGTTAATGAGTTTTTGTAAATTATCTCCATCCATCCTATAGAGTCATTCATAATAGTGTATTGATTAAAATATGATTAAAATTGATTGGACACTATCGTCACAAAATATGCAGAGTTCATCAAACAATTTGTTGTTTATTGTCAGTTACACACCTGCATATATTTACCTTTATCTTAATAATTTTGATATTATGACTATACTATATCTTTAATGAGTAAACACTAACATAAAAGGTGAAGTAGCATGTTTTAAAACAATTCAAGTTTTAGTAGTACATATTACATACTATTGTAAATAAAACTGCTAGACACTATAAGCACATAAGCATGCATAGTTAAATTTAACAGTTACTTCAGTTTCACGAAATCATGTGACTAATGACAAAGTAGAAGATGCAAACATAAGCCAACTTTGATAAGAGTATTACAGCACTAGCTGGAAACGAAGAGCTTAAAACAAGGTTCATAGGTAGCAAAAGTTTATAAGCGTATTATAAGTACTAACTTTTGACCAGGTAGAAATGAAAATGAATAATAGTAATAATAATTCGTAGATGTCCGCAATAGGGATCCGAAGATCACGAACCTAAATGTTCCGGAGAGTCAGTCAGGGCCTCACCTAGCCCTAATTGTCCCTAATTAAGCTTTTAAAAAGACCAGTGATTGAAATAACCATGTAAATAATAATAATATCCTGGGACTATACCCGTACGGATCCTAAGTTGATCCTAAATTAGGCTGAGCCTGTACTATGGTAATCAGACAACTGATATTACATACTTTTTTTTCTAAATACATATACTTAGCTGTATAGCTAAATAACTGCCAGACATGTTCATGCAAACAATAATGTTTGTTCTAGGTGGAAATCGAACCCCTGACTTGTAGGGTAGCTGTCAGGTTGTCTAACCGTTAAACTAATGCCTTTGGCAACACTTAGTGGAAGTAGAAAAATGGTATAGTGAGCTAAATTATCTTTTAAAGTGCTAGCTGATTATAAAACCGGCCAAGATCGATTTGGACTCACGCACAGAGGGTTTCGTACCTTCTTTGAAGTACAGTAATACCCCAACTTACGCTACCCCGTTTTACGCGAATTCGGAGATACGCGGTTTTTCATTTTGATTGCCGCTCGCGTCGGCTCTCTCGCTCCGCCCTCTCAGTGTTCAGTTTGCAACAGGTTTAATTTAAACGTGTTCCACGTGGAATTGCTTTACGTGCGTAGTGCGTTTTACTTATAATCTCTAATTATGTCATCTAAAAGAACGAAAAATGAGTCACTTTAGCCTAACAAGAAAAGAAAAACACTGTCTTTGGAGTGTAAACTGAGACTGAAGCAAAAATTTAAAAGGGGTAACAAATTTTAGAAAAAATAGATTCTAATTAAGAACGCGTTTCTACTACAAAACGGGGAATAAAAAAATTACTGGTATTCTACGAGGAAATTTTTCGTGAGAAGAAGAAAAACTTAACTCGTCAGGCAACATTGTTAGAATATACGAAGCCTTCGACATCAAAATAACTTCGGTTTAGGTTACTTTATTCATAGCAATGTTTATGTTAATGTTTAATGTTTATTATCTTACATTTTATTAAAAAAAAATCTTCTAAATTATTGTTTTCCTTAAACTCTTGGTCCCGATTAAATATACTTTATATGTATTTATATGCAAAGTTGAACCCCGACTTACGCGAATTCGACTTACACGGCAATCGCTCGGACCCACCTACCGCGTAAGTCCGGGGTATTACTGTACTTATAAAAGTTAGTTTGCTATACTTACATCTAATATTACATATAGCAAAAAGACCAAACCACATAATGAAGTTTGTATGTGAATGTTATTTTGATGATTCCTACTGTGCTACTTATAAGGATATAGTTGTATTATTCCGATAATATTTACATATACCTAATGTTGTCTTTTATTTACGCGAATACTAGACATTGTAATCAATCTATTCTTACGGATTACATCGCGATTTATTTTAATTTTTCCGACGTTTCGAATGCTTTGCAGCACCCATGGTCACGGGCGGACCATGACGCATGACCAGGATGGAATAGATTAATTACAATATTTACAGAATCAATGTACCTTTGACTTGTAACTTCGGAATTTCCACAAACTTCGGAGATAAGCATGGAACGGTATTTTTTTAGCCTTTATTAATAATAATAATGATTCTGTTTTGAAACGTGCAAATGAAACCCTTTCATATGGCCCCAGTTGATTTGGTTTCGTCGCGCGCTGCCTACTTTCGCAGTTTGGTAACTTTTTAGTATTTTAATGTAATCGGTAGCACAATGCCAACTTTTTAAAACCACCATACCTACATTAGATCGTACTATGACTACTTTCCCTTAAAGACAACTTTTTTCCTAACAAAATTTTCTAATCGTAGTACGCCTACTTAGTGGTCTCATTTTGAATTTTTGACGAACCATATTAAAATGTGAATAAAATAGGTTACTTTTTCATTACTGATGTGGTCGGGTAAGCAAGATTTGCTACTTTCCATATTTTAAATCGATAGCATAAATAGATTTTACCTTTTCGGTACGTAACCCGAAAAACTTATCAGTGTAAAGGCTATAAATATATCTAAAAAAAAACTCATAAAATGCTGCTACAATCGAAGTTACCGCTCAACGACGGATGATTCCGATTTAACCCATGTTAACACGCGAAGCGTGTTATAATAATATTATTATTATTATTATAACACGCGAAGCGCGCACCGCAATCACGGGTCGACCGCCGACAGCTTCAAAACATAGCAAAGTTAAGTGTTCTAGTACTAAACATTTTGGTCATGAGTGTATTATTTAGAGTTTATTACCGAGTCTGTGAGGTCAAGTTCACGTGTACAAATTAACTAAACACGTGGAGCGAATCGGGCATTGCATCGCCTAAACCCAGCCAGCGATGGACAGTGTAACAATTATATCGTTGTGGGCGGCTCGTTATTCCGCTTGTCTAACCAACACTTTAGAGTACAATATTGTTGACCATCAAACATTCATACCGAGTGTTCTAGTAGGAGATTGGGTCCCCAGATATTGCAGGTGTGCTAATTAGTGATTAACTGATTTATATACCAAAAAAAGAAAACGGGCGGTCTGCAAAGATATTTACCCGATACTATAGTTTTTTTTAGAAACGCATGTTTCTAAAAAAAAACTATAGTATCGGATCGGCTTAGAGTGAAAATTTCCTGCATCCACACAAAAATATAGTAACCTATAGCCATATGAGGCAATTCTCTTATATGATCGTTGAATTTATTTATAATGTTCATTATTACCAATTTATTAAATAATAAATATTTTAAGAGCTTTTCATGATTATTTGGTAAAAGTATACTCTTTAAAATAGTAAACTAAAATTAATGTATTGAATGCATCTAAAAAAATACCAGCTCTTGTTTATGTCCCACTGTTGGGCACGAGCCTCCCCTCAAGATGAGAGGGCTTAGGCCATAGTCCACCACGCTGGCCAAGTGCAGGTTGACGGACTTCACACGTCATTCGAAAGCTAGTTAGGCTTTCTTAGACATGCAGGCATCTATCTGAAAACTTATAATTAATTTTAAATTATACTCTTTTATTTTTCCATCTAAATTCGAGAGTCTTAGTAACACACCTAATTTTGACCTAATAGTGTCAATTAATAATAATACTAATAAAAATAAACCCGCAGGGCAGCTTGTGGCGAGCTGTTGGTGCCTGCGTAGCGTCACCACGGACCCGAGTGCTCCAGAGAGTCGGTCAGGGCCCTCACCTCGGCGTGCCTTCGCCGGCCGAGTGGAAGCTGAAAGGGCCCCCTGGACTCTCAACTCTGGTTTGCTTAATTGGCCGTCCAGAGTGGAGTTGTTAGAACTATCTACTCCAGGAGTGGAAGTGTTAAAGGGCATAACGCCGCGCGTAACTACGAAAAGAGCGCAGCACACCTCTCGACACCCAGGGGTGTCGAGAGGTGTGCTGCGCTCTTTTGACGATGGAGTGCAACACCGGTGTAAGTGGCTCCTGAGCCACTTACACCGGTGTTGCACTCCATCGTCTTCTAACGGCTATTATGGAGAGCCCTTCTAGTGGGTGGCAAGTCACCACTTGCCAAAATATAATTAGTATACTAATTATGGCATGTGTCATTAATTTCTCCCAAGCTTTTTTTTATAAGTTCGGGTGTAAAAGCCCGAGAATATAAAATAAAATGATAATAATATTCGGGTACAATCCGCACACGGTCATCTGATCCCAAAATGCAGAGCGTGTACTATGGAAACCAGACAACTAATACTAATAGTTATATACTTCTTTTTGTAAATACATACATATATAGATAAAACATCCAGACAATTGGTGGGAATCGAACCCAAGACAGCCAGTGGCCAGGGTCTCTTACCACTAGATCAACAGACCCGCCAAGTAGCTGTATACTTCAGTTTTTGTTACAGGTATTATTGTCTTGGTGTGTAATTCGTGTAATTAGGAATATTAATTAGGAGCAGTTTGCTAATTAGATTGGATCAAGGCCAGCTCGCTTTATGCCACATGATACCATTGAGGTGTTATATACATACATACCAGGATATTTAATTACATTGAATTGCTACAATTACGAAGACCAGCACATATTATGGACCTAATATGTGGACAGGCGTCCATCCTTTGTACCAATAAAAGAATATATGGAGATTTTTCAGCGTCATGCTAATCTCGAGGTTCAGTACTAAACAAAGTGTCACAAAGATAGCCAAAAATACTTTGTACCTAGCTGAAAATAGTAAATAATAAACAGGTCTATCTTCAGGAATTCAATCTAATTAGAAAGAAAATTCAATTTTGTGCGTACAACTACATAATATGTGTAAACCACGTATAGATATTATCAACTCTTCTCATAAAAAGACGAATCTAAAGACATATTAGGTATAAGTCAAAAGCCGTCGAGCCGGCTGAAGGCCGTGCCAAGGAAATGACATATGTATGTGTGTTAGTAATCATGTACTTACAGTATGCAACGGGTCGACATGGCAATCGGGGAGGGGACACCCCGCACACGCACACGCCGCCCGCGTAATGTGGTGCAGGCGATGCGCACCCGCGCATCGCCCCTATATACCCATATAGGGAGTCCTCTCCCCGTGTCTCAACTCATACCTCAGTTGTCATGTCAACCTGTCGCGTACTGTACATACATTAAAAATCTCGAAAAAAAATAGCTGGACTAGTCAGGCAAAATAATATATCTGTAGCTACTTGTGACACGAATACAACTGACACGAATTTAGGTATTTCACCGATTTTAAGTTATGGTCTGTAAAATACACTAAATTAAGGCAGTAAAAAAAACATAATATTACGTAGATACTCACTTGTCATAACCAAGTGGCTTACCTGTAGACAAAATAAAATTAAAATTATTATTTTACAAAGTACTGAAATTGCCTTACCCATCAGGCACAGCGGGAACACTCATACAACATTTTGGAGCAGACCAACTGGAAGTAACTCCACCTTAAAGATAATCGCGGTCATCGATATCGCAGTCATATAGAGCCACCATATTAAGATGACGTCGAGATTTTACCATTGGCACGTGTGAAACGTGATATTAGCCATTTCCGAGCATGCCTCAAGCTGTGACTCCCAGTGACGCGATCAATCGCTCACAAATCACTAGGGTAGTTTTAATACAGTATAGACACAGTCCTCATTGGGAAGAAGGAAGGAATAAATTGACTTATAGAAGATCGCAGTTAAATAGCGCCTCCGTCAGATAACGAGATAACAAATGATCATCACCGTCACGTATGAAGCGTGACACGAGTGATCGCTCTCAAATCGCTGGTAGGATATTGGCGCACTGTCCTGACTACCTCTCCATAGTTTTGACTACTGACATACATATTAATATGTTTAAACAGTAAGTAACACAACGAAATGCAAACCATGAAACTGGTTTGATGGGTAGGTGAAGTATTATAAAATGGTACACTTTTTATCATTAAGTATACATGTTTGCTATATGCACTTCATTTGTAAATTCAATATAGCTTATTATGTACTATTACTTATGGCATTTCTTTTTGTAAGCCAATCTCTGTGGTTATATAAATTAATTTATATCCACAGATAAAACTCAACAACTGCCATTTAAAACTACTAGTAATAATATCCTGTATTCAAATTACAAATAAAGTGGATAGCATGAATAGGGATAAAAAGTGTACCATTAAAATTCACTCCACCTACTCATCAACCAGTTTCACGATTTGATTTTCTTTGTGTTAGGTACATAGTGTATAATTATTTTAACTAATTCTAACAAGTAACTGCATCATAGATACCTTTCTTGGGTCCAGTCGCATGATCCAGTCGTCCTTGTTTTGTGACGGCAGAATATACCTAGGAATCGGTTGATCCACGGATTCCTTAGCCAGTGACTCATTCCCGATTGCCACATGGTCACGACGGTGAAGCACGGGATGAGGAAAGGCAAAATTCCTTGTCTCTACGTGACTTGTATTGCGTGAATGTCTGTATATTGTCTTGTACAGGACTAGTCCAGTTATGAATCCGAATACGCTAACAAAAACTAATACGCAGAAGCAAACTTTGGATTTGCTACTACGACGCGCTACGGTATGGTCCATTTTTTTCTCGTAAATATGCCGTCAGTGTTTAATATTGTCCTTTTTTTAGAGTATTTCTAATTCTGGATACAGTTCATTGCGTATAATGTGTAATTAGTTCTTTTGTGTTAGTCTTTTCGTAAAAGACGAGAGTTATTCTTATAATTCGGCTTATAGCCATTTTTTAAATTCGTTTATTTATCCACAACTTTCACTATCACATGACCATTACATATCACTTTTTATTTCACATTAATTGATACTTTAAAAAAATAATTTAAATATCTTGTATTATTTAATATTTTTCATGATCACAGTCACAGTAATACCCGCTTTGATCTTTGATCAACGTTACCAACATTTCCAAAAAAATATAGAGATTTTTTACATTTTAGGAAAAATATGGATTTAGTTAATGGAAAAATAGATATATATAAGTATTTATTTTTTTCTGTACGTAACTTTGTTTTTTCTACCAGTGTCGGTGTACTTTGTACTGATTTCTCTTTTTGTATCGAAGCAGCATTATGTAAACACGCATAGGGAAAATTTTATAAACGTTTTTCGCGATGTTGGTTATATTATTATTTTGTTGAATTTTGTACATTATATGCAAAATAGTACTTATAATAAGACACGCCCTTCTAGTAGCAACTTGTCTTGATTCAATGTTATTTATCTCAGGAACATTCACAGATCACAATCCTTGCCACTCATTATATTATTACACGCAATTTTGTTATTGATTGACAGTTTGTAGTATTATATTTTACACGTTTCTTTTAATTCCACGTCCACGTCCGTCCCAATTTTCAGTATCTGAAACAATGACAACCACGGGTCATATAAACTCCTACAACATGCGAAAAAAAAATATTATTACCTTATTATAATCTAAAGTATTATTCTGGTCTGGGTTAGTTGGATTGGTATTGGATTCAGATTCAGGTCATTGATGAAACTATGTCAAAAAGAATTGTCGCTATAGAATTTTTAGTTCTTGAAAAATCCGTGGACAAACTTACATACATGTTCATACATATGTAAGTATACATACGCTCATTAAATTTTGGATAGGTATATATTTAGATGCCCGTAGTAGGTACTTATAGATTAACATACTCGTAATTATGTGAATATATTGCCCGTGTGGTGTACAGGTAAGAATAGCACCCACCCATCGCCTCCGTTGGGTACTAAGGGAAAACAAGAAGACGGGCAGCATCTTTCTACTTGATTACCTACCACCTATACTGCGATCCTCAAGACACCTGCCAAATGAGGGGATTATGGTAACCTCTCTCTACTAAAGGGAGCCTTTGTTCAGTGGTTGACGTATTTTGGCTAATGATGTTGATGATGTGAATATTATGCATTTTTAATATTACATACCTACATACATACGTCGAATATAGAAAGATGCTTTTTTGAAGTTGGTTAAAAACATAGGAAATATCAGAAAATATCCTCTCCTGCAACAAAAGGCAATTAGGAATACGTGACGTGTATGTGCAACCAGTGGATTTCAAGGCTGCCCGCTGCCCTATCCATCAACACTGTACATTTGAGGTAAACAAACTGTTTCAATGACATTCAAATGAGACTTGTTTGATTCGCCGCCTGCCCCAAACCGCATTACAGAGAGGCTATGCAGTGAGGGTTCTGGAGTGCAGTCACCGAGCCCAGGGATTATGTATTAAATACGTCAGACAGAGACGTGTCAAATTGAGTCCCAGAACTTTAAAATCTTTGCCCAGAATTACACAGTATCGTTTTGTTAGTAACTACCAGCAAATCGTACCGTAACGTAATCCACTTAAAAAGACCCAGTAAAATAACACAACCGTGTTGCCGTTTTAATTTTTTTATCAATTTAATTCAATACTAACGGCCAGTTAAAAAACTTCCTCGAATTTGTGGTCGCACTAGGAGTAAGAAGTAGGTAACTAAAAGACTGACAGCGTTTCTTCTTTCTATTGACAGCTTTAACGCTGGCAGTAAAAGGTAAAAACTACAACGAAACAAGCTAAAGCGAAATACTTTTTTTGTGTTTACTACAATATTCAGAAGTAACAAGTCTACGTATGTAGCATAAAGGCGAGATTTTTTTTTTAAATCATGACAAAAGAAATTCCATTCCAGTTATTGGAAAAGTTCCATACACAAGGTAAAAATTTATTGGACATATTCACGTTTCAATGTGAAGTCCGCACAATAATAAATACTCGTATGGAATGTAACTCTCAGATTAGTTATCTAGGAATATATGCTTGTCAGATTTAAAACCCACTAAGTTGTTACCACATAGTATTAGGTAAAAAATCTGTCAACATTTTGTTTGTTAGTCAGCACTTGCACCTATAATGGCATTAAAAATGATCCAAGTGACCTTCAGGTTCATTAATTAAATGGGAGCGCAGGCCGTCGGGTTAAAAGCAGCCATAACCGGATTACCTGTTAGAATCGATAAAGGTTTACCATATGAGTATATGCTAAACATATTTATAAAAATATTACCAAAAAATTTCCAAGTAGTATAGAATAAAACGTCTCTACGACTCGTATAAACGAAGCCCTATTGTTCACTTACGTTATGCTCCCGCTAAAGCTGTGTGTTCCCGTATAGTAAGTGTCTGAGTTGTAAAGAGCAGATCTCAACTCAGTAGTAGTGACGGGCCGTTCGTTGTTGTAATAATTAGACACCCAGGTTTCTAAGTTCCTATAAAATCTTTTTAAAAAAAAATTGAACCGACTTCAATATCACTGAAAAGTATAAAATAATTTAAATATTATTGAAGTTGGTGTTAGCGTACCTGCTGTGTATATTTGGCACCCACTTCAATAATATTTAAATTATTTTATACTTTTCAGTGATATTGAAGTCGGTTCAATTTTTTTTTAAAAAGATTTTATTTTAAACTTTTTAGTGATATTTTCATATATAAAGATTGAACCATCGAAAACAGTAAAATTATCTAGGTAGGTTATGATCACATTATCGTCTACATAGTTTTACATAATTCATGTTTCTTCAGAAAAAAATATCCGGTCGTAATGAAATTTGCATGTAAACATCATAGTAGTTTACTCTCTCGAATAAAAAAAGAATCATCGAAATCGGTTCATAATTGTCAGAGCAATGTAATGGAGAACATCAGTTTTATGGTTTTTACCAGATAAATTCCTCCACATCGTTCATGGTCCTCCAGGAAGTTCTTATCCGGTTGTAATAAAATTCATACAGATTCAATACAGTGGTTTCTTCTTTCGAATAAAAAAAGAATCATTGAAATTGGTAAATATTTGCCAGAGTTATGACTATTTTTGTCCGACCGAGCGAGTCCGAGCGACTAAAACGTCATCTACATAGGCTTTCTTGCAACTCTCAGTGCGCAGTCACCATTCTTGTTTTTTCAGGAACTACTTATTACTAAGCAATAATTTTTTTATGGAACCCAATTAACGGATTAAAGAATGGATGGAAGAAACATTTCTTCAAATCGGTTCATAATTGCCAGAGTTATGCGCGAACATACATAAAAAAAAAATATATATATATACAGACGAATTGAGAACCTCCTCCTTTTTTGAAGTCGGTTAAAAAGATTGTGGATTCGATACCCAGCCAAGACAAATATTTGTGAACATATTATGTTTGTCTTGCTTTTGATTTTTGAATAAATAGTACCTATTAATAAAAAAACTATATAAGTTTTTATATACAAGAGTCGTCTGATTGCTATGGTGCAGGCTCTGTTTAGTTTGGGATCATCTGATCCCAGAGCCTGCATCTTAGGCTTAGTGGATGATCCCAGGTCAGAGGATTCTATTATTACTTATCAATCTATGTATTCGCTTGGAATTTTTAAATCTGCTAAAGGTCAGTGACGCACGCACTGGTCGCGCATATAATATACACTCATATCGTAATATTTAAATTATGACACACTTCATTTACATGCCTCATAATTTTTTTATTTTTTTTTATTAAAGTAGGTACAGGTCTCCCGAACAAAACGATGCTTTAATATAACTGATTTTCTAATATAAAACACCTTCTTTTTTTGATCTCAAGTCAAGCCAAGTCTTCAGTTATTCATTGTTTTACGGTTTATTCCACTTTGATCAGCTGGGTGATTAAAGATTACAAATCGAATTTATAAGCCCGATCTAGTAGGCCGCGATTGAGTAGGCCGCAATCTAGTAAGCTGCGATACATTGTCTTTATTGGGACGCAGTTGTACGCATGCGCATACGAGTTATTTGAATTAATTGAGCGCCAAAATATTAGGTACCTTTTTTGTACTTTAGTTTGGTGGTTTAAACTTTGTTTTTTACCTATTACATGAGTGTAGATAAAGTAGTGTTTGAAACTGCGCATAATTAGGTATTAAAATACTCGCGTGATACTAATGTAAACACACGCTTGTGTATTAATAACGCAACCTTTTCATAAACTGCTTAATATAAAAAAAGTAGTTTAAATGGCCATACAAAAAGGAAACGCTGCCAATTTCTTTGGTACCCTTTCCTCCCAGCGAGGCGACAATTTTGAGGTTTTGTACTTTTAAGTATATTTTAAAGGAAACGGTAAATTTCCTTTCAAAAATATATATTGTTTAATTTCCTTTCAGTTCAATTAAATTTCTTTGGAATTGTTATCAGTTACAAAAATGTTGTTACCGTCCATATTAGAGGCATTTCTGCGACACGTTATGCCGTCTACGTATTGAGTTGACCGCCTAAAGTTTTAGACTCCGCATGATAAATTTATAGAAGTACTAACTGACCCGCGCAGCTCCACCCGCGCTTTTATTACATTTTGCTTCCCTTTTCTCCCTCCTCCCTTGATTTATTTCTCTCTCCATCTCTTATAAGAAAAATCTAATTTTATGCTCTCTCTCTCTCCTCTCTCTTTCCCCCGCTTCGATCCCCGACACACTCCCCTCTTCCTCTCCCCGTTGTCCCCTCTCTGAACCCCCTCCCCCTTTATCTTCTCCCACGTTGCTCCCCCTCACTCCCCCTTGCTCCATCTCAATCCCCCTATCCCTTACCTCATCACCCCCTCCTCGAATCCCCTCTCCCTCTCTCTCCTCTCTTGCACCCTCCTCTCGTTCTATATATCCTCGTCAATCATGGTATCTGGGATTCTTACCCACTTAAACCCCTGCAGCTGTCGCATCGCCACATAAGAGGCCCTCCAGTGGGATTTGCACCAAATACCCCTCAGTGCTCATTATAGCCCCCTTAAACCTGGCACCATGATCACCGTCCTCCTTGGAGTCGCCGCCGTCTCCCATCTATCAGACCTACCCGATATGCACACAAAATTTCATACAAATCGGTTCACCCATCTATGTAATGACCTTGCCTTATGTTGCTTAACCTTAACCTCCGCTAGGCTTTCTTTTTTTTATTAAATTATTTAGTTGTTTGTGTTTTTAGTGTTTACTTTGGTGTACAGTGTATCAAGTTTGAGTGCGTATGTCTGTCGGAGAACTGCGATTTGATACTGTTCCCGAAGACTACGTATGTTAGAAAGTGTCTCTACTTATTACTTTCTTAGATGTAGTTGAAGGATATAAATATGTGTTATAAAATATATTACTTATATATAGGTATGTATATAAAATGTATGTTTCTAAATTATTGTTGTATTCTTATTGTTTCCTGAGCTGAGTAATTGCATTAGGTGCCATTGTATGATTTCAGCTGGCTGACGATGTAATTCCAGTATTTGTTTAGGGAGGCTATTGCCTCTGGCTTTGAAAGACATGCTAGTATGGAGTATGGCTCAACTGCAACACTAGCGCACGCACTCTCACGCCGAGACCTGGGTCCAGCGAAATTGGGGCACTTCTCTAGTAAGTGAGGGATGTCTTGGCGTGTAGAGCCGTCACATGGACAGCAGTCGTCATCTGTTATATGGAATCGGTAGAGATAGGCTTTGTGATAGCCATGTCCCGACATGAGTTGTGTGAGCTCAAATGTCTGGTCTAAGTGTGTGTAAAGTAATTTAATGTCCGCAAGCCGTGGGAGGAGTTTGCGCGTGTGTTCACCTTGGGAAGCGCTGCGATATCTTGATTCCCAGATTTCTGCGTTTTGGACTCTGATGCTCCTCTTAACATAGGATATGGGACAGTGCATGTAATCTGGAGTCTTGTGAAATTTGCAGGCCGCGTTGGCAGCAACATCGGCTGCTTCACTCCCAGCGATGCCGACATGCGCCTTGACCCAAGCCAGGGTGAATGCGTTAGTATTATCTTGTAAGAGAGAGTGAATCTGGCTGATGATGGGATGCGTGTTGCTTCGGTTTTGTATAGCTTGTAGGGAGGAAAGGGAGTCTGAAAGGATGATCGCATGGGGTAAGTGGTGGGCAAGTGCGTGTTTCAGAGCTTGGAGAATAGCGAATAGCTCTGCTTGGAAGACAGTGCAGGATGGGTGCAGAAGGAATTTCTTTGTGGAAATGGGAGGGTGGCTATCAGGATCGCAGCAAACAAAAGCAGCCCCAACGGTGCCATCCTCTTGTTTGCTGCCATCTGTAAAGATAGTAGAGGAATTGTGACGTATAAGAGTATTGATGTCTTCTTGAGAACGAGCGAAAGATGGGCGTACAGCAGGTCTGCGTGCAGGGTGGGGGAGTTTATGTATAGGTGTGGGTCGTTCAACTGGAATATCAGAAGAGAGTAGGTCGGTGGTTCCGTCAAGTCTGGCCCTCTCCACAGCCGCCACCTCCAAGACTTTAAGGTCGAGAGGAGTCAGCTGTGCGAGGGCCACGGCTGCATTAGTGGATATGGTGCGGAAGCCGCGGACTATACGAATGGCGAAGCCGCGCTGCAGACTCAGAAGACTCTTCTGTATGTATTTTTTACGTGCAGCGTGACCCCAAACGCCAGCCGCGTACGTGACAGTGGGTTGTATTACCTGTTTATAGATTGTTGCTATATTTTCAGAGTGTGTACCCCAGGTGGGTCTTGTGTAGATAGAGAGCTTCTTGTAGATTTTGGTACATTTTTCTACGACTTGACGGACATGCAAACCAAATGACAACTTTTCGTCCAAAATCACCCCGAGCAAAGGTTAAGGTTAAGCAACATAAGGCAAGGTCATTACATAGATAGGTGAACCGATTTGTATGAATTTTTTTTGTGCATATCGGGTAGGTCTGAGAATAGGTTGTAAAGTATATTTCATGCCGCTAGGTTAATCAACGTTAGGCAAGGTCATTACTCATTACATAGATGGGTGACGGTGGCTACTCCGAGGGGGACGGTGACGGGGTTGCGAGCCCCGTCCCTGTAAGCATGGTGCCAGGTTTAAGGGGGCTATAATGCGTACTGGGTATTTGGTGGAGATCTCACTGTAGGGCCTAGGTCCCCCCTCTTATGTGGTGATGCGACAGCTGCAGGGGTTTAAGTGGGTGGGTGGGTGTATGAAAAACGTTCACAGCTATTTTTTCATTGATGTAAATATTATTGAAGTTTACGTTATATTGAAGAAGGGACAAATTCATGCTAACAGCAATTTATTAATAGTTAATTATTTCTCATAAAAAGTAAAGGATAAAAAATGTTTATTGTGGGTTACCAATATGAGATAAACATATACCATCGTAGACATTTTTATAGACCTTGCTAAGGTGTACAATACTGTACTACATTATGTTGATATATCTCGTAGGGTTCAGCCAGCGTTTGCAATGTAAGCACAAAAAATGTGTTTATTTACGACATCACATTAGAAACCTCTAAAATTATCAGTTTTATGCATGTATTTTATTTTATTTATTTTATTTTATATTATACATATAAACCTTCCTCTTGAATCACTCTATCTATTAAGAAAAACCGCATCAAAATCCGTTGCATAGTTTTGAAGATCTAAGCATACATAGGGACAGACAGACAGCGGGAGCGACTTTGTTTTATAATATGTATAGATATAGATAGATAGATAGTACAAATTAACATGTATTAAATAGTATCATTAATTCTTCTCTCGGTACTAAACAAAATAGTTTCTCGTGTTAATTCGTTAACACGTTGTGTAAACAGTGTAGCTACATCATCATCAGACAGAAAACGTCTATTGCTAAACAGAAGACCCATAAAACTTAACAACAACGGGCAATTATTCGTTTGCATTCACCCGTAGACCACAATTTTTACCATCTCGTCGCTCAATCTAGAGAGAAGCCTGCCTACGCTGCGTCTTACGGTTGGTGGTCGCTACTGCAAAATCTTTTTCCCCATCGGTTACCGTTTTTTTGAGCAGTCTGTTTGTGGTATTTTTTTTTGTTAATATGGTCTGTTTTTTTAGATATTAATATAGTTTGTTGTGTACTTTACCACAAAATTCGGAGAAAACCCACTAACCGGGCCCGTAGAGCGAGAAGGTAGTGTAACGGAAGGCGGTGTGTTGAGGAGCCTGTATGAAAAAAGAAATCAATATTTTAATTAATATAAACATCGATATAATATTTATACTAGATTAGGTAGGTCCGAAAAGTGGCACACAGAAATAACGTCTTGTATCGCTATTTATTTTCAAGCCACAGCCCCAGACATACCGATAGGAGTGACGCTACTGTCTATATGAAACTGTCAAACTACACGTCATTATCTTAATAAAACCTTAAGTTCACGTTTCCGCCACCAGCGCGATAAGTCCGCGACCTCCGGTGACCAAGCAACACTGGGCTCTATCAATTATTTAATGCAACACACAATCTACATTGTCAAAAGACCAAGTCATAGTTAAAGAATATTAAACATCCACACATGATTATATTCCCACAAAAGTTAGGAGTCAACATACATCAGGATGCAGGATTAGTGGAAGAGACATCAATTTATTATTTTACTAGACTAAAAATTTGAGGAATCAAAATAATACATATATAGAGGTCACAAAAACGGGGATAACACGTACGCACATGCTTTCATAAGTCCGAATGGCCCAGGAGAAGGGGTAGGTAAGTTTTTCGAGAGTTATGTATGTCCGTTTCTTTGACACGGCCCACAATCTGAACGGCTTGATGGATTTTGACTTTTAATATGTCGTGCGTCGAAAACTTTAAATTTTAACCGTTAGTTCTCGTAGTAGTAGGTAGGTAGGTAGGTAGTTTCGTATTTTTTTTACTTCCAAAATCATCAACATGTGTATCAAATGAAAGGTCTTAACGAGACAAGATAAATTATCTATTATGGATGTATATGTACTATGTGAATACGTTTTGTGTGACTATTAATGTATTCTGTGTGTTCGCATTCGGGCTTTTTGTGCTCTTAAAATTATTACTTACGTTTTTCCAATCACTATTTTATAATCCACAAATGCTTTGAAGGTGCAGAGCATTTCCGGATATTTTGTAATATAGGTATTAATTTCATGGCTGCAAAGGGATTACCATTTTTGAATTAACATAGGTTTTATTTTTAAATACTTATTTACATTAAACTGCTACCATATAATTATGCTCTTATTTTGTTCATGATTATTAATCTACTGTTAATTATAAATTGATGAGGCGGGCAAGGAAACGCCAAAATTGGAGCAGCTTGGTGGTTTGGCAGTTGGCATTGTTCTACCGATTACATTAAAATACTGAAAAGTTAACAAAGTGCGAAAGTAGGCAACGTGCGACGAAACCTTCCAAAGACGTTCAACTACTTCTGAATAGACCGGCCGTAGCGAGGAACAATTTCATCATGAAATTTGCTGCACGTGTAATTAGACAGTAGAAATAATAATCCGTAAAAGTCTCAGACGAAAGTAGTTTTATTTCAATATTATGTAGACCAAAGACAACATTATGTGTATGTAGAAATTTGTGTACCTACGCTCCAATGGCAGCGGGTCAATTTTTATTAAAGGTAAGCCGGAGTAACCAAAGGTAATAATATATTGGTTATATACTACGATGGTGAGGCCTATTATTACATATGGCAGCGCTGTTCGGTGGCCCAGGACTAAACTGCAAGATCTGCAAGGATTCTCTAAGGAAGGTACAAAGAGTACTTTGCATGGCAATTACAGGTGCTTCAAAACAACTCTTGAGTGGATACTGGGACTAACCCCACTACACACTTATATACAAACAGAGGCAATGAAGTCGCTATACAGACTTGCAAAAGCAGGAGCTTGGAATTGCAACAAGCCCTGTACAAAACACACTTTATTGGATCCCGTGGAAGAATTGGATGATCTAATGGACATGCCCTGTGATAAAATAAATCCAGTGCACATGTTTAATAAGAGGTACCGAGTACACATACCATCAAGGGAAGAGTGGACGCGGGGACTCAAACCGGTTGGCGGAACTCACCTCATATGGTACACTGACGGGTCTAAAATGGAGTCAGGTACAGGGGGCAGGGATTTATTCCAAGGACTGCAGTACAGTCACAGCATGGGGCATTATGCGTCGGTGTTCCAAGCAGAAACTTATGCTATAATTGCCAGCATTAAAGAAATGCAGAGGAGAAATGTCTAAGTCAAACTCAAAAATAGTTCATTTCAAATAGGCTTAACGCTAGCACTTTTGAAAGGTCATGTTTTTATTTTAAAAAAAAGCTACCAACTTATCACAACGCGGCCTCAACTGAGAAGATCCGGCAAGAAACTCAGCGGGCTTGTCATTTATTCACTTTTTTTTTAAATAATAGTGTCATGTTACAATTAGATCAGAGCGACAGTCTTGCCGTACAAAAGATCAAATAAGACAGAAAAAAATAATAAAATACGACGAAAGTACAACAAACTAAAAAGCCAAAGGGATAGTAGTCGGACCAGTCCCAAGCAGCACCCGCGCACGTGTTGACTCGAGCAGCAGCCATCACTCCCCTCAACCATATTGGAGGGAAGGGGGTGACCCGCCACACGAAGCCGCCACAAGCAAAGACTTTTCGATGGCGAGCATGACCGATCTAAGATCTCAGTGGCACACGTCTAATATTTAACTTCTGCTGTTAAGCAGTGCCTCGTCAGGCAAGACACAAAGTACTTTAACATATTATTGATGTCATCAATTAATTGACTTGTGCAACAGCCATCAGTAATCCACCACTTTATATGGTGTTACAAATTGTAAGCCTTAAAATTCGAAGCTTGCATGAGTCAGGCAGTTCAAGCCCACGCAGCTTTATCCTCTAGGTAATCCGAGATTTTATAATAAGCCTTTTTCGACAATCGGCTTTTTATCTAAGGTTTAAATTTATTCAGTGGAAGATCTCGGATATCCAGTGGCAGTTTGTAATAGAAGCGTATACTTTGACCAATAAAGGATTTGCCTGTTCTGTGGAGACGCGTGGAATGCAAAACAAGATCGTGTTTGTTCCGAGTATTAACACTATGAATATCACTATATTTTTTAAAAGATCCAATATTTTTCTGAACATATACTAAATTTCCAAGTATGAATTGTGAAACAACCGTTAGAATATCCATTTCTTTGAATTTTTCTCTAAGTGAATCGGTAGGAGCCAGATTATAAATGGCTCTCAAAGCTCTTTTCTGCAGAATAAAAATGACATTAAGTTCTGCAGAAGATCCCCACAGTAATATACCATAAGACATAATACTGTGGAAATAGCTGAAATAGACAATTCTAGCGGTTTCAACATCAGTTAAGCGTCTAATTTTTTTCACTGCATAAGCCGCAGAACTTAGTCTACCTGACAGTTTCTCAATTTGTGGGCCCCATTGTAGCTTAGCGTCTATTGTTATACCAAGAAACACAGTCGAAACCTCAAGGTCCAATGATGCTCCATTAATTTACACATTGGTAGCCACCGGTTCTACATTAGGTGTTACAAATTTTATACACTTAGTTTTGCCCTCATTCAGTTTTAAATTGTTAATATTGAACCAATGGACAGCTTTAGAGAGGACGTTGTTCACTTCGTCATAATCATGGAGTTTACGCTTAACTTTAAATAAAAGAGAGGTATCATCCGCGAACAATACAACATTAAGTTTATCCCCCACGAAGTAGGGCAAGTCATTAATGTATATTAAAAACAGAAAGTGGCCTAATATTGAACCTTCGAGGGACGCCTAAGGAAACCACAGATCCTGGGGATCTCTTACCATTTATATCAACCTTCTGAATTCTATTATTCAAATATGAAGTCAGAAGGTCTAGAGCTCTGTTCTTCAAACCATAGTGGCGTAATTTCCTGACCATCGTGTCGTGATCTACGCAATCAAAAGCTTTGGATAAATCATAGAATACACCAAGAGCATCATGTGATTCCTCCCAAGCCTGGTAAATATATTTTAATAATTCGACTCCCGCGTCAGTAGCTGATTGATTTTTTCTAAAGCCAAACTGTTTATCATGAACAAAATTGTTTTTATTAAAATGATCTAATGTCTCTAATCTAATCTTGATTTAATATAAGTTTTTCATAAATTTTACTTAAGGCTGGCAACACCGAAATACGCCTGAAATTCATAGGCTCAGTGGTACTGCCAGACTTAAATATAGGTACAATTTTACTGTGCTTCATAAGGTCAGAAAACTCTCCACTCGTAACACAGCTATTAAATATCACAGCTAATTGAGGGGCAATTACTTCAATTATTGACGCTATTACTTGTACAGAAAGTCCCCATGTATCAGCTGTCTTTTTCTGATTAAGTTGTTTGAAAGTATTTATAATATCATTAGCAGTAACAAAACAGAATTGAAAGGTTGTGCCACACTCTGGTACGTTTTCTTTTAATAAAATTTCAGCGGAAATGGACGACGAATTCAGAGTTTTCGTTATATTAATGGGAACATCAGTAAAAAATCGTTCAAACTCTGTCGCTACATCTAAATCCGCTGTTACATCTTTATTATTCAGATGTAAACAAAAATCATTATTGCGTACTGATGACCTACCAGTTTCACTATTTATAATATTCCATGTCATTTTAATTTTGTTTTCAGAGTTTCTGATTTTATGTTTTAAATAATTAGCTTTAGCTATGGAACAAGCTCGTTTAAATACCTTAGAGTCTTTGAGTATTGTTTTACATATTCTTTAGATAGCGGCGAGGAATTAACACATCTTTCATTATAAAGTTGGTACAATTTTCTCCGACTCGTATAGATACCTACCGTCGCCCAATCATTAAACGATACATTATGATTAATCGATAAAGTTTTAGGTTTAAATATTTTTCCAAAGCGATTATCGATACATTGGAACAACGAGTTATACATAATATTTGGATCTTCATGACAGGGCAACACAGGCAAGCTGTCAGTCAGGGTGACTTTGAAATGACATACAATAAGGTAAAACCATTTACATTCTCAGTGACAGTCAGGCAGCTCTGAAGGCTCTAAACTCCTTCCGAGTTGTCTCCAAACTGGTTAAAGAAGGTGTTGCAGGTTTGAATAACCTGGGAAGACACAACAGCGTCAGCCTTATCTGGGTACCTGGACACGAAGGCGTCGAGGGTAATGAGAAGCCAGACAGACTAGCGAGGGCCGGCTCACAGAGACATTTGGTTGGCCCCGAACCATTTGTAGGGATTCCGTATGGAACATATCACCAAGCATTATATGCACATGCTAGGAACGAACACATGAAGGAATGGAGGGCAGCGTCAGGCCTAAACCACTCCTAAGCATTCTCTAGCACAAGGGTGGACTGTGGGGTTAAATGATTAAACCTAAGCAGATCACAAATAAGGCACCTAATAGGTGCACTTACGGGACATTTTAGTACCAATGAACACCTCCACAGAATGAGGCTAAGTACTGTCGATACTTGCAGATTCTGCGAAGGTGAAAAAGAGTCAATGCAACACATATCGTGCGGCTGCGACGCTCTTGCGAGACGTAGGTTGAGTCATCTGGGAGTGGCCTACCCCACACCAGATGATTATGTACAGCTCCAAGCTGGCGCAATCGTTCCGTATCTAAGGGAACTCCTCGAGACGTCAGCAACAGAGTAAGGGCTAGGGCATGCACAATGCAACTGGGTCGAAGTGCGTTCCGGTGGTTACCGGGCCCGATTTTATAGCCACCAACAATAGAATAGAATAGAAGCCGGAGTAGGGCCAGCCCAGTACGTACATCATCATCATAAGCTGCCGAAACACGTGCACTGCTGAACAAACGCCTCCCCTTTAAAAAGGAGTGGTTGCCAATAATCCCCACACTTGGCAGGTGTCTTGAGGATTGCAGTATTGGTGGTAGGTAATCCAATAGAAAGACACTGCTGCCCGTCTTCTTGTCTTCCCTCATTTCTTACCCGGAAACCCCACTGGTACGAACGTACAGCACAAAATTATTAAATACTAGCTGTAGCCTGCGATTACGCCCGCGTTGGCTTTGTTACTAAAAAGTGTTTTGAATTAGGGATCAAGATTTTTTTAAATATTGCTTACAGTTTTATTAAACCTGAATATAGAAGAAGAAAAGACATATTTTTTAAAAACACTAATCACATACACACGCACACACAAGACAACTAAAGTATCAAGTATATCTGCCTGTATTTTTGTGTAAGCCACTTTAGTGCCTGAATGGGTTTCTTAAATATTTAATGCTATATTTTAAAATTTCTGGCAATAACTGCGCTATTAACATTAAATACAAAAACATACTGTACATATTTTGCAATCCCAATATACAACTTATGGGATTGATAAATGGAATATTTTTCTCATGATGCACTCTACCTTTACGTACGATCGGTTTAGTAGTTTATAAATGTTTGTAACATACAGAGTCCGTTTCGTGCCTCTGGGATTTATTTTCCGTGCAAACCTTTTGGTAAATGCCCTCAGCAGTTGATTTGCGAAAAATGCTGAAAATTAGTTTGTTCAATTGTTGTGTTGAGCTTATTTACTGAGTTTCATGACTGTAGCTGCGGTATAGCAAATTGTTGTGTTGATAGTGACTGTAGCTGCGGTGTACCTAAAATGGAAATCCTTCTTCATGAAAACTTTGCAACCCAATAATGACCTTAGGGGATGTTTTTCGAATAAAATCAGAAATAGGTTTCTTAGATACCTAGAAATAGGTTTCTTAGGTCTCTTGAGTGCAATATGTAATATAAATCTTGTGACTGTAGGTCAAAAACATTTTTTGGATAGCAATTTGACCATTTTAGGGGTTGATTTTCAAAAAATCATTATTTACACATGGATTGCTTTAATTTTATGAATGTATTCGCAAAGTTTCCTCAATGCAGCATGAAATGTTTTTTCGGCGTTTCATACTCAAAAACATTGCTAAAACCCCTATAAGGGTTGTTTTCAAAAAGTTGTGATACACGTGTTTCTTTATTTGTTTCTCAGTACATTTTAATTTTTTCTACTAACTTTGGGAGCCCATTTGACCCACTTAGGTGTGCAATTTAGAAAAATCCGTTCTTATTATTCACCTAGACTATTTGAATAATTTTGGTTCCAAATTTCAAGATTGTACCTACGTTAAATGGTTTTTGCTGTATAGTGATTCCTAGAAAACACCCTGTTCTTTTATTAATATAGATTATGTATAACGTTAGCTGGTTCAAACTTGATGTGATGTATGTATGCACTCTAGTAAATTATAGCTGTGACTTTTGTCTGGGCAAGCACTGCCTAACTGAATACATGTTATTTTTTTTTCAAAATTAAACTTTAAAAAAGATGTCTCCTTAGTAGAAAAATAATCCGTCAGGCAGCAGTCTATGGCTAATAACCCCATCATCATAATATTAATTAAGTACCTACTTTTCTCCTGTACTTTCTATGATCTAACTAGGAACTAACAAAACATATTAGTTTGCTTTAACCTAACTGAAGGCAATATACTGCCCACTACCACAACACTATAGTAGAATTATTTTGTCCGTGCAGTTTGGATCATAAATCATAGCTCGGCCTCAGCTCGGCTAGGGCGGTGACTTAGTTGCGCGGGCGCAACGCCATTATCGATAAAAACAAATGAGTCATCGAAGGCAGGTACACAGCGGCGGCGGCGGCGGGGCGGTATACAAAGGGTGGTGAGACATTGTTATGTTATGAGTCATTTGTTGTGTTTTTGTGCATTCGCTCTCTGAATTTCTTTAGTGACGCAATGGCTACTCCTTTGTTTTGTACCAAAATGGCAGAATTTATTCAAAATAATATTTTGCCTGTTGGCACCAATATACCAGCACAAGCACGTGTTGTTATCAACAATGTTTTAAAAAATTTCACTGATATGAAAATAGATCAAATAATTTTAAATCATTATTATTCTTATTTTAATAAATACGTTGTTTTATCTATTTCTTTCTTTAATTTTTATCACTAACCCACAAAATGACAAAACTAAATACACTATCGATAACGCTTATCGACAACAATAATACGCATCACTCTGCCCGCCCATAAGGCACGTGAGTGGAAGAGAGAGCGAAATACTCGCTTCACCGCTCCGATTATTTACTCGTATGAACCAAAATGCACGGACAAAATAATTCAATAATTACTCAATACATATAACTATGTGTACACAATAAACAACTCCAAGCAATTTAACCTCAAATATTTTAATCTTTAATTATACATATATTAACTCATATACTACTAACTTATATATTATATATTAACTAAAAAGCTGTAACAGCTCAGTGGGCGAGCGCTTGCCTTGGGCGCGCACAAGGTGCGCAGGTTTGAACCCCGGCTCGCACCTCTGATTTCTTTAATTAATCATGTGCGAATCGTCTTTGTGCGATTGTTACTAGCTTTCGGTGAAGGAAAACATCGTGAGGAAACCTGCATGTCTGAGAAAGCCTAACTAGCTTTCGAATGAATGGCCAGCGTGGTGGACTATGGCCTAAGCCCCTTAATCTTGAAGGGAGGCCCGTGCCCATCAGTGGGACATTAACAAGGGCTGGTATTATTATTATATTAACTAATTAGCTATTAGGTTATTATAGCTTTTAAAGGAATGAAATGAGCATGTTGAATGAAAGCAATAATGTGCATAAAACGGGCATGCGTAAGCGAAACAAAACTACTTTTCATCACTCGCACATCCATGATTAATCTCGCTCCCGCCCGCGTCGTTTTGTATCAGTCTATCTCTTTCACAAGCCTAAATCTACCGTCTTACCTTTTATGTTGAAATAGCGGAATCGTATGTATAGGGTACACTATGTATTTGACAATTCCAATTAAATTTTTTGCATTACGGCGCGCTGCGGCGCGCACTTGTATACACGAAAAGTAAAATTCAACTTGAATTTTTAACCGAATTCATTATTTTTTATAAAATAGGTAGGCATTTTTAAAAAAAGTATTAGATGTTTAATGTTAAGCTAAATAATAATATAATATTTATTTCAGATAATAATCCATACAATTAAAATTATTTAAGTAACAATAATAGCAATAATCATAATAAAATATGTATGTTAGTAACAATTTTCCTATAATCTATGTTAGTAAAAATATAATTTATAAATTATATTAAATCAGCACACAATTATTGTGTACTGATTCACTATAAAAATAAATAAATGCTTCAAAACGGGCTTAGTGTAACTTAGTGCTCAGAGTAATAATAACACTGAACACTATCACACCAAACCCGTCACAACCCGAACCCAGTGCGCCTGAATGGGGCAGTCACACCGCGATGCAATCTGCAAGCAAGCATACTGAAGATGTATGCTGTTGGTACGTTGGTGTGCAATCGCTGAAGAAGCGACGCTATCTATTTACGTATGACAGCATGAAAACCGTTGACATGCGCAACCGCGAACATCTGCGATGCACTGCAATAACGTGGTAACCTCAACAGCATTCTGAAGGCATTGTTCTACTGGTATACGCAGGGCGTTGTAAGCTTGTCGCGTATACCGTACCCACAGACCACCTGTGTTAAACGATTGGCAGTATGCCCGAAAAAGAGTTACCTTTACATCAGACACCTAGCAAACCTGCGTGCCACCATATTGCTTCTCGTTGACAAAGCCCTGCGTTCTCGTTCTATATCGTCGCTGTATCATCCAGATTTCTGTTCTGTGAGTTCTGTCTTTATACATACAAAGTTATAAGGTTTTCAAAATTAAAGACACTGATTTAGACTTTAAAAAAAGAATGTTTAATCCATTTCGTTTTCGTCGTAACATAAAATACGCGGTTTTCATTACATTTTTACCAAACAAACAAAAAAAAAGTTTTTTTGACATACAAGGTATTCATTCTACAGCGACGATATCTAGGTCAATAATTAATTAAAACACTCATAATTATGCTTCTATATTAAATTATCGTAGAATGCGAACATTCAAAGGGAAGCCGGTAGAAATCGGCTTGTATGGACTCTTCGCCACTGCTACGCTCTTATAAGCTGATAAAAAATAATTTCGTGTTGCAATATTGCAAATCACACTGGTGATAAAATTACCGAATGGGACTACAATTTATTTTCATATGTATTTTCTATATTTACTGAACAATTGAATGTAAGTGGCAGTTGTAAAAATTTATGACTTTTTTGTATAAATTAAATATTTAAAAAAAGAATTACCGACCTCAATAACACTAAAATGTATAAAATAATTTAAATATTATTGGAGTTTTTATATTTTTTACTGTTATTAAAGTCAGTTCAATGTTTTTTTATTTATTTTTTTATTTTATACTTTTTAGTGATATTTTCATACATAAAGATTAAACCATCGAAAACGGTAAAATAATATAGGTAGGTTATGATCACGTCTACATAGTTTTACATAATCCATGTTTCTTCAGCAACAATTTATCAGGTCGTAATTAAATTTGCATGGAATCATTATAGTAGTTTACTCCCCCGAATAAAAAAAAAATGGTTTTTACCAGATAAATTCCTCCACATCGTTCATGGTTCTCCAGGAAATTCTTATCCGGTTGTGATAAAATTCATACAGATTCATTATAGTGGTTCCTTCTTTCGAATAAAAAAAAGAATCGTTGAAATTGGTAAATATTTGCCAGAGTTATGACCATTTTTGTCCTTAAAAAGCGACAAATATGCTATTTTTTAAGCATTTTTGCAGTTTTTTCTGAGGCGCCATTCTTGTTTTTTTCAGGAACTACTTATCAATGGATCGGCCTTTCCGTTCAAAAAAGATTTTTTCAATTCGGTAGACAATTGCCAGAGTTATGCGCGAACATACATAAAAAAAAAAATATACAGTCGAATTGAGAACCTCCTCCTTTTTGAAGTCTGTTAAAAAGTTTCCAAAGGCACTTCTTTTGCCCATTATCACTTTAGATCGGTCCGACTGCAGATTAGCAATAACCGTAGCAAACTAACAACATCTAAGGAAAACTTTACCAAAGAATTTGCACCTGCCAGTGCTAACTCGTGTATCTAGATCTCGTGTTTTTGAAAAATCCGGTTTATATTATGCCGTGCCGTAATCCTGGTCTGTTTATTAAAATATAAATATTAAAACACATAGTTGATCGTTTTACACAATGTATTTTGCATTTATGTAGGTGCAAAGAAGTATACACGAATTTCAATTTTCTAATCAAAACGCTTCAGACTGTCACTGCTTTTCGTATGGCGTCACTTCATAGAAAAATCTACACACTCATATTAAGTTATGTCAGAAACGAGTTTATAGCCCGCTATCAAACAATCCGATGTTTCACATGTGGGAGGTGACGGCGTTGGTGTTTATGTCACGAGACGCAGGATTGTTTTTTACGATATTTTTTTTTTCAAAAATATTAAATAATCTGGAATATAAAAGTTAAATTCTTTTTCAACATTTTTCAATATAAATATTAGAAAACAAATTTATATCAGGCTTTCCTGTCAACACGCCTATTACGAATGTACTGACTCCTTTTACTTATCCTTTTAGCTAGGAATCGCTTTCATTTATGTATGGCTGCATGACAACTCACAATGAAACCATGTCCAAACGGTAATTAATTAATTTTAAAACTCTTTTATTACCTACCCCAAGCTTGTTTCCAAGGTCGTTATGCACGCCGTCTGATGAATCGAAATTCCTCACGACGTTTCCTCAGGATTCTCCGCGTTAACTATCAAGTTTACAAACATCTACGTGCTATTACCGCGGCATTCGTCATTCTTTGATGTAGTTAGGCACGCATCGGTGTGCATCAAGAAGTTTACATACATACAAGTACATTATGTGTATGTACAACATACCAACACACATTCCTGTGCCAAAGATATGACATGCATTGAATGCCATCCTTCATATTATACTAGAGATTTTAAGCCTAAACTTGCGGAACAAAGTGACTAACTTCTTTTTAACCAACTTTTAAAGAGATTAGGTATTTAGCGGGTAAAAGGAACCCTTATGTTGCGACTTCGTCTGTCGGTCTGTCTGTCACACTTATATATTTCGGGAACCACAGACAATAACGATTTAAAATTTAGAATAGTTTTAGATCTTACGAGTAGGTACTAACCCAATTTCATTGCAAAAGAAAAAAAAATATTTTATTTGCTTGTTAATCAAAATTTCAAAGTGAGTCAACTTTAAGGGCGAAAAACAAAAGCCATTTTTTTATTATATTTCATTGATTTATACTTCAGATATAATTTAACAAGTATTAGTACTTCCAATCTACTAGCGAGTTACGCACGTTTAGAGACGTAAAACTGTGTTTTTTACCACCAGTTACGTCACGGACGGTCCAGACAGCTCATTCTTTCTTTTTGCGCAGCGACGAGCGCACGCGCCTTAGCAAAAACAGTTTAGTGATATTAAAATATAAAAAATATTAATAAATTTGGGCAAAATCGTGATCGGCTGCGAGCCTATCGCAATAACATAAGTAGCTGCGAGCCACTTGTGATTATCGATGAATAAATTAGCAATTGTGTATCTAAAAATACTTGGTATTATCCAAGTTACCCACATATTATTTGTATTATTTGAATTATTATCTTCAAGTCAAATATATCTACAGTCAAGGAAAAAATTACGACTAACAATAAAATGTCTTATATAATCAAAACAAAATGTTTAAAAGTTAACATAGTCGTGATTGACCGAGAGTCAATTACGACAGCATAATTAGCTGCGAGCTAATTATGAGTCATGGATTCATGATAAATTAATTCAGTTGATGCATCTAATTGATTATCTATAGGATGCAAGACAAGTTACAAGGTCCGTAGATTTCTGGTAAGTAAGACATAATTACTGGTAATATCCATAGGAAATACGGAAAACCTATTGATGCTAGTCATCACGGTGAAATGATTGGCTGCGAGCTAATCATTTTGAGCCAAGGCTTATAACAAATGAGGTAGGAAATGCGCGCAATCGCAAAAAGATATTCACGCACCTACCCACAATTCATTTTGTCTAAAATAATACCTACTAAATATAGGTTACACAAGATGCGATTAATATTTTTTCTGCTCAACTATTTTCATTCCGTGCATTTACACTCATAATATTATGAGCCCTGAGTCTGTTTGAACTACCAACGGGTCATCAACACGAAAGCGGCTCTGCCTAAGCGGTTCAACTATCACAAAGTGTGATCGTGTATCGCTACATCCTAAGTTCAATTCCCAAGCTGAGCAGTGTTATTAGCACTTTTTTCACGGGGGTTTCATAAGGAAATCCCCTGCTGGGTATCCAAAAGGCAACCCTCTGGTAGATCTTGGTTGAGAAGCGTGAATAACAAATGCCTACAAGGCAAGCCTATCCTATCGCCTCAAAAAAAAAAAACATACTTTGTAATATTATCGCCCGAATACAAATATATATATAACATACAGAATTATATAAATTTTTAAATTTCGTAATTTGTCAACATAACGGTTGCAAAAAGCAGATAATTTATGTAGAATTATAATTATATTAGGTATATACCTACCTACCACTTTAACATGATTGATAAAGCAATTTACACCATTACTTTTAGTAACAGTAACTTATTTCGACTAAATATTGCAATAGTTTCTTAATTAATATTTACTACCAGACGTCCCGTCCGAAAATTTTGTAAATCGGTATAATTACTTAATTAATTTAAATGTTTTACGTTAATCCAATCTATAATGCACATTACTCATAATGCTGTATTTTAAACAATTAACAAGTAGTAATAAAATAGGTATAATTAAGTCAACGGCAGAAAACATAATATAATGAATGTTATTATGTATCATACATAATATTTATTTACACAAATAGTAAAGCATAAAATATAATTATTAGAACAATAAACAATCGCGTTAACCACAACTAATGTTTTATATAGAATACATAATATATAAAATAAAGTTCAATAAAGTAACGAAAGTGTATAAAAATCTAAGAACAGCCTGACTGCAGTGCCCCCTTGTTCGTCTACAATCATTCATACACTATTTTATATTAAAATTAAAGTTAGTTTTTCGAGGATTCAACTTACCAAGCTTACGAAAACTCCCGCCTTACTTTAAAACTATAACAACAACAACATGCAACACAAATTCTAAATAAACACACATCAGTAGGGATAGAAACACTGAAAAGTATCGCAAACACTAAATATAACAGCTTTACAATGTGTTTCTTAACGCACCATCGTGAAGAAATAAACTTTGATAAGAATATTTTAAACAACTTTGTAATTATCACGCGGATGCGACTATACAACACTAAGTGAATCTGAAGAATGAGGCTCTGCTACTCTACGCCGTGTATCCCGCAGGTTCGGAATAAATAGTGACGTTTAGTTGCGCACTTAGTTACATCGCATATTTGTCGATACCATTTAAGTTATCGATGATATTTCAAAACTACTAACGCTACAGTTACCTGTGGGATTCTCATACATAATAATTCCTATGTCATTAATAAATTAGTGTGCGTTACCATTCAGGATTGCATCACCCTTACCATCAGATGTAATTTATCTACGTAATTTATTTAAGGTGTAATTTATTTATACACGGTATAAATAAAACATACGTAGATGCACTAGAAATATTCGGCTCTAAGCGCACCCCACTCACGCAGGAACTTTGAAACGGCAGGATTTTATACATACATACTTATACTATATACTATATCTATACTTATAATAAAACTGTAACACCAATTCTGTACATAGAAGATAATTTAAAAATTATTTTGGGGGGCATTCTATAGCTAAATCCAAAACTTATGTATTAAACGTAAATGTATGCTATTAAAAATTTATAATTATAGCAGATTAAATAATTATTAAAGACGGAATTTAGTCTGGAATAATGGCCAAAGATAATAAAATTAAGGAACGTAATTGACGTAAGTATGGTTGGCAAGACTGGACTTGGTCTTATCGAAAAAATAATCTAAATTTAAGGCCATGATTTCATTTTACTATTAATAATAATACAATTTATTTTCGCCAACAGATGTACAACAAAGTAAAGCCTTAACTATGTAGATGCTTACAAAGTAAACCTTATGCATTAAAAGGCTAAATACTTAATTATAAAATTGGGAACATCACACATAGGAGCATTTGAACTAGGTGTATCTAACCCTGTATCTCGGAATACAGCCAACCCGTAGAGAAATGAACATTTTTAGCCATTACATGTTTAAATTTAATCAATAGGTTTACGTTATTACTGCCATTAAGTCCGTACAAATTTGCGCATGTGTGTGTGTGCGTGTGTGTTTATGTGTATGTATTTGTGTATAATAAATATCATAATAAATATCAAAAAACATATATAGGTTCTCTTTTTCTCTATATCGGTATGTTTAAACCTCACAATAACTCCTCGGTCTCATCATAAGAAAGTGATAGTAGGTATTCTTGGACTTTCTTTCTGCAGTCCGTCCTGTTTAATTTCAATAGCCTCACGAATCATCCTTGGCAGGAATCGCTGTTCTTTTACCAGGATTTGTGGTTTGTCAAATCTAATATAATGGCGGGAGCGATCCAGAACATGTTCACAGACTGCAGACTTCGTATAGCGTCGATGTTTAACGTCAGCTATATGTTCTTTTACACGGGTTTTTACTGCTCGCTTTGTTTGCCCGATGTATGAGAGCCCACAGTCACAATCTAGCTTGTATACTCCTGCATCTTGTGGAGGTACATGGCACTTGACTGATGGGAAAAACTGACTTTTCTTCTTTTCTTTCTTTTCTTTTGAAGATTGGCTGCCACCAAAGAAGATAATAATTAAAAGACCTGAGGGTACCCGAAGACAACTATGACGTATGGACAGCTACCACCTCAGTCCGCCCGTGACCATGAATGCTGTAAAGTATTCGAAACGTCGGGTAATTAAAATCATAAATTAACCGTGATATAATCCGTAAAATTAGTTTCATTACATATACCTATAGTTTATTTGTCGATAAGTGGCGATTTACATGTCTCATCACTAGAAGTGGCGCGCGCACCAGTCCTCCAATTCAGTTTTGTTTTACAAACAAGTCGACAACAAAGAAAAACACTATAAACTAGTGATCTACTTCAGATGAGCTGAAAATAAATACAGTATCCTTAATTAAACTATTATTTCCTCGAATCCTATCTTTACAGCAGTTTGTATCACAAGTTTTATATTTTTACAACAATAAAGGCGCGGAGAGGAACTCCCGTTTTTAGCGGATAGGAACCACTACACCCTTTTAAATTTACTAAGCACGCTAAATAACTCGCCACCCGGGTTACATTTTGCCCTATAGTCATGTCAGTTTTTTTTTTTTTTTTATACAACCAATGTGGCAAGCAAGCGTGCGGCCCGCCTGATGGTAAGAGTCACCGCAGCCTATAGACGCTAGCAATACTAGAATAATCACTATCGCGTTGCCGACCTTTAAGACATTAGATATTAAGTCTTAGTAGGTTATGTTTGTCTTCAGTCACTATGGTGAATGTATTTTGTAAGTTTTATAATGTTAACTGTTAATTGTAATTATATTTAAATCTATACTACATTATGTTAACTTTAGAACTTCTCAAGCATTGCAACTTGTTAAACAAAGTACCTACTCCATGGTGGGCGATAGTAAAGAACGAGCTTCAGTTCGTTCTTGGTGGAACTTACCACCTAGTAAACTGTAACAATCAAGATTAATTATAAATGTATTTATATCAGCAAATAGCTGAAAACAATAGGTACCTACAGAGATCTTATTTGCTTTTATTATTTTAATCTTAGGTCAAGTAGTATCAATACGACTTATTGATGGGTGATATAAATAATTTCATTAGTTTTCTTATTGTAGCTATGTCATTATAATATTGCAAACTAGATCAACGCTAGATTTGTATATAAAGGAGTGAGGTGTGAACGACGGGTCCCTGCCCCAATGGTTAAATAATTTCAATTTTAATCTACAGTGGAATAAAACCTTCTCGTAGTAGAACAGTTTGAGATTGAGACGTGTTGTATTTGAGGACTTGAGTGTTCCTGAGATTCGGTTTCTAACCGACCGACCAACAGGCGTATCTTCGTTGATTACCTAATTACCTTTATAGTAAGTTAGAATGGAGGCCTGATGACAGATACCCATCTCGATCCACGTCAAATCCGCTCTCCATACCGCGTTTTAAAACTACAGTTTTAGAGCATGTTTTAAATATGCCGCCACTAGATGCTGGAACAATATACCACCACCAATAAGATCTATGAAAATTAAAGATACGTTTAAACACCATTTAAAGTATCATCTAATGCAAGATCAAAAAAATATTTAACTTATTATCCGTACTAATGTTTTTATTTCTGGGGAGGAAGGTATTGTAGATGCCGAGTGCCTTCACGCGGTTTGGAGTCCATAATTTTATGCTGTTAATGTCTCTATCATCTCACTTCATTCGTATCGTATGTCCTGGCTCAATTAATTTATGTAATTTTTTGTATAACATATGTATTAATTTTAATGTTTTTGATATCTGTTGGGGCTTTGCCACTGAAAACCAGCGCTGTGTTGCAGCTAGTGTCGCAATACAGCGTTTAGCTGAGTGGTAGCCTGGTTTCACACAGCCGACGTGCATTAGTTATACCAGCTAGTTAGTAAGTAGTTTATAATTTTTATTTTTTTATGTAATTTTATTTTAGGCATCGCTCTCTGTGTGAAATAAAGTTTATTATCCTATCTTATCTTATCTTGATAAAGTGAAAACCGAAGGGGGATCGTAGAACTATGTGCTTTTTAACCGACTTCAAAAAAAGGCGGAGGGACTAAATTCGTTTGTATGTTTTTTTTTATGTTTGTTACCTCAGAACTCTGTCCTGTATGGACCGATTAGGATATTTCTTTTTTTATTTGAAAGCATTTATACTTTCAGATAGGTCCTATTTTTTTCAAAATAAAGTTCTGATAATGGGATCCATGAGTAAGTGAGGGAACTCCTTAAATATTATGGGATAAAGAATAGCGTTTTTCAGAAAGTATCATTTGGTGAAGTGGATCTGATGAATAAGGCCATAGATGGCAATCGGAACCCCGAGTAAAACAATATATCCTAGCCGTGTTTGGGCTTATTGGAATTTTCATGGGATGCACTCCCATTAGGATTAGCTAACTACAGGTTTCAGCAAATCTCCGCCCTGTGTAAAGCAAATCTACTTCCAGTGCTGTGTAGGACTATTTATAGGATGGACTCATAGCGACGCATCACTTTCTAACGCTTCTAGCATCGAAGCGCTCACTATCTACTTAAGTTATGTTAGACAAAAATTTAATTTATTTTTACTAAAATTAATTTTTAATTCGGTTTTGGTTCCTTATAAATCCTCCGGCTGTAGCCTAAATAATTAAACCGTAGCATTTATAGTACACACATGTTACACATCATGGATATTTTCGTCTGTACCGAGTGTAATTAAAACCCAGTCCGAATGCTGAGGGTATTCAGAGTCGCACTACAAACATCCGTATCTAAACTTATAATAAAACTGTAACAGGTCCAATTCTATACATTGAACATATTCTGAAAATTATTTTTGGGGTGCATACAAAACCGACACTGAAGCCAAAACAGTATTTTATTTTTGTCCGTCTGTCTGTCTGTAACATGGCCGCGCAACACGCCGTAACTACTGAATGGATTCAAATGAAACTTGGCAAGATTTGAGTTAGTACTACGAGGTAGGACATAGAATACTTTTTATTCCGTAATTCAGCACGGTTCTCGTACGCGGTACGCGTGATCCAATTTTATCATTTTTTCAGTATTTTATTTTATTGTTTTCGGAAAACCAACAGCACATGCAATAATACAATTAAAACATTACAATACAAACAGATGGCCATTTACAGGTCTTCACAAATAGTTATAAGGTAGAAATACAACACTGTGTGTTGCCAGTGATGACATATGGTACTGAGACTGTTGGCCTTCTGGATAAGCTCAGAGTCACACAACGAGCTATGGAGAGAACTATGCTCGGAGTTTCTTTGCGCGACAGAATCCGGAGTGAGGAGATTCGCCGAAGAACCAAGGTCACCGACATAGCTCTTAAAATCTGCAAGTTAAAGTGGCAATGGGCAGGCCACACCGCTCGGCGAACCGATAACCGTTGGGGAAGAAAGGTTCTTAAGTGGCGACCACGAACCGGAAGACGCAGCATATGTAGGCCTCCCACTAGGTGGACAGACGACATTGTGCGCGTCGCAGGTAAACCGGTGGATGCAAATAGCCAATTGTCGTTCATTGTGGCGTTCGAAGGGGGATGCCTATGTTCAGCAGTCGACGTCTTCCGGCTGGTGATGATGATGATGTCAAACATCGATTTGCTGAGAGATAAACAAAGATAGAAAATATATAGATGTGAACAATAGAAGGAAGTACAAAATAAATAATAAAAATAGATTATAATTATAATATCATGGAAACACTCATAAACAGTTGTTATCTATGTTTCGCAATCGATCAGGTTAAGCAACGTTAGGTAAGGTCATTACATAGTTGGGTGACCGTTTAATTTGAACTAAGCGTCTTCGTGCTTCGGAAGGCAAGTAAAAAGTGGGTCCCTTTTTTTAACCGACTTTTAAAAAAGGAGGTTATGTAGTCAACGCAAATGTGTTATAAGCTATTAAAAATTGTGTTAACGTAAAAAGAGCGCGGGTAGAGCTGCGCGGGTCGGCTAGTTACATATATAACTCATTTCTTGAATATCTCATAAATATTTTTCCTGATTTGTACCAGAAATGCCAATATTCCCCATACAAGTCGAGGTTTTTATACACCTGGTATAAATTTATTTTAATTTAACGTTCGATATCGCCATTGCACGCTGTGGAGCAAGGTTGAATTAAATTGAGTTTCCAAGGTTGACAACAATATTGAATGCACACTCTCTATTAAATTTCTTTATGAACTCATCAATATATCAACTAGAAAATTTCATCATAATAAAACCGTTAATAGACTATCAGAACACCGTGTTTTTTTTCGATTCAGAAAGTAAGATATTAAATTGAATCTGAATTATTTAAGTACATTCATATCATAGTCAATTGATAAATTTACCAGGAAACCAATAAATAATAACTCGGTCGGAGTCTATTATTTCTCGAGAACAATATTTTTGTCTTCGGAAAGCGGTAAAAAGGGGCACCCACATCTATCTATACAGGTTAACTTTTTATTCAATGCTTTCTATGTTATCACGGTCATATTCAAACATTGAAAAACATATTTCATCCACCACAAAATTAGGTACGGAAAATATATTCACCTTGCGCACGGCACTGATAGGGGCAAGTTAGGTCACGCGTGGTCACCCCGGCAAGCGGCGAACGCCCGTGACAATGCTCAATGCGTTTGTTCTGGATACTTTCAAGTGAAGTTATTTTGAATTTTTGTACCAAGGTGGGTTAAACCAAAAAAGGACGAATCTGTAGTTTTCAACAATCTACAAGTGTGCAAAACTTTAAGCACTGCAAAAATAGCTAATCTGTAATATATATAAAAAAATTAATTCATATTTCCCATGGTCATGCCATAACTTGAGAATGACTTTTACTATTTAATCCATCATTTTTTTAAAGTTTTCTAATACTTTGTAGAAGGTTCTTTAGGAAAAAAATAAGTGATTTGCGCAGAAAATGAATATAAATTAATTATTATTATGCAAAAACTCTTAGGTATAACAAGCATAACTATCAAAATGATATCATAATCCTATCCCTATATCTATATCCCTATTTAAGTTAAATTCAACTCCGATAATTAATGAGACAAGAATTCAGATAGCTGAATACTTTAGTTTGCAGAATATAACCGGCAATACCAAAACCGGAAGACGCAGCGTTGGCAGGTTGGCCTATGTTCAGCAGTGAACGTCTTCCGACTGATGATGATGATGATGAAGGCAATACCTACGATATTTTTTTGCAATTTAGATCTGGTAAATTTAATTTTAATACAAAATTTTTAACAGTTAGGTACGTACCACCTTACGTGTACTTATGCTTGAATAACATAGCCTTTTTTCAGAGGCAATCGAGAAATAGAAGGCATTGATAACGTTAGCGATATCTTACTGTGCAGTTCACTCGCTTTATAAGCTTGCAAGTGAAGCGATCCGGATACCTATATGTAGATAAGTGAACATGTTAATTAGATAGTCTGAACCAACATGACCTTTAACAAACCACTTTAAAAAAAAATGCTTTTAACGCAGCTTTAAAATCCGATACATTCAACAAAGGTATTTCCTGACCTTTTAATTACGGGCTGGCTGGACCACGTGAACGTCAGTCAAAAGCGCTCCAAATTATGCGTTTAATGCAATATTGTGTGTAGGACCGCCCGGTCCTGCCCTTTGAAATGAAACTATTAACGCCCGGTTTCTGAAAGGCTATTGAAATAGATAATCAAGTATCTAACACGACTGTTAACTTGACAGCTTGTTCAAATCAATTCGAGTTTCTAAAATGTTAATAAATTAGAGAAAAAATTACTAATCTATGATCATTTTAATATTTGACATGAAGAAAATTATGCAAGTATGGTCACATTGCCTATTTAGTTAATTGAATAGCTCATTCAATTGATATTAAATTCAAAGATATTTTAATCGGTAACCATTGACATCTTAGAGGGAGGATCTACAGGAGGGGTGGACACTTTTTCTCTCATTCGCACAAGGAAAAAATGCATTTATATAGGTTACATTTGATAGAAAGAAACCGATTTTTTATCCTTCAGCATGTGTCACGGACTTGTTTTTTATTGTATTATTATTATCGTTTATGTATTTATCTTCACGGATTATACCCGGACATTTTAGAGGCCTGCGTGGAGACGGATCCAATACGTAGAGGCCCTTTTTAAGAAATAAATGGTGTGTAAAAAAGTAAAAAAACTGCTAAAATGGTGAAAAAATGGCAGTTGACCTCGACAGGTGTAGGAACTATTGTACATGGAAAGATTATAAGTCTATGTTGTTGAACGTTTGGTGGACTAGAAGCTAGGCTATTGCAAAGGCCGGGGTCACTTGCCATAATTACATTCATATTTATTTTGTGGCAAGTGGTGACTTGCCACCCACTAGATGGGCCCTCCAAATGACGACAGAGAGCAACACCGGTGTGAGTGGCTCAGGGGTGTCGAGAGGTGTGCGCTTTCTCCGAAGTTACTCGCGGCGTTATGCCCTTTAACACTTCCACCCCTGGAGCATATAGCTCTAAGAACTCCTCTCTGGAGGGCCAATTTAGGCAAGCCAGAGCTGAGAGTCCTGCGGGCCCTTTGGGTTTCCACTCGGCCGACGAAGACACGCCGAGGTGGGGGCCCTGACCGACTCTCTGGAGCACTCGGGTCCGTGGTGTCGTTACGCACCAAAAGCTCGCCACAAGCTGCCCTGCGGGCAGAATTATTATTAGTAAATTAATAATTAATTTGTCGAGCAACACCGGTTAGTTGAAATTGTATTTGACAGGAGAATAATCTATGATCATTGTTTATTTAGCCTTTCAGAAACCCAAACGGCTTTGACACGAAGTTTCAGAAGCAAAATTTTACAGCTGTGTCAACTGACAGGATGTTCAAATTAAAATAGTTGACAATGCTTTATGCAACCCAAGTATGAATTTGACGTTTTATATTGAAAACCCAGTCAAGTAAGAGTCGGACTTGCAGACGAGGGTTCCGTACCTTCTTTGTAGAATAAAACTTGTTTTGCTATTCATCTTAGCTATTCTCTCTCTCTCTCTCTCTCTCTCTCTCTCTCTCTCTAGCTATTATCTCAGGTGGCAAAAAGACCAAACAGTATAACTTGGTTTAGCAAAGTTTTTAAACATTTTGGTTATGGTATAGTGATCCCAGTGCGGCCATGTGGGCAGACGGGCAGACTTGGGGTAAACACTTTACGAAAATGATTGTAACCTTTATAAGACACGCCGCGAGTAACTTCGGAGAAAGCGCACACCTCTCGACACCCCTGAGCCACTCACACCCGTGTTGCTCTCTGTCGTCATTGAATGGAAATACAATTAAATATCCAACAATAGAATATCATATTCTTTTGATTTTCAAACGCTAAGATTTTGTGTTAAAGCAATTTTAATACACGAATGGACCATGGTCACTACGATAAAACAATTACCAAATCGGAATTAAGTAGTCTGTAAGGAAACTAATCTTCAATTTTAAACGAATTGATTTTTCCGTATTATTAATTTCGGAGAGTACCTAATAATATGAACAAAAGTATCAAATTTCATCCTTTAAAAAAACTACATATAACTGCTGCAGAGATATTTTTTTATATAGGTATTTTTTTGTGATGCGGCCGGGGTGCCCTCGACGAGTACCTGCAGGGTTGTCCATTATTTACCGGAGTGTATACCGGCCCATTTTTACACTTTTACTGGCTATTTACTCTATTTTTTGGAATGATATTGTAGCATACAATAACCGGCCAATTGGCTCTATTACTAATCATCGCTGCGCATCACAAATGCGCTATGTGAAAAAACCCAACTTTTCAGGAGAAGCAAAAAACTGATTATTTCGCGAAAGAGTCATAAAACTCAATAACTTTGTATGCATAAAATTCAACTGGATATACCTAGATACATTGAAATATATGACTTTTAAGTTTTTTATTGAGATAATCTGATCCCTAGATTTTTTAAAATAAATTTTGAGCACATAGCTGTTTATTTTTGCGCTGTAAATAACGTTATGTAATATTTTGTTATATAGCAGGATTAGTCTTCTTCATGATAAATATTTTACTTGGCCTAGCTCAAACACATAGCGCATTTATCAAACTATTTTAATTAAAACAATGAACTTGTTATTGCATTATAAATTTATTTTCACACCACCTGCTCGATAATGTCGCATTATATGTCATATAAAGATGACATAAAGTACCTCATTATATCCCTATAGTCTAGCCGGGTAATAATGTTGTACTAAACTCCCTTGGGTAATAATGTGTTTGAATTTCGAACGTCAAAAGAAAATTCCTCAACACTTTTACCACAGGTGTAAACTACTCTTAGCAGAGACCTGCACGAAAAACAAAACATTTGAAAATCGAACCGAGCGCGACAAGCACAACCCAGTGTTCTAGAAAAGAAAATAGATGTTAACTCGGCAAATCACTATGTTGATATTATTGACGGCCTCGTTGGTCTAATGGTTAGACACCCTGGCCGCCACCCAATAGGTCGTGGGTTCAATTCCTACCAAGAGTCTGGGTGTTATTTAACTATTTAATTAATATTAGTTATCTGGTTTCCATAGTACAGGCTCTGCCTAGTTTGGGATCAGATTACCGTGTGTGGATTGTCCCAAAATATTGTTATTATTTTAATTCTAGCAATATTTGTATTTTATTACCTCGCAGTACGTGTGAAAAGTAGTGTATTCACCTCGGGGATAAAGGTGTCTTTGTCTTGGGCGATCTTAAATCCCTCGCTGTACTCAGGATTCTAGTATTAACTCCCTCGCTACGCTTGGGAGTTAACTCTATACTCCCTCGCTGCGCTCGGGAGTTGCTAGAATCCTTCGTTATGCTCGCGATTCAATTTAACGCCCGCGACATAAGACACTACTTTATCCCCTTGGTGCATAAACTACTATTTCACACCACCTGCTCGATAATGTTCCATTATGCGTCATATAAACTTGACATAAAGTACCTCATTATATCCCTATAGTCTAGCCGGGTAATAATATTGTACTAAACTCCCTTGGGTAATAATGTGATTTGTTTTTTTCTTGTCCCTTAGTTCTCCCTAATTGGGAAGGCAAAAGGTTCTAGCTCATACAGCCTCGTCATAAGTAATCTCGTAATAAATCAATTTGTAGCTTGTAGTTAAGCCAATTCTTCATTAAATTGCTGTCATTTTCCATTCATGTTTTCAGGCAGAAGCCAATTCTTCATTAAAATGTAATTTGAATTACGAACGTCAAATATTTTTTTACCACGGAGACTCTTTACAGTAGGTATATAAACCACTCTCTCTAAGCAGAGGCTTGCACGAAACGAAACAATACATTTGAAAATCGAACCGAGCGCCAGGAGCCGAATTGGAGCCGAACCTTGTTCTAGGTTCTAGAAAAGAAAAAAAATTGATAAAAAGAAGGCGCTAACGCTGTTGATATTATTTTAATTCTAGAAGTTTTGTATTTTACTGTCTCGCCTCGCAGTAGGTGTGGGCGCGAACGCTGGAAATCGGTGTGTTGATATTATTTTATTTCTAGCAGTACGTATTTAATAATAATAATAAATACACTTCATTGTACCATTGAGATTTTACACTAAAAATTACATGTTGAACAATACGTTGATGATGTAAAAAGGTGGCCTTATCGCTAAAAAGCAATCTCTTACAGATAACCTAAGCAATCTCTTCCTAGTACTTGTATATCATTACCTCGCAGTAGGTGTGAAAAGTAGTATATTCTACTCGGGGATAAAGGTGTCTTTGTCTTGGGCGAGCTTGAATCTCTCGCTGTACTCAGGATTCTAGTATTAACTCCATACTCCCTCGCTGCGCTCGGGAGTTACTAGAATCCTTCGTTATGCTCGCGATTCAATTTCAGGCCCGTGACATAAGACACTGCTTTATCCCCTTGGTGCATAAACTACTATTATGTATCCGACCAAACTAAATAAAACTCAAAACTAACATTAATAAAAATTAAACTCAAAACTAATATTTTTAACAGTTAATAAATAAATAAACCAGCCGGAAGAAATCCACTGTTTACAATGGCCTAATCAGTTTAATTTTGGTACATTTATTACTATTATAAAGTCGAAGCCCTTTTTTCGCGTGGCTGGCTCATTAACAATGAACGACAATTGGCTGTTTGCATCCACCAGTTAGCTGCTATGGGCACAGTGTCATCTGTCCATCTGGGGGAGGCCACTCCTTTCTTCCCTGCCCATGTGGCCTGCCCATGGCCACTTCAACTTACAGATTCTGAAAGCTATGTTGGTGACTTTAGTTCTTCGGCGAATCTCCTCATTCCAGATATTATCGCGCAAAGAAATTCCAAGCATAGCTCTCTCCACAGCTCGTTGTGTGACTCTGAGCTTCTCTATAGGGAGCCACGTCTCAGTACCTTATGTCATCACTGGCATCGCGCGCGACAGCCACTTGTGGTTCATGTTGGACACTTGTGGTCAGTGGTCGCTAATTTTTTTAACTCGTGCTTGCAGTGAAATGAAGGGAGTGAGGGGAGGGGAATCGCGCGAGTGGCTTGTGTCGGCGTATTGTGGCGGCGTTTTGTGGCCGAGCCGACCACTAGAGGCGAGCAGTGGCGATTTGTGGCGTGTGGCGACCACCGGCGTTTACAGTGTGTGGCGAGTCCATGCAAAATGTATGAAAACAACAGGAAATAGGTCGGTGGCTGCGTTTTGTGGTTGTGGCCGGTGGCCCGTGTGCGGCGACACTAAGTGCGCGCGGAACTACGTGTCTTATAGCCTTATCGATACAAGAAAGAAAAATATCGATACGTCGATCTTTTATGTTTAGCTTACGAATATTTTTTCGGAGATATTTACTGTTTTGGTATATCCTTTCATCGACTTACTTGATATTTTACCGCGAAATATCGATATAAAAAATTAAATATCGAAAAATAATAAGAAATTATGTATTTCTTGTTTAAATTAGGACATCTATGCCTTCAGAGAACGGTTTATAGAGTAGGTATAGCACCCACCACCTAAGTGCTTTGTCTATTTTGACCATATTCTGACGGTGAAAATTAATATCCTCGTGTAACTTAGGTAAAATACTAATACTTAAAACCTGTTAATATTCATTAAAATAATGACGAGATTGTTCATTCAATATATCTCAAGCAATATATATTTCAAAAATATCGATATCATGAATTTATCGATATTCTATCGATACCTTATTTTTCTCTTGCTACATCTCTAATGTTCTAACTTGACCTTGGTCGGAGCTTGGTTAGTAACCTATGTAGCCACGCTGTTATTACACCGTCCGATATTTAGGAAGCTAAATGAGTTAGTCACTGAATTCAGTGAAGTGTAATCGCATTTAGCAAGTTAGCATTCTAGATTCAGAGGCAAGGATGGTTTCTAAATGACTAAAATCACTTAGAATCCGAACTAGAAATGCATTTAGGAAGGTGTAATCGCATTTAGTCACTGAATTTCAACTCGGTCGCTGTCTGCGTGGCTCTCCGCGCGTGAGGACGTATAGGTGGGTTTATTAAGTATTCAAAAAGTTAATTCCGACTTTCATTTTCATTGTATTATAGAGACAATTAATAGACAGTTCTTATCAAATTTTGGCAATCGCAGGTTAAGCAACGGTAGGCAAGGTCATTACCAAGATGGGTGACCGTTTAATACTATTTGAATCAAGCGTCTCAGTGCTTTGGAGGACATGTAAAAGTGGGTTGTAGTGTTTAAACGACTTCAAAAAAAGGAGGTTTTGTACTTGATGCAACTGTACTTACCTATTTTATAGTTCAAAAAATAAAAAAAATACTGCGGTATTAATTGTTGGCTTAATTAGGTAAGCCAACGGCCAATGCTAGGCAAAGGCCAATTTTTTGGTGTCTGGACAAGACTGGCGCCATCGTTTGTTGTAAACGGTTGTAAACAACACACGAAATGTGATGGACGCAAAAAATGTGATGGATAAACTATTTTAGTTGTGTTGTCTTTTACTTACGCGAATATTTCACATTGAAATCAAACTACTTTTACGGATTTTATCGCAGTTTTTTTTATTTATTTTTTTATTTTACTATTCCGATCGGCAGTCGGGATGGTCACGGGAGGAAAAATAAACCGCGATAAAATCCGTAAAAGTAGTTAGATTTCAATATTTTAGTTGTTTTATTATTAGATACTATTTAATTTTAATTTAGTTGTTACTTTATGTTTTTATTAAATAATAATCTATATCTATACATATTATAAAACAAAGTCGCTCCCGCTGTCTGTCTGTCCCTATGTATGCTTAAATCTTTAAAACTATGCAACGGATTTTGATGCGGTTTTTCTTAATAGATAGAGTGATTCAAGAGGAAGGTTTTTAAGTATAATAAATGCATAATATAGTAGAGAAACACTGATCATTTTAGAGGTTTCTAATGTGATGTCGTAAATAAACACATTTTTTTGCGCTTACATTGCAAACACTGGCTGAATCGTACGAGATTGATCAAAATAATGTGTAGTACAATATACTATTATTAAATTGTTGTTAGCATGAATTTGTCCCTTCTTCAATACAACGTAAACTTCACTAATATTTACATTAATGACAAAAAACCTGTGAACTTTGTTCATACCGCTAGGTTAAGGTTAAGCAACATAAGGCATGGTCATTAAATAGATGGGTGAACCGACTTGTACGAAATTTTGTGTGCATATCAGGTAGGTCTGAGAAATAGGTCGTAAAGTATATTATGCAATTATTATTATTCATGCCGTTAGGTTATGCAACGTTAGGCAAGGTCATTACATACATAGATGGGTGATGGCGGCGACTCCGAGGAGGACGGTGACGGGGTTGCGAGCCCCGTCCCCGTGATCATGGTGCCAGGTTTAAGGGGGCTATAATGCGCACTGCGATGCGAGGGGTATTTGGTGCAGATCCCACTGGAGGGCCCAGGTCCCCCCTCTTATGTGGCTATGCGACAGCTGCAGGGGTTTAAGTGGGTAAGAATCCCAGATACCATGATTGACGAGGATATATAGAACAAGAGGAGGGTGCAAGTGAGGAGAGAGAGGGAGGGGGATTCGAGCAGGGGGTGATGGGGTGAGGGATAGGGGGATTAAGATGGAACAAGGTGGGAGAAGAGAAAGGGGGAGGGGGTTCAGAGAGGGGACACGGGGGAGAGGAAGAGGGGTAGTGTGATGGGGACCGAAGCGGGACCCCTCCCGGGAGGGGGAAAGAGAGAGGAGAGAGAGAGAGCATAGAATTAGATTTTTCTTATAAGAGAGAGATGGAGGGAGAAATAAATAAAGGGAGGAAACAGAAAAGGGGAGCAAAATGTAATAAAAGCGCGGGTGGAGCTGCGCGGGTCAGCTAGTATTACCATAAAACATGAGGCGCCTTTTATTTTCTCTTAGTGGGTGATGAAAAGTAGAGTGTGTCACTCGGGCGCAAAATATATTTTTGGCTCGGGCGACGTACTTTGAATCCCTCGCTACGTTCAGGATTCTACTAAAGAATCCCTCTAGAATCCCTCACTTCGCTCTGGATTCAAAAAAGCGCCCTCGCCGTAAAAATATTATTTTGCTCCCTTGTGACACAATCTACTATTATTTGATACTAGCTAAAACTAAATAATATAAATGAATTGATACGGTTGTAGACACAGAAAATTAAATGAAATAAAATGAAACGAAACGCAACGAAATGAAATAAAAAGTACGTACACTAGAGTTTTTGAAACCACTAAGAGTTTTTGAATTCCCTCAAATTTCCTCAATCGTTCAGGACTTCTACATGATAGCCTCAAAATGAAAGTTAGATTTTCAAATATTTTGATCTGTAATTTGAATCCCCCTAAAATGTGCAATGGGACAAGATTAAAGGTTAAACTATGTATATAAATAATAATAATATTCTGAGACAATCCACACACACTCACACTGATCCCAAACTAGGCAGTGCCTGTACTATAGAAACCGGATAACTGATATTAATAGATACTTATATTTATTAGGTAGCGGCCGAAGTATCTAACCACTAGACTAACAGGCCTGTCTCGATTCCCTGTCCTATTGAAATCCCTAGATATATAACTTTCTAATTTAGTGTTAACAATTTCCGGTGAAAATTCTTATGTTACACTATTAACTAATTTTAAAGTCTTAATTAATATATTTTCAACGTTAAACCTGAAAATATGATGCGAATTTATCTACGTGAAGATAAGTATTTTTTCCATGGACTATTACCTATATGTTTGGCTCTTTAGAGCAGAACATGCCAGAACTAATAAGTACATTTTGATAAACACTAATAGGAACAAAAAAAAATCGTGGATTCAATAAAATTACTTTAATGATTGTTTTTACTTCTTTATGTTCGAAAACTATAATCTACTTCAAAGCTGATTCAAAATTCAAATTTATTAAATAGACCCTTGACCCAGACTAGGATATAGGTAAAAGTTCTGTCAGTAATAGGTTTTCGTGGAGAAACCGCAAGTTTCTTGCTATAGTTTGTGTATCTACTCGTATATCACCCGTCGCCAGAGTTATCGTTATCGTATACTATTATTATTTGGATTTATTCTCCTAAGAGGCAAAATGGAGTAGGAAAGTTTGCATTTTGTAGAATTTACTTGAAACTTAGTGTTGGATCTCGTTATTGAAACCTTTTTATTTACCAAAATGCACTTGTAGCAGGCTGGATTTCCTTATCCTTCATCCTTTCCCTAGTGCGCCTTATATAGAAAAAAAGAAGAAATTGACGTTCTGAAATATGACGTGAATTTGTGTCCGTAAAATATTTTTTTTATGACGTGATCTCAATATTATATAAAAATAATACATAAAATAATTAATTCCGCCCATTAAATAATTAAATAGAAGCAAAAGAAGTGCCAGAGACAATAGCAGATACAACTATCTAATCTATGGAGCAGCAGAGGATGCCGCCATCGCATCGCAGCCGGTCAAGGTAAGGCGCACGTTCCGTTCCTTGCAGCAACTGCGATTTATTCCTTTTGTGTTCCCTGCAGTTGCTAACTTCCTATGTCCCTGCAATCCAGTATGCTGCGAATGTAGTATAGCTTCTTTTGTTCGCGTTTTTAATATAGAATTATACATTTATATTTAGTTACAGTCCACTAGAAAATTGCTTTTAGGTAAATTTTTAAACTCCTTAACCCGCCACTTTTTGGTCCTTCGAGCCGGATAATGAATCTTAGATTTTTCCGAATATAATTTGTGCTTATACTATTATAGTAAAGCAAATGATATGGTTATTCTTAGTCACCGCTTACAACTTACGTACTATGTCTATATACGTATAATTTAACGTAATTGGTATTGAAATAATTATCAAATTTATTATTTTAAGTCGTATTCTTACGCATCCCGCATTGATAAATGTTTCATTCCATTACATAATCGCATTAGAATACTCTTATTCTACCTATTATACCCATTAATATTTTCTATTGAGAGTGATTTCGCATATATTTATTATAGTGCAAAATTAATTGCAACTGCATCAGCTATCAACGCAGTGCGCGTGTGTAGCTTTTGTTTTAAGGTCACGCTTGAGCGATCCCTCAATACTCGCAAAAATGATTTATTATAACGCGTTCGGAGTAATTAAGGTTACTTCATATATGCGTTCAGATATATTAAGGCAACTTCACACATGCCTTTGAAAATTCATATTTATCTTAATTTTGAATTTCTTGTATTTACATTGTTATAGTTTAACGGTGTTTTATGACTGATTTAACAGTGACATAAAATATATTTTATTTGTGTACCCATTTTTAATTAGCTAATTACTAATAATGGGGAAGGGTAAGAAGGCAGATAGTGAGGAAGAGTTTGCAATGTCTAGCGAGGATCATGTTCAGTTGACTATCCTGCTCTCTAAGCTCGATGTATTATTTGCCAGGCTGCAGTCTATAAATGATTTATCTAAGTCTGCTGCTACCAATGAATCCCAACATGAAGTTTTCCTGTGTAATGTAAGTAATATTGATACTTTGCGTAGTGAATTCGAACATGCAATGGATAAATATAACACATTTAAATTGCAAATAAACCCAGAGGATAAAATTGATTATCAGGCATGGCTTTCATTTGAGGAAAGGTATTGTTACATAAAGCGAGTTATCTCACAAATAGACGCCGCTAGTAGTAAAAGTCAAAATCAAAACCTTTCTTCAGCATCGAAATCCAAGCCTAATTTGCCTCCTATTGAGTTAATGTCCTTTAATGGAAACGCCCGCAATTGGCCACTATTCTACCAGCAATTTAAAAGTGTTATACATGACAATGCGGATTTAACTGATGGTGATCGTGTTACTATTTAGTTGGCAAGTTGACTGACAGCGCAAAGTCTGTGTGCGCTGGTTTGCCACCAACCACCGAGAATTATAATATAATTTGGAATGAACTTATTGATAAATATGATGACCCTCGCGTATTGGCTGGTAGTTATTTATACCAGTTGTTAGAATTTAAACCGCTGAATAATAACAGTGCTTCAGCTTTTGAAAGTTACATTAATAATTTTAATTCGTCTGTAGAAGCACTTAAATAAATAAAAATTACTGATTTATCGGATTTTATATTCTTACACAATATTCTTACAAAAATTGGATTTAAATACGATCAAATTATTTGAAACAATGTATCGTAAACAAAAAAATCAATCATACGCTAATCTAATTGAATTTGTAAAAGAGAAAAGCAAGATTATGTCTCGTTCTATTGGGCAAAGATTTTCAGTTCCAGATTTCGATAAATCACGTAATAAAGTTCCAACGCCAAAACCAACTAAGTCTTTTATTAACACTGATGTCAACCTTACAAATAAAGTGAATAAAGTTTCTTGTACCCTGTGCAAGAATAGCGCTCATGAGCATCTGTATCAGTGCCCTGTCTTTATGTCAAAAACACCATATGATAGGTTTATTTACGTAAAAAATAATTCATTTTGTAATAACTGTTTAAGTTGCAAACATAGAATTTTTAAATGCACTTCGCAAAAATATTGTTCCCACTGTTCCGCTAAACACCATTCATTATTACATTTTGGTGAATTAAATAATTTTAATAATTGCACTTCCAATAGAAGTGTGTCCGCTCCACCTCTACATGTGACTCGCGGTGTATCTCAATCGGATCATATATCCGCAACACCTGCAAATAGCGACTCTATGTCTAATAAGAATAAGGTCGACAATCAAGTGAATGTTGCACCTACCGCTATACACAAGTGTGTGTGTAACGTTTCGCGCGATCATTCTGATCGTTCTTTATCTACAACTCTATTAGGAACCGCAAAAATAATTATTATTGATAACAATAATCAACATCATATTGTAAGATGTTTGATTGACCCAGGTTCGCAAAGCGATTATATTGCATCTTCTTGTTGTAAACGCTTATCGCTTCACGTATCGACACAAAATCGGTTTAGTGAAGTACAGGGTATCGGTGGAAGTTCACAGCGTATTCTTGGCGCAACTGATATTAAATTTAGCCCGCGTTTTGGTAACTCCACCGTGTATTCTATCAAACCGTTAGTAGTGGACAATATTACAACACACTTGCCAGACTCTTACGTTGATACTTCAAGCTTAGATTACCTGAAAAATATTCCACTCAGTGACGATTCCTATGGCGTACCTGGACCGATTGAAATCGATGGCTCCTACGTTAAATATCGTATGTGTGAAACCGCACTTTACAGGAGAGCAAATTAAAGGTATTTTTCTACTCTAATTATTAAACGTTTGTTTTCATACTATTCGGTAAAATAAGGCATTTTCTATGGTTGGTACCAATTTCAGCCAAATAGCTTCAAATTTTAAGAACAAGCATAGAAAAATACCTTTAATTTGCTCTCCTGTAAAGTGCGGGTTTTACACATACGATATTTAACGTAGGAGCCATCGAAATGTTGTTGGGAGTAAATATTTACTGTCAAACTTTATTATTTGATCGCATTATGCGTCATAACGATATGCCTTCCGCCATTGAAACTACATTAGGGTATATCGTAATGTGTAATGCGCCTGTTGTTATGACACCCAACTTATCCCGCATTTTTTGTTCATTTACTCAAGATTCGCTTGACAAAGTTCTAGGAAATTTTTGGACACTTGAGGAATTACCCGCTAATAATTTTTTAAGTCCTGAAGAGGAAGAATGTGAAAATATTGGAAGGAAGAAGGAAAGGAAGAATGTGTTGGGTGAAATCATCTCCACACAGATTTAATACATTTGTTGCTAACAGAATAGCACAATGTCAATCTTATATTGACCCTAAAAATTTATATTAGGTATATTCCGGGTGTGCAAAACCCCGCAGATGCTTTGTCGAGAGGCCTTTTGCTTTCCCAATTAAATGACCATCATCTATGGTTTAATGGCCCTTCATGGTGCGCTCTACCTATTAGCGAATGGCCTATTTCAACTTTCTCTCCAAGTTCGGTAGCACCACTAGAATCAAAAATTGTCACTTGTGTAACCGCTAGTGTAAAGGAAGATCCAATATTATTGTTGAGTGTTAGGTGCTCTTCATGGAGTAAACTGCTCCACTGTGTGGTTTATGTTTTAAGATTTTTGAAACAACTCCCTTGCAACGATGTAATTACCGCTAATGATTTAAATACCGCTGAGATATATTTAATAAAACATATCCACATTTTTATTTTTCTAACGACATTAAGAATTTACAAACTGGGAAAGCAGTTTTTTTTTTTTTTTTTTTTTTTATTTATAATCATGGAATAACAAACAGTAATACAATAGGTCGTAACTTAACAATATACACATGAACACAAATACAATAATTGCATTACTCACAGCGTTATTCTCAACTTACTTAAAAGTTATACGTTGCTGTGTGTGGTTTAAACATGTACTTAAAAAGAACAGCACTATAAATTGATAAATTGCACAAGTTGTAACAATTACATACTGAAGTAGATAAAACAATAACTATGTCCCTAAAACTTCAATAACAACCCTCTTGTATTCAGATCTTGACAGGTGAATAATATCAAGTGATGAAAATTTTTCATTGTAATCATGCACAATACGTTTTATTGGAGCACGAATACCAGCGTTAGAGCGACTGGTACCCATAGCAAATAGTCTATGAAGACGTACAGCGCGTTGTTTATTGTGTGGTACTGCATAAGATAATTTATTGTTAAGGGCAATGCAATCAAATTTATTATGACAAAGTCCATGCAGCACCATGGTATCCAAAAGTAGCCTCCTAGATTTGAGTGAATTCAGGCCACATAAATCCAGAATGCGATCGTAATCTTTTATATAGCGATGGTGACAACGGTATATGGCGGATCTTAAGTACTTTCGCTGAACCTTCTCTATCACATTTGTGTACTTATCATAAAGAGGATTCCATATGCTGACAACATATTCTAATTGCGGACGTACCAGTGACATGAAAAGGTAAATGTAGCTTTGCAGACGTTTAAAGTCCTTACAGGAACGCATGATAAATCCATACATCTTATAAGCTTTTTTTACAATATTATCAATATGTATATCTAAATGTAATTTATGGTCTAAGGTGACTCCAAGATCACGAATGAATTTAACTTCCTCTAATATAATATTATTTAATATATAGTCATTGTGTACATTATTAATTTTTTTAGAAATTATTATTTTTTTACATTTATTAATATTTAGGTGTAATTTACTATCGGAGCAGTAATTTGAAAATCGATCTAGATCATGTTGGAGATTATTACAGTCAGAACACTTTTTATAGGAAGGTAAATTTTTAAGTCATCAGCATAAAGTAGGAAGTTACAATAATGGAAACAGTCTTTAATGTCATTTATGTATATAACAAATAGCAGGGGCCCTAAGATAGAGCCCTGTGGCACTCCAGATGTCACAATAAAAGGTTCAGATTGGTATCCATTCACCACTACCCTCTGTGTTCTATTTGATACATATGAAGCAAACCAACGCAATAAGTCCCCTCGTATACCATTGTACGCTAGTTTTTGCAATAATAATTTATGATCAACTTTATCAAATGCCTTTTTGAAATCAGTGTAAATTACATCAACTTGTATACGTTTGTCCATATTTTCAAAAAGGTCATTTGTGAAAATCAAAACGTTTACGTACAAAACCATGTTGTTCCTGTATAATGACATTCTGAAGCAAAGGATAAACGATATTATGTACTAATCTTTCAAATAGCTTGGACAAAACAGATAAAATGGAGATAGGGCGATAGTTACGAACATCGTGAATATCACCCTCCTTGTACACAGGTATAATATTGGCCAGTTTCCACTGAGATGGGAATACTCCCTCCTTGATACACCTGTTAAATATTATATGTAGCGGGGTCGCAATAGTATTGGCAGTGTTTATAAAAAAGGCAGGGGGTATATGGTCAGGCCCGGGTCCTTTATTTGAGTTTAAAGCTTTTAATTCCTTTTTTATTGTGCCTACTGGTATTATATGAGTATGAATATTACAATCAGTAGCAGCATCATCCAATAGAGGAATCCAATCATCCGATTGAAACGTACTTGGCTCGTATACAGATTGAAAATACTTAGAAAAGGAGGAGCAGATTTCAAGAGGGTCACTTGTAGTTTTATCTAAATATGAAATATTTGACGGAATAGAGGATTTACTTTTTTTACTAGAAATATAGCTCCAGAAGTATTTGATATCTTGCTTAATACCTTCTTCAACCCTGTTCATATACTTTGCAAAGCACACTTCGCAGTCATGTTTAAATTTTTCTCTATATAAAGAAAATAAATGATAATCAGATTTATTATTAAATTTTTTCCACCTCACCCAATACTTGTTTTTAGCATTATATGTTCTTATCAAGGACGGCAAAAACCAATTAGGGAAATTATTCGATTTCATAGAATTTACAACTGGAACATATAATTTAATAATACCATATATAATTTCATAAAACTTGGTGACAGCATCGGTGGCATTACAATTGCCGAGAATGTCAAGCCAATTTATTTTTGCAATTTCCTCATTTATCTTTATATAATCTCCCTTCTTAAAGCAGTAACGAGGAGTATGCAGTCTGGTTAAACCTTGGTTGGTTTTTGCTGTAAATGGTATTAGGGCTTGGAATGGAGGATGATAACTGTCAATGTTAACTAACGGACATGGGGATAATGAACATTCAATGTGATGATTAGTAATAAGTAAATCTAAGGTGCGACCAGAATCATTTTTTAAAAAAATTTGTTGATTTGCGTCTAAAACGTTCAGAAAATTCAAAAAACTTTTACTAGCAGGGGAAATATTAAACATATCCAAAGGCATGTTCGTATCTGAACACCAGTTCAAATCAGGCAAATTAAAATCACCTATCAATCTTGTTGATAAGCATGAGGCACGGGAGATGACATCGTTGGGAGATATAGGGCATCCGATCTGCACTCCTAAAGTATTCAGTATAGTGAGCAAGTTTTCGCCCCGTTTTTCGGGTACATTAGAGATCTCCAAATTGTTTTGTCTCGCCTGTTGTTCTAGATGGTCAATCCTGGCATCCAATTTTGTACTTTTCTCGTCATAAACCTCCATATTCTTTGTGCGAGTGTCCAATATATTAAAATTTTTCTTCATGTCATCATATTGAGTCGATATGAATTGAGTTGATGTTTGAATTGCTGATACATCGCTGGACAGATCCTTAACTTGCTTTTTTACAAGATGATAATCCTTTTGAAGTGAAGTAATATCTCTCTTTATTTCGGTTCTAAATGAGTCCAGATCACTAGTAATATGATTTAACTTATCATCAATCTTTTCAAATCTAGAACTAAACTCTTGAAGAAAATCATTGAGGGTATGTTTTAGTTCATTCTGTATTGCAGTTAAAGCTTGAGTACAATCACAATCCGGTTGTTTACGCTTTCTGTGTGTAATTTTATCACTTCCAGCTACAGTGTTTAATTCCGGGTTTGATGCAACATGAATAATTGGTAATTGCGACATTTTTAAATGTACATAAGCACTGATATAAGCTTAGAGAAATAAGATAGGCAATGAACACGTCCACACACGACAACGAACGAACGAAACAGTTTCATCCGCTTTGCGTAAGCTTAGTCCATTCCTATCTTCTGATAACTTATTAAGAGTTGGAGGACGTTTAAGTTATTCTTCACTCAAGTATTCTCATAAGCATCCTGCTCTCTTGCCGAGAAAGGGACATGTGATTGATCTTTTAGTTGATTATTATCACCGCACTTATTTACATGCTCGGCCTCAATTATTGCTCTCAATAATAAGGCAAAAGTTCTGGATTCTGTCGGCCAGACGCATTGTAAAACAACGCATACATAAATGCAATCCTTGCTTTCGTATGAACCCAAGGCCAACTTTCCCTTTAATGTCTGATTTACCTGAGTGCCGTTTAGAACAATGCAACGCATTTACTCATACAGGGGTAGATTATGCTGGCCCTTTGTATATCACAATGGCTAGGAAGCGTGGGATTCGCAGTCAAAAGGCATATCTTTGTCTTTTTATATGTCTGGTGACGAAAGCTGTTCACATCGAATTAGCTTCTGATTTAAGTTCTGCCACATTTTTAGACGCGTTTAAACGCTTTCTGTCAAGACGTGGTCCATCTAAATTTTTATATAGCGACAACGGCAAAAACTTCATAGCTTCAAAATCGTATTTAAACGAGTTGCATGACTTCTTAAAGTCTGATGATTATTATAAAGCTTTTCAAAATGAGCTTACTAAAAACCCCATTATTTGGCGTTCTAATCCTCCCACCGCCCCACATATTGGAGGGATCTGGGAGGCAAATATAAAAAGTGCCAAGGCTTTACTTTTTCGAGTAATAGGTAAACAAATCCTTACTTATGAGGAGATGCTTACGATTCTTAATCAGATAGAATATGTTCTTAATAGCAGGCCACTTTATCTCCTAAGTTCTGATCCATCAGAACCCACAGCTCTTACTCCTTCACATTTTTTACATAGCGCTCCTTTGGCATTCTTACCAGCAGCGGATGTGACCAATGAGAGAGCTAATTTACTGTCTAGGTTTTCTTTGATGGACTCGATTGTCCAGTGTTTTTGGAAGAGGTTTCGTTCTGAATATCTTCATAACTTACAAATCGACGGGCCCGTTGGTCTAGTGGTTAGTGACCCTGTCTGCTACCCAACAGGTCGTGGGTTCGATTCCCACCAAGTGTCTGGGTGTTTTATCTATATAAGTATGTATTTACAAAAAAAAAAGTATATAAGTATTAGTATCAGTTGTCTGGTTTCCATAGTACAGGATGTGCCTAGTTTGGGATCAGATGACGTGTGTGAATTGTCCCAGGATATTATTAAATGCGGGAAAAATGGAACACTCTTTCCAACCCTGTAGCTGTAGGTACGATTGTCATATTTAATGTTGATAATGCGCCTCCTCTGCAATGGCCATTGGGGGTTATAAAAAGATTATTTCCTGGTAAAGATGGAATTGTTCGTGTTGCAGAAGTGCAAACTAATTGTGGTACCTACGAGCGACCTATAGTACGGTTGTGCCCGTTACCAACGCAGTAGCATTTTTACTAATAATTTTATTTTATTTGTTATTTAAGTTTAGTAATTTATGTTAGCGACACACAGGTTGTAAGCGGTGGTAACCAACCAGTTTTTTTGTTATTTATTTTAATTGAAGACTGATATAATCAATTTGATATAGATTTTATTAGTCTATATTTTTTGAAGGGATTCCTTCAAGGCCGGGGGGATGTTGGATCTCGTTATTGAAAACTTTTTATTTACCAAAATGCACTTATGGCAGTCTGGATTTCATTATCCTTCATCCTTTCCCTAGTGCACCTTTTATAGAAAAAAAGAAGAAATTGACGTTCTGAAATATGACGTGAATTTGTGTCCGTAAAATATTTTCTTATGGCGTGATCTCAATATTATATAAAAATAATACATAAAATAATTAATTCCGCCCATTAAATAATTAAATAGCAGCAAAAGAAGTGCCAGAGACAATAGCAGATACAACTATCTAATCTGTGGAGCAGCAGAGGATGCCGCCATCGCATCGCAGCCGGTCAAGGTAAGGCGCACGTTCCATTCCTTGCAGCAACTGCGATTTATTCCTTTTGTGTTCCCTGCAGTTGCTAACTTCCTATGTCCCTGCAATCCAGTATGCTGCGAATGTAGTATAGCTTCTTTTCTCCGCGTTTTTAATATATAATTATACATTTATATTTAGTTACAGTCCACTAGAATATTGCTTTTAGGAAAAATTTTAAACTCCTTAACCCGCCACTTAGCTAATAATTTTTGTTAATACTCTTTAACAAAATTAATGACATAGCAGTGGCAGCTCAGTGAGCGAGTGGTTGCTTTGGAAAACTAGATGCGCAGGTTCGTACAGCTTGCTCCTCTGATTTCATTAATCATTTGCGAATCGTCTTTCTGCGATAGCTTTCGGTGAAAGAAAACATCGTGAGAAAGCCGAACTAGCTTTCAAATGACGTGTGAAGTCCGACAACCCGCACTTGGCCAGCATGGACTACGGCCTCGCAAATATCTGCGAGAAACAAATGAATTTTTATATTGAAAATCCATTTGTTTCTCGCAGATATCTGCGATGCGATGCGAATTCGCAGTTATGTGCGGGTGCCCTAAGTCCCTTCATTTTGAGGAGAGACCAATTCCTGACAGCGGGGCAAAAACAAGGCCTGTTAAAAAATACTTATTCCAATTTCTAAGGGTGTTAAAAGAAACTCAAAATTTTTGTAAGTAATGCAAAAATTGTTAGGGCAAATCTTATTTTAATTAGATTTACTTTTAAGGTATTTAACTTTATATTAAAATCCAAAAATACATTTTTCACCCGTGCATAGCGTCGGCGGGCTGCTAGTTATTTAATAAATAGCCATCTTACGATCATAGGTTAAATAAATGTAGACACATAGTATGTAGTTATGCTTATTTTGACTTTTGTATAAACCCAGTCTGCGCTTCCCGTAATACGAGTCATTTCAATAAAATGATGATAGAGGGCGCTAGTATTTATAAGCTTACCTAAATTTTCACTAGGGGTGCTATCAGCTGGTTGTAAGTTAACGTTTTTAACCCCCGACGAAACGAGGGGTGTTATAAGTTTGGCGCCTTTAACGCCTATGTTTGTCTGTGGCATCGTAACTCTCTATTTGGTTTGCGGCCGCCATCTTGGTGGTAGAGCCCGCAAGAACAATTCACTTTTCGTTTTCTCATTTAACTTGATACCATTTTTTTTTTTCAATTGCTATTTAACTACTTGACACTTGCAAAATCATCAATAATTGATGAAGCCATGATTTTTTAAAAGAAGAAGTAGTGGATATATTTGAATACTGGTTTAATCGATATGGTCCTTAGCTATGTTTCATGAAAATCGGTCTACCTGTTCTATGATTATCAGCAAGTTTCCAAATTGATGTAGGGATATTAGGTATATAGTAAACATTTTCTATTACATACTATTCGTCCAAAAGTCATGAAATTTAGTACATGTGTATATCCAATGATACTAAAGAATATGTGGTTACCTTCGCCAGGGTCTGATGATGTAGCTGGAATTGGACACCGGATCTCTGCACCAATAAACTAGACCCACCGAATTTGGACTCACTGGTTAGGTCTCCACGAGTAGTTGCTAGAAAAATAGTGATCAAGGTCTGATTGGAGCAGGAAGGTGGTAACACGAACTCTGCACCATTAAACGTAAGACTGCCCAAATTTTAAATCAATGGTTAAATCCTGACGAGTAGGACAGATACTGATCAGGGTCTGATAATAGCGCAGGAAATTTAAGAGTTCATTCACCCATGTCGGGTGTTTTTATATTTTTAGAGCTCCACACCTAAATGGTAAAAAAGGAACCCTTATGCTGAGACTTCGTCTGTTTGTCTGTCAAACCTATATACGAGTATTTCTGAAACCGCTGAAGCTATCGATTTGAAACTTCAAATAGGTTTATATCTTTTTTACCCAACCTAATCGCAAAGGAAAAAAAAATACTTTTTCTTATTTTTTTTTAATGGGACTCGAAATGGGCGTCAAAATTTTAAAGTGAGAGTACTATATTGAGTGTGGTATTATATCAAAGGGCTTCATTTGCACATTTCAAAACAGATTTTTATTTTGGTTTATATAACTTAGTTTTTTGACTGATAATCAAAAATGTTAAAAAGTCCAAATAAGATATGGAACCCTCTGAGGGCGAGTCCAACTCGCACTTGACCGGGTTTTTAAAAGTTGTAATTGTTTATTTCTCTTGCTATTTCCCGACTGCCCTAGAATGAGGGTTATATTTTTTTTGTATATATGTCATTTTGTCTATTTCTTTGGCACACGATCTATAGATTTTATGAGCTATCGTTACATCTTCTAATTGTGGTAGTGACATAGGTAATTCAAATTTTAGTGTAATTTTTCAAAAATGAAACAGGATAGGCAAATATATATTATTATTTATTAAAAAAAAAAACACTCTTGGAGTCTGCCTAGTTGACCCGGTCATACCATGAGCGTGCTGTGAATGTATCAGGTACGGAAAAATAATAACGGAGACTACTGTGTACTCAAAATGTATCATGTCATCATGTCCATATCGTAGCCGACAGCCCAGACTCAGACAGTCGACAGCTGTGACACAGTGTAAATAATCCACTATGAACAAATAAACTTATTTTACTATTCGTCTAACACCCAAGATAGCAAAAAAAAAACTGCAAAGCTAAGTAAGGCGAGGTTTTTTTTAGGATTACGAATAAACTGTACCTACTACTTAGAAAGATCATTTTATTTTTCCTTTGAAATATAAATAGACATATTATATTGTCTTCGCAAAGTGGAAAGTCAACTTTGCTGGCCAGAGCGCTCTGGCAGTACAGGGGGTCTAGTACGGTGATAGTAGCACAGTCTATAAACCACACTGTGGTGATAGTTAACGCACTCGATCAAACTGTTGGTTTTCTCCATACATTTTACACCAGCGCAAAATAGTAAAATGAACGGGAAAAATCTGACAGTTTGATCGAGCTCGTATACTAAGCGCCAAACTAGTACGTGAGAAATCTGACAGTTTGATCGAACTCGTAAATTGTCAAAACCTGTACTAGACCCCCAGAATTTAACTTTTGAACGTTGACAGGTAAGTGCATAGCATAGCCAGATACGCGACGCTCTATTGGCCGTTGCTTCATGCAGTTTCAGACAAAGAACGTGGTCATAGTTTAGTCTGCAGGCTTAGCACGATGTGCCAATCTTCTCAGATGAGTGTTTCACATTTTTGTATAGAGAATGTTGTTGAATGTGTTTCGGTGTTGAAAACTACGTCATACTCCACATCGATCTGTCAAGACTGCAAGTCGTGCTTGGGCATGTTAGCAGATACTTTAATATGAAATAATAAAAGAAAAATTGTATTTTGTTCTTGATTTCATGTCCAAAAAATAGAACGTAAGGCAAGTTTTTAAATACACGCCGTGCGTCGTTTGTTTTACTGTTGCTTATGCGAGACTATAAACGTAGTGTTAAATTCTCTTTGTGCGAGACTAATTTAATACCAATGGTTACAATTGGGTCTATTCTTTTTGTGTGTGTGTTTGTATGGTATAATTATCTATATTGGAGTTGAAAACAGTAATAAAAACTCTTTCTTCCTCCCATCCAATGCGGCTATTGCATCGGCACTAGTCTGTGGTCTTGAGATCTTCGGTTGGATATTATAATTTTTCTCACTACTAATTTCGAGCAATCTGACTAGAGACCTTCCACTTTATTGAAGATTGCATTGTTTGACTATGAATAATGCAACTTTCGTGGGGTCCCTAAGTTACATAAGGTCGCCACACTATGAGAAGCTCGCTGGCGCAACGGGAAAGGGCTTGCATTTCAAACAGGAGGTTGCGAGTTCTGCGGGAGCAACAGCCTTGTATATTTGTTTCATATTCCTAAGGACAATACAGTGCGATCACCTGATTCACAAGTTAGATGAGCTATGTGTCGGATGGGCTTGGTATGGGCCTGCGCCTGCGGCTATGTTCATGCTGATCTTCTGTCCCATTTAGACAAAGGGCACTTGTGTAACTTGTGTTAAGCTTTTTATTTAAATAACTTATCGAATATTAAACGTAACTGAGAAAAAATGTTGAGTGAATGCCCTATGTATGTACATAGTAGTATTTTTGCACATTGCGAACGAATTTCACAGTCCTTGTGTACGGGATTACCAACTTATGTCGCCAGTGTGAGCTCCGGAGAACAGCCGTTTTTCCAAGTACACTCGCTTGTTCTTTTTATGATATTTATTTCCCACGGTCAAGCCTAGGCCCTAGTAAATTATTGTTAGTCAATAGGATTTTATGAATTTATTTTTAAACAGGGATAGCGGGTGCCTTAATTATCTCCAGCAATCCTACTACCTCCACTTTTGTTCTGGGTGAAGCCAGTTTAATATAAACTCTATATTGATACGTTTGCTATCACATTTTCATATTTTCCCTACCCCTATAAAACCACATCTGATTTCTTCCGTGCTAAAAGGGTGTACGGAGGTACAGCTGCATGTAATTTAATTAAAGTAATTTGTAATACTTACTATGTTTTCCAGGTAGGTTCTACTGCCTGCAGTGTCAGATATTCTAACGCCTGCTATTGCGTTATGAAAAGCACTGTAGCTGGTGAAACTACCAGGCACAAAAGACTTTCTGCCGCACTCACAAAGCGTCAGTTAGCGTTAATTCTAATTTAGCCATTTTTACTCGACTCTCGGTATTATGTTTCAATATTTAAAAAGAGATGATCGATATCTCTACACACTAATTAGAGTATCAATTATTAATTAGGCTTCGAGTGTTGAAATAATCCGATTCCAGGATTTCCGGATCTGGATTAGTGATCATTAACACTATTTGTCGTTTGTGAATGCGGTATTTAATATTTAATGTCTCGGGTGACAAGCTGTAGCTGCATATAGCTGTATACAGGATGTAAGGGACCACGTACCAAAAATGTTTATCTAAGATTACAAATAATGTCCGTTACAACATTACAGAAACCATTTATATGGAAAATGACGACTAATTTTTAAGTATGTTATGAATGCGTACGGAATAATATTTATTTTTCAAATTACAAATTGTTATTATTTTATTGTTGTGTTAATTAGTTTTATCTCTTTGCATTTTACTTCTGCTGGCGGGTACATGGTGAACAGATTTATTTATTTATAACATAGTAATATTATTATTTGTTTTGTATTATTTTATTTACTTATTAGTGTTTTTTTTTTCAATAGCATTATGTCTAGTTCTGAAGAAGACTGCAATTTTTTTCGCTCATTTGACATATCTTCGGATAGCTTGAGTAGTAGCAGTAGTTACCATAGCATCACTCCCTCTCTTATTGATACTTTAAACTCCCATTTTGTAGATGTTCCAAAGAATTTTAATCTCATACATATAAATGCCCAAAGTATTCCGGCTCATTACCCCGATATGCTGACGTCACTAACTCACACAAATATTCATGCAATTCTTGTTTCCGAATCGTGGCTTAAGCCCTGTATGCCTTCCTCTTCCTATTCGTTGCCAGGATATCACTTGATTCGCAACGACCGGGTTGGCAAGGGTGGTGGCGGAGTGGCCATTTATCTTCGCTCTCATATTCCTTTCACTATTGTCTGTATGTCATCCCAAGCTTCTGTTGGCGCTGAATATATTTTCATTGAAGTCATTTTGTCTGGTGTTAAAACCCTTCTCGGTGTACTCTATAGCCCGTCACTTCTTGTTAACTACTTTTCTTCTCTAGAATCTGCCTTAGAACAGCTGGTTCCACTATATAGTCACACTATCCTAATGGGAGATTTTAACACATGTCTCCTTAAAGCTGACCATCGCTCATCCCAACTAAAGTATATTGCAGAAGCTTGCAACTTAAACATTCTTCCACTTAATGCTACTCATTTCTTTCCACACTGTGACCCTTCTCTCCTTGATTTAATAATAGTTTCGTCTACTGACCATGTAGCGAAACACGCTGATGCTTTTTCTTTTCATGATCTTATTTTTCTTTCTTATAAGGTACGCCCACCGAAACTTAAATCTAGGATTCTTCTCCAACGTAATTTTGGTGGCATCGATCCGTGCGTTTAGTCGAAGATGCGCAGAAGATTGATTGGACCATAATCCAGGATGCTCCTACGGTGGATCAAAAAGTAGAGTTATTAAACTCACTTTTAATACAACTCTATGATGTACACGCTCCTATTAGACCAGTACGTGTAAAGCATCTTCCTGCTCCTTGGCTTACTGATGAGATTAAAGTAATACAAGCCAAAAAAAATCTTGCTAAGTATAAGTATAAAATTAACCCTGACAAATATAAAGAAAAATACAGACTGACGCGGAATCACTGTAATAAAGTGTGTAGAGATGCTCAACGACGCCATATTCACAAATCTGTTGAAAACGGAGATCCTGCTAAAATCTGGAGGTTTCTTAATTCAATGGGAGTTGGAAAATCAAAACATGTTTCAGTTTCAAATAATCTTGACTTGGATAACCTAAACCAACATTTTTCTTCTTCTGTCATTTTTGATGATGTTACAAAATTAAATACTTTGCATGCTCTTTCTTCCACTAAAACTCCCAAATGCCCACCTTTCTCTCTTAATCAATTTACCGATGGTGACGTAAAGAAGCACGTTCTCTCTGTTACCTCGAATGCTGTCGGTGGTGATGACATCAGTCGTAAGATGATTCTTCCTCTTCTGGATGTTCTTACTCCAACATTAACTTATATATTTAATAGTTCTATAACCTCTTGTGTTTTTCCTTCTCTCTGGAAAGAAGCGTACATTATTCCTCTCCCGAAAAATAGCAATCCTGCTTCTTTCTCCGACTATCGCCCTATCTCTATTTTACCATTTCTCTCTAAAGTTTTAGAACGACTTGTACATGACAAAATTAGTTCTTACCTTTCTGTAAATTCTCTTTTAAATCCTTTCCAGTCAGGATTTCGTCCTGGTCACAGTACTGTAACTGCGCTATTAAAAATTACAGATGATATTCGAGCTGGTATTGAGGAAAGGAAACTAACGGTTCTATCATTGCTAGATTTTAGTAACGCATTCAATACAGTAGACTTTGATGTGTTATTAGCCATTATGCGCACGCTTAACATATCTCCATCGGTTATTAATTGGTTTCACAGTTATTTATCGGGTCGTCGGCAGTGTATTAAGGTTGATGATACTCTATCTTCCTGGTGTAATACTTCTGCCGGAGTCCCTCAGGGTGGCGTCTTATCTCCACTTCTCTTTTCTATTTTTATTTCTTCAATTACTGACAGTGTTTCTTCTTCCTTCCATCTTTATGCAGATGATCTCCAAATTTATCGACAATCCTCTTTGTTAGATCTTCCTTCCGCGATTCAACTTACTAATAACGACTTATCTGTGATCTCTGACTGGAGCAATCGTTTTGGGCTTAAGGTTAATCCGACAAAAACCAAAACTATTATTATTGGCAGCAAGGTTCTTATTGCTCGGGTTAATTGGGACCGGCTACCTCCTATTATTTTTGATGGAGTTCTTATACCTTATAGTGAGGTAGGGAAGAACTTAGGTGTACTTATTGATCGAACTTTATCATGGGCTCCACAGGTTGCCGAGGTTAGCAGGAAGATGTTTGCTGCCGCTGGGTCGCTCAGGCGACTAGCTCACTTCCTACCCATTGACACCAAAATTGCGCTCTCAAAATCTTTACTTCTACCATATCTTGATTACGCTGATGTCAGTTATCCTGATCTTACTGAAGAGCTGTTAGATAAACTTGAGCGACATCAAAATTTTTCTATTCGGTTCATTTTTGGCTTGCGCAAATATGACCATGTTTCAGAATTTCGTAAAAAGCTCAAGTGGCTTCCTATTCGCTTTCGCCGGAATATTCTCATATTCTTTCTCTCCTCTATTCTATTCTTTATAACCCTAAGTCACCTTCCTACTTAAAGAAGCGCTTTGCATTTGTTACTTCCCAGCACCATACTCTCCGCTCTTCATGTGAACTAAGACTTCTTACTCCTGCTCATACTTCTCATGCATACACAAAGTCTTTTACTGTGCTAGCGGGAAGAATTTGGAACTCACTACCGCAACATATAAGACGAGCTCAGAGTCTACTATCCTTTAAAACTCAAGTTACAACGTACTATCTCTCCCTTCAATAATGGTTTATAGCTATTGATCTTCTCTCACTTTCTTGTAATAGATATGTATTAGTCTATCATAATATATTATAATATGTAGTTTATTGTTTTTTTTTATATATTTTTTTTTTAATCCACTTAATTTATTTATATAATTGCACCTGCCCTTAAGAATCCTCTGTCCTGTACCCCAAGGTTGACTGGAAGAGATCGCTTTAGCGATAAGTCCGCCTTGTTGTTCACTGTTTTTAATTGTTTTAATTTCAAATGTATCTTTCTTCTGTGTGCAATAAAGAGTATTTGTATTGTATTGTATTGTACATTGCTACTTTTGCATAAATAAGTAATTTATTGTTTTAAATTGAAATTAGCCTTTATTATATGTCTTTCGAAGCAGAACATGGTGTGAAGAATTAGCCTATAAATTCTTACCACTTTTCGGACTAAATATACATGAATTACAAAACATTACCTTTCATTTGTTTCCTGTAGGTGCTCTTACAACCTTATGCAGATACTATGACAGCTGCTGTCAATGTCACTCACTTCATAGCGTATATAATTTTTGCCGCCTACGGACGCAAAATAATTTACTCCAAATTTTATTTTTGTTTTAATTAGTAAAATAATGCTATTAAAGCAATAGGTTGACATATTGTTGCAGTAACCAAAGTTTAAAGTGAACAGTTCAGTAAAATTAAAAATGGACTATGGGTCTAAATCATAATTCATTTTCTACAACGGCCCCAGTGCACCAGTAATTTTTTTTTTTTTGTCGCCTTTTCCTTTAATAGCGAGGCACCAAGATTGTTAACTTTAGTTACTTCAAGAGTAAGTACTTGCTAATCATCGGAAGGATGAAAGCCACAATTTTCATTATTACAAAAAAACCGTAAGTAAAAACTTGTGTTTTCGGAGGAACTGAACAGCTCTTTGAGGTGCGTTCAGAGTATACATATATTGGGATTTCTAACTAAATCACACCGGTGCAATCTTGTCACAGCCGCGAAACCGAGACGCGGTCCAAATGTCTCTGGTACCTACTTACTAGTAATGTACTGTACGTATCTGATGTAGTTCAGGCAAAACTTCAGTTCTGATGTTTATACATAGTTGTTGGGCCCTATATTTTATTTTTGACATTAAAAGAGACTTGTGAGGTCGCTAAGTTCTGGTTTTTAAAATCCAGCGCAAGTTTAAACCCCAGGGCAACTAATTCTTTGTAGTAAGCAGTAGTGGTTTGTTAATAAGTTTTTGTAATCTAGTTTATCATGAGCCTGATATTGTGTGCAATATGATTGTGCAATATAATTTGATACTCACTGATAGTTATTTCTTATAAGACAGTAATTATTCTGTTTGGCCAAAAGACATAAAAATATAAAAATTAATAAAAGATAAAGTTAAATAATCTGGTACAATTTACCAAGTGTTTGCTCTATGAAATTCTATTCATAGCACTGCATTATCTCTTATTTAATTCAGATGAATAATGGACAGTTGAGATGTTTACCAGACAACATCTTGTAAGATTAAGGAAACTATAACATTAAAGTTGTAATTTACCTGTTACATGCTTTGATGTTTACATACTTATACATTTTTTTTTAAAAGTTATAGTGAGAGGAAGTACCATTCATCTCTTTCCTGTCTTTCTAGAAATGTCTATAGCACTACATCTCACAGAATGTTGTTACTATAGTAATATATAATGTTACAGCTTTTGAGCTTTAACATTACATACTATAGCGAGCACTAAAACTTCTAAATACATGTTTTAAGTAGAATCATTTAAGTTTTGTTAGTAGTTTTCTATATGTGCCACTAAAATGATACAAGTTACTCACAGATGAAAGATTGGAATTAACTGTATAAGCAAAGCATGTCTTTTGTTGAGTACAATACATTGTTTCTGACCTGTGTCCATGCAGACAACCAGTAAAATTACATATACATAATATGGTGGTATTGCTGTAGTGTAAACATACACCACTTATAATCCCATCTGCAAGGACTAGTACACAGATATACCATTCGATTGATGTTAACAATTATTGCTGTGGTTATTACTGTATTATACCCACACACTAAAATAAATGATTAGTTGGTGTATGGGGAACCACTATATAATTGATGTATAAGCAATATGTTACCAAGGCTTGGCATATAATTTATAGTACTTAAACTCTCTAGATAAGGATTACTGTTTTACACTTTAGAATAAAGCACTGAAAAACACCCAGACTATTAAACCAGGTGTTGGAAATTATTTATAGTCAGTATAGTTGTAGTTACAGAGTAACTGGAGTTTTTTTTTAATGGCTGGTTGAATACCATGGCCAACAATAAAATCTTTGCAAAGTATTATGTATAAAATGCGAGTATCGCATCTGTCCTCATCTCAGGGATACTGAGACTATTAACAGTTCATAAACTGAAGGAATACTAGAACTGTTGTATATACCATATATACTGTACTTCGAGACCAGTATATACCATATCTGAGTAGAGATTTAAGTGCAGCGTTATTGATGGCGGAACGCCATAGGCCACACATGGGTGGCCCTGCACTAATAGAGGAAGCCTGATCTAACCAAAGTTGCATAAGGTGCATACTAGGTGACATCTCAAATGAAAATTGAATTTCAGATTCGATCAAGCAAGTTTTAAATTTGCAAATTTTGTTTGTTGTTGTTGGATTGCAATACTTTTTGTTAAATTGTCTTAAGATGACAAAGTACTGGGTACAAAAATAGAAATTAGATATTTACAGCATGCATTGTTTATATTTCTATAGAAAGTTGCTGCAGGATTGTCGAATTACTTACTGGTCTCATGGGATACTAAAGTGTTTGATGAGGCGCATGCCGTAAAAATACAGTGGCCCTGTGGATCGAACATGATCCCTGCCTTACTCAATCCCATAACGAAGCTTCCATAGCTGACATGGACGATACCAAATCACACTCAGCGGAGTACCTCCCGGGGAGATACAATGGCAATGCCGACCGCTTTTACTAGAATTGACCTGCGCCGGAACGGTGCATGTTGCCCTTGGCCTCTGGGGCTGTAACAGTATTTGGGGCATTTGCTAGTTAACTTGGTTCAAATCAGGCATAAGCCCTTATACTTATCTCTATCCATTGAGATTGATTTTACACATGTATAATCAGGTATTTGCAGAACGCCTGTTTTCATAAGGGCTGAGAAAAAACCTGTGCCGGATTGGTACTTGTTGTCCACCACCAGGAAATGATTATTGAGGTTAAGATGTATTAAAAAGATACATAACCTAGAAATAAATAAAGATGTATGTTGATTTAAAAATAAAGGTCGATGGAAGATCGATAAATTAAATGGGACTTCAGTATCGAGTTCTCCATTAAATAAGACGCCATAACCTCCCTCCATTAAGCTTCTATTTAGTTTTAGTTGTTTTTCTCACTAACCAATAGTGAACTAAACTACCTTCATGCAACTGAAAAAGATCTATTATTTTATATAAGTAATGTAAGGACATTGTTACAAATAAAAGTCCCAAAATTGAAAAATTTTGCTGTTGATACACACACAATACACCTTACAATAGACAAAGGACTCCCAGAGAGAGGTTCCTCTAAAGTTGGAAAAGCTAAAATGTTTTTCACTCTAGTTGCAGAAGGAAGGGGGGGAGGGCGTCGTGCATACCTCAAGAACCTCATTGCCCCTGAGCTAGGCTATCTGTATAGTGGGCTAACCAACAACAGATCAGCTTTAATATTGGGTTATCAAAGTAATAACAAAACAACAATAACGCTAGGTTCAGGTTCTTTAGTATTCAAGCACACTAACATGGTTCAATTTAAGAAAATATAAGATAACAAAGATAAACAACAGCAGTTGCTCTATCTACAATAGCAACATATACCTAACAAAATAAATGTATTTAAATAATAATAAAGCCTAGTCTGAGAGTACTATTTTTATGTTATACACAACAAAATAATATAATAATTACTTTTTTATTTATGTTGATTTGTGATTGTGAGCCTGTACGTAAAGTACGCTTTACATATTTAGGTTCATATAATTTATTTACTTTTTAATTGACTTCGTAATGAATAGAAAACTATGATATAATAGCAGCGATGGTGCTGTGCTGCGACTATCAACACTATAATTAATTATTTCTTTTGATAGAGCTAATGTTTTTAGCATAAACCTAGTTGTTACACAAACACAACGTATGGAATGTTAATGTTAAATAGCTTACATAAACTTATGAATATATTTATTATTATTATTTTTTTTTTTTTTTTTTTTTTTTTATATTGTGAATGACATCCTTGGTGTGATACATTTATGAGAGGATTTATAACTGTATTATTTAATTTTCTAATTTTATATTGACAAGGTTCACGCTGAGTACCAGACTAGTCCTAGGTAAATTAGTCACAGCAACTCAGAATTGCCGAAAGTTGGCGATTATCTAATTTTAAAATCTATCGAACAAGCATAGAAGCCTGTGCTTACTATTTAACACATCATATCTGTCTGACATTACATATCTTCTATCTGCAGAGGAATTCCATTAGTTTATTTAAATATAGAATTTTATTAGTCTGCTTTGGATAATCCAAGATAAGAAGATTCGGGATATTTAATATCTGAGAAAAGGTTGGCATGTTCCCAGAGATCCAAAGAGCAAGAACATTAAGGTTTAAAAAATAATAATAATAAATACATATATAGAGACAGAGGATTAATAACTAAATAGTGGTTTATTTAATTAATTTAAAAAGTCTTATCTAGTTTACAAGGAATAATATTTTTGTAATTGATCCTTATGTTAATTACAGGAATTGTTATATTTAAAAATCTACAGTATTTTTATTAACTTGTGGATACATTTTTACTTGTCTCTATTCTCTTTCCAGCCTTGGGAATCCTGTGGTAGTAGAAATCAAAAACAAGTATTGATTTATACTATAATTAATTTTCACATAGCGTATAATATGGTACTCTTTCCCCAGCAGAAAACAAACACGTCTTCACACCATGTTCTGCTTCGAAAGACATATAATAAAGCTGTTTTGCATTCGAACAAAACAGTTATTATGTGTCGAAGAAGCAGAACAAAGCAAGGTTCTTGCTGGTGATATGACTATGAAGTGAGTGACATTGACAGCAGCTGTCATAGTATCTGCATAAGGTTGTAAGAGCACCTACAGGAAACAAATGAAAGGTAATGTTTTGTAATTCATGTATATTTAGTCCGAAAAGTGGTAAGAATTTATAGGCTAATTCTTCACACCATGTTCTGCTTCTTCGACACATAATAACTGTTTTGTTCGAATGCAAAACAGCTTTATTATTATGCAAATCATGACGTTATACAAATTTTATATTAAAAAGCGGCATATTTTTTTTTGGGATTTCATAATCGTTTTCAACACTAGAATGTTCAGAATCATGTACTGGATCCCTGGTATCGGTTTTCGGTACGATGTCCCTTACACCCCGTATAGGCAGGCGTGTCGTTTATCATCACGCGAACGTTTTGCTTGGCTTTTCAGTAGGTTGAGTAACATATATAAATCACAGAATACGGTCAGTGACTGTTAAAATGGTATTTCTACATTTTCATTGCTGCTTTCTAGCTTAAACGCTCGTTTAGGGTAGTTGACGGATTTTGCCTTATAATATGTCGTTAGATTCGTCGTGGTTGTAGGAGTGACATAGATTATTTTAGAAAAAAATTAAAACGGCGTTCACCAGCCGCCATTTTGTTTATACTTATTTTTTCTTCCAAATACATTAATATGAATATCAAATGAAAGGTTTTAATAATGTAAGTGAAGTCCATTTTTTTTGTTCGCAATCGGGCTTTCTATGCTTTTATAATGTATACTTGTTAACACTACTTTTTCCAGCTTCCATGTAGTAAATTTCATTTATGTGGCTTGCAATACCATATATATATATAAGCGTTTTCTACCATTTAGGTATGGAAAATAGGGACAGGAAAATAAAATGGGAATTTCATTTGTTTTATTCATTTTCAAATACAATAACATCTATACAATGGTATTCTACGACTAAATAATTTTCATTACATTGACACATGCATACAAAACAAAAATAAAAATGTTCAATAAAATAAGTGTATACTTACTTAAATATTATTTAATTAATAGGTAAATGAAATAAATTAATCTATTGACTGTTTTTTCTTGCAAATCACATAGAATTATTATCACTTATTGTTTACTATTAATAGCAGAACAAATCAGTTTCAGCTGTAATTTTAATACTCGTCTCAATTTTCACATATCTTACTTTCTTACATGAAGGGGCATCTCATAGTAGTTGGAATTAAGATAAAATCAAATTCAATATCACTGATGAAAATATATTGAATTAAAGATATTGTAGTAAATTATGATGATGGTAAACGAAGCTTAAAATTTAAGCTAATTTTCGGCGAGGTGAGGATTATTAAAAAGATACTAGTGTAATTTAAGGCCAGCATGACGATGCCCAAAATTAACCAATAAAGTCTCATAATACTAATAAATAAACTTTCATAAAATAAATAGTTTTTATAAAATAATAACTTTTAATACACTATAACTTACGTTTAATATAAATAAAATTGGGCATTTTTAATTAAAATCTAGCCTAGTCCTAATACTATTGCACTTTTTAAAATATTCTACAATTATATACATCTATTACAATTCACAGTTGGAATGTTTGGATACACATCAGAATAAATATGGCCCTCAGCAAAGTGTGTTGTTCAGTATATCTTTCAGTATAATGATCAACTCAGACAAACAATATTTTCAAAGAATTCGTAATGTTCTACTTACACATTTCTACTACATCATTATAAACAAGAACTGTTTTAAAAAATAATTTATAACACAACACTCAGAATTTTTATGAAAAATTATTCTTTAATTATTAGTATATTTTGTTAAATGTAACGCGGTATAATCCAAACTAAGAAAGTTTAACATTTCGGATAAATGACACTGTTAAAATATTGATGTTATCCACAAATAGTACTTATTACTAAAATAGGGAATACTAATAATAATAATAATAATAATATAATATCTTGGGACAATCCACACACGGTCATCCGTCCCAAACTAGGCAGAGCCTGTACTATGGAAACCAGACAACTGATACTAATACTTATATACTTTTTTTTTTGTAAATACATACTTAAATAGATAAACAACACCCAGACACTTGGCGGGAATCGAACCCACGACCCATCGGTTAGCAGGCAGGGTGTCTGACCACTAGACCAACGGGCCCGTCAAATAATAAATGGCTCTTTTTAATATTGACTATGTTTATGTACAAATAAATTAAATTTTGATAGTATCCAGCAGTGATAAAAATTAATGCTGATTTTGATTCCCGAAATGGCACAAAAGTTTTGAGCTTAGTTTAGTAAAAAAAACGAGCTTAATTTCGATAATTGGGAATTGTTTATTATTTGCCAAACTTAGTTACTTATCATTAAAATTTATTTTACACTTTATTATTTAATACTGAATATATCATCACCAATCGACAATTTATTATAATACATGGCGAATGTGCTTAAGTTTATATTTTTTTGAGTAGCGAATACTTTTCATGTATGTATGTTATTTATTCATGCGTGAAAAAATTCTTGGGTTTTAAATTAGTGATACTTGGCTAGAAGATATAATGATTAAAATTTTTGACACCCTTTTCAGGTTCAAAAGCTTTTGTTTTCTGTAGATAATACTGAATTCATAATTTATTCGATTTTTATTGCTATTTAAATAATATTTAGTTAAAGAGAAGTATTCGTTATTTTTCACAATAATTTTCTTACGACCATTTTTTGATAATTCATTATCCTAAATAAATATTTCTACTTAATTTAATGAGTATCTATTATTTACAACATTCTTTGATAAAAGACTAGACTTAGTGTCGTGGTCTACCAGACAATACAAAAAATTATAACATCATGTATCATAATATTTGATAACAAGATTATATAGAAATTGAATGATAAAAATGAACAAAATAAATAACATTGATTTATAAAACATACATAATACTATTGTATGTCAACAGTAAATTCTTCTAAATAAAAAGCTACATTTTTATTGATAGAAATCTGTTAAAAAATAAAAATACTAAAGAGCAAAGTAAAGATAAATTAATCCTCATTCGTTTATTAGATGACTGGTCATGCGTAGTGCGGGTAGGAGCCCAGATGTGACGTCACGTGCGGTGGAGCCATTGAATGGGGGGAATAGAGGTTACTACCCCCTCCTCCCCAGTTACCCCACGACGCTGATGGAAATATTGACGCTGCAACAAATATATTCTCACCTGAGTTAATTTAAAGCTACTCAATGTTAACCCAGGCTAATAAATACAGAAAAATAAGGCCAAAATATACAGATCGCATCGCACAAATTTGAGTACAAGTAAACATTGTTTTATACAGATATAAATTAATATGTCCCAGCTATTTACATTTCCTACTGCCACTGTTCCATAGTCAGACTCATACGTACCTATAGATTGCAGATCAGCAGTACAAGGTGGGCCGGGGCCGCCGTGTTCAACAATATCTAAATTGACCTATTTTACGAATTGTTTCTAAGCACTAGGACATTTTTTTATATTATAATACTTTAAGAAGTCTATCTTCAATTTAGCAAAATTAAGTTTTCTTCTTTTCGTTGTCGCCACGAGGGAGAGATGAGTACAAAAATACTATAAGTACCTATGGTCTTTTCCCAGAAAGAGGTCACATTAATGGCAGTCTGATTTGCCTGGAGTAATTCCTCTATCCTACAGGTAGTCTGACAGGCGGGGCGTTTCATAATAATAATGGTAAGTCTCAAGGTTTCGTTTAAAATTGTCCTCTACTATTTAAAATTGTGACATTATTTAAACTAAGCACATTTTACGTTTTTCAAATCACGCATTTCAATTTAAATACACTGCCGTGCTTAAATAGCGTGTTCCATTAAGTCAAGTGTAGTGGCTCGTGGCAATGACAACCCGTTTCAAGCGCCGTGCAAATATTTGTGCACGCAAGTGTACCAGAGCATTAGCACAGAGAAATGCAGATTATCGGCTCGACACAGCGCATTGCGTTTGATAGCTCGTGTGAAAATATTTTATAAAATATGACATGATAGGTACGTAGTATTTTTTTATCTTTATTTTTATTTATTAAGATTCGATATTTATTTAAGTAATACAAGCGACTCGGTGCGGTTTCACATGGGTTTATATAGTTTTATATATAAACATTCAGTCAAAAAAGTATCGGGATGATTTGTTTATGGCTCCAAATTCTTTTTTTTTTTGTTGTTAGATGGGCACAACTGTTTTCCATTTTGGCACGAGGTTTGAGTTGCATCTTTCATTTAGATTAAATACGGTGCTGTTTTTAGTTATATCATATCTAGTGTGTATTGCGAATTTCATAAAGGACAAACACAACGCCAATGGAATTCCGTGGAGTTACTGAAAATATTACAGGCTTACGATGAATCGACTTAAACAAAAACACCTGAATTTTCTCCAAAAACTCAATCGCGTAAGAGTCGCTGAGGACATGCTAGAACGAGTCAATTCCGACCCCACATTGATGAAACGCATTATTACTGGTGACGAGAGATGGGTTTATGAGTTTGACATGCAAACTAGTAACAAGCTTCAGAGTGGCGCCTCCCAACTGAACCGAAACCGAAAAAAAACACGCCAAAGTCGATCAAAAGACAAAGCCATGTTGTTCTCTTTAACTATCGCGGTGTTGTGCACTCGGAATTCTTGCCAGAAGGTCAAACGGTGAATAAAGAATATTATTTGAGCATTATGCGGCGTTTAAGCAAATTCGACGAAAAAAGCCAGATTCGTGGAAAGAAAATTCTTGGATTTTGCGCCACGATAATGCGCCTTCGCACAAGGCCATCATTGTGAACGAATTTTTGACCAAAATCTCAACAAATACCATCGAGCAACCTTATTCAACAGATATGGCTCCAGCCGACTACTTTCTTTTTCTTTAACTCAAATTACCACTTCGTGGTACCCGTTTTCATTCGATAGAAGATATAAAGGAGAATTCGCAGCAAGAAATGAAATCAATTCCGGAAAAAGCGATAAAAAAATGCTTTTATGGTTGGATTATTCGTTGGCGTATCGTTTCTGAAGAAGCATAGGTACTTTGAAGGTGTTAATAAATTTGGATAAATAACTAACATTTTGTGTATTATTGACATTTTCCCGGTACTTTCTTGACAGAGTAGTATAAACCTTCTGTGAAAAATTATCTAACTGTTGGTGAAAACTGCTATAAAATCCATCACGCCGTTTTTGAGGAGTTAGCGGATTATACAGTCAGATGCGGAAAACGACTTTGTTTTATACTATAAAAGAATTTATTCGATTCAATTTAATTATATTCCTCTTCTGACTTTAATTTCATGGAGCTATCTGAATGGATTAAGTCTTTTATGATGAACTATTGGAACCGCTAAATTGATTTTTGTCTGTTGTTTTTTTATTGATTGCATTTTACAAAGGCCTTGTTAGTTATGTAAACGTCGTATTAAATTTAAGCAAAATATATCATAATTCCCCAGCAGTACCTACCTACATTATAAAGCCAAAAATCTTATCATGTAGGTACCTATACTTACTACCAATATTCCTGTAATAGTACAAGATACACAAACCTGTAATTTTAATATAGTGCAAAACACATAATTAACTAGATGGTTAAAACAACAGAACTTCGCAGCAGCGCAAGTCACATAAAATAATTAAAAAAAAATTACCTGTTGATGTCGGCATAGCAGCGTGTGGGGCCATGAAAGACGACAATTTAGCAGAGTGATGATACGAGCTCATGAACAAATCGCTCTGGTACTTATACGCTGGATCACTCGCCGCAGGCTGCGTGGCCGCAGCGAGTCCTTGGAAATCGAATTTGTACGCGTACCTCTTGCCGTGAACTTTTGTCATTATGTTTTTGTCGTAGTAATATCTGTACAGATCGAAAATCATTATGAAACCATATAAATAAACACAAATTGAATAACATTGTAAAAAGCGACACTGTTGCAGCGCTGTCTTTTACAATGACATTTGCGACAGCACAATTAAAACTTGAACTCGCTTTGCATTAGAAAAGATGCATGTTTAAACGGGTACCCGACAAATCGCAATGCTCGCTAACTTCCTTAGATGTATACCTGAGTGCGCGGCTTAATTTGTCATAGTTCATGTTTGGTTTGGATTTTCGTTCGCCCCACCGTCGGGCCACTTCATCAGGATCTGTCAGTTTGAATTCCCCGTTGGTTCCCTCCCACGTAATGCAGCCGGCGTTAGTAGAGTCACTTAATAACTCTAGAAGGAACTGCCACAATTGAATTTGTCCTGATCCTGGAATTCAAACATTTTATTAGGTAGGCTAGTAAAATGATTTCTTATAGGAAGTTACGAGAATATTACACATTGAAATGAAATTAACTTTACGGATTTTATCGCGGTTTATTTTTGATATTACTATCCCGACATTTCGAACACATTAATCCTTTACTTCCCGACCAAGGTTTAGAAAAAAATTCTAACTATACTATTCTATAAATAGGGATACATCAATCGTTGACACCACGTTAGTACCTAGACGCTCCTTTGCAGAAGGATCTACTTTCAATTATAAGTCAAAGTTTTCTGCAATAAAGCATATGGTAGTGTATGTCTGGGGTTTAGCGTTATTGCATTAACACTGTTAAATGTTGTAGAGGCAAGACAGTCTATTAAAACGCAATTCTCTCTGCCAATCCTGTTAGAGACGTGGGGAGGGGTAAGTAAGTATAGACACTATAAAAAGAAATAGAATAAACGATACTCGTTCCGCGCCGGTGGGTAGTGTATCGAGCTAATGTTCAGGGTCGGCCCCTAAGGGTCGCGATATGAGACGACGCGCGGTGTGTAACACGCGCACGAACTCTGCAGCGGGTGCATTCGTGTGTGGCCGCCCTTATACCGACATGAAAAAACGTAATTCAACTGTATTTTTAAAAACCTTACTGCATTTTGTGAGCCTACAATTTTTAAATTAAACTTAAGTATATATTCGGCTCATCGGGAAATGTATATTATGAAATATATACTTTCTTAACTATTTAATTATTCATCATCATCATCATCATCACCAGCAAGAAGACGTCCACTGCTGAACATAGGCATCCCCCAGACATTTAATTATCATATTAAATATATTTTGACCATTTCGGCTAACTAAATAGTTACAATTTTCAAAAGAGTTCTAAATTATTATGTTTTATGATATGCTACACTTAATTACAAATTAAAAAGACCTGGTGATCTATAGATCACTGTGTTCTAACACAGGGTCATTCATAACTATCTCAGACATCAACTTATTATCAGGTAGACTGAAAATAAAAATGCTAAATTTAAGAAATAATATCTGTGACAATCCATATATCGTAGAGAAAAATACATATTTTATTCTGTAATATTATATATATTTAAATAAATATATTTACATAATATACATACATAATATATTTATTGCAGAATAAATATATTTACTTAATATATATTTACTGTTGTACCTATAGTAGTAAAATGACATTATTTATTTAAATAAAAATACACTATATTCCTCAATATTCGTTTGCTATGCATACTGTACAGTAAGGGCGGGCTCACACGAGCGTGTATCCGCGTGATTTATTCGCGGCTCGACTCTTATGTCACAACGTTTGTAACTGCGTATCTCGCCTCGCTTGCTCCATTGTTGGAGACATGCCTCATTGGTTTTACGACTCGCAATTAATGCCTCGATCACCAAAATATTGTACCCCAGCCTTTAGGCATTAGAAAAATAGTTTTATACTTATTCGTAATGATGTATCTAATGTATAGATTTACTAGGGATGGAAGATAAATTGCATGATTTTTGGCTTCGGCCGCGTACTACGTAACAGGTTAACGTTTATTATTCGTACGAAACCACCTGAACCCAATGCTACGTAACCAATATCGTTGAAAGAACATTTTTTTTATTTCAACATAACCAGTTACTCGTATGTTCGAACACCAAATTAGAAAAAGAAAGTACTAGATATTAATTTTTATTTAACGCTTACATAAATTAATTGGGTATTTTCGGTGTAATTTTTTTACTTGTCTCTACTCTAGTATAGATACTAAAAATGGTTGGATTTTTCTTTGTAGATTAAGGATTAACTATTCCTAATCTCATTCATATTTGGAGTAGACTTGGACGATGACGACAATATTTCTTCCTATTATATTTTCTTCTACAATCAATGTTCGTATGCGAATATCTTGTTTTTGTCACGATTGTATCTTTTCATCATTACAATCCTTATCTTTTCTCCCCTCATTCGGCAGTAATACAAGAAAAAATATTTTCAAATGGTGGGCAATGAGCATTATAGATTCTGGTATTGTCCATCCATAGGTTGTGACTGCTTACAATCAGTAATAGCGCAATAATTGTTGTGGAGAGCCAAATATTTGTTGACTCCTTGGTGGTATATATTTTTTTATACTTGTATAATATCTATCACTTTTCCCATTTAGGTGGTGTAGTTAGGTAGTGTCGCACATCTTGGTAAAACCTCGGTTTAGCAACTTGTCTGTCTGTTGTCTGTCTATCGGTTATTGAATGGATTGTGGATGAGACAATATATTACAAAGGCGTCGGATAGGCCTGTAAAGAATCGGTTCTGCACCTGATCACTCTTCGGACGTGTCGATCATCCATTCCATCGGAGAGTAAAATAATGAGTGTGTAAGAAAAAAAAAATTGTGCATTAAAATGTGTACCGTGTCGATGGCTGATCGTGTGAAAGATTATTGGCTGCTGTGGTCGTATCGGCCAGGAGGACGTTATATTAGCACCGGCTAAATTTGAGTAACGTTTATATGAGCTTGGTCCTTGATACTTATTACCAGCTTAAGAAAGAAAGAGAATTTATTAAAGATTCAACTAACGGATATCAAACGTTAGGATGAATATAATCGTAGTAGGTATCAATGAGGTCAGATAATATTTGTGATTGGTTGGGTAAAACCTATTTCAATTTTCAAGACAAACCTCCAAGATATTTGGATTATGTGCATATTAATTATTTGTAACTTTAAATTGTAGTTCCTTTCCTTCCTTGTCGATACTTTTGTATTTAAACATTTGAAATCTGCCGCTTAATTCATTTTGCAGCTAGAGTTATCCCATCGCGTGCGCGTCAGGTAACACGAGCATGGCCCGTGTGAACGCTACAATAAGAATCAGGGTCGGCACGTGTCAATAATTGTTTTGGATCCCGTGTTGCAACACCGCAGCGCACCGCGTAGCGCGTGATAACGACGCTGGCGCCGGCGTTCGACGCCTGGGAATTGCTGACTTAATACATCAGACGTAGGTTTGGTGAAGGGATTCGGTTGCGCCTGAAATCCTATGGTTTAAGGACACCGGACATTTTTTTTATGTCACTCAGCGCTGGATCAGGAGGAAGCGCACGTGATTGCGATACATCTGCCCAATAATTATATTATTCTAGCTTCTGTTTTATGGCATAGATGGTCTATCTATTACCTATTAAAAAGTTTTCCTGTTGGTACTGTAGACATTATTATTACAGTGTGTGTGTGTAAAATAGAGTCGATAATATTGAATGATGTAAGTACTCGTAGGTACATTTAAAAAAGGTTTTAGATATACCTAGTAAATATTATTATAATTTAGTTTATATTTTGTATAATTACGCGCATTTTGTTAATACCTTCTATGGGTTTTTCTATTTTTTTTTCTTCTTACCACCCCTGTATTAGAGCAAAAAAAAACAAAATTATTTAAATCGGTCTAGCCGTTACCGAGATTTAGCTATATACGGACAGCTTTTCATGTATATTAGGTATATAGATTTCTTACTTCTTAGGTTAAAGAAAGACTGTCAATTGACAAAACATCATTTAAAAGTACACATTCTTAAATTTATTTCTGTGTAAGGTAGTACAATAAAATAGCGTCGATTTTTCAATGAAATCGCTTATTGTTCATTCATTACCCTCTAAAATCTAAAGCAACGTAGGAAAACTTAATTAAATATAGACTCCCACGCTATTTGACTCTCATTAACATTGATAACCAACTAAAAGTTCCCCTAACAAATAAATTGCCGCTAATATCGATATAACTACGTGCGATTTACATAAAATCTGAGCGGTGCGAGTGGCGCCCCCACTTGACGTTGGCCTGTTAACATTTCACCTCGCACAGGGGCCGACCAGACTGATATTAATAATGGTGAGTTCAGCAGGAGCGAACGAAATGCTTGGCTTATAGCCCGACGGGTTTACGTTTGACACCCATGTAATCTTGGGATCTTTGCGACCCCTTCACACTTACTATGCATGCTGTGGCAATCTATAATAAGCCTGCACTTAGTTTTTAAGTTTATCAATGTAAAAATACAGTGTACTAGTGTAGGCCCTGTTGTGTGTGCCTTGTTAGCTGTACATATAAATGAATAAGAAAAGAAATTATTGAGTGCCTCGAAACGTATTGTACTTTTCAAACAGACTAAGCAATTTCTTTATTAACATTCCAGACAGACGCTCGACACGGCTGGGCGAACCTTTACGTCATCGAGTCGTGGGTTCACCGGTCACCTATTAACTTCAGTTCGGACGAAGTGTTACTCGTACAACGAGGAACGAACGACGAACTGGAATATAATGTGGGTGTTTTCAAGGCTAGTGTTAGTGACTGTATAACCACTTATCATTAGGTAGGATTACGGCCCATCACTAGTTTCATCTTATTCATTAGCCAAAAGATATCCACTACTGGACTAAGGCCTCCACTTAGAAGGAAAGTGTTGCCCTAGTTTATAAGTCACAACAGAAACTAACAAATCAAACATTAATATCATACAATAATATACATATATCAAACATTAAAGATGCTATCAACAATTGCGTGCTGCTATCATTCATGAGACTGTCACCCCGGGAAGTGAGAACATAAATACAATTGTCTGTCCCTTGCCTGACAATTACCTTGTCTGAATTAAAATAAATGTTTAGTGAATATCTGTGATTTTTTACAGTACAATAACCAAAAGGTGTTCGTGCGTCTGCTGTTGATACCTAGCCATATTTCTCAGAGAATAACACATTACCATTTTTAATTAAAAAATAATAATTGCATCCTATAAATTGGTCCCTTCATTGTCACCGATAGCTATAGGCGACACTTACAACAACAACTTACAATTATATAAACTATTTAAAAAAAAAACCGGCTTCAAAGTAAATTATCTAAAAAGCATAAAATAACGAAAGTATATTGAAGTCGGTGCTAGCTAATCATGTTAACTAACACTATCACCAGCTGACACCGACTTCAATATATTTTCGTTATTTTATGCTTTTTAGATAATTTACTTTGAAGCCGGTTTTTTTAATAGTTTATTTAACACTTTTTAGTGACGTATTTTACCATGATAGGTATCAGCACTATCACGCAACTCGAACGTCTACGTTACAGTAACTTACTGAAAACATAAAAAGTTTATATCTCTTAAACTACTAGACCGATTTTGATGAAACTTGTACTCTACCCTAAGTTGAAAAATACTCTAACTATTGCAAAAATAATTTTTGAAATCGGACTTATAGTTTCTGAGAAATCCGCGGACAAACCTACATACATACATACATACATACATACATATATATATACATACATACACTCATAAAATTTGGTAAACTTGTTTAGAAGCTCACATAGACTAACATATATAAATATTACGCATTTTTATCAATATTACATACATACGCGTCGAATAGAGAACCTTCTTTTTGAAGCCGGTTAAAATCCATTATTTGCGTTTGGGTTACCCTAACATGCAAATTCTTCGGTTGTAGGTTAAAAAAATAAATTATATTTCCAAATAAATGTATAATTAATATAAAAAACAATATCGTTGTATACAAAAACACATTCGTATAACGTCTCAACCAAATCTGAACTGAATTCAAGCTACCCGCACCAGTTTCACCCGCAACCCCCGAGCCGGGTCCTTTATTTAGATCTCGCGTGTGATTTACGCGCGGGAATCGGTCACCCCATTTTCTCAGCGGTCACCTGCCAGCCACTTTCACCTTTCGAATAAGTGCTCATGTTAATTTTTTAAATTGTATTACTCATAGTTACGCTCACTCGATCCCTATTTTAAATCAGTAGGGTAACACGCAGTTAAGTATTCGATGCAGTTAGAAAGTAATATCTAATGTCCTCTTAGTTGATACGACCACCGCGGCCGTTTACAAGATCAGCCGTCTACGCGGGAGACATTATAGTGTATGTTAAGTGTTAAGTGCTTGCGTAGACACACGACCCTACATACCCTTCCGACGCATGGGTCATCTTACTTTCCAGATAGTCAGGTCATCGGCCTTTTTTTCGCGGCGAAAACCTTCAAAAGGTCACCGGGAGCTGTGAGGCTCGACCGGGGTATGTGGGAATCTTACCGACTAAAACCCCCGCGGCTGTCACATCGGCACATGAGAGAGGACCAGGGGCTCCTCAGTGCCTTGCCTTTGAGCTCGCCGCTGGGGCGCACATTGTCGCGCGCGTAACGGTCTCATGAGACCAAGTTCTCATGGTCTCGATAGCGAAGGTGAAAAATATATTGCTAAAGATGAGTATTTTATACAAACCTGAATTGGCTAACCGGCTGCTAGTCGGTCCAAACATTTGATATGGATCTGTAACAATGAAAATATTTGAGGACGTGTTTAAAATAATTATTAAGCTCCTGAAAAACTGGTATGCAATTATTTATTGTACCTTGATTAAATAGCACTGTAGCTACTCTTGTACATATATGAAGGACTTGTTTCCAAATCTAAGAAGTGATTTTTCCTATTCAGATCAGATCATTCATTTTATTTCGCATACAATTCAAAAAAAAAATACAATATAAAATGAATGAAAACTGCAGTTTAAGATGTTGTTGCATTTTTGGATAGGTCTGATTACAGCCAAAAATAGCAAAATACCCGATTTCAAATACACACATCAAAAGTGTCTAGGGATCAAGCATTTTTAAGCGGATTTCTTGAGATTGAGATGTGGCTTTGTAATAAATTTATGATTTTATACATTTATATGGATCCTTTTTGGTGCATTTCATAATTTGAATCAGGAACTGTGAATCAAATTCGAGTAAAAGATGAAAATCAGCTGTCAATATTTTCCCTATAAAAACATACAACGCATTGAAGACATTATTAGTGCTACTGTTTCCCTACTACTGATTAAAACCAACGTTATTATGGAGCGGCGACGTCATTTAAGCAGGGAAGAAATGCTCAGAGCCGTGGGAATGATAGAAGCTGGTTCCCGGCAACGTACTGTGGCTTTAGCTCTGAATACAAGTCAGAGTGTTATCAGTCGACTTTGGACACGTTACCGAAGCACTGGTACCGTGGCTGAGCGCCATGGAGGACGGTATCGCTGCACCACACGGAGACAAGACCGATATATTCAAATCTTAACTCGAAGAGCTCCAACAATAACTGCCATGATGTTAGCCGTGAGGCTTCATCACTCTTCAGGGAACTTAATTAGCGACCAAACAGTCAGAAACCGCTTGCATGAAGTGAACCTTCATTCCCGAAGACCGCTACGGGTACCACCTATAGCAATGCACAATCGTAGGATTCGATATCAATGGGCTCTTGAACACAGAAATTGGGCAGAAGAACAATGGCGTTTCGTGTGCTTTTCTGATGAGTCTCGTTTTGGTATGAGACCGGATACAAGACGTATACGACACTGGAGAACCCCTGGACGCCAACAGCGATTAAAATCCTGCCAGGAAGTCCATCCTTATAGTGGTGGAACCATCATGGTATGGGCGGGTATTTGGATCGGCGGAAGAACTGAGTTGATTTGGATCAGAGGCAACCTCAACGCTCAAATTTATGCTGAGACGATTGTATCAGACGTCATCGTTCCTCTACAAGTGCAAATCGGTCCCTTATTTCAGTTAATGCATGATAATGCACGACCGCACACCGCAAGAGTTGTAAGACAGACTCTCGCCGCAGCTAACATCAATGTCCTGCCCTGGCCTGCTCAGTCGCCAGACTTGAACCCGATTGAGCATGCATGGGATATGCTACAGAGAAGAGCTCTGCCGAATATGGAGGGTATCCAGTCGCAAGAAGACCTTTTTTTGTTGTTGCAACGAACATGGGCGGCCATTCCACAGCGTGATTTGGATGAACTCATTTTGAGTATGCCAAACCGATGTTCTTGTGTTGTTAGTGTTCGCGGTAGAAACACGGATTATTAATTGTTTAAGTTACCCACTAAAATTTTAAAGAAAACTGTTATTTCAGTCTTTTTTTCGAACTTTTGTGTTAGTGGTTCAAATGTCAAAAATCCCTTTATTAGGAAAATGGCAAATTCCTTTATTAATGCAAAGGTGACTTGGTTTATCGTTACTGTGACAAACGAAAACACTTTATTTGATGAATCCTTAAAGAAAATTTTAATTAATATCAATCAGGAGAAAAGTTATTGCAAAAATATATGTTGATCCCTAGACACTTTTGATGTGTGTAGTTAACCGTATCTAGCTCAGTTTAGTCATTATCGAGAAATATGGTACAAAATAAATCATGTAACTACATAATATATTTAATCCACCATAATTAAAATGCATTTGGTTGCTAATTAAGTATAATAATAGTTAATCTAAAAATGAAATCTATGAATGAAATGATGTGGTATCTATTTAAAATGAAATTATAGCACAGGCTAGTATAAAGACTTCTTCAGCATCTTAGTTCTGCTTAGAAACTATAGGTGTTATTATAGCACAGGGTAGTATAAAGACTTCTTCAGCGTCTTAGTTCTGCTTAGAAACTATAGGTGTTATTATAGCACAGGGTAGTATAAAGACTTCTTCAGCGTCTAAGTTCTGCTTAGAAACTATTGGTGTTATTATAGCACAGGGTAGTATAAACACTTCTTCAGCGTCTTAGTTCTGCTTAGAAACTATAGGTGTTATTATAGCACAGGGTAGTATAAAGACTTCTTCAGCGTCTTAGTTCTGCTTAGAAACTCTTGGTGTTATTATAGCACAGGCTAGTATAAAGACTTCTTCAGCATCTTAGTTCTGCTTAGAAACTATAGGTGTTATTATAGCACAGGGTAGTATAAAGACTTCTTCAGCGTCTTAGTTCTGCTTAGAAACTATTGGTGTTATTATAGCACAGGGTAGTATAAACACTTCTTCAGCGTCTTAGTTCTGCTTAGAAACTATTATGTTGTTTGTACAGAAACAGATAAAAAGCAGATAAAATCAATACTTCTGGCGACCCTGGCTAATCACGATTGCAGAAGATGTAACCCATCAGGAACTTTGGGGAAACAAAAACTTATTTTATGTAAGTATATTTTATCTGAAACTTTCCCGCAGCCTAGTCCCCTTTCAGCTTAAGACTTGGACAAAGGCTTTACGGTCACATAAACTGATACAATGACACTGACCAGTCGCCTCGTAGATCACTTGGGATCGTAAAAGATAGCGGGCGCCATAGCAACGAACTCGACAACACTGTCGGCCGAAAAACCCCGAGATATACTGCATAGATTGCATTACAAGTAGGCGTAATGAGACGCGAGTGTGCAACTATCCGAATTTGCATAGATAGTTCTGTCGTCAGTCTGCACTGGGCTTTAAAAATGTTTAGAATATTTCTATTTTTATCTTTGATGCCAAATGATTAAATTGTTCAGTGTCTAGACTACAGAATGGCCTTAACTTTATTAAGACCATTCCATTTAAGAAAACAGATGTCTGCATACGGTGATTTGTGAGAGTAAAGTATAATAAAAATCCAAACATTATACTGTAAGAACCTAAAATACTGTAATATCAACAAAAATAATGGAGAGAACTCAGTCGTCAGCCTTACTGTGACTGTTGCGTTTGAAATGAAAAGCATTGAAAGCATCGAAAATAACAAAATGTATCAAACATATTATTTAATTTCTATGAACACTTCCTATTTTATTTAACAACTAACAAATGATATCAAATCTATAATTGAGTTTTATCAAATATGCAGCATAGATAAGAACTAAGAACATTGACAAAGAAATTTATGATCCCGAATAAATTATTCGTAATTAAAATTAGTATAACAATTCAGTATACAGTAATGTTTGGACCATAAAAAATCACCCTCCATTATTTTGTACATTCGAACGGCGTCTATGGAAATTATAGTAATAATTCCTATGGCACATTCAAATTGAAACAATAGCGCCCCTACTAGCGGTCTTCGCCTTTTGTTAATAGTATAATAAAGTGGCAACACTATTGCCACTCGAGTTAGATGTACAAAACGAATTTCAGCCCTATTTGTTAATAATGTGGTATCTTATTTTTAACGAATAGAAAATAAATTTATTATTAAATACCGACTGTTATACTATAAGTTTTTTTACTTCAATGCTATTTTAAAAATCACCTCTGCTTCGAATAACAGTATTATTGTAACCTTATATACTCGTTACAAAGTGACAAACTGTACGTATATTGACGTTTCTACCTCGCCTCATAGTAAGACTTCCTTATTACTGCTTTAGAGGTGGTGCAAGAGGTAAACAGGTATCGCACGTAGATCTGACACAAATCATCAATTAACAGTGTTTAAATAACTGTACTGATGTCAGACTATGTACTAATATGTAGGACTAACTAACAATCGAACGTCGTGGTTATCTAGTGCAAGCGCATACGAGTATTATAGGTATTTAAAAATCAAACAGGGAAACACTTAAAAAATTGAAATGAAACTGCTTATTTCAACTGAAGTAAATTTTTTAACCATGATGAAAAGCAGGAGAAGGTCCTTAGTTTAAGTGAAGGAGGGCAAAGCTAGACTACTAGCTCAAAATTGGAGCAGTCAGACTGAAAAAAAAACTAACTACACCATACAGAAAATCGCAGTCAAATCAACTTTTCGGGGTTTTGTACGCTGGATTGTCATGTGTTTGTAAAAAGTTCCTATGCTGGCAATAGAGAGACTATCGTTCGTCACTTTTTTTATTTAACCCTAACGAGGCAAATAAGACATTCGCCTGATAGTAAGCGACACGCCAGCCTATAGACAGCTGCATTGCACTGCCGTCACCCGAGACATTTGTTATTAACTGCCGCACTTATAAACGTCAATTAGTGTTAGCTCTAACTAAGTCAGTTTTTTTTAGTCTAATTATTTCGACTATGACAGCCTTTTTATATTTATTTTCTTTTATTTAGTATGAGAGACCTTCGGTGTTCACATACCGCTGTGTTGGCGGGCCCTAGGAACGGCCCCGTTTACTATGCCTCGGCATAGTAAAAGGGATGTAAAAGGCCCGCAGAATCTCATCAGATGGCGTGCCGAGACACTTTAGCACGACATATCCGCAATGGTGAACACAGGCAGCGGTTCCCCCGTCTCTACTGTTTGCACATCCTCGCTCGGGCTCGATAAGGTCGGCCTTGGCCCCTCATCTGTGCCCGGGCCTCCTCCTGCATTGCGGATCACCGAAGGGATCCCTCCCCTTGATCTGCTCTTCCACCACCTTCTGTGACATTAAACTTTAGCGATCCCTTTTCCTTTAAAACTTCGAACCTTCAAAAGGTCCCCTTTATATTGTGGAGGATCAACCAGGGTTTAAAAGCTACTTTTATTTACTTTTGTACAGTACTTTGTGCATTTTCTAAATACGCATGAAAGCACTTAATTTTCAAAGGCACACGTCACGTTCGTTACATTAAAACCCTACCCCGGTGACTGTCGCATCGGCACACGAGAGGGGAATCTGGGTTCTCGGGTGAGATCTGTACCAGGTGCACCGCAGTATAACTTTGAGCTCGCTGCCGGTGGAGCGCATTATACCTGTTTTTTTTTGCGGGAGCTGTGGACTCGACCGGGGTATGTGGGATTCTTACCCACTAAAACCACCGCGGCTGTCGCATCGGTACATGAGACTGGACCCCAGGGCTCTCCAGTGGGATCTGCACCAGGGGCCCCTCAGTGCATTCCGTTTGAGCCCGCCACTAGGAGGGACATTGTAGCCCACGGGGACGGGGGTCCTAACACCGCCGCCGTCTTCCTCGGAATCTCCGCCTTGCTCAATGGACGTCCTAGGGCCCACACCCCGAACGTCCAGCGACTTGGAATAGAAGCTCGAGCCACCCAAGCCAACTCGATATAACTCGACATTCAGCCTTCATACTGAAGGCTGAATGTCGAGTTGTCCCTGCGACTTGTTGATACAGTAAGATTGACATCTTCGAAGCCAGTTCTAATGCCTGTTCGCTAAACGATTAAATGGTTAAGACACGTTAGGAGTCCTTAGATGGGTGACCGTTAAGTGCCATTTATAGTTAGCGTTTCCGTGGTTTGGAAGGTACGTAAAAAGCCGTTCCCGGTTGTTGTCATCTAGACAGCAGTTGATAAGCTAAGTCAAAGGCCTAAGGGCAACTTTATCTAGACTATTTATCCTGTGGGCTAGTTCTGAAAAGTGATGTTATGAATTGGGATGCTCGCCTCTTAAGAATACTAAGGACTCTTTGAACTTCCTATTGTTGCTGTATTGAATATAACCGAAACAACGCATAACTCATGCTTTTGGTCTCCCCTCTCTATTTAATGTATTTAACAGTAAGCATACGACCCAAGGCTACTGCCAAGCGTGAGATTGTGGCAACCCCTACCTTCTAAGGGGTAGGCTGTTGTTCAGCCGTGGGCGTCCTTCGGCTGCTGATGATACACCTCTGCCATAACGCCAATATAGTTCAGCGAAGGTAATACATAATTATGTATTTGCGTTGTATCGCAGTATAGACATATGCAGTGGATATAATCTGCAATGTACTTTGTATAGACTGTGTCCAACGCAGACGGCTTTGGTCTATTTGCACTTTACACGTTACTGTCATGTTCTTGTAATAGATCACCGACCCGCTTAGGGCGATATTCATGCTGTGCGTCACGATAATGCTCAAGTTGACATGGCGTACTAAGAACTGAAGTGACCAATCTTTGTGCCGCTTTCAATCATCAGTGAGTTGAGCTTCACGCTTGCCACTGTTTTCAAGTAAGCTCAGAACGCGCCCTTCCTTGTTAGGTAATGTTAGAGGCGCAAGCATTAGTTTAGTGTTCACCGCGTATTACTAACAATTTCCATATTTGGTTGCTTACTATCTATAAATCGAGCTGCAGCTATTCAAAAAAAATTAACTTTAAATTTAATTTACTAAAAATTTCAATCATACGTTTTTACTTTAACAGTATGCAAAAAAAACATACTTAGTTGGTTAGTTATTATTTTGGCACTATTCCAAAACGCTTTTGGTACTACGAAAAGCGAAATAAAAATGTTTAAAATCACAAAAATCACAATACTGAGTTTGTCCGGGATCGAACCCTAAAACATAACCACACCGGAAGACCATTAAACCGTTAGGCTGTAGCCTGTATCGACTGTTAGAAGCTGTGTTAAAATTCCCGTTAAGAGTATTGTACATATTTCCTGCTTAGTTCCTTAAGTTAATATAGCGTAATGATTTTAATTCCGGAGTTTAAATCCATAAACAATCTGGTATATTGTAACATTTGTCTAGTCTTTTTATAATTTCGCGGCAAATTGTAGAAGAAAAGTACTTATTACAGTATTGCTCATTCCCTGTAACAAATAACTTGATATTTGTAATACTAAAGCCTGATAAGGTGTTTATCAAACATGTTTGTCAAATATCAGCTTAATCTGTTAAACAGTATAGCTACCAATCTTCAAAACATAAGAGTTTCGCGGAAATTGTAGATGTAAAAGTACATATTACATCACTGCCCAATCCCCGTAACAAATAGCGAGATAATTTATATCCTATAATTTTTCTAGGTCTACAATTAATATTTTTGGAAAATAGCAACTAAATCTGTTCAGCGGTTTTGACGCCAAGTTGCCACAAAGTCACAGACATACAGACAGCCAAAAATTCAAAAATAGGCATCAGTATCGTTCCTAGAACACGTAAAAATTACAATTTTCAAAAAATATTCAATGTACAGCTTTTACTTTTCTACGATTTTATTATATATATAGATTACGCATCATTATTATTATTACATACATACTCGTCGAATACAGAACCTCCTTTTTGAAGCCGGTTAAAAATGAAACCATTTTTCGCATTTTCATTGTAATTAATTTACTCTTATGGAATATATCGCTGTTTATTTAAGGTTTTATTTTCCCGACATTTCGAATCCTTTGCAGCACCCATGGTCATGGTCAGATATATTCAGATTACCAGATTACCAAAGTAAAGATAAGTGGAGAGCTTGTGGTGAACCCAACTGTCCCTTGACCATATCAAACCATTTACCTACTTGTCGAACTTGTTACGTATATAGCGACGAAAACAGCAAATTGGCATGACTACAGCACAAAAGACGTCAGGCCTATTAAAGTCTGTCAAAGCACTATTAAAAGGGATGAAAGATGTGCTTCGGGACCCTGACAAAGGGAGATGCGTTAAAAAATGTTCAGTATAGTTGTTAAATCGGGGGTGGGTAAGTAGCCTACGTTCGAAGGGGCGAGGCGCAACACGACTGAAATGATTATGATAAATGATCGCCAGGGAACGCTCCGCGACGACGCAGAACGCAGTCGTGCGGTGAACTATGCGAATCGCTACGGTCATAAATTCTTTGTGATTAGTAACAATATCTACGTGCAGTAAATTAAATAATGCACATGTTTTTGAGGATACATTCTTTAACATTGTAAAGTAGATTAAAACAAATATTTCATATCTCTTAGGTCTGATCGTTATAACTGAAAACAAATTTATTTACAAACTTTATTTTTATCAGGAAGTAGAGCGATTTACTGTATTTTATACCTTATTTATTAAAAAATATATAAGGTAGGTAAATCGCGCTTATTCCTGAATAAAATATTGTTTGCAAATGGAATTTGTTTTTATTTGTTTTTTTTTTATTATCATATTTTGTAAAGAGTGTCTAGTTTTTGTTGACACTACTAGTTTTGCGGTTTTAGAAACTGACAACATTGCGACAAATGTCATTTGTTGTTTACATAACCTCAAGATTAAATCAGTTTGTGAATATTTCTGCGTATTTCAAATGAAATATTACTTGAAACTATGAAAAGCAGTGTCAGAAACATGTTATAACATGTGAGTATGATAAGTAAATACCATCTAATAAAAAGTGAAGCCAATGCTGTTCTTCATGAAAACGTAAAGTTGTTTACATCGGTATGGGAAATTTCAGGTACGATACTGAATTCTTCTTGATACTTATCATCATCAGCCGAAAGACGTCCCCCTCCCCCTTAGAACGCCACAATGAACGACAATAAAATTGGCTATTTGCATCCACCGGTCGTCTGTCCACCAACATCGTTATCGTCTTGTTTATTTCAGCGTATTGTACTACTAATCCTAAAATGTTGCAGACAGTCCGCGCCCTAACTGATAAATTTAAAGACTTACAAGAATCAACTTGACCTATTAATATAAAGCAATACCTTAAAATCGCTTCTATGACTGGTTAGTATTCTAACTGTATCCGAGTTCCCTTTACAACCTTTTACGCCTGCTAATTTGTCCACTACAACCAGACCAGATACATGCAACCTCGAAGACTGCACATTGTGCAGAGAGATTGGAATAGAATCCTGATCAAAAAATGAAGTGGTAATCAAAGTAAACCATTGCTATGAAGAAAGTACCTACCAATTTATAATTTATGTTGGAGACAAAGATATATAAATGAAAAATACAGAATGCTTATAGGATTTCTAGTACTCATTTATTAGTATGTATGTCATAATGGAAGACGAAGACGCAGCGTTGGCAGGCCTCCCACTAGGTGGACAGACGACATTGTGCGCGTCGCAGGTAACCGGTGGATGCAAATAGCCAATTGTCGTTCATTGTGGCGTTCTAAGGGGGAGGCCTATGTTCAGCAGTGGACGTCTTCCGGCTGATGATGATGATGATGATGATGATGCCATAATGTTGAGATAAAGTAGGTATGTCATCTTTTGATGGAATGAGATATTACAAGTTTTAATAAGGTTAGGATGTGTAGGCATACAAGGGAATTATAATTATAATAAAGTATGATTTCATCTTTTTTTGCAGGCCTTAGTATAAGCACTCTATGGTAAATGAAAAAGGAGTTTTATGACATTGCGAAGACAAGATTAAAAGGAAATATTATGATTAAACTGTGCCTCGTTAATAATATAATCCAGTTTAAAATCCTGTAATTAGATATTGTGATTAATAAATTAAACAAATACTTATACCTACAACTGATCTATTCTATTTTTTTATTCTATGCTAATGCATAGAATAATGATAAACAATAAGTATACGGTGCAATCAAGTACTTAAAAAATAATATTTAACCTTTATTTAGCTTATTTCTTTTATTTAATCGACTTCATGACGAAACAAGTTAGACGTTTGCTTGATGGTATGCGACATACGTGGCTATAGACAGCTACACTGCACTGCTTCTCAGTATATTAATGTTTTACTAAGAAACTGCCGCTCATCACCCGAGACATGGGTTATTAAGTCTTTTGAGGCGGTAATTTTTGCCCAACTGCCCTAGAAGGAGGGTTAGCTATAGAGCCCTTCAAGACGGAACAAAACAATGTCTACACATTGCTGCTTGCTAGCAGATTGTCTTACATGGCATTGATACCTACCTGGAGGGTCCCTTTCATAAGGGACCTATCATCTTTTTCGTCGGGGAGGAAACCTTCAAAAGGTACCCGGTCTCCGTAGGGGTGGAGGCCGGGTTACGTGGGACTTTACCCTAAAGAATAACAAATATATTAAAGTATCAAGTATGATTATTCCTAGTTTGAACAGGGTTGCACTACCAATTTTTTTTAAATATGCCGCTCTTTTCCACTCAAGTTTGACTAGACAAACTCTAATAGGATATAGAATTGTATAGCATTTTATCTTGTGTTTGCAAATATAATTTTTGCTAACAAATCTAACTGCTGCACTCAGAGTAGGTTACAATATTATGCCACTTTTAATTTAATACAAAAGGATTGCACTATAGAAAATAACTGATTCTTTGATTCGTTCGCTGTATCAAAATAATAACTCAGACATCTCTTGACTGAGAGTTACGCTAGGCAGCAGTGAGGGTTGTCGTAAAAGACTAATTTAAACATTATAATCAGGAGCGTAGAAAGAACCTCCTATAAAGGTATAACAGTATTATTTTCGCCAGGCGCACTCTAGACTAACAGCCCTGGAATATCTTGCTGATTGACCAATCTTTCCATTACGACATGACCTAGTATTATTCTAGTAGACACGGTGACAAGATTACAAAATTGCTGCTTACATCTTCAACGAAGGAAGATAAATGAATTTTCAAATATTATATCTGAAATAGCGTTTCACATTTATATTTGCTCGATGTCTAACACAAAACCGATCATGAATCACCTGCATCGGTCTAAATCAAGTTATATCTCTGGAACAGCCGAAATAGAATTGTCGAAAGTGATTACGTTTTCGATTTGCGATCAAAATTGGTGGGATGTGCTCCCCCGTTGCTTCTGTTACCAGTTATTGCTACGTTGATATAATTGTTTTTGTGTGTTTGTCAGATTATTTATTTGATTTTTTATATGGTTTTGTTTATTTTTCATTAATTACAATTGTCTTCGAGCGAACTCCGTTTATTTTTGCCTTCTGCACCACTTACATATTATTATGTCATTCCTTTTCCATGCCTGATACATTCATAGCAGGGTCATGGCATGGTCTAGTGTAATCGGCAGACGTATTTATAGTGCGTAGTTATAGTGTGACTTATTCTTTTTTATACTACTAAGGTAGCAAGCAAACATGCGCCCCATCTGATGGTAGCAGACACTGCAGCCTATAGATGCTAGCAACACCAAAAAAAATCAAAGTCTTTTGTGTCCAATAATTTACAGTGCCCTTCACATCGGAACACAGTAATGTTTACAGACTACTTCTTGGCGGCAGAATATCTCACACTGCCGGTAACTTGTCACCTACCTGGACGGTTCCTTGCACAAGGAACCTACTAATTTGACAAAAGAATGCTTGAAAGTCTTTAGAATATACTGCATACTACCAGGAACTAGTTACTTGACATACATACATATATAAAATTACGATTCTTTCCCGTAGGGGTAGGCAGATACCACTTCTTTGCCTACCTCTACGGGAAAGAGGCGTGATATTTGACTAAGACTAATAAGAGTACTTGACTATACAATTAAAATGTACATACTATAAATTTAGATATTTTCACGTTATGTATGGTATTTAAACTTTCTCACGGTAATTTTTACTACCTTTAAATTGTTTGTGTTTCTGAATATTTGTTATAGACCAAAGACAATTGACGGTCTTTTTTCGCTTTTCTTCTATTCATTATCTTTATTTTGACCGACACGGCAGTAGCTGCTCTCGCTTTATTTATATCACCAATGGACAATATGACCCCTGCTGTTTGGCGAGACGGTCTGTCGCTTCCCCATGGCACTCTGTCAACAATACATTCCTATGGCAAACACCGTGAGCCATATGAAATTTATTGTGCCACTATAGGGCAATTTCTTGACAGGGATGTGGAATGTTTACTTAGTTCCCATGCAAGACATTTCGAAATATCAGAAAAAAATAACTGAGAAAATTAAGGATTCGAAATGAGATAAATTATGAATGTTACAGTAATGTCTCAGTTAACATTACGATTCGAAACGAAATGATAATATATTTATTTTCTTTATACAATCAGTATGTTTTAAATAATTTTTGGTTATATAGTTGTAGGCATAGTTTGTATGACAATAATTAGATTTCTGCGAGTATACATATCTAGGTATACACAGGATATTACAGAGGTATTTGAACAAACTACATAAACTTAATTAGGTAGTTATATTTAGCATCTACTGTATAATTGTAAGCATTGGCTAAAATGTAATCACAGAATAATAATATCATTTGATTAGGTGCCTTACAAACAAAACTAATCCTCCATTTCTAATTACAATTAGTACAACTATCCTCAAAATGTTTATCGTTAAGTGTATCTCTGTAGGTGCCCAGAGCGGCACTCAAACCGAAACCCCTTCACGTTACAACTTATTGGTGTTCACCAAATGAACCTCACGATGTTAGCCTTTTCTACTGTAATTACGCACCATTACCACTAATCTTTCGCAGTATAAATACACGCGAGACTCAAATCAAACTCTGCAGAACGGTAATAAGACATATTATCCCTCGACACAAAAGATGGAGAGCCACTGATGCGAATCAATTTGACAAAAGAGAAATAGTTCTTATTACGTTAGCCGAAAATCGAAAATCGGGAGATGTGGAGGTTGCTAACGTATTTTGTGCTAGATAGTATTGCGTTAGGGTAGGTTTTGGGTTGTAGAGTGGTAATATGTAGGGTGTAGGAGGCCTGAAGGAGTTAATGCGTGCGGCACAAAGGCCCAAATCACTGCCCCGACGTGTGGCCGCGGCGTCAAAGAGTGAATTTGTATTCCAATTATGACGCCGGCATAGACACCCGCCGATCAATAAAGGTGGTCATTTTAACACATTTTTTCCGTGCTCAGATATTTTTATAAATCTTGGCTAATGTTTCGATGAATGATTTATTATATTCCATCGAAGTACTTAGTGAAAAAATATTGCAAAACAATGGAAATAATCTATTTTATTATATTATCTAATGATACGGAACTGCTGAATAGCTTCTTTTTATTTATTAAATGTAGAATTTAAGTTCGCTTTCAATTTATATTTAGTAAATAATTCAAAAAAATTGCCACCACCACGTTTTGTGATCCTATGGTTATTGAACACCAGACTGGTTCAGTTGTTTATGCTGCCCTTAGGTCTCTGACTTAGTCCCGGGCAATATCCGGGCAATATCCCGGACTGACTTTGAAGGTGCCTCCGAAGCACGGACACGCTCAGTTTAAATACCAGTAGTCAACCATTTATGGACTAACTATATACCCGCCTTTGTTTGGTCAACTGATAGTATACTGAATAAAGATTACAACTGGTTATGGGCGTCTTCATCGAACTGGCTCTAGGGGTCGATGAATTCAGCAAATGAACCTATTTTTATTAACTGCGATGAAACAAACACAGATAATGTTATAACTTTAAAATATGTACCTATACCTAACTACATATGGGTGTCTGTTAATTTAACTAAATGCTGAAAAATATGTAGGCATACAAGACCGGTTTTTAGAAATAATTTGGGACACTTTTTGTGCTTAAATTTTTACAAAGCGGATTAATAGGTACCACCTATTAATCTTAATATAAGTATATGAATAACATTTTTGAACCCTTAATTCTTTGTTTATCTTTATAAATCCACTCGTGTAAAACACTGTCTATAAATAGGTTTATAGCCATTCTCAGAAATGTAGTCTACCGTTAACCATAGAGGCGTAAAAAATTCTGGAAAAAAACCTTAGGAAAATTAAACTTTGGAAAAAACCTCAGATAAATTAAACATTATAACAATAATGAGTTACTCCGATGACGAGTAGCTGTATATTAATGCGACTGTATATAGCTTTCCATCAAACACATATCGCATTCATCTCAGAACCAAGCAGTAGATTACATATTAAAAAAGCCGTAAGAGAATACAACTTAAAGAAAAGAGGCGTATCTCACAAGACCATAAAATAATAATAAAAGGATAATTAATCGATTTCAGTGCATTACGGGTCCCCCAGCGGGTCGTTAGTGTGATTCGGGCCCCTACAGCATTAGCCGTTTGATTGCGACGCAAAAGCACCCCAAAAGTCTCGGATTCAATATTGTTCACCGAACAGATTTATTTTGACGTTGCTATTTGTTAAGACATATGATTATTGGATAGTAATCGTTTTGGGCTATTGAGGAAAAATACCCAGATTAGTTCACTTGTAGCTGCAACAGCAAAAAGTAGACGCATTTAACACTAAAACGCAATGTGCCTACTTAATTTATATTTCCAACCGAAAATCCACTTCTTTTTAGGATTCCATACATAAAAGTTAAAAAAGGAACTCTTATGGTGTGACTTCGTCTGTCTGTCTGTCTGTCACACCTATATATTTCAGGAACCGCTGACGTCATCAAAAAAAATAAACCGTTTCAAACACCATACTACTCTTTATTCTAAGCGTTAATATTAGTACGAAATGTGAGGCAACGCATGGCTAGAGGATCGTGGCGTGGGTACACAAAAGACAATGTCGTCAGACCGCACGCACGCTGGCCAAACACGGTTTTGATTTCTTTAGTATTTTTATATTTACCCCTGTTTGCGTGGCAGCCGCTAGGGCGCGACCGATCACAGTGGGTAAACATGTTTTTTTTTTGTACTAAATAAAGTTCTGGGACACCATGATGACTTTATTGTTAGGTAGAAATACTTTTTATGGTAATAGTAGCGGAGTAGTCAATAATAAAAAGAAAATCAAGGCGAAATGGGTGATGGTCTAATGTGTGTAGGCCTGAATCATAGAATCCGATAATTCTTTTTCAGTACGAGACTTTTCGTTTTACTATTTCCAGACAATAGCTTCATGTTTCATACTACTAACGAGGGTATAGTTGTGTAAGCGCCCTGAGGATCGTACGTAGGTCCTTAGAATCCCTGTAGTCACACTTGTTATTGTTTAACAACTGCTAATAATATTTACAGCCTTACATATCATATAATACCATAGCAAAATAACCACTTTCTGCCTTAGATTAGTAAGTAACTGTACTAGAGCCTGCAGGACTATCGTTTGTCACTTTTGTCGCCAGCACTGCAGGTGTATTTGCCTTGTGATATTAATAAGCTAGTGCACTATTATCCGTGGCTATATCACCACTTAGCTGTCTTAGCTACATAACCACTTAATTAAACGGGATTCTGGTTATACACTAGCATCTAGGGCGTATTTAGAAATTTCCGACTTAAGTTTCAGGAAACACAAGTTAGTTACCGGTTAATTTCCAATTGTAGTCGCTGCACACCGCAGCGGCTAAGACATTTCCTACTAGCAATCGCCCAAGTTAACATAGCTTCCAGTTCGTATGCGATCATATTGTTGAGAAATGTCTAGATAACTCTGTCAGGTTATAGCTCTCGATTGTTAGTTTCCGATTACACTAACTAAGTAGGTAGTAACATACGTTTACCCTAAATTATTGCTTTAACCACAGGCATTATTTGTGTGATACGAACAAAAATATTTAATGTTTCGGTATCACATGCAAACATTTACCAAACTTGCGATAGTGTGGTTTCCTAGCGGCCTTCTTTTCGACTGTTCTTTGGCCCTGTATTGAGGTTTGTGTAAGCTGACACCCCAAAGAGCAAACATGCGTAGACTATACTGCATCAACGCATGTCAGGGCACGCGCCGACCGCTCCGTCAACATAGGCGGCAGTTCCATGTTTTCTAATGAAATCGAGAAGTGGCGCACCTACCATGCCATTTTGTGGCTGTCACTCACTCAGTCACTGTAATAATATAAAGATAGGTCTAGGACATGACAGGTTTATACTCACTTCCGAAGAAGCAGAGGAAAGGAGAGATTCGTTAAATTGAGGTCGCGTAGCGCTTTCAACCGAACATTGACTATCTGCTACTGTATAGGTATATAGCGTCGTATACACTTTATAGGTATACCTACTTTAAATATCAGGCGAGGTCAGAGCGAGAAACTCAGTGATGTTCTTCTTCGTACTCTTCTTTGAAACTTTAAATGACTTGATGACTAACGACTTTGCAGCCATTTTGTTATTGGTATTCCACATTAGTTTCAATTTATACCAGGGGGCTAATATAATATATTTAAAAATGAGGTCCTGCGATATGTAACTTATTGCAAGAGTCTGGTGGATTATATTAAGGAAAGATATGTCAATACTACTTATTCATAACATAACGTAGCTAAGAGATTATATATCTCATTTATTTTGAGGACCTCAAAAGTTCCGATGTGGATTATTTCTAAAGCTTTTAAAAGGATGATGCCTCTTCGCGAATATAAGAAATATATATGTCGTAGCAATGTCATTAGTACAGGTTAATAATTGACAACGAAACGCAAGTATTATTTGATATTTTAGTTTGACGGTAGAATTGTCATCTTGAACGAATTGTAATGGGTAGCACAAAGGTCTCGGGCCTTTATAAGAATCGAAATAGGTGTTGCAAAAGCATTCTATCGTGATATTTCGTAGTAAATAAATCAGTGAGGTGTCGTAGTGAGTTGAATTGTGAGGATCCGAACGAGAGTGAGCGGTCAGCGTCGGGGAGCGGCCGGGGATTGTTCAGAGCTAAGTTCTTTATTCTTTACTATACTAAAAAGTATTGTTTATGCTCCCGTGTGATATTAATGTAGTGCGGACATGTGGGCGTCGGTACCTAGGTATGTCTTGGTGTATTTCTATGTGGATACTGGTGATAGTGGCTATGTTATATGAACAAGCGTTCGTAGGTGGTGGAGTCTTACTGGTGGAGTCTTACTGGCTTGTGTAGCCTACGTCTGGTTCCCGTGCTGTTAGAAGGTCGTGATAGGAAGCTGGTTGGTCAGGGTCGGCTATGAAGGGAAATGGAGGAGGCCAATCGTTAGGTAGGTAGGGCTTCAATGCCCTTCTCCGATCCTTATCTGATTGTTACCCTCGTGGGGCAGGGTTCGTGCGAGTAAAGCTTTGTTTGAGAAGTACTAGCAAGTGTGTCGCGTATCGGAGAATTGAGCTACGGTGCTAGGAAGTCAGTGTCGTCCTGATTGTATTTCTTTATTCTTATTTTGTACTATGTACTAAGTAGTAGATAGATGATATTTCCTCCTTTGTTGCGACATATATAAACTGTTTATTTTATTCATTCTTTAGCACACTTGAATATGTACAAGGCGGACTTAATGCCTTAACTTTTTTTTCAAAATGAAATTAGCTTCCTTCTTTTTTTACAGGCACCAGTCACTAGCGGAGACACCAACATTTGAAAAGCAAGTAACGACGAAATGCTAAATTCTTTTAGAACAGGAAACAAATAACTTGAATAGAATATTGAAGGATTTGAATAGTTATATGTAGTTTCTTCCTGTTTGTAGAGTGAAAGAAACGCGATAAAAGACAGGTTGGTTCAATAAAAGAAAAGACTCTTACAGGTGGAAAGCACTTGCAAGGCACCATAGATCAAACCATTGTATTTTTTTATAGTTAAGTTTTCTTGACGACTATGGGTTGTAGGCTTGACTCGCTGGCTAAAATATTTAATGACGATATAATTCTTGTCGAATTAAGTATCAAAGCAACAAACTATCGATCATTATCCATTAGGAAAACCGTCACGTATTGGTGCCGGTCAGTCCTAAATCTAAGGGTTTGCCCTGTTAAGTGGAGTTCATTAGCTAAGTGAGATATAGTTAACTTCGAGCTACACATACACGTTATTTTAGTGGCATTTTCCTAAAAGGTATTAAAAGAAACTAGCAGCATACCTATTTCAAATTATGAAATATTGGCGAAACAAAATAGATACCTATTCAATGCAATTTGGATGAATGCTCAACGAAATATCTGCACTCATTTCTCTTTGCCTCACAAAGGATTTGGCCTGATGGTACAAGTGTTAGCGACACAGACCGGCCTCGCCTTTAAATGCAGAACAAATATATATTACATCAACCCATTAAATTTGGCAAAATGCGTAATGATACAAAAAAAAAATCGACTTAGTATACGTGAAAAATAAAACAAGTGCGAGTCAGACTTTTTTTTAATGGGACTAATTCCACAACTCATTCTCATCACTGTGACTCCTGTAAACCAGGATACAGTGGAGCGAATCATACTGGCGCACCAAAGGTGCCGGGTACCTTCTTTGGTCATAAGGTTGAATTCAAATTTGCAGCGCGGCTGAAGCGCGACGACAACGCGGCTGCAGCGGCGCTGCAAATTTGCATTCAGCTGCAACTTCAAATTTGAAGTCACCCTAAAAGTTACTTTTGCTATTCATCCTAAAAGTTGCCTTTGCTTTAGACCAACCCGCGTAACTAAGTTTGTTTGTCAGTTTTGAAGATTTCTAAAAACTTTATGCTACTTAAAGACATCGTTTCACTTTCCTGTTGGTAATATGTTTGTCACCTATAATTATTTCAGATTTTTTCGACCGCAAACTTTCAAGATAAGGGGGTGGAAATGAGGTGGAAACTTTTTTGACATATTCAATTTTAAATCAAAACTACGTGACAGAAATAATCTGTTTGTGAATGTACAAATAAAGCCCTTTAATGTGATACTAAACTTGATAAAAAGTCTCACATTGTCAACGCAATATTTCAGCCCTTAGACAATACAATACAATACAAATAAATATTCTTTTCACACCACCTGCTCGATAATGTCACATTATATGTCATACTAGCAGTACCCGCGGCTTTGCCCGCAGCCAGTATTTTTGATGAGCTCAAGCAATGTTAACGTCATTGCCAAGCAAGCAAGTGGTACACCGTAAGGTGCTCGTTTAAACCTCACCTTGGGGTGAGCAAAGGCCTTGGCTTGATTCAACTTAAGCCATTCCTTTTTTAACGTGGAGAAATCCCAAGGGTTGTCCATACCATCACGGGAGTGACAGTGTGGGTTCAGTATGACTCCTACTGACTCAAACCCTTCGTGTCCAAATTCCGCTATGTTGATGGGCACCGGAAACGTGTCTATCTGTATACAATTTCGAGTCCCACCAGCGGCTGGCCAGCCCATCATCTTCCGTGGGTGTAAGTAAAGCCCACGGACCTGCCTGTCGCTATAAAAGGCCCGCAGAATCTCATCAGGTGGCATGCCGAAATACTTTAGCACGCCATATTAGCGAGAGTGTAATATAGTGGTGCACAGGCAGCAGTTCCCCCTCGTTCCTGCGTTCTGCACATTCTCGATACGGGGGCATAAGGTTGGCTTTGGTCCGCCTTTTGCCCTTCAGAGTCGCGGAACGTTCGGGGTGTGGGCCCCAGGACGTCAATTGAGTACGGCGGCGACTCCGAGGCGGAAGGCGGCGGGGTTGCGTCCCTCGTCCTCCTGAGCACCGTGACAGGTTCTCGGGGGCTACAATGCGACCCCGGCGGCGGGCTGGTGCAAGGCAAGGCACTGAGGGGTTACCCTGGAGCAGATCACACCGGAGAGCCCTGGGGCCCCTCTCATGTGCCGATGCGACAATAGCGGGGGTTTTAGTGGGTAAGAATCCCATATACACCGGTCGAGCCCTACAGCTCCCGCGAACCTTTTGAAAGTTTACCCGCGTCAAAAAATAAAATGGTCCGCCTTCTGCGCCCGGGCCTCTTGCTATGTTCCGAATCCGCTCTGTAACATGAAGTTCGAGCTGCCTTTTTTCCTTCAAAACCTCAAACCTTTAAAGGTCCCTGAGATACTGTGGGGGATCAATCGATGAGATTTGTACAAGGTGCCCCTCAGTACCTTGCCTTTGAGCTTGCTACCGGGGAGCATATTACCCCCGGGTACCTGTCAAAGTGTTCACGGGGACGGGATTCGCAACCTCGCCGCCGTCCTCCGAGGCACCGCCGCCGTACTCGATGAACGTCTAAGGTCCACATCCCAAACATCCAGCGACTCCTAAGAGTAACTGGAGCCATTCGACCCAGTTCGACCGACATGCAGCCTTCAGTGTCTGTCCCTGCAACTTTTTGATTTGAGAACCATACGCTTACAGAATAAAATCTTTTAAAAAATAAATTGAACCGACTGGTGTTAGCTTACCGGCTGTGTATATTTGGCACCAACTTCAATAATATTTAAATTATTTTATACTTTTCAGTGATATTGAAGTCGGTTCAATTTTTTTTTAAAAAGATTTTATTTTAAACTTTTTAGTGATATTTTCATATATAAAGATTGAACCATCGAAAACCGTAAAATTATCTAGGTAGGTTATGATCACATTATCGTCTACATAGTTTTACTTAATTCATGTTTGTTCAGAAAAAAATATCCGGTCGTAATGAAATTTGCATGGAAACATCATAGTAGTTTACTCTCTCGAATAAAAGAAGAATCATCGAAATCGGTTCATAATTGTCAGAGCAATGTAATGGAGAACATCAGTTTTATGGTTTTTACCAGATAAATTCCTCCACATCGTTCATGGTCCTCCAGGAAGTTCTTATCCGGTTGTAATAAAATTCATACAGATTCAATACAGTGGTTTCTTCTTTCGAATAAAAAAAGAATCATTGAAATTGGTAAATATTTGCCAGAGTTGTGACTATTTTTGTCCGACCGAGCGAGTCCGAGCGACTAAAACGTCATCTATATAGGCTTTCTTGCAGCTCTCAGTGCGCAGTCACCGCCTATATGAAGGCGGTGGTTGTGACATATGCGGCAGGTATCTGTAGCAAAGGTTAGCTAAGGCTATGTCACTAATTCTGTTTTGTATGCTTTTTGTTATGGCTTTTCGGTTGGTTTATTTCGGGATTCTAATTTTTACTGGCTATTGTTCAGACATAGCATCTGATTAGTGTTTTGTATGTTGGGACAGCGACAGCCAAGTTGTTTTGCGATAGTAGGGTTGGCAGCATCCATGTCATTATCAATATGGCTTTGGTCATTAAACTTTTCGCGCCTGTGAATTAGCTGTGTATGGTTTGAGTAGATAAGCGGTTTTTCAGTTGTTCGTTTTAATCCCAATATTGTTTCATCTAGTGTCAAATCCACTAGCATACGTGTAGCATAGATTTAGTTAGTGCGATGATAGAATGTTGTAGTGGTATGGAGTGTTCTTTCTTTGCGAGTCGTTTAGTCTGTGAAGCCAGTTTGGTGTTCATACGTAGCAGTCAATAGTTCTGCGTGATATAGTAGAAGCGCGCACACTATAGATTAAGGGAGATACCAGATGGTCATGTACCAGTTGATGTTGATGAAAATAATGATTTTGATAAAAATTAGTAAGCTAAAGTTGGGATAGAAGCTCGAGTGGAGACACTATCGGCCGTATTGTGTTCGACCGTACCAGGAGTTATTACGTAGTCGTAGCCCGGTAGAAATCGGTATTTCTTGAGTCATAACCCGGTAGTAACCGGTGCCTCTTGAGGCAACTCAAGTAGTCCGTGGGTGCGCGGTGCGCGTTTAACTCTGGCGGAGTTCGGGGTCTGGAAAGACCGTAGTGTGTAGTCAGTGGAGGATGCACACGGGCGATTCACGCGGTGGATGCGCACAGAGATCCAAGCAATAGATGGGAGCAATGCTATTGCTCGTCAGCTGGAGAGCCGTGGCGTTAGATGTCTTACTCGAGAGTATCTGTAAGCTTGGGGGGTTTGTGATGATGTAGAGTTTCGAAAGTTAATACGAACGACTATGGTACTTGACCTAGGCTAGCGATTGTACGTTTGATTGAGTTAAGGATTTGATTGAAATAAAATTGTAGTTTTCTAACATTTCCTATGCTATTGCTCGTCAAGGAGGTCGCGGTCTGGAAAGACCGTAGTGTGTGGTCAGCGAGTGACGCACACGGGCGATCCACGCGGTGGATGCGCACAGAGATCCATGCAGTGGATGGGAGCAATGCTGTTGCTCGTCAGCTGGAGAGCCGTGGCTTTAGAGGTCTTACTCGAGAGTGTCTGTAAGTTTGATGGTTTGTGGGGATGTAGAGTTTCGAAAGTTAATGCGAACGACTATGGTACTTGACCTAGGCTAGCGAGTGTTGAATTTTCTGATTTGTGATTTCCCAATGTTTGATTAAGTTAAGGATTTGATGGAAATAAAATTGTAGAGTTCTAAAATTTAGCTTATTTACCCGATGGTTTTTGTAGAGTATAGTCAGGAATGACCGAGTGGAACAAATTTCTCTCGGAATATTCGGGCGCAGGGTACTCTTTACACGGGGACGTGTGCAAGCAGGATGGCCGTGTCGTAGCAATGTCATTAGTACAGGTTAATAATTGACAACGAAACGCAAGTCTTAATTGATATTTTAGTTTGACGGTAGAATTGTCATCTTGAACGAATTGTAATGGGTAGCACAAAGGTCTCGGGCCTTTATAAGAATCGAAATAAGTGTTGCAAAGGCATTCTATCGTGATATTTCGTAGTAAATAAATCAGTGAGGTGTCGTAGTGAGTTGAATTGTGAGGATCCGAACGAGAGTGAGCGGTCAACGTCGGGGAGCGGCCGGGGATTGTTCAGAGCTAAGTTATTTATTCTTTACTATACTAGAAAGTATTGTTTATGCTCCTGTGTGATATTAATGTAGTGCGGACATGTGGGCGTCGGTACCTAGGTATGTCTTGGTGTATTTCTATGTGGATACTGGTGATAGTGGCTGTGTTATATGAACAAGCGTTCGTAGGTGGTGGAGTCTTACTGGTGGAGTCTTACTGGCTTGTGTGCCTACGTCTGGTTCCGATGCTGTTAGAAGGTCGTGATAGGAAACTGGATGGTCAGGGTTGGCTATGAAGGGAAATGGAGGAGGCCAATCGTTAGGTAGGTAGGGCTTCAATGCCCTTCTCCGATCCTTATCTGATTGTTACCCTCGTGGGGCAGGGTTCGTTCGAGTAAAGCTTTGTTTGAGAGGTACTAGCAAGTGTGTCGCGTATCGGAGAGTTGAGCTACGGTGCTAGGAAGTCAGTGTCGTCCTGATTGTATTTCTTTATTCTTATTTTGTACTATGTACTAAGTAGTAGATAGATGATATTTCCTCCTTTGTTGCGACATACGAGTATATAAACTGTTTATTTTATTTATTCTTTAGCACACTTGAATATGTACAAGGCGGACTTAATGCCTTAACTGTTTTATCAAAATGAAATTAGCTTCCTTCTTTTTTTTACAGGCACCAGTCACTAGCGGATACACCAACATTTGAAAAGCAAGTAACGACGAAATGCTAAATTCTTTTAGAACCGGAAACAAATAACTTGAATAGAATATTGAAGGATTTGAATAGTTATATGTACACACATCAAAAGTGTCTAGGGATCAACATATATTTTTGCAATAACTTTTCTCCTGATTGATATTAATTAAAATTTTCTTTAAGGATTCATCAAATAAAGTGTTTTCGTTTGTCACAGTAACGATAAACCAAGTCACCTTTGCATTAATAAAGAAATTTGCCATTTTCCTAATAAAGGGATTTTTGACATTTGAACCACTAACACAAAAGTTCGAAAAAAAGACTGAAATAACAGTTTTCTTTAAAATTTTATTGGGTAACTTAAACAATTAATAATCCGTGTTTCTACCGCGAACACTAACAACACAAGAACATCGGTTTGGCATACTCAAAATGAGTTCATCCAAATCACGCTGTGGAATGGCCGCCCATGTTCGTTGCAACAACAAAAAAAGGTCTTCTTGCGACTGGATACCCTCCATATTCGGCAGAGCTCTTCTCTGTAGCATATCCCATGCATGCTCAATCGGGTTCAAGTCTGGCGACTGAGCAGGCCAGGGCAGGACATTGATGTTAGCTGCGGCGAGAGTCTGTCTTACAACTCTTGCGGTGTGCGGTCGTGCATTATCATGCATTAACTGAAATAAGGGACCGATTTGCACTTGTAGAGGAACGATGACGTCTGATACAATCGTCTCAGCATAAATTTGAGCGTTGAGGTTGCCTCTGATCCAAATCAACTCAGTTCTTCCGCCGATCCAAATACCCGCCCATACCATGATGGTTCCACCACTATAAGGATGGACTTCCTGGCAGGATTTTAATCGCTGTTGGCGTCCAGGGGTTCTCCAGTGTCGTATACGTCTTGTATCCGGTCTCATACCAAAACGAGACTCATCAGAAAAGCACACGAAACGCCATTGTTCTTCTGCCCAATTTCTGTGTTCAAGAGCCCATTGATATCGAATCCTACGATTGTGCATTGCTATAGGTGGTACCCGTAGCGGTCTTCGGGAATGAAGGTTCACTTCATGCAAGCGGTTTCTGACTGTTTGGTCGCTAATTAAGTTCCCTGAAGAGTGATGAAGCCTCACGGCTAACATCATGGCAGTTATTGTTGGAGCTCTTCGAGTTAAGATTTGAATATATCGGTCTTGTCTCCGTGTGGTGCAGCGATACCGTCCTCCATGGCGCTCAGCCACGGTACCAGTGCTTCGGTAACGTGTCCAAAGTCGACTGATAACACTCTGACTTGTATTCAGAGCTAAAGCCACAGTACGTTGCCGGGAACCAGCTTCTATCATTCCCACGGCTCTGAGCATTTCTTCCCTGCTTAAATGACGTCGCCGCTCCATAATAACGTTGGTTTTAATCAGTAGTAGGGAAACAGTAGCACTAATAATGTCTTCAATGCGTTGTATGTTTTTATAGGGAAAATATTGACAGCTGATTTTCATCTTTTACTCGAATTTGATTCACAGTTCCTGATTCAAATTATGAAATGCACCAAAAAGGATCCATATAAATTTATAAAATCATAAATTTATTACAAAGCCACATCTCAATCTCAAGAAATCCGCTTAAAAATGCTTGATCCCTAGACACTTTTGATGTGTGTAGTTTCTTCCTGTTTGTAGAGTGAAAGAAACGCGATAAAAGACAGGTTGGTTCAATAAAAGAAAAGACTCTTACAGGTGGAAAGCACTTGCAAGGCACCATAGATCAAACCATTGTATTTTTTTATAGTTAAGTTTTCTTGACGACTATGGGTTGTAGGCTTGACTGGCTGGCTAAAATATTTAATGACGATATAATTCTTGTCGAATTAAGTATCAAAGCAACAAACTATCGATCATTATCCATTAGGAAAACCGTCACGTATTGGTGCCGGTCAGTCCTAAATCTAAGGGTTTGCCCTGTTAAGTGGAGTTCATTAGCTAAGTGAGATATAGTTAACTTCGAGTTACACATACACGTTATTTAGTGGCATTTTCCTAAAATTAAAAGGTATTAAAAGAAACTAGCATCATACCTATTTCAAATTATGAAATATTGGCGAAACAATATAGATACCTATTCAATGCAATTTGGATGAATGCTCAACGAAATATCTGCACTCATTTCTCTTTGCCTCACAAAGGATTTGGCCTGATGGTACAATAGTGTTAGCGACACAAACCGGCCTCGCCTTTAAATGCAGAACAAATATATATTACATCAACCCATTAAATTTGGCAAAATGCGTGATCTCCGATTCATCCAGTTCCTAACGTAATGATACAAAAAAAAATCGACTTAGTATACGTGAAAAATAAAACAAGTGCGAGTCAGACTTTTTTTTAATGGGACTAATTCCACAACTCATTCTCATCACTGTGACTCCTGTAAACCAGGATACAGTGGAGCGAATCATACTGGCGCACCAAAGGTGCCGGGTACCTTCTTTGGTCATAAGGTTGAATTCAAATTTGCAGCGCGGCTGAAGCGCGACGACAACGCGGCTGCAGCGGCGCTGCAAATTTGCATTCAGCTGCAACTTCAAATTTGAAGTCACCCTAAAAGTTACTTTTGCTATTCATCCTAAAAGTTGCCTTTGCTTTAGACCAACCCGCGTAACTAAGTTTGTTTGTCAGTTTTGAAGATTTCTAAAAACTTTATGCTACTTAAAGACATCGTTTCACTTTCCTGTTGGTAATATGTTTGTCACCTATAATTATTTCAGATTTTTTCGACCGCAAACTTTCAAGATAAGGGGGTGGAAATGAGGTGTAAACTTTTTTGACATATTCAATTTTAAATCAAAACTACGTGACAGAAATAATCTGTTTGTGAATGTACAAATAAAGCCCTTTAATGTGATACTAAACTTGATAAAAAGTCTCACATTGTCAACGCAATATTTCAGCCCTTAGACAATACAATACAATACAAATAAATATTCTTTTCACACCACCTGCTCGATAATGTCACATTATATGTCATACTAGCAGTACCCGCGGCTTTGCCCGCAGCCAGTATTTTTGATGAGCTCAAGCAATGTTAACGTCATTGCCAAGCAAGCAAGTGGTACACCGTAAGGTGCTCGTTTAAACCTCACCTTGGGGTGAGCAAAGGCCTTGGCTTGATTCAACTTAAGCCATTCCTTTTTTAACGTGGAGAAATCCCAAGGGTTGTCCATACCATCACGGGAGTGACAGTGTGGGTTCAGTATGACTCCTACTGACTCAAACCCTTCGTGTCCAAATTCCGCTATGTTGATGGGCACCGGAAACGTGTCTATCTGTATACAATTTCGAGTCCCACCAGCGGCTGGCCAGCCCATCATCTTCCGTGGGTGTAAGTAAAGCCCACGGACCTGCCTGTCGCTATAAAAGGCCCGCAGAATCTCATCAGGTGGCATGCCGAAATACTTTAGCACGCCATATTAGCGAGAGTGTAATATAGTGGTGCACAGGCAGCAGTTCCCCCTCGTTCCTGCGTTCTGCACATTCTCGATACGGGGGCATAAGGTTGGCTTTGGTCCGCCTTTTGCCCTTCAGAGTCGCGGAACGTTCGGGGTGTGGGCCCCAGGACGTCAATTGAGTACGGCGGCGACTCCGAGGCGGAAGGCGGCGGGGTTGCGTCCCTCGTCCTCCTGAGCACCGTGACAGGTTCTCGGGGGCTACAATGCGACCCCGGCGGCGGGCTGGTGCAAGGCAAGGCACTGAGGGGTTACCCTGGAGCAGATCACACCGGAGAGCCCTGGGGCCCCTCTCATGTGCCGATGCGACAATAGCGGGGGTTTTAGTGGATAAGAATCCCATATACACCGGTCGAGCCCTACAGCTCCCGCGAACCTTTTGAAAGTTTACCCGCGTCAAAAAATAAAATGGTCCGCCTTCTGCGCCCGGGCCTCTTGCTATGTTCCGAATCCGCTCTGTAACATGAAGTTCGAGCTGCCTTTTTTCCTTCAAAACCTCAAACCTTTAAAGGTCCCTGAGATACTGTGGGGGATCAATCGATGAGATTTGTACAAGGTGCCCCTCAGTACCTTGCCTTTGAGCTTGCTACCGGGGAGCATATTACCCCCGGGTACCTGTCAAAGTGTTCACGGGGACGGGATTCGCAACCTCGCCGCCGTCCTCCGAGGCACCGCCGCCGTACTCGATGAACGTCTAAGGTCCACATCCCAAACATCCAGCGACTCCTAAGAGTAACTGGAGCCATTCGACCCAGTTCGACCGACATGCAGCCTTCAGTGTCTGTCCCTGCAACTTTTTGATTTGAGAACCATACGCTTACAGAATAAAATCTTTTAAAAAAAAAATTGAACCGACTTCAATATCACTGAAAAGTATAAAATAATTTAAATATTATTGAAGTTGGTGTTAGCTTACCGGCTGTGTATATTTGGCACCAACTTCAATAATATTTAAATTATTTTATACTTTTCAGTGATATTGAAGTCGGTTCAATTTTTTTTTTAAAAGATTTTATTTTAAACTTTTTAGTGATATTTTCATATATAAAGATTGAACCATCGAAAACCGTAAAATTATCTAGGTAGGTTATGATCACATTATCGTCTACATAGTTTTACTTAATTCATGTTTGTTCAGAAAAAAATATCCGGTCGTAATGAAATTTGCATGGAAATATCATAGTAGTTTACTCTCTCGAATAAAAGAAGAATCATCGAAATCGGTTCATAATTGTCAGAGCAATGTAATGGAGAACATCAGTTTTATGGTTTTTACCAGATAAATTCCTCCACATCGTTCATGGTCCTCCAGGAAGTTCTTATCCGGTTGTAATAAAATTCATACAGATTCAATAAAGTGGTTTCTTCTTTCGAATAAAAAAAGAATCATTGAAATTGGTAAATACACACATCAAAAGTGTCTAGGGATCAACATATATTTTTGCAATAACTTTTCTCCTGATTGATATTAATTAAAATTTTCTTTAAGGATTCATCAAATAAAGTGTTTTCGTTTGTCACAGTAACGATAAACCAAGTCACCTTTGCATTAATAAAGAAATTTGCCATTTTCCTAATAAAGGGATTTTTGACATTTGAACCACTAACACAAAAGTTCGAAAAAAAGACTGAAATAACAGTTTTCTTTAAAATTTTATTGGGTAACTTAAACAATTAATAATCCGTGTTTCTACCGCGAACACTAACAACACAAGAACATCGGTTTGGCATACTCAAAATGAGTTCATCCAAATCACGCTGTGGAATGGCCGCCCATGTTCGTTGCAACAACAAAAAAAGGTCTTCTTGCGACTGGATACCCTCCATATTCGGCAGAGCTCTTCTCTGTAGCATATCCCATGCATGCTCAATCGGGTTCAAGTATGGCGACTGAGCAGGCCAGGGCAGGACATTGATGTTAGCTGCGGCGAGAGTCTGTCTTACAACTCTTGCGGTGTGCGGTCGTGCATTATCATGCATTAACTGAAATAAGGGACCGATTTGCACTTGTAGAGGAACGATGACGTCTGATACAATCGTCTCAGCATAAATTTGAGCGTTGAGGTTGCCTCTGATCCAAATCAACTCAGTTCTTCCGCCGATCCAAATACCCGCCCATACCATGATGGTTCCACCACTATAAGGATGGACTTCCTGGCAGGATTTTAATCGCTGTTGGCGTCCAGGGGTTCTCCAGTGTCGTATACGTCTTGTATCCGGTCTCATACCAAACGAGACTCATCAGAAAAGCACACGAAACGCCATTGTTCTTCTGCCCATTTTTTTGCCCAAAAATGCTTGATCCCTAGACACTTTTGATGTGTGTATTTGCCAGAGTTGTGACTATTTTTGTCCGACCGAGCGAGTCCGAGCGACTAAAACGTCATCTATATAGGCTTTCTTGCAGCTCTCAGTGCGCAGTCACCATTCCTGTTTTTTCAGGAACTACTTATTACTAAGCAATATTTTTTTTATGGGACCCAATTAACGGATTAAAGAATGGATGGAAGAAAGATTTTTTCAAATCGGTTCATAATTGCCAGAGTTATGCGCGAACATACATAGAAAAAAAAGAATATATATACAGACGAATTGAGAACCTCCTCCTTTTTTGAAGTCGGTTACAAATTGGCATGTTCGTAGCCAGTTATTATCACTGTTAGCAAACGATCAGTTGGTTAAGAAACGTCATTCCTTATTTGGGTGACCGTTAAGGTATCATTTGAACTGAGCATTTTCATGGTTCGGCGGGTACCTAAGTAAAAAGACAGTCCAAGTTGTCAGCTAGACAGCAGTCGATAAGCCAGGTCAGATGCCTAAGGGTAGCTTGAACTTTTAATTAAACTTTGCGCTTGACTCGTGTGTTTCATTTGAAAGGTGAATTAATAAATTGGGATGCTGACCTCTTAAAACACTACAGACTTTTGAAATTTCCTAATGTTCTTGTATACGTTAGCGATACGTATAACTCATGCTTTTGGGCTCCTCTCTCTTTTTTCATGATCAGTGAAGTTAATAAGTAACATACCTATGTATGTAGATAAAAACCCACTCCTAACTTTCTCGACCACTTCTCTTCTTCAACTTTGACTAAGGTTAGCCATCCGAACGACGATACTTGGATTCATCATATGATGTCCACGGTAAAGAGTCTAATACTGTGCACATCAGATGACTACTGCCTATGTCTATACTATAGACATTGGCAGTAGGTATATAATCTGCAACGTATTCTGTTTAGACTGAGTATAACGCAGAGGGCCTTAGACCATTTGAACTGGACACATCATTGTCACGTTCTTGTAACAGATAGAACCCCAGTAGCGTCGACTGACACGCGTATGGCGATAATAATGCTGTGCTGCGGCACTATGGTGCTCACGTTGACAGGGAAAACTATGAACTGAAGTGCGCGGAAAGAGCCTCTTCAAATGGCAAAATATTATATTCAGTTTAACGGGCGCAACCTGGCCAACAATCTAAGATATTTTGGTGATTGACCATTCCTTTCACTAAGACATGCAATTGACCGTGGCGCTTTCGATCATAACTGAGTTAAGCTTCACACTCGCCACTGTTACCAAGGAATCGATAAGTAGGTACACAGTGTGTACCGCTTAGCAAAACAGAAGGTGCTTGTCCTTGTGAGGAGATGTTACAGGCGCAAGCTTCACTGTAGCGTTCCCAATCGCTTATAACTTACAATTTCCTTACTTGGTTACTTACTTTCTTTAAATCGAGATGCAGCAGTGGGAACTCATATTTTATAATCTAACTGAGACTATTCAAAAAATGAACATTTTAATTTATTTTATTAAAAATTGAAAGCAATACCTATCGATTTAAGTTGTAGAAGTACCTCGTAATGTACCGATATGTCGTAATAGTACTATGAAAAGTAAAATAAAAAGGAAAAAAAAGAAGAGTTCATCCGGGATCGAACCCGGAAACACAAAAATGTCGGAAGACCGTTCAACCGCTACGCTGTATCAGCCGTTAGGATACATCTCGAAATTCCCTTCCTTATGTAGCATTATAGATAGTTACTGCTTAGCTCCTTATGTTAATATAGCGTAATGATTTTAATTTTGGAGTTTAAATCCACAATTATTCTATTATATTGTAACATTACTCTAGTTTTTTTACAATTTCGCGGAAAAATTAAGATGAAGAAGTGCTTATTACAATATTGCTCATTCCCTGTAACAAATAGCTTGATATTACTTATATTTAAGTCTGATCAGGTCTATAGTAAACATGTCCGTTAAATATCAACTAAATCTGTTGAACAGTATGTGCACAAATCTTCAACACAAAGTAATTTCTCGGCAAATTTTAGTAGAAAAAGTACATATTTCGACACTGCTCATTCCCCGTAACAAATAGCGAGATAATTTATATCCTATAATTTTTCTAGGTTATCAATAAATATTTTTGCCAAATAGCAACTAAATCTGTTCAGCGGTTTTGACGTCAAGTCTACACAAAGCCACAGACATACAGACAGACAAAAATTCTAAAAATCATATATTCGGAATCAGTATCGTTCCTAGAACACGTAGCAATAAAAATTTTCAAAAAATATTCAATGTACAGTTTTTACTTTTCTACGATTTTATTATATGTATAGATAAAGATGACATAAAGTGCCTCATTATATCCCTATAGTCTAGCCGGGTAATAATGTTGTACTAAACTCCCTTGGGTAATAATGTGTTTGAATTTCGAACGTCAAACGAAAATTCCTCAACACTTTAACCACAGATATATATATACTACTCTAAGCAGAGAACTGCACGAAAAACAAAACATTTGAAAATCGAACCGAGCGCGACGAGCACAACCCAGTGTTCTTTGATATTATTGACGGTCTCGTTGGTCTAGTGGTTAGACACCCTGGCCGCTACCCAATAGGTCGTGGATTCGATTCCCACCAAGTGTCTGGGTGTTATTTCACTGTTAATTAATATTAGTTATCTGGTTTCCATAGTACAGGCTCTGCCTAGTTTGGGATCAGATTACCATGTGTGGATTGTCCCAAAATATTGTTAGTATTTTAATTCTAGCAATATTTGTATTTTATTACCTCGCAGTAGGTGTGAAAAGTAGTGTATTCACCGCGGCGATAAAGGTGCCTTTGTCTTGGGCGAGCTTAAATCCCTCACTGTACTCAGGATTCTAGTATTAACTCCCTCGCTACGCTCGGGAGTTAACTCTGTACTCCCTCGCTGCGCTCGGGAGTTGCTAGAATCCTTCGTTATGCTCGCGATTCAATTAAACGCCCGCGACATAAGACACTAATTTATCCCCTTGGTGCATAAACTACTATTATTGTACACCAAAAGAGAAGATTTAAGGTGAAGATTACAGTGTGACAATTGAAGGCCCCCCCTTCCCTTATAGAAGAATACCAGCCCTTGTTTTGTCCAACTGTTGGGCACGGGCATCCCCTCAAAATAAAGGGCTTAGGTTATGGTCCACCACGCTGGCTAAATGCGGGTTGGCTTACTTCACACGTCATTCGAAAGTTACTTAGGCTTCCTCACGATGTTTTCCTTCAACGAAAGCTAGTAACAATCGTACAAAGACGATTCGCACATGATTAATTAAAGAAATCAGAGGTGCTAGCCGGGGTTTGAACCTGCACACCTTGTTTCCAAGGCAAGCGCTCGCTCACTGAGCTGTTACTGCAGTTGTTGCTGCTATAGAAAAAAAAAATATAAAAATTAATTTGTGATGAGGTTGGAGCAATATTTAAAACTCCAAATTTCAAATCGACGCCCTGATGGTCTTCAAACGGCTGGACCGATTTTCATGTAAGACCTAGTACTGACTAGACCTTGCAGGGTAATGGTGAGAGGTTACCAACTCATCTATGATATTCTTCCAATCCTAAATAGGGTATATCTATTTTTTACGTGATAAACATACAGCACTATTCACAATTGATGCACGATTAAGTAAATAAATAGCAGAATCCCGTTGCTATCGAAATCCGTTCACAATGCGAAAGGGTCACAAATAAGCCTCTATGTGCTCTGACTAACTGACCGTGGCCAACAAACAGTTGCTCCCTGACCCGACCCGAGGACGAACTGGGTTTATACTTCGTTAGATTGGCCCAATGTTACTTCAGCTTCTAAAAAGCTTTTTCAAACACAGTCTTGTAAAATATTTAAATAAAATATGATCTTTGCTGAAAATAGAAATGTTTCGTTGAACAAAATACCTTATGCTGATTTTATTGCGTAGTTTATTTATTTTAATAAAGAAATGGATAAATTGATGTGCAGAACTAACCTGGTTGACGTAGATGCGTGTGTGCATCCAGTGTCGTCTTCGACATCGCTGATAAAGAATTCGTGCCATAGCCTGTAAGAAAAATAAGGTAAATTAATTTAATTTATCTCCTTTACACTATTGTTGCACCAGCACCTTGATCGTGCTAGGATATTTAAATCTAATACTTATCGTAAATTGGTCATGCCCACCATCCTTAAATATTTACTTATAGCGACCCTGTGCAGAGGTCTAAGTTAGTAGGAATGGGTCACATTTTCATATTCTTCAGTCCCAATCAAAATATTTTCTTTCAAAAGGGTCTTACCATTTTCATGCATAATTTTAATACCCGTGTCATTTTCTGTAATCATTTTTTTTGCAAATTGTTTTGTAATTAGGGCCGCTGTCAGCGGGACAAAGCGGCGAAAATTTCGATGACAATATTGGCCATTTGTTTCTTTAGGGGCGAAAAGTCCTGAGGCGTTCTGAGGTGCTGACACGCCAACGTGAACTTTAACACATTTTTCATAAGAAAGGATTTTGTTTGTCCGATGCAAAGCAGAGGATTAGGTCCTCTTTGATGCTCCCAATAGGATTTCACGCGTTGTTAGTGCTAGAGCAATATTGTGGAAACTCCTTTGATTTCGGGTGTATTTTTGATTCCATGTTTCACGGTGTTTGGTTCGCTTTGGGGAACAAAGATGTGATAGTGACGGGAATAGTTGTCACGGGACAATTTTATTGAATATTTCAAGCTTTTTTTATACGTTACGAACGTCTTCAAAAAACATGAGATATTCAAGAGTTGAGTTATTGAGTTGATAGACGAGGATATGCGTGCAGAAATTTACCATACGCTAAACTACAGACAATTGATAGTTTCATTGCAGTCTTACTGTTCAAAGAGACATTAATTATAAGTCTCACAGTTATTATAGTAGGTATATGTATGTATAAACTATAATAACTGGAGTACTGTTCACACCGGAACACAGCCATTGGAATCTCAATTTTTGCGCGCATATATTTGTAGCAAACTGTGATGCTACCACAACTTAAATGGAGTCTTTTGGGCGAGGAACGTAACACCTAGGATTTTATACCTAATAAATATTTTTTAGAAGAATTTTATTATTATTTTTAATCGTATAGTTGTATAGTTAATAGCCTTGCGTCACAGGTGCATAAGCTGCCATTAGACCTCTGACTTGGCTTAATGCTCAGGCTTAACGACCGCTCATCTGTCTAGGTGACAACACCCGGACAGTCATATTACGTGCCCTCCGAAGCACAGCGACGCCCTGTTAAAATCTTTCAAACGAAGAATAAAAAATATAAACGCTTTTTGTATTTATCTTTCTAAAATTTAGTAGAAATATTCAATCCTTTATTGCTTAAGTCCATTAATAAATCATCTCATCTCTTAGTGTAGATTTGGTTTTATGAAAAGCTAAACTAAGTGTAACTAGATAATGATTCATTAATTGACTGTGAGTGCGGTATAAATTCTTTTAATGTAATTCTTTACATCACAAGAATTTTATGTATGAATTAATTCATTTATGTCTAGATGACTAAACATATTTTGCCGTGATATTAATAAACGTTAATCAGCACACACTATTCAGAATTAAGTAAATACATAAAACGCGAACAATAGGTAATGTTACCGTATACCTAAACACACTAAGCATTTCATGCGATTAACCATCCTATCTACAATCTCCTATATCTCTCCTCAACTATCGAAAATCGGTCAACTGTCCCCGAACGAGACGATAGTGCTTTTACACGATGTTGGAGATCACGTTACAGATGATCGATATTGTAGCATGTTCGCCAAATATGCTTGAATGGAGCCCCTCGGGGTGAACGATTTAGACGATTGCCATTTTATGCGTGTTTTACGTTAAATGTGATTTACTTGTATTCGGATTTTAAAGAAAAACATATTAATCTGTTTAAAAATGATACTAGAGTGTTTTACGGATATTTTTACACTTTTTTTTAGAGCCTTCGCGATTCAGGATACAGCGATTAGAACAAACCAGAATTAACAATTAGTAACATTTCAGACAAAAAATAACTTTATTTGCCTTGAAATAAAATAAATATATGCATAAAGGTTGTCTGGAAGCGATCGCCATGAATGATAAGACCGTCCATTGTACTTGTTATTTTTGCAGAACTTGTAAATTTATTACTTAATAAATAAAAATAATAAATAAATAAAAAAGACAAAGAGGTCTTTTTTATCTGTATGCTCTTATTATTTTTTCAGTTAATACATATATAAATTGAAATTTTGTCATAATGCGATTTGTAATACCGCAACATTACATTAAGTTATATTTACTACAAAAATATTTTTGTCGGTTTAGAGCGTACAGCTGCGCATTTTTGGTAATGACTTATTGCCGCTGGTAAGGTAACAAGTTTTGTGATGATTTTTTTCTCGCCACCGGCCATACGGTCTATGAATGACTTGAAATAAATATTTTTATCTCTAGTTTCTGATCTCCAAATTGTATAATTTGATGATTCTTAAATGTTTTATCATGTACAATCTTTAATCCTATATATACCACGTGAGAAGTGTGTGATAATTCTTAGTTACCAATTAAAATGAAAAACGAACTTGATTTAAAAAATACTCACCCGCACTGTAATTTCGTAAAAACAATCAATAAATATCACCCTAAAGCTGTGAATCAGAGGCACTAATTTGCATTGTCGTGGTTTAACCGCAGTTTAGTTGACTTAATACCAAAGATCAAAGAACGACCGTGTCAAAACTATTTGTGAAGGGTGCCGAGCAGCTCCGGGGGATTAATAAAATCTTCCCGGGGGTGTTTTGGAATTTACAGCCACTAGATATTGCTTAGAGTATTTTCACTACTCTTGCGTAAAGAAAATTGGAATACTTACAAAAGTTTTTGACAGTAAAAATTGCTATAATTATACTTGTCAAATTATCCCGCCGGGATTCGAATCCGCAACCTCTGGAAAGCAAAGCAAGCGGGTGCCCACTGCGCCATGGAGGCTACGAGTTATTCAAAATATATTGTGTTGGTTTGTTCGGAATCTTTTAGTGTTAGTTTTTGCATAGTATCATCTAGTAATGGCCTTAAATAAATATTTTTTTAAGCAGCTTTTGCAACCAAACTTTGATGGAGTAGAAAACTATTGAAGAAATAGATATTATGGATAGTAAACCAAATAACACTTTGATAAGAATCCGATTGACGAAAAAGGCTTATTATAAAATCTCGGATTACATGGAGGATAAAGCTGCGTGGGCTTGAACGGCCCAACTCATGCAAGTTTAGGTTACGATCCGGTGGTAGTTCGTAAAAAATGTTTTTTGTTTAAGTGCCTCAGCGGGCCTATACCTACATAACGGGCCCGTTGGTCTAGTGGTTAGTGACCCTGTCCGCTAACCGATGGGTCGTGGGTTCGATTCCCACCAAGTGTCTGGGTGTTATTTATCTATTTAAATATGTATTTACAAAAAAAAAAATGTATATAAGTATTAGTATCAGTTGTCTGGTTTCCATAGTACAGGCTCTGCCTAGTTTGGGATCAGATGACCGTGTGTGGATTGTCCCAAGATATTATTATTATTATTATAATAAAGATATTTTGACTTTGACTTAACAATACGTACAATAATTAAAAGAAAATGATAGCAAAAGTGCCCCAAGCATTTTAGATTGGAGGTATGAAAATTATGTATAAAACCATTAAAGTTGTTGGACCAACCGTTTGGAAATAATTTAGTAAACTGTAACTTGTATTGTTATTTTCCCAAACTGTACTAAGTACAAAATAGACTTTTAGTTAGCCCACTTCTGTGTTGACTCGTGATTCAGCTTTTGTATAATCTGTTAAACGAGTATATTATGTCCTAAGGACCCATTTTTCTCAATAATCGCCACTGCATTATTTTGTCCCCCAACACATAAACGACCAGAATTTTCATTTAAAATTACAATGCCTCCAACACCCGTATGTACATAGGCAACTGCTCCCGCTACGCAGAGCGCAAAACAATAGGGTGCTTGCCGCTTCCCTCCTAACGCCTGAAGCGGTTTTTCCTGCATCCACCATCTCTTTCACTCCTACACTGCGGCTATCTAGTGCGAGGGGTGCGGACAATTGTAATGGAAGCCACTTTCAGCTAATTTTCACCGTCGCTCGATTCCTCTCATTCTCTTGCAAACTCTGCGACTCGAATTATATGGGTTTATTTTTAAATGCGCGTTTGAATTTGGATTCGATGTTTTTGATTTCTGATATATTACTATGAATTACGAAGAATTTACACGAATCTGTTAAGTGGATGGAGTTAAGTGGATCGAATTAAAAATTAGGAGGATGGAAACTACGTAACTACTACGTACGTACTACTACTAAGCTAATAATATTATTGTATAAGTACTAGCAATTACTTGCGGCTACGCCCACCATTATTTTTTCCAAACCCATTTGACCCCTTTAGGAGTGGAATTTTTAAAAAACTTTCCTTAGTGGATGCTTACATCATAAGAAGAACCTACTGCCCAAAATTCAGCTTTCTAGATTCAGCGGTTTGGCCTGTGCGTTGATGAATCAGTCAGTCAGTCAAGACAAGTAATTTTATATGTATAGATATACATAAATATAGTGTGGCCATAAAACTGGTGCACTAGCATCGGCAATAGCATTAATAAAGCGGCTTTATTTTTTAACCCTGGGGCAAAAAATGAGGTCGTTGCAAGTTTGACATTTAAGTCATTCGTGCTTATACGACTAGTTTAGAATCCTGTGATAAATATAATTCAAAACCAAGAAAAAGGCTGCGAGGTTTAGTGTGGACTCATTCTGCGTCGGGTTAACGATCAATAAAAAATAAAACAGCGGTATCTACACCATCATAAAACATAAGATTAAGGGCGTATTCCAAGTAGTTCTACAATATTCAACATGTATGACTATTTAGAAAACTACTTCGAACGCCTCAGTCCTTCCGTGACCATAGGTACAAAGCATACGAATCGTCGGGAATATGTATATTAAAAACATGCCATAGATTCTGTAATTGTAGATTTTAACCGTATCCCGTACACAGAAATAAATGTCTAATACAATACTCATTAAATCTGTGATGATTTTTTAATATCCATAAATGAAAACAAAGGGCCGTCTGACAAACCGGCGCTAATGAATAACGTTTAACTTTGGCGTCGGTTAGTTATTTAAACTTCATTATATGGGGTGCCGCGACGCAAGGGGTGTATTTCAAACACGCACGTCATAGTTACGTGTGAAACGCTTTCGGATAGCGAGCAATTTTATTTCAATGATTGTAAAACAATAGTTCAATCTATATTAATCCTATCACACGTATTACACATACCTACAACAGCAATAGAAAATATCGTAAATCTCGGTAATAGAACAAATGATTTACGCCGTAATGAACGACGATTGGCTAAAATAAATTGGAGTTCTGACAATAGAAAGTTATTAGATCTTTGTTAGGCTTAATTGATAAGTCATTAGGGGTGAGGCCCCATATGCAAGTGACCATCCTCCAGCAAAATCACTTAGCTTATATATCTTAGCTGATATCTCGTTTGTATCAAATATTTGGCGATAATTCAGTAGCTAATGTGTAACGTGAGTTCCAGTGAAAAATTATGAGAAAGGCTCAAGAGAATTCGTAACTAATATCTCAGCTGATAAGCTATAGTGCAAAGTAAATCTCAATGGGCAGACATGTCACTTTCCATCAGGCAAACTTCCCTAGTCTCTTGTCACTAAGTTGTTTAAAAAAACGTCCAGAGATTAATGTTACCTTTTACTATCGAGTAGAATAAACATTTTTTCTTGAAAAATCGAAACCAACATCACCTATTCTATAGGCAGTACAATATCGTGTGCGATAATAACACTTGTAATCATTGCCGTAATCAGTCCCCTGGGCACGGCTAAATCGACGGCGGCAGGCGGCGGTCACGGGATCGCGACCCCATGGGGCAAATCAATAAAAACATTATCTACGTGATTTTCTCTATATTTAGAGGCTATAAAATTTGTATTAATCCTGATTACGGAATACAAATTAACGTCCGTAACAGCTTTAGCTTCTTATCTACCACTGGATATAAGTATTATTGAAACAGCAGAAATTTAAAAAGTTAAGCGAAGTGGTATCACAAAGTTACTGCCGGTCTGTTTCTGTATAGATAAACCGGCGCATCTTTCTTGTCTACTCTATCTTGCTGAGCGAATTGGTATATCCATTGGACGTTAATAACTAATATTAGCTGTATAATTATTTGGGCTTCATTTCAATACACACCAACGAATTTGAAAATTTCGTTGGTAGCACTAATTCTATAATTGTGAAAGCCCATCACATGTACGCATTCACAAAATTCAACTTTAACTTTATAAATTTTGCATGGATTCAATTGCATACTGACACTTCGGAAACGAAGCCACAGACCAAGCTACGAAATGGCCTCAACACATGGACTTTCTCTTGTTCACTTCGCAAGCACAGGCTTACATTTCATCTTACCCAAATTTAAGTAGCCATGGCTTCCATCTCAAATACACAGACAGCCATGAAGTGTTATGCCATTATTTTAACGCTGAGCCATATTTGTTGATAGTACATAGATTAAATAAAACCATGTTTTTTTCAATTTATCAATTTAAAACAGTTCAACTGAACGTTAGATCAGTTCTGTACTTTTTGTAAAGCAACATATTTTTTTATAAACCCTATTAATAAGATTCCAGACTCGTCGTCCGTATTTGTAGAGATGTGGCCTACTCATTGCCATTTCAAATTGCTGATTCTGAGAGCTGTCGGTGTCTTTGCTTAGTCGATAAATTTCCGCCATCCAGGTTTTATCACGCAAAAAAAACTCCGAGGTTATCTCTCTTCACAGATCTTTGCATAACTCTGAGCTTCTCTAAAATGACTACAGCAACACACACTGGTTTAAAACCTATGTTGTCAGGCACTTTGGTATTTTAGACGCTTATATAGCGTGATTTCCGGAACGCTGCCCATCCGAGGTAAGGTATTTCCCAGGTAACATAAAAATTGTGGGATTAACCATGTATTTTGCAATATAATATTATAAAAAGAAATTTAAACTTCAGAAATTAAGTAACCAGCTTAAATTACTATCAGTTTGTCAACTGATACTGTGTATTGATACTGAACTGAATTACTGTCGTAATTCAGTAGTGTTGTTATTTGAGATTATATTATGGTGGGATAACTACACCTCACTGTTTCAAAAAGTAATACAATTGATATAACGATCAATATTTGTGTTAAAATGTCATATCATTATTAATTTACTTTATATTAAATAGCAATGCTTGCATTATATTGTGGAAATGAGGCAAAGGCCTTACTCAAAACAATACAAATCTCCATCATGTTTAGTTTAAACAACCAATGAACACGCAAAGTATTACCAAACTACATAGCTTTAGCTTTATTTCAAGGAAACAATTTAGTAGCTAATTGAAAACACCAGTGTACACTTAGGCTCACATAAAGTCAAATATTTTACTTACACTGGTAAATTCCATTTGACACGTAAAATTATACAATAATGTTTTAATTTTTTCTACTTTCGCCGCTGTGTGCATCAAAGCATGCGCTTTGACAATAGCGCCCGCGCGCGCTAAAATGATAATCATCAAAATATTGCATCACTTATCGAAATATTGTAAGTGTCAATCAAAGAATTAAGTCGGTATTGTTAGGCCGCGCGCTTGACGCGTGCCGCTCCGCTCCGTTGCGCTCGCGTGCGCCATTTTAGAGACCCATTGTTTTGATTTTAGCGCATGAAATGATACGGTGGCGTCATATTGCCTGGATTATTCTTGTAATGTAACTTTTGCTACAATTTTTTATTTCATAGGAAAGTGCTAGGTCTTTTTATTTAGCAGATTTTACTGTGGATAGTAAATGGTAGCACAACGATTCTATGAAAGTAATTGTGCAGTAACAAAACGTAATTACTCGTGGAATCTACGTAACAATCTAGATATAGTATTGGAAAGAAGTGTTATATTGACAGCGGTCTTACAGAAGTAAAGTATCATCCTTTCCTAAATGGGCTAATTCCAATTACATAATCTTTTGGTGCAAATATTTCAAATATATGTAAGTATATAAGTTTTATAGAAAAGTGCCCTTTTATAGTATAGCAACAAGCTATAAGCTATGTAGCTATATACTGTTTTAAATAATAAATACGTAATGTCAATTACCTTGGGATCCCTGTGACGTAGCGTGCGTAGACCATGTACTTTTGTATGAGGCATCTGAAACAAATATTTTTTTGAACTTAATATAAATATTTGTAACGCCGCGCCGTATACATCGACCCGGTATAGGCACAGTTCTGCAGATTATCAATGTTTTCTTTTTTATCTATTATTTCTTTAATAGATCAATCATGAACGATGCACTAAAAACATCCACCGCAAAATAGCACTATCGAATAAAGACCATTTTACTAAAACAATCATGATTTAGGCATTAGGTACTTTTTTTGTTGTACCTATTGTTATGTTTTATATTATAAGGTATAATTCCATTCTAATAGTATCAAGCACTCTTAACACGGTCATACTCATAATGTTAAAAGATTTGTGCATTATGTAGATAGGTATATCTTGTCAAACAATAGCAAATAATTTCCTGCTCATGTTAGTTCATACATTTGTGAATATGTATGTGAAATACTGAAAGAGATCAAATGGGGAACGTATACAATTTACGTTAAATTAAATTTAAATATTTTGTATGAACATAATAATTTTAGAACAAATGTTTAGTGATTCACATTTTACAACTATTGAAATATCATTTTAGATTATTCTAGATTTGTAAGGTTGACGAGCATTTGTATATATTTTATAATTTTATATCAAATTTGCAGCGTGTAGAGGTTAGTCTCCAGCCTTCACACATTAGATAGGCTTGGGCTTCCCAAATAATCGTCAGAGGACGACAGGGAGCAGTACTGGTTTGTGCTGAGATATATGCTGCGCTTTCTCCTAAGTTACTCTCGGCTTTATGCATTCAACACTTCCACCTCTGTAGCATATAGCTTTAGCGATGCCTTTCTGGATAGCCAATTAGAGTAAGCCAGAGCTGAAAGTCCTGCTGGGAGGACAGGCATAAGGGAGCATATTTGCATCCGCCAAAAGACTTCCCCTGCTGAACATAGGCCTCTTGAAACGCCACCATGAATGACAATTTGCTATTTGTATCCACCAGTTGCCTGCGATACGCACAATGTCGTCAGTTCAACTAGTGGGAGGCCTACCTAGGCTGCATCTTCCAGGTTGTGCCACTCGAGAACCTTTCTTCCAATCGGTTGTCGGTTCTTCGAGCGATGTGGCCTGCCCATTGCCACTTCAACTTGTAGACCCTGAGAGCTATGTCTCTCGCCATAGCTCGTAATGTGACTCTGAGCTTCTCTAAAAGGCCTAGCAGTTTAGGACGCTGGTCAAAAACTCTTTTCAAGAATTTAATGATACAACATTAATAAAATATTTTATTCCAGATTTTTCTGGACTACGTCGCCGGTGATCTGTGTTTTGGAGCGCAGTATGGTGTTCGAACATGATCCGTTAATTTAACACCAAGAATATGTACTAGGCTCCATATTTCGTTGACATACCTTGAGTTTGTACTTCTGAATGTTAGTTAAAGACAATTTCGGTGCAATAAAATAGTGTTAGTTAATTAAAATTGACTATGGTTTTGAAATTGCAATACGGTCTTTCATTCTTTTGTATTTATACTTAATTTCCAAAACTGGACAGCTTACCCGAGCCGAAGTCTCAATATAAAGCGCAAAGCTCTTGACATAAAGAAAGGAAATATGAATAAATACTAATTTGGAATAACAACAGAGTAGCCACTAAGCCGCGGTAATGTGCATATACCATTACAGGCTTCGCATCAGTTTATGCAGTGTGTGCGTCTGTTCGCGCGCGTGTGTGTGCGTGGGTGTGTGTGTGTGTGTGCATATGTTGTGTGGTGTATGTAAGCTAGCTACTGCGTAGTTTCAAACACAGATCTCAAAAAGCTTTTCGGTAAGTACTTCTCGAATCTAATGATATATATAAACACCTAAACACCTGCTGTTTAGGTAGAGACTTTTTACATAAGTGTGACCCTAATTTTCAAATACTGAAAACTTTGTTAAGCTTATTGTAAAGAAAAGGAGAAAGAAATAAAGGAAATCGTTTAGCAAATTTTGTCTTACACCGTGGTTCTTTATAAACTTCGTCAGCTCTTCTTATCGAGTCAATAAAGTCTGGTTGATTTATGTTGTCTACATATTATTATGTTCTTTTCAATGTGTAATTGACGTGTGCGTCTGAATGTGTTCAGAACAGAGTTTAATTTGTATAATTTATCAGACGGGAATCTATAATTTTTAAATTATGTAATTTTAAGAATGGCACGCTGTGCTCTTTCAAATTTTATTAAATATGTTTTTGCACAGCTGCCCCAAATTATTATACTGTATATATTAATAAACGAATCGCATAATGCAAAGTAAGCCGTTCTTAATGGCTTACACAGGTATCGTAAATTTCTGAGTAACGCGAATCTCAAGATCGATCAAAATAGAAAATCACTGTAGACGCCCTGCCCTCACCTAGGGGACATAGGAACTGAAATGAAATGACCGTAAATTTATAAAAACGTAAATCAACTCCTAATACAGGTAGAAAGTACAGAAATTTGTTAATTCCAATTTAGGTTTTCATCGATTTCAATACCTAAATATCTAACTGAGGGAGTAACAGAAAGGCTACGACAGTTACAGTCTTGCACATTACAAGAATGGACTCTTACAGTTATACTATCAGGTGGTGGCTTATGACTTGCCTTTATATAATATAATATGATTATTTTTGTTTTTGTTTCATTGAGTGTCAATAAATTGTTATCAAGCCATTTGGTTATGTATTTAAAACCTTCATAAGTGTTTTCTGTTATATTTTATCAGCTTATTTATACTGTAATTTACTGTTTAAAAAATCATTATATATCATTCAAAATTGCTTGTACTTTTCTATGTTAGGTTAGGAGTAAGCTTTCGTTGATGTCTAATTAAGCAAAATTTTGATTTTTCTTCTCTTTATATTTATGTATATACAATTGACATTACATTATTATTAATAAGTGATATATGTTCCTTTTTATGGTTTTAAATTTACCTAAATTACTTTTTTTCTTTGAATATATCTTGTTTGTTAATTAAGATAGCGACCAGAAAATTTATTTAAAGTTATAAAAAAAAACAAATGTGACAATTATACATTTTGATTTATAAATAAGTACTTAGAATAATTATTCAGATTAATAATATTTTGCTGTGTAACACGTTAAACGCCAAGTGTCCCCGCAATGGATTTTTGTATTGAAATGTGGGCCGACAGCAGTCAAAGGCTTAAAGTAGTGAAATAGAATATAATCTTGTTTTAGAATATAAAATATATTCATAGCACTCTATTTTAGACGAATATCACTTTTGAATTTAATTGTCAATTTATTTATTTATTTTGAGGAAAGCTTACAGACATAACATTATGTAACTAAATTGTTGTATAATTATATAATTATTGTATAATATTAACTGTTGAAATAAATAAAAAAACGGAAATCATAAATCACATCCAATATTAGTCACTAGAACCGAAATTCCATAGTGATGTGCCATTTGCACGCCATGAGCAGCCGTTGAAAGCTTTTACCCCCTTCAATCGCCTCGACGAAGCGCCCTTAAGTGCCATCATCTCTTGATACGTGGTGAAATACCCACTGAATGTACACCTATGTGAATACGGATAATTAACGTCTTTGAAATGTTAGAAGTACCTGCGCATACCTAGGGTCGTTATTTTCAGTCTTTCTGTATAATCACTGATTACGGAAAAAGATCTGAAACCATTGCCAGAAAGGATTTGTAGAGAAGTAACACCTGTGTTTAGCCGACTTTAAAATTTAATTTTTATTTATTTTTATACACAATAACTTAATATTTACAGTATATTTTTAAATATATTAAAACTAAGTAAAACACTTCCTCTAAGTTGTCGCCGCACCGGGAGGGAAGGGTACCTACTTAAAATATTTTTATACTTATTTATTTAGAACAACCAGTATTTGTTACATTTAAGTGTTTAAATGTGAAAAATACACAGAAACATATAATATAGATGTAAATTTTATGAACATGCAACATAAAAGAAATATAGATACCTAATGATGTGCCTAGTGATGTGAGTGCAAGTATGCATCCTTAGGATGATGATTTGGGTTTTCATCTTAACTGATTGAATCCCAGAAGTCCGTAGGGCTTTTTTTATTAGCTTATTGGTTTCAGCGTTAAAAGCGGGAATGTGGGAAACGAGTGGCAACACTCTTTTAGGTAAGCTGGGGTTGTGACTAACAGTGTGGCGACTCTTCGAGGATGTATTTTTTTTTTGCATAAAATAATTTTAGTTATTCAAATTAAAAATTATGTGAATAGCATGAATGGTGATAAAAAGTGTACCATTATTTTATTCCACCTATCCATCAACCAGTTTCACGGTTTAAATTTTGATGTGTTACATAATATGTATATTACTTGTAAATAAATATAACATTGTTCTATATAAACATATTATTAAAAAATATCAAAAATATATTTAATAAGTTCTTCTCTTAAGGAAATTTACTACGTGACAAGTCCCTTGTGCATGGGCCCGGCCAGGCAGATACTGCAGTGTCAGATGTTCTTCCTCAAAGCAGCAAAATGTAAACATTGCTGTGTCCAGTATGAAGGGTGAAGAGGTATACTTTGTTTATTGTACAACCAACATAAAAAAAAACAAGAAACAAAAAACAAATGCCGCAAATGCAATAGGCCATCAGTAGAAGTAATGTCTTCCAGGCAACTTTTGGATGGAGAGAAACTGACATAGAGCGGTACCTCCTGTAGCTGGTAAAATGAAGAAGAAACTTAATCACTAACGTCACGGGTGATCAGTGTAGTTTAGCTGTCAACAAGCAGACGTGTTGCTTATAATGAGGCAAACGACTTGCTGTTCTGGTCAATAATTAAGAAAAGGGCAAAAATATCATAGTTTCAAGGTAAATCACCGCTCAAGATCAGAAAACAAAAAGTTGTAGAACTGTATAGGTATAGGTGAAAATGTATAGGTATATGGTTGTATATGTGTATCTTTGAATGTCAAATAACTTGCAAAATATACCTACCTCAATACCTACATAACGTTATGTTGAAATGTATTTTTTAGCTATTAAAAAACAATTTCATAGTTAGGATCTACTCGAAGTTTGCAAAGGGTATCGATAAAAAATGTGCTGGACACTCTTTTTTATACAGGTAACGTTGACCAATGTAGCCTACATTAGTCAACGATACCTGTTTGAACACAGCGCATTCAAATCAAGACACCAGAATTGATCGATTTCGGAATTGATTAGTAGTTGGCCGATAATTTGAATAGAGCTAGTGGTTAAAGAGTCTCTGGGCTTTAGTCCGTTCTCAATATCAGCTAACATATAATATGCTATATGAACCCAAGTATTAAGATTTTTTTTTTAAATCTACAATGATACCTAAGTATTTTGATAATTAGGTTTTAGACGACGTTTAATTTTGAAGACTTGTGTTTAAATATTATCAAATTGTATTGCAAGTTCAAAATAAGATCAACGTATTAAAAGTTAAGGCATAAACCTTTTTCTCTCTAACACCGTTGTACTTACGACCTTAATCAACATATGAATACGGCTTAAAATTACGAAATCACAACACACACCACGTGCCAACACTTCACAATACCGCGCACGTAATATATGAAAAAATTGATATTCACCGGCAAATAACATAGAGAAATTTGTGAATGTGCCCGACCGACTCAAGTAGTCGGCGGAGCTCTTTATGTCGAGCATTTTCCAAGCGCTAAGGACCCCGCATGTCGGTGCGTTCGGCGCGCCGTCGGACGCTTGTCTACACGACTCTATCGTCAGCTGGGGGCGGCACCGACCCTTAAACCACGCCCTAACACGCCCCCTCTCACCTCAACACACCACCCCGCCAATAGGAAAATACTCCGGCTAATCTTTATCTGAGAAAAATAAACATGGTGGGTGGGATAATGACGCGCTTCTACTCCGATAATCAGGCTTTGTGGCCTGCGACGCCCTGCCGACGCCGTCACACGGTTTGGCAAAAATTGAACGTTTCTTATTGTAGAGCACAGAACGTTTTATTAAAAGCCTATTGGCAATAGGCTATCGCAGTTGGCACCGGTTTCGCTTGTCATGGTCAAATATATTTTAAAGGTATTTTTTTGTTAATTCGCCCGGACGGCAGTTTGAAAGAGAACAATGACCGCTTTGTGTCGCTTTTTTTGTATTCATAAATTGCTCGCGTTTTCCTATCTTGATAATTGTCCATATAATTGGCTGGGCTTAGGCGTATTGTTTCGGATTCGGCAAAAGGTTTTCAAGGTGTTTTGTCAATGTTGTCATGCATTGTTTAAACCGCATTGTTTTTGATACCAAAACATTGTGCGACATTTATTACCGTCCATTGACGAAGTATTTTTTTATTCAGTTTTCATTTTTGTAGTATAGAATTACTTAATTGCCTTATATATTTACTTTTAATAAGTAATAATAACATTTCGCAAATATTCGTTGCCTACTTCGGTAGAATTCATGAGATTACAACTACCTATTTAAGTATATAATTATTCTGGATCATTAGGACCTTACAAGTTGGTTCTTAAAACATAAATAAAATATTTATGAATAAATCGAACCGACTTCAATAACACTGAAAAGTATAAAATAATTTAAATATTATAGAAGTTGGTGTTGGCGTACCTGCTGTGTATATTTGGCACCAACTTCAATAATATTTAAATTATTTTATACTTTTCAGTGTTATTGAAGTCCGTTTGATTATTTTTTTAAAATATTTTATTCTTTTTTTTTTTTTTATACTACCAAGGTGGCAAGCAAGCGTACGGCCCGCCTGATGGTAAGCAGTCACCGTAGCCTATAGACGCTAGCAACACCAGAAGAATCACTAGCGCGTTGCCGACCCTTAAGACATTAGATGTTAAGTCTTTGTGTCCGGTAATTTCACCAGCTACAGTGCCCTTCATGCCGGAACACAGCAATGCTTACACACTGCTGCTTGGCGGCAGAATATCTGACACTGCGGTGGTACCTACCTGGACGGTTCGGTTCTATACTTTTTAGTGACATTTTCATACTAAAAGATTGAACCATCGAAGACGGTGAAATGATCTAGGTAGGTTATGATCACATTATCGTCTACATAGTTTTACATAATTCATGTTTCTTCAGAAACAATTTATCCGGTCATAATGAAATTTGCATGGAATCATCATAGTAGATAGATAGATAGATAGATAGATAGATAATTCTTTATTGTTCCACCATCATTAAAAAACACAAAAATACAAGAAAAAAAAACAGTAAAATAGAATATAATAGAATAGAATAGTAGTTTACTCTTTAATAAAAAAAGAATCATCGAAATTGGTTCATATTTGTCAGAGTAATGTAATGGAGATCGTCAGTTTCATGGTTTTTACCAGGTAAATTCCTCCACATCGTTTATGGTCCTCCAGGAAGTTCTTACCCGGTTGTGATAAAATTCATACAGATTTATGACAGTGGTTCATTCTTTCGAATAAAAAAAATATTACAATTGATAAATATTTGCCAGAGTTATGACCATTTTTGTCCTTAAAAAGCGACGAAAACGTCAACTTTAGTAACTCCTGCAGGTTTCTTGCGCGGTCTTCAATCTTGTTTTTTCAGGAACTACTTATTCGTAACCAATATTTTTTTTTATGGGACCCAATCAACGGATTAAAGAATGGATAGAAGAAAGATTTTTTCAAATCGGTTCATAATTGCCACAGTTATGCACGAACATACATAAAAAACAATAAACTATTTAAAAAAAAAAACCTGACTTCAAAGTAAATTATCTAAAAAGCATAAAATAACGAAAATATTATTGAAGTTGGTGCAGAATATACACAGCAGGTACGCTAACACCAACTTCAATAATATTTTCGTTATTTTATGCTTTTTAGATAATTTACTTTGAAGTCGGGTTTTATTTTTTTTTAAATAGTTTATTTAACACTTTTTAGTGACTTATTTTACCAAGATAGGTATCAGCACTATCACGCAACTCGAACGTCTATATTACAGTAACTTACTGAAAACATAAAAAGTTTATATCTCTTAAACTACTGGACCGATTTTGATGAAATGTGTACTCTACCCTAAGTTGAAAGATACTCTAACTATTGCAAAAAGAATTTTCGAAATCGGACTTGTAATTTCTGAGAAATCCGTGGACAAGCCTACATACATACACTCGTGAAATTTGGTAAATTCGTTTAGAAGCCCACATAGACTAACATATATGAATATTACGCATTTTTATTAATATTACATACATACGCGTCGAATACAGAACCTCCTTTTTTGAAGTCGGTTAAAAAATATATACAGACGAATTGAGAACCTCCTGCTTTTTTGAAGTCGGTTAATAACAATATTATCGACACACAAGACGCAATATAAGAATAGTCTGTCTAATGGAGACTTTTGAATGTAAAGTAAAGTAAGGTGTCAATAAATCAACAATCATTTGCACAAGTATAAATTAAAATTTCAAACAAGACAGAAATAAATAGATGATAAACAAATCTTTATTAAAAATGGCTAAGAATCATCATAATTAAACTTAACTCCATCCGTTACTCTTGGACCACTTTTGGAATACATACGTGTCAGATTCTACAACTTCTTTTTGCTACAGAGTAAAATAATAAAAATATTATAATTAATTATCTTTGATATGACAATCTTAAATTGATCAGTCTATTTACCATCGTCGTATTTGTTTATATACTTAGATCAAATTATATTAGTTGAATTGCGTGAGTATTATTGATAATTTGATACTAACAAGTCAAATACGCAAATACCAAATCTTTATATATATAATTCTACTGTACGAGCGTATGTCACTGAACTCCTCCTAAACGGCTGGACCGATGTTGATGAAATTGTTTGTGTGTGTTCAAGGGGATCGAGAATGGTTTAGATTCACAAGTGAAAGAGCACGAGCGGAGCTGCGCGGGTCAGCTAGTATAATATGTTTTTAATTATGATTAGCTAAGAAAGATGTAAGTTGTTTTTTTTCGAATTAACAGTTCATTTATTCGGTTTATTTTATTTACCTACGTATTGCAATCTAGATATTATGTATATAGGTATGTTTCTACGTTCGTGACCTATGTATATACTACTCGTATATTCAATTTGTCCTGATTTATACGAGAAATACCACCGATTACCGCCCTAGTTAACAAACATGTAACTAAGCCTGTGATTGCAATCATATCATAATCATCTATACATGTATAGATTGTAAAGAAATATACGAACATAGTAAGTCAAAACCGATACAATAAACGAAGAATATAGTGCAGCGAAAATAACACGATAAAAATTAGGGTTAAAAGTCTAAAATTATTGCAATTATGTATATATACATATAAATACTACGTTAACATAATATCATCATCAGCCGAAATACGTCCACTGCTGAACAAAGGCCTCCCCCTTAGAAGGGAGGGGTTGCTATAATCCCCGCGCTTGGCAGGTGGCTTGGGGATCGTAGTATAGGTGGTGGGTAATCCAATACAAAGACGCTGCTGCCCGTCTTCCTGTTTTCCCTTAATCGCCTCTTACGAACACCCAACGGGAGGAGCTGGGAGGATGCTATTCTTAATTCTTAACCACGGGCCTAAAGTCAATCCGTAAATTAAGTATTTTGTTGTTATATGTTGTTACAACTAAGTGCAAGACAGACAGACAACGCTACGTGCTACGATAACGCTACAAAAAAACATGTCGCTACGTCGCGCTACGACGTAGACACAATCTGGATGCGACCAAAAATAACCTATTCGATTATCCCTAATTGATTGATTGAATCGATTCAAAAATTATAATTCCATATTCGTGAACAAATCGAGTGGGGTACGTTGAATTGGCTATTAAAGCACGGTGCATTATGGAAAACATTATCTCCGTCACAGATCACCCTACTCCCCTGCACGACGCTTGCACCACGGGTGGCCGTGTGAACTTATGGACTATTTTGACATATAATTTCACTATCACAACACCCGAAGTGGTAAGAAGTGGTGTATTTAATAATAAAAATATTCAATATTTTAATTAAGGAAACAGTGTTCCGAGACAATGATTGCCAAGCATGACCAATTTATATTGGACTATAATTGCCACGAAATGTACGCTCAATAAAAAGACGGCGAAACTTGAAAAGCTTTGTTTTAAATGATAATACTACTTGACGGCTTTATGAATGAACATTGACATGTATATTTATCATCTTCTTTATCATAAGAGCTAATAAATTATTTATATATAACGCTATATTTCTATATAACTCCGATTGGGACAGACAGGCACCTAATTTCTTTGAGAGTCAAAAACATCAAACAACAGCAAACACCTCAAGGCGTTAAGTTGTCGACGTGTGCGTGTCTCGTTCGTGTGTTGATCTCCACTGTGTGCGTGCACAGCCATGATCGATGCCGGCGCGACGTTGCCGTCTCGTGAGCTTCCGGTGGCTGCGTTGCCAGCTCGCACGTTAACGGCGTTAAACTGAAAATGCGGATTAAAGCTTGCTCTTCGGAGACTTTTTTCAGGATTTCTTTTTATTAGAAAACTGATACTGGTTAGATTTAAAAGACGTTGCAATCATCTGTTTGTAGAATAAAAACAGAATATTTAAAGAGATTTCTTAGGGATAAACTACTCTGAATAACGTTTCTAACTTTTACGTCTTCAACTTTAAATTGATAAAGTACAAATATAATAAATAAATATTATCTTTTTTGAAGAGTCGTGATTTAACTTTCAAGCATAAAGCACTAATTTGATGTTAAGTCAGTCATGAGTCTTGGTCATGATATTCACATAAATTCATCCTCTATATCAAATTGCATATCTTTTTTCCTGTCCAAGCTTCAAGAACGTATGTTTTAAAGCTTTAAATCAAAGAGTTACTTACATATTTTAAAATAAACTGATGAAATCCGTTTACACTAACACTTCAATCAATCTCCTATATGTTAAGTACATTTGTGCACTGGTACCATTTTTTTGGAAATGGAATCCATAGTCACATAATAGGTATACCGCACTTTTTAAAAAAGGTCCGTTGTAAAAGAGCTGATCACCTATTATTTGTTAGAAGTATATGTCAACTAGTGTCAGAGTTGTTAAAGCTACTTTTAGGCTTCTGACTTGGCTCAACGACTGCTGTCTAGATGACTACAACCGAGAACGACTTCTCACGTGCCCTTCGAAGCACGAAGACGTGCAGTTCAAATACTACTAAACGGTTACCCACCTCAGAGTAATAAGAATAGAGCTAGTATCGCGTCGATTCCCCGAACAAATTTTTCGTGGCACTTTTGCGGGGTGCGGGAGGCGAAGTAAACACACACAGATACACTTTCACGCATACCCACACTATAGTAAACTCGCAACACATTCAAAAATATACGCACACACATAAAAAATGACCTGGACATGAACAAAAATTTGGCAGAGGGGGGTGAGCGCATCATGCTCTCTCCAGTGGTATCTCCTCTAAGTTACCCACCTATGGGTGCTTGACCAATTGATCATTTGCCGAACAATTGATTTTATAAATAACCGGCTATAAGCGCCCCACCACACACACAAGCTGTAACAGCTCAGTGGGCGAGCGCTTGCCTTGGAAACAAGGTGCGCAGATTCGAACCCCGGCTCGTACCTCTGATTTCTTTATTTAATCATGTGCGAATCGTCTTTGTGCGATTGTTACTACCTTTCGGTGAAGGAAAACATCGTGAGGAAACCTGCAAGTCTGAGAAAGCCTAACTAGCTTTCGAATGACATGTGAAGTCCGCCGACCCGCACTTGGCCAGGGTGGTGGACTATGGCCTAAGCCTCATCTTGAAGGGAGGCCCGTGCCCAGCAGTGGGACATTAACAAGGGCTGGTATTATTATATTATTATTAAGCGCTCCACCACAACCCCCAACTCCAAGCAATTTAGCACATTCTATGTACCTGTGTAATGTGTTCAAGTCTTTACCAAAAAAAAATATATGTATTATTGTTAGGCTTCGAATGGCAATGTTGTGTAAATTTAAGGCATAAGTGACTGCTGTTACAGCGTCAATGTTGAAATTTTGATTCAAGAGCAAATAACATATAAAGCATAAAGGTGCATGCAGCATAATATTGTAGATTGGTTTGAAAAGTGTGCATGAGATTATACACGGGAATCCTCACGTGAGGAGACTTACGCTGAGTACCGCACAACGTAGGCTCAAAGCATGCTCATTTCGACTGACACCGTAACCATGATAGCAAAGTTTTATGATAGCTAGTTTTTGGACTTATTAGTATTAAGCAGAAATCTGAGATGTATGAGACGCTCATAGCCACCTATAAACACTGTTCGGTAAACGATCAGTTGGGTAAGCAAAATTAGGCAAAGTCAGTATTTAGATGGGTGACCGTTTAGTGGTATTTGAACTGAGCGTCTTCGTGCTTCGGAGGGCAAGTTAAAAGTCGGTCCCGGTTATTGTCATCTAGACAGGCAGTCGTTGAGCCAAGCCTAAGGGCAGTTTGAACTCATGATGTGCAAATCTTGACAAACAAGTGTGAGTATGACGTCACTATGACGTAGTATTTCACATTTTTGTATGAAGAATTGACATTTTGGTGTTGAAAACTACGTCATACTCCACACCGATCTGTCAAGATTACAAGTCGCAAGTTGGCCACTAACCATACGACAAAAAGAAAAAAAAACAGACATCTAACATTAATCGATTATTTGGCTGGTAAAAAATAACCAACAACTAATAGTAGTAAGCGAATGATAAATGTAGGCAAAATGTTGATACCCAAATAGATTCAAAATATACTGCTAATTTAGTTATACATAGGTACAGAGCGAATATTGTACATATATCAAACTAGTTTTAACGCATGCGTATAAAGTTAATTGGTGCTGCCGGTTAATTTGTATGCATATCTAGTTTTTGACTAATAGATATACGATAAAATGATACTGACTGACTGCACAGGATGATTTGTTTTAAACAGGTATACGAATATGTATGGCAGAGCTACGCCGCCAAAGCTACGCCACAAGTTAATAACTTTTGTAATGTATTGTTGAATGGTATTATTATAAAAAACATTCACATATTATTAAATGGTTTTTTTAGATGTTAGTAGATTTGACTTACTTAAATTTCGGCATCTATACCAAATTAATACCCCCTTGGTCTAAAACGTAAATCAAAGCCTTTCACGCGTTAGAGACGCACGACGCGCGGTCGTATACATGGACAACGAAGATTGTTCTTCGTGTTTCATTTCTCAGTTTCTACTAACGTATGGTCTGGTAAAATCTGCCTCAGCAGGGTAGCGGTAAAGCAGCCCTAGTTGTATATACAGACAATTACGTGCCTGGCGCTAATCGTACCAACTTTATCAGTTTCTACCGACATACGATCAGTCCTTCCTGACCGACCAGTCATCGGGACCGGGACCGGACTGGGATGGGTCTCAGCAAAGACGTTACAAAATGGCAACGCAGTTCGTAGGTCCTACGTAGGGAGCACGCCCGCGAGGTGGTAGTGATTTAAACCGAAACCGCACATTGCGATGAAAAGCATTTGTTGCGACAGCACATTCCTTACACTCTTTACCTAATCTAAAATCGTTGCATAAACCAGCCCACCTGTTACATACATACATTTTTGTTTGGCCATCGACGCCTTCATCCAAGTTGCTCCATCCGTACTTAATTTAAAATTAATACTGCCAGCCGGCGTACAGGAAATGAGCTTAGAGTCGTGGGGGTGGAGAGGGTGGAGGGGAGACGCTGTGGGGGTGCGCCTCGACCTACGAATTAGTCGCTGCTGCCGATATAATTTGATAACCATAGCTTATTGCGAACCGAACAGAGTTCGACATATTTTTCTTTGGCGGGTTTTTGAAATGTTTGTTTACTAGGAAAAGTGTGAATATCTTTGATAGCAAAGTGGTATTATGGCCGCTATACATCTACGAGTATAGCGGCGAATCTTTAATAAGAACAGTCAACTACGCGAGAAATGTAACAGTGCACAAGTGCCTTGAACTGGCCGGTGCAATCTCTCTTTAATTTTTCACCCCCATTCTCATGGGATTGAAGACTAACACAACTTGTAAGAGATCAAGCATAGGACCGATGATTATGTATTTATAAAAACTCAGCGATTATTAGTGAGGCCACTAGGCCCTGTCTGTAGCATTTTATAATAACGTAAGATAACAAGGCAATTGTTTTCTTTGCACATAAAATATTTAAAGAAAAATTGACCCGATTTCAATAGCACTGAAAAGCATAAAATGATTTAAATATTATTGAAGTTGGTGTTAGCGTAGCTACTGTGTATATTTAGCACCAACTACAATAATATTTAAAATAACTTATGCTTTTTAATGCTATTGATTGAACTCAGTTATTTTTTTTTAAATATTTTATTTTATACTCTTTAGTGATATTTTCATACATAAAAATTTAACCATCGAAGACGGTAAAATTATCTAGGTAGATTATGATCACATTATAGTCTACATAGTATTTTACATCGGTCATGTTTCTTCAGGAACAATTTATCCGGTCCTAATGAAATTTGCATGGAATCATTATAGTAGTTCACTCTCTCGACACCAGGACACCAGAGCCAAACTAACCCGACACTACATTGAGGACATCCCAGACATCAGCCTGTACGAAATTAGAATGGCTCTCATACAGCTCAAGAATAACACGGCGCCGGGTGAAGACGGAATCACATCAGAACTTCTGAGAGCGGGTGGAAAACCGATACTTTTAGTCCACCTGAAGTTATTTAATTCCGTCTTACTCGAGGGTACAACGCCAGAAGCAAGAACGGCACAGGAGTCTGGTGGACTCCTGTGCCATTCTTTTCTTCAAAAAAGGTGATAACACTTTATTGAAGAATTATAGACCCATCTCACTCCTGAGCCATGTATACAAGCTGTTTTCGAGAGTCATTACGAACCGTCTCGAACGCAGGTTTGATGACTTCCAGCCTCCCAAACATGCCGGGTTCCGAAAAGGCTTTAGCACCGTAGACCACATACATACGCTCCGCCACATTATATTATACAGAAGACCGAGGAGTATAATTGGCCATTATGTCTAGCGTTTGTGGACTACGAGAAAGCCTTTGATTCAATCGAGACCTGGTCAATATTGCAGTCTCTCCAGCGGTGCCACATTGACTATAGGTACATCGAAGTGTTGAAGTGTTTGTACAGCAACGCCACCATGTCGATCCGACTACAGGACGAGAGAATGAAACCAATCCCATTGCAGCGAGGTGTGAGACAGGGAGATGTTATTTCTCCGAAACTATTCACAAACGCATTGGAGGACGTTTTCAAGCTCTTGGACTGGAACGGATTCGGCATTAATATCAATGGCGAATACATATCTCACCTTCGTTTTGCCGATGATATAGTCATTATGGCAGAGTCGCTGGAGGACCTCAATACGATGCTCTACGACCTCAGTAGCATTTCCCAATAGGTGGGTCTTAAAATGAACATACACAAGGCGAAGATCATGTCTAATGTCCATATTGCACCCGTACCGGTAGTTGTTGGGAACGATACACTCGAAGTTGTTGACCGCTACGTATACCTAGGACAAACTATCCACTAGATAACTATCTGGATAGTAAAGTCGGTCCAACTTCTACAAAGAGGTCGCCCGAAGAATCCAACTTGGATGGGCAGCGTTCGGGAAACTACGCGAAATCTTCTCGTCCGAAATACCGCAATGTCTGAAGACGAACATTTTTAACCAGTGTGTGTTGCCAGTTATAACATATGGTACTGAGACGTGGTCTCTAACTGTTGGCCTTATGGATAAGCTCAGAGTCACACAATGAGCTATGGAGAGAGCTATGCTCGGAGTTTCTTTGCGCGACAGAATCCGGAATGAGGAGATTCGCCGAAGAACCAAGGTCACCGACATAGCTCTTAAAATCTGCAAGTTGAAGTGGCAATGGGCAGGCCACATCGCTCGGCGAACCGATAATCGTTGGGTAAGAAAGTTTCTCGAGTGGCGACCACAAGCCGGAAGACGCAGCGTAGGTAGGCTACCCACTAGATGGACAGACGACATTGTGCGCGTCGCAGGTAACAGGTGGATGCAAATAGCAAATTGTCGTTCATTGTGGCGTTCAAAAAGAGGGAGGCCTATGTTCAGCAGTGGACGTCTTCCGGCTGATGATGATGATGATGATACTCTCGAATAAAGAAAGAATAATCGAAATTGGTTCATATTTGTGAGAGATAATGTAATAGAGAACATCAATTTTATGGGTTTTTACCAGTTAAATTCCTCCACATCGTTCATGGTTCACCAGGAAGTTCTTATCCGGTTGTGTACTGATTCATGATAATGGTTCATACTTTCAAATAAAAAAGAATCATTGAGATTGGTAAACATTTGCCGGAGTTATGACCATTTTTGTTCCTTAAAAAGGGACAAAAATGACATCTTTTAGGAGTTTTTACCACTTTTTCTGACGCGAAATTCTTCTTTTTTCAGGAACTACTTATTCGTACGATATATTTTTTTAAGATGCCCCAATCAGTTGATCGGCCTATCCGTACAAGAAAGAATTTTTCAAATCGGTTCATAATCGCAAGTTATGCGCGAACATACATAAATATATATACATATATATATATAAATATATATATAAATATATAGTCCAATTGAGAACCTCCTCCTTTTTTGAAGTCGGTTAAAAATATTAATAGCGATTGTCATGGCATGTATATCTTGCATTGAAGGAATTCGGGAAGTAATATTTTAAGATCAATACAGAAACCCAGTATATATAAGCGAAACACATAAACTTTTAAAAAAAAAACGACCAACAATTTATTGAAGTTGGTGCTGATCAGTCGATTCTGGTGTTAGCGTAAGTATCGTGTTTATTTTAGCACCAACTTCAATAATATTTAAGTTATTTTTCACTTTTTAGTGTGGTGTCTGTTGAAGTCGGTTTAATGTTTTTTTATATAAAAAAATAGTTTATTATTTTTAGTCATATTATCTTGAATAGTCTTTATTTAACTATACCGATTTGGATATAAAGCGTTATCACTAACAGGTATAAATAAAAAAAACTAAAAACCCCCAAGATCTAAAATTCGGTGTGTCCTACATTTAATGGAGCAGAGTTCACGTTACCAACCTACCTGCTTGCACCACCAGACTCTGAACATCATTTTTCTAGCAGCTACTCGTCGAGACCAATTCCGGTGAGTCTACGTTGAGATCAATTTCGGTGAGTCTACGTTTATTGGTGCAGATATCCCTTGACCACCTTCCTGCTCCATCAGCAAACCCTGATAACCATTTTTCTAGCAACTACTCATCGATACCTACCCAACGAGCCCAAACTCAGTGAGTCTACGTTTATTAGTGCAGAAATCCTGTGACCACCTTCCTGCTCCATCATCAGACCTGGGTGAAGGTTACCGTTTTCTTAATAGCAGATTTTGTAGTATCAACGGATTTACACATGTTATAAATTTCAGATCAGAGACTAATAGAAGTAATGAAAAATGTCCATTGTATACGAAATATCCCTACCTCGACTTGAAAAGAGCTTGATGGTCTTCAAACAGCTTAACCGATTTTCATGAAACAGTGCTAAGAACAATCTTGATTTAAAAAAATAACAGAAGACGAATTGAGATCTCCTCCTTTTTTGAAATCGGATAAAAATAAGGAAAGTGAAAAACAAATGTATTTGAGACAGATTCTCAGAATTCCGTTTTCAGAAGTTGTTTGATCTTTTTTTCAAAATCACCAGGTTCCGTTCATTCTTATATAAAAACCAAATCTCGTAAAACATCCCAAATGGAACATTTCATCAGAAGGTTGTAGGAACACAGCTTGCATGGATGGTTCTATTGAAAAAGTTGGAACTAGAGAATACTTTAATTAGCTGAGCGCCGAACCCGCTTTGTCTGAAACAACTTTTGGCCACCGGCGCAGCGCCGACGGGGATCAACTTTCGTCAAAGTAATCTAAACTCTCGTGTCTATTGTCAGTACCAGACATTTGGATTTAAGTAACTACATATCCCTAGGTAACTAACTATTACCTGGCACCAGCATTTAATTAAACTAGGAATACGCATAGAACAAAAGCCTTAGAATTCTACAAATTTCAATCTCAATTTATATAAATTCCTAAGCCGTTCCATATAAACAAATAACCTTCCACTAAAATATAAAAATAAAATATATAAAATATAAATATAAAAACCCACTAACAAGTTTGATCTTACGCAAAAACACCGATTAACATGTGAACACTGCACGAAAACCCTAATCATATTATCAACTTCTAGATTAGCGGTAGGAAGATATAAAAGGTTCATTGTACTGCGGGGAGCCGACGGAACAGGCGCACAGCGCCGCCGCCGCCCGCCCGCGCCGAGCTGCGGAAATGGCGGCGGAGAGCGGAGACAGCGAGATCCGGTGAGGTGAAGCCAGCGCTCAGTGAGAGCCCGGCTATTGTTAGATGAGCACCTACCTATGTCCCAGTTTCGAGAGATATTGCCGGCGGGAAGCCATGACGGATTATGTTCGCGTAATTTCCAATTCCTTAAGAGATCGCGGGGAAGTTAAATGAGCCACTTCTGGTCGGGCTTCATGGTTACTATTGAGGCTATGTTCTTGTTAAGAAGTTTTATATGGATCATGGAATGAACTTTCGTTTTTGAAACCAGGGATTTGTAGATTTACGAATGTAATGGTTATTAATAAGTCAGGTACGCTAATAATATATGAATATTGAGAAAGAGATTGTAAGGCACTGGCACAGGTTAAATAAAGTAACAAAATCACTATAAACAAACCGTGGGGTATCGGTCAAGAATAGCACCTTCCCATCTCCACCCGTTATGTGTCCGTAAGAGGCAACTAAGGGAAAATAAGAAGACGGGCAGCAGCGTCTTTCTATTAGGTTGCCTACCACCTAGGGGTCGTGCATTAATCACGTGATGTTTTTTAGCAACTTTTTAACCCCTCCCCCCCTCCTGGTGATATGTAGTGAGGTTTTTAAACTACCCCCCCCCCCCCCTATCCAAAATCGCGTGTATTTTTTTGTAAAAAATTTCAATATAGATTATATTGAAATTTTCGGAATATTATCTTTAAATACAGGTACTTAACTGATTAAATGTTGAAGGGGAAGTCGTTGCCGGCAACGGTGAGTCAAGGCCACTTGCCGCTGTTTGGTTTCGAAATCGTGCATTCAACGAAAAATAAATACACGTGATGTCTCATTATACCCCTCCCCCCTCCTGGTGATATTTCGTGATTTTTTCGGAACCCCTCCCCCCCCCTTTCAAGCCTCACGTGATTAATGGACGACCCCCTAGGTATATGTACTGCGATCCCCAAGACGCCTGCAAGAGCGTGAGGATTATGGCAAACCCTCCATTTTAGGGGGGGGGGGGTCTTTGTTCACCGGTGGACGTCTTTCGGCTGCTGCTGATGATGATGACTTTAAATAAACGGTTCTAATCACTCAATCAATCACACTTACAAACACACTTTACGAACCGACCAGGTAGGTATCACCACAGTTTTAGATATTCTGCCGCCAAGCAGCAGTGGATAAACATTGCTGTATTTCAGTGTGAAGGACACTGTAGCTGGTTAAATTACCGGACACAAGAGCCTAATTAATGTCTCAGGTGACAAGAAAAACCTGTGTAACATGGTATGTGTACTCTGATTTAGTCAAGATAAAACATACGTTATGACTACTATGCGTTTCAAATAAGAATGTGCCTGCCATCTTGCCATTTCAAATATATAATTATTAATTACTAAAAATGATGTTTTAACAAAAAATTAAAATAATTGTGCTTACGGATACGGTGGTTGGTCTCATGGTTCTACTTGCCCTGTTTAGTCAAGACACCATATATATCTTCCACAGCGCCATCTGACGGAAAACTCTCGGTTTACGTGCGGACTCGCTTACTAAACAAGAGCGCCCTCTGGTTTAACGACATTGCACTGTATGTAAAGCGGGCTGATGGACAAGTTCTGCGTGCGCTCAAAGCTCGCACCCCACAGCGACAGTGCTGCCATTAATACTTTATAATGCTGAAAATATCGTGTTAATTTATCGTCTGTTCGTTTGTTATGATTGATTCTGATAATTGGTTGTTTAAAATATTAAGTTCATTATCATTCGTTCATTCTGTTATTTAGTGGCGAAGGGACCTTCTACAGACTACAGACTACTAGATTTCATGAGACAGTTCTTCTTCTAAATCTTCATCGCCGCTTTAATTCATGTGGGATCGCCGTCAAGCACAATGGTGCTCACACACGAAAATGTTCGTGTTGACAACAAGTTTGGTGAAAAATATTTGTCGCAAGAATTGTACCGCTTTCAAATTCTGTATTTTAGGTCATGGATCGGAAATTGAAATTTTACAAACTAAGGTAAATGTAAACTATTACACGCACTGGCCTGTAATATGAAATATCTAACGAAACAAAATGAGAATATGTTATTAAAAATTCATTGAGTTTTATTTATCAGTCGAGATTATTTTACGCGCTTATTTACCTACTTCAGAAAAAAATCTATAAGTACCTACCTAAAATTAAAATTATTCAAACCTATATATTTTAGTTTTTTTTTTCATTTTATGATGTATACCCTGTTTTTCTTTACGAAATCGGAACAATAAATGTATGAGCTCAAGAGTGATGGCTGTCCACAGATAGGAGTGATGGCTGACCGGTGGCCAGCCAAAGACAATCGGTAGGGTTTAATAATTATGACATATTGATGAATATGAAAATAATATGATATGTGTTGAATATAATATAGATATAATACGAGGGGCGTCCGGGTAAAAATAGTCACCACCTATATATTCCCGTTGGGTGTCGTAAGAGGCGACAAATAAAAAACAAGAAAACCGGCAGCAGCGTTTACCTAATTCGATACCCAAGACTCCTGCCAAGCGTGAGGATTAAAGTAACCCCTCCCTTCGAAGCAGTGGCGTGCACAGAAAGTAGGCAAATATATCTGCGAGTTATCTGTATTCTAAGCTATTTGTTAGTGTGCCACCACAAATATACTAATGTTAGTTACATTACAGGTCTATCTATTCACATTTAAAAACATCACGTTAATACCATGTCAGTACAAAATATTTTTAAATTAAGATTATTTAGAGAAATCGTAGGGTAGGCAAAGTCTTTTTGTGTGTACGGAGCCACTGTATAACCTTATTACAGTTTTTAAATGCAAATTAATATGTCTATAGAATTTGCTAACATATGGGAAATTAAAATGGTACACTAATATACTTATACTTAGTAGGTTAAACAAACCAAATAAGTTTATTTGCCTACCCTCTGTGCACGCCACTGCTTCGAAGGTAAGAGGCCTTTGTTCAGCAGTGGACGCTTGTGGACTGCTGATAAAAGGAAAAAAAGGTATAGGTAGTTATTGCCACCTACCTATTTCATGACTATGTTTCATGACATTTAAACAAATCTATTTTCATTTTTAGATAGTGTTATCAATATCTATTAATTTACGCAAGTACGTAGCTTTAATAGACTATTATGAGTTTTTAGGAAATAAATAAGCTAAAATCACTTATTGCATTAACTAAAACGATCACATTGTATAGGCCCATTTGGGTACTGTCCGGTGAAGCAGTAATGGCCATCTGCAGCCAACAGCGTCTGTCATTCCAAAAAAAAAAACCATTTGGGTCTATACATATATTTAATTTTAAATACCTAACTATGAGTAATTTTCGCCGTAGCGTCTAGTTTTTATTGGTCATTAATCGTTCGTTGTGATTACGTGAAAAAAGCAAAATATTCAAAACTCCATATTTTAGAGCATTTGTTAAAGAAAAACACAAAACAAACAGGCCTAAAATTTCTTTCGTCTCTGATTTCGTTCATGAAAAATTCCATCTATTTATATCTTAAAAATGGTAAGGGTGCGTCAACAATGGTATCCATCCCCGACTGGTTACAATAAAAATGTTTTAAGTGTGCCTCCGTACGTTCCATTGAACATTTGAATTGCGTGCGCACGCGCCGGCGCTCGTCATCTACGTCCGGTGCGTGACGCGTGCCGTTCGCTGCCGGGATGCGGTGCAAGCTACAAGCGGAGCGTTGCTATTTGATTTTTTAACCGACTTCAAAAAAGGAGGAGGTTCTCAATTCGTCTGTATATATATATTTTTTTCTATGTATGTTCGCGCATAACTCTGGCAATTATGAACCGATTTGAAAAAATCTTTCTTCTAAACATTCTTTAATCCGTTAATTGGGTCCCATAAAAAAATTATTGCGTACGAATGAGTAGTTCCTGAAAAAGCAAGAATGGTGACTGCGCAGGAGAACTGCAGGAATGCCTATATAGATGACTTTATGTCGCTTTTTACGGACAAAAATTCTCATAACTCTGGCAAATATTTACCAATTTCAATGATTCTTTTTTTATTCGGAAGATTGAACCACTGTAATCAATCTTTATGAATTTTATCACAACCGGCTAAGAACTTACTGGAGGACCATGAACGATGTGGGGGAATTTATCTGGTAAAAACCATAAAACTGATGTTCTCCATTACATTACTCTGACAAATATAAACCGGTTTCCATGATTCTTTTTTTATTCGAGAGAGTAAACTACTGTGATGATTCCATGCAAATTTCATTACAAGCGGATATTTTTTTCTGAAGGAACATGAATTATGTAAAACTATGTAGACGATAATGTGATCATAACCTACCTAGATCATTTTAACGTCGTCGATGGTTCAATCATTATTTATGGAAATATCACTAAAAAGTACAAAATAAAATCTTAAAAAAAAAAATTTTACCGACTTCAATATCACTGAAAAGTATAAAATAATTTAAATATTATTGAAGTTGGTGCCAATTATACACAGCAGGTACGCTAAAACCAACTTCTATAATATTTAAATAATTTTATACTTTTCAGTGACATTGAAATCGGTTTAATTTTTTTTAAAAATATTTTTTGAATTAATTATTTAGTTTAAACTAGGAATGGTTACTAGGGTATTTTATATTAGGTTGAATGAAGTAGATATTATAATTATGCCATTAGCGCACGAAAAGTATACTCAAAAATTTTATGTGGACCACGCATAATATGATAAAGATGAATATGATCATCTTTTCCTCACTTTTATATTTATGCTACTTGGCATAGCTGCTACATGGTACACCATTTTTGACATGTATTATTACCTAATATACTTAACCGCAATACCACCGGATGTTCGGATATGTTAAAGTATACTAGCCTATTCACTCTAGCCTTAACATCCACATATACTTAATTAGAAATAAAAACCAATGCAGACAGGCTATTTCCATCCTTAGCTGTATAACTTTTACATATATTTATGTAAATAGCATTGATTTAAATACATTAAAACATACTGTAAACAATCCTCAATATACTCGTGCTAAAGATTTAACAATAAATAAAATCTTTTTTTAAAAAAATTGAACCGACTTCAATATCACTGAAAAGTATCAAATAATTTAAATATTATTGAAGTTGGTGTTAGCGTACCTGCTGTGTATATTTGGCACCAACTTCAATAATATTTAAATTATTTTATACTTTTCAGTGATATTGAAGTCGGTTCAATTTTTTTTTAAAAAGATTTTATTTTAAACTTTTTAGTGATATTTTCATATATAAAGATTGAACCATCGAAAACAGTAAAATTATCTAGGTAGGTTATGATCACATTATCGTCTACATAGTTTTACATAATTCATGTTTCTTCAGAAAAAAATATCCGGTCGTAATGAAATTTGCATGGAAACATCATAGTAGTTTACTCTCTCGAATAAAAAAAGAATCATCGAAATCGGTTCATAATTGTCAGAGCAATGTAATGGAGAACATCAGTTTTATGGTTTTTACCAGATAAATTCCTCCACATCGTTCATGGTCCTCCAGGAAGTTCTTATCCGGTTGTAATAAAATTCATACAGATTCAATACAGTGGTTTCTTCTTTCGAATAAAAAAGAATCATTGAAATTGGTAAATATTTGCCAGAGTTGTGACTATTTTTGTCCGACCGAGCGAGTCTGAGCGACTAAAACGTCATCTATATTGGCTTTCTTGCAGCTCTCAGTGTGCAGTCACCATTCTTGTTTTTTCAGGAACTACTTATTACTAAGCAATAATTTTTTTATGGGACCCAATTAACGGATTAAAGAATGGATGGAAGAAAGATTTTTTTCAAATCGGTTCATAATTGTCAGAGTTATGCGCGAACATACATAGAAAAAAAAAATATATATACAGATTACAGACGAATTGAGAACCTCCTCCTTTTTTGAAGTCGGTTAAAAACAAATAGGTACACAACGTTGCCCCAGTATATTATTACGAGTAATAATAATATATTTATTTAAATGACATACATATATATATACACACACACACACACACACACACACACACACACACACATGTAATGTATACACACATATAAGTTTATCCACAGATTAACTTTTTTGTAATGAGTAAATTATGCATAGGTACTTATAGATTGTTAAAAACTAAAGATGAGTTTTTTTTGTTTTACCAATCTTTGTACAAAAATACCAAAATTACTTCACTAGAAAGTATCTACAACAAGCTAAGTGCAATGATTATAATCACGGGTGTTCACCGGTTGCCGAGGTGACAGCGCGTGACCTCACCTGCCCCCCATCACTGCAGTGTGCATAGTGAATACATTTTCCGTAATTTTGTGGTGGATAAGATTTTAGTAGTAAATGCATTTTTTTATCTATCTATCTATCTATAGATATAAAATTACTTGTCCTGACTGACTGAGTGATTCATCAAGGCACAGGCCAAACCGCTGGACCTAGGAAGCTGAAATTTGGGCAGTAGTTCCTTCTTATGATGTATGGAAATTGTTATTGAAAATTCCACTCCTAAAGGGGTTAAATGGGATGGCAAAAAAAATAATAGCGGGCGTAGCCGCAGGAATTACTAGTTGTTGAATAAAAAGTTAACTTGTCAGTATAACATACTTACATATAATATCTTCAATATATACTGTAAAAATAAATGTCGTTATATAAGTACGTTACTTATGAGTCACGTCGGATATAAAATTTTGACAGTTACCTCAGTGACTTTCCATATCCACTTCTAATAAAACCGCGTCGCTCATCGCTCGACACTTGGCCCTCACCCAAACAGCACCGTCAAAAATGCAACGTAACAATGATTTATCCAGCTACCCTCGCTTGTATTCATTACTGGTGTAGAAATTTAAGCCATTTATTTTGTTAGCAACGTCCCGGCCAATAAAATCTCCGAGGGTACGATTAAGGGATAAGTAAACGCGTAGTTTGTAGTTTTAATTCGAATGTGTGAATAAATTGTGGGTGTTAAAATGTTGGTTTAAGATAATTAAGTGAAGTCATATGAAAATACACTGTATTTTACTGAATAAATACATATTATATTATTTTGGTATTTATAGTACAGTAGTTACATCAAGGTAAATCTGCATATACCTAACTCTTTTCTGAAATGCGTTGCTATTAGCCCATGAGTAGCTATATATAACTGTGGACTCGGAAAGCAAACTGCCTCATTCAACCACTTAAGGGTAAGAAAGAATCTTGGTAGAATACATGAACTGAATATTCAGGGTTTAATTAATGCAGGTAATAATGAAAACCTAAAACACAATTACTTACATACAATTAATTACCTTAACGAATAGTTACAACTTGCATATAACAACGTTCATAAGCATACGAACGAGAATATCCGAAACCCTGACAAAATTTCTCACAGAGCCATCTTCATTATCCACAGTCGCAGAGCTAATCCGAGGTGAATTAGTCACAGCAATGCCCGACCCCACCCCTGCAGTTACGATCGACTCTAACCGGAACCTAATGGCAGAATGATCGACTATCTAATGGACTCGCGCGGGGTGGCACTGGTTCCAATTATGTTTATAAATATAAATAAAGGTTAATTTTTGTTGGTAAGTAAGTAAGTTAATTTTATAATAAGTAAATAGCAAGTTTAAGGTGCATTCATGTACAAATCAAAGCTAATGGGTTGCGCTTCGAGGCTGTGTGAAATAATCTGATTTCAAGAACTGGATTAATAATTGACGTTTGTAATTGCAGCAGTAAGTATTAAATAACGCAAAACAATTTTTTAAAAATTGTAAAGTCAATAGATGAATAAAGTTATTGCACAAATTACCTAAACACTCAAATGCAACCCCAAAACCTATAGATAACATCGCGTATGGCAATCACATAACTAATTTAACCCTACAAATATCACTAAACCATCATTTGTACAGCATGTGAACAGGATCAGTGCAATACACGCCTGTCAATTCAATTACATAAGTTCGATGAGTGCACGCGCGATTATTCGACACGCACTATCCGGTCTAATGGTCTAATAGACCTTTATAAACCAGATATTAGATAGACAAACAGCAGTTTTAAAGTACCATATTTTTTTGTGTGACGATGTCTTATCTATTCGTAGTATTTTTAAAGTCAACGACTTTAGGAATCAAGAGTCTGAAATGAGGATATCCGTTATTGCTGACGGACGGTGTAACATGGAATCTGTCGGATTAAGACCGTATATGAAATCGTAATATTATGATAAGGACGTGTCGACGAGTGAGAATATAATATATTTATATATATTTTAATATTGAAGTCTCCTTGACGGAATCCGCTTCCTTTGCAATCCGGAGTTCGTGGGTTCAAATACTGCAGAGGGCGATCTCTATGAAGATACCCAGTTGTTTATTACTGGTTAGGACAATACAGACCAATCACTTTATATATATAAAAAGCCGACTGCGCTGCGGTCAAACATAATAGTCATAAGTTAGGTATACATAGACATGATACATACATACTTATACAATGATATTAGTTATATTTAAAAGGAGGTGATAGGTTATAGGCGATCCGAAAGTGGCAGGAAAAAGATGAACTAATTACCACAACTTGAATCACTACCCACGGAAGCATTGAAAGTATCACTTCGTTTTAATTTTATTGACTAATCACATCAAATTAATCGAAAATACTATTTTGTATGAATTATCCAAATACATAATTTTTTTTATATAATAGATGCATTAGTGTGATGTGCAATATGTGTGAGTGATGTTCCACTTCTAATCGTGTTGATTGCTTAGCATATAAGTAACGTAGGTATCTATTACTTATAAAAACATTGTACATAAATCGTATATGTACATAAGTACATATATATTTTAACTTGTTTCGTTAAAACCCTTCCATTCGATACCTATATTGATGTTTTTGATAGTTAGATAATTAAATACACTAGATATATTGCTGTCATATTACTTTTTTGGAAAATAATATATATACTCTGTAGTCTATTTTACTCCCACAGCTAAGGCGAATCTAACATCTAACGATATCTCTTAAGTCAAAATCCATCGAACCTTTTAGGCCATGCCAAAGAAATTATACAATAATAATACAATAATGCTTTATTTCTCGAATCAATGATTACAAAATATTCAGTTGTGCTTGTGGTCCCCACATTATAAAAACCCGTCTCGTGGTGACCCGGATCTTTTGACAATTCCGAAACATTTTGAAACATATATATAGAGAGAAATACAATACATTATGCAATAGAGAAATATATTAAACATACATATATACTCTTGAAAGACATAGCCCTCCTAGTGCCGCCGTCGGACACATATTTATAAAAAAACGTCAGTGTTTTGTTAATATAATTTTAAAAGGTACTGATAATGTTTGATTTGTAACATTTTTTTTTCAAATTGGTAACTGCTACCCCTGGATGAAATGACAAAGCGCGTGGCATCATATTGTAACAGCGGTCGCGAGGACCATGAGAGCTCTTAATTAACAGCGCAGCATGCATTGGCGCGTGGCGGGTTTTAGTTACGGTTGTAGTGACATTGTTATTTCTGAAGCATGTACTATAATGGTGCACTATTTTAATAGGGATTACGAACCACTTTTAGAGCTGTAATAACGTTTACTCATAAAGTACCTTTATTTAAAAAGCATAAATACGATACACGATGTGAAATGCAATAAGAGAGCCGCGGCGCAGCGGGAAATCGCTTGGTTTGTAAAATGGAGGTCGCGGTTTCAAATCCTGCAAGGGGCAACGGCTTTGTGCAATAGTAAGGAGCTGTTCTGTAGGTTAGGATAAATAATATAGAATAGACCGATCACCTGATTAATGATCGGGATGTAAAAAGTCGGTCCTGTCTGACCGATGACCACTATCCACTCCCCAGTCAGTGTCCCATCGGATTGTGCCAGTAAATAAAGAGTGTGCGCATGCGCACAGACATTTACGTAATAATTATCTCTCATAACGTGAAAAATTTACCGCTAAGGCTCTATCGGTCCTGAGAACATTGTTTTTAGTCTCTCTCTTTATTTACATAACCGTGCTTCTCATGAAACCAAGGCCCCGTGATCTCCAACGCAAAGGGCGCAAATATATCGCTGAAACCTAGGGCTGCATACTTGCGTCGCTTTGCATCACTAGTGGTCGCCGCAGCCTCTCCAGCCACCCTACAAGTTGCCGGGGTGGGGACGCAGCAAGTGTATCGACACATGTCGCATCTCACACCAACGGCTTTCCATGTTGCCATGGTACTAAAGTGATACCATCAGGCCTCTTGCCATCATCTCGCGTAATACCGACTCGTTCCAGTACAGCAGGAAAGCGGCAGTGACAAGCCCCCTGCGAATACAAGCCCATTACCAGCGCTACGAGAGCAAGAAAACCCGTTGAAACCCGTCCATATACATGGCATTTCATATTCCAAACTTTATATCAACGGTTCAGGAAAGGAGGGTATAACGGGAGACCATATTTATCGACGTGCTCCCCACAGCAACAACGATGAGGAAGGTTGGTCCTGGCACCAATATATATATATATATTTACCAATATATATATATATTTACCAATACCACCATTAGTCTTGTAGTTTGTTTGCGGGTGGGTACCCGCAAACAAACTACAAGACTAATGGTGGTATTGGTAAATAACGTACCATTGTGCGAAGATGGAATAGCTTGCAAACCAGTGACCGGACTCCTTCACAGAGACAGCTAGCTAACGCGCACGATTCGAATCGTTAGTGCTGGATGAAAAAAGTGCCAGAGGCTTTTGGTACTATAGGTACCTATACTAAGGACAAAAATGCCGGGAGAGCTAGATCGGAAATATTGCGACACCCAGATCACATAAACTGGTAAATTACCCGATCCTCTTCAAAAGGACAGTTAAAAACGATATCTAAATAAATTACTTCTAGGAAAATTCTGTTCTAATTTGGACAAAAGTGAAATTGAATAAGTGAAGCATTGATATCTAAAATCATTGCAACATTACGGGGCTTTCGAGTATGGTAACAAAGACAAATTATACACTTAAAATTTCCTCTATTATGGAGAAAGACGGCATATCAATAGACGTGATCATTTTATCGCTTTACCAAGCGTAACGATCGTCGCTTTGACGATGGTAAGTTTTAATTGCTGCACTCCAGAACCCTCTGCGGACCTTTGAACTCTCGCTTCGACGGTTTTCGTCTCAGACTATCACTGTTAAATTGCACAGAATTTTTGAATGGGGCTATTCTAGGTCCTGTGAATAAATTGTTGCTTTCAAATCAAACGGAGCGATTAACTCATTACCTACAAATTAATTATACAAGTCTTTCATATTTGTTGCTTGCCTAGAAGCTGATACTGAGTCATATAAATGAGCATAGGCTTTTAAGCGCCTAAAGGTATTCTTCAATATGGTAATCCATAAACTTAAACATAAATTGAACCATAATAGACGTAGTACGTGTAATAATGGCATTATGCAGCGGTGAGCCGTGACATCATTAATCAGACCGTTATGACGTCATCGGCGCTAGATCCGAGCGGTGGGAAGAGCGACCGGTAACTTATTTACATAGAAATACTCCCCCGAATATATTCAAAGAGAATAAATATAAGATTTATCGATGAATAGGGATGCACGGATGCTCGGGACTGAGCGCCTGAAGACAAGGGGGGTTAAACTTCGAAGGTCAATACAACATTAGAATGAGAAGAAATTGCGGTCCTATTTCTTTGTAATTGTTGATATATCTACTTGTAAAATTTTAGCGGTGGTTAGGTAGGTACGGACCTAAAAATTAGAGACGTCTCTAGGATCAAATATTCTAAACAGTCTAAAATTTAAGCTAAGTGTTATCTGCCTGTCAGTCATAACATTACAACAATAAAACTAGATTAACAAATTTATTGTTTCTACTCTCAAAGATTAGCACTCTTGGATACAGTTAAAGTTTAATAATTATTTTACACATTGAAACAAAACTACTTTTACGGAATATACGTCGCGGTTTGTTTTAGGTTTTGCTTTGTCAACGTTTCGAATGCTTTGCAGCAGAAAGTAAAACTTAAATAAAACCGCTATATATTCCGTAAAACGTAATTTTATTTCAATGTGTAGTATTCGCGTAAATATAAGACAACATTATGTAAACTATTCTACAGAGAGAAAAAAAATGATACGAGTATTTCACTTACCGGCACATTTGGTGGCTCGCAGCGTATCCGATAAAGACGGGGTCGAGTAACCCTTCCCGAGTCCTGACAGCTTGTCTGAACCTGGTTTGTAAAGAAAATTGGTATTAATCAATAAAAGACATAACGTATTCAGCGGCATAAGTGTTTCAATTACGTGTTTTTATGCTTAATACAAGTGACCCACACCGGCTTCCCACGGGGTGGTCAAAATCTTGTTGGTTTGCAAAATATTGTTATTTTCCTACTTACATAAAATCGAAATAACGCGTTTTATATACAATGTGGGGAAGACGATATGACAATTAATGACAAATATGGTATTATCGCTAAATTGGAGTATTTTGGAACCATCAAATAAATCCTTATAAATAAATTAAAAAAATAGATATATTCGAACAAACTATACTGCAGGAAGGCGTAATCAAAATAAACCTCTCAAGTAATTATTTATGAAATTGATCAAAATCATTTTTTCTAATCACTTAATAAACATTCCAATGGGAACCTCATTACTCACACGAGGTTTAAATTATTGTCGTATTAACCATCCCAGATGGTATACAGGGTCTCCTGGTAAGGGTATATCAAGCCAAAAGGTATGTATAGTATTGATAGTAAAGACCCCAAAAAAATGTTAAAAATAGCAAAGATGATATTTTGAATTACATAAAAAAAAACTTTAGTCATCATGCCTACTCCTATGGAGCCACTGTAATTTATTGTTTGCATGCCTTTTTTGTTTCATTAGAAATTCCTGCATTATCGGTTTAATAAAGAACAAAATATTGAGCTCACTGCGATAAGACTGTTGACTTTTGTCATGATTTTATTTCACAAATTGATTGCTTACGGATTACACAACGCATCATTATCGGCTTGAAACTCCATTTCTGGGACAGCCTGTATGAACCATCATTGAAAAATTATTTAACTGATGGTGAAATCTACTGAATACGTTGCATGGTAGAGGTGTCAGCAGATATGGAGACGGAAAGTGACTTTATTTTATACTAAGTACGGTCAGCCAAGAATATGGTTTACCATCCTACGGTTGAAGTTCATATGCATATCATAGAACAACAAGGTTGATTTTCCCTTGCAATTATTCATACAGTTACTAATGCTCTCTATATCGTTAACGTCAACACTGACTTGAGTTCCAAGTTTAAATTGTCGCATCTGATAGAAATGTTCAACCTTAGTGTTATTTTGATTGCATAGGAAGTTTTATCAAAACTGGTAAACGACTTTCTTGGCCGACCGTACCTATTTATGTCAGGATACATTTTTGTAGTTAGGTAGGTTCTTGTGCAAAGGGACCGTTCATGTAGCACCGTAGCGTCAGAATTCATCATCATCATCAGTATCAGCCGAAAGACGTGCACAGCTGAACAAAGGCTTCCCCTTTGCCATAAGTCTTGGCAGGCGTCTTGGGGACCACAGTACAGATGGTAGGTAATCCAATAGGATGACGCTACTGCCGGTTTTTGTTTACCCTTAGTCGCCTCTTACGGAAAGCCAACGGGTCGAGATGAGAGAGAGGGAGAAGGGTGCTATTCTTAACCACTAAACTGTGGTGATTTACACATAGCAGCACTCTCACTGGAACACGGCATTGCTGTGTACCGAGATGAAAGGAATGCACCCCTGCACTGCGTAGGAAGTCGAAATGTTTGTCGCAAGCCTGCTGAACACACGGGTACAATATAAGATTTCTGAACTGTCAACACAAGCAACTCTGCAGAAATATAAAGCACCGGTAATCTCACATCTCAGTCACGCAAGCAGACTACCACCCACCCGTCTCAGCTTGGTCACAGAATGGCGCCTCCGATGAGCATTGAGACTTTAGTGCTTTGAGCCAAGCAGCAGTGTGTAAACATTGCTATTTTCCGGTGTGAAGGGCACTCTAGCTGGTGAAATTACTGGATACAAAAGACTTAAGAACTATGTCTCGTGACGTATACGTGACGAGCGGCAGTGCAATGCAGCTGTCTATAGGCAGGCTTATCGGCAGTGCAATGCAACTGTCTATAGGCAGACGTGATGCTTATCATCAGGCAAACGTCGTGCTTGTCTCGGTAATAGGTTAAATAAAGAAAATTTGAGTCACTTCATCGGGGACATTATTCGCATTCCCCATTTGCTAAATTATTTGTAGATTCAAAAGAGTAATGTTATCGCTTCAATATTTCGGACAAATTACTTTAATTGTATATATTACGTTTCTTAAAACCTTCTTGTTTTACTTAACTAATTTGACATTACTACAGCTATTATACTATTTATAGATGGGTGACCGTGCACGTAAGAAGTTGGTCCCACGTTCTTGTCATCTAGAAATCAGTAGTTAGGACAAGTCAGAGGCGAAAGGGCAGCTTCATCAACTCTGACACCAGGTTTGGCACTAGTCATACGGCCATACGATTAAAAAAACCTTTTAGATCTCAACTGATAATATATACTCAAGCACTTAGGAATATTACCTGCTATTAAGCACATTTTAAATCAATTTGTACATAACATAAAAGTTCATCGGCTAATTAGATTTTTCCCAATAGTCGCGAATCCTAGAACGTACCAGAACCAATTACCCACCCTTATCGTCTATATCACCCTTCAAGTGGTACAAAAAAGATAACATTTCTAATTGAAATAAACCCGAATCTCCCACGCTTAAAGTCAAACGTATCAAATCACTGCGAACAATATGTTTTGAGCAATTTATTTGTTGAAAATAACGCAAGGGCAGTTTCGCGCGGTCATGGGGCACCAATAAATAAAAAAAATGGGGTGCAGCTCATCATTGCTGGTATCTATCGCACAATTAAGCCTACATTGTCTACGACGGGGTTCCCATGAAATGGCAAACAAACATATGGAGCCACAAAAACAGCTAAAATTTGGTTAGGTACCCAGTAGGTACCTATGTTGTTGTAAACGCTTTTAAATTATGAAGAATTTTCGTAACGCTCAGACAAATCTTCAGTAATTACTAATGTAATAACTAATTCTAAACCTAAACTAGATACTGCAAAGTATTTTCGGCTTATCAAAAGCGAATTTTTAACGTGTACCCATTTCTTATGAATTTATTAAAATTTATCTACCTATATACTTATGTCCAATAATCATAGATATAGGTTTACGTAGCTAACGCAAGTATCACGATTTGTATTAAAACCAAGCGTGCCGACTTTTTAATACTTTCTGTGACGTCACGGCCGAAATTTTGTGACGGGAATCCTAACCGATTCAGAGACATCGATGCCGCCGATGCCCCGCCGATTTTTTTTAGTTTTTGCGGCCGACCAGCTGCAAGGCTGCAACAACAGATGCGCGCGGGCTGCAAGTAACCCCGACGTTTCTTCGGGTTTCCGACACGTGAAGTACATGCATTTGCGTTATCTATGTAAATCTATATGTGTGCCAATAATGAAGAAATCTATTGGCAAATACTCATATATCCCAACGGATAATCTGCAGAATAGCGAATACTTTGGAATCGCTCGAGTGAAACGCAGATTTCATGGCTCCCCTCTGTTTATAGAATGCGCGGGCGCGCGCTCAGCCGCACGCCATCTATTGTCAGCTACGAGAACTAAAAATGACGTCACTCTTAATGGCCACTATTATCAACACTGATTTATAATATTCGCGCGAGTGGCATTGATTGTGCGATAATAGTTTGTTTGGTGGCGCAATGCCACCCCATCGATGGGGATGATCCTGGGAGAATAAGATTGGCTTATTGGATTAGTCGTGTTTAATGTTTGGTTTTAATCGAGAGGGATTTGAAGAGATGATTAATAATTTATGGAGACTTGCTAATTACTTCATAAATGCTGAGGACGTAAGTAAGTAGGTAGCAAATTGTTTGAAATTTGACGAGATAATGAAAATGATGTGTCACGTTTAAGATATTATAATATAGGTTGAATATACTGAAACGTTCTACCCCAATCCAACGCAAATATATTTTCAAACCTGATTTTATGTTCCGATATGAAGAAGTCAAACCGCGTTAAGATCGCTTGGATTTGCTATTAGTCTATTAAGTCACTACTAAATAGACTAATAGCAAATCTAAGCGATCAGAAGTCACTACTTAATAGACTAATACCAAATCTAAACGATCTTAACAAGTTGAAATGAAACTAATTTTACGGATTATATCGCGGTTTATTTTTGATTTTAATTTCCCGACGTTTCGAATACTACCAGCCACCACCAGCTACCAGCTTGGGATCCCGTGATAAACATAGTCAAATCCAAAGACAAGCATTCCATTGCAAGACCTCAAGATACTGTAAGCTCTTTCTGCGTAGATCGGACTAACAATAATAATTAGAAGACCTGAGGGTACCCTAAGACAACTATGACATATGGACAGCTACCACCTCAGTCCGCCCGTGACCATGAATGCTGTAAAGTATTCGAAACGTCGGGAAATTAAAATCAAAAATAAACCGCGATATAATCCGTAAAATTAGTTTCATTTCAATGTGTAATATTCGCGTAAGTATCAGAAATCGATCTTAACGAGGTTTGACTTTACACCTTAAAGGCTATTATAAGTCGAATTCAATAGGTACTGACTAAATATGAAGATCCAATTCTTTCTCTCTATCAATAGGCCAGAATAGCGAAATACCAGCCATTTTGTCTCTTCATTATACCTCAATGTAATTCACTTTTCAGGGGAGACCATTGCCAATATAAATTGAAAAAAAAGACAGTAAATGCATTGGTTTATTCATTATTTGTTATCTAAACCACAATATTATTCTCAATTAAAAGTTAACAGCGTTTACTGAACATAATAAAGACGGACAGACAGGACGGCTCCCCTGCCCATGACTCACTGGTATTACTCCTTAACAAATTTTACAACCTCCCGTCTGTAATTTAAAACAAAATACAACGAAAGGAAGGGCTCGACAGGCCTACATTTAATATGTTCAAATATCGGCTTGTGTACTAAAATACCCCAAATTCGATCGGTTGTAGTTGCAACAAATAAAGCAGATAAAAGTCTCTGGAATAAAAATGGTCATAGCAAGAGATCATGTTTGCAGCATTGAGGTAATGGTTTGTAAGGACATCAAACAGTTGAGAGCAAATAGCAACATGCATACACTAGTTATGCTAAAAACAAGGTGGAGATATGTAGAGATGCCTAAGTTCAGTTTCAATTTCGATCTTTCCATTAAGTACCCTTTAATTGGGTAAAAAAAGTTTAATTTACGATGTAACGGAAGAAATGAAAAGGCCATGATTGCAGTAGTTTTTTCCTAGCCCCATCCAAGGTAAGCTTCACTTCAATACAAGTGACTAGACGCAACTCTATCTCGTAGACCGGGCTAGTTACCGGCACCTGGAAGTTCCGAATAATCTAAATACTTCCCTGGACGATCCCCCGCCGTAATGAATATAAATTGTGAAACACCAAGCCCCAGCCCTTTGGCAATAAACATTAAAAAATCAATATACTCATATCGCGCCCGTTGTAGCATGATTTATTGAAATATATTTTATCACGATACCATCTAAAGTGTGGACTCGTAATTGATGACATTTGCACCATTGAGATTTTGGTGCACGATAGTCCGACTTGAACATTCGAAGTCGTGTTTGGGGCGTTCCACTATTATTTTCAGTTTAACAACTCTTTAGGGGGATTATACAACATATAACTAATGACGGCGCGAAGCGCGGCACTTGGTACCGTGATAGCTTAGCAATGTGATGTAAACATCATGCGAATCAAAAATATGGGTAATATACACTATTAATTGTGTTATTATACAGAAAAAATTACAAGTCTGCAAAAACAAAGAACGATAACAAATACACAGATAATTTATTTGACAAACATGACATGTGAGGATTGAGAGAGTTTTGTATCAATTATAAATCGTCTAGTATGCACACCGATAGTCGGCCCGAGACTCCTACCTGATAGTACAAATTGTGTACAAGGCCCCTTATAATGCCTTATAAATTTGAATGAACCGCTCTTAATGACCGAGATTAAGCGGGGACGGTGACGGCGCGTGGATTTTTGCTCTTATTCGAATAATATGCTAATTTCTTCGCCCATTGTTTAGCATTCTTGGCGCGCGCTGTGTGTTTATCAAAGAAGACGGGTAATGGATGTTGCAGCGAGCTGTTTAACAACATAAATAGAAGTTGATTGCAGAATTATATAAAAATGAAAATTTGTTTGGCAGAACGGTTGTATTACTTTATAAGGTACTGTGGTAATTTGTATGTACTTTTCTTACTAAAACAAAAGTGGAACCGTCAGGATTTTTTTTTGCAATCCTGAAGTTAAAGACAAAAAAATATCATCAAGATATTTTTTTGTCTTCATCTCCAACCGATGTTAAGTTTAGAATACTACTTACATCAAAAACAGCAAGCAAAGCAATCCCTTTTAGAACGAGTAGGTATAAAATAAATAAGATAAAGCTACTAATAGGTACGATAAAGTCATTTACATTTCAGACCAGATGCGACCAAGTCAAACAGACGATAGTTATATTATAATAATGTATGTTGACAAGAGCAGCCATATAGGAAATATATTAGTACACTAGTACATTACTCTCATAATCCGATGGGACGAAAGACTGACACGACCGGAGAGAGGTCAGACATAGGACTGACTTTTTACATGCCCATCAGACGCATAAATTATCTTAATTCCCACACGATCACAACTACACAAATCAGTTACTCTCTACGGGATTTCGAAACCTCCTATTTACAAAGCAAGCAGGTTTCCGCTGCGCTACGGAGGACCTCTACAAAAAGCTCTGCGAACAACGGAAAGGCCACGACCTCTTGACGCTGCATTGCAAGACAATGAAATGAAAAAAATAAAAGGAACGAAGAAAAAAAACATTTTTGTATGAAACGCGACCCGCTTTTTAATGGCAAAAACTTCATTGTCTTTTTCGAGAGGCGAACCTTTGTGGGATCTCTTTTATTGCTATAGACCAAGCGGTACAAAGCACATTTAGTGACAAAATAATTATCAAGAATATGCTCGGTTTTTCAAATAATGTAAATATTTTATAATACATAGACATACATAGAAGTAAAACCAACCAACATAACTCACTGTGGTACATTGTATGGTTATGAAAATTAAACGGAATCCACATCAAAAAGAAATATGAATATTTACTATAATATGGTATTTCCGAGTGTCGACAAAATCTGCTCAATTAGGTATAAGACTTACGCCAAGAATCTCTTAAAAAGCGAGTGTTGCATTCAAAATGCACCTTAAAATGATCCCTCTGTGGCTCGTTACTGCCCGGAAAAAACTTCCCTGCTAACTTTTTGAATAATGAACTCATAATAAAAATTTATTTTCTCCACTATTTATCTCTGCGCACGATGATCTTTGGGGCGGGATGTGGGCGGCGGCGTTGCCATGGCAACTATGGAGCGAAATCCCGTACGCCCCTCTCCCTAGATTGTTATCTGAAGATGCCTCCCCACGTAGCTTTTGTACCTACAGCATCAGAATAATCTAAAAGGGTTTAGTATGTGCGGTGAGGAGTCTCACCTTTAAGTGTTTACATTACGGGTGATTTTAGCGCGCCAGAGTTGGACAATCGATATTCTTCGCGAGAGGTGACATGGTTGTAGTTTGAGCCTTATCGGTGGCGGATAAGGCGTAAATGTGGGCGCGCTACATTGTGCCACGATGGAGGTATGAATGTAAAATGTTTGATGTTAAATTTTACGGGCTTTGATAGTTCACCAATGCAGCGTTATCGCAAAATGGTATAGAGTTTATTGTTAAAATAATGGGTGTTTTTGGATCTATGCTGGAGCTATCATACTTAATTATATACTCTACTCTAGTTTAAGGTACTATCTTTTTACAATAACCTTTAATTAATTTTAACATCAAACAAGCATGAAAATAGTGGGAATGACCCTAAAAAAGGGTTCCATACCTAAATGGTAGAAAAGGAACCCTTCTGAAAAGACTTCGTCTGTCTGTCATACCTATGTATTTCAGGAACCATCGATGCTATCGATTATAAACTTGGAATAGTTTTCAATCGTACGTACTTATCCAAATCATAGCAAATGAGAAAAATATTTTTCTTTCTCTTACTTACTTTTTAATGGGCAAGTGCCAAATGCCGAAATGGGGTGTCAAAATTTCAAAGTGAGACTACTATCATATGAAAGAACTTTATTTGCACATTTCAAAACAGATTCTTATTTTGGTTAGTCGCGTGTAGTTTTTGGCTTACAGTGGCTAAAAAGTACCGTTCTAGGGGAGGGGCCCCTAATTCACGAAGCTTGTGAAAGAAAAAATCTGGAATAAAGATAGGTAATAGTGGTCTATCTATATTTTACAAGGAAATTAAAATTAATGATTTCTGATACTTACGCGAATATTACACATTGAAATGAAACTAATTTTACCATATGTTAGAGGGGTAACAGACAAGATTGGCTATATCTTAAAGCGAGCTTCAATTAAAACATTTTTCAAGAAAGAAGATTAGTCAGTTTTTACCATCAGTCAAGTGCCATATACCTCTACAAGATGCAGGAGTATACAAACTGGATTGTGACTGTGGGCTCTCATACATCGGGCAAACAAAAAGATCGGTAAAAACCCGTGTAAAAGAACATATAGCTAACGTTAAACATCGACGCTATACGAAGTCTGCAGTCTGTGAACATGTTCAGGATCGCACCCGTCATTATATTAGATTTGACAAACCACAAATCCTCGCAAATGAACAGCGCTACCTACCAAGGATGATTCGTGAGGCTATTGAAATTAAAAAACATCTAAATTTCAATAGAGAAGAGGGCTGGGTGCTACCACCAGCTTGGGATCCCGTGATAAACATAGTCAAATCCAAAGACAAGCATTCCACTGCAAGACCTCAAGATACTGTAAACTCTTTCTGCGTAGATCGGACTAACAATAATAATTAGAAGACCTGAGGGTACCCTAAGACAACTATGACATATGGACAGCTACCACCTCAGTCCGCCCGTGACCATGAATGCTGTAAAGTATTCGAAACGTCGGGAAATTAAAATCAAAAATAAACCGCGATATAATCCGTAAAATTAGTTTCATTTCAATAAATTAAAATTATGTTATTTTGTACAGTTTATTAGTAATCCTAAAATAGCTTTACAAACAAACTTAATTTTTCGATTTTTTTTTGCTATCTGTAGCGAATAGTAAAATAACTATAATCTATATATCTATATTATTACATATAATAAAATCGTAGAAAAGTAAAAACTTACATTGAATATTTTTTGAAAAATGTAATTGTTACGTGTTCTAGGAACGATACTGATGCCGAAAATATATTTTTTATATGTCGAAAATATATATTTTCTGTGACTTTGTGGCGACTTGGCGTCAAAACCGCTGAATAGATTTAGTTGTTATTTGGCAAAAATATTAATTGAAGACCTAGAAAAATTATAGGATATAAATTATCTCGCTATTTGTTACGGGGAATGAGCAGTGATGTAATAGGTACTTTTACATCTACAATTTGCCGCGAAACTCTTATGTTTTGAAGATTGGTAGCAATACTGTTCAACAGATTAAGCTGATATTTGACGAACATGTTTGATAAACATCTTATCAGGCTTTAGTATAACAAATATCAAGCTATTTGTTACTGGGAATGAGCAATACTGTTATTAGTACTTTTCTTCTACAATTTGCCGCGAAATTATAAAAAGACGAGACAAATGTTACAATATTATTGTTATTATTGTTATTTATATTTGTTATTTATTGTACCTGTTTTATCTTTTTGTTTCACTTATATTTGTAATGTTTAGGTTTAGTTTTTCTTATTTTTGTGTGTGCGTCGTTTTTCGTTTAAATAAATGTATTTCTTCTTCTTCTTCTTCTTAATATACCAGATTTTTTTATGGATTTAAACTCCGTAATTAGAATTATTACGCTATATTAACTTGAGGAACTAAGCAGGAAATATGTACCTACAATACTCATAAGAATGGGAATTTCAACGCAGCTTCTAACAGTCGGTACAGCCTAACGGTTTAATGGTCTTCCGGTGTGATTATGTTTTAGGGTTCGATTCCGGACAAACTCAGTTTCTTTTTGTGATTTTAAATATTTTTATTTCGATTTTCGTACGTAATTATACAAAATAATAACTAACCAACTAAGTATATTTTAACAAACACTAAAAACGTATCATTGAAATTTTTAATAAATTAAATTTAAAGTTTAATATGGTTTGAATAGCTGCATCTCGATATAAAGAAAGTAAGTAACCAAATATGGAAATTGTTAGTTATACGCGGTTGTGACCACTATACTGAAGCTTACACCTCTAATATTACCTCAAAAGGAAAGGCGAGTTCTGAGCTTCTTTGAAAACAGTGGCAAGCGTGAAGCTCAACTCACTGATGATTGTAAGCGGCACAAAGATTGGTCAATTACCAAGATCTTTTAGACTTATGGTCCAGGCATATGGTCCGTTGCACTTAATATAATTTTGCCATTAGAAGAGGCTCTTTGTGCTCACTTCAGTTCTTAGTACGTCATGTCAACATGAGCACCATCGTGCTGCTGCACAGCATGAATATCGCTATATGCGAGTCGGGGATCTATTACAAGAACGTGACGTGTAAGGTGCAAATAGACCAAAGCCGTCTGCGTTGGACACAGTCTATACAAAGTACATTGCAGATTATCTCCACTGCCTAATGCCTATATCTATACTGCTATACAACGCAAATACATAATTATGTATTAACTTCGCTGAACACTGAATATGGCAGAGGTGTATCATCAGCAGCCGAAGGACGTCCACGGCTGAACCACAGCGTACCCCTTAGAAGGTAGGGGTTGCGACAATCTCACGTTTGGCAGTAGTCTTAGGTCGTATGCTTACTGTTAAATACATTAAATAGCGAGGGGAGCCCAAAAGCATAAGTTATGCGTCAACAACAATAAGAAGTTCAAAAAGTCCTTAATATTCTTGAGAGGCAAGCATCCCAATTCATAACATCACTTTTCAGGACTAGCCCACAGGATAAATAGTCTAGATAAAAGTCCAAGCTGCCCTTAGGCCTTTGACTTGGCTTATCAACTGCTGTCTAAATGACAACAATCGGGAACAGCTTTTTACGTACCCTCCAAACCACGGAAACGCTAAGTATAAATGACACTTAACGGTCACCCATCTAAGGACTCCTAACGTGTCTTAACCATTCGTTTAGCGAACAGGGATTAGAACTGGCTTCGAAGATGTCAATTTTACTGTAAGCGTAAGGTTCTCGAATCAACAAGTCGCAGGGACAAATACTGAAGGCTGCATGTCGAGTTATATCGAGTTGGCTTGGGTGGCTCGAGCTTCTATTCCGAGTCGCTGGACGTTCGGGGTCTGGGGGCCCTAGGACGTCCATTGAGCAAAGCGGTGGTTCCGAAGAGGACGGCGGCGGGGTTGGGACCCCCGTCCCCGTGTGCACCGTGACAGGTTCCCCGAGGGCTACAATGCCCCCCTGGTGGCGGGCTCAAACGCAATGCACCGAGGGAGCCCCTGGTGCAGATCCCACTGGAGAGCCCTGGGGTCCAGTCTCATGTGCCGATGCGACAGCCACGGTGGTTTTAGTGGGTAAGAATCCCACATAACCCGGTCGAGTCCACAGCTCCCGCGAAAAAAAAAGGTATAATGCGCTCCACCGGCAGTGATCTCAAAGGTATACCGCAGTGCACCTGGTACAGATCTCACCCGAGAACCCAGATCCGAGAACTCATGTGCCGATGCGACAGTCGCCGGGGTAGGCTTTTAATGTAACGGACGTGGCGTGTGCCCTTGTACAAAGTGCCTTCATGCGTATTTAGAAAATGCACAAAGTACTGTACAAAACTAAATATTAAGGAAAGGATACACCTTAACCTTTTTACCTTAACTATATATGAGAAATTATTTTAATAACTAGAGGTCAGAATTTTTGACGCGCTTTAGTAGGTATATAACATATTATACATGGTTTATAATATCATTGGGTTTTAGTCAGTAAGTATCTTTTAAACCCTGGTTGATCCTCCACAATATACAGGGGACCAGATCAAGGAGAGGGATCCCTTCGGTGATCCGCAATGGAGGAGGAGGCCCGGGCACAGCATGCCTGACCTTATCCCAACGCCGACCTTATCCCGCCCGAGCGAGGATGTGCAAACAGTAGGGACAAGGGAACCGCTGCCTGTGTTCACCCTTGCGGATATGTCGTGCTAAAGAGTTCTGGCACGCTATCTAATGAAATTCTGCGGGCCTTTTACATTGGCAGGCAGGTCTACGAGGTTGGGCTCGCTGGCCGCTGTTGGGACTCGGAATAGTAAACGGGGCCGTTTCCAGGGCCCGCCAACATAGCGGTATGGGAACACCGAAGGTCTCGATTCAGTAGGAGTCGTACATAACCCACATTGCCACTCCCGTGGTGGTGTGGGTAACCATGGTGATTTTCCTACGTGAAAAAAGTTCTTGACAAACATTGCTTGATTGAGGCTAACATTGCTCGAGTTCATGAAAATTACTGGCTGCGTGCAAAGCCGGGTACTGCTAGTACGTCTAATAAAGGTATGGAACTCTCGATGCGCGAGTCCGAATCGCACTTAACCAGTTTTTTTAACTCGGACAGTACAGATATAGGCATTAGGTACTGTTCGACGAACAAGTAACTATTTTTGTCATGGAGTGTGGACATTGAATTAGTCACATTACCTACCCATAGTACGCGATAGGTCAACATGGCAATCGAGGTATGAGTTGAGACGCGGGGAAGCGGACACCCCGCATACCCGCTCAACGCCCGCGCCGTCTTACGCGAACGATATGCCGGTGCGGGGTGTTACCTCCCCGATTGTCATGTCGACCTGTCGCGTACTATTTTAGGTACAATGTGTCATGTCAATGGGTCAACGGGCCCAGTCAAATGACCAGCGGACCCATCTAGGGTCCACTGGTAATTCGACTGGGCCCGTTGGATTTTGTATATAAAATATATCTATCATGTCACAAGGATATGTATGTTTATACAAATAGGTGTACACCATCTGTTGGCATTGTTTCCTGTATAACTTATACAGAGTGCTTACTACATTTTTACCACTTAACAATTTTAAAATAAATGTATTTTACAAATATCCTGCCACATCAACAGTCATTCAAACTTTTTTATTGTACAACAATTACCTTTATTTTTGTCCATGGACCCCATCCCATCATCTGTCCTCGCCACCCTCCCGAACCCTAAACTGGCGCTGGTAGCATCCTGGCCCAGTTGGCTTCCATAAAAGTCACCGAACGCTGTCGCTGTGCCGAGAAGTCCAGATCGGTCCTGCAATGCCGCTTTCGCTTTTTCCACGCTTTGCTTTAGCTGCTCGAAGGTAGACTGATGCAGACGGTATGGGGGCCATTCTGTCGCCGGCCATGGTTCCTCTTTTAGTGCACTCCGCTTGAGTTCCAAGGCTCCTGCGTAGGAGCAGCTGCTTTCGTACATCGCAGCTTTGATTTCAGCTCGGAGTGCTGACGCACACTTTAGTCCTCGGAAGTCGACCCTGCGGAGTAAAGACTTGTATTAGATATGTGTTTCAAAATATTGCATTAAAGCAAGTACCTACGTACAAATTTCGCTTCAATGTGAACTAAGTCGCATCACTTTCTCATAAGGGATAGATTCTAGACTGCTTAAAATATTGGTAAGGGTTTGCAATCCTTATCGAAGCTGATCTATCCGATAAGGATTGAGAATACAGTACAGGCTGGTTTTAGAAATAATTGTATTTTTTAAATGCTTGTCAAATATGTAAAATTTAAAATTAGGCAGTTGCCCTGTCAGTTCCGTGTCGTACATACATGTATTTTCTAATATTTAATTATACTGTTTTAATCCCTGGTAATACGTGGTTTCCATCATCACCATCATCATTATTACAGTCCACCGCTCCCTAATACCTGAGTCTAGGTACTGGGAAACCCTGAAAGACGACTAAAAGATTTACTATAAACAAAAGAATACAGTCAATTGCTAGTCGAACTCACGTACAACATCAATTTATTACCTATAATTGTATCAGATTTTTAATTTTAAGTCGACTTGAAAATAAAATAAAACCAAAAGATAAAATATTTTTGTTCGTAGTAAAGACTATTTCAAATTCTAAATGGCTAATAAAACTTGGAGGAAGTTTTTTACCTAGTTTAAGTATACATATCTATTTATATATAAATGAATGTTTGTCTGTCTGTATGTATTTTTACGTGAACAAAAACCAAATCTATGATTTATTCTATCAAATAATTATTTTATAAGAGCATCCCTTATTAGTGCTGTTGATATAAGTAGGTATATTTCTCTTTCCTACCTACCTACCTACCTACGTTTACCTACGTTTTGGAGAAGTTTAGTTAGCAAAAGTTTGTATTAGAAAAGCTGAAGTAACACAGACTCGTTTAGCTCGAAAAGCGTGCTAGTATATGAGTTACTACAGATACTAGAGAAAAAGCTTCTTATAATCGCGCTAGATCGCTTCACACATCACCAGTTGACAAAACCAATTCACACTGACCTAGACAATCTTTGGTTGTTTCAAAAAAATTACAACCTGTATTTTGGAAGTTCTTAAGGAACTATCTCCCTGGTTTCTTATTCTTATTCTTTATTGCACACAATAATATTACACATTAGTATAAAATAAAGAAAATTTATGCACAAAGGCGTGCTTAACCCAAACATTGAGTTTTCTGACAGCTAACCTTTGAGTGATGGAGAATTTGGAGAAAAATTTAAATACTGTTAAGGATACAAACAAGTGTACAACAAATTACTACATACAAAAATACAAAGTAAATTATGTAATAAATATTATCTATACATATAATAAAATCGTAGAAAAGTAAAAACTGTACATTGAATATTTTTTGAAAATTTTTATTGCTACGTGTTCTAGGAACGATACTGATTCCGAATATATGATTTTTAGAATTTTTGTCTGTCTGTATGTCTGTGGCTTTGTGTAGACTTGACGTCAAAACCGCTGAACAGATTTAGTTGCTATTTGGCAAAAATATTTATTGATAACCTAGAAAAATTATAGGATATAAATTATCTCGCTATTTGTTACGGGGAATGAGCAGTGTCGAAATATGTACTTTTTCTACTAAAATTTGCCGTGAAATTATTTTGTGTTGAAGATTTGTGCACATACTGTTCAACAGATTTAGTTGATATTTTACGGACATGTTTACTATAGACCTGATCAGACTTAAATATAAGTAATATCAAGCTATTTGTTACAGGGAATGAGCAATATTGTAATAAGCACTTCTTCATCTTAATTATTCCGCGAAATTGTAAAAAAACTAGAGTAATGTTACAATATAACAGAATAATTGTGGATTTAAACTCCAAAATTAAAATCATTACGCTATATTAACATAAGGAGCTAAGCAGTAACTATCTATAATGCTACATAAAGAAGGGAATTTCGAGATGTATCCTAACGGCTGATACAGCGTAGCGGTTGAACGGTCTTCCGACATTTTTGTGTTTCCGGGTTCGATCCCGGATGAACTCTTCTTTTTTTTCCTTTTTATTTTACTTTTCATAGTACTATTACGACATATCGGTACATTACGAGGTACTTCTACAACTTAAATCGATAGGTATTGCTTTCAATTTTTAATAAAATAAATTAAAATGTTCATTTTTTGAATAGTCTCAGTTAGATTATAAAATATGAGTTCCCACTGCTGCATCTCGATTTAAAGAAAGTAAGTAACCAAGTAAGGAAATTGTAAGTTATAAGCGATTGGGAACGCTACAGTGAAGCTTGCGCCTGTAACATCTCCTCACAAGGACAAGCACCTTCTGTTTTGCTAAGCGGTACACACTGTGTACCTACTTATCGATTCCTTGGTAACAGTGGCGAGTGTGAAGCTTAACTCAGTTATGATCGAAAGCGCCACGGTCAATTGCATGTCTTAGTGAAAGGAATGGTCAATCACCAAAATATCTTAGATTGTTGGCCAGGTTGCGCCCGTTAAACTGAATATAATATTTTGCCATTTGAAGAGGCTCTTTCCGCGCACTTCAGTTCATAGTTTTCCCTGTCAACGTGAGCACCATAGTGCCGCAGCACAGCATTATTATCGCCATACGCGTGTCAGTCGACGCTACTGGGGTTCTATCTGTTACAAGAACGTGACAATGATGTGTCCAGTTCAAATGGTCTAAGGCCCTCTGCGTTATACTCAGTCTAAACAGAATACGTTGCAGATTATATACCTACTGCCAATGTCTATAGTATAGACATAGGCAGTAGTCATCTGATGTGCACAGTATTAGACTCTTTACCGTGGACATCATATGATGAATCCAAGTATCGTCGTTCGGATGGCTAACCTTAGTCAAAGTTGAAGAAGAGAAGTGGTCGAGAAAGTTAGGAGTGGGTTTTTATCTACATACATAGGTATGTTACTTATTAACTTCACTGATCATGAAAAAAGAGAGAGGAGCCCAAAAGCATGAGTTATACGTATCGCTAACGTATACAAGAACATTAGGAAATTTCAAAAGTCTGTAGTGTTTTAAGAGGTCAGCATCCCAATTTATTAATTCACCTTTCAAATGAAACACACGAGTCAAGCGCAAAGTTTAATTAAAAGTTCAAGCTACCCTTAGGCATCTGACCTGGCTTATCGACTGCTGTCTAGCTGACAACTTGGACTGTCTTTTTACTTAGGTACCCGCCGAACCATGAAAATGCTCAGTTCAAATGATACCTTAACGGTCACCCAAATAAGGAATGACGTTTCTTAACCAACTGATCGTTTGCTAACAGTGATAATAACTGGCTACGAACATGCCAATTTGTAACCGACTTCAAAAAAGGAGGAGGTTCTCAATTCGTCTGTATATATATTCTTTTTTTTCTATGTATGTTCGCGCATAACTCTGGCAATTATGAACCGATTTGAAAAAATCTTTCTTCCATCCATTCTTTAATCCGTTAATTGGGTCCCATAAAAAAAATATTGCTTAGTAATAAGTAGTTCCTGAAAAAACAGGAATGGTGACTGCGCACTGAGAGCTGCAAGAAAGCCTATATAGATGACGTTTTAGTCGCTCGGACTCGCTCGGTCGGACAAAAATAGTCACAACTCTGGCAAATATTTACCAATTTCAATGATTCTTTTTTTATTCGAAAGAAGAAACCACTGTATTGAATCTGTATGAATTTTATTACAACCGGATAAGAACTTCCTGGAGGACCATGAACGATGTGGAGGAATTTATCTGGTAAAAACCATAAAACTGATGTTCTCCATTACATTGCTCTGACAATTATGAACCGATTTCGATGATTCTTCTTTTATTCGAGAGAGTAAACTACTATGATGTTTCCATGCAAATTTCATTACGACCGGATATTTTTTTCTGAACAAACATGAATTAAGTAAAACTATGTAGACGATAATGTGATCATAACCTACCTAGATAATTTTACGGTTTTCGATGGTTCAATCTTTATATATGAAAATATCACTAAAAAGTTTAAAATAAAATATTTTTAAAAAAAAATTGAACCGACTTCAATATCACTGAAAAGTATAAAATAATTTAAATATTATTGAAGTTGGTGCCAAATATACACAGCCGGTAAGCTAACACCAACTTCAATAATATTTAAATTATTTTATACTTTTCAGTGATATTGAAGTCGGTTCAATTTTTTTTTTTAAAGATTTTATTCTGTAAGCGTATGGTTCTCAAATCAAAAAGTTGCAGGGACAGACACTGAAGGCTGCATGTCGGTCGAACTGGGTCGAATGGCTCCAGTTACTCTTAGGAGTCGCTGGATGTTTGGGATGTGGACCTTAGACGTTCATCGAGTACGGCGGCGGTGCCTCGGAGGACGGCGGCGAGGTTGCGAATCCCGTCCCCGTGAACACTTTGACAGGTACCCGGGGGTAATATGCTCCCCGGTAGCAAGCTCAAAGGCAAGGTACTGAGGGGCACCTTGTACAAATCTCATCGATTGATCCCCCACAGTATCTCAGGGACCTTTAAAGGTTTGAGGTTTTGAAGGAAAAAAGGCAGCTCGAACTTCATGTTACAGAGCGGATTCGGAACATAGCAAGAGGCCCGGGCGCAGAAGGCGGACCATTTTATTTTTTGACGCGGGTAAACTTTCAAAAGGTTCGCGGGAGCTGTAGGGCTCGACCGGTGTATATGGGATTCTTACCCACTAAAACCCCCGCTATTGTCGCATCGGCACATGAGAGGGGCCCCAGGGCTCTCCGGTGTGATCTGCTCCAGGGTAACCCCTCAGTGCCTTGCCTTGCACCAGCCCGCCGCCGGGGTCGCATTGTAGCCCCCGAGAACCTGTCACGGTGCTCAGGAGGACGAGGGACGCAACCCCGCCGCCTTCCGCCTCGGAGTCGCCGCCGTACTCAATTGACGTCCTGGGGCCCACACCCCGAACGTTCCGCGACTCTGAAGGGCAAAAGGCGGACCAAAGCCAACCTTATGCCCCCGTATCGAGAATGTGCAGAACGCAGGAACGAGGGGGAACTGCTGCCTGTGCACCACTATATTACACTCTCGCTAATATGGCGTGCTAAAGTATTTCGGCATGCCACCTGATGAGATTCTGCGGGCCTTTTATAGCGACAGGCAGGTCCGTGGGCTTTACTTACACCCACGGAAGATGATGGGCTGGCCAGCCGCTGGTGGGACTCGAAATTGTATACAGATAGACACGTTTCCGGTGCCCATCAACATAGCGGAATTTGGACACGAAGGGTTTGAGTCAGTAGGAGTCATACTGAACCCACACTGTCACTCCCGTGATGGTATGGACAACCCTTGGGATTTCTCCACGTTAAAAAAGGAATGGCTTAAGTTGAATCAAGCCAAGGCCTTTGCTCACCCCAAGGTGAGGTTTAAACGAGCACCTTACGGTGTACCACTTGCTTGCTTGGCAATGACGTTAACATTGCTTGAGCTCATCAAAAATACTGGCTGCGGGCAAAGCCGCGGGTACTGCTAGTATATAATACAATAACAAACATACACATATAATATACAATAAAATTAAATAAGTACATATAATGTTGTATGTGATAATATATATTTAAATATTTATATAAATACATGGATAAATACATAGGTACATATATATATATATATATATAAACTGCTACATTGATAGGAAATTCATAGGTTTCAGTAGTTATATTTGAAACAATGGGCTTCCATATCGCGGATGGTGATATCACTACACTACCTTGGTGTATCGTATTTCCGATGATATTGCTTGTTTTAATATTACTCTGTCCAGGACCAAATTCCTGATACCCTGCATACTGCATACCGATGATGCCTCAAAATGTTTGACCATCTTAGTTACCGCTAGGTCACAAAGTGACGTTCTAACTACCCTCAAACTAAGTACGGTCAGTTGTTCTTGCAATGCTCTACGTCTAATTAAACTGGCAATCTCTAATTAAATTTTCACAAAGGAACAACTTTTGATTCTTTACAAAGCTCAGGTTCGACCCTGCATGGAGTACTGTTCTCACCTGTGGGATAGCTCTGCCAAATATCAACTTGACTCATTGGATTCGCTAGATAGACGCGCTCGCAGGATAATTGACGATAACGACCTAACAAATGAAAAACTGCAACAATTGGATCATCGTCGCCTAGTTGCATGTTTATCGGTTTTTTACAGATTGTTCCACGGTGAATGCGCTCAAGCACTTTTTGACCTTGTACCACCATCCCCTTTCTTTTACCGGACTACCAGGCGCCGGCAGGGTCTCCACCGCTTTGTCGTTGACACTCCAACTTGCCGCACTAAGCGTTTCGATTCTTCTTTTCTCATGCGCACGGCCAAGCTGTGGAATACCCTCCCGAACAACGTTTTCCCTGATAAATATAACTTGGGTGTATTCAAGTCTAGAGTGAACAGGCATCGTATGGGTAAGCTCGGTCCATCCTAGACCACATCTTCACTTACCATCATGTGAGATTGTGGTCAAGCGCAAACCTATTTATTACTAAAAAAAAAAAACTCTAATCTCAATATTATTCACATTGACGGGCCTGTTGGTCTAGTGGTTAGACACCCTGGCTGCTACCTGATAGGTCGTGGGTTCGATTCCCGCCAAGTGTCTGGGTGTTTGTGATTTATATATTTAAGTATGTATGTACAAAAAAATAAAAGTATATAAGTGGTACATATTATCAGTTAACTGGTTTCCATACTACAGACTCAGCCTAGTTTGGGATCAGATGACCGTGTCTGGAATTGTCTCAGAATATATATATATTCACCGCCTACCCTCACCTCATGTCGGATATTCGTTTCCTTTTCGTTCGCTTTGTGTCTTTCCCTTCAGTCTCCGTTGTGGTAGCGTACTTGTGGTATCACATTGCAGTGATACCACCTGATTATAAAAACTCCACTCAACACTTATAATTATTATAATATCACTTAATTACTTCATATCGATAATTGAATCGATTCTTATAATCGATTTTTGTTCACGGTGTGACAGAACGACGGAACGCTGTGTACTGCAGCCGAGCGGTTGCGCCGTGCTATGTTCAAATTGAATACATCCGGCTGAGGGAAATATGTCCTACAATCAATTTATATACGAGTCGATTTGACCACGGACGCTAGTTGGCCGCTGCGCGTTTAGTTCTGTCACGTTAATTGATATCAACACGGAAATGATAACTAACTTTGAATAATATAATTAGAAATTTATCTTGAGCCATTGCAACAGCCAAAATTATGTTTTTTGTAAATTCGTCTGTATATTATCATTATTTTCAAAAGATTAGAACTAAAGTACTTTCACAAGTACTCGTAACGTGTATGACACCAATCAACTGAAACTAGCTATTATACAGGGTAATTTTTTGAAGTGGCCTGGTTGACCATATTCTAGACTATTATAAGCGAAAAATATTCATAGGAGTCCGATTTTTATAAAAGATAAAATACAATAGCTATCAAATTTATAATAGCAGAATAAAACGAATCATATGATGAAATCCGTAAGTCTGTAACTGTTGTAAGATCCTTTTAGTCCACTACAAATGAAGATGTGAGTCTTGATTACCAAAACCAGTGTTCTATACTTCTTCAGCAACACCTAACTCCAACTCAATATAATTTTTATGGAAACTATTTAAGAGTACACTCTCTCGCATAAAAAATAAATCACTCCATCAGTACATATTTGGCAGAGTTATCAGTGAGAATACGAATATGAATGAGGATACGAATTGAAAACCTCCTCCTACTTCGAATGTAGATAAAACTCCACCAGTGACTGTACTTGTAATATGCCTTATTCCAAATTAATTTCACTATAGTATGGTTACTATGGTGACTAACGGTTTTAGAATCAGAAAATTGTTTTTATTGAAGAAAATTGTTGAAAGAGCATTGTTGGAGTAGAAAATGACACCGTATACGCGTTGGTAATTTTAAATAAGTGCTTATACTCAGTGTAAATACTTAAAATAATAAATGTGGTAAATTTATTATTGAGTAAATTAAATAATTCCAACCAAAAATTTTTGCCAGCATTAAAAATAATCAACACAAAGACACATACAGATCCAACATTTGCAAGTGGGCCGCGAATCGGCGCGCGGGCCACTTACCGGCCGGAAGACTATATATTACCTTATTATATGCTGTAAAAAGTGACATCCGTTGGTCTGCCGCATCTACCGGCAGGTGTTTGGCCTTCAGACAGCGCATTGAGACCAGATTGAGATATATGCTATCCCGTTGCATTAGAAAATGTGTCATACAAACATAGATTAAATATAGGGCGTAAGGCAGCTTTTGGTCTAATTTTTACACACAAAAACAGTCATCACTATATATTTTAAATTCTTCAGTAAATATACCAAATATGATTACGTATATGAAAATAAACTAGGAATTAGGCATTTTTTCTTCAAAAATATTGCAAACGCAACAATAATAAGTTTGCGACGAAAATTTTGCTCGCTAAGACCGGGCTGGTCCTAATAAGTTAAAGGTCTTTGGGCATCTACATCATTTTTTGGCATACATCATTTTTTGATACAAGTTGGCAAGTTAGCAAGCGGTCCGCCTGATGGTACGCAGTCACCGCAGCTTATAGACGCTAGCAACACCGGAAGAAATATTAAGTATTTTGTGTACGGTAAGGTCTACAATGCCCTTCATACCGGAACACAGCTATGTTGACACACTGCTGCTTGGCGGCAGAATATTTGACACTGCGGTGGTACTTACGTGGACGGTTCCTTGCACAAGGATTATACGATCCAGGCTCAATATGGACGGCATAAAATTTTAGAACGGAGTTCTTTATCGCACGTTCTGGGCAATAAAGAACTCCGAGGGGCGAGACCAAAAAAAGTGTAACACTGTTGTGAGCTTGCAGGCTGGTTCGGGTGCTGTCCGTGAGGTGTTTTAAATAAAATTCGGAGATCCACAAGAATTGCGTATATTCCAGTCACCACCTTGTGACTGGAATATACAGAGCAAAGAAAACAATATTGCCACAGTAAATAAATTAACAATGTATATTTAGTGTTGCTACGCAACAACTGTAACAATGAAAAACGACACCAAAAACCGACACATTTAATAACGTTATTTAAAAAGCTACCTAATTTCTATACAGATTCAAACGGATTTGAACTTTGTCTATAACATATTAAGGTCTCAATTTTCTTGAAAATATAGACATGGTTAGTTTGATTATTTCATTGCAGCTCTCGACTTTGCTCTCTTAATTAGTATATCTATATCTATAGTATATCTGTTTTTCGCGGCGGCAATTAGCTCAGTGGTCTATGAGCTTGACTAAGGTAATAACGTGACGTTAGACGCGTGTTGAAATCCTAGTAATTAATTCGCTTTAATATCTTTTTTTTTTATTTTCATCTATTATTCTCATTATTTATTTAATAAATTGTAAATAATAAAAATATAAGACCACCGACTTCAATATATTTTCGTTATTTGATGCTTTTTAGAGCATTTTCTTTGAAGTCTATAGTTTTTATTTTTCTGAAAATATGTTTTAAATTAATTATTTTACCTGGAGCTTTGAACATAAGACGAGAAATTACAATGCCTCAATGACTTTGTAGTTTATATATAACAAGGGAATAAGCCTACAAGGGTAATGAGTGGAAGAAGAAAATAAAGTGTTCACTTCTCTGCTTTAGTTACCCTCGGATGATAGCCAGCTACTTATCACAGGACTAATCGACCGAGAAATCGACCAACCGTTCTATTTGGTATAAAAGGTATTCATTTCTAGATATAGATATTCTATTTATTCTGTGACTAAGCAGCAAAAGTGGTAGAAAAGAAGAAGGGCAAAATATTTAATCTCAAGAACGATTCCTTTGACATTTATACATGTATGCCTCAGAAGGAAGGCTGTAAGTATGTGTACCCAGTTTTTCATTACAATAAATGTATGAATCCAGGAGTGTTGGTCCACCGGTGGCTAGCCAAAGACAATTGGTAGGGTTAATTATGACATATTGAACCCTACCAATTGTCTGCCATCGGTCAGCCATCTCTCCTGTGTTCATACATTAATAATTATTGATACGATTTTGATCTTGTAAAAAAACAGATGTGTTTGACTATTACTTTGGCATGGCCTGTAGGCCATTAGGATGTAGCCTAAAAGGCTTGATGGATGTTGACCTATGATATGTCGTCTAATTCGCTTTCGTTGTGGATGTGGCAGATACATATTTTTTCAAAAAAATTATAATGACGGCCATTAGCCACTATTTTGTATTTTTTTATTGTAAAATAATATGGATATCATATGTTAAGAATATATACGTGTATTCCGATTTCCTTAATAAAATAAGAAAATGCAAATTGTAAGGCAATTTTTAAGTTTTATAAAAAAACAAGACATAAAACTGTAGTTAAATTCAGCAGTTTACATCGACTATTACAATTCCCCAGTTAAAGAACCCTACCTACATAGTACAGTCGGGAGCAATAATTAATTCTCAACTGATTTATGCGAATATTATACAAACATTACGTATATGTAGGTACAGTCAACTCCGACTGCGAGTGTCTACGGGCACCGCGTTAGATTTATGCAAGCATGGTAATGCATGTTGATGTTCAGAATACATTTGCGTTTATTAATACGTACATACAAATACTAAAAGGAGCATATCATTGGAGAACTTTAATTTAAAAAGCGACCTAAACCGAAATATTACGAGTAAATTAGCGAAGGAACTCCGTGAATTCGCCTTTTTGTTCTAATATATTATACTTCTCATATATTACACCATTATCGGTAAGGTTTTGTCAGCTTGTCTAGAATCAAGGGAACTATAGGCCACAGATGGCCAAAAACGCTCAGAGCGACGTACGACGTGGAATGAAGGCACGAATGGGAGGAACCGCTTCGTTTGTCTTTTACATAGCTCTGAGTGTGTACTCATCATCATCATCACCAGCCGGAAGACGTCCACTGCTGAACATGCCTCCCCCTTCGAACGCCACAATGACCGACAATTGGCTATTTGCATCCACCGGTTACCTGCGACGCGCACAATGTCGTCTGTCCAGTGTCCACCTAGTGGGAGGCCTACCTACGCTGCGTCTTCCGGTTCGTGGTCGCCACTCGAGAACCTTTCTTCCCCAGCGGTTATCGGTTCGCCGAGCGATGTGGCCTGCCCATTGCCACTTCAACTTGCAGATTTTAAGAGTTATGTCGGTGACCTTGGTTCTTCGGCGAATCTCCTCATTTCGGATTCTGTCGCGCAAAGAAACTCCGAGCATAGCTCTCTCCATAGCTCGTTGTGTGACTCTGAGCTTATCCAAAAGGCCAACAGTTAGGGACCACGTCTCAGTACCATATGTCATCACTGGCAACACACACTGGTTAAAAACCTTCGTCTTTAGGCACTGCGGTATTATGGACGAGAAGATTTCGCGTAGTTTCCCGAACGCTGCCCATCCGAGTTGGATTCTTCGGGCGACCTCTTTGTCGAAGTTGGACCGACCTACCTGGATAGTTTGTCCTAGGTATACATAGTGGTCAACAACTTCGAGTGTATCGTTCCCAACAATTACCGGTACGGGTGCAACATGGACATTAGACATGATCTTCGTCTTGTCCATGTTCATTTTAAGACCCACCTGTTGGGAAACGCTACTGAGGTCGCTGAGCATCGTATTGAGGTCCTCCAGCGACTCTGCCATAATGACTATATCATCGGCAAAACGAAGGTGAGTGATGTATTCGCCATTGATATTGATGCCGAATCCGTTCCAGTCCAAGAGCTTGAAAACGTCCTCCAATGCGTTTGTGAACAGTTTCGGAGAAATAACGTCTCCCTGTCTCACACCACGCTGCAATGGGATTGGTTTCGTGCTCTCGTCCTGTAGTCGGATCGACATGGTGGCGTTGCTGTACAAACACTTCAACACTTCGATGTACCTATAGTCAATGTGGCACCGCTGGAGAGATTGCAATACTGCCCAGGTCTCGATTGAATCAAAGGCTTTCTCGTAGTCCACAAACGCTAGACATAATGGCCGATTATACTCCTCGGTCTTCTGTATAATCTGGCGGAGCGTATGTATGTGGTCTACGGTGCTAAAGCCTTTTCGGAACCCGGCTTGTTCGGGAGGCTGGAAGTCATCAAACCTGCGTTCGAGACGGTTCGTAATGACTCTCGAAAACAGCTTGTATACATGGCTCAGGAGTGAGATAGGTCTATAATTCTTCAATAAAGTGTTATCACCTTTTTTGAAGAAAAGAACCACCACACTCCTGTGCCATGCTTCTGGCGTTGTACCCTCGAGTAAGACGGAATTAAATAACTTCTGGAGGACTAAAAGTACCGGTTTTCCACCCGCTCTCAGAAGTTCTGATGTGATTCCGTCTTCACCCGGCGCCTTGTTATTCTTGAGCTGTTTGAGAGCCATTCTAATCTCGTACAGGCTGATGTCTGGGATGTCCTCAGTGTAGTGTCGGGTTAGTTTGGCTCTGGTGTCTTGAGCTGTTCTATCAATGGGTTCCCGTGTTGAGGTGTATAACTGTCCGTAAAATCTCTCGAGCTCTCTCAATATCTCCGGTTTCGATGAGATGACACTGCCGTCATCGATCTTCAGCTTCGTCATATGGCTACGCCCAATAGACGAATTCTGTGCGAACACTTTAGAGCCTTGGTTCCGCTCAATTGCGTCCTTAATACACGCTGTATTATAGGAACGCAAGTCGTGTCGCATGGATTTCGAGATTCGTCTATTGAGTTCAGCATATTCCGACATATCAGCTGAAGATTGCAGTCTCATCTCAGTCCGGTTTTCCATTAGCTTAATGGTCGTATTGGAGAGCTTTTGAGGTTTTTTACGGCGTGGGGTCTTATAGAACTTGGACCCCACTGCGTGGACAGTTTGCACCAACCCATTGTTTATCTCGTCCGCAGTTTCGCAGTCGGCGAGGCACTGGAAGCGATTATGCAGTTCAAGTTGAAAGTCTTCGGGGTTCTGGATTTGGGCGGATCCTGGACGGAGCGTGGACTTCATCAGACGAAACCTTTCGAGCTTAACATTGATATTCAATGTGCCTCTAACAATACGGTGATCACTCCCGGTTTTCACCCTGCCGATCACGGAGACATCATCGAATATATGCTTCTTGGTCGTCATGATGAAGTCGATCTCATTTTTGGTTGAACCATCGGGGCTTATCCACGTCCACTTCCTGGATGGTCGCTTCTTGAAGAAGGAGTTCATCGCATAGAGTCCCTCCTTCTCCATGAAGTCGACCAGCCGCTGGCCCCTTTGGTTACGCTGCCCATACCCATACGACCCCACTCTCAACTCATCGCCATTCCGAGTGCCCACCTTTGCGTTAAAGTCCCCCATAACAACGGTGAAGTATGTTTTGGAGGTATGTATGGCTTCTGCTATCTCCTCATACATAGCCTCTACTTCATCGTCAGGGTGTGCCGAGGTCGGCGCGTATACCTGTATGACCTTCAGCGAATACCGATCGGTTATTCTGAGTATAAGGTACGCTACCCTGCTCGACACACTATCGACCTTTACCACGTTGTTAATAAGGGACTTACGGACGAGAAACCCGACACCACCCTGGGATTTTCGATCTCCTTCCCGGAAGAAGAGCAAGTTTCCGGAATCAAGGGTTATCGTATCCTGTCCCTCTCGTCGGATTTCAGATAAACCCAAGATGTCCCAACGTAACTTGCTCAATTCTTCCTCCAGCTCGAGAATCTTCTCATCGGTCCTAAGAGTGCGGACGTTGTGTGTTGCCAGGGCCAAAGTTCGGTGGGGGTGGTAGCGGGGCATCTGCCGGAGATTCTTCGCACCCCCTGCTCGACCGTAACCCCGCCCGCTACCAAGGCGAGGAATAGAGGAGCTGCCGGGGACTGGGGGCCGTAAACAAATACTATCAATGATTGTGGGGGGGGGGGGGGTTGCCATAATCCCCACGCTTGGCAGGCGTCTTGGGGATCGCAGTATAAGTGATGAGATGACAAAAACAGAAGACGCTGCTGCCCGTCTTCTTGATTTCCCTAAGTCGCCTCTTACGTACACCCAATGGGATGAGATGGGGGGGTGCTATTCTTACCCGGACACCCCACGGGTTACTACGGGTTACGGGAGTGTGTACTATTGTTTATCAATACGCTCCCACTAGATTAGACTCGATAAATTGGATTATACTTCGTTTATTTCACGAAGACAAGGCTGATTTACAAGCAGCAGACGGGAGATTATGCTGCCCAAGTCACAGATTTAAAGATATAAATACATATTTTTTAAAAGAAAATTCACTATTTTGAGTCATTTCTGGGCAATGGCATGCAACCGGTCGCCATCTGAAGATGGCGACCAAATGAACGAATGAATGATGAATAAATGATGATTTACGTAATGAATTACGTAATTTTGTGATTCCCGAGTCACACGCAAATTTACCTCCACTTAAATAAGTTAATAAAATAAGATTGGATCTAAAGAAAATTTCCGCTAGTGAAGATATTGTATCGTCGTAAGATGTGTCAGCATAATATTGGTAAATTCTTACTTATTGTAGTTGTGATAGAACTTCAAGGTGAGTACAAAATTATATCTCAAAGTACAGACAAATATTTTACTTTTTTATGAATAGCTAGAAGCTGTCATCGTCATAGGATTTGGTTAAGAGACGTTAGTCGTATTGTCCTCACGTAACCCTTGTATGGATCATATGACATATGATTACAATGTTACCTATAATGTGTATTCATTGTTTAATCCTCACGTAAATCGTGTAAGGATCATTTGACGTCTAACTACACTGCGTGGCGCATTCATCGTTTAATCCTCACGTAAACCGTGTAAGGATCATTTAACGTCTATCTACACTGCGAGGCGCATTCATCGTTTAATCCTCATGTGAATCGTGTAAGGATCATTTGACGTCTAACTACACCGCGAGGCGCATTCATCGTTTAATCCTCACGTAAATCGTGTATGGATCATATGACATCCAACCACACTACAATGTGCATTCAGTGTTTAATCCTCATGGACATCGTGTAAGTATCCCGTGTAAGTATCAGATATCCAACTACGTTGCAATGTGTACTCACTTGATCCTCATGTAAACCGTGTATGGGTCCTGTGACAAAATGCACAATATGTGTTTATTGATTGATCCTCCTAGTGCGTGCCTCCAGTCCTATGGCGTGTAACTATCTTACAACGTGTTGCTAGTCGCTACCCAAACCCTTCTGGCTGGAGCACTTTAAGCGCTCGCCCTCTTGTCCAGTGAAGCTGTCATGGCCATCTGCTGCCAACAGTACTACTCCTACCAAAAAAAAAGTGTAGGTGTTTATTGTTCGATCCTCACGTACACTGTGTATGGTTCCTATCACATCAAAATACCTTACAAAGTGTATTTATTGTTTGATCTTTACGTAAACTGGTTATGGGTCTTATGACATCGAACTACCTTACAATATGTATTATTGTCGGATTCCCACGTATACCGTATATAGCTCCGATGGCATCAAGTTAATACATATAACAATCTTTGATGCATTGTATTGCACACATAATATCAAATTATCATGCACATAGATAGAGTGCTAGATAAAGATTTTCTGAACCCCAGCTAGGTATGCACCACCTGAGGAGGTAGCGCATAGGCCGATATATATAGCAAAGTATGTCTCCCAGAAAGCTTAAATCAAGTAAAAAGGTATAAATAATAATACTGATTGTGAATACTGGTTGTGCATAATAATATTGCACATAACATGCGTATAAAAGCCATAATCTTGTAAATTACGAGATCCTAATAATCATTCAGATTTATCACTTCCAAGGCCACATTAGACTTAGCAATTATTGGGCCAAGGCCCTGCGTAAGATAAATCTTTTATAGAATGCTTAAATTCAGTACCATTAGCAGTATTAATTCCAGTACGGCGGAAGCTTGCTTAAACTTATATTTCAATTTCAGTTTATTTACTCATAAAACCTTAGAACAACCTATATTATGAAATTTTTGTACCTATTGATAGTAACAATATCAGTTTTGTAAGTTTAGCAATAGAAGAAAATCAAGAAGGTTCAACAGCGTTGCCTGCACAGCTCATATATTTTAAATTCGTATCAAGTAACAACGACTACGTTAGAACTGTAGAATTATTAGTTATATGTCATTTAATTTCGCACCGCACTTTTCAGAAGCTTTTAACGTATGGGGACAGTCTAGAAGCCGTAAGTTTATCCCTACCACAGGCCTGTGCAGATCCTTGTACATCGATGACATCACTTTCATCATGCCCGCAGCCCAGTAACTACGCAGGAAAACACTACGAGCTGAATATGCTACAGGTATACACCGGATGTAAGTAGCTATCTGTATTCACAATTTATAAAAAATCCCGTAAGCCACGCACTGCAAAGATTGAGCAATCGGTGTTACGGCAAAATCCGGTCCGCCGACGAAGATACATGTGTATGTACAAATATGAATACATAATTTATTGTAACAACCCCATGCTGGACGCGTTCATCCAAACAGTTGTTGTCCTGGCTGGGAGTCAGCCCTCGACTTTGGGGTGGCGGTTGAGGTTTCTAGCCACCACATTATACGTCCCGTCAATCAAACATACCTAATCAAACATTAGTTTTATATAATAAGTTACAAGATCATTTGACTGATCGATAATAGATGGTAATACAGATTAACATTATATATTCTAGATCTCTATGTCCACTATCATAATAATTACTCACATCAATTATTGGTTTATATAATTCTGACTTATTAGCATCGACGAACTTATATTACTCGTATTATAATCGAATTTTATTACTTGTTGCAAAATACCTAACGTTTCTTCTCGCATATGTAGTTGAACATATAATACTGTAGTATAATGGTAAAAGAAAATAAATTCTTTATATACACATGAAATACATTAAAAATTAATATCACTAAAGTCTAAAAATGGAGTAAAAAGATGTTAATACGGACTTAGAATCTCCAATGATAAGTGAATCGCATAATGATAATTGGGCATATTATAGCCTTATAGATGTGATCAGGGTGGTTTTACCGATATCCCTTGATAATTGCTACGCTATCATTTATTTTTTACAAAACAAATTATTCTGGTTACACTCACATTACTTTAACTGAAATCAGGATCAATCATTGTTACCGTAATGGACAACAATAATAACAATAATATTTTAATAATGAACTTAAGTATATATCCAACGAAATAAAGTTCTTCAAAGGAATAAAGTAATGTAAGACTTTTCTTACTATTGCACCAAATATGAAAGTTTATTGGGAATACAATTTGGGTTGTTATTATATTATCTTAGAAAATGAGTGCTCTAAATTGTACAACATTACAACTTTTTCAGCTGCTTATTATGTTTGTTTATGTGCTGTATTTTGTACACTCCAAATTAAGCTTAATCAAAACAAAGAAACCAAAAAAAAAAGACTGCGCTCTCATTAACCTCTACGTTCCACACTATTTAACATAAAATATTAATTGTTTCCAACTCATCTACCTTCAATTACTATACCTACTTATAATTAAACATACCTTTATGTATACGAAAGTACACATATAAGTTTTTTTTTACCTATTATATTATATGGGTCGTCAATATCCTTCGATATGTTTGTTTATGTATAACAGGCATATATATTATAAATATGGACACATGCTTATCTATTTCTCTTTTCTTCATGTGCACTGTATCCACTTTTCTCTTCTTTAATTTTTTTTCAACTCTCCTCTTACAGGCCTGCTGGAATAGTTTTCATTTGAAATAAGCAGCACCTTTGTACATTTTTTCCTATTAATTTTATGTAATTGTTTCCTTCGGTGTGCATAAATTGAAAAATAAATAATGAACCTTGTAGGGCAGGTTCTTTGAATAGGGATGGAGATTGCATCGCGGTCTGGGTTTAGAAAAGGTATACGAGTGACAGACGTGGACGGAGTCTTTATTTCTATATTGTTTGAAAATTGGAAACTAGAGATACCGCAGAGAGACATGTATATCTCTGCCATTACAGAACCGAAAATCATTGTCGCGGTATTTAGTATGAACTATATATCATGCATGAAAAGTAAACAAGAAATTTATTAAGTAAATAGATAGGCTAATGCCTAGATATTAAGGCATAATTACCTTAATATCTTTAATTAATTTTTTTCGATGCTCTAAACATCCTGCTTGTAAATCAGCCTTGTCTTCGTGAAATAAACGAAGTATAATTAAGAATCATACGAACTTACCTTGTGAAGTTTGATGTCTAATTATATGAGTTTATTGAACGAAGACAAGTATACTCCCGCCCTCCCTCAATATTCCCGAAAAGTATCGAATAAATCAGCGCTAAAAGTAATGAAGATGGCGACCGGTTGCATGCCATTGCCGAGAAATGAGTAAAAATAGTGAATTTTAGTTTAGTGAATTTTTTAAAAAATATGTATTTATATCTTTAAATCTGTGACTTGGGCAGCATAATCTCCCGTCTGCTGCGTGTAAATCAGCCTTGTCTTCATTCAATAAACTGATATAATTAGACATCAAACTTCACAAGGCAAGTTCGTTTGATTCTTAATTATGATGCTACGATCATCACTTTGCAATTCATTAATTAAGTAACTACTTACTATTAAAGACAGAGATCATTAATTCCCCACCGTTTAAAGAATAGTGTTGGTGTAATCACGTTAAAAATTAATAATAGTTAAAAAATCTACAAACAAAGCCTAATATTTAAAACTTGGTACTTTACGGTCGTATATATTTAAATAAATTACAGAAAAAACCGACGACTGATGGATTTTTCTAAACGGTTTTAATCAAAATAATATTCGTCGCTTACTTACAGCATGGATGAATTACTTCATTCATCCATTCCATGCTTACAGTGAAGGATGAAAAACCTTCATATTTACGAAACCCCTTTTTATGATACCGAAAATGTAAAGGTGTTTTAAAACAAAACTAGTTTTCTGCTTACAGTAAGGACATAATTACATTCTTATGCATACCGTACAAATGCTACAAAGCATTGTTATAAACCGCAAACATCTTAATGCTACCAACGCAGCTTGTTAAAAATGAAATGTGGTCATACAAAATGCAATTTTTCAGTTTGTTCCCACTGATAAAACTGTTTATGCCGACGGGTCGCGTGCATTGCCATACACTAAGCCTCCATGCCTCCGTTCGTGGTGTGCCAAACTGGTCACATTACCAGCGGAAACAACGTTACTGGCACGCTAATAACACGCTGTTGCCATTTGTTACTATGAGAATCATGTTTTTATGTTTGAATTAAATGGTTGTAACTCGTGCCTGATACCACTAAGACTGCAGAAAGCTTTGATTAATAAGATTTTTGTTGAATTAATTTCTATAGGACTTTGATGCGCGCTCTTCGATTTAATTTATATATTTCATTGTCTCGCAAAGGTACAACTTGATCCAGATAACAATGATAACAATGAAGAATATCTACATAATTGTATGTAGATATTCTTCTTGTGTCGACACACTTGATGCGTCCCACACCCCGGCAACTTGCAGGGCGGCTGGAGGGGCTGCGGCGACCGCTAGTGATGCAAAGCGGCGCAAATATGCAGTTCTAGGTATATATTTGCGCCCTTTGCGGTGGAGACCATGGGGCCTTGGTCTCATGAGACGCACGGTTTGGTGGAAGAAAATTTTATCCAAACTTATCGAAGTCTCAGGAGACCGCCGGGCTGGTAGCTTTTTCTGCCAACGTATAAGCTTGGCTATACAAAGGGGTAATGCCGTCAGTCTTTTAGGTACCCTTCCCTCCCAGTGCGGCGACTTTGAGGAAGTTTTTACCTAGTTTAAGTGTACATGTTTGTAAATAAATATAGTATGTAGGTACATCAATAATTACTTCCCCATGCCAAAATAAACAATCCTCTCCATTCTAAGGTTGTCTAAAAGAGATCGCAGCCAGCATTAAGACCACTTAGTGTACATTAGGTATTATACAAAATTATAGTGCATTTATTTATTTCTCAATTTATATTCTTAAAAGAGAACAAGATTTTTTTTCTACGTATTTTATGCTCTTTTGGTGTGCGAGTCATGATTGTGTGTCAGAGATTGAACGAGAACAGTTTGTAGAAAATATACTTTTATAGACTAGCTAATCTTGTTCTAGACCATATTATACAGAGAGGAAGTGGAAATAACATAATGTATACCTACATTCAAAAACTACATAACTTGTGGAAACTAGTTTTGATTAAAATTAGACATGAGTGCATGTGCAGTAGGTCGTTTGGTCCATTTGATCCAAATGCAACACAATAGGTGTATAACGACAAGATTGCCGAACACTAGATGCATCTAAAGTGATTGCATTGGTACTGCACTGCGCTTGACAAAAGCAATCACGTAACCTACTGTTACGTGATTATTCTGGAAACCAATTTAATTTTAAAACTATTCTTATTTTAAATTCAACCAAATCGTGTTCCGATGCCATAGTTGCTCTCCTCTCAGCACATCGCCATTCGATCCATGGAACTTTAAATTAGATTGGTTTGATAACGTTTATTTCCGGAGTGAGTTAATCTGACTACTGAAATCTATTGGTCTTAATGTTTAGGACACTAGCGACACTAGGCCGAGCGCTAGCTGTTCGCATTTAGTTAATAAATAATTACTTTACACATGCCACTCTGGAGCATGAAACATCTTACTTTGCAGACATTCAGGTCTGTATTGTTCTAGCCAGTATGAAACAATTACACATAGTGGTTGCTCCCCAGGTATTTAATCTCCGCTGCCGTCACGGAGGCTACAAGCAACAAATAAAAGTTCGTCTAAATCAAGAAGCTTATTAGTTCTCAAACGTATGGTATCACTGGCTATCTATAATTTAACTTTACTCTTGTTGGAGATGATGGTTGAGTAAAATATAATAATTGTAATTAGTCCGTCAAAAAAATATTGGATACGTATTTTTTCAATAGATGGATAGGTATTATTTTGCTGTATGTAGTTGTGTTTTTTTTTTACGATAATGGTTTATATAAACAACCCCGCCTTGCAGTTCATAGTTCATCTCCATCCAAAGGTTGCCTGGTAGAGATCACTTTTAGTGATAAGGCCGCCCATTGTTTCATTCTATTTACTGTTTTTCTTTTGTATTTTTGTGTTTTTCTATAATGGTGGAACAATAAAGTATTATCTATCTATCTATCTAATCTATAGGTAGTGGGGACTCATGAAGTCACGCCTCAGTAAAAATTGTATACAGGAGTGATGTCACGCGAAATTTCAACGCATACTGCGTTCTAATATCCGTAATTTATTGTTTAATTGGCAATAGAAAAAATACGTGCCCAGATATTTTTTTAATAATCTAAATGACGGACTCATTAGATTTTTTTGGTCAAATAGCTTAAGTGTGTGTATGTGTGTGTGTTTTTTAATAATATTCTGTCAGTTCTACCTATACTGAGATTTCTTTTCACTATCTTTGGCTCTATCAGATTGTTGGAATATGAGAGCGCCAAACCTATACCTACAATTTGAGGATTTAACAGAGAATTGTTTTCATAAATAAGAAGATTATTCCTAGGCACTACTGATATTCATTTTTCGCCACTGTACCTAAGCGTTGCCTTTTATACCCGTCATAGTAAAAAAAATAAGTCTCAAAGTATACAGGTCAGTCAATATTGTACTCTCTAAAAAAAGTATGTACCTAAAGATCATCGATCAAATAATATTTTTAATTTGAATTTAGAAGAAACTGAAAGATACCCTACCTAAAAATTACGATTTATTTAAGAAATTGCATTTATTTTTCATTGCCAGCTACTTCTGCCAACTATTCAACTCTTATTCATCATCATCATCATCAGCTGTCGAAATACGTTCACTGCTGAATAAAAGGCATCCCCCTTAGAAGGGAGGGGTTCCCATAACCAACTCTTATTATTAGTCTTTAATAGTCGTGATCCTACCATATACCTAAATTATATATTTGTGAACTAAGTTACTTTGGGTAAAGTATATGAGTATACTTAAGCTCTCCGCGCGGTAATCAGCTAGTATTACTTCATCGACGAACACGGTGAGCCGAGACACACTCACCTTCACTCAACGCCATCCGAGACGCAATCCCCACAGCACCGGACACAGTCCATCGCACCGGCGGCACCGGCTGTGCCGGACGCGACACGGACACGACACGACACGCGACGACACTCGGAAGGGAAACGTCTGACCTATTTGTCTTGTTGTAAAAAAAATAAACAAATCGACGGGAGCAAGCGAGCGTCCGCGGACAGGAAGCCGGGATAAAAGCGAGGTGCTTCGTCCGGTCGGAGACGAAGGGCTGCGGGGGTGGCATGGTGGACACGCCCAGAGGCGGGGTCTGAGCTCGCCTGCGCTCTCTCCCCTGGATGATGAGGGGTGTCTCGTTCCAAACGATCGGATTGTGGCACTCTTACGTTTTATATTCGATATTCGAAATTTTTTGAATGTATTCTATAGGGATACTTACTAATTTTCTAATTAGTAAACAATGCTTTGTAATTCCGCGAAGCCTCCTTTGGCTAGCTACATAGAAAACGCTATAATTCCTGTTTCAGAAAAGTGTTAATTGTTATAATATCACGAAGCGTCCGAGTAACATCTCAAAGTCACGTGTTTGCCGGGGTAAAAGGGATTGCGCCTAGATTATGTGACTCGATATTCTTTACTCGATATACCTTACAACCTACGTGAAAAGTGGTCATACTTTTACTTCAGTGTTGCTTCCGACGAATTGATACAAGTACCAGTGCGAGACTGGTTTTCATAATAAAGAATGGTGTTAGTTTTTATTCATTGTTTAGAAACGAAAAATATTTAAGATTATTAATCTTCAATCTATCAACTGCAATAAGAGTTTGTATTTTTTCACACCACCTGCTCGATAATGTTACATTATATGTCATTTAAAGATGACATAAAGTGCCTCATTATATCCCTTATAGTCTAGCCGGGTAATAATGTTGTACTAAACTCCCTTGGGTAATAATGTGTTTGAATTTCGAACGTCAAACGAAAATTCCTCAACACTTACCACAGGTATATATTACTACTCTAAGCAGAGAACTGCACGAAAAACAAAACATTTGAAAATCGAACTGAGCGCGACGAGCACAACCCAGTGTTCTAGAAAAGAAAATTAAATACTTAGATGATAACGCGGCAAATCACTATGTTGATATTATTGACGGTCTCGTTGGTCTAGTGGTTAGGCACCCTGGCCGCTACCCAATAGGTCGTGGGTTCGATTCCCGCCAAGTGTCTGGGTGTTATTTAACTATTAATTAATATTAGTTATCTGGTTTCCATAGTACAGGCTCTGCCTAGTTTGGGATCAGATTACCATGTGTGGATTGTCCCAAAATATTGTTAGTATTTTAATTCTAGCAATATTTGTATTTTATTACCTCGCAGTAGGTGTGAAAAGTAGTGTATTCACCTCGGGGATAAAGGTGCCTTTGTCTTGGGCGAGCTTAAATCCCTCGCTGTACTCAGGATTCTAGTATTAACTCCCTCGCTACGCTCGGGAGTTAACTCTATGCTCCCTCGCTGCGCTCGGGAGTTGCTAGAATCCTTCGTTATGCTCGCGATTCAATTAAACGCCCGCGACATAAGACACTACTTTATCCCCTTGGTGCATAAACTACTATTATTCACCTCACGATACTACTGCAATATTTTTAACCCCCGACCAAAAAAGAGGGGTGTTATAAGTTTGACGTATACGTATGTATTTCAGTCTGTCTGCCTGTATGTCTGTAGCATTGTAGCACTCCAACGAGAGGACAGATTTGAATGCCCATATCAGAGGAGGTCAGAGCTATCCGACAGGATCTGCACCAGGTACTCCTCAGTGCCTTTCCATTGAGCCCGCCGCCGGGGGGTGCATTATAGGCCCCCGGGGATCCTGCGACCGTGCTCACGCGGTTACGGGGGTCTTAGGAGGAACCTTCAATAGATCCCCAGGACCCAATTGAAGGTTCCTCCGGTAAAAGATTTAGCCGAAGTATGTAGGATTCATATCCACTAAAACCCCTCCCTCATTTTTAAGTATTTTACCTAGGTTTAGACGGTTTATTCCTGCCATGTAAATTTATTTTTCAACGACTTGGTTTCGATTATTGTATAGTTGTCTAACGGATGGCCTGGTTTAGGAGTTAGCGAATATACAGACAGACAGACAGACGCGGAATGCGATTTTGTTTAAAACTATGTAGATATTAGTTACAAACTAATCTTCTTTGTATTGTTAAACTTTACTTTTAGATGGTTTACTACTATAATCATTAAAATGACTAATAAAAAATGATATACAAAGTGAAGTGGGTTGAGAATGTCAACATTTTGTAGGTAATTAGTGACGCTCAATGAAAGCTCGAGCGCTAATCGCGAGGGAGGCCCCGGCCGGAACGAACCACCCCCGTCCAACGCCTCTAAAGCGATAAGTTTTAATGATAAGCATTATGTACATTTTTCTGAAAAATCGCTAGCTTTAGCCGGTGGCGTCCCGGGTAGATTATTTTTGAACTACACCATAGGAACAGTACATTATTTTATGCAGGCGACGAAAGAGAAGATTTGCATCGATTCGGCACCATGGGCTAAGCGTTGCCCCTCGTAACCTGAGACATGAGTTATTACATATCTTGAGCCCTGCAATTCCTTCAGCTACAGTGCCCTTAACACTGAAACGTGGTAATGTTTACACATGGCAGATTATGCGGTACAAGTAAAATTTATATCTATAACGTCTGTTATTCGAGGATCTATAGTACCTACCACTCAGATACAGGTAATGAACCAATTTCTTCTAAGACCTCATTTATGGAGACGCGGGGCGTCCGCGTCGAGTGTGGCGGCGCGGCCCGCACTAAATTCAAATGTAGGGCGTTGGATGAGTGCGTTTACGGAGAAGCGATTTTACACGCCTTTGCTTGAAATGGAGCGTGTTTTACGGCGGAGCCCGCGGATGGCATCGTCACGTCCCACGCGGCGTTAATCGCGGCGGCGCACACAGCGGCGATTCTCGATGAAGCGATGCCTGTGGCGGAACCTTCTGCCAGTCTATTTGGTAATCGTGCAACACAGACGTAGTCACCATCGCAATGGAGTATGATATGATCGATATATGCACTCTATAGTAAATGAAAAAGGAGGTTTATGAAATTGCGAAGACAAGATTAAAAGAAAATATTATGAAAAAACTGTGCCGCGTTAATAATATAATATAATCCAGTTTAAAATAAATAAACTGTAAATATTTATTTTCAATTAATGTTATTAGCCATTCCGGAAAAGACTAAAATTCTGAAATTTGATATTGTGATTAATAAATTAAACAAATACTTATACAACTGTTCTATTCTATTTTTTGTTCTATGCTAATGCATAGAATAATGATAAACAATAAGTATACGGTGCAATCAAGTACTTAAAAAATAATATTTAACCTTTATTTAGCTTATTTCTTTTATTTTAATCGACTAGATAACGAAACAAGTTAGACGTTTGCCTGATGGTAAGCGACATACGTGCCTATAGACAGCTACACTGCACTGCTTCTCAGTATATTATTGTTTTACTAAGGAACTGTCGGTCTTCACCCGAGACATGGGTTATTAAGTCTTTTGAGGCGGTAATTTTTGCCCGACTGCCCCAGAAGGAGGGTTATACCAGCTATAGAGCCCTTCAAGCCGGAACAAAACAATGTTTACACATTGCTGGTGCTGGCAGATTGTCTTACACTGCATTGGTACCTACCTGGATAAGGCCCTACCCTACCCTTGCATAAGGGACCTATCATCTTTTTTTGTCGGGGAGGAAACCTTCAAAATGTACCCGGTCTCCGTAGGGGTGGAGGCCAGGTTACGTGGGACTTTACCCATTAACATCAAACCACCCCAGTGGCCTTCATCGACACAATAGAGACCTTGGACTTCTAAAGAATAACAAATATATTAAAGTATCAAGTATGATTATTCCTAGTTTGTACAGGGTTGCACCACCTAATTTTTTTAAATTTGCCGCCCTTTTCCACTCTCAAGTTTGACTAGACAAACTCTAACGACCTGTTTTTTAACTGAGCTATTATTATTTAATCATACTCGTAATTAAACATGGAGCATTTTCTTTTGCTGTTTTCCGCAAAATTCAAATAGCTAGTTTTATAACATAATTATGATACAATATGGAACAGCTTTCAAATTTAGTAGCATATAATGTTACTTAATCAAATTAAGATGCCATATACGAAACAGTCGTTTCGTCCTGTCGTAGTCTTGGTAAATAGGGTGAAGTGCTTCTGTCACATCCCAAACTGCCATTTATTTATTTATTTATTCATACTTTTTTGCACAGCATAAATTCAAGGTCAGACTTATATGCAAGTTAATTGTTTTGCATTAAGTTTGGTTTGGTTACTTACCTTTATGTTATTATATACTATTATATAGAAACGTACGTCACAAACGCCGCATTCCGACACAGGACTACAAGAGTACAAAAATATTTGCATTCTGCCGATAATGTATACCATTAAGTTTTTTTTCTCTGAGAATAGTATAGCCTTGCCGTATATGCATTTGCTATGCACGCTTCTCAACCAGTTTCCACTAGAGGGTTGCCTTTTGGAAACCCAGCACAGGATTTCTTTATGACAACCCCGTGAAAAAAACCTAATCAACCTGGGAATTGAAACCAGGATCTGGCGATAAACAATCGCACATTGTGATAGTTGACCCACTTAGGCAGAACCGCTTTCATGTTGAAAACCCGTTGGTAGTTCAGCCAGACTCGGGGCTCGTACTATTATATGTGTAAATGCACGAATTACAAATAAAAAGTGGTTGGTAGTTGAGCAGAAAAAATAATAATCGTATCTTGTGTGTAACCTATGTTTAGTAGGTATTACTTTAGACACAATAAATTGTAGGTTGGGACGTGTATATCTCTTTGAGATTGCACGCATTTCTTACCTCATTTGTATAATCCATGGTTCTTGATTAGCTCGCAGCCAATCGTGCTGCCGTGATGACTAGCATCAATAGTTGTATTGCCTATTTCCTATAGATATTACAAGTAATCATGTATTACTTACCAGAAATCTATGGAACTTGTAACTTGTCTTGCATCCGATAAATAAACAATTGGATGCATCAACTGCATTCATTTGTCATGAATCCATGACTCGTAATTGACTCTCGGTCAATCACGACTTTGTTAACTTTTAAACATTTTGTTATCATTCGTCATTTTTGCTTTGACGGCAGATATTATTGACTCGAAGATAATAATTCGAATATTAAGTGGGTAGGTTAATAAATTCGAATAATAACTTGTTTACCAAGTATTTTTAGACACACAACTTAATTTATTTATAGTTAATCATAAGTAGCTCGCAGCTACTTATGTTATCGCGATAGGCTCGCAGCCGATCAGGATTTTGCCCACATTAATAGATATTTTTTAATATCACTAAACTGTTTTTGCTTAGGCGCGTGCGCTCTTCGCTGCGCACAAAGAAACAATGAGGTGTCTGGACCGTCCGTGACGTAACTGGTGGTAAAAAAACACAGTTTTACGTATCTAAACGTGCGCAACTCGCTAGTATATAGAGATAAACTACATTGTCAATTCATATATATATCTGAAGTATAAAGCAAAGAAATAGACATACTGAGATACATACTTACAAACATTATACGCTCGAAAAACATAGCCCTCATTCGGGCATAAAATACCCATGTTATAACTTAGAACTGCATTTGTAATCCTAACCCATAAGACGTCGAGAAAAGCGATCGAAAACTAAAAAGCTCCATCGACATAGCACCCCTCCCCTTCACCCGAAATTTGAAAACAAAAGAACGTCGACTAGTCAATATAATTAATTGACGGCCGATACATCAACACATTGATTTGCTAACACCTAACACACGCCACCTGGTCTAGGTGCGGCAAACTACCAGTTCTGGTTGACCCTCTTGCCTTCCTTAATACTTCTTTATCGGAACTCCTTTTACACTGGAACTATTCCAAAGCTACCAATAATACTAGATCCTCGTTTTCTTAAATCCCAGTAAGGATTATGAAATGCGTTAGGGGTTTGGTTACGTTAGTCGTGGGGTACCCGACCGACATCGATTTGTTGTTAAAACAAAAATGGATATAAAAAGCTAATGTTTGAAGACAAAATATTGGATAATATTTTTCAACATCGGTTGTTTTACATAATTATTATTATTAAATTCTATAGTATGCCTCAGTCACTTATTATGGTTTATCTATATTGTACCTACTATTCTAATAAATATTTACGAATCACATTATTTTCACAGGATACCTACCTACTTAATCTAAATATAAATATCTAGATTTTATCTATCCTGATCACAGGTCACTTTTGAAGAAAATTATTTTCCATTTGCGTGAGAAAGTCTCCTCAACCGCGTTTTACGTTTATATGATACAACTTGTCGCAACCTATCCAACGAGTCCAAATTCGGTAGGTCTACGTTTATTAGTGCAGAGATCCTGCTCCATCATCAGACCCTTTTCACCATTTTTCTAACTACTACTTACTCGAGAAGTAATTATCTAGCTCAAATTCCGTGGGCCTACGTTTATTGGTGTAAAGATCCCGTCACCACCTTTCTGCTTCATCATCAGACCCTGATCACCATTTTACTAGCAACTATCGTCGAGACCTACCTTACGAACCCTAACTTAACGAGCCCAAATTCAGCGTATCTACGTTTAATGGTTCAAAGGTCCTGTAATCAGGTGATTACAGGACCAGGTGGTGGAGGTTCCATGCTCCATCATCAGACCCAAGCGAATATCCCGACATTGATTTGGAAATCAGCTGATGATTTTCAAACAGCATCATTTCGCTTATTCTGTCCACTCGTTGAAGCGCTACGATGCCACAGACAGACAGATAGGCATTAGGCGTCAAACATATAAAACCCCTCGTTTTTGGTCGGGAGTTAAAAATACAAATTGCCGGCAAATATATCAATATGGGTATCAAACGAAAGGTCTTAACGAAACTAGTTGAATTACATAATTATTATGTTTATAATGTGATAGACTGTACATAATATAAGATCATTTTGTTTCTCCGCAGTCCCGCTTTTTGTGCTTTTATAATTTACTAGCGGTAAGGTTGCAATTTTTCTTATACTTTCATAGAAACTTACCTATTTAGATTTTTTTACTAAAGTTATATCTTTTAGTAAAAAATGTAATTGATTTTGCAGGAGGTAGCTGATAGCTATATATAAGCTTGTATATTGCCCAAATTTTATAACATCGTTTGTTGTGGCCGCTAGTTAGCGCTGCCATCGCACACCTAGCTTTTCGCAAGGTCCGTCGGCGACCACAGCGCTACGTTACGCTAAACCCATGGAAATAATAAGTACTACGACGTAGTATACGAAGTAAATATAAATCCGTGCGTAGTACATATTACTTCCATGGCTAAACCTGAGCGCTAGCCAAGAACCTTATGAACCATACCCACAGATAAAACCTACATCTATATGAACCCCAATGTTGAAATGACATCTATCGGGGATAGCCCGCACTTACTTGCTACCTACGCAATTTATCTATGTCCGGACGAGTATTATAGATGGCGCTACTCTTCCTTCTTGCAAACACTATTCTACTGAATCGCAAAAGCAGTGATTCTTCTTTGTTCATTTCAATGGTTCATTTAAACTTTTTCATCCTAACACATTTTTGACATGGCCAGGTAGGCGAAACTTCCATAGAAGCGTAGAACAGACCTCCGACGCTCATTTCTATGGCAGTCAATATGGCAGCCAACATGGCCGCCAAGATGGCTACTCCATCCATCTTGGGGTCCATCACGGGTCCATCCATTGGGGTCTCTTTCACACGTTGTTTTTATCCACTTTGCCGCAAGGCAGGCAAAGGTATTAAAACCATACAGCCTTATTAATTTTTAACCAACTTTCGTTCTCATTTGGATACTTACTATTAACCGGTAATTATCATGTAATTATATAATTCTATTTGGCGATGTTGCGAAGCCAAACACAAACTGGCCAGCTCTGCGAGCGGAACTTCAGATACCAGACTACTGAGATTGAGAGAAAAACCCTCAAAAAGTAAACCCTCAATGAATTACCTTTGGTACGGTTCTAATACGTTGTAGTAATTGTTAAGCCCTGATCGGTCCACCAACTCTAAAAGAAGTTTTACTATAATCTTACTTTACACCAGGTAGAGAAGTCAATATACCTATACCATAGAGTTTATATATTAAGAATAGAGTACGCGTTTGTCTATGGTCCCTTTAAGCAAAGCGTAGGCAGACGAGGCAGGTAAATTGAACTATTTAAAGATATATTATAAGAGTTATATTGTTAAGTAAGTGTTATGTAGTGATGAGTTTGATCTGTCACAAGCGCAAATTTCGCGCAATTTATAGTTTTCATGTTCTTACCCGTGCTAGTCTTACTTGAATTAAGCATTCTATAGTACTTGTGCCGATTTGTATTCTGTGTCCTATACTCTACCCGGAATACCAAGAAAAGAAAACAAAACCAATAGTTCTCAAACTATGCTTCAAGTTATTCTAATTCCGAAGAACTCACCTAATAAAATAATAACTTCAAAGATATGTTATTGAAAAGCAATTAAATATCTAACAAAAACAATGAAAAGAAAACACGACACACCAGAAACTTAACCACAAACACGAGAAAGAAACATGGCGAGTATCATCCGACCGAATTACAAAACACTACCTGTCATGTAAAATATTCACGTTTGCAGTACTCTTATAAATTGTTAACGTAAAATTCCATTTCGAACTTGAAATCATTGTCATTATAGGTTCAATTTAATTTAGTTTAAAAATGTTCCCTAAACGTCCTAGTAACTGTAAAAACGACACCCCAAGAACCCTTTTTACGATTTGTTAAAATTTTATTTTTGGGATTCCGGATAGCGTTTAGTGTATAGCTTCGTCACTTTCTATCGAGAAAGTAAATAACTATACCTGTTTTTCGAAATCGTCTGTCAAGTTTAAATAGCTCAGTGGTAAAGAGCTCGGATTACAAGATCGTAGTCGTGGGTTCGAATCTTGGTAGTTGGATTTATTTATTGTTTATTATTTTTAAATTATTCTTACTTATTTTCCTATTTATTATTTCATAAATTCAGTAAAAAACGGTTTAAAACCTCTAAAATTAGAAAAAAAGAAAAAGTTTTGAGGGCGCGATGCGACTGACGATTTTTAATTCCCCTTATTACCGGCGTAGCGCTGCAATCGCCAACATTTAAGTTGGCCCTACTGGAAACTGACAATATTTTTTTTTGTGTTGTTGTATATACTGTTTGCGTCGGACATAGTCAAGTCCATAGTTACGATCACGAAGATATAGGGTCAAATATCTTCGTGGTTACGATGTATGGAAGTCCCGACTCTTATCTATTACATCCTCTTTGGACATGGCCTGGCTAACAAAATAGTAAAATGACATTTCATAAAATTTTTGATTTAGATACCGTAATATTTTTAGAGGAGTTTGTAAACTGGTAAAATTAAAAGTAAAGAATTCGCCGGATCTAATGTAGGACCCGTCTGGATTAACATTTCGGCTACCAAAAGTGGTATACAATATGAAGTGTTCCGAGTTGTTGTATGTATGGAAACCATTTTCTAGACTTTATTAGCAGCAACAAATAATATTACTTCGTTACTGGATATTAAGATAGGTATAGGTACATATCGTCCGTCTATCCCGTGGGGTCCCGGGTTAGAATTGCATCCCCCCATCTCCTCGTTGGGTTTCGTAAGAGGCGACTAAGCGGGAATAAGAAGACGGGCAGCAGCGTCTTTCTTTTGGATTTATCCACCTGCGACCCCCAAGCCGCCTGCCAAGCGTGGGAATTATGGCAACCCCTCCCTTCTAAGGGGGAAGCCTTTGTTCAAGAGCGGACGTCTATCGGCTGCTAATTAATGATAATGTTGATACATATCGATGAGGTAGGTACTATAGCCGACTCATCGCTTGGAGCGTAAAATAAGTCCCTCCACAAATCTGCTCTCACAGAAAAACACAGACTGATAAATTTAGAAAATACTTCTGGCTGGGGCCCGTGGAGTATCCAGGTAAGAATGACACCGTTCCATCTCTTCCCGTTGTCCGTAAGAGGCGACTAAAAGAAAACAAGAAGACTTGTAGCAACGTATTTTTTTGATTGCCTACCACGTATACTGCGATCCCCAAGACGACTGCTAAGCGCGGAGATTATGGCAACCCCTCCTTTCTAAGCAGGAGGCCTTTCTTCAGCATTTTCAGCTGCTGATGATGATGAAAATACCTCTACATGTTTATCTGTGCTCTTTATTGGACTATGAGAATGCGCAGTGATCTATGTGTTGGCCACACACAACACGGGGGTTGACCTAACAGTAAGTAGGTTCGAATCGAAGCACAGATCCAATTTATAAAATGTTTTTTTTTTAATACCCCTGAACTGTGTGACTGTATCGTTCCTAGTCCATTGTGATACCCACAAGGCAAGCGTTGCTTCGCTTGGGGCCAAATAATTGTGTGATTATTCTGTGGATTTCTTTACATTAAAGAATTTTGGTAGCAATCGTAACACCTGTAGGTACTTCACATCTATTACAGGGAAATAAGTTTATGTGTCGGGAAGTTTGATAACGTTTTATAAATTAATTTTAGTGAAGTAGGCTTGTTCAAATTTTGTATGGAGAAAATCGCGAAATAATACTTAATTTTGAAACCTAGCCCGGTAGCGAGAGATGATTGCACTTAGCGGGCTTTGTCGAAATACTTACAGGGTAATGCAAGAAAAATTAAATACTTACCTAGTATTTTTATAAAAATAAGTAATCTCTTTCCTCTAGTTTGTCATATGCTATTACTTTCCCGAATTTGATCCTTACTTGCAAAACTATCAGATGTGTATAAGTATACAGGTGTGTTTTTATTTTTCAAAACAACGGGTTCAGCTACTGGCTAACAATATTGTTTTTTCAAAAATCTGACAATACAATTTTAGTTTTCATCAAAATCTGGTATGTGGCTCCTTGTAAGATTGTTCGCTCTTCCTTATAATTTCGGATTAGCAATCCACGTACACTGGAAAAATTCAGCCTGTATACATATTTGTTCAAGGGGGCGTTCTCTCATGGTAATGGCCAGTGACATCCCGAATGATCTTGTGGAGTGCAGGCGCACAGCAAGTTTTGACGAGGATGCAGAATCTGTGTATGCTGTAGACGCATGGAGCTCTTGCACCAGATACCCTCCACAGACTCGATATGGTATTAAAAACTTCGAGCATTCAATAATCTTTCGCCCTAAAAGGTACCACCACACTGCAGTGACGCAAAGCAGCAACATGTAAACCGTTTTTGTGAAATAAATCACTATTAATTGATGGAAGCCATAATTTTATAAAATAAGTTGTTGAAAGCGCGGGAACTCTTGTAACAGAAGCCAGAAAACTCTGACATTGGCAATTATATTGCCTTAATCATCGATATAATATATAAACTAGATAAACATTCACGAACAAAATGACATCTAAAATGTGGTCGCGGAGGTTGCAAACTTATCTGTGCTGGTGGCGGAAACGTGAACTAACGATTTTATAATGATAATGACTTTTAGTTTGACAGTTTCATATAGACAGTAGCGACACTCCTATCGGCAAAAATAAATTTTCAGGATGTGGCTTGTAAAGAAATAGCGACACAAGGGCGCTATTTCTCGCTACCACTTTTTGAATACCGTGACACCAAACCTTGTTTATATATTATATCTAGCTGACCCGCGCAGCTCCACCCACAGTGTTTTTACGTTGACACCCATTTTTGTTTTCACCCACCCCTAGATAAGAGGGAACAACACAAAACAATAATTATTCAAATCGTTTTAGCCGTTTCTGAGTTGTAGCGATATTAACGGACAGCTATTCTTTTTAACACGCTTTTATTAGCTTGACCTGTATGTATGTATGTATGTATGTATGTATGTAACTATGTATGTATGATGGTAACGGAATCTTGCGATGCAATTTTGACCCACTTCTACACGTCCAAAACATTTGAAATTTTGCACATGTATCAAGGACCGGTGACCATACACTAATATGGTATCATCGAGCTGATCTGATGCTGGGGCTCGAAGGTGGATAAGAGAACCCTTGGATGGCTACTAGTAAACTAATCGAGTTTGGGTTCATTTGATTTGTTTTAAAGAGTTCTTTTCACTTTGACTATTAATGAGGACCTGATGGTGGAACTGGAGAAGGTGGGTGACGGAACCCTGGATTGGTTACTAGTAAACACATCGAGTTTGGGCTCATTTGATCTGTTTTAAAGAGTTCTTTTCACTTTCACCATTAATGAGGACCTGATGATGGAACAGGAAGGTGGGTAACGGAACCCTGGAATGGCTACTAGTAAACACATCGAGTTTGGGTTCATTTGATTTCTTTTAAAGAGTTCTTTTCACATTAACCATTATTCAGGACCTGATGATGGAACAGGAAGGTGGGTGACGGAACCCTGGATTGGCTACTAGTAAACACATCGAGTGTGGGCTCATTTGATTTGTATTAAAGAGTTCTTTTCACTTTGACCATTAATGAGGGCCTGATGATGGAACTGGAATGTGGGTGATGGAACCCTACAATGGCTACTAGTAAACACATCGAGTTTGGACTCATTTAATTTGTATTAAAGAGTTCTATTCACTTTGCCCAATAATCATAACCTGATGATGGAACAGGAAGGTGGGTGACGGAACCCTGGAACGGCTACTAGTAAACTCGTTGAGTTAAGCTCAATCAGATACCTACGCGTAATACCAAGTTTGGTAAAAATATGATTTGACAACCTGCCTACGATTCAAGCTACGAACAAATCAATACTTGGGCTAATTTTATCCGTAGTTTAGGCGAATATTTCTAAGACTAAAAAGTATAAAATAAATTACTAGTTTAAAAAAATAAAAATACACGCTTTTAGAAGGACTACTGCACTAAAAAGCAATAAATAAATTATCGAAACCGTTCTTTCTTTCTTTCTTTCTACCCCGAGCTTGTAATTTATGGATTATATTTATGTGTAAAAGCGTGGGGCGCCTTTTCTGAATAACAGCTTAACATTTCTGTCAAATTTCAAGAACGCTAAGTATTTGTAGTCACATGACAATCATTTGTAATCATTTACAGAGAAAACGCCCCACGCCTTTACACATAAATATAATCCTAGTAATTTATTTATAATTATGTTTATATTGTTTGTTTATGTTTCTTGCCTGGAAGAGATTGCTTTTTAGCGATAAGGCCGCCTTTGTACATTGATATCTTCAACGTATTGTTCAATTTACATGTAACTTTTGGTGTACAATAAAGTGTATTTATTATTATTATTATTTATATAGATTGTACTGTAAATACGTGTGACGCTAGAAAAAAAGGATAAACGAATCGAACACACAAAAAAAGTCTTACATTGAACACCTATTATATTGAATCTCTTTAATAAAAACATGAACAAGATAACTATCTGCTGTAAATTTTAAAGGTTTCGTTAAATATTTAAAAACACACTACAGGTAAATATCCCGCACATTGTGTCTTAAAGGTGTATAAAATGAAAATCGAATTGCATTATTATTTTCTCAGATCGTCATTCTCGACGCCGGCATCGCTCTCGCTCCTCGCCTGTAAGGTATTGCTTATTTACGTTCATTTTGCACAATATACGTTTGATGTATAGACTAAAGGCCACAGAGAGTAAAGTAAATATATCTCTGTGTAGGTATATGTGCATTTGCGCCTAGCACACCTTGGTAAAATAAGTCAACTGTAGAAGATCTTGCTGATTCACAAATCATTCCACTATGAACATGTATAACCAGGTTGTGACGGACTATACAAATTAGCTAGTTAAAGTATGCCCAGTGAAATGTAATGTAATTGGTAGATAGCAATTTGTTTACTGTGTTCAATACGCACTAGTTGAGACCCCAAAGTTTCATATATTAGTAGGTTGCTCGGCTAGTTTTTTCGTACTCGACATTTTCCTGGATCCTCACTAAGAAGCCTAGAATATAAGAAGCCTAGAACATAAGAAGCCTAGAATATAAGAAGCCTAGAACATAGGAAGCCTAGAACATAAGAAATTGTACATACGAACTAGTTATAATGAAGAATTGAAGAAAGCGAAATACAGTCCATTATTGTTTTTACGTCGATTGAGGGTTTCATTTATCTCCTCCGATAGGACCCCCACACAGGTATAGGTACATATTATATTCAAATCTACACTAAAAGACGATATTTTCGGCGAGTATAGAAACGAAGTCATCCGATAACGTTTCTATGCCCTGATCTGGGTTTCTATTTCGGGTTTCTCCTCATACTGTCTCGGGCAATAATTAGAATAGTTTGGCCCATTCTCGTTTAGGCTGCCTTCTAGTGGAATGCATTGTCAGTTTCATTCAGATCCGTTTAATATGGAATTATAAACAAAGCTCATTCTATTTTAATCAATATCATACTTTTCAGGGGAGTCGAAGATAAAGAAGTTCATAGGGTACGGGCCCGCAGCCCTTCAGCTTGGTCGCCTCGACATCGAGCTAGAGATAGCTCGCGAGAACATAATACACGAACACGCGTAGGAGCCGTCGCGCCGCCCGATTATACCCTGAACAGCATTAACCCCAGTGAAGACTTTTTACAGACATCGAATAGGTATTACACATAGAACATAACAAAGGCATCTTTTAAACGAATACGGTGTTAGGTCCCTTACTCTGTCGAGATCCAAATAGAGTACCCAGTCGCTCCACCGCTTCAATGACTGGCACTGGGGAGCTTTTAGTGGATAATAATCCCTACTAAATAGCCTGGCGTACGGAGACCAACCTTTTAAAGGTGCAGTGTGTATACCACAGTACACACACACACATGCTGAAAAGTAGAGTATGCGAGATCACCCATGCAATGGACTGATCCAATAAAAACATCTGATGGCGGTCCATTGCATCAATGCCAGAATGGCAGTGAGGGACTGAATCATAAAGCGTGTCACCAGAACTCACATTACGTACAACCACGACCACTTTATCAAGAATGTAACGACTGTGAAGATTAATTAAAGACTTTGATTTATACAGCTACTGGTGTGGCCCTGGTTCCACATGTGGTTCTGCTTTCTTTTCTCTGAGGCCGCCGGCGGCACCATTGCGCTTGGTGCCCATTGTGACTCCGGCCCAACCGCCTCTCCCACCACCTCTGTATTCCGGAGTCAAACGAGTGGCGAGGGTAACATTTGCTGAGGTGAGTTGAACCCTTAAGGAACTTTGAGATCCCAATGATGTTATTTCGCATTTTAAAAGATTCCTTACAGTTTTGTAATAAGGTTGTTCTACTAATAATGTTAGTATTATTTTGCAGGGAGAACCTGAAGAATGTAACAGTGCTGTGCGATGTCTGTTGCAAGATTTGGTCTCAACCTTACCGCTGCGGGCGTCGTCGTGCCGTGAAGCAACAGTCAGCCCCTCCAATGGTGTTCACACTTCTCACTCCGAGACCCACGAACGAGTGCCGATATCCTCACGTTCTTACGTCAAGCTGCGGTAATGGTATCTTCCATTATAGTACACCATCTAAATGAAACATTTATTTAAAACTTAAGTAACAACATTAAACAACGACGGGAAGTTCTATAATCTCTGGTTACAATTTGAGAACATTATGAAATTTTCTTGTAAGAAAATAGGTAATGGATTGATGCTTTGTTTCTAACAATGTTACTTTAGACCTTTTTTGAATTGCAGATCCTCGCCTATTCCTACACAAATGCAAGGTGAACCTGAACTTTTTCGGCGTAGCATTGCTATACAGGCGTAAGTATTACTTGATCGTGATCTTATGTAAGCACCTTATCATCATATGTATAGTCTGACCGCAACTGCTGTACTGCTCCTTAGGTATGTGTGGGAAGGTAGGGAGTGGGAAGGAAAGACCAAGAACTCACATGAGATTCGTAGTGTCAGACAGATCTTACGATATCAAAGCACAATTTTTTGAAGCTGTTTATTTACGAGTATAATTATATCCAATCCCTGTTTTTGTCGAATATGGTTTTTAGATAAGTACAAATAAAGAACCAATATATATGAAATGAATTCTTGGAAATATAAAATCTTTGTTTGTTTGTAGCCATTTGTTACATGAAAAAGAAAAAGTGACAATTCAAACCAAAAAATTATAAATATTTATTTGGATCTGATATACATTCTGTTTCAACTTCACTTTCGATTTCGCTATCGGAACTTGAATCAGAGTCATCTTGCAGATTTATTATTAATAGCTCAGTAATATTATCGGACCTATTGTCGCGATCCCAGTAATCGTTTTCATTTTTTTGACATGGTCATCACTTTTCTGCTATTTTTCTGCTGTGAACTCCGAAAACAATAAATTCGGTACGTTTATCTTTTCACCTAGAGAAGAATTAATATGGTTTTGCGCTGTATTGTTTTTGACATCGGCTCAGACCAACTCGATGGGGTTCGATCAGGATGGTATAGCGGTAAACGCAGCACTGTGTGTCCATGGCTTTTAACAGTTCATCAATTCTGTAACTCTGTGTGCTCTTTTTGTGTGTTATTGATAAGAACTTGTAGTTGAGGTTTTGTCATAGTTTCGGGAAATTCAACTTTGTGGCGTCGCAACTAGTTTTGCATTTCCCTTTTGAGGCTTGTAATGGTCGGTTTTTTCTCAATTACAACGTTGTGGTATGATGCGTTGTCCATGACAACTACAGAGTTTGGAAGCAACTTATTACCTTTTCATCCACCCACTTATAAAAAGTAGGCCCGTTTGTGTTCCCATGGTAGTCGCCGGTCTTAGCATCAGATTTAAATATAGTCAAATCACCACGAACCAAGCCATTACGACACCCAGCGTGAATAAACCACATGTCATCCTTTCCCGATGTCTGCGTGAATTCCAGGTTCATATATGTCTCATCTACCACTTCTGTATTTCCTGATTTTTGACAAGTATTTCCTCCGCCACTCTAATATTGGGTTGTTCTATGAGAAAATGTATCTTCGATCAACATTTATTGAAACGGTATCCCATTTTGTGTAAAAAAAATCTCAGATATTCTCACCCACAATTCAATATAGCATCTTGTCACACTCTTGACAGTGCAGTGCATTTTTAGCCTCCGCTACGATTTTGTCGATATTTGTGACACTTTTATATTCCAAACTTTATTTGCCTGCTTTTCTTTTCTTATAATATTCGGACACTCACCTATCTTTAGATATTTTATCTCATATGCGTCTGACACAGACAGTATGTAACAAATAAGACTAGTTGTCGCCGTCTCGCCACTCGCATACCTGGTGCCGCCGGCACACTAGGCTGACGTGTCATGACTCAACCACAGAATACATATAAACTCAACGCGCCAAGCCAATGCTATGTTATTCGAGATTTTTTTTACGTATGTCTGTTTCTTTAGCACGGCCTACAGCCTAAATGGCTTGTCTTAGTTGTAGGCGTGACAGGCTATATATTTATCTAAATAAATTACTTAATCGCGGTTGTCTGTCGCAATTTTGTATTTTATTACTTCCAAAAACACCGATAATAAAAGAAGACCTTTACTATCGGTGTTTTTGGAAGTAAATGTACAAGACGACTTGAAATATACAGTATAAGTGAAACTTTTCATCACTATTCACGCTATCCATTTTTTTTTCTTAGTACCGCTGGTGGTACTACCGGTGGTACCACGGACATCAAAGGACCGGGGACAAAAAAAAAATTGTCCGTGGTACCACTGGTGGTACTACTGGACACCAAATGTTTAATTTGAATACCATATGAGGTTTTTTATCTTATTCACAGGAAAGGTTTGCCAGATGACGATGTATCAAAATGTTGTGAGTTTATAAAATACATTAGTAAACTAAGTAACCTATAGGTTCTCATGCATAATCCCTAAATATATTAGATATAACGTATCTTGTGATCAGTAATTTCACCAGCTGAACACAGCAATGTTTACACTCTGCCACAGATTACATACACTGCTGCTTGGCGGTAGAATGTCTGACACTGGCGGATAACCAGAACGGTTCCTTGTACGAGGAACCTACCACCTAGTAAATTACATTTCTCGTTGTTCTTATCGTTTTTATTTATGTGAATGTTTGCTATGATTAGGAACAATAATTGGTCCTTCAGACGTAGTTGTCAAGATACAGGATCAGCGAGGAGAAACTAACCGCGGGGGACGAGATGACCATCATGGCCTGCCGTAAACTAGGTTGTAGACAATAGACGCTATATATAATATGTACATTATGTCTAGATACACATAATGCTGGATCAGGGCCGATAGCTCCAGAAGAATGGCTAGGCGGTGTTAGGGCGCTGCGCGATTCACACGTGCGACTCGTACTACGGCAGCTGCGCCACATCGAGCGATTGAACCGCGCCTTGGACCGCGCGGTTCGCTCGCCACCGCCATCGCTGAAACCGAAAATGCGAGCATCGACCACGTGCGCGCCCGTCGCTCTTTCCACACATGTGCCATTGTAACATTGTTGTGTAATAAATTAATGGTTCGGTATTATAACCGCGTACAACCGTTGCTAAAGTTTTTTTTCATTTTAGTTAATATTAAACTACGAGGCGAACAATTAACTACCGGTCCGAATATCCTATCTGTCTCCTACTGTCAGTTATAATAGTTACCATCGATAGCTATTATGACATATTTCCGTTTCAATAAACAAAGACAGATAAGAAATATTTACCTTTACTGATTGATCTATCTTTCCGTGGTCCCAAAGCTTACCAAAGTTAAGTAGATTCATAGAAAATGACTTTCAAGTGTTTCTATAAAATATTAGCAGCTTACTGTTGGTTGTTCAAATGTCAGTCTGTCCGGGTTTTAGCTATCGCTCTATTTCGGAGGTTTATCGCGGTATAATCATCCGCTTTCTCGTAATTTTTAAATAAATGTAATGAAATTAATATGAATAATATTAAAATTAACATTATTTTAATAAATAAATGAACCTATATTTTTTATTAGATTTATTATTTATTATTAATTATCTATACTTATAATAAAACTGTAACAGGTCCAATTCTGTACATTGAAGATATTTTGAAAATTATGTTTGGAGGGCATTCTATAACCGATACTAAAGCCAAAAATGTATTTTTTTTATTTTTGTCTGTCTGTCTGTCTGTATCTCGGCTGAGCATCACGCCGAAACTACTGGATGGATTGAAACGAAACTTGGCATGATTTGAGTTAATACTCCGAGGTAGGACATAGGATACTTTTAATCCCGACATTCAGCACGGTTCCCGTGGGAGAGGGGAGTAAAGTCAAAATGTGTACTTGGTTATACGCTTGCTCCGATTTTAACCATTCTTAACCGACTTCAAAAAGGAGGAGGTTCTCAATTCGCCTGTATATATATATATATATATATATTTCTATGTATGTTCGCGCATAACTCTGGCAATTATGAACCGATTTGAAAAAATCTTTCTTCCATTCATTCTTTAATCCGTTAATTGGGTCCCATAAAAAAAATATTGCTTAGTAATAAGTAGTTCCTGAAAAAACAAGAATGTTGACTGCGCAGGAAAGCTGCAAGAAAGCCTATATAGATGTCGCTTTTTAAGGACAAAAATGGTCATAACTCTGGCAAATATTTACCAATTTCAATGATTATTTTTTTATTCGAAAGAAGAAACCACTGTAATGAACCTGTATGAATTTTATCACAACCAGATAAGAACTTCCTGGAGGACTATGAATGATATGGAGGAATTTATCTGGTAAAAACCATAAAACTGATGTTCTCCTTTACATTTCTCTGACAAATATGAACTGATTTCGATGATTCTTTTTTTATTCGAGAGAGTAAACTACTATGATGATTCCATGCAAATTTCATTATGATCGGATAAATTGTTTCTGAGTTTCTGAAGAAACATGAATTAGGTAAAAGTATGTAGACGATAATGTGATACCTAGATCATTTTACCGTCTTCGATGGTTCAATCTTTATGTATGAAAATATCACTAAAAAGTATAAAATAAAATATTCAAAAAAATAAAATTAACCGTCTTCAATAACACTAAAAAGTATAAAATAATTTAAATATTATTGAAGTTGGTGCCAAATATACACAGCAGGTACGCTAACACCAACTTCTTTAATATTTAAATTATTTTATACTTTTTAGTGTTATTGAAGTCGGTTCAATTTTTATTTAAATATTTTATTCATTATAATTATAATAAATACTAGCTGACCCACGCAGCTCCACCTGCGCTATTTTTACGTTAATTAAACTTTTAATAACAGACATTCGCATCGAATACATAACCTCCTTTTTTATAGTCGGTTAAAAACTGGGACCCACTTTTCACTTGCTCTCCGAAGCACGGACCCGTTTAGTTCAAATGGCGTTAAACGGTCACCCATCTATTTAATGACCTTACCTAACGTTGCTTAACCCGATCGATTACAAAACCTTGATAGCAACTATATATGAGTGTTCCCTTACTAATATTTATTATATTATAAAGAAAAATTGATAAAATCGGACCAAGCGTATAACCAAGTACCCATTTTGACTTTAATCCCCTCTCCCAAAAGAACCGTGCTAGATTACGGGATAAAAAGTATCCTATGTCCTACCTCGTAGTAAGATCTCAAATCATGCCAAGTTTCATTGGAATCCATTCAGTAGTTTCGGCGTGATGCGCAGCCGTGATACAGACAGACAGACAGACAAAAATTAAAAAAATTTCATTTTCGGCCTCAGTAGCGGTTATAGAATGCCCTCCAAATATAATTTTCAAAATATCTTCAATGTACAGAATTGGACCTGTTACAGTTTTATTATAAGTATAGATTTGTAAGGGAACACTCATAGTTGTTAACAATGTTTGGAAATCGATCAGGTTAAGCAACGTTAGGTAAGGTCATTAAATAGATGTGTGGCCGTTTAACGCCATTTGAACTAAACGACTCCGTGCTTCGGAGGGCAAGAACTAAGTGGGTCCAAGTTTTTAACCGACTTTAAAAAAGGAGGTTTTGTATTCTATGCGAGTGTATTATAGTGAAAGTTTAGTTAACGTAAACACAGCGCGGGCGGAGCTGCGTGGGTCAGCTAGTATTTATTAAAATTACGTCGCCACGTCCACATGGCATTACAGATTTTTGGCAATATTTTTTACTACCAATACCCTTTTTGTTTTCGCGAGGAATTCTTTAAATGTTCCCCGGGACCCTGTAGGGATCAACTGGGGAATGTGGAATTATTACCTACTAAAATCCATGCGGCTATCACATTGGACCAAGGGAGAAGAGGGACCTAGACTCTGGTGAGATCTACACTAGTTACCCTTCAGTACTTTACCTTTGAACCTGCAGCCGGGGGAGGCCCGAGAACCTGTCACGGTGCTCAAGGGGACGGAGGTCGCAATCCCGCCACTGTCCTAGCAGCCACTGCCGTACTCGATGGCTAGTTCCCACACTTCAAGCGTCCTAGTGACTCCGAAGCTTTATCGTTATTTAGAGTCCCGGGCTACTACCGATGCCTTTTTTTACGCGGGGGAAACCTTCAAAATGTCCCCAGGACCCTGTGAGGGTTCCTACGAAACCCTAAAACGCTCCTTTAGTCGTTCCACTTAGCGACCGCGGGCGTTGTGGTCGCGGCTAAAACGTCACTCATGATGTCATGACTTACGCTCACGCTAAGCTCACGACGACCCATCTCAAAAGGTGGGTCGTCGTGGTCGTCGACAAAATTGGCGGCATTTTCAAAACTCAAAGTATCAAAGATGGTGCCCGTGTAACTTACGTTATTTCATGCGGAAAGAGATATTTTAGTAGAATTGAATGTTTCTGCAGCAAAAGACATTTTAATTACATTTGAACGGAAATTAATTAAATATACCACTAATATTAAAGATGAAAAATTAAATTGACAGAATTTGAAATTATTTGACGGGCCTGTTGGTCTAGTGGTTAGACTCCCTGATCCGATAGGTCGTGGGTTCGATTTCCCGCCGAGAGTCTGGGTGTTATTTATCTATTTAAGTATTAGTAGTAGTAGTAGTATAGTGTATTTACAAAAAAAAAGTATATAAGTATTAGTATCAGTTTCTGGTTTCCATAGTACTGGCTCTGCTTAGTTTGGGATCAAATGACCTTGTGTGAAATTGTCCCAGAATATTATTATTATACTTAATTATAATTTTTTTCATATATATAAATCGATTGAAACAATAATTATTTAAGTTTATTTTCAAGGCTTACAGATTGTAACCTAACCTCTTAAATCTTTTGCTAACTCACCGTTTGTATTATTTACCTCCACGCTCAAAACACTCTATAATCCATTCCACTTGAGTTTACGACCGTAACGCTCACAAGCAAGTGGAACGAGAAAAACTGCAGTCGTGAGCGTGATCGTTGTGAACGTCAAGTGGAACGCGCTCTAAGAATCACGTAACTAGAGTAACATCGACGTCAATTTTGTTCTTGAAACAGCAGTAACAGATAGCTTAAAGTTAACTTTTTATCTGAGCTTGCTATCGGCGATAGAGTATTGGGACCGGCCGTTAGTCATCACCACGACGGTGACGTTTCGTTTGACAGAACCCGTTGCCGGCCTAGTAGTTAGATACCCTGGCTGATAACCGAGGTTTAACTCCCACCTTGATACAGACAGCCAAAATGAAATAATATACAGTTTTCGCAGTATTAGAAGTAGTAGAATAGCCCCCAATAATAATACTATAATATATGTAAAAAACTTATATCACTGGAATACCCTACGAAAATCATTTTCTAACTATCTTCAATGTATAGAATTGGACCTGTTAGTTTTATTCTAAGTATAGATTTGTAATGGTGTACCCAAGGTACCTACACCATTATGCAGCCCTGTGGGTTTTATTTTTATTTGACCACTATTTTTTGGGCTAATTTGACTGGCGCTAGGCCAGTCCATATCGCTAATCAGTGATAACTTGCTAAACAAATAATAACATAATTACCACATACCAAAGATTGTTATTTTAAAGACTTACTTCTTGTTTACTTCAATTTAAACATACTTGTTGACATTGTCATATATTGTCGTCAGTAAATTTCAGTAACAAACAATTTCGTGTGCATTTTGAGATTGAAGAATTAGTGTATAATAATTCTTACTTAATTTTTCTTTTTCTCTTTTTTTAATTTAATATTCAACTGACACTCCAGCATTATCATGTAATCCAAATACTTCTGCCCCCATGGAGAGTATGACAGATACCAATCCTGGAACATCTGGTAGTCAAAAGGATCAAAGAATCTTGCACTTTCTGAATCCAAAACAGCTGATATAATCTCTTCAGGGTTTAGAGGCTTGTGTATTAATTGGGTTACTCTATCACCAGTTAATAATCCCAGAATCGCATTTTTCACTGTATTGAGATCATATCCTCTCAATGTTTGAGCAACGCTGTGCACGTTAAAATCTCGTTTAACGTAATGGAACTTCATTAACATCTGAGTCAAAATAATTGATAAACTCCCGTAATCAGACCTAGGAATCATTATTAAAGAAGGGAATACTTTATACATCGTACTAGTTTTTGCTATCCATGGTTCTGATGCCGTGCCAATAATTATTATTTTGTCATTTCCTGTGATCGGTTTCACTACTTCCTTGAAGAAGTCCCTCGATAATCGCGTGGGATCAAACATCTTTTCCTCCTTTGGTACTTTCTTGTAAAACAACTTGTCTGCATCTTCAACAAGTATGACTGTAGGCTGCATCAGTTTACTTATTCGGTTTATAAATTGGAACATTTTTTTCATATTCTTTGGTCCAGGGAACTTGTTGTATACATTCATAGGGGAGAGGTCGATTAGAAGGGCATTAGTTTCAGTCGCAACTGCGTACACTAACGTTTTCTTACCTGAACCTTTGGGACCTACAAATAATTGTGTTCTTACTGCATTAGGACAGGATGACCCTAATGTTAAGACACAGCGGATTCTGACTTGTTCTTTAATATCGCCAACACAGTGTGGTGGGAAGGACGGTGTCCATTGAACAGCTCTCATATCAGCAGCAGCGTAATTCCTATCTCCCCAATAATCATCCAAAGTCATATGAGGGTATTTTCTTACGATTCCTTGATCAGCCAATTGCTGAAACATGGCTGCGGGGCTGACTTTATCAGGTTTAGGAGGTTTTACTTTCTTCGGTTTCTTCCGTTTTCTACTTTGAGGCACCTTAGCGACACCTGCGGCAAGATAATCATTTTTCAAAGCATTACGTAAAATGTTTAGTTCAAGTCGCATCATTTCGTCAACTACAGGTCGTAATTTCAAATTGGCGTCTTGATAAGCATCTTCTGTGAGAAGTTTAAGAATATATCCTTTAATTGCATCTAATGGAGGATCTTTTTCGTCTATGTATTTCCAATGATTCTCATAATTCACCCACGCTTCAAGTAAAGTTTCATTGGTTTTTCCAACAGTTATGTAGACACCAGGATCACTATCAGGGTTTAAACGTGATTTCTTATAATCCAAAAGTCTTTTCCGTTCTCTTTCTCTAGCCTCCATCTCTATCCGCCTTTTATCTTCACGCGCAGCAATTTTTTCAGCTTTTATTTGTTCTTTACTTTTGGGATTACCTGCTTCTGCTTTAAGTCTTTTATCTTCTGCTATACGCCATTCAATGTATTCTGGTATAGTAAATGTTTCTCCTCGTACGATTAAAATCGAGCCTCCCTCTTCTGGATAGGGAAACTCGTCAAATAAACGAACAGCTTGGTACCATTCTGTAAGCCACTGTCTAATTTCATCAGATATATCTTCCATAATATCACCTTCTCGTAATCTCAATACACGAGATTTTTCGGCCAAATTATCCTCTAAAAATTTTTCATAATATTTACGTCTGTATTTTCGTCTCTCTTCTTTTACTTTCTCCAGCTGAATTTTTGCTGAGGGTGGGTTCCATGATGGAATAACTAATCCAAGCTTTTCTCTAAGTTTTCTATCACGAAGCTGCTCTCTTTTTATTTCTTGAAATCGTTTGCATATTAATTTTATTAATTTTGCGGCCTTTATTCTAAGCTCTTCTTTTGCTTGGGGTTTCTTAAGACCTGCTAATTCTAAGTATAAGTTTACATCTTTATTAAATTTATGAGTCTTCTCTTTTATGACAAATCTTGATCTTTCCATTCTTTGAATGTTACTAATATGACGATTATACTCTTCCTGTAACCTGATTTGTTCTAACTCTTCAGGTGATAATACAACAGAAGTTTCAGACTCTTCAATTTGTTCACCCATGGCTAGTTTTCTTTTTATTTCAGCTTCTTTAGCTTCTCTTAATAATCTTTCTTCTTCTTCTCTTACTTCTTCTATTCGCAAAATTTCAGAAGGTGTTGGAGGTGGATCACCTATACGGTGTCCAGCAAAGATTTCATCCATTATATGCTGCATTTCTGCTTGACGTATTTCAAAAGGATAGAAAAATGGGCAGATTATTTGAACGTCATCGGGTTTAATTAGCATTTGCTGTAAAGCATTATCTGGATACGTGAATTCAAATACCTCTACTTGTTCCAATGTTGATTTCAGTTCTAGTATACGGCACGTTATTGCATCTATTATTTTCCTTATGTATGGCCTTCTTTGTACCTGTTCCATTTGGTCATAGCATTCGCATAACTGGTTATATAACCAGCAATACTTAGAGTAGACCCGGGCTACAATTTCTACTGCTGTTGCTTGAGGCTTGATACCTACGCAGGCAACTGCTAGCTCTTGTAAACGTTCATCTTCGGCTATGGCATTTTTGAGTTGCTCTTTAATGTTTAACCATTGCTCATAATAATCTTTGTTAGACATGTTGAGTATTTATTTATTGGTAATTTTGTCCTTCATACATTAATTTAATCACGCTATTGTATTATTAAAAATATTTTACTTGAAACGTGTGTATATAATTGTCCATTAACATTTAAATCTACACTATGTTCATGATTTCTGTTACAAAACAATCATTTATTAATATAAATGACAGATTTACATATCCTCAAGTTGCCTATTGTTGAATGCTCGTTGAATGTTGCCAAAATGTTGCATATCATGGAAGTAGGATGTTTTTTGATGGTTTTATGGTTTTGATCCAATATATATAGTGAAAAATTCTATATCTATGTTTTGATCAAGGTTTTGATGTTGTCTATCTTTAGAGGAGAACCACATCTTCATGGATACCACTATAAGTGCCTATCATATGTAAAATATAAATCCGTGATCATATCATCTTGGCCATAGATAAGCTTCTTGATCTAAGTAGGTGCAAATATAGTGTGTATCTGTGTATCATAGGCCAGGGGTGGCGAACCAATGGCACACACAATACTTTTGGCACGACACTTGATCACATATATCATTATGTCCCGAGAATTTTTCAATAAATAATTTACTATAATAAGAAATACAAGCTACGCCTATGCTACAGATTGTTCGGATGTGGTGCGCGGGGTGGCAAACGTTGTCTTAGTAGGGAGTACCTACTATTTTCCCAATAATCACAAATCAAAATTATTTGGCCTATTCCCAGTAGTTCTACATTTAGTTCTACATGTATGACTACTAAGAAAAAAAAATCCTGTTAGTTCTACACTCATGTAGAACTAGTAAGAATACATTAAATATTATTTTTTCATTCCTAGTAGTTCTACACGATGACGTACTGCAAAAAATATTACATAAACTTTATTAGTGAGTGTGCTAGTAAACTTATATAGGATATTTTTTTTCTTCAAAAATTTGATATTTTAAGTGTTTGCTTTTTTTCCTCTAATTCATTCTTATCAGATATAAGAAAAATATTATACCAGAAGTACTAGGACAACAGAGGGCACAAAGAGGTTTCATTTCTCTTGTGATATCATGTTACCCTTACCATTTCTTACCTTAGGTTCGTATATACCGGGGTACTGGCATCACCTCCTTGAGTGCCCGGTCCATTGTAATTCCAGAGAATACGTCCAGAGGAAGGTCAATGGGCTTGGGACGTTGTACACTGGGCACGGGGTAATATCTCCACTCTGGGGTGGCCAGCTGTTGCTCGGTGGCGAAGCCTTAGGGGGGAGGGGTCTGAACTGCTGTTCCGGGTATATGAGCAGCAGCAAGCTACCGGTTGAGTAGCAGCAAGGCGCAGGGGGGTTGTAGGGCGGGGGCACCGCTACAGCTGTTCCCGATTGGACCCGTCGGTTGAGCGCGGTGGTGGTGCAGGGTGGAGTCGGGGCCGAAAGGCCTTAGGGCGGGGGCACCGTAGCAACCGCTCTGATCTATATGGGCGCCGGCAGGCGGCTTTACCGGGGTATGGGGTCTGGTAGCTCGATCCAATCTTAGGGCCGAAAGGCGATAGTACGAGTAGTATAGTATATACCAGAAGTACCAGGGCAGCATAGGACATAAGCAAGCCTCATGAATATGGATACTAATCTGAAATACCCTGGTTGACCGCCACCGGGTGAACCTATATATCGAAGGTTTCTCCCACGTGAACAAACAAAAAATATTCTGCTCACTAATAAAGTTCTAATTTTCTAATACGTCATCGTGTAGAACTACACACATCAAAAGTGTCTAGGGATCAACATATATTTTTGCAATAACTTTTCTCCTGATTGATATTAATTAAAATTTTCTTTAAGGATTCATCAAATAAAGTGTTTTCGTTTGTCACAGTAACGATAAACCAAGTCACCTTTGCATTAATAAAGAAATTTGCCATTTTCCTAATAAAGGGATTTTTGACATTTGAACCACTAACGCAAAAGTTCGAAAAAAAGACTGAAATAACAGTTTTCTTTAAAATTTTATTGGGTAACTTAAACAATTAATAATCCGTGTTTCTACCGCGAACACTAACAACACAAGAACATCGGTTTGGCATACTCAAAATGAGTTCATCCAAATCACGCTGTGGAATGGCCGCCCATGTTCGTTGCAACAACAAAAAAAGGTCTTCTTGTGACTGGATACCCTCCATATTCGGCAGAGCTCTTCTCTGTAGCATATCCCATGCATGCTCAATCGGGTTCAAGTCTGGCGACTGAGCAGGCCAGGGCAGGACATTGATGTTAGCTGCGGCGAGAGTCTGTCTTACAACTCTTGCGGTGTGCGGTCGTGCATTATCATGCATTAACTGAAATAAGGGACCGATTTGCACTGATTCAAATTATGAAATGCACCAAAAAGGATCCATATAAATTTATAAAATCATAAATTTATTACAAAGCCACATCTCAATCTCAAGAAATCCGCTTAAAAATGCTTGATCCCTAGACACTTTTGATGTGTGTACTAGGAATGAAAAAATAATATTTAATGCATTCTTACTAGTTCTACATGAGTGTAGAACAGGAATTTTTTTTCTTAGTAGTCATACATGTAGAACTAAATGTAGAACTACTGGGAATAGGCAATTATTTGACGGCACGTCTATGGCCTTTCTTCCTTTCTTTATAAAAAATGGCACGTTGATATATAAGGGTTCACCACCCCTGTCATAGGACATTGCGTGGGATTAATTCTAAACCATAGATATAAAAATTTTCACTACATCTAAACGATTGTGCAAGGTTGTTTAAAACCACAAAATTCTCGACCTGCATGTACAAAAAACTGTTTATTGTCCGTGGTACCTACCAGCACTTGTGCAGTGGTAGAATAACATGGACAATTCTCATAACCACTCAAACGATAGAATATAGATGAATTAATTAAATACTTAAAAACCATGGTTGGACTGTTTACATTGCACAGCATTATATAGATTATACATACACTGTTCTGGGTGGTTCTGGTTCCTTCCTCAAAGGTCTTTGACTCTACCGTGACCACGTGACCGCACGACTTTTATCCAGAGTAGGTTCTTTAGAATACCTAAGCGTTAAATAAATTAATATTTATGAAACCATATCTCAGATGGTAAGATATGTGCCGTGTCAGATCGGTGCTGTTGTAGTAAGTGATGACCTTAATATAAGCAAACCAGTTTACTTACAAAAGTCTTATTAATAAACATAGTAGCAGCTTACAGGCTGCCAATTATACTTATAAATGATTCACTGATATGATAATAATCATACTAATGAAATTTTAAAATATCTGACCACCTTTGCCTGTTTTACACATATCAAGGATATTTTCTTAATAATTAAAGAAAAAAACAAGCTTGCTGAGTTTTTTAACCGACTTCAAAAAAGGAGGAGGTTCTCAATTCGTCTGTATATATATTTTTTTTTTTATGTATCGTCATGATCGTAGAATAATGTCGGATTTGAAAAAAATGCGAAAATCACTTTTTACCATATTTGGATACTACATTGTCGAAATATTATTACTGCATCAAAGAAAAAATTCTATGTATTTTGGTTTATTAAATTAATCAGTCGGTATACTGACGGATTTGATAAGCGCTCATAGTAAAATGACGCTTAGGTATATTCGTCTTTGTACGACGCGCGCGGATCTCCCGCCGCCCTCTCCCGCTCCCGACGAATATGCTCAATCGTCACTATTTGACGGATTTGCCCATGCTTAACTAGCGTCAGTTCTGACTATCCGTCGGTTTTCTACGGAAAAAATTAAATCAACTTATAATTTAATTTACATAAAAATAATAATTGTGATCTGATGATACATTGCGTTTATGTTATAGTTAACAAAATTTGGATTTTCGAGTTGTATGTAATTATATTACAATTTTCTATGGACATGATAGTGACGCGGGATCACAACTGACGATATTCTGTGGACACGGTTATTTATCTAACGGTCGTATCTGACTATCCCACTTTGTTCTTTGAGCTTAATTCACTTCCGCCTATTTTCTATTGAAAAACAATGATTATTTGTATATTTTTCATATATTTTTTTATTAAAATATAATCGAATCCAAGTAATAAATTACCTGTATAAATAAAAAGAAGTAAATTTGAATATTTCTATACTTTTGAATCTTTTTATTTTAAATCGACTTTGGCCTTTGGTTACGTTAAACTATGATATTAATAATTTCTAACAAGATATTATCTTGTACAAATACTATTATTTACATATACTGATATCTATCTGAGCACGCAACCTAACAGAAAAGATTAAGAACATTTTTATGAAGAAGTATTTTCAGACGGCGTACACGGATCAAGCGAAATAATAAAATATATATTTTGTGCAGTATGAAGTTGTATGTCGCTCGCCGCATTGCGAAATAACATTCGCGAGGGAGCAAGTGGGCGCTCAGGTAAATAAAGATTTTAGTTCATGTGTTTCGGCCGAAAACTGTACAGAACTGAAGAAATTAAATCATTAACCAAGATCTTCGATCACCGGTACTCGCAACGTTAGCATTTGTATGACTATCTAGCGCTTGCGGGCGGAACGAAGCGATGGTCTTACTCGTGCCTACTGTTCTTACTTGTGAAATTAAGCATTCTATAGTACTTGTACTTGTTCATATTCTAAGACCATAATGGTCACATTGTCATCTCTTTTTCTCATGGACCCACTATTTTGTCCCATCAGTGGGTCCACGAGGGAGAACTATTTCTCGTGCCCCACTGCACTCTAAACATTTCAATATCACTTTTATTTCATTGTTAGGGTGAATTTAAGTATGCAGGGCCCTTCGGCCGTTTAGGAAACCAGAGTTTGGAAACCAGTTTCATAAAAGGCTTTTTTTATACCTGTACGTAACTGGTTTCCTATAAGTATTTTTTTATACCTCTACGTAACTGGTTTCCTAAGAGTACTATGCTATTATTGTTTGAGCCACCTACGAAACTAATAACCGGATTTCGGGATAAATCTTGATTGGTATTGTATTTAATTAATGGTTTTTGTAAATCCGTATTTGTACATTTATGTGTGATTTATTTCAGATATTTGAATTTAATAATAACATTTATAACATAATATTAATACCAGCCCTTGTCTATGTCCCACGTGTTGGGCACGGGCCACCCCTCAAGATGAGGGAGCTAAGGCCACCACGCTAGCCAAGTGCGGGTTGGCGGACTTCACACGTCATTCGAGAGGTAGTTAGGCTTTCTCAGACATGCAGGTTTCCTCACGATGTTTTACTTCACCCAAAGCTAGTAACAATCGCACAAAGACGATTCGCACCATGATTCTTTAAATAAATCAGAGGTGCGAGTCGAGCTTCCAAGGCAATCGCTCGCCCACTGAGCTGTTACCGCTATATTAATGAAGAAAAATATATTTATATTGTTAACAATACAAACATTGATAATTATAAGCTCAGTGCTTGTTCACACAATTCAATAACTTAAAACATAACAACTTGTCTTAAGATGAAATGAAAACAACTTTCTTAGTTTAGTAATTAAAATAAAAATGCGTATGGTGAAATAATTTCAATACAGTGCCCCACAGTTATTAGTCCATTTTTCAAATCTTTTATTGCATTAGTAATTCCAGTATCTATTTCTTGGTAGCATTTACTTTTTTTTCAAGGTTTTTAAAAAAATATTAGCAACTTTAGTCTCCTTAATCAAAATTTCTAGTAAATTGGCTACTGTACCAGAATAGTTATTCAGTGACATGAATTATAAACCTTTACGGAAACTAGTTACGTAGAAGTGTAAAAAAATACTTATAGGAAACCAGTTACGTACAGGTATAAAAAAAGACTTTTAGGAAACTGGTTTCCAAACTCTGGTTTCCTAAACGGCCGAAGGGATGCAGGGCACCTGCAGCGCGACCGCAACACGGCTGCAGCACTTCAAATTTGAAGTCAAGTTTGAATTTGAAGTAAGTTTATATATCTATACTAGCTGACCGCGCAGCTCCACTCGCCCTCTTTCACTTGTGAATCTAAACCATTCTGGAATCCCCTTGAACACACACAAACAATTTCATCAACATCGGTCCAGCCGTTTAGGAGGAGTTCAGTGACATACACACGTACAGTAGAATTATAAATATATAAAGAAGATGGAGCATCATTCATTCTACTTACCATGTAGTCCCCTTTCCTTTTTTGTTAGGTACTTCCGACCTTATTGTGTGAAGAAGAAACTATTTCTAACAAAAAAATAAACACCGATTCCCAAAAATAGAATGCAAGAAAAGAATACTCCTCAAAGAAGGCTTTATTGTTCTAGAAAAATCTATAGGTAGGCCATTATGTTGACTCTCGAAGAAAGACTAGATACAATTGAAAAGTTTTGGAATTTGGGTGATCGTGAAAAACAATGTTGCATGTTCTAAATTCTACTACCCCACAGAAAAAGAAAACTAGAGATTTAAAGCAATCATTACCGTCAATTCACTTATAATTATTCTTGAAAAAAGGGCTCATCAAAAATAGATGCTTATAAAAACATGCATCAAGTAGTTAAGGGTTAGTTGGACAGCTTGGGATAAATACGACGAAAGGACTTCGATTTAAATAGACTAGAGATGGAAATATAAAAATCATAATCGTACTGTTGATGATGAAATGATTGGTTGAGTCGTCGGTTTGTGCCCACGTTAATTCATTTGTACCAGTATAGTCTCAAACGATGCACCAAACACCTGTATATAAAGAATGGCCTGAGCTCAAACATTATTCAAATACAGCTAGTCTGGTCTAAGGCAGTACGACTTATAGTTACCCTTAACACTTATTTTAATTTAATCGTCCATCTACCCAAAAATTATACCATGTGATCATCACACTGTCACAATTTTAAGCAAACACAATACCCACCTGACGACCTTGGAGAACAGTAGGTATGCAAACCATTTAAATAGTAAACATTTATCTAGAACCTTGAAGGAAAATGCAAACCTTTGATATTCAAAAGGTTTTGTCCGTGTCCTTACGGGCAATTGAGTATTGTATTATAAACGAATGCTTTCATGTTATAATTTCATCATATTATGCGATATGGTTGGCAAATACTCGTAAGGCTATTGCTATATTTGACATGAAGGTATTGCCAAACGTGGGGCACCAGCACCACCATTGAAGTCACCAGTTGCGTTTATAACTTCTTAAGGAAGTTTGTATCGAAGGTTATCGATTCTGATCAGACAATTGCGCTGACCATAATCGAAATCGCATGGTAACATAAGACACAATATGCATTTTTTATGGTAACCATGGCTAGCCAAAGACAATAAGCAGGGTAGAATTATATGTCATATTGAGTATGACAAATTCCACAAATTGTCATATTCTACCCTACCAATAATTTTATTTGGCTGGCCACCGGTCGGCAATCACTCCTGTGTTCATATATTTACTGTTGCAAATTTGGTCTTATAAAGAAAAACGGGTATCCGATATCAATCTACCTATAAAATACTGACCACCTTCTTCTACCTACTTCTCATGGTCTAAATAGAATGTGACAGATAACATATCCGCCAATATTTTACTCAGTAAGTCCATAATGATCGGAAAATAAAATCCGCCATACTTTGAACAGTAATTTTTCGAAGAACAATGTCGTATAATACTATGTGACGGTGTATACTCCAAAGTAAAACGAAGCATGTGATTTTTCCAGAAATCTGTGTAATTATATGTTCTTATTTTTATACCATTTTATAACAAACCCTATTTTCAACTTATTTGCCAATTTTTATAACTACAGATTTAAATTTAAAAAAGTTATGACAAAAAAACTAACATAAATATTTGAAATGGCTGCCCTGTAAAGTTTAACATTTGTTAGATCCGTCACTATTCTACGACTATGATCGTATGTTCGCGCATAACTCTGTCAATTATGAACCGATTTGAAAAAATCTTTCTTCCATCCATTCATCAATCCATTGATTGGGTCCCATAAAAAAATTATTGCGTAGTAATAAGTAGTTCCTGAAAAACAAGAATGGTGACTGCGCACTGAGAGCTGCAGGAAAGCCTATATCGATGACTTTATGTCGCTTTCTAAGGACAAAAAATCTTTTAAAAAAAAATTGAACCGACTTCAATATCACTGAAAAGTATAAAATAATTTAAATATTATTGAACTTGGTGCCAAATATACACAGCCGGTAAGCTAACACCAACTTCAATAATATTTAAATTATTTTATACTTTTCAGTGATATTGAAGTCGGTTCAATTTTTTTTTAAAAAGATTTTATTGGCATTATCTTCTCAGTAACGGCCGGGTTACCACCGTGTAGTCCCTCCATGGGGCCTAAGTATAATAAATATATTTTGATTTTGATTAAAATTGAATCACTGAAACACTGAAATTTAAAAATAATGTACGACAATAGTACCTTGGCGTAGTATGACCAAAGTACGACTGACGACCAGCGATATGCTACCCTAACAGGAAAGCTGACTGTCGACCGAAAAGCGATCTAAAAGGGAAAGTCACCACTCCACCGATTTGTCTTCGACACTATGCGAATAAAATACGCGTGGTTTTTTATCGCAATTCTGTCATATATACATATTAATATAAATGGATATCATAATAATAGATTCATATTAATATGAATGGATTTAAAATTCGCCGCGGTGTAAAATTTTTGTGGTATGATGAACTTACACGCGGTGCGATGTGTATTTAATCCGCGCGAATATTTTGTGCAGTATGAAGTTGTATGTCGCTCGCCGCATTGCGAAATAACATTCGCGAGGGAGCAAGTGGGCGCTCAGGTAAATAAAGATTTTAGTTCATGTGTTTCGGCCGAAAACTGTACAGAACTGAAGAAATTAAATCATTAACCAAGATCTTCGATCACCGGTACTCGCAACGTTAGCATTTGTATGACTATCTAGCGCTTGCGGGCGGAACGAAGCGATGGTCTTACTCGTGCCTACTGTTCTTACTTGTGAAATTAAGCATTCTATAGTACTTGTACTTGTTCATATTCTAAGACCATAATGGTCACATTGTCATCTCTTTTTCTCATGGACCCACTATTTTGTCCCATCAGTGGGTCCACGAGGGAGAACTATTTCTCGTGCCCCACTGCACTCTAAACATTTCAATATCACTTATTTCATTGTTAGGGTGAATTTAAGTATGCAGGGCACCTGCAGCGCGACCGCAACACGGCTGCAGCACTTCAAATTTGAAGTCAAGTTTGAATTTGAAGTAAGTTTATATATCTATACTAGCTGACCGCGCAGCTCCACTCGCCCTCTTTCACTTGTGAATCTAAACCATTCTGGAATCCCCTTGAACACACACAAACAATTTCATCAACATCGGTCCAGCCGTTTAGGAGGAGTTCAGTGACATACACACGTACAGTAGAATTATAAATATATAAAGAAGATGGAGCATCATTCATTCTACTTACCATGTAGTCCCCTTTCCTTTTTTGTTAGGTACTTCCGACCTTATTGTGTGAAGAAGAAACTATTTCTAACAAAAAAATAAACACCGATTCCCAAAAATATTTTAAAATGCATTATACATACAATGACTGTAGAACTAGTAGGATTTTTTTCCCTAGTAGTCATACATATAGAACAAAATGTAGAACTACTGGGAATAGGCCCTTTTTAAGCTGGTGTGAAATACATGAAAAATAACTGTAACAAATGCCCAGTTGTTTATAATGGCAGGCTTATCACTTTGTATAATTCGAACGTCTTGCTAGCCTCGTTAATAAGTTGGTAAAATAAGATGATGCATAGGTATTATCAGATTTCTATAGAAATAAGCAGCACCTTTGATGTTTGTCCTATTAATTTCACTAACATCTGTTTCCTATGTTATCAGTTTATCTGTTTAATAAATAAATAACTTTCATTAAGAACTAATAATAAATAAAAAAGCCATTTATTCCATATCTCATGCAAAGAGTAAGTAACGTAAGTACTTATTTGTTAGTAGGTAGGTTTGTAGGTAGCGCAATGCATGCAAACTATCCATGCGTTTTTTTATAATTATTATTGCATTATTAATTCTTCCTTTTCTATACCCCGGAGGTTTCTTTTCATCATCTAGTTTCTATAGTCCACCTCAGAAAAAGAAAAGGAATGTTGGCAGGTCAATAAGACGGTGGGCTGATGACGTGATACAAATGGCTGGGAAGGAATTAAATTAAACCATACCTTAGTAGGTACGGTTAGTTTTCTTTCGTTTTTACGGTTAGTTTTCTTTCGTTTTTGAGATATGGGTCCCTCTTCGGGTGAAGGCTTCGTGTCCATCCATTCCTTCCCAGCTATTTGTATCACGTCATCAGCCCACCGTCTTATTGACCTGCCAACATTCCTTTTCTTTTTCTGAGGTGGACTATAGAAACTAGATGATGAAAAGAAACCTCCGGGGTATAGAAAAGGAAGAATTAATAATGCAATAATAATTATAAAAAAACGCATGGATAGTTTGCATGCATTGCGCTGCCTATCGACATCTGAAACCAAAGAGTAGAATCAGGGTAAAACGCCTTGAATCCTAAGAAATTTGATACCATTTAGTTTCATACTGCTGCTTACTGCGGTCGTACTAAATGACTTGGTCGGTCTCTTAGGCGCTGCACAAACGTAGACACTTTTTTTTACTGACACGACACGGCACACCGTCACAGAAAACCGAGTTGTGTCCCACACAGGATACGAACACCGATTGAAAATCGTTGGATTGCGCAGAGCAGTAAAAATTGTTAATTTTGCTTGTCTTCTACTGACGACTTTTTAGTGTCCGGTTACCTACACCTAACACTTTTTAATCGAAGACAAGTATGTACTTGTTGAGTTTGTCAAATCGAAGCAACTGGCCACAAAAAGCATTATTATATCGATGACAAAAAGTGTCTACTCTCCGTAGGGAGTAGGAGTGGGCGTTGAATGAACGAACTGTTTTCTTACTGTTTTTTTTTTGGCTTCAACGAATAAACCAGTTTACAGTCCACCGATAAACTAGTCTAATGATAGACTAGTTTATCGGTGAACTTTATGCAATACGTAAGTAGTGAACGTCGACCATAAATTATTCGTCAACAGTATAAACTAGTCTAAACTTTAGACTGTTTTAACGGTTTATCGCTGACGATAATCGGTCGCGTTTCTTTGACAGTAAAGGCGTCGACGACCTACCTCTAGTACATAAGTCACACTAAAAGTTTCCGGAACTGGCCACTTACATAAACAATATTTAAAAAGTACAACATTACAACCTTAAATTACAACATTTTAAAATGGAACTCTTTGGGAGTGTCCTAACTAAACGCGATCACGCGATCATCGCGCGAACGAACGACGCGACCATCGCGCGATGAAATCTCGTGTCCGTCAGGATGACCGGACCACAGCACGGATTCACGTGAAACTTTACCAAGATTTAGTAACTATTTTGTACTATTTTGTACCTATGTTTAAATATTTTGTACCTCAGTAATAACAGAGTTATTTAATAAATAAAGTGGGAAGCCATTCTGACGTCAGGATGGCTTCCCACTTTTTACTTTGGGTACTTACGGTCCATATATTGCCGAAATCTTTGCATAATAATTTAGTACCTTTTTTGTACCTACGATAAATATATGAATACTTAATGTATTCCATTTAAAAATTACTTTTATTTCATTAAAAACAATTATATATGGAGCATTATTCATCTGACATTTGTCTGATATATTATAATGTAACATGTAGTCCCCCATCCTGCGAAACAGAGCAAGTATTCAGTATTTTCTTTAGGATATTCCGACCCCACTTAGCGTTTCATAATTCTCCATCATGACATACATTCATGCAGTAACAATCATGTGCTACATTCGACCCTCTCTGATGAAATTTAATAGATCACATTTGAATCTTCATCAAAATTTAACAACGTAGGTAACCTGGTAACGAGGGCAAATAATATTATTAATTGTTTTTGAAGTTAGAACTGCACAATTTCTTAACTTTTTTCAATTACGATTACATATATTAATATAATATTCTGGGACAATCCACACACGGTCATCAGATTCCAAACTAGGCAGAGTCTGTACTATGGAAATCAGACAAGTGATACTAATGCTTATATACTTTTTTTGTAAATACATACTTAAATAGATAAATAACACCCAAACACTTGGTGGGAATCAAACCCACGACCTATCGGGTAGCGGGCAGGTTGTCTGACCGCTAGATCAACAGGCCCGTCATAAATAATTATTGTAATAATGACAAAAGAAACTGACAGATATTAAAAGTGATCTATTAAATTGGCCCTACTTTAGGTAAGTTTTGCACTTCCGAGTTGGGTCCTAGACGTCCATCAAATAGGGCTGCAAGTCTTTTTTGTAGTCATAAGCACTAGCTTGGCTGCAATCCCACCTGATTGAAAACTTATTAAAAAGGATATTTTACTCCCTTGAAGACACCCACATTACATTATAAGACGAAGGTTCTTACGAAAAAAAAATTAAAAAAGTTGCGCAGTAAATTAGTTAATTAGGTGGGCGGAGCTGCACGGGACAGCTAGTTTTATATAAATAAAAGTACATAAATAAAAAAAATATAATGTATAAATTAAAAATTATTCACTTATAATACTGATAGCATAAATAAATAATTAATAGCATTTTATACAGAATATATTACAGAATTCCAGCAATATACTATGATCTTATACGATCTGTAAAGGGCACATTCTCATATGCTTGTAAACTTCAGGAAATTATTAAAAAATATATTACTAGGAAAAAAAACAAAACATTTATTTAATAAACGAGGGAACCCCCCTGCTTAGGCTCAAACATAGTCACCAACGGTTTGTGGTCGGTACGCAATTTAAAACGTCTCCCACATAAATACTGGTGCAACTTTTCTAAACAAAACACTATAGCCAGCGCCTCGCGTTCAATCTGAGAATAGCGTCCCCAATCCCAAACTGTAGCCAAAGTTTAAGTTCCCAGAGAAACAGGTGGCAGAAGGTTTTATCGTCAATGTTAAAACCATAGATTTAAGATTTTTTTCACTACGTTCAAAAAGATGAACATAGCGTGGGAAGGAGAAGTTCTAATCAAATACAAACTGCACGAGTGCAACAGAGGCAGATATAAAATTCTTTTTTTTAATTCCGCATCACTTTTGACATTAGCCACTGCAACGCTGCCTCGCGGTCTGTTTACTGTCAAAGTAAATCATAATAATTTAGCACGATCTCAAAGGACCATGCCCATTTGTGCCCCAGAAATGCCCAGATAAAGTATATTACAAGATTGCTCTAATAAATAAAAACTAGAATTATGTTGTTAATTTAAAATCATATGAAGCACTGGATAAATAATAAAAAAAAATGAGACGTTCTGTTGACATTGCAGTACCAGTGTATCTAACCAAATTGTTTTCACATACATATTGACACTATATAATGGATACAGACTAGATAATTCCAAATAACTGACATGTTTATCTGATAACATACAGATAAGTATATAAAAGAACACTGATCTGGCTTCGCTTATGTGATGATGATCATGAAGTTCCTAGTGAAAAACTAATAGCAATGTTGTCTGTAAACGAAAAATGTATAAAAAAACAGTAGGAGGTTATCATGTTTAATGTCCAATATCTTTTGAACCGGTGCTTTATATGACATTATAATATACTGCTTTACTTATTATCTGATAACATACAGATAAGTATATTAAAGAACACTGATCTGACTTAGCTTAGGTGATGTTCATGAAGTTCCTAGTGAAAAACTAATAGCAATGTTCTCTGTAAACGACAAATGTATTAAAAAGCCAGTAGGAAGTTATCATGTTTAATGTCCAATATCTTTTGAACCGGTGCTTTATATGACATTAAATCTAGTTATCATATAAATACTGTTAAATAGTTATCATATAACATAGAGCTGCAATTTGGGCATTGCATGGCATTTCTGACTTTCAGTTCCATACTAATATGGGCATGGTCCTTTATAATATAAAATATTATTGTTCCATTATGGTGGCTTGTGCAATAAGTGCATGTGATGTTACAAATCGTACTACAACGAATAAGTAAACATTTCACAGGTAATTGATTACTATTCCTGACTGAATTTTTGCTTGCTATATTTTTATGGTTTTGGTTGAAAATTTGGTTGAAAATTCTAATAATATCGTAGAATACATGTTTTTCTTCAAACTGATCATAATTTACTACTTTTATATGAAGAATAGCGGGATATTTTGTGTAAAATTTAAAACGATTTGTTTACAATAGGGCTTGAAAAAGTCCTGACTCATGACGTCAGGACTTTTTTTAGTACATAGAAAGAAGAAAGCGGATGCCGTTGGTAATAACTTCTTGTTGAGTTGAATTACTCTTTTTAAAAACTTCAGCACATTGAGTTAAATCTTGTTTATATATATATTATATAAAATATAACAACTCTAGATGTATATACGTGGCGTACTCATGCATATTATGACGATAACAACTTTTATAACTTTTTGAATCGTTATATCTCAGAAACGGTGGCTCGTAAGAAAAAAAGTGTTGATACATTTTTTATAGATAATTTTATGATCTACAATTTTGGTCTGAGGTACTTTTATGATAAAACTTACCGTTTTGCTGAAAATCGCGAAAAACTCATTTTTTTGACCTTTGACCTTGAATAATTTTTTTTCCTTACAGGGGAATGATGGGGAACTTCTAGACATTGTTTATAATTATGTTTTGAACATTTTCACAGAAATTCAGTTTGTTGGGACTTTATGTAACTTCGAATGTCTAAATTGACCGGGCTAATAATAATAATTCAAATGTATTCTTTCAGATTATCAAAATAATTCTTTGATAAGACAAAAATGCGGATTAAAGACTAGGATGGATGGAATCCCTACAATATTCCAGTGTATGTGATAAAGATTTTGATTTCTGTCTGCGATATACATTTTGAGGCAAAATGTTTTATACAAAGTGTGTCACAACATCAACGTTGCCTAATAAGACGCTGTACCTTATTTAATTTACTTGTACTTATGTATGACACTGAAAAAAATATAAGTCGGTACCAGTTCCTTTAGGAAACGATAACACTAAATAAATTATGTTTGTTAGCAGTTCCAATTGAAAAACAGATGATCTTGTTCTTACATAAATAAAGTTATTTTACCGCTATCGATACCCTGTGAACCTATTATTATGATTAAACTTTACTTACTTTAATTTACCCATACGCCACCAGGTATTTATGTCGTCGGTAGTCAGAAAATAAAATCAGAACCTAGAAACACAGAACCTCCTACACTGCGTTTTCCGGTTAGTGGTGTCTACTCCAAAACCACTGTTTCCCAATGACCATCGGTTTTACAGCAAATATGAGCAGCCACTCTAGTCTGGTAATTCGTTAAGCTACGTCGGCAAATTTGATTCTCTGGTGATAACTTAAAGAAGAAGAAGAGAAATTTAAAGAAATAGATATTCTAACGGCTGTATCACAATATATTTATGAAAATTTGTTGTATGTAAAGAAAAACATAAGTGCTTTTGCAAAGAATAGTGACCATCATAATGTAAACACCCGGAACAAACACAATCTAGCTGTACACTCCACGCGTCTCCACAGAATTAGCAATTCGTAAAGCAGCAGCAGTATTCGTATTAACAGTTCGCAATAAGTATGTATTTTACAATATAAGTATATTGTTTGTCTTTATGATAATAACCTGGGACGAAGGTCTATTCCACTTTGATCTCCACACATGGTGATCTGATCCCAAACAAGGCAGAGCCTCTACTATGGAAACCAGGCAACTTTTACTTATACATACTCATATACTTTTATTTGTAAATACATACTTAATAGATAAATAAAACCCATACACTTGTTGGAAATCGAACCAATGACCTATTGGGTAGCCAGCCAGGATGTTGAACTGTTAGACTAACACGTTCGCCTAATGTTTTGGTTTTATACTATTTAGAAATATTGCATACTTCTCAAGAATCTCATAGGGGAAGCTCCTTCACATATACTGAACTTTAATAATTATTGAAAAGTTGGTGGCGCCACCGTCACGTAAACATTGGCTAAAAGAGCTCCGTAATATTTTATTCTAAATTATTAAGTTAGTAACAGCTAATACAGTGAAACATTTTTTAAAACATAGTGTACCACCCAATTCTTAAGTGCAAATGTTATCAAGAAGAATAGAAGTCAAATATAAAAGAATAATAACAAAAATCTAAGGGTACCTAGTAGAATGTGTCGTTTATGGCTTGTTTAGGGCTAATATCAAATAATACTAGTGAAAATCTTAGTAAAATGTGCAGAATTCAGTGATTAAAAGAATTATCAACATCAAATTAAAACTAAAAAGTGCGCTGTGAAACAAAGTGATAACTACCAGTGAAAAAATATTCGGCTTGTAAACGTACTTTTTATGATTTGAATCTGCCAATAACAAACGTTCACAATTACTCTGTTTTGCTTTGTTTGTATACGGACACGTATTTCGCAACTCCATCTAACAGCGGCTTGGTCTAGCGGTCTACGAAGGCGCGCGCAAGTAGTCGGTACAGAAAAGTTGTGCGTTCGAATCCTGGCGATCGATCGATCGAAAAAGTTGTTTTTAAACATTGCAGATTTTATTTATATATCAGATAACGATAAATACCACCCACATAAATTTCAAAAATATACCTACATGATGTCGCTGGTCAGATGCAAAAAACCGGTGGTCTCAACAAATAATGTAATATGTTCTGTGTGTAAAAATGATTACCCTGAGCAAGCAAAGACACTTCGCGGTGTGGATAAGAAATCAAAAAAGGACAGGAAATGTAATAAATGTACAGCTAAAGAATCTAGTAGTAATAAAGTCATAAATAGTAACGTAACAGTGAGGAAAAAACAAATCTCTGTCAAATCCTTGTCGCCGGAACAATCAACAAGTGCCAGAGCATCCACGCTTATTGTAACACCACAACCTGCTAGTAACTACGACATTTTGGATTCCCATATACTTACCGATCCTGATATATCAGCAGAATCCTTTTCTACACCTAATAAACTATCCAGAAGCTTAGAGTGCATAACATCTGACATGGCGACAATCGCACAAATGAAAGAGAAAATATCCCAACTAACTTATAAGCTTGATAGTACAGAGAATGAATTAGATAATACAATTCTGGAAAAGAATGATCTGCAAACGCAACTTAACAAGTTAACTGAAGAATACAAAACACTAAAATCTTTGTATCATACGTCCTTAAAAATGGAAAACAAATCGAGTAGCTGTACATCAACGAACAGGTATTCACTGTTGCTTCATGAAGAATCCGGTGCACCATCTTCTTCACGGGACAAGCAAACTGCCAATTTAGATATTAATGCCATTAAAACGTCACGATTACAACAAGACATCATAACTTTAAAACAGCAATTAAATGAAGCAGAATTAGAGATAAGTGCTCTTAACAAGAACATAGAGTCTCTGACACAAAATTTGTGTAATACAAGTTCAAAATTAGAGACAAATCAAATGCTATTAACAAAAACCTGCACACCGACATATTCTCTCATAGAAGAAGAAATAAATAAATCTACGAAAAGAATACTGATCTTTGGAACTCAACAATGTGTTGGTCTGGCTGGGGCCTTAATACGCTCGAGAGAAAACACACAGCATAAAAAATATAAAATTACTGCCGAAACGAAGCCAAATGCACCAAGCTACGAAGTAATCAAAAACTGCAAAAAAATTAAGCTGAGGTCGGACGATAAGATAGTAATTTGTGTGGGTGAAAATGATCACAACTTAAAGCTTATCTTATCACATCTACAAACTGTTTTGGATTCTTTCGCTGAGCATATGATTTTTATATTAAATGTTTGTAAAAACTTATATTTGGATGTAAATACATTAAACAACCATATAAAAAAAAAATGTAAACAATATAAAAATTGTCACTTTGTTGATTACAAATACCTTAGGTTGTCTGATGTTTGTAAATCAATTAATTATGTCATAGACTGTAACGACTATGAAGCAAAGTATCTTAATCCCAAGGAGATCAAAAAACAAATAAAATTGATGGGAAAGTGTAATAAACCAAGTTCGAAATTAGACAATACTTTACATAAACCCAAAAGAGGAACAATACCTTTTTATTTTAGCCATCGTTGTGCAACTGCGGAAGTTCAAACTCACAAAGCAATCGAAGGTACTACAAAGAACCTTAACTTAAAAAAAAAAGGAACAATACCCTATTATTTTCCTGCTATAAAAAAACCTGAAACATTTTTTCGAGGATAATGGTCGTACTTTCAAAACTTTTAGGCTCCTTCACCAAAACATTGCTAGTATAATGTCAAAACAAGAACTATTAGAACTAACAATACAGGAGTTAGAAGAGTCAGAAAGAGAACCAGATGTAATTTGCCTATCTGAAACATTCATAAAAAGAGGTCATGAAAGTTATGTTAAAATATTTGGATACAATATGGCTGCTAGTTTTTGCAGAGAAACGCAAAGAGGAGGTACTTGTATCTTGGTTAAAAAATGTCTAGCTTACAAAGAATTACCATTCTTAAAAACCTATGCTACACAAAATACGTTTGAAGTATGCGGTATAGAGTTAATGTCTAATAGATTAATAATACTTTGCCTTTACCGAACACCTCAATCAGACCCCACACAGTTTTTAGATAAATTGAATATTCTATTACATGATTTAAATAAAAAGTATAAATTCAAAATCAATATAGTTATGGCAGGTGATTTTAATATAAATACTTTAAAAAAAAGCAACATTACAACTGAGTTTCTAGATTTATCTTATAACTATAACTTGAAAATTCACATTAAATTACTGTACCGTTATTCAAAGCTTATTATGAGAGCGGCACTTCCTGTTTCCCGTCGACTTTGCTCCTATTGGTCAACTTTCTTGTGATTTGACCGGAAATAGCATCACCATGGCAGGCGAGGGCAGCAAGGGTTTGTTAAATATGCCCGCTCGCCCCGCTCTTGTTCATTGGCGTCTTATTTCCCGTCACGGACACCTGTCCGAGGCTACAATATTACAACTATTTATGGAATTCAAAACAAATTCTTAATAATTCCAAAGGAATAAAATAGTGAACAACAATAGTTGTTACAAATAGTTGGAAGCCAAGCAAAGAGTGAGTAAAACATTTTAACGGTTTTTGCCGTTCGTTTTGTTTCTTTGTTCCTAATGAAATGTTTTATAAAAATGAATATTTTGTGGTTTCAATATAGTGCAAGTAAATTGGGCTATGTAAGCAATATTTTTATAAATAATTATTTTCCATTCAGTCTACCGACAATTTTATTTTGAAAACTCGAAACTTAGTTTTTAATACTTGTGCAGTAATGATATTTTTCGTAAAGTTTATTGCTGGTAATTTGTACGTACGAGATTTCTAAGTGGATAAAAAACGACTCTTAGTAAACGACCCATAAATCATATTAATAATGCAAATTATTTTCTTTACAATCTACCCGCAGTTTTAAACATTTGCTGAATTATTTTGTAGCAAAGTCCTAAGATGATAATACATTTCTTACAGTTAGTTCTAAGCTTTTTTTCAGAATGAATATTTCTTTAAACCACATTATTATGCAGACAGTAGCAATACTGTCAATTTACGAAAATCTGAACAGTGAAATAGTGACTATTATCAACGTGAAAGACAGCAAACAAGTGAGTTCAGTTAATTAGTATCCCAGTTATACAGACGCACCATTGCGTCCGCTTTTATGTTTTTATTGTGTCTTAAAACAAAAAATAGCCTGCTGGACAGTTTTCGTAATCTTCCTGCGTGGGCTAAGTAGTTTATTACAGATATGGTCTGTGTGCCGGAAGGTGAAAAGATTACAATTGCGAGTTAAATACAATTACGTTAATGTATATTCTATGTAAAATACTAAAATAAAATACAATTTTAGTAATAAATACATAAAAATATTTATAAGAAACTGTTCAAAGGACACATTGCTGAGAGTATCAAGTAACATAGAGAAGCTATCATGGTAACCAAAAGATTAATATTCCACCTTGATTCATAAAAGTGTTCAATTATGTTTGTGTTCAAGAAAGCCGATGGCGTAGGCAATATATATTCTAGCCTACACGAAATTCACAAATCTGGCTAACCCATTATGGTTACAATAAGTATATAGTGCTATCCCATGGCACAAGTAATTATCCACCCTCGCAGGTTGGGTACACAAATAAATAACCAAAGAAGGGGGGACATGTACAGTGGCTTCTCGAGAGGGTAAGCACCTGGTTTTCAGATAATGAAGTCCACTTCATCGTATCATCGCATAAAATATACCCCACCCTCGCTGGGTGGGTATATAAATAATTAACCTCCCTCGCGGGGACGGTATATATATATGTGTATATATATATATATATATTGTTGCTCATCATGAGAGCACATCTGGTTTTGGAATCCATTTTGACAACCTTGTCAATTTGAAAATGGTTGGCTGAAAGTCTATTTCACCATCAGTGTACTTTCCTTTGCAGGGACTAAACCATTTACTACCCACCCCCGCAGGGTGGGTAAACTAACACTTAACTCCCTCGCAGGGACGGTACATACATGGTTGCTCATCATGAGAGTACTCATCTAGTTTTGGAATCAATTTTTTCAATCTTGTCAATATAAAAATGGTTGCCTGAAGTATATTTCACCATCCGCGTACTTTACTTTGCAGGGACTGAGCAATTTACTGCCCACCCCCTCAGGGTGGGTACACAAAGACTTAACCTCCCTCGCAGGGATGGTACAAGATGGTTGCTCATCTGGATTTGGAATCAATTTTGACAACCTAGTTAATTTAAAAATGGTTGGCTGAAGTCTATTTCACCATCAGCATATTGTCCTTTATTGATCCCCAAGCCGTCTGCCAAGTGTGGGGATTATGGAAACCCCTCCCTTCTAAGGGAGAGGCCTTTATTCAGCTGTGGACGTATATCGGCTGCTAATGATGATGATGATGATATTGTCCTTTGCAGGGACTAAATAATTTACTACTCACCCCCGCAGGGTTGGTACACATAGACTTAACCTCCTTCGCAGGGATGGTATACAAATAGCAGCTCGTGAAGAAAGCACGTAGGTACCTGATTTTCAGGATCATTTTGAATATCGGGGACATTCAAAATGTCTGAAAGTTGTTTGCTAAGTCTATTTTAACATAATAATTTGACGGGCCCGTTGCTCTAATGGTGAGATTCTCGGGTTGCTATCGCCGGGTTCTATTCCCACCAAGTGTGTGATGTTTATCGATATAAGTATGAAAAGTATATAAATATGTATTTTGTATCAGTTGTCTGGTTACCATTGTACAGACTCTGTCTAGGTTGGGATCAAACGAATGAGTGTGGATTGGCCTGAGATATTAAACAGTCCTTTGCAGGACGGATAAAGGCATTGCTGCTCTGCACAGTTGCATTCACCTCTTATTTAAGAATAAATTCAGCCTAGATACTTTAACATAAGTGCCATCGCTTGGCACATCGTCCGTCTTATTATTGACCTCTGTTTCGAAGAGCTTGCACAGAATATGACCCACTCTCGTGGGGTATGGAACACAGAGATTTACTTTACAGATGAAGGATGTATGTATATTTGCTATTCCAAATAGCACATACGTGATTGTATGAACATGAATATTTAACATATATTAATATTATGTATACTTCTTAATGAGGATTCATTGCATAATTATGGCTCGCAGTCACGTCTTGGATCTTACTCTTGGTCCCCTCTCTTGGCAGTCTTGGTATATCAGGACCCACACCAAGCAGAAACTACTATAAGTCTACCGAAGTTTTGTACAGAATATTGTAAAGAACTCCCACAAATAATGGAGGGAAGGCCGCCCCAAGTGCGATTCCTGGTATCTTTAGTCCTTCCTTCAAGTTTATTCGAAAACCAACATTTGTTTTTCTATACTATTTCCTCATTACAAAAAAGGAAAGTATGTAATCTTACAATTATAATAGCTGTTTAGCAATTAATCATTGGAAGTTTTGAGGACCTATAATAACATAATGCAATCAATGATAATGCCTAAAAGAATAATCCAGGAGTTTCCATAATATTAGAAAACTCAATTGTATTGTATGGTAAGTAAACCACTTACCCGAAATTGTAGCAACACTGCATCGCATGCATTTTTATCAGCCAGAAATTCACTCCTGACACAATTTTGGTAGACAAAAGCGTGTAATTTAAATTCCGATCAATGTCAGGACATTTGTAACCGAAAGAAATGTTAGCAATCCTGATTATTATCCCTTGCAATTTTGATTTTATGACAAAATGTTGCCTTTACCTCCGCAAAGAGGGGGGGGGGGGTCTCACCCATTCACTTACGGATATTACATTATAAGTATGTACATACCAGATAAAGTTCGCTACGAAATATTAATCAAATACAAATCAAATTTTATTGATTATTTTCAATATCCATTTAGAAACAGATTCTATTGACAGATCATTTTTTTTTGAGATAGTAGTACAGACTGAGTACATACCTAAGTCCATAAATTAATATTTACAATAAATATTTTCGGGACTTCAGAGCAGGTATACCATAAAATATCATCTATGTTTAAATCTTTGAGTATATGGTTATAAGGTAAACATACTGTGTGGGTTAACACATACTTAATCGCTGAAGTATTCTGGGGAGTAGACTCGTTTCTTGAACGAGTTTTGATTCATATCTCACAACCTTAGTGGACGTACAGGTGGGCATACTATCTATTAACATACAACGTGATCCTGAAAGTGGAAATGTAAAGGACTTGACTTTGCAATCTAAAACACATATACATTGAAATTCACATAGTACCAGAACCTAGTCTGTAAAATCTGTGCCGACTTTTTCTAATCTAATTTAAAGTATTGGCATCATTTTGGACAGTTTTATAGCAGATTCATACATAAATACATAATAAACATAAGTAAACAATTGTCATTTCACATTATTTGGCCTAAATCATTTGTCTGACGATTGTACAGTCCTACTGATCAGTCCAGTTTTTTACTGGTAATTTCTTGTCACGATATGTTCTTATATCGATTATACTTGTCAATCCTCAAGAGTCTTTTAAATAGGATATGATTTAGTGAATTTCCTGTCCAAGGATAATTTTCATGCAGTAGCTTAGCTAAACATTGCAACAGCACCTGGTAGGATGTAATTCATAGTCGCGTCCTGGAATTGCGTTAATCGGAAAACCACCTGCTTGCAACGCCTGCAGCGTTAAAATAAAATTTGTTTTGCGCTTAAAGCATCAGCGTTAAATACCAAAAATAAATTGTTTGTATATTCCAGTTACGATAGCTGCCGTTGATTGGTTTAAAAATACTAAAATCACCAACATAATCTAGCTTAAATAGTTAGCTATCAGCGCATGATAGCTTAGTTAAGTTTTTGATACTAGCTACCTCCTGGAAATTGGAGGTCTTTAATACATTTTAGACAGTTTTATAAAATCGAAGTCAAAAGTACATCGCATATAAATAATTATTGATTATCAATTGCCCATAACATTGATTCCAATCAATGGTTGAGACCATTCCAATGGTTGAGATACAGTTCTCTTATCTTTGCTACCCATTTCTAAAAGAAATTCGTAGCAGACTATGTAGATATATAAGTATGCAATTTATTGCATTTCTATTTAAAATTCACACATGGATATTACAATACATCTATGTATCACAATCACATTGGCGTCATGTATACTGGCATCACCAGGCGAAAACAAACACGTCTCATAATAAGCTTTGAATAACGGTACAGTAATTTAATAGCAGCGTTTTCCCTGAAAGAAAACGCATATTAAAATACTTACCTTATTCAAAGCTTAACTTTTAATCCTGCCTGGTAATTCTTCGACACAATGAACAAGAGCGGGGCGAGCGGGCATATTTAACAAACCCTTGCTGCCCTCGCCTGCCATGGTGATGCTATTTCCGGTCAAATCACAAGAAAGTTGACCAATAGGAGCAAAGTCGACGGGAAACAGGAAGTGCCGCTCTCATAATAAGCTTTGAATAAGGTAAGTATTTTAATATGCGTTTTCTTTCAGGGAAAACGCTGCTATTACTGAACCAACGCGTAAGTCCTCATGTATTGACCATATCCTAAGCAATATACCTAATGCAAGTGCGTCGCTACTACCACTTTATCTTTCTGATCATGAGACTGCACAAATGTTAAGTTTTCCAGTTAAACAAAAAACACTAAGTATACCGACGTATTTTATATATAAACGAGATTACAGTCTAGATAACATTCAAAAGTTTAGGACCTGCTTACAAAGCTTATCATGGTCGGAAGTTTATATAGAAAATGACCCAAATGATGCATTCAGAAGCTTTCATGAATTGTTCTGCCTATTCTACAATCTATGTTTTCCGAAAATAAGAGTAAAGGTAAACGGTAATAAAAACGGTAAGCAAAATTGGATTAGCAAGGGTTTACGGCGCAGTTGCACAACAAAACGAACACTCCGATATAAATATTACAAAAACAAAAATGGTTACAATAAATCGAAATATATAACTTACTCTAACATACTAAAAAAGTGTATCTATAATTCAAAAAAGAACCAAAATATTAAATGTATAAATAAAAATGAAAACAAATGCAAAGCTACATGGACAGTTATTAAAAATGAATTACATGATACCAGATATAAAAACCATATTGAGAATATTAGAATTGACAACACTACTTTCAAAACCTGATCAAATAGCCTCAACTTTCAACAATCACTATATTGATATTACTGTAGAATCAACTCAGAAAAACACCAAATGTAACTCTAGTAAAAACTCAACATGTAACACAATGTTTCTTAAGCCGATGATTGAATATGAAGTTAAACGGGAAATAATGTCATTAAATAATACAAATTCTGAAGGCTATGACGAAATAAATACAAAAATCATAAAAGCATGCTCTGACGAGATAATTGTCATTTTGACATATCTTATTAATATGTCATTCTCAGATGGATCTTTTCCTGATTTATTAAAACTGTCTATTGTTAAGCCATTGTACAAAAAAGGAGACATTTGTGACGTTAAAAATTATCGACCAATAACATTAATACCCATTCTGTCCAAGATATATGAAAAGTGTATGTATAAAAGACTTGTAGATTTTTGTAACAAATTTCAAATTATTAAAAACGAGCAATATGGATTTCAAAAACGTAAATCCACAACATTGGCTATGTTCACACTTATGAAAGAAATACTAACAAACATTAACAATAACCATCTCACAACAGGACTATTTTTTGACTTATCAAAAGCCTTTGACCTAGTTTCACATGATATATTATTACATAAATTAGAAACAATTGGCATTAGGGGACCTACACTACAATGGATATCATCGTACCTACGCAATAGACAGCAACGTGTTATCGTTACTAAAATTGATGATAACAAGGAAATGACGGCATATTCATCAGAGAATAGAATAATCAAGCAAGGTGTTCCCCAAGGAAGTGTACTAGGTCCCATTTTATTCCTATTATATATAAATGACATTACTGACATAACTAATCATAAGTGTATTTTATATGCTGATGATATTTCTATTATCGTGACATCTAACAAAAATAATAACACAGTTCAGGACCATGAGACGGAAATTAATATAACGATAGACAAATTAACTACATGGCTAGATATAAATAATTTAAAAATAAACCTAGACAAATCAGTATATATACAATTTAATAAATCTTATAACTATAAATTAAACATTCAACTGAATGTGCCAACTATTAAAAAAATGTCATCCACAAAATTTCTGGGAGTGACTATAGATGAAGACATAAACTGGAAAGTAAATGTAGATAATGTATGCAATAAAATAAATAGATTTGTACATGCGCTCAGGCAAGTTAAAAATATTACAAACATAAAAACAGCAATTATGTGCTACCGTGCTTATGTGGAGTCATTATTACGTTATGGACTTATAGTGTGGGGTAACAGTACCGACCAAAACAGAGCATTTGTCGCCCAAAAGAAGTGCATTAGGGCAATATACGGACTCCAACCTCTTGACTCGTGTCAACCAGTATTTAAAAAGCTTGGTTTATTACCATTACCATCCCTCTATATCTATCAAATATGTATGTTTGTGTGGAAAAATAAGGAGCTATTTAAAACAGCGAACCATGTCAATGCTCGAAATAGGAGAGATCCATATCAACTGGTATTAGATTATATTCCTAGACTAAGTAAATATAACAAGAGCTGTGTAGCTATGTGTGTTCGTATATATAATAAAATACCTAGTCAATTAAAAGCTCTTAGCTCTAGAAATTTTCAAATTAAATTATATAACTGGTTACTTGAAAAAAACTTTTATAGCGTAAAAGAACTAATTGACATGAAGTGATTTTTTTTTTCTTTTTTGCATGCTATGTACAATTCTAGCAAAAACATGTATGTACATTATACAAATTGTAACATCTTATTATACCATGTTTTTATGCAAATAAATATATTATGATTATTATTATTATGATTATTATTTATAATGCATGCTTATTTTCATGATCCGATTTACGATGTTTACAGCAAAAATAAACTACAATTTTTGTTTAGAATGACTGTATTACCACTTTTGACAATTTCATTATGAGATTTGCAATACTAAAGGTTATTAGTAACTTGTTTTAAATCAACATCAATTTTAAATTATACAGATAATTGTGTATATATTCACACAAAATATCATCGATATCGATTACGTACGTAGTACTTTTCAACAACACTTTTTTTCCTTTACACATAAACAATTCACTCACACATAGGTTTTTCTTTTTTGGTTTCATTTTTTATCGGACTATGTTTATCTTCTATATATAATATCTATGGTTAAAACTAACAAATGTATGGGTTTTACTCCTCTGCCTGGATGCAGGAAAGGGGACTACATGGTTTGTGAAATATAATATGTCAGATGAATGATGCTCCATATATAATTGTTTATAATGTTATAAAAGTAATTTTTAAATGGAATACATTAAGTATTTATATATTTACCGTAGGTACAAAAAAGGTACTAAATTATTATGCAAAGATATCAGCAATATATGGACCGTAAGTACCCAAAGTAAAAAGTGGGAAGCCATCCTGACGTCAGAATGGCTTCCCACTTTATTTATAAAATAACTTTGTTACTACTGAGGTACAAAATATTTAAACATAGGTACAAAATAGTACAAAATAGGTACTAAATCTTGGTAAAGTTTCACGTGAATCCGTGCTGTGGTCCGGTCATCCTGACGGACACTGAAATCTCAAACATATGGACGTCGAACGAGTGTCCTAACTGGCGGTGCATTCGCCAGTCATCGCGTGATCGCGTTTAGTTAGGACATCGCCTTTGGCTGTAGAATGCAGTTTGTTTCATCTGACAATTGTTTTTACATTGTGGCGCCATTTTAAAAATTGTGTGTCTACATTAACATGGGAAAATTTTCGTAGTATGATTTTCTACGATTTTAAGTGTAATTTGACCCCTCAACAGAGCATCGCTCGGCTTCAATCTGCTTTTGGCGATGAAGCACCATGCAAGACTACTACTATTTATAGCTGGTTAGCAGAATTCAAGCGCGGTCGTGTCAATCTCAGTGACGAATCTCGCGATGGTCGCATGTCCACCGCTGTGAACAACAAAAACATCGATGCTGTGCGCCGTATGATTGAAACAGACAGGTATGTGACATGAGGCATGAGTCAAATACAATCAATCTTACACGAACATTTGGGTGTGAGAAAACTGTGCTCACGGTGGATCCCACACAATTTGACCGAGGCTCAAAAAACGGACCGCGTCACTTGGTTCTGTTCCATGCTTACCAGATGCAACTAAGGTGCGTCAAATTTGGTGTGGGACATAGTAACAAGTGACGAAACATGGATTTATTGCTACGATCCCAAAACAAAGCAGAAATCGAGCGTATGGGTCTTTCAAGATGAGCCAGAGCCAACCAAAGCGGCGCGCGTGAAAAGTGCATCTAAGTTTTTAATAAAACTGCACAAGTGGCTACTGTTGCTTTAGAGAATCGTCGTACCGTGGATAGTGACTGGTACACAACCATTTGTTTGCCCAAAATTATTGACGAACTCCGTAAAAATAACCGGAAACGCCGTATCATTTTGCACCACGACAATGCTAGTTCCCACACGGCCAGACAAATAAACGAATTTATGAAGGTGAAAAACGTAGAACTTGAGCCATCCTGCATACAGACCTGACCTGGCACCTTGTGACTTTTTTCTGTTCCCAAAAATTAAGAACCAATTACGCGGTCAACGATTTTCGTCACCAGAAGACGCTGTCGAAGAGTATGAAAAACACTTTTCTGAGGTCACCACGGAGGAGTAGAACAAAAGTTTTCAAAATTGGTTTAATCGCATGAAAAGGTGCATTTACGCAAAGGGAGAATATTTTGAGAAACAATAAATTAATTTTTCACCTTTAATAGTATTTTTTCTTATTCATTCCGGAAACTTTTAGTGTGCCCCACGTTATCTGGTAGCTTGTATTCCACACAAGACACAAAAGTGTATGTTTGCGCAGCGCCCTATTAATATTTTTCAACTTTAGTGACGCGATAAGTAAGGTGTTATCAAGTAACAATAACGAGGTGAACGTGTTTACCTGATCGCGTCACCCGAGACGTTATAAGGCTCCCGGTAATTTCTATCATGGGAATTGTCCCAAGATACCACGGATCGGAAGAACGTGTGTGGATTGCCACACACGTTCATCCGATCCCAAATCGATGGAAAGGTATGGATACCAGACAACTGATACTAATACTTACATACATTTTTTGTGAGTGCCCGTCACTTTACGTACCCATTAAGTGAAAGTTTGACGGGCCCGTTGGTCTAGTGGTTAGACACCCTGGCTGCTACCCAATGGGTCGTGGGGTTGATTCCCACCTAGTGTCTGGGTGTTATTTATCTATTATAAGAACGTATTTACAAAAAAAAATGTAAGTATTAGTATCAGTTGTCCGGTTTCCATAGTACAGGCTCTGCCTAGTTTGGGATCGGATGACCGTGTGTGGATTGTCCCAATATTTTATTATTATTAAGTAACTGAATGCAATCCGCATTACGAATACACGTTATTCACATGCAGCGTAAGTTGCTGATAGGTACTATCAAAATGTCAGGCTTTGCCCGTCCAATATCTGACACTGCTGTGGTACCTAACTAGACGGTTCCTTGCACAAGGGATGTACCACCTAGTAAAAGTATACCTAAGTTTGTACATTGTTAATATTACATTGATTTTAGAGTTCCGTACCAAGAAGAAACGGAATACCCTTATAGTGCGACTTCGTCTATCTGTAGTAGGTAGGTATATCTCAGCAAAGGAGTTTATTTGCACATTTCAAAACAGATTTACACTATTTTTTTTCAAGCAAGATGTTTTTGGCTTTTAATTATTTTTTTTTATAAAAAAACAATGAATGCCCCGAACCTTATCGCAGGTGTTGTAAGGAACGATCTGAATTAATTAAGTTTAAAGATTTCTATAAATATTATTATAGGCAAAATATAACTGTGATTTTAAGTACCTACCGCGTTTTTTATTTTAAATCGCCGTTTTTTTGTTAAACTTAGTTATACGTTTTGGTGGTGAATGTATAAAAGTAAGTCTGTTTTTAAACTAAGGAACTGACTGAGTTTTTTATGTTTTCAGTGTACTTTTAAGTTACTTTATTGTGTTTTTAAATTTGTTTTGTTATTCTTTTTTGTAAATTTATTGTGTTGCAGAATACCGCCTGTTGTGAATGCAGACCGTGACCCAATCTTGTGATGGCACGTCGAACGTGACCCATTCATGTACACAGTGCAACAAATCATTCAAATCTTTGAAAGGCCTCAACATACACCCTACAAAAACACACAGGAAATGTATTAGCCAAAACAGTTCACCTTTAGACATCCATACCATTATTCCCAGTGCGCCTACTTATGTAGCTAATCGATCCAACTCCTTTCCCAACTAAGGAAGATGTGGATACGGAACCTTCAGTGCGCAAATCCAACTCTCACTTGCGCAGTTTATTTTTTAGTTAACCTAGGGGAATACCTACAAGTGGAGCGAGGGGTTCCGCAGGGGTCAGTGTTAGGCCCCTTGCTATGGAACCTCGTCTACGACGCGGTTCTGCGTGTCGAACTCCCCGCCGGCGTAAGTGTCGTCTGCTACGCGGACGACACGTTGATCGTGGCCGGTGGGGACACCTTCGAGAGGACCAAAGAGCTCGCCGAGCTTGGGCCGGAAATCGTCGTCGCGAAAATACGCGAGTTGGGCATGGAGATAGCGCCTCAGAAAACTGAGGCGCTGTGGTTCCACGGCCTACCTAGGAGCCGGGAACCACCGCCCAACTTGCGCGTCCGTGTGGGTGAGTCGAAAGTCAGGGTGGGGCCGCACATGAAATATCTTGGTCTCACCCTTGACAGTCGCTGGGGCTTCGAGGAGCATTTCGAGCGCCTGGTCCCCCGAGTCGACAGGGTTGCAGCGGCCTTGCACAGGCTGCTCCCCAACATCGGGGGGCCGAGCGAGAAAGTTCGCCGCCTCTACGCCGGAGTCGTGCAGTCCGTAGTCCTCTACGGGGCGCCCATCTGGGCGCCGAGGCTGGCCATAAGACGCTGTAGAACCAAAATCTACAGCGTCCAGCGGAGGATGGCACTGCGGATTGCACGAGGATACCGAACGGTGTCCTTTGAGGCGGCGACCATACTGGCACGCTTTCCGCCCTTAGACATCCTGGCGGGCATGTATGCGAGGGTCTATGACCGGATCCGCATCGCCCGCCAGAGTGGCGGAGGCGAGCCGGTGGCGCTCGAATCCATCAAGCGGCAGGAACGACACATCGCTCTCACGACGTGGCGCGAGCGGCTCCAGCCGGAGCACATAGCGCGCAAACGCGTCGTTGAGGCATTCCTGCCGCATCTCGAAGCCTGGATACAGCGACGGAGCGGACGACTCACCTATAGGCTTACGCAGATGATCACCGGACACGGTTGTTTCGGTGATTATCTGCATAAGATCGGACGTGAAGCGACGACGAGATGCTTCCACTGCGACCAGTCTGACTCCGCCCAACACACGCTGGAGGCTTGCCCCGCGTGGTCGTTGGAGCGTCGAGACCTGGTCGCAGTCATCGGATCGGACCTCTCCCTGGGAAGCGTAGTGTCGGCTATGCTGTCCGGGGATGCGGCGTGGGGAGCGATGGCCGCCTTCTGTGAGACTGTCATGTCACAGAAGGAGGCCGCTGAGCGGGAACGCGAACGCGCTGATCCCGCTCGGCGACGAAGGCGCAGGCCGCGTCAAGCGGCCGCCCAACGTCTCGCTCCCCAGCCCTGAGCCCGGGGCTATAAACAATGGGCAACCTTCGGAGTCGCTGGACGCTCGGGGTGTGGGCCCCTTGAGCGTCCATTGAGTACGGCGGCGACTCCGAGGAGGACGGCGGCGGGGTTGCGACCCCCGTCCCCGTGAGCACCGTGACAGGTTCCCGCGGGGCTACAATGCGCCCCCCGGCGGCGGGCTCAAAGGCAAGGCACTGAGGGGCCCCTGGTGCAGATCCCACCGGAGAGCCCTGGGGTTCCCCCTCATGTGCCGATGCGACAGCCGCGGGGGTTTTAGTGGGTAAGAATCCCACATACCCCGGTCGAGCCCCACAGCTCCCGGGGATCTTTCGAAGATTTCCCCCGCGTCAAAAAAAAAAAAAGGGAATACCTACACCCTTCGGAGTCGCTGGACACTCAGGGTGTGGGCACTTTGAGAGTCCATTGAGTACGGCGGCGACTCCGAGGAGGACGGCGGCGGGGTTGCGACCCCCGTCCCCGTGAGCACCGTGACAGGTTCCCGGGGGGCTACAATGCGCCCCCCGGCGGCGGGCTCAAAAGCAAGGCACTGAGGGGCCCCTGGTGCAGATCCCACCGGAGAGCCCTGGGGTTCCCCCTCTCATGTGCCGATGCGACAGCCGCGGGGGTTTTAGTGGGTAAGAATCCTACATACCCCGGTCGAGCCCCACAGCTCCCGGGGATCTTTGGAAGATTTCCTCCACGTCAAAAAAAAAAAAGGGGAATACCTACAAGGGCCTACCTGTACCTACCACCTACAGTAGGAAAAATCTAAGTACTAATTTAATATCGAATGTGGCGGGGTTGCGACCCCCGTCCCCGTGAGCACCGTGTCAGGTTCCCGGGGGGCTCAAAGGCAGGGCACTGAGGGGCCCTTGGTGCAGATCCCACCGGAGAGCCCTGGGGTCCCCCCTCTCATGTGTCGATGCGACGGCCGCGGGGGTTTTAGTGGGTAAGAATCCCACATACCCCGGTCGAGCCCCACAGCTCCCGGAGATCTTTGGAAGATTTCTCCCGCGTCAAAAAAAAAGGGGAATACCTACAAGGGCCTACCTGTACCTACAGTAGGAAAAATCGAAGTACTAATTTAATATCAAATGTTTCGGGTGCCAGACGAATCTAAAAGGTTTTGACTATTGCATCATAATACACTGGGAAAACGTAACCCTCCTTAGAGGGTCTGGTTTAAACTAATAAATCAAGGTTTTGCGTACTACGTCGCTAATTTATTCAACAAGATTTACAATATTTTGCGCTAAAATTACTACAAAACAAAAATTAAAAAATGTTTATTGAAACAATCTACTGAATATTAATATACTCTGGGAACTGGCGGTATCCACTTAACTTCTGCATCATCCAGAGTCTTGTCTATAACAGGTCTAAATGTAATAGTTACTTTTCCTGTGGCGTAGTCGGTGGCCGATAGACTGTGCTTTCTCCAATGTTCTTCAAATGATTTTTTGGTCTGAAATTTCCACATTTTTGTATGTTTCGTCAAAATCAAAATTATCTTAAATAACTTAAAACACCATGTATATCTGTAGTATTGTATAACAGGCCCGTTGGTCTAGTGGTTAGAGACCAAGACCGCTGCCCACTATGGGTAAAAAAGTATAGCATCAGTTGCCTGGTTTGTCATAGTACCGACTCTATCTAATTTGAGATCAGATGACCTTGTGTGGTTTGTCCCAGGATATTATTATTATATATACAGAATGGAAACGTTATGGGCGACTTCAAATTTGCAGGGCTGCCGCGCTGTTGAATAGATTTACAAAGCAGACGATATTTTCATAAATTATAGTGATACTAGTGACCCGCCCCGGCTTCGTACGAATGTATATACATGTTTTTTTACTTGTATACCTTTAGTGAACAACTATCTATATGATGGTGAAAACATGTTGCGTGGTTAACGCACGGTAACTGCACGGCCCTTACGGTTACACGGACATAATTGTGGCTTAAGGACGCTCCCGTGACCATGGGTGCTGCAAAGCATTCGAATTGTCGGAAAAGTTAAAACTAAAATAAACCGTTGTATAATCCGTAAAAGTAGAAAAAGAGCTGTCACGAAAATTGAGCTTCAGAGCAATGAAATAGATATATCACCTGGCCTTCCACAGGCTTGCTGTAGTCATATTCATCCTTTCTAGTCGGGTGGTCATCTCTAAAGTGCGCGCCTCTGCTCTCCGTCCTATTCCTGGCACAAGCGGTCACTTGCACGGCTAGCTGCAACATGTTCTGCAACTCCAGGGTCTCTATAAGGTCGCTGTTCCAGTTCAATCGCTTGTCCGTTACGCGAATGTCCGAGTATGTTTTATACCATTTTTGAATTTCTTCGTCCGCTGTCAATTTTTTTTTTAAATTTCATTATGGAACTTAGTGTATTATTGTAAAATATTCTCTTGATTTATTTTAAGTATAAGCACATAAGCTATAACTTGGCTGAAATGCTATTTAGTTTATGTAGCGTGCAACTTATTAACAACACAAACCATAATATGTTTTAGAATAATCAAAAACTAGCAATGGAGTGGAGGTCATCGCGGCCCTTTTATCCAATTACAAACATAGCTCCTTTTAAGCGTACTAGCCTTTATATTACCAGCAGCTTAGGGTTTTCTAAGCTGTTGCCTTTTTATAAGGTAATTTGCCACATTTCTTTGTCCTCTTTACTAAAAATCATGTTTTACGAGGTAATCAGAGTTACATATTATACAAAAATACACATACAAAGTACGACACCGACATCATACCTTCTTTCAACAGTTTCTCTTCCCGGAAGACACCACATTTATTCTGCATAGTGTGCCTCATGGCTTCTCTCAACTCCGAGGTTGGAGCACAACCATTCGCGTTCCTTATCTTTTCAAAGTTGTCCAAAGTGGCATCGCAGATATTCTACATTGAAACAATTTTCTTTACCAAATATAAACGTATAGATAGGAGAACACTTTGGATTTCTATCTGGATACTGAGCGCTTATGCCCGATTCGAAATACACGCACGCACAATAATACATCAAGATATACTCCGTCAACAGCATGATGTTATATTCTTCAGCCATAACAAAATACTAATTGTTTAAATAAAAATAACTCACGATCATCTTCCCTGTTTACGGAGCCATTTCAATTTCAGCCATTCAGTTAACAGTAATTAAACAGATAAAAAGGTGAAGCCTACTACTAACAAGTTAATACTTCTGAGCAGGAGTTCAAATAAGTAATTTAGAGGGACAGTGTTCGTGATAAACTACTCCCCATGGTTTACCTGAGACTGGCGTTTTTTAAGACCCAGAGTTTTTTTTAGAACAGATACTCGTCCTCCTGAGAAGAGTCGAGTTATGTGGGAATTCCTACGCAATAAAAGCCCACCGATGACCTCCGTTTGCACCTTAAGAGGACCTCGAGTCTCCATGCAGAAAGCACCAGTCTCGACTATCTTAAAACAGATGAAGTCATACTTACATCTCTTAAAACCGGTTGTTTCTCACCAGGCTTGGCAATTTTGGCTACATTGTAACCAACAGCTGATCCAAACACGACAACATCTAAGATAGAGTTAGCCCCGAGTCTGTTCGCACCGTGGCAATTGCTGACTGACTCGCCACACGAGTGGAGTCCAGGTACTACCTCATCTTTTCCATTTACATGTTTGAGCACCTTCAAATTTAGATATATGAGTTAACAAGATGAACGTAATGCACAGATCATTAAAAAGTTATGTAGTCTGACCAGGAAATCACTTTCTTTTTTTGTTAACGTGAGGGAAATCTTCAAAAGGTACCCGAGACCCTGTCCACCAGAGTATGTGAGATTCTTATCCACTAAACCATCCAAAAATTTTGCTTCGATATCTATGCCAGGTACCCCTCAATGCCTTGTGGGATTAGCGCCAAGCACCTATCAGTAGTTTGCCTTTGAACCGACATGGAGCTCACGGGGCCCGTCCCCGTTGCAACTCCACCGCGATCCACCTGGGTGTTACCACCTTATTCAATGGCTATCTAGGGCCATCACCTCAGACGCCCAGTGACTCCGAAGTAGGGAATCACTTACAACCTCATAGAAGAGCACAACCAAATAACATCACCTTTGAGTGATATCGTGTTTCTGCGGGAAGATACGTTGCCAGTGAGGAGTCACTATGCTGACGGCTAAGGAACAATCATTCGTCCCTTTTGCTCCCAGTATAGCGATATCACCTCAATCCGCTTCGGCCGTCTACGGAACCGGAGTTTCGGAACTGGTTCCCATCGAGGCTTTTTATTTCCTTGTATGGAACTGGTTCCGATCGAGGCTTTTTATTTACTTGTATGGAACTGGTTCCGATCAAGTAATTATCGTATTCCCCCAGCCGTGATCATAACTAAAGTAGAGACACAGACAGGTCTATAACAGAAGGTATAATCCTACTCCTACTAATATAATAAACGTTAAAGTTTGGATAGATGGTTGTTTATGCTTGTTTCGCGGAAAAACTATAAAACGGATTTCACCAATAACAAGGTAGGTACTTAACCCCATTGTATATTAGAAATAATCATACAACTATAAAGTAAACCTGAACATTTATTTCTGTTTTAACATTTGGTCTTACCAAGTTATTAACCAGGAAATCAAATCTTCTAATCTATATCTTATATTTAAATATAAAGGAGGATACCATGAATGACGTGATTTTTGGAAATTTAATCCTTAAGTGGGTTAAATAGGGTGTGATCGTATTCGAAACTTTACGAGTCGATTGACTCGAAGCTCACTGAAAATATTTTCCGAACAAAATAAAGAAAGATATCCCGCGCGCGGTTGCGCTAGAGGTTAGTCAAGTTTGTATGGAAAAAAATATTACACTATTTGCACGCATCATCAAAAACAACGGAAGTCTTTATCAAAGTTACGAGCATAGATGGTGACAGGAATAGAGAGAGAGAAGAGCCCCCCTCTTCTCTCTAATATCTAAGAAGAATATATAAAAAAATACCATAAACTAAAAATTGTAGTGCAGGTAAAAAAATGCGGGCGAAGCTGTGCGTGTCAGTTAGTATACCTATATAGGGTTACTTCCAATTAGCAATTACCTAGTACCACATTTAAAAAAAAGGTGAAAAAAAACAAATGAATCCTATTAATTAAGTTTCAAATTTTGCTTTTTAACAAAAAATATCCATTTTTGGGTGAACTGGGTCCACTGGTTACGTAAAAGTAAATAAAAAGCCTCGATCGGAACCAGTTCCATACAAGTAAATAAAAAGCCTCGATCGGAACCAGTTCCATACAAGGAAATAAAAAGCCTCGATCGGAACCAGTTCCGAAACTCCGGTTCCGTAGACGGCCGAAGCGCCTCAATCTGAGTTATAATGTTGTCAATTAACTGATTATAGATTTCTAACTTACGAGCATATTTTATTATATGTTAAAACGAACCTCTCCTTTATAGTTAATGGGTATACCTCCCATAGTATAATGCACGGTCGGTATGATTGGCACTGGTTGTGTATGTACATCAACGCCAGTAAAGTGGTGAGCAGTCTCAGAGATCCCTGGCAGCCTAGAGTCAATCAATTCACGAGGAAGATGGTGAAGCTGTAGATACATGTGATCCTTCTTGGGTCCTACACCACGACCTGTCAGAGTAAATTGTAAAATCTATTTCTTGATACAACTGAAGAATGGCTTAAGTTTTGGTTTCCCAATGAGAAGCTCGTATCTTCACTCCTTTGCAAAAAAAACGGGCACCTTACAGTCATTGGCTTTTCTATGGTTATTATTAATATTTTTAGTATTTCATTAGCTTAGATGACTAGAAATTTCTTATTATCAATGAGAATATAGGTTTTAACACTTAAATCCTGTGTTTCAGTCAATGAAAACAAAGAGCCGTGTTAAAGTGAACATTTTTATGGGAATAGTGAAATTAAGACAGAGAATTTTTATGGAATTTTAATAAAGAAAATACATTGAATAATAAAAAATAATAATGAGTGTGACCTCCTCTTGCAGCAATTACGGCATGTAATTTTCTTGACATGCTTTCCACTAAGCTTTTCATGGTGTCCTGTGAAATGTGTTCCCACTCAGCCGAGATCACACGTTTCAGCTCCCTGATGTTTAGTGGAAATGGTTGCAGATCGTACTCGCCTTTTTAGAAGGTCCCAGACGTGCTCAATGGGGTTAAGGTCGGGACTCCGCGCTGGCCAATCCAAACGACGAATACCAACCTCTTGCATATAAGCATCTACAGCACCAGAACGGTGGGCCCTAGCATTATCGTCCATGTAAATGGCATCATCACCAATTACAGCCAGTGCGCGTTGTGCATGTTGACAAATGATTTCTGTTATGTACCTTTGCGCATTTAGTGAGCCATTTTCAATGAATATTATCTCAGTATGATAGCTAGAACTTACGCCCGCCCAAAACATAACGGACCCCCCACCATAAGGTGAGATTTCTTCAAAACACACGTCAGCATAGCGTTCTCCTGGTCTTCGTAACACTCGCCGACGTCGGTCCTCACCATGCAGACAAATTCGAGCCTCATCCGAGAAGAGTACGTTACTCCAGTTACGTAGTGTCCAAGATAGGCAATTTCTAGCGAACCCCAATCGAGCAATGCGGTGCTCACGGAGTAACTTAGGGGCCCGCGCTGGTCGTCGACTGCGTATATCAGCTGCTAAAAGCCTCCTCCTCGCAGTTCATAGGCTAACTTGCGTTCCTCGCACCTCTTCAAGGTTTCTTTTGAGATCTATTTAACTGCATTTGCGGTTCCGCAGCGCCTGAGTCACTAAAAAGCGGTCGTCTCGTGGTTGTGTGCAACGTTTTCTCCCAGAACCTTGCCTTCTCTGAACGGAACCTGTCTCTTGGTATCGAGTCCAGGTTCTTTGGACGGTTGAACGACTCACGTTTAACCGCTGTGTGACGTAAAACTGGCTACACCCCTCTTCCAGCAGCGCTATAATTTTACTAGCTCTTATTGCTTTTTCTGCCATTGCAATAGACACAAAGATATTTGTTTTAAGTCAGAAAAAGGCAGGATTATGCGCCAAACAAAAATTATTCTATTAAAAAAAACAAGAAGTTAATTTTAGTTACCTTATAACCTTTTACCCGAAAACCCACGAAAAGTAAGTAAAAATTCACAAACTGAAAAAGGGATTATTATTTTAAAAAACAAAGGTTTCGAATTTGGAATGAACTTTTTTTCATATACAGACTGTTTATTATGTGCCAGTAACATAGTTTGGCTATTAAAACCTCCTTAGAACTAAATTATTACCAATAATGTAGAAAAATCAAAACCGCCCGTTTTTTTTTTGCAAAGGAGTGTATAATAAATTAGATATAGTAACATTCCATAAATTTTGATACTAAGTACCAGTGAAACTGTCATTAAATAATCTGTTATTTACCTTGACGTATCTCAGTGGCTATAGATCTGGAAACGACATCACGACTTGCCAAATCCTTGGCTTTAGGCGCGTACTTTTCCATGAATCTTTGGCCTTCGCTGTTCACTAAGTAACCACCTTCTCCGCGGCATCCTTCAGTCATAAGACAGCCGGAACCATACATTCCTGGAGACATAAAACTCTCCTAATGTAACAAAGAAGTTGCATAAATGTGCCTTACATGGAACTAATTTCTCACCGGTAGGATGGAACTGTATAAATTCCATGTCCTGCATTAGAATGCCGGCTCGGGCCGCCATAGCACAACCATCGCCGGTACAAGTGTGAGCTGCTGTGCACGAAAAATACATTCTTGGGTAACCCCCAGCCGCAATTACAGTATTCTTTGCTTGGAACCTGAACATTAAAAGGCAAATGCTAAGATAACTACTTACTGCCAGTTTAACAAAATTATAAAATCTAAGATCACGGTTCAGTGCAACAAACTGATCAAGTCGAGAGAAGTCTCAAGAAACTGTCGGGTTGGTAGATTTTTCGCTAGCTTGGGCATCCAAAGAAGGAGCACCTCTAGTATTTTAGTTGTTTTTGTTCTCGCTGAAGTCGAGCCCGAAGAAATTTTGCGAAGCAATAGCTGTACATCAGTGATTTATATCAATCTGAACTTCGCTTTCATTTGTTAAATATTTTCACGCATGCTCATCGAAAACAACTAACGGGTCTCATACTTTTATTTGTAGCCATAATAAAAAATGTAGAACATCATAACTGCCACAAATGGTGAAGGTTTCTTCTTAAAGTTTTATTCATTTTTACAAGAGAAAATAACATAGCTTTCATTGAAATGGCTCGTACATTTAATTATTTATATCAATAGAGCTCGTAGATTCAATTATTTAATTAACTAGGTGGTAGGTTACTTGTGCAAGGAACCGTCCAGGTTGGTACCACCGCAGTGTCAGATATTCTGCCGCCAAGTTGCAGTGTGTAAGCATGACTGTTCCGGCGTGAAGGGCCTGTAGCTGGTGAAATTGCCGGACACAAAGACTTAATATCTAATTTCTAAGGGTCGGCAACGCGCTAGGATTCTTCTGGTGTTGCTAGCTTCTTTAGGCTGCGGTGACTACTTACCATCAGGTGGGCTGCACGCTAGCTTGCCACCTTGGTAGTATAAAAAAGGGAGGACACAAACAGCATCAAATATAAATAACCTGTGGAAGCTGGTATCTTCCATATCGATAGCCAACGCCCCAACAATCGCACCATCTTGCTGCATGAGATCAAGTACGAAGTATTCGGTAAACAGCTTAATGTTTTTGAACTTGGTGCTATATCCATACAAGGTGTGCAGTAACGCGTGCCCAGTCCTAAAACACAAGTATATTGCTTTTGTTACAAATAATAAGCTAAATTCATCATAGTCATAAAAAAATGCCAAATTAGCTTCATATATAGGTAGCAGTTTCTAGTTTGTCCACTTATGATTTACGAGATACAAAGGATTGTCCAGGAAGGTGCAACCGCAGTATGAGTCATCGCAGCAGTTGTTGTATTCCGGTAAAATTACAAGGCATCAGAAAATTGTTTTGGGAGACAAGATCATCAATATAATATTTAAACTAAATAAGGTATTACGGTCCAAAAAGTGGCACACAGAAATAGAGCCTTTGTGTCGCTATTTCTTTTCAAGCCACAGACTGAAAAAAAAAAACATTTTGCCGATAGGAGTGTCGCTACTGTCTAAAACCGTTATTTCACGTTTCCGCCACCAGCACAGATAAGTACGCGACCCCCGTGACCACATGTTGTCATTTTGTTAGTAAATGTTTATCTAGTTTATATATTATATAGATGGACAAGATGCAGTACTGTGGTCTGTGAAGTTGTCCATATGCAGACTTGTCGCTTACCATCAGAAAACCTAGCTTGCCTCGTCATCATCATAATAATGTTACTAGTTAATAAGTATGTTTTCAACACACTTATTCGTAAAGTGAGCCTTATTAAATCGCGTTTAGGGCCATAAACCTAGCTTTAACAAACGCGTGCGTAGGTAATAATGACATTACGCATTAGTGCTTAAAGAATCATCCCTCCAAAGTTAAATTATTACCTTACTGCAAGTTATATTCGAATTAACAGAGCATTATTAATTATGAGGTTTGGACCACTGAACATTTTTGTAATAAATAAATTAAAGGTCCACACATTATTAATAATGAGACAAATTTATATCATGTTTGACTTTGGGTATACAATGTCAAATAGTGGAGTAGGTAATACCCATCCGAAATTTGTATGGAAAAAATATCGACTAGTGCAACCTTAAGTCAAACAAACATTTAATACTATCAAATTATTCATATTCTACAATAATTTGTAATAAAATATTAGCATTTTATCACTTAAAATTATAATTTTGAAATAGGCTGTAGGTATGTTCACTCACAACGCAATGAGCGCGTGAAAAAAAAACACGCGCCATTTTCCTTAATAATTGTCATATTTTGTTTTTTTATCGAATTTTTCGCTGTGGTAATTTATTTTGTGTTTTTTCCTCGCAAGTTTGTTGAAAAAGGTCGTATGAAACTTGTGAGCATTGCTCATTACACACACGGCTCAAATACACAATTGCAACCTACAGCCTCGTGCGTCAAGAGCAACTTAGCCCACTTATTATACTAATAGTCTAAGGTCCCGTTATAGAACGATCTTCACCGAGCTGGTTAATGGATAAAACGTATTTTATATTCAATTTAATATGTCAATAAATATATTGCACATGGGTTGTCTAAAAAATTTCAGTCCAGGATAAGATAGATAGATAGATAGACAATTATTTATTGCGCACAAACAAACAGATACAAAAAGAATAAGACACAAATTAATAAAAAATGCAACAATGGGCGGCCTTATCGCTAAAAGCGATCTCTTCCTGGCAACCTTTGGATGGAGAGGAAAATAAAGAAGTTACAAAGAGCAGAGGGTGCGCGCACTCGACATGAATAGGTAACATTAACACAAAGACACATAAAAACACATATGTTGTAAACTATAATAATATATATTCATATGAGTATAATATATAAACATACATCAAATAATACTATTATAAACATACATAAATCAGTACGTACTAATATAACAAGAAAATTACACAAATACCGATTAACTTATTCCGCCAAATAAAACTTCTTCACTAGATCTTTGAAAATTGGCAGTGACGAAGCACGCCTTATAGAAACGGGCAAGGAATTCCACAGGCGAACCGCCTGCACCGTGAAGGATTTGTCATAGAAGGAACTGCTATGTAAGGGCATCGTAAGACAAAGGTTTTCCGAGGACCTAAGACTATAGGTGCTAGAATTCGACAAATAATCGAAACGTTCCCTAAGATAAGAGGGGGTGGACGGGTTAAACAATATATTATAGAGAAGAGATAAAATGTGATGTGTGATGTGTGATAAGATTAATTAATAATTAATAAAATATATTTTTTTTAAGTTTTTCACCAGTTTGGTTAATAGACAAATTCCATACGAATCGAAAGTATAAAGCCCATCTTCCCATAGAATATGCAAACGTTAGGTTGCCTTTTCTTTTCCAGTCACAACTCTCGGGTTGGCTGGTATAAACAGGTAAATCGATACTAGTACTAACTTGCACCGGTCTGGTTAATGAATTAAAATTAAATGAAGATAAAGATTATTTCATTACGAACACGGTGGTATAGGGTTGTCTGCGAAAATTCAATCCTGAATTCCGGTTGTCGAATTTTAAAAAGCATAGAGTTTATATATTAAGAATAAAGTACGCGTTAGTCCATGGTCCCTTTAAACAAAGCGTAGGCAGATTTTCCTCTACGAGGCAGATAAACTGAACTATTTAAAGTTATATTATGTATGAGAGTTATATTGATATGTGAGTGACATGTAGTGATGAGTTTGATCTGTCACAAGCGCAAATGTCGATAAATACAGCTGACGGTATGGTACCTACTGTCGTTTACCTGATATTTATGTTTTTTGATGTTCTTACCCGTGCCTACTAGTTCTTACTTGAATTAAGCGTTCTATAGTACTTGTACTGATTTTTGTTCTGTATTTAATGACGAATGGTATTAAGGATGGTTGGCTGGGACCTCTTAGCAGCACATATTCACTCGCAGCAATATTTCACTTTTTTAAATTCGACAACCGTAATTCAGGACTGAACTTTCGCAGACAACCCTATACCACCGTGTTCGTAATGAAATAATCTTTATTTTCATTTAATTTTAATTAATTAACCAGACCGGTGCAAGTTAGTACTAGTATCGATTTACCTGTTTAAACCTGCCTACCCGAGAGTTGTGACTGGAAAAGAAAAGGCAACCTAACGTTAGCATATTTTTGGGTGTTTTCTCGTGGACCCACTATTTTGTCCCACTAGTGGGTCCACGAGGGAGAACTATTTCTCGTGGACCCACTGCTGTTTATTAACATCCTTTATATAGTTATAGCAAGGGTTGGGATAATAGTATGAAATTATCATAATAATATGATTAAAAAATATTAACTATAATTTATTAAATGAAATGTATATTATCGGACATTATATACACCACTTAATATTACACCAGAAGTACCAGGGCGGCATAAGATACAAGGAGGCCTCGCGCATTTTGCCATCCAGTAATAAGCTCTGGTATGAGTTGTTTAATGGTATGGATTATTATACCCGTGGGATGTCCGGGTAAGACTAGACAACAGAATTAGGGGAAACAAGAAGCAACGTCTTTCTATTGGATTATCCGTTCCAATTAGTTCGATTAGTAGTTCGATCATCAGACAGATATTCCAAGTAGTTACCACCGGCCGAATGTGGTAGCTCCAGACGGAATTTCAAAAGGAATCTACGAAATAGCGCGTGAAACCGCAAAATTGCGCATTCTTAAACATTATTACCAGAAGTACTAGGGCACAAATAGGCCTTCCCCTTTCGTAAGACATCTAGTTTTACCAAACTGTGACTACTTTGCTTCAATATTTATACCAGAAGTACCAGGGTAGCATAGGACATAAGGTGGCCTCATCATGAATGATGGTTAACTTCTTAATGGGAAGTTTATAACTTAGTAATGCCCTTTAAGAATGTAGTTGTAGTGAAAAAATGGGTGTGGGAGCCTAAAAAACTATGAAACGATTTACACCGACCAGCGGAAGCGCATATTTTTTGTCTGCCACTTGTCACTTCACTATACGATAGATAAATTTTGACAATGCAAAAAGGTGCTACACATCTTTATTATACAGGAGGAACATTTAATAACCGTAGAGTGCAGTGGGTCCACGAGAAATAGTTCTCCCTCGTGGACCCACTGGTGGGACAAAATAGTGGGTCCACGAGAAAACACCCATATTTTTGATGGGCTTTATACTTTCGATTGGTATGGAATTTGTCTATTAACCAAACCGGTGAAAAAGTTAAAAAAATAACATTTTTTAAATAAAAATTAATCTTATCCTGGACTGAAATTTTTTAGACAACCCATATGCAATATACTTATTGACATATTAAATTGAACATAAAATACGTTTTATCCATTAACCAGCTCGGTGAAGGTCGTTCTATGACGGGATCCTCTACTATAATATAATAGTTAGTACATAAGTCCATTTTGTTACCGGTCAGCAACGCAACATGTTCTTTTAGCTGGGTCCTTTCCAAAATTTCTGGTACCGCCGCCGAATGCTCTTTGGTATATCCTTCCTTCTTTTGTTCTTGAGAATGGCATACCCATATTTTCTAATTCCATAACTGCAGTTGGTGCTTGCCGAGTCAAGTAGTGAATTGAATCCTGCAATTTTTTGTTGTCTTATGTTTAGTGGCCAACCTGGTATCAGAGTTTTCAAGCTGCCCTTAGGCCTCTGACTTAGCTTAACGACTGCTGTCTAGACGACAATAGCAGGGACCGACTTTTTACACGCCCTTCGAAGCACGGAACCGCTCAGTTCAAATGCCACTAAACGGTCACCCATCTAAGGACTGACCCTGCCCGACGTTGCTTACCCAACTGATAGTTTACCGAACAGTGGTTACAACTGGCTGAGAGCATCTCCATCCTGCAATTATTCGCAGATGTTTGATGAATCTATACTACTCTCCTATACGTAATATTGTTTTGTGATTAATCTCGCCACTTATTACTATACTTACGACAACTGTAGGATCTACAAGGGTTACCAGTGAAGACACGCGAGGTTTCACCCTCAGCCAGTCCCAGGAAAATCATAAATTATCTTGAAGCCCGCAAAAGATTTAATTATAATGATAGATGGGTTAGAAAAAGACAAGTTCTCAAACGTACTAATAAAATAAATATAATTTGATACTGCCCAACTACCTACAGTATAAAATATATAGTAAATTAAGGATTTTATTAACCTGATCCCCGAGCCAATCGGATCCTTTGACGGTGTCATAGAAATGATACTTCCAGTCGTCCTCATGCATACTGCCTGTGGTGCCAAATAGCATCATTATTTGCCCTGATACACGATACACACGAAACATTGTCCCAATAGTAAAGAAGAAAACTACACATGGTTATATTAGTACATAGAGTAATCACAACGGATCTTTCTTTGTGTCTGAAGTTGGGTTTTGCGAACGGTTGCGCAACTACAGTCGTGAGTTGTCAATACAAAAATATCTACTGCGCAGCGTCTTGCAGCTAACTTCAGACACACAAAGATCAATTGTCACTACTTTATAGACGCAAGTGTTGTAGTTATAGTACCTAACGCAGCATTCATGCCTCCCTGCGCAGCGATCGTATGAGAACGAGTGGGGAACATCTTGGTGACCAGCGCCACGGAGAACTGAGCTTCAGCCAAGCCAATAGCAGCTCTCAGTCCTGCACCACCAGCGCCGATCACCACGCAATCGTACATATGGTGGTTGATTGTGTAAGATGCATAGCGATGCGAATCTATAACATCCAGATATTTATTATGTGAAAAGTGAACGTCAACACGAACTAATGAAATCTCGATTGTACGTGTGATACGTAGCCCCGATATGTAACAAAACTATTTATATTTTAGTATCACTAGTTATAATATATCTTGGGACAACCCACACACGGTCATCCGATCCCAAACTAGGCAGAGCCTGTACTATGGAAACCAGAAAACTGATACTAATACATATATACATTTTTTTAAAATACATAAGTATGTACTTAAATAGATCGAACAGCAGGACACACTATCGCTAATGTCGATTTATTTGTAACAAAACAATGTTTAAAAAAAAATTAAAAAATAAGCCCGCTGAGTTACTTGCCGGATCTTCTCAGATGAGGCCGCGTTGTGATCCGGTGGTAGCTTTTAAAAAATGACCATTTAAAAGTGCTAGCGTTAAGCCTATTTGAAATAAAAAAAAATGATTTTGAGTTTGAGATAAATAACACCCAGACACTTGACGGGAATCGAACCCACGACCCATCGGGTAGCAGTCAGGGTGTCTAACCACTAAACCAACGGGCCCGTCAGATAACACGATCAAACTATAAAATCTATTTTATTTTATTTTTATTAATTCTTTATGTACACACTAGACAATAGATACAGTTTTACATAAACTATTTAAAAAAAATAAAAACCGACTTCAAAGTAAATTATCTAAAAAGCATAAAATAACGAAAATACATATATTGAAGTCGGTGCTAGCACATCATGTTAACTAACACTAGCACCAGCTGACACCGACTTCAATATATTTTCGTTATTTTATGCTTTTTAGATAATTTACTTTGAAGTCAGTTTTTATTTTTTTTAAAATAGTTTATTTAACACTTATTAGTGACTTATTTTACCAAAATAGGTATCAGTACTATCACGCAACTCGAACGTCTACGTTACAATAACTTCTGAAAACATAAAATGTTTATATCTCTTAAACTGCTGGACCGATTTGTATGAAACTTGTACTCTACCCTAAGTTGAAAAATACTCTAACTATTGCAAAATTTTCAAAAAGAATTTTCAATATCGGACTTGTAGTTTCTGAGAAATCCATGAACAAACCTACATACATACTACATACATAAAATTTGGTAAATTGGTTTAGAAGCCCACATAGACTATAGAGCGTCCAACTGTTTATTTTATTTTTGACAGCACCAATAGAACATAACTGCGTCATGTTACGCAAAAGTTAACTTTTAAAAGTGAACTTCACTTTAAGTGAACTTTTAAAAGTGAACTTTTGCGTAACATGACGCAGTTACGTTCTAATGGTGCTGTCAAAAAGAAAATAAACGGTTGGACGCTCTATAACATACTTATATTAATATTACGCATTTTTATCAATATTACATACATACGCGTCGAATAGAGAACCTTCTTTTTGAAGCCGGTTAAAAAGAACACAAAAAATTATAATATGTACAATGGCGTGCTTAACCCAATATGAGTTCTCTCCCAGCCACTTTATGGAGAGAAAAGAAACACAATAAAAACAGTGCACAATTAATAATAATAAGGTACATATAATATATATTATAATAAATAAACTATTACTTTTATGTTTATAGAAACTTAAATTTGTAAATAAACTGTAAATATTCAGTTTATTTACAAATATAGTTAAACTAGGTAAAAAAACTTCCTTCAAGTTGTCGCCGCACTGGATACTATTATGTACTTATATAGGTATAAAGATATATGATAGCGGTACCTACGCAATTTTTGATTAGATAAGTACTTTAAATACCTGAGTGAGGCTAATTCACACTTTAACAGTTGCATAAACGAAAATAATATCCATACCTGATGGGCCTGTTGATTAGAAACCCTGGCTGCTACCCAATAGGTTGTGGGTTCCATTCCCGCCATGTGTCTAGGTGTTTATTTAAAACAAAAAAAGGATATAAGTATTATTATCTATCAGTTATCTGGTTTCCAGGCTCTGCCTAGTTCGGGATCAGATTACACCGTTTTTTTTTTTTAAAAAACTTGTTACCTTTTAAAATCAGCCATTTATTGATTTCTCGAGTCAGTAAATTACAACTTTTCTAAAACCAAAAAAATATTTGAAATTAATTTTCTGATTACGACAGACAAATTATTATTATCCAACAGTAATTTGACTACCTAAACACATAGGTTACGACACTTACGTGTTAATATTACATAATATACAACGTGTTACAAAATACCCCGTAACAAAATATAATTATTATCAAAGCCAAAAATTTTGGCAACCCTAGTAAGCTGTCATGTCAGGGAACAAGATTATTTAACAGAAAGTCCTACGTAATAATTGTGTACTATAATAGTTTCATTCATAAATGTTTGCTACCTCAATACAAGGATGTCATTATACTAAGTACAGGCTAAAAAAAAATATGTTGTCAATTTCAAATCTGTTGACGTTTATTATGAAAAAGTAAGTGTTCATTTAGGTTGTTTCGTTAGGTCATTTAAAATTTTTGTCGTTCCGCGAATTAGGTAGAAATGTCGGTACATTCAGCGTAATTTACTCTTTTTTTTTTAACATAGGGTTTGCACATCAGTGAAAATAATAATATTTTTTTATTTTTTTGGGGTATATTATACAGCGTTACTACGGTTCTTAAATATTGTGAATGAAATATTGAGAATGGGTTCGTTATAAGGCCCCATTTAACCTCCTTTTGGCTTTACGGGTAGTTTTGTAACATCTTGTGTAATGCCAGTGGCATTATACATTTACATGTGGCATTGTGCCAAATAATACACTGCCGCACTTACAAATGTCAATCGGTGTTAATGATCAAGCTATGGAGAGAGCTAAACTCAGAGTTTATTTGCGCGATAAAAACCGGAATAAGGAGAATTGCTGAAGAACTAAAATATAGCATATATATGTAACATAGCTCTCAGGATCTACAAGTTGAAGTGGCAATGGGTAGGCCACATCGCTCGAAGAACCGATAACGATAACCGATAATAAGTAAGGTTATCGAGTGGCGACCACAAACCAGAAGACGCAGCGTAGGCAGGTTGACGCGACATTATGCGCGTCGCAGGTAGGTTTTTTTTTAACACTTATTAGCTAGTGCTTGACTGCAGTCCCACCTGATGGAAAGCGGCGACGCAATCGAGGATGGCAAAGCACACTAGCTTATTAAAAGCCTATTCACTCTAGTCTTAAAGACACCCACATTATAATCGGGCGGGAAAAACCGACGCAGGCAAACTGTTCCAGTCCTTAGCTGTCCTTATTATAAATGAAGAAGCAAACCGCTTAGTCCGGACTGAAGGCACTTTCACCACATGAGGGTGTGTACGTGCCGTGCGTATCGTCCGATGATGAAAGGGAAGGTGGATGCAAATAGTTCAGCTGTGGACGTCTTCCGGCTGGTGATGATAATAATGGTGATGAATACAGTTCCAGAAATCGGATTATTTAGACACTCGTAGCCAATTAATACTTTACACTTAATAATATAACATAGCATAAACACTCCGAAACTCGATATAATCAGATTGAAAAAGCTAATTGAGAAATAACGCTAATTGAAGATGTTGAGTGCGGCAGTTAGTAATATATTTCCTCAATTATTATAACACTTATTTGATACTTTTATTTGTCACAATGTACTTACTTTTACAGCTACGCTCATCGTCATTTTTGAACTTTAATAATAAATGATTTACAAATTGCTATAGCTCAATTATTTTAATTAATAAATGATAAATTACGAAAATACAGCCAGCTGAAAACGTTTTAAAAATGACAGTCAGTATTTTTGACGTATGTACAAAAAGTAAAAAATGTATATCATTATTAGATGCCAGTGTCTCAATAAAAATAATTTTCTAAAACTAGCGGCCCGCCCCGGCTTCGCACAGGTGGTAAAAAATGTATTACTTAATTGGATAAGGATTAATGCTGTATTGCAAAATCGTATTTCTCATAAAAGTAAAGGATAAAAAAATGGTTATTGTGGGTTATCCCTAAGAAATAAACATATTATACCATAGTAGACATTTTTGTAGACCTATTAAGGTCTACAAAGGTGTACAATTCTGTAGTACATTATTTTAATCTAACTCGTAGGGTTCAGCCAGCGTTTGCAATGTAAGCACAAATAAAATATTGAAATCACATTAGAAACCTCTAAATTTATCAGTGTTTTTCTACTATATTATGCATGTATTAAACATATAAACCTTCCTCTTGAATCACTTTATCTATTAAAAAAAACCGCATCAAAATTCGTTGCGTTTTAAAGATTTAGGCACAGACACCGTAGGCGAAATCTTAAAAAAAAAACCGGTTAGAAAAATAATAATAAAAGCGCTGCGTTGACGCAGCTGCGCGGGCCAACTAGATAAAAATATTTTGTTCGACATCGATAACTTGGTTTAATTCTCTAACTGCTGGTCCCAATATCCCATCGATCCCTTACTATAAGTTAAAATAGTTACCATCGATAGCTGTAATGACATAGTTCCGTTTCATTAATAACATATTAACAAGCAATTGGTGAAAATTGCGGCAAAAATTGTTCAAATGACAGTCTGTCAGGGTTTTAGTTATCGCTCCATTTCGGAGGTTTATCGCGGGATGTCGATGACTTGATCGATATTTTAACTCATAGTTAGGGATCGATAGGATATTAGGGTCGGCACTAAGTCGATAACATTTAATATTTTAAACGATTTTAAATCAACCTCAATCCACAGTAACGGTTATCAACTACAACAAAAGCGTAACAGTTATCTCTAGTTAATATCTGTTTATTGGTTATTGGTATAATTGAACATTGAGGTTTATTTAAAAATACTACTATATAACCAAAGATATTATAAACCATAGAGATGTTATATCCCTACAAATAAGCGGCAAAAATTGTTATTCTATCATATGTACCGGAAGACGCAGCGTAGGCAGGCCTCCCACTAGGTGGACCGACGACATTGTCCACATCGCAGGCAACCGGTGGTTGCAAATGGCAAATTGTCGTTCATTGTGGCGGTCGAAGGGGGAGGCCTTTGTTCAGCAGTGGACGTCTTCCGGCTGATGGTGATGATGATGATGAAGGTATGATATCCTTTCCTTATTATTTGTAGTTTTGTACAGTAATTTGTTTATTTTCTAAATACCTACGCACGAAGGCATTTTACTAACAGGTCACGTTCGTAACATTTTAACGACGCGTGACTCACTGCTGGTTCACCCAATTTGGGTGAATTTCATTGTTTCACTTTTCGTGCGCTAATGGCATATCATTGCTACTAACCTATTGCAAATTTCATAATAATAAATTGTCACAAGTGGTATAAAACTAAAACCTTGGAGGAAGGGTCACCCATCACTCCTGTGTTCACTGTTCATACATTTAAAGCTACGTCGTTCATATCGTCACTCCATCTCGCTTGAGTATGTCTCCACTCTTAAACTCTGTAGTTAAATAGCCATAGGCGTGATGACTAATTTTGAAAAAATATTTTATAATGTACTTACAGGTCTACTAATTCCGAATATAATCATATTTTTGTATTAAATTTACAATTAATAGCAATATTTTCAATTTTTAAAATAGGCGGCAAAACGAAGGCTGGTGCATGGCACCATTTTGTGACGTCAATACGGTATAAGTAAACATCTGTAAGGTCTGTAGGTATAAAAGTGAATCATCGTATGAAAGAAAAAGTTGAGATGACAGTTTGACAGTTGTTTATTTGTACCGGATTGACGTCATTCACTCTGATCAGTGTTTATTACAAAATGGCGATTAGCTGTATTTAAGTAATTCATTTGCTTAAATATCACGAAAATCTCTTTATTATTATGAAAATGAGATGCAAGTTTGAAATCGGTGCAATCTATTCTAATATTCAAAACCACAGATTCGTTGGTATTGTGTTGCAGTCATCATGCTTATTGCAAGGGTTCAATAATTATGTCATTTTCAATCCTACCAATTGTCTTTGGCTGGCTACCAGTCAGCTATCATTCCTTTGTTTCCACGACTTTTTGATCTTGTTAAGAAAAACAGGATGTAAAGTGGCAGGCAAAAATGGGATGAGAAAAGCAGAGGATCGAAGTCAGTGGCGTGTAATTGGAGATGCCTATGTCCAGCTGTGGACGACTGTACGCTGATGATGATTTAACTACTTTCCACTGGCAATATCTTCGATAATCGAAACCCTATTTTTTATATGAAGTACCTAATATCTAAAAACAGATACTTAGGCGAGCAAGTACAACAGTTAATTTGTAAGAAACAAAAACCAATAGTGGAAACATCATTTTATTTTAAAATTATTTATCTATCCTTATGATGTAAACTCTTCAACAACGTGTTAATCATTGTATAAATAGACCATATTACAATATTTAGTGTCCCCATGAGTGAGAAATTTAATGTTTCTTTTGATAACTCTACAATTTAAGATCAGACAAAACCTTCGCCATAATTTTAACAGATTTATGCAGCTGTTCGGTCTCTTGATTTGTCAGCACTTGGTGAATAATGTCCCTGACGCCTTCTCTACATAAAACTGATGGCAGCGAAAGAAACACTTCATCTTTGATGCCTTGCATACCCTGGTAAAGATAATAATGATAATTAATTAATTATCTACTTGGTTACTTGTGCAAGGAAATGTTCAGGTAGGTACCACCGCAGTGTCAGATATTCTGCCGCCAAGCAGCAGTGTGCAGGCATTGCTGTGTTCCCACAGAAACACACAAAGACTTGTCTTAAGGGTCGGCAACGTGCTGGTGATTCTTTTGATGTTGCTAGCGTCCATAGGCTGCGGTGACTGCTTACCATCAGGCGGGCCGTACGCTTGCTTGCCACTTTGGTAGTATAAAAATATAAAATCTTTTTTTTTTAAATTGAACCGGTTCTTTTTACAAAAAAATAAGATTAAGATTTTATTTTAAACTTTTTAGTGATATTTTCATATAAAATATAAAGATTGAACCATCAAAGACCGTACAATGATCTAGGTAGGTTATGATCACATTATGGTCTAAGGACATAGTTTTACATAATTCATGTTTCTTCAGAAAAAAATATGCGGTTGTAATGAAATTTGCCTGGAATCATTATAGTAGTTTACTCTCTTGAATAAAAAAAGAAACATCGTAATCGGTTCATATTTGTCAAAGTAATGTAATGGAGAACATCAGTTTTATGATTTTTACCAGATAAATTCCTCCACATCGTTAATGGTCCTCCAGGAAGTTCTTATCTGGTTGTGATAAAATTCATACAGATTCATGACAGTGGTTTCTTCTTTGAATAAAAAAAAAACATTGAAATTGGTAAATATTTGCCAGAGTTATGACCACGTCACGAAACCTGCAGGAATAGGCATTCCTGCAGGTTTCGTGTGCAGTCACGATTCTTGTTTTTTCAGGAACTACTTATTCGTAAGCAATATTTTTTTTATGGGACCCAATTAACGGATTAAAGAATGGATGGAAGAAAGATTTTTTTCTAATCGGTTCATAATTGCCAGAGTTATGCGCGAACATACATAGAAAAAAAATATATATATAATTATACAGACGAATTGAGAAAAAAAGGAGGAGGCTCCTTTTTTGAAGTCGGTTAAAAATAGACAGGGTTACACCTATTTCTTTTTTAATTTGCCGCCGTTTTTTATTCTCATGTTACACTAGACAGAATCTAATATTAACACAACACAACTAAGAGCCATGCATTATCTAAAAATATATTATTTTCGGTGGAAGAGTCAACATAATTATTTCTCAATTTTAGATTGCTCTCCGCAAATTCCCAAATATCTATAGATATAAAAGAAAGTCGTATTAGTTACACTATTTATAACTCAAGAACGGCTGAACCAATTTTGCTGAAAATTGGTGGGGAGGTAGCTTAGAACCGAAAGACGGACGTAGGATACTTTTTTCATACCGCTTGGTTAAGCAACATAAGGCAAGGTCATTACATAGATGGGTGACCATTTAATTCCATTTTAAGCGTCTCCGTGCTTCAGAGGCCAAGTAAAAGATAGGCCTCGTCTTTTAACCGACTTCAGAAAAGGAGGTTATGTATAAGACGAGTACCTATGTATCTAATACTATTAAAAATCTGTAATATTCATAATAAGCCTGAGCGGGCATCTAAAAACGTAAAAAGAGCGCGGGCGAAGCTGCGCGGGTCAGCTAGTTATACTTAATAGTAGTTTGAATATAAATATAAACTTACTTTAACATACGTAGACACAGCGTACACACGATTTGAGTCAGTCAATACGGCATCAACAATTTTGGCGAGCGACAACCCAATCGCCCATGAAGTAAAACCTTTCATGGTCCTCACATGATACGCTGTAGTCAACAGCGTCGAGTGGATATCTTTCCATTTCTCGGGGTCTAATTCTGTGCCGATTTTTGGGTTAATTTCGCTAAGACGCACGCCAGCAACGTTCACACCAGACCATACGGGAACTGTAAAGTATCGTACCAATGTACCCATTGCTATTGTAGCATTGCATTAAGCCCGACACAGACCTAGCTATAATATACATATATTACCGCACACGCAACTATAATATATATTTCTGTGATGTATGTCATATTACCGTATATTGATATATATATAAGCTATATACAGTAGTATATATTACAACGAAATTGAAATTGCGAAACTGGTTGATGGGTAGGTGAAGTTTAATAAAATGGTACACTTTTTATCTTCATAATTGTAATTTCAATATAGTATATTAGTACTATTAGTTATGTTATTTTTTGAGATTTAGATTAACATAAATTAATTTATATCCACAGGGAAATCTCAACAACTGCCATTAAAACTACTAGTAATAATATCCTGTATTCAAATTAAAAACAGAGTAGATAGCATGGATGATAATAAAAAGTGTACCATTATTTTAGACTCCCCATCGACCAGTTTCACGGTTTGCATTTCGTTATGAAACATACTGTATATTATTAAGCTACCTATTCTAGCTGTGGCTAGGCTTTAATGCTCGGCTTGTCACCTGAGATATATGTAACAGTTATCAAGTCAGTTTAACCCGAGAAACGGCAATGTTTACACACTGCTGAATTGCTCTAGAATATCTGAAATTACAATAAGGAACACATATTTAAACATTTTGTTCGTATGTACATAAATAATGAGTAAAACGGCAAAATTCGTCGCATTCATCGCAGTTCCGCTTCTAGAACTCAACAAAGCACGCCATTATAATGCTACGTGGTTGTATTTTATCCAAATAGTAGTAGTAAGGGAAGTAGAGTAATAAAGGACTGGCTACATGGTTGCAAACAAACCATCCCTACCGGCAAGAGATGTAGCAAGACCAATACTAAAAGCTATCGATATAAAATCGTATCGATATTTTAAATTTAATCTCGGTTATAATATTTTATGTTGTAATTTTCAACGTCAAATTATAGTCAAAATAGGCAAGTGACCCGTGGGCGGTGGGTGTTATACTTACGATACCGCTCTCTGAAGACAAAGATATTGTAATCTAGAAAGACCTGTTCTACTAAGTTCAACTATTAAGTTCAATCAGTTGAACTTATTGGACAAAAAGTCCGATTATTTCAACTTTGCGCTAGTTAAAATAAAATAAATAATAGTTGAAATAAATGGACATTTTATGTCCACTTAGTTCAACGATCTAAATTAAATCTTCCAGTGGAGTTATTCACGTAAGTACCTGTAGAATCAGGTGGATGCCCTCGCTTCCAGCAATGGCACTACTAGGAAAAGTGTCAGTAGTTCTATACAACAAACGGATGGAACTACTGGGGAAAAGTCCCAGATAACTGTTGAATAGCAAAGTGTCTTCAACAGCTGGTGATCAACCGACTCAACGCTTGTTCTTTGTGTAATGATCCAAGTTTGACCTGTTGGCTGGAATGTCGAGCGCAAGGGACGGAGGCGAACAGAGCCGACAAACGCGCATACGTAGCCATCCGTATAAGCACCGGCGCTGGCGGCCCACCGGTCGGATCCGACCTGATTCCAAGCTGTGTAAATTACATATAACAATTTCGTAGCGTTTTCTTATAAATACATTGTAAAATACCCTTCGTCGCGCTTCCGCTGGTTGGTGTAAATCGTTCCTTAACCATCATTCATGACTATCATAATACCATGTGGTCGCGGAGGCTGCAACCTTATCTGTGCTGGTGGTGGAAACGTGAACTAACGATTTTATAATGATAATGACTTGTAGTTTGACAGTTTCATATAGACAGTAGCGACACTCCTAACGGAGAAAAATAAATTTGTCAGGATGTGGCTTGTAAAGAAATAGCGACACAAGGGCGCTATTTCTAGCTACCACTTTTTGAACCGTGACACCAAATCTAGTTTATATAGTATATCGATGCATAGTAGTCACAGTTTCGTAACACTAGATGTCTCACGAAAGGGGTCTCTTTGTGCCCTCTGTTGCCCTAGTACTTCTGGTAAAATTGTTTAAGAATGCTCAATTTTGCGCTTTCACACGGTATTTCATCATAGACAACAGGACACAAATATTTAACAACTAATGTCTTAAGGGTCGGCAACGCGCTAGTGATTCTTCTGGTGTTGCTAGCGTCTATAGGCTACGGTGGCTGCTTACCATCAGGCGGGCCGTACGCTTGCTTGCCACCTTGGTAGTATAAGAAAATAAGAAATAGTGGATGCCCTTTGAAATTACGTCTGGAGCAACCACAATCAGCCGGTATCATCATTCATCATTATCAGCCTATATTAGTCTACTGCTGGACATAGGCCTCCCCCAATACACGCCCAATTGAGCCCGGTCTTCGGCTCTCCTCATCCAGTCACTGCCAACTACTTTGCGTATATCGTCACTCCACCGGGTCACAGGGCGTCCTACGCTACGTTTTCCAGTTCGTGGGTATAACTACTTGGAATATTTACTCACAATTTATTTCCAAACTGATGATTAAATTATTATGATTTAAATAGAAAGTTGAACTAATAGGATCAGTATTGTCCAGTAGGTTCTACTGTTATAAAAAATATCAAAGTTGAAATATATTGGACGTTTTTTGTCCATTAAGCTCAACCAGTTGAACCTAGTTGAACTTAGTGGAACAGGTCATATAGAAAAGAATACTGATTTTAATATTATATCGCCATATAAAAACATCTTAGCTGTGATTAAAATATCGATACGATGTTATATCGATAGCTTTGATTTTTGGTCTTGCTACATCTCTTGCCGGTTGGGATGGTTTGTTGGCAACTATGTAGCTAGACCTTATTTTGGATTAAGTTGATCTGATTATTGACGGAAACTGCTAACCCTGGACCTAGTTGGAAATTACAGTGCTCAGTTGCCTAAGCCAGCTACTCTTTGTATGCTTAATGAAAGAATCAAAATGTCTCATCTCTTCTGCTCGTAGACTAAGGTATACGTTTCTAGTATATAGAAATACTAAAGGATTTCGAATCCTACCAATTTCCATAGCACCGAAGTCATCGTCTAAAATAGGCTATTAGATTGCCAGACGGATAAAAATGCGTGAACTTAATTTGCGATATTAATCGGAGTTCATAATTTACATTTACTGTAAAAACCAATTTTAAAAATACATATTGATAAAAGTCTAGCTGTCTGAGTTTATAAGTGGCTTATCTCAGTTTTCTGTGCTTCGATCTGGTAGTAAAAAAGATTAAATTAAATGTAAGAACCCCTGTGAAGCCTATGCATAATAAGTAATTTTTAATAAATATAGCGTGGCGTAAACTACTTGCCCATAGAATTTCCATGTTCACCAATAACGTAAGCATCTATAGAAGTAGTCGCAATGCCTAGTCTCTGTGCAATCAAAAAGCGGAATCTAGCTGAGTCCAGAAGAGTTCCAGAGCCAATAACACGATGCTTAGGTAGTCCACTTATTTTCCACGTTACACACGCAAGGATATCAACAGGATTGCTCCCAATTATGAAGACTGCATCTGGACAGTGTTTCATAAGCTAAAAAATAAAAAAATGGTCTGACTCCTCAGGCAGGTACTTGGTTGCTTTTAAATTAACACAATTCAGTTGCCTTTAATATCTTATTTACCTTCGGAACGACTTGCTTGAAGACCTTAGCGTTATTTTGAAGAATTTCTAATCTAGTTTGGCGGTTTTTCTGCCTGACGCCGGCGGTTATCACGCAGACTTTAGATCCCTTGGATATGGCGAAATCTAGGCATTTAGTGAAACTGTTATATTAGAATGCTACATATATAAAATTTTGATTAATAATTTAATTAGGAAATAGGTGATTAGGTATTGTGATCTATCTAAATTAAAATGAATCTACAAAATGTATGTAAGTACGCTCATAACTTCCGAACGAGTGCACCAAATTGGATGAATCTTTCTTTTTTGTGTTTGTTATAATTATTGTCAGGTGAAGGTTTATACGTAAAAAAGTGGAGCTGCGCGGGACAGCTAGTACAGAATAAAAATTAAAAAATCTATACTAAATAACGCCTTTTTTTGCTGTCACACTAAGGCCCAAGTACACCGACATTTAAACGTCCGATATCTGTTTTTCAGAATTGATTAACTACTTAACAGTCCTTAACGGTGGCCGGGGGTATCGAGCTAGGTTAAGATAATGGACTGTTAAGGGTCCATAACCGGGGTTATGGTGGTGGTAAAAAATAGATTATCGATTCTAAAAATTAGATAACGGACGTTTAAATGTCGGTGCACTTGGGCCTAAGTAGAAAACAAAGGCACCATTATAATAGTTACTGAGGTGCAAATAAATTTATAGCCACTATTATTAAAATAATTTGAAATACTGTAATACCTGAGCTGCTTTCAATTTTAGGATTGTTCACAAATAAGGAGCCATGCAACAAATCTAACGTCTCTCCTTTTAACTTATTGACGTTTAGGTCGATGATTGCGATATTGTTCGTCACCCCCTAACAACATAAACTCAAATATTACACAGGGCTTAAAAGAAACATTAATTTAGAAGAAACATTAAGCATTAATAATGTTATCTTACTTTTAAAAAGGAGATGCATAGAAAGCTGATTACGTAACTCTCCACGTCTCTTATTTGGGTTAAAATGGGATTACAATGAACTTCTTCGGAGTCGCTGGATGTTTGTGATGTGGGCCCTAGACGTCAATTGAGTACGGCGGCAACTCCTAGGATCTTCATAGGAGTTCGGCGGCGAAGCTGCTACAACCGTCCCCGTGGTGACGGTACCCGGAGGACTCAATGCAACCACCGGCCGTCCGGTTTATAAAACAAGCGCAGCAGCTTCTCGATGTGCCACGGAGGCCCAGAATCTTTTATTAAAGTTCTTCAATGTAGCATATTACGGTTACCTGAGTAAGCATTGCTATGATGCCTGCCATTCCAACCGGTCCGGCCCCAACCACTGTCACTTTTCTATCGTTACCTAGACATTGTTTGTGCAGTGATTTTATAAGCTTCGACCTTGTCTCGACTGCAGAACCACTTACTGAAAGCATTATAATTTTACGTGAATGCAATCTATTACGAGTATACACGAAATAAGCCACAGATGACTACCAATTTGAGACTAGCTTTTCAAGAACCCTACGAACATTAAAGACGGATGATGGTTTCATAGCTGCTAGTAAATGGACTACGCCTCATAAAGCAATGGCACCGTTACTCCCCGCAGGAACACAATGCCACTTTAATGTACCTTAGATTAGCTAAGATCTTCTTGGCTGCGATATGTTCATGTACTCTGCCCCGTATATAGAGAATGCTATGCCCGTGTTATAAATGCAGGCACGGAAAACATAAACGACGAAGATTCAAAAACGTATCGCACCCGTATCATACCCGGCAAGCGGCACCCAGACTACACCAGACTGTCAACGTACCACAGTGTAAATAATACAATATGAATAAACGGCTCTATTTACATACACAGATAGACAATATATATATTATTTGAAACCTGGCGCCGCCGCCGCGTAGAGAAATAACAACGTCACCGGCGATGCAGAATTTTTCTTTAAAATTTTGACAGAGACGTGCATGCCACGGCCGGATAAGTATGCGACGCTCTAGTGGCCGTTGCTTCATATACTTTTAAACAAAGAATATTTGCCTGATCTCGGGCATGACAAACTCAACTCAAACTCAAAAATCTTTATTTTAAATAGGCTTAACGCTAGCACTTTTGAATGGTCATTTTTTAAAAGCTACCACCAGATCACAACGCGGCCTCAACTGAGAAGATCCGGCAAGAAACTCAGCGGGCTTGTCATTTTTTCACTTTTTTTTTTGACACGGTCATAGTATGGCCCGTTCCAGCTGAGTCCATAATATTACTGGAAGTCAGTATTTTTTATGATATTGATTTTGAATATGGATTTGAATCAAGAACATTATTAACAGGAACCATTGATTCCTTTAAACCAATTCACATTTTGATCTTTGCTCGAATGCCCCAGGCGGAGAGTTATTAACTGTATTAGATATGTTAGACAAGATGAATTACATAATTATTCCTTATTAATTAACACGGTGCATTAGTTTAATCATGCGTTTTGTCCTGTATAATTTGTATTATAATCAACTTTAATAAATTAATAGTTTAAAAAACTAAAAAAAAAATGCTTTTTAACCGACTTCAAAAAAGGAGGAGGTTCTCAATTCGTCTGTGTATATATTTTTTTTTAATGTAAGTTTGCGCATAACTCTGGCAATTATGAACCGATTTGAAAAAATCTTTCTTCCATCCATTCTTCAATCCATTGATTGGGTCCCAAAATTTATTGCTTAGTAATAAGTAGCGGGGGCGAGCCTCAGCTACCTGCCGGGTCACAGGTGGCGGATAGTGAAACGTCCTAAAGTAAACAGGATAGCTGCGAATATGAGGAAACTCTAATAAGCAGTCCCGGACCGAGGCGGTAGGGTATCAGGGTGTGGCGGTATGTTTGGTGGCGCGGAAATATCTATAAAGTACCACAAAAACCCGTAAAGACCCTATAACGTGGCGAGTAGACACCGCCACTAAATAAGTGTCAGCCCCAGTAGGGGAAGCAGCCTACTGGCGTCCACTAGGCGGAGTTCTAGTAGAACGGAACGGCTAGAGGAATGAGAACTTGAAGGCGGAGATGGAACCCATCAAAACCGGCTCAGTACTGCGATCACCAACCCGTCGTTGCTGTCGTGGTGATTATGGCTACAAATCCTTCCATAAACCAAACATGACCGACACAAATCAATATCGACCCCGAGTTCCCAGCGCTTCGTCACTTCCTGGTTCTGGCAGTAACCAGGTAACACGGGGCAGGGGTGTGACATGTAATCCCTGGGAGTTGAGCGACTGCTCTGAGACACTTTATTTAGCAACATACAATATCCAGTCGCTGTCCTCTGATGGTAGACTCCTTGAATTAGAAACAGAATTGGAAAACATGAAATGGGATGTATTAGGCCTCTGTGAAGTCAGGAGAGCGGGAGAAGAAACCGTAACAATGAAATCTGGTAACTTGCTGTACTTTCAAGAAGGACCAATGTCAGGCGTAGGGGGCATTGGTTTCATAGTAAATAAAAGATACCAACATCGTTTAAATGAAACTAATTTTACGGATTATATAGCGGTTTATTTTTGATTTTAATTTCCCGACGTTTTGAATACTTTACAGCATTCATGGTCACGGGCGGACTGAGGCGGGATTGTGACTGTGGGCTCTCATACATCGGGCAAACAAAAAGATCGGTAAAAACCCGTGTAAAAGAACATATAGCTGACGTTAAACATCGACGCTATACGAAGTCTGCAGTCTGTGAACATGTTCAGGATCGCACCGGTCATTATATTAGATTTGACAAACCACAAATCCTCGCAAAAGAACAGCGCTACCTACCAAGGATGATTCGTGAGGCTATTGAAATTAAAAAGCATCCAAATTTCAATAGAGAAGAAGGCTGGGTGCTACCACCAGCTTGTGATCCTCTGATAAACATAGTCAAATCCAAAGACAAGCATTCCACAGCAAGACCACAAGATACTGTAAGCTCTTTCTGCGTAGATCGGACAAACAATAATAATTAGAAGACCTGAGGGTACCCTAAGACAACTATGACATATGGACAGCTACCACCTCAGTCCGCCCGTGACCATGAATGCTGTAAAGTATTCGAAACGTCGGGAAATTAAAATCAAAAATAAACCGCGATATAATCCGTAAAATTAGTTTCATTTAAATGTGTAGCATTCGCGTAAATATCAGAAATCATTATGTGAACCAGTACGTACTGGAAATCGCAAACAAAATACGCCGGTTAGAAGATCTCAAGACTAAGCGTGCATGATATACAACATCTTTAAATTTCTTGAAGAGATGCAGAGACCATCATCTCATTCCTACGTGTGTCAGGATATCAGCAAAAAAGGACAAAGATCTTATACCAGGCAAGTAAAAAGTTGTTGAGGGTAGTTATACAACAAACGCGTTTTGATCTATACCGCATTAACCGGGATATTGAGATTACATCCAATGAAATAAAGACAGTTTTGACGACATTTGATTATAACAGTTGCATAAATACTTTAAATAATCGAGAAACAACTAAATACAACGAATGCAAAAATAAACATATTCAAAAATATAACAAACTAACCACCAAATCAAATGTCAATAAGAATCACCAACGTACGAACGAAACACATTTTACTCGCGCCATAGACAATAATGAATCACGCGCAGTTGTCAATCTGTCAAAACAACCTCTGGATGAATCGACCGTAAAAGTTTTGGAATTAGGATTAAACTTTGCTATTACGCCTAGAAGGATACCGTACGAAGAAATAGTTGCGAACGTAGAAGTCTGTCTGGTTAAAAATAATATAAAAAAGGAAGATGCAGAGGGTTTACGTCAAGATATCTCTTCCGTGTTACGACGAAGTTCCGTACCCAAATTAAATCTTCCAAAACAACAATTTATAGCTCTTAAGAACTTGCGTACCAGACCCGAAATCACTATTCTACGCGCCGACAAAGGAAACGCAACCGTGGTAATGGATACGTCAGATTACAATGCCAAAATGCAAGAGCTATTATCGGATCAAAGTACATATATAATGATAAAATCAGACCCAACCAAAAACACACATAAAGCAACTAGTGATGTAATAAAGAAACATTCCGAGGCATTGAATCTAGACGTCAAATCGTTGTTACCTTCTTGTCCGAAACCACCAAAACTTTATGGGTTGCCTAAAATACACAAACCGAATGTCCCGCTACGTCCAATTGTGAGCCAGATCGATTCGCCAACATATAGACTGGCTCAACACGTAGCAAAAGTTATTTCACCACTAAGAGGGCAAACAGAAGCTCACACTAGGGATTCTTACCATTTTGTTAGTGAGATTAAAGATCTATGTCTTACTGACAATAAAACAATGGTCAGTTTTGATGTCCAGTCGTTATTTACATGCCTACCAGTAGAAGACTGTATCTCAATTGTAACAAGAAAGCTAGCAGAGAAAAACATACCAGTAGGATATGCAGAACTATTAAGACACTGCCTTACATCTGGCTACCTATTGTGGAAAGAGGAGTTCTACAAGCAAGTAGATGGTGTGACGATGGGCTCACCTGTATCTCCCATTGTTACCGATATATTTATGGAGGACTTTGAGGAGACGGCCCTTAATACTGCACCTGTTAAGCCACGATTCTACAAGCGGCACGTAGACGATACTTTCACAATATTACCATCAGATAAAGTAACTGCTTTCCTAGATCACCTTAACTCCATAAACACTAAAATCCAATTTACAATGGAGGTGGAATCAAATAACTCTCTAGCATTCTTAGATGTCTTAGTAATCCGTAATCCCAATAACACCTTGAGTCATACTGTGTATAGGAAAAAGACCCATACAGATAGATATCTAAACGGTGAATCTCATCATCCCCCAACACAGTTAGCTACTGTTGGAAAATCTTTGTTACAGAGAGCACACGGGATCTGTGACGAGGAACATCTTGGTGCCGAGCTTCAACATGTCAAGCAGGTCCTGCATGATAACAAGCTCCGAGTTCCGTGCCGCCGTCACTGTGAACGTGTCAAGCCATCCACAGTCGAACGTATGCCTGCTGTATTGCCATATGTTAGAGGGGTAACAGACAAGATTGGCTATATCTTAAAGCGAGCTTCAATTAAAACATTTTTCAAGCCACCAAAGAAGATTAGTCAGTTTTTACCATCAGTCAAGTGCCATATACCTCTACAAGATGCAGGAGTAAACAAACTGGATTGTGGCTGTGGGCTCTCATACATCGGGCAAACAAAAAGATCGGTAAAACCCGTGTAAAAGAACATATAGCTGACGTTAAACATCGACGCTATACGAAGTCTGCAGTATGTGAACATGTTCAGGATCGCACCCGCCATTATATTAGATTTGACAAACCAAAAATCCTCGCAAAAGAACAGCGCTACCTACCGAGGATGATTCGTGAGGCTATTGAAACTAAAAAGCATCCAAATTTCAATAGAGAAGATGGCTGGGTGCTACCACCAGCTTGGGATCCTGTGATAAGTATAGTCAAATCCAAAGACAAGCATTCCACTGCAAGACCACAAGATACTGTAAACTCTTTCTGCGTAGATCGGACAAACAATAATAATTAGAAGACCTGAGGGTACCCTAAGACAACTATGACATATGGACAGCTACCACCTCAGTCCGCCCGTGACCATGAATGCTGTAAAGTATTCGAAACGTCGGGAAATTAAAATCAAAAATAAACCGCGATATAATCCGTAAAATTAGTTTCATTTAAATGTGTAGTATTCGCGTAAATATCAGAAATCATTACCAACATCGTATTATAGAAATAAATAGCTGTTCTGATAGGGTAGCGTATCTTGTACTAAAGGTATCAGATATGTACAAAGTGAAGATAATACAGGCATACGCACCAACCACAAACCACAAAGATGATGTAGTTGAGAAATTTTATGATGATATTTCCACCGCACTAAAAATCAAATCCCATTATACATATATCATAGGAGATTTTAATGCCAGATTGGGCCAGAGAGAATCCGTTTCTGAAAACGCCATTGGTACACATGGCCTTGGTATAAGAAACTCCAGAGGAGGAATGCTTCTTAACTACTTACACAACAACAACTTATATGCAATGAACACCTTTTTTGACAAAAAGAAAAAGCAAAAATGGACATGGAGACATCCTGACGGTATTCACAAAAATGAATATGACTACATAATTACCAATAGAAAAGATACAGTGAAAGATGTAACGGTTCTAAATAGATTCCGAACTGGAAGTGACCATAGACTGGTTCGTGCGAGGTGTGTGTTAAATATCAAAAAGGAACGACGCGTTCAAAATCCTAGAAATATCCGAAATCAACCAGATAGCTAAGTAAGACCACCTGTCCAGAACGTAGGATCAGAAGAACTACCTGATATCTCTACAGAGGAGATCGAGTTAGCATTAAATCATTTAAAAAATCGTAGGGCCCCAGGTGAAGACACTATAGTACCAGAAATGATCAAATACACAGGAAAGCAATTTAAGAAGGCTCTAGCCAATCTGTTCACCAAGTGTATTGTGGAAAGTACAACCCCGGAAAAGTGGAACAATGCGGTCATCACCCTTTTGTTTAAAAATGGGGACATAAGAAAACTCGACAATTACAGGCCTATTAGTCTTCTATCCCACGTTTATAAAATCTTTACCCGAGTAATAATGAATCGACTCTGTAAAAAGCTAGACGCATATCAACCATGCGAACAAGCAGGTTTCAGATCAGGGTATAGTACGTGCGACCATCTGCAAACTATTAAGACCCTGATAGAGAAGTGCCACGAATACAATAAGCCCGTAATTATAACATTTGTGGACTATGAAAAAGCATTTGACTCAATAGAAACATGGGCTATTGAAGAAGCTTTAGCGGACAGCAGAGTCGACGAGAGATATAAAAGCGTGCTTAAATACCTACAAGCACATGCAACCTACATAAAAAGACTCGTACCTTTCCACTAGCTAGAGGTGTACGGCAAGGTGACACTATCTCCCCTAAATTATTTACAGAAGCACTGGAAAATATATTTAATAACTTAAATTGGAACGACAAAGGTTTATACATAGACGGAAAGCTGCTTAATAATTTAAGATTTGCTGATGACTTGGCCCTATTTTCCGATAATGTCGAAGATATGTTGACGATGGTGAAGGAACTTAAATCCGAATCAAACAAAGTGGGATTAAAGATCAACGTGTCCAAAACTAAAATACTGAGCAACATCCCAGGTACAGACAATTACCGCTTACCGGTTGAAACAGTGGAACTGTTTTTTCTACCTAGGCCATAAGATCACTCTAGACATCCAAAATCAAACTGCGGAAATTGATCGGCGCATAGCCCAAGCATGGGCAGCATTTGGCGCGAATAGTAAAATTCTGCGTGGAAGGATCAGTATGAAATATAAAGCAAAAGTCTTCGAGCAGTGTGTCCTGCCGGTATTTACATACGGGGCCGAAACTATGACATTCACAGAAAAGTCCACTGAGAAATTCAGAGTCGCGCAAAGAGCAATGGAAAGGGCGATGCTCGGAGTAAGCTTGCGCGACCACGAAACCAATGAACAAACCCAGAACCCAGATCAGGAACAAAACCAGACTGAAGGATGCCATCCACGTAATTGCCCAAAGGAAATGGAGGTGGGCAGAACACATAGCTCGTATGCAGCCCAATAGGTGGACAAGGCGTCTCATGGAGTGGAGGCCTCGAGCGAACAGGAGATTGCGGGGCCGGCCACCTAAACGTTGGGTGGACGACATCAGAGGACACGCAGGTCCTGACTGGATCAGAAGGGCACAAGATCGCCGGAACTGGAGGGAAATGGAGGAGGCCTATGTCCAGAAATGGACGACCGATACAGGCTGAAGAAGAAGAAGAAGAATAAGTAGTTCCTGAGAAAACAAGAATGGTGACTGCGCAGGAAAGCTGCAGGAAAGCCTATACAACGTGTTAAAAAATACCCCGTAAAAAATCTGTAAAGAAATATATTACTTTCACTGATGTGCAAACGATATATTAATAAAATTAAAAAAAAAAACTACGCAGATTGTACTAACATTTCTACCTAATTCGCGGAACGACAAAAAAATTAAAAGACCTAACCTTACTAGGGTTGACAACATTTTTGGCTTTTATAATTAATTATATTTTTTACGGGGTATTTTGTAACACGTTGTATAGATGACTTTATGTCGCTTTTTAAGGACAAAAATGGTCATAACTCTGGCAAATATTTACCAATTTCAATGATTCTTTTTTTATTCGAAAGAAGAAACCACTGTATTGAATCTGTATGAATTTTATCACAACGGGATAAGAACTTCCTGGAGGACCATGAACGATGTGGAGGAATTTATCTGGTAAAAACCATAAAACTGATGTTCTCCATTACATTGCTCTGACAATTATGAACCGATTTCGATGATTCTTTTTTTATTCGAGAGAGTAAACTACTATGATGATTCCATGCAAGTTTCATTACGACCGGATATTTTTTTCTGAAGAAACATGAATTATGTAAAACTATGTAGACGATAATGTGACATAACCTACCTAGATCATTTTACCGTCTTCGATGGTTCAATCTTTATATATGAAAATATCACTAAAAAGTTTAAAATAAAATAAAAAAATAAAAAATTGAACCGACTTCAATATCACTGAAAAGTATAAAATAATTTAAATATTATTGAAGTTGGTGCCAAATATACCCAGCAGGTACGCTAACACCAACTTCTATAATATTTAAATTATTTTATTCTTTTCAGTGATATTGATGCACTAAAAAGCAATAAATAAATTATCGAAACAGTTTTTTCTTTCTTTCTACCCCGTGCTTGTAATTTATGGATTATATTTATGTGTAATGGCGTCAAATGGCGTGGGGCGCCTTTTCTCTGTAAATTATTACAAATGATTGACATGTGAAATTTGACAGAAATGTTAAGCTGTTATTCAGAACAGTAGAAAGAAAGAAAAAACGGTTTCGATAATTTATTTATTGCTTTTTAGTGCAGTAGTCCTTATAAAAGCGTGTATTTTTAGTTTTTTAAACTAGTAATTTATTTTATACTTTTTAGGGTGGATTCGACCATACAAGAGTAAATCTTAATCTTAGAATAAATCGTCAGATAATCGAGAGTAAATCAATTTTACGTTTTACCATCTACAATTCTAAGAATATTGGGCCTATTCGGGAATTGTTACTCTACCGCCATTTCGCACGGAATAACGGAGCTATTCCTAGAATTATGTAATGTCGTCAGTCAGTCCAATCATCTGATTTCTGTCATTTCACAAATATTTATTCTGTGTTTTAATTTCAAGTCAACGCAACGCACTAAATTAATAGTCTGGCATTGTATAATGCAACGTTTAAACAATTTTATTGATGATAGTGATAGTGATGAGGAAATTATACCTAGACGTCCAAGATGGTTAAAAGAAAGAAAAGACTTATTTGAATATTATGATGACCATGATTTTGCCATGAGGTTTCGTTTGAGCAAAGAAGCCACTTTGTTTCTGCTATCGAAAATTGAACGTAACTTGGAATATATTTCTATAATATTAAAATGAAATTCAACAAGGCTCAACAGAAGTCCCTTTTCAGACGACAGCCAATTAGGACTGCGTTTACGCTTATCGTCACTCATTTTCACTTGCTAACGAAAAAAGATAAAATCGCACGACAAAACTTGATGATTCCCTGAAACAAACAACAAATAAAACGTTTGACACCTAGCTAGCTTACACTACAGCTACTTTTTCACACTATAATACGGCAAAATCGAGTAGACATGATGTTGACTCTTACACTATCCCGTTGTAGAACAACATTTATTTGCCAGGTTTTATTTTCGTTCAAAATTCACTCTGCTATTCGCGTATTGTTATTCCTAGCGCAAGTATACTATTGATTACGTGGAGAAACGACTATGGATTTACTCGAGATTAAAATCATGGAATAGATTATTCCTGGTATAGTTACTCGTGTATAAATTTAAGTTTGGTTGAATCCACCCTAAGTCTTAAAAATATTCGCCTAAACTTCGATAAAATTAGCCTAAGTATTGATTTGTTCGTAGCTTGAATCGGTCTATTCCACTTTGATCACCTGGGTGATATCACCTGGGTGATTAAAGTGGAACAATTTATTCCACTTTGATCACCTCGGAATTAAATCACCTGGGTGATTTGAGCTGGGTGATTTGAGTGGAATTAATTATTCCACTTTGATCACCTAGGAAACAAAACACCTGGGTGATTTGAGCTGGGTGATTTGAGTGGAATAAATTAGTGGACTTTGATCACCTAGGAAACAAATCACCTGGGTGATTTGAGCTGGGTGATTTGAGTGGAATAAATTAGTGGACTTTGATCACCTCGGAATCAAATCACCTGGGTAATTTGAGCTGGGTGATTTGAGTGGAATAAATTAGTGGACTTTGATCACCTCGGAATCAAATCACCTGGGTGAACAGTGGCGACTACTATTTTTATTTTTCATTTTGTGTCTTTAAATCACCTACATTTGGATTTACAAAATTCAATGTTTAAGCATCGGTACCTACTTTTTATAAGTTTATCCTCACTAGCTAACCCGCGCAGTTTTATCATCATCATCATCATCATCACCAGCCGGAAGACGTCCACTGCTGAACATAGGCCTCCCCCTTCGAACGCCACAATGAACGACAATTGGCTATTTGCATCCACCGGTTACCTGCGACGCGCACAATGTCGTCTGTCCACCTAGTGGGAGGCCTACCTACGCTGCGTCTTCCGGTTCGTGGTCGCCACTCGAGAACCTTTCTTCCCCAGCGGTTATCGGTTCGCCGAGCGATGTGGCCTGCCCATTGCCACTTCAACTTGCAGATTTTAAGAGCTATGTCGGTGACCTTGGTTCTTCGGCGAATCTCCTCATTTCGGATTCTGTCGCGCAAAGAAACTCCGTGCATAGCTCTCTCCATAGCTCGTTGTGTGACTCTGAGCTTATCCAAAAGGCCAACAGTTAGGGACCACGTCTCAGTACCATATGTCATCACTGGCAACACACACTGGTTAAAAACCTTCGTCTTTAGGCAGTGCGGTATTTTGGACGAGAAGATTTCGCGTAGTTTCCCGAACGCTGCCCATCCGAGTTGGATTCTTCGGGCGACCTCTTTGTCGAAGTTGGACCGACCTACCTGGATAGTTTGTCCTAGGTATACATAGTGGTCAACAACTTCGAGAGTATCGTTCCCAACAATTACCGCTACGGGTGCAACATGGACTTTAGACATGATCTTCGTCTTGTCCATGTTCATTTTAAGACCCACCTGTTGGGAAACGCTACTGAGGTCGCTGAGCATCGTATTGAGGTCCTCCAGCGACTCTGCCATAATGACTATATCATCGGCAAAACGAAGGTGAGTGATGTATTCGCCATTGATATTGATGCCGAATCCGTTCCAGTCCAAGAGCTTGAAAACGTCCTCCAACGCGTTTGTGAACAGTTTCGGAGAAATAACGTCTCCCTGTCTCACACCACGCTGCAATGGGATTGGTTTCGTGCTCTCGTCCTGTAGTCGGATCGACATGGTGGCGTTGCTGTACAAACACTTCAACACTTCGATGTACCTATAGTCAATGTGGCACCGCTGGAGAGATTGCAATACTGCCCAGGTCTCGATTGAATCAAAGGCTTTCTCGTAGTCCACAAACGCTAGACATAATGGCCGATTATACTCCTCGGTCTTCTGTATAATCTGGCGGAGCGTATGTATGTATGCGTATGTATGTGTTGTATGTATGTTCGCGCAGTTTCGCTTGCGGTTAATTAGTACTTATAGATTGTTTTATAGGTTTCAAACAATCATTAGTCGGTTAAAGATTATGCGGTAACCTTCGTCAGGATGTTACCGCATAATCTTTAACCGACTTAAAAAAAGGAGGGGTCTCAATTCGTCTATATATACATTTTTTTTTCTATGTATGTTCGCGCATAACTCTGGCAATTATGAACCAATTTGGAAAATTCTTACTACTTACAAATAAGTAGTAGTTTCTGAAAAAACAAGAATAGCGACTCAGAAAAAAATGGAGGAATGCCTAAAAATTCTTTTTTATTCACAAGAAGGAACTAAGTACTGTAATGAATCTATATAAATTTTATCACAACCGGATTAGAACTTCATGGGGATCCATGGTTGATGTGTAGGAATTTATCTGGTAAAAACTATAAAACTGATGTTCTCCAACACATTACTCTGACAAATATGAACCGATTTCGATGATTCTTTTTTTATTCGAGAGGGTAAACTACTATGATGATTCCAAGCAAATTTCATTACGACTGGATAAATTGTTCCTGAAGAAATATGAATTATGGAAAAAGCTATGTCGACGATAAAGTGATAACCTACCTAGATAATTTTACCGTCTTCGATGGTTAAAAACATCGATATAATATATAAACTAGATTTGGTGTCACGGTTCTAAAAGTGGTAGCGAGAAATAGCGCCCTTGTGTCGCTATTTCTTTACAAGCCACATCCTGACAAATTTATTTTTGCCGATAGGAGTGTCGCTACTGTCTATATGAAAGTGTCAAACTACAAGTCATTATCATTCTAAAATCGTTAGTTCACGTTTCCGCCACCAGCACAGATAAGTTTGCAACCTCTGCGACTACATTTTAGATGTCATTTTGTTCGTGAACGTTTATCTAGTTTATACATTATATCGATGGTTAAAAAGTATAAAATAAAACATTTAAAATAAATTGAACTCATCCGTGTATCGCCGAAAAAACAATATCATTCACTTACTGCACGCATTGCAAAAAGATGCATCATTTTATACCATGTCCTTGAAAAAAAATGTTGATCAAGGAGAGTGCTCGTCTTCGTCTAAACGAAGTCCGGCTAGAATTAGAGATAAATTTATAAATGAGTGCCAAACAACACTTGTTGAAGGCCACCTATGGGTTGGTCATTTTCTAGAGAAGTTAAGATAATTTTTAAGCAATTTTAATTAAAAAGTTCCTCAATTTGACGCGTTCCATACGTACGCATATTAAATAAATATCTAGTAAAAATACGCAATGCACTTGCAGTACATGCGTACTAAGAAGGTGTGTGGCCACACAGAACAAAATAAATACGTATACTTTTAATTATTTGTTCTATGATTGTCCAATGTGATTGTGATATGTCTCAAAAACTAATATTTGTTAATTAATATCTTAAATATTTTTATAATAATAAATTGGTAGTTGCACTATTTGAGTTTGAATATTTCCATTATACTTAATTCTGAAAGCAGGTGATTTAAAGACACAAAATGAAAAATAAAAATAGTAGTCGCCACTGTTCACCCAGGTGATTTGATTCCGAGGTGATCAAAGTCCACTAATTTATTCCACTCAAATCACCCAGCTCAAATCACCCAGGTGATTTGATTCCGAGGTGATCAAAGTCCACTAATTTATTCCACTCAAATCACCCAGCTCAAATCACCCAGGTGATTTGTTTCCTAGGTGATCAAAGTGCACTAATTTATTCCACTCAAATCACCCAGCTCAAATCACCCAGGTGATTTGTTTCCTAGGTGATCAAAGTGGAATAATTAATTCCACTCAAATCACCCAGCTCAAATCACCCAGGTGATTTGATTCCGAGGTGATCAAAGTGGAATAAATTGTTCCACTTTAATCACCCAGGTGATATCACCCAGGTGATCAAAGTGGAATAGACCCTTGAATCGTAGGCAGGTTGTGGCAAAACATATTTTTACTAAACTAGATATTACGCGTAGGTATCTGATTGAGGTTAAGAAAGCACTACGTATTTACCCCTTAAACAGTCGAAAGTACGCTGAAAGTCAAACACAACTAATATTCAAGGGTTCTGTTACCAACTTTCCGGGTCCATCAACAGGTCCACGTTATTAGGCAAAGTGAATATAACTCCTTAATACAAATCAAATGAGTCCAAGCTTGATTGGTTTACTAGTAATCATTCCAGGGTTCCGTCAACCACCTTTCATTTCCATCATCAACCCTGATTATTGGGCAAAGTAAATAGAACTTTTTAATACGAATCAAATGAGCGAAAGAAGAAATTGTGGCTACTGCTAATCCAGGGTTCCGTCACCCACCTTCCTATTCCATCATCAGGTCCTGATTAATGGTTAATGTGAAAAGAACTCAAAACAAATCAAATGAACCCAAACTCGATGTGTTTACTAGTAGCCATTGCAGGGTTCCGTCACCCACCTTCCAGTTCCATCATCAGGCCCTCAGGTAATGGTCAAATTTAAAAGAACTTTTTAATATGAACGAAATAAGCCCAAACTCGATGTGTTTACTAGTAGCCATTCCAGGGTTCCGTTACCCACCTTCCTGTTCCATCATCAGGTCCTCATTAATGGTCAAAGTGAAAAGAACTCTTTAAAACAAATCGAATGAGCCCAATCTCGATGTGTTTACTAGTAGCCAATCCAGGGTTCCGTCACCCACCTTCTCCAGTTCCACCATCAGATCCTCATTAATAGACAAAATGAAAAGAACTCTTTTAGGCTGCCAGTCCACCGGAGCGGAGCGAGGCAGCGGAGCGGAGAAACGAGAAATATTAACCAATAAGATTGCAGATTTTGGAGCGGAGTTTTTGTGGACAGGCAGCCTAAAACAAAGCAAATGAACCCAAACTCGATTAGTTTAATAGTAGCCATCCAAGGGTTCTCTTATCCACCTTCGAGCCCCATCATCAGATCAGCTCGATGATACCATATTATCGTATTGTCACCGGTCCTTGATACATGTGCAAAATTTCAAACTATTTGGACGTGTAGAAGTGGGTCAAAATTGCATCGCAAGATTCCGTTACCATCATACATACATAGTTACATACATACATACAGGTCAAGCTAATAAAAGCGTGTTAAAAAGGAGGAGATTCACAAATTCGACACGAATGTATTGATAATAAGCACAGTAAATGCATAAGTGGTTTATATACTTATGTTACAGGTGCAGGGTTACCTCCACTTAGTTCCGAGATGGGTGGAGGGTCATCGCTTGCACTGCTACAAAATTTCGCCACTCCAGCAGCTTTGAGACACTGAGTCTTAAACACGTATCGGTTATGCCGAGTTGTAACTGCAATGAAGATTTACAGACCATTAGTTCCTAATCAATTTGCTGCTATACAAACATTATACATACCTACTTTTAATGGCAGCCGTTGTCGGGAGCAAAGCTGCTTACTTTACAATTTCGAAGTCGCTGGTTGGAAGCAACTTTATGTACTTAGTTGTTCCTAACTCGTTAGAACAAAAGTCGATCCGCATGTACGGTCAGCCAAAAATATGGTTTACCACCCTACGGTTGAAGTTCATATGCACATCATAAAACAACAAGGTTGATTTTGCCTTGCAATTATCCATACAATTACTAATGCTCTCTTTATCGTTAACGTCAACACTGACTTGTGTTCCTAGTTTAAATTGTCGCATCTGATAGAAGTGTTCAACCTTATTGTTATTTTGATTGCATGTGAAGTTTTGTCAAAACTGGTAAACGACTCTCTTGGCCGACCGTACCCACTCTACGTGTCAGTCTTCTGTCTAACGAATTGTGAATAAAGGAAAACAGACATGCACGATATTATGTGCACCATGGACTGTATCTACGCAAGCAGTTTTGCACATCATATCTTCAGCGCAGTTGGCTGATCTTATGTAAGATAGGCCTCCCCAGCCAATTCGGTCATGGTGGAAAAACAAGACCAACCAGCTACGCAGCACATACTATACTTTGTCCATTTTATTACTGGTTTTTTGACAGGTCGACGTTTGAAGTTTATAGGAACGTGAACATAGTAAGTACTAAACGAAATAATCGATATCAAAAAATGTACATTCGATTAAATATTTTTGTTTCAACCTTAAAAATTTGTTGTCTTTCTTTGTTATATTATGCATGAGGCCCTCAAAATAAAATGAAAGAAATTTAATGTAAACAAGACGAAAGTAATGAAAACATATTACACCTTATTTACACATTAGCATTTATTTCTATCGATTATTTGTTATCTGTGGCACAATCGTAGTAATCGTTATGTGTGGCAAGTCACTAAAGTGCGGTACGCGTCCAAGAAGTACAATATTATTTATATGAATTTGTAACTTTTAACAATACGAAACTTCATGGGCGTCAGCTGTCAAAAAACCAATAATAAAATGGACAGAGTATAGCTATAATGCAAATGCTTGCGCAGACACAGATGCACTCGCTCTGTTTACTCTCACAATATAGAACACGGCCGCGGATACGGCCAGATACGACTTTTGACATACCCATCTGAAGAATGAATTATCTTACTTTTCCGCGTCTTACCGCGTCGTAAGAGGCCGCACGGGCTTGCGCTGCAGTCTCGCGAGCCAAATGTATTTTCGGAGTAAGGTGCTTCAGGGTTGTTCGGCCGCACGTTTCCTCGGCAGAGCATGGCTAGGCCAACCACACATTTGGCTGAGACGTAAGTATGGGCCTATACCACAACTACGCGCAGTTATCGCTTCCTGCAGGAATTGAACCCGCGACTTCAAATTTGCAAAGCAAGCAGCTTCTTGCCTGTGCCATAAACGTTACTATCTTCTATCTATACTATAATAAAACTCAAAGAGCACTTTTTCTGTACATTGAATATTTTTCCAAAATTTCTATGTGGGGATACTATACTATCGACATAGAGGCCAAAACAATTTTTTTTTGGAATTATTGTCTGTCTGTCTGTCTGTCTGTCTGTCTGTCTGTCTGTCTGTCTGTCTGTCTGTCTGTCTGTCTGTCTGTCGTTCTGTTCGTCCAGGTATCATTTGAAAACCCGTGGATGGATTCTGATAGGACTTTCACTGATGTGTTGTGTAGAAGTAGGGGTATAAGTTGGTATATAAAACATCACGCTATGTTTCATAGGGGCTAAGCAGTGAAACATTACTTGTACATATTACCACGTAATTTCCTTTGTATGTGAATAGGGTAATTATAAACTGATCAGTTAATCATTAAGATATCTATTATTACGCTATATACAATAGGGACTGAGCAGACATTTAGTTTGCATAAGATATGGCAGTGGCGAAGGGTCAATTTTTGTAAGGGGTAAGCCGGTCCGGTACACCCAGGACATTTAATTTTAATGAAACTCCCCAAGTCCAGGTAGTGTATAGGTATTGTATTACAGTCGCAACCATAGATAATACACTATGTCGCAACAATAAAAGCAAGATGCGAAAAACTTAGAACTTTCATTATCGAATATGATTAGACTGTAATTTAAGATGTTAGCGTGATTTACATTATGAACAGCGCCATCTATCGGTGAAATTGAACATACAATCACTATAGAACTTTATAAATATAAAAGAAAGCCGTGTTAGTTACACTATTTATAACTCAAGAACGGCTGGACTGATTTGGCTGAAAATTGGTGGGGAGGTAGCTTAGAACCAGGAAACGGTCATAGGACTTTTTATCCCGGAAGGTTAAGGTTAAGCAACGTTAGGTAAGGTCGTTAACTAGATGGGTGAACCGATTTATATGTTTTTTTTTGTGCATATCGGGTAGTTCTGAGAATAGGTCATAAAGTATATTTCATACCGCTAGGTTAAGGTTAAGCAACATAAGGCCAGGTCATTAAATTGATGGGTGAACTGATTTGTATGAAATTTTGTGTGCATTTCGGGTAGGTCTGAGAATAGGTCGTAAAGTATATTTCATGCCGCTAGGTTAAGGTTAAGCAACATAAGGCAAGGTCTTTAAATAGATGGGTGAACCGATAGCTGTGAAATTTTGCGGGTAGGTCTGAGAAGTTATAAAGTATATTTTATGCCGCTGATACCATGATTGACGAGGATATATAGAACGAGAGGAGGGTGCAAGAGAGGGAGAAGGGAGGGTGATGGAGTGAGTGATCGGAGGAGTTAGGTGGAGCAAGGGGGGGGGGGGGTTGAGAGGGAGCAAGTTGGGAGGAGAGAGAGGAGGGAGAGGGTTCAGAGAGGACAACGGGGAGAGGAAGAGGGGAAGTGTGACGGGGACCGAAGCGGGAGGGGAGAGAAAGAGCATAAAATTAGATTTTACTTATAAGACAGAAAGATGGAGAGAGATAAATCAAGGGAGTAGGGAGAAAAGGGGAGCAAAATGTAATTAAAGCGCGGGAGCTGCGCGGGTCAGCTAGTACCTATATATTTTTAAAGAATTGTTATGTATATAGTAAGCTCTGTTATTAACTAATAAGGTTGCAATTTTCTGCTAATAAAACTGGTACCATATTTTAAGCTGTTTCTTGACTGCAGTCCTGCAGTCCCACTTAATAGGTAGAAAGGCAGTCGTGAATGGTCTGAAACTAGCTTAAAAACCCTATTAAGACTGTCAAAACGAAAAATGTAAGAGCGAAAATTTAACGCCTGAAATATTATTAAACAGGAAACCAGCTAAATAGAACAATATTGTCCGAAATAGTGACGGCCCTAACCCTCAGATAACAGTAGTTGTAGGTTAAATAAATATAATACTAACTTACGCGAATACTACACATTGAAATCAAACTACTTTTACGGATGTTATCGGATTTAAATAAACCGCGTTAAAATCCGTAAAAGTAGTTTGATTTCAATAATACTAACTTCTCGACAAGGAGGTTCTAATTGCCTGTTCTAAAGAAAACATTGGGTATCTTAAGAAAAAATGTCCAAAGACGCCGCTTAAACACCGCTGGAGGTAGGAGTTTGATGCTTTGGGAGAATCCGGGCAGTTCACACCTGGTAAATACAAAAAATATTAATTTTTAAAGTGTGTCTACTAGTCCATCGTAGACAGTAAATACCCCCACCAATCCCAGGCTTGGCAGCACTAATATGATTGCCATTTTAGTAAACAAAATATTTAGCCGTCCTTGACGGTGACGAAAAACATCATAATTAAACCCAATTTGACGAGCCCGTTGGTCTAGTGGTTAGTGACCCTGTCTGCTAACCAACAGGTCGTGGGTTCGATTCCCACCAAGTGTCTGGGTGTTTTATCTATATAAGTATGTATTTACAAATTATTATGCCAGAATTAATTCGAATAGTTTGTCAGATCCACTAGTCCGCACTTGGTCTCGTGGTGTAACATGGCTATAACCTTCTCCAACCGACGAGAAAATGTCCTTACCCTGCAGTGCAGTTACGTGTTTGTTTAGTGGCAAACCTGGTGTCAGATTTGTTTAAGCTGGCCTTAGTAGGCCTCTGACGTAGTTTAACGACTGTTGTTTATGACAACAAACGGGACCGACTTTTTACGTGCCCTCCAAAGCACGTTGATGCTCAAATGCCACTAAATGTCTGACCTTGTCTGACGTAGACCTGACTAATCGTTTACCGAAACAATGATTTACTGGTTATGAGCGCCTCAGCTATAGGTATTCTACAGGTTTATCACAACACAACGCTAAATATAGGTATTATAGGCTTTGACGTCACAATAACGTAGTACTGTAACCATAGCGCAGCGGAAAACCACTTGCTTTGCAAACCGGAGGTCGCAGGTACAAATACCGCGGGGATCAACATCTTTGTGTAGTTATTTCTTACTGGCTAGGAAAATGCAGGCCGATCCTCTGACTGTCTGTAAAGGATGATCCATACGTCAGATGGGCCCTTTGATACCCGTGTTACTACCAGTATTCCTATAGTAACACGGGTATTCGCATCGATATACTATCGATCGATATTTGGGCATGTAAGAATTCGGTCCTACGCCTAACCTCTCCCCAGCCACTACTACTTGTGCCTATCCAAGCACATGTTCACTACTCGTAGATGGATGAGTTTGTGAAAGATTGGCCGTTCTGGTCGCATCGGCCAAGAGGACATAATTATTATTATTAACGTAGTACTGACTATATCGTTAGTTTTATGTAGTGAGTTGCGTCTCTATCATGAACACCTCACCGTATCCTAAACCTGCACCCCACTACTGCGAACTGCCGAGGATATTACACTAATCTAAAATTATGTTAACATACCTGTCGTAATAATGGCACTTAAAAACAATTCTCTTAATTTCCAAGAAACGTATTCGAATATGCTTTGTGGTTCATTAGCGACTTTTGTGAGAATGTCGTTAAGTCTTGATTTCATCAACTGCAGATAAATGTACAATATCAACTCAATTTCATGTGCAACCAAAATGTCTAAGTATAGACATACAAAGAAAATATGAATACACACGAAATCTATTTAAAAAAAAAATACTGTCAGACTGTAAGTCCATAAGGTAACGCAAAAATGCATTTTTGGTAGGTACATAATATGTTGGATACTTTGGAATCGATAGACGTCTCTAGGGTGTAGGCGCTAGGCGTCAATCGAGTACGACGGCGAAACCGAGGAGGACTGCGACAAAGTTGCAACCCCCCGTCCCGTGAGCAACGGAACCAGTTTGTGGGGGCGATGGCGAGAACCTTGGTGGGACCAAGGACCTATAATGTGTTAATGCGATAACCGCCGAGGTTTTAATGAGTAAGAGTCCCACATATCCTGGTTGACTCCATTTGGGGTCCCAGCGAACGTTTTACGGTCCCACCACAAGAAAAAAACGGGGGTTAAACAAAATGTCTGAAGATTGACATGACCGAATATCTTAGTAATAAATAACACCTACTGTTTGCCTACCCTGCAACATAAGGCCTAAGATTTAGTGATATTAGTGTACAAAGACAAGCCTGCAAAGATTCTTGCCAAATTATCTCTGTGGTGGCCTCATTACGATCCGATGATACACAGCTTGTTTAAAATTTTATTTTGCATTGGCCTCAGTCGAGCCCACTTATTAAAAATAGTTTAAGTTTTAATTAAAACTATTACTAAAACCTTAATAAGAACTGCGAAAATTGATATTATTTCAACATCTCTACAGATCACTTTGTTTCGAGCGTCAGCTGTTGTCTTAGACAGACTCTCGTCACTGTAGATAGTTTGTGTGCCATATTTATATACTGCGTTCATGTGAAATGCTGTTTTTGGAACGATATCTGAAAAATAATAAATAATTAGTGAAATAACATTTACATTACACATTCACATTACACTACTGTTTATTTATTATAATACTCGTAAGTATATATTTTTTTCATTATATGATATTGATTTCCGTAACAATTTGTTATAATTTTTATATAAATGTATGTTTTATAGTTTTTCATAAATTTTAACATGTTTTTTTCTACAAGGTTTACATCACCAGCCAGAAGACGTCCGCTGCTGAACATAGGCCTCCCCTTTGAACGCCACAATGAACGACAATTTACTATTTGCATCCACCGGTTACCTACGATGCGCACAATGTCGTCCGTCCACCTAGTGGGAGGCTTACCTGCGCTGCGTCTTACGGTTCGTAGTAGCTGCTTGAGAACCTTTCTTCCCCATCGGTTATCAGTTTTTAGAGCGTGTGGCCTGCTCATTGCCACTTCAAATTGCAGACATTGGTTCTTCGGCGAATCTCCTCATTACGGATTCTGTCGCGCAAAGAAACTCTGAGCATATCTCTCTCCATAGCTCGTTGTGCGACTCTGAGCTTCGCTAAAAGGCTAGCCGTTAAGAACCAAGTCACTCTACCATTTTGTGTCATCACTGGCAACACACACTGATTGAAAACCTTTGTCTTCAGGGACTGCGGTATTTCAGACTAGAAGATTTCACGTAGTTTTCCGAACGTTGCCCATCCGAGTTGGATTCTTCGGGCCTCTTTGTCGAAGTTGGACCGACCAAACTGGATAATCTGTCCGGTAGGTAGACAAAGTGGTCAACCACTTCGAGTCTTTCGTTCCAAACGTACTGGTACGGGTGCATCATCTGATCTTCGTCGTGTCTATGTTCGTTTTAACACCCACCTGCTGGGAAACGCTACTGAGGTTGCTGAGGTTGCTGAGCATAGTATTGATATCCTCCAGCGACTCTGCCATGATGATTATTTCATCGGCAAAGCGAACGTGAGTGGCGTATTCACCATTATGTTGATGCCGGATCCGTACCAGCCCAAGAGCTTGAAATCGTCCTTCAATACGTTCGTAAACAGTTTCGGAGAAATAACGTCTCACGCCTCTCTGCAGTCGGATTGCTTTCGTGCTCTCATCCTCGGATCGACATAGTAGCGTTGCTGTAGGTACAAACAGTTAACCCTTCGATATACTTACTATAGTCAATGTAGCATCGCTGGAGGGACTACAATACCGCCCAGGTCTCCATTGAATTGAACCCTTTTTCGTAGTCCACAAACACTAGATATAGCGGCCGTCTTCTTCTTCTGTATAATCTGGCGGAGCGTATGAATGTGGTCTTCGGTACTAAAGCCTTTTCGGAACCTGTCTTGTTCGGTAGGCTAGAAGTCATCAAACCTGCGTTCGAGACGGTTGATTCGTGACGAGTCTCGAAAAAAGCTTCACACATAGCTCAGGAGTGAGATAGTTTTGAAGAAAAGGACTACCACTCCTGTGCCATGTTTTTGGCATAGTAAGACGGAATTAAATAACTTTTGGAAGATTAAAAGTACCGGTTTTCCCCTCGCTCTCAGAACTTCTGTTGTGATTCCGTCTTCACCTGGCACCTTGTTGTTCTTAAGCTGTTTGAGAGCCACTCTAATCTCGTACAGGCTGATGTCTGGGAGGACCTCAGTGTAGTAGTGTCGGGTTGTTTTGGCTCTAGTGTCCTACTTTGGAGTCCCTAGAACGTCCATTGTGTACGGCGGCGACATAACACTGCCGACCTCGATCTTCAGCTTGCTCATTTGGCTACGCGCAATAGACGAATTCTTTGCGAACACTTTAGAGCCTTGGTTCTGCTCACTTGCGTCCCTAATACATGCTGTATTATAGGAACGCAAGTCGTGTGGCATGAACATATACCTAAAACTATATTCGTACCTAGTCTAATGACTAGAACATAGTTGGTCGCGGTTAGCAATCCGAATAATCGGCGTATCCGAACTAAGGTCCAGATAAGCGAATTTCTATTACTAATACATTGTCTTATTGTATTATGTTACAACTTTGTAAAGCGATGACGAGATGAACGATACGTGTGCTGATGATAGTTTCCGTATGTAGTATATTATTTATGGATGGTAGGTACCGTAGACAGTTTCTCTAAGGTACCTACTCGTAGGAGTAAAGTTGTATAGCAATGTCACATAAGTCTCCAATACGGCGTTGCGTACGGTCGCGATCACAGACGCGGTCACAGTTAGGAAACTGTGACCGCGTCTGTGATCGCGACGATAATCGCTTAAACGAGCCGGCCGAAAATACGTGCGGGTGGTATAAAGGCATGGTCGAATGAATTTAATTGTAAACCGGTACAGGGTTGGTGACCGCGATAGTACATTTTTCATAAATAGAATAACAAGTGTATCAGACAATAAAATAGTAATATCTGGAAGATTAGGCTCGTACACCTCTCATGGGGGTATTGAGGGTATTTTATCCTTGCTCAGCAAAGGCATAATTTAACAGATTAGACATTTATGTAAATTAATTTTATTTGTACTTACGAGAGTTCAAATTGCCGTTACAATTAGGCCTTACCACCTCATTTTTATTTGTGTTGTTCCACGAGAAGAGTCTCGAAAATTTCCAGACTTGCCTCAAGACTATTTGTCTCATACCGCTGCACCGGTAGTAAACAATAGGAAATTTTAATTCTTCCCTACATACTGAAGAACAAAAAAAATCACCGCAGTGATTCTCAACGCTCCACTTTCACTACAAATTTTACTACAAATAAAATGACATGATTATTTTCTCCGTGAAAAATGACGTTCGCAGAATGACAGCATGGGAGAACTGGCAGCTAAGTACACTATGGCCATTGGCAGTTACTCTGAGTGCAGATTGGATAGAAGCTGAGATGTAAGGCTAGCCACACACTGTCAATAATATTGTCAATATTCTACAACCCGTGCGACTTAACTGTGCACTTGGACCTGTAATGGCCGGTTTGTGAAGTACTTTTATCGATAGTTTATCTATTCGTTAGCGCTATTGGTTCGATAACTTGACACATTGCGTTTCCGAACCACAAATTGTCACATAAAGTCCGTTTAAACCAAAGATATTATATATAGAAGATAAACATAGTCCGATAAAAAATGAAACCAAAAAAGAAAAACCTATGTGTGAGTGAATTGTTTATGTGTAAAGGAAAAAAAGTGTTATTAAAAAGTACTACGTACGTAATCGATATCGATGATATTTTGTGTGAAGATTTACACGATTATCTGTTTAATTTAAAATTGATGTTGATTTATAACAATTTACTAATAACCTTTAGTATTGCAAATCTTATAATGATAAATTGTCAAAAGTGGTAAAACAGTCGTTCTAAACAAAAAAAATAGTTTATTTTTGCTTGAAACATCGTAAATTAGATCATGTAAATAAGTTATCGTTACGCATGATAAAATTACTCAAATCAGCATGCATTATAAACATTAATTATTAACTTTTTCAGTATGGGTGAAGGAGTACCCCCTGAGATCCTTGAGAAGTATGCAATATTTCTAAATAGTATAAAACCAAAACATTTGGCGGACTTGTTGGTCTAAAAGTTCAACATCCTGGCTGGCTTATTGGGTAGCCAGCTGGTGGTTCGATTTCCACCAGGTGTCTGGGTTTTATTTATCTATTAAGTATGTATTTACAAATAAAAGTATATGAGTATGTATTAGTAAAAGTTGTCTGGTTTCCATAGTAAAGGCTCTGCCTTGTTTGGGATCAGATCACCATGTGTGGATCGTACCAGGTTATTATTATAAAGACAAACAATATACTTCTATTGTAAAATACATAAGGCAAGGTCCCCACCTAAGACTCTCACCGGGGTAAGACTGTCACTTTCAAATAACTCGAAAAATTCTGCGTTTTTTTTCCAATTTAACTTGTCGATAAAATAGTTATCATGAAATGGCTCTCGGCTCAAAACACAGTTGTCACTTCTGCTGAACTATTTTGTCAATATCACACAGTTAAAAAGTCAGCTGTAAGAAAAAAAAAGGCTAGTTGGTGGATCTGAAAAAAACATTAAAAATTTTGTGATATTAAATGTTAAATTGAGATATCTTTGCTGTAAGTAGCATCATACCAACATAGAGTTTAAAATTATCTTGTTATTATCACATAAAACAAATAAGTTTCCTTAATATTTACTAAATAAAACCATAATATAAAAATGTCAAAGTGGGGGAAGACTATCAGTTTACCAGGGGCAAGACAAACGTATGTTAGTCTTGCCCCAAGTCAGATATTCTAAACATTTTCAAAGCGGGTATCGGCTTTAACTAGGTGCTAAAAAATAATTATTAGTTGCTATCTAGAAAAACTAATTGTAATAACCCTACTAGCGACGTCCCGCGCTTTTACTCACGTATACAATTAAGAAAATTGATGACAACAGAGAGACAGAGATACATACGCATTTATAAACGTGCATATAGCATTCTTTCGAAAGCTTCCTATATTGTTTAAAAGAAAGTTTGTGAGAGTTTGTGTTTGCTCCTTCTTTATACTTTAATAGCTGAACTATTTCATAGTGACAATGAGGTTTTGATGTCGATAAAAAAAAAACAATTCAAGGGTTTTACACCCCTGTTTTCGATTGTATATGCAATTATGCTAATGTATTCATTGTTTTATATAAGCTCATAGTGTTAATGTACCAGTGGCGTTACTGTCTTAAAGGTAGGGCATAAAAGTAAGTCAGAAAAATACAGTTTGTTTGTCCGACAGTAAAGTATGTTAGCACCTTAACTTACTTATTTCAGCATTCATAAAAATATATTGTAAATATATACTTCAGCTTCTTAGTGACGACAGTAATAGAGCACGTTTTATCTGGTAACATCATAATATTATTTAAACCACATGAACACGAAGTAAATTATTTGTTGTGAAGGATCGAATAAGAAATGTTATCACCAGAGAATCAAACTTGCCGACGTAGGTCAACGAATTACCAGACTGGAGTGGCTGGTCATATTGGCTGTAGAACCGATGATATGGATGGATATCACAGACAGAAATCAAAATCTTTATCACAGACACTGGAAAATTGTAGGGATTCCACCTATCCTCGTCTTTAATCCGCATCTATTTTTGTCATAACAAAGAATTATTTTGATAATCTGAAAGAATACATTTGAATTATTATTATTATCATATCAATTTACATAAAGAATTAGAGACGGCAAAATATTTTTAGACCGAATAAATATAAACTCCTTGAAACTAAAACAAAAAGACGTAGAATTTATATTTGTTCTATTAAAACTATTTGCTTTATTATCGATATCGATACTCATGACGTCAGGACTTTTTCAAGCCCTATTGTAAACAAATCGTTTTACATTTTACACAAAATATCCCGCTATTCTTCTTATAGAAGTAATAAATTATGATCAGTTTGAAGAAAAACATGTATTCTACGATATTATTACGATTTTCAACCAAAGTTTCAACCAAAACCATAAAAATATAGCAAGCAAAAATGCAGTCAGGAATAGTAATCAATTACCTGTGAAATGTTTACTTATTCGTTTTATTACGATTTGTAACATCACATGCACTTATTGCACAAGCCACCCTAATGGAACAATGATATTTCATATTATAAATTTGAGATCGTGCTAAATTATTATGATTTACTTTGACAGTAAACAGACCGCGAGGCAGCGTTGCAGTGGCTAATGTCAAAAGTGATGCGGAATAAAAAAAAAGAATTTTATCTCTGCCTCTGTTGCACTCGTGCAGTTTGTATTTGATTAGAACTTCTCCTTCCCACGCTATGTTCATCTTTTTGAACGTAGTGAAAAAAATCTTAAATCTATGGTTTAAACTTGGCTCAATTTAATTGACCAATGTGTGCAGTTTATTGGTTCGATAACTTTATTTGACGATTTCAACCAATGATATTATTGTTTTCAACATCAAAATTGACGTTTTTGAGGTTGACGCTGCTGCAGCGTGCGCGCGCAGGGAGCCTGCAGAAAATTGAATTTTTGTATGTCACTTTGTTTACGTAGCACTAGCGCTACGAGAGTTAACGGCGTTAGGTGACACTACTTACGATGAATTTAATTGATTATTAATTAATTAATATCATTCTTATGCACTTATTTATACCGGAAAATGTTAATAAAAATAAGAACTGGTAATATTGGCTATATAAAACTTTAAAATCAATTTTAAATTTGATCTGAGAAAAAGAACCATCTAGCGTCGAATTATTGCACTGCTTATCGGTCTCATAGTTATTGAATGCCTTTCGGTGTACTCAGAAACTCAGCGACAGTTAAACTAAGTTTATCTTATACATAACTTTATTGAACCAATAGCTAATGAGCAGTTAACTGAGATCTTCAGAAACCGGGCATAAGTCGAATTGCAGCGAAGTGCACAGTCGGGCGGGTTGTAGAATATTGACAATATTACTGACCGTGTGCGACTAGCCTAAAAATTTATGTCTGACACTTTTTGATACTGACACGTCACACCATCACAGGAAACCGAGTCGTTGTGTCCGGTAGTGACGATCGAACACTTTGTTACCGACACGATGCACCATTACAGAAAACCGAGTTGCTGTGTCCCACACAGGATACGGACACCGATTTCAAATCGTGCACAGTGCAGTAAAATTTTTAGGCTTCCAACCTAAAAGGTAAAAAAGAAACCCTTATGGTGAGACGTCGTCTGTCTGTCTGTCACACCTATATATTTCAGGAACTACTGACGCTATCGATTTGAAACTTGGAATACTTTTGGATCTTACCCCATCGCAAATGAAAGAAATATATTTTCTTTTTTTTTTCTCCTTAATGGGATTCGTAATGCGTTACCAAAATTTTAAAGTAAGACTACTTTATCAAGGCTCTAAAGTATTTGCAAAGCGTTCATCTATTGGGCGCAACCAAATGACCAAGCTGAAATTCGACAATTGCAGTGTCATCTCATCGAAACCGGAGATATTGAGAGAGCTCAAGAGGTTTTACGGACATTTGTATCCCTCCACATGACAACCCATTGCTAGAACAGCTCAGGACAACAGATCCAAACTAAACCGACACTACAATGAGGACATTCCAGACATCAGCTTGTACGAGATTGGTATGGCACTCAAACAGCTTAAAAATAACAAGGCGCCGGGTGAAGACGGAATTACAACAGAACTTCTGAGAGCGGGTGGAAAACCGATACTTTTAGTCCTACAGAAGTTATTCAATTCCGTCTTACTCGAGGGTACTACGCCAGAAGCATGGCACAGGAGTGTGTTTTACGTCAAGTAAGGTGATAACACCTTATTGAAGAATAATAAATAGCCTTAATGATTTCTATTTACGCGAATATCACACATTGAATTGATTTTTTTTTTTAATTGTAAAATTATTTTTCATTTCAATGAATAAATAGCCTTATCTCACTCCTGAGCCATGTCTATAAGCTATTTTCGAAAGTCATTACGTACCATCTCGAACGCAGGTCTGATGACTTCCAGCCTCCCGAACAAGCCGGGTTTCGAAAAAGCTTTAGTAGTAGTATGTAGACCACATTCATACGCTCCGCCAGATTATACAGAAGAAGAAGACGGCCGCTATGTCTGGTGTTTGTGGACTACGAAAAAGGGTTCAATTCAATGGAGACCTGGGTGGACCCTCCAGCGATGCTACATTGACTATAGTAAGTATATCGAAGGGTTAACTGTTTGTACCTACAGCAACGCTACTATGTCGATGCGAGGATGAGAGCACGAAACCAATCCAACTGCAGAGAGGCGTGAGACGTTATTTCTCCGAAACTGTTTACGAACGCATTGAAGGACGATTTCAAGCTCTTGGGCTGGTACGGATCCGGCATCAACATAATGGTGAATACGTCACTCACGTTCGCTTTGCCGATGATATAGTCATCATGGCAGAGTCGCTGGAGGACATCAATACGATGCTCAGCATTTCAGCAACCTCAGCAGCGTTTCCCAACAGGTGGTTGTTAAAACGAACATAGACAAGACGAAGATCAGATGATGCACCCGTACCGGTAGTTGTTGGGAACGAAAGACTCAAAGTGGTTGACCACTATGTCTACCTACCGGACAGATTATCCAGTTTGGTCGGTCCAACTTCGACAAAGAGGCCCGAAGAATCCAACTCGGATGGGCAACGTTCGGAAAACTACGAATAGAATAAGTAGTAAATTCGATTGCACGCATTTCAAGAATGCCTGTTTAGCTACGTCTGGAAGTTCTCTAAACTGTTTTAACTAAAAAGCACGTTCCTCCACGGTTTGTTTCTTTCAAAAAGTGATACACATAATATTAATACCCGGAACAAACACCATCTTGTTGTACATGCCACGCGTCTCCACAGAACAGACAAATCGTTTATGGGCCAAAGTATACGCTTTTATAACAAACTGCCACAGGATATCCGAGATCTTCCAATAAAGAAATTTAAACCTAAGCCGATTGTCAAAAAAGGATTATTATAAAATCTCGGATTACCTGGAGGATAAAGCTGCGTGGGCTTAAACTGCTCAACTCATGCAAGCTTAGAATTTTAAGACTGACTTATGTATCTATAATTTGTAAAACTGTTTTTAAAAAAAAATACATAAAAAAGACAAGCCCGCTGAGTTTCTTGCCGGGTCTTCTCAGTAGCGGCCGCGTTATGATACGGTGGTAGTTTGTAAAAATGATTTTTGTGTAAGTGCCTATATGTATAGGCCCCACATTGCAGCTGCAACTAACTGAAACAAACCGAAACAATATGTGTATGTTTTAGTTGCTTTGTTTAGTGAAATAACACACTCGATAACATAATATGAACTATTAGGTTATAGAAAAATCTCTCTTAGGAGTCGCTGGACGTTTAAGGTGTGGGCCCTAGACATCTATCGAGTACGGCGGTGACACTGAGGAGGAAGGTGGCGGCGTTACGACCCCCGTCCTAGTAACCACTGTGACAGGTTTCTGGAGGACTATAATGCACCTCCCGGTGGCGGAATCAATGGCAAGGCACTGAGGGGTTACTGCTAATCCCACCGGAGAGGCCTGCCTCTCATGTGCCGGTTTTAGTAGGTAAGAATCGAAGAAAGATCTATTGAAGGGGTACCTTCATAAGGGGTACCTTCATCATCGTCATCATCATCAGCCGGAAGACGTCCACTTTTGAACAAAGGCCTCCCCCTTAGACCGCCACAATTTGCTATTTGCATCCACTGGTTGCCTGCGACGCGAACAATGTCGTCGGTCCACCTTGTGGGAGGCCTGCCTACGCTGTGTCTTCCGGTTCGTGGTCGCCACTCGAGAACCTTTCTTCCCCAACGGTTGTCGGTTCTACGAGCGATGTGGCCTGCCCACTGCCAATTCAACTTGCATATTCTACGAGCTATGTCAGTGACCTTGGTTTTTCGTCGAATCTCCTCATTCCGGATTCTGTCGCGCAAAGAAACTCGGAGCATAGCTCTCTCCATAGCTCGTTGTGTGATTCTGAGCTTCTCCAAAAGGCCAGCTGTTAAAGACCACGTCTCAGTACCATATGTCATCACTGGTGTTTGTCTTCAGGCACTGCGGAATTTCTGTTAAGAAGATGTCACGTAGTTTCCCGAACGCTGCCCATCCGAGTTGGATTCTTCGGGTGACCTCTTTGTCGAAGTTGGACCGACCTGACTGGATAGTTTGTCCTAGGTATACGTAGTGGGCAACAACTTCGGGTGTATCGTTCCTAACAACTACCGATACGGGTGCAACATGGACATTAGACAGACATGATCTTCGTCTTGTCCATGTTCATTTTAAGACCCACTTGTTGGGAAACGCTACTGAGGTCGCTGAACATCATATTGAGGTCCTCCAGTGACTCTGCCATAATGACTATATCATCGGCAAGACGAAGATGAGTGATGTTTTCGCCATTGATGTTGATGCCGAATCCGTACCAGTCCAAGAGCTTGAAAACGTCCTCCAATACGTTAGTGTACAGTTTCGGAGAAATAACGTCTCCCTGTCTCACGCCTCGCTGCAATGGGATTGGTTTCGTGCTCTCGTCCTGTAGTCGGATCGACATGGTGGCGTTGCTGTACAAACACTTCAACACTTCGATGTACCTATAGTCAATATGGCACCGCTGGAGGGACTGCAATACCGCCCAGGTCTCGATTGAATCGAAGGCTTTTTCGTAGTCCACAAACGCTAGACATAATGGCCGATTGTACTCCTCGGTCTTCTGTATAATCTGGCGGAGCATATTATGTATGTGGTCTACGGTGCTAAAGCCTTTTCGGAACCCGGCTTCTTCAGGAGGCTGGAAGTCATCAAACCTGCGTTCGAGACGGTTCGTAATGACTCTCGAAAACAGCTTGTATACATGGCTCAGGAGTAAGATGGATCTATAATTATTCAATAAGGTGTTATCACCTTTTTTGAAGAAAAGAACCACCACACTCCCGTGCCATGCTTTTGGCGTAGTACCCTCGAGTAAGACGGAATTAATAGAATAGAATACTCTTTATTTGCACACCAAAGTAAAACATAGATAGATAGATAGATAGATAATTCTTTATTGTTGCACCATCACTAAAAAACACAAAAATACAAGAAAAAAAAACAGTAAAATAGAATGAAACAATGGGCGGCCTTATCACTAAAAGTGATCTCTACCAGGCAACCTTTGGATGGAGAGGAACTATGAACTGCAAGGCGGGGTTGTTTATACAAACCAATTAGAAAAGAGAAAAAAAAAAACAAAAAAATACATAACTATAAACAATAAAATACGTAACAGCAAAATAATATATATATATATAAATATTAGTATAATACATAAATATTATATTTGATAGAATCAAATATAAATAACCAACAATAATAAATAAATGAATGCAGCCGGCTAATATCAATATAAAATTCATAGGGACAAATAAAATGCTTTCAAACGATCTTTAAAGATAGGCAGAGATGGTGCATGTCTAACAGTGACCGGTAAGGCATTCCACAGACGAACAGCTTCTACTGTGAATGACTTATCGTAAAACGAACTATTATGAGAAGGGAACATAAGAGTGAGATTTTCTGATGACCTCAAACAGTGGGAATCATTGCCGAGAAAAACAAAACGTTCCTTTAGGTAACGCGGAGAAAAAGAATTAAATAGTATATTATAAAGAAGAGACAGGATGTGCGTATTCCGACGAAGACGAATAGGAAGCCACTTGAGCTTAGAACGAAATTGAGAAACATGATCATATTTGCGCAAACCAAATATAAATCGTATACAAAAATTTTGAAGACGCTCAAGTTTATTAAGCTGGTCCTCTGTAAGATCTAAATAGCAGATGTCAGCATAATCAAGAATTGGAAGTAATAGGGATTGAGCTAGAACAATTTTAGTGGCAGTGGGAAGAAAGTTACGGAGTCTTTTTAACGAGGCTGCAGCAGCAAACAACTTCTGGCTAGTAACTTGGAGTTGAGGAACCCAACTCAAGCAGCGATCAATTAAGATTCCTAAATTTTTACACGATTCACTAAAAGGTATTAATTCCCCATCTAAATTGACACTAGGGATCGTTCTCCAGTTTACCCTTGAAATCAATCGCGAACTACTCACTATCATCGCCTTAGATTTTGCAGGATTAACTTTTAAGCCAAATTTTTTGCTCCACTCGGTTATAAGGAAAAGATCATTATTAACTACCCTAATACACTCTGGTAGTTCATCCAATGAAGCACTAGAATAAATTTGTAGATCGTCTGCATATAGGTGGTACGAAGAAGATAGATTTTGCGAGACAGAGTTTATAAAATTTGCGAAAAGAAGTGGAGAAAGGACACCACCTTGAGGGACGCCAGCAGTCGTATCACACCAAGAAGAGAAATCCTCATCCAGGCGAACCCGCTGCCTGCGCCCATAAAGATAACTGTAAAACCAATCGACAACCGCAGGAGATACATTCATTGAGCGAAGTAAGGCCAAGAGAATGTCAAAATCAACCGTATTGAACGCATTACTGAAATCCAGCAATATAAGTACAGTAAGTTTGCCATTGTCCATGGAATGACGTATATCATCAGTGATCTTGACGAGTGTAGTAGTCGTGCTATGGCCCGGGCGGAAACCTGATTGTAAAGGGTTTAAAAGATTGTGACAATAAAGGAATTTACTAATCTGGTCATAGACAAGGCGTTCAAGAACTTTAGAAAGAAAAGGAAGAATAGATATAGGTCGAAATTCGGAAAATAATTTAGGACTTGATTTTTTAGGTAGAGGAATAATTTGAGCATCCTTCCAAGCTAAAGGAAAAATGCCACTATCAACAGAATTATTCAGAATATCACAAAGAACAGGAAGGATAATTACATACAGAAAACTTAGAAAATAACTTAAATTAGGTGCAAATGGCGGTCTTATCGTTAATAGCGATTTCTTCCAGACAACCAAAACTTTAAAAAGTAGAAAGTGAACTATTTGGGTAGCTAGTGGTGTACATACTTTGGAACATACCTTAAATGGCTTTGGCTTGTCCAAATTGTGTGATCGCCGTCGTATGCTCGATTTGACATTTTTGTATAAGATTATTCGCGGAGAAATAAATCAGTTCGGATTTGCTCCATAATATTCTGTTTTGTGTACCTAGACCAAATTCTCGATATGTTCATAAGAATATATTTTATGTTCCGTTGTGTCGAACCAACGTAGGAAAGAATTCCCCTATCAATCGTTTAGGCTCCAGTTACAATTGCATACTTGAGAATTATCCTAATATTAAATTGGATATTTTTCATGATAGTCTTCCCGTTTTTAAACGAAAAGTTTTACGACTATCAAATTAATTTATAATTCTAAATTTTACTCTAAATTTCTTTGTTCAAATCTAAACATAGCAATTATGTATTAATAACTGACTAATTTTTACAACTCACCCCCATACCGTAATATGTATTTCATACGCAAGTTGAGTATACCTGTCATTGATAAACATACTAGATTAATTAATTATAGCATGTATTAGGTTAAGCAATTGTATGTATATCGTTGGTGTACCTAATAAATTAAAAAAAAAAAAAATTGTACATCTTATACACATTATATGTATATATATAATATAGGTATACGTAGTTATATATTACGATAACTTCTGGAGGACTAAAAGTACCGGTTTTCCACCCGCACTCAGAAGTTCTGTTGTGATTTCGTCTTCACCCGGCGCCTTGTTGTTCTCAAGCTGTTTGAGAGCCATTCTAATCTCGTACAGGCTGATGTCTGGGATGTCCTCAGTGTAGTGTCGGGTTAGTTTGGCTCTAGTGTCCTCAGCTCAGGACACCAGAGCCAAACTAATGGGCAATAGATTCCTGTGTTGAGGTGTATAACTGTCCGTAAAACCTCTTGAGCTCTTTCAATATCTCCAGTTTCGATGAGATGACACTGCCGTCGTCGATCTTCAGCCTGGTCATATGGCTGCGACCAATAGACGAATTCTTTGCAAACACTTTAGACCCTTGGTTCCGCTCAATCGCGTCCTTAATACATGCTGTATTATAGGAACGCAAGTCGTGACGCATGGATTTCGAGATTCGTCACGTCTCATCTCAGTCCGGGTTTCCATTAACTTGATGGTTAGATTGGAGAGCTTCTGAGGCTTATTAATAAGCCCCCACTGCATGAACAGTTTGCACCAACCCATTGTTTAACTCGTCCGCAGTTTCGCATTCGGCTAGGCACTGAAAGCGATTGTGTAGTTTGAGTTGAAAGTCTTCGGGGTTTCGGATTTGGGCGGTTCCCGGACGGAGCGTGGACTTCATCAGACGAGACCTCTTGAGATTGACATTGATATTCAATGTGCCTCTAACAATGCGGTGATCGCTACCGGTTTTCACCCTGCCGATCACGGAGACATCATCGAATATAAAATGCTCCTTGGTCGTCATGATGAAGTCGATCTCATTTTTGGTTGAACCATCGGGGCTTATCCACGTCCACGTCCTGGATGGTCGCTTCTTGAAGAAGGAGTTCATCGCAAAGTGTCCCTCCTTCTCCATGAAGTCGACCAGCCGCTGGCCCCTTTGGTTCCACTGCCCGTACCTATATGACCCCACTCTCAACTCATCGCCATTCCGTGTGCCCACCTTCGCGTTGAAGTCCCCTATAAAAACGGTGAAGTGTGTTTTGGAGGTATGTCTGGCTTCTGTTATCTCCTCATACATAGCCTCTACTTCATCGTCAGGGTGTGCCGAGGTCGGCGCGTAAACCTGTATAACCTCAACGAATACCGGACTGGTTATTCTGAGTATACGGTACGCTACCCTACTCGACACACTATCGACCTTAATCACGTTTGCCATAATCCCCACGCTTGGCAGGCGTCTTGGGGATCGCAGTTTTTGTGAAGAGATGGAACTTAAAACAGAAGACGCTGCTGCCCGTCTTCTGATTTCCCTTAGTCGCCTTTTACGTACAAAGGGAAGAGATGTGTGGGTGCTATTCTTACCCGGACATCCCGGGCACGGGTACCTTCACGAGGACAAAAAAATTGTTGATAGGATACAGCTTAGACAGTATCAGATATTTTAATGGCAAACAATGTGTAAAAAATTGTGTGTTCATGTGTGAAAAGCATCGTAGCTAGTAACACAGTCAATGTATCCAAACTCGGTCGACCTACTTTTATTGGAGAAGAGTTCCCGTGACCACCTTCCTGCTCCATCATCTGTCTACTACTACGACGAGCCTGTTGGTCTAGTGGTTGTAGTATGTATAATGTTATCTCTGGTACGGTTGACGGAGCTTGTCATTACCTAGAATAAATGGAATGGACTTAGACTTATTGTTTTACTTCATGGTGTCAGGTGTGGGGTTTATTTTATTCAAATTAAGTTACTAAACAGTTATTTGTATACCACTCTACATTATGGAGCACGCACGACCACCGGCGGAATTAAATTTGGTTGGAGGACCCGCGGCACGCGCTGATATATGGAGAAAATGGCTGCGGCAATTTACAATATTTTTAAAAGCGTCCGGGGTCTATAAGGAGCCATCAGATGTTCAAGCTAGTTTACTAATAAATTTAATTGGACCAGAAGGGTACGATATATTCTCTACATTTAAATTTGCAAAGGAAGGCGATTGTGATAACATAAAGATCGTTACTAAGAAGTTCGATGAGCATTTCATTACTAAGCCCAATCTGACCATGGTAAGATTTAAGTTTTTCACGCGCAACCAGGAAAAAGGTGAAACTATAGATGAATATGTTACAGCCTTAAGACTGTTAAGCCAAAATTGCGAATTTGAACATCTAGAAGAAGGCCTAGTAAGAGATCGTATCGTATGTGGTGTGTTGGAACCTTCCGTTCGTGACAGGTTGCTTAGAGCAGATGACTTGACATTGGATAAAGCAATCAAAATATGTGAGGCTAACGAGATGTCTAACGAAGAAAATAGGCAAATTGAAGTGGCAAAATCCAGCACAAATAACGGGTCTCAAGTGTCAGCGTTGGCTGCGGTTGATGCGTTATTTGATTCGCGAGCGCAGAAAGGACGCGGTCGCGGTGGAGCTGGTGGCAGTTTTATCAGCGGCACCGGTGGTGGCGGTGGATATGCACGGAGGCCGACGGCAAGTGGACCAAGGCCCCCGTATGTGGCTCATGACAGGGATCCGGCAGCGCAGGCTTGTATTAAATGTGGTAGTTATAAATGTATCGGAAAATCACAATGTCCGGCCAGATTTGCACGCTGTTATGTATGTAATGAGCGCGGTCATTATAAGAAGATGTGCCGAGCGAAGAACGATGGACCCACAAAAATGTACGAAGTATCCCGTGGCAGCACCGGGATGGACACCGGCGTTCATGATAATGAGGACAACTTATTTTTTGTTTCAACCGTAGCTATTCTGAATGGTGGTCAGGATAAATGTAAGTGGTTTGAATCATTGTATCTAGCTTCTAACGGAATGAAAGTTACGTTCAAGTTAGATACAGGTGCAGATTTTAATGTTATTTCTTTTGATACATTTTTAAGCTTAGGCTTTGATTTTAGAGATATTATGCACCGAAAAATAAACGCTCAATCGTACTGCGGTAATAAAATTCCTACACTCGGTACTTGCACTATGTCATGGTTTTGTAAAAACAGGTTGCATTCTATTCTATTTGTTATTGCAAATATAAGCTGTCAGAGTGTCTTGGGAAAAGATACGTGCGAAGATCTTGGATTAGTTAAGCGAATAATGGCACTCTCCCTCTCAGGTTATGAAGATTTATTTCGTGGGCTAGGAAAATTGCCTGGTAAATATAAAATCATATTAGATGAGAACGTAAGCCCTTCGGTGTGTCCGGTTAGGAAAATACCTATTGGAGTAAGGGGTAAGTTATTGTGCACTTTAAACTCAATGGTTGAAATGGGTGTCATTAGGAAAGTGTCACACCCTACGTCATGGGTAAACGCTATAGTTCTGGTACCAAAGAAAAATGGTGAAATACGCGTGTGCCTTGATCCGCGGCCACTTAACCGCGCTATTCGCCGCTCATACTATCCGCTCCCCACACTCACTGACATAGCCACGAAATTATATGGTGCCTGTTTTTTCAGTAAATTAGACGCAAGATCAGGGTTTTGGATGGTGGAACTTGACGACGAGAGCGCTGATCTTTGCACCTTCGGAACGCCATTTGGGAGGTACCAGTTTTTGAGATTGCCCTTCGGTATCAACTCGGCATCAGAAGTTTTTCATTTTAAGTTGCGTCAGCTGCTCGAGGACCTCGAGGGCGTAGATTCCTTTATTGATGACATTATCATTTGGGGTTCCACACAGGATGAGCATGATAGGCGACTAAAGAGCTTGTTGGACAGGGCTCGGCACGTAGGTATTAAGTTCAACAATGAGAAATGTGAATTCGGCATTGAGAGTGTGACGTATTTGGGTCATACATTTAACAGTAAGGGCATGCACATAGATGAAAATAAGCTAAAAGCTATATTGAGCATGCCTACACCAGAAGATAGAAGTGCATTAGAAAGATTCCTGGGAATGGTAAATTATTTATCGAAATTTATACCACACTACTCAGATACAGTTGCACCATTAAGGTCTCTGTTAAAAAAAGGTGTCGAATGGATATGGGACGCAGTACACGATGAGGTCGTGCTGAAGCTTAAGCAAGCTCTATGTAGCGCACCAGTACTGGCACTGTATTCAAGTGATAAACCTGTCTTGCTTTCGGTAGATGCTAGCTCTGAGGCCTTAGGTGCGGTCTTGCTTCAAGAGGGTCGTCCAGTCGAGTTTGCGTCACTCACTCTGACAGAGACGCAAAAAAGATACGCACAAATAGAAAAAGAGATGCTTGCCATCGTTTTTGCTCTAGAGCGATTCCACCAATACGTCTTTGGCAGAGATAATGTGACTGTAGAAACAGATCACAAGCCATTGGAGGCATTATTTAAAAAGTCTTTAAGTGCGGTCCCGGCTCGGCTACAGAGAATGATGCTTAGGGCACAAGGTTATGATTTTGAGGTTGTTTACAAACCGGGTAAATTTATGTTTATAGCAGATACGTTATCACGGGCTGCATTACCGGACCTTATGTCTGATAAGGTGTCTAGTGACTTAGAAGAGCAGTCTTGTCATTTGTTGGCTAATGTTCGGTTCAGTGGTGACCGGTTAAAGAGTATTAGGGACGCTACTCAAAAAGATAAAGAGTGTGAATTGTTAGTCAAATATATTGAAAATGGATGGCCAAACTATAAAAACGATATAGATATTATAGTTCGCCCGCATTGGACGCATAGAGAGACCTTAGAATATGTAGATGGGGTCATTTTTAAGGATAATCTAGTGTACATTCCAAAGGAGTTACGGAACGAAATGATCAGTCGTGTGCATGAGGGTCACTTAGGAATTGATCGGTGCAAGAGACGTGCCCGAGACGTGATGTTTTGGTGTGGCATGTCGCGCGATGTTGAGCAGGCCGTGCGCCGATGCCGCACTTGCGCTGAATATGCAGCAGCGCCACCGCGTGAGCCAATGATTCCACATCAAGTACCAGATATACCGTGGATGAAGGTGGGTTCTGACATATTTGAGTATGCTAGGAAATATTACCTGATAGTTGTTGATTATTTTTCTAATTTCATAGAAGTTAATGTTTTAAACAGTATCAGTTCAAAAGCAGTAATAATTGCTCTGAAAGAACAGTTTTCACGCCATGGTATTCCGGAAGAAGTAATCACCGACAATGGTCCAGCTTATGCTTCTAAGGAATTCTTAAAATTTAGCCAAGAGTGGGGATTTTTGCACATGACCAGTTCACCTCATTTTCCACAGTCAAATGGGTTGAGTGAGCGAGCGGTAAGAACAGTGAAAAGCATGTTAAAAAAAACAATAAGCACAGGATCTGATTTTTATTTAGGTTTACTGAATTTACGCGCTGTACCTAGAGGTGACATAGGTTCACCATCACAGTTGCTGATGGGACGTAGAATTAAGACACGTTTACCTATTCATGTAGAAAGGTTGAAACCGGAACGAGATAACACCGGTGATTATAAAGGAATTGTGCATAGAAGATTGCAAAATAAGAAGTATTTTGATATGCATGCACATCCGTTACCAGAGTTACAGCCAGGTGATGAAGTGATACTCAAGGGTGACTCTGAGAACAACAGCATGCGTGTAAACTCAAGAGCGCGACAGCCACGTTCGTATTTCCTTACCAGTAAATATGGAAAGGTAATAAGACGTAACAGGCGGCATTTACGGAAGGTAGTTCCAGTCGATTGCGAAAAAGAAGGAGATGATAAAGTGATGCCCGACGTCCGACCTGGGCCAAGCGATGATAGAGACTATGTTGGTCATGGTAGAGACGATGATGGTCATCCTAATACAATGGGATTAGAACGGGTCAAGAGGGAAGCTGCACGAAAGGCACGTGACTTAATCGGTTTCCTTTACAAATAGACTATGAATAATTTCGCTAACAAAAAAAAAAATATTTTATCAGTCAGAACTGTTCAGAATAGTGAGGTTTTCTTGATTTCCATGTTATGCTAAGTTTTCATTTATTTTGTTGGAAGTTGTAGCGCAATGCTTGTTTTTGTAAAGGGAAAGATGTAGTATGTATAATGTTATCTCTGGTACGGTTGACGGAGCTTGTCATTACCTAGAATAAATGGAATGGACTTAGACTTATTGTTTTACTTCAGTGGTTTGACTGGCCTGTGGTCCGATTCTCGTAATAACAAACAGTGCAAATATCGTTGACGTTTTGTTGTCGTTCGATCGAAGTCCTATCCAAAATCGGTATTCTCGTATACCTTAGACGTATTAAGATAGGACTTCAACTCAATTGGATTGAAACTAAACGATTAGTCAACGATCCATTGTTCTGTACGTTTTGCTATTCCCTGATAAATGTCGTCCTAATCAATTTTTGGTCTTGGTGGGAATCTTGTGAGATTAGCTAAGAGTTTAGGTTTTGGGCAACTTGGGGTTAATTCGTTTCCGTTCCCTTCACAGAGATACTAGTTGTATATTAATTACAAAGGTGTTTTTCTCTATTTACTTATTAGTTTATTCTATCTCTCTTACTCTAATTATATTTACCTTAAGACCATCTCGCTCACACCATCTTCTAATTACTCTTTTCACTCACAGCGTACGATCATATTTTGGTCTCACTCACTCACTCTCTCTCACCTCTCTTCGTCGCGTTCCATACCCCATATCTTACATATTTATTTCTATTTCGCCTTAACAGCTTCCCTTTTTAATTTCTTGCTGTGCAGACGAAGTTTATAGTAAATACGTAAGTCCGTGGCTCATTTAAAAGTTATTTTATTACTTTGATTCGCACCACAAGAATAAGAAAAGCAAAAATCGTCTTAACTAACCAACGTTTGTTCAACGACTCTTGAATCGCGGAATTTGACGCTTACTCGTTGGCATCCGATCGATAGTAACGTCATTTTCATACGAGAATACCATTTAGTCAACGTTATAAAACAATTGAACGACGATTATCATACCAGAATCGAAGTAAATATAAATCCGTGACCAGAATACGCTCCAACGATATTTCAATCGAACGACGTTTAAATCGTTGCCGTTGAAGTAAAATCGACCGATTATTCCCAGTCGTCACCACTGGCAACGTCCCCACTGGTGACAAACGGGAAAAAAATTCCCATTTGTCGCCAGTGGTGACGAATGGGAAAATGAAATCCCAGTTGTCACCAGTGGTATCAATCGGATATAGGAAGTCATCATCATCAGCAGACGGAAGACGTCCACTTTACCTGTTACGTGGTATCTTTTCCATATTTTTTACGGTCGCGTCTATTGTGTGGACTCGCGAATGTAATACTAGATATATCTCAGAAATTTTATCTCAGAAGCGAAAATGAAAAGATGTCAGGAAATCGATCGAAGAGAATACCAGCGACCTCAACGACGTTATAGTAAATATTGTACCAGAAGTACTAGGACAACAGAGGGCACAAAGAGGCTTCATCTCTTTTGTGATATTCAAGTACCTAGTTATCAGTTTGTACCTGTGGTTCGTATATACCAGAAGTACCTACTACTAGAGCAGGAGAGGTAATTAGGTGGTTTTACCACATAAGTGAGATCTAGTGTTTGATATCCAAGTGTGACCTTCAATTTATACCAGAAGTACCAGGGTAGCATAGGACATAAGGAAGCCTCATGAATAATGGTCTCTCAGGTGCCGATGCAACAGCCGCGAAAGTTTTAGTGGATACTAATCCGATATACCCTAGTTGACTACCACCGGGTGAACCTTTCGAAGGTTTCCCCCACGAGAACAAAATAAAAGTATTCTGCTCCCTAATAAAGTTCCAATTTTCTAATACGTCATCGTGTAGAACTACTAGGAATGAAAAATTAATATTTAATGCATTTCCTCGTAGTCATACATGTAGAATAAAATGTAGAACTAAGTACTGGGAATAGGCCCCTATATTCAGCAGTGGACGTCTTCCGACGAAAGAAAGAAAATACATTTATTTGACACTCAAAATAACAAAGTAGGTAAAAATGTATAGTAAAAAAAATCCAAAGGTTGTGTGGGGTCCAAAAAGATGCTGCCTCAGCATGTTGCTGTGCCAAAAATAAACTCTGACGTATCTGATTGATGAATGTGATTATGTTTTTTTTTTATTTCAGTGGCTACAATTGGGAATTAAAAGTCTCAATTGTCGCCACTGGTAACAACTGGGAATTTAATGTTTCATTCGTCACCACTGGCGACAAATGGGATTTTTTTTCCCGTTTGTCACCAGTGGGGACGTTGCCAGTGGTGACGACTGGGAATAATCGAAATCGACGGACGTGAATACGAAAAGTGTTTCAACGACTAAGTCGCTACGTTAAAGTTATTGTTTTGATTAAATTTTGCACTTAGACTCTTTAACGAAAATAATAAAACACGTGTATCAGCATTTTTCATAATTCGTCAGTTAAGGGTGTAATATGAATTAGTAGAGGTACGCCTTTTCGCGTGACTGACTCATCAACGCAGAGCCGAAACTACAGAAGCTAAGACTACAAAATTTGAACAGGAGGTTCATTTTATAGCCTAGGAAACCAATAAGAAAGGATTTTTGGAAAATCGAACTCTAAGGGTGTAAAATAAGGGTTAAAAGTTTGTATGGGGTGGGTGTAAAAACATTGTATTTTGACTTGAAATTGTGTACTTAGACTCTTTACTAAAAATAATCAAACACGTGTATCAGCATTTATCATAATTCGTTAGTTAAGGGTGTAAATAAAGTTATATTATAAAGAGATGGACCTGTTTCACGTGGGTGACTCAACACCGCAGAGACGAAACTGCCGAAGCTAGGACTACAAAATTTGGACAGGAGGTTCATTTTATGGATTAACCAATCAATAAGAAAGGAAGTTTGGAAATTCAACCTCTAAGGGTGTGAAATAGGGGTTGAGAGTTTCTATGGGATGGGTTAAAAAACAATGTCTTTTGACTTGAAAATTAGTTCGTAAACTCTTTATCAAAAATAATAAGACATGTGTATCAGCGTTTTTCAGAATTCGTTAGTTAAGGTTGTAAAATAGAAGATGAATGTTTGTATGGGATGGGTGTAGAAACATTGTCTTTTGACTTTAAATTTTGTAATTCGACTCTATAATAAAAATAATTAGATACGTGTATCAGCGTTTTTCAGAATTCGTCAGTTGAGGGTGTAAAATAGGGAACGAAAGTTTGTGTGTTAAAAACATTTTGTATCTGTCTATTGGCCTGCAATTCATCACGAATACTATTTCTGGTTTTATGAAAATTCATCACATAAGGCTTTAAAATAAGGATTGAACCTTTGTATGGTGATTTTTATTTGTTCATTGATTTAATGTATGTATTAAATACATGTGAACCACACATACTTATAATATAAAAGCACCTTCATCTGAATTAAATTAAGGGATAAGATTTGTATTGTATGATAGGATACCAGCTAACAGTAAGGGATATAAAATAATTGATACGGTTGTGGTGGATACGCGTGATGTAGATACGGAAGACACAATACATTAGAGTTTTTAAACCAATTACAGTTTTTGTATTTAACAATACGTCAAAACTTCCACGTCATAGCCTCAAAATATAGGTAAGGTATCCAAATATTATAATAAGATGAATAATTTTAATCCCCTTAACATGTGCATGTGTGCAATGGGGTAAGATTACAGTTTAGATTATAAAAAAATATATTATCGAAACCATTATCCTCATTGGACCAGCTTGGTCAAACTATGCACATTTCTCGCATCCCTTTAATGCCTATAGACAGACCTTTAGCGTCAGCAATTTCCGGTGAAAATTCTCATGTTATTACTATAGTATATATATAACTATAGTATATATACTAAATACATACTATACTATATAACTTAAACGAATTTCAAGGTAAAACCATAAAATATTTTGTTGGAGTCGATCTACGAGAAGAATGTTTTTCCCATGGATAGTTATATGGTTGGTCTCTATAGAGCAGGACATGCTAAAAACCAATACATCTTGATGAACACTAATTGAAATATAAAAAGTCGTGTACCTATTCAGTAATTTTACTTTAATGATTTTATTCCTTCTTCTTAAACAAAAACTAAGATCAGAGCTCAGAGTCACACAACGAGCTATGGAGAGAGCTATGCTCGGAGTTTCTTTGCGCGACAGAATCCGAAATGAGGAGATTCACCGAAGAACGAAGGTCATAGCTCTTAAAATCTGCAAGTTGAAGTGGCAATGGCAGGCCACATCGCTCGGCGAACCGATAACCGCTGGGGAAGAAAGGTTCTCGAGTGGCGACCACGAACCGGAAGACGCAGCGTAGGTAGGCCTCCCACTAGGTGGACAGACGACATTGTGCGCGTCGCAGGTAACCGGTGGATGCAAATAGCCAATTGTCGGTCATTGTGGCGTTCTAAGGAGGAGGCCTATGTTCAGCAGTGGACGTCTTCCGGCTGGTGATGATGAAACAAAAACTATAGTCTAAGTTGATTTAATTCAAATTTTGGACTAGTTTTATAGAATAATTTTATGACAATATACTTAGGTTTCTAAAATAGCAATAGCTCAGTGGACGAACGCTTGCCTTGGGAACAAGGTTTACTGGTTCGAACCCCAGCTCAAACCTCAGATTTCTTTATTTAATCATGTGCGAATCGTCATTGTGTGATTGTTACCAGCTTTCGGTGAAGAAAAATATCGTGAGGAAACCTGCATGTCTGAGAAAGTAGCTTTCGAATGAGGTGTGAAGTCATCCAACCCGCACTTGGCCAGCGGTGGACTATGGCCTACGCTTCTACATTTTTAGACGAGGCCCATGTCCAACAATGGGACAAAACCAAGGGCTGGCAAAGAAAATAGTTTTCTATGGAGTAACCTAAAGTTTCTTGAACATTCTATAGTTTGTGTGTGCCACCTTTCGGCTATTTGTATATAATTTTTTTTGGATAGTTTCTCCTAAGAGGCAAAATAGAGAAGGAATGTTTGCAATTTGTCCAATTTACGTGAAACTTAGCTAATACTTTTGGTTAATACTCTTCAACAAATTATTTACAACGTGTTATTTAAAATTCAATTTATAAGGGCGTTAAAAGAAATCCAAAAATGTTGTAGTTATGGCAAAATTGCTAGGGGAAACATAACATTTTGCCACCCGTGCGAAGCCGGGGCGGACCGCTAGTACAATATAATATTGCTCGGTGAACTAGTAAGAGGTGAGTGACCTCTAACAACCCCGATCGTTAGTAAACGAACGGAATATCGCAGGTACTTAGCCAATACATTATTGACCATCCCACGGTGCTGCAACTTATTCATTACTTAGAACATATTATTTTGTCCAAAAAATGAATACCATGTGGTAATTTTAGTATTAAGCGGCAACTTAAATAGTTATAACACTAGGGTGCAATGACATCATCCATTGAAGAATACCAAATAGGGCGAGGCCACGCATGCGCACTGGTGTTAGAGGGGAAGCCAACAGTCCTCAGGATTCTTTCTAGAACATTGCCATATGTAGTTCAATATTTCCTTTTAACCTATCTTGGCCTTCATAAAAACCGTTAGATTATTAAGTCTAATAGAAGCTCTATAATAATATGTCCTTCATCTAAAAATAGCTCAACGGTATTTTTTTTATGTAGTTACTTTGTGTTATAGAGTGAAGTGAATGAAGACTAAAAGAGCAATATCTAATATCTAATGAATGCCTTAATAACAAAAAAGCAACAATAAAGTTAAAAAGAGAACTAGTGATAGTATTTTGTTTTAAAATGTTAACAAATTAGCACAATCTGGTGAACTACAAAATGTTCTTGCTACCTTATTAAATACAGACAGTGCCTTAAAAAGTGATAGCAATAAAAATAGTGTCGTAATTTATAAGGAGACGACATCAACGCGCATGTGAGTGCCACAATTTTAATGAATTATTTCCTGCTTTTAATCCCATCCTACCTACCGTTGACGGAATATGGAAACTTTAATTAATAGGTCATTAATTAAGTAAGACATACTACGTATAGGACTTAGACTAAAATGTAGGAGTAACTAAAATCAATCAAGCGATCAAAATAAATCCCATTCTCATTCAGCCTACACAAAAATAATACGTCGTAGTATCTCTACTCAAATAGAACGCGTGAAAAAAGGCTCATTAAATAATTCTAAGAAATAACATAACTCTGTACAAAAACATTTTATTATTTCATTAAAAAACATAATAGAATTAAGTACTTAATTTACTATAAAGATTGTAAAAATATAATGACTGTTTTCGCTAGGGCTACATTGGAGCCATTGTACCTGGTGAATTGATTTTCATAATTTAAATTAAGAACGTTCTTTAACCAACTTTGGACTTTGAGATACTCGGAGTAATTAATATCTTCTTTGACTCAACTGTACCACGCAGGGACAGACAAAACATTGGGATAGGTTCGCATAGTACTTTTTTAAAAGTAATATTAAATAAGTAATACCGGCATACCCCACCCAGATGGTTAGTGGTGATTTTACGTAAGCGGAAAAATTGTGATGGCTTATTGTCATCGGCAAAACGGGTATCCCTATTATGAAGCTATTATAGCTTCATGGGTATCCCCACCCGCTGCTGCAGATTTTCGTGAAAATTTGACGAGTGAAGCAGAGACAAGCGACCAGAAGTATCACGCATTTCCATTACCTATAGATGTAAGTTATCTTACGTCACCAGACGTCACCTGTCCTTAAAAAAGGAATGTTAACCTCACCAAGACTTCACCATGAGCAGCCATGACCGACAGTCGATAGCGTATTACCTATGGTCGTGTAAATACACGACCAAGATAATACGCTAGTCGAGTAAGACAAAATTGTCTTACGCGACTACGTTCAACCTACGTAATTGTTTCGTAATCCCTTCCTCGATACGGCGCAGGTTCGTAGTTAGTGAGCTATTTCACTGCAGATCGTATGTTATATCTGTCCCCGATACTTTATGAACTTTATGAATACAAACATGAATATTAAAAGAATAGCGCCTAACTGACACGTAAGCGTGACAAACTTTAGCAGAATGCGAATGTGAAATTATTTTCTTTTGTTTTTTTTTAAATGTGCCAAATGCGAATGAATTATTTCTTATTTATGAACTAGCTCTGTCGCCCTTTTGCTTTACTAATCAATACAACTAGTGAAAGAGAAATAAGCCTATATAAGTGTTCAATATTCCATAGTATAGTATAGTTCTATTGCTGGTGAGGCATCTGTTTATCGCTGATTCGTGTGATCTAACTGATGTGACGGTAAGGAGAGTTAACTGAAATTAAATCACTGTAAGTAAATTATTATGCACTAGTAGTACCAGTTAAAATTCCTAAAAAAAAGCTTAAGTGCTCTTTGAAGAGTGATAGGCATTGTTCATCTCTCAAAGGTGTACATTTTTCAGTCATTTTACTTTGTTCTTCCTCCCGCGGCTGCAGTGCTACATCGCTACATCTTGTAAAAAATATAATAATGTTATTTGGTACATTATTCGGCCTAACAACCGGATTTAGTTAATAATCTCTAATTTGATGAAAATCTCTAATGTTTATTTTACAATTTGTACGTTACGCGCAGAGAAAGCACATCTTAAGCTCCTTCGTCGTATTTCTTAGAAATGTACGCTTCATCATAAAAATGGTAAATAAATAGTAGCCTTGCCCCGGTGTTCTCGGATTGTCTTATAAATAGACACTAGAAGAGGTGAATGGGCGCAAGGTAGGTGGCTGGAACACAAGTTCATTTTATTTTTTCTGTAAAATATAGATAAATCATTTATTATCCATAATTATTTCAGATTTTTTCCTCCACAAACTTCGGAGATAAGGAGGGGTATTTTTATGACGTTATTCATTAAAAGCCAAAAACTACGTGACATAAGCCAAAATAAAAATCTGTTTTGAAATGTGCAAATTAAGCCTTCAAAAGATACCCCACTCGATATAGTAGACTCACTTTGAAACTTTGACGCCCCATTCCAACTCCCATTGAACAAAAAATAAAACATTTTTTCTTTTGCGATGAGGTTGGGTAAGTAAGATCTAAAACTATTTCAAGTTTCAAATCGATAGCATCAGTGGTTTCTGAAATATATAGGTGTGACAGAGAGATGAAGTCAGATCATAAGGGTTCCTTTTTTACCTTTTAGGAATTAAACAAACTTCCTGATCAATCATCAACCCATAATCAGTTGATCTACGTTTTATTAATAGTAGATTGTTACACAAGGGATGAATGTGACCTATTTAGGCACGAGATGGTTCGAGTGCCTGAATAGGTTTTTCACCCGAGGTAAACACTCTGCTTTTCATTTCGAATATGAAGAAAGTAAATAAAAACCTGATTAGTTAAACAATATTTTATTGAAATATTTGTAAACCAATATTTTTCTTAGATAAAATTTATTTAAAATTAATATAAGCACAATTATTAAACGTAAGGGAAAAGTTCTTTCCTGGTATACTATTGTTGGATATTTATTGCGGAACTTGAGTTTCTTTTGTTTCTGTAAAGGTTGGAGAAAGCAATATCTTTTCATTTTCTTCTGCTGAAATAGAAAAGGTTTTGTACTACTCTTTTAGCATTTAATCTGATGAAATCAGGTGTTAAATCCTTATCTGAAGCTGAAGAACTCATCTTCTATATACATAAACAAAAATGAATGTTTGTCTGTGAGTCCTTTATAGAATCGTAAGTGGCTAGACCGATTTACATGAAATTTTGTGTGTACGTTATAATGGATTCCTGGATGGTTTGTAAATATAATTGGACCCGGTAGGTGGCGCTGCTGTCGATATGTCAACAATTTAATCTTACTGGAAATACTTTAAAGAAGGAAACTCTCATAGACAGGGTGTAATCACTGTTCGGAAAAAACGTACAGGTGTCAGGTGAGGTCAATAAATAGATGGGTGATCGTTAAGGGGCATTTAAACTGATAATCTCCGTGTTTCGAAGCGGAAGTGAAAAAACGGTCCCGGTTGTGGACATTCAATTCCTAAGGGGGTCTAATGGGGGACGTATTTTATTTTTACCCCATTTATATTTTCGGGATAGTTTTCTAGAATTCCAGAGCGGGGTGAGGGATAGTGTGAGAGATGGAGGAGTGAGAGGGAGCAAGGTGGGAGGGTCGAGAGAGAGAGGTAGAGGGGGGTTCAGTGACAAGGGGGAGAGGAAGAGAGGAGTGTGACGGGGACCGAAGCGGGAGGGGGAAAGAGAGAGGAGAGAGCATAAGATGGAGAGAGACATAAATCAAGAGCAAAATGTAATAAAAGCGCAGGCAGAGCTGCGCGGGTCAGCTAGTTTTATATAAATATCTGTATACGCTTTGTGTATACATAGTATATCGATGGTGTATACGTAATAGCTCTCTACAAAACAACTGAAGACCGAATTGCCGCTTTGTTTTTTCTATTTTTATTATTTAAGTTTCTCTTTCTGTGCTATTCTACCAGCCAGATTTTTATTATTACTGATGATGCCATTTAGATTTTTTTTATTACTGATTATTATGAAAATATAGTCTATAGTCGTGTTACAAAATTGTTAATAATGTTTTTATTTACAATTTTACACCGCGATTTAACCGTGGCTGTATAAGTTGGGACATGGTTGGGTTTAAACTTCGGAGTCGCTGGACGTTCGGGGTGTGGGCCCTTTGAACGTCAATTGAGTACGGCGGCGACTCCGAGGAGGACGGCGGCCCGTCCCCGTGAGCACCGTGACTGGGCTACTATGCGCCCCCCGGCGGCAGGCTCAAAGGCAAGGCACTGAGGGGCCCCTGAGGGCCCTGGGGTCTCCCCTCTCATGTGCCGATGCGACAGCCGCGGGGGTTTTAGTGGGTAAGAATCCCGCATACCCCGGTCGAGCCCCACAGCTCCCGGGGATGTTTGAAAGATTTCCCATGCGTCAAAAAAAGACATGGTTGGGTTTAAAAGTACTGTTTTCATCCCTCTGATCAGGCAGCTTCAAGCATACTTTCCAAGTATGAGAAATGAATAATGAATTTACTTTCTGTTGAAGATGTATTCTTTATTAACAATGGATTAACTTAACTCTAAATACAAAGTCGCACGGAGTAGTGAAATTAATAAAAACCGGTCAAGTGCGAGCCGGGCTCCGGGTTACGTGCCTTCTTTGGAGGTAAAGTAGTTAGTTTGCTGTTCATCTCACACCTCAGGTACCAAAATGACCAACCCATATAACAAAACTTTTTGACCATGATTTTTCATGAGTTTACTTAGAAACATCGTTTTATTTTTTCTGTAATATTTACATACACAGTAACTGTAATTATTTTAGAATTTTCCTCACCACAAACTTTAGAAACCACAAAAAAAAACTGTTTCGAAACGAGCAAATGAATATTATTTCATCTTATGCTCCGTATCAAACAACGATTTACCAAAATGACTGAACAAGAATTGAACCTGAACATCCGTATTTTAAAATGTCTTTGTGGACAGAACATTGCAAAATAAACTAAAAATAAAATATTAATAATGTATTCAATAAAAAATTTGTTGAATACATTTTTATGAATTAATTTTTATTCCTATTAATTTCTCCCGATCGGCGCTATCCTATTGCCATCGCTCGCGCAATGACGCGTTGCGTCCTACGAAAATGATCGTGCGTTCAATCATACGTGGGGCGCACTAAAAGTTTCCGAAATGTTTACGCGCCGACCTCGGCACACCCTGACGATGAAAGTTAAGCCGGAGTAGGGCCAGCCCACCCAGTACGTACCTACTGATGTACGTCATCATCATCTGTAACCGTAACACGTCCACTGCTAAACAAACGTCCCCCTTTTAAAAGGGAGGGATTGTCATAATCCCCACGCTTGGCAGGTGTCTTGAGGATCGCAGTATCGGTGGTAGGTAATCCAATAGAAAGACGCTGCTGCCCGTCTTCGACCCGTCTTCGGGTCCAAAACCCCACGGGTACGAAAGTACAGCACATAATTATTAAATATTATGTACTTATAACGTTATCTTCTTCAAACGTGATGTGATGTATGCGCTCCAGTTACTGAAAAATCCAGTAAATTATAGCTGTGACTTATCTGGGCAACCACGGCCTAGCTGAATTACATGCTTTTTGTTTTCAAAATTAAACCGTAAAAAGATGTTTCATTAGTAGAAAAATAATCCGTCATACATTCTATGGCTATAAGGGCTCCCACACATAACTGCGATGCGATGCGATGCGGCGAGAAACAAATGAATTTTCGATACAAGTTGCAACTTGTTTCAAAAATTCATTTGTTTCGCCGCATCGCATCGCATCGCAGTTATGTGTGGGAGCCCTTACCCCGTCATAATGTTAATTACCTACGTTTCTCCTGTACTTTCTATGATCTAAGAACTACAAAAACTATTATAGAGCGTCCAACCGTTTATTTTCTTTTTGACAGCACCTTAAAATTAAAATTTAAAAGTGAACTTTTAAAAGTGAACTTTTGCGTAACATGACGCAGTTACGTTCTATTGGTGCTGTCAAAAAGAAAATAAACGGTTGGACGCTCTATAATTTGCTGAATTCTTACCTGAACGGAAAGCAATATACTGCACACTACCACAACATTATACACAATCACTGATTGCTCACTACATATAACTACTAGCTGTAGCCCGCGGCTTCACCCGCGTTGGTTTTGTAAGTAAAACGCGTTTTAAATCAAGGATGAAGGTTTTTAAAAATATTGTTTACACTTTTATTAAACCTGGACCTATTATGTGTCATCGTCAAATATACATACTTGATGACATGGCCTGTATTTTTGTAACTCTGTCTGTCTGTCTGCTACGCTTTAACGCCTAATCCACTGAACCGATTTCGATGAAATTTGGTACAGAGACAGATTAGACCTTAAGAAAGGACATAGGCTACCTTTTATCCCGAACAAAAAGATAGAAGGGGTTGAAATAGGGAATAAAATTTAGAATGGAATTTCGTCATTGTTGAAAATAATACCATGACTTTGTTTTACAATTGATAAGAAATCCTACTTCCTCCCTACTTCTATACTATCTATCTATATCTATATATCTAACACTTCACACACTTAGTATAGAAATACTAATGTATAGAAGTGTAAATATTGTAAAGAGTTTAAATTTGAATTTTTGTATGTTTGTGTGTTTGTAAGTATGTGTAATCTAAGGGTAATCTTCAGAACCACTGATCCGATTTTGAAAATTATTTTGCCTGGGTTGAGCCGGATCATCGTGCTAAAGCGAGCTGGATCATTTACCTCGGTAAATCCAGGTGGATCGATGTGGATCAAGATGGACCGAGGTAGATCGAGATAAGTCAAGGTGGGTCGAAGTAGCTCAAAGTGAAATAAACTGGTTCGAGATGAGTCAAGCCGGATTATCAAACTGCATCAAACTCGATAGAACCGAATTGAATAACAACTGGTTTGAGCTAGATTGACTTGGAATCGCTGGACGTTCGGGGTGTGGGCCCTTTGAACGTCCATTGAGTACGGCGGCGACTCCGAGGAGGACGGCGGCGGGGATGCGACCCCCGTCCCCGTGAGTACCGTGTCAGGTTCCCGGGGGGCTACAATACGCCCCCCGACGGTGGGCTCAAAGGCAAGGTACTGAGGGGCCCCTGGTTCAGAGCCCACCGGAGAGCCCTGGGTTCCCCGCTCTCATGTGCCGATGCGACATCCGCTGGGGTTTTAGTGGGTAAGAATCCCACATACCCCGGTCGAGCCCCACAGCTCCCGGGGATCATTGGAAGGTTTCATACGTGTTAAAAAAAAAAAGGTGTAGAAAAAAAACAAAAATTTGTTTCTTGCATTGTTGTGTTGAGTTTATTTACCGAGTTGCGTTACTCTACCTGCATTATAGCATTAAATAGAAATCCTTCTTTGTGCAAACTTTCAACCCCATGAAATTAACTTAGGGGTTGTTTTTGCCGGAATAGGTATGTTAGATTCTTGTGTGTAATACATAAATTAAGTATTGGCCGTAGTTCACAAAAACATTTTTTTGGACCCCAATTAGAACCTCTTAGGGGTTGATAATCAAAACAATATTAATGGCACATGGATTTGCATTTGCGGTGATAAATGTATTCGCAAAGTTTCATCAATGCAGCATGAATTTTTGTATGCGCATTTCATACTCAAAAACCATACCCCTTTAATGGTCGTTTTTTTGTAATAGTTATGAAATACGTTTCTTTATTTCTTTTGCTCAGTATACTGACAAAGTTTCGTGTCTGTGTGATGATTTTTTTTAATCCATACACACTTTGGGAGCCCATTTGACCCATTTAGGTGTGAAATGTCGAGTTCGTTCTTATTGTTCACCTAAACTATTGAATAATGTTGATTCCAAATTTCATGATTGTACTTTAAATGGTTTTGACTGTATGGTGATTTCTAGAAAAAAAAGCCTGTTCTTTTAATAATATAGATTAAAAAAAAACCCACTTTAGGGGTAGATTTTTTGAAAAATAAATGATACGTGTTCAATCTTTTTATTTTAAGGGTATTTTCACCAACTTTCAAATGAATTAAATTAAGTAATAATTATTTCCCATACAAAGTTTAACAACCCCTAGCGCACCCCCAATGGTGGTTTTTGAAAAATCCCGAAACACGTATTTATTTATTTTATTCAAAAAATCTTTCCAGTAAATTTCAAGTCAATCGAACCATACAATAAAAAGTTTCATACAAAAGAAAACACCCCATTTAACCCCTTTAGGAGTCGAATTTTCAAAAATCCTTTCTTAGTGGATGCTAACGTCATACGAAGAACCCACTGTCCAAATTTCAGCTTTCTAGGTCCAGCGGTTTGGCCTGTGCGTTGATGAATCAGTCAGTCAGTCAGTCAGTCAGTCAGGACAAGTAATTTTATATGTATTGATTGATGATAAACCCCCTATTTTGACCCCTTAGGATGCGGATTTTGAAAATTCCGTTCTTAGTACGCGTCTACGTATTGTGAAGAATACCCCTGCCAAATTTCAAGTCTCCAGAACCAGTGGTTTAGGCTGTGCGTTGTCTATCAGTCAGTCAATCAGTCAGTCAGGACATCTCGTCGTGTCCTATCGCATGTATTCTGTACTATAGCCAGTAAGTCAAGTAAAATATTATAATAAATGTTGTCATCCTTTTAGGGGTAGAATTTTCAAAAATCATTAAATATATATTTTTTATTTTTAACTAACAGGCCAATTACTAAATTACATGAATTTAAGTTCAAAATGACTGATTTTCATACAAACTTTCATGCTCTATTTAACCCCCTTAGGGGTGGAATTTTTAAAAATCCTGAAATATATATTTTTGTGTTTAACTTAAAGGCCAAATACTAATTTTCATTAATTTAACTTACAAAATGACGAATTTTCATACAAATTTTCATCCCCTATTTTACCCTCTTAGGGGTGGTATTTCCAAAAATCCTTCTTTAGTGGATGTCTACGTTATAAAAGGTACCTACTGTAAAAATTTCAAGTCTCTAACCCAAGCCGTTTAGGCTGTGCGTTGATATGTCAGTCAGTCAGTCAGTCAGTTTCTTCTTTTATATATACAGATTTGTACACAATAAACAAGTCCGCACGCTCAGGACTGACGAGAAGATTATCGAGCTGGAGGAAGAATTGAGCAAGTTACGTTGGGATATCTTGGGATTATCTGAAATCCGACGAGAGGGACAGGATACGATAACCCTTGATTCTGGAAACTTGCTCTTCTTCCGGGAAGGAGACCGAAAATCTCAGGGTGGTGTTGGGTTTCTCGTCCGTAAGAAGGTCGATAGTGTGTCGAGCAGGGTAGCGTACCTTATACTCAGAATAACCAGTTGGTATTCGTTGAAGGTTATACAGGTTTACGCGCCGACCTCGGCGCACCCTGACTATGAAGTAGAGGCTATGTATGAGGAGATAGCAGAAGCCATACATACCTCCAAAACACACTTCACCGTTGTTATGGGGGACTTCAACGCGAAGGTGGGCACACGGAATGGCGATGAGTTGAAAGTGGGGTCATATGGGTACGGGCAGCGGAACCAAAGGGGCCAGCGGCTGGTCGACTTCATGGAGAAGGAGGGACTCTTTGCGATGAACTCCTTCTTCAAGAAGCGACCATCCAGGAAATGGACGTGGATAAGCCCCGACGGTTCAACCAAAAATGAGATCGACTTCATCATGACGACCAACAAGCATATATTCGATGATGTCTCCGTGATCGGCAGGGTGAAAACCGGTAGCGATCACCGCATTGTTAGAGGCACATTGAATATCAATGTCAAGCTTGAGAGGTCCCGTCTGATGAAGTCCACGCTCCGTCCGGGAACCGCCCAAATCCAAAACCCCGAAGACTTTCAACTCGAACTACACAATCGCTTCCAGTGCCTAGCCGAATGCGAAACTGCGGACGAGTTAAACAATGGGTTGGTGCAAACTGTCCATGCAGTGGGGTCCAAGTTCTTTAAGACCCCACGCCGTAATAAGCCTCAGAAGCTCTCCAATCAAACCATTAAGTTAATGGAAACCCGAACTGAGATGAGACTGCAATCTTCAGCTGATATGTCGGAATATGCTGAACTCAATAGACAAATCTCGAAATCCATGCGACACGACTTGCGTTCCTATAATACAGCATGTATTAAGGACGCAATTGAGCGGAACCAAGGCTCTAAAGTGTTTGCAAAGAATTCGTCTATTGGGCAAAGCCAAGTGACCAAGCTGAAGATCGACGACGGCAGTGTCATCTCATCAAAGTCGGAGATATTGAGAGAGCTCGAGAGGTTTTACGGACTATACATCTCAACACAGGAACCCTTTGCCAGAACAGCTCAGGACACCAGAGCCCAACTAACCCGACACTACACTGAGGACATCCCAGACATCAGCTTGTACGAGATTAGAATGGCTCTCAAACAGCTTAAGAACAACAAGGCGCTGGGTGAAGACGGAATCACAACAGAACTTCTGAGAGCGGGTGGAAAACCGGTACTTTTAGTCCTCCAGAAGTTATTTAATTCCGTCTTACTCGAGGGTACTACGCCAGAAGCATGGCACGGGAGTGTGGTGGTTCTCTTCTTCAAAAAAGGTGATAACACTTTATTGAAGAATTATAGACCCATCTCACTCCTGAGCCATGTATACAAGCTGTTTTCGAGAGTCATTACGAATCGTCTCGAACGCAGGTTTAATGACTTCCAGCCTCCCGAACAAGCCGGGTTCCGAAAAGGCTTTAGCACCGTAGACCACATACATACGCTCCGCCAGATTATACAGAAGACCGAGGAGTATAATCGGCCATTATGTCTAGCGTTTGTGGACTACGAAAAAGCCTTCGATTCAATCGAGACCTGGGTGGTATTGCAGTCCCTCCAGCGGTGCCACATTGGTACATCGAAGTGTTGAAGTGTTTGTACAGCAACGCCACCATGTCGATCCGACTACAGGAAGAGAGCACGAAACCAATCCCATTGCAGCGAGGTGTGAGACAGGGAGACGTTATTTCTCCGAAACTGTTCTCAAACGCATTGGAGGACGTTTTCAAGCTCTTGGACTGGTACGGATTCGGCATCAACATCAATGGCGAATACATCACTCACCTTCGTTTTGCCGACGATATAGTCATTATGGCAGAGTCGCTGGAGGACCTCAATACGATGCTCAGCGACCTCAGTAGCGTTTCCCAACAGGTGGGTCTTAAAATGAACATGGACAAGACGAAGATCATGTCTAATGTCCATGTTGCACCCGTACCGGTAGTTGTTGGGAACGATACTCTCGAAGTTGTTGACCACTACGTATACCTAGGACAAACTGTCCAGTTAGGTCGGTCCAACTTTGACAAAGAGGTCGCCCGAAGAATCCAACTCGGATGGGCAGCGTTCGGGAAACTACGCGATATCTTCTCGTCCAAAATACCGCAGTGCCTGAAGACGAAGGTTTTTAACCAGTGTGTGTTGCCAGTGATGACATATGGTACTGAGACGTGGTCTCTAACGGCTGGCCTTTTAGAAAAGTTCAGAGTCACACAACGAGCCATGGAGAGAGCTATGCTCGGAGTTTCTTTGCGCGACAGAATCCGAAATGTGGAGATTCGCCGAAGAACTAAGGTCACCGACATAGCTCTCAGACTCTGCAAGTTGAAGTGGCAATGGGCAGGCCACATCGCTCGAAGAACCGATAACCGTTGGGGAAGAAAGGTTCTCGAGTGGCGACCACGAACCGGAAGACGCAGCGTTGGCAGGCCTCCCACTAGGTGGACAGACGACATTGTGCGCGTCGCAGGTAACCGGTGGATGCAAATAGCCAATTGTCGTTCATTGTGGCGTTCTAAGGGGGAGGCCTATGTTCAGCAGTGGACGTCTTCCGGCTGATGATGATGATGATGATGAAACAACTCCAATCAATTAGCTAAAATATTTCAATGTTTGATTATTTATTAACTAATTATGTATTAGATTATAACTTTTATTAAAGGAATGAAATGAGCAAGTTCAATGATATTTGTATATAATATCATTGAGCAAGTTGAATGAAACCAATAATGTCCAACATAAATTTTGTGTGCAAGCAGCACATGAAAATTTGCTGAAAAATTTCTTTTTCGTTTTCTTTACCAAAACAAATAAAACCTCCACATATTATTGCTAGTTTTTGCTTTGACGGAGACTTTTTTACAGACAGCCGCATCTGGACTGATTCTCGGATACGTGTGTGGCGAAATCATGTATCCGATCTCAGGCAGATCTGTCGGGCAGATCCGTGCGTGTATGCTTATCTAATAAGCATCTAATGTTGATTTTTATGGGTCATGCCTGAAATATAATAACAACAAGCTGCGGTAACAGCTCAGTGGGCGAGCGCTTGCCTTGGAAACAAACAACAAGCGATTTGCGAATCGTCTTTGTGCGATTGTTACTAGCTTTCGGTGAAGGAAAACATCGTGAGGAAACCTGCATGTCTGAGAAAGCCGAAAATCGAATGACATGTGAAGTCCGCCAACCCGCACTTGGCCATCATCTTTAGGGGAGGCCCGTGCCCAGTAGTGGGACATATACAAGGGCTGGTATTATTATGCCTGAAATAAAGTTATCATACCTCAATGTTACTATCTGGTTATTATTTGTAACATTTTGTTTAATTGAATAATTTATGTCTATGGTCGTGTGCGTTTGCAATTTTAAATTTGCTACCTAATTTACGTATGTCATTACCAAAATAATAATGTCACAGACGATAGGGACTAGACCGAAGTGGGGAGGAGGGTTCTTTGTTTTGGGCCTTATTTCTCTATGACCACTTACATTCCGCTCGTAAGTCTTGCTCTGCTAAAACGACATCAATATCGCCGACATAATAGAGCAATATTTTAATGTTTATTTATGTTAAAACCCGATACTTTTTCCCGTCGTTTTTAAATTCATAACAAAGTAACTTCATTACTTACATGGAAAATATGATTTCGAATCTGAAAATGGTCATAGTATAAAATAAGGGCCCGATATAAAAAAAAATCTCAAATTCCATTTCAAAATCTTTATTGAAGACGATTTAATTTATTTTTTCGAATAAATAAGTCCAAAGCTCATACTATTCATTATAATAATAAGACTAAAATATCTCAAGAGCTATAACACTAATAATTTATGCCACAATACTAAAATTACAATAATAGTTCTCATAATTTGTCAACGGCTTATTTTAGTTGGCCAAGTCGTAACTTAATTTGTTAATTATGAACCTACTAGCGTTAGCTTTAAACAACTTGGCACATATCTCAAATTAGGTAATATTGAGTTAAATGCTTTTTAGTCCGCCGAGACGCGCCGTCATTTAATTTCTTATGGCATATATAGTGCTTTAACCCGGTAAACTATAGACAAGTTTCCAAGTGAATATATTCGATTAGATGAGCGACCAACTATTCATAAAGAATTACCCCGCATTTACCCTTCTCTACGATTTCTTTAATATAATCTCAAATTAGAGTTAACAAACAAATATTAGAAATAATGAAATTTGTAGCATTCTACTATCGACAGTATTACTGTTGACAATAGTATTCCTCATTTTACGCAATCAATAAATCGATTACATTTATATCTATTAATACTATCGAATTAGTTTTCGTGATCAACTGTCGATAGGTCCGCCACACTATTTCCAATTGTCCATTAGTAAAAAATGCAGACAGCTATTGTTCGGGCATTAAAAAGTTATAATATGAAGATAATTCTCATAAACAGATAAAACTAAGCAAATAATAAAACAAACACTAAGTAAAAATGATTACAATATAGCAAAGAACGCCGTGGCTACCGCTCCGGCGATGATGGCTTTCTTGCCAGTGTCGTATACCTCTTTTATTTTCAGCATTCTGCCGGTATTCCATACTGCATACCTTATGCCGAAGAAATAATGCAAGCAAAAAGGTGCCCCCAGCATGAGTTTTAATATAAATATCGATGGCCGCGACAAATCCAAACTCTGAATTATTGACACGTAGGTTTCGACACCGTTGGAGAGAAACAGAGTCCCGCTTGACAATAGCAGGGCGTAAAACGCGAGAATAGAACCTGTAAAAGAACGCAGTCTGAGAACATTTGGCAACCATGCTTATCCATGTAGAGCGTTTAAAATTAGCCTTTCGCCCAACTCATGTAAGCATTGTTCTTGAATAATATAAGACTTGACCAATAAAGTGGAACCCTTCAAGATAAACTAGTATTATTCTAAAACCAAGGACTTGTTCTGAGGATTCGCAAATACGAAATGATTGGTAAAATCGGTTAGTGAAAAAGTTAGTGAAACGGTAGGTCTCTTGTTGAAGAGATCGTCGCGATTGACACCACATACCTACCACAGAGTCAGATATTCTGCTGAAAAGCAGCTGCGGTTCCAGCGTGATGCGCACTTAGAGTTCCCATAGGCAGACGAGTCGTTTTCAAGCAGTTAAATATCCTGTTCGTTACTAAGTATCTAGCATAAAAACCTATGGAAAATAGCCGAACCATTTCGGGTAGTCTCGTATGCTGCCCATCTCTCCGTATCTTGTTTCAATACGTCAAGCGCTTATGGTCCTATATTTTATTACCTCTGATTAATACTAAAATCATCAACTCGATCTCACGCTAAATTATATTCAAATAAGTACTCGGTCATATCCTGTCTACGTCGTTCTCATACAGGACATTATTTTATGTTAATTAGCGCCATCTCTTATCAGCCTTATGTAGTACAAGTGTACGGCAATCTAGAACTGAACTGTTAACCTGTAATGCGAGGGCGCTACCGTCCCGCATAATATGGTTCTTGAAAATAAATTATGGATACATTAAACTCGGTCAATCATAGCAATTATTATAAAATTTGTAATGCATAATGGCGCGATCTTAAGAAAATACATTTCCCCATTTTATTAGATACTTATTAGGGGAGAGAGTGGAGATGTAGGGGAGGCACCCGGGCGGAGGTTCTTACATGAATCGTAGTCTACATTTAGAGCTATTTATGTAATTTACCATGGGGTTGTTAGATGTCGCTACAGATATACTACTTCGGTTTCGTCACACGCTACCTACTTTCGCGCTTTGGTAACATAAGGTGCCGATTCTCTAATTATTCGATAATTCTTAATTAAGTTTAGAAAATCATTTATCCTATTCTGTTGTTCATTGAAACTACATTTAGTCATCACTTCATTTGATTTTGACAGCTACTAAATTGAGTTGATAGTGAGGTTTTCATTGGTCAAATTGTGTTAAGAGAAAATAATTCTCTTGTTACACTATGACTACACAACTAAACTAAAATCATTGCGGCTACGATACCTGCTACGATAATAACGGTAAGGAACCTAGGTAGATATTTGATTGTTTAAATAATTTGAGCTTGAAATAGGAATAACAAGATCTTAATAAAGGTACAAATGTTTTGGAACGAAACCTTCATTTAGGTAAGGGTAATCTAAAGAATTAATCAAATGCCCCAGATTTGGCAATTCTAAATATTTTTTTGAAGTTCTCGGCTACTTCGAAGGGATTTGAAAAATCCCTTAAAAATTCCTGCCTTATTCTCCACAATCACATATCCTTCCATCCTGCTACAAATATTGCAGTATTTAACACTTTTCAATAAGATTGTTTATTTTAGTCGACATCATTTATATACTTACCGGTTTTTTTGTTCAAATGGAATGTATTTTACATCTATTTACCTAAATCTTAAATATTTTGGAATATTTGAGTTTCAAAAATCCGTAATTCGTACATGTTTGCCCATAAAATCTGAAATTCGATGCTTCCGTTGGTGTATGAAATGTCATGATAGCGTAGTTACATATGAATTTTTCGTGTTATTAAATTTTTACAACTTCCGATAATACTTTATAGCAACCAACTTCAAATTAAGATTGTTTAAACCAAAATATGAAGTACCTAACCTAACACGAATGCAACACACATTGCCCTAAATTAGCGATGTCGGGGTAGATACTGTATAACCTCGAGCTCACTTGATCCCGCATGCTGCCTTGGTGATCATTTACAAAATTATAACATGGGGTTTATTATACAATAAATAAATAAGAGTAAAATATATAATCTAATTGTTACAATACGTGGAATAATCATGGCGGCACGTTTTTCAAAATAAATATTTTTAACGTAACTGTACTAAAAAAGGCATCACGCGATCGATAGATACGAATTTCTAAAAAGTTGGCGAATTGCGATGTAACTGAGGCAAAAATAAAAAAGTAGGCATGGTGTGATCTACTTAATTAGCGTAGGTATGGTGGTTTTAAAAAAGTTGGCATTGTGCTACCGATTACAATAAAATATTAAAAAGTTACCAAAGTGCGAAAGTAAGTAGGTAGCGTAGGACAAAACTACTAGGTTGGTTGGGTAACTACATTATTGTGACTTTGTGAGCTTCACTGGGCAACATCCCTTACGCCTCTCATTTATAGAAAATACATATGTCCTAATTATCTGTGTCCGACAAACAGGGTTACGGTTAATTGTATTCTTTCTCAACGCTCAAAAATAACGATTTTTTTGTTTATCAGGTGATTACAGAAAAAGATATTTCATGATGTTTTTTTACGATTTAGCGACAGTACCTACGATGTAGCGTCGGTACCGGGTGGAGACTCTTAGTTGAACCAACACAGTAAGAGCTTTTTACTAAGTAATTTTCCAAAGGGTTGTAAGATATCGCTACAGAATTCCTATTTGAAATTTTAATATGAGCTTCACGCGAGAGATCGCATTGCCGTCGCGGCGTCATCGCCAACTATATACATAATATAATGTAATGCATAATATAATGTAATGCCACCATGTATTCGTAGTGATGTAATAGTGAAGTACATTATAGCCCCCCGGGAACCAGACATGGGGCTCACGGGGAAGGGGGTCGCATTATTTCAAATAGGCTTAACGCTAGCACTTTTGAACGGTAATTTTTTTAAAAGCTACCACCGGATCACAACGCGGGCTCAACTGAGAAGATCCGGCAAGAAACTCAGCGGGCAATTAGATCAGCACCAGCGACAGTGTGTCCTGCCGTTCATAATATCAAAAAAAAATAAAAAATACGACGAAAATACAACAAACTAAAATGCCAAAGGGATAGTAGTCGGACCAGTCCCCCCAAGCAGCACCCGCGCACGAGTTGACTCGAGCAGCAGCCATCACTCCCCTCAACCATATTGGAGGGAAGGAGGTGACCCGCCACACGAAGCCGCCACAAGCAAAGACTTTTCGATGGCGAGCATGACCGATCCAAAATCACAGTGTCGTCTCGTTGTCGCCGCCGTACTCAATAGACATGCAATGGTGTACTTATTACCTAGCAAAAATACCTGCCACCTAATATTATCTTTGAAACTGGTCCATAGGTAGCATCCAAAAGACGTACCCGTAATTCGTTGCACTATCGACGTGAACGCAGGAAAAGTTGGTGCATAAACGGTTAAATGCGGGGACATTGGCCGCTTCAGGGACATGTTCTTGTAGTCATGGTCCTTATAACACGGAGGCACGTAGGGCTTGTATATAATCTGGTGTTTGCTGCCGCCCCCGCCTTTCGACCCAGTTCCGGCTTTACTAGATGCCGATTTACCCTTGATGCAAACGCTTGAGCATGGCTGATCCGCATTAACAACGAGACATTTTGCTTTTAGAAGTTGCAGTCTGAAAATAATAATATTTAAAATTATTGATATCAATACCAGTAGTTTTTCGACATTCAACGAAGAAAATGCCGAAAAACTACTCGTCGTTGTTTCGTCAACTATAGATACGTCATCATATAGCAAAGTTCTTTTGTAATTTATAGGCTTTGTTTACTAAGATTTTTGTAATTCGTTTTTTGTCTATTTGCGCAATACATTATCTAAGAAATAGTATTAAAAGCTTTAATAGTAAGTACCTATTAGGAGTGGGTGTTGAATGAACGAACTGCTTTTTTAGACTGTTTTTTGTCTTCAACGAATAAACCAGTTTACCGATAAACTAGTCTAATGATAGACTAGTTTATTCGGTGAACTCCATGCAATGCGTAAGTAGTCTGTGAACGTCGACTAAGGTCGACTAAGGTCGACTACTAGACTTTTCGTCAACAGTATAACCTAATATTCTATACTTTAAACTGTTTTATGAATAAGTTTATCATTGACGATAAAAGGTCTCGTTTCGTCGATGGTAAATACGTCGACGACCCATCACTAGTACCAACTTACCTGTAATGTTAAACTCACGGTCTATAATGGTACATTTCTGAATTGAATAGCAACTTCCTAGCGACTTCGTTCGCCCAATAGAACTTTGCCAGACTTAGGAATTAAATCTAGAGCATCGCGATCAAGCGCCCTCAGGGGCGTGAAGCAGTTAGTATATATATATATTAAAACGCGAAGCCACTAAGCGCCCTACAAGATTTTTACTTAAACTCTAAGCTCTAAGGCTGCCTGTCCATTACGCCGAACGGGGAGGAGCGAGGAATAAACAGCAGCTTTGAGACACATTGCTAGCGCAAATCTATGTCCACTTAAGCTAAGCGAAGGGAGTTAAGAATTTATGCAATTTTATAGTGCCAAATTTTCAAAGCTTCGCTCATCTCCTCTCTTCTTCGCTGCAGTGGATAGGCAGCCTAAAGGAACAGTCTGGTAGAAATTGTTACTGTTAGTTACTAAAACGAATCTATTCATAGAGGTTATTTTTAAACCGGGCAAGAGGTTATTTTTTAATAATACTGTAATTATAGTAGGTAGGTATACATATAACCCTCATTATATGTAGGTTCACTTGCGTGCGTGCTTTCACACTTATATTAGGTACTATTGTATAAGTACTACATACCTAATTCACATACTTACTTACTTACTACTACTGATGCCACTAAGGTTACCTTAGTGCCATATCGGGACGCCATTCGCTGAACAATCCTGCGGTCGCGGGTTCGAATTCTCTGAGTTAATAGTTGCAACAACAGTATGCAGTTATATGATTCTTACAAGTTAAAACAATATAATTAAGGCGATCAAGTCCGTCCAATGCACGTTTGTCACCGGAGTCCACGCGATGGACGTAAAAAATATTTTTTTGTTATTTCAGCATTTCTTCGCTGACTGTACATTTTTTTCCAAAATCTGTAGCAGGTGCAATGCAGTTTAGAATATGTCAAAAATTTATGGTTGCTCCCCTAGGAACGTTTTACTGTAACTATAACGATTAAGGTACCTGCCATTAGGTAGGTCCTTACTGTCCCGCATCGATATATAATAAGTTTAGATAGTATATCGATGCAGTCCCATCTCAAAAATCCACTATTTATATATGTATAAACTTCACTGAAATATATATATACACAAATACATAAAAAATAAAACAAACTATGTATAAATAAAGCACATAGATAGGAAATGTTTCTTGTTTCTTTATCTGACGACGGTCAGAGATTGACTGGCACGAAGAAAACGTGTAAGGCCGTTCCCAGAGTCTCGCAGCTTTAACCACAAAGAATCCGTCAAAACGACTTGATGCATGAAGTAACTCTCTGTATACTTGATTATCACAGCTAAATGGCTAATCTAAATAAGATTTGGTAAAATTATTAAGTTTAATAAAATTAGTAAGTATACTTATACTTATTAAGCCCTGAGTAAGAGCACGCACGCTGAGCGCTACTTTATATCGCGGGAAATAATTTACTTTTAAACACTACAAAAACAAACATAATAAAAACTACAAGAAGCGACAACATCTACGTTAACGAAGCCGCAGGTGATGCTACAAAGTAATTAGAGCGACAAAGCGCGCCAAAAAGCGCGCCAAAATGTTTGATAAAAATAGACTCACTGAACATCGAACCTTTGAATTCTTTATTAATCTGTGCAAACATTTTGGCGCGCTTTTTGGCGCGCTTCGTCACTCGGTAGTTAATCGCCGTGGAAAAATGTATGGGGAGGCGTGTTTTTTTTAACTAACTAATATGTGTAAAATAATATATCTATTTGCAAATAAAACAAATACTTTTACTAAGAATGTTTTGAATTTATATTTATTACTTATAACTTTTTTCACAAATCTAGAAGAAAAAAACTTAGGTTAAAAAAAAAACTCGGAATTAACAGTACCCTATAAGATAAATGCGTACTCATTTATACATATCCTATTAGCTTAATTCATAACGATTCTAACTATGTATGTATCGTATAGTACTCTAATACAAACAACTTGAGATATCGTCATTTCAATGACGTGCGCCGTTATCGCGCATGACACTTGAGACTAACATAAACGCCGGCGCGGAGCACTTCAAAATGGCCGGGACATTGCAGAGGTTATAAAGCGACTCTAATTGGGTATATTTTCGTTTCTTTGTCGCTCTAATTTAATCTGATAAAATATAGCCTAGAATAGCAACAAATTTGCTCTTATGAGGTATGGCATCCCAGCTAGAAACAATCTTTCACTTAGTCTACATCTTGGTCAAAAGAAATTATTGTCCTTAGCTGTTTCGCAGGAATAAGTTTTGTTAGTAGCAAGCAAGCGACCTTGGTTGCGTTATTGCAACGCATCACACCGGTTAGCATTAGGCTCAATTCACACCAAAATGACAGCGGCCGGCAGCGCACTTTCAGTGTAAAAGAATAAACTTAAGGGCTCCCACACATAACTGCGATGCGATGTGATGCGGCGCCGCATTGCAGGAATTTGTATCGAAAATTCATTTGTTTCTCGCAGATATTTGCGATGCGATGCGAATTCGCAGTTATGTGTGGGAGCCGTAACAACGATACTTAAAACGTACGTACTTACGGCCGCTTGTGGCCGCCCGCGCACCGTGATTTTCGAGCGATAGTACTACTAGTCTTGTACGTATTGTAGATAAAGCTTAAAATTCTTTCACACTGAAAGTGCGCTGCCGGCCGCTGCCATCTTGGTGTGAATTGATCCTTATAGTGATGGTAACATGCAGAATAAAGCTGAAATAAGTAGTACTGATTTTCCATAATCACACAAAATATTTAAGGTCAACATTTCCTTTGACGACGTGGAAATGTACTGAGCACTGGGCTCAAGCTGAGATCTCATATTTTTTTCTTTCCTGACTGGAGAAAAAAGGTCAATTTTAACAGTACGTGTCAATTGTTGTATAGTTAAATATACGAGTGCTCGTAAACAGTGCAGAGAATATGAATACTCCAAGTAGTCATAGACAACCACTGCGTTTATATATGTGCGTTTTCTAATAATAGGGTTATAATACCTACCTTCTAGTAAACATAATAATAATAGCGCATTTTGAGGGAAGTTCCTCTGTGTGGAGACCTAACCACCGTTTGCTAGGACCTTGTTCCTGCAGCCGGTTGAAAGATGTTTGTTTATTGTTTTAAATGTATACATTTTCGGCCTCAGTATCGGTTATAGAATGCCCTCCAAATATAATTTTCAAAATATCTTCAATGTACAGAATTGGACCTGTTACAGTATGTGTATTTATATTTAAAAATATTCAAACCCCGGCTCGCACCTCTGATTTCTTTAATTAAGGGGGTAACATGCGCCAATGACCTTGAGAATCTGGCCGCTCCGGCCGAGAGTTGTCATCGTAGAGGGCGCTACCAGCAAATATAAATATTACATTTGAAAAATCATAGACTAAAAATATGTAGATGTGTCGAATGGAGTTTTGTTAATTTTGCCTATTCCGAGTATGAAATTTCAATAAAATTATATCTATTGCAAATATACTTAATAATATAACTTTTGAATGTTTTATTGATTATGTATACGTAAAGCAAATGACTGATGAATTATTTAAATGCATGATTAAAACCGATTATAACAGAGTTAAAATCGGTTTTTATCAAAGCAAAGCTATTTGTCATTTCATAGTGGCACGGAAAGAACAAGACTCGTGCAGTTTAAGAACGGTAACCCACTGTTTTATATCTTGATTTATACCTTGGCGTGCCACCTAATTACAATCTGATAACCCAACAACCGACAGTGGTAACGTAGTTGACGTGTTGCGTCAGGCAGGATATGGATTATTGAATTTCATATTCCAAACTTCATATAAAAGGTTCAGTCCGTCTATTATAGAATGGCCAATGGTGCCGATTCTGTTGTCACACACTAGACTAAACTAACCTAAATTTTAGTTTAGTCGTGTCTTTCCTATTCAGAGATCCATGAATTAAACTAAATTAGGTATAGTTTGATAGAATATAATGGTTTTAGTTACTCAACTTGGTTTTAAACGTATTTTGCTATTCTGTTGTGCACAGTTTACGTCATTTATGCCTAATATTAGAAACTTCAAACTAAAATTAGATCAAATTAGTCGGCATCTAAAAGATGTCGATTAAAATAAAATAGAATAGACTAAAATACAATGAAATAAATATTAAAATTAATATTAAAATAAATATTAGAATAAATAACAAAAATAAATAATAAAATAAATATAAAAAAATATTTTATTATTAAAAAATAAAATATTAAAATAAAATAAATATTAATAAATATTAAAATAAATATTAATAAAAAAAAAATATATTCAATTTTTTTAAAATAAAATAAATATAAGAAATATTAAAATAAATATTAATAATTATTAAAAAAAATATTAATAATAAATTAAATATTAATAAAAAAAATATAAATTAATAAAATAAATAATAATAAATAAAAAAAAATATATATTACATAAATATTAAAATAAAAAAAAAATATTAAAATAAATATTAATAAATATTAAAAAAAAATCATAAATATTATAATAAATATTAGAATAAATATTAATATAAATACTAAAATAAATATTAATAAATAAAAAAAATATTAAAAAATATTTAAATAAATATTAAAATAAATATTAATAATTATTAAAAAAATATTAAAATCAATATTAAAACAAATATTTAAACAAATATTAAAATAAATATTTAAAGTAATATTAAAATAAATATTTAAACAAATATTTCAACAAATATTAAAATAAATATTAAAATATATATTTGTATTTGTATTTTGTATATTTTTTATTAATAAATAAATATTAATATAAAAATATATTAAAATAAAATAGAATTAATATTAAAATTAATATAAGTATCGGAGCCGGAGAATTATTTTAGTTTAGTTTAGTGTAATCAGATGAACAAGAGAATTGTTTTCAACTAACATGATTTGACCAATGAAAACCTCACTATGAACTCAATTTAGTAGCTGTCGAAATCAAATTAAGCACTTAATCATCGTTTGACACCACTAAACTAAAATTTAGTCTAGTTTAGTGTAGTGGTGACAACAGAATCGGCACCAATGCCTGACTAGTGAGACTTATATACTTGTATTCTATTGTTGGTGGTTATTAGTTAGTTCCGATTACAATCGGAACGCACTTCGACCCAGCTGAATACATTGTACCTGCCATTCGGAATCCATAAAATATACATTCGTACTACTTATAACTTACAGTAGTCACAGCGGGTATTTGTGTGTCTGAAGTTAGGGTTGGCGAACCATTGCGCAAGTACAGTTGTGAGTCCTGAATGCATAAACATAAAAATAGCTACTGCGCAGCGACTTGCAGCGACTTGCAACTTCAGACACACAAAGATCCGCCGTGACTACTGTAAGCGTACTTGAAATGAAACTATGCACAAAGTTCTAAGGTTTCTATTCTGCACGTCAAAACAAAAGCGTTTAACAGAGCCTTCAAAATATAGATTTTTTTTCTTAATAAGTTGATTTTTTTCTTAAAAAGGGACCTTTTTAACATATTTCCTGAATTAGTTCCAAATTCTCTAACCAATAAACATCCATCTGATAGTTTAGTTAGAAGCTTTTTGATCCCTGGAAAAATGAACTGAAACCAAATTGATGATTGATTGAGATGTTCGAGTTTGATAAAGAGAGTGACTTAAGATGCAGCAATGCATGCCAGTGGCTCTGATGAGATGCTAGCGGTATTATTAAAGAAGCGTGTAACTGTAATGTTTCCTATTCTAATGCGTATATTCTCTTTAAGAGCGGCACAAGTACCCGAATCTTGGAAGCTTGCTAGCATCCAACCTTACTCAAGACCAGATACCCAACGTTGACCCAAGTCGTGTTAACCTAAAAATCATAAATTATTATTATTGCGACAATTAATTCCGTGATAAGAATAATAGCACCCATCCATCTCCTCCCGTTGGGTGTCCGTAAAAGGCGAATAAGGAAAACCAAGAAGACGAGCAGCAGCGTCTTTTTATTGGATTACCTACCACCTATATTGCGATCCCCAACCGCCTGCCAGGCGTGGGGATTATGGCAACCCCTCCCCTCTAAGGGAGAGAGGGCCTTTGTTGAACAGTGGACGTTTCTGCTGCTGATGATGATGTTGATGAGTTCCGTGATAGACTCCATAATGGCCATCTAACTAAAACTATGATAAGATACTTAACTTTTTACATAATTAAGTACAGGTAAAAACGACCCAGACCCAAGACAAACAGATTATGTTCATGCACATGAATGTTTGTCCTGTGTGGGTATCGACCCCAAGACCTTAAGGTCAGCGGCCAGGGTAGCAAACTACAAAATCAACGGACCTGTGTTGTCATTCAATATACGTGGCTGCCAAAGGAATCCGTAGCACTGTTTGTTTGAACGCACGAATTCAGTAATAGTCTTTTTTATTGTAACGTCATATTATGTACTATCGTGGACACGAACGCTATACCAGTTTTCAATCAAAATCGTTTGAACGACGTTCCGGTCGTTTACCCCGCCCGCATGTATTTTAGGCTGGCTCGTGCAAGCGATTGTCGTCCTAAAGTTGATACACCGTTCGTGACCGCGAGAGTAAGTAACGTAACTTCATCTTGAGTTCTGTACCCATCGCGGGTTTGAACTACGCGGAGCATTTGACATTTTATTTAATTTATTCTTTAGCACACTTAAATATGTACAAGGCGGACTAAATGCCTTAGGCATTCTCTGCCAGTCTACCTTTGGATGATGCTGAGGGTAATAGTGGTAGGTGCATAGGTAATCTAAAATTTAAATAGATATTTAATTTACATTGATTCTAATAAGGAATCTGGTTTTAGAGTAACTAACATTTTAACGCGGTGGTATTTTTTCTCGTGCCTGCCAACAATACCATCAGTTTATTGTTACGCAACTTAGTTAAGTAACAAGGGATTACCTGATAGTAATCGAAGCACCCACCCATAGAAAAGTCTCTTCCTGTCCCTGTCATCCAAAAACTTTTGGTCCGATAGTTTTTTTGCCAGCTACAGTGACCTTCTACTTATATTACAAAGTGGAAGAAATCTAAGATTAAAGTGGCGCCACCTAGATAGCACACAATTACCCTTCCAACTTAACCATCCAGATGTCTCAAAAGACGAGCAACTGTCCAATGCAACTGTCCGCAGGTAAGCGTGTCACTCACCACCAAGCCAACCACCAAGCCAACCACCCAGGTACGTTCGACTCGTTGCTAAGTTGCAAAAACCAACATGATAGAAATAATACCACCGTTCATGTTTTGAAAAAAAAAATCATAATGTAAAGGATATCATAATGTATGTCATTTTGTCGACCTACACAGCATTAAATACGATTTAAATTAGTAAGATCATATATGACTCTGATACGCTTTAAAAGTTAGGCATAATACTCGGCAACGATACTTTCGCATACTCTATGATGAACCAAAAATATGGTATTACTATAAAAATATCTTTAATTAAATATAGAAGTATAGATTTCATTTGAAATTAATTATAATGTTATAATTATACCATAATTATGTAACATATCTTAAGTAAAAATATTTTCAAAATCATTTAAATTAAATTCGTCGTTGAAATGACAAATAGCTTTTTTTTTTTTTTTTGGGAATGATAGACGCTGTTAACCGCAGATGGCTATTGCAGCTTCACCGGACAATAGGAGGCGAGCGCTTGAAGCGCTCTAGCCTTTACGGCAGAAGTAGCGACGAGCACAAGGGCACCTCAGGGAGGCACGGCCTCGGCTTGGGCTGTCGCTTAAGAGAGGGCTGAGTTTACCACCGGTTCACAACGCGCCCCCACTGAGAAGAACCGGCAAGAAACTCAGTGGGGTGATGCACGTCGTTGCGGTCGCATACGTACGACCCTTCGGCCTCGCCGGCGAGACCGGTGTCTGATAGCTAGTGTAGCATACGGTTGTCGGGGAGGGGTCGGCGCATCCCGGTCCAATAGGACCGTCATGGGGTCAGGAGGGTCGAGCAGTACGTGCCGTGGTCTGCGGCGCGAGTCAGAAGGACTAGCGGCGTAATCGGCGGCGGCGCGGATTAAACTGTTTGCGTGACGGGACGCGGATTCAAAGTAGCGTTTCGACGCTTCTTTGAGGAACTTACGAAGGGGATCTAATTTGAAATCGGAATGCAGATCTACGTTCCGCATGTACCACGGGGCACCGACGGCGCGACGGAGGAAACGATTCTGGATAACCTGGAGGCTATCGATACGGGTGCGGGCGGCGTGTGCGAGAACTACACTCGCGTAAGTCATGATAGGGCGAATGCAAGCTTTGTATAATGTCAACTTATTTCTAAGCGACATTTTACTCCGCTTGCAGAGAAGGGGATACAGGCGACCTAATACGAAAGCCGCTCGATTGCGGACGGACCTAATGTGCGGGCCGAAAGTCATGCGGGAGTCCAAGGTGACTCCGAGGTACTTAACCTTCCTAGTCCAAGGGATAGGGCGATTGAATAGGGATATTGGGACTAGTCGTCTGTTGGGCCGAAGGCTCCGCGCGGAGAACATATTGGCGGGTCCCCGGGAGAAGACCACCGCGGCACTCTTCTCCGGGTTCACCTCTATGCGCCACGTACGGAACCATTGACCCAGGGCGTCGACTGCGGCTTGAAGAGCACGCGTCAAATAGGACATGTTCCTATGGGAATAATAGAGAGCGGTGTCATCCGCGTAAAGGGCGAGTTGGACTCTGCTCGAACGAGGAATGTCGTTCGTGAACAGGCTGAACAAGAGGGGAGAGAGCACGGAGCCCTGAGGGACTCCGGCCTGTATAGGATGGGGTGAAGAAAACGTACCTTCGACCCGGTATCGAAAGGTACGATTCGAGAGAAAGTCTCGTATGATGAGTCTTAACAGTCCACGAAGGACTGATGAAAGGCGATCGCGGGGGCGCTGCAAGGGGAAATGCTTCGCGTACGTGGTTTTTCTATAATTTCTTGTAAAACATGAATGAAATTAAGAAATGTAATCAATACAAATTGTAGAATAGGCTATAAGCTTTTTATAGTCCAAGTTTGACGTCTATCCGATAAACGGATATTGAACGCTAACACAATTCATATCCAACGTAGTACATTTTTTAAATACTTATTGCTTGAAAACGTTATATTTAATCCAATATCTAATCAATAAAACTATTTGCTGAAGATCTGAAGTATAAGTACATATAATTTTCATAGCCAATGCAAGAGCGGATTGATCCATCGAACTCTTTAAACTAAGCCTATTTTTGCAATTTTACCGTTGTTACCCCCTTAATCATGGGCGAATCGTATTTGTGCAATTGTTACTTTCGGTGAAGGAAAACTGCATGTCTTAGAAAGCCTACTAGCTTTCGAATGACGTGTGAAGTCCGCCAACCCGCACTTGGCCAGCGTGGTGGACTATGGTCTAGTTTTTGTTCCTCAAAAGCGACAAAAATCTTTTAGGCTAGGCATGTGTACAAATAATGTTGTCGCCCATTCTTGTTTTTTTAGGAACTACTTATTCGTAAGAAATATTTATTTATGGGACCCAATCAGTGGATCGGCCTATCCGCAGAAGTAATATTTTTCAAATCTGTTCATAATTGCCAGTGATTTGCGGGAAAATACATAAAAAATACATATATACATATAGTTGAATTGAAAACCTCCTCCTTTTTTGAAGTCGATTTTAAATATAAAAAATGGCTTTAAAACTTGAATAAATGGATAAGAATAATAAACAATGTCCTCCTGATAATACGGTTATTGTAGCCAATATTTCGCAAGATTAGTTTGATTGGTTGCGTAGACACAAGTGTATCAATCTCTTCCCTTTCGGGCACTATGCGATAGGACGGAAGATCAATTACCTACAAAGTTTGCAAAACAAGCGATATTCCGCTGCCCCACGGAGACTACAAGCAATGATATTAAAAGAAAAAGAGGACTACAAGTTTATTACGAATACCACACAGTGAAAACCAGACCGTTGTAATTATACTATGGTGGGCTGATTTATATGAACTGACAAAAAAGTACATTACCCATTGTTCTTAGTTAATTTCATCATAAGCTGTGTGCTAATTCCATTGTGGCTTAATACAGAAAACATTTTATGACCAAATAAAATACCAACTTGAACATACAAAGATTATGAATTAAAAATTGACGGCTCACGTGTCATTTCTAAAATAGATTATGGTCATTTAAAAAGTTTGCATGTTATACTGAAATCCAGTTCTATGTCTTGTCTAGAATTTCATTGCCGTATAGACTTTGGCCTAATGGATTGTGCGGTCAGCCGAGGTGTCGAAGAACATCAGAGAACATCTACTCGGGCCGACCTAAACCTCATCATGCGCCAGCTGGCGCTTAAACACATACCCAAACGAGGCAAACACGCCTAAGTATCGCCGCACACGGGCCACCGGCCACATCCACAATCGCCGCCACTTGAAGCTAGAAGCGGCTACAAAAGAAGCTGACGCGCGCGACAGTCACTTGTGGTCCATGTTGGACACTTGTGGTCGGTGGCCGCTACTTTTTTTAACTCGTGCTTGCAGTGAAATGAAGAGAGAGTGGGGGGGGGAGGAGGAATCGTGCGAGTGGCTTGTGTCGGCGTTTTGTGGCCGAGCCGACCACTAGTGGCTTGTGTCGGCGTTTTGTGGCCTGTGGCGACCACCGGCGTTTACAGTGTGCGGCGAGTCCATGCAAAATGTATGAAAACAACAGGAAATAGGTCGGTGGCTGCGTTTTGTGGTTGTGGCCGGTGGCCCGTGTGCGGCGACACTAAGTCTGGAAGAGCAGGACACGCATTGCAACTTCCTGTTGCAACTCCAGAAAAGGATACATTAGATAATAGTTAATAATTGGAAAACAAAACAGAATGACGTTGCCACTGCTGAACAAAGGCCCTTGGAAAGGAGGGGCTGCCATAATCGCAGTATAGGCGGTAATAAAATAAATAAGCCGCTGCTTCCCGTCTTCTTGTTTAACCTTAGTCGCTTCATACGAGCATGAGCGCATATCGAGCAGTCTATTGAGCAGCTGGTAAAAAATAATGAGTCAGCAACGCATATTAACGCCACAGCTCCAATGTGTGGACACCTACCATTCCCGCTACAAAATAATGAAGGATACAAGTACGGATACTATCCGTACCATTTACTTATATAAACGTACGTATCATTTACTTATATAAACGTACGTATCATTTACTTATATAAATTCCTCTGAACTTTTTCAATCATAAGTTTATATCTACTTATTTTCATGCGGATCCAAAACCAAGAAATCAAACTCTAATTTACTTCGAACAATTGCAAGGTAAAGAGAGATAATAGCATTTCTATCATGGAATCTAACAGCCTGACGCATTACGAAGCCAAGTGATTTATAGGTTTTTTTACAAATATCCGTGCCTGTTGAGACTTCATATCTATGGTTATTCCCAAGTGATGGATTTTAGTGACGCGTTCAGGGCTGATACCAGAGAAGTGATAGGGCCATGGGCGTACGCAGGGGGGGGCAGGGGGGGCCGTTGCCCCCCCCCCCTGGACTTGGCAATCACTCACTAAGCTGACAATATTTTATTTCATTATACATTTATTTGAAAGTAATTGTAAAAGGGATTTATGTTTTTAATTACAAATCATCACGTTAGAATTAAAAAAAAAAAAATCGGCGCGATTTTGATCGTTGGTAGACATGTTTGTATGTGGATGATTTTTTTAACGGAGGTAACCTTGTAACCGGTTTGCAGACGATACACTATTTTTAAAAAAGGAGGAGGTTCTCAATTCGTCTCTATAAGCGTTTTTAACCGGCTTCAAAAAGAAGGTTCTCTATTCGACGCGTATGTATGTAATATTAATAAAAATGCGTAATATTAATATATGTTAGTCTATGTGGGCTTCTAAACAAATTTACCAAATTTTATGAGTGTATGTATGTATGTAGGTTTGTCCGCGGATTTCTCAGAAACTACAGGTCCGATTTCAAAAATTCTTTTTGCAATAGTTTGAGTATTTTTCAACTTAGGGTAGAGTACAAGTTTCATCAAAATCGGTCCAGTAGTTTAAGAGATATAAACTTTTTATGTTTTCAGTAAGTTACTGTAACGTAGACGTTCGAGTTGCGTGATAGTGCTGATACCTATTTTGCTAAAATAAAAGTCACTAAAAAGTGTTAAATAAACTATTTTTCAAAAAATAAAAACTGACTTCAAAGTAAATTATCTAAAAAGCATAAAATAACGAAAATATATTGAAGTCGGTGTCAGCTGGTGCTAGTGTTAATTAACATGATGTGCTAGCACCGACGTCTGTATAAGCGTTTTTTTTAAAGAATTGCTTTTTGCCCCTTTCCAACTTAAAGAAAAGGAAGAGGTTCTCAATTTGGATGTAGTTTTTTTATAATTTTATTCTATTTATTATTATTTTTTTATACTTCAGAACGAGAACTAAATTAGTTAACCGATTTGGAAAATTTGAAAGTAGATACTTCTAGATTGTTTCAATTTTCATCACAATCTAGTTCTGTTTATGGGATCCATGAATAATTGAGGAAACTCTTCAAATAGTATAGGTACCTACGAGTATATACATACATACATCGCTTCGTGTGGCGGATCACCCCCTTCCCTCTAATATGGTTGAGGGGAGTGATGGCTGCTGCTCGAGTCAACACATGCGCGGGTGCTGCTTGGGGGGACTGGTCCGACTACTATCCCTTTGGCCTTTTAGTTTGTTGTAATTTAGTCGTAATTTATTTTTTTCTTCTTTTCTCCATTGTTTTATGTTTCGAACGGCAGGACACACTATGCCTAATGTTGATCCAAGTCAAAGAATGTTTAAAAAAAGTGAACAAATGACAAGCACGCTGAGTTTTTTTTTCGGATCTTCTCAGTTGATGCCGCATTTTGATCAGGTGGTAACTTTTAAAAAAATGACCATTCTAAAGCGTTTTAGCCTATTTGAATTAAATATTTTTGACTTTGACGTATGTATTTAGCGATTTTGATATTGTCAACAAAAAAACAAGCATTTGCATTTAGAGAGTATCATTTGGTGAAATGGAATTGACTTTGACTATGATGAACTTCATCAAATGGAGCAAAATAAATAGTAAAATCGAATATAGTACCATCAAATTGATCTGATGACGAAGCCGTAATAAAAATGTATCTTAGCCGTGTTTAGGGCTTATTGGATTGTTATAAGATGCACTCTGGCTATAAATGAATTTAATGGTAATTTCCCTCTTTTTGTCAGAAGGCCCTGTTTGTCAGAAGGCAGATTTCGTAGCCTCGTTATTTCCTTTAACAATCTGTCATCATGTGGTCGATAAATAACTAGCTGGCGTCCAAAAAAATCAAAAACCATTTTAGATCCAGCAAAATCGTTATTTTTTTAAATAAACAGAAAAAGGGCGTTTAGCGGTCTCTGAAATTACCCCTTGTAAAAAAATCTCATGTGAAAAAATATTTTACCGTTGTAAAAAGTAGCCTAAGTTAAGTCTAGGGCCAAAATCTAGAAATGTTGTCAGTATCAAGTCTACAGCATTTGTGCTTTTTGAGTTTTTGTAGGTGACAAACTAGACAAAAATTGTTTTAAGTTTGGAGTTCGATAAGATAAAGGAAATTTCCAACCAAAAAAAAAAACAAAACCTCTCCAACAAACGTCAATTAAAGTTAATGCTCATTTATCTATTTTTTGAAATCGATGCCAATTATTGCTCTATACGCAGATAGTGAGTAGAGATATCAAATACCTCGTATTCAATAATCGAAAATAATCATAAACAGCTTCGACGGTCGAAATAAACAAATTTTAAATAACCGACTTAATTATAATTAAAGTTAATTGACGTTTATGAGTGCGGCATATAAATTAACAATGTATGTTCATGTGCTTTGATGAATTAGACCACCAGCAAAAAAATCGTAACTTGCCCCCCCCTAGACCAAAAGCTGCGTACGCCCATGGATAGAGCTATTGAATAGAATCATGCGACCGGGTGAATGACATTGTTTTACACTTAGAATTATTAAATTCTAGGTAACTGCATTCACTCCACTTTACCACATTATAAATTAACTGTAAATGGGTCGCGTCGGAACATTTAATCACCAATAAAAAGAATATTTGTGTAATTGAGGTATAAAATTGCTATCAATACTGATGTGCGTCAAACCAAGATATTTTTGTAATTTTTAGAAGTGAACTTTATCACACATTCTGATATTTACCGGCTAAGGGGCAAAACCGAAAAAAAGTGTAATGGAGTGTCCTAACTAAAAGAGAATACACGATCATCGCGCGAACGAACGACGCGACCGTCGCAAGTTCGCGCGAACGAAAAAAATAGTATCCTAATAGAACGCGACGCGATCGTCGCGCGAACGAACGACGCGATTGGCCGCGTGGCCAAGGCTACCAACTTGGGAGTTTTTCCCCTAGATTTAAGGAAGAAAACAAATACTCGGGGGGGTTATCTTATATGATACTTTGAAGCGTATTTTTAGGGGGTATTCTGAATATACTTAAAATACATTAGTCACCTATGAAATAAAAAAAAACATGTATTTATATTCCAATGATCACGGTGCTCACGGGGACGGGGGTAGCAGCCCCGCCATCGTCCTCCTCGGAGTCGCCGCCGTACTCAATGGACTTCTAGGGCCAACATCCCTAACCTCCGGGGGAAACCTTCAATAGGTCCCTGGGATCTGGGGGGTCAACCAAGGTATGTGGGATTCTTACTCACCAATACCCCGCGGACCCCTCAGTTCTTTGCGTCCGCCACCGGGGTTAATTAATTAATTTATTTTATTTGACACACCAACAGCGAATACATCAATCACTCACTAAAAAATTAAGTAAAGTCCATAGGTATCTGATATGCACGCCTATTCTAGGTATGTACAAAATTTGCCATGATAAATTGTCACACATAGAAAATATACTAAGAAAATTGAAATATGATTTAAATTAATTATATTGTAATGTTCTGATAAGGTAAGAAAAATATTTAGAAAAAATAAAAACAATGCTAAAAATCTAAATAGAATTACGTTAAATTAATTTTTCATTAATAACATATAATTATTGAAATATAATAAATAAATGCAACAAACCCAATTTATAAATTCAGGGGTTCAAATTTTAGTTTCAAGGGAACCTGGGGAAGCTCTGGTAACCCTCACCCCACTCTCTCGACGCGACGCGATCTTCGCGCGAATTCGGTTAGGACACGTGTTCGACGCCAGTATGTTTGAGATTTCGTTCGCGCGAACTCAGTTCGAACATTTCAATCTCAAACATTTTGTTCGCGCGACCGCATCGCGCGACCGCCAGTTAGGACACTCGTTCGACGTCCATATTTTATGTTTGAGATTCATTCGCGCGATGGTCGCGTCGTTCGTTCGCGCGATGATCGCGTATTCACTTTTAGTTAGGACACTCCCTAACAATGAAAAGCGACACCAAAACCGGCATATTTATTTAAATTATTTTATACTTTTCAGTGCTGTTGAAGTAGGTTTAATTTTTTTTTAAAAAGATTTTATTTTAACCTTTTTAGTGATATTTTCATACATAAAGATTGAACCATCGAAGACGGTAAAATGATCTAGGTAGGTTATTACATTATCGTCTACATAGTTTTACATAATTCGTGTTTCTTCAGAAAAAAATATCCGGTCGTAATGAAATTTGCATGGAATCATTATAGTAATTTACTGTCTCGAGTAGAAAAAGAATCATCGAAATCGGTTCGTATTTGTCAGAGTAATGTAATGGAGAACATCAGTTTTATGGTTTTTACCAATTAAATTCCCCCACATCGTTCATGTTCCTCCAGGAAGTTCTTATCCGGTTGTGATAAAATTCATACACATTCATTACAGTGGTTTTTGCTTTCGAATAAAAAAAGAATCATTGAAATCGGTAAATATTTACCAGAGTTATGACCATTTTTGTCCTTAAAAAGCGACATAAAGTCATCTAAATAGGCATTCTTGCAGCTTTCCCGCGCAGTCACCAGTATTGTTTTTTCAGGAACTACTGATTCGGAAGCAATATTTTTTTTATGGGACCCAACTAACGGATTAAAGAATGGATGGAAGAAAGATTTTTTCAAATCGGTTCATAATTGCCAGAGTTACGCGCGAACATACATAGAAAAAAATATATACTTATATACAGACGAATTGAGAACCTCCTCCTTTTTTTGAAGTCGGTTAAAAAGCTGCCGAATGTTTATACAGATTCAAACGGACTTGAACTGTATGTCAACGTATAATATTAAGGTCTCAATTTACTTAAGAATATATACATTGTTGGTTTGATTATTGCATTTCAGCTCTCTACTTTACTATCCCAGTAGTAGGTATATTTGTTTTTCGATTCAATTCCACATTTTTTATTAACTCAGCGGTCTTTAAGCTTGACCAAAGTAATAACGGGTGGTTAGACGAGCGTTCAAGTACGTACATGTGTTTTTTTTTTGTTTTTTGTTTTACATAATTATTAGTTTAGTTTCTCACTATTTATTTCATGAAGCATAAAAATAGAAAAAAATGATGCATTAAATGGTTCTGATCACCAATCTTTCTATAATACCAATTACTCATCGAGACCTGTCCAACAAGTTCAAATTCGGTGGGATTACGTTTACTTATTGGTGAACAGATCCTGTGATCATCTTCATACTCTGTAAAAAACGATTCATTTTCTTTTCAATAGACGTCGAAATAGAGAATCAAAATTTCAAACTAAGACCAAGTGGGGTATCATATGAAACCTTTGATTATATATACGTCTAGATAGTAAGTCGTCTTAAAAGTGACGTTCACACTGTATCACTACTCCATTATCCGCGTGTGCGTGCAGGCCACACCAGTCTAGTCGGACAATGTACAAATAGTCGTAAAAAACAATCGAGTTTTTATAATAATCCTTCACAGAATCTTAAGACTTATCAATGGAAAATTAAGTTAGGATCTTTATTAATTTTACTTAGTTAATATTTTCTCGATTTGATTACACAATTCGGCATAATGTTTTTTTTTTTTGCGAGCACAAACCATTGGTACAGTTCAAGTGACACTAAACAACCAAGTCGACCAATTTGATGTTTTGATGTACCTGATATTGTCAAGTGTTTGAACATCGAACATGCTATCTAGACGTATATACACACATCAAAAGTGTCTAGGGATCAAGCATTTTTGGGCAAAAAAATGGGCAGAAGAACAATGGCGTTTCGTGTGCTTTTCTGATGAGTCTCGTTTTGGTATGAGACCGGATACAAGACGTATACGACACTGGAGAACCCCTGGACGCCAACAGCGATTAAAATCCTGCCAGGAAGTCCATCCTTATAGTGGTGGAACCATCATGGTATGGGCGGGTATTTGGATCGGCGGAAGAACTGAGTTGATTTGGATCATAGGCAACCTCAACGCTCAAATTTATGCTGAGACGATTGTATCAGACGTCATCGTTCCTCTACAAGTGCAAATCGGTCCCTTATTTCAGTTAATGCATGATAATGCACGACCGCACACCGCAAGAGTTGTAAGACAGACTCTCGCCGCAGCTAACATCAATGTCCTGCCCTGGCCTGCTCAGTCGCCAGACTTGAACCCGATTGAGCATGCATGGGATATGCTACAGAGAAGAGCTCTGCCGAATATGGAGGGTATCCAGTCGCAAGAAGACCTTTTTTTGTTGTTGCAACGAACATGGGCGGCCATTCCACAGCGTGATTTGGATGAACTCATTTTGAGTATGCCAAACCGATGTTCTTGTGTTGTTAGTGTTCGCGGTAGAAACACGGATTATTAATTGTTTAAGTTACCCAATAAAATTTTAAAGAAAACTGTTATTTCAGTCTTTTTTTCGAACTTTTGTGTTAGTGGTTCAAATGTCAAAAATCCCTTTATTAGGAAAATGCAAATTTCTTTATTAATGCAAAGGTGACTTGGTTTATCGTTACTGTGACAAACGAAAACACTTTATTTGATGAATCCTTAAAGAAAATTTTAATTAATATCAATCAGGAGAAAAGTTATTGCAAAAATATATGTTGATCCCTAGACACTTTTGATGTGTGTATAATCAAAGTATGAAACGGCTTTATTTGCTAATTTAAAAACAGATTTTTGCAAAATATCAAGTTTATCATTGTAGGTAGTTCACGAAATTTTCGAAAAGATAACGAGTCATCTCAGCCTGCCCTGCAGTTTAACGGTGCTGTCATCCATTTTAGTTCTGGTGTCAGAGACCTTGGATTGTATATTGATAACATGATTGATAACACACTCAATTGGCAAACTCAAATTAAGAACATCAGCCAGAAGGTCTCTGGAATTCTATGATCTCTTTATCGATTAAAAAACTTATTACCATCAAATATAAAAGCAATGCTCGTACAGGCCTTAATCTTTCAATAATCGACTATGGTGATGTGTGCTATTATGAACTAAATGCAGATCTACTCAATAAACTTGATCGCCTTCTGAATAACTGCATTCGGTTCGTTTTTAATCTCCATACATGACCACATTTCCTCGCATCGTGCCCTGTTGCAATGGTTTCCTATTCGTGAGCGCAGAATTCTAAGAGCTTTGACTACACTCTTTTCGCCTAACTCACCTACATAATTAACTTCGCATCTATTCTCTACTCATGATAAAATTCTTCGTTCTTCTTCTATGTCCTTCTCACAGAACTGATTTTATTCATTCTTCTTTTTTCGTCCAGTCCATTCTCCTCTGGAATGCGCTCCCCCTAGAACTCAGGATGGCTACAACACGTTATTCATTTAAAATAAAGTTGCAGGAATAAAAAGTAAAATGGCAGATTCTTCTCGAAGATAATTATGTATGTATGTATGTATATAATATATACGGGGTGTAAAGGACATCGTACCGAAAACCGATACCAGGGATCCAGTACATGATTCTGAACACTCTATCAAAAAAACAAATCCACTTTTTTAAAATAAAATTAGTATAATATCATTATTGGTATAATAATAAAAAATAATTATAATTAAAAAACAATAAATTACTTACTTATTTGTGGAAAATTTATTTAATTATAATATATTCTTTATGCACTAAAACAGTACATAGGCAATTAATTAATATGCAATTAATTATTATTATTTTAGAAAATTAGCAATGTAATTTGAGAAATAAATATTATTCTATCGATGATTATTCCGCATTATATTCATTACATGCTCGAAAATTAATAAGTCAGTCATTTGTCATTTTCCATATAAATGGTTTCTTTAATGTTGTAACCATGGTTGTAACGGACATTATTTGACATCTTATAAAAAAAATTCGGTACGATTTCCCTTACACCCGTTATATTGAAATATATAATAGTATATTTTATTTTCTAATAAATAAGTATTAGTATTATATTAATTATTGTAATTTAAATTATAGTTTTAAAATATTTATGTATGATTATTTCGTTTCACTTGTCACCTACCACGATTTGTCTCATCACTCTAAGGTAGACTGGTAGAGAATGCCTCTGGCATTAAGTCCGCCTATGTACTGTTTTGTGCATAAATAATAAATAAATTAATGATTTCTGATACTTACGCAAATCAAAAATAAACCGCGATATAATCCGTAAAATTAGTTTCATTTCAATGAATAAATAAATTAATTAATTTTTTTTTTGTTTTTGGAAGGTAAGTAGCTTTCGACTTAGAATTAAAAATGTCATAGTACCTACCATATACACATATACCTACTTACAGGAATAATAATACGAAAATTCTATAAGTAGCATGCAGAACTTCATACTGTTTTTATTCTGAGGAGAAGAAGAGAGAGAGAAAAGAGGTGTGAGAGTCATTTACAATCTGGCTTCCGGCACTAGCCAATGGACGCGTACCTTAAGGCTACATAAATATAATTTGTAAAACTGATAACACGATTGTTTAAAAAATATGACAAAAAAGACAAGCCCGCTGAGTTTCTTGCCCGATCTTCTCAGCAGCGGCCGCGTTACGGTACGTTACAGTTCGTTCCGGTGGTAGTTTGTTTCAAGTCTAGTTAGTCTAGTCAAGATAAGTAACCTGTTTTCAAATGAGTTTGGATACATATATTTGCCTAAAGATCTTTAAAAGATCGACTAGGACATAAAATAAAATAATTTAAATGTTTGTTAAAAAAATGTCAAATTCGTGTTTAAGTGTTTACTTACTTCCCCAAGTTTCGGATACATTAGAAAAGCCTAATAATAAGCAGAAATATTCTAGATATTATATTTGATTAATGCTTAGCTTTCAATATTACTGGTCTCCACCAGTCAATAAACGCACTCATGCTTCCAATTATTTATGTTTATTGTTCACTCAACAAATAGAACGAAAGTCTATATTTGTTAGTAATTATACGCGTAACACAGGATGTAATTAGGTGACTTAGACGTGATTTCTTCGATATCATTAACTTACAATTACTTCTCATTCGGTAAATAAAAAATGTATGATTCTTATTTAGTCGCTTAACGTACCTTACCTGCTTATTTGATTCGAATTAACGTGTAGCTATCATTGATCTAGGTGCGAATTAAGAAACATTAAATGTATTAATAGTCCCTACGGACGCTGCTACTACACAAAATATTTTTTTTACGATTAACAATTTTGGTACCACTAGGCCGGAAAGAAACCGGGTTGGGTATTATAATTAATTTTATGATTTTTAGGGTTTCGTACCCAAAGGGTCCGCTGTCTGTCCGTCCGTCCGTCTGTCTATCAGCGAGTTATATCTCATGAGCCGTAACAGGTAGAGAGTTGAAATTTTCACATGGTTTCCATTTCTAGTGCCACTATAATGACAAATAGGTACTAATTTTATTGATACTAATTAAAAATGGTACGGAACCCTTTATATGCGGGTCCGACTCGCACTTGACCGGTTTTTGTGAACCTACTTACAAATACCGGATATACTTACTAACATGAAAGGAAAGAAGAAATATAGGACTGGATAATGTAATACAAAGACACTACTTATTTCTGAAGAAATTTCATCCTTATGGCCTGCAAGTGGAAAGTTAAAGAAAGTAATAGGACATAGTGTGTAAAAGAAAAATAAATCAAACCAAAAAAACTAAATTTCCTCGCGACAAGCCACCAAGCTCGCGCTCGCCAGTTGTGGTCAGTGAGCATTACTACGTACTAGGTGACTGATATTTGTTGCAGCGCTGCAGCGAACTTTAGGTTAAACTTTTAAGGGGGTAACAACGATAAAATTGCAAAAATAGCCTTAGTTTAAAGAGTTCGATGGATCAATCCGCAATTGCATTGGCTATGAAAATTATATGTACTTATACCTCAGATCTTCAGCAAATAGTTTTATTGATTAGATATTGGATTAAATATAACGTTTTCAAGCAATATGTATTTAAAAAATGTACTACGTTGGATATGAATTGTGTTAGCGTTCAACATCCGTTCATCGGATAGACGTCAAACTTGGACTATTAAAAAGCATATAATCTATTCTACAATTTGTATTGATTACATTTCTTAATTTCATACATGATTTACAAGAAATTATAGAAAAACCATGTACGCGATGCATTTCCCCTTGCAGCGCCCCCGCGATCGCCATATATCAGTCCTTCGTGGACTGTGACGGCGAGTGGACATGCCCGATTTTTTTTTGACAAGTCGGATTTAATTTAAATGATTTTAAACATATTTTTAATTAAAATATGTTAAAAATGGTATAATTATAACACTATAAATAATAGCAAATGGAATTTATACTTGTTTATTTAATTAAATATATTTTTATGTTACTATCATTTTTGTGGTTCATCATAGAGTATGCGAAAGTATCGTTGCCGTGTATAATGCCTAACTTTTAAAGCGTATCAGAGTCACATACGATCTTACTAATTTAGATCGTATTTAATACTGAGTAGGTCGACAAAATGACATACATTATGATATACTTGACAATGCCTTCTTTTTGTCTAAACATGAATGGTGTTATTATTATTATCATGTTGGTTTTTTCAACTTAGCAACGAGTATAGTACCCAGGTGGTTTGCTTGGTGGTGAGTGACACGCTTACCAACGGACAGTTGCTCGTCTTTTGAGATATCTGGGTTGGTTAGGTTGGAAGGGTACTTGTGTGCTATCTAGGTGGTGCCACCGCAATCTTAGATTTCTGCCGCTAAGTAACAAAACTGGTGAAACTACTGGACCGAAACGCTATAATTATAGTTTTGGATGACAGGGACAGAAAGGGAGTTTTCTATGGGTCGGTGATTCGATTACTATCAGGTAATACCTTTTTACTTAACTAAGTTGCGTAACAATAAACTCATGGTGGTGTTGGCAGAAACGAGAAAAAGTACCACCACGTTAAAATTTTAGTTACTCTAAAACCTGTTTGCTTATTAAAATCGATGTCTACTGCTCCGCGTAGTTCAAACCCCGCCATCGGTACAGAACTTAGGACGAAGTTACGTTACGTACATATGACGTTACATTAAAAACTCTTCTTCTACTACTAAATTCGTGCGTTCAAACAAACAGTACTACGGATTACTTTGGCATCCACGTATTGATTAACAACACATGCCCGTTGATTTAGTAGTTTGCTACCTTGGCCGCTACCCATAAGATCTTGGAGTCGATTCCCACACTCATGTGCATGAACATAATCTATTTGTCTTGGGTCTGGGTGGTTTTGACTTGTACATTATTATGTAAAAAAGTTAAGTATCTTATCATTGTTTTTATTCGATGGCCATCACGGAGTCGATCACGGAACTAATTGCCATAATAATAATAATATACGGTTTTATGGGTCTGCACGACTTGGGTCTACGATGGGTATCTAGTAAGTATGGGTTTAAGTATAGGTGGAGTTAGGTTATTTGTTATTTGGGTACTAGTGGGAATAGGAAACAATACAGTTAGACGCGTCTTTAATAATAACGTTGACATTTCATCAGGGCCACTGGCATGTGAGAAGTCTTTGCAGCATTTTAAGTCCCTGTCGTTGGCAAATGCGAACATCTTAAATACAGTTCATTTCAATTCATTTTTACACGTACCAAAAAGCCTTACTATCAGATAGATGGTTGGAAGAATTGGAACCAATTCAGGAAATATGTTCAAAATATCCTTTTTCTGATATTTTTTCTATATTTTGGCGGCTCTATTAAGCGCTTTCGTTTTGACGTGCATAACAAAAACATTAGAATTTTGTGCATAGTTCCATTTCAAGTACGCTTACAGTAGTCACAGCGGATCTTCGTGTGTCTGAAGTTGGCTGCAAGACACAGAGCAGAATCTATTTTTTGTATTTTTTAATTCACAACTCACAACTATACTTGCGCAATGGTTCGCTAAACCTAACTTCATACATAGATCTGCTGTGACTACTGTAAATTATAAGTAGTACATAGGTATAGCGATTCCGAATGGAACTACCAGCATTACATGCAAACGCTAGGAAGGAACAAACAAAAGCATGGAGGGCAGCGATTGGCCTAAATCACTCCAGAACTTTCCCCAGCACAAGGGTGGACTGTGAGCTTAAATTATTAAATCTAAACAGATCACAAATCAGGCACCTAATGGGTGCACCAAGAAGCACCTATACTAAATGAGCCTAAGTACCGTAGATATTTGTAGTTTCTGTGAAGATGAAAAAGAGTCGATGTTATAGATACTGTGTCGCTGCGACGCTCTAGCAGGATTGAGTCAACTGGGAGTAGCCTATCCTACACCAAATAATTATGTACAGCTCCAAGCTGGTGCAATCTTGGGGTACCTAAACAAACTCTTCGATAAGTCAGCAACAGAGTAAGGGCTAGGGCAGGCACAATGGATCCAGCTGGGTCGATTTGCGTCCCGGTGGTTACCAGGCCCAACTAATAGCCACCAACAATAGAATAGAAGTATGTAAAAGTCTTACTATTTAGGCATTGACCCTTCTATAATAGACGGAGAGAACCTTTGATATGAAGTTTGGAATATGAAATGCAATAATCCATATCCTGACGTAACACGCAATTACGTTACCACTGTAAGTTGATGCGTTATCAAATTGTAATTAGGCGGTACGCCAAAGTATACATCAAAATCAAGGTATAAAAAAGTGAGATACAGATTTCCCCAGAGAGTGATTATGGAGGGTAAAATGACTTCGTATTTACACATTTGTTTAGATCAGTCACCAGCAGAAGGTCCCAGCAGTATGCAGTGTGGTTCTCGGTATCCGGTGTTCGTGTTGGTAGATCAACAAGCTAAGTAAAATTTATCGGCAATGTAAATTTCCCCGTCTTTTGACTGACGTAACAGAATATGTTCCAGTGAACGACGAGTTGAGCTGGCGGGGACCGTTCTTATACTGCATCAGTCTTGTTCTTTTCGCGTCACTATGAACTAATATAATTTTTTTATCATGCATTTTTTATCATGTATTATTTTAAGTTCCCAATAAATTTTATTTTATTTATTTTATATTTCATCAGGTTCTTTTTCTTTTATGTATACATAATCAATAAAATATTCAAAAGTGATATCGTTAAGTATATTTGCAGTAAATGTAACTATATTGAAATTTCCTTCCTTAACGGAATAGGCAAAATTAATAAAGCTCCATTTGACACATCTGCATATTTTAGTCTATAATTTTTCAAATGTAATATTCATATTTGCTGGTAGCGCCCTCTACGATGACAACTCTCGGCCGGAGCGGCCAGATTCTCAAGGTCATTGGCGCATGTTACCCCCTTAAGAAATGGAGCATGACTTGTTTAGGATAGCTTCTTTATACGTAGTAATAAAGCTCACTGATTGCGGTCGCCTGTCGCGGAGATCGGAACGCTACCGTAGCCGTACCGCATTGTGGCGTTATAATATCGTGTGTGGTGTCACATTATCGCATGGCTTTGACTTGGTCGTCTAAGTATATAATATTGGTATACTGGTAGCCGCCTCGCGACAGTCGACTAAGTTCGCACACGCTAAGAATGGAACGCTTCATTAAGGGGAGGCCGTTGTTCAGCAGTGGACGTCTTCCGGCTGATGATGATGATAAATATAAACTGTAGGGAATTGACGCTGTCGGTGTTCCTGCTGTGCTGGAACCATTCCAGCTCCAACCAGTGAGGTGATGGCAAGAGGCCTGATGATATCACCTTAATGCTATGGCAACATGGAAAGCCGTTGGTGTAGGATGCGACATATCCTTCGGAGTCACTGGACGTTCGGGGTGTGGGCCCTTTGAACGTCCATTGAGTATGGCGGCAACTCCGAGGAGGACGGCGGCGGGGTTGCGACCCCCGTCCCCGTGAGCACCGTGACTGGTTCCCGGGGGGCTACAATGCGCCCCACGGCGGCGGGCTCAAAGGCAAGGCACTGAGGGGACCCTGGTGCAGATCCCACAAGAGAGCCCTGGGGTCCCCCCTCCCATGTGCCGATGCGACAGCCGTGGGGGTTTTAGTGGGTAAGAATCTCACATACCCCAGTCGAGCCCCACAGCTCCCGGGGATCTTTGGAAGATTACCCCCGGGTCAAAAAAAAAAAAAAGGATGCGACATGTATCGATACGCTTGCTGCGTCCCACACCCCGGAAACTTGTAGGGCGGCTGGAGCGGCTGCGGCGACCGCTAGTGATGCAAAGCGGCGCAAGTATGCAGCCCTAGGTTTCAGCTATATATGTGCGGCCTTTGCGGTGGAGACCATAAGGTCTTGGTCACGTGAGACCACACGGTTTGGTGAAAGAAATTTCATCCAAACTGCTCGAAGTCTCAGGGGACCGTCGGTCGGGCTTATAGCTTCTTCTGTCAACGTATAAGCTTGGTCATACAGAGATAACGACGCCAATCTTTTAGGTACCCTACCTAATAGACTGGCGGTTGTTAACAAGTTATATTAAGTATACCTAACGATATAAATGACAAAGACCAACTAGGCCCAAGAAAGTCTCTTGCCGCAAAACCAAAATTTTATAGAAATTTGTTTCACATTTTTTACGACATTACACATCCGGGATTTTATCTGATAAACTGTAAAGGACCATATTAGTATGGAGCTGAAAGTCAGAAATACCATGCAATGCCCAAATTGCAGCTCTATGTCATATGATAACTTTTTAACAGTATTTATATAATAACTAGCAGTCCCCCGCGACTTCGTTCGCGCAAAGGTAGTTAATGAAGAAATACCGACAAAATAAACTCAACCCGATAACATTTTGCACGACTTGGGAATCAAAATCAGGTCCAAGCAATCAAAGGTCATACTCGCGCCTATCGTCACCGAGGCAGTCCAAATAAAAATCTAAAATTAAATACAAAATATTTTCCCATGAACTTTTAAATGACAATAAACATGGGAGGAAACTTAAGGTCAAACAGTGAAATTTGTTAATACAACGGGAATATTTTTCCAAATAATAAATTAAAATACACGTAGTTGTCTTTTTAAAGGCTTACTTGTTGGATAAGAATACTTATCGCAAATTAAAAAATATTTTATCTCTTTTACTGTTATTTTAATGGGGGCCGGTGTCAAAATTTCAAAGAGGCTACTATATCAAGTGGGGTATCATATGAAAGGGCTTCATTTGCAAATTTCAAAACAGTTTTTTTTTTGTTTATATCTCGTGTTTTTTTGGCTTATAACAAAAAATGTCACAAAAAATACCGTTCCCCCCCTTATCTCCGAAGTTTGTGAAGGGAAAAATCTGAAATAATTATAGGTAATAGAGGTCTATCTATATTTTAAAGAAAAAATAAAATGAAGTGGTACAGTTTTTTAGTAATCCTAAAAAACCTCTAGAAACAAACTTAGTTTTGCGGTTGGGTTTTTGCTATAAGAGGAATATTAAAAGAACTTTAATACGTGCAAAGAAGGTAGGGAACCTTTGATGTGCGGGTCAGACTCGTACATGATCGGTTTTTTTTTAGATTTTTTTGGGTTCGATTCCGTACTTTTTTGTTTCGCGGGGGAAACCTTCAAAGGGTTTCCGGGAGCTGTAGGGCTCGACCGGGGTATGTGGGATTCTTACCTACTAAAACCCCCGCGGCACATGAGAGAGAACCCCGGGCTCTCCGGTGGTATCTCGATTCGGTGCCTAGCTTCGAACCGGAGTATCTTCCCTACTAAAACGCCCAGTACTCAATGGACATCTAGCACCCACAACCCAAACGTCCAACCGACAATTCCAAAGGTTGCCCGTTATTTGTCCGGGCTTATGGCTGAGGAGAAAGGCGGCAGCATTTTTTTTTTTTTAGGCGGCACTACTAAAAATGTAAGAGTATTAATAGGACGAAGTTGAGTTTGAGAAATTTTGAGGGTCTCTAGGTCAAAGTGGGACCCAAAGTCTAAATCTCGAGTATGGTGTCTTACGATTTTCATGATAAATATGTGGGATATTTCAAGGACAGAAAATGGGTTACTATAAAAAAAACGTTATCATCATCATCAATCAATATATATAAAAGGATAAGTCCTCACCGACTGACTGACTGATTGACAGACAACGCATCGAGGGTTCCATACCTTCTTTGCACGTTTTAAAATAACTTTAATACGTGCAACGAAGGTATGGAACCCTCGATGCGCGAGTCAGACTCGCACTTGACCGTTTTTTTTTAGTTTTTTTTTTTGGTTCGATTCGGTACTTTTTTTTCGCGGGGGAAACCTTCAAACGGTTTCTGGGAGCTGTAGGGCTCGACCGGGGTATGTGGGATTCTTACCTACTAAAACCCCCGCGGCTGTCGCATGGACACATGAGAGGGAACCCCGGGCTCTGCGGAGGTATGCTTAGATTCGGTACCTAGCTTCAGAGTCATAAAATAAATTAGTTTTTGTTAAACTCTTTAAAACTGTTAATTTCGATAAATTTGGTTGGGTTCAGTTCGGATTTTTACTATCTGAGGTATTAAAAGAATAGGAAAATAACATTTATATGTGCAAAGCAGGTATAGAACCCTCGGTGGGTGAGTCCGACTCCCACTTGACCGGCTTTTGTTTTTTGGTTCTATTCGGTACCTAGCTCCGAACCGGAGTATCTTACCTACTAAAACGCCCCGTACTCAATGGACATCTAGGGCCCACAACCTAAACGTCCAACTGACAACTCCAAAGGTTGCCCGTTATTTGTCCAGGCTTATGTCTGAGGAGAAAGGCGGCAGCTTTTTTTTTTAGGCAGCAGCTTGACGCGTGTGCACGCGGTGCAGGATACGCGCGTTTGCGAACACTCTCGACAGCCTCGTATTGAATTGAAACCTTGCGTGCATTTAGAAGCCACACTCGCGCTAACGCAGCAGTTAGCATAATAGTTTAAATAACTAATATAATCTTTTCCCATCACTTTTAAAATCATATCAAATTCAAATGTTAAACATCGATGTCGTACTTTAGTTTTAAAACCCATGATATAACGCATACCTGCCGCTTATATCATAAATAAATACCAGTCAAGTGTGAGTTGGACTCACGCACCGAGGGTTCCATACCATCTTTGGATGTATTAAAGTTATTTTACTATTAATGTAATTAACATCTCAGATAGCAAAAAAAAAAACAAACCACAAAACTAAGTTTGTTTGTCGAGTTTTTTAGTATTACTATAAAACTGTACTATTCAGAATGATCATTTTATTTTTCCTTTAAAATATAGATATAGGTACATATTATAATTATTACCCATAATTATTTCAGATTTTTCCCTCCACAAACTTCGGAGATAAGGGGGGTATTTTTGGTGGTATTTTTTTACATTTCTGATTATCAGCCAGAAACTATGTAATATAAACCAAAATAAAAATGTGTTTTGAGATGTGCGAATGAAGCTCTTTCATATGATATCCCACTCGATATAGTAGTCACAATTTGAAATTTTGATGACCCATTTCAACTTTAAAAAAACTAAAACAAAAAATATATTTTTTTCATTTGTGATGAGGTTGGGTAAGAAAGATCGAAAACTATACCAAGTGCCAAATCGGTAGCGTCAGCTGATCCTGAAATATATAGGTGTGACAGACAGACAGACAGACGAATTCAGACCATAAGCGTTCCTTTTTTACCTTTTAGGTATGAAACCCTAAAAACGGTTTTCAATTACCTTTTAAAAGACACCATACGCGAGATTTTTAACTTAGGGGTCCTATTTTGACCTTAAGACCCTCATAATTTCTTAAATCTGACTTCGTCCTAATAATACTCTTTCATATTGTATCGGAAAAAAGTGATAGGTGTTAAGAAATGGTAAAATATTTTTTTTTATTACCGAAATTCAAGTCTCTAGGGCCACCGGTTTAGGCTGTGCGTTGTCTGTCAATCAGTTTTTTTTCAGGACTTATCCTTTTATATATATTGATTGATGATGATAATAACGTTATTTTTATAGTAACCCATTTTTTGTCCCTGAAATATCCCACATATTTATCATGAAAAACGTATTTCATTTACCTTTTAAAAGACATCACACTCGAGATTTTGACTTTGGGTCCCATTTTGACCTTGAGACCCTCAAAATTTCTCAAACTCAACTTCGTCCTATTAATACTCTTACATTTTGTGTCGAAAAACAGTGAGAATCATGAAAAAAAAATCCAAATAATATTTTTTGTAAGTTTGTGGTCCTGTATCTTCTTCTATATATTTTGTTTTGAAATATGCTAAGACAGGTAACTCTTTATTTTCTTTAAGGAATCTACGTGTTCAATTTCATGGTTCTGGTACCACCCGGTTCTATAAACCATAAAACCCCCTTTTTGGACTCCTTCCGATGTGAATTTTGAAAATTCCGTTCTTAGTGTGCGGTTACGTATTGTGAAGAATCTACTCTCCAAATTTCAAGTCTCTAGGGCAAGCGATTTAGGCTGTGCGTTGTCTGTCAATCAGTCAGTCAGGACTTATCCTTTTATATATATAGACTAGATTTAATGTCATTTAAAGCACCGGTTCAAAAGATATTGGACATTAAACATACTATAACTTCCTACTGGTTTTTTATACATTTTATCGTTTACAGACAACATTACTATTAGTTTTTCACTTGGAACTTCATGATCATCACATAAGCTAAGCCAGATTAGTGTTCTTTTATATACTTATCTGTATGTTATCAGATAATATGTAAAGCAGTATATTATAATGTCATATAAAGCACCGGTTCAAAAGACATTGGACATTAAACATGATAACCTCCTACTGGTTTTTTAACCGACTTCAAAAAAGGAGGTTCTGTATTCGACGCGTATGTATGTAATATTAATAAAAATGCGTAATATTCATATATGTTAGTCTATGTGGGCTTCTAAACGAATTTACCAAATTTCACGAGTGTATGTATGTATGTATGTATGTAGGTTTGTCCACGGATTTCTCAGAAACTACAAGTCCGATTGCGAAAATTCTTTTTGCAATAGTTAGAGTATCTTTCAACTTAGGGTAGAGTGCAAATTTCATCAAAATCGGTCCAGTAGTTTAAGAGATATAAACTTTTTATGTTTTCAGTAAGTTAATGTAACGTAAACGTATGAGTTGCGTGATAGTGCTGATACCTATCTTGGTAAAATAAAAGTCACTAAAAAGTGTTAAATAAACTATTTTAAAAAATTTTTCGTTATTTTATGCTTTTTAGATAATTTACTTTGAAGTCGGTTTTTATTTTTTTTAAAATAGTTTATTATACATTTTATCGTTTACAGACAACATTGCTATTAGTTTTTCACTAGGAACTTCATGATCATCATCACATAAGCTAAGCCAGATCAGTGTTCTTTTATATACTTATCTGTATGTTATCAGATAAACATGTCAGTTATTTGGAATTATCTTGTCTGTCTCCATTGTATAGTGTCAATATGTATGTGAAAACAATTTGGATAGATACACTGGTACTGCAATGTCAACAGAACGTCTTATTTTTTTTTTATCCAGTGCTTCATATGATTTAAAATTAACAACATAATTCTAGTTTTTATTTATTAGAGCAATCTTGTAATATACTTTATCTGGGCATTTCTGGGGCACAGATGGGCATGGTCCTTTAATTCTAATTAAAAAAGTATGGTTATACTTCCATTGCATTACATTTATTTATCTATGATTATGTCGTCGGTCATAGAGATGTAGAATGCTAGAATGCAATAGAATAGGGATATCATGGGGATATCAGTCAGTATGGCCAAAAATATCGATTTAACTGGTATCAATATTTATGTTTAACAATATCAGATTCGATACCTATATCTCTGAAAATTGTAATTTTTATTTCCCGGTTCTTTTTGGTGTGCAATAAAGAGTTGTCTATCTGTGTCTATCTATCTATCTACAGTGGTCACCAGTGAAGACACCGAGGTTTGACCTTCGGCGAGTCCCGGGGAAACGCTAAATTGTCTTGGAACCCGCAACAAATTTAATTAGAAAAGTATATAGGAATAGTTAGAAAAATATAAATTCCACTTCCCTCCTTTGCAAAGCGGGAGAAAAATAAAAATCACACAGGTACGATATAACCCGAGCACAACATATTCTTACGGGTGCGCTAACTAGAGTCTGTAAGGTACCACGGAAGTTACTTTTCTTCTTCTTCTTCTTCTTCAATAATAGGTATCGCAAAAACGCTTGAAAGCACGGAAATTTACTGTAGTCGCCACCAAAGAGGATTTAATACTAGGTCCCCACAAGGGCCGAGTAATATACAACTCCGGATGTTATTTCCAAACTGTCTAACTGCAATGTTAATGAGTGCAATGTTGATAAACATTGCACTCATTGTGCCAGAGATCACACTCCCAATGTATATGATGCACATTGTGCAGCTTATTCGAATAATCTATTCTTATTGGTTCCCTACTTCATAAAATGAACCTTCTCTCCAAATTTTGTAGTCCTAGCTTTGGTAGTTTCGGCTCTGCGTTGTTGAGTAAGTCCCGCGAAAATTTTAGAAATCTACCGAAATACAGCAGATGCGCAGATTCTTTATACTTTAATTAATAATAATAACAAGTTAGGATAGACACGACTCTTTAATTTTCAATGACAGACAAGTTCTGACAAGACCTTTTTTTTAAATATAAAAATATCTTACACTATGCTCTATAAAAAAAGTTCTAACATGTAAAGTTATAATATAATTTATCATCAAATCTTAATACTCCCACTATTATAACATTTACATGTTTATTTATAAAGCTCCCACTAACTCATTATATACTACAAATGGAACAAAACAAAAACAATAACAACATTATAGAACTAAAAAGTTAACAAAATATCTGACCCCTGTCATAGGAAAATTTCTGTAACGGCAGAGATTTACTAAGAAAATCAGTAATCTAAATCAAGCTTTAATAACTGAATCTGTCTCTACCTATTCACGTTTAAACTTGTATTTAACACGTTTTGTTCCAAATATGTATTTTCTATTACGTTCATCTGCCTTACTATACACATTACTTAGACTGTTCACTCGTATATGACGACAAAAGGTATCTTTGGGAGTAGAAAAAACGTTATCATAATACATATTCATTTTCTTAATGTTAGATACCCACGTTATAAACCTCTTGTCTGTTCTAGTCTTATCAGTAATGTAGTAATTATTTTCTTTCTGAGACCTTAGTTCTTTTTCTATAGCCTCTTGCCATTTATCATGCCCTGGGCTACTTAGCACTTCTTTGTAACAACACGGCTTGCATTCAGTTACGTTAACATGATATTTTCTTATCGTCCTTGATCGTAAATTCATGTTAGTCGAATCAAAACTATTGCTATTTTCTCCTGACTGCTCCTGATTATCTTGGTCATTCTCACAGCTCCTTAAACTCTCACTACTAGCAGTTTCTTCTCTCTGTGGCGTGGATAAGGGAGTGGATAACGGAGTAGATGTCATCCTCACAGGTGATTGAGAGACTGCAGCTGGCCGTTGTTCAGTACTTGACTCACTAATTTCAAAAACAGCTACATTTTTCGTATCAGGAGTACACTTATCTGTCTCATCAAAAACCACATCACGTGATACCTTCACCTTGTAAGTAATCAAGTCACACATTCTATAATTTTGGTTGTCATAGCCAACGAGAATCATCTTATTACTTTTCTTCTCTAGTTTAGTTCTACACGCATCAGGAACATGGACATAGCCATAGGAACCAAATATTTTAAGATGATCTAAATTAGGTTTTTCTCCTGTCCAAATTTCATATGGAGACTTATTTGGAGTTTGACTAGAGGTGGTCCTGTTAAGAAGATATACAGCACACCCCACTGCCTCAGCCCATAGCTTTAATGGCAGATCGCGACCATAAAGCATCGTACGGGCACTTTCAACAATAGTGCGTAATTCTCTCTCTGCACGAGCATTCTGCTGAGGCGTATACGGCGCTATACACTCATGCGTTATCCCGTTTCTTTGCAAGAAACTCTTAAAATCATTATTTACGTACTCTCCTCCATTATCAGTGTGTAATACACGTACACAGTGACCAAATCTATTATACACTATCGCGTTAAATTTTTTAAAGTAGTCTAGTACTTCACTTTTGTGACGCATGAAGAAAACATTCAAGTAACTTGAAACAGCATCTTTAAATAAAACAAAATACTTCATACCTTGGACAGAGGACTCACTCATTGGACCGCAGACGTCGCTGTAGACCAGATGACCAGGGCTCAGCATGCCACGGTGCGAGGGATGAAACGGAAGTCGACTCTGCTTCCCAAGCATACATGCTTCACAAATAAACTTTTCATCTCCTGTTTCTTTACATTCTATCTGACCATTCTTAATCATGTTCTTGATTTCTTGAATATTCAGGTGCCCAAGTCTCTCATGCCATATGTGTAAATTGCTTTTAGGCAATACTTGTACTGCGTTGCAGCTCACGCTTTTTAATGTCTTAAAATTCATTTCATACAAATTATTCATCTTTTGTGTTGCAGTTAATACAATCTTCTTCTCTTTGTATATTAAGGCTGTAACATTCTTCTTTATTATAAGATAGCCTAATCGCATGACAGCTCCTTCCGAAAATAGGTTTCGGCGTAATTCAGGTACATAAATAACTTCTGTCAGAATATTTTCTTCCCACTTTCCATCTAAATACTTCTTAATCAATACTGTACCTTTTCCACAAACTTTTAGATTCTGTTGATTTCCTAATTTTACAAACCTATTGCTGTCATCATCAAACTCTTCAAAATCCAAGAAAAAATCTTTTCTAAATGTCATGTGTGCAGAAGCTCCACTGTCCAGCAACCACACATCATCAGGTTCGACAGTCATATTTGCATCTCCTTCAATGTGAAATGCCAATGCACCATTATTGTCATGTTTGTCGTCTCTACTCTTCTTAAGGCGACATTCCTTTGCAAAATGTCCACGCTTTTTGCAATTATAGCAAACAATACGATATCGCCAATTCTGAGCGTTTTTATTTTCATAACCAGAGTAATTTACTCCGGTCTTTCCTTTCTTTTGATCGGTTACAAGTGCTACGTCACTCTGTTCTTCAGATGTTAAACTAGCTTCCTCATCCATCAGTCGAGCTGTAAGATTGTGTATCGTTTGTTTGGATGAATCTAGTGACATCCAGGCTTGTCGTACTGATCTATATTTTGATGGTAATGTGCTTATTATTTTTGTAATGACAGCCACATCGCTAATAGTTTCACCACAATCTTTCAACTGTTGTGCTAGGTTCTCGACTTTAGAAATATGTTGTGCCATACTATCTGAAGGGTTCATCTTATACTGGTAAAACTTTTCATGAATAATCAATCTGTTAAAATCGGACTTCTGTTCATATATGGATTCTAATTTCTCCATTATCTTAGCGGCACTATCACAATTTTCTATCAACGCTATTTGTCTATAATCCATAGCGGACGTAATTATGAACATGGCCATACCATCATTCTTCAGCCATTTTACACTATCAAATTCTGATCTCTGCTTATTAATATCTATGCCTTTAGCTCTCAAGGCACAATTGATCTGAAACTTCCATTGTCGGAAATTATTTCCAGCGAAACGTTCTACGTTCATCTTCATACCGGCAAGATCCATCTTTAATATTTTACCTTTTGCCGACGATATACGACTTGTTATTCCTATTATTTTAAACGATTATGCGTATCCTGGGACATAACCTTTTAGAAATCTACCGAAATACAGCAGATGCGCAGATTCTTTATACTTTAATTAATAATAATAAGTTAGGATAGACACGACTCTTTAATTTTCAATGACAGACAAGTTCTGACAAGACCTTTTTTTTAAATATAAAAATATCTTACACTATGCTCTATAAAAAAAGTTCTAACATGTAAAGTTATAATATAATTTATCATCAAATCTTAATACTCCCACTATTATAACATTTACATGTTTATTTATAAAGCTCCCACTAACTCATTATATACTACAAATGGAACAAAACAAAAACAATAACAACATTATAGAACTAAAAAGTTAACAAAATATCTGACCCCTGTCATAGGAAAATTTCTGTAACGGCAGAGATTTACTAAGAAAATCAGTAATCTAAATCAAGCTTTAATAACTGAATCTGTCTCTACCTATTCACGTTTAAACTTGTATTTAACACGTTTTGTTCCAAATATGTATTTTCTATTACGTTCATCTGCCTTACTATACACATTACTTAGACTGTTCACTCGTATATGACGACAAAAGGTATCTTTGGGAGTAGAAAAAACGTTATCATAATACATATTCATTTTCTTAATGTTAGATACCCACGTTATAAACCTCTTGTCTGTTCTAGTCTTATCAGTAATGTAGTAATTATTTTCTTTCTGAGACCTTAGTTCTTTTTCTATAGCCTCTTGCCATTTATCATGCCCTGGGCTACTTAGCACTTCTTTGTAACAACACGGCTTGCATTCAGTTACGTTAACATGATATTTTCTTATCGTCCTTGATCGTAAATTCATGTTAGTCGAATCAAAACTATTGCTATTTTCTCCTGACTGCTCCTGATTATCTTGGTCATTCTCACAGCTCCTTAAACTCTCACTACTAGCAGTTTCTTCTCTCTGTGGCGTGGATAAGGGAGTGGATAACGGAGTAGATGTCATCCTCACAGGTGATTGAGAGACTGCAGCTGGCCGTTGTTCAGTACTTGACTCACTAATTTCAAAAACAGCTACATTTTTCGTATCAGGAGTACACTTATCTGTCTCATCAAAAACCACATCACGTGATACCTTCACCTTGTAAGTAATCAAGTCACACATTCTATAATTTTGGTTGTCATAGCCAACGAGAATCATCTTATTACTTTTCTTCTCTAGTTTAGTTCTACACGCATCAGGAACATGGACATAGCCATAGGAACCAAATATTTTAAGATGATCTAAATTAGGTTTTTCTCCTGTCCAAATTTCATATGGAGACTTATTTGGAGTTTGACTAGAGGTGGTCCTGTTAAGAAGATATACAGCACACCCCACTGCCTCAGCCCATAGCTTTAATGGCAGATCGCGACCATAAAGCATCGTACGGGCACTTTCAACAATAGTGCGTAATTCTCTCTCTGCACGAGCATTCTGCTGAGGCGTATACGGCGCTATACACTCATGCGTTATCCCGTTTCTTTGCAAGAAACTCTTAAAATCATTATTTACGTACTCTCCTCCATTATCAGTGTGTAATACACGTACACAGTGACCAAATCTATTATACACTATCGCGTTAAATTTTTTAAAGTAGTCTAGTACTTCACTTTTGTGACGCATGAAGAAAACATTCAAGTAACTTGAAACAGCATCTTTAAATAAAACAAAATACTTCATACCTTGGACAGAGGACTCACTCATTGGACCGCAGACGTCGCTGTAGACCAGATGACCAGGGCTCAGCATGCCACGGTGCGAGGGATGAAACGGAAGTCGACTCTGCTTCCCAAGCATACATGCTTCACAAATAAACTTTTCATCTCCTGTTTCTTTACATTCTATCTGACCATTCTTAATCATGTTCTTGATTTCTTGAATATTCAGGTGCCCAAGTCTCTCATGCCATATGTGTAAATTGCTTTTAGGCAATACTTGTACTGCGTTGCAGCTCACGCTTTTTAATGTCTTAAAATTCATTTCATACAAATTATTCATCTTTTGTGTTGCAGTTAATACAATCTTCTTCTCTTTGTATATTAAGGCTGTAACATTCTTCTTTATTATAAGATAGCCTAATCGCATGACAGCTCCTTCCGAAAATAGGTTTCGGCGTAATTCAGGTACATAAATAACTTCTGTCAGAATATTTTCTTCCCACTTTCCATCTAAATACTTCTTAATCAATACTGTACCTTTTCCACAAACTTTTAGATTCTGTTGATTTCCTAATTTTACAAACCTATTGCTGTCATCATCAAACTCTTCAAAATCCAAGAAAAAATCTTTTCTAAATGTCATGTGTGCAGAAGCTCCACTGTCCAGCAACCACACATCATCAGGTTCGACAGTCATATTTGCATCTCCTTCAATGTGAAATGCCAATGCACCATTATTGTCATGTTTGTCGTCTCTACTCTTCTTAAGGCGACATTCCTTTGCAAAATGTCCACGCTTTTTGCAATTATAGCAAACAATACGATATCGCCAATTCTGAGCGTTTTTATTTTCATAACCAGAGTAATTTACTCCGGTCTTTCCTTTCTTTTGATCGGTTACAAGTGCTACGTCACTCTGTTCTTCAGATGTTAAACTAGCTTCCTCATCCATCAGTCGAGCTGTAAGATTGTGTATCGTTTGTTTGGATGAATCTAGTGACATCCAGGCTTGTCGTACTGATCTATATTTTGATGGTAATGTGCTTATTATTTTTGTAATGACAGCCACATCGCTAATAGTTTCACCACAATCTTTCAACTGTTGTGCTAGGTTCTCGACTTTAGAAATATGTTGTGCCATACTATCTGAAGGGTTCATCTTATACTGGTAAAACTTTTCATGAATAATCAATCTGTTAAAATCGGACTTCTGTTCATATATGGATTCTAATTTCTCCATTATCTTAGCGGCACTATCACAATTTTCTATCAACGCTATTTGTCTATAATCCATAGCGGACGTAATTATGAACATGGCCATACCATCATTCTTCAGCCATTTTACACTATCAAATTCTGATCTCTGCTTATTAATATCTATGCCTTTAGCTCTCAAGGCACAATTGATCTGAAACTTCCATTGTCGGAAATTATTTCCAGCGAAACGTTCTACGTTCATCTTCATACCGGCAAGATCCATCTTTAATATTTTACCTTTTGCCGACGATATACGACTTGTTATTCCTATTATTTTAAACGATTATGCGTATCCTGGGACATAACCTTTTAGAAATCTACCGAAATACAGCAGATGCGCAGATTCTTTATACTTTAATTAATAATAATAAGTTAGGATAGACACGACTCTTTAATTTTCAATGACAGACAAGTTCTGACAAGACCTTTTTTTTAAATATAAAAATATCTTACACTATGCTCTATAAAAAAAGTTCTAACATGTAAAGTTATAATATAATTTATCATCAAATCTTAATAGAAAAAGGCCTACCTCTTTATAATGTAGTATAGATATTAGGTTAAATTTGCTAACAGACAATTCATTTAATATCTCGTCACGAAGTATAAATAGGTCTGTGCTACAAACCTTAAATAAAATTGAAATGTTATTTTGTTGGAGAAAACCTCTTCATTGTTATTAATCCCTTCAGTCCGAAAAAAAGTTGCCATATTACAGTTTGTATTCTGCCTTCTGGTCATTACTCGCAACAGAAGTAAAGCGTACACATTGTCGAGCATCTTGTAAGTTTCTACAACACGACAATTCACGGCTACGATCGGCGGTTACCGAGCGGGCCCGCCTACACCCACCCTCCCTCGGGGGTCCCGCTCCACCACCTCACGGCGACAGTGTGTCACTTCAGGCAGCCAACCACCTGTGGCATTCAAGAGTAACAAGTGCCTAAAGTGAGTTCAGTAGGGACTATTTTTAACCGACTTCAAAAAAGGAGGAGGTTCTCAATTCGTCTGTATATATATATTTTTTTCTATGTATGTTCGCGCATAACTCTGGCAATTATGAACGGATTTGAAAAAATCTTTCTTCCATCCATTCTTTAATCCGTTAATTGGGTCCCATAAAAAAAATATTGCTTACGAATAAGTAGTTCCTCAAAAAACGAGAATGGAGACTGCACAGGAAAACTGCAGGAATGCCTATAACTATACTATACTATACTTTATGTCGCTTTTTACGGACAAAAATGATCATAACTCTGACAAATATTTACCAATTTCAATGATTCTTTTTTTATTCGAAATAAAAAACCACTGTAATGAATCTGTATGAATTTTATCACAACCGGATAAGAAGTTACTGGAGGATCATGAACGATGTGGGGGAATTTATCTGGTAAAAACCATAAAACTGATGTTCATTACATTAGTCTGACAAATATAAACCGATTTCGATGATTCTTTTTTTATTCGAGAGAGTAAACTACTATGATTATTCCATGCCAATTTCATTACGACCGGATAAATTGTTTCTGAGTTTCTGAAGAAACATGAATTATGTAAAACTATGTAGACGATAATGTGATATCATAATGATGTCATAACCTACCTAGATCAGAATGGATGGAAGAAAGATTTTTTCAAATCGGTAATAATTGCCAGAGTTATGCGCGAACATACATAATAAATGTATATATAGTATGTATATATATACAGACGAATTGAGAACCTCCTTTTTTGAAGTCGGTAAAAATATAATATATATATTAAAATATATATATTTATACAGACGAATTAAGAACCTCCTCCTTTTTTGAAGTCGGTTTAAAAAACTTGCTCTCCACCCCATGGACGTTTTTAAGAGTCGACTAGTGATGGGAATATAAGTGGACAGATGATTATTTTTTTATTTGTGTAAGTACCTAATTAAATTCTCGAAAGTTCTGCTGCCAAATACAATCTTGTTTTAATGGTGAGCATTTATGAGATCGTTACACTTTTGTGTTTCCGTCTGTGTATTATAGCAACAAGTAGGCACTCGTCCGTTATGAGTATGGGTGTAAATTTTAAAAAGATTTATTTGGCTACTATGAAATAACTAAACATAATAAAGACTAATTAACTTATTACAAGGAGATGAGATGTCATCTAAACTCATGGCACAATGTCTTGGGACATACGCGTCCATCTTGAGAATGTATATCGTGTGAATTCTTATTGGCAAAAAAACGGCGGCCAACAGACAACATTGGCTGTATTAAGTAGTAAGAACAACACTAGTAGTTTTAAGTAAATCTCATAAAAAGACTTTTTGCTGCTGCCAATGACGCACGTTTACTAAGCCCTGTCCCCCGTCAACAAAAACGAATGCCCGTAAATGGATATACACCATAGTAGGCAGAAACCCCACTCCCTTTCCCTCGCATTTTTCAATGCGCATGGCCTCTCCCGACAAAGAGATTAGGTTGCTGACTTCCTGCGAAGTCACCAAGTTGATGTCTTGCTGGTGCAGGAGACCCTCCTGAAACCCTCTCGTAGGAGTCCGAATATCGCCAATTACCATCTTGTGCGAAATGATCGTGACACCTCCCTCGGAGGCGGCACTGTCATTTATTACAGAAGGGCATGCACTGCATCCCTATCGATCCCCCTGCGCTCACTCATATAGAGGCCTCGGTCTGTCGTCTCTCTCTTTCCGGCCATTCGGCTGTCACTATCACCTCTGTCTATCTTCCACCTGACAAGCGGCTCCTCAGGAGTGATATCGAGGCACTCCTTGACCTGGACAGCGCGGTCATTCTGGCGGTCCTCACTCCCTCCCACCGAATCCCTCTCCCCGGTCACGCAGACCGAAGTGGAAGACCTAATCAAAGGCCTTAAGCCGAAGAAAGCACCGGGCTCCGACGGCATCTCTAATCGCGTCCTTAAGGTTCTCCCCGTCCACCTGATATGTCTTTTAGTGACTATCTTCAACGCTGCCATGTCCCACTGCGTCTTTCCTGCCGAGTGGAATGATGCAGATGACTACATCTGCATCTTTCCACTCGGCATCTTTACCTACTAAGGTATCCCTAAGCCGGGTAAGCCTCGTAGCAGCCCTACGAGCTACCGGCCTATCAGTCTTCTCAAGTCTCTCGGCAAACTCTACGAGCGCTTGCTGCTGGCGAGACTCAGGGAGTTTGTCACTTCCAATAATATCCTCATCGACGAGCAGTTTGGCTTTCGAACTAGACACTTTTGCGTCCACCAGGTGTACCGCCTCACGGAGCACATCCTGACCGGGCTCAACCAGCCCAAGCCCGTCTACAAAGGCGCCCTATTTTTCGATGTTGCCAAGGCTTTCGACAAGGTCTGGCACAACGGCTTGATATACAAGCTCTTCCAGTTAGGAGTGCCCGATAGGCTCGTACTCATCATACGAGACTTTCTCTCGAATCGTACCTTTCGATACCGGGACGAAGGTACGTTTTCTTCTCCCCATCCTCTACAGGCCGGAGTCCCCCAGGGCTCTGTGCTCTCTCCCTTTCTGTTCAGCCTGTTCACGAACGACATTCCTCGTTCGAACAGAGTCCAACTCGCCCTTTACGCGGATGACACTGCTCTTTATTATTCCCATAGGAACATGTCCTATTTGACGCGTGCTCTTCAAGCCGCAGTCGACGTCCTGGGCGAATGGTTTCGTGCGTGACGCATAGAGGTGAACCCGGAGAAGAGTGCCGCGTTGGTCTTCTCCCGCAATATGTTCTCCGCGCGGAGCCTTCGGCCCAGCAGACGACTGGTCCCAATATTCATTCATTCATTTTATCCCCTTATTCAATCGCCCTATGGACTAGGAAGGTAAACTACTTCGGACTCACCTTGGACTCCGCCATCACATTCGGCCCGCACATTAGGTCCGTCCGCAATCGAGCGGCTTTCGTATTAGGTCGCCTGTATCCTGTATCCCCTTCTCTGCAAGCGGAGTAAAATGTCGCTTACAAATAAGTTGATATTATACAAAGCCTGCATTCGCCCAATCATGACTTACGCGAATGTAGGTAGTTTTCGCGCACGCCGCCCGCACCCGTATCGATAGCCTCCAGGTTATCCAAAATCGTTTTCTCCGACGTGCCGTCGGTGCCCCGTGGTACATGCGGAATATAGATCTACATTCCGATTTCAAGTTAGACCCCCTTCGTAAGTTCCTAAAAGAAGCGTCGAAACGCTGCTTTGAATCCGCGTCCCGTCACGCAAACAGTTTAATCCGCGCCGCCGCCGATTACGCCTCTAGTCCTTCTGACTCGCGCCGCAGACCACGGCACGTACTGTTCGACCCTCCTGACCCCATGACGTGCGCCGAACCCGCCCCTACAACCGTATGCTACACTAGCTAATAGACACCGGTCTCGCCGGCGAGGCCGAAGGGTCGTACGCATGCGACCTCAACGACGTGCATCACCCCACTTAGTTTCTTGCCGGTTCTTCAGAGGGGGCGCGTTGTGAACCGGTGGTAAACTCAGCCCTGTCTTAAGCGACAGCCCAAGCCAAGGCCGTGCCTCCCTAAGGTGCCCTTGAGCTCGTCGCTACTTCTGCCTTTAAGGCTAGAGGGCTTTAAGCGCTCGCCTCCTATTGTCCGGTGAAGCTGTAAAGGCCATCTGCGGTCAATAGCGTCTATCAGTACCAAAAAAAAACAACACCAATGACGCTTTATAGCGTCCACTAACGACGCCAAAATCTCGATGCTTTAAAAAAAACTTTACTATAATCTCATTCGAATTTAAATATATATTTTTTCACACCACCTGCTCGATAATGTAGCATTATGTATATAAAGATGACATAAAGTACCTCATTATATCCCTATAGTCTAGCCGGGTAATAATGTTGTACTAAACTCCCTTGGGTAATAATGTAATTTGAATTTCGAACGTCAAACGAAAATTCCTCAACACTTTTACCACAAGTGTAATAAATACTGCTCTAAGCAGAGACCTGCAAAAAAAAACATTTGAAAATCGAAACGGGCGCGACGAGCAGAACCCAGTGTTCTAGAAAAGAAAATGAAATAGATGTTATTAACGCGTTAACGCCGCAAATCACTATGTTGATATTATTGACAGTCTCGTTGGTGTAGTGGTTAGACATCCTGGCCGCTACCCAATGGGTCGTGGGTTCAATTCCCACCAAGTGTCTGGGTGTTATTTAACTATTTAAATTAATATCAGTTGTCTGCACTTGTCTGGTTTCCATAGTACAGGCTCTGCCTAGTTTGGGATCAGATGACCGTGTGTGGATTGTCCCAAGATATTATTATTAGGTGTGAAAAGTAGTGTATTCACCTCGGGGATAAAGTTGTCTTTGTCTTGGGCGAGCTTAAATCCCTTTCTGTACTCAGGATTCTAGTATTAACTCCCTCGCTACGCTCGAGAATTAACGATATACTCCCTCGCTGCGCTCGGGAGTTGCTAGAATCCTTCGTTATGCTCGCGATTCAATTTAACGCCCGCGACATAAGACACTACTTTATCCCCTTAGTGCATAAACTACTATTACTACTTTCTTGTTAAGGTCTTTAAAACTATAAATACAATATTTTATTTCTTATTAATAATAGGATTAAACGTAAGTTATCCATCATTTCACTTCAAAATATTTAATTTTACTACATTATATCGATTACTGTAATACATTTATATGACACATCACTAGGCCATCGTACTATAAATGATTTGTAATATGGTCGTGGCGTGGGATGAGTCAGGAGTAAGATATAGAAGATGTTCAGGGGACCCCGAGTAATGAGTGTAAAGTACAGCGACGGACTATTTGCTCCATGGTTTGGACTTCCTCACATATCTGTGACATAATATAATAGCCATTTTAAAAGTTATGTTTTCTCTTTATTAATAATAATAATATTCTGGGACAATTCCACACACGGTCATCTGATTCCAAACTAGGCAGAGCCTGTATTTAGCCCTTATTATGGAAATCAGATAACTGATACTAATACTTATATACTCTTTTTTGTAAATTCATACTTAAATAGATAAATAACACCCAGACACTTGGCGGGAATCGAACCCACAACCTAATGGGTAGCAGCCAGGGTGTCTAACCACTAGACCAACAGGCCCGTCTATTTATTATTTCTTTTATGTGAGCAACTTTGCTTGAAAGAACAACAAATGTCCCTTCAATAGTAGTTGCTTTTGTTTAATTTCAACCAGCGACGAGAAAGGAACTGCGAAGGTACTACCTTTAATCGCAATATTTTTGTAATCTTACTGGTTTTAGAAGTGGTGATAGGGTACCAGGTCGCCTACCATAGTGTGACACAGGTAGGTGCAACCTATTACATTCGATGTAGTCGATCGAGTACATTCTCTAGAATACCAAAGTTAAATCTGAAGTATGTTATTACATATTTTAAATCGAATATAATGTAGGTTTATCATCGAACTGATATTCATCAACATGATTTAAAATATTTTTTATCCACTATTAAACCCGCTGGCTAACCGCTGAAATAATGGCATGTTCGATATGCAACGTCAAAACCAGATTTACTGACTGAAAATTCAGGTGAAATTCGCATGTATTGCGAATGGAAATTAAACTTCACTATTAGGTACCTCAATAGTTAACAAATATTTCAATACTAGCAATTTCCTCCGGCTTCGCAAATCGAATATTTCAATACTAGCAATTTTTTCACAGAGCTTACCATCCCCTAACACAACCCCAAAGAATGTTTTTTTGAAAATTCGCGAAACACATTTATTTTATTTAGAGAATATTTTCAGTAAATTTCAAGTCAATCGAACCATACAATAAAAAGTTTCATACAAAAGAAAACACCCCATTTAACCCCATTAGGAGTTGAATTATCAAAAATTCTTTCTTAGTGGATGCTTACGTCATAAGAAGAACCTACTGTCCAAATTTCAGCTTTCTAGGTCCAGCGGTTTGGCCTGTGCGTTGATGAATCAGTCAGTCAGTCAGTCCGGACAAGTAATTTTATATGTATAGATAATAAGTACTTTTACCAAGTGATAAATTGAAAATATGCAACATATTTTGTTAATTTTAAACCCCTTGGACCACCTAAGAAGAAATGCCACGTTTGATTCGCGACATCAGGAACCACAGCAGCGATTTTTATTACTGGCATTATAATTATTTTAACAAAATGCGGTGATGTTAATGCAATATACACACAAATACGTAAATCCTTTTGCGTTTTGATTTTCGTTCTGCACGAATTATTCAATAACGTGTGCTCGTAAGCGCGTGGCAGCCGCGAGTGATAGACTACCCCGGGTAGTCGAGCGCTGTAGGCATTTATCGCTGTAGGTATTGGCGAGTGACGGAGGATTAAACTGAAAATATAGGTATTTCAATAATAAATGGTGCATCGAAACAGGTAGGCGACAGTAAATGCAAAACAGATCCACGTGTAAGGCAGGGGTGACTATGAGAGCGGATCGGGGCAATATGCCTTTTTTGCAGGAATGTTTATGATGGTAACCCAGCTAAGCCGGTTGAGTTCTAGTCAGTTAAATTTATTAATTAAACACCTCCAAAATTTATCACCTCCTTTAATAATATGGTAAACAGATGATTTTGGGTTTTTCTTTCTTTCGCTGTGAATGCAACCATTGCCTTTGCCTACTATTTTCCGGAAACAGAAATTGTGAGACTAGTACACCTAGGTTCCGATAATACACTCCTTTGCAAAAATAACGGGCGGTTTTGATTTTTCTACTCTATACTTATAATAAAACTGTAACAGGTCCAATTCTGTATATTGAAGATATTTTGAAAATTATGTTTGGAGGGCATTCTATAACCGATACTAAAGCCAAAAATGTATTTTTTTTTATCTGTCTGTCTGTCTGTATCTCGGCTGAGCATCACGCCGAAACTACTGGATGGATTGAAACGAAACTTGGCATGATTTGAGTTAATACTCCGAGGTAGGACATAGGATACTTTTTATCTCGACATTCGGCACGGTTCCCTTGGGAGATGGGACTAAAGTCAAAATGTGTACTTGGTTATAAGCTTGCTCCGATTTTAACAATTTTTCATTATAATTATAATAAATATTTATAAGGGAACACTCATAGACAGTTGTTAACAATGTTTGGAAATAGATCAGGTTAAGCAACGTTAGGTAAGGTCATTAAATAGATGGGTGACCGTTTAACGCCATTTGAACTAAACGTCTCCGTGCTTCGGAGGACAAGTACAAATTGGGTCCAAGTTTTTAACCGACTTTTAAGGAGGTTTTGTATTCTATGCGAATGTATATTATTGAAAGTTTAGTTAACGTAAACACAGCGCGGGCGGAGCTGCGTGGGTCAGCTAGTTGGTAATAATTTAGTTCTAAGGAGGTTTTAATAGCCATACGATGTTACTGGCACTTAATAAACAGTCTGCGTATGAAAAAAAGTTCATCCCAAATTCGAAACCTTTGTTTTTAAAAATAATAATCCCTTTATCAGTTGTTAAAGTAAGTGTGTAAGTGTGACTTATTACTTACTTTTCGCGGTTTTTCGGGTAAAAGGTTATAGGGTAACTAAAATTAACTTCTTGGTTTTTTTTTGTAGAATAATTTATGTTTGGCGCATAATCCTGCCTTTTTGTGACTTAAAACAATTATATTTGTGTCTATTGCAATGGCAGAAAAAGCAATAAGAGCTAGTAAAATTATAGCGCTGCTGGAAGAGGGGTGTAGCCAGTGTTACGTCTCACAGCGGTTAAATGGGAGTCGTTCAACCGTCCAAAGAACCTGGACTCGATACCAAGAGACAGGTTCCGTTCCAGTGAAGGCAAGGTTCTGGGAGAAAACGTTGCATACAACCACGAGACGACCGCTTTTTAGTGACTCAGGCGCTGAGGAACCGCAAATGCAGTTACATAGACCTTAAAAGAAACCTTGAAGAGGTGCGAGGAACGCAAGTTAGCCTATGGACTGTGAGGATAAGGCTTTTAGCAGCTGATACACGATGTCGACGACCAGCGCGGGCCCCTAAGTTACTCCGTGAGCACCGCATTGCTCGACTGGGGTTCGCTAGAAATTGCCTATCTTAAAACACTACGTAACTGGAGTAACGTACTCTTCTCGGATGAGGCTCGAATTTGTCTGCATGGTGAGGACCGACGTCGGCGAGTGTTACGACGCTATGCCGACGTGTGTTTTGACGAAATCACACCTTATGGTGGGGGGTCCGTTATGTTTTGGGCGGGCGTAAGTTCTAGCTGTCGTACTGAGATAATATTCATTGAAAATGGCTCACTAAATGCGCAAAGGTACATAACAGAAATCATTTGTCAACATGCACAACGCGCACTGGCTGTAATTGGTGAAGATGCCATTTACATGGACGATAATGCTAGGGCCCACCGTTCTGGCGCTGTAGATGCTTATATGCTCTTGCATATCGGTCGGTATTCGTCGTTTGGATTGGCCAGCGCGGAGTCCCGACCTTAACCTCATTGAGCACGTCTGGGACCACCTAAAAAGGCGAGTACGATCTGTCCAACCACCTCCACAAAACATCAGGGAGCTGAAACGTGTGATCTCGGCTGAGTAGGAACACATTTTACAGGACACCATCAAAAGTCTAGTGGAAAGCATGCCAAGAAGATTACATGCCGTAATCGCTGCAAGAGGAGGTCACACTCATTATTAATGTTTATTATTTAATGTATTTTTTTATTAAAATTCCATAAAAAATCTCTTAGTCTTAATTTCACTAAACCCATAAAATGTTAATTTTAACACGGCTCTCTGTTTTCATTAACTGAAACACCAATTCCAGGATTTAAGTGTTAAAACCTATATTCTCATTGATAATAAGAAATTTCTAGTCATCTAAGCTAATGAAATACTAAAAATATTAATATTATCCATAGAAAACTGAACTATAGTTTATTGGCATGATAGTTTAGCTTCTTTAACCGACTTCAAAAAAGGAGGAGGTTCTCAATTCGTCTGTATATATATTTTTTTTTTTAATGTATGTTCGCGCATAACTCTGGCAATTATGAACCGATTTGAAAAAATCTTTCTTCCATCCATTCTTCAATCCATTGATTGGGTCCCATAAAAAAATTATTGCTTAGTAATAAGTAGTTCCTGAAAAAACAAGAATGGTGACTGCGCACTGAGAGCTGCAAGAAAGCCTATATAGATGACATTTTTGTCGCTCTTTAAGGACAAAAATGGTCATAACTCTGGCAAATATTTACCAATTTCAATGATTCTTTTTTTATTCGAAAGAAGAAACCACTGTATTGAATCTGTATGAATTTTATTACAACCGGATAAGAACTTCCTGGAGGACCATGAACGATGTGGAGGAATTTATCTGGTAAAAACCATAAAACTGATGTTCTCCATTACATTGCTCTGACAATTATGAACCGATTTCGATGATTCTTTTTTTATTCGAGAGAGTAAACTACTATGATGATTCCATGTAAATTTCATTACGATCGGATATTTTTTTCTGAAGAAACATGAATTATGTAAAACTATGTAGACGATAATGTGATCATAACCTACCTAGATAATTTTACGGTTTTCGATGGTTCAATCTTTATATATGAAAATATCACTAAAAAGTTTAAAATAAAATCTTTTTTTTTTAAATTGAACCGACTTCAATATCACTGAAAAGTATAAAATAATTTAAATATTATTGAAGTTGGTGCCAAATATACACAGCCGGTAAGCTAACACCAACTTCAATAATATTTAAATTATTTTATACTTTTCAGTGATATTGAAGTCGGTTCAATTTAAAAAAAAAAAAAAATTATTTAAGTATGCAAGTTTAAAATTTATAATATAATTCTAATTTTAACTAATTTTAAATATTTTTATCTCAATTATTTCAATTTAATTCAATTAACTCAATTATTACAATTTTTTTTCGTAAATATTGTACTGTGAGTCCTATACCTATGTACTTATGTTATATCCTCTTATTCTTCCATGATGCACTTTGGGAATTTTCTTGTTAAGAAAAAAAACTATCCCTTTGTTTGTTTGTTTATTTCTGAAATTACTAACTAATACAATGATGTGAATACCCGTAACTGGCATATAATATAAGACCAAAGATTTTATTTTATGATGTAATGTATTATTGATATTTATGCTGTTGGTATTCCTACAAAAATAAAAAAAGCCAATGACTGTAAGGTGCCCGTTTTTTTTTGCAAAGGAGTGTATATTATTTTAAAGTTTTTTGATTTAGAAATACAGCTACAATAATATCCTTCTGACCTTTAATATACCAGGGGTGTATTGGCCCACTGCGGTCCACCTTTGACGACCCCAGTCATCTACGCTGAACATCATCATCATTAGCAGTCGAAAGACGTCCACTGCTGAACAAAGGCCTTAGAAGGGAGGGGTTGCCATAATCCCCACGCTTGGCAGGCGGCTTGGGGATCGCAGTATAGGTGTAAGATAAATCCAAAAGAAAGACGCTGCTGCCCGTCTTCCTGTTCTCGCTTAGTCGCCTTTTACAACACCTAACGAGAGGAGATGGGGGGTGCAATTCTATGCTGAACATGGCAAGCTAATTAGTCAACTCTCTATTCCATTAAACTCACAATTCATGGGATGGAAGTCACGCACGACCGGGGAGAAATCAGGTGCTGGACTTAATCTTACATGCCCATTCGCATTGGTCTATCCTTTCAAAAAGTCAGTTGTTCATCCTGGTGCCTTACCATGAGCTCTTAAAACAGGACAGTTTAACGTGAAAAATGACATGTGTACATATATTGAGCGCACGTTTCGTGTTAAATGGCCCTGCTATATGAGTTCATGGTAAGACCCCACTATGTACTAAGAAAAAGTCATATGATCAACCACACAAAGCTTGCTATACTTATTTGTTTATAAGCAGGCTTCTTCCCACTGAGCCATAGATCCCACAGAAAATACGTAATAGGATGTTTCCTATAAATAAATCTAAGGTAGATAAATGTAGCTTCGTTATAACGAGCTAGCGTTTCCGTAGTTTGTCACAATATTCATCTATATTTCTGCCTGGATGGTTTGTTACTTGCAAATGCGATTGCTGCTCGCAAGGTCATCTGTGCTAATATCTGCCGTAATATTATTCTTGAGACATTGGATCTCACTCCATAGTGACTAGTTTTATTGATGTATATTACCAATTAACATAGATTGTAAGTGCATACAAACAAATTATGAATCTTAGTAATCTATACTTATAATGAACAGGTCCAATTCTGTACATTGAAGATATTTTGAAAATTATGTTGTATTCTATAACCGATACTAAAGCCAAAAATGTAATTTTTTTATTTTTGTCTGTCTGTCTGTCTGTACCTCGGCTGAGCATCACGCCGAAACGGATTGGAACGAAACTTGGCATGATTTGAGTTAATACTCCGAGTTAGGACATAGGATACTTTTTATCGCGACATTCGGCACGGTTCTGTTGGGAGAGGGGACTAAAGTCAAAATGTGTACTTGGTTATACGCTTGCCCCGATTTAAACAATTTTTCATTATAATTATAATAAATATTTGTAAGGAAACACTCATAGACAGTTGTTAACAATGTTTGGAAATCGATCAGGTTAAGCAACGTTAGGTAAGGTCATTAAATAGATGGGTGACCGTTTAACGCCATTTGAACTAAACGTCTCTGTGCTTCGGAGGGCAAGTACAAAGTGGGTCCAAGTTTTTAACCGACTTTAAAAAAGGAGGTTTTGTATTCTATGAGAATGTATATTATTGAAAGTTTAGTTAAGGGTCCATTAATCACGTGAGGCTCGAAAGGGGGGGGGAGGGGTTCCGAAATAATCACGAAATATCACCAGGAGGGGGGAGGGGTATAATGAGACATCACGTGTATTGATTTTTGCTGTATTTAAAGATAATACATATTCCGAAAATTTCAATTTAGTTTGTACAAAAAAATACACGTGATTTTGAGTAGGGGGGGGGGGGGGATTTTAAAACCTCACCACATATCACCAGGAGGGGGGGAGGGGTTAAAAAGTTTCTAAAAAACATCACGTGATTAATGGACGACTGCTAACGTAAACACAGCGCGGGCGGAGCTGCGTGGGTCAACTTGAAATAATATTATTATTATTGCATTGAAATTTCACAAAACTGTTAGTTGTTGGGTACAGAGTGGTAACAGGTCGGTTCATCTTATTATGTAGGACCTTTTTTTTTTAAATTAAACTGCTTTTACGGATTTTATCGCGGTTTCTTTATTGATTTTACTATCCCGACGTTTCGAAATGTAAAAAAATCCGTAAAAGTAGTTTAATTTCAATGTGTAATATTCGCGTAAGTATGACAACCTTTTTTTTTTGACGCGCGGGAAATTTTCGAAAGATCCCCGGGAGCTGTAGGGCTCGACCGGGGTATGTGGGATTCTTACCCACTAAAACCCCCGCGGCTGTCGCATCGGCACATGAGAGGGCCACACGGCACACCCCAGGGCTCTCCGGTGGGATCTGCACCAGAGGCCCCTCAGTGCCTTGCCTTTGAGCCCGCCGCCGGGGGCGCATTGTAGCCCCCCGGGAACCTGACACGGTACTCACGGGGACGGGGGTCGCAACCCCGCCGCCGTCCTCCTCGGAGTCGCCGCCGTACTCAATGGACGCTCAAAGGGCCCACACCCCGAGTATCATGTAGGACCTAGCGTAGCTAGTGAACCGTGTTTAAAACAAAGATATAGTGAAAAATGTTATATCTATGGTTTAAAAGAATGCATCTTTGCCGACGTCTTCGGGGTAAAGATATTTTTGGAGACAATACTTGAATCAGCTTTTATTTTTATTTTTTTAGATACAAAAAACTAACATAAAAATGTGAAAGCTGAGTTCGGTTTATTTATTACCTACCTACTTACATTATTTATGTACTCACTTACTAACCATGTAAACTATTCTAATGGCTGAAATTCACTTCACTTTTTCTGAATAAAATATGGGGCCATCGAGATTTTTTTTATTGAGTAAATCCCATATCTTAAATTACTCTACCCATTACATGGCTATGCCCAAAGCGATACATTAAATAATTTGTAAGCAATATACTTACCACAAAAAAAAAACAATGAGGAACTTGCACTATTATTCATGTTTAGTGAATAATAAAGAGTTTCGGTTCACTTTGAGATCATACCCAAAAAAAAAATTGAATAAAATCTTAAAAAAAAAACCGACTTCAATCTCACTGAAAAGTATAAAAAAAAATTCAAATAATTCAAATATTATTGAAGTTGGTGTTAGCGTACCTGCTGTGTATATTTGGCACCAACTTCAATAATATTTGAATTATTTTAGATTTTTCAGTGAGATTGAAGTCGGTTCAATTTTTTTTAAAAAGATTTTATTTTAATCTTTTTAGTGATATTTTCATACATAAATATTGAACCATCGAAGACAGTAAAATGATCTAGGTAGGTTATTTTTATCGTCTACATAGTTTTACATAATTCATGTTTCTTCAGAAAAAAATATCCGGTCGTAATGAAATTTGCATGGAATCATCATAGTAGTTTAATCTATCGAATAAAAAAAGAATCATCGAAGTCGGTTCATATTTGTCAGAGTAATGTAATGGACAACATCAGTTTTATGGTTTTTACCAGATAAATTCCCCCACATCGTTTATGGTCCTCCAGGAAGTTCTTATCCGGTTGCGATAAAATTCGTACAGATTGGTTTTTCTTTCGAATAAAAAAAGAATCATTGAAATTGGTAAATATTTGCCAGAGTTATGACCATTTTTGTCCTTAAAAAGCGATATAAAGTCATCTTATAGGTATTCCTGTAGGTTTCTTGCGCAATCACCATTCTTGTTTTTTCAGGAACTACTTATTCGTAAGCAATATTTTATTTATGGGACCCAATTAACGAATTAAAGAATGGATGGAATAAAGATTTTTTCAAATCGGTTCATAATTGCCAGAGTTATGCGCGAACATAAATAGAAAAAAATATATATACAGAGTGTAAAGGACATCGTACCGAAAACCGATACCAGGGATCCAGTACATCATTCTGAACACTCTTTGAAATTTTTCATCGGCTTTTTCATGAATTTCCAAAAAATTAGCCACGTTTTTTAAATAAAATTAGAATAATGTTATTATTGGTATAATAATAAAGCATAATTTTAATTTAAAAACAATTAATTACTTATTTGTGGAAAATTTATTTAATTATTTATTTATTTATTCTTTATGCACTAAAACAGTACATAGGCAATTAATTAATAGGAAATAACTATTATTATTTTAGAAAATTAGCAATGTAATTTGAGAAATACATATTATTTCGCATATATTCATTACATGCTCTAAAATTCATTCATTTGTCATTTTCCATATAGGTAAATGGTTTCTGTAATGTTGTAACGGACATTATTTGACATCTTATAAAAAAAAAAATCGGTATGATGTCCCTTACACCCATTATATACAGACGAATTGAGAACCTCCTCCTTTTTTGAAGTCAGTTAAAAATATGCACAAATATCTTAAATATTCATCATCTGTTGAACATAGGCCTCCCCCTACGAACGCCACAAAGAACGACAGTTGGCTATTTGCATCCACCGGTTACCTGCGACGCGCACAATGTCGTCTGTCTAGTGGGAGGCGGTCTTAAATATTATTATAATAATAATACAAGCCCTGGTTTATGTCCCACTGCTGAGCACGGGCCTCCCCTCTACATGAGGGAGTTAAGACCGTAGTCCACCACGCTGGCCAAGTGCGGGTTGGCGGACTTCACACGTCATTCGAAAGCTATTTAGGCTTTCTCAGACACGCCGGTTTCCTCACGATGTTTTCCTTACGATGTTTTCCTTCACCAAAAGCTAGTAACAATCGCACAAAGACGATTCGCACATGGTTAATTAAATAAATCATAGGTGCGAGCCGGGGTTCGAACCTGCGCACCTTGTTTCCAAAGCAAGCGTTCGCCCACTGAGCTGTTATTGCTATTTTTCTTAAATATTGCAAATCAAAAATTGTCTTTTCTACCTTGGCGCGAAAACGCTCACTCATGTGACGTGACGTCATTCTGCTGTTATGACATTGACACAATAACCTACGACGTAGTCCACATACAACCCAAGAATACAACATACACCATACGTAATATAATTTTCAGAATAATATGATAGATAATCCTTTAACACAATAACGTACCCTCAATTCAATTGACTCACCGCATATGCTTTGGTTCTTTTATCTCTACGCTTGTAAAATTGGAATTTTCTATAAGTATAAAAAAAAACACCGCACCACTACATCCGCTTTGGGCAGGTTTTGAGAATCTGCTTTAATAAAGCCTTTCTCCGTCTTTAATTATCTGTCAATGTTTCTAGTTTAAAGTTTTCATAAATTCCCTCCGTTTTATGCGATAGTTGTTAACTACTTAACCAATCACAAGTAGTATATAAGTACATATTTACAAAAAAAAACTATACCTATATGTATTAGTATCAGTTATATGCTCTCCATAGTACAGTAAGTACAGGCTCTGCCTAGTTTGGGATCAGATGATCGTGTGTGGTTTGTCCCAGAATATTATTAATATACCATTTATTTATTTTCAATTATTTTTTTTAGAATTTTGAACATAAATATAAAAGTACATTTAAAAATATAAATAACCCTTGCAACCGGCTGCGGGAACAGGGTCCTAGCAGACGGTGGTTAAGGTTCCAGAGAGAGGAACTTCCTCACAATGCGTGCGATTTCCAGTAGGACTGCCTTCTGCGTCTGACCCTTAATCCAGCCGTCTAACGTGAGCCTCCTTATTATTATTACAAGTAGAACTATGACGTTAATCTTCCCTGATGGGTATTTGAAATTACATTTCAATTTACGTAACTTAAAGTTGAAAAATTTCGAAAGAAAAATATAATTTTAGAATATATTTTTAAATGCCCTTTTTACAACTAAGTACTTTTATCAAATTATATTCATTATATTTTTTATGTAAGTTCCCCATTAAACGTGGACGTAGTCGTAGGAACAAAAACAAGCCTTTTTCTTAACTGAACAACAACTGAAACTGCTACAACCATAACGATGACAACAACAGCAACAGGTTTGACACACACAGAGGCTGCGCGCGCCATCTGCGACATTCTACAGGTATGAAGATACCGATGCTTAAGATACCTTAATATCTAGGGAAGATGTATGTATTCAAGGTAATACCTATGCAATTTTCGTGTTATATGTTTTTAGAGGCTGCACTAGCATATTATACGATGCGCGCTCTCCCGCATGCGTGAGCCCAGGCTACTCAAGGCCACCTTTATTTAATTGGCGATAGGAACTGACTTTTACCCGTCAGTCATTTATCATAACCTGACCGATACGGTCGTTATCATAGTCAAACCCAAGTAAAACTCTGTTTAGCGAAAATCTTACAAAAACCAATTATTAATATTTGAACCTAATATGAACCAACGCCGCAACAACCAGAGACTTACCTTCCAATCAAAGTAAGTTTTTCTTAAACATTTTTATAGTTCCGTCATTTTATACAAAATAGAATTTCACTAATTAGCCACGATAACAAAGTTGAATTTAGATTATAAAGGATATAACCTCATTATGAGGAATTACGCTAAAATTAAATTGAGATTATAAAAACTTAAATTAATATTCGTGCTGACTAGTAAACATCTTGCCTGTATTTTAATGTTTAGACGTGAATTATTATTATTATGTATTATTAAACTAAATCCAACTTTGTGTCATGACATCGTGAACATTAGAATGACATATTTACTATTATCTTGTCACAATATAATCTTAGAGTGCCCAGCTAATATTTAGGTAACAGGGAAGGCCTGTATCTGTCCAAAATACATAATATTTACGATAGCGTATTATATTATTTCATCGCTTTCCGTCGATTTATCAAGGTATGCCTTAACTTATACCGTAAGAGATAAATTATGAAGACCTAGATGAAAACCTGATAAGGTATATCGCTCTTAAATTAATACAGATTTAAAAATGTTTTGATTGCAGAATTCTCAAAACCCAACATAATTTCGATCCATTCCTTCCCATTTTTATGCGAGAAATGTTATTTTATGAGAATCAAATAATACTATTTTGTTTGAAATTTGATATTTGTTTATTACTGTTGTTAAGTTCATAATTTACTAATATTTTAATTTTAATGATATTAATGATTATAAAAACATATCTCCGCGGTAGATATCAGATGTCCTATAACGTTTTTCAAAAAGCGAAGTTAAAATAAGACTCCAATATATAACTCTAATATGCTAATCAAAGAAAACGATATAATGTCGTGGTAACTGATTGGATGTCACAAATATTGTGTGATGTTACAGGGCAGGGCCACTCAACCCACTACATGACAATTGTCTAGGACATTTTTGATTTTCACCATCGATGATCAAATACCTACGTCAAATAACTACTAATAACTTGATCAATAATAGATGATTGTTGTGTCATTATTTCTTTTGTTTTTTAACGGAATACTTATTTAAAAATATTAATAAAATTATAATGATTTATATATACATATAGGTAAGTACTTATAGGTATTCGAAATAAAAAAATTGTACGAATAACCATTTTTTTCTTAAAAACTATTTTTTCTGTAAAAAAGTAACTTCAACACCTACTACTAAGTAGGATTTGTCAATGTACAAAATAGTGAATGTGTATTTATTATTTAATACCATTATTTCATTTAATTTTCTGTTTCATACCATTGATTTCATTTATTTTATTTTTTATTCTATGGCTAATTAACAAAATATCAAAGATTCAGTCAGTAACCAATTTTATAGACGGTCAAAACGTTCGTTCTGAGAATGGCATAAAAAATATTATTATACCTTTAACCTAACCCGATCCACAGATTTGAAAGACGCAGCAGTTCTTAGGCCTCTAAAAGTTTATTTTGGTAAACACGTGATGCAATTGTAAATGGAATCCTTAGAAAAAAAAAGTTGAAGTGATGTTTTGTGCTCGATTTTAAACACTTTTACCTCCATTGCATATGAACCCGTTTCAGAAGTTTTGGTTTACTTCCCTTTAAGTTAGAGCTAAGTGTAGAGAATAGAATAGAATACTCTTTATTTGCACACCAAAGTAAAACATACGTATATTTGGTGTCGTGTATTTGTTAGAATGATTATTAAAATATTTAATTATGTAAAATATTAATCAAATATTTAAATATATATATTTGACTAGCTGACCCACGCAGCTCCGCATGCGCTATTTTTACGTTAACTAAACTTTTAATAACAAACATTCGCATCGAATACATAACCTCCTTTTTTATAGTCGGTTAAAAACTGGGACCCACTTTTTACTTGCTCTCCGAAGCACGGACCCGTTTAGTTCAAATGGCGTTAAACGGTCACCCATCTATTTAATGACCTAACCTACCACCTAACGTTGCTTATCCCGATCGATTACAAAACCTTGATAACAACTCTCTATGAGTGTTCCCTTACTAATATTTATTATAATTATGAAGAAAAATTGATAAAATCGGACCAAACATATAACCAAAAGTACCCATTTTGACTTTAATCCCCTCTCCCAAAAGAACCGTGCTAGATTACGGGATAAAAAGTATCCTATGTCCTACCTCGTAGTAAGATCTCAAATCATGCGAAGTTTCATTTGAATCCATTGTTTTTTTTTATTCAAGATAAGCTAGTGCTTGACTGCAGACCCACCTGATGGAAAGTGGCGACGCAATCGAAGATGGTAAAGCACACTAGCTTATTAAAAGCCTATTCACTCTAGCCTTGAAGACACCCACATTATAATCGGGCGGGAAAACCGACGCAGGCAAACTGTTCCAATCCTTAGCTGTCTTTATTATAAACGAAGAGGCAAATCATTTAGTCCGGACCGAAGGCACTTTCACCACATAGGGGTGTGTATGCGCAGTGCGTTTCGACGTCCGATGATAGAAGGGGGATGGTGGAATCAAGTCATGCAATTCCTGCGCACACTCTCCAAAATGCATCCTATAGAATACCGAGAGGCTGGCTACTTTGCGCCTGTGCTCTAGGCTTTATAGATTGGCTTCCACTAACCCAGTATCACCAATCAGCCTCTTAGCGCGCCTCTCCACTGAGTCCAAAGCAGATAGCAGGCATTTTGCAGCACCGGCCCATATATGACTACCGTACTCCACACACGACCGAACTTGTGCTTTATACAACATCAGAAGCTGTCCCGGTGTGAAGTACCGTCGGACCTTTGCAAGGACACCCAGCTTCCTTACAGCTACTTTGGCCTTGGACTCAATAAACCGCCCAAAGTTTAGGTTTGAGGAAATTTCAACTCCCAACAACTGAAGGCGGTCGGTGTATTCCAAGGATGCATTCTGAAAAGTAGGAGCCAAGTTAAACGGACTCCTTTTGGCGGTGAACAGACACGCTTGTGTTTTGGTGGCATTGAAACTCACAAGATTGGCATCGCCCCATTCGGAGACTGCCTGAAGTGTGAGATTAGCGCGCTCCACCATGGCCTATCTTTCGGACCGAACAATATCCTTACCGGCCCGAGCACTCGGCAGATATCTTTCTACAACAGTGCTGTCATCTGCATACCCATAGATACCGGGTATCATCAACAGATCGTTAATATGCAGCAGGAAGAGGGTTGCGGAAAGAACGGACCCCTGAGGAACTCCGGCATTAGTTATCATCGGCTCCGATGAGCAGCCGTCAATAACAACTCGGAGAGACCGTTCACTCAGGAAGTCCTTTATCCAGCCGATCAGGCCTGGGGATAAGCCGTACACTGAAAGCTTTCTTATTAGGCTAGCGTGCCAGACTCTATCGAAGGCCTTCGAGACATCCAGGGATACAGCAAGCGCTTCCCCATTTTTCTCGAGGGCCTCGCCCCATACGTGCGTGGCATATACTAGAAGGTCCCCAGTCGATCGTTGTTTCGGTGTGATGTGCAGCCGTGATACAGACAGACAGACAGACAGACAGACAGACAAAAATTAAAAAAAATATAGTTTCGGCCTCAGTATCGGTTATAGAATGCCCTCCAAATATAATTTTCAAAATATCTTCAATGTACAGAATTGGACCTGTTACAGTTTTATTATAAGTATAGAATAGATGGGCCGGTTGGTCTAGTAGTTAGACACCCCGGTCGCTATCCATTAGGTCATGGGTTCGATTCACTAAATATGTATTTACAAAAAAAATAAAAGTACCTATCAGTTGTCTGGTTTCATAATACAGGCTCTGCCTAATTTGGGATCGAATGATCATGTGTAGATTGTCATACAATATTATATTATCGATGTTATTCAATATCTCGCTTCTTGTATAATACTAGGTTTTCTTTACGCGACAATATCATGATGATGATATCAATATCATCATTCTTGTAGCGACATTTTATTACATAAAAATGCAATGTCGTTCGATATTGCGATTCCACACCTAGTGAGGAGTCAATAAAAATATTAAAATGCTCAAAATATATAAGTACCTACCTTGTGAGTTGCACTTAATAAGAAGTTGGTAAAATTTACACTTCAATAAAAAATAGGTTAAAATCAAATCTAGTATAACAACGAGTATAATATTAGAGTCAGACACACACTTCAATATGATACTCGTAGAACAAGGTAAAATTATTACTCGTTTGAATTTTCGTACAGAAAATTTTAGATCGTGCTTTTTAATTTACTTCTAACTAAATTTATTTCTTAAAGGGCAGATAGTTATAATGTATCAGAAAACGTAGCAGTTTTTGGCTTTGCTATAGTTATGGGTAATAAATATCTACTTACTAAAATTTAATTAATTTTAAAATTATTTAGTAAACGTGATAGAACGCTCACAAGGCATTGTGTATGTATGTGGTCGGCATATCGTATAATTTAACTGTTTAATTGACCAAAGATTAATCGTTAACCAGCGCTCGCTAGTTTTCACATCGCTACAGTAATGGAAAGGAGTTTAACAGTCTATATGTCATTATGTATGTATGTCAATTCGTAGCTCAATACCTGTAACGATTTCTCCCCCCGTTGGGTATCGGAGGAGGCGGCTAAAGGAAAATTAGAAGACAAGCAGCAGCGTCTTCCGATTGATATCCAGCTCCACAAATAATCAGAACTGAGATCCCAAAGACGCCTACCAAGCGTGGGGAATGGGGATTATGGCAACACCGTCCCCCGAGAAGTGGATGCTTACTGACATTCAGTAGTGGACGTATTTCAGATGATGGTATAGGTGGTAGGTAATTCAATAGAACGAAGCTGCTGCCATCTGCTTGTTTTCCCTTAATGTCTTCGTACGACACCCAACGGAAGGAGATGACTCACAAAACGTGTCAAATAACAAGTATAAATAATATATATATAGTAAAAGCACAAAAAGCCCGACTCCGAACAAACGAAATAGGCTTAAATTAATAATAATAATAATATCTTGGGACAATCCACACACGGTCATCCGATCCCAAACTATGGAAACCAGACAACTGATACTAATACTTATATACTTTTATTTTTGTAAATACATACTTAAATAGATAAACAACACCCAGACACTTGGCGGGAATCGAACCCACGACCCATCGGTTAGCAGGCAGGGTGTCTGACCACTAGACCAACGGGCCCGTCAATTACATTATACATACAACAAACGTATACACATGTACATATATATATTTCAACTCGACTCGTTAGGACCTTTCATTTGATACCCATATTGAAGTTTTTGGAAGTAAAAAAATACAATACTTTTTTTGAAAAATATGTGCCTCTCCCACAACTAAGACGAATCCAATGGCAAATTATAACTTGCAGTCTATAAAGCGCTTTACGCACGCTTTACACGCATCTTGTGATGTTTTTGTGCAAAGATTAAATTATTTTAGTTATTTTTTTCCGTTCTTCCTGTTTTATTCTCAATAATCAATCAAAAAAACTAGATACGATACGAGTGCCACTACCACAATCGTTTTTTCGCATAAGTCAGAGTTGATTACCCTAGCGCGACCACCAAACGTAGTTATAATAAACTATTTAAAAAAAAAAAAAACCGACTTCAAAGTAAATTATCTAAAAAGCATAAAATAACGAAAATATTATTGAAGCTGGTGTTAGCGTACCTGCTGTGTATATTCTGCACCAACTTCAATAATATTTTCGTTATTTTATGCTTTTTAGATAATTTACTTTGAAGTCGGTTTTTTTTTTTTTAATAGTTTATTTAACACTTTTTTTAGTGACTTATTTTACCAAAATAGGTATCAGCACTATCATGCAACTCGAACGTCTACGTTACAATAACTTACTGAAAACATAAAAAGTTTATATCTCTTAAACTACTGGACCGATTTCGATGAAACTTGTACTCTACCCTAAGTTGAAAAATACTCTAACTATTGCAAAAAGAATTTTCAAAATCGGACTTGTAGTTTCTGAGAAATCCGTGGACAAACCTACATACATACATACATACACTCATAAAATTTGGTAAATTTGTTTAGAAGCCCACATAGACTAACATATATTAATATTACGCATTTTTATCAATATTACATACATACGCGTCGAATACAGAACCTCCTTTTTTGAAGTCGGTTAAAAAGTGAGGTACATACTTAAGCTTAACTTTTGTACACTGATTATTTCGCTAGTTTGTAGGATCCTTTATATAAGACTTTTACATATGACTTATATAACTAATATTTGATTTCGTTTTTCAGCACGGGAAATGGTTTGTTTGCGAAATGCGGTAATTCAAATATATTTTTTTGAATGGCTTAATATAGATGTGCTTTAAGGTGTATATTATTTATTACTGTTTTTTTTTTCATTACTTTGCTGATATAAGTGGGTAAGAAACGATAATAATTATTACTATTTCGTTAGGTAACTACCTAAACAAAAGTGTTTACTGAATAATAATATTAAATATGAATATCTTAGAACTTTCCCCATCAACAAACAACAACTTACTCATGCCATTTTGGACAAATATTTTTGCAAGTTGCTGGAACTAAGAAATCAAAAATCTTTAAAGTAAGTATACCTACTCAGAAAAATCTATTTCTTGCTGTCTGGCACTAAATCTCTAAATCTAGGATTATTGGAAATTAATTTTACACATAAATATTTTTTGTAATCCCATTTTCACTGAAAAATGTTTCTTCAGGATTAAGTATCTGTGAAAATAATCAAGCTAATAAACTTTCCTTTTTTAATTGGCTACATTTATGGGCAACTGTTTAAAGCGAGAATGATTATTATACACTATAGATATAAAAGACGCTAATTAAATTTAAAATATGCCTAAAATGATATGGATATTTGGACTTATTAAAAAGAATTAATGCTATTTAACAATCATATAATAAACTATTTTTAGAAGAAATAAAAAGTGACTTCGATGAAAATTCTCTGAAAAGCAATATACAGGGTGTTACAAAATACCCGGTAAAAAATGTAATTAATTATCAAAGCCAAACATTTTGTCAATCCTAGTAAGCTGTCATGTCAGGGAACCAGATTATTTAACAGAAAGGCCTACGTACCTATTTTACCTAATAATTGTTTTTCAACTTTAATAGTTTTTCTACTTTTGTCATTATACTCCAGTAGGTACAGGCTTCCAAAAAAAATGAAAAGTTGGAAAATAAATATGTTGTCAATTTTAAATCAGTTTTTTTTAAATTTATTATCAAGTAAAAAGATAAATACAAATAAAATGTTCACATAGCACTGTTGACGTTTATTATGACAAAATCTTTTTAAAAAAAAATTGAACCGACTTCAATATCTCTGAAAAGTATAAAATAATTTAAATATTATAGAAGTTGGTGTTAGCTTACCGGCTGTGTATATTTGGCACCAACTTCAATAATATTTAAATTATTTTATACTTTTCAGTGATATTGAAGTCGGTTCAATTTTTTTTTTTAAAAGATTTTATTTTAAACTTTTTAGTGATATTTTCATATATAAAGATTGAACCATCGAAGACCGTAAAATGATCTAGGTAGGTTATGATCACATTATCGTCTATACATAGTTTTACATAATTCATGTTTCTTCGGAAAAAAATATTCGGTCGTAATGAAATTTGCATGAAATCATCATAGTAGTTTACTCTCTCGAATAAAAAAAGAATCATCGAAATCGGTTCATAATTGTCAGAGCAATGTAATGTCGAACATCAGTTTTATGGTTTTTACCAGATAAATTCCTCCTCATCGTTCATGGTCTTCCAGGAAGTTCTTATCCGGTTGTGATAAATTTCATACAGTTTTTTTCTCAATAGTCCGTGTTCAGTGGTTTATTTGCAAACAATACTAGAACAATAATATTTTTTATTTTAAATTTGAGATCGCGCTACATTAATAAAATGTACTTTGATAGTAAACAGACTGCGTTGCTAAGCGTTGCTAAGCCAATTTCATACTGATTCGGAATAAAAAAAAACTATCTGTCTCTTTTGCACTCGTGCAGTTTGTATTTGATTAGAACTTCTCGCTCCCACGCTTTGTTCATTTTTAGAACGTAGTGAAAAATCCTAAATCTATGATTTGATTAGAATTTCTCGCTCCACGCGTTCTTTTTCATCTTTTGAACGTAGTGAAAAAATTCGAAATCTTTGTTTATTTGTTTACAGCTTAATTAATACCGGGCGCGAGTGACATTGCAAATACGCGTTCTTTCTTTTTTTATTTATTTTCTTTTCATTGGTTTTTATTATATTTTTAAAATTCCGATAGCAATACATTGGGACTGCATACATATGATGTAAGGAACAAAGCTCTTGACTTTCTGACTTCATATTTGAATAATAGAATTCAGAGGGTCGATGTAAACGGTAATAGATCTCCAGGATCTGTGGTTTCCCTGGGCGTCCCTCAAGGTTCAATGTTAGGCCCATTTCTGTTTTTAATATATATTAAAAACAGAAATGGGCCTAACGTTCGCGGATGATACGTCTCTTCTATTTAAAGTTAAGCGTAAACTCCATGATTATGACGAAGTGTCCTTTCTAAGGTTGTCCTTGGTTCAATATTAACAATTTAAACCTTAATGAAACCAAAACTATATGTATGAAATTTGTAACTCCTATTGTGAGTCAGCTGGTAACCAATGTAGAAATAAATGGAGCAGCGTTGGATTTTGAGGCTTCCACTGTGTTTTTAGGTATAAAAATTGACGCTAAACTACAATGGGGCCCACAAATTAAGAAGTTGTCGGGTAGTCTAAGATCCGAGGCTTATGCAGTCAAAAAAATTAGACATTTAACTGATGTTGAAACCGCTAGAATTGTTTATTTCAGCTATTTTCACAGTGTTATGTCATATGGTATATTACTGTGGGGATCTTCTGCAGAACTTAATACTATTTTTATTCTTCAGAAAAGAGTTGTGAGAGCCATTTAGTCCATTTACAATCTGGTTCCTATTGATTAACATACAGAGAAATTCAAAGAGATAAATATTCTAACGAACTATTTGAAAATTTAGTGTATGTTAAAAAAAATATTAGTTCTTTTAAAAAGTATAGTAATACACATAATATTAATACCCGGAACAAACACGATCTTGTTGTACATGCCACGCGTCTCTACAGAACAGGAAAATCGTTTATGGGCCAAAGTATACGCTTATATAACAAACTGCCACAGAATATCCGAGATCTTCCAATAAAGAAATTTAAACCTTTGATCAAAAGCCGATTGTCAAAAAAGGCTATTATAAAATCTCGGATTACCTGGAGGATAAAGCTGCGTGGGCTTGAACTGTTCAACTCATGCAATCTTAGAATTTTAAGGCTACTTATGTATAATTTGTAAAACTTTTTACATAATTGTTTATAAAAAATATGACAAAAAAGACAAGCCCGCTGAGTTTCTTGCCGAATCTTCTCAGTAGCGGCCGCGTTACGATCCGGTGGTAGTTTGTAAAAATGATTTTTGTGTAAGTGCCTCTGTGGGGCCTATCTCCTATCTCTATCTTCTATCTATCTATACTATAATAAAACTCAAAGAGCACTTTTTCTGTACATTGAATATTTTTCCAAAATTTCTATGTGGGGGTACTATACTATCGACATAGAGGCCAAAACAATTTTTTTTGGAATTGTTGTCTGTCTGTCTGTCTGTCTGTCGTTCTGTTCGTCCAGGTATCATTTGAAAACCCGTGGATGGATTTTGATAGGACTTTCACTGATGTGTTGTGTAGAAGTCAAGGTGTAAGTTGGTATATAAAACATCACGCTATGTTTCATAGGGGTGAAACATTACTTGCACATATTACCACGTAATTTCCTTTGTATGTGAATAGGGTAATTATACACTGATCAGTTAATCATTAAGATATGTATTATTACGCTATATACAATAGGGACTGAGCAGACATTTAGTTTGCATAAGATATGGCATTGGCGAAGGGTCAATTTTTGTAAGGGGTAAGCCGGTCCGGTACACCCAGGCCATTTTCATTAGATTTCTGTATTGTTCTAAGTACTTTGCTGATAGCAATATGACATTATATCTTTGAAAAGTTAAAATCTCTAGATTATGTATGTATTACAGTCGCAACAAATGCAACAATAAAAGATGCGGAAAACTTAAAACTTTCATTATCGAATATCATTAGACAGTAATTTACGATGTTAGCGTGATTTACATTATGAACAGCGCCATCTATCGGTGAAATTGAACATACAATAACTATAGAACTTTAATCTATATATTATATCAAAGAAAGTCGTGTTAGTTACACTATTTATAACTCAAGAACGGCCTAACCGATTCGGCTGAAAATTGGTGGGGAGGTAGCTTAGAACCAGTAAACGGACATAGGATACTTTTTATCCCGGTAGGTTAAGGTTAAGCAACGTTAGGTAAGGTCATTAAATAGATGGGTGAAACGATTAATATAAAATTTTGGGCGCATATCGGGTAGGTCTGAGAATAGGTCATAAAGTGTATATCATACCGCTAGGTTAAGGTTAAGCAACATAAGGCAAGGTCATTAAATAGATGGGTGAACCGATTTGTATGAAATTTTGTGTGCATATCGGGTAGGTCTGAGAATAGGTCAAGTATATTTCATGCCGCTGATAACATGATTGACGAGGATATATAGAACGAGAGAGGAGAGAGACTGAGAGGGGATTTGAGGAGGGGGTGATGGGGTGAGGGATCGGGGGAGTTAGGTAGAGCAAGTTGGGAGAAGAAAGAGGGAGAGGGTTCAGAGAAGGGACAACGGGGAGAGGAAGAAGGGGAGTGTGACGAGGACCGAAGTGGGAGGGAAAGAGAGACGAGCAAAATGTAATAAAAGCGCGGGTGGAGCTGCGCGGGTCAGCTAGTACATAATAAAGGTATTTTGACTTTTTGATGTTGACTGATAAAATTATGTTTGTGTGAACCAGATGTACATACTTTCTATGATGAAAAGAAAAAATACATGAAATAGATTAAAAATTACAAGCCCACTGAGTTTCTTGCCGGATCTTCTCAGGTTAAGCCGCGTTGTGATCGGTGGTAGTTTTGGGTGATAATTCGAAAGTGTTAATTCTGGCCTATTTTAAATAATATATCGATGAACTTTAGTATCCAATGACTGCAAATAGTTACACTGCACTTTATTAACGCGTGATTATTGATTTTGGAACAGTGAACCGGGTATGACCCAACCCAACGTTGTATTTTGTAAATAAGGACCACTATTTAATTTAGGCATATTAATCCCGTATCTAATAACTCCCAGAATTTATTTGCATCGAACAAAATTGAATTTCAAATTGATGATAAAGGCTGGGGTCCGTTAGCTGCATACTTACCTATTATCACGAATATTTAAGTGTGATTTTATGACGGGCCTGTTGGTCTAGTGGTTAGATACCCTGGCAGCTGACCAATAGGTCGTGGGTTCGATTCCCACCAAGGGTCTGGGTGTTTTATCTATATAAGTATGTATTTACAAAAAAAAAAGTATATACGTATTAGTATCAGTTGTCTGGTTTCCATATTACAGGCCCTGCCTAGTTTGGGATCAGATGACCGTGTGGATTGTCCCAGAATATTATTATTATTTAGTACCTAATGATGGCAATAGACGGGTCCGTTGGTCTAGTGGTCAGACACCCTGCCTGCTAACCGATGGGTCGTGGGTTCGATTCCCGCCAAGTGTCTGGGTGTTGTTTATCTATTTAAGTATGTATTTACAAAAAAAAAGTATATAAGTATCAGTATCAGTTGTCTGGTTTCCATAGTACAGGCTCTGCCTAGTTTGGGATCGGATGACCATGTGTGGATTGTCCCAAGATATTATTATTATTATTAATTGAGCGGTAATTTGAGGAAAACTAAGCAATTAAAGAGCGTATTATAATTATTAGTTTTCCATCTCAAACTTATCTCGCATGATTGTGTGAACTGAGTCACCGTGTTGCCTACATCGGAGACCTGAACAGTAGACTTGAATAATGGAATACATAGTTCTTTACATAACGATTCAGTAATAAAACTACCTATGTGGACTATCGTTATCTAATAATGCGCGAATGGTGTGGTAGTGATTAATGCTGTCCGCGATTTCCACTAAAGCTGTGGAGAGTAATACAGTCTCTGATAATGAATGTGCTGTATCCTTAACCGTGGTCTGAAGGGTGCTTGTTGTGTTGTAAGCTGTAGCGTGCAATGACGTGATGTTTTCGCTGTTAGCAATAGCTGTGTCCTGATCGCTGTGGACTAAGCTTTATGCTTCCTATTGCATAGTTTGCCCGGTCCGAACCAACATAGGTACCCCCCAAAAGAGAAAAGTCGCTCCATAGGGGCAGAAGGGTGACATTGACATTTAAAATTAATATCACCATAAAATCACATTTTGAGAATTAATTCATAGATAAATATTACTAAAAAGTTGGTATTAAGAAAACAAAGTATTTACAAAATACTAAGATACCAAAAGGTATTGAAATACAAGATACACAATACATTTAAAAAAGTATTTTAGATACGTATTTTGTATCTTGTATCTGTATTTCAGATACTTGTATCTTAAATAAGTCACATCTCACCTCAGCATCTCACACATCCGATACAACTCTGAGGGAGTGTCCTAACTAAACGCGATCACGCGATCGTCGCGCGAACGAACGACGCGACCATCGCGCGATGAAATCTCAAACATATGGACGTCGAACGAGTGTCCTAACTGACGGTCGCGCGAATCGCGCGACTGCCAGTACATTCGCCAACCATCGCGCGATGGTCGCGTCGTTCGTTCGCGCGATGATCGCGTGATCGTGTTTAGTTAGAACATCGCCTGAGATATAACAAAAATCCTAAATCTATGGATATAACTAACTAACGCAAAGAGAATATTTAGCGGCAGATTAGCGGTGTGCGATCCTGAGGTGCGATCTGTCTCTTACTGTCATTCAACTGACAGTTATTTCAAACGTGCTTAGCAAAGAGTATATAACGCTGGGGCTAAGGTTACATTAAAAAAGTTTTAAATTAAGGTAGTCCTTAAGTTTCTGCGCATTTTTCTTAATGTAATAATCTGCTACGAAGTGTTAGAAAACATTTTTTAAAAATACACGTCAAGTGCAAGTCGGACACCGAGGGTTCCATAAGATCCATAGCTTCATGATACGATTTATGAACATATTAAAGTAATTTTACTATTGATGTAACCTCAGATAGCAAAAAAACTGAACTACAAAACTAAGTTGCTTGTCGAGATTTTTTTAGGATGAATAAAAACTGTACTACTATGAAACACCATTTTATTAGATATCTATTACCTATAATTATTTCAGACTAGCTGACCCGCGCAGTTATAGGTACGTTAACTAAATTTTAATAGCATAAATTCGCGTCGAATACATAAACTCCTTTTTAAGTCAGTAAAAAATTCGGTTAAAATTTTACTTGCCCTCCGAAGCAGGGAGATGCTTAGTTCCAATGGCACTAAACGGTCACCTGTCTATGTAATAGTGACACATCCTAACCATAATTACTATATCAATTTCTTTCCTCCAAAAACTTCGCAGATAGGGGTGTTTAACGGTATTTTTTTACATTTATTATTATCAGCCAAAAACTATGTGAAGTCCTTTCATATGATATCCCACTCGATATAGTAGCCTTACTTTGAAATTTTGTACTCATTTCGACCCCCGTTATAAAAAAAGTAAAAGAAAAAAAAACGCCGCACACTGTAAACGCTGGTGGTTGCCACACGCCACAAAACGCCGACACAAGCCACTCGCGCGATTCCCCCACCCCTCTCTCCCTTAATTTCACTGCAAGCACGAGTTAAAAAAAGTAGCGGCCACCGACCACAAGTGTCCAACATCGACCACAAGTGGCTGTCGCGAGCGTCAGCTTCTTTTGTAGCCGCTTCTAGCTTCAAGTGGCGGCGATTGTGGATGTGGCCGGTGGCCCGTTTGCGGCGACACTAAGGGTTCCTTTTTTACCTTTTAGGTATGGAACCCTAAAAAGATAAATGAAATGGTAAAGCTGTTCTCAACTTATAGCGTGACCAGGAGAAATAGGTGTTCATTTTTATATATATACTAGCTGACCCGCGCAGCTCCACCCGCGCTTTAATTAAATTTTGCTCCCTTTTTCTCCCTACTCCTTTGATTTATCTCTCTCCATCTCTCTCTCTTATAATAAATATCTAATTCTATGCTCTTTCTCTCCCCTCCTGCTTCGGTCCCCGTCTCACTTCCCCTCTTAATCTCCCCGTTGTCCTCTCTGAACCCTCTCCCTCCTCTCTCTTCTCCCAACTTGCACCCTCTCACTCCCCCCCCCTGCTCCACCTAACTCCTCCGATCACTCACTCCGTCACCCTCCCCTCTCCCTCTCTTGCACCCTCCTCTCGTTCTATATATCCTCGTCAATCATGGTAGGTATCGGCGGCATAAAATATACTTTATAACCTATTCTCAGATCTACCCGCAAAATTTCATACATATCCGTTCAGCCATCTATTTAAAGACCTGGCCTTATGTTGCTTAACCTTAACCTAGCGGTATGAAATATACTTTGTGGCCTATTCTCAGACCTTCCCGATATGCACAAAAAAAATCATACAAATCGGTTCACCCATCAATTTAATGACCTGGCCTTATGTTGCTTAACCATAACCTAGCGGTATGAAATATAATTTATGACCTATTCTCAGACCTTCCCGATATGCACAAAAAAAACATACAAATTTCTTCCAAACTTATCGAAGTCTCAGGAGACCGCCGTGCTGGTAGCTTTTTCTGCCAACGTATAAGCTTGGCCATACAAAGGGGTAATGCCGCCAGTCTTTTAGGTACCCTTCCCTCCCAGTGCGGCGACAACTTTGAGGAAGTTTTTTACCTAGTTTAAGTGTACATGTTTGTAAATAAACTGTAAATATTTTGTATCAATAAAAAAAATAAAAAAAAAATCGGTTCTCCCATCTATTTAATGGCCTTACCTAACGTTGCTTAACCTTAACCTACCGGGATAAAAAGTATCCTATGTCCGTTTCCTGGTTCTAAGCTACCTCCACACCAATTTTCAGCCAAATCGGTTCAGCCGTTCTTGAGTTATAAATAGTGTAACTAACACGACTTTCTTTTATATGTATTTATAGATTAAAGTTCTATAGTGATTGTATGTTCAATTTCACTGATAGATGGCGCTGTTCATAATGTAAATCACGCTAACATCGTAAATTACTGTCTAATACATATTCGATAATGAAATTTCTAAGGTTTTCTCATCTTTTATTGTTGCGACTGTAATACAATCCTACCTATACATACATACACTACCTAGACTTGGGGAGTTTCATTAAAATTTCACGAACCCCCCTGAGCCCTGACCTTGAAGCGTTTTTTGGGAGCGCTGTTCATTGTGTGTAGTGTGAATTGTAGTTGTACATTTTATTGCGTTAGATTAGATGATTTCGAGTCATTTTAGGTCTTTTACCTAAGTAAAAATTTAGCAATTTCGTATTCTCAATTTCTACCTACCTATACAAAAGTAGCTTTGGGGGTGCAGCGGACCTAACCGCTGGCTATTAAATGAAATGGTATTTTTCCCTTACCTATTTCTTTCCTAATCTAGTTTGGACTCGCTCGGGATTTACAGATTTTAACTTTTCAAAGATATAATGTCGTATTGCTATCAGCAAAGTACTTAGAACAATACAGAAATCTAATGAAAATGTCCTGAGTGTACCGGACCGGCTTACCCCTTATCAAAAATTGACCCTTCGCCACTGCCATATCTTATGCAAACTAAATGTCTGCTCAGTCCCTATTGTATATAGCGTAATAATACATATCTTAATGATTAACTGATCTGTCTATAATTACCCTATTCACATACAAAGCAAATTACGTGGTAATATGTGCAAGTAATGTTTCACTGCTTAGCCCCTATGAAACATAGCGTGATGTTTTATATACCAATTTATACCCCTACTTCTACACAACACATCAGTGAAAGTCCTATCAGAATCCATCCACGGGTTTTCAAATGATACCTGGACAAACAGAACGACAGACAGACAGACAGACAATAATTCCAAAAAAAATTGTTTCGGCCTCTATGTCGATAGTATAGTATCCCCACATAGAAATTTCAGAAAAATATTCAATGTACAGAAAAAGTGCTCTTTGAGTTTTATTATAGTACTAGCTGACCCACGCTGCTCCGCATGCGCTATGTTTACGGTAACTAAACTTTTAATAACAGACATTCGCATCGAATACATAACCTCCTTTTTTATAGTCAGTTAAAAACTGGACCCACTTTTTACTTGCTCTCCGAAGCACGGACCCGTTTAGTTCAAATTGCGTTAAACGGTCACCCATCTACTTAATGACCTTACCTAACGTTGCTTAACCCGATCGATTACAACACCTTGATAACAATTCTTTTTTTTTTTTTTTGGGAATGATAGACGCTGTTAGCCGCAGATGGCCATTGCAGCTTCACCGGACAATAGGAGGCGAGCGCTTGAAGCGCTCTAGCCTTTACGGCAGAAGTAGCGACGAGCACAAGGGCACCTCAGGGAGGCACGGCCTCGGCTTGGGCTGTCGCTTAAGAGAGGGCTGAGTTTACCACCGGTTCACAACGCGCCCCCACTGAGAAGAACCGGCAAGAAACTCAGTGGGGTGATGCACGTCGTTGCGGTCGCATACGTACGACCCTTCGGCCTCGCCGGCGAGACCGGTGTCTGATAGCTAGTGTAGCATACGGTTGTCGGGGAGGGGCGGCGCATCCCGGTCCAATAGGACCGTCATGGGGTCAGCAGGGTCGTGCAGTACGTGCCGTGGTCTGCGGCGCGAGTCAGAAGGACTAGCGGCGTAATCGGCGGCGGCGCGGATTAAACTGTTCGCGTGACGGGACGCGGATTCAAAGTAGCGTTTCGACGCTTCTTTGAGGAACTTACGAAGGGGATCTAATTTGAAATCGGAATGGATAACAACTCTCTATGAGTGTTCCCTTACTAATATTTATTATAATTATGAAGAAAAATTGATAAAATCGGACCAAGCGTATAACCAAGTACCCATTTTGACTTTAATCCCCTCTCCCAAAAGAACCGTGCTAGATTACGAGATAAAAAGTTTCCTATGTCCTACCTCGTAGTAAGATCTCAAATCATGCCAAGTTTCATTTGAATCCATTCAGTAGTTTCGGCGTGATGCGCAGCCGTGATACAGACAGACAGACAGACAGACAAAAATTAAAAAAATTACATTTTCGGCCTCAGTATCGGTTATCCCCCTCCCAGCCCTCCAAATATAATTTTCAAAATATCTTCAATGTACAGAATTGAACCTGTTACAGTTGTATTATAAGTATAGATAGATACAGATAGATAGAAGATGATTCAGTCGCCAAAAAATTATTTTTGATGATTAATAGTTAGGTAGGTACGAGTACAATCCATAATTTTCTGTAACGAAGTGCCACATAGAAAATACCTAAACACCACAGAAAAATCCAAAAAGTTTTGGGTCAAAACTTTTTGACCCAAAAATTAATATAAATAGCACTTATTGGACTTCAATTACTTACATAATTACTACATAATTATTTATTAAATGGTAAATGCAATAAACACCATATTGCATACTAAAAACATATCGTAAGCTTATCGTAAGTTATATCGACTTTAACGCCATACTTCTAAAAATAAAATATATGTAATATCATTTGTTTGGCTTATTCGATTGCGATGAAAATGTTTGTAAGTGATGTAAAGCTTGGATGTTACCGCCAGATGGGCCACGTATTTTCTGCAAGTTTCATGCAGATTTGTACAGCAGTTTTAGCGTGATGCAATTTCCAACATTTTCATTCATATTTTAGTTTTAATGATGAAATGATGATTGATTAAAGCCTGACCCAGTTTGAAATAAATACATATTTTTCCCATCATCAGTAGGTAATAAAAGAGAAAAATATAAATTGAAAGAATATACAACGTGCAATGTATGTATTTTAGTACTACATATTATTTATTTACACAAACTGTAGTCGATGATATTTACCTGTTGGTATCATATCTATTCCGATTGTTAATAACTGGAGTTAAATCGTGGTGATACTAGGTAATACACCTAATTTATCAATGTTTGACAGTCTCATTGATACAATAGACTTAGCTCAGCGTTACATTAGTATGAACTGGGTATGAAGAAAAATTATACCTAAACAGTTTTGACCACGAGTGCACAGTCCATTTGTCGGAAGTAAAATGCACGTAAAGATGTAAACAATGCCGCCCCTTACTTTGTTAGAGAGATTATTAGACTGTTCATGACGACATTAAATCGCATTAAATTTAGTAAGTAGGTACAAAACAAAAAATAAACTTCGCTAACATAACATGTTTGTGTTATGTATTTACACGTGTATTGTAAACATAAGTACTTAATAGTCTTAGACATAGAAGAATAAATAAACTCATGGAACTTTTCATTTGTAAAAAAACTTGACAAGACCAATATGTTTCACAGATTATTTCTTCTGGTATGTACTTAGGTTGTACTTAAGAGCCACAACAAACTTCATCTACTTACACACAAAAGATTCGTAGCGAAGTAAAAACAGTATACCTATTGGACATTATGTAATTGTTACGTGTTTTATTAATGAATCTAGCAGTAGCCCGCGGCTTCGCCCGCGTTGATTTTGTTTGTAACACGTGTTTTGAATTAGGTATCATGGTTTTTCAAAATATTGTTTAATAAGTATCTAGTCTAATAAGTATCAAGTAGACATATTTAATGACATATCCTGTATTTTTGAGCAAGGCATAGTAGCTTCTATTATAGTGCTGATTCTTAAATATTCACCGCTATATAATACATTTATTGAAACAAAATATTTACAGTTTATTTACAAACATGTACACTTAAACTAGGTAAAAAACTTCCTCGAAGTTGTCGCCGCACTGGGAGGGAAGGGTACCTAAAAGACTGGCGGCATTACCCCTTTGTATGGCCAAGCTTATACGTTGGCAGAAAAAGCTACCAGCCCGGCGGTCTCCTGAGACTTCGATAAGTTTGGAAGAAATTTATTTCACCAAAGCGTGCGTCTCATGAGACCAAGGCCCCATGGTCTCCACCGCAAAGGGCGCAAATATATAGCTCGAACCTAGAGCTGCATACTTGCGTCGCTTTGCAACACTAGCGGTCGCCGCAGCCCCTCCAGCCGCCCTGCAAGTTGCCGGGGTGTGGGACCGCAGCAAGTGTGTCGACACATGTCGCATCCCACACCAGCGGCTTTCCATGTTGCCATGGTATTAAAGTGACACCATCAGGCCTCTTGCCGTCATCTCGTGTAATGCCGACTGGTTCCAGTACGGCAGGGACACCGGCAGTGACAAGCCCCCTGCGAATAATATCATTAAGGGCGGCATGGCGTGACATACGGCCAGCGCTACGCGAGCAAGACAGCCCGTGGTGACCATATTTATCTACGTACTCCCCACAGCGACAACGATGAGGAAGGTTGGTCCTGGCACCCACCCGCAAACAAACTGCAAGACTAAGTGTGGTATTGGTCAATAAGGTACCAATATGAGACGATGGCATAGCCTGCAGCCAGTGACCGGACTCCTTCGCAGAGACAGCTAGCAAACGCGCACGATCCAAATCGTTAACGCTGGATGTTAAAAGTGAATGCCAAATTGAATTACAGAGTGGTTTATCCCACTGTCTCTGAGAGTGAGTTAAGATTGGAGGGTCAGAACCCGGGCAAGCCAAAAGCCAGGCATTTCTGGCCTCACTCAAATACGTCACCTCAACAGATCCTAAGGCTGAGACAATAATAGACCTGCTGAGGGTTTCCGTACTATATACCGAAGACAAAAATGCCGGGAGTGCTAGATCGGAAATTTTGCGGACACCCAGACCACCTAAACCAATCGGTAAAGTAGCCTGGGTCCATACCCGATCCTCTTCAAAAGGACAGTTTAAAATTTTTGTTAAACAACACCGAATTAAATCATCCAAGATTGTTAAATGACTTTTAAATTTAAATAGTTGAGAACAGCGAAGAAAATAAGTGAATTTGGGCACAAAAAGGCAAAAACGAATAATGAAGAATGCTAAATGTGAGTTAATTTTGAAGATTCGATCAGAGGAATCATGGAATTTTTTTATTTTTTCATCTACGAAACTGGGTATGGCTTCGTCCAGAACGGGGGCACCGAGAAGGTACAGAGATTCCTTAGACAGTACCTTAATATTAGATGCCAAAATACTAAATTTGTTAATAATGAGGTTCTTTCGAGCCTCAGACACTGAGTCCAAAACAAAGATTTCACACTTTGAAAAGTTAAATTCTAGACCGATTTTTTGAAACTCGTTAATAAGAATTTCGAAGTCATCATAGACCGAATCTGCTGAACCCCCCAAAGTGCCATCATCCAGATACCAGACATTAAATTTGGAATTTAGAGTACATATGATCTGATGGATTGCCAAACTAAAGATAGCGGGACCAAGAGGGTCACCTTGTTGACATCCAACAGCTGAACAAATAGGATGTTCATTATATAATAATTTGGATGGTTGGCCATAACATTGAAAGACATATGGGTAAATTTCTGGAATGTTGTTTTGTACTTGTGTCAACAAAGCAGCTCTGTCTACAGAATTGAAAGCATTTTTGACATCCACCTTAAGCAAGACCTCACCTCCATTCTGCAGTAAAAAGGTGCGTGCCGCATGGACGGCTGCCTCACAACCACCCTTTGAGCCAAATCCGAGCTGTATGGGCTGAAAAATTTGGGATACAGTAGGGAGGATGCGACGGCAGCAAACTTTAGAAGCGATACGGCGGATGGTAGAGCCTATCGCTATAGGCCGAATGCCACCGTCTTTTTTGGATAGAGCGCACAAATTAGCGCCATATAAAACATCGGTAATTTCTAGAGGCACCTTGCCCGCCAACATTAGATTAATCAGAGCGGTTAAATTAGAAAGGAATGACCTGCCAGCGTCCCCGACGGCGTTACTTACAAGGTCTTTGAGATGTTGAGGGGTAAGGCCATCAAGGCCGCCAGCAGAGCCACTCTTAAAGGAAGAAATGCAGTTCATAATTTCGACAGTATCCGAAATAAGAATCCGCTGATCTAAAGGGGGTGCGTCAGGGAAATGAAGACCTACTGAAGGTGAGGGATGTTTGGACATCAATGCGGAAAGCGTGTCCGCATTATTTGGAGCAATAATATCGCTGGAAAAAAGCATCCGTGCTGCGCCTTTAAAATCACCATCATTTGCTTTTGTTTCAATTTTGTGAATGATATTACCAGAGACTCGAGATCGAATAGGGGAAATGCCAAAAGACAAATCCGAAATAACATTATTCAAATCAGAACAATTTAGTTTAATTTTTTGCGTAAGAGAAATTTTTTCACCTGCCTTGATTGCAGTAACATGCAGCACTCTGTAAGGAAATGTAAGCAGCTCTTCCCAAGCACACTGTGTATTATGATTTAGAATTTTTTGAATGCAACTGCTCAGGGCATTGGCCACTGAAATACGAGCACCACGAGGAATGCGCTTAATGAGAGGAACATTTCTTTTTAGTGAGCTAATACGCTGCCAGAATGGAAGGTTTGTGACATTCGAATTTGCAGTCGAAACCGGGCGAGAACAAGATGGGTCTGACACAGGCACAGCAGGATGGGACTTATGAGCCCTCCCGATGTGAATATTCAAACCTCGTTTCCCGCGAAAGAAGCGTGCTTGAGAACACTGATCACACTTTACTAAATTTTCCAGCGCACTATTACTCACCTGGCTGCAAGGCTGCGGCATTGGGGCCAGGATAGTTCTATTTACATCTTGCATATAAAACACTTATTTAAAAAAACCGCTATTATTTAAAAAAATCCGGTCACGTTTAGTTGGACTCGCACACCTTCATTGGACCTATTAATGTTATTTTACTATTCGTCTAACACCAAACCAAAACCACATAACACCAAAACCAACCAATAGCAAAAAACCAAACCGCAAAACTAAGTTTGGCTGTCGAATTTCTTTTGGGATTTCTAAAGAATACACACATCATCATCGAAAAATCATTTTATATTTCCTGTAAAATACAGATTGATAAGTATGTATCACCTATAATATTTTTTGACATTTTCGATTTTAAGTCAAAAACTACGTAACATATACCAAAATAAAAATCTGTTTTGGAATTTCCAAATAAAGCCTTTTCTTAGGATACCCCATTCGATACAGTAGTCTCACTTTAAATTAAATTTTGAGGATCCTTTTCGCTGCCCATTATAAGAAAATAAAAGATTTTCTTTTCATTTGTATTTTTGTGATGAGGTTGGGTGTGTAATTAAGTCTTATGACTGTAGGTCGAAACACCATTTTTTGGACTCCAATCCTTTGGGAGTTGATTTTCAAAAAATGAATATTTAGACAGGTGTAGTTGGATGGTGTATTGGCAAAGTTTCATCAATGCAGCATGTCCCATTCACAGCACCACTACTTTTTTTTGTCGTATGGTTAGTGGCCAAACTGGTGTCAGAGTTTTCAAGCTGCCCTTAGGCCTCTGACTCAGCTTAACGACTGCTGCCTAGATGACAATAGCCGGGACCGACTTTTAACGTGCCCCTCCGAAGCAAGGAAACGCTCGGTTCAAATGCCACTAAGTGGTGAACCATCTAAGGACTGACCTCGCCTGACGTTCCTTACCCAACTGATTGTGTATCGACACAACAGTGGTTACAACTGGCTATGAGCATCTCACCACCACTTATTCATCCACGTTTATGTTCCATTCTCTCTTTTTTCCATCCCAAGGTTGCCTGGAAGAAGTTGCGAATAGCGGATGAGGCCGCCCTTTGTATTTAAGTATATATTATGCTTTACTTTATGTGTAAGTTTGTGTGTACAATAAAGAGTACATATATCTATATATATATTTTTTCGCGTTATACTCAAAACCAGCCACAAAAACGCCAGTAAAGGTAAAGGTAGATTTTCAAAAAGTTGTGATACCCGTGTTTCATAATTTCTTTTGCTCCGTACATTGAAAAGTTTCGCGCCCATGTGATGTAATAATTTTTTTTTCCATACAAACTTTGAGAGCCCATTTGACCCACTTAGGTGTGGAACATCGAAAATCCGTTCCTATTGTTCACTCAGCCTATTTGAATAATGTTGATTCCAAATTTCAAGATTCTACGTTAAATGGTTTTGGCTGTTTCGTGATTCTTATAAAACTTATAAAACATCATAAAAATTTCAAGTCTCTAACCCAAGCCGTTTAGGCTGTGCGTTGATATGTCAGTCAGTCAGTCAGTTTCTTCTTTTATATATACAGATAACGCCAAACCTCAAAAATATTTTATTTATTTAAATTAATATAAGTAGCTGACTCTTATTTATTGCTTTCGTCAAAGATTTTAGTTTTTATGGTTCCGTACTTAAATTAAAAGATAAAAAGAAACCCTTGTTGCGACTTCGTCTGTCAGTCTATCACCCACAGATATACTACAGAAACTACTAATGCTATCGATTTAAAATATAGAATAGTTTTTAACCGACTTCAAAAAAGGAGGAGGTTCTCAATTTGTCTGTGTATATATATTATATATATATGTGTGTATATTATCTCTGTTCGCGCATAACTCTGGCAATTACGAACCGATTTGAAAAAATCTTTCTTCCATCCATTCTTTAATCCGTTTATTGGGTCCTATAAAAAAATATTGCTTACATATAAATAATTCCTAAAAAATCAAGAATGACGACTGTGTAGGAAACCTGCAGGAATGCCTAAAATATGACTTTATGTCGCTTTTTGGACCAAACGTGGTCATAACTCTGGTAAGTATTTACCAATTTCAATGTTAGACCCTAAGAAACATAGAATTTTATGCCCGGACTTCTACACAATACATCAGTGCAAGTCCTATTAAAATCTATCCACGGGTTTTCAAATGATACCTGGATACCCAGAAAGACAGACAGACAGACAGACAATAATTCCAATAAAATCTTTTTTTTTAATTGAACCGACTTCAATATCACTAAAAAGTATAGAATAATTTAAATATTATTTAATCATAATCATAATATATTTATTTGCATAAAAACATGGTATAATAAGTTCGGTGGCAAGTAGGCCGTGCCTCCCTGAGGTGCCCTTGAGCTCGTCGCTACTTCTGCCGTAAAGGCTAGAGCGCTTTAAGCGCTCGCCTCCTATTGTCCGGTGAAGCTGTAATGGCCTTCTGCGGCCAACAGCGTCTATCATACCCAAAAAAAAAAACTATTCATTCTATCTGTGCGCGTGGTGGAATAAAGACGTGCCAAGTACTTCAGTGTTTTACTCAGAAAGAATAATTAACACTGCTTATTCGTAAGTAATATTTTTTTTATGGGACCCAATCAACGGATTAAAGAATAGATAGAAGATAATTTTTTTCAAATCCGTTCATTATTGCCAGAGTTATGCGCGAACATACATAAAAAAATATATATAGACGAATTGAGAATCTCCTCCTTTTTTGAAGTCGGTTAAAGAAATTGTTTTGTCCTCTATGTCGATAGTATAATATCCCCCACATAGAAATTTTGGATAAATATTCAATGTACAGACAAAGTGCTCTTTGAGTTTTACTATAGTAAGTAGATTATCATGCATACAAATGATCATGTAGCAGGATTTGGGCTACATTGCCATAATTTATGTTTTGTCATTCGTAAGATAATCAGATTTTTCAGTAGGTAAATAATTCAAACGTCGATAGGCAATTAGATGGAAATACGTAATAATATCGATAGCGCAAGCTTATAACAACAAATGCAAAAGTATTCAGTGAATTGTAAATATCGTAAATAGTTTGATACTGAACTGTGATAATTAGGATGTGCACAGATTTCTTACTGCTATGCAGATCTCATTTCTATTAACGTGCCGTCGGAAATGTGAAGTAGATATATAAATTAAATATATAAATAAATAAAATACGGGTAATACAACGGGATAAATAGATAAATAGGTGGCAGGCCTCCCACTAGGTGGACAGACGACATTGTGCGCGTCGTAGGTAACCGGTGGATGCAAATAGCCAATTGTCGTTCATTGTGGCGTTCTAAGGGGGAGGCCTATGTTCAGCAGTGGACGTCTTCCGGCTGATGATGATGATGATGAAATAGATTAAATCCGGGTTTAGTAGGGATATAAAGTCATTAATTGTGTAAATTACAATTTTAATTTAGTAATGTATTGTTTGCTCCGCATTTATGTTTTTAACACGCTTTTTTATTGTTGGTAAATAAAAACACTCTGTGTTATGTTAATGCACACAGTGTTGCATGAACGTGAACAGATTAAAGCTTTTTTATTTATGGTTATTATTACGTTCCGTTCTTCTAATTAATTTTTAAGCAATAGTTAATCAAACATTAGGTACTTTGGTGTAGACAAATACCTACTGTATTTAAGTTGGATAACTTAACTATTCACATACATATCTTTAAAATTGTCAACAATTATAAAAATAAACATTTACAAACCATAAAAAGTCGCCTAAAATTCTTTCAATATTTTTGTCTGAGCCAAAATCACTGCTAAAAAAGTTTTTAATTTCATATACCTAAACTTCAAATAAACGATTTTAAACAGGTTTTCATTAATGGGTTTCGTACGTAGACGTTGAAAAAGGCGACTTCGGCGGTCTGTCTGTCCCACGACACACCAATATATGTACGTACATATATCAGGAACTTCTGATGCTATCGATTTGAAATTAGAAAAAGTTCTAAATTTTGCATATTCAATCTCATCTGCAAATGTTATTTTTTTCTAGTACTTATTGTTATTTAATATTAAGTCTGTTTTTGATTTATAATTACAAATGTAAAAAAATTCGTCCCCGGCCCTTTATCTCCGTAGCTTGTGAAGGGAACTGAAATAATTTACAGGTAAGTAATAAATGTTTGCGGAAATGTTACACTATTATGAAGTATTTTGAAATCATCGAAAAACTTTGTCCAACGTTCTTAGTTATGCGCCAATCCTATTTATTACTTGAGATGTTAGATGAATAGCAAACTAAATTTAATAAGTCCAATACAATTTAATAATCCAAAGTACGTAACTAATGGTGCGCGAGTCCGACTCGCACTTTACCATTTTTTTACTAACGACTAGCTGACCCACGCAGCTCCGCCCGCGCTGTGTTTACGTTAATTAAACTTTCAATAGTATACCTACCTACTTTCGCATAGAATACAGAATCTCCTTTTTTAAAGTCTGTTAAAAACTTGGACTCATTTTGTACTTGCCCTCCCAAGCACGGAGACGTTTAGTTCAAATGGCGTTAAACTGTCACCCATCTATTTAATGACCTTACCTAACGTTGCTTAACCTGATCGATTTCCAAATATTGTTAGCAACTCTCTATGAGTGTTCCCTTACAAATATTTATTATAATTATAATGAAAAATTGATCAAATCGGAGCAAGCGTATAACCAAGTACACATTTTGACTTTGATCCCCTCTCCCAAAGGAACCGTGCCGAATGTCGGGATAAAAAGTATCCTATGTCCTACCTCGGAGTATTAACTAAAATCATGCCAAGTTTCGTTTCAATCCATCCAGTAGTTTCGGCGTGATGTGCAGCCGAGATACAGACAGACAGACAAACATAAAAAAAATACATTTTTGACTTTAGTATCTGTTATAGAAAACCCTCCAAATATAATTTTCAGAATATCTTCAATGTACAGAATTGGACCTGTTACAGTTTTATTATAAGTATAGATCTTATTCGTAAGCATGAATTAAATAAGTGTGAAGCGTTGTTGTCCACATTGCTTATAGTTAATGTTTAAAGTCATCATTGTTTAAAAATACTAATCAATTTTTTTAATCCAGGTACTTCAACTTCGCAACCAGAAGAGCTTCGGTCACCATTTCGATGTTTTAAATTATCATATCATCGTGAATGGATAAATCGGGTTCACCTTGAATTTCTTAGACTAATTGTGTGTTTCAATCCAAACTACATTTATGAGAAATCTTTCAGCCCGCCGGGAAAACGTACAAGATCCGTAGAAGTATATTCTGTCAGCCAATCAACACCGGAACTACGAAATTTCCAATACGGGCACCAAAGGCACCATTCATATAACCAAGATTCATCGCCTGAGGTAGATGAGGAAGAAAGACAAACTTTTGTTGTTAGGGCGGAAGTTCATGTGGCTACAATCAGTGAACGGACATCATCACTAAGAAATGTAGAATCGATTGCCCTTCATCGTCCAAAAGCCATTTCAGCGGTTCTTCAATCGCCGCTTAAAAAGACCATAATAAACGCTCTGCCTGTGAAATCAGACGATCAATATCATAGTTCAGGAAACCAGAGCAATTTTAAATCAAATAAATATCAAGGCCACGAGGATTTCAAAAAGTATACATATTTGATCTCCGAGAGGCATAGATTGAACATACAAGATACTGACGATAAAACTGAAACGTCTAAGTCGTCTGGTAAAGCACATACGCAACCAGATATTAACATTTACGACAATCCCTTATACAAAGAAGACGACGAATTCTGGAATCAACCTCATTGCTCGAAATATTCTCCACCAAGTAACTGTAGGATCGAAAATAATTATTTAACTAAACGCTTGCAAGAAACAGAACAAGATAAGGAAAGAGAGGAGCAACGAGATAGCTTCTCAGATACGCTTCCTTCTCGTAACTGGCGGCATTCCCGCCATAGAAAGGGCTTTCAACCATGACGCTATGAACGACTGATAGGAGACATTCGTCATAGTCCTGATAATTTTTATATTAATATAAACGAATTATTTGAGGAATTCTTTCGAAGAATAACCGAGGAACGCTTTGAAGAACGTTACCCGTCGCCTCTACGACAACGTTTACCACAATACCGAAGACCCCCGCAACTCCGGACCCCCCGACCCAGGTGCAACCCACACAGCGAGCAGCCGATGGGAAGGATGAACCCTCTGGAGGATCAGGAAAGGAAAGTCATAATAGAATTTTGCCATTTGCTTGAAAAATCCAAGCAGCTGTTTAATGGACTGCGGTAAGTTTCTATCCCACTGTTAATTTAATGCCAAGTTTCAAGAAACACAGTCTTGCAGCTCTTTGAGTAAAAAATGAACGGCTGTTTTCATTAAATTATCTGTGTGTTAGAAACAAAATAATTTTGAGCAGTTCTGACGTCCATACCCAAAAAGACTTGGAAATAATATCACTCATAGCGCCAAGCCAGTTGACAATGACTATTTATCAGTTGTTTCATTAAATTCATAAAAAAGAAATTAATTAATTAAACCACAGTACCGTTATTCGAAGCTTATAATGAGAGCGGCACTTCCGGTTTCCCGTCATATTTCTTCCTATTGGTCTACTTCACTGTGATTTGATCGGACGTGACGTCATATTGCCAGGCGGGTGGGGGGAGCTGTTGTAAAACACGCTCACTCCATTCGTGTTCATTGGCGTCTTGTTTCCCGTCACGGACACCCGTCCGAGGCTACAATATACAGCTGTTTGTGGAATTTAAATTAAGTTCTAAATCTAAATAATTCCAAATATTGAATAACAATATTTGCTACAGATAGTTGAAGCCGAACAAAATGCACGTAAGTACAAAACATTTTTAACGGTGTTTGCCGTTCGTTTTGTTTGTGTTCCTAATGAAATGTTTTATACTATTGATAATGAAATGTTTTATTCTATTAAATAGTGTGGTTTGAATATAGTGCAAGTAAATTGGGCTATGTTGGTCTAAAATTTGTATTAATCATTTTTCGTTTAGCCCATTGACAGTAATTTGTATATTTGAAAACTTTAAAAATTAATATTTAATACTTGTGCTGAATTGATATTTTTATTAAAGTTTAATGTGGGTAAGCTTATATGTACAATATTTCTAAGTAGATAAAGTAACACTTAGTTACGGACACATAAAAATGTAATATTACAATTTGTAATCTACCTGCAGTTTAAAACATTTACAGAACTATTTTGTAGCCAAGTCCTACGATAATATAGTACATCTACCTGCAGTTTTAAGCATTTGCAGAATTATTTTGTAGACGAGTTCTACGATAATAATACATCTCTTACAGTTCGTTCTAAGCTTTTTTCAGAATGGATGGTCAATTTACAATAATAAAATCTGAACAGTGAAACAGTGACATTAGTTGTACTTGAAGAAAAGGCGCTCAGGCGTTATCAATGTGGTGTGATAATTGGATAAATTCAGTAAACAAGTGAGTTTTGTTAATATATTACTTTGATTGTGCGGTATCTGTAAGTTCACGTGTGCTGACAAGTAGAACTATACTCATAGGGTAACCTAGGATTGGGAATTAAAAGCCTAGATACAGTACAAATGGAGTATTTAAGTCTTATAATTGTGGCCGCCACCTCAATTTTACAGACAAACCATTTGCGACCATATTTTTTGTTGTATCTAACAAAAAAAAAAAAAAAAAAAAATGCTGCTAAAATAGCAGGCAATGATATTATATACAATATCATTGTATCATTGCTTGCATGACAATATTTCGTAGTCTTCTTGTGTGGGCTATGTAGGTTCATTACTATTATAGTCTGTGAGCGGAAAGGTGGAAATATAACTGTTTCAAAGTTAATTGAAATACAATTACGGTTTTCTTTAGAATCTCTTAGAACTTTTTCAGTAAGTTTGTGCGACGCATTATTGAGTATTGAGAAACGTAGAGATGCTATCATATTAACAAATCTGTTTGTCTTGGAGAAATCCAGTGCATGCGTACGCAACGCAGTAACTTTTAGTGACTAATACACAAAATTCACGTATATATATGGCAAGCCTCGTATGGTTACAATCAATATAAAGTACTATCTCATGGCACAAGTTGCCATCCATCGTTGCAGGATGGGTGCACAAATTATAAACCTCCCATCTCGGAGGCAGTACATGTACAGTTGCTCGTCGTAAAGCAAGCTCCTAGTGTCCAGATTTAATTTTGATAATCTTGTCAAAGCCTAAAAGATGTTGGCTGAAGTCTACTTCACCAGCATAGAGTACCATCGCGTGGTACGAGGTCTAATTTCTATTCTCCTTTGCATAACGTTTGCAAATATTATCGCCCACCCTCGCAGGATGGATATACAAATAATTAACCTCTCGCAGGATGGTATGTATCATCTTATGTATGTTGATCATGACCACGCACCTGATTCAGAATCAATTTTGACGATCTTGTCAGTCTGACCGTTGTTGGCTGACTTCTACTTCACCATCAGCATTAAGTACCATCACGTGGCATATTTTCTAGATTCATTTTAAATTGCGTGGTGTTGCACAAACCACCACCCTCGCAGGGTGGTGCAGGGGCATATATGTATATATATATATATAAATATAAATAATAAAGCTCCATCCCGTGATACATATGTATATAAGTATAGTTATTTATTTTATTTCTTAGTTGCTCATAAAGAGCATGTATCCGGTTCTTAAAATAAATTTTGATTTGTCAATTTGGAAGTGGTTTGGCTGAAGTCTATTTCACCATCAGTATATTGTCCTTCGCAAGGACTGCACATTTTATTACTCACCCTCGCAGGGTGGATACACAAAGATTTAACCTCCCTTGCAGGGACAATAACATGTATAGCTCGTGGAGAGAGCACGTACAGTGTCCGGTATTTAGAATAAATTTTGATTTGTCAATTTGGAAGTGGTTGGCTGGCTGAAGTCTATTTCACCATCAGTATATTGTCCTTCGCAAGGACTGCATATTTTATTACTCACCCTCGCAGGGTGGATACACAAAGATTTAACCTCCCTCGCATGGACAGTAACATGTATAGCTCGTGGAGAGAGCACGTACCTAATTTTCAAAATCAATTTTGGCATCCTTGTCAGTCTGAAAGTTATTTTCTGAAGTCCATTTCATTATAATAATTTGACTGGCCCGTCGTTCTCATAGACACCCTGACTCCTACACAGTGGTCGTGGGTTCGATTCCCACCAAGTTTGTTACTATTTATCGATATGATAGTTGTATGGTTGCCGTTGTGCAGACTGTATCTGGTTTGGGATCGGATGGCCGTGTGTGGGTTGTCCCAGGATATTATTATTATAAGCATAGTGACATTGACGGTGTTTTTATCAATTACGTACCTCCGCAGGGTACCCCAATAAGTAACAGTTCCCTGCAGGAGTGGTAACTGCATATTGCTCTTCGAGAGAGCCTGTTTTTCTGTTAAATTCAGCAGAGATATTAAGACATTAACAGTGTGTGTGCCTGGCACATTGTCTTATTAAGAACCTTTTTCTGGGGAGTTTGTTCTGACTTTTGACCTGACCTTTCAGAAGAAGGTTGCAGTTGCTATACAAATTGCACGTACGTGATTCTATGAATCAATTATATATAAATATATAATTTTCATAACCCTGGCTTGCAGTCACGTCTTGGATCGTAATCAAGGTCCCTTATTTTTACTGTCTTAAAATATCAGGACCAGTAGAGCGTAAACTGCTAATAGTTTATCAAAGTTTTGAATACAACATTTTAAGAAAGTTCTTCAAACAATGAATGGATATGATGTGGGGACATGTCCTTTATTTGTAGACCACCATTACTTTTTCTATACTATATCCCATTTCAAAGTTAAAAGGTATGTACTCTTATAATTGGGATTTCTGGGGATGCATAATGATGGAATCATTCACGAGTTTCTATAAAAATATCAAACTCAACTCTGTGGGTGTAACCGGGTGTAAGTAACCAAGTTGTGGCAAAAATGCATCGCCTGTATTATTAGCCAAAAGTAATGCAGTCCTCATTCACAATTGCGGAGAACAGGCGTATAATTGTACGAACTGTAATTGTTCTAATGAGAATAAAGGTTCTTTAACCCCATAATTTAACTTCCGATCAATGTCGGGAGTAAGAAAATATAAAGAAAGCAGTTGCATTGCAACCAAAAGAAATATTTGCATTCCTGCTTACTATCTCTTGTAATTTCGCATTTATTACAAAGTGACAACACAAGTTTCCTTTACAGAGGTAAGGGAAACTAGTATGCAGACAGGGGGTGGGACCAACCATTCACAGATGCTTATGAATATTATATTTTTCAATTAGTTCTTTAATACAAATCAAATTTTATTGATAATATTTTATACAATACCTTCTAGAGACAAATAGTAAGATATATGGGGTACATAATGTCCATAAATATTTAAGGTACTTTGGAGCAGAAAGACTACAAATCATCCTCCATGTATGATTATTCGAGTATTCAGTGAACATATACTAACTTGTCTGAAGTATTCTGGTATAGATTATTTATATATTTAATCGTATTGGCCCTGAATTATTTCGGAGAGCAGACTCTGTTCTTGAACGAGTTTTGAGTCAACTATTCATATGACACAACTTTTAAAGAGTCCTAGTTTTCGCATACAGACAATAATCTTTCGTTCTGAAACTTAAAAATTTGAGTTTTGGTGATCCAGACTGGACCTTTCAAATCGAACCAAATATTACATTAAAAATTCACGAAGTAGTTTGGAATCATCATGAGCTGGTCTTGATTTTCTAAACTAAATAAAAATAACTCGAAATATTGCCACATTTTTTGCTAGTTTATAGCGGATTCGAGCATCAATCATTGTTGTTTGGTATTATTATTGCTTAACTCTGACAATGTACAATACTGATCAGTCCAGTTACTTGCTTGTCAATTCTTAGCAACATGTTCTTAAATCGATTTTACTTATCCTTTACTCATCTATTTAGGATATGATTTAGTGAGCAATTTTCAAAGTAGCTTACTTCACATGTAGAACACATACATGCATATATAGCCATGTATAGACGATTTAACATTTATAAAAAGACCCTGACTAATGACTAGAGTAATACCTTAATAGAGTTTAGATAAAAATCCCATATAATTTATCTATTACTACACAAAATGAAGTCTACCCTTCACACTGTTGCTTGCTGGATGCTAAAGATTATCACACTGCATAATAATTAGAGGTAAACATTGTAACATCACCTAGTACTCTATAAAGCATAGTCGTGTCCAAGAAGTGCGTTAATCGGAAGGCCACGTACTGCAAAGTACACAACATCGCAGTACCTGGCGTTGTGTTTAAAAACAAATTGTATATGTATTCAGTTATCTTTATTGATGGGTCAAAAAGACTAAAATCACGAACATAATTTAGCTTAATTAATTACCTATCATGCGTCACAGGCGTAGTGGTTTCTAATAATAGCTAGCACATTGAAATTGGAGATTTTTAATACATTTTAAACTGTATTATAAAGGCGAAGTCAAAAACACATCGCACGAAAAAAAAAAAAAAAAAAAATTTTTCTTTTGTACTGGATTGTTTAACAAAACAAAATGAATAATTGCCATAATATTGATTTTAATGGCTGATACAGTTCTATTCTCCTTCTCTTCTCTTTCTCTGCTACTCGTTTCTAAAAGAAATTATTAGCATATACAAATATATATATAAGAATACAATCTATTGAATTTTTATTTAAAATTCATACTTGGATATTTAAAATACATCCGTAAATCACATTGGCGTCATTAATCTACTGATATTACCAGGCGATAACAAACACGTCTCATTATAAGCTTCGAATAACGGTACTGTGGTTTAATAGCAGCGTTTTCCCTGAAAGAAAACGCATATTAAACTACTTACCTTATTCGAAGCTTACTTTTAAACCTGCCTGGTATTTCTTCGACACAATGAACACGAATGGAGTGAGCGTGTTTTACAACAGCTCCCCCCACCCGCCTGGCAATATGACGTCACGTCCGATCAAATCACAGTGAAGTAGACCAATAGGAAGAAATATGACGGGAAACCGGAAGTGCCGCTCTCATTATAAGCTTCGAATAAGGTAAGTAGTTTAATATGCGTTTTCTTTCAGGGAAAACGCTGCTATTCTATTGAATACTTTACGTACCTTACGTATGGACGTGGGTATTAATTATGCTGTTTAGTATTTTCTATTCACTTATGAATTTTCTGCCAAGATTATTTATTTTGGCGTTGTTGCAAGTACTACTAACAATAACGGGAAATCTCCCGAAAGATGCTAATAATCTATACTTATAATAAAACTGTAACATGTCCAATTCTGTACATTGAAGATATTTTGAAAATTATTTTTGGAGGGCATTCTATAACCGATACTGAGGCCGAAAATGTATTTTTTTAAATTTTTGTCTGTCTGTCTGTCTGTATCACGGCTGAGCATCACGCCGAAACTACTGAATGGATTCAAATGAAACTTGGCATGATTTGAGATCTTACTACGAGGTAGGACATAGGATACTTTTTATCCCGTAATCTAGCACGGTTCTTTAGGGAGAGGGGATTGAAGTTAAAATGGGTACTTGGTTATACACTTGGTCAGATTTTATCAATTTTTCTTTATAATATAATAAATATTAGTAAGGGAACACTCATAGAGTTGTTACCAAGGTTTTGTAATCGATCGGGTTAAGCAACGTTAGGTAAGGTCATTAAATAGATGGGTGACCGTTTAACGCCATTTGAACTAAACGGGTCCGTGCTTCGGAGAGCAAGTAAAAAGTGGGTCCCAGTTTTTAACTGACTATAAAAAAGGAGGTTATGTATTCGATGCTAATCTCTGTTATTAAAAGTTTAGTTAACGTAAAAATAGCGCAGGCGGAGCTGCGTGGGTCAGCTAGTAATACATAAATCAAAATCATTAGTAGTGGCATACATAATATTGTAGGTATGGTGTTCTTTGAGAAAACTCATAAGTGCATATTTATCAATGTTAATTGTCGTGAACGTTTAAAACATAGTGTTTGTTAGCATTTTTTCTAAATGTACAAATATACACAGGCATGAGCAGTTGCGAGCAGTTAATTTCGTCAGCAGTCAATTAATTGCGTTGTTCGAGCAGTTTTCGTCGCTAATTGTGTCAGTAATTAAGTTTAACTAAAAATTACAAAAGTTTATTTTGTATTATTAAGCTGCTAGTGCATAGTATCGCCAACGTCACACGTTTCGCCGTGATCGGCAAAGGTCTCTTGTTTCATTCTTCCGTGTTCCTTGCCAACCTAAATCTATGGTATGTTACACTAGATTCTAATAATTTATGAAATGATATTGCGTTCCGTTACCGCTAATGAATAAATCAGTATCCTTTATTCCTTTTTTAGTGTTTACCACTAGGGTTTACCCTACCTCGTCCTAACGGAAGATCAGCGATGGTTGCACCCATTATTATTCTAAAAAGATTTATTTTTATTAGTTGCATTTAGTTTATAAAGGGTAGAATTGTTAAACAAGTATCAACAGGCGATATTTTTACTTGAGTACGGAGAAGGAAGGGTAATGAGTTTTGTATTACTGAATTTCAATCAACACATTATGTAGGTAAGTACAGTTTTACGCAGATAAAGCATAGCCGTAGTCGTGATATATAACCTTTTGATGTTCGTAACATTAAAGTGTTTAAAGAAAAAAAAGTAAGAAGGAATACCAACCATTAAGAAGTACCACCATACCAAACATGCCGTGCCTTAAAAACTGTTCAACTACGAGCCGGACTCGCGCACCGAGGGTTTCGTACATTCTTTGGACGTATAAAAATTAGTTTGCCTTTAACACCTCAGGTGTCAAAAAGACCAAACTACATAACTAAATTTGTTGGTCAACGATCAGTCCAGCGGGATCCCGCGGGTTTATAGTTAAAGAGGTTATGTTTTTTTTCGACTTTAATTAAATATTGTTTGTGATACTTGCATCATCATCATCATCGTGATACTTGCATACTTTATCAAAATGTTTAAAAATTGAGAAGAAATTACAAAAATCATCATCACTACTCGTAAATTATCTTCCTGCACGCTATAGTACCTTCACCTGTAAGCGATTAATTTTATTTTATTATTTGACTACTTATTTATTAATAAAATGTTCGATAACAATGAGCAAATATCAATATTTGGTAATTTAGTAATCTTTATAAGTACTATAGTAGACTACGAGTATTAGCTACTTCTAATCTTTACCTGAGATAATAATACTTTATTCCGAGTATCAAATGTATTACTTATTTATGTATTATTTATTTTAAGCTTTAATTTTTTTAAATTTCTCTTACTATTTGTAAGAACTTGCTTAATTTAATGCTTGCTGCAGGTTGTTTCGGGATACCGCGTTCCTAAAATTATGGTGTATCCCGCTGTATTGCGTGATCCTACTTTGTTGGATTACAATCCCTAGTCACATGCTTTCTTATTTCTAAATTGTGTTCCTTTAGTTAGTAGAAAATATTAAAAATTTTCAACTATTAATATGGTTACAATAATTCGTGACGAGAACTGCTCCAATTTGTTGCATCTTCATCATAATCACTAATCATTCATTTTTTTATTTTGGTGTACCTATGATTAATATTGATTAATAGTGCCATGCATGTTCATATGTTACCGATCTATTAATTTCACAAAAATATTAAATCGATTATTTCAATCGATAATCGATTTATTTCAAAAAAATATTATAAAAGCTAAAATAAATTAACAAATTAAGTTCGCTTACAACATTTATATAGGTTAAAATCAATAGAAAAGGTTTTTCCTTACTGTCAACTAGTCTATCCACGGTACATCCGCAGTGAACAAGTGGTAAATGTTCCTGCGGAGAGTAATGTTTTTTGGCAATATTACTGGCTGACTCTAGTATCAGTTGATAGAAAATTACCCTTTAGCGCACTGACATTCCAAACGTAGCAATATTTCCTTGGCCCAGACTCAGTGTTATGCCTTCTGCCACAAGCACAGCGATTTTGTCAGAGTATTTGTGTGGTACGCTTTTGCACTTTGCGTTCCAAGGCTGCATCACCACCCACTCAGGTGAGGTTGCAGTCATGCACGAGCTAATGAACGTCTACCTAATTATTTTGAAGACTGATGTTTTAATAAGCCATTAATTCCTTTAGGGAGCTTCCTCAGTATGGGCACAAGCAGTGGCACTCGTACTTCGGCCGCACGTTTGATGTCTACACGAAGCTATGGAAATTTCAACAGCAGCACAGAGCCCTCTTGGACGGACATTATGGCCTTAAGCGGTGGCAAATCGGGGAAATCGCAAGCAAAATAGGACAACTGTACTACCACTTTTAGTAAGTATTATTTTACATATTTTTACAGGTATAACTTTCATCATTAGCAGCCGAGAAACATCCACAGTTGAAGAAACATCCACAGTTGCCATGATTACCACGCTTGAAAGACGCTGCTGCCCTTATTTTGTGCCGTCTTCTTGTTTCCCTTAGTCGTCTCTTACGGACACCCAACAGAATTAAGTTCTTGTAACTGAAGTAGAATTCACCACATTCTAATGGTTTAATGCTCTAAGCATTTAAGCGTTTGCCCGTACCAGTATTTCATTGCCACTCGTCACTGAGCCCAATAATATCACTAGCTACAGTGCAGCAGCATTTTTGATACGGATTCGTAAATAGGAAAACATGGTGAATATAATAGGCTTGTTTCCAATCCGTGGCCTCACTAGTTACTTGTCAACTACCACAAATAGGTATCGTACTGTTTTTCAGTTTCATTTTCTTAACAAATTAGGAATAACGATTCTGAACAGGCCAGGTACCTAACCACAAAAGTTGGTTGGGTTCTGGCCAGCCATGTAGATCATTTGTAGACGGTATTAAATTGTATCTATCAAAACACAAAGATAAAAGTCATAACATAGCATTGCAGCTACACAGATATATTTTTCACTGCACTTAGCATATTCAATGGGCCGTTGGATAATAAGTACCTACCCCGCGTTTTCTTAAAAGATTATTCTGTCTTACAAAAGAAGGTAGAGTAACTATCTAGTTTATGATGCTCGCCTTACACAATTATAGTTATGGAACAGAACGTACCGAATACAGTAGATATTATTTGGAAAATAAAACATGAATACTTCTGATATACATATATATATTGCAGTTTGCGTACCAGCGAAACTACATATCTAAATGAGGCATTCTCGTTCTACTCCGCTATCAGAGGCCGTAGCTATTACACGAAGGCTTGCAAAGAGGACAAATGCGAATTGATGGTGAAGAAACTTAGATATTATGCCAGATTCATAGTAGTATGTCTGCTGCTGAAAAAACTTAAGCTGGTAAGGGAATTGATCAAAGAGCTTGACAGACAAATTATTGAGTACGGCAACACCTACGACCCGGACGATCAAGTGGAATGGACAGTGGTCGTGGACGAGGTTAAAGCTTTCATACAAGCTGAGCCAGTAGTCTCCGTGATACATCCAGATAATTATCCAGTTATACTATCACACAGGTATGTATTGTTAATGTCGTTACTAAATTTAATGAAAAAGAACCTTAATTTTTAAGTAATAAGGAACCTGATAGCTGAGAACGGGATCACATCACTGATTATCTTCTAGAGAGTATTTCGCTGCCTATAACTTGTTCATTTTCAGATTAACTCCTCTAAACACACCGCCAGTGGAGCGTTCGGCTCAAATGAATTTAAGCCTGCAAGAGGTTCTGATTGTCGGCAGCAGTACCACGCAGGTGAAGTTTTCGGAGCTCACCATCGATATGTACCGCATGTTGCAAACTCTGGAACGGGAGCCCGTAGACGATTTGCCCCATCTGTATGACGATTCTCCGCGTCAGCATTTTACTCCAAGCGCAACTCAAAGCAAAGGTACCTATTTGTGTCGATAGGCTTACATCCTGCAAGTACTTATGGAGCACATCCTGCGACAACCGTTATGTAATAAAAGTCCCCTTGCTAATACATACATATTAAATTACCTGCTCTTTATATAAGTGTGTAATGGCATAATGGCGAACCAACAGACAAAAACATAGACACAGACAATTTGGTTTTATATTATTTAGGCTACTATATATTACTAGCCTACTGCTTACGTCTCAAATTTCCTTGTTCAAGCGTACAACCTCGAGAATGGGCCGCGTTGCGACAACCCTCACAAATATCTCCTCTTCAAGCCGTCTCCCAGTCAAATCTTGGTGTACCTTGCGAGCGCCTGTGACGACTTGCCGTGCAATGGCGCGGTGCTTCTCTATATCTCCGCTGACGGTCAGATTGTGCAGCCTAGCAAGCATCCGGATGACGGTGAGTCAGTTCTATGGAATATGGCTTATTCTATAATTAAAATACAGTCAAGTTGGGTAACTTTGAATTTCCGTGTAAATTTGAATCATATTTATCACTAAGTATGTAAAGTGCCTAGCACGAAAAGCCAGACAGGAAAAAGTACTGTTTGCTCGGCTATATTTTTGGAGAGTGTATAATGTAGAGGTACATAATAATACTCTTGGACAATCCACACACGATCATCTAATCCCAAACTAGGCAGAACCTGTACTATGGCAACCAGACAGCTGATACTAGGTAATATTTATATCGGTACTGTTTTTAAATACATACTATATTATATAAATATTTAATACCTGTACCCACCATACATGTTATTATATAATAATGCGAGATTTTGTATGTATGTACATTAATTCGAATTATACGAGAGTCTTTTTTATTCGCACTCAGATTGTTGTGTTTTGTCTAACACAGCACAAGATGACTGTAGTACCTGTCCATCTTTATATCGGCCTACAAATTATTATATCCATCGTGGATGGCAGTTACTGTCTGTTCCACTAAATCATATGGCGACATAGGCGGGTGTAAGTTACTAACATGTTGATATGAAATTACTACTTGTCTTTGCAGTCGGTTACGATATCGGAGGTCTCATTACCACCTCAAAGAACGACATCTACCGAGAATGCAGCAAAGAGCAAAAGTCAAAATACAAAGAACCACAGTGCCTGCACCCCGGGGATCTGTATCCGTTCACCAGGAGGCCCCTATTCGTGATCGTGGACTCGGATAACTCATACGTATTCCAGAACATTCCAAAGCACTTTGCACAGCCGCTAGTCGTGCTCATGTCACCGTTGGAAACACCGACATCGCTGCATGGTAAGTTGCTATTGTACTAGTATATTCTTTTAATTTGACAATTCTCTCTACTTTGTGTAAAATAGTATAGTAATGGTTAATGGTTAGTGTAAATGATGCTTTTGTTGTCACGTTTTCTGGATGTACCCGAGAGTCAGGCAGGGCCCCCATCGCGGCGTTTCTTAGTCGTTCGAGTTAAAAACTTAAGAGGATTGAAGGACCACTTTCTGTTCTGTGCGTAGAACTCTCAACTATAGTAGAGCTATAGTTTGCTGGCCTTAATTGGTTGCCCAGTAATTTCAAACTACGTGGCCGAGAGATCTATTTCTTTATTCATATACAAAGTCCCATATAAATAAATCACAAATCAAAAACACTAATCATATTATTATTTAAGCAGTTATAACATAACAAATAACAATAAAACATTGAAGCTATAATTTTCAACCATGATATTATTATTATCAGTTAAAATAAGTTAGCAAAGATACACATAAACAACTACAACAACAGTTCTAGGTTAAACCTTTTTTGTATGATCCATAATTGTACACATAAAAACTAAATTAACACATATAATACAGAAAATACATGCAATGCACAAATGTGAGCTTAACTCAACTTCGAGTGTTCTTACAGCAAACCTCTGCTATAATTCTATTACACTGATCAGTACTAGTAAGTCAAATCCTACCAGTGGTGTTAGGTAGATATCCTACTGATTAATAGTATTAATCAGTAGGATATCTACATACGTTCGATATCAGTTTAAAATTTTAGTTACGTTTTTTTAATTAAGGTAGGATTCCTGCATATTCAATGCCATAATAAATGTATGGACAAATTTAACTTAAAATGTTGGATATTATTATCTTGATTCTTTTTTAATAAGTTATTTATGCCATTTTACGTATTAGTGTATCTTGTTTCTATATCTGTTTCAGTTTTTGTAATATCATTTCAATTTACGTTTCCACCCTCTAAACAATGAAGGGCTTTTACGTAACGAATATTAGTTAGTACTATGATTATTTTACCTAATAATGTTAATGGAAACCGCTAGTCAAATATCATATTATAATCACAGTTTAAATGTTTATTAGAATTTATATGTTAGGTACTTACCTATATGTGTTAAATAAACTACTTAATATTCAACACAACAACGCGACGCCCCGTGAACGATGTCGTAGTTTAGAACTAAATTATGAATAAGTACCTATCACATTGAGCATTGACAAAATAAAGAGTAGAATTCTGAAACAACAAAACGCAATACAAAAACAAAACGCAAACACAGTTAGATAGCTTTTGTTTTCAGTTATAGCTTTGAAGTGGTGTTATGTTTAACATATTTAACAGAGAGTTTGGTATTTAACATTTAGTGTGTGTTTTAGAATGAATGATCTTAATTCATTATGAGTTGTGATAATTCTAGAAAAAAAAAGTGTTCAATATAAATTTAAACTACCTAAGTAGTAAGTTTGTAATTAAAAACTCTATCATTAATAAATATCAAATAAGTAGGTATGTTATTACTTACAGCTTGTTTGGTGCGAAACCCAGAGCATGGTTGATCCTATGGAACGCCGTGTCTATGCAAACATCAATATTGATTGTGCCAAGATTGCAGTACTAGGATTGTTCTTGCTACCATAACACGCGATCAAATCAAGTTGAAATAGTGTAATTACTATCAATATATTATGTAACGTAATTACTGTCAATTTAGTTATTAGAACCTCCGTTTTAAAATAATTGAAATGTCTTTAACACTAATTTTATTTAATTTTATTTTTTATATAAAAAATAACATTATAAGAAATAGAGAGCATTTAAAGGACCACCCGGTTAGAAACACAATATACATAAGTTGTCACTCATGAAAGGGAGAAAACATGTCATTAATACATTATTCGGTTTATCCGACTAAGCATCATTAATCTTTTGAAAAATCTTAAGGCTGAGCTCCTTTCTTGCCGAGGGGATATTAATAGAAAAGGTATCAAAAGAAAACTCTTTGCATATCATACTAAAATCTCTACTCGCACGCACCATGAACGAGTTTTGTCTGTAAATGGTGTTACATGACGGAATACTTACTAATAAAAATAATAAATAATTAGTATTATTAATCTATTTATTTAAAGAGGAATTCACTGAGCAACCCACCGCGAGTTCACTAGAATATTTAGATCTACATACTTACGTACTTGAAAATTAGGCATGTTTTACTATGGGTTTTACGTTATAATCAACTCGTAAGGTTGTGGAAGTTAGCTATCTAGTTCATCTCTAAATCAATTCTGACTAATATGGTTTTGGTGTTTTTGCAGCGTCAACAGCCGACCGCCGAACCGGAAGCCTGTTCACTCTGTTCCTGCATTCGCCCCTGTCAGCATTCTGTTACACGAGCGATATCCACAATATATCGCTGGTGCACTGGGACAGGGCGCAAGCCTTCATCGACACATTTATGGCTGAGGCCATGCAAATCATCAGCAGGAACAGGATTGGTGAAATATATAAACGATCGTTACTATTTAGTTATGCCAAAGACGAGACAAGCAGAACTACAAATACAGTGCATTTTTACTCGTTATTTGAGACATTCGTTGTTAAGCCTTTTAAGAAATTCCTCCAGCTACAGTGAACACAACAAAAGCCCAAAAGTGCACACACTGCTATAGTTATAGACTGTTGTTTTGCCTAACGTTTTATTCTACAATATTTTAGAATTATTCTACAATATTTTTTATTGGTACCAATTTAAAAATATTGTAGAATAATTGTTTCTTCATTGCTTTTTGTCAACTTCAACATAAATGATTTAAACTTATGTTAAAGATGTCACTATATTTGATCTATTTATGTGACGTCATTTCAGATCCCATGTTCACATCTTTCATGGGCGATGACTTCCTGCGGCTGCTTATCTTGCGTTTCATATTCTGCGAGGTGACATTAAGCATGCACCGTGCGTTCCGCGCTCGTACGCATCGAACGCGCGCTTCTCCCGCTTTACCGGAAGATATACTAGAGCACCCATCCCTTGCGCATATTATCATGGACCTGGCATCTCATTTACAGGTAACTTTTAGTAGCTTGTCGATACACAGTGAGAAAAATGGGCCTCTACTCTTTACGCCTGTTTCCGTCGATATGGTGTAATGTCCCCCTAAGCACGATACCGCCGCTGCGCCACCACTTAGTGACCACGTACTACTTTATGTACTGTTGTTACGTATCGCACTCCCACGGGCTTGTCCAATTTAATAAAAAAAGAAGAAGTTAGTGGCTGCTATGTACGTATGTAGCTAGCAAAGACTTTATTACTATTAACTGTATAGTGGTATGTAGTAAGTAGTATTTTAAAATTAAGCGGCGGCCGCGGCGGCGCGACGGCGGCTTCGTGTACAGGAGCGCTAATAAAGGCTCGCTTTTAAAGTTGACCAGTATGATTTCCATGCGTCATGGTTTAATTCTGGACCAGGACTGCTACTATTTTTTTTTTATCTCCGACCAAAAGCGAGGAGTGTTGTAAGTGTGACGCCTATGTCTGTATGCCAGTCTGTGGCATCCAACGACTAGACGGATTTGAATGCGGTTTTTTCAATGATAGGTAGGGTGAGTGGGGAGAAGACGAAAGTAAGACGAAAGGCGAGGTAACACAAAAAGTCCCCTATAAGCAACTTACCTTATAGGCGACTTTTTGTCTGACCCCGCCTTTCGTCTAACTTTCGTCTTCCCCCCACTCACCCTATATTAAAAGGTAATAAAAATAGGTAGATAGGTTATATCCGTATAGGAGATCCAAAAGTGATGGAGAAAAGATGCGCTAATTAACACAACTTGAATCAGTATCACATCACCCACGGTAGCATTAACAGTGTAATTTTATTTTAATTTTATTGAATGATCGCATCAATAAATCGAAAATACTATTATGTAAATTAACTGTGTCACTTGTAACCGACAATTGCTTAGTAGGTAACGTATCTTTTCAGGTCCGAGGACACTTCCACGACCCATCCGGTGCGGGCCTGCCTCCACCAAAAGAATGATACAACCGAACGTCTTCGGTATCTTTTGCGAGGCAATAAAGCCGTAATTGCTGTACACTTCTCAATTTCTCTGTTCTTCCAATACATTGTGAAAACTTTGTGTGAATTTACATACATAGGTTTAATATTTAATGTTTTTCGTGTAAGTACCTACCTAAATGGTTCACAAAAGAATAGTATATTATGATACAAGTGAGCTAAGTTGCTCATTAGACACGAGGCTGCGGTTTGTAGCCCGAGCCGCAGGCGAGCGCGTATTTCAGCCGAGTGTATAATGAACAGAGCTCACGAGTTTCATTCGACGTTTTTCAACACACTCACAGTAAAAAATTCGAATTATTGAATATGGCGCGCGTTTTTTTTCACGCGCTCTATGCGTTGTGAGTTATAACATACAACCTACACGTGCTTCAAAATTATAATTTAGAATAACAAATATTTTAATATTTTCTAAGATATTATTTTCAATTGTGAATAATTTTACAATAATAAATGTGTGTTTGAATTAATTAAGGACGTACACATTTATTTATTTCAAAAAATATATGGATTTTCCGTGGCACTCCACCAGCAAAACCTGTTTGTTTACTAACTATTACCCGGTTAAATTAAGAATGCGAGTAAACACGCATATAACATGCTGTAAGATACAAATTTAACTTTGTAGGGATAATTCTATTACGCACTAGTGCGTAATGTCATGACTACGCAAGTGTTTGTAATAGCTCGGTTTATGACCCTAAAAGCGATGTAATAAGGCTCACTTTACGAGCAAGTGTGTTGAAAAATTAATTATGTTCTTAAATGTGTCACTATGTGTACCACTGTAGGCCGTCGTCTCGATTAATGTTAGCACCTAAGCCATCTTTGAGAGTCTTCGAGTTTCTGCGGTCCACGATGCGAAGTTACCGCTCTTAGTTTCATCCTTATTGTGCTTATTGCTTATAGCAGGACTTCCCAATCCTTTGGTGGCCGGTAGAGAGATCGCAGGACAGGCATGAGACGATTGACAGTTTAAAAAGAAAAGTCCATAGACATAAATGCTAGTCACTCAACGCAAAAAATTGTAAATTGGGTACAATGTGGGCACGTAAACAGGTAGTCTAGGGAGCGTGATGTAAGGGCTCCCACACATAACTGCGAATTCGCATCGCATCGCAAATATCTGCGAGAAACAAATGAATATTTCCATACAAATTCCTGCGATGCGGCGCCGCCGCATCGCATCGCATCGCAGTTATGTGTGGGAGCCCTAAGACAGGTTGGGAATCCCTGGCTTATATCATATAGCGATTCGTGTGACAGGGGAATGCAATGGCATCAACAACCAAAGAAATTAATGTTAATATTACTAGCTGATGTGCACAAAGTGCAGGCTGCTAAGTTTTAAATTAAATAATAAGTATGTAGTAAATCTAGATAAAAATTCTTTAAGCAAACTGAAATGTTCCTTTACTAATTGGTCACTGTTATAAGAATACTTCACAGTATTATTAAGAATTAAAATGATGAAGAGTATTTTTGTTAGTTAAGAAAATGTGCCCTATTGTGTGTATTATTCTATCAAATAAGTATGTATAAGCACAACCTTTTATGGGTACATTTTAAAGTCACATTTTAGGTATATACCTACACAATACATGAAATCATATTGTTCCAATTACATGAACAAAGCTATAGTAAATGTATATTATACAATAAATATCCATTGATATAAATATTATTTATATAGATTTAAATATCAAAATATTAGATTATCTATTCAATTGTAATCTCGCTTCAAGAATGTTCACAGATGCTTCGGAACTATTCATAGTTTCATTAAAAAATCGAAATATTTATAGATAGGCCAAATATCACAATCTATTAACAAATTTTATTTACATGTTTAACTTTCACCTCAAGTTTTATATACAGCATAGATTGCTATACTATGAAGCAATGGCTTTATACTACTATTACATAAGTACCTATAGGTATAAATAAAAAAAATCTTCATTATTATAAATAGGATGACTGGTGAGACATAAAAATTAAACGCCTAAATATCTACAAAATATATGTTACATTGTTTACGATTCGCATACAAAAATAAATTAAAATTATATCAACATACTTAGGTACAATGTCATGCAAATGATTTTACTCGTACTTCAAGGACTGGAATATAATGAATGTTAATCTTCACTTTAGTGTTTCATTTGTGTAAATATTAAGAAAGATTAAATCAGAATTCAACACTGGGCCTAAGCCACATCATCAGCGACGAGCATTTGACTAAAGCTGGCAGGAGTTTTGGTAGCTTCTCTATGATTGAAGTACCTACGGGCTCATTTACGGAGACGTGGGGCGTCGCGCATCACGTGTGGCTGCGCGGCCCGCACTTAATTCAAATCAAGTGCGTTTACGGAGAAGCGATTTTACACGCGTTTGCTTGTGAAATGGAGCGTGTTTTACGGCGGAGCCCGCGGATGGCATCGTCACGTCTACCGCGGCGTTAATCGCGGCGGCGCACGCAGCGGCTATTCTCGATGAAGCGATGCCTGTGGCGGGACCTTCTGCCAGTCTTTTTGGTAATCGTGCAACACAGACGTAGTCACCATCGCAATGGAGTATGAATAGATCGATTTTTTTTAGAAGAAAATTGTTTGTTAAAAAGTGAGTTGCACCGCTGTTGCGCAGCGGCGGGCACCACCACTCTTCCCGCCTCGTGTCTCTATAAACAACATCGTATATTGCTATAAATCTGTGTTTACGCGTGCAATGATACGTGCCGCTTCACGCGCCGCCGCTACGTAAACAATAAAAACGTCCGACGCGCCGCGAGACGCTATGCCACACGCGACGCGCGGCGCCCCGCGTCTCCGTAAATGAGGCCTACCTCTTCAGGTTTTGCAGTATTCATTTGCAGTAATGCTCCTGCCATTTGATATAAAGCTATGATGAACCATACTGGGGCATTAGACCACCAAACAGTGAACATCACTTTATTAACCGACTTCAAAAAAGGAGGAGGTTCTCAATTCGTCTGTATATATATATATATTTTTATGTATGTTCGCGCATAACTCTGTCAATTATGAACCGATTTGAAAAAATCTTTCTTCCATCCATTCTTCAATCCATTGATTGGGTCCCATAAAAAAATTATTGCGTAGTAATAAGTAGTTCTTGAAAAAACAAGAATGGTGACTGCGCACTGAGAGCTGCAGGAAAGCCTATATCGATGACTTTATGTCGCTTTTTAAGGACAAAAATGGTCATAACTCTGGCAAATATTTACCAATTTCAATGATTCTTTTTTTATTCGAAAGAAGAAACCACTGTATTAAATCTGTATGAATTTTATTACAACCGGATAAGACCTTCCTGGAGGACCATGAACGATGTGGAGGAATTTATCTGGTAAAAACCATAAAACTGATGTTCTCCATTACATTACTCTGACAATTATGAACCGATTGCGATGATTCTTTTTTTATTCGAGAGAGTGATGATGATTCCATGATGATTCCATGCAAATTTCATTACGACCGGATATTTTTTTCTGAAGAAACATGAATGATGTAAAACTATGTAGACGATAATGTGATCATAACCTATCTAGATAATTTTACGGTTTTCGATGGTTCAATCTTTATAAATATGAAAATATCACTAAAAAGTTTAAAATAATTTAAATATTATTGAAGTTGGTGCCAAATATACACAGCCGGTAAGCTAACACCAACTTCAATAATATTTAAATTATTTTATACTTTTCAGTGATATTGAAGTCGGTTCAATTTTTTTTTTAAAGATTTTATTTTAAAGAAAAGTTCGTTTAGGGCATTGCAATAATCCATTTTTAAGGCGCTAATAACGGTGAAATGCCTGAATTCTTGTTATTTTAAGTTAAATGTTCACAAAAACTGTTAATTTAATCTGTATAGAAAAAATATGAAACGTTAGTTAAAGTTTCGATAAATACGTTTACTTGAATAAAAATTTATTTTTGATAACCACTTTTTAGGAAAAAAAAATCTAAAAAGGACCTATTTATGTCATAATTTGCAAATGTTCTCTAAAACCGCTCAAGCTATGGTGTTGGCGTTTACACAGGAAAAAAGGTCTTGAAAATACGAATGTCGTTACTTGAAAGATTTATTTTTATTCCGTATTTTACTAGAGAAATATCTATTTTTCCCAAAATTTTATACATCTGTGCAAGCATGCCTGCTCCGAGCTCTGATTCAGTCCGCTTCGCGGCATTGTCGAGGGAGGACTGCACGTCGGTGTTGGAGCAATATTTTTAAACTCATTTAATTTTTTAAAGAGTTTATACGCATTTGTAAATATTGAAATTAATAGAAGTACTTAGTTTAGTTAATATCTATACATTAGTAACGGTAAATATTTTTTTGGAAATAAATTAAGCTTTTAAGTACGCAAAGACTAAGAAAACTATGCCAATGCATTGGGGCCGCCGGTGGGTGACGTCGGTTTGTGAATTCGGAACGGTCATAAATACCGTAATTCATCACGGTTCCCTTGGGAGAGGGTCCCAGTTTTTAACCGACTTTAAAAAAGGAGGTTATGTATTCGACGCGAATGTATTTAATAGGTACTATTAAAAATAAAGAGAAACTCAGTTGTTCAGACAGTTGATATCCAATATGTGGCAATCGATCAGGTTAAGCAACGTTAGGCAAGGTCATTCCATAGATGGGTGACCGTTTAATGCCATTTGAATTAAGCGTCTCCGTGATTCGGAGGGCAAGTAAAAAGTGAGTCTCAGTTATTAACCGACTTTAAAAAAGGAGGTTATGTATTTTACACAAATGTATTTAATACTATAAAAAAATGAGAAGCCCGTCATAGACAATTGTTATCAATGTTTGGCAATCGTTCAGGTTAAGCAACGTTAGGCAAGGTCATTACATAGATGGGTGACCGTTTAATGCTATTTGAAGTAAGCGTCTCAGTGCTTCGGAGGGCAAGTAAAAAGTGGGTACCAGTTTTCAACCGACTTTAAAAAAGAAGGTTATGTATTCGACGCGAATGTATCTAATACTATTAAAAATAAGAAGCCACTCATAGACAGTTGTTATCAATGTGTGGCAATCGATCAGGTTAAGCAACGTTAGGCAAGGTCATTACATAGATGGGTGACCGTTTAATGCCATTTGAAGTAAGCGTCTCCGTGCTTCGGAAGGCAATAAAAAGTGAGTCCCAGGTTTTAACCGACTTTAAAAAAGTAGGTTATGTATTCAACACAAATGAATCTAATACCTTTGATTATATATACGTCTAGATACCTATTAGTCTTGTAACGTTACGTTAATAAGCATAACAACCTCATTATTCGTGTGTGCGTGCAGGCCTCGTTGTACACTCGCGTCATCTGTGGTTGTGTGCGTGTTTGGGGATCTCCAGTTATAAATATTTTTCCCATAAATAGCCAATAGCGTTATCGAAATAAAATAAAATAGAATAGAATAGAATAGAATAGAACGGAATAGAATAGAATATAATAGAATAGAATAGAATAGAATAGAATAGAATAGAATAGAATAGAATAGAATAGAATAGAATAGAATAGAATAGAATAGAATAGAATAGAATAGAATAGAATAGAATAGAATAGAATAGAATAGAATAGAATAGAATAGAATAGAATAGAATAGAATAGAATAGAATAGAATAGAATAGAATAGAATAGAATAGAATAGAATAGAATAGAATAGAATAGAATAGAATAGAATAGAATAGAATAGAATAGAATAGAATAGAATAGAATAGAATAGAATAGAATAGAATAGAATAGAATAGAATAGAATAGAATAGAATAGAATAGAATAGAATAGAATAGAATAGAATAGAATAGAATAGAATAGAATAGAATAGAATAGAATAGAATAGAATAGAATAGAATAGAATAGAATAGAATAGAATAGAATAGAATAGAATAGAATAGAATAGAATAGAATAGAATAGAATAGAATAGAATAGAATAGAATAGAATAGAATAGAATAGAATAGAATAGAATAGAATAGAATAGAATAGAATAGAATAGAATAGAATAGAATAGAATAGAATAGAATAGAATAGAATAGAATAGAATAGAATAGAATAGAATAGAATAGAATAGAATAGAATAGAATAGAATAGAATAGAATAGAATAGAATAGAATAGAATAGAATAGAATAGAATAGAATAGAATAGAATAGAATAGAATAGAATAGAATAGAATAGAATAGAATAGAACAAAACATTTTGTTTCGTTTCGTTTCGTTTCGTTGATTTGATTTGGTTTTTTCATTTGATTTGATTTGATTTGATTTGAAAAGAATTGAATTGAATTGAATTGAAATTAAATTAAATTAAATGGCGTGTCCCTTACCATCAGGTGAACGTCTTATTTGCCTCATGACCAGGAAGAAAAAATACTTCTAAGTACTTACCTATATGAAAGTAATTAATTTATCAAAAAAATACATTAAAATTATTATAATTGATTTATTTCATGTTTTGGTCACTAACTACGTATTAAGTTTCATTGAATCCATTTTTGTCTAAAGAAAAATTACCCCAGACTTAAGATATATTCCCCCATTATTACCTAGCCACACCAGTCTAGTCGGACAATGTACAAATTGTCGTAAAAAACAATCTAGTTTTTATAATATTCCCTCACAGAATCTTAAGACTTATGAATGGAAAATTAAGTTAGGATCTTTATTAATTTTACTTAGTTAATATTTTCACGATTTGATTACACAATTCGGCATAATGTTTTTTTTTTGCGAGCACAAACCATCGGTACAGTTCAAGTGACACTAAACAACCAAGTCGACCAATTTGATGTTTTGGTGTACTTGATATTGTCAAGTGTTTGAACACGCTATCTAGACGTATATATAATCAAAGTCTAATACTATAAAAAAATTAGAAGCCCATCATAGACAGTCGTTATCAATGTTTGTTGTTTATGTGTCGATTAGGTTAAGCAACGTTAGGCAAGGTCATTACATAGATGGGTGACCGTTTAATGCCATTTGAATTAAGCGTCTTCCGTGATTTGGGGGGCAAGTAAAAAGTGGGTCCCAGTTTTTAACCTACTTTAAAAAAGGAGGTTATGTATTCAACACAAATGTATCCCGTCATAGACAATTGTTATCAATGTTTGGCAATCGATTAGGTTAAGCAACGTTAGGCAAGGTCATTACATAGATGGGTGACCGTTTAATGCCATTTGAAGTAAGCGTCTCCGTGCTTCGGAGGGCAAGTAAAAAGTGGGACCCAGTTTTTAACCGACTTTAAAAAAGTAGGTTATGTATTCAACACAAATGTATCTAATAAATATTAAGCAGCTTTTTAAATAACTAACAGTTTTGGTGTCGTTTTTCATTGTTACAGTGTTACACTTTTTCGGTCTTGCCCCTCAGCAGCCCATTTTTTTGTGTAAAAAAAATAAAAAGTTTTTAGAACGGAGTTGCGTGTATAAAGTGTGTCATTAGAGTACTTACTAGTTTTGTATTCATAATTTAAATATTACGATATGAGTATAGATAAAATTCATTACTTTAATGTTTTATATTTTTCTATTTATTGTTATTGTTAAGTACCTAACTAGACTATGTAGTATGTATGTGTATACTTAATTGAGGCAAAAGTATAAATTAAACTTTTTTAATAAACCCCGACATGGGTGAACGAACTCTTAAAATGACTTTCCTGCACCATTACCCTGATCAGTGTCTGTCTACTAATTACTCGGCAAGATTTAACTCTCGATTTACAATTCGATGGGTCCTACATTTTATGGAGCAGAGTTTCTGTTACCACCGTCCTGCTTGCTCCCATCCCCAGACTCTTATCATTATTTTACTACCTACTACTCATAGCAACCTATCCAATGAGTCTGCGTTTATTGGTGCAGAGAACCCGTGACTACCTTCCTGCTTCATCATCAGACCCTCGTCACCATTTTTCTAGAAACTACTCGTCGAGACATATCTAACGAGCCCAAACTCGGTAGGTATACGTTTTTTGGTGCAGAGATCCTTTATAATAATATCAATAATATCTTGGGACAATCCACACAAAGTTATCCGATACCAAACTAGGCAGAGCCTGTACTATGGAAACCAGACCACTGATATTAATACTTTTTTTTTTGTAAATACATACTTAAATAGATAAATAACACCCAGACACTTGGTGGGGGAATCGAACCCACAACTCATCGAGTAGCAGCCAGGGAGTCTAACCACTAGACCAACGGGCCCGTCACCTCATCCTTTGACCACCTTCCTGCTCTATCATCAGACCCCCATATAAAGATCACCATTTTCTAGCAACTACCCGTGATACCTACTAGTGATGTGAACCGATTACAATTTTCAACACCGGTTTTTATCGATTACTTTTAAAAAAAAACCGTTTTTTTTAAGGTTTTTTTAGGTTTTCAATGAAATACACTAAAACAATATCTAATCATAGGCTTAGTGTTTATTTATCATAAGATAATCACATTAATTGTACTTTAGAAAATAATAATCGTCAAACATCAGTGGATAACTTGTCTTGCCCTAATAGTTGTCAGAAGCTATAGAAGAAATCGTGAAGGGAATAATATTATGTATTATATAGTTACAGTGTATTAACTTGGTAAAACAGAGCCTAAAAATGTATTGAACCTTAATACTGTGCAGACGTGACAGTTCTTGACATCTCGTGGTATTTTCTAGTGATGCTCCATGTTTAGATCTTGATGCACATTTTTCGACGTCAAAAACTCATGATCATGTTCAGTTGTCCACTTTAAATTGTCTCTCTCAGCTATCTTTGTCTTCATGTTCTCCTTTCTCTTTGAGCTCGGTTACTGAGGGGTTTAGGAATTATATCATCATAGTATTCATAAAATTGTTGATACCTTGACCAATACTTGTCCAAGCTATCACTCAGCTATCAAGTGGTTTGATCGTATGCATATGTCCGTGGGCGCTCCCAATCTGTCCGCTTTGAGGAGACATCATCTATGGGCTTGAGGCGGGTGTTCCACTGGGTGGCGTACTTTCTCCTCTTTTCCGTTTTCATCAATATCATCACGAGGGTTTTCTAACTATCATCTCTATGCAGATCAGATGTAGCTTTATCGTCATGCCGATATTGATAGATTATCTTGGAGAAGCGATATATACGCTTAATAATGATTTAGATAGCGTAAGTAAGTGGGCAAAATCATTTGGCTTGTTAGTGGACCCTACTAATTCTCAGGGTATATTTGGTGTCAGATACATGATGAAACTGATTGTTATTAACTCACTCTCTAGTTTAGTTTTCAATTCCGTACCAATTGCATACTCGAATAAAGTTAATTATTGAAGTTCTGTTTCATTCTAATCTTTCTTGGGAATATCATGTTGGAGAGTTATTATTATATGATATCAGTCTCACAAACGCCTTCAAAAATTTCTTCCGCGTAAGACAAAAATCTTTTTAGCTTAAACTTTACCTCTTTTCGATTATGCAGATGTATGTTTTCTAAATCCAAATGAGGAGCGATTGCAATATTTGTGTATTCGTTTTATCTTTGGCTACGGATATAATATGGTTACATTATATCATCATGGAATTTCGGACTCAACTAGAATGGCTGCCAATCCGTCAGCGACGGGACTGGCATATTTTTTTTCTAAATTGTATACTTATGAATCTTAACTCTCCTCTTTATCTTCGTGAGCGTTCTTCTTCTTCTTCTTCTTCATCGTACGGGCGTTACCACAACTCGACGACTGAGCGCCTATTTTGTGTTGAGGGTGGAGGTAGGCCGGTTCACTCCAGCCATCCCAGCTCCACCAGGAAGTCTCCAAGCCACTTGATGTTGCCGAAGACCTCCCGGAGGCAACCTGGTGTGCCCAGGTGCGTCGCCCGGTAAGATGCCACCCCGCTGCAGTCAAGCAGCACGTGGGCAGCTGTTTCTTCTTCCTCCATGCACGCTCTGCACAGTGGACTGTCAGTGATACCTAGGTTAAATAGGTGTCTGTTAAAGTTGCAATGTCCCGTCAATGCGCCTGTTACCAGGCGGATCTTGGATCTACTCAGCCGTATAATACCTTTGGAGAAGAGCGGGTCGACTTGGGGCAGAGCAAGTCTGGCCTGTCTGCAGTCCCTCAGGTTATCTCAGTATGCTTGGTGTTGTAAGCTCGTGCGCCGACGCAGTGTGGCTCGGAACCAGTATAATGGTAGAGGAATAATAGGTTCAGGTCCTACCGGGGTTGACTCCGAACCTTTCCTAGCTAGTTCATCTGCTGCCTCATTGCCTCGGGCTCCGCTGTGTCCCCTGATCCATTGCAGGTTAAGCTGATTAGTAATACCTACCTTGTTTAAGGTTAAGTGGCATTCTTGTATGAGACTCGAAGTTGTTGTGTTGCTGTTAAGAGCTTGTAGGACCGCTTTGCTGTCAGAGAGCACTCTTATATTATGCTCGCGGAGATCTCTGGTGAGCGTTATTCGTTGCTTGAATCTTGTGACAAGCCTTGGTGTTCCACTGCATCTCTTATTTTTAAGTTCCTCCTCATTATTCTAGTCACTATAACGTTTTTTTTACCATGCAAGCAGTGCGGCTATGGAATTCTCTTCCACATTCCTTGTGTGCTAGTTGTAAACTAGTCTTAAAAAATTTTAAAAAAAAAACATCTCTCCAGATAGATTTATTTTAATATTTTTATTTAGTGTATTTATAATAATATAGTTATTTTTAAATTTATGTACGTATCAGCTCAGACTTTTCCGCCGCCGCGCCGTCGCTCTCGGCCAGATCAACCAATAATCATTGAAATCGCCCGGCCTTGCTCTGACTAGCGCACACGCGTCCCGCTAGCTCTCCTACTTTGTTTTGATAAAACACTGTATCTTGCAATGCATGAAGATTATTTGGACTGCATCTTAAATTGCCGTGTTTAATTATTTCAGGCCTGTAGTTTTAAGTAAATACAGTGTAATTTGCATTGCAATATCTCAGTATTTTTCAAACAAAGTAAAAAAACTATGAATGCCATAACATCAAACAGGTTAATTAAAAGAAATCGAATGAACGTTGTTAATTCAAAATACTGTATCTGAAGTTACAGTGTATTGCATCGATATATAATAAGTAACTCTAAATAATATATCGATGATGTATTGGATTCTAGGGTACTATTGTAGGTATTTAATGGCTAAATGATTATTGTCGGACCAAAAAGCAACCGCACTTCTAAGAACTGTTGTCATTGTCTCTCTACCTAAATATATCATTCTCTTCATGTTATCCTTTGGGTTGCCTGGAAGAAATCGCTCATTAGTGATAAGGCCGCCTCAATGATTCTGTTTTCTTTTTATATGTAATCTGTAATTTGTGTTTGTACGAAAGTGTAAATGAATAATATTGTTAAATTAAGCTTATATATTTGAACATATATCCATAACGTGTGTATCGTGTAACTATGTTGATTTTTTGTTCTTATTGGCGGTACGCTAGCTGAATGTCATGCCATCTTACTGGATACATAGGTAATCGGTTTTTTGAATAAAAAACCGATATTAACCGGTTTCTACAAAAACCGGTTTTTTATCGGTTTTCCTAAAACCGGTTCACATCACTAATACCTACCCAAGGAACCCGAAATTCGGTGGGTCTACGTTTATTCGTGCAGAGATCCCGTGACCACATTCTTGCTCCATCGTCAGACCCTGATCACCATTTTTCTAGCAGCTACTCGTAGAGACGTACGCAACGAGCCCAAATGCGGTTATTGATACAGAGATTCCGTGACCACCAACCTGCTCCATCATCAGACATGATCACCGTTTTTCTAGCAACTACTCGTAGAGACATATCTGACGAGCCCAAATTCGGTGGGTCTACGTTTATTTGTGCAGAGATCCTTTGGCCATCTTCCCGGTCCATCATCAGACCCTGATCATCATTTTCTAGCAACTACTCATCGAGACCAGCCCAACGAGCCCAAACTCAGTAGGTCTACGTTTATTGGTGCAGAGATCCTGTGACCACCTTCCTGCTCCATCATCAGACCCTGAATTCTATTCTTCTAGCAACTACTCGTTGAGAACTATCCCACGAGCCCAAACTGGATGAGTCTTCGTTTATTGGGGCCGAGATCCTATTTCCACCTTCTTGCTGATCATCATATGACCCTGGTGAAGGTTACCATTTTATTTACTATTATCGGATTTATATATGTACTAAATTTCAGATTTTTTGGACTTATAGAAATAATGAAAGATGTCTATATACGAAATATCCCTACCTCGACTCGGAAAAAAGCTGATGGTCTTCTAACAGCTGGACCGATTTTCATGAAACATAGTTAAGAACCATCTCGCTTAAACTAGCTTTAAAAAAACCGCATTCAAATCCATCCACTGGTTGGAGCTCTACGATGCCACAGCCAGCCATACAGAGAGACAGACACTTCCAGCCAGACATAGGCGTCAAAGTTATAACTCCCCTCGTTTTTGGTCGGGGGTTTCAATTAGCCTTTGAATAGAACATTAAAAAAACAATAAAAAAAACAGCACTTCAATAGACAGCACACTAAAAAGTATAAAGTATTTTAAATATGATTAAAGTTGGTGTTAGTTGTACGTAAAATCGCTGACGGTGTACCAGTTTTCAATCAAAACCGTTTGACAAACATTACGTGCGATTATCTCGTCCGCACGTATTTCGGGCCGGTTCGTGCAAGCGATTCTCGTCCTAAAGGTGGTACATCGTTCGTGACCGCGAGCGTAGATACCTACTGTGTAAGTTTAGTACCAAATAATTTTATATTTTTTAGTGAGCTGTATACTGGTCGGATTAATTTTTTTAAATAATTTATTTAGTCTTTTTTTAATTCATAAATCGTCGTGATGAACTTGGTATGATACCATTGTAGTAGATTAGTCTCACAAATAAAGAAACTCATTGAAATCGGTTCATATTCGTTAGAGTAGGTATAACGGAAGGTGTCGATTTTATGTTTTTCACCAGTTAAATTCTTCCATATCGTTTATGTTCCTCCAAATTATTTTATCCGATCTGTATGAATCATAAATATCTATAACAAACAATCGGAATTGCATTGCATTGCATATCATGTATTCTCATACGTTCTTTAGACATACATGCTCAGCTCACTCATACTAAACGCTCCCAAATACACACACTACAAAATGACACATTGAACATATTTTTTACCTACTATACTTTATTTTACTAATACTACTAATTACTCTGTAAAACTATGTTGTTAGTAGGATAGTAGGTCCCTTGTGCAAGAGACCATCCTGTAGATATGTACAATCGCAGTGTCAAAAATCATATAGTGTAAAGATTGCCTTGTTCCGGTGTGAATGGCACTGTAGCTGGTGAAATTATTGGGCTCAAGAGAATAACTATACAGTTGTTTATAGGCAGACGTTTCGCTTATCATCAGGCGAACATCTTTCTTTTCTCATCACTAGGTTGAATAAAGATATACTACCACTAGGTTGAATATTACACAATTTAAATTACTTAAACTGTGCATACAAAAAAAAACATCAAGCACAGCCACTTGCATGATAGACTACTGTAAGCTCCAGCAGCAAACCGTCCATTGGAATTAAAAACGCTTTAAATCGTGTGTACATGATAATACTCAGTGATGCGTTACAATAATAGGCAATATCCTACTTAAAATGATTGTTCCCTCTGCAGTTTCTTATTCTTCGAACAAATTTAGACTTTCTGTAAGCAGTACCGAGTGAAATTGCTAGATGGCGTTGACGTCGGCGGCGGGGTTCCGCGGGCTCAAATGCTCAAGGTCGTTCAGAGTTATTAAGGCCTTAATGGCAAGTGACAATGCAGATCAAAATCCCTTTGTTTCTCTGTCAGGAGCCTAATTATCTATGACCTCTTATATACATTCCACGCTTAAGGGAGTGTCCTAACTAAAAGCGAATACGCGATAATCGTGCGAACGAACGACGCGACCATCGCAAGTTCGCGCGAACGAAAAAAATAGTGTCCTAATAGAACGCGACGCGATCGTCGCGCGAACGAACGACGTGATTGGCCGCGTGGCCAGGGCTACCAACTTGGGAGTTTATTCCCTAGATTTAAGGAAGAAAACAAATACTCGGGGGGGGGGGGGGGGGGGTTATCTTATATGATACTTTGAAGCGTATTTTTAGGGGGTATTCTGAATATACTTAAAATACATTAGTCACCTATGAAATAAAAAAAAAACATGTATTTATATTCCAATAATCAACAATAGTCTAACTCACGGCCCCTTTGTAGTCCACCATCACGGTGCTCACGGGGACGGGGGTAGCAGCCCCGCCATCGTCCTCCTCGGAGTCGCCGCCGTACTCAATGGACTTCTAGGGCCAACATCCCAAACCTCCGGGGGAAACCTTCAATAGGTCCCTGGGATCTGGGGGGTCAACCAAGGTATGTGGGATTCTTACTCACCAATACCCCGCGGACCCCTCAGTTCTTTGCGTCCGCCACCGGGGTTAGTTAATTTATTTATTTTATTTGACACACCAACAGCGAACACATCAATCACTCACTAAAAAATTAAGTAAAGTCCATAGGTATCTGATATGCACGCCTATTCTAGGTATGTACAAAATTTGCCATGATAAATTGTCACACAAAGAAAATACACAAAGAAAATTGAAATATGATTTAAATTCATTATATTGTAATGTTCTGGGTAAGAAAAATATTTAGAAAAAATAAAAACAATGCTAAAAATCTAAATAGAATTACGTTATATGAATTTTACATTAATAACATATAATTATTTGGCTGCAGGCTATGCCATCGTCTCATATTGGTACCTTATTGACCAACACCACACTTAGTCTTGCAGTTTGTTTGCGGGTGGGTGCCAGGACCAACCTTTCTCATCGTTGTCGCTGTGGGGAGTACGTAGATAAATATGGTCACCACGGGCTGTCTTGCTCGCGTAGCGCTGGCCGTATGTCACGCCATGCCGCCCTTAATGATATTATTTGCAGGGGGCTTGTCACTGCCGGTGTCCCTGCCGTACTGGAACCAGTCGGCATTACACGAGATGACTGCAAGAGGCCTGATGGTGTCACTTTAATACCATGGCAACATGGTAAGCCGCTGGTGTGGAATGCGACATGTGTCGACACACTTGCTGCGTCCCACAGGCCGCCCTGCAAGTTGCCGGGACTTGCAGGGCGGCTGGAGGGGCTGCGGCGACCGCTAGTGATGCAAAGCGACGCAAGTATGCAGCTCTAGGTTCGAGCTATATATTTGCGCCCTTTGCGGTGGAGACCATGGGGCCTTGGTCTCATGAGACGCGCGCTTTGGTAAAATAAATTTCATCCAAACTTATTGAAGTCTCAGGAGACCGCCGCGCCGGGCTGGTAGCTTTTTCTGCCAACGTATAAGCTTGGCCATACAAAGGGGTAATGCCGCCAGTCTTTTAGGTACCCTTCCCTCCCAGTGCGGCGACAACTTCGAGGAAGTTTTTTACCTAGTTTAAGTGTACATATTTGTAAATAAACTGTAAATATTTTGTTTCAATAAACATATTTGTTTTATTATTGAAATATAATAAATAAATGCAACAAACCCAATTCATAAATTCTGGGGTTCACATTTTAGTTTCCCGGGAACCTGGGGAAGCTCTGGTAATCCTCACCCCACTCTCTCGACGCGACGCGATCATCGCGCGAATTCAGTTAGGACACTTGTTCGACGCCAGTATGTTTGAGATTTCATGCTGTTTCTATTAAAAACCAGTAATTATAATACAAGTCATTTACAAATTCATAACAAAACTTGATTTCGTAGGCAAGATTTGAGAGTGGGATCTGCAAATGGTCTTAGAAAATTAGGGCTCTGTTGAGCAATGCAAGGTCTGCCTAAACGAACACGTCGGGTTGGCGATCACTCAAATCATTTGACACCCATTGTTCAAGCGTTTTTACCTTGCCAATTTGACGCAAATGAGCATTATTTTGATCCTTAGCTGCTGCAATCTCAGTCATAGATTGAGTATCACCAGCTTCCACAATCGCCTTTCATTCGTCCTTGTTAGTACTAACGTGCACTATTTTCACGCGATCACGAAGTTCATATATGAAATGAAAAATTTTTCGCTTAATATTTTTAGGGGCTATACGTCGCTGATGTTGCCGTTTGCGCTGCATTGATACTACATCGTATTTTGGTTTAGACCATTGGTTTAGACGCAATCATATCGTGTCCATGCTAACGAAAAAGATTCAGATTCAAATGTCATGAAAACAAAATACTTACTAATTAATAAACAAATGACAGAATTAAAAACAGAAATAAATGTTTTTTAAATAAAATATTTTATTGACCGCGATCTTGAAAGTAGGTACATAGATCTCAGCTGAATGTAAATAATTAAAAATATAATAATAACTCTATACATATTATAAAACAAAATCCTCCGCCGCGTCTGTCTGTCCCTATGTATGCTTAGATCTTTAAAACTACGCAATGGATTTTCATGCGATTTTTATTAATAGATAGTGTTTCAAGAGGAAGGTTTATATGTATAATACATGCTTAACATCGTAGAGAAAAACACTGATCATTTTAGAGGTTTCTAATGTGATGTCGTAAATAAACACATTTTTTTGCGCTTACATTGCAAACGCGGGCTGAACCCTACGAGATAGATCAAAATAATGTACAGAATTGTACACCTTACCAAGGTTTACAAAAAAATTTGCGATGGTATGTTTATCTCTTATGGATAACCCACAATAACCATTTTTTATCCATTACTTTAATGATAAATAATTAACTAAGTAATAATAAATTGTTGTTAGCATGAATTTGTCCCTTCTTCAATACATCGTAAACTTCACTAATATTTACACCAATGACAAAGAAGCTGTGAATGCTGTTCATACCGCTAGGTTACGGTTAAGCAACATAAGGCATGGTCATTAAATAGATGGGTGAATTGATTTGTATGAAATTTTGTGTGCTTATTTATTTTAATTTTATTTATTTAACTTTATGCACTTATCGTACAAGGCGGACTAAATGCCTTAGGCATTTTCTAACAGTCTACCTTAGGGTAGTGCAGAAATATTTTATGGTAGGTGCCAAAAAGTAAAATAAAAACTAAAGAACATAGATATATTATACATACATACTAAAATATGAATAAAATACTATATATAAGTATATATATATACACTAACTAATACAAAAGTGATTATAATACTAATAATATATACAATAATTATAAATGAAGAAGAATAAAGGATGTCATTCTGCCAATGTGTGATAGAGATGCTCCCGAAGCTTAACTTTGAATGATAAGCGATTCTTAGCCATCCTGATTTCCTGAGGAAGTGCATTCCAGAGAAGAATAGATTGCACAAAAAAGGAAGAATGTATGAAGTTAGAACGATGAGATGGACACATGAGAAAAAGCTTATGTGAGGAGCGGAGAGATCTAGAATGACTAGAACAGAGATACTGAAAATGAGATGTAAGATAGGCAGGCGAAGTAGACGAGTGAAGCAAAGAAAGAAGAAAGAAATAGGGTAGTTAGTGCTCTTAGAGTTCTTCGCTGATGAATGGGAAACCATTTTAAAAGAGCACGATGTTCGGATACATTGGTCATATTTTCGATGATTATATATTATTATGAAGCGTATACAGTTGTTTATAATTCGATCCAATTTATTCAAAAGATCAGAGTTTAGATCTAAATAGCACAGATCACCATAGTCAATCAAAGGAAAGATTAAGGTTTGCACAAGCATTGTTTTAGTAGTAAGTAGATGGAAGAAATTTTTTAAATTGGTAGAACTAATAAACAACAACTAATAAACAGAATAAATAATAGTGCTACACTATTAGCGAAGAAAATACGGAGCATAACGGTGCCGGTTCGTAGCGGACTGCACACAGCAATAGCAAACGACGTGTCGCTGTGACACTACTGGTTTCTATGTATTTCTATGAAATACCTTTCGCAGCGTTCGACACGTCGCACCATAGCAGACGACGTGTCGACCGACTGCAGATCAGTAGTGCCAACCATACGGGCCCCCCATATATTAAATAACAACAACACAACAAAATACTGCGTTTATTGGCTGTCTGCCGTCTGCTGCAACCGTCTAAGGTCATTCTTGACCACAGCATCATGTCGCTGCGACGCGTCGCAGTGACACTTAGTCTGCTGCTGCTGTGAGCAGTCCGCTACGTACCTTATATGTGATGAAGACAGATTAAGTTGAGAACTATGAGCGTGTTCGGTGGCCGGCGGGTGCGCGCGTTGCCGCTTTGACAACTATATTTGTGTTGTGCACACACACGCACTCAGTAGTCAATATACCTATTTATTTTTTTATTAGTATGACTACTTATTTGTTAATGTTTAAACAATGCAGGCAGTTGTAGCTGCACTTGTAAATAGCATCTTGTAACTTTTTTCTTGTTGGTTCTTGTGTTGACCACTTATTGACTGATACTGATTATTACTATACTGAACCATACGTATACCTATTAATTTGTAATATCTTATGATTACTTTGTTGTTTTAAAATGTAAATACATGATTATAATCATAAAATAGTAATCATAAAGAGCAGTGTAATATAAAAATAATTAAGAATTAAAATATATTTTCCCACATTCATACATTAATTCTTTCATACTTTCTTTCAGTAATCTATTATTCAGAATATTATCTATTTTTCCATATATGACCCATAGTGCTACACAACTGGGGACGGGGTCCATACAAATTTTCTCATTGTTCTTTGTTAAGGTTATGAAAGCGCTCTTAAGGATTACCTTAAGAGCGCTTTCATAACCCCGCTTTCATTAGAAAGCGCTCACGTGACGCTGTCATTCAGTGTCGTTCAGTGTCTTACTGACTGAATGACAGACTGACTGATAGACTGACTGATAGACTGACTGATAGACTGACTGATAGACTAACTGATAGACTGACTGACTGATTGATGGACTGACTGATAGACTGACTGATAGACTGACTGATAGACTGACTGATAGACTGACTGATAGACTGACTGATAGACTGACTGATAGACTGACTGATAGACTGACTGATAGACTGACTGATAGACTGACTGATAGACTGCCTAATAGACTGACTGATAGACTGACTGATAGACTTACTGATAGACTGACTGATAAACTGACTGATAGACTGACTGACTGATACACTGACTGACTGATAGACTGTTTGATAGACTGACTGATAGACAGATTTATAGTCTGCCTGATAGACTGACTGATAGACTGACTGATAGACTGACTGATAGACTGACTAACTGATAGACTGACTAACTGATAGACTGTTTCATAGACTGACTGATAGACTGATTGATAGACTGACTGATAGACTAACTGATAGACTGACTGATAAACTGACTGACTGACTGACTGAGAGAGCTGAGCTGAGCTGAGCTGAGCTGAGCTGAGCTGAGCTGTGCTGAGCTGAGCTGAGCTGAGCTGAGCTGAGCTGAACTGAGCTGAGCTGAGCTGAGCTGAGCTAAATTGCTTTTTCGCACAGAGTTTTGTTGCGGCCGGCGCCCAGGCGCTTGCCGCATACAATATTACCGGTTCCACAACCGCGGTATATATTGTTCGGGTCACTATATACCGCGGTATATAGTGACCCGAACAATAATATTGTATGCGGCAAGCGCCTGGGCGCCGGCCGCAACAAAACTCTGTGCGAAAAAGCAATTTGGGGCTGTGCAGCGTGGTTTCGCGCAAAAAATTGTTAAAGGGTACAAGACCATCTCTCTGAACTCGGCTCTATTACTTGCTGGACTACTGCCACTTGATATCAGGGTGAAAGAAAACGCAGCCTAATACGAGATCAAAAAAGGATATTCCCAGCAAGTCATAGGAGATCGGGAGATCGAGAGGACCGCAAAATATGATTCACTGCCTCACCCAGCAAACCGCGCTAAACTGAAATATAATTGCCTCACAGATAGCAGCGAAACGGATCAAATCACCAGCAACAGATATGCCATCTATACAGATGGTAGTAAAATAGACGAAAAAGTAGGCGCAGCGCTATCCATCTGGGAAGATGGTACAGAGATAAAGACACAAAAGCTGAAATTAGAATCTTTCTGTACCGTCTACCAAGCAGAGTTATTTGCAATATTAAAAGCAACAGAAGCTGCTCTAAAAAGTGCAGTTGAAGCATGCGACATCCTCAGTGACTCAAGGTCAGCACTGGAAACCGTAGTAAATGGCACTTCCCTCCACCCCCTAGCTTCCCAAATCAACGTAAACCTTCGGGAATTAAATGCACGACAAAAAACAGTAAAACTATACTGGGTTAAAGCTCACGCGGGACTGGAGGGTAATGAGAGAGCAGACTCACTCGCTAAGGATGCCGCATGCAAACTCAAAGTAAAACCGCACTACGATCGATGCCCGATTGCATTCGTCAAGCGAGAAATCCGCAAAGACTCGATTGACGAATGGAATCGAAGATACATGGAGGGTGATACTGCTGGTATTACGAAGCTCTTCTTCCCGGATGCGAAATCAGCACATAAAATAATAAAAGAAATAAAGATCACTTCAGTTATGACTCAGGTGATGACAGGACACGGTGGGTTCTCAGAATACTTAAACCGATTTAAGTGCAAGGAGAACCCATCTTGTATCTGTGACACCGACACCCCCGAAACGGTACCGCATATCCTTTGCGAATGCCCTATGAATATAATTGATAGATATAATTTGGAAATGAACATTGGTAACAAATTAGAAACTCAAAGCATACATAAAATTATGACCGATAAAAGCAAAAGAGAAAAGTTTTTAGAATACTGCACAATTATAGCTAATAAGGCAATTAATCGAAACAAAACATGAGTAAATATATACACAATAATAAATAGTAAATATATACACAAAAGATTTTAATGATATTAAAAAGCAAGAAAATGTCCCTGATTTATTTAGGGGAAACCGAATAAACACAAAAAAAAAAAAAAAAAAAAAAAAAAAAAAAAAAAAAAAAAAAAAGAACTGAGCTGAGCTGAGCTGAGCTGAGCTGAGCTGAGCTGAGCTGAGCTGAGCTGAGCTGAGCCGAGCCGAGCCGAGCCGAGCCGAGCTGAGCTGAGCTGAGCTGAGCTGAGCTGAGCTGAGCTGAACTGAGCTGAGCTGAGCTGAGCTGAGCTGAGCTGAGCCGAGCCGAGCCGAGCCGAGCTGAGCTGAGCCGAGCCGAGCCGAGCCGAGCTGAGCTGAGCTGAGCCGAGCCGAGCCGAGCCGAGCCGAGCCGAGCCGAGCCGAGCCGAGCCGAGCCGAGCCGAGCCGAGCTGAGCTGAGCTGAGCAGAGCTGAGCTGAGCTGAGCTGAGCTGAGCTGAGCTGAGCTGAGCTGAGCTGAGCTGAGCTGAGCTGAGCTGAGCTGAGCTGAGCTGAGCTGAGCTGAGCTGAGCTGAGCTGAGCTGAGCTGAGCTGAGCTGAGCTGAGCTGAGCTGAGCTGAGCTGAGCTGAGCTGAGCTGAGCTGAGCTGAGCTGAGCTGAGCTGAGCTGAGCTGAGCTGAGCTGAGCTGAGCTGAGCTGAGCTGAGCTGAGCTGAGCTGAGCTGAGCTGAGCTGAGCTGAGCTGAGCTGAGCTGAGTTGAGTTGAGTTAGAGTGTGTGTGTGTGTGTGTTTGTGTGTGTGTGTGTGTGTGTGTGTGTTTGTGTGTGTGTGTGTGTGTGTGTGTGTGTGTGTGTGTGTGTGTGTGTGTGTGTGTGTGTGTGTGTGTGTGAGTGAGTGAGTGAGTGAGTGAGTGAGTGAGGGACCGACCGACCAACCGACCGATCGACTGAGCGAGAATGAAGTTTCACTTCTTCCGCGCGGAGGGACTCCACGCACGCACATTTATTTTTTTGAAGTGAAATTTCTTATGCGACTCCAACAAGTTTAAAGCTTTACCCGTTAATAGTTTAACGTTTAACGCTACCATGGATGGGGTATTAAAGCGCTCACGTGACGCAGTCATTCCGTCATTCAGTGTCATTCAGTGTCGTTCGGTGTACTGACTGACTTGGACTGGCTCGGACTGGTTCGGACTGGTTCGGACTGACTCGGACTGACTCGGACTGACTCGTACTGGCTCGAACTGACTCGGACTGACTCGGACTGACTCGGACTGACTCGGACTGACTCGGACTGACTCGGACTGGCTCGGACTGTCACGGACTGGCTCGGACTGGCTCGGACTGACTCGGACTGGCTCGGACCGGCTCGGACTGGCTCAGACTGGCTATAGCTAAATTTCGTAAAATTGAAAGAGTCATTAAATGGGAATCAGTTATACTAAGACCCTGGTTAGCCGCCATTTTGTATTTTTTTTACTTCCAAATACAGCATTATTGGGTATCAAATGGCAGGTCTTAACGAGACGAGTTGAAATATACTTAAATGTGTGTAAGCATCGATATATAATTGTGTAAGTATACGTATTACGTATCTATAATGTAATTTACGCCCATTTTGTTTGTTCGCTGTCGGGCTTTTTGTGCTTTTATAATTTATACTTGTTTATGTTTGCTACCTTAGAACTCCGTTATTTATAAACCGACTTGTATTCTATTGCATCCGTTCCTCCATTCCATTCCGTTCCGTTCAATATGGTTGAGGTGAGTGATGGATTAGATGACCCGTGGGGTGTCCAGACCTCCTCCCGTTGAACGTCCGTAAGAGGTGACTAAGGGAAAACAAGAAGACGGGCAAAATTGTCTTTCTATTGGATTATCTAAGTAGGTATAGGTGATACCTACTGCGGTCCCTAAGACGCCTGCCAAGCGTGGGGATTATGGCAACCCCTCTTTTCCAAGGGGGAGGCCTTTGTACAGTAGTGGACGTCTTTCGGCTGATGATGATGACATCTAAGCATTGATCTTCGAATTATGGGCACTTTAACGGTAGGTATTATTTAATTAAATATTATATCAGGGAACTTCTTGCCAGTAACCAACATGGCATAAAAACAAGAAAATTTATATAAAGTACTTATTTGTTTTACACAAATATGGACAACTCAGTCTCGCATCATATTTGGTAGGTACATGGATCGATAGAAAGCGTTTGACGGACGACAACACACAGAATGAGTAAATTCACCGACCACCTACCTAAGCCTATATACCTACCTAATACAATCCGATATTTAAGTACATAAAATTAAAAAAAAAACTATATCTAAGTCAACAAACGTGTACGTTTTGACTGCTGTTAAATACACACAAACACGAACACTTATATAACGTGTCAGTATCTAGTCATTCATTACGTTATATACTTAACATAAATAAATAAATGTAGCAGTCATGCGCACAGCGCGCCGGTCGCGCGGCCGCATCAGACTAGTTGGACTTTGTTCAAGATACTCAATCTATAGGTAAGTGCTCCCTGACCAAATAACCCTTTATGCTAACACCAGAACTATTGCTCATTTTATCCATTCACTAATACCTGGTCATCTGATCATCTCTCATACCATATGATTAACCTTGTAGAAACTAGAACGTCCTATACTTTTAACTGATGACGCGAAATGTTCACCAAAAATAAATTCATGCTCAATCTTATATTTAGCGCGCTTGCTCCGATTAAGACGTGTTGCCCAGTTGAACCGGGATTCAGTACCGATCGCCTATCTTTTTTAAATAAACCATAAAAAATAAACAAAAAAGCGTCTAGTGCATCCCACGTCAACAAACAAACACCAAGGATGGTGAGCTAAGAAACCACAATAGTGGCCTGTGCGCTTCAAGGTAACCTCGGTGCATTAGTCCAAAATAATCTGTTGGCCAGTGATCATAGTACAACTTATTCACACCTATTTCTAAACGAGCCCACGCAAACATAACGTGTTTTCAGTTACAGATCCTCACATTGAAACGAAATGTTGTGTTCTTAGTTTATACGGTGAAAAGTGAAATCTTTGCTGGGTTCGTGCAAAATATAATATATGCAACTACATAATAATAACATTAAAAATATTTACGTTAGCATTTTAGTGTAAACCTCCGTATTCGACAAAGCTTTACTTTTGTCTACAAGTATTTTGATAACATTAAACATATGGAATCTGAATTGTCACCAGATAAAGAAAAAGTTATACCACCAGTAGTGCCTATAAAAACATACCAATGGGAAGATTTGAAAAGAGCTCGTGAGGCAGGAGGGTACCCTTGGACTCACCTATTGAAGGCGCCTCTACAAGGTGAAATAACTGCAGAAGATATCATCAGAGAAACCACTCCCAGAAGAAGCATGTCCCGTGAATTTTCAAGGTCTCGGACCCATTCGCCCGTAGATGGCGATGTCCAAAAAATTCTTAATCTTGATTCTTCCCCTGGGAGTAGTCGAAAACACGGTGAAGAAGGAGAAGATGAGGGCGTTCATATTCCAAATTTCTCTAAAGAAGTATCATTAGATTTGGAAGATGATCCTATAAACCAGGCCGTGAAAGCTTATGTAGTCAAACGTCCAGACAGTCAAGCTAGTATCCAGTTAACTACGCCAATTGAAATACCTAAAAGCGTGTCTCCGAAAGGTATACTAAAACGTCGTGTACCAGAACAACTATATAATATAGGAGTAACATCAGAGACAAGAGAAAAAACAAAATGTTGTCATCCACTAGTAAATAAAATAAAACATTTAGCAGACAAAACTTTACAAAAACTGGATAGAAGTGAAAATGAAAAGTCGCCGATTTCTAAGCGCAAGAAAAATGAGGAAACTCAAGAAATAAGACAGCTTAAGTCATCGCCTGGTGCAGTAAGAAGACAAAAATTCAGCGCCATTAAATTAGGAGATTCTGATGAAATGAGTAAAACCATGTGCATAGATACACCACCGCCGAGCAAAAAGAAAGAACATATCTACGAAGATATAGAAGAATCAAAGAACACCGATGTCGAAAAATCATTACATTTCTCACCAGACGTAGATCAACAATACACGGCTAAAAAAGACGATGAAAATGAAAGTAATAGCTATAAAGAGAATGATAGTCTCTTAGAAAAGAAATCCATTGCCTCTCAAGATCCCAGTTTAATTATGGAAAATGCCAGTCTGAAATCAGAAGAACACGTTATGGAAAAACTACATAAAAGGGATAACATAAACAAAGAAGCAATCCTTTTGGACGACGAAATGGATACAGATGAACCCAATGTGGACGAAATATTTCAAAACCAGTTAGAAGAAAGAGATGGTCGTAATAATTCTCCTAATATAACTATAACTGAAATCACAGATGAAGATGCAGATATCAAGAGTGATGACCAGCACACTGCTACTCCTATCGAAACATCTCCAAGCCCTAGCCCACGTGTTGATGACAACCAGCAGCTTCCTGAGTTCCCGCATAGAAAATGGTCTAAACCCAGCAGGTAAAATACATTATTTTATTACAAAACAATTCGTTGTGGTAACACCTCATACGAGACGATACTATGACATAACAGTGTACGTATTAACACATGCAAAGCGAACGTGCTAGGTTCTGACCGTTTGTTAAATATAGCACAGTCCGACCGATCTTCCTGCACATTGGGTAAGCTCTTTAAAATTGTCATCAGTGATCAGTGCTCGCGGCTGCTTTCGCGTCTGTGATTAGTTCATTTAGTACCCGGCTTTGACAAACACGCTTAAATGAGTCATGGTACTTGTGCAAATGACTGTGAACCCAGGAAACAAATAACATAGTATGTACACCGTCCGATAGTCGGTAGTTATGAGTAAGCTCCGGAGATGGACATCCGAAGGTGGCACTCCTATAGAAAAGCCGGTGAGACCGACGAGAGAGGGTAGTGTCCAGGTGTACACTCCGGATGTTCGATGCGCCTGCCAGTTTTTTCAATGTGACTCACTGCTACCTGAGCGAGTAAACCCAGTGGGAACTCGCCCGACGTCGCGAGCTAGCAATTTAATTTCGTACGAGAGGTAAGCATACTTACCGCTAATTTTTAATAGTTAAAATGACATTTTATTAATAAAATTACGAGCTGCAAAATAAATCTGAACCATATATTAGCCCGGCGGCTCAGGCTAAAACGAGCTCCGGCTGTTGGCCTAATTGTGAATTGAGCTTCGAGTGTGTGATGTTTAAATATAACTCAACTCTTTTGCGACGAATCACAATTTTTGCGATTTGCAATTACTTTGTGTTGGTTTTATACCTCATATGCTGAGCGACAGATTTATTATTGTTTATTTAAACTGACTGCATATGCGATATACTTTGTGTCTAGTTTTTGCTGTAATAATTTTAGTTACTTAAAGCTAAAAACAATTTTCTATTGTTTTTTCAGTGATCACGAATATGAAATCATCGAAAAACCGCCACCAAGTATTATTTACACTGCTCCGAGTGTAGATGAGAAGCCAACTTTAGCCAAAACAGATGATGACCTATCAAGTACGACATCTCTAGAAAGGAAATATTTACAGCTTACATCAGATGAAGAGGAACAAGTAGATGACAAAGAAAACTTGTCTGACGATAAAAAAATAGACACGATGTGTGCTGAAGCGCTTCAAAGGGATATTGAAGACAGATATTTCACCAATACACCTTCTACGCCATCTCGGACTGATTGTGAAGTAAGCACAAGTCAAGTAGATTCATCAGCATTGGAGCAATTGCCTTTAAAACGCGATAGCAGATCTAAAAATGCCGGAACTGATAGTAAGTTTCAGCAACGAATAAAAGACAGTACAGGAAAATTCAAATTTCAGGCAGATAAACTAAAAACTAAAATACAAAATATGAAAACAAAACAATTCACAAAGCCGGAGAAACTAAAGATTAGTTTGCCTGAACGCCCTAAGTTTAGGATACCAAAAGGGCCTAAGATTTCACTTCCTGAAAGACCTAAATTCACACTGCCTGATCGGAGAAAATTTAGTTTACCCGATAGACCAAAGTTAAATATTAATCGTAAGAAATTTACTCTCCCAGATAGACCAAAGTTCAATGTGCCAGAATTTCCTAAATTTAAGATGCCAGAAAAACCTAAATTTAATTTCCCGAGCCTAGGTAGAAAAAAAGAATACAAGGTCACAAATACCTCAGAATCGAATACAGATATTACCAATGTTGGAACGGTAGAGTTTGAAAATACAACTTACCCTAGGTTATTTGGTAGGAAAAAGAAAAATGAGTTATCTAAAACTTCATCATCTCCAACATTGAATAGAGAAGATACTCCGCCACCTATATTCACTTTCACTAGAATGAAGAAAAATAAGAAGGATCCCTCTTACATACCTGACAGTCCTGAACAACCGCGTGAATATGGTACCATTTATGATAAAAATGATGATTGTAATTTCGAACTAGAGAACAGCAGACGAATTGAAACCACTTACGACTTTGACAAATTAGGCACTTATATTGACGACAAACCACTGGAACAACCGGAAATGGCAAGTATCGAAAACCATACATCTACACTTGATATGTCACCGACTAATGAAGAATACACACATGTCATAACCGAAATAAATAATGACGAATTTTTCGTTCGACCGAGAGGTATTTCTCGCGAAGATATTCAAACAAGGGAATACTTAAGCGACGAAACACGAAAAGCGTTCCAAAATCCGAAAAACGTACTTTCATTGATAGGGAGCAATTCGGGTATGGACGACGAACATATGTACGTCAACGATCCTGAAGCTGAATCTGAGCTAATGATGGATGAAAACGAATCGATTAGATACTCAAACGAGGATGTTAATGATAGAGATGACGGATATTATACCTTCCCACCGGTACGGCCATCGCGTGCTAAACGCAAGAAGAAAGAAGAAGACTCTACGCCTTACATCGATGAGAGCGCAAATGTCAGCTTGCAGTTCAGTGAAGTGGACCTAGGGTTGCCTGAAGACCAAAAAGAATTCGACGTACAGATAAACGGTGATGTAGAAGACAGTATTGAAAGACACGTGAACCATAATTTAGAATTCACTCCTCCAAATGATCTGCACTCAATCCATGAATATGCGAACGATGACGTCATTCAATACCCGGAGAGTGAGCACATACAGTCTCAGACTTTACCAATGCCTCCAAAAAGGAAAAAAAAGTTTGGGAAGAAGGATTTAAAACATTCATCGTTGAATGATTTCAAGAATTTGTCAGCATCTGCGTTGTGGGAGCAACCACAGGAGCACCAGGGCAACGACGATGTAAGTATTTTACTTGTATTATTTATACAGCTATATTACATTATAATCATTCCACTTTAATTACATAATATTGTTATTTCACATTTTATATTATTATTGTTTTGATAAATCCAAATTGTCGTACTTATTAGAAACTATTTTAATATTTTATTAACCGGCTTCAAAAAGAAGGTTCTCTATTCGACGCGTTTGTATGTAATATTGATAAAAATGCGTAATATTAATATATGTTAGTCTATGTGGGCTTCTAAACAAATTTACCAAATTTTATGAGTGTATGTATGTATGTATGTAGGTTTGTCCACGGATTTCTCAGAAACTACAAGTCCGATTTTGAAAATTCTTTTTGCAATAGTTAGAGTATTTTTCAACTACCCTAAGTTGAAAAATACTCTTACTACTCAGTTTAAAAATAGAGTACAAGTTTCATCAAAATCGGTCCAGTAGTTTAAGAGATATAAACTTTTTATGTTTTCAGTAAGTTATTGTAACGTAGACGTTCGAGTTGCGTGATAGTGCTGATACCTATTTTGGTAAATTAAGTCACTAAAAAGTGTTAAATAAACTATTTAAAATAAAATAAAAACCGACTTCAAAGTAAATTACCTAAAAAGCATAAAATAACGAAAATATATTGAAGTCGGTGTCAGCTGGTGCTAGTGTTAGTTAACTTGATGTGCTAGCACCGACTTCAATATATTTTCGTTATTTTATGCTTTTTAGGTAATTTACTTTGAAGTCGGTTTTTATTTTTTTTTAAATAGTTTATATACATAACAAGATTACGACACTGTTTCTTATGAATTCTCTCTTCTTATGACATTTGTTTCTTAAGTTCCAAAGGCATCAGCTTTAATTTTATTTTTTATGTGTGATGATGTTTAAATTATTTTAAATTATGTTAACTATACCTACATTGGATCCTATTGATGATCATTTAATTATTGCGACGATTCTGTATTGTTAGTGGTGGTTGCCTGTAACTGGGAAAGCACGAGACGAGACACTTAACTTTGATTATTTTATTTGTAAAGTGCATCACTTGTTGGCATCCTAATAAAGTAAATAAAAAAAATACAGCTGCAGGTATAAATTTGCAGTCACAAACAGCGTTCAATTTTAAAGACATCATTAGTGACTTCGTTTCTAATTTCTATAATAAGATCACATTTGGGTCAATGACAAACGGCGTCCCGAAAAAATATTGTAAAAATAATCTTTGTGATATTATGTAATTAGGCTGGATATCTGAGAGCATTATTACAAATTGATTGATTTTTGATAAAGATTTTGAACAGCACTTATTCCCTTCAGTAGTACAAAGTCTTAGATGCGGAGCGTTGCCGCCACTCGAGAAAGTACTGCGCAGATGTGCAAGAGTTATCAAAAAGTTGGAAATTTTATTAATTGACATCATTAATATAGCGTAATCATTGAATGAATTAATTTGTGAACTTATAGGTGTTATTTTTTAATCTTGCCATAAAGTATTTCGTTTTGTTAAACTTGGTATGGATTACTAAAATGATAAACATTCACACTCGAGCCAATGACAACTAATGCCGGAGTTCCTCAAGGTTCTGGTATTTCCATGACCTGCTTATTCCCGGAATCAATGGGTATGCAGATGATAACACTATTGTAGAGAGATATCTGCCGAGTGCTCGGGCCATTAAAGATGTTATCCGGCACACACACACACTTCAGGCAGTATCCGACTAGAGCAATGCCAATTTTGTGAGATTCAACGCAACCAAGACACAAGATTGTCTATTCACCGACAAAAGGAGTCCGTTTACCTTGGCTTCTAATTTTCAAATGCATTCTTGTATTACACTGACCGCCTTCAGCAGTTGGGAGGTGAAATTTCCTCAAAAATTAACTTTAAGCGGTTCATTGCGTCCATAGCCAAGGTAGCTAGGTGTCCTTGCAAAGGTCCGACGGTACTTCACACCGCGACAGCTTCTGATATTGTATAAGAGCAAGTCCGATGGTGTGCAGTACTGCAGTCATATTTGAGCCGGTGCTGCAAAAATGCCATTTAGCAGTTTTGGATTCAATGGAGAGGCGTGCTAAGAGGTTATTAATTGGTGACCTTGGGTTAGCAGAGGCCAATTTACATTGCCTAAATCACAGGCGCAAACATGCCAGCCTCTCGGTATTCTACAGGATGCATTTTGGAGAATGGTCGCAGGAATTATATTACGGTATCACCATCACCCTTCGCCCTTATGTGGTGAACGTGCCTTCAGTCCGGACTAAGCGATTTACTTTTTTTTTTTAACTAGCTGACCCGTGCAGCTCCGCCCGCGCTTTTATTACGTTTTGCTCCCCTTTTCTCCCTCCTCCCTAGATTTATCTCTCTCCATATCTCTCTCTCTTATAAAATCTAATAATATGCTCTTTCTCTCCTCTCTCTTTCCCCCTCCCGCTTCGGTTTCCGTCATACTCCCCCTCTTCCTCTATCCCCTCTCTGAACCCTCTCCCCCTCTCTCTTCTACGAACTTGCTCCTTCTCACTCCCCCCTTACTCCACCTAACTCCCCCGATCCATCACCCCATCACCCCCTCCTCGAATCCCCTCTCCCTCTTTCTCCTCTCTTGCACCCTCGTCTCGTTCTATATATCCTCGTCAATCATAGTATCAGCGGCATTAAATATAACGGGTATGGGTTCACCCATCTATTTAATGACCTTTCCTTATATTGCTTAACCTTAACCTAGTGGCATGAAATATACTTTACGGCCTATTCTCAGACCTACCCGATATGCACACAAAATTTCATACAAATCGGTTCACCCATCTATTAAATGACCTTGCCTTATGTAGCTTAACCTTAACCTAGCGGTATGAAATATTCCTGACGGTGTAAAGATTATAATATTTTAATGTTCATTATATTGCTTTATCGTAATATTCTTACAATATATTTACTATCTGTGATTATATCTGAAATAATGAGTAATCATTGTAATAATGGTTGAATAAATCCATGTCCATTAATATTTATTATGCCTTTTCTGTTAAAATTACCTACCTCCAAATAATTAATATCTGATACTTTGGTAGAGGGTACTTTATATAAAGTACCCTACATTATTCACAAATAATGTTATAACATATATCACCACCAATTTTAATAACTTTCATAGCTTTTACATACCCATTAATATACTATGTACATGTAGAGATAACCACATTCTAACACACACTTTCATACAAATCGGTTCACCCATCTATTTAATGACCTTACCTAACGTTGCTTAACCTTAACCTACCGGGATAAAAGTATTCTATGTCCGTTTCCTGGTTCTAAGCTACCTCCCCACCAATTTTTAGTCGAATCGGTTAGGCCGTTCTTGAGTTATAAATAGTGTAACTAACACGACTTTCTTTGATATAATATATAGATTAAATTTCTATAGTGATTGTATGTTCAATTTCACAGATAGATGGCGCTGTTTATAATGTAAATCACGCTAACATCGTAAATTACTGTCTAATGATATTCGATAATGAAAGTCCTTAGCTTTTCGGCTCGCATCTTTTATTGTTGCGACTTTACAGTCGGATAGGTATTGTATTTCTACAATACCTATCTATACACTACCTGGACTTGGGGAGTATCATTAAAATTTCATGAACAGAAATACAATGAAAATGTCCTGGGTGTACCGGACCGACTTACCCCTTACAAAAATTGACCCTTCGCCAATGCTACATCTTATGCAAACTAAATGTCTGCTCAGTCCCTATTGTATATAGCGTAATAATACATATCTTAATGATAAACTGATCAGTCTATAATTACCCTATTCACATACAAAGGAAATTACGTGGCAATATGTGCAAGTAATGTTTCACTGCTTAGCCCCTATGAAACATAGCGTGATGTTTTATATACCAACTTATACCTTGACTTCTACACAACACATCAGTGAAAGTCCTATTAAAATCCATCCTCGGGTTTTCAAATGATACCTGGACGAACAGAACGACAGACAGACAGACAGACAGACAGACAGACAGACAGACAGACAGACAGACAGACAATAATTCCAAAAAAAAATGTTTTGGCCTCTATGTCGATAGTATAGTATCCCCACATAGAAATTTTGGAAAAATATTCAATGTACAGAAAAAGTGCTCTTTGAGTTTTATTAAAGTATAGATTAGAACAGCTAAAGACTGGAGCAGTTTGCCTACCTCCCGCCGCCTTTATAATTTGGATGTCTTCAAGGCTAGAGTGAATAGGATTATAATAAGCTTGCTTTACCATTCTCGATTAAGTCACCGCTTTCCATCAGGGGGGACTTCAGTCAAGCACTAGCTTATTATAAGTAAAATAAAAAAAATACCTATCAAGTGCGAGTCGGCCTCGCTCACCGAGGGTTCCATACCATCTTTGGTAATTTTACTAGTCATCTAGCAAAAATAGCAATAAAACCAAACCGCAAAACTAAGTTTGTTTGTCGGGGTTTTTTTAGGATTACTAAATAAATAAATAAATAAAATAAATAAATAAATTCTTTATTCACTCACCACGAAACAAAGATACAGAAGACACTTGACAAATTAATAGCCCAAATTTGTGGGAGTCTGGTGCCTAAACTAGGTAAGAACCTGTATTTCAGGCCACCAGGCCACCACCCGTCGATCGCGTGACAATGAATGCGCAAGCATTTTAACACTGTAATAATTACAATAAGGAACAAAAACTATGGTAGAATAAAACTATTAAACAAAATAAACAATGACATGAAGTCCTAGTAGTGTGTGTGTGTGTGTGTGCGTGTGTTTGTTGTGTGTGTGTGTGTGTGTGTGTGTGTGTGTGTGTGTGTGTTGTTGTGTGTGTGTGTGTGTGTGTGTGTGTGTGTGTGTGTGTTAGTGTGTGTGTGTGGTGTATATACGAGTGAGTGTGTGCGTGTGTGAAAATGTGAGTTTACACTGCAGCAATAAGTAATTTCTCTGTTTGTTCGTAATCTAACATTTGTAGCCAATCAGTAACCTTTTTTTTGCAACAGTATCTAGTAAGGGGGAAAATGGATAATATTCTATTAATGTTATTGTAAAGATAGCGTCCAAGAAAGCAGAAAAACCTAGATGAATATTTTGATGAAAGTGAAGTGGTTCGAAATTCTACGGGATCATATCGTCGTTTATTGAAGGTTAATAATGGGGAATAAGTTAAAAGGGAACGTTATTTTAGTATTGTGTGCAACACAAAAAGTTGGCGCACTGTGAGTACTTTGGTTTTTTTTTATATAAGAGTGCTGTCGTATATCGAAAGGGTAGGAAGAATGAGACCTTGAGAATAGCCCTTTGAGTTCTTTCTAGTTCCAGAAGTATCGTCTTATGTGTTCCTCCCCATGAAGTGATACAGTACCTGAGTAATGATTGCACTAGTGCCGAAAAACTAACCCTCTCAATTTTTCATCCGCCATCAATAACTGCACTATTTAGAAAGATTATTTTATTTTTGCTGTATATTACCCATAATTATTTTAGACTAGTTGACCCACGCAGCTCCGCCCGCGCTGTGTTTACGTTAACTAAACTTTCAATGATATACATTCGTAACGAATACAAACCCTCTTTTTTAAAGTCGGTAAAAAACTTGGACTCACTTTGTACTTGCCCTCCGAAGCACGGAGACGTTTAGTTCAAATGGCGTTAAACGGTCACCCATCTATTTAATGACCTTACCTAACGTTGCTTAACCTGATCGATTTCCAAACATTGTTAACAACTGTCTATGAGTGTTCCCTTACAAATATTAATTATAATGAAAAATTGTTAAAATTGAAGCAAGCGTATAGCCAAGTACACATTTTGAATTTAGTCCCCTCTCACAAGGGAACCGTGCTGAATGTCGGGATAAAAAGTATCCTATGTCCTACCTCTTAGTATTAACTCAAATCATGCCAAGTTTTGTTTTAATCCATCCAGTAGTTTCGGCGTGATGCTCAGCCGAGATACAGACAGACAGACAAAAATAGAAAAAAATACATTTTTGGTTTTAGTATCGGTTATAGAATGCCCTCCAAACATAATTTTCAAAATATCTTCAATGTACAGAATTGGACCTGTTACAGTTTTATTATAAGTAAGGTAAGACCGGGGTGACTGTCACTTTCAAATAACTCGAAAAGTTCTGCGTTTTTTTCGAATTTAACTTGTCGATAAACCAGGTATCATAAAATGGTTCTCGGCTCATAACACAGTTATCACTTCTGCTGAACTATTTGGTCAATATCACACAACTAAAATGTCAGCTGTAAGATAAAAAAATGGCTAGTTGGTGGATCTGAAAAAGACATTAAAAATTTTGTGATATTCAATGTTAAATTGAGATATCTTTGCTGTTAGTAGCATCATACTAACATCGAGTTTGAAATTATCTTGATATCACATAAAACAAATAACTTTCCTTAATATTTAACAAAATTAAACCATAGCATAAAAATGTCAAGGTGGGAGAAGACTATCAGTATCTATCAGTTTAACAGGGGCAAGACAAAGACAAAGTATGTTAGTCTTCCCCCAAGTCAGACATTGTAAACATTTTCAAAGCGAGTATCGGCTTTAACTAGGTGCTAAAAATAATTATTAGTTGCTACCTAGAAAAACTAATTGTAATAACCCTACTAGTGACGTCCCGCGATTTTACTCACGAATACAATTAAGAAAATTGATGACAACAGAGACAGAGATAAATACGCATTTATAAATGTGCATATGCATTATTTGGAAAGCTTCCTATATTGTTTATAGGAAAGTTTGTGAGTGTTTGTGTTTGCTTCTTCTTCATACTTTAATCTCTGAACTATTTCATAGTGACAATGAGGTTTTGATGTCATAAAAAAATCAAGTCAAAGGTTTTACACCCCTGTTTTCGATTGTATGTTAGACTTACCCCGGATAACTACTTACACGAATTGCCGCAAAAATGAACGCTGTAGCGTTGCGATAGAGTTATCTTTTACTTGATTTACTTGTTATAAACACGATTTATTTTTAAAAATTCTATTTGGGGTACGATTTTGGATAAAATATGTCACTGACAGTCTTACCCCGTGTGGTGGGGTAAGACTACCAGTTTTACCTATTCCACAATTTCTTCAAAATTTCTGTTCCAGATGCAATTACGGTAATGTATTCATTGTTTTATATAAGCTTATAGTGTTAATGTACCAGTGGCATTACTGTCTTAAAGGTAGGGCATAAAAGTAAGTCACAAAAAGACAGTTTGTCCGTCCGACAGTAAAGTATGTTAGTCTTACCCCACCTTACCTTATAGATTTTTCCCTCCACAAACTTTGGAGAAAAGGATCGGTATTTTTTTTTTGACATTTTGATTATCAGCCAAAAACTACGATACATAAACCAAAATAAAAATCTGTTTTGAGATGTACAAATGAAGCCCTTTCATATGATATAGATACCCACTCGATACAGTAGTCTCACTTTGAAATTTCGATTACCCATTTCGACTCCCATTAAAAAAAAACTAAAAGGAAAAATATTGTTATTTTATTTGCGATGAGGTTGGGTAAAAAAGATCTAGAACTATTCCAAGTTTCAAATTGATAGCGTCAGCGCTTCCTAAAATATAAAGGTGTCACAGACAGACAGACAGACGTCAGTCAGACCATAAAGGTTTCTTTTTTTACCTTTTAGGTATGGAACCCTAAAAACGGACGTTAGTAAACCTTAAATTAAAATATCAAACATACCAGTACAAATAAGTGAGGGTTATTTTTAACCGACCTCAAAAAAGGAGGAGGTTCTCAATTCGTCTGTATATATTTTTTACTACATAGGTTGTTGTTACCTTAGTATTTGCTCCATCCAAGAGCGTGCAGGAAGAAGGAGGAAACAACGGCCCACATGCTACTATGATGCCCGGAGGTCGCTGCAAACAGCATGTATACTAAGTACATCGGTGACATCGGTAACACTAACTAGTACTCTCCAAGAGATTGTCAGCGGTATCAAGCGCTTGCTGACCTTACTCGAGGAGTTAGGGTGGACCGAATAAATCCATTCCCACCCGTACGCAAAATATGCGCTTCGTCGTGGAGTTATGGAATACCAATAGCTCCATCCACCATAGATTATGTACATATGTAGTTTACTAAAAAATACATAAGTAAAAACTTCGCTACTTCAAGTAACAGAGGAAATCTATAAAAAACTAAATCGTTGTATTTCAATGTCGGAATACATCCGTATAACGAATTGTTTGTCCGCACCAGTATATTTAGCGAGTTTGGTAGAAATCACTAAACTTTAGAACATTTTTTTACGAGTGAGTTTGTAATAAAACAAACTCACTCGCCGCTAAGAAGCTCCTTGCGTTGCTCTGCGCAAGCATATACGTTACGCAACTGTATGTATGTAACATTTGTAATGTAGTAAAACTGTGGCAGTTATGACACAATTTCTGGTAAAAATATGTAAGAATATTGCAAAGAGGTAATGCCGCCAGCCTTTTATAGGTGGGTACCTAAGGGAAGGATTTCCTTCCCAGTGCGGCGACAACTTGGAGGAAGTTTTCTACCTAGTTTATGTATATTTATAAATAAATGATTAGTTTCAATAAACTTTTCATACGATAGAATTGTTAATGTTATTTCATGCCATAAGAAATTCTGTCTGGACTACTAAGCACATTCAGTCAGTATAACTACTTGGAATATTTACATAAATATTTATTTCCAAACTGTTCGATCACTGAAGCCGTCGCCGCGTCGTCGGACAGATGAGATTTCTTTCCAAACTCTCCGATCATCGAACTACTAATCGGACTACTTGGAATAAACGTGATATTATATAGGGTATTTGGTGCATCGTTTGCCAAATGGATTTGGCCGAAAGAAGAGGTCATTTGCAGTAGCAAATATAGAAAAGAAAATAAGTATCTTTAGGACAAAATAACTTATTATGATAAACGTGAGCACATGAGGCTGCGATTTCCAGCTCAAGCCATAGGCGAGGGCGTAATTCAGCCGAGTGTGTAATGAGCAGAGCTCACGAGTTTCATACGACGTTTTTCAACACATTTGCGAGTAAAGAGCAAAGTAACTTACCACACAGTGACAAATACGATAAACACAAAATCATAAAAAAAAATATATTTTTTATGTAGGTATATTCGCGCATAACTCTGGCAATTATGAACCGATTTGAAAAAATCTTTCTTCCATCCATTCTTGAATCCGTTGATTGGGTCCCATAAAAATATTTCTTACGAATAAGTAGTTCCTGAAAAAATAAGAATGACGATTGTGTATGAAACCTGCAGGTATGCCTAAAATATGACTTTATGTCGCTTTTTAAGGACAAAAATATTCATAACTCAGGCAAATATTCACCAATTTCAATGATTCTTTTTTTATTCGAATGAAGGAACCACTGTAATGAATCTGTATAAATTTTATCACAACCGGATAAGAACTTCTAAGGAATTTATCTGGTAAAAAACCATAAAACTGATGTTCTCCATTACAAATATGAACCAATTTCGATGATTATTTTTTTATTCGAGAGAGTAAACTATTACGACCGGATAAATTGTTTCTGAAGAAACATGAATTATGTAAAACTATGTAGACGATAATGTGATCATAACCTACCTAGATCATTTTACCGTCTTCGATGGTTCAATATTTATGTATGAAAATATCACTAAAAAGTACTTACTTATAAAATAAAATACTAAAAAATAATTTTTATTTTTTTAAATATTTTATTATTAAATACCTAACCTCCCTTATTTTCCATTTTTTTACCGGCTTTAAAGCCGGTTAAAGAAATGTGATGTACCTATTCAATACATTGAAACTCACATCTTAGGTACACACTGCCATTGTACCTACATTTAATTGTTTTTTGGTTCAGTTTTAGTAGATTCAGTAACTTAAAATTATTATGAAAAGTAAAATTCTGTGCAAATATTTATTTTCTGGCTGACGTCCAGTAGTCAAATATATTTTGGATGAAACTGGGATTATTTTTGGAACTGCGGTTTCATGTGTAGTGTTGACCCAGATAGAACAAATATATAATCAAAGAACGCTGTCTGTATCTAAAGATTATACTTATGCACTAACTAACCTGCGCAGCTTCTTTCTTTTTTTTTTGTGTTTTTTTTAGTTCCTATAGATTGATTTATACATTTCAAACAATCATTAGTAATATTGTATATCTACTAATATCTAACCTAATTCATTCAACGTATCTTAGTTTTTTAACCGACTTCAAAAAAGGAGGAGGTTCTCAATTCGTCTGTATATATTTTTTTTTTTTTTTTTATGTATGTTCGCGCATAACTCTGGCAATTATTAACCGATTTGAAAAAATCTTTCTTCCATCCATTCTTCAATCCATTGATTGGGTCCCATAAAAAAATTATTGCTTAGTAATAAGTAGTTCCTAAAAAAACAAGAATGGTGACTGCGCACTGAGAGTTGCAAGAAAGCCTATATAGATGACGTTTTAGTCGCTCGGACTCGCTCGGTCGGACAAAAATGGTCATAACTCTGGCAAATATTTACCAATTTCAATGATTCTTTTTTTATTCGAAAGAAGAAACCACTGTATTGAATCTGTATGAATTTTATTACAACCGGATAAGAACTTCCTGGAGGACCATGAACGATGTGGAGGAATTTATCTGGTAAAAACCATAAAATTGATGTTCTCCATTACATTGCTCTGACAATTATGAACCGATTTCGATGATTCTTTTTTTATTCGAGAGAGTAAACTACTATGATGTTTCCATGCAAATTTCATTATGACCGGATATTATTTTCTGAAGAAACATGAATTATGTAAAACTATGTAGACGATAATGTGATCATAACCTACCTAGATAATTTTACGGTTTTCGATGGTTCAATCTTTATATATGAAAATATCACTAAAAAGGTTAAAATAAAATCTTTTTAAAAAAAAATTGAACCGACTTCAATATCACTGAAAAGTATAAAATAATTTAAATATTATTGAAGTTGGTGCCAAATATACACAGCAGGTACGCTAACACCAACTTCAATAATATTTAAATTATTACTTATAATAAAACTGTAACAGGTCCAATTCTGTACATTGAAGATATTTTGAAAATTTATATTTGGAGGACATTCTATAACCGATACTGAGGCCAAAAATATATTTTTTTGAATTTTTAACCGACTTCAAAAAAGGAGGAGGTTCTCAATTCGTCTGTATATATATATATTTTTTTTTTTTATGTATGTTCGCGCATAACTCTGTCAATTATGAACCGATTTGAAAAAATCTTTCTTCCATCCATTCTTCAATCCATTGATTGGGTCCCATAAAAAAATTATTGCGTAGTAATAAGTAGTTCCTGAAAAAACAAGAATGGTGACTGCGCACTGAGAGTTGCAGGAAAGCCTATATCGATGACTTTATGTCGCTTTTTAAGGACAAAAATGGTCATAACTCTGGCAAATATTTACCAATTTCAATTATTCTTTTTTTATTCGAAAGAAGAAACTACTGTATTAAATCTGTATGAATTTTATTACAACCGGATAAGAACTTCCAGGAGGACCATGAACGATGTGGAGGAATTTATCTGGTAAAAACCATAAAACTGATGTTCTCCATTACATTGCCCTGACAATTATGAACCGATTGCGATGATTCTTTGTTTGTTCGAGAGAGTAAACTGCTATGATGATTCCATGCAAATTTCATTACGACCGGTTATTTTTTTCTGAAGAAACATGAATTATGTAAAACTGTGTAGACGATAATGTGATCATAACCTACCTAGATAATTTTACGGTTTTCGATGGTTCAATCTGTACATATGAAAATATCACTAAAAATTTTAAAATAAAATCTTTTTAAAAAAAAATTGAACCGACTTCAATATCACTGAAAAGTATAAAATAATTTAAATATTATTGAAGTTGGTGCCAAATATACACAGCCGGTAAGCTAACACCAACTTCAATAATATTTAAATTATTTTATACTTTTCAGTGATATTGAAGTCGGTTCAATTTTTTTTTAAAAAGATTTTATAGTCAATCTGCCTGTAATTGTCCTCAGTAGTAATGAATAACTACAGAACGGTGTCGATCCTCGCAGAGTTTAAACCGTAGATATCCAGTTTCCAAAGCAAGCGGTTTCCCGCTGCACCACTGAGACTGCAAACCTATGTAAACCTAGGTATAACATAATAAACCTCTGTACAATAATTCTAATATTGATACAACTTTGCATACCCATTTAAAACCAGGTTAGAGGTAGGTCCGTATAACCAGTTTCATTTCAAGGTTTAATATTATATTATTTTCGTTATTTTTTAATACTTTACTTGGTAGCAACTTTAGTAATAAAATCGACATTATTACTGGAAGTACTAGGGTATCATAAAATAGCAGGTGCATAATTTTGTGCCTTATCTTTTATGAGCATATGAATGTGGTGTAAAGCTAACGTACTATACTAGAAGTACCAGGGAAGCATAGGACATAAAGAAGTGTCCTCAAGTTCCACCCCATGTGATTTTTGACTACGTCCAGGATATAGGTACCTACTGAGGATGTGGTACCTATTGAGTAGTAGCTAACATATTTATAGCAGAAGTACCAGTGAAGCACAAAGGATAACTCGCCTCTTGATACATCCGTTAACCTCCCGGCCCTCACCTCTTGATTCACGAAACCAATCAATACCATAGTAAGCTAGATATACTCTGGATATCACAAGACGTGAGGACTCCTCCATAAATCCTATGCTAGCCGGGTACTTAGCTCTAAACCACATTCATAATCTCACACAAGACAAGGCGCAAGATTATGCAAAGAACTCCTGTTTTATGCTACCCTAGTACTACTTCCGGTAATAATTTGTCGATTTATTACGCAATACTGTGGTATTGCGTAGAGATGTGTCTCTATTATATTCTGGTTCTAGTATATAAAAATCTCATTTTTAAATTTCATGTGTAATGTTCTGCAATACAACAGTCCAACCCAGATACCAAGTAAACGATTACAAAATAAATGATAATAATATTATTGAAATCTAATTAATTTATTCCTGGTGGTACCACGGAGTTGTCCGTGGTGCCCCCAGTGGTACCACGGACAATTATTTTTGTCCGTGGTACCACTGGTGGTAGGTACTACTGGTGGTACCACGGACAACAAACGAAAATTAGAAGGGGTATGTTTTTGAAAAATGAGAATAGATTTTTTTTTCAAACGCAAATTATTCAGTGAATGTCCACTAAGCTATTGAAATCAAACTACTTTTACGGATTTTATCACGGTTTATTTTAGACTAGCTGACCCGCGCAGCTCCGCCCGCGCTCTTTTTACGTTAACTATTCTTTTAATAGAAGAAGAAGAAGAAGAAAAACATTTATTTGCCCAACACTTAACACATATAAAAATAACAAAATAATAATGGATAATAATAATAGCATACATTTGCGTTGAATACATAATCTCCTTTTTTAAAGTCGGTAAAAAACTGGGACCTACTATTTACTTGCCCACCGAAGCACGGAGACGCTTAATTCAAATAACATTAAACGGTCACCCAACTAAGAAATGACTTTGCCTAACTTTGCTTAACCTGATCGATTGCCTAAACTAAAAACTTGGAACTCCGCTAAAAGTGTTTTTAGTTAGGTAGCATTTGGTTTCATAGAGTAAAAAAAAATTACAAGTAATTTTTTTTTGAGATTTAAGTACGTAAGTTTACGTAAATCTAAAAAAACTGAACATTATCCATATTATCATTTTAATTAGTAGAGTACGTACCTACTTTCCACAAGAGTCAAGAGTTTAAAGTTATAGAATATCGTTTAAGTGATATAAAAGTAGGATTTTCGAATAAAAACGGTCATTCTAAGGGCTCCCACACATAACTGCGAATTCGCATCGCATCGCAAATATCTGCGAGAAACAAATGAATTTTTCGATACAAATTCCTGCGATGCGGCGCCGCATCGCATCGCAGTTATGTGTGGGAGCGTGCGTCCCATTTCATATAAAGTTATTATTTTTATATTCGGTCTATTTTCATTTTAATAAGGTTCACAAGGTCTAATAAACGTGAGATATACCATTTGTTGATATAATTTCTTTACATATAACATTTATATATTCTAAAACTTATTTCGTATAATCTTATTGGATATAATGTTTATCTAATCGAAAATCATTAGCTCTATCGTTTAAAATGTTTAATGATACCATCATCAATAACACCTCGATTCAGAACAATCCGACTCGGCTATCCGCCTTAGCCTTCGTGGTAATTTTTTTATGACCACCCAGAATAAGGAGCCCCGCCTAGCGGGGCTCCGTCGAACTATCTGCCTCCTCAGGTAATAATATATTATTATTATTTTGTTTTTATCATATTAGGCTAAATAGGTTTTATGTCTTGTGAGTGATATATCAAACGATATTATATTCAATGTATGTTATGCTTAATAAAAATAGTTATTCTAAAATTATATCAATCGTTTATTATATCAACTGATCATTAAATCAAATAAAATTATAGATTCAGTTGTTATATCTTGTAAATATTAGAGATTTTGTAATTATATCAAATATTACTTACCCATACTAAATGTATGGACGACTTTAATTCAATGGATAATTCATATAATAATAATTATCCTGATCCTTTTTTAACAACTTATCAATGTCATTTTACAAATTAGGGCACCTAGTTTCTGTATCTGTAACTGTTTTTGTCATATAACTATAATTAAGGAAAATATTGTCTTTTGACACTTAACGTTTCCATCCTGTTTATATAATACCCAGACACAAAGTGGTAATCGAACCCACGACTTATTGGGTAGCGACTGGTGTCTCTAAACTAACACTGGACCAACGGGGCTACCCAATATTTAGTACTAACTTTATTTTCGTTTTACTTTCCAGATAATTGTATATCGCACTGAACATGAGTACACTGTACCTCAAGAATTATCACAAGAGTACATGCGGTCTGCGATTACCGAGCGGAGTCCAGTGCCACCTCGACGCACTCGTTCTAGGAGTTCCAGGTGCACGTCGCTTTGCGACGATGACCGCACATCTCATGGCGCTGATTCACTCACACTTGACACAAATGCGCCACCAGCGGATGACGTGGATGTAGAAAGAGAAATCCGCCATGAAAGTCCAGGGTATGCCACTGTGGACAAAGGACCTTACGCGCCGAACAAAGGCGCCAGGCGCTCTGTTAGTAAGACTCCACCAAGACGTCGGAAAAGCAATAGTTCAGAACGAAAATATTACACTGTTGGGTCCAGAAAACCTGTACAGCCAGACCGTCCACCGAGAAAAAAGTCCTCAACTAGTCTTATGACTCTAGACAGTTTCACAAAACGTTCTTTGAGTGGAGATCTTACGCAATATGTAGAAATAGATGAACCGTTTGAAGACATACAAAAAGACTTGAAGTCCGGGGACATTATAAACAAAATGAAAGATAGACCACTCCCACCACCGCCGCGTCCTCCACGTGGATCAAGACGTAGAAAAAAGGATAAAAATAATTTTCAACATCAAATGGCTATGGATTTTGACCCAACTGTAGATTCATCACTTATGGATGAGGAAACAAAACCGGAAGACGTTGTTGAAATTGAAGTTTCCACACAGACTGATCCTCTTCCGGATGACGTGGATTTTGAATTAGGCATGGATGAAAACCTAGATGTTTCAATGTCTAGTTCCTTAAGAGATATTGTCGATGAAGATTTGATGTTGTCAAAAAGCCACACAAAAATAGCAGAAAGCCCACGATTTTCGAGAAATTCATCCAGATCAGAAAAATCATTGAAACTTTCAGATCCAAAAATATCTGAGTTATCGAAACCGAACATAGGTCGTACATCACCAACAGTAATCCTGGTCGAAAGACGCGTATCTAGCCCCACTAGAATCAATGAACGTAATGTAATGCTAACAGAAGCTTCATTAACGGTTCAGCCTATAGATTTAGATGAATCTCAAATTCCAGATGTTCCACCGTTGCCAAGGTCAAGAGCCGTATCAAGTGCGGTTTCTAGTTCTAAAAATACTATGTCTCCGTCCAGCGATGAGCGCGCCCTCGGAAAACTAGGTGACGTGGGCCGAGATGTACAGTTAGATAATTTAGTTACACAACGACTTCAAGTTAGTGATTTAGACGTGGGTCGCTTAAATGTATCTGAACTGCAAGCCAACAAAATTTCTGTATCAGATATAGAAGGAATGACACTGCAAGTATCGGAATTAGATTCAAAGTCAGGCCATATTTCTGTTAGTGGAATCGAATTTTCACAGTCCGTTATAGATGAAATTGTCAAAAAATTTGCTGAAATATCAACGATTCACGCTCAGCCACCAGGGCCGCCGTCATCGGGCCAAGAAGTCATAGAAATTCTGAGACCAGTAAGTAGAGAGGAACATACGCAGACGGACGAAGTTTTGGAAAAACCTTCTGAAGTTAAAATGGCGAAAAGATTGTCTCTTAAAGAAGAAGAGGCTCCTCAACTATCTCCACCACCGAGACCGCCCAGCTCTGAGGACGCTACAGCTCCTCCACAAAGACCACCTCCTCCAGATTTAACTCCTCTTTTGTACTCATATCTTCAAGATATATCTATATCGCCCTCTTCCTTGTACCCTCAACGATCCCTACGTGATCGGCCTTCTGCTGATTTACACGACTCCCAACATCAAACTCCTCCACCGCCGATACGGCGAGCTAAGAGAAAAGTGGCGGCACCTTACACAGGATCAAGTTCTGAAGATGGCAGACCACGTCCATCTCCTAGACGAATGCCTCCACCAGTTAGAGCGCACGAACCCAGCATAACAGAAGCAGGTGCACAGTTCTTACGTGTTTGCCAGACTTCGCTCAGCAGAATCCTGCGGAATATATTCAACTCTTTTATGTCATACATCAGCGGCACAGAAGATAAGAGAGACGTGCAAATGGCTATGGTTATATTCCTAGTTTTGGTTGCCGGTCTAATCATGTTTGGATTGAGTGACAGCAAGACTGTCCACCACCACCATTGGGAGTTCTTCAATCCTCCGGATGGGAAGCCATGATATATGTATGTAACGTCGTATTGGTACTATTACTCACTATAATTATAGTTTACGATTTAGTGTGTAAGCTCGACAGGCTTGTTAGATTTAAATTTAATAGTTTAGTTTTTCTCGATGTTGAATAATTATTAAAAATAATTCTAACAAGTCTGCATATTATTATTATATCTATAGGTTATTGAAAACCAGTAAACTGTCTGCCAGTAAGTTTTAGTAAAACATGAACTAGCATTTTATACGAATCAGACTTTCCAGAACTGTTTATTTGAATTCGCTAATTTAGATTTTAATCAATAGATTTTTTTACTAGGTACCACCGCAGTGTCAGATATTCTGCCGCCGCAGCAGCAGTGTGTGAGCATTGCTGTGTTCCGGCGTTAAGGGCACTGTAGCTGGTGAATTTACCGGACACAAAGACTAGATATCTACGAGTATTGGCTTAAGGGTCGGCAACGCGCTATTGATTCTTCTGGTGTTGCTAGCGTCTATAGGCTGCGGTGACTGCTTACCATCAGGCGAGCCGTACGCTTGCTTGCCACCTTGGTAGTGTAAAAAATGATTATAAATTCAACAGTTGACCTACTTATAGTAGTACTACTACTTGTACTCGTAGTAGTATGATTCAATATGTAATCCGTTTTCATACAAAAATAACGAATATCCTTGTCCGAAAGTGGAGCTAAAGATTTAATTGGTGTAGAACATCTTGAAGCCCATATATTAATATCGCAATGTATATGCATACATTAGTATTTAATATTTTATGTTATGCCTAGCGGCCCTTCAAAATGAAGTGAGGTAATTTACAATTATTCAGAATTCTGAACCAACCTACCAATTGGTAGGAATCTATTTCAAATACGAATTGAGTGCTACTTTCTAGTCATAGCTGATAGGGTGTAATTACGGTTTGTACCTACCAATTTAGTTTAAGCAATACTGGATTTCTGTGGAGATATTATAATGTAACTTTGGCAGAATCCGCCTCGACAATGATTTGTACAATCAAGAAGCATAAGCCTACTATATATAATATATTAGGTTGATGTTGCTCTAAAATATATAGCGTGTTATCTATGGCATTGCCTTTGTTTTGCATAAACGACAGTCGCCCGTACATTTTAAATCTTAACTTGGCAAACAAATTAGTAAGAACTCGTAAGTACCTATATATCTTTTGTAAGTACACTGAATTCATGAAATTTTGTTATCTAGTTGTTTATTAAATGTTAACCACAGAGTCGTTAAGAAAAAAAGGTAGTCATTCAGCCGGCACTATGCATTTTTCATTTATTTATTTTGTTGTGTAATTATAAAGGAAAAATAAAACTTGTTTCGTACTAATTTAATTATTTTATTTTGACCGCCTGAAAGAGTACTGAAAAGACTTTTGTCGGGTGAATTAGGATGCGAGCCTACAACGGTTGGCTCATGGTGGTCATGATGTACCTTGTGTAAGTACTCCTTTGACATAGGTACTCGAGTGGACCTAGACTAAACTAGACACCCTAAATAAAAGAGTTTGTACACGGTTAATCACATATCGTATGCATCATGCTCACTCTTTAGTGATGAGGTTATATGTTAGGTTATATATATGTAAGTATAGTATATTCCACGGAAGTGTGATGCTCAGGGCTTTCTGCCTAACCGTGAAATATGAAACCTCTGGGAGTACTTCCTACACCGCGACGGGGAGATGCATACGGATGTGGTTGCCGTTGAGAATCAATCTATCTATCTACCTATCCTTAGCCAAAGGAAACTAGCGCAGGCCTGTGGTGCTCACCGCTGCCTGACGATCGCAGGGCGGTATGGCAGAGCAAGGAGCTACACGGAAGGTTCTACCAGGCAATTCATTAGTCCGATGTCTGTGCAATGGACGAAGCTATGATGACGAACAACTACCGGAGCGGCCCAGTTAATTCTTTAGGCATACCTACTATCTCCGGTTGTTCGCGTTTTCAGGGTTCCATACCTAAAAGGTAAAAAAGGAACCTTTATGGTGAGACTTCGTCTGTCTGTCTGTCACACCTAAGTAAGTATATATTTAAGGAAACACTGAAACTTGAAATAGTTTTAGATCTTACTTACTTCATCGCAAATGAAAAAGAAATATATTTATCTTTTTTTTATGGTGGTCGAAATGGGTCATCAAAATTTTAAAGTGAGACTACTATATCGAGTGGAGTATCATATGAAAGAGCTTCATTTGTACAGTTTTTGGCTTATCTTACCATATCTTCGAAGTTTGTGTAGGAAAAAATCTGAAATAATTATGGGTAAGTAATACATGTCTATCTATGTAAATTATACCTACAGGAAAAATAAAATGGTCTTTCCAAGTACCTAGTACCTACTGTTTTTAGTATGTAATCCTAAAAAAACCTCTACTAATAAACTTAGGCTTGCGGTTTGGTTTTTTGCTATCTGAGGTGTTAGACGAATAGTAAAATAACTTTAATAGGTCGAAAGAACGTATGGAACCCTCGATGCGCGGGTCTGACTCGCACTTGACCCCTTTGTATTTTAAATGACGAATTCTTAAAGACACAGTCAAGTGGCCAGGAATATCCACCAGAAACTTGCTGTGAAGGACATATCTATTATCACCATAGATTTAGGATTTTTCTCTTCATCACGTACAGGACTTTTCATGAAGAAATAGGGTCAAAGTGGAGAAAACACTCCCAAATACATGACTGAGGTCAACGCTATCCCTTTCATTGAGGTCGAATCTCCCTTTCTAAGAGGGTAACCTTGATGTTTCATGAAAAATCAGGACATCTTTTTAACTTCGTCGCTTAATACGACTTACTTGGCTTGTTTAAGCTTTAAGTTTAAACCGATTAAATATGTCTAGTTGCTTCCGTTTACCTCTCAAATTACGACGGGACGAAAAACCGACACGACCGTTGAGAGACCAGGCGCAGGACCAACATTTTCCATACCTATCTGACGCATGGAGCATCTTACTTTACCTTAGAGGAGATACCACTGGAGATAGCATGATGCGCTAACCCCTCTGCCAAATTTTGTTTATATGGTCAGGTCATTCTTTATTTGTGTGCGTATCTTTTTGAATATGTTGCGAGTTTATTATAGTGTGGTTATGCGTGAAATTGTATCTGTGTGTGTTTACTTCGCCTCCCGCACCCCTCAAAAGTGCCACGAAAAATTTGTTCGGCGAATCGACGCGATACTAGCTCCATTCTAATTACTCTGAGTACTTTACAGACAATCAAGTAATAAATAAATAATAAGTTAATGGTTGTGAAAATAAAAGCATATGAAGTTATGATCAAAAGAAAAAAGGCCAGGTCAAGAGTACTTTAAACCGAAGAGCATGTATGAAAGGAATAATGAAAGTGGACGAAGCGAAACAAGTATTTAAGGATCGTAGCAAGTGGAAAGAAGTGGTCTCTGCCTACCCCTACGGGAAAGAGGCGTGATTATATGTATATTTATAGAATGATATAGGTACTCTCGCCGATACGACCACAGCGGCCAATCTTTCGCAAGATCAGCCATCAGCCAGTGCACAAATGCTTGCGTAGCCACAAGTGCACTCTTTCTTCCTTTTACCTCTCACAGTTTAGTGATACGAAAGATCAACACGACCGGGGAGAGGTCAGGCGCAGGACCGACTTTTTATATGCCTATCCGACGCATGGATCATCTTACTTTACAGACAATCAAATGACCAGCCTGCATTGTCCTAGCCAGTAAGGAACAAATATACAAAGTTGTTGCTCCCCGCAGGATTCGAACCTGCGACCCACGGTACGCAAGCAAGAAGTTTCCCACTGCGCCACGGAGGCTACTAGAAGCGACAGGACTAGGAGGCGACAAGAATAAATATGATTTTAATAATATGTTTAAAACTACATACACACTTGAACATACAATATTTTTTCCATATCAATCCTTTGAACTAAATACCTACATCGTATATTTTTTATCATAAAGTGGCGGTAAAAAAATCCCCAAAACGGAAAGTCTTCAAAAAATCTTTACCATGGTTACTCTATGAAAACAATGTAAAATATTTTAAATTAGATAATTCAACTACAAATTAATAGAAAGTTAAACCCAATACTAACAAACGAACTGAAAACGTGTTATATGCCTATCGAAAGAAGAACTGATCGAAAATATGGTGCATAATCCAAAGGGATCATCGGTAGGTACATTATTGAACAAATCGGACTTACGAGTGATATTCGGTATCATCTAAGGGGTACAACATATTTTTGCAACTAAGTACTACACATTTTATCACCATTCTTATTAGTTTAATTCACTTTATCGTGAAATTATGGTATTTAAATGTTGGATCGATTTAAATGACAGACAGTTTCATGCTGACAATAAGCGCCAGTGTTGCCACAAAATACGAACCCTTAAAATCGGTATTTAAAATTGCATTTGAGTACAATTGGCGAAAACACAATATAGCATTATCCTAATCGTACTCGCAGAACAATACCAAAAAAAAAATTATTAGACATGATTGTCATCGTATTTTATGTTTTCGGGTGGAAAACAATCTTTTGATGTTGAAGTAGAGCATTTCTATATTAGGGTATCCATTTCTCGGGTAATTTAAATTATTACATGGACCACACATTGGACCACTTAGAAAGAGAGATCCGGCCTCAATGAAAGGGATAGCGTATGCCTCAATCAACTATTTGGAGTTTGGACTCCACTTTGACCCTATTTCTTCATGGGACTTTTGTCGCCAATAAATAAGCCTGTTATTGTGCTGATAGATCGATATTTTTTACATTTTTGAGTACAAGCCAAAAACCACGAGAAAAAAAAACAAGAAAAAAAATATGTGCGTGCGTGGAGTCCCTCCGCGCGGAAGAAGTGAAACTTCATTCTCGCTCTGTCTCTTTCTACAGTCAGTCGGTCGGTCGGTCGGTCGGTCGGCCGGTCGGTCGGTCGGTCGTTCGGCCGGTCGGTCGGTCGGTCGGTCGGTCGGTCGGTCGATCGGTGGTCGGTCGGTCGGTCGGTCGGTCGGTCGGTCCCTCACTCACTCACTCACTCACTCACTCACTCACTCACTCACTCACACACGCACACACACACTCTCTCACTCACTCACTCACTCACTCACTCACTCACTCACTCACTCATGTAGGCATAAAATATTTTTTTTGCAGTTAGAACTCAAACTCAAACTCAAAAATCTTTATTTCAAACAGGCTGAACGCTAGCACTTTTGAATCGTCATTTTTTTACAAGCTACCACCGTTTTTTTTAAACATTGTTTTGTTACAAATGAATCGACATTAGCGATAGTGTGTCCTGCCGTTCGAAACATAAAGCAAGGGAGAAAAGAAGAAAACAATAAATTACGACAAAAATTACAACAAACTAAAAGGCCAAAGGGATAGTAGTCGGACCAGTCCCCCCAAGCAGCACCCGCGCACGAGTTGACTCGAGCAGCAGCCATCACTGCCAGCCAGCCCCTCAACCATATTAGAGGGAAGGGGGTGAAACGCCTGCACAATTCAACAAAACAAATTACATCTTCTATCTTCTTCTTCTATATATATAAAAAAGAATGTTTGTCTGTATGTCCTTTATAGAATCGTAAACTATGCATTTGATCATGTCATGATCTTCAGCAAAATGTTGTGCATGAGCCCAAGAAGGTTTCTGAGTAAAAAGAGCGCGAGCTGAGCTGCGCGGGTCAGCTAGTATTAATTAAAATAATGACAAAAGAAACGGAGAGAACAAAGGTATCCAGTACAGTAAGTATAGAGTGCAAAGAGGATGTCATACTTATATAGGGCCAATTAATTTTTAATTGATCACAATCTGTCTGTTTCTTTGTTCTGTCCGTTTCTTTTGTCATTATTTTATATTTTATATATATATTATTTACATACATATTTTACGGTTAAAATATTATATACATATTTTAACCGTAGTGAAAAAATCATAAATCTATGGCTCTATTTTGTATTTAAGAAATTGTTGGTTTAATGATCATCGGTTTTGTTTATATTTTTTGGGTACCTATACAGGTGATTTTTTCAAGTGGGCGTGGATGGCCCAATCCGTAACAATAAGAAATAGCGAGTGCTGGTGGGTATTCCTGGCCACCTAACAGTGTCTATACGTATTCGTCATTTTAAGAAAAGGGGTCATTTGCGAGTACCGAATGTATGGAACCCCGCGCACCGAGGATTCCATACGTTCTTTCGACCTATTAAAGTTAAAAATTTAGCTTAAATTTAGCCCACGATGTATTGGAATTGGATGATATTTTGTTCTGGTATTGCAAGCGTTGCACTAGAGGAAGGATCTCTAGAGAGATGGACACTATTTTTCTCATTCCCACCACCGCCTTAAGCCTAAGAAAGCCCCCGGCCCTGACGGCATCTCGAACCGCGTACTAAAAATCCCTCCCTACCTTTGATCTATCTCTTGGTAGCCATCTTCAATGACGCCATGACGCACGCTATCTTCCCTTCGGAGTGGAAAGAAGCAGACGTCATCGGCATTCACAAACCCGGTAAGCCACGTGACGATCCCACGAGCTACCGCCCCATGAGTCTCCTTAGCGCCCTGGGCAAACTCTACGAGCGCTTGCTTCTCGCAAGACTCAAAGAATTTGTCATCTCGAAGGGCATACTCATACACGAGCAGTTCGGCTTTCGAGCTGGACACTCTTGCGTCCATCAAGTGCACCGCATCACGGAGCATGTCCTCTCCGGGCTCAACCAGCCCAGACCTATATACACCGGAGCCTTATTCTTCGATGTCGCCAAGGCATTCGATAAGGTCTTGCACAATGGCTTGCTTCTCAAGCTCTACCTCATGGGCGTGCCAGACCGTCTCGTTCTCATCATACGAGATTTTCTCAGGAACCGTACTTATCGATATCGAGTCGAAGGTACGCGATCCACTCCCCACCCTATTCAGGCCGGAGTCCCTCAAGGCTCTGTGCTCTCTCCACTCCTGTTCAGCCTGTTCACGAACGACATCCCTTGTTCGGACAGGGTGCAACTAGCCTTATACGCGGACGACACCGCACTGTATTTCTCACACAGAAATAAGGCTCACCTGACGCGCACTCTTCAAGTCGCCGTCAACGCCCTAGGCGAATGGTTCCGAAAGTGGCTCATCGATGTGAACCCGGAAAAGAGCGCCGCGGTTTTCTTCTCCCGGGGTACCATCAGATCCCACACTGCGGGCCATCCCAGTCGTCGTTTAGGTCCAATCACCCTCTATGGGCGTCCCATCCCCTGGACCAGAAAGGTCAAATATCTAGGCGTCACCCTAGACTCCCAACATGACATTTGGACCGCATATACGGTCAGTACGCAACCGAGCGGCCTTCGTCCTCGGTCGACTCTACCCCATGATCTGCAGGCGAAGTAAACTGTCACTTAGAAATAAGTTGACACTTTACAAAACCTGCATCCGTCCCATCCTAGCTTACGCCAGTGCCGTATTCGCACACGCAGCTCCCGTTCACATCTATAACCTTCAGGTTATTCAAAACCGATTCCTTCGACATGCCGTCGGTGCCCCGTGGTACATGCGGAATGTCGACCTTCATTCCGACTTCGGTCTAGTCCCTATCCGCAAATTTTTCAAAGATATGTCCGAACATTACTTTGAAAAAGCGTGCGTCCACCCAAATCCGCTAATCGGCGCCGCTGCCGACTATATCTCCGACCCCGACCCTGGTCCCTCAGATCGTCGAACTGCCGTACATCGCCATGACACTGACACTACACCAACACCGACAACAACGTCACGAGTCGTAAACACATCAACACACAGACACCGGTCTCGCCGGCGAGGGCGAAGGGTCGTACGCATGCGACCTCGACATGCATCCCCTCGCTGAGTTTCTTGCCGGTTCTTCTCAGCGAGGGCGCGTTGTGAACCGGTGGTAAACTCATTTTCTCTAAGCGGCAGCCCAAGCCGAGGCCGTGCCTCCCTGAGGTGCCCTTGTGCTAGTCGCTACCCAAACCCTTCTGGCTGGAGCGCTTAAAGCGCCGTCTTGTCCGGTGAAGCTGTAATGGCCATGAAGCTATGTAATGGCCATCTGCGATAACAGTCCAAAAAAACTGCTCCAAAAAAAAAACATTCCCACAAGAAAAGAATGCATTATATATGTAACATGTGATAGTAAGAAACAGAAATAGAAAGACATCGTAAATCTATGAGAAAGACATATGATTTTTGTGCTCTACAAAATTGTTTATTTACTATTGAACTTTTTTACACAATAGATTACTAACGGTCCCCGCACTATGACAAGCTGTGCTGCGGGTGGCAAATAATACGATATATCAGCAGGGTTAGCACGATTTGCCAAGACTCTAATCTTGACAGTTTGGTGTGGAGTATGACGTAGTTATCGACGTAGAAACGTCATTTTCGGTATTAGCTAGGTCGATTGGCAAATCGTGCTAAGCCTGCAGGAGACACGATATCCCGGGTACATAAAAACTAAAAAAAAAATGTGCGTGCGTGGAGTCCCTCCGCGCGGAAGAAGTGAAACTTCATTCTCGCTCAGTCGATCGGTCGTTCGGTCGGGTCCTCACTCACTCACTCACACACACACACACACACACACTCACTCAACTCAACTCAACTCACCCCAACTCACCCCAACTCACCCCAACTCACCACAACTCACCCCAACTCGACCCAACTCACCCCAACTCACCCCAACTTACCCCAACTCACCCCAACTCACCCCAACTCACCCCAACTCACCCCAGCTCACCCCAACTCACCCAACTCACCCCAACTCACCCAACTCACCCCAACTCACCCAACTCACCCCAACACACCCCAACTCACCCCAATTCACCCCAACTCACCCCAACTCACCCCAACTCACCCCAACTCACCCCAACTCACCCCAACTCACCACAACTCACCCACTCACTCACTCACCCACTCACCCACTCACTCACTCACCCACTCACCCACTCCCTCAGTGACGGCGTCACATGAGCGCTTGCATAACCTTAACAAATTTACGCCTATCGCCTATCGTTTAACACCTATCACTTAACGCCTATCACCTATCATTTAACGCTTAACGCGTTATTTGATAACATTTTTGGAAGTCGCATAAGAAGTTTCACTTCAAAAAATGTGCGTGCCTGGAGTCCCTCCGCGCGGAAGAAGTGAAACTTCATTCTCGTCTGTCTCTTTCTACAGTCAGTCAGTCAGTCGGTCGGTCGGTCGGTCGGTCCCTCACTCACTCACGCTTAACGTTTGACACCTAACGTTTAACGTCTAACGCTCAACGTCTAACGCGTTATGTGATAACATTTTTGGAAGTCGCATAAGAAGTCTCACTTCAAAAAAGAAAAAAAGTGCGTGCGTGGAGTCCCTCCGCGAGGAAGAAGTGAAACTTCATTCTCGCTCTGTCTCTTTCTACAGTCAGTCAGTCAGTCGGTCGGTCGACCACTCACCCACTCACGCACCCACCCACTCACCTACTCACTCACCCACTCACCCACTCACGCACTCACGCACCCACCCACTCACCTACTCACTCACCCACACACCCACTCACTCACTCACTCACTCACTCACTCACTCACTCACTCACCCACTCACCCACTCACCCACTCACTCACTCACCCACTCACCCACTCAACCACCCACCCACCCACCTGCCCACTCACCCACCCACCCACTCACTCACTCACCCACTCACCTACTCACCCACTCACTCACTCACTAACCCACTCACCCACTCACCCACTCACCCACTCACCCACTCACCCACTCACCCACTCACCCACTCACCCACTCACCCACTCACTCACTCACTCACTGACGGCGTCACATGAGCGCTTTCATAACCTTAAGAGCGCTTTCATAACCTTAACAAATTCAACGCTTAACGTTTAACACTTAACGTCCAACGCTTAACGTCTAACGCGTTATGTGATAACATTTTTGGAAGTCGAGTGACTAACAAGAAAACAAAACATGGTGTTCAACATCTGTCATGGACTTGAAGAAAAAGCACCAGTGGTGCTTTTTACTTTTATTCTGTCTACGACTGACAGATACGGTAACATGAATCAGGGTGACCAACTTGTTCCCCTAGATGACCCTAGATTTACGAAAAAAAATGTTTAAAATATTTCTGCACCACCCTAAGGTAGACTGTTAGAAAATGCCTAAGGCATTAAGTCCGCCTTGTACTATATAGGTGCGCGTCCATTGGCACGCGCCGGACGCACCACACGCACGGCACGTAACGGAAAATCCGTTGCGTGCGTTGAGTTTGCTTTGTATAACTTTACATAGCGCTGCGTCCATTATCCGCGCCGCCCGCATCGGACGCCGGCATTTATGAACAAAAAATGCGATGCGTGCCGGTGTCGTCACACAAATCAGTTAGGCTGCGTTCTACTTGGGGCCCACAACGATCACGCTCACGACCGCAGTTTTCCCCGTTCCACTTGCTTGTGAGCGTTACCGTCGTAAACTCAAGTGGAACGCTCACTACGACACCCACCTTCTTAGATGAGTCATCGTGAGCTTCGCGTGAGCGAGCAGAATCTAATCCATGAAGAAACTAACGAGTACTTAACTGAGTTTTCCGATTTCATAATATTTCAAAAATAGATAGATAGATAGACAATTCTTTATTGCGCAAAAACAAACAGATACTAGAAGGATTAGACACAAATTAATAAAACATGCAACAATGGGCGGCCTTCTCGCTAAAAGCGATCTATTCTAGGCAACCTTTGGATGGGGAGGAGATTAAAGAAGTTACAAAGAGCAGAGGGTGCGCGCACTTGATATACATGCTTAGACACATAATTAACACAAAGACACATAAAAACACATATGTTGTAAACTATAGTAATATATATTCATATAAGTTTGATATATAAACATACATCAAATAATATTATTTTATACATATATAAATCAGTATGTACTAATATAACAAGAAAATTACACAAATACCGACAACTTAACTTATTCCGCCAAATAAAACTTCTTTACCAGATCCTTGAAAATTGGCAATGACGAAGCACGCCTTAGGTTCTCGGAAAACCTTTGTCTTACGATGCCCTTACATAGCAGTTCCTTCTACGACAAATCCTTCACGGTGCAGGCGGTTCGCCTGTGGAATTCCTTGCCGGTGAGTATATGTGCTAGAATTCGACAAATAATCGAAACGTTCCCTAAGATAAGAAGGGGTGGAAGGATTAAACAATATATTATAGAGAAGAGATAAAATGTGAACATTTCGCCGGGGACGAATGGGTAACCATTTGAGTTTTGCACGGAATTGGGAAATATGGTCAAAAAAAATAATGTTTTTGAAGTGAAACTTCTTATGCGACTTCCAAAAATGTTATCACATAACGCGTCAAGCGTTAAATGAAGCACCTTAACGCGTTAAGTGATAGGTGTTAAACGATAGGCGTAAATTTGTTAAGGTTATGAAAGCGCTCATGTGACGCCGTCACTGAGTGAGTGGGTGAGTGGAGTTCAGAGTGGAGTTCAGAGTGGAGTTCAGAGTGGAGTTCAGAGTGGAGTTCAGAGTGGAGTTCAGGGTGGAGTTCAGGGTGGAGTTCAGGGTGGAGTTCAGGGTGGAGTTCAGAGTGGAGTTCAGAGTGGAGTTCAGGGTGGAGTTCAGGGTGGAGTTCAGGGTGGAGTTCAGAGTGGAGTTCAGAGTGGAGTTCAGTGGAGTTCAGTGGAGTTCAGAGTGGAGTTCAGAGTGGAGTTCAGAGTGGAGTTCAGAGTGGAGTTCAGAGTGGAGTTCAGAGTGGAGTTCAGAGTGGAGTTCAGAGTGGAGTTCAGAGTGGAGTTCAGAGTGGAGTTCAGAGTGGAGTTCAGAGTGGAGTTCAGAGTGGTGTTCAGAGTGGAGTACAGAGTGGAGTTCAGAGTGGAGTTCAGAGTGGAGTTCAGAGTGGAGTTCAGAGTGGAGTTCAGAGTGGAGTTCAGGGTGGAGTTCAGGGTGGAGTTCAGAGTGGAGTTCACGGTGGAGTTCACGGTGGAGTTCAGAGTGGAGTTCAGAGTGGAGTTCAGAGTGGAGTTCAGAGTGGAGTTCAGAGTGGAGTTCAGAGTGGAGTTCAGTGGAGTTCAGAGTGGAGTTCAGAGTGGAGTTCAGAGTGGAGTTCAGAGTGGTGTTCAGAGTGGAGTACAGAGTGGAGTTCAGAGTGGAGTTCAGAGTGGAGTTCAGAGTGGAGTTCAGAGTGGAGTTCAGAGTGGAGTTCAGGGTGGAGTTCAGGGTGGAGTTCAGAGTGGAGTTCACGGTGGAGTTCACGGTGGAGTTCAGAGTGGAGTTCAGAGTGGAGTTCAGAGTGGAGTTCAGAGTGGAGTTCAGAGTGGTGTTCAGGGTGGAGTTCAGGGTGGAGTTCAGGGTGGAGTTCAGGGTGGAGTTCAGAGTGGAGTTCAGAATGGAGTTCAGTGGAGTTCAGAGTGGAGTTCAGAGTGGAGTTCAGTGGAGTTCAGAGTGGAGTTCAGAGTGGAGTTCAGAGTGGAGTTCAGAGTGGAGTTCAGAGTGGAGTTCAGGGTGGAGTTCAGGGTGGAGTTCAGGGTGGAGTTCAGGGTGGAGTACAGAGTGGAGTTCAGAGTGGAGTTCAGAGTGGAGTTCAGAGTGGAGTTCAGAGTGGAGTTCAGGGTGGAGTTCAGGGTGGAGTTCAGAGTGGAGTTCACGGTGGAGTTCACGGTGGAGTTCAGAGTGGAGTTCAGAGTGGAGTTCAGAGTGGAGTTCAGAGTGGAGTTCAGAGTGGAGTTCAGAGTGGTGTTCAGAGTGGAGTACAGAGTGGAGTTCAGAGTGGAGTTCAGAGTGGAGTTCAGAGTGGAGTTCAGAGTGGAGTTCAGAGTGGAGTTCAGAGTGGAGTTCAGGGTGGAGTTCAGGGTGGAGTTCAGAGTGGAGTTCACGGTGGAGTTCACGGTGGAGTTCAGAGTGGAGTTCAGAGTGGAGTTCAGAGTGGAGTTCAGAGTGGAGTTCAGAGTGGAGTTCAGAGTGGAGTTCAGAGTGGAGTTCAGTGGAGTTCAGAGTGGAGTTCAGAGTGGAGTTCAGAGTGGAGTTCAGAGTGGAGTTCAGAGTGGTGTTCAGAGTGGAGTACAGAGTGGAGTTCAGAGTGGAGTTCAGAGTGGAGTTCAGAGTGGAGTTCAGAGTGGAGTTCAGAGTAGAGTTCAGGGTGGAGTTCAGGGTGGAGTTCAGAGTGGAGTTCACGGTGGAGTTCACGGTGGAGTTCACGGTGGAGTTCAGAGTGGAGTTCAGAGTGGAGTTCAGAGTGGAGTTCAGAGTGGAGTTCAGAGTGGTGTTCAGGGTGGAGTTCAGGGTGAAGTTCAGGGTGGAGTTCAGGGTGGAGTTCAGAGTGGAGTTCAGAGTGGAGTTCAGTGGAGTTCAGAGTGGAGTTCAGAGTGGAGTTCAGTGGAGTTCAGAGCGGAGTTCAGAGTGGAGTTCAGAGTGGAGTTCAGGGTGGAGTTCAGGGTGGAGTTCAGGGTGGAGTTCAGGGTGGAGTTCAGAGTGGAGTTCAGAGTGGAGTTCAGGGTGGAGTTCAGGGTGGAGTTCAGGGTGGAGTTCAGAGTGGAGTTCAGAGTGGAGTTCAGTGGAGTTCAGTGGAGTTCAGAGTGGAGTTCAGAGTGGAGTTCAGAGTGGAGTTCAGAGTGGAGTTCAGAGTGGAGTTCAGAGTGGAGTTCAGAGTGGAGTTCAGAGTGGAGTTCAGAGTGGAGTTCAGAGTGGAGTTCAGAGTGGAGTTCAGAGTGGAGTTCAGAGTGGAGTTCAGAGTGGAGTTCAGAGTGGTGTTCAGAGTGGAGTACAGAGTGGAGTTCAGAGTGGAGTTCAGAGTGGAGTTCAGAGTGGAGTTCAGAGTGGAGTTCAGAGTGGAGTTCAGGGTGGAGTTCAGGGTGGAGTTCAGAGTGGAGTTCACGGTGGAGTTCACGGTGGAGTTCAGAGTGGAGTTCAGAGTCGAGTTCAGAGTGGAGTTCAGAGTGGAGTTCAGAGTGGAGTTCAGAGTGGAGTTCAGTGGAGTTCAGAGTGGAGTTCAGAGTGGAGTTCAGAGTGGAGTTCAGAGTGGTGTTCAGAGTGGAGTACAGAGTGGAGTTCAGAGTGGAGTTCAGAGTGGAGTTCAGAGTGGAGTTCAGAGTGGAGTTCAGAGTGGAGTTCAGGGTGGAGTTCAGGGTGGAGTTCAGAGTGGAGTTCACGGTGGAGTTCACGGTGGAGTTCAGAGTGGAGTTCAGAGTGGAGTTCAGAGTGGAGTTCAGAGTGGAGTTCAGAGTGGTGTTCAGGGTGGAGTTCAGGGTGGAGTTCAGGGTGGAGTTCAGGGTGGAGTTCAGAGTGGAGTTCAGAATGGAGTTCAGTGGAGTTCAGAGTGGAGTTCAGAGTGGAGTTCAGTGGAGTTCAGAGTGGAGTTCAGAGTGGAGTTCAGAGTGGAGTTCAGAGTGGAGTTCAGAGTGGAGTTCAGGGTGGAGTTCAGGGTGGAGTTCAGGGTGGAGTTCAGGGTGGAGTACAGAGTGGAGTTCAGAGTGGAGTTCAGAGTGGAGTTCAGAGTGGAGTTCAGAGTGGAGTTCAGGGTGGAGTTCAGGGTGGAGTTCAGAGTGGAGTTCACGGTGGAGTTCACGGTGGAGTTCAGAGTGGAGTTCAGAGTGGAGTTCAGAGTGGAGTTCAGAGTGGAGTTCAGAGTGGAGTTCAGAGTGGTGTTCAGAGTGGAGTACAGAGTGGAGTTCAGAGTGGAGTTCAGAGTGGAGTTCAGAGTGGAGTTCAGAGTGGAGTTCAGAGTGGAGTTCAGGGTGGAGTTCAGGGTGGAGTTCAGAGTGGAGTTCACGGTGGAGTTCACGGTGGAGTTCAGAGTGGAGTTCAGAGTGGAGTTCAGAGTGGAGTTCAGAGTGGAGTTCAGAGTGGAGTTCAGAGTGGAGTTCAGAGTGGAGTTCAGTGGAGTTCAGAGTGGAGTTCAGAGTGGAGTTCAGAGTGGAGTTCAGAGTGGAGTTCAGAGTGGTGTTCAGAGTGGAGTACAGAGTGGAGTTCAGAGTGGAGTTCAGAGTGGAGTTCAGAGTGGAGTTCAGAGTGGAGTTCAGAGTAGAGTTCAGGGTGGAGTTCAGGGTGGAGTTCAGAGTGGAGTTCACGGTGGAGTTCACGGTGGAGTTCACGGTGGAGTTCAGAGTGGAGTTCAGAGTGGAGTTCAGAGTGGAGTTCAGAGTGGAGTTCAGAGTGGTGTTCAGGGTGGAGTTCAGGGTGAAGTTCAGGGTGGAGTTCAGGGTGGAGTTCAGAGTGGAGTTCAGAGTGGAGTTCAGTGGAGTTCAGAGTGGAGTTCAGAGTGGAGTTCAGTGGAGTTCAGAGCGGAGTTCAGAGTGGAGTTCAGAGTGGAGTTCAGAGTGGAGTTCAGAGTGGAGTTCAGGGTGGAGTTCAGGGTGGAGTTCAGGGTGGAGTTCAGGGTGGAGTTCAGAGTGGAGTTCAGAGTGGAGTTCAGTGGAGTTCAGTGGAGTTCAGAGTGGAGTTAGTGTGTGTGTGTGTGTGTGTGTGTGTGTGTGTGTGTGTGTGTGTGTGTGTGTGTGTGTGTGTGTGTGTGTGTGTGTGTGTGTGTGTGTGTGTGTGTGTGTGTGTGAGTGAGTGAGTGAGTGAGGGACCGACCGACCGACCGACCGATCGACTGAGCGAGAATGAAGTTTCACTTCTTCCGCGCGGAGGGACTCCACTCACGCTCATTTTTTTTTACTTTTTTTTAATTCCTTATTATAATAAACGTACTTTAAACATACTACAAGTCTTTCTTCTGGCCCCACAGCCTTTCTAAATGTCGTGTTTTGTTTCGTCAAATGGAGTTTGAGTAAACCATATAGATTCATGAATTTAGCTCTTGACATTGACATGTGAATGTAATTAAAAAAAATCTTTCTTCATCATGAAGTAAATCGGGAACAAATAATTAATGATACTCTCCAAAAATTGGTCGCTTCAAATTGATATTATGAACCCACATTCTACGTTTGGTTTTACGTTTTTCTTCATCTTCGAACAAGCAACTAATAATAATAATATCTTCGTCAATCTCCATTACCGAATACGTAAACTCACGACAAGAAAACACTCGTAACTAAACAAAAAATCCGTATACAGTGGACGCATGACTTAGGCAAACCCGTTCAATCCGTTGCGTGCCGTGCGTGCGATGCGTCCGGCGCGTACCAATGGACGCGCACCTTAAGTGCATAAAGTTAAATAAATAAATAAAGGGATTTTCTTAGGGATATAATATTTTAAGGAAAAACATAAAATATGATAACTACTTACGAAAAAAAAGATGCAATAGTCTGGTCGGATCTTACTCAAAGCCCATTTAGAACGTGCTTTTTTTATGTGTAAATTATCATAAGATAATAAATAAACTTCAGAATATGCTTCGTCCAAATCTTTTACAGTACCTACCTATTAAGATTCCAACATATTTATGATATAGGTACCCGAGAGGTACTATCATGGACACGAACGGTAGCCCATTTAGCAAACAGATTTCTTTGAACGGCGCTAAGTGAGTAAGAGCGGGAAAACCCCGCCCACACGTAGTTTGGGCCAATGACAGGTTGGGGTGGGTTCAGGCCAATTGTAAAAGTAACAGGAAATTGTATAATTTAAAAAAATGATGTTTTACTATTCGCTAGTGATGAACAAGTCCGTTTGCGCGATTGTAAATTTTATGAATGAAAATTGAATGATTTTTTATGGTTCGTGTTTTGTTTCATCGGACTGTTGACTGCCTTCCTACTTACTTGTGAGATGTTTTTATGGATGCTAAAAAAACCCTTTAATACAAAATAAAAGAAACCAAAGTTTGTTTCTTCACAATCAAGGACTGCAAATAACACAAATATCTTAGAATATATAAAATATAAACTATACTATTCCTAGTTTTTGAATATTTTTATTTTGTTATTCTACTAAAAGTATTTTTCTATAAAATGCATGTGTATGACTTATTACTATAATAATATCTTCTTTTAATTTTATATAGTATTATGTCTGTATTCCTACCTACTATAAAACTCACCTATTCATAATCTTTTTTTATAACATGAATATATTTACTATGATGAACTTGAACTAATCATCGTAATTCGAATCTATTATACTGATATTTTTTCTTTTATTAGGTAAATTGAATATTGAGTTTTACTAAAATAAGTAGATCATGTGCTAATAATGGCTTAATTTTAATATGGAAGATAACCAAGAAAAGTAGATAAGGAATTTTAGAACAATAGGTAATAAAACTATTACATTGAACACGTTTTGCTTGCTCCCATACCTTAATTTTAAGAATTGCTTTGACCAAAACATAAATATTTAAAATAAGTCTTAGTGTGTTGAGATAAGATTGTTTTTTCTTCAATTATTAGCTTGTTGTATATTAATTTACCAGTGCAATAGAAATAACCTTTTATTGTCGTATGGTTAGTACCCAACCTGATGTCAATAGTTTAAGTTGCTGCTAGATGCTAGACTGCTGTCTAGTCTAGATGATAACAACTGGAACTGCCTTTTTACGCGCCTTCAGAAGCATGGAGACGCTTAGTTCAAATGCCACTGAATGATCACCCATCTAAAGACTGACCTTGCCTGACGTTGCTTAACCAAGTGAGTCGTTTACCGAACAGTTATTACAATTGACTATGAGAGCTTTAGAAATAACCTGAATGTTAATTAATGTATTTACTTGTCTTTCTGCCGCACTCACAGTCATCAATTAACTTTAATCGCATTTAAGTATTTTTTTGTAATCTATTTATTTCGACTCTCCGAGTCTCTTATGATTGTCTTTTAGTATTAATTACGAGATTAATTACGTTGGTCTTATACTTGGGTATAATTTAAAAAATGTGAAAAAAACTATTTGAAGGAATTGTCTGGGTATTCATAACTCAAGGTCTGCCAAGTTTGGTACCAGAAGTGTGTAACGCCTCCGATTTCACATTTCATATGATTTAATTATATTTTTCTATTTTATTTAACAGTAAAATAGAAACATATAATTAAATCATAATAACCACACTATGCTTGAAAAAAAAACCTGAATACTGCGGCAGGGATAATAAATGATGTGGAATGGAATACCTATAAAAAGTTTTTTGTTATTAATTTAACATAATCACAGTATATTTCAATTCCGCCTATGAATTGCTATATTATTATGTCGACGAATGCTCTTTGAAAATATTTTACACTATACAAAAAGCGATACAGCCAGTGGGGTTCGAACCATGGCACTTGGTCTATACTGCAAATATCGCCGTAGACCTCCAGACCAAACAGTCATTAGCGATGTAAGGCGAAATTTGTAGTACTATTCTAAGGCACAGTTTTTTTTTTCATTACTTAAAAAGCATTAGACACCCGCCGCAGGTAATCCTACTATTCAAAAGAATACCGATTAAAAAAAATGTTTCGAAGCTACGATGTATCAGTGAAAAAAATGGAAACAATAGATTGAAGCAATGCGATGGAGTTTTAAATGTTGTATTTTTTCTTCGACAATTTACATCCGATCCCAAACTAGGCAGACCAGTTAACTGATACTAATACTTACTTATACACTTTTTTTGTAAATACACACTTAAATAGTTAAAACACACAGACAGTTGGTGGGAATCGAACCCACGATCTTTTGGGTAGTGGCCAGGGTGTCTAACCACTAGACCAAGAGGCCCGTCAAATTTTTTTATGGTTCATTTTTTGTTTTGGTCAAAGCTATAATGAAACCAGTTAGTTCATTTTGTTTTTTTTTCTAAAACTTTTAATTTGATTTTATCGTCCAAGCTAAGTAACACATTGTAAATCTAAATACTAATAAAATAACAATATTAATTTTTTTCCTGATAGGAACACATTTATTTATAGATTATTTATCCGTAAACCGGATCTTAGAGAGTATTCTTTGCTTCAATAAAATAAATTGGATATAAGGCAAAAGCTCAATTATCTTCTATATATATAAAGATGTCTCCAAATCAATCCAAATAGAACTAAACTTATGTTTTCAAAGATCATGTGTTTTTAATTAATTTCTTGTTATCAGTAACTACTTATACATGCCAATTCTAAAGGGTTATCGATGGTATACCGACTTTCATCTAATAAGTAATTAACTACACGACTATGATTACTCGGCTTGTATTTCATTGAATACAGGTAACACGGCGATGCCGGCGCAAGCCTTTCAAAACGCAATAATAACAATGGCATTTATTGCGGCAATACGGGTACGCCCCGCTGCCATAAAACGAGGCGGAACTAGCTCTGCATTTGGACGCACGTGCAAGCGATTATAGCTCTAACAGTGGTACACCGGGAATGCCCGTGATTGTACATCAACAAAAATATTTTTTTGTAGGCGGAGTATTCTGGAGAGGCGTAGAATATTCTGGTATGACTTTAGGGGGATTTTTTTATAATGCATTGCAACACCTTAATTTAATCTATGGTTCCATCATTGAAATAGGATCGGTCGTCTAACTGTCAAATGTTGTTAGCACTTCATCGGGGCTGCAGGTTGCGCGGCTCTGTCTGTAGTTGTTTTCCAACTATCGTAATCTACTTGCTTATCGCGTGTTGTTACGACAAATACTATAAATTCCTATTGAAACATTCGTATTATATGTAAACATGAGGCAAATAAAGTTTCTTTAGTCCTTCACTGCTCTACCGACCACAATAAAATGGATAAGGATCACAATACGAAACCAATTCTGTGAGGTGTATAAGATAAATCTCTCGCCGTGTCGATCTCGGCCGTTTCTGAAAGATAGTGGTTAGGTACGAACACAAGAACTATGCAACAATGTGGATTCTGCTCAATGTTGTCGGGGCTGCTGCGACGCGCTATGTGTGTTGGCAGCAGGCGTGGTAGCAGCGAGTCCTATTACAGGGAGCTTGGCGACCAAGACACGCTGGTAACTATTTTAATTCACTATGCCTACTTTCGTATTTTACGTTACTTGTATCAAGCATGTTCTGTTCATTCATATTATTGTTGATATTAAGTTAGAATGTCTGCGTACAGGGATAGTCATCAACATGTATATGCCACCATGCATTTATTAAAATCTGTGTTTCTTAGGTGTACATATCATGAGATCGCACCTAGTATGTCAGTCAAACATGTACCACCTATCATAATTATTAATTTAATGAGTTTCTGCCCATTAGCTACAGAAAATTTATATGGGTACTTAGCTTAAAGTACAGGTTTTAAAGTTTTTTTTTACCCTACTTAGGTGTATATCTAAGGAAAATAAATATTGTCTATGCTTGATAAGTGGTGAAAGTTGAGTTTCTCTTTGTTAGTCACCATCCCATACTTACTTATTGCTAATAATTGTTCAAATGTCAGCTTGATAATATGTACACTTAAATAAAATATAATTTTGTTTACAAGTGCAAGTGAACATTATTCTTTTTCTTCTTTCTTTTCTATCGTATGAGGGTGATGAGCAGCAATGCTGAGCAGCTGATTAAAGGCGGGTGTGTCGCTTACCATCAAGCGAATGTGTTTGTCTCATCATTAGGTTGAACTAAAAGAAATAAAACATAAATATTTCAAAACATAACAGATACAAACATCAAATTAACATAATATGCTCCTCTTCTCGACCATCAAATTAATCACAATTAAATTAAAGAAATAACTAATTTGCAGTAACCTTTATGTTATGTTTGCCAGAAAATATATACAAAACTAGCGACCCGCCCCGGCTTCGCACGGGTGTAATTGAGAAAAAAAGAAGTGTTTAATTTTAACTTACTGCCTTTGATTATAGAATTTCTGGGTCCTGGGATATTTGTCGGGATCTGCACCAGTTGATACCACTCAGTGCCTTGACTTTGAACCCGCCGCCGGAGAGGCACATTATAGTTCCCCGGGAACCTGTCACGGTGCTCACGGTTACAGGGATCAGGGGGGTCACGGGGGACGCCTTTAATGGGATTTTCGGGACCCTGTTGGTGGTCAACCGGGTATGTCGGATTCTTATTCACTAAACCCCGTTGCTACGGCCATTAAATCAGTACATAAGAAGGAGACCTGGGTTATCCGGTGATATCTGCACCAAGATCCCTCAGTGGCTTGCCTTTGAGCCCGCCACCAGGGGGCACAATAAAGCCACCTGGGAAACTATCATCGTGCTCAAAGATACGGGGATTGCAGGGGAAACCTCCAATAAGTCCCACGGATCCCATGGGGAAGTCAACCTGGGTATTTGGGATTCTCACCCACTAAAACTTCCGTGGCTGTCACATCGGCACATGAGAGGGAAACCTGGGTTCTCGGGTGGGTTCTGCACCAGGTGTCCCTCAGTGCCTGGCCTTTGAGTCCGCCACCGGGGGGCAAGCATATTATATCCCAGATTTACCTTATATTATTTGGAATGATAATGATATATATGTAGAATAAACTTCTCTAGTACTTGATTGTTAAGTATGTACCTCTTTAGGTTTTTACTTACTTAGATAAAACTTCTAAATAAATTCAGTTAATATATAAACCTTGAAAAAATAAAAAAAAATATTAAAAATAAAAAGTTTTAAAGTACACAAAAAAATCCCAATGAGAAATTTGAACCCGGACTCTGCTGTGCTTAGAAGAGGCTTTCGTAACCTCCAGACCACGGCTACTCTAATTCTATTATTTGAATTACTTGATCATATTCTTGTTATATGTCTGCTCACTCCCTATTGCATGTAGCGTGATATTTTATCTTATGTATTAAAGTTATACGTGTACAGTACCTAATTTACGTACTAAGCTAATCTAAGTGAAAATATTTGTACCGCCATTGGTTGAGTAATAATACTGCTTTTTAACCCTTAAGGGATAAATTTAAAAACAGATCCCCTCAGTGCTTGCCTTTCAGCCCGCCACCGGGCTACTAGATCTGCTTAATAGTTATTTTTATTCGAATTTGTCGCTGTGTGGTAAATTATTTGATTTTTCCTCGCAAGTTTGTTGAAACCCGTCGTATGAAACTCGTGAGCTCTGCTCATTACACACTCGGCTAAATTACGCCCTCGCCTGCGGCTCGGGCTACAACTCAAAGCCTTGTCTGTAATGAGCAAGTGAGCTCACTTGTATCATATATATTATGATACAAGTGAGCTATTACGGCATTGTTTTGTTCAGGAGACCTGTATTAAAAAAAACGTTTTTAATTTTTTTTAAAGAGGCATGTGATGTGTGTCATTAGAGTACTTACTAGTTTTGAGTTCATTATTTGAATATTACTATATACTTAAGTGTTGATAAATATAGTAAGCTCACCCTCGCAGCAACGGTTTTTATCGATGTTCCCAATTGTTTTTCTATTAAAACACCCCTGGATTAGAGCGAACAAAATGTACCAAAAAATATTCAAATTGGTCAAGCCGTTTCTGAGTTTTAGCGTGGCTAACGGACAGCTATTCATTTAGATTATTGGCTGACATACATAATATTATGTCACAAGAAATAACCTGTATATTGGCCCATTATTGCCATCGAATTTGCTAGCGGAAATATAGAGGTAGGTTATTGTAATTATAACTAATTTGCCCAAATACGATAAATTGTTACTACGGTAACATTTGTTCATGTTTCACTTTTTTAATATAATTTAAATAATTAAGAATCGGATCGACAGTATCTGTTTTATATTGTGAACGCTTTCGCGGTGAAGCTGTAATGGCCATCTGCGACCAACAGCGACCGTCCCCCCGAAAAAGAAAAGTATGTATACACATTTTTAAACCATTGAGGTATTATGTACTTACGCTGAAACCCGCAGTAATATACATTCATCCATACGAAAATAAACATTTTAGAAGAACTGTAGGTACGGACAATGAGACAGTCATACGTCCCATTACTAATCATAACTATCAGACACCGGTCTCGCCGGCGAGGCCGAAGGGTCGTACGTATGCGACCTCAACGACGTGCATCACCCCACTGAGTTTCTTGCCGGTTCTTCTCAGTGGGGGCGCGTTGTGAACCGGTGGTAAACTCAGCCCTCTCTTAAGCGACAGCCCAAGCCGAGGCCGTGCCTCCCTGAGGTGCCCTTGAGCTCGTCGCTACTTCTGCCGTAAAGGCTAGAGTGCTTCAAGCGCTCGCCTCCTATTGTCCGGTGAAGCTGTAATGGCCATCTGCGGTCAACAGCGTCTATCATTCCCAAAAAAATAAAAAATAGCCTTAAAATTCTGAGCAAATGCCGCTGATGTATGCTAATAATTATATAATATAGATAGCTCTACATTGAATCTCGCGAGGAGTCAAGGATCGCTCAATAGGGATACGAGATAAATGGAATTTATTATAATCGTTATCGCTTAATGAATGCGCGTATACCCATAACTAAGTTCGCTATTTCCCATGTGAGAAACAAGGAACAATTTTATGTATTGGAAATAATAATAAAGTCTTTCTTCTTCTTCTCTCTAATATATGTTTAACAATCATGTGTCAGGGAGTTTGTGGTCCCACTCCACCGAAACGGCTCGACCGATTTTTATGAATATTTAGTATGTATGAGAATAGGTCGTAAAGTACATATCATACCGTCAGCTGGTCTACATCTACAGTAATATTATAAAGAGGAAATATTTGTATTTTTTGATGTTTGTCATCATCATCATCATCATCATCAGCCGGAAGACGTCCACTGCTGAACATAGGCCTCCCCCTTAGAACGCCACAATGAACGACAATTGGCTATTTGCATCCATCGGTTACCTGCGACGCGCACAATGTCGTCTGTCCACCTAGTGGGAGGCCTGCTAACGCTGCGTCTTCCGGTTCGTGGTCGCCACTCGAGAACCTTTCTTCCCCAGCGGTTATCGGTTCTTCAAGCGATGTGACCTGCCACTTCAACTTGCAGATTCTGAGAGCTATGTCGGTGACCTTAGTTCTTCGGCGGATCTCCACATTTCGGATTCTGTCGCGCAAAGAAACTCCGAGCATAGCTCTCTCCATGGCTCGTTGTGTGACTCTGAACTTTTCTAAAAGGCCAGCCGTTAGAGACCACTAGACTTTTAGACACTACGTATTATGGACGAGAAGATATCGCGTAGTTTCCCGAAAGTTGCCCATCCGAGTTGGATTCTTCGGGCGACCTCTTTGTCGAAGATGGACCGACCTAACTGGATAGTTTGTCCTAGGTATGCATAGTGGTCAACCACTCCGAGTATAAATAAATAAATAAAATAAAAATAAAAAAGCCTTTATTTGATCTTGCTACATATCTTCATGAATTTCTGATTTTATATCTACAAATCTATGCTTAATTGTTAGCAAGGTCCCCAGGTTGGGTAAAGGCCTCCTCCAACGATGCCCACTTCTCTCTATCCTGTGCTATTTGCCACCACTTTGGACCAGCGACTTTTTTTATTTCGTCCTCCCAGCGTGTTGAGGGCCTCCCTCTCTTTCTTTTTCCTTGAGGTCCTCTCCATATGGTGGTGCTGTAGGTCCATCTTTTGTCTCTTAGCCTCGCTATGTGACCGGCCCACTTCCACTTTAACTTTTGTGCGTAGTTTAGGGCATTAGTGGCTTTTGTTATTTCTCTTATCCTTACGTGTCTAATCTTATCTAGTTTTTTTATTTTTAGCATACTTCTCTCAATTCCGCGTTGACAGGATGTTATTCTTTGCTTGGCTTTTGACGTAAATTTCCATGTTTGACATCCATACGTCAAGCATGGTAAGAGGTTAGAATTCATTGTCTTAGTTTTCAGTTTTATTGGCATGTTACTTTTGAAAATTTCTTTCAGACTCCAGAATTTATTCCATGTTCGCTGTACTCTTCTTTCAATCTCTTTTTCGTTGTTTTCTTTTTCAAAACTGATTGTTTTTCCTAGGTAAGTAAATTTGTCTGTATAATCTAGTGGATATCCATTGACTTTTATCTGTTTTTTGAGGCTATTAGACATTACCATGGTCTTAGTGAGATTAATTTCAAGTCCTACGTCTGCGCTAGCTGATTCTAAGTCATTGATCATGAGCTGTAGTTCTGAACTTGTCTCGGATAATATTACTATATCATCGGCGAAACGCAAATGGCTCAGAAAGGTTCCTTGAATGTAGATTCCTCGATTTCTCCAGTTTAGTTTGTTGATGATGCTTTCGAGTATGGCTATAAATATTTTTGGCGACAAGGGGTCGCCCTGTCTTACACCTCTCTTTATTGCAAAGCTCGGGCCCAGTATGTCTAACTTTATTCTGCCCATGTTGTTGTTGTATATGTTCCGGATCACTTTTATATATACTTCACTTACTCCCTGTTCTTTCAAGCTTTGCCAGACGTTATCGTGAGTAACCGTGTCGAAGGCTTTTTGGTAGTCAATGAATCCGAGATAGAGTGGTCTCTGTTGTTCCCGATATTTCTCTATGATTAACTCTAAGGTATGTATGTGGTCTATCGTAGAGAAACCTTTTCGAAAACCGGCCTGCTCTACAGGCTGTCTTGCTTCGATTACGGGGCTGATTCTCGAGTTTATAATCGCCGAGAAAAGCTTGTACAGAGTTGGTAGTAGGCTTATCGGTCTATAGTTGCCAATATCTTTTGGGTCTCCCTTCTTATATATTAAAATAATGTTGGATTCGGACCACTCTGCAGGCGTTTCTGAGCTTTGCAATATCAGACTGAAGAGTTCAGCGAGTGGTTTTGCCAGTATATGACAAGCTGTTTTTAAAGCTTCATTTGTTATGCCATCTGATCCAGGGGATTTTTCCAGTTTGAGCCTTTTTATTGCATCAATGATTTCATTTACGTTAATTGTTACTAAGTTCTCTTCGTTAGCCTGTTCAACGTGGGCTTCTTGCATGTTTATAGTTTTAGTGGTGTTTTTATTATTTGGTGTAGATAGTTGATATTTGTTGCTGTATAGGTTTTTGTAAAAGTTAGTTGCTGTGTTAATAATGTCTTTTCGATTATTTAGGTCTTTGCCAAACTCTTTTAGACCTTCTATCCAGGTTTTGCTTGTTTTGAGTTCTTTGTAGGCCTTTTTTGTGCTGCCTGTGATGTTTAGATGATTTTCTAATGTACTTTGTCTATATGTTGAATAGTCCTTTCTTATATGTTTATTGACTATCTTGTAGAGTGCAGAGAGTTCATTCTTCATAGATCTCGATTTGTTTTTAGTTTTTTGAAGTTCCTTCCTTCTTTGTAGAAGAGATGAAGTTCGTTCCGATAGTATCTTGTGTCGTTTGTGTTCCTTACCCAATGCTTGGGCTGATTTTAAACTCGTGGTGATTGCATTTGTGATGTTATCATACTGGGTTTGCACTGAGGTGTTTCCGTGGCCATCACATTGCCTAGATACTATACCTGCTAAGGTTTCCCTGTACTTAGCTATTTCTACTTCAGATTTCAGTTGCATTGTATGCTTAATACTGTAATTAACTCTACTTTTCTTTAGTTTAGTTAACTTTACTTTTGATCTGATTAATAGATAGATAGATAGACAATTCTTTATTGCGCACAAACAAACAGATACAAAAAGAATAAGACACAAATTAATAAAAAATGCAACAATGGGCGGCCTTATCGCTAAAAGCGATCTCTTCCAGGCAACCTTTGGATGGAGAGGAAAATAAAGAAGTTACAAAGAGCAGAGGGTGCGCGCACTCGACATGAATAGGTAACATTAACACAAAGACACATAAAAACACATATGTTGTAAACTATAATATATATTCATATGAGTATAATATATAAACATACATCAAATAATACTATTATAAACATACATAAATCAGTACGTATTAATATAACAAGAAAATTACACAAATACCGATTAACTTATTCCGCCAAATAAAACTTCTTCACTAGATCTATTCTAGATCTTATTTAGATAAAACTTCTTAATCTATGGTCTGAGGGGTAATTTAAGTTCAAAGTACCAATATCTTGAAACAATCTCGGTTGGTTTGATAATATATAATCTATTTCATTTTTAGTTTTTCCATCCGGAGACCTCCATGTCCATCTTCTGCTTAATTTCTTCTTAAAACATGTGTTTATTATAGTTAGTTTATGCTCCAATGCGAAATCGACTAGTCTCTGTCCTCTTTCGTTCCTCGTCCCGCTCCCGAATTGCTTTGTTACTAGATGTTCTTCTTCCTTAGGAAGTCCGATCTTCGCATTGAAGTCTCCCATAAGTATGACATTTTTGTGTGCAGTGTCCAGAGCTTTGTCAATTGTTTTGTAGAATTCTTCGCATTCTTCCTCACTTGCAGATTCCGTTGGTGCATACACCTGTATAATAGAGATTAAGAAGCCTTGGATGTTCATGTTTAGTACAGCGATTCTTTCCGTCATGCCTGTAAAGCTCTCTATATGGTTTTTGTGTACTTTGTTTACTATAAAGCCTACTCCGTATAGGCCGGGCGTGTAACCCACGTAACAAAATATAAAGTTTGTATGCTCTTGTATGTTGGTACCTAGCCGTCTTGTTTCTGATATTCCTATAACGTCGTATTTTGTTTCTTGTATTGCTTCCTCTAATTCTAATAAGCGTTCGTATGACGATAAGGTTCTGACAATGTAAGTTGCTATGTGTATATATTGTGGTTTTTCTTTGTTGTTGTTCTTAGTCTTAGTGGTATCAATTTTTGGAGGGTTATGGTCGTACTCTTCCACGGTGACCGGCCGGATTGGAAGATTATTTTGTTTGTTTCTTGTTTTTAATTGTATGTTTGTTTGTTCAGTGTCGGAGGAGGAGGCGCTAAATTGCTATGCTTGATTGTTTTGGTTATTGTTCTTGTTCGCTGTATTTTTTACCACGTAATTTAGTATTCCTTGTTTAATGATTCCTTCAGGGAAGCTGTTAGACCTCCTAACCGATGTAGCAATTTGTTGTATTTTGTTCTTTTTATTTATCTGCGTATTTTTTTCTACATTGGTTTCAGTGGCATTCTCGGGTGAAGTAGGCAGCTTCCTTTTAGTGTTATTTTTGGTAATTACCAGTTTATCATATATAATTTTAGCTAAGTTTCCCTTTTCTCTTTCCTGCTGTAGTTGTTCTTGTAGCTCCCTTCTCTTCTCTAGCACATATTTTGGATAGTCTTCTTTAATGTAATAATGTGTATCTGTTAGTGCTCTTTTTTGTTTCAAAATTTTTATCTTTGTGCCTAAAGTTGTGAAGGTCACTACTATGGGGCGTAGTTTTTCACCTTTCTTTCCTATTCTTTTTATTTCTTGGATGTCGATGTAGCTTATTTTTAGAGAAAGATATTGCTCCGTCCATGTAATGAAGTTTCTTTCTAGGTTATCGTATGATTTTTCATTCTCTTCTATGCCGAAAAATACCAAATTATTTTTCCTTGCCTGTCTTTCTATAGCGTGTATTCTTTTTTCCTGGTTTTCTACTGTTTCTTTCAAATTTTCGTGATTTTTTTCCAATGCTAAAAATTTTTCTTCAAACATCCTGCTTATATTCTGTGTAACTTTCTCCGTAACATTATTTCCCATTTCTCGGATTTCTAGACTTTGATTATCCAAGTCCTTTTTTATTGCCTCAAGCGCTTTCAAAACTTCGTCCATTATTTTAATGTTACGCGTAGTGCCCTCTTGTAGTTAATGGCGGGAACTTTTAGCTGGGCAGTAACAGTGTCGTCTGAAATTAGTGATTTTGTGTTTGATCTTTATCGATGTAGTTCAGACACTGGCTGCTAGATGGCACTTTCTGAGTTTTGTTTTTATCATATAATTCCGTGATGACTTGGATATTTTTTGTGTTTTTTAGGTTATGTTAGTTCATAATTTCGCGTAGATGAACACAGGGGGGTGCAACTCCCATACATTGGTGGTTATTAAAATGTAAATAGAAGCTACTGCCATCTGTGTTACGGTGTCCGAAAACATAGTTTTATCTAAACGCCAATAGAAGGAGCTAGTGTGTAATTATAACTCGCAAGTAAAGTTTAACAGTGGATGCGTTTATATCCAGAGTACATTTGCAAACGATTAGGTTTTTTTTCTTATTTAAATTATTTTTTGCTAGAATATTAATTAGTATTTTCTAAGGAATTTTGAAAACCGTGACTATGTACCGTTTAATATAAATATTTATTTATCAGCAATACAGCGCCATCTAGCGAGCTAAACGTATAACTCGCTAAGCAATGCCATCTAGCAAACAGACCTTCAACTATAAAAATGAAAACTTGAGTTGCGCATCTATCTCAGTATATTAGTATCATCTATGGATGAACAGGACAGACCTGGTAAACCGCGCAACAGGTAGATTTTTATTCACTTCGCTTTTAATTTCAGTTTTTATTGTTCAACACTAAAAGGAAGTCGTTATTTTGTTGCATATTGTCCGTTGTATTTTGATTGTTTTTTTGGCACTAATAGTTCGTTTTTCACTAAAACTTTACACTTTCTGAATGTTTTTTAGCTTGTAGTATGTTTATTTACAAACTGTAACACTTGATATGCCGTAAATTATTTATTAGGTAAACTTTTATACGGAGCAGATGTCAACAGTGGCACAGTGGCTCCTCCCTTCCTCTAAACTGACGAATACTGAATCCAAACTCCGAGTATATCGTTCCCAAAAACTATCGGTACGGGTGCAACATGGCTTGCATTAGACATGATTTTCGTCTTGTTCATGTTCATCTTAAGGCCCACCTGCAGGGAAACGATACTGTGGTCGCTGAACATCGTATTGAGGTTGAGGTGAGGTTGAGGTGAAGAACCTGATATATCATAGGCAAAGCGAAGGTGAGTGATAAATTAGCCATTGATGTTGATGCCGAATCCATTCCAGTCCATAACTTGAAAACCGTCCTCCAATGCGTTACTGAACAGTTTCGGTGAAATAACATCTCCCTTGTGTGACATTTTTCTGCGAATGAATCGGTTTCGTGCATGTGTCCTTGGATGTTGGATGGACACAGTGGCGTTGCTATACAAACACATCAACGCTTCGATATACCTATAGTCTATGTGGCATCGCTGGAGGGACTGCAATACCGCATCGAATCGAAGGCTTTTTCGTAGTCCACCAACGCTAGACATAATGGCCGATTATACTCCTCGGTCTTCTGCATAATCTGGCGGAATGGATGTGGTCTACGGTATAATAGCCTACTCGGAACTCGGCTTGTTCGGGAAGGCTGAAAGTCATCAAACCTGCGTTCGAGACGGTTCGTAATGGCTCATGAAAACAGCTTGTACTGGCTTAGGAGTGAGATAGGTCTATAATTCTTCAATAAGGTGTTATCTCCTTTCTTGAAGAGAAGCACTACCACCCTCCTGCGTAGCAAGACGGTCAGAGCAAGACTGAATTGAATAACTTCTGGACGACTAAATGTATAAGTTTTCCACCCGCTCACAGAAGTTGTGTTGTGATGCCGTCTTCACCCGGCGCCTTGTTGTTTTTAAGCTATTTGAGAGCCATGCTAATCTCGTACAACTTGATGTCTGGGATGTCCTCAGAAAATGTTTTATTTGACTATAAACAACGGTAACATACTTAAGTTTATCCATACCCATCGGTTAGCAGACAGGGTGTCTAACCACTAGACCAACGGGCCCGTCCGTCCCGTTCCGTATAATAAATATTGCCGTTCCCAACATCCATAATATCCAACATAGCCGCTAGCTACATATCCGCGGATGTAGGGAGCCGGGACAAACCACACATGGTCATCACCAAACATCTGATGCAAATACTTTTTGGCTTGGTTTAATTCGTTTAGTTCCTTACCAGCTTGTAGGACACAGTTAAGTAGTGTTACTTTTACGTGAGAAAGAGTACACACCACGTAGGTACATATGTTTTTCTATCGAAAATTGTTTGATAATATCATGATTATGTACGACATATTTTTTTGTTATTTATTATGTTAACCAAATAAACTCCACAATCGCAATCATTAATTATTATCAGCGGTCTGGCTATTCTCCAAGGTGCAAGTAACTGTTTATGCGTGTTACCCAGTGATAGCATTTTTTCGATGTCACTACGGTGGTTGTTTAATGTCGAATATGACGGACCCGCTGCGCTGCGATAAATTTCACACGAAATCTTCGAGTTGTTAAAAATAAAGATGATTGTGTTTGTCTTATAAATATACTAGCGACATGCCCCGACTTTGCCCGGGAATTTTAATATGCGATGCCGCGCGCCACGCTGCTTTTTGCACGGCTTGTTAAAATATTTGCAGGGTATAATTGAGTTGCATCTGTTATTTAGTTTTAAATACAGTGCTGTTTGTGCTAGTCATATCTAGTGTGTATTGCGAATTTCATAAAGAACAAAAACATCGAACAAAGAGTTTGTTTTTAAATTTGCATCGCCAATGGAATTTCGTGTTCGGGGTCACTGAAAATGTTACAGAAGGCTAACGGTGAATTGGTTTTATCAAAAACAAACGCGGCTTGTCCCAAAACACGTGCATTTTCTCCAAAAACTCAATCGCATAAGAGTGCATGCTAGAACGAGTCAATTCAAACATTTTGCATTGATGATTGGATTATTCGTTGGCGTAGCTTTCTGAAGGAGGTTTCATATACACACATCAAAAGTGTCTAGGGATCAACATATATTTTTGCAATAACTTTTCTCCTGATTGATATTAATTAAAATTTTCTTTAAGGATTCATCAAATAAAGTGTTTTCGTTTGTCACAGTAACGATAAACCAAGTCACCTTTGCATTAATAAAGAAATTTGCCATTTTCCTAATAAAGGGATTTTTGACATTTGAACCACTAACACAAAAGTTCGAAAAAAAGACTGAAATAACAGTTTTCTTTAAAATTTTATTGGGTAACTTAAACAATTAATAATCCGTGTTTCTACCGCGAACACTAACAACACAAGAACATCGGTTTGGCATACTCAAAATGAGTTCATCCAAATCACGCTGTGGAATGGCCGCCCATGTTCGTTGCAACAACAAAAAAAGGTCTTCTTGCGACTGGATACCCTCCATATTCGGCAGAGCTCTTCTCTGTAGCATATCCCATGCATGCTCAATCGGGTTCAAGTCTGGCGACTGAGCAGGCCAGGGCAGGACATTGATGTTAGCTGCGGCGAGAGTCTGTCTTACAACTCTTGCGGTGTGCGGTCGTGCATTATCATGCATTAACTGAAATAAGGGACCGATTTGCACTTGTAGAGGAACGATGACGTCTGATACAATCGTCTCAGCATAAATTTGAGCGTTGAGGTTGCCTCTGATCCAAATCAACTCAGTTCTTCCGCCGATCCAAATACCCGCCCATACCATGATGGTTCCACCACTATAAGGATGGACTTCCTGGCAGGATTTTAATCGCTGTTGGCGTCCAGGGGTTCTCCAGTGTCGTATACGTCTTGTATCCGGTCTCATACCAAAACGAGACTCATCAGAAAAGCACACGAAACGCCATTGTTCTTCTGCCCATTTTTTTGCCCAAAAATGCTTGATCCCTAGACACTTTTGATGTGTGTACTTTGAAGGGGATAAAATAAATTTGGATCAATAACTAACTAAATACTTTCTTGGCATAGTAATATTGTTCTTTAATGCTTTTTAGATCATATTTTTTGAAGTCGGTTTATTTTTCTAATAATTTATTTATATTAGCGATCGGCCGAACCTTGCCGCAGCTTCCCGGGTCTTTGAAGGTTCTAAACCTAAAAGATCAGAAGTTTCCAGAAGAAATTCTTTAAAAGGTTGTGAAAACCATAGCATAATCTATTGTGTAGTTTGGAAGGAGCAAGCGAATAAACACACGGTTTATGCTATAAAAATGATTACCCAAATTAAAACAACAGCTAATATTGACTTACAAATTTAAAGCCATATATACTTAACAATAATAACATAGCTTAACGAACAGTAGTAATACTGTGTAATACTAATGTTACATCAGTTTACCCATTTAATTTCATTGATAAATATTCTTGATAACACGATCGTTCGTGTTATCAAGAATATTTCTCTGAATGTATTTCTCGATAATTTTACTGACTTTCGTTGACATCCATATTAACAAATAATTAACATGGTTAACATGTAACACTGGCATGTAAACATCGACCTTCCCATTTCATGTAATGTAACATCCACGGGATATTTAGGCTGTTCAAGCTATTGATTAGAAGAATATTTATTTGGTAAAAATAACAGCCCATTTCAAGAAAAATATTATAATGCATTACTCAGCCCGTGTTTTTGCCAGTCAGTGTTTTTATTAACATGCTGCGCTTTACCGACTTCAATAATATTCAATTAAAGCTTTTTAGATCCATTGCTTGAAGTCGGTCTAAAAATTTTAGTAACTTTTTAATAATTACCATAGTGGATTATTAAATTACTAAAGTAACAGCAGTATGTTGTATGAAATTAGTATAAAAGTTTGACAAATATCCCTAATCCTTCTAGGAATCTGGTTGTGAAGTCAATAAATAATGAGTAAACTATACTCGCTGCCAACAATAATGACGAGAGTATCCTTCCGTAAACAGTCTATATATTTGAAAGTAAACCGATTGCAATGAAACTTGCAGTTTGCAATTCCTAATTGAAAGATACGGATTATTAATAAAATTTTGGTCCTAACATTTGTTTAGATGCCTTCGTACTCTAAAGGTAGCCACTGACGATACGTCTGTTTGGCATGCTTCCAAATGGAATACTTCCGAACGGAAGTAATCCATATTATACGCACATTGACTGTACGTCCATTTGGACGTACGCACAGTCACTTCGAATGTTGCACGCTATAGGAAAAACGTTATAGGAGAACATTTCTCCACCGGGAAAAAAGAAATGCACGATGAACAGCATGATAATCAGGATGTTTCACTTGCCATAAACATGGATGCGATTTATATTTTTCAACTGACTCCTAATACAAAGTCACGCGCAAACGCGTAATATTTATTTGTAAACATAATAATGTAAACGTATAATTTTTGTACACAATTAGCATACAAGGAAAGAAGACGAAACGGGCCTGTTGGTCTAGTGGTAGTACACTGCTTATTTGTAGACATTTCTTCCAGCAACATTAATGCAATCCGGGGAATTTATTTATTTTTCATAGACTCAGTCACAGAGCTCTTATAATCCAGCACATGTGCCGCCGCCAACGCCAGAGCATAAACTGAGACCAAAATTCTAAAAAAATGGACGCGGTTTTGCCCATTCACAGACAATTCGGATGTCTTCCAAATGGCGTGGCGTACGTTTTTCACATTGACAGTCGGCCGCGGATGGCGTCCAATTGGATTGGATGCATGGATTTCAACCCGTTTGGAAATCCAAAGCTAGACGACGTCCAATAAATTGGCATACGTTTTTCACATTCACGGAACAATTTTGGAAGACGTCCACTCCATTTGGATTGATGGACGTATCGTCAATGGGCACCTTAACATATGACTTTGAAACATTTACGATGACATAAATATCACACACATACAGCTACTTATCTACTTGCGAACCTCCTTTTTAACCGACTTCAAAAAAGGAGGTTCTGTATTCGACGCGTATGTATGTAATATTAATAAAAATGCGTAATATTCATATATGTTAGTCTATGTGGGCTTCTAAACGAATTTATCAAATTTCACGAGTGTATGTATGTATGTATGTATGTATGAAGGTTTGTCCGCGGATTTCTCAGAAACTACAAGTCCGATTTCGAAAATTCTTTTTGCAATAGTTAGAGTATCTTTCAACTTAGAGTAGAGTACAAGTTTCATCAAAATCGGTCCAGTAGTTTAAGAGATATAAACTTTTTATGTTTTCAGTAAGTTACTGTAATGTAGACGTTCGAGTTGTGTGATAGTGCTGGTACCTATCTTGGTAAAATAAGTCACTAAAAAGTGTTAAATAAACTATTTAAAAAAAAATAAAAACCGACTTCAAAGTAAATTATCTAAAAAGCATAAAATAACGAAAATATTATTGAAGTTGGTGCAGAATATACACAGCAGGTACGCTAACACCAACTTCAATAATATTTTCGTTATTTTATGCTTTTTAGATAATTTACTTTGAAGTCGGTTTTTATTTTTTTTTAAATAGTTTATTTAAAGTCCCCTTTTAATAGATAATTTCTCAAAAAATCTTTTATCCTATCTGATCATCTACCGTATTATAGAGTTTCTGTGCAAAACATGCTTCTATCAGTGCGCGCGCGCAGCTCATTACAGATAGACGTGCTGTTGGCTTCTTGTGTCATAGAATATACGTCACAGTAGTGTCATAGTGTTCTGCCTATATACACCGTAAATCATGCAACGGTCAGTTAATAAGCAGTCCAGTTCGGAATCTGACCTCAGCAACTCCGGTGGACCAGGTAATACAGCGGTTCGCAAACGCAAGCACGACGAGGAGCTCCTTGTTATGTTCAAGTCTTTTACTACCGAAATTACGAGTACTTTGAATGTTTGGAAGGTGGAGATGCAAGATGATATTTCCCAAATAAAAAATAACCTTGATTCAATTTTAAAAACAGATCTAGCACAGATTAAGGAAAGTTTTCTTGAAATGAGAACGGATATTAATACAATTCGAGAAGAAAATCAGGATATAAAAAAATCTATACATTCATTAAATCTTAAGCACAAGGAAATGAACGAACATGTTAGGGCATTAGAAACTTCGGTTCAATTTAACAGCGACCAATATGACGAGCTGAATCAGAAGATTGAAGTCCAGAATCAAAAAGCTAAAAAATTTGATAATCTTGAGACCCAGTTTGATATTTTGAACAATAGTTATAAATCTCTTCAAAAAGAAATGAATATTAATAATCAAAGAGATCGCCTGTTAAATTTGGAAATTGTCGGACTTCCAGAATTCAAGAACGAGGAACTTATCGATATTTTTATGAACATTACTAAAATTACCGATGTAAACATCTCTCCGGAGGACATACTAGATATAAATCGTGTTTCTGCAAAAATTAAACAACCAGGCAGACCGAAGAATATTATAGTAAAATTAAGATCACGTATTCTGAAGGAGAACATCCTGTCTGGGGTAAGAAAGAATCGGTTAACTACTAAGAATTTAAATATTCCTGGCAATGATAAGCCAATTTATATAAATGAACACCTCACTCAATTCAATAAGCAGCTGTTGAAAAAATGCAGGGAATCAGCAAAACTTAAAAAAATTCAGTATGTATGGACACGGAATGGGAGAATTTTTATGAGAAAAAACGACACAGCACCGGCTATTCATATATCAGAAGAAAGCGACATATCAAAAATTTCTTGAACAGTGAAGTGCTATTTAGTTTTATTTGGTTGTTAGTTTCAGTATTCATGATGCAAAATCAAAATAAAATGAAAATATTCGTTTACAAAGGACACATCGTTCTGCCTATGCATTGTACATCTTTTTTTGCGTACTCTTTGACAGAGCTCAAGCGTTGTTGGATTAGTTGCATTCCACGGATTTCTATACGCGCAATTACGGTGCACCGTTTTATTCACATATATGGAAAGTTATCATATCCATTTAGTTTAATTTTTGTTTTTTTTCTATCTACTGATTGTCTGATTTACTTATATGTTCATACGCGAACCAAACAGGGAGATATGTATATTAAGATCGGAGAATGTTTGTCTCATATTTTGTTTAAGTTGCATTTTTCTACAATAGCAAAACACCAGAAAGCTAGGTACTTATTTTGTAATGTTACACATCGAAACTTATATGAATATATCAATTCGTACACGTTATGTTCGGTATATCAAGTGAATTTTTCTGTTGAAACAAAGTATGCACCATTATTTAGTGGATACATAATACTGCACCGTGCATGTTATCAACCGTTGTGTGAGATATTTTTTCGCGTATTTATACATGTGTACCCTCAAATGTTTCTTATAAAATACAATATTGTATGTTGTGCAAGACGGGAAGTTCGGGATTATTTTAAGATTGATATGATGGTTTATTATTTGAATTCCGTAATATTGAATAAGATACCGCATGTTTATACTTACTGTCTAAGTACTTTTTGCATACAACCGTTAGGTAGTTATATTCCTTTGGTAGTTATAGCGATTCTAAATGGATAAGTGTAACTTAATTATTTACTACCAGAACGTTCGCGGTCTGGGAACAAAAACTATGGAACTTCGTCAGAGCATTTTGAACAATGAATACGACATTATAGTTGTTACTGAAACTTGGTTACACGGTGGTATTTTCGATAGCGAGTTGTGTGATGATAGGTATGATGTGTTTCGGACGGACCGCGATTTCGCCGCTAGTGGTAAAAAAAAGGGTGGCGGAGTACTTCTAATGATTCGGCGTGATCTTAGAGCTGAGAGGTTAGACCTCGAACATTGTGTATCCTCTGAACTTCTGTGGGTGACTGTGCCAGCGAGTACTTTATCGGCTACCGTAAATTTGCATTTGTGCGTTTCTTATGTGCCGCCTAATCCAAAACAGTTGCCCTCGGATATTGATACTTTAATCCGCATTACTAAAAGTGTAATGGAACTTAATCCTTTTGACAACTATCTTCTTATAGGCGATTTTAATTTACCTTGTATTGCCTGGGATGCGGGGCTACCTTCTTTCATAAGAAAGGGTTCAGTTGAATTACAGAACGCGGGCGAACGTTTGTTAGAAGAGCTTGAGTTTTGCGGTCTATCACAGTATAATTCATTAAAAAGCATCTCTGGTAACACTTTGGACTTGGCGTTCTCAAATCTCCCTTTACTAATTAATAGGTGTACGGATCCACTCCTTAATGAGGACAGGGCTCATCCTTGTTTCACTTTAAACATCCTAGATCTGTCGGTGCGGCCATTGCAAGAGTCCAAGTCCCCGAGACCAAATTATGGTAAAGCAGACTATGGGTTAATAAATAATTACTTCTATGAGCAGGACTGGAGTTTTCTTCTACTCGGTACTATTGATGAAGCTGTTGAGGAATTCTATAAAATAATTGAATATTGTATACAAATTTATATTCCTGTACAAAATGCTGACTTCCGCTCTTATCCTAAGTGGTACACTCCTGCATTGATAAGAATTATTAAAGAAAAGGCTAAGGCGCACATGCGTTGGAAAAAGTACGGTAACCACTTGGATTATGATGAATTTTCATTGTTGCGTGCACGAGAACGACGTGTTCAAAAAGTCTGTTTTAAAAATTTTACATCAAAATGCGAAAAAAATGTAAATAAAGACCCTAAGAAATTCTGGTCCTTTGTTAAGGCCTTACGGGGAGGATCCTCTTACCCTAAAACTTTGAGTTTGGGAGGCAAGAAGTTTTCTAATGGTAATGAAATATGTAACGCATTTAACGACTTCTTTAAGAGTGTCTTTGGTGTTCCTAGTACACGAAGCAGATTGACGGATGATAATTATATTACTGGAGTACACGCGCTGTCAAATATTCAAACCAATAGTGATATTGTGGGAGGTCTTTTAGAGAATTTAAACATAAACAAAGGTGGTGGTAGTGATGGTATCCCTGCCATTTTCTGGTCTTCATGCGCTAGGTCTTTAGCTTTGCCCGTATGTATAATTTTTAATCGCTCTTTACGAGAAGGAACTTTTCCCTCCAAATGGAAATCGGCACATATCATACCCATTCATAAAAAGGGGTCTAAAACAGAAATTGAGAATTACAGGGGCATATCTATGTTGAATATTTTAGCTAAGCTACTAGAAAAGATCGTTTACAATGAAATTTACCCCGTATTATCTCAACAGATACCAGATACACAGCACGGCTTCGTCAAAAATCGTTCCACCACGTCTAATCTTGCATGTTTTTCTAATCAGGTTCTATTGGACATGGACAAAGGTGGTCAGGTTGATGTGATATATACCGACTTCGAAAAAGCGTTCGATCGTGTAGACCACAACATCTTGCTAGATAAATTACAAGCGCTCGGAATACACGGTGATTTGCTTCGTTGGGTGCAATCATACCTATCATGTCGCTCTCAAGCAGTTATCCTAGGTGGATACCGATCTGACTTCATTAATGTACCAACCGGAGTCCCTCAGGGCTCGCATTTGGGACCATTATTATACTGCGTCTATTTGTATGATATAACAGCCTGTATCAAACACTCAAACCATCTTATGTTTGCAGATGACAAAAAAATATTTTTGAAAATTAGTTCGTTACACGACTGTCTACTAATGCAAGAGGATCTTGATCGCTTATTTGATTACTACACAAAGAATAATATATCTGTAAATATAAAAAAATGTCAGTGCATTACATTTTCACGTAAAACCAAACCTATTACGTACAGCTATACTTTTGAAGGAAAGTCTATTAATAGAACTGAAGTTATACGCGATTTAGGAGTATACTTCGATCAAAAGATGGTGATGTCAGATCATATAAGTCATGTTACAAATAAAGCGTATAAAAACCTTGGCTTTGTGTTACGAGTTTGCAAACCATTTTCAGATACAGGTGCTCTTAAGGTGGTTTACTTTGCTTTCGTGAGGAGTGTTCTCGAGTATGCGAGCTCTATTTGGTCACCTCAATATGTAATTTACAAACACCGCTTAGAACAAATTCAAAAAACTTTTATAAACCATCTAAACTTTGTGAGCCGTAAGTCCTCAGACTCGTACGAAGATAGCTGCTTGGAACATAATCTTCTAACACTAGAACAGAGGCGCACCGTATTAGATATGTGTCTGCTGTACGATATCGTACATAGTAATTTAGACTGCTCTGAATTGGTGTCCAGAGTTGCTTATAGGGTTCCTTTGACTCGCACTCGTCACACATCACTATTTGTTGTACCGTTCCATCATACTAATTATTCTATGAACTCAGTGCTTTCCCGAATTGCACGTACATATAACAAATCGTTTAGTGATATTGATATATTTGCTTGTACAAAACACTTATTTAAAAAACGCGTCATTAGCATGTTAAGAAATAACTAAATTAACATTTTTTTTTCTTTTGTAATTTAAGCAATAGGTAGGCATAAACTGAACTGTAATAATACAATTGTTGTGCTTTAGTATTGTACTTTCAGTGATTTTTTCCAAATTATATTCTTTGTCATATGTACCAACGCTCATTAACTTATGGTAAATTTAGGGAAACCTGTTATTGGCCGTACTTATTAGTAAGATATAGCTTAATTTATACTTTTGTTATAACGCTGTTGGTTTCTAATAAATAAAATAAAAAAAAAAAAAAAATATCCACATACGTTAGAAAAGCGTTATATGTCTGTTAGTGTTAAGAAATACATAATTATCGGCTTCGGCGTATATGGGCCTGTCACTAATGCGAAATGTGGATACAGTTGAATGCAGCAGTTTTGTGACTGTCTTATAAGTATAACAATAATGCAGTATAATAATAAGTAACTAACACCGATTATGTTGAATGCTGTGGTTATTTGAAGTATCTGCCACGACCTCACGGCTTTGTCAAGAACACTAGACACATTGTGTTTCGACACGCCTTCCCTATATCTCGGTCTGCATCACAGATGTACACGTGTTTTATTTATATCTCATTCATAAAGCAGACGCTCTGTCTGCTGATGTTTAATTGATGTTTAGTGCGGGAAAACATCGTCTAGTCACAGCCAACTAAACTGAGGGCCTAGACAAGATGCAATCGCTTCATAGCGAATCTATTTCTTCATTCGCTAATGGTGTCAATTCCCTACAATACGTCACGTGATTTTTCGATGACTTATGTCATTCTTATACATTTTTAAACTTTCTATTAGCGATAGCGCTTGTAGAATGTTACATTGTCTAGGGGGACTGATAAGAAACTCGCAAGGCACACGGCCTTATAACAATACTTTCTTTTTAGGTTACTCACGTGTCAAGTAGATAGATTCCTTGACGATTATCGACACGTCTTCCCAATCACTTGCACTGTATCGTTACCAGAGATATTTTTGTCTATATGTAGATATAGGGTGATACATCGGTCTCAAGAAGCAGCCCGAGATGTACGGTTTAGGTGGTGAGCAACAGTGCCCTTCACACCGGAAGGATTCAATTCACACTAGAGCACTGACAACCACACCCCTAGTACAAAACGCAACGCGATGTGGCGTTAAAGGGCTTCAGTCTCCTGAAAGACGGAGATTATTTCCAGTCGGGCTGCCATTGTTCGGCGCAGACGTTCCCGCTACCCAATCGGTCATGGGTTCGATTCCCACCAAGTTTCTGGGTATTATTTAACTATTTAACCACGTGTTTACCAAACAAAGTATGTATCAGTTGTCTGGTTTCCATAAAGGTACTGGTAGACTTTAGCATTCGCTTGTAAGAGAATATCGAAATTTGTCAAACTGAACAACGAAGGAAGCCAAACATCGGTACGAACATTTTCATTCTAGCGAACGCTATGCACGTCAAAAATATTCTTCACGAAGATGTCAGAATTGACGACGGAACAATGACAGAATGGCTCGGCAAAAAGCCCGATTTTATTCGTATGGCAGCATTAACACCAAATATGAATCTGATCTATGGAAGTGAGTATGATTCACCTAAAATGTATTGCCAGTTTACGAAAATTACAGGAATTGCGAAGGATCTGCTGGGAATGCAAAATACGAATTCCTTTTAGATGAAATGCTTAATGTGGCCTTTTTAGGACCAAATGTCATTCTACGCCTAGAAGAATCGCCACCGTAGTGAAATCTTAATTTTTTTTTTGTAATAATACGTTTATTAAGTTATTCTTATTAATACTAGTTTACTGACGGGCCCGTTGGTCTAGTGGTTAGACCGCTAACCGATGGTCGTGGGTTCAATTCCCATCAAGTGTCTGGGTGTTATTTATCTATTTAAGTATGTATTTACAAAAAAAAATGTATATAAGTATTAGTATCAGTTGTCTGGTTTCCATAGTACAGGCTCTGCCTAGTTTGGGATCAGATGACCGTGTGTGGATTGTCCCAAGATATTATTACTAATGAGACTTGCAAAATGTAACTTTTAATAGGGTACCTACATTTTCACATCTATAAATTCATAAGTCTAAGCCACAGGTCTAAACGCTTTACCCTAGAAGAGTCTTAAACGACATGGCTTTATGTTCACGAGTTACTTAAGCGTGTCTGTGCCACCTGCGCGTTATACATCTTGAAGCAGGCTTTAAAGGTTTGTGTAAAATCCACGTCCACTTAGGTTTATTATATAACCTGCTTTGAAGTTCTGCCCTTCATGGCCGATAAACAAGATAATAATATACCGCGGATGATGAAAGGCTTACTATTCTAGTAGTATCTTATTAAAACAATAGGTGAAGGGCACTCATTATGCTGTATGCATACAGCGTAGCTACTTTTTGTCAAACTGCGTCTGAAGGAAGGTTATGTTTTGCGAGATTATGTACGCATGTCTATTTCTTGGGCACGGCCTACAACCTAAACGGCTCCATGGATTTTGGGTTATTATGTCGTTAGATTCGTCTTAAGAGTAGTTGTGGGAGTGTCGTAGGCTATATATTTTTTTTAAAATAATTAATATGGCGGCCATTTTGAATTTTTTTACTACTAAAAACATCACTATGTGTTGATACAACTGTTAACTGATGTTAACGAGACTAGTTGAAATATAAATCTAGATGTGTATTTTTTATGTATGTATATTGTAATTTAAGACCTTTTTGTTTGCAGTTGTGCTCTTTGTGCTTTTATAATTTACTAGCTGACCCGTGCAGCTCCGCTCGCGCTTTTATTACATTTTGCTCCCCCTTTCTCCCTCCTCCCTAGATTTATCTCTCTCCATATCTCTCTCTCTTATAAAAAAAACTAATTATATGCTCTTTCTCTCCTCTCTCTTTCCCCCTCCCGCTCCGGTTTCAGTCACACTCCCCCTCTTCCTACCCTGTTATCCCCTCTCTGAACCCTCTCCCCCTCTCTCTTCTACGAACTTGCTCCTTCTCACTCCCCCCTTACTCCTCCTAACTCCCCCGATCCCTCACCCCATCGCCCCCTTCTCGAATCCCCTCTCCCTCTTTCTCCTCTCGTGCACCCTCCTCTCGTTCTATATATCCTCGTCAATCATGGTATCAGCGGCATTAAATATACTTTATGACCTATTCTCAGACCTCCCCGATATGCACACATAATTTCATACATATCGGTTCACCCATCTATTTAATGACCTTGCCTTATGTAGCTTAACCTTAACCTAGCGGTATGAAATATACTGTATGACCTATTCTCAGACCTACCCGATATGCACACTTTCATACAAATCGGTTCACCCATCTATTTAATGACCTTACCTAACGTTGCTTAACCTTAACCTACCGGGATAAAAAGTATCCTATGTCCGTTTACTGGTTCTAAGCTACCTCCCCACCAATTTTCAGCCGAATCGGTTAGGCCGTTCTTGAGTTATAAATAGTGTAACTAACACGACTTTCTTTGATATAATATATAGATTAAAGTTCTATAGTTATTGTATGTTCAATTTCACCGATAGATGGCGCTGTTCATAATGTAAATCACGCTAACATCGTAAATTACTGTCTAATGATATTCGATAATGAAAGTTTTAAGTTTTCCGCATCTTTTATTGTTGCGACTGTAATACATACATAATCTAGTTTGGATCCGCTCGGGATTTACAGATTTTAACTTTTCAAAGATATAATGTCATATTGCTATCAGCAAAGTACTTAGAACAATACAGAAATCTAATGAAAATGTCCTGGGTGTACCGGACCGGCTTACCCCTTACAAAAATTGACCCTTCGCCAATGCCATATCTTATGCAAACTAAATGTCTGCTCAGTCCCTATTGTATATAGCGTAATAATACATATCTTAATGATTAACTGATCAGTCTATAATTACCCTATTCGCATACAAAGGAAATTACGTGGTAATATGTGCAAGTAATGTTTCACTGCTTAGCCCCTATGAAACATAGCGTGATGTTTTATATACCAACTTACACCTTGACTTCTACACAACACATCAGTGAAAGTCCTATCAAAATCCATCCACGGGTTTTCAAATGATACCTGGACGAACAGAACGACAGACAGACAGACAATAATTCCAAAAAAAATTGTTTTGGCCTCTATGTCGATAGTATAGTACCCACATAGAAATTTTAGAAAAATATTCAATGTACAGAAAAAGTGCTCTTTGAGTTTTATTATAGTACTAGCTGACCCGTGCAGCTCCGCCCGCGCTTTTATTACATTTTGCTCCCCTTTTCTCCCTCCTCCCTAGATTTATCTCTCTCCATATCTCTCTCTCTCTTATAAAAAAAATCTAATTATATGCTCTTTCTCTCCTCTCTCTTTCCCCCTCCCGCTTCGGTTTCCGTCACACTCCCCCTCTTCCTACCCTGTTATCCCCTCTCTGAACCCTCCCCCCTCTCTCTTCTACGAACTTGCTCCTTCTCACTCCCCCCTTACTCCACCTAACTCCCCCGATCCCTCACCGCATCGCCCCGAATCCCCTCTCCCTCTTTCTCCTCTCGTGCACCATCCTCTCGTTCTATATATCCTCGTCAATCATGGTATCAGCGGCATTAAATATACTTTATGACCTATTCTCAGATCTCCCCGATATGCACACAAAATTTCATACATATCGGTTCACCCATCTATTTAATGACCTTGCCTTATGTAGCTTAACCTTTTTTTTTTTTTTTTGACGCGGGGGAAATCTTCGAAAGATCCCCGGGAGCTGTGGGGCTCGTCCGGGGTATGTGGGATTCTTACCCACTAAAACCCCCGCGGCTGTCGCATCGGCACATGAGAGGGGCGACCCCAGGGCTCTCCGGTGGACTCTGCACCAGGGGCCCCTCAGTGCCTTGCCTTTGAGCCCGCCGCCGGGGGGCGCATTGTAGCCCCCCGGGAACCTGTCACGGTGCTCACGGGGACGGGGGTCGCAACCCCGCCGCCGTCCTCCTCGGAGTCGCCGCCGTACTCAATGGACGCTCAAGGTGCCCTCACCCCGAGCGTCCTGCGACTCCGAAGGAGCTTAACCTTAACCTAGCGGTATGGAATATACTGTATGAGCTATTCTCAGACCTACCCGATATGCACACTTTCATACAAATCGGTTCACCCATCTATTTAATGACCTTACCTAACGTTGCTTAACCTTAACCTACCGGGATAAAAAGTATCCTATGTCCGTTTACTGGTTCTAAGCTACCTCCCCACCAATTTTCAGCCGAATCGGTTAGGCCGTTCTGGAGTTATAAATAGTGTAACACGACTTTCTTTGATATATAGATTAAAGTTATATAGTTATTGTATGTTCAATTTCACCGATAGATGGCGCTGTTCATAATGTAAATCACGCTAACATCGTAAATTACTGTCTAATGATATTCGATAATGAAAGTTCTAAATATTCCGCATCTTTTATTGTTGCGACTGTAATACATACATAATCTAGTTTGGACTCGCTCGGGATTTACAGATTTTAACTTTTCAAAGATATAATGTCGTATTGCTATCAGCAAAGTACTTAGAACAATACAGAAATATAATGAAAATGTCCTGGGTGTACTGGACCGGCTTACCCCTTACAAAAATTAACCCTTCGCCAATGCCATATCTTATGCAAACTAAATGTCTGCTCAGTCCCTATTATATATAGCGTAATAATACATATCTTAATGATTAACTGATCAGTCTATAATTACCCTATACACATACAAAGGAAATTACGTGGTAATATGTGCAAGTAATGTTTCACTGCTTAGCCCCTATGAAACATAGCGTGATGTTTTATATACCAACTTATACCTTGACTTCTACACAACACATCAGTGAAAGTCCTATCAAAATCCATCCACGGGTTTTCGAATGATGCCTGGACAAACAGAACGACAGACAGACAGACAGACAGACAGACAATAATTCCAAAAAAAATTGTTTTGGCCTCTATGTCGATAGTATAGTATCCCCACAAAGAAATTTTGGAAAAATATTTAATGTACAGAAAAAGTGCTCTTTGAGTTTTATTATAGTATAGAAGATAGATACTTTACGTCAAGGAAGGTACGGATCCCTCAATGCGCAAGTTTGACTCGCACTTAACCGATTTTTTAAAATGTATTGCAATTCTGTATCGTATAGAAGTCGGACACCTACCTAAGGTTATTTAATTAGCAAGTAATGTCTTTCTTCGTACGTTTATGTAGAAGTTTGTGTGTATTTAAGTTTCAAAAGAACTTTCGAGATGAATTTAAATATTAAATGTAGTATACTTTTTAACACACTTGCTCGTAAAGTGAGCCTTATTACATCGTTTTAGGGTCATAAACCTAGCTATAAGACACGCGTGCATAGTGATGAGTTGATGACATTACGCTCTAGTGCGTAATAGAATTATCCCTACAAAGTTAAATTAGTACCTTACTGCGAGTTATATGCGAGTAAACAGACCATTCTTAATTTAACCGGGTTAAAAAATCGAAGAGGGTTTGTGCCGCTGAAAATCCATATACATTTTTGGAATAAATAAATGTGTTCGTCCTTAATTAAGTCAAGCAAACATTTATTATTGTCTAATTATGCATAATATTTGCATTTTATCACTTAAAATTATAATTTTGAAGTAAGCTGTACGTTCACTCACGTTGAATTGGGCGCGTGAAAAAAAAAACGCGCGCGTTAGTTCCCATACATCATTTTCATATTTTGTTTTTATCGTATTTGTTGCTCTGTGGTAAGATATTTTGTTTTTTCCTCGCAAATGTGTTGAAAAACGTCGTATGAAACTCTGCTCATTAGACAGACCTCGGCTGAATTCTCGGGCTGCAACCCGCAGCCTCGTGAATAATGAGCAACTTAGCTCACTTGTACGAGGGTGAATCAAAAAATTCTTGGAATCAATATTAAATAATGCAAAGATTTAAATAATAATATTTTATTTTTCTACATAATCTCCCTCCAATGCAATGCATTTAGAATAACGCGTTTCTAACTTCCTTATTCCTTGTGAAAAAAAAATATTTTCTTGACTCTCGAAAAAGTCCTCTACGGCAGCTATAACCGCGTCATTATCGTGAAATTTTGTTCCACGAATTTCCTCTTTTAATTTTGGAAATAAGTGAAAATCACTTGGGGCTAAGTCCGGAGAATATGGTGGGTGGTCAAGGAGATTGAAGCCAGCACAGCGGATTGCGTTGAGCGCAACTTCCGATCGATGAGCAGGAGCGTTATCTTGAAGGAACAACACGCCCAACGACAGTTTTCCACGACGTTTTTCTTTAATCGCTTCACGCACTTTCGGGATTAAATTTGCATAATAGGGTCCAGTAATCGTCTGGCCTTTTGGCATGTAATCAATAAAAAGGATTCCTTCACTATCCCAGAACACAGAGGCCATAACTTTGCCAGCGGTAGGAGCAACTCGAAATTTCTTAATGGATGGAGAGGATGGTCGTTTCCAAGACATGCTTTGTCTTTTAGTTTCAGGATCAAAATGGTGGACCCACGTTTCATCCATGGTGACAAGACGACGGCAAAAATTATCCGAATCACGCTGGAACATTTCGAGATTACGCTTGGAAATTTCCAAACGTCGCTTTTTGTTTTCGTCGGTTAACATTCGTGGCACCCATCTTGCAGACACTTTTTTGAACCCCAGTGAATCAATTAAAATGGATTGAACGCTACCAAAAGATATCTTTAGGATCTCAGCTATATGTTTTATAGTCATTCTTCTGTCTTCCAAAACCAGATTCTCAACCTTTTTGACATTTTCTTCTGTAACGGAGGTTGAAGGCCGCCCAGAACGCGGGTCATCTTTACAGCTTGATCTACCTCTTTTAAATTCAGCCACCCAGTACGCAACCGTAGAATAGGGTACAGCATCACCCCCTAATGTCTGCTGAATGTCCAAAAAAATTTCCTTCGTAGACATTTTTTTCAAACTGAGATATTTTATCACCGCACGTAACTCACTTTTATCCATAATTTTGACTTTTTAGCAACTCGTTGCACAAAAAAAATTATTACATGCGAACGAACTGACAAAAACAAGTGACAGTCTGCATAAATATAGTGTGATAGACACTCTTTAATTTGAATATCGAACTTGATCCAAAAAGGTTTCATATATATGCACTTCTAAGAACTTTTTGATTCACCCTCGTATCATATCATAATATACTATTATGAACAAGTCCGGTTTTTGGGATTACTTTATTTCCATATTATTCTATTCAATCTTTGAAATTTATTATTGCTTTTGTTAGCCTCCAGCTATCTTTTTTTCCACTTGGCAAAATCCGGTTCTTATCACGTTACCACGGTAATTGATCTCGCCATTTTATTTTATGTGTATCAAGAGAAAATAATGAACATCTCCGTTTGGTTTCGTAGCTGCCGCGCCGCTCTTGATTACATTGCCGAGATATAAAATCCCTATAAAAATTATGAATATTTGTCTCAAATTTTCGTGTCGATTCTATGAACGTCAAGGTTTTTCGTGTCGTACTGGAAATATTGCCTAATCAGCAAGATGTTTATATTAACGCGGTTCAGGGTGCGACAAATCAATATCTATATTTCGCTTTTTTAAGCTTTTTCCATGCACGTGAGATATCCTTTTATCCCATGACTTTTTAGTTAAAGCTTGTTCATATCAGCCAGAGTTAACATTCGATGTAATCGAAAATATTTTAATGTATCTGCAATTTCCAACGTTTTTATGTATGACATTTAAGGTATTACTGTTACGGTTGTTGTTCCACCTATTGGTGGAACAACAATAATCAGTGGAGAAGTAACGGGAGGCGAGTACTCGTACCAGATACTCGTCCCCGTAAACTACTATTGCGCGTGAATATGTCCCAACTTCCCTATGTGTTTACTCTTTTGAATAATATTAATTTTCTTTACAGAAGATTGAAGATAAGTCCTCGGAGCTGTCCGACGATGCGGAAGAAATAGGTGAGTGCTTTTGATTTTCACTCCTGACATTTCGACGCTTTGATTTTGAGAATCGTACTCCACCGATCTTGGATTGGAAATGTAGAAACACCCTTGTTGTTAATAACGCTATACATTTAAAAGTGTTTTATTCTTGATATCGCGATAACTTAAAAGGGTCTTTTGATGTTAGCCATCCATTATGTGCAAAAGCCTCTGTTAAATAAGTAGTAACTAAAGAGATTAATTATATACCTACCATAGAGCGGCGTCGGGGTTAATTTCATACAAAAACTGTCATCACCGTTTACAACAGCCACCTGTTTCTATTAAATTCCTCAGTAAAATACATATCAAAATAAAGTAATTTAATTTGCAATATCGCAACTCGACGTTAGCCACATTTCTTAAGAAAATTGTCGGTTTAGAACGTACGCACGTTACTACTAACTCATTACACCTGTAACAAGTTCTTGATGAAAATGTTGCTCACTAAGGCCGGGCACCGCCGGGGGATGCCGGGTTAGAATTGCATCCCCCCCATCTCCTGTTGCTGGGTGTCGTAAGAGGCGACTAAGCGAGAACAAGAAGACGGGCAGCAGCGTCTTTCTTTTGTATTTATCTTCCACTTATACCTACTGCGATCCCCAAGACGCCTGCCAAGCGTGGGGATTATGTCACCCCCCCCCCCCCCTTCTTCTAAGGAGGAGGCCTTTTTCTTAGCAGCGGACGCATTTCGGCTGCTGATGATGATGATGATGAGAATTATATCTTGCGGGAAATTTTGTCAAAATCCATCCAATAGTTTCCGTGGGATTTGTGTACAGCTCCTTTTTATCTGTAACCATAATCGTTTACTTTTTTTGGTTAAACCTGAATAGTGGTAGATACTACAACCCATGATTCCCGAAGACTACAGAGTATACATGCATATTATTAGTATACACTTGATCACCATACACCCTGCCTTCAAACCCAACAATAAATTAAAAGGAAACGTATTCTTAAAATTAAGAACCCAATTTTTTTGTCTTTTCAGTGAATACTTTTAACATTACCCTACGTATTCTTAGGGATTCTGAGATCGTTATTTATTAGCGTTGAATAGGAAAAATAGCCCGTTACAACTCTACAAATGCGAATTCACTGACCTGTGGCCCTTCGTAAAAGCATGTGTGATTCAGCAGTTTCACCGGTGTGTCACGCCTCGACCCGTTTCCTAATACAAAACATAAAATCTAAGAGTCTATCCATAGGATCACGCATCGTTACTAAAACGTCTTTGGAACCATGTACCTATACTTGTAAGTTTATGAAAAAGATAAAGTACCACGAACACCGCAGTTCAATGCATTTTCTAGTAGTGTATGATGTACGCTCGCGCAACATTTCGATTCTACCTAATACAGTTAGGGTTTTAAATATTGTGAAATATTCATCATCAGCCGGAAGATGTCCTCTGCTGGACAAAGACCTCCCCATTAGAAGGGAAGGGTTGCAATAATCCCTAGTAGTATTTTCATTATAGAGAATTTGATATGCGCTTTTCCGGGTAACTGTTAAATAAAAGAAAATGGAGTATTATTCAACGTCGCTGTGCCGTGAAAGCCAAGCTTACGTTTGATTTGTACGAAACTGACCATTGAAATAAACTGCAGTTTGCATATTGCTTGATGGTCTAATCCATACACGCATAGCGGCGCAATTGCCGAAACATCCCTCCGCGCGGAAGAAGTGAAACTTCATTCTCGCTCTGTCTCTTTCTATTCCATCTCCCCGCGTCTGAAGTCAACGAATTCAACGAAGTCAACGAATTCAACTCACTCACTCACTCAAACACTCACTCACTCAAACACTCACTCAGTGATGGCGTCACACGTCACATGAACGCTTTCATAACCTTAATAAATTTAACGCTTAACGTTGTTGTGAAACAGGACTATTGACATGCAAATACTTACAGAAAACAATATTCATAGCTTCTATTGGAATTCTAGTGAAATCTAATTCAAATTGATTACGTTATTCAACACTATGGTTTATCACTCTTGCACCATCGGCTATGACGTCTTTAGTGAGAGCTGCATCGTTGTCTTAGAGAAATAGCTCATAATGATGTTATTGAACCAGTCAATTACTGAACGTATCAATGTGGTTTTCTACGGTGGGGTGGCTGGTCAAAACGGGTGGCCAGACAACTCCTGGAGTTTATCCAACTTTTACAGTCTTAGTTTGGTAAAATGAGAATATCAAACTTTTGACTGCGGCTTATTGAGTATGCCCCTGCGGCAATTACGATAAATAATATTGTTATGTGTATGTTTAATATTGTCATACAATCTACACTACCGTTTTAGAGATAAACGATCGTGTTTTTTTTAATCTGATAAGCAATTTAGGTAGATAAATATCTTAAAATTTAAGGTTGTTGAAATGAATTGGTCACATAAAAATGAAGTTTATTCACAAATAATTGTTATGTTGCCTACATAAATGACTCGTTGGTTGAATTTTTATTTATTTTAGTCATATATTTTCGAAGAGAAATTATATTTTTTTTATTTGCCATGAGGTTGGTAGTTCCTGAAATATATACCTAGGTGTTACAGACAGACAAGCAAAGTCGCATCATAAATGCTCTTTTTTACCGTTTAAGTACAGAACCCTAAAAACAAGATCTATGTCTACTAAAATAGAGTCCACGTTGTAGGAGACGGACAAAGAATTCTTCTGTGTAATTAAAAATCAATTTCAAGGCCGAGCAATTAATCGTATTTGCTCAGCTCGGGACAAATTGATCTCGCAATGTGTTTTAAACACATATCCCAGGGAGTACGGCGTACTCAACATAGACAGGGTCACCTTTAATACAGTGTCTTGAGATCCACCATACTTCAAAATTGTAACAATTTACGAACATAAATTTAAGTCACCTTTACTTACAGCTTGTCACTGAACACAACGTATTAAGCTACAATAGACAATGTCTATTGTAGCTTAATACGCTTAATACAAAAATCTAACACTAGGCATCCGCCTTTACTGTCCCCGTGACCCGTTCCTCGGGTTGCCCATTCAATAATAATTCGGGTAAATTTCACGCCCACAAAGCGGTCTGACTGGGTTACAAGCCACTTTGAAATTGTATGTAAGTACCTACAGAACTTACTCTCAATAATATTCCATTCCAATTTGTTGAAAGTAAGTCACCAAAGGTGTATATTTACGTCCACAAAATAGGTAGAACACCGCAATACACTACCTACCATACACAGTCCACAGAACCTTTCTATTCTACTTATATGATAAACTAGCGGCGGTGTTTTTATTTCTAACAATAAATATAGCCTATGTTACTCAGGGATAATGTAGCATTCTAATGGTGAAAAAAATTTTGAAATCGTTCTATCTTATTACTAATTCAGCACATCTACGACATACAAATAAAACCAAACAGCTATCTTTAAATCATCCTGCATTATTACATTACTTTTCGCAATATTCTCACACTACCGTGTACTGTGGAGGCTACCGGGGGCCGAGAGAGTAATAATGAAAACACGTCTGGTTCGTTAGATCGTAGCTTTATTACTAAATGTCTTAACCTAAGTATGGATATTACATTATTTAAGTATTACACCACATCATCCCCCTAAAAGTAAAAAAAAAAAAATATACTTATTGAATACATTTTTTTTTTGTTTAAATGCTAAAAATTTAAGAATCTAAAGATAATTTTGTTTAGAAAACTTTTTTAAATGACAATAAAATTTATAATTATAAAATAAACAATATACTTATTAATTTCTAAAAGGTTTAGTACGATTTTTATGAATCGTTTCTATTTTATTTTTCTTAATTATCTTAATATTAGGTCCATCGTCTTCAATTACTACATACGGTCCGTTATACAGTCTTTCCATTTTATTACCACTCTCATTTTTTTACTAAAATTAAATCATCTTTCTTATAACTAATCGGCTTTTTATTTTTATCATAAACTATCTTTCTATCTAACTTACTATTTATTAATCTTTTTCGTGCGTCATTATGTGCCAGTTGTAATCTATATTTTAATTTTAATGCATAATTATCTACATTATACAGAGGCTCTAATTCATCTTTTAGTCTACTTGGAATAATGCATGGCTTTCCGAATACAAGTTCATACGGCGTATAATTTGTTGATGTATGTACTGTTGTGTTAAAACAAAAACACCAAAATGGTAGCCAATGGCTCCATGTATAAGTGCTTTCCTCACACTGAATACGCAAAAAATTCCGTAACTGTTTATGTGTATTTTCTAACGCTCCTATACTTTGATGATGAAAAGCAGTAGAATGCATTTTTTCTATTTCTAACAACTTACATACCTCCGTCATTGTTGAAGATATAAACTCAGAACCTCTGTCCGCTGCAATAATTTTAGGCACGCCATACCTTAAAATAAAGTTACTTACTAATGCTCTTGCCACCGTCACAGAGTCTTTTGTCTGAAGTGGGTATGCCTCTACGTACTTGGTAAGTTCACACTGGATCGTAAGTATATATTGATTACCTGTATCATCCTTGTCTAAAGGTCCAACAAGGTCCAAAAATATTTTTTCAAATGCTGAGCTTGCAGTTGTTGTTATTACCATAGGCTCCTTATAACTAGGTGAATGTTTCATTATTTGACATTTCGTACATTTACCTACGTAATTTCTGACGTCAGTTTCTAGTCCTGGGGGCCGATTCTACTAAATAAATTTTGCAAACGTCGCTACTGGATCGCAGCTGTTAGTCAGCTTTTAGTTAATAAGTTATTCTGCTAGTAAAAATCAGTTTGCGATCTATCCGGTTTCGATTCAGCTCAACTCAAAATTAACGATCGATCGAAAATTCGTAGAAAGCTATTCTGCTAACTCGATCGATACTTAACGTGACATTTGTGTCTATTCTACAAAATATTGGCTCATTGGTGAGCCGGACCGTAGCCGAAGCCGAACGCTCCATCTGTCAAAATTAACGGCTGAGCATACGTACGTAACGTCTTACTTAATTTGGATCGACTGTATTCCAAAACTTGGTTTATTTAATAGAAAAATGAATTTTTATCCATCGCCCATGAATACGAACAGTGAGGACTAGGAAAGTAGAAACTTAACAGTGAGCTGTTACTGAAACTTAACGACTTTTCGTCTGTCGGATCGGGAATTTGTAAAAAATTACAGATTATCGAAAGACCTCGCCCGATCACTTATCGAAGAAATTAGCTCTCATATATCATATGAGGGCATTCGTTCTGATGGCGTTGATACGGAGACAAAGGTAAGATGTAAAATACTTTATCATTGACGCGCCATCGACCGCATAGTTTTTGTTTACTCTACTCACTTATTTTTCAGATATTGGTGTCACTGGCATTTTATGCTACAGGGGCATACCAAACACTGTCAGACAGACAGTCCCGGAACCATCATTGGTCACAACTAGTGTTAAATCCTCTTTGGTCACAACCATCCGTTTCACGAGCCATACGGAAGTGTTAAATAACCCAGAGATATTTAATAAATATGTATGGTTTCCCAGATCCAATGATGAACACGTAAAAGATACCTATGAAATAATTCAAATATACTACCTATAAAATAATTCAAATATATTGTATGAATAAATCATAACTATATTATTTTGTATAAATTACAGATTCTATAGAAAATTTCAAATACCCAACACCCTGGGTTGCATAGATGGCACTCATGTGGCTATAGTCACACCATTGGAGCATGAGGAAAGATATTATAATAGAAAAGGATACCACTCATTAAACACCTTAATTGTAAGTATGGTTTAAACTTTAGAGTATTAGCAATGTGTACTAATTTTACAACAATCAAAACTAATCAAAAACATCTTGTTTGTACTTAACAAAATTTAATGATTGTATTTCATTTCATAAACATTTGTTTCAGATTTGTGATTCTGATGCAAGAATCATGTTTTTTGATCCAAGCAATCCAGGGTCAACCCATGATAGTGCAGCTTGGGGACAGAACCCTTTAAAGGAAACCCTAGACGAGATAATTAGAATTTCAGGAGAACACTTTTATCTTTTAGGTAAATTTCCATTTATTTAGGGTATTTTCATGTTTGTGAAGTCCCCCATTATCAGGGAATCCAGTATGGACTGTAGGGTTTCTTTAAAAAAAAGGAAAAAATAACTAGGTACCTTTTAGTTGCTTGTTTATGATAAACTTCCTAGTTAAACGACAGCATAAGCTGTTTCTGACTTGCCAGGTTTTTGTTTGAAAATCTGGATAGATTTAGTGTAATCGGGATATTTCTGTTTTATATACTTGGGAACTTAATGTTCATGTGAAGCCATTCCTACACCTCTGCCTTCCCCTTGATTACAGATGTGAATATACGAGATTGCAGCGAAAATTATTAAGCTTGCTATGTTCTTTACAACATTGCATTACCAAGTAATCAAGAGCTGCATTTTGATGAAGGGAGAGGGATGCCCACATAGACATAGCTCGTGTGGCAAGCGCGGAGCGTCGGTCACTGCGCGGGCGTCGCCCTAATGATGCACTTCTGCAAGGGCGAACATATCAAGGGGCTTTAGTCCATCTCCTTTCGAAAGCCAGACACATATAAATAAAACGGTTTTCAAACAAATATGTAATTTTATTGCACATCACTAACAATTAGTAAAAAAAATTAAAAAATATTTCAAGATAAGGAAAATAAACAATATTATGAAAAATGAAAAGGTTACTAGGTAACATTAAGAATAATGCCATGATTTGGATATAATCACTAACAATTAGATTAATAGAAATATGTATATTTGAAGATAAGGAAAATAAACAGAAATAAAAAGATTACTAGGTACATACATCAACATTAAAAATAATAATAATGCTAAAATTTGGATATAACTGACAAAGCAGGCAGCAACTAAGAACTATTTAGTCACAATGGAAGCCAGCAGAGGCTGATGATAACGTGAGATTTAAATTCTATCAGCTCTCAAATATTAATACAGATCTGAAACAAAAGAAAACATGGTGGTTATATTCTTACAAATTTAAAAAAATGTACACCTAAGTACTGTGTATACACATATATGTATGAAAAAGGAATAAGAAAGCACTTTATCTGAAATATGGTAATCAGGATTTCTAAAAAGAAATACTACTACATAAATTAATACAATTAATTATATGTAGGTCCATAATATAATTTTTACAGAAGAATTATTTATTTAAAAATCCTTACCAAAAGGTATGTATATATCTCTGCAATATTTCTCAGCAATCATTTGGAAGGAGTTGGCTATTGTACTCATAGCTTCAGCATGTTTTAGAGCTGCTTCTGATTGGAGCAGCTCCATTCTAGTACACATCTCTTCTATTCTTGCTACAGCCCTGCGGTATTCATCTAGAGTGCTGCTACCTGTAATCATTTTAATTATTAAGTATAGCGCAAGGTTTTTAAGTTGATGTTACACATTTACCTACCAAGTCAGATATTACCTTCACGTCAAGTCTCTTGTGGGGTAGGCTGTCTAACAGACTATGACACACTACATTATGGATGTATATAATTACCAAACAATTACCAAATTTAATTTAATAAGCATATTATCAAAGTGGTACTCTTTATAGGATATTTCGTCCATGAAACATAGTCTAAAAATGTTATAAGAAATTAGTTAAGAATGAAGTCGGTTAAAAATAACATTATAATATTCATCAAATACACACCTGCACATCCATAACAGGATCTATACGCACTCCAGCAAGATGCCCTGCATCTCGCTGCTGATGCTACCCTATCCTCAAGAGGGGTCAATTGTGGTGCATGGCCCAGTGCCTCTGTGTTCTTTACACGGGAATTTATAGCTCTTACGTTCGTCCGTGTCGATCTCACAGGAAGTAATGAATGCTAGGTACATGATTCTTTCATTGAATTGTGCTTTACAAAAAAAGCAATTAGTCAATGGGTTAATTTGTTTCGTGAGAACGAACAGCGATATCCGATATCGAGGTTTCATTCAAGTGGTTTCTTTTAGCACTTGTGATAAAATATAAGTATAATAACACTGTGGTAGAAACTATACTTGTTAAAATTTACATTAATTGTCGAACTCACAGCCACTTGATATTCTAGGCACACAACACAACACAGCACAATAATGATTAAAAGTTAAAAACTTTTTCCAGACGTGATCTAATGATATCTCATACGTCTAAGCTATAAATAGTATACATAGTATACAACTTATCTGAAACGTCAATGTCAAGTAGGTAGGTAAAGCTATACTATTTTCAACTGATTATGGTAATAGGAACTAACTAAGTAATTCTATGACTTTTTAAAATATAATTTTATGCTTAAAACTTATCTAATATGTCTTATTTTATAATTATCACCTATTTTATAGATCGGTATTTTCTACCACTACAATAATGGCAACATTCATACATAACGCTAATCTTCAGCTACCGTCCAGCTGCAGCTCGGCTAACGTAGCGTACATTGGAATAGTGGAATAGGTTTTTGCGTCACTATAGATTGAATGCCGTTGCTGAATTGCAACGAAAACAAGATAGATCGCTCAAAGTTGTAATTTAGTAGAATCGGCCCCCTGGCCAGTAATATTTACTCTTAATATTGTTTACCATTCGTCGAACGCCGGCATGTCCGCTCGAAGGTAATAAATGATAATCATTCAATATTACAGTTTTTTCGTCTTTGTCTGTAATTCTCCTTACATTTCTCAAAATATGTATTTGCGGTCCGGACCACATTTTTCTACTCTTTATTTCTTCACATAACTCTTTTATGAATAACGCGTTACTTTTTTCTTTTATTATACATATTTCTTTTACATTTATTTTGTTACAAAAATCACTTAATATATTCGCAAATACGTCTCGCGTGAATTGCGACATAAAATCAAGGTTTATGTAAATTATCAGCTGATTTCCTACGTATGCTAAACATTTATACTCCATTTTTATTAATCCTTTCTTTCTAATTTCTTTTAAATCTTTACCTTTTATAAACTTCATTTCTATCGAGTCACTTAATTTCCGTAAAATCTCCACGATTTTTGGTTGATCAGGCCTCAAATCGGTGGGTTTACTAAGATAATTTGGTGAACTCTGAACTAAATCATTTTGTTTTGATTTAGCTAATTCATTTATTTTTCTACTTTGTGCCCTTGTTGTAATTAATATTTTTTCACTCATATTTTTCAGATCATCTGATGTTATGGTCACTCTACTTAGAGCATCTGCTACTACGTTATGTTTCCCTTTTATGTAAACAATTTTATAGTCATATTCTTCTAGTTTTAATCTAAATTTCAATAATCGACTTGACGGATCTTTAATGCTAAATAAATATATTAGTGGTTTATGATCTGTCATAATTGTAAACGTTCTGCCAAAAAGATACGGTCTAAAATATTGAACGCTCCAAACAACAGATAATAATTCTTTTTGAATTGTGGGATAGTTTAATTCGGCTTTGTTTAAAGGTCTACTCGCATAAGCGATTGGTTTTAGGTCTTTATTACATAAAACTGATCCAATAGCGACACCAGAAGCATCAGTCTGTAATACAAATTCACACTCAGAAGAAAAATCTGGGTACTGTAAGACTGGTGGAGTGCTTAGTAAACGTTTCAGAATTTCAAATGAATGTTTGCACTCTTCACTCCATTCAAATTTTACACCTTTCCTACACAATTTGTTTAATGGAATAGTGATATCTGAAAAGCGTGGTATGAATTTACGATAGTAATTACACATTGCAACAAATCTTCGTACATCATCTGAATTTTGTGGTATATTATAATTTATAATTGCTTTTACCTTCCCTGGGTCTGGTAGGACACCTTCGGGAGTGACAACATGACCTAAATATAACAATTCCTTTTTACAAAATTCACATTTTTGTGGATTTACTTTTAAGTTTACTTTTCTCAATCGTTCTAATACGTTAATTAAATTTTGGTTATGTTGATGCAAATTTCTGCCAAATATAATTAAATCGTCCATATATGTAATACAGCGTTCGTAATTCAATCCTGACATTGCTATTGACATAATACGAGAAAACGCACCTGGGCTTATTTTTAGTCCCATGGGTAGACGCTTCATTTGGTACTGTCCCGTGTTTGTTGTAAAAGATGTGATACCTCTACTGATGGGTTCAAGGTCAACTTGATAATAACTTTGGCTCAAATTTAAATGACTAAAATATGTGCATCTAGAAAGAGAATCTAAAATTTCTGTAATATTTGGAAGTGGAAACTTATCATCCTGAATAGTTTCATTTACTTTTCTATAATCTACAACCAATCTCCATTTTTTATTGTTATCATCTGATTTTTTAGGAACCAGAAGTATAGGACTGTTCCATTCACTATTTACAGGCTCAATTATATCATCATTTAACATTTTCTTAACTTGTTTGTCGATTTCTGGTTTCATAGACTGTGGCAGTCTATAGGGTTTTACGTAAATAGGATGAACATTAGGTTTTAGGTTAATAGACTGTCTCATTACATTAGTAGTACTAAGTTTATCACCTTCAAGATGAAAAACATCTGCATATTTGGCACAAATCTGTTCAATTGTTTTTTGTTCATCGGACTGTAAATAATTAAGGTTTAAAATAGATAAAAGTCTTTTAACTCTGTCAGCATTTGTATGCGTTTGACTGAATTGACACAAAATATAATCACTTAATTTTTCTAACTTTGGTTCTACGAAAGGTAAATTTACGCTTTGTTCACCGGTATTTAAAATTTTAATTGGTATTTTACCGCCTTTAGGTTGCACTATGCTACCTGCCAAAAATATATTTTCTGACAATTGCCTTGGAATAACTACGTATTCGTCTTTTAAATACGATGCAATTTGAACAAAATGAATTGATTCACTTCTACATGGAATTAGTAATGTTTTACTACAATCATTTATATTATATAATTCTAATTTAACCTCCACATCATTATTTTGTAATACCAATTCGTTATTTAATAAATCTACATTTGCTTTGTACTTTCTTAGAAAATCTAAACCAATAATACCATCAGCCTGACATGGCATTTTGTTTAGTACGTGGAACTTAAACATAAACTCAGTTGAGTCTTTGTAATATGATGACTTTGTTTGTGAGTCGACGCTCAATTGCAAAGATAAGTCAGCAAGCTGACTAGAATAAATGTTACCACCTATACCTTTTATTACAGTTTCATTTTTTTGTAACGTGATATACTGTGGGATTATATTTTTATCTATTATCGACAAAGTAGCGCCAGTATCCACTAAAAATGAACAAATAGTATTACCTATTTTAAAATTCACACAATGTAGTCCCTGACATGTTAATATTTTATGCTCGAAAAAACTGATTTTCGGTTATATTTTCTGATTCACGATTTGCCTGTTCTTGGTTTATTTTATGATCACCAAGATAAACCTTATGCTGCGAATCCTGCAATCTCCCGCGATATTGAGTAAAAGGTCTCCGAAAACTTCCACGGTAATAATTTTGTGAATGTGGTCGAAACGTATTACTTCGACCGCGATAGTTAAAATAATTACCTTGATAATTATTATTGTAGTTGCTACCTCTGCTAGACGTACCGTTATAATAATGACCTCTATTAGGATAAAACCTCTGACCTGGTTTACGCTGCCATCTTCCTCTGCCCAAGCCAACGGGCTTACCTCTCATGTTCATTACCACTGGTGCAGCTGGCTGAGACGACTCTTCGTCCTCCGCCGCACGGATAGCATCCTTCAGCTCCTCGTAGTCTCGAGCCGCGATGATAGTGCCCAATCTTCGATTGCGAAGTCCATCTGAAAACCGTTTTATGGCAAGTTTTTCATTAATCGGTCTTAAAATGGCATTTGCTGTGTCATTGGAATCTGCCTGTGAAATTGTTAATTCTACAAAAAGGTCTTCTAATTTATTTCCAAATTCTGAGATAGTCAAATCATTTTGAGATAATTTATTAAGTTGTATTAATAAAGAATTTGCAGATTTTTTTGTAAGTAAATACTTTTTCATATCCGCGATTAAATCGTTTATTGTCTTATAATCCGATTTTAATTTTAATTTCGCTATTTTAGTTAAACGTGTTTTAATTACGAAAGAAATCAGCAAATTCTTATCTTCTAATTTACTTAAACAAGAATCATACATTTCTATACCTTGTATAATATTTTCAGTGGTCGTCTCCTTGCCGTCCATGACAGGAATCAGCGTACTTGCCGTTTTCAAATCAAAACCTGCCATGATTATGGATGAAATAGAGCCACTGTAACTTAATATTTTACTATAAGTTTCTTCAATATTCTTACATAAAATTTCTAACAACCCAGAATATTCAGGTAATAATTGCTGTAAATCAAGAGACTCTACAATATTTTTATACAACTTATATAATTCTATAGCTTTCTTCACTTTACTTGTACCAATATCCTCTAATCTCCGCTTAGGTCCTAATTTTCTAAGACACCCTTATCTGTTCTAATTTGTTATATATATTATTTAATTGTAGTTCCATTAATAATTGTACATCATCTAATAATTGGCACACGCACGATGTATTATTTAAAATGAACTTAATTATCACTTAAAATCCATAGGTAATGTTCCTTAATAATATAAATACCGAAAATTTTTTGTATTATTTATTTTTATATTTTTAACACGCACTTCACTTTTTTTTTTCCGCAGTTCGTATGGTATGTTTTTATTTATATTTTAGTTTTTCAGGTATTGCCGTGGGAACCGTCTCTCAATTATATCGTATCCTCTTCCCTTGGTCGGTCTCTACGTCCTGACAGCCGTTCCTGTATACGCCTTAGGACATTTGCTCGTACTCCTTCTTCAACCCAAGCTTTGTGACATTTCCGGTACTGCTTAAAGGCCAAAAATAATATAGCTGCTCCGCATACTGCGACTAAAGTTGCCAATAATATATTATTTGTCTGATAATGTGTCGAGGCGTCTGCTTGCAGTCCATTATCTCCGCCGTGTTGAGAAATCACCGTCTCTTTATTTTCACAGATACATTTTGAGCATTCTTTTCCCATCTTGAAATACGTCCAAAAATTTTATATCAGGACACGCGTTTTCACAAATAGCCGGAATTATTTTATAATTTACACACTCTAATACTGTACACAGTAGTGATCGCCGAGCTCTATCGTCCGATTGCGTCATTTTTAGTTCCCGTTAACGCGCTCGCGCACCTGCATTTTTGCAACCGCAGCGAATTCCGCGGGGCCTGGCCGGGTCGCCATGTACTGTGGAGGCTACCGGGGGCCGAGAGAGTAATAATGAAAACACGTCTGGTTCGTTAGATCGTAGCTTTATTACTAAATGTCTTAACCTAAGTATGGATATTACATTATTTAAGTATTACACCACAACCGCATTACTTTCATCCGTTTCTGCCAAACTTATTATATGAGCAAGTACCTACATAGTAAATGGTTAAAGATTTGTCTTTTCAACGAATAAATAAACAAAATGTTTTTTGTCGAAACAAGCTAAATATTTTAGATAAACTTCCGCTTTGCAAAGGGGATGTGGGAATATGTTTCTTTCTACTTGAAACCCCGAGAAACCTCGAAAATGACACCAATAACATTTTTTTGAAAAAAGAAAAAACCGCCATTTTGGATTTGAAAATGGATGCCATTTTCGTAATAAGCACCCCGAGAATACTCGAAAATGACACCAATAACATATTGTTGAAAAAAGAAAAAATCCGCCGTTTTGGAATTGAAAATGTGTAAAATAATAATTATCTACCATTATAACTGCTTACAAAAAAAATACGTACTCGGCGAATTGAGAACCTCTTCCTTTTTTGAAGTCGGTTAATTAAAACAAATACGCGTCAGCCCTGAAAGTTATGTCCCGAGCTACTAACTAATTCGGGCGGCAGCAGCGTACGCAGCTCGGGCGCGCCTACCCGCGTCTCACCCCTCACACCCCGCACGATTGCCCTGTCTAGACGGCTTCGTCGGACGACTGTATTGGTTTATAGACTGTGGTAATACTGTATGTACTCTGTACACTTACAAGTAGTTGAATTATTTAATGTGAATACTTTTATATTTAAAATCAAACATATAAATAATTATTTTTGTATTTATGTAATTTGAGTCCATGTTGTTAGTTCACAGTCGGGTTTTTTATGCTTTTATAATTTATACTTGTTTAGTTTTTGCTACTTTGCCACATTAAGTTAATAACTAGATGAAATCCTGACTACCCGGGCCGTCGCTGACCGTTTTCAAGTATCCTCGACCAGGAATTTTTCTAATATTTTGACTTTTACTGAAATTAACAAATAAAATAGGTCAAACCTTTATTGAAACGAAAATCTGTAAAATTCTTATTCACTTATATTTGCACCACTAGTAAACCTATCTGTTTGGTATTTAAATTAATCATGCATTTCTGAACGCTCTCTTGTGACGTAAATGACGTATTTCCAAATCAACCAATCCCGTTCTTCCTTGAGTGGCCTATATCCGCTTAGTTACCGTTTAACCACGAGACCTACAGCGCGCCGCCACCGTTCGCGAGAGTGCTTCTGTTGCCTATAACTGTGAAGTTTTGTGAACTTTTGTGTCGACACATTGTGCCTGGTACCAGCTAATCATCAGGTGAGTGGCGCTAGCTGTTTCCTACCTTTTTCCAATGACTTTTACCTGCGTTTTACAGCGTCGAGTAGCGTTCAATACCTACTAGTTTAATACACCTCATACAGTCCACCATTAAAAATATTAAAACCGCAATTTCTTGGCTTCTAGCCATATTTTAAACCCGCCACCTTTTTTGGTCCATCTCACCGGATTTGATACCTTTTTTGGTCCCATCCAATAGTTTCATTATTCGATTATCTAATCGCTATAATTATCTAGCTGTCTGTGAAATAACAATTAAAAGCCTATTTAATTATAAATTATTCCCGCCCGCTTTGATAATATACATAAGTCATAAGTATATTCAATCGCTTCTAGATTTCTGCAATCTAATTCGCAGGCATTTATTTGTGTTGAAGGACAGTGCTTATAGATTGATAATCGTAATTACGTACTTAAAATTATTTTCTTTACAATCATACGCTGTATGCAGGTAGTATTCTGTGCCCCGCTTGGCTCGCGTCGCAGCTAATACGTGCCACCTACCTACTTAACGCGCTCATTTCACTTCACAATACGCTAAGTTATTAAAATATTAATAATATTATATTTTACGCTCGCTAATTATTTAATTGGTTATAGGCTATTAAAGCTAATTAAATAATTTCATAGGTGCATATCTCGGTAGTTAGGGTAACTCATTCGCTTAGTTGTACTTAATCGTTTATAAATACTTAGGTACCGCTTTAATTTAATAGCAATTGGTTTTTAAGCTATTAAAACCAACAAACGCATACTTTATTTATTATCGCCTGCTTTTATTAAATTAATCCGCTGAATAATGAGTAAATCTAGGGGTGAAGAACGGTCGCCATGCCGGGAGGACCCAAAGGTTGTCATTCTTCGAGCAAAACGAGAAGCAATGTTCTCGCGTTTGCAAAAAATTTACGAATTGTCGCGATCGGCTATCGCTGATGAACAACAGCGTGATACATTCTTGTTAAACGCTAGTAATGTAGATACGTTACGTACTGATTTTGAAAAGGTTGTAGACGATTATAATAATGTATACTTACAAGCCAACCCCACCAGTTCCGTTGATTATCAAACCTGGATCGCATTTGAAGAGTTATACTGTCATATAAAGGGGGTTCTTTCTAAGTTACAGAAAGACTCTAATATTCCGATAAAGACTGAATCCAAGTCTTCTTCTTATCACGATAAGTTGCCGCCTATTGAATTACAATCGTTTGATGGCGATATTCGTCATTGGCCTATGTTTCATCAACAATTTAAAAGTATTATTCATGATAATCCGAATTTAACGGATACTGAACGCGTATATTATTTAGTTGGTAAACTTACTGATAAAGCCAAAGCAATTTGCGCTGGGCTGTCCGCTACGCCAGAAAACTATCCCATAATTTGGAATAATCTTATACAAAAATATAACGATACTCGTTCACTCGCTGTCTCTTATTTTAATCATATGTTAAGATTTAAACCGCTTACTTCTAGCTCCGCCGCAAATCTAGAATCATTTATTAATAATTTTGATTCCTCAATTAAAGCGCTAAAACAGTTAAAATTAAATGACTTAACAGACTTTATGTGCTTGCAATTAGCATTGCAGAGATTAGATGCAGATACTGTTAAAGCCTTTGAATTGTCGCAACGTCAAACTGATATACCTACATATCAGAGTCTTATCAGTTTCGTCCAAGAGCAAAGTAAGATACTTAATAATATACAAAAACAATTTGAACCTACCGCAAACAAACTTTCTAATAATAATAAAAAACATAATATACCTAGACCTAACAGTGGTCCTACTAGAACTTTTATTAATACTGACAACAATCAACCGTGCGTTATGTGTCAAGATAAGACACACACACACTTGTTTAATTGTCCGCGCTTTTCTAAATTAACGCCTAAGGAAAGGTATAACTACATAAAACAAAATGGTTTTTGTACGAATTGTTTAAGTAATAAACATAAGTCCAGTTTTTGTAATTCGCAACGTACATGTTTACATTGCAATCAACGCCACCATTCCTTATTACATTTTACAATTAAATATGAAGCGCAAGCGCTAAATCAAAAACCGGTTTCCCAGCCGGCCGTCTCGGGTATTCGTAATGCTCACTGTAATTTAACCTCTAATCCTTCTACGAATAAGATCGAAATTAATCCGCAGTCCAACTCGGGTGATAGTGTATGCACTCAGGGCTTGGAGTCTACTACGATTTTGTCGTTCAGTATTACAAACCTTAACAATGATATTAATCACACTCAAACCGCTGCTTTATTAGCGACCGCAAAAATAAAAGTAATAAATAATTATGGACGTGAATATTATGTAAGATGTTTAATAGATCCAGGGTCACAAAGTGACTATATTTCGCTTGATTGTTGCAAACGTTTATCTTTACCCATATCGGGAAAAAACCGCTTTACCGAAGTTCATGGCATTGGTGGTTCATCGCAAAAAATATTAGGCGTTACTCACGTTAAATTCACATCTCGCTTCGATAATGAATTCGTATATGAAGTCGAACCGTTAGTAGTGCCTCACATTACCGGGAAATTACCGGACGTTAAGATTGATTTAAATAAGATTAATTATATATCTTCGATACGTTTATCTGATGACCAGTTCTTTGTACCTGGGGAAATTTCCTTACTTTTGGGGGTAAATACCTATTGTAAAATATTACTGTCAAATAAAATAATTACGCCGCACGCGCCTATGGCGCTAGAAACAACGCTAGGTTATGTAATAATGGGCGACGCTTATGTGGAGTCCCCTACTCATAAATCGCATTCTTTTCATTTAATTAATCAAGAACCGCTTAATGACATGCTTCAAAAATTTTGGATAATGGAAGAATTGCCTTCTACCAAGTATATAAGTCCGCAAGATAATGAGTGTGAAAATATTTTTACCTCTAATACCGCTCGCAATCCTGATGGCAGTTACGTTGTCGCTTTGCCATTTAAGGATCCGCCAGAAAAATTAAGTAATTCGCTTCAAATCGCTGAAAAAAGATTTTCTCTTCTTGAAAGAAGATTTAGTAGAAATCCTGAACTTCGCGCGCGTTACAATGACGTCATTAGGGAATATTTAGATAAAGGGTTCTTAACACTTGTTCCGCAAGAAATGATAAGGTTTGATGTGCCTTGCTTTTACCTACCTCACCACCCGGTTATTCGGGAGGATAAATCATCCACACCGCTCCGTGTAGTAATAGACGGCAGTTGTAAGTCAGATAACGGTTTATCACTTAATGATATTTTGCATACCGGTGAAAACTTACAAACTGACATTTTCAATATTTTACTCAATGTACGAATATATTCTATTGCTTTTTTCGCTGATGTTCGTAAAATGTATTTTTGCATACATGTACAAGATTCGCACCGCAAGTTCCAACGAATTTTATTTCGCTTTTCTGATGACGAACCCTTGCAAACGTATGAATTTACTCGTGTTACTTTTGGTCTTCGTTCCTCAACGTTTCTCTCTCTTCGCGTCATGCGTGAGTTAGCAAAAGATGAAGGAGCTAACTATCCTCTCGCAGCTAGTCTTATTGAAAGACAGCTCGATATATACATGGATGACCTTGCTTCCACAGCTTCAACGCTAGATGAAGCTGTAGCGACAGCAACACAATTAATCCAACTTTTCAAAGCCGGTGGTTTTGATCTAGTTAAATGGACGAGTAATTCCCACGAATTGTTGGAACACATACCCGCAAGTCATCGTCAACAAGAATATATTTCTTTTAACGATAATGACACTCATAAGATTTTAGGCCTTCGCTGGCATCCCGCTACTGATAATTTTACTTTTACTGTATCTCAACCGCCCGCTATTTGTACAAAGCGTTCTATGCTATCCGCTACCGCACAACTTTATGATGTATTGGGTCTTGTCGGTCCCATAACGCTATTCGCTAAATTATTAATAAAAGAACTATGGCTCCTCAAAATTGATTGGGACGAGTCTCCGCCTCCTTCTGTTGTCAAGTTGTGGCAACAATATATTTCAGAGTTACCGCTAATCTCGGGTCTTCAATTCCCGCGCCATATGGGTATTAAGGACTCTTCTGTTGTTTCGCTTATCGCTTTCGCTGACGCTAGCGAAAAAGGTTTTGGCTGCGTCATATACCTTCACGTAGTTAATGAAGATTCTCCCCCTATAGTCACGTTAGTTTGTTCAAAATCCCGCGTTTCTCCGGTAAAGACCGTGACTTTAGCGAGACTTGAACTTTGCGCCTTAACACTGCTCGCTAAGTTAGTGCGTTCAGTGGTCAATACATTGTCAATAAGACACCCAATAAATAATATTTACGCATTCTCTGACTCTGAAGTCGCTTTGTGCTGGGTTCACTCTTCCCCACACAGATTTAATACTTTCGTCGCCAATAGAATTTCGCAATGTCAATCTTTATTGCCAAGTGATCATTTTTATCACGTCGCAGGAGTAGAAAACCCCGCGGATTGTGTGTCTCGCGGGCTGCTTCCCTCACGCTTAATAGAGAATAATCTCTGGTTCCAAGGCCCATCTTGGATGTCTTTTCCTATTAGTGAATGGCCAATTCAGCAATTTTCACCGCAAAGCTCATGTTTACCTGAAGAAAAAACATTATCTCACGTCGCTTGCGACGCCGCCGCCGCGCAAACTGAGCATTTACTTCTGACATTAAGTTATAGAGTATCCTCGTGGAATAAGTTACTTCGCACTGTAGTGTATGTGTTAAGATTTCTAAGAAAATTGCCCCGCAATAATGTAATAACCGCGCAAGATTTAGACGCTGCTGAACTTGTTATAATTAAGGCCGTCCAACACGCTTCATTCGCTGATGATATTAAACTTATAGATAAAGGAAAAGGTTGTTCCTCAGCTCTTCGCAAATTAACGCCATACATGAATGACGGCATTCTATATGTCGGAGGTCGGTTAGATAACGCATCATTAGAAAAATTACATAAACATCCAATATTGTTGCCGAAAAATGGTCACATAATTAATTTGATAATTGACTTTTATCATAAGAAAAACTTTCACGCTGGTCCGCAACTACTACTTTCAATACTGAGACAACGTTTTTGGATTTTATCCGCCCGCCGTATTGTTCGTTCCCGCATACATAAATGTAACGCATGTTTTAGGTTAAAACCAAAAGCTACTTTTCCTATGATGTCCGCTTTGCCATCGTGCCGTGTAGAACCTTGTAAAGCTTTTACGCATACGGGCGTAGACTACGCTGGACCGTTGTATATAACTCATACTAGAAGACGAGGTGTCCGTAGTCAAAAGGCATACTTATGCATTTTTGTATGCCTAGTAACCAAGGCAGTTCATCTTGAGCTTGCTTCTGATTTAACCTCAGCTACCTTTTTAGACGCTTTTAAAAGATTTTTATCGCGTAGAGGTCCTTGTAAGTATCTCTACAGCGATAACGGTACGAATTTTGTTGCTTCGCGTTCCTATCTAAACGAACTTCATGAATTTCTTAAATCCGATGATTACTACAAAACTTTTAGTAGCGAATTAGCGGAAAGCCGTATAATTTGGAAGATGAATCCACCAAATGCACCGCATTTTGGCGGAATTTGGGAGTCCCATATAAAGTCTGTTAAAGGCCATTTATTTCGCGTAATAGGTAAACAAATATTAACATATGAAGAGATGGTTACGATGTTGAATGGTATTGAATCAGTTTTGAACTCGCGACCCTTATATTTGTTGAGCACTGATCCGTCAGAACCCTCCGCGTTGACACCTGCCCATTTTATACATACCGCTCCGCTGGAATGTTTACCCGCTCCTACGTTAGAAAATGATCGCATGACTCTTCAAACGCGCTTTTCGTTAATGGACTCATTAGTCCAATCGTTTTGGAAGAGATTCCGCACTGAATATTTACATAATCTGCAGTCGCGAGAAAAGTGGAACACACCTGCAAATCCTGTAACTGTAGGTACAGTAGTTCTCATCATTGTAGAGAACTGTCCGACATTACGTTGGCCGCTTGGGGTTATCACTAAATTGTTTCCCGGCAAAGACGGTGTAATTCGAGTTGCTGAAGTGAAAACCAAAAGTGGCATCCTGCAGCGTCCGGTAGTGCGACTTTGTCCGCTACCAACGCAGTAGTTTTCTTTATGTTATCGCTAGTTTAAGTTACAATTATTATTGATATAAGCACTATCCTTCGCTCTAGTTTTTGTCCTTATGACTTAGTTTATATTCCGCATCATTAGATTATATTACCGCACGCATACACCTAATTTAATGGTGATGTTCTTATATATGTTTTCCCCCTTTTTGGGTTTATTTTTATTTTGTTTTTGAGGTTACCTCAAAGCCGGGAGGTTGTTTGGTATTTAAATTAATCATGCATTTCTGAACGCTCTCTTGTGACGTAAATGACGTATTTCCAAATCAACCAATCCCGTTCTTCCTTGAGTGGCCTATATCCGCTTAGTTACCGTTTAACCACGAGACCTACAGCGCGCCGCCACCGTTCGCGAGAGTGCTTCTGTTGCCTATAACTGTGAAGTTTTGTGAACTTTTGTGTCGACACATTGTGCCTGGTACCAGCTAATCATCAGGTGAGTGGCGCTAGCTGTTTCCTACCTTTTTCCAATGACTTTTACCTGCGTTTTACAGCGTCGAGTAGCGTTCAATACCTACTAGTTTAATACACCTCATACAGTCCACCATTAAAAATATTAAAACCGCAATTTCTTGGCTTCTAGCCATATTTTAAACCCGCCACTATCTATATCTGTAGTTTCTTTTAATGTCGTCATGTCATATCCAGTTTGTATAACATTAGAACTTAATAGATCAGATTGAAATATTTGTATTTTAATACAAGGACCAAGGATGTCAGTGTGTTAGTAAGAATATTCAAGCGAAGCTTGGTTATTTGGAGTGGGTGTACTGGCGACTGGACGGACAGCACACGGATTGCTTGTACAGAACTGGGGCCCTACCACCAGTTTCTTACTTTTACGTGGGAAAAGAGACGGAATTACGCAGTTTATAGCTCCGTTCCTTTCTCTCGCGGAGATATGATTACAATAATTTTCAGCGGTAGCTAAAACAGACAATGTTAAACTCCCTAGTCACCTTAGGTAGTAACAGTACCCTCAACTGGTCCCCTCGAGGATGTGTACCGGATTGTCTATTGTAAAATTCGCACAAGTAATCGTCACCGATTTAGTTTGACCTCGTTCTATAAATTATAGTTTTATCTTTACCTTATAAGGTTAACAACTTAGTTTCGGACTTCTCGTTAAGGTGACCTACACACGCGCCGACGACGGTAACCGCAGGCGATATAGGCAAAACCATAAGCGTATTTAATTTATCCTAGTCGAAATAACTGTACACGTGTCATATCGCAACAACTAATCAGCATTTTATTAATCACAATATCTTAATTTATCTTTAATGTTTTTACAGCCTCCTCCCAAGATAAAGGATTCAGCCGGAACATATCCCTGATGAAAACGTAACTTTTCATATACGTATACAATCTAAATCGTAGCGACTTTGACCGGGCTTAATGGATTTGAGAGGTCACACTGTACGTATCTGGGTTAGATTTTGACATACTTTAGACATGGATTATATCTTAAGTACATGTACTTAAGATTACCCAGTGATTCTGTAATCTATTTATTCGCTCAATAATGTTAATCTATTAACGCAAACAAAACAATAAACCTGACTACGGAAGTATCATTTACAACAAGTTGACAGAATGAGCCACAACGATATCTTCTCCCATCTAAATAGTAAGAAATAAAGTCATTAGCTGTGCCTGTTTACTTCTGCACTTATTTTTCCTCAACGCCACATGGACCTTGTAGAGGATTTCAATATTACGTAGAACAATATTTCGGAAGATTATTGTATATTTATCGGACAGACGCTAGTATAGAATAAAAGGTGGCGCCGCTAAACGGGCCAAACAGAACAGGGTCACAGTATAAATATGTACAGTATGGAAGCTACCTACAAACGCTCGAAACGGCACACTCACACAAACATGCGTGTCGACGAGAGTTCTAAGCGAATGTCGCGATGCCGTCAGTTGTGCGTGCCGCGAAGTTAGTCTCCGCGAACTTTTTAAAAATTCATCAAAACCGAAGCTATCGTATGAGTATTTTAAATTGCCTGCTGATTTTAAAAGGTAAGAATGATAGGTATATTGTTATTCTTATATTATTGTATCGTTATATTATATTTGATCTGTGTGATCGATCATAATGAATTCGTGAACTTATTTGTAAATCCAGAATGGCGGCGCTTGATTAACACAAAAGTAAATCAAAGATGGCAGTTGCAATAATTATCAACTATTTTGTTATGGTTGTAGTTTTCGTGGTTTTCCGGGATGTTATAGCGGATAATGCTGCCAAACTGTAAATCCAAGATGGCGGCTACAATAAGTTATCAACTATTTTGTCATAGGTAGGTATCGTTTTCATGGTTTTCGAGGGTATTGAAGCCGCTGGTGCTATCAAATCCAAGATGGCGGCCGCAATAAAATTTTAACTATTTAGTCATTTCTTTTCCTTTTTTTTTCATAATGCATAATATTTAAACACTATTTGAAATCAGCATTTAGATGTAATAGCATTTAGTTGTAATAGTATACCTACAGTGTATTTATGAATAGACTAAGGATAATTATAAGATCACTTTTAGCCTAATTTTTCAATCTGATGAAATCATTTTTTTTTTTTCATTTCATGTTCCTGCTTGTCAATTTCTTGTGGTCAGTTTCAATTGCTTGTGTTGTTTTTAATAATTGTAAAACCTGTGTCCGGTGTATGCTGTTGCTCTCCGACGCACTCTAGCTGACGGGTATCCACGGAAGTTCAGCGTCGTTGGGCCAGCTAGGAGCAACGACACATGCTGTGTGGATAACCTTTCAACGGCATTCTAATTATTAGTTTAAGTGTACTAAGTAGGCTAGTTACTGTACAAGATGTCGTTGAATAAATGTTTTTCTTTCACTGTATGTACAAGTTATTAAAAAAATTGAAGGTGTCAACCCTATCGCTTCCATGGAGTGTAGGTAATTATTTCGTCAACTAGGCTTAGTTTCCAAACTGTATCCATATTTTAACTGTGACAGGGTGCTGTTCAGTTAATCTCGTAGCTATATCTGTGTCAATTTTTTTGTATAGAAATCACTTTAACATTAAGGATTAACAACACACACACGAAATCACTTTAACATTAAGGATTAACAACATGGCTTGGTCTTTGTGCAAGAGACCGTTCAGGTTGGTACCACCGCAGGGTCAGAGATTCTGCCGCTAACAGCAATGTGTAGTAAACATTTCTGTCTTCCGGCGTAAGGTGCACTGTACCAGACGCATGAGAATTAACAACCAATGTCTCGGGTGATGAACGACATTGCACTCTATAGTCAGGCGTGTCACTTACCATCAAGCGAACGTTTGCTTCTCTCGATACTAAAATAACTATAAATAAAAAAAGATTTAGAGGATCACACATGATAGAAAAATATCAGCAGTTCCACTGGGATTGTAACTCCCATTTACAGAAAAGCAAACAGTGACAACTTTGAGTGGCGTGTGTTCTGCGGGGAGTAAGGCTGCTACATCACAGTCGGGGCACATCACCTGCCAACAAAGTGACTTTATAAAGCACTGATTGCCGCACTCACAAACGTCAATTAGAGTTAGTTATCTATCACTAGTCCAGTTCTTGAAGTTGGATTATTTTGACACTCGAAGCCAATTAATACTTTATAACCTGTTAGCTATTAGAAATATCGATTATCTCGTACTCACAAAACATAAGCATAATCAGCTTCAAGAAGCGAAATAATGAGATTAAAAAATGACTAAACGATAATTAATCCTAATTGACGTTTCTGACTGCGGAGAAAGTGTTAACTTCTCCGCAGCCACTCCAAGGCGGCTTTGTACGCTTCCCGTTTTCCATAAGGTGCAGGTGGGTACTCCAATTATCTTACACTTAGTGTGTTTTTTTAATATATTCCAAAAAGAGATTAACGCGGGATGGGAACAGATACCGAAACCTTGGTTACAAGGCGAGCGTTCTAATTGTCAGCAGTGGTGTTTACATATTAATTAATTAATTATGTTACGGCTCTATCAACTAATTTTACGCTTTCATTTATTATTATTTAATTTTTGGGGAAACATACGATTACATATTACTTTTAGACTAAACATTATATCAAGTTCACATATCAGTTAGTTTCCACTTAAAATTAATAAATATTAAAAGCATTTAGACTGATAATTTGTAGAATATTTACAGGAACTTCGCTGATGAATAGGTTTGTGTGGTATATTCTTTATTCAGTCCAGCAGTAGACGGCAGGTTGATGATAAGGCACCCATTTATTCCTAGTTCATCCTCTAAATGTAGGTATAATAATAAACCATAGATCACTTTTACATGGCCACATAGTAAATAGGTTATTTTCACTAAACAACCATTAGCAAATTCACCAAGAATGTAACATTGTAGTCCATTGGTATTCTAAAGCTAAACCAATAAAATAGTATGCACTATTATCTTAAAGATAACGGACCGCTCATCAGATCGATAACACGAAAAATTGTTGACAACTCGATTTTAACACGTCAATCGGCAATTAAACTTGTTAACTAAAGCCTCTGGTTCTGAGCGTCGTGGTCGAACGGTAACTAAATTTTTAGGTTCCGTACTTAATTCTGTCTAGTGCAACTTGAGGGTGGAAAAGCGCGACAAATTAAAAAAAAATAAGTAGTCCATCCCTTTCTAAACTAGGAATAAACATATTTGATACTTTAATATATTTGTTATACTCTAGAAACTCAAGGTCTCTACTCTATTGTATCGATGAAGGCCACTAGGGGAGGTATTAATGGGTAAATGCCCCACATAACTGATTGTACCAAAAATAATTTTTGACACCATGACACCAGGTACCTTTTGAAGGTTTCCTCCCCGACAAAAAAAGGTGGTAGGTCCCTTGTGCAATGGACTCTCCAGGTAGGTTCTAATGCAGTGTCAGACATTCTGCCACCAATCAGCAATGTGTAAACATTTGTTTTGTTCCGGCTTGTAGGGCTGGTATAGCTGGTAAAATTACCGACTCAAAAGACTTAACACGTTAAACGCCAAATGTCCGATACTACTTGTAACATCTGATTCCATCAAAAGATAACATACTAAAAGTATGTTATCTATATTTTTATTTATCTCATCTCATATTATTATTATTATCATCTCAACGTTGTGTTAAGACAAACGTAAGAATAAATTAGTACTAAAAAAATCCTATGAGCGTTCTGTATTTACCTTAATTGTAAATCTTTGCCCCAATTCTGTTTATCCTTTGCCTTAAAAAATATACACCTAACATAAATGATATATCGGTACTCTTTCTTAATAGCAATGGTTTACTTTGGTTAACACCTCATTTTTTGTTTAAAATTCTATGGCAATCTCTCAGCACACTGTGCAGTCTTCGAGGTTGCATGTTTTTGGTCTGATTGTAGTGGACATCAGCAGGTCTTTTACACCAGCTGATTGTAAAATGTACTAGGATACACTTAGAATACTAACCAGTCATAGAAGCGATTTTAAGGTATAGTTTTATGTTAATATATTGATTCTTCTAGGTCTATTAATTTATCAATTAGGGCTCGGACTGTCTGTAACATTTTAGGATTTGTAGTACATTCTTCTGAAATAAAGAAGACGATAATAATCTAGGTGGACATACAACATTGTGCGCGTCGCAGGTAACCGGTGGATGCAAATAGCCAATTTTCGTTCACTGTGGCGTTCTAAGGGGGAGGCCTATGTTCAGCAGTGGAAGTCTTCCGACTGGTGCTGATAAGTATCAAAATGAATTCATCGATGTACCTGTAATCCAATATCGATGTAAATAACTTTACGCTTTCATGAAATACAGCATAAATTTCACTTTTTATTTGATGGTATTTACTTATCATGTCGTATAACATTTTTCTGACACTGCTTGCTTTTAATAGTTTCAGGTAATATTTCTTTTGAAATACGGAAGAATATTCACAAACAAATTTATTCTTATGAAAACAACGAATGACATTTGTGGCAATGTTGTCAGTTTCTAAAATATTATAAAAATTGATTGGTAATTATAATAATATTTATCCGCACGAACTCCGGTCCAAACAAGATTCAATAAAAAATGAACAATAAAAGTAGGTACTTTTTTATAAGTACATCAAGTAACGTGAAACGTGCGTTCGAAATAATACTCAATATGCCTACAATGGCCTACATACTATTAAAAAAAACTATATTTTGACGGACTTTATTTTAATCGGGAATTAACGCGATTTACCATATATTTTGGCTTGACGTTTCGGCCGGGTTGCACCATCCGTGGTCACAAGCAGACTGGTTCAGCAACAAATGACAAAGGAAAAACAAAGGAACAAATGACAATGGAATGCGAAAGTCAAAAAATATATATATTTTGACGGGCCTAGCGATGTAGATTTGCCTTACCATAGGCACCTAAATGGTCGTAAGTTAGATTCATATGGTCTGGTTGTTATTTATTATAGAAAATATCTATTGAGAAAAAAAAGATGTATTTACCTATTTACATCCGTTGTCTGGTTGCCATAGTACAGACTCTGCCGGGGATGGGATGAGATGGCCGCGTGTGGATTGTCTCCGGATTGATTTATCTTACTCTGATACTAAAATATCGTCATTTTTAACTATACAACATTTGTTTTTAAACACACACACACAAATTAAAATTTATAAATATACATTTTTATAAAACTTAAAAATCCCCTGACATGGCAGAGTGAACTCTTAAACAAACAGGAGACCTCTCCTGTCTCATTATCAGACCCTAATCACCATTTTTCTACTAACTGCTCGTTGAAACCTATCCAACGAGTCCAAATTCGGTGGGTCTACGTTTATTGGAGCAGAGATTCTGTGACCACCTTACTGCACAATCATCAGCTCCTGGTGAGCCACATATTCTTTGGTATCATCAAATTTATAATCTTTCAGACGAATAGAAGTAATAGAAAATATCAATTATATACCTATTAACCGTACATCGATTCGAAAAACAGTGGTCTTTAAACGGCTGAACCGATTTTCATATAAGATACCTATCTAAGAACCATCTTGATAAAACCAGCTTTCAAATAAAAAAAACACACGATGCCACAGATAAACACAGGCGTCAAACTTATAACATCCTTTATTGTTGGTCGGGGGTTAATAAACAAAAGAACCAATTTTCACAAATTAAAAAATCACATACCTAATTGAGTGGAACTCCGAATCCGATAAGTAGGTAATCAAGCGAACAATCCTACGGCACTCAATACGGACTCCTAAAATACAGCGATTACGAATCAGGTCGTGTGATAGCGATCGTTATCGGCTATATTTGACGATACAAATCAGCCTTGCTTCACTAAACCTTTATCTTGTAATACTTGCAGTTTCGTATTGATAGCGCCATTTATCCAATTGATATTGCGATATAACAAGACAATGGTGTCGTGATTGATTTTATTTAACGTATGACTCGGTGGTTTGGCTGCGAGATTAAAGACCAGGGCACACCGGATCCGTACACATAGACGTGCACGTAGACGTACCATTACGTTGTAATGTATGGAACATTATGGGACACGTCACACGGCACATCGGTTACGTATAAGTACCTCAGAGTAATTAGAATAGAGCTAGTATCGCGTCGATTCGCCGAACAAATTTTTCGTGGCACTTTTGCGGGGTGTGGGAGGCGAAGTAAACACACACGGATACAATTTCACGCATACCCACACTATAATAAACTCGCAACACTTTCAAAAAGATACGCACACAAATAAAGAATGACCTGACCATATGAACAAAATTTGGCAGAGGGGTTAGCGCATCATGCTATCTCCAGTGGTATCTCCTCTATGATAAGTACCTATACCTCATTACGTCACGCAAGAAATGGAAAAAGCTACCAGTAGCACCCTTATGCGGCGTGTTTTGCAACTTGTCTCTGTTCGGCTTACTTTAGAAATGAAAATATGATAGTAGATCAGTATTCTTCTTCTTCAATTTAAGAGCTGTGCTCTTGTCGGTGATGCAATTTCCAACCCGATCTAATATGTGCCTTTAATTTGACCTCCTGGTACGACACTCCACCCACTTTTTCTACTATCTGCTTCATGAAACTTCGCCTTGGTCTTCCTTTCCCTTTTCCCTTCTATTTTACCTTCCACTATCGTAGATCAGTATTATGCAACTGTAATCATAAAACCTATAGCGGTATTGGTAAACAGGTTGGGTTTAATATAATACGTTATATCGCATACTACATAGTTTTAGCTATTTTTTATTAAAAATGCCCGAGGCTATTTAGAGTTTCAAAACCGTCCGCTGCAAGCGCTGGTGTTGGGGGGGGGGGGGGGGGTCACGTTTTGACGTGGGAGCTTACCTCTACGCATCTGGTGTGCCGTCGTGGCCTAGACTCTGTCTCGTTTTCACCAGACTGAGAACAAAAGTTATATTTTAGTGCATATGACTGCCTTCTAAGCAGGGCCGTGGGGTGTCCGGGCAATAACAGCACCCACCTATCTCCTTTTTTTGGGTATTGTAAGAGGCTATTGAATTATCTATCACCGTTACTCCGATCCCCAAGACGCCTGTCAGGATTATGCCAACCTCCATCTTCCTCCATGGCTAATGATGATGATATATGTCTTCATCTTTCTCGTCTCCTTAATATCCTGATCACCATAATTTGCTCGCTACTTCAATATTATTTGGCTATTTTGTTCTGAGCCTGGTGCATTGCGGCTTGCAAGTTTATTTTACGGCTTCTAAAGCACTCTCTAGCACTGCGAAAAAAATAACCTGGGATACCAGGCCGAGTCTGTACTATGGTAACCAGACAACTGATACAAATACTTAGATACTTTTTGTGTAAATATATAAAATAGATAAGTAACATCCAAACACAAGGTGGGAATCGAACCTACGAACTATAACGTAGCGTCTAACCGCAAGTAGACCAACGGGTCTGTCAAAAATGTTTTAATAAGATTGGCTTACGATAAGTTCTTGGCTGTGTGACTGTACCAAAAATCAATTTTGACACCATGTCATGGACCATAATGCTATTAGGACATTTTGCGATCTGATTTTGAGTCATTTTACCCGACTATGGAACGGAAGAAGGGTTATTATTTTAACAAGAATGTATGTATGTATGTATGTTCATCTGTTCCCGCATATCTTCTAATCTACTTAACACAATTTGACAAGTAGGGTGTCGTTAGAAGCGTCTTGATTGTCCGCTGGTTATGGGCTATATAATTCACTTTTATACATTAACCAGTTTGCGCAAGGAAGCGCTGGGACGCAGTGATTTTACCGTAATTCTATTCACGCTCCATCTTTACGAATTTCCGCGTCACTTATAAATTATTTATTAGGTTTTTCAATGTCGTTTCCGAAAATCCTTTGTAACAATTGCTTGTAGTGGGTATGTATGTATTTCTTAATCATGTTATCAATAAAAAGTATTAAACAGCTATCTTGCCACTCACCACGCAGGTTGTAATGTGTTAGCCTACGTTACATGTTATTCTTCGAAGTCGGTGGACGTTCGGGGTGTGGGTCCTTTGAACGTCCATTGAGTACGGCGGTGACTCCGAGGAGGACGGCGGCGGGGTTGCGACCCCCGTCCCCGTGACCACCGTGACTGGTTCCCGGGGGGCTACAATTCGCCCCCCGGCGGCGGGCTCAAAGGCAAGGCACTGAAGGGCCCCTGGTGCAAATCTCACCGGAGAGCCCTGGAGTCCCCATGTGCCGATGCGACAGCCGCGTAGGTTTTAGTGGGTAAGAATCCCACATACCCCGGTCGAGCCCCACAGCTCCCGGGGATCTTTGGAAGATTTCCCCCGCGCCAAAAAAAAAAAAAGAGACATGTTATTATCTTTTGAGTCGCTGGATGTTCGGGGTGTGGACCCTAGGACGACCATTGAGTACGGCGGCTGGTCGAGCCCCACGCTTCCGGGGACCTTTTGAAGGTTTCTCCCGCGAAAAAAGAAGTTATTTTTAATCATATAACTAAATAAAATACCTAGGTATAGTATAGTGAAAAGAAAGAACAATTATTAAAACTTATGCCGTCGAGTAAATTATGCTACGACGAACCTAGGTTTAGATTCAGATAATCGTTTCTTACTGCCGCACTCACAAACGCCAATTAACTTTAATTCTAATTAAGTAGCTTTTTAAAAAAATATTTATTTCTACTGTCAGAGACGTTTATGATTATTTTTGATTATTGCATACGAGATAATTGACATCTCTACTCACAATCTGCGTATTAAGTATTAATGGGATTCGAGTGTCGAAATAATCCGATTTCAAAAATTGGATTATGATCATTAACTATAATTGACATTTGTAGTTTCGGCCTTTAAACTTGAGTCTAAACTTAAGTTCGTCGTTAACGTTCAACGGGCTACTGATATAGACGGGTCAAGTTTAAAGGTTAATATGGTGGATACTTGCAGATTCAATCTTAATGATAAATTGTTCGCTGTTGTATGTTTTCGGGTCTTCTCAAGTCTCATATTAAATTAAATCCTAGCCTAATTTTCACACTAACAAGAAGAAAATAAGTATAAAAGTTACGATTATATATAATGTTCTACGAATACTAATCGTGAAAGCAATCAGGGGGTAAGTTCACTGGGTCGAAATACTGTCGAAAGAAATAATTTGTGGTAATATGTTTTTTTTTATTTATCCGTCGCCACATGGAATAATTATACTATTTTAAACAAATGCATTGAATTGTCTGCTTACATTCGTGGCCAATATTTCCTCCTTGATATTTAAGTATATATAATGGTTTGCATACACGATTAAACTTTTTAAGGTTGTGTTGGACATTTGCTACAAGGTTTTGAATAAACAATTACGACAGGAAACTTAAAAGGCACGAGTCCCAGTGTTCGGGAGTCATGATGGGTGCATGTGCGAATGTTGTTATGATAATATTTTTTATACTTTAGCTTAGTGATGGATCGAACGGGACGGTCGTCGGATGGTAACCGATACGCCTGATCATAAGTAGTCAAAGTACCATCCACCTTGTCTCTTGAAGTCATGAATTTCTCCAGCCTTCAAGCCAGGAATACAGCAGTGTACGACACTACGATGGAATGTACCTGAACTTCGCCTTTCGCTTGCGCAAGTGGCTTTCCAAGCAGAACAGTAAATTTGTAGCATTTGTTTTCAGACGTGCCTCGAAATTTCGCATTTATATTCACGATCCTTCAAAGGTTACATATCGCACTATTAATATAGTTAGAACTGATCATCTGGATCTGACCAGTCCGTTCATTCTATATAACCCGAAATAAGTTTCCGAAAACTGTCATGTAGAGTATTAAATAAACCGCGATATCCGTAAAATTTGTTTTCTTTCTTGCTATAAATCAAGCAAACCCATCAAAAGTATTTATAACGCAACAAAGATTTTCCTTTGAATTCGAATCTGCACTCTCTCGAATGCTAGGCGATCGGTGGACCACCATAGAACTATCAGTCAGTATTATTATGTAATTATTCTCTTTATATTCTTCTAAGTAAAATTTAGTTAGGAATTTCTTGATTTTGCTGACTAATAAAACTGAGTTAAGGAAATGAAATAGGTACTAATTTATATTGACACGAGGAAATTGAACTTATATGTTTCCTGTATAAAAAAATGTTGCTCTGTCTATCTTCCATATCAGCGTCAAACGACCTACTTTAAATTTATGTTATCTAGGAATTTACTCATTTTATAGACGACTACAGTGCTGGAAAAGAGTTGACATTAGTCTAATTAATGATCAAGTTTCCTTGTGAGAAAAATATAGTAAATTAATCTCTAATTTCTATCTCGAATTTATAAAAACTTTCACCAATTTGCTATACATATCGTACGGAAACGCTGACAAAAGCTTTTTCTTTATATAGAACACCAATTTAATAAATACTTTCGTAGAATATCAATCTCCGTGTGTGCTTAATAGATTTTTTATAGATTTAGGAACCAGGAAGGCCGGAAGACAGGCGACGGCGTAGCGTGGATCCTTGGAAACATGTTAATTAATTTCTGATACGTAGTTTTTTAAGGATACGTCCTTTGAGAATTATGACTTTAATAAAAATAATAATTATGGAGCATACAAAAGTTCTTTACTCGTAATATGTAATCACTGCTGGCATTATTCCATAAACAAAGAATTTATTTGCCACGTAAAATACGGAATAAAATTACTTATATATTTATGAAAAAATTATCGTCGTCCATCACTGATTTGTATTGCAAGTAGCGAGCCCATGGTCGTAAGTAGGTATGTAAAATGCCGCCGCGACGGTGGCGATGCCCTCGATGCGTTTCCGAGTGCTGTTTCTTGAGACGCGAATCGTCCGCCAGATTCGCACCATCTATGATTCTCACCACCCCGTTTATGTCATATAAACTATTAAATCTTCAAGACCCAATGACGGGCCCACAGGACTTTTGCTAAGTGTCGACAACTATGACAAATGTCGCGCATTTACTTAAGGCACAGGACGCGCGAGCGTAGCTAAAATTTCGATAAGAATTGTCTTGCCGAGTTTCCTGTCGTGTTGTGATTCATTGGTTCCGCCCTCTCTAAGCGGCAGCCAAAGCCCTGGCAGCAGCTTCATCATTCCTTTATTTCATTATCACGATTCTCATTCAGTCCTACAAAAACATGACGTGCAGTCGTACATATGGATTTCAGCTGACCTGAGCGACGCCACCTGGTGCCATTCAGGGCAAAAAGTGTTGTAGAAAAGGTACTTAGCCATTGATCTTGCTATTCGAATTTGTCAACCAACAATTTTTTTTGGACAGCAGATTACTTACTATTTTTACCGGGGTCTGTAATTTTTAATATCTATAGAACAGCGGTAACAGCTCAGTGGGCGAGCGCTTGCTTTGGAAGCAAGGTACGCAGGTTCGAACACCGGCTCGCACCTCTGATTTCTTTAATCATTTCTCTAGGTAAATCGTTCTCATAAGAATACATTTGTTGCTCACTGTAAACAAGTATCCTCCCATCCTAATATTGTATTTGTATAGGTATTGTAAAAATAAATTTGATCCAAATAGTCGTTTAAATTGGAAAATTGTTGTTCCCAAGGAACATATATTAGATACTATTCGTGCTAATCACGATGATGTGAATTCTGGTCATTTAGGAATTCATAAGACTTTGCATAAAATAAAACAACATTATTTTTGGAAAGGAATGTTTAATGACGTTCATAAGCACATAAATTCTTGTGAAACTTGTAAAACTTATAAAAGTTCGACTTCTGCGCCTCACGGTATTATGATAAATCCTAAAAAAGTAGATTACCCAATGGTAATGCTTTCTATTCATATTATTGGCCTTCTGCCTAAAGCTTATTCTGGACATAAATATATATTGTCTGTAGTAGATGTTTTCACTAAATATTGTTGGATGTTCCCTATGGTAAATGCCACATCTAAAATAATTTGTAAACATCTTGAAAAATAAATTTTTCTTAAATTCGGTGTTCCTAAAATATTAGTTTGTGATAACGGATCTCAATTTGTTTCTAGAGATTTTGTAAGTTTTTTGAAAGGTTTTCTATATAACCAAAATATTTTACAACGCTTTGTATACTTCACAGAATAATCCTGTAGAAAGATACAATAAGACTATTGAAACTTGTATATCGTGTTTTGTGAAGAACGATCAAAGGACTTGGTCTAAGTTTTTGCCTCATGTACAACTTGCTCTTAATAGTAGTGTTAATTTACCTACTGATTTCACTCCCAATTTTCTTATGTTTGGACGTGAACTTATTTGTGATGCTTCTTTACATCGCTTTAGTAATTCTTTTGATAATTTGGAACAATTAGAGCTAGGTGATAGACACACTTTTGTGGACAATTTAAAATCACTTAGTAATGTGTTTTCTAGAGTTCAGGCTCATCTTTTAAAAGCTTATAAGCATAATGCTCTTTATTATAACAGGAAGAGGAAAGTCATTTCTCTTAATGTTGGGGATATGGTGTGGAGAAGAAGTTTTGTTCAATCTAATGCTCCTGCTTTTTTCAGTGCTAAACTGGCACCTAAGTTTATTAAATGTGAAATAATTGAAAAAGTTTCTGATAACATTTACATTTTGAAAGATTTAAGTAAAGGTACTTCTGGGCGTTATCATGTTAAAGATATTATTAAATATTAAATTTTCTATTTTTGGTTCTTAAACTATTAGGCTTTTGACTTTTTTATTTTGATAGAAGCGATGGCTGTGTTTGTGGAAGAGTGAGATTTGATGTATTTTATTTTTTATTTTATTTTGTATGTTTAGAGAAGCCATCATTGAAAGGGATGTATGTAGGAAACTTCTTATCATTATATAAAAATCGAACTTAATTTTCTTTACAAAATAACTTAGGGCATTTTCGGATATAACTAGTATACTTCAGGTTCATGCTAGATTTTTTTCTCTCCAACATTAACAGATCTTATGTATATTTTTGTTTGTTTTTGTACATGGTGCATGTTTGTCATTGTTGTACAAAACAATTTTTGTTTTTGATTGTTAGTTTGTCTTTCGACAGCTACATCAAAGTATTTTTTGCTGCATTTTCGTGTAGTATTTTTATAAGTTTTTCGGATAGTTTTAGTTCTCGAATAAGCTTAGTTTAGTTTTTGGTACTCTGCTTTCGCATTGTTTCCACTTTAGACTTTAAGTCTCGGATTTGACTCCCGGATTTTACTCTTTTGTTGAACAATTCTATCGTTTTGTTATAGAATTGTCTCATTTGGTTTAGACAGATTTTGATTTTCGTCAAATCTTGTCGCATTTTGGGTGCTATTCGCATTTGCGGTAGTCACATTTGGTTTTTGTACTGTTCACTTTCGTGACAGTTACACTTTTGGTTTTTGTATTGGTTCGTCGTTTTGGTACGAACCTTACATTCTTTTCGTGCGTCTGCGTAGGGAAAGTTGGTGGAGTTGTTCCAGCCGCTGTACGTCACATTTTTTGTTGAGACACGCTTTGTTGTCAAAACATTTTTTTTTGCCCTTGTGTATGGAAAGTTGGAGTTTGGGTTGCACCAGCCACAAGTGGACAAATCTTTTTCTATGCTTTTGTGCTCAGAAAGTCAGTGGGGTTGTACTGGTCACAATTGTCATATTTTTTCTTTGGAGTTTTTGTTCTTAGACTTCTTGGAACTAGGTCTGTCTTTCGACGGATGCGTTTTGTTTGTACTAGTTAGTACTGAACGTTTTGTTAGTTCTTTGCTTTCTGGATAGATGGCGTTATTTTTAACCGCGGTTTATTTTAAACTTAACCGAGGGGTTTTGGGGATTTGTAGTTTCAGACAGTAGCTAGGTGGCTCAACTGTTCTGTGGGTGTTAACTGTTTTGTAGTTTGAAGTGTTTGGTGGATGTGGAGGTTAGTTGTTGTTAGTTGTTTATTGCTCGAGTCAGTGGCATATGCTTAACTGGTTTCTTGTAAGCAAGTTGTTGGATGGGAAAGTATTGTTTTAGATTGGGGTTTGTATTGGGTTAGGAGAGTTTGGAGTTTTTTGTTTTTTTGAATTTTTGTTTTCTTTTGGGTTTATTACCATTGTTTGGGATGGCGGTTTTATACCTAGTCATTCTTTTGGACGTTTTTGTTTTGTCACTTGACAATATTTTATTTTGGTTTTCTTTTGAGTTTGAGACAGTAGTTACTCAACTTAACTGTTCTTTGTTTGGGTTTTGATTTTTCCATTTTTGTTGTAATTCTGTTTGGAATTATTTCTTTTGCCTTAGCTTTCTCTTTATCTTATATAAAGATGAAATCTGTCGGAATTTTACCGTTTAGATTTTTGTGCTTTTAGTCAAGAATATTTCATTCTTTTCTTAAGAGTTAACTTTGGTCTCTACTTTTTTGTTTCTTTTACATCTTTTGGTGTTGGTTTAAATTCATTTGAGTTTAATTGTTTTGGGTTTTCTTTAATTTTTATTGTAGTTCCATTTGGAATTATATTCTTTTGGTGATGGTTTATATTCGTTTGAATTTAATTGTTTTGTTTGGGTTTGTGAAACTTTTAGTTTTCAATTTAGGTTTTGGTTTCAGGTTTTGGATTTTGGGTTTGTTTTAATTAAAATCTTTTGGTTAGATTTTAGTTTTCGCTGGTCTTCTGGCTTAAAAGAAAGTTCCTTTCTTTTAATTTTTTGGGGAGGCATGAACTGTAACATGTTACATATGCCTCTTGAATTTTTTAGTACACTTTGGATTTTTGGGTCTTAAATAGGTGAAATTTTATCAATCGCTGACAACATTTTATTGTCTATGCCATCGATCGACCATAGCTTTTCGTCTGAAATTTTTTTTCTTCTAATCTGTCATTGAGACAGATGACACTTTTCTAATTTTGTTGTAATAAAACCATGACGTGATTTTTGCTTTTTTGTGAAGCGTAGTTAATCGCTTATCTCTCACATGTTTTTGTGAATAATAAGGGCCGGTAAGTGTCCTCGTCATGGAGGCAATGTATTTTGCTAAATATTTTGAAAATTGGAATTCATAATAGTGACGGGAATTTTCCTTTTGTTTCAGCGTGAATTGCGGCTTTTTTATATATACCAGTTTTTAATCTTTTATATCATGCGCTAAAGCATCGATTTGGACTTCCGTCTACTCGAAGAGAGATGGAGTCAATTTTCTCGTGAGAAATCTCCAGTGGGGATTTCGCCGTTTTCGCCGTGGGGAATCTTCCATTTCGACCATGTTGCGCAAGATTTGGGGCAAGTGACCATTGGAGATGATCACCCTTTTTAACTATATTATTCTAGTTATGTCATGAGGTAACGAAATTTAATTTTTCTAATTTTTTTGTACCATTGAACATAGATAAAACATCTTGTAATTAGTATTAGGAGATCGGCCTAAATTTAACCACGAAATTTGTATCCTCAAGAGGCATTAAAATTAAGATCTAACCTATTTCGGCCTTTTGCTCACCCGCCCTTACGATTAGAAGCCTATGCGAAACGCAGTGTTATTCAGGTAATTATTTTGTTTATTTTTTTTCGGATATAGACCTGGCGCCCGTATCTATTCATTTCTCTAAATAAAACACACACATACATTTTTTTTAATTTTTTTATTTAATATTATTACAATAATAATAATAGGTACTAAATAGTATAAAAAGAAAAATCGAAATCGGTTCATATTTGTTTGTTGTGTAATGTAATGGAGAACATCAATTATATGGTTTATACCAGATTAATTCCTCCATATCGTTCATGGTCCTCCAGGAAAAGTCTGTCAGTTGCTGCATTCAGGTAAGTACGTATTGAACGCAGCTATTACTACTTGTTATTTATATTTTATAGAACGGCCTTTTGTATCTCATATTCGAAATTGCTTGTCGTCCGTCGACGCGACTGTCAATATTGTGACTCTGAAAGTTTTAATTTATCCCCGACCCGAGCCCTCGTAATTAAACCAGTATCAGTTCCACCAATAGCTTTTTCGATATACAATAATGGACCGTTGGAACAATTTAAGTTTGTGTGAGGGGATGAGATTTATATAATAAATACTAGCTGACCCGCGCAGCTCCACCCGCGCTTTTATTACATTTTGCTCCCCTTTTCTCCCTCTTCCCTTGATTTTTTTCTCTCTCCATCTGTCTCTTATAAGAAAAATCTAATTCTATGCTCTCTCCCTCCTCTCTCTTTCCCCCTCCCGCTTCGGTCCCCGTCACACGCCCCCTCTTCCGCTCCTCGTTATCTCCTCTGAACCCCCTCGCCCTTTCTCATCTCCCACCTTGCTTCCCCTCACTCCCCGTTGCTTCTTCTTAATCCCCCTATCCCTCACCCCATCACCCCTTCCTCGAATCCCCTCTCCCTCTCTCTCCTCTCTTGCACCCTCCTCTCGTTCTATATATCCTCGTCAATCATGGTATCTGGGATTCTTACCCACTTAAACCCCTGCAGCTATCGCATCGCCACATAAGAGGGGGACCTGGGCCCTCCAGTAGGATCTGCACCAAATACCCCTCAGTGCGCATTATAGCGTCCTTAAACCTGGCACCATGATCACGGGGACAGGGCTCACAACCCCGTCACCGTCCTCTTCGGAGTCGCGCCGTCACCCATCTATGTAATGACCATGCCTAACGTTGCTTAACCTAGCAGCATGAAATATACTCTACGACCTATTCTCAGACCTATCCGATATGCACACAAAATTTCATACAAATCGGTTCACCTTGCCTTATGTTGCTTAACCTGTAGTGTTATGCGCTAAGCAAAATAACCTCGAGTTCGACGCCGCGGCACCGGCGAATTGCGTTTTCGCATTCACTAACTTTGCTTACGCAGCACTAGCGCCACGAGAATTAACGGCGTTTTGGTGGAACTACTTGCGGTCGAATAATTTGATTGTTCGTAGGTGAAAATCGTATTCGTTAAGCAAAATTTGTCAATCGTCTTGCCCTCGACTTCGCCCATAGCCTCGACATAACTTGTCAAAATAGAAAGCTTGTATTTTGCAGCTTTTTGTAGGCGAATTTGTGAACGAATTGCCACCACTGCTTTAAAAGTTTTTGAATTGTATTATTATACGTGGATATTTATTGTTTTTGTGTTTAGAATAGTGTTAAAGTAGCTGTACGTGTGTTGTGCATCGTAGATTTACTAAGAGCCAAAAAATCTGATGATTTCCTTAAGCGTCGTCAAGTTCGTGAATTACATAATTCAATTAAAGGCTTTTTGAAGATTTACTAATATTTCAACATAGAATAGAATACAAAGAGTATTCTATTCTATGTTGATTATTTGCACACCAAAGTAAAACAAACAGAAAACTTAGAAAACATAATTATCTACCTCGACATAGAAGATGACTAGTGCATTAACTAATAAATTGAAGGAAAGAAGAAAAAGGGTATCTATTTGAATCTCTCAATTCGTTTTCATATAAGTAACTAACTTGTCTCGTAACTAATTTATATTTTTCTAACTCCTATATATACCTGCTGTACTGTGTACCTATCTATTTCTTTGTTCCGTTTCCCTGTTGTTTCGTTTCCCTGGGACGTGCCGTGGGTTAAACCTCGGTGTCTTCAACTAGCTGACCCAATTGTTTATTTGTATTAGATATGTTATTCAAAATATTGTGCATCCTATCTAATATAAATAAACAATACAATGCCAGTGAATACTTACTTATTAAATGCAAAAGTACCTAAATAACTTGTTTGAGTTGATTTATGTTATTAAAATAATTACTGTTTTCAGATTCTATATAAGTATCATCTCAGGCTAATGGAACGAGGAACTTACAAGATGCTAGTGGCCACAAATGTGGATTACTACCTATATATCGCAGTCCTCTCACACAAGTTATTCATGTTGTAAATGCAAGGCTAATATTGTAAAAGGAATTCACGAAGTTTACAAAATACAGGAGAGTGGGTGATAGCCGGTTTCATTGTAATGTGTAGTATTTACATAAATATAAGAAAGAATTAATTTAATAAAATATTTAATATTAATTATGTATTGTTTTTTCAACAAATAAAATATTTAAAAAAAGAACTTCATACCTTATTTGGAAGCAAACAAACAATAGTTACATAAACTGGTAAAATTTGTTTGTTTACAAAAATAATATTAAAAAAAATATATAACAGGTGAAACTGCAGGAAAAAATCTTACTTATGGAGGCCAAAGTTTAGGATTGTAGAATTCATTAATTCCACAGATTACACCTACATACAAAAAACTACTTATATTAGTATTAACAAACAAACAATTATTATTTACAATAAAACATTTATTAAAAATATTACACAGTTAGTAGACAAATACTTAGATTAGAACTATCTATGTAAACCCCTGTTTTTCTTTAGAAGATAAAAGTCAATAATTCATTTTCTTTCATCATTACACCTGTGTTCATACATTTATTGTGATATTGATAGCACCTAAACACAGCATGTTACAGTTGATGTCATTCTAAGATTATTTCTTATATCGACTTCCAGAGCCCGCAAAACCTGCTATGTTGTAAGAAATCCAGGCTGGTGTGATCGAAACTTTGAGCCATGCTCACCAAAATTTAGGCATGCATCAGTTCTATCGCTACACTGAATTCTTCAATAGCTTTCAGTCAAACTAGCCATTTATAAATTTCTGAGCTGGGGCACTACGATGCAATAGTCGCCGTCCTGTGTTCCTTTACAGCTGTCTCTCAAATGGATTTCCTCCACTGCAACCGCCATCAATATATGAATATATCTCAATGAAGTTGACAAGGACATCCTTCTTATCTTCCCTGTACTAAAATAAATAAATTGTATTAGTTTAGTTCAGTGGTAAATTATACCTACAGTAAAAGATAAAGAATTATCAAAACACAGCTGACCTTAGCTCATCGTTGTTAACTTTTAGTCTGTGACTAAGGTTTTGATGCAATCATAGTAGTATTCAGGATTCATTTTTCCTTGAGTACGGTGTGTGGTATGAGGAGTACGAGCAAGTACAGTCGCGAGAACCTTATGCTTTTCTAACGTTTCAACTCGTTATTCACTTCACATTTTAAGAAAAAAGTCAACTTGTAGCTAATTTTATCGATTGACTATACCATATCCGTTTTCCCAAAAAATTAAATGTAAACACATCGATATACAACAGTTACCACCTAGACAGGGTATCCAGGTCCTGCATGTGAAATTTCCCCAAATCAGGTTTTATTTTTCCCCAAAAAGATACATTTTTATACAATTTTCCCCAAATTAATTTCGTATCTAATCCTTCCTTAGCTAAACCTAATAATTTTATAAAACTAAAAACGAGTTAGTTTCTTAGTTTATTTGTTACGCTTTCACGTATTTGGCTGAATTTTTGTCATATAGAGATAGATGGGAACTTGTACGTTAGAGGCTACTCTTTGGAAAAGAATTATTAAACTGTTCCAGAGGGACAAGAGGAACCAAAATTCACATATTTATACTACTAGTATGAGATGAAACTATAGCGGAGATTATTAAAATAAGATCTCTATCCATCAAAAAACACACCTTCCCCCGCCATTCTGACCATTAGCCATGAGTATTTTATTGTTTTACGTGTGATTCTGAAATATGTTTGATGAAACGATTTAAAATGATATAAACTTTCTGAATTAGACTTTTGTTTCTCCACAAGCTTTCGCCAAGCAAAAATGTGTTCCCCAAAATTTTCCCCATAGTTTTCGTTTCGCCAAAAGTTCCCCGAAGTTTTTATTTTTCCCCAAAATGGGAAAAAACCCCCAATCTGGAGACCCTGTACCTAGACTAGATAGACACTTGGAACGCGACATGACATTGACAATGACAGTCAAAATGTCCTGCGTGTTTTTTTTTTTAAATCAAGCAAAGGTATCGACCACATACTGCCAAACACAAACATATCAAGAAAAAACAATGTATAGTGCATTCCTGTGCCTAAAACTGAAAGTATGATGTTCATTGAACCATCTTTTGCATCCAGAAATTTTATTATTGATGGCATTTAGATTAGAATCGTGTTTAAAATAAAAACCGATTTTTACCGAAAAAAACTTTGAGCAGTCCTTAACTCGCCTTAGATAACGGCAGCGAACGGCACGGCCTCCAGTTCGTCGTCGAGCCGAAATGTGATAGAGAATGCGGATTTATGCTCGACGTCGAAATGAAGACTAATTCGACATCGAGCTTGCTGTCGAGCGTAGTCACGATTGGTTACTTTAATGAATTGCATAGCTGAACCTAGCGTTACGAACAACGTTCACAGCTATTTCTTTCATTGGTGTAAATATTAGTGAAGTTTACGTTATATTGAAGAAGGGACAAATTCATGCAACAACAATTTATTAATTTCTCATAAAAAGTAAAGGAAAAAAAATGTTTATTGTGGGTTATCCCCCAATCTCGTAGGGTTCAGTCAGCGTTTGCAATGTAAGCACAAAAAAATGTGTTTTTTAAAACATCACATTAGAAACCTCTAAAATTATCAGTGTTTCTCTACTATACTATGCATGTATTATACATATAAACCTTCCTCTTGAATCACTGTATCTATTAAGAAAAACCGCATCAAAATCCGTTGCGGAGTTTTAAAGATCTAAGCATACATATACATAGGGACAGACAGACAGCGGGAGCGACTTTGTTTTATAATAAGTATAATATATAATAATAAGTATAGAAGATACATATAAACTATATAAACATGGTAATAATACGTGTAATACACAACTTCCATAATCCTTGAATAGCATGTCGGCATCGTCGCGCGATATTTGCGGGTCTTATAAAGATGAAAAACGCAGCTATAAATACAAAAATTTCTAGACTAGGACGTGGACGGACGTTACTACACGTCATAAGCTCTTAAGCGACAGCCCAAGCCGAGGCCGTGCTTCCCTGAGGTGCCCTTGAGCTCGTCGCTACTTCTGCCGTAAAGGCTAGAGCGCTTCAAGCGCTCGCCTCCTATTGTCCGGTGAAGCTGTAATGGCCATCTGCGGCCAACAGCATCTATCATTCCCAAAAAAAAAAACACGTCATAAGTGATCAGAAGTCTAAAAACTCCTGTTGTTAGCAATTCTTCTAGAACGAAAACATCATATTTTCAATTTTTCTCCGTACTCTTCATACCAGCGACTCTGGCGGAGACTTTAACGAAGACGAAACAAGATAACTAAAAGTATTAAAATTCATACACATGGGTGGAGTTCCAATGTACCCTACACATTTAGTTTTATACGTTGAAAGAAATCGGAGGCAGTCGCTCTGACCGATATCGCCCGCACGCTATCTAAACTTTAAACGTAAATCGCGTCAGACTTTATTCATCATAATCTCTAGTGATATCTCAAAGCCTTCATAACATAATCTAAGCCCACCCACGTATCGATACTAACTACTAAACAGCTTGTCAATCTACTTAATTGACTTTCCGACAATCAAATAGAGATGATAGAAGGTTAACTTCTAATTAATTGACTTATTTGTTGTGCGCCGTCGGCTTGTTAAGAGCAGAAACGGAGCTTAATTATTACGCAGTTAAACTACGTTGATGTAATGGGACATGTATGGACGTAAATAGGATACTTGCAGGAAATTATATCGTGCTAATTTATTCCTAAAAGGGTACGTTCACATAATGTTGTCATAATGTTTGTATAATGTTGTTGTAAGGGTACGTTCATCTATCAACCGCTTACCCGATACGCTGTCTTGCATCAGCCATCGCTCCTGTGTTCTCATACATTAATAGTTCGATTTTGACCTTGTAAAAAAAACAGGGTATAAGTGTAAACATTAAGCTACATACATGAATGCTAAAACTTCCATAAGTCCACACAACTTGAAATCCCAAAATAATAAAAAAATGTATTTCGTTGATTACAAATATAAAGAAGCGATCCCATTACCTATACATTACCTAGGGAATTATGCTTTCAAGTGCTTCAGCTTACATCGCCGTAGCTATAGCCGTAGAGTACGTGGCCATGTCTAGTCTCGTGAATATCAAAATAATATAGCGCCATTATAGAGGAGCCGCCGGGGACTGGGGGCCATATGCATAATAGTGTTTGTCATTGCAGGGGGTTGCCATAATCCCCACGCTTGGCAGGCGTCTTGGGGATCACAGTATAAATGATAAGATGGATCTCAAACAGAAGACGCTGCTGCCCGTCTTCTTGATTTCCCTTAGTCGCCTCTAACGATACACCCAACGGGAGGAGATGGGTGGGTGCTATTCTTACCCGGACACCCCACGGGATGGGGAAATCAGAGCACGCGTTAATGAATTACAACTAAATAAATATTTTGTCCTTAACCCCCTCTCCCAAGGCAACCGAGCTGAATTTCGGGATAAAAAAATATCCTACGTTTTACCTCTTAGTATTCACTCAAATCATACCAAGTTTTATTTGTCAGTACCTACTATAGCCGTGGTGCGCGGCCATTATACAAACAGACGGACAATAATGAAAAAAAAATACAGTTTTCGCTTGAGTATTGGTTATAGAATGCCCTACAAAAATAATTTCAAAATATCTTCAATGTACAGAATTGTACCTGTTACAGTTTTATTATAAGTATAGATAAATACCTGATCTCAGATCCGATAACTTGACTAGACGTTATTAATTAATGATAAAATTAAATCGCCTAGTCAACAAGATCTTGAGCGCCGACGAAGTAGTTTTTAATATCATATTTCAAAATATTTTCAACCCCTGCACGGTTGAGGTTCATCAATTGTTACTTTTGAAAAGATACGCAACTACCGACTTTACACACATACATATGTATATACTAGCTGTTGCCCGCGGCATCGCCCGCATTGGCTTAGTCACTACAAAAATTCTTAAATTTTAAAAAAATGTTTATTATTAAATGGATTGCATTAATTTGTTATGTATACTCGTATATTTATCAATGCAGTATGAAATTTGGTTGCCGCGTAAATTAGTCGATTTAAAAAAAAATATTAACCACGGTTTTCTTAATTTCTTTTGCTGCTAGTACTAGCAGAAAGCGCAGCTTGGTGATGGCTCACGAGTTTTTTTATTAGTATTATTAAAACACTAGTCGAACCGCGCAGCTCCGCCCACGCTCTTTTTACGTTAACTAAATTTTTAATAGCCTACATTTGTGTTGAATACATAACCTCCTTTTTTAAGTCGTTTCAAAACTGGGACCCACTTTTTACTTGGACGCACGGAGCACGGAGAAGCTTAATTTAAATGGCATTAAATTATCACCCATCTATGTAATGACCTTGCCTAACCTGCCACATATTGATAACAACTGTCTATGAGCATCTCCTTCTTTTTTTATAGTAGAAGAGCGGAGGTCTCTGGCATAGGCATCTACATATATATGCCTAAAAGAAGTCTTCAAAAACTATGTTTTAAATGCAATAATGTTAAAGTAATAATGATATTGTCATTTTTAACCGACTTCAAAAAAAGGAGGAGGTTCTCAATTCGTCTGTATATATTTTTTTGTTTTTTTTTTTCTATGTATGTTCGCGCATAACTCTGGCAATTATGAACCGATCTGAAAAAATCTTTCTTCCATCCATTCTTTAATCCGTTAATTGGGTCCCATAAAAAAATTATTGCTTAGTAATAAGTAGTTCCTGAAAAAACAAGAATGGTGACAGCGCACTGAGACTTGCAAGAAAGCCTATATAGATGACGTTTTAGTCGCTCGGACTCGCTCGGTCGGACAAAAATAGTCATAACTCTAGCAAATATTTACCAATTTCAATGATTCTTTTTTTATTCGAAAGAAGAAACCACTGTATTGAATCTGTATGAATTTTATTACAACCGGATAAGAACTTCCTGGAGGACCATGAACAATGTGGAGGAATTTATCTGGTAAAAACCATAAAACTGATGTTCTCCATTACATTGCTCTGACAATTATGAACCGATTTCGATGATTCTTTTTTTATTCGAGAGAGTAAACTACTATGATGTTTTCATGCAAATTTCATTACGACCGGATATTTTTTTCTGAAGAAACATGAATTATGTAAAACTATGTAGACGATAATGTGATCATAACCTACCTAGATAATTTTACGGTTTTCGATGGTTCAATCTTTATATATGAAAATATCACTAAAAAGTTTAAAATAAAATCTTTTTAAAATAAAATTGAACCGACTTCAATATCACTGAAAAGTATAAAATAATTTAAATATTATTGAAGTTGGTGTTAGCGTACCTGCTGTGTATATTTGGCACCAACTTCAATAATATTTAAATTATTTTATACTTTTCAGTGATATTGAAGTCGGTTCAATTTTATTTTAAAAAGATTTTATCATTTACATTACAAAATCAGTCAAAAACGTTTATGAGAAAATCGCCCAAAATGGTAAAGTACCTTTCGTAACTTTTCTATTTTGTATTATGACGGACGTTATATAAACGTATGCAGTAAATAAACAAATATTGTATTGCAAGTGCTACCAATAGAAAATTATTGAGTGCATACGCTTTTTAAGTTTATTAAATATTCGAAGCACGAGTCTCGCTCCAATATTGTCGAATTTCCCATACCCACGGGCGCATTTAGACAACAATGTCGAGCTTTCAACATAAAAGCTCTCAAACCATGGCTTTTGATGTCCACTGCTAATCCTATTACAGTTTATATAAAAGCCGTTTATAAAATGAAGATATAGAAGAAAAATATTCCACTACATTGTTTTAGCTTTTAGAGAGCATATTTATACCGTCTTTGTTATTAAAAAATGTATTGGCAGTATTTGACAAAGAAGCTTTATGCCGCGTACAGATTTGCGTAATGTAGCATGCAATGTAACACGCAATGAAAGGATTTGCCGTCCACATTGTCGCAATGTAACATGCAATGTAACAAAATTCCCATAGTGTGGACGGCTTGCGCGCACGACCTAGCTCACAACGCGCACGAACAGAGCATTTCAACCCATGCGCGTCGCGATCCGCGCAGAGTGCACGGAGCGCCAGTGTGGACGGGTTGTGTGAACGCGCGCGAACCATGGAACATAGATAAGAGTATATTACTTAGAAATAGATAGGTAACTCCCACGTCAAAACGCGCCCCCTAACACCAGCGCCTCCAGCGGTGTGATTTGAAACTTTAATAGTCTCAAGAATTTTTAATAAAAAAAATAGCTAAAACTTTGTAGTATTCGATATAAAGTAGGCGGACGTCAATGGTAATGCATTAAGGAATTAAATAAAAAAAAAAATTATTTCGAACCCCATCCACAAGCCCCACCCATGGATTGGGGTTCGAACCCGCGCCCCTTAAACTTCGTATTAATTTGATTCCAACCTATTTACCGCTACCGCTGTAAGTCATATGACATGAGATGCAAAATATTGATCTACTATCTCAGTTTCATTCCGAACAGAGAAAAGTTGCAAATCACGCCGCAAGAGGGTGCTACTGGTAGCTTTTTCCATTTCTTCTAAGATACCATACCATGCCATGGAAGAAATGAGACTGAGCCATGTTCGCCGCGCGCATGCCGGAAACAGATGCGAGCACGTACATGCTCGGTTCGTGCGCGCCCTGCGTCCACACTTGTGAAATGCTCCTTTCATGTTACATTGCATGCTACATTACGCAAATCTGTACGCGGCATTAGACACAGAGAAGGCACGAGGCATACACCTCATGTGCTTTACACATAAATGTACGTCTGCGTTTAATTTTGAACTTATGTGGGACATTTAACACTCTTCTTTAATTTTGTCTGTGTAAATTGTTTTTAACACTGTAGCTCATATTATTAGCGATTTCTGTATTAGCCAGGATCAATATCAGTAATACAAAGATTATAGCATCGGTGAATCCTGGGGATACGTTTGTCTTGTCGGTATAGAGAATATTTACGCAGGCTATGATATAAAAAATAACAAAAACGGCTGAGCTTACAAACTTCTTCAAATATCCTAAATATTTAAAGAAATTAGTAAGCTTACTTTGTAAGTTTGCTACCAAAAATTGACCATACATCTTATCAGATAGCTCATTGAAATTTGTGGTGGCCTAAAATATATACAAGACGTTTTTGAATTCGGCCGTTAATGTTCTAAAATTAGTGTATTTAGACGACAAATATAACTGAGGACGTATTAAAATAGATATTATACGGGCCAATGTTACGAATACTAATGCCTACGTAACCTGTGTTTATTTAAGAGACAGAGAAAAATTCGTTTATATTGCCCTCTAGGTATGTTCAGTCTTTACTTTTTAGTATCTATTTACATTAAGTTACTCCGTATTTTTTTTGTGCATAAATGCACGGCGTTTTGTTAGAACTTACCATGCGTATTTTGTTATTTTTTTTAAATAATATAATAGATAGCGGTTTTGTATGAAAATTTTCAATACGAGGACACTACAAATGCTTATTACCACGTCAAATACTCTTCAGATGCATGTTCGCGACGGACCGAGTCACACTCAAATTTTGCCACAGCAAATAAATTTTCCACGAAATTTCTAGTAAATATACAACAGATAACGATTCTATCACTCCCCGGTCAACTTAACTTGAGCCTGTATTGTTTCGTCCCAGGTACATAACTCGATGTTATTTGGTAAAGAGCTTTAAGTAGGTACATACTTACTTTTAATTTTCAGTAATTCTTCTCCCTTTATAAGTAGTCAGTGAGTGACTCCCTTTAAGTGAAAAAAGACAAGCCCGCTGAGTTTCTTGCCGGATCTTCTCAGTTGAGGCCGCGTTGTGATCCGGTGGTAGCTTTTAAAAAATGACGATTCAAAAGTGCTAGCCTATTTGAAATAAAGATTTTTGAGTTTTTTTTTTTTTGAGTTTCACATATGAACTCAATGATGATTCGACTTCTAAACGCAAGATAATTTTGACCCGGTTTACCTTTTAAAGTTGTCTTGAAAGAGGGATCGTGGTATAATTAATCTCTGCTACTCGTTTTAATAAACCGTCTACATCTTGTGGGACCATTTTATGACTGATTTTACCCTATATCTTTGACAAAATACTTATATTTTGCTTGAGCTTTGAAATGTTCTATCTTATTTCATAACGTTATTTAGATGGCGACACGGACAGGAATAAATAGAATACCGAGTGGCAAAGGCTCACGAGAAAATTCTGCAACGAACAGTTAATTATGAAATTCGCATTCATGTAACGTTTGAAAGTAAAAAGCTACCTTCTTTTTAATTAAGATATGTACTGGAAAGAACAAAGCTGGCTAGCTTATGAACTGTTGTATTAAAATACATAATATTCTAGATTTCATAGTCAAAGTTATCTACTATCCAGAACACCTACTTAAAATTAACGATTAATGATGAATTAGGAAGTTAAAAGTTCATGTAGCTACATCTAGTCTAGTATATATAGCCATCTTATAATCTTAGTAGTAGCAGCTTCTTGGCGCAGCGAGGAGGTTTACAATCAGATGATTCGAATCCTGATAGTGCACCTGTGCCTACGCATGCACACTTGCTGGGCCGTAGCTACCGCCGTATCAATTATACGGCCCCCCGGGCTACAGGGGCCCCGAATGAGTGTAAGCAAAAGTTCGTAAAATGTTATCCTCGTCTCATTCTCGCTTAAACTCTTAGGCCTTACCTTCATTTGGTCACCCAAAAAAATTTGATACAGAGCCCGTCTCTGACAAGCTACGCCACTAATCTTATGTGTCCTTTGCTCATCGTCAGTATCGGTCAGGAGTAAATCGGTAAAAATGAGTTTATAGCTGTGCTACAACTTTATACCTGTTTTAATAGCAGCTTGATATTATAAGAACTATTTACTACTGGCAAGCTTAGTGTGCACTTGTGTATACGTTCTACGTATAATGTATCCTAGTATAGTATATTATTCCTCGCTATTACAAAAGCTGTATGCAATTTGCAATCTTATAATAAGAATAAGGCTTATACACTTAGATTAATAAACAGAATGTAGTTTGGATTATCTGTGTACGCACAGAATATTGATTAAAGAGTTACAAGTTATACGTACAAAAGTGAACTTTTAAAGCACGATCTAAAAGTTCAGTTCAAAACATTTAGGTTTTCTTTCTCACCTATGTGTCACCGCGTAGGTTGAATTTGTTTATTTTATTAATTAAATCAATGCATAACATCAACAACACTACGTGACTATTTCAGTCAAGGCAGTATGGATTGATGTGAGTAAAAATATACGATGATAAATAATATTTATATAATCTACTATATTCGCTTTTGAAAAGCATTGATAGGTGTCACGTGTTTAGCTTGTGCTCGCTTGTACCAAATTAGTTTCGACAGCGTTTTCTCATCGCGGCCCACGTATTATATTTATTCCTATTTCCACGCGTGCCTAATAAAAATAATTTCTTTGGTCATCTTGAAAGCACATACAAGACATAAATATATTTAGAAGACAAGGCTTTTGCTTGACTGCAAGGAAATAAGGTGCAAAATATACTCATGAACAGTTTAAAAAAATTGGCGTAATGTTGGTATCCAGAGTGTATCGAGCCCTAATGATTTGATGGTATTTATTGTGACCCGTGAGGTGTCCGGAATAGCAGCCTCCCATCTGCTTCCGTTGGATGTCGTACGATGCAACAAAGGGAAAACAAGAAGACGGCAGCGCCAGCAGCGTCTTTCTGTTGGATTACCTGCCACCTATACTGCGTTTCCATAGACGCCTGTCAAGTGTGGGTTTTAAGGTAACCCCTCCCTTTTAAGGGGGGGGGGGGGGGATAACGATGATCGTGATAGTACCATAGATGTAAGCTTTTTCACTACGGATAATACCTTTATGGGTATTCTATTATCAAGTTACCAATTCCACAAAACATCGAAATATAATACATAATCTTTATAGGAATACCTACTACTACTATACTCGTAGGTACTAATGCAATTTGCAATATTCTCCAAATCGAAATGCATACTTACGTTGCAGTGTTCCGGTGTGAAGGATACTATAGCTGATGAAATTTCTGGTCTTATGAGACTTTATAACTAATGTCTGGGGTGTCGAGCAGCAGTGAGTGTGGTGCAGCTGTCCATTGGCAGGCGTCTCACTTGTTGTAAAATGAACATCCTGATTCCTGCTCGTGTCATCACGAAGAATGCAACCACGATAATTCCACACGCGACTGATAGCCAAATTTCGCTGTCATCTATATTATAAATAAAATTGGGAATTTTGAAAATAATAGTTAAGATATTGAAATCAAAATACTTTTACGGATTTTAAAATAAACCGCGATAAAATCCGTAAAAGTAGTTTGATTTCAATGTGTAATATTCGCTTAGTTAATAGTTAAGTATTAGATTGTCTAATCTCGGACTACAATGGTTTTTTTGGTGAAATGCATTATTAAATTTAAAAAATGAAAGCGGCAAGAGTAACATGGGACTTAGAGTAACCGGTATAGTAATTGTACAGCTTATAGTGATTGCCAACATTAATAAATTATACACATTTGATAAAAAAATTCAGAGAACACTTTTGAATTGGATTTGATAGATGTTAATTCAGTTCCAGCAGTAAAATCTATTAGATACAATCCGCCGCAATTCTGATTTTGTAAACTGAAACCATATTTACTTTGACTTCACAACACGTAACTCACATATTGTACAAGCATTTCCACCTCAAGGAAAATAATACATGTATACTTATAACGTTGTTGTCGGTTTGTCATGAACCAAACAAAACACTGACCACCACCGGGTAAGGCCTCATTTACGGAGGCGCGGAGCGTCGCGCGTCGCGTGTGGCGTGGCGTCTTGCATCTCTCTCTCATTCCTACAACGCCATGTTTTGCGCCATAACTCAGTGTGGGCCGCGTCGCGATGAGTGACGCCCCGCGCCTCCGTAAACGAGGCCTAAGGCCTCATTTACGGAGACGCGGGGCGTCGCGCGTCGCGTGTGGCGGCGCGGCCCGCACTAAATTCAAATGTAGGGCGTTGTATGAGTGTGTTTACGGAGAAGCGATTTTACACGCGTTTGCTTGAAATGGAGCGTGTTTTACGGCGGCGCCCGCGGATGGCATCGCCGCGTCTCACGCGGCGTTCATCGCGGCGGCGCACGCAGCGGCGATTCTCGATGAAGCGATGCCTGTGGCGGAACCTTCTGCCAGTCTATTTGGTAATCATGCAACACAGACGTAGTCACCATCGCAATGGAGTATGATATGATCGATTTTTTTTTAGAAGAAAATTGTATGTTAAAAAGTGAGTTGCACCGCCGTTGCACGCGGCGGTGCCCGCCACTCTTCCCGCCCCGCGTCTCTATAAACAGCATCATATATTGCTATAAGTTTGTGTTTACGCATGAATTACGGGTTTGGGGGGCGCCGAACACAGGAACTCCAATAAAATATGCTTTTATATGAATAGAATGATATAATTATTCATCCACAATAATAAATTTAAAATATATATAATCTTAGTATCTATCCTTAAAGTCTAAGCGTCTGTTCCCACCGATGTTAGGTAAGGGAAAGCGTTCTCATGAAGCCGTGACGTCATGAGCTGGGTGTCCGATGCGCGGCAAATGTCCCACGGTCTAGGTATATGCTGACGAGGCATGCTGGCTCGTAACACCTCCCCTACCGGATGAGCAACTATTTGGTGACAATGACGCCAAAAGTTGCGGCTCTTCTTGCCAATTCCGTCATCTGGGCTATGTCGTAATATCCAATCTGTGGTGTTCGGTATCGATGAATAGGTAGATATCTAATTCTCAATGCTGCTGCACCTTTTTTATCCATAATAATCTGCTTCTGAATTCCGTAAAGGCTTGAAATAAGGTTAATAAAAATGGCTCTCCAGCTCAGTCTGATCTGAGCTTCCTTGGTCAGTGAGATAGGCGTGGTTTTTCACACGTTGCATCTATCTGCTGAGTCTGTATAAGTTTCTAAATTTGTTCTCTAATGGTCCGGTTCAACTATCACGTCGTGAATGATTTTCTGTCTGCTCCACATATGTAGATGCCAGGTGTTGACCTTCGGGCATTCAGCCACTATGTACACAAATTCCTGAGAATTAATTGCTATATAAGGTGCAGGTGGTACTATAACTATGCAAAGGACAGGACTGAGCATGAGTCTATAGAAGATAAGAAGTACTAAATGTAATTGGAATCCTTATGACCGCTACGTAAAATATGAAGCTAAGCTAATAATATCGTAATAGTTTTTGATGTATGTATCTGATCTGAATTATAAAATATTGGACTAATAAGCTATTTAAATATTAAACAGGAGGTATCTAATCTCATATATTTCGACTAAAAGTTTATATATATTTTCTATCTTATATAATTATTTCACTCAAAAGTTCTTGTGCATTTTTGGCTAATATGCGAAAGTTGCACAAGGTGAGCAAAGTGAATTATTCGCTCATTATCATATTTTTGTCATGTTAATGACATTAGAAAGAGCTTTGTCTTAATTTTCTTTGATTACTGGAATGATTATAAATTTAATATTAGTTTGGTTGGATGGTAATTTCATTAAATATAGTTACTGATACAGTTCTTAAAGGCCTTTTTAATCGTGCAAGCGCTAACTTTTGGCTGCATGTTAATAGGTTTAATCCGAAAAATGAGACAAGTTCCTTCTCTGTTTGCTTTACGTCGGGTCGTTATCACTTGGCGGTTGGGGAATGCAGACTCATGACTAATTTTATAAGCTATCCTATAGCTATTCTATCACGATATTCTTTTAAATTATGTTTTAAGATATCGGTTTGTCAAATTTTCTAATTTCCTACTAAATCTCTATATATCTAGTATATAACTAGCTTACAATTGGCGTCACTCCGCGCGATGCGTAGTTTATATTGTCTACTATGTCTAAAATTCCTAAAAATGCTATTCTTATTACCTAACCAACTCTATCTTCTATTAGGCGTAACTTCGCGCGATGTGAAGTATAATATATCACCTACTAGAAATAAAATTAATAAAACTTTATAAATAAAATGTCATATTTTTATATTCATTACTACAATTTGGCGTCACTTCGCGCGATGCGAAGTTGATATCGCCTACTTACTATATTAACATTTCTAAAACTTAGTAAGTGAAGTTTCTGATTTCCTAAAATTAAGTAAACCTTCATTTTTTTATCTATTTAATGTCTATTTGACGTAACTTCGCGCGATGCGAAGTTTATATCGTCTCCTAAGACTAAAATTCCTAAAACTATGTGGGTGAAAACTTTAATAAGTATATAGTACCCTACCATAGAAATATAGCAACTAATAATAGGAGTTCATGTACTTACATGAATAAAATTGCTGGCGAGCGACATATCATTAGCGATTGATGAGGATCTCCTTCCTGTGGTAGTTTCTGCGACGGACCTCCGCTCCAGTAGGTTCATCGTCCGGGATCGGTGTCGCGATTGCCTGATTTTTGAGAACACTCGCGACGACACTTGAAGTCCAGACGAACCGAAGACTGCGCCAATTACGGGTTTGGGGGGCGCCGAACACAGGAACTCCAATAAAATATGCTTTTATATGAATAGAATGATATAATTATTCATCCACAATAATAAATTTAAAATATATATAATCTTAGTATCTATCCTTAAAGTCTAAGCGTCTGTTCCCACCGATGTTAGGTAAGGGAAAGCGTTCTCATGAAGCCGTGACGTCATGAGCTGGGTGTCCGGTGCGCGGCAAATGTCCCACGGTCTAGGTATATGCTGACGAGGCATGCTGGCTCGTAACACGTGCGATGATACGCGCCGCTTCACGCGCCGCTTCACGCGCCGCCGCTACGTAAACAATAAAAACGTCCGACGCGCCGCGAGACGCCACGCCACACGCGACGCGCGACGCCCCGCGTTTCCGTAAACGAGGCCTTAGGCTGTGTGTTTAAGCGGTGGGCTGGATATAGGTAGTAAAGAAATTTTTACATAAGAGTTTTTAGTATAACGTACCATCGTAGCACTAAAACAAATTTTCGTTTTTTTTTTAAATAGTAGATTAGTATGATGAGACTTAACCGCCCACGCATTCAGGTAAATATTGAATTAATATGGCAAAGTTGTGACAAAAATTAAGCTGCTTCTTAGCACCCTGCTGGATATGAATATTCTGGCTTGATGACAACTAAAGCTGGACTGAAATCACTGACCAGACACTAAATAACTAATGTTTCATGATGTTCAGTGGCCGCGCAATGTAACTTTCCATTGTCAGATGTGTCGATTACCATCAAGTGAACGAACTGTGGCAAATTGGATAATCGTCTTATCAAAAGAATGGCATTTTCCGTACCCAGCAACATAACAGATTTTTACTGGCAGATGAATGTATAGTGCACGCTAATGAGCATGTGTTTGGTGAAATGCGGCGGCGGCGTCTGCGCGCTGCGTAGGCGGGTCGTAAAACGCGACTCGTCAGACTGAAATGATAACTTTGTATATCGAAGTATCACCAATCACGAGCCCTCTTATGTCGTGTCCTCGACCAAATATGAGTGTTAACGACATTCAAATAAAGTTTAAAATTTCATTGCCCTGTCAATGGGTACCTAGTATAATTTAACAGAAATAAATTATGCGGAAAAATACCGCGGCATGATATGCATCCTCTAGAAATAAGCATTAGAGGAAGAATCTCTAGAGAGATGGACACTTTCTTTCTCATTCGCACAAGAAAATAATGCATTTAAATAGGTTACTTGTGATAGAAATAAACAGAGCATATGATTTTTTTTGTCCTTCAGCATATTGTGTTCCAGTTTCAGTCACGGACTCGAAGCAAAAGCACCAATGGTGCTTTTTAATTTTGATTTTATATAGTCACGATCTAACTGGTGATTTTAATTGAATAGGCATGATGACTGCAATACAAGACCAATGAATCTGTGGTTTTTAATATTAGAACAGATTGCACTGATTCCAAAAATGCATCTCATTTTCATAATAATAGAGAGATTTTCGTGATATTTAAGCAAATAAATTACTTAAATACAGCTAATCGCCATTTTTAACCGACTTCAAAAAAGGAGGAGGTTCTCAATTCGTCTGTATATATATATATATATATATATATTTTTATGTATGTTCGCGCATAACTCTGTCAATTATGAACCGATTTGAAAAAATCTTTCTTCCATCCATTCTTCAATCCATTGATTGGGTCCCATAAAAAAATTATTGCGTAGTAATAAGTAGTTCCTGAAAAACAAGAATGGTGACTGCGCACTGAGAGCTGCAGGAAAGCCTATATCGATGACTTTATGTCGCTTTTTAAGGACAAAAATGGTCATAACTCTGGCAAATATTTACCAATTTCAATGATTCTTTTTTTATTCGAAAGAAGAAACCACTTTATTAAATCTGTATGAATTTTATTACAACCGGATAAGAACTTCCTGAAGGAACATGAACGACGTGGAGGAATTTATCTGGTAAAAACCATAAAACTGATGTTCTCCATTACATTGCTCTGACAATTATGAACCGATTACGATGATTCTTTTTTTATTCGAGAGAGTAAACTACTATGATGATTCCATGCAAATTTCATTACGACCCACAGTGTTCCATGAGACCAAAAAAATTTCCCTCTGCTGTTTATAGCTTTAATCGATCAAGGTATGCATTTAAAATGTACGAGTAAAACACCCAGGTGTCAAATTCAAATACTTTTTTTTATAAAAATTATTGAACTTTACATGACCTTTAACTTATAAAAAATAAAATTAATTCTGAAAACGTAACTATCCAAGTTGGTTATTTAAAAAAAAAAAAAGCCTGATAAAACATCCTTAGGTGCATGTTTTTCTATTTTTATTTTCGGAAAATCACTTTTGGATATTTAGTTATTAATTTTTTTCAGATTTTCGTTATTATTTTTTTTCTCCTTAGAAACTCAAAAGTGGGACTTGTGACTAGCACAGAAAGATAGCTCTTCATAAGGCCTACCAATAATAAAAAAACCATGTTCCACTTCCGCGGCCTTTGGGAGAAATTGATTTTTTAAAAATTGTGTTAGGGTTGTCATACTGTTTGACCTTAATTAATTTTGTTTTGAACAATAGTTTTTTACATTAATATGTTAAATTAAATTGCTTGCTTGGCAGGCCGTTTTTTGTGATAGGTTCCTACATAAGCTGGGGGATTACCTCCACGTGGTGAAGGCGGGAACAGTTTTCAGTGCCTAAAACTCCACAAATATACATAATAACTTAACCTGCGTACTTCCATACGCATAAATGCCTTCGGGCTTATGTTGTTCTAGCTATCTATTACGTATTTTTGTTTGGTGGCACGATAGCTTACCCGGTAACGCAGAATTTATTTGTTATCATGGAGTTGAATAAGTCCCGTGATACTTCTTTGCCTCAGCAGGGGCTTACCCTTTTTGCTGGAGGCTGTTCATCCAAGCCCCAACTGGAGACCTTAATGGAAAGGGGACTGGAGAGCGCCACCCTCATGTTGGTACGCGATTGAGAAAAGATGATGAGGACTGCACCACCGCCAGTACTTGTCAAACGCCTGAAATATCGTGATTACATATTTTTTTAATGCTTTTCTTTGTCATCTTGACTATAATTTCAGGCGTACTACACGATAACTATGTCAGTGACATTTTTTTATTACTTAAACGGAAGTACTTACCCCTACTTATTTATTTTTTAAGAAATTGAGTGACCTTTTGCGACAACCCTATACTGTATAATTTGACCTTAGAACAGAATGGTCTATATCTTCCAAAGACCGCGGAAGTGGAACATGGTATTTTTATTATCGATAGGCCTTTTTAAGAGCTATCTTCCTGTGTTAGTCACAAGTCCCACTTTTCCGTTTTTAGGAAGAAAAAAAATAATTACGAAAATATGAAAAGAATTAATAACTCAAAATCCAGAAGGGTATTTCCAAAAATAAAAAAGGGAAAACATGCGTCCAATGACGTTTTATTAGACAATATTTATTTAAAATAAATATCTTCGATAGTTACGTTTTCAGAATTAAATTTAATTTTTATAAGTTAACGCTCACGTAATTTTCTATATTTTTTATAAAAAAAAGTATTTGAATTTGACACCTGGGTGTTTTACTCATGCATTTTAAATGCATACCTTGATCGATTAAAGCAATAAACAGGAGAGGGAAATTTTTTTGGTCCCATGAAACACTGTGCGACCGGATAAATAGGTTCTGAGTTTCTGAAGAAATATGAATTATGTAAAACTATGTAGACGATAATGTGATCATAACCTATCTAGATAATTTTACGGTTTTCGATGGTTCAATCTTTATATATGAAAATATCACTAAACAGTTTAAAATAAAATCTTTTAAAAAAAAAATTGAACCGACTTCAATATCACTGAAAAGTATAAAATAATTTAAATATTATTGAAGTTGGTGCCAAATATACACAGCCGGTAAGCTAACACCAACTTCAATAATATTTAAATTATTTTATACTTTTCAGTGATATTGAAGTCGCTTCAATATTTTTTTTAAAAGATTTTATTTAATAAACACTGATCAGAGTGAATGACGTCAATCCGGTATAGATAAACAATTGTCAAACTGTCAATTCAACTATTTCTTTCATACAATGATTCACTTTTATACCTACAGACAGACAGATGTTTATTTACACCGTAGTGACGTCACAAAATGGCGCCATGCACCAGCCTTCGTTTTGGAACGAAATTCAAACTCTATTTTGAAAATTGAAAATATTGCTATTAATTGTAAATTTAATATAAAAATATGATTATTTTCGGCAATAGTAGACCCGTAAGTACATTATAAAGTATCTTTTCAAAATTAGTCATCATGCCTATTGCAATAAGAAATATTGTTAAGACTACATTTTAGCCATATTTGAATAAATATCCATATCGTGTGCTTCGTGTAAGAATGCTGAATTTCTGTTCTTATCGGTGGCACGCTAGCTAGATGTCTTGTCGTATTCTGTCTACGCCTTAAGCATTGCTGTCCCAATACGATTGGATTTTAATACGATAGAGTATTTCGTCGAAGGTACTATCGCGGACACGAACGGACGGTCTACCTACCAGTTTTCAATCAAAATCGTTTGAACGACGTGCGCTTACTCCGCCCGCACGCATATTTGGGCCAGCACGTGCAGGCGATTGTCGTCGTAAAGGTAATAAATACACCGCTTGTGACCGCGAGAGTACGTGCGAAAACTAAAAATGGATACGAAATTGTTTTGGTGTGGAATAGCATTTTCTTACTTTTTTATAAATAGGTACTTTTCGATTGAGAATGCCCGAACACATCAAAGTTATATAAGTATACCTACTTGACCCTCCACTCCCTTGGTTCTTCCACCGCTTTCGTCTAATTATCTTCGTCAGTGGTCGTCGTAGCGTAAAGCAAACACAACCGTACGAAAATACACGACAGCGACATTATTATATTACTGTAGTATTTTTCGTCCCGTGATTCATCACTATCACTCGTTCGCGCATCATGCACTGTCTGCATTTCTCGATTAGGGGATCTGTATTTATGGCAACGCGGGTTGTGCCTCCTTACTACACGTCATAAATAGGAGTACCTACGGGTTATATTTCGGCAGCGTTTTGATATTATCCGTATACTTCGTGAACTTGGAAAGTTCTGATACCATTTACTTACCTAGCTAAAAATCACCGCCAAAACCTGCCAAAATACCAAAATGTACTTTTCGATAGAGATGTACATGAAGTATAAAATTGTACATAGGTACCCGACTCGGCACTAGGGACAAATAAATCGTACAAATTCTGCTAATAATACCTTGGCCACAGCTACAGCTGACGTTCTTGTAATGTATAGGTGGATTTTGTGTTATTTATAGTATGTATGTATGGTGGCAGCTTTTAAAAAATTGACCGTTCAAAAGTGCCTAAGCCTATTTGAAATAAAAAAATTGAATTTTGATTTTTTTATGTATATTGATGATTTTTTATGAATATACAATTCATGCTTGTATCAATATGTCGTATGATAAAAAACAGAGCAGTGAGAGCCGCGAGTAGTAAGTTTTCGTATCAAAACTCAGAATATCACTCTCAAAACATTTGTAATACATCAGTCAGTACATGTCAGTCTCAAACTAGCTACATAATATGTAGGACTGACATATTATGTCAGTATTAAAGCTCTAGGGTAAATAATAATTTGTTGATTTGTGTGTGTTAAAAATTTGTCATTTTCAAACACTGTCCACTTTGACATAAATTACTTGAGTCAACATAAAAAACCTATTAAAAGTATCTCATTTTATACTTTTAATAGGTTTTTTTATTTAGACTCAAGTAATTTATGTCAAAGTGGACAGTCGACAGACTTTTTAATTTAAATAAAAAAATTATTTTGCAATACTCATAAATTAGATTGCTAAAATTGTTAAGCATAAATTACTTACTCCGAAATATTAACGTTCGTATATTATACAACACATGCGTTTTTGTTTTGTATGCACCAGGAAATTAATACATATAGGTTACTAAAGCTAGGTGCTGTGCTGCTATGTAAGGCGATTCCAAACCTCTGAGGAATTCACTCCTACTACAGAAGAAATTACGCAGCAATCTTTAGGTACTAGACTCTCAAGAGACACACCCGGTTTCTTAAAGGTTAATCAAATAATTTTACAAATAAGAGTACTGTTGACTTGGCGAAATTGGTAAATAATTTCGAGTTTCTGAAAAGTTGATAACAGTAACATTCACTATATAATAATATACTTTAAAAGTAATCATTAAGATATTAAATTTCGAATATTTTTAAATATGGTTACAGTGGTGCCGATTCTGTTGTCACACACTAGACTAAACTAGACTAAATTTAAATTTAGCTATTCAGAGATCAATGAATTAAACTAAATTATAGTTTGATAGAATATAATTGGTTTTAGTTACTCAACTTAGTTTTAAACGTATTTTGCTATTCTGTCGTGCACAGTTTACGTCAATTTATGCCTAATATTAGAAACTTCAATCTAAAATTAGATCAAAATAGTCGGTATCTAGTCGGTGGACAGACGACATTGTGCGCGTCGCAGGTAACCGGTGGATGCAAATAGCCAATTGTCGTTCATTGTGGCGATCGAAGGGGGAGGCCTATGTTCAGCAGTGGACGTCTTCCGGCTGGTGATGAGTATGTATATATATGTACGGTATCTAAATGGACATCATTTATATACCGACTAAAATAAAATAGAATAGAATAGAATAAAATTAATATAAGTATATAAGTATCGTAGTCGGAGAATTATTTTAGTTTAGTGTAATCAGATGAACAAGAGAATTGTTTTCTTATAACATAATTTGACCAATGAAAACCTCACTATCAACTCAATTTAGTAGCTGTCAAAATGATGTGAAATTAAGTGATGACTAAATTTAGTTTCAATGAACAACAGAATAGGCTAAATTAATTTCTAAACTAAATTAAGATTTATTTTAGTTTAGTGTAGTCAGATGAACAAGAGAATCGGCACCATTAGCTATTTTGTTCAGAATTCCATTTAAAGTGGCTGACATTATTGCCATGAAAAAACAAACCAATAAATAAAAAAGCCGGTCTAGTGCGAGACGGACTCAAGCGCCGAAGGTTCCATACCTTCTTTGGATGAATTTGAATTATTTTACTATTCGTCTAACACCTCAGATACTAAAAAAAAACGGCAACACTAAGTCTGTCTGTCGATTTTTAGGATTACTAAAAAAGTGTACTATTTTGAAGCACAGCCAACCTGTAATAAATATATGTATTTTCAAAGGACCATGCCCATTTGTGCCCCAGAAATGCCCAGATAAAGTATATTACAAGATTGCTCTAATAAATAAAAACTAGAATTATGTTGTTAATTTTAAATCATATCAAGCACTGGATAAAAAATAAAAAAAATAAGACGTTCTGTTGCATTGCAGTGCCAGTGTATCTAACCAAATTGTTTTCACATACTCATTGACACTATACAATGGAGACAGACTAGATAATTTCAAATAATAAATAAATAAATAATAATATCTTGGGACAATCCACACACGGTCATCCGATCCCAAACTAGGCAGAGCCTGTACTATGGAAACCAGACAACTGATACTAATACTTATATACTTTCTTTTTTGTAAATATATACTGTAAATAACTGACATGTTTATCTGATAACATACAGATAAGTATATAAAAGAACACTGATCTGGCTTAGCTTATGTGATGATGATCATGAAGTTCCTAGTGAACAACAAATAGCAATCCTGTCTGTAAACGATAAAATGTATAAAAAACCAGTAGGAGGTTATCATGTTTAATGTCCAATATCTTTTGAACCGGTGCTTTATAAGACACTGTAATATACTGCTTTACATATTGTCTGATAACATACAGATAAGTATATAAAAGAACATTGATCTGACTTAGCTTATGTGATTATCATGAAGTTCCTAGTTAAAAACTAATAACAATGCCGTCTGTAAACGATAAAATGTATAAAAAACCAGTAGGAAGTTATCATGTTTAATGTCCAATATCTTTTGAACCGGTGCTTTATATGACATTAAATCTAGTTATCATATAAATACTGTTAAATAGTTATCATATGACATAGAGCTGCAATTTAGGCATTGCATGGCATTTTGACTTTCAGCTCCATACTAATATGGGCATGGTCCTTTGTTCCATATCTTTAATATTTTCTTTGGTCCATGAAAACGCTGATGAAGGGAGATCTTCCTCTATCGCTAAAGCGCAAAATACTCGACATGTGTATCTTGCCCGTCCTAACTTACGGTGCTCAGACGTGGTTACTGACTGAATCTCAAAAGTCCAGGCTCAAGGTTTGTTAAACAGCGATGGAGCGCAGTATATTGGACATAAAATTGTTAGATCGGGTCCGGAACACCATACTGCGAGCCAAAACGGATGTAATAGATGTGGGCTACAAGGCTGCTAAGTTAAAGTGGGAGTGGGCTGGGCACGTAAACCGCATGAGTTTTAACAGATGGGCAAAAATTGTCACACAGTGGACTCCTGCAAATGGGCGAAGTCACAGGCCACGACTTGAACGCCTTTGAAACGGAGTGGGCGGATATCGCTATGGACTGGGGTAAGTGGAAGTGTATGGGGGAGACATTTGCCCAGCAGTGGCACACAATAGCTTAAAAAAAAGTTCTTTGCACTGTCATGTAACATTCTGTCTGAGTAAAACTCGTGAACACATTTACTGACCTATCCATTATTTAATTATTTTTAACCTTCCCACTGTAAGCTACTCTGCCTGGGTACCAAGTTCTCAGAAATAGTCTCATTTTGAAATTTTGATACCCCATTTCGAACCCGATTGAAAAGAAAATATTTTTTTTGTTTTTTCATCTGGCATGGGTTGGGTAAGTAAGATCTAAAACTATTACAAGTTTCAAAACTATAGTTTACTTTACTTTGTAATAAATAGCAATTTACAATAACTATAATATGCCTAAAGAGTGATAAGATATTTTATTTTATATTTTTGTACGTGTAGAGTTTACATTGCACTGCCTTAAATGATTAATTAGTATGTATTACATATCAAAAATTGTTTTGTCGTTTTTCTAACACTTCAGACTCGTATCGATATTATATCGTTTTAAAAAGGTAGGTACAGATCCGGTAGGTATTATACGGCGCTAGTAATTTCAATACTCCGTGCCAATTAATCACCGTTGAGCGTCGGAATTTTTGTCATTTTGTACACTTCATTTCCCGGTCTCTGCCAAATTGCAATGAGTAGCGGTGGCGATAAATAATCATTTATCAATTTATCAAACAAATATTATTTCGTAAATTTCATAACTCATATAATACGTTAAGTTAGTATAATTTCCATGCCCTTAGAACGTCCTTTGAGTACGGTGGCGACTCCGAGGAGGACGGCGGCGAGGTTGCGACCCCCGTCCCCGTGTCAGGTTCCCGGGGGGCTACAATACGCCCCCCGGCGGCGGGCTCAAAGGCAAAGCCCTGGTGCAGATCCCACCGGAGAGCCCTGGGGTTCCCCCTCTCATGTGCCGATGCGACAGCCACGGGGGTTTTAGTGGGTAAGAATCCCACATACCCCGGTCGAGCCCCACCGCTCCCGGGGGTCTTTGGAAGATTTCCCCCGCGTCAATAAAAAAGACTAATTTCCATACATATATGTATAGTGTGACATTTTTATATATGTAACTACTTGGAACTAGAGATAAAAGAATTTGTTAAGCGTTTTTCGAAACCTTAACAAATTAGTCATAACAAGTATATTGCCTACGCAAACTCGCCTTTTCAGTTACTTCTGTAACAGAAACCATGACTGAAGCCAGTTAGACCGAAGTTCGGTAATGTTAACAATGAAAATGGTTCACTTAATTGCGAAACAATAAGGCAAATAGGTCTTTAATTAACAAAAGACTTCCGAAACTTTTTCGGAGGCTCACGGGTGGTTTTATCTATATGGAATTTGAAACTGTATTTTTCGTATTTTAGCTAGAAATGCTAATAATAAGAACCGGGTATTTGATCACAAACACTGTACTCATGACATAATGCAATTGTTAGGCAAAAACCTTTTTCAGCATCTAGCCTACTCCTCGAATTCTGGTCTCGTCGGAGAGGCCGAAGGATCCTTAGTGTGCGTCAAACTCACTGAGTTTCATGTGGGATTCCTATCGCTTTAATATAAAAAAAGACATATAAGGAAAATGACTCAAAATCAGAACGACCGAAAAGCAAAACAACTGCGCTCAAATAGTCCTAATAGCAAAATGACCTACACGTAAGAAATCCTATTCGCGAAATATCATAATAGCAGGTCCTGTTATCATAAGGCTATGCTGTCAATATTTTTTTCGGCACAGGCACATACATACACACTAACCTAAACTTTTTTTCGGATGGTTTACTAGCAATTAGTCACCTTGGCCGCTATCCAATGGTTTGCGGGTTTAATTCTTTCTTCCTCCTTCCTTCAGTCCGGTTTAAGCGACTTGCTTCGTGGACAATTTGCCGGCGTCGGTTTTCCCGCCCGATTGTAACAAGGTTGGAGTGCATACATAGGCTTTTATGCTTTACCACCTCTGATAACATCACCACTTTCCATCAGGTGAGACTGCAGTCAAGCACTGGTTTATATTGAGTAAATAATATGACAGTATCGATGTATTTATGAGAATTTTGACACCATGTCATGGAGCATATGCTATTAGGACATTTGGCAAATAGAACTTTTTGCGTGTAGGTCACATTGCTATTAGGACTCTTAGCACGCAGGTCGTTTTGCTTTACGGTCGTTCTAATTTTGAGTCATTTTGCTTATGTGTCCTTTTGATATGCAAGCTTCCTACCACTGAAAGAGAGAGGAGACCTGGTATCTTTGGTGGAAACTGTACCAGCTAAACCTCAATGCCTTGCTTTGCCACCATCACCAGTGGGCACATTATGCCCCCGGGGACAGATCACGGTGCAGAGGCCTCCCGGGTCGGTGGTCACCATGCACGCCACCATCCTCCTCAAAGTCGCTGCTATACTCGATGGACGTGTAAAGCCCACACCCCAAACGTCTATCGACTCCGAAGGCGTCAAATAACCTGCGCCGACTATCAGCAAAACTCGGTGGGTCGACGCCAGCTGCTGTTTTTTTTCTATCTGAATGCCTCAGGCAGGCATAATCGGGAGAGGGTGACGGGCGGCCTCTGCACGTTATATCCTTCAATGCCTCGCAAAATTAAATAATATAAAAATTCCGCGACGGTTGTGTTATGCTGAATTATTATAGTTTCCATAGCGATCATGATATTACGGTTTTTTATCGACGACACACCACTTTCGCAGATCTGACACGACGTAGGTAGGTACTACTACCACACAAATGTACTATCGCGGACACGAACGGTGTACCAGTTTTCAATCAAAATAGTTTAAACAACATTACGTGCGCTTACCTCGCCCACACATATTTTTGGCCGGCTCGTACAAGCTATTGTCGTCCGACTTAAAGGTTACCGTTCGTGACCGTGAGAGTACATTACATATATTTATTACCCTGTGATTGATTACTGACAGACATTTAAATAACTTCTTCGTTACTATACATTGGTCGGTGTATCGGTGACCGGTGTGGTCGCTGGTGACAGGGTAGTAGCGGGGCTTGTTTGATTAACACCACATTAAGGAAAAAATATGTGTGATACGGTTGTGATACAATTCATACAGATTCATTACAGTGGTTCTTTCTTTCGAATAAAAAAATAATCATTGAAATTGGTAAATATTTGCCAGAGTTATGATCATTTTTGTCCTTAAAAAGCGACATAAAGTCATCTATATAGGCTTTCTTGCAGCTTTCCTGCGCAGTCAACATTCTTGTTTTTTCAGGAACTACTTATTACTAAGCAATAATTTTTTTATGGGACCCAATTAACGGATTAAAGAATGCATGGAAGAAAGATTTTTTCAAATCGGTTCATAATTGCCAGAGTTATGCGCGAACATACATAGAAAAAAAAACAAAATATATATATACAGACGAACTGAGAACCTCCTCCTTTTTTGAAGTCGGTTAAAAAAGAACAGGATAATTATTTTCTAAGGGTTGCTCTTCAAAATGACGAATTTTGAAAAGCAACCTATTATTTTGAAAGCAAATTAATTAAGCTTTGTGTATGGAGAAAAAATATTACGCGGTAGTTTAAATTTGAGAAAAAAATTACCTTAAATAATGTGATTACAATCGCATCGCATCGTTAGTCGAGTCTCCACCGGCCGCACGGGCTCGCGCGGCTCCCTCGCAAACCAAATGTGTGGTCGGTATAGACGTACAACTCAACCCCGAGGAGTGGGCGCACGTTGTCTCGGCTGAGCGTAGCTCGGGGACGAGTTATCGGCTATCGGTAAACGGTACGTTACGGCACGCTCAAAAGTGCTTTGGTGTGCGCTGTTCGTCCGGTATGGACGGTGATTTATTGGCTCGCGAGTCAAGCTTGACGGAAAATAGTTAATGCAACTGTCGATTATATCGCCTGATGGGGGTCGGCCTGCCTCGCGAGCCACGGCTCGAGGTTTTCGGGCGGCTGATGGAGGCGCAGTTATTGGGGAAGTAAAAGCGGTGGAGAATTGACTCAGTCCAATAATTTAGAAATTATGTACAGAGGTTCACTGTTTCACGTAGACACGCTTTATGAACGGTTCTTGTTTGGATTAACTGCTAATTTGTATCATACTTTTTATTTACACATAAAGAGACGGGGGGGGGGGGGGCGGAAGTGGGAGATGGAGACTAGAGAGATAGAGGGAGAGAGAGTAGCGAGATATTGAAAAAAAGAGACGACAGAGAGTTAGAGAGGAACGGAAAAGAAAGAACGCAGTCGGAGCTGCGTGGATCAGCTAGTTACTAATACGAGTAAAACAAGATAGGATAACCTACTTAATTTCTTTACTTGACGGGCCCGTTGGTCTAGTGGTCAGACACCCTGCCTGCTAACCGATGGGTCGTGGGTTCGATTCCCGCCAAGTGTCTGGGTGTTGTTTATCTATTTAAGTATGTATTTACAAAAAAAAAGTATATAAGTATTAGTATCAGTTGTCTGGTTTCCATAGTACAGGCTCTGCCTAGTTTGGGATCGGATGACCGTGTGTGGATTGTCCCAAGATATTATTATTATTATTATTTATTGTTTCTTTTTTTTCCTCGGCGATGCCGGTTACTGTGCTAGTACGGGCCTAAGCCAAGTACTAGTCAGAAATATGATCATACGGATGTCCTGGGGCTAGTTGTGAATTTAATGGTTGTGTGATAGATGGCTGTACGAAGGATGATCGTGTAATGGATAATGAGAAATTTTCTGTATTGATATGTACGTCTTTATCTGTTTGTAAGAATTTACGGACTATTCTACATGTATTAAGTATGACTGCTTTCTGTAAGGTAATGTATGTGTAGGGTGGAAGGTTCAGAGATTTTAATGAGTGATGGAGTTGTATTGGAATGACACCCGTGGTTGAAAGTACTATAGGAACTATAGTGACGTGGTTTAGTCGCCACATTCGTTTTATTTCATCTTTGAGGTCTGTATATTTTGCAAGTTTTTCAGCTATTGGGCTTTGTATGTTGTGTGTGTTCGGTATAGCTATATCGATAATGATTGCCGTGTGGTTCTTCTTGTCATGTATAGTAATGTCTGGTCTATTATAATGAGTAGTTCTATCTGTTAATATGGCACGATCAAAATAAAGTCGATATTGAGAGTTTTCTAGTACTGATTCAGGAGTGTATTTATAGTATGGTATTGGTTTATTGTTATTAAGATTCAGATTGAAAGCTATCTTTTGGCGTATAATGTTTGAGATCTTGATGTTTGAGAGTGCAAACTCGGTATCTATTCAGTCTGGACGCAGTTACAGTAAGCTTTTGTTTGAGTGTGTCTAAGTAATGTGAGGGTTGTGTGTTAGGGTTTTCATGTACTGAATGAGTTCTGTATTGATTCATTATTTGATTTACTTTTCTAACTAATGTTTCACTTCTATTGCCATTGATGTACTGTGTCATTCTTCCTATATTTGCTCTTAAATCTTCAACTTTCTTTTCTAACCTAATCGGCCATCTTGGTTTTGTCTGAAATTTTATTCTACAGCCATCATTCCTATATTCTAGGATTACATTTAGCTGCTGTCCATGCTGCACAATATACGGCTGTCTGTAATGCATTGAAATCAGTATCGATATTAATATATTTTGGAAGTATAATAGTGTTTAAAGAACATACTATTTTAGTTAGTTTTCTGGAAGTTTTTTGTTTGGGGATGTATGGTCTTTTTGTAGGGTCAGTATCAGTGAAGTGTTCTAAGGCTTCTTTAAATATATCCTTTATTACATGGGTCTCATCGGAACTTTCTTCTACTTGTATGTTGTGTAAAAATGTATTTTCAGATGTGATGAGTGCTTCTGTTGACGTTGAAGTTGTGATTGTTTCAATGTGAGAGTGAGGGTTGTTTATTACTTCAGTGCCAGTTGGTAGATCTGTATATGTACTGATGTTTGTTGATGTAATATTTGCGCTTTCGTCACCGTACATTTGCCTGTATTCTTCTATACGAGGCTGTGGTTGTCTTTGTAAACGAATAGAGTTGTCCCGGACAATTTTTTTAAGTTCTTCTAACTTACAAGGTGCTATTAGTCTGTTATTAATAATAGATCTTGTTTGATCTGAAAGTCTTTGTGCTGATAAATTAGAATGTTCTGGATGCATTTCTATGAATTTTGAATGTAGTCTCTTCCTGTAAATAGTCATATTCGTTTCTAACTCAGTCACTTCATAGTAACATCTCATTAAGCTTTCGTTAAGTTCATCTGACCACCTCATCCTACTCCTAACATTATGTAGATGTGTGATGTGATAGACTGTGTACCATTATCCGATTGTGTAAGATACTGTGTGGTTTGTATACCCAAAACCAGATATAAAGTCATTTTTTGTAATCAAACCGGGTACTTCAAAACAAACCTAAATTTCTTCACCAATACAAGATGAAAACTTTCCATTTATCACCACACACACGTAAAACATCCAACTGATTCAGAAAACTAGTTAAACTACTGAAAATATAATTAAAATCTTAAGATATACGAATAAATAAAATATTTTTGACATGAGAATGCCACAGATAAAATATGTCAATATATAGAACACACACTTTGTCTATGGAAATTAGTGATGTCCAATATTTAAAGATCTAAATCTCGATATTGAATGATTTGAAATTGATCCACAACCAATCATTTTATAAAATAAAAAGTATTATATTAAACTCAGACTAAACTGAGGTAGATTCAACATAAACAGTAGGTCCGCCGTCCCTATTTCAAAGTAAATCGCTACTCTGCCCACGTCTACACGGATTATATTATGTTGATTGTAAGATAATATTTTATATTACGTATTTAATTATTTATTTAAATAAATATCAATAAAATTGAGTGCCGAATATGAAAATGTATGCGGTTTGACAGGTTCCGGGACTTACGCCTTAGTGCTGCCACCTGGTGCACGTCATTTTTGAACACCCTCATTGTGTTATTCATAGTCATTCATTCGTCGCTTCGTATCGATGTCGTACGTACTGAAAGCTCTCTGGTGTCTTTTCTTTAACGACTTTGCTTTCGATTTTTGGTTTTGTGTTTGCTTTGTGATTTGGACCGTGTTTTCGATTGGACTGACGACTTATTGCTACGATCTAAGGATTTTGATACTCTCGATTAGATTTCAATTGAAGTGTATGTGTGTATATAAGGTAAGATTTTATAAGATTATTTTAGTTTAAAGTAATTTAAGTAAATTGAAAAAAAAAATTATGATAAAGTAAAAAAAATACATTAATCAATAGAAATATACAACATTCAATACACAAAAAATTCAATTCACATACATGCACTACAGGTTCTTTTTTCCATCCATTTTTTTACATGTAGTTTTACTAAGTGTTGACGATTAAGTCTCCAAAGCTATTATACATTTGCACTGTCGTGCACTCATTTGTTTCAATGAGCATTATTTTATAAGCTTGAATATTTAATTTATAAATTATGTCAATACTTTTTATTAGTAATTACAACAAGTCAATAAATCCATTTATTTCGTTTGAGTCCAAAATATAAATGGGTAATTACCCGGGTGGAACTCACGAGTGGGTTAAAACCCATTATAAATCAGTTCGCTCCACACACTGGATGGCTTGACAAAATGTATATAGATTTCACTCTGTTGAACCATCCAGTGGGTTGAGCTCAATTGGTGATAATCTTCGGAGTCTCTGCACGTTCAGGGTGTGGGCCCTAAGACGCCCATAGAGTATGGTAATGACTCCGGCGGGGTTGCGACCCCTATCACCCCACGTCCCCACAGGTACCAGGTACCTTTTAAACTTTTTTCCCGTGAGAACAAAATAAAATGGGTGACTTTATTACAAGAATTATAAGTAATCACTAAATGTGTTTTTAGTGCTTGAAGATGAGCGAACCTCGTCCTGGGCCATCTGAACCTACATCGTCAAAAAGGAAGAGACGTAACTCCCCGACAATTTTGAGTAGTCCCATGAAAAAAAGGCCAAGACCTACACAGTTAACTTCCAACGAAAAAAATATTGCAATCAATATTTATAAATTTGTAGCGAAAGCTATGCCCACATATCCGTATAAGTCGGAGGTTTCGCAGGCTACTGCGGAAGTAATGGGCATTTCTAAAAGAACTGTGGAGAGAATTGTACATGAATACAAAATAACAGGAAATGTAGTTTCACCTCAACACAAAAAGAAAGGAAATCACTGTTCTTCACTAAAAACCTTGGACGATTTTACAATTAGCGCCATTAGAAGAAAAGTTCACCAATTTTACTTTAGCAACGAAATTCCGACTGTAAAAAAAGTATTGGTGGAAGTTAACAGTGATGAAGATCTTCCTTCATTCTCTCAAACCACCTTTTATAGACTTTTAAAGAGTATGAATTTCACGTACTCGAAAAGAGAACGAAAAAGCATTTTAATTGACAGACCAGATTTGATGGTATGGAGGCGGACATATTTGCTAAAAATAAAGGATTATAAAAACCAAAACAAAAAAATTTACTATACCGATGAAACATGGGTCAATGAAGGTTAGTTGTTTGTATGTCATGATGAGGTTTAATAGTGCAGTGTAAACTCCATGTAACGTCATTCGATTTAACGACTAACTCTGTAAAGCGTCGAAGTTACTTAGCTTTAATTTTTTTTAGCTTGCCTTCCATACAATGATACACTCCATATAGCATTACACCCACTCTCAATAACGACAACAATTAATGAAAAGTGCCTTTTAAGTTAATGTTGTCTTTTATTTACGCGAATACTAGACATTGTAATTAATCTATTCTTACGGATTATATCCTTTGCAGCACCCATAGTCACGGGCGGACATGGGTGGTCATGGGTGCTGCAAAGCATTCGAAACGTCGGTAAGATTAAAATAAATCGCGACATAATCCATAAGAATAGATTAATTACCTTTTAAGATGCCAAAATTAGTAAAAACGCGCAGCTGTGCACGTTCTTTTGTCGCTTTATTATCGTTGCCCGTAATAAACTTGACTGTCGGTATCATGCATACCGAAATTTCTAAGTAATTCGATCTTTTGTTTACAAATTCGGATTGCTTGCACGTGTAGACTATTGTTGACCATGACTATTATGCAGGAGTCATAGATTATGTATACCTTATCATATTCTTAGTTGCCACAAGCTCAAACTGTTCACAAACTGCAGGTAAACATGGTTTTTCTGCGTGGGTTTTTTTATGTACATAACTAGTGAATATGTAGACACTAGTCTGAATAAACTTTTTCTTTTTATAATTCAGATTTTTCTCGTTCTACATTTAACGACAACTCTTTATAACGCCATAAAATGCACAGTCCCTTCAGTGCCGTTATATAATGTTTACACTGTGTTTGTATTATTTTTGTTGTATTTATTTCTATGAGTCATGAATGCCTTAATAAAGTTATACATAATTGTATAATTTAACATGCTTAGCACTAACTTCAATATATTTTCGTTTATTTAATGCTTTTAGATAATTTTCTTTGAAGTAACTTTTAATTTTTTCTAAAAGTAGTTATATTATTTTTGATATTTTATCCTATTAATAACACATTTCTTTCAGGTCATACAGTAGACTACGTTTGGGTTGACAACTCAATTGAGTGCAATCGTCAAGCATTCCTCAGAGGCCTCTCGACGGGTCTCAAAAATCCAAATAAAGGAAAACGACTAATAATAACCCACGTAGGCAGTGAAGATGGATTTTTGGAAGGAGGCGAATGGATATTTGAAGCTAAAAAATCTGATGGCGACTACCATGGGGAAATGGATGCTCATAATTTTGAAAATTGGTTAGTATTTTGCAGTTTTAGGATAACATCAAATTCTTCGCTGCCATTTTAAAATATATTTGTATTTCCTAATGAACCACGGTGGACCGATTTCCTAATGACCACCGGTGTGGACGGTCTTGTTGATTAGCTTACTGTCATAGTATTCAATACAACACGGAAATAAATAAGGAATATTTTGTTAATTAAATGACATTAACTTAGATTCTTCTTTCGTTCCAGGTTTGGCAAAATTTTAGAAAAAATTGAACCGGGGTCTGTTATAGTGATGGATAATGCGCCTTACCACTCACGAAACATAGAACTTGTGCCAAATATGAGTTGGAAAAAAGCAGATATTAAAGCATGGTTACGAAATAAAAACATTTCGTATGAAGAAAACGAAATAAAAGCTCAATTATTATTAAAATTTGACAAATTGAATTTTCAAGAAAAAGTAGTAGATAACATGGCGGCTAAGAAAAATGTAACTGTTTTGCGGCTACCACCCTATCACTGTGAACTCAATCCAATTGAATTGATTTGGGCTCAGATTAAATCATACGTGGGAAGAAACAATAAAACATTCAAAATGGCTGAGGTGAAAACGTTACTTCGCGATGCTTTGGCATTAATTGGAGCAAATGCATGGAAAAAATGTATAGAACATGTGCAGAAGGAGGAAGACAAAATGTTAAAATTGGATGGCATAATAGATGCAGCAAGTGAAACACCGCGATTTATCATAAATGTAACCGGGACGAGCTCCAGCTCAGAATTTGCTTATTCCTCAGAATAAATGTCTTAAAAATCTCTAGTTTTATGTTTTCATAAAAATCGATTTAAGAGATATAAACTTTTATATTTTTACGCACGCATTTCCATCAGAGTTAGTTTGCAGCTTGTGGCCAAAAAGATGGAAGTTACAAAATGGTTCGCAAAAATCCCAAATGCTACCCTTTGACGTATTATATTCAATCTTCTAGAGAATAAGTAAAATTGTTGTACACTCAAATTAACATTTTAATACTGACGAATTTGTTAATTATTTTGAATTAAAGGGTTTCGAGTTGTTATTTGTTTAAATAAAGGTGAAATTATCAATAAAAATAATTCACAGTAATAATGTATTCTTTTTAATCCTACCGTTGCTGACATAAATATCGATACTGTAATGGATTTATCCTCAGAGTAATTAGAATAGAGCCAGTATCGCGTCGATTCCCCGAACAAATTTTTCGTGGCACTTTTGCGGGGTGCGGGATACGAAGTAAACACACACAGATACAATTTCACGCATATCCACACTATAATAAACTCGCAACACATTCAAAAAGATACGCACACAAACAAAGAATGACCTGAACATATGAACAAAATTTGGCAGAGGGGTTAGCGCATCATGCTCTCTCCAGTGGTATCTCCTCTAAGGGATTTATCATACATCTATGATGTGGTCAGATTCACTCGTTCATGAGGCGTCACCTCCCTAATATTGTCGATGGTTGCAATACCGCCATGTTTATTTACTTTTTACGACGGAATACTTGAATTCGAGTATAGTTCCACTGCTATTTCACGTTTTTTTTCTTGAAGTCTCTCTTTAGTAATTAAGTTATTGCATAAAATTAGTCTCTTTTGATCAGCAACTCTGTGTTCTGATACATGTGTTAGATGCGGGAAGTTATTAATGAATTGTTCATGAAGTTATTTTCTGTAAACAGTTCTAACAGTCTCTATTTTAGTGATACGGTAATAGGACTTGATTATTGCTTCATTTAATTCATTATTCCATTATTTTAATGGTAATTTAATTACGTGTGAAACGTGAGCGTGTTTTCCGAGTTATTTTCTGTCTTTATTGCTAAGCGCGCTCACTTCAAAATGTGTGCTATGAAAAACACACGGTACATTCGTTAGGATTAATCTTTGTTTGTATAGAATATTTTTTGACGACATCGTCTTAGAAAAACTAAACATTATGAAATATTATATTTTTAGGAGCACTCCGGTACCAATTCCTATAGGGCCATTCATGATATATCTTATATTATCTTATCAGTCTATACTGTCCCACCGTTGGGAAACGCCGTCCCATCCGTTTTTCCATACCCCTCTATTTTTGCATTTAGTATTCCAATCCCCACAAAAAGATCGCAGCTCACCGGACCATCGTATAATATATCTACCGCGATGTCAAAATCCTCCAGGGGTCCGCTCTGTGCTAACTTTGTCCCAGTAGTTTTCTGGCATTAGGAAAAGATGACCAGTCCAGTCCCATTTCAATTTGGCCGCTGCGCTGTGGTGATTTTGTCAGTTATACCTGTCATTAAACGCAGTATGCTGTATTCGTCACCCGGTCAGTGAGCTTGAGCTTGTTGACAAACCTTGAGTTTGGACTTTTGAGTACGGGATATAAATCTTTTACTTAAATAAAAAAAAAATTGTTAACTTTTTCCTTTCGTTTAGTATGTATAAAAAATACTATGTCTCCAAGTGCCTACAGTTTCAAATAGAATTAAAATCGTGAATCCCGAAAATGATAGTTACCAAAATGTTGGTGTATTCAAGATACATATTCGCAATAAGCTCGTAATTGATTCTTCGTTTCTTAAATACCAAAATAAAGTATCTAGCAGCCCATATTTACCTATACTGAAGCCTAATTTGAGTCACTGCCGCACTCACAAATAATAATAATAATAATAATAATATCTTGGGACAATCCAATGGAAATGCCAATTAACTTTAGTTCTAATTAAGTCACTTTTTGATATCTATTTTTTTCGACTGTCGGAGCCAGTTATGATTAATTTCGATTATTAAACACGAGATAATTGATATCTCTACTCACTATCTGAGTATTAAGTACTAATGGGCTTCGAGTATCGAAATAATCCGATTTCAAAAAATGTATTTATGATCATTAACTTTAATTGACGTTTGTAGGTTCGGCAGTTAACCTAGAAATATATTTCATATTAATTCATGTTTAACGTCCAAATGCAATTTGCTTAACAATACAACCTTTTCAAAATACCAACTCGCAAATCCTCCAGTTTGTTTGTGGTTCCCGAAGCAGCGGTTGTACGTGCTCGAGCTACTATACTAGGAGATTACTTTTGTTTCTAGAGCAAGGAAATAAGCTGGTTCAGCAATCTGTCGTTGTCTTATTTTGCAGTTGCTGCTTAACAAAACTTTAGTACTATGTATTGCACAGTGTGTTACAACTTACAATCTAGATGGGCAATATTGAATTTAGACATTGGTATATTGTTAATATACTTATTCAGAATCAAATCTGTCATAAGCATCATAACCAGTGCGGAAATATGATTTTTTTAAATATGTTTTTACAAGTTGGCAGGTTCCTTGTGCAAGGAACCGTCCAGGTAGATACGAGTGCCACTGCAGTGACAGATATTCTGCCGCCAAGCAGCAGTGTGTAAACATTGCTGTGTTCCGGTGTGAAGGGCACTGTAGCTGGTGAAATTACTGGACACAAAAGATTTAATATCTAATCTTCGTCTTAAGGGTCGGCAACGCGCAAGTGATTCTTTTGGTGTTGCTAGCGTCTATAGGCTGCGATGACTTCTTACCATCAGGCGGGTCGTATGCTTGCTTGCCACCTTGGTTGTGTAAAAAAAACCGCTCCCTCAACAATAGAAAATAGGATCTTTCTAGGTGTCGTGGATCAAGTCTCTTGGGATTTGCATAAAGTATACGTTTGCCAACGATGATGACAAACAACTCTATTGAGTTAGGTATTACCGGTAGCAACTTAAATATGCTTGAGAAAGAGATTCAGCGACATTAGTAAAAGCTCTGTGCTTCCAAACAGATCACCATCATGGTTCCATGTTATATCAGAATAGTCAAATAGTGGAAGGTTTATTATGGGGTAGGTTGTTATTGGTGTAGGGTGGGCTTTGTTTAATTTTGAAAAAGCCAAGCAATAGACAGACGCTTGGTTTATGAAATAATCAACTTACTCATCGCCAATCTCAAAGCTCCGTCTCAAACTAAACGTGGGCGCCTACTACGACAACTTTTGAAGTATGTGAGCTTTTAGAGTGAACTATTACAGTAACTAAAATAATTTTGCCAAAGGTTTATACATTCGTAAAAATATATAACTAATCCGTTAGCTATAATACATAAAGGGTTTAAAATGCATTTTAATATATTTAATTTAGTACACATACATTAACGCTTTTAACTCAGTTAGTTCGCCTTCGGTTGGTAACCTTTGGTTCAATTATAGGTTAAAATCACTTTAATGGGTCGGTCATATCCGGCATTATCGTTTCCGGTAATGTATCGATGAAATTGATAGGTGCTCGCCTGTTTCTATTTTTGTAATAGCTCTCGGGTTGTCATAGCAGTTAATTTTCTCCGCTTTCGTGTGATGTTAATAAAATTAAATTACCTATGTGTATAAAAACCAAGACTTTGGGTCGCTGCGCCAGCGGAGTAATATAAAAATTCATTTGTTTCTCGCACTATTTGCGATGCGATGCGAGTTCGCAGTTATGTGTGGGAGCCCTAAGTAAGTAAGTATAAAAACTTGAATTTCACGACGCGTCGTCGCGTCGACGGCGGTATCGGCGGTATGGATAAAACGTAAAGCTTTAGAGAACTACTAGTATTTATTATTTTCGATCATTCATACACATGAACCGTTGAATAGCACTGTTTAGAGAAAATAACAAACAAATATATTTATAATCGGAGTAGAAAATAATCATATTAGGACATATTAAGCACAGTACATGTAACGTCGCAGTCACTGTACGAATTAATTAAAAGCACTCGGCTGATTAGCCAACTTACTTATCTCTAGGTTTCCGCCGAATGTTATAAATACGATACCTACACAATAATAGTAGTTTATGCACCAAGGGGATAAAGTGGTGTCTTATGTCGCGGGCGTTAAATTGAATCGCGAGCATAACGAAGGATTCTAGCAACTCCCGAGCGCAGCGAGGGAGTATACAGTTAACTCCCGAGCGTAGCGAGGGAGTTAATACTAGAATCCTGAGTACAGAAAGGGATTTAAGCTCGCCCAAGACAGACAACTTTATCCCCGAGGTGAATACACTACTTTTCACACCTAATAATAATATCTTGGGACAATCCACACACGGTCATCTGATCCCAAACTAGGCAGAGCCTGTACTATGGAAACCAGACAAGTGCAGACAACTGATATTAATTTAAATAGTTAAATAACACCCAGACACTTGGTGGGAATTGAACCCACGACCCATTGGGTAGCGGCCAGGATGTCTAACCACTAGACCAACGAGACTGTCAATAATATCAACATAGTGATTTGCGGCGTTAACGCTTTAATAACATCTATTTCATTTTCTTCTCTAGAACACTGGGTTCTGCGCGTCGCGCCCGGTTCGATTTTCAAATGTTTTTTTTTCGTGCAGGTCTCTGCTTAGAGCACACAGTGTTTCATGGGACCAAAAAAATTTCCCTCTCCTGTTTATTGCTTTAATCGATCAAGGTATGCATTTAAAATGCATGAGTAAAACACCCAGGTGTCAAATTCAAATACTTTTTTTTATAAAAAATATAGAAAATTACGTGAGCGTTAACTTATAAAAATTAAATTTAATTCTGAAAACGTAACTATCGAAGATATTTATTTTAAATAAATATTGTCTAATAAAACGTCATTGGACGCATGTTTTCCCTTTTTTATTTTTGGAAATACCCTTCTGGATTTTGAGTTATTAATTCTTTTCATATTTTCGTAATTATTTTTTTTCTTCCTAAAAACGGAAAAGTGGGACTTGTGACTAACACAGGAAGATAGCTCTTAAAAAGGCCTATCGATAATAAAAATACCATGTTCCACTTCCGCGGTCTTTGGAAGATATAGACCATTCTGTTCTAAGGTCAAATTATACAGTATAGGGTTGTCGCAAAAGGTCACTCAATTTCTTAAAAAATAAATAAGTAGGGGTAAGTACTTCCGTTTAAGTAATAAAAAAATGTCACTGACATAGTTATCGTGTAGTACGCCTGAAATTATAGTCAAGATGACAAAGAAAAGCATTCAAAAAATATGTAATCACGATATTTCAGGCGTTTGACAAGTACTGGCGGTGGTGCAGTCCTCATCATCTTTTCTCAATCGCGTACCAACATGAGGGTGGCGCTCTCCAGTCCCCTTTCCATTAAGGTCTCCAGTTGGGGCTTGGATGAACAGCCTCCAGCAAAAAGGGTAAGCCCCTGCTGAGGCAAAGAAGTATCACGGGACTTATTCAACTCCATGATAACAAATAAATTCTGCGTTACCCGGTAACGCAGAATTTATTTCGCTAAGCTATCGTGCCACCAAACAAAAATACGTAATAGATAGCTAGAACAACATAAGCCCGAAGGCATTTATGCGTATGGAAGTACGCAGGTTAAGTTATTATGTATATTTGTGGAGTTTTAGGCACTGAAAACTGTTCCCGCCTTCACCACGTGGAGGTAATCCCCCAGCTTATGTAGGAACCTATCACAAAAAACGGCCTGCCAAGCAAGCAATTTAATTTAACATATTAATGTAAAAAACTATTGTTCAAAACAAAATTAATTAAGGTCAAACAGTATGACAACCCTAACACAATTTTTAAAAAATCAATTTCTCCCAAAGGCCGCGGAAGTGGAACATGGTTTTTTTATTATTGGTAGGCCTTATGAAGAGCTATCTTTCTGTGCTAGTCACAAGTCCCACTTTTGAGTTTCTAAGGAGAAAAAAAATAATAACGAAAATCTGAAAAAAATTAATAACTAAATATCCAAAAGTGATTTTCCGAAAATAAAAATAGAAAAACATGCACCTAAGGATGTTTTATCAGGCTTTTTTTTTTTTAAATAACCAACTTGGATAGTTACGTTTTCAGAATTAATTTTATTTTTTATAAGTTAAAGGTCATGTAAAGTTCAATAATTTTTATAAAAAAAAGTATTTGAATTTGACACCTGGGTGTTTTACTCGTTCATTTTAAATGCATACCTTGATCGATTAAAGCTATAAACAGCAGAGGGAAATTTTTTTGGTCTCATGGAACACTGTGGAGCAGTATTTATTACACTTGTGGTAAAAGTGTTGAGGAATTTTCGTTTGACGTTCGAAATTCAAATTACATTATTACCCGGCTAGACTATAGGGATATAATGAGGCACTTTATGTCATCTTTATATGACATATAATGTGACATTATCGAGCAGGTGGTGTGAAAACATAATTGCGTTATTATGATTGTGCACAAAGAGCGCTGTCCACTAAAACCCATAGTAAAAACTCATAATTATGCCTGTAAACTTCGCGCGATATAAAGCAATGAGCATGCGTCAATAGATTTGATCATCGATATAATATTTAAACTAGATTAGGTGTTACGGCCTGAAAAGTGGCACACAGAAATAGCGCCCTCGTGTCGCTATTTCTTTTCAAGCCACAGCCTGACAAAATTATTTTTGCCTCTTGTGTAGCGGTAATAAACATTACTCTGTGGGCGGGATGCTATTGTAAATAAAATAGAAATAGGGATGAAACGTTATATGTAGTACAAAATATGTATGTCGGTCTGTACTTTTATATGATTTTTATAATATCCTTATTATAGTCCATTACTCGGTAACGATTCATTTAATTTCCAAAATCTTGGTCTCTTCCCGTATCCTGTTATTATGACTAGTTTTCTAGTCAGGTTAAGTCATTATATTAGTTAGGTACTATAACGCAAGTGGCTCTTACCGTCAGTTCATTTTTGTTACGCCTCACAGTTATCATTAATGTGTTTTCGTTGATTAGCCAATTTTAGCCGCAAAGGTAGACGAAATAAATAATTATGGCTTCCAAAATTGCGTACTTCTACTACGTCAAAGTTCTATTTTTAAATATTCTATTATTTAAGTTCACGAAATCGAGCCCAAAAATACTCGTACTTGTTGAACTAACTTTATTTTCTGTTTCGTAAAAATATCTTTGTGGAAAAATATCCTTACGGATCTTTGTTGTTAGAAATTCAACTTCTTTGAACATAACATCAAACAAAAAACATAAACATCAACTTCTTGGTAACATTTATATCTTTCTCTATTGACATGCTAGCAAAATGCAGACGTTACGTGAATCCTTATCAAATAAATCCAACTTGGTGCATCAGGCTTAGCTGTAGTAGTAGTTGTAGCTAGTAGCCTATACACCGACAGTCGACCGCTAAACCATCCTTATAAATCCTTCTTTTTTATTCGAGCACCGTTTTATCTCCATTTTACTTTATGCCGCCTTTGGCGACGTGTACGGATTTAATGCGACGTACGGGAGCTAAGTGGATAAATGGAGATCTGTTTGTATCTTTCTACATTTTTAATTCTTGCCATCGACAATTTTTATAAATAAATGACAGCTGATACCAACTAAATGATTCGATAGAGACCTCTATGCACATGGTCAATATCTAAAACAAACATTGTTATTTGCTTAATGTAGTCTTTTATTTACGCGAATACTTCACATTGAAATAAGACTACTTTTACGGATTATATCTCGGTTTATTATAGATTTTACTTTCCCGTCATTTCGAATGCTTTGCAGCACGCGTGGTCACGGGAGGACTGAGATGTTGAACGTCTTTATGTCACAATTATGCCGGTACATCGGCATAGTAATTGTGCTCAGATCTTCTTAGTTATTATTGTTGGTCCGATCTACGTAGTAAGAGCTTACAACTTTAATCACCCAGGTGATCAAAGTGGAATAAACCACACAGGACTAAGATGTTGCGTCCTTATGTCACAATTATGCCGATGTACCCTCAGATCTTCTTAGAAATTGTTGTTGGTCCGATCTACGGATCTACTAGGTGATTTAATTCCGAGGTGATCAAAGTAGACTAATTAATTCTACTCAAATCACCCAGCTCAAATCACCCAGGTGATTTGATTCTGAGGTGATCAAAGTGGAATAATTTGTCGGAAAAAGTGGAATAAATCATACATAATTATACTGATACAAAACATAGTTTCCTACTATTTATAGACGTCTCATTTTGATTGCTTGAGTGGCAAAATAGTTTGTACAACCACCAAAAAATCATCGCTTAATAAATAAAAACATTTTAGTATTTAATAAAAATATCCATAGATTCTTTCAATACGGCTCAGTTGTTTTTTTTTAATTTCCATGATTGGAATCCACTGTTTGAATTGCTAGTTCCCAATCAAATTCCTATTGACATAGCAAGCGAGAGAATATTGAAAATGGATGCACTAAGCCTTTAGAAGGCTTTATAAGAATTTCCATTTCAATTTCTAATTGATATTCGCACTTAGGACACGCTGAAAAATACACAAGGGGATTACATACATGACATCCGACATGAAATCCATAAAATCCTGTCCTTCTTCTCCTGTTAAATGATTCCAATTACGTTGAAAGTAAGTACCTACTTGTATGATAATGTTAAAATTAGTTAGGGATAATATTCTATTGCTAATAACATTTATTAGGTACTTTTACAGTGTGTTAGTTTAATACATAAATATAAAACAATTTAAAATATAAAAAGCTTTTTCGAAGGTCTCCACTGGCTGCAATACAGTCCTTTAAACGTGACGCACTCTTTCCATGGGAGAATTCTTCACTGCCAATCGTACGGATTGTTTTAGGGACTCCAAATTATCATGGCGCTTAGAGCAAGCCGTACTCTCTAAAACTGACCATAAATCATAATCCAGCGGATTAAGATCGGGACTAGACGACGGCTCAGCCCAGACGGTCAGCTCTGATGAAGTCCGACACTTTCGTTTTCAACCAAGACTGCGTAGACCGAGCTTTATGACCCGGGCGCCGAGTCTTGCTGGAAGGACCATTCTTAGTTATTGAACATGGTGTTGTTAAGGGGCTTCACTACCTTCTCAAGAATAGTATCTTGATACACTTGTGCCGATGTTTTGATACCATACAGAGGGCCTAGACAAGATGCAATCGCTACATAGCGAATCGATTTCTTCATTCGCTAACGGTGTTAATTCCCTACAATTAGTCACGTGGTTTTTCGATGACATGTCATTCTCATACATTTTTATACTTTCTATTAGCGATAGCGATTGTAGAATGTTACATTGTCTAGGGGGGCAGGTTCCTAGTGCAGATCCCACAGGTGAGCTCGGGGGTCCTCTCCACAGACGCGGGGGTTTTAGTGGGTAACAATCCCACATTTTCCGGCCGAGCCCCACAGCTCCGGGGGACCTTTTGAAGTTAGCCACCGCGAAAAAAAAAACACACGGCATTGTACGTCATGAGGTTTAGGATGTAGCCATGGTGGACTAATTTTATTCCATTGAACTTTAATTCGGTTCGGAGTTACTAAATATACCTACGCTCAGGAATAAGCAAAAAATTGTAGGATGAATTGTAATTAGATAACAGTAGGATGAAGTTATTTTTACAGAGATATATGCATACTTACACTAGCGGGCTTGGCGACGTTGTCCAGCTGTAAAAAACGTAGAACACGATTGCATCGCCAGTTGCCACCTACCGTCAATTTTTTATCTAAACCTATCCAGGGGCTTACTCAGACACACAAAATAAAACATTAAAACCAGTCCTGCCGTCTATTTTGAGACCAGTGAGTTGACATAATAATATACGCACATAAGGTAAAGATAAATGTCACAGACTAATGTTCACTAACATGAGAAGAAATAGGAAACAGTTTAAAGATAAACATTCCCTTATATTAAGGAAGCTTTAGTGGAAAAATCGACTATTTATATTTGTTTTTGCTTCACTTCAAATAATCGTACGCCACGTTTGCTACGTAGGACCGATTAGGTAATCGAATAATAATTTGACTGTCTATTGTACAGCTTGAATAAAACGGTAAACCTTAGTTGATCGGTTCACATACTCGAGTCAAAAAGGTGATTCAACTAGTAGCACTTGCCAAAGATAATTTTTTTAAAACAGTCACGTTGGTGTTCTTTTCGTTGTAATCCAATCAATTACAGTTGTCGTATCTTATTCGATTCGCGAGTTTAAGCAAAACTTTTCCACATGACAAGTTTCACTGGATCCTGTAATCGACTGCCAAACTCGGTATAATGGCATTATTTGTAGCGCTTCGTACACGGTTTTACAAGCACTTTTATCAATGCTTTTGTAAACATGTGTGATAAACGGCTATGTACCCTAATACACAAAGTATATTTCGTATTGCTATTAGTATGTTAAAATGATAAAATCTTTTTTTTTTTTAAATGAACCTACTTCAATAACACTGAAAAGTATAAAATAATTTAAATATTATTGAAGTTGGTATTAGCGTACATGCTGTGTATATTTGGCACCAACTTCAATAATATTTAAATTATTTTATAATTTTCAGTGTTATTGAAGTCGAATCATTTTTTTTTAAAGATTTTATTTTTAACTTTTTAGTGATATTTTCATACATAAAGATTGAACCATCGAAGACGGTAAAATGATCTAGGTAGGTTATGATCACATTATCGTATACATAGTTTTACATAATTCATGTTTCCTCAGAAAAAAAAAATCATCATAGTAGTTTACTCTCTCGAATAAAAAAAGAATCCTCGAAATCGGTTCATATTTGTCAGAGTAATGTAATGGAGAACATCAGTTTTATGATTTTTACCAGATAAATTCCTCCACATCGTTCGTGGTCCTTCAGGAAGTTCTTATCCGGTTGTGATATAATTTTGATAAAAATCATACAGATTCATAACAGTGGTTTCTTCTTTCGAATAAAAAAAGAATCATTGAAATTGGTAAATATTTGCCAGAGTTATGACCATTTTTATCCTTAAAAAGCCACAAAGTCATAGGCATTCCTGCAGTTTTCCTGCGCAGTCACCATTCTTGTTTTTTCAGGAACTACTTATTCTTAAGTAATATTTTTTTATGGGACCCAATCAACAGATTAAAGAATAGATGGAAGAAAGATTTTTTTCAAACCGGTTCTTAATTGCCAGAGTTATGCGCGAACATACATAGAAAAAAAAAATATACAGACGAATTGAGAACCTCCTCTTTTTTGAAGTCGGTTAAAAAGTGTTTGCTGTCGCACACATTTTCGATAGTGATCTGAATATGTGATAGGTACCTATCTTAGGTCGTTTTTTTCTATTTCAACCCTCGTAGTGTGAAAATAATTTCTCGCTCCAACTGTATTCGTGTTTCCTCTTAATGGTACTACATCGATTGCTTTCTTCCGCAGATCAAGAAACTCAACTGGTCCGGTTGTCTATGGATAAACACCCGGAGCTAAATAACATGCCAGCGCGGAACCTAAATGCGGGCCGTTTCCTTACAATGCATAAACGACGTAAAAAGCGTTTACTGACCCGTTCCCTGTACCACGAGATGGCCCTGTTGGATGACCTACAATTAGGCCAAGTGCAGGTAAGTACCCACTAGATTGATACGGATGATACGCGACTGCGGGGAAGGGCAAGCTTTATCGACCATGTCAACGAATACTCGAAATATTAATAACGTTATTTCGTGAGAACCGCAAAGCATTGCGCGTCAGAGAAACCGTTGCGGCCAATCGCAACACAGCTGTTACCTGGAACATTGTGGCGGAATTAGCTATGCGGCGAGATCATTATGCGGCTTAATTGCCATGTTCTACGCGCCGGCGTCACTTATTGTCTCCCCATCATGGTCATTCCGCAGTCCTTCGCCGTACGTCGCGTATTGTTCCTAGCTCAGCCGCAAATTTAAATGTCGTTTGTTTGTATTCAAGAGTCGTACTCACGCACTATTTGTATTTGTAGGTATGTTGTTGTGACATATTGTCGAATATCGTTCTGCGTTTCAAGTAGTTTAGGCAAGGACGTAGCAACGCGAATGAAAAACTACTCGTTTCAGTGCATTCCTCTGTCCGTTTTTTAAATTATTGTATTGTTTTAGAATATTTAATGACTCACAAAATGGTGACTGCCTCAAGTACAGCATGCAATAATCCTAACATTTAAAATGCAGTACGAATCTATTTGTCTATCTGAATAGCAATGGAACTATTCTGAAATGTAATTAAGTTTGATGCTGTCATCATTACGTGCGTTTATGCATTTCCCATTGCGAACGTACATACTCTTTGTTGCTGTTATATACATACTATGTATACCAGCGTAACGTCACGCGACGGACATTAATAGAATTGGCGGTCACATAAATGTTTTATTTGTTTACCATGTTAATTTAGACCAAGTTCATACAAAACTCTGTTAATAACAATTAATGTATTCGTTGACGTTTCTTTACAAGAGAACACGCATTATTTGTGTAACAAAAATGCGTGGGGCTCGCGTGGCGTTTGATGAATGTTAAAATTCTTTCCTGATGCGGTGCGTCGGTGATTGACAACGGTGCACAAATTCACCCTTGATCCACAATCAATCCTACTCATAAAAGTTCGTTGGCTCAGTCCGATGCGACTTCTCGCGATTTGATTTCTTCTGTTCGCAACGCGACTGTACTGCTCGCACGATTTGCAACGGACATTTTTTACCGCAGCTACTGTATAGCATATTAAAAATAAAATGTCACTATACGGTAAAATGTACGTTAGAAAAATCAATCTGTTTGGAAGGCGAACAAAGATTTCATACGGTTGAATTTAAAAAATAAATTGTTATAATAAGGTATCAATTGAAAGCATTTTTTCGTTTAGTGACATTATTACTTTGAATGTGCCTCTTATTATTAATAATAATGGATGATTTTCTTTTCACTTCTGTTGCAGTGCATCCTGAACCAATCCATGCTCTGGAAGTTCAATGCGTTCACTTTAGAGAACGTTTCTGGCGGTAATATTCCAATTGTCGTTTATTAATTATTGTTTATGTGTGAAGATTGAAAAAGCCAGGAATTAGATTGTGCCCAAGTACTTTTTGTTCTAGTAATGTTTATGGGTGAATGTGTAATATTAATATCTATAATGCCTTAACTTAACCCTTTCACAATGGCACTTTACTAATTGGCTATTTCACTCTTAGATTGAATATATTTGAAAAAGAGAAAGACCATATTACAGCTGCTTTGATCCTGCATTACCATAAAACGTATCGTGTTTTCTATGAGACATTCGTTCGAAACCTCACACCTCAGCAACCTCATCAGTCCCATTATACAGAAACAGTGATACTATTACTATTTCGATATACTGCGTACTTAATAATAAATGATTATTTTGTATGAAATTCGTTTAACGGAAACCTTAATGAGGACGGATGTCGTATGTTCTAGACATCCTTTGTTATAATGTAATAAACTATCTACATAATTAATAAACTATTTTTTTATTAATAAGGTTTTAATTTATCATAAAATACGTAGACTGCGTTTGTTATTATTTTCTTTTCTTTTATTGCTATTTAATTCCTACCCACGCAGTTTTTAAACAGTAAAAAAACTGATATTAATGAATGACTCAGAGCTAGATCTGAACTATAGAGTGGGTGTTCTCAAATATATATGTACATCATATTGAATTCCTTTTTATGCAGAGCAGCCAACGGACCACATCGCTCTCTGCTCGGAAGCATTGGCATGCAAAGGCAAGACCATTCGTGAAGTACCCTTTAGTGCGGCAGTAAGTCTCTAAAACTCGGTAATTTCACCAGCTGCAGTGTCCTTCAAATCGGAACACAAGGTTTACACATCATCATCATGACCATAACCAGCCGGAAGACGTCCACTGCTGAACATAGGCCTTGGACCTAGTGGGAGGCCTGCCTACGCTGCTTCTTCCGGTTCGTGGTCACCACTCGAGAACCTTTCTTCCCCAACGGTTATGGTTTTCCGAGCGATGGGGCCTGCCCATTGCCACTTCAACTTACAGATTTTAAGAGCTATGTCGGTGACCTTGGTCCTTCGGCGAATCTCCTCATTTCGGATTCTGTCGCGCAAAGAAACTCCGAGCATAGCTCTCTCCATAGCTCGTTGTGTGACTCTGAGCTTATCCAAAAGGCCAACAGTTAGGGACCACGTCTCAGTACGTCACGTCACGTGTCATCACCGGCACACACACTGGTTAAAAACCTTCGTCTTCAGGCACTGCGGTATTTCGGACGAGAAGATTTCACGTAGTTTCCCGAACGCTGCCCATCCGAGTTGGATTCTTCGGACGACCTCTTTGTCGAATTTGGACCGACCTAACTGGATAGTTTGTCCTAGGTATACGTAGTGGTCAACAAAATCAAGTGTATCGTTCCCAACAACTACCGGTACGGATGCAACATGGACATTAGACATGATCTTCGTCTTGTCCATGTTCATTTTAAGACCCACCTGTTGGGAAACGCTACTGAGGTCGCTGAGCATCGTATTGAGGTCCTCCAGCGACTCTGCCATAATGACTATACTGTCGGCAAAACGAAGGTGAGTGATGTATTCGCCATTGATGTTGATGCCGAAACTGTTCCAGTCCAAGAGCTTAAAAACGTCCTCTAATGCGTTTGAGAACAATTTCGGAGAAATAACGTCTCCCTGTCTCACACCTCGCTGCAGTGGGATTGGTTTCGTACTCTCGTCCTGTAGTCGGATGGACATGGTGGCGTTGCTGTACAAACACTTCAACACTTCGATGTACCTATAGTCAATGTGGCACCACTGGAGGGACTGCAATACCGCCCAGGTCTCGATTGAATTAAAGGCTTTCTCGTACTCTACAAACACTAGACATAATGGCCGATTATACTTCTCGGTCTTCTGTATAATCTGGCGGAGCGTATGTATGTGGTTTACGGTGCTAAAGCCTTTTCGGAACCCGGCTTGTTCGGGAGGCTGGAAGTCATCAAACCTACGTTCGCGTCGGTTCGTAATAACTCGAAAACAGCTTGTATACATGGCTCAGGAGTGAGATAGGTCTATAATTCTTCAATAAGGTGTTATCACCTTTTTTGACGAAAAGAACCACCACACTCCTGTGCCATGCTTCTGGCGTAGTACCCTCGAGTAATAATAAGATTTACACATGGCGTCCAAATATCTGATACTGTGCTATTATATTTGGATGGTCCCTTGCACAAGGGACCTAAAAGACATCTAGCTAGCATAAATCAGCATTCTTACACGAAACACGCATTGTGGATATTTATTCAAATGCAGCTATTACGTAGCTTAAACAATATTTCTTAATGCAACTCAATTTAAAAACACCAAAGCTAGATCGTGACCGAAAATAACCTCAAAAGTAAAACGCACCACTGGTGCGTTTTCTTCAAGTGTGTGACGGATGCTGAACACACGCTGAAGGACAAAAAACCATATGCTCTGTTTCTTTCTATCACATGTAATACATAAATGCATTCTTTTCCTGTGCGAATGAGAAAGAAAGTGCCCATCTCGCTATAAAAAATATAAACATATATGAAATAATCATTTTTGTGAGATGTTACGTCCAGCCTTACAAAATTCTACAATAGTAATACATTTTAGATATGTAACCTTGAGGAATGTAATGGAACTGTATATTGCAAACCTGCAGACGAGCGTCTTGATGATGGTTTTTTGTTGCGACTAGTCGCAGTGTAGGATCGAACTTGTCTGTGGATCGATATTATCATAAATTCAATTTAAGTGGATTTATGTTGTACGCGTTGTTGTGTAAGATGTAATCAATATTTTCCCTAGTGCAGTGGTTCCCAAACTTGATTGGGCTCCGACCCACCTAACAAAAACTGGCAAATTCGGGACCCACCTCTTGGCTGTCTTAAAACATATTGGTAACGCTCAGATCCTAGTCTCTGTGTTCAGAGGGAAGCCAATATTCGCCAACGCGAAGCCTCATGACATGGACTGGCTAAGTTTGTTTCAAGGTAGCAATTTTTTTTTTAACCGACTTCAAAAAAGGAGGTTCTGTATTCGACGCGTATGTATGTAATATTAATAAAAATGCGTAATATTCATATATGTTAGTCTATATGGGCTTCTAAACGAATTTACCAAATTTCACGAGTGTATGTATGTATGTATGTATGTATGTATGTATGTATGTAGGTTTGTCCGCGGATTTCTCAGAAACTACAAGTCCGATTTCGAAAATTCTTTTTGCAATAGTTATAGTATCTTTCAACTTAGGGTAGAGTACAAATTTCATCAAAATCGGTCCAGTAGTTTAAGAGATATAAACTTTTTATGTTTTCAGTAAGTTACTGTAATGTAGACGTTCGAGTTGCGTGATAGTGCTGATACCTATCTTGGTAAAATAAAAACCGACTTCAAAGTAAATTATCTAAAAAGCATAAAATAACGAAAATATTATTGAAGTTGGTGCAGAATATACACAGCAGGTACGCTAACACCAACTTCAATCATATTTTCGTTATTTTATGCTTTTTAGATAATTTACTTTGAAGTCGGTTTTTATTTTTTAAAAAATAGTTTATTATATTTTACGTTATTCTGTTATTATCACAAATAACATATATATTGTAATTTAGAAACTTAAGTCAAACAATGGAAATTTAAGCGACATCAATATGGATGAAGGACTGTACAGATAAGAAAAACAACTTTAATTTGGAATAGAACTTTTTAATCCTACTACTTAATCGCAGCAACCTATCCAACGAATCCAAATTCGGTGGGTCTACGTTTATTAGTGCAGAGATTCCGTGACCAAGGTGGTCACGGAATCTCTGCACTAATAAACTGCTCCATCATCAGACCCTAATCACCATTTTTGTAGCAACTACTCGTCAGTGTTGCCAGGTGTAATTTCAAAATACCAGGAGAATTGAAGCCAAAAATCAGGAGATCAACCAAAAAAATCAGGAGATTTTGATTTTATGTATAAATTTGCTTTATTCTTGAGCCCAAGCTCGGTGAGTCTACCTTTATTGGTATAGAGATCCCATGACCACCTTCCTGCTCCATCATCAGACCCTGCACCATTTTTCTAGCAACTATTCGTCGAGACCTATCTAACGAGACCAAACTCGGTGGGTCTACCTTTATTAGTGCAGATATCCCATGACCACCTTCCTGCTCCATCATCAGACCCTGCACCATTTTTCTAGCAACTATTCGTCGAGACCTATCTAACGAGACCAAACTCGGTGGGTCTACCTTTATTAGTGCAGAGATCCCATGACCACCTTCCTGCTCCATCATCAGACCCTGATCACCATTTTTCTAGCAACTACTCGTCGAGACCTATCTAACGAGACCAAACTCGGTGGGTCTACCTTTATTGGTGCAAAGATCCCATGACCACCTTCCAGCTCCATCATCAGACCCTGATCACCATTTTTCTAGCAACTACTCGTCGAGACCTACCTAATGAGCCCAAACTCGGTGGGTCTACGTTTATTGGTGCAGAGATCCCATGACCACCTTCCTGCTCTATCATCAGACCCCGATCACCATTTTTCTGGCAAGTACTCGTCGAGACCTATCCAACGAGCCCAAACTCGATGGGTCTAGGTTTATTGGGGCCGAGATCCTGCTACCACCTTCTTGCTGATCATCATCAGACCCTGGTGAATGTTACCATTTTATTTAGTATTATCGGATTTACATATATAGTAAATTTCAGATTTATATTTCGGACAATTCTAATAGAATTAATTTTATACAAAATATCCCTTCCTCGACACGGAAAAGAGCTGATGGTCTTCAAACAATGATAAATAAAAAAAACCGCATTCAAATCCGTTCACTGGTTGGGCCGCTCAACCGCTACGTTGCCACAGATAGACATACATACAGACAGACTTCCGGACATAGGCGTCAAACTTATAACTCGTTTTTGGTGGGGGGGTTAAGAAATATCACAAAAACAAATGACGTCCGACTCAGGCTCACCAATTTACACAAAATGCATTTCGCCGTCTGTCCCAACCAAAGATATTATATATGAACGTAGTGAAAAATTCTAAATCTACGGTCCCGACCCCCCGCTCGCTCCTCTCCTCTCACAGTCATCGAACGCGAGCGCCACCGCACCCATCCCTCAATTGCGGACCAGCTGTAAGCCCGATCCGTCGGGTTTTCAGGGCCCACTTAATATTCGCTCGCGACCCACCAGTGGGTCGCGACCCACACTTTGGGAACCTAGGCCCTAGTGTATTATAATTATAATAAAAATAAAAACAATTAACCTTTTTTAACTTGACATCAGTAACTAGGTACGAGTACTATTCCGATATCATTATACTATTCCTTATATTAAGAGTATTGGTTGTGGACTATTCATACTCCTGGCGCAGTGATTCTTCAATTATTCTTATATTATTAAGTTTTCTGTGTGAAAAATGCCATCTGAATTCTATCTAGGCTGCAAAAGCGTAGATGATTATATTCTTGAACATAGTGGAAAGTCCCATGGGGTGTCCGGATAAAGAATAGCACTCACCCAACTCCTACGGTTTTGTGTCGCAACAGGTGACTAAGGGAAAACCAGAATACGGGCAGCATCGTATTTCTATTGGATTTTACTACCTACTTACGAGTATACTGCGATCCCCAAGACGCCTGCGAATCATGGGGCTTATAGCAACCCTTCCCTTGTAAGGGGGATACCTTTGTTCAGCAGTGGACGCCTTGCAGCTAATGATGCTGGAGTACACAACACATAAAGAATTATTGTTAAACATACAAGTTTGTATTAGCTCTTAGGAAGTGATTTTGGAAATTTCTTTCTCAGTATTTCCTTACGTATTGTAGTAATAACAGTCCCAAATTTCCATTTTTTTGGCACGCGCCGGACGCACCGCACGCAAGGCTCGCAACGGATTTTAGTTTGCTTTGTATGATTTTTCCGTTACGTGCCGTGCGTGCGGTGCGTCCGGCGCGGGCCAATGGACGCGTACCTTAATAGTTCTATATTAAAAATATACGGACTCGACTTTACGGACATACTACTCTGATACGTTATAAACAAATACCGAGTCGCCCATCTGCACGCAATGTACAGTTTTTAAAACTCTGTAAACGATTTGTTTCATTTTACGTTCCATTGTATTTCGCTATTGATGGTACGTGAGACGTATGCTACTATTCTTATTATGCATAATGTCATAATATTATGGCATATTTTAATATAAACCTATTATTATCAAGCTTGGTTGTAAACGGTGCAGGGGGGTATAAGGGAAGAAAAGTCTATCTATCTGTATTAGTTACAATAATCATTTTAGCATTAGAAAAGGGTAAAATAAGGGGTTGTCCCGTTAAGCATAGCACATTCCCATCTCTTCCCGTAGTTCATCTTAGGAGGCGACGAAGGTAAAACCAGAAGAGGGGCATTAGTATCGAATGTAACATATTATTATTTGGCTGCGATCTTCTATGCATAGTGCAGGGTTCCCAACTTGATTCCCCTGGATTTAGATCTATTATTTATCGGGCAGTTGGGATTTTAAGCGTATAATATTGATAGGACTATAAAAAATCCCATAATTAGCTGTAAAATGAATTAAAAATAAATAGATATCTAGCTAAATCTTGTCCTCACGGTCCCACTTTTGAACGAGGGTGTAGATCGCGCCTTTTTATATAAATAGGTATCAATGTGTTAAGAATAAGAGTACTTCGGAAAAGCTGTCGTTGGTTCCAATGTTTTAGAGCAATATGGGATGGTGGATCGATATCGTTTTCAAAGTAGGTAGGTACGTAAAGTTCAGTGGTACCTTCTTTTTTGATGCGGGGGAAATCTTCTAAAGATCCCCGGGAGTTGTGGGGCTCGACCGGGGTATGTAGGATTCTTACTCACTAAAACCCCCGCGGCTGTCGCATCGGCACATGAGAGGGGGGACCCCAGGGCTCTCCGGTGGGATCTGCACCAGGGGCCCCTCAGTGCCTTGCCTTTAGCCCGCCGCCGGGGGCGCATTGTAGCCCCCCAGGAAACTGACACGGTACTCACGGGGACGGGGGTCGCAACCGCCGTCCTCCTCGGAGTCGCCGCCGTACTCAATGGACGCTCAAAGGGCCCACACCCTGAGCGTCCAGCGATTCCGAAGGAAAGTTCAGTGGTACCTAGGTATTGTGACGTAATTTTAGGAGGAAACTTTTGAAATGGTCGGCAGCCCTGTGTAAGGGGGAGGTACTTTCCTAGATGAGTTACTCCAATTGTGTACCCCACGTCTCTTTCGGTATAACGAGTATAAATTCAATTATTTATGACTTATTAGTTATAGATGGAGGATAGAACCACATTGTAATAAACGTAATAAGCTAAGAGGATCTGGAAGTTTATTTTGGAAGCCTTGGCCTATAAATCGTCCCGGCGCGCCTGACCATAGCCTCTCCCAAGAACGAAGGACGAATGATTTCATAGTAATTAAAGTCATGGCTAGCTGTTGCCGAATACAAACGTACTACGTACGCGCTAATATTACCATAAATTATAATGAACAAACTTCAAATCCCATATTCCAATCAGACAATGATAATGTAAATACATGACCAAATGGTGTTCGACCTTATAACAGATTTTTTACAGTGTAGAAGTGCACATATGGTCGATAATCAGCTGCAGTATCGTGTGGAATGGAATTTACACGATTCTGCAGCTGCGATGATTGTATGCTCCCTTTTAAGATATATTACCTTGCTAGTTGCTAGTTACAACGTCATCTACGACGTTCTCATAACGTTGTGCCTCAGTGGCGCACGGAAAACCGCCTGCTTTACAAACTTGAGGTAACGAGTTTAAATCGGGACAGTAATGGCAACTTTGTGTTGTTTCACCTTACTAGTTCGTAGAATAGAGGTTGATGATCATTGCTGAAAAATCAGATGCGTCGGATAGGTACGTCAAAACACGCGTCGGCCTCCAATCGACGGTTGTGTATGCGCAAGCGATTGTACACTATAATATCCTATAATATATATATATATATATATATAATACAGTAATACCCCACTTTACGCGAGGGATACGTTCCAGACAAAATCGCGTTAATCTAAATTCGCGTATAACGGGGTATGACGAAATAACACGCCAAATAAATAATTAGAATAGAATAAAATATACTTACTTTATAGTACACCAAAAAAAAAGAAGAAGAAAATGGTTCGACTTATTACAAACAAAAACAACAAATAACAACAATATAGAACAAACAATAAAGAATTATATATCAAATTGTGCATCTCTTTTGACTTTTCACACGCATAGGGCCCATACAAAGGGTTATTATTGCAAAAATGAAACAGAATTTTTATCGTCGTCTCTAAACTCAAGCTCTTACGCATCGGCGCCATTTTAATTCGTAATATGTATAGGTAATTAGTTTTGCGCAACTTATTGACAAAGAAACAATATCATTTACAAAATTAGGCAATAAATCAAAAGAAAACTATTTATTATTTAAACTGTTAAGGTAACTAACAATAATACCAATTTAACTTTTTTAAACTAAGATTCGCGTTGCTATTGGTTAGCGCAATCAATCACGCTACCCACACGAAACGCGGTATGGACCAATCAATGCAACCGCGTACAGCGGGGTAAATTAGCGTGAAATTTATGAATCGCGTTATAACGAATTCGCGCTGTGTGGGGTCGCGTAAAACGGGGTATTACTGTAGTTGGATCATCTTTTTAAAGATTGGCTGCTGTAGCCGTGTTAGGAGAACAATATTATTAATACAAAAGACAACGGCACTGCACTGCGCAGATAAGTTACTTCCTAATAGACGAACGTTATAATTCGGTTAAAAATAAATAACATTAAAAAAAATAATGACTAGTATTACCAGCCACTACGCTAAAACCCGCCCCGCGATCGCTACTTTAAATACTCTTAATAACGAGGCCCTCGCTCTCCAGGTCGCTGTCTGCCGGTCCTGTGCGTGCACTTGTTCCACATCTACGGCCTTATATCCCACTTCAGACTGGACGCGGCTAAAACCTGGAAGCTGTTCAGCCTCATCGAAGAGGGCTACCATAGCACCAACCCATACCACAACTCGATTCACGCAGCCGATGTCACGCAAGCTATGCACTGCTTCTTGCAGCAAAAGCAGGTTAGTAGTAATGTAGTTATAGTAGCACTCAAAAATTATATAGTATTAGTCACCGTAGTAGTTTAAGAGACATTGTAGAAGGCAAGAACGCTGCGTGCCTAAATTTGGAGCTGCTTGATGGCCAAATTGTATTTTGTTCCTGCAGTTCATATTTTTGCCAGTGTTCTTTGGGGAGTCGCTGTGCTAATAGCTGACTGCCGCACTCACAAACGTCAGTTATCGTTAATTCTAAGTAAGCCATATTTTTACTCTAATTATTTCGACTCGGAGCCGTTTACGCTTATTTTTCACTATCGAGTACGAGATTATCGATATCTCTACTCACTGTCAGTGTATAAAGTATTAATTGGCTGTGAGTTTCGAAATTGTTTGTCGTGTTTTGTTGTGTTGTATTATATATAATATTTATTACATAATTTACTTTGTATTTTTGTATGTAGTCATTTGTTGTAGACTTGTTTGTATCCTCAACAGTATTTAAATTTTTCTCCAAATTCTCCATCACTCAAAGGTTAGCTGTCAGAAAACTCAATGTCCCAAACACGCCTTTGTGCATTAATTTTCTTTATTTTATAATAATGTGTAATATTATTGTGTGCAATAAAGAATAAGAATTTATAGAATCGTAAACTATGCATTTGATCATGTCATGATCTTCAACAAAGTGTTGTGCATGAGCCCAAAAAGGTTTCAGAGTAAAAAGAGCGCGAGCGGAGCTGAGCGGGTCAGCTCATAGGTCACACTAAAAGTTTCCGGAAATGGCCACTTACATAAACAATATTTAAAAAGTAATTACAACATTTTAAAATGGAACTCTTTGGCTGTAGAATGCAGTTTGTTTCATCTGACTGTCAATTGTTTTTAAATTGTGGCTTCATTTTAAAAATTGCGTGTCTACTTTAGAATTGATTGAACTCGGGAAATTTTTCGTAGTATGATTTTCTACGATTTTAAGTGTAATTTGACAGCTCAACAGAGCATCGCTCGGCTTCAATCTGCTTTTGGCGATAAAGCACCATGCAAGTCGACTATTTATAGCTGGTTTGCAAAATTCAAGCGCGGTCGTGTCAATCTCAGTAACGAATCTCGCGATGGTCGCCCGTCCACCGCTGTGAACAACAAAAACGTCGATGCTGTGCGCCGTATGATTGAAACAGACAGGCATCCTTAGACAGGCAGGCGCATCCTTAGACAGGCAGGCGCATCCTTAGACAGGCATGCGCATCCTTAGACATAGGCATGAGTCAAATACAATCAATCCTACACAAACATTTGAGTGTGAGAAAGCTGTGCTCACGGTGGATCCCACACAATTTGACCGAGGCTCAAAAAACAGACCGCGTCACTTGGTGCAGTTCCATGCTTACCAGATTCAACGAAGGTGCGTCAAATTTGGTGTGGGACATACTAACAGGTGACGAAACATGTATTTATTGCTACGATCCCAAAACAAAGCAGCAATCGAGCGTATGGGTCTTTAAAGAAGAGCCGAGCCGATGAGAGATAGGCTTTTGACTGCGTAGACGACACGATGGTCATGAAATTACTCCACTATGGTGTAAGGAATAAAGCTCTAGACCTTCTGACTTCATATTTGAATAATAGAATTCAGAAGGTCGATGTAAACGGTAAGAGATCTCCAGGTTCCGTGGTTTCCCTGGGCGTCCCTCAAGGTTCAATATTAGGCCCATTTTTGTTTTTAATATATTTGACTTAACATACTTTGAGGGGGACAAACTTAATATTGTATTGTTCGCGGATGATACAACTCTTCTATTTAAAGTTAAGCGTAAACTCCATGATTATGACGAAGTGAACTATGTCCTTTCTATGGTTGTCCATTGGTTCAATGTTAACAATTTAAAACTCAATGAGACCAAAACTGAATGTACGAAATTTGTAACTCCTAATGTGAGACAGCTGGCAACCAATGTAGAAATAAATGGAGCATCGTTTGACCTTGAGGTTTTGACTGTGTTTTTAGGTATAACAATTGACGCCAAACTACAATGGGGCCCAGAAATTAATAAGTTGTAGGGTAGGCTATGTTCCGTGGCTTATGCAGTCAAGAAAATTAGACGTTTAACTGATGTTGAAACCGCTAGAATTGTTTATTTCAGATATTTTAACAGTGTTATGTTATGGTATATGTTATGTCATGGTGTTATGGTATATTACTGTGGGGATCTTCTGCAGAACTTAATACTATTTTTATTCTGCAGAATAGAGCTGTGAGAACCATTTACAATCTGGCTGATTCACTTAGAGCGGAATTCAAAGAGATAGATATTCTAACGGTTGTATCACAATACATATTTGAAAATTTAGTTTATGTTAAAAAAATATCAATTCTTTTTTTTTTTTCCTTTATTAATCATAGAATCAACAGCACATTGTATTATTTAAAATGTATATAGATATCCTACCATATTGCCAGTAACAGATTCTTACTATTTAGTACCAGTAGTTATAATTGCGCTTGAAGAGCTCGACTCTCATACAGAAATTTCAAATAATTGAATGAAATTACTAACAGAAAAGTTTAGTTTTAAGGTACGCATCTGAAAACTTGTAAGCATTGTTTGTGTGTGTGTGTGTGTGTGCCGTATGTGTAAGACTAGGAGTGTGTACGTGTGTGCAGTAACATAGTTAACAATGATGTTGTATGGACAAATTGTAGTGGTGACATTTTCATTGATTAATTGCGAGTAAAGGTTAGTGCGACTTGTTTTTTAAAAGATGCCTTACTATGATGGAAGATATCAATTGCCGAAAAATCTTTATTGTAGCTACTTAAAGTACGATTCGTTATTGAGTTTTGAGCATAATTTGTGCGGCAAAACGGTACGTGAAACAACGATGTGTGTCTAGTACGCTACAAAGGTGCTTTAAGCCTAAGAAAATCTATTGTAAGTTCAAGACAATTAATTCTATCGTGGCAGATGTCGTGTAGAAACAACATCTGCAGTAAAGTCCGTCTGTCTTTTAATTGTAATAGATTATGATATTTACACGATTCAAAGTAAGTCTTGTGATTGTTGTTAGTTCTATAATTTAATACTTTAACAAATTTCATTTGAATTTTCTCTATGTTCTGTATGTATATCATATAGTTCGGGCTCCACACGTTACAGCAATATTCCAAAACACTTCGGACATAAGCAAAATATAATACTTTAATGCACTCTGGATCTGTAAATGGGCGACTCACACGGAGTACGAAACCTAGGTTTTTATAAGCTTTCCTACATACTGCATCTACTTGTTCAGGCATTAACATTTTTGAGTCAAAGGACACGCCAAGATCTGTTACACTTTGTTTGACATCCAGAGGTACATTGTTTAATGCATACTGAAAATTAACTTTGTTTTTATTAAGAGTGAAACTAATTTGGAGGCATTTTGAGATGTTGACACCGATACGATTCTCCTCAAAATAGCTGCAAAGTCGATTTAAGTCATTTTGGAGTTCATGTGCGTCAGCCGCTGTTTTGATTTTTGCGTAAATCTTAGTATCATCGGCATACATCAGGAAGTTGGCGAACTGGAAGCAGTCACCTATATCATACAGATATGAAGCGTACAGCAATGGGCCTAATATAGAGCCCTGTGGTACACCAGAGGGAACATCAACGAGATCCGATCGACTTCCAGCCATAACTACAGCCTGAGCACGATTACGCAGATAAGACTCTACCCAACGCAAAAGATTTCCTCGAATTCCGAGCTCTTGCAGCTTACGCAAAAGAATGTCATGGTCCACGCGGTCAAAGGCCTTTTCAAAGTCAGTATATATGACATCAATTTGATAGCCATCTTCCATTCCACGAAGGACATTACAAACGAAAACTGAAAGATTGGTACTGGTAGAACGACCACGCACGAAACCATGCTGCTGCATAGGTAGGTGATGAACGATTAGTGAGTATACGTGACGATGGACTACCCTTTCCATTACTTTACTAAGTACATTAAGGATCGATATCGGTCTATAATTTTCAATAGATGTTTTCGAAGCCTTTTTATGTACAGGTACGATATTAGCAGTTTTCCAAATTTTTGGAACATATCCTTCTGAAAAACATTTATTGAAAAGTACAGCTATAGGGCCAGCCAATGATTCAGCACAATTAATGAAAAAATACGGTGGGAGCCCATCACTGCCCGGGCATTTAAATTGATCGAGGTTTTTAAGTAACTTTAATATATCCATTGCTGTTATATGTATATCACAAATGATATCATGACTTATGGCTTTCTGTTCGGAGAACTCATTACACATTTGTGCTGGAAAGTTGAAATTTTGATAGAAGAAGTCATTAAATGCATTGCATATGTCCAATTCATTGGTAAGAGTCTCGTTATTGTAATACATTATACTAGGATAATTTGATTTACTTTTTCTTTTTGATTTCACATATGTCCATAAATTCTTTGGCTTTTCTTTGATTTTATTCTGAGAGTATGCAATATATGCTAAATAGCACTCATGCTCAAGTTTCTTTAAACGAGATCTAAGTACTGAGAATGAATTGTAATCACTAGGATTATGATGTTTTTTCCAAAGATGGTGGTATTTTGCCTTTTCTTTAATTAATTTTATTAAACTACTAGTGTACCATACCGGATAAGTATGTCTCTGTGATACGACTTTTTGAGGGACAAACTTAGCAATAGCTGTATATAAATAAGAGTAAAATTTATCAAAAGCATCAAAAGTTCTTTTAAAAAGTATAGTGATACACATAATATTAATACCCGGAACAAACACGATCTTGTTGTACATGCCACGCGTCTTCACAGAAGAGCCAAATCGTTTATGGGCCAAAGTATACGCTTTTATAACAAACTGCCATAGGATATCCGAGATCTTCCAATAAAGAAATTTAAACCTTTGCCGATAGTCAAAAAAGGCTTATTATAAAATCTCGGATTACCTGGAGGATAAAGCTGCGTGGGCTTGAACTGCTCAACTCATGCAAGCTTAGAATTTTAAGGCTGACTTATGTATCTATAATTTGTATAACTTTAAAAAAAAATACATAAAAAAGACAAGCCCGCTGAGTTTCTTGCCGGATCTTCTCAGTAGCGGCCGCGTTACGATCCGGTGGTAGTTTGTAAAAATGATTTTTGTGTAAGTGCCTCCGTGGGGCCTATACATAATAATGATATTTTGACTTTTTTGCCGAAGAGTATGAAAAACACGTTTCTGAGGTCTCCACGGAGGAGTGTACATGCGTGTACTTAGGTTATAAGAAACGGAAACACAATTTATATGTAACACAATCTTTATTAATGTCAATGTAAAATTTAGTTCATGTGTCCGCGATAGATGTCGCTTTAGATCACGGTGGTAGAATTCGCAGGTTGTTACAACATGTAAAGAATATAAAATAAAGGATTATTCTGTCACTAGACTCACCGAAGTATACACTGTTTTATTCAATTATCGCAAGTCACCTTTAGTACCCAATTTAGGTATCTATTTCAGCTATCGAAGAGGGCATTATATTAAAAGTAAACTCACGAAATCCAGGCCTTAGGTGAGCCCTAAACAGGAGTGGCACAAAAGTTTTCAAAATTCGTTTAATCGCATGAAAAAGTGCATTTACGCAAAGGGAGAATATTTTGAGAAACAATAAATTCATTTTTGACCTTTAATAGTATTTGTTTCATATTCATTCCGGAAACTTTTAGTGCGCCCTACGTATTGAATAAAAATAATTGTAAAGTGGGGGTCGAACCGAACCCACAACTTATTAAGCAGCGGCCAGGGTGTCCACTAGACAGACGGGGTCTTTAGGAACATAATAAGTGTGTCAGTTTCTATTACGGGACTTTTTCAATGTAGGTACACAAATACATAACGTAAAAGAGAAATTATCGGTACAAGGGACATCGCATTGCATTTATAATGAGTTTACATTGCGATAGTGATGCAGAATCCCAAAACTAATTCGTGGTTGCTTAAATTTATCGGAGATCTGTTTATTTTGATGTGTAATTCTGTAAACAGGAGTATGTGTAAACGTTGGCGATTAGATAAATACTCCCGCGCGTGACTGACCTCTTAGGGAAACAAGTGCATCTGCATATAGAAAATATACAAGGATTTCTAATTGAGAAAGCATAAGATAGCGTTGTTCTTTTATATTGCAATTGCAATGCAACTACAACATAGCAATGAAAAGAAAATAACTGATATAAACTGTATGAACAAAGCGCGGCGGTCTGGAGCCTTACCATGAAGCGTGACAATATTATGGTCACGTGACCACTCACCTGTTTGGGTGACGTAATAGCTGGGTGGCCTGCTAATTAGTGCGCTCATGGTAGTAAGACAGGTCACTTTTCTTATTAAACTGATAAGAGTTCAAGCTAAGGCCCCTGGTCTGAAAGCCATTACGTTTAATTAACCGACTTAAAAAAAAAGGAGGAGGTTATCAATTCGGTTGTATGTTTTTTTTTTTATTATTCTTTTTTTTATGTTTGTTACCTCAGAACTCTGTCGTTTACGAACCGATTTGGAAAATTATTTTTTTAATTGAAAGTATATGCTTCCAGATTGGTCCCATTTTTTTCAAAATCAAGTTCTGATGATGGGAACCATGAGTAACTGAGGGAACTCCTTAAATATTATAGGCATACATATAACGTTTTTGGTATTTTTAGAAACTAGTCAAGCATTTTCATTCAGAAAGTATCATTTGGTGAAGTGGATCTGATGAAGAAGGCCATAAATGGCCACCGGAACTCTGTAATAAAATTAAAAATCCATCCTATCCTAGCCGTGCCTACTAAACGTAGAACTATAGAATTTGGACTCGATGGATAGTTCTCGACGAGTAGTTGCTAGAAAAATGGAGATCAGGGTCTGATGGTGGAGCAGGAAGGTTGTCACGGGATCTCTGCACCAATAAACGTAGATCCACCGAGTTTGGGTTCGTTGGGTAGCTCTCGACGAGTAGTTGCTAGAACAATGGTGATCAAGGTCTGATAATGGAGCAGGAAGGTCATCACGGTATCTCGGCACCAACAAACGTAGACCTACCGAATTTGGACTCGTTCGATAGGTCTCGACGAGTAGTTGCTGGAAAAATGGAGATCAGGGTCTGATGATGGAGCAGGAAGGTCGTCACGGGATCTCGGCACCAATAAACATAGACCCACCGAGTTTGGGTTCGTTGGGTAGCTCTCGACGAGTAGTTGCTAGAACAATGGTGATCAAGGTCTGATAATGGAGTAGGAAGGTCATCACGGTATCTCGGCCCCTACAAACGTAGACCTACCGAATTTGGACTCGTTGGATGGGTCTCGACGAGTAGTTGCTAGAAAAATGGAGATCAGGGTCTGATGATGGAGCAGGAAGGCCGTCACGGGATTACTGCGCCAATAAACGTAGATCTGCCGAGTTTGGGCTCGTTGGGTAGCTCCCGATGAGTAGTTGCTAGAAAAATGGTGATCAGGGTCTGACGATGGAGCAAGAAGGTGGACACGGGTTCTCGGCACAAATACATATAGACCCACCGAGCTTGCAGTCCATGGTTCTCGAGAACTACGAGTATAACACCTAGATATCTTCGGTTTATGGCAATTGGTTAGTTTTATTAAGATATTGTCACATCTACATTTTTTAAAATTTTTGCTTAAGCTTATATTTTAGTGACGGTCAATAGTTGTGTTATGTAGTGGGTGTTTTTAAAATAAATATTAAACTGGCTGTTTGTCAGAATAAAATATAAGTTGTTAAAACTTAACCTAATAATACACCAATGGAACCACTAAAAAGAATAAAATAAAAATAATTTTTACAAAAAAAAGAACCGCCTTCAAAATGCAACTAAAAAGCCTGAAATAATTTCTAAGAATTAGTGGTTTTTACATCTACATAGTTGGACTTGGACTACAACATATTATAAATACATATTACTATCGAAGTCGGCGCCTAACGTCTAGCAAATACTTACAAGGGCAGTAGGTACCCAACTGTTTTCCAGTTTGGCGCCGTCTTTGATAGTAATATGTATTTATAATATGTTGTAGTCCAAGTCCAATTATGTAGATGTAAAAACCACTAATTCTTAGAAATTATTTCAGGCTTTTTAGTTGCATTTTGAAGGCGGTTCTTTTTTTTGTAAAAATTATTGTTTGTTGATAAAATTGATACGCAAACATGCGAATTTTTGTTTATGCCACGATTTATTTCATACACATGTTAAAATTATACCTTCATTGCTTTGTTTATTTTCGCTTTTATACATATTTCCTCTTAAGACTGTTCTTTGTTCGTATTTTGATGTACACAATATATAATAATTTATATAAATATTTTTATTATTATTTTTATATCGTCGATGTCAATTTAATAAGTCGGATGTCCAACTTTAGTGTATATTAGTGATAGTGAGTATGTTCTATTAAAATAGACTGGATTTATCGTATTGTGGAATATTTACAGTCGAACGAAGAAGTTTATTGTGTGTTCATTTTTACAACTACGATATCTTAAATAGGTCCTTAATCTAAATAGTCCATTTTGTCTACTTATGGAAAAAGGACTCATAGTCTTCCTGTGCTGGGCAGAAATCTCGCGGTTGCTTCTGTTCCCCTATTTTACAAATAGTATTTTAGTATTTTGTACTTACTTGCCCATATAATGTCAGTTGGCCATACACAACAATTTATCTACACGTGCAATCGCATATGGAACCACCTGGGGATCACTTAGAATAGATGCATTATGTATATTAATAATAAAACCAATTAATCGGTTATGCGTCCACTTATGTAAATGATTTTCCTTCGCTGCTAATTTACCTATCTATTGTTTATAGCGTGAATTTATTGTATTCACTTGAGGATTTTTATGACGTGACGGTTCAATTTTAAGTTCAGTAATATTGCTACCTAAATCGTGTTCAATTATTTCAGAAGTCATAAAAGCTGAGCCGTCTTTCCTCGGGTATGTGCTACAAGTTCCTAGTAAATGACAAAGACATAGATTATTTTTTACAACATGCAAAAGAAAGCAAAACTCGCATACCTACTAGACGAAAACAAATTAAAAAACAACTTTTTATTTCACTTTTCGTTGAATAAAATATCAAAAAACTCAAGGCCTAATCTAATCAAACAAGATTATGCCATATATCCTACATATAAAACAATTTCTAGGTGCATTCAATTATATTAGGCAGAGGCTGGAGGATTTCGAAGTATATACGACCCCTTGGTTGAAAATAAGTTTTTACCGAGATGTCCTGTCGGTGGTAAGAAGCTTCCTTTGAAGCAGATGTTAGTACCATATATTCGGCTACGCAGTGGCGTGCACAGAAAGTAGGAAAAATGAAAAACTGCGAGTTATCTGTACTCAAAGCTATTTGTTAGTGTGCCAACACAAATATCCATAAATGAACTAACATTACAGACGCATCCATTTACGTTTAAAAACATCACGTTAATACCATGTCAGTACAAAATATTTTTAAATTAAGATTATTTAGAGAAATCGTAGGGTAGGCAAAGTCTTTTTGTGTGTATGGACCCTCTGGATGCCAGAGAAGATATTTGTCGGAGTTGTCTCTAACATGCAAACAGACGGGCATGACGAAACTATAAGCTTTCCCAAAAATTGTTATATCTAATAACATTTCAAATTTTATGAATTCAAATCAGAGGTTCTAAGTATTCGTTCTGAATAATGAAATGAAATGCTTTTGATGCCTCAAAAGGATTTTATTCTATTTTTATGACATAAATCGAGCTTTGAAGCGTTTTGGCTTCCACTTTTTAATTTTTATTTCCAAGAAATATTCAATAGTTGAAAAATTGAATAGTTTTAAATTAATTGATCTTGAATACCTGCAACGGACGTCAGCGAGTCAAGGAGCGACCAATGGATATTGAGAGCTAAGTGCTTTGTTAATTGTTGTTGCTGTACTTTGGAATATGCTAGTCTTCAGTATTATTGTGTGCGAACGATATGTTCGTGTCGTGGGGTTTTACTGGGTTGTGTAGCCAATTATAATTGTTATAATCAACAGTCCTGTTGCAATGGTTATTCGAGTGAAGATTGCTGAGATGTACTTCTGAGCACTTTAGTAATTGATTTTTAGAGAGATGAAAGTCGGTACAAATATTTAGTTTTTTGCTTTTTTGCGTTTAGTACTACTCTTTTCCTACATATTGAAATCGGTGATAGCTGTTGCTGGTGCCGATTTTAAGATGCTCTGCTTAGCACCGACTTCAATATATTTTTGTTACTCAATGTCATTTTCTTAGAAGATAATAATCATCATCATCAACATCCGCCGGAAGACGTCCACTGCTGAACTTAGCCCCCATTGCCCCTTTTCTGCCTTACGGTTCCAACCCCGTCTACTTCACCGCTTACCATCTGTAGAATCACGGTCAAGCACTAGGTTTAACAAATATTTTTTCATTCATATCCATCCATTAGGGTTTAAAATCATTATCTTTATAGTTGGATTTCATTTTTTCAACCTGCGAAAATCTAATCCCGCATTATATAATTGTCCTATAAAATAGAACAAAATTCAACAGGCAAATAAATATGTTTCATGCCTCTGCGTTCCTCATTATAGGAACAACGTGTTTGTTAAAGCTTCGTGGGAAACACCGATTGCGTTCTGATTATTAAATGGCAACGGGAAATTGCAATATTGGCATTTGCACGATAGTCATTTGTTCGAGCATCTGCTCCGATAGTATTTTATACCCGATATTCCAATTTGCAGGTGCAAACCGGGATAAAGGATGAAATACATCGCAACGGGTGCAACTATCTTATTCTTTCTCTCTTTTATATTATTCTTTTCTTTTTAAAGTGTATGAACTTTATTTTCCTCCAAGGGAAGAATGGGACCGATTACCAACAAGGACTTACGTTTGAAGGTAGAATCGCACTTTCTCCCGAGTGATACGTAATGCTTTATACTACATCTGCATGAAAATTAAAGCCGAATTATTTATTGTAGTTGATATTACATTTGTTACAGCCTATAAAACTTAATGTGATTAAAATAGATAAAATAGATTTGATTAAATAGAGTACGTGGTCAGTACCTATCATTTTGCGAACTTGAATGTAAAAACTTTTTGTCTTTTGTCATTTACAGGTTGTCTCAAGGGTTGTTCAGAGCTTCTGACAGTTCTATACCTTCTTTGGAACTATTAGAACGGAGTTCTTTATCGCACGTTCTAATGTTTGCCAGCTCAGGGGCTAGAACAAAGAAAGTGTAACAATGAAAACCGACACTAAAAACGATATATTTTAATAACGTATAACGTTATTAAAATATAAATAGCTGTCTTACTATTAAACAGATTCAAACGGACTTGAACTGTGTGTCAACAATATAATGTCTCAATTTCCTTGAAAGTATAGACATGGTTAGTTTGATTATTGTATAACAAACAGCTCTTGCCTTTGCTATCCCAGTAATATATTTGTTTTTCGTGATGGTATAGTATGTGCGGTTTACTCGGTGGTCTTTCAGCTCGACTAATGTAATAACGACGTTAGACGCGGGTTCAAATCCTTGTAATTCATTTGCTGTAATGCCTTTTTTTATTTTACTATTATTATTCTCATTAATTAGTTCATAAATTGATTAAATATATGTATTATTACTATATGTAATAAAAAGAGTTTGATGTTCGGGGTAAGCACAGGTACTATTAATCCGATTTTGAAAATTATTTCAAGGTTAAAAAGGTATAATATCCCTGAGTGATATGAACTAATTTTTATTAACCGCTCAACGACCGAGGAGATTATAAAATACAATGTTGCTGACAGCAGTCTGCAGGATAAGTGTGGGGAGACTTAACCTTCTAAAATTTCAAAGGAATACTACACAGAACAAACCCCCTAAACAGCACTTGTGCTCAAATATTACTTAAGCTGAAGCAGGCACTTTCCGCAACTTTTCTATTAAAGGAAAGGAGATTTCTAGCCATACAAAGCTGTCTCAAGCAGATATAGACATACATACACTCTTCATGTATTATCAGTTGGTTCATAACACACTCCTTCCGCAGATTCGAGATCACCTAGAACCGCTGGAGATCATGGCATGTCTCCTGGCAGCCATCGCCCACGACATGGATCACCCCGGTGTCAATCAGCCCTTTCTCATCGCCACTTCGAACCATCTCGCCGCCCTGTACCGGGTAAGTTATCAAGCCGTTTGTCATTAGGGTATCAATTGAAAGGTCATAATGAGACTAGTTGGAATATATACACATGTGTATCCGTTTTATGTAGGTATAATGTGTTTTAAGCCCATTTTGTTTATTCGCAGTCGAGCTTTTTATGCTTTTTAATTTATACTTGTTTAAGATGCATGTGAATAGTTTGTCATTAGAGTACTGGTATTGAGTTAATAATTTAAATTTAACGATATGACGTTAGTTAAAACACCTATAGACCCTCTTTTTTTTCATCTAGATAGGGTTTCTGTTGATTTTTATTCGTAAAACAATAAAAATTAAACTTAAGTTGTTTGTTCTGTGAAGCCTGGTTTAACATAGAAATATTGAAAACTTTACCTATCTGCGTTCGGATTAAACTTAACCTCGAACTAGGTAGATTGGATTGCTTTTACCGACTTAGTTCGAATACGAGTAAGGTTGCGGTTAATATTTCAGACTAGAAAGGAATATTGAGGGGCATTTCTGCCAACAGCCATCTCGAAATGTCTGACGTTCCCATTATAATTTAATCGCTCATTCAGTTTGCAAACAAACAAACGTCACAAATGATAGCGGTCGTTACAAATAACTAATATGAATTACGGGTGGGAAGAAGCTTTCACTGTTCGGTAGAAGATCAAAATAGACCTTAATTTCGAGTAGGGCTGACAACAATGATATTTTAGTAAAGATATGTTATATCCCTACTAACGCACGATAACAGTTGTGTCACTTTGTAGTTAGCTATACCTAGCTATACATTTTCCTGCCTATAGTCTGACAAGGACAGATGCATAACAACAAAAGTAAGAGAATACGCGATGGCTATATTTTGTGCGTTCCGTTGTCAGCATTGGTTAAACGCTTGTCAGTGTCATCTTGTCAACTGACAAATTCAATTTTCGGATTATTTCTTACAATATTATTAAGAAAATTAGTCCGGGATCCCTAGTACATTTTTGCATTGTGATTACTATCAAGCTAATTTTTCGTGAGTAGCTTCATTTTGATGAGACGCCCAACAATTTCGTGTAAGAAACTCAGGATTGTGGTAGCTAACAGAGGTAGCAAGGATACAAATGTCGATTCGATGATTCTCAAATATTCATTAAAACATATTTTTTGTTTAAATCTCAACGTAATTATCTAATTTATTCTAAAAAATATTTGTCCTACAAAATCTATGGTTTGATCAAAGAGTCCCCCCTTTCCAACATGTATCGATAACGAGGTCATCTTATATGATTACTAACCAGCTGATTTTTTTTTACTTACTTAATATTTGTAAAATTTAACAGTCAAATTGTCCTACAAATTGCGTGGTACGTTATCCCGGTCCTACAATTTATTTATCTATACATATTGTCCTGACTGACTGACTGATTCATCAACGCACAGGCCAAACCGCTGGACCTAGAAGCTGAAATTAGGACAGTAGGTTCTTCTTATGACGTAAGCATCCACTAAGAAAGGGTTTTTGAAAATTCGACTCCTAAGGGGTTAAATGGGGTGTTTTCTTTTGTATGTAACTTTTTATTTTATGGTTCGTTTGACTTGAAATTTACTGAAAAGATTCTCTAAATAAAATAAATCAATACGTGTTTCGCGAATTTTCAAAAACAACTTTTGGGGGTGCGTTAAGAGTTGGTAATCTTTGTAAAAAAAATAGCGGACGAAGCCGCAGGGAATTTCTAGTTTGAATATATATTCAAAACTCATGAAATTAAAAAAATATATATACAAGGTGTAAGGGACATCGTACCGAAAAAAAATTATTAAGACGTCAAATAATGTCCGTTACAACATTACAGTAACCATTTATATGGTAAATGACAAATGACTAACTTATTAATTTTCGAGCATGTAATGAATATATGCGGAATAATGTTTATTTTTCAAATTACATTGCTAATTTTCTAAAATAATAATAGTTAATTGCCTATTAATTAATTGCCTATGCACTGTTTTTGTGAATAAAGAATAAATAAATAAATAAAAATAAAATAAAAACACAAATAATTAATTAATTGTTTTTAAATTAAAATTAGGCTTTATTATTATACCAATAATGATGTTATACTAATTTTATTTAAAAAAAGTGTGAAATTCATGAAAAAGCCGATGAAAAATTTCAACACTAGGATGTTCAGAATCGTGTTCTGGATCCCTGGTATCGGTTTTCGGTACGATGTCCCTTACACCCGTTATAACCGTAAAAAAACTGACTTTTCGATAGATTTCACTCAACTTTTTAAAGAAGTAAAAAAAATTAGTTAGTCCGCCAACCCGCACTTGGCCAGCGTGGTGGACTATGGCCTAAGCCCCCTCATCTTGCGGGGAGGCCCGTGACCAGCAGTAGGACATAAACAAGGGCTGGTATTATTATATTATTAAAAAAATTATAATCGTCAACTTAAACTCAACAAAACATTAACAAATTGTTTGAGCGATGTTAAATAAATAATTAACAAAACAAATAACAAAAAAAAATCGTGCCGCTTGGGTTTCTGTATTTTGCTACTACAGCTAATTAGTGCCAATTTGTGGGGAATTCCCCGAATTGCGGGGAATCAGGTCTCCATTGGGGATTAGTGTGGGGATTGGTTGTATGCGGGGAATATCTGTACCTACTCAAAAACTAGTTTGGAAGAATTTATCTTTTTAAGTCAAGTCCAGTTGCCATTTCACAAGAGTGATGGCCTTAAATCATTCTTCAAACGTTTTATTTTAGTAGATAGTTGATTGATTAATATGTAATATACTAACCAGTTAAAATGTCTAATTTTACTGATTACCTGTTTCTATTATTTTGGTACCCTCGTTTATAGCAGTAACAGCTCAGAGGGTGAGCGCTTGCCTTGGAAACAAGGTGCGCAGGTTCGATCTCCGGCTCTGATTTCTTTAATTAATCATGTGCCAATAATTTTTGTGGGCTTGATCTGTATTACTCTTACAAGCTTATAGTTTGAGATATTTATTGTAAAATTATTTAATTGTATACATTACATTATATTGAAAAAAGACAAGCCCGCTGAGTTTCTTGCCGGCAATATCAAGCGGCTGGGAGACTTCCTTGTGCATAAAATACACACATCAAAAGTGTCTAGGGATCAACATATATTTTTGCAATAACTTTTCTCCTGATTGATATTAATTAAAATTTTCTTTAAGGATTCATCAAATAAAGTGTTTTCGTTTGTCACAGTAACGATAAACCAAGTCACCTTTGCATTAATAAAGAAATTTGCCATTTTCCTAATAAAGGGATTTTTGACATTTGAACCACTAACACAAAAGTTCGAAAAAAAGACTGAAATAACAGTTTTCTTTAAAATTTTATTGGGTAACTTAAACAATTAATAATCCGTGTTTCTACCGCGAACACTAACAACACAAGAACATCGGTTTGGCATACTCAAAATGAGTTCATCCAAATCACGCTGTGGAATGGCCGCCCATGTTCGTTGCAACAACAAAAAAAGGTCTTCTTGCGACTGGATACCCTCCATATTCGGCAGAGCTCTTCTCTGTAGCATATCCCATGCATGCTCAATCGGGTTCAAGTCTGGCGACTGAGCAGGCCAGGGCAGGACATTGATGTTAGCTGCGGCGAGAGTCTGTCTTACAACTCTTGCGGTGTGCGGTCGTGCATTATCATGCATTAACTGAAATAAGGGACCGATTTGCACTTGTAGAGGAACGATGACGTCTGATACAATCGTCTCAGCATAAATTTGAGCGTTGAGGTTGCCTCTGATCCAAATCAACTCAGTTTTTCCGCCGATCCAAATACCCGCCCATACCATGATGGTTCCACCACTATAAGGATGGACTTCCTGGCAGGATTTTAATCGCTGTTGGCGTCCAGGGGTTCTCCAGTGTCGTATACGTCTTGTATCCGGTCTCATACCAAAACGAGACTCATCAGAAAAGCACACGAAACGCCATTGTTCTTCTGCCCAATTTCTGTGTTCAAGAGCCCATTGATATCGAATCCTACGATTGTGCATTGCTATAGGTGGTACCCGTAGCGGTCTTCGGGAATGAAGGTTCACTTCATGCAAGCGGTTTCTGACTGTTTGGTCGCTAATTAAGTTCCCTGAAGAGTGATGAAGCCTCACGGCTAACATCATGGCAGTTATTGTTGGAGCTCTTCGAGTTAAGATTTGAATATATCGGTCTTGTCTCCGTGTGGTGCAGCGATACCGTCCTCCATGGCGCTCAGCCACGGTACCAGTGCTTCGGTAACGTGTCCAAAGTCGACTGATAACACTCTGACTTGTATTCAGAGCTAAAGCCACAGTACGTTGCCGGGAACCAGCTTCTATCATTCCCACGGCTCTGAGCATTTCTTCCCTGCTTAAATGACGTCGCCGCTCCATAATAACGTTGGTTTTAATCAGTAGTAGGGAAACAGTAGCACTAATAATGTCTTCAATGCGTTGTATGTTTTTATAGGGAAAATATTGACAGCTGATTTTCATCTTTTACTCGAATTTGATTCACAGTTCCTGATTCAAATTATGAAATGCACCAAAAAGGATCCATATAAATTTATAAAATCATAAATTTATTACAAAGCCACATCTCAATCTCAAGAAATCCGCTTAAAAATGCTTGATCCCTAGACACTTTTGATGTGTGTATATATTTACTCTACCGTAACGCTAATAAACGAGAAATTCAAATCAAATCAAATCATCGTTATTTGTTATAGTAGTTATAGTAGGACAGGTGCATTTGGAGGAGTATCGTATCGTTTCGAATGTATCGTTGTCGAATTTGCAAGTTGGCCTCCAGGGTGACTAGTTCAGTCTGGGTCCACTTGAGTATGCCAAAGGAGTACATCAAAACTCAAACTTTATTCTAATCGGGAATTAACGCGATTTACCTTATATTTTGGCTTGACGTTTCGGCCGGGTTGCACCAGCCGTGGTCACAAGCAGACTGGTCCAGCGAGACGGCTCCGTGCGCGAGGCAGAAATGTCTTCGTCTACCCCCGTTCTTTCACTTGTAACGTTAAGCCCACTACACACTACACTCACAGTATCTGTATATTTAACCGCCGGCAAATAGCGAGGTTTTGTCATTTTGATCACTGGTTCCCAAGCAGCTGATAATCTAAAGCCATCTTCCCGGTTGAAATTTTTATATTTCTTTATTTCAATCGCTTCACGAACAACTCTAGAATAAAAGTGTCGATCGGTGGAAAGGACTTGTGGGCGATGAAACGACTATGACAAATTACATAGACCGACTTCACATGTACCACCAAAGTTATATGGCCTACCGAAAATCCACAAACCGAACGTGCCGTTGCGGCCCATCGTAAGTCAGATTGCATCACCTACATATGATCTTGCTAAGCACGTTGCCTCAGTGTTGCAGCCACTTGTCGGGAAGACGTCGTCTTTTGTGAAGGACTCGCGTCATTTTGTCCAGATAATCAGGGATTTCACATTGGAACCAAATGATGTCATGGTGAGTTTTGATGTAGAATCGCTCTTCACCAATTTTCCAATTCTTGAATGCCTGGACGTTGTGAAAAACAGACTAGGTGACAACGAGATGCCGTTTAATTATATTGAACTACTGAAGAACTGTTTAGATGGAAATTACTTTCTCTTTCAAGGACAATACTACCTACAGATCGATGGTGTCGCAATGGGTAGTCCTGTAGCCCCTGTACTTGCCAATCTGTGGATGGAACATTTTGAGGAAAAGGCTTTAAGTCTCGGGCCCCAGACAATCAGAATGTGGAAGAGATATGTTGATGACATATTTTGCGTCATCAAAGGCGGTGAATAGACAGTAGTTCAGTATATAGAACATCTTAACTCCTTACACCCAAACATGAGGTTCACATATGAATTGGAGACGGACAGGTCGTTGTCGTTCTTGGATGTTAAGATTTTCGCGAGAACAGATGGAACACTGTCACACTGTGTGTACCGCAAACCTACACACACAGATAGATACCTGCACGCATCTTCACATCATCACCCCCGTCATCTGCAATCCGTTGTTACATCGCTCAACAATAGAGCATACGACCTCTGTGACCCTGAACATTTAGAACAGGAGCTCAAACATGTTCAGGCTGTACTGGTGAAAAACGGTTACAGAACGAGTGGACGGCCGAGGCGATCAGAGAAGAAATGCAGACATCCTGAAGCCAAGAGACAACCTGCTTACATGCCCTATGTCAGGGGAGTAACGGACAAAATGGGTGCAGTGTTAAGAAAATATTCTGTACCCATTGTGTACGTACCTGGGTCCAAAGTAAGCAACGTTGTAGGTACTGCAAAGGATGTCCTGCCATTACAAACACCAGGTGTCTACAAAATAAATTGCAGTTGTGGTAGCTCCTATATAGGCCAAACGAAGCGGATTATCGCAGAAAGGGTTAAAGAGCATATCACAGCTGTAAAGAACCGTCAGATTAGCAAGTCAGCGATTGCCGAGCATATACTTCAGTCGGATACAAATCACTGGATTGAGTTTCATCGCCCACAAGTCCTTTCCACCGATCGACACTTTTATTCTAGAGTTGTTCGTGAAGCGATTGAAATAAAGAAAACTAAAAATTTCAACCGGGAAGATGGCTTTAGATTATCAGCTGCTTGGGAACCAGTGATCAAAATGACAAAACCTCGCTATTGGCCGGCGGTTAAATATACAGATACTGTGAGTGTAGTGTGTAGTGGGCTTAACGTTACTGGAAAGAACGGGGGTAGACGAAGACATTTCTGCCTCGCGCACGGAGCCGTCTCGCTGAACCAGTCTGCTTGTGACCACGGCTGGTGCAACCCGGCCGAAACGTCAAGCCAAAATATAAGGTAAATTGCGTTAATTCCCGATTAGAATAAAGTTTGATAATGGAACGCGAAAGTTTAAAAGTATATCAAAACTGTCATGACCCAACCGTGTATTTGTGGCATTTCTTGTCACCATATCGGTGTCAAGTCCGTGTCCAGCTATTTTTTTAAATATTTATATAAATACACAAATGTTTGTACCCAGTTTACTAAAAAATAAAGTTATTAAAATTCGAAAAAAAGATTTTTCCTCTGTGTCTTATGTTACAAGTAGGAAAATGAAAAAATGACTATTTTTGTCGGACTAGTGATACATACTTGCTTTCTTGTAGGACATTGTTTCATTTGGGCAGAGAACACACTAACCTATTATGTAATATTTGTTTGGACACAAATGTAGTTAGTAATGAGAAAAATGGTCTTGTGGTATTAACAATTTCTGAGCGTAGGACTGGGATAACGTACCAAGCAATATGTAGGACAATACGAGTATTACTGTTAAATTATATAAATATTACCTAAGTAAAAATAAAGAAATCAGTTGGTTAGTAATCATTTATGATGACCTCGTTATCGGTACATGTTGGAAAGAGGGGAATCTTTGATCAAACCATAGATTTTGTAGGACAAATATTTTTTCGAATAAATTAGATCATTAATGAGATTAAAAAAAAAACTGTTGGTAATAAATATTTGAGAATCATCAAGTCGACATATTGTATCTTTGCTACCTCTGTCAGCTACCACAATCGTGAGTTTCTTACAGGAAATTGTTGGGCGTCTCATCAAAATGAAGCTACTCACGAAAAATTAGCTTGATAGTAATCACAATGCAAAAATGTACTAGGGATCCCGGACTAAATTGAAATACTTTACAAAATCAAATTATTTTTAACTTACATGTGCTATATTATCCTTCACTGTTTATTTACTTTTGCCTGGTAATTTGTGCACATATTAAATACGCAGAACGGCATTTTCATTTTTTTATGATAGACGTCACGATGTCGCATTAACTACGCGGGACGGCGTGGAACTAACTGCTACAAAACCCAGTTGGGGGATACTCGCTGAACGTCTGGCGTGCGCTAATGGCATATCTATTGTATATGATATCATTGGCAGACAATTTTTTATTTAGCCAGTAGATGTAAATATTTGATCGGTGCATACAATTATGTAAGAATTATAATTATACATAACAGTGCTGCGGTATGTTATATAGACTGTCTTGAGGTTTTTCCTAACTATGTTTGAAGAAACTGGTTTTTTTTTTATTACCCGTAATGTTACACCCGTACCGGTTGTCCCTAACTGTTGGCCTTTTAGAGATGCTCAGAGTCACACAACGAGCCATGGAAAGAGCTATGCTCGGAGTTTCTTTGCGCGACAGAATCCGTAATGTGGAGATTCGCCGAAGAACCAAGCTCACTGACATAGCTCTTAAAATGTGAAAGTTGAAGTGGCAATGGGCAGGCCACATCGCTCGGAGAACCGATAACCGTTGGGGAAGAAAGGTTCTCGAGTGGCGACCACGAACCGGAAGACGCAGCGTAGGTAGGCCTCCCACCAGGTGGACAAACGACATTGTGCGCGTCGCAGGTAAACGGTGGATGCATATAACCAATTGTCATTCATTGTGGCGTTCGAAGGGGGAGGCCTATGTTCAGCAGTGGACGTATTCCGGCTGGTGATGATGATGATGACGTGTAGGTACTATAAACTATATCATAATTTGCCGAATCGCTCGTCGGGTCGTCGAAGTCGTCGCCAAGTATATCAGCAGTTACATCGCCCTAACCAAACTGAAATTTTGCAACTACCTTGCTGCTCAAATTTATCAAGGCAGCGCTACAATGATATCAGATACTCCCGGACCTTAGCTGTTGTTACTAATTAATTACCATGACAATTTGCTTTTCCGCAGGCTACGAGACAGACGTTACCTAGACCCGTACTTACGTTATAATGTAGCATCATACGAGTATATCTTCATTAGGCCGATTAATAGTATTACTAAATCAATGTAAAACAATCTAAGGATTTGTTTCTTTTTTTGAATCTATTTCACACCAAATAATCTTGATATTTATTCTAAATACAATCAATACAAATAATCAATAATTTTACTTATAAAAAAGCTGTTTAGGATTCCCAACTCTACACTACAGTAATCCCCCGCTTCACGCGAGGGATGCGTTTCGGACAAAATCGAGTTAAGCGAAATTCGCGTATAACGGGGTATGATGAAATAACGCCTATTGTGTCATTAAAGTGTTTTTATTGCAAAAATAAAACTGTTAAGTCAACTGAAAATTACAATTTAGCTTTTATAAACTAAGATTCGCGTTGCTATTGGTTAACGCAAGCAGTCACGAAACGCACTGTGGACCAATCCATGCATCTGCTTAAAGCGGGGTAAATAGCGCGAATTTCGCGTTATAACCATCGATATATAATGGTTATAACGAATCCGCGCTGTGTGGGGTCGCGTAAAGCGGGAGATTACTACCTATATCGTTTACGATTCTATACAGAACACGTATCTATCGGTCTTTTAGTGGCGATCGGTCATGGTCGGATGGACTGGAATGTGTAGACGCTTTGACCGTTAATACTGCTGGAATGAAACTTTAAAGCCCTCTCACACCATATCGACTCAATATCAACCCCACATCTTCAAAATAAACGTTTGAAATGTGTTGATTTATATCATGTTATGTAAACTAAATTATTCAAAATCTTAATGAAACAAGCATAAATTATAAAAGCACAAAAAGCCCGACTGGGAACAAACAAAATGGGCTAAATTACAATGTATGTACATACATAAAACGTATACACAATATGTATTATCTATTTAATTTCGTCTCGATAAGATCTTTCATTTGATAATGTTTTTGGAAGTAAAAATATATAGCTTATGTCACTCCCACAACTAAGACGAATCCAACGAAATATTATAACTCTACGTTTTAAGGGGGTAACAACGGTAAAATTGCAAAAATAGCCTTAGTTTAAAGAGTTCGATGGATCAATCCGCTATTGCATTGGCTATGAAAATTATATGTACTTATACCTCAGATCTTCAGCAAATAGTTTTATTGATTAGATATTGGATTAAGTATAACGTTTTCAAGCAATATGTATTTAAAAAATGTACTATGTTGGATATGAATTGCGTTAGCGTTCAACATCCGTTCATCGGATAGACGTCAAACTTGGACTATTAAAAAGCACATAATCTATTCTACAATTTGTATTGATTACATTTCTTAATTTCATACATGTTTTACAAGAAATTATAGAAAAACCACGTACGCTATGCATTTCCCCTTGCAGCGCCCCCGCGATCGCCTTTTATCAGTCCTTCGTGGACTGTTACGGCGGGTGGACGTGCTCGAATTTTTTTTGACAAGACGAAATTAATTTAAATGATTTTGAACATATTTTTAATTAAGATATGTTACAAATGGTATAATTATAACATTATAAATCATTTCAAATGAAATCTATACATGTATATTTAATTAAATATATTTTTATGGTAATACCATATTTTTGGTTCATCATAGAGTATGCGAAAGTATTGCTGCCGAGTATTATGCCTAACTTTTAAAGCGTATCAGAGTCATATGATCTTACTAATTTAAATCGTATTTTATACTGTGTAGGTCAACAAAATGACATACATTATGATATCCTTTATCCTTTACATTATGATATTTTTCTCAAAACATTAACGGTGTTATTATTACTATCATGTTGGTTTTTGCAACTTAGCAACGAGTCGAGCCAAGCCAACCCATGTAGGGTTGGCTTGGTGGTGAGCAACACGCTTACCTACGGACAGTTGCATTGGACAGTTGCTCGTCTTTTGAGACATCTGGATGGTTAAGTTGGAAGGGTACTTGTGTGCTATCTAGGTGGCACCACTTTAATCTTAGATTTCTTCCGCTGTGTAACATAAGTAGAAGGTCACTGTAGCTGGCAAAAAAACTATTGGACCAAAAGGCTATAATTATAGTTTTGGATGACAGGGACAGGAAGAGACTTTTCTATGGGTGGGTGCTTCGATTACTATCAGGTAATACCTTTTTACTTAACTAAGTTGCGTAACAATAAACTGATTGCAGACACGAGAAAAAATACCACCGTATATGGTTTTAGAGTAACTAACATATTAATAATAATATATTAGTTAGTCTAAAACCAGATTGTTTATTACAATCAATGTCAAATGCTCCGCGTAGTTCAAACCCCGCAAGAGGTACAGAACTCAAGATGAAGTTACGTTACGCTCATAAAATGACGTTACACTAAGAAAGACTATTTCTGAATTCGTGCGTTCAATCAAACAGTGCTACGGATTCCTTTGGCAGCCACGTATATTGAATAACAACACAGGTCAGCTGATTTTGTAGTTTACTACCCTGGCCGCTGCCGTTAAGGTCTTGGGGTCGATTCCCACACAGGAAAAACATTCATGTGCATGAACATAATCTGTTTGTCTTGAGTCTGGGTCATTTTGACCTGTACTTAATGATGTAAAAAGTTAAGTATCTTATCATAGTTTCAGTTCGATGACCATTATGGAGTCGATCGCGGAACTCATCAACATCATCATCAGCAGCCGAAACGTCTACTGTTCAACAAAGGTCCTCTCTCCCTTGGAGGGGAGGGGTTGCCATAATCCCCACAGTATAGGTGGTAGGTAAACCAATAAAAAGACGCTGCTGCTCGTCTTCTTGTTTTTCCTTAGTCACCTTTTACGGACACCCAATGGGAGGAGATGGATGGGTGCTATAATTCTTATCACGGAACTAATTGTCGCAATAATAATAATTTATGATTTTTGGGTTTGCACGACTTGGGTCGACGTTGGGTATCTGGTCTTGAGTAAGGTTGGATGCTAGCAAGCTTCCAAGATTCGGGTACTTGTGCCGCTCTTAAAGAGAATATACGCATTAGAATAGGAAACGCTACAGTTACACGCTTCTTTAATAATACCGCTAGTGTCTCATCAGGGCCACTGGCATGCATTGCAGCATCTTAAGTCACTCTCTTTATCAAACTCGAGCATCTCAATCAATCATCAATTTGGTTTCAGTTCATTTTTCCAGGGATCAAAAAGCTTAACCTTCAGATGGATGTTTATTGGTTAGAGAATTTGGAACTAATTCAGGAAATATGTTAAAAAGGTAACTTTTTAAGAAAAAAATCTACTTTTTAAGAAAAAAAAACTATATTTTGAAGGCTCTGTTAAACGCTTTTGTTTTGACGTGCAGAACAGAAACCTTAGAACTTTGTGCATAGTTTCATTTCAAGTACGCTTACAGTTGTCACGGCGGATCTTTGTGTGTCTGAAGTTGGCTGCAAGACGCTGCGCAGTAGGTATGTTTATGTATTCAGTACTCACAACTGTACTTGCGCAATGGTTCGCCAACCCTAACTTCAGACACACAAAAATCCGCTATGACTACTGTAAGTTATAAGTAGTACGAATTCATATGGATTCCGAATGGCAGGCACAATGTATTCAGCTGGGTCGAAGTGCCGGACCTAACTAATAACCACCAATAATAGAATAGAAGTATGTATAAGTCTTACTAGTCAGGTATTGGCCATTCTATAATAGACGAACTGAACCTTTGATATGAAGTTTGGAATATGAAATGCAATAATCCATATCCTGACGCAACACGTCAACTACGTTACCACTATAAGTTGTTGTTATCAGATTGTAATTAGGTGGCACGCCAAGGTATAAATCAAGATATTAAATATTGGGTTACCGTTCTTAAACTGCATCAGTCTTGTTCTTTTCGTGTCACTATGAAATGACAAAAAGGTTTGAGTTAAAATCGGTTTTTATCATGCATTTAAATAATTCATCAGTCATTTATTTTACGTATACATAATCAACAAAACATTCAAAAGTGATATTATTAAGTATATTTGCAATAGATATAATTTTATTGAAATTTCATTCTATAACGGAATAGGCAAAATTAACAAAACTTCATTTGACACATCTGCATATTTTAGTCTATAATTTTTCAAATGTAATATTCATATTTGCTGGTAGCGCCCTCTACGATGACAACTCTCGGCCGGAGCGGTCAGATTCTCAAGGTCATTGGCGCATGTTACCCCCTTAACTTAACTTTGATTTAAGACGCGTTATTAGTCATCGATCTCATAGTAGTGTGTACAGTGACAACAACAAAAGATATGTCGGGCGCAAGAGATGTGTAAATTAAAAAAATAAAAAGATCCTCATCGTCAGAGAACGAACTGTTTAATGATAATTTAAGAAGCTGTGATCCTATGACCACCATCTCCATCATCATACTCTGATTATCAATTGTATACGATTCGTCGATTCCTATCCAACGAGTCCAAATTCGGTGGGTCTACGCTTAATAAAGCTCATCTCCTGTAACAACCTTCCTGCTCCGTCATCAGCCTCTGGTATCCTTGGTGTTTACTTTTTTATCCCTACATGCATCGGCTAGGAAAAGAACTGATGGTCTTTAAGTGGCTAAAAAGGCTTTCATTACATTAAAATAAAAATATTTATTAACTTTACTATGAAACCTTAAAATCTGTAACTGCCGCGCTCGCTAACGTCGATTAAGGTTAATTCTCATCTCTATTTTTTAAGCAGACTGTGAGCCGCTTACTAAGCATAAACGTGTAAATGTTTAAAAAAATATTCAATGTTGTGCAGTGTTTTATAAATCATCGAAAACTAAATACTAAACAAACAAAGTTATGTGGTCATTTTGCTATCTGTGGCGTTAGATGCATAGCAAACTGATTAGTATTTTTTTAAATACGTCCAGGCCCTAGACGTATTTAAAAAAAATACTAAGTAGTTTGCTAACCTAAACTTTAGGCTTATATGTTCAAGGTACGGAACCCTTGGTGTGCGAGTCCGACTCGCATTTGTTTTTTATTTAGCATACATTTTGTTGCTTTTGAAATAAGTAATTATTTTTTATGTTTACCAACGGTAAGACTACATGTCTTAAGAATTCTTTGTCTTTCGAAAGAAAATCTCATGCATTAATCAAATGTATTCATCCTACAGTCAATTTTTATCAAACTTCGTGTACATATGTTACCTTTTGTGTATAATATAAGAAGTCTACGAGGATATATCAAAAGTAATCTTGTTTGAAATGGCCTTTTTTTACCATGTATGTATGTTATATTAATAATAAACTATTTTTGGAACATAATAATAGCATAATAATGCTACGTATGTAAACTTAATACGGGCATCCGCTGGCACCAACTTCAATATATTTTCGATATTTAATGCTTTTTAGATAATTTTCTTTGAAGTCAATTATTATTTTTTCCAAAAATAGTTTAACACTTTTTAGTGATTATGTGTCAAAGATGCTAGCAGTGTAAAATCAATTAAATATGAGATGTGTACAAACATTATTTCTGACTACCCTTTCTGGGAACAAGGTCGTGAAGTAAAAAAAAAAGCAAAATGCGGGTTACTATTATCCATCATTATAACTGTCCGAATGCTTGCGAAACTATCACGCAACTCGAACGTCTATTCCATACGAGTAACTTACTGAAAACATAAACAGTCTTCATAAATCTTGTAAACTACTGAAACGTTTTCGATGAAACTTATATATATACTCTTCCCTAAGTTGAAAATTCTAAAACTATTACAAAAAGAATTATGCGGTAATTCTTTTTGTAATAGTTTTAGAATTTTCATCGGACTTATAGTTTCTGAGAAATCAAGGAACCTAACTACTCATGTTTGGTACATTTGTTTCGATGCCCGCAAAGACTACCTTTTTGTGAATATCACGTATTTTTTTATAATATTACAATACGCGGAGAATACAGAACCTCTTTTTGAAGTCTACGTAGGCTTCTAAACAAAGGTAACAAATTTTACCAGTGTACATATGTATACAAATATAGGTATGTTTGTAGGTTTGTCTACGGATTTCTCAGAAACTACAAATCCGATTATGATAATTCTTTTTGCAATTAAATAACTAAAATATATTGAAGTCGGTGCCAGCTGGTGCTGGTGTTATTTAACTTTATCTGATATCTCTGACTATTGAAGATACTTTCTTGCTCCGACTACATACTTCTAATTGCTTCATAATAAATTGTAACAGAAAACCGCCTCTACAAACTTTGAAATATACAGTATTGATTTTGGAGCCCCAATTAAGGAGTTATTTCCAGTACAGCCACCCTCGAATTATATAAATTAGCTTTAATTATGTTCATCTGGGCACAGATCAATCAATTAACCACATCAATTAAGGTGTTCGTGGGGCATTCAGAATTTCTTGCAAAAGGACAATAATACTGCAGTTTGTAATATTAGCTCATTATCTCTTCAATTAAATACCCATTGGAGTATTTACAGTTTCATACTTTACACCAGTTTTCAAAATATATTACCGATTTAATCTAAAGAAAGTTAGTTTAGACATATTGAAAAACAAATAGCACGGTGTAGACATCTTAAGTAGGTACATACCCGATAAATATTGAACTATTTCTAGTATTTAACTACCATTATTTGGCTCATTCTTCAACATTGACCCCCATCTGCGCCTTAGTTCACGCCTTTACCAACTGATAATTACTAATGTTTCAATAGATTAATATTGCGTAATAGATTATAATAAGTTGGAATTTACTCCATAATTCCAACAAACCTCACGATAGTAGCTATCTTAATCAGGCTGATGAATGTTCCCTAAATGACCACTTCCCAGCTTGCGCCCATTTTCAGTGTTGACAACAGTGTGAAACTTGTTTAGATGCCGATAAACAATTATTAGACTATAAACGACAAAAAATGCAAATCTTTCCTCTTTATAATTAAACTAATTAATAGCGTATTGAGGGCACACATTGTATTTATTGTAGCCATTTTTTGACCACCGAATGCATCGGATATTATCTCTACATCAACAATAACATCATTGCCCTAAACAAAAATGGTAAACGTCAAACTCTACGAACATACTACAAGTAACAAATCGTATAATTAAAAATCATTATACGCAACCCATATGTAACAGATATGCCTTTGAATATTTATATTTGTAAAGCCTTCTCGGAAATACGGAAAGGTACGCGTCCATTGGCCGGCGCCTGACGCACCGCACGCACGGCACTCAACGGATTTTAGTTGGCTTTGTATGATTTTACATAGCGCTGCGTCCATTATCCGCGCCGGCATTTTCCGATGCGGGTCGTCAAAATCATAGAAAGCAAATTAAAATCCGTTGCGTGCCGTGCGTGCGGTGCGTCCGGCGCCGGCCAATAAACGCGTACCTTATACGTAGTAATTAATATGCCTTATGTACGGAGCATAGAGGTATGGATTGTTTTTTTTATTATCGTATGAAGATATGGGAATCAACTACGTATAATAAAGCAGTACAATATTGCATAACATAGTATTTTAGTAATTTAAGAAAATATGTATTTTGTGTCTTTTATAAGCTTCTTGATTTTTTTTTCAAAGGTGATGCGCCATTATTATCGTAAGAAAATTTTTGTTTTCTACACTCGCTAGAAAATTGGATATCTTACGGCTGCAAACTTTAATTTAAAAGATCAAAGGCGCAACATGTATTAATTTAGTACTTGTTCGTATTTCTAAGAATATTATTATTATGCCATCAGCAATGCACACGGAGCTGACATTCTGATCAAGTTACTTCATTAAGTAAAGCATAATATGTAGGTACGTATAACAAACTTAAGCAGTCACATAAAAGGCACAATAATAATAATAATGTCCTCCTGGCCGATACGACCACAGCGGCCAATCTTTCATAAGATCAACCATGTACGCGGGAGATATTATAGTGCACAAGTGTTTGCGTAGACACAAGTGCACTCTCTCTTCCTTTATACCTCTCATAATCCGATGGGACGGGAGACAGACACGACCGAGGAGAGGTTAGGCGCAGGACCGACTTCTTACATGCCCATCCGACGCATGGATCATCTTACTTTACAGACAATCAGGTGATCGGCCTACATTGTCCTAGCCAGTAATGAACAACTACACAAATTTGTTGCCCCCCGCAGGATTCGAACCCGCGACCTTCGATTTACAAAGCAGGTGGTTTCCCACTGCGCCACGGAGGCTACAAAAAGGCAAAAATCTAATTCATTAACCAGTACCAAACTTTTAGTACCATTTCCGATGCCATCTGGATAAGCACATGATAGTCAACGGGTTTTCAAGTTTAAGTTTAGGTAAAGTAAACGGGAGTTTCTTTCCATCGGATATATCTGCCTACATTTTAGCCCTTATTTCCTAAAAATTAAACCTGTGTGTCTTCTACAGAACACGTCAGTTCTGGAGAACCACCACTGGCGTTCGGCCATAAGTTGTCTCATTGAGAGCGGTCTATTGGACCAGATGGAGGACCTACAGACGAAGCTGGAGCGGCAAATCAGTTCGCTGATCCTTGCCACCGACATCACCAGGCAACAAGAGTACCTAAGCCAGTTTAAGGTATGTAACATACCATACAATATAACCATAAATACAATATAGCCATAGATTATTTATTTTTAACACGCTCTTATTAGCCTGTATTATGTATGGGTGTATGATGGTAATGGAATCTTGCGATTCAATCTTCACCCACTTCTACACATTAAAATCTTTTGATATTTTGCAATCCAATAATGAGGACCTGATCATGAATCTGGGAGGTGGATGACCGAACCCTGGAATGGCTACTAGTAAAAACAGAGTTTGGGCTAATTTGATTTGTCTTGAGGAGTTCTATTCACTTTGCCTAATAATTTGAACCTGATGGACCTGGAAGGTGGCAACGAAACCCTGGAATCGAGTTTGGGCTCATTAGATTCTATTCACTTTGATAAAAAAATATATTTACTTCATCTTTGTCTTTTTATTATGGGAGTCGAAATGGGTCATCAGAATTTCAAATTGAGACTATTATATCGAGTGGGGTATCATATCGAAGGGCTTCATTTGCACATCTCCAAACAGTTTTTTATTTTTGTTTATGTCACGTAACTTTTGGCTTATAATTAAAAATGACAAAAAATACCCACCCCCTAAGTTTGTGGAGGGAAAAACCTGAAATAATTATAGGTAATACATGTCTATCTGTATTAATGCTCTTTCTAATTAGTACAGGTTTTTTAATAATCCTAAAAAAAAACCTCGATAATCAAATAACAAACTTAGTTTTGCGGTTTTTTTTTTGCTGTCTGAGGTATAAGACGAATAGTAAAATAACTCCAAAGAAGGCATGGAACCCTCGCCTCGGTGCGTAAGTCCGACTCGCACTTGACCGGTTATTTTTCAAGTTGTGTTTTTTTATCTTTCTTTCTCATTAAGTACGAGATTTCCGATCCGTACGGCAAGCCATCGCGCCGTCCGTATGGCGCCGGTTTTAAAATCTTGAATTGAATTGAATCTTGAATTGACAATAATACAATTTGCTCACCATGCGAATGCTACATTATCACTGAGGAATATAGACTATATCTATTGCTGAAAAAAAAATGTGCATCAGTGCGACGCTGGGCTGGGCCGCTAGTTTACTAGTGTATTTGAACGCCTTGAACCATCGATATAATATATAAACTAGATAAACATTCACGAACAAAATGACATCTAAAATGTGGTCGCGGAGGTTGCAAACTTATCTGTGCTGGTGGCGGAAACGTGAACTAACGATTTTATAATGATAATGACTTGTAGTTTGACAGTTTCATATAGTCAGTAGCGACACTCCTATCGGCAAAAATAAATTTGTCACCAATCTGGGCTCTCCTGTGTGATCTGCAACAAATACAGCTCAGTGCCTGGCCTTCGAGCCCGCCGCCAGGAGGCGCATTATAATCCCGCCACGGTACTTACGGTTACGAGGGTCGCAATGCCGCGGTTCTCGATGGACGTCTAGGACCCACGCCCCAAACTTCCGGCGACTCTAAAGATGTATCTTCTTCCTACTGTGACTCATCTTGCCACTCTGACTTTTTTTAGGTCAACCCGAAAACCATTGCATCCTTGTTCTTTATTGACTATTCACCTGTATCACTATAATGTCAATTCTAAAAACTTTATGTAAATACAGTAAAGAGTGTAGTCATATAATTGATTAAAATATTTGCCACTAAAGTCTGCAAACACAATGACGATTTATGGTTTGTTTACAAACATTATAGTCGAATTTGGCTTTAGTATCTAGTAGTTACTGAGCTCTCGAGCCACTGTATCTGCATTTCGACGCTCTGTGTGCTTATCTTAATCTAGTTTTAATGTGATACAGGCGGAATCTGGCGTGTTTACTTGGTCCCGTTTCGCGACTCATACGAAGCACACTTTTAAAAAAATTGACCGGCAATCTGGGTCACCGTTACAGATTACGTTTACAATACAGATAGTGCTGTGACATTCCGGGATTAATCGGTGCGTCTCTGTGTTGGAGCAAAATTGAATTGTTTTTTTTTTATGTGCTGGTATTTTCCTTTGTATAGTATACAGCAAGATATCTAAATTGGCAATAAGTAATGGAAAACTTAGGTTTAGGCAATAAGTGATGGAAAACTATTTTAAAGTTTTATAATTGGAATGGTACCATGAATGGCCCACGGTTGACAAAATATTTCAAGTATTCAATCTGTAGTCTCAAGTAGATGGTTTCAAGATATGTGAAATTACTTATTTGTATTTGACGATTTTGTTTTTGAATACTGCTCTGTACTTGTTTGGTGGGTTTAGTACTAGGGTTACCAGGGCCCGTAGCCAAGTTGTCATTCTACAATACGAGCTATTATTCTTAGCTAATTCGCGTATAGCGATATGTTATTCCCATACACTGGTGTTCTATTTTCTAGCGTTCCGTAATGACTACTTGGGTAAGGGGGCTGATGACAAGATACCGACTTGACTATAAAAATAAATAATCAGTTTTTTTTACGTGGTTTATCACTCGAATATTTAAATACATAGCCTTTCCTGAGCTTACGGGTTATGAGTCTATTGACGTAATGTCTTAGTTTTTCGTACTCTTAACCCAACATATTTGTTCGCTGGCAACACTTAGAACAATCCTATTGAAATTTTATGTCGAAAAGATATGATAGTGGCTTTATATTTATGCTTCAAACGTGTGACGTGCCGATGTATTTTGCTTGCAAGTTTGCGTAAATTTATTTTAACCGGCTTAATTTTTCTAGGTACCTAATATTAAATTGTAAAGCGATGATATACTAAGTCAAAAAAAATTAGGCATTAAATATTTTTATTAAACTTCATTGAAACAATCTAAAATAGTATAAAATAATAAAAATAACACTATTAACCGGTCCCCGCCAACCGGTATTCGTCAATTTGGCACCACTTTTATAAATATAGTATCCACCCTTACTATTTGAAGGCTTGGTTCAATTTGGAACGGAACCCACGTGGGAGATTCAATCATTAATTGCCAGGTAAAACCACGGCGGATCGCTAGGATAGGCATAAAAAACCCTCAAAGCTGTTATTTAAAGAAATAAAATTTAAAGTTAATATTGAAACTAAAAAGGATAAAGATCTTATCTTAAAAGCAAAAGATCCTTTATATACTTTTTTACACGCACTGAAGCTTACAAAAGATTATGTTTGTTTACGTGACCAACAAAGAGTCCATTTACTTTTATTCATTCATCTTTTACTACGCGATCAAAACGTTTTTTAAATGGTAAACCAATATTTGTTTTAAGGGCAGTGTAGTCGTTAGAAACCCTGGCTGCCACCCGAAAGGTTGTGTGTTCGATTCTCACCAGGCAATCATTAACAGTGATCGGAGTAGGTAGATTTTTCGTACTCGCACATGATAGCAGAACTTGGAATGCCATTTTTCCCATATGTCCGGTACATATGAAAATAGCCGGAAAAATAGCATGCAGAACTTCGTAAAAAAATATAATATTAAACACGTACGTAAGCAAACAAAATCATTTATTGTTAATACAAATTATTATTACAATTACTTACAAAACCATTTCGTTTAATCCTGATCAGTTTCAATTTCTACATTCTGATTCACCGATGCCGATCACCTACACAATATAGTCGTTTTTGACTTAGATCTATGTCATCGTTTCGAAATTCCGGAAAAAATACCATAATCCATCATAATCATTTAAAAATTCCGGAAACTCGGAGGCATATTCATGTTAACATAAATGTTTGACGTCAATCACCTAAAATCAATCTACCTAATCCGATCACTGATTATTAGTGTGCATGAACAAACTCTGCCGAGTTTGTGATCAAATGACTGTGTGTGGCTTGCCCCAAACCTGGTTTTTGGGACAACGAACATAGCCGCCTTTTGCCGCTCAATCCCGATTTGGCACCCTTTGTATTGTTTCCCAAAATTATACTTAACATTAAGGAAAACAGTTTTCAGTACCGGTAGATACACTGGGTGGGTGCGTTTGAGAAGGAATAAGTTATCTGAAAATTCACACATGTATATTAGTATATAGTAATTAATTATGGCCTAAGCCCTCTTCATCGTGAAGAGAGGCCCTTGTCCAACAGACAAAAACAAGGTTGGTATTATTATTTATTATTAGTAATAATGGTGATATGAATTTAACATGTCCTATATTTTTATACAGTTTACTAAAACTTCTTCCTTAACATACATAACTCCGTTAATATTTACAATACCAAATTTATTGAGCACAATGTCACATCAAGACTTGAATATTCCCAAGAGAGTTGAATTTGTTGACTAGTATATGGTGTAATAGACGATAATGTTTAGGTAAAACAAGGCCACTTGGTATGTGCATACCAATGAGAGTTGCATAAGGCCATCCTGAACTATTCCACATTCAATCTAGAACTCCGTAAGGTAACCTAATTGCGTATGTGCATACTACCCAAGTGGGATAACGTGGCCGTGGGGAAGAACATTTGCCAACTGACAGTAACCCAATAAGAGTTCCTTGACCTAACATATATATATAACCTTAACATATACAGGGTGGAATTTTGTAATGCCACCTGAAGGGGAAGTACTCTTAATATTGTAGATAGATTGTAGATAGCTAATTTTAAAAATCTATGAATGCAGTTTTCTTTCTTTTAAAAAATAAAGGAATGTTTTCTTTGAGTAAAATTTTCTATCTACAGTATTAGGAGTACTTTCCCTTCAGGTGGCATTACAAAATTCCACCCTGTATAATAAATAATTTATTATGAAAAATAGTCGTCAAACTAAAATCTGCTATGTGCAAAAACTCTATTTTGAATTAACGAGTGAAACATTTTGGTATAAAATGTTATATGAATTGATAGTTGTCAAATAGTGTATCACATAGCAGATTATATTTGACAAAAATATTTATATGCACATAGCATATTTTAAAAAGTGGTCGTAGATCGTTGTACAGTGCTCATAGACACATAACAGTTTTTTTTATACGGTAGATAGGGCTGTGAACTATACGAAAAGGTCAAAAAGTAAAAAACTCAAAAAGTGCATATAGCAGATTTTGGTTTGACAACGACGTTAATATTGCTAGGACGTTCGAGGATGCCACTGGTAGATACTGTAGCGGCTACTGACTGGTAAATACACTACTGGCTGGTTCAGTTCGATTAAGTTATTTGAATGTTGTGAAATATATCTATACTTATAATAAAACTGTAACAGGTCCAATTCTGTACATTGAAGATATTTTGAAAATTATATTTGTAGGGCATTCTATAACCGATACTGAGGCCGAAAATGTAATTTTTTTAATTTTTGTCTGTCTGTCTGTCTGTCTGTCTGTCTGTCTGTCTGTCTGTCTGTCTGTATCACGGCTGAGCATCACGCTGAAACTACTGAATGGATTCAAATGAAACTTGGCATGATTTGAGATCTTACTACGAGGTAGGACATAGGATACTTTTTATCCCGTAATCTAGCACGGTTTTTCTGGGAGAGGGGATTAAAGTCAAAACGGGTACTTGGTTATACGCTTGGTCCGATTTTATCAATTTTTCTATAAAATATAATAAATATTAGTAAGGGAACACTCATAGAGAGTTGTTATCAAGGTTTTGTAATCGATCGGGTTAAGCAACGTTAGGTAAGGTCATTAAATAGATCGGTGACCGTTTAACGCCATTTGAACTAAACGGGTCCGTGCTTCGGAGAGCAAGTAAAAAGTGGGTCCCAGTTTTTAACCGACTATAAAAAATGAGGTTATGTATTCGATGCGAATGTCTGTTATTCAAAGTTTAGTTAACGTAAAAATAGCGCAGGCGGAGCTGCGTGGGTCAGCTAGTTAAAAATAAAAGAGTAACCGCAGCCATGAGCCTGATGTCTGCGTCGTTCCCCATACCATAATCAGCCGAATGATGTCCACTGCTAAACAAAAACCCTTAAAAGAGAGGGGTTGCCATAATCCCCACGCTTGGCAGGCGGCTTGAGGATCGCAGTATAGGTCGTAGTTAATCCAATAAAAAGCCGCTGCTGCCCGTCTTGTTTTTCCTTAGTCTGCGCTTACGACACCTAACGGAAGGAGATGGGCGGCTGCTATTTTACCCGGTCACCCCACGGACATCTCTACATATATTATATTAGGTATAAAGAAATATAATGGTGAATTTTATAAGTATATAAATAGCTTCTCGGAGCGCCTTATCAGTGTTGTTTACATTATAATCCCCGATCCCTACTGTACTCCTGCTACAGTACTATCTCTGCACTAGGTCTGCGTTTTCCAGGAACCAAGTTTGCTCTTGACTCCGTACATACATGGGTCCTGGTACTATTTTTATGGAAAAATATATGGTACAATTTTTTTTTTTTTTTTTTTACTTTAATGCTATTATCTCTATGGTAGTTGTTTGGAAATCGAAGAATAAGTTTTCTTTTTTCCGACAGTTTTTTTTTTTGCGATTCTTTTGGTGTCCTTACCAGTTCATTAGCTTCGTAACAACACATAATAATATCTTGGGTCTATATACACATGGTCTTATGATCCAAAACTAGGCAGAGCATGTACAATGAAAACCAGACATCTGCTACAAATACTTATAAACTTTATTTTTGTAATAATATACTTATGGGGATAGATAACACCCAGACACAATGTGGGAATCGAACCTACGACCTATTAGGTAGCAGCCAAGGGGGTTTAATCACTAGACCAACGGGCCAGTAATGGAAAAGGACCCTGTGCAAGAAGAATCACTATGTCGGCAGGAAAATGGTATAACGTATTTATAGATATTTTACCTATTTAATAGCTATTAAAGATACAGACTTGAAGGTATAATGGTGTATGCCTGCCATTTTCATACGTACATAACTATCCATAACACATCAGGATTAACGTAGTCTCAAAGTTAAACAAAGTCGACGTGCTCAAGTATAATATATGTATTTCGGAACCTTTTTGATGTTCATCAACGTGGAATTAGGCACAAGACTACACCGCTACGGCCTTGACCCGAATATCTGTACACATGATCGCATATAATTGTTTGTGTATTTTTCGGAAGTTACGGCTTTACTGGTAATTCTATTCTTTGAACCATTTTTGCTAGTGTTTGCTTTTTACTCTACACAATTAAAACTTAAACACTAGACGAATACACACATACATAGGTTGTAAATTATTTTGAAATTGTATGTAAATTAAAGTAAGTACTTACTATATTTGATGTGATATGCTTATTTTTAGATCTAAGCTAAAGAAATCTTATTATCTGTTTCAAAAGATACCACTTTATTCTCTCAGTATTTTAATGTAATTTCTACAGTTTTAAACTACACACTGCCATAATATGAGACAGTTAATAATACTGAATCTTAAATAATGTATTTATTTATAATATATTAAGTGTATGTTACCAATCATGGGATGTCAGTCATGGGATACTCATCCCAACTTACCTGTCCGGTAGTTGTGGTATAGTATACGGGTATGCGACCCCGGCTTCTCTAGCTATTACTGTCCCATCCCTTGCCCTCCTACTTTTCCTATTTCCTTTTTGCACCACCTATCCTTCCCTTTCCCTCGTTATTCGTGAGAACGCAATGGTTAATCATAAAATAATTTAATTAACCAAAATGGCGGCGATGTGGTTCGCCACCCATCACGTCTCGTTTCTCACGGGGGCGAAAAGCGGCCCATGGGCTCTGCCTACCCCTACGGGAAAAAGGCGTGAATATATGTATGTATGTTACCAATATTTTGGAAAATTAAAGCAATTTTAAGATATTCATAATTTTCTAACATCGAAAGTTGTCTGAAATTATTAAATTGTTTGCATAACAATTTAATAATTTCAGACAACATTGGTACCGCACACGTGCGTCTAGTGGCGCATCTCAAAAATAACCCTCAAAGAACAAGCCTAGAATATCCGATCATTACCACTTTTCTCAGCCATTAACATAAATCTAGATGTTACTGTTCCACTGGTCTGTTTATCTCGCAAACTAGCACCGCATACATTATAATAATTTTTCTTTGAATTTCACTTTGTCGCTTTGCAGATTGAAAATATGATTTGTTTTACATATTTCATGAATCCGTTAAGGGGGTAACAACGGTAAAATTGCAAAAATAGCCTTAGTTTAAAGAGTTCGATGGATCAATCCGCTATTGTATTGGCAATGAAAATTATATGTACTTATACCTCAGATCTTCAGCAAATAGTTTTATTGATTAGATATTGGATTAAATATAATGTTTTCAAGCAATATATATTTAAAAAATTTACTACGTTGGATATGAATTGTGTTAGCGTTCAACATCCGTTCATCGGATAGACGTCAAACTCGGACTATTAAAAAGCATATAATCTATTCTACAATTTGTATTGATTACATTTCTTAATTTCATACATGATTTACAAGAAATTATAGAAAAACCATGTACGCGATGCATTTCCCCTTGCAGCGCCCCCGCGATCGCCATATATCAGTCCTTCGTGGACTGTGACGGCGAGTGGCCATGCCCGTTTTTTTTTTGACAAGTCGGATTTAGTTTAAATGATTTTAAACATATTTTTAATTAAAATATGTTAAAAATGGTATAATTATAACACTATAAATAATTGCAAATGGAATTTATACTTGTTTATTTAATTAAATATATTTTTATGTTACTACCATTTTTGTGGTTCATCATAGAGTATGCGAAAGTATCGTTGCCGTGTATAATGCCTAACTTTTAAAGCGTATCAGTCATATACGATTTTACTAATTTATATCGTATTTAATACTGAGTAGGTCGACAAAATGACATACATTATGATATACTTGACAATGCCTTCTTTTTGTCAAAACATGAATGGTGTTATTATTATTATCATGTTGGTTTTTTCAACTTAGCAACGAGTATAGTACCCAGGTGGTTTGCTTGGTGGTGAGTGACACGCTTACCAACGGACAGTTGCTCGTCTTTTGAGATATCTGGGTTGGTTAGGTTGGAAGGGTATTTGTGTGCTATCTAGGTGGGGCCACCGCAATCTTAGATTTCTGCCGCTAAGTAACAAAACTGGTGAAACTACTGGACCAAAACGCTATAATTGTAGTTTTGGATGATAGGGACAGAAAGGGAGTTTTCTATGGGTCGGTGATTCGATTACTATCAGGTAATACCTTTTTACTTAACTAAGTTGCGTAACAATTAACTCATGGTGGTGTTGACAGAAACGAGAAAAAGTACCACCACGTTAAAATTTTAGTTACTCTAAAACCTGTTTGCTTATTAAAATCGATGTCTACTGCTCCGCGTAGTTAAAACCCCGCCATCGGTACAGAACTTAAGACGAAATTACGTTACGTACATACGACGTTACACTAAAAACTCTTCTTCTTCTTCTACTAAATTCGTGCGTTCAAACAAACAGTACTACGGATTACTTTGGCATCCACGAATTGATTATAACAACACATGCCCGTTGATATATAGTCTGCTACCTTGGCCGCTACCCATAAGATCTTGGAGTCGATTCCCACACTCATGTGCATGAACATAATCTATTTGTCTTGGGTCTGGGTGGTTTTGACTTGTACTTTATTATGTAAAAAAGTTAAGTATCTTATCATTGTTTATATTGGATGGCCATCACGGAGTCGATCACGGAACTAATTGCCATAATAATAATAATATATGGTTCTATGGGTCTGCACAACTTGGGTCTACGATGGATGTCTAGTAAGTATGGGTTTAAGTATAGGTGGAGTTAGGTTATTTGTTATTTGGGTACTAGTGGGAATAGGAAACAATACAGTTAGACGCGTCTTTAATAATAACGTTGACATCTCATCAGGGCCATTGGCGTGTGAGAAGCCTTTGCAGCATTTTAAGTCCCTGTCGTTGGCAAATGCGAACATCTAAAATACAGTTCGTTTCAATTCATTTTTCCACGTACCAAAAAGCCTTACTATCAGATGGATGGTTGGAAGAATTAGAACCAATTCAGGAAATATGTTCAAAATATCCTTTTTCTGATATTTTTTCTATATTTTGGCGGCTCTATTAAGCGCTTTCGTTTTTACGTGCATAACAAAAACATTAGAATTTAATGCATAGTTCCATTTCAAGTACGCTTACAGTAGTCACAGCGGATCTTCGTGTGTCTGAAGTTGGCTGCAAGACACAGTGCAGAAGCTATTTTTTTGTATTTTTCTATTCACAACTCACAACTATACTTGCGCAATGGTTCGCTAAACCTAACTTCATACATAGATCCGCTGTGACTACTGTAAATTATAAGTAGTACATACGTATAACGATTCCGAATGGAACTACCAAGCATTACATGCAAACGCAAGGAAGGAACAAACGAACGCATGGAGGGCAGCGATTGGCCTAAATCACTCCAGAACTTTCTCCAGCACAAGGGTGGACTGTGGGCTTAAATTATTAAATCTAAATAGATCACAAATCAGGCACCTAATAGGTGCACCAAGAAGCATCTACACTAAATGAGGCTAAGTACCGTAGATACTTGTAGTTTCTGTGAAGATGAAAAAGAGTCGATGTTATAGATACTGTGTCGCTGCGACGCTCTAGCAGGACGTAGATTGAGTCAACTGGGAGTAGCCTATCCTACACCAAATAATTATGTACAGCTCCAAGCTGGTGCAATCTTGGGGTACCTAAACAAACTCTTCGATAAGTCAGCAACAGAGTAAGGGCTAGGGTAGGCTCAATGGATCCAGCTGGGTCGAAGTGCGTCCCGGTGGTTACCGGGCCCAACTAATAGCCACCAACAATAGAATAGAAGTATGTAAAACTCTCACTATTTAGGCATTGACCCTTTTATAATAGACGGAGAGAACCTTTGATATGAAGTTTGGAATATGAAATGCAATAATCCATATCCTGACGCAACACGCAATTACGTTACCACTGTAAGTTGATGCGTTATCAGATTGTAATTAGGCGGCACGCCAAAGTATACATCAAAATAAAGGTATAAATAAACTATTTTATAAAAAATAATAACCGACTTCAAAGTAAATTATCTAAAAAGCATAAAATAACGAAATATTATTGAAGTTGGTGTTAGCGTACCTGCTGTGTATATTCTGCACCAACTTCAATAATATTTCGTTATTTTATGCTTTTTAGATAATTTACTTTGAAGTCGGTTATTATTTTTTATAAAATAGTTTATTTAACACTTTTTAGTGACTTATTTTACCAAGATAGGTATCAGCACTATCACGCAACTCGAACGTCTACATTACAGTAACTTACTGAAAACATAAAAAGTTTATATCTCTTAAACTACTGGACCGATTTTGATGAAATTTGTACTCTACCCTAAGTTGAAAGATACTCTAACTATTGCAAAAAGAATTTTTGAAATCGGACTTGTAGTTTCTGAGAAATCCGCGGACAAACCTACATACATACATACATACATACATACATACATACATACATACATACATACATACATACATACACTCGTGAAATTTGGTAAATTCGTTTAGAAGCCCATATAGACTAACATATATGAATATTACGCATTTTTATTAATATTACATACATACGCGTCGAATACAGAACCTCCTTTTTTGAAGTCGGTTAAAAAGTAAGATACAGATTTCCCCAGAGAGTGATTATGGAGGATAAAATGACTTCGTACTTAGACATTTGTCTAGATCAGTCACCAGCAGAAGGTCCCAGCAGTATGCAGTGTGGTTCTCGGTATCCGGTGTTCGTGTTGGTAGATCAACAAGCTAAGTAAGAATTATCGGCAATGTAAATTTCCCCGTCTTTCGACTGACGTAACAGAATATGTTCCAGTGAACGACGAGTTGAGCTGGCGGGGACCGTTCTTAAACTGCATCAGTTTTATTCTTTTTGCGTCACTATGAACTAATATAATTTTTTTTATCATGCATTTGTATATTTCATCAGTTTCTTTTCCTTTTATGTATACATAATCAATAAAATATTCAAAAGTGATATCGTTAAGTATATTTGCAGTAAATGTATATTGAAATTTCCTTCCTTAACGGAATAGGCAAAATTAATAAAGCTCCATTTGACACATCTGCATATTTTAGTCTATAATTTTTCAAATGTAATATTCATATTTGCTGGTAGCGCCCTCTACGATGACAACTCTCGGCCGGAGCGGCCAGATTCTCAAGGTCATTGGCGCATGATACCCCCTTAACGCGCAGTAGATATCTTTGCATGCATTTAAATCTGCGTCTCCTGTGAATTTTGAATGGTAAGTGCTGAATTAATGACTCTATAATATCTGTAAACAAGAATAAATAGTCAACAACAGTAACTCTCATGGCTTTTCTTACGAAAGATAATATAGTAAAATACATTACGTAAAATAAAGTTGAGAGCCACGTCGAACGCTGAGATACATATAAGGCGCCGAATCCAACCCTAGTCTACAAGCAATAATCGTAAAACTCCTTCTGATTTCGATCATTATCATCGACATCATCAAAATGTCATGCAGCATCCATCATTGTAGTCACCATATTACTAGTCGCTCTGATGCTATAAGTAGATAATAGTCATCCAAACTGATAGGTGCTGTCACAGTGGCCCATCTTTGACGAAATCAGCCAATTCCGCACTGGATATTATGAAGGTACTATATACTTTTTTATACCAAATGCAAATGTGGTTGGTGGTTGCTAGGTAGTAGATCCATTGTGCAATAGAGCATCGTTGTTGGTATCACCGCAGTGTCGGATGTTCAGCGGTAAATTAAGCAGTGTGTATACATTGCCGTATTTCAGCATTAGGTACTACTTTAGCGACACGATGTGAGCTGACGAGTGGCAGTACAATGCTATTCCACATCCATTAAAAAAGCAATAGAAAATCCTCTATGTGTTATGACAATACCTACATTATACATTTGGACGGACCTGCTTGTCTAGTGGTTAGAAACACTGGCTGCTACCCAATCGGTCTCGGGTTCGATTCCCACTCTGAGCAAATATTTATGCTCATGAACTTGTCTGTTGGTCTTGTTATTATGTATGAATTTATGAAAAAGTACCTATATGTACCAGTTGTCTGGTTACCATATCGTCGGCTTAGAGTGTAAACCTGCCAAATCCATTTTTTATCATTTCTGACTTATTAATACCGTTCGAAAGAGAAAGAGACGCCGCATCGTCCAAACAAATCGGCTACTTATATTTATGACTATAAGTGTCAAAAAATGTGTGATGAGTAAAACTGCTAAATTGAGTCACTTCAAATATTCACGGATAAATCCAGCACCACCGCTATTTTGTATTGCGGTGTTGTCGCCGTTTTGTTACTCCGCTACAAAATAGTATATTTCGTGTTCCTATATAAGTATTAGACTTGATGACAGATATTTGCAAAAGTAGATAGGTAACTATTATTTAAACTCAGTTTTATTTTAGATGAACTTATTGATATTTTAGTAAAATATGGTTTGAAACAATATTACATATAAGTGAAAATAGGTCATAGCGATCTGAAAGCTGCAGCAAAAGGTGAGCTAAACATGAGCACAACTTGAATCAGTAGCACATCACCCACGGAAGTATTGTAAATTCGTTTGAATTTTATGGAATAATCGATCATCGAAACTATCGAAAATACTATTATGTAAATTATCCAAATACACTAACAAAACTAGAAATAAACAAATCACATTTTATTATTTCTTCTAAATTAATTCAGTGTCACTTTTAATTGTCGATTGCTTCGTAGGTAACGTATCCATTACTTATAATATCATTGGTTTGAAATACAATACCTAAACTGCTCCTGTTGCACTGTTAGCAGTTTTTTTATAGACTATTTCAATAGTCAAAGCTGTCAAATACTAGCAAAGTCTCAAAACTGTTCACAGTTTTGAGACTTTGCTAGTATTTTGTATGTCTACTCTAAACATTTTCTTGGAGATTCACCTGACTTTAAAAGTACATAACAACTTTAACGTTGTTAATTATAACAAAATATTATTTTTATTTATTAACCAAATGGTTACCTAAAGGTTTAATGGTTTGTACAATAAGTATCTATTTACTGTGCTTTCTGTTACAGATGTCATTAATTACGTTTTGACGATATAATAAAATAACGGTCATCTGATCCCAAACTAGGTAGTGGCTGTACTAGGCAGATAGGTACTAATACTTATAAAGGAACCTTTTTTGTAAATATATATTTAAATAGATAACACCCAGATACTTGGCGTCGAACGGTCGGGAATCGAACCCACGACGTATTGGGTAACAGCCGGCCAGGGTGACTAACCACAAGACCAACAGGCCCATCAAACCATTGTTCCTCAACAGTAACTAAGGCGTAAAAGTAATAATAATGTACCTAATCTTTATAAAACCAAAACTTATGTTTAATTTATTATGTTTTTCCAAAATATTTTGTTTATATGTATGATTGTTTTTATTTATGGAAGTCTAATTGAATGAAAACTTAACTTTATTTCTTGATTATACTTATTCCCTATAGTAACGTAGTTCTTTATTTAAACAAGAAAACCTGCTAAATTACATCGCAATGTACAACTTAAACATAATAAAACCTGCTATGTCGCAAAATCGCTTATAAACCAGTAAATACAAAAAAATATTTATTAAATTATAGTTTATAGTATAAAATATTACTTAATATATCACCCTTATTTTGGGTTTGGTTCATCCGCTACAAATATAAATTATAAGAAGTTTTTTGTCTGCCCTATAAAATTATGTTGAAGTTAGTTAGCAGGTTTACACTTTAAGCCGACGATATACAGGCTCTGTCTAATCATCACTATCACAACATAGTATAAAACAAAGTCGCTTCCCGCTGTCTGTCTGTCCCTATATATATATATATATATATGTATGTTCAGATCTTTAAAACTACGCAACTGATTTTGATGCGGTTTTTCTTAATAGGTAGAGTAATTCAAGAGGAAGGTTTATATGTATGTATAATACATGCATAATTTACAGTAGAGAAACACTGATAAATTTAGAGGTTTCTAATGTGATGTCGTAAATAAACACATTTATTTGCGCTTACATTGCAAGCGCTGACTGAACCCTACGAGATAGATGATCAAAATAATGTACTACAGTATTGTACACCTTAACAAGGTCTACAAAAAAGATGGTAAATGTTTATCTCTTAGGGATAACCCACAATAACCATTTTTTATCCTAAACTTTTTATGAGAAATAATGGCTTATTTACGTAGCGATTTTAAGCAATACAGCATTAATCCTTATCCAATTAAGTATAAGTAAATACATTTTTTTCCACCCGTGCGAAGCCGGGGCGGCCGCTAGTGTAGGATAAAATGACAGTGTATTGTCCCAAGATATTATTATTAAACTCTAATTACAACAAGCATTTCTGTTGTATGTAGTTTATTTAGAGACATACTACTATAGGTACAAGCTATTACCACAACAGGTGTTCTCTCCGTCGGTCGTCTTGACCACCTGTTGCAGTATCAACTGCGTGGTCTTTGACACGGTCATTGATTGGGTTCACATCTGTTTCTGCACATTATAGAGTTGAAAGGACGCAAGACTGTAAATCACACCGTTTTACCAATTAATTAGCAGACAGTACAAAAAATGTCTAAAAGAAAAAATAATTTAAGACAGCCCTTAATACCGACCGAGACTGGGGAGGACGTTTTGAAAGTTTCCTCCCCAAGACAAAAAAATATAAAAGGTACTTATACTTTTTATTACATAGCATAATTCTTAGCGCACTAGTATTTGACTATCATTTACTTAAAATATCTACTGGATCTTACTTACGACACCAAATGATTAATTAAGAGATTTTTTAAGCTAGCTTTTTTAAGCATAGCTACATTATGCAAACATTGCTGTTCTGCTGATAAAGGAAAGAATAACTTACGTATCAAATGGACGAATGGCAATAAACTTGAACTATTCATGGCTACCCATGAATAGTAATATCGCTTAAAAATAGTCCCTTGTCCGAGCCTACTCTAATCGGATGGGGTGATGGGGCTTCCACGTGTTTACATGTCACGTGTAGCAGCTGAGTAGCCATCAAAGTGCACTCGGACCATCAAACTCAAATTATGAAAACCTCCAATAAATCATGCTTATTCGTTTTTCAAAATATATTTGATTTCTATTGATGGTAGTAATGAGGTGTTCTTGAGTGTGAGTCCTTATTACGTAGGACTTATTTTTAAACTTTTGTAAGACGCATGGGCGGTACATTTGTAAATTCGCCTCTGCATTTACAGGCAAATTGCCTACTTACTGTCGCATTATGCCAGTTCAAATTTGATATGGCAGACATAGCTGAATAGATTTTCAATTACTAAATAAGTACTGAAGCTCTATCAACTAGAAGGTTTCCTAAATAAAAAATTGAGTGCATGGAATAGGAATATGTGACCTTCTTTAACATGAATCGATACACCATAATAGAATAATAAAGTATGTGTTGCACTTAGGCTATTATTAGTTTGTTTGCTATCAAGTTGGAGCAAAAATACTGTAGAATTCACAAGTGTGATTTCTACAGTATTTTTAGAGTACTAAGTCTATAGAGCTGCAAAATACGGTGTATGGGTGATTAATTCCATAGTATAGAATAATAAAGTATATGTTGCACTTAGGTTATTATTAGTTTGTTTCCTATCAACTTGTAGCAAAAATGCACACTAGTGAATTCTACAGTATTTTTAGAGTACTAACTCTATAGAGCTGCAAAGCATGGTGTATGGGTGGTTTCTTACACTTTAATCAAGAAAATCAAAATCGGAATGAAATCACCTGCGTGATTTTAGCTAGGTGATCATAACGGACCTCTTTTGCTTATGGTTTTGTATGACATAATCGTTTCCTTGAGCAAACGCTCCTGACACATACATAATTATATTCTTAATAAACTGTATTTCTTTGTGTAAGAGACCATATATCGCAAGATATTCTACCACAAACCTGTAGTGTCTACGCACTGTGGTTGTGTAAATTAGCTCTGTAACTCGTGAAATAAACAGAATTTAGTAGACCAGAGAGCTAAGACATTCTTAGATGATAAACGGCAGCACACCATGTCTTGCTAGTCTTGTAACGAACTTTGACATCTTTACGTCAGAGCTACTTACTGCAAGCTAGGTTAAAATAAATGATGGGGATGTACTAACTATGTTAAGTTTGTCTGTGAATGATCCAATTAGGGCTAGGTTACGACGTCACACACCTATTAGTCAAAACAATGTTACCACCTGTTGAAATGTTTTAATGAACAACACGTTGTGAAGTGCCGCATGTATATGCTCTTAATTGCTTTTAGTAGCGACGCGACCCAGTGCGTTTTACCTAGAGCACATTGGATAAAATAATTAAAAAGCTTTTGGCGATGAGTTTGAGTGGATTAATTGAATCCTCCTCGGATACGTGGTCACTTTACCGCAAATACGTACCGTAGACATGTACCTACAGACATTGAATTAATTTCACTTCATGTGCTATCGAAATCATGAACAGCCATTTGTCTGATCGTGTGAGAAAAACTGGTATTTTGCGTCGAGCTTAAGATTTACAGGATCGAGGCACATCTTACGCAAGGTTATTGCGCTGGAATGGCTACCTAGTTAGGATGTCGGATGAAAAAGTGGTAAATGCAATTGATGCAAGTACCGTGGAAGTTCTCAAAACAATGACAAGTGAATATAATAATATAATATATTATTTATTGTTTCTCATAATTATTACAAAAATTCCAATACTACATATTTAACATTATGATAGATATGGTGTCTGAAGTAGGTAGAACCTGTATAACAGTTCACCAGGCCAATTAATTAATTCTAAAATTGTTTACATTAAGGTATTAAAACAAAAAAGAAAAACAGTTTGATACAAATAAAGAAATAATATAAATAAATGATATGTAGATGAAAAATGATGGTGAGAATGAGAGTGTGAGTATGCAATGAAACGTAATAATTGTTAGGCTAGAGGTTTCAATAAATGTTCAGTTTCATTGTAATCTAAACTTTGCAGCCATAAACGAACTTTATTTTTGCAGCATGATTTAGTGAGTGGGTAGATTGAAAGACATTTATTTGTATTATTATATAAGAAAGGCCCAAGAAAACCAAAAAAGTTATGGGAAAGACTATTATTAAATCTTGTTTTGATGCAAATAGCTGTAGTTCTTCTTTTACTAGAATTGTCAGAGGGCACAAAGGGTAGCAAAGAGTGTTGTTTTAAGATAATTGCGAGGATAAAAAGTTGACGTACTGTAAGAACTTTACTGCGAACATATAAATCATGAGTAGGATACATAATTGGAAGAAATATACTTACTTTTAAAATAGAATAATTCTAATAATATTTTTTTTTGTATACAGTATATTTTTTACTACAAAGTTTTCATTTCATTCGTTTCAAATGATTCCACGCTTGAGTGAACTCGAAATCGCTTATTTATAGATCGCAAATACTCGTAGAATCGATTTACAAAGTATCGATACAAGCGACGTACCTACTGTCAAATGCAAAAATGTTTCAATTATGCAGAGTACTTACCGAGTTATGCTTGAGCCCTTTTCTATTATTCGATTTAGAAATAGATCGAGGTATTATACGTGAAGAGTATTCAGTTGTTTGTGATTATATGATGTATAGATAAACGAAAAAAAAATGATCCTTTTTTAAATAAGTACTTAATATTACCTACTAAATAAATACTAAATAAACTTTACATCCTTTACCTTATGTGCACGGTTTAACAGAACCGTATAGGGAAATTAAATAACTATTTTTGTAATGTAGAAGTGCACACAAAGTGGCTGTAGATGTGCAACTGTAGTCCTCGACATTACTTTTTGTCACCTTAAGTTAAACGTGAGATAACCATTCGCACTTGCCGGTGTAACAATTACTTCGCAATTCTGGAGGACTATTGTAGTTCCATGACAAAAATATGTATATGTTATATTCAACGAATGGGATGAGACTTTCGAATTAAATAAAGAGTTTCACTCTTATGACTTCCTAGGATAACTATATCGAATCATTTTGATGTCTGGATAGTCGACTTTCACTTCTAATGAAAGAAAATTCAATTATTTTACTATTAACCTATGAAACCAGAAAAAATATACAGTCGAATTGAGAACATCCTCCTTTTTTGATGTCGGTTAAAAAGCAAATATGTGACAAACCACGAGAGAGGGATCTCGAAACTTGGTTTCATGAGATAACGCTGATCGTGACACAGCAGCCGGTCTCATAATTATCGCAGATAATAATAAAAATAAGAAATATAGATAGAAATAATAATAAAATTAAGAATTATGAAATAAAAAAGTAGTATATTTTTTATTTTCCTATATAAAAATGAGAGTAGGCTCCAAGTTTCGCAATAGTCGCGGTCGCCTCCGGCCGCCGAATGTACGATTCGGCCCGCTACCTTGAGGCGGTGATAAAGAGAGTTATATGTTCATGTCGTAACCGAATGCGTGTATGACCAATTGCCCAGTGCCCTACGTCGCGATTACAGCCTGATAATTCGCTGTGCCCCCTTATACTATGAATAAGTTTATATATAAAATATTGTATTGCAACGTGTATTTATTGGCCTATAGCTTGCGTTCCCTCGTGCCTGGATAGTATGAACTTTGTATCCTTACGAGAAAAAACAGTTTCGCATCTAATATCATTTGCGATTAGTATGATTAACTAATACGCGCATTTCAAATCTAAATATAGCGCGACTGCTAGTCGTTACAGTAGAGGAGTGTATTTTTAGACAATTGACATCCTAACTCGACGATGGCCAAAACCGAGACACATTGAAATGTAATTTGTACTAAGGTCAGGCTAATAATACAGAGGCACGTGTTTCAAAATTATATTTACAGTAGCCCTGATTCTTGAGACGTCTCGTAAATGTCATTTATATTGGACGTAACACGTTTTAATGGTGAGACGTCATTAATGCTGAATTTGGCACTAGTGCTATTTAGTTTTCTGTTGTATGGTATGTTTCATGATTACCAGTAAGCTCAAAAAAACTTGTTCAGCCGAAATCAAGCTTTCCGAACTTCCGCGCAAGTGCTCGTATACCCTGTTTTTCTAATGTTCAATATGTCATATAGACTTTGCCTGGCATTATACATTTATTGTTACGATTTTAAGCTTATAAAGAAAAACAGGGTATACATACTTTCACGCGCGTATGGAAGAGATAGACTTACCCTCTTACACTTTGTCGCATTCGCTCCTTTAATGAAAAATTACCTCGTCAAGCGTTTAACGTTTTGCAATGGTACAAACCAGGCTAATAACAAGTGTTATTTATTTTCTGGCTGTTTTGTAGCCACTTTTTCAACACACTTGCTCGTAAAGTGAGCCTTATTACATCGCTTTTAGGGTCATAAACCGAAACAAACACGTGCGTAATAATGGCATTACGCACTAGTGCGTAATAGAATTATCTCTAGAAAGTTAAATTAGTACCTTACTGCAAGTTATATGCGAGTAAACAGAGCATTCTTATTTTAACCGGGCAATACAGTATTTTTTTCTAAATAAAAAGAAGCTTTTGTGCCGCTGAAAATCTATATATGTTATTGGATAAAATAAATGTGTACGTCCGTAATTAAGACAAAATACATTATTATCAAATTATTAATAATTCATTCATAATTTGTTAAAAAATATTTGCACATTATCTTCTTAAAACTATAGATAGATAGATAGAAAATACTTTATTGTACAACCAATATAAAACATATCAAAACATAAAAGATATAGCAATACAGCAAACGTACAATGGGCGGCCTTATCACCAGTAGTGATCTCTTCCAGGCAACCTTCTATTATAATTTTGAAGTAGGCTGTACGTTTACTCCTAATGCATTGAGCGCGTGAAAAAAACTCGTACCGTTTTCAATAATTGCCATATTTTGCTTTTATCAACTTTATCGCTATGTGGTAAATTATTTTGTTTTTTTTTCCTCGCAAGTGTGCTGAAAAAAGTCGTATGAAACTCGTGAGCTCCGCTCATGGACCGGGATGCGCCGACCCCTCCCCGACAACCGTATGCTACACTAGCTATCAGACACCGGTCTCGCCGGCGAGGCCGAAGGGTCGTACGTATGCGACCGCAACGACGTGCATCACCCCACTGAGTTTCTTGCCGGTTCTTCTCAGTGGGGGCGCGTTGTGAACCGGTGGTAAACTCAGCCCTCTCTTAAGCGACAGCCCAAGCCAAGGCCGTGCCTCCCTGAGGTGCCCTTGAGCTCGTCGCTACTTCTGCCGTAAAGGCTAGAGCGCTTTAAGCGCTCGCCTCCTATTGTCCGGTGAAGCTGTAATGGCCATCTGCGGCCAACAGCGTCTATCATTCCCAAAAAAAAAAAAAGCAACCTTCTATTATAATTTTGAAGTAGGCTGTACGTTTACTCCTAATGCATTGAGCGCGTGAAAAAAACTCGCACCGTTTTCAATAATTGCCATATTTTGCTTTTATCAACTTTATCGCTATGTGGTAAATTATTTTGTTTTTTTTCCTCGCAAGTGAGCTGAAAAAAGTCGTATGAAACTCGTGAGCTCCGCTCAATACCTATCGGCTGAATAACGCCCTCGCCTAAGGCGCGGGCTGCCACCCTCGGCCCCGTGTGTATAATAAGTAGCAGATTAGCTCACTTGTATCATATTATACTATTATAAAATTTCCTTTTCAATATTTCTCATCACACTACACTTAGTTACAGTCCTACCGACTGAGGCAGAAAATTTGATACTACGTTTTATGTACGACGGCGCCGCGACCTCACGTTTTCTTAATTATTTTTGTTGATATTATTATTCAAGTATTCACGTAAATAAACGAAGACATTCGAATGTATATTAACAGATATAATCGGAATCATAATTTCACTAACAGATTAACTGCTCACTGTTATATCGTAAACAAGTACATATATTCACGGCGGTGACTCAAACTATTTGTAATTAAAGAGGAACATTTATATAGAATAATAAATACTGGACGTTTGTTTACTTGTTGCTTCGAATTTGACAAATCCCGGCCAGAAGGTTCTTGTGATACATTTTTGTCCGAATGCCCAGGAAAGAGGGCTATGTTTTTCGAGACTATGTATGTTTGTCTGTTTCTTGGGCACGGCTTACAGCCCAAATGGCTTGATGGAATTTGACTTATAATAAGACATTAGATTTGTCGTAGTTGTGGGGGTAACGAAGGCTGAAAAAATAAACTTAAAATATCAGCCGTCAGTCGCCATTTTCTATTCTAAAAAAAATATAAATATATAGGTGAGGTTCAAATGAAGTCTTGACGAAATGATGATGTTGATACATTTTATTAATTGAGTTTTAAGATCATTCTGTTTGTTCGCATTAGCGCTTTTTGTGCTTTTATAATTTATACTTGTTATTTATTACGACGCCCCAAGACGCCTGCTATTCGTGAGGATTATGGCAACCCCCTCCCTTCCAAGTAGGAGCCCTTATTCAGCAGTGGACGTATGTAGGCTGGCTACTGATGATGAAGATTATGATTTATTATGAATACTTCCTGATACCACTGCGACTCCTGTATGGAGAGTAAGATTCATGTAGGGTTAATAAACCTTGCAGTATTATACCCTAAATGACGTTGAAATGAAAGTAGTATGACGGAATGGATACATTACAAGACCACTTGTGTCTGGGAGTACCAACCTTGAGTTAATAATATCCTTCTATATTTATTAGGATACTTAGGGTACCGTCTGAAATAGATGCCCATCACTCACTCGCTAGAGTTAAATTAAATAGCAAAAGCTAGTAAAAGGTACAACGACAACGTTAGTGTATTTTGATTGGCTTTCAACATCGTTTTATGTCGCAAGTACAGTTAGCGTGAAAAGTCGATAAACGTTTCAGACCGGGTATAGGTACTGTAACTTACCTACTACTACTTTAACCAGGCTCACCTGCCCAGGCAACGTAATGCGGTAACAACCTTAATGTTACAAATGCTGAACGAGATGAAATCAACTCATACTACGAAACTCGGGGATTTATTTAATAGATTTATTAATCGACTTTGTATTGTCTTGATCCATCCGTCCGTCCGCACGTATTTTGGGCCGGCCAATGCAAGCGATTATCGACCTAAAGGTGCTGCTTGTGACCGCGAGAGTACGATGTAGACGTATGTTTGTGTGTTCATCGACTTTTGGCTCTCACAGTACAATACACTTACAGATTAGAGTAGGTAAGAGTTCAAAATACCTGGAATTTTAATTTTAATATAGACACTTGTGGCTTTTGTGGGATAAAAGTTACCAAAAATATTCAAATATTTTATTTTCATTAAATCAACATGAAATTAGCCACTCCCTGCGTAGACGCAGACACTTTTTGTGTCCAGTTGCTTCCACTTGAGAGATAATAAAAAAGTCTACGCTGCGTCTTCCGGTTCGTGGTTGCCACTCGAGAACCTTTCTTCCCCATAGGTTATCGGTTCTTCGAGCGATGTGGCCTGCCCATTGCCATTTCAACTTGCAGATTCTGAGAGCTATAAAAAAAGATGTAATAAATGAAAATATTTAGAAACACAATTACATAAAAAAAACCTCTGCCCGACATTAAGACTGCTTTTTTTATAAGCCAAAAGTTAAATATTCAGCTAAGGGTATTTACTGACCATCTTAACACTTATATAGAACTACGTACACATAGTATGTGGACCACATGCGCACGAGAATTTGGCATGACATTGAGTCTACACTCATTATTTATATCGACCGTCGCACACATGTTACTTTGAATTTGACTGATCGATCTCTTTCTTGTCACGCGCTTAGTCAGCAATATGAGTTGCTGACTGTGAGAGTAAAGGAAGCGTGACAAGAAAGAGTGCTCTAGGTAGTAGTCACTAGTCGCGCAAACACTTGTAAACACAACGCAACAGTATAAATGGCCGATCTTGAGATATATTGGCGGCTATGACCTTATGAAGGGCATTGACGGGCCTGGCTCAAACACAGCCTTATCTCAATGATATATTTAATTCTGTAAATAGTCAAAAGTTTAAAATAAATTTTATAAACATAAACGATTTATCTTTATTTAGTTACAAGTCTACCGACTTAATACTGTTTGAACCCTGAAAGGTACAGACGCTAATAGTACGGACGGTGTAAACACCGAACTCTAAACGGACAGTTTCCATGTACTTTAAAATGTCTTCCGCCATGTATTTCTTGTGTACACTTCAAGCGCCGAGTAGGGAATGCGGCTCTCTCGCTAAGAGCCACTCGTCAACGCATTGCTTTTTAAATTTTAGTACTAACTCATACGTTTTTTTTAGAACCATCTGGACACAAACTCTCTAGACATGACCAAGAGCGAGCATAGGCATCTGGTACTGCAGATAGCGCTCAAATGCGCCGACATATCGAATCCGTGCCGCCCCTGGGAGATCAGCAGGAAGTGGAGCCTCAAGGTCTGCGAGGAGTTCTTCCGGCAGGGCGACTACGAGAGGAAGTTAAATCTGCCCGTGACGGCCCTATGTGACAGACATACTACGTCTATACCTAAGATTCAGACAGGTAAGTTATTTAACAGCAATATTTATTTTCTTGGGTGACATATTGTACACAAATATATGTATTTAGGTAGGTAGTAGTAATAAAAGGAGGTTTGAACCGTAGTCCACCAAACTAGTCAGTGCGGGTTGGTGTATGATGTCGTCATAGCCTCGTATGTTAATCAACAGGGAGTACCACGATCCGATGGCCGCTAAATAGGGGCAGACCAAGGAGATGATGGCAGGATGATTTAGACCTATTTTCATCTGAGAATTAGTACTTGGCTGGAAATGGCATTAGATCGAGATGTGTAGAAGAGTAACGGAGAGACTTTTGCCCAGCAGTGGGACACACCAACAGGATATTAAATAGTAGTAAATAATATGTAGTATGTAGTTGGATTATGTGGAAACTTATCCAATATTTGAGACAAGGCATAACAAAATATAATTTCAATGTTGCTTTTAAATAATTCCAGGGTTCTTCAAGTTTGTCGTCACACCACTGATCACGGAATGGCATAGGTTTTTACAAAACGATCTATCGAAACAAATGCTCAAGAATCTCCTTTTCAACCAAGGCAAATGGGAAATGCTCGTCGCCCAGGAAATAGCCGAAGAGACACGCACCGAAATATCTGATGCTGATATGGTGGATGATGATCTGGAAACATGTTCAGGCACCAACATATCCGACAGTTCAGAACTGTTGCTGCCTCCGCGCAGGTGTTCACTCAATCCGACTAAGCAAGGCGCACTCAAGGAGCAACTCAGACGGCTCTCTGTACCGCTCAATGTGTTCCAAGACTCCAAGTATAGGAACAGGGACAAGAGCCGAGCTTCTTCAGTGGCGGAATCGTGCAGTCGCGCGGAAATGAGTCCAGTCGGCAGCGAACACTCCCTGCATTCGCAGCTCAGCATACGTGGCCACTGCGGACACACCCCCGCCTCTTCAGAGAAGGTCCTGAGCACCGAGAAACTCCTGCCAGACTCATCTATAGCGTCGATCACCACACCGGTGCAAGCGACGAGGCTCAACACGGTGCTCAAGGAAGGCGGCACCTGGAAGTTGGTCCGGCAACAAACGTTCCCGCCACTTGAGACGGCAGCGCGTGCTCACTCCCTCGCCTGCCGTCCGATCCACACGAGCAACGAGGACGCCATATACTCGTCCCGTTACAAAACAGATTTTGTAGACAGAAACAAATTCGATACGTACAGGAGGGAGGCTAAACTAAGCAGTATTTTCAGGAGGAATGATACCGATAAGACTGATATTGATGACGCTTCAGAAAATATAGATAATGCAACACGTAATTTAGACAAGGAAAATTGGAATTTGGTGCCTAAGAGCGCCGCGGGGAGGAAGGACTCGGGTGCAGTGGGTAGCCAACTGCGGGACAACTTGACGTCGATACAACTATCCGGGCTGGAGGCTGACCAGTTATTAAGGCGGAGAAAGTCCATGCCAGCCGATGTCGTCCCTTATGGTGAGTTACCTTATAGGTGGACTGAATCTAAACGGTGCACGTGTAAGAATCTTTCGTTCTGAGGTTGTGTCGACCTATGCGATTTTTACTTGTCTCCTGCTTTGCAAAGCAGGAATTCATATTTTTCTAACTCCTCCTATATACTTTTCTCATTAAATTTGTTGCGGGTTCTAAGACAATTTAGTGTTTCCCGGGACTCGCCGAGGGTCAAACCTCGACGTCTTCACTGGTGACCAATGTAGATCCTGGCTGTCAGTAGTCACAGTGGTGGGATTAATTATGATAAGTTGTCTGCTACTGCTATATCTCGAACACGTCTCTAAAGCCTTTCTGATGCCCGTCTGTTTCCCTCGCTGCTTCGCAAAAACTGACAGGTACGTTTAAAGGGAAAATTATATTACTTACTACTTCAAACGTGTTGATAACTTCCACAATAAAAAACAACAGCAAAAGAAACAAACGTCAGAACGGTCATTATAGCGTGTTGAATCTCACGAGATATCGTTATATTTTGCTATCTAGTGTATACACAAGAATTAATCACCATTGTCACTACGAATGCAGACTAAAAATAAAACGATGTCAAAGACATTTCACACACACGCTCACCCGTTCTCATACCAATGACTAGGTGCATCAGCACAGCCCGTCGCGATCGTTTGCACCAAAATAATCTCATCTATTTCAGTGTAAAACATTTTCGCGGTTCATTTTGAATTCAATTTCACATTCAACCGCGAAAAAATTTGTTTAACCCTCGATTCAAAAAGAGGTGTCATAAGTTTAAAGCCAATGTTTGTTTGTATCTGACTGTGGTGTCTCTATATACGTTTCTTATTTGAAAGTTAGCTTAATCAAAATTGTTCCTAATTTAGTTAAATGCGGCCATGGGCCTGTTTATTATTAAATTTTCTTTTGTGGGTAATTTTTATTTAAACGTGTCTTATAATGCAGTAGTATTTTCGTGGATATCAAACATTATACTTACGTACTTTATTATACTGTTTTATGTAATAAAAATATATTTTTATATAAGTACTTTATGTATCGCCTACTTAGTTAGGATCGCTCTTTATCCTTATTATTTCTGTCTGTGGTTTAAGATTTTAATATTGACTTTACAGCGCCAAAAGATAAGAAGATAAGGGAACCAGCGGCTATACCCCAATTCCTTCGGCGGACTATGTCTGGGAAGGAACCGTGGACGCGGCGGCGAGGATCCGCCCCGTCACCCATAGCGCCCTCGGAGCTCCGGGGACTGGCCACATTAGGCTCACTTCGGCATAGTGTGAACGGTGGCCGCAGGAAACCCAACCCCATAGTGACGTGCCAACAATGGCTGGCCAAGACCACATACACTGTACAAGAGAGGACTTTCAGCCAGCTCCCCCGCAGGAGTTCCCTCCCTGTTGAGGTGATGACAGGTGCTTAGTGCTTGACAGCTTTTTATATTTATTTTTGCATGCCTTAAGTTTTCTTTATCGCGTTTCAAGCGTTGTTAGATCGTGAGTGAAGTGGTTTTTAAGCATTTTGCGCGATCATTTGCGATCGGTTCGTACTTCGTAGTGTGTGATAAGCTTAGTGTAATAAGTTTTAAAAGTTTTGACTGTAATTATTGGATATTAAGTAGCCGATTTAAACGTCAGCAAACCTTCAATGCAGCTGAGTATTCATTGATAATGTACTATGCTAATTTATGGAGATTCACTCGGAGACCTTTATTGAATCGTTGTATCGTTACTTAAAAGCAGATTTCAACACAGAATCTGTACTAAGTGATGAGTTCATGACTCATTAAAAGTTTGTGATCGTGAGGTCTTTGATGTGAATGATACATAGTTAAAATCAGTTTTTAGTTTGATTGAGATAATAAAGGAATATTTATTAAATATAAAGGTACTGTTTATAAATAGTTGTTTTGAGTAGTGTTTTGTTCATCGTGTTGAAGCATGAAGTTATCTAGATAGGTGACCTGTATGTGTTTTAAAATAAAAATCGTAATGTTTATATTAATCGCTATAGGCTTCGGTAATAATTGTGCTTATTTGTTACTGCAACAAAATCAGTACAATTATATACGACGACCATATAATGTTTGTGTGTGTGCGTGACAAAATAATAATAACACATAATCACTCCTATACTTTCAAATGTTTCAACCAACATCTTTCGTATATTATTTTATTTGTCTTGGTCTTGGTGACGAGACAATCAAGACATTCGCTTCATGGTAAGCGCCACGCCGGCCTATTAGACAGCTGCACTGCGCTGTCGTCCGACACCCGGGACATTAGTTATAATTAGGTAATTTTACCAGCTACAGTAAAAAAACACAGTAATGTTGCCACACTGCTGCTTGGCGGTAAAATTTCCGACACTGCGGTGTTACCTGGACGGTCCCTTACACCGAGGGTCTAGTGTAGTAGAATTTTCGTATAAACATTTCACGTTGAATTATCCATGTTTAACTAAAGAGTTTGCTTGCAGGTATTTCAACCCACTGAAACGATGAAGACATCGGATACCAAATAGGACATACTGCCACCGGGAGAGGACCGCGCTAAGCTCACTAAAAGCTCTTCAGTATAATTTCTCTAACGCTTTATCAGTTATTGACGTAATATGTACTAATTTACTTGGGAAACCATAATACTTATATTCAAATCCATGCCTGCCCACATGACCGGACCATACTATGACTGTGACTATGATTGCATTTTTTTATATATCTGTTTTACGCAAAGCTTACTAGAACATCGCCATACTGTCGCGTATCCGGCCGTGCCATGCACGTTTGTCAAAATTCAAGAAATGTATTCTGCACAGCAGGTGACGTTGCCGCTCCTCTACGCGTCGCCACAGTATCAATAATACTGTTTATATTCTATATCTATTTGTGTAATTAGAGCAGTTTGTTCATAGTGTATTTTTGACACTGTGGTTCTCTGGGTCTCTCTCTGTGTTTCCGCAGGACACAAAACGAATATATTTCGTTTTGTCTCCGTTTTTTTTTTCTTTTTTTCGTAGTGGATCCGTTTATAGTACAGTCATGGTATATCCTGGTCTACTGGTCAGATTCCTCTAAAGTTACAACTTCCAATATCAGTCCATCTCACTTAGACTAACGAGAGTTTATACGCTGGAACTTAAAAGGTTGTTCGAAATAATCTCGTTATTAACGTTTTCTCTAACACATTAGTGCATATTACCTCAATGAAAAGTTTGTCCGTACTAATAATCCTTCATACTTACATTATTTCACGTTTGTATTATACACATCTTACGCCTAGTCCGTAATTAGGAAGAACATACCCACCTTAGGGACTGGGCGTTGGAATATTTTTCTCGTAGTACATTCTTGTGTCTTTCACTGCTTTCCACTTTGCGCGATGCTCTCACGATGGCTACCAAAATGCGTTTGAAATTATAGGTACAAGAGATTAGGATCTACTCAAAATACGCACACTTGCTTTAATTGTTATGCTAACGATAGCATTCGATATTGACACGACTTAGTGTCGCCGCACACGGGCCACCGGCCACAACCACATAACGCAGCCACCGACCTATTTCCTGTTGTTTTCATACATTTTGCATGGACTCGCCGCACACTGTAAACGCCGGTGGTCGCCACACGCCACGAATCGCCACTGCTCGCCTCTAGTGGTCGGATCGGCCACAAAACGCTGATACAAGCCACTCGCGCGATTCCCCACCCCTCTCCCTTCATTTCACTGCAAGCACTGATTAAAAAAAGTAGCGGCCACCGACCACAAGTGTTCAACATGGACCACAAGTAGCTGTCGCTGTCTTGTCGTTCTAGCTTCAAGTGGCGGCGATTGTGGATGTGGCCGGTGGCCCGTGTGCGGCGACACTAAATGCCTTGCAAGCGTGCTTTTACGACGTGCGTTACAAAAGCGTTCACGCTTTCGATTCTAGTCTCCAACGTTAAAAATTACCGCGGCAAAACAAAAATCGCTATTTTAATCGCGTCGTAAATTTTAAGAACATGTCGTCGTATCTATTCGTTGTGTGTAGGGTCAGTCCTGTTCACGAATGCGCGTACGACCGCATTCGCATAACAAGGAGATGGACTTATCGTAGTGACAACCGACGAAATCGGAAGACACTGAAATACGACTAGTTAGATCAACGCTCTATTGTTGAGACCTGCGGGTCTGAAAAGGCCACTTACCGTCAATCATAATATGACTAAGTTACCGTTTAATTTTTCTTCGTATGGTAGCATTAACACCAAATAAGTCTGCTAATTATGAATATGATTCACTTAAAATGTGTGACCATATTTCAAAAACTAGTAGAATTTTTAAGGATATTTTTAAATTTCAAAACATGAACTGATTTTAGGTGAATTGCTTAATGTGGCCTTTTTAAAGCCGCTAGGGCCCTACCGCCACCTCTAAAACAATATTATTATATTCTTATCATGACGAGAGATAGTGACATCTATATATGAAGTTTATAACTCTGTCACTTTCTATTGAGATAGTAAGATTACACTAATTACTGGTATTACAGGTGGTGGTAAGGCCCAAAGTAAAGGACGTAAAATAGACTTACCGTTTAATTGCAGAACTGTCCTAATTGAATTATGACGTAATAACAATCAAATGACAAACCTACTGTTAGGTGCTTCGTATTTTAACACATCAGTACAAATTATTTCTAGACGATATATTTATTTAAAATAACATAAACGAACACGCTTTTAAGTTTGTAAAGATTTTTTTGCCATATCGTCTCATAGGTTACAATTAATTTGATAAGTGTACAACTTTTTGTTAATATGAAAAATAATAATGAATATACCAAAAAGTACATAGGTGCTTTGCGCGTACGTTTTGATGGTTCCACTGAATGGAATGATAACCTTCACAATATAGGAATAGAGTCTCATTATCAATGACCTAGTACATATTTCGAAAGGTAAATAGTCATAATTTAAGTACTTAGTAGTTATTAAGGATAAAAACGGTAGTCGCTCTTTTTGAGCGTGATTTGTAAAGGTTCGGCGCTTAGAGTATGTTTGTTAAGGGATAAACAGTATTAAATGCTCGAAGGAATGAACAGGATTCTGCTGATTGCGACAATTCTTTATCACTATCGTTGGGGCCAACTACCACAAAAAACGTACCTATTACTTACAACGATACGAGAAATAATAAGCCAAACACAAAAATATACCTTCTTAAGTGTAACCGTAAATGTTCACATCACATATTATATAAAACATACTATACTAATGTAAATCATGTGTCGCAAACTAGGTATAATATGTGCGAAATGTCATACAATAGCAGCCGTTTGTATTGAATACATCGATATACTGTATAGTATATCGATGATTGAATATATATACTTGCATATACCCTAGTATCAAACTGACATACCTACATATTACAAAAAACCTGTGGCATGTATGCAACCTTGCTCATTTTGACTGACTTTTAAATCAGTTTATATGGATGAACAGAAGAAATAATATAGCTTATAGGTATTAAGACGTAATATCGATAGATCTGCAATCATTATATTAAGATTGAGTTTATATTATGTACTTAATAGTCATGTTTAATCGCCAGCCTGCTTTCTATATTATATCAGTTACATAAATCACGCGCACTCCTGAAATGTTAAAGTTAATCTTCTTTGCGTTAACATCATTGCATACTTATGATTGTATAATATATTACAAGATCAGTGAATAATCGCATTCAGCAGAATTTTATAACTAGTGGTGGACAATCTGTGAACTATTTTCAATATTTTAACTAACAATACTCGACATAGTACTTGACGTTCTTGTTTCATTGAATATTAATATACTTCACTATAATAAAATAACACTCATATTTTCTATGTATCTATTGCTAATAATAACCAAAAAATGAATTTAATTTCTTATAAAATTATTTTGCTTGATTTTAAAATTATTTTTGATACGTTTAAAGAAAATATTCTACGAGTGTCCACATCTCTGAGGTCCACATAGATCAATGACGTATGTAAACGTGACAGTTCGGACACCGGAGGTCTGTCACAATGCCCGCGATTCCTACTCAATTCAGTAACATTACATACATCACTTTGATATACTTAAAAATATACTTTAAGTAATGCACGTTCATGACGCTGCGTAAGATGCATCTCGCTTATTTCCCCATAAGACAGAAATGTATCTACACTTTTGTTGCAAGTTAGACTTTGTTTAATTAAGACGCTTACAGAGACAGAGTTTTCAATCGCCTGATCACAACAAGGATAAGCCAATCAAACAAACAAACAAAACACTGTTTTAATCGTAATCGGATTTAGGTTTTGTAGTGCTCTTCGTTCAGTATGTAGATTTATAGGACCACGCGACAATTTAACTCGAGTGACGTTGGGCTTGTTACATCTCAACGTCAATTGCGGAAATTGACATATGGATAGAAATTGCATCAGCGGCTCACGTATCAGTGAAACCACTTTTGAAATTCTGGTACAGAATTTAAATACATGCTTGGTTCGTGACGGAACAGAATATCCCACGCATATAACTCTAATAAACTCGTAGGTAGATTATACTGTACATACAATTACTACCGCCTGGAAAAAAAATTGCATATTACAACTGGACATGTGCGTTTGGGCTAGCCAACACTAAAACCCACTAGTCTTCTGAAAGACAAATTGATATAAGTAATCTCGGACCCTTACTACCGCACTCGGAATCCGTTATTATCTAAATCTCATCGTTTCGTCACCAAGATTTCAATCCAACATCTAAACTCGTCTGAGGATGGGGTAATAACTCATTAACGTTCCCCGATTGCGGCAGTTAATTGTTAAAAACCGGATTTAATAGCAACTTAACAAATAGTAATTTAGTGGGAACATCTAGTCTTTTGCATTTAGACGATAACCTACACCCTAACATAAGTGGCGATAGAGGCATTTATCTACACACTAGTCTCTCAACAAACAGAGTCTGTCGTAAAACAGCACAAATGTGAAAAACATACTTTGGTACGCACAAGCACGTGTCGATAAATTGTGTAGACTCTTCGAGCCCCGATTTTGGATGTTTATTAAGCCTTTTAATAGTGTTATTTGTGTACTTAACTGGTGTGTACCGTTGCATTGTTGTGACAGGTCTCACTGAACGAATATTACGCGACTGCGACCACCGTCACAATGTTCAATGATTGCAGTACTAACGCAAAGTTTAAGGATCGTGTGTGCAGTCAGTGAACCCACGGCATGGCTAGGCACTAGAGGTCAAACTTATAGTTTAATTTCGAGCAGAAATGTTGTAATACTTCGCGAAAATGTGGGTACAACTGCCTGTGAATTATATAGTTCTATAGTTGTGTATTATGCTTTTATTTCGGGTAACAAATGGCGCTGGTTCGCTGTTCAACGTTTTTGTAGTTAGGGGTCTATAAGGTACGAATGTAAAGTAGGTGGAACTATGGTTTCGTATGATATTATGGCTAAGATGACGGTCACCGTGTACGACCAGAAATTTTAACAGATTTATGACGCAATCCTAAATCTGTTCGCATTTCTTATGACGTCGCAAACGCAAAATTAGTAGTACTATTTGGACGGGAAGATCTTTTTATTTAAATAGACCTCTAGTGACAAATTTGTATGATATTTATAAATGTCCCATTTGTAAATAATGTGTTTCTATAATTGTTATAATATTATTGTTAATTTATTGTGTAATCAAGTCCGATGTAATAGATTTCTTTTCGCTTCTTTATAATTTTGTTGTGATTACAAAATGCCTGTGTGGAGGTTTCTTTAATGCATTAGTATACCAACAGACATTTATAGTTGTATTTTTTATTATTATTTTAAATGTATACAAGTAGACATAATAAAAATTCAGAGCTCAACTAGACAATCAGACGTCGTAATATTATTCTACGAGACATTTTGTCTCCTTAGTAGCTTTCTACACTTCTAGCCTTCACGCAGCTATTTACACTACTGTTCTATTTTTGTTTTGTGATGAAGTAGTGATTAAGGTCTAAATATACATATTGAGTTGTTAATTTTTGATGATATTGTAAAAAGGCAGCGTACTCAGGTGTTCCAACATTACGCCACCGAGCGATAATTTATGTCTAGATTTCTGTATACCTACTGAATGTATGTACGTACCCTTAGTAGTATGAAGGTGTGCTCAATAGCAATTCTCTAGTATTAATCATCGATTCATTTAAATATTACGTGATATTTGAATACTTTGTATCGTAACCAGACATTTTATATACCATAGAGAATGAAAACCAAACACGAAAAATTGATGATTTTTTACTGTTAACAAAAAAGAGAAGTAAGTATAAGACATTATACGATTAAATTGATCGGGATTTATCTGTTTACGGAAACAGCTCTGGCTGGTATCTTTATATTACTTCAAACCGAGTGTTGGGGAGGTAAAGGGACCAATCCTATTGGTATTTGATCCTGATTGTCTTGTGTATTATGATAAATGTAAGACCCTCACTCGTAGCATATACAATAAGGTAGCCTGAGCAACTGCTCTGATAAATCGATTTTTAATACATCCTTATAACTGTTTTTAAGTACAAATTAACAACCCGAGAAGACATTCCAAGAATGTGTTATACCATTTTTCTATTGTAAATAGTTATATACTTACGTAATTTATGAGAAGTGTGTTCGCATCGGTTTATAGAACAATCCAATTACGTAGCATCTGTATTTACTCTGTGGTTAAAAAGTGCAACGTAGAAACTATTATCATAAAACATTAACGGCACTTCTATGCGCTTTTTGTACAGCGATAATTTATAGTCTGACTACTATGCGAAGTATAAAGATATCACGATTCAAATCGATGTAATTCCCAGACGTAGTTATAAAGGTCAAGTGATTAAAATCAATTTCATAATTGCACACGAATTAAATTGTATTTTTTAAATGTTTAGTAGATATATATCAAATATAGATGGAATCCATGTTCTCAAGATATTACAAATCAGCATTTGGTATTTTTTTTATATTATGATGGAATATCTCAACGACTCTACACCTAAGAGTGGCCCTATGGCCCTCGTATGGAAATTGATTTCAATAGATTTACGTATAGAATTATGTCGTGTTAGATAATTTAAATATACTGAATTGTCGGCTATGAAAATGTCACAAGATAGTTATTAATGTTTTAAATTTAACTGAGTGTAAGTACATTAGTTGTGTCCGTAAGCTGGTGAAGCAATGGATTGGAGAGTATATGACAGGCTTAAATGTGACCCCGTCAACTTGTCTGGGCTAGCTCATTTGTCTTGGCTATCATGTTAGCATACAAACTCGATACATACGTAATTATATTATAAAAAATATAATAAATAGAATCATCAAAAACAAAACTAGGTCATGAATATTTCAGCTATTGACTACATAAGCTGCTTTAATGGTCGCAACTAAAGCTTTGGGAGGACGCGCGCGATCATAACAATACACCATATAGAAAGTATTTAATGTGGACGATAGAAATAAACGACCGCGATATAGTTATTTCCCAGTCTCTCAAAGTGGCGAACACGCCCCCTTGACGGCGTTAGAAACCTTCAGAGGGCGCTATCAGGCTCTGAGAAATTTGGTTTAATTCTGCCCGATGGCAATTTGAATAAAGGAGTAAAATACGTTCTTTCTAATATTACCGAGTAAAATAATGTACACCCATTGAATGATAGATAACGACTCCTTTTGCAAATATGAAGTTTGAATTGATAAATATACGTTTAAAATTAATAACTGCGAACTGTCTTTTTATGAGTTTATATGAATTGGAAATTTCAAAATTTGATGGGCACATAACTGCGATGGGATGCGGCGCCGCATCGCAGGAATTTGTATGGAAATATTCATTTGTTTCTCGCAGATATTTGCAATGCGATCGAATTCGCAGTTATGTGTGGGAGCCCTTAGATAATTTTTGACCCTGAATGTTGGCGTTCGACAAAAAAAGTCTAAGAACCTGTGTATGTTCCGTGTGTTTCGCGACAAGAGACAGGAATCTCATGTAGTCTATCGGTCGCGGTCGTTTGTCCTTTCTTAGGACCTCCTACGAAACTATAACCGTTTCAAGCGGTAAATTAAATATCATGGTTGCATGATACTTAAAACCAGTTAAATCATTTTCTGTATGACGTAAAATTCATGCTAAGATTCGGTACCTATATATTTTTTGCCTTATGCAACATAGTGGCCGACAAATTATCTAAAATAGCCAGACCAGCAACGAAAGAAGTCTCGATCATTAACAAAATGTGTTGGTTATGTGATTCGAATGAAGTTAACGGTTCACTGATGGTTCGATTATAAAAGATGTATATTTTATAGTAGGGTGTCCATTAAGCTATATATATACTTACATGTATTAAAATGCCTACACTAAATCTGTCTGATAACCGTTAGGTCACAAAAACAAGTACATTTTAGACACTGGCCATCAAATTATTGTAATCTAGGTACATATTGTAAAATAATAACATTGTCTAAATGTACGGTACATTAATGGTGTTTACAAGTAACTATACTTTGTCCATTTTATTATTGGTTTTTTGACAGCTCGACGTTTGAAGTTTATAGGAATGTGAACACAGTAAGTAAACGAAATAATCGATATCGAAAAATGTACATTCGATTATATATTTTTTTGATTCTGACGACTCATGTTAATGTTTCAACCTTAGAAATTTGTTGTCTTTGTTTATTATATTATCCATGGGGCCCTCAAAATAAAATGAATGAAAGTTAATGTAAATAAGACGAAAGTAATGAAAACGCATTTATTTCTATCGATTATTTGTAATCTGTGGCACAATCGTAGCAATCGTTATGTGTGGCAACTCACTAAAGTGCGGTACGCGTCCATGAAGTACAATATTATTTCTGTGAATTTTGTAACTTTAACAATACGAAACTACTAAACTAACAATATTTATGAGCGTCAGCTGTCCAAAAACCAATAATAAAATGGACAGAGTATAGATGTTTTTAATAACTTTTTAAAACAATGTCAGTAGTTGTTTTGTCACGAGATATTTACAATGTATGCTATGTTTTAACTACGCGTAATGGGTTGTTTACCCCTGTTTTATATTTTTAGTTCACCCACAAAGCTTTGAGAGGCAATCGAATATTTTCACGTGTGTTGACAAAAATAATCTTATCGTTTGACTAACTGACAAACGAATCTATCAATTAGCGTAGTTTCTTTACGATGGAGTGCAATGGTTGTAGTACTTAAATCGTTTGATTTTTGAAAATAAACTTTTTTCTATTATTTTTTCTTTTTTTAAATTTACCCTAAAATTAATTTTAGTTCAATATTTTTTGGTAAAAGTAAAATTAAGCTTCGAACGTTGACCACCACGGTATGCAGGAGTATGAAACCTTCTTCGAATTTACAAATTTTTAGTGATATATATACTATCTATAGGGGAATAAGCGTCTTGTATGTTTAATTACATTCTGAAGACTGCAAATTTATTCGTTAAAAGTATTCAAAAAAAGATGTTAATGTAAGTAGAATTAAAATTTGTGTATTAATCAAGATGATGTGTAGATCTCTCAGCGCTGCGCTATGCACTGGAGCCGGACTATTTACGTCTCGAGGATCGGTGTTTACTCCAAATGTCCTTTCCCTATTGATTGTGAATAAAGTATATGTACCGGCCATGAATTTTATTTTAACGCTAATATAGGTCTAGCAGTTGATATCATATTTCGGACAGACTTCGTGCATACTATAGTACCCATATTGACGACGTGACCGTAGCATAGCTTTTTACGAGCCAAATTTCATTAGCCACAAAATATACACATTCGCTGAGCGGTAAAATGAATTTACTTCATTTTCAAGAAAATTTAAACTTTTAGTCTAGTCGAACAGAAGAGTAGTAAAAGCACATACTATTAAGTTTACTAGAGTAGGTAACCCAGCAGAATTCCAATGCACATTAGCAAATAATACAGTGTATCTGAAGAAATTACTAGACAACAGATTTTATAACTAATGTCCCATGGGACGAGCGGCAAGTGCAGATATCGTATCCGCAGTTACGCATGTTGTTTACCAACATGCGAATAGCTAGTTCTTCTGGTAGGCACGTCGTTTACTAACATGCATTACACTTCCAAAGATTTTATATAGTAACAAAAGAATATATAAAATCTTTGGAAGTGTAATGAAACAGCAGCAGCATAAGTATTGAAAGTGAGAAAAATCCGTTATAAGTTTAATACATAATCATAAATAAAAAGTTCATTGAAACTGCTAACATGATTTATTTATCTAGCTTATTGAAGCGTCTACGTACACACTATTATACACTACACGCCCGGCTGCGTCTCTGGCTTAGCGGAGGGTGCGCCCACTGGAGGGGCGTCGTCAGGCGTCGCCACCTTTTCCAGGTTCTTGAGGCTGTTCTCAAACTCCACCGGGTCTATGAACTTCTTCCTCGGGAAGGGGGGAGGGCCCAGGATAGCTTGGACCTCTTGGAAGTTCAAGGTCTCTTTCTTTAGGAGTTCCTCTGCCAACTGTAAGAGAACGATGAAAATTTTAATAATACAATTATTAATAAACTACAGTCAACGACAAACTTAGGAATAATAATAATATATTGGGACAATCCACACACGGTCATTCGATCCCAAACTAGGCAGAGCCTATGGAAACCAGACAACTGATACTAATACTTATATACTTTTTTTTTGTAAATACATACTTAAATAGATAAACAACACCCAGACACTTGGTGGGAATCGGACGCACGACCCATCGGGTAGCAGCCAGGGTGTCTAACCACTAGACTAACGGGCCCGTGAATTCCAACATTCATTATACGAGCGAACATATCCAAACGATTCAAGTTATTTTCTGTTGATTTGAAAGACGCAATCGTCTTATAGAAAGTAAAAATTGAATAATATCACCTCTTTTCAGCACCATAAGATTTATCAAACTGTAAATACTACAGCTGACTACGTATGTATTCTTTACACTACTGATTTAGATTCCTTGTCACTTATATAGGAACCACAGGGTGCACATTCGATAGTCAGTAACACTTACATTCTTCAGTTTATCCTTATTCTTCCTGAGTATATCCTCGGTCCGGTAATACGCCTGCGCTATGAGCTTCCTTGCTTCCAAATCTATAAGGTTCTTGAGAGTCTTGCTAAATGGACTCCTACCGCGCTCTTTGAGGTCGGGGAACGACACTAGACCAACGACCGGGGACATGCCATAGACCCTTGTCTAGAAAATGATAACATAAAATTTCAATTAAAAGCAGCATTTTGCAATTAAAACCGAAGAGCTGTATAAAAAGGCGGTGTGACAAATCTTCTAACAATACCTACACTCTATCCGCAAACCAAGCCTTTCCCACCTTAGCAAAAATAAAAGGCTTTCTCCGTTTTGGTCAAAAAAAAATACAACAAAACAATTTACAACAATTCAACTGACTGAGATTTTTTCAATTCCAAGGAATTGTAAAAATCTGTCTCCCTAACTAAATGACAAAACATAGCAGCGCAAAATTATAAGGGGAATAATATTACAGATCCTATAGGATCATTAGTGCGCCCAGCAATTAACCAACACTAGCATTTTAGAAATGTACAAATAACGATTAACCGATGTTATTGTCTACCTACCAACATCATATTTCGCTACGCAAAAACTTCGCCTACATTCGCCTTATGTCAGTGTGATACCAGTAACACCTTATAGTTTTATCAATCGCATTTTGCAGCTAATAAGCTTACAATTAACTTAAAAACAACAAAGCTTAACAAAGCAAAGTTTAAGCTTACAATTAATTTAAAAAAAAATTCTAGTGCTATAAATTTGGTGAAATTACTGAGCTGGCTATAAATCTGGTGACAATTACTGGGCTGGCAATAAATTTGGTGATAATTACTGAGCTGGCAGTAAATTTGGTGAAAATAACTGCGCTGACAATAAATGTGATGACAATCTTTGGGCTGGCAATAAATTTGGTGATAATTACTGAGCTGGCAGTAAATCTGGTGAAAATTACTGAGCTGGCAATAAATCTGGTGAAAATTACCGGTCCCAAAAACTTATGAACAAAATGTTTTAGGTGACGAGCGGCAGTGCAGTGCAGACGGGTCGCTTACCATCAGACGAAATTATTGATGCACACAATTAATTTGAAAATGTAAAATAAAAATCCGTGTAAATATAGATCCGTCTAATAATAGAGGCCGCCGTTAATTGGCTTGCGAGCCTCTTTAAGTTTAGAATTATAAATAAACAAATATACACACAAACCTTCAAGCAGAAATTCTGTATATTATACACACATCAAAAGTGTCTAGGGATCAAGCATTTTTAAGCGGATTTCTTGAGATTGAGATGTGGCTTTGTAATAAATTTATGATTTTATAAATTTATATGGATCCTTTTTGGTGCATTTCATAATTTGAATCAGGAACTGTGAATCAAATTCGAGTAAAAGATGAAAATCAGCTGTCAATATTTTCCCTATAAAAACATACAACGCATTGAAGACATTATTAGTGCTACTGTTTCCCTACTACTGATTAAAACCAACGTTATTATGGAGCGGCGACGTCATTTAAGCAGGGAAGAAATGCTCAGAGCCGTGGGAATGATAGAAGCTGGTTCCCGGCAACGTACTGTGGCTTTAGCTCTGAATACAAGTCAGAGTGTTATCAGTCGACTTTGGACACGTTACCGAAGCACTGGTACCGTGGCTGAGCGCCATGGAGGACGGTATCGCTGCACCACACGGAGACAAGACCGATATATTCAAATCTTAACTCGAAGAGCTCCAACAATAACTGCCATGATGTTAGCCGTGAGGCTTCATCACTCTTCAGGGAACTTAATTAGCGACCAAACAGTCAGAAACCGCTTGCATGAAGTGAACCTTCATTCCCGAAGACCGCTACGGGTACCACCTATAGCAATGCACAATCGTAGGATTCGATATCAATGGGCTCTTGAACACAGAAATTGGGCAGAAGAACAATGGCGTTTCGTGTGCTTTTCTGATGGGTCTCGTTTTGGTATGAGACCGGATACAAGACGTATACGACACTGGAGAACCCCTGGACGCCAACAGCGATTAAAATCCTGCCAGGAAGTCCATCCTTATAGTGGTGGAACCATCATGGTATGGGCGGGTATTTGGATCGGCGGAAGAACTGAGTTGATTTGGATCAGAGGCAACCTCAACGCTCAAATTTATGCTGAGACGATTGTATCAGACGTCATCGTTCCTCTACAAGTGCAAATCGGTCCCTTATTTCAGTTAATGCATGATAATGCACGACCGCACACCGCAAGAGTTGTAAGACAGACTCTCGCCGCAGCTAACATCAATGTCCTGCCCTGGCCTGCTCAGTCGCCAGACTTGAACCCGATTGAGCATGCATGGGATATGCTACAGAGAAGAGCTCTGCCGAATATGGAGGGTATCCAGTCGCAAGAAGACCTTTTTTTGTTGTTGCAACGAACATGGGCGGCCATTCCACAGCGTGATTTGGATGAACTCATTTTGAGTATGCCAAACCGATGTTCTTGTGTTGTTAGTGTTCGCGGTAGAAACACGGATTATTAATTGTTTAAGTTACCCAATAAAATTTTAAAGAAAACTGTTATTTCAGTCTTTTTTTCGAACTTTTGTGTTAGTGGTTCAAATGTCAAAAATCCCTTTATTAGGAAAATGGCAAATTTCTTTATTAATGCAAAGGTGACTTGGTTTATCGTTACTGTGACAAACGAAAACACTTTATTTGATGAATCCTTAAAGAAAATTTTAATTAATATCAATCAGGAGAAAAGTTATTGCAAAAATATATGTTGATCCCTAGACACTTTTGATGTGTGTAGTTTAAACCACATGAAAATCCCGAGCGTACTTGTGGCAGTAGTAACAGAATAAATATAGAAAGAAAATTATAATAATGTTACCTGGGCGTACGCAATCTTGGTGACCTTCTCTAGATCATTCTGAGCGCCACTCGTGATGGAGTTGAAGGTGATAGCTTCGGCCGCGCGCCCTCCTAACGCCATACACATGCGGTCGAACAGCTACAAATACAATGGGTACTTGCATGAAAATTGAAACCCAATAATACTAATTTGTAAAAACAAATGCTTTACTGAAAGATTTGTTCTAAAATTAATATATCTTTAAAAAAAATAACATAAATATGACTGTGGCCAATCTTTCACAAGATCAGCCATCTACGCGGGAGATATTATAGAATACAAGTGCTTGTGAATATAGAACACACACACAATACAGGCACACACTCTCTCGCTCTCTCTTCCTTTACTCTGACAATCCGGAGAAGTCAAATGCAGGCCCGACTATTTACATGCTCATCCGACCACTATCGGTGACCATCGGTCTGCAATGAAGTACTAAAGACGTCTGGAAATCCCAATCTGAATAATTATAGTGCCTATTAACTAACGCATTTCTCATATATAGTTAAGGTATGATATCCTTTCCTTATTATTTACTTTTGTACAGTGCTTTGTGCATTTTACTTGACTTTCAAAGGCACAATTAATACGTTTTACGTCGTAAACGAGGTAACGACAAATTTCGGTCGCATAGCGATCGCTATGTATGTCAAGACTGCAGCCTCTGGTGACGTTAATAATATCGATATAATTAACGTTAATTTAGTAACGTTAGTCGGTGGTCGTTCTGTGTATTACCGACGAGCATATAACTCGGAACGGGTTATCCAATCGGCACAAACCGAATTAAATACATGTGTATTCAGGCCGGTCTCGTCGCTCAACAAATACTGTCGCACAGAATGTGCCATTTAAATGTACTGCACCCCTAATGTCTTTAACGGCGACAAACGGCAGTGTAGTGCAGCTATCTTATTACGTCACAAAGATGAAAAAAAAACATTACCTCTTCTTTGGAATATAGCTTCTGATCGGAGGTGGTGTACTGAGCGAAGCCGAGAGCCATGTTGGTCCGCGGTACGATGGTGACCTTCAACAGAGCGTCTGTGTGTTCTAGTAGCCAGCCGACCAGCGCATGACCAGACTCATGGTAAGCGACTATCTTCTTCTCGGCCGGCGACATAGCGCTACTACGCTTCTCTGTACCACCTGGGATAAACAAACATCTAATTACTGCCCCGAACTCAAAAATGGGCAGTCCACATCGCTCGAAGAACGGATAACCGATGGGGAAGAAAGGATCTCGAGTGGCGACGACCAACCGGAAAACGCAGCGTAGGCAGGCCTCCCACTAGGTGGACAGACGACATTGTGCGCGTCGCAGGTAACCGGTGGATGCAAATAGCCAATTGTCGTTCATTGTGGCGTTCTAAGGGGGAGGCCTATGTTCAGCTGTGGACGTCTTCCGGCTGGTGATGATGATGACTCAAAAACGTTAATTAAAATTAAAGATCATTAATCCACCTGTTGAATTTGGATTCGACGTCATCATACATCAACCGGAAGAAGTCCACAGTTGGACATAAGCCTCCCCCTTAAAGTGGGGGGGGGGGGCATAATACCACGATTGGCAGGCCTCTTTAGGATCTTAGTAGAGGTAGTAGGTAATCCAATAGAAAGATGCTGCTTCCCGTCTTTTCGTTTCCCCTTAATCGCCCAGAGTATAAAGTATTAATTCGGATTAATGATATTTAATAGTTAGGTATTGAAGTCTGAGTAGCCTCCGTGGCGCAGTGGGAAACCGCTTGCTTTGTAAACCGGAGGTCGCGGGTTCGAATCCTGCGGGGAGCAACAAATCTGAATAGTTGTTCCTTACTGGCTAGGACAATGCAGGCCGATCACCTGCTTGTCTGTAAAGTAAGATGATCCATGCGTCGGATGGGCATGTAAAAAGTCGGTCCTGCGCCTAACCTCTCCCCGGTCGTGTCGGTCTTCCGTCCCATCGGATTATGAGAGGTATTATATAAAGGAAGAGAGAGTGCACTTGTGTCTACGCAAGCGCTTGTGCACTATAATATCTCCTGCGTACATGGCTGATCTTGTGAAAAATTGGCCGCTGTGGTCGTTTCGGCCAGGACCCCGGGGGGAGGGGGGTTGGGTAACATTATTATGGAATTCTGTGAGTGCGGCTGTTAAACTAGTACGAATAATAAATCGATGGTTAGTTAAATATAATCTCACCGACAACTCGCTCAACGGCGTATTCTAGGTCGGCGGCCTTCACTATGTTCTGTTTGTACCTGGCTGCGTGCAACGCCGCCTCGTTGCAGACGTTTGCGATGTCCGCTCCACTGAACCCAGGCGTTAGATACGCCAACCTAACCAAATCATACTATCATCTATTATCTTCTATATCTATATTCTGGATGAGAACACACACTTCCTGGACGAAGGAAACAAATTCAGACTAATTAAAAGAAAATCGATAGCATTTGTTGTTGCTGAAATAATATGATGGTGCGACAGACAGACGAAGTCGCAACATAAAGGTTCTTTTTTAGTTTTATATCATCACCAACCGGAAGATGTCCACTGCTGGACTAGAGCCTCACCCTTAGAACCCCTCCCGGGTGCCATAGTCACGTCTCGCTTGGCAGGCGTCTTGGGATCACAGTATAGATGATAGATAATTCAATAAAAAGACACTACTGTTCGTCTTCTTGTTTTCCCTTAATCGACTCGTGCAACCCCTAACGAGAGGAGATGGGTGGATGCTATCTTACCCGGACACACACAGGTAGCCTTTTAGATAAGGAATACTAAAAAATAACTAGCTCGCTCAGTTTGTTTCCGGATCTCCTCAGTTGAGGCCGCATTGTGATACACAGTGGTTAAGAAGTCTAATTGAAATAAATCACCTCATATCATTTACAATAGAACATGTGTGAGGGTAGATTGAACCATATCGCCTTATCCTTAAAGTCGGAGTTACTTAAATTGTAGGACGCTACATTGTATACTAAAGCAATATTTTTTTTAAATCCGTAAAGATTTGGTAATAACTAAGCGACTTTACCGTTTAACATAATAGTCGGGCAGTTTTTCGAGCACTATGTTTTTGAGATGTCGCTCGAATATCTCTTCGCGTTCTTGCAATGTAGGTAAGTCGATCAGAATGTGGCGATCGAAGCGGCCAGGCCGTAGGAGAGCCTATGAGGAAGAAAACAATTTTTAAAACAAATATAGTAAAAGCCTCCATAGTAGAAGCCTTACTTTGGAATCCTTGTAGTTATATTAACAGTCCCAAGCGACTTTCAAAAAACTAATTCTTACTGTACTTTTTAAAATGTGAATTACAATGAAGGTGTAGGTTGAGACCATTTCATGGGTGTATGACTGTTGGAATCAAAACACCATGGATCTATATAAAAAAATACTATGTGTGCAACTCACACGTGGTAGTAGTGAAACCTTAAAAAAATAACAAATACTGTCGCTTTTTCGTTTCATCGACTTTCAAATCACAACGATGCTAAAGAAGTTTTCACTTCAAAAAAAATATTTATAAAATCCGTTGCGCGGTTTAGGAAGAGTTTTGTTAGCGGATATACAGACAGACTCGGAAAGCGACTTTGGTTTATATTATGTAAAGTTTTTCATATCTAGCGTGATATTACCATTTGTCTATTTGACTAACACCTTATAATTACGGAACTGTTGAAAGGGCGGACATACGCACCTTGTCCAGTACGTCGGCTCTGTTGGTGGAAGCGAGCACCACGACCCCATCCCTGCTCTTCATGCCGTCCATCTCCACTAGCAGCTGGTTGAGGGTCTGCTCCCCCTCCCCCCCACCGGGGCCCCAGGAGGTGGGCCCAGACGCGCGGGCCCTACCCACAGCGTCCATCTCGTCGATATAAACGATGCACGGGGCGCGAGCACAAGCCTCTTTGAATAAGTCCCTGGTACAGTGAGAGACATTTCCGGTTGATCAACTTTACGACAATAATAACAAGCAAAATGTTGAACTTACTGCAAATACTCAGTTTGAGTTTCTTAATTTTAACGTATTTTAATAATTTTGTTACACGAGTTGATCGATTGTTAGTCTGCGTGCCATTACCAACTTAATACCCCATTTTTGGGATATCCAGTATAAAATCAACTATCATATAACTGAACAATGAATTCTAACCTAACTCTGGCAGCGCCCAAGCCACCGATCATCTCAATGAACTCCGACCCGTTCATAGACAGGAAAGGCACGTTCGACTCGGTGGCGACCGCTTTGGCAAGTAAGGTCTTTCCGCAGCCCGGTGGACCGAGCAGTAGAGCACCTTTGGGCACCTGCGTGAAGAAAAAGTCACATTTCATCATCGATCTATACTATAGCAAAACAGTAGAGATCGAAAAGTCTGTACATTGATAATATTTTCTTTTACAGAAATAGGCTAAGGAAGCTAGAAATAACCGATGGAACATAATGTATTGAATACTAGCTGACCCGCGCAGCTCCGCCCGCGCTTGTATTACATTTTGCTCCCCCTTTCTCCCTCCTCCCTTGATTTATTTCGACTACCAACCCAACAGAATATTATTATTATTAAGAATATTATATTACCTTTGCACCCAAACTCTTATAATGCTCGGGTCTCTTGAGATAGTCAACAAACTCCATGACTTCGATCTTGGCCTCCCTAAGGCCCGCCACATCTTCAAATTTTACCCCCCTGCCCTGACCGCTCATCGAGTCCACCAGTGTAAACTTAGCACGGCTTAGCTGACTCTGAAATTAATATATAATAAGGTAGGACCATAGGATACTACTTATTTATATAAATACTACTATTATATAATGTAGAATACTACTTATTTATATGATCAAAGGATGTGTGGCAACCATGTGGCAACAATAGAATTCAACAAGTATACATTATAAAAGCACAAAAAGCTGCGAGCAAACAAAATGGTCGTAGATTACATTATATCTAAAACCTATCCACATAGTATATCTATATACTTCAACAAGTCTCCTAAAGATCGTATATTTACAACCATATATTGATGTTTTTGGAAGACAAAAAACACAATGGCAACTGGCTATCGACATATGAAATTCTTTGAAAAACTATATAGCCTATGTAATTTCCACAGCTAAGACGAATCTAACGACATATCTTATGTTAAAATCGCGCTGTGTAGGCCATGCTAAAGAAATAAAAATACATATTACACATACTTACTTACATACGTACTCCTCCTTCTGTCGGGCACAAAATACAGGGATTATGTATTACGGTGAATAAATGAAAAGCGGGTGAATGTTTTAATAGCAGTTACGTTAGCATTAAGTGATAAATATAACTATACTATACAGATAGACGTGATCTTCGTTAGCGGTTTGTACTATTACCCGATTGGCCGTGAAGAACAGTTATATTTACTGTGCTTATATATTTCTTCAGCACGGCCTGCAGCCTGAACAACTTGATGAATTCAGACTTTTGATAAATTGTTAGAGTCGTCTGAGTTGTGGGAATAACATAGGATATTTACAAAAGTTAGGTGGCTATTAACAATAAACATTAATACTTCTTGCAAAGTAATGTGAACTATGTATTTCTGTGTTCACGGCAGTGGCGTGCAGTCCATATAGGCAGAAAGTGTTTGCCTACCCTGTGATTTCCGGAACAATACATGATAACAAAAATAATTTATCTGCTCAATAACATTTTGTTTTGAATTATTTCATCATTATAAATAAGAAAAAGCTCGCGAAAAACGGGCATTAAACTATTCCTAGTTCCTAGGTACGCGGAGATTTAAATTTCCCGCGCGCCAAAACGCGAGGTCCGCTAATCAAAATTTTAAGATTTTAAGATCGAAACTCTTAATTCCCACACATCCACAGATTTTTTTCTAACAAACTTACACACACCAGTAGGCACGCCGACGATTCCAACAGTATAAATGTCACGCACACCATGCAAAAATAGACAGTGCCTCTCGGGTGTGCTCGGGTCTGCTCGGGTGCTCTCGGCAGCAATGACGACCTTGGAGGAAGGACTAAAGAAATGTTGACCAATAGCAGCTCAATCTTAGCCCAATGCATCGAACGGGATCGGGATCGGGATGCGAGAATGGGTGCTCGATGAATGAAAAATACTATAAATTATAAAATACCTAGTTTGTTCAAACTTCAAGATTTCGTAATGACATCCATTTTTTGTTGGTTTTTATTCTATATTTTTTTATTATACGATTGATAACGATTGTTTTCGGTGCAGTTTGTGTTGTGTTTCCAAATTATAAAACTTACTTAGTAGAAAATGGAAGTGGTAACGTGTGATTGATGTTCTGGCCAAGTGTGTATAGAAAAATTAAAAATTCACGCGTTTTCGACACGATAAATAATCTAAAATATTTAGATTTAAAGTATATTTGCAATCGGTTAGCCAGCTGGAAACATAGAATCTAAATATCATTTAATTTTTTGATATTTTGAGGTGGCATATTTATAATCATCTTAATGTATGTGTACAAGCAAGACGAGTAACTCGCAGTCATATTTGTAAGTTTTTTTACTTCAATATTGTTTTTATTGACTGTGTAGTATATCTGGTTATTTAAGACGCTCTGCGGCCTAAATGGCTGGATGGATTTTAACCTCTTGAGTAATAGTGTTCTGTGATTTTAACGTAGGTACTTCCTACGTGTCGTCTTAGTAGTGGAAGCGAAATAGAATATATATTTATTCGAAATAAAAACATAAGTATTAGGTACTCATCAAATGTTTTGTGTTCACATCATTCATTAATGTCAATTTAGGTCCTCGTGGGGTGTCCGGGTAAGAATAGCACCCACCCATCTCCTTCCGTTGGGTGTCCGTAAAAGGCGATAAAGGGAAAACGAGAAGACGGGCAGCAGCGTCTTTTTATTGGATTACCTACCACCTTTACTGCGATCCCCAAGCCGCCTGCCAAGCGTGGGGATTATGGCAAACCCTCCCTTCTAAGGGGGAGGCCTTTGCTCAGCAGTGGACGTTTCGGCTGCTGATGAGGTTGAAGTCACTTTTTGCCTACCCTGTCATATAACCCAGTGCACGCCACTGGTTCACGGCTAAGCAGACAAGAAAGGTGATTATTTATTAAATTACTATAAACTATACTAGGTACTTACAAATCCTCCCAAGTTGATGTTCATCCTCATGGACTTCGTGGAATAGAGGAAAGACAATATAACGGCTCCGATAAACAAAGCTGTGATCACTTTCCCCGCCACACTGCCGTTCCGATCATAAATTACCCGAACGCCTGGGAATAAAAACAATTTTCCCACTCACGTTGATTGCTTAATCATCTACTTTTACCCGTAACATAATGGAGACATACACACATATACACAATAAACCTCAAAGAATATTGTAAAATTTGTATGCGCTTGTGGGGCCCTGACTTCTCAAGAGCTACTAAATAAGTTTGATTAACTTTTTAAGCTGGCATTTTAGCAGTGGTGGTTATCTAGCTAGTATATACAGGGTTACAGGAAAAGTCGTGCTAGATCCGTTGAGGGCGTGGAGAACCCATCATTTCTGACTTATTTCACTATGAAACACCCCACCCTAAACTTAACCAAAATAAAAAAAAAGTAAAAAATAAAAAACTAAACTTAACTTAAACAAAATAAAATTTAATAGCCTAAAAATCGGCAATTTTCAATAAAAAATTTAAAGTCGAAAATCTCGAAAAGGGTTAAGTTTAGGGTGGGGTGTTTCATAGTGAAATAAGTCAGAAATGATGGGTACTCCACGCCCTTAACGGATCTAGCACGACTTTTCCTGTAACCCTATATAATTATTGGAAATCAATTTGAAAGTTACTAAGATATATAAAATTACGAGTGGTGGTTTTCAAAAAGGTTTTTTTTTATTTAGATCATTCATTCATTTAATTTTACATTAGTAAAACTTTTTAATCAATATCAAATGTTGGTGCTTAGCATCAGTGGCGTGCACAGAGGGTAGGCAAAAAAATGTGTTTGGCTTGTTTCACCTATTTTAAGTATGTTATTATACCATTTCAAATATCCATAAGCATGCAAATACTATAGACATATTAATTTGCACTTGCAAAATATTAATAAGTTTATTTAGCGGCTCCATACTAACAAATATACTTTGCCTACCCTAGGATTTCTCTAAACAGTCTTAATTTAAAAAAATCTTAGCTTGGACTTGAATTAACGTAATTTTTTTTAATGTATATGGATATGTAGGTAATATTGGTTAATTTAAGGATATTTGTGTCGGACCACGAACAAATATAAAGCATAAACAACTCGCAGATATTTTTGCCTTCTTTCAGTGCACGCCACTGCTTAGCATGCAACCTTAGGTCAAGTGGGCGTGGAGGGCCAAATTCGAAACTATAAGGAATAGCGAAAAATGCCTAAAGGAATTACGTTCCCGATTTTGATGGAAACGAAAACTGCATCATTGGATTTTTGAAAAATTAATCTTCCTAGCCAGGAATCGAACCCGTTGATTTTGTAAAAAAATACATCTATTATACCTGTACTATTACACCATCCAATAGTCTCGTTAGTAAGCATCAAATTCTGGGAAGTAATAACATATGAAAAACTAAAGGAAAAGGTTGAATTCCTTGATTCATACATTAACACCACCCGTACCTTGTTTCATATGATGCTCAATTTTTTCTGACACACTTCAAGTGAAGTCAGCTTCACATTTCATTACATCAACATGTTTTAGAAAGGAATATTTTTTTAATTGTAATATCAATAAATACCCATGCTATTTATAAGCAACCTTTGGTCAGCAAATATGTTGGAATGTATACAAAACTCCTTATTCTATTAGGAATAGACATACACAGTGACATGTATTGTCTCTACCCTTTTTGCCGTCATCCGCTACCGCGACAAGACCTGTATATTATTATCCTAAATAAATCCATCTTTGTTAACTTCCACTGCCTATCTTTTTGCCCATAACCCATCAGGTTATGGGCCCAGGGCACAGTCGCGCTCATATTTAATAATATTTTTGCGATTTTTAGATGAGGTGATTTATTGAAAAAAATTCTCAACGTACGGTAAGCAAAATGGCGTACCAACCCGGACCATCTTGTACCAGCATAGAAAAACTTAAAGGTAATGAAAATTATGGTACATGGAAATTTCTCATGAAAATGTTATTGATTCATGAAGAATTGTGGGAAGCCGTTGAGGATGACAAGGATGACAAGGATGAAAAGAAGTCGCAGAAGGCGCTTGCGAAAATATGTTTGTCGGTACAGCCTAATGTATTCCCACATATTAGGAATTCTAAAGGTGCGCGTGAAGCATGGCAGAGTCTTGCCAAGGCTTACGAGGACAAAGGTTTGTGCAGACGGCTAAGTCTTTTGAGGTCGCTGTTTAGTACAAAATTAAGCGACTGTAATCAAATGGAAGACTATTTGGGCAAAATATCCAACCTGGCACAGCAGTTGCATGATATAGGTGCACCAGTAGACAACGAGTTTGTCGCGATTATAATGCTCAGTGGGTTATCGGCTCATTATGATCCGTTGATAATGGCGCTGGAAAATTCAACATTAAAACTAACTACTGATGTTGTAAGTGGTAAGCTTCTTCAGGCGTCAAATCGGCAAAACGGTAACGATGTTATGCTTGACAGTACAGCTCTGGTAGTAAGAAAAGGTCCAAAATGCTATAAATGCAAGGAATTAGGTCATTTCTTCAAAGACTGTCCTAAAGGTAAAGCAAGTAAGGCTAACAAGGAGCAGAAGAAAGCGAAGAAGTCTATTATGGCTGTCTCAGCACTCTCTGTGGGCTTTAAGAGCGGTGCTTGGTACGTCGACAGCGGAGCATCTAATCATATGTGTAATAATAAAAGTTTAATGTGCAATTTTAGCGTTGGTGAACCTATTAGTGTCTGTGTGGCTAATGGACAGACTCTTCAAACAGAAGGAAGTGGAAATGTCCAGTTACATTTAAAAGACTGTGTAAGGACTATAGAAAATGTTGTATATATTCCTAGGCTTACAGCTAATCTATTATCGGTAAGCGTATTAGTTAATAGGGGGTATAAGGTTATTTTTGACAAAAATAAATGTAGTGTTAGGGATAAGGATACTATCCTAGCTACTGCTACTCTTTGTGATGGTTTATATCAGCTAGATACTGTGGATAAGCCGTTGCATCGCGAGAGGGCAGTCATGTCACCGCCTGAGCAGGGGCGTGAGTCTGTGCTGACCACGTCGCTTGAATCGCAAGAGCTTTGGCATAAGCGACTAGGCCATCTCAACGCGAGGAGTATGAGTTTACTCAAAGCAGGTATGGTGGACGGTGTCAATTATAACAGTGATCGTTCACAGTTTAGTCCTTGTGTTTCCTGCATCGAGGGTAAACAACCACGATTGCCATTCCCAAAGAAGGCTAGTAGGGCAAAAGCGATACTAGGGCTGGTACATACGGATGTATGTGGTCCTATGCCGTGTGCTTCTTTCAGCGGTTGTAAATACTTTCTTACTTTTATTGACGATTATAGTAGGAAGACGTTTGTGTATGTATTACAATCGAAAGATCAAGTCTTTGATCACTTCAAACAATTTAAAGCCATGGTAGAAAATCAAACTAACCGTAGGATTAAAATTGTCAGAAGCGATAATGGTGGGGAATATGTAAATAAAGCTATGCAAAATTACCTAAAAGAATGTGGAATAAAACACCAAACTACAGTTCCATATTGTCCACAGCAGAATGGTGTTGCCGAGCGGGCCAACAGAACTATTGTGGAGAAGGTGAGATGCATGTTGCGAGATGCTCAGCTGGATCAAAAATACTGGGCAGAAGCAGTCAACACTGCTGTATATCTTGAAAATAGATCTCCAACCAAGGCGGTTATCGGTCTCGTTCCTGAAGAGAAATGGAGCAACAAACGGGTGAGCTTGAAACATTTACGTGTTTTCGGGTGTACAGCACATGCTGTTGTACATAATAGAAAGAAGCTGGATTCAAAGACGAAACAGTATATCTTTACAGGGTATTGTGAGGAAACGAAAGGCTACAGACTAATAGACCCACGTAACCTGCACAAGTGTACCGTGGCCAGAGATGTTGTGTTTATGGAAAATTCTTTCTTAAAACAAGGGTCACATGATGATAATAGTAAGGGTCAGATGTGTGTTGATCCAAGTTACCCAGATAGTAGGAATGTTGTGTCTAGTGATCAGTTTATGGAAATTCCCATAAGTGTTCATCAGCCACAATCCTCGGTACTGCCTGAGACATCCACTGTGAGTCCAGAAATATCTGATGACCTAGCAATAGAAGAGACAAATATAAACACAGTGACTGACTCCGACAGCGAGGATAGTTACCCTACAAATACTGCTTCGGATCCAACTTATATTCCAGGAGACAGCACCCTAGAAGAAGCTTCTGCGGAGAGTGCGGAGGATTTTGAATCATCATCAGAAGCTGTACTGATGGTAAGGAAACTGTGCAGTGATGATGACGATCCTGATACTGTGCAAGAAGCATTGACCGGCTCAGATGCTGCAGAGTGGAAGCGTGCGATGTCAGATGAGTACAATTCTTTTGTTAAGAATAAATGTTTCACTCTTGTTGAAAGACCGAAAGACCGGAAACCTATAAAGTGTAAGTGGGTTTTTAAGCGAAAACGAGGTTTAGATGGAGAGCTTTTAAAATATAAGGCCCGACTCGTAGCTAAAGGCTATACACAGAAATATGGGGTGGATTACTCAGAAACTTTTTCGCCAGTAGTCAGGCACTCAACTATTCGTACATTGCTGGCTGTAGCGGCGGAATACAATTTAGATATAGATCATTTAGACGTGAAAACTGCGTTCTTAAATGGTGATCTTAATGAAATTGTATTTATGGAGCAGCCAGAAGGCTATGTACAAAGAGGTAAAGAAAAAATGGTCTATAAATTAAATAAGGCTATATATGGATTAAAACAGGCTTCGAAGATGTGGTTTGATAAAATAAATAAGATTTTATTGCAGAAAATGAAGTTCAGCAAAACCTCATCTGAGCCATGTGTATTTTTTAGAAGAATACAAGATGACATTGTCATAATCGCTCTATATGTTGATGACATATTATTATTTTCAACAAAGAATTCGGCGATAAAAACGAGAATTAAGCGAGAATTGATGAAAGAATTTGAAATGAGAGATCTAGGTCCTGTTCATCAAATCCTAGGAATGAGAGTCTGCAAAGATGGTAACAAAATATCTTTAGATCAGTCAGGTTATATCCTCAAAGTTCTAGATAGGTTTCAGATGAAAGACTGCAAGCCTGCAATAACACCAATGGAGAAAGGTGTTAAATTGGTTGCATGTGAAGGCAAAGAAGGTAATGTTAATTACAGAAATTTAATTGGTTGCCTTATGTATGTTGCAGTATGCAGTAGACCGGACATTGCTCATGCAGTGAGTGTTCTTAGTCAGTTCAACGACTCACACTCTGAGGTTCATTGGAAAGCTGCTAAGCGGGTGCTGCGGTATTTGAAAGGAACGATGAACTATCGTTTACTGTTTCAAAAAGGAGGACTGGATATTACCGCGTACGTGGATGCAGACTGGGCAGCGAATGAACTTGACAGAAGATCTTACACAGGTTTTGTTTTTAAATTGGGGTGTTCGTTGATCTCGTGGGAGAGTCGTAAACAGCGAACAGTCGCACTGTCTAGCACAGAGGCGGAGTACATGGCTTTATCAGATGCGTGCAAAGAGGCTTTATTCATTTCTAGTTTTTTAAAAGAGCTACTAGGGAAACTATTCAATGTATTAATTTATAATGACAGTCAGTCAGCTCAGAAATTGACCTCGAATTGTATGTATCATAGTAGGACAAAGCACATTGATGTACGACACCATTTTATAAGAGATTGTGTATCCAATAACATTGTAAATGTTAAATATTTGAGTACAGAGTTAATGATAGCGGATATATTAACTAAACCGTTAACAAAAGTTGTACATGATAAATTTATTAAAGGGTTATGTTTATTTAATAAATTTTAGTTTTGTATAGTACATACTTTTGTCACTTTGCTAACTTAAATATTTGTTTTATACTTTGTTGTATGTTTATGTATTTTTGTGTATGGTACATAGGAGTTATGTTTAAGGGTCAGTGTTGGAATGTATACAAAACTCCTTATTCTATTAGGAATAGACATACACAGTGACATGTATTGTCTCTACCCTTTTTGCCGTCATCCGCTACCGCGACAAGACCTGTATATTATTATCCTAAATAAATCCATCTTTGTTAACTTCCACTGCCTATCTTTTTGCCCATAACCCATCAAAATAAAGTTTATTTGATTGTAAGTAATAAATATATAATACTTAGATTTCAACGTCTCCTAGTTGCTATTGGGTAAGTAGCTATTGCTTTGTTCTGGTTGAAAAACAAAAACAATAACGGTTAGTACCTACTGTAATGGGTAAATATGAAAACTTGTAATTGGCCCTGTTTCTTTTGTCTAATTTATTAATAACATAGATTCTTGGCTGTAAGCTTTCCATGTAAATTAAAATAAAATAAATAAAAATAAAACTTAATTCTGTAAAATAGTAAATAATTCAATCTTATGGAGACATACATATTATATCGATGCGAGAAGTTCCACTCGCGTTTTTGTATGGTGGGTATGTAACATGCCACGCGTCTCCACAGAACAGGCAAATCGTTTATGGGCCAAAGTATACGCTTTTATAACAAACTGCCACAGGATATAAGAGATCTTCTAATAAAGAAATTTAAACCTTTGATAAAAAGCCGATTGTCAAAAAAGGCTTATTATAAAATCTCGGATTACCTGGAGGATAAAGCTACGTGGGCTTGAACTGCTCAACTCATGCAAGCTTAGAAGTTTAAGGCTGACTTATGTATAAATTGTAAAACTGTTTTAAAAAAAATGACAAGAATAGACAAGCCCGCTGATTTTCTTGTCGGATCTTCTCAGTAGCGGCCGCGTTACGATCCGGTGGTAGTTTATAAAAAATATTTTTGTGTTAGTGCCTCCGTGGGGCCTATACATAATAAAGATGTTTTGACTTTGACATAAAATATAAGGGTAACATAAAATAAATAAAATATTTTTTTTTTAAATGAGCTCTTTTCTGTAGTTTCCCATATGTGATACCTATTTGACTGGCCTGTTGGTATACACCCTGGCTGCTACCCGTTCGATTCCCGCCAAATGTCTGGGTGTTATCTATCTATTTAAGTATGTATTTACAAAAAAAAAGTATATAAGTAGTACTAGTATCCGTTATCTGGTTTCCATAGTACAGGCTCTGCCTAGTTTGTGATCAGATGAACGTGTGTGGAATTGTCGCTTTAAAAAACAAAAGATAAGTCATTGCTTCCCAGGATTTGATCTGACACTATTGGATGGTGTAATAATACAGGATGTGTTTTGTTTTGTTCATGTAAGCACGATTGTTATTATTATTGTTGCAAAACACTTTTGGTCTCTCTGAGTCCCTGCTTACTATAATAGGCATGATGACTAATTTTGAAAAAATAGTCTATAATGTACTTACTGGTCTACTATTGCCGAAAATAATCATATTATTGTATTAAATTTACAATTAATAGCAATATGTTCAATTTTTAAAATAGAGTTTGAATTTCGTTCCAAAACGATGGCCGGTGCTTGGCGCCATATTGTGACGTCACTGTGGTGTAAATAAACATCTGTCTATGTATAAAAGTGAATCATTGTATGAAAGAAAAAGTTGAGATGACAGTTTGACAGTTGTTTATTTACACAGGATTGACGTCATTCACTCTGATCAGCGTTTATTACAAAATGGCGATTAGCTATATTTGAGTAATTTATTTGCTTAAATATCACGAAAATCTCTCTATTATTATGAAAATGAGATGCATTTTTGGAATCAGTGCAATCTGTTCTAATATTTAAAACCGCAGATTTATTGGTATTGTGTTGCAGTCATCATGCCTATTGCATTGTAAGTCAATTTAAAAAAATAGTAGTTACCTTCCTTGACGCCCAAACTCTTTTCGATCTCTCGAAGTTTTTCCTCGAATCGATGAATGTCACCCACATTCATATGATACACGCGATGACTTGACTGTTGACAAATATTTGAGTTTCATCATCATTTCAAGAAGTCAACTGTTGATGATGGCAATAGTACCATTATAGCCCTACAACATTTTAACTAACTTCACCCAAATGTTACAAGTATTGGTTTAGTGGTAGCTGTTTTACGTGCGGGTAGGATCAAGTTTATTTCACCCGCCCTAACTCTTCGAGAAAGGTTAACGGCAGTTGACGATGCTGTTGAAGATCTCTGTGCAACCTTTTCCTTCTCCTCCATGCATGCTTTATTTCAGCCATTAAGTATATTTGTTACATACGACTATATCAAGGTGTAGATTATTCTTCACTTGGCCTGTAATATGACGGACGATTCCTACCTTTAGGACGATTATCGCTTGCATGAGCTGGCCCTAAAAACGTGCTGACGGGATAAGCGCACGTAACGTCGTTCAAACGATTTTGATTGAAAACTAGTACACCATTCCTGTCCACGATAGTACATACCTACTACTGAACTGGTGGAATATATTAGTCACATATAGAGGCTGACTGGTTGAACATGGGACATACTCAAAGATATAGCAATGGGGAACTTGCACATTTTTTGTTTTTTAGTGTATAATAAAGATTTTAGACTCACTTAGATATACCAAAAACAAAAACGTTATATGCACAAATTATCTAGATATTGCAAATCAAAGGATGACTTTTCCACAATGGCGCGAAAACGCTCATTGACGGACGTGACGTCATTCCATAGGTTTGACGTACGAGTTAGTAATTTTTCATGGCGATTGGCGAGTGAATAAAGAAACTACCACTGAAGATTAATATGTTCTCATTAGACTTTTGACGACTAATATAATCAGAATGATAAAATGGTCCCCTAGAGTTATCAGTTCAGAGAAAATTAAAATATTATCCATAAACAAAATATATTGCACCAGTCATGTAGTTGGACAGGCCCGTTGGTATAGTGTTAAGGCACCCTGGCCGCTACCTACTATATCGTTGGTTTGATTCCCACCTTGTGTCTGCATGTTATTTATCAATGTATTTACAAAAAAGTACTATAATTATGTTGTATGGTCACCTTAATATAGGCTCTGCCTAGTTTAATATCAGATAACCGTGTGTGGACTGTCCCAGGATATAAATATATGTACTTACATTTTGTAAATAGTCATGCTTATATTTTTATCTTGAAATAAACAAGTCCCGCTATTATTAGACCTTTTTCATTTTATAAAAAAAAAACATTTATAGGCATGGCCTGTGGGCATGACCGACTAGTTGAGGTATGACGTCACGCGCGATTGCTGCTGTTTAAAATTGCGTTCCATTTAACGTAACTCAAAGTTGAAATATTTCGTAAAATAATAATAATTTTAGAAACAATCTTTTAGCAATGCTCTTTTTAGAAATATTTTTATTAAATTATAATTATAATTTATCATTAAAATTTTTATGCAAGTTCCCCATTCAAGGTCTAAAGTAATGTATTAAAAACACCAGTACCACAACTATGTCAGCTTTTTTGTGTGAAAGGAAGGCATAATGCTGATGTTGTATGTTTTGCAAGAATTATTTACATGTCTTACCCGTTTTCCCTTAATAACGGCACCCTCGTACAATATGATGGTGACCACTTCAAGGTCAGGTCTAACAATCAGCTCTTCTACTTCTCCTTTAGACAGCATTGAGTATACAAACTCATTCCAGGATACATATCGTATAAGCTGTAAATTACAAGAAATTTGAAATTGTTGCAAATATTATAAATGATTCTTCTTCATGAGTTCTGTTATATAAATGTAAAATCACCTCATTTTGAGTATTATCACCAGGAACCAAAAGTGAACTCATAATAATTAGCACCATTGTTGTGAACATCCAAAATGCCGCCTTCATCATCAGTGACGCCATCTCTTCATTCTTTTTCTTTTTGTCTTTGTCCTAAAATAATACACAACTGGATCAGTTCAACTGTATCAACTGAACTGTATTGGAAGTTGGCTATATTACCATACTTGTCTGGATGCATGCTTTTGGTCTAAGAACTTTAGAACTTTCAGTATTCATATTCGAGCAGTGGCAGGACAAAATGTACTAACTCCGTCAACACAGTTTTTAAGATAAAGGCATAATCTTTAATATTTTAAAAAGGAAACACAAACAGCTTGGAGTTATTATTTTTTTAAATGTTGGAAATTTGGTTCTGTGTCCTTCTGAACACAAAAAAAAGATACATTTGTTTCTTTTCTAAATACTAATACTACTGTTTAGATGGACCATGGAGTTAATATGCTTTGATTTGTTACTCCTCATTTATAATTCAGTTGGTAAATTCCGCTATTTTACGTATCTACGCTTCCACTAACACCATAACAATTTTATCCGTTTGACACTCTCAAATTCAAAAAGTACAAATGCTATAGTCTTGAAACCCACTTTGTTATTGGTAACATCAACAACCTAAATCAATTTGTTTTTTACTATTCTATATATATTTGTTTTTTATTATTCTTTCCTTGTTGACATGGACAATCTATGTGGAAAAAAGCTTTCCATTCTGCTGGAAAATGTAAATTAAGTGGAAATCTCGGTAAACACTAAATCATTATCAGAATTTGTTATCACTATTCTGTAACTAAAACTTATTCTAAACAATTGCTTCATTATCCTGTCAGAAAATGTTTGTTGGTGGTAGTCTCAGACTAAAAAAACACAGTTGAACATTTTACTGCCTGAGACTCACTGCACCTGGTATTCTGTACATACAAATTTCATGCGCAAACAAAGCCCTAGACAACAGCTAGTCGTAAATATATATGAAAGCATTACTTTAAACCCTAATTTTGATGTGTCCTCCTCACACCAGAGTATTATGATAAATTCTGTGAAATAATTACCCATACTATGGATATTCAATGGATTGACTTGAAATTTTTAAACCAGTTGCATTATAAAAGCTAGTTGTACAAACTAATTTCCCTATTACAATTTCCTAACTGCCCACAGCCATTTCAACTTACAGAAGTGGAAGATAAGTAAGAACTACATTTTATTATTGTATACAATGATAAGCTATGGAAGCTTCTTGGCATGCCATAAGGCAGTGGTTCAACTCCCATTTTTTTTTTTGATGTGGGGGAAATCTTTCAAAGATACCCAGGAGCTGTGGGGCTCGACCGGGGTATGTGGGATTCTTACCCACTAAAACCCCCACGGCTGTCGCATCGGCACATGAGAGGGGGGACCCCAGGCCTCTCCGGTGGGATCTGCACCAGGGGCTCCTCAGTGCCTTGCCTTTGAGCCCGCCGCCGGGGGGTGCATTGTAGCCCCCCGGGAACCAGTCACGGTGCTCACGGGGACGGAGGTCGCAACCCCGCCGCCATCCCATCATCATCGTGTGTGAATTGTCCCAGGATATTATTATTATTATTATTATTATTATTATCCTCCTCGGAGTCGCCGCCGTGTTCAATGGACGTTCAAAGGGCCCACACCCCGAACGTCCAGTGACTCCGAAGGAGTGGTTCAACTCCCACCTCAACCTTAGCAGCACTAATGTAATTTTTACTTTGTGTAAATCATAAGGACTACTCAAAAGATTTCCATTTGTTGTACAAACTGCACATGCACACCTTACTTTTTGGATTCACTACTTTTTACTATTGTTTAGTTAATGAAATTTCATACCTTATCTTTATCATGCTCATTGCTATTTGATGATGAAGTGTGAATGCTACGGAGAGCTGCGACATTGTTTACAATAGAATTCACACTTGGCAAGTTAGACCTATTCAGTAAAGCACAAGCTGCCTTATACTCCAAGTTGAAATTGTATAATTGCTAAAAATAAAAATAGCGCTTTAGTACATAATAATTATTTACCTACTATTGCAAATTTACTTTTTCAATGAATTGCAACATATTTCGTAAGTATTATTACATCATACAAATAATGGCAAACAAATCAAAATGCAATGCTATTTAACAAGTTTATAGAGCTATGTAACAAGTTTGTATTGTTTAACCAACAACAACAAGAATGGAGACATCTTAATTTTTTTATACCTACTGATTAAATTGTGTAAATCCACGGCGATGTCACCGTAGTACATTATTAATTCGTTAATAACTCACCGGATTTCTTGATTTTCTGGTCAAATTATGGAGCACAGAGAACGATCTACACAATTTATATAAATTTTTCTGACAATGTTTATTTATTTCCTTCTCCGCTGCGCCATTATTGATTGCAAAGTTTAATTTCGAATGAATTTTCGACGCTGATAAAGTCGGTAATCTTTTTATTGATAACATTCTAAAGCTTTTCTCTTACATTGATTACATTAAATTGAAATAAATCCATAAAATCATTTTTCCTTCTACTTTTAGTATTTTTATTTTAGTTGATTTTAGGTTAGGGCACAGAACACTATGGTTTGGGAGGTTGTCATCACAGAACACTATTACTGTTGTCATTTTGACACAAGACAACACAGAACAAAATTACTGCAAGACAACATCGATCACAGAACACATAGACCATGGATGTAATATGTACATAGACCCATGACTTATACCACGAAGATATAGGGATGACTTATACCCACGAAGATATAGGGTCAAAGTGGAGGCAACACTCCCAAATACATGCCTGAGGTCAACGCTATCCCTTTCATGGAGGTCGGATCTCTCGTTCTAAGAGGGTAACCTTGATGTTTCATGAAAAATCAGGACATCATCTTAATTTAGTCGCATACGACTTACTTGGTTTGTTTAAGCTTTAAGTTTAAACCGATTAAATATGTCTAGTTGCTTCCGTTTACCTCTCAAAATACGACGGGACGAAAAACCGGCACGACCGTTGAGAGACCAGGCGCAGGACCTACATTTTACATATCTATCTGACGCATGGAGCATCTTACTTTACAGACAATCAAGTAATAAATAAATAATAAGTTAATGGTTGTGAAAATAAAAGCATATGAAGTTATGATAAAAAGAAATTGTATTACAAGATCATTTATTCAGTACGTTTAACGATCTCCAATTAATCACAAGATATTGAATAGCAATTTCCATTATATGCAAACAACTAAAACAGCTTGTAACCCACACATTAGACGATAGAAAAAGCATTTGCAGTAAATTTAGGTTTCCATTGGACCAACTGCAGATCATTGCAGCTTCATAAAATTTCTTTTCGAATGGATAGTCATAATATTCCTTCGCTCAATATCTTTAGGAAATCTACAAGAATATAAAAAATGTATTAATATTGACCACGGGTAAATAAAACAGTATGTATAGTGACAGATATAGTGACAGGTTAAGAAATAGTGACATAAGGAAACGTTGTGGTATGAAAGAAGATGTTGTGACAAAAATTGAGGTATGCTGAGATGGTTTGGTCATGTCGAGAGAATGAATGAGGAACGATTGACGAAAATAGTGTATAAGGCGGGTGTGAATGAAAGTGTTGGAAGGGGTAGACTTAGGCGGACGTTTCAAGACCAAATCAGGGACGTCTTGAAAAAAGGCCAGGTCAAGAGTACCCTAAATCGAAGAGCATGTATGAAGGGAATAATGAAAGTGGACGAAGCGAAACAAGTATGTAAGGATCGTAGCAAGTGGAAAGAAGTGGTCTCTGCCTACCCCTACGGGAAAGAGGCGTGATTATATGTATATTTATAGAATGATATAGGTACTCTCGCCGATACGACCACAGCGGCCAATCTTTCGCAAGATCAGCCATCAGCCAGTGCACAAATGCTTGCGTAGCCACAAGTGCACTCTTTCTTCCTTTTACCTCTCACAATTTAGTGATACGAAAGATCAACACGACCGGGGAGAGGTCAGGCGCAGGAACGAATTTTATATGCCTATCCGACGCATGGATCATCTTACTTTACAGACAATCAGATGACCAGCCTGCATTGTCCTAGCCAGTAAGGAACAAATATACAAAGTTGTTGGTCCCCGCAGGATTCGAACCTGCGACCCCCGGTACGCAAGCAAGCGGTTTCCCACTGCGCCACGGAGGCTACTAGACGCAACAGGACTAGGAGGCGACAAGAATAAATATATTATAATAATATGTTTAAAACTACATACACACTTGAACATACAATATTTTTTCCATATCAATCCTTTGAACTAAATACCTACATCGTATATTTTTTATCATAAAGTGGCGTTAAAAAAATCCCCAAAACGGAAAGTCTTCAAAAAATCTTTACCATGGTTACTCTATGAAAACAATGTAAAATATTTTACATTAGATAATTCAACTACAAATTAATAGAAAGTTAAACCCAATACTAACAAACGAACTGAAAACGTGTTATGTGCCTATCGAAAGAAGAACTGATCGAAAATATGGTGCATAATCCAAAGGGATCATCGGTAGGTACATTATTGAACAAATCGGACTTACGAGTGATATTCGGTATCATCTAAGGGGTACAACATATTTTTGCAACTAAGTACTACACATTTTATCACCATTCTTATTAGTTTAATTCACTTTATCTTGAAATTATGGTATTTAAATGTTGGATCGATTGAAATGACAGACAGTTTCATGCTGACAATAAGTGCCAGTGTTGCCACAAAATACGAACCCTTAAAATCGGTATTTAAAATTGCATTTGAGTACAATTGGCGAAAACACAATAGAGCATTATTCTAATCGTACTCGCAGAACAATACCAAAAAAAAACATTATTAGACATGATTGTCATCGTATTTTATGTTTTCGGGTGGAAAACAATCTTTTGATGTTGAAGTAGAGCATTTCTATATTAGGGTATCCATTTCTCGGGTAATTTAAATTATTACATGGACCACACATTGGACCACTTAGAAAGAGAGAACCGGCCTCAATGTAAGGGATAGCGTATGCCTCAATCAACTATTTGGAGTTTGGACTCCACTTTGACCCTATATCTTCGTGCTTATACCCAAGACATCTATAGTGATATTCAGTGATATTCATCCTCTTTGGTGATATTTTACGATGACAAAAATATTGAGTGTATGTGGCTAACTTAGGTTCTGTATGATGCTTTGAGTAATTATGTGTGATGCAAGACAAGGACCGGACGTTAATACCATTACAGAACATTTAATACCGTAGGATAGCCACATACGCTCAATATTTTTGTCAATAAAGTGCATAATGTCAATAATATTATGTGTGTGCGGCCCGTACGCGGTATTGTTCATTAATACTGTCATCATCATCATCACCAGCCAGAAGACAACCACTGCTGAACATAGGCCTATCCCTTGGAACGCCACAATGAACGACAATTGGCTATTTGCAACCACCGGTTACCTGCGACGCAATGTGCGCGTCGCAGGTAAGGTCAGGTCGTCTGCCCACCTAGTGGAAGGCCTACCTTTGCTGCGTCTTTCGGTTCGTGGTCGCCACTCGAGAACTTTTCTTCCCCAATTGTTATTGGTTCTTCGAGCGATGTGGCCTGTCCATTGCCACTTCAACTTGCAGATTCTGAGAGCTATGTCGGTTACCTTGATTCTTCGGCGAATCTCCCTCATTGCGGATTCTGTCACGCAAAGAAACTCCGAGCATAGCTCTCTCCATAGCTCGTTGTGTGACTCTGAGCTTCTTTATAAGGCCAGCTGTTATAGGCCACGTCTCAGTAGTACCATATGTGGTCACTGGCAACACACACACTGGTTAAAAACCTTTGTCTTCCTTCAGGCACTTCGGAATTTCAGGCGAGAAGATGTCACGTAGTTATTACATTAACACTGTCCATTTCCAGAAATTATTTAGCTATAACAAAACTATAAAATCCTTAGAGAAGATAAGATAAAATCTTAAATCTATGGCTATATGGTGATTTTATCTCACCTAACGTATGTAATAGCAGGCAGGCACGTATAGGTCTACTGGACGAAATGAAACAAGTGGTTTGCTTTAAATGCTATATTACGAGCCGCAACGCCCTTATTATACCCTTGCGTCACGGGCGAGAGTGTGAGTGAGGCCTACTGACTGAAGGTGGCGATGTCTGCCCGGTCGCAGGATTGTAATCCCCCCGCGTTCGGGGTACCCTCCGGCTCACTCTCTCGCGCACAGGTGTACGCTACCGTGTGTGTATGGTGCTGCGTATATCGCCACACCACCCACCTACGAAGAAAAGTTTCTTTTTCCTCGTTTGGGGGGCCCCAAACGAGGAAAAAGAAACATAATCAAAATTAAAAACATTGCGAATAACGACAAAAAATAAAAAATAATAATAATAATATCTACCAGCCTTTGTTTATGTCCCACTGCTGGGCACGGGCCTCCCCTCTAGATGAAGGGGCTAGGGGGGGAAAAAAATACTTGACTAAATAGGTATTAAGAATAAAACGTTGCAAACAACGAACAATAACAAAAAACAAATTATTAATGTTATACATACATAAATTTCCTATTACTACCTTCCTGTCTACGTGCATTCTACCTATTTGTTACACGTCAATAGGTATCTTGAAACGGACATGACTCCCTGACCGAGTGACATACTGGGGAGCAGGTATGGAGGCCGACTGTGGGTCGGCTGGAGCTGAAATCTTGGGTAGGATTTAGGCTGTGGGTGTTGTAGGCGAAACATGGAGTGAACCTTGGGCCGGTACTACCTGTAGGGTAATTGCAGGCTTGGGATCGGATGGTACTGTTAGTGCTTTTTCAATGAATGCTGGTTTTATGCGATCAAGGCTGATTTGGATCTCTCTGTTTCCTACATTAATTGTGATGGACTTGTCGTTTCATTTAATAACTGGATGTGGTCCGGTGTAGGGAGGCTTTAATGATGGCCTGACCGTATCGTCCCGCAGAAACACGTGTGTTGCGCTGGGTAGCTCTTTGAATACGAATGAGCATCGCTCTGTGTGGTGTGATTCTGGTACCGGGTTTATGCTTGGCATATGTCTACTCAATTCCGAAGCAAAATTCGATGCATCCAATGGGTTGGTCGGAGGCGAGGGAGCTATAAACTACCTGGGAGGTCGAAGAGGTTCTCCATATACAAGCTCTGCGGAAGAGGGCTGCAGGTCCTCTTTAAGCGCAGATCTCATGCCGAGGAGCACTAAGGGTAAAGCGGTACACTATGGCACATCAGCGCCGCTTTTAATTGACGGTGGAACCTCTCCACCATTCCGATGGCACACGGGTGGTAGCTAGTAGTACGTGTTCGATAAGCGGAACAGTGTTTTTGTGTGTGTTAAAGCATTGAATAGTGCAGATTTGAATAGTGCAGATTTGAATTGACGACTCTGGTCAGTCGTATACAATTGAGGGGACGCCAAACCGAGCAATCCAACCGTTTGTAAATGTTTCTGCTACCTCCTCTGCCGTGATACTGACCATGGGCCAAACTTCTGGCCATCGAGTGAATCTATCCACAGCCGTTAGACAATATTGGAAATCTTTGCTTGATGGCATGGGACCAATGATATCTATGTGAACCTGACGAAATCGATTGGTCGGGGTTGTAAAACTTCCTACAGGTGATATAATATGCCTCGACACTTTGCTGCGTTGAAATGAGAGGCATTCGCGGGCCCATTTGCGGCAGTCTTTGTTCATTGAGGGCCAAACGAAACGGTCAGCCACCAATCGTGCAAAAGCCTGCGCGCCGGGGTGGCTGAGGTTATGGATTTTATTAAAATAGCTGCGACGGAAACAAGGTGTCACGAATGGTCATGGCTTGCCGGTTGACGTATCGCACCATAATGATATGTTGGAGCCGGGAATGCAAACTTTTTGCAGTTTAAGGGAGGAGGAGTTTGTCATAGCGTTCTGGAGCTCATCATCTAAGGCTTGTTCTTGTGCCAACGCTGTGAAACTTTCTTCAAGGGAGATAGCTTCGATCCTTGACATTGCGTCAGCGACCACATTGTCCTCGCATGAAACGTTGGAAAGTTTGTCCAGCGTTTCGAAGTCCGAAAGTCATGAAGGGGAACTCGTACAGCCCAAATGGTGTGATTATAGCTGTCTTACAGATGTCCTCTTTGTATACTGGGATCTGCTGGTACGCCTTCACCAAGTCGATGTTGCTGAAGATTTTAGAACCTGCGATGTTGTGTGAAAAGTCTGCGATATGCCTCACGGGGTAACGGTCTGGCACGGTCCTAGCGTTCAGAGCACGAAAATCCCCGCATGGTCGCCATCCTTCTCCTTTCTTTGCCATATGTAGTGGTGAGGCCCAAGGACTGGTTGAAGGCCTGGCTGTACCACAGTTTACCATATCATCAAATTCCTTCTTGGCCGCGACCAGCTTCTGAGGCGCGAGACGACGTGGACGACAAGAAACTGATGGGCCATCGGTTGTTACGATGTGGTGAACCGTAGTATGTTTCACTTGTCGTGGCAGGTCTGGTGGTCTGGTTAAATCCGGGAATTCCAGACTTCTTCTGGAACATCAGGTGTACGCTACCGTGTGTGGTGTATGGTGCCGCGTATATCGCCACAGCTATAACTATTCCAGTAGCTACATTCATGTGCACACGTTTTATAAAAAGCAATCCAGAAACAAACTATGAAAGACTGGTTGCGAAAATTACCTAAGTTAAATCATTTCAATAAATGAACACTAGTTACTACAGCCACAGGTATCACCTTTAATTGAAATAAAAATATTATTTATTCGGCGGTGCGCTTAGGCTAACCACACACGTTCAATATTATTGTCAATATAGTGCTTATTGTCAATAATATTGTGTGTGCGGCCCGTATTGCGGTATTGTTCAATATTATTGCCGATTTCCAGATATTCTGATTTTGTAGCGACAATATCGGGGGGAGGCAGGGGTATTGTCAATAATATTGACGTGTGCGGGCCCACGGCAATATTTTTGTTGAAGAAACGATTTCTAAGCAAGCAGACGTCCGTGTTTTTGTTCAAAACGGAGGAAGAAAACAGTAAAAATATTGTAGATTCTACTCCCACCCAAAACCAATATTTATCAGAATTTATAAAACATTCCCCGTGGGATATCCGGGTAAAAATAACAGTCTTTCCTATCTTCTCGTTGGATGTCCGTTAGAGGCGACTAAGGGCAAACAAGAAGACGGGCAGCAGCGTCTTTCTATTGGATTACCTACCACCTATTCCTCGATCCCCAAGACAAGTGTGGGGATTATGGAACCCCCTTCCTTCTAAAGGGGAGGCCTTTGTTTAGCAGTGGACTCCTTTCAGCTGCTGATGATGATGTTAAAACATGGGAAACTTTCCCAGAAACATAGTAAGTATCATATTGCCTCAATTTAATAAGGATAATAGTTTTTGAAGGCTGCTATCTCCGATTCTCATGTATATTTTAAATTATGTTCTGCTGTAACTCGCAGTTTATTTATTAGATTGAAATGATTTAGCTTAGGTAATTTTCTCAACCATGTCTAATTCATCGTTTCCTTCTGGATTGCTTTTTTTGCGAAACGTGTGCACACGAATCTGGCTACTAAACGACTGAGTCAAATTATACCACGATATATTGACAATTTTATTGCGTTGTGTGCGGGGCTCATTATTGATGAAAAATATTGACAATATGGTATTGACAATAATATTGTACGTGTGCGGCTAGCCTTAGAGAATTAAACCAAAAAGTTGGTGTAATTCTCTAAAGCCGGGTCCAGATATGATCATTTGACCGATCCTATCACCGTATCCGATCACCGTATCCGTATCTGGGTATTGTATCAAGCCCCGTATCAAGTTGTGGACGCCTCCGATTTGCTCCGTATCCGTATCTTCACAATAGTCATGATCGCGTATCAAATTGCCCAGTTCAGTTTCTGCTCTCGATCAAACATGTCGTCGCAGTTGGTTGAAATGTACGAGAATTTAGCAATTTCATGTGCCTGTTTTATTGTCATTCACAACATTCTAACCTCATCAAAACAGAGACGATGGTGGCAAACGGAATTATTTAGAAACAGAAACAGACTTGGAGGAAAAGCTTTGATGAGAAGCGTCGCGATGACGCGTCCAGACTGACCCACGTCCGTATCTGTATCACCTTTGATGATCGGACAAAAACCGACACGACATGGGACGGGCCGTATCATAACGGCGTATCGAGATCCCGTATCATGATACGTATATCATTACCCGTCCACATATGCGATCATGATACGCGTCGACGATACGGATACGGTGATCGGATCGGGCAAATGATACATGTCTGGACCCGGCTTAAGGCGGTGCGCGTCACGAACATTTTGGTCACGACACGAATCATAAATATGCACACCCAGCGTCACAACAGCATGTCGTCGCTAAAGGTAGAAGCATACTAGGCTGACGTGTCGCAGCCTAGTATACATCTACCTTTAGCGAAGCGAGGATACACTGACATACACAAAAAGAGAAGGATGTGTGCCAATGTGAGCTAGGATCGCGCGATCGGTCAGAAGCGAGCCACGGTGCTCACGCGGACGAGGTTCAAAATTCAAAACATTAAAAAAAAAAAAACAAATAGGCTTAACGTCACTTTGGAACGGTCATTTTTTTAAAAGCTACCACCGGATCACAACGCGGCCTCAACTGAGAAGATCCGGCAAGAAACTCAGCGGGCTTATCATTTTTTTTTTTTAAACATTGTTTGTCTCTTTACAATTAGATCAGCACCAGCGACAGTGTGCCCTGCCGTTCAAAATATAAAAAAAAATAAAAAATATGACGTAAATACAACAAACTAAAATGCCAAAGGGATAGTAGTCGGACCAGTCCCCCCAAGCAGCACCCGCGCACGAGTTGACTCGAGCAGCACCCGCGCACGAGTTGACTCGAGCAGCACCCGCGCACGAGTTGATTCGAGCAGCAGCCATCACTCCTTTCAACCATATTTGAGGGAAGGGGGTGACCCGCCACACGAAGCCGTCACAATTAAAGACTTTTGGTTGGCGAGCATGACTGATCCAAAATCACAGTGGCTCACGTTTAACATTTACCTTCTGCCCTTAAGCAGTGCCTCGTCAGGCAAGACACAAAGCACTTTAACATATTACCAACTTTTATCACAAGTCGTCTAAGTTAGATACACTCCAAGAATAATTTACAAGCTCAAGTGAATTGCCATCGTGGGTCCACACCCCGAACATCCAACTACTCCGATCGTAGACATTTATCACTAGGCTTTTTTTTTAAACCTCCAAAAGGTCCCCGGACGCTGTGGGGCTCGACCGGGGTATGTAAAACCACTAAAACCCCCGGTCACGGGGACGGGGTTAGCAGCCAGGACTATTTGCTTCCCTCTTTGCTCGTAATTCACGTCTAGACACTGGCAGTGCTACTCCACCACAACTGCCTCAAGTCGACACGTCAATGACCGAGGTTCGCATTAAGAACAAGGAGGTTTTGAGTGCACTGTGTCATCTAGACGTGAACAAAGCTAGTGGACCAGCAGGGTTATTGCGTATCTTTAGCCACCCAAGTGACTATCAAGCTTCAGTTGTCCACCGAAATTTGATGTCAACCGAAAGTGTGATAACATTGGTATTACGTATGGCTTTCGGTGGACATCAACCTACGGTGTACTACGGTGCTCATCACTTGTCTTTTAGCCATCTCTACTTTTTTATCGACATTATGCGACCAAGTTGAATTTCCCCCCGAACCATTATACAAAGAACATTTAGTGGTACTTTTTAATTTGCAGGTATTTACGCCTAGTGGATATTGGGAGCATAGACAACAAAAGTTTAATAAAAAAAACCCAAAGATATTGTGAAAAATCCTAATTCTATGAAAAAAAACAAACTCACTAAATTAAAATAAAGTTTTCAAGAAATTCGAGGTGTTTTACATCTTTTCATGCCATTTGCCGCTAAACTATAAGTCAGTGACAAGAGAAAGACAGCATCCGAAATTAATCAAAAATAACTATGTACCTACTTCAGTACTGTATTGCTCAATGCATTATCGCGGACAAGAATGCTGTACCAGTTTACAATCAAAATGGTTTGAACGTCGTTACCTACGTGCGCTTACCCCGCCCGCATGCATTTTGGGCCAGCTCGTGCAAGCATTTATCATCATAAAGGTGGTACACCGTTCGTACCGCGAGAGTAGTAGGTACACTCGCGGCACGAAAAAAAATCTTCAACGATTCATCTAAATCTCAACTTCACAGCGCCACCCCACCATAGCCCCCAAGGATACACTCCAACCAAATACTTTCTTTAGGTCACAAAAAAAAGTTATAATCCTGCGAAAATAGTTGTCACATTTTTACCTACGTTGATAATGCTTCTAGTCAACGTTTCAAATAGCCGGCTTATAGTGACGATCACCTTCAACAGTATAAAACACTGCTTCTTATTAGTTGCTTTCACGATGGTCATCGCAACTTGGGTGACCATCAGTTTGATGTACACTTTACTTACATAATACCAATTATAGGTTATCGATACAGAAACATCTGTCAAATATTGTCTACGGTGATCATCACCGAGAATCGGTGCTCATGACGTCATTTCAGTTGGTCACTCAAGTTAGGCAATACCGAATGCATTATTTGACAGTTATTTGATAGCCACTTAGCTTTGGTGATCATCACTTTAGTTGTCAAACGAGATACGTAATAGCCCCGCAGATGGTATACCAGCGATAGTACTCAAGGTATGTGCGCCCGAGTTGTCTCCAGTGTTGACGCGATTGTACCGCCTCTCATTTAGGACTGGAATAGTGCCCAAATTCTGGAAGCTTGCCAACGTGCAGCCCGTGCCCAAAAAAGGCAGCCGTGCTGATCCAAATAACTATCGGCCGATTTCAATAACCTTCCATACTCTGCAAGATTATGGATCGTATATTGAACTCGCGCCTCATGGTATACCTAGAGCAAAATGATCTCCTCAGCGACCGACAGTACGGGTTTCGCCAAAATCGATCGACTGGGGACCTTCTAGTATATGCCACGCTCGTATGGGGCGAGGCCCTCGAGAAAAATGGGGAAGCGCTTGCTCGGGCCGGTAAGGATATTGTTCGGTCCGAAAGAGAGGCCATGGTGGAGCGCGCTAATCTCACACTTCAGGCAGTCTCCGAATGGGGCGATGCCAATCTTGTGAGTTTCAATGCCACATTTTTATCAGAGACACTGTATGATTTTTATATTTTGTGTTTCTTACGGTGGGGCCAAGGAATACACATATATTTTTGCTGTAGTATTAGGTGATGTCCTAACTAAACGTGATCACGCGATCATCGCGCGAACGAACGACGCGACCATCGCGCGAATGAATCTCAAACATATGGACATCGAACGAGTGTCCTGTACATTCGGCAGTCATAGCGCGATGGTCGCGTCGTTCGTTCGCGCTACGATCGCGTTCTATTAGGACATCGCCTCAAACATATGGACGTCGAACGAGTATCCTAACTAAACGATAAACATTCGCCAGTCATCGCGCGATGGTCGTGTCGTTCATTCGCGCGATGATCGCGTTCTATTAGGACACTCCCTTATTTTCTACACGTTTCAGATACATTTATTTAATCTCTTTGGCTTTTATATGCTTTCAATTTCAAATTTAAATCTACTGGCTGGATTATTTTTTCAAAACTCCTTACTATTGACATTGCAAATCATAAACTTCAACGGTTTGGTTGTTGCGTTGGAAGCAAAAGCCAAGAACCAGCTTGCAATCAAGTTTAATATTACGCTCGCTTTATCAGGATAACTTTACTTTTACAGAGAACCCTGATTTTCTAAAGATGCTTCGTTTTCGATCTCTAATTCTGGGCACTAGCCGTGTGAAGACTGTTCTTGGTAATATACAAACACCAGCCAGATTGCAGAGATGCGGAAGCCATGACGATGGGCCACCACAGCCATTCGATAATTTGCCATTTTCTATACCTAATAGGTTAGTGTTTATTCTTGAGTTTCTAACGGGTCCGTTTTGGTCAAATAATTTGACCAATTAGACACTGGCCGCTACCAGATAGGTCGTGGGTTTGTTTCCCTGCCTGAACAAATATGGGTACCTATACTGCTCTATGCATCATACGGACGACGACGGTCAAAAATATGAAACGAACTACGAGTATGTACGCGCGTGTCGTTATTTTGATTTCTTAATTCAAATTACCTACAGTTGCTTTAGCAAGAGGGTATTTACTACCCAGTATATTTGTGTCCGTCAGGATGACCGGACCACAGCACGGATTCACTTGAAACTTTGCCAAGATTTAGTACCTATTTTGTACCTATGTTTAAATATTTTGTACCTCAGTAATAACAAAGTTATTTAATAAATAAAGTGGGAAGCCATTCTGACGTCAGGATGGCTTCCCACTTTTTACTTTGGGTACTTACGGTCCATATATTGCTGAAATCTTTGCATAATAATTTAGTACCTTTTTTGTACCTACGGTAAATATATAAATACTTAATGTATTCCATTTAATAATTACTTTTATAACATTATAAACAATTATATATGGAGCATCATTCATCTGACATATTATATTTCACAAACCATGTAGTCCCCTTTCCTGCATCCAGGCAGAGGAGTAAATACATTACATACCATACATTTGTTAGTTCTAACATTGACGATAACAACTTCTGCCACCTGTTTCTCTGGGAACTTAAACTTTGGCTACAGTTTGGGACGGATGCGTGAACGGCCGCGGGGCGCGTGAGCGACCGGTTGTGTATGTGTCGCTGGCACTTACCGCAGCTGAAAAACGCTATTCTCAGATTGAACGCGAGGCGCTGGCTATAGTGTTTTGTTTAGAAAAGTTGCACCAGTATTTATATGGGAGATGTTTTAAATTGCGTACCGACCACAAACCGTTGGTGACAATTTTTGAGTTCCCTCGATGGCTGCGAGTCGGTTACAGCGGTGGGCTATTAAATTATCAGCACATACATACGACATAGAATATGTAAAGTCAAAAGAAAATAGAGCAGATGGGTTATCACGATTGCCAGCTTTGACTAAAACTACACAAAGCGTTTGCGTTCAGGAACAATCTTATTTACATTTTGCGCAAATTGCCATGTTACTAGATTATAAGGATATAAAACAGCAAACAAGCCGTGATCAGTTAATGAGCAGAGTATTAAGATACATACGGGATGAAGGGCCCACTGAAAATGAAATAATGTCTCTTCGGCCTTACTTCAATCGCTGGAAAAAACTGTATGAAGAATTAGGTTGTGTGATGTGGAGCTTGTTGTGCCAGAAACTTGTAGATATAAAGAAATCTTTCTCTAGGAGCTACGTGTGGTGGCAAAGTATTGACGAAGCTATCGAAAGAATCTGTTGCGATAGTTGGATCTGCATTGCAGAGAGTGAAGCGCCGCCCATGTCCTGTCTCTGGCCATGGCCAGAGAAACCCTGGGCTCGCATACACGTGGATTTTTTGGGCCCTATCGAGGGACGAACATTTTTGGTCATTATCGATGCATATCACACACTTTGAAATTTTGACTACCCATTTTGACCTCCATTGAAAATAATTTTAAGTTTTTTATTTGCTTTGAGGTTGGGTAAGTACGATCGAAATTACAAATCGATAGCACCAGTAGTTCCTGAAATATATAGGTGTGGCAGACAGACAGACGAAGTCATACCATGCACAACCATAAGGATTCCCTTTTAAACGACTTCAAAATGAGTAGTTCTGTATTCGACGCGTATGTATGTAATATTAATAAAAATAAGTAATATTTACTTAATATGTTAATCTATGTGGGCATAAACCAAAATTTACCCAATATCATGAGTGTGCGTATGTATGTAGGTTTATCCCCGTATTTCTCAGAAGCTACAAATCCTATTGCGATCGAGTGATATTAAAATCGGTTCAGTAGTTTAAGAGATATAGACTGTTTAAGTTTCCAGTAAATTACTCTGTCATAGCCAGCCATAGTTATTGTAAGTCAATATAAGTGTACTAGTTTATGTTGTTATTAAATAAATGTTTTGTTGATTTGACAAAACATTTGTAGCCTACACTCATCAAGCACACATTTAAATATTTATTTATTATATAACACAGTAGGTATTATGTATTTACATACTATTATTACTGACAATTATCTATAATTCTATCTAACTTACAACACTAAAATAATATAATACATACATACTTACAAACCTACTTACATCTATCTTATTTACTACTTAAAACTAATAAAATAATATTGCTATATATACAAATACATTTCGTGCGTTGGAAACGTACGACTCGGCGGCCGGCGCATTCCAGTAGATACATACATAACTATAACTTATAAATGCGCGTGCGCAGATCGCCGCGCGTCCCGCACCAGTCGAGACTGAGCTATCCCACGCGAAGCCTGTGTCGCTTGCCTATCCGCCGCGCTTATAATTCGATCGCAAACTCTCTATTCTATGCTGTTACTTTCTTATTTCTTTTAGTACCTATTCTACTCCTTCTGTTTCTATTGTTTCTTGATCTTTTGTGTGTTAACTATTTCTTTTGTGCTTGTCGTATGCAAATAAACGATACGTGTACCACCTATCCGGTCTTAGTTATTTACCGGATAACACCAAAGCTGGGAAAGATCTCCGCTTCATAACCTGGCCGCACCCCCTACGGCCATACATTTATTTAATAACATTTATTCATTTTTTACGGGCCCGTTGGTCTAGTGGTTAGTGACCCTGTCTGCTACCCAACAGGTCGTGGGTTCGATTCCCACCAAGTGTCTGGGTGTTTTATCTATATAAGTATGTATTTACAAAAAAAAAAGTATATATGTATTAGTATCAGTTGTCTGGTTTCCATAATACAGGCTCTGCCTAGTTTGGGATCAGATGACCGTGTGTGAATTGTCCCAGGATATTATTATTATTATTTCCTAGTAATATTTTTTAAAATAATTTCCTGAAGTTTACAAGCATATGAGAATGTGCCCTTTACATCGTATAAGATTATATACTATATTGCTAGAATTCTATAATATATTCTGTATAAAATGCTATTCTATAGTGAATAATTTTTAATGTATACATATTTTTTTTATTTATGTACTTTTATTTATATAAAACTAGCTGTCCCGTGCAGCTCCGCCCACCTAATTTACTGCGCAACTTTTTTAAATTTTTTTTCGTAAGAATCTTCGCCTCATAATAATGTAATGTGGGGGTGGTGGTGTCTTCAAGGGAGTAAATATCCTTTTAATAAGTTTTCGATCAGGTGGGATTGCAGCCAAGCTAGTGCTTGCTAGACTTGCCGCCGTATTTGATGGACGTTTAGGACCCACACTCGAAATTTCCTAGCACCTCGGAAGTGCAAAACTTACCTAAAGTAGGGCCAATTTAATAGATCACATTAAATATCTGTCAGTCTCTTTTGTCATTATTACAATAAATATGTATGACGGGCGTGTTGGTTTGGGATCTGATGACCGTGTGTGGATTGTCCCGAGTATATTATATTACTAGCTGCCCACGCAGCTCCGCCTGCGCTATTTTTACGTTAACTAAACTTTTAATAACAGACATTAGCATCGAATACATAACCTCCTTTTTTATAGTCGGTTAAAAACTGGGACCTACTTTTTACATGCTCTCCGAAGCACGGACCCGTTTAGTTCAAAAGGCGTTAAACGGTCACCCATCTATTTAATGACCTTGCCTAACGTTGCTTAACCCGATCGATTACTCTCTATGAGTGTTCCCTTACTAATATTTATTATATTATAAAGAAAAATTGATGAAATCTGACCAAGCGTATAACCAAGTACCCATTTTGACTTTAATCCCCTCTCCCGAAAGAACCGTGCTAGATTACGGGATAAAAAGTATCCCATGTCCTACCTCGTAGTAAGATCTCAAATCATGCCAAGTTTCATTTGAATCCATTCAGTAGTTTCGGCGTGATGCTCAGCCGTGATACAGATAGACAGACAGACAAAAATTAAAAAAAAATACATTTTCGGCCTCAGTATCGGTTATAAAATATCTTCAATGTACAGAATTGGACCTGTTACAGTTTTATTATAAGTATAGATTATATATAATCGTAATTGAAAAAAGTTAAGAAATTGTGCAGTTCTAACTTCAAAAACAATTAATAATATTATTTTCCCGCCGTTACCAGGTTACGTTGTTAAATTTTGATGAAGTTTCAAATGTGATCTATTAAATTTCATCAGAGAGGGTCGAATGTAGCACATGATTGTTACTGCATGAATGTTTGCCGTGATGGAGAATTATTAAACGCTAAGCGGGGTTGGAATATCCTAAAGAAAATATGTACTGAATACTTGCTCTGTTTCGCAGGATAGGGGACTACATGTTACATTATTATATGTCAGACAAATGTCAGATGAATGTTGCTCCATATATAATTGTTTATAATGAAATAAAAGTAATTTGTAAATGAAATACATTAAGTATTCATATATTTATCGTAGGTACAAAAAAGGTACTAAATTATTATGCAAAGATTTCAGCAATATATGGACCGTAAGTACCCAAAGTAAAAAGTGGGAAGCCATCCTGACGTCAGAATGGCTTCCCACTTTATTTATTAAATAACTCTGTTATTACTGAGGTACAAAATATTTAAACATAGGTACAAAATAGGTACTAAATCTTGGCAAAGTTTCACGTGAATCCGTGCTGTGGTCCGGTCATCCTGACGGACACGTATATTTGTAATTACAGGTACGCCGCGACAGCAGTGTTCTCAATCTTCTTTGGTATTGGTTTGTGGGCACCGTTCCTCATAGTATGGTATTCAATGGCTAAAAGAACTTTGTAAAACAGAAGTACTAATAAAAGTTGTATTTTGTTAAATGTTCATTTTCATATTACACATACGGTAGTATTCGGCATCATGTTAGTCTGGCTCTGTGCTTACACAGCACTACCCTACGTTGGGTGTCTACGCACCTTCCTGGCGTCGTATATGAGGCAGTGGAGAATTGTTCTTCTCTATCCAGGATCTCGATAGACCCTTTGAAACGGTGATCCAATAAGGATAGAACGGGGCATCTTCCACGGTGACAGTCTGAGTCCCCTGTGGTTTTGTCTGGCCCTGAACCCTTTAAGCACTCTCAGGGTTCGGTTGCGGAGAGGTGGTCAGGTCATATATCACCTGCTCTACATAGATGACTTATAATTGTTCACTGAACTCCAACTGATAGGGCTTACTGAAGGTCACAGAAACCTTCAGTACCTAATTCTATCAGGATGGAGTTTGGTTTGGACGAATGTGCAGTGCATGTAAAGCAGGGAGAATGGTTGAGTCTAGGAGCGTACAGCTCTCAGAATCTACCGACCTGAGGACTGCAACCGAAACCTACAAATACGGTTTATTCCTCGTAGTTCGATTGGTAGTTCGATCATCGAACAGACGGAAATTTTTTCTGCTGTCAAAATTCCTGTCTGTCCGATTGGCTTCCACGATCGAACTGTTAGTGAATAAGGTAGCTCCAGACGGAATTTCAAAGGGCATCCCTTGGGTAGGTATGTCACAGGCGTTGGGCAACAATGAGACATGAAACAGTCGTTGCGGGAACGCTTCTTGGGCCGCCTGAAAAAAGTACTAAAAAGTCTTGTCAGGGGGAAACAAGGTGCGAGCCTACAAAGGCTGGGTCATGCCAGTCTTGGTGTAGGTACTCCTTTGGCATAGGTACTCAAGTGGACCCATACTGAACTAGACACCCTGTATAAAGTCCGCTGCCTTTTTAGGCCACATAAGCATTTCATCTAAAAGGAATTCGTATTCTGCATTCCCAGCAGATCCTTCGCAATTCCTGTAATTTTCGTAAATTGGTCACACGTTTTAGGTGAATCATACTCTATTTATTTATTAGCACTAATTATCACTCATATTTGGTATTTTATAATGCTGCCATACGAATAAAAATTACACCGTAACTTACCTACTTACTTATATTATGATTCACCGAAAGTGGCCTTTTTAGCCCCGCTGTTGGTACATGCATTGTTAACCACATATTATATCCCAGGAAACTGTGGTGGTCGAGGCTTTCTAAATGCCAAGACCCTGCATAACAGTGAGATACGTAACCTCAGGGAGTACTTTCTACACTGCGACCGGGGAGATGAATACGGATGTGGTTGCTGTGGACAATGGACTGACCCCTCTATCCTTGGCCAAAGGAAACTGGCGCAGGCCTGTGGTGCTCAATCACCCCTGGCGTTCGCGGGGCGGTATGGCAGAGCAAAGCGGAAGGTTATACCGGGCTCTTCACTGCCTCTGTGGCTGGCTACGATTCGGTGACCTCTTTGGGGAAACCGAAGGTTTTGTCTGAGAAATTAATTATGGACGAACTTGTGATGACGAACAATTACGGTAGATATATCCTACGGGAAGGCACCATCGACTTATGTCGGGCATGTCATACATAGCTCTGGTGAATCTCTTAGGCCTCATTTACGGAGACGCTGGGCGTCGCGCGTCGCGTGTGGCGGCGCGGCCCGCACAAAATTCAAATTAGGGCGTTGTATGAGTGTGTTTACGGAGAAGCGATTTTACACGCGTTTGCTTGAAATGGAGCGTGTTTTACGGCGGCGCCCGCGGATGGCATCGCCGCGTCTCACGCGGCGTTCATCGCGGCGGCGCACGCAGCGGCGATTCTCGATGAAGCGATGCCTGTGGCGGAACCTTCTGCCAGTCTATTTGGTAATCATGCTATACAGACGTAGTCACCATCGATTTTTTTTTTAGAAGAAAATTGTATGTTAAAAAGTGAGTTGCACCGCCGTTGCACGCGGCGGGCACCGCCACTCTTCCCGCCCCGCGTCTCTATAAACAGCATCATATATTGCTATAAGTTTGTGTTTACGCGTGCGATGATACGCGCCGCTTCACGCGCCGCCGCTACGTAAACAATAAAAACGTCCGACGCGCCGCGAGACGCCACGCCACACGCGACGCGCGACGCCCCGCGTTACCGTAAACGAGGCCTCAGGCATATTATTTCCGGTTGTTCGCGTCTCGCATATAGTGAATACTTGCACACACAGCCAAGTGGCCAGGATAATCCACCAGCAACTTGCTCTGAAATACCGCCTTGTGACGTCAGAGGTACCGTACTGTACTACAGGTATGTGCCAGAATCAGTTCTAGAAGATGGTCGTATCACATTATACTGGGACCGATCTATCATCACATACAGGACTATTGTCGCCATTAAGGTCAAGAGCTGCTTCTGTTACTATTCTCTTCTTATTTATATACTTAACATACTTACATAATAATTTTGATGTATAGAGGCGAGCTTAACTCATAAATGAGTTTTGTTCCAGCAAACCCTTTAAAGAGAATAGATTATTATCTATTTACTTATTAGTGAGGACAGTATCAAGTGTATGTACAAGACAGAAATTAAAACAAAAGAAATACATAAAGTTCAATAAAATACTTACTATACTTAATATCATTGCTTACTACATACAAATAAATACCTACATAAATGGACAAATAAATAAAAATACTAAATACATTAAAAAATAAATACTAATAAACATATTACCATATTCGTTACATTGTTGTAAGGAAATTGCTTTTGATTCTTTTCCTGAACACATCCAAACATGGCATGGCACGTAAGTCATGAGGAAGCGAGTTCTAGAGTTTCACTACACGGACTGTGAATGAATGATTTATATGAAGAGGAGTAAGAAGTATGCGAGAAGAAATGGAGTGACATAATTCCCACAGTTGGACTTTAATTGGTAACTAATAAATTGTGTATGTGCTGACCAGTGCTGTATGTGTGTTAACAGTTTCAAATTGATTAACAAAAGTTCACCACATTAATAGAGGGTAATGTTGAAACCAAATAATAATATCTTGGGACAATCCACACACGGTCATCTGATCCCAAACTAGGCAGAGCCTGTACTATGTAACCAGACAACTGATACTAATCTTTATATATATAATTCTACTGTATGTGTGCATGTCACTGAACTCCTCCTAAACGGCTGGACCGATGTTGATGAAATTTTTGGTGTGTGTTCAAGGGGATTCGAGAATGGTTTAGATTCACAAAGCGCGGGCGGAGCTGCACGGGTCAGCTAGTACTTATATACTTTTTTTTGTAAATACATACTTAAATAGATAAATAACATCCAGACACTTGGTGGGAATCGAACCCACGACCCATCGGTTAGCGGACAGGGTGTCTAACCACTAGACCAACGGGCCCGTCAAATAGAATATATAAAAACCGCCAATATCAAGAACAAACAACTTTTATTACACTATAACTTTATTAAAATTGAAACGTAAATTCTACATCTATTACAGAGCTTTAGGGCCAGGATGGGGGGTCTCCCTCCTTCACCGTACCTCCAAACAATAATGACTTGTCCCTGAAGTTAGTCATCCTGAGCGTCTCTTGGTCATCCAAGTACTTGCCGATAAAGAAACCTGTCAAGGGAACAGCAAACCAGATATAACGGGTAGTGATTCCAAAGATAGCCATGTTACTGGAGCTTCTGCTGTTCCTTCCACTTCCTAGTGTGGTTCCAGTCGAGCCAAATAGCAGTAACAGTCAATGCGGGGAACGATATGCTCACCAAATTACGGCGCAGGAAATTTATCCACGCCATAAACCTGTTGGAAATAAATTACAGTTAGAAATGCTATCTTATCATAAAAAAATGGGAGGTCCTTTGTGCAAGGGTGCAGGGTCCTTCATCCAAGTAGATACGCATCAGATATTGTTAAGCAGCGATGAATAAACAATGCTGTGTGAAAGGGAATGTAGCTAGTCAAATTATAGGGGCTTGAGAGCTTAATAACTAATGTCTAGGATGACAAGCGGCAGTGCAGCTGTCTATAGGTAGGTATGTTGCTTACCATCAGGTGAATGTCTTGCTTGTCTCTCACAAGTTAAACGAAAAAAATATACTTATACAATGCAAATAAAGACAGCAAGCAAATAATACTTCTTGCATTGCTAACATCCTTAGACTTTGATAACTGTTGATAATATATATATATAATAATAATAAAACTTTATTCAAAAACAACAATTTGGTCCAATATGTTAGTAACAGTTTAACTTATTCTATGTTAGTACTTAATAACTAACAGTGATTTGGTCTGATTGACCATTGCCCAGACATGTGGGCCGTCGGCTCGCGCCGCTATCGCTCGCAGGATACTGTTGCTTGCTTAACATCAGTATCACATGCTTGCATGTTTACTTGCCACCTTATACTAGCATAAGAATGATAAGTTTTAAAATCAATCGCTGGTATTTGTCGTACACTGCACAAACATGTTAAAATATAATTTGTTGACATACAGCCTTGATGTCTATTAACAAACATTGTCTTGCCACTTAGTGTACAACCTATATACTAAGTATATAATGAGTTAGCATATTCAACCAATATGGAAGCATGTTAATCTTGTAAAGAAAAAACAGGGTATATTCCTTTTCATGATAATAAGATTTAAAGGGAAGAAGTAAGGTACAAACACATGTTAACTATGTTTTTGACCAATAAGTAGCATTTTAACATTAACAGCTCAGTGGGGATGCGCTTGCCTTAGAAACAAGGTGTGCAGGTTCGAACCTCAGCTCATATCTCTGATTTCTTTAATTAATAATGTGCGAATCATCTTTGTGCGATTGTTACTAGCTTTCGGTGAAGGAAAACATAGTGAGGAAACCTGCATGTCCAAGAAAGCCTAACTCTTTAAGTTGTCAACCCACAGTTGGCTAGTGTGGTGGACTACAGCCTAAGCCTTCTCATCTTGAGTGTAAGCCCAAGCCCAACAGTGGGACATAAACAAGGGCTAGTAATATTAACTTACATACTGTGAGCAATGGAGAGGCAATTAACCAGCACTTAACATATCGAGAACATATTGGATGTTTACCAAACATAAGAATATATTTGTTACAATGTATTAAGTGAAAATTTTAAACTCCCTATGCGTAAAGATAACATAGCTAAGTGCAATCTAGGGGCTACGATGCACAGCATAGCTTACAAGCTGACATTACTCTCCTTACTATTACACAATGTTACATAACTATAAAATTAATTTAAACACCGATTAAAATTCACTAATATGATACAGCAACATTATACATATATTGTTGTTGCGAAGATTATGTAATATTTATGTAAAGTATGCTATGAATGAAAAAATTATGGTAGGTAAATAGTATGAAAAACAGGCAGGAAATGGAAAACAATATTGGGCGAAAGTAAGCATATTTCAGTACCGTAATAATGCTCGTTGAAATGCTTTCTATGTTATATCTAGAATTTCAATGAAATAAAAGCAGTGGCCTACATGGAAAATTAATAAATGAAAAAGAAATAAAACTAACCTGGATATTTACTTCGTGACTTGTGCTTGTGTCAAATGTGACATTTGTTTGACAAGTAGCATAGCAATATCCAAAGAGGAATATCTAACAATAGGTCTAGCCATGAAGCTTATTATAATATCTTCATGGGCACAGAACAATAATCAGTACAAGTACTATAGAATGCTCAATTCAAGTAAGAACGCGTAGGCACGGGTAAGAACATAGCTTCGTTCCGCCCGCAAGCGCTAGTAGTCATACAAATGCCAACGTTGTGTGCGCCGGTTGGGAGTTCTTGGTTGATGATTTAATTCTATAACTAGGTTATATGGTTAAATCTACATTAAAATCTTGTAAATCGAATACTCTGAAACACACTAAAGATAATTCAAGCATTACATTTCACCATTAAATTATTTTTGTAACCTTTTGATTTAAATAAAAATCTCGCTTCGCAGGGGTGAAGGAGGTGCAAGACGCGAGGCTACATGTACCACCCCCCACAGCCCCGCACCCCGCCGAGACGAATAGTGATTGACGCGTTCGATGCCGTTGTCGATATTAATAATTTCATCGATATTAAATTATTGGTATTTACAAATAAAAAATATCAGCTTAGGACAATTTGATTTGATTTGCAAGTTAATTTAATTATGAATTGATAAAATATAAGTATATAAGTTTATTTGATGGGCCCGTTGGTATATTTGTGTCAGTTGTCTGGTTCGGTACCATAACACACACTATTTATTATAGACTTTACTTGGGATCAGATGGCTATGAGATATTCACTATTTTCTATATTCCAAAATACCGGAATTGATGGAGAAGTGGTATGGTACGACAGATGGATTGGGTTAGAAAACAAATATTATGACGATGATTTCTAATTATTAATAAATACGTGTGTGGATTACGGCGGCTGGTTGCAGTTACCGTGCTGCAGGTAAATGAAAGGGAGGGGGATGCTTCTTCACAGAGTTCTTGACTGTATTAAAATATGGTACGAGTTGATGAAATCTTTAAAGTCTATTATATTTTAAGTACTTTGTAATAAAAACTTAAAAAATAATGTTATAAGTTATTTCTGTAAAACACGAATTAAAATATGGGTTTTCTCGAACTCGGTCACGTGATCGCTAACGTCCTATTACTGGATGAGTGCCTAGTTATATAACATACCCAATATACAGATAATCATAAAATAATATTTTGTTAGGCCACACCACCATTGTGTCATGCCACTGGGGAAACGTGTAATAAGTCCCCACGGTACCTGTGGGGGTCAACCGGCGTATGCGTGTCCTGTACGTTTTTGTTAACGATAACTTTTCAACCGGCTTCAAAAAAGAGGTTACAGAACCTCTTCTGTGGGCTTCTAAACCAATGTACCAAATCTCATTAGTGTATGTATGTAGGTTTGTCCCCTGATTTCCCATAAACTATAAATCCGATTGTGGTAATTCTTTTGAAATAGTTCTAGTAGTATCTTCCAAATTAGGGAAGAGTATAAGTATCATCAAAATCGGTTGAGTAGTTTGAAAGATATGGACTGTAAATGTTTTCAGTAAGTTAATCTAGCATAGCCGTTCGAGTTGCGTGATAAGGTGAACGCAAGTTAAATGATGAATTGAGCTTGTCATTTTTTTGACTTCACAATCATATTCCGAAAAAGGAGCCAGAGAAGTATATTTTTTGTATACATTCTATATTAACTGATTTGATGTAGTAGCCTACGTAATGCGACTATAATCGACGACGATACGACTTCGATATATTTTCGTTTTTTAATGCTTTTTAGATCACTTTTTTCTTTTAATCACATCTTTTGTTCGTACGAAAAAAGTTCGCGTGTACTTGCGACAATCGTGTGATCGCGTTCTATACATCGATGCGAGCTCTAGATGAGAGTCTGATAATTTCATTGTTTTACTAATAAAGATGGTTAAATGTGCAATAAAGTCTTGCAAGTCCGATACTCGGAAATACAATAATGACCGTAAAATTAATAAATTAGTAACGAAAAAAATAATATCATATTCACGACAATAGGTACGGTCGGCCTAGAAAGTGGTTTACCAGTTTTGACAAATCTTCCTATGCAATCAAAATAACACCAAGGTTGAACATTTATAATAATGAAAGAGATGCACAATCATGACGTATTTTTTATTATCTGAGATGCCTAACATCTGAAGTCATGGGTTAAAGATGTTATTTTGACCTTTATTTTCAATGCAATAAGCTAAGATTTTCAACAAATATAACCACTAGTCTTTTTTTCATCTTTTAGTGAGGATTCCAATAAGTTCTTGTTTTTAGGTGAAAACCTCTTTTTAACTGAAAAAAGAAAATATCACTGACAACTATCAAGATTTGTCATTTTTATTTATGTGTAAAAATGTAAAAAAATAGATTACATTGTTATTTCTCGAATTTGCAAATGCTTTGCAATTTAACAATAGCCGAAAGAGCGAGCGAATATAATTGCACTACATAACAATGGTCTCATATTAGTGAGATTTTAAATGTGTCATATGTATTAAGTTCACCGTTCAATGTGTGGTAAGTTTTATTAAGTTCACCGTGCCTTAGTATAAATATTATACATTTTCTATTTTTGCTATAAGCATTTATTTAGTTAATCTTTAATTTTAGATACAAGTTGTTCGTCGTTGGATTACACGTGATGGCGAAGAAGGAAATTTAAATGATCTTCGTCAAAGCGGCCGCACCTGCGACGTGTATAAGAAAATAATGGTTTCACACCTACTGAACATTTTGTCGAAATGTTTGATGTTTACTTGGGTTTACATTATAGGCATTATGCAAAAAAAATACATATGACTGACGCTCATAAAATTGCTTGACTGAATTTCGCTAGAGAACACTTGCATTTTGATTGGAATAACACTGAGTTCTGTGTCCAATCGCTACGAAAGAACGAAGGAAGCTCTGAAACTGAAATATGGGAGGAAACCCGCGGATCTGATGTCTGTTTAAGGCGGGTTCAATAAGTGACCGTCTCCAAGCTGTCATAGACGCAAATGGCGATTACACGAGCTATTAATATGACTATTTTAGATTTTTGCATTTTTTTAATTGAAGGTTTCTGTTAAATTTCTTCCATTTACCAGCAACTAGTTCGTTCGTAATTTATGTTATTTATTAATTGTATTGCTTTATTGTATTTAATATAGTTATGTATACCTAATTGTATTTTAGTTAACGGATAAAGTTGTTTTTGGAAAGACTTACTCGTATTCTTCTTTTACTCTTATCCCTATTAATACATACTTTAGTATTATAAATGTGAAAGTGTGTTAGGTTGTTTGTCCACCTTTCACGACTGAACCACTGGACCGATTTTGATGAAATTTGGTTTAAATATTGTTTGAACTTCGGAGAAGGACATAGCTTACCTTTTGGTGCTATAACCGACATTCATATGGGTGGAGTTGCGGGTGAAAGCTAAGTTATTATATACCTAAGTGCGAAAAAAAAAAAACAAAAATGCTACCTACTATACCTATACTACCTTTTTACAATAGAAATAAAGAGCACTATTTGCAAGAAAATTAGGATTATTTCAATCTAACCTCTTGATATAAGCTAAGCTGATAACTAGAAATGTATGACGAAATTTGGCTCAAAATTCGCCTTGCACCGTATAAACAATTTTTAGACAAATGTGAGGGTTACCTAACAATTACACAATTATATGCTACAATTTAAACTAGGAACACAAGGCAAAGTGTTGACGTTTCTACAATAAATGATAAAGAGAGCAGTATGAATAATTGCAAGGGAAAATCAACCTTGTTGTTTTATGATATGCATATGAACTTCAACCGTAGGGTGGTAAACCATATTTTTGGCTGACCGTACCGTTAGCGTATTTATCGACATTTGCGCCTGTGACAGATTACACCCATCACTACTTGTCACTGGGTTCACCTGCCTACGCCGTGTATAAGGCGACCATAGACAAACGCTCACTCTATTCTTAATACTTTGACCCTAATAGCTTCATGGTCTAGCCCTCCACAATAACAACTAGGTCTAGCCCTCCTCTAATAGCCCTCCACACACGCGCCAATTATTACAGTTATTAGAGACCTAAAGACCATAGATTTAGGATTTTTCACTAACTACGACCTGGAGAGATCATGATGCGCTAACCCCTCTGCCAAATTTTGTTCATATGTTCAGGTCATTCTTTATTTGTGTGCGTATCTTTTTGAATGTGTTGCGAGTTTATTATAGTGTGGGTATGCGTGAAATTGTATCTGTGTGTGTTTTCTTCGCCTCCCGCACCCCACATAAGTGCCACGAAAAATTTGTTCGCCGAACAAATTTTTCGTTCTCCATTCTAACAACATAGTCCGTCAACATAGTCCGTTAAAAATGAAACCAAAAAAGAATAACCTATGTGTGACTGAATTGTTTATGTGTAAAGGAAAAAAAGTGTTGTTAAAAAGTACTACGTACGTAATCGATATCGATGATATTTTGTGTGAATATACACACAATTATCTGTATAATTTAAAATTGATGTTGATTTAAAACAAGTTATTAATAACCTTAGTATTGCAAATCTCATAATGAAATTGTCAAAAGTGGTAAAACAGTCATTCTAAACAAAAATTGTAGTGTATTTTTGCTGTAAACATCGTAAATCGGATCATGAAAATAAGTTATCGTTCCGCATGTTAAAATTAGTCAAATCAGCATGCATTATAAATAATAATTATTAAAGTTCAGTATAGGTGAAGAAGCTTCCCCTATAAGATTCTTGAGAAGTATGCAATATTTCTAAATAGTATAAAACCAAAACATTAGGCGGACGTGTTGGTCTAACAGTTCAACATCCTGGCTGGCTACCCAATAGGTCATTGGTTCGATTTCCACCAAGTGTCTGGGTTTTATTTATCTATTAAGTATGTATTTACAAATAAAAGTATATCAGTATGTATAAGTAAAAGTTGTCTGGTTTCCATAGTAGAGGCTCTGCCTTGTTTGGGACCAGATCACCATGTGTGGAGATCAAAGTGGAATAGACCTTCGTCCCAGGTTATTATTATAAAGACAAACAATATACTTATATTGTAAAATACATACTTATTTCAGCATTCATAAAAATATATTGTAAATATATACTTCAGCTTCTTAGTGACGACAGTAGGTATATAGAGCACATTTTGTCTGGTAACATCTTAATGTTATTTAAACCACATGAACACGAAATATATAATTTGTTGTGAAGGATCGAATAAGCAATGTTAGCACCAGAGAATCAAATTTGCCGACGTAGCTTAACGAATTACCAGACTGGAGTGGCTGCTCATATTTGCTGTAAAACCGATGATCATTGGGAAACAGTGGTTTTGGAGTAGACACCACTAACCGGAAAACGCAGTGTAGGAGGTTCTGTGTTTCTAGGTTCTGGTTTTATTTTCTGACTAACGACTTGACTTAGATACCTGGTGGCGTATGGGTAATTTAAAGTAAGTAAAGTTTAATCATAATAATAGGTTCACAGGGTACTTATCGATAGCGGTAAAATAACTTTATTTATGTAAGAACAAGATCATCTGTTTTTCAATTGGAACTGCTAACAAATTTATTTAGTGTTATCGTTTCCTAAAGGAACTGGTACTGACTTATATTTTTTTCATTGTCATACATAAGTACAAGTAAATTAAATAAGGTACAGCCTCTTATTAGGCAACGTTGATGTTGTGACACACTTTGTATAAAACATTTTGCCTCAAAATGTATATCGCAGACAGAAATCAAAATCTTTATCACAGAGACTGGAATATTGTAGGGATTCCATCCATCCTTAGATCCGATCCATCCTAGGAATAATGGAACCCTGGAATCGTTATCAATAAACACATCGAGTTTAGGCTCATTTGATTCATCTTAAAGAGTTCTATTCACTTAACCTAATAATGAGGACCTGATGATGGAATTGGAAGGTAGGTGACGGAACCCTGGAATGGTAACTAGTAAAAACATCGAGTTTAAGCTCATTTGATTCGTCTTAAAGAGTTCTATTCACTTCTTGTATTAATGAGGACCTGATCATGGAATTGGAAGGTAGGTGATGGAACCCTGGAATGGTTACTAGTAAAAACATCGAGTTTAGGCTCATTTGATTCGTTTTAAAGAGTTCTATTCATTTTTCTTAATAATGAGGACGTGATGATGGTATTGGAAGGTAGGTGATGGAACCCTGGAATCGTTATCAGTAAACACATCGAGTTTAGGCTCATTTGATTCGTCTTAAAGAGTTCTATTCACTTTCCTAATAATGAGTACCTGATCACGAAATTGGAAGGTAGGTGATGGAACCCTGGAATGGTTACTAGTAAAAACATCGAGTTTAGGCTCATTTGATTCGTTTTAAAGAGTTCTATTCATTTTTCTTAATAATGAGGACGTGATGATGGTATTGGAAGGTAGGTGATGGAACCCTGGAATCGTTATCAGTAAACACATCGAGTTTAGGCTCATTTGATTCATCTTAAAGAGTTCTATTCACTTTGCCTAATAATGAGGACCTGATGATGGAATTGGAAGGTAGTTGACAGAACTCTGGAATCGTTATTAGTAAACGCATCGAGTTTAAGCTCACTTGATTCATTTTAAAGAGTTCTATTCACTTTGCCTGAGGACCTGATAATGAAGCTGGAAGGTGAGTAACATCATCAACATCATCAGCCGGAAGACGTTCACCCTAAGCCTCCTCCTTAGAACGCCACAATTAACGACAATTGCCTATTTGCATCCACAGGTTACCTGCGACGCGCACAATGTCGTCTGTCCACCTAGTGGGAGGCCTGCCTACGCTGTGTCTTCCGGTTCGTGGTCGCCACTCGAGAACCTTTCTTCCCCAACGGTTATCAGTTCTTCCAGTGATTTGGCCTACCCATTGCCACTTTAACTTGCAGATTCTGAGAGCTATGTCGGTAAACTTAGTTCTTCGGCGAATCTCCACATTTCGGATTCTGTCGCGCAAAGAAACGCCGAGCATAGCTCTCTCCATGGCTCGATGTGTGACTCTGAACTTATCTAAAAGGCCAGCCGTTAGAGACCACGTCTCAGTACCATATGTCATCACTGGCAATACACACTGGTTAAAAACCTTCGTCTTCAGGCACTGCGGTATTTCGGACGAGAAGATATCGCGTAGTTTCCCGAACGCTGCCCATCCGAGTTGGATTCTTCTGGCGACCTCTTTGTCGAAGTTGAACCGACCTAACTAGATAGTTTGTCCTAGGTATACGTAGTGGTCAACAACCTCGAGTGTATCGTTCCCAACAACTACCAGTATGGGTGTAACATGGACATTAGACATGATCTTCGTCTTTCCATGTTCATTTTAAGACCCACCTGTTGGAAAACGCTACTGAGGTCGCTGAGCATCGTACTGAGGACGATATCCTCCAGCGACTTTGCCATAATGACTATATCATCGGCAAAACGAAGGTGAGTGATGTATTCGCCATTGATGTTGATGCCGAATCCGTACCAATCCAAGAGCTTGAAAACGCAATGCAATGCGTTTGTGAACAGTTTCGGAGAAATATCATCTCCCTGTCTCACACCTCGCTGCAATGGGATTGGTCTCGTACTCTCGTCCTGTAGTCGGATCGACATGGTGGCGTTACTGTACGAATACACGTACAAACTTCAACACTTCGATGTCCCTATAGTCAATGCGGCACCGCTGGAGGGACTGCAATACTGTCCTGGTCTCGATTGAATCGAAGGTTTTCTCGTAGTCCACAAACGCTAGACATAATGGCGGATTATACTCCTCGGTCTTCTGTATAATCTGGCGGAGCGTATGAATGTGGTCTACGGTACTAAAGCCTTTTCGGAACCCGGCTTGTTGTTCGGGAGGCTGGAAGTCATCAAACCTGCGCTAGAGACGGTTCGTAAGAGTAAGAGAACCATGGAATGGGTAAACCCATCGAGTTTGGGCTATAGAACTATTCACTTTGCTTATATAAGCGGAATTGATAATAGACTTGGTAAGTGGGTGGGTGACGGGACGGAACCCTGGAACAGCCACTAGTAAACCTATCGAATTTGGCGTCGTTAGATTCACATCAAAACAATCGTAAATACTATTATGTCAAATATTCAATAATTTCTAATCCTTAGTTAATTATTTATCAGTATAGTAAATTGTAGATTTATATAAACTAAGTTTTGCATACCTAATAAGGTAGACCATAGATCTTATAATAAAACACCCATGTTATTTCATGCATACCTATTGTCAGCAAATAAAGATCATTTGATTTGATTTGAGAAACCTATCCAGCAAATACTAAAAAGTAAAAAATAAATTTCAAGTAAAAAACTTTTTAAAAACAAGCTTTTATTTAAATGCGCTAAAAAGAATAAAATAAACGTTTCCTTTAAAATTTTTAATATCTATTTATAACGTCATTACACAATTTATATGATATAAAATATTGTCGGAAAAGGAAAAGTTTATTTTATTCTTTTTAGCGCATTTAAATAAAAGCTTGTTTTTAAAAAGTTTTTTCTTTAAATCCATCCATCCTAGTCTTTAATCCGCATCTATTTTTGTCTTATCAAAGAATTATTTTGATAATCTGAAAGAATACATTTGAATTATTATTATTATTATCATATCAATTTACATAAAGTATATAGACTGCAAAATATTTTTAGACCGTATAAATTTATACTCCTTGAAACTAAAACAAAAAGACGTAGAATTTATATTTGTGCCACTATTAAAAACTATTTGCTTTAATATCGATATCGATACTCATGACGTCAGGACTTTTTCAAGCCCTATTGTAAACAAATCGTTTTACATTTTACACAAAATATCCCGCTATTCTTTATATAAAAGTAATAAATTATGATCAGTTTGAAGAAAAACATGTATGGTTGAAAATTTGGTTGAAAATCCTAATAATATCGTAGTATTATTAGGATTTTCAACCAAATTTTCAACCAAAACCATAAAAATATAGCAAGCAAAAATGCAGTCAGGAATAGTAATCAATTACCTGTGAAATGTTTACTTAATCGTTGTATTACGATTTGTAACATCACATGCACTTATTGCACAAGCCACCATAATGGATCAATAATATTTTATATTATAAAGGAGTTGTTCCAGAAATGTATGGAGCCTGGGCCAACACCATGTACACTATATGTATATATAACTATTCAATATAGTAACTGTTTTGTAATATTATCTTTTTTTAATATTGCTTCGTTTTATTGTACATTTAAGATATCTTGGTCAAGGAGAGCAACACCAAAGAGAATATAATAACTGTAGCAACACCCCACAATAATATGATGGATCGGAAATACGCTAACTAAAATGTCATTTTGACAACTGACTATACCTGCGATTGAACTTGTTGCCGATTCTAATCCAAATCACAGGCGATAATCAATACAGTAAAGCCCCGGGTCAAGAAAGAAACAGTCAATGAATGTCCGCAAACATAAATAATCACTAAAAATTCCGAAATACATTATGTACTCCACGCGTAAACAATCTATTACGTAACGTCAAATATAGCATTAACATGGCATTAACTGTCAATTAGTAAACCAACGTCAAACGCAACTGTCATGGCTGCCCTAAAAACAGGGTGGACATACTAAATAACTGCAAAAGTAATCATTTTTGTACAATTGTACTCTGCTTCAAATTAATTTATAAGTATTTTTATGAAACTGTCCCATGTTTTTCCTATTTTTACGTATAGTGTACATAGTGTTGGCCCAAAATGGAACATCTCCTTTGAGATCGTGCTAAATTATTAAGATTTACTTTGACAGTAAACAGACCGCGAGGCAGCGTAGCAGTGGCTAATGTCAAAAGTGATGAGGAATAAAAAAAAAGAATTCTATCTCTGCCTCTGTTGCACTCGTGCAGTTTGTATTTGATTAGAACTTATCCTTCCCACGCTATGTTCATCTTTTTGAACTTAGTGAAAAATTCTATATCTATGGGTGGGATAGTTTACTCCTTAGAGAAAGATAACAATAGAGAGCTGGCACTTTCTTTCACATTCGCTCAAGAAAAGGATGCATTTATATATATTATATGTGATAGAAAGAAACAGAGCATATGATTTTTTGTCCCTTAGCGTGTGTTCAAAATCTGGCGCACCTACGGTGCGTTTTCTTCGAGTACTTATAAAATTTTCTAGTTCACGACCTAGCTTTGGAGTTTTAAATTGAATTGCGTTATGAAATATCGTTTATACTACATAATAGGCGCATTTGAATAAATATCCATAACGTGTGTTAAGTGTACGAATGATTATTTTCCGTTATTTTCTGTCCTTATCGGCGGCACGCTAGCTATAATAGATGTCTTGTTATATTCTGTCTACGGTTTACTCCAAAGACATTAAATTAATAAAGAAAAAATCATGAAAAAATCTTATGTCTATGGTTTACTCCACGGATTTAGATTTTTTTTCACTACGTTCAATATATTTGGCCCTGTGAGGGAGTGAGTCTGCTGTCATAGTCTGTGGAGCGGACCAAAGAGAATGTCACCACGAGCGAACATGGAACGAGCGAGCGAGCGAGCGAGTGCCTTCGTCATCGTGTGCTGATTTTCCCAGTTACAAATTGCAGTGAGTGTAGGGTGCTAAAATTATGTTATTGAAGTGAACAATAGAATTGGTGATGTTGGCCTTAGGCTTATTGTTATTCCGCAAAAAAACTGTAAAAGAACACAAGTTTACCGTAGTAATCCGTCAAAAATCGAGAAAGCTTCAAACGTGTTTGAAGCTTTCGTTTTTGCATTAATGGAACTATGAACCTGGACCCTTTAACGTTTAGCTTATCGCAAATAAATTATCTAGTTGTAAATTTAAGTAAGAAGAACTTCAAGCAGACAAGTCAAGAGTTGTCTCAGGTGAGAAATTGCCACTTTACAGCTATTCTTTGTTTTCTGTTGTCGCCATATTGAGATTATGGAAAGGCGTTTGGTAATAGTGCTGAGTTGTTGTAATTGTCACGGTTCGCTATTATTACGGTTTTATTGCATTATTTACGTGAATGTTGCCAAATCAACGAATATTTACTACTGCTGTCTCGGATGCACGGGGGATGTGATTAGTCGCGTATGATACCACTTGGGGGTACTTACCACCACCTTGGTCGTTCTTTACCGCCGTAGCTCCTGATTTCTTGCTAAATTTCTATCCTAATCCATAAATCCCTAAATACACATAAATAAAACCAAGATTTTGCATAACAATAGTATAATAGATAAGGTCCTGTTGAGAAATTACGTTGTTCTGGCCGACGCCAAACTATTATTCCGACGTAAAGTAGTTTTGGAAGGTAGGTAGGTAGATTGACCCTGCACATTTCTAGTTTTTGAGTACAGATAATTGACGGTTGAAGTGAAGTTTTGCCCTGAATTTTAAGGTTACTTAAGCAAAAGTAACAAGATGACTAGAATGTACGCCTGAAGGTAAGTGACGCGCCTGCTAATGGACAGCTGCACTGAATGTTAGCCATAACCAAGAAAAGTTATTAAGTTTTTCAGCCCATTAATTTCACCACATCGGAACAGAGCCATGTTTACACACTGCTGCTTCATGGCAGAATATCTTGACAATTCTGTGGTAAGGACCACCTATTTAGTAAATCTATAATTTCTTCTGTTCTTCACTATTTCTAAATAGTATCATGTAAAGTCACTAACTGTCTGTTAGCTTATTTCATCTAGAAGGTTTATATGTACAATATTTTGTTGCTAGAATTACAAACTGTTCCACAAAAATAAGGAAACAAACAGTAAGTTACAAAAGCAATAAACATTAGAACTCATCTCATTAAGTTTCCATTGAATTGACTATTATTTTTTATCAAGCACTAGTAAAAATTTTAGATTGAAAGTTTCCATGTTTCTCAGTTAAGATGTTTAGGGTTACATACCTAAAAATTAAAAAATAACCATTATAGTGCCACATTGGCTGTCTGTTTGTAACCACTATATATTTTACCATATATTTTAGCTACCACTAATACTATTGATTTGAAATTTAAAATAGTTTAAAGATTGCTGACCTAACCCTATCACAATTGAGAACTTTTATTTTGTTTGGTGTAACTTACATAGTTTTCAACAAAAATGCCATTTCACCCTTTTTTCCAATGTTTCTGGAGAAAAATACTGAAATAATTACAGATACTAAAAATGTAAATATGACAAAGTTTCAAAGTTGTATAGATTTTTAGAAATCTTCAAAAAACTTACTAAGTAATTTAGTATGCAGTCCAAAGAAATTATGGAACCTTCAGTGTGTCAGTCTGACTCACACTATATAATAGTAAACAAAGTTGCTTTCCATGTTTATCTGTATATCCGCTAACTCCTCCTAAACCCACACAGATGATTTTTAAGCAATTTCAACATCAGTGAGACAGTTTTTGACTAAATGTTTATGTATAAAAAAAGTATGATGTACACCAGTGCGGAGCTGGGCCAGATTGTTAGGTAGTTAAATATAAATTAATCATTTTATTCAAACAGAAGTAGATGGCAAAGTAGTAAGGTATTTACATGAAATCTTGAAATATAAATGAGACCAATATTAATAAATAGTTTTAAACCAAAATCAGATTTTAATTGTCATTTCTAAAGTTTTTTTCTATAAATGTAACGAATGTGACGTGTTTGGACGATATTTTTCCATTTATCAGCAAACTCATCACATTCAGGATTAGCTATCAAAAGGGCATTGAAGATCTCTAAAGTATGCCACACAGGAGACTTTGCTCTGGCAACAGTATGACAAGTTAGCAGTGTAAGCAATGTGTGTGTTGCAACAATGTGCAATATAGTTACCAGGAACATACATAGACTGCAGAATAGGTTATGAAGCTTTGGGCAGTCAATTCATACTTAAGGGGAAGGAAAGGATTAAAAAGCATCATACTACAAGCTGATCTAGACCTCTTCTCCAGAATTATTTATTTGCCATTTGACTGTTGTATTTATACAATACTAGAGTAATCTTGGTAATGTCAGTCTACGTCACAAATAGTTATCATTTTGGTGCTAAAATCTGTCTGGTAAAAGGAAAATATTTAAGCAGGGACATAAAAAGATTAGAATTTATTCATGTAGTTTATATGGAGTGTCATATTTTTATGTATTGAATACTAAATAAACAACATATAACTAATGATTACTCTTAACCCTCTGGACACTGCACAGATTTGTATAGCGCCAGAAGCAATTATCTGTTGTTGACTTCTTTGTTGAAAACAAACTGTGAGATTTGTATTACACATGCCAAGCGAAATGTTTTGAAAGCTTATCATGTAAATATCTATCATGTCATCATTATAAGTTCAAAAAGTTATAAATAAATTCTTGCTTTTGAAGTGACAGTAAAAACAGTTCCGATAGTTTTGTTTATTGCTTGTAATTTACTTGTATATCTAGGTCAAAATTTTAGGACACACTCACTGATGCTGTTGTTTTTAAATAAAGAGGGGGCTACCATCACCTCTATTAGCAGTATTGTTATCATGTTACTTGACACTAAGTAGAGATGTCAATATACATAGTTTGACGGGCCCATTGGTCTAGTGGTTAGACACCCTGGCTGCTACCTGATGGGTTGTGTGTTCGATTCCCACCAAGTATCTGGGTGTTATTTATCTATTTAAGTATGTATTTATAAAAAAATGTATGTAGGTATTAGTGTCAGTTGTCTGGTTTATATATAGAAAGTAAGATGACAGTAATACTGCTATTAGAGGTGATGGTAGGGCCCCAGACCTTTATTCTATAAACTACATGTGCAATAAAACTGTTTGAACTAACAGTGATGATGAAATACTTTTAATATGCATATTTTTATCATGGGTTGTCTTTCATTACTGTGCTATGCGTACATACTTAGCTTGTATTTATGTAATAAATAATTATGTTACTAGTCTTGTTATAATATGTACTAAATCTAGCTAGATGGAAGGTGCCATTACAGCTTCACCGGATAATCTTAGATCAGTTGTGAAGCACACTATCGCTGGTGGTGTATATATCATGCTAAAGAGATTAATAACTCCTTAATAAACCTCTTAGTTGACAAGCACGCAATTGTTTCTGGGAAGGCTCACTATTGAGGAAAAGTCCTGCTCAACTCTTAAGTAAGCAATAGAAAAATAGAAGTCTAAAAATCAAATGTATGTATATAGTATGATTAATTATTATATAGAATGGCATTGCTGAATGTTTATTGTAAAGACAAATTTTCTAGTTGATACTGCTACAGCTTGTTAATAATAATATGTCGTAAATACATAATATTCACTATAGTTAATATCATCCTCCTCCTAACAATCACCTGATCGATACAACCACAGCAGCCAATCTTTCATAAGATCAGCCATCTATGCGGAAGATATAATAGTGCACAAGGTGCTTGCGGATACACGTAACACTCCCTCGAGCCCATCACTCTGACATTCTGATAGGCGATAGGCCGGAATCGACACGACCGGGGGGAAATCAGGCGCACAACCGAGTTTTTACATACTCGTCAAATGGGTTAACATACTTTTCAGAAAATCAGGTCATATGCTTGCATTGGCTGAGTCAGTAAAGAACAGCTCCACATAGTGGTTGCTCCACGCGGGATTTTAACTCTCAACCTATTGTTTGCAAAGGCTGGTTTCCCGCTGTGCCACGGTGGCTACAACATCTAGATATGATATGCTTCTGTTAATTTTTCTGAACTTTATAAATACTTTTCATATATCCAATTATTTTTGTGGTTGTGCGAATATCTACTCTATTTTTTAAGACCTTACTAAATGAACGTACCTAATAATTAAACAGTCAATATACATTGACTCTTTTGACTATAAATATCTTTTTCACTTCATGAAAGATTGTAGAAAATATAGCATTGGAGTCATGCCAAGGAACCAACAAAAACCCAGTTTCTATTCAATGTGAGAAGGGCTTTGAACTATGTCACAGAATAGTGAATAATACATATCTGGAATGACAACCACAATCGTAGACAGACCACAATAATGCTTCTTAGTGTGGTGGGATGTGATATTGAAAATTTTTGAAAGAATTCTCATTCAAATGACGACACAGAACAAACTTTCAATTCAACTTGAACGCCATAGGTTCAGACGGCTTTCAATGAGATGAATGAACAAAAGTTGTCAAGTGGTTTCGGAAGGGTAGTTGTCGTAGTCGCGTCGTAGGTGTACTTATTTATTCTTTGCTTGGGCGGATGTGGTGAAATGGTAATGATAATAACTTGCTGGTCAGGAAGCCTGGCTGATAGCCGATTTAAACTCAAATTCCCTGTAAAACGGACTTATTCAGATTCCTACACCTTGTCTTTTTAATCTGTGACCGTGTCCACATGTAATATGTTTATCGAATTCCTTCCACCTTATAAACGTGTTTATGAACATACATAGCCATATTAATTTGTAAAATTATACATCCTGTCTGTCACTCCCGCAAATAAGACAAATTTATTAAAATCCATTAGCACTTTTAGACTGTAGGGCCGTCACAAAGAAATATACTTACACACATACAGACAAAAAACATAACCATCTTCTGGGGTAATTACTTTTACTGATTTAGACGTCAACAGTTAATCGCAGTAGCGATAATAAAGGGTAAATTTTTGGAGAAATTACATAGTTGCTTTTTGATTACAGAGTGCCCACTAGCGGGGTCAATGACAGGAAAGTACGCGTGGAATCGGCGGATGCATAAATTTTGACGCAGTGGTTGATAATATTTCACAAATACTAATTCATTATCGTAATTGTATTATGATCAATATAATATGATGCCTAACGAGATTCTACATTACCCTTGTTTTACCGTTAGCCAATACAGATATATATATATAAGAAAATGTATGGATATTATCCTTACGTGTATCCTTCATTATTTGTAGCGGGAATGGTAGGTATCCATACATTGAGGCTCAGGCGTAAATGTGCGTTGCTGATTCATTATTACCAACTGCTCAATAATAAGATAGACAACGCGTGCGCTCTCGCTCGCTGTGCGCTATTTGCGCCAGACCGGCTGCAGTGGAGACGCGTGAGGCCCATGCTTGCGACTCCGCTGGTGCGCAAGGAGACCTCTTAATTCACCCACGACTCGAGCTATAAATTTACTTAATGATATTGCTCAAAATCCAAATATTGCCGTGTTTTTTACAAAATCTGAAAACTTTGTCAATGCTTGCGTTACTTATTTAAGTTAATATTTGTACATATATGGCTTACTGTGCGCTTTGGTAATAACTGTAAGTGAAGTAAGCAACCGATCTATCTATCTATACATATTATAAAACAAAGTCGCTCCCGCTGTCTGTCTGTCCCTATGTATGCTTAGATCTTTAAAACTACGCAACGGATTTTGATGCGGTTTTTCTTAATAGATAGAGTGATTCAAGAGGAAGGTTTTTATGTATAATACATGCATAATATAGTAGAGAAACACTAATAATTTTAAAGGTTTCTAATATGATGTCGTAAATAAACAATTTATTTTTGCGCTTACATTGCAAACGCTGGCTGAACCCTACGAGATAGATCAAATAATGTAGGTCAGTATTGTACACCTTAACAAGGTCTACAAAAAAGTCCTCGACATCTATTTTTCATACCGCTAGGTTAAGGTTAAGCAACGTTAGGTAAGGTTATTAAATAGATGGGTAAACTGATTTGTATGAAATTTTGTGTGCATATCGGGTAGGTCTGAGAATAGGTCACAAAGTACATTTCATATCGCTAGGTTAAGGTTAAGCAACGTTAGGTAAGGTCATTAAATAGATGGGTAAACCGATTTGTATGAAGTTTTGTGTGCATATCGGACAGGTCTGAGAATAGGTCATAAAGTATATTTCATGCCGCTATACCTTGATTGACGAGGATATAGTATAGAACGAGAGGAGGGTGCAAGAGAGGAGAGAGAGTGGGAGAGGGGATTTGAAGAGGGGGTGTTGAGGTGAGGGATAGGGGGAGTTAGGTGGAGCAAGGGGGGAGTGAAGGGGAGCAAGGTGGGAGAAGAGGCAGGGGGGAGGTGGTTTAGGGAGATGACAACGGGGAGAAGAAGAGGGGGAGTGTGACGTGGACCAAAGCGGGAGGGGAAAGATAGAGGAGAGAGAGGGCATACAATTAGATTTTTCTCATAAGAGAGAGAGAGAGAGGGAGAAATAAATCAAGGGAGGAAGGAGAAAAGGGGAACAAAATGTAATAATAGCGCGGGCGGAGCTGCGTGGGTCAGCTAGTACTATAATAAAACTCAAAGAGCACTTTTTCTGTACATTGAATATTTTTCCAAAATTTCTATGTGGGGGTACTATACTATCGACATAGAGGCCAAAACTATTTTTTTTGGTATGATTGTCTGTCTGTCTGTCTGTCTGTCTGTCTGTCTGTCGTTCTGTTTGTCCAGGTATCATTTGAAAACCCGTGGATGGATTTTGATAGGACTTTCACTGATGTGTTGTGTAGATGTCAAGGTATAAATTGGTATATAAAACATCACGCTATGTTTCATAGGGGCTAAGCAGTGCACATATTATCACGTAATTTCCTTTGTATGTTGATAGGGTAATTATAGACTGATCAGTTAATCATTAAGATATGTATTATTACGCTATATACAATAGGGACTGAGCATACATTTAGTTTGCATAAGATATGGCAGTGGCGAAGGGTCAATTTTTGTAAGGGGTAAGCCGGTCCGGTACACCCAGGACATTTACATTAGATTTCTGTATTGTTCTAAGTACTTTGCTGATAGCAATATCACATTATATCCTTGAAAGGTTAAAATCTGTAAATCCCGAGCGAGTCCAAACTAGATTTAGGGGGGTCATGAAATTTTAATGAAACTCCCCAAGTCCAGGTAGTGTATAATAGGTATTGCATTACAATCGCAACAATAAAAGATGCAAAAAATTTAGAACTTTCATTATCGAATATGATAAGACAGTAATTTACGATGTTAGCGTGATTTACATTATGAACAGCGCCATCTATCGGTGAAATTGAACATACAATCACTAAACAACTAATCTATTTTAATAAAAGAAAGTCGTGTTAGTTACACTATTTATAACTCAAGAACGGCCTAACCGATTCGGCTGAAAGGTAGGGAGGTAGCTTAGAACCAGGAAACGGACATGGGATACTTTTTATCCCGGTAGGTTAAGGTTAAGCAACGTTAGGTAAGGTCATTAAATAGATGGGTGAACCGATTTGTATGAAAGTGTGCATATCGGGTAGAATAGGTCATACAGTATATTTCATACCGCTAGGTTAAGGTTAAGCAACATAAGGCAAGGTCATTAAATAGATGGGTGAACCGATTTGTATGAAATTTTGTGTGCATATCGGGTAGGTCTGAGAATAGGCCGTAAAGTATATTTCATGCCATTAGGTTAAGGTTAAGCAACATAAGGAAAGGTCATTAAATAGATGGGTGAACCGATTTGTATGAAAGTGTGCATATCGGGTAGAATAGGTCATACAGTATATGTATACCGCTAGGTTAAGGTTAAGCAACATAAGGCAAGGTCATTAAATAGATGGGTGAATCGATATGTATGAAATTTTGTGTGCATATCGGGAAGGTCTGAGAATAGGTCATAAAGTATATTTAATGCTGCTGATACCATGATTGACAAGGATATATAGAACGAGAGGAGGGTGCAAGAGAGGAGAAAGAGGGAGGGGGGATTCGAGGAGGGGATGATGGGTTGAGTGAGGGGGAGTGAGAAGGAGCAAGTTTGTAGAAGAGAGAGGGGGGAGAGTTCAGAGAGGGGACAACAGGGAGAGGAAGAGGGGGTGTGTGACGGAAACCGAAGCGGGAGGGGGAAAGAGAGAGGAGAGAAAGAGCATATAATTCGATTTTTTTTATAAGAGAGAGAGATATGGAGAGAAATAAATCTAGGGATGACGGAGAAAAGGGGAGCAAAATGTAATAAAAGCGCGGGCGGAGCTGCACGGGTCAGCTAGTACTATAATAAAACTCAAAGAGCACTTTTTCTGTACATTGAATACTTTTCCAAAATTTCTATGTGGGGATACTATACTATCGACATAGAGGCCAAAACAATTTTTTTTGGAATTATTGTCTGTCTGTCTCTGTCTGTCGTTCTGTTTGTCCAGGTATCATTTGAAAACCCGTGGATGGATTTTGATAGGACTTTCACTGATGTGTTGTGTAGAAGTCTAGGTATAAATTGGTATATAAAACATCACGCTATGTTTCATAGGGGCTAAGCAGTGGAATATTACTTGCACATATTACCACGTAATTTCCTTTGTATGTGAATAGGGTAATTATAGACTGATCAGTTAATCATTAAGATATGTATTATTACGCTATATACAATAGGGACTGAGCAGACATTTAGTTAGTTTGCATAAGATATGGCAGTGGCGAAGGGTCAATTTTTGTAAGGGGTAAACCGGTCCGGTACACCCAGGAAATTTTCATTAGATTTCTGTATTGTTCTAAGTACTTTGCTGATAGCAATATGACACTATATCTTTGATTGAAAAGTTAAAATCTGTAAAATCTGTCGTTCATGAAATTTTAATGAAACTCCCCAAGTCCAGGTAGTGTATAGGTATTGTATCACGTCGCAACAATAAAAGATGCGAAATACTAAGAACTTTTATTATCGAATATCATTAGACAGTAATTTACGATGTTAGCGTGATTTACATTATGAACAGCGCCATCTATCGGTGAAATTGAACATACAATCACTATAGAACTTTAATCAAGCTAAATATAAGAAAGTCGTGTTAGTTACACTATTTATAACTCAAGAACGGCCTAACCGATTCGGCTGAAAGGTAGGGAGGTAGCTTAGAACCAGGAAACGGACATGGGATACTTTTTATCCCGGTAGGTTAAGGTTAAGCAACGTTAGGTAAGGTCATTAAATAGATGGGTGAACCGATTTGTATGAAAGTGTGCATATCGGGTAGAATAGGTCATAAAGTATATTTAATGCCGCTGATACCATGATTGACGAGGATATATAGAACGAGAGGAGGGTGCAAGAGAGGAGAAAGAGGGAGAGGGGATTCGAGGAGGGGGTGACAGGGTGAGGGATCGGGGGAGTTAGGTGGAGTAAGGGGGGAGTGAGAAGGAGCAAGTTCGTAGAAGAGAGAGGGGGAGAGGGTTCAGAGAGGGGACAACAGGGAGAGGAAGAGGGGGAGTGTGACGGAAACCGAAGCGGGAGGGGAAAGAGAGGAGAGAAAGAGCATATAAGAGAGAGATATGGAGAGAGATAAATCTAGGGAGGAAGGAGAAAAGGGGAGCAAAATGTAATAAAAGCGCGGGCGGAGCTGCACGGGTCAGCTAGTTATTAATATTAGTAGTATAGCGAAATTCTACTTCTGGTTACGGACAGTTATTTGTCTCATTGACAGTCGAAACTGTGGCCTGTGGAACATTGATACGTTTTTTTAGATTAATGTATCCATACTTAAGACGAAGAACATCGCTGATTTTACTTTTAAAGTCGATAATTTAAAAACATCAATGAATATTGACCATTCCTATCGCTTTGCTGGCATTACGCATGTTATTATCTGCGGCCGCTTTAAGTGAAACGCACACGAGATGAAAACACAAGATGGGTCCTTCGATTGACTGTCAACAAAACAAGTCGTCAGAACGTTTGTATTTTTTATTATAAATATCTGATGATAATACCAATTACTATCTGGCTATCTCGTGTGCGACGCAATGATACTGTTACGTACCGTCATCAATGCCGCACCGCGTAACTATCTTAGGAACTGACTCGGTTAAACAGCAGGCCTGTAACTTTATTTAGGTTTTTGTTTATGCTTAAAATAGCACATTTGTAACTTTATTTTCTTTAAGAATGATCGGTATGAGGAATCGATATATAGTATATCGATGAGAATAGACAATTAATAACTTGAACGATCATGGGAACTCTTGCGTTTCTCCTTTGTGTCGATCGATCGTATGTGGAGTCCACGCGACTTTCCTAGTAGTGATTCACTATCTATTTCTTTTATATCAGGCATCGCTAAACTAATCTTAACATTATCGTACCCAATATTATGTATCTGCGAAATGAAAGTGTCGCTACTGTCAATACAAATCCGTTAGACTAATATTATTTCCACCACCCTCACAGATAAGTATTTCGATCTTTCTGTACATGTTATTTCTTAAATATGCAATGATAATTTAACTCATATAGTGTTAGTACATGTCACGAACATTTGGCATTATTAAGTATAGCTTAGTTAAGAAAGATTTGTTCTCATATTTACCTTTGCTATTGTCAACAAATTAACACGCTAATTTCGGGTATTGGACATACAATGTTCTGTGGTAAACTTAAATGCAATGCCAATATTTGGAAGGTGCCCAGGTATGCGTAATATAAAATATTTGCTGTACCAGACATTATACAATAACATTCTGCACTACAGGGAACAATATGGCTGTAATAGGCATGGCCTGGACGCTGGCTGTCAGTCTCGATGGATGCTGGATTTATAGTTCTGTTGTATTGTCAATGGTCCAATTGCGAATAGCACTGAAACTCTTAATTGGTTATAAATAAATATGACGTTGACTTTTTTATGTATTCAACAAGGAGAAATGGTATGACTCAGAGAATTGAATCGTAGTGTATTATTCTCCCAATGTATTACGCCTCCATTATACGTTTTAACCTTTCATAACTGATGTGTCAACTACTTGATTGTTTTGCGGTGTCAGTTTTAAATTAATATTTCTTCATTGAGTTGATTTGGCAACTATGTTTATGTTATTGTACTTATTGATTTACCATAACGCAAATGTCCTTGCGGCGTAGACAGGCGGATATGCCAACAAGCTCTGTCATTACATGTAACTTGCTTCCTCAACATTTTCAATATGTTTCATGCATGCCCAGCAGTTTTGGTGACAAAATTATGTCAATCATTATTTATTATATTTTCTAGTTACTAATCCTATAGTAAGATGATTTATATTCATGAGCTAGTCATACATTTTATTCGCAGCTTGTCAGTCTATATGGGCTAGAAGCAGAAAATCAACTCTTGAGGTGCCTGCTCACCGAAGCAGCCAAGAACTCTTGGGATAGTGACCGGCCGGGCAGCGCCCCAAGCAGCAGCATCCACGCGACCCTGCTCGCTCAGCACTTGGCGTCACTGCTCAATCATCCGGCGAAGGCCACCGTCATCTGTCGTGCCGTCGACCAACCCACGCGCTCTCTTCAGAAAGTAAGTACTCCATCACCAATGCGAATATCGCTCAGTTACTCCAATTTGTTCTTTTCCGTTGCCCACAAAAGCTCAAATGCCCATAATCACCTGTATTGCCTTTTTAATACCATGGTTTATAATTTATTTTAATAATCATTGTACATATTTTTGTGTATTATTTTGTAAATATAAGTAACTTATAATGTAATTATTTTAAATATTATCTATTAAATAAATGCTAATGTCTTATTTATGTATATTTTTGTAAAATATATGGTATCTTTGAAATATATTTTGTTAACTGCAGCTGGCCAGGCCATGGAGATTATCATAAACACAAGGCCATTACACACCATGCAGATGTAGGTACTGCTACGTTTTTACAATGTCAATGTTATTTTATTATGATATAGAGTAGATGGGGAAGATTATGGTATTTAAGTTAGAGGGAACTATATTTTTTTGTATATTACAAATGAGATTATTAGTGATATATTAAACTATCATTCTTAATAAACCCTAGCATTATGTATTGTCCGATTATATTGACGTTACCTCTGGCCTCAGTCAATTAAATAAACTTTAATTATAGTATAAATGCCAAATGTTAGTAGCCGAGCACAGCTGGCGCTTTATTCCTTGTTTTTTTGATTGAGTGCTTTCCATAAGCGTTTCTTAACCTCTTAAGTTCCAACTAAGTCCTTGAAGCTTTTTCAAGGTATGCCAGTCAGTGATTAAGTCATTCTTTGTTCAGTAACATAGTAGTTCCTTCTTTGTCACTGACGAGAATCAGTCGAGGTTACAAAACGCTGCTCTCTGTATTATCCCATTTCAGTCTTTAATTTCTTTCAGATATTAAAACCCTCAAATACTTTACTCAATCGTCTTTCAAGATTGTTAAAGTTAACCACCGCAGAAGATGTCGCTTTCTCACTAGTTCTGAGGAAGAACTCGTCGAAAACAGAAATCGTCACCTTAGCGAAGCAACATCTCAAAAAGAGGTTCTTAGATCTTGTGCAGTGTTACCTAGACGCAGGTAGGTAGCGAACATTCCTAGTGGTGCCTTGTATTTTCGACATGGACGCTAACATGTTTGTTTTGTTCAACAGAACGCGGGCATCAGGCGGAGCGTGCTGGACTTCAGGAATGCAGCCCTGAAGTGTTGCAAACTCTTCTGACGAGTCTCGCGCATGAGAACTTTCGGTTAGCCGCGGTGACAAAGGACTTGTTTTTGAAAAAGTTACGAATCGATTTCCCTCGCGAAGTGGTTCCAATAGTGCTCGCGCCGCTCCTGTACCCTGACGATACGAAGACACCCCTGAAGGAAATGACTACGGCCGACGATATGGCCGCAGCCATGATGGATAACTCACTCGCTGAGATCATTCGGGACATCGGATACTCGTTTACATCCTCAGTTGACGAATGTAAGAACAATATGCTGAACTTTGGCGCAAGGGAGCCGACAGCGATAGATGTTGCCAAGATCATATCGATGATGGTGAGGTACCACACGACCATACAAGACGGACCATCTATACAGACACCAGGAAACTTCTGGGTGGGAGCACACGATGTCAAGAAAGAGCCAGCAGTACCTGGTCATACGGAGTCTTGGAACGCCGAAGTATTCGTGCAGACGCTCAAGGAGCTAGCTTCGAATCTGAACTGGAAAGAAGTAATATTACAGCTCGATCACCCAGAATTTTTCGTTCCGGATAGACAAGGGCTGAGCTTGCTGTTCACTATTCTACGACTCGGTCTTCAGAGTGCAGGCTATCCGGCAAATATATTCCCAGTAGAATATCTGTGCCGCCGATGGACGAACCTGGAAGGACAGATGAGCCTTATTACGAACATACTCAAGTATCCCGACATATTCAGCTTCGCCGATCACCCGTTTCATCCGGTGTCCATTGATTTACTAAAGTCGCCTCCAGAGCCTGACAACAAGGATGTGGCTACATGGCGATGCCTTTACTTAGTTGAATTACTACTGTATGCCTCTGATCGTGGCTACTATATGCAAGTTCACGAGTTATTCAAGATTCCGCTACAGTATTGTCCAGACGTCTTGTTGCTTGCCCTACTTCAAATTAGTCCACCTATCACTGTTTTCAGACAAGAGCTGTTGACAACACTGATACCCATATTTCTGGGTAACCATCCTAATTCAGGAATCATTCTACACCACGCCTGGCATAATCAAAATCCGAATATAAAACCGATAATAATGCATGCCATGGCAGATTGGTACATACGCGGCGATTGTGACCAATCAAAACTATCCAGAATATTAGACGTCGCACAGGATTTGAAGGCGTTGTCCTTATTATTAAATGTGCAATCGTTTCCGTTTGTGATCGACCTGGCTTGTTTAGCGTCCCGGAGGGAATATCTGAAACTCGACAAATGGCTGACCGACAAAATCAGAGATCATGGCGAAACATTCGTCTCGGCGATGGTGAAATTCCTACAACGGCGATGCCCACAAGTTCTTGGCAAAGGACCAGAGGAACAGCTGCCGAAAGCGGCACAACTACCTCACGAGACAGTCGCCACGATGTTGGCATGTTTACAACTGTGCATACCGAACGTTCAACAAGAACTACAGGAAGCCATTTACAATGTGATAGCTAACTGTCAAAATCTCCTACTCAGCAAGACGAGGCAAACGATAACGGGCATCGCCCGGCCTCATACGAGAGTTTTGGAGACTTCGTTTAACCCTACCGGTATAGGCGGTCAGTGTTTTACCCCACATGTCGATTCCATAACTACTTTGACGCCAAACGTAGCAAATATGAATTTAGGTGCTCCCGTAAACACTACCTTCGCGATGCCTGGGACCCTGGGTCCTCTGGTGACCACGCCGGGGTCTCCTTCCCGCCTCATGGGCGCCGGGCCTAATAGTCCGTTTGCGATGATGCCCATACAACATAATACGAATGTGGCCAACATGGGTCTAGCTCGAATGGCGCCGGCTCCGGCGATGGACAAGCCGCGCGTCCCAGACCCGATCCACTTTCCTGAGATGATGCCTAATGTTCCTAAAGAGATCGAGGATGAAGCTAATGGATATTTCCAGAGGATCTACAACCACCCTCCGCACCCGACACTGTCTATTGACGAAGTACTGGAGATGCTAAAAAAGTTTCAAGACTCGCCTAATAAAAGAGAGCGAGAAGTTTTTTCTTGCATGCTCAGAAATCTCTTTGAGGAATACAAGTTTTTTCCTCAGTACCCTGATAAGGAGCTGCATATCACCGCCCAGCTCTTCGGGGGCATCATTGAAAAAGGACTGGTACCTAGCTACGTATCACTAGGTTTGGCGTTGAGATTCGTTCTTGATGCTTTAAGAAAACCGGAGGGCTCTAAAATGTACTACTTTGGTATAGCCGCCTTGGATCGATTCAAGTCCCGCCTCAAAGACTACCACAAGTATTGCGAACATGTTCGGGCTATACCTCATTTTAGCGAGTTCCCGCCGCATCTAATCGAGTATGTGGAATATGGGCTTCAAAGTCAGGAGCCGCCTACGAAGCCCCAGGGCGCGGTGCTGCCGACTAGTTTGACAGCGATGTTGAACCAAAGCGCGGTTGTCACGGTCTCTGCTCCATACAGGTATGGTTTTTCTGTTTCTTGCTGTGCGATCTCCTATCAGAATTTAGTACCTTGCTTAAATAATTTTTTATTACTTTAATTTAGAAATGTCGATAATGAAGTCCTTACTTAAATCTTTAACATGAATTATAAACATATACAACCCATGGTCAACCCGTCCGCATTCTTATTTCCAAGTTAATATATTGTATATTTCATGTTAACATCCATTAATCTTGCTATTTATTACAGGGCTGTCGCGCAACCTACGATTTCTGTAATGTCCAAAGTGACAAATTGCGCTACTGGTAATATGGGTAGCCGCCCGTCCATCGCTAACGCGACCAACATTGACACCCTGCTAACCGCCACCGATAGGGAGGAGAAGATCAATTCACCCCCGGAACCTATTCAAGACAAGACTGCATTCATATTTAACAACTTAAGTCAACTCAACCTGCAGACCAAATGCGAAGAGCTCAAGGAAGTACTCACAGACGAATACTTTCCGTGGCTGTCCCAATACCTGGTTATGAAGCGAGCTTCCATCGAGCTGAACTTTCACGCTTTATATTCGAATTTCCTTGACGTTCTGAAAATACGTGAGATCAACAAAATGGTCACAAAGGAAACGTACCGTAACATCAAGGTATTGTTGCGCTCCGACAAAGGCATAGCGAATTTCTCCGATCGTTCGCTACTGAAGAATCTCGGTCACTGGCTCGGCATGCTAACTTTAGCGCGGAGTCAGCCGATCCTACAAGTGGATATAGATCTAAAAGCATTGGTTCTCGAGGCGTACCACAAGGGCCAACAGGAACTCTTGTACGTGATACCGTTCGTCGCCAAGGTTTTGGAGTCGTGCGCCAAAAGCGTCGTCTTCAAACCTCCCAATCCGTGGACAATGGCTCTGATGAACGTCCTGGCCGAATTGCACCAGGAGCCCGATCTGAAGCTTAATCTCAAGTTCGAAATAGAGGTGTTGTGCAAGAATCTCGGCTTGGACATAGCTAATTTGAAGCCAGCCGTGTACTTGAAAGATCCGGATAAGCTGAGGCAGATCGAGTTCCAGCTGTCGCAGCCGAAGCCCAACAAGGAAGCGAGCAACGCTGTTTCGGTGAATCCGACGATCGTGCAGCCGCCGCAGATGACGATGATGCCGCCTCAGGCACCGATGCTGCCCTCGGAAGACATGACGGCGACAGCAGCCACGCCGACTAGTGGACTGGTCGCTAACGACCCCACGCTGATGGGCGTACTCGGGCTGCCCGAGCCCAGGTTCAACTATTTAGATGTGAACGTGTCCTCGACCTCCGCTTTCGGACAGAAGATCTGCTTCAATCCGCACATCATCCTGTTCCAGAACTATCCGCATTTAAAACAGTTTGTTAAGCCCGCGATCGAGAGGTCCATCCAGGAATGGATCCACCCAGTCGTGGATAGATCGATCAAATACGCTTTGACGACTTGTGAGCAAATAATAAGGAAAGACTTCGCCTTAGATCCTGATGAAGTGAGAATGCGTACGTGCGCGCATCACATGATGCGCAACCTGACCGCGGGCATGGCGATGATCACGTGCCGCGAACAGATTATTAGCACCATCAGCACCAACCTGAAGGCGGCATTCGCTGCGGCCCTGCTGCCTTCCACACCGCAACAGGTTTGTACTATACTTTGTCATTCCACTCTCATCCTGTCAGCTTTCTTTGTTAAACATACAGAGAGAAAGTGTTTGATTCGTAACAATATTGTGTCTAGTAATTGGACCTGGCTATCAGCTTATCTTTTGATGTTTATCTATGTCCTGTTTACCATCAACATAATTATGCTGCAGAAATATATGAAATGAATTGTTTATAGCATATTTATAAAACCAAACAGTATTAAAAGTTATTCGTAATAAGAGTTATTTACTGATTTGTTTTTCTCAAATACTGTCCAATAACTTGATAACGTACGATCAGATTGTCAGAGCTCCAATTGTTGCACAGATTGACAGCAACCCTGACGAATGGTTTGGCTGTCTTAACTGTTGTTTGACTTTCAGAAGGATATCATCGATAGCGCTGCAGCCGTTCTAGCGACCGAAAACATGGAGCTGGCATGCGCATTCATACAGAAGACTGCCGTCGAGAAAGCGCTGCCGGAACTCGACAAGCGACTAATGAGCGACTACGACATGAGAAAGCTCGCGCGGCAAGAGAACCGCCGCTACTACGACCCGATCGTGCTGTCCTACCAGACGGAGAGGATCCCGGAGAGAGTCCGGTTGCGCGTCGGCGGACCGACCGAAGTCCACATCACCGTATACGAAGAGTTCGCTTGCAACATCCCCGGATTCACTCCGATCCGCGACGTGGGCATGTTCATTCCGAAGCCGTCGGCCCAGGAGCAGATCTCCCAGCTGACCTTCAGCCAGGTCATGAACCCCACGCAGGTGTACGGCACTGACGAGATGAGCGCGTTAATCACGGCCGCGGAGGTGTTCCTTGCGAACTGCCTCGGTGTCTCCACGATGACCGGACATGCGGCGAACATGCATAGTCTCCTCGAGTGCCTGTGCATCGCTAGACGGAATAGGGACTTCGTCTCTGGATGTACACTACTTCAGAAGGTAAGGAATATTTTGTGTATTTGTACAGTTCACAGATATAAAAAGACATGGGTAACGCAAGTGAACGTACCTACTTCTCGTGCCCGACATATGCGTAAATGACTTATGTGAGTGTTGCCGTGTAATTGTAATACATTGCGACTTTTACTTGAACCGGTTTATGTGATGTTCTATGGTAACAGGTGATGAATATCGTAACAAACGATATACTCGTGTTGTATCGCTTCAGTTTCGTAATACAGATCCTGTGCGGTCTCTGAATCGATTCGGGTTTCCGTAGTCAAAAAGCGGCACGCTTGGTTTTTATAGTGATCCTGATACATGCGTTAACTATGTCTATGGTAAAGTTATTATTTATGCTTTTACTACTGTGGTTCTACTGTTTTCCACTGTCTTAGTTACACTGGTATAGTCCAGTTCGATTAGTATCTAGAATGCTGATAGCATTATCTTCACAGGCCGTGGAAGGTCTCCTGGACAGCCATATAGTGCAGCCGGCAGCGAACCCGGAACACGTGGAGATGTTAGCTCGGTACCGGGACATCCACCTTCGTGTCCTGAAGCTGCTAGAAGACGCCCGCGTATACGGCCATGTGTGGACAACCAAACAGATCACATGCTGCATCACGGAGTGCCGCGAGGAGATGCGATACAACATCGAAGCTGTTGACTGCCTTATTAGAAATCATCTGATCAATCTGCCACAGGTATTGTATTATATTATTGCCAGCTTAACAACATTTATTAGGTACTTGATATTGTCGCTAGGAATTGTCCAAGTAGGCACCACTGCAGGGTCAATTCTAATATATTTCACCAGGAAGGAATTGAGCCCAGTAATATGTCAACTCTTTCTCAATCTCCATTTACACGAAAACATACTTGTTTTGGCGCAGGACCGACGAAATGATAAAAAATCTGACTCCAAACTGTTTAATTTAAAATTACTTGTAAAATAAACAATTGTAGGTACAGTACGAATGGCCAAAGGCTTCGGTTTGTGAATGTGTAATTAGATTTTTGTTACGACCCGACGATGCGTTGTTCTCGTCTGACACTCGCTGTTTCTCTCTTAACAAACCCCCTCCCCATCCCCCTCTCTCCCTCCCCCCCGCTCTCACCACTCTCTCGCTCCCTCCCTCTCCCTCTCTCTCCCTCCCCCTCCCCCTCCTCTCTCTCTCTTTTATTCTCTTGGTGTTGCTATAGTGCCATCAGTGAGCCGCAAGAACAATACCCATGTAAGCAAGTTGAAGCTGAATGCCAGTATATCTGTCACAGCAGTGATACTCACTTGGATGGTCTATTGTATCTAGTTAATTAACTATAAGGAGTAAAGACGGTGTTCTCTTTAACAGTACGACGTTGCGCTTGCGCACATGATGGACAACGGCAATAATTACATGGCGGTTGCATTCGCCATGCAACTTGTGCAGCTGTACTTGGTAGACGACAGGAACAACATCTACGTGAACGAGTCTGACTTCTACAACACTACCGACATGCTGGTCAGGGTCATGTCGCACTCCCGACAGCCACCCCCGGAGGGTCTCGGATCGTTGATCGAGATGCTCAGGGTCAACCAGGACCCGAGTGTATATCTCGGAGAGCGATCCCCGCTAGGACCCACAGCGCATATCCATTCTGGAATCTTACAAGTGCGGGTAAGTAGAATATTTTATGTTACTAACAACAAAGAATTAGTTTTGGACTCGTAGACTACTCACTACACTTTCTGGTAAGAACAATAGTATAATAAGTTATTTGGTTCCAGTCACAAAATTATGACGACCCACCTGGCCTTCAAGAGAAAACGGAAAACCTCCTCAGGGAATGGCGGACCGTTCTCCTCAGTCCATTAACCGAAATCGAACTGGCGCAGAACTTCAACTTGTACGTCCACCGCATGAACATGAACGGCATCCTGAAGACCGACGATATGATCACTCGTTTCTTCCGCATCGCCACTCAGATGTGCATTGAGAATGTACACCAGCAGTTGACAGAGGACAGGATGAACCCGCCCCCGATCCCGCCTAAGAGGGACAAGTATTACGCAATGTGCGACTCTTTCATCAAACTCGTCTCGTTGCTGATCAAGAACACCGCTGACGGTGGTAATCCAACTCCCAAACTGAATCTGTTGAACAAGGTTAGTTGAAACACTACAGAAATAAATAATTGTTCCTTCTTTATATGTATATAGATTGAGTGATAGGTAAAGGTAGTTTTGATTGCTATCAGTACATATTTCGTCTACTTCTTGCTAGGTTATACTTTTAAAACTAAGAAACAGCGATTCTATGGAGAGGCCCCTCTACACCCTATATTGAATCTCATTGATAGTAACATTTGTGTTTTAATGAACCTATTTTGTCAGGTTTCTGCATTATTCTGATATTCTAAAATCATAATGATATTAAACTTAATTTTGAGTACAGGCCAATAATGCATATTTGTATACTATTTCAGTAATATTTTACCGATTTTAGTAGTAAATAAAAACACTGATTTGTTCGTAGATTCTGGGGATAATAGCCGGTTGCCTACTGCAAGACCACGAAGAGCATGGCACGAATTTCCAACAGCTGCCGTACCACCGCCTTCTCCTTATCCTGTTCCTGGATATGAACATGGCTGAACCTGTATTAGAATCAATGAATTATCAGGTATATTTTCCTTATTACACTTTATACTTATTATTAGCTTGTGGCATCTTTACGATGTAAAAACCTTTGCATAGTTAAACTTTAAATCTTGATTTGTAAAAATTAATGTGCTGAGTAAGTTTAGAAATGAAATAGGTGTCTTATTGTTGCTTAAGGTGTTTCATAGTTGATAACGTACATTATTTGTCGGCACAGGTTCTGACTGCTTTTTGCCATACTTTCCGCATCATTCGGCCAAGTATCGCTCCTGGCTTTGCGTACGCCTGGCTAGAGATTGTGGCGCACCGCGCCTTCGTCAACCGAGTACTGGCTGTCACCCCACAACAGAAGGTTAGTTAACATGATAAGATGAAGTATTTAAGAAGTAATATTCCTAGATTGGTTTTGTAGTCAAAAATGCTTCTATCTGCGTAGTATCAGTGAATAACTCTTCATTCCTTTTAGTCAACTCGACAGGAACTTAATGATCCAAGATCCCAGCGCCGCTAGACATTACTTATTTTCTAAGTAACAAAATGTGTCTGATAAAGTAGTATCAGTTTAAACAAACAAGGCATATGTACTTGCTAGTTTGGGCCGCCGACCAAGTGCAGACTTATGATTTACAGAATATCACTAAAAACTAATAATCGACATTACAGACACTATCTATCGCTATTGATTAAATATAATACTATTCTACCAGACACATTTGTTTAATGACAATGAGTAATGTCTGGCGTTTCTGGGATCTTGCTCTATAAGTATAATTTTATTTCCAGGGCTGGGGGATGTACTCAACTTTGCTCATCGAACTGTTCAAGTTCCTCGACCCGTTCCTCCGTAACACAGACCTCGCGTCCCCAGTCATGATGCTGTACAAGGGCACCCTAAAAGTCCTCCTTGTTCTCCTCCATGACTTCCCCGAGTTCCTGTGCGACTACCATTACGGTTTCTGCGACGAGATCCCACCAAACTGCATCCAAATGAGAAACTTGATACTGTCCGCGTTCCCCCGTAACATGAGGCTCCCTGATCCGTTCACACCTAACCTTAAGGTGGACCTTCTGGCTGAGATCACGTTGCCTCCCCGGGCGGTGATCAACTACGCGACTATTATACCCTCGTCGCAGTTCAAGAAGGATTTGGATGCGTATCTGAAGGCACGCGCGCCAGTCACCTTCTTGTCTGAACTCAGAAGCAACATGCAGGTTGGCATTTTTGTTTACAACAATTCTACTTTATTTGGTAGGCAAATCGTTTGTCTTATCAATAAATTCCAGTTGTTTTCCAGATGGAAAACATACTTCTGCTCATCACCCGAGACGTTAGTTATTAGGTCTGTTGTGTCCACTAATTTCACCAGCTACAGTGCCCTTCATAATGGATCACAGCTGGATGTTTACACACTGTTGCTTGGAGTATCTGACACTGCGGTGGTAACTACCTGCACCTTAAGTGCGTGGGGGAAACCTTCAATAGGTCCCCAGGACCTGTGAGAGTTAATCGGGGTATGTGGGATTTATACCTACTAAAACCCCAGCTATGCGGTCAGTTCCTTGCCTTTGAGCCCGTCGCCCGGGAGCGCTTTATAGCCCCCCGGGAACGCCGTGATGCTCACGGGGTCGTAACTCCACCGCCATACTCGATGGTCGTCTAGGGCTTTTTTTTTTTGGGAATGATAGACGCTGTTGGCCATTACAGCTTCACCGGACAATAGGAGGCGAGCGCTTAAAGCACTCTAGCCTTAACGGCAGAAGTAGCGACGAGCTCAAGGGCACCTCAGGGAGGCACGGCCTCGGCTTGGGCTGTCGCTTAAGAGAGGGCTGAGTTTACCACCGGTTCACAACGCGCCCCCACTGAGAAGAACCGGCAAGAAACTCAGTGGGGTGATGCACGTCGTTGAGGTCGCATGCGTACGACCCTTCGGCCTCGCCGGCGAGACCGGTGTCTGATAGTCGGTCGTCTATGGCCTACACCCCAAACGTCTAGCGACTCCGAAGGTGCAACATAACTACATATACGGTATAGACAATAATATTAAGTAAAAGGAGGTAGATAGGTTATAGCCGATCCGAAAGAGGCGGAATAAAGTGAGCTAATTAGCATAACTTAAATCCAGTCGCACACTACCCATGGAAGCAATATAGTGTCATTTCGTTTATATTTTATTGAATAATCTCATCAAAACAATCGAAAATAGTATTATGTAAATTATCCAAATACAGACACAAATTATCTAGAATAGATGCATCATTAGTGATGTTGCAATATGTGTAAGTGCTGTGCCACTTGTAATCATCAATTGCCTAGTAGGTAACATATATATTACTTATAATATAATTGGGTATAACATAGGTGGTGAACGAGCCAGGTCGCCGTTACAACAGCCAGCTGATGAATGCAGTGGTGCTCTACGTGGGCACGCAAGCCATCGCGCATATCAGGGCCAAGGGCCAAACGCCCAATATGTCCACAATTGCCCACTCCGCCCACATGGACATCTTCCAGAACTTCACCGTTGACTTCGACTTCGAGGGACGGTGAGTTGGCATTACCACACTCAGATTACCGCTCGCAGATTATTATTTATTACAAAAATAGTGAAAAACCAACTTCACCAACTTCAATAATATTTAAATTATTTTATACTTTTTAGTGATATTTTCATATATAAAGATTGAAACATCGAAGTGCGTAAAATGATCTAGGTAGGTTATGATCACATTATCGTCTACATAGTTTTACATAATTCATGTTTCTTCAGAAAAAAATATCCGGTCGTAATGAAATTTGCATGGAAACATCATAGTAGTTTACTCTCTCGAATAAAAAAAGAATCATCGAAATCGGTTCATAATTGTCAGAGCAATGTAATGGAGAACATCAGTTTTATGGTTTTTACCAGATAAATTCCTCCTCATCGTTTATGGTCCTCCAGAAAATTCTAATCCGGTTGTGATAAATTTCATACAGATTCATTACAGTGGTTTCTTCTTTCGAATAAAAAAGAATCATTGAAATTGGTAAATATGTGCCAGAGTTATGACCATTTTTGTCCTTAAAAAGCGACATAAAGTCATCTATATAGACTTTCCTGCAGCTTTCCTGCGCAGTCACCATTCTTGTTTTTTCAGGAATTACTTATTACTAAGCAATACTTTTTTTATTTGTGGGACCCAATCAATGGATTGAAGAATGGGTGGAAGAAAGATTGTTTCAAATCGGTTCATAATTGCCAGAGTTATCCGCGAACATACATAAAAAAAAATGTACAGACGAATTGAGAACCTCCTCCTTTTTTGAAGTCGGTTAAAAAGAAATCGCAACTTATCTTTGTATATGAAAAAGGGTCAAACAGATAGACTTGTGCATACTTTTTAATATGTATCTGTTTAACTGAATAGTATGTATAAATATGCACATAATAACCAATGTTGTGTACTATTAGAGTTCAATAAATGGTTCCTATTAATACGTAAATGCATATAATAAGTATTCCTTGACAAAGTGCCCATCGCCTGTTTACTCTTCCATTGAAGATCTTAGCCCCACTAACTAACATCAATTAAAGTTAATCATCACTAATTCAGGTTATCGAAATTGTATTATTTGGATCAGTGGAGTGCACAGAAAGTAGGCAAAAATATCTGCGAGTTAACTGTACTCTAAGCAAATAGCTAAAGCGTTAGTGTGCCACCACAAATAAATTATACCTTAAATGAACTAACATTATAGATATTTCTATTTATATTTAAAAACAAGAAATACCATGTCAGTACAAAATATTATTAAATGAAGATAATTAAGATTATTTAGAGAAATCGTAGGCTAGGCAAAGTCTTTTAGTGTGTATGGACCCTCTGAATAATCTTATCAGTTCAATCAGTTTTTAAATGCAAATTAATATGTCTATAGAATCTGCTAACATATGGATATTTAAAATGGTATACATAATAATAGATCAAACAAGCCAAATACGTTTCTTTGCCTACCCTCTGGTAGGCAAAGAAACTGATTTCGATACTCTGAACCAATTAATACATTATACTTTCAATAATTTTATTCAATAACGGAAAATAAGCATCCAGCGGGAAATAAGCAGGCTCCGAGAGTCGAAGTAATTAGATTTAAAAAAGGCTTGGTTAGAATTAACGACCATTGACGTATGTGAGTGCAGCTAATGTTTATTTCGTGTCCATCAGGTATCTGTTCCTGAACGCGATCGCGAACCAACTTCGCTATCCGAACAGCCACACGCACTACTTCTCGTGCTGCCTGCTGTATCTGTTCGCGGAGGCGAACTCGGAAGCGGTGCAGGAACAAATCACCAGGATGCTCCTCGAGAGACTTATCGTAAACCGACCTCACCCTTGGGGGCTGCTCATCACGTTCATTGAACTGATCAAGAATCCGATCTACAAGTTCTGGTCCCACGAGTTTGTACACTGCGCCCCTGAGATAGAGAAGTAAGTAGTTAGATGATACCGCAATAGTTTTTTTTTTTTTTTATACTACCAAGGTGGCAAGCAAGCGTACGGCCCGCCCTGATGGTAAGCAGCCACTGCAGCCTATAGACGCTAGCAACACCAGAAGAATCACTAGCGCGTTGCCGACCCTTAAGACATTAGATGTTAAGTCTTTGTGTCCAGTAATTTCACCAGCTACAGTGCCCTTCACGCCGGAACACAGCAATGCTTACACACTGCTGCTTGGCGGCAGAATATCTGACACTGCGGTGGTACCTACCTGGACGGTTCCTTGCACAAGGAACCTACTACCTAGTAAAAGTACCCTAGTTAGTAGTAACCTAGTTTACTATTGATACAGGTGTGTCAGACACGTGTTAGCCGTGACAAGCACCTGGGGGGCTATAATGCGCCCCCCGACGCCTGACTCAAAGGTAGCTCGTGCGGTGTCTGGGTAAGAGTAGCACCCACCCGTCTCCTACCGTTGCGTGTCGTAAGAGGCAACTAAGGGAAAACAAGATGACGGGCAGCAGCGTCTTTCTATTGGATTACTTACCACCTACCCTGTCCCCGTGTGAGCCGTGACAAGTACCTGGGGGGCTATAATGCGCCCACCGACGCCTGGCTCCAAGGTAGCCCGTGGGGTGTCCGGGTAAGGGTCTGGACAATAAGACACATCAGCGTCTTTCCACCTATCACCTCTTTGAAGCTTCCGTATCAAATCACGGATGCATCTTTTCTTTTTTTTTTTGACGCGGGGAAATCTTCGAAAGATCCCCGGGAGCTGTGGGGCTCGACCAGGGTATGTGGGATTCTTACCCACTAAAACCCCCGCGGCTTTCGCATCGGCACATGAGAGGGGGGGGGGGGACCCCAGGGCTCTCCGGTGGGATCTGCACCAGGGGCCCACTTCTAATTTATATAACCAGATTCTCACTTAGTCCGTGTGGTGAATTATGGCCTAAGCCCTTTTGTCTCTCATAGCCCAGGATTGGGTCATTATGGACACCTGATCACTTTCAAACAAAATCGCTTGAACGATGTTACGTGCGCTTTCCCCGCCCGCACGTATTTTGGGCCAGCTCGTGCAAGCGACTATCGTCGTAAAGGTCCACCGGAAATGTCTCTCATCGTACAATGAAATGTGTTTAACTGTTGAACGTGTGGTCGCAGGCTGTTTGCGTCTGTCGCTCGGTCCTGCATCGTGGATAAGACGGGTGCGGGAGGGGGGGAGAGAGATATGGCTGAGTAGCGTCGAGCCAACTGGGAGTCTGTCCGGCACAAGCACATCTTCAAGAGCTTTGTCGAGAAAGGTAATTTATACTACATACTTTGTAACTAGGTAATAATAATAGTATTTATTAACCGGCTTCAAAAAGAAGGTTCTCTATTCGACGCATATGTATGTAATATTAATAAAAATGCGTAATATTAATATATGTTAATCTATGTGGGCTTCTAAACAAATTTACCAAATTTTATAAGTGTATGTATGTATGTATGTATGTATGTATGTATGTATGTATGTATATATGTATGTAGGTTTGTCCACGGATTTCTCAGAAACTACAGGTTCGATTTCAAAAATTCTTTTTGCAATAGTTAGAGTATTTTTCAACTTAGGGTAGAGTACAAGTTTCATCAAAATCGGTCCAGCAGTTTAAGAGATATAAACTTTTTATGTTTTCAGTAAGTTACTGTAATCTAGGCGTTCAAGTTGCGTGACGGTGCTGATACCTATAATAAGTCACTAAAAAGTGTTAAATAAACTATTTATGAAAAAATAATAACCGACATCAAAGTAAATTATCTAAAAATCATAAAATAACGAAAATTTATTGAAGTCGGTGTCAGCTCGTGCTAGTCTTAGTTAACATGATGTGCTAGCACCGACTTCAATATATTTTCGTTATTTTATGATTTTTAGATAATTTACTTTGAAGTCGGTTTTTATTTTTTCAAAAATTGTTTATTTATTAAACACAATGCAAAACAGCAGGTATAAGAATGACGAATACAATGTGACATTTTGGGAGGTGGTACCTGCACTAGGGAGACATGTTTTGCAGGCTATCACACGCCACTTGACATAATAACCATAAGTAGGTCATCTAATTTAGGTAGCTTTAAACCAAGTCACATTACTGTTTGTTTGTCGAAGTTTTTTGATGATTTCTAAAATACTGTGCTGCTTAGAGATATCATTTTAATTTTACTTTAATATTTATTACCTGTAATACTAATAGTAGTTTATACTAATAATATAACTTCATAAATCAAGAATCATCTATCCAAAGTCTAAAACTTTCAACTTTCTGTGTAAAGTAAAAAAAAAAACAGGAATTCATTTATAGTTAATAATAATAATATCTTGGGACACTCCACACAAGGTCATCTGATCCCAAACTAGGCAGAGCCTGTACTATGGAAACCAGACAACTGATACTAATACTTATATACATTTTTTTTGTTGTAAATACATACTTAAATAGATAAATAACACCCAGACACTTGATGGGAATCGAACCCACGACCCATAGTGGTTAGTGACCCTGTCCGACCAACGGGCCCGTCAAGTTATTGGTATGGTATTGTAGCTTTTCCGTGGTGTCCTGGTAAGAATATCTTCTTCCGTAGGGTGTCGTAAGAGGCGACTAAGGAAAACCAAGAAGACTGGTAGCAGCATCTTTCTTTTGGATTACCTCTCTTCTAAGGGGGAGGCCTTTGTACAGCAGTCAGACAGACGTCTTTTGGCTGCTGATGATTGATGTTTATGATTTGGTATGCAGGCTTCCAAAACGAGGCGGCGAGGTCAAGCGACGTCCAAGCTCAGCCGTCGACTTCCTCAGCTCAGCCACAGAAGCACGTCCTGCAGTGGAACAAACTCTTCAAGAAGTAACCGACGCGCGCCGACTTCATCTATAACACAATAATATTTTAACTCACATTAAAATATGTTTGCGACGCGTTCATTTCTCACAAACTCAATGCTAGTATTATTATAATGAACAATTTTGATATCTCCTTATAACGAAAAACGGGAAGTGATATTCAAAATTCAGATACACCGTGTGAATAGCCTTAAATGTATTTTTTGAAATTTTAAATGTAAAAAACAAATTGTGTACATGAATCAGTACAGTCTATTGAGACTCGGATGACTTACGTCACTAGTTATTTCGTTGTAAGGGAATGCTGATAGTATATTAATATGGTTGATGCAAGAAGCTGATGTATATAGATTGGTGTACATATTGCCACTCATAGGCTTGATGTGACAAAAGCATTGTAACATAGAATCACTGCTAAAATACAAGCGGCAAATTAAATTATTTTTGAATGAATATAACTGTCCAAATGCGATGAGCGGTCGCTATTGTTTTTTTGCTGTTTTCTGCCGTTTACAGCTTGCCGTCTACAGTCTATAAATGTAAATGACGTGTGTACTGATGCATTTCATCCTAATCCTATAGGGACAGGGTCATCAGACTGGGACAGCCCATGTTGCTTGTACTGCTGCAGTCATTTCGTTTTTATGATTTATTCAACGCTTTTGAATACCCTTTTTTCACATTTAATATAAATATAATAACTATTTAAAATATGTCTTAATAGTTTGATTGAAATAATTTTGTGGAATTGAATTTATTGTAATTATTATTTGTTTTTTATTTGACGTAATTGATTGCCCCGCGTCGCGCTATGGATCCTTACAAGTGCACATTTTAACAATGTCTTTATTGTAAATTCACGATATTGTATTCGCAGAATCAGCAACATACGTCAAGTAATGTATAGTTCTAGTTATATTCTATTCACCGTTGGATTAATTTATTTTTTCATGAGTGTTTGGTTACTGCTGTCCGGACGCTATTTGGAATTCGGCTCGGTTTTGAATTCTAGAAATGAGAATTTCTCTCTCAATCGGTGTTACAAGATGACACCATGCGGCTGGTGGCTATTATATACCTGCCGCACTCATAGTCCGTTAATGACGCATTATCTTGTAACATAAGGGATAATTACAATAGATAATGGCTTATTACAGACCGATTGCTGCATTAAATTGTCGGATTACCTATTTAACTTTTGTGATCTCGTTATACAACGTACAGCAAACTGAAAAAGTTCAACGTCCGAGATGGCTTGACACAGATTAAATTATATTAAACGCTTACACATACATAATACATGAGAATGCCTGATATGTTAAGAAGTTGTATTTGATGTTAAAAGGCTACGGTGAAACACCACCAACGATAGCGGCACAAACGAATACTTTAGTTAAATACGAATCGCGAAAGATTGCGATATCGAAATCTATAGTTTCGGTGTTACGAACGCGAGGGACATGTTATGTTGGTGGCTGACGAATATCGTCTCGCGTGACGGCGACGAGACGAGCGGGTAGTATGTCTTGATTTTACCTTGTAATGTGACGTCCTAAATCGCTTGCCCACCGTTTAGTCGTGCCGACAAAAAATCGTGACACTCGCACGATATTTTGTCGTACCAGCGCAACGGGGGACGGCGAGGATTTGCGAGCTCTCGCGGCGGTTGTGAACGTAACTAGCTGCATACAAACTTACCCTCTCGACCGCGACGAGAGCTCGCGAATCGTGCACCAGTTAGACGATTTACGCAAACCGCGCAATCAAAATTACAATCACTGATAATTCTTATTAGGCCATTATTTAAATCTTCATTATTTTGACTCGGAGCCATTTATATAAGATTATTTCCGAATATTGAGTATGAGATCATTTATATATCTATTCACTATTAGCGTATTATTAATTGGCTTCGAGTGTCAAAATAATGTGAGTTCAAAAAATGGATTAATGATAATTAACTATAAGTGATGTATTTAGGCGCGGCAGTTGTGATAGTGGGCTAGCTCGTCGGATTAAGAGAAATCGACTGATTAAAAGTAACTGCTACTGTTTAATTTTTAATTCGCCGCTCGCCGCCATGTCGCGTATCTTGTAGCCTCAAGTCGTTTTACGCGATACGTTACGCCCGTCGCACGTCGGCGCGTCTGTTGACATGTAATAATTTAATAATAATGTATTTAATGATAAGTTTTGAAATGCGTAAGTTCATATTGTAAAGTTTGATAGATGTGATTTTAGAATGTAATTTAGGTATGTACGCTCTGGCATCGGCACACACGATGGCTTTGCCTCGCAGCGGCGTGCCGGCCGAAATTCGCCGACGGACAGACACCGCGGCCCTCTAAATATTGGTCGAACATTTTAATAGCATTCGTCGCGTCGGTCGCATGTTCAATAAATTCATTAAATCATGCAAAATATCATCATCGAGACTGTTTTATTTTCAAAAACAAAAAAAAGTTCAGAAAATTGCGGGTGTCATTATAGTAACGTTTTAAGCAATTCAAAACTAAGATTTTATGTATTAAACAACCATGCAATTCGTTATTACTGATACGTCAGATACTTGAGAAAGAATTTATTGAAATCACTGTTAGTAATTATAATGGGCGCTAATAATATCTACTATTGCAATCATGGACTGTATTTATTAAAGCTGTGTCCGATAGCATCGTGATTCCATGCGTCGTAATGTTTGGTAGGGTCTGTCCGCTAGGTGGCGCCGGTGCGCTCGCCCTGGCTACTGCCAGATTTAGATTTAATGTTTAAAGCTGATAAAGTAATGCTACTTTAATTAAGTCATGTAATCACATTTTCTAAAGATTTGTGTTTAACAAAGTTATTTTTTCAACAGTTGTTGTTTTTCTTGTACACCTGAAATTCTTGATTATTTTATGAGGTTATCAAAGCGTGGTCCTTCCTGGCTGGGCCGCCGTCATGGATCACTTAATTCTGATTAACAGTCGCCAAGTAAATTAAGACATTTTATGACTGATTTGCGACATAACCCTGTTCAAGCAGAATTAAAATCTGTTAGGATAACATTATTAATTTCTTTTTCTTAAAAAAAATACTTAATAGAAGAAAACACATTATATGAACATCGCGAAACATTGAATCACAATTATAACAAATTTGAAAAATAAAGTGTACTTATAAACATTAAAAAAAGATCAAAATATTGTGTGCGTTAGGACCGCGGGTGTACATCACAGAATTGAGCTACTTTCCTACAGGAAGGTGGTATCTGCTGTGTACCTCAGTGTACCTCTAATGAAATCCAGTGTACTTCTTTCGTTAAAAAGATATAAACTAAAATATGTACACCCGCCATTCTAACGTTAGAACTGCGGGTGTACATTTTTTTTCGATAAGGAGATGCATAATACACTATTTTCTTTTTTGAATTATACGTACCTGCTGTGTACCCCAGTGTACCTTTAATGAAAAACAGTGTACTTATTTTAATAAAAAGATATAAACTAAACTATGAAACACCCGCAGTTCTAACGTTATGCCTGATTCACACGTATTAAGTTGCAAGTTCGTAACTAAATCTTTACTAAAGTTTAAGTAAATTATTACGTTTTGTGGGCTACCACCACACCACATCGTTATATTCAATGTTTATTAAATTTAAATTCAATTACTTATATCTTTATATCGCTTTTTTGACGGGGTGCCGGGTTAGAATTGCATCCCCCCATCTCCTCTCGTTGGGTGTCGTAAGAGGCGACTAAGCGAGAACAAGAAGAAGGCAGCAGCGTCTTTCTTTTGGATTTATCTTCCACCTATACTGCGACCCAAGCCGCCTGCTAAGCGTGTGGATTATGACAACCCCTCCCTTCTAAGGGGGAGGCCTTTGTTCAGCAGTGGACGTATTCGGACATCTGAATTTTTACGAGTAACCGAACACTTTAGTAGAAAGTTCCAAATCAAATCATCTTTATTTGCTGACCATAGGTATGCTTAGAAACATTTCTATTTTTCGGGTAATTAGGTAGGCGTGGTTTGTTTGTTGTCCCCACAGTGGCACTTCACCAACAAAAAACTTAAGGCACTTTCACCACATAAGGGTGTATATGCGCAGTGCGTCTCGACGTCCGATGATAGAAGGGGATTGGTGGAATCAAGTCATGCAATTCCTGCGCACACTCTCCAAAATGCATCTTGTAGAATACCGAGAGGCTGGCTACTTTGCGCCTGTGCTCTAGGCTTTGTAGATTGGCTTCTACTAACCCAGTATTGGTGATACTGGTTGGTAGAAGCCATCAGCCTCTTAGTCCAAAGCAGCTAGATGGCATTTTGCAGCACCAGCCCTTATATGACTACCGTACTCCACACACGACCGGACTTGCGCTTTATACAACATCAGAAGTTGTGCCGGTGTGAAGTACCGCCGGTCCTTTTAGATTCAATAATATTTAATTGTTTTCATTCATTTTGTAATCATTTTCTTGATATCTTGGTTGAACTGTTAGCATTGCACAACATTACATATGAAATTTCAAAAATGAGATTTTTATTACATACATCCAGAATATACTGGGGTTGTAGTCATCATCATCATCATCATGATCATCACCAGCTGGAAGACGTCCACTGCTGAACAAGGGCCTCCCCCTTCGAACGCCACAATGAACGACAATTGGCTATTAGCATCCACCGGTTACCTGCGACGCGCACAATGTCGTCGGTCCACCCAGTGGGAGGCCTACCTACGCTGCGGCTTCCGGTTCGTGGTCGCCACTCGAGAACCTTTCTTCCCCAGCGGTTATCGGTTCGCCAAGCGATGTGGCCTGCCCATTGCCACTTCAACTTGCAGATTTTAAGAGCTATGTCGGTGACCTTGGTTCTTCGGCGAATCTCCTCATTCCGGATTCCGTCGCGCAAAGAAACTCCGAGCATAGCTCTCTCTATAGCTCGTTGTGTGACTCTGAGCTTATCCAAAAGGCCAACAGCCACGTATCAGTACCATATGTCATCACTGGCAACACACACTGGTAAAAACCTTCGTCTTCAGGCACTGCGGTATTTTGGACGAGAAGATTTCGCGTAGCATCCCGAACGCTGCCCATCCGAGTTGGATTCTTCAGGCGACCTCTTTGTCGAAGTTGGACCGACCTACCTGGATAGTTTGTCCTAGGTATAAGTAGTGGTCAGCAACTTCAAGTGTATCGTTCCCAACAACTACCGGTACGGGTGCAACATGGACATTAGACATGATCTTCGTCTTTTCCATGTTCATTTTAAGACCCACCTGCTGGGAAACGCTACTGAGGTCGCTGAACATCGTATTGAGGTCCTCCAGCGACTCTGCCATAATGACTATATCATCGGCAAAACGAAGGTGAGTGATGTATTCGCCATTAATATTGATGCCGAATCCGTTCCAGTCCAAGAGCTTGAAAACGTCCTCCAATGCGTTTAGTGAACAGTTTCGGAGAAATAACGTCTCCCTGTCTCAGACCACGCTGCAATGGGATTGGTTTCGTGCTCTCGTCCTGTAGTCGGATCGACATGGTGGCGTTTCTGTATAAACACTTCAACACTTCTATGTACAGTCACAAGCATAAATATATTACCATGGACATTTCGCCAAAAATATCTAATTTCATGATTCATTCATTAATTTCTGATCTCGACATGACGGCAAAAATATGTGATCATTTATAAAAGCATATACATGTAGCAGCAGATATATCTGACATCAAAGTATCACCAAAACTATCTGCCAACACATGCGATGCAAAAATATAGAATGCCACATTGACTTCAAAAATATGAGCCACCTATTAGAATGCAAAAATATCTGACATTTCTTGCGTTATAAACATCACGCTGACGCTGACAGCATAAACATCTGACAAAATGTTTCGAGCCATATTTCTTCTATATCGGAATAAGTTCCGCTCATTTTGCAAAAAGATGTGATGTAGCACTGGCTGCATAAATATCTGACACCTGACCATAATAATTTGAGTTATTTTATTATTAATAAGTTCATTTATATATAATTACTATGATTTTATTTACTATACTCGCACAATTTTCAAGAAGTGTCGCTGTGTCGCTATTACGTAAACGTAAATGATAAGTACGGTAGGTAGCGAGAACTAATCAAAATAAACAAATATCGAAATACCCACTAAATGAAACGTTATAGTTAAATTCTTGTTATTGTATGTATTGTGTTATTGTTGTTGTTGGCGGGCCTATTGACGTAGTGGTTAGACACCCTATCCGCTGACTAATAGGTCGTGGGTTCGATTCCCACCAAATGTCTGGGTGTTTTATCTATATAAGTATATATTTACAAAAAAAAAAGTATATTAAGTATTAGTATCAGTTTTCTGGTATATCCATAGTATTCCATAGTACAGGCTCTGCCTAGTTTGGGATCAGATGACCGTGTGTGGATTTTCCCATATTATTATTATTTACCACGTAGAAGCCAATCTACAAAGCCTAGAGCACAGGCGTAAAGTAGCTAGCCTCTTGGTATTCTACAGGATGCATTTTAGAGAGTGTGCGCAGGTATTGCATGACTTGATTCCACCAATCCCCTTCTATCATCGGACGTCGAGACGCACTGCGCATGCACACCCTTTTGTGGTGAAAGTACCTTCAGTCCGGACTAAACGATTTACCTCCTCGTTTATAATAAGGATTGGAACAGTTTGCCTGCGTCGGTTTTTCCGCCAGAGATTATAACGATTATTCCCAGTTGTCACCACTGGCAACGTCCCCACTGGTGACAAACGGGAAAAAAATTCCCATTTGTCACCAGTGGTGACGAATGTAACATTAAATTCCCAGTTGTTACCAGTGGCGACAATTGAGACTTTTAATTCCCAATTGTCGCCACTGAAATAAAAAAAAACATAATCACCATTATCAATCAGATACGTCAGAGTTTATTTTTGGCACAGCAACATGCTGAGGCAGCATTTTTTTGGACCCGACACAACCTTTGGAATTTTTTTACTATTAATTTTTACCTACCTTGTTATTTTGAGTGTCAAATAAATGTATTTTCTTTCTTTCGTCGGAAGACGTCCACTGCTGAATATAGGGGCCTATTCCCAGTAGTTTTATATTTTGTTCTACATGTTTGATTACGAGGAAAAAAATCCTACTAGTTCTACATGACTGAATGTGGAATGCATTAAATATTATTTTTTCATTCCTAGTAGTTCTACACGATGACGTATTAGAAAATTGGAACTTTATTAGTGAGCAGAATACTTTAATTTTGTTCTCGTGGGGGAAACCTTCGTTAAATTCACCCGGTGGTAGTAGTCAGACAGGGTATATCGGATTTAGTATCCACTAAAACTTTCGCGGAACCTGAGAGACCATTATTCATGAGGCTTCCTTATGTCCTATGCTACCCTGGTACTTCTGGTATAAATTGAAGGTCACACTTGGATATCAAACGCCAGACCTCACATATGTGGTAAAACCTTCTAATTATCTCTCCTGCTCTATTAGGTACTTCTGGTATATACGAACCACAGGTACAAACTGATAACTAGGTACTTGATATCACAAAAGAGATGAAGCCTCTTTGTGCCCTCTGTTGTCCTAGTACTTCTGGTACAATAACGTCGTTGAGATCGCTGGTAAAATTCTCTTCGATCAATTTCCTGAGATCTTTTCATTTTCGCTTCTGGGATAAAACTTCTAAGATATATCTAGTATTACATTCGCGAGTCCACACAATAGACGCGACCGTAAAAAAATATAGAAAAGATACCACGTAACAGGTAAAGTGGACGTCTTCCGTCTGCTGATGATGATGACTTCCTATATCTGATTGTTACCACTGGTGACAACTGGGATTTCATTTTCCCATTCGTCACCACTGGCGACAAATGAGAATTTTTTTCCCGTTTGTCACCAGTGGGAACGTTGCCAGTGGTGACGACTGGGAATAATCGGATTATAATGTGTGTGTCTTCAAGGCTAGAGTGAATAGACTTTTAAAAAGCCAGTGTGCTTTAAAATCTTCGATTGCGTGGCCACTTTCCATCAGGTGGGTCTGCAGTCGAGCACTAGCTTATGTTGAATAAAAAAAGTTAAAAAAAATATTCGTCATGGATCGTGCGGCCGTCAAATGGATGTGAATTAAAGAACTAAAGTATTTAACTTTTAGTAAACACGACGTGTAACCGCTTACTTAAAATGAAGGCACATAAAATTTACTTGCCTAAGTACTTGACAACTTAATACGTGTAAGTCAGGCATTAGAATGGTGAATGTACGTAAGTATTTTATTTTAGTTTATATATTTTTATCAAAAGAAGTACACTGGATTTCATTAAAGGTACACTGAGGTACACAGCAGGTACATATAATTCATAAAAGAAAATAGTGTATTAAGCATCTCCTAACCGAAAAAAAATGTACACCCGCAGTTCTAACGTTAGAATGGCGGGTGTACATATTTTAGTCTATATCTTTGTATCAAAAGAATTACACTGGATTTCATTAATGGTACACTGAGGTACACAGCAGGTACGTATAATTCAAAAAAGAAAATAGTGTAATAAGCATCTCCTTATCGAAAAAAAATGTACACCCGCAGTTCTAACGTTAGAATGGCGGGTGTACATATTTTAGTTTATATCTTTTTAACGAAAGAAGTACACTGGATTTCATTAGAGGTACACAGCAGGTACCACCTTCCTGTAGGAAAGTAGCTCAATTCTGTGATGTACACCCGCGGTCCTAACGCACACAAAATATTTGCCCGAAACAGGCTGGTCCAAATGGGTTCCAGATCAGCTAATTGTCAAGCAAATGGCTGACGCTAGTTTTCATCTGGGCCCTGTGTTCCACAGATGTCAGCCATTGGTGATATACAAACATATAAGTAAGTGTGTAATAAATAATCGCAATAAATTTAAAAAAATAATTATTAGTATTAATTAAATTAAAAAACTATCAACATACATATTTGCTAGAGAGCCAGTAGACAACACATATATTTGAGGAAAGCCTAAAATTACCTCAATCTGTACCTGGTAGAGTCGCTGAAGGATCTCAAACACTCTCGGTGACAGTGACCCGATTATTCCTCAGTCACTTCTCAACAGATGGGTCTTTTAAAATTAACTTACGAAGATCATGTCTACCGGTAGTCGTTGGGAACGATACACTCAAAGCTGTTGACCACTTTGTTTACTTTGGACCATGGATATGCTTTGGACAGACTATCCTTTATGTCGGTCCAACTTATGACCCGACCGCTACGCCTTCTTTTGTTGTGTATGACCCTACGACACCTCTCGGACTGCCACTGGCAATAATGACTATACTTACATAATCATCGGCAAAACAAAGGTGAATAATGAATACGCTATTGTTGGAGCTTAAAAACTTACTGCAATGCGTTCGTGAATAGTTGCGGAGAAATGTATCCCTGACTCACACCTCTCTGCAATCGGATTATATTTGTACTCTCATCCTGTGGTCGGATCCATTTGAGAGTCGATAGAACTAAGAGATTTTAAGATATCATTGATTGGGCTCTGCTGCAGAGTATGACAACTTCTGTAGGACCTAAAGTACCAGTTTTCCAACCGCTCTCACTAGTTCTGTTGTAATTCCGACTTTATTTGGCGCCTGTGTTTGAGAGCCCTATCTAATCTCGTACGGCTAATGCCTGAGATTATAGATATATCGCGGTTTATTTTAGGTTTAACTTTCCCGTCGTTTCGAATGCTTTGCAGCACCCATGGTCACGGGCGGACTCCGCCCGTAATATAGTACTTATTCGCGTAAATAAAAGACAACATTATGTGAACCAGAGGGTGTTCACTCAATCCTCACACACACACGTCCACTTCCTAGGTGGGTGATAGTTGCTTCCTGAAGAGGGAATACATTGCATAGAGTCCCTCCCTCTCCACGAAGTCGACCAGCCGCTGGCCCCTTTGGTTCTACTGTCCATACCCATATGATCTCATTTTCAACTCATCACCATTTTGTGTGACCATGATTGCGTTGAAGCTATGTATGGCATCTTCTCATATATTCTCTGAAGGATGTACAGGTATACGCGTCGACCAGGGTGTACAGAGGTCGGCGCGTATACCTGTATAACCTTCAGCGAATACCTATCGTTTATTCTCAGTATATTATACAGTATATATATATAATTATATATATTTAGTATATTATTATATTTTGTTAGAGATCGGTATTCGCTGAAGCGTAGGTACCTACGCTACCCTGTTTGACACACTATCGACATTTACCACGGACGAACGAGAATCTCAATACCACCCTGGAATTAATTCACAAAAATAAAATCCTAGCCAATAAGGAACAACTACACAAAGTTATTACTCCCCGCGGGATTAAAACCCGCGTACTCTCCGATTTGCAAAGCAAACGGTTTCCCACCGCACCACAGAGGCTACACACACAGGTATGTAGGCACAGATACAAGCTGCACGCCTTCGAGCTGCACGCGTTCTCTATTGACAACTTGTTGACAAATATCTACTGTGAGAGGTTAACAGGAAAGTTGCATCTGGATGTTAATTAATTAGCCCGCAGAGCTGATATACAAACACGGTCACAGGACTGCATACTATGCGGCGGCACTTGCAAACGGCCAAGTAGGTACTTGTTACTGTAATTTCGCATCTTGTTTCTTCGTACATTGCATTGTAGTGTATTATTATACTTACGTACAAGTATACTACTTAGGTAGTCTGTTTTTATATAAAACTAGCTGACCTGAGCTCGCGCTCTTTTTACTCAGAAACCTCCTTGGGCTCATGCAGAACACTTTTGCTGAAGATCATGACATGATCAAATGCATAGTTTACGATTCTATAAAGGACATACAGACAAACATTCATTTTTATATATATAGAAGATGTATGAAATGTACAGGAAATATGCCGGTGGCGGCGTTTTGTGGCTGTCGCGTTTGGCCCGTGTGCGGCGACCCGAAGACGCAGCGTAGGCAGGCCTTCCACTAGGTGGACTGACATTGTGTGCGTTGTAGGTAACCGGTGGATGCAAATAGCTAATTGTAGTTCATTGTGGCGTTTTAAGGGGGAGGACTATATGGACGTCTTCCGGCTGGTGATGATTAGATGATGACGTATTTACATGCTATGAGTTGGTAGCAAAAGAGTAGCCATCAAAGTGCACTCGGTTTGAGCGAACCCATATTGTGAAAATGGTGAACTGTGTGAATTTTAGCAACCAAAGTCAAAACCTTAATTTTGATGTAAGACGTCTCGCCGCGCCACCGAGCCGATTACCCACTGAGCAAAAAAAAAATATACTACAAATTGTTGCCCTACACACAATGATATATTATAAACAATATCATTGCCTACACAGTACACTTTTTAGTAGTTGTACACACACTTTTTAGTAATAATTAGTTCAATTTCTTGTGTTGAGTTTATTTACCTAGGTCAATGATAGTAAAATATCATTGAGCTGAGTTGAGCTGAGTTTTGTTACTGTACCTACCTGCACTATAAAGGGTGGAAACGTAGTAAGTGTCGACAGACGCTATTTTCGTCGAAGAAGAGCTATTACAAAATTGAAACAGTTATAGAAACTAGGTGCTATGAGTAAAATTACATTAATTACTTGTTTAAAAGAATCAGGAATCAGGATACATCCAAAATGTTGAATTAAAGTCATCCATACATTTAGTACCTACTTACTTAGGATCTTTATTGTTCGGCAATCCTAAGTTTGTAACTTAGTATAAATTATATACTGAAACTGTTCTCATATTGAAAGAAGGTATCGTAGTAAGGAAAATAATATGCAGAATATGAAAAAAATTAGTAACCTTTATTGAATTTTTCAGTTATTTGAAAGTACCTACTTACCTACTCTAAACCTTTCTCTTGTGAAGCCGAATACTTACCTATCTAAAACACTTGTATTAGGATTCTGAATTTTAGATTTTATAAATAGAGTAGGTACTTATCTAATTTTTAGGGTTCCATACCTAAAAGGTGAAAAAGGAAGCCTTATGGTGAGACTGTCTGTCTGTCTGTCTGTTACACCTATATATTTCAGGAACCATTGACGCCACCGATTTGAAACATGGAATGTCGGAATGAAAAGAAAATTGAAATGAAAGTTTTAGATCTTAGGTAACCTACTTACCCAACCTCATAACTAATGAAAAAAAAATATTCTTATTTTTTTTTAATGGCACTCGAAATGGGTCATCATAATAATGTCATTTCACTCATTACACCTAGCACCTAGGTTGTAGGCACCTAGTTTCTACATCTGTTTAATTTTTTGTAATATTACTTCAATTTACGAAAAGGATCATCTGTTGACATACTTAAGTATTTCCACTCTGTATACATTATGTTTAGCAGTAAATGGAATTTCATTTTCATGCAAACTTTGCAATTAGGGGTTATATTAAAATGCCGGATATTTCCGGCATTTTAGGTTTCTTAGATTCTTGAGAGCAATCGATAAAATAAGTCTTATGACTGCTGGTCAAAATCATTTTTTGGACTCCAAAAGGGCTACCTTGTAGGGGTTGTTTTTCAAAAAATACGCAGGCTACGTAGTAAGTAATTATAATTTGTTAACTGTGACTTCCATGTTTCTTTTTAGTAACATGGAAGTCACAGTTAACTTAAAATATATTTTAAAGAGAAAACTCATGATATTTCTATTATAAATAGAATTAGGGGTAGGTATCTACATTATAACTATCAGCTTCTTGCATGCACTTAACACGCCACACCACCACGCTACCCGGTAAAACAATACATCCAAATCCAATCAGAATACATAGAAAGAAGTCAGGTTTCTCCGTAAAAAAGACGGGTAGAGGTCCAGACGAGTGCACCGGGGAAGCGGGGGCGCGGCGTCACGTTCCCTGGGGTCGCCGCCGAGCGCCGCGGCGCCACCGTCGCGTATCACCTGCGACGGCGACGCTTGATTCCGTTACATCCACACTCCTGCGCAGACGGCCGACGCGACGCCTTACATACAAAATATACGAAGGTTCGACGCCTGGTGTGAAAACAGTTTTGAATCTAACATACAACACGATTAGCTGTGCACCATCGCGACTTACGGGTGAGTTCAACTTTTATATTGTTGCAATAAAGTTTATTTTCGTTCAAACGCACGCACAAGCTTCTGTCTCTGACAGAACTGACTGACAGCAAATAGCAATGTTATTGTTTTTGTGTTGTTATTATTTATTTTATTTGCGTTATTAATATTATCGGATTGTAGTTTACATAGGTAGGTAGCAATAAAAAAATTATACTTTTTTGGTGGGTATCTTCTTACACAAAAAAGTAAGGATCATTTTAATTTATAAGAACGTTTGCTATCAAAGTTTACTAAGGTTCGTTCGACTGTCCGGCGCAGGCTTGTTTAAAAAAAGTTGCACCTAGGCTATATGATAAGGGACTCTATACACAAAAGATAAGTGTGATAATTGCGCGGGGACTGCGTAGCCTTGAGGGAAAGGGACGACGACGCGCGCCGCCGCGCCGCCCGCCGTCCGGCGCGCCTCCATCCCAGGTAGGTTTGCTATATCGTCGCGTTAAATAATGTATTAACAGAATGCCACGACCGGCCTAAACATTTTTGTGCCTACACTTACTCGGTAGGTATACAATAGGCAAGATAATATATTATTCGTTACAGTTATATAGATCATACGCATTGGCAGTGCTGTATTCCCGATGGCGGATAACTATTATACATAGCACCTACCTACTATACAGACTTTGATTGCGGTATTTTTTTATTAATAATCATCATTGAATATTTTACAGCGGTAGCGTTGTAGGACGAAGAATGATATGTTGTCACGCTCTGGCTTACAGCTAGCTTTTCACTAAGTACCTACCTACTTATTAAAACTCCATTTAGGAATCTTGCCAAGTTGCTCTAGAACTTACGATAATCGTGGTATTTCAGTTTTTGACATATGATCAACAATCTTTGTACTTTAGAAAAAAAGTGTAATACTTCTTAATATTTATTAAGTAAGTAGGTATATTTTTTGTAGTCTCAATAATTTGAGTATCTACTCCCAGTTTGTGAAACAATAGTATGCGGTAATTTACCTTGTGAAGGTAATCAAAACAATGATCTCGTTTATGAAGTTGTCACATCTGTAAAATAAGAATTGATCTATGTATGCGATGGCGGCGAAGAATAGGCTTTACTCCAGTAGTTTCTGCACACGGTAGATGTACCTACTTACATACTGCAGCTATAGTTTCATTTCGATCAAGTTCAAGACTTAATTAACTATTGTTAACTTCATAATTAAATTTACGCTCGATTATTTTTTCTTTTCTAGATCGTGTTTTTAATCGTAAAAAAATATCGTAAATAACGTTTGCTTTATTTTTGTTTGTTCAAGATTTAAGACAGATTGACTATTGTTTTTAAATTAATGCGCAAGCATAATAAATAATTCTTTAAGTTACCTACGTCGGGTCGTGCTTATGGCTAAGTATATAAAGTAGCTTCGGCTATTGGATTTATTTGTATGTTTTTATCAATAATCCCCTATTCATTTCCAAAAACCCTCATAACAATTCAATTTACACGAAGCTCAGGTGACAGGTCCGTTGGTCTAGTCTAGTGGTTAGATTACATACCCAGGTCGCTAACCAAGAGGTTGTAATTGCCATTTATCTCTATGTATATGTAAGAACGTTTTTACGTATCATCATCATCACCAGTCGAAAAACGTCCACAGCTGAACAAAGGCCTCCTCCTTGTTAGGGCAGGGTTGCCATAAATCCCCACGTTTGGCAGGCGGCTTGGGGATCACAGTATACCTACGAGTAGCTGGCAAGTAATTCAAAAGAAAGTCGCTGCTGCCCGTCTTCTTGATTTCCCTTAGTCGCCTCTTACGGACACCTGGCGAGGAGATGGGTGGGTGGTATTCATACCCGGACACCCCACGGGATAAAAAGAAAATACCTGCATAGGTAATAAGTACTGTATGAAACAAAAAAAAATAATACAATCCATTTTTTAAATTAGCGGCGTGCGCAGATGCTTTCATATCAAAAGGCATGTGGCCAAAGAGAATGCCTCTACCCTCTACCACAGCCTCTACCTCTACGGTTTATATGTGGCAAGCCTTGGAAGAAGCCGACAAGCAATTTGTAAGCGCAACAGCACTGAAGGCTGCTCACCAAGAATGTTGTATCAGTATTTTAGGCGATATGCTACATGCATATCGTTGTTCTTCATGGTGCTTCACTCGGTTGAGTGACATCTTTGTGGTCGTCAGTAACCAGTAACCACTTTAGAATATTGTTGGAACCAAACAATCTGCCAGTTATTAGGTTACAATTTTGAAAATTGGCTTTCTTAATAGTTCCAGTGTTACTCAGAAGATGGCGTTACATGTCGGTATTTGTAGGTTTGTGTTGGGGTTGGGGTTTCAAAAAGTTGTACAACTAGTAAGCATATGTGTATACATTTTATGTATAGGTATATACATAATTATATAACATAATTGAAGACCATTTTGTTTATTCGTTCTTTAATAATTTGTACTTGTTTATCTATTCTAGTGATGTTTATTATGTACCTATACCCTCCCTCCCTCAAACCATTTACCATCGATATAAAAAGTAATATATCGATGGATTTTACATCATAATATCATCATACATCATTATTAAAAACACAGTGCCGTGATAGAAGGTACAGAGATGTCCCTACCATGTCCTTGTATTTTTAATCAATTACCTATTCGATTATTACAACGGTCCAAGTGATGATTTCGCCGTGTCCATACCAGTAAATAGAACGAAGAGTGGGTAACAAGTTTAATATTCTGCGCGGTAGTTTTTGCCTTGCTCTACCTTTTGTACATCACGTGGTTTTTAATTCCCTCACAGCAAGCAGATAGTCGAATAGTCTATACGCCTTAAAAATACTATTTAGTCAGTCATTTACATTATCAAAAAATTCATATCAATTAAACAATTAATGACGAAAAGATTGCGGGAGATAGTGCATTGAAATTCCGCGTGTCCGCATTATTACACTTTTTACCACCACAGCCACCTTTTGTTGAAGAAAAAATTGTATTTTTTAGTTATGAAGAAAAAATTGTATTTTTTAGTTATAAAAATATAGTACATTTGGGAAATTTGGGCAGTAAAAATAGTACACATTAATTTATCATTATTTATTTTATACATTATTTACTTTCCGTACATATTTATTATTACTCTTTGCTTTGGCCAACAAAGTTTTATTATTTTTGTAATAATCTGATGAATCCAAACAAGTCAGATCCATATTGAAAAAAATTAATAATTCATTTCTAAGTATAATAACTGATGCTTTGTTTATTTCTTCTCACCATTTTACGTTCATGACCAAAAAAAATCTCTATAAAAGCAGATGTTGCGGGAATGGAAAGAAAAAAAGCAATAACTTTAAATGTATTAATTAAACATTCATCTGTACCTTTGAAAAACATTTGCCATTTTTCAGCAGTGTTTTTAGATTGAAATACCTGTTCTTTATTTATTTTCGAAAAAATATCATTAACCGTTATTAGTTCTGAGAACAAAATATTGAGATTAAGGTTTAATTTATTAAATCGATTCCAAGAATTTAGTATGGTGTCGATTTGATTAAATTCCAAATTCAGCAATGAAAATATAGTACCTTGCGTACTATATTATTTTTCTATATTATATAGTACAATTGGCTAAAATATAGTACGATACTATATAATATAGTACAGGTGGCAACCCTACTTTTTACTGAGGCGTGACGTCACAAGCCCACACTCCCGAACATTGACGCTGTTTATATTTAACAATTTCTATTCATTTGTTAAATAAAAAAAAACATCTTCATCATCATACCTCCTTACCCGGACACTCCACGTTTAAATAAAAAAAATACGTGTGCAATATTTTTTGATAATGTAACTGGCATATTAATTAGAATTATGATTTTATTACCTACAGGCATCAGCCCTATTATAAAGATGAAACGTGCACGAGCGCATTTCTCGCGAACAGCCTACGTAGGTGATTGTTACTCACTAACTATTGTTATTAAACTAGTGCAGTCAGTCCTTCGCCTTTATTTATTGTTTCCAACAATATAATATTAAATTGTTCGCCTGTAAGGCTCACTAATACCTTTAAGATTACATGTTGTGCGCCCTCAGTCGGTGCTTTTACAATAAATAAATTCGGTTTTGACGTTAAAATTGTAATATGCGATTTAATAAATAATATATTTAATGGCAGGGCGCCGCTCTTGCAAATTGCGATGATGTATTTCGTGTTTTAGAAAAATGGCGATTGCCTGAGATGCAAGAGAAATACGGAAATAGGAGTAGGTACGTTCACCTATCAAGCCCGCGCGTGACACTTCGCTTTTCTTCGCGGCGTCCACTCGTTATCAACCTGTGGTCGTCTGTGGGGTATATACCTACCTCCTGTGCTTATACATCATTGGGGTAGGCGTGATATTTGCTCAAGATCGTCAGGCGGCGCGTTGACAACGTGTGGTCTACTCAAATTAAGCGTTATGTACAAAATAGAGCTAAAATATCATTGTAAGCGAGCCAGATAATTATGTATAGGTACTCTGTCTTGTAGCGTGCTTTACTTATCGGCCATCTATGAATAGTTTGTGGGCAGTGTGACCAGATTTAGCAGATTTCTGCTATTTTAGCAGAATTAAGCCCCCATTTTAGGGTTTAGCAGAAATTTGGCAGAATATGGTTTAGTAATAACTAAACACAATAACTGAAATATACTTGAAAAGTTGCTCAAACCACGAAATAAAATCTGCCACTGTCTATTTAATAGATTTTTCTTGGTAAATATAAACATATACCAGAGTATTATGGGATATTCTGGACAGTCACCGGTCAGTTATTATCCCTGCTCTTACAAAATTATTTTTATAATTATATATTTATAGTGTTTTTATTTATTTTCCATAGGTAAAGTAGGTAATGAAAACGATTTAGTAGAATCTTATAATTTTTTCAAAATGTTTAGCAGTATGTAGCATGGCCGCTAGCACAATGATCAATTTTAACCTGGTCACACTGTTTATGGGTGAGGCCGAGGCGATCCGAGTTAACACTTAAGTTGTAGTGAATACATGAGTGAGTCGTTCTAATCTAAAACTTAGATATTGGAAAACTGACCAATAGAATACCCGTGGGGTGCCGGTTTAGAATTGAATCCCCCATCTCCTCTCGTCGGGTGTTGTAAGAGGCGACTAAGCGAGAACAGGAAGATGGGCAGCAGCGTATTTCTTTTGGATTTATCTTCCACCTATACTGCGATCCCCAACCCGCCTGCCAAGCGTGGGGATTATGGCCACCCGTCCCTTCTAAGGGGGAGGCCTTTGTTCAGCAGTGGGCGTCCATCGGCTGCTAATGATGACGATGATGATGATGATCAATATGACTCTCGGTGATGATCACCGTAAATAAATTTTAGAAGATGTTTTTGTGTAGATATAGTTGGCAGGGAGCGACTACTAACCGTAAATTGCCTTGAGTCGATATCCACTGAAAATATGCAATACCGATTCTATCACACTTTCGATTGACATCAAAGGTTGGTAAGCAACTGAACCTCGATGTCCCTCTAAGTTGCTCAAGTTAGGTAGGTAAAAACCCAGCTGGTCAATGGCGTTTAGTATAATGGCACTCAAGGTTTGTTTATTAGATTCGGTGTTAATGTGCAACGCCTGTGACGCTAGTGACTAACTTGAATGTTTCTCTAGACTAGACGGTTTGTCTACTGTACTATTACTATCACCCAAACTCCGAACTTCGTTCCGAACCCGAGTGACCTCGATACATCCAAGTTGACCCGCTATATATCCAGAACAAACTTAATAATCGGAGAGTTCCTATCATGGACCTCGCTTTGGACCTCGTGATAGTTCCATGTGGGCCATTTGCAGATTGACTAGACATTTTCAAAATATTTCACAGTCTGATGTGTAATTTTTCCCTTCGCTGTTAACTATTATAGTATTTAGTGTTTTAACCAAAGTGTCCACTTTCAAGGTGTTCTCATCAAATATAACATGCAGTTTAGCATAAATCTACAGTGCTAAAACCGTCTAAGCGATTTGTAAGGGGAATTCACATTGGTCGTACATTTTTAGAATAATATATGATTAACTTATATTCAAGAAAAGAGTAATATAGTACTTAATATTATACCGCTCCGCATCGCATACAAAACAAACATACATGCAAACGACATTGACTATTGCAATTTTCTTACAGTACGTATACACAAAGATTACATTATTACAGTTTTTTAATATGACAAAAAATATCAAGCCAGCTGAGTTTCCTGCCGGGTCTTCTCAGTGGCGGCCGCGTTACGATGCGGTAGTAGTTAGTGAATTTTTTTTTTGTGCAAGAGCCTCAGATCCTGAGCCTATACATAATGAATATAATAATATTGACTTTGATTTACCTATTATAAAAAAAATTGTTAGTGAAAATGGAATATTGATGATTGATAAAGACATTATGAAGATATAGGATCATACCCGCACCGACCAGTAAAGAGAACCCAGTTATTTTATACTAACTCGACGGGTACGTTAGTCTAGTAGTACTCTACTATCCAATAGATCGTGCTTAGGATATATTCGCATCTTGTGTCTGGGTGTTATTTAAAAACCGTATGAATTTATTTAAAAAAAGTATATACTTACTCAAGTATTTGTATCAGTTGTCAGGTTATAGTACAGGGTCAACATAGTTTGGAATCAGATGACTGTGTGTGGATTATCATAGGATCATAGATAAGAATAGTAGGTATATCATAGGATATTATAATAATATTATTTGTAAATCTGTACATTATTAATTAAAATATAAATATAATTATTGAGCTCTTAACAATTAGGATTACTAACTTATTTTCGCTCACAAAATATACTTACTTCGATTTTTTTATACGCGATTTTTTTTATTGATTAAGTAATTTCACGGTTCATAGGACACCCGCCACGCCTTCAAACCAATATTTTATACAATTTGCGAATTCGGAACCCCGCAGAGGTGCCGTTTGGTTGCCACTTAGCGGGGCCCTCGGGATACCGCAGGGCGTTCTCTGCGGGCCCCTAATGTGTAGTTTAAACTATTTTCCTTTTTATACTGCATGACGCCTGTTGTGAAGTAATTGAAATAAAATAAGTATTGAAGGGGCCATCGATAGGGATGTTAGTGGAAAAATATTAAATATTCCATTCCATTACTGTCTGTCTATATGTCTGTATCATGGCCGCGCATCACGCTGTACTACTACTCACTACTGAAGATCGATCTTCTAGCAGCGGCTGCGTCTCAAGTAGAATGTCCTGCTGGAAGTTACACGTAGGTTCGTGGCGTAAAATAAAACAGAATAAGTGTTCGTTGATGTGTTTTTATTCTCCATGATTCTGCCGGCGCACCCGCCATTATTATTCTTATTGACATTTATTTTAATTTTTTTATAATTTTTTATAATAATATCTTGGGACAATCCACACACGGTCATCCGATCCCAAACTAGGCAGGGCCTGTACTATATGGAAACCAGACAACTGATACTAATACTTATATACTTTTTTTTTTTGTAAATACATACATAGATAAACGACACCCAGACACTTAGCTGGAATCGAACCCAGGACCCATCGGTTAGCAGGCAGGGTGTCTGACCACTAGACCAACGGGCCCGTCACATTTATTTTAATGCTGTCAGTATAACAATCTAATCTCCAAAGAATTATTCATAAACAGTGGTAATGCTACTATAACTTTTATATATTTTAGTACTTACCTTACTTAATTACATATTAATCTTAATTTCCATAAAAATATTATTATTTACGATTTGAACAGTTTGAGTTGTCTGTCCTTTTAAGGGTGTGATACATTGATAATAATCCATAGTTGTTAAATAACCCTAGGCTTGTAACTATACGTAGCTTCACTGTCTTGGAGGTGAGTGCCTCCTTTTTTAACAGGCTGGTGGCTAATGAATATCTCCTGATTAAAACCAATTACGGGTATCTTTAAATGAAATAAGATGTAGACTAATGAAGTTGGTTAAAAAATCTAAGAAGTATATTGGTCACCAAAAATAAATGGCATTTCACTAATTGTTTCGCAGGTTCAAACAGACCCGCGATAATGATAGAAACCAACTTTTAAATCCATCGTTAATTGCTTTTGCTCCTTTAAAATACATCTTCAGCCTGTTGATTTTTCTGGCAAATCAATCCGTTCGCCAGACCCAAAGGTACAGTGCACCTTTCGTATTTATAAGTTCAGATATACTCAGCCACGTAAGGTATATTTACAGTGCGAGATTTCTGTACTGTGTAATTTCTATGTCGTAAATATTGGGAGCAAATAATAAATATTGTGTTGGGAGTGCGCTTTGATTAATGTCAGGGCACGGGGCGTTGCAGTGAACGATTGACTCCAACGGAGCTAACGTCTCCCTGTGAGAATACAATGTGAATTATGATCTAAATATTTTTTTAAAGTCAGCCTGTTGATACTGCCTGCTATAAATACCGTTTATATAGTATCACAGCTCGTAGGAGTACTACATCCACTTTGATCACCTGGGGATATAACCTGGTTGATTAAAGTGGAACAATTTATTCCACTTTAAACAAATCACCTGGGTGATTTTGGCAGGGTGATTAGAGTGGAATTAATTAGTCTACTTTGATCACCTCGAATTCAAATCAACTGGCAGATTAGTCTATTATTTACTGGGCTCAGTTGGTTTCTACCGATAATTTTCTGACAGAAATATGACTGTGCTTCAGATTCTGCTGAGAATTGAACCAAGGAACTTAGGATTAGCACGTATTAACAGCGCGTCGACTTTTTCTCTTGGAGCACTAGTAACTTTACACACAGCAATGCAAGAACACTACGTCATTCAAAGTGGACCTTATTTGGCTGCGATTTATAACCGACTTTTAAAAAAGGAGGAGGTTATCAATTCGGTTGTATGTTCTTTTTTATTTTCAAATACAAATAATTTATTGCGAATATGGGTTATCGAGGTGACAAATACGTGATAAGTTTAAGAAGTGTATACTTCACAGTATGTAGGCGCACACCGGTGAAGCGCGGGCGGGTATGCCCGCGCGACGATTGCTAAAGCGCAGCAGGCAACCTCGGCAGCCCGCAGCTGATTTGGGGTCAAGAGATGTAAACAACCAACCTGTGTCGACTATTCAACGTCGACGTTTATATATCGACTAAATAGTTACCGATTAGCGAACGAAGTCGCGTGAAAATAACTAAGCACAACTTGGGTGCACCTATATAAAATAGATATGATGTAGGGACGTTTATTCAGCGCCTAAGTCTTTTCGTGTGGGTGTTGCAAAGCATTCAATACGTCAGAGACGTAAGAATAAATAAACCTTTATGCATTAAATAACTAGAGCATTTATGGAATCTAAATATTTACAGTTTATTTACAAATATTATGTATACTTAAACTAGGTAAAAAACTTCCTCCAAGTTGTCGCCACACTGGGTGGGAAGGGTACTTAAAAGACTGGCAGCATTACCCCTTTGTATAGCTAAGCTCAATCTTGTATCATACTGTTTATTATATTGTTTTAAATTAAGAAGAAAATTAGAGATAAATCGTGTTATTACCACACTTTTAACCACGAAAGTGGACTGTCGTTTTGTCTGTCAATAGTCGATCACGAGTGCATGGGAAAACACTTGCGGCTCTGTTCCGTTTACCACAAATAATAGGGCTAATAGTGAATATCTAGAATACCTACGGTACCATACCATATCTGTGGGAGTTTCTAAATGGCTTCAGGCATTCACTTCAATATTCTACTCCTTCGTACAAATAAATTATGTAATTTTGAAGGTGTCTGAAATGACATTAGAACAAGGATTTTAACTTTAGCATTTTACTATGTTTTGCCATGTTTTAGAAATAAAATATAGCAGAAGTCCTTTGAAAATAGAAGTATGAAATAAAAGCAAATTTTTACTAGGTGTAACGCAGTGTCATATTATTTATATTCCAGTTTCATGTGCAATGTATATGTAGCTGAAGAAATTACTATCTTAGGGGACTTAATAACACTGAAGCCTCAGGTAGCCGTGTAATACAGCTGTTCATAAACGAGTGTGTCGCTTGCTTTACCATGAGGATAGCGGCATGCATTTTTCTCTTATCCGTCTCAGACCTGAGTACAGAGTATCGGGATACTCTGTACAGAGTATCGGGAAAAATTGGCCTATTATAGGTAATTAACGCTAATGGAGGTCTGAGACGGATAAGAGAAAAATGTATGACGCTATCCTCATGGTAAAGTAAGCGACACACTCGTTCGTATCCTGATCCTCACCGGGATGAGTGAGTACTCATCAGGATAAGATATTCATAAATATTACTTAGGTATCGATTTCTCCTCTTACCTACTTCCCCCACTTTACTCAGGAGACGTTCGTCCACTGCTGTCCGTCTTACGTAGTTTTCCACTCCATTCTGATATAGGGTGTGTCCAGTTCAAGTCCATCCCGATATAGAAGAAATAAAAAAATTATATCCTTCGATCATCTATATTTATGTATGGCCTATTAATATACCTGCAATGTATTGCACAAATCATGTTTTAACAGCAGCATTACACTTATCGAGAGTCAATTTTAACTTGCCGTAGCCGCAAGCGCCCGTGCTCTCTCATTAGGAATTATAAAAATATAATACATCGAATCGATCCTACTTTTTGTTTTCGGTAGCCGATACGCGGCTAAATTGTTATGTATTATGGCTGGGCCACGAATCCAGTGTGCGCGGATTTTCAAACGTAAGCTTTTGTTAGTACCTACATAAGTAAGATGCGATAATTATGTAGTAACAAAGCGATTATAAACTTTCCCACATAGCACGGGGTTGAGTGCTGTATCTTTAGATCTTCGCGATATTATGCCGATATCCCAGTGATTGTGGGTTGGGAATAGGCAAGAAATTATAGCTTTTAATGTGTTGTGCATTATAAGCTATGGCAGGTACTATTATGTATTGTTTATGCATGTTCTTGACCATAATCACAAGTGAGTGGTAACTAAAAGTATAAATGAAAATAACAAAATAAATTAAACGTCAGCCTGGTCGTGTTGTATGAAAAAAGACCAGACACTGATAATTTTTTTTTTTCGTCTTTTTTTTTGATAATTATCTACAGGCGACAAGAATTAAGCATTATTCGATTAAGGGGGTAACAACGGTAAAATTGCAAAAATAGGCTTAGTTTAAAGAGTTCGATGGATCAATCCGCTATTGCATTGGCTATGAAAATTATATGTACTTATACCTCAGATCGTCAGCAAATAGGTTTATTGATTAGATATTGGATTAAATATAACGTTTTCAAGCAATATGTATTTAAAAAATGTACTACGTTGGATATGAATTGTGTTAGCGTTCAATATCCGTTCATCGGTTAGACGTCAAACTTGGACTATAAAAAGCTTATAACCTATTCTACAATTTGTATTGATTACATTTCTTAATTTCATTCATGTTTTACAAGAAATTATAGAAAAACCACGTACGCGATGCATTTCCCCTTGCAGCGCCCCCGCGATCGCCTTTCATCAGTCCTTCGTGGACTGTTAAGGAGGGTGGACGTGTTCGATTTTTTTTTGACAGTACGAATTTAATTTAAATGATTTTGAACATATTTTTACTTAAGATATGTTACTTATGGTATAATTATAACATTATAAATCATTTCAAATGAAATCTATACTTCTATATTTAATTAAAGATATTTTTATAGTAATACCATATTTTCGGTTCATCATAGAGTATGCGAAAGTATCGTTGCCTAGTATTATGCCTAACTTTTAAAGCGTATCAGAGTCATATATGATCTTACTAATTTAAATCGTATTTAATGCTATGTAGGTCGACAAAATGACATACATTATGACATCCTGTACATTATGATCTTTTTTTTTTCAAAACATGAACGGTGGATTTATTTCTATCATGTATGTGGTTTTTGCAACTTGGCAACGAGTCGAGTACCTGGGTGGTTGGCTTGGTGGTGAGTGACACGCTTACCTACGGACAGTTGCATTGGACAGTTGCTCGTCTTTTGAGACATCTGGATGGTTAAGTTGGAAGGGTACTTGTGTGCTATATAGGTGGCGCCACTTTAATCTTAGATTTCTTCCACTATGTAACATAAATAGAATGTCACTGTAGCTGGCAAAAAAACTATCGGACCAAAAGGTTTTGGATGACAGGGACAGGAAGAGACTTTCCTATGGGTGGGTGCTTCGATTACTATCAGGTAATCCCTTGTTACATAACTAAGTTGCGTAACAATAAACTGATGGTGTAGTTGGCAGGCACGAGAAAAAATACCACAGCGATAAAATGTTAGTTACTCTAAAACCAGATTGCTTATTAGAATCAATGTAAATTAAATATCTATTTAAATTTTAGATTACCTATGCACCTACCACTATAACCCTCTGCATCATCCAAAGGTAGACTGGCAGAGAATGCCTAAGGCATTAAGTCCGCCTTGTACATATTTAAGTGTGCTAAAGAATAAATAAAATAAAATGTCAAATGTTCCGCGTAGTTCGAACCCCGCTATGGGTACAGAACTCAAGATGAAGTTACGTTACTTACTCTCGCGGCCACGAACGGTGTTTCACCTTTAGGACGACAATCGCTTGCACGAGCCGGCCCAAAATACATGCGGGCGGGGTAAACGCCCGGAACGTCGTTCAAACGATTTTGATTGGTACAGCGGGAAACTGGTATAGCGTTCGTGTCCGCGATAGTACATAATATGACGTTACAATAAAAAAGACTATTACTGAATTAGTGCGTTCAAACAAACAGTGCTACGGATTCCTTTGGCAGCCACGTATATTGAATAACAACACAGGTCCGTTGATTTTGTAGTTTGCTACCCTGGTAGCAACCAGGGTAGCAAACTAAGGTCAGCAGACCTTAAGGTCTTGGGGTCGATTCCCACACAGGACAAACATTCAGGTGCATGAACATAATCTGTTTGGCCTGGGTCTGTGTCGTTTTTACCTTTACTTAATTATGTAAAAAGTTAAGTATCTTATCACAGTTTCAGTTAGATGGCCATTATGGAGTCGATCACGGAACTCATCAACATCATCATCAGCAGCCGAAACGTCCACTGTTCAACAAAGGCCCTCTCTCCCTTAGAGGGGAGGGGTTGCCATAATCCCCACGCCAGGCAGGCGGTTGGGGATCACAATATAGGTGGTAGGTAATCCAATAAACAGACGCTGCTGCTCGTCTTCTTGTTTTTCCTTAGTCGCCTTTTACGGACACCCAACGGGAGGAGATGGATGGGTGCTATTATTCTTATCACGGAATTAATTGTCGCAATAATAATAATTTATAATAGGTTTACACGACTTGGGTCGACGTTGGGTATCTGGTCTTGAGTAAGGTTGGATGCTAGCAAGCTTCCAAGATTCGGGTACTTGTGCCGCTCTTAAAGAGAATATACGCATTAGAATAGGAAACATTACAGTTACACGCTTCTTTAATAATACCGCGAGCATCTCACCAGGGCCACTGGCATGCATTGCAGCATCTTAAGTCACTCTCTTTATCAAACTCAAACATCTCAATCAATCATCAATTTGGTTTCAGTTCATTTTTCCAGGGATCAAAAAGATTCTAACTAAACTATCAGATGGATGTTTATTGGTTAGAGAATTTGGAACTAATTCAGGAAATATGTTAAAAAGGTCCCTTTTTAAGAAAAAAATCTACTTATTAAGAAAAAAAACTGTATTTTGAAGGCTCTGTTAAACGCTTTTGTTTTGACGTGCAGACTAGAAACCTTAGAACTTTGTGCATAGTTTAATTTCAAGTACGCTTACAGTAGTCACGGCGGATCTTTGTGTGTCTGAAGTTGGCTGCAAGACGCTGCGTAGTAGCTATTTTTATGTTTATGTATTCAGAACTCACAACTGTACTTGCGCAATGGTTCGCCAACCCTAACTTCAGACACACGAAAACCCGCTGTGACAACTGTAAGTTATAAGTAGTACGAATGTATATGGATTCCGAATGGCAGGTACAATGTATTCAGCTGGGTCGAAGTGCGTTCCGGTTGTAATTGGAACTAACTAATAACCACCAACAATAGAATACAAGTATGTATAAGTCTCACTGGTCAGGCATTGGCCATTCTATAATAGACGGACTGAACCTTTTATATGAAGTTTGGAATATGAAATGCAATAATCCATATCCTGACGCAACACGTCAACTACGTTACCACTGTCGGTTGTTGGGTTATCAGATTGTAATTAGGTGGCACGCCATGGTATAAATCAAGATATAAAACAGTGGATTACCGTTCTTAAACTGCATGAGTCTTGTTCTTTCCGTGCCACTATGAAATGACAAAAAGCTTTGCCAGAGTTAAAATCGGTTTTTATCATGCATTTAAATAATTTATCAGTCATTTATTTTACGTATACATAATCAACAAAACATTCAAAAGTTATATTATTAAGTATATTTGCAATAGATATAATTTTATTGAAATTTGATACTATAACGGAATAGGCAAAATTAACAAAACTCCATTCGATACTTCTACACATTTTTAGTCTATGATTTTTCAAATGTAATATTCATATTTGCTGGTAGCGCCCTCTACGATGACAACTCTCGGCCGGAGCGGCCAGATTCTCAAGGTCATTGGCGCATGTTACCCCCTTAAAATTATAAAACCTTTTAGTCGTAGTTATATATTTTATGGCCCGATCGTTAAAGAGTGGGGTGCGAGTAAGAGCGAGATTTGCATCCATTTCCATAACCAACTAGTAATCCTACTTATTTCTACAGTGAGAAGATTTTTTTGTTACATTTTCATCAATATACAAAGCGTAGTATCATGAGGACAAGACTAATTACACTAATGGTGTGACAATGTTATTGTAGCAAATCGCTGCCGCCGGCAATTGTCTAGATGCCTGAAAAAACTATTTAGACCATCTGTATGAGACGTATTTTTCTTTTGTCAATTAAACAAAACATGACGAAGATATTGCGTTAAAATTTAGTGTGACGTCACGCCTGCGTACACTTTTTCCGAGTCCTCACTACCGAACTTTGACGCTCTATATCTTTGTCAATTTCTATAGGTTGATTTGTTAAATAAAAATATCCAATCCGTGTAGAATATTTTTTAACCGGCTTCAAAAAGAAGGTTCTCTATTCGACGCGTATGTATGTAATATTGATAAAAATGCGTAATATTAATATATGTTAGTCTATGTGGGCTTCTAAACAAATTTACCAAATTTTATGAGTGTATGTATGTATGTATGTATGTAGGTATGTATGTATGTATGTAGGTTTGTCCACGGATTTCTCAGAAACTACAAGTCCGATTTTGAAAATTCTTTTTGCAATAGTTAGAGTATTCTTTTTCAACTTAGGGTAAAGTACAAGTTTTATCAAAATCGGTCCAGTAGTTTAAGAGATATAAACTTTTTATGTTTTCAGTAAGTTACTGTAACGTAGACTTTCGAGTTGCGTGATAGTGCTGATACCTATTTTTTTGGTAAAATAAGTTACTAAAAAGTGTTAAATAAACTATTTTAAAAAAAATAAAAACCGACTTCAAAGTATATTATTTAAAAAGCATAAAATAACGAAAATATATTGAAGTCGGTGTCAGCTGGTGCTAGTGTTAGTTAACATGATGTGCTAGCACCGACTTCAATATATTTTCGTTATTTTATGCTTTTTAGATAATTTACTTTGAAGTCGGTTTTTATTTTTTAAAAAATAGTTTATTGATAATCTAAATGACGGACTAATTAGGATTATTATTTTTTACCTAGGCATCGTCCCTACTCGCAAGCAATGGACGACACTCGCACGGGTACGGGCACGTAGTAGTAAGCCTCCTGTCTCCTACTTCTCTATAGTGCAGTTTGGAGACAAAATTACGAAAAAATATTGCTTAGTAAACTCTTTTTTAAAAAAAATTGAACCGACTTCAATATCACTGAAAAGTATAAAATAATTTAAATATTATTGAAGTTGGTGTTAGCTTACCGGCTGTGTATATTTGGCACCAACTTCAATAATATTTAAATTATTTTATACTTTTCAGTGATATTGAAGTCGGTACAATTTTTTTTTAAAAGATTTTATTTTAAACTTTTTAGTGATACTTTCATATATAAAGATTGAACCATCGAAAACCGTAAAATTATCTAGGTAGGTTATGATCACATTATCGTCTACATAGTTTTACATAATTCATGTTTCTTCAGAAAAAAATATCCGGTCGTAATGAAATTTGCATGGAATCATCATAGCAGTTTACTCTCTCGAATAAAAAAAGAATCATCGCAATCGGTTCATAATTGTCAGAGCAATGTAATGGAGAACATCAGTTTTATGGTTTTTACCAGATAAATTCCTCCACATCGTTCATGGTCCTCCAGGAAGTTCTTATCCGGTTGTAATAAAATTCATACAGATTTAATACAGTGGTTTCTTCTTTCGAATAAAAAAAGAATCATTGAAATTGGTAAATATTTGCCAGAGTTATGACCATTTTTGTCCTTAAAAAGCGACATAAAGTCATCGATATAGGCTTTCCTGCAGCTCTCAGTGCGCAGTCACCATTCTTGTTTTTTCAGGAACTACTTATTACTACGCAATAATTTTTTTATGGGACCCAATCAATGGATTGAAGAATGGATGGAAGAAAGATTTTTTCAAATTGGTTCATAATTGACAGAGTTATGCGCGAACATACATAAAAAAATATATATATATATACAGACGAATTGAGAACCTCCTCCTTTTTTGAAGTCGGTTAAAAATAACTTTAATCTAATAAACCATTATGTCTTTGTAAACTAATATCGTACTACCAGTAACCACCGGATTGCATTTAAGCATTCGAGGCTTAAACAACAACTTACGAAGATATTGATATCCTGATTTTCATGAGTTCACAAAAACGCATTATTAATATTGTTTCCTTTAATCCTTGTTATAAATAAGGTTCGTCGCTTACCAAGATGTTTCACACCGTCCGATCTCTGTTGACCAGTACATAGGGTATCGGAGTTAGAGCGTGAACTACTGAACGGGAGAGTACAACATTTTAGAAAATGAATACAATAGTGATTATTCATCGTCACTTTTGATTTAGTAACTTAATTAACTCACTAGTGTTTCTTAAAAGTATAAAATGAAATAATATTAAATAAAAATGTAGTTCGCGCCGCTCGCGCACGGACAAGACCTCCGACTGGCTCGCGAGGGCCAATACTTTGTTTTGTTGAAAACATTTTTATTATTATTTGAATGTTTTTCAATAATTTGCATTTTAAACGTTAGTTTTAAAGAAGAATGTATGAGTAATAAGTATTTTAATAGTACGGGAATAGGACTTTTAATTAGTTAAATACAAACTCTATTCTTACCCACTTTGGAATGGGACAAGTCATCGATGGGACAAGTACATGCGATTGACTTATCAGGATCATAGTACATCTATGCATAAGGATGCATAAGGATGCTATCAATTTGTATTTTATTAAAAAAATACTTGTACATTTCACACATCTGATCCTAAATTAGGTAGAGCTATCGCAATTAGACAGATTATACTAATTAATTAATATACTTTTGTAAAATATACATCCATAACATAAAGACATTGTATACTTTTGTAAAATATAACATCCATAACATAAAGACATTGTATACTTTTGTAAAATATAACATCCATAACATAAGGACATTGTATACTTTTTTTAAATATAACATCCATAACATTAAGACATTGTATACTTTTAAAAAATATAACATCCATAACATAAAGACATGTTCATGCACACAAACATGTTTTTCTAGCTAGGGTGAGAATCGAACCCGCGCCCTGTTGGGTAGCTACCCGCTTAGCCCCTTGATTAACGAGTCCGTCTATACGAAGTGGATCTGACATAACGATATTATACATGTTATTCTGAGGCGTTTATTGCAACTGACTTTGTTACCACTGGTAACAATTGGGAAAAATTATCCCAGTGGTCATATATCGGGTGTTCGGTAAATGATGGACAACCCTGTAGGTACATGATGGGCGCACCCCGGCCACATACAAAAAAATATAAAAAATGTATATCTGCAGCAGTCTGGATTTGGTTTTTAAAGTATGAAATTTGGCACTTTCGTTCATTATCGGGTACGGCTCCGAAATTAATAGTAACTGATTTCTTTCGCCAATAAAATTGGTGTAAAAGATTTATATACATACATACATAAAATCACGCCTTTTTCCCGTAGGGGTAGGCAGAGCCCAAGGGCCGCTTTTCGCCTCCGTGAGAAACGAGACGTGATGGGTGGCGATGTGGTTCGCCACCATTTTGGTTAATTAAATTATTTATATTATTGACCATTGCATTCTCACGAATAAGGAGGGAAAGGAAAGGATAGGTGTTGTGAAAAGGAAGATTGGTAAGTTAGAGTGGGAAATAGGAAAAGTAGGATATTACCGCCCAGGAGGGCAAGGGATGGGACAGTAATAGCTAGAGAAGCCGGGGTCGCATACCCGTATACTATACCACAACTACCGGACAGGTAAGTTGGGATGAGTATCGCATGACTTCTGTACTTATATAAAAGATTTATATACAGATACCTATTTATTTTAATTAATAATGGGTTTACGATTGACCACAATCTCACGTGATGGTAAGTAAAGATGTGGTGTAAGATGGACCGCGTTTACGCAAAAGATGCCTGTTCACTCTAAGCTTGAATAAAGTCATGTTATAAATGTTTGGAAATACCGTGTCCGGGTGAGGATTACACAGAGCGTTGTCGTCCACAAAGTCCACATTTATAAAAATATGTACTACATAATACACAAAAACATTCTTAGTTTCTATACGTGATTGCGAAAGCCCTATAAAAATCTTACTATTATAGATTTGGAGTTGTAAGCATACACAATAACATAATAAGCGGTCAGTGACATTGTTTCATGCTTCAGTGAGATTTTGATTAAACATTTTCTCTCTTAATTACGTATGATATTGATAGCAGTTAACTCATTTTCTTGTAGTAGGTAGGTAAACATGAACCAGATATACTAAACGTATCAAGCTTAATATAGAGTATTATAGATGTAATGTTTCATTGTTCCGCCAATGCAATGATGGACGGAGTTGAATTCGATCATGATATTGTCGATTGAAGTAACGATTTCCGTTATAGTTTCTCGGTTGGCGATAATAAAATCGATTAATCGTTAAAATCGTCTGGTCACGGGGTCAGATAGGGAATGCTGTTGCAGTCCGGATGATCTATGAATAAAGAGTTTGCGATCTACATTAGGTACAGTAGGTATAATAAGCCGATAAGTTTTCAGTGTGATCATATGCGAACCCAGCATGTGATAAGGGCTGTGGAAAATATAAGGAAAATTAGCTAAATAGTTGGAATTTAAAGAAAATGCTGGTTAGCTCCTTTTCTTATTAGCCTGGGAGAATTCTCGCATAGTCTGGTTCATATTAAATTAATAATAGCAACCCTTGTTTATGTCCCACTGCTGGGCACGGGCCTCCCCTCAAGATGAAGGGGCTTAGGCCATAGTCCACCCATCACGCTGGCCAAGTGCTGGTTGGCGGATTTCACACGCCATTCGAATGCTAGTTAGGCTTTCTCAGACATGCAGGTTTCCTCACGATGTTTTCCTTCACCGAAAGCTAGTAACAATCGCACATGATTAATTTAAAAAATCAGAGTGCGAGCCGGGGTTCGAACCTGCGCACCTTGTTTCCGAGGCTCGCCCACTGAGCTGTTACAGCAAATACATACACATAGGTACACATTAAATAAATAATAAATTAAATACATACTAATTATTATTGCATATCAAATTAATAATAAAAATTTTTTGGGCTTCCAGACAGTTCCAGAACACCCCCCCTTATTTATGCACACTCACTACGCTCATTGTGTAGAGTAGTTATTGAAGGATCTTTCGATGCTGCATGTTATGCAGGACGGTTCATTTGTTTGCGGCAAGTGAAGTTATGAATTACTATATAATTATACTTCTTATATTTTTTTATCTTCAAGTCAGGGTAGATAGTCAGGGTAGCATATGGTCGACAAGGTGGGTCGTCGAACGGCTTCTGTTTCTAAGATAATTTTATTAGAAGTCTAGCCAAACCGAAAGGTATCATTTTTGATAGTTTGTGAGAGAATTTATGTAATTCCAGAACTATTTATTTAATAAAACTAGCTGTAGCCCGCGGCTTCGCCCGCGTTGGTTTTGTAAGTAAAACGCGTTTTAAATCAAGGATGAAGGTTTTTAAAAAAATTGTTTACACTTTTATTAAACCTGGACCTATTATGTGTCATCGTCAAATATACATACTTGATGACATAGCCTGTGTTTTTGTAACTCTGTCTGTCTGTCTGCTACGCCGCCTAATCCACTGAACCGATTTCGATTAAATTTGGTACAGAGACAGATAAGACCTTAAGAAAGGACATAGGCTACTTTTTATCCTGAACAAAAAGATTGAAGGGGTTGAAATAGGGAATGAAAGTAAGAATGGAATTTCGTCATTGTTGAAAATAGTACCGTGACTTTGTTTTACAATTGATAAGAAATCCTACTCCCTACTTCCCCCTACTTCTATACTATCTAACTTTATGTATCTAACACTACTAACACTACTATACTAATACTGTAAAGGGTTTAAATTTGTATTTTTGTATGTTTGTGTGTTTGTAAGTATGTGTAATCTAAGGGTAATCTTCGGAATTACTCATCCGATTTTGAAAATTCTTTTGCCTGCTGCCTATGCTGAGTTAAGCTGGATCATCGTACTAAAGCGAGCTGGATCATTTACCTCGGTAAATCCAGGTGGATCGATGTGGATCAAGATGGACCGAGGTAGACCGAGATAAGTCAAGGTGGGTCGAAGTAGCTCAAAGTGAAATAAACTGGTTCGAGATGAGTCAAGCCGGATTATCAAACTGCATCAAACTTGATTGAACCGAGTAATAACGGATTGAATTGAATAAAAACTGGTTTGAGCTAGATTACACTGGATCATGCAGGATCAATTATGATCATGAATCGAGGTAAATCGAAGTGGATCGATGTGGATCAAGATAGACAGAGGTGGATCGATATGCGAAGGTGGTTTGAAGTGGGTTAAGATGGAATAAAGTGGATTGAGTTAAGCCAATCACGACCATGAAATTGCATTGAACCGGATCATACCGGATTCAGCTAAATAAAACTGGTTTTAGCTGGATCAAACCGGATCAAGCAGGATCAAGGTGAACCGAGCAAAACCGAGCTGGTTTGATCCAGCTCGGTTTTGCTCGTACATCGTGGTGGATTGATCTGGATCGAGATGGACCGAGGTGGATCAATATAAGTCAAGGTGGTTCGAAATGGGTCAAGTTGGACTAAAGTGGATCGATATGATCCAAGCTGGATCATTAAACTGTATCGAACTTAATTGAACCGGATTGAGCTGAATAAAACTGGTTTGAGCTGGATCAAACTGGATTAAGCAGGATTAAGGTGAAACGTGCTAAAGCGAGATGGATCGATATAAGTCAACGTGGTTTGAAATGGGTCTAGTTGGAATAAAGTGGATCCAAATGAGCCAAGCTAGATCATCAAACTACATCAAACTCGATTAAACGTAAAACTGGTTTGAGCCGGATCAAACTGGATCAAGCAGGACAAAGCTGGCTTGAGTTCGATATAGCTAAAGCGAGCTGGACCGAGGTAAATCGAGATGGATCAATGTGGATTGTGGATCGAGATAGACCGACGCGGATCAATATAAGTCAAGGTGGGTCGAAGTGGGTCAATATGAAACAAAATAGACCAAAATTGGTCAAGCCAGATTATCAAGCTGTATCGAACTGATTCGAGCTGGATCGAGGTGGATCGATCTGAATCTAGATGAGTTGAGGGGGTCGAGATAAGTCAAGGTGGTTTGAAGTACCAAAGTGAATCGAGATGAGCCAAGTCGGACTATCATACTGCATTGAACTGGTTCGAGTTGGATCAAGATTGATTGATATGGATCGAGATAGATCGAGGTGGATAAGTTAAGGTGGTTTGAAGTGGGTCAAGTTGGAATAAAGTGGATTGAGTTGAGCCAAGCCGGATCATCAAACTCAATTGAACCGGGTTTTACGGGATTGAGCTGAATAAAACTGGTTTGAGCTGGATCAAACTGGATCAAGCAGGATCAAGTTGGATCGAGCTAAAGCGAGGTAAATCGAGGTGGATCGATGTAGATCGAGATGAACCGAGGTGGATCGAAATAGTTAAGTCTGGGTGGGTCAAAGTGGGTCAAGGTGAAACAAACTGGATCGAGATGAATCAAGCCGGATTATCAAACTGCATAGAACCGGTTCGAGTTGGATCAAGGTTTAGAAAAAAATCCAAAAATTAGTTTCTTCAATTGTTGTGTTGAGTTTATTTACCGAGTTGGTGTTTACTCTACCTGCATTATAGCATTAAATGGAAAACCTTATTTGTGCAAACTCTTCAAATCCATGAAATTAACTTAGGGGTTGTTTTTGCCGGAATAGGTATGTTAGATTCTTGTATGCAATACATAAATTAAGTATTGGCTGTAGTTCAAAAACATTTTTTGGACCCCAATTACAACCTCTTAGGAGTAGATAATCAAAACAATATTATTGGCACATGGATTTGCATTTGCGGTGATAAATGTATTCGCAAAGTTTCATCAATACAGCATGAATTTTTTATGCGCATTTCATACTCAAACACCATGCAAATGCACCCCTTTAACGGTCGTTTTTTTTAAAGTAATGAAATACGTGTTTCTTTATTTCTTTTGCTCAGTATACTGACAAAGTTTCGTGTCTGTGTGATGTTTTTTATTTAACCATACACACTTTGGGAGCCCATTTGACCTAATTAAGTGTGAAATGTCGAGTTCGTTCTTATTGTTCACCTTCAAATTTCATGATTCTACTTAAAATGGTTTTGAATGTACGGTGATTTCTAGAAAAAAAAGCCTGTTCTTTTAATAATATAGATTATAAATTTTTCCCTCTTGGGATCTTTAGGGGTAGATTTTTTGAAAAATAAAAAATACGTGTTCAATCATTTTATTTTGAGGGTATTTTCATCAACTTTTAAATCAATTGAACCAAGTAATAATTATTTCCCATACAAAGTTTACCAACCCCTAGCGCACCCCCAATGGCTGTTTTTAAAAAATCCCGAAACACGTATTTCTTTATTTTATTCAAAGAATCTTTCCAGTAAATTTCAAGTCAATCGAACCATACAATAAAAAGTTTAATACAAAAGAAGTCAAAGTCAAAGTCAAAAATAGTTTATTTCAAATAGGCTTAACGCTAGCACTTTTGAAAGGTCATGTATTTTTTTTTTTTTTAAAAAGCTACCACCGGATCACAACGCGGCCTCAACTGAGAAGATCCGGCAAGAAACTCAGCGGGCTTGTCATTTTATCACTTTTTTTTTTTTTTTTTTAAACAGTGTGTCATGTTACAGTTAGATCAGAGCGACAGTGTGTCTTGCCGTTCAAAAGATCAAATAATACAGGGAAAAAAAATTATAAAATACGACGAAAGTAGGTACAACAAACTAAAAAGCCAAAGGGATAGTAGTCGGACCAGTCCCCCCAAGCAGCACCCGCGCACGAGTTGACTCGAGCAGCAGCCATCACTCCCCTCAACCATATTGGAGGGAAGGGGGTGACCCGCCACACGAAGCCGCCACAAGCAAAGACCTTTCGATGGCGAGCATGACCAATCTAATATCACAGTGGCACACGTCTAACATTTAACTTCTGCTGTTAAGCAGTGCCTCGTCAGGCAAGACACAAAGCACTTTAACATATTATTGATGTCATCAATTAATTGACTAGTGCAGCAGCCATCAGTTATCCAACACTTTATATGGTGTTACAAATTGTAAGCCTTAAAATTCAAAGCTTGCATGAGTCAGGCAGTTCAAGCCCACGCAGCTTTATCCTCTAGGTAATCCGAGATTTTATAATAAGCCTTTTTCGACAATCGGCTTTTTATCAAAGGTTTAAATTTATTCAGTGGAAGATCTCGGATATCCTGTGGCAGTTTGTTATAGAAGCGTATACATTGACCCATAAAAGATTTGCCTGTTCTGTGGAGACGCGTGGAATGCAAAACAAGATCGTGTTTGTTCCGGGTATTAACACCATGAATATCACTATATTTTTTAAAAGATCCAATATTTTTCTGAACATAAACTAAATTTTCAAATATGAATTGTGAAACAACCGTTAGAATATCTATTTCTTTGAATTTTTCTCTAAGTGAATCGGTAGGAGCCAGATTATAAATGGCTCTCACAGCTCTTTTCTGCAGAATAAAAATGGCATTAAGTTCTGCAGAAGATCCCCACAGTAATATACCATAAGACATAATACTGTGGAAATAGCTGAAATAGACAATTCTAGCGGTTTCAACATTAGTTAAGCGTCTAATTTTTTTCACTGCATAAGCCGCGGAACTTAGTCTACCTGACAGTTTCTCAATTTGTGGGCCCCATTGTAGCTTAGCGTCTATTGTTATACCAAGAAACACAGTCGAAACCTCAAGGTCCAACGATGCTCCATTAATTTCCACATTGGTAGCCACCGGTCTTACATTAGGTGTTACAAATTTTATACACTTAGTTTTGCTCTCATTCAGTTTTAAATTGTTAATATTGAACCAGTGGACGACTTTAGAGAGGACGTTGTTCACTTCGTCATAATCATGAAGTTTACGCTTAACTTTAAATAAAAGAGAGGTATCATCCGCGAACAATACAACATTAAGTTTATCCCCCACGAAGTAGGGTAAATCATTAATGTATATTAAAAACAGAAATGGGCCTAATATTGAACCTTGAGGGACGCCTAAGGAAACCACAGATCCTGGGGATCTCTTACCATTTATATCAATACACCCCATTACAAGAAAACACCCCATTTAACCCCTTTAGGAGTCGAATTTTCAAAAATCCTTTCTTAGTGGATGCTTACGTCATAAGAAGAACCTACTGTCCAAATTTCAGCTTTCTAGGTCCAGCGGTTTGGCCTGTGCGTTGATGAATCAGTCAGTCAGTCAGTCAGTCAGTCAGGACAAGTAATTTTATATGTATTGATTAAAATAACATTAATACGTGAAAAGAAGGTATGAAACCCTCGATGCGCGAGTCAGACTCGCACTTGACCGGTTTTTTTTTTGGTTTGATTCGGTACCTAACTCCGAACCGCAGTATCTAACCTACTAAAACGCCACGTACTCAATGGACATCTAGGGCCCACAACCCAAACGTCCAACCGACAACTCCGAACGTTGCCCGTTATTTGTCCGGGCTTATGGCTGAGGAGCGAGGCGGCAGCATTTTTTTTAGATGGCAGCTTGACGTGGGTGCGCGTTGTGCAGGATACACGCGTTTGTGAACACTCTCGACAGCCTCGTATTGAATTGAAACCTTGCGTGCATCTAGTAGCCACACTCGAGCTAACGCAGCAGTTAGTAAAGTAGTTTAAATAAACAATATAATCTTTTCCCATCACTTTTAAAATTATTTCAAATTCAAATTGTATACATCGATGTTGTATTTTAGTTTTAAAACCCATGATATAACTCAAACCTGCCGCTTATGCCATAAAAAAACGGTTTTCAATTACCTTTTAAAAGACACCACACGCGAGATTTTTAACTTAGGGGTCCTATTTTGACCTTAAAACCCTCATAATTTCTTAATCCTGACTTCGTTTTAATCCTGTCTATCATATTGTATCGGAAGACAGTGAAATGTGTTAAGAAATGGTAAAATATTTATTTCTTACAAAAATTAAGGTCCTGTAACTCCTACTTAGAAAATTTGGAGAAATGCAAAAACATGTAATTGTTTATTTTCATTGAGGCGTCTGCATGTGAAAATTCAAGGCTCTAGTACCAACCGTTCATTAAATATAACACTTTTTTATAAAACATAAAACCCCCTATTTGGACCCTTTAGGATGTGAATTTTGAAAATTCCGTTCTTAGTGTGCGTCTACGTATTGTGAAGAATACCCCTGCCAAATTTCAAGTCTCCAGAACCAGCGGTTTAGGCTGTGCGTTGTCTGTCAGTCAGTCAATCAGTCAATCAGTCAGGACATCTCCTTTTATATATATTGATTAAAATAACATTAATACGTGAAAAGAAGGTATGAAACCCTCGATGCGCGAGTCAGACTCGCACTTGACCGGTTTTTTTTTTGGTTTGATTCGGTACCTAACTCCAAACCGCAGTATCTAACCTACTAAAACGCCACGTACTCAATGGACATCTAGGGCCCACAACCCAAACGTCCAACCGACAACTCCGAACGTTGCCCGTTATTTGTCCGGGCTTATGGCTGAGGAGCGAGGCGGCAGCTTTTTTTTTTAGATGGCAGCTTGACGTGGGTGCGCGTGGTGCAGGATACACGCGTTTGTGAACACTCTCGACAGCCTCGTATTGAATTGAAACCTTGCGTGCATCTAGTAGCCACACTCGAGCTAACGCAGCAGTTAGTAAAGTAGTTTAAATAAACAATATAATCTTTTCCCATCACTTTTAAAATTATTTCAAATTCAAATTGTATACATCGATGTTGTATTTTAGTTTTAAAACCCATGATATAACTCAAACCTGCCGCTTATGCCATAAAAAAACGGTTTTCAATTACCTTTTAAAAGACACCACACGCGAGATTTTTAACTTAGGGGTCCTATTTTGACCTTAAAACCCTCATAATTTCTTAATCCTGACTTCGTTTTAATCCTGTCTATCATATTGTATCGGAAGACAGTAAAATGTGTTAAGAAATGGTAAAATATTTATTATTTACAAAAATTGAGGTCCCGTGACTTCTACTTAGAAAATTTCGAGAAATACAAAAACCGTAATTTTTTATTTTCTTTGAGGCGACTGCGTGTAAAAATTCAAGGCTCTAGTACTAACCGTTCATGAATTATAACGTTTTTTTATAAAACATAAACCCCCCTATAAAAAAAAATAGAAATAGAGGCAAGTGGTTTAGGCTGTGCGTTGTCTGTCAATCAGTCAGTCGGGACTTATCCTTTTATATATATAGATTAAAATAACATTAATACGTGCAAAGAAGGTATGGAACCCTCGATGCGCGAGTCAGACTCGCACTTGACCGGTTTTTTCTTTGGTTTGATTCGGTACCTAGCTCCGAACTGGAATGACTAACCTACTAAAACGGCCCGTACTCAATGAACATCTAGGGCCCACAACCCAAACGTCCAACCGACAACTCCGAACTTTGCCCGTTATTTGTCCGGGCTTATGGCTGAGGAGCGAAGCGGCAGCTTTTTTTTTTAGGCGGCATCTTGACGCGGGTGCGCGCGGTGCAGGATACGCGCGTTTGCAAACACTCTCGACAGCCTCTGCGTGCATTTAGTAGCCACACTCGAGCTAACGCAGCAGTTAGCAGAATAGTTTAAATAAACAATATAATCACTTTTAAAATCATATCAAATTCAAATTTGAAACATCGATGTCGTATTTTAGTTTTAAAACCCATGATATAACTCATACCTACCGCTTATATCATAAAAAAACTGTTTTCAATTACCTTTTAAGACACCACACGCAAGATTTTTAACTTAGGGGTCCCATTTTGACCTTAAAACACTCATAATTTCTTAAACCTGACTTCGTCCTAATCCTGTCTATCATATTGTATCGGAAGACAGTGAAATGTGTTAAGAAATGGTAAAATATTTATTTCTTACAAAAATTAAGGTCCTGTAACTCCTACTTAGAAAATTTGGAGAAATGCAAAAATACGTAATTGTTTATTTTCATTGAGGCGTCTGCGTGTGAAAATTCAAGCCTCTAGTACCAACCGTTCATTAAATATAACACTTTTTTATAAAACATAAAACCCCCTATTTGGACCCTTTAGGATGTGAATTTTGATAATTCCGTTCTTAGTGTGCGTCTACGTATTGTGAAGAATACCCCTGCCAAATTTCAAGTCTCTAGGACCAGCGGTTTAGGCTGTGCGTTGTCTGTCAGTCAGTCAATCAGTCAATCAGTCAGGACATCTCCTTTTATATATATTGATGTTGTCATCCTTTTACCCACCTTAGGGGTGGAATTTCCTAATACCCTGAAATATATTTTTTTTACTGAAACACCAAATACCAATTTATATGCGTTTAACTTCGAAAATCTCTAATTTTCATACAAACTTTCATCCCCTATTTTACCCCCTTAGGGGTAGAATTTTCAAAAATCCTTTAATATGTATTCTTTATTTTTAACTAACAGGCCAATTACTAAATAACATGAATTTAAGTACATAAATGACTGATTTTCATACAAAATTTTATCCCCCATGTTACCCCGTTAGGGGTGGAATTTCCAAAAATCCTTTAATATGTATTCTTTATTTTTAACTAACAGGCCAATTACTAAATTACATGAATTTAAGTTCAAAAATGACTGATTTTCATACAAACTTTCATGCTCTATTTAACCCCCTTAGGGGGTGGAATTTCCAAAAATCCAGAAATATATTTTTTAATTTTTTAACTAACATGCCAATTACTAAATTACATGAATTTAAGTTAAAAAATTACTTATTTTCACACAAACTTTCATCCCCAATTTTACCCTCTTAGAGGTGGAATTTCCAAAACTCCTGAAATATATATTTTTTATTTTTAACTTAAAGGCCAAATACTAATTTTCATTAATTTAACTTCAAAAATGACGGATTTTCATACAAATTTTCATCCCCTATTTTACCCTCTTAGGGGTGGTATTTCCAAAAATCCTTCCTTAGTGGATGTCTACGTTATAAAAGGTACCTACTGTAAAAATTTCAAGTCTCTAACCCAAGCCGTTTAGGCTGTGCGTTGATATGTCAGTCAGTCAGTCAGTCAGTCAGTTTCTTCTTTTATATATACAGATAAAATAGGTACGCAAACTGAGCAATCACTTTGTTATTTTTTTTTTACAATCAGCAAAAAGGATTAGTGCACATAATTGAATATAGATGATGTATTTAGTTCAGTGTTGCAATTAATTAATTTCAACATTTTTTTATAGATTTGAGTATGTGGTGTATCGAGAATTAATTCACTTTTTTGAAGATTGCATGTAATTATATTGACACCTTGTATAACGCCCAGACACTTTCTAGACCAGACACACAGTTTTATATCGCTCGAACGGACACTACCTTAAACGTTTTAGGCGCTGGTTTGATCCTTGGCTCAGAGAGGGTATATCAAGTACATAGGTACGTAATTAATTAACAATAATATAATATTAGTAATTAGACATTTTATGTATTTGTGTGTGCATGGCATAGGGTCCATGGGGTTGCGTACGGGTTCCAGCGGAAGACCAGCGCGGCTTGGAAGCAAGCCGCTTAATGCTGAGTTGGAACCCTTTCGTAGCAATAACTAATTTATAATCTTATTTCTTGTTTGTTTTTTCTTGTACTGTCTACGAATAAATGTTTTTCTTCTTCTTCTTCTTCTACGTACGTATAGGTAATTTATTTAGAATTTATTAAAGAGACAAATATTTAGACACACAAATTGTACTTTGATGAATTTAAATAACTATATGTTACTACATACATACATACATACTCGTATCATACCTATAGCAATTTGGCCTCTCGATCAGTTAGTGGCCAACAAAGGACTAACTAGCCGATGTTTTAATACTTTAAGCAAATAAAAAGTTCGGGACAAATGTCCGTGTGTTTGACTGAAAAATTAATAACGTGCGCTGTTTGAAATTGAAACTGTTCTGCTAGTTTCTATGTTAATCGGAGTGTGTCGTGCTCATTTTACTGTTGTTCTTTTAACCTTTGACTGGCGCGGCGACACATTTATTGATAGCATTTTTCGATAAAGCGATCGATAGATTATATGCTTTTTTGCCCGACTGCCTCAAAAAGAGGGCTATGTTTTTCGAGATTATAATAATACAGTCCCACTCAAAAACTTCTAGAAATCTTTCCTCATATTTATATTAGTCCCTACACTTGTCAGAGCAGAGACAACTGCTGTTTATATCTTATTTCCAGCAGATGATTCTGACTGGTATGTTCCATTTCATTACTTCCTCCCAACAGGCCTCTACGTGTTGGATTCGTCCCCACGCAAGCCTTTTAAAAGTCCGGGTGTAAAAGCCCGTGTTATCATAAAAAAAAAAAATAATAATATTCTGGGACAATCCACACACGGTCATCTGATCCCAAACTAGGCATAGCCTGTACTATGGAAACCAGACAACTGATACTAATACTTTATAAGTACTTTTTTTTGTAAATACATACATATATAGATAAAACACCCAGACACTTGGTGGGAATCGAACCCACGACCTATTGGTCAGCGGCCAGGGTGACTAACCACTAGACCAACAGGCCCGCCAAATGTGCATGCAAATGGGCATGTATGCAGATATGTATCTATGTAGGTACAAGTCTATTTCTTTGGCATGGCCTACAGCCTAAACGGATCACTCAGTGGAATGACTTATGATATGTTGTTAGATTAGTAGTTTTATGAGTGACACAGGCTAAGTAAGTACCTTTTTTTTTTTGTTTTTTGCCTTGCCTTTGAGCCCGCCCCCGGGAACCAGACACGGTACCCACGGGGACGGGGGTCGCAACCCCGCCGCCGTCCGCCTCGGAGTCGCCGCCGTACTCAATGGACGCTCAAAGGGCCCACACCCCGAGCGTCCAGCGACTCCGAAGAAGTACTTAAGTACCTAAATATTCTTTCAAAAAAGTTAATTTGGTGGCTGTAAGCGGCTATTCCCCGTGGGGTGTCCGGGTAAGAATAGCACCCACCCATCTCCTCTCGTTGGGTGTTCGTAAGAGGCGACTAAGGAAAAACAAGATGACGGGCAGCAGTGTCTTTCTATTAGATTAACCTACCATCTATACTGCGATCTCCAAGCAGCCTGCCAAGCGTGGGGTTAGGTACGGCAACCCCTACTTTCAAAGGGGGAGGTCTTTGTTCAGCTGTGGACGTGTATCGGCTGCTGATGATGAAGCGGCCATTCTGTATTTTATTTTTTCTTTTAATAAACATCAATATCGGTAAAAATGAAAGGTTTGGTTTAATGCTCTAAGGTCCTCACAAGTTAAAATAAATACATATGTTTTATGTATTATGAATGTGATAGAGTGCAGTAGCACGCTAGTGCAAAGCACGCGCAAGTTTTACAAAGCGGATTTTTGCTATATTACACCTAGTACGAGTTTAATCATGAAAATGATCAAACTTTCAGTTTTCTCGTACATTTTCCTCTTTTTTGTTAGTTACCGCGAGAGGCGCTGTTGTGAAATGCATGGAGATGACCATTTTCGGTCAATTATCAAACTTGTACCAGACCTCGGTATAACATGATCAGTCGGTGGTTTTAGTGATCAAATCAAATCAAAAATCTTTATTTTCAAATAGGTTTAACGCTAGCACTTTAGAATGGTCAATTTTTTAAAAGTTACCAGCGGATCACAACGGGGCCTCAACTGAGAAGATCCGGCAAGAAACTCAGCGGACTTGTCATTTTTTCCCTTTTTAACCGACTTCAAAAAAAAGGAGGAGGTTCTCAATTCGTCTGTATATATATATATTTTTTTTTTTTCTATGTATGTTCGCGCATAACTCTGGCAATTATGAACCGATCTGAAAAAATCTTTCTTCCATCCATTCTTTAATCCGTTAATTGGGTCCCATAAAAAAATTATTGCTTAGTAATAAGTAGTTCCTGAAAAAACAATAATGGTGACTGCGCACTGAGACTTGCAAGAAAGCCTATATAGATGACGTTTTAGTCGCTCGGACTCACTCGGTCGGACAAAAATAGTCATAACTCTGGCAAATATTTACCAATTTCAATGATTCTTTTTTTATTCGAAAGAAGAAACCACTGTATTGAATCTGTATGAATTTTATTACAACCGGATAAGAACTTCTTGGAGGACCATGAACGATGTGGAGGAATTTATCTGGTAAAAACCATAAAACTGATGTTCTCCATTACATTGCTCTGACAATTATGAACCGATTTCGATGATTCTTTTTTTATTCGAGAGAGTAAACTACTATGATGTTTTCATGCAAATTTCATTACGACCGGATATTTTTTTCTGAAGAAACATGAATTATGTAAAACTATGTAGACGATAATGTGATCATAACCTACCTAGATAATTTTACGGTTTTCGATGGTTCAATCTTTATATATGAAAATATCACTAAAAAGTTTAAAATAAAATCTTTTTAAAAAAAAATTGAACCGACTTCAATATCACTGAAAAGTATAAAATAATTTAAATATTATTGAAGTTGGTGCCAAATATACACAGCAGGTACGCTAACACCAACTTCAATAATATTTAAATTATTTTATACTTTTCAGTGATATTGAAGTCGGTTCAATTTTTTTTTTAAAAGATTTTTTTTTAAACATTGTTTTGTTACAATTGAATCGACATTAGCGATAGTGTGTCCTGCCGTTCGAAACATAAAGCAAGGGAGAAAAGAAGAAAACAATAAACTACGACAAAAATTACAACAAATGAAAATGCCAAAGGGATAGTAGTCGGACCAGTCCCCCCAAGCAGCACCCGCGCACGAGTTGACTCGAGCCAGCAGCCTTTTCGATGGCTAGTATGACCGAACCAAAATCGCAGTGGCTCACATTTACCTTCTGCTGTTAAGCAGTATCTCGTCAGGCAAGTAAGATCAGTGTGCCCTAATGTAACTTACGTGCCTTAAGCTTTCATACATACCACACCTTTTTGAAACCACAACAGGACTGAATATCGAGTTCATAGTTGGATTAACAGAGATTGAGTAACAGCAGATGTTACCTAACTTAGTTTTTAAGATATTAGATGGTAGTTTCTTTTGCTCAGACTGTTTTTAGATATTACAACATCTAATCTAGCATCGTGCATCTCCTCAAGCCCCACAAGTAGTGTCTCGCAAAATGCAAAATAAAGGGGCAACTTCATCTATCCGTGAATCGTGAGAAAGTCATAATAAACATATCAATTTAGGCATCGATCGGCTTTCTCGTGAGCCGAACTGTTTATTAGAACTCTATATATAGTCCTCGTAAGTATACCGTGCTTCCCCAGTGGCCGTATTTAATGAAATTACTTACGATTTGATTGTGGCGTGTAATGATGGGCTTGTACGCGGTAGCTCGCCATAATATTATACCAGCATTTTGTTGGGAACGATGCGAATTAGCCTTTTTATATGTTAACGATTTGTGAGCGGATCACGGGAGTCAATAAGTTACACTTCTAACACAAATCGTTTGAAGAAACGCAGACAATTGTATCCATTTTAATTTAAAGAGTACAAATATATGTATGTACTTATGCGTTTCGTTTGCTCTGGATGTATTTGTACTTTCTTTACTTGTTGTTCTGAGAATGTATGCAGTTAATCTATAAGTATATATCAATATCCTTATTATCCCCAAAAATGAGAATGTGTAACTCTAATTGCAGACATTAATGAAGTGTCTAATCATCAAAAACAATAAACGTAATGTAAATTCAGCGAGGTAATTCCCAGGTAAACCAAAAATTCCCACACGATTTCCATTGCCGGTGCGCTACACAAACAAATACTTATCCTTATTTGTGCTGGCCGTTGAAAGCCGGGCGAGCCGGCTCGGTAGGAGCAATTAATCATTCAGATAAACCCCCACCCAATGGAGGAAGGAAGTGAGCTACGTTTATATTTTGTGTGACAAAATACCTAGCGGTTTGATCCGGACGTAAAAACTCGTACAGTCCGCGAGATAGTGTTGTAGCTCAGTGGCATGTCGATATATTTTTTGCTGATCATCTTTTTCTTTCAGACATGTTTTTCCTAGTTATAGTTGAAGATAATGTAGCTCTGCTTAATAATGGACGTACAGTTGTACCTAATCCTCCGCTTCCTCGTGAGGTTATAGGTATGTGTAGGAGGGGTACATTTCACATAACGTGTGAGATACGTATCTGTTGTGTTGTCAATCATCCGATACCTTCAGTGATATTGTCACTACGTAGTCGGTTTCTTTCTTTTACTAAGGTGGATTCAATGGGTAAGGCATTTTCTAGCTGTTGACTTCGAGGCGATGCAGAGAAACATTGTTTTAATTTTCGGATGAATAATGAACATTTCTCGTTTAATACAGTAGCATTTTCTATCTATAGAACAATGATTCATTATGTAAACTAATAGGCTATCGACATCGATATATTTTCGAATATTACCAGCCCTTTTGTTTCACATTCGAGCCTTTTGCATAGGCTTATCGGTGGCGTTTTACATTTTTATTGCAAGCGGATACGGGCCGCGCTACGCCGCCGTTATTATTTCTCCCAGCAATTACATTGCTTAGAGGAGTCCCGCGGACGGCGCGACGCAAGGGCCGCGCGACTGTAGCGCGACCACCCCGTTCGGCTTCTTTGTACAAAATGAGTATTTTGTTCGTGTTTTGCTTTTTAACTTAGTTGTTACTTTTTGTTTCTGAGATATGGATAATATATTTTTGTTCAGTTTTATAAATTATTGTGGAAGTTTGAGATTATTTATGATTATTTATGTTACAAAAATCCCACCCATAAATGGGTTGTTAAATGTACACACATCAAAAGTGTCTAGGGATCAAGCATTTTTGGGCAAAAAAAATGGGCAGAAGAACAATGGCGTTTCGTGTGCTTTTCTGATGAGTCTCGTTTTGGTATGAGACCGGATACAAGACGTATACGACACTGGAGAACCCCTGGACGCCAACAGCGATTAAAATCCTGCCAGGAAGTCCATCCTTATAGTGGTGGAACCATCATGGTATGGGCGGGTATTTGGATCGGCGGAAGAACTGAGTTGATTTGGATCAGAGGCAACCTCAACGCTCAAATTTATGCTGAGACGATTGTATCAGACGTCATCGTTCCTCTACAAGTGCAAATCGGTCCCTTATTTCAGTTAATGCATGATAATGCACGACCGCACACCGCAAGAGTTGTAAGACAGACTCTCGCCGCAGCTAACATCAATGTCCTGCCCTGGCCTGCTCAGTCGCCAGACTTGAACCCGATTGAGCATGCATGGGATATGCTACAGAGAAGAGCTCTGCCGAATATGGAGGGTATCCAGTAGCAAGAAGACCTTTTTTTGTTGTTGCAACGAACATGGGCGGCCATTCCACAGCGTGATTTGGATGAACTCATTTTGAGTATGCCAAACCGATGTTCTTGTGTTGTTAGTGTTCGCGGTAGAAACACGGATTATTAATTGTTTAAGTTACCCAATAAAATTTTAAAGAAAACTGTTATTTCAGTCTTTTTTTCGAACTTTTGTGTTAGTGGTTCAAATGTCAAAAATCCCTTTATTAGGAAAATGGCAAATTTCTTTATTAATGCAAAGGTGACTTGGTTTATCGTTACTGTGACAAACGAAAACACTTTATTTGATGAATCCTTAAAGAAAATTTTAATTAATATCAATCAGGAGAAAAGTTATTGCAAAAATATATGTTGATCCCTAGACACTTTTGATGTGTGTAATTTGTACTTGCTTTTATTGCACATGCTTGCTTATGTTAAATGTACTTACTTACATATGTATGGAATTATATATATATATATTTACTTACATAGATACTTAAATTACACCCAGATAAGGTAGGGATCGAATCTACGATCAATTAGTTAGTGGCCAGGGTGTCTAACCACTAGGCCAACGGGCAAGCGTTAATCGTCTACCAACGTCTATGATAAAAATGGATGATGCTACATTACTCATAACGGATCGTTGTGTGTCAGAAGTTGGTTTTGGAGAACCATTGCGGAACTACAGCCGTCAGTTGTCAATACAAAATCACAAAAATAGCTAAGTACTGCGTATCGTTGCAGCCAACTTCAGACACAAAAAGATCCGTTGTGACTACTACGGTTGTACGATATTAACATTTTTATTATCTGGAAAAGCAAGTCTGTGCATGTGTCATGTAGCGTCTTCATCATGGGTTGTGTCATACGCAATAGGTACTCAAAAGATGCTATAGAGGTGTCTTCTCCTCTAAGTTAGAGCTGTCACCGCCTGCAATATCCGCGCGGAAGGATCCCAGACCGCCCCTCTCTATTAATATTCCTTGCTAATTATTCAGCCGAGCAGTCTTGACGTGGTAGGTACTTAAAGTAGAAGGGGCGATCGATCGTATTGTGTTTAGAGGTAAGTATTAACTTATCCTAGAAAGTTATGTAACGCTGTATCAATGGAGCAGAATGGGATACAAGGACCAATGTTAGAACTACTAAAAAGTTGTCACACTAATAGTTTTTATGTCGTTACCCTATGGTAACAGGCTCTGGTGAACAGTGCGATCAGATACCAATGCAACCAGGCACACCACAAGGTTCAATCATAGGCCCGACAGATTATTTACTTACTGTATGTTAATGACGTGCAATATATTTAAACATAGCTCGGTGTATCAAAATTTGCTGATGAATATTGATGACACATTATTATACAGCCCACAAAAATCTTGCCATAATACATTGTGTATTATGCAAAAAACCAAACTGAATACGAGATAATTGATATATCGTCCCCGTAGAGCGAAAAGTCACCAAGTCCCAAAATGGCCAAAATGAGTTTTAAATGTCATCAAACTCACCGTATTTTTCTCTATCCACCTGTCTAACAATATTTTCAAAAAGTCAAATAGTTTTGGTTTTAGTAAGTGCGAAAATTCACCATGTTAGCATGTTGGATCTTCAAAATTAACGGAACAAATACCTAAGTAGATTTAATAACTTTAATCCTTTTTCTTTAAACATTTTTATCTAAGTTTTCTTTGTTGTGAAACTCACTAACACGATATAGTTAATTTTAAGATAAGTGTCTTGCAGTGTTTTGTAACAAAATGTGAAAGCGAAAACTAACTAAAGTATACTTGGTGATTTTTCAATTGACGCTTGAAGACATTATGCATTATTCTGCAAACGCGAAAAATAACTAAGTCTTATTAATTACTTTTTTATAAGTCGAAAACTCACTAACTGAGTTTAAACTGTAGAGTAAAAAATAATTAACTTATTTCTCCTTAAAACAAATGACTTTAATTCGATATTTAGAATTGTCAAATATGCTTAAACCAAATACCTAAAAGATAAGACTATAAATTAAACAATAACTAATGTCAAATGAAAGTTATGATTTTTTTTTCTTTTGTCCATCTTTGAGAGCTCATATCTCAAATCTGTGCTTTATTCACTACATACATACTTTCACACTCTTTTATATACATCTATCATACTACATACATTTAACCACGGGATTTACTTCATTTACTTCGCCACTAAATTTAATTTTAATTTTATATAGACTAAAACCGTCACTTTTAAATAATTGTTTACTTCCATGTTCTTGTATGTCTCCTGGTTTGCTTGTGATTGTTTATTGTTTATTTATTTATTTATTTTATTTTTTCCCTTCTTTTCTTTGTTATACTTAAGTATTTTATGTGCGGTGTATGCTGTTGCGCTCAGATGCGCTCTCGTCAACGGGTGTCCACAGAAGATCAGCGTCGTTGTTCCAAATAGGAGCAACGGCACATGCTGAGTGGATAACCCTTCAGCGGCATTATTTAAAATAAAAATTGTAATAGATAAGTTAGATTTAGATGTCGCTGAATAAATGTTTTTCTTTCTTCTTTCTTTCTTTCTTCAAATCAGTGTTTTTCGACTTAGTGACTTTTCGCTCTACGGGGACGATATCTACTCACAGTCTGCGTATTAAGTATTAGGATTAATGATCATTAACTTTAATTGACGTTTGTAGGTACGGCAGTAAGACTTGAGCTGTACCTCTAACTCCTTAACTATATAACTAAATTTAATATTTTATTTTAATTAAGATTAAGTTAAGGACACTTGATATAAGTTGTGTGTTCTTCTTTCTTTTTCTTGAAATAACACTTCTCACTTTGTCAGTTGGTCATGACTAGTGATGGGAAATATTTAATGTTATTAATTCCCGATCAAAGAAAAAAGTAACAAAAGTTTCAATAATTCTAGGATTCTAGTTTGTAAATGTAATATAGAATTTAAAATGCAATAATTATTATCTTCAGAAATATTGATTACCATATCAGAAAAATATTTGTGACTGACAAACAAACTTTAATCAGATTCCGATTTTCTTGAGGAGGTGCAGGTCTTCCTCCTCATCTTCGCCTCCATGTATTATTACATTATTATCAAAGATAGTATCCATTCTGATACCAGACATATAAAATAACTACTGATATTAGGCTACTTACCTTCGCGCGTTCGTTTCGTGCGCAAGTTTGATGTTATTAACTTTATCATTACATTCTATTACAATTAAAAATAAGAAAGAAAAACGTATTCTACATATTTCCAGCATAACTAGAAATAACGTTACAATAGGCATGATGACTGCAACAAAATACCAATAAATCTTTGGTTTTAAATATTAGAACAGATTGCACTGATTGCAAAAATGCATCTCTTTTTCATAATAATAATATTATAATTAAGCAAATAAATTACTCAAATACAGCTAATCGCCATTTTGTAATAAACACTGATCAGAGTGAATGACGTCAATCCTGTGTAAATAAACCACTGTCAAAATGTCATCTCAACATTTTCTTTCATACAATGATTCACTTTTAAACCTAGACAGATGTTTATTTACACCGCCGTAGTGACGTCACAAAATGGCGCCATGCACCGGCCATCGTTTTGGAATGAAATTCAAACTCTATTTTAAAAATTGAAAATATTGCTATTAATTGTAAATTTAATACAAAAATATGATTATTTTTGGCAATAGTAGACCCGTAAGTACATTACAGAGTATTTTTTCAAAATTAGTCATCATGCCTATTGTCCGATATTTTTGGCGCAACACTTCAAAAATACATACTTAGTTGAGGTATCCTTCTAACAGCGTAGTATGGATTTAACCTACACTTAACAAAACAAAGTTTTCTTATTTTTCACCATGAAATTTATCGCAATTCAGCGCAAAGCAATAAGATTTATTTTCAGTTGACATAATTATTTATTTTATTATGATATTTGTTCGTTAGCAGGGCAAATAAACAATAATATTTTTTTATTGTAAATGTAACGCCACTTCAAAGTTACATCGTCCATTTTATCATGACCTGTCAGGAACGCATTCTCTCGGCGGCTGGACTGTAAGCAAAATGACCGTGAAAGTGTATACATATGACGTACAGGCAATGATAATATATCATTGCGTACGGGACTCTACGCATATAACGTCCCTTAATACGTAGATATTCTATGCATGCATTACTAATTATTACGAAATAAATGGTTACCTACTAACAAACAATGACATTGGTGTACTGAACATTTTTATAACCGGAGTTATAATGGCTTTAAAAAAATGTAATACTAATAAATATGGAATCACGCGATTTGCCAACAATTTGTCTGTTGTTCGCCCCAAGGCCACTCGATACCAACAATTACGCACAAATATCCACGCTTTAAAGCGTAAAATTCCAAATTCAAATACTGAAGTCGGATTGGCGGCGTGATACGTGCTCTCACGCTCGCAGCCTCCTATTGGTCGTTGATAAAGTGATATAATTTAAAATATTGTCACTCTGACGGGTGGCGGTTTTCGCCTTATTGCAATTTATTTTCGTGGGGAACATTATTTAATTTGCTCCCACCTCCTGACATTTAATAAACAGATATTGGATGGCGTAACGTGTCGATGTTTGTATTTTTATGTAGATATAAATGCCTAAGGGTGGATGAGTATATAGACACGTAGTAAACAGTGATATGACTGATTGTCATCATACACAAGATCAAGCAACTACGCAGACGATAGGTATTAGAGTGCACAAAAGCTCGATAAAACGGGTGCACGCTCTCTTCATTTACTACAACAATTTATTGAGACGGAAGTCCAATATGACCGAGGAGAGGTCAGACGCACGTAGACTTTTTACATGGATCATCTTCATTTCTAGACAATACGCGATGGACGCTAGCAACTCCCTAGCGTCATTTCCACGTTGCGGACCCTGTATGACCCTTCTAAAAAGAAGCAGAAGGGATGAGGTCAGTCCCCGCTGCGGAGATTTCTCATAGAACACAGGCAACACTAATCAATGACAGAACATTAAAGCTACTTAAAGATGGCTGTCTCTAAGATGAAAAATAACCGTTCTGCTACATTTTCTGCTCTATTAAATAGCATAAAATATAGCAAGGATATTTTAGGATTTTAGCAACTGTTAGGTCCCATCTGTAGGGGATCGTCTAAGTAAGTATCACCGCAGTGTCAACTCGCTTTCAAGCAGCAATGTGTAAAAATTGCAGTAATTTCGTTCTGAAGTTCTGTGGTTGGCGAAATTATAATACAGAACTCTAAATTCCCAGATTAACAACAGTGCAATCCCGCTGGATTGCATGGACCGCTGACCATGATCAACCGTATCGCTTCCCGTCAGGCAAACATCTTGCTAGCCTCGTCACTGTAGACAAGAAAACAACAAGCAAGTCGATAATTTCATTCCTTCATTCCAAATTCTTTTCGTTTCGACGCAAAAACTGCGGACTACGGACTCTCCGGACGTAATCTTGGTAGTACATTATTGCTAGTAAATAGTCGCGTTATACATAAATTATTTCACTACATATTTCCGTTATAAAGTAGGTATTTTCTTGGCTTCTTTCCACTCTGTCTTGAAATTCATCAAGTTTTTCTTTCTTCGCAGGTAACTTTAAAGTGAAGCCCTTAACGAACAGCGGGTGGAATAGAAAAACTTTTAAAAAGGTAAGTTCTAGGTCTTCATTTCAATTGAAAGTTGTAAATAAACTCTTTACAATCCTTTTCCCCTATAAATTTTAATTTTCATAAAGTAAGTTCACGTCAGTATGGGTAGGTAGTCTCGCGGTCAGTAACGGTGTAGGTACCACCTTTAGGACGACAATCGCTTGCACGTGCCGGCCCAAAATACGTGCGGGCGAGGTAAGCGCACGTAATATTGTTCAAACGATTTTGATTGAAAACTGGTATACCGTTCGTGTCCGCGATAGTACATCAGTAGGTATTACAGGAATGTTTATCTTAACCACACTTGTGATAAAATTACATTTTCCTGATGGTTAGGGTAACCAGAGATTGTCCAGCATATGCCGTTGTCCATTGCCCATTGCCAACATTAAGAAATAAACACATTTTTAGAGTTTTGTTTTGAGAAACAATTTCGAATTTGGTTTGATTGGTGACTCAGTTCCAGCAGTAACGTCTTTATAATCCATTCAGATTTTGTACCCCGTAAAGTTTTATAAAATGTGTTAGGTAAATCACTATACTGGTTAACCCACTTTTAATAGAAGTCATTATGTACATATTAGGTATAATAATTGCTTTTGTTTGCAACTTATAAGCTAGTGCTAGATTGCAGTTCCACTTGAAGGAAAGCGGTGACACAATCGAAGTTGGTAAAGCACACTAGCTCATTATTGTATAGGAATGTGTCTTGTCACTGATTCTCTAAGCGCAGATACATATTACATTGATGCACGTCGCAACACACTACTGCGCAACAGTGTGCACCAGCTTTAGATAGCCAATGAGGATTAGAAGATTCTGATAAGATCCATGTACCTACCGCTTGTAGGCGCACTGAAATGTGATTGAGCACAAAGCCTCTCGGATCATCAGTGCGGAGTTTTCGATTTCCGCTCGATTCCCCCACTTTATAATATTAACTTGTCGACAGCTTCCCTACAATCGTAACAGAGGATTATACGTTTTGCTTTATCCTTTATTCATATATGAGAAAGAGACGCCTGTATCGCAGCAGATGCATTGGTCACTGGTCAATGCAACCCTGTAACTAACTTATTTTTGACCTAATCGAATTAAATTTACCAACTAGTGATATTTTTCATTTCGTAACTAATAGTTTTTTAGTATCATATTTTATCAAAACTAATGATGTGAATGACTTTTCTTCATATGTTAATTTTGTATCTTGATTACGATATAATGTTTCTTCTTTTTTTAAATAATATATCTATGAGATATATAATAATATATATTATAAAGATTTTAATAATAATATATCTATGTTCTTTAGGTTTTATTTTACACTATTTGGCACCTACCACAAAATATTTCTTCACTGCCCAAACTGTTAGAAAATGCCCAAGGCAGTAAGTCCGCCTTGTAGTTTATGTGCATAAAGTTAAATAAATAAATAAAGATTTTAATGCCCATGACATAATCACATCAAACTATAACTCTCCTTTAAGCGACAGATCAACGAACAATTTATATAATATGCAGGAAGTCTGAAATCTTACAGAGTAAAGTCGCGCGACCATGAGAGGCGCGCTCCTAGCAAGTTATACAATGTAAAATCATTAAGTCCACCCAGTGCAAATACTCGTAAAGTAAGTAAATGACTAAATGCTCTAAGCGTCTTAACACAGTGGAAGCGGCGCGGGCAGCGGATGAGCGGAAAATAATTTTATTTGGAAACATGGAAGGAAACATGCATGAAATGTGTCACTGAAAACAGCGAAGCTATAACTTAGCTCGCTTAGTATGGCTCGTATTCACACGCCTTTCGACCCGCCATGGATTGTGCCCGCCTGCTTATTGACACTATTCATAAACAATTTCATCTAAACTGATCTAACAACTGCAACTTGCAACGGAAATTCATTTGTTTCACGCCGCATCGCATCGCATCGCAGTTATGTGTGGGAGCCCTAAATCCCATGAGGCTCTCAAGCTGGTAACTTTTTAGCCAATATATAAGCGTGGCTCTACCTGAAATTCGAAATCGTTAACTTGTATTTCGACTGTAGGTGTAAATGACGATTACTTTGACTGTTAGCCGTATTACATATTACACACCAGCGCCCCTAGCGGTAACTATCAAAAACGAGGAAAATGTACGGGAAACTGACAGCTTGATCAAGCTCGTAAACTATTAGAACCCGTACCCCCAAGTTCACACCACGAAGGCAACTCAGCGTAAACTGCGCTTCAGCTTCGTAGTATTCTGCCAGCTGTGAACGCTCCCCGAAAGCGGAAGACGACCTCATGTAAACGAGTAACAAAATATTCCCAAGGTACACTCGGTATTTACAGCGTTTTAGCTAAACCGAAAGCGGTAGTTGACAGCCGTAGTGATAGCGAGAGCAGTAGATAGGATGCTAGGAATCGTTCTTCCGATACCCACTCCTTGTACCCGCTCATGGGTCCCGCTGTCCGCGCCAGCTCCTTCAGTGTTAAACACTAATGATTTTCGAGGGCGGTGCCACGATAACTAATACTTTATTGGCCGTATGTTTGGCGACCGTGCGTCATAGGCACTCCCTGGGACAGTGTTGCGGTGCCCATAGTTGTTTTTGTTGCTAATTTAAATAGACGATGGAGTTTCGGATTACTAATTGAGATTGATTTTTTTATGTCAGTGGGTTATGTAACTGTGGTCGCTAGGGACGAATTAATAGCGATATTTTTGGTGTCGAAGATAGGTACATAGATTTAGAACACCTTTATTGTTTTCACTACATGCTAGTGAAAACACCTCTTACCATCAGGCGAACGCTTTGGTTGTCTCGTCACTAAGTTGCATATATACCTACCTATACATGTAGCTTATTAGACTTCTAAGTTCTTTTTTGACTCGCTCCTCCGCATTACCATTACTATGAACCCGCAACATATAATTTAAAAAAGCTATTTATAGGAGATCGAAAAATATAAATTCCACTTCCCCCTTTTGAAAAGCAAGATACAAGTAAAAATCATGCAGGCCGATACAACCCCAAAAAGGCAGAGGTAGTCAACCTGCAAGTAGTAAGACTATAAATTGGTAATTTCATGTTTCCCAGACATCTCAGATGTCTCTTTAGGAGTTTGAATTAATAGTTGATAGTTACGAATCCAACCCCACAATTAAATCCCGACCAGGTCAAGGGAGCATCCCCTATGTTTAATATGTTCAACTTCACACAAAGGCCCTCACGGTGGGCAGTCGGTCCAATTACTTAGGGCATGTGCGCACTGTCGTCCGGATACGATGCAATATTAACCAACCGGTTTTCAGGTGCACAGGCGGGAAGTTAAATCTTTAATGACGCAGTCGTATTGACTATTCTCGAAATGTATGCCTAGTACAAAGACTAGATGTTAGATCGTGATTGAAATGGTTTTCGATTTCCTCTTCATTGGCTAGTTTCATTACTAAGCTAAAGGATGGCTGGTGCTTTTCTGCGCACGTCGTCTTTACCGACGTTTAGTTTTCAGGATAGTTACACGATTTTGATACACTCTAATCTTCGCACCCAAATTGTCATGGAGAGTATGTAAGATAGATATTTGTTGTTTCGTAACTGACTAGGTAACGAGTATTCCAAACTTTAATCGTCCAAAACGGTGTACAGAGCCAAGCTTGATTGTTATTTTATAACTCGATGGTTTTAAAAACTTAAATTCTGATAGTGAACTGATTCCTTTTTCATATCTATGTCTTTTCATTACAGAAGGTCGGCGGTGGCGGTTAGTGTCCGAATAGTTAATTTGTGCATAACAAGTCTTAATATCTTTTTTATAGACCTTAATTCCGGTTCTCTGATATACCAGAACTGTTACAGGTTGCTTATTATCTCTGGGCATGTGTTTCATCCATGTTCTCCTTATTTTGCGCTGCTTGATTATTTAAATCGGCTCAACCATTATAGCTATTCGGTGGACTTGATAGCACTTAAGCACATCTTACTTGTTAACCTATAAATAAGCCTTTGAGAAGGTGAGAGGACCGATTTTCAAAGACCACACTCGATAAATTTGCGTGCATTTATAATACAGTTATATGCCCACTTATCTATTACAAACTGTGGTACTACAATGTGCTGTCCTATTGTCGAACTTGCGTCACGTTTGCCACAATGCTGACCAGAAAACAACTTTAATTTTCCACCATGAGCTATCGATTGGCGTCTTTGTATTGATAGTAATAAGGGTGTTGGATACCGCAAGTCGTGTGGTAATTTTGACAAGACAGGTAGTAGAGCTACACACGGCCGCGTCACGAGTCGAGGGCCAGAGCACGAGCCTGTATTGGGAATTACAATGGAGTGGCCATATTTGGCACGACTTGATTTAATAAGTATATCTACCTATTGACAAATGTTCGTTGGCATTGATAATATTATATTCAAATCGAATGAAAAATAGAAGACATAATACACTGGAACACCTCGAAGTTCAGAATTATTAGGGTTCAGTCAGACAGCGTGTACCTATACAATGTCACGTAATTGTTTCAACGGTTTAAGTGTTATATATACCTACTACCTACATATAAGTATGTAGGTTTTTTAATATGTCTGCTACTGGCCACTAGTGATCGCACTTGCAGAATTCAGCCTGCAAATCTTTGACTATATCACAGATAGCAACTCTTTTCATCTCTGAAAGTCGCTGCGAGTCTTTACCTACTGCTTCTTTCTTAACATTCGTATTTTTTTCCATATATCCCTACCGTCGCCGTCGGTTTTGGAGACTTTAAATAAATTACCCTTGGATAAATAAATTTAATAAGATCGCGAAGGTAATATTATTTATAGGTAATAAATAGTGTTATTAACTATCAATTATGTATTTATTTTTTATTTATTTAATAATTGTATTAGGTAAAAACAAACACAAGACAGAGAAAATAAACCATATGAAAAAACACATACACAATACAATTTTAGATTACAAATCAGTTTCGGATTTTTGGGTTAATGCCTACAGTGTAAAACAGCGTTAATCCTATTCTAAGTTTGAAAATGTCCTAAAATCCTATTTTAAATTTGTTAATGAATTTTGTGTTATGATTTAAAGGATCGAGACTAAACTCGAAGGTTAAGGACAAGGGGCAAGTGTTTGAATAATTTTTCTTAAGAATTATCAAAATATTCGTATTATCTTAGAATAATAACGCATATTATTCTAAGCGTATTATGGTATGGCAGCTGCTATTAGTGGTATATTTCATTTTCGATTTAAATCCGTTGCCGTGGTGTAATTTAAAATGCTCTTTTTCTTTCCGCAAAAAAGTCAATATTAACAGTTCGAGTATCGTTCATAATAAACAAATAGGAATTATGCACTATATGTGCTAATGTTACCGTTAAACTTTGCAGCACACCTTTAGCTTTAATATGGAAAGACGGACCACTGTTCGACCTGTGAAAATACCACTAAAAGAACTGTAATAACTGGAATTGTCCACGTGATGTGGAAACAAAGAGACTCTGATTTTGCATTGTCAGTAACAAATGAAGTAGCTGATGTAATGCTTGATCTTCTGCGTATTTGCCCGAATGCCCCAGACGGAGGGTTATGTTTTTCGAGTGAATGTATGTGTGTCTATGGCCTACAGCCTAAACTGCGTGATGGACAGTAACTTATAATATGTCGTTAGATTCGTCTCAGTTGTGGGAGTGACTTAGAATATATATTTTTCAAAATAAATAGTATGACGGCCGCCAGCCGCCATTTTGTGTATTTTTAACCGGCTTCAAAAAGAAGGTTCTGTATTCGACGCGTATGTATGTAATATTGATAAAAATGCGTAATATTAATATATGTTAGTCTATGTGGGCTTCTAAACAAATTTACCAAATTTTATGAGTGTATGTATGTATGTAGGTATGTATGTATGTATGGAGGTTTGTCCACGGATTTCTCAGAAACTACAAGTCAGATTTTGAAAATTCTTTTTGCAATAGTTAGAATATTTTTCAACTTAGGGTAGAGTACAAGTTTCATCAAAATCGGTCCAGTAGTTTAAGAGATATAAACTTTTTATGTTTTCAGTAAGTTACTGTAACGTAGACGTTCGAGTTGCGTGATAGTGCTGATACCTATTTAGGTAAAATAAGTCACTAAAAAGTGTTAAATAAACTATTTAAAAAAAAATAAAAACCGACTTCAAAGTAAATTATCTAAAAAGCATAAAATAACGAAAATATATTGAAGTCGGTGTCAGCTGGTGCTAGTGTTAGTTAACATGATGTGCTAGCACCGACTTCAATATATTTTCGTTATTTTATGCTTTTTAGATAATTTACTTTGAAGTCGGTTTTTTTTTTTTTTAAATAGTTTATTCTACTTCCATAAACATTAATATGGGTATTCGATGATAGGTGTTAACGACACGAGTTGAAATATATATACATGTGTATACGTATTATGTATGTATAATGTCATTTAGGACCATTGTTTGTTCGCAGTCGGGCTTTTTTATGCTTTCATAATTATTACTTGTTGTTGTTAACTTTTAATAGAAGCAAAATATTTATGATTCCGATGTTATCAATAAGTATGTATACATTTATTGTCTTGTTAAAATAAAACCACACATTATTACTTCGACATTTTCTCAGTTGAATGCCAAAATGAGCGACAGTTAATAACTGAAAAACAATTTATCTACCCAGTAAAGCATCACTCGCCTCCCTGCTAGGCGGACTCACTAATTCCAGATTGTTTCTAAGAAATCAGTCTGAGATGTCTCTTTATGAGAAACGATAGGAAAACTCGGAGCAGGTACAGCTCAGACGTAAGTTAGAAACCATAGTCTGCTGTCTGCAGTATAATCCGTTATATGGTACTTCATTTGCGAGTTAGTTTTGGATAGGCGGTCTAAAGAGTTTAAAGTCGTTTGTGAAGTATGGAGATTTTTAAACAAAAGACCATCACCTAGAAATATGTAAATTGGTCCAATATCTAACTTTAACAACTACACCTACTGTACCTATTACCTACTTATTGTATGTAGCGCGCTCCATCAGTAGAGCCCTTACGGGCTCCCCTGCCATCAAGAACCGGCGTCCCTATATAGGCCACCAGTTGTGGGCAAATAAGACACCATAGTCAAACATTTACACTTAATTTCACCCAACTACCCCAGATGGAGGATTATGTTTTTCAAGCTTACATAGTTATATACATACATTATTATGACGATTTAGTTGAGTGTGAGAGAATGACGCAGGATATAAAAGAAAAAAAGATAGTTGGTAGTTTAGTAATGTATGGGACTGTCCAGATAGCTAGGACCAGGCAAGTTCTAAGTTCAATTAACTTAACACATTGGACGTAATATTTAATCCATACCAGGCGTATATATATATACCTATACTCAACTAATTTTAAATCATCAGCTATACGTAGCTTCGTCTCGATTGAAGGGTGCTTGTCGCCCGATCCGTCTCCGTACCGTCTTGACCCGTTCCCCTACACGGGAATTCGATTAGGCACCGGATAATTGAGCCCACCCGTACGCACAACCCACTTCCCCCGGTGCCATCTGGGTACCATACACCCATAGGGATTTAAATTGAAATTCTGAATAGCGGCGGAAAATTAGCAATATCTTGAGAAATAGTAATTTATTAAAGAATATTTCTTCGGGTGTTAGTATTACGTGTATGTACTTACTTATTTATGCCCACTGTGATATTGCATAAAAAGTTGTTGTCGATGGGGTTGACGTTGCGAACGCTTAGAAATTGTGTGTGGTGTGCAGTTAGAAACCTTTTCTTTTTTGATGTCGGGAAGGAAATTTTCAAAAAGAACTCGTAGTGGCAGAGGCCAGGTTATGTGGGGTTTTTACCCACTAAACCCTCCCCGGTTGCCTACATCGACCCTATGGAGACTCCGTTTAGACCTCCTAGAGTCTCTCTAGCGCCAGACGCTCGCCAGAGCCCGACCCGAGGGGAACAGAAATGGGAGCATCGGAGCGTGCATTGGACAAGTTTCTTGACATAGAAATACAACCACGTATACAAGAATCCACTTAGATATATAATAATAGCACGTGAATAACCATTTATATACGAACATAACTATGAAAAAAACGAAAAACAAACCGGCCGTCACCAGTCATGTATAATTTCACCTTTTCCACAATAAATGTTGTCTAATTGTGGGGTTGTGCAACAATATTGAATGACGTAATAATTAACGATCGTAAACAATTAACATGCAAGTTTTCTAGAATGAGTTGAAAGGGAGTGTTATAAGCAAAATAAAAGAAATAAAAATGTCTTTATTTCTACTACATTTAGATTAGCGTAGTAAACAAATCTTTATTTACAAAATAAAGTATTTACATTTTTGTATTTACCTAAACTAATAAAAAAGCTCCTTCGAAGTCGTCGCCGTAATTTTTTTTACTCATTTTAAGCTAGTGATTGACTGCAATCCCTTCTGATGGAAAGCAGCGCAACAATCGATGATAATAAAAACCGACGCAGGCAAACTAGAACTTAGCTGTACGCATTACAAATGATGAAGCAAATCGCTTAGTCCGGACTGACAGGACATTTAAAACGTAAGGGTGCGTAACTGACGTGTATTTAGTCGTCCGCTGGCGATGGTATAATCAAGCCATGTAGTTCCTGCACATCTGTAGAATATCGAGAGGCTTGTAACTCTGCGTTTGTGCTCTAAGCTTTTTAAATTAGCCCCCACTAATTCTGTATCACCGATTAGCCTCTTAACACGCCTCTCCACAGGGTCCAAAGCTGCTAGATGACATTTCGCTGTACCAGCCAACTTTTTTGGTTAGGGAAGTTGTTATACAACGTTTTCTCGTAGTTCAATGCTCTACATACATACTTACATAAGTACCTACTAAATACTTCACAGCAGCAGCGTCGTATTAGTTTTCAGAAAAATATTAACTAAAGAAGAAAATTATTATTGACTAGCTGAACCGCGCAGCTCCGCCCACGTTATTTTTTCAACTTTTTTATGGATTTTTCCCAATTTTTTTCTTCTAAACCACCCCTGAGTTAGAGCGAACAAAACAAAAACAGATATTTAAATTGGCCAAGCCGTTTCTGAGATTTAGCGAGACATCAATTCATTTTTAGGGTTCCAGAAATAAAAGGTGAAAAAGAAACCCTTATGGTCTGAGTTCGTCTGTTTGTCTGTCACACCTATATATTTCAGGAACTACTCATGCTAAACGATAACTCGATTTGAATTTTGAAACTTGGAATAGTGTTAGATCTTGCTTACCAAACCCCATGGCAAATGAAAAAAATTCTATTTATTTCAAAATGTGACTACTATATCGAGTAGGGAATCATATAAAAGGGCTTCATGTGCACATCTCAAAACAGATTTTTATTTTGGTTTATGTCACATAGTTGTTGGCTATAATAAAAAATGAAAAAAAAAACCGCCGCTTATCAGAAGTTTGTGGAGGGAAAAATCTGAAATAATTATGGGTAATATATATCTATGTAATTGGACGGTTGGTAATAATGCGGATTTCGACCCATAAATTTTTCAAATAATTATCTTATAGAATTTTTTGCTACTCTCTCGACCTGTAGTCTAAGCCAAAATAATGATGTACGGAATGCAAACCGAATATTGGACTTAGTTTTTTCTAATGACGCAGTATCAGTTAGGGAATGTGATGAGCCATTAGCAGTACCAATAGACTTGCACCACAAACCTTTGATTATTCAGTCAGAATTTAAAGAAATACACGGGTTACAACGTAACCTGACTATACGCGTACTATGACGCCATTCGGTCAGAACTAGATGTTATTGATTAGAATACCCTTGGTGTGCGAATCCGACTCGCACTTGACTGGTAGTTTTATATATAAGAAGAAGAAGAAAATAATACAAGGTACATGTTTTTTGTTAAAAAAAATAAACGTTGTTAACTCTCCGGATGTACTTATTAGATAAATAAAATTATCATTAAATATTCCTTCAAGAGCTATTAGATATAATCCTCCCGTCGAGTTAGCGTACCACTGGCCAGTTTCCTTTCTTGTCAATTTCACTAATTTACTCATTAGACACATAGACAGTTTCGGTAGGTTGACAATTTCGCTAGCTAGGAATTTTCCTGCTTCTACAGTTTTCTCCTTCGCTAGTCCCACACATCTAATCTACCAACTATCGGCAAAATATTTTTTCCTGTGAGATCGAGTAAGAGACGACGAATTAGCTAAATAATAATTTAACATAGATTTATTTTGTACTACTGTTGCAGACATACTGTGAGAAGACAACTAAACAACAGTGCACATAACAACAGCTCACTGCTAAACAATGACTTTTTTATGCGAGATTAGTTCAGTTTATTTTGTGTTCAGCACTTGTGCACCATTTAATTTAGTTACTTTATTTTGTCCTGTTTATTTAAGTTATGATTTTCGGTTTCTGAGTACTACAAAAACTGTTTGGCATTTTTCCCTATAGTCGTGAGAACCTAAAAATAGCTCTCTGTTATCTTTAATGTTTCGGTATTCCCTTATTAGCTGTAGGTAGCAAAACCTTAAAAATAAATAAATCTATTTTTTCTGGACAGAGAAAACACTCGAAAAAACTCACGTATTGGCGGTAAGCAGTTAGAGGACCAACAACACCTCAAAGTAAAGGAAAATGCAGTTTGTCGAGCGTCTTGGCGAGTCCTCTGTGGAGCAGCACTTGCAACACATTGAGCGGCGCGGCGAGCTCGACGAGCAACACGGCGCGCAACACGACGTGCAACACGGCGTGCAACACGGCGTGCAACTCGACGTGCAGCTCGACGTGCAACACGGCGTGCTTCTCGACGTGCTACACGACGAGGGTCGCGACGTGAATCGAGGACGACGGAGGCAGCGACGCCCGCGACGCAACTGCAAACCGCCATGCGTTGTGGTCCCTGACAGCATGCTTGGGTAAGCTTATTTTTATATCTACTTGTATACAGGACGCCGATTTAATCACTTATTTATCTTATTTAAGATGGGCGAAATACGTCAGTTTTTGATCGATGTCGCAATAAATAAAATTTCAGTTTTAATATTATTCACATTTTGTCTAAAGGTGCGCGTCCATTGACAGGCGCCGGACGCACCGCACGCACGGCACGCAACGGATTTTAGTTTGCTTTGTATGATTTTACATAGCGCTGCGTCCATTATCCGCGCCGGCATTTTCCGATGCGGGCCGTCAAAATCATAGAAATCAAACTAAAATCCGTTGCGTGCCGTGCGTGCGATGCGTCCGGCGCGTGCCAATGGACGCGCACCTTAAGAGTGCTGTTTCTCATTGATTTGGGTAATGTAACGGGCTGGTGATACATTTCATAAAATCTTGCAAGTAATTAAATCGGCAACCTGTATTATCATTTATTTCTGCACTCACAAACGTCAATTCACTTTAATTATAATTAAGTCCTTTTTAAAATCTGACTGTCGGAGCCGTTTATGATTATTTTCGATTATTTATTACGAGATAATCGGTATCTCTACTCACTATCGTAGTATTAAGTATTAATTGACTTCGGATGTCGAATTAATCCGGTTTAAAAAAAATGGATTTATAATAACTAACTATAATTGATGCTTGAAGGTGCAGCAGTTAGACCTTTATAATGTTGCTCTCCATCTAATGCTGCCAGATCTGTAATCGCCCCGAGGAACTCGTAAACAGTTCGTAAATGCTTTGTCTTAAATTGATTGAAGGATCATAGCAATGAGGACGTATGGATCATAGCATAGAGTGAGAAAATTAATATATTCTGGCTACTGGCTACATCAAGTTAACAATGTAGGCGTTATGTAGTTATTAAGATGCAACGAGTTTGTAATGGTTTACGGTTGGTTAAGTTTATGTGTACCCATTTCTACTACTATTTGCGTACTTTCAAATAAAAAAAACGGTTAAGTGCGAGTCGGACTCGGGTATTAAAATAATTTTAAAATTCGTCTAACACCTCAGACAGCAAAAAAAATTTAACCCCCGACCAAAAACGAGGGGTTATAAGTTTGACGCATATGTCCGAAAGTCTGTCTGTCTGTATGTCTGTATGTGGCATCGTAGCGCTCCAACCAGTGGACGGATTTCAATGCGGTTTTTTTTTATTTGAAAGCTAGTTTAAAAGAGATGGTTCTTAGCTATGTTTCATGAAAATCAGTCCAGCCGTTTGAAGACCATCAGCTCTTTTCCGAGTCGAGATAGGGATATTACGCATACAATAGACATTCTTCATTACTTCTGTAAGGGCTCCCACACATAACTGCGATGCGATGCGGCGAGAAACAAATGAATTTTCGATACAAGTTCCGAACTTGTATCGAAAATTCATTTGTTTCTTACCCTTAGTCCGAAAGATCTGTAATTTAAAACATATGTAAAACCGATGATAATAAATAAAACGGTAACCTTCACCAGGGTCTGATGAAGGTGAGGATCTCGGCCCCAATAAAGGTAGACTTATCGAGTTTGGGCTCGTTGGATAGGTCTCAACGAGTAGTTGCTAGAAAAATGGTGATCAGGGACTGATGATGGAGCAGAAAGGCGGTCACAGTATCTCTGCACCAATAAACGTAGACCCACCGAATTTGGGCTCATTGGGTAGGTTTCGACGAGTAGGTGCTAGAAAAATGGTAATCAGGGTCTGATGATGGAGCAAGACAGTGGTCACGGGATCTCTGCTCCAATAAAGATCACTGAATTTGGATTCGTTGGATAGGTTGCTACGAGTAGTAGGTAGAAAAATGATGATCAGAGTCTAGTAATAGGAACAGGAACTCGGCACCATTAAATGTAGGACCCACTGAATTTTAAATATATGGTTAAATCTTGACGAATAGTAAGTAGATAGATACTGATCAGGATCATCCTGAACTCTTAAAATGTCTTTCCTGCGCAGAAGAGTTCGTTCACTGATGTCGGTTTTTTTTTAAATTATACTTTTTATCTTTTAGGTATGGAACCTTAAAAGTATATTATTATTATTTCGATTAATTTAAGTAGTTATTAATACGCTTATAAATTAGGTAGGTACTTTAGGAACTATGAACCAACGAAAGTAAATAGAATTACCTAAGACCTACATTATATAGCAATACAACCTCAACAAACATGAGAATAGTCTCCGCTTTTTAAAAGCTTTTATTTAAATTGCAATGTATGTATGTATCTATGTATGTATGTATCTATGTATGTAATTTGTTCGGGTGGAATATTGCAACTCAATTTTCACCCATTTCTACACGTTAAAATCGTTTGAATTTTTGCACATGTGTCAAGGACTGGTGAAAATACAATAATATAGTATCATCGAGCTGACCTAATGATGGAGCTCGAAATCGGATAAGGGAACCCTTGGATGGCTACTAGTAAACTCATCGAGTTTAGGCTCATTTGATCCGTTTTAGAGAGTTGTATTCATTGTACCTAATAATGAGGACCTGATGATGGAATTGTAAGGTAGGTGACGGAACCCTGGAATGGTTACTAGTAAGCACATCGAGTTTAGGCTCATTTTATTCGTCTTAAAGAGTTCTATTCACATTTCCTAATAATGAGGACCTTATGATGGAATTGGAAGGTAGGTCACGGGACCCTGGAATAGTTACTAGTAATCAAATCAAGTTTAGGCTCATTTCATTCGTCATAAAGAATTCTATTCACATTGCCTAATAATGAGGACCTTATGATGGAATTGGAAGGTAGGTGACGGAACCCTAGAATAGTTACTAGTAATTAAAACTTTTAATATCCATTTATAACGTCATTACACAATTTATATGATATAAACGCTTGTCGCGAGATTTACCTATAAGAATATACTTACAAGAAAATTAATAATTAGATTTTATTGACTTTAAGTTTTAAAATTTTCAAACTATGTAAGTACGAGTAGGTACTATAATCTCGCGACAAGCTTTCATATCATATACATTGTGTAATGACGTCATAAATAGATATTAAAAGTTTTAAAGGAAAAGCTTATGTTATTCTTTTTAGCGCATTTAAATAAAAGCTTGTTTTTTAAAAAGCTTTTTACGTTAAATTTTAACAGTTGAAATCACAACTAGTTTTTACTCACAAACACTTGATACTTTTGATTACTAATCGATTGCGTGGATATTACGCCTACTTGCGACTCTGCAAGTTCGTTCTAAAAATATCTACTTAGTTATTGATTTGGATTTGCTTCAAGTCTTTGTTCGCAACATTAGCTTCTATAAGAATATAAAATTATACGAAGCGGCCCTTATTGTTGGCTTTTTGATTATATTGATAGAGCGTTGTAAGTATTCGTACGTAGTGGATTAAAGGATCTTATCTTTTACTTTCTATAGCCCGGTCTTGACTGACGTGGCGGGTCACCCCCTTCCCTCTAATATGGTTGAGGGGAGTGATGGCTGCCGCTCGAGTCAACTGGTGCGCGGGTGCTGCATGTCTCCCATTGGCCTTTTAGTTTGTTGTAATTTTGTCGTATTTTTTTTCTTTTCTCTCTTGTTTGTCTTTCGAAGGACACACTATTGCTGAGGTTGATCCAATTGTATCAAGACAATGTTTAAAAAAAGTGAATAGTTGACAAGCCCGCTGAGTTTCTTGCCGGATCTTCTCAGTTGAGGCCGCGTTGTGATCCGTTGGTAGCTTTTAAAAAAATGACCATTCAAAAGTGCTGTTAACCCTATTTGAAATAAATAATTTTGACTTTGACTGGAGACTTTATACCGTATATTTACGACGAGGAATATTGGGGGCCGAAGAGGGTGGGTAGAAGTAAAGGCTTTAATAATTATTTGCAACTACTTCATTAATATCTCACTGCTACACTACTGTGTCATTATCATATCGCAGACATTGTATTGATTTACTTAAAGATAATACTTAGGTACATAGATGATCTCTGAGTGCGGCAGTTACAACTAGAGTAATATTTTTTTCATACTCGTATAAAATTGAGACAGAACGATGAACGATCTCCAGAATATAAAAAAATCAATTGATTAAGAAATTCGGGTACATTTATCAATTAATTTAGTTTTCCATGGAGTATAAAATAAATAAAGTACACACACACAAACACAGGCCAAAAAAGCACAGACAGAGGCCTCAAGATTACGGCGCATGCTATGGGTTGCATTGTTATAATCGCTGGATTAATGGAAATGTACATAATTTTAACTACTACTATGGTTACGATGTGCGACGCTGCACTAATCGCACGTGACGTCACACTTATAACGTGATTCTTCAATGGCGTCGCACATCGAGGCTGTGGTCGCCGCGCGATAATTCGTGATTGTGCCGGCCTCAGCCGATTGCCGATTGTGCAAATATTACACTTGCAACGTGCAGCTACAAACTATTTGATCAGTTGGAATTGGAATATTATGGATTTTTAATGAAACTATCCATTCTTAACGCCTCTAACGCAGCCCTTCTACTCACAAATGAAAAGAAAGTCAAAAATTGTTTTGTGTGAAAGCTTTTCGTACATAAAAATTAATCCCTACGGTAATCTTGATATTTCTTCAAAAGTACTAGCGAAGTACTAGCGTATTGGAAGTACTAGCGATTTGAAGTCATGTAATGCGATCGACCCATCGAATATTCGACACACACCTACTCTGCTGCAAACCAAGCACCCTGGTAAGGCTCCCTGTCCACCGGAGCGGAGCGAGGCAGTGGAGCGGAGAAACTGAGAAATATTAACCAATAAGAATGCACAAAATGTCCGCTCCTTTTTAGTGGACAGGGAGTTGCGAACTAATTTAAAAATTCATACAAAACCAGGGCGTCTACTCGCAAAATCGACAACGATGAATTCGAAACGATACGATACTCCTCCGAATGTATCGCAACTGCCCTACTCTAACAAATGTTCGAATTTCTCATCGATTATCGTAACCATAGACTAACGGTCTTATTCATAAAAAGTTATCACACACTTATAGGCTCGCTATAGTATGATTTTCAAAAAGTATTATTCATAAACGCATTTTAGCACTAAAACGTTCTTTAGCTATGTTATAAAGTTATAGAGGGCAGACCCCTACTATAACAGTGCTATAAGCGTGATATAAGGTAAAAAATGGCCGACTTTCAACAGCTGATTATTAATTATTAAGAAAATGACATTTGTGTCAGTGTCACATCCATCAGTTCAATTTTTTTCTTTAGTTGAGCCTCATTAGGAAGGCAAAGAGTTCTAGCCCATACAGGTTTCATATCCGTTCAATTTCGTAAGAAATCAAAATCAAATCGACAGTCATCGTTTCGTAGACAATAAAATGTTTTATAATCTGTAATAATGTCTATGATCACACCTAGGCGGTGTGTAGACACATATTATCTGTGGGCGATTGGGTGTATTCGGTCAATTTGTTGACTAACTTCATTATAATGGCAATACTTTGATTGAAAAACGTTCTATAGAGACGTATTAGTTATAGATGGTCTATGAAACGTTTATGAATAAGCAACTTTATAGAACGTTTTATAACCTTATAGAACACTATAACTAATCAGTGCTTAAAACCTTTGATAAGCTTTTTTTATGAATAAGACCGTAAGTATTTAATTATTTTTACGAAGTTCGGAGTGAACGGAGTGAATGTTTAGTGCAGTTTAAAAAAAATACTGTACTTATATATAATATTATCTACGACGTAGACAGAATTTGGTCAGAATCTTGGCGGAATATGACACAAGACATCTTGATGCGTAGCATCCTAAATCCTAATAGTCTGTCACATCTAGCTAGCGTGCCGCCGATAAGGACAGACAATCATCATTCGTACACGTATCACACGTTATGGATATTTATTAAAATGCGTCTATTATGTGGTTTAAACAATATTTCCTAATGCAATTAAATTTAAAAACTCCAAAGCTAGATCGCGAAAAAACTTCAAGCACCTAACCCGCACCACTCGCACCCGCACAAAAATCATATGCTCTGATTCTTTCTATCACATTTAATATCACGTATATAAATGCATTCTTTTCTTGTGTGAATGAGAAAGAAAGTGTCCAGCTCTCTAGGGATTTCTTCCTCTAAGATCTACGAGCTGTCTCCAAGTACTTTTTTTTTTTCAAATCTTGCTAATCGCGCTATATCTAAAAGTTGCTATTAGGTACTTATTTTAATCACTTACCTATATGTATCCTTTGACGATACACAATTTCTAGTACATTTTATGAACTAGATTATCTTTAAAATCTGATAAAATCACAGGCGAAAATTGAAACGATAATGCCGACGACACCTTACGAGGTATCGTCGAGATTATCGTAAAAGTGACGTTAGGGTCGTTGTCAAATTCAAATATTCGATACGATACTTTATGACTACGAGTAGGGTTACTGACGATAATGTCGAATAATGTATCGGTCGTTCATTCAACGAAACGACATTGAAAACGATGTAACTAAGAGTAGGATTCGACACGACAAATGTCACGATATATCGATTATCGTTTTTGAGAGTAGACGCCCAGTAAGCGGAGCGGGATAGCGGAGCGAGGCAGCGGAGCGGGCGCAAGGCGCGCCCGCAGTGTGCAGTCCGTCTTGTTGCGTGCGTGACCGTAAACTCCGGTCCGCATTACTTTCTCGCTCCGCTCCGCACCCTCACTCCGCTCCGGTGGACAGACACAGTACGCAACTCCGCTCCGCCTTACTCCGTCACTCCGCTCCGCTGCCTCGCTCCGCTCCGGTGGACAGGCAGCCTAAAGTCCGTTCATACCCACGCATTTAGAATACTAAACGGTATTCGATCATTAAGATTTTACTGACTCGTACTACCTCAATGCATTATTCCCGCTTAAATTGATATTAAAATAACCAGGATAGTATTGTTATTAGGTACCAATAAACACAAAAGGTGTGAGTAGTCCTTTGGTTGTTAGTCATTTAACTTCCCATGTCTTAAATTATCGATTACTTGATCGATAATCGATGAGTTGTACCTATCGCCATCTTACCCGGGACTTGTTCTTGACTACATTAATATTTTCATACAATGTTCGTTCTCTATGAACTTTAATGGCGAATACTCGTTTCTTTACTGTGTTATTTTAAGTGTAAATATACTAGTTTTTAAGTTATGTTATACTTAATGAATAATACTTTGTTGCTGTTGGTAAGTTGAGGCTTCCGATATATATGATATTTTATTATAAGCGATTAGGTATTTTTAGATCGGTACTGCTACATACTACTTTGGTTTATGCTGTAATATAAATATGTATACATTTAAAAATACATTAATCTCTTACAGGATAGAGGGATATAACATCTATCCTTTGAAAGATCGGGGCGACTATCCCTTACGCTAGGAATAGATGCCCTTTTGTATTTTAAGCAATACGAGTACATGCAAAAAAATAAGTGATTGACTCCTAAATGTGTTCTCAATGAACCAATGTATTAATAATACTAGCTCTTGTTTACCACCACTGTTGGGCACGGGCTTCCCCACAAAATGAAGGGAGCTTAGGCTATGGCCTAATGACTAGGTATGGTCCACTACGCTGGCCAAGTGCGGGTTGTTTATTTTAATTTTTTTTAGGAGGACAGTTGCTGTTGGCCGCAGATGGCCATTACAGCTTCACCGGACAAGAGGGCGAGCGATTAAAGCGCTCCAGCCAGAAAGGCAGGGGGGGGGGGGGAGCGACGAGCTCAAGGGCACCTCAGGGAGGCACGGCCTCGGCTTGGGCTGTCGGGAGGGCTGATTTTACCACCGGTTTACAACGCGCCCCCACTGAGAAGAGCCGGCAAGAAACTCAGTGGGGTGATGCTCGTCGTTGAGGTCGCATACGTACGACCCTTCGGCCTCGCCGGCGAGACCGGTGTCTGTTTGATAGTGTAGCATACGGTTGTCGGGGAGGGGCAGGCTCAATGCCCTGGTCCAATAGGGCCGACATTGGGTCTGGGGGATCTATCAATACCTCTGTCTGAAGGACTAGGAACATAATCGGCGGCGGGGGTAACAACGGTAAAATTGCAAAAATAGCCTTTGTTTAAAGAGTTCGATGGATCAATCCGCTATTGCATTGGCTATGAAAATTATATGTACTTATACCTCAGATCTTCAGCAAATAGTTTTATTGATTAGATATTGGATTAAATATAACGTTTTCAAGCAATATGTATTTAAAAAATGTACTACGTTGGATATGAATTGTGTTAGCGTTCAATATCCGTTCATCGGATAGATGTCAAACTTGGACTATAAAAAGCATAATAACCTATTCTACAATTTGTATTGATTACATTTCTTAATTTCATTCATGTTTTACAAGAAATTATAGAAAAACCAAGTACGCGATGCATTTCCCCTTGCAGCGCCCCCGCAATCGCCTTCCACCAGTCTTTCGTGGACTGTTATGGAGGGTGGACGTGCTCGATTTTTTTTTGACAAGACGAATTTAATTTTAATGATTTTGAACATATTTTTAATTAAGATATGTTACATATGGTATAATTATACATTATAAATCATTTCAAATGAAATATATATTTCTATATTTAATTAAAGATATTTTTATAGTAATACCATATTTTTCATTCATCATAGAGTATGCGAAAGTATCGTTGCCGAGTATTATGCCTAACTATTAGATCGTATCAGAGTCATATATGATCTTACTAATTAATACTGTGTAGGTCGACAAAATGACATACATTATGATATCCTTTACATTATGATTTTTTTTGTCAAAACATTAACGGTGTTATTATTACTATCATGTTGGTTTTTGCAACTTAGCAACGAGTTGAGTACCTGGGTGGTTGGCTTGGTGGTGAGCGACACGCTTACCTACGGACAGTTGCATTGGACAGTTGTTCGTCTTTTGAGACATCTGGATGGTTAAGTTGGACGGGTACTCGTGTGCTATGTAAGTGGCGCCACTTTAATCTTAGATTTCTTCCGCTATGTAACATAAGTAGAAGGTTACTGTAGCTGGCAAAATAACTATCGGACCAAAAGGTTATAATTATAGTTTTGGATGACAGGTACAGGAAGAGACTTTTCTATGGGTGGGTGCTTCGATTACTATCAGGTAATACCTTGTTACTTAACTAAGTTGCGTAACAATAAACTGATGGTGTTGTTGGCAGGCACGAGAAAAAATACCACCGCGTTAAAATGTTAGTTACTCTAAAACCAGATTGCTTATTAGAATCAATGTAAATTAAATATCTATTTATGTAAAATTTTACATTACCTATGCACCTACCACTATTACCCTCTGCATCATCCAAAGGTATACTGGCAGAGAATGCCTAAGGCATTAAGTGCGCCTTGTACATATTTAAGTGTGCTAAAGAATAAATAAAATAAAATGTCAAATGCTCCGCGTAGTTCAAACCCCGCGATGGGTACAGAACTCAAGATGAAGATACGTTACGTACTCTCGCGGTCACGAACGGTCTATCACCTTTAGGACGACAATCGCTCCCACGTGCCGGCCCAAAATACATGCGGGCGGTGTAAGCGCCCGGAACGTCGTTCAAACTATTTTGATTGAAAACTGAAACTTACACTAAAAAGACTATTACTGAATTCGTGCGTTCAAACAAACAGTGCTACGGATTCCTTTGGCAGCCACGTATATTGAATAACAACACAGGTCCGTTGATTTCGTAGTTTGCTACCCTGGCCACTGACCTTAAGATCTTGGGGGTCGATTCCCACACTGGACAAACATTCATGTGCATGAACATAATCTGTTTGTCTTGGGTCTGGGTCGTTTTTACCTGTACTTAATTATGGAAAAAGTTAAGTATCTTATCATAGTTTCAGTTCGATGGCCATTACGGAGTCGATCACGGAACTCATCTACATCCTCATCAGCAGCCGAAACGTCCACTGTTGAAAAAAGGCCCTCTCTCCCTTAGAGGGGAGGGGTTGCCATAATCCCCACGCCTGGCATGCGGTTGGGGATCGCAGATAGGTGGTAGGTAATCCAATTAAAAGACGCTGCTGCTAGTCTTCTTGTTTTTACTTAGTCGCCTTTTACAGACACCCAACGGGAGGAGATGGATGGGTGCTATTATTCTTATCATGGAACTAATTGTCACAATAAAAATAATTTATGATCTTTGGGTCTGCACGACTTGGGTCGACGTTGGGTATCTGGTCTTGAGTAAGGTTAGAAGCTAGCAAGCTTCCAAGATTCGGGTACTTGTGCCACTCTTAAAGATAATATACGCATTAGAATAGGAAACATTACAGTTACACGCTTCTCTAATAATACCGCTAGCATCTCATCAGGGCCACTGGCATGCATTGCAGCATCTTAAGTCACTCTCTTTGTCATATTCGAACATCGCAATCAATCATCAATTTGCTTTTAGTTCATTTTTTCAGGAATCAAAAAGCTCAACTATCAGATGGATGTTTATTGGTTAGAGAATTTGGAACTAATTTAGTAAATATGTTAAAAAGGTTCCTTTTTATTAAAAAAAACTATATTTAGAAGGCTCTGTTAAACGCTTTCGTTTTGACGTGCAGAACAGAAACCTTAGAACTTTGTCCATAGTTTCATTTCAAGTACGATTACAGTATTCACGGCAAGACGCTGCGCAGTAGCTATTTTTATGTTTATGTATTCAGACCTCACAACTGTACTTGCGCAATGGTTCGTCAACCCTAACTTCAGACACACAAAAATCCGCTGTGACTGTAAGTTATAAGTAGTACGAATGTATATGGATTCCGAATGGCAGGCACAATGTATTCAGCTGGGTCGGATTGCGTTCCGGTTGTAACCGGACCTAATAAGTACCAAAAATAGAATAGAAGTATGTATAAGTCTCACTAGTCAGGCATTGGCCATTCTATAATAGATGGACTGAACCTTTGATATGAAGTTTGGAATATGAAATGCAATAATCCGTATCCTGATGCAACACGTCAACTACGTTACCACTGTAAGTGGTTGGGTTGTCAGATTGTAATTAGGTGGCACGCCAAGGTATACATCAAGATATAAAACAGTGGGTTACCGTTATTAAACTGCATCATTTCATTCTATAACGGAATAATTTTGCCTAATTAACAAAACTCCATTCGACACATCTGCATATTTTTAGTCTATGATTTTTCAAATGTAATATTCATATTTGCTGGTAGCGCCCTCTACGATGACAACTCTCGGCTGGAGCGGCCAGATTCTCAAGGTCATTGGCGCATGTTACCCCCTTAAACGGTTACGGTGCTGAGACGCGCTTTCAAAGTAGCGTTTCGACGCTTCTTTGAAAAACTTTCGAAGGGGATCTAAATCGAAGTCGGAATGTAAGTCTACGGTCCGCATGTACCACGGGGCACCGACGGCATGTCGGAGAAAACGATTTTGGATAACCTGGAGGCTATCGATATGAGTGCGGGCGGCGTGCGCGAAAACTACACTTGTGTACGACATGATATGCAGGCTTTGTATAATGTCAACTTATTTCTAAGCGACATTTTACTCCGCTTGCAGAGAAGGGGATAGAGGCGACCTAATACGAAAGCCGCACGATTGCGGTCAGACCGAATGTGCGGTCCGAAAGTCATGGCGGAGTCTAGGGTGACTCCGAGATACTTAACCTTCCTAGTCCAGGGGATAGGGCGGCCGATTGGAGCTAGTCGTCTACTGGGCTGAAGGCTTCTAAGAGAGAACATATTGGTCCCCGGGAGAAGACCACCGCGGCACTCTTCTCCGGGTTCACCTCTATGCGCCACGTACGAAACCATTCGCCCAGGGCGTCGACTGCGGCTTGAAGAGCACGCGTCAAATAGTGCGGGTTGGCACGGGGCAATGTACCATTGTATTAACATTATTAACATAAAACGTAATCCATTACTACATAAACAGATATAGAGCAGCGAATACTTACGTTTGAAACTTTGAAGCGTTTTTCGCCTCTCCGCTGCAAATGTATTTAAACCACCCAAGCGAAAATCCACACAAAACCTTGCCGTGTCTCTGATGTGGGGGCAGTATGCAGCGCATATTTAAACCACACATTTGCTGTTTTGTGTTTTGGTTCTCGTAATTAGGTTTTTAGAAACGAGTTGTCTAACCCAATGCGATATCCATCCCGGGTGTATCCTACACAATGTATTTAACATCTTCACGAAACTACTCTTGTAGGTATGGACGGTTCTGAAACTTCAAACAGACATTACGTCCAAAAATCTTTCTGATGTATTATCTTATCTACGTCAAATTAAAATGGCTAGAAGAGGCATCGTGGAAGGCGTGGCGTGGTGGAGGAACCGAACCGTCCAGGTAGGTACTACCGCAGTGTCAGATATTCTGCCGCCAAGCAGCAGTGTGTAAGCATTGCTGTGCACTGTAGCTGGTGAAATTACCGGACACAAAGATTTAAAATCTAATGACTTAAGGTCGGCAACGCGCTAGTGATTCTTCTGGTGTTGCTAGCGTCTATAGGCTGCGGTGACTGCTTACCATCAGGCGGGCTGCACGCTTGCTTGCCACCTTGGTAGTATAAAAAAGCCTTGTCCAGGCTTTCCTGTGTCACATCGGTGGGCGGTGGGGCACCGGCATTCATTATTAATTCTAACTATGCGCGCCGACCGTTACTCGCATATGAATCGGAGATTTCAGATTGTCTGTCAATCGTGAACGCTCATAATTGATCGTATTAATTAAGGGGGCTGTTCCCTGTACTGCCGCCTGTGACGGAGCATTTGAGTGTGTTTTGTTAGTAATTAATTAAATAATTTATACACCTAATCTACCATATCTTATGTAGTTCTTTTCTGGTATTTTCTCACGATAGACAAATTTTTAATTACTATATTTTCTATTTATGTTATTATGTATATTTATTTAGATATATACCTATTTAAATTTATATATATTTATATAACAAATATTAAATTTATGTAGATTTATAGCTTTATCTTCTGTACACCATCGGCTACCTTTTTCTTGCTAAGTAATCGTACCTCCATCCTAAGGTTGTCTGGAAGAAATCGCAACTAGCGATAAAACCGCCCAATGTATAATTTTTTTGTAATCTGTATTTCCCGTTCTTTTTGGAGGAGTGTTATATATTACTATAGGTATTGTAGCCCCCGTAGTGCAGAGGGAAACTGATTGTTTTAAACCTGACTACCGGGTTCAAAAGACATAAATATCTCGGCTGAGGAACGGCACTGCACTGCAGCTGCCTATAGGTAGGCGTGTCGCTTCTAGTCAGCCAGACTCACCCACGCCGTTTCGAACTTCCGCCCTATTGGCACAAAATAATCAGGTGTACATACGTGTAGATTACGTGTAACTCTGTGAAAATAGTAAAACACCCAAGTCTCACTATGTGGTAGGTTCCTTGCGCAAGGAACCATCCAGGTAGGTACCACCGCAGTGTAAGATATTCTGCCGCCAAGCGGCAGTGTGTAAGCATTGCTGTGTTCCGGCGTGAAGGGCACTGTAGCTGGTGAAATTACTGAACACAAAGATTTAATATCTAATTTCTTAAGGGTCGGCAACGCGCTTGTGATTCTTGTGGTGTTGCTAGCGTCTATAGGCTGCGGTGACTGCGTACCATCAGGCGGGCCGCACGCTTGGTTGCCACCTTGGTAGTATAAAAAATCTTTTAAAAACAAATTGAACCGACTTCAATATCACTGAAAAGTAAAAAAAAAAAAATATTATTAAAGTTGGTGTTAGCTTACCGGCTGTGTATATTTGGCACCAACTTCAATAATATTTAAATCTTTTCAATAATATTTAAGTTTTTTCAGGAACTACTTAAAGCAATAATAAAAAAATGGAAATGCAATAATTTTTTTATGGGACCCAATCAATGGATTGAAGAATGGATGGAAGAAAGATTTTTTCAACTCGGTTCATAATTGCCAGAGTTATGCGCGAACATACATAAAATATATATATTCAGACGAATTGAGAACCTCCTCCTTTTTTGAAGTCGGTTAGAAATGTGTTTTTTGGTTGGTTACCCTGAGTTAAATGGCTGAGAGAGGCCCCTAGGTCTAGGTAGGTGCCTAGAATCCAGTAATACATATTAGCTATAGTCTTGTTATACATGCTAAATAAACGGTCTGCCCAAACGCGTGTAAATATGTCACTAAACATTTTTATATCAAAATAGAGAAGTTAAAGTATTTTATTCATAGATTATTCGTTAGTAAAAATCTGTCGGTATCGGAGAATGAAGGTACAAAATAAGCTAAGAACAGATACAGATACAAAATAAAATATAACAGATACAGATACTCATACAGATACAAAATGACATATTTATAGGCCAGGGCTTGGCGGATATTTCCACAAATTCATTAAATATAAGGAACGATCGATTTATTGTAATCGATTCTGCTTGATGACTTTGCGGCCTGCATATTGGTTGGTCTTAAACGCAGGTCTTAAATAATATAGAATAAATGTAAAGGCAATCATGACATGTAAAATATACAATGAATACCTATATTTAGGAGATATTTTATGCCGTTATACATATAAATAAGTTTTGGATAATAATGTTTTTGTTTTGATCTCTAGGACATTTTTGTGTCTCATTATTTGTAGGTACTAAGTAACTCAAAAAACGGTCACAAAAATTAGTGAACAAAATGCGCGCGTGTTCTTATTTCCAATTTTTATTTCAAATCAAGTAGGTACATGATTTTGTTGTAAAACTAATTTGATGGTGTACTTAAACGTGTGTTTTATTTTTACATTTATTTATATTTAAATGCTTATGTTTACCCTGTTTTTCTTTATATTACAAGATCAAAGTTGGTTCAGGAAGTTGAGATCAAAGAAAATTGGTGTAGGGTTGAATATGGCATATTCAATCGCAATCGTTACCGTGTTTTGGATTTCACTCATGATAAAATTAATCTAGTAGTAATAATAAATCCTTAAATAAAACAGTTTGTTTATTTTTATGATATTAAAAATGTTAGCGTTCACCAGCTGGCTCCTGGGCTATAGTTTTTTTACTAATACAAAAGCGGCTGCTGCATATGAATTGTATTTAAAGAAAAAAAACAATAAAACATCACATCGTGGCATGAAATAGAAACTCGACGTCTGGACGGAGGAATAAAAATTGCATTGTGATGTTCGGAAAATATTGGAATTTTCATACTGTACGTTCATGCAAGTCGGTAAATAATGTGATTTTAGAAGTGGTGCCTATTTGGTGCGGCGTTCTATGCGGTAAATTGCATTATTCGTGTCATAGACATAGTACGTAGAAATATCTTCAACATTGAGTTAATTTTCTATACCTAATAGGGTGTATTTTCCTTGTATTATTATTTTAATTCTCCGTGGACTCCTACTCGAGTACGACGTTTTGACTTATGTCAAGTATAATTATTGTTCTAATATTATTCCTCATAGTCATTCGAAGAGCCTATAACTGATGGGAAAGAAAGGTTCTCGAGTGGCGACCAAGAACTGGAAGACGCAGCGTAGGCTGGCCTCCCACTAGGTGGACTGACGATATTGTTCGAATCGCAGGCAACCGGTGGATGCCATTGTCATATTTTGTTGTGGTGTTCCAAGGGGGAGGCCAATGTTCAGCAGTGGACGTCTTCCGGCTGATGATGATGATGATGATTCCTTATAAAGACACAAGTTTCTTAATCGATATTCTAATTATTAGGTATCGGGCATCGAATCACTTTATACAATTTTACAAGCCATAAGTTTTGTCCTCGGATCGTAACTACATATATACCGAGATTGACTAAGCAAGCGATTGAAATTACAAAACATAAAAACATTAACCGTTTGGATGGATTTAAATTATCTAGTATGTGGAATCCAGTGATAGGAATAATTATAAAATCTTAAAAAAAAAAATTTAACCGACTTCAATATCACTGAAAAGTATAAAATAATTTAAATATTATTGAAGTTGGTGTTAGCTTACCGGCTGTGTATATTTGGCACCAACTTCAATAATATTTAAATTATTTTATACTTTTCAGTGATATTGAAGTCGGTACAAATTTTTTAAAAAAAGATTTTATTTTAAACTTTTTAGTGATATTTTCATATATAAAGATTGAACCATCGAAAACCGTAAAATTATCTAGGTAGGTTATGATCACATTATCGTCTACATAGTTTTACATAATTCATGTTTCTTCAGAAAAAAATATTTTTTTTATGGGACCCAATCAATGGACTGAAGAGTGAATGGAAGAAAGATTTTTTCAAATCGGTTCATAATTGACAGAGTTATGCGCGAACATACATAAAAATATATATATATATATATATACAGACGAATAGAGAACCTCCTTTTTTGAAATCGCTTAAAAATTAGTGCACGGTCTTTCAAAGTGGACTCGGTAAAACAAAGTGAGACTGTCAGTGTGTTTTGTCGTGATTTCGAATAGAGCTGGTGTTTAAGTAGTAGCCGTAGCAAAAGACTGAGAAAGGGGGTAGACAGATTTGTCTGTTCCTAATTTATCCTGTTGAAATATAGGAAATATGATAATAAATCATCATGACAGTAAACTCGTGAGTCAAAATATAATTGTAAACTACCATGAAAGTTTAACAGTGTTTAATTAGGTTAGCTCAATTGTGTACACAAACCTTGAAATATCGAATGTATGTGAGTTCGACTCTTCTTAGTTTTAGGTCTTCTTTGCTTTTCCTTAGAATAGTTTGAGACGTGGTCGTACAGCATTAAACTACAATTTCGTATACATACGTAACCCAATCGATGCATGTTCAAATTGGCACTAAACATGTCCATAACATGATCAGATGTGATGCAGTTAGCCGCGGAAACGCAAAGTTACTGCGCGGCTGCATTAACGTAAACACGGGGTACATGATGAACTAAAGAGAAATTATAATCCACCGACACGGTAACTACGCGTTAATTTTAATTAGCAGACACCATTATTAATAATAGACGTACTGTTTAGACGAACCCCGGGTACAGGTGGAAAGAGAAGTGTTACGTGGTTTTCTGCAATTTAGAATTATTCTTCTTCTTAAACCATCGATATAATATTTAAACTAGATTAGTTGTTACGGTCCGAAAAGTGGCACACAGAATAGCGCCCTTGTATGGCTATTTCTTTTCAAGCCACACGCTGACAAAATTATTTTTGCTGATAGGAGTGTCGCTACTGTATTGTATATATAAAACTGTCAAACTACACGTCATTATCATAATAAAATCGTTAGTTCACGTTTCTGCCACTAGCACAGAAAAGTCCGCGACCCCCGCGACCACATTTATATATCAACTAGCTGACCCACGCAGCTCCGCCCGCGCTGTGTTTACGTTAACTAAACTTTCAATAATACACATTCGCAAAGAATACAAAACCTCCTTTTTTAAAGTCGGTTAAAAACTTGGACCCACTTTGTACTTGCCCTCCGAAGCACGGAGACGTTTAGTTCAAATGGCGTTAAACGGTCACCCATCTATTTAATGACCTTACCTAACGTTGCTTAACCCGATCGATTACAAAACCTTGATAACAACTCTCTATGAGTGTAACCTTACTGATATTTATTATATTATAAAGAAAAATTGATAAAATCGGACCAAGCGTATAACCAACTACCCATTTTGACTTTAATACCCTCTCCCAAAAGAACCGTGCTAGATTACGGGATAAAAAGTATCCTATGTCCTACCTCGTAGTAAGATCTCAAATCATGCCAAGTTTCATTTGAATCCATTCAGTAGTTTCGGCGTGATGCTCAGCCGTGATACAGACAGACAGACAGACAGACAGACAGACAAAAAATAAAAAAAAATCATTTTCGGCCTCCGTATCGGTTATAGAATGCCCTCCAAATATAATTTTCAATATATCTTCAATGTACAGAATTGGACCTGTTACAGTTTTATTATAAGTATAGATATGTTAGTGAATCTAGTTGATATGGATTGTCTTAACCTGTTTGTCGGGCCGGTGGATGTAGTGCTTAGTCAACTTGGTTGCTTCTCAATTGTTCGTGGGTTTGATTCCTGCACAGGACAGATATTCGTGTGCATATAGGTACATGTCTGTCTGTCTTGTTTCTGATTGATATATTGTATCTATATAAGTAGTTATTTATTTACAAAAAAAAGGTATAAGTAAGTATTGTATCAGTTGTCTGTCTGGTTACCGTAGCATTAACCGTTAGCCTGGGTTGGGTTGAGATGACCGTGTGTGGATTGTCCCACGATATTATAAACCATATACATATATGTTATAACCATTTATAATGAATAATTATACCTACTTGTTGTTGCTTCTGTATGTGGCAGTGTCGCTCTATTTAGGCTGTAATAAAATATCCCCTGGACATTATTATTTTTATTTATAATTATATAAACAACTTATCTGTACACATATACACTTTAATGGCTGGTGTAATTGTCGACATATAAACCTCCAATTGTTATACATATACATTATGTATACGGCAATAGAATTATATGCAATTAAATAATGACATCGTTTCTTTGCAAATGACAGTGAAAATTAATGGTTGTTTGATCGTGGAATAAACACTAGCCTCGTTGTATTTTATTCATAAACGCAGCTGATATTGATTGTGTCGTCAGGATTGTTAAGTTTTCATAATTATATCATTCCCGATGAACTTCAGATGGATAGGGATTGGGGGATCTATGTGCGGTGGGTCTTGAACGCGACAGAACATTGTTATCTTTTAAACACGTTTTTGAAATGATTATTATTAGATATAATTGGCTGGCTAACATTCACACACGTCCCACCCCCTGATGAACACTTGGCTTAGGCCCGTGCCATCAGGTATACCGGTTCATTTGCAACCAAGATAAACTAAAGTTTAAACTAAAATAATAACAATATATTTTATACCGTTTATTTTCTTCTCACAAAAAAATATTAACATATTTATGAAATAAACAGTAACCAGATTAATAGTCTAATGATCAATATGACAGGGCTTCATTTGTACATCTCAAAACGGATTTTTATTTTGGGTTATATCACGTCATGTAGGTCATGTACATTTTGGCTTATAATCAAAATATCCAAAAAATAAGAACCCTTATCTGCAAAGTTTGTGGAGGGAAAAAACTGAAATAATGATGTAAAATATTTTTTTTTTAAATTAGATCACTTAAATAGATAAATAACACCCAGACATTTCGAGGAAATCGAACCCACGACCACCTATTGGGTAGTATGGTTAGGATGCCCAACCACTAGACCAACAAATGCAGTTAATAAAATTACTACTTTCCTACTTACCCAAGTGACTGCAAATCGACTGCTTACTAATTAAAATCGGTTTTTAATTAGTTATTTAGTTGATTAAGCGAATCAGTGGCGAGACGCGGCTCCCTCGGCGTTAATATTCCTAATTGGTCTTAAGAGGTAACGTGATATGTTTTCTGTTATTGGAAAATCATTTATACTACACCTGCTCAGAAAGTAGCTCCTTCCTTTTTGAAAATAAGGCAGAAAATTCTGCTAAGTAACTATGGTATCTATGCCAGCCTAGGTCAGCGACTGCTGCTACAGTACTGGCAGCCTAGCACGACGCAGCAACATGTCACTAGAAGGCAGCGTTACGCAGCAACATATCACTAGTACAGTACACGGCAGGAGTCCTGAGCCATGACCTCGATGTACGCAGAAGTGATTTTTTGGGTCTGTTTGGCGGTAATATGTAAGGGACGGGAGCGGGGCGTGCCATTTCGATTCCCGAGTCGTTATTTCTCTAAAGGGACGAACTATGGTATCTCAGCTGCTGCCGCTAATACGAGTACAGCGACTGGGTATATGTACAGTACTAGCAGCCGTGCTTACAGCAGCAAGTCGCCACTAAAATATGGCGTTATTTGCACCTTACTAAACAAGCCAAGTACCTATTTTAAAACCAATATCAAACTTACCTGAACCAACAATATCACTGTTTCTTCTAGCAAATAAATTCAGGGATGGTACTAGCTAATTATAAAATTTAATTTCATACCGTTCCCGCAGCAGTAATTAATAACGCTTAAGTTTTATAACAAATGATAAAGTGGCAATGTAGTTACAGCTATTGAGAATTAATTGGTGGTTGGTGGTATGGTGACCTTGTATTATCGCAGGCTTTGTCTACTTACAGAAGCATATGTTGGGCCCGATTTTCATCGTCGAGAACATCGATATAATATATAAACTAGATTTGGTGAGATCAAGCCACATCTTGACAAATTTATTTTTGCCGATAGGAACACTCCTATCGGCGACAGACAGACTCATATAGACAGTAGCGACACCGCTACTGTCTATATGAAACTGTCAAACTATACGTAATTATAATAGAAATGTTAGTTCACGTTTCCGCCACCAGCCCAGATAACCACATTGTAGATGTCATTTTGTTCGTGAATGTTTATCTAGTTGATATATTATATCGATGGTCGAGAACGTTATTTAGTAGTGACCAATGCCATTATATTGGTAGTGACCCTTTAGTTATATATCGCGTTTTTACACCTACAAAAATGTCAATGTCATGTCAATGTCAAAATGTCATGTCAAAGTTTGTAGACTTTTAGCTGTTTCGCTAGTTCGATTAAACATTCAAAATCACATAAAGATAGTTCATTTTGAGCTGCCCAAAAGTAAGTTTGCCTAGGACATCGCGGGTAAATAATATCTACCATTTAATGGAGCCATTTCGTGCTGTGAGTCAGCGTGCCAGTGCTCTTATAACTTATAAGAAGTTAGTGCCAGCTGTGGGAACTGTGCTTGGAACCTTTTGCTGCCAACGCAGTGACTGACACGATGACCTTCTGTTTCTTATAACTTAGTGCTTATTTATTTGCCTCGCCTTTTATTATCGGTTGGGATTACGAACGGTTACCAAAAAACTTGTATTCATTTCAAGAACACGAGCCCAAAGGAACCTCAGCCATAAGCGTTTAGAGCGAAGGGCCAAAATCGTAAAACACTACACTTAATGTTTCCAATCAGAGCAAGGAGTCAATGCCTCCTATCATTTATGTGCAACATTAAAAATTTCAAACTAATCAACAATTGAAATGCTATTTTCAAATAAAGACCGCGTGTTTCACTCCAGTAATTACCGTTGGGGAGCCAAGCGGGGGGTGCAGGGTGGCTTGTCGGGGTGGGGGGATTGCGAAGTGAAAGCGAAGCAATAGTGGTAGGTGGCGCCCTCAGCGATTTATTGTTTTTAATAATAACGTGAGCCTGTAACAAAGGGAATAAAAGTCGTTGGTGTGCCGCACGCATCTCTTCCAAGCGGGGGAACGGTGGATGCGGTATTTTCTAATACTAAATCTTTTATCATTGAGTTAATATACTACTATAATAAATACATCATTGTCTTTTATAGTCAACACACTTGTGCATTTGGAGTTTCGTACAGTTTCGGGTGCCAAATATTAATAGCAAAGAAAATTTGTTATTGACAATTATTTAAAACTATTTGACGGTCATGAAAAAGATACAATAATCTTGTCTTGCTAGCGTTTATAGGCTACGATGACTGCTTACCATCACACGGGGTGCAAAACCTATGCTTCATAGTTATGTACCTACCTAGTCCTCACAACGGGACCGTACCTACTCTCTAATATTTTTTATGTTTATATGTTGATAATAATATTACAGCGCGGCCTTGACTGAAAAATATTAGTGCACTTGTCTTTTATTATCTTGTGTTTTTTTTGCTACATTATTGGTTGGGTTTTACTAGTGGCAATATTGTCTTTACAATAAGTATAGAATTATTGATATGCTCGTTGGTCTACACCGTGGCCGCTAGCCAATAAGTCGTGGGTCCGATTCCTATCCCGTGCAAGTATGTTATTTATCTATTTTAGTATGTATTTACAACAAGTATAAATTATGAAAGCATAAAAAGCACGACCGAATACACAAAATGTACTTAAATTTCATTATACATACATAATACATATACGCCTTTGTGTACATATTGCAACTCGTCTCGTTAAGACCTTTCATTTGATACCCATATTGATGTTTTTGAAAGTAAAAAAAAAACAAATTGGCAACTGACGTCCCCATATTAACTTTTTTTAAAATATATTAGGCTTTGTCACTCCCTCAACTGAAAATCTCAAGGCATATTATAAATCAAAATCCATCAAGCCGTTTAGGCTGTAGGCCGTGCCAAAGAAATAGACATACATACATACAAACAAACATACATACTTTAGAAAAACATAACACTCCTTCATGGGCAGTCGGGTAAAAAAGTATATAAGTATTAGTATCAGTTGTCTGGTTGCCATATTACAGGGTTTACCTAGTTTGGGATCAGATGACCGTCTATGGACTGTTCCAGGTTATTATATTAAAAAAATACAAAGACGTATCCAATAGTTGTCCAATAGTGTTTTTCGTTGCTGAATGTCTCAGTCCCGCGGGGCGGGCCGCGGTCGCGATATTAACATTGGTACGTTTTTATCGCGAGTTGCACTTTTGTGATCGCACCTTTTGACTACGTACTACTGAAGCAAGAGCCCAAATTAAACTCTTTAGAGCGAAATGGCTACATACATACAGAGGTGACTGTATTTTATACCTAAGTTAGGCAAACACTAACTCGACTCTATAATCATAGGTGATTAAAAGAGGTAACTAACAAATGAGTAAAAGAAAAAGCCTCATGTTATAGTTATCCCTGTGCCGGCAGTAATAACAATAATAATAATAAAAGCCCTTTATTCAGACCATTTACATTTGTGTTTTGCATCCAATCCTTAAATCTAAAATAATAAAAAATATATGAGATGAATGTTTCTTTTTTTGACACCGGTTATTGGTCTGCGTGCCTATTGGCAAAGGCCTCCTCCAATTCTTTCCATTGTTGTCTATCACAAGCTAATATTGTCCACTGTTTCCCAACAAATTTTTCAATTTCGTCACTCCATCGTATGTTCTGCCTTCCTCTTTTCCTTTTGCCATATCTCGGATACCGGTACAGGTACCGGTGCCGGCAGGCAGTATAGGGCACCAAATATGGTACCATAGCTGAAGTACAGGGACTTTTGAAAGACCATCACCGGAAAAGAAAACCAGGTAAGGTATTCTTGCGCAAAGCAACAGTGTATAAACATTTCTGTATTTACTATGTTAACGTGAAGATCACTACAGCTGAAAAAAAACGACTTATGAGACTTAATTATGTCCCAGGTGATGGGCGGATGCAATGCAACTCCATACTATGAGCAGGTATATCACATACCATGTCCTGCTCTTTTGATCACTGTTTACAGTTACAGATATGACAGAAGCGTTTGAATAATTTTAAATTTCGTTGGTCTACACAAGTCTAGAATTGGTGTGAGAGACAAATATACGTTCTATATCACGTGATCCTAATTATTAGGACTATTTTCTCGCGATAGTTTGTAAGGTAAAATTAAGCCTTAATACAAAGCAGTCTATTGTAGAATAATCACACACTCTAATAAAGATTTTTACTCCAAACATTTCTTGTCACGTAATATCCATCCGACTTAAAGATAATTAAATTCTTTTCCTCAAAGCGCCTGAGCTCCTTTCCGTTCCATAATGAGTGCTACTAACAAATCAGGAGTTGTCAAGTCGCGAATACTTAACCCATTTAGCTAATGACTCGTCAGAATCATATTATGGCGCGTTTTTTGCCTCCATTGCGACATTGTTTTGTTTTGGTGGTAAAGGAAAGAGCAGTTGATTTAGCACGACTCTGCCATCAGATAATTGAATTATATCATCGATTTTCCATTAAAATGGTTCATGGAATGAAATGTAAAAGTCTAGGAGGGGCGGCTACTCCTCTTTCTTGTATTTCGGGCGGTTATACAATAAGCTGTGTTGGCTTACGGATAAATAATACACGGGAAATGTCTACTGCATAATTTATAAAAAATCCTTAACTATTATGATTATTTTAAAATTAGTTTTACTTAATTATATCACCTTTAAAATGAAATGTAATTGTTATGGTGGTTACTCAATAGGTGCAGGAAAAATAAAAAATAAAGAACATTTTTACTATGACATTTAGGTAGTTGGGTAGTTGATTTTAAAGTACCTAACTACAAAAATATTTATGAGGCTTGCAATAGTCTTCATTCATAAAAGTGTCTTTTTCACACCACTTTGTTCGATGAAGTTCGCGAGAGTGGAAAATCGAACTACTAAATAATTAACACCACTGTTTGGTAGCGAGCCATATATGTTACACAATTTACAATTGTTTTAAAATCAATTGTGTTATCAATATTGAAGATATCGCGATACTATCCAGTATTCGACTTTGTCACCACCCGACCAATCGTATCCTCCCTGTGTATAACCAGCCTAACAATAAACACTTTTAACAGAGCCGTTGATTAATTGTTCTGAAGCTATATTTACTGCATCATCTATGTTCTTTTACAAAGAATTTTTTTTGGACTAATCCCACCGTTCATTCCCTCCACTGTGACGGACAGCCAGTGAAGACAACGAGGTTTTAGACCTGCGGCGAGGTCCGGGGAAACGCTAAATTGTCTTGGAACCCGCAATACAATACATTTCCCCGGAGGTGCCGATGCGACAGCCGCGGAGGTATTAGCGGGTAAGAATCCCACATACCCCGGTTGCCCGTGGGGTGTCCGGGTAATAATAGCATCCCATCTTTTACCGTTGGGTAAAAGATGGGATGCTATTCTTACCCGGGGAAGAAGACGGACAGCAGCGTCTTTCTATTGGATTACTTTACCACCTGTATGGGATCGCCAAGATGAAGAGTGGGGATTACGGCAACCCCTCCCTTCTCAGGGGGAGGCCTTTTTTTAGTAGTAGACGTTTTTTGGCTGATCATGATGATGTCACCCCGGTTGAGCCCCACAGTTGCCTGGGGGTCCTGGGGAACTTTTATAAGATTCTACCCAAGATAACAAAAAGAAAAACACCGCCGCCAAACAGCGCAACCTCGTTAGGTTCCCAGTCACTTTGGTGATGAAAATCACTGTTCTAGCGGTGGAGAGACAGTTGCTGCCAGGCAGTGATCAGCTAACGCTTTATTATCAACGACTGCGTCATCATTTACCATCATGTTTATATTTAGAAATGAATAGTTGTTTCATATAACTTTGGACTTTACTAGTTCGTGACCTAGTTATTTTATTAATGTTGACTTTTTAATAGTAGTTTATGAGATTGAAAATATAATTAGGTATTTTCTAATTAACATCTTAACTCAGAGTAATTAGAATGGAGCTAGTATCGCGTCGATTCGTGGCACTTTTGCGGGGTGCGGGAGGTGAAGTAAACACACACAGATACAATTTCACGCATACCCACACTATAATAAACTCGCAACACATTAAAAAAGATACGCACACAAATAAAGAATGACCTGACCATATGAACAAAATTTGGCAGAGGGGTTAGCGCATCATGTTATCTCCAGTGGTATCTCCTCTAACACATCTTAAAAACAAATTGTCAAATTGAAGCTGTCGTTCATATATTTGAAGGTTTAGCTGCGACGCCCTTTTAGGAACAGATCATTAAGTATGCTTAATAAAATCGATTTCCGAGTCACTCCCGTGTATATTCAGCTATGCCAATCAGCTTTAATTTGGAATAAAAATCACAAAATATAAGACGCACCATTCCAAACATTGTTCAGCAAAAATAAACTATAAAAAATATACAAAACAGGTGCTCTTCATATTATGGATGGACGCGTTGCCGCCGACGCCGGCACGTCTGTCCGCGCCCTTTTCCAATTAGGCCCGCTTCACACCAGCCATTGACACCCAACTCGAAGGACGAATAAAACAATAAGCTATTTTGTTCCATACGTCTGGTTCTAATAAAAGTACTAGGGAATGAAAATACGTACGATAAATCTGCGCGTCATCGCTGGTTAATGTTGTCATTGTCACTTTGTCAGAGTACTTATGAATTATTTATATGTTTAACTAGCTGACCCACGCAGCTCCGCCTGCGTTATTTTTACGTTAACTAAACTTTGAATAACAGACATTCGCATCGAATACATAACCTCATTTTTTATAGTCGGTTAAAAACTGGGACCCACTTTTTACTTGCTCTCCGAAGCACGGACCCGTTTAGTTCAAATGGCGTTAATCGGTCACCCATCTATTTAATGACCTTACCTAACGTTGCTTAACCCGATCGATTACAAAACCTTGATGACAATTCTCTATGAGTGTTCCCTTACTAATATTTATTATATTATAAAGAAAAATTGATAAAATCGGACCAAGCGTATAACCAAGTACCCGTTTTGACTTTAACCCCCTCTCCCAAAAGAACCGTGCTAGATTACGGGATAAAAAGTATCCTATGTCCTACCTCGTAGTAAGATCTCAAATCATGCCAAGTTTCATTTGAATCCATTCAGTAGTTTCGGCGTGATGCTCAGCCGTGATACAGACAGACAGACAGACAGACAGACAGACAGACAGACAGACAGACAGACAAAAATTTAAAAAAATACATTTTCGGCCTCAGTATCTCTTATAGAATGCCCTCCAAATATAATTTTCAAAATATCTTCAATGTACAGAATTGGACCTGTTACAGTTTTATTATAAGTATAGATTATGAATTTAATTAATGAGTACATTTTTAAACGTGATCGGCCATTACTTAAGGCGACTGTCCAATTACGCCTAGGAATTAGCAGAGATTAGACTTATACCGTAATTCTTAACCTTATGACCTTTATTCCAAATACTTACCAAAATTTAACGGACACTATAAATAAATAAAATAAAAAATAAATAGGCGTTTTATTGATATCGCGATGTTAACTATGATCTACAAGAAATACCTAATCATCCGTAATTATAGAAAAAAAGCTGAAGCGCGTATTGTGCTGGGCTTACGCGCATCCATTTGTTTGATTTTACATTTACATCTTGTTAGTTCATCAGAATAGTCAAGTTAAGAATTTCTTAGTTATTCGCCACTGGTTACTCGTCAGTTTCACAGCTCACTGGTTACTCGTCAGTTTCACTTCGCCAAACAATAGGACTTTTCTGAATGCAAATGCTTGATTTTTTGTTAATAGTACCAAAATTGCTAAATAATAATGTTTGAGGAGTTCCCTCAATTTCTCCTGGATTCCATAAAAAGAACTAGACTGATAAAAATGGAAAAATCTGTTAGTATCGACTTTCAAATATATTTTTTTTCCAACTCAGTATATAAATAACTCAGTTCTGGTTCTGAGCTAATAACACAAAAATACTACATCCGAATTGAAGCATACCTAGTGCTTTTTGTTTAAGTCGGATAAAAACGGGCAAAAAGCAATTCTTAAAAAAGTAATTTAGTGGATCCTCTGCGAATTGGTTTAAAGATAACATCCGTTAAAAATCATACATACATGGTCATTTATGAATCGAGATCGCGTAGCGGCGAAATTTAAAATCATTGGGGTCAGTGGTACCCCTGTGTACGCCCATGAATAAATTCTTACAAGTGTGTTGTTTTAAACAACTTTCAGGGATTTATAGGAGTTCTTTAGAACCCGAAAATATTTTTAAAGTTAGTTCTTAGGCGAACTTTGTACGGGCGCTGAGCAAATCATTTGAATACTTTTTAAGACCTTGCTTTTAATCAACTTCACTTGCAATTTTTTTGTTTTTTTTTTTATTTGGAACAGCAAACAATTCTACATTGGAATACAATTTATAATTACTTACTAAATGTACAACCTACACTATTCACATAGTAGGTACTATTAGGGATAGTAACAGTGGCGGAAGATTTATATTACTATTATTAAAATTAAAATTGCCTTTTGGAAAAGCTCAGAGTCACACAACGAGCTATGGAGAGAGCTATGCTTGGAGTTTCTTTGCGCGACCGAATCCGAAATGTGGAGATTCGCCGAAGAACTAAGGTTACCGACATAGCTCTCAGAGTCTGCAAGTTGAAGTGGCAATGGGCAGGCCACATCGCTCGAAGAACCGATAACCGTTGGGGAAGAAAGGTTCTCGAGTGGCGACCACGAACCGGAAGACGCAGCGTATACAGGCCTCCCACTAGGTGGACCGACGACATTGTTCGCGTCGCAGGAAACCGGTGGATGCAAATAGCAAATTGTCGTTCATTGTGGCGGTGTAAGGGGGAGGCCTTTATTCAGCAGTGGACGTCTTCCGGCTGGTGATGATGATTAAAATTAACAAACGAAAAAGAAAAAGAAACAAATGGTTTTTGTAGAGAATGGTAGTTGTAGTGCACTTCCCTCTAGGGCTGCATGCATCGGCACTTACATATTAGTAGGTCTACCACCATCTGTTCGAATAGTATTATTGTAATTTTATTGGCGCTAGAGAAAGGAACGGACCTTTAAACTACTTACTATATCTGCCGAGTAATAGTAAGATTACTTTAACAAAGTCATAGAAGATGGTACAGGTTGAATCGAGACCAATAATTAATTAGATATATAGATTAGTTAGATAATTAGTTAGTTTATAGAGTAAGAAGAGGTTTTTTAAGACTAGATAAGAACACTAACACCAAAGATCAAGGATATCTCTACCACACATATTTCAGACTAAAAATTCAACCAAGCTAATAAAAACTGTGCAAGTTAAATTGAATAGGTGCACTTCCATGTTCTCTTATATTATACGTGCAATATAATAAATGTCATTAATTCCAAAACATTTTGTGTAACGTAACCAACATTGCTGTACAAAATAGATGAAACGATAAAAACAAACTGTTTTAATTAACACTGTGTAGGTGTGATAGGGCTGCCTGCATTTTAATAATGGTGATGCGATCGTTAATACCTCATACTTCAATAGTATGATGTACTTACTATGTACTTGTGGGGGCATTTTCACCAAAAATTTTCAGACAACGGAGTGCCGACGCATAAACTCCGTCATACTAGATATGTCTCATAATAAAAAAAACTAGAGACTGTCACAGCTAGATTTTCTCGAACATACTGTAGAGCAAGCTCGCACTAAGGGCTCCCGCATATAACTGCGAATTCGCATTGTATTTTTTTTTAATAATTTTACTATCAATATATCTTAAACTATAGGCTTGTAGTATTGCAGTTCAAGCCCACGCAGCTTTATCCTCCAGGTAATCCGAGATATTATAATAGCCCTTTTTAAACAAATGGCTCGTAATGGTATTTTTAAATTTGTTTATTGGTAGATCTCGTATATCCTGGGGCACTTTATTATAAAAACGTATACCTTAACCCATAAACGAATTGCTTATACTATGGAGACGCGTGGAGTTTACAGCAAGATTGTGTTTGTACCAAGTGTTTATATTATGTCGGTCACTAATCTTTGCGAAAGCGCTTATGTACTTTTTAACATACATCAAATTTTCATAAATGCTCAATTAGGTACTATAAAATTAGAACTGACAGCCCTATGTAAGTGACGACCATTAACCCTCCATGACTCATTTGTACCCAATAAACCATTATGTTGTATGTCTACGTTTTAATTTATTGCATACTTCCAACTATTTTGTATTTCTATATCTTTATTGTCCTTCTGATATCAACTTTATAGATGAGAATAACAAATAATAATGTAATTAGTTGTAATGATACAAGGGCGTGGATTCGAAACAATGACGTAGCAACGTGTTTTCTATTACACATAGTATTAGGGGAAGAAATTCGTAGAAAGTGTTTGGAGAACCATCAATTTAGGTGGTTTTCCAATTAATATGTGTAGGTTTATAATTAAAAATAGCTATATAACGGTGCATAAATACGAGTATGTTTGCGTTTTTGCGATAATTTGCATTTGTACGTGGGGTTTTAAACATATTCAATTTTATTTGGCTGGCCACCGGTCAGTCGCCATCACTCCTGTGTTCATACATACATTTAGTTCATACATTAAAGAACAAAAGACAGTGGACAAACGTATAAAGAGGGTTCAACATACAGTACAACGAATTATTCTTAACCGCGTATACTTTGTTTTTTAATACCACCAAGGTGGCAAACAAACATGCGGCCCGCCTGATGGTAAGCAGTCACCGCAGCCTATGGACGATAGCAACACCAGTAGGATCACTAGCGCGTTGCCGACCCTGTACAAATTTGTTTATTACCGTAAATAAAAATAAAATAAAGTCTTGTCGGAATAGATAGTCGTCTTAGATATAGGTATAGAATTGGTAGAACAAAGTTGTCATCCAATAGTTCTAAATTAAAATTCTTTACGATGCTTTATGCAACCATTATGATGATGTTTGTACATCATCATAATGTTTACATATTTATTTACTTTTCCTTATGTTTGAAAGAGTTAGAGGAGGCCTTGGCCCACAGGAACCCGGGACAAGAGACACAATATAGAGGAAGAAAGAAAAAATCCCAGATAAGAGGCTATATTGTATAGGTTTATTTTTGTCGTGTGGTTAGTGGCCAACCTGTTGTCAGAGTTTTCAAGCTGACCTTAGGCCTCTGACTTAGCTTAGCGACTGCTGACTAGATGACAATAGCCGGGACCGACTTTTAACGTAATTGTAAAAGAAATTACCCATTATAGGTAATACCTTTGTTTAATGTTTTAGAAAAGTTTGTATTTGCGCCTAATGTTACCTCATAGAGCAATTGTTTAATTTACTTCTTAAACAAACTAATTATGTAGCGATTATGTTGTATATAAATAATCTCGTTTATTTGAAATATAATAAACCTGTAAAACATAATTTCGAAGGAACGGATCTTATTGTGCCTTCTTTCTATTTAAATTCATATTGCCAAATGTGACTATTTTCTTCATGAATGGTTCGCAATACATAAATAAATAACTGACGGAAATTACCTCGTATATTGAAATTATTTTCCTGTACGAAAATGTGAGGTCGTATGCGTTCGAGTGACAAAATATGTATATAAAAAAAGAATTTTTGATCAATCAGATTTCTTGAAGAATTTCAAGAAATCATCTTAAGGTTCTATACAATGTTCCCGCTCTACATGAATCTTCCAACACGCGAACTTTGAATTTTTCTCCGAACCTGATGCGAGCGACAAAGCGAATGAAATATGTCAGTCGTCGAATATATAGCATCGGGTTCGCTTGCTATACGCCAATGGTATCTATAATAATATACTTAATCATTATCAATTTAAGTCCGTAGATATACGAAAACTCTACTCATGCATATGTATATTAATTTAATTAGCTATTGGCAATAAACATGTGGGAAAAAATTAACTAAGTATATATATGCGCCGAGCATATACGCCATCACACTGAACTCCTTTGATTCGCTTCGGGACTCGGGAAGGATTCACAGCTCGCGAAACGAGCAAGACAGTCCGGACGCTTGCATTGCAAAGGACTTTTAGAGTCTCTAGTTACTAAATCTGCAGAGCCCAGTAAAGTGCCCTCCATACAGAAACACCGCAATAAAATATAGGAAACAAAACACCATACCTACTGCAATATTCACGGGACGGGTGACGACGCGGTGTCACTTGACGTGTGTGACGCGGAGGCCTTGCGTCGTCGCAAGCACCGCAAGGGTGCCGGGGGGAGCGTGCGTTTCTGCTGCCCCTCAGGGCGTGCTCTAGCGAGCGTTTGGCGCTGAGGAGACTGGCGAAGGTCCAAACGGAGGTCCCAGAGTCGCTCCGTGGCATGAGGGCCACCGGGGAACTTTTGGTGGGTACAAATCTCACATAACCCGGCCTCCGCCCCCTCGGAGACCGGGTACCTTTGAAGGTTTCCTTGACAGCAAAAAAAGGCATACAATGTGAGTGAAAGTGGATTGTTTTAGGTATCGATAAAGATAAGAGAGAGCATATTTGCCCTTGTTGTATCTAGAGACGGTCTCGGGCCGGACCTACTACCTAGTCTAGTGGTTATGAATCCAATCAAGTTTGATTTCTGCGCACGCTTCGCGCCAGTTCAAAACCCGAATCACTAGGTGACATATTAGTGTAAACCAACCGCGCTAGGTGGCGCTATCTCAAAGTATCACAATCCCGCCCCGGCCGAGTTTATAGATCCATAAATATGCTAATACAGCCATGACTTTTTTATAACTTAATTAATAACGCCCGGACGACGCCCGCGAAGATTATGATTTAGAACATTCTACGTGGCTCTGATTAGGGTTGCCAGACCTATTTTGTTGTGTAACAAAGATGAGCTGGTACGACTGGAATGGGAAGTTGATTGCGTAAAAGTCCATATTAGTTTTGCATTCAGACGATAAATTAATTAACATTAATTAATTAGCATTGATATTATGTTTACAGTTTTTTTTTTTTTTTTGGGAATGATATACGCTGTTGGCCGCAGATGGCCATTACAGCTGCACCGGACAATAGGAGGCGAGCGCTTAAAGCGCTCTAGCCTTTACGGCAGAAGTAGCGACGAGCTCAAGGGCACCTCAGGCTTGGGCTGCTGAGTTTACCACCGGTTCACAACGCGCCCCCACTGAGAAGAACCGGCAAGAAACTCAGTGGGGTGATGCACGTCGTTGAGGTCGCATGCGTACGACCCTTCGGCCTCGCCGGCGAGACCGGTGTCTGATAGCTAGTGTAGCATACGGTTGTCGGGGAGGGTTCGGCGCATCCCAGTCCAATAGGACCGTCATGGGGTCAGGAGGGTCGAGCAGTACGTGCCGTGGTCTGCGGCGCGAGTCAGAAGGACTAGGGGCGTAATCGGCGGCGGCGCGGATTAAACTGTTCGCGTGCCGGGACGCGGATTCAAAGTAGCTTCTTTGAGTAACTTACGAAGGGGATCTAACTTGAAATCGGAATGCAGATCTACGTTCCGCATGTACCACGGGGCACCGACGGCATGTGTCAGAGGAAATGATTTTGGATAACCTGGAGGCTATCGATACGGGAGCGGGCGGCGTGCGCGAAAACTACACTCGCGTAAGTCATGATAGGGCGAATGCAAGCTTTGTATAATGTCAACTTATTTCTAAGCGACATTTTACTCCGCTTGCAGAGAAGGGGATACAGGCGACCTATTACGAAAGCCGCTCGATTGCGGACGGACCTAATGTGCGGGCCGAAAGTCATGACGGAGTCCAAGGTGACTCCGAGGTACTTAACCTTCCTAGTCCATTGGATAGGGCGATTGAATAAGGATATTGGGGCCAGTCGTCTGTTGGGCCGAAGGCTCCGCGCGGAGAACATATTGGCGGGACCCCGGGAGAAGACCACCGCGGCACTCTTCTCCGGGTTCACCTCTATGCGCTACGTACGGATCCATTGACCCAGGGCGTCGACTGCGGCTTGAAGAGCACGCGTCAAATAGGACATGTTCCTATGGGAATAATAGAGAGCGGTGTCATCCGCGTAAAGGGCGAGTTTGACTCTGCTCGAACGAGCAATGTCGTTCGTGAACAGGCTGAACAAGAGGGGAGAGAGCACGGAGCCCTGAGGGACTCCGGCCTGTATAGGATGGGGCGAAGAAAACGTACCTTCGACCCGGTATCGAAAGGTACGATTCGAGAGGAAGTCTCGTATAATGAGTACGAGCCTATCGGGGACTCCTAACTGGAAGAGCTTGTATATCAAGCCGTTGTGCCAGACCTTGTCGAAGGCCTTGGCAACATCGAAGAATAGGGCGCCTGTGTAGACGGGCTTGGGCTGGTTGAGCCCGGTCAGGATGTGCTCCGTGAGGCGGTGCACCTGGTGGACGCAAGAGTTATGTTAACAGTGACTGACCATTAGGTATTAAGGCCTGTTAGAGCAATTTAATGTCATGAAAATATACATTAGTAGATGAACAGTGTTCTCTTCCTTCAGCGTGCTTCAACTGATGAGACCTGGATACTTTATTGGAAATTTTAACATTACAATGCCATTTATCATACCTACCACAATTTTAGTGAAAATAATATTAACACCTTTCAATGCCTCTTTGCCAAAATTATCTATTACTGATAGTAATAGATAATTTTGTAACTTTTAATCCTTTTTTAGAAGATGGTGCCAAAATAATGGGTAGGTGCCGGTTCAAATCAAATAGTACCTATCTAATATTATCACATCATCAACATAAGTCATCTTGATCAATAGATAATTATTGTACGGTTATCTGTGGTTATAACCGTCTAAAATGGCAGTGAGTTGTTCCAGAGGAAAAATTGGCTCAAGATCACTTGAAATTTCGGAAAATATAATACCATCCGAGGTTGGCAACCCTGGTCGTGTTTAATTGATGTTGCCGTGCTCGCGTGACCCACCTCTGTCACCACATTCTGCTGTTTATGAGTGATGTAAAAATACTGGTAGCACGTTGGTTTTTGATTTAGAGTTACGATTTTACGGTTGTAGTGTTGTAAATGATGTTGTAATTCTAATGAACGCGGCGTATCGCCATTATACGAATTACATTACGATGATTGTCCGAATCGATAGTGAGGGGACGAGGCTATTTTATGGCGTCGTAAGATTTGCTTTTTCTTTTATTTGCAGTTGAACATCAGGTAGGATATTAAGCATAGGATATTATTTCATGAAAGAATTTAGAGGGCGTTAAGTAATAACAGCTACATTTACCTAGCGCACCCTAGAAAACCTGTTTTAGAAGATCCTGATGAATATTTCCATTAAAACCATTGATATAAAAGTATGAATGTAGGTATACTATATCGATGATCACATCACGAATAGGTGTTACCGGTCTTGTGGAAAAAATTTGGATGTGTCTATTTTGGATTGTAGCCTTAGTTACCTACATACAATTTGAGAATATATTTGTTATGAAATTTGAAATAGCGACTCTCTTGACTACCACTAATATAACCAGCGATTATAAGTTCTTTGGACATGACATACCTCCTACTATACCTATGCGACGCAATGCTAATTGAATTGGTATATTTTTATTCATTACAGATCGATGAGAGAGTCTAATAAAAAATACCTGAAAAGCAATTCCCTTTCAATATTTTTGTAATTATAGTTTAATATCAGATGTATACTTAATCAATTAGCCATAAGGACGTCCTCATTTTACGCAAACATCCGTCCGTCATTTCAAAATTGACAGAGACAAGAGTATAAGCCAGCGATAGGCCAGGGACTCTTACATTTTACTGGGCGTGAATGTATCATTTCTTTCCAATAACATTGTTTTCCATTGGTTTAATTTTCGAACCGCCCAACAACGGTCAATACATGTGAGTTGCCCACTGCCCACGTCACCAAACGCCGCGCCGGTGCAAATGTGGTGAGCACAAATATGGCCGCCAATGCCGGTGGTCCGGCGTTCAGAGCCGACTTCACCCGACACTGTACTATACGGCTATTTGTACAGAGCCAAAACTATTAAAATATTTGTACTATATACTTACACCGTGAACTTTTTTAACCACAGATCGAGTAAACTTTAGAATGGACAAAGAATAACAGATATTTCTTTGACGACTCGTATGTAGTAGACACCCTGGCTGGCTGCTACACAAAAGTTCGTGTAACCTATTATTGAGGTATCTACTTACAGAAGTAGTTAGGATATTATTTATTTAGCTTCGCTGACGATGATAGCATATTTTTCACTTGATTGTAAGCGTTGCGTTTGCTGATGGATACTGGAACATTAGTTATAAATCTGAGCCCAATAATTTCTACAGTTACAATGCTTAGATAGTTGGCGGAAAATTTGCCTCTGCGGAGTGATACCAGCCTGGACGGTGTCTTGCTCAAGAGAGCTGCATCTGTCAAATATAAATATCTCCACAGATTCCATGAGTGGATTTACTATATCCATACTACAGACCAAGACTATGTCTAATCTCGTTGGGCATGATTAATATAATAAGATATTTCAACATAGCCAGCTCTGGTAGACACATAACTCTGCATCTTTATGCGTCACTTAGTATTTGTTTGCGGGCCGTGAAGGGCTTTCTTGTATATTTTATAATAGCCCTGTCCAAACAAATGCAACTGGTTTCCCAGAACACCCAGCAGTGGGCAAGACTTTTGTCTCTGGATATATTTAGATGTTTGTTTGTACTAGTGCGTTAGCGAAAGGGAGTCTCATTTACAACTTAGGTACTCGGAACGCGTTAAGATAAAACATGTTGATCACACAACGTGGAGAGCTCACAGAGTGTTAACAATGCATTATTCTATCATTGAGTTTTTACGCCAGTGATAAATATACCCAGTAGTCTGATTCGATTATTCTGCTATACATATTATCTGTATTATTAAAAATCATTTTATTCATTTGGAAATTGCGACACAACCTTATTAAAATATCAGAAAATAAAATATTTTCGAAATTCTAATTTTCTCCCAAACATTTATAATGCCTTATTACAATATTGTATCGACTAACTAATGGAGTTTGTCCTGCATCTTCAGCAGTAATTACGATAGATAGTAAAATAAACTTAATACTCACAATTTGTTACTCTTTGCCGCTAAGTTAACAGAAAAAGTATGTACTTATATAAAAAATATGTGAATAGTGGACGATTTTCATTTTTATAACGGCGTAAAATGAATAAAAATGAATTATCCAATGCATTATACAGATTTTATAAATAAAATAATCCCATTGTAAATAAGGTTTAATTTGATTAGTGCCAGTCCATATGAGCTAAAGTATGTAAGTATAAAAGTAGAAAATAATATTTTGAATTTATATACTTTCTATTGTTATTAGATAAACCTTCAAGTTATTAAGTTAGTGATGCAGTTTCAATGCAAATAAAATACAATAGTTTATATAGTTGACGTACCTGTTTGCGTAGGTACGTACGTACTACCTTGACTATAGACAAAGAGTCGTGTTAGTAAGTAGGTAGGGAGACTGGGTACGATTGTGCCACGGTACGGTTGTGACAGTCGTCGTAGTTGCGAAACTATAAGGAATATCGGGATGGGTGCAAGAGAAGAAAGGAGCAGCGTGCTTGTCTGCATCTGTTCCACAAAATTGCATCAACAATCGCGCGACGTTTCTGCTTGCAGAGTACCACATTACTTTTTATCAATGAAAAGTAAATTTTTTTCTTCGACATCTTTTAGTAATTGTTGATTCATGTATACAGATAGAGTAATTAGTGTCATGTTTCGTTAAAAGTTAAACATCGGTAGTTAAATAGCAGTGATTAGTTTGTATGTAGATTATCGGTATAGTCACGGCAATTGTTTTTTTTGCCGAATGCCTGCAATGGGTACGGTTGTGTCATATATTTTGGGTACGGTTGTGTCATATATTTTGGGTACGGTTGTGTCATATATTTTGGGTACGGTTGTGACACAAGTATTTACAAGTTTAATATGCCCTGACAATGTGTGAGGAAGACGGAAAGGAGTCCGTTTGTGTAAACTAAGTTTGAATATGCAACAAATTGCATGTTCATAATTAGTTTACACATATTTTTATTATTTCTTATGATGACATTTTCAGCTGATTCACTGATTTTGATATACCTACCTACCGTTTATTTTTATTTTTTGTAATTTGACACCAGTTACCGTAATGTAGGTATAATTAGACGTTTAACTAACTGACTGATAAATATCAAGACAGTTATAATAATTATAGACGCTACAGTGCGTTACTAGTAATAAGCGTTTAAAGTGTTCCTAAATTTTATTTCATTTGTTATATATTTTTCCAGGAGTATATTTTATTACAATTTATTACATATCACCTGCAATAAAAGTGATTATAGACCAATTTAGTGTATTTTTGAACCTGTCACTTCCGACCCCAAGCACTGGCACAACCGTCCCTGGGGTGGGGTCGATTGTGACATTTTTTTCTTTTTTTCGAATTGCTTCCTATATGTTAACCATTGCACTTAAAGGCAAAATTGTAGTATTTATACGTAGACAAATGTACATTTAACTGTAAAAAACACCTTTCTTCCAGCTAACTATAATAATAACAAAGTTATGGGCGATCTAATGAAAATTGTCACAACCGTACCCAGTCTTCCTACAAAGTTGATCATGTAGGAATGGCGATTGCACTAAGACCTTTTGGAGTACCTAACTTGCAGCCAGCAGTAGTATCTATAGTAATGAGTTTTATTTTGTTACTGAAATAAAAAAAGAAGTTACTTTATATATGTCGCAATTTAGTATTTTTACTGTTATTACCAGCCCCAAAATATGTTACAATTAACGCCAACCACGGGTCACGCTAAGTTAATTGTAACATCGCACTTTTTTGATAAATAAAAATAATATCATGGGACAATCCACACACGGTCATCTGGTCCCTATTTAGCCTGTACCTACTGTGGTAACAAGACAACTAATAAAATTATATGCTTTTTAACACATGCTTATTTAGATAAATAACACCCAGAAAAAAAGTGAAGAAAAAAAGTTATAATAAAATAAATATCAAGAGTATTTAGGAGCTTATAGGAATAGTAACGTAATTCAGCTGGAAGGTGTGAAGAAATATTTTTTGTTTTTGATAACTGTTACAATACGCTCTTGCATACGCATACAACAACAAACAAATAATAACGTAACTCCTTTTTTAATCCCTTGAATATATATAAAGGAGTGAACCACGTTTATTGCAAACATTGTCGTTTATATAAGATCGCCCAGTTAAAACGGCGCAATTTTTATTACGTCACAGCCTGTGACGTAATAAATATTGCGTTTTAACATCGACTGACGTATGACCACCATATTATAAATGAGTTTTAGAAGAAACAAGTATTAATTATGAAAGCATAAAAAAGCCCGACTGCGAACGAACAATGGTCCTAAACGACATTATACATACATATTACGTATACTACATTTGTATTTCAACTCGTTAAGAACTTTCTTTTGATATACGTATTGATGCTTGCGGAACTAAAAAAAATACAATATATTTTTTGGGAATGATAGACGCTGTTGGCCGCAGATGACCATTACAGCTTCACCGGACAATAGGAGGCAGAAAAAAAAATACAAAATGGCAGCTGGCGGCCGTTCTCCCGCAACTAAGACGAATCTAACGACATGTTATAAGTCACTGTCCATCACGCCGCTTAGGCTGTAGGCCGTACTAAACATACATACATAACTACTTACTCTCGAAAAACATAACTCCCCGTCTCGGGCATTGGGGCATCTAACTTAAAGATAAATAGGGTAAAAGTGGGATAGTTGCCCCAGGGGTATAGTTGCCTCGATTGTAATTTCTCTAGTTTGCCGGATGAATCACATGTTATTTTATTTATCTTTCGAAAGACTCTACAACTACCACTAAGTTGACCGTGTTGCATGTCTCTGTGCGATTGCATGGAAAGGCAAGGTGAAACCAAAGTTTATGCGGGATAGATGGCCTCTTTTTCAGTGGGGCATCTATCCTATACGTAATTTACATAGATTAGGCAATTATCCCCTATATGGGATAGATGCCCCAAAATTTAGAGGTCCGCAAATATCGCTAATACTCTGGAAATATCAAAGATGATGGTTTTTCCTTTCATAAGTTTGAAGATAATAAATCAAAGTACCTACCCGTATTACAAATAAAGAATTTTGCTTTTTTCACTGAGAGATATAAAGTAATTTCAAAAAGTGTGGCAACTATCCCACTTTTACCCTAGTAACTTGATTTTTTTTCTCTTAAATACATAAGTACCTACTCCTTAATCCTGTTTATACTCAGGACAGTAAAAACTGTCTGGACATGCAAATCCTGCCGTCTGGTAACGTTAGACATGCACTACTGCTTTACCTATGCTTCACAGGAAATACTTACTGCGAACATGGTTTAATGTGGCATACAGTGGATACAGTGTGGCAACAGACTCAGGTCCTTGGTCGGTCCCTCTTAGAGGAAGGGGTTGCCATAATCCCCACGTTTAGCAGGGCAGCAGTCTCGGTGATCGCAGTATTGGTGGTAGGAGAAAGACGCTGCTGCCCGTCTTCTTGTATTCCCTTAGCCATACGGATACCCGACGGGAGGAGATGAGTGTGTGCTAATCTTACCCCGACAGTCATGGGGCCTCACTGTTGAGTAAGGATATCTTTCTCGCTCTCGAATTTCAAGTTATGCCAGTTTGAGTGACATCAGATTAAGATTTTTTAGAAAGATAAAGAAAGAGAGAAATTGTTTTGTTAGGATCGTGTTTGGTTTTCGGGTGATGTGACCAAATTTTTAGTATAATTGTAATAGCACGGACGCCGAATGATTCTATAGAGCCTCTAATGTTTTGTAACCACGTTTTACGAATGCCTACGGAACGATATATTAGTAGACGTAATTAAGAATATCTTTTAGGTGTCTCTACTTCCATATTATAGGAATTAAGAGTAATAAAATACTACAGGGAAGGCGAACAAAAGTTCAGATCTATTTTAGGTTATTAGTATAGGTAAGTGATATATTTAATAAGTATATGTCCTATACCTAATAGACCCCTATTAACAATGTTTTTACACTAATAATAATTTCTTTTTACGCAAATAACTTAATATAATCGGAGATATCAGCAAAAAAATTCTAAGTTACTTAATGCGAGCTATTTAGGTACCTATAGGTAGGTACTTATGGATATACTCAAGCTCTACGAGACTATGATGTTTGCTCTATTTCAATTCATTAGGTAATTTAATTTTAAAACCGATTCTTTACCTAAAAAGGTTGGTTGTTTATGTTATAGGTTTACTATTTTGTGAAGGTAGTCAGTATTTTTTGTATGTACTATGAACTACCTACATGCCACTGGTACCTATATCATATGTACCTATACCATAGCCTATACCTACCTACCTAGGTATAGGCTATGGTATAGGTACATTTAAAAAAAACCTGCATAAATACGACTAAATAGCTAGGTATGCTAAGCCAAGTAGATATCTGTCTACTTATACCTAGGTAGATGTGTAGGTAGGTAGCTAGACACATGTTTAGTTACATAGGATAGATAGACTATTTAATTTAAAAACCATTCTAAATTCGTTTTGAATATATACATAACATACCATTTAAGTAGATACCAACTAAATTCATTTAGCTATCTACACTTAGGTATTCAATAGGTAATTCATTTAAAATCCATGCATGTATCGTAAAATAGTTTTTATACAAGTATTTCGTGGAAATATTAACTGTTACGTGTGCTAGCGATATTAATCAAATGAATTTAATTATAGAACATCTGTATAAAATCGCGAACATTGCGCACGCGCTAATTGTATTTGATTATAATCAAGTTCTATTCGGGATCATACGGTTCACTTATGCACACAACGCTTAATTCGTAATATTAACGATTTAAAAAGTCCAATTTATTGTGCTATTTATTAATCAAAGCGTCATTTTATTGTGATTAATGCGCAAGCGTGTCGCGGCGCTCGGCGCGCGTGGTGCGCGGGCGCAGCGCGCGTGGGGCGCGTGGGGCGCGGGGCGGCGCGGCGCGCGGGCGGACGGCGGGGCGTGCCCGGGGGCGGCGCGCCCTGCTCATTGGCGGGCGGCGCGGCGCGGCCCGCCCGCGCGCCCGCCCGCCCCCGCGCGCCGCCGCCCGACGCGCGCTGCACTCAGTACAACGCGAGTCGCCGCCCGTGTCGCATGTGTGTTCTAATAGTGCGCCTCACGCCGCAGATGCGATCCCGCTGTCGTTGAAGTGATGCCGGCCGAGGAGGACCCCGCGGCGATGGAGTGCCGGGAGCCGGTCGACTCCCCGCAGCAATTCTGCCTGAGGTGGAACAACTACCAGAGCAACCTGACGAGCAGCTTCGATCAGCTGCTGCAGAGCCAGTCGTTCGTGGATGTGACCCTGTCGTGCGACGGCCAGAGTCTGAAGGCGCACAAGGTGGTGCTGTCGGCGTGCAGCCCGTACTTCCAGTCGCTGTTTATGGACAATCCGTGCCAACACCCGATAATTATAATGCGCGACACGAAATACTGTGACTTGAAGGCGGCCGTGGACTTTATGTACCGGGGTGAGATCAACGTATCTCAAGAGCAGATCCCGGCGCTGCTCAAGGTGGCGGAGTCGTTGAAGATCCGCGGCCTGACGGACGTGAGCGGCGAGCACGCGGTGGTGCAGCCGGGAGGGCCGGGGCGCGCGAGCAAGCGGGCGGAGCGCGGCCAGGAGGCGGACTCGCCACCGAAGGCGCGTCGCCGGTTGTCCGAGGACCGCGGCAGCGTAGGCTCGAGCCGCGCGCACCCACCGACGCCGTCGCCGACGCCGACCGGCGAGCTGCTGCCACCGCCCGAGCCGGGCGCCGCGCCCGTGCTGCCGCCGATGCACCCGGACGACGTCGACATCCGGCCCGGCATCGCCGAGATGATCCGCGAAGAGGAGAGGGTGAGTACACCGCTCCGGTCGCGTGCCTCGTAAAAGTTTTCCCGCCGTCCGGGTGGCGCGCCCGCCCTACCCCGCGCCGCCCGCCTCTGGCACCCTCGCTCGCGAAACTTTCCATATCGCATTACGTAATTAATTTATTTTTGACTTGGCTACTTTGTTAATGCTAATGTGAAAGTTATAATAGTGGTGTCGGTTGACTGGATCGATATAGGCCTCCGGTACGTGTTCGCGGTCGCGGACGATGCCCTCGTTCTTAGGTTACCCTACTCACCTACCTCCTAGGGCCTGTCGACAGAAGTATAAATTGAAAGTGAGCAGGATATTATATTTTAACGTACCTCATCATAAGTCTCCTAGATTCAACTCACCCCTACGTATTCCGCATGCAGCAACAAATTATACTTAGACAGAACTCGTATCTTGTGCGAGCAAGCAGAACCATTAATAACGTTTGTAAGCGATTTGACTTAGATATATTTTGTACAAGTGTAGTATCAGCCAGAGGACAGCTGAGTCTTGATTTCTTCATTAACTAGGTGTAATTTGTGTATATTTCTTTTTGTTTGTGTCATAGTCTGTATTTTCTCATTTCGTATTTTCGCACTTCATATTAGTATAATATTCGACTTTAAAATTCATATTAGACTTTAAAATTATTCTATTTAATTTATTCAGCTGTTTGGTTTGAATCTGTAAGTATTATTATATTTATTATTTCTAGTTCTCACGATTTCTATTGCAATATTGTTGTATATCTGTGAAGACCTGTAAATAGCTGTATATTTCTATTGTATTACTACTCTATTATATTAGCCGTAGGTCTTCCTAAATATAAATAAATAAAAAAATAAACAGTTATTATTGTAAAATTAACGTTAAAGATTACATCATAAGGTAAGGGTATTAAGATCTGGATTTACTTGAATAATATCTATGACATTCAGAAATATACTTAATGTTCAGAATATCAAAATCATTAAATTCAGTAATACACTTTAGACTGTTAACAAAATTGATAGGTATTTAATATTCTTAATATTAAAATGCCCAAGGCATTAAATAAAATAAATAATCGTAATAACAGTAACTTTTAACTACACAGCGACTAAGATAGAGATAATAACCAAAAACCCTAACGCTGCCCATTTACATTACTTTATCAATATTTTTATGATTACACTGAACAAATGTGATAAAAACTTAACAAGTCACTTCCTGGAAGCTAATACAAAGTAGAATTTATTAATCCTCACAATATGCGTTCCATCTATTTTCATTAAAAAAATCGTGTTATGATCTAATTCGCGTTACGAACACAGAACACACGCGATTGCATTTACTCCGGATCTGCAGGAAAACTTTTACTAAAGCGCTTATCCTATGTATATATCTATAGCATATTTCGTAATATTATTATTGTTTTTAATAAGTATGTCTGGATGCAGTTATTAGATCTGCAGATTTAACTGTAGTTAGTTGTCACTTTTTAACCGACTTCAAAAAAGGAGGAGGTTCTCAATTCGTCTGTATATATATATTTTTTTTTTTAAACAACACGTACCGCTTGCGTTTGTGGTTATTTTTCCACGCTTACGACCAATCCTGACATGATATTATGTGCGTACTTCAGTGACGTTTCTTAACTGCGTGGACAGTTAAAGAATAATATTAAAAAAAATATCATTCGATCAAAATATTAGGATAATTTACTAGACGATAGATAGATCAGTATGCTTTCTAGGCTCTTACTGACCTATTCAGTAAGGGTCTAGGAAGCCTTTGCCCCCTAACAGTAGCATGTAAATACATATGTATAAGTATAAACGTAGGTACTGTGACGCAGTGTAAATGGCACTGTAGCTGGTTATATTACTGCATCAGGAGGGACCGAATAAATCCGATTGTGGAAATTCTTTTTAGAATAGTTTTAGTATCTTCCAACTTAGGGATGAGTATAAGTTTCATCAAAATCGGTTAAGTAGTTTTAAAGATATGGACTGTTAATGTTTCCAGCAAGTTACTCTAGCATTTGAGTTCCGTGTTAACGTGAACGAAAGTTATAATGATGAATAATAGTAAATCGCATTTAGCCTGTCATTTTTTGGACTTTACGACCATATTCTGAATAAAGGTAGCCAGAGAAGTACTTTCTTGTACCTATACATTTTATATTAACTGATTTGATGCAGCCCACGTACTGATGATGTGTTAATAGCATCAGTTTCACTAAAAAGTGTCAAGTAATATATTTTTAGAAAAATAAATACCAATTTCAAATAATGATCGAAAAAGCATTAAATAACGAAAACATATTGAAGTCGGTGCCAGTCGGTGCTGATTTTAGTTAACACACCATACCGCTCATAGAACCGACTTCAATATATTTTCGTTATTTAATGCTTTTTAGATCCTTTTCTTTGAAGTCGGTTATCATTTTCTTTTCAGAAAATAATTTATTCACAGGAACCATTCGTAATCAAGTTACTACTAACGATGCGTCACTTAGCGTTCCACAAAATTTGAGTGTCTGTGTGGTGAATATTGTCAACGTCATAGGTCTAAAAATGTCAATTCGGTAGCAACCTATTGAAATTTTTCCGCGAACTTCCAGTAGAAAATGTAACTGTCAGTCACTAATACCTACTGGTCGCTTCATACATATAGGAATCGGGCATAAGTTGTAAGTATTTAAATATAACATGTCATTTACTACTTTTGTTACTTTTAATCATCGATATAGATATCTACCTTACAGCAAGATATTAAATTGTACCGTCGCTATCTGATAGTGCATCGTTTAATACACAACCCTTAGCTTTCCGCATTCGAATAATATCTCCGTTTAGCAAATCTTTTAAGGGCAACGTATACATTTCTATCATGATCATGACATCCCTGATCTTCCAATGAAGAAATTTAAAACTTTTAATACTAACGTTTTTTATAAAGATAGTTCAAGACTTACTTGGACATGCAACATTCATACAAGTTGAGAACACATCATATAAATAAATAAACGTTCTTCCTAGAAAATTAAAAAAATAAAGGCAAAATTTCTTGCTGAATGTTATCAGTTGAAGGGAGTATACCTATCGTATTGTAAAAAATGATTCTACTTATAAGGAGCAAAAGCATCGTAATGTTGACTTTGATTTTCGTAACTAATAACCAAGTTGCCTATATCTATCGCAAAAGAGGAAAAGTAAGTAGGTTAGCATTAGAATAACGTATTAGAATTTATAATATAAAATAACGCGGCTGCGGTCTATGCGCTTAGTAACTACTCGTTGAAACTTGATAGTGCTAGTGGAACAGGTTATAATGTTATTAATAAATAATTCATTTCTGGTGCGAGCAATAATTATTGTCGATTAAGTTAATTCAATCTCAGTTCAATTGGAAAAGTGTGGGTAAATATTTTTTTAATTTACTTCTAGCGTTAAAATTCGCTACCCAACTGGAGTTCAGCGGTTGTCGAGTAACTTATTGTTACTGCGCGTTTATGATTTAATGTATAATTGGCATTTCGAATTCAAACATGTAGGCAAAGATGGTCAGTCGAGCGTCACCGATCTTAAAAAAAATACTTTACGTGAAGTATAAATTATACAGTTATAAAAAATATTAGAAGTTTAGCGGTGTGGTAAGTAAGTATCATCAGCAGACGAAACGTCCACTGCTGAACAAAGGCCTCTCCCTAATCCCCTATAAGTAAGTATAGTACCTATGAAGAAATAATGTTCGTGAGTAATCTACTCATAGTTTGGGTCCAATAAAAATAGATAGGGTCGCGGTTTTTTACATGAACCATCAGCCAGATGGTAACTATATCGCGTTCTAAATCTAGTTACATAAAATGAGCGCGAAATCTGAATAACAAACTATTGTTATAAAACTTTACCGAGAAACGATTATAAAACTACAAAGAAGTGGTTTTAAACCTTTTTGTTTTTTTTGTTGAAAATATAAATAAAGTTCTAACCGCCCATTGTTAGTGCAAAGTTGTATAATTTAGCATTTTGCGACCAAAACTAGGTCTTTACTGTAACAAAAGGATATTGTTTCAGTACAATTAGCAATGCAATCAACATAGATAAGTGAATGTTTGCGTTATAAGGTGTACCTACTTGGGTAAAAATGTTACCATTATTTTACCTTGTTAGTGTGTTTTTTAACTGCGGGAAATAATAGTTTTCTTGTGTTCAGGTGCGTATCCAGACATGGTAGCGAGATAGTCAGGGAGGTGAGGGTCAATTGGCACAATTGCCCACAGACCCCTCAGTCTAGCAAAACTTTAGTGTCTTGCGAAGATGGACCCTCTTGCTCAGACCAGGCTTAACTCAGAAATAAATCAGATTCCGTATAAGCTCCAGAATCAGCCATCGAGCTTAGTGTATTTATTTAAATACTGAACACACACTGACTAGGACCATATCCTCATAAAACCGCATAATTATGCTTCAATATAACCAATATATGTAATACGTGACAACTTATACCTAAAAGAGATATAACTAACGTATTTAGTAACTCACAATTTTTTATTGTGATATTTTTTACAATCCTAATATCATGAGAGCAGGCTCATCGCCCGTATTCATAGCGAGAACCTTTCCTGAAGAGACCTAAAAACATAAATAATTTTCTAACGCAGTTCCTCCTATTCCTGTGATAACCCATTTATAAAATAGGAATTCCAGATCCGAGTCTGGTTGTATTAAAAAAAACTCAACACGGTTGTTTTCATAATTGTGAGTTTGGATTTGTGGAAATAGTGAGTCCTTTGCAGTGGTGATGATCCCGCTAGTGATGCAAAGCGGTGCAAGTATTTAGCCCTAGGTTCTGGCTATATATTTGTGCACTTTGCGGTGGAGCCATGGGGCCTTGGTGAGACACGATGAGATTCACGGTTTTGGTGAAAGTAATTTCATCTAAGCTTGTTGAAGTCTCAGTGGACCGTCGGGTTGGTAGCTTTTTCTGCCAACGTATAAGCGTGGCAATACAAAGATTAAACGTCACCAAGATGAAGGGGCTTAGGTCATAGTCCACCACGCTGGCCAACTGCGGGTTGGCGGACTTCACACGTCATTCGAAATAAGTATAATATTTAGTATTTTTCAGTTACTAATTGCCTGATATTTTTAAGTTTATTTAGCTATATTTCAACGCAAGTCTTTGAAAATATTAAGCTTATAATTGCAGCACTATAGTTTTACAATGGCCGATTTGAGTTTGCCTTCATTCTTACATAGCGTTTGTGTAATCGTGTTTGATTAGCCTTTATACACACTTCCCACAAGAATTGTGAAATCTTAGTACATTGAAAATAAAATATCACATCTATTTATTCTATTGACAGAATATACGGACAAAAAGTAGGTAGGTAAATGCAACAGCAATGTAATAAAATATTTTTGTATTTAAATTTACCTAAGTACTTAATTATCGACAAAGTTAACAAACAAAAATTGTCAAATATCAATGTATAGTTGTGGCAAAATAAAAATAAAAATCAAATCAAATTAATGTTGTCTTTTACTTACGCGAATATTACACATTGAAATCAAACTACTTTTACGGATTTTATCGCGGTTTATTTTTGATTTTACTATCGCGACGTTTCGAATGCTTTGCAGCACCCATAGTCACGGGAGGACTGAGGTGTTAAACGTCCTTATGTCACAATTATGCCGGTGTACCCTCCGGTCTTCTTAGTTATTATTGTTGGTCCGATCTACGCAGTAAGAGCTTACAGTATCTTGAGGCCGTGCAGTGTTTTGATTGATATTGGATTTAATTATATTTATCACAGGATCCCAAGCCGGACCCAACCATCTTCTCTATTGAAATTAGGATGTTTTTTTGATTTCAATAGCCTCACGAATCATCTTAGGTAGGAATCGGTGTTCTTTTGGGATAGTAAAATCAAAAATAAACCACGATAAAATCCGTAAAAGTAGTTTGATTTCAAATCAAACTGTTTATTTGTTTGACGTAATCCGAAATTCTCACTACACCGCGGCATCTTTGCCTATAATAATTACGTACAATAGAACGTACAACACAAAATTTAAAAAAGAAAACTAGTGCAATATTAATTTCCCAAACGAAATCACCCAGTGGCATGCAGATTTCAATTAACGTTCGTAATTAAAAATGTGAGTAAGGAGAATAAAAAATATAGTATTAAGTAGTACGATTAATTTATGCTGGCCGATAAGCCTATTTATTATAGTGGTGTACGATTAATTCGCTTAATATTCAATCGCTGAGAAAACTTTGATTTGAAGCTGACCGATTTTATTACTTTATTCACGTTCACTTAGTTTTTTTTTTGCGTCGGTGTTAATACTTTAGATTTCTGTTTTGTATTTCATCATCATCATCGGCCAGAATGCGTCTACTGCTGATGGGCACATCACCACCACACGGGCGATGTTTTGGCACCTAATGAATTTAGCGAAACTACTGTAACTATATACTACTTAAGCAACTTCTTTGCCATTCTACGTGATCGTAATGTACAGGCGGATAATAACACGTGCTAGTTTATTATTGCTAATAAACTTGTGTGAATCAGGTCTTCTCGGTTGGAAAATTTTAGCCGAATCGGTTTAATTGTTTAAACTCTTTAAAAAACAGACGTTCACTCTTGCATTATGAGCGACTATGGAGGATGATATCAGTGTAATAAACTCTTCTATTTCTGAAAATATAATTTTGAGTACCAGTAGATTTTTATATTGATCTATATAATCTATGTAATTTAATATACAGGTTGTGGTTCTGCATTCTTGCCATATTTACGGAGGTTGATATATATCTTTTAAAGAACATAAATCAATCATTAAATGATAGACGTAAAATTATGAATTATTTTTTATGTTTGGTACGAAAAGAAATCCCGTGTGCAACCGTCACTATAAAATAACCCCGTCTGGCACCGCTCTTCGCGCAAAGTAGATAAACAAGAGTACACGCGGTTTGCCAACCTTGGGACCGATTCTGAGCCCTCGAGAGCTCTTATTCTGGTTGAACGTTAATCGTGAATCATTAATTATATTTTAGTTATTAACCACTGAATTATTAAACTACACACATCAAAAGTGTCTAGGGATCAAGCATTTTTGGGCAAAAAAATGGGCAGAAGAACAATGGCGTTTCGTGTGCTTTTCTGATGAGTCTCGTTTTGGTATGAGACCGGATACAAGACGTATACGACACTGGAGAACCCCTGGACGCCAACAGCGATTAAAATCCTGCCAGGAAGTCCATCCTTATAGTGGTGGAACCATCATGGTATGGGCGGGTATTTGGATCGGCGGAAGAACTGAGTTGATTTGGATCAGAGGCAACCTCAACGCTCAAATTTATGCTGAGACGATTGTATCAGACGTCATCGTTCCTCTACAAGTGCAAATCGGTCCCTTATTTCAGTTAATGCATGATAATGCACGACCGCACACCGCAAGAGTTGTAAGACAGACTCTCGCCGCAGCTAACATCAATGTCCTGCCCTGGCCTGCTCAGTCGCCAGACTTGAACCCGATTGAGCATGCATGGGATATGCTACAGAGAAGAGCTCTGCCGAATATGGAGGGTATCCAGTCGCAAGAAGACCTTTTTTTGTTGTTGCAACGAACATGGGCGGCCATTCCACAGCGTGATTTGGATGAACTCATTTTGAGTATGCCAAACCGATGTTCTTGTGTTGTTAGTGTTCGCGGTAGAAACACGGTTTATTAATTGTTTAAGTTACCCAATAAAATTTTAAAGAAAACTGTTATTTCAGTCTTTTTTTCGAACTTTTGTGTTAGTGGTTCAAATGTCAAAAATCCCTTTATTAGGAAAATGGCAAATTTCTTTATTAATGCAAAGGTGACTTGGTTTATCGTTACTGTGACAAACGAAAACACTTTATTTGATGAATCCTTAAAGAAAATTTTAATTAATATCAATCAGGAGAAAAGTTATTGCAAAAATATATGTTGATCCCTAGACACTTTTGATGTGTGTATTTGTAATCAATTAACATAATCCTTAACTATTAGGTCTATGGCAAAAATGCAAAACAACTTTCTGTATAGAGGTAATAATTGTATCACATTAATTTGCATTGAAACTATAGGTATTCTCAGTGCAAAAATGGCAACAGAACCGTACAAAAATTAAATTAGATAAAGTATATATGTTTTAACAACGGTCAAACAACAATAAAAGCAATACCAATGCAAAGTGACACAAATAGTACAAAAAGTTATATAAACAGCTGGTAGTTTTCACTGTTAAGAACACGAAATTATTGGAAACATAGAGGTATTAAACAGTTCAGAAGTATTATTATTTCATTACAAGAAATAAGTCACCAAGCAACGTCAACAGCCCATCGTTGACACTGAAACACTAAAGCCAGTAGGTAATAATTATAACACAATTCCCCACGTCCCCCACTAGTATAGAGACTATATTTGCTAGATTATTTGCTTTACGGAACGTACATATTAATGAATTATTCATAACGGGACATATATACGGGATGTAATTTACAATTTTAAGTACCTGCCTGCATACTGGAGTGCGAAATATATCGTAACGGGAAGATAAACGCGAGCTTTGAACCCGGGTACCTTGCACCCGCCCGCTGAGCCATGTGTCTGCGCCCAGGAACATCGAACGGCTGAAGTAAGGGTGTAATTCGATTGGGCTTTAGCAATAAGTTACATTATTTCTAAGATGGGTTAGTATAGTTGATTTGGATTAGTATGGTTCGTTGGTTAGGGAAGATAATGAAACTTTGAAATTGTTAGATGAAAATAAAAAAACTAACTGCGGAAATAGTTTATTTGCATACCCAATGTCTTGATACCTTAGATGCTCGGGACAAGCTCCAAGTTATCGTAGGTGGGTTGGATCAGTGGTCTGAAGACTATGACGCAGCTCTAAACCGTATTTCTAAGCAGTACCTACTTATTTGTTTTGCAAGTTCCAGTAGACGGGGTTGAATTTAGGGTAATAATTGGTTCTATTACACCCTAAAATAGACTATAGCTACTGTAAGCTAAGGCTTAGATCACTGCGTCACTCTTCCCATCTACCAATATAAGCGGTTTGACATAACTAGTTTGGTTATGGATCTGGTTCCGATGACCTGGTACGTGGACATATAATACAATTAGCGGGGTTCTATAGATGGTTAATTGTAGTGCAGCGCAGCGAGTAAAATCAGTGGGGTTAATTCAAAGTATAAAAATGAAGAAATTATAATGAGAAATAAAATAGTGTAACAAACACGTAATTAATATACCTACTGTTGCGTTAATTTGTCGTCTATTAGGACTATGCTCTGATTACAATCAGCTTAAAACTCATCTTTTTTTCGTTTCTACATGAACACCATAAGTAGTTGTTCGAATCGTTCAATCAGCAAGGCGAGATGTTCTAGAGCAGATCGCCCAGGGTGCGCTCGGCGATCATAATGTTGTTGCAACTTTCCTAGAAGCTGCTTCCGTATACCCCAATAAGAAAAACTTTAGTTGCGAGTTAAGACTGATTTACATGATGCCATTTTCTTGTACATACAAGAGCAATAATTGAACGCAATAAATGAAGCGCAATATTTGACCTTCAAGAATTGTAAGTAACTGTTTACATGCGGATACTAGTTAAAAAATTGAATATAATTATTGAATGCAAATATTTTTTTTAATATCTATATATCTATACTTATAATAAAACTGTAACAGGTCCAATTCTGTACATTGAAGATATTTTGAAAATTATGTTTGGAGGGCATTCTATAACCGATACTCAAGCCAAAAATGTAGTTTTTTTTATTTTTGTCTGTCTGTCTGTCTGTCTGTCTGTATCACGGCTGCGCATCACGCCGAAACTACTGAATGGATTCAAATGAAACTTGGCATGATTTGAGATCTTACTACGAGGTAGGACATAGGATACTTTTTATCCCGTAATCTAGCACGGTTCTTTTGGGAGAGGGGATTAAAGTCAAAATGGGTACTTGGTTATACGCTTGGTCCGATTTTATCAATTTTTCTTTATAATATAATAAATATTAGTAAGGGAACACTCATAGAGAGTTGTTATCAAGGTTTTGTAATCGATCGGGTTAAGCAACGTTAGGTAAGGTTATTAAATAGATGGGTGACCGTTTAACGACATTTGAACTAAACGGGTCCGTGCTTCGGAGAGCAAGTAAAAAGTGGGTCCCAGTTTTAACCGACTATAAAAAAGGAGTTTATGTATTCGATGCGAATGTCTGTTATTAAAAGTTTAGTTAACGTAAAAATAGCGCAGGCGGAGCTGCGTGGGTCAGCTAGTAAGTTACATAAAATTAAATGATTTTTCTTTAATGAAGAGAATCTAATTGAATACAAATATTTCATAAGAAATTATTGTATGCGCTGTTTAGACCAAGAACAGTTTTGAATGGAAACCTTGCCCAGTAGAGCAAGAATACGAGTATGATGCAAGGCATTTATTGCTTTAATATTATTGTATGGAACAGGCAAGAAACTAGCATCGTAAATATAAATGGGCCTTTACTATCATTATCATCAGCAGCTAAAAGATGTCCACTGCTGAATAAAGGCCTCCCCCTTAGAAGGGAGGGGTTGCCATAATCCTCACGCTTGGCAGGCGTTTTGAGGATTGCAGTATAGATGGTAGGTAATCCAATAAAAGGATCATGCTGCCCGTCTTTTTGTTTTCCATTAGTCGCCTCTTACGCACACCCAACGTGAGATTAGTAGCGAGTATAGAAGCATAATTTTCTATTCCCACCAGTTGAAGATGAAGATTATCGGTTGCGATGGTAACTGGAGTTTTAGCTTTTATCAGATATAGTAAAATTATCTATTGGTGTGGCGATGTATTTGGTGTGATTCTAGTAAACAGTACTGTAAAAGTTGGTTAATACTCCGAGGTTGGTGACCTCTGTTCAGGGGCAGGAGTAACTTGTTGCTTCACGTGGTTATGGCCACTCAAGCGTATATAACCCGTTGTCAACCGTAGTGGAGTGAACTTTATTTTGTTTATGAAAACTAAGTATGACTTTTAAGATAAAAGATAAATCGAAATTGACCAGTATTCTGGTTGTTTTCAAAAACATTGTATTATTTATAATAAATCACAAATAAAAAAGGCAAGGCAAGAACAAACTATTTATTAAGTATGGCCCCCATTTCTCGTAAAATGGTGGGAGTTTTGTGTTTATTTTATTTAATTATTCTAGTTTTGCAATGAAATGTAATTATTAGCGAATGGCCTCGTCATTCCCATAGTTTCCCACGCCATCATATTCATGGTATTGTTTAATATGCATGGCTATTTTTAGAATCATTAATAAATAAATTAGTCTCGCATTAATGTTGGTGCTTCTTGCGTGACATTTAACGTAATTCACGTTTACCTGTCACTAATTATTTAATACAAAATGGTGCATTAAACTGGCAATTAAGAATTGTTAATTGTAAGAAGTATTCACTTGAATGTTGTGACTATGCACCTGTTATAAAAATACAGAAGCCTAAGCTCTTGAGATTTAAAAATCATTAGCTGGGATAGATACTACCCAGTTAGATTATCAATCAATCGATAGTCAATCAAGCGATGGCAATCAATCAATGATATAATTATGTAACAGTCAGCGTAGTGTAGGATGCCCTGTGATCAGGTAGAGCGATATTCGCAGAGCGTTTGGCCGAAACTGGATGAGGAGAGTCGAAGATCGGGCTCAGTGGTATGCCTCGGAGGGGTGCTATGTCTAGCAGTGGATTGATGTGGGCTGATTATTATGATGTAACAGTCTGTATGGATTTAAAACTAGAATTTTAAATGATAGGGTATAATAGCTTTAAAAAATGGACTTTCGGCGAAGCAGATCACCGATACAGTCTATTCACCTCCCGTAGCTCGGAAGAAACCTATTCGATGGTGTGTCGTACAGATTTACCCATAATATACGAGTTTGCGCAATAAACTTCACTACCATAAGTAATGGTTCTAATAAATAATATCCTTCTGGCGGATACGACCACAGCGGCCAATCTTTTAAAAGATCAACAGTCTACGCGATAGATACATATCATAGTGCACAAGTGCTTGCTTGCGTAGACACAACTACACTATCTCTTCCTTTACTCACAATCCGATGGAAAGGAAGACCGATACGACTGGGTCGAGGTCAGGATCGATTTTTATATGCTATGAACCGTATGGATCATCTAATTTTTAGGCAATCAGGTGATCTGACTGCATTGCTCAAACCAGTAGAACAACTACACAAAGTAGTTGCTCCTCGCGGAATTCGAACCCATGTCCGTGCAAACTGAGCGACAGGTTAACTAGTGAACCTATATAGCATTAGTGTCAGATATTCTGCCGTAAAGCAGCAGTGTTCAAACATTATTACATCAACTGTACATAGACTTGACCATTGTCCAATTTGACATATATAAAACTTGACTTAATAAATGACGCATTTAATGGGGGTAGTGCCGTGCTTAAAGTGTACGGGCTGGAATGACGTAGGGGATGGTCTTATGCCACTAGAGGAATCTACTGCGACTAAATCTGAACTTACATAAGTACTCACAACTCGAAGAACATATTTGTTGTACCAGGGTCTAGAAGTACAGATATGGAATAATAGAGCTAGAATTTGTTGCAAGGTCATGCTGGTCGTTCCAAAAATACGCTTTAAGACAATTGTAAAGTTTTGTCTTCAATACGCTGCATGTATGATTCTCTAGTTAGCTGCTAACGAATTTTTATCAACAATTTATTATTAAATATGGCTGCAACAATAGCGAACATTCATTGCTCGTAAAGATAAGTAGTAATTACATTCGTAATGGTGGTGATTCAGTGCCTTTTGCCCATTATTTTAGTGAGTAAGCATAGAGCTAGCCGGTGACTGTGCCGACCTACTTATGTTTTGTGGGCCTATTAAAAATTGGTATAAACGACGTTGGTCGATTGAACATTTAGACCTAATACCATTAGTCCTATGTTACTATATTCACAGATTGTGGTGGATCTTCTGGACAAAAAATACTTGCAGTTTATTATCTGCTACATGCATATATTACAAATCAAGAAAACATACTATACACTGATAGATAAGGCATCTAACTCATAACACCCTTTGTTATTTACGTCGGAGGTTAATAATAAAAGTCATTGACCCAACTTTTAGAATGACTTTCTGTCCTTATTTTTGAATAGCCCCTTACTATTGAGAAAACCTAAATCAAAACACATAAACATCATTATAACTTTCAAAAATACCAGTTGTGAATTCCTGTCAATATTTTATGCTAATCTGATGCCCTTGCCACATTTTATTTTAAATTTCAATTAATAAAAATAAGTAAGCGCAAGTTATATTAAGTTAAAAAACATAGCCCTCCGTCTGGGTAGTCGAGAAAAAACATCAAACGTGGCCTATTAGGTACTTTAAAAAAAAATCTTGTCCACCATACCATACCATCTGCTAAAAAACTGTCTGTTTCAAACCATTCAAAGTATTTGTCTAGGTAATCAGATGTTTTTATAACTATTTGCGCTACTTAGGTCCTCTGTGCAATTACCCAAGCGCACTCCGGCCGCGTATGAGGGTTGAAAGAGTTGTGAGGGGAGCCTAAAGGTCATCGGGTCGTCAACCCTGGGGGACATTTTTGTCGAATGAATGGACGCTCTGTTTTTAAAATCAATATTCCTGTTTTAAATTAATTGATATTTATTCGTGTTACAACGAAAAAAATAAGCTGAACATTTAAGTTTCTTTTCATTCGTCGTTCAAAAAAAATTGCGTACATACAAAAGCTGGAGTACCGTGGCACCGTGCACATATTTATGGATCAAACTTTGTCGATCGCCGTCATGTTACCGCTCTGAATAACATCATCGCTGGCTATTACAAGATATCGCACGTGACGATGGGAGGAGACCCGATGGATTAGGTATCGCGCGTCCTCTGAAGTATAGGTACGGATGGTGTGAAATACAAAGTGCGTAGACGCACTGGCCAGCGTCTTGGATAATCTACCATATAGATAGCCTAATATTTCATACTTATTGTAAATAGCTACTATTTTATATAAAAAACCACTTAGGTTTTTGTATATTAAATAATAATAATAGTATTATCATTTTAATTTAAAATGTTCTTGTAAGTTTTGTTTCAATCAATTAATAATCATTATTACATTCATCATGTCTGCCATAAGACGTTCACTGTTGAATATAGGTCCCCCATACACTTGGTTTGCGACCGATGTTGTGCCGCCTGTATCCAACGGTTTCCTGCCACCGGTTGACGAGGTCGCCTGTCCATCTAGTGGGGGGTCGTCCCGCACTGCGTTTTCCAGTCCTTGCTCGCCACTCAAGAACCTTTCTTTCCCACCGGTTGTCAGTTCTATGAACTATGACCTGCCCATTGCCACTTCACTTACTAACTACTATGTCGGTTACTTTAGTTCTTCTACGGATTTACTCGTTCCAGTTTTTATCACGTAAAGGCAATCCGAGCCCTTTCTGAGAGGTCAATAGTCAGGGGCCAAGTCTCTAATACCTAGGTCATCACTGGCAGCACACACTGATTGAATATTACATTAATGTTAATGTTGTTTTTTTTTTTGTTATAAATATGTAATGTTATAAGGAAATCTGGCATTACCTAAAATTAAATTATACACCTAAGTTTTGTTAATTAGTTTATTAAATGCTCAACGAGTATAACATTTTTATCTCGTGTTAATCTTATTGTACTGGTTAATGCAAACATTTAAGTCATGTTACGTTATTTTATTATAGCAACGAAGAAGTGAATATTATTTTCAGATTAGAAATATCTATGCAATATAAATAGACTGAAATAAATAATAGAAGTTAATTTAATGTCAAAGATTAAAAAGAACAAAACTGTTTATATGAAAAACACACCACAATGAATACCAATAATAGGAAGGACTCACTATTCTCCAACCGAATGTGTTATGACTATATAAACCGCTTTTATAATACATAATATATCTAGAGGTACGTTTAAACGATAACATGCAATTTTTAAAAGTGCCAAATTAATTACCCTACATTTCGCTTAGTCGGTTAAATAAAAGAGATAAGATTAAATACTTAGTTAATCGTGTTATCTATTGTTTAAACTGAAGTTAAATATCATAGCAATCCTTATGTGGGCGGTAACAGTTTTAAATGTTGCAATAACTTAATTAAATTAATGGTACATTAATAAGTAAGTGCTTGATTGTGATCCGGTGACGGTACCTATGTAGGATTTTTATCCGCTCAAACCTCGTCGGTGGTCTTCATCGACGCTGTTGTTCTAGACTGGAGATTCTGTTCGTACCTTGCATGATTTTCTCTCAATCTCTAACTAAAGCACATCCTGGGGGAAGAAGAGAATGTGTCCAACCACGGTCCAATCATTCACAGCGCTGTGCGGCGGCTGACGTCGGCCCGAGGGGTCGTGCTGGATGCTTAACCATAGACAGTCCTGCAATGACTTCGTCCTGCACGCAGGCCGCCACGCATGGCTATGAATGGACTTTTAGTAGCGACGCCCACAGCAAACTCCCTTATAATATGTGGCGATGCAACCGTGGTTGCACTATGCACTAACTTAATAACAACTACAATAAAAGACTCGATGTCAGAAGTATTATTGTGTCGTTAGCGAGAAGTACGTTCAATGGTCCTTTAGCAGCGTAGCGATTCCTGATAAAACACTGGCAGCAGTCCGTATACGCCACCTTCAATTTTAGGCCTAGGTCCCAGTGCCCTCTTCGTCCCCGAGAGTACCGTGCCAGGCCCTATATATATACCCTAATTGACCCCACAAAGAGTCCCGGGAACCTTTTGAATTGGTATTCCCTCGAGAATGGTTTTATTTTAAAAATATAAAGTACTTGCTACTTTATTATATTTTATTTTATTTCACTATCATCTCTCATGGAATATAGGTTTTCAATCATATTTCTTTCCATTTTAAACAAATTTTTTTCGTTGAAAAGACTAGGACAATAGGGCGCATTGTAAAGTTGTTGACACACCGGCGGATACAAGAAATGACGTGTCAACACAAACTTAGCCTAAATTCACAAGAAGTGACACTTTTTTATGTTATCCGTGTTTTTTTTAATTAAAGAGATATTCTTAGGTGTGTACAGGATTAATGAGAGCATGGCGGCTGCGTTTGTTGGGCGCAAATGTTGTAAGGCTTGTATGTAGGTACAGTGATAACGTATAACGATATCATTTGCATTGTGTAATAACCACACATTAATATTACGAAAATACACGTTTTTATTCTGTAAGGATTATCCGCTAATGCGGTTTTTTTTACACGAAGCCCGGTTGCGCGATAACTTTTGCTCGCTCTTTGTTCTTGCTTATTTCGTTTAAAAACAATGTTTTTTGTTAAAAAATAACAGTATCCAATTTAAAAAAATTGGCTTTAATCTCAATAACTGGTTACAATAATTCTTTCAGATCCTTAAAAAAATTCTCGAGTTTCTAACCTAACCAATCGTTTCATTGTTGCATAAAACAGTTGAATTAGCTTATTCTGACCTCTACCATAATATCAGAAGGCCTATGAATGAAACAATATTAAAATTATGCGCATTAAGTATACAAATCTTAGAATCGGATAAAGAATCGAGTGTATTGCCTTTGGATGACACTCGAGCGAAATTTAAATTTCGAATGGCGGTTTTGAACTTCGTTTGCGTACCCAAAGACGGCTCTAACGAATATGACGTAGTAATATTGATAAAGACGTCGTCGCCTCAAAACAAATGCAGTGCTAGTTATTGCCTCCAGATTGGCCAACACCGGCGTAACCAACGTTGACCATTACCTCTGACTATTCATGATGTTTTGCACGCGCATCTTCTCGTGAATGCAGTGACGCTGTATCGCTGATCGTTGTAAACAAAGTCGGGCTAATGTAGTCGTTTGATGAACTCATTGCGAAGCAATGACCTCGAGTTCAAGATTTGTGAATCGGAAGCTGTCCTGTGTGGTCTTAGTAGGAATGTCATCATAGCCTCGTTATTCCTGTAATATTTGTATCTATGTATATGACAGCCGGAAAAGCGTATATCTATCGGCCCGAAAAGGCATAACGCATAGTCGCACAGAACTGATAAATAGTATTTATGATGATCTCAAACCATACTCCCGTTGTATTTATTAAATACAACGGGAGTATGGTTTGAGATCATCACCATTGTAAAGCGTAATTTTTGCTGTACAAACTCTAACATTGTATTCACAAGTATTTTATTATATCGAACAATAATAAATTTCATATGCGTAAATTTTAATATCAACCGATATATTTTTAATTTCACGCTTAAATAAATATTAATTGGTTATAATAAAATGTGTCGTTACGATTATTAATATTTTCAATGTTTTTATTGCTTGTACGTACACTGCTGATGAGTTTATGCTGAAATGTAAATCAACATAAATATTTAATTAATATTTAAGTACATAAGTTTATATTTCATTGTTATTTTTAGTCTTTCATGATTTTTTTATTTTATATTAAATATTTAGTTATTATAACTAAATATTTACACTTCCGTTATCAGTAATGTTTAGAATATATTTAAATATATTAAAATTTAAGATAATAGCGAGTGACTTGCATTCATATTTTTTATTTATTTTATATTAAATATTTAGTTATTATAACTAAATATTTACACTTCCGTTATCAGTAACGTTTAGGATACATTTTAATATATTAAAATAAGATAATAGCGATTGACTTGCATTCATATTTTTAAATCATCCACTCCATCACGTATTTTTTAGACTCCATTATCTATAAGGTGAATACCTATGTGGCGCTAATTATCTGGTTATGTGTGGGTGTATAGGGTTATTTTCTATGACAATCCATCGTCCCGGTGAGTCCGAACCATTGCGCTATTACTACAAATTGTGGGTTCGCAGTGAAATTGCCTGGCCCGTGTTCTGCGTTTCGTTACTAATTGCCACCGCTAAGTGGCATGCCAATCAACTATATCGGAGCTTTCTAACAATGGCTGGGTGGCCAATGCCTCCAGTAATAATAATATAGGCTTCCTATGATCGATTTTCTTCGTATGTGGCTAGTACATACTTACAGTTCTTCTTGCAGCGCCTCTTCCCTAACTGAAGATCGGGCCTTAGTTTCCGTAATTTCATGTTGTCCATCATGTTTGAATAGCTGTTCTACAGAATTTTGTAGTGGCAGTGAGGCAGGCCACGTCGCTCGAAGAACCGATAACCGGTGGGGAAGAAAGGTTTTTGAGTGGCGACCACGAACCGGAAGACGCAGCGTGGATGCAAATGGCAAACTGTCGTTCGTTGTGGCGGTCTAACGGTTAGGCCTTTGTTCAGCAGTGGACGTCTTCAGGTTGATGATGATGATGATGGTTACCCCGATGCACTTCATCGACGCTGTGGTGTTAGTGGATCAAAACAAATCACACATGAACCGGCCTCCACCCTTCGGAGACGGTTTGAAGGTTTCCTCATCGATGGCAAATCGGCAAGTTTATAGTTAGTTGAAGAATTTTGTCTCTTAATAATAACATAGACTATACTAAACTAACCTTCTTTTTTTTTGACGCGGGGGAAATCTTCGAAAGATCCCCAGGAGCTGTGGGGCTCGACCGGGGTATGTGGGATTCTTACCCACTAAAACCCCCGCGGCTGTCGCATCGGCACATGAGAGGGGCAGGGCTCTCCGGTGGGATCTGCACCAGGGGCCCCTCAGTGCCTTGCCTCTGAGCCCGCCGCCGGGGGGCGTATTGTAGCCCCCCGGGAACCAGTCACGGTGCTCACGGGGACGGGGGTCGCAACCCCGCCGCCGTCCTCCTCGGAGTCGCCGCCGTATTCAATGGACGATACTAACCTAACCTAATCGATTCTACATTAAAAACGACTTGAAAACGATAGAGGATCAATCGAATTACAATTACTTATTAAAATTATTCATATCGGTATTATATATATTATAACTCATGGATCGGTGCCGATTGATCCGACTTCAGTAGGATTAAATATCTCTGATACACGTGAAATTATAATTAAAATAACCCAATATGAATATTTTTTGCATTATCGGTGTCAGAGCGAGCAAACATTTTAAGTTTTTTAAATGCAAAATTTGCATTTAAAACGTTTGAGGATCGCGTATCGACTAATAGGTATTGGATTAAAATATACGTTGTTAAATTACTTAAAGAAATTACGATAATATATACCTACTTACTAAGTACGTAATTTTATTGTATTTTATGACTTAAAGCAGGTACCTACAACACATTTTGATAGGCGGCAATTAGTTGATTAGACGTAATTCGATCATACGAGGAACTGAAGATGACTTCACTGCTCAGATAGCCAAAACAAGGGCAATTTTCTCCGCCCGATATCACGGAAACCGACTTGGAGAGTTAATATCAAAATATTTCGATCCAATGTAAAAACCAACTTTATTTAAAAGTAGGTAACCTACTGCTTTATTGATGTGGATTATGCTTTATTAACGAGATGATATTTTTCTCTAAATTTTTAACAAGTGCCTACCGATGATATTTAATCGCCACGTAATTTAAAAATATCTAAGTATGATTCAAGTATAACTTTTAATAATATTTTAAGAAGTAACCAAATTATACTCTATATAAATTCACACTATATCGTGTAGAATGCGGTTACTGAAATGTATAAAAAAAATTGGTAATGGTAAGTCTTCAGACAGGCACCAGCGCAATGACAGGTATTCACCCCCGACCAAAATTACCACATTTTAACACGGGGCTGAATGGTCACCTGGACCTCATTTGTCACCTTCTCATGAAGTTGCCAGAACCACAGAGTGGAGGCGCGTTGTGATCTGGTGGTTAAGTCAGTCCTCTCTTAAGCGACAGCCCAAGCTGGGGCAATGCCTCCCTGAGATGCCCACGAGCTCGTCGCTCCCCTGCCCCTTCAGGCTGATGTGCTAAAAGCGCTCGTCCACTAGTCCAGTCGAGCTATTATTTGTAGGCAACAACGACGTTCATTTTACAGAATGACAGGCACTGTGCAGTAAAGCAGTAGTGTTTATGTCAGTGTAAAGGGCATTAGTAGCTAGAAAAAAATCTAAATAAGGTTAACTAAGGTCTTAATAATATCTTAGTACTTACTGTCCTGCTCGTTACGTCACTAACTGCCGCACTTTGAGTCCAATCGTGAGTCATTATCGTATTCTTTAGTTCGTCTATTGGCTCCCAACATTTTGTATTAAAATCTTAACTTAAGTGACGAGATAAGATTCGTTCAAAAAATAATTTTAATCAAGTAATTACAGCTTAAGCTGCCTCGCTAGTTATTCCGACAGTGGACATTAGTTTGTAGGGATAATTTCTTGGCTTCTATCTTTACGTCGTCGTCATGTAATACTTTGCATACATAACATAGCATATCAGTACAGGATAGCAGGTGCTATCTTTATTCTAAAATTGAACCGTATTAAAATAATCAAGTTTATTAGTCGTAGTAACGCAATGAACTTATACGGGGCCTACATTATACTATGTATGACATTATTAAAATAACATATAAAGTAGGTACACTAAGGTATAAATATGTAATTAAAAAAATGTAAGTAAGTATAAACAATTTTAGATCTAAGAATCTTGTTTTTTATTTTTTTAGGAATCTCGTTCAATAATTTATTAATAAAATAATTTTATTAAGTCCTTGACTTTGTTAATTGTAACTTAGGAAATGAATGCGTAAAAAAATTGTAATAATTTATTACATTCATACAATGCAATCCAAATCCAATAAACTCATGGATTCACTACATAAACATGACATTTTGAAAATATTAATGAAATAATTGGGTCTTAAATTATGTATATTTATTATATCTTGCAACACTTATTTTAAAAATAATGTACTAGTTGGCATTATGTACATGACGTGGCGTGGTGTAGCCGCAGAATGCCAAGTTTAAATTTCGAACACTGTTGACTGAACAGCAGGCTGATTGAACTCAACTCGAACACTTTAGGTACTTGTGATTGTTTATAAACCTTGTCTGACAGGATCTTAATATAACAGTTTAATTTTCCCTACAATGTAACTTTATTAATACGCAGTTTGATAGGTTAAAGAAGGTATCTATACTTATAATAAAACTGTAACAGGTCCAATTCTGTACATTGAAGATATTTTGAAAATTATATTTGGAGGGCATTCTATAACCGATACTGAGGCCGAAAATGTAATTTTTTAAATTTTTGTCTGTCTGTCTGTCTGTATCTCGGCTGAGCATCACGCCGAAACTACTGGATGGATTGAAACGAAACTTGGCATGGTTTGAGATCTTACTACGAGGTAGGACATAGGATACTTTTTATCCCGTAATCTAGCACGGTTCTTTTGGGAGAGGGGATTAAAGTCAAAATGGGTTCTTGGTTATACGCTTGGTCCGATTTTATCAATTTTTCTTTATACTTAATATAATAAATATTAGTAAGGGAACACTCATAGAGAGTTGTTATCAAGGTTTTGTAATCGATCGGGTTAAGCAACGTTAGGTAAGGTCACTAAATAGATGGGTGACCGTTTAACGCCATATGAACTAAACGGGTCCGTGCTTCGGAGAGCAAGTAAAAAGTGGGTCCCAGTTTTTAACCGATTATAAAAAAGGAGGTTATGTATTCGATGCGAATGTCTGTTATTAAAAGTTTAGTTAATTTAAAAATAGCGCATGCGGAGCTGCGTGGGTCAGCTAGTTTAACATAAAAGGAGAAGCTTTAGCGTATTTTATTTATATACGTAAAGTTTACTCTTTACATAAAACAAGGCAACGTCAAAGGCATAAATTAGATTACGTGAGGTAAGAATAGCATCCTCCTAACTACTCCCGTTGGGTGTTCGTAAGAGCCGACTAAGGAAAAGCGAGTCTGCCAAGCGTGGGGAGGCCTTTGTTCAGCAGTTAACGTCTTTCAGCGGTGGATGATGAGGTAAGACCTCTGATATAATTATGAACGATAATGGTAAAGGTAGCGCTTTGGCAGTCTTTAGGAGCTTTTTTATGCAAGTGTCTTCTTACTACTATTATGAATACATTCACAGATCTGTAAAAACAAATTTGAGGATAGGTATAGTGCCACCGCCACCGCCACGCTTTAACTATTACATAACATACATAACGTTTTTCTTAATAGTAGTTTATTAGGTATACCTAACTCAATTCAATTTTATAGAACATTTAACCCTAATGGCAACTTACACATGTAAAAAAAAATACATACATCTAACCCTCCGACTTGCGGTGGCTACTCAATCTTACGTGTTACGTAACTTACATCAAAATCGAGTGCTGACAGCGAACCGGTGTCAGCCGTCGCCGCTGGTGGGTTAAACACAGGGTTGCCATTAATGATTTATTCCAAATATTATTTTTTTAAACAGAGTGAATCTGATCTTACGCCTCACTCAATACATACAATATTTGTTATCGTATTGAAAGATTTCTAATGACAATTGTAATTACGTAAACCATTTTTTTTAGATACACGCCATCGACTTCGAGTTTCATGGAAATTATTTTTAAAAATACATAGGATAGTATAAAAGAAAATTATTAAAAATAAAATACCTAGGTATTTAAAATGCAGAATGCAAGTAGAGTGTTCTACGTTTTGGAACGTGTAACTATCAAGTGTTTGAATATAATAATCATTAATGGTACATAATATTTGTAACCAATAGGGATGATGACTGGGTAAAAAAATAAAATCTAATTAGGCCGTCAGTTAGAATATCAAAAAGTATTGGACACGTATTTTTTTATTTAACAAATCAATAACAATTGGCTGAGATATAGAGCGTCTAAGTTCGGGGGCTTTTGACGTCACTCCTCAGTAAAAATTGATATAACGGTGTGACGTCACGCGGCATTTCAAAGCGCTATATTTTATCTTTGTCATTTTTTGTTTAATCGACAAAAGAAAAAAATGTGCGTGCGAAGAAGTGAAACTTCATTCTCGCTCTGTCTCTTTCTATTCCACCTCACCGCGCAACGGAGTCAGCGGAGTCAGCGGAGTCAGCGAAGTCAACGGAGTCAACGAAGTCACTCACTCACTCACCCACTCACCCACTCACCCACTCACTCACCCACTCACTCACCAATCACTCACCCACTCACTCACCCACACACCCACTCATCCACTCACCCACTCTTCCACTCACCCTCTTCCACTCTGTACTCCACTCTGAACTCCACTCTGAACTCCACTCACCCACTCACTCAGTGACGGCGTCACATGAGCGCTTTCATAACCTTAACAAATTTAACGCCTATCGCCTATCTTTTAACACCTATCACATAACGTCTAACGCGTTAAATGATAACATTTTTGGAAGTCGCATAAGAAGTTTCACTTCAAAAATACGTGTCCAATATTTTTTGATAATCTAAATGAGGCACTAAAAAATTTTTTTTTGTAATTTAGTTATTGATATTGCGGCTTGGTGAATGTTAAATAAGATATTAATTTGTAAACCGGCGTGTGTGAACCCTAGCTAGCGTGGCGACTACACGTGTTTCGGGTCGGCGGGACCCGCGATTAAGATCTATATTACTTGAAGGCGCTCGCCGTCGGCCGGCTACCGGCATTGTTATAATATTGTTATTTATTACTATGCACTGATAATTAACCACCTTTCCTGTAATAGATACGTATAGATCTAAAAAAGTGTGTTAGCGAGAAACATTGGCTACACCCGCAGGGTTAAAAAGAAACCAAAATAAACAATGTTTCTGCTTAATTTTCTCTAGTGACTAGTTTCTAATTCGAGGATTAGGAATAAGAAATTCATTAATTTAGTATGTTAAGTTGAAGACTGCAGCGCCGCCACTAAGTAATATAAATGTACTATAATATAACAATGGCTTCATTGCAATTCAGGAGGATAACGTGATACATAAAAATCATTATGGAAATCTGCTTCAACTTTTCCTGATACGTCGGTCAAATAAAAACTACTAGTAGTTAGTAGGCATAGTAGATACCATTATAATTTAACCTGTCATCTATCCATTGAGGGTTAGGTTAACTTCTAAACAGCACCTACTATAAAAAGACTTCTTCATCATCATTTCATAGAAAAGATAATATAACCGTTGCGTAGTGTATCCTCGCTCTCGGCAAAGGGTTAAAGCGTCAATTACCATCCGACACAAAAATTAAATATAATTAAATAACGAGCACCAATGCATGATCGGTCTCCTGTTAACAGAACGAAGGTAATAAAGATTTTTAATGCTTATGGTTAGTTTATAGACGTGAGCGGAAGCGGGAACCAAATCCGTAACATATACCTTACTATGGCCTATGGGGAGTGTCAACTGTTAATTGAGTAATGGGACTAATCCCACCACTCATTTCCACCACTGTGACTCCTGTCAGTCAGGTGGATCTACAGTGAAGGAAGACACCGAGGTTTGACCCTGGGTGAGATAGAAAGGTTAAATTGTCTTGGAACTCGCAATGAATTTAATTAGAAAAGTATATAAGAGGAGTTGGAAAAATATAAATTCCACTTCCCTCCTTTGCAAAGCTGCAGACAAGTAAAAATCGCACAGGTCGATACAACCTCAGAACGAAAAATTCTTACAGGTAGGTGCACCGACTAGATTCAGTCCACCTGTAAGGCACCACGGAACTGTTAATTGAGTAGTTAGCTTTTTATTAAAATTAAGTAGGCCATTTTAGTTTACTAACATCAATGGACAAATGAAACAACGTTCGTTAGTCCACCAGTAAAATCTTTTCTTTCCAAAGTTTCACCGGAGTAATTTATTGCTTATGTTCCGCTCTGCAATGGCAAGATTAAGGGTTTACACATTATAAACTACTTTTAAAATTTGTGGCTGGTCACAAAAAAAGTATTTGTCTAAGCTCAGTGTCTTTACTGAGAGCCTGGCTTACAAATGTAACAATGGTGGAAAAGAATCATCAGCAGCCGAAACTTTCACTCCTGAACAGAGGCCTCCCCCTTAGAAGGGAGGGGTTGCCATAATCCTCACGATTGGCAGGCGGCGGCACCCAACGGGAGGAGATGGGTGGTTGCTATTCTTACCCGGACACCCCACGGGGAAAGAAAATGATAAAGATATAAAATATAGGATTTAAAATAATCACCAAGCTTGGCAGGCGTCTTAGCGATCGCAGTATACGTGTAGTTCGATATCAAATCAAATCAATCTTTATTCATAAAATATATAATATTTACTAGCAGGTATTGGGAATGGCATAAGCTTTCAAGTATGTAGGTGTATTATAGTAATATGGATATTTGTATAATATAATTATACCTACTAACATCCTATAAGAAGCTAGTGGTATATATCACACTTAAGACGCTACTGCACGTTAACGATATGTTCCATTATTCATTGGATTCGCCACTAAATTTAACGAATTAGTATTGTATACTACCTTAAAAATTCGCAAAAAAATAGAAGTTGTTCCTCAATTGAGGACGCAAATCTCAAGTATTTAAATATAATCTGGCTTATTATATTTTAAATTAGTTTTATGTTATTCAAATCTCCACATAACAATAATTACTATAAGTTAATGAGGTACAATAAGCCGCTGGTTTTTTGTAGCCGTAATTATAAAAATAAAACAAAAAAATATATATTCCGGCCGTGTATAATTTGCAATTCTCTATGACACATTAACGCGATGGTTGGTGATAAAATGCAGTTAGAAAACTTTGTAATTGCCGCATAGTTCTGTTCAGCGGACCATAATAATGTATTATACTTGAAGTGGTTCGTTTTTGTACAAAATGCCTTGTTGCTAACGCAAACCGCAACGCAACACTTACTTGAGAATATTTAAATATACAGTGTACTAATTCTTCTCGCGGAAATATTTTAGAAATGTAGGTATCTCCACTGTACTCCACACAGTTTTGAAAATAAATTAATGTTGTATAACGAAACGAAAATAATAACACGCATTTATGCTTTAAAATACTAAATATTTTTTCTACCTGTTTCCTTTGTATAAAGAGCCCGTAAGAGCCAAAACTAAGTCTAATTGTAATTAAGCTAGTTTGTAATGAAGTAGGTATATTTAAGGGTATAAGCATGGGACACTTATTCTAAATGTAGCTAACTTCTAAGATTGTTTACTCGGACAGAATTAATTAATTTTTTAAATCTAATAAAAAAGTTCTTGTTGAAACTTATTACTTACTTATAAATTTATTTAAAAAAAATACAAGAATACTTGGGTGAAGCCGCATGTAAGCTAGCATACCTTTGAGAATATTATCATCATGATTATGAGATCTGGGAAAATTAGGTACAGTCCGTTGGCGACCCTATGGGGAAAAAAGAGTAATGTGAGACTATAGTAAGATTGTAATAGTAGCCCACAGTCCTCAGGCGCATATATGATATCCGTTTACTATCGTACGCTCGCTTATTTATTGTAATCTAGGTACATCTAGGTATATTATAATCGCGCCAGAAAACTGGTAGCTGTTCAAAGTAAACCTGATCGCGGTAGGAATCCGGTGATCGAGGGAAAACATGCAAATTACATATAATTTATAATTACGTATGAAATATAGTAATGTGACTGTACGTATTTCATAGAAATATAAAAAAGGTATGAATACTAAGATAAGGTATTATTTTATCCACAAAGTAAGTAATTTCTTAAGATTAGTTCTCATTAATTCGATGCAAAAAAGCTTTGACCCGGTGACTGAACAAAATATAGATATATTACAAAAAAATATAAGTAGGTACAATAATTATAACAGAATAATTTCATAATCAGCTTAGCTTCTTTACTAAATAACGTTTGTTACATTTATGTACCACAAAAAATAATTAAATTTTATTGTCATAATATTGTGTTGACAAATAAAAATCTCCAAATGGCAATAAATCAACGCGGCCGCAAAATTGAAACCAGATTAACGAACCAGAGTAAACTAATTAAATATGTTCATTTTTAAAGGATCTATAATTTTTTTATCGTCTGTTAGGCCTCCCCTAGACTTCACTTAAAGACTGTTGTCTAAATAATAATAATCAGGACCAACATTTCGAAGCACGGAGACGCTCCGTTCAAATGCCACTAATCGCCAATCTAAGAACTGACCTTGGCCTTACAGAACAATGATTGCAAATTGCTATGAGCGCCTATAGTAGTCTGTTATTAAAAGTATTAGAACATATATTATTATCCAATATATAATGTCAAGTAGCCACCTGGGGCCCAACTACCACCTGTTAGGGGGGGGGGGGGGGTGCTAAAGTAATCTTGCTTTGACGTGGAAAAAAGATGCAGATAATGCGCAGTTTGTACCACCGTTCCTTTGTCTCGCAAATATAAGATTAAAATAAAATAATACTGTTCAAGCAGATGGTATATACATGTGCAGTTACTTGCCTGGCTTCTTTGAAAGAGTAAAAGCAGCGGCATCCGAGCAAGCCCGCGCGCGTTTTCTAGTTTATAATAATATTGTAATTACTAAGTGGTTATCATACACTATCCATGTGAAATGCTGCAGGGGCGGTTAGCACGTAGTTGCCTGGTTGCATTGCATCCTGACTCTAATAGGTATGTATGACCCGCTTCTGAAGACCTGTCAACGTTATGATTAGAAAGTTTTTGGATTTGCTGTTTCTATTGAGGTATTAGCGGAAATCTTTAAAACAAACATTTATTCAAATTCAAGGGCACGTGTTCGGTGTATTGTGTGGGGTAGGTAGGTACATTGAACTGGGTAGTTAATAGGAAACTTGTTCGTCTTTTCTTTAATTTTAATTTATATTGTTTTTTTTTGTCTGTTGTGAATTTCGTCTAGGTAGAAGTACTGGTAATGAATGTTAATTAAAGTTCATAATACACAGAACAATGTGCCCGTAAAATTTCAACCGCCTTACTCAGAGTCCGTTAATGTTCGTTAATCATTATTTCGTCACTTACAGAGTAGATTTGAATATAAAATCTATAATAAGAGATTACATAATAACCTAACATTATTCAATAAATACAAAATTAGTATATTACTGTATTTTTTTTTGTCGCATGGTTAGCGGTTAACCTGGTCTCTGACTTGCTTTGGCGGCGGGGTTGCGACCCCCGTCCCCGTGAGTACCGTGTCAGGTTCCCGGGGGGCTACAATGCGCCCCCCGGCGGCGGGCTCAAAGGCAAGGCACTGAGGGGCCCCTGGCGCAGATCCCACCGGAGAGCCCTGGGGTCCCCCCTCTCATGTGCCTATGCGACAGCCGCGGGGGTTTTAGTGGGTAAGAATCCCACATACCCCGGTCGAGCCCCACAGCTCCCGGGGATCTTTGAAAGATTTCCCCAGCGTCAAAAAAAAAAAAAGGTCTGACTTGCCTTAACTACTGCTGTCTACATAACAAAAACGTGGACCGGCTTCTTATATGCCCTCCGAGTTCATATACCACTAACCGGTCACCCCTCTAAGGACTGACCTTGCCTAACGTTGCTTAACTAACCTTCCATTATACACTCTGTTAAGCTGTCTCTTAGTCACTTTTTATTTTAGTGTGAAAGAAGCCTTAGGCCCGCCGCTGGAGCCATTATCTTGGAAGTAGGTTGAAAGGAACGAATGTTTTAATAGGAAAAGCCAACAATATACAATAGAATCAGTGGAAAATATTTGTTATTGCGATGACGTGGGCTCACTGGCTGAGTGGGGCTCCACCGTCACCGGCTTTATAAGCGGTAGCGATTGATTTATTTATTAGAGTATCGAGCTTACGTCGCTACAACTTGTGCTCTTTTGTGTAGATACTTATTAATAGCTATTTGATTTCGCAATACAATTTACACTTTATGTTATCCAGGAAGTAAGTATGCACATTTAACTATATATTAGGAAGAGTTTAGATGTGTAAATTTTTAAATATATATTAATAAAAAAAGTATTTCTTTTAATATTAATTAGAATGTCAGAGACTAATAATAATAAAACACTAATTTAGGTAAAAGCGCAGTTTTTATTTTTGTAGAAGGTTTGTTAGTCTAGTACTTTCGATAATCGATGGTTTGGACAGCTTGTCTACTGTCAGTTACATGTTGGCTTAAAAATAGGTAGACAAGTCTATTATTGTGTACATATTACGGTTTATATCCTTCTCTCTGCGCGAAATCGAGTTTTTACATAAGTAGTAACCGCTTACCGCGCCACTCTCAGCGGGACTCCGCCCGAAAATGATTCACGATCGGTAGCTGCGCGTACGTTCATAATGTGCGTTAATTTCATCTAAAAATAACACCCATTCTTTGTTTGTTAGATTTTTACGAAATCTCGCTGCGTTTATAAAAATGTGTGTAATTCGTTTCTTTTTCCGTTTCACGTTTTATTGTTTTATATTCATGTAAAGTTTATCGTAATGTTTCTAGTAATACGCCGAGTTTATTGTCAGTTGCCAGCTTTATCGTAGACTCTGCTGAAGTTATAAAATTTGATCATCTCACACACATTGCGTTATTCTCGTGCAATATAAAAATTTTTACTAGAATAACTATTTGTTTTGAACACTTAGTTTTTATATGAATATAAAATTATTTAATTCGAGTGTATAAGTTGAAATATTGCCTTTTTGCGTTCATAAAATATAATTTACGGGTCGGGGAATATATTAAAATTGTGAGTAATGCTTGTTATATTTTTTCCTTGGCAAGTGTATAAAAATTTAACATTTTCATTGTTTGAATGGTTATATCTGTTGTAAAAGCCTTTTAAAGGTACGCGTTCATTGGCCCGCGCCGGACGCAACGCACGCACCGCACGCAACGGATTTTAGTTTGCTTTGTATGATTTTACATAGCACTGCGTCCATTATCCGCGCTGTCATTTTCCGACGCGGGCCGTCAAAATCATAGAAAGCAAACTAAAATCCGTTGCGTGCCGTGCGTGCGGTGCATCCGGCGCGGGCCAATGGACGCGTACCTTTAAAGTATAAATGAAGTCAGCAAAGGATCTCTTTAATGTAGTAGATAATAATAAGTTTATTGTACATGATCTTACATATAATTAGGATCACAACTCCTTGCTTTCAAAGACATACAACATGTTATGAATTATTGTAGTACCAAGTTTAGTAGTCTTTCAAGGTATAATAAGCGTCTCCATAGTGAGTGATGCCTAATAAGAATTTTTACGGACTTCAAATGTACTACTGTTTCACGTGCGTCACTCTTATCATGCAATCATAAAAATTATAACAAGTGCGAAATGTAAAAAATCAATAAAATAATCGATTAATCGAAATAATTCGTGTCCGCCGGCAAGCGATTGGACGATACGAGTCTTATCGACAATTCGCGACGTCGGAAGGTGGCCGCCATTATATTGTTTATGTATAATATTGAATAATAACTAATAAGTGAACTATGCAAGTCGGTATATAAAAAAAATATTTACCCGCATTTTCTTGTAATTTAAGGCAAGCAGGTTTCCAGTTTAATACCATAAGAAGCTTTCTAACATTTATAATAACAGTCACTAGAATTGCGGTTCGTTCATGCTTGTTAACGGGCAGGACATCCTATTTTCTTCAATAGGTATTGAGTAAGTACTTAGTAGTTAGTTTTAGTTACTTATTAATAGATTTTAAAATCTATTCGTAATTGCAATTATTATTTCACTATCCGGTCTCCGAACTTAACCATCAGATTTAAACTTTATTAATTTGATCGCCGCACTCTAAGCTTAGAGTCCGTTACTGAGTTATATCATTCTTTAGTATAGATTTTGTTTTAAACATCCACATTGAAGTGAACCGATTAATTTACGGACTATACGCCTCCGTGGCGCAGTGGGAAGCCGCTTGCTTTGCAAACTGAAGGTCGCGGGTTCGAATCCCGCGGGGGGCAACAGCTTTGTGTTGTTGTTCCTTACTGGCTAGGATAATGCAGGCTGATGACCTGCGGCGACTCCGAGGAGGACGGCGGCGGGGTTGCGACCCCCGTTCCCGTGAACACCGTGACAGGTTCCCGGGGGGCTACAATGCGCCCCCCGGCGGCGGGCTCAAAGGCAAGGCACTGAGGGGCCCCTGGTGCAGATCCCACCGGAGAGCCCTGGGGTCTCCCCTCTCATGTGCCGATGCGACAGCCGCGGGGGTTTTAGTGGGTAAAAATCCCACATACCCCGGTCGAGCCCCACAGCTCCCGGGGATCTTTCGAAGATTTCCCCCGCGTCAAAAAAAAAAAAAAAAGGCTGAAGACCTGATTGTCTGTAAAGTATGATCCATGCTTCGGATGGGTATGTAAAAAAGTCGATCCTGCGTATAACATCTCCCTCAGTCGTGTCGTGTCTTCCTTTCCATCGGATTGTGAGAGGTATTTTATTTTAATCGGAAATTAACGCGATTTACGATTCATTCTTTCAATCCGATTTTCTAGCTAGGTACCGATGAACGACGCAATAAAAATATTTAAGAATAACTATTACACAGCGCCTAAATGGGCAATACCTAATGCTTATAAACTATTTAAAAAAAAAAAAAACTGACTTCAAAGTAAATTATCTAAAAAGCATAAAATAACGAAAATATTATTGAAGTTGGTGTTAGCGTACCTGCTGTGTATATTCTGCACCAACTTCAATAATATTTTCGTTATTTTATGCTTTTTAGATAATTTACTTTGAAGTCGGTTTTTATTTTTTTTTAAATAGTTTATTTAACACTTTTTAGTGACTTATTTTACCAAGATAGGTATCAGCACTATCACGCAACTCGAACGTCTACATTACAGTAACTTACTGAAAACATAAAAAGTTTATATCTCTTAAACTACTGGACCGATTTTGATGAAACTTGTACTCTACCCTAAGTTGAAAAATATTCTAACTATTGCAAAAAGAATTTTCGAAATCGGACTTGTAGTTTCTGAGAAATCCGCGGACAAACCTACATACATACATACATACATACATACATACATACATACATACACTCGTGAAATTTGGTAAATTTGTTTAGAAGCCCACATAGACTAACATATATGAATATTACGCATTTCTATTAATATTACATACATACGCGTCGAATACAGAACCTCCTTTTTTGAAGTCGGTTAAAAATTACTTTGGTAGGCACCAGGGTAGATGACCCTGATAAGTACACGAATATTTTAAACTTTATAAAAATGTACCTATTGTAATATTTTTATAATGTATTATACATTTTGATGTAGCTACTGTAATAATAGTCGGTTTCATTAATAAAAATAATAACACAGTTTCAGAAATGTTGTTACTTAAGGGGGTAACAACGGTAAAATTGCAAAAATAGCCTTTGTTTAAAGAGTTCGATGGATCAATCCGCTATTGCATTAGCTATGAAAATTATATGTACTTATACCTCAGATCTTCAGGAAATAGTTTTATTGATTAGATATTGGATTAAATATAACGTTTTCAAGCAATATGTATTTAAAAATGTACTACGTTGGATATGAATTGTGTTAGCGTTCAATATCCGTTCATCGGATAGACGTCAAACTTAGACTATAAAAAGCATAATAACCTATTCTACAATTTGTATTGATTACATTTCTTAATTTCATTCATGTTTTACAAGAAATTATAGGAAAACCAAGTACGCGATGCATTTCCCCTTGCAGCGCCCCCGCGATCGCCTTTCATCAGTCTTTCGTGGACTGTTATGGAGGGTGGACGTGCTCGATTTTTTTTTGACAAGACAAATTTAATTTAAATGATTTTGAACATATTTTTAATTAAGATATGTTACATATGGTATAATTATAACATTATAAATCATTTCAAATGAAATCTATACTTCTATATTTAATTAAAGATATTTTTATAGTAATACCATATTTTTGGTTCATCATAGAGTATGCGAAAGTATCGTCGCCGAGTATTATGCCTAACTATTAAAGCGTATCAGAGTCATATATGATCTAATTAATTGAAATCGTATTTAATACTGTGTGGGTCGACAAAATGACATACATTATGATATCCTTTACATTATGATTTTTTTTGTCAAAACATTAACGGTGTTATTATTACTATCATGTTGGTTTTTGCAACTTAGCAACGAGTCCAGTACCTGGGTGGTTGGCTTGGTGGTGAGCGACACGCTTACCTACGGACAGTTGTATTGGACAGTTGCTCGTCCTTTGAGACATCTGGATGGTTAAGTTGGAAGGGTACTCGTGTGCTATCTAAGTGGCGCCACTTTATTCTGAGATTTCTTCCGCTATGTAACATAAGTAGAAGGTCACTGTAGCTGGCAAAATAACTATCGGACCAAAAGGCTATAATTATAGTTTTGGATGACAGGGACAGGAAGAGACTTTTCTATGGGTGGGTGCTTCGATTACTACCAGGTAATACTTTGTTACTTAAGTAACAATAAACTGATGGTGTTGTTGGCAGGCACGAGAAAAAATACCACCGCGTTAAAATGTTAGTTACTCTAAAACCAGATTGCTTATTAGAATCAATGTAAATAAAATAAAATAAATAAAATTAAATATCTATTTAAATTTTACATTACCTATGCACCTACCACTATTACCCTCTGCATCATCCAAAGGTAGACTGGCAGAGAATGCCTAAGGCATTAAGTCCGCCTTGTACATATTTAAGTGTGCTAAAGAATAAATAAAATAAAATGTCAAATGCTCCACGTAGTTCAAACCCCGCGATGGGTACGAAGTTACGTTACGTCTCTCGCGGTCACGAACGGTCTATCACCTTTAGGACGACAATCGCTTCCACGTGCCGGCCCAAAATACATGCAGGTGGGGTAAGCGCCGGGAACGTCGTTCAAACTATTAACACTTGAAAACTGAAACTTACACTAAAAAGACTATTACTGAATTCGTGCGTTCAAACAAACAGTGCTACGGATTCTTTTTGGCAACCACGTATATTGAATAACAACACAGGTCCGTTGATATTGTAGTTTGCTACCCTGGCCGCTGACATTAAGATCTTGGGGTCGTTTCCCACACAGGACAAACATTCATGTGCATGACCATAATCTGTTTGTCTTAGGTCTGAGTCGTTTTTACCTGTACTTAATTATGGAAAAAGTTAAGTATCTTATCATAGTTTCAGTTCGATGGCCATTACGGAGTCTATCACGGAGCTCATCTACATCATCATCAGCAGCCGAAACGTCCACTGTTGAAAAAAGGCCCTCTCTCCCTTAGAGGGGAGGGGTTGCCATAATCCCCACGCCTGGCAGGCGGTTGGCGATCGCAGATAGGTGGTAGGTAATCCAATAAAAAGATGCTGCTGCCCGTCTTCTTGTTTTTCCTTAGTCGCCTTTTACGGACACCCAACGGGAGGAGATGGATGGATGCTATTATTCTTATCATGGAACTAATTGTCACAATAAAAATAATTTATGATTTTGGGGTCTGCACGACTTGGGTCGACGTTGGGTATCTGGTCTTGAGTAAGGTTGGAAGCTAGCAAGCTTCCAAGAAGTACTTGTGCCCCTCTTAAAGATAATATACGCATTAGAATAGGAAACATTACAATTACACGCTTCTTTAATCATCTAGCATCTCATCAGGGCCACTGGCATCCATTGCAGCAACTTAAGTCACTCTCTTTGTCATACTCGAACATCGCAATCAATCATCAATTTGCTTTCAGTTCATTTTTCCAGGAATCAAAAAGCTCAACTATCAGATGGATGTTTATTGGTTAGAGAATTTGGAACTAATTTAGGAAATATGTTAAAAAGGTCCCTTTAAAAAAAAACCATATTTTGAAGGCTCTGTTAAACGCTTTCGTTTTGACGTGCAGAACAGAAACCTTAGAACCTTGTGCATAGTTTCATTTCAAGTACGCTTACGGCATTTCAAGTACGTCACGGCAAGACGTTCCGCAGTAGCTATTTTTATGTTTATGTATTCAGAACTCACAACTGTACTTGCGCAATGTCTCGTCAACCCTAACTTCAGACACACAAAAATCCGCTGTGACTGTGACTGTAAGTTATAAGTAGTACGAATGTATATGGATTCCGAATGGCAGGCACAATGTATTCAGCTGGGTCGAAGTGCGTTCCGGTTGTAACCGGACCTAATAACCACCAACAATAGAATAGAAGTATGTATAAGTTTCACTAGTCAGGCATTGGCCATTCTATAATAGACGGACTGAACCTTTGATATGAAGTTTGGAATATGAAATGCAATAATCCGTATCCTGATGCAACACGTCAACTACGTTACCATTGTAAGTGGTTGGGTTGTCAGATTGTAATTAGGTGGCACGCCAAGGTATACATCAAGATATAAAACAGTGGGTTACCGTTATTAAACTGCATCATTTAATTCTATAACGGAATAGGCAAAATTAAGAAAACTCCATTCGACACATCTGCATATTTTTAGTCTATGATTTTTCAAATGTAATATTCATATTTGCTGATAGCGCCCTCTACGATGACAACTCTCGGCCGGAGCGGCCAGATTCTCAAGGTCATTGGCGCATGTTACCCCCTTAATAAGTTCTTTTTTGTTTCAGGTACGTAAATGCTGTACAATTTTTTACAAATAATTTTATATTTCGACGTGTACGCAGTAAAAGAGGTAAGATTATTTCGATAAGTCATTGTTTTTTTCGGTACAGTCGGGTACAGCAGTGTTTATAATGTGTTTAATTATTCATAATATTGGTATTGCAGCAAGCATCATGTAACGTTTAGTTTATTATTTAGGTCACTTATTAGAATAACTAACTGGATTAAAATGCGGGCGGCATATTTTACCAGACACAACATTGATGATTGCTGTGACATTGCACTATTTAAAATACTATACAGGAAATGTTTATCATGCTACATTGTTTCTTATAAAGTGACTTAATCAGTTGTCGTAATAATTCGTCATCAATTAGCACTGATTTTATTATATAGGTGTACGTGATGTTGTATAGAATGCAAAACAATATACTACCAAACGCGTCGTCATTCAATAAGAAATAATCAATTATGTGTGTTTACTCGAAATATGTATACTTTTTGCCAGACTGCCCCAGGAATTTCAATCACTTCTTTAATCAACTTCGGTATATAGTAATGATCCGAGGACATACTTATACTTCTTTTTAGAAATTGCAAAACATAAGAACAGTAATCTTCAAAATGGATAAAATGGATTTAAATTATCTAGTATGTGGAATCCGGTAATAGTAGTGTGCGGTCTTCTAAAGTGGATACGGTAAAACAAAGTGATACTGTTACTGCCGAACCTACAAACGTCAATTAAAGTTAATGCTCATTAATCCATTTTTTGAAATCGGATTTTTTCGTCACTCGCCCAATTAATACTTTTTTATTTATTTTTTCATATATATATCTTGCGATCAGTCTATCAGTACAGGCTATAAGCAGATGAGGTGCATGCAGTTGATTAAAGGTAAGGCACTTCTCCCAGCGGAGTAAGCCCTTTCTTTCTAGAAGTCAGATTTGCTGACTATCATAGTCGAATATATCCCGCCGCTTTTTTAGCCGACGTATGGTTTCAGGGATAGTGAGTTGCCCCGCTAGCTGGTGCGGGTGGTTTTGAAGTCTGAGCATATATTTGGCACCATGCATGTTTAGCTCTTCTTTAACCATAGGCATATTGAAGGTTTCATGAACCTCGGTTGGTTTGATGAACCATGGTGCATTCGATATTTGTTTGAGGATGTAGTTCTGTACGCTTTGGATTACCATTACATTGGAGTTACTAGCAGAGCCCCACAGTTGTATGCCATATGTCCAAATTGGTTTTAGGATCGTTTTGTAGATTAAGATCTTATTGTCAACAGCGAGTTTTGAGTTTCTGCCCAGTAGCCAATAGAGACCTTTGTACTTTAGGTTGATTTCATCTCTTTTTGTTCGTATGTGCTTCTTCCAGGTTAGTCTGCGGTCTAAGTGCATTCCCAGGTACTTGACACTGTTGCGATGAGGCAGTTGAATACCATTTAAGGTTACTCGGGGACAATCCTCTTTTCGCAGGTTAAAAGTTACGTGAACTGATTTGGTCGTGCTCGCAGTGATTCTCCATTTGGTTAGCCATAACTCCATGTCTTTTAGGCTGTTTTGTAATAGTTGCGTAGCTTGGATAGGACATTTGCTTGAGGTGACCAAAGCCGTGTCATCTGCAAATGTTGCAACTGTAACCTCCGGGATTTGTGTATAGAGTGTACAGGATGGGTCCAAGAACAGAGCCCTGAGGCACACCTGCGTATATTTCATATAGGCCTGACGTACAGTTGCCTTCTCTTACCTGAAATATTCTATCAGTTAGATAAGATTTTAATATTCCATAGTACGTGTGTGTGTGTAATAGGGATTTTATTTTACACAAAAGACTTTGTCGAAGGCTTGTTGAATATCGAGGAAGATCGATGAAAAATATTCCCCTTTTTCGAAAGACTGTCTAATTTTCCTACACACTCTATGAACTTCTGTAGTAGCATGTTCTTTCCGGAATCCGAATTGGTGGTCAGGAATGATGGACTTTTCTTGCAGGATGTTCATAAGTCTACTTAGTAATGTCTTCTCAAACAACTTAAACACAACAGGCAGTGGACTGATAGGCCTGTATGAGGTAACTTCATGGGCAGGTTTGGCAGGTTTGTTTATCATGATGACTTGGGATACTTTCCATAGATCAGGAAAATACCCTACTCTCATTATTGCGTTAAATAAATTTGTAAGGTACATGATTGCTTTGTGTGGTAACTCTTTGAGAATCTTTTTATCGATAAGATCAAAGCCTGGTGCTTTATTGTTATCCATGGATTTGATACTTTTGCGGATCTCTCCAGGCGTCACTGTTTTTAAAGGCAAATCAAGTTGGAAGTCTTGATTAAGGACATAGTCAATATTTGCTTCATCTGTGTTAGGCGCTGCGTCGTTTGGAACTGATATTATTACTGACCTACCCGCATCTAGCAGTCGTCCCGTGACCATGGCGCTTGCAACAGCGCTGAATTATCAGAAACTGATAATTAATCCTGGCAGTAAACCCGTAAATCTATATAGTATTGTAAATCCATGAAGATATAGGGACAAAGTGTAAATCGCTAACAAATTATAAAAATAGTGTTTGACATAATATGTCATGATGTAACTTAAGAAATGTTACGAATTGTATTGCTATTAGTTTAAAATGCAATTAATTTTGTATCTAAAAATATTTATATAAATTCAAACGGAAAAATTTACCAAGAGTTTCCGAAACTAAATTTAAATTTGTTGATAACACTGTTGTGCCAGCCCGTACACTTCTTAATTATTCTATTGTAATACTTTATTATACCGCAGTGCCGAATATATTAAGTTGTACAAAAACATTTTAATCCCCATTTTATTATGCATGTATGTATATGTATACACCGGGTAATTTGTAATCACGCCCGTTATCTGTCTTTTGATCAAAACAAAGCGGCACCGCACTGTGTACCGTGAAGTATAAGTGTCGTATTAATTGTAGAACTTAATTAATTGTACATATATTTTAAATGGCGCATAATATAATTTGTGGGAATTTGTTGAATCTTAGGTATGGGTTAAGTAGAGCTCGCGAGGATGCCAATACTTTATTAAAGGAAGAATAAAGCTGGTGCACATTGATTTATGGCATTTGTCATCTGACACTGATACCGTGGTGAATATCTGCAACGTTTATATGTTTCTAGGACTTTTTTATTATTTCGTCATCAATACTAGTAAGTATATAACATAATTAATCTTTATGTCCCTGGGCATAGGTAGATACTCATCTTTTATTTTTATTATGGGAATTAAAAGGTTTTAGACCATGATCTACTATGGACCAGATGGCTCAAAAGACCCATAACCCATAGAGAAGAAAGGTTCTCGAGTAGCGACTACGACCCGCACTAGGTAGACGACATTGTGAGAGTGGCGGGAAACCGGTGGATGCACATAGCTAAATTAACTGTAGTTCATTAGGGCGTTTAAGACAGATACCTTTATTCAGTAGTGAAAATCTTTCACTGATAATAAAGTAAATTTTTGTATCGTTTTGTATTTCGACGGCCAATATATCTATTGAAAATTTAACACTTTAACACTATACGTAAATTTAACTGCTGTAGATACATTTTACGTTTAATGTTTATAACCCGTACCTACATTAATTATGACAGTTAAATGAGCGTACAATAATAAAATCGTACGTTCCCATTTTTTTTATTAAGATCAAGCCATGTTGAAATATCGTCAATCTTGTCTGTGTGAGAACAGAAATACCTTGCATCAGTTTTGATTGAATGCATAAAGCACAGTATCTTAGGATTCCTGGTGCAGATCCCATTGGAGAGCCCTCGTGTCTTCTCTTATGTGCCGATGTGACAACCGCGGGGATTTAGTGGCTAAGAATCCCACATACCTCGGTTAACCCCCGACAGAATTCCGGGACCTTTTGGAGGTTTCCCCGTAGAGAAGTACCCGTACCTTCACTGTAGAGAAGATAGCAGCGAAATATGTGCTCTTGCTGCGATATTAAAAGGTGCTAGTGATTTAGGAGAAGTATCTTTGCTGGAGATTGAGGGACCAAATTTCGTGCTTTTTGCTGTCATTAAACGACAGCGACAGATAAGAGACTACGACTCACGTCGAAGAACAACACAACACGCAACACCAACACAACACGGTGCTTATAAAATCTTATGGAAAGTTTGTTTATGCCCAATATTGATGCTGCAGGAATCTTATTAGGTACTTTCCGGGATAAAATGTACCCTAAAACCTGGCTCACAGTTGTAGGTAACTATGCAAGATCTCATCAAAATTCAACCAATAGTTTTCGTGTGATGCAAGAACACTGGGCAAACAGACAGACAGAAAAAACTAAAATATTAAAAAAATAATCTGATTTGACATCAGTCTTGATTTGTATGTACAATTAAATTAAAAATAAATAGCGTGACCCGGTTATAATTTTTATAATTAGTCTAATAGTATATGAAGATAAATTATAAGAGGATAGTAAGCTTTAGTACTAAAATTAATCATGAGCAACAATGCACCCAGACGAAACCGAGTGACTGCCGTGTATTTGCAATAATTGTTTTATCGATGTAGTTTAACGATAGGGTTGCCGCGCCGAGAGTAATTTTGCCATTGCCGTAATTAATATTATATTTACTCACTTAAAAGTCAGGTCAAAAAGATCCCAGGTCACATCGACGTGACAGTGAGAGTTACATTTTGGGGATAAGTATTATTATTATCTTATGGAGCTACTATTTAGTTTACTAATTTCATCAGAATCTGATCAGTAGTTCTGGAGATTACCGTCTATACTTATACAAATAAACTTTACCTATTTGTAATATGAGTACAGACTTTGGATAAACATGTTTAAGACTGAATTGCGAAGGTCAAGCAGGAAAAATATATTTACTGTAAAGCCTTTTCCTTCAGCCATCTAGTAGTTTCTCTCTGCTACCATGCCCTTTACACTGGGACACAGTAATGCTTAGATACTGCTACCAAAATGTTTCCACTGCTATTTTTCGGCAGATCATTTGACACTGCGCAGCTGTCTAGTGAACAGTCGATAAAAATTGTAATTGAAAGCTGACATGATTCCAAATATACTATATGATTTGTAACAACCCTAGCTAGTCAGAACTTAGCTTATATAACATGTGTTACCATTGAATATAGGTTAAGTATCTCCAGTCAAAGTTTAGTTCATTTTTGTTTAATTTATCCCAACTGTCAGTAAATTAGTTTTTAATAACTGTTCGCGGTTACGAGTTTTTACGTGATAATTAAAATTAACTGTTGCAATGTTCTCTGAATTGGCCAATTCAATGGATTCAAAGCAAGCAACACTTGTCACGTGAAATATAATGCTCGATTCTTTTATTTAATGTACCTACTTTTTGTAAGTAATGATTTTGTTTCGGAGTAGTTTAGTTGATCCTACTGTTTGCGTCTTAGTTGAGCATATTACCCCTCTTTTTACTTATAATATCATTGATATTACTCATCAAAATATGCATGCTTTGAAACTACAGACAGAGGACACACTGCATCTTTGTTTGATTCACGATGTAGTGCGCGAACTCTTACTCGCTCTACTTTATTTTATTTTTACATAATAGAAGTCTTCTTATGTTATAGTAACTTTAATAGCTCTCCTGTGAAAAAATAGCTATAAATAATTAAAGATTTAATATGATACTGCTGACAACAGATTGTGCAACTAAATGAGAAAAATAATTAATTAACAGCAGTTAATTTTTTTAAATGCTCTTTCAAATGGATTACATCTATAGGTATATAACAAGTAAACTAAATAGTAACAAAAATAGTTATTGAATACAAATATAACACATTTACGGCCATATTATTGCTTATTTCTCTGTTAATAATTATTATAATAATTGTATTTTGATTAATAACCACATGGACGTACTAATCACGCGGTGGGATCTTAGACTAACAGAACATAATTTGAACTCCTTTCTTATATTGATGGCATTTTAAATCAACAAGATGGCGATTGACTGATGCTCAACGATTTCGACTTTAAAAAAATTTATATACATCTTTTATTTTCACAATCCAATCGAATCCACACCACACTTTCTTTTATTATTTAACGAGAAAAGCAAGACTTTACCTTTACTCGTACATACATACCGAAAAACTTGCCTTCTTTCTGGGGCTGTAAGTTAAATGAAGGTTGATGAACTTGCCTTACTAAGAGACCTGACTATAACGTATCTTTTTTAATTTCGATGTATTAGGTTCTTGAGCACTATAGTGTTGTGTATATTATCAATAATTCATGCGGGTGTTTACTTGCGCGGGCGCAACTGCTCAGTTGCACAACACGACCAGTTTACGACTTCATCGCTACATGACGTTATGTAATGTATTAACAGATGCGAGCCACCGGGATTGCTACTTAAAGGACCAGTAATTATTTTATTGATACTAAAATATACTCAATCAATACCACTTATACTAGGACAAAGATGGGTAGAGAGTGTTGCCAATTTAGTGATTTTATGGCTGTAAATGACCTCCCATTACCATCCTAGAATAAAGTCATGAGTCCACTCCTGGTAGAATTAGTTTTAGCAACCCAGAAGTTGGTAAAACTGTATATAGAGCACAGCAGATAAGCCTGCTTAAAATGTATAACCTCAACTCACCTTTGAATGACGTATTTATGCATAGTGAGTACGATCTTTAGTTCTCCATGACTGAAAATCTCATTCAGTTCACGCCACTGTTCTCGGTCTTGAGCTTTCTAATAGCTTATTCCAACTTAGTATAGCTATCCTTACTAAGTAATCAGACCATTTGGTTAGTGGTCTACCGCCGCGCTTGAGTAGACTTAGTGCGAAACTGCAATGACGAGTACAACAGCATAACAGACGGATTTGACTTCGTCAACCGTCAATCAGTTTGGTAGTGTGCGGCAAGCGATTCAGTCAAATCTCCTTGTGGTACTTTGTGTCCGTACGATAACCATTCTGTATCAAACGACACTCAGTCCCAAACGAGCGCACGTATAAAAATCAGTTTCCTTTTCCACTTATTTCGTTCGGCTGTTTATTCTCAATTATTGACTTTAATACGACTTTGACAATTCACGATTGGTACACAACCGCATAAACTGTTTGTCCTTCTGTATATAGACGTGTGTATTGAACGGAGCCTCGAGATAATAAAGCGTAGTTGGAGCTGTGTTCGTTTAGTTATATTATACCTGTTAGTTGCACATGTATAGGGAATGCGGTGTAGGTGATAAATGTGGTGCTACATGTGGGCAGCACTTATTTTAGACTTGTTAGGAAAGTTGATTCAAGATCACACACCATGGATCTCGAAATTGTGGTTATTTTTATCCTAATGTGAAAAATAGCTCCTTAACACCAAAGTCTCTGGTGCGGTACGTCAGTCGCGCGACTTTCGTTTTGAACAATCAGTCGGTTACATAGGTAACAGTGATAGATTATACGGGGATCAGAAAGAGGTAATACGCAATAGTGACAACACATTAGTCCTCAATACACAGACCATCACAGTAACACACAATCAAACATGATTTGTCAGTAGTACTAAAACTGATACACACGGGCGACAATTAGAAAATTTGTAATTAAATCTATGATAGGTGTCTCTACTTATAAATATCTGATTCTGTTATGACATCGCACCCCCAACTTTATATTCCATGTATATAATACAAGTTGGGGGTATTGAAATAGATATGCGTGGATACTGTGGAAGACCGCTGACAGTTTTCCATCAAAGATTCTATCAAACTGGGCAACAAGCATTAAATTACCATGAGTCTAGACCCATTCATTTGAAAGAGAATTTAAAAGACATAGATATGCGTGGATACTGTAGAAGACCGCTGACAGTTTTTCATCAAAGAGTTTACCAAACTGCACAACAGGCATTCAATTACCATGAGTCTAGACCCATTCATTTGAAAGAGAATTTAAAAGACATAGATATGCGTGGATACTGTGGAAGACCGCTGACAGTTTTTCATCAAAGAGTTTACCAAACTGCACAACAGGCATTCAATTACCATGAGTCTAGACCCATTCATTTGAAAGAGAATTTAAAAGACATAGATATGCGTGGATACTGTGGAAGACCGCTGACAGTTTTTCATCAAACAGTTTACCAAACTGCACAACAGGCATTCAATTACCATGAGTCTAGACCTATTCATTTGAAAGAGAATTTAAAAGACATAGATATGCGTGGATACTGTGGAAGACCGCTGACACTTTTCCATCAAAGAGTCTACCAAACTGGACAACAAAGCTAGCTAAAGGAACAGGAACCCTATAAGCATTCCTCCTATACCGTAAAGATCCTGCAGTAAGCATATAATAAAGCAGGTCTCAAAATCGCATTAGTAAATCCGTAGTGTTGTGAAAATATGTATTGTTACGTAGTTTAATAATCGCCCAACAAAAAAGTCTGCCGTCTGTAGCAGACCGTACAGCAAAATTTGTGCCGCCCACCGCGCGACTGTATTGACACCGTTTCTAATTTTGTTTACACAAAGATTTATTACGTTAGAATATGTCAGTAATTGTGTTTGGATACTAGTTTTATGCTGTGTTCACACGTGTTAGTAACTGGCTCGAGTTGCTATTTTGTTCTTGATACTTTGAGAATTAAATTCCAAGGCCGCTAGAATAATAATGTCCATTGTGACTTAGTGCTCAACTTGTTTATATTTAGGAATCTTTTATATTGTACTGATTGACGCCTAAATTATTTAAATTCTTCATAGGCATTTGATATGGTTCTTGTTTTTATCATGAAAATGCTAGGTAATCATATACCTACCGTTAACTTTTATGGACAAACAATGTATAATCCTTTACGCGCTAGTAAAAATAAAGCATACACGTAAAGTTATTCAGACTTCCTTATAATATCAAGTTAATCATTTACATAATTGTTGCTACAAGCGTAGTTTTGAGCGTGTATCAGCGGGAAGATAGGATAAGACGGACATCAGGACAGCCATCCAACATGCTGCAAATATAATTGCTAGGTACTTACAATCTACTTGGTATTCAGAATTTCTAGTTAATGCGAGTTCAGCGAATATCGTTTGAACGGTACACAGTTGATCATACATCATGCGACATTGTTTTGGCACGCAGTGAAATAACCTTGCTACCACATTAAAATGTAACTAAACAAATGGTGCATTAGAAAAAAAGAAATCTATTTTAACGTATCAAGGATTTTGGATTCCATTGTGTTTTATTGTAATAATTGGCTGGCGGATGTTGAAATTGCAGGTTTGGCTCCCGATTCTTCGGAAACGCCGATTGGACTTACTCCATTCCAAATGGTACCGTTTAACTTAATAATGAAATGAGTCAGTAAAGTTAAAAGATCAAGAGCATAAAATTGTTCTCATAGTCCTCATTTTTCAAAATAGATTTTTTCAGTACTCAGCATGTTTTATTTATATCTTGTAAATTTTATGTATCAGTGGCCCGACGTTGCGTCGGCGATTAAAATCCGTTGTGAAGTTTAGAAGAAGTAAAGAAATAAAGAAGCAGATATTGCGATATTGCTTTACGCTTTAGATAGGTACTCGTCGCTAGTAGTGGTTTTATGAACGATGCGATGTTGATTAAAATATTATATGTATTTGTTCGTAATAAAAAAAAACATAATCTTGTTCCAGCCATCCGTTGTATAACATACAATGTGTATAACCTCTACAATGTCGTCATAAATACACTTTTTTTAGTTGAATTAAAGAATTCCAAGGCACATAAAAAGATGAATGTTTTGTCTACAGATGATTTAGTCTGCCTTTTGTTAGCTCAGTTTGAATTTAACTATGATGGCTGGCGGGATAAGGTGTGGCTGCACTCGCAGCTGTTAAAGTAAAAAAATACAGTATATCAAACGAAATGAAAAATACTGTTTTTTTTTGTTTATGCAATTTGTACTTTTAAGTACATTAGAATATTCACAGTAACAACTCCGGTGTTTTTAGACAATGGTTATCGTCACAATCGCTTAGCTTTTTTGATCATAAATTATTTTTATACAATTATATTTATTCTAGACATTTGGGATCTCGAGAGTCGCTTACTATATCTACTAATTCCGATCATGTACTTTAAAATCCTACTGTCACCGTACCATACGATTACACTTCAATCAGAGAACACACTTCCTTGGAACGATCGCAATCTCAAATTGTCAACAGGCTGAAACTAGGCGTGTGCATTGATCTTGGGCGATTGTATGAAGTTTGTTCTCTAGTGTAGTTATTCACTCAGTTGACCGGACTTCTTCGAGTATTAAATCGCTCTCACTGACGCCCCACAACAAACTTTACAGAACACACGCGCTCCCCAGCTTGTTTCACGTCACAAAATTGAGACTTCGAAGCGTGTCGCGCGTAATTACTCGCCATGAGTATTACCGGTTTCAATGTCTCGGGCACAGATTACCCACTTAGTCAGCTCATTGCGGTGTAAGCAGTTGTTTATTTGGCGTTAAACCTGTCCTGTTAACAGTCGTGTGACTTACTTGATATTGTCTACTGCGTGTTGGACGCCAGTATGAGTTAACTGTCGTATCTATCCTAATAAGTCTGTGAAAAACTGTTGTTTTGTATGATATTTCAAATTACTATAGTTGAGTTGTAACTTCTGTTTTCAAAATAATAGTTAGCAGTATTCATTTTACATAAAAAACTAATAAGTTACTATTGACTCGTAAAATGGATAATAAAGTGGTAGGTGTATTAAAATAAAAAACGGGATTATTGGAATAACAATGAATAAGTATATTTATTTTTAACTATGTATTAATAATAATCATAGCTATTTGTTTTTGGTACCTATTTGTAATACGAGATGTGTTTTAAATTATTACTGACATACAAATATTGCAGTGGGTTTATACGGTGTTTTATTTATTTCTCAGTTTACCGGACGCGTCGAACCTACGGTACAATATTTAAATGTATGGTCAAACAAAAGAAGAACACAGAGCTCAGTGTGAAAGGGCCCGCGGTATCTCCTACTACGTATCGTACCTAATTGAAACACAATATACGCGTCCGACGTGACTTGATACTTGACCGAACCACGACTCCGAATGGACCAGTGTCGCAATTTGTTTTTGTTACCTACGTGTTACACAGGAAACGACTCTATTAGCGATTTATGAACGAACGTAAACAATATACACTACATTATTGTTGTAAAATACGTTTAGTAATCGGGCCGTTTTTGTCTCGATACCTAATTATGTTAATTTATTTCCCGTTTCTCTTTAGATTTGCCGTCTTTTGCAAATGTTTGTATCATAAACTAAACAGCGTTGATGCTACTTCTTAGATCTTTCTACCCGCACAAATATTATAGTTGCGGTATTCTTGCTTTTAACGCGAAATCTCATCAAAGAGTTTTTATTTATATCAACTTTAATGTTTGCATTAAAATCTGTTCTTTTGTTTTTTTTTTTTTTATGTTGTAAAAAGTAATGTTTAAGAAAGTGTAGTACCCAGTTTCTTTAATTTATTACCTTTTTTTTTTTACACTTAACATCGTTAGTTTTTTTGTTATAATTGCCACGCGTTATTTCGTGGTTATTTGTTGAAATAAGAAATGTGTTTTTTTAATCCTAAATGGTTTTTTAATTACTTTTATTACTATCTTTGTTACTACAAAGAATGTCTCTATTAAAACCAGGTAACCTTTTACAGATCAGGCCTGTAATATCATAACAGCCTATCATTGCATTTGGTTTGTGCTGCTTGTTTCAACGTTCTATACAGGGCATTTAAAGTGAGTACCTTCTTGAAGATAGGCGATATTATTTATGCAATATTATTATTTAAACTTATTAATTACTAAAATAAAATCTGCTCACATTTTCAACGTAAACGATTACACATTATTTTTAATAAAATATGAACAAAAATATCAAAAAGCATCACACCGAACCGCCGGCCGCCTCGAACCTTCGAGTTTACATATTAAATTAAGATAAATATTTCACATGGTACCGTGAAACTTCTTTATGTTCAAGAATATCGCCTTTAAATCACGGTGCCTCCATCGAAGCTTGTTTTTATAACAATTAGACGCATTTTACCCACCCTCATTGTTAAGTAATATTTGTGTTGATAGATTGTCAATATGTTGCCCGCTGTGTGGTTCGGGTTACACGTTAAAAATTTGAACTACTATGTTTTTGGTGGTAAACAGACTACTTTAGTTTAAAGAGTAATGTAAACAGCCAGTGGCCCCTCGAGCCGGTGTGGTCGCTGCAGGCCCCACCGCGCGCCGAAGATTATGCCTTAGTATTATGTGATTTAACCTCTTTGGTCGTTTTGGTTTGTCGGCTTTGTCAACTGGCCGTTTTTAAGGTCAAAGCATATCATTGTGTGGCATTAACATGTTTGGTCGTTACACGGATGGTGTTATGAGTGTTTTCCGTTAAATTTGATAGTCTAAATGGCTGTATTTGTTTCTTTTTTTAACCGGCTTCAAAAAGAAGGTTCTTTATTCGACGCGTATGTATGTAATATTAATAAAAATGCGTAATATATGTTAGTCTATGTGGTCTTCTAAATAAATTTACCAAATTGGATGAGTGTATCATCCAATTTGGTAAATTTGTATGTATGTATGTAGGTTTGTCCGCGGATTTCTCAGAAACTACAAGTCCGATTTCGAAAATTATTTTTGCAATAGTTATAATATTTTACAACTTAGGGTAGAATATAAGTTTCATCAAAATCGGTCCAGTAGTTTAAGAGATATAAACTTTTTACGTTTTCAGTTATTTACTGTAACGTAGACGTTCGAGTTGCGTGATAGTGCTGATACCTATTTAGCTAAAATAAACGTTACTAAAAAGTGTTGAATAAAATATTAAAAAAAAAAACACCGAATTCAAAGTAAATTATCTAAAAAGCATAAAATAACGAAAATATATCGAAGTCAGTGTCAGCTCGTGCTAGTCTTAGTTTTTAACATGATGTGCTAGCACCGACTTCAATATATTTTCGTTATTTTATGCTTTTTAGATAATTTACGTTGAAGTCGGTGTTTATTTTTTTAAATATAGTTGATTTTTGTTTTTCTTTCGCCTTGTAAAACAGAGATGTTATAATAATGTATGTCCATTTATTAGAGAGTCTAATATTTAGGAACACATACAATTCTAATAATTCTTACACAATATTAAATTTTACAGTATAGTGTTGACAAAGGAATATCCGACGAATATGAACACTTGGAGCGATATTAAAGCTGGATCGAGTTGGGCACTCTACGCCGCGCGCCGCTTGCTACAAACAAATATTATTTTGTCTGTCCCGCAGTGTTTTTATTCGAAATATTTATATTTCTATGTTTTTTTTTTAGTCAGACAGCCAGTGTCATTTTTTCAGTAGTAAATATTGTATTTAATGGAATTACTTTTTGTGTAAGCGGAAGCTCAAGAAATACCATATTTTTTATAATTTTAAATTTTTATGGCCATGGTAGACTGCTCTAATTAAGTAGTAGGAAGGAACGTATATTCCTATATGGTACATGCACAGATCTGTTTCAACGGTGATCCTGAAGAGGTTTTAGGGCGTCTTCTCTCCTCCAGTAATCTTCAAGAGTTTTTCCTCTTATCACAAAAAGAGTCATCGTTGTAAGGTGTCATATTTATGTGTACACCACTAGAGTCATTAACTCTGTCTCTCATCTGTCACTATGCCTTGAATGAACTACAAGACCAATAAACCTACAGCTTCAGTAATAGCTAATAACTAAACGTGGTGAAGTTTAGCCAAGTTGATGGTATTGCTATAATCGCTTTTCACAGTCCAGGTGTTTAGTCCCGGAATTGGCCGCTCGAATAACGTTTTATACAACAATAGAAGCGCGGGCCCGCGCCTCCATCGCAATAACACTCGGCCAACTTTTCTCATTTTAATGTTGTTCGAGCCAAAGTTTAAATATAAAAATATAATGATACGGTTCGCATTAGTGACTCATTGAGCGGGGCCCAACGCGTGCCGTCAGAGTTCCACCCTCGTTGCGAATGTACAAGTTAAAACAAATGGAAAATAAACTTTTCAAATAAAATAAAAATAACCCTCTTGGCGGCTGGGGTGGAGGCCCTCTCCAATAAAAAATATAATAACTTTTCTTTTTATACGACGTAATGGCAACGATTGTTCGCTCCTAATGTTTCTGTCCTGCTCGCGCGCATATTATTGTGATGGGGTGCGCTGTGCGTTGCACTACTGTGACGCTCTTGAAATCGAACAATCGCTCTGGTAATGAGCTTTTTCATAAATTGACTAGCTGTTGCTCCCGACTCCTTCGATTTGTGCCGCGAAATTTACTCAAAATGAAGACGCTAATAATACTTGAATTAATTCACAATACGTTTCAATAGATTCTATATTTGACTGTATGAACTCTATCCTTTCTATCTCTTACGTTCTTGTAACAAAAATGTCCTGAAAACGTAGCTGTAAGGTGGAATTAAATCAAAGGGAAACTAGGTTTACTCGCATACAAAATTGTATGTGATATTTGAAATTGTATCTACTAAGCATACTGTCGTATCTATTCACCACTTGGAAACTACGTTTGTATAAACTCTACAGATTACTTCCGAATCTAGATATCGTCGGACGGTCGTTGCCGTGACGCCTTTCGAAATTCAAAAAAAATACAAAATTCAATTTTTTTTATTTCAAATAGGCTTAACACTAGCACTTTTGAACGGTCAATTTTTTTAAAGCTACCACCCGATTGCAACGCGGTCTCAACTGAGAAGATCCGGCAAGAAACTCAGCGGGCTTGTATTTTTTTCACATTTTTTTTAAACAAAGTTTGTCTTGTTATCGAATCGAGTAAATTCCCGTAGATAGTCAAAAGTCCATCGATATAATTATATTATATCGATACAAATGACTATAAATATAGTCGGAGCATTTGCTCAGACGCAACTTTTATATTGTACTAGCTGACCCACGCAGCTCCGCCTGCGCTATTTTTACGTTAACTAAATTTTTAATAACAGACATTCGCATCGAATACATAACCTCCTTTTTTATAGTCGGTTAAAAACTGGGACCCACTTTTTACTTGCTCTCCGAAGCACGGACCCGTTTAGTTCAAATGGCGTTAAACGGTCACCCATCTATTTAATGACCTTACATAACGTTGCTTAACCCGATCGATTACAAAACCTTGATAACAACTCTCTATGAGTGTTCCCTTACTAATAATTATTATATTATAAAGAAAAATTGATAAAATCGGACCAAGCGTATAACCAAGTACCCGTTTTGACTTTAATCCCCTCTCCCAAAAGAACCGTGCTAGATTACGGGATAAAAAGTATCCTATGTCCTACCTCGTAGTAAGATCTCAAATCATGCCAAGTTTCATTTGAATCCATTCAGTAGTTTCGGCGTGATGCTCAGCCGTGATACAGACAGACAGACGGACAGACAGACAGACAAAAATTAAAAAAAAATACTTTTTGCCCTCAGTATCGGTTATAGAATGCCCTCCAAATATAATTTTCAAAATATCTTCAATGTACAGAATTGGATCTGTTACAGTTTATTATAAGTATAGATTGAACCACACTTTATGTTATTATAATAATAATCATATCTATTGTTCGAGACATTGTACAGCGGACGTGTTTTCAAACCTAATACATATACAAATAATAATATTGTATTTTGTTTTAGTGTTTTCTGTCCGTACTACTAACGGTTCGCGATGTCTGCTAATTATAAGTTTTGTATCGTCAGTATTGTTACCGTTTCGTGGTATAATAAGCCTTGTTGCTGTTGTATTGGAGAATATTTTCGTGTGTTATGTTAAATTGAAATAATCTCGGCACATTTGTATAATAGATTATTAAATCAACGTTATGTTATTCTTATTGTATGCATGTCACGTTGGGAAACTGGTACAGATGTTGAGTTTATAAAAATGTTCTATAGGCCTGAGATCATCTGCCCTGATATTAAATAACGGGATTATGATTCATAATTTTGCTATTCCAGACTAGGAACGGATGAAAGAAATTTCAGATATGTACACCAAGTAATATATAATTGCATACGTTGCGGCTGGCGATATGTTAACGTCCCTACATTCCAAATACTATTACATAAAAGCGGATAATTTCCAGCTGCGGTATACGCGATCCAGTGTTATAGCCAGTACTCTCTAAGTAGTAGTTCTAGCAATAGCCCAAGCGAAGGCAATATACCTTCCTGCGATGACTCGTCACTCTCCTGCCCTTTATGCTAGTGTTGTAAAGCGCTCACCCTTATCCGGCTGAGTTGTCTGGGCTATCTGCAGTGCTTAGAGCATCCAGTGATTCAGTCTGAGGGAATACTCCTTCTAATGTAATGATTAGTCAATCGGAAATAAGTAATAGAGATTTATATATCCAGAGTGCGTCAGGGCGTCAGGACAACGTAATATGATACATAATATTAGATCATTCGATGAGGGTAGCATGTTGCATACTGCATTATACTAAAAACCACGTCGTTTGGCGAAGAAATTCACTACAGAAGATAATAGATTAGGTTCTGGTACATCTATTTCTAAATTCCATCGACCACACTCATAGCGAGCGTAACTTACCTCCACATTTTAAATTGACGCTGGTCTATACAATATAAATAAAATATTCTAAATTCACATAACAATAACTGTTTGAGTTGTCTGTTTGTTTAGTTGGCCGAAACTAGAAAAAAAAACTACAGCAGGCCCGAGAATGTCTCTCTGAATCATTTTAAACATACGAAATTTCGTGCCTAAGCATATAAAACATTTTTTTTAATGTTGGATTGTTGACGCTGGGTTCCTCTTTAATAATTGATGTACCTGTTTGGTACTAGTCCGCGATTCATTCCATACATAAAAGTTAAATAGCACATAGAAATCTTCTCTTTATTCTATATAAATAAATATTTCGAAAAAATACGACCTAATAAACCCCTTACCTATTGATGAGTTTCCAGGTAGCCGAGAAATGTGCTAGTTATAGTCAGTTAATAAAGAGCAACGCGAATGCTAGAAATATTATATTGCAATGGAACTTTGTCCTATAGACAATAGTATAAAAAGGGGGCCAGCATTTTAGTAACAATAATATGAGAAGGACAATATTTAGTTGGGAATTTTAATGGCGTTCACCTTTAATGTTTTTTTCTGGTTGCCCGTTGACAGAGTCCGTCTCTCCCTTGTTTTTATAGTAAACCATGGTATTTACTTTACAAGAATTCCTCCCCGATCGCTTTTCAACTTTACTCTCAGTTCCGGAAAGACGCAATTTGCTCAGCTGTAATACTTATATGTTCATCCAATCATCCAAATCTTTAGGTTTGAGACCTGACCTTGAACAGTTCTCTTACAATCTTGTCTTAATTTGCTTTCTATAATAGATTTTTTTGACACTGATACAAAAATTAATAGAAGCAGTTAAGCAACAACCTGAATGGAAATGTCTGTTATTTCCAGCTTTATTTGGCAATTTTTCGAACGTTGTATCCGAATAACAAAGTTGGGGTATTTTTTTATTTCTAAAATACCGTAAATAAGTCGTACTCAACCCCTCAGTCACAATTCTATAATAACACCAACGGACACGACATTTTTTATGTTATTATAATAAAATTATTTCGTCTTAGAAAAAAGATATCTAATGATACAGTCGCACGGCTTATATTGGACATAATTATAGTATCTCTCTCTCGGTTCGGTGGGCACGAGTCCGATGTCAGTGCCATCATCGATGGGTATGAGCCTGTTATACCCACTAGGGTTGGTACACTATTCTGAAAAATACAAAGTTAATATAAATTTTAAAGTCTGCTTAATTAGTAGTTCATATAAAAACCATTCTTTTTTTATCAAAATTTGTAATGAGACCAGCATGATGATCGCAGTAGATCGTAAAAAAATAACGCCACCTGCTTCTACCGTGAGTCAGATTACCAGAGCTCTATGAGGAGTCGCTGGTAGCAAAGATGCCATCATTTGTTCCTTTTGTTGCCGACATGGCGATACTTTTGGCACAGGGTGCGGACATTGTTTTGAGTTTCGGTCCACAGTGTCATCACACACTGTATTCACCGTCAAGTAGTATCACGGTTATGCACTAGCTTATACCTATTGAGTTAAAAAAAAACAGACCTGACTAATCCAAATTGGTAAGTGAACATTATCCTCTTACATTCGATCATACGCATCTAAGGCTACTAAATATTATGCCGGGCGTAGATTTGCAAACATATTATGAAAAACAAATTTAAAAGAATATAAATTCAATGACAGAACGTATCTCTACATTAATTTATAAACGGCGCGCAACGTTTTGTATTCTTGTAAATTATACGTTTCTTGTAACGTTATTTATAACCATAATAACAGAATAACATTCGTACATATAGACATATTATTTTTACTTTAAAATAAAACATGCGAGCAATTATTCTACCGGTCAAATAATAGCGTAAGAATACACATTATGTTTTGTAATTTGAGATCGTTGGTATCCTAATATTATATAATATTATATTAGCCCTCATATAAATATAGTCTGCCCGTTCGTATCTTGCCGCCATTTTGTATCTTTTTTATACTTATATTATTATACGCTTTAGGGTTATCTTTCTCGGAAATTGATTTTTGTTTGAGTGTCGGTCAGTTTGAATAAGATATTTTGAATCGTTCGTCTATTAGTGGAGTATAATAGACAGTTGAGCGAATAGCGTGGCGCAGCGGGAAATGGCTTGCTTTGCAAGCCGGAGATCGCAGGTTTAAATCCCGCGGGGAACACCAAGTGTGTAGTTGTTCCTTACTGGCTAGGACAATACAGGCCGACCGCCTGATCGTCGGGAAAGTAAGGTGATCCATGCGTCAGATGAGTATGTAAAAAGTCTGTGCTGGGCCTAACCGAAGACCGACACGACCAGGGCAACCTGGTCGTGTCGGTCTTCCATCCCATTGGATTGTTGTGAGATTAAAGTAAGCGAGAGTGCACTTGTGTGGTACGCAAAGCTTTTGTGCTGTTTATTATCTCGCGCGTACCGGTCAGAAGGACATTATAAAATCCCACATACCCTGGTTGAGCCCCACAGCTCCTTGGGAACCTTATGAAGATTTCCCCCGCGTCAAAAAAAAAATAGTAAGTATATTCTATCTGGCTATCCTGGATGCCGTATAGATGATATCAAAATATTGCCAATGTAAGCCAATGCATAGTGTTATGCTCTAGTACTTTATATTGAACCACGTTATGTTTAAGAAAATTGCTAATTAAGTTACAGTCCAAACTAGTCGGAGAAAATAACCGTTTTTAATATGTATACCTACAGAAGAACTAGTATAAATATAGATATAGCTCATCGATATACTATCTAAACAAGATTAGCTGTCACGGCCCGAAAAGTGGTCACGAAAATAGAGAGGCTGTCGCTTATTTCAAATTAGTACGAGCCGACAACAGGATGTATCGAAATTCCTTATTGCGCGTTTATAAACTGTCCAAATAATATAATACTTATCGTAATACTAAAATTGCAGATGGGGAATTTTTTTTCGTTTCGTTTTCTTATTACTACTAGTTTAAATAATAAATATAAGTAAGATATCATTATAATACGAAATAAAAATTATTTATTTGATATTTTCTCCGCTAGAGACTGACAAAATTAATGTTGCCGATAGGCGTGTCGCCACTGTCTATACGAAACTGTTAAACTACACGTCATTACCATAATAAAAAAGTTAGTTCTCATTTTTGCCACCAGCACGGATAAGTTTGTAAGTCAGTACACACACAATGGAAACACACCTGTTTTGAACCTTATTTTATAGTGGTTAAGATTTTCTTTTAAATGAGTACAGTCAAAACAACTACTTTTTTTCGTATAATTTTGGCGGTTTTATTGATTTTTCTTTGTCTCCGATGTAAAGGTTTTATGTGCCAACATTACTGCATACAGAATTAGACTTTATTACTACATGTGAAGGCTGCTATTAGTCCGACGTTCCGAATTATTTAAAACTATTTTCTACAATTTCTAGCTACGTGTATAGTTGTGTAAATAAATGTAACCGCGACCACATTTTCGATGTCATTTTGTTCGTGACAGCTAATCTAGTTGGTATAGTATATCGATGATATAGCTCTTACGTTGTTGAACCTAAGAGTTACATTTTCTGAGCATGCTCATTACCCATTACCCATGCTCAGAAAATGAGATCTTCATTGGGATATATTTAGATATTTCTAACATTATTAAGTCCAAATGTTTGATATAAAGGTTTTCAAGTTTCCACCGGGAAGCGCGTTTTTGTTTCTTTTATACATTGGTGACAGAGTTCAAAAGTTTGGAAAGTTCAAGTTGCTGTTTTTAATTATAGCTGACACTGTTCATTCCTTCGTGTATTTTTATCTAAAATCCATTAATGTATCACAAAAATAGCAATTGTCTCAAATCTGACTCCTCATGACGGTTAATTTTATTTTGACTCTCTTGCCGTCACAAACGGTGTATCACCTTTAGGACGACAATCGCTTGTACGTGCCGGCCCAACATACGTGCGGGCGGGGTTTAGCGCACGTAACGTCGTTCAAACGATTTAGATTGAAAACTGGTACACCGTTCGTGTTTGCAATAGTACATGGATGATGATGATGATGATCAGATGTGCTATATACTCAGAGTAATTAGAATGGAGCTAGTATCGCGTCGATTCGCAGAACAAATTTTTCGTGGCACTTTTGAGGGCTGCGGGAGGCGAAGTAAACACACACAGATACAATTTCACGCATAACCACACTATAATAAACTCGCAACACATTCAAAAAGATACGCACACAAATAGAGAATGACCTGACCATATGAACAAAATTTGGCAGAGGGGTTAGCGCATCATGCTATCTCCAGTGGTATCTCCTCTAAGTGCTATATATGTTGATACATTGCCGATTACTTTCTTAAATTAATTATTCTTAATATCGGTAATTTATAAAATTGTTAGCGCGATTAATAATTGCATCTTATTATCGGCGTCATTATTTGTTTCAAAAAGTTATTTCTATTCGTTTAAGCAAAGTATAAACAAATATGACAACAATAGACTATGGAACTACTCGGGTCTAAAAAGGCCACATTAAGCAATTCACCGAAAAGCAATTCATGTTTTTAATTTCAAGCATATCCTTAATAATTCTACTAGTTTTTGAAAAATGGTCTCACAATTTAGGTGAATCATACTCAATTTATTTATCAGCACTAATTAGCAGACTCATTTGGTGTTAATGCTGCCATACGAAGAAAAATTAAACCGTAACGTACTCATATTATGATTCACCGAAAGTGGGCTTTTTGGACCCGCTGACGTCAATTTTTTTTTACACCTATAGAGTAAGGTAATGATCTGTAGATCGTCTCCTAGTAGGCAGGTGAACCGTAAAGCATACAAGTACAATTTAATGCCACATCAATGTTTATTAGCCGCTATACAACGTTTCTAATGCATCATTGTACTGTTAATAACATTCGTTTTATGCCGCCCGCTGGCGACAGACGATGACCCTCCGCACTGTCATAGAGCAAGTAATTACACAGTTAGGTAATTCTGTTATAACAGATGAAGAGTAATATATGATATTATTGTGTATAGTTCTAGATTCTGAATGAGATTGATTTACCAAAGATTAAAAAAATTGTGCCTGTTTCACTAAATACATTTCACTCGTTTCCTACTAATTCTACTAAAGAGCTGCTATTAAATTTATAAGAATTAAGTTACAGTTGTTATCGGCGTGTGCACGGTTGTTAACTATGCATAGAATCTGAAAATAATCTTAAGTCGCCATTTTCTTTTTTTTTCTATAATGTGGATGATAGATATGGTTGGCATCTCGTAGCCGGTTATTTTTGTGCTTCCATAATTTATACAAAGTCCTTAAAGAATTAGATTAGTTAAAAGTCGTGTGTCTGTGATTGAAATTTTGAAATTTTACCAGTTTTTATCAGTTGTTTTGATGCAAAATGATTATTTTCAATACCTTCTGTCTACTAATAACTTTATGCATAAAAATTAAATAGTTTAAGTGCAATATAAAAATATAAATGCATCTTCATTTCCTCGCAATCAATGCGATTATACTCTCGTACCGTAGGCAATTAACGTCCTGCACCATCTGTTTAATTATTTACTCATTGTTAATATTATATACATGAATCAATTTATTCGTGCGTTGAGCGCGGGCTGCTGCATATTTTTCAATTACGTCAATTTAAAATAATATATAATTTGCCATTGTGAGTCATTGGGTGTATTGTGTCATTCGTCTGGATCGGCTGGGGCGAATAATGGCGATATCACGTGGGTACGTGGACCGTGTCGCCACCAATCCAACTATACCTAATACAGTAGTGTAGAAAGGGATTCACGAGTCTAGCGCTTAGAACGCCGTGAGATCCTAGTTTGTACCTAATCCTGGTAGTAAGTACCAGTGGATGATCCAGTTTAGATCAGTCTTTATTGCCTTAATAAAGCTGTTAGTTGTTATGCCTCTTATGGTGGTTAAGGTCTATAGAGAAGCGGCAGAAGGCTGAGAGAAAATTGCGGATCTTTTGTATGGGAAGTGGCGAAAATGGTGGCGATGAGAGATTTGAAAGAATTGGAAACATATAATTTCACTTGGAATGAAAATTAAGTATAATAGTTTAAATAATAGTTATTATATAAGTTAGTAGCTATATTTGTGGCAATTTATACAATAATACAATACAATACAAATATTCTTTATTGTATACCAAAAGAGAAGATACAGTTAAAAAGTAGAAGAAAATTGCAGTGTGACAATTTAAGGCGGTCTTATCGCTAAAGCGATCTCTTCCAGACAGCGTTGGGGTACAGGACAGTATGTTGAAGGGCAGGTGCAATTACAACATTAGATTAGTATATTTATAAATAAAAATATAATAACATAAAATGCCTACTTATAACCTTTACTCATTTAGAGTATGTATGGCTGGTACTTTAAACAAGTCACAAAATGTAGTCCTAAATATGAAATTAGCCGGCGATACTAAACAGCTCTCATCTGTAAATTTAATATAATGCCATCTTATAAATATCTATTTCATAAATAAATATCCATTAGGTACATATAAAAGTAATACAAATTATTTACAGCGTTGTCTCTCTGTACTCACTTGCTTCTGTATTTGGTTGATATTCCAACCGTTTAACTTTAATTAGACAATTTATATTCAACTTGCAATGAAGACAAGCTCTTTATTATTTATTGAGTGTATTAAAGCGGGACAGGGGTATGTTACTGTTATGTAAAACGTACAAATTGGTATTAAATGTTTTGAAAAGTACGACATTTTGTGAGGCTTAGAACACGCGAGAGCAAAATATTCCACATAATTATTATGTGAATGCTAAGATCCTGAAATTGTTTTTTTGTGATTTTTCCTAATGTCGGTGTGATATGTAACTGAGATCAGCCCTTCTTATTAGTCCAATATAATATGCTACATTGGTACTGTCCATGTAATAAAGTTTCCATCGTTAACTTCCGCATTCGAATCTAATAATTATTCATTACCTCATTTCCTCAGGGTAGCAAGTGTGGCAATAAACAGTAGAAAGCAAATTTTCCAGTGTACGCCGCAGCTCATCGCACCATCATCGTTCCTTCGGTCGACCGCGACTGAGGTGCCCATTTTGTAGTACTTTTAGAGCCCAAAAGTTATCTGGCAAGCGGCGAACATAGCTAGCTCAGTCCCATTTCTGTTTCATTACAAATATACTACTATATTATAATTAATTTCTTTCTAAAGTTTTCTTTTTCCCTTTAAAACTCACATTTATTGACTTGAACCACAACTTGATACTATTAACGAAAACATATTTCCTTATTTTAAATTTGATTGGTTTCAATTAAATTGGAAATTTTAGACAAGGCTTAAAAATAACTGCTAAATATACCGTTTTGCTACCCACTCGGCATCCTAGCGTTTACGTTGGAATATTTGAATTCTCAGTGCAAAAAGGGGGGTGTTGAATGTTAGGATTAATGATAATGAACATTAATTGACGTTTGTGAGTGCGGCAGTCATTGGTCAGCACAGCGACTCTCTGGCAACCGCATTTGGTCCTGACTCACAACGCCAAGTAAATGTAGTGTTATTTGGCCGCAGTCTTCTTTATAGTGGAGATACTTTCACGGTTGAAGTTTATTGTACGGACGATCTCTTATATCCTCAAGATGAGATAGATAAAGGATTATTTAATCAACTCAGTTGACTATTCCGGGAATTCCCATAAGCGTCCGGATCTCGGGTTCGATGGACTGTCTAAAAAATACGAATAAAATAATAATTATTATTGTACAATTAAGCATTGTTACGGAAGCAATTCGTGTTGTCTAATTATAATTTTGTGTAAATCGTGTTACGTTAGCCATTTTGTTTTCGTAATTGGTTGGAATAATATCCACTAAGTCGGCTTTTATGTTCGTCTCACTTAGTCGCTAAGTATTTCTTTGGCTAATAAACAACCTAGTGCTTCACTGCAATTTCTCGCGTCAGAAAAAACGCTGCGCTGGCAGTAAAACATGAAGCTACTAGCATTCTAAAAGTTACAGGGAATTTAATTAGGTCATCATCATCATCATCAGCAGCCGAAAAGTCCACTGCTGAACAAAGGCCTCTCCCTTAGAAGAGGGGGGGGGGGGGTTGCCATAATCACAGTATAGGTGGTAATCCAATAAAAAGACGATGCTGCCCGTCTTCTTGTTTTCCCTTAGTCGCATTTTACGGACACCTAGCATGGGAGTAAATTAGGTACTCGCTTAGGTAGGTCGCTTGTTTTTCTTGCCACTAGAAGCGCTTGTGTGAAATTAATGGGGAGATACTAAACGTGTGACCGTATTCATAAATTGTCAATACTTCTACTAAAAATGTTCTACTATACCCTGTTTTTCTATACAAGAACTAAAAGGGAACAGTTAATGTATGAACGCAGGCGTGATGGCACCGGTAGCCAGCCAAAGACAAGATTGGTAGGGTTGACATATTCGACCCGACTGTATTTGGCTGGCCACCTGTACTTTGATCCTCAAACTCTCCCCTGTTTCTGGTCATCCACTATCTCACTGTATATGTATTGGGATCTTAAATAGGTCATACTTTATGATATTCGATATTTCATCGGTAGGTATAGCCCAACATAAATTGCAAAAAGTTGATTTTTAACATATACTCGTAATTAAAGAATGCAATGATTTCATACCGAATTTTGGCGTTTAACATTTAATAGAATTTTACTATCAGGCTTTCGTTAACGCGAAGAAGATACTTGAACAGACTCGGGTGATATAACTAGCACATTCCTGCCTCGGCCGCTTGTGGAACAAAATGTGCATGCAGAAGTGCGGGTAAAAATTAATGTATGTATAAAAACCGTTTTGTAAGAGGAAGTGACACGTAACCGCCGCGGCGTGTTCGTTTTGTTCATTCTTTTGTTTGTTGTTTATGAATTAAATTATTGGACGTGTGAAAATCTAGATTTGGGGCAGTCATAGCTGTATATTTATATTATATAATAACAACATGCTACTTGTTTATGATGAGAGATTAAAAGTGAGCAGCCACGCGTGACGGTAGATCGGCGTGACATTTTTAGTGGTTGTAGAGTCGATTATTGGAGCTATATTTTATTATCGTGCTAAGAATATTGGATAATCCACATATTAAGTGGATCTTTGATAGTAAGAAAAAGAAAAGTCTACTTAGCTACTTTCCGGATATTGCGAGTCCTAAAATAACGCCGCGACGTGATTCGGTGGTATTTAAATTTCCAAAAGTGCTGCATGCCTATTTGAAACAAATTCCAATCGACAAAAAAATATCTTTTGCATCTATTAATTTCTCGACGTTAATAGGTACTAAATTCGATGCAGTTTGAAAAAAAATCTAATTATGGTGTTTTAGATGTCATTTTTATACTATTCTAAATTATATATAATATTTCTCGTCTATATCCCGAAATTTTCAGCCAAAACGAGATGAAATATTTTGTATTCAGATTTGATAAACTGTTAATCAAATAAACGGAAGTGTAAGATATTTAAGCTGAGGTGTGAATTGACACCAAGACGGCAGGCCACTCGCGGCCGCCGGCGGCCGCGAGTGGCCTGGAGCGGCCTCGCGTTTTACAAGCTATACTGGTATTTAACGTATTGTAGATAAAGTTTAAAATTCTTTCACACTGAAAGTGCGCTGCCGGCCGCTGCCGTCTTGGTGTGAATTGAGCCTTACATTATTCGAAAAATAAAACAGTAATGCCTGACAAAAAACAGTACCTTGTTGACTCTCTCTTGGCCTAGGAGCGCAACCTTTTTTGTTTCTTGGGGTGAACCTTTAAAAGGTCCCCGGGAGCTGTGGGGCTCAACCCGGTATGTGGGATTCTTACCCACTAAAACCCCCGTGGGTGTCGCATCGGCACATGAGAGGGGACACTCGGGCTCTCCGGTAGGATCTGCACCAGGAGCTCTTCAGTCTTGCCTTTGAGCCAGCCGCTGGGGGCGCATTATAGCCCCCCGGGAACCAGACACAGTACTCACGGGGTCGCAATTCCGTCGCTGCTGTCCTCGGAGTAGCCGCCGTACTTAATGGACATCCTAGGTCCCACACCCTGAGCGTCCAGCGACTGCGAAGGTAGGAGCGCAGCCTACTTTAATAATATACTAGGGTTTAAACCCCCGATGAGCGTATCGACACGTACTTAAGATCACAAAATGTTTTGTGGACCTACTTATAGTATCCGTTTTCAGCTTTATCATCTCTTACCACCCCGGGATCACGGTTAATTACAAGCTAAATACCTGATAAATGAAAATAGACTTTATGGGATACCGCAACATTTGCAAGCAATTAATTAAGGCGTAATTCTATGATATTCTTTTTTTGCATATAGACGAATAATATGTACGTACTCGTAATTTTGCAAAGGATCGGAGGGACTAGTTTATAGACATGAATTAGCACGGAGAGCTCATAAAACCTTTCTGAGCATAAAACATTATTTCCTCATTTAAAGTCTAGACATTTAAATCAATGCGTTGATACAGCTACTCGTAGTTTTTTTTTTAATAAAATTGCAACAATACGCGGCTGTTCACGTCGCCATTGCGAAATATATAATTCCGTGTTCTTACCATGGGAAATGGGAGTTTTTAGTTATTATCATACATGTGGTTGGGTTTTTACACTATGTACAAAAACACGTCAAACACGTCGATTTAAATCAAGAAAACTTAAAAAGAAGAAATGGTTGCAGGAAAATTCAGCTTTGTAATTATAACATAATAATATAGGTACCAAAATAATGAAAACTTAGCGTGTAATAAATGTGGAGTTTAATCATATAAAAAAATATAAACTAAGGCGAAGATTTGTGTATATTATAAACAGTTTATAAAATTGTAATCCGATCAAGGAAAAATCAATTGTAGCCTGCGACACTGACTATACTTAACAACGATTCGATTATTACCGAATTTATCAAAATCAGTTAGTGAAAATTACGTAAATACAAACATACATTACTTGCATAAACATCTAAACTGGTAAAACCCTTCCTTTTGTCTTTGCCGTAGTCGAGTAAATTATGATCTATAATATTTTGATATCGATAAGCTATTCCTTGCCATATGATGTGAAAGTTGGGTATTGCAGTGCATCCGCCATAAAAGTTTTTTATCAATCAGCACAAGTATCTACGCTCGCAGCGTGAAGAACAATGTATATATCTTTTTTATTTATCTTATATCATCTAATTATGTTAATAGAAACTAAGAAATGCGTCAGTCAGTGTGTAATACAAACGCGATCTAGTAATAAACATAGATCAATCTGTCTTATTGTTTCTTTGTGAAGGTTTTTTAATATTCCTGTTAAAATGAATTAAAGACTGCTGCGCTAAATTCTCCATTAGTGTTTTGAGAGAAATATATAATTCATTACTGTGGCTATGTGTTGTGAGTATAAGGTATAGAGAAGTCTTCCTAAATCCATACCTGAGGTACGGCAGCACTCACACGCTTAATGTGTCATTATCTCGTTCCTTAGTATAGACGTTTTATTAAAATATTACCATCCAATACCAATAATACTATAGCAATAAATATTAGGTAGAGCTAGCTGTATTTCTGATAAATTTTTACAAAATTAGTTCACAAGTATAGAAACTAGTCTGATTAGTTTACTCAATTTTACGATATACTATGTGAATATGCAATTAAAATTAAAAATACATTTGATCGTAACGCTTTTTTGCCAGAACGCCTTGTACGGTGTATATTCGCACGCAAAGAAACTGAGTACTGGATACATCAAATTACTTACGTACACTCGGAGACAATAAAGTGTATACACTGCTGTACATTCTCATAGTAACGTATTCGGGGTTGTCGTTATAAATAACTTTTTAAGCATTCTTTTATTCAAATTTGTCACTACGAATGGGTGCTACGGTATGCATATTATTTTCCTCGACTGTACAAGTAGATACAGTCAATTATTTTTTTTTCCTTAATGCTGCTACCGTAAGGTAACACCATATAAATTACAATCTAGCTTAAAGACTAATGAGTAATATTAATTTGACCTAAACGAATATATTAAAAAAGTTTAAGAATGTGTCCAATGGCACTATTCTTATTGTCTCTATTATGGTGAAGACACTTTGTTATTGTGTTCTACACTGCACTACACACTGCACTAATTTAATATTTAAACTAACTCAAAAGGTTTTTCAGTCTTCTCACTATGCCCGTGTTATCGAGGAGCTGGATAGCCTCGACATTCACATGGTGATGAAGCCGATATTGATGAGCTTCAGCATAATCTATACTTATAATAAAACTGTAACAGGTCCAATTCTGTACATTGAAGATATTTTGAAAATTATATTTGGAGGGCATTCTATAACCGATACTGAGGCCGAAAATGTATTTTTTTTAATTTTTGTCTGTCTGTCTGTCTGTCTGTCTGTCTGTCTGTATCACGGCTGAGCATCACGCCGAAACTACTGAATGGATTCAAATGAAACTTGGCATGATTTGAGCTCTTACTACGAGGTAGGACATAGGATACTTTTTATCCCGTAATCTAGCACGGTTCTTTTGGGAGAGGGGATTAAAGTCAAAATGGGTACTTGGTTATACGCTTGGTCCGATTTTATCATTTTTTCTTTATAATATAATAAATATTAGTAAAGGAACACTCATAGAGAGTTGTTATCAAGGTTTTGTAATCGATCGGGTTAAGCAACGTTAGGTAAGGTCATTAAATAGATGGGTGACCGTTTAACGTCATTTGAACTAAACGGGTCGGTGCTTCGGGAGCAAGTAAAAAATGGGTCCAAGTTTTTAACCAACTATAAAAAAGGAGGTTATGTATTTGATGCGAATGTCTGTTATTAAAAGTTTAGTTAACGTAAAAATAGCGCAGGCGGAGCTGCGTGGGTCAGCTAGTCTTTAATAATTTTGGCAACAAGGTCCACTTTTAGGTCCCGATGGAGATCGTTAATTCTTATGTACCAGGGCGCCTCTGAGTACTTTGTTCTGGAATCGTTGTATTGTCTGTACGTTACTTTGTTTGGTACAGCCCCACAACTGTATACCATAAGTCCATACTGGCATTAGGACTTGCTTGTATAAAAGTACACACATCAAAAGTGTCTAGGGATCAACATATATTTTTGCAATAACTTTTCTCCTGATTGATATTAATTAAAATTTTCTTTAAGGATTCATCAAATAAAGTGTTTTCGTTTGTCACAGTAACGATAAACCAAGTCACCTTTGCATTAATAAAGAAATTTGCCATTTTCCTAATAAAGGGATTTTTGACATTTGAACCACTAACACAAAAGTTCGAAAAAAAGACTGAAATAACAGTTTTCTTTAAAATTTTATTGGGTAACTTAAACAATTAATAATCCGTGTTTCTACCGCGAACACTAACAACACAAGAACATCGGTTTGGCATACTCAAAATGAGTTCATCCAAATCACGCTGTGGAATGGCCGCCCATGTTCGTTGCAACAACAAAAAAAGGTCTTCTTGCGACTGGATACCCTCCATATTCGGCAGAGCTCTTCTCTGTAGCATATCCCATGCATGCTCAATCGGGTTCAAGTCTGGCGACTGAGCAGGCCAGGGCAGGACATTGATGTTAGCTGCGGCGAGAGTCTGTCTTACAACTCTTGCGGTGTGCGGTCGTGCATTATCATGCATTAACTGAAATAAGGGACCGATTTGCACTTGTAGAGGAACGATGACGTCTGATACAATCGTCTCAGCATAAATTTGAGCGTTGAGGTTGCCTCTGATCCAAATCAACTCAGTTCTTCCGCCGATCCAAATACCCGCCCATACCATGATGGTTCCACCACTATAAGGATGGACTTCCTGGCAGGATTTTAATCGCTGTTGGCGTCCAGGGGTTCTCCAGTGTCGTATACGTCTTGTATCCGGTCTCATACCAAAACGAGACTCATCAGAAAAGCACACGAAACGCCATTGTTCTTCTGCCCAATTTCTGTGTTCAAGAGCCCATTGATATCGAATCCTACGATTGTGCATTGCTATAGGTGGTACCCGTAGCGGTCTTCGGGAATGAAGGTTCACTTCATGCAAGCGGTTTCTGACTGTTTGGTCGCTAATTAAGTTCCCTGAAGAGTGATGAAGCCTCACGGCTAACATCATGGCAGTTATTGTTGGAGCTGTTCGAGTTAAGATTTGAATATATCGGTCTTGTCTCCGTGTGGTGCAGCGATACCGTCCTCCATGGCGCTCAGCCACGGTACCAGTGCTTCGGTAACGTGTCCAAAGTCGACTGATAACACTCTGACTTGTATTCAGAGCTAAAGCCACAGTACGTTGCCGGGAACCAGCTTCTATCATTCCCACGGCTCTGAGCATTTCTTCCCTGCTTAAATGACGTCGCCGCTCCATAATAACGTTGGTTTTAATCAGTAGTAGGGAAACAGTAGCACTAATAATGTCTTCAATGCGTTGTATGTTTTTATAGGGAAAATATTGACAGCTGATTTTCATCTTTTACTCGAATTTGATTCACAGTTCCTGATTCAAATTATGAAATGCACCAAAAAGGATCCATATAAATTTATAAAATCATAAATTTATTACAAAGCCACATCTCAATCTCAAGAAATCCGCTTAAAAATGCTTGATCCCTAGACACTTTTGATGTGTGTATTTTGTTTTGCACAGACAACACGGAATGTTTTCCAAGAAGCCAGTGCAGTTTCTTGTAGCGAAGGCCTAACTCTTTGCGTTTCTTTTTGACATGAGCCTTCCAGCGAAGCTTTGCGTCAAGTGTCATGCCAAGGTATTTAGCAGTATTCTCATAGGGTATAGGTTGATTACTTATGTATACCGGATGATAGTTAGACCTTTTTTTTGGTAAAATCAATATGAACAGACTTCGATTCATTTAATTTTATTCGCCACTTTCTTGTCCAATTATAAATGGTATTAACGGCTCTTTCTACATTCTCCACAGCTTCTGCGTGAGTGACCCCTGTAGCCATAATGGCCGTGTCATCAACTAAGGTTGCGATAGTATTGTTTTCTAATTCTGGAATATCGCAGGTGTATAATAGATACAGGACCGGACCTAGAACACTTCCTTGTGGTACTCCAGCTTTGATTTGCTTAAGATCAGAATTAGCATCTTCCTGCCTTACTCTGAACATTCTATCTGTAATTAAGGACTCCAAAATATCTGAGAATTGTTTGGACAACATTTTCCTTAGTTTATGTATGAGGCCCTGATGCCACACCTTATCGGATGCCTGGGCAACGTCCAGGAAAACTGTGGAGCACACTTTCTTCTCTTCTAATGCTTTTTCAATTATATTTGTAATTCTGTGAACTTGATCTATTGTAGAGTGTCTTTCTCTAAAACCAAACTGATAGTCAGGGATAAGATTTCTAGCTTCTATGATAGGTTTCAAACGCTTCAGTAGGATCTTTTCAAATAATTTAGATATTATTGGCAACAGCGATATCGGTCTATATGAAGATACTTCATAAGGTGGTTTACCAGGTTTTGATATCATTATAACTTCAGCAACTTTCCACATATCAGGTACGAATTTTAATCTGAACGAAGCATTTATAAGTGTCGTAAGTTTCACTATAGCTTTATGTGGCAGATTACTGAGGATTTCCCCGGTAATGAGATCATAGCCAGGGGATTTTTTCTTGTTTAAATGTTGAATTTCTGTGTGAACCTCTTTTGGTGTCGCGAGTTTTATGTCCATTTCGTCTTGTATTATTTCTTCAAATATGATCCCTTCTGTGTCAAGTTTATTTGGTTGAAATGTGTTTTCCAAATGATGTGCAAATCTGATTGCCTTTTGCTCGTAAGATTATTCAGCAGTGTTTTGTCGGGTGGGTATCTGGTTCGTTGCCATCTTTGTCTCTGTCTTTAAAGTCAATTAAATGATACTTTCTAGGTGATAAACATTTTGTGTAAAAGACAGTGTTAAATACGTATTCAGCCGTAAAGAAACAATTTGTTAAAATTAAGCTCCTGTGCAAAAGGCAGTGTAGCTAGAAAAAATATCTCAAATTACTTTACTTCACTAGAATTTACTTTAAAAAAATGCGGTGCAGGCGGAGGTAGTGTTTTCTGTTATCATCATATATTATAGACGTCATAATTTGGTGCAATTTAGGTCGTCATATGACCGTAGCCAACATTTAGTCGACTGTTAAAGTCGCGACTTAAAAGCTAGATACACAAATATGTATGTATATGGAAAATATTTTATAATACGAGTAAGTATAAAGGTAGGTTACACATGAGGTAAGCTTTGCTCAAAATTTGAGTTATAGCAAGCTCAGACGCGTAGTTAGCAAAACAAAATTATTAGTGATAAGATATACCTACGATATTTTTGACTCTATTTCTGAACACAACTAGAGATAGACTTTAATGGATGGAATGGAAAAAGGCAGTTCAAGAGTCTAAATCGTGTACCTATATTATAACAGAACAGAGTATGTGTGACGCGCTGCAATTCAAATATGAAATCAGGTAAACTAATTCTATGTATGGAACGGTGCACACGCGCATCGGATCGGACGATAATTAACAATTAATATCGTAACCTTCGCACGCACCAATGAAGTTCTAATAATTTACCGCAACTGTATATATATATATGTTAAGTAGGCACCTACATTATGATAAAGAGAAAATAACTTCCTAAACAAGCATGTATGCAGCACTTTCTAAGCCCGCCTTAGTGGGTAGGTACCCATTAAGGCGGCCACCAAAGTGCCAAATATTCTGTTGCAGCATACACACTGGTACTTAAGAACACTTTATGTCATCTGTATATGTCCAACCCTTAAAAACTGTTATTGGTATCGAGCTAATTAAGTTTCTAAAACATAAACAATAAAAATCAAGGAAAAGAGACTGAGCAATCCAAAATTATTGCAATATTTTCCCATATCTGCGCAACATTGTGTCACCAAGACGACATCGCAATGTATCAATGTGTGTGTAATGTTATTTTTTGCACAATATAGAACGTTTAAAACAAGTTAAAAAATAGTTAAACAACCGGTATTATTAATTTTACTACGATGCAAGGTTTTTTTAAATAAAATGAAGTTGAAAGTTGCAACATTGTTGCTTGCAGGTGGCAAATGGTTGTATGCACGCATTTATAGGGTTAAAACACACATCTTGTTGTAAACCGTCCACACCTATTCCGATTGCTAATTATTTTTCTTGATTATGGTTATGGTACAGTATTATCGTTCTGTGTCGTTCGGACCAACAATAATAAATATAAGACCTGAGTGTACCCCGAGACAACTGTGGCGATGGACAGCAAACACTTGAGTTTCTTCACTTCAGGTTTGAAACATTAAGAAAGTGAAAATTAAAAATAAATAATGATCAAATCATAATAATTAGATTAATCGATTTACGAAATAAAATCGATTTACGAATTAACAGTGAATGTTAAATAAATTTTGTGACGTATTTGTGCTCTACATACTAGAACATAGCAAGCATTATTTACAAACTGCTGCTTTGCAGATAACATCTGATACTGCGTGGTACCTGCTTTTAGGTTCTTAGCTGTTACATTGTCGCGAAAAGTAGTATTGCTTTGTAATAATCTGCCGTCATAGCATTAAATATAAGTAAACAAATTATACGCAGGTTTTTCGGTGAAATTATTTCAGTTAATATAAACTATTTCTTATCTTCTCCCGGTGTGAGTCAAGTTTGCGGTGCACCATCTAATACGCTATTAAATATAACGTGGACCCCATTACGTGGCGAAGGTCGATATTATTTGTGATCCCGTATTTGAACATGTTATTGCCTTATATTTATGCGAGTGGTGACTTAGAGTATTTAGAACAGCAATACAAGTACACTCAATCTTCCATTCCGTAGTTGATTTTGTTTTACCAGGTACTTTGAATTCAAGTCAATGTTGACATCATATTTTTTATTAACCGGCTTCAAAAAGTAGGTTCTCTATTCGACGCGTATGTATGTAATGTTAATAAAAATGCGTAATATTAATATATGTTAATCTATGTGGGCTTCCAAACAAATTTATCAAATTTTATGAGTGTATGTATGTATATATGTATGTATGTAGGTTTGTCCGCGGATTTCTCAGAAACTACAAGTCCGATTTCGAAAATTCTTTTGGCAATAGTTAGAGTATTTTTCAAATTAGGGTAAAGTACAAGTTTCATCAAAATCGGTCCAGTAGTTTAAGAGATATAAACTTTTTATGTTTTCAGTAAGTTACTGTAATTTTTTTTTTTAAGTTACTGTAATTACGTTCGAGTTGCGTGATAGTACTGATACCTATTTTGCTAAAATAAAAGTCACTAAAAAGTGTTAAATAAACTATTTTTTAAAAAATAACAACGGGCTTCAAAGTAAATTATCTAAAAAGCATAAAATAATGAAAATATATTGAAGCTTTTTAGATAATTTACTTTGAAGTCGGTTGTTATTTTTAAAAAAAATTGATTGTTATTTAATTTATTTTATTTGGGGCAACAAACGATTAAGTAATAGTAATATACGGATAACATAACAAATGTGGATAATCTAAATGAGTAATTATGCAACCGGTAATTTTATCCATATTAAAAATAATCATGCTATTTTTGATAATAAAATAATGCCAAATTTTAAATTAAGTAGCCTTAAAATGACCGAAATTTTAGTGAAAACTGCTTTAAAATCTATTAAAAAAAATAAACTCAATAATAGATACTACTAATACAACTCCCGTACTACTGTAGTAAAAACTCTAGTAAAAAAACTAAGTATAAATTATAAAAACATAATAAGTCCGACTGCAAACAAACATAACCCTCTTCCTGGGGAATTCGAGCAAAAAGTTAAAGATAAAAGGCTCCATTTAAAACGGATTTAATTTCTTTATTTTATACTGGTTTACATATTTACATATTAAGGTTTACATATTTTATCTTAGGTATTTACTTGTACAAATATCTTTATATTGTATATAATTATATGACTATGATTATGTGTGCAACATAGCGTCTAAATCCAATATTCGACATGTTTATACAAGTGCTGATTTCATCCCACGAGTCCCACGACCACAAAGCCAAGTTCTTATTGGTCCTACTGTTTACAAATGCACTGTGAATCACGTGTTGCGCCAGTGTGCGTTGGCACGACAGTGTGCGTGTTATTAGACGCTTCTTACACTGAGGTCGATGACTCGAGCGTACATTGTAATTGTAATTTATAATATATTTAAATGGTCCAGCGGATGATAGATGGACGAGAGATTCAGCGATGTATCGCACGTGTTTTAAAGCGCTGGCATTTTGTGTCTGAGTGTGTGCAGTATATAAATTTCAATGATTGTATAAAAAGTACTACATTTATGCAGTTGTCTGCAAACCGGATGAGTAGCAATTTAACAGCTCCGTGATGCATTGATGGGTTGATGATTATTTAGTTAGGATAAACTTCGCTTTTTTACCATTTCGCATCCAAGACTGTAGTTGTAAAATATTCAAGTAGGTATAATGAACACCTAATACAATATCAAAACAGATTATAAAATATTTAAAGTCGCTCATGCAATAATTATATTCTGACCGTTACGGCCACAGCAATCATCTTGGACGATGCACCAGCTTGCTACGCAGGAGATTTTTAAAATACTCAAGTGTTTGCGAACACAAACATTCCTCAAAGAAGCGTCGAAACGCTACTTTGAATCCGCGTCCCGTCACGCGAACAGTTTAATCCGCGCCGCCGCCGATTATGCCGCTAGTCCTTCTGACTCGCGCCGCAGACCACGGCACGTACTGCTCGACCCTCCTGACCCCATGACGGTCCTATTGGACCGGGATGCGCCGACCCCTCCCCGACAACCGTATGCTACACTAGCTATCAGACACCGGTCTCGCCGGCGAGGCCGAAGGGTCGTACGTATGCGACCGCAACGACGTGCATCACCCCACTGAGTTTCTTGCCGGTTCTTCTCAGTGGGGGCGCGTTGTGAACCGGTGGTAAACTCAGCCCTCTCTTAAGCGACAGCCCAAGCCGAGGCCGTGCCTCCCTGAGGTGCCCTTGTGCTCGTCGCTACTTCTGCCGTAAAGGCTAGAGCGCTTCAAGCGCTCGCCTCCTATTGTCCGGTGAAGCTGCAATAGCCATCTGCGGTTAACAGCGTCTATCATTCCCAAAAAAAAAAAAAAAAAAAAACAGATGCTCTCTCTCTCTATCTTTTGCTCTCCCTCTCTCTCTCTTTCTATCTCTCTCTCCCTTTCTTTCTCTCTCTCTCCCTCTTTCTCTCTCCTTCTCTCTCTCTCCCTCTCTCTCTCGCACCTTCAAACGTCAATTATAGTTAATTATTAATCCATTTTTTGGGAATCACATTATTTCGACACTTGAACCCAATTAATAATTAATAATCTGATAGTGAATAGATAACTATATCGTACTCAATATTCGAAAATAATCATAAATGGCTCCGACAGTCGATATGATCAGAATTAAAGTTAATTGAAATTTGTGAGTGCGGCAGTCTCTATCTTTCTTCTCATAGTCTCATGGGTCGAAAGTAACACCGAGATAGTTTGCTTATCTAACACATTTATCTTTTCAGTCAAATGATTAGCCTGTGTTGCTTTACTATTACATAAAGCTGTTGCTCTACACAGGATTCAAACCCGCGACCTCCGAAATTACCCGCTGAGCTACGGTGGCTAATACTTACGAACATACTAAATACATTAGTTACCTATTGGTACAACACTACAAAAAATAGAAAGAAGTTAGTCCAAGCATTTTTAGAATACGTCTAGTGGGTAGTTAAAACTAGAACAATAAACAGACGGCTTTGTTACATAAAATTAACAGGGACAAGAACATGAATGGATCAATTCGCTTTTATGAGCACTCTCCTAACATTATTGTTGTCAGAAATTCGAACTATTGAGATTAATTATACCTAATGTACGCACAAAACGGGCGCAGCGTCATAAACCTACTTACATAAATATTTACAATAATACATATGTAATAATATTATTATTTATCATTGTTGCTGAAACACAATAGATCGTATCATTTGAATAATTTTATCTGATACAAGTATACGAGTCCCGCGGTGCGCGTACCGTCGCGGACTGAATCCAATGCAATTACATTATTCAAATTATTAGCAACATCTCGCGATGTTGAACAAATGTATAATTTAATTTTAATATTTGAAAACGTTTTTAATATTTTACCTCCGCTTTGTAACTTTTGAAGAAAATTAGGTTGGGTTTGATGTCAATCAGGGTCATCGATATATAATTTTTACAAAGTACCTATATATATATATATACTTATCTATTCATATCCTGGGAAAATATAAATAATAATATGGTCATCTGATTCTTAAATAAGCAGTTTGGCGTATGGTAAGCAGACAAATGATACAAATACTTACATATCCTTTTTTTGTAAATATATATATCAATAAATAATACACAGGCACAAGATCAACCCATGACCTATTGGGTAGCGGTCAGGGTGACTAACAACTAGACCGGCGGGTAATTCCTTCTTTAATGAGTGGTAGACACCTAAGTGTGGTTTTTTGGTGCCTACTGTATGACAGAGGTACGTTGTAGTTAAATAATGTGACAACCAAGTCCAATGTTTTTTTCAGGATGCATTTCCATTCACACTTTCATCAGGGGCCCGAGTGTATTCGTTTTTTATACAATACATACCAATCCCATAAGTGAGACATCCATATAAACTATATAGAGAAACGCTGACGCCCACTGCACAAAATACTGAGAGTACAGAAAGCAAGCTTCATACAACGGGTGCTCGAGCAACGCACACATAGACAGCGCTCACGGACACGAATTCTTGGTTAATCTTGGTTTTTAGTGCGAGCGCGAATGCCGTCCGCTTCAAACACTTGTCTTCCATTCTTCTTGTTTTATTCTCAACAATCAATCAAAAAACTAGATACGAGTGCCATTATCACGATAGTTTTTTCACATAAGCCAGAGTTGATAAACCGAGCGCGACCGCCGAGCGTAGGTATGAAAAGCGAGGTACATACATGAGCTTGCCTTCTGTACTCTCAGTATTTTGTGCCCACTGCGTTTACGTATTGTTTGTAAAACCAATACACTAAGGCCTCAGGAGGGGTCACGGGCAAGCACTACCTTATTAGCGAGTAAAAAATTTAGAGCAAATATTAAATCTCATAATTATAATCATATTAATAAAGGAGCTCATACGTAAATGTCCCAAATCTAAAGTAATTCAGCGTCAAAGGTGTCAGGTTTTACTCTAACTTACAAGAATACCAGAGCTAGCACTTATTGTAATATTTTTAGCTTCCTTTATTACTTAACAGTATTTCATTTTATATTATAACATTATTTATACTTAATGCTCGTAAATAAAATTGGGTATCGGAAGGAAACTCGAAGGAAAAGTTTTTAGTAAAGGAAAATTCTTAGCCATAGCTGTAAATCAAATTATTGCGACACATCCAAAGCATTCGCCAAAAATCCAACTCAAAACCGAATACAGAACGTATTTGTGGAAATAAAGTCCCAATTAACAATGAACGAGCACCCATTGAGTCATCGCAATAATAAATTAGTCTCTCTGAACCGATCTTGACCCCTTTATGAGTTATTTCTGGGATGCATGCATTATGACGATCGAAATATATTTTGTTAGGTACAAAATACTCGTATACCTGTGTATACTGTTTAATTGTATACACATGCGGGTTTAATTGTAAATTACTAATAATATATATTTAAGGTAGTTTCTTTACGTCATATTGAACGATGTTTATTCCAGCCCCTTTTGTACTTCATAATTATGTTATTTCTGCCTTCAAATGTATAAATATTAAAATTGTTTGCTCTATATGGCTGTAACTCTTCACGATGCGTTACCACAGTTATCTGGATTTAGGTCATAGACTCCTCATAATATTGGAGTGCACGCCATAAGTACCATATTTTTCAAAACTATGTTTTGTGCCTTGATTTAGTCGCTTCTTACGGACACTCAACGGGTAAAGTTTACGGGGAAAGTTTAAATAATGTGCAATAAATTAACATTATTATTTACTTGTATAAAATAATAAAAACATTTCCCATGTGAATTTAGTTAAACACTTTTCCACTCGAATGTATTCGAGCGGCAGCAAAACCTTACGCATTCAACTCGAGGAAAATGTATCTAAATGCTTTTATGATAAGGTCGTTATCACACTGATCATCTCTACAACATTGACTGCAGCGCTTGCCGCTTTTAGGTTAAAGTTACCTATACATTGATAACAGATAGATAAAAAATGTACTGTATTGACGCAAAAAAGTTTATAAGCAACATTACACAAAACTCGCTTTGTAGCAATATGTTTTGTTTTACCGGAATAATGTAAGTGGTAGAGCGGCTACTTATATAGATTCTAACAGGTGTTCAAAAGGTAATTCATATTAAAACTCCGAAATGATACAGCACGTTTGTCTCGTGGATGCGCTCGTATCTCGAAATAGTGCTACAAGCCGGAGTGCTCGGACAACTAACACGTAGTACACACAAACAATACACTAAAAAAAGTTATTTCAAATAAACACGAACCCTTCGTTTTGGTACCGTACGTACAGTTGATATTAATTTATTTGATGTAATGTGCGGTGGGCGCCGGGCGCATGCGCCGCGAACATTCTGGACGCCGCTTTTTATGTGTTTATATATTCTAATTTTATTGTTTTCTTTATTTGCGTCCCACTTTTGTTCGGTTCGAGCACGGCATTGTTCCCCGTCGTAAACGCCGATTTAGATGATAAAATGAAAATGTTGTATGGAATTTTTATTTGGTAACTACGCGTAATTTCTTTGTCTGTCTGTCTACACAGTTTTACGTTTAGTTTTATTGTACAATAGTTATATCATTAAAAATACTAAGCGTTTCCAAATTATTATCACAGATGTTTCGTGTATGACGTTGGTTATTATATTCTTTCGTTTCCTAAAACTTATTGTGTTGTTTCGCTGCTTGCACTGTAACAACTGAATAACAAGAAATCTATATAATTATTTGACTAAGGATTTTCTTTAGTATGTTATTAAAATTTTATTCATTGTAAGAAAATCCGGATCAGCTAGAATTACTGCGCGGTGGCTGTAAAATAATTATATTTTACAGCTAGGTTATAACACATTTATACAAGCGAACAAAATGGCCGTCATTAAATTGTTTTAAATCTCAATGTAAGTTATTCTATAATTAAATTTAAAATAAGATGCGGCTTTTGAGTTATAAGCGGCGCAATGTGAATTCTCGTATCGGGCTTCGAGACCAAACCTGTTTTTATCGCGAATTAATATTAATAATGAATACTTGAAACGGGCGCGATTGTGAGTTGTATAGTTGTAATTAAGTGCGATTATAGCGGCACCGGCAATTACTGACAATGTCTGCGGCTTGCACTGGCATTATGCCGGCGTTCGGCGATGCTCCGCGGGCTTCGGCCTCGCTCGGCTTACTCTACTTCGAATACAATAGGATTCGTCGAATATTATTTAAATGTTGAATTGTGCAATGATTCGAGCCTCATAATCGCTTATAATTATTAATTTATTAAATTTTTACACGCGATTGTACTCAATAGTTCTTTCAGTTTATAGTACAACACACTTCTGCAATTAAATTGATTTACGTCGATTTTAATTTTACAGTTTCTTGATATTTCAATATATTGTGTAAGAATCTCCGGGTTGCGAAACTAGTGTGAGCATTAATGCACCAACATGCAAACAATAAATTATAGAGAGCACTACGAAACTCGCGTAATGGTCGACTAACTTTTGAATTTGGCAGCAGTTCAATGTATTTGTATTAAATAAGACGAATTAGCACATACGCGACATACTAATAGATCGTAAAAATCTCGCACGAATTGTTACTATAGTAAAATTAAATGTTATCAGATTTCCTGTGGGAATTGTCAATATCTAAAATAAACTCTTCCATTTTATCATCTGAGATACTGAATTTCGTTAGACATTTATCCGCCGAGGCTGATTGGTGTGCCCTAGTGATCGGAATTGCTCTTATGCGGTTCTGGATATGATTCGCACTTACAGCCGTTGATGCAAGCGCCCTTGCTCCCTTGGAGCGTAAAAGGACCTTGTCCAGTCATTTACTACTGTCGAGTGTCGGCAGTAAAAGGGATGGTTGTTATACTATACTTCGTTAGCAGTACAATAGTAGCTACTCTACATAGATCACTGGCAACGGTACTTACAGTACTTACTTACATCACCAGACGATAGTATCATTTGGCTAAGTAACTTTAATAAGGGTTATTTTTTTATTTTTTCTTGTCTTTCTTTTGCCCCAGTTGGAATGCGCTATTGTTGAAGTGATTGTTACTGTATTTTTGCCCTCATACCCCAGCAGGCCTAGTACGACTTGCAATATTGACAGATCGGTGTGGAGTATGACGTAGTTCTCAACACCGAAACGTCAATTCTCCATACAAAAAATGAAATACTACGTCATAGTGACGTCATACTCACACTAGTCTGTCAAGATTTGCACATCATGCTAAGCCTGCAGGAGCAGGGTTATGTTTTTCGATAATATGTACGTATGTTTGTCTATTTCTTTGGTACGCTCACAGCTAAAATAGTGTAAAGTTTTCGTAAAGGATATCTACGAAAGGTGCTGTGTAGGAAACAAAGAAACCTTCTTGGAATGATGAAACGTATTTGTCCATTAATTTAAGCATAAGATCGTGGCCTACAGTTTCTTGCCAGAAAATCCCTTGCTAGCTCATAATTGGGTTAAAAGGTAGCGGACTATTTTAACACGCTATCTACTGCTTAATTTGTTTGTCTGTCTCGTTCAGGATGGAAATCTATTTTGAAGTAGACTAATATGGCCTAAAAATTAGGGATAGAGGTCACTGTTATATCGAGACTGCTCTTTTAACAAATGTTACTATGAAGATATAGAAATACTTAGGAATAGCGGTGTAGGTAAGTTGTTACCTAATTGTATTTTTATTTCTATAAAATGTGTTACATTTTTTACGAAAACAGTAAATATTATAGAAATTGTTTTTTTTTTTATGTTAAATTTAAAAGTTATCTCCATAAATTTGACACATTTCCATTAGCTTCCGCTAGAACACTGGCGTGAAATTGGAAAGAAGCCACGGTCACGGCCGTTGTGGTGATTTTTATTGTAGACGATAGAACAGTAGTATAGTTTCCACATTATCCGCACCAATGCCGGGAGACGTTGGCCTTTTACATTGTTGGCTCTGATCTCGGATCCGACATAATTCATACATTTTAATTGTCATCGGGTGTATGATACCGATATCGGATCGGATAATGTGAACGTTCGTATACACTTATTTAATTTGAGCTGCGATAGATACAGTTAAAAACTTTATGTTTCCGTATTCTGTGGCATAACCTGGTTCAAAATTTAGTTGAACACAGGAATAACAGCGATTCATTTCGCAAGTAAGGAAGCGGGGTTGGGTGGCATATTGGCAAGTCATCGTTCCGATCGATACGCAATGGAAGGTAATACTTGCCGAGGTTATTTTGATGGATGGAAAAACGGCTATACAGCTTAATTTTGTGTTTTTTTTTCTTAATGTTGTCTGTTATTTACGCGAATATTACACATTGAAATCAAAATACTTTTACGGATTATATCGCGGTTTAATTTTTTAAAAAAAGGTTAAGGTTTTTTTTATTAAAAACTTTTACTTTTTAGGTTTATAAACACTTGCATTACATACCTGTTGTTATACACTTATTAATAGAGAAGTTCCAATTAATATTGATACGAGTATTTGTCATGTTTTTGTTATATCGAATTTCTGTAACACCTTAAAGACGGTGTGGCGTTAAGGGTATAGGTTTTTTGGATTAATATTTTTAGAGTGTACACTAAAAATCAATCAAATACATTCAATAGTTTAGGCACATTATAAGTATTTCAATTTCATAATATTTAAACATGCTGTGAATGCATAAATAGGTCATTGAGGAACACTGAAGAGGTCAATACTACTTCTACGACAATAACTACTACTAAACGCGGCCCTACTACTAAAACTGCTTAACGTGGTTAGACACCTTGGCTGCTACCCGATTGGTCGAGGGTTCGATTCCCACCAAGTTTCTGGGTGTTATTTATCTAATTAAGTATATATTTATAAAATAAAATGTATTTAAGTATTAGTATCAGTTGTCTGGTTTCCATAGTAGACACGCTCTGCCTAGTTTGGAATCAGATGACCGTGTGTGGATTGTCCCATACTATTATTATTAAACGGCTAAAAAAGGCTAGGTATTCTAAAAGGGATAATTAAAATAAAATTAGATTTCTAATTTGGAACGGTTGCAATAATTATGCTGGTGATATTGCACTTTAAGCTACGCGAACACGATCGATCCAAACCGGAGTTTTAACATTCTATTTCCGAAGAAACGCGAAACCGACACGGGCATCTACCATAATAAATTTCTTGTCTTATAAAAATAAAACTTTTCTTTTTTGCCGGCTCGGGGAGCGCCACAGTAAGCTATTGATCAGCGTGTCAACGCTTCCGCGTGCCGTTCTCGTGTTATGATGAATTTATATTTGGAACAGGTTTGCGATTTGTTTTACTATACTAATGTGCACAATTGTCATGATGTTCTATGATTCAAAATTTATTTTATGTCCGTCTGAAGTTCAGTCTCATTTTGAAAAGGTCTTATTATATCGTACCTTCTTACTATGAAATTGTGTTTCTTTTACTAGTGGATCAGTGACAAACATAAAAAAAAGAAATCAATATCTAGCAAATCAAAACTCTTATAGCTAATACATACATAATCGTATTCCTAAATGCGTTTCAACTAAGAATGTGACAGCCTTGATGATCGTGACTGCGGCAACTTCACTCATTTTTACGATTGGTACGATTTTTGTACCGCCAGCAGAGTAAACCCAAAATGAAAAATTCGGCCCGGTTTTTATTATTATTTTGCTATCCATTTTTGTTAAAACATCATTTTTAGTAATTATATATCTGACATGGCAACATGGCGGTCACATTCTTACTTGAAACGCATAGTACTTTTATTTATATCTTACATACATATTTCCACTTTGGAGAACTTGAGCTACTGTTTTGGCGGCACATTAGCGGGGTGCAGCGGCAGGGCGAGCCGGGGCGTGGGGGTACGCCCCAGCCCGGTAAAGTTGTGAATTGGCCCCGCACAGACCCACGGAACATTATCGTGATTCATATCGTTTATAATTTTATATTATGTTAAAGCGGGGTGAGAGGGGCCGAGGGGGGTGAGGGGATATTAAAAATACAAGAGCCCCGCGAGTACTTTCCGCCCGGCACCGTCTGCATGGTTACCGGAATTGTTTGTACTCAAACTATTGATCCGCTTTAAGTTTCGGGCAGACATCTTAGCTTTATTAATTTTAATATCATTGCGTTATGAAAGAGTTTTTGTTTTGCCGTTCGAATAATGGATGGTGATGGAGGGGGCGGTGGTTTATTGTTTATAACATCGATCGGTTTTTGTAAAGATTAGTGTTTAAATAATTGAGATTCTTTTTTATTTTTTTATTTAATATTAGGTAGTGCTTAACTGCAGCCCCACCTGAGGGAAAGTGGCGACGCAGTCGAGCGAGGATGGTAAAGAACATTAGCTTAATAAAAGCCAGCCTTGAAGACATCCACAGGGTAAGAAAAGCGACGCAGACAAACTATTACAGTCCTTAGCTTATTATAAATAAAGAAGCAAATCACTCGGTCCGGACAGAAGGGTGCGTATGTGCTGTGCGTGTCGTCGTCCGATGATACAAGGGTGAAAGCGGGATCAAGTCATGTAGTTCCTTGAATGCCGAGAAGCTGGTTACTCTGCGTCTTTGCTCTAATCAACCAATTTTTCGTTTAATATAAATGTATATTATTTTTTAACCGACTTCAAAAAAGGAGGAGGTTCTCAATTCGTCTGTATATATATATATATTTTTTCTATGTATGTTCGCGCATAACTCTGGCAATTATGAACCGATTTGAAAAAATCTTTCTTCCATCCATTCTTTAATCCGTTAATTGGGTCCCATAAAAAAATTATATTAATAATAAAGTAATAAGTAGTTCCTGAAAAAACAAGAATGGTGACTGCGCACTGAGAGTTGCAAGAAAGCCTATATAGATGACGTTTTAGTCGCTCGGACTCGCTCGGTCGGACAAAAATAGTCACAACTCTGGCAAATATTTACCAATTTCAATGATTATTTTTTTATTCGAAAGAAGAAACCACTGTATTGAATCTGTATGAATTTTATTACAACCGGATAAGAACTTCCTGGAGGACCATGAACGATGTGGAGGAATTTATCTGGTAAAAACCATAAAACTGATGTTCTCCATTACATTGCTCTGACAATTATGAACCGATTTCGATGATTCTTTTTTTATTCGAGAGAGTAAACTACTATGATGTTTCCATGCAAATTTCATTACGACCGGATATTTTTTTCTGAAGAAACATGAATTATATAAAACTATGTAGACGATAATGTGATCATAACCTACCTAGATAATTTTACGGTTTTCGATGGTTCAATCTTTATATATGAAAATATCACTAAAAAGCTTAAAATAAAATCTTTTTAAAAAAAATTGAACCGACTTCAATATCACTGAAAATTATAAAATAATTTAAATATTATTGAAGTTGGTGCCAAATATACACAGCAGGTACACACCAACTTCAATAATATTTAAATTATTTTATAATTTTCAGTGATATTGAAGTCGGTTCAATTTTTTTTTAAAAAGATTTTATTTATCAATCCCATTAAGTGCTATGTTTTTATCAAAGTATAAAGATAATTTTAGGTAATGTCTTGTTTTAAAATATAATTCTATTCGATCTGGAATTGTCTTTTTTATTTAATTTTATTCTTTTTGTATATAATATGCCTTTTTATTATCGTTAGCTATTAAGTTCGTGCATACAAGGCGCGGTAATTTTGTGGTCTACTTACAAAATATAATCGCACGTATGTATGTAATCCCCTTTTCATTACGACAGGTAAGGGCAATTCACCCGCGCTTATAAACTACATATTAAAGCGTTAATTTTTATACTTTTGTGCTACACCCAACTTGCAATTGCAGTGGCAACAATGTTCTACATCTGCGGACGAGCAGTCGCGTGAGTCCAAATAAGGTCACCGATATCCAATTAAAGGCCATAATATTTTATAATAAAAAGTTTACTAATATTTTTGCACACCTAACCGCGTGAAGCGATGCTTTTTGCGGTACGTTCAAAGAATTTCTTAACGATCCCGGCTCGTTTATTGTGTATTAATGAACGTAATTTATTGTTTTACATACACTCATTGTGAAGAGTAAAAATGGACTTAATATATTAAATACTTGATAACGATTATCCAGCATCAACGTCACATGAACAACTGTGGTGATCTGATGCTATTACGTATCGATGCTATTACGTAGGTAGATTTATGAATATTCGAATAACGGAAATATTTATAACATGTTTAATACACATTTTTTTAAACATACTTAATTTATGTCTCGAGACACATTTACTTGCAATATGGAGTTGATTGAACACATTTTACTATTTTGTTTTTATTAATAACTAGCAGTAGCCCGCGGCTTCGCCCGCGTTTACTTTGTTACTCAAACGTGTTTAGAATTATTTTTTATAATATTGTTTACACTAATGTTGTCTTTTATTTACGCGAAGCATTCGCGTTAGTTAAAACGTTCGTAATAAATTGTTACTTACCAATCTATCGTCCATGTATTTGTGGATTTCCATTAATCCTTTAGGCATTGATAATCTTTTTGATATCGTGCATTCCAAGTTTTCAAGGACAACATTTACCGTTTCTGTATTTTGAAGCCAGCTTCATAAATAGTAAGCTTATTGTCTTTTACTTACGCGAATATTACACATTGAAATCAAACTACTTTTTACGGATTTAATCGCGGTTTATTTTAGCTTTTTCTATCCCGACGTTTCCAATGTTTTGCAGCACCCATAGTCACGGAAGAACTGAGATGTTGAACGTCCTTATGTCACAATTATGCCGATGTACCCTCAGGTCTTCTTAGTTATTATTGTTGGTCCGATCTTCGGACGATCGATTTCGATATTTTCACACTTTTATTAACTCTGATCTAATCAAAACATTCTTAAATATTTACTTCTTTGTTTAAAAAGATACTGTACTTATTTTGCAATTCCATTAAAAAACATATGAGGTTGTTAAGTGGAAACCATTTGGTAACCCCATTGGTAGATGCCCTTAGCGGTTTATTTTCGAAAAATGCTGGAAATAAGTTTATTCAACAGTTTTGTTTAGTTCATTCACTGAGTTTCGTTACCATAGTTGCATTAAATGGAGATCTTTCTTCACGCAAACTTTAGGGATTCTTGTATGCAGTAGGTACATAAAATATGTCATGTGGCTGTAGGAATACAAATTTTTTTGGAAGGAATTCAATTGAACGCTTTTAGGGGTTAATTTAAAAAAATAACATGGATTGCTTCAATATGACGAATGTATCCGCAGTGTAATCGGTGCAGCATGAATTTTTTTTTCGCGTATACTCAATACTCAAAAACCGTGCCAAAACCCCGTTATGGGTCATTTTCAAAACAAATGTGTTAGACGTATTTCTCAATTTTTTGATGAGTACACTGACAAAGTTTCGTGTCTGAAAAAAATATTTTCTTACATACAAACTTTGGTACCTCATTTGTCCCACGGGTTGATTTTCAAATAATACATTGCACACGACACAACGTGTATATTTTCTTCAGGAACACTTTATCCGGTCCTAATGAAATTTGCATGAAATCATTACAGTAGTTAAAAAGAATCATCGAAATCAGTTCATATTTGTCAGAGTAATGTAACGGAGAACATCAGTTTCATGTTTTTTTAACCGACTTCAAAGAAGGAGGAGGTTCTCAATTCGTCTGTATATATTCTTTTTTTACCAGATAAATTCCTCCACCTCAATCATGGTTCTCCAGGAAGTTCTTATCTAGTAGTGATAAAATTTATACATATTCATTACAGTGGTTCCTTCTTTCGCATATAAAAGAATTATTGAAATTGGTAAATACTCGTATTTGCCAGAGTTTGACCACTTTCGTCCTTAAAATGCGATAGAAATATCATCTTTTAGGCATTCCTACAGTTTTTTCTGAGTCGCCATTTTTGTTTTTTCAGGAGCTTATTCCTAAGTAATTTTTTTTATGGGACCCAATCAGTAGAGTGGCCTATCCGTACCAGAAAGATTTTTTGAAATCGGTTCATAATTGCCAGAATCATGCGCGATCATACATAGAAAAAAAAATGTACAGACAAATTGAGAACCTCCTCCTTTTTTGAAGTCCGTTAAAAATGCTGAAAATTAGTTTGTTAAATTGTTGTGTTGAGTTTATTTACCGAGTTTCGTGACTGTAGCTGTATTATAAATTAAATGGAAATCCTTCTGCATGCAAACTTTGAAACCATTAATTGATCTTAGGGGTTTTATTTTTCGATGAATGCAGGAAACAGGTTTCTTAGATTATTATGTGCAATACATAAAATAAGTCTTGTGACCGTAGGGTAAAACAAAAGGATTTGGACCCCAATTAATCACTTTTGGGAATAAAAAAAAAAAAAAATTGCACATGGATTTCTTTAATTTCATAAATGCATCCGAGTCATCAGTCATCGGTTTTCCGAATTCATAATCAAAAACCGTGTTAAAACCCAATCAAGGGTTGATTTTCAAATCAAATGTGTCAGACGTGTTTCTCAACTTCTTTTGATGACTAAGTTTTGTGTCCGTGTGAAGAAAAAAATTTTTTTTGCAAACTTTGATACCCTATTTGACCCAGTTAGAGGTTGACTATCGAAAAATGCTGAAAATTAGTTTATTAAATTTTTTTATTGAGTTTATGTGCCGAGTTTCGTTTCTCTAGCTCTATTATAGCATTAAATGGAAATCGTTTTACGTGTAAACTTTACAACCCCATTAAATGATCATAGGGGTTGTTTTTTGCAAAATGCCGGATATAGGTTTCTTAGATTCTTGTGTGCAACACATAAATTAAGTCTTATGAGTGTAGGTCGACAATCATTTTTGCACCCCCATTGGACCCCGATAAGTTGATTTTCAAAAAATAATTATTTATACAATCATTGCTTTAGTTTGATAAATGTATTCGCAAAGTTTCATCAATGCAGCATGATATTTTTTTCCGCGTTTCATACTCAAAAACCATGCTAACACCCCTTTACGGGTCGAATTTGAAAAAGATTTGATACACGTGTTTCTTAATTTCTTTGGCTTAGTACATGGACTAAATTTCTTATCCGTGTGATGAAAAAAAAATCCGTAATAACTTTGGGAGCCCATTTGACCCACTTAGGGGTTGATTTTACAAAAATGCTCAAAATAAGTTTGTTCAATTGTTGTGTTTAGTTTATTTACTGAGTTTCGTTCTAGCTGCATCACATCATGAAATGGAAATCCTTCTTTGTGCAAACTTTGCAACCCCTTGATATGACCTTAGGGGTAGTACTTCGAAAAATGCCGGAAATAGGTTTCTTAGATTCTTGTGTGAAATACATAAACTAAGCCTTATGAATGTAGTTCGAGAAACATTTTTTAGACTCCAATTAGACCCCTTTAGGAGTTGATTTTCAAAAAATGATTATTTGCACTTGGATTGCTATAATTTGATTAACGTATTCGCAAAGTTTCAGCAATGCAATATGAAATTTTTTTTCCACGTTGCATACTCAAAAACCATGATAAAATCCCTTTATGGGTCGATTTTCAAAAAGTTGTGATACACGGGTTCCTTTATTTGTTTTGCTCAGTACACTGACAGAGCTACTTAGCCGTATGACGAAAAAAAATTTTTTTCCATACAAACTTTGGGAGCCCATTTGACTCACTTAGGGGTTGATTTTACAAAAATGCTCAAAATTAGTTTCTTCAATTGTTGTTTTGAGTTTATTTACCGAGTTTCGTTACTCTAGCTGCATCATATGATGAAATGGAAATCTTTCTTTGTGCAAACTTTGAAACCCCATTAAAAGACCTTAGGGGTAGTTTTTCGAAAAATGCCGGAAATAGGTTTCTTAGATTCTTGTGTGCAATACATAAACTAAGTTTTATGACTGTATGTCGAGAAACATTTTTTGGACCCCAATTGGACCCCTTTAGGAGTTGATTTTCAAAAAATTATTATTTGCACTTGGATCGCTATAATTTGATTAATGTATTCGCAAAGTTTCAGCAATGCAGTATGAATTTTTTTTTCCGCGTTGCATACTCAAAAACGATGCTAAAACCCCTGTAAGGGTTGATTTTCCAAAAGTGTGATACACGTGTTTCTTTATTTCTTTTGTTTAGTACACTGACAAAGTTTCATGCCCATGTGACGAAAAAAATATTTTTTTCCATACAAACTTTGGGAGCCCATTTGACCCCCTTAAGTATGGAATTTCGAAAAATCCGTTCTTATTGTTCACCTAGACTATTTGAATAATGTTGGTTCCAAATTTCAAGATTGTACGTTATATGGTTTTTGCTGTATCGTGATTCCTAGAAAACACCCTGCTCTTTTATTAATATAGATTTTCTTGTAGAAAATACTTGTTATGAATATTATGTTTAGACCTCGACCACTACAAGTCAAATCATGGTTTAGTAAACTCGTGGCATTTGTTTAAATATGGATCTTGTATAAATATATGTTCATATTACAATATATATATATATATATATATATATTATTTATTATGAGGCAGATGACAAATTTTGACAATATAATATGCATATCTAAGTGAAATATTAAGAACTTCATCTTAAGGTAGATGAAGTTTCTAACTTATTAAGAGTTCCTACAGTCTCTGATATAGGCTTGCCCCTTAAGCACAGATAACAATGGTTAAATAGTAATAATCTTAATAGTGGGTCCGCTAGGTGGCGGTGCGAGCGGTGTCCCAGCCACCAGGAAGCATCGCTAATAAACAACGAGGGCCTATTAAACGGTCCGCCGAACCGAGAAACACGGTATAACCATATATTTATATGCAATACAATTTCATTATTAGATGCCTATTTGTGACTCGTTATTCCTATTGTCGCTTTTTCTATTTATTATCCAACACAATGTGTGATTATAATGTGGCTTATAACAAATGAGGTATGTGGGAGTCGGATCGTTCCACACGGGTGGACGCGGCCGGCTACGAAATTTTTGTATGTCATTAACGTCACAATCGGCGAACGCCGATGTGTAGAATATTGTTATGTATGTATTTTTTGTTTACCACATTGTTTTCTTTTTGTAAACGGTTGTTTCAAAATTAATTTATTATATTCCACGGCTGATGTATCGCTCTTAATAGCTTTGGAGACTGGCTTCGGGTCCGGAGAATTTTTGTATAATTTTTTTATTTGTTTTAACAATTTTCATTAGTGCTCCGCTCGCGGTTATTAATGGCGTCGTTTTTGAAATAATTGCACGTTTTTATCTGTAATGACGGAAGAAACACGAATAACTGTCATAATTTTGTGGTATAACAAAACGTAACAAGAATTATATGCTAACCTAACTTGCTTAATAAAATTGAGTAGATGTATAATAATAGTTAAAATATTTGTTTAAAAGTGAATGCTATATGAATTCGCCTGTTGCAGTTTCTTACTTTTTGTTTTAATAGAAATGCCATGGTGCAAGGCTTCTATGACCGTTGTCATTGTAGTAGATATTTTTGAATAGATTCGTTTCATGTTATGTTTTTGTAATATTTGTCATTTTAATACTTTTTCGTTTAGTATTACACTATTTTATAATAGACTAAAAGTTTCTTGAAAGCCATAAAACAATAAAATATGAGAACTAAAATCCTGTAGTGTGACTTGATCGCGCTGGTATGGGAACTCGCTTTGTGCATTCCAATCGTCTTAACTGTCATTAGCCACCAATTGATTAAAAGTCTTATACACTTTCAGTAAAGATCAATATCAATTTCCTTAGAAATCCATAATGCTTTGAACTTTTGAATACATAATTTGCTCGTATCATCGTAAGATCGCGAATTTGTAGGTCGCAATGGCGAATATAATTCTTACTGCAATGATCATAGTGACTACCACTTACGTACTTACTTACTTTTACTATTATTACTACTTGTAGTACCTACTATGACCACTACTAGGTCGTAGGTCCCTCGTGTGACCCGTGGGGTGCCGGGTTAGAATACCATCTCCTATCTCCTCTCTCGACTCTCTCGTTGGGTATCGTAAGAGGCGGCTAAGCGAGAACAGGAAGACGGCCAGCGGCGTCTTTCTTTTGAATGTATCTTCCACCTATACTGCGATCCCCAAGCCGCCTGTCAAGCGTGGACATTATGGCAACCCGTCCCGTCTTAGGGGGAGTCCTTTAATTAATCATGTGCGAATCGTCTTTATGCGATTGTTACGTAGGAAACCTGCATGTCTGAGAAAGTTACCTTTGAATGACGTGTGAAGTTTGGCAACCCGCACTTGGCCAGCGTGGTGAACTATGGCCTAAGCTCAGCCATCATGAGGGGAGGCCTGTGCCCAACAGTGGGACATAAACAAGGGTTAGTATTATTATATTAGGGTAAATTCGTTAGAGATGGCCATAGTTTTTTTAAGGTGAAATAAGGTTGTTACAATCAGCTCTTTATTCTTATCATAATTAACTGTAATTAGTCTTATAAAAATCATCATTAAGGAATATAAGATAAATCAATTAAAAATAAATGGAATTGGCCATCTCACCCGGAACAAGGTACGGCACGTACTGCTCGACCCTCCTGACCCCATGACGGTCCTATTGGACCGGGATGCGCCGACCCCTCCCCGACAACCGTATGCTACACTAGCTATCAGACACCGGTCTCGCCGGCGAGGCCGAAGGGTCGTACGTATGCGACCGCAACGACGTGCATCACCCCACTGAGTTTCTTGCTGGTTCTTCTCAGTGGGGGCGCGTTGTGAACCGGTGGTAAACTCAGCCCTCTCTTAAGCGACAGCCCAAGCCGAGGCCGTGCCTCCCTGAGGTGCCCTTGAGCTCGTCGCTACTTCTGCCGTAAAGGCTAGAGCGCTTTAAGCGCTCGCCTCCTATTGTCCGGTGAAGCTGCAATGGCCATCTGCGGCCAACAGCGTCTATCATTCCCAAAAAAAAAAAAAAAAAGCATATCAAGGTAAGTTGGCCGTAGTAGTACGGGCTAGATGGCCAGTGTTTAATTTCCCCTTTACCTTGGGTTTATATTTGTTTCGCCTTTTATCTTCTTTTGTTCACATTTGGAGCAAGTATCTTCAAACTTCGTACAATTTTCACGCACTATCTGTCAGAAATAAGACACTGGACCGCACTGGACCCAATCTTCAACAAGACCAGTCTTAGAATAGTTTTCTCCGCATCCAGCGTAATTATCTGCATCGTCTTCGGTATCGTAATCGTTTGATGTATCACATAGTATTGGTTCACTGAGATCTCTTTTTTTTCATATCTTATTTCTATCAGACAGAGATCTCTCCCTTTTGTGTGGATGAGATGGTTACATGAATTTTAAAAGTTATGTTAAACATTTCGGGCACCATTTTGAGGTTAGAGTAAACGTAAATGATTGCAAAACACAATAAACTTAATACAAACTATACTATTTTACGAAAATATATGATCCCATTATAACATTTTAGCAATACCCTATAAAAAAAAACTTTTAATTTAATTTTGTTGGAAAATGGTCCCGAGCGTTGTTCGCAAAGTACAAGCTACAATGTAGCGTCATTTAGCGCATGTATGGCACAAATAATTCGATTGGCCATCTCTCCCGTACGGCCATCGCTAACGAATTTACCCTATTATTATTCTATGACAATGGACACACGGTGATCCGATCCCAAACTAGGCGGACCCTTTACTATAGGAACTAGACAACTGATACTAATATTTATATATTTGTAATAGTTTCAATATTTTAAGAGCTGGCTAGATAGATTGGTTTCTTAAGGAGCGTACACAACCAACCGAGAATAGCGAACAACGCGTGACGTTGGCTGCCAGACATTCGTAGGCGTTCGAATGAATGTTACCGTCGAACTTCAATGAAAACCTTCGAACGAACTCCATTCGTTTGTTACTTAGGTTTGAATGCTCTTGAGAGGCGATGGGTGGACTCTCGCGTAATCCGAACGGAGTGCCAAAATTCGATCCGTTGATGAAGATCACCGGGGTAGGCCTAAATCCGGAGACCGGGTATCTTTTGAAAGTTTTCTCCCTGAAAGGAAATTAAAGGTGTAAAGGTTCTATTATGAAACTGTTACTGTCAAAAACGAGTGCGCGCGATATGTCTGCACTCGACTCGTGATAATTGTTCCACAACTGGCCGCTGAAATTAATTTACTAGGGTTTAATTAAACACACATTTGGTGTACTTACTTACGTAACATTCTAGGATTCGTCTACCTCACTTTTAATATATCCCGGATTATTTAAATGATCTATGTTTAAATGGGTTTCCTGTTAGTGTTTCAATATGGACGAACTCTAAAGCATCCCTTTGCAAATATGTAATACATCAAGTATACTACTACTTAGTCGTACACTCCTGGCGGAGTGGTCGTGGTCATGGATTGTCTGAATATCCCTATTCAATCGCCCTATCCCCTGGTCTAGGAAGGTTAAGTACCTCGGAGTCACCTTGGACTCTGCCATGACTTTCGGCCCGCACATTAGGTCCGTCCGCAATCGAGCGGCTTTCGTATTAGGTCGCCTGTATCCCCTCCCCCCCTTCTCTGCAAGCGGAGTAAAATGTCGCTTAGAAATAAGTTGACATTATACAAAGCTTGCATTCGCCCAATCATGACTTACGCGAGTGTAGTTTTCGCGCACGCCGCCCGCACCCATATCGATAGCCAATTTCGTTATCCAAAATCGTTTCCTCCGACGTGCCGTCGGTGCCCCGTGGTACATGCGGAGCGTAGATCTGCATTCCGATTTCAAGTTAGATCCCCTTCGTAAGTTCCTCAAAGAAGCGTCGAAACGCTACTTTGAATCCGCGTCCCGTCACGCTAAGTGGTTAGCCACAGTGAACGCGCGGCGACTTGAGCCTAGCGCGGGCGCGGCGGCGGGCGCGCAGGGTGGCCACAGTGACGCGCGGGCTGTTGTGGCGATAACACTTATTGCAGGTGTCGCAAACCTTTTATGAGGATTCTGTATTTTTTACTGGATAGGCCAATCCTGAGATGGGAGGCGTTGATCATAAGAGATGGTGTGCTGGGTGCGCACGAAATAGCTAAAAACAGTTAAATGAATGGAGATTTAAAAAAAATATATATTAAGAATTGAAATTGTAGTCAAAAAAGTTTATTTTATTTATTAAGGAACATCAACAATATACATATTATACACTTACAATTTCAAATGTCAAGAAAAACCTTTTTTATACATATATTTAAAGTTATTTAATAATAAAAAAATACTTAAAACGAGCGACAAGACCGAAATGGTTTGATACCCCGCCAGCCGCGCGATCGGTCGCTTGTTGACTAGGCCCGCAGTGTGGCCAGAACGAGCGGATAGGAACGTTTGAAAAGTACGCCCGCTAACTCGCTCAAGCCGGTCGCGCTAGGCTCCCGCCTAAGTCACTTCAGTGTGGCCGCAAGCGGCGGTTTCATATGTTTGATATTTCGCGCCCGCCGCCGCCGCCGCGCTAGGCCTGCAGTGTGGCCGACCACTAACAGTTTAATCCGCGCCGCCGCCGATTACGCCCCTAGTCTTTCTGACTCGCGCCGCAGACCACGGCACGTACTACTCGACCCTCCTGACCCCATGACGGTCCTATTGGACCGGGATGCGCCGAACCCTCCCCGGCAACCGTATGCTATACTAGCTATCAGACACCGGTCTCGCCGGCGAGGCCGAAGGGTCGTACGTATGCGACCTCAACGACGTGCATCACCCCACTGAGTTTCTTGCCGGTTCTTCACAGTGGGGGCGCGTTGTGAACCGGTGGTAAACTCAGCCCTCTCTTAAGCGACAGCCCAAGCCGAGGCCGTGCTTCCCTGAGGTGCCCTTGAGCTCGTCGCTACTTCTGCCGTAAAGGCTAGAGTGCTTTAAGCGCTCGCCTCCTGTTGTCCGGCGAAGCTGTAATGGCCATCTGCGGCCAACAGCGTCTATCATTCCCAAAAAAAAAAAAAGATTGTCTGACATAAGGTCACGGCTTTTGCGAGACTTCTCCATGTCTCCCTATTCGGGGCACTGCGTGTACATTTAGTAAGTGAACACTTTGTTGATGATTTTATGAGGTCTGTCCATCTTGTAAGTAGGTACATCAAGTATATTCTTTATTTAATTAGATTGCGAACTAGATACTCCACGTCCCTGTTAACGTACAAATAGTCGTCAATTAAAACTATGAAACGTCATTATGACCTGTTATTTGAATAACGTTACCATATTCCGTATAGTTAAGAACTTAATAAAATATACACATTGTAGACGAGTCGTATATTTTTATAACATCATTGCAAAGTTAAATTGTCCATATAATCGAGTTCGATGCACACATAGTGTATTTAAAATTTATAATAATTATTATAATAAAAAGTAATGCAAGAACAAGTGTCGCGGGCAGTTTTTTATGATGGCAACTGCAACATTGTTGCATGGGCCTTTATTTCTCGCTATTGCAAGGACGAGAACATTTACAGTAATCGACTGTCGTATCGATATCGTAGGCTTTGGACTCCGATATGTTATTCGATTATATAATTCCGTAACCATGATTATCGTCGTTTGCAACGTTGTATGGTATCCGTGAGATAATTATTTATTTTGTATCGATTTAGTGATTAAATAGAAAAATGCTAGTGTCCATGGGTGGTTTCACATGCCACTGAATATTATATAAATTTTCTTCGAATATGTACCTACCTGTTCAATTCTCGTGTTTTTTTGTAGGATACCTACCATATTTTACAGTTTGATAATATTAAAAAACTTAGCTTCATGATTCAACTACATACCTAAGTACAAGAGGATAATGATGGTGAGTCTGGTAGATAACTCATAACACATAGTTTTATGACCTTTTAAAAATAAGGTATTTAACTAAAAACCTATCACGCATTGTTACCGGTGAGGAAATAAATATAAATTATAGAGTGTCATGATATGTCATCGCCTCTTGATATATGTGTAAAATTTCAAGTCAATCGGCAAATGAACTTTACCTCAGCAAGATTTAATTACATTTATACGAACACATTTCTTGGTGCTTACAGGTAATGCTCAATAAAGCACTAATGAGAAGAATTTACAACATATTATAAATATTTCTAATTTTACTCTACCTTTTCATAGCGCTAAGATAGTATAAATCCGATGCCGCGCAAATCAGAGCTAGTGTCGTCTCCCTCATTTCAACCAATATCCTAATCCTGCAGAAGAATATTAGCCAATACCTACTGCACTAGGTAGGTTTCTTGTGCCGTCAATTATGTTATATTAAACCCTACCTAGTCTTTGGCTGGCCACCGGTCGGCCTCTCTACGTTACTCCTGTATACATACATTTATTGTTCCGAATTTGATATTGTAAAGAAAAACAGGGTATAGGAACCAACATAGTGTCGATATTCCTAAGGCTAGCCGCACACCTTCAATAATATTGTTAGTATTCTATAACCCGCCCGATTTAACTGTACATCTCGCTAGAATGTGACGCCATAGCGCCAGGTGCACAGTTAAGTTGTTCGGGTTGTAGAATATTGACAATATTATTGTAAGTGTGTGGGCTGCCTAACAGCTTTTATATTTTTTGGTGTTACAGTACAAAGAACACTTTCAATGGATGGGTGTAATAAATATCTAGGTAGTCATCTTTGCCTCACTTATTTCTCTTTTACTATTTGGGGATTGAATTGGCCACGCAGACTTATGATGTAAGGAGCTCTAGTAATTTGAATACTTCAACAAACGATTTGATTAAACAATCAACAAGCATACACGCGTGCTTTTCTTAGTACTTAGTTGCGAATAGTAGTTTCCCTTCTAAACGATTGATCGCGTCGTCTCTTGCCCGTGTCGTTCCCGTAGCTATATAATCACCCTGCGGTAAGGGTCGTTGGCCCGCCGAACGAACGACGTCGCGGCTAATTAAAGTATATTTTATTGTTCCCCCAACTATTACTATCAATATAGACATGGCGGGCCGGCACGAATGCGGGCAAATAATTATAATTACATTCTATTTTTATTCCATTTTATTAATAGTTGCTACCTTCCTGCGATTGTAACAATGTTGGGTCTTGCATGTGTGCGGACACGATGCCAGTTTTTCATAATATGAATACAGGTGAGCACAAGCCGTCCGCGTCCGCTGGCGTACTCTCTTCTAGACTGCGTCTTGCGAAATATCGATATTTTTCGGCCGTATACATCTATATAAAACATTAAGTAAGCATCGAAATATACAATATTTGTTTATATAACAACATTGGCTTGAACCGCTGGCTATAACCTCTAGGGCGGGAAAAAGTTCGGCACCTGCCAGACCATGTGTCACTTGTCTTTGAGTTTGTTTTATTTATTTAACGTTTTAAAGTGGTATTATAGTAGTACAGATTAATTACTGATGTATGTAGATTAATTCAAATACTTACTAAATTCTTGCAAAATCTTAGTTTATTTATTTTATTTTATAATGTTTGTACACACAATAACAATACAGGAAAACGGAAATATAGGAAAGAGTAGTATAAAGGCACAGCTTATCTTTAAAGATTTTTTTTTAAAGATATTTTTTAGGTTTCTCGGGGGAGAAACCTCGAAAACACCAATAACATTTTTATGAAAAAAGAATATCCGTCGTTTTGGAATGGAAAATGTGTAAAATAATATCTCTCTGACACAGCACAGGTAGTATAAACCATTATAACTGCTTACAAAAAAAATACATACATGACGAATTGAGAACCTCCTCCTTTTGTGAAGTCGGCTAATTAAAACAAATACGCGTCAACCCTGAAAGTTATGTCCCGAGCTACTAACTAATTCGGGCGGCAGCAGCGTACGCAGCTCGGGCGCGTCTACCCGCGTCTCACCCCTCACACCCCGCACGATTGCCCTGTCTAGACGGCTTCGTTGGACGACTGTATTGGTTTATAGACTGTGGTATTAGGTACTACATGTATTATAAGGAATTCAACAAATCTCAAACCTGAAAGCGGAGTCAGGGTATATTTCTCTGGGATTGTAATTAGGATAGCGTTGTAACAAGATTTATCCAGCACGACAATACGTGGTAGGTCCCTTATGCAAGAGCCTAAGATTCTGCCGCCAAGTAGCAACAGCCGCCAACAGTAAAGTGTTCCGGTGTAAAGGACACTTTAGCTAATGCAATTATTGAACTCAAGAAACTTATAATATAACTAATGTCTCTGTTGACGAGCGGCAGCGAAGTGCAGCTGGCTATTGGCAGATGTTTCGCTTACCATTATACGAAAGTACCTACTGCTTGTCTCGTCACCAAATTAATTAAAAACTAATAATAAGGGAATTACTGATAGTAAGGAGTCCATTTTTGGTCTGATGGTCTTCTCGATTAGGTCTTAACGACATAAAGCTCGTCACACATTTATCACTCCAGTACCCCGGTCAACATTGATATAATGACGAACGCTCGATAACTTATACCTGTGAACAACTTGGCAATGTAGTCCCGTGGTATTATCATGCGGCAGTGGGTGTATTACCTGTACAAGATTAAAGAAAGGATGCTGACATTTTGACTAATCATTTTTACGAATATTGCATGTAGTCGATGAGTGATCTTTCCTAGTACTAGGTATTGTTGGTTTAAGTTCGTAATGTTTAAGTTTATTACACCTGTATTGTTCTCTTATAACTATCACACTTTATTATGAAGATCAAAGTCGATCCTTTCATGACCGTGCCACTCGCAAACAGTTTATTGCAACCTCTTTACATCGCCATGTTCTTGCTGCTGCAATCCATTCATTCTCAACACAATAGACTAATTAATGTTACATTCAATCCGGCCGGTTATTATATAGGTATGTATTTTTATTTTTATATAAGTATATATCTACATGATAATTATCGTTGTTTTCCGCTGTCGCAATTATTTTATGGGAACGGAACGTGTAATGGGTTTTATTCACGATCTTATTATGAAGTTCACAAATACATTATGTTCGAATCTTAAACTGATTGCTCCACGCATAATGCTTAGGTATGTGACCTGCAGTATCCCTGGTCGAATAGAATGTACTTCATCCGCCACATTCGACCGACTATACCACGATGATCATGCTATGAATGTATGAGATATAAAATATTATTTGTATGAATTAATAAAAGTCCCACTCGACAGTTTCCTCTCCGGTCGACCTCGTAGCTCCGCAGCCGCGTGCCGTAGGGCCGTCAAAATTTACGAAACGTCTCTGCGTGGTAGGCGACGTTTCTGTTCCGCTACGAGATCTGAGCAGTTTAATTACAGTGTATAAACACAGCCAACAGTCTGAGTGCCGTACACCTAACCTATATACAAAACTCATTTCGTGACCGTGAGGTATTGGTACTAAACGCGTTGCATACGGATATGATGCGTTTTACGTACTTTATATGTTCACAGAACTGTCGTGGTAAGATGCCGTTAGTAAGAGCAAGATATATTCATCCATAACTTTATAGTGCCGTATTATTATGGTTACGTCACTAACCATGGTTATAATATAAACCAATATGGTTATAATATATATTTTTTCAAACACAAATAATAAATGTATTTGAAGAATAACATAAAAAGTAGGTTCTTCGTATGCAACCAAATGATCTATATACACCACAGCATTATAATATCTATGCCTGGTACAAATAACATCAAATATGGAATGACAGATGGAATAACTCAATGCGCACTGTATCAAATCCGTCCCGCCACCGTCAGCCGACTTTCGTTCGGGGAAAAACGTATTAAAATATATTTCGTATAACATCCATCGTGCAAAAATAAAAAAGGCGAAACATTAAACACATAACTCTCTCATTTTCTTGGAAGTTGATTTACAATTGCTTTGTTAAATATGTTTATTTTCTTTAACAAAATTAAAACAGTGTTCCGTATGTTTTAGTGGTTCAAATGATGTGGCCGAGAATGCGAGACGCGAAACACATTTTTTAAACATTGTCTTGTACGTGCTCTCTATCTATATCCGCAGGATAGGTCTTTTTGCCGGTATCTTAATAACATTTATGTAGCTGCGCCAATTATATAATCATTGAGCGAGCTGCGCATTTTTAAGCTGTAAATATGTATTTTAAACTAAAAAAGCATAATTGAAATGACGTAAGCTGATGATATTTATAAATGTAAGACTGTAAGACCTAACCTGTAGACATTTAGACCTGTAGACATTAAAATGTTAGACCATTTTAAAGCCTCACGGAGGCACTTGTACAATAATCATTTTTTACACACTACCACCGGATCGTAACGCGGCCACTACTGAGAAGATCCGGCAAGAAACTCAGCGGGCTTCTCTTGTAGGCTGTGAGAGTGGCAATGCATGGGAAGGCATGCCGCTTTCCATCAGGGGTAACCTGCTTGTTTTGTCCATAGGGTGCTTTGCTTATTTTCACGATACATACATGCAGATATCTGCCAAAACAAAATATACCTATGCGGTAACTAAGTTATATATTTTTCTTAGGATATCTACAATATGTCTAATCTCGTCATACCAACTGTCAGTTCACGAAATTTCATTATTTACTTAGTACACGCGCTCAAAACCCAACCCTTTGTGAAAACAGTAAACAAATGTTCAAAAAAAAAGTTAAACAGTGCGTGGTACAGTCAGCATCAGATGAATTAAAATGTGAACAAGAACAGAATATATGCAATTTTTTTTACATACATATATTCAAATTAATTAAAATATTTTTATGAAGCGAGAGATAGTTTAAGCTAATATGACAAAATAAAGATATGGATATCATTGTGGTGTTTGAAGTGGATGTAATTCAGTAAATATTTAAAATGTGAATGCTTAAAGATGAACCCGAACGGAAAGAAATTATTTTGCGCGTTCAGTTCAATTACAGATTTTTTATTATTCTTATAATTATAGTTTTTTTTACTAAACTTCTTTTTAAGCATATTTTCACGGTGGCTAATTTTTAACGATTGCGTGATTTTTCTGCTCCTGATTGTACATTAATACGTGAGAGTAATGGCTTTTTTGCGATGTAACTTTATAATTTCGCTTCTGTGAATTCGAAATTAAAATATTTCTTTAAGTTGTGCTTCATATATGGCAACGACGTGGCTGCGCTGTGATGGACAGACAACTGACTGCCTGTCCATAAATATTGTAAATTTTACCTAAAGGTAAAGGGAGTCACAAGCTTGCGAATTCGCGATTTTAAAGCTGATATTTTCTACAATGTCCAAGTTCTGTAATGTTATAAATCGAATATTTTGTAATGCAGTAGATTGAAACAGAAATGTAAAAGCGTGTAGCTTATTTGTGTCTTAAAATATAAAATATGTATGAAAAACAAGCAGCAGTAATTATCTTTAGTCATTAATTATAAATACTTTTTGTAAATAAACAAAATAAATAAAGCTGTGCATTTTTGTATGTCCAAATGAATGCGACAAAAAGTCGCAGTGTTTGGTCGTCCCGTGCATGAACCGCTTATTCACCAGCTGCGAGGACTTCAATAAAGTTAAAATAATACTTTTTGCCTCCTTCTGAATCGGGGTCGACGTTACATTTTTATGAATACTTAAACTAACAATAATAAATTAATTCAGCACTTAGTCGCGCTTAGAAGTGTTTACGACATAATGTTTGCTGTTCATCTACGAATATTTTGTTGGATCATTTTCGTGCAATGATTTTGGCATATACCTACTCAGAATACGACAAATGTTACATTTAGGTGTAACTACAATATTTTTTGCCAATGATGTAGTATGAACATTACAATGAATGCTTAAAAAAAAGTGACGTTATTATTGTTATTTTTTACATTTTGCGCCTCAACCCCCCCCCCCCCCACGCTTTCTTAATGCAATTGAATTTAAAAACACCAAAGCTAGATCGTGACTGAAAAATTTCAAACTGGTGCATTTTTCTTTAAGTCCGTAACATGGCAGATGTTGAGCACACGCTTAAGGACGAAAAATCAAACGCTCTATTTCTTTCTATCACATGTAACTTAAATAAATGCGGTCCTTCCTCTAAGCCACCACTTCCTCGGCCCACTGCTGGGTCCAGTGTTGTTGTATCTGCGTAATACAACCTTGAATGTTTGCGTACGTCTTACTTAGGCCCTCGTCATCTGCCTGCGATCGCATTGAACATTGTATGTTTCTGGACGCGGGTTGTAGAAGTGACATTATTAGTAAATACTTTTATTGTAACTTGGACAAGGTGAAATTGCATAAAATGATCACTACTTGGTATCCTTAACCTTCGGTACATATGCTTATTTATTAACCGACTTCAAAAAAAGGAGGAGGTTCTCAATTCGTCTGTATATATATTTTTTTTTTCTATGTATGTTCGCGCATAACTCTGGCAATTATGAACCGATTTGAAAAAATCTTTCTTCCATCCATTCTTTAATCCGTTAATTGGGTCCCATAAAAAAATTATTGCTTAGTAATAAGTAGTTCTTGAAAAAACAATAATGGTGACTGCGCACTGAGGCCTGCAAGAAAGCCTATATAGATGACGTTTTAGTCGCTCGGACTCGCTCGGTCGGACAAAAATGGTCATAACTCTGGCAAATATTTACCAATTTCAATGATTCTTTTTTTATTCGAATGAAGGAACCACTGTATTGAATCTGTATGAATTTTATTACAACCGGATAAGAACTTCCTGGAGGACCATGAACGATGTGAAGGAATTTATCTGGTAAAAACCATAAAACTGATGTTCTCCATTACATTGCTCTGACAATTATGAACCGATTTCGATTATTCTTTTTTTATTCGAGAGAGAAAACTACTATGATGTTTCCATGCAAATTTCATTACGACCGGATATTTTTTTCTGAAGAAACATGAATTATGTAAAACTATGTAGACGATAATGTGATCATAACCTACCTAGATAATTTTACGGTTTTCGATGGTTCAATCTTTATATATGAAAATATCACTAAAAAGTTTAAAATAAAATCTTTTTAAAAAAAAATTGAACCGACTTCAATATCACTGAAAAGTATAAAATAATTTAAATATTATTGAAGTTGGTGCCAAATATACACAGCAGGTACGCTAACACCAACTTCAATAATATTTAAATTATTTTATACTTTTCAGTGATATTGAAGTCGGTTCAATTTTTTTTTTAAAAGATTTTCACATCAAAGCTACTAAATTTCTTAAATTATATGCCTTTTTGTCTAAAATATGACATTGCATAAATTTGTGAATGTTGTGTTTACTTTTAAGTGGTCACTATACTTAGTAGAGTTGTTTTGCATGCTGTTATCTTTGTATGTAATAATTTGTATAAGTGATCGATACACCTTTAAATAAATAAATAAAATAAATGACAGTATAAACTTATAAATGTAATCTTACCTACTTTTACAATCACTATGTTTGTAATTTCTTTTAACCACCGCACAGGCCAGTATTGTAGTAAATTTTTATGATTCAAATACATTAACAATCGTATTTCCTACAAAACATAAGAAAATCAACGCGAACTCAAAAGCGTAACGTCACTTGCAACTTCCATAGTTTCATAATTAAATTATCGTACGTACTGCTATACTCCAATAGAGCTGTGAGCACACAACGGCTGCAACGCTGTGTGTGTATGTGTTATTCCTTATGATATTACTAAACTTTCAAGACTATTTCGGCAACATGGCAACCCTAAACATTTTACTACAGGTGCATTTTAAATTAAAATAAAGAAAACAAAAGGAATGGGCATAAATTAAAAATAATAATACCTGTAGTAGTGACGAGACAGAGGGTGGGTGCGCGAAAGGAGTGAGCCGAGGTTAAGTGCGAATATCGCGAACTCCCTCCAAGTGTTACTCTCTGCTAAGCTCAGCACTATTGCTCGTTTTGTTACACGATACTGCTACTTATTGCGTGTCCGACTATTGTTGTATTGGTATTGGTATAACGGGCTGGTTTCCGCAACTCCACGTCAAAGCGCGTATTTTGCGTGCGGGACTATTGATGTAAGTAGCACTAATTTGGGATAGCTTAAACCTTTTAATATAACAATATACCGGATGATTTGCTTTTATCGTAAATCTGTTTAATCTGTTAAAAATTAGCGTCAGGTACCTACTCTTTGAAAGGAAACTTAAAATGTCCGTTTTCGAGGTCTTGTTCGATAAAAGCCTCGTAATGCATTTTATTCCACAAAATAAACTAGTAAATATGGTATAGAAGGTCGACACAAGATAATTTAATACAATAATAAATGTTAACATCCGTATTAAGAGTACTAACAGGGCATCGCATTGTATTGGAGCGACAACAATAGCCACGGCGAGGATAAAAGTACTTATTATGTTACTGTACAGTCGCGAGTAAAATTCTTATAGCGCCCCCGTCGACGCGTAACTCTACGTATGCTCTTGAGAACGCTTCAAACTTGCAAAGGCGTCGTGTCTACCGGTGGAATGGAGCATTCGAAACTCAAAATTTTAAAATTTCCCGCCAAGTTCTACACCGTTAATTAAATAAAATGTAAGATGTTCATTAAGAGTTTTTTCCGCGACGGTCCTTATACGACAGATTCGTTCCGCCGTCGGACAATTAATATTAATTAAGATTTAAATTGGTCTAATTACATAGAGCCCAGCCCATCTCCAGCAGGCGAGCGGGCTATTCTTTGAGCGCAAACGAAATATTAAACAAAAAAATGTTTGTAACAATTTTTTTATTTATTATTCCATTTGTTTTATTAACGTCATGACGTGCATGACTTGAAACGTAAGGTGGTCCTGTGTCGATGTCCAACCTTATTATTATTGTATTTATGCGTTTACCAACTTTGGAAGAGAATTGTATTTGACTAATTGACTTTTTTTGCTTCCTTTCAGGTAAGGAGTTATTACTATTCTGCTTCAAAGATTCCCTAAATTGACAGTAAGTATTCACGACAGGAAGAGGTAGGTAATGCTAACGCCACGACTGCTTTAATCTCAGCCTGGCAGTACCGTAGATTTACCATTAGCTAAAGACGAAGGAAAACGATGTGACAAAACTTAGGCATCAGTAAAAGGTATGAATATTCTACCCACCAAGCGACACCTGACCCGATGGATTATGGCTTAAATCTCTTGCACAGCAGTGAGGTAACGTATCTAGAGACCTATATCATATCTCATATTCTAGATCTGTCAAACATTTTGAATGATCTCAATTCACTTGCCGTTCATTGCGTTCAAAATAATTTTAATTACTACTCCATTAACCTTAAACGTCAATTCGTAGTTGCGTTGGTTTTTTAGTAGAAACATTTTAAACATGTATGAACTTCTTTTAAAGGTTTTACAGTGCAGTGTTTTGTGGGCGCCATCGCAATTACCTATCCTTTCAGTAGTTACCGCATGAGGCTTTTATTTTATACCAGTCTGACTGTACTTATGTGTATCTGTGCGCGACGTCGCGTATCTTTTAATAAAAGCCACAGTGGCGTCGTGTGTAACCGCCCTTTCAGCCGCGTGAATAAAAAATTTAGTATGTACCGCGCCTTATGTAACAGGTTCCGTGAAAGATATATTTTTCACTTGATTGCTATTTCCATCTGCTGCAGTCAGGTCACAGCCAGAAAGCTACATTTTCTGGCTGCAATTGTCTGAAGGATTGCGATTTTCTGTCGCGAAGGGTGGCGAAGATATTGGTATCAGGACTTCATATTAGGAATTTTGCAATAAAAGTCACTACTATCCGATAGCTTTTATTAGTTTCACCTAGAAAAGCTTGAAGATAAGAAGTTTTCAGAAGAGGTAAAGGACATACGTACGGTGATTCAGGTCTACCGCACATGTGAATAGATAATAATTAATACATTCTCATTTAAAACGTACCGTACCGGCGGTACCCTAAAGCGTTACATTCGAATCTTGTACACCAGTTTTGATTGTTCCTCAATTTACCACGCAACTTCAGTGGATCATTGAGAACGCCAAAGCTTTGGGTTAGCGCGGCAAAAGTGCTAGATCTAGCGCTTTAATGGTGCGCTGGCAATGTTTTAACGTGACGTCACCCACCCCTTACTTACGCCACCCTCTTTGTCGGCGCGATAATTTGTCGTGCACCTCGCGACGTGTGAATAAAAGTATCGCGCAACTCGAGTGCCTCAATTATAATAAGGAAGCTATATTATATTCGTGTTATGAAACTTTAATCGATGTCTATCGTGTGCCCGTATCATTATTGCTCGGGGATGACCAGGGATGACAAGGATTAATGTTTTAGTGCAGTAAGTACTTTATTGTACATTATTGTTGTTTTGCGTACAAAGATACTACTTTAAATAAGTTTAATGTAGTTTTCCCAGCAGTGCCTTATCCATTACATATTCTGATGCATTATAAAAATTGAGAGTATAAAGACGACGCGGCGTTGCCAGCGTCTAATCGGTGTCAATTCTTGTAATCCGTGCAAGCAATTATATAGTACTATCGCAGTTTTCAATGAAAATCGTTTGAACGACGTTATGTGCGCTTACCCCGCCCTAGTCGGCACCTGCTGTCTTCCTACTTGTTTTCAATACTCAAATTGTTTTTGTTTTAACTAAGTTTTAATTGACGCCTAATTGTAATTGGTAAAACTTCGATAGATCTCTGCATTTAGAGATGTTTGGTACGCTGCACAGAAAAATCGCCGGAATAATACATCAATGTGATTCACGCCTAAAAGACGCCTATTAAGTATTTTAATTGCTGCACAGATTTATTTATCTAAATATACACGAAATAATGATTCATTAACGGACTCTGAGTGTGTCAGTTAGATAGTTAGGCGGGTGAGAACGCCTGCTCAAATACCAATTATTTGAGGCTGTTTGGGAAAGTACCTCCTTAAAGCCACCACACCGCCTGGTGCTCGCAATAAAAAAAAATGTCCGTGGCCGATACGACCATAGCGGCCAATCCTTCACAATATCAGCCATCTACGCGGGAGATATTATAGTGCACAAGCGCTTGCGTAGACACAAGTGCACTCTCTCTTCCTTTATATCTCACAATCCAATGCGACGGAAGACCGATACGACCGGGGGAGAGGTTAGACGCAGGACCGACTTTTTACATGCTGACGCATGGATCATATTACTTTACAGACAATCAGGTGATCGGCCTGCATTGTCCTAGCTAATAAGGATCAACTGCACATAGTTGTTGCCCCCCGCGGGATTCAATCCCGCGACCTTCGCTTTGCAAAGCAAGCGGGTTCCCACTGCGCCACGGAGGCTGGTGTTTGTATACAGAGTGTTAAATAAAGTCTGTCCGAACAGTGAGTGTATTATTCTGTGTCGCAGTACAAATCTAATTAAATACTATTTTGTTGAATTTCTCAAAAATATTTAAGGTATTCAACAGATTAGTAAATATGCATATTGTGTTGGTACACCGAATAACACCCTCAATAATCGGACAGGGTATTTTAACACTGTATTCTTACGTAGAGTATGTGTCTTTGATGCTGCAACACTGCCCTCATCTTTTTTGCCATCGCTCGGAAGTATAGAATCGCCAAAATACCTGGCAATATACTTTTGTGGTAACTTTCTTGGTTACCACAATTTTTCCAAAAAAAAAAAGAAAACCTCTGTAAAAGAAAAAAAGGTCAGGTGACTTAACCCGCGCGCGCTGTAGCGTCAGCAAAATATCGCCTAGAGACCTCGCTATTACTTCTTAGCGTGTTTATTACCTCTATAGAAGGCATTCAGGCAATGTTCGCCGATTCATACCCAGGTTGAGAGAGCGAGTTTCACACTTACGGCAATCAGTGCGTAAGTTAAGTAAACGTATAGTGCTCCAACCACTGGACTAATTTAATGAGAGATGCCTTTCATCCGTCGCGCCGCTGCCACTGTACCTCGCATATAAATGTAATTAACATAGAAATGGCACAATTAAGACACTAGAAGTCAAAGTTTTAATACTTGTTGTGTTTATTTTTGCAAGCGGTGTCGTTTGTTATGATATTAATTAGGTACACTGTTTATTTTTTTAAGGGTATGCTAGGGTACGGGAGGAAAGATTTTCTATATTGACGGCAATATTATTTCGTAGATTATTTTTAAAGAATTGCCAATCTTTAATTTTTGAATATTTAAAGTGCTGAAATGGATGTTTCTGGGTGGAATGGATATTTTTTTAACTAACCGAGAAATTAATTTACGATTTAGTGTTATGTGTAAGCTCACATTTTTCAGTTCTATGCGACTGAATTTTTCTTCATTGGTTTATGAATTAAGTAAGTTTGTGCGTAAATAATTTCACACATTGTATCACATAATGAGAAATTAAATGTGTACTCGGATTAATTATTATGAGTTTCTTTCAGACATAATAATAATGGTGTAAATTGATTTTATATTTCTACAATAGACTTTCATTGCGTCTGTCTGCTCATTATAATGACGGTGGGTGAGAATGCAAATGCGTGGGGTTTGGAATTATAATGTAAAACTGGTAGGGTTGTCACTTGTCGGCCATGTTGGGGCCTGCGTAGTGATCGGGTTTTAGGTGGACTGCGCAGGCGGCGAGCTGCGTGCCGCGTGTTCCAACAGCTGAGTTTTTGAGGGTTAGTTGGCTTTATTGATTGGGATGCGTTCACACGATCATGTGGTCCGTTATAATGAGTTTTTGCACGTAGGGTGGTTTTTGGGTCAATTGCTGTCGTTGTTTGTATTGTGTGTGTATATTATGTGAACAAGTTAGGCGTAAAGCCGCACGTCATACGGTATATAAGACGGATTACTTTAAATCGACTACTATTAAAAGAAGTTGTCCTTAGTCGGGCATAAAATCTGTTTTATTTTTTCCTTCCTCAACAAAATTAGGCCTCTGCTAATGGCTTAATCAATGGAAATAGCGGCAAAATTGCAAAACTTGGATAAAAAATGCAACTAAACTTTGCAAACTTAGCCACAGTAGTCTCATGAAAAATATAAATAAATACGAAATATGTGTACTATGTATTTTTCGTCGGCAGAAAACATCTCTAAGTAACAGTGACACACATTTATTTATAATTTTGAGGTAGAGTCGGTTCTCAGTAAGGGTTTGAACCTCTACCAGAAAGTTTATTAAAGTAGATTGAAGTTTGGAATTATGCAGGTAAATGGCAATAGACTTTCGTGCCGTAGGAATGGAAAATATGGTATTATTACATCTTCGCCAACCGCTTAAAATATTTCGCACCCATTAAATAATTACCTATCATTTTTTATAAGTCATCATGTGAATAGTCCTGTGTAGTGCTTCTGATAGTTACGTCATCACAAGTATCTTAATTGTTCGGTAAAACCAATTATTTTCATCCCACCATTTTGCCTATTAGCAAGAAAAGTAGAACGTATGGAATCATTCATTAGTCAGTAAGTTATTTTGTACTGTGCTCGGCCATAATATTAGTACTTGCAACATAGACGCGTGTTTTAAACGTTTGGTACGTTTATATAATAAAAATATGCTAAGTAAAAAAACATGACGATTACCTGCCACCACCACTAATCTAATAAGACAATAATTTATTTACTGGAAAAGAATGGCGGTCGCATGCAAGCTTATTAAATTGTTTCTAATGGAGGCAGATTACACTATCATTACCGGGCGGCCTTAGCTCTAGAATGTACAATGATTATTCCTATATAATTCAAATAAAAAATAATCGCAATCAAGACTGCGATAATTTAACTCGGATATAAAGTAGACATATCATAAGTATCCTAAGTAACTATTGTTGTGAAACATTATTCAAAGAGTTCGTATTCATTGCTCATTATCGTAGACATTAAATAATTTGTAGAGACCCGTGTCCTTGCTCTTTGGAGCGATGACATTAAGCTGAGTGGGCACATCGTGGGTACCTCTTTTAACGACATATTTATTTCAGTTTCCTATTTTTCCGTTTCTAGTAAGATTTTATTGTTTCATTGTATGTCGTTAAATTAATCTTTATTTTCTTCTTCTTTTTTTGTATAGCGGCCTTTGGTAACATTTTTCTTCTTGTTCTTCTTCCTACAACTGCCACCTTTATAATCTTCATCAGCAGCAGCTGAATGACGTCCAGTGCCACTGCAACAAAGCCTCTCCCTTATAAGGACCGGTTGCCATAATCCCCGCTCTTGGCAAGCGTCTTAAGGATCGCATTATAGGTGGTAGGTAATCCAATAGAAAGACGCTGCTGCCGTCTTCCTGTTTTCTCTTAGTCGCCTCTTATTTTCTCTTAGACACCCAACGTGAAGAGATGGGTGATGATTCTTACCCGGACACCCCCCACAGGCTTCCAACTTCGGAGATAAGGCGGCTCGAGTCATACTCGTGTGCGGGTGCGGCTTACGGGACTGGTCCTCAACTATCCTTTTATTACAATAATATCGTCAGCGATATTTCCGAATATCGCTGACGATATTATTGTAATAAAAAAACCGACAGCCTAAACAATTGAAAAATATTACAAGCCCGCTGAATTTCTTGCCGGATCTACACAGTTGAAGTCGCGTTATGATAGCCTTGCTTGGTGGTAGCTTTAAAAAAATACTGTCCACGCAAAGCGGTTTGAAATAAATAATTTATTTCATTAAAATGATAGAGGTACCGATTCGCACTGTGCCGACACAGCAAAAGGCCCGAATGATGGTCCTTTACCCACCTAATCTTCGTAGAACACTGGCAACATCAAACTTTATTTTAATCGGGAATTAGGGCGATTTACCTTCTATTTTGTCTTGACGTTTCGGCCGGGTTACACCAGCCGTGATCATAAGCAGACTGGTTCAGCGAGACAGGTCCGTGGGCGAGGTAGAAATATACCTACCTACCTACCCCCGTTCTTTAAATAATATTAATAAATTATTAATATTAATTTTGTTTTAATAGCAAGGTTTTGTCAATTTAATCACAGGTTTCCATGCAATCACCGAATTAAAGTAAAGTTTAATATTGGAACGCGAAAGTATATACTGGCAACATCACTCACCACATGAACACGAAGCCACACAATAATAACTTTATTTGCCTGCAGACTCCTATAAGGACGATTCCGCTGTGTTCTTAATATATTTTTATATATAATTATACTTTACTATAATTTTCATACATGTACCGTCTTACACTTTATACCCTTGTCGGCTAGATGACCCATATGCCAAATGGTCCGATACGAACACACTTCCCCTGCATTACGAATAGCTTTAACAATATAATGCGACTTATAATCAGTCTAAATGTGCGAACGGACAAAGTGTGACGACAAATTGTATCAACTCCGTGAATCGCGTGATGGTCGCTGTACTCGCGTGCACCGAAAGGAACCTTAGCAACTTTACCACATGAGCAAGCTATGTATATAGGACCCGGTCTTATTGACGCCGCTTAACGGTCTATTAGATAGGTTACTAAACTGTTTGGTTTTTGTCAAAAGACAAACTATAGCTACTATACAATATTAATATACAATATTACTATACTATACTTAGGTACTATACAATACTATACTAGCTACTATACAAACTAGCAATAAAAATTGCGCAAAAGTACATCAGTATTTGAAATTGTTTTTATCATTATAGGCAATCATGGTATTCCAGTTCCCAATTAATAAAAATATTATCGTTATCAAAGATCTATCTAGACTGAGACTTATCCGTGAAGTATGTCGCTGTTATGACATCAACCTATGTAGTTATACCCTGTTTATCTGCTTTTTTTGTAGGGTTGAATACCTATGACATATTGAATTGTCTTTGGCTGGCCACTGGTCAGCCATCACTCCTGTATTCTTACGTTTATTGCTAAGATTTTGATATTTTAAAGAAAAGTGGATAAAAAGCTGTTATTATAGAAAATATTATTATTACTATTAATGAAGTCTACAAGATGTTAATTATTTTTGCAATTTATTAATACTATTCTTTCTACTTTTTTGTGTTCTTTTCTTCAACTTAACTTCCTCTCTGTCTCTCTGTCCCTATCTTCCTCTACTCTTGTTTCTTTTTATTCCAGATTTGTCTCTGAGCAGGTATCATCTATTATGTGACGTGGAATCATATTTATACTTTATTTCTAGTGTTTCTTATCAGTTATCTTTCTTTTTTTTACAATTTCTGTGACATGCGAATCGTCTTTGTGCGTTGGTTACGGTGAAGGAAAACATCGTGAGGAAACCTGCATGTCTGAATAAGCCTAACTAGCTTTAGAATGACGTGTGAAATCTGACAACCCGCACTTGGCTAGCGTAGTGGACTATGGCGTAAGCCCCTTCATCTTGAGGGGAGGCCCGTGCCCAACAGTGGCACAATAACAAGGGCTGGTATTATTATTAATATTATTATTCTGTCAAATTATTTATTGTTTTTTTTTACTTTAGTATAATAGAAATCTTTGAAAAAAAAAGAATTAGTTAAGCACTATTTTACACAAGTCAAAATTAAAACTCGCAGAAATATAACAGATTGATTCTCGCACTTAATACATCTATTACACATAACACGAAAATCAGGACAACAAGTAACTATAATGTATATTAAAGACGTCAATTACCACGAACGTTCAACCGGGTCCTTGACAAAACGGACCGTTTTTTTTTTAATTCTGTTTGATCGCATCAAGCGCCAATTTGACCGGCGACGAGCACGACTCGCGGATGCTTCCATTAAAGCACTTATTTAATACTTGAAAATAAAGGCGTCCGACCATTATGGCGTAACGCGCACTTCCGTGTGCCGCATGCGGCTCGCGCGTGCCTTTGAGATGCATCTGACATAATTCAATGTGACCGCATATTAGTGGACGACAAAGTATTGTATTGAAGTACTTGCTTTATTGATTCTGATTCTATGGGGGTCACGGCTGAAGGTAAATTTCTACTCTGTCAGTCATATCGCCGTGAAGACGCCGAAGAGTCACGTTACAGTAAAACACGTGACGTTATTTGTTTAAATGACATAAATGAGGTAATAAATACCTACCTACTAACGTCAGTATTGCAAAAGATCTGCAGTTCTGCAATGTTTCTGAAAATGATACGTCGGATAGAGCAAAGTGCAAAGCAAAGACAGGAAGAGCAGACCCCACCATCAGATGGGATGTTAGAGGAGATACCACTGGAGAGAGCATGATGCGCTAACCCCCTCTGCCAAATTTTTGGTCATATGGTCAGGTCATTCTTTATTTGTGTGCGTGTATTTTTGAATGTGTTGCGAGTTTATTATAGTGTGGGTATGTGTGAAAGTGTATCTGTGTGTGTTTACTTCGCCTCCCGCACCCCGCAAAAGTGCCACGAAAAATTTGTTCGGGGAATCGACGCGATACTAACTCCTTTGGTACTTTCTCTGAGGATGGGATTAATAAATGCTAAGGAGAGAAGAGAGAGAAGGCCTATGTCACATAGAACTTAAAAACTTGTTTGAAATAATCAAGTTTTGATGACTGTACCTACTACGCTAGTACATATTACCTCAAAGCATTAAACCATTCTTGAAAGAAAGCAACGCCGGTATTCGAGAACAGTCAACACAACAAGGGCCTCTCTATCTGTAATAATGTCATTTTTCTACGCACTAGTGACGGATTATGTGTTAACATTGCAAGGTAGTAGTTATGAGCTCCTGGATCAAGACGTTAATCCAATAACAAGGCAAAAACTCATTAGAAGAGTCTTGATTATTTAGATTTCTGGGTAAATAGACAATGTATTTTTCAATATCCCCGCTTTTACGCATTTACTGACGTGGCAATTATTCCGATGCCAGGTTATTTATGTTGCTAATAAACTAGTACGCGTTGTCATTCTACTACGGCTTACCGCTGTTGGCCGCAGATGACCATTACAGCTTCACCGGACAATAGGAGGCGAGCGCTTAAAGCGCTCTAGGCTTAACGGCAGAAGTAGCGACGAGCTCAAGGGCCCCTCACCTCACCTCAGGGAAGCACGGCCTCGGCTTGGGCTGTCGCTTAACAGAGGGCTGAGTTTACCACCGGTTCACAACGCGCCCCCACTGAGAAGAACCGGCAAGAAACTCAGTGGGGTGATGCACGTCGTTGAGGTCGCATACGTACGACCCTTCGGCCCCGCCGGCGCGACCGGTGTCTGATAGCTAGTGTAGCATACGGTTGTCGGGGAGGGTTCGGCGCATCCCGGTCCAATAGGACCGTCATGGGGTCGGGAGGGTCGAGCAGTACGTGCCGTGCTCTGCGGCGCGAGTCAGAAGGACTAGGGGCGTAATCGGCGGCGGCGCGGATTAAACTGTTCGCGTGATGGGACGCGGATTCAAAGTAGCGTTTCGACGCTTCTTTGAGGAACTTACGAAGGGGATCTAACTTGAAATCGGAATGCAGATCTACGTTCCGCATGTACCACGGGGCACTAACGGCACGTCGGAGGAAACGATTCTGGATAACCTGGAGGCTATCGATATGGGTGCGGGCGGCGTGCGCGAAAACTACACTCGCGTAAGTCATGATTGGGCGAATGCAAGCTTTGTATAATGTCAACTTATTTCTAAGCGCCATTTTACTCCGCTTGCAGAGAACATACAGGCGACCTAATACGAAAGCCGCTCGATTGCGGATGGACCTAATGTGCGGGCCGAAAGTCATGGCGGAGTCCAAGGTGACTCCGAGGTACTTAACCTTCCTAGTCCAGGGGATAGGTTGATTGAATAGGGATATTGGGGCCAGTCGTCTGCTGGGCCAAAGGCTCCGTGCGGAGAACATATTGGCGGGTCCCCGGGAGAAGACCACCGCGGCACTCTTCTCCGAGTTCACCTCTATGCGCCACGTACGGAACCATTGACCCAGGGCGTCGACTGCGGCTTGAAGAGCACGCGTCAAATAGGACATGTTCCTATGGGAATAATAGAGAGCGGTGTCATCCGCGTAAAGGGCGAGTTGGACTCTGCTCGAACGAGGAATGTCGTTCGTGAACAGGCTGAACAAGAGGGGAGAGAGCACGGAGCCCTGAGGGACTCCGGCCTGTATGGGATGGGGCGAAGAGAACGTACCTTCGACCCGGTATCGAAAGGTACGATTCGAGAGAAAGTCTCGTATGATGAGTACGAGCCTATCGGGGACTCCTAACTGGAAGAGCTTGTATATCAAGCCGTTGTGCCAGACCTTGTCGAAGGCCTTGGCAACATCGAAGAATAGGGCGCCTGTGTAGACGGGCTTGGGCTGGTTGAGCCCGGTCAGGATGTGCTCCGTGAGGCGGTGCACCTGGTGGACGCAAGAGTGTCTGGTTTGAAAGCCAAACTGCTCGTCGATGAGGATATTATTGGAAGTGACAAAGTCTTTGAGTCTCGCTAGTAGCAAGCGCTCATAGAGTTTGCGGATAGATTTTAGGAGACTGATAGGCCGGTAGCTCGCAGGGCTGCTGCGAGGCTTACCCGGCTTAGGGATACCTACTACATCCGCGTCTTTCCATTCGGCAGGAAAGACGCAGTGGGACATGGCTGCGTTGAAGATAGTCACTAAAAGACATATCAGATGGACAGGGAGAACCTTGAGAACGCGATTGGAGATGCCGTCGGAGCCCGGTGCTTTCTTCGGCTTAAGGCCTTTGATCAGGTCTTCCACCTCGGTTTGCGTGACCGGGGAGAGGGATTCGGTGGGAGGGAGTGAGGACCTGCGCTCTACTTCCCTATCCACAAGATCGAGGTGCGCCGGATCGACGGGAGCGGAGCTGGATGTGCACTGACTCTCTAGAGAGTCAGCGAGAACCTCAGCCTTCTCGTCGTCCTCGAACGCGGGTGGGTCGCCTGAAGGGCGGGTCAAGGGGGGCATGGTTGATACCGTATCGGCTTTGAGGGATCTCGCGAGCCGCCAGTAAGCCTGGTGTGACGGCGAGATCTCCTCGAGAAACCCTCCCCATCGAGCCTCCCTGAGTTCCGCGATGCTGCGCTTCACGTCCCTCTGCAAAGCACGCATGCGGGCCCGGTTGGCATCGGTGGGGTAGGAGTCGTACGCGCGAATAGCCGCGTTTTTAGCGCGGACTAATTCCTTAATGTCATCGGGCAGCTTGAAGCGCACAGCGTAAAATTTACGGCTTACTAATTATCACCAGGTCCTTTAGTACGAGCTTTAATAGATTTAATGAAAACTGACATATTTTCAGTTTGTCTCTTTTCGTCAAAATATCCTATTATACGTGTATGTACGCACCAGCGCTTCTAGCGGAAACTATCGAAAACTAATCAAATGCGAAAGTAAAATCTGAATATATGAAATTTCTCGTTTACGATCAAAACTCGTACAGATGGAATTGCGGTATAAAGCAGAGCTAATATTTATTAGAAAAAAAGCTTGGATTGGAGCTAAAAATGTTACGTGCATCATATAGCGAACGCCGCGTAAACGCTTGAGTACTTTTGTCGGGTCTGTTGGTGTAGTGGTGAAACACCTTGGCTACTCAAAAGCTCCTAGGTTTGATTTCTACCCAAGTCAAACGTTTGTGTGCATAGACATACCTGTTTAACTTGTTGGAGTGTGTTAATTATCTATCTTCTATACAAGGATCTCTATTTAAGGATTCACAAATATTGTACTAAAGATTTATCAGGTTGCGCCTTCAGAAGTAATTTTTCGGATCAAGTACAGAAATGAAAATACGTAGCCTAATGGTGTTATTCTCCCTTGAAACCTTTATATGTTAGGAAAATAACAAACTGGGCAACTCTGACCAAAAGAGCTCACACACGTCATAGCCAGAAACCACGAGAGGTAGTATTCCCGTGGTTTCTGTAAGACGACCTTTGTTTATGTCAAGGACTTTCGCAAGCACATTTATCCGACTGCCAGCATAAGAAGGGCAATGTCTAATCATAATAATGTTTTTCGACTGTAATTTATATGCGTTGGATTTATACGACACGTTGTGTAATAGTCGTACATAACGTACTAAGTAGGTATCATTAGATTCGACCTGTAGAAATCATAAAATATTTCACTTAATTAAAACACAATTCTGCTACCCATCAGTCGCTAATTTAGTATTCTTTTTCATAGCTATGTTACTTACTATTCAATAAAAGGTATTTTGGTCACAGTCGGATTTTTGGCCTCTTTTAAGTGTTTAATATTAGCTTGTTTTTATTTTATGCTTCATCAATAACGTGTAACAATTGCATGGACTACTAAACAGCACAACCTTTATCTTGCATCTACTGTGCTATACGTAGTGGTGTAATTTAGAAAATAATCGATCCCCCACCCCTTACATTAACTGCGTCCGCTCGACACGCGGGGCCCACTCTAATTCTTTACGAAGTTACGACGTTGTGACGATGTACTCGTATCTATGAGGAAATCTAATCCGAATTATGTTCAAAAAAAAATTTGTATTTTTTTAATATTTGAGTATCGAAGGTTACTTTTTTGCTAGTGTCTATTTGTCGTAGAGTCCCCTAAGTGCTATAATAAATGAATTATTTTATTGTTGAAGTATCGAGCAGGTAAGAAATTAACAAAATATATTTTTCAACATAAATAATAATTCAACATACCATTTTTCGAATAAACAGCAGCTCATAACGGTCTAGTACTTCTCCTGAAAGGTAGGTAGGTAAGTAGATACCTACGAGCAGAGAATAAACTTACGATTACAAAGTTCAAAAGTCCGTAGGTACATGTATTTGTCTACCTCTATACACCTCTATACAAACAAGTGACCCCTGGGGTGTCCGGGTAATACTAGCACCCTCCCATCTCCTCCCGTTGAGTGTTCGTAAGAGGTGACTAAATGAAAACAAGAAGACTGGCAGCAGCGTCTTTCTATTGGATTACCTACCACCTAAACGGCGAGCCCTAAGACGCCTGCCAAGCGTGGGAATTATGGCAACCCCACCCTTCTAAGGGAGAGGCCTTTGATCAGCAGTGGACGCGTTACCGCTGCTGATGATGATAATGATGATGCAATCAAGCTCGGTTCCGTTTTGTGTAAATATCTGGAAAGCAAGAAACGAAGAACTTTAAAAAACAATACCGTGTACTATTTAGAAATCGACGAATGATCTTCAGTCGTAGAAGTAGTACATAGCCCCCTGTCGGGAGCCATCGTTATCGACCAAATTTTTATTATGCATATTTTTTAATTTTATTTTTTGTTTCACCCCCCAGCCCTTCGCCCCACGTGTTCGTATTAAATCAATACTGGGTGCTGTGCATTTGGTGTTTTTATTTGCTGGACGTAGCGGCGAGCTTTTTAGGCTCCCTCGCCTTGTGATCGTGTCTGGATTTCGATTTCTGTCTAATGGCAGACCATGGGATGGCTAAAATATACGGACGCCACGTACACTCTTTTTTTAGCTGTTCTAATGCATTTTGAATTTCGATGCAAATATTTTGCTTAGGGCACGGTGAGGGTTAGTTTTTTTTAGCAAAGATAAATGTGTGTAATGTATATTTTTCGTTAAGCTTAGTTCTACTATACAAAGTAATGACATTACTCATAATAATATCATGGGTCAGTCTACATACGGGCATGTGATCCCAAACCAGACAGAACCTGTATTATAGTGACCCGACACCTGAAACAATACATTGTTTACTTTTCATATTATATATACATACATACATTCTTATGTAGGTAAATAAAACCCAGACACAATATGAATACCGAACCCATAACACATGGGGCAGCGGCCAGGGTATCTCCCCACTAGACCAATGGGTAGGTCCTTCCTTATTGATAAGTGCCCTTTTACTAAGTACTAGGTCGTTGTTTTGTTCTGAAGTTCACTGTATGATAGAGTTACTTTTACCTTAACCTATTCTAGTTTAAATTGTATTTAAACAATGCAACAACCCTAGATATGTTTCGTGTATATTAGGTTTGTGATGTCCCCATTTTCACAGCAGTAGTAACTTGCAATATTCCTAAACGGTTCGTCGCTTGACGAGGAAGTTGAGATATTTAAGGATACATAGGTCGGAGCACGATTTATAAAGTCAACAACTGTTGATGTTTTTGATCTCCTGGGCTCTTTACATCATGTTTACGAATTAAATAATAATAATGTTGCTACCAAGCTTATGGATTAATCTGTTACGGACTGATATGCGTCACGCAAGAGGTCTTCAATTCTTACCATTATAATTTGTAGGTTCTAAATTGCCGTAACTCTGCCCACCCATGCGCGGCACCACTGACGTATGTACATTAATAACAACATATTAGTTACCAGTGTTAGCCACTTATCAAATATACACTGGACTTAAAAATAGTATTTAATTTATTTTTCGTGTAAACTAGCTCTAAAATTAATTCTAAATTTTTTATATTACATTGACTAAGCGACTATACACAGTGCGCGCATGATGACCCCATTGTAGAAAAAAATTAAAATAACTTTCCGTTACAATAATGCTGAAATGAATTATTAATAGAATGATAGTTAACAATTCATTTATACCAGTTTTATTGTAAGCTATAAATTTCTCGGAACAATAAAAATCTCTTGATTGTTTCACTTTTTTTCTCTTACTCATTTTCTTTCTCTGTTAATATTGCTTTGGTTGAGCTGTCACGGTCGAGGTCGTTGCCCTTGATATTCTATATTTTAATCAATGTTATTTGATGCGATCATCGTAATTTTCTTTAACTTTACTGTAAACAACAATATTTAATATGAATTCCTTAATAAAAAAGTAGGTAAACTATGAATATGCAAAAATGGCTCGTGTTTATTTTTTTTTAGTATTATCTATACTTATAATAAAACTGTAACAGGTCCAATTCTGTACATTGAAGATATTTTGAAAATTATATTTGGAGGGCATTCTATAACCGATACTGAAGCCGAAAATGTAATTTTTTTAATTTTTGTCTGTCTGTCTGTCTTTCTGTCTGTCTGTCTGTCTGTCTGTCTGTCTGTATCACGGCTGAGCATCACGCCGAAACTACTGAATGGATTCAAATGAAACTTGGCATGATTTGAGATCTTACTACGAGGTAGGACATAGGATACTTTTTATCCCGTAATCTAGCACGGTTCTTTTGGGAAAGGGGATTAAAGTCAAAATGGGTACTTGGTTATACGCTTGGTCCGATTTTATCAATTTTTCTTTATAATATAATAAATATTAGTAAGGGAACACTCATAGAGAGTTGTTATCAAGGTTTTGTAATCGATCGGGTTAAGCAACGTTAGGTAAGGTCATTAAATAGATGGGTGACCGTTTAACGCCATTTGAACTAAACGGGTCCGTGCTTCGTAGAGCAAGTAAAAAGTGGGTCCCAGTTTTTAACCGACTATAAAAAAGGAGGTTATGTATTCGATGCAAATGTCTGTTATTAAAAGTTTAGTTAACGTAAAAATAGCGCAGGCGGAGCTGCGTGGGTCAGCTAGTTGATAAATATACAGATACTTACTAAAATTAAAATTTGTAAATAATTAGATTTGACGTAATCTGAAGCGCCTTTTGGATACTTATGAATCTAACAACGATAAAATGGGGAAGAAAAGCGATCTATTATATTTAAATCATGAATCAACTTATTCTTATATTGTTTAATAATATTGACTAATATCACTGACATTTAATTTAAGTGAGGCATAGCATGATGGAAATGTCTGATAAAGAAGTTGGAGCAGCCTGACTATAGAAGTACATTTACCTTACAAAAGACCACATCATATTGCGTTTCTGTGGTTAGTAGTATAGTTCTAGAAGTTATTGAACAATATATTTTTTTATTCCTATTCTAAGAGCCATGTCAACCAAGCGAGGCCATGGCGGCACTTCCATGATTATTTTATTAAAAGCTTGAACCATCATTATTGTCGGCTTATATAAAAAAAAGAAAACTGTCAATCTGTTTCAATTCAATATCCCTCTACCACAAATTCCAACCGTTGGACAGCCACAAGCTTTGAATTATTGAATTGTTTTATATAAATATTCTCATGTGTATCGTGTCGTCCGAATGAATAACGCTTCCTGTTTTCCATACAAACTTTGTTCGTTTATTTAACGTAAAAAAAAATGTTCTTGTATGTGTGCGTTATTAACGTCGATTTGTCATGTTTTCTTTTTTTGAATACATTTATAGCTGTGTAACTGAAATTAAAAGGGATTTTACCTCAGTTTTTTTGGATTTTGTGGCACTGGGAGCACTATATGAGGGAACAACGTAAACATTCGAAACAATATTGTTTATGTAAAAGTTTTTATTAGGTGCAGTGGACTTTATTGCGGATTCTTGATGAAATTGTAAAATGATGGGTCACCAGCAAATGAAGACTTTTATGCCAAATCTAATAATAATAATATCTTGGGACAATCCACACACGGTCATCCGATCCCAAACTAGGCAGAGCCTGTACTATGGAAACCAGACAACTGATACTAATACTTACTATATACTTTTTTTGTAAATACATGCTTAAATAGATAAACAACACCCAGACACTTGGCGGGAATCGAACCCACGACCCATCGGTTAGCAGGCAGGGTGTCTGACCACTAGACCAACTGGCCCGTCCTATCCTATTAAAAGATGTGTGTTTGAGAGTACTAAATTGAAAGAATAAATAAATTTTACTAATTATTTGAGAAAAAATGTCACTTTCAAACACTTTTCAATGTACCATACATATTCATCAGAATAATTTGTTGACAGTCCACCTGAAGCGAAACTGTTAAATCGCTCTAACACCGTTGTCCACTGATGCGAGTCGCAATACATTTGTTAATTTATTGAACCGCACTTGTCGTTGTCGAAGGATCGAGAGCACGTAACATGTACAAATGAATATAGCGTATAAGCATTGCTCTAAATAATCTAAATATTAGTTAAGTATCAATCACTCAATTTGAATACAAGTAAAAACTGAAAATTATAAATTACTCCGATCAGATTATCATTAAACATAGCTAAGATCACCCCGATTAAACTAATTAAAAAGAAATCAAATCTGACCATTCTTTGTGACCTACAAACTTAGCCATCAAACATATAATTAAATTAAATTAATAATACACCAGTTCATTTTTCGTCGGGGTAAACAGTAATTTTCTTACATCTAATACCGACTCCACTATCGCATTGTCCACGCAGGTACACACTAGCGGATATTTTAATTGAATTTGCACCTCTGTTTACGTCAATCATGTGAATTTTAAGCTCAATTTAATTTATCATTTCGGAGTTTTTAACTGACATGTTGATAGAGTGCTGGTGGGCATGCTGGTATTGGCATACCTATGCCTCGTTTACCCGTGGCTGTGATTGGCTCAACATCCGTCACGATGATGTTTTAACCGGATCGGAATCGGATTTTCCCGATTAAGTTTTATCGGAATTGTTGTGATTACAATACTACCCGATTGTTGTTGAAAATGAACATGTCAACTCACAAAAGTTTTGAAGTGATTAAACTTTATTGTGTAGGTAAAGCGAATCAACAAGTTGAATTAAAGTCGACCACTGGTTATAGTATAGTAAATATATATGTAGGTAGGTAAATTAAAACTGTAAGTTAACAATATTTAATAGCGTAATTAATACGCTAAGCAATTGTGTTTAGCAAAACTTGTTTAGAACTTTGTTTTTGTCGGGAATTAATAACTTTAAATTAATGGGTAATTATATTTTGTAGAACGTGTGTTGTTGTATGGCTATTTTATTAATGTTTAAATCGATTTAGAACGTGTAAAAACGATGATTTTAAAATCCAGATCCAATTGTCCATACAAAATATTAGCTAGAAAGCCGGCGCGTCGGTGTATTCATGGGGTGCCGTAAACACGGTCAACATTATTCGACGCAAATGTGCGGCCGCGTAAAAACTGTTTAATTGGGCGCTCGGTACGCGATGCCGGATCATTCGAGAATCACGGTCGGTGTGCGTACAGCTTTAGTGATGATGCCAATATCGATTTCTATTATTTTCAAATAAAAACATTTTGGCAGTTTATTATTTTTATTTGGATATGTGAATATGAGTGATCTTCATTAATTTAAGTTACCATTAAATAATTTAATTCTCATCATTGGATTGATATGTTCCGTTTGCGAAATTGTGGAGACTCTTGGTCTACACAAAGTGAACACGGGTATGAGGTTTTGAAAAAAAATTACCCTATAAACCACTTTGGTCAAGTGACTTTGATTGCGATTTGTATTTGAATATGAAAATAGACCTAATCCCGTACTTTGTGGGTATAAGCAAGCCCTTATTAAGTTACCAGTTATTATATACCGATTGAAACCAAAATATATTGTGATGCCAATCCGTGAAAAAAACCTATCCAAAACAATAGTCAAAATACTGAACAAAAAAACATCGAAAAGAATTGTCAATTGTCAGCACGTACAACAGGTGTGACGTGTCCCCTCACTACACCGGGACACGTAAAAATAGTGGCCAAATCTGGCAACCTGTTAGTTGTTGGTCGGTCCGCGGGACCGTGGCCCGCGCGACCGCAACACTGGTCGCCCCGACCGGGCACCCTTTTTTGATAGATACTTACTATTTATTTCTTTTTTTTTAGGTAGAAAATTTGTATTTGGAACATGTTTGAAATAATTATATTTTGTTGTTAACAAGGTATTTCATTCACTCTCTCTTTGCTCTGTCCGTGTCTAATTCCTTTTCACGGACATAGAGCTGAATCAATCTTTATGAAATTTGACAATCAAACAAGTATGAATTATAAAAGCATAAAAAGCCCGGCTGCGAACAAACAAAATGGTCCTAAATTACATTATACATACATAATACGTATACATATGTCATATACACATATATTTCAACTCGTCTCGTTAAGACCTTCCATTTGATACCCATATTGAAGTTTTTTGAACTAAAAAAAATAAAAAATGTCGGCTGGGGGCGGCCATATTTTTTTTTTAATAAAAATACTGTCACAATCCATGTCGCCGTTTAGGCTGTAGGCTGTGCCAAAGAAATAGACATACCTACATACTATCGAAAAATATAACCCTCCGCCTAGGGCATTCGGGCAATAATGTGCATCATGAGAAATGACGTGACATATGTTACCTTTTTAAAAACAACGGCAGCAAATTCGTGGGTAAAAATACACATGCCATAGGTTTACATAAACACCGCGGTAGCTTCCATGGCAATTAACAACTTATTCAGATAGAATAATCATTACAATTCTCTAGCTGTGCGGATTGTGTCAACAACGATTAGATTTAAGTAATAATTAAACTTATTTTACTCATAAACTTTGAAAAAGAGGTGAAAGATTTTGTTACGTATCATAAAATTATCAAATATTCGCGAAGATTTCGTAACGGAACGGAAAGGACCATCGTAGGAAGAACTACTAGGCTCATGATCATAACCAGCAGCAGCCGAAAGACTACTAAAAAAACCCTTCCACACACTAAGGGACCGCAGAAGAGCAAAAGACAAGACTCGCAACAAAGCTGGAAGACATAATAAAGAAAATAAAACAGCTTAAATGGCGTTGGACAGGTCAGTTGACAAGAGAAAGTAAGGTAAAAAAGAGGGAGACAGCCTAAGAGATGGGAAGATGATATAGTGAAAGTAGGAGGTAGAATCTGGACAAGGATAGCAAACAGAACAGAGTGGAAGCAGTTGGAAGAGGCCTATGTAACTCAGGACACGCTGATTGTATTACAAAAAAATAATAACATCAGTTTTCCCCGTTTTTAGCAATGTTATTAGTTAGTATCAGCAATAAAGGCTTAATAATAAAAAAAAAGTTCTCTTGTGTCTACGCAAGAAATTGTGCACTATAATATGTCCCGCGAAGATGGCTAATCTTTTGAAAGATCGGCTGTTGTGGTCGCAGTGGCAGAGGCCATTATTTAGAGCTATCGCACAAAAACGAAGATCTTTAAAAGAGCGTGCTCTAATTTTTTTAGATCCAGCCTTCACTCATTCATGTCACCTACCCACTTATCTGTACGTACAGTCCGTACAGTCCGTACAGACTGCTTCTAGAAATTCGATTACGACCGATGGCCATGTCAATGACTTGAATTTCAATTAGAACAAATTATCAAGGGATACGGGCAGCAAACTTGATTTGTTAACGCAAGCGCACTAGCCGTCCGGCTCGGAGCTGCGAATTACCGGGCCGGTTAAATTTTAGTGCACTTCATACACGGATAAACATGACTAATCCGGTGCGGTTTGATTATGTTTTACTCAGTTTCGATGTTTAGTGACTTATTTATGGGACTTGCATAGAGTTGCATTGGCAGCACAAATACCATTTCCACTTTTTGATATACCTGCTTTGGGGCACGACTTCGGGTGACCCTACGGCAGCGCTCGCTAGTGATTCATAGGTACGAAAACCAACACACACGGAAAGCATGTAATGTTGTCTTTTACTTACGCGAATATTACACATTGAAATTAAACTACTTTTACGGATTTTATCGCGGTTTATTTTTGATTTTACTATCCCGACGTTTCGAATGCTTTGCAGCACCCATGGTCACGGGAGGACTGAGATGTTGAACGTCCTTATGTCACAATTATGCCTGTGTACCCTTCTTCTTAGTTATTATTGTTGGTCCGATCTACGCAGTAAGAGCTTACAGTATCTTGAGGCCGTGCAGTGTTTTGCTTGATATTGAATTTAATGTTAAGCATGTAGATGATAGTGCAACTGGAGTAAACAAAGCCGGATGGTCGAGTAACAGCCGTGGAAAATGGGGAAAGAAAAATTAAGTTAATAAATTTAGTGACATACCACCATACCATAGAGGTCATGTTTGACCCACCAGATAGCACAGTGGTACTGCTGCGATCACGTACACTTGCAGCTTTTGAAAATCGCTTGTACGATATTACGCGAGCTTACCTCGCCTGCACGTATTTTAGACCGAATCGTGCAACCGATTATAGTTCTAAAGGTGACCAAACGGAAATGTCTCTCACCGTACATTATGATGGCCTAAGTTCTCAACATTTATATCCCACTACGTTATTAACAACAGACGATTTACTATTGATTTTATATTGATGTACAGTACAGCAACTCCTCATAAAGCCCGGCAACTGTTTTTATAACAGTTTATGATTTAGTCAAATTTATTAGACTACAGTACCAAATAAAAACACACACACACTCATAATATTATATTAATACTATGAAAGAATAATATTATGTTTATGGAAACCTTATCCAAACCGGTACTTAGTGGATAATGTATGTCTGGTCTGCACAAGTTCCCCACCGTCTCATAATCAAGTTCGTCATAGTGCTGTCATACGTTGAGTTGTGGCTGACCAAACGATGTAAAATTATTAATACATATGAACTTTAAACATTCTACTGGGGTGCAACAGAATTAAGAACCGAATTCGCTTAAACCATGTAAGTTTTTTAAAAGATTATATAAGTATAGCCAATTAAAGCACTGCTCAGGAGATTTTATTGTAAAGTACGAAAAAAATTCTGAAATCTATTGTATATAAAAATTAATCGTTTATCCCGCAAAATCTCAGAAACGGCTCGACTGGTTGGAATAATTATTGTTTTGTTTTTCAGGGGTGGTATAATTGGGCGTTAACGTAAAAAAGTGCGGGCCAGCTAGTCTAATATAAAATATGTACAGAGACTAAATTGAGTTTATGCAATTCGTTCAAAAGCTTTTTTGAATTACTTTGCCTGTGATGTCGTCTCCATTATCGTGTCGTCTCCACCGATATAGTAAACTGTATATTGTTTTCCCGGTACTTATTACAGGAAGTCTTCCTAATAATATTAAGAAAACTGGAGTAAAGAGTATATTATAGATAAAAGTTCTAAGTATTCATGAATAATTCTTCCAAAAGCCACATCCATGACCCACGCCATAATATTATGACAATAGTAATCCGCTCCCCATTCAATATGGGAACTATATTACCAATATCTTGCTGCTACGTGATTCGCTCAGTGCCAATCAACTGTGGGCGATATTGTTAACCGCTACGCAATAATAACGCAGGATTATACGTATAAGTGCTGAGGTTTTTAAAACATCTCTATATGTTTAAAACCATCTCTATATGTTTAAAACCATAAGTTATTTTGTACAAAAAAATGTGTAAGTGACTTAAAAAATCACCGTGCTGCTGAACCTCCTTTGCGTTCACGTTCCTTTTGCTAACATTATCTTGATTCTTATATTAATAATTTGATAAATTATTTTTTTTGATTGCCTCTATTAACAGTTTTATTAAAATCGTATAATTATAGACTAAAGATATAAGAATATCATATTTATGTATTACATAAATAAAATATAAGATAGAGGAGAATTACTAAATTACCTTAATCTTATATTTTGTCCAAATCTAATATTTAACCCGTGATGATTAACATAGTACGGTTGATTCGCGACCCATAACAATCTTTTGAATATGTTTTTATTTATCGGATCGCAATTACATACGCCGCAGTGCTCTCAGAAATCAGGGGTTCTTATGGCATTGTTGAAGTATTCTTATTTTTACGTAGGAGAGAGACGCAGATACAGGTTCGCTTATAACTCCGTTCCGCTGTGTCTAAATAATATTATAATAATACTGCTCGATCAAACGGTGGTAGGATTTGAATCGATTTTTTGGTTAGATAGATAGATATACTCTTTATAGTACACACAAACTTACACATAAACATACTTGATTGTTTTATTATTTTTTAATCAGCATACTTTTTTTCTGATATCAAGATTCTATTATAAACTCTAAATATATTCACTGGAGCACCAGTAAACATAACTTGAGTTTATAGTTTGGTAGTACGAAATTGGACTTCCTCAATTTCTATCAACAATCGTAATATCAAAATGGCAGTGCTTTGCTGAGCGCTGTGTGTAGACGACGCGTGAATCTGAATTGCAAAATGTACGCTCTTAGTGTTTGCCTGGTCTGCATACAATTCGGCTCGACGAGATGACTATTTGTAAAACGGGCAGCCCTTCTGATGATAATTACTTATGTATGTTTGTATATCGCTTGTTACCTGACGTGTTTGGGATGTGATTTCACGTTCCTACCTATATCTTTATGAAGGAGAGCTACAACTGATTTTTTGTACCGCTCAAAGATCTAAGAAGATTAGTAAGTTATTCGTTTCAACTACTACAGCTTATAATAATGATTTACTTAAGTATCAAATACCTACATAATCTACACACATAATAAGGTGTTTTATACAATTTCTTTTACGAATTTTTGTAATGTTTAGACTCATTTTTACTATTTTAACTGCCACTCGTCGCAAGGCAAGTTATTAAGTCTCATGAGCCGAAAAATTTCAAGAGCTGCAGTGCCATTCACACCGAAATATAGCCATATACAGGGTGTAGGGGACTACGTACTGAAAACTTTTTTATAAGATTTCTCATATTGTTCGTTACAACATTACAGAAACCATTTCTAAGAAAAATGACAAATGACTAACTTGTTAATTTTTGAGCATGTAATGAATACGTGCGGAATAATAATATTTATTTTTCAAAATACATTGCTAATTTCAATCAAGCCACCTGCCAAACGTGACTCTTCGGCTGCTGATGATTGCTAATTTTGCACAAATAAGTATTTTATTGTTTTTAAATTGAAATTAGGCTATAATATTATACCTTTAATGATCTCAATTTTATTAAAAAAAGCGGCATATTTTTTGGATATTCATGATAAAGCCGATGAAAAATTTCAACACTAGAATGTTCAGAATCATGTACTGGATCTCTGGTATCGGTTTTCGGTACGATGTCCCTTACACCCCGTATAAAAACTAATGCGCTGCAGGTAGCGACTGCAGCCGGTAGTGCGCGACGATATACATGGCTGCTTGGCGGACAAATATCTGACACTGCGCTGTAACCTACTTGGACGATTTCTTTTTACCTTTTACTTCTTCTGATGCCTCTGCCTTTACGTATTTTACCGGCCGTTAAGCACTTTGGCGCCCAACGTGGTATCTTATTTCAATACTTAGCATTTTTTACAGCATTGATTTTTGTACTCTGTAATAGGATCTTTATCCAGGGTGACTCGTAACAGATGAAAAAATTTAAATTATATTTATGACCATTTTGTGGAGGTGATGTAGTTCGTCGCTGAGAAAACCAATCAGATTACACGAGCTTTCAAATAGAGATTTTTCTTTTATTCCATTCTCCTCTCCCAGATACGTTAGTAATAACCAGCAATTTTGTACATACGACCTGTTAATTTTATAAGTATTCTTTCTTTCCTATGTTTAAACAAAATAAAATCAATAAATCAGAAAACCGCATACAAATCCGTTCAATCGTTTGCAACCACGATGCTATAGTTAGACCGATAGACATAGGCTTCAAACACGCATCCTTTTGCGTAGTTGAGCGATTAACTAATATTACCAGACCTCTTGGTACTTTTATGAGACTAAGTTACGAGACGAGCAGTACATTTAATGGATGGTAAGCGACAAGCCTGCCCTTAGACGGCTTTACCTACTATGTCGCTCATCGTGAGTTTTCTGTTCGCGTTATAACAAGTTTGTGTAAATAAGGCATGAAATGTAATATAGAGCGTTAGACGATTTTAGTATGCCGTGATCTACATATAAGGGCACGTGAAATCCGTAGCACGATGATAGTGATTAAATGGTTTCGGTTCAACTTCATATTTGACCCAAAGCATACCATTGCAGGGAAAATTTCGCATCGTGCTTTGTGGGTTTATTGGTTAAGAGTGTATGGATATTATAGTTAGTCTAGCTGTGATAGAATTAGTTACTTTACTTTGATATAATAGAAAGATTTTTCGTTATTCACTCTTAAGCAAACACGACACGGCATCGGCACACGACGTCAGAGAAAGCTCATTTTTTACAAACATCCAATTGTGTTGCCGTTATTCAAGTATTTTAAAAATATCCTCTCGTGAAGTTTGTTTCATCCTTGCTATATTGCGAATTTATAACACGCACAAAGCTTTGTTGTCATTATTTCTTTACAAATCATACACTGGTTGACAGTTCTCATCACCGCGCACTCCCTAGCTTTAAAAAAAAATAGTATGTTTCACATTTATGGTAGGCATATTGAACAGATGAAACAACCGTCGTATATTAGTTGTCCGCATAATATACTATTTCATCGCGGCGCGGCGCACTCTCGTTGCGAACACGAGATTAGGTCCAATAAGTAACATTTGCAGTTCCTAATTCTGCTCTGTTAAAACCTTTAAACTCGCTCAAAAGCCCAGCTCACAATACTCATGTCATCTGTAGTGGACATCAGCGCAGCCCTATTGTTGCCGTTGTGTCGTCAAAGCGAAGTTTCTATTGTCCGTCTGTATGTAAAGTTTGAGCTATCGACGAGCCGATAGCGACTGATGTCAACGGTGTTTGTTATAAGGACCTTATTTGATGAATCGTTCGGGTGAAATTGTCTCCTATCTCTGAATTGACTGGCTCTGTTCTTGTTGGTTTTTGTATAGTTGTCCAATACATTTTCTTTATTATATTTATTATTACTCCAGTTCGTTTACAAGGTAAGGAAAGAGTACCAAAAGGTTCGAACTTCCCATGTCTTTGCTTTGTTGCTTCTCCATATTCATAATTCAGCTCATATAGGTATATTATGTATATCACCAGTCGTTGTGGCTTTCGACTTTATTTTTACCTAGTTCACCGTTAATTTGATTGAGTAATGTCAGTTTTTGTTTCCTTTATTGCTCCATTTTAAGCTGAATGGCTGAACGAACCTCCGGACCGTGTCCTTTTGCATTTTTACACCTTAGTATATCTTTTGTACTGAGTCACTGACGCACTAAACTATTGTGTTTGTAATCATGTAAGTTTATGCTAGTACATGAATTCACGAATAAACTCATTACTTATAAGTGTATTGTGAGCTTAAATTCTAATCTGCAAAATGAATGTAAAAATTTACATTGTATAAAAAAATACATCAATAAAAATATAGCATAGTGCTTAAGTTCATAATAGCATTAACGTTTTCTTAGTAACGCCCACGAATATTCCATTTTCTGAAGCAGACGGCGTTGGAAAATATTAACAGAGGAAAATTATTACGAAAATAACTCCCTATTTCCAATGGCTCATTATCGATAAATACCCACGCATGCAGCTTAATTTATCCATTGTTATTTTAGAATATTTTGTAGACTGTACTAGGGGTATAAGTTTACATAAACTTTATCGCCATTCATTACCATTGCCACAATGATGGCCGCGCCTCTTTTAGAACTGTGTAAACAGTATGAAAAATAAAAAATCATACCCAACTGACCAAATGTTGTGTTTTTTTTGTATATTTTTTTTATTCATACAAAATTAACTTTTCTTGGCTAAAATTTATTTCATTTCTATCAATTCATTTTATGCGTTAGTTATTTGTAAGATTTATATGGAACTTGCTTTAATATTTTACATGGAAATTACTTTCGGACTTGAGAGCGATTTTTATTTTTAAAAAACACGGGGCGGGGTAGGTAAAGCCAGGTAGTATAAAATTCAAAATTTTTATTTCAAATAGGCTTAACGCTAGCACTTTTGAACGGTCTATTTTTTAAAAGCTACCTTGTGTTATAAGAAGTAGCGCTCTCTTAAAATACATGCTGTCAGATCTTAAATTTGACGTTTAGTTTGTAATAAAATTTTAATTTAAAACGATAGATGCGATAGATAAATACCTATTGTTTTATAAATTATTAATTAGTTATGGATCTTGTGTTTAGATGTGGAAAGAAACATGCGTTTTTGCATTGCGAAATTTAGTACCTTATCTAGTCACAATACAAGGAATGTTTTGTAAGAACGTGTGGTAGTATAATCACACACAATAGTAAGTTATGCATTTTAATACCTCGTCTTAGTAACTTATTTGCCACCGTTGTATTCAGTTTTTGTGATATGGAACTAATGACTATAAACATATCATCACACCAGACTGTACGTACATGCGCTGTTGTATATTCGAATATGTTGAGCAATGCAATGTACCAAGTAGCCATGAGTTTCACTTGTGCTTTTAATTATGGATAGTTTAATTTTTAAAAAGCGACATTACTGATACAAAACTCAACCGATTATCAGCAAAAGTACTCGATTAGGTACATCAACTCTGAAGAAAGAAACTGCATCGAAATCCGTCAATGTTCTCCAAGACGGAATCATAGATAGATTGACAAAAACCAGTCAGCTCCTATTTGCCAGCGCTTATTGGTGCCGAGTAATGCTGGTAATCGCTGCAATCAACTTTAATGACACTACATTTTCTCTTTATATATTATATACTATATATAATTATATATTATATATAACTATTTTGATAGGTTCGTTGATCTAGTGGTTAAATACCCTGGCCACTACCCAATAGGACGTGGGTTCAATATCCACCCAGTAAAAACATTTGTATGCATGAACATTGAACATAAATCACTTTGTTTGTGTCTAGGTGTTATTATCTGTCTTGTTACCTAGGCTGTGCCTAGTTTGGAATTAGGTGACCGTGTGTGGATTGTCCCTGAATATTACTATTATTTATCATCATCAGTGACATCAGACGTTGGCAGGCCTTCACCGGCTGCCGGCTTCTTTTACCTGAACGCAGCCTAAGGCCTGAAATGTATCCGTTTAAATGAACTACTAACGCGATCGCACTATGAATATGTATTACTATGTACATGTACCTACTTGCCCACCTGAGCTTATTAATGATTAATGAAAATTGCAATACATATAACTTCTACGTTTTAATATTTAAAGACGTAGTTTTCCTCCCTGGATAGGGGCTGGGCCGACGTAATGGTACCGGTGAATTATTTATTGTGAATTTTATGATCCGTCTCGTGCGCCCTACTCGGTAAATTATACTTCTGATTTCCTCAGGCGGAAAGTGTTGTGATCGAGGGCTCGTTATTAAACTTTAGTCGATTTTGTTATTGACTTTAAATAAATCGTTAAGGAACTGCAGACATTCGGAAAAAAAATCGCGATAAAACAAGTGCAAAGAATGCGTTTTAATCAAAATATCATTCAAATGAATACATTCGGTATGATACCGCAGACGGACACATAGACAGTTCGATGCAGCTTCAGACTGATAGCCCTATTTATTTTTGCGTCAAGGAGTAGTGGATAAACATAATTTAACACAGCTGTTCGATCTCCAGTATCGACTCGCCCGCATCACGTCGGGACTAATCGACTAACATCACATCCCTAGAGTTTGGATCGTCGTCGGCTCACCCACGCAAAAGGTTCCTAGTTATTTTCGTACATGCTCGCTGTTGTCCGGACGTGCTACATGGAAACAAATTGTTTGTTTGTATTACGTTCAGAATAAGTCAGGTGCGAATCACACTTTTTGAATCGCTTTTGACATAATCTATTGTTTTGCTGGTTTTCTAAGACGGCTTAGTATATAAAACAATCCCAGTCTCTTGAAAAGTCCATATTTTCTTTAAAATTATTTTGTATTGCTTAGCTTTATTTAATTCTTTAAAATTAAATGAAGCTAATAAAACTTGGGGCTAATACCAGTGGGATCTTGGGTTAGAATTGAATCCTTCTCCTCTCGTTGGGTGTCGTAAGAGGCGACTAAGCGAGAACAGGAAGGCGGGCAGCAGCGTCTTTCTTTTGGATGTATCTTCTACCTATACTACTGCGATCCCCAGGCCGCCTGCCAAGCGTGGGGATTATGGCAACCCCTCCCTTCTAAGGGGGAGGCCTTTGTTCAGCAGTCGACGTCTATCGGCTGCTGATGAATGAATGATGAATAAAACTTGTTAAAAAAGTTTTACATAAAGCCGGTTAAACTAACCAGATCACTAATATCTTGATAATAGCCGTGTCTAGTTAATTATTTGCATGATGCACCGGTGGAGGTTGTGGGGTTCCTGAGGCTAGGGGTCCGGGGGCAGGGGACCGGGGGTCCGTGGCATAGGTTTGCCGAACAAATGCGCCTGATTAGCTGCGCTTTGTCGGACGCACCCCGTCGCCATGCTGTTACTAGTGATTTGATACAGTTTTATCGACATCTAAATTGTATTGTGTAGTATGAAGTTGTTTAGTTTAACTTCTGTACCGACTGAGAGATTATTAGTTAGTGTTGAAAAACGGTAAGCCTTTTTTTTAATGAACTGTTACAATCATCGACATTTTTACATAGTATAGTAAATGTTATTACTATCAAGTACTTATAAAACTCTATCGTCATTATCTCAAAAATTTTACCTTTTTTTTTATTACTACCTAGTTTGTAAGGTAGTACTACCTTACAAACAAACATTGCAATAATAAAAATATTACAAAGCTCGCCAAACTGCAAAGCCGTTGTTACCTAATAATTGTTTAGAGGAACTTTATTTTTATAAATATTCACTCACTAGCCAAATATTTTTATGAGGTATAGCTACCAGTGTTATAAAGACAGTTATATTTATTGTTTTACATTATATACTGTGAGCATTGCGGCTATGACTAAAAGGAATTGGCAGGGATCGCTTATAAACTTACAAATGCTCGATGTATCGTTTCATTCCATGTCATATTAGGTTCATGCTTCAAAGGCTTTAAAAAGTTTAACCTAGTAATCGTAATATCTAGAAATCGAACCTAAGCTCGAGCGAACTGCAGCCGATTTGTTGTAGAAGAGATTTCCAATAAGTCAGGTGCGAATCACACTTTTTGAATCGCTTTTGACATAATCTATTGTTTTGCTGGTTTTCTAAGACGGCTTAGTATATAAAACAATCCCAGTCTCTTGAAAAGTCCATATTTTCTTTAAAATTATTTTGTATTGCTTAGCTTTATTTAATTCTTTAAAATTAAATGAAGCTAATAAAACTTGGGGCTAATACCAGTGGGATCTTGGGTTAGAATTGAATCCTTCTCCTCTCGTTGGGTGTCGTAAGAGGCGACTAAGCGAGAACAGGAAGGCGGGCAGCAGCGTCTTTCTTTTGGATGTATCTTCTACCTATACTACTGCGATCCCCAGGCCGCCTGCCAAGCGTGGGGATTATGGCAACCCCTCCCTTCTAAGGGGGAGGCCTTTGTTCAGCAGTCGACGTCTATCGGCTGCTGATGAATGAATGATGAATAAAACTTGTTAAAAAAGTTTTACATAAAGCCGGTTAAACTAACCAGATCACTAATATCTTGATAATAGCCGTGTCTAGTTAATTATTTGCATGATGCACCGGTGGAGGTTGTGGGGTTCCTGAGGCTAGGGGTCCGGGGGCAGGGGACCGGGGGTCCGTGGCATAGGTTTGCCGAACAAATGCGCCTGATTAGCTGCGCTTTGTCGGACGCACCCCGTCGCCATGCTGTTACTAGTGATTTGATACAGTTTTATCGACATCTAAATTGTATTGTGTAGTATGAAGTTGTTTAGTTTAACTTCTGTACCGACTGAGAGATTATTAGTTAGTGTTGAAAAACGGTAAGCCTTTTTTTTAATGAACTGTTACAATCATCGACATTTTTACATAGTATAGTAAATGTTATTACTATCAAGTACTTATAAAACTCTATCGTCATTATCTCAAAAATTTTACCTTTTTTTTTATTACTACCTAGTTTGTAAGGTAGTACTACCTTACAAACAAACATTGCAATAATAAAAATATTACAAAGCTCGCCAAACTGCAAAGCCGTTGTTACCTAATAATTGTTTAGAGGAACTTTATTTTTATAAATATTCACTCACTAGCCAAATATTTTTATGAGGTATAGCTACCAGTGTTATAAAGACAGTTATATTTATTGTTTTACATTATATACTGTGAGCATTGCGGCTATGACTAAAAGGAATTGGCAGGGATCGCTTATAAACTTACAAATGCTCGATGTATCGTTTCATTCCATGTCATATTAGGTTCATGCTTCAAAGGCTTTAAAAAGTTTAACCTAGTAATCGTAATATCTAGAAATCGAACCTAAGCTCGAGCGAACTGCAGCCGATTTGTTGTAGAAGAGATTTCCATTATCAGTTTCACCAAACTATCACTTTCATAGTACCTAATAATAAATCAAAATTACATTTTCCTTATGCACCTAGTACCAAACACGTCCAATCAAAATCAATAAATAATAGTGCTGCACTAACAGAGATAGGGGCGTTCCATTGTCTCGGCTTACCGTCGGCTGGTGCGAGCAGTTCACCTGACTTCCTCCTAATTCACTTTTAGGCCGAACTTTGGACTCAGCGCTATACAATGCAGCGTCAATCAGGGCCATGCGGGGCGGCCGATCATCGATAAATTCGGCTCATCCCTATTTGCTCTAGTTATGCTACAAAGGTTTATCACAAAACGTGACATGATAGGTACTCTTCATATTATGCATTTATAATTTGTAAATAATGCAAAAGAAAATACAAGAAAACAAAATACACCAAATTTTAAACTTACAACTTTTTTTACTGGTTACTGATGGCTGCCATATTTTTTTTTACCATAATGTTTACGACACAGGCTTTAAATTACAAAGCTGGCCATATAGTAGTATAGTAGTTGATTACATATTTAAAACACTACCATATGGCTAGTGTTTTTTAGCTGGGACAGACAAAAAAAAGTATTGCCGCTAAGTGTTATTATATATTATCTAGTCTCATTATAACTTAGTTCTTTCCTGCAAAGCCGATTTGAGTCAAAAGACTACGACGCGTTGATCTGTACAGAAGTTTGAAATAATGCTTTGTAAATCGCCTGTCATAGTTCTTTGAATCCTTTCTTAATGACCTAACATTCTAACTTCTCGTTAGTATACACATAATGCACTAAAATCGAAAAAGTTTGGATTACGGAACTTACAATAGATAAGACTAACTGCCGCACTTACAAACTCCAATCAACTTAAATTCTAATTAAGCCACTTTTAAGATTCTATTTATTTCGACTTTCGGAGCCGTTTAAGATTAATTTCGATTACTGAACACGAGATAATTGACATCTCTACTCACTATCTGCGTATTAAGTATTATTGGGCCTCGAGTGTCGAAATAATCCGATTTCAAAATCATTAATCCATTTCAAAAATGGATTAATGATCATTAACTTTAATTGACGTTTGTAGGTTCGGCAGTAAGTGACGTAGATTGCTAAAGTCTCTCTTGAAAGTCTCAGCCTGGTCCTGGCGATATTTAAAAAACCAAACATCTTCGTAATGTTGTCTTTTATCTTCGTAATGCTATACGCTGGTTTCATTCTTAGAAATAGGTATGTTTTCCTTTTATATTTGTCAAAGGATGTTTAACGACCATTAAAAATTTACACATTATTTACACAATCTTCAAACGTTTCGTCATGTATAAGAGATTTCGTTTGTAAAGTTATTTCCTAGCTTAAATGTTGTTTCTAATATAAGTACATAGGTACCTATTACTTATTCAAGCAAGCAAAAATCACAAGATAGCTGAATTCGAATTGAAGATACACATTATAAAGGCAATTGCACGTAACTCAAGTAAGTTGTAATACCCCAAGTATTCAGGCTTTAGTATTTTAATGAAAAACGACTTGAATATGTACAGAAGTTTTCACACACGTTTTCGTAGTAGCTACGCGGCGCTACGCGTGTAGCGATCGTAGCTCGTAGGTGGCTCAATCATGCATTGTCGTGTAGCGACCAGTCGCTTCCGGATTGCCTCGTAGTTACATAATTGACGTCGGAATGGTGTCGTGTCGTCCACGTGTATTGCGATTCTAATTGAAATTGTCATATCGAGCGCTTGAAGTATATCGATTAAGTTGTTACTAATAAAAAATGCATTTTGTTACATCACTACATAATATAAAACAAAGTCGCTTGCCGCTGTCTGTCTGTCTCTATGTATGCTTAGATCTTTAAAACTGCGCAACGGATTTTGATGTGGTTTTTCTTAATAGATAGAGTGATTCAAGAACAAGGATTATATGTATAATACATGCATAATATAGTAGAAAAAACACTGATCATTTTAGAGGATTCTTACGTGGTGTCGTATTTAAACACATTTTTTGCGCTTACATTGCAAACGCTGGCTGAACCCTACGAAATATATCAAAATAATGTACTACAGTATTGTACACGTTAACAAGGTCTAAAAAAAAGTCTGCGACGGCATGTGTTTATCTCTTAGGGATAACCCACTTTTAATCCATTACTCTGCACCCGTGCGAAGCCGAGGCGGGTCGCTAGTGTGGCATAAAATTCTACATCTGAAGTACGAGCATCATTTTTGTAAAGTCCGTTATGCAAAAATATGTAGCTTCTGCAACACATGTTTTAGTTTATGTATGTACATAATACATATATCATGGTAGGTAGAAAATAAAAAAGTTTTCATTAAAGAAATTGCTTTCTGCAAATTGAAGAGAGTGAGATGCAATTATTCATCATCATCATCATCATCATCAGCCGGAAGACGTCCACTGCTGAACATAGGCCTCCCCCTTAGAACGCCACAATGAACGACAATTGGCTATTTGCATCCACCGGTTACCTGCGACGCGCACAATGTCGTCTGTCCACCTAGTGGGAGGCCTGCCAACGCTGCGTCTTCCGGTTCGTGGTCGCCACTCGAGAACCTTTCTTCCCGATGCAATTATTAACATATTCTAACTCGTCTTTACTTGTAAATATTAATTACTACACACAACAATAAAACTAATTGCTCTACGTGGTAGCAACGTATGAGCTAAATAAGCCGCGTTCCAGACATTAACAAGAATCGATCTTATCCCGTTCCCGTTATTGCACTTCCGTACCAAAATTGCAATTGCGTTTAATTGACGAATTGCTTGGCTATTGGCTGTTACCATATGTTGCATGCAAGTCTTGCATGGTAGGCTCGTATCAAGCGTCGTGTTATAAAAAAACTATTTTAGAAATCTTTACAAGTCTATTATTATTATCTCATAGGTAGCCGTGGCGCAGTGGGAAACCGCTTGCTTTGTAAACCGGAGGTCGCGGGTTCGAATCCTGCGGGGGGCAACAAATTTGAGTAGTTGTTCCTTACTGGCTAGGGCAATGCAGGCATATCACCTGATTGTCTGTAAAGTAAGATGATCCATGCGTCGGATGGGCATGTAAAAAGTTGGTCTTGCGCCTAACCTCTCCCCGGTCGTGTCATTCTGCCGTCCCATCGGATTATGAGAGGTATTATATAAAGGAAGAGAGAGCGCACTTGTGTCTACGCAAGCACTTGTGCACTATAATATCTCCTGCGTACATGGCTGATCTTGTGAAAGATTGGCCGTTGTGGTCGTTTCGGCCATTAGGACATTATTATTATTGTCTCATACTTCTTTGATTATCGATTTGGAAAAAAATGACAATATATAAGAGCCTCCGTAATAAAGAATTTTGAATTTGATGTTGCAGAATTATAAAAGTGTAGGCCAAGCGACTGCTTGAAATCTGATAACCGTATATGACTATATACGGTTATCAGATTTCAATCGAAAATCTGAATTATTCCTAGGTTGGGATAAAGATTTTTGCTTTTCCTATTTTTACCTCTCTACCACCCCTTTCTAGAGAATGTTATGTGGAGTGTATTAATCGATAATTATCTTTTCTGTTTTGCGGAACTACAAAAAGTAACAGAGGAAGAAACTACAGGTTCAAATTTTATTACTATAATTATTATCTTTTTGGCTTCTATGCAAATTTCTGCCGTAATTTCATAGCTTTTGCTTTATTTAATCTTAATGGAAAATCTTGCCATGACGTAAATGTTTTGCTTCTGCCACTAATCTAAAACAATTTCACTGTCTGTAAACAATTAGACCAACGTCAGGCGTTTTAACGAACTGAACTAAACTATATATTATGGTACTTGTATGCGTACAGGCGGCTCTAATCACAACGGTTCTCATGAATTTAGATTCGCCCGCCGTTCGCCTCGGTTGCAGGGTTGTCAAAGTCAAAAGTCAAAAGTCAAAGTCAAAATATCTTTATTATGTATAGGCCCCACGGAGGCACTTACACAAAAATCATTTTTACATGGTCAGACAATATAACATTTAAAAAAAGTATCAACATCCATAAGTGAGTAACGTTATGTATAAAGCCGTCTACTTTTTATTCAGATACAAATGGACTTGATCTGCATTTCATCGATATACGGTCACAATTCATTAAAATTTAGAGACACGGTTGATAGATTATTGCATAACAGCTCTCAAGTATACTTATTAGTATTTATTACAGAATTCTAAGTCCAAAGTGAACATTTACATCAACGTTTATATTATGTCGTCGTCTAAACGTAAAGGTTCATGAACTTGTGTATTGTGTATAAAAGTAGATTTTTTGCTATAGATGTGTAGTGACAATGTATGTAACATTGTCTTAATTAGTTATTAGAAGGCCTCTGAATAAATCGGTGTATGTATTTGCTATAGTTTGCCCATAGACCACAAGAGCACTCATGAATTTAACATCCTTAACTGAATGAATTTACAAAATAAATCGAGTTTACTCTAAAACCAATAATCAAGTGTCACAAGCGAGCAGGCATTGTTACATTTTTCCATGAACAAACCTAAACATCACGATGACAAAAAGCGTGGAAAACTCTATAGTTTAAAATTGCCCAATAAACTAAAATTGAGTTGGGTATAGACCCACGCGCCTTTATTAACAAATTTTTAAAATAAAATTTATGCTGCGCCCTTTAAATATGCTATGGTCGTCATTAATGAAACCATCTCCTAACATAATATTCTCTGAAAGAAAGCAAAAACGATAATGTCAGAACATTATTAATCCGTAAATATATTGTGATATTCTCAAAAAAAAAAAACAGGATTAGTTAGAACAGCCCACTGTATGGATTGGATCGTAATAGTAAAATTACGTTCGATCTGACAGCCCTATACTCTGCTCTTTCATTGTACACCTGTTTATGACAAATACATGTTACTGAGTATAATTAATTCATCAGTTTTAACTTACAATCCTGGCTTTAAATATCCTTTTTATAGTATATAAATTTCGGGTTAAAATAAAAGTGTATTTAGTATATGCAACCTTATATTAATACAATTTAGAATACAAATACAACATGACTATTTTAAATCAACTATCTAAGTTAAGAGCTTAGTGGAAGCCTTTAAGCTCATTGGTAGCTTTAAAAAATATAACATTATTTAAAAACATCCGTGAAGCATTTTAACTATGCATGTTTATTTATTTTCATAGCCATTGTAATATAACATGTGTGTATTTGTACTACAGGCGAAAAATAATAATCTTACATAGTTTAAATGTGTTCGCTTTAGTTATCGCTTCTACGTTACAGTTATCCGAAATATCAAACAAAATCAAAGCGACTAATTATCAAATCGTGAACTTTTATATTTACTCACAATACATATGTGCCACCAACACACCTTGCGGGCTAGTCGAGCAAACGCGTTCAGAATCAATTTTCGGCGTCGGCCGCGTCGCAGCGGAAATTGTCGAAAACCCTTGGAGTCCGCAACCCGCAGCGCACCCGCGCCCCCCTAGACCGCACCGTCGTGCACCCATGCAATTTTGCCATCAAAGCCTCATTGGCTAGCGACGAGCGTTTGTGTCTGCCAATCATTTCTAACGCGTTTAACAATATGCATTCGGTCGTTGATGTGTATATGAAATAAAACATTCTGAAGGAAACTAATAAAAACTAGATTCAAAGAATAGTCGAATGCGTCGTAACTTCATCCTGTAAAAACGAAGTATTGATATAGGGCTATCTTTTTTTTGTTTTCACGAGGGAAACCTTGAATAGATCCCCTAGACCTGTAGGGGTCAACCGGGGTAAGTGCGTAAGACCACTAAAACCCCCCTGGCTGTCCTATCGACAACTTGAGAAGGGGGAGCCTGAGCTCTCTGTGGGCATCCGCTCCAAGAAGTCGTAGGGACTGGCTTTTGAGGCCGCCACCAGAGGCATCATAGCCCCCTGAGAACCGGTCATGGTGCTAACGGGGATGGGGGCCGCAATCTCGCCACCGTCCTGCGTCCGCCGTTCGATGGACGTCCAAATATTGGGCTATTCTGGGATTGGATATATTTTTGGCCAAATTACCACTATAAAATACAAGTTCCGAGATCGCAGTAGCAGGTTTGGTTACCACGATCTTGATCTATCAAGTTAAAAATTGTTGTGACTGGTATATTATTATGTCTGAAGTTTGACATGTTTTCCAGTAAACTGTCAAGACAAAATTGTAATTGCAAATTCTGCTTACACATAATGTTATACACCTCGATACAAGTGAGCGGTGTACAAAGTCCGATTACCTATAAGCATTTAAGATTAAATGTAAACATCACAAACGCATTTCTTGTTACGCGAAAACAAAAAACATGAACAATGACAAGTTTACATTGGAACAGAAAATGGCATTACATTATCAAGTGGAGTTTTGAAACCTTAACAAACAAATTGGCAACAATAACGGCTCGCCGAGTACGGAGAAACAGTGGAGTTTTCCAAATAATCTTCACTGTACAATAGAAAGAATTCTGTTTATGTGTTTTAATGATTGCGGTACTGTGTAAACGAGAATATGGTCGCACGATCTGATTAAATAAACATAAATGCACAAGCATCGGTTTCTAACTATCGGAAGAGATTTGACGATGAGGTCATGGTAGAATGTCTGTTACTGCAGTGGCACCTACCTTACCAGCCCGTGGGGAGTCTGGGCAAGAATAGGACTTTATAGCACCCTCCCGTCTTATTCCGTTGGGTGTCGTACGAGGCGTCTATAAGACTGGCAGCAGCGTTTTCCGTACGACGCGCGGACGTAGACGGATTGTCACTTTTAATACCAGAATATCAGGTGAATGTATCGCTCGATCTCGTCACTACGTCATATAAAAATCCTAAGAACTCAATGAACGAAAAGTAAAGCAAACATAAGAAAATATTTTTTTTTCCCATTATTCTGAAAACAGTATTTCTGTCCCTGGGAAGCAATTTCCCCAAAAAAAGGCAAAAAAAACCATGTCCTAGCTTTTTATACAGGCACTGTTAAACCGCGACGTAAAATTGAAATTCAAAAATATTATCTACAATTTTACTTTATACTTATTACTCTTCACTAAATTATTATTTAATAAACTCTTGGATTTTACTTTCATTAATAATAAAAAATACTGGCTGATAGAATGCTACAGCGAGAGAAACAAAAAAATAATAATAATAAAAGCGCGAGTCGGACACGCACATAAAGGGTTCCGTAACCATTGTTTTTATTTCATAAATAGTTTTTAATAAGTATCAATCAAATTAGTATTTGTCGTTATAGTGGCACTAGAAATAGAAACCGTGTGAAAATTTCAACTCTCTACCTAATACGGTTCATTAGATACAGCCCACTGACAGGCAGACGGACGGACGGACAACGGAGGCTTAGTAATAGCACAGTGTACAAAATAGGGTCCCGTTGGCACAGTTCGAGTACGGACCCCTAAAAAGGCAAAGCGGCAATTGGATCTTCAGTTGTTTGATCGAGTGCTAATAATATAGGTTTAGTTAAACCTATATTATTAGCACTCGATCAAATAAGGTTTTTATTTATTTTCCTCATATTCGAAATAAAAAGCAGAGTGTTTGCCTTGGGTGAAAGACTTATTTAGGCACTCAAACTATTGGTGCCCTCGCTACGCTCGTACGCCAAACTATCTCGTGCTCCCTTTAATCCCTTGTATAACCATCTACTATTAATCAAAATAAGCTTTCTCATCTGGCAATAACTGGTGACCAACACAATGGGACCCTGTATCAGAAGCGTCGCTGCTTCTGCAGCAAAAAGAACTGGAACTAAGAACTGGAACAGTTTTCCTGGTATTCCCGGTCGATAATAATGTGGGTGTTTTCAAAGTTTGATTGAATACGCTTCTAATAAGTTATTATCATTCTCTCTAAAAAGGAATCATGATCCCCAAGACACAGCCACCTAATACCATGAAACTCGTAGGTAAGGCTAAATATATTTATTGTGACTTATATTAAACCTACAATGGTTACGGCGACGACACTAGCATAATTTCAACTAAAAATCGAAACAGAGCTACGAGCTCTATAAATTTAACCCTTTATTTTTCCAACCACAATTCCACTTTTTATTTTTTAAATGATTAAAGCCCGTGATCGTCGGAGCCATTATTTTTGATAGAACTTTAATTGGAGTACTCCTGGAGATAGCTGCTCCATGCTCGCTTACTCAACACCTATCGAGTGCCGATTCAACGTTTATTTATTTCGAGTGGCGCACCAGTGAAAGTGATAATTGATATTAAAATTCGCGCGGTTCTGACGCTTATTTCATAACTGGGAAAGCATAAATTCGGATGTTGTAAAATTATGAAGTTTTTCCAACTTTCATGAAATAAATTGGCTTATAGAAAAACGTTTTGTTTTCGGTGTCACCTGTTTTAATTCGTCTTCGGTTGGTCACATAAATCCATGCTACAAATGGTTTGGCTTTACAGTTATTTAGTAAAAAGTTCGTTCATCAACGTACTGAATACACGCTACGATCTTATCTTAGTTTAGTAATACAAATATGTACCAAACTTTGTTATTTAAATGTGCATATTCAGTAATGTGTTTTTAAATCATTATTAAATTAAAATCTATTGTACCTTACCGATAATATGTTAAACAAGGTCAGTGAAGTACGCAGAAGAAATTATAGTGCACAAGTTCTCACACAGACAATAGGTGCACTCGCACTTTCTTTACGCTTACCTATACGAGGGGAGAGGGCAGGCTCACGGCCGATTTTATGCATTCAAACATGGATGATCAAATTTTTTATACCATCAGGTGATCGGTGTGTGGTACTGTCCTGACTAATAAAGAACTACTATAGAAAGTCTTTGCTCTCTGCAGGTTTTGAACTTGCAACTTCCGGATTGTAAAGTTAGCTACGTACCGCTGTGCAACGGAAGCAAGACAGTAAAATATATAAGTATACTTATTCTGTCAGTACATATAACTTGACTAAAAATAGCAAGAATTCATCGAAAATTGTTGTATATAATTAAGTTAGCATGGACGACTCTCGCACTTGACTTCCACTTAATTTACTAAATAACAAAATAAACGCCATCGCAGTCACATCATTAGTTATTTATCGCATATACGTACGTTTAGCGCAAATAACACTAATATAAACTAGAATCGAACGCGGTGTGCTATCGATTAGGAGCTGGCGTTCACAACAATTAATGACCTGCATGTCCCGACAAAGCTATGGCAAAACAAATAGACGGGCAGCGCGCCTCCTGTACAGGCTGTTGTTTTACGCCAACGACGGACAATTTGTGCGAGCTTATTCGTCTAAAAGTAGTTTTGGTCGTTTTAGGGGGGACGCTGCGATTCGTTGATATCGATATTGAGACTTTTTTGTTGTATTTTCTGTGCTGCTGTTCTTTATTGTGCATAGAGACTGTAAACCCTTTGATTAAAGTTTTCATTTATCAATCTCACAGTATTTAATAACAGACTTATGCTTTATTGTTACATGACTTATAATTTACTCTTTTTTTATAAAAATGTTAAACAAGTAAGTTATGCAAAGTTAAACGCTTGTCTTTAAATATAGTGATCAGTAATTATAAAATTAAACATAAGCACCTGTGTTGTTATCGTCAAAAATCTACATAATATTAACCTTTAACTCGCTTTGGGCATCATAACACTGAAAAATCACAATTCTAATCTTGTTTAATATTGATTCACGTTCGGCGCACCACCTGTATATGAGCGGCATGGGGAGCTTAGCGTGTGTGCGCACAAGTGTGTGTGCGTGCGTGTGTCTATACACAGGTTTAGGCGGCAGGGGTGTGCTTAGACAATTTTAGTAATACGTGTACGAAATAATGCATCGCGGTGTTACCGCATGGGTAGCCCCCTGTATAGTCTATCTATGTGACATTTTCACGTGTTCTTGTGCTTTATTGGTAATTTTAAGGCTTCACTTGTTGGGTACTTTGAAATAAACTGCATCAGTGGTCAGTGGCAGGACAGGTACTGTTCTTATGAGATTCCATTTCCTGGACAGAAAGCGCCAGTCAGTTCAGAGTATTAAACTCTGTCCAGTATATTGTCACAGTTGTTTACCTGGAGAATACTTCAGTGCGGTATAAGTGTAAGATTTGACTGATGCTGAGTTCGACATTAAACCTTCTGAACCCTCATGAATAATAACGATAAAACACTAATAAATAATTAATAGAAAACAATAATGACCATGTTAATGCCATCCTATTAACTAACGCTCTTGATATTAGTGCTATTTTCCCTTTTATAAGATTCGATTCTAGAAATTTGAGATATACCTACTTATTAGTAGAGATTCCAATGAATTAATACAATGCTTTTAACATGAATAATTATGCCGAAACGCACAGGAAAGAACACATGCGGTTTGCGGTACAGCTTTTCGTGCGTATCGACACTCAACGCATAATATTCTCAAAGTAACACTATCGATACAGTCGTGCACGATAAAATGTGCCGTTCACTCTGCACGACGCATATTGCGTCAATTCGGTGCATTTCGTGGGGTGCGTTCTGTCGCGCGTCAAGATCATGACGTGACGCGTCATTTCCGCCCGTGTACCGCCAGCCTAACAACGTCGGTTAGTCTGTAAGGATATCAAGAGGCTATTGTCCAAATATAAAAGCGTGCTGTCGCCTTTTGTTCTATGCTATAGGCTGCGGAAGATTGCGTGCTTTTCTGTTTTTCCCATTTTCACTTTTTTGTCTCGTTTTAAAAGCGGCTAAGTTTATGTTCATTGACTGTTACATTTTTTTATTTGAATACATCATGTTTGTGTGTTTTTGGGACATAAATATTTTTGAGTAAAACTGTATGTATTCCACCTTCGTTATTATTTGTAGGTAATATGGCCGGTTCCAACCAGCCAGACAGTACCAATTAGGTAACTTATTGTGAATATTCTTATTTTCTGCTACCCTTTCGCTAACTTCTACTAAAATAATGAAGGAATAGTTATTATTACAGGCATCTAACTGCTAAATGATTTGAAAAGACTGGTAAAAAACATCAAATCTGATTAAGTCTATTTTGTATAAATAAATGCCAACCTTATATTTCACTACTACTATTGGAACAGATCTCAACATAAGCCGCACAGACAAAGCCGCCAAATAGATGAAAAGAATTACGAATCATATCCGAACACGTTGGAGCGAAATTTCAGTGATTCCACATCATTGATTGAGGGGGAATTAACTACCGAATGGAATGCATCTAGCTGTGGTAACCAGTCCAAATTCGGATTTCGCTAGTCGGATTCTTAACGAAGCCCCGGGCCACGGCGGGTAACTGAAAATCTCGAAAATCCTACCGCAAATCGCACGAGGATTGGAGTACGTAAGGTATTTAGGAAAATGGACGAACGGCGCTACCTACCAGTTACTACGTCTTATACATGTTTTACCTATATGACGGTCGGCCAAAGACTAAATTGCTAGGGTTATAATATGTCATGTTCAACCCTAGTAATTGTCTTTGGCTGACCACTGGTCAGCCATCACCCCTGTGTTCATACATGTATCGCTACGAGTTTGATAAAGAAAAACAGGGTATACATGATCATGTATATCCTATTTTTATTTACAATATCAAAAGCGTCGCGCTCAATGTATGAACCATGTGATCTCCATAATACAGTCCGCCAATATGATCCTGCATCTGTCAAAACGTTTTTTTTAACAACTTTTTTAATTTAGCAGTTACCTACTTATATTTGATGACCCGTGCTAATGTAACGTCACAAAATTGCGTAAAAAAATAATCTTGGTTGTTTTTACCTGGTTGTGTATTGACATGGTTAGGGAAATTCCTAGAAACACCCAGACTAATCGTGCTACTTAATTTTAACTATCTCAACGTTTCGAACATACATCATTGATGGTCATAGAGCACTGAGGTGTTAGACGTGTCCATGTTGCATATTTATATTGAGACTTACGGCTTTATTAATATTGTAAATCGCTATCAAAGTCTAAAACATGCCATAGTTATACTAATAATATATATCTTTAGACCATCCATACACTGTCATCTTATCCCAAAACTAGGCAGAGTCTGTACTATAGAAACAAGACCACTGATACTAATACTTATTTAATTATTTTTTTAAATACATTCTTAAATAGATAAATAACACTCAGACACTTGGTGGGAACCGAACCCACGACCCATTGGGTACTAGCCAGGGTGTCTAACCACTAGACCAACATTGTCTCAGAATAACCTCAGCAAGGTTTAGCGCGACTTGCAAGAGTTGCAAGTCTTGACAGATTAATGTGGCGTATGACGTATTTTTCATCACCACGTCATTCTCATTGCAAAAAGGAAATATCATGTCATAATGACGTCATAACCCATACTAATCTGTCAAGACTTGCACGTCGTGCTAAGCTTGCTGGTCTTATACCTAATTAATATTTTTAGTCCGATCAACGCCAAAAAAGCGTACAATATATTCTAGGTCTTGCAGTGAAATGCTCCATTTTGAATGTTTACTTATAAAGAGATCCCAAGCCGGTGGAAACATCCAGCCAACCTCAATTGAAATTAAGGTGTTTTTAACTTCGATAGCCTCACGAATCTCCTTGATAGGTATCCAGGGGTTAGGTTTTGTTAATGTTATTATTAAACTTGCTCTTTCTTTTTTTTTTCAGGTAAGTTTGACATCGAATCAACATCTGTTTAGAATTCCACGCATTTTTGTAGTGTGAATCAACTAAAGTAAGTATTGCACTTTTTATGCTTCGTGTACCTAAGTACATATATTAAATAGATATTTGATTGTGCCCACATTTAGGTACGTGTGTGTGTTCCCTGCATTCACACACTTACACACACAATGCACATTTACTGTGTTGATTGTTCACTTTACTTGGAAATGCATTATATTGTGAAGGTACATACTTACCTAGTTAGTAATCATTATTGTGCTTTCCAATCACAACATTTGCATCGACAATTTTTGCCATATTTGGTGAAGCATGGTGCGGGCAGACGAACCTTAATATTTTAGTTGCACCTTAATTAACACAGTCTTAAAATACCGAATCAGTAATAAATGATATAAATTCACCCTGCCGAAAGGTCTACAAATAAAAACTAATTGAAACAGCTGTCGCCCCCACAACCTACACCGCAACGATTATAAATCTTAAAGAAATACAGATAACACTCATATTGTATAACAAACACTAAAAATTACCGACACATCTCAACCTACCCATATAACACTAAACAGAAAAGCGTAATTCAGCTTTGTTACATTCTATGCCATTATGGGAACACAAAACCAAGAGGTGTGGCGGCCATTTTGATTTTAGCCGTCGCACAAACAAACGCTTAAACTTAAAAGCAAAAAGCGCGAGCGGCAGGGTACCTATTAACACATTACTCACACAAACGACAATGACAAACGGGGTAAAAAAACACACCGTACCGCGTCGAAAAAACTTTGAAAAAAAAAGAACGTAGAACGCGAATCGGTATAGAGTTCGGGCGGCGAACTTGACCCTCCCGTTAAAATCGACTACAATAAATATTTAAGTGTTAAGTTGACTCATAACCCCTTAATCCCTAGTTTGTTAATCGCTGGTTTATTTTCAGTATGTGAGATATCTTTCCATTGGATACTTTCATATGTTTTCATTTTATTAGCCAAAGCTTTGAAGAAAAAATGCACTAGCCAGTTCTAAATGGCTAGTACCGGTGCTCTAATACTGTATTCAAAATCTTAAGTAAATAAACATTTGCAAACAATTTGAAATAAGAATAATTAATGAGAACATGCGCGTACCTAATTATTGAGCTTCTCAATACAGATAATAATAAATCGATGTTTACTTTGTCTAATAAACATGTTTCCAATGTCTATGCGTCGGTACAAGAAGCAGTAATGGACATCGCGCTCAAAAGTGTCTCGCTCAAAGTGGCTGCCCGGGCAAGAGGTGATAGGGCAGGCGCCACCTTTGTGGAGTACCACCTAGTGCTGAGTGAAGCGCGCATCACACGCGCATTTTTATAATAAGATCTACGTATGGAATACGTATAAATAGGTATACCTATAATTTCGAAATAGGATAACTTTTTGAAAACACGTAATGTGTGCTGCGTGCAAGAGTCGGCCTATAAATTTCAATCGCCATAAAAATATGTATATACAAATACAATACGAAAAAAATTAAACAAACTGGAAAATACATTGACAATAGAAAGGTCGAGGTGGGGTTCGAACCGGTGACTTACGGCGTAGCAAAGAGGTTCCCTACTAGAGTACCCACAATGGTTGCCACAGCTTATTAAAAACACTAGTGTTCAATAAAAGATGTACCTACAAAAAACATTTCCCTTAAATTAAGAATATCCCTTATATTAAATGAGAAGATAAGTGATGATGCGTAGTAACTATCTAATGCCCGTGTATACATTGTAGCAGCTTTTTGTTTGGTAGCAAAGGGACAAAAGCGGGTCAGCAGAGAGACTTCTTATAAAGCACTGTTATACTTATCACAAAAACGGTGTTAGATAGTATTATTTTGCTACGATCTTAGTAAAATGTAAGAGACAGTCGAGCTGCTTCAATTATTAAATACCAGCTACTTTCATTTTATACTATCATCAAACATTACGCTATTGTTTAGCTCTTCGTCAAAACTCATTTAAAACTTTACAATAAAAAAAGCATTTAATAAAGAACATTGTGTACCACGTCCGCCGCTCACGCGTTAAAAAATACACGTCCAAACGTCCGCATACTTGATTATCAGGTAGAGTTGCCAACAAAATAATACTCATAGCGATATTAATACGTTTATAAACTTTTCGATACGCATACGGTGCTTATTAACACACTCACATGTGTGTCGGCTTTTTTTTAATTTGTTCCCAGTTCAAACCGGCGAACTTTGACGTGGAAACTTTTTAATCGCCGACACGTAGAACTAAGCGCTGACTCTGAACACACAAACTCAACGTTTTTATTGCTTCAAAAATGTTTTAATACAAATTTTCGCGTAAATAAATATACAGTTATGCTATTTCAAGTTGTTTTTAGTTTATGAAAACTGTTGTGTGTAAGTAAATTTCAATATAAATTCAGTCACTACTCCCAGAATCCGGATATCAACAAAAATTTATTAAAAAAAAGATCGGGTCCCTACAAGAAATCGTAAACATCACACAAGATCAATTATCCCAATTAATTGAAATAAAACTACTTTTATCGATTTTATGCGTGGTTTATTTTAGATTATACTTTTCCGACGTTTCGAATGCTTTGCAGCACCCATAGTCGCGGGAGGACTAAGATGGTGAACGGTTTTGAGGCCGTGCAGTGTTTAATTACTGTATCCCAATTAAATATGTGAACTCTTTTGCTTTCGCTTAGATGCCATGGTCAAACATACGGGCTTAAAAATAATTGGGCTTTCTACATTTACAACCAAATATCTATTTGGTAGGCGATTACAAAGAGAAGCAAGCAACCTTGATGGGGGAAGGCGGCAGGGTGCTAGGGGACAGGCGGGCGCGGCGGCAGCGTGTAACACAAATTATAAATAATAGGTGAACGTTATTTTTTCGAATACATATTTCATTTTATATTGTACGAGAACGCGTGGCGGGCGTCGCGGGAGTGGGGGTTAAAATAAAGAGAAGCGCAATTGAATTTTTAATATTTCATGAAGAGGGACGCGAGCGGGGCCCGACCGAAGCAGTTTTAATGGGGTTACGGCGAGCGTCGCACACACACCACAGTCGCGCATCGCTCCTGCACCACACACTACATATCACAAGTGTATATATTATTATCTCAATATTTCTTAACTTGCCCTTTTTATTTCGTCTATTTTCGTCTCCAAGGCCTCCTTATCTTGATCATGGACGCTGCGCGTTTGAGCCAAAATCCGACGCGCGAGCCTACTGCGATCTTGTAGTGTTGTCACGACGCTTTCACGTCTTTCTTACTGCTGGCACAGTGGTGGCTTATTTGTTTACCTAGTGCATTTCCACTAATCACAGGGTTCACAGCCAAGCACTAGTACATAATGAGTAAAAAGCTTTAAAAAATAAATGCAGAACCTAATTGCCTTTCGAAGCGTGGGCGAACCAAATAGGCTTCATTTATTTTCATCATATTTACTGTCCCCGAGACGTGACTCTGTGCTCCTGTTGCATAAACTACTATCAAGTTTATTTTCAGCTCATTAAAATCTAATGTTGCTAGTGTACCTTCATGATAGGGTTATTATGTCAAACCGTACGTCCGTGGAACAGCCACCGGTGGCGCGTTCGAAAGTAACTCGATTGCAGCCACCCCGCTGCGAAGGGCGAGTTTACCGATGCCACCCCCATTCGCCCTGGAACTTGGCACGTACACATAGAATTGCGATGATTTGCCCTTGAAATAATTACTACCTGTAATTGCTTGTCGCTTCAAGCTAATTCACTAGCACTACAGTGCTGCAGCTTTGGCTACGATTGAATTTCAACAAAGAATTTGGTGGGAAAACGACGTTCTTAGTATTTAAGTACGTACTTATGTCTTATAAAATCCTTTCCATCAGTATGAATATTTTTTCACAAGAACTTTGAAACTCATGGTCAATTATAACAGTGACAAAATTGCCACAATGCTTGTCCTCACTGTGTCAATTTTGTCACTTTTCAAACGTACAGGACAGGTGAAGCCTACGTATAAAAAAAATTGTGACGGTCATCATTTACGGGGCCGTAAGCCACTTTATTTTCGTGAGACAGTGACAAAAACTTTTTGGGTACAATGGCAAAAATCGCCAGTGCACACTACCTATTAAAAAAGTTAGAGAGTGAGACATAGTTTCATATTTAGTTAGGTAAACTAAACAATAGGTATAACACTGTGTGCATATCGTCAGCCGGACACATCCGTGGTGTCGCGTGGCGGTGTCGGTCGCCTGCCTCATTCACCTCATATAGTTTTGTTACTTGATCATAATATCCTGTACTATATTGTTTAGTTTTGACTTGTAACACAATATAATGGGCGAATAGATGCGCTTGTGACGCGCGATTGAATGAGGAAGTGATATTTTATGGTCTCAAGCGCTTTGGCTATGTCGCCTGGTGAAAGCAAGCGGGTGTACTAACACGGTTGCGGGCTCGAACTCTTGGTCAGGTTAAAAAGGAAATATTACACTATCAGCATGTTAAGGAGAATTTTAGTGCAATATTAAAAAAAAATTGGTTTTAATTATTCACGCCTATCGGTGTTCGATAGTGAAGTTGCAAGGTAAAGAGGTCACGGATCCGACTGGACCCCAGCTCGGTGACCCACATCGGCACAATACGCTTCCGCCAAGCGCCAAGCAATTAAGCTCTACACCAGACATAAAAAATTACCGAAACAAAAGCGAAACGGGGGTCTGGGAGTCCACTCGGCCCAGCCACCCTACCGCAGTTACAATTTATCATAGCAAATAAAAATACGCGGAATTAAAAAGAAAAGGAATAAGAAATTGGAGCGAGAGGGAACGTTCACCGCCGAATGTTGAAAATAATACTATATATTTTCACTGCCCCCTTGGGGGTGCACCGGGCAGGGGGACCTAACCAATTAAAAAAAGTATTACTCGGCCGATTAATGTTTGGTGGTCTTGAATTATACATGATCGATATAGGCGTTTTATTTGACAGTGACAATCGATATGTTGTACGTAAGTATCAATTTTGACGCTGTAATTCTGCTGTCCCCATAACAAATCGCAATACTTTCCTAGATGACAAATTAAAAATGTATTTGTAGAGTATCAGTTGGTTTGTTAAAAGCTATGTTTTCTGATGAGTTAAATAGTATCGAGGTTTAAAACAGTATCATCAACCCACATAGTACACAACTGGAGATAGGCCTCCCCCAAGGCACGCCACTGAGCCCAGTATAATGCAGTAGAAATTAATTCCAATAAAAACTACGATTTAGGTAGTTACCTAAGTCATTCTTGTATAATATTGTTACCGATATTTGTATCAGATTCTTATCAAATTATCGCCGATGACGTCAGGACCCCATCAAAATTTCTTTATAGCCGTCGAAATTACCCTAATAAATTATTGAGCCCTAATCAAACTATACGTTAATTACTCGTTATTAATAAATTATACGTGATGCTAGCGGTGGCGGCCATTTTGTCTGTTAGTGGCTTAATTTAAATATATTATTTTTTATTGATTCATAACTGTGTGTATATCGTATGTGACTTACGACATTGAATACAATGAAGTAGAAATTATTCATTTTTTATACAGCAAGGAAAATGGAAAAATGCTTGTAATGCGTGTATTCTTACGTGTTTTAGTAACTATTTATTGAATACATATAAGTATGAACCATAGTAGTGAAAGTAAAGGGGAAAAGAGGAGAACGAAGAAAAACCTACATAGACCAAATAAAAAATGGGTACTTTATAGAAGCGTTGGAACACTTGTTCAGAATAGACATACTTAAATATTGCTACTTACATAATACATGCATACTAATTAATATATAAGAAATGAGTTATAGTCTACATGGGGTCGCTCGCTGCTTAAACGAGTCTTGATAATTAGATACTACCTACTACTTAATGGCTACATTCACTTTTCTGGTGACATTTGTAAGTTTCTGCGCGAACCAGGATATTTTTCAGGTCTAGTCAATTGAGTACCTACCCTCAATTGACTAGACCTTTTTCCTTCAAAATTAAGAGAGATTCAGACATATTGGTATAAATGTAAAAAAATAAGTTAAACATTATTTTCAATTAACTTAATTAATAATCACACTAGAGCCTACTATTATTCTGCGGTTCATACCGCGTGCGACTTACACTTGGACGGTTTTTTCTACTCCGAACCCCTACTGAATGGAAAACCTTCTAATTAAAGCCCAGTGCTTGATCCTCAGTTTTGAATTGGTAATCATTTCATATCAAAGAATTCTATTCATGGTAGTCTGTTGCCTCTCGATCTATTATATTGATCTCTGTCTGCTTCCAATTAGTTTTGTAACGTGGCTCTCTCGCGTAGTGTCCTTGTTAATTTATTACATTAATTTTCTAGTTTCAATCACTCGCTACACTGATTATTACGCCCGCCCACCAACTTTCTGTTTTTAACCGGCTTCATTAACCGGCTTCAAAAAGAAGGTTCTCTATTCGACGCGTATGTATGTAATATTGATAAAAATGCGTAATATTAATATATGTTAAGTCTATGTGGGCTTCTAAACAAATTTACCAAATTTTATGAGTGTATGTATGTATGTATGTATGTATGTATGTATGTAGGTATGTATGTATGTATGTAGGTTTGTCCACGGATTTCTCAGAAACTACAAGTCCGATTTTGAAAATTCTTTTTGCAATAGTTAGAGTATTTTTCAACTTAGGGTAGAGTACAAGTTTCATCAAAATCGGTCCAGTAGTTTAAGAGATATAAACTTTTTATGTTTTCAGTAAGTTATTGTAACGTAGACGTTCGAGTTTCGTGATAGTGCTGATACCTATTTTGGTAAAATAAGTCACTAAAAAGTGTTAAATAAACTATTTAAAAAAAAAAAAAAACCGACTTCAAAGTAAATTATCTAAAAAGCATAAAATAACGAAAATATATTGAAGTCGGTGTCAGCTGGTGCTAGTGTTAGTTAACTTGATGTGCTAGCACCGACTTCAATATATTTTCGTTATTTTATGCTTTTTAGATAATTTACTTTGAAGTCGGTTTTTATTTTTTTAAAAATAGTTTGTTTTTTTGAGGTAGGTAGGTACTCTCGAAAAATTATATGAGGTATTTTATAGATACACCAGCCATAGGTTTCGAAAGAAGAACAACTGAGAAAGGAAATTACAAAGTACCTACATTGAGTCAATAGGACTGTTATGATCTCATTATAATGTTAAAAAAATTTTGAAATCTATTACTGATTGGTCTGACATATTCCACAATTTGACCCACCAAATTGTAGAATTTCAAAATAATCAGTAATTCAATGAAATCCGTGATTTGCTTGAATCTGATTACTTTACTCATCACATTATTTCTCAGTACTAAAACCCGCAATAATGGTACTTAAATAAATATTTTTTACTCTTATTATCTTTATTTTCTCTTGTTACTACCTGCTAGGTAACATACTCGTGCATTAATATTGGCCGCCAGCGAGCCATATTATTGAGTTTATTTCCTTGTCTATACGCCTCGCTCGACAGCTCGTTGCATGCTAACGTAACTGATTAAATATTTAGTATTTTTCCTAGCTAGTTAGACGGTAATTAATAATATCGAAGTCGGGCACTGAGAAATTGCTACAACCATGTTAGTTTTCTGCTAATTAAAGTTCATATCGTTTAGTCAACTATTTTGAAACCACTCTCTTCAAATCGGTATTTTTAAGATTAATAATTATTGTATATCGAATACCGAAAAAATGCGTAGACTGGAACCCAAAATAATTGAAAATAGAGGGTAATGGAAAAATGGAAGGGAGGCCTTTATCCACAAGTGGTACAGTATATTGATCAATCTGTAGGATGTTCAATAATGTTCATTGGGGACCGAAAAGGTGATTCTCTAGTAAAATATTCGCGTATAATAGCGCCCTCTATACACCTTACGGGTATTAGTGCACGGTGATATTTTGTCTGAAGTGCAAGAGCGTACTTTACACATAATACGTGGCACGGGGGGACTGAGTAGAACACTAAGGACTGAAACAAACAATGCTCACCGACGCTATACCTACCTGTGCCATGCGGCGTCTGCACCACAAATAAAATATCCCGTCACAATTGTTTTAAATTTGTTCAAGATAGTAATTATATTATTAGGTTACTGGTTTTAAATAATTAATACAAATAAATGTAGGTAAGTACTTATATAGTAATCGTTAATGTCTGTAAAAATTTGTTGCCGGTATCGTGATGACTGGTTTAAAAAAAGTACACGTACTATCACGGACACGAACGGTGTACACTACCAGTTTTCAATCAAAATCGTTTGAACGACCCGCTAGCACGTATTTTGGGCCGATACGTGCAAGCGATGGTCGCCATAAAGGTGATACACCGCTTGTGACCGCGAGAGTACCTACTGGTGTAACTACTGAACTACTTGCCTACTGCAGAAATACTCGTATGTAAAGCACATACAGTGTAGATATAGCGTATCCTATCCGGCCCGAAACCGTATAAATTCACTACAAAAGCCCAAAGACCTCAGAAACTATACTACATAATACATGTAAAAAAGAGTCAACGAAAACGCGCAGAAAAGCCACTGCACCTTTGATCTTCATACTGGGAGCCTCTCAGGGGGCAGTGCCATTACAGTATGCAGATTTTATACTTTGTGTCATTTTTGTGCGAACCGTGCCGCCTCCCTCCCAGATGCAACGGGGCCGTCCCCGCGCCCCGCGGGCCGTGCTACTTAGCTGATGACTTATTAAGAGTGCATTCTTCAGAGGTGTCTGGCTGTCTCTGTAGGTTTAATGACGTGGGTGGTTGGGGCAGATTCGGTGCTCCGAGGGTGTCCCACTTTTGTCACAATGCCATGTTTGTGGCTCGACTTCACGCCTGGTGGTTACATGAAGGAAAGCCATCATCATCACTGCGGGTATTGGTTTTATTCGAAACCAGGTCTTGCTTAAGGAACATGTGTTAAGAGTTGAAATGCCTGCATGACATTTTTGCGCAAAACTTTGGTACTTAGCTATCCAACCAACATTTTTTTAAAGGCGATGAGGTCTTTAATCTTAGGGATGCACGGATATTTATTAGAAATTATCTTGTTACCATTATAATATATTAAATTATCTATAGTAAAATAAAATGTTTGCATTTCGTTTTTGGGCTATATTATACAAATGCTATTCCCAAAGGTTATATAATTTTCAATGAAAAATAAAAACTTTATCCGCAAATAAAATAAAAATAATTTACATTGATAGGTCCTTCAAAAAATATTAATTAAATTATGGGCATAAACATAAATTATGTAACACAATTATTTAAACAAAATCACGTCGACCTAAACTATACTTGTACAACGCTGTGTCAAATAATCATTTTTAAACGCGGACATCGCGCATTGCGAGTTACGCTCAGAAAAGTTCCCGGCCTAAATTACGAGTCAGGGTTGTCAGAGCTGATGATAAAAGCTATCTGACAGTGGATCGGGGAAAATTAAAAGGTCTCCTGTTGTATTTGTTCGTCATTTCCGTGCGGCACGCACGCGATCACCGGTCTGACGCCTTCAATGACCTTATAGGTTTATTGATAAGAAAATGTCTGAGAAGTTCTTCCAGTGTAGAAAAAAAGCTTTAAAAGCATTTAGTTTATGTCTTATTTCATTAAGTTAATGTGTATAGTAATGTGTTTGAAATATATACCATTTTACAGGTGTACTTGGTAAGTTAAAAGTATTTGATCCTGGTCGAAATAAGTTGACTTTTAGGATAGAACTAATAAAAAAATTAATGAAAACTGTTTACTAATAACTATAGTTTTGCCCCCAATATTTTTAATTACTGATACAAATAAATTAACGTTTATCTTATAAATGGATTTTTAATTCTATTTACATTCCATTACAAAGGTAATAGAGCTAGAGCTAGAAACCACTAGTTTTACTACAACAAAACTATTGCAGCATTATACATAATTTTTTGGTAAAGTGGGAAGATGTACATAATATATCATAAAACGAGCTGACGACTCTTGTGGAAAAACAACAATTTTATATGTAATACAGTCTAACGAATGACCTTTTCAAATGCTCAGTAAAAATATAATGAAAGAAATAAGAAATGGCTTAAAAAATGTATGATAAATGTAGTAAAACGGCTGTTTTAATAGGGTTGTGCTGTCTTGCCGCAAAATTACGGCTAATACCGTAACTAGATAGGTAACTTCACACTGTGTCATTCCCGAGGCGTTTTTTGTGGCTAATTATACCACGTTTCTAGCTGCTGACAGCCCTACCGTGGGTATGACGTACTTACTATCACACGATTTGTTTGTATAAAAATAAAAATAATCTGAGTGCAACGTCGAGTTATTAGAGGACGTGTTTGTTCGATTAATTTTACCTTCATATATTTCTTAAAGTAGAATTTACGTGACTGTATAGATGGATAGTATGATTTGTACAGAGCTCTATGGAGAACGTCGTTTCGCATCGGACTTGTGATCTTCCGTGTAACGTTGATCGCGTTTTTAGTACAGGCTCTGCCTAGTTTGGGATCGGATAACCGTGTGTGTATTGTCCAAAGATATTATTATTATTAATCGTGATATAGGACAGTTAACTGCCCAGCAGTGAGACGTTACAGTTTATGTATAAATAACATTACTAATCGTATCTTCATTATATAATGACCCTGGGCCATTAAGTTTTTATAATGTCCATCAATTAACCTTTATGGCGCTAAGTATGAATGTAGAATAAAATTGAATCAGTTATAAATGGGTGGGAGTGTATAAAAAGTACCTACTTAAGTCATTAACATCACTAAGTTATAATCTACTTTGTATTTATTGTACGCTATAAAGTTGTGTTACTAATGTTATTTCCATTTGTATACAATATGTGTAGTAGTAATAGTAGGTACATGCGTCGGATGGGCATGTAAAAAGTCAGTCCTGCGTCTGACATATCCCCGGTGAAGGCAGTCTTTCCCATTGAATCGTGAGAGTAAAGGAAGAGTGTCTGTAAAAGCACTTGTACATCATAACATTTTCGCCTAGATAACTTATCTTGTGAAAGATTGACCTTACGATACACCTTGTGTATGCAGTTTAGAATCATCCCTGATACTTTTACTCCGATGCCGGTCAAATTACAAAACATAAAAATACTCTCATTAACGATATGTTAATTATTAATACGTGTGAAAGCCATATTCTTCTCGGTAATCGCGTCGGATCGCCGCAACATACGGATTAACCGGTCACATACACGGTCATTATTATGTTGAAAGGTTTAAAAGTCCCGTACATGTTGGCCACAATGGTCCGTTTTGCCGGACACCGCAACTATGCCCTTTACTGGTATCGCGTGCGGCCCGCTGTGAAAAGGGAAGTTTGTTACGAAATGTAACACATTGTTTTTCGCGTTTCAATTGCAGCATTTGAATGGTTGTCGTCAAACACTTATTTTTTCAGAAAAGGTCACCGTTGCTCTTTGTTTCACCAGACAAAGGCACCAAAAAGTTACTCTTTTATAATATAAACTTTTCCCTCCTCATAATAAGTTTGGCTGCCTTTGTAAAATTTGTGCAAGAAGTAGAAAACAACAAACAATGTTATACAGGGTGGAATTTTGTAATGCCACCTGAAGGGGAACTACTCTTAATACTGTTGATAGAAAATTTTACTCAAAAAAAACATTCCTTTATTTTTTTACGGAAGAAAACTGCATTCAATGGTTTTTAAAAATTCGCTTGCCGCACCCGGTAATCGAACCGACTAAAATCTCTAAAAGTTGCACCCTGTACTTTTATTGCATCGATCGTTAGGGTCAATTATAAGGATGAAATCTCTCTAACAAACTTCATAAATTAAATGAAAGGAAAACAATGAAATCTTAAATTCGTTAGAAGAATAAATATGTGTAACCAAGAAGATGGAGCCCATTTCGAGCAATTATTTAGTTTGTTTACCATTTTTTGTAAATAATTAAATTAATTTAACATTTCATTGTTTTCCTTTGACGATGCAATAAAAGTACAGGGTGCAACTTTTAGAGATTTTAGTCGGTTCGATTACCGGGTGCGGCAAGCGAATTTCTAAAAATCTTTGAATGCAGTTCCCTTTCTTTGAAAAAATAAAGGAATGTTTTCTTTGAGTAAAATTTTCTATCTACAGTATTTAGAGTACTTCCCCTTCAGGTGGCATTATAAATTTCCACCCTGTATATACTATATAACAATTTCTGTATGTATGCATAGAATTTTAATTATGTAGAGTATTTGGAGGTAGACAAGGGTACAAACTTGACATTTGACTCCGAGATTTTTCCGGAATATAACGTAGCCTATGATATCACTCTACACCTTTGCAACTATCTACATACATAGGTATATCAACTCATCAAAAATATTTCGATCGGAAGTTAAAGCGACAACTTCGACTATCGTATTTCATTGTATAATGATTTGAAAATTATCTATGTTATAATAAGAGTTAGGGTATAGCAAGAACAGTCAGCCTAACTGAGGATATACCAAAAATAGAAGACGTAGCTAGAAAATATAAGACGCATCCAGAAAATAGAAGATTCATCAGCCAGAAACGAATAGAGAACCGTCTCTGTTGTGAAGTCAGGTAATTATTAAATCTAATTACATTTATCGGGTATCTATTCCGTAATGACATTTGCTCCGTGACCTGATAGAATGCTAAACACACGAGACGCGGGGGCTTCGCTCGATCCTCGCGGCTTAGTCTTTTCTCACGCGTCCTTGACCTTGGTAATACCGCGCGAAATGCTATTCTTATTTAACCCTGCCTTTTTAAACTTCAAGTATTTCATTCCATTGCTCATAAAAAAATACAATCCCTCAATTTTGAACTTATTGCATCAGTGTATTATTAACATTTTTCTCTTATGCTTAAAGCTGTCCAGTTTTCTATGCCTACCATTAAACAATATTAGACTGTTTGACTCCACGGAACTGAAATGGCATTGAACTAATAACTTAATTAACTGAATTTTTTACCTCATAATCGAAGTCATGTAAACAATACCTACACAACAGTGAGCTCGGCAAGTTACAAATCAATACCATTACAGGAAAGTTCGTGCAATACTATAATAACACTTTAAATAACACCTAAAAGACTACAATTTCGTCCCACACCACGTCTCAGTTTGCGCCTTGAAATCATTAACCCGACGGTTTTAATTAACCATTGTTGCGATTGTTTCTGCAAAACCAATACCGGCGCAGAGTTCGCGCGATCGAATCCGACGTGTCTGTCTATATTAAGTTAATTATATCAAAATGTAAGTGACATTCTTTACCGACTTGAATATGAGTCGATACTTTATTGTACACTAAGAGGCGGCGATGGTAACAAAAAATATTTTTATTTTAACCCTTCGGAGCCCTGGCCTATTTTTTTTTGCGCGGTTTTTTCGTGTTCCTATTCGAGCCAACGGGCTCCGAGTTATTTAAATTATTCAATCCATACTTTTAAGTGTGATATGACAAGAAGCTTCTACACACAACAGTTGCTTAAGCCACAATTAAGAATCAGATACGTTTATCTCTAGCTAACCGTGTCTTGGCCCCGTTATATCTAACATTTACCGGTAAGAAATAAATAATTTCAAATCAAAATTACACCATCGCGGGCTCCTGGACTATTATATAGGGTACGTTGCCATTGTTCGTACCTATACCGTCTCGCTCGATTTTATAGCTTTAATACAGTGATTAAGTACCATGGCGGAAAGCCAGGCCGGGCTAATTTCGAAAACTTGTATTCGCTCCCTTTTAGGTCGGTATTACGGGGGGGGGGGGAGCTGTGGGGTCACTGACTGGGTCCTGAATTAGTACGACATCTGAGCTGGGAACGCGCGTTGCCATCGACGCCCGATCAAGCGATATTTTCAGATGTTTATACAACACGCGAATTAATGGTGGTTTTTGTAACAGCTATTAATGTATAGTAACAGTGGAATTTGACCAGTTAACGTCATATTCACTATATGAATTCCGTATCAGTGATTCGTCCTGTATAAATTCATGGAATGGATTTTATCATAGGTATTGAGAATTGCAATATCACAACACGGAAATAGGCAACCCGAAAATATTTTTGAAAGTAATAACATTCAGAAATATTTTTTGTCGGCTTTGAGCTTACGGCACGTTTCTACCGATTTATTGCTTAGTACTTAACAAGTATTGTTATGAAAATTATGCTCGATATGGTAAGTCTATTTCTAATTAAATGTCTAGTTTGCAACAACGTAAAATATAATTAAAAATCGATTTTTATTCAGAATAAATTAGATATGTCCTCTAGCTCTTATACTGTTTCTAGATTAATCGACTTCGTACGTTACGGCATAGTAATTTTAGCTAGCTAAAACTCAGTTTACACAGAAAGCTCGCAGTGGCTTCAAGTCATAAGTATGACAAAAAAGTGGTAAACATGTAATGCGTATCCTTAAAAAGGTAACAACTGCACGTTATCCGCGTAGTTCTTGTCGGGTATCATCAGTGATGTGTCAGTAGATAGGTGTAGCCGAGCAAGCAGCGCTGGGCGGCAGGTGCGAAGCCGCCTCCACCCCCGACGCGTTTATTTTTGTTGCTTCTCTTTTTTCTATATGAATGTCCACTCACTTATTCATGCGAGCGGGATTGTAATTTTTTTTCTACTTTTTCCATGCGCCGTATATAGATATTTTGGCTACCTCCTATTTTTCCGAGACTATAAAACTGGGCCGGGGTCGTGCGCTTTCCCGCGGCTCCTGGGGGTGGAGGGTGCTCACAGTTAGAGAATTATTCATTGCCCGCCCCCGCCGAACCGGCTTCCCGTTATTTCTGTTTGTTATGAATTATGTCCGATGACTTTTCCCGACGCCCAGTTTCTTTCGTTTTCACTAATTACTTTTTCTGTAGAAACTATAAATCTTCATTCCACCGTAGTCCCGCGCGGTAATGACACCGGCCGCTCGCTCCGCGACCGTGTTTGCAATAAAACATTGTTTCCCTGTGTAAACTGACGTACTAAACGCTAACAAAAGATTCAAATTCACACTCTGCTGCCTACTAAAATATGTAGAAGAGCTCGCTGCCGGCCCGCTACAAATTTGAATTTCATGTATGTTTCACCTATTTACGGATGCACTCATTAATATCGTAAGTGATGTGTTCAGTTTTACGGCGCGTGATTTTCAACTTTGTAACAGGCGGCACAGCGTCGGTTACGCAATGGCGACGCTGGTTCGCCGCTATTTGTACGGAACGCGTGTTAAGATTATGTCGGTTGAAAAAATGCTGCAAATTGTATGACCCCCCATGAAAAAACATTATCGTTACGGGTACATCCGGCAGGTTATCTTTTCGTATGCAAATCTCGAGTGCTCACTGTTTGTGTGATAGTCGTTGTCGTTCAAATTGTTTATTGTACTCGAGCCTCCCTCAGTTCTCTGTAGGCGGGCGTCGGTGTTCTCGACATTAAGGACTCCGAGCTTCATGACGATAGGAAAAAAAAAATATTAGTTGGCACCCATAGTTGCAGAAGCTCAATTGCAACAAATACCTCTATACAGCTGCTTAACAAACCCACACCTTAAGTTCTCCGATTCGACATTTACCATGAAAAATCGCACATAGAATTAAGTGAAAAACTGGAATATTATAGGTATGTCATTTTCAAAGTAGCAACGTTACAAAGAACCGCTTTGATGAAAAGGACCTAGGAGTTAGTATTCATTCATATATATATGTACATATGCAGTGCTTGCGAGCGAAATCACAGGCCCGGACTTCGGCTGTCAGTCTGTAATAGTTATAAATGATGTATTTAAAACTACAGGCAGGTGAATTTAACCTCTAAAAAATTACGTAGGCATGGTAAAGTACATGGTGTGGTACATGGCACAGTTTAAAAATATTTTGATTAGTATAACACCAAGTAGCAAGAGTAGATTTTTTTAGAAAACTTTATAATGAACTGTAAAACATTATGTATGTGAGAAGATATAATTCCTTCATGAACGCAACAAAATATAAACTTTTATCAGTAAGGTAGCACTGACATTTATAAATAGGTATATTAATTAACCTTGGTGCGAAAAATTAATTTGAACTTGGACGTTCAAATAATAATTTAATTGAAAGCTAAAAAAACGAAATCACTTACTCAGTGTAAAACACGCTAAGATAATAGAGGTCTAGAAAAAAAAAACTGTACCTACTCTTCGTCGGGCGTCGGCACTCTTATCTATCATGATACATACTTACGTATCAGGTTGCACGATATTTACAATCCTACGGATTCGCGAATATGTTATATACTATATTATATTGTATAATATAGTAGATATAAAACATATTATAATGTGCGTAATAATAATAAAATGTATATTTCACTAAAAATAGAGTACAATAAGGTCTTACAATAATAAAGTTTCATCTATTTAGCTACTCTAAGTCAGCATGTGAAACAAAGAAAACATAATAATTGACTTTACCTATAAAAGACATTAAATATAATTAAGAATAAGTAATTATGTAATATTATTAATTATTATTCCTTTTCATAAATTATTATTTCATATTAAACATTAGTAAATTATAATTGGTATTAAATGTCAAAATCTTAAAAATAATTCCTTAACCGTATAGAATGACTTTTCAAGTAACCACTCTTTTAATTTACTTTTAAACATTGCTAAATTCATATTTTTAATATCGGTAGGAATTGCATTATAAACTTTTACACACATTGCATAACAATTATTTTTGAATAAGGCTGTTTTGGATAAACAACCAAACACCAACCTGTTCCCGTTTCTGGTATTACGAGGATAATATTCAGAGGCCTTCTTAAATATTTGCGGCTGAGACTTCACAAATACCCCAATCTCATAGATGTACAGGCAAGCCAAGGTGAGAATGCCCAATTTTTTAAATAACAGCCTACAGGAACCATAAGGTGGAGTTCCAGTCATTGCCCTTATACATTTCTTTTGACATATAAATGCCCTATTTATATCGGTAGAATTTCCCCAGATAAGTAAACCGTACCTCAAAACTGAACCAACGTACCCATGATATGCCGTTATTGCAGTCTGCAATGATGCAGTTTTACGAAGTATTGACAGAACATACACGTAACGGTTAATCCTGGTGCAAATTTGATCAATATGCATTTTCCAGTTACATGATTTATCTACTGTTATGCCTAAAAATCTAACTTGGTCTATGTCATTTAATTTATGTCCGTTATAGCTGATTTGTAGTGGGTATTTTTTACCTCCTTTATTCAAAAATTGTATATAATGAGTTTTATTTAAATTTACTGTCAGATTATTGTTGTCGAGCCATTTTATAACTGATTCAATTGTACTATTAATCTCTATATTAAATTCATCTAAATTACGCGATGTCAAAACTATTGAAATATCGTCAGCGAATAATGTGCATTTATAATGAGTAATTTCCGGTAGATCATTGATATAAAGCAAAAACAGCATTGGCCCTAGGACGCTGCCTTGCGGAACACCACACTCATTTTTTAGATACTGAGATCTATTATGGTCTATAACAAAATCCTTCCCCAGACTAGAAATCTCTACACACTGTCTACGATCAGAAAGATATGATTTAATCCACTCCAGCGGTAGACCTCTTATACCATAATTTTCCAGTTTTTCCAACAGCAGTTTATGTGAAACAAAATCAAAGGCTTTAGACATGTCAAAAAATACTGCAACGGTCATTTGCTTTTTATCTAAGCTGCAAACAATATTATTAGTCAAATTAAAGGCTGCTAGTGTTGTGGATTTTCCCTTTTGAAACCCGTTTTGTTCACTTCTTATTATATTATATTTAGTTAAGAATGACCCAAGCCTTTTATACATAGCCTTTTCAAATATTTTCGACATATTTTCGTATTATTCTATACATATAGAATTACTTGTATGTTATATTCCCAAATCTGGCCCTGCACGTCTTAGGTCGCACGACACTAATAGACGTATGGCGCGCGCTCCTCTGATGTCCTGACAAAGAGTGACGCGAGACTATTTTTATTAAAACCCGCAAGCAAAGGCATACTTTTTTTTAATAACTTATGTACGTGTGGGTCGAGTCATTTGAATTGCACTCCGGGTTAGTTCGCGGCACACGGCATGAGATTTTTTCCCCAGAAAATTGTGGAGTGTTGCCCTTTGTGAGTGCGCTCGCCGCCTTGAGTCTCGTTGGTTTGTTTCAAAATATTTTCCCTTTTCACTTTGCGTGTACGGGTCTCGGACGCACTACGCGTTCCATGAAACTGGCCAATAATAGTTCACTTGTTTAGTGTTATTACAATTACAATATTATTTCAATCAATGAATTCTTATTAATTCTTATTATCTTATTATAAATTCTTATTGTAATTAGGGTTCGATTGTAATTATATAAGTGAACTACCTAAATAATTATTATATATCTTTGTTAAGATCACTTTAGAACAATATTTGACTTTCTTTTGTTTATTTTAAAGTTGCCCTTTACATTCCTAATATTATTGTAATCCTCCTCATAATTTAATCTTTTTATTGTTTTTTTTAAGCAATCAAATTTCTCCGTATATTTTTAGGTAAATTTACATAACTCATCCCTTATTTTCACAAAATTTCTCATTTTTCGTTCTAATAGGTTTTGGTAAGAGCATAAAAATACTGAAACGCTTTTTCAAAAATGCTCTATATTCATTCACTTTTATTTGATTCTGGCCGCGTAAAATATTGCATATTCATATTGACGAATGTATTCGAAAGCAAATCTCGGAGCTAGCAAAAAACACTGAAGCTTAAAAAAAAACAAAATTTACAAGATCAATCTGAAAAATTCACGGTGTGCCTTTGACACGTCAAAGTTTCAAAGAATTTCAATGGGCGACGACTAAAAATATTGATGCAGTACGTTGGCTGCATGCTTAGATGTGTTATTCTATGCGTCCGTTGTGCTCTCACGTGCCTTTCATACGTTTTCCATCTCTTGGACGCTTTTCATGGCGACCTCGCCTTTACAAACATGCTATTTTTTATATTAGTATTTAGTTTATGGAACTGTTTCTTAGCTCTGTAGCTGTTCTTGAAGTCTCAGGATCCCGGGCAGCAAAATACTAGGATTTTTATATTATATCCCACTTCAAATAGGACGTCAAAAGAACAATTTTACAGTGATATCACCTGCGACTAAAGCCTCGTTCGAGGTTAATCTTGATGGCCTTATTCTTAATGTACCTATTGACGCTTCCGGACAGGTGAGGTTGACATTAAAATTCGAGATGTCAAGATTATACAACACTCAAAGTCCTGATGTCTATTACAACGTCTGTAATCTATTAAAATTTAATCAACTAGATCAAAAAAATGAATTAATGCGTGCGGAAGATTTGGTCTGAATATATTGAAATTTTTTATTCAGGTTATGTGTTTAAATAAGATTTGACGGACAGCCAGACTGCTGTGTATTAATTTTAAATATTTTTGGCGGCCACTGGACTTATTTGAATTTGGTATAATTCTGACTTAATATCGCTATACGGTTTATGTAGGTAAATGCCTCAAAATCTTCTTTTGTTTTATACCAGACGCATAAAATCACCATACTTATAAAATATTTATTTTATATGGAAACGGATGTTCTAACTAACTGATCGATTGACGCACAGACTTACATAATTCGACAATTATTATATTGCACTAACGATGTATTATTTCAACGTTACAACTACGTACATTTACAACTTAAGTAGGTATTATACCGATGAACATCTTACGTACTAAACGTTCTAACTAGTGGTCTAGTTATTTGTAGAGGATACCCTCCAGGTATCCCCAAATTTCGATAATCTGACGGAAAGAAGCAGCATGTATAAATTATTAATTTCTGGTGTAAAAAGCATTACTGGACTTAAGTGGCTAAACAATCGATGTCTCAGATGACAAGAGGCTGTGCAATTTCATTCAGCAGGCATCACTAACCATCAGACGAAGAACATTTTTCGTATCATCAACTAGCATAATGAATAAAAGGGGCTTTTCTTCAAATACCCAAAAAAAAAATTATCCGAAATATCACAGCTTCTACAGGAAACGTGCCTTAAACGAACGGCCAATAGTGCGGTCATAAACGACCAAGGCCATGGCCACTCGTGGCCAGTAAAATCTTGAATTTTGTATAGAAACGCTGGTGGTTGCGCTGGGGACCATTCTAGTACTGTATGATTGATAACGAAAACGTACTTACAATTCGTTAAGTGGTTGATCTCTATATATTTCATAACCATGATCTCCAGCGATAACTATCAGAAATTAGTAAAGTGTGTGAGAAAACTGATATTAGGAAATCTTTAAAGTGTTATTAGTATGGTATGATTGGTAATGAAAACGTACTTACAATTCGTTAAGTGGTTGGTCTCTATATATTTCACCATGATCTCCAGCGATAACTATCAGAAATTAGTAAAGTGTGTGAGAAAACTGATATTAGGAAATCTTTACTCAATAAAGTGTTATTAGTATGGTATGATTGGTAATGAAAACGTACTTACAATTCGTTAAGTGGTTGGTCTCTATATATTTCATAACCATGATCTCTAGCGATAACTATCAGAAATTAATAAAGTGTGTGAGAAAACTGATATTATAATATCAGTTTAGTGTGAGAAAACTGAATAAGAATGTGAATAATGTGTGTGAATAAAGTGTTTACACAGCAACGTGAACTACGCCAATTTACATTATGTCACTCCCACAAATAAAAGCTATCTAACGACATGTCTTAGCCATAAAGCTGGCTGCAGGCCGTGCCAAAGAAATATACATAAGTATATACACACACTTAAAAACATAACCCGCCCTCTGACGCAGTTGGGTAAAAACAGAAGTCACACCTTTATTATTAGTTAAATATAAAAACAAATAGAGTGAGGCTATAAAAATCATCTCTACAGCTCAAGATTTCCGTCTTCGAGGGAAATTGTCGGATTTCGAGAGCTCGCGCTGTGCTCGACGGCGGCGGGCCAGCGGCTGGCGACGTGAATATTTGATGAGGCAACGCTGCGCATGCGAACACCTGACTCCTGAGAACAGGCCCGGAGTTCTTGAGATATAGTGCGTTCAATCCAAACTGAGCCTCAGCCTTTTTGAAGCGAAACTTTTTATGCGACTTCCAAAAATGTTATCACTTAACGCGTTAAACGTTAAGCGTTAAATTTGTTAACCTTATGAAAGCGCAGCGTGTCGTCCAGTGTCGTTCGGTGTGGTTCGGTGTGGTTCGGTGTGGTTCGGCGTGGTTCGGCGTGGTTCGACGTGGTACGGTGTGGTACGGTGTGGTACGGTGGGTACGGTGTGGTACGGTGTGGTACGGTGTGGTACGGTGAGGTACGGTGTGGTACGGTGTGGTACGGTGTGGTGCGGTGTGGCACGGTATGGTACAGTATCGTACAGTACAGAGCGAGAGTGAAGTTTCACTTCTTCCGCGCGGAGGGACTCCACGCACGCACATTTTTTTTAATGCAATTATGACGAGACCGGCGAGCATTTATATATATAGCTGCACTACACTCACTGTCCATCGTCACCAGAGATTTTAGATATTGAGCCTCTTGAGCCAGGTAATTTCACCAGCTACCCTGCCCTGTTAAGAACATAGCATAGTCTTATTAAGTAATTTCAGAGAAAATGAAACAGCTGTATTTGATTCTTCTGTGTACTTAAAAACGATTACCTCAGTTTTGATATTTTTTTTTTCATTTTTCGTTTATTTTCAAACCTACTTTTAAGATGATTTTAAAACTTCACCTAAACTTCAATATACATACATATAAGTATCAGTTAATTGTGTATATTTCATGTACTTTTAGTCTCTAGTGAGCAAATTGACGCATTTTTTCAAAATCGCCTTAGTAACCGATTGATATGACTACGTATCTATTGACTTTTAAAATATAAAATTCCGACGTCGTTAAAAAGTATAAGTACTATTTACTTTTAATTACCTACTTCAAATTCTGACTTCCTATCGTATGTAGGTACTAATTGCAGCGGTCTATCATATCTACGATACGAAATAACTACAAAATTTGCAAGGACGGCAACATCGGTCGACGTGTTCGTCAAGCGGTAACCTCCCGAAGGCCGTCCGGCATACGCGAAGCATTTCACTAGACGGAAGACGTCTGGAATTAAAAGGAATCAAATATGAACGCAATGTACATGTTACATGAACGAGCCAGCGCACTCGGCGGCCGGGGGCTCCACAGCTCTCCGACAACTAAAACTTGTACATTAATAATGCGTTTGCTTACAATGCGCTTTAAATGTAGATCCAGGGGACGTCCCGCTCTCGCGCGCTGTAGTCTCGCTCTCGCAGCGCACACGACGCGCGCTCATGCAAAATGTACGAAGTAAGCTACTAACGTACCCCACTTCCCTCTCAAGATAATGCTGTTGGCGGCCTCCCGGGCCGGGGTTACCCCCCTGACTGAAACCACCCCTATCAGTCTTATATCGATGGTCATCGCACGCTCACTCACTGCCCGCCGCTCACTAAATCATCAGTTCAGTTGATATTCATGTTGTCATAGTATTAGCATTGTCTGTCAAGACTTTGCAGTTCCTTGTTTCAAACTCATTATATAAATCTAATCTAATCTAATGTACTAGCACAGTACCAGTGCTGGAATTTCAAGTTGTTTTTTTTTTCAGGCAAATGCCTTAATTGAATAATAATTACCAAAAAACCTCGCATGATGTGCCGTTATAACTCGACACCTTAGCGTCAATATGGTATGCATTGTAGCTTTAAGCTCTACATAGTTGCCAATTAATGCGGGTTGAAGAAGAGCGAATTCTAATTCTCGGAGACTTACGCAGATTTGAAAGTACGTGAATTATGCAAAAACTTTAGTGGACTTACTCAAAATGAATGCAGTCCACGTTCAAACCCCTCTCTTCAATAATGCAGTGAATAATTGGTCACCTGTCTTGCTTAAGCGATTTGATTCTAAGTCTCCGCTAGTCGGTTTTATTTTGGGTAATTTGTTAACTATATTAGTAAGTCATTGGCTGGATCGTTATTGGTAAATCGTGGATCTGTGTTCAAAAACTGCTATAGAACAGAATAAAATAAAATACTATTTATTGTACCTTCTTACACGAAAATAAAATACATTTTCAAGAATTTTCATTATTGATGGTAGGTCTTATCACTAAAAACAAACTCTTCCAGACAACAGCGGAAAATGTAATGTTTAGAATGAGCTGGCAGTGTAGTAGGTACCTACTAAATTGATATTAGTATAATAATATACCTATTAAATTAAATAAACCCGGATATCCGAGGGAGAAGAAAGATCCGTATCCGTTACTTTTTGGGTGCATCTTTGGCGTAACTTTTACTGTATTAATTTTCAAGATGAAATCCTATAGGTATATAGGTAACTAGGTACCAATGAAAAACTACGACTGTTTTATTTTTTTAAATCAATTATTTAGCACCTTTGTAACGCAATCAGTGTCAAGTGGCTTCAACTATCGTTTCAAGGTCACGCGCACCGACACCGATCCGTATGCGCGGATCTTGACACTAAAATATCCGTATTCGGATCCGTATCGGCGGATATACATTTTTAACGATCCGGCACATCACTAGTATTTAATCTTAAAATTTATCCTAATACTAGCTGACCCGCGCAGCTCCGCCCGCGCTTTAATTACATTTTGCTCCCCTTTTCTCCCTACTTCCTTGATTTATCTCTCTCCATCTCTCTCTCTTATAATAAAAATCTATTTCTCTCCCCTCCCGCTTCGGTCCCCGTCACACTTCCCCTCTTCCTCTCCCCGTTGTCCTCTCTGAACCCTCTCCTTCCTCTCTTTTCTCCCAACTTGCTCCCTCTCACTCCCCCCCCCCTCGTGCTCCACCTAACTCCTCCGATCACTCACTCCATCACCCTCCCCTCTCCCTCTCTTGCACCCTCCTCTCGTTCTATATATCCTCGTCAATCATATCAGCGGCATAAAATATACTTTATAACCTATTCTCAGATCTACCCGCAAAATTTCATACATATCGGTTCACCCGACTCTCGTGCACGTAACTCAGAGGTTCTCAGATTTTGTTGTGCAAGGCGTTGCGAACGTTCGACACTCGACTCTCGTGCGCGTACCTGAGTTTCTCTGATTTTGTTCAGCAAGGCGTTGTGAATGTTCAGGTGAAGATTCTCCCATACGACGTATTCTTGCTGCCCGTGCTTGAGAACTATGTTTAGAAAGTTGGGACCTGGCTCTCTTAGGCATTTTCAAATGTTTAAGAAAATGCTAATAGCGTGTAATATTCTAGCTCTGAAAAGAACTGTTGTTTAGCCCTGAAAAGAACTGTTGTTTAGCCCTGAAAAGAACTGTTGGTTAGCCCTGAAAAGAACTGTTGGTTACCCCTGAAAAAATCTGTTGGTTAGCCCTGAAAAGAACTGTTGATTAGCTCTGAGAAGAACTGTTGTTTAGCTCTGAGAAGAACTTTTGCGTAGGTGTAGTGCGATTTTTTTTATATTTCTTTCTTAAAAGAAATATAAAAAAAATCGCACGACAATTATTAGAATTCCGACCTCGCGTTTGAGCCGCGCGGGTACCATACTCATAGATCTAAACTCCCCTCCCGCATTCGCACCCCCGCCTTGGTGACGCTCACTTCGCAACGGGCCGTGCAGCAGAAATCTTTTAATTTATAAGCAGTAATATTTTAATTTCGCCATAACTTCAAAACCAAATGTCCAATTTTAATCATTCACAGACCAAATATTATCTACATAAACTGTACTTAATGATGAAATAATTTATTTTGATAAGGATTAATAGCATGAGTAAAATAAATGCGTTTAAATGTAGTCCAAACAAAATTCAAGATTTTTAAATAAAAAAAATGGTTGTTGGGCCTCACTCGACATAGCGTCGCGCGTGTGCCGCGGACTTTTTTGTAGATATTTATAAGATCTACAATTAATTAGAACATTTTATGGTTCTATCTTTTATAGTTTAGGCAGCGTACGCGAAATAATAAACTTTTCTGGTTGATTTTTTACACCTTGTGTCCGAAAAAACCCAAATATCTTACGGAACCCTATTTTTTTCCAAAATAAAATTTAGCCTATGTTACTCGTGGATAATGTAGCTTTCGAATGGTGAAAGAATTTTTAAAAACGGTCCAGTAGTTTTTGAGCCTATTCATTACAACCAAACAAACAAAGTTTTCCTCTTTATAATATAATATTATCTACATAAACTGTACTTAATGATGAAATAATTTATTTTGATAAGGATTAATAGCATGAGTAAAATAAATGCGTTTAAATGTAGTCCAAACAAAATTCAAGATTTTTAAATAAAAAAAATGGTTGTTGGGCCTCACTCGACATAGCGTCGCGCGTGTGCCGCGGACTTTTTTGTAGATATTTATAAGATCTACAATTAATTAGAACATTTTATGGTTCTATCTTTTATAGTTTAGGCAGCGTACGCGAAATAATAAACTTTTCTGGTTGATTTTTTACACCTTGTGTCCGAAAAAACCCAAATATCTTACGGAACCCTATTTTTTTCCAAAATAAAATTTAGCCTATGTTACTCGTGGATAATGTAGCTTTCGAATGGTGAAAGAATTTTTAAAAACGGTCCAGTAGTTTTTGAGCCTATTCATTACAACCAAACAAACAAAGTTTTCCTCTTTATAATATTAGTGTAGATGATAAATAAAATATATTCATGCTAACAAAAGAGAGAGATAGGCCAATTTTAACAAAGAGTCACCATACATTTATGATTAATGAGCGACATGAACCGTTACGATGGCCGCTGCATTAAATTTGAAAATATTTTTTCTAACTAGACAGGCGTTAGTCCGCAACCAATTGACAAGTGATCGTTAAATAACTTTACATAATGTTTTACATGCATTATATGTAGTGAATAGGTGGAGCTAACCAGACTCGGGACTGAATAAATCATTACGCACACCGCTTGCCACTAAAATATGCAATAGTTTTGTGTAAGTTGAACGCCTTGGGCGGGCGGGGTACTTAGTACCACATGATATTTTATTAAATAAAGTTACCCAGTTACAGCGTGTTATCCAACAAACTTTGTATAGTTTTGTATACCTACATATTTGTGCCCTCGGATAGTGTTGCCAGGTGCCAGAGGGGAAAAAGAAAACTAGTCGAACAAAGATATCGAAAATGAATTTCAAATTCAAGTGTACGCAACGATCATTTGAATACCCGGAACACCTGAGGAATCTAGAATGTAATATAAACATGTTTTAGTGCTCATTCTAAAATGAATGTTTTTATCAAGGTTTTACAATTATACAGTCAAATTCAGGCAGCACGATATAGAATTTATTTTTTAACAAAAAAATGTGCCTTCTATTTAGACAGTGCTTTCGAGGCTCCAGAATTTACTTGCTTAGATATCTATGTATAACGAGAACGTAAGGAATACTTAACAATAAACCCGTAACATTTTTGTAACGCGTTTCCATTTCGATTTGTTCGCCAGATTGTCAGGTGGTCCTGGAAAATTCCCGGGAATCCTTGTCACCACACTAAATGGGGCCAGATAAATGTTAATGAGTACGACAAACGTGGTGTACGTTACACTGGCCTTACACTATTTAACTTTGTTTGTTCACTGTACTGATGCATTTTTAATGTTAAGAATAGAGTTATTGTTAGCTTACTCTAGGTACCATTATATAGCCGCCTAACAGTTGTTACAAACGTATTATTTTCTTTTATGCCGTTAGTATTTGCTTATTTTTACTTAAGTAATAATTAAAAGTTTAGGTTATTAGTTACTATTAGAGATGTGCATATTTGATGCTTTTGTACCTGAAAGGAAATTGTATCACTTAAGGACTTCTGCAACAAAAATGGTGTCGATTATAATTTTATTTTAGTATTACCCATAATGTTTCTCATTAATAAAAATCAGTATATATTTACTGTCGGATTGATTGGAAAACCTTTGTTATAATTCAATACTATAATTGTTAATATTATTTGGGTATTTAAGCCATGACCAACCACTTAGGCCAAGTGCGATGGCATACTTTACGATATCGTCTTTTACGGTCAGCACATAGGGCAGCATTGTTTCATGCAGCTCCTCCAATCACTACGATTCCTTTTTTTATGCAATATACCTACCTACTTAAATTTGATCAATATATAATTATCTCTAGATAATTTATCGAGATATCAATCGATATGAGAAAACATCCCTGGAAAAAAATACAATACCACGACTAGTCATTGTGACCATAGTGATTGTATTTGAAATATTGTCAACAAGTTTATAAATCTACGCTTGTAACGGCCGTAATCATATTGTGTAGTATGGAGATGCGTATATTACCTGTCAAAAAAGACGGACCAGTCGTTTGCCTCTATATATGTATTTTGCTTAAAAAGATCCATAATCCGCAAACAAACCCACGGCGCATTCGGAGATATAAAAAAGGAAATTTATCATTTAGATATATTCGGATTCATGTAGCATCTGTTTGCCCGCAGGATGAAATTTTAATAAAATAAAAATACATAAATCAGTTGACTAAAGATGCTGTATATTTTATCACGTCTAGACGTTAACTCATGGTAATCGCTCAGTGTAGTGCATACGATTCAATTGGAATTTCATAGAAAAATTTATTAGATAGCTAAACGACGTGAAATAATTCAACACCTGAATCGGACTAAATTTGTTACCTATTGAAGAAATTCAGTAAAGTAAATCGATTACTATTCGGACTGTTTCTATGCCTATCTGCCGACCTGGCTATCTTTAACTACAATATTATAATATTCATAAATGTAGTTGCAAATAAAATGAATATTTATCAAATCATACCAACGTCCGTCGGCATTTCTATTAAATTGCCCAGCTATGGTGTACTACCCTATTATTTTATTTTAAAGTAAATGGAGATTGTACGACGCGGTGAAATTAGAATGATCTAAAGTCATCTAAGACTTAAAGACAAATCAAAAATCAAAGACTTAAATATCGAAGCGACTTGAAATTACAGTTAAATAGTTAGAGGAAGATATAAAAGTAGTGTATTACTAACAATGTAGTGTAATTGTATTTTTTTTTACTTTAACTTAATGACGAGTCAAGCTAGACTTTCATCTGATGAGTGACACGCTTGCCTATAGACAGCTGCATTGCACTGCCGCTCGTCACCCGAGAAATTAGTTACTAAATCTCTTTTTACCGTTAACTTCACCAGCTACAGTGCTCTTCACGCCGGCAAACAGCAATGTTTACACATTCATACTTGGCGGCATATCTGTCACTGCAGTAGTACCTACCTGGACGGTCCTTTACACCATTTCACCTAGTAAAATGTGTTATGATGTAGCTATCACTGAACCAAACTGTCATCGAGAAATTACAATAGTGAAATTAATATAGGTACAGTTGAATATAAAATGTTACGGCAGATAATTGGGAATACTGACTATTACTTCGTGATTCGTTCTTCATAACCCCAACAACCAATCAAAGCGGAGGATCCGTTTTTCAAATTGAAGTGATAGAGACGACGTAACTAGTTTCTTCCAATTGCAAACGACAAAACTGGACGGTAACGAAGTTTAGCTTTTAATTCCATGCCTCGTGTACAGTCGTCCCGTGAAGTTTTGGAACGCGGTTCCCCGGGAGAAACTGCATGTCCGCGACAGGTAATTATTAAAATCTATTGTCGGTTGATAGGAGTAAAAAAGACATTGCTTTTTTGTTGTTTCAATTTGATTTATACCTACATATATACTTATACATATATTAAATATAATTATCATTACTAAAATTATAAACGAGTATAACAAATATGCAAAATATTTATGCTCTTCGCTCGCGCTTCTTCACTCCATAACGAGCTAAAATAACTCAATGCAACTGAAAGTTTGTTTATTTCAGGATGCATTTCTCTATTAGAGTGTACCTCCGAATACACGGAGGCTGTTTTAATTGATCTTGGTCGTTTTCTATTCGTTCCGCGATCGGATCGTATCCGATTGTGTTGGAGCTCTATATCGACATTTAGGACCTCGCCGATGGCGTCAGTAGACTACGTACGCGTATTAAACTGCAATATATTAATATATTGCAGTACAAATGGCGCAGTAGAAAGTAGCCGATTTTGTCAACAAAACAATGTATGATTAGAATTGAAACCCATTAGATGCATCGAATACAAAGTTAAGATACCGCCTGCAGGCATTGTGCAGTGATGGTATGATGTACCGCTCGGTTAATCAGAGTATTAGCATTGTTGTGCCTCGGTGTCAATGATGCGTACTGTGTCGGCATCGGTCGAGTATTCCCATTACATGATTACGCTAACAATTTGAACGCATTTAATAAATCCGATTGCTATGTCAATCGGCAATTAGATACGAGCAGGAACTATTTTGTACTCTGTATATAATCATCATCATCAGCCGGAAGACGTCCCCTGCTGAACATAGGCCTCCCCCTTAGAACGCCACAATGAACGACCATTGACTATTTGCATCCACCGGTTACCTGCGACGCGCACAATGTCGTCTGTCCACCTAGTGGGAGGCCTGCCTACGCTGCGTCTTCCGGTTCGTGGTCGCCACTCAAGAACCTTTCTTCCCCAAAGGTTATCGGTTCTTCGAGCGATGTGGCCTGCCCATTGCCACTTCAACTTGCAGATTCTGAGAGCTATGTCGGTGGCCTGGGTTCTTCGGCGAATCTCCACATTTCGGATTCTGTCGCGCAAAGAAACTCCGAGCATAGCTCTCTCCATGGCTCGTTGTGTGACTCTGAACTTCTCTAAAAAGCCAGCCGTTAGAGACCACGTCTCAGTACCATATATCATCACTGGCAACACACACTGGTTAAAAACCTTCGTCTTCAGGCACTGCGGTATTTCGGACGAGAAGATATCGCGTAGTTTTCCGAACGCTGCCCATCCGAGTTGGATTCTTCGGGCGACCTCTTTGTCGAAGTTGGACCGACCTAACTGGATAGTTTGTCCTAGGTATACGTAGTGGTCAACAACTTCGAGTGTATCGTTCCCAACAACTACCGGTACGCGTGCAACATGGACTTTAGACATGATCTTTGTCTTGTCCATGTTCATTTTAAGACCCACCTGTTGGGAAACGCTACTGAGGTCGCTGAGCATCGTATTGAGGTCCTCCAGCGACTCTGCCATAATGACTATATCATCGGCAAAGCGAAGGTGAGTGATGTATTCGCCATTGATGTTGATGCCGAATCCGTACCAGTCCAAGAGCTTGAAAACGAAAACAGTTTCGGAGAAATAACGTCTCCCTGTCTCACAACGAATAGAATATGGAATCTAAAGTAATAGAATATGGAAAAGAACAAAGTTACAACATGTTTAATAAACATTAGCTGAACAAACGAATTAACAAAACGATTATTATAGGTATACGTACGTTTAGTCCTGAAACAGCTGAACTACGGGAGACGTAGCCCGTAAGAAGCAATCGCCTCTTCCATCGGATGTTGGCAACCGCAAGCCGTATTCGCATGCAAGGGCCAATCGTACTAAATAATTCAATCCCAGATCACTGCGATAGCGATGTAGGGAATCTATTCGTGTCAGGAGATGTTCTGGGTTAGGAAATGAATGTTGTGGCTGCCTCTTCAATGGGATGACGGCATAGATTCGTAATGCCATTATCTGATAGATCCTGAGAGACAAGTAAGAAAATAGTTATCTGGTAATGTTGGGTTTTTCTGAATGATGAAAGCATATTCAGCTTAAAGAAAGTATCATATTTATATAAGGTACCGTCAGTGTGGTAGAGGTTAGGTGGAATGAAATAAATATAATCTGATGCAAAACGGGTAATCCTTGAGTGATAATGTTTTTAATTCAGGAAGGAGAATCGTGTATTTTTTGTAAGATGAATATTTTTTTGGTTAACGTTTTGGTTAAATCAGAACTGAGTACTTTCAGATTTCTTTCTTATTTCGGTCATGACTCCATCCCCCATTGCCTCAGATTTATCCAATCCATCTTTTATCCGAGTCTGGTATGCTTGATTGATGGTGGCAGTGACGATGCAGGAATATATAATGTGGATATGTTATAGTGTGCGGTACATAAGTAGAATTCCTCCACCATGACTTGCGTTAGTAATATCATGGATTAGACATTGAAAAAGCTTGGTGCACTAGTAAATTTATTTTCTCCAGAATGTCAAGTCACACGAGTCTCTAAAAAACGAACACTGGCTTAGCTTCAATATTCTACAATGGACAATTTATTTTTGAATACTATTATTATATCTATAGCTTTAGGAAAAAAAAACGTAGAGGTACAAAAATGCGACACATTACTTCCAAAATGTGTGATCCTTTACTGATTAATGCAAGAGTAAAATTATGCAACGACATATCCCGTCACGTACAATCCAATTTCTTGGTTGTGTAAACATTGGTTTCCTTGTAAAATTATGAGCACTAAATGTCTTGAGAGTTAACAAATCACGCTATGTGACAACTCAATTTGGCCGGCAACCACAACATTTGGCTAAGTTTTGCACTATTTCGATAACCACACATACATGCAATAAAATCCGATGTTATAAAAGATCGATATGACCGAGGAGAGAACAGACGCAAGTTCTTCAGAGACCAGATGCAAGTTCGACTTTTTACATGGCCACACGTCTTACTTTTTGATAATCAGGAAACTGCTGGTCTAAAGAGGCCACTTTCGGTGAATCATAATATGAATAAGTTACGGTTTAATTTTACTTCGTATGGCGGCATTAACACCAAATATGAGTCTCCTAATTAATGCTAATAAATGAATTTAGTATAACTCACCAAAAAAGTGTGACCATTTTTCAAAAACCAGTATTTTTAAGGATATGCTTGAAATTCAAAACATGAATTGCTTTTAGGTGAATTGTTTTTCGCCTCGCTGACCTGTAATATCCTAATCTATGAGAAACAACTACACAAAGCTACCTACAATAGGTCTTCAGCCCGCGATGTCTGATTTCTGAAGCAAACTGCTTTCCACACCACTGTAACTGCATTGTTCCATATTTCAGGAAAAACAAAGACTCCCACATGTGTACTCGTCTGATCCCATTAAACATAGCGGACGCCAATAAGCTTCTTGAACTTTAATCATCAACTTCAGACTACAAAGACCCGATCCGAACAACGCAAAATTCGCAGCAACAAAAAACGGTTTTCCGTCGTGTGACAGTCGTCCCCGACCGCGGCGCGGCGGTTGACACCAGCCAGGTTACTACATACGCCATAAAACATCCTGCGCTCACCACTACGGTCCAATGATGACTGTCAACGCCAAAAACCCAATACAGACAGCAATATAGTTTCTATTGTGTCCACGAGGGAAAAAATCTCGTACTCGCCGCCCGCCAAAGTGAAAAAGGCACTTGCAATAACGAATTTGAAATCCAATATAGCCGATACCACTATGGGATTCTTCGCTGGTGATGAAACTAGGGAAAAAAAGAGGATTGTATGCATCACGCGATCCGATATAGGTATGCTCCGATACGTCCCAGTCGAGGTTCATTAGTCATCGGTTTTGGATCAGTTGTATTAACTTTTAGTGCGAATGCTTTATTTTTTGTGCTTTATTTAGTTAAACAAATGAGGACCTAACTTAAAAGTTTTTAAACTCTTACAAATGAAAAAAATAGCAGTTATATACACACGAGTTCTGAAGAACAATATTAAAAACGTAAAAAGCTAATAAACACTGTTTTGAATGAGTTGGAATGCTTTATAACATGATCCTTTGAAATTTTTAAATAAACATGTTTTGCTGTTTCTAAATAATTAAAATTGATATAGTCGCTGTTGTTCGCAATTTGTTCGAGATTTAAAACAATGAATACCTAGCTCGATGTTTACATCGAATAATATTTCTCATTAACTGATCACCAACTAAGCAGAACCTGTAGGTAAATAGACAACTGATACTAATAATTATATACTTTTTTCAAAATACATAATTATACAAATAAATAAACATCATAACTTAAAGTTCCATTTGTTGTACACTTGTTTGTATCCTTATCAGTATTTAAAAGTTTTCTTTTTCCAAATTCTCCATCACTCAAAGGTTAGCTGTCAGATAACTCAATGTTTGTGCTAAGCTCGCCTTTGTGCACTAGTTTTCTGTAGTTTATAATATTGCGTAATATTATCGTGTGCAATAAAGAATAAAAATATGAATGTCCCCTTAGTATTAACGAATTTCTTGCCAGTTTTGTTGTGGGTTCCTTACTAACAAAATTACCAATTGTTTTTAAATAAATCTCATTTTATTTACACATACATCACAACATTCGTTCAGGTTCATATGGTAACCTCCATGGCTTATTTTCTCAGCTTATTTTAAAGATGTCATCTGACGTGAACAAACCTATTTACGATAATGTCCACTCAAGCATATCTCTCTCTATGCGAAATAAAAATGCTATCATGAACACCGCCTGTTTCAAATTGTTAGTAATATTCTGATTTTCCATTACCACCTCTGTGCACCAGAAAACAGTGAAACTGAAACAATAAAAAAAAAACAATGCCAACGGATATTAAAAGTTTCACAGCCGTTTAGCGTCCGTTAAAATGGGAAAAATTCACGAACAATATTGGCATGGCCATGTCAAAAGGTTATCTTTAATTTGTAAACCAATAAATATTAATGCGCCAGGTCGGTAGGCGCCAATCGAATCGTTGGCACAATTCAATTTTTCGCATTGCCAAACTAATTTGTGAACTATATCCCCCGTGCTTGAGTCCGGCTTACGGTGCTATAATTATTTTGTTGTGCCAAAATGTTTTTCGAATTGTAAAGTGTTGATCCGCGGTCAATATTTGATTGTCCTCGGTGTTCGGGGTTGCAACTTGTGTCTATTTTATTTTATCCTCGTGCTATTAAAAATTCGTTATAACTGATAGGCTTAGATGAATTATAATTCATCTAAGCTGATATGTAATTTTGGTTATTGTTTTGAGGTTTTCATTTGCACGATAGATGGTTTTCAGGGGTTTGCTTTGTTGCATTACACTGTGGCTAATTTAGAAAAGTCAGTCATCAGAGTGTATAAAAATTGGGTGAACAAATCTACGCTAATGTTGCGAGTAAGAAAAACTGTCAGGAAAAGTATCACGTAAATTTTCTATCGTATCTCTTGTGTCAAACATTATCCCATGCAATTATGTATAGTTGGCATGGCAATCTGCCCCCAGCAGTTACTCTTATGCCCAAAACAAAACGCGCTACATTGCGATAGTGACTGCGATGTTACTGTCTATATGCGTCAGGCAACTAGACGTGTCGATTACTAGGTACCAGTCGTCAATTTAATTTATTTAATAAATTATGTACACACAAACACAAGATAAAGAAAATAAACCTTAGCATAATGCAAGTACAAAGGTACTGCTTATTTCATAAGAAATCTCTTCAGCAGGCCAAGGACAAAAACATAAAACAAGAAAACAAGAAATAAAACACACTTATTTTGAATCGTGATTCTTTTTAAGGTTTCCCAACAAATAATTGTCCAAGCAACACTTTCAACAGTCAACGACTAAGCTATCTGTCTATATAAACAAATATGAATCGCCGAAATTTATTTACGCGCATTATATCTCAAACTCAAACTCAAAAATCTTTATTTCAAATAGGCTTAACGCTAGCACTTTTGAATGGTCATTTTTTAAAAGCTACCACCGGATCACAACGCGGCCTCAACTGAGAAGATCCGGCAAGAAACTCAGCGGGCTTGTCACTTTTTCACTTTTTTTTAAACATTGTTTTGTTACAAATGAATCGACATTAGCGATATTGTGTCTTGCCGTTCGAAACATAAAGCAAGGGAGAAAAGAAGAAAACAATAAATTACGACAAAAATTTCAACAAACTAAAAGGCCAAAGGGATAGTAGTCGGACCATTCCCTCCAAGCAGCACCCGCGCACGAGTTGACTCGAGCAGCAGCCATCACTCCCCTCAACCATATCAGAGGGAAGGGGGAAGGATCTGAACAACTGCACCAAATTGGATGTATAAAAAAATAGAAAATTAGAAAATTATGCGGGTGGAGCTGCGTGGGTGGGACAGGTAGTAATATATGTATATCCCTACTTAAAATTTAATAATGTATTTTACACATCAAAAACCATCGAAATGAACAGACGGTCGGGACGTCAGTAGGTTTTTCCCACTTGATATATGGTTGCAATCATCGCCGTTGTACGGTGGCGGTACAACAATTTAACAACACCGTATAGATTTCATTTTATTACGCGCCTCGTTAAATGCGGTGTCGCCATGAATTGTGATAGTGAATAGGCCAACGTTTTTCCCCCATTGGGTTTTTTACCGTGTTTCTCGGCTTGTCGCTCGATTAAAAGCTTTCGAATTATTAAAAATGTATCCGTGACAATTAAGGTATTAAAATTATTTCCATATTTCTTCTTTAATATTTTATATGATAGTAATTGGGCAATCATAAATAATTGTTGATACATGTGATACGATTTATAAAAATATGTATTTCTTAAAAAAAGAAGCCTTTTCGTTTTGGCTTAAGATAAAATATAATGTGTTATGAAATAGTCTGTGGCTAACAGCGTCTATCATTCCCAAAAAAAAAAAAAAACAATCATCGTGTAATGAATTTTACCGAGTAAATTGTGTGTCTATATAATTTAAAAGAATGGGTTCAAAGTATATTTTACTTTTCCACCCCTAAACTAACAATACCACTAAAAGTTCAATAACCCCGCTGACTGTTCACGATACAACCCCTATTTTAATGCAGGGATCCTAAACGCACAGACTTATGCATTATTTATTATACATTTCCCGATTAGGATGCAACGTAATTAGAACATCATGTCCGAATAGGTTTTATGGTGAAGAAACAGTAGTTTAAATGACGCCCAGTTTTTTTTAAATATGAAATCGCCCTTTTGGTCGATCAGTCAGACAGATCAGTATTGGTACTCATGTGTGATAATCACAAGGGCTGACTGCAGTCCGCTCTGTGAAAATGCCTTGGCAATAATTTAGATTACAGAATAAAGGACTCGACTGGAAGACGACAGGAAGTCAGTCTGGAGTCAACTGTTATCACAATATACCTATACTATAATAAGTGCCAATTTACTAAACACCCACGTGTTGCAGTTGTAGGCTAGATTTAAATCAGTGGTCTTTGCATTTTATAATCTAAGGCTGAGTAAATAAAATTAAAAAAAAATACTAAAACTACACCTCCGTTCAAAAGTTTGTCTAAACTTCTTATTGAATACATTTAAATTAAATAAAAAGTAAACCTTTCATCGTCCTCGCGCATCGGGTGACGGTCAAACACCACTCGGACGGCGTATTTATCGCCATAGTATCCAGTCGGTTAATGAATTAAGCCGAGCGAGGGTGAAAACAATTTTGTCCGTGCTACGGTGATAATACGAATTTATTATATCATTTAAAACGTCCAAACGTTAACGAAACTGTGATAGTTATACAACATTGAGCGATCCACTCGTGAGCTGAATGTGTTATCGTTCGATGGGAATATTAAAATATTACTCGATTCATTTCTATTGGAAGCTTTATGGTAAAGTTAGGTGTCACCTGTGACTACGTGGGTTGAATTTTTAGGTAGGATAGATTTATGTTAACACGTTGCTGCAACATGTTTTTTTTTCTATTTAATCAAGGATGGTTCACGCATTTACTCGGTTAAGATAAAGGTTTACCTGTATAGAGGTATACTTGATTTAGCATTTATTTAGTGTGCATGCATAATAAATCACATACTATGTAGGTACGTAAGTAAGTATGTGTGAAAAACGAGGGTAAAAATAATTATTATGACATTATGTAAAAATCTTATAAAAACAATTATTTTTATTGACAGCTGCAGATCGACGCATTATGTAGCCAACTCGAAGTCGTTTTCATTATTTAAAAATAACTGGTTTATATAATTCATAACACCGACACCGTAAGCTGATACTCAAGCTATACCCGAGCGAGTCCTATCCTTTTTCAACTCCAATGTAACCATGAAACTGCCTGTCAAAAATAAAAAAATGTTCTACATTTTTTCCCACCTCCGCTGCCTGAGCTCTGATTGTCAATCGCCCGCACCGCGGGATACAGCGGTAGTGGTCAAAAATTCTCGTCAAATTAAACCATTGTCGGTCGTCGGGACCGGCCGAGTAGCGAAGTGTTAATTGCTCACGCCAATTATATCGCACGATATCAATGTTAGTTTACTATGTGTCCGCCTTTTTCACATGTAAAGTTAAAATCCGCCCAATGCTTGTAAAACCGCCCACGCCGGTATTAAAATGAAATCGGTAGTTCCCAACGGTGCGTGGCATGATGGGATTATGGTGTTCAATTCAAAAGATGTAATTTTGGAATATTATTATTGTAAATTGGTGTAACCTGTGCGATTCGTGAGTAAATATTGAACAGCTGAACGGTCAGCGTCAGATTTTCAGGGACAACGCAAAAGCGCGCAGGTGAGCCCAACCAAATTTTAATATAACATTAACTGAATTACCGGAACATACTCGTACTACACGCGAAAAACATAGCCCTCCTGCTGGGGCAGTTGGGCAAAAATATACAATGGTCGAGATTTTTAATGCATTATTATAATTAAGACGTTTAAAATCTATTGTCACAACTGATAATAATTAAAAGGCCGTAAAAATGTTAATAAGAAGTTTTATTTTGTTTGGCAATAACTATTTTCCCACGATTCGAGACTTGCCGAAATAGTAAAAGTTGTAAAATATAAGAAAACCTTTCCAATAACATACCGCTTATCGTTCACATATGCTGGAATCCATCCGCTCTGGCATCAAAATGGACGAAGTTGGGTCAACAGCCAGCACAACCACGCATCTTAGAGCACTGGGAACTTTACTTATCCCAGAAAACACATTAACACTTTGTGTCAAAATCAAATAATTTCACACCTAGAAGAACCAAAAAATAATCACATTAAAGAAAAACTACCAACATCAAATCAAAACAATCGTTGGATTACTTTCGCGACAAATGTATCCGCGTAGCGCAAATTAGGAGGCATAACCCCCCCACGCGGTAGTTAATTGCCAAAACAATTAAACCATTAATCAACGACGCTAAGGGTCTGATTTCAATTCGACGCAAGCACCGCTCCCCCGAGGTCGCGCCTCTGGTTATTCGTAATCATATCTGTATGTATCACATCATCTTGGCGGAAAATGCTATTAGATATAGTGGTTATGAGTCGTCGAATTTTCCATGAGCTCATTATTTAGCTGTATTTGTTTTGTTTATGTTGTGGATTCCTTCTTTGTTCCTTGTAGTTTAGTGTTATTATTATGATTGTGCCCCTATGGGATAGGTTTCATATTGCCTTAATTAGGGGATGATATTACAAAAATATTTTCTTAGCATGTTATATTTGTAACGAAAATCTTTTCTTAGTGCGTCTTAATATAAGTAATATTTGAAACTCTTGTCCAAAACTGCATGCTGCTAGACAGGTTGTTTATCTGACGATTAATAATCGAATAGTCAAAGTTTTTGTAACTTTGACTATTCGATTATTAAAACCAAAACCATATTCCTTAATTACAATTAACACTAACTTTATAGCTACTAGATTCAATAAGGAGTATAGATAAATGTTCCCTTAATTTATAGTTTTATAATCATAGATTATCTCGGTACCCAATTCTTAATAATGTTAATCTTTCACCAAAGTAATCATAAAAAGACCTCATACACTCAATCATTTATCAGCATCGCATCTGCATCTTCTAATTATTTTCATTGGAATTAGACATAATAATGTTTTACTGAGACCTGAAACTATCACTGTGACAGGATTTTTTGCATAAAATGGATTAAAAATAAATATTCTTCGTTTAAAGAAATTTTAATCTAGAAATCTTTAACAATCAGTTGGTCAGGCAAGGTCCACAAATAAGTGGCCGTGTTAGTCAAAGATTTAGAAATTTTTCACTAGTTTTATTGGCACTTGAGTAGATCGTCTCCGTGCTATGGAGGGAGACGCGATGCACGTGAAACGTCGGAGCCCCCTGTAGATATCTAAACAGCAATTGTTAAGGTGTACTCTGACACCAAGCTGGCCACTAACACGATGAACTGCCAATATATGTATACGCAAAGAATGAAACACAATCTATATACAAATCTTGCTAATATTGTTGAACTTTTCTAAATTCGCGTTTTATATAATAAGAAGTTTCTAGAGTCTAACCAATATAAACACCTACCCACCTACCCACCTACCTTGTATACCTACAGAATTCCTATTAGCTTATTCCCATGATAAATATGGAAAAGATATTATAATATATTCTAAGATTCCCTTTCCCTTGTACATAATATCGGATAATTTACATCTACACCGATATGACAAGTTCTAATATTCAATGTAGGTATTTGGAGAGTCATGAATAATCCATGGGAAATTGTAATGTGTGTTTGCTACTATTCTTTCTAAGGGGTCGATAGCCTGAACGTATGACTGTCTTCGTATGTGTTTCAGTTCCATTTAATGATTTGCTGCTAATATTGTATCTACTAAAGCGTAGGATGCATTTCATTTATTAAAAGCCACCTGTATATGTGTTAGTATACTCTGAAATCTGGCTGGACCTTTTCCGTCTGCTGTTTTAAATATTTGTTTGTTCTATTCTCTTTCTAAACTATCTTGTTTCAAAGTTCAGCGCTCAAATAGACTGGCGTTAACTGTTGAGCTTCTTTCGTGCATTTCAGAATTTTTAGTTGCAATACTGGGTTAATTTTTCAGTAATAGTATTCGCACTTCCATACTTGTACCATGATGGAATTAATCCACCTTATTCTTTTTCTTTCTGTTCCAGGTCACCATGGAACAGTGGAAAACTAATAAGGTAGACACTGTTCAGATAATAGCTTTTATTTTATAAGAATATCCAAACGATAGATTTTGTTTTAATTAGAGTGACCTAAAAAAAATCCATAGTAAGATAAAATTAAATAGATGATAGGAATTAAACGCAAACCATGGTTTCTAGTTCATTTAATTCTGGTTTATTTAAAAAAGGATATGGTCAGGAGCAGTTCAGAAACATGTCAGAAATGAATAAAAAGATCCTTGGCGGATTGAGGTTATCGCCGTTTTAGGAAATTACAGTAATAATATGTCTGCACGTCAGTATTTCCTCTAACCAGGCCTCTACGTGTTAGATTCGGCCCCGAGTAAACCTTTAAAAAAATTGAGTCAAAGCCTGAGTAACCAAAAACTGAACTGTAATAATAATATCCTGAAATAATCTGCATACGGTTATCTGAATCCAAACGAGGCAGAACCTGTACAATGGCAACCAGACAACTAATACTTTTTTTATAAAGCCAAGCTTATACGTTGGCAGAAAAATGTTAATTTATATTAAAAATTTAGCTTAAATACGAAATTTATTGTAAAAGTACCTACACAAAAGTGACATCATATTAGGTAATAAAAAAGTATGTACATTATGGTTTCCAACAAACATCAAATACAAGAAAAATTACAATAGTCCCATTTTAAACTCTATAACATTAATGGAAAAGTGAAAATGAATGTGTAATAAACGCATAGATCTACGGATCCATTCAGCTGAAATTTCATATGAAAAAGTGAACGGGGATTTTCTCGTGGGATTGTAGGATGGATACACTCGCCTGTACTGTTTATATTAACAACACCCTATTTTATACCATTTCATCGAATAAAAATAACAATGGAAGGCGAGGGATTGGAAAATCTTGACGTGGGTCTTTTTTATTTTTTACGGCTACACGACACAACGACATAGAGTTTATTAATTAATTAGTTCATAAATTTTCATCTGCACTGAAAGGTTAAGCTGAAATGAATATTTGTCTGTAGACAGAGAAATCGTAATCAAGTAATTAGTTCGATATGAATGGCTGGAGCTCTTGCTTTTATGACTTTTATTTCTTTTAATGAAAGCTGGCTGTGAGGTGGTTGCTCGACCTCTCCATCCCGATTCACATCAGGTTGTTATACAGCGGTCTATAGAGTAATTTCCGACATATCGAACATTATAATAATATGAGCGAGCACAAAGTTTATCTATGAAGTGACATCATACGAGAGGCCATTAGGTATAGTCTGCAGCGTTTCAGTAAGAAAATTTCAATTTGTTTATAAAGATGAAAATAATACATCGTATAAATGACCAATTAAGTATTTATATTTGGATAAAAAAGACCATAAAACATAATACAACAAACTGGTTTCTGAAAAACAATCAAGCTAATACCTAAGCTCAATGTATCAAACGGGGATTGCCACTGTCCCTGCCTTTCTTAAAATCATAATTAGGTTTATTTGCCTATTAGTACGCCCATTATTTGCATGTTTGCCTATGCTTAGTAACCATGTAGTTATAGATAACTAGAGATAATATTTTAATTAGTAGAATAAATCTTAAGGATTGGAGCAAAAATAAAATAGGACAATAAATAGGATACTTAACAAAATTCTTAATACTGACTAACAGAGAACACACATCTTATTTTTTTTACAGGATTTACTTATACAGGTTGGTGATATAATCACTTACAAACTTTAACAGAGTGAATTAAGGCTAGTTATACCACCCAAATCAGTGACCAAATATGTAGCACTTAATTTTTTGTAATACTAAGTCGATATCAACCTGATAACTAACAGGGGTCGACGACCTACCTCGCGAACATGTGACGAAGCGGCGGGTATCAAAGATGTACCGCCACCACTCCTTTCACCTTTGTCATCACTGTTTCTGACAATGCCTCATTTGTATTATATGGTTTTCTCTAAGAAAACGAATGTACGATTTCATAAACGATTTGTAATTTTTCATAAACTATTTGTAAGTTTTGATTTGTCATCGGTTTAGCATCGGTTTACGTAGAGCATATTGAATGATGAGATGCAATCTTTTAGAGCGGGATATCCTGATACCATACCTCTTTTGTATAAAACTAGCTGTATTCACAGTTATTCTAGGTAGACTCTCATCAGTAGGCAAAGCCTGTACTTTGGAAACTAGACAATTCTGTAAATACATACTGAAATAGATAAATAACACAGATACACTTGGTAGGAATCAAACCCACGTCCTATTGGGTAGCGGCCAGAGTGGCTACCGCTAGACCAACAAGCCCGTCATGGCCTAGTAGCCTAGTAGCTTAGGGATCTGCTTTGCAAGCCGTAATCGCCGGTTTGAACCCCAACCTAGTCTTGGCTCAATACAACTCAATCCGGCTCTATCTATATTGATGGAACTCGTTGCAACTCTACCTAATAAATCCTACTCGAGCCAACTCGATCAATCGTTTAATCTCTTTTAAAATAATAACGTTGTAGCTAATCTCTGGACAATAGATATAGTTTTTGTGTGGTAGTTATAGAAGGTACATTAAGTTTAAGTATTACTAGCTGACCCACGCAGCTCCGCCCGCTTTGTGTTTACGTTAACTAAACTTTCAATAATATACATTCGCATAGAATACAAAACCTCCTTTTTTTAAAGTCGGTTAAAAACTTGGACCCACTTTGTACTTGCCCTCCGAAGCACGGAGACGTTTAGTTCAAATGGCGTTAAACGGTCACCCATCTATTTAATGACCTTACCTAACGTTGCATAACCTGATCGATTTCCAAACATTGTTAACAACTGTCTGTGAGTGTTCCCTTACAAATATTTATTATAATTATAATGAAAAATTGTTAAAATCGGAGCAAGCGTATAACCAAGTACACATTGTGACTTTAGTCCCCTCTCCCAAGGGAACCGTGCCGAATTTCGGGATAAAAAGTATCCTATGTCCTACCTCGGAGTATTAACTCAAATCATGCCAAGTTTCGTTTCAATCCATCCAGTAGTTTCGGCGTGATGCTCAGCCGAGATACAGACAGACAGACAGACAGACAAAAATAAAAAATAATACATTTTTGGCTTTAGTATCGGTTATAGAATGCCCTCCAAACATAATTTTCAAAATATCTTCAATGTACAGAATTGGACCTGTTACAGTTTTATTATAAGTATAGATAATCAGTAGCACAGAACTGTACTCCTTCTAGAACTCGAAAACTGATCGATCTGTTGCAGGCAATAATTAATAACTCTAGTTTTAAACACAGTCGGCACATCGATAACACCTCGTAGTTTCTTTATCGCTAAAGCGATAGTAAAAATATGCATTCGAAGCAGGGCGTCGCTGCATGAATAATATAATAGTGTTATTATTTAAATAGACACAGTATACCTACGTCTATACCGATGATAATAACACATTGTTAGTTAACAGTTATTATTTTCATTATTCATAGAAACTTATAAGTCATCGAAACTTAGGTAATATCCCTTCGTTGTTTCGCGGAAGTTGGAGACTAAATTCGAAGGAACACTAATTGTTCGTAAACAAGAGCGGGTGTAACGGGCAGCCATCATGGTAAAGCGCAGATAATTATAACATCATATCATTGCTAAAGGTCAATTGTTTTTCGGCTTTGTCGATCTGTTATCAGGCATTTATGTATTGTATTGTATACCATAACCAAAGAAGCCTATGTGAATTTTAACACCGATACATTCAACCTGCCGCACTAGGGCGCTTTAGATTAAAGCGTTTAGTGACGTATTGCTGCCTCACAAGGTTGTTACGCAGCTACTTTGTCCTACAAGCAGGTACGCTGCAGGACGATAGCAGTCCGACACCAAGCGTCCAAATTGAAAGCATACAAGGCTGCATGCCGATCGTATTTAAGTGATGTCTGTGTGTAAGCAAAAAAAACTTTTCTGATAGTGTTTTCATAATTGTAGATTTTCCACTATAGGAAATATGTCAGTGGTATTTTTTTTATTGATTAAACGAAAATTTTTCGAAATATGGGTTGATCTGAGCCTCTATCGCTGTTGCGTTTAGCACTCCAGCACGAGTGGCGCCGCTGCAGCGTTTATGAAAACCCTTCCAGTATTCAGAACCCCAGTATTTCTGAGCTGCTTATAGATATATTAAATGCTACCCTGCTTTTAGTTCTGTAATGCGGGGAGGCTTTACAAACGCAATATTAGCGTTATGGATATAATATAATAATTCCTACCACTACTCAGATTAGCCTACCCTGCTTTTCTTAACTTAAGAATCAAATGCTCGATGGGTTCTTGGTCCGAAAAACTACATTCCGATTTGGTAAATCATTTGGGATAGGTTAGGTTAGAACAGTGCCGGGGTGTGGGTGCCCTTTGAACGTCCATTGAGTACGGCGGCGACTGCATGAGGACGGCGGCGGGGTTGCGACCCTCGTCCCCGTGAGTACCGTGTTAGGTTCCCAGGGGGCTACAATGCGCCCCCCGGCGACGGGCTCAAAGGCAAGGCACTGAGGAGCCCTGGTACAGATCCCACCGGAGAGCCCGGGGTTCTCCTCTCATGTGCCGATGCGACAGCCACGGGGCTCTTAGTGGGTAAGAATCCCACATAACCCGGTCGAGCCCCACAGCTCTCGGGGACCTTTTGAAGGTTTCCCCCGCAGAAAAAAAAGTACGTTCGGAGTCGCTGAACGTTCGGGGTGTGGGCCCTAGGGCGTCCATTGAGTACGGCGGCGACTTCAGGGAGGACGGCGGCGGGGTTGCGACCCCCGTCCCTGTGAGCACCGTGACTGGTTCCCGGGGGGCCACAATGCACCCCCCGGCGACGGGCTCAATGGCAAGGCACTGAGGGCCTCCTGGTGCATATCCCACCGGAAAGCACAAGTGCAGGTGCGACAGCCACGGGTGTTTATTGGGAAAGAATCCCACATACCCCGGTCGAGCCCCACAGCTCTCGGGGACCTTTTGAAGGTTTGCACCGCGAAAAAGAAATTCAAAATGTCAAACGTCGCAATTCATTTTATTTAATTCTGACATGAACTTTCATGACACGACTGAATATGCGACGGGCTAGTAGACATTGCTTGATACATCATACAGTTTTATAGAAAGAATATGTTTTTGCCTCATACGTTCATAGTATGGTCCTGTTATGTGGACATAGTCCTTAGGGTGGAGGTACTTCCCCAGTCAGGCTGGTCCAATTTCCAGTGAGCATTCCTCCGGTGCCACACGTCTCTTAAAATAATAATGGTTTAAATATGAATGCGTACCATTTTTCTTGTCGAGGAGTCAACGTCCAAAAGGAATCCGGTTATGAGGGATTTTTATCCACTAAAACCTCCCCTGTGGCCCTCATAGAGGCTATTGAGAGTTCGTGGGCATTCCGTTAGGACTTCGCCAGAGTCTACAAATGAAGAGCAAGAAAATAAAAATATTAAAGAAATAAAAAATTAGGTGTGTTATAAATTTGATAGCTGTGTCTGTCTGTTCAGCCACAGTGTACAAACTAATTATAGACTGTGGTTCAGCTTCCAAATGTCTAAATGGATTGATGCTGTTGTTTTTTTTAAACTGCATTTTTCTAGGCTCCTACTTGTTACCACCGAAAGCTAGTAACAATCACACAAAGACGATTCGATTCGCACATGAATTAGAAATCAGAGGTGCAAGGCGGGGTTCGATCCTGTGCAGCTTTTTTTCAAGGCAAGCGCTCGCCCACTGAGCTGTTTACTGCTACTCGTGTAGCAACACACTTATGTTTTACCACAAATCCAAGCACTTCTTTATCTGATGAAACAGAGGCCCCAGGTATCTGTGGTCAACAGCGTTCTACAATTAAAAAAAAAATAACATAAGAACTCAAGAACAACTAAATAATATTCTTGGAATAATTCTATATACAGTTGGCCGCATACATATACTGCTCCCGCTCACGCGATGTACTGGCGCATTGAATCCTAGCTATTTTTATTGCGACAATTTACTTAATACAAGTAATGAACTACATTGTAAGAGCCAGTCGACCGGCCATTTTACACTCGCATCGTCTTATATACATTCCATATATATATGTTTATTATATTAATTCACGCTTACTGAACTTCTCCGTATTTCTTTGTACACCTGTTATCATTATTAAACCGTATCTATGTGTGTGTGTCATGGTTTATTACTCAATACAAAGTAACATGTAATTATTTTTATAGTTTACTACGACTGTTTAACAATTTACCATGATGTGGATGTATAATAATTAATGGTTTAATTCTAATTTCCTTTTCAGGTAAGTACCATACCTTTCAAAGACAACGCTGTAAGTACACTTTTTGAATTCAAATGATGAAAAGCGGCACAGATATCGTATGACTACTTCCAGAGTATTGATTTCTAAACACATACTTACTTAAGTAACAGCAATGTTTCATGCATAGTGGGATCTTAAAACTGAGAAGTACAAGCAGTGCGTTATCGGTATTCCCCATCGCAAGTCCCACAAACATCTCCCCGGCGTGGCGTGGCGCAGCCCCCTCCCGCATCTCGTCTATTTTCTAATTGAGCGGTCCGAACGCATCCCCCAATTAGCCGACCACGTGTGAAGTAACCAAAGTAGGACCGAACAGATAAAAAATCCACTCCTTTACTGAACGATCGATGGTGGACACAAAAAGAACAATACAAAGTGCATCGCCTTTTTTCGAAGTCGAGCGTGGGGGAGGGTGTTGGGGCGGCCGCTCGCCGCTCCTCGCCGCCCCCTAGTGGAGTGCTTAACGCGCTTGGAAAGTGCTTTTCGGGTGGCCGGATGACAGAAAGGCGTCAACGGCGCCTACTGTATCTAGGAATTAGCTTTGAGAGATGTTCTTGACGGCTCAAGGGTATCGTGCAGGAGCCTATCTATATTTATAATGTTTGCGCTGCTTTTATAGGTATTTCTTGTGACTATTTTATATGTTTTCGTGGTTTAACATTAAAATGTCACCAATTTTTATGCTTTTTTAATGTCTATGCGATGCTAGGCAAATATTATTTAATTTTAGTTATTATGATTAATGCTATTAAAATTTACGTTTAGCTGTCAGCTTGTTGCTCAATTACATCTCAAATCAGACTTAACTAACAATCATTGTTTAATTTATAAACTTGTTAAATTAACGTTTAAATTTGTGTCTTTTTATAGCAATTAATCATTATGTATACATACAGTTAAGGTTTTCCTTGTGATATGAGTCCGTTCATTCTTAAGAAATATGACTGTATTGAATTTGGTTTGGAATTGAATTAATTGAATCATCATTGGCTCCGAGATTATTCTAATCAAATTATTAATAAAAATAATAGTGTTAATTACTTACCTGCTAGAATGTTATAACCTGCTGTCAGCTGTTGTAGAGGAACATTTAAGCACAAATAATAAAATATTTAATAAACCAAATTCTACTAAACATACAGTTTTAAATAGCAGCACCGTGTTTACACCCCGCAAATAGCATCTTTTGAAATAAAACATAAATACATTATTATTTAAATTCCAAAGCTACAGTAGTTGTGAAAAAGTTTAGTGTCATAAATCAGGTGTAATAAAAATATCTTGAACGTATTTGATTGCGTAATATCCTAAAATCCGGGTGAAAACATGTACCTTTGATCGGCAAATCCCCAAGTCTTAATTAAGGTCCAAGCCATTTGTTCAGGACGACTACAATAGGAAGAAAGGACAAAATAGTGTTTGTGTTACAGAGTGTTGTGTTTTATAGTAATATATAGTTAAGTTTTATAACTCTGCGATAGTTAAGAGCCTAGATTTAATTACCTAATAAATTATAATATAGTTTTGTGTATAAGCTCACTATCCCGAGGAGGGGTGAGCTGAATCAGTTATAGATAGCCTAGCCTAGGTCTCATAGTACTTGCTATTTGTAATTAGCGTAGGGTAATAGTATAATAGAAGTACCCACATGCCCTAGATGTGCTAAGCACATATATGAACGGCAAATAGCTATTTGCAGCTGGGTCCCAAATCTAGGAACCAACTCGGGACCTAGATCTGGGTCCGCCTTGGTGGGTCTAAGTGCCTAAACAGCACTGATGTACATATTTCCATAGTTATAGGCAGTTGTTCTATCGCATATCATGTTTTCTAGGGTTTTCGCTATGACCTAGGCCCCTAGGTGGTCTAGATCATAGATATACAGATAGTACACATCGCAGGCTACCTATCGGTACTATTTGTGGGCATGTGGATGCTACGGGCAGGGCGCAGGCGAAGTGACAAGCGGCCAAAGCATGGTCGTCGCGCCCCTATTACAGTATTTATCGGCCTGTAGTTCCCTAACAGAAATAGATAGATAAACCCTATGTACACCGTTAGAAAGCTGCTTACACGCACTTTCTAACGGTATAGGTATCATGTATGTGTCTAGAATAGTCTAAGTAGAATAAGCGAAAATGTACAGTTTTTATAATAAAAATAAAACGTTAGTGGCTGCCTCGGTGGGGCTCTCGTTACGGTAAAGTTCCCTGCAAGGATAGTAAATGCGCATTCGGCGCCACTGTCGGGTCCGTTGCGCGCCCCGATCCCGATCGGTCGTGCGCTGCCAGTTCCCGATTAATTCGTGTGCTTGTGTTCCAGATTCCGCCGCGTGGTGTCGACACTAGTCGCTCGCGTGCCGCGGTCTCTACCCGTCTCCCTCGCACCCTCTACGACGTCTGCGAGTGATCTACGCGTCCGTATTTTGATCTGCGGTTGTCGTTTTCACGACAATTTGCACATCCTCCTGTTTCTGTATTGACAGACCGTCTTTTAGCTTCACGGGTTGCTAAATCCACCGTTTTACGTGGTCGCCAAGGGTACCCTACGGTGACAACTGCCTTGGCGGAGCGGGCCCCGAGCGCTCGCGCGGTTCGTCCCGGAGCCGCGCAACTCGGACGGGATCAGGTTCACCGGCCCTGGGAGTGACCCCCTAGTCGACCCTGATCGTCTCCCTCCCACCCTCCTCTTCCTGATCCTATTCTTCGGGTGCTGTTTGGCACCAAGTCGGCTCCGGTCGGCTTGCTGTCTCTGCCCCGGAGCAGCTAGGGCTACTCACCTCTCGCACATTGAGATTGGCGAGAGACTCACGTTAGGGCCTACACGTTAGGCACTCACCCTTCCCCCACCTTCACCCGGTGGGGGAAGCCATTCAGTACACACCGACTGGGGTGTCCCCCCCAGTCGTGCGTTCCCCCCGTACTATCGAGCAGTATGGACCGTCCGGGCATGGAGTTCTTTCGCGAATTCTTTGAGTTCGTGAAAGCGCGCTGGCCCGAGATGGTCAATGACTTCGCGTCCCATACCGCGCCCTCCGCGATGCCTTCAGCAGCCGCGCCCTCCACATCCGCGATCCCCGCGACCGCGTCGACCGCGCCCGCCGCGTCCGCGACTCCGTTGCCGTCCGCCCTCCGTGCGGAGCCCGAGACGGACTCTGAGTCTGCCTCGAGCTCCGACATGGAGGTCGAGCTCATTAACTCGCCGCGTCCCACTACGCCTGCTGACGGTTTCACGGTAGTCAGCAGGAAGAAACGCGCGCTCAAGTCCCGCGACCTTCCACCGACCAAGTACATATGTACTGAGTCGGAGAGCCCAGAGTCACCACCTCGCGTGACCCCCCCGATCCGCTCGACCCCGCCACCGACGTATTTTTCGCCGATGGCTTCTCCGGCCCCCGAGCCCCGCAATACCCCTCCGCCCACGCGGCCACCGCGTAAGTCCCCCCCGCCCCCGCCCATTGTCGTTCAAGACAAGGCCGCGTGGGAGCGCGTCAGTAAGGCGATCTACGCCCGAAAAATCTCATATACCAAGGCGATGAACACGCCCCTTGGCATTAAGGTAATTATGTCCACCGCGGACCAACACCGCGAACTGTCCAAATTTCTCCGGGCCGAGAAGATAGGTTTTCATACCTACACTCTCGACGAGGACCGCATCATCCGCGCCGTAATCCGCGGAGTCCCTACCCAACTCAGTACTGAGTTTATTAAAGACGACCTTCTGTCGCAGTCCTTACCGGTGATGGAGGTGCACCGTATGCACCCTGGCAACCGCCCGCTCCAACCGTACGAGATGGTTCTGGTCCATCTCGTGCGCTCCGACGAGGGCAAACAAATCTTCAATTTGAAGACTGTTTGCGGTCTTACCGGCTTCGCCGTAGAAGCCCCTCACAAACGTGGCCTACCCGGGCAGTGTCACAACTGCCAGTTGTACGGCCACTCCTCCCGGAACTGTTTCGCGAGGCCTCGCTGTGTGAAGTGCACAGGAGACCACGCGACGTCTCAATGCGAGCGCAATAGGGAGACGGCGACCGAGCCTCCCGGATGCGTCCTCTGCGGGACCATCGGGCACACCGCGAACTATCGCGGCTGCCCGAGGGCCCCGAGGAGGAACCGCCGGGTGGCGAGGCGCAACAATCTCCGCGCTCCCCCCCCGCCCCTCGGTGCCCTATGCACCAAGGGCCTCCGCCCCTCCACCCTTGGAGTCCTACCCGCCCGCGCCTTCAGCGCCTCAGGCCCCGGCGCCCTCAGCGCCTCTTACGCAGCCGCTTCCGGCCCCCCGCGTCCCCGCGCCCTCTGCGCCGCGACCGCTCTCATCGTCCCAGCCCGCAGTGCGTCCACCGAACGCGTGGGATAAGACTCTGCCATACGTCCGCCCCGCCGCTGCTCCTAAAGCAACGAGCGTCCCCGCCAAGCAACCGGCCGCGCCCGCGCCTTCAGCGCACGCGTCCAGCCTCGCTTCGGACTTCGAATTGGTCCGACGCTCTATCGATGGTATTAACATCGATAGAATCCGCCTTTTCGCGAGCCGCCTTCGGTGCGCACAGAACCCCTGCGATAGAGTACAAGCTATCGCCGAATTCGAGGACGTGTACTACGCCCTGTCCCCCGTAAACTCAAATGTAGGCCCGTAAATGGATATACACCAGAGTAGGCAGAAACCCCATTCCCTTTCCCTCGCATTTTTCAATGCGCATGGCCTCTCCCGACAAAGAGATCAGGTTGCTGACTTCCTGCGAAGTCACCAAGTTGATGTCTTGCTGGTGCAGGAGACCCTCCTGAAACCCTCTCATAGGAGTCCGAATATCGCCAACTACCATCTTGTGCGAAATGACCGTGACACCTCCCTCGGAGGTGGCACTGCCATCTATTACAGAAGGGCCCTGCACTGCATCCCTATCGATCCCCCTGCGCTCACTAATATAGAGGCCTCGGTTTGCCGCCTCTCTCTTTCCGGCCATTCGGCTGTCACTATCGCCTCTATCTATCTTCCACCTGATAAGCGGCCCCTCAGGAGTGATATCGAGTCACTCCTTGACCTGGACAACGCGGTCATTCTGGCCGGCGACTTCAACTGCAAGCATGTCAGGTGGAATTGTAACGTCACCACCGGCAACGGCAGGTGCCTCGACGGCTTGGTCGACGTTCTCGACTTTGACGTCATCGCACCTATGCGCCCGACCCATTATCCCAATAATGTCAATCACCGCCCCGATATCTTAGACATGGCCCTCCTGAAGGGCGTGACCCTCCGGTTGCGCTCCTTAGAGGTTCTCCATGAGCTAGATTCTGACCACCGACCGGTCCTAATGGAACTAGGTCCGCCACCCATTTCCCAGCCGGTCACTAGGACCGTTCTGGACTGGCATCAGCTAAACACCTGTTTAGCCGATGCCGACTCTCCGAATCTTGCCCGCTTCCCGGCGCAAATCTCGTCCCCTCAGGACACCGACCAAGCGATCGGCGCTTTCACCGATCATCTCAAATCGGCCATCAGCCAGTCCTCCCGGCAGGTTGAAGCGGACAACTTTTACGCTGTGCGCTTCAAGCTGCCCGATGACATTAGGGAATTAGTCCGCGCTAAAAACGCGGCTATTCGCGCGTACGACTCCTACCCCACCGATGCCAATCGGGTCCGCATGCGTGCTTTGCAGAGGGACGTGAAGCGCAGCATCGCGGAACTCAGGGAGGCTCGATGGGGAGGGTTTCTAGAGGAGATCGCGCCGTCACACCAGGCTTACTGGCGGCTCGCGAGATCCCTCAAAACCGACACCGTAGCTACCATGCCCCCCTTGACCCGCCCTTCAGGCGACCCACCCGCGTTCGAGGACGACGAGAAGGCTGAGGTTCTCGCTGACTCTCTAGAGAGTCAGTGCACACCCAGCTCCGCTCCCGTCGATCCGGCGCACCTCGATCTTGTGGATAGGGAAGTAGAGCGCAGGTCCTCACTCCCTCCCACCGAATCCCTCTCCCCGGTCACGCAAACCGAGGTGGAAGACCTGATCAAAGGCCTTAAGCCAAAGAAAGCACCGGACTCCGACGGCATCTCCAATCGCGTTCTCAAGGTTCTCCCTGTCCATCTGATATGTCTTTTAGTGACTATCTTCAACGCAGCCATGTCCCACTGCGTCTTTCCTGCCGAATGGAAAGACGCGGATGTAGTAGGTATCCCTAAGCCGGGTAAGCCTCGCAGCAGCCCTGCGAGCTACCGGCCTATCAGTCTTCTCAAGTCTCTCGGCAAACTCTATGAGCGCTTGCTATTAGCGAGACTCAAAGACTTTGTCAGTTCTAATAATATCCTTATTGACGAGCAGTTTGGCTTTCGAACCAGACACTCTTGCGTCCACCAGGTGCACCGCCTCACGGAGCACATCCTGACCGGGCTCAACCAGCCCAAGCCCGTCTACACAGGCGCCCTATTCTTCGATGTTGCCAAGGCCTTCGACAAGGTCTGGCACAACGGCTTGATATACAAGCTCTTCCAGTTAGGAGTCCCCGATAGGCTCGTACTCATCATACGAGACTTTCTCTCGAATCGTACCTTTCGATACCGGGTCGAAGGTACGTTTTCTTCGCCTCATCCTATACAGGCCGGAGTCCCTCAGGGCTCCGTGCTCTCTCCCCTCTTGTTCAGCCTGTTCACGAACGACATTCCTCGTTCGAGCAGAGTCCAACTCGCCCTTTACGCGGATGACACCGCTCTCTACTATTCCCATAGGAACATGTCCTTTTTAACGCGTGCTCTTCAAGCCGCAGTCGACGCCCTGGGTCAATGGTTCCGTACGTGGCGCATAGAGGTGAACCCGGAGAAGAGTGCCGCGGTGGTCTTCTCCCGGGGACCCGCCAATATGTTCTCCGCGCGGAGCCTTCGGCCCAACAGACGACTAGCTCCAATATCCCTATTCAATCGCCCTATCCCCTGGACTAGGAAGGTTAAGTACCTCGGAGTCACCTTGGACTCCCGCATGACTTTCGGCCCGCACATTAGGTCCGTCCGCAATCGAGCGGCTTTCGTATTAGGTCGCCTGTATCCCCTTCTCTGCAAGCGGAGTAAAATGTCGCTTAGAAATAAGTTGACATTATACAAAGCTTGCATTCGCCCTATCATGACTTACGCGAGTGTAGTTTTCGCGCACGCCGCCCGCACCCATATAGCCTCCAAGTTATCCAGAATCGTTTCCTCCGTCGCGCCGTCGGTGCCCCGTGGTACATGCGGAACGTAGATCTGCATTCCGATTTCAAATTAGATCCCCTTCGTAAGTTCCTCAAAGAAGCGTCGAAACGCTACTTTGAATCCGCGTCCCGTCACGCGAACAGTTTAATCCGCGCCGCCGCCGATTACGCCGCTAGTCCTTCTGACTCGCGCCGCAGACCACGGCACGTACTGCTCGACCCTCCTGACCCCATGACGGTCCTATTGGACCGGGATGCGCCGACCCCTCCCCGACAACCGTATGCTACACTAGCTATCAGACACCGGTCTCGCCGGCGAGGCCGAAGGGTCGTACGTATGCGACCGCAACGACGTGCATCACCCCACTGAGTTTCTTGCCGGTTCTTCTCAGTGGGGGCGCGTTGTGAACCGGTGGTAAACTCAGCCCTCTCTTAAGCGACAGCCCAAGCCGAGGCCGTGCCTCCCTGAGGTGCCCTTGTGCTCGTCGCTACTTCTGCCGTAAAGGCTAGAGCGCTTCAAGCGCTCGCCTCCTATTGTCCGGTGAAGCTGCAATAGCCATCTGCGGTTAACAGCGTCTATCATTCCCAAAAAAAAAAAAAAAAAAAAAAAAAAAAAAGCGCCACTGTCGGTGAACAAGCAAGCGGTCGACGCGGGAACTAAAAGCAAGATATAAATAGAAGAAAAGAATATTCAGTACGAAGAGCGCCACCGTCGTAGCCACTATCAAGCTTGCTATCAAATTGGGAGTTCTTATTTCACGGACACCTTGTAACCAACCTACATTGTAACCAACAGCGTCAACACTCTTCGGCGGGTTCATACCGTACCAGCGATAGCTACAGACACACAGGACGTCAGTGGCTCGTGCATTCGGGTCCGCCCGTCCTGCACATTCGCTGGTCCTACGGAGCCGGATAACCGAAGAATCGGCTGAAGAGTACCAACCAGCATTCGCTGGTCGCATCGAGCCGGATTACCGAAGAATCGGCTGAAGAGTACCAACCAGCATTCGCTGGTCCTACGGAGCCGGATAGTTGAAGAACCGGCTGAAGAGGACCGACCAGCATTCGCTGGTCGCATCGAGCCGGATTACCGAAGAACCGGCTGAAGAACTGAAAATTTGGACTGAAGACTTACAAGATGCCCATAACGCGTTCAAGAGGACGGGCTCCCGAGGCGTGGATGATTGAGGTGGGGGGGGCCCCCACCCCCAGAGAAGAACCGTCCGTTCGCCACGAGCTGCCGCCGCGTTCCCCGTCGACCGTCAGCACCGACCCGCCGCGGCCCGCGACCCCGCGGCGGTCCCCTCCGCCGGCCCCGAGGACTGTTCCAGAGAGACCAGAGCCGCCGAGCCAGAGGAAGGGGAAACATACAGGAAAACATTCAGATGCGACGCTGCGCCCCGCCGACGAAGCACACCGACCGGACGCAGCGACCGTTAGCCGGGAAGAAGAAACCCGGACCGAAGAATCGAAGAGGCCGACCGGCCCACCGAAGTCCCACAGGACTCATCGATCCCAGAAGAGGATACTGAAAGCCCGTGAAGAAATACTGAAACTCAAGTTGGAATTAGCCGAGCTAGCGCTACAGAAGGCTGAAGAGGACTCATCGGAGGACGACTACGATGACGACGGTCACTCCAAGACAGAATTCGTACGTTCCTGGCTGGAAGAAGCACCGGAACCAGAGTCACAGCCACGCCCAGAAGAGGACGAGACCACCGGGAGGGATGCCGACGCCGCCGACGCCGCGCAGCCCGTTCAGACACTGCCGCTCTGCCCGGAGGACATCGCGCCGGCTCAAGACAGAAGACTTCACGAGCATCGACCGGATCCCGACGCCGCACAGAAGACTGGGGTTCCGGATACAGAAGAACAGAAGTGTGCTGATCCAGTGAAGATCCCGAAGGAAGGCGACGCACTCCGTCCGTTCATCAGCGAACTAACGTCCGCTATCGCCGCGCTCGCCGACCGAAGCAAACCGTTCGAGACGTACGCAGTCACGCCGGTTGCCGCCGCATCGAAGGTCATCATGGACCTGCCAATCTTCAGTGGAGCACACACCGAGTGGTTATCGTTTCGCGCCATATATGACACCACTCGCAGCTACTTCAACGACGTTGAAAATACAGCAAGACTAAGAAGAAGTCTCAAGGGAAGAGCCTTGGAAACAGTTAGCTCGGAACTCATCGGGCACGCGAAGCCGGACGACATTATGAAGGAATTGGAACTACAGTTTGGCCGTCCGGACTCCATCGCTCAAGCGGAAACAGAAAAACTCCGAACTTTGCCGCGCTGCACAGAATCGCCGAAGGACATCTGCACCTTTGCAAGCAGGGTCAGAAGCAGCGTGGTCACACTTCGCGCGTTGAAGAAAGAATATTATCTCATCAACGCCGAGCTACTGCGGTGTCTCACCGAGAAGCTACCGAACTCTCTGCGCGTCCAGTGGTACAAGATGTTCACCGAGAAGTATAATTCAGTTCCGGACTTAGCAAGATACAGCGACTTCGTCACCGAGCAAGCCCGCTACTGCAGCGCCTTCGCACCGCCGGAGCTGATCACCGAACCACGGGCCAGTCTACGGACGACGCCGACGCACAGAGCGCACACCGCAACAGAGAAGCAGACGCCGCGGTGCAGGGTCTGCAACAAGGAGGGGCACGCCATTACAGATTGTGCCAAGTTCAAGGAAGCCGATTCAGATGGAAGGTGGGATCTCGCGAAGAAGCACAGCCTATGCTTTCGCTGTCTGAAGCCAAGATACGCGAAGCATCACTGCAAGATCAGAAGGTGCGAGATCAAGGGATGCAAGAGGACGCACCACCGCCTTCTCCATCACGAAAAGGCGGCGTTGGTAGCGTCCACCGAAGAGAGGAATGCGGAGGAAGCCAGGGAGACAGTCGCCAACGCATGGATGTCGCAGAAGCCTCAAGCCTATCTGAAGATAGTTCCGGTACGAGTCATCGGACCGGCGGGAGAGACCTCGACGTACGCCCTGCTGGACGACGGGTCAACGGTGTCTCTCATCGACGAAGAGATCGCCAAGCAAGTGGGAGCCGAAGGACGTCTGGACCCGCTCAAGATGGAAGCCATCGGGGACATTATCGTCGACACGCCAGAGTCTCGTCGCGTTGCGGTCTCGCTCACGGGGCCGCAAGGACAGCGCGTTAACCTACACGCGCGCACCGTACCAGGACTGCACCTGTCGCCGCAAACCGTGGACCGGAACGACGTCACGGGCTGCGAACACTTAGAAGATCTGCGCGAAAAGCTCGCCTACGAGGGAGCGGTGCCACGAATACTCATCGGGCAAGACAACTGGCACCTGCTTCTCGCCAGCAACGTGCGAAGAGGCCCGCGACATCAGCCGGTAGCTTCGCTCACTCCGCTGGGATGGGTGCTACACGGCGCGCACACCAGAGCATTGGGTCAGCGCGTCCACTTCGTGAACAGATTGACTGCCAGCGAAGACAGCGTAGAAGAGCAAATGAGGGAATTTTTCGCCATAGAATCTCTCATCGTCAACCCTCGTCGGCCGGCGAACGATCCCGAGAAGAGGGCCGAAGACACGCTCAATAAGCACACACACCGATTGGAGGACGGACACGTACAGACTGCGCTGCTATGGAAGAAAGAAGACATAACGATGCCAGACAGTTACGGCACCGCTATGAAGAGGCTTGTCTCCACGGAGAAGAAATTGGATCGCAATCCCGACCTGAAGAATAGGTACGGCGAATACATGGATTCGCTCGTACAAAAGGGATACGCAGAGATAGCACCGAAGAACAGCGTACCCGGAAGAACCTGGTACCTGCCCCACTTCGACGTCCACAACCCGATGAAGCCTGAGAAGCTGCGGATCGTACACGACGCCGCCGCAAGATCAACAGGAATGTCTCTCAACGATTACCTGCTCACCGGACCGGACTTGCTGCAGTCACTGCCAGGAGTGATGATGAGATTCCGCCGACACCCCGTCGCAGTCTCGGCGGACATAGCTGAAATGTTCATGCAAGTCAAAGTGAGACCAGAAGACAGAGACGCGCTCAGGTACCTGTGGAGAGGACACCGGCGGGAGGGAGCCCCGCAAGAATATAGGATGACGTCGATAATTTTCGGCGCAGCAAGCTCACCGTGCACCGCCATCTTCGCCAAGAACTGGAATGCACAGAAACATGCCAGCAAGCATCCGGAGGCGGTTGAAGCAATCGTCCATAATCACTACATGGACGACTATCTCGACAGTTTTCGTACAGAAGAGGACGCTGTGCGAATAGCGAAAACAGTACGTGACATACACCGAGAAGCACACTTCGAGTTACGAAAATGGGTCTCCAATTCAGAAGACGTCAAGAAGACGCTGGAACCAGAACGGGACGCAGTCAACACAGTCAGTATAGGCTGCAAATCAACAGAAGAGAAAATTCTGGGACTGATCTGGAAGCCGGAAAAGGATGAACTGAGCTTCAATCTAAAGCTAGCACGTCTACCAGAAGACATACTGCACAGAGTCGCGCCGACCAAGAGAGAAGCCCTCAAGATCGTGATGTCGCTATACGATCCCCTCGGCCTCGCCTCACCGGTCACAATACGGGCCAAACAAATACTGCAAGAAGCCTGGAGAAGAGGAATCGGATGGGATCAACAGTTAGACGAAGACCTGGCGCATCAATGGAAGGAATGGGTCGAGCACCTCAAGAATCTCAAGACCGTCAGTCTGCCGAGAAGCTATCCCGGATACACAGACGCAGAATCTCTCCAAGTACACGTATTCACCGATGCCAGTGAAGCCGCCTACGCTGCTGCCGTCTACTGGAGGACGACTTCGCTCGACGGAACACCGCACATCAGCCTGGTCATCGCCAAGGCGAGGGTGGCGCCGCTCAAGACCACGTCAATCCCACGTCTTGAGTTGCAAGCCGCCGTAATGGGAAGTAGACTGGCTGCTGCCGTCGTGCAAGAACACCGGGCGAAACCAGAGTCGGTAACATACTGGACCGACAGCAAGACCGTTCTCACGTGGCTTCGAAGCGGCGCGCGGTCGTACAAACCGTTCGTCGCTCATCGCGTGGCCGCCATAGAAGAGCACAGCAGGGTGACGGACTGGCGCTGGGTGCCGTCCAAAATGAACGTCGCCGACGTCGCTACCCGCGACGTGCCGCCGAACTTCAACGCCGGACACGAATGGTACCGGGGCCCGACGTTTTTGTATGAAGATCCGTCACAATGGCCGAACGAGAGACCAAGCATCAACGAACCAACGGGAGAAGAGAAGACTCTGACAGTAACAGAAGCTCGCAGCGCACCGAAACACAGAGAAGTCGTTCCCGATCCGCACAGATTTTCGAAGTGGGAACGATTACTGCGGGCCACGGCAAGAGCGCTTCAATTTATAGCACTGTGTCGAAAAACCACAGCGAAAACGTGCTACAAAAGGACCAGAAAGAATCCGGAACAAGATCCCGACTGGAGACGACAGAAGAGGACTCAGAAGACCTGCAGACCTCCACAGAAGGCAGTCACCACTCGAAGATTCGTCACGTTACCGGCCGAATTCCTAAGGGAAGCAGAAGTACTACTGATCCGCGTAGTACAAGAAGAGTCCTTCGGACGGGAAATCAATGACCTCCGGAAGGGCAACAGTATCGCCATCGACAGTCGCCTGAGATCGCTGCCGATAGAACTCCGCAACGACGGCATCATCACGCTCAGAAGTCGCATCGCCGCTGCTGAAGATGTAACAGAAGAGACGAAAAGACCGCCCGTGCTAGACGGCGATCACTACATCACGCAGCTCTACATCGACTGGACGCACCGCGATCTACACCACAGTGGAACAGAAATGATCGTGAACGAGGTGCGCCAGCACTATTGGATAGTGCGACTTCGGCCCGTCACGAAAAGCATCGTGAACCGTTGCTTGAGATGTCGCATACGACGAGCACAACCTCCAGTGCCGTCCACCGGCGACCACCCGAAGACACGACTGGCACATCACCAGAGACCGTTCACATTCACCGGTCTGGATTACTTCGGACCGTTCTCCGTCACCGTCGGTCGTCAACACCAGAAGAGATACGTGGCCCTCTTCACCTGCCTCACCACACGGGCCGTACACCTCGAAGTCGCGGCCAGCCTCAGCGCGGACTCCGCCGTGCTCGCGCTACGAAGGTTCGCGGCACGCCGCGGGTGCCCCACGGAGATCTATTCCGACAATGGCACCAACATGCACGGCGCGGACAGGGAGCTGCGCGACGCACTCGCCGAGGAAGCCGGCCGTCGTGGGATGGCGTGGCGCTTCATAACGCCCTCAGCGCCCTTCATGGGAGGCGCCTGGGAGCGTCTCGTTCGCTGTGTCAAGACCACACTGAGCACAGTACTACAGGAGAAGCACCCGCAAGAAGAGGTTCTGGCCACGCTGCTCTGCGAGGCCGAATACACAGTCAACAGCAGACCACTGACGCACGTATCAGTGGACACCGGGGACGACGAAGCCATCACGCCCAATCACCTGCTGCTCGGGGGGTCGGCGCGGCTGCCGACACCCGGGACGTTCGACGAGAGCGACCTAGACAGCAAGAAGCAATGGCGACGCTCGCAAGCGCTCGCCGACATGTTCTGGCGACGCTGGGTGCGCGAGTACCTGCCCGAGCTACAGTACCGGCGGGAGCCCCACGGGAGGGGTCCCAGTCTCCAGGTGGGCGATCCCGTCCTGATCGCCGACGGACAGCTGCCGCGCAACACTTGGCCGCGCGGGAGGGTCGAGGCAATCTACCCCGGAGCCGACGGAGAAGTCCGCACTGTGGAGGTGCGCACTGCGGGGGGCATCTTAAAACGCCCCACGAAGAAGATCGTGCCACTACCGAAATAGAAGCGTCGAGAGCGCCGGAAGCGTCGCCCTTCACCGGAAGAGGATGCAGCATCGCTCCGGCCCGTCGCGCTGCAGCACGGCGGGAGAGATGTTCAGGACGACTACAATAGGAAGAAAGGACAAAATAGTGTTTGTGTTACAGAGTGTTGTGTTTTATAGTAATATATAGTTAAGTTTTATAACTCTGCGATAGTTAAGAGCCTAGATTTAATTACCTAATAAATTATAATATAGTTTTGTGTATAAGCTCACTATCCCGAGGAGGGGTGAGCTGAATCAGTTATAGATAGCCTAGCCTAGGTCTCATAGTACTTGCTATTTGTAATTAGCGTAGGGTAATAGTATAATAGAAGTACCCACATGCCCTAGATGTGCTAAGCACATATATGAACGGCAAATAGCTATTTGCAGCTGGGTCCCAAATCTAGGAACCAACTCGGGACCTAGATCTGGGTCCGCCTTGGTGGGTCTAAGTGCCTAAACAGCACTGATGTACATATTTCCATAGTTATAGGCAGTTGTTCTATCGCATATCATGTTTTCTAGGGTTTTCGCTATGACCTAGGCCCCTAGGTGGTCTAGATCATAGATATACAGATAGTACACATCGCAGGCTACCTATCGGTACTATTTGTGGGCATGTGGATGCTACGGGCAGGGCGCAGGCGAAGTGACAAGCGGCCAAAGCATGGTCGTCGCGCCCCTATTACAGTATTTATCGGCCTGTAGTTCCCTAACAGAAATAGATAGATAAACCCTATGTACACCGTTAGAAAGCTGCTTACACGCACTTTCTAACGGTATAGGTATCATGTATGTGTCTAGAATAGTCTAAGTAGAATAAGCGAAAATGTACAGTTTTTATAATAAAAATAAAACGTTAGTGGCTGCCTCGGTGGGGCTCTCGTTACGGTAAAGTTCCCTGCAAGGATAGTAAATGCGCATTCGGCGCCACTGTCGCTTACTGGCGGCTCGCGAGATCCCTCAAAACCGACACCGTAGCTACCATGCCCCCCTTGACCCGCCCTTCAGGCGACCCACCCGCGTTCGAGGACGACGAGAAGGCTGAGGTTCTCGCTGACTCTCTAGAGAGTCAGTGCACACCCAGCTCCGCTCCCGTCGATCCGGCGCACCTCGATCTTGTGGATAGGGAAGTAGAGCGCAGGTCCTCACTCCCTCCCACCGAATCCCTCTCCCCGGTCACGCAAACCGAGGTGGAAGACCTGATCAAAGGCCTTAAGCCGAAGAAAGCACCGGGCTCCGACGGCATCTCCAATCGCGTTCTCAAGGTTCTCCCTGTCCATCTGATATGTCTTTTAGTGACTATCTTCAACGCAGCCATGTCCCACTGCGTCTTTCCTGCCGAATGGAAAGACGCGGATGTAGTAGGTATCCCTAAGCCGGGTAAGCCTCGCAGCAGCCCTGCGAGCTACCGGCCTATCAGTCTTCTCAAGTCTCTCGGCAAACTCTATGAGCGCTTGCTATTAGCGAGACTCAAAGACTTTGTCAGTTCTAATAACATCCTTATTGACGAGCAGTTTGGCTTTCGAACCAGACACTCTTGCGTCCACCAGGTGCACCGCCTCACGGAGCACATCCTGACCGGGCTCAACCAGCCCAAGCCCGTCTACACAGGCGCCCTATTCTTCGATGTTGCCAAGGCCTTCGACAAGGTCTGGCACAACGGCTTGATATACAAGCTCTTCCAGTTAGGAGTCCCCGATAGGCTCGTACTCATCATACGAGACTTTCTCTCGAATCGTACCTTTCGATACCGGGTCGAAGGTACGTTTTCTTCGCCTCATCCTATACAGGCCGGAGTCCCTCAGGGCTCCGTGCTCTCTCCCCTCTTGTTCAGCCTGTTCACGAACGACATTCCTCGTTCGAGCAGAGTCCAACTCGCCCTTTACGCGGATGACACCGCTCTCTACTATTCCCATAGGAATATGTCCTTTTTAACGCGTGCTCTTCAAGCCGCAGTCGACGCCCTGGGTCAATGGTTCCGTACGTGGCGCATAGAGGTGAACCCGGAGAAGAGTGCCGCGGTGGTCTTCTCCCGGGGACCCGCCAATATGTTCTCCGCGCGGAGCCTTCGGCCCAACAGACGACTAGCTCCAATATCCCTATTCAATCGCCCTATCCCCTGGACTAGGAAGGTTAAATACCTCGGAGTCACCTTGGACTCCCGCATGACTTTCGGCCCGCACATTAGGTCCGTCCGCAATCGAGCGGCTTTCGTATTAGGTCGCCTGTATCCCCTTCTCTGCAAGCGGAGTAAAATGTCGCTTAGAAATAAGTTGACATTATACAAAGCTTGCATTCGCCCTATCATGACTTACGCGAGTGTAGTTTTCGCGCACGCCGCCCGCACCCATATAGATAGCCTCCAGGTTATCCAGAATCGTTTCCTCCGTCGCGCCGTCGGTGCCCCGTGGTACATGCGGAACGTAGATCTGCATTCCGATTTCAAATTAGATCCCCTTCGTAAGTTCCTCAAAGAAGCGTCGAAACGCTACTTTGAATCCGCGTCCCGTCACGCGAACAGTTTAATCCGCGCCGCCGCCGATTACGCCGCTAGTCCTTCTGACTCGCGCCGCAGACCACGGCACGTACTGCTCGACCCTCCTGACCCCATGACGGTCCTATTGGACCGGGATGCGCCGACCCCTCCCCGACAACCGTATGCTACACTAGCTATCAGACACCGGTCTCGCCGGCGAGGCCGAAGGGTCGTACGTATGCGACCGCAACGACGTGCATCACCCCACTGAGTTTCTTGCCGGTTCTTCTCAGTGGGGGCGCGTTGTGAACCGGTGGTAAACTCAGCCCTCTCTTAAGCGACAGCCCAAGCCGAGGCCGTGCCTCCCTGAGGTGCCCTTGTGCTCGTCGCTACTTCTGCCGTAAAGGCTAGAGCGCTTCAAGCGCTCGCCTCCTATTGTCCGGTGAAGCTGCAATAGCCATCTGCGGTTAACAGCGTCTATCATTCCCAAAAAAAAAAAAAAAAAAAAAAAAAAAAAAAAAAAAAAAAAAAAAAAAAAAAAGCGCCACTGTCGGTGAACAAGCAAGCGGTCGACGCGGGAACTAAAAGCAAGATATAAATAGAAGAAAAGAATATTCAGTACGAAGAGCGCCACCGTCGTAGCCACTATCAAGCTTGCTATCAAATTGGGAGTTCTTATTTCACGGACACCTTGTAACCAACCTACATTGTAACCAACAGCGTCAACACTCTTCGGCGGGTTCATACCGTACCAGCGATAGCTACAGACACACAGGACGTCAGTGGCTCGTGCATTCGGGTCCGCCCGTCCTGCACACCATTGTTACGGCTGCTAAACGTAGCTACTTCAATTTTGTCAGCTTCTGACATACACTAACTAACGCCATCTAGTAGTCGTGCAAATAAACTGCACAGTTTATGATTCCAGTTTGCTATTTTGTTACGGAAAATGTTAAGCTTTTATTACATCCCTTGCGTAGAAGTTAGTCTTTGAAAAACAATTGAAGCATACTTTGCTAGCATTATTGAGAGCGCATCACAGAGGATTTAGTGGTTTTAGATAACGCGGGCAGGTATTTAAACTAAAATTATGGACCTTGTACTTAGTCTGAAATAAACGTATTTTATTTTATTTTCATATTATGCATAGATAGGTATTTTTAACGTAATTTACCTCCTTGTACCTACCTACAAATTAAGTTGTAAAAGAAAATTTAAGCCCTTGCCCGTTGGGGTGGAAGACATGGGATAACTAGTACCTACTTACCTACTTTTAAAAAAATGTCTACGCAGATGACAGCTAGTTAGCACTGAGGGGTTCTTGGTGCAGATCTCACCGGAGAACCCCTCAGTCCCCTCTCATGTACCTACCGATGCGACAGCAGTGGGGGTTTTAGTGGGTAAGAATACCACATACCCCGGTCGAGCTCCACAGCTCCCGGGGACCTTTTGAAGACTTCCACGCGAAATAAAAAAAATGTTAGCATATTGCAAACCAACCATCTTCAATTTTTAACACCTCAATTTTAAGATAAGATAGAGAGTAAAATATAAGAAAGATAGAGGTAAGATGGTTGGTTCAAGGTGTCACAATATGATGGTGGTTGTTGGATCCATGGATGGTTTCACTATTAATGTATAGTACAGGTTATATCCCTAAAATTCACTACTATCCAAAGTAGATAATAAACACGGTGGTTTGTGCTGGAAGTCGCTACCCGGCACTGCAAGGCACGGCCCGGATATTCGTAGTTCCGGTCGTACCCGGTTGTGTGCTTGCAGAGGATAGCCTTAGGTCCCTTTATCGCACCATTTCAAAGGTGATTTCAGTAATGTATTGGTAATGTACGTTTATAAGTGATCTCACAGATCTTTGCATAAGTGGAAGTAATTTGTGAAATCTTAGCAAATACTCTTAATTAATAAGCTGTTTAAAAAACATTTTCATATCCACCATATTAAAACCACTGTGACAGTTATTCCCACACAACAGTCAGTGCACTATCGGGTCATTAAGCGAATCAGTTATTTCAGAAAAAAAAAAGTCTGTACACGAACGGCAGCGATCCCGACGCGGCGACGCGCCCCCGTGACGGTGACTGACTTGTTGGCTTAACGTCAAGGACGACTTAATTTTTGAAATGACTGATTAATGCAGTGACTTAGATGTTACTAGTGTGTAGATATCCACTAACTCATCCATTTTTGAAGTATTTTAATAGGTTATGGCTCTGTGTCGAAATCACTTAATAATCTATACAACAAGTTAGCGTATTAACAAAACATGAAAATAATAATAATAACACAATCTGATGGGAAGGAAGACCGGCATGACCAAGATTTCTCTCTTGGTCATCATCAGACATAGACAAACATAGATTATCTTACGGTACGGAACAAGGTGTGCTCCTCGCAAGATTAGAACCCGCGAGCTCCAGTCAAAGCGAGTGACTTCCTGCCGCTCCTAGAGCTTAGAAACACGTACATCGCGGGTATATTAAAAAGACAACGCCTGCACCGTCCTTATGACAAAAATCTGTGAATTTCCTTATTTCAAAATTTATTTTATTGTAAAATCGGCAAATAAAATTATTATGTGACTATGAATGTATGTAGTTCCCTTGGACACAGTACGCAGCGGCTAAATTGACAATTAACATAATGACGCATAGGTTGTGTGTGCTCCAAGCGCGGACGTCGGTCTACAATGTAAAGACGAAATTACTTTTAATTTAATAAAAACCGTAGGCAGACCACGATCACAGCATCTACGAATAATTCGCTATTATACAGGGCAGTATTAGCTCATCTATTTGGGGCCACGAAAACTTATATTCCGGTTCTCGTAATTCTAGGAGAACTAATAAAAGTATATGATTTCGTTAAAGTAGGTACTAGAGCTTTTGTTGTTGGTATGTAAGGGGGTTGTGATTCGGATAATTTCTTGGCTTACACTTATGAAATACGAGTATAGAAAATCGAGTGTTTGTGTGTTTAGACTTAACATACATACAATGATTACTGTTGTTACAAACCAAACTGATTTTAATATTTTCTTTTCGTCTTATAAAAAATATCCCCGTGTAATAAAATCTAAGAAGTTTTTAGGACTACCCATATAGTCCACTAGCATGTCTATCAGCTCAACATATTTATTTTTATTTTATGTATTTAATACTTTATGCACATTAGTACAAAACAGTTTCCGCGGTTGTACACGGGTATATAGTGGCCACACCATATTGTGATTTATAAAAGCTAGTCTAGTTTACGCATCGCTTTATTAATTTCCTTCAGCTAGATCAGCGCCATTATGAGTTACCGTTAACGCTGCCGTCTTCGTGTGAATCTTCACAAAGTGGTGATTAATTAGTTTTTTACATTTACTACAAACCGGTTACATCGGAACCGGAACATCGGTTTATTTAACAAATATCTAATAAGTAGATCGGATATTATACGAAGTGGATATGACATAACGCCGTTACGGATTATACGTTAGGTATTAAACCCCGTATACCAAAGTATGTGCAGTAATTTAGCCACGTTATTATTTTTTTTTACTTTAATGACGAAATGTGATCTTAAAAACTAAATTTCAAGCTACCCCCGGTCTTTGCTGAAGTCTCCGACAATTCTCTAATGTCCTTTACTGATACACATTGCAGATCTTGATTGAAAAATTTTATGAATACTTTATTTTTTTTTATAATTGTGACCACTAGTATCTCTAACTTTGGTTGCATTTAATGTGGCTATGTCGTATCCACTATGTATTATGATAAATGAATTACACATCAGAACCCTCTTGAATTAGTGTTTCCATAATATACGAGTAGGTACCTATGTAACGTAGGTACACACGTCGACAATACAGGAGCACTTAAGATGCATTTCAATTGTTCAATATCCTTCAAGGCAGCAGCCGGGCAAACAGGCGGATGTTCCCTATTCCACGCCTATTGTATATACTCACTTCCCATTTACCTGTTGTGAACAAACGGATATTTACTTCCTTCTGCTAACTGTATCTTCTTTTACTAATCATCTTCTTTTGTGGTATATTTATCACTATTAGAGAAATTCATGCCATCACAAAAAATCGGTCAATCACCAAAATCATCTAGGGCTGAAGTATCCTACTTTCAGGATGCGACAGACGTACATGTGTTTTTTAACAGTATGTGGAGATGCTGCCGTGCACTCTAACCTACAAATCATCATCATCATCATTCATCACCAGCCGGAAGACGTCCACTGCAACATAGGCCTCCCCCTTGGAACGCCACAATGAACGACAGCTGGCGATTTGCATCCACCGGTTACCTGGGACACGCACAATGTCGCAATTGCCCACCTAGTGGGAGGCCTGCCTACGCTGCGTCTTCGTTCGTGGTCGCCACTCGAAAACCTTTCTTCCCCAAAGGTTATCGGTTCTTCGAGCGATGTGGCCTGCCCATTGCCACTTCAACTTGCAGATTCTGAGAGCTATGTCGGTGACGTTGGTTCTTTGGCGACTCTCCTCATTGCGGATTCTGTCGCGCAAAGAAACTCCGAGCATAGCTCTCTCCATAGCTCGTTGTGTGACTCTGAGATTCTCTAAAAGGCTAGCTGTTAAAGATCACGTCTCAGTACCATATGTCATCACTGGTTAAAAACCTTTGTTTTCAGGCACTTCAGAATTTCAGATGCGAACCTACAAATTTTATATGCACAGCTGGGATCACCCATTAATTTTACTGTGAAACTTCTCAGACAATACTTTTACAATTGCAATCGACTGTACCGTAATAAAACATATTGGTAATTTAAAACTGTTGACATTTAAAAATGCTATATCAATTATTATAAAAATACCACGCAGCATACAAAGTACACTCGCCAGCAAATGTATGTTTTTTATTATTATTTTAAACAATCACCTGCACTCTGCACGCTTGGCCGGCTCGAGAGACGGGTAATTGTCTTACTATCATAAATAAACAGATATAATAACTTACTAGAGAAGCAAATGAAGTTGGTTAAAATACACTCGCATTTTGCGTAAAATAATAAAAACCAATAATTTGTTCTTTAAAAACCTCTACTATACTATTATGGAAAAACTTAATAAGTTAAACGCGATAAGTTAGAATATTGAATACTCCTCTTATCGTTATTAAAAAATTAAATACATATTTATAGAACTTTAAGCTGGAGAAACTCACCTGGAGCTTTACCATTTTTTTTTTTTCTGTTTTTGTTATTGTGTTAACGGTACTGTTTCATGCAGTCATTGTAGAGAAATTAACAATTTTACTTTAATAAGGTTAATTATCTATATCATATTAGGGTTAATTATCCTAAAGGAACGGCTAACATCCTGAAAAGCGATGTCTCCGCAAAATTGCTTCATTGATAATTCGCAAGAGTGGAATCGCTCCCGCCGCCTCTCGCTACCCACTCCGTCTCAAGGTGAACGACCCGCGTTACTTACCCGCCCGCCCGACCACGTGACCCGCCCACCACTTGAGCAGGTCAGGGTCGCCTCGCGACATCTGCACCGACTTACGCTGATACTCCGCCGAGTACAATGACGGCGGGTACACAGGTCATCGGCGACTGGACCACAGTCGCCTTACCGCGTCGCCGACGCCACCCGATTTTTCCGTTCGAATAGTTTCTGATAAGTCCAATGGGTCACGTTTGTTGACCCCTCCTTAGGGTAGGTCAAGGATGCGTACATTTAAACATGCGGAAACCGAAATGCGGGTATGTTACTCTAAACATTTTTTATGCAAATGTCGACATGGAATGGTGACGTTGCATTTTCTTTGTTTTACCCTTGAATGTAGTGAAAAATCCTAAATCTATGGTTTTACCAGTATAGCAAAATTTTTAAAAGAAATCATTTTACATGCCTCTATTGGCTGGTCGTAGCCTGGTCAAAGCATAAAATATTTAAGATAAATAATCTTGTGTCATATACGAGTACATTTTATATAATTATTTATAATACTAGAAAGACTCATTAAAAAAACCTATAAAATAAATAAAATCATTAAAAAAATATATTTGTTGGCTTCATGCAGCAGGTTTATTTTTTGTACTTTTCCTTGGTAGTGCATTGCCATTAATAATAGCGAGTACGGATCAATGTTGTAGTCTTGCTAGGCACGGCCGCATCTGTGAGGGTTCCAAAAATAGGTACTTTACTTAATTCTAGCAGGAGTTTTAATTATGAATTGCAATGAGAATCTTATAAAAGTATAAAAATAACACTGTTATAATTTGTTATGTATATTTCTGCACTACAAAGTAATAGATAGAGGCGTAAAATATGAGCTTAATGAAGCTGAACTTATGAACTTTGATAGCTATAGTTAATAGCTTATGGATTCAAAAAGTATCGGGATAATGTAAACACAAGGTCCCTTCAAGAAGGGCTAAGTTAAAGTCTGATATTTGGCTACTATCATGTAGCTATACTACTTACCTAACATACGCGCATAAATTGTTAACTAATACAGCATTAACTACCGTACCCATTATCCTATCGATCCTTAACTATAAGTTAAAATCATCGATCAAAACCCTGACAGACTGTCATTTGAACAACCAACAGTACGCTGCTAATATGTTATTATTGAAACGGAAATATGTCATTATAGCTATCGACAGTAACTATTTTAATTTATAGTAAGGGATTGATCGATAGGATCTTGGGACCGGCACTAAGTTAAATTCGTTGAATAACTGATAGATGTGTAATTAACTTTTTTATAATAAGAAAACAACTTACCACAATAATATAAATTAAATATTTATAAGTAATTACTTAATTAAAGACTGTGTACACTTACTCAAGGAGTCCTACACTGTCTTCACTATTTATTAGCGACTCATCAAAAGACATTGTAAGGCACTAAATTGAAGACTGCACTACTTTATAATCCCCTTTGTCAAGAGCGCAGTTGCTTGATGACATTATTATTTCCGGAGTCCTTGTATTTTTATTAAGTACAAAGTAGTTATAAAATTAATAGGAGTCACTTAAAGAAAAAAGTATTTTTATGTACAAGAACAGCTGTGAAATGCTTTTATTTAATGTATGTAAGTACTTATGGCATTTATAAATACTGTGGAGAATGAGAGTCAAGTGAACGAAGTAGGTATCTATTTATTATAACGGGTGTAAGGGACATCGTACCAAAAACCGATACCAGGGATCCAGTACATGATTCTGAACATCCTAGTGATGAAATTTTTCATCGGCTTTTTCATGAATTTCCATAAAAATAACCTTTTTAATAAAAAATTTAAATAAAAGTAGTTTATCATCGTTAAGGGTATAATAATAAAGCCTAATTTTAATTTAAAAACAATAAATTAATTATTTGTGGAAAATTTATTTATTTATTCTTTATGCACAAAAATATGCCTATGTACGGCAATTAATTAATAGGCTACTATTATTATTTTAGAAAATTAGCAATGTAATTTGAAAAATAAATATTTTTCCGCATAAATTCATTACATGCTCGTACTAACTTATTAATGTTAGTTATTGGTCATTTTCCATATAAATGGTTTCTGTAATGTTGTTACGGACATTATTTTAAATCTTATAAAAAAAATTCGGTACGTGGTCCCTTACAGCCTGTATATATTTTTAAAGTATTTTCAGCCATCATCCGTTTTTTCTACATTACTTAAATGAGGTTTATATCGCTTACTTTTGCATACGTAGATTCAACTCGGAAGCATATTTCTATAAATCCAATAAGTATGACCAGTGAAGGTTTTCAAACACACAAAAAAAATGTAATCTGTTAATAATAAAAACACTGCGCTTATTACACGCATTTTGAACTATAAAGATAAAGAAAAATTAACCCCGTAAAGTGCAAGAAATAAATACAGTACCAATCAAAAGAATTAGCTAATTGAAAGCGAATGTAGGTACCTTCTGAGAATATTTTCAGTGCTATTGGAACTGCCTTTAGAACATGGACTTGATGAAGTGGTACCAAGTGCGTGCGGGCTCCACCACATTACGTAATCACAGCCACATTTTATTCATAAGAACAGATTTAAATATACCGTACGACCGTACAGTGCTGGGGCAATTTCATTATTATTTCAATCAACTGAATGTAAATTTATTCAACAATCTCACGAGGTAATTGCGATATTTCTGTCTCTTTTGCACGGGTTTCGTCCCTCTCGCTCGTCTCGCGTACATTCTTACGCGTTCAATCAAACCTAAGTAGTGGTACGACGGCGCTAGTGTGCCCAGTATCTTAGGTATTGGCGGGATGTTTACAACGACAAAATCGAATGGAAGTGCAAAATTTTAAGTTTGTGATAATGCGATAAAATAAACAAATCCATTTTAATGTTGATTTTAATCTAAGTTTCATTTATAAATCGTTATATATCGTCAGCTCGGGTTCGCTTTTCAGCGCAACTCACTCCATTACTTATTATTAATTTTATAAGCCGTTAACGCTGCATTTTTAAGCAGCTTTAGAGAGGGGGTTATGTGTTCGACGAGTATGTATGTAACATTGATAAAAATGCGTAATATTCACATGTGCTTATCTAAAAAAATGTACCAAACCTCATAAGTGTATGTATGTGTGCAGGTTTGTCCCCTGAATTCTCAGAAACTATGAATCCGATTGTGGTAATTCTTTTTGCAATAGTTTTAGTATCTCAAATTAGGGAAGAGTACAACTTTCAATCAAAATCGGTTCAGTAGTTTTAAAGATATGGATGTTTCTACTTGAGTAGCCGTTCGAGTTGCGTTGTTTCTTTTCTAAAAAGTTCATAGATTATTTTCTTTGAAGTCGATTTTTATTTTTTCTGAAAATATTTTATTGAGCAAGGATTTCCTCTTACATCATAAGTGCTGTGAGAGTGTATGCTATAATTTTTAAAGTAGTCTTCTTTGACATATATGACATAATTTTATTTAAAACCGGAAATCTCGTCAATTCTAGTACCATGGTCACCCTACTCGCGTCTCAACATCTCGTCCATATCGCATTGTTCTTTCCTTTTGTTTTGTTATGAAAATTAGACGCCCGTCAACGCCCGTTCTATGCGAAATGTAACTTGCGCTTTCTATAGCTTAGGTACATTTGCCCAGAAAACCGTACCGCTGCCTCCACAGTTCGGTAATCCTCATGACATCATAAGCACCCATAACACAAATATCGCAATACTTAGTTTGTGTGAGATGGACGTTGTGATGCATGGGCCTAGGTAAGTTCAGCTTGTGTTCGTGTTCAACTCCCGAGTTGATATTCCAGAAGCGTATTAGGGGCTTTCATCACAGTTTTAGTAGCAGCCCGTAGTTTTCCCTTGTGATAAGTTCGTCTCGTCTCCACTTACAACGCGCCTAGTATCAGCCACATGACGAAGAAAATTATCTTTTCTCTATTTAAGATTCTCACCACACACTTCTCAATTTTTTTTTTGTCGTAGGTATGGTTAGTGGCCATCCTGGTGTCAGCTTAACGCCTGTTGTCTAGATGAAAATAGCCTGGACCTACTTTTAACGGGCCTCAACGCTCAGTTCAAATGCCACTAAACGGTTACCCATCTAAGGACTGGCCTTGCCTGACGTTGCTTAACGAACTGATCGTTTACCGAACAGTGGTTACAACCGGCTATAAGCACTTCTCTAATAATAACCAACTATAGAGCCACGATTAGTAAACAGTAGCAGTAGTTATAAGGGGTGTAAGGGATATCGTAACGAAAACCGATACCAGGGATCCAGTACATGATTCTGAACATTCTAGTGTTGAAATTTTTCATCAGCTTTTTCATGAATTTCCAAAAAAAATGCAGCTGTTTGATTTTATAAAATTAGGATAACATCATTATTGGTATAATAATAAAGCCGAATTTCAATTTAAAAACAATAAATTACTTATTTGTGCAAAATTAGCAATCATCAGCAGCCGAAGAGTCCACTGCTGAACAAAGGCCTCTCCCTTAGAAGGGAGGGGTTGCCATAATCTGCACGCTTGGCAGGCAGCTTGATTAAAATTAGCAATGTAATTTTAAAAATAAGTATTATTCCGCACGTATTCATTACATGCTCAAAAATTAACAAATTGTCAATTTCCATATGTTGTAACGGACAATATGAGAAATCTTATAAAAAAGTTTTCGGTACGTAGTCCTTTACACCCTGTATAGGGATACCACCGATGGCCTAATATTGTTAATATAATTTAAATCCCTACAGAAATCACCCAATCGTAGCAAAAGGATACTATTGCCTATTGATAAGGTCCTTGTTGGATAACATGCATTTAGCCCAATTTTGTGAATATTTTGGGAATGTGTTGGCAGATGGTTAGTTTGATCAACTAACCATCTGCCAACACATTCCCTACCGTTGGCGAATGGGAGCAAACGGAAAATGCTACTTAGAAAGTAGGTGTCAATGTTGTTATTTATTTTTATGGATGCATATTACAACTCTTCTGGAGCCAGCAATTTCTCTATTAATAGGTTCTGTAGTGGTACAATCACCTGTACCTATATTTAGATCAGTTCACAAAGACTTCCTTTGTAATACTGCGTATAGTATTTTAACGACTACATCACTTTCAACCACGAGGCAAGGGTTGCGGTTGCGTTCTAGTACTAGCATTAAAAAAAAAACAAAGATAATGTTGTTTCATTCTCCCTAAAAGGGAGTCACAGCCAACAATGATGAATCCACATTCTCAATATACGAGTACTTAGGTACTTTTCAAGTTAATGCCAAATTCATTACAAGATAATTAGGATCGTTGCAACAAAAAAAAAGTAAATGTCACGGTATTTACAGCAAAATGCTCCTATTTCCAGTATAATTGTAATAAGTACAATAGTAGAAATGCAACTGTAGGTATGTACACGTAATTACAAACTATTATTATCGACCGATTTGTATTAGTGCGAAGTAAAATATTATACAGTTGGTACAGGCAATTATACATGTAATTATATTATTACATCAATTGCCCCGACAAATGCTTGCCATGTCTACACTGTGCGGGATAGCGGGGTCTATGCTGTTAACATAATAAAAACACATAAATCTTCCTTGGCAATTGGGTAAAAACTGGTTATTCCTATTCATTTACCAGCAGGCTTAGCATGATGTGCAAATCTGGACAGACAAGTGTGAGTATGACGTCACTATGACGTAGTATTTCACATTTTTGTATGGAGAAATGACGTTTCGGTGTTGAAAACTACGTCATACACTACACCGATCTGTCAAGATTGCAAGTCGTGCTAGGCCTGCAGATAGGTTCATTATGACAGGGACTATCCAGATAGGCACCATCAGGCGCTAAAGCGTCAGATATTATGCTGCCTAGTAGCAATATGTTTGCAGTGTTCTTAGGTATTGCTGGGCATAGGAGACTTACTGCCGCAATCACAGACGTTAGCGTTAATTCTAATTAAGCATTTTTGTTTCATCCAATTATTTCGACTCTTGGAGCCGCTTATGCTTATTTTCTATAATTGAGTAGAATAAAATTAGTACTCGGTACTCATTATCAGAGTATAACTGTATTCATGATAATTGAATCTAATTGACGTTTGTATGTGCGGTCGGCATTTAATAACAAATGTCTCGGGTGACGAGTGGCAGTACAGTGCAGGTGTCCATGGGCTGGGTTTGTGGCTTAACTGTAGGCTAATGTCCCGCTTGTCTCTTCATCAATATGCGTTAATAATCTTTTGTGGCTACTTCGCTGAACTTTTTCAGATGCAAAAAAAGTTGATATATGAGTTCAACACGAATGATTTTTGTACCTTGAGTACCCTAAGTAGGTATTAGAATATAGCAACGTTTACTGCTTACACATTTAATACTGCAATTTTACTTATTGGGACGTTATCACAAGCTAGCCCTTGTGAATCAAATCAAAAACCTACCCTAGTAAAAATATGAACTTATGTAAAATAAGTCATGAAAATTTAAGCACTCGTAATAAGGTATAATCATATTGCAAAGGAATTAAGTATATTGAAAGATGTCAACGAGCGATGCCTAATAATAGATCAAAGTCTACAAATAGGCTTTAAAAAGTCGGCGTTAAAAAGCACGGTTAAGCTATAACAAGTCATGATTAGCTGCTTCAAATATCATTGTATAACAAAAATAGGGATGTTTGTGGTGGTACTACGTCCATAAAGCAACTAGATGGAAATAGTCAATACAAAGTAAATACAGTTGGATTTTTCCAAACGCTGGACAACAATCACATTTTGCGGTGCATGCATTTGTCTTCTGTAGTCTCGCCAAAACAAATAAGTTGATTTTAAACTTTCAATACGCCGTCCCGTACAAAAGACGTTCAAAACCAAACAGCGATGACCACACTAAATTCACGGCAAATTAAATCTGCGGTATACACGGAATACTAAAAGCCTTTTAAGATTTTTGGCCGGACAGTGCCTTACTCATTTCTATTTGTCCAAAAATGTTGCAGTTCGATGCAATACTGCATGGAATATTGAAACTTCAGTGTGCGATGCGGGTATTTCTCATGTATACGCATTGGGGTGGTTTGCGAAGGGTGGCGGCGCTCCACCGGTGCCCCTCCACCTCGCCTCCTTTCTAAACCTACTCACAAATACTAGGCGCATTTGCTTGGCAATATTTCATGCTTAGTGTGTACAAATAATGTTTGGTGGCGTAACAAACTGCAAAGGGAATACAGATATAAGCGGAGAAGCCGCGCGACGAAATCAAACATGTCGCCTGCGATTCTACGGGGTTTAATGGGAGATAAATATGTGAGACGACTTGTAGTGGCTCAAGGGGAGTGTTGGGGTGAACTTAAGCATACAGCAAACGTAATTCGAATTACGTAGTGTGTATTGTATCGCGACATTTTGGACATTCTATCCAGGACATTAGGAATGCAACGGTCCACCTATGATATTTTAACATCGACTTGGATTTTCTGATATTGGGTATATAAAGACCAAGCTCTAAGCTCTCTATTAGAGATCATGGATTTGGTGGTCAAGTCAAAACGTGATGCAGCATCGTTGCAGTGGTTTTCTTATATTTCGTAACTACGATTAATTTATTGGTAGTTTTTTGTTTAAAACCGTGTGTTTGATCGCTGACATTAGGTTCTACAACATTAGAAATTGGTTCATTGAAAAATGTATTTCATGATGTTCATTCAATACCAGGTACAAAACAGCAATGAGACACGATAATAGATAATTCAATTCGTTTTTAAAATACATTAGTCGGTCCCAGAATATCCACACCCTCTGTCTAGTTGCGGTCGTCCTTAGACGCAGAAACTTCTTGGCAAGTTCCACTTAGAATAGCAATATGATATTCATGTAGTTAACTCTATGCTAGTGTATGTCCAAATATACTAAAGCCTCATTTTAATTTCCTTAATTCATCATAAAATTGTAATTCTGACTCAAGTCTTAGCAAGGACTCCGAGACAAGCAAGGTGACAATTTAAAATTTTTCCTGGAACTAGCTGAGAGTCAAATCAGTGTCTTCACTGGTAACCACTGACTGATATGGATCATTACAACCACAGCGGCGCTTTAGACCATTAATATAGGGCCCGTCTTTTTTTTTTGGGAATGATTGACGCTGTCGGCCGCAGATGGCCATTACAGCTTCACCGGACAATAGGAGGCGAGCGCTTAAAGCGCTCTAGCCGAGTCTAGCCTTTACGGCAGAAGTAGCGACGAGCTCAAGGGCACCTCAGGGAGGCACGGCCTCGGCTTGGGCTGTCGCTTAAGAGAGGGCTGAGTTTACCACCGGTTCACAACGCGCCCCCACTGAGAAGAACCGGCAAGAAAGTCAGTGGGGTGATGCACGTCGTTGAGGTCGCATACGTACGACCCTTCGGCCTCGCCGGCGAGACCGGTGTCTGATAGCTAGTGTAGCATACGGTTGTCGGGGAGGGGCCCATGTATTAAATATATCTAGGTTCTTCCACGAAAACACAGATTTTTACGCTGCGCTCTAAAAGTAATATGCCAAAAATTTAACATTTTATAAAACCTATGTATTTTGTTAAAAATCCAATAAAATAATTGAGTGAGAATCTAGATATTAACTGACTACCTACACGGTACTCTATGTTATGAACTTTAGCAAGCTTGCAATATTTAATGTAGATAATTGTAGATTGGATAACGCCTTTGGCTGATAGGCACACCAAACCAAATGTAGCGGTTACGGGCGATGTAGCAGAGTGTGGAAGCAGGTAGAGTGAGCGTAATTAGGGAATAAAATAATAATTGTTGGAAAATATTATAATAGGTAATTAACAGACATTACAAGGAAGCCTACATAATGTGACAAAGTCAAAAAGAACATTCAAAAAACCATTATAAAACAAACAGCCAGCTTCAATTTACTAAATAGGTTCACTATTCAACACCAAAGTCATCCACAGTCATGGGAAAAATTGTCAGTCACCTCAATATTATATTTCACATACTACCGTAAAACACACAATATGTTCACTGTATGGAACTATTTGACTGATCGTATGTTAAAAATCACAGTATTATGTCAGTTACGAATATAAGTGGACATTAGTTTAGTTTCAAAGTAAATTATACAAGAAGTGATAATATTCGGAGCAATTATAAGTCTCATTTGATTTTCGGCTGGAAACTGGAACTGGAAACCCGAAACTACCAATCAATAATATTTAAAAAAAATTTAAGAAACTGCACAGACGCAGCAACTTCAGTTGAGAGTTTCGATTACAGTTCGGAAATTAAAAATCCGGTTCAGTTACAAAATAAATAACCTACATGTCGGAATTTGTGATTAAGTAAATTTGGTATTGCTAGAAGACTATGAATTAGCAACTTGTAAGTTTATACCAGTTGCCCTAGGTTTCTAGTTTTCCTAAACTACGACCATAATACGTTAAGTACTTTCCTTCCTTTCAGACTTCCGAAGCGTCAGTCTTGGTATACCTATTACCGTTGATTTCGAAAGTGTATTTAAAATTGACAAACTTATACTGTGCTTAGTGCTGCTGCAACTTACAACCGTTTAAAAGTTGACAGTTCAACTAAAGTTACTACGTGTGCGTATGAAATGTCAAAAAAACAATTCACTGCCGAACCTACAAACGTCAATTATAGTTAATTGTGATTAAGTCATATTTTGTAAATGAATTATTTCGACTTTCGAAGCCAAATAATACTTAAAACGCGAATAGTGAGTAGATATATCAATAATCTTGTAATGAATACTAAAAGATAATTAAAAGAGACTCGGAGATTCGAAATAAATAGATTACAAAAAATGACTTATATGCTATTAAAGTTAATTGATGTCTGTGAGTGCGGCAGTTAGAACTAAACTTTAGAACTAAGTAAATATGGTTATATAAACGTCTCAAAGTTGAAGTGTCTAAATCACTACAAATTTTTCGCCTATGTTGTTATTATTCAATTCGTCGGAAAACTGTAGTGTAAAAACAGTTAGTCCCAATTAGTTTTTCAATTAATTTCAATCATTATCCTGCCAATTTATAGGTCGGTGACTAAATATCAAAACGTCCGGGTCGTACTCGCTCTCCGCTGAACGGAATCCCCAAACGGTTGCACCATTTCGCAAAAGGTTGAGTGTACAATCTGTCGGTGACGTCGACGCATAAACAGCACAGCTCCCCTGGGCGGGCTGCACAAAGTCCGACTGATTCGCAATGCAAAACGCACGTACGTACCTATCTAATATTGCCCGATGCATTTTGAATAATTGCTGGGCACCGCCCGCTACCGGTCACTGATTGCGTCCACAAAGAGACACAGGTTTCAACGGAAAATGTCTTGCCAGGTATTTGGCGTAGCTTGACATCAATTTTGATGCTCGGTGCGGAATTCCTGCGATCCGAGTACACCTGCTACTGAAATGAAATGGTTGTATAGAATGTTATTTTTATTTGGAGATTTGACTATATTTTTCTTGAGCATCATGGTCTGATTCAATTGTATCTATAATATATCTAACATGGCATACGTTATAAAACATACGGAAAAACCGGCGGACTTACCAGAAAAATAAATAAAATAAAAAGCTCTTTCATATCGGGTAAAAGTTAACCCGGTAGCTCCTTTAGATTTTTCACGTCCAATGTTTTTCACAAGCAACGGTTCGCATCGTGTGGCATGACTGAGCACGGTGAAAGATTAACACTTTGCTTTCCTTCTCCCTTTCTCTGGGGATCTATGCTGACGGCTGACGTTTGTCCTTTTTGCTGAGCTGCACAATCTTGTTGTCCACGAGTCTCCACAGAATTAGCAATTCGTTCATCGGGTGGGACTCTGGCTGAGAACATTTGAGATCTACCAGTACCAATTGAAAGGTACTTTTGAAAGTCGCTTGTCTAAAACGGGCTATTATAATGTCTAATGTCTGCCAAATTTTCGACACCCTGTCCGCTAACCGATGGGTCGTGGGTTCGATTCCCACCAAGTGTCTGGGTGTTATTTATCTATACAAGTATGTATTTACAAAAAAAAATGGGTATAAGTATTAGTATCAGTTGTCTGGTTTCCATAGTACAGGCTCTGCCTAGTTTGGGATCAGATGACCGTGTGTGGATTGTCCCAAGATATTATTATTATTATTATAAATTTAAAGTTCCATATAGTACCTTCTTTACGAATCCTGAAGACAATACAACAAGTATAGTACGGTAAGTATGTATTTTATTATATAGTATGGTAAAAAAGTCACCATTAGGGCTACACACATTAACAGTATAGATATCATAAACTTTGATTAGGATTTTTTCGACGAGATTGGACACTCAGAATAATGTTCCGTTTACTTTACGTATAGTCTATAGTTGTTTTACAACTCCATATTCAACGGATAAACATCCCGGTGATATTGATATCGTAATGTTTAGGTACACAGATACAACGCCCAAAACTGTATGTAGGTACCTACTTCAAAGACTAACGACGAATTCATTTTTAATTAAAAAATTTCGTGCATGCATCTGTCGTATTTTTTTACAAAGAAAAAAATATGTACGAAGTTAGCTTTTACTAAGTCAAAACCACGGGTCAAACATGAACAGAAGTTTTGTGTGTTCGCTTTTTGAAAAAATCGTTTATACTCGTAAATGGAGTTGCGTATTTTTCGCTTAGTGTCAATGGTCAATAAATCTAGGCGCGACAGAAATCAGAAGTAATGTGTGTTGCCAATAGCAAAATACGACATACACTGACATGTATACTAAAATCTATATGTATGTATTATCATTTTTAGTCTATTTATTTATGTGTTTTAGTTTATATGTAAGTTTGTGTGTATCTAGTATCTGGACTGGAGAAGACAATTAGTAATAAAATGGCGAAGTCATGCAGTAGTAGTGTCCAAGGAACTAATGATGGTAGTAATGGAAATTTAGTTCTTTCGACGGATAAGGGATGCTTCAAATCGATACAACAGTATACTGTAAAACCTGTCCAGCATCAGAATATGGTTCACCAAAACATTTATCTGTATCAGTAGGTACCTATAAAACAAGTGGGTTATGTTTTTTTAGCCTGTGCATGACACCCACTGGATAGAAAATAGTGATGCAGCCGTTAGATATTGTATTAAAAAATGTAATGAGAAATTTTTATTTTTAGCATTTTTATTTATTTATTAACCATACTAATCACTACTTTTACGGGTTAAGACTAGTACGGTAGTACGAGTACAGCAGCGTTAACACTAACTACTTATTTTTATTTCATATGAAAGCTAAGGCTAAGCTTCTTAGATAAATTTTAAAAAATCCATAGATTCATAGATTTAAAATGTAAGAACACAAGACCGCCAGGTGAACAAGGTCGCTGAATATTAAAATTTCGAAAAATTATAAAATAGGAATCATTACGCAAAATTTATCTATCATATTTAGTGGTTGTCTTCATATTCGCACATCCACGCGAACAAATCATCGGCGATGACTTCTAATCTAGGTATAGTTGTGCGCAACTCAGTTCGGCATGCATTCTGTGGGTGGAGGCGGGCGGCGAGGCACTAGAAGTACGGGGCAGGGGGGCCACAGACCGCCGTTAGATCGATTCCTACAGTGGATATTATTCTGTGGTAATTAGAATTCGCGCTTCTACATACATAGTGTTATATTGCAATGAGCGATACGATGTTGCCGGCTTTAATACCTGTGCGGAGGCCTAGTTCGTGCGCATCGAACCTTAAAAATTGCGTCTATGATCGTTTTTAGCCGACCGTCCCAGAATGTATTGTGTCGTTAGATGTATCCTAATTGTCGGAGTGACAGGGAATATACACATATTATAATTTCTTAATTATTAATTTCAGCCGTTTTTTCTTAACAACTTCGTTATGGTTAGCATTTGTGATACATATTTTATGAAATGTGTTGAAGTATTTCTACATTCGGGTAGTTCCTGCTTCTGTGATGTTTAACTTGGTTTATTAAGCGCCATGTTACTTTTCTTTAAATTGAACAATCACTGTACTATTCTGTTTCAAAATAAAAATAATAACCTAAAACCAAATTATACTAACTGATCTTAAAAAATGTAGTTTGTATAATAATAAAACAGTTACTCGTGATCCACAAAAATATCGCACTATTTTACATATAGATAATGAATGAAATATCATCTAACATTAAAGGTTACGATTAAATATTGTATTATTTTAAGAATAGGATCGTTTAAAAAAAACTCATCTATTTATATAAAAATGAATGTTTGGTTTTTGTGTGTAAGAAGAGCGCGAGCGGGTCAACTAGTTAGACATAAATTAAAAGAATGATACGAAAATGCGTCAAAGCCATCTCATTCGAAACTAGGACAGTACAGTACAGATCCTGTAGTACTATGGCAACAAGACAGCTGATTCAAACACAAATAATACCTAATTAATTAATTATTAATTCGTACTGTACTGAGGAAAAACTCGTGGCGAAATTCAATTCAATTCCCGTACTTTAAAGTGAAAAAACTGCCTGTCCTGTTACCTTTTAAAGTCCGACAGCTTTGTGCATAGGCCTGCCGATATTACAAAGAAAAGTGTACTTGTATTTGCGAATGGTGACACAAAGTTCATTAAAAGCACGCTGAGCGTGTCAGAGTGGCAGTGGCGCGAGGGGTGGCGGCTGAGCCGGAGGGGGAGGGGGGGGGTGTAGTCCTGTCCGCAACACAGTGTGGACCACCCTAGTTCTAATATTTTCGATATGAATATAAAAGGGTCACCTGGACGACGCAGAATAATCAAGGTCTTATTTTTTGGGGAAATCTTGCCCCAATTGCTATACTGTAGGTAAAGAAAACAAAAATGAGTAGTACAAATCATGCAAACGAGGGTAGAGTAGTAGTTGTCTGTTAAGCGACAGGTTAGCCCCATGTGGTCAGCTGCTGTGCATTGCCACGTGTCATACCAATACCATATAACTTATTTAATTGTTTTGAGCTCTGTAGTTACTGCAAGTTTTTACACCAGGCGGCATTGATCAAAATAATGATATCCTAGGAGTGGGTCCATCCATATACGGTTATCTGATACCAAACTAGGCTGGGCCAGTACTATGATAACCAGAAACTGATAATTTACTTTTTACATTGCATTGTTTTAGTAAGACAGGTATACATTATAAAAGCACGTCGTGCCTAATAAATACACTTGAAATGAACTAAGCCTTCAGGGGAATTGGATAATTGGATCCACAGATGGGCACCGAAAGAGTCACCTATCAACTAACTGGGCGTTCGAACTGCTTCTCCGCGTCTCGGAAAATACGTAAAAACTCGGATTTTTGTCAACTAGGCAGCCGTTAAGTTAAGAAGATTTCTGACACTAGGTTAGCCACTAACCAAACGACAAGCTGTTGCTGTCAGAAGAAATCGACCTTGCACCTGGAGTTCTATGGTTCAAAGTCTAGTTTATACCATCCGGTTCTTCTACTCACAAATCATAATTTTACCTATTATGAGTACAAAAAAAACGATTGCAATGAAAACGTGTGTAAGAAAACATGTAAAATCGTATTTTTTATTGAAAGTACCTAATGGCAAAATGCAACTCTATCACTCATATAAGGACGAAAATATCTCCGAGAAACATAGGTGTTTTATGTTAACTCGCGTTCCGCACTTCACACCGCATGCAACACCAAACCACCCGACACCGGATAGCTAAAACTTGAACCGAAAAAGCATGCCAGTCAAACGCCAACCGACTACACCTGAGTCGATCGATTCCACTGGTAATTTAAAATCCACTTAAACACAGCCGCGGACTAATCGAAAAGTTCGTCTATTCGTCCATCGGGAACCCCCTAATTGGTGTATTAAAATAACTGACTTATGTCAAAGATATCTGGGGCGGAGCGGGTGGCGCCTGGCACCGACTCACATGTTAATAATCGTAATGATAGCATCAAGTGTACGATAGCCCGAGTCTTTCACTCACCCCCGCCCGCGTGCAGTAGTGATGTGGCGAAACCACGGGACTACAGCTTTTTGGAGTTTATTTAAAACGTTGATTTTTGTTGACGTTTTTCGCGTCGACGCAGATCAAGGTTAAGCTGACCATCAATGTCCAACATCTGGAATTAACATCCATTGATGATGATATCTGCCATAAGATGTCCACTGTTGTATCTAGGCCTCCCTTATACACCGCTACGTTGTGCGTGCCGCCTGCATCTAACAGCTCCCCGCCACCTTGACGAGGTCGTCTGTCCATCTAGTGAAGGGCCGTCCCACAATGCATTTTCCTGTCCTTGGTCACCATTCGAGATCCTGACAGTTTTCCGTACTATATGATCGGCCGAATGCCACATATTAAATGTATTCTCGTAATATGAACATTTTTTTCTACGAATACCAGTATTCGTCAAAGAGCTACCATGTGTGATGCACAAGTATTAGTAGATAGACTTAAAATGGACAAGGCGTCCATCAGAATGGCATTAACATTATTACGTACAGTAAAATATTAAAATCCTAGATACCGGGGTATTAAAATTTCCTGACTCCGCGTCTCTAGCTTCAACCCTTGCTTGCTTTAATGGTTCACAGTTACCAATGCCTTCCTCGCTTTCTTGCTATATATCCGTCTGTTCCGCATATTTTCATGCCTTAAACCCAGCGACGGACTATTTTACAATAAAAGCATATTACGCTAGAAATTTGAATACTAAAGTATAAATCCTGAGAAAGTCAACGATTATTTTCCATAGTGTCTCAAAGCACTTGTTCCCAACTCTTGGTTAAAAGTATATGGTATAAAAGTATATGGAAATTCACGAGGTAAGATTATGCTAGTAGTACAGAATTATCCGTGGGGTGTCCGGGTAAGAATAGCACTCACCCATCTCCTACCGTTCGGTGTTCGTAAGAGGCGACTAAGGGAAAACAAGAAGGCGGGTAGCAGCGTCTTTCTATTGGATTATCTACTACCTATAATGTGATCCCCAAGACGCCTACCAAGCGTGGGGATCATGGCAAGCCCTCCCTATAAGGGGGAGGCATTTGATGGCTGTTGAGGATGATAAAGATGACAGAACTATCACTGGTAACATTTTATTCTTCTTCTGGCTTTACAATGTTTCAAATTATATGCACCAAACCAATTATCATTTTAATAACTCCAATTACCAAGTAAAAATTCTTTAATTGCTTTTTTCTCTGTCTGATCTTGAAGCAACAATAGCCGTTATATAGAAGCATATTTATTACAATCAATAGGAATAATATTGTTTACTTTGTTCGATTATAGCCCTAATTATAATGGTGTAAAAATAAAATATAGTTCCGTGTGTTTTACGAACATTCTTTATGACCAGTAGTAAAACAAAATTTTTAAGTTTATATTTTTATGCGATTCGGTTGCTGCAGCTGTTCTTGGTTTGAACCAAAATCTGTTTTTAATAGTGTGACATTATAATTGTAGGAAATCATGTCATGATAATAATAATAATGACTGATTCTTCGAGTCTTCGATAAGATCGGTTGACTTGCGAAGAGACAAGTTCAGTCTCACTTTCTTCCGGCTACTTACAATCATTCCTGTACTATGCCATCCACATCAGCCAAAAGACGTCCACTGCTGAACAAAAGCCTCCCCTTTAAAAGGGAGGGATTGCCATAATCCCCACGCTTGGCAGGCGGCTTGGGGATCGCAGTATAGGTGGTAGCTAATCCAATAGATAGACTCTGCTGCCCGACTTCTTGTTTTCCCTTAGTCGCCGCTTACGGACACCCAACGGGAGACACCCTACATTCGAGCAGCCCAATTGTGTGGCCGTTCAACTAGTTCATTGTGCCGGCTTAGAAACAGGGAATGGACCCCAGTGAGGTCGTATGGACCCTGAGGCTTACATCACAAAAACTAATTTACAGGTGGAGTTATACTTGAAGGAAATATCTAATGATATTTTTTGTTTTTACTAACTTTTATAAATAAGTGACTTGGACATAGAACTTTAGATCGTATCCAAATAAGGCCACCAGCCATATAAGTTTGCCAGCGTTCGACCTATCTGCTGTAGGTTTAGCGATACCATTTATTCAGGGTCCATAAATCTATGTTATTGTCCGACTGCCCAAGGAAAGCCCCGTTTTTTATATTATGTATGTACAGCCTAAATTGATTTTGATTTTTGCTTATATTAAGATATCGTTAGATTAGTCCTAGTTGGGGATAGTGAAATATGCTAAGTATTTTTCTTAAAATAATTATCCGTACAGCCAGACATGTTGAAATATATATACATGTGTATAACTTTAAACTATTTTGTTCGTAGTCACCATCGATATACTATACCAACTAGATTTGCTGTCACGACCCGAAAAGTGGTCACGAAAATAAGAAAATAAGAGCTACGGAGACGGCTGTCGCTCAATTGTCTGCAATTATTATTGAACCTTATTTTATAGTATGTAAGTCATCTTTTTATATGAACATATTATTGTTTTGCGTGTACGTGTATAGTTGTGTAGGTATATGTAACCGCGACCACATTTTCGATGTCATTTTTTTCGTGACAGCTAATCTTGTTGGTATAATATATCGATGGTAGTCACGTTTATTGTTTTTATAATAATTCATGGTAGGTACATGTTAAACAGGTGAGGTTTTAACTACCACTGCTTCACCTCTTGTAATAAAAATACAGTATTAGTTAGACTCTCGTCTTAATAATTTTTCTTCCATATACTTAAACTTACATGCTTTTGTTACCTATTTTTTATAGACACAAGTAAAACAGACATATTCGTGCACACAAATGTATGTATAATCACCAGACCAACAGGCCTGCCGAGTCAAGTCATTAAGAAAATAACAAATTCGTATATAACGTTCAAAATTCGATTTTATTTATATGCAAACACTGCATAATAAAGTGTCTGGCCAGAGGAGGGCGCTCGCGCCTCGACACCTTTTAAAACGACAGCAAATAGCGCAATTTCCGTTACGATTCGATACTCGGCTCTCGATTATTTCCCGACCGATTTTCCGACTCGAATGAAAACTCGATTTGGTTATATTTTATTAACGGACCTTAAACTCTACATAACGCTGACGAAGTAACAAAAATATTATTTGGCGCAATCAAAGGTGCACTATCAGTGACTTTGGAAATGAAACGTTCATTGATCTTTATTCTAATAATTATAGCGATGAAAGGTCGGATAGCCGTTTTGAAACCAGAGCGCCTTATTGTCGGGGTGAAAAAGTCATATACACAACGGTTATAGTAAAATTGTAAGGACTCAGACAGCGTATGGGCAATGCGATCTTGGACGAAGCAACACGCGGCGCCTTGATGCATTGATGAATCAGTGCCGAACAACCATGAAGCAAGAGTTAGCCAATGCTAATGACAGAGGAATATTTCCAAAATATAAAAGAGGAATTGCCTTCATCTTGCAGTATACCGCAGCCATAATGCCATCTTTGGAAGACTTGCGAGTTATAAATGTAATCAACTTGTAAACATTACTGTTACCCGGTGCGAAGGTAGTTGGAGAAATTAATGGGCACAAAAGACTGAGCGAGCGGCAATGTAAATCAGTCGCCTTCTGTAATATAACGGCATAGTAAATAAATAAATAAATAATATTTCCATATTTAGGACCTACGGAGATCATTGTTTTATAACAACATTTTTGAGTCTAACGTTAGTAGCAAGTTGCCATTATTGGAGATGACTTGAATCATGCAACAGTGATTCACGTAGAGGTAGTCTAGCCTATTGGCTGTCATGTTCAGGATGCTGTTGGAACTTGCGCGCACCCTGCTAACGAGGGATGTGCAACATTTACACATGGTGGCATAGGTAGAAGCAATCATTAGCAGTCTAGTCACGCTGCTGCGAACATCCCTGATGCGCTACAAAATCGAAGCAACTCCATCAGCATCCTGAATGCGTTATTGTACTGGTCACGCAGAGCGCTGTACCAATGCTAGCGCTGTGCCATTGAATATGACATATTGAACCCTACCAATTGTCTTTGGCTGACCACCGTTCAGCCATCAATCCTGTGTTCATACATTTATTGTTCCGATTTTGATCGAATCATTTATTGTTTGTACAGAAAAACAAGGTCAATGATATTATAAGTACTTAGTAGATACGTTACCTAATAAGCAATTGGTGAAAGGTGGCACACCCCTCACACAAACACCTGATATTGCAACGTAATATGTTTTAATGATTTCTAGAAAATTGTTTGTGGATTTGGATAATTTGATGTAATTATTCAGTAAAATTAAAACGAATTGACATTGTCTATGCTTCCATAGGTGGTATGCTACTGATTCAAAAATCAGCTCACCTCATCACCGCCTCTTGCGGATCGCCTATATTGGGTATAGGTAGCCAAATGATCTGTTGGTACTTGGTATATATATTAAGCAACGCAGTACGGACCCTTCCCGTCGAGATGTGCATTGTTCACTACAAAGACTAACGTATTTAATTATTTTACCTCGCATTACTTTGTATGCAAATTGTCTGCCTAACATTAATATTCATTTTCATATTGATTGTGTACGCGCTGTCTATGACGACATGACGACGTGATATATTCACTAGGAATTCTGAGTTGTGAACACCGAAACCTTTGCATTAAAAAGTCAGTTAAAAATTACAATCAATATTGGTTCAAGACTTATTTATCAAAAAGAATACAATTCACTTACAATGAGAACCACGAGAAAACTTAAAACGCGTAACTTAAAATACTAGGAACGAGTAACAGATAGTAAATTACAGTTAAACTGTAGGTAAGTATAGTGTTTCCTTGTTTCCCATTTGATTTTTAAATTGCATTATAGGAGTTTCCAGATGAATATGATATATATAATACCAAAATTAATTGTTTTTTTTTCCTCGGTAAAATTAACGAAAAAAGCAAAGCTGTCAAATTAAATCATTTGTAAAGCTGTGAAATTGAATAATTTGACAGCTTTACATATTGAAATACAAAAAGTAACAATAAGGCAAAAAAAGAGATAAACATTAGGTACATTACACGTAAAATAACTATTCATTTAAAATTTTCACCAAAATTGACGATATATGTATTATTCATATTAGTTACAATTTTAAATAAGTAGCGGTCGGCGCCGTCCAATCAATTGTCAGCGAAGTCCAATCAATGTCGTAACCTACCCTAAACTTTAGATATAAACATAGCGTTGGCTATCGACCCGCCTACGAATTTTCCCCAAAAATAAACAGGTAAAACCAGAAAATATCCCATAGCTTCCCGTAGGAATTTACTCAACAAAACAAAAAAGCGTAGACCCGTCCAGTCCTGCTCCCGTAACACGCGCGCGTATATACTTTTTCATCTGTTCGTATCTGGGTGCAGGATATTAATGAATTTCCTCGCCGGAGCGGCACGTGATTAGTTCGGTAATGCGATTAGTTGTCTCCTCCGGTGCCTCGGTGGGCATTGTCTACTGGTGCGCGTCCGCCGATGTATGTCGCGCGATGACCGGCGACAAGTTATCGTTACGACGCTCATTACCGGCTCTAACAATCGGAATAATTAGTGATGCGGGTATTTAAGATGGGAGTCGAGTGCTCCGATACCGCGGCCATTGTTGCGACTGGCACACCACTACGCACGCATACATTAAGCATGCCTTATTAAGGGGGTAACAACGGTAAAATTGCAAAAATAGCCTTAGTTTAAAGAGTTCGATGGATCAATCCGCTATTGCATTGGCTATGAAAATTATATGTACTTATACCACAGATCTTCAGCAAATAGTTTTATTGATTAGATATTGGATTAAATATAAAGTTTTCAAGCAATATGTATTTAAAAAATGTACTACGTTGGATATGAATTGTGTTAGCGTTCAACATCCGTTCATCGGATAGACGTCAAACTTGGACTATTAAAAAGCATATAATCTATTCTATAATTTGTATTGATTACATTTCTTAATTTCATTCATGTTTTACAAGAAATTATAGAAAAACCACGTACGCGATGCATTTCCCCTTGCAGCGCCCCCGCGATCGCCTATCATCAGTCCTTCGTGGACTGTTACGGCGAGTGGATGTGCTCGATTTTTTTTTGACAAGATGAATTTATTTTAAATGATTTTGAACATATTTTTAATTAAGATATGTTACAAATGGTATAATTATAACATTATAAATCATTTCAAATGAAATCTATACTTGGATATTTAATTAAATATATTTTTATGGAAATACCATATTTTTGGTTCATCATAGAGTATGCGAAAGTATCGTTGCCGAGTATTATGCCTAACTTTTAAAGCGTATCAGAGTCATATATGATCTTACTAATTTAAATCGTATTTAATACTGTGTAGGTCGACAAAATGACATACATTATGACATCCTTTACATTATGATTTTTTTTTGTCAAAACATTAACGGTGTTAGTATAATACATTTTATAATACATTTTAATAATAATACATTTTATATTAATAATACTATCATGTTGGTTTTTGCAACTTAGCAACGAGTCGAGTACCTGGGTGGTTGGTTTGGTGGTGAGCGACACGCTTACCTACGGACAGTTGTATTGGACAGTTGCTCGTCTTTTGAGACATCTGGATGGTTAAGTTGGAAGTGTACTTGTGTGCTATCTAGGTGGCGCCATTTTAATCTTAGATTTCTTCCGCTATGTAACATAAGTAGAAGGTCACTGTAGCTGGCAAAAAAACTATTGGACCAAAAGGCTATAACTATAGTTTTGGATGACAGGGACAGTTAAGAGACTTTTTTATGGGTGGGTGCTTCGATTACTATCAGGAAATACCTTTTTACTTAACTAAGTTGCGTAAACCCCGCGATAGGTACAGAACTCAAGATGAAGTTACGTTACGTACATAATATGACGTTACACTAAAAAAGACTATTACTGAATTCGTGCGTTCAATCAAACAGTGCTACGGATTCCTTTGGCAGCCACGTATATTGAATAACAACACAGGTCCGTTGATTTTGTAGTTTGCTACCCTGGCCGCTGCCCTTAAGGTCTTGGGGTCGTTTCCCACACAGGACAAACATTCATGTGCATGAACATAATCTGTTTGTCTTGGGTCTGGGTCGTTTTTACCTGTACTTAATTATGTAAAAAGTTAAGTATCTTATCATAGTTTCAGTTCGATGGCCATTATGGAGTCGATCACGGAACTCATCAACATCATTATCAGCAGCCGAAACGTCCACTGTTCAACAAAGGCCCTCTCTCCCTTGGAGGGGAGGGGTTGCCATAATCCCCACGCCTGGCAGGCGGTAGGGGATCACAGTACAGGTGGTAGGTAATCCAATAAAAAGACGCTGCTGCTCGTCTTCTTGTTTTTCCTTAGTCGCCTTTTACAGACACCCAATGGGAGGAGATGGACGCTATAATTCTTATCACGGAACTAATTGTCGCAATAATAATAATTTATGATTTTTGGGTTTGCACGACTTGGGTCGACGTTGGGTATCTGGTCTTGAGTAAGGTTGGATGCTAGCACGCTTCCAAGATTCGGGTACTTGTGCCGCTCTTAAAGAGAATATACGCATTAGAATAGGAAACATTACAGTTACACGCTTCTTTAATAATACCGCTAGGATCTCATCAGGGCCACTGGCATGCATTGCAGCATCTTAAGTCACTCTCTTTGTCAAATTCGAACATCTCAATCAATCATCAATTTGGTTTCAGTTCTTTTTTCCAGGGATCAAAAAGCTTAACTATCAGATGGATGTTTATTGGTTAGAGAATTTGGAACTAATTCAGGAAATATGTTATAAAGGTCCCTTTTTAAGAAAAACATCTACTTTTTAAGAAAAAAATCTATATTTTGAAGGCTCTGTTAAACGCTTTCGTTTTCGTTCGAACAGAAACCTTGGAACTTTGTGCATAGTTTCATTTCAAGTACGCTTACAGTAGTCACGGCGGATCTTTGTGTGTCTGAAGTTGGCTGCAAGACGCTGCGCAGTAGCTATGTTTATGTTTATGTATTCAGAACTCACAACTGTACTTGCGCAATGGTTCGCCAACCCTAACTTCAGACACACAAAAATCCGCTGTGACTACTGTAAGTTATAAGTAGTACGAATTTATATGGATTCCGAATGGCGGGCACAATGTATTCAGCTGGGTCGAAGTGCGTTCCGGTTGTAACCGGACCTAACTAATAAACACCAACAATAGAATAGAAATATGTATAAGTCTTACTAGTCAGGCATTAACTGAACCTTTGATATGAAGTTTGGAATATGAAATGCAATAATCCATATCCTGACGCAACACGTCAATTACGTTCCCACTGTAAGTTGTTGGGTTATCAGATTGTAATTAGGTGGCACGCCAAGGTATAAATCAAGATATTAAATAGTGGGTTACCGTTCTTAAACTGCATCAGTCTTGTTCTTTTTGTGTCACTATGAAATGACAAAAAGCTTTGCCAGAGTTCAAATCGGTTTTTATCATGCATTTAAATAATTCATCAGTTATTTATTTTACGTATACATAATCAACAGAACATTCAAAAGTGATATTATTAAGTATATTTGCAATAGATATAATTTTACTGAAATTTCATTCTTTAACGGAATAGGCAAAATTAACAAAACTCCATTCGACACATCTGCATATTTTTAGTCTATGATTTTTCAAATGTAATATTCATATTTGCTGGTAGCGCCCTCTACGATGACAACTCTCGGCCGGAGCGGCCAGATTCTCAAGGTCATTGGCGCATGTTACCCCCTTAATTTATTATTGTCAGTTACAATTGAAACTCGTTCGAGTGTGTCGAGTTATGGGAAAGTTAGCCACAGTTATATTCTTTATTATGCACAAAATATTGTTATTGAAAGTTTTTTCTATTTAATACTTATAAGACAAATAGTAGTTATATTATGTTATTTCTGGGTATTGCCTTCTATTTTTATAATAGACGCTATTGCAGAAACGGTTTCACGCTATATTCATCACGGATGTTTGAAACAAAAGCTTTATTTACCTTGTAAATAGATAATTAAATCAGTAATCAAAGGCATATTAAATATATTGTAATCAACTGTTTACTAGTGACAAAGGTAATTAATTGTCTCGTTAATGATATTAATTCTTATAAAATATAAAAACACAATTATATAGTATGTATTATCATTTAAAACAATAAGAATGAGGCCTCAGGTCTCCTAGATTTTCCTATTATATAATTTATCGTTTACGTTTCGCGCTATTGGTATTTACCTTAATTGATCTGGGATCACGAATAAAATAAATAAAATAAAAGAATAATAAAAAATAAAACAAATAAACGAGCTATGGAGAGAGATCTGCTTGGAGTTTCTTTGCGCGACAGAATACAGGGTAAGGAAATTTTCCGAAGAACCGGAGCTACCGACATAGCTCTCAGGATTAGTCCACGTCGCTCAAAGAACTGATAACCGTTGGGGAAGAAAGGTTCTCGAGTGGCGACCACGAACCGGAAGACGCCAGCGTAGATATGCCTGCCATTAAGTGGACCGAAGACATTGTGATAATCGCGGGAAACTCATGGTTGCAAATGGCTAGCTGTCGTTCATTGTGGCGCTATATGGGGAAGGCTTTTGAACAACAGTGGGCGTATTCTGGCTGATGATGATGACCTGGGATAAAATGGTTTTAGTAACTAACCTCTGCCGATTTTAACACTCCTTCAGAATTATTGATGAGATATAATAACAGTATCCGTATGTACTGAAAATATAGAAAACATATCAAACTCCAGAGAAATTTAATTATATAGATATATGTATGTATATCTTCGACCCGTATGGCGTCGCTTGATTTATCCAAATTCACTAGTATACATATTATTTAAGGTCATTCGGGCAGTTATTCAAGTAATACGGCCCCATTGACTCATAAATCGAACAATTAAATCGTACAAAACCTCACTTACGTAACACCACCATGCGTATACGTTCTTGTATGGGGTTTATAGGCCTCCCATGAAGGCAAGCCGACCGTGCAGAGATATAAATCAGCCTCATATTGTGATTTAGCAACAGTCGTTATTTAAACAATACTCCTTATTTACATTTAAACATTATTTTGGTGTGTACCGGTAACTCGATACATTTCACTGTGCCAAGCCAATACGGCTAATAAGCCGTTCTCGGATTTCTACGGTTAATTCATAACTCATAACGGGTTTTATTTTCTTACTGGCCACCTTTTTTGAACTTTTTGTGCTGATCCATTTCCTGTGCGGTTGTAGGGTTATAAAAATAATTTAATTTTGCATTTCGCTTTGCATTCATAGTATGCGAGGTTTATAGTATGTGAGTGTATCGGAGTATGCAAACCTATTTAACTACTTAGAAATAAACCAGCCTTTTCATCAAAAACTTGTTACACGTGTAATAAGTCAGTAGAATTGTGCATACTCTCTATACCGACAAATAATAAGGTTATGAATTATTATGTTATGAATTGTTTTTGAATTTAATTTAGCTGGCACTCTGTCAGTTGTAAATAGCTTTGTATTTCTATTGTATTACTATATGATTATATTAGCCGTAAGTCTTCCTAAATATAAATAAACAATGATGACAATCTATAACCCCCGCGTGTGTAAGCTTACTACGCTGAAATTGGCCGAATCATGTTGGGCCTAGACTCAATGGAATAAGGCCAAAAAAAAGCATTGGTGACAGTTTTTGTATGAAAAAAAATCCCAAAGACCGCTCTATGGCTCGACCGCTCTAGTTATCTAATCTCTTTTGCGGTATGCAATAACTTTAATTCAGGACATTACTCAGCTTTATTCATTAATCTGAAGATTTACAAAATTAATTTGCCACACTACTCGGAATATTTTTTTGACTGCTTGATGAATCAGAGTGCGTATCTACTCACCTTTTTCGAATTAAATCATCAGTTTTATAGTAGGTACCTACCGAGAACAAAACGATATTTTTTCTATAATATTATTATAAGTAATTACAAACGTCTCGCTATGTTTTTCACGTTCTGTTAGAATGAAGTTATTACCATGAATACAATAGGTATTCATTTAAAAATGAAGACAACGGTTCACCCCCAACTTTACCATAACATTAGTCCTACCGGCAGACTGTACATATATTTTTTACCGGTAATTACCTCCCGTCACCTGTTATTCGAAACTTTAATTACATATTGTTTATTTGGTGGCCATTTTTTAAAGACTTATTGAAATATACCTGCTTGTTAGCATCATAATTACTTTATTTCTTTTTAATTGTTATTGTTTTCATGATACTTTGTTATAATACTATTTCGAATAGGTGTACTGTAATTGCAATTGGATGAGAAATTTGGTTGCGTCGGCGGCTGAGGCGGTAATTTCCGTTTTGAGGAAATCTGAAAGGATAAAGTTAGATACCTACGTTTGATTACAATTAAACTCAACATCATAATTGTATGAAGGTGTAGGCTGTTATTTGTTTCTCTAAGCAACAATTTAAATTATTTTTCACCCCTAAACGCTAAAAAGAAAGCGATAGTGTTGACACCTATATGTCTCTCACGTTTGTGACGTCATATGCTTTAGATACACTGATTATTTTGTGATTTAGAGTACCTCTGGTCATAATTTGCCTTCGATCTCCCAGCCACACCATAATAGCTCATAATGGACTACATGGAGTTGTAGTTTCACAAGTCGCCTTAATTACAACATCTGAATACATTATAATAATATAAACATACGGAGCCCGCAAACGTTCGGCACTGTTCGTTTTCGCTATATTTTGTTTTGTTTGAAGAGTACGTATAATTACGTAATCCAGGTGAAACAATTTAACAATAAAGTTAGTTCCATTATATTGGAACATTAAAAACAATTAATTGCTGTACCGAACGAAGCTATTGTTATTGTAGATGTACTAATAAAACAAGAGTCTGTGTAAATTTGTTATGTTATATAAACAAAAAACATATAAATATTTGTACAATTAGCAATATTTTGCGATCCTATAGTAACAACGCGAAAACTCGTTAAATACGAAATGGATTAGGTGAAAAGTTGCTTCCGGTAGTAGCTGGACCTTTTACCTTTCCTATACATACAATCACAAAAAGACAAAGGTCAAACTTTTACACAATTCAGAGTGCGACACTACCTTTCGTAATTTTTAATTCACAATAAATAAATCTTATATTAAAGTTTCTATATTTGTACGAACATGCATACGACATGCGACCTCCGAGACTCAAATATAAATAACAGTCGTGTGTTTGTGTGTGTAAGACTTGTGTGTGTTTACAGCACACGAATTACATTTCACAAGCTGGCGAAACAATACGATTCGTTTTGGTGCGCGGCGCACTGCTGGATGTGATATACGAAAATATTGAAAGCGAATAATATATTTGTAAAAAAGTTACTGATTTCTACTTCTATTGACAGGATCGTGTAGTTATTTATATAATCAGCTTCACATGTCTGATTGTCTTGAGTGTGGAGTATAAAATATTATGCTATATATTTAAAAGTATATTGTATATGCATCAATTGTCTGGAGGCCATAGCACATGCATGTAAGTAGCAAACAATGTATTTGCTTATAATGACAATTTATCGGTTACCCCAAGGTTATATAATTTATTTATATTCTAATAACATTTACATTTTAAAATATATATTATAAGCAATACGGGTCATGCCGTAGATTTGGCCACTTTTCAGTAACATACCAAAATTCTCAATAAAATCTATTGACATATGGTGTTTATGCAGTGTTACCTCTCAAGTTTCATGCATTTATTATTCAAGGTAGTGGAAGATGTTTTGATGCATTTGAAATGTTAAACATATGGAGATGAATGTCACTGCATCCATTGCATGCGTGATGCGCTATTACAATTTATAATCACAAGCAATAAATCCAAATTTATACACATACAAATGGATCGGTTGTTTTCATTTCCTTCAGTATGAAAATTATAGCGTAAAAGCTGTGAAAACATCGATTATGAATTTCGATCGGATCGATTGCGAAGTCTTGTTTTCTCCAAAAACGATGTCATTATCATAATTTAAATAAATATTGGTACAAAAACTTATAAGTTTTTGTACAGTTCCTACAGCACTAGGTATACCTAGTGCTGTAGGAACTACATGTACCTATGCAGTTAAAATAGGTACCGACCAACCTAAAACGAGGGGTGTTATAAGTTTGACGCTTACTAGTACGTATGTGAATGTGTGATTAAAATGCAATTCTTTTGTTCAAAAGCTCATTTAATCGCCATGATCGCTCTTAGCTATGATGTTTGATACGAATCTGTTGAGGCATTTGAAGACCTAGCTCTTTTCCTAGTTGTTGTACAGGTACACGATAATATTAACTATACAGTGGAAGCCAAGATATCTCGTACATCATGTAATACAATGATATCCAACAAGAACATGGTAACCTTCATCAGGCCGGATAATGGAGTAAGAAAGTATTCACAGGAACCCAGCTTCATTAAACGTAGATTTTGACTCATAGTATATCTGCAGAAAGTCTCAGATGTGGCCTGTCTTAAATAGGATGTTAGTCACCATTTTGTATTTTTATTTACTTCCAAGAACAACGATGTGGGTAGCAAAAGCTAGGTCTTAACGAGACGAGTTGAAATGTCTGTACATGTGTATACGTATCAAATTATTTATATGTTACAATGTAATTTAATTCCATTTTATTGTATGCAGGCGGGCATTTTATGTTTTTATATAATTTCTAGTTGTTTTATATTATTATATAATAACCACTAGTAATTCTTTATTTAGGTACATATTTTATTAAGAGTAAAAAAAAATGTTATATATCTTATAGCATAGCTCAGCATCGCACATCAGCCGATGATATACAACACTAAACATTAAATGCATGAAATATGCTCTGATTTGAAACAATGGCAAAATATACATATAATAACATCAATGAATAACAATGGAGTATAAATTATCATTTAAACTGTTGTTTATTTTATAAAATATGGCCCTTGCGTTTTGTTTAAACAGAAATAGGGTATTAATAATTTGTTTTAGCGTATGATGAAGAAATATGGGGACAAAATCATACGATCCGAAAACTGTAGACAAAGGAATAAAAAATAAGAACAAGCGCATATTTAAACGGTCCAAAGTGGCTCAAAGTTTTATCTTTTAATATAATTAGTCGATTTTAAAAATAGATTTTTTATCCTAGCTCGTCTGCACTTAATTAATCTGGAATTGAACTTTGTAGAGATCTACCACTCTCAGGAGATAAACCGAACTGGCACTTTTTGAAATTGATTGAGTTTTATCTGAGAGAAGAAGAAAAGTTGAGGATAAACGATAAGTAAGCATCGATGAGAAACCTATCAGCTACTTTAAAAAAAGATTCAACTGACGATTGGATATAATCGTGAAAATTTAAAATCGAAATCGATTACATTGTTATCCGTATTTGAATAAATTCATTCCGGTGCCGTCAACGGATTCCCCTGAAGGCTGTAAAACAAGTATGCCGCTCGTCACGGCAGCAGTACACTACGCCCGCCGCCCCACCCCATCCGACACGACTACCGTGGGACGACTGCACGACTAACTTGTAAAATGATTTTTTCGTGATCCGCCGTTCATTGTTCAGAAGCGGTTATGATTCGATTGAAATTGTTAAACATCGACCCGCAGTCGCAGGACTCACGGAGTGTCGTGGCCGTTACGTTCTGTGCGCAGCAGTAGGTACCATTTTTAAGTACCTAATGCGCGATCCGAGTAGTCCGTGATTCGAATAATCGATGGTGTTAATCGATTAGCTAGTGGTACTTGTTTCGAGTCGACATGTCATGTCGTATGTAATCTAAAAATTGTTAAATCAGCATGATCACTACGGCTGTCTGTCCGGAGTGCACCAGCAAATATTATGCTGTCACACCTGTTATGCTGTTAAACCTTCAAAAGGGCCCCGGAAGCTGTGGGGCTCGACTGGGGTATGTGGGATTCTTACCCACTAAAACCCCCGTGGCTGTCGCATCGGCACATGAGAGGGGACCCCAGGCCTCTCCGGTGGGAACAGCACCAGAGGCCCCTCAGTGCCTTGCCTTAGAATCCGCCGCCGGGGGGGCGCATTGTAGCCCCCTGGGAACCTATCACGGTGCTCACGGGGACGGGGGTCGCAACTCCGCCACCGTCCTCGATAGACGTCCTAGGGCCCACACCCCGAACGTCCAGCGACTCCGAAGGACCAATCCTAAACCTAGAGAGAATTTTGAATGTTAACAAAAAAAAAAAATTTTTTTTTGGTTTCTCTCATACATTTTAATAGTTATCGGTATGCACTGCATGGGCTCTGGTATATAAGACATGGAGGAAAATTAAGAAGTGTTCGTCGTGTTCGTTAACAAACAAAATCATCATGAACTCCTGTAAAGGAGACTTTTAGTTACTAAATTGATGTTTTTAAAGGTTTTATTATATATAAGAACGTTGGCGAGGTATTTAAAGGCTAATGAGGACTTAATCTTGAAAGATTATCATCTGATATAAACAACTCAAATACAGGCTCCAGGCCTCCGTGTGTTACTATTTCAACATCCATCGTATAATAAGCACAGATTGGACTCTCTACAAATAAATGCTTAAAAGGTAAATTTACCTAGCATGCACAATTTCTGAACTACGAGTAGATACCTATTAAATAACAGAACATTAACAGGTATTAATTTAATACATAAATACGGATCTCCCATGATACGCTCCGTTTCATCTCAAAGCGGAGTTCTCGCGACAAATCCATACGCGACGCAAACTTTTCACGTGAACACACACACTAATTCCCTCTACAGTAGTAGACCTCTAATAACATAAACGGCTGATGCAACGACAAATAGTCCCATAATGGACGTGCATTCTATTCATGGTGGTATTTCAAAGAATTTTCCATAATACAACACCGGTATGTTGTAATGGCGACGCTCAAGAAAACACCCATAGTTTTACGGAAACCGGAGTACAATGGCGTACGATTTGTATATAACAATGTTGAGATATCTTCAGGTGGGTACAGTCGTCGCTGGCGCGGTTATCAATTATAAAGTATTAGGTAAGGTTGTATGGTCCACCGCTAAATCAGATGAGATACGGTCAAGCACTATCGTAAGCATAAGTCATTTGAGGGCTCATATACAAATGGATCGCTCGTTCAAAAAAAGAAAGTGTTATTAATAAATAAAGGAAAGGATTAGCCTATGGACCAGTAACGGGCGTTACTGAAGAGGGCTCTTCAAGTGATGTTTCTGCAGTGAATATGGTTATACCAGCGCCCTATGGAAAGTGATGCGATGCTAGCATGGGGGCTCCGAGGGACCTTCATCACCGATACTTTTTAAGGGACAAGACGTAGGCAGTCTTGCCAGCGTACCGTTATCTATACCTAAAATCATAGCCTTGAAACACGCTTATAGTGTTCTAGCATCCATGGATTGCGGTGACTGCTACGAAACCAGATAGTGGTATTTAAAAAAATCATAGGTAATGCAATCCGCTGTTTGTACATTACTGAGAATATGACTGAAATAAAGACTTGCACGAATAGTCGCGCGCATAATTATTGCAAGCGTATTCTATTACTTTGGAATTTAGCCCTAGTAATGCTTCCGTGTCGTGAATATTCAGGGGCCTGTAATTCAATTTGTCCGTACTTTTGTCGTTGATTGTACGGGCTCTCGGTGCAACGTGGGCAAACTTGTCCCAACTTATCCAATACTTTTTGCTGCTGAAAATGTTTTATTGAATCAGAATAGGTACTTTTGCTACTAGATTCTTTAAATACAAATCTTTATAGGGAGTGAGAGGAAATTATACATTGGTTAATTTATTTTCTAAAGAATATAGGCTCAATCTACAAGTAGTAAATATTTCTGTCGCTCGCTCTTACAATACAAAAAAATAATAGACTATTATTGAATATGCGGTAGCAAAAATATATTGTCACAACAGAATATATAATTTTATTTATTAACATCCAACAAAATATTTGTCAACGCAGCTGCATATTGCCTTAGGTACGTATTTTTTGCATTGTATGTAACTACATTTTATCCCGATCACCGAGTATTTAGTTCATTCATCACTCGATGTTTCATTATTACTTTTTCCTTCGCACATAACGTTATGGATCGTAAGGAATGGTTGAAAACAAAAAACAGACCGCCAATTAATTTTGCACACCGGTCGTATTTTCATATAAAATTACGAACACAATTCATATTACTTTAATGAAAAAAAAAATTACGAGTATAAAGGAGTGGGCAAAAGTGTTGACCGACAAAAAAGTCTTTATTAGCGCCATTACAATTTTTACAAGGCTTTTATTGCACTTTAGTGCGCGAGTGTACGTGCCTTCAGCGGGCCAGTCGGGCCAGCACTTAATGCAGTTATGCAAAACACTGCAAATATCTCGTTTGCCTCCGCCTACTTGCTCTAGCTGCCCTCCGTACTTTGGACGTTTTTTTCTACACCACGTAAATTGCATTTCCATTACACCGTCAATGTCTGAAATTCTCGATTTCGCATTCATAAAACGGTCGTTTCTTATTGTTTTGCTAATCTAGGGCATATGTGGCCGCCGTATATTTCTTTTCAGGTTATTATTATTATTTTTTATATGTAAATAATATACTTCAAAAACATAACCCCTCGTCAAGGGCAGTCGAGTACAAATACATAGTTACACTAAATCATGTGATAAATACTACTCTATATAATTGATAATATTGTATGTAATTTGAAATTACCCAAAATCCCACTGATTTTACACACAGATGCGGTATACTCGAAAGCACCCAGCGTTGCACTCTGCTTCTAATTAATCCTGTAAAGTACCTATTAGCAGGTACGTAGGTATGTACGTGCAGTTTGCGAGTGTTATTAATGAACTATCCTATCCTGAACTTGCAACTCCAATCATTAGTCAAACAACTTAGGCACGAGAGAGCCTAATAATATGCTGCATGCTATATTACAGTAGGTTAAATTAAACGTTCTATAAGCATCTTACAGGCGCAAGAAGCAGGACAATAGCCTGCCAACACACTTACACTTTTCTTCTTTTCGTGTCGACAGTGAATATACAAATACTATGTGGTATTTGCCCAGAAAGAGGTCACATCAATGGCGTTCTGATTTGCCTGGAGCAAGTTCTCCGTCGTACATGTAGTCGGACAAGCGGGGCAACTAATAAGGTGAGATATACTTTGAGGGGACACACTACACTCGCAACTGATGTTGGCGTCACTGTTATATCCCCATCTATTTACGAGCAGCTTACAGCGGTCTACCTGAGATCTTAGCTTATTAAGGCTTCTCCATGCACACCTACACTTGCACTGCCGCTCATCACTCGATACATGACAGACTCTTAAGATTGGTAGCTTGGTACCCTTTACACGGGCGGCAAAATATCACCCCGGTCACTACCTGGATGGTCCCTTGCGAGAACTAGACCTAGTTTATAGATAGATAACACAAGCCGTCAAGAGTCAAAACACATTCGAATTGTTATTTTATTCAAATAAGCTAGCACTTACCTCAATTCCGTTTGATGGTATGCAGAGATCCAGCGTAAGTAATGAAGCGAACGAGTTTATAAATAACAGAGGAATCGTTGAAACTCGTGACCATCTACCACAAACTGAGTTACTGCGAATTATTATAGAGAATTTGCAACTATGCTTGGAAACTATGGAAAAAACACCACCCAAAACTGGTATTGGCTGCGTTCTTCTGTAAAGTGAACGGAGTAACCTGGGTTGCTCCAATGTCTTGAATTTATAAACCCGCTGTTCCTTAGCACACAAAAAAAAAAACATTATAAAAAATATCTATACTACGGATACACGTCATTTACAAAAAAATATGAATGAAATAAGTTGTTATCCATACAGCGGTTTCCGATCCGGCACTTATGCAAAACGCCATTGTTTGCCCGTAGATATTTTCACGAGTTTTCGCCCGCTGCTGCAATTTGCCGGTCGGGTGCGCCCACTTACCCCGGATGGCAGTGGAAACAGTTACCCAGTTGCCTACCATCATACCACGCGTGTTCTAATTTGAATAAAGTTACAACGCATACAATTGTATCGAAAGAGGATGTGGAAAAAGCAAGACGGTTAGCGCGGTCGCGCAGCGGGTTACCAACGCATGTTGGACGTTTTGCGTTTAAAGCTAATTTTGGAAATCTTTTGCTAATGTCTGGTAGCCAGGATGCAATTTTTTGACTTTTCTATTAATTGTGCACTGCCGCTCGTCACCTGCAACTTCATTTCATAAATCTCTTAAGTCTACTAGCTCTTTCCTTACGCCAATACACAACCACATAGCCGGGACATTAGTGCTATCCAAAACCGCGGAGTTACTTACGGGATGGTCTCACAATTGTAACATCTATGTATCACTGTGCTCGCTAATAGTATTTTTTATTTTTTTTTATTTTTACTTGGGACTATCATCCGATCCCAAACTAGGCAGACACGGTCATCCGATTCCAAACTAGGCAGCGCCTGTAATATGGAAACCAGACAAGTGATACTAGCTCTATATTTTTTTTTTGTAAATACATAATATTTCACTAGATAAATAACACCTAGATACTTGGTGGGATTCGAACCCACGATCCATCGAGTGTCAAGGTCAGCCAGGGTGTCGAACCACTAGATGCATATACATATATGCACAATGCACATTATGTTGCTTATTAATCGTCGATTTCTTCAACTTCTGCGTAATGTCTGACCCGGGTCGCGGCCCGGACATGCTAATAGCGATCTATCGCCGATATCAACGAACTTACAATTGGTAAAATTTATAATTGTTATATTTAAGACGCTGGATAGTCAATGGGCTATCAAGGTCAAGGTTGACATGGGTCCGTGCACGCCATTAAAATAACAATTCGCGAAAAGGGTGTCTCACTGCGTTTCGTTGAAAAATCGAATAAGGTTTTATTTTTTATTAACTCCCGATGCAAAACGGGCATGTGCATTGTTGATGGTTATATACAATGATATTATTGGTTATATATCTGTCTCGGGTGATGAGCGGCAGTGCAATGTAGATGTCTATTTCTTATCTCGAACACCAAGATAAATTAAAAAAAAAAACTCGATTACGTCCTACGTAATACGACACAGCTATCATCGCACATTCCATGCTATTAGTGTATTAAACAAAATGTATTATTAGATAAGGGTAAACTGTCCGCCGGCGCCGGCGCCGCTTGCGATGCAACTGCTGTCGCAATCATATAACAATGATAAATATAACTGGACGTGGAAACTATTAAACAATGTAATGCCATGCATTGTTTTCCACCTAAAAGGGTTGAAGATCTGTCAACCATTAGCACAGTAATAGTAGGTCGTCGACGAAACGTCTCGTTTCGACAGTAAATGCGTTTATCGTCAATCATAAACCAGTTTATAAAACAGACTAATATTTAGAATAGTTTAGACCGTTGACGAAAAGTTTAGTAGTCAACGTTGGACGCATGGACGTATTGCATAGAGTTCACCCATAAACTAGCTGATCATTAGACTGCAACGGAAAAACAGTCCGAAAAACAGTTTGTTCGTTCAACGCCCACCCTTACAACACAGCCTTTTCTTTTGAATCACTCGTAAGCGTTGTCATTCATTAATATAACTTAAATTTTTTGATAGAGTTGTTTTCGCTATTCCCTAACTTTTTTAAATTAGTCAGGATAGTAGTGTTCACCAAGTGTCTCAGAGAGCCTATAACAATAAACATTAGTGTTATTTACTTAACATGTTTTATTTGTTACTAATTGTTATTAGTATTTACCTCGCTTTTCGTCTTTGATAGGCATATACCGGCAGATTCCATTTTCAAAGGTATGAAAACTCGGTATTTTCAGATAATGCAGTTTTCATATTTTTATTTACGGAACACAACTTATGTGGTGTAGTTCACTATAAACACCATTGAGGTATATGTACTTGTCAGTAAGTACATAATACCTCAATGATAAACACGCAGTAACAATACGCCGGCGGTGCAATGCATCCCTGCATCGTACTAGTGTGTGTGCGCGTGGAATTTTACTTTTGACACAAATTAAAGTCGCTGTTCGCTACGTCATCCCGCAATGTGCTGTTTAGTAAGAAAGTAAAACATAATGGGAGTAGACGGCGGGGCAGGGCTGCCAACGGAATGCGTATGTTTTTTTAAATATTATTTATCCCAAGACGGCCAGACTTTTGCAGCTAGTCAGTACTTTAAAGGACACTTGTTACCCTGCTTTTGCAATCGCAATTATTCCTCTGTCCTACTCGACACACTAAGCATCATACAAAGATGTTTAATCCATTTTTGTCTAAACTCTTAGCAGAGGTTATTTTCTAGGTAAAAAAAAAACTAATACGAATTAAGTTTTATTATAGTACAAAATTAGCCTCCAGTACGTTAATACGTCAACTTATCGCTTACCTAAGTTTATGTAGATTTCAATAGAAAATATACATATACCTACTAAGGCATTCTATAACGACTCATCAAAAGTGTCTTTAGGAATGGCAAGTGTGAGTGGCTGACGGCCCTGCAGACAGCACGAGGCGCGAGGCGCGATCGCGAGGCGCCGGCAGCCGCGAACCCCACATATACACAACAATAGTAAGATGAGAGTGAGTCGCTAGATCAAAGCCGGGCGGTGCCGCCGACGAGCTTTGTTTACCCCAACGCCGGCGAAGCATCGACTAATCAACCAACTGATTAATTTAATTAAACATTACGAGAAAGTTCTGTTTATTTTACGTTTCCTCGGGCCCACATGCGAGTTCAAAGGAAATACGCCGGGAATGTAAACATCACTGTATTGTTGGGTGCGAGGCGTATTGTACGGGACTCGTGACGCGATGGCTCGATGCCTCTGCCTCGACGCCTCGGTGCGTCTGCAACACCTTCACAGCGTTGTTAATAACGCTGACACATCGACGTAGTTCCTAGCCTAGCCTCTCAATAATCACTACATAGGTACATACGCTAGTAATTATGCAGATATTTCTAAAAAATATATTAAGTAAGAAAGACACTGCAGCTGGAGAAATGACGAGACTTAAAAGAATAATTAATTATTGTCTCAGGAGATTGATGGATGTACAAGTACTGTCCACAGTAAAAAAAAAAACATAGTAATAATTTAAATAAATAATTATGAAAGTTGATTAGTGTGAGCCTAGTCTAATATTGCTGTTATAAATTTTCAGCCCAAAAGCATTCCAGACAAAATTAACGTTACGACTACGTTAAGACGTCAAAAAGCATACTACACACATCAAAAGTGTCTAGGGATCAACATATATTTTTGCAATAACTTTTCTCCTGATTGATATTAATTAAAATTTTCTTTAAGGATTCATCAAATAAAGTGTTTTCGTTTGTCACAGTAACGATAAACCAAGTCACCTTTGCATTAATAAAGAAATTTGCCATTTTCCTAATAAAGGGATTTTTGACATTTGAACCACTAACACAAAAGTTCGAAAAAAAGACTGAAATAACAGTTTTCTTTAAAATTTTATTGGGTAACTTAAACAATTAATAATCCTTGTTTCTACCGCGAACACTAACAACACAAGAACATCGGTTTGGCATACTCAAAATGAGTTCATCCAAATCACGCTGTGGAATGGCCGCCCATGTTCGTTGCAACAACAAAAAAAGGTCTTCTTGCGACTGGATACCCTCCATATTCGGCAGAGCTCTTCTCTGTAGCATATCCCATGCATGCTCAATCGGGTTCAAGTCTGGCGACTGAGCAGGCCAGGGCAGGACATTGATGTTAGCTGCGGCGAGAGTCTGTCTTACAACTCTTGCGGTGTGCGGTCGTGCATTATCATGCATTAACTGAAATAAGGGACCGATTTGCACTTGTAGAGGAACGATGACGTCTGATACAATCGTCTCAGCATAAATTTGAGCGTTGAGGTTGCCTCTGATCCAAATCAACTCAGTTCTTCCGCCGATCCAAATACCCGCCCATACCATGATGGTTCCACCACTATAAGGATGGACTTCCTGGCAGGATTTTAATCGCTGTTGGCGTCCAGGGGTTCTCCAGTGTCGTATACGTCTTGTATCCGGTCTCATACCAAAACGAGACTCATCAGAAAAGCACACGAAACGCCATTGTTCTTCTGCCCATTTTTTTGCCCAAAAATGCTTGATCCCTAGACACTTTTGATGTGTGTATATAATATGGGTTATTAATACTTGTTATATTTTCTGTTTATCATGGTTTACTGCGATATATTTATTATTACAAAAATAAGACATTAAGTATATGCTTCGTGCGTTTGGTTCACCTAATTTCGACCGAAAGAAAATGCAAAAAAAAAACATTATTGAAACCATCGAGACATGATGAAGATGATTTTAACCAGTGACCACGTTCACCTTATACAAATAATCCTTGTTCGGTCCAAATTTTACTTTTATTCCGACAAAGCCTAGTTTTGTATCTCTTGCGTGCTAGGTATACATGAAACAATTTGGTATATAATTCTAACAGATTAAATCAGGTCGATTGTTATATAAATCGAAATTTACTATGTTTATGACCCCGTGCGCGGCCTAATTGCTAAAATTTAACGATAACACAATTACTAATCGTCTGTAAAGGTGGCGAATGGATGCTCGTCTTGTTTGTATTTAATTATGAAAATTAACGACTATACATCTGAGTGTCTGTTATTTCAATACTGTAAGTCAAATTTGGAAGTATCTACATCATCATAAGTACAATCATATTCTGTTGTATATATTTTATGTCAGAACTATCAGATTCTGGGATTGGCATTGATATTCTATAGCTTATAAAAAATTATCGTATAAACGCTATATGGATACAGACACAACCCTAAATAGTTTAAAAAAATACAATTTGTCCTTGCACACGTTCTACATTTCACAGATATTGTGTATTTGTCTCCAATAGCGATAGTAAGGCGTGGGCAAAAACCGACGAATGCAAAAAGGAGTTACGTATGTACGAGGCAAATGCGCAAACTTAACTGGCAACTAATTAAAAAACAAAGCGAAGAACGCTCGTCCGCCGCCCGCCAACTGGCTTCCCGAATTATAAAATGGTGGTTTTTACCACGTTTTCGCTTTCGTCCGGCTAATTAGGGTTAAGGAGATTCGCGTGTTTTTGAAACGTCAGCCTTTAAATGTTTTCACAGCCGTAACGTAAAGAAATATTTAAGTAGAAAAGTGTTATTTGGCAGCCAGGATGTGTTTTAAGGTACTAACTAAGGTTTTATCATACAGATATATAGTGCACTTCACGCCAATCAAAAAATAAATAATGCGAGATATTTTATACCTACAGGCTATAAAATCTCAACGTTCATTTTGGCCGTCCGTTTTAAAGTTCAGACTTTATAATTCGATTCGCGAATACCTATTGGCTGGTTTCAGAGACACAAAACATCATAAATGTAAGTTAATATTAGGTTAATCAAATCGCACTAAAAGACCTTAATCGTGAATACATCAAGAGAAATTCGGAATGCTTTTATTGTTGATTTTTAATTTTACACTGCGTTCAACTACTGGAACCACAGTCTAAATATTAGGCAAAATTATTTCTAATCTTGAACGTTAAGGTTTTTATTTCTTCTCAATATTCTTTATTATTATATACTGACTTTTTTGTGACCACGGGCCTTGTATGTTTTTTTTCGTACAATATTGCTTATAATGTTACTTTTACACGTGGTGAAGGATGTTAAGTGGATAATACATGAAATTGAATTCAGGCTGCCTGCAGAAAGAGCCTGGCCTCGCATTACGTTTGAATAATATAACGCCTGTGTAATTTGGGTGCTATCGCTTCGTGTGCCCCAGAGTCGTTTTAAAATTAAAAATAAATGTTCGTCAAAGTTGACGGTACATAATTTAGACCGCCCTCTCGCGCCTCGCTATGTTATTTTATGTGCCAAACAGGGTTGGCTTATACGCGTTTAGTTATAATAAATAACAAACTCATTTAAAATCGATTACCTACTGCTATTACATTACACCCATCTCCTCCCGTTGGGTGTACGTAAAAGGCGACTAAGGGAAAACTAGAAGACGGGCGGCGTCTTTTTATTGGATTACCTACCACCTATACTGCGATCCCCAAGGCGCCTGCCAAGCGTGGCGATTATGGCAACCCCTCCCTTCTAAGGGAGAGGCCTTTGTTCAGCAGTGGACGTTTCGGCTGTACATTACATTAGTAGTATATTAACGGTCATTAAAATCACGTTTCATTAGTTTTCTTCTAGGTACTGCATACAATTGAGATCTTAAGGACTGCAGATTTCTAGAACGCTCAAATTAGTAGATGTTAAAATAGGCACAAATCCCAGGTGATAAGTGGCAGCACAATGCAGCTGTCTATTTGGAATCGTATCTCAAACGTATTTGGAAATTATTACAAAATTTCATTGTGTATTGCAATTTTGTTTAGGCTGGCTACAATCTAGCAGCCCTATTCCGCGGGAGCGAGGGTAGATAGGAGAGGGTGGAAATTAACATGTTTGTCTTCCTTACATCGTCGCCAACACAGAAACTACGCCTAAGTCAAATAAATTTCCACCCGCTTTACATAAATAGGTGCGTATAGTAATGTTTTGGGCAAACAAAACTTAGCGAGCGGCGGCGGCGCGACGCTTATTTCAGTAATTAATGCTAAGAATTTAAACTTTTTGTGTGTTCCTATGATTGTGAGTTCGTGTTCTGTTTGCACTTACTCTGTGCCCGTAGATCTGTTTGCTTCTCGTACGTATTTGCGGTGCAAATATACATACAACGATTGTAATTATTTTTATGTGGCCATACTATGGTGGGAAGCGGACAGTTGCGTATGTCGCATCGTTAGACAAATAGTTTGAGGTAGATGTTTTCATGGCTTGTATTTTTAAACAGAATAAATAAAAAACGTTCTTATGTAATTTACTTACATATTACTGGTTTCTTCGTAATGTCATATGTATTTCAGTGGTATATCTTACACTTTTGTGAGTATCTTTCCGGAGAATAAATTAATCAAACCCAAGTCTCCATAACCGATTGTTTGCATCTGACCTTAGATTTCTACCTTAGAAGTATTTAACCGACTTCAAAAAGATTAGGTTCTGTATTTTCGCATAATAATATTGTTACACGCATGTTTTATTCTAGTGAGCAAAATTCAAGGCTTTCCCTTCTTGTAATAATTGTAAACATGATAGACTTATATAACAACAGCTTTTCCGATTAACTCAAAAACACTAAAACTTAACTACTCTATAATAAAAACCTTTGAAAAGAACTCTAGAAAATAAGTCTGAAATTATAGTAATAGTTAACTACTTCTCAAACAGCGAACCAAACAACGGCTGTTTTATTTCCTACTGTATCCAAATTATTTAATAATATATCTTATAGTCTCAACGATACGTCTATTGCGGTGTTAATAGCGGAAAATTGTGTACCTACAGTCCCCGAACAAAGTAATAATTTAACAACAACGGTTTATGCTTCTCTAAATTCCGTCATAGGCAAGTGTTTTCCTTTTAAAGAAAGTTTTTTTATATGTTTACTAAATTGACTCATAATGTTAGCAAGAATGAATCACTATTTTATATTACTTATAGGTTATTTCTTGTACATTTCTTGGTACTAACAAAAGCTATGCGTTTACCGTGTAATCATTCGAGTTTCGAAGTTAGTCCTCTAAACTCTATTTGAAGCAAGCAGATAACACAATATAAATGCATTTTCTATTTCGAAATCTATAATAACATTCGCAGTCACCTAAAACCGTAGTGGTCTTAATAACACCAAAGAGCACCAACCACAGACACAATAGCCGTATGTGCAATAGAGAAGTAAGTGCCTATCAAGCCTTCAGATGCTGTAAACATATAAAATGAAGGTGCTTATTGTTCTTTCAGCACAATAAGAGGAGCATTTTTCCACAATCGACTGAGGCCATTTCAAGTGAGAGGCTTGGAAATAATAACTAGTGGATACCACATCGACGCACGCTTAAATAATCAAACGGGGAACAAAAAGACAGTAATGTGGAAATGGATAATGCAGAAGCGGCCGGGAATGGGTGGGGTCTCAGTTACGGCGGGAGAGATGTGCCCACCGCTCACTGTGATTAGAACAACTTTTTATTTTACACGGGGAATCAATTGTACTCGTCAACTTGCTGGATAATGCCCATGTTAGTTGTAAATCACTTGATCGTTTTCGGATCTGGCAACATCAATGTGAACACAATTGTATAGGAATAAACATAAAAATACATGGACTTACTGCTTTAAAGAATAGTAATTATTAATGTGTGTATTTAGACGAATATTTATATATAATAGCAGCGTTTTCCCTGAAAGAAAACGCATATTAAACTACTTACCTTATTCGAAGCTTATAATGAGAGCGGCACTTCCGGTTTCCCGTCATATTTCTTCCTATTGGTCTACTTCACTGTGATTTGATCGGACGTGACGTCATATTGCCAGGCGGGTGGGGGGAGCTGTTGTAAAACACGCTCACTCCATTTGTGTTCATTGTGTCGAAGAAATACCAGGCAGGTTTAAAAAGTAAGCTTCGAATAAGGTAAGTAGTTTAATATGCGTTTTCTTTCAGGGAAAACGCTGCTATTAAACCACAGTACCGTTATTCGAAGCTTATAATGAGACGTGTTTGTTATCGCCTGGTAATATCAGTAGATTAATGACGCCAATGTGATTTACGGATGTATTTTAAATATCCAAGTATGAATTTTAAATAAAAATTCAATAGATTTTAGAAACGAGTAGCAGAGAAAGAGAAGAGAAGGAGAATAGAACTGTATCAGCCATTAAAATCAATATTATGGAAATTATTCATTGTGTTTTGTTAAACAATCCAGTACAAAAGTACCTTATTTTTTTTTATTTTTTTTTTTTTCTTTTTCTTGCGATGTGTTTTTGACTTCGCCTTTATAATACAGTTTAAAATGTATTAAAAATCTCCAATTTCAATGTGCTAGCTATTATTAAAAACCACTATGCCTGTGACGCATGATAGGTAATTAATTAAGCTAAATTATGTTCGTGATTTTAGTCTTTTTGACCCATCAATAAAGATAAGATAACTGAATACATATACAATTTGTTTTTAAACACTCAATGCCAGGTACTGCGATGTTGTGTACTTTGCAGTACGTGGCCTTCCGATTAACGCACTTCTTGGACACGACTATGCTTTAAAGAGTACTAGGTGATGTTACAATGTTTACCTCTAATTATTATGCAGTGTGATAATCTTTAGCATCCAGCAAGCAACAGTGTGAAGGGTAGACTTCACTTTGTGTAGTAATAGATAAATTATATGGGATTTTTATCTAAACTCTATTAGGGCATTACTCTAGTCATTAGTCAGGGTCTTTTTATAAATGTTAAATCGTCTATACATTGCTATATATGCATGTATGGGTTCTACATGTGAAGTAAGCTACTTTGAAAATTGCTCACTAAATCATATCCTAAATAGATGAGTAAAGGATAAGTAAAATCGATTTAAGAACATGTTGCTAAGAATTGACAAGCAAGTAACTGGACTGATCAGTATTGTACATTGTCAGAGTTAGGCAATAATAATACCAAACAACAATGATTGATGCTCGAATCCGCTATAAACTAGCAAAAAATGTGGCAATATTTCGCGTTATTTTTATTTAGTTTAGAAAATCAAGACCAGCTCATGATGATTCCAAACTACTTCGTAAATTTTTAATGTAATATTTGGTTCGATTTGAAAGGTCCAGTCTGGATCACCAAAACTCACATTTTTAAGTTTCAGAACGAAAGATTATTGTCTGTATGCGAAAACTAGGACTCTTTAAAAGTTGTCATATGAATAGTTGACTCAAGACTCGTTCAAGAACAGAGTCTGCTCTCTGAAATAATTCAGGGCCAATACGATTAAATATATATTTAATCTATACCAGAATACTTCAGAGCCAATACGAGTTAGTATATGTTCACTGAATACTCGAATAATCATACATAGAAGATGATTTGTAGTCTTTCTGCTCCAAAGTACCTTAAATATTTATGGACATTATGTACCCCATATATCCTACTATTTGTCTCTAGAAGGTATTGTATAAAATATTATCAATAAAATTTGATTTGTATTAAAGAACTAATTGAAAAATATAATATTCATAAGCATCTGTGAATGGTTGGTCCCACCCCCTGTCTGCATACTAGTTTCCCTTACCTCTGTAAAGGAAACTTGTGTTGTCACTTTGTAATAAATGCGAAATTACAAGAGATAGTAAGCAGGATTGCAAATATTTCTTTTGGTTGCAATGCAACTGCTTTCTTTATATTTTCTTACTCCCGACATTGATCGGAAGTTAAATTATGGGGTTAAAGAACCTTTATTCTCATTAGAACAATTACAGTTCGTACAATTATACGCCTGTTCTCTGCAATTGTGAATGAGGACTGCATTACTTTTGGCTAATAATACAGGCGATGCATTTTTGCCATAACTTGGTTACTTACACCCGGTTACACCCACAGAATTGAGTTTGATATTTTTATAGAAACTCGTGATTGATTCCATCATTATGGATCCCCAGAATTCCCAATTATAAGAGTACATACCTTTTAACTTTGAAATGGGATATAGTATAGAAAAAGTAATGGTGGTCTTCAAATAAAGGACATGTCCCCACATCATATCCATTCATTGTTTGAAGAACTTTCTTAAAATGTTGTATTCAAAACTTTGATAAACTATTAGCAGTTTACGCTCTACTGGTCCTGATATTTTAAGACAGTAAAAATAAGGGACCATGATTACGATCCAAGACGTGACTGCAAGCCAGGGTTATGAAAATTATATATTTATATATAATTGATACATAGAATCACGTACGTGCAATTTTGTATAGCAACTGCAACCTTCTTCTGAAAGGTAAATATCTATTCTCTCCCCGCGAGAGCGCGTGATAGTCAGAACAAACTCCCCAGAAAAAGGTTCTTAATAAGACGATGTGCCAGGCACACACACTGTTAATGTCTTAATATCTCTGCTGAATTTAACAGAAAAACAGGCTCTCTCGAAGAGCAATATGCAGTTACCACTCCTGCAGGGAACTGTTACTTATTGGGGTACCCTGCGGAGGTACGTAATTGCTAAAAACACAGTCAATGTCACTATGCTTATAATAATATCCTGGGACAACCCACACACGGCCATCCGATCCCAAACCAGATACAGTCTGCACAACGGCAACCATACAACTATTATATCGATAAATAGTAACAAACTTGGTGGGAATCGAACCCACGACCACTAAGTAGGAGTCAGGGTGTCTATGAGAACGACGGGCCAGTCAAATTATTATAATGAAATGGACTTCAGAAAATAACTTTCAGATTGACAAGAATGCCAAAATTGATTTTGAAAATTAGGTACGTGCTCTCTCCACGAGCTATATATGTTACTGTCCATGCGAGGGAGGTTAAATCTTTGTGTATCCATGCTGCGAGGGTGAGTAATAAAATATGCAGTCCTTGCGAAGGACAATATACTGATTGTGAAATAGACTTCAGCCAACCACTTCCAAATTGACAAATCAAAATTTATTCTAAAAACCGGACACTGTACGTGCTCTCTCCACGAGCTATACATGTTATTGTCCCTGCAAGGGAGGTTAAATCTTTGTGTATCCACCCTGCGAGGGTGAGTAATAAAATGTGCAGTCCTTGCGAAGGACAATATACTGATGGTGAAATAGACTTCAGCCAAACCACTTCCAAATTGACAAATCAAAATTTGTTTTAAGAACCGGATACATGCTCTTTATGAGCAACTAAGAAATAAAATAAATAACTATACTTATATACATATGTATCACGGGATGGAGCTTTATTATTTATATTTATATATATATATATACATATATGCCCCTGCACCACCCTGCGAGGGTGGTGGTTTGTGCAACTCCATGCAATTTAAAATGGAATCCAGAAAATATGCCACGTGATGGTACTTAATGCTGATGGTGAAGTAGAAGTCAGCCAACAACGGTCAGACTGACAAGATCGTCAAAATTGATTCTGAATCAGGTGCGTGGTCATGATCAACATACATAAGATGATACATACCATCCTGCGAGAGGTTAATTATTTGTATATCCATCCTGCGAGGGTGGGCGATAACATTTGCAAACGTTATGCAAAGGAGAATAGAAATTAGACCTCGTACCACGCGATGGTACTCTATGCTGGTGAAGTAGACTTCAGCCAACATCTTTTAGGCTTTGACAAGATTATCAAAATTAAATCTGGAAACTAGGAGCTTGCTTTACGACGAGCAACTGTACATGTACTGCCTCCGACATGGGAGGTTTATAATTTGTGCACCCATCCTGCAACGATGGATGGCAACTTGTGCCATGAGATAGTACTTTATATTGATTGTAACCATACGAGGCTTGCCATATATATACGTGAATTTTGTGTATTAGTCACTAAAAGTTACTGCGTTGCGTACGCATGCACTGGATTTCTCCAAGACAAACAGATTTGTTAATATGATAGCATCTCTACGTTTCTCAATACTCAATAATGCGTCGCACAAACTTATTGAAAAAGTTCTAAGAGATTTTAAAGAAAACCGTAATTGTATTTTAATTAACTTTGAAACAGTTATATTTCCACCTTTCCGCTCACTAATAGTAATGAACCTACATAGGTCACACAAGAAGACTAGGAAATATTGTCATGCAAGCCATGATACAATGATATTGTATATAATATTATTGCCTGCTATTTTAGCAGCATTTTTTTTTTTTTTGTTAGATACAACAAAAAATATGGTCGCAAATGGTTTGTCTGTAAAATTGAGGTGGCGGCCACAATTATAAGACTTAAATACTCCATTTGTACTGTATCTAGGCTTTTAATTCCCAATCCTAGTTTACCCTATGAGTATAGTTCTACTTGTCAGCACACGTGAACTTACAGATACCGCACAATCAAAGTAATATATTAACAAAACTCACTTGTTTACTGAATTTATCCAGTTATCACACCACATTGATAACTCCTGAGCGCCTTTTCTTCAAGTACAACTAATGTCACTGTTTCACTGTTCAGATTGTATTATTGTAAATTGACCATCCATTCTGAAAAAAAGCTTAGAACTAACTGTAAGAGATGTATTATTATCGTAGAACTCTTCTACAAAATAATTCTGCAAATGCTTAAAACTGCAGGTAGATGTACTATATTATCGTAGGACTTGGCTACAAAATAGTTCTGCAAATGTTTTAAACTGCAGGTAGATTACAATTTGTAATATTACATTTTTATGTGTCCGTTACTAAGTGTTACTTTATCTACTTAGAAATATTGTACATATAAGCTTACCCACATTAAACTTTAATAAAAATATCAATTCAGCACAAGTATTAAATATTAATTTTTAAAGTTTTCAAATATACAAATTACTGTCAATGGGCTAAACGAAAAATGATTAATACAAATTTTAGACCAACATAGCCCAATTTACTTGCACTATATTCAAACCACACTATTTAATAGTATAAAACATTTCATTATCAATAGTATAAAACATTTCATTAGGAACACACAAACAAAACGAACGGCAAACACCGTTAAAAATGTTTTGTACTTACGTGCATTTTGTTCGGCTTCAACTATCTGTAGCAAATATTGTTATTCAATATTTTGAATTATTTAGATTTAGAACTTAATTTAAATTCCACAAACGGCTGTATATTGTAGCCTCGGACGGGTGTCCGTGACGGGAAACAAGACGCCAATGAACACGAATGGAGTGAGCGTGTTTTACAACAGCTCCCCCCACCCGCCTGGCAATATGACGTCACGTCCGATCAAATCACAGTGAAGTAGACCAATAGGAAGAAATATGACGGGAAACCGGAAGTGCCGCTCTCATTATAAGCTTCGAATAACGGTACTGTGGTTTAATAATAATAATACCAGCCCTTGTTAATGTCCCACTGCTGGGCACGGGCCTCCCTTCAAGATGAAGGGGCCTTAGGCCATAGTCCACCACGCTGGCCAAGTACGGGTTGGCAGACTTTTTTTTTTTTTTTTTTATTTTTTTTTTTCGACGATTCGCACATGATTCATTAAAGAAATCAGAGGTGCGAGCCGGGGATCGAACCTGCGCACCTCGTTTCTTCCAAGGCAAGCGCTCGCCCACTGAGCTCTTACAGCTATATATGAGAATATTTATATGTATTATGAAATACAAGGCGGAGTTATTTGGTAATAATTACAATTGTCGATGTTTCATTATTTGCATCGACACTTCTGTGACGTGTGCCAATCATTGATGTATTATGTAGGTACTTAGTGGCATTAATAAATCTCAGTTGATATTACTCGTCATGCACCCCGCTGCCATCTATCAAAGTGACCCCACCCGGCCCGCCGTGAAGAGGATGTGTGATTAGTTTTATCCTTCGCCCCTCGCAGTGCCGCACCCCCGCACCCGTCACACCCCCGCCATTCTTCGCCAACTCTATCCAACAAATGAATCGCCCTGTATTAACAGGGAAATAAGCAGTATTACAGCAAATTGATATCGATATGAATTTTATTTTTATGAGCAGTCTTTTTGTTTTGTATTAGCTGTTTAATTGTGGATATTTACTACTAAGTAATAATTTTATCTCGGAAGGATATAGAGTACGAGAAACTTGCTCCTCCTCCTCCTCGAGTCGGTGCCTTAATGGCGCCCTAGTGGTTTTTGAATTTTATTAACAATGGATTTGGATATGCATAGGTACTTTAAAAATCTGTTTCAATTTTGATGGATTGATTGCATCCCGGTAGTAAACAAGTACTAAGTTCAGGGTACCTACCTACATTGTACTCAAACAAGGGCCCATCGATGTGTGACAATTATTTGCATATTTTTTTATAAGTACACAGAATAAGCGCATAGCGCTCATAAATACTTAAGCATATCATTTTTGGGGATCCATACCTAAAAGGTAAAAAAGGAACCCTTATGGTGAGACTTCGTCTGTCTGTATATTTCAGGAACCACTGATGCTATCGATTTGAAACTTTGAATAGTTTTAGATCATACTTACTCAACCTCAGCGCAAATGAGAATGATGTTCTCTTTTCTTTACTTTTTAACCGACTTCAAAAAAGGAGGAGGTTCTCAATTCGTCTGTATATATATATTTTTTTTCTTTGTATGTTCGCGCATAACTCTGGCAATTATGAACCGATTTGAAAAAATCTTTCTTCCATCCATTCTTTAATCCGTTAATTGGGTCCCATAAAAATATTATTGCTTAGTAATAAGTAGTTCCTGAAAAAACAAGAATGGTGACTGCGCACTGCGAGTTGCAAGAAAGCCTATATAGATGACTTTATGGTGCTTTTTAAGGACAAAAATGGTCATAACTCTGGTAAATATTTACTAATTTCAATCATTCTTTTTATTCGAAAGAAGAAACCACTGTAATGAACCTGTATGAATTTTATCACGACCGGATAAGAACTTCCTGGAGGACCATGAATGATATGGAGGAATTTATCTGGTAAAAACCATAAAACTGATGTTCTCCTTTACATTTCTCTGATAAATATGAACCGATTTCGATGATTCTTTTTTTATTCGAGAGAGTAAACTACTATGATGATTCCATGCAAATTTCATTACGATCGGACAAATTGTTTCTGAGTTTCTGAAGAAACATGAATTATGTAAAAGTATGTAGACGATAATGTGAAATCATAATGATGTCATAACCTACCTAGATCATTTTACCGTCTTCGATGGTTCAATCTTTATGTATGAAAATATCACTAAATGGTATAAAATATAATCTTTTTAAAAAAAAAATTGAACCGACTTCAATATCACTGAAAAGTATAAAATAATTTAAATATTATTGAAGTTGGTGTTAGCTTACCGGCTGTGTAAATTTGGCACCAACTTCAATAATATTTAAATTATTTTATACTTTTCAGTGATATTGAAGTCGGTTCAATTTTTTTTAAAAAAAGATTTTATATTTATAATTAAATAACCGCAGATATTGCTGACCCAGCGGCTGGCAATTTATTACGCGCACATGCTTATACGGAACGCGTAATTGCGCGCGCCGCGGAAGTTTATTATTGCGTTTCGTACGCAGCAAAGTTTCGATTAGAGGGCGCCACCGCCGCACCACGCTGCCGCCGGAATAACATAAATAATGACCGACTAATGTGCTGGATTGCATTCATTTACCATCTAGGAAGCTGACCCATGACCGCTGGCTCTGTAAACTGAGAACATTTGCACTTTGCAGATATTTTCCTACCCCTTGGCGTGACTTTTTGATAGTGAACTGATAGGCTACTGCGCGTTTTCTTATCGGGAAATTTTGGTCTGTTTTACGATGGCCAAGCGACATATCACTCGGTTTCAAAAGAAGAACGTTAATTACTAAAGTATTTTTAAAGCACCTTCGTGACGAAAAACAACGATGAACAGCTATACCGCCTCCCGTCACCTTATAGATATTTTTCGAGCCCAGTAATATCCTTCATACTGAAACATGACAAAGTAGCCGACTGCGACTCTATATACATGTGTATATGACACAGCAGTAGTACCTACGTAGACGGTCAGCACAAGAAACCTTCCCCCTCCCCCTCATGAAGTGTGCAAAAAGCTTGTCTTCATAAGGTTTAATAGGCATGTCTCTATACGCAGTAACCACGTATTTCGCTATTGACCGCTCAAACCATAGATTTAGGATTTTTCACTACGTTCAAGGCTCAAACGGCCTGCGTAAACGGGGCGGCCGTTTACACACACATACACGAGCGGATAGCTGCGTGTGTAATGTAAGCGAGAATCTCCTTTAGAATCTGGAGGTATTAATTTTTGCGGGGAGCAATGGCTTTGAGTAGTGTTCCTGACTGCTTAGGAGAAAAACCCATGTGTCGGCTGGCGATATAAAAATACGGCCCTGTTCTCCCCGGTGTCGTGTGTCGGTCTGCCGTTCCATCGGATTGTAAGAGTTAAAATAAAATAAAGTGCACTTGCGCATACGCAAGCACTTGTGCATTATAATAAATCCCTTGCGTAGTTAGCTAATCTTGTGAAAGATTACACGCTTTGGCCGAGCGGCACGCATTTGGCAGGAAATTTTGTTAGTGTTAAGGTGAATATTTTTATGCATTTTATGGTACTTCGTAGGGGTCTTGATATAGGAGACGCATAGTGGACGCGTTCTGTACGAAATGTACAAAATTAATATCAGGAGTGCATGTTAATGAGAATTTCACAATTTCCATTAATTGTGAGTAAATTGGATTTTGAAGAGAAGGCAAAATACAGCTATAGGGGATCATATTTGCTGCCCGAAATGACCCATCTATGAAAATAATTTAGTTTCGCATTTGATGTCAAAGACATGCCTCATGTTCCCGTAAATCACAATGGCTCGTGTAATGAGGAATCAATGCAAATATGATAGGAAATTGCGTCGGAACTAATTAGATACACATGTACGAGTATGTAGGGGATAATCTACGCGAATTACACGTGTAAACCTTCGTTAATCACATTGACGCTTCCATTCGTTTGGCCTGTTATAGGTAATCATAGCATAAATATAGCCACTCATTTAATACTAAATATTGAAAATAAAAGAAAATTACACGCGTCACGGACGTAACTATGTTTGAGTACGTATATCAATATGCTATTTCTTAATCCCATATCTCCCAAGCCGAGACCGTGCTTCCCTGAAGTGCCCTTGAGCTAGTGGCTACCCTCAACTCTTCTTGCTGGAGCGCTTTAAGCGCTCGCCCTCTTGCCCGGTGGTCATCTGCGGCCAAGTACTACTCATACAAAAAAAAAACACCCTCGTCCACTCTCTTTAAATGTAACGTATGTCTTGATAAGGAAAAAGAGGCGTAAATGTACCACCTGTGTGTAATATATTAATGCATAAGGGTCATCACAAGCGTAGCCGTCCGCTACTGGATGGCTAACAAAAAAAGATCAAGCGTCCAACGCCTTTTTTAAATTGCGGACCACCTTGCGGAAGACGGTTAGCCGAACACCATTTGTGGTTCCACGTTGGTTGAGTGGGGAGCTGGTGGTAGAGGGACACGAATCCCCCTATCGCATATTTATTATAATAACCATAAAGTAAAGATTTTTAGCTGACAGATTGAAGTTGTGACGGTGGAATCTGCGCTAGCAGCAAAAGGAATAGAGCTGTGGTACCTCAGTCGCCACCACAACGATACCACATAAGGGGGTCTACTACCTATGGGTTCCGATAGTTTACGAGCAAATATGGAGGTCAAGTACCTACGGGTTCTACTCGTAGCTTACGAGAGCGCCCCTAGCGGTAACTATCAAAAACTAGTAAAAGTACTCAAAACCATAGTGGCGGTATTTGATTGTAGTCTTCTCACTCACAGGCAGAAATAAAATTGTAGCACTAGCAATAGCAACACTAGCACAGCAATAGCAATTCTGTCGTGGGCACTATTACTTACTTAAAATAAAATATAATAAAAAAATATGGCGCCGATGGTCTGTCCGTCATTTACAATATTGATCAAACATGCTCGACCGTCTCCACTCGTTATTTACAAATATGAATTTTGTATTTAGTTTGCATAAGGACGGCGCCGCCACCCTCGCTACCCCCTATTAATAACCTAAGCGTCTACTAAATGCTACCTACCCCCGTATTATACCGCCGCCGAACATTCTACGCGTTGTTACATTATATTTTATTGTAAACCATTATGGCAGCTGACATTTACTTAGTTTTTGTTGTGATAATGAATTGTATTTACATTTTTCCGCTGCTATTTCAACAGTATTTTTTCATTTTATAAAGTATGCATTCATTTTTATTAGCGAATTTATAAAACTATTTGGTTACAATGAAATGTTTATTATCTGTTGACAATTTGCATTCGCCTTGCTAACTTAATGAAGACAGTCAACTTAGATTATATTATATTTCTAGACTGTCGTTAATACAGTTCGATTATCACACTTCGGATGAATCAACGCTACGTTCTCTATAGGAAACCAGAACTTTCCCGTGTTTTCTCCCCGGTAGAGAAAACTCTTAACTTTTCATAAAGAAAAACTATTTTTCAAAAAATAATAACCGACTTCAAAGTAAATTATCTAAAAAGCATAAAATAACGAAAATATATAGAAGTCGGTGCTAGCACATCATGTTAACTAACACTAGCACCAGCTGACACCGACTTCAATATATTTTCGTTATTTTATGCTTTTTAGATAATTTACTTTGAAGTCGGTTATTATTTTTTGAAAAATAGTTTATTTAACACTTTTTAGTGACTTTTATTTTAGCAAAATAGGTATCAGCACTATCACGCAACTCTAACGTCTACGTTACAGTAACTTACTGAAAACATAAAAAGTTTATATCTCTTAAACTACTGGACCGATTTTGATGAAACTTATACTCTACCCTAAGTTGAAAAATACTCAAACTATTGCAAAAAGAATTTTCAAAATCGGACCTGTAGTTTCTGAGAAATCCGCGGACAAACCTACATACATACATACATACTTACATACATACATACATACATACATACATCCATAAAATTTGGTAAATTTGCTTAGAAGCCCACATAGACTAACATATATTAATATTACGCATTTTTATTAATATTACATACATACGCGTCGAATAGAGAACCTTCTTTTTGAAGCCGGTTAAAAAATACCAACATTTTTACCAGTGTAGTCACGGTTCTCCACGAGAGTCCTGGGACATTTGTCTTTTCACATGTTATTGACAACAATATGTATAAATAAAATAATACATATTATCGAAACACAGCCGCAATGAAATTGCGAATTTCCCATGAATAATCTGAACAAACTATTCGCGAGAAATTCGCAATTTCCTGAAATAGAAATGGACTATTACCTGGGTAGCCAGCTTTAATGTTAGAGTGATAGGTAGAGCTAGTAATTTGTGAGTGATGGTATACACGTTAAATTATATTACATGTTTTCTTGTTTGTGACTTGATCGCATTTATAACCTAATGTTTAAGACACTGTTAAGTATTATAAGAGCCACCAACTGTCACACAATTTGAATAAAGTATACAAAATTATGTGTAATAAGAAAAGGAGGCTGTCGCTACACAAATAGAGAATGTAAATTTAAAGTTTAAAAGCCTTACGGTATGTCGCACATACTCCCAGCGTCACTTAAAATTTCCCTAAAACTCATGTAATTTCGCCGCGCCTCGAATATTTCGTAATAAGGCCCAGCGCGCCCGCTGACCCAGTTCTGCAAGACGTTAGTCTTGTCCTTAATTAAATGCAATAACTGCCTATAAAAATTTAACAGATTGTAATTCACTTGACCGATTGTACCTAATAATATTAGTATCGGCGCGGTCGCGAGTACCGTTCCCCCGCCACCCGCCACGGGGCACCCCTCCCCAAGGCCCCGCGCCTACATAAATCTATTTTATCGTGCACCGGCAATAAATTTTATTTCGGGATCTTTAATTCTTTGTTATTGAATTCGATTTTAGTGTTTTATTCGGGTAAACAAACAATACATCGGAACGTTTCAACCGGTACTTAGGGCACGTGTGCCTTCCATAAACAGGACTAGCGGCGCGCCCGACGTCGCCCGTTCCAACTTAATAAAAGATTTTATTTGTAGATCGAACTGCGTTCCGTTATTGCCGCCGTAAAATGGCCGGCTTTTGTCTGCGTTCACAATTAAAACTTCGACAATGTTTAGTTGTATAGCTGGGCACAAAGAAATGCCGCTCTTTGCTCGTACAATTACTGATAGGTAACAACGTAAATAAACGGCGTGGAGGGCGGGCGGCGCGGGCGCAGAGGCGCGGGCGGCCGGCGCGCGGCGGCGACCCGTGATCCACGGTAGCGAGCGATCGATAAAATGTGCAATGATAAACTTCCTGCGCGTGATGGGGAAATTGTAAATTAACAGACGAATTGTTCTTTTTCATCTGACCGCTATTATTATGGTACGGTAATGAAGTCGACGCGTTAAACGGCCGCGGACGAAGATTTAGATGGATCTGTTGATTCATTGTTCTGTTTTAGCGAAAATAACGGAAGAGAATTCCAGTTTTTGATGGTGTTGTTTACTAATTAAGTTTTTTTTTATTTAACAATAGGAAACTTTTTTTAACTGAATAACACCTAATCTTACAAAAAAGGCAGGCTCCTATTCAGGCAAAAAAATAATTTGAATTTGAACTTGTTTAGGCAATAAGTACGGATTTATTTCGACAATTTGAATTGAATCTTAAATATAGAGTTATAATATGCTATAAAGAATGCAATCATGCGCGAATAACAACCACTAAGGTTTAAAATAAAATGTATATGTGTGTGTGTGTGTTTGTGTGTGTGGAAAGTCGTAATGCCGTTATGTTACGATCGGGTGGACGAATAACTTATTAAAGCTATTTTAAGCAGCTCAAAATACTGGATATAAATTTTACAGAGCTATATGTTTGCGCGAATAGTAAAGCGTGTTGATTGGACATTTGTTACTCATTTTGTTGTAAGCTTAATGAAATTATTGAATCTAAACTGAATTTTTATGCCTATAATCCAAAAAGTGGTATGGTAGATCGTAATCCAGTAGCTGTTGCTCTGACACAGGGTCACTGTGGCGTTAAACCAGTTATCGTATATGATTATATCACCACTGATCGTAAGACCCGTGGGGTATCCGGGTGAGATTTGGGTGTCGTATGAGGCGACTAAGGGAAAACAAGAAGACGGGCAGCAGTAGCAGGGCAGCTGTACTATGCGATTTAGTATTACTTCAGGTGGCTTCACTTAATTAGTACCTACTGCGCTCCCCTCCCTACGCTTCTATACTTATTATTTTGGTTTCAGGACAAGCATAATCTAATGTAATTATATAAAAATCAGGGTTTTGTGATCGGACTCCTCCGAAGCGGTTCGACAGATTTTTTTATGTTGTACATTTGTATGAGAATAGGTCGTAAATTATATTTCATACCGCTAGGTAAAGCAACATAAGGGAAGGTTTGCATAGATGGGTGACCGTTTAATGCCATTTGAACTAAGCGTCTCCGTACTTCGGAGGGCAATTAAAAAGTGGGTCCTGGTTTTTAACCGACTTCAAAAACGGAGGCTATGTAATCAACGCGTAGTATCTAATACTACTAAAATGTGTAATCACATAATAATTAAAATCTATGTGGGAATCTAAAAGCGTAATAAGAGCGCGGTCGGAGCTAGTAATGACATTACATTAACCAAATATTAAAGTAGCGCGTCACGTTATATCATTACAAGTTTATTCAAACATCATTTGAATTCATTAACGTGGTTTTATTAAGGTTTAATTATGTAGATATGTCCGCCATGCGATATAATGCGGCTGGCGATTAACTTTTGCCCGCCATATTGAAAAAAGAACGCTGCGCTATTTATTAAATGTCGAATAAATATTCGCGGTATTTAAAACATTTCGTATACATTCATATGTTTTTATGTATATGTATTTCATTCGTATGTATTTCGTTACATTCTACCATTCCGGAAAGAAGGGAATTTAATCTTTTGTTTCTATTGTCCACAGGCTAAAATGATAGAGAACTCTCAAGCTTGGCTGGGGGCTTCCACATCTGCAGCCATTGCAGGTCAGTATACCAATCGAATCAATTATAATTTTAAATAAAACATAATTTTGTGTAAATTACAAGAAAACCAGGTCTGTTAAGCTTTAGAAATCGATTTGAAATGCAATACGAAAATTTTTTCTTTGTATGAAGATTTTATGTCAGTCTGACATAGTAGTTATCCCATCAAACCTTCATCAAACTGAGCATATGATGCAGCCAAAAACTTGATTGGAAGTACAGTAGACCTCGTTTTCTTATAACAATTTGAAACTATGAACCAATCGAATGAAAAGTTGAATGAAAAGAATAAGAACATTTTTGTATTTGACCCATGCCTTTTTTATCTATATGTTGGACTTTTTTTTAAATTTGATTAGAAATTCTTATTAATTACTATGCAGTTCACATGTCTTTAAATGTTAATATTCGCTAAGCATTAGCAAACTCAGCAATTACTTAAGCTACAACAGTTTATTATTTATGGCAAAGTAGATGTGGTGTACATTTCTATACCGTTCCCAAGTAATTAATTTCCTAATGAGAACATAAAAATCATAACATTTTTTATCGAACTTGTGCACGTCAGAAACTAAACTTTCATCCATGCTTCGGTCGTGTTATAAGCGCGCAACATTCATAGAGTTCCCGCGAAGCAAACTACCAATGCTTCAAAGTCCCCAAATAATTAGTATATAAACAAAATTTAGAAATCAAACCAAATTTTCTCTTTGTTCTTCTAAACATCTCCAAGTTTCTGTGCGTCCGTTCTCGAGTCGTCTACAAATAGACTCACCTATATAATATTATTTACAGTCACTAATACTATGCATCGATAAGAACACAGCACTACCATTATATCGTGAGAAAATAAAGTAGCACATTGTGTAAATGTTAAGATGCCAGTTCGTATTGTTGCAGTATAATTTATAGTATTATACTAAAAAAACATTACCATTGTATAAGTACTTAGCGCTCGGCACTGATACATTTCTTAACACAAAACAACTGTATTTCCGATAAGTCTACATATTTCTTCTTCTACCAATACTAAACTAGGTATAAAAGGGTTTGGCCAAATCACGCCAGATACAGAAAAATATCCCTCTATTATATAAGTACTCATTAACTTTAAAACTTTTGTTTGATAATCAATCGCTCGCATGATCAAACGTCTTTTAAACTGTAAAGCAACTGCATCAATTAATACGGATTCCTGATGTTGCCTTCCAACCCATTAGACGATCACGGACATAGCGGGCCCAAAGGCAAGGGTTGCACCTGGAGTATGGATCAGCTGAATGTGGCCGTGGACGCTGTCGTCACCCAACGAATGAGGTTCACACAAGCTGCCGTCAAATACGGAATACCGAAAGGTACATTGTACGATAACGTACTCGGAAAATCCAACCGGTCAGCTGTTCTAGATGAAGCTGGCCTAGAAACCTGTGAAGAAAGTGCTATCCTAGAGTACTGCTGCGAGACCAGCTCGAACCCGTACAATAGAAGAACGAGCAAGCCTCTCAAGGATATCTTAGCATTCGTCGACAAAATAAGGAAGAAAAAAGACCCAGAGTTGATAGGAATCATAGGATTCCGATGGTGGTGGGCATTCTGTAAGAAGCATTCCATTGTCTCTTTATATTATAATGATAAACAATGATGTTGCTTTTCCAGTACACTTATGTATATACATTCAACTTTTATGCTGACTATATTGACTTTAAACTATTTTCAGATCCATTGAGTCAGATTTTTTTATACACTGCCGGCCGACACCATTTTTTTATAATACCAAGGTGGCAAACAAGCACGCGGCCCGCCTGATGGTAAGCAGTCACAGCAGCCTATGGACGATAGCAACACCAGAAAAATCACTAGCGCGTTGCCGACTCTAAAGATAATTGTTATTAAGTCACTTGGGTCCGGTAATTTCATAGTGCCACAGTTTTCACCGGCTGCTGTGACTGCTTACCATCAAGCGGGCTGCGTGCTTGTTTGCCACCTTGTTTAACAAAAAAAAATCTGTCTAAATGGATCTCAAAATAGTTTAAAGTCAATATAGTCAGCATAAATGATATTATAAAAAAATGTACTTAATCATTTTACAATTTACATTAGAGCTACTACAGCTACTTGTACTGATTTCTAAACTTTCTAACGGTACGATAGCCCGCGTAATTTTGTGTTCGGCGGCTTTATTGATAATCTTAATCTTTGTCGCCTATTGTATACAATTTTAAATACCGACATAACCAAGTGTCATTTAAACTTAACGATCTGAATCTTAATAATTATAACTGAAAACTTATTATTGTGATAAAGTGTGATATTTTCGTACATAAATTATCCTACGACTCTCATTAGGACTAAAAACATTTCCTGGTATCAAATGATTATCAATTGATTGGATATTATGCCAAGGAGTTGCTCGTTATTTCCGGTAATAGAGATACATTTATTTGTAAATAATCCTAAGGGTTTAGGGTATGTACCCAATTACAGAATGTTTATCAATAGGTAAAAAAGGACGCCATCATAAATAAGTCTATTAATAAATTATGTCAATACGATATCCGACCAGTGTAATTGACTAATTAGAAATATAATATCAAACAAAAAAAAATATTCATACGGTTAATGGTATCAGATTACACCTAACTATAAGTACATTTATTTGTAAATAGTCCTAAGGGTATGTACCCAATTACAGAATGTTTATCGATAGGTAAAAAAGGACGCCATCATAAATAAGTCTATTAATAAATTATGTCAATACGATATCCGACCAGTGTAATTGACTAATTAGAAATATAATATCAAACAAAAAAAAAACATACGGTTGATGGCTTGCTTATGTGTATCAGATTACACCTAACTATAAGTTCGTTAATTTGTAAGTACTGAAAATTTGGACTTATATAGAAGTAAGTACTTAACACTTTTAAGGTAGGTGCTGCCATGAATATATTTTATGATGGTATTGTGATGTTATGTGGTATTCAAGAATAAATAACTTATTCAGGAACCTTTCTACTAGACTGATATTAATTAAATCTTATGGAAATAGTCTTCCATAGGTTTATTTTGTATTTAAGTAGGTACCTAATTGTAATGGGTAATATTCTAATACTAGACTGATTATAGATATAAATAATAATATTACACTCCTAATCTCAAATGATACTTTATTTTCGTGTAATAATACCCGAAGTATTTTTAGAAAGAAATGCACCTCTTGTTCTATATGTTAGATCGTCAAATATTTTTAGTTCAATCAATTAGTTTAATCCTTGAACTATTGAGATTTTTTTGTCGTTAAACTATTTTGTGGAATTAGTTCAACAGTTGATCTAATCAATTGAACTATTAGAAACAGTATCATTATCCTATTTTAGCATGTCGCAAAGTTAGGTGTTGAAAGATTCCGCTAGCAAGGACTCGTTACAAATTGTCGTTACTCCCCTACTCCCCTTCGCAACGGTCGCAATTACTATACATGAAAGTGAATTAATTACCTTCACGTGTTATAAGTGGTAGAAATTAGAATATTATTCACACCACTTTACAATACTGCAAATTAAGTATTGTGGGTTGGGCTATATTTTTAAATATTATCGGTTTAAGTATTGGAAGGCCGACTTACAATGAGTGCAAGACTATGACAATGATAATTTGCCTTTTTTATTTTAGCGTTAGAACAGCGATTCTACATTAACATAGATACATATATATTTTTTTATCTTACTTTAGATGTAGTTATAACATGTATTTGCTCAATATTAATGTGCCTTATTTTTTAAATGTAAGATAGATTAAGGGATAAATTTATCGTGAGACTCGAAACTGTGAATGTAGTATTTCGTAAAAAATAAAAAAGATAATTATTGTAAGTACTTATTGCCAAGTTTCAAATAATATGTATAGATATTAACTTTGGTTTTATTAGGTTTTCTTCAAGAGGTCAGTTCCACAAAACATTTATAGTATAGTTTTGTTAACGTGGTTATTTTTTTTAGCGCAGATCAATCTTTGATGGTATTATAGGTACCTACTTAAGAGAACTTTAAAAAAACCTTTCATATACATAAGTACATTGAGTTTTTATTTATAACGAATAATCATATAACTATGATACAACTTCAAATGCAGATTAGGCAGAATCATACGCGTTTACCCTGGGAAAGATGGACTTTCTAGAGTTGCTGAAATACGCACTGTAGCAGGCACAATTCGGCGTGTTTGTTCCAAATTTTGTCCGCTTTACGTCACAAGCAGTGAAAATGCTTTTGCAAGGTACCGTCCAGGTAGGTAGGTACCACCGCAGTGTCAAACACTGCTGTGTTCCGGCGTGAGGGTACTATAGCTGGTGGAATTACCGGACACAAAGTCTTAATACCTAATGTCATAATGGTCGGTAACGCGCTAGTGATGCATCTGGTGTTGCTAGCGTCCATAACATTCTTCGGTGAATGAACCATAAGGTGGGCCGCACGCTTGCTTGCCACATTGGTTGTATAAAACAAAAAGTACAGATGGTCAACGAATTGACAGGAAAAGTTATCTGCCTAAGTTGATTTGCTGACTAGGAGAAAATCCATTTTATTAACCGGCTTCAAAAAGAAGGTTCTCTATTCGACGCGTATGTATGTAATATTAATAAAAATGCGTAATATTAATATATGTTAGTCTATGTGGGCTTCTAAGCAAATTTACCAAATTTTATGGATGTATGTATGTATGTATGTATGTATGTATGTATGTATGTATGTATGTATGTATGTAAGTATGTATGTATGTATGTAGGTTTGTCCGCGGATTTCTCAGAAACTACAGGTCCGATTTCGAAAATTCTTTTTGCAATAGTTTGAGTATTTTTCAACTTAGGGTAGAGTACAAGTTTCATCAAAATCGGTCCAGTAGTTTAAGAGATATAAACTTTTTATGTTTTCAGTAAGTTACTGTAACGTAGACGTTCGAGTTGCGTGATAGTGCTGATACCTATTTTGGTAAAATAAGTCACTAAAAAGTGTTAAATAAACTATTTTTCAAAAAATAAAAACCGACTTCAAAGTAAATTATCTAAAAAGCATAAAATAACGAAAATATATTGAAGTCGGTGTCAGCTGGTGCTAGTGTTAGTTAACATGATGTGCTAGCACCGACTTCTATATATTTTCGTTATTTTATGCTTTTTAGATAATTTACTTTGAAGTCGGTTTTTATTTTTTGAAAAATAGTTTATTTCTACACTGTGCGTCATAATTGCAAATCAAATTATGTGTATTTATATAATTATTTTTCGAGGACATTACAGGGAAATCATTGGTTGATTTGCTTACTAGGAGAAAACCACTTTATTTCTACACTGTGTGTCATGATTGAAAATGAAATTAAGTGTGTACTTAATTCTTTTTTGATTATTTTTTGAGGATATTACGGGAAAATCAGCCTAGGTTGCTGACTAAGAGAAAGCTATTTTATTTCTACACTGTGTGTCATGATTGCTAATCCAATTATATGTGTAGGTAATGATATAATTTTTGAGGATATCACTGATATTAATATGAATAAGTACTTAATTTAAAAGAGCAGCATAATTTAACGTTGTATCCTTCTTAAAAGACTGTTTAAAATATACTTTTCAAATATGTGTGCAGTTTTATTTTGTTTCTTAATAACTTATTTTTTTCTATCAGGTTTTCATCAGGAGGTCAGTATATAAGTATTGATGTTTTTTTTTTAAATTTCAATTTAATTAAGTAAGTATATATTTTTCATTTTAAATTATTTACTGGTGTTATAATTACTATATTGAAATATGTGATAACAAAAAACAATGTTGTTAGGTCACAAAAAAAAATACAATTTTATATTCGCGACCATTTTTTTTTCGTTATAAATAGATGTGTTCAAAATACAGGATGTTTAAAAGAATTTTAATCATAAATACAGTATGTCATAAGTTTAGGCAAGCTTGATCAGTATACAGACTGTTAATAAACCCTGAGGTAATAATTAAACCTTTAGTTAGAGAAAAATAAAAAAAGTATACACTGATTAACTTAAGCTATTTTAAACGAATACTTACTCATAATTTGGTCAAAATGCTACCGACCGCATTGTGCTATGTTATTTACAAATTCGTAACGGCCGTCAGCTGATCAAATGTACTCTAGAATTAATGTCGCTTTTAAAAAATTTAAGCTAATATTTGTGTCTAGCCATCACATTTTTTATGATTTATAAAAGTACATATATACCTACTTCGGGATCGGACAGGGTATTATTACCATTCTGTATAATAGTCAAATATATATTTCAAATAATTAAAAATATTTTATGTATGAAAGCATAATTTTTACCTATGATCTACAGACTTACGGCGCTGCGGTAATTAGTAACTGATTTTGATTTCCAGACTTAGAATACGCGATAATTAAAAAGTCGTTTTCACAGAAAGTAAATCCGAAAATGTGTTGACATCGGTTATTAATATCAGCCGTTAGTCAAGTTTTTATAGGATAGTTACCGATGATTAACGCCGTGTATTCTTGTAAATCAATTAAAATGTAATTAATAAAATTTAATGTTAGCTTGCCATAGAAATGAAGCGTATTACCTAAGCCTCTGCTAAGTCCTTGCCGAAAGGACGTGACGCTTTTATGTATAAAATACTTATTTACATAGTTATATATTATGTGTAATCATGCCTTTAACTACATGTAGTATCATTCATATGACAAATTGGTACTAAATTATTCTAACTAACTACCCACCCACATACTTACCCAGCTAATTCCTTTCAGGTGTACCTATACAATTACCAGTATACTTTCATATTGCAAATAGATCTATTTACATAATATTTTAATGAGAATTAAAATTCCTTATTTAGAAATATTTATGCTATTTTACTGTAATTTTATTTATGTATGTGTTATTAAATGATGACTTGAAACATCTCAATAATCAAATGAATATGTTTTCTGTTATGGAACGATACGAAGGAAAATTCGTTATGTGCTTAATTGAATTTTTAATTTATAAGAAAATAATACATTTCACTATCTTAAATCATTTTTTTATTTAATTATTGCACCCCGAGTAAAATAAAATCTCACTACTCCAATTATTGCAAGAACCCTGCTACAATGACTGTAAACTTAGTTCAAAATCGATCAATTATTAACCATTTATTGTACCTACTCTGTATTAACCTGATATATTATTTCTCTACAGATAGCTACCAATACCAGCTCCAGTCGATGTGGCAGAAATGCTGGAACACGCAGACCCTCGTACATAACTTGCGATTCCGCGAACGCGGCCCTCTCAAGTCCTGGCGGCCAGAAACCATGGCGGAAGCTATTTTCTCCGTGCTGAAGGAGGGGCTGTCTTTATCCCAAGCGGCGAGGAAGTATGATATCCCGTACCCGACCTTCGTTTTGTACGCAAATCGGGTCCACAACATGCTTGGACCGAGCGCTGATGGCGGGGCAGGTATGTGACGTCCTGTGCGGTTATTAAGCTGGTACCACTAGTAAACTTGACTTGAAATATTTGAAATTGGAATACATGACTTTTATCGCTAGACGTCTACGAGAATTTTATATTTTGCAATCGAATTACAATCGTAATAACAAGTCGTGCTTGCTGGCCTGTTCTCAGCTTAATAATCTTAAATAATCAAAAAAAAAAATTTAAGTCATGCTTATTGTGGAATGCTATCACAGTTTACTTGAAATATTTACTTCACAAAGAATATCAGTTTGATCATAAACGAAAAGTAATTATATTATGTACCGATCATGCTATGGTGTTTCGAGTGGTAGGGTGCAAAAGAAATACAGTATACCAGATATTTTCTTAACGACAAAACGATTTCCTTTCCTATAAAGAAAATCAAAATCAACTTGTCAACAAAAGAATCATCATATTTTATTGTTTCTGAGACATTACATGCAAATACAAATGTTATTAAGGTAGTCCCAGTAAGTTATAAAATACTTTTACTGGGGCCACCTCGCTACTTCTATACATAACTGCAAGTTGAGAGTAAGACCAGTTTGCACATAGAAAGTACTTACAGGAGAAGAAAACTTGCCTTTTGTAGGGAACACTTTTGATTTTAAAGATATTTCAGTTGCTGTTGTATTCTAATAGTGTTCTAACGTCAATTACCATGTTATTATCTCGCTTAATATGAAACTGACCAGAAGGAGCCTTACCAAATTGTAGAATAGATTGATTTTCAGGCGTAGGTTGTAGAATAGATTGATTTCAACGGACAATCGGTTCTAAATGATGGGTGCTTTTTGACCAATTATAGATCATTTGAAAACGCATTGGGTTCAATTTGCAATACTGGAAAAAAGAAGTAAACTCTAAGCTAAAAAAATTCTCGATTGCAAACGAGGATTTTTTGGCTTAAAGGCGGTTTTGGACAGTCATGACCCTGAACCTTTTTGGACGGCGCCTAACACCATTTAGATTCATTTGACAAACATTTTGAAGAATTTCGACTGAACTGATGTTCTGTGAATTTTCTAATAAATATTAATTAAAGCATATAATCAATATTGTTCCTTAACCAGTGATATGGCTTCTGCAAAAAGCATTTTTTATTACTCGTTAACGTAGATACTTACATATGGGAGACGTGGTTAATTATAAGGTGTACGCGATTTATAATGAATATGACATAGCTCTGCGAACTTATCAGCTCTGCGAGTGCTTAATATCATGTTGTGACGGAATATATAAATAATGTATAAGTATAATATGTATAAGTATAATCATTGATGTATAATATATATCGATGAGTATACACAAATTGTTAGCCCTTCACAAAAACGATAGATGACGCGATAAATTAAGTCCAAGTCGAGCTTCGTCGCGTTATCCTAATAAATGATCCATTAGTAGTAATAAGTACCTATTATATTCATTTATAATATAAATGTTATTCGGTCCTGTGTTCACGATTAATATGTTTTTAGACTACAGTATTTTTACGAGAGGCGCTTACATTTATTATCTATCACATAAAATGAATACACATATTATTGTTTCTTGTACCATAGATTATTCGAAATGAGAATTACCAATTTTACTATCAAATTAATTTCGAATAATCTAAATAGGTAGTACATAATGTGAATAACGCTGAAATACCTTACGTGTTCACGTTTTACTATTATGCGACTTTCCAGATTTAAGACCAAAGGGAAGGGGACGACCACAACGGATCTTACTGGGCGTATGGCCCGACGAGCACATTCGCGGCGTTATTCGAGCCGTTGTGTTCAGGGACACCCACGCGCCATGTCCCACTCAACCATCAAATCTAAAAGAGCTCGAACTGCCGGGCTACCCCGCCATCGCACCGGTTAGTATTCAATACGTTGCGCTCCCGCGCGCTCTGTACGTCGCTACGCCACGATACGCTAAGCGTATTGCGGCACGTCGGACAGTGCGCACGGTGACTTACAGGTCGCAATTTTTCGTCAACTATTTTATGTACAAAACGTCAAAAGTTTAAGTACAATGTAGTAATTGTAAAGACTTAAAAACGCTGACGTGAAATTGCGATATTTGTGGTCCTTATCATTTTGTATCTACTTATAATTGTTTAACGATCTATCGAATACGTGAACTTTACCTATTTGAACTGTCTTCCTTTGGCTAATGCGAATTTGCTTTGCGAACACATATTGTACCTAACTGGCTCTGCGGTATAGTTACTTTTACTTGTACAGCGTGGGAAATAAATATTTACCGAGAGCTTACTATCGTGTGGCGTTGCGAATAGTCGCCTAACGGTCGGGGATTTTACGTGGGCGTATACGTGTTGCAGGACGGCGTGAGCGTGGGCGTTCAGAACGCATACATGGCTTGCGGCAACGGGCGCGAGGGGCGTCTGTCGCCGAACGCCGCCGCCGCGGCCGCGGTGGCCGCCGTCGCGCACGGCCTGCGCCGGCAGATGTGCAACATCGTGTCCGGCCAGCGGCCCGACCACCCGCCGCACCTCGGGCCCCCGATGCAGTCGTCGCCGCAACTCACCTCGCCGCTCTCTACCGGGCTCGAGTCCCCGCTCTGCTCGCCGCCGCCGCCCGGCCACGCTTTGGAGCCCGCGAAGCACGCTGACCCATTCCGCCCGTTCGCATCGCCCACCGAGAGCCGCTACGGTGACCGCGACACGTCGGCTGATATCACTGACATGGGCCCGCCGAAGAATGGCCAAGGGATCGCTAGGAAAGCCCCCGGTCAGGGCGCTTCGCCCCCCGTGCTGGAGCACGCGGCCGAGGGGCGTGCGGATATCTGAAGGGAGGCAGCGGGCGCGGTGCAGGCGCACCCCACCATTGGGGTGCCGCCGCCCATGCCCGCTTATAAATTCTTCGTGCCGAACGGAAACAGCTCCACCTACTACTAATCGAATGACATGAGGCGCCCTGAACACCTGGTGCAGATATGGTTTCGGACACTTACCGAAACGACGCGACGTCTCCAGTGCCGTCGTTCGAGTTTGATTATCAGATTTTTTTTTTGGACCTACTTTTTCATCGCCGCAGAACGGGCAGCTTCATTAGATGAAGCGATTGAAGTTTCTTGCATTTACACAAGAAACAAGGCGCACTGTCTGATGAAACTGACTGCAACTTACATGTAGACCTGATGAATTAAGTTTTAACAAGAACGTATTTGAAGAGCTTCACAAGGCTTCCAAATAATTGAATACATGTGTAGATACTGATACTCACTGAGTATGTAAGGTGTATACTCAGACGTTTCCCTGGTAGTGGTGTTAAGCAGAGGCAGCTTATATGAATGTCTGTGCGTCTAAACAAGTAGTTCTTTTTATTTATTCGAAGCTGTTAAATACATAAATCATAACTGCGGTGATTTTTCTTGATTAAAAAGGACACCTAAGTAAGAGTCGTGTTTTGCTGCCGAGACAACGGCGGCCACAAGCACGTCTCCTTAAAACTAAGAAAATATTTTGTGGTTGCAGACGAGAAGTTATGCAAACGTGTGCTGTGTGCGTTGTTTTAAGTAAATATTTGAGATGTAGTGCATCAATTGCACATTCCATAAGAGATGTGGAGCTGTAACTGCTCGGGAAGTGAGAGACTATCACGTGAACACCCGACAACGGGGGACATTCTTTAATCATTAATTAAAGTCGGCATTAATTTTCAATTATATTTTAATATATTATCACTGTGGACTCGCTGTGCAATACGATGCTTTGTTATTAGTTGATTTTTGTAACATTATAAAATTATTATTATTTTGAATCATTATGTATTATTGTGTTGTACACACATAGGTATTTTAAGTTTTTTCGTTAATTAAGATGTAAGGCACAGATCCGCGGCCTCTCGCCGCGGCCCGTCACCTTCGTCAGTTTATTATTATCTAATAATAAGTAGAATTTCGATATACGTGTAAGCTTAACTAATAAAATACAATATAGATCCATCTGTGAGCGTAGGGAATATCAAAATTAAAAAAAATATATATATATCTTATGTATTCGGCCCGATTCAAAAGACTGTTCGGTATACCTATTCATTGTAACTCAGCAAACATATTTTAGAAAAATGAAATAATATATGGATTAGTGTTAGACGTAAACCTAAAGTATAGAAGTCCTATTGTTTGGTCGATGTCAATCTTTTAACGGTAATAGTGACTGTGTGTTGTCGCTTGCCATGCTCCTTTATCACTATACCTACTTGCAGCGAATCACATATGTGTAGATTTTAGTGATCGCCAAATGTAATAAATAGATGTACGTTAGCCAGTAGTGATTGTTCCAAATGTTAGGCTAAATTAGTTGTTTGCGATTGCGGCGACCGTCTGTGAGTTCATTTGTGTTATCTTGATCCCTTCCTCTTGAGTTTTAGTTTTGTTACCTCACTATGGTGGAGTTCTGGTTCTAGAAGATTTTAGAATCAAACAAACTTCAATTTAGCATTTCATTTGCTTATTAATAGTCTCTCTAATTAGGACAATAGATTTTCAAATGACTGTGTTACAAGGAGGACGACAAATCGTCCTCGTTACTGAGGTATCTATCATGTTACTACATGTAAGAGCATTACAAATACCAACCCCCTCCTTTCTGAGGGGGAGGCGTTTATCCAGCGATGGACGTCTTTCGGCTGATCATGATAATGATTTATATATACGAAATGGTATGGCATATTACCTACACAGATAGGTAACATACGTGAATTCTAACAAAAAGAAAACCTAGTATTGCGATTTGATAAATAAATTATGTGATATTTTTTACTGTAAACAAACAGAACCGCCGCGGTCGCCGCATTAGTTTTAGAAGCACTAAAATCGCCAAGTACTGAATGTTTGTCATTCATTCGTGTACTGTACTACCTACGCATAGTTAGTGTATACATTTCGATATACTTAGAGCTAGCTGTGTAATTTCTAGCGTAGGCGCTAGCTGGCGCCCGCGCTGCCACTTTTAAGGTGTATTTGTACAAATTTCTTTTATCGACATCCCCTGAACGCGTTTTGTTTCATAGTTCGGATGAAAAATTTACTAGTGATCTCTTGCCGCGGGGGTATACCATGATTTGGGTATCGTTGGGGATACTGTTGGCGTTCACGTTTTCACTTGTATTCACTGTCGCGTTCAAAGGAAAGGAGGTGCGGGGCGGATCGCGGGGAGACACCTCGCTCCTCGCCGTCCGCCCCGCCCCGGTGAGGACTCGTCGCAAAACATGTTGAACCATGTTTTATAATAAGTCTCCAAGTGGCCTTGATACTTCACTATTATTTGGTATTTGGATTATCCGGTTCGGTTGAAGTTTGGAACTAGTGTATAAAAAGACCAAATTATTGAAATTGTGGGAAATTTAATACATCTGCAATTCAGATCTAGTGTTGAAACTATTTGGCTGTCCTTTTGGAAATAAAATTTAATCTAGGTAAAAAAAAATGAAATAAAAAAGTTATATAATGGCCTATAGGACGTTTCGGATGAATTGCGTAAATTTTGGTAAATGTTACTACGCATATTTTCTATTATATAAGTCTAGGCTAATGTGTTCAAAAAAAGTAAATTAAAAATTAAATTTTTTGAAAAAGTAGAAAGTGCCTTCCAAATTTTTGACCACAGTAAGTGTTGGGATGGATGCGGCGATGATGGATGGCGGCGGGGAGCGGCGGTGCGACCGCCGACCGACCGCCGACCGACCGCCGGCCGCCCGCCGGCCGGATGCGGACCGGCCTTAGCACGCGCGCACCGCAGCTACCCGCCCCAAACGTGCTTAACTATAAAAAAGTTAGAATAAATAAAATTCAAAATTATTATATAAAAAAATAAATACATATGACTATTATATAGAAAAAAATATACATAAAATTATATATTTGGCCGATGTGGTGATACCCTGAGAGGCAAGCATTAGCTGACTATTCGGCGTCAAAATTGATTTTATATTACTTTCAAATGACAAAAATCAATGAGTAAACAATGCATATATGCAAGTGCCATTTGTTTTGAACTAAATCCTTAATGGTTCATTATTTTTTTTATCACAATGTGGATTTTGTAGTTATAATTAAGCATTAATTAATTTATTGTATTGGAAAAACTATACATTTCAGATTACATAAATAAGTACTATGTGTTATTTTCGTGATAGATAAGAAGAATCTTGTAGTAATTTATATATATACCTACAGAGAGGCGGTTTCGGTTTGTAATTATGAGTAGATGTTAATTTATGTTTTTTTTTATAGTTAATCTAATTACTGGCGACCATTACAAATGTGGTACTGCATGACAAAACATAATTTTTTTGTGATATATATGTATATATATCTACTTATATTTTTTAAACTGTATAGTATACCGAAATATTTGTTCTTTTGAATTAATGTGAATATTTTATTTTTGTTTAGTATAACTACCGCCGTGTTGGGCTCAAATATTTTAGTAGCCTGGTCCGTAATAACCAAAAATAACTATTTTACTATTATTATAACAATTCCAATGTTTAACGTACGACTGTTTAGTTATTAAGTAGTTGGTATCAAAAATATAATTTGATATCTGAATATTTGCTTTTTGACTCATAAAGTAAAACTTACTTGCATATCATTACAGTTTTCCGACAATTGGTGTCGTCACCCTAATTGTATAAAACTAACATTATGCCTACCTACTAGGAATCTAAATTTATTCTAATGGTTTCTTACTAGACTTTTATTTTATCAATACCTATAAAGCTTCGATAAAAACCTTATTTACAAAAAAAAGGCATTTTATACAGACGATTAATATAATTAGGGTGACTGATCCCAATTGTGAACATATAATATTTATATTTTTATTTAATGAACTTTATGATTAAATGAAATGTTAACGAGTTGGTTAACTTTATTGCTATTATAAAATGCAGTTAAGACCGTGCGCGTTTGTACACTGCGGTAATAAATTCAATGCAAGTAAAATCGCCGCGTCCGAACGCGCGCGCTATTTACGTTTTGATTTTAATTCAGTTATTGTTTAATAAGATTTTTTGTCACTTATTTTTACTACTCTGTGTTCCTGACGATTATTATTATAACTTTGTCGGTATGTAGGTAAACACGTATTATAGTTTCAGTAAGTAATATTTAGGCTGACGCAGTTTATACAATATACGTCACAGTAGGTACTTTGACTAAATAATACATTGAAGAACTTTTGTTTAATACCCATGAATACATAATTAATGTGGTGTATATAAAAAAAGTTCTGCTATTCGTTGTTTCTCCATGTGTTTTCAACATTATTACTGTCACGAATATTGTAAAGACAATAAGCGCGGCAAATAATCGATACATCCAGTGTTTATCTTAAGTACAATTCGTGAAATTGGTGTAATCTTTCATTAAAAACTCTGTTAACAGATAATTCGTGTAGTTGATAATTCCGTGTGGATACAATGAAAGTTTTTAGTGGCCGTTGATCTGATTAAATTATATGTAGAAACTATCTGTCTCAATTAAATTCATTAATTTAAGTTTGTTATTGTCACAGTGTACCGTTGTCTAATATAATATGAAAATAGAGCAAATAAATATGGTTTTATTTCACGTCCGATATTTGCTTCATTCGCTTTAGGAATATTTTTTAAGTACAAACTTTAAATCAGACATCTGATTGAATGAACCTCAGGAATGAACAATGAAGTGGATGGATCATAATGTCAGAGAAACACTGTACCAAGCACAATACACTGTGTGAAAAAATCTCCTGGCGCTAAGGTCACAATGGGCGTTCCACAGGGCTCAATTCTTGGACCATTCCTGTTTCTATATATTAATGACTTGCCTATGTAGGAAATAATCACGAGATTGTGTTGTTCGCTGATGATACTTCTTTATTATTTAAAATCAAACGACAATTAATTAATTATGACGAGGTTAACAATGCGTTATCTAAAGTGGTAGGTAGGTACATTGGTTTAGTATTAGTACTAATAATCTTCATCTAAATGAAGCAAAAACTAAACTGATTATATATTCCACCCATAATGTAAGACAGGAGAGAACCAACGTGGAATTAAATGGATCTGGGATAGATCCTGTTGAGCCAACTGTATTTTTAGGAATCACTATATAGGAAACTGCAGGGCCCACATACTCCAAAATTGTCCGGCAGGCTTAGTTCAGCGGCGTATACAGTTAAGAAAATTAGACTTATAACTAAGGTTGATACTGCCAGGATAGTTTACTTAGTTACTTCTACAGTATTAGGTCATATGGAATACTCTTTCTGGGTAATGCCGCCGATCTCAACTGTTTTTGTGCTCCAAAACAGAGCCGTAAGAGCAATCTACAATCTGGCTCCCAGAGATTCACTTAGAGAAAAGTTTAAGGAGATAAATATTTTGACAGTGGTTTCTCAGTACATTTTCGATAATTTAATGTACCTATGTAAAGGAAAATAATAATTTTAATTATAAAAGCCTAATCAGCCCGAGCGATGTGGCCTGCCCACTGCCACTTCACCTTGCATATTCTACGAGCTATGTCGGTGACCTTGGTTCTTCGACGAATCTCCTCATTCCGGATTCTGTCGCGCAAAGAAACTCCGAGCATAGCTCTCTCCATAGCTCGTTGTGTGCCTCTGAGCTTCTCCAAAAGGCCAGCTGTTAAAGACCACGTCTATTGAGACGTGACCATACGTCATACGTACCAGGCGCGGTCGCAGACAAAGTTTTGGGAGGGGGTCATATTGGACAGGCCAATTGATCTAGGGCAATACTTCGTGGGCGTGGGTTATGTATCTTTATAAATATGTATTTACCACCCCTCCCCCACCCCCACTTCTTGAAGATGCCCGCTAAACCCCCACCAAAGTTTGGCTCTGGCATCACACAACGTCCGCACGCATAAGACCGACAGAGAAGATTATCGAGCTGGAGGAAGAATTAGCAAGTTGCGTTGGGATATTTTGGGTATATCTGAAATCCAAAGAGATGGATAGGATACGATAACCCTAACCGCGACGGTATCGGCACACCCTGACGAGGAAGTAGAGGCTTTGTATGAGGAGATAGCACAAGCCATACATACCTCCAGATGCATACTTCATCGTTGTTATGGGGGGACTTCGACGCGAAGATGCGCACGTGGAATGGCGATGAGTTGGGTAGTATGCGTATGAGTGGTGGGACCAAAAGGGGCCAGGGGCTGGTCCAATTCATGGAGAAGGAAGGACTCAATGCGATGAACCTTCTTCAAGAAGCGATCATCTAGGAAGTGGACGTGAATAAGCCCCAATGATTCAACCAAAAGTGAGATCGACTTCATCAAAACGAATAAGAAGCACATATGAATATGTGCTTCTTATGATGTCTCCGTGATCGGTAAGGTAGCGATCACCGTATTGTAAGAGGGACATTGAATATCAATGTCAATCTTAAAAGGTCTCGTCTAATGAAGTCCAGGCTTTGACCGGGTTCCGCTTTAATCCTGAACTCCGAATACACAATCGTCTAGCCCAACATATGAAATTGAAAAAATATTTATTTCCTAACCCGGCGCACAGATTACAAAAATAAAAAAAATCTTTGATAGTAAAAGAAAACAAGCAAGTAAACATTTTTACAATTAAATAGTTTGTCGCCGCTGGTCTAGCAAATGAGGTTGGCTTCTCAGCATATAGCTGGATCGGTGATATGACCGATCCAACACTGTTTTTCAGAGCCAACCCCAGTGACACTCGGATGCCAGAAAAAAGAAGTAAAATATACAATTTAGACCTTAAAAGTTATTCTATAAATAACCTTTAAACTTATACAAAAGTACAAAATTTCAACCAATTTAATAATTACAAAACTTGTGTACCCACCCACCATGTACCATACCTACATAGGTAAGTTCTTAACTTTACAGTGCTGAAACAAATGCAAAGCAAGGAGGATTTGAATAAATCATATAATGTATAACTGCGGATGAGTTAAACCATTGGTTGATGTAAACGGTCCACGCAGTAGGATCCAAGCTTTTTAGGACCCCACGCCACAAAAAGCTTCAGAAGCTCTCCGATACAACGATTAAGTTAATGGAAAACCGGATTGGGATAAGACTGCAATCTTCAGCTAATATGACGGAATATGAGGAATCCAATAGACGAATTTATAAATCGATGCTACCCAACTTGCCTTCTACTAATACGGCATGTATTAAGAACTCAATTGAGCGAACGCTCTCAAGTGTTTGCAATGAATTCATATATTAGGTAAAACCGAATGACCAAGCTGAAGATCGAAGATGGTAGTGCCATCTCATCGAAACCGGAAATATTGAGAGAGCTCGAGAAGTTTTATGGACGGTCATACACCTCGACACGGAAACCCATTTCCAGAACATCTCAGGACACCAGAGCCAAACTAACCTGATACCACACCGGGGTCATCCGTCAGTCTGTACGAGATTAGAATGTTTCTGAAACAGCTTAAGAACAACAAGGCGCCAGATGACAGAATTACAACTACTGAAAGTGGGTGGAAAACCGGTCATTTTATTATTCCAGAAGTTATTTAATTCCGTCTTACGGAGGTATACGGCAGAAAAATGGCACATGAGTGTGGTGGCAATTTTCTTCAAAAAATTTATTAAAATTTATACGCCTATCTCATTCCTGAGCCACGCGTGCAAGCTGTTTTCGAGAGTCATTACGAAACGTCTTGACTACAACGCAGGTTTGATGACTTCTAACTGTAGACTGCATTCATACGCTTCGCCAGTTTATACAGAAGACCGAGGTGTATAATCGGCCATTATGTCTAGCGTTTATGAACTACGAAAAAGCTCACGATATAATCAAAACCTAGGCGGTAGCCAGCGAAGCCACATTGACGGTATATCGAAGGAATGAAGTGTTTGCACAGCAACGCTACCTTATTAATCTGTGACGCTACCATGTCGATCCGCCTACAGAATGAGAGTACAAAATCAATCCGATTGCTTGCAGAGAGGTGTAAGACACTTTATTCCTCCGAAACTGTTCACGAACGCATTGAAAGATGTTTTTAAGCTCTTGGACTGAAAAAGGGATTTGGCATCGAATTCATATCACTCACCTTCGATAATATATATTATGGCGGGGTCGCTGGAAGTCTCAATACTATATGACCTCAGGAGCGCTTTCCAACAGGTTGGTCTTAAAATGAACACGTGTCCGTGTTCAGACGAAGATCATGGCTAATTAATGTCCATGTAGCACCCGTTCCGATAGTCTTTGGGAACGACCCACTTGAATTTGTTAACCACTTTGTTTACCTAGGACAGACTATCCAGTTAGGTTAATCCAACTTCGACAAAGAGGTTCATCAACAACAACAGCAGCCGAAAAACCTATACTGCTGAACAAAGGCCTCCCCCACAGAACGGAGAGGTTGCCATAATCCCTCAGTACAGGTTGACCTATACCTGAACCAACAGAAAGACGCTGCTGCCCGTCTTCTTGTTTTCTCTTAGTCGCCTCTTGCGGACACCCAACGGGAAGAGATGGGAGGGTGCTATTCTTACCAACAAAAAGACAAAGAGAACAAAGAGGTTGCCAGAAAAATATTTAGAGGAGCTAAACCTTTCAGCCACTCTTCTAACATGGTTGTTCTCATCCTTGCTTTTCAAAATTATTTTTGATTTAATTGTTTCGGCGTTTCAAAGAAGGAAGTTAAATTTGTCGATTTGACATGTAAGATTTTGGGATTTGGGGGGGGGGGTCATGACCCGTACGTCCCCCCCTCTCGGACCGCCACTGATACGTACCATATGTCATCACTGGCAACACACACTGGTTAAAAACCTTTGTCTTCAGGCACTGCGGAATTTCTAATGAGAAGATGTCACGTAGTTTCTCGAACGCTGCCCATCCGAGTTGGATTCTTTGGGCGACCTCTTTGTCGAAGTTGGACCGACCTAACTGGATAGTTTGTCCTAGGTATACGTAGTGGTCAACAACTTCGAGTGTATCGTTCTCAACAACTACCGGTACGGGTGCAACATGGACATTAGACATGATCTTCGTCTTGTCCATGTTCATTTTAAGACCCACCTGTTGGGAAACGCTACTGAGGTCGCTGAGCATCGTATTGAGGTCCTCCAGCGACTCTGCCATAATGACTATATCATCGGCAAAACGAAGGTGAGTGATGTATTCGCCATTGATGTTGATGCCGAATCCGTACCAGTCCAAGAGCTTGAAAACGTCCTCCAATGCGTTTGAGAACAGTTTCGGAGAAATAACGTCTCCCTGTCTCACACCTCGCTGCAATGGGATTGGTTTCGTGCTCTCGTCCTGTAGTCGGATCGAAATGGTGGCGTTGCTGTACAAACACTTCAACACTTCGATGTACCTATAGTCAATGTGGCACCGCTGGAGGGACTGCAATACCACCCAGGTCTCGATTGAATCGAAGGCTTTTTCGTAGTCCACAAACGCTAGACATAATGGCCGATTATACTCCTCGGTCTTCTGTATAATCTGGCGGAGCGTATGTATGTGGTCTACGGTGCTAAAGCCTTTTCGGAACCCGGCTTGTTCGGGAGGCTGGAAATTCAACATCAAACCTGCGTTCGAGACGGTTCGTAATGACTCTCGAAAACAGCTTGTATACATGGCTCAGGAGTGAGATGGGTCTAATTCTTCAATAAAGTGTTATCACCTTTTTTGAAGAAGAGAACCACCACACTCCTGTGCCAGGCTTCTGGCGTAGTACCCTCGAGTAAGACGGAATTAAATAACTTCTGGAGGACTAAAAGTATCGGTTTTCCACCCGCTCTCAGAAGTTCTGTTGTGATTCCGTCTTCACCCGGCGCCTTGTTATTCTTGAGCTGTTTGAGAGCCATTCTAATCTCGTACAGGCTGATGTCTGGGATGTCCTCAGTGTAGTGTCGGGTTAGTTGGGCTCTGGTGTCCTGAGCTGTTCGGGTAGTGGGCTTTCGTGACGAGGTGTACAACTGACCGTAAAACCTCTCGAGCTCTCTCAATATCTCCGATTTTGATGAGATGACACTGCCGTCGTCGATCTTCAGCTTGGTCACTTGGCTTTGCCCAATAGACGAATTCTTTGCAAACACTTTAGAGCCTTGGTTCCGCTCAATTGCGTCCTTAATACATGCTGTATTATAGGAACGCAAGTCGTGTCGCATGGATTTCGAGATTCGTCTATTGAGTTCAGCATATTCCGACATATCAGCTGAAGATTGCAGTCTCATCTCAGTTCGGGCTTCCATTAACTTAATGGTTTGATTGGAGAGCTTCTGAGGCTTATTACGGCGTGGGGTCTTAAAGAACTTGGACCCCACTGCATGGACAGTTTGCACCAACCCATTGTTTAACTCGTCCGCAGTTTCGCATTCGGCTAGGCACTGGAAGCGATTGTGTAGTTCGAGTTGAAAGTCTTCGGGGTTTTGGATTTGGGCTGTTCCCGGACGGAGCGTGGACTTCATCAGACGGGACCTCTCAAGCTTGACATTGATATTCAATGTGCATCTAACAATGCGGTGATCGCTACCGGTTTTCACCCTGCCGATCACGGAGACATCATTAAATATATGCTTCTTGGTCGTCATGATGAAGTCGATCTCATTGTTGGTTGAACCATCGGGGATTATCCACGTCCACTTCCTGGATGGTCGCTTCTTGAAGAAGGAGTTCATCGCAAAGAGTCCCTCCTTCTCCATGAAGTCGACCAGCCGCAGGCCCCTTTGGTTCCGCTGCCCGTACCCATATGACCCCACTCTCAACTCATCGCCATTCCGTGTGCCCACCTTCGCGTTAAAGTCCCCCATAACAACGGTGAAGTGTGTTTTGGAGGTATGTATGGCTTCTGCTATCTCCTCATACATAGCCTCTACTTCATCGTCAGGGTGTGCCGAGGTCGGCGCGTAAACCTGTATAACCTTCAACGAATACCGACTGGTTATTCTGAGTATAAAGTACGGCATACACGCGCAGGTATACCTGCCAGGTATACCTGTACAGTTCAACTGCGCAGGTAAACCTGAGCGTGTATGCCGCAAAACTGTGCAGGTTTCCACGCCTGTACAGGCGAGTCAAAAAATATGAATTTTCATATTTTTAACTGCGCAGGTATACCTGTGCAGTTTACCTGTGCAGGCAAAACTGAGCGTGTGTGGCACTCGCCTGCGCAGGCGTCAGTTATCCGATGACTGTTAGAGGGAAAGGACGCGCGGCGCTCTAATACAGTATGTCGTCTCGTAAGCGGGATGTACACACATCAAAAGTGTCTAGGGATCAACATATATTTTTGCAATAACTTTTCTCCTGATTGATATTAATTAAAATTTTCTTTAAGGATTCATCAAATAAAGTGTTTTCGTTTGTCACAGTAACGATAAACCAAGTCACCTTTGCATTAATAAAGAAATTTGCCATTTTCCTAATAAAGGGATTTTTGACATTTGAACCACTAACACAAAAGTTCGAAAAAAAGACTGAAATAACAGTTTTCTTTAAAATTTTATTGGGTAACTTAAACAATTAATAATCCGTGTTTCTACCGCGAACACTAACAACACAAGAACATCGGTTTGGCATACTCAAAATGAGTTCATCCAAATCACGCTGTGGAATGGCCGCCCATGTTCGTTGCAACAACAAAAAAAGGTCTTCTTGCGACTGGATACCCTCCATATTCGGCAGAGCTCTTCTCTGTAGCATATCCCATGCATGCTCAATCGGGTTCAAGTCTGGCGACTGAGCAGGCCAGGGCAGGACATTGATGTTAGCTGCGGCGAGAGTCTGTCTTACAACTCTTGCGGTGTGCGGTCGTGCATTATCATGCATTAACTGAAATAAGGGACCGATTTGCACTTGTAGAGGAACGATGACGTCTGATACAATCGTCTCAGCATAAATTTGAGCGTTGAGGTTGCCTCTGATCCAAATCAACTCAGTTCTTCCGCCGATCCAAATACCCGCCCATACCATGATGGTTCCACCACTATAAGGATGGACTTCCTGGCAGGATTTTAATCGCTGTTGGCGTCCAGGGGTTCTCCAGTGTCGTATACGTCTTGTATCCGGTCTCATACCAAAACGAGACTCATCAGAAAAGCACACGAAACGCCATTGTTCTTCTGCCCAATTTCTGTGTTCAAGAGCCCATTGATATCGAATCCTACGATTGTGCATTGCTATAGGTGGTACCCGTAGCGGTCTTCGGGAATGAAGGTTCACTTCATGCAAGCGGTTTCTGACTGTTTGGTCGCTAATTAAGTTCCCTGAAGAGTGATGAAGCCTCACGGCTAACATCATGGCAGTTATTGTTGGAGCTCTTCGAGTTAAGATTTGAATATATCGGTCTTGTCTCCGTGTGGTGCAGCGATACCGTCCTCCATGGCGCTCAGCCACGGTACCAGTGCTTCGGTAACGTGTCCAAAGTCGACTGATAACACTCTGACTTGTATTCAGAGCTAAAGCCACAGTACGTTGCCGGGAACCAGCTTCTATCATTCCCACGGCTCTGAGCATTTCTTCCCTGCTTAAATGACGTCGCCGCTCCATAATAACGTTGGTTTTAATCAGTAGTAGGGAAACAGTAGCACTAATAATGTCTTCAATGCGTTGTATGTTTTTATAGGGAAAATATTGACAGCTGATTTTCATCTTTTACTCGAATTTGATTCACAGTTCCTGATTCAAATTATGAAATGCACCAAAAAGGATCCATATAAATTTATAAAATCATAAATTTATTACAAAGCCACATCTCAATCTCAAGAAATCCGCTTAAAAATGCTTGATCCCTAGACACTTTTGATGTGTGTAGTAATGGAAGAATTTATAAACATGTACAAGTCGGAGCATTGTTTTTGGCATATTAAGTGTAAAGATTATCACGATAAAATTTAAATAATTTTATTCCTTGACATGATTATGTCACCCTGTAACGATAAAACATTTGTACGCCGGAAACGGTAGAATACTTGGTACCATCTATTATTGTAACATAAAAATATGCTGACAAATAATGATTCTTAATCTTTTAAAAATAAAAAAGTAGCAGCAATTATAATAAATCGTAAGAAAAAAATCATCGAGAAAAGTCTTTTCATCTTATTGGGGCCTGTTGGTCTAGTGGTCACGCCGGCTGCTACCCAATAGGTAGTGGGTTCGATTCCTGCCAAGTGTCTAGGTGTTATTTATCTATTTATGTATGTATTTACAAGAAAAAGTCATCTAGTTTCCATAGTATAGGCTCTGCCTAATTTGTGATCTGTGTGGATTGTCCCAGAATATTATTATTATTCGTAGATACTTAATTGCGGTAATAATAATTCGGTTTAAATTTCAATTCCTTCAATAAGTCGACATAAGAGTACTGTTTGCTTATCACCACTGTTCACGGTGTCGTCGTTTAATATCCTTTTCTTTAATAAAACAAACTATTAATCTATTAACGCTACTGCGTCGCAGTCATGCGCCGCTGTCGGGGCCATGGTTTCAACTGAGAGTTTGTGCAGGTTTACCGTTACGTGTATGGTCTCTATGGAGCTCAATTATACCTGTACAGTTTAACTGCACAGGTATACCTGTCAGGTATACCTGCGCGTGTATGCCGTACTTAAGGTACGCTACCCTGCTCGACACACTATCGACCTTTACCACGTTGTTAATGAGGGACTTACGGACGAGAAACCCAACACCACCCTGAGATTTTCGGTCTCCTTCCCGGAAGAAGAGCAAGTTTCCGGAATCAAGGGTTATCGTATCCTGTCCCTCTCGTCGGACTTCAGATAATCCCAAGATATCCCAACGTAACTTGCTCTATTCTACCTCCAGCTCGATAATCTTCTCGTCAGTCCTAAGCGTGCGGACATTATGTGTTGCCAGGGCCAAAGTTCGGTGGGGGTGGTAGCGGGGCATCTGCCGGAGATTCTTCGCACCCCCTGCTCGACCGTTACCCTGCCCGCTACCAAGGTGGGGAATAGAGGAGCTGCCGGGGACTGGGGGCCGTAAATAATCATTGTCAATCATTGGGGGGGGGGGATTGCCATAAGCCATAATCCCCACGCTTGGCAGGTGTCTTGTTGATCGCAGTTACGAAGAGATGGATATGATATACAGAAGACGCTGCTGCCCGTCTTCTGGCTTTCCCGCAATCGCCTCTTACGAAACCCACGGGAAGAGAGGGGGGGATGCAAATTCTTAGCCCGCATCCCACGGCGGCAACACAGTACAGTATACAGTTTTTACGAAGTAAATATAAATCCGTGTTTGATTCTAAGTTTGATAGGTAGGTACCCATATTGAAGTTTTTGGAAGTAAAACAAGGCCTATTCCCAGTAGTTCTACATTTTGTTCTACATGTAAGACTACTAAGATAAAAAAAATCTACTAGTTCTACACTCATGTAGAACTAGCAGGAATGCATTAAATATTATTTTTTCATTCCTAGTAGTTCTACACGATGACGTATTAGAAAATTAGAACTTTATTATTGACCAGAATATTTTTTGTTTGTTCACGTGGGAGAAACCTTCGATATATAGGCTCACCCGGTGGCGGTCAACCAGGGTATTTCAGATTAGTATCCACTAAAACTTTTGCGGCTGTTGCATCGACAGCTGAGATGCCATTATTCATGAGGCTTGCTTATGTCCTATGCTACCCAGGTACTTCTGGTAAAAATTGAAGGTCACATTTGGATAACAAATACTAGACGTCACTTATGAGGTAAAACCCAATCTCCTCTCCTGCTCTAGTAGTACCTACTTCTGGTATGTACGAACTTTTTTTTTGCGATAGATTTATTCTCATGGATACCCGAGTCTGACATCACCCGCGCACAGCCTACTATGCGCGGGTGATGTCAGACTCTTACTGACTAAAACTCCATCAGGCCTTCCAGCACTCACATGTGGTGCCCTCCAGTCCAGACTGCTCAACAGAGAAGTATACTACTACTATTGCCTTTCGGCCCTAAGAATGGATCGAGCTACCGGCCCCCATACCCCGGCAAAGCCGCCTACCGGCGCCCATACCCCGTCAGAACGGTTGCTACGGTGCCCCCGCCCTAAGGCCTTTCGGCCCCAACTCCACCCTGCACCACCACCGCGCTCAACCGACGGGTCCAATCTGGACCAGCTGTAGTGGTGCCCCCGCCCTACAAACCCCTGCGCCTTGCTGCTGCTCAACCGGCAGCTTGCTACTGCTCATATACCGGAAACATCAGTTCACCCCCCCCCCCCCCCTAAGGCTTCGCCACCGAGCAACAGCTGGCCACCTCAGAGTGGAGATATTACCCGGTGCCCAGTGTACACCGTCCCAAGCCCATTGTCCTTCCTCTGGACGTTCTCTGGAATTACAATGGACCGGGCACTCGAGGAGGTGATGCCAGTACCCCGGTATGTACGAACCTAAGGTAAGAAATGGTAAGGGTAACTTGATATCACAAGAGAGATGAAGCCTCTTTGTGCCCTCTGTTGTCCTAGTACTTCTGGTATAATATTTTTCTTATTATCTGATAAGAATGAATTAGAGGAAAAAAAGCAAACACTTAAAATATCAAATTTTTGAAGTAAGAAATATCCTTTATAAGTTTACTAGCACACTCACTAATATTAATATAATAATTTTGCAGTACGTCATCGTGTAGAACTACTAGGAATGAAAAAATAATATTTACTTAATGCATTCTTACTAGTTCTAAACGACTGTACAACTAGTAGGATTTTTTTTTCTTAGTAGTCATACATGTAGAACTAAATGTAGAACTACTGGGAATAGGCCTAAAAAAAATACAAATATTTTATTTTATAATTTTTGTACACACAATAACAATACAGGAAAACGGAGATATAGGAAGGAATAGTACAAAGGCACAGCTATTTTCTAAAGAAATTTCTTCCAGCAGGCCTGCGAGTGGAAAGTTGGAAAAAAGTAAAACCCCCAATCATCGACACTTTAAGGATCGCAAGTGAACATTTTTTAAAATATCTAGTTTATTGATGATATTATACGATACTTTCATGCACTAGGTATAAGTTTAGGGTTCATTCTATATTATCTTAAAGTAAAAACGAGTGTAATACCAATAAGTAGATCAATAAATCAAATTAGATTTAGGCTCTTTTTGGCCTAGTTATCGACAAGGAAATTCTATATATCGACACCCAGTAATCGACATGATCCAATAATCGCGATCTAGTAATCGACATGTTCTATTTATCGTCACCCAAATATCGACCGAATCTTAACACCATGCCCAAAAAAGTCTTATTAAGTACATTAATTATTTTAATTATAATAAACAAACAGGGACATGTACATGTGTGTGGCATGCTTAAACTCATCTAAAGTTAAGTAGGTAATGACTTTTTAATGCTATTATAACAATATTTTGTTATTAAAAAATCGTAAATGATCTTATCCCGTTACGTACTTCCACTATTCTTTGTCACGTATGGATTATTTTAACTAATCAAATATTTAACATAAATTGTAGAACTGTTTTTAATTAATTGGTATTCATCATCATCATCACCAGCCGGAAGACGTCCACCACTGACTATAGGTCTCACCCTTCGAACGCCACAATGAACGACAACTGGGTATTATATAAAGATAAATAAATCTCGTCTGCCCACCTAGTAGGAGGCCTACCTACGCTGTGTCTTCCGGTTCGTGGTCGCTACTTGAGAACCTTTTTTCCCCAATGGTTGTCGGTTCTTCGAGCGATGTTGCCTACCCATTGCCACTTCAACTAGCAGATTCTGAGAGCTATGTCGGTGACCTTAGTTCTTTGTCGAATGTCCTCATTACGGATTCTGTCACACAAAGAAACTCTGAGCATAGCTCTCTCCATAGCTCGTTGTGTGACTGAGCTTCTCTAAAAATCCAGCTGTTAAGGACCACGTCTAATTACCATATTGTCATCACTGGCAACATACATTGGTGAATGAACTTTGTCTTCAGGCACTGCGGAATTTCAGATGAGAAGATGTCACCAAGTTTCCCAAAGGCCAAGTTGGATGCTTCGAGCGACCTCTTTGTCGAAATTGAACCCACTAAATGTATCCAAGGTAGACATAGTGATCAACAACTTCGTGTGTATCGTTGCCAACGACTATCGGTATGAATGCAACATGGACATTAGACATATTCTTCGTCTTGTCCATGTTCATTTTAAAGACCCACCGGTTGGGTTAACGCTACTGATGTCGCTGAGCATCGTATTGAGGTCCTTCAGCGATTCTGCCATGTATTCGCCATTGACGTTGATGCCGAATCCGTACCAGTCCAAGAGCTTGAAAACGTCCTCCAATGCGTTCGTGAACAGTTTCGGAGAAATAACGTCTCCCTGTCTCACAACTCTCTTCAATCGGGTTGATTTTGTACTCTCGTCCTGTAGTCGGATCGGCATGGTGGTCGTTGCAACACTTCGATACCTGTAGTGAATATGGTATCGCTGGAGGGACAGCAATACTGCCCAGGTCTCGATTAAATTGAAGGGTTTTCGTAGCCCACAAACGCTAGACATAATGACCGATTATACTCCTTAGTCTTCTGTATCATCTGACGGAGCGTATGAATGTGGTATACGGTGCTAAAGCTTTTTCGAAACCCGGCTTGTTCGGTAGGCTGGAAATCATTAAACCTGCGTTCGTGCTATTCCTTCGTTTCGAAAACAGCTTGTACATATGGCTCAGGAGTGAGATATGTCTATAATTTTTCGATAAGGTGTTATTACCTTTTTGAAGAGAAGCACTACCACACTCCTGTGCCATGCTTCTGGCGTAGTACCTTCGAGTAAGACGGAATTAGCGAATAAATATTTGATTGATTGATTGATTGAATTGAATAACTTCTGGAGGACTAAAAGTACCGGTTTTCCATCCGCTCTCAGAAGTTCTGTTGTGATTCCGTCTTCACCCGGCACCTTTTTGTTTTAAGCTGTTTGAGAGCCATTCCAATCTAGTACAGGCTGATGTATGGGATGTCCTCAGAGTAGTGCCGGGTTAGTTTAACTCTGGTGTCCGTGTACATTTTAAACACATTTCATTTAGTCAAACTATTTTTGAAACATAAGGACCTGATTGGTCTGGATTGGTCTAAGGGCATTTTTTTCACGTGCTGGTTATAAGCTATGACGGTCTCTTCCGGCCCCGTAAATGTCATGACAATAGCCATATTTTCTCAGTGACTGCAGTTGAGAGCCGACCTTCACGAATTTTATCATGGAGAGGCGGCCTCGATCAAACTCTGCGTACCAACGCATTACGGTGCTCAAATGACGTGCTTTCCACCCAATAGCATTTTGAAGTCGAGCAGACTGACTGCTTCTATCGCCTGTGCCATTTGAAAAGGCGTGTATCTTTTTAGGCGCCATTTTTGCAAAATATGTCGGTTATTGGAACACATGGAATATCCAATCATCGACACAACTGTCGATCACTGGATGCAGTTTGATGTTTTGAATGAAAGAACTATATTTTAAGAGTGCTGAAGAAACATAGCCAAGTAATAAAATAAAGTGCAAAAAATAATAAACAAAAAAGTTCCGACATGTGTCGAAATTTGGAAAAAGCGAAGAAAAAAACTCCATTGACCGACAGGCGTGTTTTCTTATTTTATTATAACCACACCCTTGTCAATCAATTATTAAAAGCTAGTCATTTTATGTCTTAATTTTATAAATAAATAACATTTTCGATACAGCAAAACAATTAAAAGTTATGAGCAATAAATCTTACTCACCTCCTTAACGATTTTACTAGTAAAACTAGACTTACGATGGAGGATCACTTGCGGTCGAAACTTATACCATGCCATTTTCTTAAAAATGGCCGAATGTGTGAAATGTCATTTGTAATGACAACTAGATAATCCGCGTTTATTGTTTATTCTTGAAATCCATTCAGAAAGGAGAAACTGCTCTTTTTTTTTTAATAAACTTTTCAAATGTCGGACAATGGAGCGTTGTCGGACACTGGGTGTTTTACCTTACTAAAATTGTGTACACAAATCCATACAATTATAGTTATTTAAAAAAAAAAATTTAAATTTATTTTAAAACTTTATTATTAATAATATTGATATTTAATGCAAAAAGGTAAAAAAAAATTCCAATAAACAATTAAAAATTTATGAAAAATCACGTGATTATAAACGCGCCAAGATTGGTCGTTCAGTGTCGTTCAGTGTCGTCGTTCAGTGTCGTTCAGCGTCGTTTTTTAGCAATATATTATCAATATTATTTTGTCTAGTCACCTGTAATAGACTTTAACGCTGTAGGTACTGTTATTAAATAGCTTTAACATTATGACGTCACACCCGCTCGGGTTTGTTCAGGAGCTGTCGGCGTGTTACCGGTACTGAATTCGCAGGATAGGGGACTACATGTTACATATTATAATGTAACATGTAGTCCCCTATCCTGCGAAACAGAGCAAGTATTCAGTATTTTCTTTAGGGTATTCCGACCCCGCTTAGCGTTTCGTAATTCTCCATCACGGCACACATTCATGCAGTAACAATCATGTGCTACATTCGACCCTCTCTGATGAAATTTAATAGATCACATTTGAAACTTCATCAAAATTTAACAACGTAACCTTGTAACGGCGGGCAAATAATATTATTTGAAGTACCTGTTTTTGAAGTTAGAACTGCACAATTTCTTAACTTTTTTCAATTACGATTACATATATTAATATAATATTCTGGGACAATCCACACACGGTAATCAGATCCCAAACCAGGCAGATCCTGTACTATGGGAATCAGACAAGTGATACTAATGCTTACATTTACTTTTTTTTTGTAAATACATACTTAAATAGATAAATAACACCCAGACACTTGGTGGGAATTGAACCCACGACCTATCGGGTAGCGGGCAGGGTGTCTGACCGCTAGACCAATAGGCCCGTCATACATATTTATTGTAATAATGACCAAAGAAACTGACATATATTAAATGTGATCTATTAAATTGGCCCTACGTTAGGTAAGTTTTGCACTTCCGAGTTGCTGGGAAATTTCGAGGGTGGGTCCTAGATATCCATCAAATACGGCGGCAAGTCTTTTTTGTAGTCATAAGCACTAGCCTGGCTGCAATCCCATCTGATCCAAAACTTATTAAAAGGATATTTACTCCCTTGAAAACACCTACATTATATTAAAAAAAAAAATCAAAAAGTGGCGCAGTAAATTAGTTAATTAGGCGGATGGAGCTGCATGGAACAGCTAGTTTTAAATAAATAAAAGTACATAAATAAAAAAATATATAAATTAAAAATTATTCATTGTAGAATAGCAAATCCTCGCAAAAGAACAGCGCTACCTGCCAAGGATGATTCGTGAGGCTATTGAAATTAAAAAGCATCTAAATTTCAATAGAGAAGATGGCTGGGTCCTACCAGCTTGGGATCCCGTGATAAATATAGTCAAATCCAAAGACAAGCATTCCACTGCAAGATCTCAAGATACTGTAAGCTCTTTCTGCGTAGATCGGACTAACAATAATAATTAGAAGACCTGAGGGTACCCTAAGACAACTATAACATATGGACAGCTACCACTTCAGTCCACCCGTGACCATGAATGCTGTAAAGTATTCGTCGGGTAATAAAAATCAATAATAAACCGCGATATAATCCGTAAAATTAGTTTCATTTCAATGTGTAATATTCGCGTAAATATCAGAAATCATTACAGAATATATTATTTAATTCTAGCAATATAGTAATGTAGTTCTTATACGATCTGTAACGGGCACATTCTCATAAGCTTGCGAACTTCAGGAAATTAATTTAAAAAATATTACTAGGAAAAAATCAACAAAAACATTTATTTAATAACATAAACTAGTACACTTATGATGACTTGCAATAACTATGGCTGGCTATGCAAGAGTAATTTACTGGAAACTTAAACAGTCTATATCTCTTAAACTACTGAACCGATATTGATATCGATCGATCGCAATAGGATTTGTAGTTTCTAAGAAATACGGGGACAAACCTACATACATACGTACACATGAAATTGGTACACTCATCACTCATAAATTTGATGTAAATATTACTTATTTTTATTAATATTACATACATACGCGTCGAATACAGAACTACTCATTTTGAAGTCGTTTAAAAGGGAATCCTTATGGCTGTGCATGGTATGTTTCGTCTATCTGTCTGCCACACCTATATATTTCAGGAACTACTGGTGCTATCGATTTGTAATTTCGATAGTACTTACCCAACAACGACAGTTTTAGTCAAAGCTGGCAATCGTGATAACCCATCTGCTCCATTTTCGTTTGACTACATATTCTATGTCGTATGTATGTGGTGATGATTTAATACTTACTATACTAATAGCCCACCACTGTAACCGACTCGCAGCCATCGAGGGAACCCCTCTGCTTAGGCCCTAAAATAGTCACCAACGGTTTGTGGTCGGTACGCAATGTAAAACGTCTCCCATATAAATACTGGTGCAAATTTTCGAATTAAAACACTATAGCCAGCGCCTCGCGTTCAATCTGAGAATAGTGTTTTTCAGCTACGGCAGGTACTTACCTACCGTAGCTGAAAAACACTATTCTCAGATTGAACGCGAGGCACTTGCCCAGGACACATACACAACCGGTCGCTCACGCGCCTCGCAGCCGTCCACGTATCCGACCCAAACTGTAGCCAAAGTTTAAGTTCCCAGAGAAACAGGTGGCAGAAGTTTTTATCGTCAACGTTAGAACTAACAAATGTATGGGTTTTACTCCTCTGCCTAGATGCAGGAAAGGGGACTACATGGTTTGTGAAATATAATATGTCAGATGAATGATGCTCCATATATAATTGTTTATAATGAAATAAAAGTAATTCTTAAAAGGAATACATTAAGTATTTATATATTTATCGTAGGTACAAAAAAGGTACTAAATAATTATGCAAAGATTTCAGCAATATATGGACCGTAAGTACCCAAAGTAAAAAGTGGGAAGCCATCCTGACGTCAGAATGGCTTCCCACTTTATTTATTAAATAACTTTATTATTACTGAGGTACAAAATATTTAAACATAGGTACAAAATAGTACAAAATAGGTACTAAATCTTGGTAAAGTTTCACGTGAATCCGTGCTGTGGTCCGGTCATCCTGACGGACACAAAGAAAAGTGATGTTCACTCGGTTATTACCATAGACCTGTTAATATACGTAGTAGGTAAAGATGACTAGTTTACATGTTACTCGTCTCCAGGACAGTAAAACGACGACGTTTCTATAATAAGCTTCCCATTGGTATCAAAAATTTGCCTATTAAGACGCGACTGTAAAAAAATATGGAAAAGATACCACGTAACAGGTAAAGTGGACGTCTTCCGTCTGCTGATCATGATGACTTCCCATATCCGGTTGTTACCACTGGTGACAACTGGGACTTCATTTTCCCATTCGTCACCACTGGCGACAAATGGGAATTTTTTTCCCCGTTAGTCACCAGTGGGAACGTTGCCAGTGGTGACGACTGGGAATAATCGTAAATTCAATTGCACAGTTAAATCTAAACTTGCTAAAAAAGGCTATTTACTACAAAATTTCCGATTACTTGGAAGACAATGTTTTGTCTTGCCTGGGAATGAACTGCTGGCCTATTCCCAGTAGTTCTACATTTAGTTCTACATGTATGACTACTAAGAAAAAAAATTCCTGTTAGTTCTACACTCATGTAGAACTAGTAAGAATGCATTAAATATAATTTTTTCATTCCTAGTAGTTCTACACGATGACGTATTAGAAAATTAGAACTTTATTAGTGAGCAGAATATTTTTTGTTTGTTCACGTGGGAGAAACCTTCGATATATAAATAGGTTCACCCGGTGGCGGTCAACCAGGGTATTTCAGATTAGTATCCATATTCATGAGTCTTGCTTATGTCCTATGCTACCCTGGTACTTCTGGTATATACTATACTACTCGTACTATCGCCTTTCGGCCCTAAGATTGGATCGAGCTACCGGCCCCCATACCCCGGTAAAGCCGCCTGCCGGTGCCAATCAGAGCGGTTGCTACAGTGCCCCCGCCCTAAGGCCTTTCGGCCCCGACTCCACCCTGCACCACCACCGCGCTCAACCGACTGGTCCAATCGGGAACAGCTGTAGCGGTGCCCCCGCCCTACAACCCCCCTGCGCGTTTCTGCTGCTCAACCGGCACTCATATACCGGGAACAGCAGTTCAGACCCCTTCCCCCTAAGGCTTCGCCACCAAGCAACAGCTGGCCACCTCAGAGTGGAGATATTACCCGGTGCCCAGTGTACAACGTCCCAAGGACAATTCTCTGGAATTACAATGGACCGAGCACTCGAGGAGCTGATGCCAGTACCCCGGTATGTACGAACCTAAGGTAAGAAATGGTAAGGGTAACATGATATCACAAGAGAGATGAAACCTCTTTGTGCCCTCTGTTGTCCTAGTACTTCTGGTATAATATTTTTCTAATATCTGATAAGAATGAATTAGAGGAAAAAAAGCAAACACTTAAAATATCAAATTTTTGAAGAAAAAAATATCCTTTATAAGTTTACTAGCACACTCACTAATAAAGTTTATGTAATATTTTTTGCAGTACGTCATCATGTAGAACTACTAGGAATGAAAAAATAATATTTAATGCATTCTTACTAGTTCTACATGAGTGTAGAACTAACAGGATTTTTTTTTCTTAGTAGTCATACATGTAGAACTAAATGTAGAACTACTGGGAATAGGCCGAACTGCTGAAATAGTTGTAGAATTAAAATTAGTTTAAAACTAAATATAGCAAATGTCAAAGTGTCAGTAAGTATTCTGCTGGAAGAAGCCTTATTTTTTTTTCACCCTCTTCCTTCTAATATGGTTGAGGGGTGATGGCTGCTGCTCAAGTCAACTCGTACGCGGGTCCTGCTTGGGGGGACCGGTCCAGCCGCTGTCCTTTTTGTTTTCTTTTGCAGTCTAGCAGCAAAATTGATTGTTGCTTTGTTTACGTTCTGTAGGCAATTCACTTGAGCTTGTAAATATATATATATAATCTTCATGACGTGTGTATCTAACTCGACGACTTGTGATAAAAATTGTATGTTAGTGCCACGTGTCTTGCTTGAAAAAGTTAACTTTACAGTGTATCATTTAATGTTCGATAGTCAATGAGACCCTTGGATTGGTAATGTTCGCCATCGGATAGTCTGCTTGTGGCGGGTGACCCCTTTCCCTCTAATATGGTTGAGGGGAGTCCAAATAATCAAAAACTATTTTCAGGATTTTATTTATGTCCAGCAAAGTTCACATTTAAAAACGAATAAAACAAAATAAAACTTGAAAACAATTGTATTTATTGATCAATAATCATTATAATTATACATAAAAGCGAAAGGAAATGAAATTAATATGAAAAATAATATAACAACCGCATATGTAGCCGCCATGTGCCGCCATCGATACATCGTGTGTTCATTTGTTCGTACAAAATGGCGCGCCCAGGCCGCACAATACTCGGCTGCTTCCCAACGAACTCTCTCACACAGCGTCTATCCATAATTACATATATATACTCATTCAAATCATATTTGATTATCCCGTGGTTAATAAAAATATTCCTTACTTACAATCTTGCTCACAGGGGCTTCAGATACAAACCTCGAGTGTGATGGTTAGGAAAACCAATAAGATGTGATCACGACCGCCCCATTTTATTCTCGTCAGCCAAATTTCACATAAACTCACTGATTATGTACCATACATGGAGTATTTATCAATAATAGTTCAACGAGTTCATTGGTGTTACAATTGATCGATAAAGAATCGATGTGAAGGGGAAAATGCCGCAGGAAACATCGAAGCTAGAAATGATTTTACATACCTCAGCAATGTTGAAGATATAAAATACTCGTAGCACAACCCTAGGCTCGTTGTGGACACTCCAAGTATAAATAAGTACGAATCTGTAAATTTTTCCATACATAATCGTATCATTTCTAGCTACGATGAGAGAAAATATTTTGGTTTTACAAACTTACTTACACATAATAATTACACTTAATAACTAAAAGAGAACTACAATAATCCGTAACTAAATGAAATATTATATTACCGCCGCGGCCGTCGGGGCCAACGCTAACAACTAATGACAAATAATAAAAAAAGAAGAAATCGAATGTTTTACAAAACAAGAGAAGTAGCATGTCAACATAGACGTACAGTTGAGTGTGATGGTACGTAGCACAGAAGTAGCTACATTTTTTTAATACTTTAAATATTACACTATATCTATGCTTTCAGTCTTCGTTTAATTATTATAAGATTACAGCCATTCATGAAGAGTAACGGCTACATATCGCGCCCTTCAATGACCACATTATATATATTTATAGTATATATACACAACAAATATTCAGAAACACAGCTATAGTTTAGCGTTACACTCAAGTTCTATAGCATGTTACGATACATCGTAAAATCAATTGCCTATATGCGCATACTAACACCATCGAGTAGTATTTTATTCATTTCAAATCTTAATTCGGTATCATTACAAAGTCTGAAATGTTTACAATTAGACATACATTTATCTTAAATGACTATTTTATAGAAGTTAAATGATAAAACTGCTGGCCATTTTATTGAGATACTTGGGACGACACAGTATTAATAAAAAAAACTAAAACAATAATTTTAAATCAATACAAATAGTAAATAACAGTAATGTCAAGTCAATATATACGTAATATATAAAATAGGTATATGCCAAAAGTAGAGCATTTTAATATACAAAATAACTAAAGTATCCAGTTCCGTATAGTGAACCCCACTTCGGATATTAGTGACCCCTTTCAAGGCAACTTCACCGTACCGAATCACCCGACATAGGGTTTAAAGCCCTTGCGCATGCCGGGTAATCTCACCTACTGTTGACCCCCACAAGGACCCGTATAGTATTGATATTGATATATCCACAAACCAGAGTTAAATAAATATCAGAGGCAGTTTCATTGTAGAAAACTAATTCAAACGGTAACGACACTAATCGTCTACAACCAAATTATAATCAAATAAAACCTAAATTGAAGAGATCTAATATAGTCGTGATGTCACGGTTATTGCTTACTTTCAATTGTGAACGCACCTAAACGCACTTAACCACTTTGGACGAGATGCAAATAGTATTTTTTTATTAGACAGTAATTATAATTTATATTTCACCACCCTTCACATCATTATGATCTCAAGAGACCATTCTCAGGACCTATCTCTAGTTATTGAAGATCGATGATAAGTATTAGGTCGACGCGCTGACATCAAACCTCGACTTGCTTAAAAGAAAAATGCACCGTCTAAATGATCACGAGCGAATGGGGACGATTTACTCCTAATTAAAGTAAGCGAAATTTGTGAATGATAAGAACTTAAAGGACAATAAACCAGAGGATCTTGACAGATGTTTTATAATCAATAATTTTTATTAATTTTTACCACTTAAAAATACTACGGATTAAAGCAACAATAATTTATAAAGGTAAATCTAGGTTGTCCAGGTTGCTGTCAACTTCTATTGTCAACGTCGAATGCCCCAACAGGGCAACCATAGCGATCAGTATTAGATGGTTTCTGTTCTATTAATACAATCATTTATAGTGTCCGACCGAAATAGGAATTTATACCGTGACCGAACCTTCGGTATCTGTTTCAGTTTTGGCCGAATCCGAGCCTTTTGTTTACTAAAATTGGGCTTATTTTATTATACATTTATACAGACTTTTTAAACGTGTTAAATGAAATAAAAAAATTGAATTATGTGACGAATTAATTATTTATTTATTTTGATACGAATTTGTTACTAGACACGAACTCTCCCAAAGTAAACCGAGTAACGCGCGATAATTCACGTTTCTGAATCGAAACTGGTGCCGAAACTAGATTTTTTGTCGAATCTTGCCGAAACCGAAATGGAATCTTCGGTCGGCCACATTTATATTGACGGTATAGAATGTCACAGTGTAGTAAATCTACATGAGTAATGCTTCAAATTTCACAATTGGATATTACCGTATAAATAACACAATACAGAGTTCCTTAGATATAATTATAATAAATATTATAATAAACAATAATTCTATTGAAGAAACAATAATTCCATCATCCTTAAATTTAAATGGGGACATTTATATCTAAACTCAAAGTTAGAATCATAAATTATGATAACATACTGTGCCGAATTACAAAACAAAAGTAAAAGTAATCCATAATGGGAAGGCACCTAATAATAAACTTAACATCTAAATTCCGATTTTCATTTTCTTTGGAATAACGGAGTAAAAAATATATGATTTTGGCAATGCGAGATGGTTCGCCAGCCACCATGTTTACCTACTGAATGTTTAACACCTATTGCTATCTATAATGGTATTGAATTTAATGCGATTATTATTGAGTACATCTCGGATAGTTGAGTTACGCAGAACTATAGCAAGGGGAAACTGTTCGTTTTGCAGTTTGCGCATAACAGTCCGGTGGGTAGGAGCTATCCACTTGCACCACGACTTATCGACAGATCGACGTGCAAATTTACACACGATGTAATCCTTGAGAATCGTTCCGATAAACTACTATTTAAGCGTGCAGAGATATGCGGCACTGTTTCATATTTAAAACTAAAAAAAAAACAAAACAAAGTACAATAATACTGCCAACAAAAAACTAAACTTTCTTCTTCGATGATTTATAGATTAATAACTCTTCAAAACAATTGAAAATATTTAACAGTGCCTTCATGAGCTCTGACTTTGTTTTAACAACCGAATCGAAACGGCCCTCCATTATAAAAATCTGATTTGCACAGCGAAGTAGAATCTACTGACCGCCAGACTCAGTCTGGTCATCACTTCATTTATCTGCAGTGGCAGTTAACAATTAAAAAAACGTTACGAAAATGCAGACCATATTGAATTTGCGAATATTACATTTATACATGAGATTCTATAGGCTGCAAATTTCGTATAAACAAAATGCGTCAATCCATTTGACATTTCAAGACGATTAAATGGCAAGTGACGAGAGTCATGCGTCATCAAATGTCAAATGGAGGATTGGGCACGTGTTTGCAGCAAAAGCTAGGAGACTTGATCACTTTAATAATAAAAAAGGAATACACAACATACAACTTATTAAATGTATTTTTATTGCCGTTGTTTTAGCGACGTAGGTGGTGACGTACCGCTACTTATTATATTTGTTATTATAAAAAATAACGGTCAAGTGCGAGTCGGACTTGCGCACCGAGGGTTACATACCATCCTTGGATGTTTTAAAGTTATTTTACTATTAATGTAATACAGCAACAAAACCAAACCGCAAGTTTGTTTGTCGAGGTTTTTTTAGGAATACTAAATAACCGTATTATTTAGAAAGTTCAGTTTATCTTTCCTGTAAAATATAAATAGACATGTTTACCCATAATTATTTCAGATTTTTCCCTCCACAAACTTCGGAGAGAAGGGGTATTTTTTTATTAAAAGCCAAAAACTACGTAACATAAACAATAAGCCCTTTCATATGATACCGCACTCAATATAGTAGTCGCACTTTAAAATGTTGAGACCCCATAAAAAAAGTTAAAGAAAATAATTATGTTTTTCAATTGCGATGAGGTTGGATAAATAAGATCTAAAACTATTCCAAGCTTTTAATCGATAGCATCTGTGGTTCCTGAAATATATAGGTAAGACAGAGAGGCGGAGTCACACCATAAGGGTTACTTTTTACCATTTAGTTATGGAACCCTACAAATTTTTAGTGGTTTATATTCACTACTCCATTCAAATAGTACTAGAGACACTGGTCAGTGTAACAGTAGTGACACTATAATATACGGATAATAAGTATATTTTCTGATATTTACCGAATGAAAAAAATAATCTACAACTACCATAAATCATAATTATCCTGCTAATAAATGCATTTAACAATGCCCCGATCCAGTTTGTTCAATGTTATACAAATTAACATTCCTGATCTGTTCAACGAATTAGAATAACGAGTAAATTTTTAATGAAAGAACACATTTAACAATATAATAATACCTCAAGGTAAAAGTGATTAGTATTCAGAGGGTTAAAACGTACAGACGTATCAACAAAGTGAATACGTCAAAACAGCTGACAAGCGCTAAGTGTAGCCTACCCTCAATACTTGGTCCAGTGATATGTATTAAAATCATCTATAGCGCCTAAAAATAGACCACCTAAATTACAGAAAAGTCTCCTAGCGAACAACAACACGACGCACCCAAACAGACGAGCGAACAATGATCGAGCCACGTCGCCGCTCAGCAATTCCACGGGGCGTACAAATTGGCGTAACGACGCAGTAGGCGTCGATTTAGTCGATGCTATTCGTCGCACTTGCGACACGCACCGGGCACATCAAAGTCCAATACGAGAAGCTTCGTCTCCTCCGTGCCGTTGCGAGAGCCAACGGCGCATATCAGCTTGGTGGCGGACGCCCGGATACGCCACACGACCCCTCCCGACCCGCCCGAACTGAGCTCCACTAAGTTCCGGATAAACTCCCCGGTGCGCACGTCCCATAGTTTAACGGTGCCGTCGTCCGACGATGTGATCACGAAACGGTTGCTCGATTGCAGACACGTCACTGCCGACTGGTGCTTGTTGGGGCCTGGAATACGAGTCATGTAGTTGAGTACTTTGTAGTGACGTCAAGGCACAGCGAAGTGGAAGGAAAGAGATCTAGAGATCAGGTAAAGATTTCGCGTTACACTGTGTTACAGACGGACACAGATGACGAGATTATGAACATTGATCAGGGACATTACGACGCTTAGCAGTTAGCTAACAACTCACTTTTAGGCTACTATTATTACTGCTAGGTTCCATTCACTAAGAAATAACAATAATTTAATGGTATATTATTAGGTATGATTTCAATACATAGTAGGATAAAATACATATCTAATCCAGCTTATCAAAATCAGCCTTCAGATTTTTAGTCGGATAGGATTTTTAGTCATCGTTACCCACATACACCAACTAGCTACTTTAAAAAACGCCAGTAACGTTAATCTTAATCCAATCCTTTTTTGATGTTTCATTATTGAATACACACATACTTTTAGAATTAAGTATGAATTGGCTTAAGAGTCGATGTCGAACCAATCGGATTTCAAGATGGATTAATATAATTTATTCAATATTTTTCACATTGATCTTATGATCATAAATAAACTATGTTAAATTTGATAATTAGCACTGCAAAGACCGATTTTATCAAGGTATTTATAATGATTTTTTTTAACCATCGAGGTGACGGATCAAGCAAGACGTTCGCCTGATGGTAAGTGCCTATAGACAGTTTTATTTTACTACTGATTGTTACCAGAGACATTAGTTATTAAGTCTCTTGTGTCAGGTAATTTCACCAGTGTAAATGGCCTTCACACCGAAACACAGCAATGTTAGACATGGCTGTTTGGCGGCAGAATATCCGAAACTGCGGAGGGCCTACTACCTATAATCTCCAAAAATAATATATTAATCTTTAAAATGTTGGAAGTTTGTAGAAAGAACTTCTATACAGCAAAAATTTCCAAACAAAATCAAGGAGAGCTCACCAGATAGCGTATGAAGACAGTGTCCAGTTGTGATGTCCCACACTTTAACTGTGGAGTCTGCATTCCCGGACACGAGGATATTGGAGTGTAGTTCCATGCCGGAAGTGAGGGACTGGTGTCCAGTCAGCGTGTGCTTCAGCTGACCAGACTCCACGTCCCATACACGGATGGATGTGTCCAGGGATCCACTAACTACGTGGATCCCATCAAACTGGAATGAACGAATTTTGGTAAAAATGCGGTTAATTAATAAAGAGTTTAAGAAATTCATGATTGTGGGGATTGGGCAAAAAGTAGTTTCATTACGAGGGTGGACACTATCATTTTGTCTGCTTGCCACTGAGGTGCAGATATACGTATGTAAAATACTACTACTACACCTAATAATAGACTGCGTTCCACGGCAGGCATCTTTTAAGACGATTAGCAGGACATTAATGCAATGTGCTCGCGTAGATAGAAGTGCACTCTTTTTTCCTATACTCTCACAGACGGAAGATGGATACGACGGAAGCCCGTCACGAGGTCTGGCGCAGGACCGACTTATTAAATGCCTATCCGACGCATGGATCAGCTAACTTTCCAAAAAATCTGACGATCGGCCTGCATTGTGCTAGCTATGGTTGCTCTACGCGTACAAAACCAGTCTGTCGGCGGCAACCCAAGAGCCACCCAACCCAAGACTACCACTCAAATTTTAGGATAGCAAAAACTACATAACTACAGCTATACAAATGCTAGTCATATAGCTAGACATAGGATTCATCATCATCAGCCAAAACACGTCCACTGCTGGACAAAGACATCCACCTAAGAAGGGAGGGGTTGTCATAATCCTCACGCTTGGCAGGTTTTTTTGGGGATTGCAGTGCAGGTGGTAGGTAATCTAATAGCAAGACGCTGCTACCCGTCTTCTTGATTTCTCTTAGTCGCCTCCTACGAGTGAGTGCTATACCCAGACAACGCAGAAAACCTATGATAAATACTTATGTCTATGGGCCTAAAGTCTGTATAATTCTCTGCAACAACTACTATAACAACAATACAAGAACAATTATAACTATAACAACGTCACGGTGAATCAACTCACTTGTAAACTGTAGACTCTGTTTGTGTGTCCGGCAAGCGTGTGCAGACACTCCCCGGTCTCCGGGTTCCAGACTTTGACGAAGTAGTCGTAAGCCCCAGACACGACCACTTTGCCATCGTATTGGACGCACCGGACAGCGGCCAAGTGGCCGACCAGCACTCGCAGGCATCGTCCGTCCGGGATCGACCAGACACGGAGCGTCGCATCGCGAGACCCGGACACTACCCTGATAGTAAAACCATCGAAGATATCGTATTGCTGTATATATTTTTTTATATAACTTAGTTCAGGGATGGCGAACCTTTGTGTCAACGAACCCGTTTTTATAGAGAAACCTTAAATAAGGCCATATACGTGCGGTCAAATAATTTTGATTACGTGATTATGGAAAACATAATAATACTAAAGACTACATTATCCCTAGTGAGCCACCACACTGACTCACCAGAACTTTGTGATAGGTGGCGTGCCCAAAATATTGTGTCGCGTGCCATTGGTTCGCCATCCATGACATAGGCGACTGTAGGTTATCGCTAGAGCAGATAATTATTTATACAGTTGCTATAGCAAGGTATAAGTAAGTTGAAGATTTGTTGAAGATAGTTGAAGTTATATCTAAATAGGACGTATTATATAACAAATTAAGGTGACGTTTAGGATAATGATAATGTTGTTTTGTTATTGAATCTAAGCCAGTGCTTAACTTTCTTTTTATTAAACCTAGCGACGAGACTAGCAAGACGTTCGCCTAGTGTTTAGCGACAGGCATGCCTATAGACAGCTACATTGCACTGCCGCTCGTCACCTGATACATTAGCTATTAAGTCTCTTGTGTCCGGTAATTTCACCAGTCACAGTGCACACAGTGGAACACATCAATACACTGGTGCTTGGCGGCAGAATACCTGACACAGCGATAGTATCTATCTAGTATTTAGTAAATAACTACAACACCACTGGACGGTAAATGACCGTTACAGCATCGTCATCAGCCGAAATACTTCCACTGCAAAGGCCTCCCCCTTAGAAGGGAGGGGTTGCCATAATTCCCACGCTTGGGGTTCTGAGTACAGTAATAAGAAAAACACTGTTTAAAAACACGAAATATATTGACAAGCCCGCTGAGTTTCTGGGCGGATCTACTTAGTTGAGGCCGCATTGTGATCCGGTGGTAGCTTCAAAATATACTGACCTTACAAAAGTGCTAGCGCTAAGCTTATTTAAAAGAAATATTTTCATTTCATTTCAACAAAACGTCATTTGTACTATGTACTGTCAAGCTACTCCAATAGGCATGATGACTGTAACACAATACCAATAAATCTGTGGTTTTAAATATTAGAACAGATTGCACTGATTCCAAAAATGCATCTCATTTTCATAATAATATAGAGATTTTCGTGATATTTAAGCAAATAAATTACTCAAATACAGCTAATCGCCATTTTGTAATAAACGCTGCTCAGAGTGAATGACGTCAATCCTGTGTAAATAAACAACTGTCAAACTGTCATCTCAACTTTTTCTTTCATACAATGATTCACTTTTAACTTTTATACCTAGACAGATGTTTATTTACACCGCCGTAGTGACGTCACAACATGGCGCCATGCACCGGCCGTCGTTTTGGAACGAAATTCAAACTCTATTTAAAAAATTGAAAATATTGCTATTAATTGTAAATTTAATACAAAAATATGATTATTTTCGGCAATAGTAGACCCGTAAGTACAATAAAGAGTATTTTTTCAAAATTAGTCATCATGCCTATTATATAAACGGGCAATCCCAATGTACCCTACAAGTCTTGTGCCTATTACACCGGATCATACCCTGACCGACCATCATCAGCACTCGAGACAACCACTGCTGAACCAAAGCCTCACCCTTAGAAGAGAGGGGTTGACATAATCCTCACGCTTGGCAGGCGGCTTGGGGATCGCAGCAAAGGTGGTAAATAATCGAATAGAAAGACGCTGTTACCCGTCTTCTTTCCCTTAGTCACCTCTTACGGACACCCAATGGGAGATGGGATGGTGCTACTCTTAACCCGATACCCCGCGGGTTACCATGACCATGTTATCAATGAATTAGGCAATTTTTTTTCCTTTCCTTGTATGAATTGATTTAAAATACCCAATAGTTCTGTCCAACAGCGTAGCATGCTGTGACCGGACCGAGAAAAAATTCTGGAGGAATTACCAGTTTGCTTAGTGTATTGTGACTAAAAACTCGCTTTGCTAAGTACTTGCAGTTGCTATACAGGTTATTTTTTTTCAGTGCGTATATTTTGATCGTATAAATTTGATCTATTAACAATACTGAATTGTTAATAGATCAATTTTTTCATATTTAAATAATAAAAAACATATTTATTTTTTTGCATTTAATAAATTATTAACCACAAAATTATGGAAAATGTATTCACTATGCGCACGGCAGTGATACGGGGGCAAGTGAGGTCACTCCACTCGTGACCTCGGCAAGCGGCGACCTCCTGTGACCGTGATCATTGCGCTTGTTGTGGTTACTTTCAAGTGAAGTTAGTTTGATAATTTTGTACCAAGGTAGGTAAACCAAAAAAACGACGAATCTTTATTAACTGACTGCATTTTTTTACAATGTATGAATATGCCAAATTAATGCATTATGAGTCTCGATACTACAGGAGCTATACCTTGAACGTTCCCCAAGACTGTCAACAATGCAAGTCCATAATTCTGCAATATTTTGGATATATTGCACGAAGAGATCCATCTAATCTGGAAAAACTAGTGTGAACAGGAAAGATTGAAGGAAATTGGCCAAGAGGACGTTGTGTGAAGCGGTGGTAGAACCAGATCTCTGAGATACTGGAACGATCTGTCAGCTCTACCCTTCACCTGGCTCAATGGAGGCGGATCACAACTTATATGAGCGTGCACAGCAGAGTCACGATCCTCAGTAATGAGGGACCGACTGGCAGAGAGAGAGACACATTACAAAAAACATCTGTATTGGCTACGGCCTACTACCAGTTGATGTGAAAAGTCATTACACCAAAAAAGTTGTAGATAACCTAAAAACTATTTCATTTTATGTTTTTTAGATCAGTCAGAATACAATCGCAGAGCCGCAACGCATAGAATTATATATAGACTAACAAAAAATGTAACCATTTAATTAAGTATTACAACATCATCCAAAAATACTTTTTATTTCTTTTATGTTCCTTTGTTCCTTTTTCGTTATCTGTGTATAAATAACTTTGCAATTGTAACGATAGTGAATGTCGTACAATCAATATGATTTGTACTTTGTTTTTAATTATTAATAAACTGAGGTGTCCGAAAATGCCACCTTGAATGGGGATAAATTCGCCGATCGCACCCTGGACAACCCCTAGAAGTTCTTCTTGATTGACCAAACCTTTCATCACGACATGAACCTTTCATCAGGCAGGGTTTTTTAACACTTCATATACAGTAACCATATCTGTATTAGAACAACCAATGATAGTACGTCTCTGACGTGTTAAATTACCTGTTTTGATATAGATGCATACACCGCACCGTGGAAGTGTGTCCAGCGAGCACCTTGAGGCAGTGTCCGGTCTTCGCGTTCCACACGCGCAGCGTTCTGTCCGTGGAGCCACTGATCACGAGATCCCCCACCATCTGCGAGGACCACACTCCCCCCGAGTGGCCCACAAGCGTGCGGAGACACTGCAGTGACAATACGCACATCAGAACCAGCGGATATAATAATTCGCCAATGCACACCACAGATTTACAACATACATACAAATAAACATTCATATAACTTTTAAAAAGTAAATTTGAGTCTTGAGTCACCTCGGCCTGACACAAATTATAGAAGTATAAATTATAAAAGCATAAAAAGCCCGCCGGTGGACAAACGCAATGGTCCTAAATTACATTATACATATATACAAAATGGCGGCTGGCGGCCGCCACATTAATTTTTTTTTAAATATATAGCCTATGTTACTCCCACAACTAAGACGATTCTAACGACATATTATAAGTCACTGTCCATCACGCCGTTTAGGCTGTAGGTCGCGCCAAAGGAATAGACATACATACATACTCTCGAAAAACAAAATCCTCTGCCTGGGGCATTCGGGCCAAAAGTAATTAGGATTTTTCATAAAATTATAATTGAAGGCTATAATGAAATATAAACATTGTGTTAAAGCCTCGGTGTAAAGGTCTTCATGTTTTTAGAAGACATGGGCATGGGATGTTCTCAAATAATTACAGTCTAACCTGCCACAATGGAAATGAAATGAGTTAAACAATACACCATTTCTCATGCGTATCAGAAATATATATTCAGCAACAAAACCTACAGATATAAAAATTATAAAGAAATGTATTGAAGCTAAACATTTCTTGTAGTCATGTATTCTTTACATTTAAATTTGTGGCACGGAATTTTACTGTTGGACTCAAAATTAGAATAATTGGATTTTATCAATGTATCATAAGACTCAATTTTATAATATATCAATCAACGAACTCAGATTACAAAGGTTCGTGGTCGCCACTCGAGAACCTTTCTTCCCCAACGGTTATCGGTTCTTCGAGCGATGTGGCCTGCCCATTGCCACTTCAACTTGCATATTCTACGAGCTATGTCGGTGACCTTGGTTCTTCGGCGAATCTACTCATTCCAGATTCTGTCGTGCAAAGAAACTCCGCTCCATAGCTCGTTGTGTGACTCTGAGCTTTTCCAAAAGGCCAGCTGCTGCACAGCAACTAAACTTGGAGAAAATTAGCCTACAGTCTTTAGCTCATACTCTAATTGGACGAAAGCCTGAGTGCTTGAAGAGATCAGCAGGTTCAGGACGAACTTGTTCAAAAACACAATAGACCTAATGAAACAGAACAACACGAAATACAGGAAAACAAAAACTTACTTTTCCAGTGACCGCAGACCAGACTTTCAACGTGGTGTCATCGCTTCCACTCAATATTCTGTTCCCGTAGAACTGCAGACAAGTGATGACGTGGTCGTCGTGGCCCCTCATCACTATGGGGTGGTTCACTGGCTTGTGGAGCCAGTTGTTCTCGATCAGGTACTGGCGCATGTACGCTGCCTTCCATGGACTGGCGCACCGAGGCAACGACCGAGGCACTTTCTTTAGAGCGGTGATGCCTATGCGACGGCACTGCTCCTTCCATAGGAGGTTGTCTTCCGCTAGGAACCTATTATAAGGTAATAATCAGAGAACTAATAATGCGACAGTTAGACATGTTGTCTGATATTCTGTCACTAAGTAACAATGTGCAAACATTGATAAGCTCCAGAGTGAAGGGCACTATAGATTGTACTTGGAGTAGTTTGTCTTGTAGTTTGTACTTGGTTTATTAGAGTAAATGTGCAATACTGGTGATTTTCCATTGAAAACAAAACAGTTTTAAAAGTAAGTCTACATGGAAAGACGTCGCAGTCTCACCGAAACGTATTGGCCTTGATACTGCTTTACAATAGATGCTAGAAGTTTATACTGTATGCAGGAATAAATTAAAAATTTAAAAATCAAATCAACACTTTGAAGCAATTAAAGTAAACAACACTAAATTGTTCTACTTCAATCATAGATAAAGAATCATTCTGATTAAACCAGCTTTCAAATAACACAATCGCCTTCAAATTCCTAAATTTTTTAAGTATATAGCCAAAGCGACACATACATAAGTTACAAATTTTTTTGCTTCGAAAATTTTTAATAGAGTATTAGACTGGACCGGATTCGATCATCGTTAAAAGCGCATAATTGACTCAACATTTTTTTAAATCTATGACCGTGGTTGGCAAATTATTCACTTACTTCCAATAGCGGCAAGTCTGTGCGGCCCTGAGGAGGTCCTTCGGCTGCAGGTACCCAAGTACCGTAAGCGCCAGCTCCTTAGGCAGTAGGGATATGAAGTCTCGCTGGAACAGCGGCTCTATTGCCTTCATCATGTGCCGCACCTGGCTCGGGTCGCAGCAGTTGATCAGCTCGTCTATAGCTTGGATTTTCTCACAATTCGACCACGAATGGAACCTGCAGAGATATTTGATCATGAGGTGACGCATAAACAGTTATGGGTGCGCTTTGTCTCAGCTGATTGAGTCTATTTAAACGTACGCTTCCGTAAACCAAACCTCCTATCGAGTCCGATAGTGTCAAGATCTTATCATAATATACATTACATAATGTTGTCTTTTACTTACGCGAATATTACACATTGAAATTAAACTACTTTTACGGCGGTTTTTCAAAACACTTCACGGCCTCAAAATACTTTAAGCTCTTACTGCGTAGATCGGACCAACAATAATAACTAAGAAGACCTGAGGGTACACCGGCATAATTGTGACATAAGGACGTTCAACATCTCAGTCCTCCCGTGACCATGGGTACTGCAAAGCATTCGAAACGTCGGGATAGTAAAATCAATAAATAAACCATAAAATCCGTAAAAGTAGTTAAATTTCAATATACATTACACCCCAAAAAAAAGTGATCCATGAACTCACTTTTACCTCAAATAAGAAATATATAAATTGACACTAATCAATAAACAGAATTATTTTGACAATACAAAAACAATAGTTGTGTTAGAAATCTTAATACATTCTGAGCGCTTTTGCGAATGCTGAATATCCCAGAGATATCACACATTATCTACTTAACAATAAACAAGTCTATACATATTATATATTAAAATCGTCTCACCTGTTCAGCCACTGTTTGATCTCGGGTGGGCCCTGTGCACTGCACGATGCTAAGCCCTGTGAGCTGTGGCTGGGCGAGGCCCAGTCACCGTCCTGGGAACACGCTGGCAGCATGGACCCGTCGACGCAAAACTTCTTGGCCGACTGCGGTGGCGGCGGTTCGTGCCGCCGTTTCCTCTGTCAATAACGTCATGTTAAGTCACAGCTTATAAATCCGTACAGACATCCGACAAAGCCGCTTTGACAGAGTAATCGTTCGAGGCTAGACGCGAGTATGGCGATCCTGAGCTACATACACCGACCTTGTTAATAGCCCAGGACCAAAGAATGTGCATGTCTTACATACCCAGAATGCTGACTTCATCAAAATATTTAGAAGTACACTTATGTATATGAATTTAGGGACTATATTAGAAAATTTCGAGATAGAGAAAAAAATGAGCTTGAGAAAATTGAAAAAGAACTATATAATATTTAAAATCAGATAGTCGTGTGGTCACGCAGTCACTCTTGTGTCAAAGACAGATAGGAGGGGGTGTTGGCTTTTCCCCTCTTGGATCGGTTTTTGGGTCGGTAGTCAGCTAACCTATTAGTTAGTGTATCACATCGCTGCCTGAGACACGGGATGTGGAATGTTTTGCAGTACTTTGGAGTGTTACAAACATGAAATGCGTTGGACCTCTGTCTATTTTATCTTCACTGTGGTTATGCTAACTCATTCATATATTTACACATGGATATTGACTGGAGTTCTAGCACGCTAAGCGCATTTCCACATCATCCGATACGATATCGGTCGGATGTTGACAGCCAATATCCGTCACCATGTTGTGGTGTCTCCAGATATTCTTGATATTACTCGGATTGTGTTCACCGCCGTTCACATACTCATTACGTAAAATGTATACATAAAAATACAATCGTCGGACAGTACAATAATATAAATCCGCATATGCATGATTTTAGAACACAGTGAATAATTCAGATAAATAATAATTAAACTGTCGTCATAGTTGCAATACGTTACAAAATTATTTATCGCGAACGATCGTTGAGTGATTTAAGATGTAGCACGAGACACTGATGTACGGTAATTTTATGTATTTAGAGAGTCGACAATGAATTAAACATAGGAACGGTTATTATTGTTATTTGATGCATGTGACGTCAAGCGATAGGCTATTGAAAATTGAAATACATACAAGTTTTTGCGTTTTAATACGGTGGGGTATCTAGTGGTGATGGATGGATCTTTGTCATACATTAATGTTTGATTTGTATCATATTGGATGAATGACTACATGCAGATAAACCCATTGAGGTGTGCGGTATGTGGTAGAGTAAAGTGAACAATGTAATAAATAAATAATAAACCTCTTTGTCTAGATTAAGATACAATACAGTCTGTGATCAGGTTTATTACTAAAGAAGGTTAAGTCTGTACAGTATAACTCTAACAGAATTCAGTTAATATTACTTACCCAAAGCCTTTCAGGTTCTGGTTCAGTTTCTTCGTCTTCGTCATCATCCTGTAAATTATAATGAATGAAAAATTACATTCAGTATATCATAGATAATAATAAAAAACAGTTAATACAAAAATAAGATAAAATTTTTGTACAACGTATGATTTAAGACATCGTGTATTCGGAGTGTAAGGATGCGTAGTTCCCGTGCGTCTCGTCATCAGATGATAGAAGGGGGATGGTAGAATTAATTCTTGTAATTCCTGCGCAAGCTTTCCAAAACGTATCCTATACAAGAGCGAGAGGCTATCTACTTTCTCCCTGTGCTCTAGGCTTTGTAGATTGGCCTCCACTGTCTTAGTATCACCAATTAGCTCTTAGCATATCTCTCCGCTGAGTCCAAAGCTGCTAGATAGCATTTTGCAGAACCAGCCCATATATGACTACAGTACTCCACACATGACGGGACCTGCGCTTTATATAAAATCGGAAGCTGTCCCGCTGTGAAGTGCCGCCGGACCTTTGCAAGGAGTTACTTTAGGAACCACGCTAAAGTTAAGGTTTAAGAAAATATCAACTCCCTAACAAATGAAGACGGAATGCACCGCATTCAAAGGATACATTCTGAAAAGTAGGCGCTAAGTTAAATGGGCACCTTTTAGCGGTGAACAGACACGCTTGCGTTTTGGTGGCGTAGATTTTATTATTTAAGCTTAAAATAATTTGATTTCGTTGTAGTATATAAGTATTTTATTATATAAAGTATATTTTTTGTTAGTGTCAATCGTCATGTTTTTTTATATTGTACATTTTAGTTCTTTTGTGTAATATTAAGAGCTTATCTCTGATATAAATTGCATCATGTTACATAATAATGTTGAAATATCAGTTTCAAAAATGAATCACAATTACAAATGACCCAGATACGTGAGATCTGTCGATTTTATTATACATTCTATCAACAAGAAAATATGCTGAGGCATATAGAATTATATAGTACTAGCTGGCCCGCGCAGCTCCACGCGCGTTTTTTTTTATATCTCTTAGTGGTATGAAATGTACTTTACGACCTATTATCATACCTATCAAATATACAAAATAAAACATTTCATAAACGTCGGTCGAGCGGTCGAGCTGTTTCGGAGGAGGAGAACCACAAACACCGTGACACGAAATTTTTATAATATCTATGGAGATATACAGTGATTAGTTTACCTTTACGGAAAACTTTTGTAGTAGGTTGGAAAAAGAACACTAAGCATGTTACTCTTTCTATGACAATGACATATAAACTGCTATAACGAGGTTGTGTCTGGGTAAAAAAAAAGTTTGAAAACGAAAATGTAATTACCTCATGTGACGAGAGGCAAGTGCACCAGGACTCTTCAGTTATCTCATCCTCAGAATCATCATCGCCATCACAATAGTTGTAGTTCTGAAAAAAATTGCATAACCTTCACCATATACTGGCTTATATCACCGTAGATCATGTCAATAAAAACTAAACTATGTCAACAACAAACTAATAACAGTTTTAATCAACTTTAATTTAATGAGATACACTGCTATAATGCCTATAATAGGATCTTACTGCTGCACTCCCAAACGTTTAATTCTAATTAAGCAATTATTTTAGATCTAATTATTTCGACTCATAGAGCCGTTTACGCTTATTTTCCATAGTTTAGTACACGATAGTCGATATCTCTACTCGCTGTCAGTGTCAGTGTCAAAAAAATCCGTATGCTGGAAGTGGATTAATGATCTATAACTCTAATTTAAGTTTGTAAGTGCAGCAATTAATCATTATACCTGTTGTGTACATATAGTTTAATAATATATGCCACATAAATTCAGTTTGCATCTTTATGATAAATCTATGAAGTATTTTTGATCATTCAATTAATAAGATAAGAGTGAATGAGACATTTTAGATAAATACATTGTCTTGTTCATATTATGTATGTAATTTGCCCTCTGACCTCCCGCAAAAATTAAACACACTAGTCTACATGACGATATTGGCATCATATACGTACCGAAGACTTTGAACTCCCCGGCTCATTTTTCCTGCTGTCATCGAGCCCAAGCAATTTCTCTGCATTAGACGTCGACGGCACGCTGAACTCCTTGGTACTGTCAGAACTCGAACTCCCTATACTCGAAGCGTTGGAACTCGTCCTCCCCGACGGTCCGCTGACCCCGTCCAATTCACAACCTTCGTCATTCTCGCATATGTCCATTTTATCACCTTTATACAACTTTCCCTTTGGAAATTCCTTTTTCTCTTGGGTGTTGCTGTTCAGCAATTTCTGCATAAAGTCCTCTTTTTGCTCGTGCCTTACAGTGTACATTTTAGAATGGATCATATTCTTTATTGTTGTGTTACTGTCGTCGCCGTCCTTGCTGCAGCCGGGGAGACTGTAATCGTTGGCTATAATGTTCGACAGGGTGGATATGGTTTCAGAGCTAGACGCGAGACTCGAGTTGGCACTAGAGAGATTGCCAGAGTAGTGTGCAGTGGCCGCTATCTTCCCATCCACTATCATGCCCGAACAGTGCTTCAATATCCTGTTCTCTTCCTCAAAGTCCTCGCGTTCTATGTCGTCTATCTGTTGTCCGACGTTGTCATGCGAAGCGATGGTCTTATCCATTCCTGCTTCGTTTTCAGTCTTATTCTCTGAGTTGCTTTCGAAGGGGACTCTGTTTGCCCCCTCATAAATGTCACACGCATTGTGAGAACATGATGGATCCATTCTAGTAAACAGTAACTGGAATCAAACAATAAAATATTAAAACAAATTGAATGTTTAGACACCTAAGGATTTCTTAAAATGTCACTACACATAATATGATAATAATTTTTAATCCTCATTTTGTAATAAACTTTCTCTTCACTGTAACATACACATTACATTTAATAAACATAGTGTTATCTTAATTTAAAGAAAGCTACGATAATATTCAAAGGACTTTTTTCTTAACATATTTCATAAAGGAGGCGGTTCTCTATTCGTCGTGATTTTTCTTTACATGTGCTGTAAGATAACAATAAACCACTTTTATTGACCTTCTATTTTATTTCGCGGGTTTTATTATTCATCTTGAAGAATGTCGAAGTCGAAATCTTGAAGTTTTTTTGTCGTATTGTTAGTGGACAATCTGGTGACAGAGATGTTGACTTGGCTTATCGACTGCTGTCTTAATAACCCCTAGAATCAACTTTTCACGTGCCCTCCAATTTATGGAGACGCTCACTTCAAAGGCCACCAACCGGCTAAGGCCATTACATTATGTATGAATAAAGAATAAATGGGTGATCTAAGAACTGACTATGCCTGACGTTGCCACCTGATCGTTTACCGAACAATGATTATAATTGGCTGGAAAGTGTATTTAATGAATATAGGTACTCACTGTTCTTTGTTATGTTGAACTAACTAGCACATGAGCAGGTCTCCTGTGATAAAAAGTCTCAAGTTACACATAAAGCATTTTTAAAAGGTGTCTATCTACCATGCAACATTAAAATGAGTTTGCACTTGCAACTTGACTTGCACTGCAACAGATATACACTGTAAAATAGATAATAATAAACTCAATACTGCAGTCCTAATTGACATGACTTAACAAGCCCAAACAAATTTGGTGCAGAATGTGATGAAGAATTCAATAAAAAAAATTATTGTCTGTAAAAATGCCATTTCATTTTCATTTGTTGAAAGCTTCATAGTTGTGAACATCATGGTCTAAACCGATATGTTAAGTTTCATGCATGCTGGCAAATTATTGCACTACCTTGGATATTGTCAATTTACTTTTTCTATCAATAACACTAACATAAATCACCAATTAAAGATAGAATATTATTATTTATACAGGTACTTAGTTAAATAGCTGTAACAGCTCAGTGGGCGAGCGCTTGCCTTGGAAACAAGGTGCGCAGGTTCGAACCACGGCTCGCAACTCTGATTTATTTAATTAATCATTTGCGAATCGTCTTTGTGCGATTGTCACTAGCGTTCGGTGACGAACGCCTTGCTAGAGCGTGGATAGAGGTGGACCACTGTGTCGCACAATTCTTGACGGGGCATGGCAACTTTAAGAGTAAACTATTTTCCTTCAATCTAGTGCCTTCGCCTCTCTGTCAGTGTTCTACGATAAATAATGAGTACGAACAAACTGCCCATCATATACTTTGGGAGTGCAGTCTCTGGCAACATGAGCGTAGCCTTATGCTAGACAGTTTGGTTGTGACATCTGGAGTCGTATATTACATGGACCTTGTGGCAACTAAGGAGAACTTCCGTGCGTTCAAACGTTTTTGCCATACCTATTATTGGAAACAAGTTTGAAAAATCAAATAGGCCCCTTAAAATATTAGCAGAATCCGTGGTGCCTTACGGGTGGACTAGCCTTCATTGGTCCGCCTGTAAGAGTCTTCCTTTTTGAGGTTGTATCGACCGTTTATTAATTCTTTGCTTGTCTCCCGCTTTGCAAAGGAGGGAAGTGGAATATCTATTTCCGACTCCTCCTATCTACCTTTTTAATTAAATTTGTTGCGGGTTCCAAGACAATTTAGCGTTCCCCTGGGACTCGCCGAGGGTCAAACCTCGGTGTCTTCAGTGGTGACCACTGTAGATCCTGGCTTACAGGAGTAACAGTGGTGGGAATGAGTGGTGGGATTAGTCCCAATAGCGTTCGGTGAAGGAAAACCTGCATGTCTGAGAAAACCTAACTAGCTTTCGAAAGACGTGTGAAGTCTGCCAACCCGCACTGGGCCAGCGTGGTGGACTATGGCCTAAGCCGCTTCAACTTGAAGGGAGGCCCGTGCCCAGCAGTGGGACATAAACAAGGGCTGGTATTATTATTATAATATAATATATAATATTATTATATATTATTATTATATATTATTATTAGTTAAATAAGAATAATAATCTGTTTAGTAAAAAAAATATCTATTTGATATCTATTGGATATCTATTTTCTATATTGTTTGATGAAAAATTGGTAGAAAAACATTGGTACAAAACTGTAACAAAAAAAAGATACAAAAACATGAAATTAAAAATGAATTACTTTTTTATAGTGCATGGTATCTGGTCATAAACCTGGCATAGCTTGGAACAGGTTGGACAACTGATAATTTTTTGATATACTTTTTGTAAGTTAATACATAATTTGGATTAACTACCAGACACAAAACATATTTATGAACACAAATGTTTACCCTGGGTGAGAATCAAACACATTGGGTCATGGCTGTCGTGGAGTCTAACCACTGGATCAATGTACTCAACATTTTAAATATCAGGAGCATAACACTAATACATGAGGTTACATTGTTTTCTCTTTTTTTTAATAATTATTAAATTAATTAAATACATCAGAACATTTGTACCTACTGCGGAGCGTAAGAATGAGATAAACATCATCCAAAAATTCCAAAATTATTATTTTATAAATGTGGTCCTGCATGAAATGCCAAAATAATTGTATAGTCAATATTTCAAAACAGAACAATAATAAAATAAGGTTAAAAACATTATGGACCACACTAATGTCTATGTCAACCAAGTTTTTAAAAACATTGAGGTGTGCTCTTATTGCTCAGGAAACCGAATTGCCTCTCATGTACAATTTTTATTGTTGTTGTATAATTATTACTTCGTAAAGTCTTTTATTTATTTATAAAGTATATTTTAATAATTTTGTCAATACATAATAGTTTAGTCATCATCATCAGCAGCAGCAGAACTTGGCCTATGTTCAGAAAGGAGGGGTAGCCATAATCCCCACACTTAACGTCAGGTGTCTTGGGGATTGCAGTACAGGTGGTAAGTAATCCAATAGAAAGAAGCTACTGCCTGTCTTCTTTATTTCCCTTAGTCGCCTCTTACATACACCAAACAGGATATGGGATGGTGCTATTCTTACCTGGACACCCCACATATAGTATAGTGATTAGTCGGTAATTGTTAGTATCTAGCTACCTTTAAAAAGACTAAATGCAATAAATAAATACCACTAATTCCTTTAGTGGTTATTTGCAGATATTGTATGATGATTTAGCTCAACAAGTTTTACACAAGCAATTTTCAATGATGTCTCATTGAAAATTGCTTGTAAATTTTAATTGTTTACAACGGTCTGAAGGATCAAGTTTGTTGATAAAAAAGTTCAATCTTTCATTTTTTTCACTAATTCATTCACAAAAGATCAGTTTACCTTGCTATCAAAAACTAAACTTCCTAATTTCACTTGTAACTACTTACATTAAAGACTTTAGACAAATGTATGAAAATATAATCTACAATGCAAATAAATATCAAACTATAATAAGCATGTATGTTTAAGTGCTTTACTACACATGTACTATTTATTGGTTCATGAATGTACAATGGACACAATTGAATGATAAGACATCAAGGAATAACAAGGAACAATATCACAAGGCCATTGTGTTCAGTTAAATTGTTTCTTTGGCCCTCTGAGAGCAATGTCAGAATCAAGGCCAACACTATCATATGTCCCAGAATAGTTATTTACAAGAGTGCAGTAATGCAATAATAATTAAACTAAGATAAAACGAAACTGCACTAAGTGCACACTGGCAGTCCGAACGAAGCCACACGCGCCGTGCCCTGGACGGTGCTAAACTGCGTGCCTCAATACAGGAAGTACATCACATGGTTATAATTCCCCATATAATAAACCCGCACAGCCCGGATCGCGATCGTGGGAACATTTTTTTTGTCATTTTGAAACGCAGTATGCACATGCATCCGTCACATAAAAAAACTTGTGAGCAAAAATTTCTCACAATTTGTGGCGAAATGTCTGACCTTTGCATAATTACAACTATTGGCTACAGACTGACTTGATCGGTTAATTTTTCATCATTTGTACATGTGCAAGAAGTGCCTGGGTGCGCAGAAACGCATCGTGAGGTGAAGAGCTCTGTCTGGGATTTTAAGAGGCGTGAAAACATGCAAAAGTGGGATGGGAGAAGTAATTACGTACACCACGTCCGCTGCAACACGACTTTATATATTACACTCACCTGTTTTGAGGCTACGGTTTTGATTGTATTATCGGTTTTGCATTATGTTTATTAGAGAAACATAATTAAAAAATGTGGCCGAAATAAAAAAAAATAATACAATGTGTTCAATCTAATTCATCGACTTCAAACACCGTGATCGGCCATCGACCATAGTAAAAATATTTTTTTGTTGCCATAGCCAAAATATACCTAAAATCCATAGATATGTAATAAGAATAGAGCAAACATGTGTCTATGGTACTCTTATAGGCTAGCCACACACACTCAATATTATTGATAATATGGAGATATGTATATAGTGCATATTGTAAATATTGGTTCGGTCATAGATTTAAGATTTTTTTCACTACGTTCAAAAAGATGAACATAGCGTGGGAAGGAGAAGTTCTAATCAAATACAAACTGCACGAGTGCAACAGAGGCAGAGATAAAATTCTTTTTTTTTATTCCGCATCACTTTTGACATTAGCCACTGCAACGCTGCCTCGCGGTCTGTTTACTGTCAAAGTAAATCATAATAATTTAGCACGATCTCAAATTTATAATATAAAATATTATTGTTCCATTATGGTGGCTTGTGCAATAAGTGCATGTGATGTTACAAATCGTAATACAACGAATAAGTAAACATTTCACAGGTAATTGATTACTATTCCTGACTGAATTTTTGCTTGCTATATTTTTATGGTTTTGGTTGAAAATTTGGTTGAAAATCCTAATAATATCGTAGAATACATGTTTTTCTTCAAACTGATCATAATTTATTACTTTTATATGAAGAATAGCGGGATATTTTGTGTAAAATGTAAAACGATTTGTTTACAATAGGGCTTGAAAAAGTCCTGACGTCATGAGTATCGATATCGATATTAAAGCAAATAGTTGTTATTAGTGGCACAAATATAAATTCTACGTCTTTTTGTTTTAGTTTCAAGGAGTTTATATTTATACGGTCTAAAAATATTTTGCAGTCTCTATATTCTTTATGTAAATTGATATGATAATAATAATAATTCAAATGTATTCTTTCAGATTATCAAAATAATTCTTTGATAAGACAAAAATAGATGCGGATTAAAGACTAGGATGGATGGAATCCCTACAATATTCCAGTGCCTGTGATAAAGATTTTGATTTCTGTCTGCGATATACATTTTGAGGCAAAATGTTTTATACACAGTGTGTCACAACATCAACGTTGCCTAATAAGAGGCTGTACCTTATTTAATTTACTTGTACTTATGTATGACACTGAAAAAAATATAAGTCAGTACCAGTTCATTTAGGAAACGATAACACTAAATAAATTATGTTTGTTAGCAGTTCCAATTGAAAAACAGATGATCTTGTTCTTACATAAATAAAGTTATTTTACCGCTATCGATACCCTGTGAACCTATTATTATGATTAAACTTTACTTACTTTAATTTACCCATACGCCACCAGGTATTTATGTCAAGTCGTTAGTCAGAAAATAATATCAGAACCTAGAAACACAGCACACACAGCACCTACACTGCGTTTTCCGGTTAGTGGTGTCTACTCCAAAACCACTGTTTCCCAATGACCATCGGTTTTACAGCAAATATGAGCAGCAACTCCAGTCTGGTAATTCGTTAAACTACGTCGGCAAATTTGATTCTCTGGTGATAACTTAAAGAAGAAGAAGAGAAATTTAAAGAAATAGATATTCTAACGGTTGTATCACAATATATTTATGAAAATTTGTTGTATGTAAAGAAAAACATAAGTGCTTTTGCAAAGAATAGTGACCATCATAATGTAAACACCCGGAACAAACACAATCTAGCTGTACACTCCACGCGTCTCCACAGAATTAGCAATTCGTAAAGCAGCAGCAGTATTCGTATTAGCAGTTCGTAATAAGTATGTATTTTACAATATAAGTATATTGTTTGTCTTTGATAATAACCTGGGACGAAGGTCTATTCCACTTTGATCTCCACACATGGTGATCTGATCCCAAACAAGGCAGAGCCTCTACTATGGAAACCAGGCAACTTTTACTTATACATACTCATATACTTTTATTTGTAAATACATACTTAATAGATAAATAAAACCCAGACACTTGGTGGAAATCGAACCAATGACCTATTGGGTAGCCAGCCAGGATGTTGAACTGTTAGACCAACACGTCCGCCTAATGTTTTGGTTTTATACTATTTAGAAATATTGCATACTTCTCAAGAATCTCATAGGGGAAGCTCCTTCACCTATACTGAACTTTAATAATTATTATTTATAATGCATGCTTATTTTCATGATCCGATTTACGATGTTTACAGCAAAAATAAACTACAATTTTTGTTTAGAATGACTGTTTTACCACTTTTGACAATTTCAGTATGAGATTTGCAATACTAAAGGTTATTAGTAACTTGTTTTAAATCAACATCAATTTTAAATTATACAGATAATTGTGTATATATTCACACAAAATATCATCGATATCGATTACATACGTAGTACTTTTTAACAACACTTTTTTTCCTTTACACATAAACAATTCACTCACACATAGGTTTTTCTTTTTTGGTTTCATTTTTATCGGACTATGTTTATCTTCTATTTAAAATATCTTTGGGTTCGGTAATCTTGTCATTTTTTTTTTTTTTTTTTTTTATTGAGTTGGCAGTGGGCATGAAGAAATAGGGTCAAAGTGGAGTCCAAACTCCAAATAGTTGATTGAGGCATACGCTATCCCTTTCATTGAGGCCGGATCTCTCTTTCTAAGTGGTCCAATGTGTGGTCCATGTAATAATTTAAATTACCCGAGAAATGGATACCCTAATATAGAAATGCTCTACTTCAACATCAAAAGATTGTTTTCCACCCGAAAACATAAAATACGATGACAATCATGTCTAATAATTTTTTTTTGGTATTGTTCTGCGAGTACGATTAGGATAATGCTATATTGTGTTTTCGCCAATTGTACTCAAATGCAATTTTAAATACCGATTTTAAGGGTTCGTATTTTGTGGCAACACTGGCGCTTATTGTCAGCATGAAACTGTCTGTCATTTAAATCGATCCAACATTTAAATACCATAATTTCACGATAAAGTGAATTAAACTAATAAGAATGGTGATAAAATGTGTAGTACTTAGTTGCAAAAATATGTTGTACCCCTTAAATGATACCGAATATCACTCGTAAGTCCGATTTGTTCAATAATGTACCTACCGATGATCCCTTTGGATTATGCACCATATTTTCGATCAGTTCTTCTTTCGATAGGCATATAACACGTTTTCAGTTCGTTTGATATTATTGGGTTTAACTTTCTATTAATTTGTAGTTGAATTATCTAATTTAAAATATTTTACATTGTTTTCATAGAGTAACCATGGTAAAGATTTTTTGAAGACTTTCCGTTTTGGGGATTTTTTTACCGCCACTTTATGATAAAAAATATACGATGTAGGTATTTAGTTCAAAGGATTGATATGGAAAAAATATTGTATGTTCAAGTGTGTATGTATTAGTTTTAAACATATTATTAAAATCATATTTATTCTTGTCGCCTCCTAGTCCTGTCGCATCTAGTAGCCTCCGTGGCGCAGTGGGAAACTGCTTGCTTGCGTACCGGGGGTCGCAGGTTCGAATCCTGCGGGGAGCAACAACTTTATATATTTGTTCCTTACTGGCTAGGACAATGCAGGCTGGTCATCTGATTGTCTGTAAAGTAAGATGATCCATGCGTCGGATAGGCATATAAAAAGTCGGTCCTGCGCCTGACCTCTCCCCGGTCGTGTTGATCTTTCGTATCACGAAACTGTGAGAGGTAAAAGGAAGAAAGAGTGCACTTGTGGCTACGCAAGCATTTTTGCACTGGCTGATGGCTGATCTTGCGAAAGATTGGCCGCTGTGGTCGTATCGGCGAGAGTACCTATATCATTCTATAAATATACATATAATCACGCCTCTTTCCCGTAGGGGTAGGCAGAGACCACTTCTTTCCACTTGCTACGATCCTTACATACTTGTTTCGCTTCGTCCACTTTCATTATTCCCTTCATACATGCTCTTCGGTTTAAAGTACTCTTGACCTGGCCTTTTTTCAAGACGTCCCTGATTTGGTCTTGAAACGTCCGCCTAAGTCTACCCCTTCCAACACTTTCATTCACACATTCTCACTCACGCCTTATACACTATTTTCGTCAATCGTTCCTCATTCATTCTCTCGACATGGCCAAACCATCTCAGCATACCTCAATTTTTGTCACAACATCTTCTTTCATACCACAACGTTTCCTTATGTCACTATTTCTTAACCTGTCACTATACCTGTCACCTGTCAATATATATACTGTTTTATTTACCCGTGGTCAATATTAATACATTTTTTATTTTCTTGTAGATTTCCTAAAGATATTGAGCGAAGGAATATTATGACTATCCATTGTCCCATTCGAAAAGAAATTTTATGTGGCTGCAATGATCTGCAGTTGGTCCAATGGAAACCTAAATTTACTGCAAATGCTTTTTCTATCGTCTAATGTGTGGGTTACAAGGTGTTTTAGTTGTTTGCATATAATGGAAATTGCTATTCAATATCTTGTGATTAATCACAAATCGTTAAACGTACTGAATAAATGATCTTGTAATACAATTTCTTTTTATCATAACTTCATATGCTTTTATTTTCACAACCATTAACTTATTATTTATTTATTACTTGATTGTCTGTAAAGTACTCAGAGTAATTAGAATGGAGCTAGTATCGCGTCGATTCGCCGAACAAATTTTTCGTGGCACTTTTGAGGGGTGCGGGAGGCGAAGTAAACACACACAGATACAATTTCACGCATAACCACACTATAATAAACTCGCAACATATTCAAAAAGATACGCACACAAATAAAGAATGACCTGACCATATGAACAAAATTTGGCAGAGGGGTTAGCGCATCATGCTTTCTCCAGTGGTATCTCCTCTAAGGTAAAGTAAGATGCTCCATGCGTCAGATAGGTAGTGTTACAGACTTCCGGTCCCTGCTCAACTTTGTGCACCTAGATAATTATATATTGATTATATTTGTGATTTAATTTGTTCTATAGCATGACATTATTTTGATTTGTGTTTAAATACTTGTTTGTAACTACCTACTAAATGAAATATAATTATGTCGCCGTGCGCTTGACAGCTTCCGGCGTAACAAAATACTGATTATGAGTAATATTTACATTAGTTGTGGTTTATATGTATTATTGATTGATAATTCTCCTAATTAAATAGTATTAATTAATGTTAAATATGTAATAGTTTTTGTATATGTATGACTCTTGATTAGCTTATCTGTTTGCCTATATATACCGGTGTCACAACGTTCGAGTCATTCATTCTGTCACCGTCGTTGAGAACAGTTGTAAGTGGAAACTCTGCACGATTGTTTATAAAATATAATTGACCGTCAAATGCTTATGTGTTGATTATTGTGACCATCCTGATTACCTGAAGTATTACAGTATGTAAAATGTTGGGCCTGCGCCTGGTCTCTCAACGGTCGTGTCGGTTTTTCGTCCCGTCGTATTTTGAGAGGTAAACGGAAGCAACTAGACATATTTAATCGGTTTAAACTTAAAGCTTAAACAAGCCAAGTAAGTCGTATTAAGCGACGAAGTTAAAAAGATGTCCTGATTTTTCATGAAACATTAAGGTTACCCTCTTAGAAAGGGAGATTCGACCTCAATGAAAGGGATAGCGTTGACCTCAGTCATGTATTTGGGAGTGTTTTCTCCACTTTGACCCTATTTCTTCATGGCAGTGGGTGTGTGTCATGAAGCTATTAGGGTCAAAGTGGAGGAAACACTCCCAAATACATGCCTGAGGTCAACGCTATCCCTTTCATTGAGGTCGGATCTCTCTTTCTAAGAGGGCAACCTTTTTTTTTTTTTTTTTTTTTTTTATACTACCAAGGTGGCAAGCAAGCGTACGGCCCACCTGATGGTAAGCAGCCACCGTAGCCTATAGACGCTAGCAACACCAGAAGAATCACTAGCGCGTTGCCGACCCTTAAGACATTAGATATTAAGTCTTTGTGTACAGTAATTTCACCAGCTACAGTGCCCTTCACGCCGGAACACAGCAATGCTTACACACTGCTACTTGGCGGCAGAATATCTGACACTGCGGTGGTACCTACCTGGACGGTTCCTTGCACAAGGAACCTACCACCTAGTAAAATTAATTAATTTAATTCAACCTTAATGTTTCATGAAAAATCAGGACATCTTTTTAACTTCGTCGCATAATACGACTTACTTGGCTTGTTTACCAAGTGTCTGGGTGTTTTATCTATATAAGTATGTATTTACAAAAAAAAAAGTATATAAGTATTAGTATCAGTTGTCTGGTTTCCATAGTACAGGCTCTGCCTAGTTTGGGATCAGATGACCGTGTGTGAATTGTCCCAGGATATTATTATATTATTATTATGCTTTAAGTTTAAACCGATTAAATATGTCTAGTTGCTTAATCAGTCTGATTATGGGTTGGAGCAGCCCAAATACGGAAGAACTGTGTACAAGAAGAACAAACTGTGATTGATAGGGAAACAGATGATAAATAAATAAGGACCTCCATCTGGCCGATATGACCACAGTGGGTATTTTGAAAGATCTCAGTCTACGCAAAATATATTATAGTGCGCAAGTGCTTGCGTAGACACAACTGCACTCTCTCTCTCTCTCTTCCGTTTACCTCTCAAAATACGATGGGATGAAAAACCGACACGACCGGGGAGAGACCAGGTGCAGGATCAACATTTTACATGCCCATCTTACGCATGGAGCATCTTACTTTACAGAAAATCAAGGGATAAATAATAAGCTAATGGTTGTGAAAATAAAAGCATATGAAGTTATGATTAAAAAAAATATTGTGCTATAAAATCATTTATTCAGTACGTTTAACGATCTCCGATTAATCACAAGATACTGAATAGCAATTAGCATTATATGCAAACAACTAAAACACCTTTTAACCAACACATTAGACGATAGAAAAAGCATTCGCGGTAAATTTAGTTTTCCATTGGACCAACAGCAGATCATTGCAGCTTCATCAAATTTATTTTCCAATGGGACAATGGATAGTCATAGGTACATTCCTTCACTCAATATTTTTAGGAAATCTACAAGAAAATAAAAAATGTATTAATATTGACCAGGGGTAAATAAAACAGTATGTATATTTATGGAATGATATAGGTACTCTCGCCGATACGGCCAATCCAACCACAGCGGCTAATCTTTCGCAAGATCAGCCATCATCCAGTGCACAAATGCTTGCGTAGACACAAGTGCACAAGTGTACTTTACATGCCTATCCGATGCATGGATCATCTTACTTTACAGACAATGACCGGCCTGCATTATCCTAGCCAGTGAGGAACAACTACACATAGTTGTTGCTCCCCGCAGGATTCGAACCTGCGACCCCCGGTATGCAAGCAAGCGGTTTCCCACTGCGCCACGGAGGCTACTAGACGCGACAGGACTAGGAGGCGACAAGAATAAATATGATTTTAATAATATGTATTAAATAAGTTACAAAACTAACTGTACCTAAACTTAACCTACATACCTACACACTTGAAAAATTAATGAACATACAATATGTTTTCAATATCAATCCTTTGAACTAAATACCTACATCGGAAAACGGAAAGTCTTCAAAAAATCTTTACCATGGTTACTCTATTAAAATAATGTGAAATATTTTAAAATTAAATAATTCAAGTACAAATTAATATAAACTTAAACCCAATACTAACAAACGAACTGAAAACGTGTTATGTGCCTATGAGGTGCCTATCGAAAGAAGAACTGATCGAAAATATGGTGCATAATGCACAGGGATCATCGGTAGGTAATTATTGAACAAAATCGCACTTACGAGTGATATTCGGTTTTAAATACTGGATACAACATATTTTTGCAACCAAGTACTGCACATTTTATCACCATTTTTATGATTTTAATTCACTTTATCGTGAAATTATGGTATTTAAATGTTTGATCGATTTATATGACAGACAGTTTCATGCTGACAATAAGCGACAGTGTTGCCACAAAATACGAACCCTTAAAATCGGTAATTAAAATTGCATTTGAGTATAATTGGCGAAAACACAATAGAGCATTATTCTAATCGAACTCGCAGAACAGTACCAATAATTTTTTTATTAGACATGATTGTCATCGTATTTTAAGTTTTCGGGTGGAAAACATTCTTTTGATGTGTAAGTAAAGCATTTCTATATTAGGGTATCCATTTCTCGGGTAATTTCAATTATAACATGGACCACACATCGGACCTCAATGAAAGCGATAGCGTATGCCTCAATCAAGTATTTGGAGTTTGGGCTCCATTGTTGACCTACTAGCTTCATGGTGTGTGTTCGGTGGAGGCTTAGAGGAAGAAAACAATAGAGGGCTGGACACTTTCTTTCTCATTCACGCAAGAAAAGAATGCGTTTATGTAGGTTACGTGTGATAGAAAGAAACAGTGTATATGATTTTTTGTCCCTCAGCATGTGTTCGATTTTTCCGCGCCGTGGGTGCGAAACAAATTTGACGTTTGCTCCCACTTTGCTCCGTGACAATTTTATCGTGGTTTTAATATTAAATAAATAACTTAAAATTCAATAAAAAACTAACTGTGACATTACTGTGTGTTGTGGAAATCCTATAAGAATCGTGCAGTGCAGTATTATAGGCTGTAAAAGTGACAGTGAACGTAAAATTAGTGGAGTATCGTTTCACAGGTAAACGTGAATTATTATGGCCAATTTAGAGGTTACATTTAGAAACTAATACATGTAAACGACTTATTTAGATCTTATTGCTCTAAATTAGTTACTATTTTACTTGAAAGTTACGTGTAAGATCGATAAATTCTTGTTTTTCATCCATAACCTAAAATTTTCAGTTTATTGATCGCCATTATCAGTGTTGCCAGTGTATAAAAGAGAGACTACCATAAATAAGTGGTAAATTATTATTAAGTGCATCATACACGATCCCACATGCTGGGTGCATCGAAGAATTTCTCAGATTTCCCGAATTTATTTTTATGATTTCCTGAAAATATGGATATTTGTATACTGTGGATAGCAGCAACAAAAATAATTAATTAGGTTGCTAAAAGTTATTCCCGAATGCTTAAATATTCAGAAATAACGTAAGCGCTCATGTAATTCGTCCAAGGCTGCGCAGGACGTATTCATTCGTTATTTATAGGCACAATGGTCATTGTACATTTAATCGTGCTTTTACTATATGCATGTTGTTTAAATATATGTATGTATGTTGTTGGTTACAAAAAGGAGATGTTCCATTTTGGGCCAACACTATGTACACTACATGGAAAAATAGGAAAAACATAGGAGAGTTTCATAAAAATACTTATAAATTAATTTGAACCAGAGTACAATTGTACATAAATGATTACTTATAGAGTTATTTAGTATGTCCACCCTGTTTTTAGGGCAGCCATGACAGTTGCGTTTGACGTTGGTTTACTACTTGACAGTTAATGCTACAGGTGTCGTTTCGTAATAGATTGTTTACGCGTGGAGTACATAATGTATTTCGGAGTTTATAGTGATTATTTATGTTTACGGACATTTATTGACTATTTCTTTCTTGACCCGGGGTGTTACTGTATTGATTATCGCCTGTGATTTGGATTGGAATCCGTCGTATAAGTGTATTTCACAACAATTTCAACCGCAGGTATAGTCAGTTGTCAAAATGACATTTTAGTTACGTATTTCCTATCCATCATATTATTGTGTGGTGTTGCTACAGCAGTATTATATTCTCTTTGGTGTTGCTCTCCTTGACCAAGATATCTTAAATGTACAATAAAACGAAGCAATATTAAAAAAAGAGAACATTACAAAACAGTTACTATATTGCATAGTTATTTATACATATAGTGTACATGGTGTTGGCCCAGGCTCCATACATTTCTGGAACAACTCCTTTGTCTGAATTATAAATAAATAGTACCGACGTTGAATAGTTTGTTTCATTTGCCCCCCTATTATGTACCTATCTCGTATGACAACTAAAGTGATGATCAATAAAGCAAAGTGACTATTAAATAACTATCAAATGATTCATTTGGCATTGCCTAACTTGAATCACCAATAAATACCAAACACTTTCAGTAGACATCAAAGTTTGGTGGACAACTGAAGCTTGATAGTCACTTTGCTTTATTGATCATCACTTTTTTTTTGTAGGAATAGTACTGTTTCACCGGACAAGAGGGCGAGCGCTTAAAGCGCTCCAGCCAGAAAGGTTTGGGTAGCGACTAGCACAAGGGCACCTCAGGGAGGCACGGCCTCGGCTTGGGCTGCCGCTTAGAGAAAATGAGTTTACCACCGGTTCACAACGCGCACCCGCTGAGAAGAACCGGCAAGAAACTCAACGAGGGGATGCATGTCGAGGTCGCATGTGTACGGATCCCTTCGGCCTCGCTGGCGAGACCGGTGTCTGTGTGTTGATGTGTTTACGACTCTTGACATCGTTGTCGGTGTTGGTGTTGTGTCATGGTCCAGGAGGACGGACATCGGGTCGGGTGGGTCGAGCAGTACATGCCGCGGACGGCGGCGATGTACGGCTGTTCGACGATCTGAGGGACCTGGCCGCTGCCCAATAGGATATGGGTTCGATTCCGAAGGATTCCGAACAATTGTCTGGGTGTTATTTATCTATTTAAATATGTATTTATACAGTTTACAAGTATTTGTAATCATTTATCTGGTTACCTTACTAAAGGATCTGCGTAGATTGAGATCAGGTGGTCATTGGTCAAGCGTAGATTGTCCCAAGATACTAGTACTATAGATTTGTATATTGGAGAAATTTACTAAAACTTACCCGGTAAATGGCCATAGTATGTATTATATTAAGTTATAAGAAAGCCAATTATTGCCTACCTCTCTGGGAAATAGCATATTATTGTTTTTATCTCTTAACTTTTTTGTATGAGGCTAATAATTATCTACAGCTCTTAGCCACTTTAATCACCACGTGATATCACCCAGGTGAACAATGTGGAATAGACCTTAGCTACAGCATATATGATATTAAGTGTACATTCACTTTGTAGCCTCCGTCGTGGGTTCGAATCCTGCGAAGGGCAACAAATTTGAATAGTTGTTCCTTACTGGCTAGGACAATGCAGGCCGATGACCTGATTGTCTGTAAAGTAAGATGATCCATGTGTCGGGATTTGCGATAGGACGTATGCCCGACTCCTGTCCGTCAAATTAAAACACCGAGCTTTGGTAATAAACACTTATAATCAAATTGAGAGAGAACAATTTATAATACAGTGGAGTAATCGTAATAATTAAAACAGGTCTCTGCCATAGATACTAGCGCGCTGTCATCTTTTTGACAGCCCCTTTGGCGTTCCGAAACCGTGATCCGAGATACGGCACACATGCGTCGGATGGGCATGTAAAAAGTCGGTCCTGCGCTTAACTTCTCCCCAGTCGTGTCGGTCTTCCGTCCCATCGGATTATGAGAGGTACCTATTATATAAAGGAAGAGAGAGTGCACTTGTGTCTACGCAAGCACTTGTGCACTATAATATCTCCTGCGTACATGGCTGATCTTGTGAAAGATTGGCCGCTGTGGTCGTTTCGGCTAGGAGGACATTATTATAACTATCACTTTCGTACTTTTTGCAGACTGTCATAGATTAAGACGATATAATGTAAGAAAAGTAAATGTTGTGTCAAAAAAGTGGTTTTTGGTTAGGAAAGAAAATATAATTTACAACAACCTCCGTATTTGCTTTACACAAAGGGTAAAATTTCCCTTACGTGGCAACTCTAAATTTAGTATGTACTTATTTTTCTGTCCTTATCGGCGGCACGCTTGGTATATGTCTGTATTATATTCTGTCTACGGGTGGAGGGTTCGTGGAGTCACCAGGGGTTCCAACGGAAGATCAGTGCGGCTTGCGTGCAAGCCGCTTTATGCTGAGTTGGGGCCTTTGATTATATATACGTCTAGATGTCTAGTAGTCTTGTAAAGTTACGTCACTTGGCGTAACAGCCTCATATTGGTGTGTGCGTGCAGGCCTCGTTGTACACTCGCGTCATTTGTGGTTGTGTGCGTGTTTGGGGATCTCCAGTTATAAATATTTTTCCCAAAATAGGAATATAGGCTGGATGGATTCCTAGTGTCATTCGAGACTTGGTCTTATTATGACTTAAGGTGTTATTGCGTGTCATTGCGTGTGATTGCGTGTCATTGCGTGACATTGCGTGTCATTGCGTGTGATTGCGTGTCGTTGCGTTTCGTTGCGTGTCATTGCGTGTCAATGCGTCTTATTGTGTCTAATGGCATGTCATTGTGTCTAACCGCGTCTTACCGCATCTTACCGCATCTTACCGCATCTTACCGCGTCTTACCGCGTTTTACCGCATCTTACCACGTCTTACCGCATCTTACCGTGTCTTACTGCATCTTACCGCGTCTTACCGCATCTTAATGCGTCTTACCGCTTATTACCACGTCTTACAGCGTCTTACCGCATCTTACCGCGTCTTACCGCGTCTTACCGCGTCTTACCGCTTTTTAACGCTTATTACAGCGTCATACAGCATCTTACCGCATCTTACCGAGTCTTACCGCGTCTTACCGCGTTTTACCGCATCTTACCACGTCTTACCGCATCTTACCGCGTCTTACTGCATCTTACCGCGTCTTACTGCATCTTACCGCGTCTTACCGCGTTTTACCGCATCTTACCACGTCTTACCGCATCTTACCACGTCTTACCGCATCTTACCGCGTCTTACTGCATCTTACCGCGTCTTAACGCGTCTTACCACTTTTTAACGCTTATTACAGCGTCTTACAGCATCTTACCGAGTCTTACCGCGTCTTACCGCTTTTTAACGCTTATTACAGCGTCTTACAGCATCTTACCGCATCTTACCGCGTATTACCGCGTCTTACCGCCTCTTACTGCATCTTACCGCGTCTTATCGCTTATTACCGCGACTTACCGCGTCTTACCGCATCTTACCACTTATTACCGCGTCTTGTCGCGTCTTACTGCGTCTTACCGCATCTTTCCGGATCTTACCGCGTCTTACTGCGTCTTATTGCGTCTTATTACATCTTATTGCATCATAATGCATCTTATTGCATCATAATGCATCTTATTGTATTTTATTGTATCTTCAGTAGATAGGTACAATAAGATAGATTGCGGAAAACAAAAATAATATGCAAAAACATATCGGTCAGTATTTCTATCGTTTTTCATTGTTACACATTTTAATCCCCTGGCCCCTCAGCCCCCTAAAAAAACATAGGCAGACGTGTCGCTTACTATCAGGCGAACGTCTTACTTGCCTCATCACCAGAATGAAAAAATACTTCTAAGTACCACTATAAAAGCAATTAATTGACCTAAAAAAATATAATTAAAATTATTTTTATTGATTTATTTAATGTGTTGGTCACTGTCTACGTATTTAAGTACGTTTATTTGATTTTATTTTAGCTAAAAGAAAAATTACCCCAGACTTAAGATATATTCCCCCATTATTACCTAGCAACACCAGTCTACTCGGACAATGTACAAATTATCATAAAAATCGAGTTTGTATAATAATCCTTCACAGAATCTTAAGACTTATCAATGGAAAATTAAGTTAGAATCTTTATTAATTTTACTTAATTAACATTTTCACGATCTGATTACACAATTCGGCATAATGATATTTTTTTGCGAGCACAAACCATCGGTACAGTTCAAGTGACACTAAACAACCAAGTCGACCAATTTCATGTTTTGGTCGACATTTCGCGGTCAAGTGTTTGAACATCGAACGTACTATCTAGACGTATATATAATCAAAGGTCTAGATAGCATGTTCGATGTTCAAACACTTGACAATATCAGGTACACCAAAACATCAAATTGGTCGACTTGGTTGTTTAGTGTCACTTGAACTGTACCGATGGTTTGTGCTCGCAAAAAAAACACATTATGCCGAATTGTGTAATCAAATCGTGAAAATATTAACTAAGTAAAATTAATAAAGATCCTAACTTAATTTTCCATTGATAAGTCTTAAGATTCTATGAAGGATTATTATAAAAACTCGATTGTTTTTTACGACTATTCGTACATTGTCCGACTAGAATGGTGTTGCTAGGTAATAATGGGGGAATATATCTTAAGTCTGGGGTAATTTTTCTTTTAGCAAAAATGAATTCAATTAATTAAACGTAATACGTAGATAGTGACCAAAACTTAAAATAAATCAATTAGATTTTTTTTTTTTTGATTAATTACTTTTATATAGGTAAGTACTTAATTAGAAGTATATTTTTTCTTCCTGGTCATGAGGCAAATAAGACGTTCACCTGATCGTAAGGGACACGCCATTTAATGTAATTTAATTTAATATTCTATTCTATTGTATTCCATTGTATTCCAGTGTATTCCAGTGTATTCCAGTGTATTCCAGTGTATTCCAGTGTATTCCAGTGTATTCCAGTGTATTCCAGTGTATTCCAGTGTATTCCAGTGTATTCCAGTGTATTCCAGTGTATTCCAGTGTATTCCAGTGTATTCCAGTGTATTCCAGTGTATTCCAGTGTATTCCAGTGTATTCCAGTGTATTCCAGTGTATTCCAGTGTATTCCAGTGTATTCCAGTGTATTCCAGTGTATTCCAGTGTATTCCAGTGTATTCCAGTGTATTCCAGTGTATTCCAGTGTATTCCAGTGTATTCCAGTGTATTCCAGTGTATTCCAGTGTATTCCAGTGTATTCCAGTGTATTCCAGTGTATTCCAGTGTATTCCAGTGTATTCCAGTGTATTCCAGTGTATTCCAGTGTATTCCAGTGTATTCCAGTGTATTCCAGTGTATTCCAGTGTATTCCAGTCTATTCCAGTCTATTCCAGTCTATTCCAGTCTATTCCAGTCTATTCCATTCTATTCCATTCTATTCTATTCTATTTACACAGTATATATCAATGCATAGCCCACAACGCTATCGCTATTTATGGGAAAAATATTTATAACTGGAGATCCCCAAACACGCACACAGCCACAGATAACGCTAGTGTAGTGCGAGGCCTGCACGCACACGCGGATAATGGAGTAGTGATTCAGTGTGAACGTCACTTTTAAGACGACTTGCTATCTAGGACGTATATATAATCAAAGATCTAGACGTATTATATAATCAAAGGGTTTTACCACTTTTGACAATTTCATTTTGAGATTTGCAATACTAAAGGTTATTAGTAACTTGTTTTAAATCAACATAAATTTTAAATTATACAGGTAATTGTGTATATCTATATATTCACACAAAATATCATCGATATCGATTATGTACGTAGTACTTTTTAACACTTTTTTTCCTTTACACATAAACAATTCACTCACACATAAGTTATAATAATCTATACTATAATAAAACTCAAAGAGCACTTTTTCTGTACATTGAATATTTTTCCAAAATTTCTATGTGGGGATACTATACTATCGACATAGAGGCCAAAACAATTTTTTTTGGAATTATTGTCTGTCTGTCTGTCTGTCTGTCTGTCTGTCTGTCGTTCTGTTTGTCCAGGCATCATTCGAAAACCCGTGGATGGATTTTGATAGGACTTTCACTGATGTGTTGTGTAGAAGTAGGGATATAAATTGGTATATAAAACATCACGCTATGTTTCATAGGGGCTAAGCAGTGAAACATTACTTGCACATATTACCACGTAATTTCCTTTGTATGTGAATAGGGTAATTATAGACTGATCAGTTAATCATTAAGATATGTATTATTACGCTATATACAATAGGGACTGAGCAGACATTTAGTTTGCATAAGATATGGCAGTGGCGAAGGGTCAATTTTTGTAAGGGGTAAGCCGTTCCGGTACACCCAGGAAATTTTCATTAGATTTCTGTATTGTTCTAAGTACTTTGCTGGTAGCAATATGACATTATATCTTTGAAAAGTTAAAATCTGTAATTCCCGAGCGAGTCCAAACTAGATTAGGAAAGAAATAGGAAAGGGAAAAATAACATTTCATTTTATTTAAAAGCCAGTTCATGATATTTTAATGAAACTCCCCAAGTCCAGGTAGTGTATAGGTATTGTATGACAGTCGCAACAATAAAAGATGCGAAACACTAAGAACTTTCATTATCGAATATCATTAGACAGTAATTTACGATGTTAGCGTGATTTACATTATGAACAGCGCCATCTATCGGCGGAATTGGACATACAATCACTATAGAACTTTTATAACTCAAGAACGGCCTATCCGATTCGGCTGAAAATTGGTGGGGAGGTAGCTTAGAACCAGGAAACGGACATAGGACTTTTTATCCCGGTAGGTTAAGGTTAAGCAACGTTAGGTAAGGTCATTAAATAGATGGGTGAACCGATTTGTATGAAAGTGTGCATATCGGGTAGGTCTGAGAATAGGTCATACAGTATATTTCATACCGCTAGGTTAAGGTTAAGCAACATAAGGCAAGGTCATTAAACAGATGGATGACCCGATTTGTATGAAATTTTGTGTGCATATCGGGGAGGTCTGAGAATAGGTCATAAAGTATATTTAATGCCGCTGATACCATGATTGACGAGGATATATAGAACGACAGGAGGGTGCAAGAGAGGAGAAAGAGGGAGAGGGGATTCGAGGAGGGGGTGATGGGGTGAGGGATCGGGGGAGTTAGGTGGAGTAAGGGGGGAGTGAGAAGGAGCAAGTTCGTAGAAGAGAGGGGAGAGGGTTCAGAGAGGGGACAACAGGGAGAGGAAGAGGGGGAGTGTGACGGAAACCGAAGCGGGAGGGGGAAAGAGAGAGAAGAGAAAGAGCATATAATTAGATTTTTTTTATAAGAGAGAGAGATATGGATAGAGATTAATCTAGGGAGGAGGGAGAAAAGGGGAGCAAAATGTAATAAAAGCGAGGGCGGAGCTGCGCGGGTCAGCTAGTAATAATAATATCCTGGGACAATTCACACACGGTCATCTGATCCCAAACTAGGCAGAGCCTGTACTATGGAAACCAGACAACTGATACTAATACATATATATTTTTTTCTTTTTTGTTTTTCGTTTCATTTTATAACGGACTATGACGATCTTCTTTAAATAATATCTTTGATTCTTACTCATACTATAATCGATGGAAGCCATGTTATATTTTTTTTCAAAAAACCACTGTAATGAATCTGTATGGATTTTATCACAACGGGCTAAGAACTTACTGGAGCACCATGAACGATGTGGGGGAATTACTCTGACAAATATAAACCGATTTCGATGATTCTTTTTTTATTCGTGAGAGTAAACTACTATGATGATTCCATGCAAATTTCCTTACAACCGGATATTTTTTTCTGAAGAAACATGAATAATGTAAAACTATGTAGACGATAATGTGATCATAACCTACCTAGATCATTTTACCGTCTTCGATGGTTCAATCATCTATATACAGGGTGTCCCAAAACAGAAAAATCATCGCTTGACTAAGTGACATAGATTTTTTTTCTTATTTTTTTCATAACTGGTATACCTTGGCCTCTCGCCCGGTACCAGGTTATCGTTGAGTTTTGGGACACCCTGTATATAAAAATCAATAATTGCTGTTCGTTATAGTCTCACTAAAACTCGCGAACGGCTGAACGGATTTATCTTATCTTGGTCTTGAAATATTCGTGGAGGTCTAGGGAAGGTTTAAAAGGTGAGAAAAATTCGAATTGCCGGGAAATCCCTAAAAAGAGCCCTTTTCTTTTTCCCATATAAACGTTTTCTAAATAAAGTTTTATCTATATCTATACATATTCTATACATATTATAAAACAAAGTCGCTCCCGCTGTCTGTCTGTCCCTATGTATGCTTAGATCTTTAAAACTACGCAACGGATTTTAATGCGGTTTTTCTTAATAGATAGAGTAATTCAAGAGGAAGGTTTATATGTGTAATACATGCATAATATACCTAGTAGAAAAACACTAATAATTTTAGAGGTTTCTAATGTGATGTCTTAAAATAAACACATTTTTTTGCGCTTACATTGCAAACGCTGGCTAAATCCTACGAGATGGATCAAAATAATGTACTGCAGTATTGTACGCCTTAACAAGGTCTACAAAAAAGCCCGCGATGGTAGGCCCTATATGTTTATCTCTAGGTATAACTTGGAATTTGTCCCTTCTTCAATATAACGTAAATTTCACTAATATTTACACCAATGAAAAAATAGCTGTGCGTTGTTCATACCGCTAGGTTAAGCAACATAAGTCAAGGCCAAATAGATGGGTGAACCGATTTGTATGAAATTTTGTGTGCATATCGGGTAGATCTGAGTATAGGTCGTAAAGTATATTTCATGCCACTAGGTTAAGCAACGGTCCCAGGCGTCTTATGTGGCGATGCGACAGCCGCAGGGGTTTAAGTGGGTAAGAATCCCAGATACCATGATTGGCGAGGATATATAGAACGAGAGGAGTGTGCAAGAGAGGAGAGGGAGGGAGAGGGGATTCGAGGAGGGGGTGATGGTGTGAGAGAGGGGGATTAAGATGGAACAAGGGGTGAGTAAGGGGAGCAAGGTGGGAGAAGAGCAAGAGTGAGTGAGGGAGAGCAGGGTGGGAGAAGAGAAAGGGGGAGGGGGTTCAGAGAGAGGACAACGGGAGAGGAAGAGGGGGAGTGTGACGGGGACTGAAGCGGGAGGGGGAAAGAGAGAGGAGAGAGAGAGTATAGAATTAGATTTTTCTTATAAGGGAGAGATGGAGAGAGAAATAAATCAAACGGGGAGGGAGAAAAGGGGAGCAAAATGTAATAAAAGCGCGGGCGGAGCTGCGTGGGCCAGCTAGTTATTTATGAAAATATCACTAAAAAGTATAAAATAAAATCTTCCTAAAAAAAAATTGAACCGATTTCAATATCACTGAAAAGTATAAAATAATTTAAATATTATTGAAGTTGGTGCTAATTATACACAGCAGGTACGCTAACACCAACTTCTATTTAAATTATTTTATACTTTTCAGTGATATTGAAGTCAGTTCAATTTTTTTTTATATATTTTATAGTTTACTTTTTGCTCTGGGGCCGCGTTTTAGGTTTTACGTCAGATAACTCAGATAGTGTCCACAATGGAAAATTATGATTGCTATACATTAAAACATTACAAAAAGACTGTCAATTTATAATATCAATAATATAGGTACAGCACGAAATTTTCACTTTTACGATATTTTATTATTATATCACCACTGTGATAATAAATCAAAGTCTGTGAGTCGTTGCATAACGAAGCCGCGTTTCTTTGCCTTCTTTTTTTCTTTTTCTTTATCATCATCTTTAGCTTCTTCTGCTTTCTTATCTTTTTTAGTCGTTTTCGATCCGACGTCTTTAATTTTTTGTATTTCACATTCCATGTCGAAGGGACATTCATCTGCTGAATATATTGGCATCATAATTACTGGCACATAATTTGATTTAGTGCCTCCAGTCCCGGTCTGAAATAGTCGGATAGATAAGCAAAGTAAACAGAAAAATTGTATTATAAGCTTCTGAAACTAAAAAAGTTACCTTATTCTCAGCAACGCACTGGCAACAGTAGCTTTGTGCTGCTGAAAGAGCTTTAGAATTTACCAAGTGCTGAACTACAGCTCTAAGTCGCTCCTCGTCTAAGTTTTCGGGCTCAGCGTTTTCCCATTTGCCTTCAGGATTCATTTGAACAATCACTGGAGCACACATTCCCAATGCATCAAATCCTGGCCTTGCTAGAGGTCTGCGAAGTAGGTATGTAACTATTAATAAAGTAGTAAAAACAATGATATAGATCTAGTAAGTCATTGAGTCGAATTACGTAGAAAGGTACATTTATACATGTGTTAGATTAGGTATTTCGATCTAAAACGAAACTGCGACTTCTGGTTCGTGCTCGCCACTTCAATTTCAAATTCAAAATATCTTTATAATGCATAGGCCTCACGAGGGCAGGGTTATATTTACATAATAATATTGTCAATTGTTTTACAATTACCACCGGATTACAGCGCGGCTTCTACTGAGAAGATCCGGCAAGAAACTCAGTGGGCTTGTCATTTTTTTATTCATGTAATTAACCCACTTTAAAAAAAGAGGAGGTTCTCAATTCGGTTGTATATAATAAATATCGTTTTTACAATAGATGTCTTAAAAATTATAAGCTCGCATGAGTAGGTATCACAGTTTTGTCACAAGCCCACGCAGCTTTATCTTCCAGGTAATCCGAGATTTTATAGTAGCCCTTTTTAGATAACCGGCTTTTAATTTGTAGGTTTTGAATTTATTAATTGGTAGGTCTCGGATATCCTGTGGCAGTTTATCAGAAACGTATAGCTTGGCCCATGAACGAATGACTCGCGTAGGGTGTACTGCAAGATTGTATTTGTTCCAGGTGTTTACATTATGAAGGTCACTATTCATTGGAAAAGGACTTCCTGAAAATGAAAATTTGTTGTATGTAAACAATAATTTTTCATAAATATATTGTAATATAACCACTCGAGAACCTTTCTTCCCCATCGGTTGTCGTTCTTGGAGCAATGTGGCCTGTCTATTGCCATTAAAACTTGCAGATCTTGAGAGCTATGTCGGTGACTAATTCTTCGGCACATATCCTCATTCCAGAATAATCGCGACAAGAAATTCTGAACACAGCTCTCTCCATAGCTCATTGTGTGATTCTCAGTTTCTTTAAAAGGGCAGCAGTTAGGGAGCACGTCTCAATACCATATGACATCTGTGGCAACACACACACACTGGTTCTTGTCGTGTTCAGACACTGCGGTGTTTCGGACGAGAAGATATCGCGTTAAGTAGTTTTCTGAAGTTTATACCCGTGGGGTGCCGGGTTAGAATTACATCCCCCATCTCCTCTCGTTGGGTGTCGTAAGAGGCGACTAAGCGAGAACAGGAAGTCGGGCAGCAGCGTCTCTCTTTTGGATTTATCTTCCACCTATATTGCGATTCCCAAGCCGCCTGTCAAGCATGGGAGTTATGGCAACCCCTCCCTTCTAAGGGGGAGGCCTTTGTTCAGCAGTGGACGTCTATCGGCTGCTAATAATAATAATAATGAGTTTTCCAAAATCTGCCCATCCAAGTAGGATTCTTCGGGCAACCTCTTCGTTGAAGTTGGACCGACATAACTGGATAGTTTGTCCTAGGTATACATAGCGGTCAACAACTTTGAGTGTATCGTTCCCAACGACTACGTACCGAACAGGGACATGGTGTGCAACATAGACATTAGCTATGATCTTCGTCTTGTCCATGTTCATTTTAAGAATCACCTGTTGGGAAACGCTACTGAGGTCGGTGAGCATCGTATTGAGATCCTATAGCGTCGCTACCATAATGACTATATCATCGGCAAAATGAAAGTGCATGATAAAGTTGCCGAATACCGAATCCCGTTCCAGTCCAAGAGCCTAAAAAAACGTCCTCCAATGCCTTCGTGAACCGTTGCGGAGAAATAACGTCTACCTGTCTCACACCTCAAATTGGTTTTGAGCTCTCGTCCTTTAGTCGGGTCCACATAGTGGCGTTCCTGTACATACACATCAAAACTTCGATCTATAATCAATATGGCATCGCTTATGAGACTGCATGACATACCGTTGGATCGAAGGCTTCTTCATAGTCCACAAACGCTAGACATAATGGCCGATTATACTTCTCGGTCTTCTGTATAATCTGGTGGAGCGTATGCATGTAGTCTACAGTACTGACGCCTTTTCGGAACCCGGTTAGTTCGGCAACTACGTTCGAGACGGTTCGTTGACTCTCGAAAACAGCTTGTATACATAAGCTCAGGAGTGAGATAGAGGTATATAATTCTTCAATTAGGTGTTATCACCTTTTTTTGAAGAACAGCACTACCACACTCCCGTACCATGCTTCTGGGGTAGTACCTTCGAGTAAAGCGGAATAAATAACTTCTGGAGGACTAAAAGTTACCGGTTTTTGACCCGCTCTCTGAAGACCTGTCCAGGGCTCGGATCCGAGCCATGCAAAAATAATGTAAATTAATGAAGGTAGGTAGCTATTATCAGCTGTTCCAAATGAAGGTTACTTTAGTTTCTTATGAAAATGTTACAAATGAATACTTACACGGGTGCCAGCTTTGAACTTAATTCCTTGGAAGCCATTTTATGATATACTTCGTACTATAATTTAGATTTATTAATTTTTAATTTTCTAATTTATAAAAATAGAACGATGTTTTTATATGATTTGCCTGATAAGTTGATTATTTTTTCCATTTCTGAATGTCAGTTTTGTTTCAAAAAGGCCAGCAGCTGCTCATTAAAAAGTTTAAAATCTCCTTTGGGTATGCGTGGGTAAGAAGGCGTCTACCGACTACTAAAGCTTTACATAGCGCTGCGTCCATTATCCGCGCCGGCATTTTCCGATGCGGGCCGTGAAAATCATAGAAAGCAAACTAAAATCCGGCGCCGGCCAATGGACGCGTACCTCAAGCCGACTAGATACCGCGTAGGCCGCGTACATGAAGTAATTTAATCCCTTTAAGTACACTAAAGAATTTGCATTATTATGTCTTCCCAAGTACTACTAAGTACCATGTAGTCATACATGTAGAACTAAACGTACAACTACTGGGAATATGCCCTACCTTCACCTCTTGCCTTGACCACACCTTGACTCATGAATTTAGAATTTTTGAACCGAAATAAAAAAAAGGTTCTGTATTCGACGCTACTTACTAAACTATCCTTTTAGTGACCAGTTGGCAGGATATCACGTCATCTTATTTAGCGCCAACTCTATAAAAGTAAGTAATTTTTTTTTGCCCGAATGCCCGAATTGTTGAGGCGCTATATTTTTCAAGAGTATGTAAGAATGTATGTATATTTCTTTTGCCTTGATGGACTGTAACTAAAAATGTCGTTAGATTAGTCTTAGTTGTGGGAGTGACATAGGCTATATATTTTTCCTTTTTGTGCTTTTATAATAATAATCAAAGTGTATAATTTATACTTGTTCAATTTTCAGTGAGGTGTCTATTGAAGTATTTTTTTTTTATTATGTACTTAAGTAAATCATTTTTTTAGTCATTTAAAAAAATCTGTTTATCACTACATTGAAATTTAGGTAATTACACGACAGGCCTGTTTGTGAAGTGGTTAGAGACCCTGGCCTATGGTGTAGTTTGTGGGTTCGATTCCCACCTTCTGCCTGGGTGTTATTTATATCTTAGTATACCTACACGACAGAACCTTTCTTTGCGCGACAGAATCCGAAATGTGGAGATCCGCCGAAGAACTAAGGTCACCGACATAGCTCTCAGAATCTGCAAGTTGAAGTGGCAATGGGCAGGCCACATCGCTCGAAGAACCGATAACCGCTGGGGAAGAAAGGTTCTCGAGTGGCGACCACGAACCGGAAGACGCAGCGTTGGCAGGCCTCCCACTAGGTGGACAGACGACATTGTGCGCGTCGCAGGTAACCGATGGATGCAAATAGCCAATTGTCGTTCATTGTGGCGTTCTAAGGGGGAGGCCTATGTTCAGAAGTGGACGTCTTCCGGCTGATGATGATGGTGATACCTACACAGGGCGGAACAAACGAACGGGACACGTAAGGGAAGAAAAGGTCTTCTTTAGTTTTAATTAAGAGATTTTATACTTATCCTTTACTCAATTCAATAAAATAATTGTGCGCAAGTGCTGCTTGGCGATTGGTCCGACCATCGCGATCTTCGGTTTTACCCCCGATCAAAAACGAGGGGTATTATAAGTTTGGCGCATATGTCTGTCCGCTGTCTGTCTGAATGTCTGTCTGTGGCATCCTAGCGCTCTAACGAGTGGCTGGATTTGAATGCGGTTTTTTTATTTGCTAGATATTTTAAGGGAGATGGTTCTAGCTATGATTCATGAAAATCGGTTCAGCCGTTTAAAGACCATCAGCACGTTTCGATATCGATTTATGAATGTTAGGTAGGTATATCATAGACCTTTGAATATAAAACTCAAAAAATCGAAAATCAGGGGTGCCCCATTTGAGGACGCGTCACGTGATCTTAGAGTTGCCAAATCTCGTTACAGAGCTGCGGTTGAAAAGTCTAAATGTATTTTATTGCAGAGAGTAGTAGATAAATTAGACAGTGAGGGGCCGTGGTCTCCTTTGTACCATGAGTTTAAAGCTAATCGATCAATTGACTCAGCTTATATACATAACATTAAAATTAATGATACACATACTACAGGTATAGAGGAAACCACGGTAGCGTTACTCGATACGCTCATCCCTGACGATGACACAGAAAGCGACAACGATTATCATCGCCAAATAAGAGCGTGGGCTGCAGAGCCACCTCTCTCGCCGTCATCAGACTTACCATCGATTATTAAATTCCAGAACGTCGTACGAGCTTTGCCTTTAAATAAAGCCTCCGGTGAAGATAAAATATCTAATAAAATGATTAAAGAAGCGTGTAGGTCTGCAGGCGACTCAATGTTAACCGTTTTTAATCGATGTATAGCGGAAGGCGTTTTTCCGCAGGTATGGAGACGCGGGTTTATTCGGATTATACCCAAAAAAGGGGACAAACCCCCCGACGACCTGCAATCATATCGCCCTATTACGTTACTGCCAGCGCTTATAAAGCTCTTAGAACGCCTTATAGTCCCACGCTTGTTGCCGGGTGGTCCTACGTTTAACCAGAGGCAATTCGGTTTTACACCCGGAAAATCGACTATCAACGCGGCCATTTCGGTTAGAGCAACTGTAAGTCATTCCGAATTCAAGTACGTGCTTGGGATATTTCTTGATATATCCGGTGCTTTTGACAACGCATGGTGGCCGATATTACTTCTCAAACTCAAATCTCGCGGATGTTATGCAAACATTTTTTAAATTATTTGCTCGTATTTTTCTCAGGGAACGACTAAACTTAAACTTGGTCACCATTCCGTAACTAAACCGCTAACGATAGGCTGCTCACAAGGGTCTGTTTGAATCTTGGTTTTGATGATTTCTTAGAAATACCCCTCCCACCTGGGTGCTCCTTAACAGGATACGCGGATGATGGTCTTCTTTTAATACAATCGAACACTAGATCAGGTCTTGAAAACTCGGCGGAAACTTGTCTAAATTTAATATCCGAATGGGGTAAACGTAACCGGCTTAGTTTTGCACCGGAAAAAACGTATCATCTTTTATTAGAAGGTAGTCTGGTAGGTCCACCGCGGATAAAGTTCAACGGCACGACTGTTAAAAAGAAAAACTCAGTCTGTTACCTTGGTTTAGTACTGGAACGTAACTTCTCGTTTATTGAGCATATAAGAACCGTTGGAGAAAAAGCCAAACGTAACTTCTATGCCCTTACAAGAATATCGACATCGACTTGGGGACTTTCGTTCAACACGTTGAAAATTATATACGTAGCCACTTATCTGGGCTGTATGTGCTACGGTGCCCCTGTGTGGGCTGACAAGGCTACGATAGGGGCGGCACGCCGTAAATTGCTTCAAAGTCAACGTCTGGCGTTGATATTTTTGTGTAAAGCATACCGAACGGTCAGTACTGAAGCGTTACCAGTACTCGCGGGCGTACTTCCGGTTGACTTAGAGGTACAGAGACGTGCGGCTATGTATTATTCCACTCGTGATAATATGAATACTGAATTCCTACCAACACGTGACCGCGCCAAGATCTCGCGTTTGTTTAATTCTCAATTGGTAGTTAATGAAGACCTTCTAACTGAATGGCAAAGCCTCAGAGAAAGTACCAAAGGAGTTAGTATCGCGTCGATTCCCCGAACAAATTTTTCGTGGCACTTTTGCGGGGTGCGGGAGGCGAAGTAAACACACACAGATACACTTTCACGCATACCCACACTATAATAAACTCGCAACACATTCAAAAATACACGCACACAAATAAAGAATGACCTGACCATATGACCAAAAATTTGGCAGAGGGGGTTAGCGCATCATGCTCTCTCCAGTGGTATCTCCTCTAAGGGCAAAGCAGATGGGATTCGACTTCGAAGGGACGTTATTTGTACTTATTTTTCCCGAATGTGCGTGAACGCCTTGCTAGAGCGTGGATAGAGGTGGACCACTGTGTCGCACAATTCTTGACGGGGCATGGCAACTTTAAGAGTAAACTATTTTCCTTTAATCTAGTGCCTTCGCCTCTCTGTCAGTGTTCTACGATAAATAATGAGTACGAACAAACTGCCCATCATATACTTTGGGAGTGCAGTCTCTGGTAACATGAGCGTAGCCTTATGCTAGACAGTTTGGTTGTGACATCTGGAGTCGTATATTACATAGACCTTGTGGCGACTAAGGAGAACTTCCGTGCGTTCAAACGTTTTTGCCATACCTATTATTGGAAACAAGTTTGAAAAATCAAATAGGCCCCTATAAAATATTAGCAGAATCCGTGGTGCCTTACGGGTGGACTAGCCTTCGTTGGTCCGCCTGTAAGAGTCTTCTTTTTAAGGTTGTATCGACCGTTTATTATTTGCTTGTCTCCCGCTTTGCAAAGGAGGGAAGTGGAATATATGTATTTCCAACTCCTCCTATCTACCTTTTTTCCAAGACAATTTAGCGTTTCCCTGGGACTCGCCGAGGGTCAAACCTTGGTGTCTTCAGTGGTGACCACTGTAGATCCTGGCTTACAAGAGTAACAGTGGTGGGAATGAGTGGTGGGATTAGTCCCAAAAAAAAGACCTTTGAATATATGTACCTATACCTTTTCAATGACTTCCTTTGGTCCGAAAGACATGAAATTTAGTACCTACATGTGTAAGTCCGATGATACTAAAGAAAATAACCTTCACTAGGGTCTAATGATGGAGGAGGAAAGTGGTCACATGATCTCTACATTATTAAAAGTAAACCCACCGAATTTGGACTCGTTGGATTGAACACGACGAGAAGTTGGTAGAATAATGGGGGTTAGGTTTCCATATCAAAATATGGAGCAGAAAGATGGTAACAGGAACTCCGTTGCTCCATTAAACGTAGACCGACCGAATTTCAACACAATGGTTTACATCCTGATGTATTGGTTGAAAACCAAGGTATTTCAAATTTGTTTGTTTTTTAAATCAATGTAAATAAATGCTCGTCAAAGCAACAGGTGTTAGGGTGAGGACCCATTAGAGTGTTGCGTTGCGTTGCGTCGCGTCGCGACGTTTCATCGGATCAACGGACAAGAGACGAAGCGGGAGGGAGGGAAATGCGCTGCGCTATCGGAGCTCCGGTGCGACGAAGGACAGTGTTCCATTGCTTGAGGAGTAAACTAAGTATGCGTCGCCCTTTTGTGTTGCGATGTCGTGCGTCGACGAAACGCAGATAGAGCATACAATGCGTTGATCCGTTGCGATGAGACGCGACGCAACGCAACGCAACGCTCTAATGGGGCCTCACCCTTATAAGGATTTAACGCACGTCGCCAACTTTCGCAACAACGTTTTAAAACCATCATGTAATACATTAGATGGCACCATGCCTACTTTTATATTTTTACCAACTCGACAAATTTTTGCAAATTCTATTGGCCTATTCCCAGTAGTTCTACATTTAGTTCTACATGTATGACTACTAAGAAAAAAAAATCCTACTAGTTCTACAGTCATGTAGAACTAGCAGGAATGCATTAAATATTATTTTTTCAGTTCTAATAGTTCTACACGATGACGTATTAGAAAATGAGAACTTTATTAGTGAGCAGAATATTTTTTGTTTGTTCACGTGGGAGAAACCTTCGATATATAGGTTCCCCCGGTGGCGGTCAACCAGGGTATTTCAGATTAGTATCCACTAAAACTTTTGCGGCTGTTGCATCGGCAGCTGAGATGCCATTATTCATGAGGCTTGCTTATGTCCTATGCTACCCTGGTACTTCTGGTATAAATTGAAGGTCACACTTGTATAACAAACACTAGACGTCACTTATGAGGTAAAACCCAATCTCCTCTCCTGCTCTAGTAGTACCTACTTCTGGTATGTAGTAACTTTTTTTTGCGATAGATTTATTCTCATGGATGGACGGCCTATGCGCGGGTGATGTCAGACTCTTACTGATTAAAACTCCATCAGGCCTTCCAGCACTCCCGCTATAAGTGGGCCCCGGGAACGTACATTGTACTTCATCCGGGTCCCGCCAGCAGCCGTTCGGCTTGCGCCCAACCCTCAATGACTCGACCAAAATGGCCAAGCCGGAGCCTCTGCAGGCTCTCCCCTCCGATGTCACATGTGGTGCCCTCCAGTCCAGTCTGCTCAACTGAGAAGTAAACTACTACTATCGCCTTTCGGTCCTAAGATTGGATCGAGCTACCGGCCCCCATACCCCGGCAAAGCTGCCTACCGGCGCCCATACCCCGTCAGAGCGGTTGCTACGGTGCCCCCGCCCTAAGGCCTTTTGGTCCCGACTCCACCCTGCACCACCACCACGCTCAACCGACGGGTCCAATCGGGAACAGCTGTAGCCCTACAACGCCCCTGCGCCTTGCTGCTGCTCAACCGGCACTCATATACCGGGAACAGCAGTTCAGACTCCCCCCCCCCCTAAGGCTTCGCCACTGAGCAACAGCTGGCCACCTCAGAGTGAAGATATTACCCGGTGCCCAGTGTACACCGTCCCAAGCCCATTGTCCTTCCTCTGGACGTATTATCTGGAATTACAATGGACCGGGCACTCGAGGTGGTGATGCCAGTACCCCGGTATGTACGAACCTAAGGTAAGAAATGGTAAGGGGTAACTTGATATCACAAGAGAGATGAAGCCTCTTTGTGCCCTCTGTTGTCCTAGTACTTCTGGGTATAATATTTTTCTTATAATTAAGAGGAAAAAACACTACAAAGCAAACGCAAACGCTAAAATATTAAATTTTTGAAGAAAAAATATCCTTTAAGTAGCACACTGACTAATAAAGTTTATGTAATATTTTTTGCAGTACGTCATCGTGTAGAACTACTAGGAATGAAAATTCCTGCTAGTTCTACATGAGTGTAGAACTAGTAGGATTTTTTTTTCTTAGTAGTCATACATGTAGAACTAAGTGTAGAACTACTGGGAATAGGCCATTTGTACCTACTATTAAATGTAAATGTTAGGAAAATTAAACTCAAATATCTAAATTCTATTTTATTTATTTTTTTAGGCGCTTGATGTTGAAACAGTATGATGGAAATTACTGCCCTTAGTAAATAACTACCACTGAGACAATAGATCGAAATCGGTATGTCTACTGAGTAGCCACGGTTTTGGTTTGTTGAGCGGTCCACCACCACGTTTTGGTTCGTTGGTCTTCTCTTTTGTCGGTTTCTTACACGAATGCCATATGAATCTGGAATAAATAAACAGTTTTAAATAGATTTTGAGTTGATTAAAAATTGAAAATTATATTTGTAAGCTGCTCCCAGACAGCAGTTACCTATTATAACGTTATAAAACATTGTGTAGGACGTTGACACTTTATAACAGTGTGTAGGTAACATTTTGCTACAACATGTCAAGAATGTTATCTATACCATGGATAAATGTTAGTTTTATAGCATTTATGCTAATATGTAAGCTCCCACACTGGTTTAACTCGTTGTATAACATCTTATAACATCTGTACCCATCAGTTTGCCTGCCTTTTGAGGAAGCTGGTAGTGGCTCTACATATGGAGGATGTTATACAACCAAAGTTATAAGTAATTTGTATCATGTTGTAATTTGTTGTATAACATTTTGTGACCTACATGAATTTGTATAACATCACTAACAATTTAACATTTGCTACAATTTGTTAGAAAAGCACCTGTACAAGGATGTTGTCAAAAATTAACTTTCAACCAAATAATTTAATCAATATAAAAAAACTGTGATAAATTTAAGAAAATGTATCTCTTATATTTAATACATCGTAAATACTAGATCATCATCATCAGCCGGAATGCCACAATGAACGACAATTGGCTATTTGCATCCACCGGTTAGCTGCGACGCGCACAATGTCGTCTGTCCACCTAGTGGGCAGCCTGCCTACACTGCGTCTTACGGTTAGTGGTCGCCACTCGAGAACCTTTCTTCCCCAACGGTTATCGATTTTTCGAGCGATGTGGCCTGTCCATTGCAACTTCAACTTGCAGGTTCTGAGAGCTATGTCGGTGACCTTAGTTTTTCGGCGAATCTCCACATTTTGGAATCTGTCGCGCAAAGAAACTCCGAGCATAGCTCTCTACATGGCTCGTTGTGTGACTCTGAACTCTGAACTTCTCTAAAAGGTCTGCAGTTAGAGACCACGTCTCAGTACCATATGTTATCACTGGCAACACACACTGGTTAAAAATCTTCGTATTCAGGCACTGCAGAATTCAAACTAGATGGTGCTACTAAATTATAACTAGATGGCGCTGCTTTACTTTAAAAAATCATAGTTCAGGAAAAGGAAATCAAATGCACCTTGGGGTCTTAATGGTCTGGTTGTGTACGGGACACTTGAACTCCCAGTCTGGCAGTTGGAGTATGTAGATAATCTCCTCATCATCTTCAGCCTCCTTCCGTTTCTCGGCCTCAGTTTTACCGTACGGCTGTTGAAATAAATTTCACTTTTATAAGGCCGGCCTAGGCAGGCAGGTGCGTGTACAAAATGTACCCTTTCGAAGCAATAGGTACAGTTTAATTAAATATATTTATGTGTTTAATTGAATAGAAATATTTGGAAAAATAAATGTAATCGTGGTCAATGTGGCCAGGAATCTATTGTTATGTTGTTGTGTAATGTATTACGAGTATTTTACATAGTAACCTAACCCTGCCTTCGAGGAATTGTCATACCTATCTCTGATGTAGTATCTATACCTTTGATACTTTCCATTTATAATGCGTCGACTTATTTTTTGTTATCTGCTTTGAAAGCTATTTAGAACAATTTGAAGTGCTCACTCGATTTGAGTCAGGAGACATCGAAACGGAAGTATTTACATACTACGGAAGTATCTTCCTATTAAAATTCAGTTCATTCATAAAACCTATTAGGTGAAGCAATGATCATCGAAGGTATCTGGCAGGACAGAGGGAAGTCATGAAGGAGATCGATTCAAGAAATCTCGAACTTACAAATACACTGGGTGCTGTAATGGCTTCGCTTCCGTCCAAGAAGCCATCCAGAATTTGTTGGTTGATCTTGTATTTTCTTGCCAAATTGAAGTTCTTGACATCTTCTTGCGTCATAGGAAAAGTGATCAAAGGGCGCCTTGAACAATATTATTTTTTTAGATGATATTGCCTCGAATATGCTTACAAAAGTTGAAAATACAGCTTCGGTGACCGTAAGGTATTTTTTACTTAAGCTCCGATAGTAGACGGTAAGATAGTTGGTGGATAATAATTTCCATCAGGTGATATACCTATAATAAACGGATACTCTTTCAGAGGATGGAAGCGTCAGCAACATAACATATCGGCGGCCTTTCAGCCGCTAGCTAGCTAATAGTGAGTTTTTTTTTTTTTTTTTGGGAATGAAGGACGCTGTTGGCCGCAGATGGCCATTACAGCTTCACCGGACAATAGGAGGCGAGCGCTTGAAGCGCTCTAGCCTTTACGGCAGAAGTACTAATAGTGACTTAATAAATCAGAGTTTCTCACTGCAGGAACACCTACTGTAAGGCATACCAAATGTAGAGAAATCATTTCCGCAGACGAGCTTACGCTTTCCCGTATAAGAACGGCCGATTTCACTGTGCCCCACATCTCTTAGAATAGAACTTGGTAACAGACCATACTCCAGTCGTGTAATTTGTTAATGGATTTTTCTGTCAGAAAAATGTCAGCTTGGAAGCTTGGAAATGGTGACGGACCGTCGCATCCCATATATTATATTACCACCGGCCTGGAGGTAGCGTAACTAAGTAATTACTGTTAATAGATTCGGTTGTTTTAAACCACTAAAGCAGTAAACTAGTACGTAACCCGCATGGATATGCTTATCACACTGCTGTGTATGAAAGATAGCAACGCGTCACGTCATGCAATGACGGTATTGTTATATAATCTCCATCAAGGTCTCAGGGTTACCTAAATGGATCCAGGTATAAAGATTTCTTTGGCAGCTTGAAGTGTTTCTTAATGTAGTTCTCGTCGAGCAGCTGGAAGTCGCTCTGAGCCGAGGGCCCCGCCGGCGCAGGCCGCGTTGTACCGCCCGCTTGCTGTGGCTGACGGGCATTGTCGCGCGGTACCAGGCATATTAGTGGCAGGGATTTATCACCACCGACCCTAGCACCGCCGCTGCATTCACAACAACTGACGACAGAGATAGAAGATATGGACTAAAAGAGTGACGATATCTCACGTGCACCCACCGCGTTCACCCGCTTATGGAACACAGAAGCGATATAGGCCTTGTCGTCGATATGCATCTTTACGTTACGCTAAGAAAGAACTAAGTTTGAGTTTTTTGAATTTGAGTTGAATTAAAGAATTGTGTAAGGAGTGACAGTATTGTGCTGTAACTAACCATCAGCGCGATGAAAATCTTATAGAACAGAGATGAAATGCAGCACATGCCGACAGTTAGCCAACACTGGTACGTAAGATAAGTGGTAGCTAAGGGTAAGGGTGCGTAAGATAGAAAGAGACGGTACGGTAGCCAGCGTTGCTACTCAGGCAATTAATTGAGATGATAATGATATGGGAAAATGATGAAGACAGATGCTCTTTTTACAGCGTCCATAGGTTATAAGGCCGGTGTTAAAGTTACTGTCGAATAAGTACACGAGCAAGCTCGTAATTCACTCAAAACCTAATATGTCTGAAATGATTATGCTTGTTTACAATTAGGTAAGATCCCGAGAACCCATGGGGTGTTCAGGTAAGAATAGCACCCATCCATCTCCTCTCCCATTGGGTGTCGTAAAAGGCGACTAATGGAAAACCAAAAGACGGGCAGCCGCATCTTTCTATTGGATCACCTATACTGTGGTTCCCAAGACGCCTGCCAAGCGTGGGGATTATAACAACACCCCCCGTTAGGGGAGGCCGTGGACGTCTTCCGGCTGATGATGAGGCTGAGAACATTTCTCTACCTCTTGCAGAACTCTTTGAAGTACCGTAACCGGATATCAGCTTTCAAATAACAAAAACATCTCTTCAGCCAATAACACTAGGTAGGTATGCTTCGGTTGACGAGCCGAGGTCAATGCAGTGCAAAATAGCTGGCCATATGGACAGACGTCTCGCTTACCATCAGGCAACTTTCTGTATTAATATCTTATTAAATAGGTAGTCTTTACTGACCCATATGGTCGTCGTGTACAAATAGATAAAATAGTGAGTCTTGATTGGTACTTACGTCGCCATTTTAATTTTTAGGTCGTATCCCGAACATAAGATACGAAATCTTATTTTACGACGATACTACCATTTTAAACTATTTTTATGTAATTTTTGGTGTTCAGATCATTTTATTTTGTTTTTTGTGCTTTTGTAATATGTCAAACGCCGGTGGTGAAAATTTTCGTTGACATACTACTGGTTTATTTTTAATTTTTGTTCTTCTATATGGTTTCGACGTGACATAATATTTTATTTTAAAATTCATTACCGAAATCAAAAAGTTTTTATGACTTGGAAAGAACCAGTTTTCAACAGTATAATACACACATCAAAAGTGTCTAGGGATCAACATATATTTTTGCAATAACTTTTCTCCTGATTGATATTAATTAAAATTTTCTTTAAGGATTCATCAAATAAAGTGTTTTCGTTTGTCACAGTAACGATAAACCAAGTCACCTTTGCATTAATAAAGAAATTTGCCATTTTCCTAATAAAGGGATTTTTGACATTTGAACCACTAACACAAAAGTTCGAAAAAAAGACTGAAATAACAGTTTTCTTTAAAATTTTATTGGGTAACTTAAACAATTAATAATCCGTGTTTCTACCGCGAACACTAACAACACAAGAACATCGGTTTGGCATACTCAAAATGAGTTCATCCAAATCACGCTGTGGAATGGCCGCCCATGTTCGTTGCAACAACAAAAAAAGGTCTTCTTGCGACTGGATACCCTCCATATTCGGCAGAGCTCTTCTCTGTAGCATATCCCATGCATGCTCAATCGGGTTCAAGTCTGGCGACTGAGCAGGCCAGGGCAGGACATTGATGTTAGCTGCGGCGAGAGTCTGTCTTACAACTCTTGCGGTGTGCGGTCGTGCATTATCATGCATTAACTGAAATAAGGGACCGATTTGCACTTGTAGAGGAACGATGACGTCTGATACAATCGTCTCAGCATAAATTTGAGCGTTGAGGTTGCCTCTGATCCAAATCAACTCAGTTCTTCCGCCGATCCAAATACCCGCCCATACCATGATGGTTCCACCACTATAAGGATGGACTTCCTGGCAGGATTTTAATCGCTGTTGGCGTCCAGGGGTTCTCCAGTGTCGTATACGTCTTGTATCCGGTCTCATACCAAAACGAGACTCATCAGAAAAGCACACGAAACGCCATTGTTCTTCTGCCCAATTTCTGTGTTCAAGAGCCCATTGATATCGAATCCTACGATTGTGCATTGCTATAGGTGGTACCCGTAGCGGTCTTCGGGAATGAAGGTTCACTTCATGCAAGCGGTTTCTGACTGTTTGGTCGCTAATTAAGTTCCCTGAAGAGTGATGAAGCCTCACGGCTAACATCATGGCAGTTATTGTTGGAGCTCTTCGAGTTAAGATTTGAATATATCGGTCTTGTCTCCGTGTGGTGCAGCGATACCGTCCTCCATGGCGCTCAGCCACGGTACCAGTGCTTCGGTAACGTGTCCAAAGTCGACTGATAACACTCTTGACTTGTATTCAGAGCTAAAGCCACAGTACGTTGCCGGGAACCAGCTTCTATCATTCCCACGGCTCTGAGCATTTCTTCCCTGCTTAAATGACGTCGCCGCTCCATAATAACGTTGGTTTTAATCAGTAGTAGGGAAACAGTAGCACTAATAATGTCTTCAATGCGTTGTATGTTTTTATAGGGAAAATATTGACAGCTGATTTTCATCTTTTACTCGAATTTGATTCACAGTTCCTGATTCAAATTATGAAATGCACCAAAAAGGATCCATATAAATTTATAAAATCATAAATTTATTACAAAGCCACATCTCAATCTCAAGAAATCCGCTTAAAAATGCTTGATCCCTAGACACTTTTGATGTGTGTATTTAACTATTAATGGCACCCGTGGGGTGCCGAGTTAGAATTGCATCCCCCCATCTCCTCTCGTTGGGTGTCGTAAGAGGTGACTAAGCGAGAACAGGAAGACGGCCAGCAGCGCCTTTCTTTTGGATTTATCTTCCATCTATACTGCGATCCCCAAGCCGTCTGCAAAGTGTCTTTTTGCAGCCTGGCTACAACAAGGCAAGTATTAATTTACCTGCTGTCTTCTAATAATGTCTTGCATTATTCTTTGCAACATTGCTTTTTGTGGTAAAGGACCCATTAAAAGCGTATGGTGGGCACACGCTTCTTCGGCAAAAAAATGGAATTTCTTATAAACTACTTTTTTTGTAAAATTTACCTGTGACGCATTCTCGGGAGTAACCGACATTGTAGAGGGGAATATCTCGGTATCTTCACTGGCTTAGACTGTTGTAGGTAAGATAGATCAGACCAGAAGGATACGTGAGCATACCTTTTTTTTATTCAAATTCATATACTTACTTACGTTTTTGCCTGACCGCAATCGCATCTGATGTTATGCAGTGATGCACTTTTGGATGGTAGGTAATGCTGCAACTTTGTGAACAACAACTTTGTGAATTGACGTAGTTGCTAGCTTAGCGAATCCAAAACTAATTAGGTAGAAGTATTTAGGATAATTGAAATTAATCTAATTTTACGGTTTATATCGCGCTTTATTTTTGAATTACCCGACGGTTCGAGTACTTTACAGCATTCTTGGTCACGGGTGGACTGAAGTGGTAGCTGTCCATACGTCATAGCTGAGCGTTGCATCAAAACGCTTGGACAGTGGCGCTTTTGCACCTAAGGCCTCATTTACGGAGACGCGGGGCGTCGCGCGTCGCGTGTGGCGTGGCGTCTCGCGGCGCGTCGGACGTTTTTATTGTTTACGTAGCGGCGGCGCGTGAAGCGGTGCGTATCATCGCACGCGTAAACACAAACTTATAGCAATATATGATGCTGTTTATAGAGACGCGAGGCGGGAAGAGTGGCGGGGCATGCCGCAGCGCCCGCGGCGTTTTAACATACAATTTTCTTCTAAAAAAAAACGATCATATCATACTCCTTTGCGATAGTGACTACGTCTGTGTTACACGATTACCAAATAGACTGGCAAAAGGTTCCGCCACAGGCATCGCTTCATCGAGAATCGCCGCTGCGTGCGCCGCCGCGATTAACGCCGCGTGGGACGTGACGATGCCATCCGCGGGCTCCGCCGTAAAACACGCTCAATTTCAAGCAAACGCGTGTAAAATCGCTTCTCTGTAAACGCACTCATACAACGCCCTACATTTGAATTTAGTGCGCGCCGCGCAGCCACACGCGACGCGCGACGCCCCGCGTCTCCGTAAATGAGGCCTTATACATTTGCTTTACCTATATTTACAAAAAATCATCTACCGCCAATACAAAAGTGTCATGGCCGACGATAAGGGGAGTGTCGTTTTTGCTTCTCAAACGATATTTCAAACCTGTTTTTCTATGGTACAGTGCTAATATTGTATTCAAACGAGTTGAACCATTCGATAGGTTTCAAAATACTCTACCAGATGGCATTCTTAGTTCAGTTTGAGCCAAAATGGACATTGACGCTTTTGCTTTTAGCCCCCCTCAATTATTATTGAAACGTCGGATAATTAAAATAAAAAATAAACCGCGATATAATACGTAAAATTAGTTTTATATCAATGTGTAATATTCGCGTAAATATCAGAAATCATAATATTTGGGTTGCATAATTAATAAAACAAGTACCTGAATACATTATTTTTTTTAATTTACATCGATTTATAAAATTACGTACAATCTAATAATACAAGTTCGTAGGTTGAAAAATACAAACACGTTGCTTTTTCACTTCACACAAAGTTTGACTAGAATAATTTCGAGGTTTGTACTTACATGCAGTAATTTAATAGGTACCTACAACTTCCTAGAGAACATTCACTGAAGTCCGTAAATTAAAGTAAATAAATGACTTAGTTGACTAGATTAACCTGTAGTTCATCTGCAATTAGGGCGATAGTTTACCTACCTATACTATATACCTTTACAATTTCTTGTATCCCCATAAGATACGTAGTATTTACAAAATGCATGATTTAGTTTATTTCGATTCACACAATAATCTTAATAATCTTTGATTTGATCACGGTGTTGTTTAAAATAATATGTTCCGATACTGGTGTTAGCTAGAATCAAGCTATTAATCCTGGTGTTCCGTAACGCACCACGATAACACAAAGATGTAAAACCAATGATATTTTATACAATAGAAATGCCATTAGCGCACGAAAAGTAAAATTATGAAATTCAACCAATTCGGTGAACTAGCAGTAAGTCACGCGCACGAACCTGTATTTTACGAAGTAAATATAAATCCGCGTCAGTAAAATGTAACGAACGTGACGTGTGCCTTTGAAAATCAAGTAAAATGCCTTCATGCGTATTTAAAAAATGCACAAAGTACCTACTGTACAAAAGTAAAATAATAAGGAAAGGATATAATACCTTAACTATATAGTTAATCCTCATTTTTAATTACATTAGTCACAATTTTTGGCGCGCATTAGTAGGGATATAACATTTCTATGGTTTATAATATCATTGTGTAAAACAAAATCTAAGCAAATAATGTTGACTGTTGAAAAATATTACGTAAGTATTTTTTTCTAATAGAGTGCATAAAGTAAGTAAAATACTATGACTGTGTTTCTTTTTCTAAATTATCATATTATCTCAATTATTAAAACAATAGTTTGGACATAGCATAAAATAATAGTAAATTATAAAATTAAAGCTAGTTCATAGTTAGTTCATATTGATATTATGTACAATATAGGTCTCTGCTACCACATGATAGATATTTATTACTTAGACACTCACTAAATATACATCCCTAGAATTATATACATTTTAATGCTATTAATACAGTCAGTAGGACCCCTACGTTGATAGATAAAGCTCTAACTGTACTAGATTTATCTTTTATATACTTACTACACGAATATAATTATGTATTCTGTACACTATATACAAAGTATAAATTCCAAATTAGACATATTAGTGAACTCCATAGAACGATGATTTTATAATTATATTTCAGGTATCCTTAGGTGTTGTCAAAACTCAAAAAGGAATGCTGGTGCTGGATGGCATGATCACAGTAATCTTGAGATCTAACCTGATGTTAGTGCGTTTGCAATTTACTTATAAGGCAATTTAATTACGCTGTCGATATTCTCAGTTTAACATGAAGTGTTTGTTACACTAATTACATTTTAGTCAAGTGCAGTATTTCTTGCAACGTAAAGAAATGATGAGGTGTCCGGATAAGAAGAGCACCCTCCCATCTCCTCCCGTTGGGTGGCCGTAAGATAAGGGCCGATTAAGGGAAAACAAAAAGAAGGGCAGCAGCGTCTTTCTATTGGATCCTACCACACCTATATACTGCTATCCCCAAGACGCCTGCCAAGCGCGGGGATTATGGTAACCCCTCCCTTCTAAGGGTAAGCCTTTGTTTAATAGTGAAAGTCTTTCGGCTATTGCTAAAAGAAATGATAATTACAATCATATCAATCTATATTATGGTAGCAATAAAAACACGTAATCTTTGACCATATTTCACCAACATTCTAAAACTGATCAGCGTAATACTTATTCAGGTTCAACGCGGATTCCTGACAGTTCGTGTCACTGAAAGAAAACGTATTAGACGTACTGGTCTCAGTGAATTTCACTGTGAGATCCGTGGCGGACGGCTGACGAGATCGCTGAGAGAGCCTCGCCTTCCGTGCGCCACGGTTCATGGTGAATCAATGATCTGTGCTGAAGTAGGAGTTCTGCATTAGGTAGAGCTTGTCTATGGGGTTGACGACGGCGCCGGTGCCGAGGTTGAGCGGCTCGTGGGCGGAGTGGCCGGCGTGCTGGTGGGAGTGGTGCTGAACCTCGAGGTTCTGCAGGCTCATTGTGTCGGAGGCGCCCTCGTCGAGCTGGTCGAAGTTGCTGCCGTCCAGCGATATATCGGAGCTGCAGAAACTATCACCGGAGTGGGCGGGATAGTCTGCGAAATGGGAAAAATAGATTAGTAATCGCAAGCGTGTATCAAACTTCTTTTGTCATGGTCAGTTGTTATGATATTAAGTAAGATGATAACGTTATAACTAGTGATAAAGTTAATAATGCTGGTTAGGAACAGAAGAATAGAAGACTCTAAATTAAATGTCTACTGGTGTTTTACGTTTTACCCAAATTATAAACATTTTTGCTATTTTTCGAATATTGTCTCTGCTAAAGAAATTTCTCTACGTAGCCTGTCGGATGGCGTAATGAAATAAAAGTACAGCCCCCTTAGCCAAGTTGTCTTTCTACAATAAATAAATAATAAATGGACATATTTTGTTTTCTATTCTCTTGCTTTCCGTATTGTAGGATATCAACTTGTCGGCCCAATTCACTAAAGGTTTTTTCAGAAAATTAGTTAAAAAATACATTGTATTGTCTTACCGTCGGGAGAATACGGTAAATTCGGGTTTAAAGGCTGACTTGATGCTGAATACGATCCATCAAGCCCTAAATAATTCCCATGCTCGCTAGATGGAGATTCTTGCTTGATACTCTTCTCATCCTTGTCTTTGTCCTTATCATTATTCTTCTCTCCCTCTTGCTTCGCCTTTCTCTGAATCTTCTTCATTTTGGCCCTCTGATTCTGGAACCATACTTGTACAACTCGTACACTCAGGCCGGTATCCTTCGCAAGAGCTTCCCGGACCTTCCTGCACGGTTTTGGACTGACCTCGAAAGAAGCTTTGAACTGCCGGCGCTGTGCTGACGTCAAAATGGTTCTCGGGCGTTTGGGACCTCTGCGGCCATCCCGGGGACGCTCCGAGTCATCCAGTATCATATCGTCTTCAGCGTGCTGCATCAGATACATTTCTTTTTCAAAATCCTGCCGGCAGAAGATCTGACCCGCTCGGATGACGTACTGTTCGCCTTTCTGCAGTGGCTGGCAACACATGACACAAACGAAGCATTGTATGTGGAACACGTACTGCTGGGCTCGCATGACCATCTCCTGTGGCAGGAGTCGGTCACCGCACCTGGTGCATTTCACCCCGAACAATCTAAGGGAATAAGAATGCTGATATTTGATAGACATACTCGGATTAATGTGCATTGCAATTCGCTTATTATGGCGCAGATAAAATTTCGCTTAGCAACTCGCTATGCTCGCTAGCTAAGACTATAACATTAAACCTACACATGATATTTAATTCTACATTATGCCTATTTGTAGTAGATTTTTGGTAAGTAAGGAGATTTCAAATTACCTATCATAGTCTGGTTTGCAGTATAGTTTCGCGTTTCTCGTGTAGCAAGTGTGTGCGAGTGGGCACCCGCACACGCAGCAGCTGAGGCAGTGCTCGTGCCAGGACAGCTCTCCGACCCTCATCAGGTAGCGGTCCTGGATTTTCTGTCCGCATCCCTCGCATATCTCCACAATCTTCTCTCGCTTGATGCTCGCGCTGAGTTCTGTCATGAAAAGACTATGGTTAGTAGCATGTGGTTGAGCTATAGAAAAGAAGGTATAACATATACACACATCAAAAGTGTCTAGGGATCAAGCATTTTTAAGCGGATTTCTTGAGATTGAGATGTGGCTTTGTAATAAATTTATGATTTTATAAATTTATATGGATCCTTTTTGGTGCATTTCATAATTTGAATCAGGAACTGTGAATCAAATTCGAGTAAAAGATGAAAATCAGCTGTCAATATTTTCCCTATAAAAACATACAACGCATTGAAGACATTATTAGTGCTACTGTTTCCCTACTACTGATTAAAACCAACGTTATTATGGAGCGGCGACGTCATTTAAGCAGGGAAGAAATGCTCAGAGCCGTGGGAATGATAGAAGCTGGTTCCCGGCAACGTACTGTGGCTTTAGCTCTGAATACAAGTCAGAGTGTTATCAGTCGACTTTGGACACGTTACCGAAGCACTGGTACCGTGGCTGAGCGCCATGGAGGACGGTATCGCTGCACCACACGGAGACAAGACCGATATATTCAAATCTTAACTCGAAGAGCTCCAACAATAACTGCCATGATGTTAGCCGTGAGGCTTCATCACTCTTCAGGGAACTTAATTAGCGACCAAACAGTCAGAAACCGCTTGCATGAAGTGAACCTTCATTTCCGAAGACCGCTACGGGTACCACCTATAGCAATGCACAATCGTAGGATTCGATATCAATGGGCTCTTGAACACAGAAATTGGGCAGAAGAACAATGGCGTTTCGTGTGCTTTTCTGATGAGTCTCGTTTTGGTATGAGACCGGATACAAGACGTATACGACACTGGAGAACCCCTGGACGCCAACAGCGATTAAAATCCTGCCAGGAAGTCCATCCTTATAGTGGTGGAACCATCATGGTATGGGCGGGTATTTGGATCGGCGGAAGAACTGAGTTGATTTGGATCAGAGGCAACCTCAACGCTCAAATTTATGCTGAGACGATTGTATCAGACGTCATCGTTCCTCTACAAGTGCAAATCGGTCCCTTATTTCAGTTAATGCATGATAATGCACGACCGCACACCGCAAGAGTTGTAAGACAGACTCTCGCCGCAGCTAACATCAATGTCCTGCCCTGGCCTGCTCAGTCGCCAGACTTGAACCCGATTGAGCATGCATGGGATATGCTACAGAGAAGAGCTCTGCCGAATATGGAGGGTATCCAGTCGCAAGAAGACCTTTTTTTGTTGTTGCAACGAACATGGGCGGCCATTCCACAGCGTGATTTGGATGAACTCATTTTGAGTATGCCAAACCGATGTTCTTGTGTTGTTAGTGTTCGCGGTAGAAACACGGATTATTAATTGTTTAAGTTACCCAATAAAATTTTAAAGAAAACTGTTATTTCAGTCTTTTTTTCGAACTTTTGTGTTAGTGGTTCAAATGTCAAAAATCCCTTTATTAGGAAAATGGCAAATTTCTTTATTAATGCAAAGGTGACTTGGTTTATCGTTACTGTGACAAACGAAAACACTTTATTTGATGAATCCTTAAAGAAAATTTTAATTAATATCAATCAGGAGAAAAGTTATTGCAAAAATATATGTTGATCCCTAGACACTTTTGATGTGTGTACATTAATGGCATAGCTTACAAAGACTAAATTACAATTTTGATGAACGTAATATGTAGAAGTCTACTTATTTTTTAATATGTAGCTTGACTAAACTAACAGATATCTCGTACAGTTAGTGCATAGTTTAGAGTTAATGCATAATTATCTTATTACTGAGTGTAAATTTCAATACAAAATTAATAAGGGATGACTGATAATAACTCCTTACTAAAGTTAGAGTACGGTAGTTATCAACTAAAGCTTAAGTATGCTTGATTACAATGACATAGTTTACAACATTACTTATATTTAACATAAAATGATTGTATTGCAATTTGCAACCTTTGCAATTCTTGATCTAACCATGTTATTCAAAAATAATGATACAAGCAGCTAGCTAGGCAGTTGCCTGACCTTGCAATCAAACCTAACTTTAGATTTAAGAGTTTTTGCAGCAAATCGTGGCAGGTTATCGCTATTAAAAGAACTGTGTTATTATACGTTTTCGTACCAAAAAAATCCTATAAATACAGTTTTCTAGCAAATATTTCTTATTGTTGTAAATAATACCACTTTTGTACAAAACAAATTCAAAACGATTTTCGGTCAGTATTTCAATTTATTATTGTAACAAAGATAAATTTAAACCGAAATATAAAATGTGTATACCTATAGAGACGGCAGATATTTGTAAATACTTTGTCACCTACTCTGAATGTTATATTATCTACCGAATTACAGGCAATATCACAAGATAGTTAAGTATTACTAACTACTAACTTCAAAGATCTACGACATAATTAAGTAAGACATAAGTAAAGTAAGAATAATAACTTATTAAACAAATAATTTCGTTAATTGTGGCGTCCGCCGGGGGAGGCCATGTTCAGCATTGGACGTCTTCCGGCTGGTAATGATGATGATGATGAAACAAATATAATTATTTAAATTTTGACTTTCCCGTGGGGTACCGGGTTAGAATTGCATACCCCCAACTCCTCTCGTTGGTTGTCGTAAGAGACTAAGCGAGAACCCAGGAAGACGGGCAGCAGCGTCTTTCTTTTGAACTTATCTTCCACCTATACTGCGATCCCCAAGCCGCCTGCCAAGCGTGGGGATTATGGCAACCCCTCCCTTCTAAAGCCTTTGTTCAGCAGTGGACGTCTATCGGCTGCTAATGATGAATGATGATATTTTGACTCCTGTCACGGTTGCTAGAGTGATATTATAGTTAGCAGCTAGAGGCACAGCAAGAGAAATTTTTAATATTTGTTTCTTTTTCCTTTACCTTGACAAATAGGTAATGTTTCCCCAAATGGGTCATACTCAGAAAAAGTGTACATATAACGAAACTGATATGTAACGTAGCTGAGGATCAGTGTAACGAAACTGATATCATTAAGCAAAGTACAAACTGAATATAGAAATACCAAAAAATAATAAAATTATAGATTAGGTACTCATTCTACAAAAACAAGATTGGTTTAGAAGCTAAGCTTGAAACTCAACATTTTACGCCACGAAAAATACGTCAATAAGTTTTAATGTAATTATGATAATATTTTATCATTCATATAAATGTAACTTCGTAAACTCAGCTTTATAATTTCTCAGTTTCGTAACTAAACTGAAGACAAATTCTGATAAATTGTAACCTCAAATAATAACTCAGTTGCATACTGAGTTATTATTTGAGTATTTCTTGTATACACAATATCTGAATGTATTTAACAATATATTAATATGATTGACACGGTGGCGTGAAATAATACATTTTAATCGTATATTCTTACCAAAATAACAGCCGTTTATAACCCTGATTTTTTTCTTCCAAATAGGTTCAACACCAATCTCAACACACAGAACGTCGACGAAAACAAAATGGCCTCCGTGAATGATCACTATAGGAAGCACTGGTGTTGGCAATAAAATAAAATTACTTGCCGCCAGTATTAAACAAATGCGTTCAGAATTATTCATACGTAACTAACCCTGAGTAACGAAACGGTATAATTGTTGGACAAGATTAAGTAATATTATTTATTCACATACAAACGAATATTTTGTTATAAAAGAGCGATGTCTCCTGACACAGGTATCTTAGGATACCTAATAGGAGACATCTACATTTATATATGTTAATGTACCTTTTGAAGAAAATAAATAACTTTTTCATTTTTTCATTTTTCATTTATAATATATTTATTAACGATTCTAAGTAATAAAATGTATAGCAATACAAATGCTGGACTCAAAGAGGCCTATATAATAACAGTCAAACTTAACTAAATCGTTTAAAAGCCGTAACAACCAATTTTTTAATAATTGAGATCGCCGGTTGGACATTCAGAAATTGTATAGGGAGATATTTTACATTTGTTTTTCCATAATAATAAAACTAGGATTTGATGAAAGTATCATGTTATTTAAATAGAAATAATCGAATTTAAGTCTAGAGCTACGCGTAAAGACAACTAAAAATACTTGACTATGATATTTACATTTTAAATTTAAATCGAACTAAGTACTTGGACAAAATAAATGCCAAATGTACATTTTTTGTGAGTATGACCCAAATAATTTCTCTCACTGTCAATATATACCAGTAATCTTGGGTCTATCTACTGCCTACTGGCAGCAGATTATTAACAACCAACCGGTTCCTATAACACAATTTTAATCTTAAATCTTTTGAATTCGGATCATTTGTCGTGTTATACTTGTGTTTTTCAAAGATATTTAGTAGGTAAGCATAACATTGTATTTTCTATGAGAATGACTTTATGAGGTAGATAAATCTCAGATCGTGGATTAAGTTCGGATATAGAAACCTGACGTAAGTGGATATAATTAACGTTATCATTATTCTTTCTTGTCCAAGTAGATACATGCGTATAGAACTAATTGTTTTTTTTCCAAGTAGTCATACACTTAGAACTAAATGTAGAACCTATTTAACATAATAGGTACTAAATAAATAAGCAATACAGTCCGATATATTTATTTAAAGACTAGCTGACCCCACGCAGCTCCGCCTACGCTATTTTTACGTTAACTAAACTTTTAACAGACATTCGCATCGAATACATAATCTCTTTTTTTATAGTCGGTTAAAACTGGGACCCACTTTTTAATTGCTCTCCGAAGCACGGACCCGTTTAGTTCAATGGCGTTAAACGGTCACCCATCTATTTAATGACCTTACCTAACGTTGCTTAACCCGATCGATTACAAAACCTCGATAACAACTCTCTATGAGTGTTCCCTTACTAATATTTATTATATTATAAAGAAAAATTGATAAAATCGGACCAAGCGTATAACCAACTACCCATTTTGACTTTAATCCCCTCTCCTAAAAGAACCGTGCTAGATTACGGGATAAAAAGTATCCTATGTCCTACCTCGTAGTAAGATCTCAAATCATGCCAAGTTTCATTTGAATCCATTCAGTAGTTTCGGCGTGATGCGCAGCCGTGATACAGACAGACAGACAGACAGACAGACAGACAAAAATTAAAAAAAATATATTTTCGGCCTCCGTATCTGTTATAGAATGTCCTACAAATATAATTTTCAAAATATCTTCAATGTACAGAATTGGATATGTTACAGTTTTATTATAAGTATAGATAGATATAGATAACATAAAAAAGCACACTTGAGCTAATCTTAGCGAAATTGAACTAACTAACATGCATAGAACAGACATCAAACTTTAATTAATCTCGAAATAAATTCGTTTTTGTTTGGTGCGTTTTAGTATAACTAGATCTAATTTAAATTGCATTTGTGAATTGAAGTGTGTGCACATCCTACACTTACAATAGGTCTCTAGCTCTCCGCCACGAATTTTGCAACATCAGTCTAACTAAACGTAACATCTACAGTTAGAACGGTTTTCGAAGGAAAATAAAGGTCGCACGTCACGACGCGTTCCTAAGACTGCTGGGGTGTTTTGGGGTGGGACACGCCTCCGGGAGGTGGGGTGGGGCGTGCCCCAGGTCACCCGGGTCATGGCGATCAAACTCGGCCAACAAAATGTCGGCGTTAACCGTTGTCGTGACGGTTAATCGATGTACAAACTTGAAAGCAAATCGGCACTTTCGCTTAAAAAGTATAGGTATTTGTGCGACTTTGACTCGTACTTTATTTCCCTTTGTTAAGTGTTTATGGTATGTAAGTACATATACCTGCACTATTTAGTAATGGAAGACAGGTATATAGGTCCTTTGTTTGCTTTTAGTATCTGACCAAAATATCCGTTTTTGACAAGTGCTTAGTTGGTAGGTATGTTTCTTGTGCAAGGGACTGTTGGGTGGGCACCACTACAATATCAGATATTTCTTATTATATGCGTAATATTCATATACCTACCTTATGTTCGTCTCTATAGGTAAGGTATTAAGCAAATGTAACCAATTACAAGAATGTATGTATGTAAGTAAGTATTAAAATTAGATATGCCTCCACCTACCTTAAAATTGGAAACTACCAAAATCAATTTTTTTTGGACCAACGCAAAGAAGAGTTTTGTGCTTTGTGTGTTTTTATAATTACTTACGTAAGTTTGAAGCCTTTATCTGACTGTAGTGTAGATAATTCTCAAAAGAATGTACACTTTTGAATGCAAATGTTTTCAGCAATTTTTAATGTAACCTTGCTCAGCCGTAGGTGTAATAAGAGTTCGTATTGTAATTATTATTAGGTATTTAATTATGTCTACCTACTTACTTGTTGTAATAGTTTCAGTACCGTTCAAATCAAAGTCAAATTCAAAATAATTTATTTCAAATAGGCTTAACGCTAGCACTTTTGAACGGTTAATTGTTTTTTAATTATTTTTTAAAAAGCTACTACCGGATCAGAACGCGGCCTCAACTGAGAAGATCCGGCAACAAAGTCAGCGGGCTTGTCATTTTTTTTATTTTTATTTTTAACATTGATTGTCATGTTACAATTAGATAAGCATCAGCGACAGTGTGTCTTGCCGTTCAAAAGATCAAATTTAAGAAAAACGAATTAAGTACCTACAACAAACTAAAAGGCTAAAGTTAAATATCCCTTTACTACTAAGTAATAGTGCAAGTTTCACTCAAATCGTTTGAGGATTGTAAAGGATTAACCGTTTGAGGTAAGCGATAGATTAACTTTTTAACCGGCTTCAAAAAGAAGGTTCTCTATTCTACGCGTATGTATGTAATATTGATAAAAATGCGTAATATTAATATATGTTAGTCTATGTGGGCTTCTAAACAAATTTACTAAATTTTATGAGTGTATGTATGTATGTAGGTTTGTCCACGGATTTCTCAGAAACTACAAGTCCGATTTTGAAAATTCTTTTTGCAATAGTTAGAGTATTTTTCAACTTAGGGTAGAGTACAAGTTTCATCAAAATCGGTCCAGTAGTTTAAGAGATATAAACTTTTTATGTTTTCAGTAAGTTACTGTAACCCCCCCCCCCCCCCCCCCAACCCCCCCAAAACAATGATAGACACAAATTGTATACGGCCCCCAGTCCCCGGCGGCTCCTCTATTCCTCGCCTTGGTAGCAGGCGGGGTAACGGTCGAGCAGGGGGTGCTAAGAATCTCCGGCAGATGCCCCGCTACCACCCCCACCGAACTTTCGCCCTGGCAACACACAACATCCGCACGATGAGGACCGATGAGAAGATTGTCGAGCTGGAGGAAGAATTGAGCAAGTTGCGTTGGGATATCTTGGGATTATCTGAAATCCGACGAGAGGGACAGGATACGATAACCCTTGATTCTGGCAACATGCTCTTCTTCCGGGAAGGAGACCGGAAATCCCAGGGTGGTGTCGGGTTTCTCGTCCGTAAGTCCCTTATTAACAACGTGATTAAGGTCGATAGTGTGTCGAGCAGGGTAGCGTACCTTATACTCTGAATAACCAGTCGGTATTCGTTGAAGGTTATACAGGTTTACGCGCCGACCTCGGCACACCCTGACGATGAAGTAGAGGCTATGTATGAGGAGATAGCAGAAGCCATACATACCTCCAAAACACACTTCACCGTTGTTATGGGGGACTTCAACGCAAAGGTGGGCACACGGAATGGCGATGAGTTGAGAGTGGGGTCTTATGGGTACGGGCAGCGGAACCAAAGGGGCCAGCGGCTGGTCGACTTCATGGAGAAGGAGGGACTCTTTGTGATGAACTCCTTCTTCAAGAAGCGACCATCCAGGAAGTGGACGTGGATAAGCCCCGATGGTTCAACCAAAAATGAGATCGCCTTCATCATGACGACCAAGAAACATATATTCGATGATGTCTCCGTGATCGGCAGGGTGAAAACCGGTAGCGATCACCGCATTGTTAGAGGCACATTGAATATCAATGTCAAGCTCGAGAGGTCTCGTCTGATGAAGTCCACGCTCCGTCCGGGAACCGCCCAAATCCGAAACCCCGAAGACTTTCAACTCGAACTACACAATCGCTTTCAGTGCCTAGCCGAATGCGAAACTGCGGACGAGTTAAACAATGGGTTGGTGCAAACTGTCCATGCAGTGGGGTCCAAGTTCTTTAAGACTCCACGCCGTAATAAGCCTCAGAAGCTCTCCAATCAAACCATTAAGTTAATGGAAACCCGGACTGAGATGAGACTGCAATCTTCAACTGATATGTCAGAATATGCTGAACTCAATAGACGAATCTCGAAATCCATGCGTCACGACTTGCGTTCCTATAATACAGCATGTATTAAGGACGCGATTGAGCGGAACCAAGGCTCTAAAGTGTTCGCAAAGAATTCGTCTATTGGGCGCAGCCACATGACCAGGCTGAAGATCGACGACGGCAGTGTCATCTCATCGAAACCGGAGATATTGAGAGAGCTCGAGAGGTTTTACGGACAGTTATACACCTCTACACAGGAACCCATTGTCAGAACAGCTCAGGATACCAGAGCCAAATTAACCCGACACTACACTGAGGACATCCCAGACATCAGCCTGTACGAGATTAGAATGGCTCTCAAACAGCTTAAGAACAACAAGGCGCCTGGTGAAGACGGAATCACAACAGAACTTCTGAGAGCGGGTGGAAAACCGGTACTTTTAGTCCTCCAGAAGTTATTTAATTCCGTCTTACTCGAGGGTACTACGCCAGAAGCATGGCACAGGAGTGTGGTGGTTCTTTTCTTCAAAAAAGGTGATAACACCTTGTTGAAGAACTATAGACCCATCTCACTCCTGAGCCATGTATACAAGCTGTTTTCGAGAGTCATTACGAACCGTCTCGAACGCAGGTTTGATGACTTCCAGCCTCCCGAACAAGCCGGATTCCGAAAAGGCTTTAGCACCGTAGACCACATACATACGCTCCGCCAGATTATACAGAAGACCGAGGAGTATAATCGGCCATTATGTCTAGCGTTTGTGGACTACGAAAAAGCCTTCGATTCAATCGAGACCTGGGCGGTATTGCAGTCCCTCCAGCGGTGCCACATTGACTATAGGTACATCGAAGTGTTGAAGTGTTTGTACAGCAACGCCACCATGTCGATCCGACTACAGGACGAGAGCACGAAACCAATCCCATTGCAGCGAGGTGTGAGACAGGGAGGCGTTATTTCTCCGAAACTGTTCTCAAACGCATTGGAGGACGTTTTCAAGCTCTTGGACTGGTACGGATTCGGCATCAACATCAATGGCGAATACATCACTCACCTTCGTTTTGCCGATGATATAGTCATTGTGGCAGAGTCGCTGGAGGACCTCAATACGATACTCAGTGACCTCAGTAGCGTTTCCCAACAGGTGGGTCTTAAAATGAACATGGACAAGACGAAGATCATGTCTAATGTCCATGTTGCACCCGTACCGGTAGTTTTTGGGAACGATACAGTCGAAGTTGTTGACCACTACGTATACCTAGGACAAACTATCCAGTTAGGTTGGTCCAACTTCGACAAAGAGGTCGCCCGAAGGATGGGCAGCGTTCGGGAAACTACGTGACATCTTCTCATCAGAAATTCCGCAGTGCCTGAAGACAAAGGTTTATAACCAGTGTGTGTCGCCAGTGATGACATATGGTACTGAGACGTGGTCTTTAACAGCTGGCCTTTTGGAAAAGCTCAGAGTCACACAACGAGCTATGGAGAGAGCTATGCTAGGAGTTTCTTTGCGCGACCGAAATGTGGAGATTCGCCAAAGAACTAAGGTTACCGACATAGCTCTCAGAATCTGCAAGTTGAAGTGGCAATGGGCAGGCCACATCGCTCGAAGAACCGATAACCGTTGGGGAAGAAAGGTTCTCGAGTGGCGACCACGAACCGGAAGACGCAGCGTAGGCAGGCCTCCCACTAGGTGGACCGACGACATTGTTCGCGTCGCAGGAAACCGGTGGATGCAAATAGCAAATTGTCGTTCATTGTGGCGGTCTAAGGGGGAGGCCTTTGTTCAGCAGTGGACGTCTTCCGGCTGGTGATGATGATGATGACTGTAACGTAGACGTTCGAGTTGCGTGATAGTGCTGATACCTATTTTGGTAAAATAAGTCACTAAAAAGTGTTAAATAAACTATTAAAAAAAAAAAATACCGACTTCTAAGTAAATTATATAAAAAGCATAAAATAACGAAAATATATTGAAGTCGGTGTCAGCTGGTGCTAGTGTTAGTTAACATGATGTGCTAGCACCGACTTCAATATATTTTCGTTATTTTATGCTATTTATATAATTTACTTAGAAGTCGTTTTTTTTTTAAATAGTTTATGCTACTTAAGATGATGTAGTAGGCTAAATTATTCGATGATGATCTATCATCATTTATTTTGTAATTTAGTAACTTTACAACCGTTATTTAATATTGGAGACATTGCGAGCAATATTTTCCCCCACTTCATGTTTACTGATCTCAATTACTCCATTAACAGGAAAACTATGAAGGTACAAAATACTAGGTGTAAAATGAAATACTTTTTGATGCAAAGAAAACCAATTTCAGAAAATGACGAAACGAACGAAATAAGAAATAGGCTAGAGCACAGACACAGAGTAGCTTTTTTTCGCAGGGGAAACCTTCAGAAGGTCCCCGCGGTCTGTGAGGCTCGATCGGGGTATGTGGCATTCTTACCCACTAAAACCTCCGCGGCTGTTGCATCAGTACATGAGAGGGGACCCCCGTGCTCTGCACCAGGAGCCCCTCAGTGTCTTGCCTTTGAGCCCAACGCCGGGGGGCGCATTATAGCCCCCCGGAAACCAAACACGGTGCTCACGGGTACGGATGTCCGCCGCCGTCCTCCTCGGAGTCGCCGCCGTACTCGGTGGACGTCCTAGGGCCCACACCCCGAACGTCCAACGACTTCGAATTCCAACTAGCGACCTGCCCCATATTGCACGGGTGTCATTTAGAAAATAATGTTTTCAGTTACCTTCATAAAAACTTAATTCGGTTATTTTATAGAATAGGTACATAGGTATTTAACCTTTACTGATAAACTAACTGATGGTGAAAACCGCTTTAAAATACGTTGCGTGTTTTTAGAAGAGTTACCGGATATACAGACAGACGCGGAAAGCTACTTACTTGGTTTTATACTATGTAAAAAAGACGTAAATAAACTGTACATATTTAGCTGTCAATAGTGTACGTGGTGAACGTTCCTTCAGTTCGGACTCCAGACCATCGATATGATATTTAAACTAGATTAGGTGTTAGGGTTCGAAAAGTGGCACAAAGAAATAGCGCCCTTGTGTCGCTATTCCTTTTCGAGCCACAGGCTGACAAAATTATTATTGCCGATAGGAGTGTCGCTACTGTCTATATGAAACTGTCAAAGTACACGTCATTATCATAATAAAACCGTTAGTTCACGTTTCCGCCACCAGTACAGGTGAGTCTGCGACCTCCGTGACTCTCAGCTGTGACTACATTTTAGATGTCATTTTGTTAGTGAATGTTTATCTAGTTTAAATATTATATCAATACTCCGGACTAAGCGATTTGCTTCTACATTTATAATACGCACAGCTAAGGACTTTAACAGTTTGCCGGGGTACCAGATTAGCGCCTGTTTGTAATGACGTGGGTTTCTTCAAGACTATAGTGAATAGGCTTTTGATAAGCTACTGTGCTTTACCATCCCCAATTGCACCACCGCTTTCCATCAAGTGGGACTACAGTCTCAAGCACTGGCTTATATTTTTAGTAAAAAAATACTATCTTCGTGATGTAGTAAACATTGCTTATCACAAAACGAAGCATATTGCAAGCTTAGAAGGCAAGATAGCCGAGATCTAGAAATTAACTGATATAGGGGGCTATACTTATTTCAGAGCAAAACACAAATCTGTTTCGAAGGGAATATACATGACCAGGCTAGGACCCGACGGCGGGTGAGAGTTGTAGAGCGTTAGATGATGATGATGTTACAACGTAATCTAAAGCGGAGTCTGGGTTTGAAATCTAATAACAAAAGCCTCAGGTGCCGAGCAGTAGTGCAACTATAAGGAGAACGATTTATCAGAGAGGAAGGACGTCAAAATGCGATTATGCGATGTTAGCCTAGTGGATAAGAGTTCTTGGCGCCATCGCCACGCCGCGCCGCGACGGTTCCAAATACACGCCACCTTAGCAACACCATTGGTTTACGCTTTGTATAAGGAAATCATAAATGGACTTAATTATCAAAGGATTTCAGCGTAAAAAATTTACTTTGCTGTTACATTGATGCCGTCAAGACATTTAGGAAAACCCCAGAAATTATTTGAAAAGTATGTTTAATTCACCGTTCCGTCGTGGTGGGTTATGTATGGACTACGATGTCGAGGAGCAACTTGCCCAGCGTTAGGTCTCAACGGATTAATAGATATTACTTATATACGTCAATATTTTTAATGAGAACCTAATAGGCAATGCTATTTAAATATTCGCTCGTCTGGCTAGCACACTTATGTAATAAAGCCAAGCTAAGCAATTTCTGGAGGATTTTTTGAAAATCCTACGTCATGGTGATTCTTACGTCTGATCTCGTAAGTGAGCTAAGTCGCAATTTTCTGGCCTGGTATTTTGTTTATTTTAGTTCTTGACGTCCATTATTTTTGACTACGATTAATAAAATTAGATACCTAAACACCACTAAAAATGCATTGCGAGGAATGAAAGAGATGCACAATCATGACGTATTTTTTATTATCTGAGATGCCTAACATCTGAAGTCATGGGTTAAAGATGTTATTTTGACCTTTATTTTCAATGCAATAAGCTAAGGTTTTCAACAAATATAACCATTAGTTTTTTTCATCTTTTAGTGAGGATTCCATTTATGTTCTTGTTTTTAGGTGAAAACTTCTTTTTAACTGAAAAAAAGATAAAATCTTTTTAAAAAAAATTTGAACCGACTTCAATATCACTGAAAAGTATAAAATAATTTAAATATTATTGAAGTTGGTGTTAGCTTACCGGCTGTGTATATTTGGCACCAACTTCAATAATATTTAAATTATTTTATGCTTTTCAGTGATATTGAAGTCGGTTCAATTTTTTTTTTAAAAAGATTTTATTTTAAACTTTTTAGTGATATTTTCATCACATTATCGTCTATATAGTTTTACATAATTCATGTTTCTTCAGAAACTCAGAAACTATTTATCCGGTCGTAATGAAATTTGCATGGAATCATCATAGTAGTTTACTCTCTCGAATAGAAAAAGAATCATCGCAATCGGTTCATAATTGTCAGAGCAATGTAATGGAGAACATCAGTTTTATGGTTTTTACCAGATAAATTCCTCCACATCGTTCATGTTCCTCCAGGAAGTTCTTATCCGGTTGTAATAATTCAATTCATACAGATTTAATACAGTGGTTTCTTCTTTCGAATAAAAAAAGAATCATTGAAATTGGTAAATATTTGCCAGAGTTATGACCATTTTTGTCCTTAAAAAGCGACATAAAGTCATCGATATAGGCTTTCCTGCAGCTCTCAGTGCGCAGTCACCATTCTTGTTTTTTCAGGAACTACTTATTACTACGCATTTTTTTTTATGGGACCCAATTAATGGATTGAAGAATGGATGGAAGAAAGATTTTTTCAAATCGGTTCATAATTGACAGAGTTATGCGCGAACATACATAAAAAAAATATATATATATATACAGAAAAATTGAGAACCTCCTCCTTTTTTGAAGTCGGTTAAAAATATCACTGACAACTATCAAGATTTGACATTTTTATTTATATGTAAAAATGTAAAAAAATGGATTACCTCGCAATTTAGCAATAGCCGAAAGAGCGAGTATAATTGCACTACATAACGATGGTCTCATACATATTAGTGAGATTTACAATGTGTCGGTAAGTTTTATTAAGTTCACCGTGCCTTAGTATAAATATTAAACATTTTATATTTTTTCTATAAGCATTTATTTAGTTAATCTTTAATTTTAGAAACAAGTCGTTGGTCTTTGGATTACACGTGAAGGCGAAGATGGAAATTTAAATGATCTTCGTCGAAGCGACCGCGCCTGCGATGCGTAGGGTAGAATGGGTACGGTTGAAACAATTTCTCTTATATCGTCCATAGTTTTGCTTTTTATATTCCGAGTGATGATGAAGATATGTTAAATAAAAGAGCATGTTTCGATCTACTAATAGGCAATGTGATCTTAGTTCCAGGTGTGTTATTTTTAACAGTAGTACAAATTGGAAAAAAAATCCGTATTGTTTCAAACGTCCCCATACCAGGGGCGGTTGAAACAGTGATTGGGGTCAGTTAAAACACATGCGAATAACACAAAATATAATTTATAACATGTTTTATTTACTGTTTAAGGATCTCTTTGACAATAATAATCAGTCTTCATTGTTTTAAATACTTCAAACGATACTTTTAATCAGCCTTTAAAGTTTTTAGAGCACGCTAGCTAGAATCTAGGTATATTACCAGCCATACGTAACTATATATTACATAACAGAGACTTATAATTTACGTAAATTTACAAAAAATAAAACGAAGATCAGCTATTTGTTTTTTTAACATAACAAACTAAAAAAAAGATATTTAACGATAAGAAGACAAAGAGGAATTCTCTTTCTTCTTTGTCTTTCATTAATAAATCAATCATTAAGTTAAATATAACGATTAATCTGAGTCGCGGTTTTGGCAAGCATAGTTAAAACCACCTTCTGTACATTCCTCGTGAGCCCACAGTTTACAAATAGTGCATTGTAGCCACTTTTCTCCGGACCTGCTCGCTGAATGCCTGGTGCCATACAAACAAGACAGAAGCACTCTTCTTCTTCTGATGATTTTTCTTTTTTCCTTTCATGGTGTTTCTTTTGCTTTTTTCTATATCCAATTGCTTCTTCTTTCCTTCATTCAGTTACTTCATAACTTGCTTAACTCAATAAAAACGATGTTTCAACCGTCCCCAAAAAAAATGTTTCAACCGTCCGTCCCCAACTCCTGCTTTAGGTAAAAAACAGTTATAGTAATTGTAAAAGCAATTAAACATAAAAACTAGTCACAGTACCATATTGTACAAGCTTTATTTCAAACATATACGCACACTCAATACTCTCACTTTAATAGAAACCACAATAATTGGAAAACTCTGCGAGCAAAAATACTTAGTTTTGGTTAAAAAAACACAATAACTCTTAAAAACGTTTAAAGCACGTGGAGAGCAACGTAACACTGTTGTTCGTGTTCGGACCGGTCATCCGCTTGATTCTCCCCTTGGACCCCTCACCGCAAAGGGTTTGCGAGATATTCGTGTTGTTTCAACCGTCCTTTGTTTCAACCATACCCAGTCTACCCTATATGAAAAGAATGGTTTCACACCGACTGAACATTTTGCCGAAATGTTTCATGTTTACTTGGGATTGCATTACAGGCATTATGCAAAAAAAAATACATATGACTGACGCTCATAAAATTGCTTGACTGAATTTTGCTAGAGAACACTTGAATTTCGATTGGAATAACACTGAGTTCTGTGTCCAACCGCTACGAAAGAACGAAGGAAGCTCTGAAACGGCAATGTAATGAGATATGGGAGGAAACCCGCGGATCTGATTTCAATGGGTGACCGTCTCCAAGCTGTCATAGACGCAAATGGCGGTTACACGAGCTATTAATATGACTATTATAGATTTTTGCATTTTTTAAATTGAATGTGTCTGTTAAATTTCTTCCTTTTACCAGCAACTAGTTCGTTTGCAATTTTTATCAGTTATGTTATTTATTTATTGTATTGTATTACTGTATTGTATTTAATATGGTTATGTATACCTAATTGTATTTTTATTTTATTACGGATAAAGTTGTTTTTGGAAAGACTTACTCGTATTCTTCTTTCACTCCTATCTCTATTAATCCATACTTTAGTATTATAAATGTGAAAGTGTGGTTCGTTTTTTGACCACCTTTCATGACTGAACCACTGGACGGATTTTGATGAAATTTGGTTTGAATATTGTTTGAACTTCGGAGATAATAGCTTACCTTTTGGTGTTATAACCTACATTCATATGGGTGGAGCTGCGGGCGAAAGCTAGTTATTTTATAAGTGCGAAAAAAAACCAAAATGCTACCTACTATACCTATAATACCTTTTTACAATAGAAATAAAGAGCACTATTTGCAAGAAAATTAGGATTATTTAAATCTAACCTCTTGATATCAGCTAAGCTGATAAATAGAAGTGTAAGACGAAATTTGGCTCAAAATTCGCCTTGCACCGTATAAACATAATTTTTAGACAAATGTGAGGGTTACCTATCAGATGCTACAATTTAAATTAGGAACACAAGGCAAAGTTTTGACGTTTCTACAATAAATGATAAAGAGAGCAGTATGAATTACAAGGGAAAATCAACCTTGTTGTTTTATGACGTGCATATGAACTTCAACCGTATGGTGGTAAACCAAATTTTTGGCTGACCGTACAAATACATTTGTGATTAATTCTATTGTTTAAAGCGTTTGTTGTCCGTGGTACCACCAATAGTACCACCAGTGGTACCACGGACAATTTTTTTTGTCCGTGGTACCACTGGGGTACTACGGACAACTCCGTGGTACCACCAGAGATAAATTAATTAGATTTAAATAATATTCTATTATTTTCGTTATTTTTAATAGTTTACTGGGTAATAGAAACTTGAGTAATAAAATCGACAAATTATTACCGGAAGTACTAGGGTAGCATAAAATAGCAGGTGCATAATTTTGTGCCTTATCTTTTATGAGCATATGAATGTGGTGTAAAGCTAACATACTAGAAGTACCAGGGAAGCATAGGACATAAAGCAGTGTCCTCAAGTCCACCCCATGTGATTTTTAACTACGTCCAGGATATAGGTACCTACTGAGGATGCGGTACCTATTGAGTAGTAGCTAACATATATATAGCAGAAGTACCAGGGAAGCACAAAGGATAACTCGCCTCTTAATACATCCGTTACCCTCCCGGCCCTCACCTCTTGATTCGCGAAACCAATAAAAACCAGTAAGCCAGACATACTCTGGATATCACAAGACGTGAGGACTCCTCCATAAATCCTATACTAACCGGGTACTTAGCTCTAAACCACATTCATATACTCACACAAGACAAGGCACAAGATTATGCAACTCCTGTTTTATGCTACCCTAGTACTACTTCCGGTAATAATTTGTCGATTTTATTACGCAATACTGTGGTATTGCGTAGATATGTGTCTCTAGTATATTTTGGTTCTAGTATTAAAAATCACATTTTTAAATTTCATGTGTAATGTTCTGCAATACAAACAGTTCAACCCAGATACCAAGTAAACGATTACAAAATAAACGAAAATAATAAAATATTATTGAAATCTAATTAATTTATTCCTGGTGGTACCACGGAGTTGTCCGTGGTACCACTGCGGGTACCACAATTATTTTTGTCCGTGGTACCACTGGTGGTACTACTGGTGGTACCACGGACAACAAACGGTTTAAAGATATTGAGAATGCGTAACGGATTATCTATCAATTATTATTATGGAGTTTATCTCAAGAAGTAAAGTTTATCTCCCAAGATGAAACGGCAAAAAATCGATAATACCTAATAGTGTTCTCACAGCAAAATCCGGACAAAAGGTCCAGACTTTATTGAATAAACACTTCTTCTTTACATGGTATAAAACAAAGTCGCTTTCCTCGTCTGTCTATGAAAACCGCTTAAAAATCCGTAATGTGGTTAAGAGCGAGTTCGCGGATATACAGACAGAAAGATAATTTTTCACTGAAGGTATATGTAAGACTTAGATAAAACATCTTATTTAAGTTTTTATGTAAATAGAAAAAAAAACTTAATTACACCGGGTCACTACTTAGTTGTTTATAATAATTGAATACTGTCTAAAATTTAATTCGAAAATATTAGAAAAGTTCAATTTTTAAGAGGTAATGAAATGGACCTCAATTGCCTACTGTATAAGGTGTATGGATATTTCTTAATTTCTTTTTTGCACAAGTAACATATGTATATAATGTTCCTGATAGAAAAAATAAAAGAATTAACCTCCTTTCCTTTGAAATTAAATATAATGTAAAGTTAGTAGGTATGTTAGTCATATCTGAATAGCAATACAACATTTATAATAATTACTAGATAATTAGAAAGTAGAAATGCTACCAGTATTTTAGAAAAAAGAAGGAATAAGGAAGAAAAAGATATTCAATATAAAATGCAAACTAAAACTTCTTAAAATAATTTAGGTTATGGAACCCTTAGTAGGTACCCTACCCTCGCAATGCAGCAGAAGCTATGAGGTAATTTTATAGGTATAATATATTTTATAACAGGTTGATTATAAATTGTTCTTGTGAGCATACATATTTTTGTTTAAATTCTACAATAGAACAAATAAGAATACATGCCAGTGTAGATAAAACACAACAACCTATCGTAACTAAAACTAATTTTACCGATTATATTGCGATTTATTTTTCATTTTTGCGACATGGTTTAAATACAGGATACAACCCGGTACTTAAAACTGCAATGCTCATAGTCATACAGATATTATGCTTAAACTGCGACAAAATCTGTAAAATTAGTTTCATTCCAATATCGCGTAAATATAAAAAGTGTGTGCAATAAATAAATACTTACATTATATTAATCAATATGTACCTATGTACTATCAACGGGTTGGTTCCCAAATTGTTATCGACGTAGCAAAAATTTTTTTTTTTCAATTTGGCCACTGACCTGTTCTACCGGTGCAGGTAAGCGGCGGCTGCATGCCCTCCTGCATCAATCCTGTATTTATATTAGTGTAGAATTCTAACATTTTTCCATCCAACAGTCACTAATCACTTCCGTTCGAGAGACGCTCGCGGCGCGCCGGTCGTTCGCACAATGGTGCAGCCACCAATTTCTACCCTCGTCCTGTCCCCCTCCGGCTGCCACCAATAGCAGGCTTGGCCTCTCGTGGAGGCCCGCCCCTCGCACCCGTAACCCAACCTACCTATTATACAGATCAAAGCGATGATATTTCGCCGCTCGGCTGAAACGCAGCAAATTGTGTTTTTTCGTTTGTGAAAAAAAAAATCATCAGACTAGACGGCTGCCTGCCGCCGCGTGCTCCCGTTATTGAATTTCAAACATAATGAAAAATGATTTCTGATAGGTAATTAAATTTTTATCGACTATATTGAGATCGAATTCAACTTGATTGAAATTATTGAAAACCAGACTCAATGCAGATTTTTCCATTCGCAACACAGATGAGATTGGTTTTATAGATATAAAGAGAAATTCCCAAGTCAAGCCACACCGCGGCACCGCCAACCCCTGTACTGGCTAAACTGCTTTCCTTATAATTTATTATTGACTGACTACTGACTAAATATTTAAAGAATTCTGACTAGAGGATCTGTTGGTACATCACCGACCCGGCTAGTATTATCTATGCTACTACGCATATCCCTACTCTCTTTCTCTGATGTGCGCTCTCCATGTGCGGAAGACATATTTTGTATTGTATAAATTCATTTCCAAATATCTGTTTGCATCATTTGATTAGTAATTATTGTTATTCACAGAAGGAAAATAAAATACGGTAAAGTGTTTGTGTAGCGTTTTATTTTCAGCAAGGCTAAAAGATCCAACTGGATGATATTAATTACAGCCATGATTTCTTGTAAGTATGAGGCTTTTTTGGGACTATAGTCGCTGTTGTCCGCAGATGGTCATTACAATTTCATCGGGCAAGAGGGCGAGCGCTTATAGTACTCCAGCCAGAAGGGTAGGAGAGAGACAAGCTCGAGGGCACGGTCTGGACTTGGGCTTTCGCTTAAGAGAGAGCTGATTCTACCAGCAGTTCACAATTGGGCAAAAAACTCAGTGGAGTATAAGCTCGTCGTTGAGGTCGTATTCGTCGCACTTCGGCCTCGCCGGCGAGACCGGAGTATGATTGATAGTGAATATAAGACTCTTTGTGAATCATATTGTGCTATACAATTATGCATACTAGGTACTTCAAATAAGAAGGCGGCAAGTTTATTAGTCAAAAATCAAATAAGTAGTTACGTCTGCATTCATATTTAAAAGCACTAACTATTACCTACAGCTTAAAAACGGTCCAGTAACCCTCCTACATAGTATTGGATGTAACCGGGGCTCTCCGCACTATAAAAAGCATAAAACATGTTATTGGTCGGATAGAAGACACGAGAGGTATCTCGACGGGACCCGCGGACGGACCATTGTACTTCAAGTGGGCCAATTCTCCCATTGAGCCCATACTTGCACCATCCGTCGTGTAAACATTAAGGATTCATGATAGCAGGGTTGTGTTGGATGTGGCAAAATGAGCACTTTTATAAATAATAACACAAAAGAAATATAAGTAACGCTAATGTTAGTAAAGTGAATGGAAAGTTGGGAAATGTGGTCGTTTTTTAATCTGGACCGCGTAAGGTTGCTTATTCATGCCTCTTTCAACGATAGGATATTAAAGCGAAAGCTAATTATGCAAACAAAAAACATTTTACTAACCGTAAGATCGTCGTAGAGAAACGGATATATGTCTACGTGTGCACTGGAAAAATTGTAGAGTCAAATACAGAATGCGTTCGTATCGCTTCGACCGTCTACGGAACCGGAGTTTCGGAACTGGTTCCGAATATAACATTGTCATAATGTGTCAGTAAGTGGTTTTTCAAGAAAAATATCGTTGTAAAAGTGCGCAATGTGTCATGATTATGTGGCCAGGATAAGTGGGAAAAATACTTTATGAAAGAAGTAGTTATCTTACATATATATTACGGGCCTTTTGGTCTAGTGGATAGACATCCTGGCCGCTACCCAATAGGCCGTGGGTTTCATTCCCATTTTGCATTTGGGTGTTATTTAAATTAGTGTATATAAATATGGTATTTACAGAAAAAAAAGAATTTGTATCAGAAGTCTGGTTATCACAGCACAGGCTCTTGCCAAGTTTGGGATCAGTTAACCAAGTATAGTTTGTCTGAAGATATTAATATTCCATATCTTGTACATAATGTGTGTGATTGCATATTATATAAGGTAGGCACATCCTAAAAACAAATTAAGATTAAATCCATATCTCCTAACACTTATTACTTAACTTTAAAACACTCATGTTTTATAAGTAGTTTTGGCCACGATGGCAGATGCCCAGCACATCCCCATCACCATAAACCAAAAAAGTAACACCTCATACATACATAGGTAGGTACTATTACCGCATCCAGCTTTTACGAGTTCACCACAGATTCACATAGCATTATTATTGTGTTTTCATTGCTCAGACGCAATGAATGGCTCTGCATGCATTTTTTGTGGTCCATTGTACCCCGTTGGGTCCACTTGAACCTGAACGGTGCGGTGGTCACGAAAAATGCCTCGCGCCGTTGACGGGTTGGCGTTCAAAAAGGGAAATATGCTCCAATCGTTCCATACAATTTCATGTTTTGCCAATAGAAAATCAATTTTGTATTGAAAACATATAAAAAACATTAGGTTTTGTGATGGCTTCAAGAAAATAATGGAGGTTTGACGAGCATGCTTCATTTTACGCATCGAATTTTTTTGCTAACTACTAAATAATAGAAAAGAATAAGACGATTCCCACCGAATTTCATAAGTGCTGCCGTCTTTAGGCATTACAGTCTTCCGGGGAACCAGACACGTTGCTCACGGGGAAGGGGGTCGCAACCTCAACGCTGTCCTCTTCGAAGTCGCCGCCGTGCTGAATGGACGAATCTGAATCCAGCGAATCCGAAGGACTCAGACTATACGCAGTCTGAGTAAATTTCATTTTAAAATCAGTGTAAATTACGAAAAGATCGATTCCGAAATTTGCTGTCTACGGAACGGGTAATAAGGCCGACATAGTTTCGAAAAGGCCGAAATCTGGCAATGCTGGTCCCAGCTTCTGTCATCTAGACTGCAGTTGTTAAACCAAGTCAAAGGGGCAGCTTTAACAACTGTGACACCAGGTTGGCCACTAACCATACGAAAAAAATCAGACAGTGAAAAATCGCATTAACGAATGTCAGTTGTTGAAATTATTAAAATATATTATTCCTCATAAACAAATTCTTCAAAGATTGGCTGCTATGGCTGACAGGCACAGATCAATATTACTTCTACCTAAGGTGATATTACACCAAATAGAGAATGTATCACTAGGTACTGTTGACTATTGTTACTTATTTTCTTATAAGCCTAACACATTTCACTACGAGGTTGATTGATTTGTGACTCCGTAGACTCATTCGGCAATAAATCCTAGTCTCCGAAAGATACGCGATAGTGAAGCCGCTTGCTATACCAACTGGAAGTCGCAGGTTCGAATACTTACTACTACTGGAATTTTGTTTCGAAGTGAAAGTTGTCTAAAAGTTATTACAAAAAAAATATACTTACCACAAATACTACCTACACATTGAAATTACACTATTTTTACGGGTTACGAGTATATTGCGGTTTATTTTAGATTTTACTTACTTACCCATGGTCACGGGAGGACTGTGATGTTGAACGTCCTTTTCTCACAATTAGACCAGTGTACCCTCAGGGCTTCTTAGTTATTATTGGTCCGATCTACGCAGTAAGAGCTTAAAGTATCTTGAGGCCGTGCATTATTTCTCTTGGTTTTGTATTTAATTATATTTATCACAGGATCCCAAGTCGGTGGTAACACCCAACGATGATTCTCTATTGAAATTAGGATATTTTATTACTTTCATAGCCTCACGAATCATCCTTGGTAGGAAATGATTATCAGCACAGAAAGCATTGTTAGCCAAATGGTATTTCGAAATCGTAATAAAATTTTGAAAATACGGTTACGATCATATACCAAATGACTCTATTACATAATTCATGTAATTTTTATTGACTGCCCCCAATGTGAAGCGTTAAAACCATTTTACATGTTTTGATAAAAAGAAAGTTGGACGCGAGTTGGGTTTCCAATTGCTTTTACTCGACTCTACTGGTCGAGCCGACTGCTAGTGTTAAGGGTGCAGCAGTAGCTACATTCAACCAAAGATAGATATTATTAGGGCTTAAAACTTTGTTTAACATGAACAAGTTTTGAATTACTAGTTTCGCTGGCAAGTTCACTCTTGAGAGCTGAAAATCCGCTACTTTTCAATACCCAAGAGCAAAGTCGGGCCCTACTGACGTTTTGCATACCAATAAAGCGGGGGAGGGTGCGTATTTAGGGCAGGTGGTATTTCGTTTCCCTCCCGCGTGGGAGGGGCAAAATCTTCAATAAAGGACGTGAACCACACGTGCCATCTATACGGAAAATTCCGACTGTTTCGTTACAAACGATCCGTTCTGAACTTAACGCAGTATGGATAAAGTTAATATTGGATCGGGCAGCGTGAAATCTTATACGAAAAGGGACCAGCTTTCCCCCATCGTAAACACAGGGCTGTATTTCGCTGTAGAATATAATTTTTGTTGTGAACAGTTTTTGTTGATTAAAAAACTCTACTTAACACTATTTATTTTCACCAGTTTAACCTTATGTCCTTTAAGTTCAATAAGCATCGTTACACACTCTCATCATCCAGTTGTTTAAGTTACTTTATTTTCATAGAAAGTAAAGGCCATCGATATACCTAATAGTATATCGATGGTAAGAGCGGAGCTGCAAATTAGGAAGGGAACGCACGTTTCACCAACAGAAACCATCGGTATTACATTCAGGAACATTATTTAAGGTGTCTCATAAAAAACACTAAGTGCGGCACTCACAAACGTCAATTACCGTTAATTATCACTGATCCATTTCTTAAAGTTGGTTTATTTCGATTCGCGAAACCAATTAATATTTTAAACTTTCTTAGTGAGTAGAGATATCGATTATCTCGTACTCAAAAGCAGAAAAAGAAAACTTCTAAATAGCTGTAAGAGTCAAAATAATCTGGCTAAGTTGGAATTAATGCAAGTTGACGTTTATAAGTGCGGCAATAAGTAATAGGTTCCGCAAGATGAATTAATTACTTAATTGTAAACATAATGAATAAAAAGTTTCTATTAATCATTGTTATCCAGAAGAAATATTCTTACTTTTTTAACACAAAATGAGCATTGAAACTTTCCTAATGCGGTGGCAAAAGGAGTATTTACCTACTACTTCCACATTTCACCAGCTATATTACGCCCCATTTAGAGGACACTATTCTAAACTTCAGGCTACTAAGGACTTTCTCGACAGAATAACCTTATATTTTTCTTAGGACTTACTTACAATCAATAATCATCGTTACCACAGAACCACCGAGCCAATGTTACTTTTTTAAATATATAAATCTTAATGAAGCCGAGATCCCCAGCGCGCACCGCGGATCAGCGCCAACGTGCCGGGATTAACTCTATGTGGGAATATTGAATGTTGCCTGTTAATGCGTCTGGTTATTGGTGTAATGAATTTATAAGCTTTTACGATCGCTCGTGATGTCACCCACGTCGAAGCTCGCCTCACTTTGTAGTATACAATATAGGTAATGTGGTCAGTAGTGTGGCTGCTATACAAATGGTAATGGCTCAATTTCCATGCTCGATTCTTAGATAGGGAAAAGTATTATCTATAGAAAGTTATTAGTTGTTTGTATAATATGCTTCTCCAACGTATTTGACGAAAAAGTGTAACGAATATTAATTAACATGTATCGTTAGACTTGGTGGGCAGGGTTATACAAAGTCACGTTTATAATTCCTGCGTTTTTTTTGGTTAGCCTATGTGACAATCATAAGTAACATGATCGTATATCCAATTACCATACCTGTTAAAATTCCCTAAAATAATCAATTCTTTTAAAAAGAAATACAGATTCTTTCCCCCGTTACGGCGTAACCATTGAAAGAACCAAAAACGGAACATTAAAAGATCGAAAGGATAAAAAATAACTGACTCACTTAAACCATCACAGCCTTTTTTCAACCCATTACAGTACAATTGTGTGAAATTGCAACGAGAAAATATTTTCTATCATGGACTCGATAAATACGATACAACACCCAGATTGTCTCCGTTTGACCGTTCGACGAGGGAGTGAAAGCGATAAAATAAAACAATGAAGTAATAAAAACGAGATGAAGCAAATATCGGCGGTTTGTGGCATTCGGAAAGAAAGGCATAACTGAGACATATTTTAGAACAGTTCTCGCTTCTCAATTTAGGTAAACCTAATGAATTATACTTTAGTTAAAACTAAAATATGTAAATAATAAAGTTAGAAACAGAAACAAAATAAAATACTATCCCAAGATCTTTTTATATTAACTAAATCTTTACATTTTATTTGCAAAAATACTTGAAACTAAGTAAAAAGCTTTCCTAAAGTCCGTAAAACAGAGCGCACCTTCTGGGGCAGTCGGGTAAACGTGACATAAATATCTGTTAATCTGTTTCTATTCCAGAAACTAAATTAGTGCCTAAAAATCATTTAACCAAGTATTATTTTATAGTGTCCTATTAAAAAGTTAATCACAGCTTCACAATCGTCATGTAACTTCTATTGAAATTAAACGTCCAATTTCCCATGATACGTTTCACAGATTAGAAACGGCGGTGCCCCAAAATACAAATAGCAATTGGCAGGCGATCACCACCCCAGGGAGAGGGCGGGGGCGCACGGCCGCCGCGTGCCGCTATTTAACTAAAAACTGTTGCCCGTATTTTGATGGAACGGCACCTGTTTTATACATCATAATTTTTACGTCCCAGTATCGTCTATAACGCGTCTTCATTCCAAATATGGAAACGTTATCCACAAGAAAAAAAATCGAACGACGATGAACGACGACAGAACGAATGGTTGAAAAAGGTTTTTTTAATTAGGTGGTGATATTATTAGGTGCAGTAAGCCCAAATGGGCCTTGCAATACAAGAGAATGTATGTCTGTCTGAAGAGAAGTATGAGCCACTGCGGTGACTGATATAGATTTTGATGATATGGAATAGCCATCGACTTTACTTAATACACCAAGGCGAAAACTCCCTCAGTGAAAAAATCTATACTTATAATAAAACTGTAACAGGTCCAATTCTGTACATTGAAGATATTTTGAAAATTATATTTGGAGGGCATTCTATAACCGATACTGAGGCCGAAAATGTAATTTTTTAAATTTTTGTCTGTCTGTCTGTCTGTCTGTCTGTCTGTCTGTATCACGGCTGAGCATCACGCCGAAACTACTGAATGGATTCAAATGAAACTTTGCATGATTTGAGATCTTACTACGAGGTAGGACATAGGATACTTTTTATCCCGTAGTCTAGCACGGTTCTTTTGGGAGAGGGGATTAAAGTCAAAACGGGTACTTGGTTATACGCTTGGTCCGATTTTATCAATTTTTCTATAAAATATAATAAATATTAGTCAGGGAACACTCATAGAGAGTTGTTATCAAGGTTTTGTAATCGATCGGGTTAAGCAACGTTAGGTAAGGTCATTAAATAGATGGGTGACCGTTTAACGCCATTTGAACTAAACGGGTCCGTGCTTCGGAGAGCAAGTAAAAAGTGGGTCCCAGTTTTTAACCGACTATAAAAAATGAGGTTATGTATTCGATGCGAATGTCTGTTATTCAAAGTTTAGTTAACGTAAAAATAGCGCAGGCGGAGCTGCGTGGGTCAGCTAGTAACTAATAATGCTGTTCTTAAAATCTTCAGCATAACACAATAAAGACTTTGGCGAGATATCCCGCTATTGTCTCGTAGCGTCCAGCTGTGCTACTTTTTAATTTTGCTCGGTTTATGACGTCATGTGACGTCACGCTGAGCGCTTGGGCTGCGCCCGCACGGGATATAAGCGCTAAGATTACAAGCGAAAAAACGCGGCACGCTCCTGGGCTGGTGGGGATATAAATGTGGGGTGGCCACGCTATATAATGTAATGGAATATTTCTAGACTAGATATATGTCATAAAACATTTATTAAACGTTGATCTAGGACAAGAATCCTGTGTCAGATGAATAGCTGTAGATACCAGTAGTAGACGGGGAGATCGGTGATCCCACAGCATTCTCTTAGAATACTGTCAACTTTATTCACTGAAAGAAACACAACACCACTCGAAGTTTATGCTTCTAATGGCTCGTTTCTGCGTCGAGTGAGATCACCAGGGCACTTCTTCTTCTTCTTTTCGTGTCGACATGATAACATCAAATTTCATTGGCCCAATAAGAAGCTACATCCACCGCTCTTTGGTTTGCCTGGAGCAAATCCTCCCCAGTGCAGGTAGTTGGACACGCGGGGCAGACGGAAAGATGCGCCATGGTCTGTTGGGCTACACCACACTTGCAACTGATATTGGTGCTACTTGTGTACCCCCATACATTTAGGTTGTACTTGCATCGACCAACCTGGGATCGCAACCTATTTAAACTTTTCCAAGTAGGCCATGGCTCCTTGAAACCTGGTGGCAGATCTTCTAAAGGGGGAACATAAAGCTGTTGAGGGTACTTTTCCATCCAGATTTTTTGCCTTACATTTATAGGGCTTCCATTGAGGGGCTGTACACACTTGAGAAAACCATGGCGACTTATTAATCGGGGTGATGCAGAGTGGTGATTATATAGTGGGTGCCTAGGATCAGTCACCTGTTTCCTCCTCTCTAAGGCACTCGCAACTTCTCTTCGAACGCTTGGCGGAGCTACGCCGGCAAGTGGGTACAAAAAAATAATGGGTGTCGGTCTTAAGCAACCTGTTATAATTCGGCAGGTATCATTGAGAGCCACATCCACCTCTTTAGCATGAGCAGACCGAGCCCACACTGGACACGCATACTCGCCAGCCTGGAAACAGAGAGCCAGCCCTGATGTACGCAATACGTTGGGGTTTGCCCCCCATTTAGTCGACGTAAGGCGACGCAGACGGAGCTTTCGGGAGCTGACTTTTTTCTTAGTATTGTTACAATGGTCTTTGTATGTAAGTGAACGGTCCAGCGTAATGCCAAGGTACTTTGGGTGAGTTGAAGGTTGAATAGCAACCCCGTTCCAAGTTATATCCAGTGTCCTATGGGCCTGTCGATTTCGGAGATGGAAAATACAAGACTGCGTCTTAGACGGATTAGGCTTAAGAGCATAACACTCATAGTACTGGCCTAGATTTTCCAATGCTGCAGATAGTGTGCTTTCAGCCTGCTGGAAACTCTTACTCTGACATGCTAAGGCGAGATCATCAGCGTATATAAAGCGAGTTGTAGAGGGGGAGGTCGGTTGATCATTTGTGTAGATGTTAAAAAGGATAGGAGCCAGCACACTCCCCTGCGGCAGCCCATTTTTTTGCGACCGCCATCTGCTTTTCTGTTCTTTAAGATGTACTTGAAAACGCCTATTGTGGAGTAACTCACCCAGAATTCTAACAAAGTTCTGGTCATGCGTATAATCTGTAACCTTTTTAAGAAGCCGTCGAATGTTCACTGTATCATACGCCGCTGTTAGGTCGACAAACACAACACCTGTAACCACACGCTGCTCAAAGCCATCCTCAATGTACTCAGTAAGGTTGAGTGTTTGACTAGTACTTGATTTCCCAGATCTGAATCCAGCCTGTTCCGGTATAAGTTTAGGATCAATAAGCACTGTAAGGCGATTGAGGAGGAGACGTTCAAACAGTTTTAGCGTATGGCAGAGAAGTGATATTGGTCTATAGCTCTTGGGATCATTTGGAGCTTTTCCAGGTTTCACTAGGGCGATAACTTTTGATTTTCGCCATATTTTCGGAATATTTGCGTTGACTAGACAGTTGTTAAACATGGATAGTAGCCAAGTAACAGCACCAATACCTAGGTGTTTTATTTGTTCTGTTGTGATATCATCCAGACCAGCTGCTTTACCATTCTTAAGGGACTTTATAGTATCTTCTATTTCCAGGAGAGTTAGATTTTTACTGATGTCGTCATAATTCTCGGTATAGGCATTATTTAATTTTGGGAACTTAATATGTTTCTTGGGAGGTTTGCCATTCAGAAGCAATTGGTGGGCTACCTGATCTGCTGTGACTAGACCAGGCTGAGATGGGGGGGGGGGGTTCATTGGTCAGTTTGTGAATCAAAGACCACGCCTTTTTACTATTCTGAGACATGTCAATTTTTTTTACAGTGTCTAGCCATTTTTGCTGTCGGTTTTCACACAGTTTGTCCATCAGTTCCTCTCCAGCAAGAATAGTATGAACTGAGAATGGGTCTTGCGAGTATAAGTATTCATATTTAAATTTATCAAGGAGCGTAGAGGCTCCCGAAGGCATACCAGAAACATACGATGCGCGACATCCTCTTGGTATATAGCGGCGAGACGCTGCCTTTACCACTTTTACAAACTTGTCATAGTGTTTTGATTCAGGAGGAATGTGCTTCAGCTGATTATCAATGTTTTTGGAGTATTCGTTCCAGTTGGCTTTGGAGAAATTGAACCTACGCCTAAAGGGGACTGTAATGGGTTGTACTGCAGCAGTGATTTTAACCATTATAGGTCGATGCTGTGTACGGGGAATTGGGAGGCACACATGCTTAGTGCATTGTGAACTTATGTTTGCACTACTAAAGATCAAATCTGGATTGTAACCGCGACGCCAGCGACAGCTGTTAAACGACGGGGGTAATTTACTATTGTGGATAACTTCTAAGTCATGCAAGTCAGCCCATAGTTCAACTGCATCACCGTTTGCATCATTAGCGCCGTATCCCCAACTAGTACTATGGCTATTAAAGTCACCTACTACTATTTTAGTGGGGCAGTTTTTGAAGTTACGTGGTTCATTAAAGAGAAAGGATTCGTTTGGGGGGTTATAGATCGTAGTTACGGTACAATTCCCCAGATCAATTGTGATGATTTCTGTGGACCCACCAAGGTTGCATGAAGATGAAATGACAGAAATATCCTGATTTACAAAAAGTGCACTGCCGTGTTTCGGATGAGCAATTTCTGCAACCAGTATCATACCCGGGATTTGTGGACTTGGCTGTTCAGACCCACGATGCGTTTCTTGGACACACAGCACGTCACAATGCCGACTTTGACACAACTCGGATAGAAGAGTAGCTTTATCACTAGAAAATCCTTCAATATTAATTGAAACTACAATTAGAGCTGGCTTTAATAGAGGCCTACTAGATAGCTTTGGAGAAGATCGTTTCTTTAGCCCTGACAAGGGCTGTTTTGTACGTCCTGTAAGGGACAGTATATTATCAGAGTTATTCATGTCGTGGGGGAAAGATTCGTCAATCGGCTAAGGTCGACTAGGGCCGATTGTCCAGGGTGCGCCGGGCGAACACTAACGTAACGCCACTCGGGGAGGCTCTTTCCACGCACCCCAGGGCACTATTATGCAAGAGTTGTCTTGCTTGTAACTGAAAGAACATCTTCGGCCCTTTCACTGGGCGCGCAGCGATATATCTCTAACACATATCTCAACAGGTATAGGTATATCTCTAAAACAGGGTCCTTTTTGTTGTATAAAGTGAAGCAAATCAATCTTACTTATCATCAATTTATTATTGGCACTAAATTGAGTATGAAGACCTGCAAAATGGTCAAGAAAGTATAAATAAAAGTAATTTTTATTTCAAATTCTCTGCAAATGCTTTGAGCCTTTTACTGTAGTAAGTATTATATTTAAATACGTATAGGTATGCATGTAACTGTTAACATATTTTAAGTGTAATTTTCTCCGATGATTATCAATCGATCTAGTATAAATTATAGATCGATACGGCAATAAATAGGTTGACAATCTTACTAACGGTATGTAATACGACGCCACTCGAAGTTGGCGCCATGGATATGAGCAGCATATCTGACAGACAATGCCGTTGATTGCCTACCTAGACGGTACGTAGCACAAGAGTCTATCTTAATTCATCTATAGATTAGATTGTACAGTAATTTTGTTACATGTATAATATACACAACACAGTATTAATACAAAAATATACACATCTAAATTATCAAGGAAACTAGTGTTTCAATTTTTTATTCGAGTTAATATCCGCGTGAGCGCGGATGTAAGGACACCCTATCAGCACCGGCAAGGGTGTGTATATCACACGATGATTAAATGTTTCCGTTTGAACTGACTTCTATACGAGTTTAATAGTTACACCGGCGCAATCACTCGTGTCTCGTATGCCATTTGTTTTTTTGTGGGGTCATTCTGACAATATGCACGATCTTGTTACATGACTATGATCAAGTTTTACCAATGCCTAGTCTTAAATACAATTCAATCATTGTTTTTCACATTTTAAGAGCCGGTACATCGGATACCTCACTCAGAAACACAGCCAATCTATTATTATATCCTGGGACAATTCACACATTTCCAAACTAGGCAACCTATTATGGTAACCAGAGAACGGGTACAAATGCATAAGTAGGTAAATACTTTTTTTTTTACTTTTTTTATATTACAGACTTTGTTCAGTAGTGAACGTGTTTTAATTGGCTACTGATGATTACTTATATAGATAAATAACACCCAAACACTTGGTGGGTCCAATTTCCTTCAACTCCTATAACGTAGCGGCCAGGGTATCTAACCCTAGACAAACACGCCTGTCAAATAATATTTATAATTTTTTCACGCGGATTACACGATATCCTTGTAGTTCTCATATTTGGTCGCCACCAAGACTGAAAGGAGCCACCAAGCGTTTGGTACGTATATGCTTTACATTTTACGCGGACCTTCACCCTACCGATACATCCGAAGGAACCAGGGTAGAGATGCGAGGGGGTCAGGTCACCCGCGGCGCACAGCCATGACCACTAGCTATGATTGACAAGCCTAAGTGGTCAATCTGGACAGACACGATTGCTTTACAAATATTTGCACGTAAAAAAATATCTGGAAATTCATTCTTTCATTCTGCGGCTATAGTTAATAGAATAATTAAATTGCACAGCGTGTAGCGCGTACCATTAGGTATTTAGGTGAAAGTTTACTTCACTTAACTGACGATCACGCAGCAGTCGTCACGTCACCTAATTTTATAAAAAATGCCAAATTATCTGTGATTAATATAGAAAAATGTACTACGGGGAAAGACGTGTGTGTGTGGATATAATATATTTGTCATACCTAGAACTACATAATCTTGGTCAAGACAAGAGAAAAGAGAGATGAACCGATTTTCATTAAACTTATTTCGAATAAAAAAAAGCATTCAATTCCGTCCACTCAGGGAGCTACGATGCCACAGACAGACAAACAGACAGACATAGGAGTCAAAATTATAACACCCCTCGTTTCTGATCGGGGGTTAAAAATCATCACAAGTAATATAGCCGTGAGTAAGCCAGTTGCTTGGGCAACGGAGGGAGCCTGGATAGCGCGGGAGGGCACGTCTAGTGCCAATATCATGTGGCCAATAAAACTGCGGAACGACAGCCTCGTTAGTATTTAGCCGCGCTGGAACGGGAACACGTATTTGCGTTTAACCTAAAAGATAGATGAATGACTGTGAAATTACTTTTAACCGTAACCATTGGATTGATTGTGGTGTTAGACCGTTAGAGGGTTCAGAAAAGGTGTTCAATTGGAAAGAACGGTGTTTAATTTACGCAAAGAATATTGTCTCGGATTTATAAGAATACTAGGTTTGCAAGTGCAACGACTGATCTTTTACTATGCAATTTGTTCTGTGACTGTGCAACCTGTTTACATTGTATTTCTTAGTATCCGTTATTGATGCAATATTAACTTATTTCTCGTGTTACAATACAGCTGGTATTTATTTGCAGATATCGTGTAGGTAATTGTCTGCCTGTGAACTATTATAATAGTCAGTACGGGTTGATGTGTTATCAACAATCAAAATAAAATACATTGCTTAATTAACAAAATACACCTTTTCACTGAAAATTTGCTTACGATAAAAGATTATTTGCATTAATAAAAAAAAAAACACTGACATAAATCAGGTAATATTTTGACCCATACACTTCGTTGATCAATCTCAAAAATCAAATATTTTTTTAAAAGCAAATCATTTCTTTAATTCAAATCATTTTAATATTTTTTTTTAAATATCCACCATTGGTAGTAGCCGTTTCTCTAGCTCCATCTACCACTCTCCTCACTACATAGGACCTCGCAAGATACAAATAACGGTACTGAAATATTGCTATAGCTTTTTATAAGCTAGTGTATTTTATCGCCATCGATTAAATCGCCGCTTATCATCAGGTGGGATTTCAGTCAGGCAATAGCTTATGACAAAAAATCCTTAGTGAAGTGATAAGCAACAGGTTCACCTAATGGTAAGCGACACGCCCGCCTATGGACAACGGCCATGTACTACCTACTGTCGCTCGTCACCCGATATATTAGTAATTTCACCAACTATAGCGCCGTTCGCACCGGAATAGAGCGGGATTACATATGTTGCTTGGCTTGCATAGCTCAATCTCCTTTTCAAAGCAAAACGATGAGGTGACTTCTTAGATTGAGTATAAGATTCTGTTCGAGGTACACACACATTTATAAATCCAATTCTAAATGTATCTGTCTTTTAAATATACCTACAAGACAAGGCATAGCCTAAACTGTCGAGCCTAGAGACATTTGGGTCCTGCATTCTTTACAATACGTAGGCGCATACCAGGGTCATTATTTAATTGGTATGCTATTTGTGTATGACGTTTAACTACAACATTACGCATCAGTTTAACTAATCCAAAGCCAACTTGGCAATACATTTAATCTGCAACAAAGGTATCAGATAAAATTTATCAGACACAAATAGTGGGGTCACAACTGGCTAATGTTCCCATGCAAAGATTCATTGTGATATTTCGCATTTTAAATAACACGAAAAATTCATTGATCAAAGAATAAAGTAGGTAGGTAACTGGTAGGTACATTTAGGCAGAGATGAAGCTACTGTGTACATTAATTTACTTCAATATGTAGTTATAACTAAATAATTAAACACATAATTATTTGTAGCTTAGCTTGAAACATATTTCAATACATATAATAGGTACTTATAATAAACATATTTCAATACATATAATAGGTAGGTACTTATAATATACCGTGTGTATGCTATATTGTGTTACTTGAAAATTCAATTGTATGGGCAAGAAAATTTAGAGATTGTTTCTATACGAATACGCTTACATCAAAATCCAAAAATAATTAAGATTGAAACAAAATAATTAAGACTAAACGTAGGCAACACGAATTATGCCGTTGCTACTTTGGCAAATAGTATAGGAAAGAATACACACATATACATAAATATACCTACTCATAGCTACCTATTCCATCTAAGTTTAGTCTGAAAGTAATTGAACTAAGGGGTTAAAAGCTCCGTACGTTTTTACCTTTCAGCAAAAGACCTCTCTACACTATATCTATTCTACACAGGTAACGGCTAACCCGCCCGCGGCGCGCACGCACCGGGCACGCGTGGGAACGCGCGCCGGTCTCTGATACCATCTATATTGGCACTTGTCTCTTTGTCGATAGCGATGCGATTGCGACTCAAACTAGGGTTAATGATACGAGAACGTGGATATTAATACGCTTTGGCAGCTCTTTATGATGCTTCAAAAGAGGCGTTTTGAAGAATTTGGTTCATGTTGTTTTTGATTATTATCTATTTTGAATAGGTTTTACTTTATAAAATTTATATATTATTGATGAGAAAAGAGTTTAATAGAGATAGGTACTTAAGTAGTTGTTGACTCATATATATGTAACTGGGTAATTAGGCAGCATATAGCGCTAACATTTAGGGCCTGTTATTTTAGTTTCTCAATACTTAATAGTCTCTTAAAACATAAAATTGGTGTTGAGTTTCCAGTCCTACTATATGTCAATAATTACCGATAGTTAACCTTGACCAGTCGTTTATCTATTTAGTTTGCGTCGTTCCGTCTGGGGTACCTACGTACAATTAGGTTAAAATTTTAGCTATGCCGAGATCACTTTTCCAAATTCTAATTTGCATTACGAGCATTAGGTGCAATCAGAGAAGGTACCTACTAGAAGATTATGTTTAAACTCAATAAGCATAAAATCGAATTGTAGGTATCTTTCTATATTAAAAGTGGTCACAATAAAAATCGCACTGAATGTGTAATGCTATTGAAGTTTATACGGTAGGTATTCCTATAAATTCAAAATTGCGCGTGGAGCCGTGGCTCGGCAGCTCAGCAATGTGAACTGAGCCCGGAAGCCACTCGTTTATGCTCCAAGGGATATGTTTACAACGTTATTTTGCCTCGTATTTAATATTGCATTTGTCCCTTTGAGCTTATATACATGCTATTATGTTTCACAGTTCGGTCCTTAGCAACTTATAATGTTTACTTATTGTAGTTATGCGTCCTTACTACTAGCCTTGCACGGAATGATTTAAAGTTATTTTTTATTTTATTTTTTTTATTTTTTTTTCTTTTTTTTTTCGGGTACTTTAATATTTTGTCACCTCACCGCCTCATATAAGACGGCCCACCCGCAGTGTGTCTTCAATGTTTGTTTCCGTGCTCAAGCCTTCGCACGTCTCCAATCCAAAGCTCCAAGTGTATTTAGTATTAAATAAAAATAATTAAATTAGTATTAAAGAAAAAGTGAAAGTCAAGAACCGGACAACTGAGAGGCGACGCCGCGACGTCGGGACAACGGAGAGGTGCCGCCGCGGTGGTGACGTCGGACGACTCTTCGTCTTCGGGAAATGGATCGTCGTGCACTATTGGACAACGGAGAGGTGCCGCCGCGGTGGTGACGTCGGACGACTCTTCGTCTTCGGGAAATGGATCGTCGTGCACTATTGGACAACGGAGAGGTGCCGCCGCGGTGGTGACGTCGGACGACTCTTCGTCTTCGGGAAATGGATCGTCGTGCACTATTTAAATTGTGTTCGTACGAATCGAGCTTCCATACAGGGTCGTCTCACACGTACATAAAGAACACATTTACGGTTAACAGCGATACCCCACCAGCGGGTAGTTGTCGCCCCACCAGCGGGTTTGACGTTTTCGCTGTGTTCAGACGATGCGAGCTTCCAATACAACCGGGGTCGTCTCTGTCGTAGTGTTGAACACGTTAACCGTATAGTGCGTTACACAAAAGCGATGCACACTCCTGTAGTTGTTGTTTTCGCTGTGTTCATACGATGCGAGCTTCCAATACAATCTGGGTCGTCTCTGTCGTAAGATAATGAACAACTTTACAGTCATTGTGCAATACACAATGTTCATGTGAGTATAGGTCTTGCTGCTGGTATGTCAGTATGACATGTTTCTTTACGGTGCGTGTTTCCACACCGTGTCGTCTCATTTGTACAAACAATGTACATCATCATCATCATCACCAGCCGGAAGACGTCCACTGCTGAATATAGGCCTCCCCCTTACAATGTACATATGTACAGATAAACGCGATACGCATTCCTTATTGCGGGTAATTGTTGCAAACACTATTATGAAATGCATGCCGCCTACACATCTGGGAACATATAATCCGATCATAATCATCAGCCAGACAAAATCCACTGTTGAATATACGAAGACGTCCATCTTGGAACGTCACAATTAACTGTAATTTGCTACTACCATCCACCAGTTGCCTGGGATTCGTACAATATCGTCAGATATAATTCGATCTGTAGTAAATAATTAAGAAGTTATAATAACAATACTAATATTTTTTCACAGTAGAATTAATAAGACTTCAAAACTTCGTAGTTCGTACTGCAAAGTGGTATCTAGCAGATCCGAGGCGGACTGGCCGCGGCGGGCTTTACCACAGGCTCGACGAGATCCTGGCCGGCCTACAGCCGGAGCATCCGTGAGCACCACCGTGGAGCTGCAGTAAGTAGCCTCTGAACTTATGGGACAGTACGCCGCGCCGCCGGCCGCCGGCCGCCTCCTACACTTATTGTAAATACTTAGTTGAAAATAACTATTGATAAATCTGATCTAGAGAACAAAACAATCGTCATATTATTAATTCGTCGTTAATTTAGCTAAATGTATGACCTTGATGACTATATTTATGGTTTAACTTAATGAACAATATAGTTGCAATATTTGAATACTTATGACAAAATTGAGGACGAATTTTTTGTCATACATAATTCTAGTTTCTAAATTTAATGGTCATAAAATATTGAATACTACATTAAATCTGTGTAGTAAATTCATAAAGTTCTATTTTTCCAAAAATAAATAATAATAATGAAGTAAAAGTATATACAGGGTGTTTCAAAAACCCTGTCCAAACACAGTTAGTCTTATTGTATTATCTTAACACGATAATTTTTACGTGATAATTTTTTTAACTAAGGCATATATATATATAAACCTATAAACAAAAAAAAAAAAAAAAGTGATTTCTGTTCGAGCTTATCACTGTGTCATAATACAATTATATATTTATATACTCCAAACAGTTAAAAAAAAAAAAAAAAAAAAAAAAAAAAAAAAAAAAACTTCCTGGCTGATCTTTGATGTTATTATTCAGAATCCATACGATTATATTCTTGTAATTTTTTGTTGGATATTTCATTTGGATCTTTCCTGATATATTTTATCTACCAGCGTTGTGAATATTCCTCTTATAAGTTTGATGTGCCTTTTAATATGTAATAAACCACAAACAAGCTGTCTTGAGTAACTTATATGCTTTGTCTACAATAAACACAAAACTATCTAGTTTACGCCCTCTATTCAATGTATTTTGCTTCTTAAGATTTTTGAGATTGACAACGACCATATCAGTATTTTTTACTACCTATTAATTTTAGTTGTTACTATATTTTTGGAGATAGGAACTATTCTTGAACTCAAATATATTAGTCGTGTTTACTAGTACTTACTATTACCATCCCTTGGTAATAATAATAATTAAAAATAATAATTAAAAAAAAAACTGTTGGGTAATTTTCATTGTTTTTTTATGCCCTGGTTGCGGGTTCGATTCACATGCAAAACAGATTTGTCTGCGTGAAAATGTCTTCAGCGTTATTTGTCTATACAAAATATAAAAACATACCTTGGCGTATTTGTTTGTATAAGGTCCAGATATGAGTATCTTACCTCTGATTTTAACCGTGATTAATAAACCAAACGGAAGGTCTAAGGTTTTTCTTTGATAAGTCTGTTCTAAACGCTATACATAATTATTTGCTTCATATATTTATATGAACACCAAACAATTATTTAGATATTTGTATTTTCCATGTTTGTAATATGGAGACTTTAAGTGTTTTCCCTATCTTTTTAAAACTACTGCAAAAAAAAAAAAGATTATTATAAAGAACTTAAATCCTTTTTGTAACAGTAATCGAGAACAATGACTAGATACATTTAAAATTACGTACGGTAATGACTGCATTAATTAAAGACTGACTGTTGTGTATATACCTACCTACCTATATAGCATCTAAATGTACTAAATAAATAGCGATCACGACCATGATCTGCTTACAATCTTCTTTAAGTTATTAGCGCCTCCTGTACGGGCGGTATAGTTAGTATGAAATAAAGAACTTTAAGTTCGATGTATGACTGTTGTAATATCCTTTTTAAGAGATAAAGTAACGGTCATTGACATTACAATCAGCTGACAGCTGATAGATACATATGAGGGTAGGTGACACAATAAATAACATTTGGAGGGTATATCTCCTCATCTACCCTCAACTTATAAAATGTGCAACAACCTACAAAATAAAAATAAAAAAAAGGAATAACTTTCAAAGTGCAATTAATTAATCATAAAGATAACTTTTACTGTTATGAATGAAATACAAGTTTGTTCATGAATTACAAATTATTGCGTACCTATTGTCAAGGTTATATGTTCAGTAATGTTTTCTGTTGTGCACCGTGTTAATTAAATAATTAATTTAAGGTTTTTCTAACTATTCTATGTGGCCTGTGTGGCCTTTAAGAACATTTACGTTCACAAACTGATATTTACTTACATTATTGATATATATATTTTATACATATATATATTTTTCGGTTATTGATTATACAAAATAATTACGAAAATAGACTTCAATTTCAGTCATTGTCTAATGGTGAGGTTATGCATATTTCCTTTGAAATATGTTTTATAAAGTGCATTTGCGCGTTTTTACAAGACAATGATTTATTGCCACTGTTGACAGGTTTTGAGGAGAGATTTTTCTCGATACGACTTATCTATTCTTAGGTGCTTAACCCTAATGTATAATTTTGCTTGCGGTTCCTCTGCAGTATTAATATTACGATAGGTCATTGAAGATAATCTACCATCCTCGACTGCGTCACCGCTTTCCACCGGGTGGGACTGAGGTCAAACACTAGCTTATATTGAATAAAAAAAAACTAAAAAATAAAAAACTTCTTTATTACGGACTTAATAAGTACTACGTAGGGATTTTACTGTTGGCTAAGTGTAATATTGTATTATTAGTGTTATAAAAGTCGTAAGGAGTTAGACTCTCTCTTTTGATATTTAAAACAAAAAGGAAAATCTAGTGCCTAATATTATGTGATGCTTTTACAGGGATTACAGAGATAAATGAATTTGGATTTTTAGGGCATAACTTGTATTACCTATTTCCCCAAATCATAATAGCTAACTATTCACATTTTATAGAACTAGACTCTAAACATCCTACAATAAGTAAACATTATAAGTTGCTAAGGACCGAACTGTGAAACATAATTAAGGATCAAACGAACTTACCCTTACGTGAAGTTCGATCATAATTATGTGAACAGTTCGGTCCTTAGCAACTTATATACTCCCCTCCCTTTTACACATCACCCGACCCAAGGATAAAATGTGAAACGATTTTCCTACTCTAAACATAATGAAGACACACTGCGGGTGGGCCGTCTTATATGAGGCGGTGAGGTGACAAAATATTAAAGTACCCGAAAATAAAAGGAAAAAAAAATAAAAAATAACTTTAAATCATTCCGTGCAAGGCTAGTAGTAAGGACGCATAACTACAATAAGTAAACATTATAAGTTGCTAAGGACCGAACTGTTCACATAATTATGATCGAACTTCACGTAAGGGTAAGTTCGTTTGATCCTTAATTATTACAATATAAACCTATTTTAAAATAATTGCAGATTTTATTTTTATTTGAAAGCTAGTTTAAGCGAAATGGTTCTTAGCTATGTTTCATGAAAATCGGTCCAGCCGTTTGAAGACTATCAGCTCTTTCCCGAGTTGAGTTAGAGATAGTTCGTATCTTTGAAGTCACTGGACGTTCGAGATGTGGGCCCTTAGAAGGTACATTGAATACGGCGGCGACTACGAGGAGGACGGTGGCGGGGTTGAAGCCCCCGTCCCCGTGAGCACCGTGTCAAGTTCCCGGGGGACTAAAATGCGCCCCCCGGCGGCGGGCTCAAAGGCAAGGCACTGAAGGGCCCCTGGTGCAGATCCCACCGGAGAGCCCTGGGGTCCCCTCTCATGTGCCGATGCGACAGCCGCGGGAGTTTTAGTGGGCAAGAATCCCACACAAAAATGATGATCAGAGTCTGGTGATGGGAGCAAGCACCACCTTCCGGTAACAGAAACTCGGCTCCATTAAATGTAGGACCCACTGAATTTTAAATCTATGATTAAATCTTTAGTTTAGTTAGTAGACAAATACTGATCAGGGTCTGATAATGGCGCAGGAAAGTCATTTTAAGAGTTATTTTACCTAGTTGGGCTTTATTAATGTTTTAAATTTATACTTGCTATCGTTTGGTTTTACAGAGTTTTAGTAAGTACTTGCTGAATAATACAATTTAAAAATAACAAGGGTATGCGTTAGATACAATTCATTACTTTATTACTTAAAACCGAAATAACTTTTATCTCTTTGCGAACTATTTGCCCGCACGACACCGTGAAAGTAAACAATTGGTACATCCTAAACACAGCACACGTCAATGGGAATGTTACATTTGTCGATAACACGTAATACTGCGCCGTTATCTGCGCGCAGGGCACGAAGTACCTCTGTTTGCACGCGAGGGTTGATAGCGGATAGCGCAAACTGTACCTGTTTGTACAGGTGGCATTATCGCTTATTGCGTCACATTAAGAAGATATTAATTATTCAATCTTAAAAAATATAGTAGTCATAGATCGCATGATACCTTTTAAAGCGTAGTGTAATTCGCTTTTGGGATCTAGATAGGTAGGTACAGTCACTGAGCTTGAAGCACACATTTAGCAGAAGCAATCAGCGATTAAGGAATGATAAAATAAGGTATTTTAATGCAACGAGTCAACACAACGTGGATGCAGCACCACGTAGCAGTATAATCTCTGATGGCTGGTTTTGAAAGTACCGAATGTAGGTACTAAGGCTCTACAATTATTGTTCAAGACTTTTGTTGTTAGTAGAACTTCATCAGAGATATATTTCTAAGATTTTTGTTGTTAGTACAGCATCATCTGTGATATATTTCTAAAGTAGGTGCAGCGAAAAACAATCCAGAGGTCACAGGTTTGAATCCTGCAGGGAGCAACTTTTTGTAGTAGGTACAGCTAAACTAAAGACTGCTATAGCTAAGCGAATGCAGCAATTGCGAATGCAATTTATTATTAACCTTACTAATACTACCCACTTAAATATTTCTACTTTTTGTTCGTTCAATTTATGTAGCCGAATATGGTAACAAGATTTATCATATAAAGTTACAGATAATCATTCGCAAGAGCGGAATTCCCAGAATATAATAATAATATATAGTATAAAATTCAAAGCATTTCGTATTTCTACACAAAATGTAATTCCAATATCACTGTTTACCAAACACTAAAGTCGCACAGGAAAAATATTACATTTCCCATACGTTTGCAGTAGGCAACAATGAGCTACATCCCACGGAGCAATAAAACAGATCCTCGGCAAACAAGGCCACGCTCACACCGGCCGACTTATCAATCGCGCCGTTTGACATTTAGTGGCGGAGGACGTCGGCGGGGGCTTAAGGGCGCGTGCACACGGCGCGCCCGGCGGCGACACGCGGCTACGACGCGCGTAGTTTTGTCGTTTTTCGAAACTGGCTCAGTAGAGTGTGAGAGTCAATAGTCGTAGTACTAGTGTTCAGAAAAATTGAATTTTAGTTTGACATTTTATGAAACTTTTCAGGGAACAATTTTGGATTAGATTTAATAGATTTTACTGCTGGAACTGGGGTAACATTCAAAATTGTTTCTTAAAATGTGTTCATTTTTTAATGATAACAATCACTATAAGTGCTGTGCAATAACTATCAAAAACAGTAAGAAAAAAAAACTTAGTTTTCCGTGAACTAATACCGACTAGGTATAGGTATATTATATATATATATATAAAAAATATATTATCTTATATAAATTCTGCAGAGAAAATACTCTACTTGTTTTCTCTTATAAATTATCAGCAGAAAACTGTATATTACTAGAGGTTATCATGGTCCAATAAATAAACCCCAGTCATTATTGAAAAGCATGGTAGATGCTGCAAACAAAAAACAATCTTCACCACTTTTAGTTTCGGCTTAATTTTGTTTAATAGTACACATTTGAAAACTTATGAACTATTTGGAGGACAATAATGATAATACTAAAATATTCATTGAAACGTCCCTTTTAAATATTATTTATATCATATCAGCAACTAGCCGAAACACGTCCACTCTGGAACAAAGGCCTCCCCTTAGAAGGTGAGACTAGGAAATACAATAATAATGTAGGAATGTATGTCTTTTCGAAAAGTTTCAATAGGTCATATGCCTGCGGCCTTTGGGATTTTTTAAAACCGAGTTTTTTATCACGCGGTCTAATTTGTTAGCGGGCTGAGGGGCTAAACCGAAAAATATGTAACAATAAAAGACGACACCAAAATCCGACATATTTTTTAATAGTACTTATATTTATTTTTCGCAATAGTATGACATGTGCAATTCGCGCAGTGGTTAAGATAGTCTAGGTAGTGACTAAGGTAATAACGTGTCCTTAGACGCGCGGTCAAATCCTAGTAATGTTACTATTATTATTTTGTCATAATTTATTCTCAATAATAAAGTAGGCAGTAATAAAGTTAGAAAGAAAATACTTTGTAGAGAGACGAAGCTCTACGTTCTAACTATTGTAATTGGAAAAATACTCAAAAACGATCAAGGATCATTTGCAATATGCAAAGTAGCTTTATGTGCCCCACCATGCTTCAATAGCTTTCATATTGCTCCAGAAGAAGAAGCGCTGCTTCTAGTACCTTAATGAGCTATGGTCTAATAATTACCGAATTTTCGCGTACGATAAGATAATATAAACAACAGTTGACTCTGGCAGCTGTAGGGACTATTGTAACTACCTATGTGGAATGATTTCTAGATTTTTATTGAGTGAGCATTTGGTAGACTGAAAACAGGGCTATTGCAAAAGGCCGGGGTCACTTGCCATAATTAGTGTATTAATTGTGTACGTATTGTTCAATTTACATGTAACTTTTGGTGTACAATAAAGTGTATTTATTATTATTATTACTAATTATATTTTGGCAAGCGGTGACTTGCCACCCACTAGATGGGCTCTCCATATGGCCGTCCGCTAGAGACGACGGAGTGCAACACCGGTGCGAGTGGCTCAGGGGTGTCGAGAGGTGTGCTGCGCTTTCTCCGTGGTTACTCGCGGCGTTATGCCCTTTAACACTTCCACCCCTGGAGCATATAGCTCTAACAGCTCCTCTCTGGACGGCCAATTAAGGCAAGTCAGAGCTGAGAGTCCTGCAGGCCCCCTTCGGTTTCCACTCGGCCGACGAAGACACGCCGAGGTGGGGGCCCTGACCGACTCTCTGGAGCACTCGGGTCCGTGGTGTCGTTACGCACCAACAGCTCGCCACAAGCTGCCCTGCGGGTTTATTATTATTATTATTTATATATCTACCTACCTTACCTAAAATAGTGACAATATGAATCACCCTTTGGTCTACTTAAACACCCTGGCCGCTGCCCAATAGGCCTCCCAAGGGTATTAAAACGGGTGTAAGGGACATCGTACAGAAAACCGATACCAGGGATCCAGTACATGATTCTGAACATCCTAGTGTTGAAATTTTTCATCGGCTTTTTCATGAATTTCCAAAAAAGAAATTCACTTTTTTTAAATAAAATTAGTATAACATCATTATTGGTATAATAATAAAGCCTAATTTTAATTTAAAAACAATAAATTAACTATTTGTGGATTTTTTTTAAATTAATTAATTAATTTATTCTTTATGCACAAAAACAGTGCATAGGCATTAACTATTATAATTTTAGAAAATTAGGAATGTAATTTGAAAAATAATTATTATTCCGCATATATTCATTCCATGCTCGAAAATTAACAAGTTAGTCATTTACCATATAAATGGTTACTGTAATGTTTTGACGTCTTATACAATTTTTTTCGGTACGTGGTCCCTTACACCCTGTATGTATATATTGTACACTAGCTGACCCACGCTGCTCCGCCTGCGCAATTTTTACGTTAACTAAACTTTTAATAACAGACATTCACATCGAATACATAACCTCCTTTTTTATAGTCGGTTAAAAACTGGGACCCACTTTTTACTTGCTCTCCGAAGCACGGACCTGTTTAGTTCAAATGGCGTTAAACGGTCACCTATCTATTTAATGACCTTTTTTTTTTTTTTTTTTTGACGCGGGGGAAATCTTCGAAAGATCCCCGGGACCTGTGGGGCTCGACCGGGGTATGTGGGATTCTTACCCACTAAAACCCCCGCGGCTGTCGCATCGGCACATGAGAGGGGGAACCCCAGGGCTCTCCGGTGGGATCTGCACCAGGGGCCCCTCAGTGCCTTGCCTTTGAGCCCGCCGCCGGGGGGCGCATTATAGCCCCCCGGGAACCTGTCACGGTGCTCACGGGGACGGGGGTCGCAACCCCGCCGCCGTCCTCCTCGGAGTCGCCGCCGTACTCAATGGACGCTCAAGGGGCCCACACCCCGAGCGTCCAGCGACTCCGAAGGATCTATTTAATGACCTTACCTAACGTTGTTTAACCCGATCGATTACAAAACCTTGATAACAACTCTCTATGAGTGTTCCCTTAGTAATATTAATTATATTATAAAGAAATATTGATAAAATCGGACCAAGCGTATAACCAAGTACCCATTTTGACTTTAATCCCCTCTCCCAAAAGAACCGTGCTAGATTACGGGATAAAAAGTATCCTATGTCCTACCTCGTAGTAAGATCTCAAATCATGCCAAGTTTTATTAGAATCCATTCAGTAGTTTCGGCGTGATGCGCAGCCGTGATACAGACAGACAGACAGACAAAAATTTTAAAAAATGCATTTTCGGCCACAGTATCGGTTATAGAATGCCCTCCAAATATAATTTTCAAAATATCTTCAATGTACAGAATTGGACCTGTTACAGTTTTATTATAAGTATAGATAATGTATGTATTTACGAAAAGGTATACAAGTATCAGATGTCTGGTTACTGTAGTACGGGCTCTACCTAGTTGCAATGAGGAATATACGAGCAATCCGGCCACATAATTTTATGAATAACCTATTATAAAGTACCTACCTACTCACAAAAATTACTAATAAAATGCGGTTGGTTAATATAGTATTTAATAAGTTATCGCACGAGCTGCGCAAAGAGTGGCTGATTAGCATTTTATTAATCCGTCGCAGTTAATTTTATTGAAATAAAATTAAATGAGGTTTTGCGTTAAATGAGTTTGAAATGAGTTTTCACGAAGACGTTTTAATTCCTGATGATTAAACATGAAGTGGCCATTCCTTAATGGAATTACATTAATAATAGATTTATCTTCATTCCAGGTCTCTTGCCGGATCGGCAAAATAAATCAGCTCTAACATGATTTCCCTACTAAGTATTTCTTTTTATATGTTTACCACGCAGAATTAGAGGAGATACCAACAGCCCATGAGCTAGTGTATGGAGCGAAAGAAGTGAAATAGCGGTGATAATGGTGGCGGTAAATAATGTTGCTCAAGAAGGCATGCGTTGCTGCAAAATCTTTCACTTTGTAGCGTTGACGCTGCAAGTCAAAATTACATGTTAAATGTTATTTATAATTACCCAGCAGCAACAGAAGCAGAAACAGCTCAGTGGGCGAGCGCTTGCCTTGGAAACAAGGTGTGCAGGTTCGAACCCCGGCTCGTACCTCTGATTTCTTTAATTAATCATGTGGGAATCGTCTTTGTGCGACTGTTACTAGCTTTCGGTAAAGGCGAACATCGTGAGGAAACCTGCAAGTCTGAGAAAGCCTAACTAGCTTTCGAATGCCATGTGACGTCTGCCAACCCGCACTTGACCAGCGTGGTGGACTATGGCCGTGCCCAACAGTGGTACAAAAAACACCCATTGTCTAAATCAAATATATACTATATATATATATACTATATATATTTTCTAAATCAAATATATACTATAATATATCGTATACTATTTTAATGTAACATATGCGGACCTTTTCTTTTCGAAAACAGCATAATTATGCTGTGGTAACTCTCTGTTAATTCGTTTAAACGTAACGATGACCTTATACATCTTTTGCTAGTTGTTCGCTCTTCTAATTGGTTTATTTATAAAGTATGTTTTTCTTATCAGTGCCTGTTCGTGCGTCATTTACACGCAGAATAATTCATCATTCATAAGATTACCTTCTGGTTCGAGTTATAGAACAAAGCCTTTACCCTGTCAGAATGTAATTACGTATTATCAGGATCCGTATTATGAAAACAAGTGCACAATATAATCACAATATAAGTCACAATCGGCTCGCGATGTAGACAGATGCCGGTAATCGGATTATGTGACGCGCCATGACGCAGCGGGCGGCGGTCACGCCCATCCGTGTCATCTGCAACCGAGCTGGATTTACGACAAACACTAGTACAAATTGTAAAAGCACAAAGTGCCCGCCTGCGTACAAACTAAATGGGCTTAAATTAAAACGTATATACCTATGCATGTATATATATTTTAACTCTTCTCGTTAAGACTTTACATTCGATGCCCATATTGATGTTTTTGGAAGTAAAAAATACAAAATTCCGGCTGTCTGCCGACATTTTTTTTTGTATTGGGACTAATCCCACCACTCATTCCCAACACTGTGAAGACGTGAAGAAGTGAAGACACCGAGGTTTGACCCTCGGCGAGTCCCGGAGAAACGCTAAATTGTCTTGGAACCCGCATCGAATTTAATCAGAAAAGTGAACAGGAGGAGTAGGAAAGACAAATTCATTTTTTTTTTTGATAAAAATATATCTAGCCTATTTCACTCCCACAATCTAACTATATATAATAAGTCACAGTCCATCAAGCCATTTAGGCTGTAGACCATACTCTCGAAAAACATAGCCCTCCTCCTGGGGCATTCGGGCAAAAAGTAATAGAGTATGAATCGAATTTGAACTAGAGCGAAAGTCTAATTTGGACAAGAAAAGAGATGATCTTAAGTCCCGGCCACTAGCAGCCATAAATTATAATTATTTAAATGGTGTGCTGACGTGCGCTCTCTGCGGGCGCACATTTAGTGTAAAGATAGGGTATGCCAGTCACCTGAGAGCACACCAGAGAGCTGAAACACAATAGCTCTCCCAAATAACTGGAGCGTCTGAAGCAGTCGCTGTAGCCGAATACGGCTGTGAGGCTACTACTACTACTAATCGAGTATGTTACTACATACTTCTTACGTAATACACATGGTTACTACCACATGTATTACGTTAAAAGAAGTTAATATAAAGAAATATTAAATTCTGGCTGCTTGTTAGTTACTAAATACTTATCAGCCGCTTAAAGACCTGCTGAACTGCTACTGAATAAAAACCTCCCCCTTCGAAGGGAGGGGTTGCCATGATCCCCACGCTTGGCAGGCGTCTTGGGGATCGCAGTATATGTATATGTATACATATGTAAATAATTTTTTTCATCATCATCAGTCATGACTTACACATTTATAAGCTTGTTTTAGATGCCGAAGAATACAATTGATGCCTATAACGTGCTATTCTGTTAACAGCAATAAGGTATAGTCTTTGTGACAATCAATGATAATATCATTGGTGACAATCAACCATCGATGTAATATCGATGCAATCAACCAAATAATCGAAATATGAGAGTTAAAGAAGAGTGTGTGCACGTGAATATGTTTAACTCTCACCGACGGAACTGTAAATGATAAAGGCCATGGACAACTATTGTGTGTGTCACGTCGCGTTACGATGTGACCCCGTGTCCCCTTGACACACCGGGCTAGGTATACGTCATGTCCTTCTGAGTCGCTGGACGTTCGGGGTGTGGGCCCTTAGAACGTCCATTGAGTACGGCGGCGACTCCGAGGAGGACGGCAGCGACTCCGAGGACGGCGGCGGGGTTGCGACCCCCGTCCTCGTGAGCACTGTGTCAGGTTCCCGGGGGGCTACAATGCGCACCCCGGCGGCGGGCTCAAAGGCAAGGCACTGAGGGGCCCCTCGTGAAGATCCCACCGGAGAGCCCTGGAGTCCTGGGGAGTCCCCTCTCTCATGTCCGATGCGACAGCCGCGGGGGTTTTAGTGGGTAAGAATCCCACATACCCCGGTCGAGCCCCACAGCTCCCGGGGATCTTTTCAAGATCACCCCGCGTAAAGAAAAAAAGTATACGTTATATACGTCACGCAAGCGGTGTGCCATGTCTCATAAAGTTCCAGACGTTAGTTACTACAACAACGACGACCTACGATGGTGCACGTACTACGGCGTACTGCCGCGAAAACTAATAATGCAGTAGTAGCAAAAACGCAGTTTCGAGAAAACCACGAAAAACATATTTTTAGATATCTGAACAAGATATTCATATTTTATGACCGTAAAAATATATCAAAAACTTAAGAAAAAATCAAGCTTTTGAATGATAATATTTGTTTATTTAATTTATCAATTTATCCAAAGATAATGCGCATTACTGCGTTTAGGTTTAGCATCAGGTCTTGTGAGAATCGGAGGATACTAAAACTAAATGCAGTATTGCGCTTATTACTGCATTATGATCTAGATAATGCTAGATCATCGATAGTGAGTTATTTCATAGTATTTATTTCGATTTCTTATGCTAACTGGGAGTGGACTTAATTATCCTCTCGCATAGTTTTAAAGTCCTTCCTAAATGTTTGCTGTGAGGTTGACGCATACCTATTTATATTATGCTGTATTATAATAAGACTAGCTGACCCACGCAGCCCCGCCCGCGCTGTGTTTACGTTAACTAAACTTTCAATAATATACATTCGCATAGAATACAAAACCTCATTTTTTAAAGTCGGTTAAAAACTTGGACCCACTTTGTACTTGACCTTCGACAAATATTTACTATAATTATAATGAAAAATTTTTAAAATCGGAGTAAGCGTATAACCAAATACACATTTTGACTTTAGTCCCCTCTCCTAAGGGAACCGTGCTGAATGTCGGGATAAAAAGTATCCTATGTCCTACCTCTGAGTATTAACTCAAATCATGCCAAGTTTCGTTTCAATCCATCCAGTAGTTAGCGTGATGCTCAGCCGAGATACAGACAGACAGACAGACAGACAAAAATAAAAATAAAAACATTTTTGGCTTTAGTATCGCTTATAGAATGCCCCTCCAAACATAATTTTCAAAATATCTTCAATGTACAGAATTGGACCTGTTACAGTTTTATTATAAGTATAGATAACGCAGTAGGTATTTACTTACTTACGTATTTACTTGTCACATTTGAATAAGATACATCATCAGGCATTTGCAAATGTTCAATGCTGCGCTTCTTCTTAGCATTAGTACCATTTTCATGCAAGTACTGCGAAATCGCTAGTTGAAAAACCTACGTTCAGTGATTTTTTTCATGATATTATTTTTTTCCTTAACCGTAAAGCCCTTGGGATGGCATTTCTGGCAAAAAGCGAAAATCGCAAAAATGACGATTACTGCATTCTTTATTATCAGGGCAGCGTAGTACGTGCACCAAGCACGTCGTACGTTTACGTCTAGGGGTCCCGTGGCCTTAAGTATTCTTCAATCATTAAAACTGTTTTAAAAAACATTGACAAAAAAACACATGCCCGCTGAGTTTCCTGCCGGATCTTCTCAGTAGCGGCCGCGTTACGATCCGGTGGTAGTTTGTAAAAATGATTTTTGTGTAAGTGCCTCCGTGGGGCCTATACATAATAAAGATATTTTGACTTTGACTTTGGAACGTAACGTAACGAAAAATTATCAATATTATCAACTCCGTGAACTGATAGCGTAGTAATTTCTCTCCGGCCTACGGCAAAATGCTTCCTAGCGTTGATTCAAGCCATCGGCCACGTGCAGACGGTAGTCTAGGAATCCTGCGCGTCACCGCAAGTAAGAATCATTATTCATTTTTTAAAACCTCTATAACAAAGTGCAAGTGTATCAGCCGGTCTAAATTGGGGTTGGCAGACAAAGCGCGACACTAATTCGTAGCGTATAATTGATGACTGCGCCCGCGCAGCTCGCTCGTCGGCACGCGCCGCACACTTGCTGCTAGGGCGGCGACAATTAATTACAACCAATAAAGTGTTAAATGTATATCATGGTGATTGTTTGATATCTACAATGTATTGTTAAATTTACATGTAACTTTTGGTGTACAATAAAGTGTATTTATTATTATTATTATTGTCCCGTTGGCCACCTGTTTACTTCAGCCCAGATTATGAATTTGTTACAATATTTATTAGTTTGTATCATTGTATACTCATGGGCCGTACAGAGCCCCCTTCCAGTGTGTTTGCGGACCCACGAGGCCTCTTTATGGTAGAGGGTACCTGGTCACATTTCTATTGGGCCCCTGACGATGCAATTTGCAACACCACCCTGTCGCGTCGTACTCATCTCTTTGGTCTCATTCTGGGATATGACCGTCTTACAAAAGGACCCTCCAATGTCTGCCAATATAGGGCCAACATAGGCAGAGATTGGTCTGATCGTGTCCAAACTGGCTGATTTGGAATCGCCGCTCAAGTATACTTGGAGCGCGTCTTAGGTGGAAACCCGATCTCTACCGCAATGATGGCAAGTCGTTGTACTGCTATGAAACTCTGCCGAAAATCACGAAGTGTCAACACGTTGGTGTGCCAATGCCCTCCATGGCATTGTATTATTGACTACTGGGCTCAATAGACTTAATAACTAATGGCTTGGGTGACGAGCGGCAGTGCAATGCTTCTGTGGCTTAGGGCTCCCACACATAACTGCGATGCGATGCGGCGTGAAACAAATGATACAAGTTGCAGGCAAATATTGTATCGAAAATTCATTTGTTACACGCCGCATCGCATCGCATCGCATCGCAGTTATGTGTGGGAGCCCTTACCAGGTAAATTTCCTGCTCATTTCCCCACTACGTTGCATTAGAAATATTTGCCATCAGGTTCCGTCAGAGTTTAAATGAGTTTTTAAGATCATCCGCGATCTCCTTGGTAAGTATACCTCGTTTTTCTTTACATGATCTAAATCGTAGCAATAAATGTATGAATACGGGAGTCATCGCTAGCTACCGGTCAATCATCACTCCTGTATTCAAATATGTATTACTACGATTTTGATCTTGTAGAGGAAAACAGGGTGCATTAGATAAATTACCTATTTAGAGTCAATGAACTATGGCAAGTCACTAAGAGGAGCTTGGTGCAACAGCCGCGCATTTTGTGGGTAACAATCTCACATAGTGGACTAGGTCGATACCCCACAGGGCCTTTTGGTTTCCGGTGGATGCAAACATTGTTGCGTTTCAAGGCGGAGGCCTATGTTCAGTAGGTAGTAGACGTTTTTCGACTGGCAATTATGATGATGATGATGGTTGTCCAAAAGCAAGGTCCTTATCCACACTTATTATCCACGGTGCGTCAAGCGAACATTAATTACATACACCACACGAAGAGCTTATTTTCGCGCTCTTTAATAATTATGTAATGAACGTTGAGCAACGCACAAGCACGCTCTAAGGGCTCCCACACATAACTGCGATGCGATGCGATGCGGCGAGAAACAAATGAATGAACAAGTTCCTGCAACTTGTATCGAAAATTCATTTGTTTCTCGCCGCATCGCATCGCATCGCAGATATGTGTGGGAGCCCTTAGCGCACGCTCGCTACTGTGATATGGCTTTGGAAGATCCCGCTTCTAAAAGTACGAGGGTACCTAATACTGCTTAATACCAACATACTTATAAGAAAAAAAAACAGCAGCAGCGTAGCAGCTAACCATATATCAACGACCCGACAAGTACTTCCATACTAAGCTACAATGTTCCAGCTCTAGGAAACAGATTTACAAACTGTATTATTTGTTCAACACATGTACTATTGACTTACCTTTATTTATACACATTCAAATCGCATTAAACGGATTTTATTAAAAACTGAGCACAAACTTGCATAGCGTAAATAAAATTAAATCTTAACCTATCAGTTTAAGGTGTATTTTTGGACGTTAAACTTGTCCAGTTTAGAAAACAATTTATTATCTGCAACCAATAGGGGTTGCACCAGGGAGGGTTGTAACAGGTGGTGTAATGTCCGAGACAGATCAACCCTAACTTTTTGGGGATGATTTTAAGACTAGCATTTTTCGTGTCGATACATGCGAGTTCCTGATTATAATGTTAAATTTGGCTTCATATGGAGACTTGCACATGACTTCATATTGCTAATTACTTTTTTTTATTCTTAAACCCCTAACAGTTACTAATTATTAGGAAATTCAGCAAATAAACATAAAATCAGTTAATTATACCTTGAATAGTAGTAGGTACTAGTTTATTTTTCATACAAAGCTAACCTGAATATACTCGTAACAAGTCGAAATATACCTATTACTAGGCTTAAAATATAAATAGATCAAAATTAGTTATGATTTTTAATAAAATCATTTACGATGTCCCGTAAGAATCAAAGTTTATTAATACTTTTCATCCAAGCAACCTTAGAATTTACATAATTATGTCAACGGGCCCGGAATCATAATATCCAAAGGTATACTTAAGGTCCACACCTTCAAAGATATTACTAACTTTTATACCTAAATGTTTTTCTTGAAGTTACTTACTTTCTATTTTTAGAATTCCATCCCTAAAAGGTAAAAAAGGAACCCTTATGGTAAGACTTCATCTGTCTGTCTGTCACACCTATATATTTCAGGAACCGCTGAAGCTATCGATTTGAAAGTTGAATTTTCACCCAATCTCATCGCAAATAATTATACAATAATAACTTCAATAATATTTAAGTCATTTTTTATTATTTAGTGTGGTGTCTGTTGAAGTCGGTTTATTTTTTTTAATAAAATGTTTGTATTCTTCATTTTTAAACCCTGACCAAAATTTCACGCCTATCCTATTCCGATGTTCAGCTATTTATAAACCATAATTACTTTCCTGGTAGATGTAGGGATATTATGTATTTCGCGTAGCGCTGGCCGTATGTCACGCCATGCCGCCCTTAATGATATTATTCGCAGGGGGGCTTGTCACTGCCGGTGTCCTTGCCGTACTGGAACCAGTCGCTATTACACGAGATGACGGCAAGAGGCCTGATGGTGTCACTTTAATACCATGGCAACATGGTAAGCCGCTGGTGTGGGATGCGACATGCGTCGACACACTTGCTGCGTCCCACACCCCGGCAACTTGCAGGGCGGCTGGAGGAGCTGCGGCGACCGCTAGTGATGCAAAGCGACGCAAGTATGCAGCTCTAGGTTCGAGCTATATATTTGCGCCCTTTGCGGTGGAGACCATGGGGCCTTGGTCTCATGAGACGCACGCTTTGGTAAAAGAAATTTCATCCAAACTTATCGAAGTCTCAGGAGACCGCCGGGCTGGTAGCTTTTTCTGCCAACGTATAAGCTTGGCCATACAAAGGGGTAATGCCGCCAGTCTTTTAGGTACCCTTCCCTCCCAGTGCGGCGACAACTTCGAGGAAGTTTTTTACCTAGTTTAAGTGTACATATTTGTAAATAAACTGTAAATATTTTGTTTCAATAAATAACTTTGTCATTACAAAATACATTTTTTTTATTCCATCAAGGTGGCAAACATTTATGCGGCCTGCTTGATGGTAAGCAGTCACCGCAGCCTATCGCTAGCAACACCAGTGGGGATCACTAGCGCGTTGCCGACCCGGTAGCAATTTGTTAACTCCCTTTTTAAATAACTCCATGCATAACATTTTATTGCTTCCATCAGACCGAAAGACATGAAAATTAGAACATATGTAAATCCGATGATATGTATAAGTACATGAAGAAAATGGTAACCCTCACTACGGTCTGATGATAAAAACAGGAAGGTGGTCACAGGATCATTGCACCATTAAATGTAGACCTACCTAATTTGAACTCATTGGATCGGTCTCGACGAGTAGATCGGTAGAAAGATGATGATTAAGTATTGATGATGGAGAAGGAAGGTGTCACACACAGGCTGGGAAATATGCGCTATCAAACGTAAACCCACCGAATTTGAACTTGTTAGATAGGTCTCAGTCGAGTAATTGGTAGAAAAATAGTGATCACGGTCTCGTAATAGAGTAGGAGTCATGTAGAGTTTTTCTATTCTTTTTAATGTCAATTTGTATATCTATATTCAGTTGTGATTCACATAGATACTTACATAAAATCAATTTTATTTCTCGTTCTCGTTTTAAGTTAGAATCATTGACTTTATTATTGTTCATTCTTCTTTCTATGTGTAGTGTGTATGTGTGGTATGCGTTAAATCATTCTTTCCAGCAAAAAAAAAACAATTTATGTATCAACTACGAAATATTAAAAAAGCTACTGAATATTTATAGTAGTACATCTTAGAGCAGGTTTAAATATTAGCAGAAGTCCAATGTTGTGATAGTCTCACAATATTCGGAGTCAGGTCAAACGCACACAAATGGCTAACGGTGTGTGTGTGTGTGTGTAACTGTATGTTTGGCTGTGCACGTGACGCCGTGTCGTCGCCACTCCGATATTAAACTATGTGGCAGTGGCTCTTAAACTTAGCCTTATTTTGGAGGTATGTTTATGTGTGAGAATATCATATTATTTTCTGCTTCTTTGAATGAATTGATGTGACGAACTAAATGATAGGAATATTAGCTGACTGATGGTAGCTGCTTTTATATCCTCAAATCAAATAAAATAATTGCTATTTGCCTAGTGTATAAGGTGGACCAGAGTACTTATGTGTCAGGGCGAGTAAACTGATTAATTCACACATGCCCAAGAAATTAGTCAAATTCACGAAATGCAACAAACTACCATCACTCGCGTTCTTATAATCATAATATATATTATCATAATTATTAATAGATATTGTCATAATTCTCTCAACTCTCTTGGTAGAGATTAGATCTTGCCTAGTTGATAGACGTTTTAGGTTAATTAAGTCATCCACTTTTGCTAGACATCCACTTGGTAGTTTATTTCTAGAACACTTCGACTTCGACAGCCCTTTCCAATTATTCGCAGTGCATCCGCAAACTCCTGAGTTTCATTACGATTACGAATACCTACTCAGCTGACCACAACACTATAACTAGAGTGCGTTTCACGAAAGAGTTCCCTTCGTGGTTAAGTTGGTACAATTGAATTAGGTGTTGTCATTAAATTTAATAAAAAATAAGTTTTAAAAACTAAAACCCGACTACGGATAAAATCGCAGTCTAAAAAGTAGAAAACAAGAAAATATTTCTTGTCAGATATACTTATCTACCAACGCCTTAAGCAATTAATTATCGTCTAGTAAGTAGATAATTTGTATATTTCAATTTAACGTATTATAAGTATAATTACTATAGATTGTAGCTGTAGACCCCTTAGGATACGAATTTTGAAAATTCCGTTCTAAGTGTGCGTTTACGTATTGTGAAGAATACACCTCTCTAATTTCAAGTCTCTAGAGCCAGCAGTTTAGGCTGTGCGTCGTCTGTCAGTCAGTCAATCAGTCAGGACATCTCCTTTTATATATATTGATGATTAAAATAACTTTAATACGTGCAAAGAAGGTATGGAACCCTCGATGCGCGAGTCAGACTCGCACTAGACTGGTTTTTTTTGGTTTGATTCGGTACCTAGCTCCGAACCAAAGTATCCTACCTACTAAAACGCCCAGTACTCAATAGACATCTAGGGCCCACAACCCAAACGTCCAACCGACAACTCCGAAGATTGCCCGTTATTTGTCCGGGCTTATGGCTGAGGAGCGATGCGGCAGCTTTTTTTTTTTAGATGGCATATTGATGCGGGTGCGCACGGTGCAGGATACGTGCGTTTTCGAACACTCTCGACAGCCACTTATTGAATTGAAACCTTGCGTGCACTTAGAAGCCACACTCGAGCTAACGCAGCAGTTAGCAAAATAGTTTAACTAAACAATATAATCTTTTCCCCGTTTTCGCCGTGGGATGCCGGCTAAGAATTTGCATCCCCCCCTCTCTTCCCGTGGGTTTCGTAAGAGGCGATTGAGGGAAAGACAGAAGACGGGCAGCAGCGTCTTCTGTATAACATATCCATCTCTTCAAAACTGCGATCCCCAAGACGCCTGCCAAGCGTGGGGATTATGGCAAACCCCCCCCCCCCCACACAATGATTGACAATGATTATTTACGGCCCCCAGTCCCCGGCAGCTCCTCTATTCCCCGCCTTGGTAGCGGGCGGGGTAACGGTCGAGCAGGGGGTGCGAAGAATCTCCGGCAGATGCCCCGCTACCACCCCCACCGAACTTTAGCCCTGGCAACACATAATGTCCGGACACTTAGGACTGACGAGAAGATTATCGAGCTGGAGGAAGAATTGAGCAAGTTACGTTGGGATATCTTGGGATTATCTGAAATCCGACGAGAGGGACAGGATACGATAACCCTTGATTCCGGAAACTTGCTCTTCTTCCGGGAAGGAGATCGAAAATCTCAGGGTGGTGTTGGGTTTCTCGTCCGTAAGTCCCTCATTAACAACGTTGTAAAGGTCGATAGTGTGTCGAGCAGGGTAGCGTACCTTATACTCAGAATAACCAGTCGGTATTCGTTGAAGGTTATACAGGTTTACGCTCCGACCTCGGCACACCCTGACGATGAAGTAGAGGCTATGTATGAGGAGATAGCAGAAGCCATACATACCTCCAAAACACACTTCACCGTTGTTATGGGGGACTTCAACGCGAAGGTTGGCACACGGAATGGCGATGAGTTGAGAGTGGGGTCATATGGGTACGGGCAGCGGAACCAAAGGGGCCAGCGGCTGGTCGACTTCATGGAGAAGGAGGGACTCTTTGCGATGAAGTCCTTCTTCAAGAAGCGACCATCCAGGAAGTGGACGTGGATAAGCCCCGATGGTTCAACCAAAAATGAGATTGACTTCATCATGACGACCAAGAAGCATATATTCGATGATGTCTCCGTGATCGGCAGGGTGAAAACCGGTAGCGATCACCGCATTGTTAGAGGCACATTGAATATCAACGTCAAGCTTGAGAGGTCCCGTCTGATGAAGTCCACGCTCCGTCCGGGAACCGCCCAAATCCGAAACCCCGAAGACTTTCAACTCGAACTGCATAATCGCTTCCAGTGCCTTGCCGAATGCGAAACTGCGGACGAGATAAACAATGGGTTGGTGCAAACTGTCCACGCAGTGGGGTCCAAGTTCTTTAAGACCCCACGCCGTACAAAGCCTCAAAAGCTCTCCAATACAACCATTAAGCTAATGGAAAACCGTACTGAGATGAGACTGCAATCTTCAGCTGATATGTCGGGTTATGCCAAACTCAATAGACGAATCTCGAAATCCGTGCGACACGACTTGCGTTCCTATAATACAGCATGTATTAAGGACGCAATTGAGCGGAACCAAGGCTCTAAAGTGTTCGCAAAGAATTCGTCTATTGGGCGTAGCCAAATGACAAAGCTGAAGATCGATGACGGCAGTGTCATCTCATCGAAACCGGAGATATTGAGAGAGCTTGAGAGATTTTACGGACAGTTATACACCTCAACACGGGATCCCATTGCCAGAACAACTCAGGACACCAGAGCCAAACTAACCCGACATTACACTGAAGACATCCCAGACATCAGCCTGTACGAGATTAGAATGGCTCTCAAACAGCTTAAGAACAACAAGGCGCCGGGTGAAGACGGAATCACAACAGAACTTCTGAGAGCGGGTGGAAAACCGGTACTTTTAGTCCTCCAGAAGTTATTTAATTCCGTCTTACTCGAGGGTACTACGCCAGAAGCATGGCACAGGAGTGTGGTGGTTCTTTTCTTCAAAAAAGGTGATAACACTTTACTGAAGAATTATAGACCCATCTCACTCCTGAGCCATGTATACAAGCTGTTTTCGAGAGTCATTACGAACCGTCTCGAACGCAGGTTTGATGACTTCCAGCCACCCGAACAAGCCGGGTTCCGAAAAGGCTTTAGCACCATAGACCACATACATACGCTCCGCCAGATTATACAGAAGACCGAGGAGTATAATCGGCCATTATGTCTAGCGTTTGTGGACTACGAAAAAGCCTTCGATTCAATCTAGACCTGGGCAGTATTGCAGTCCCTCCAGCGGTGCCACATTGACTATAGGTACATCGAAGTGTTGAAGTGTTTGTACAGCAATGCCACCATGTCGATCCGACTACAAGACGAGAGCACGAAACCAATCCCATTGCAGCGAGGTGTGAGACAGGGAGACGTTATTTCTCCGAAACTGTTCTCAAATGCATTGGAGGACGTTTTCAAGCTCTTGGACTGGTACGGATTCGGCATCAACATCAATGGCGAATACATCACTCATCTTCGTTTTGCCGATGATATAGTCATTATGGCAGAGTCGCTGGAGGACCTCAATACGATGCTCAGCGACCTCAGTAGCGTTTCCCAACAGGTGGGTCTTAAAATGAACATGGACAAGACGAAGATCGTGTCTAATGTCCATGTTGCACCCGTACCGGTAGTTGTTGGGAACGATACACTCGAAGTTGTTGACCACTACGTATACCTAGGACAAACTATCCAGTTAGGTCGGTCCAACTTCGACAAAGAGGTCGCCCGAAGAATCCAACTCGGATGGGCAGCGTTCGGGAAACGACGCGATATCTTCTCGTCCGAAATACCGCAGTGCCTGAAGACAAAGGTTTTTTAACCAGTGTGTGTTGCCAGTGATGACATATGGTACTGAGACGTGGTCTCTAACGGCTGGCCTTTTAGAGAAGTTCAGAGTCACACAACGAGCCATGGAGAGAGCTATGCTCGGAGTTTCTTTGCGCGACAGAATCCGAAATGTGGAGATTCGCCGAAGAACCAAGGTCACCGACATAGTTCTCAGAATCTGCAAGTTGAAGTGGCAATGGGCAGGCCACATCGCTCGAAGAACCGATAACCGTTGGGGAAGAAAGGTTCTCGAGTGGCGACCACGAACCGGAAGACGCAGCGTAGGCAGGCCTCCCATTAGGTGGACAGACGACATTGTGCGCGTCGCAGGTAACCGGTGGATGCAAATAGCCAATTGTCGTTCATTGTGGCGTTCTAAGGGGGAGGCCTATGTTCAGCAGTGGACGTCTTCCGGCTGATAATGATGATGAATGATGCAAGATTTTTTAAAATTTCGAGAAATGCAAAAACACGTAATTATTCCTTTTCTTTGAAGAGTCTGCGTGTGAAAATTTAAGACTCTAGTACCAACCGTTCACGAATTATAACGCTTTTTTATAAAACATAAAACCCCCTATGTGGACCCCTTAGGATACTAATTTTGAAAATTCCGTTTTAGTGTGCGTTTTCGTATCCCAAATTTCAAGTCTCTAGGCTAGCGGTTTGGGCTGTGCGTTGTCTGTCAATCAGTCAGTCAGTCAGGACTTATTCTTTTATATATATTGATTAAAATAACTTTAATACGCACAAAGAAGGTATGGAACCCTCGATGCGTGAGTCAGACTCGCAATTGACCGGTTTTTTTTTGTTTGATTCGGTACCTAGCTCCTATCCGGAGTATCTTACCTACTAAAACGCCCCGTACTCAATGGACATCTAGGGCCCACAATCCAAACGTCCAACCGACAACTCCGAAGGTTGCCCGTTATTTGTCCGGGATTATGGCTGAGGAGCGAGGCGGCAGCATTTTTTTTTTTTAGGTTGCATATTGACGCGGGTGCGCGCGTTTGCGAACACCCTCGGCAACCTCTTATTGAATTGAAATCAATAACATTAATACGCGCAAAAAAGGTATGGAACCCTCGATTCGCGAGTCAGACTCTCACTTGACCGGTTTTTTTTGGTTTGATTTGGTACCTAGCTCCAAAGCGGAATATCTTACGTACTAAAACGCCCCGTACTCAATGGACATCTAGGGCTCACAACCCAAACGTCCAACCGACAACTCCGAAGAACCTTATTTGTCCGGGCGTATGGCTGAGGAGCGTGGCGGCAGCTTGTTTTTTTTAGGTGTCAGCATGACGCGGGTGCGCGCGTTTGCGAACACTCTCGGCAGCCTCTTATTGAATTGTAACCTTGCGTGTACTTAGAAGCCACACTTGAGCTAACGCAGCAGTTAGCAAAATAGTTTAACTAAACAATATGATTTTTCCCATCACTTTTGAAATCATATCAGATTCAAATTTTAAACATCGATGTCGCATTTTAGTTTTAAAACCCATGATATAACTCATGCCCAGTGGCGTGCACTGAAAGCAGGCAAAAATATCTGCGAGTTGTTTATGCTTTATGATATTTGTTCGTGTTCCAGCACAAATATCCTTAAATTAACCAATATTACCATCATACCAAATTACATTAAAAAAAATTACGTTAATTCATGTCCAAACTAAGATTTTTTAAAATTAAGACTGTTTATAGAAATCCTAGGGTAGGCAAAGTATTTTTGTCAGTATGGAGCCGCTGAATAAACTTATTAATGTTTTCAAATGCAAATTAATATGTCTATAGTATTTGCTTGCATATGGATATTTGAAATAGAATAATAACATACTTAAAATAGGTGAAACAAGCCGAATACATTTTTTTGCCTACCCTCTGTGCACGCCACTGCTCATGCCTACTGCTTATATCATAATAAAACGGTTTCCAATTACCTTTTAAAAGACACCACACGCGAGATTTTTAACTTAGGGGTCCTATTTTGACCTTAAAACCCTCATAATTTCTTAAACCTGACTTCGTCCTAATCCTATCTATCATATTGTATCGGAAAACAGTGAAATGTGTTAAGTAATTGTAAAATATTTATTTTACACAAAAATTTAGGTGACTTCTACTTATAAAATTTCGAGAAATGCAAAAACACGTTATTGTTTATTTGCTTTGAGGCATCTGTGTGTGAAAATTCAAGGCTCTTGTACCAACCGTTCATGAATTATAACGCTTTTTTATAAAACTTAAAACCCCCTATTTGGACCCCTTAGGATGCGAATTTTCAAAATTCCGTTCTTAGTGTGCGTTGTGAAGAATACACCTCCCTAATTTCAAGTCTCTAGAGCCAGCAGTTTAGGCTGTGCGTTGTCTGTCAGTCAGTCAATAAGTCAATCAATCAGGACATCTCCTTTTATATATATTGATGATGATTATTATTTACTTTACACGATCATGCTTGGGCAACAGAAATTCACATGTGTACCTAATTTCAACTTAATCAAAAAATATTTTTGTTTTACTTCAGAAGTTTTTGTCCTGTAGATGGCGCCACATTGAATTTAACGTAATATTATATAGCCTATAACCAGCGGACAATCAAGGCGCTTCTAACGACACCCTTCTTGTCTAATTATGTTAAGTAGATTAGAAGATATTCGGGAACAGATGAACATACATACATACATACATTTTTGTTAAAATCATAACCCTCCCTCCGTTCCGTAGTCGGGTAAAAATATTTACCCTCAATATAGGGAAAATAAACTCTACTATAAATCACACGTATGTATTCACTAGTCCAAAATTACGTAAATACTCAGTACCCTAATTTATATTTTACGATTTATACAGGTTAAATACATAGAATTAAAGACAAAAATCTTAGAATAATAACGCCTAGAACGATAGTTTCATACGAAAAAACTGTCTCGTTTGAGGCACAATAGCATAGATGTAGGCGTAAGTCGCGCGTATTGACGCTCTGCGACACGCACACAAGTGAGCAAATAATGTTGTTAGGGGAATCAGATTTTCCCCAAAATTAGGGAAAATGGAATTGCTTCTTCCTGAGGTCCTTATTTAATTTTTAGAATAAAATTACTATTATTGCTGACAGTAATGAATTACTTTTTAATTTAAAAGATAAAAATCGGAAATAACAAAACTACGATCTAAAAATCTTGTGTCTCTGTTTTTGTGGTCGCACTCCTCCGAAACTGCTCGACCGATATTTATGATTTTTTTATGTATACTTGTTAGGTGTGAGAATAGGTCGTAAAGTATATTTCATATCAAGTATATAAGTATATAGTTCGTGGGTTCGATTCCCACCAAGTGTCTGGGTGTTTTATCTATATAAGTATGTATTTACAACAAAAAAAAGTATGTATATGTAATAGTATCAGTTATCTGGTTCCATAGTACAGGCTCTGCCTAGTTTGGATCAGATGACCGTGTGTGAATTGTCCCAGGATATAATTATTATATCACTAGGTTAAGCAACGTTAGACAAGGTCAATACATGGATGGGTGACCGTTTATTGCCATTCGAAAACGTAAGCGTGCGCGGATCATCTAGTACTTAAATAAATATTTTCTTAAGCAAATTTAGGGTAGCAATTTTCCTTTTATTGGCAACATTTCATATAATGTCGGCTGTTGAAATTTAAAATAATTGTTTTCACTTTGGCGATTGTTTTACGTTAAAATATTAGATTAAACGTAATACTTGCAAGTGAAATGTTATGTTACAATGTTTCTTAAGTTTTTCCAATGTACTATGATTTCCATTTATTGCACAAACCATCATTTTAAAATAAAATATCGAGAGCTGCTAGCGCTACGACTCGACTTTAAGCACTGATGCGGGCTGTTCGCTACTGAGCCATTCTGGCTTGGTTTTACTTGCCTCACTGTGCGTACATGTTCACGGTTTCTATGCGTTATTATTCTAAGACAAAAATCATTTTCAATCATTTTATGCTCTCATAAGATTTGGCTTGGCTGTTGTGGCCAATTGTAACGGATAAATACAATCATGTCAATAACTTGAGGACATAAATCGTTTACCATTTATAACTTTGATCATTTATTTACTTGGGAAAACAAAGAATTAACATGCATATCCCTGGTAACATTATTTTACCTACCTGAAATGGCTGCAACTCAGGATCTTACTTGTTCGAAGGTAATTAAAGTCCTTTGGTGAGATTTTCAAGTGTACAAAACCTTTTCATCTTTTTAAATAGTTATCTTTCACTACTTCTCAATGTCTTAGGCATGATTTTGTCGTCTAATTAGCGAATAATGTGGAAAAACAAAAACATTTTGACACACGCGATCGTCTCTGACAAACAGGATGACCAAATTAACCCCGAAGGGAACACTTTCATGAAACGCACTATATTTCTGAAATGAGATGTCATCGAAAGTTTAACGTCTTGAAAGTTTGTGAATCGCTGGACCTCCCCACCCTACGGCAAGAGTGTGGCGTTGCTCCGCGTACACACTCGGCGAGATCGCGCCAGAAAAATTTAATTGTGAAATACGACCGCCCTTCCTCCCACTTCCTCCAGTTCGCGCAGACGTTCTTATCCCCTCGCGGTACCAGTAAAAATCAAGTCAGCTGGGCGTAGCATTGCTTGAACTGAAATGTTGGAACGTTTCATTCTGATATTTTAAAAAATACCACCTTCAGAAATTCTATTTAGGAAAACACTTAGTGTAAATAACATGTTATGTATGTGTGTATACGGGGAAGGAATTTGCTCATTAGTGGACGTCTTCGGCTGAGGATGATAATGTTGATGTGTGTATTAACATGTAAATATGTTTAAATTTAAACCGTTTAAATTAACCTACCTATGTATAATGTTTCCCATACACTCTGGGAAAAATATAAATAAGTAGCTGACCCGCGCAGCTCCGCTCGCGCTCTTTCACTTTGTTGAAGATCATGACATGATCAAATGCATAGTTTACGATTCTATAAAGGACATACAGACAAACATTCATTTTTTTATATATATTGAAGATAGATAATAACTATATCGCATCAGGGAAGGGATGGGGAAGGGGGTGAAACATAATATTTTAGTGTTACCAAATTTTTTTTATTGCAATTAACTTCCAACGGTAAACACGTCCATAGGTACTTTCATGACATGACCCTACTATAAATCAAGGGCTATTGTCGCCTTTGTGGCTCAACGGGAAATCGCTGTGAAAATCTGGGATCGCGGGCTTAAGTACCGCATGGAGCAACAATTATGTGTTGTTGCCGGCTGACCAGCCGAATTGTCTGCAAAGTACATCGATGGCAAAGTAAGATGATCCATGCGGTGTTTGGCTAATAGTCGGTCCTGCGTCTGACTTCACTTTGGACGTGACAGTCTTTTGGACCAATAGAAAGTGCATTTCCATCGGAAACAATAGAAAGTGCAGATGTCTACCATATTTTTTCCCGCATAGATGGCTAATCTAGTTAAAGATTGGCCGCTATTGCCGTATCGGCCAGGACAGAATCATTATTCTTATTAGGTACTATTAACAAATGTGCATCTTTAGTTTTTATCGACATAGATTGTCATACATCCCAGGATTTGCAAGTAGAAGTAGCAATGAGCAATGGGTAGGCCACATCGCTCGAAGAACCAGTAACCAATGGGTAAAAAACAGTCTTACTTGTAAAAATCGCGGGCAATCGATGGATGCAAATGGTTAAAGCTGTCGCTCATTGTGGCGTTCCAAGGCTTTTGTTCAGCAGTGGCTATCTTTCGACTGATGATAATTTTTACAGTCAAAATAATGTTCATAGCCGGAAAGGGTAGAATCAGTAGGTATTGATAATAAAATACCTAGGAAAATGTAACGCAGGCTTTATTTTGTAAATCATTGAAAATAATATATGTAGATGTTAAAAATGCGTGGCAGGTGCGCAGGGGATATTGAATTTGTTCTTCTTTCATATTTTCATATTTTCTACTTTAGTTTTTAACTTTTTGTAATCTATAGGTACTTATAATAAAACTGTAACAGGTCCAATTCTGTACATTGAAGATATTTTGAAAATTATATTTGGAGGGCATTCTATAACCGATACCGAGGCCGAAAATGTTTTTATTTTTTATTTTTGTCTGTCTGTCTGTCTGTATCACGGCTGCACATCACGCCGAAACTACTGAACGGATTCAAATGAAACTCGGCATGATTTGAGATCTTACTACGAGGTAGGACATAGGATACTTTTTATCCCGTAATCTAGCATGGTTCCTTTGGGAGATGGGATTAAAGTCAAAATGGGTACTTGGTTATACGCTTGGTCCGATTTTATCAATTTTTCTTCATAATTATAATAAATATTAGTAAGGGAACACTCATAGAGAGTTGTTATCAAGGTTTTGTAATCGATCGGGTTAAGCAACGTTAGGTAAGGTCATTAAATAGATGGGTGACCGTTTAACGCCATTTGAACTAAACGGGTCCGTGCTTTGGAGAGCAAGTAAAAATTGGGCCCCAGTTTTTAACCGACTATAAAAATAGAGGTTATGTATTCGATGCGAATGTCTGTTATTAAAAGTTTAGTTAACGTAAAAATAGCGCATGCTTAGCAGCGTGGGTCAGCTAGTAAGGAAATATTTCTATATTTCCATATATTTTACAAAATAATTACTCATTTTAATATAGCCCCATTTCCACCCCCAAGTCAGTGCTGCGTCACACGTGTGCCCTGGAATGTACCCGGGCTGGGGTGCATGCGCGCTGGGGTGCATAACAATGGCGCACAGAACGCATCCGCAACATATTGCCGTGCCTAATAATAATTCAATTTAACGCTGATACGTGTAATTAAATACCAAAATAAAAATAAACTTTATTCGGAATTAACAATAGACAAGCATCCATGTATCTCATGTTATGTAGAGTCTTGAAAAGGGCTACGAATAAAGTAGATAAATACCTATTTAGAATGAATGATAAAAAATATTAAAACTATATTTGAAATTAATACCCATTAATAACTTACTTTTATCGTTGACAAAATAGAATAAATAAAATAAACAGATAAGAGCGAGAGAGAGGTAATAAAAGAGACCAGCAGTTTTCTAGAAAAATGGAAATAATGTATAAGTACTTATGCAGTACGTTTACAATTATGTATTAATGTCCTCCTGGCCGATACGTCCACAGCGGCCAATCTTTCACAAGATCAGCCATGTACGCAGGAGATATTATAGTGCACAAGTGCTTGCGTAGTAGACACAAGTGCACTCTCTCTTCCTTTATATAATACCTCTCATAATCCGATGGGACGGAAGACCGACACGACCGGGGAGAGGTTAGGATCAGGACCGACTTTTTACATGCCCATTCGACGCATGGATCATCTTACTTTACAGACAATCAGGTGATCGGCCTGCATTGTCCTAGCCAGTAAGAAACAACTACACAAATTTGTTGCTCCCCGCAGGATTCGAACCCGCGAGCTCCGGTTTACAAAGCAAGCGGTTGCCCACTGCGCCACGGAGGCTACAATTATGTATTCCATAGTAGGTAGATCTATACTTATAATAAAACTGTAACAGATCCAATTCTGTACATTGAAGATATTTTGAAAATTATATTTGGAGGGCATTCTATAACCGATACTGAGGGCAAAAAGTATTTTTTTTTAATTTTTGTCTGTCTGTCTGTCTGTCTGTCTGTCTGTCTGTATCACGGCTGAGCATCACGCCGAAACTACTGAATGGATTCAAATGAAACTTGGCATGATTTGAGATCTTACTACGAGGTAGGACATAGGATACTTTTTATCCCGTAATCTAGCACGGTTCTTTTGGGAGAGGGGATTAAAGTCAAAACGGGTACTTGGTTATACGCTTGGTCCGATTTTATGAATTTTTCTTTATAATATAATAATTATTAGTAAGGGAACACTCATAGAGAGTTGTTATCAAGGTTTTGTAATCGATCGGGTTAAGCAACGTTATGTAAGGTCATTAAATAGATGGGTGACCGTTTATCGCCATTTGAACTAAACGGGTCCGTGCTTCGGAGAGCAAGTAAAAAGTGGGTCCCAGTTTTTAACCGACTATAAAAAAGGAGGTTATGTATTCGATACGAATGTCTGTTATTAAAAGTTTAGTTAACGTAAAAATAGCGCAGGCGGAGCTGCGTGGGTCAGCTAGTACGAAATATAACTTCATGCCTGTACCCATTGAATTACTTTACTAGCATCTAGATTAACATGTACATGTTTTGAAGTCCCGACGCACACACTCTTGTACAACTTAGTTTGTACATCATCATTTTATCATCATCACCAGCCGAAACGTCCACTGCAGAACAAAGGCCTCTTCCTTAGAAGGGAGGGGTTGCCATAATCCCCACGCTTGGCGGCGGCTTGGAGAACGCAGTATAGGTGGTAGGTAATCCAATAAAAAAAGACGTTGCTGTTTCTTGTTTTTCCTTAGTCGTCTTTCACGGACACCCAACGGGGAGTTAGTTAGTTTGTACTTTAAAGGTTAATTGAATAATTAATTTATGTTGTTGTACCGTCTCCTTCAGTACGTTAGTAGTAGTCATGTTATTAGAAGTAAGTATTTTTCTTTTAACATCATAGTCACCTTATAATGTGTTGCCTTTACTCCGATCACGAGTGTGTACGAAAAACTCACGATCACTATAGCAAATGTGAGAGTTGCAGTTGGTTAATATTATTCTGTACTATGTTTTGCACATGCTACGCTTTAATATACTATACAATACATCCTTGGCTCTTCCCTCATTGCGTAATACAACAAACACGGTCAAGCTAGTTATCCGTGTCGGTCCACTGATATTACCTCTGTTTTGAGTGTCGCTACCCTCGCTTACCTCTTCCTCCCGATTAGTCAACGCGATCTGTCACGGGAGGCAGGAGGGTGGGCACCTAACTAGGCGCAACGCATTACTAGAGGCCACGAGAATAGCGACAAAATGGAAACGATGTATATCATCTAAAATGCGAAATACCGTCAATGCGAATAATTTATAATATTTCGATATATTTTCAAGAAATTGTGTGTATTTTATAGAAGACCGCTACAAATAACGCTACTTTCAATTAAATATAGATAATAGTCTATGAGAAGTCAATTGACCTTTGAGGGATTCCGTTTTATGCCTATTGCTAGTGCGGCAATTCTAATCCAAGCTTTACCACTCACGACTGCATCACTGGATAACTTCAGAAACAAAATAAATGTTAAGACGCCATAGAATAGAATGGAATAAAAAATTATTTGAACACCGCAAAACCATTTTAACAAACTAGAGAAATTAAAAAAATATATATGACACATAATCATACATTAAAAATATACTACAAAACAGGAACTATGTGCCCCAAAGAGGCAGGTCCAAATGGCTCCTAGATCAGCTTATTGTCAAGCGAATGCCTGACGCTGGTTTTCATCTGGGCCCTGTGTTCCACGGATGTCATCCAGTGGTGATACAGAAATTTAAATGTATAATATTTAAAAAAAGACACATTCAATAGCATGCGATGAATAAAATAATTACTGCATACATATTATTACTACATTACATAGCAACGATATCCGCTGTTCAAACCGCTGTGTTAGTGGCCAACCGTGCCAGCGCGCAATGTCGCGGGCTGACAGACGATTAGCGACGCGCACGCGTGGCCCGCGCCCGGTGTGCCATACTCCTACCTACTCAGCACTGGGGAGAATCAGGGGCACAACCAACAGGCCAGGAGAACGCTCAACCAATGTCATTTTGTTTTGTATACGGTTGTTACACGTTAGTGATGCCAAAGAAAAAGTATTTGGTTCCAATTTAATCCTTATATATGTAAGTATATAATATCGATTGCATTATACATATTATGTATAATGTAATCGATAAGTAAGACATACCAGCTGACAGACGTCCACAGCTGCTGAATGTAGGTCTCAGCAGTGGACGTACCATATAAAAATTGGAAATTTGACAGCTACGAGACTTTCGTAGTCAATGGACACTACGAATTTCGTAGGCCTACAATTTTTTTTAAGATTTACTAATTTTGATATTATGACTTTTTGCGCGCAGGTCGTTCTGCTTTTCGGTCGTTCTGATTTCGAGTCATTTCCTTTATGTGTCCTTTTGATAAGGAGCCAATAATATTATGTTTTGGCGAGTTTCATGTTTTTAGCTATTAAGTAGCACTTTCGTTTCTGTCCCCATGAATCCTTGCACAATGTGCATACATATAATTCCTCAAGGCATACTCGTATGACGGTTGAGATATGTGGTGGTATATTTGCCTCACTGCCCCAGAAGGATGGCTACATTTTTCGATAGTACCCATGTATGTTACGTAATTACGTCTGTCAATTTTTTTGCCATAGCCTACAACCTCACCGCTTTTTAGGTTTTCAGTGAGTAAATAATTTTTTTACTTCTTACAGTTACTCAATGAATATTTATTGAAACTAAATATTTACATTTTATTTACAAATATGTACACTTAAACTAGATAAAAAAATCCTCAAAGTTGTCGCCGCACTGGGAGGGAAGGGTACCTAAAAAACTGGCGGCATTACCCCTTTGTGTGGCCAAGCTTATACGTTGGCAGAAAAAGCTACCAGCCTGGTCTCCTGAGACTTCGATAAGTTTGGATGAATTTTCTTTCACCAAACCGTGCGTCTCATGAGACCAAGACCCCATGGTCTCCACCGCAAACGGCGCAAATATATAGCTCGAACCTAGAGCTGCATACCTACTTGCGTCGCTTTGCATCACTAGTTTATTTACAAATATACTTAAACTAGGTAAAAAACTTCCTTCAAGTTGTCGCCGCACCTAAAAGACTGGCGGTATTACTACTTTGTATAGCCTAGCTTATACGTTGGCAGAAAAAGCTGCTGGTAGTTTTTTTTACGATGCCGACGGTCTCCTGAAACTTCGATAAGTTTGGAGGTTTAAAGTCGAACTTCTTACATAAATATGGGTATCAAATGAGAGATCTTAAGGAGACAAGTTGAAATAGCTATATATAGGATATACGTTTAATAGTACATATTATATTTAATACTAGCTGACCCACGCAGCTCCCGCCTGCGCTATTTTTACGTTAACTAAACTTTGAATAACAGATATTCGCATCGAATACATAACCTCATTTTTTATAGTCGGTTAAAAACTGGGACCCACTCTTTACTTGCTCTCCGAAGCACGGACCCGTTTAGTTCAAATGGCGTTAAACGGTCACCGATCTATTTAATGACCTTACCTAACGTTGCTTAACTCGATCGATTACAAAACCTTGATAACAACTCTCTATGAGTGTTCCCTTACTAATATTTGTTATATTTTATAGAAAAATTGATAAAATCGGACCAAGCGTATAAACAAGTACCCGTTTTGACTTTAATCCCCTCTCCCAAAAGAACCGTGCTAGATTACGGGATAAAAAGTATCCTATGTCCTACCTCGTAGTAAGATCTCAAATCATACCAAGTTTCATTTGAATCCATTCAGTAGTTTCGGCGTGATGCTCAGCCGTGATACAGACAGACAGACAGACAGACAGACAGACAGACAAAAATTAAAAAAATTACATTTTCGGCCTCAGTATCGGTTATAGAATGCCCTCCAAATATAATTTTCAAAATATCTTCAATGTACAGAATTGGACCTGTTACAGTTTTATTATAAGTATAGAAGATTATTAAATACTAGCTGACCCACGCAGCTCCGCCCGCGCTGTGTTTACGTTAACTAAACTTTCAATAATATACATTCGCATAGAAAACAAAACCTCCTTTTTTAAAGTCGGTTAAAAACTTGGACCCACTTTGTACTTGTCCTCCGAAGCACGGAGAAAATTAGTTCAAATGGCGTTAAACGGTCACCCATCTATTTAATGACCTTACCTAACGTTGCTTAACCTGATCGATTTCCAAACATTGTTAACAACTGTCTATGAGTGTTCCCTTACAAATATTTATTATAATTATAATGAAAAATTGTTAAAATGGGAGCAAGCGTATAACCAAGTACACATTTTGACTTTAGTCCCTTCTCCCAAAGGAACCGTGCCGAATGTCAGGATAAAAAGTATCCTATGTCCTACCTCGGAGTATAAACTCAAATCATGCCAAGTTTCGTTTCAATCCATCCGTTCTTCAGTTTCAAGTAGTTTCGACGTAATGCTCAGCCGATATACAGACAGACAGACATACAGACAAAAGTAAAAAAAAATACATTTTTGGCTTAAGTATCGGTTATAGAATGCCCTCCAAACATAATTTTCAAAATATCATCCATGTACAGAATTGGACCTGTTACAGTTTTATTATAAGTATAGATATAGATTATTAAACATAATACTAAACAATATATTATTCTGGGGTAATCCACACACGCTCATCTGATATCCACCAAGTTCGATTCCCACCAAGTGTCTGGGTCTAAATAAGTATGCATTTACAAAAAAAAAGTATTTGTATCAGTTGTCTAGATAGCTACCATCGTACAGGCTCTGCCTAGTTTGGGATCAGATGTAGATTGTCTCAGGATATTTTATTTTTATATCTGAACTAGGTACGTTTAGCTATCCTGTACACGTACAAAGAGGAGGACAATATTGTCTGACAACACATTGTCAGCATTAGCCGACGTAACGTATTAACGTTAGTGAAGCGTGAATTCGGGTCTTGTGGCAAGTAGTACGATAACAATATGTACGCATAGATTGTGGACAGTCTTGCAAATAATTTGACTTTCCTGTAATTTTTTGTCGGGTTAATTTATACCTAAAATGTTTTGATGTCCGTCCTTCGTAGTCATGGGAGTGACATCAATCAAATATACATTTATGTACCTAAGTACATAAATGTATATTTGATGCTGTTTGATTGATGTTGACAAAAATGGCGACATATTTTTTAATTTTCTAAATAATTTTAAAAAAATGTCGCCATTTTTGTCAATATTCATATCTATACTTATAATAAAACTGTAACAGGTCCAATTCTGTACATTGAAGATATTTTGAAAATTATATTTGGAGGGCATTCTATAACCGATACTGAGGCCGAAAATGTATTTTTTTTAATTTTTGTCTGTCTGTCTGTCTGTCTGTCTGTCTGTCTGTCTGTCTGTCTGTCTGTATCACGGCTGAGCATCACGCCGAAACTACTGAATGGATTCAAATGAAACTTGGCATGATTTGAGATCTTACTACGAGGTAGGACATAGGATACTTTTTATCCCGTAATCTAGAACGGTTCTTTTGGGAGAGGGGATTAAAGTCAAAACGGGTACTTGGTTATACGCTTGGTCAGATTTTATCAATTTTTCTTTATAATATAATAAATATTAGTAATAGAACACTCATAGAGAGTTGTTATCAAGATTTTGTAATCGATCGGGTTAAGCAACGTTAGGTAAGGTCATTAAATAGATGGGTGACCGTTTAACGCCATTTGAACTAAACGGATCCGTGCTTCAGAGAGCAAGTAAAAATTGGATCCCAGTTTTTAACCGACTATAAAAAAGGAGGTTATGTATTCGATGCGAATGTCTGTTATTAAAAGTTTAGTTAACGTAAAAATAGCGCAGGCGGAGCTGCGTGGGTCAGCTAGTACCTTATATATCTATACTTATAATAAAACTGCATCTTTTCGTATTCCATGCAATCTTTTTTCCATCCCAAGGTTGCCTGTAAGAAATTGCGGATAGCGATAAGGCCGCCCTTTGTACAAATTTCTTCAAGTCCTTTTTATTTTATTTTTATGTGTGTACAATAAAGAGTATAAATAAATAAAACTGTAACAGGTCCAATTCTGTACATTGAAGATATTTAGAAAATTATATTTGGAGGGCATTCTATAACCGATACTGAGGCCGAAAATGTATTTTTTTTTAATTTTTGTCTGTCTGTATCACGGCTGAGCATCACGCCGAAACTACTGAATGGATTCAAATGAAACTTGGCATGATTTGAGATCTTACTACGAGGTAGGACATAGGATACTTTTTATCCCGTAATTTAGCACGGTTCTTTTGGGAGAGGGGATTAAAGTCAAAACGGGTACTTGGTTATACGCTTGGTCCGATTTTATAATTTTTTCTATAAAATATAATAAATATTAGTAAGGGAACACTCATAGAGAGTTGTTATCAAGGTTTTGTAATCGATCGGGTTAAGCAACGTTAGGTAAGGTCATTAAATAGATGGGTGACCGTTTAACGCCATTTGAACTAAACGGGTCCGTGCTTCGGAGAGCAAGTAAAAAGTGGGTCCCAGTTTTTAACCGACTATAAAAAATGAGGTTATGTATTCGATGCGAATGTCTGTTATTCAAAGTTTAGTTAACGTAAAAATAGCGCAGGCGGAGCTGCGTGGGTCAGCTAGTGTAAATATATAAGTACGTATCTACTTATATCAAAATGAGACGAGTACAAATTAAAACAATGTGTACGTATGACGTAATTTGAGTTCATTTTGTTTTCTGTATGTACACATGGCTGATAATGCGTGCGCGTGTGTGTGTGGTATAAAAACTAGTAAAAACTAACCCCAGAGAATGACACACTTAAAATTATATAAGCAGTGACTTTCAATAGAGTATTATTTTTGTATGTTTACTAGGTGCCACTGCAGTAACAGATATTCTGCTGCCAAGCAGCAGTGTGCAAACATTGCTGTGTTCCGGCGTGAAGGTCACTGTAGCTGGTGAAATTACCGGACTCAAATACTTAATATCTAATGTCTTAAGGGTCGGCAACGCGCTAGTGATTCTTCTGGTTTTGCTGGCGTCTATAGGCTGCGGTGACTGCTTACCATCAGGCGAGCTGTACGCTTGCTTGCCACCTTAGTAGTATAAACAAAATGTACCTACTTTTTTACTAAAGTTACTAATGTTCATACTCCTCATGAGTATCATCTTTGTCTAGTTTAGTTCTGTAGAGCATTGTCACTGTACATGAACGCACGTGTGTTACACCCTAGTAAACGCATAAATTCCGACTAGGCATTGTGCCCCGGCGACGCCTGTCCATCCTATTATATCCTACATCCAGCATATCTATACTTATAATAAAACTGTAACAGGTCCAATTCTGTACATTGAAGATATTTTGAAAATTATATTTGGATAGCATTCTATAACCGATACTGAGGCCGAAATGTAATTTTTTTTATTTTTGTCTGTCTGTCTGTCTGTATCACGGCTGCGCATCACGCCGAAACTACTGAATGGATTCAAATGAAACTTGGCATGATTTGAGATCTTACTACGAGGTAGGACATAGGATACTTTTTATCCCGTAATCTGGCACGGTTCTTTTGGGAGAGGGGATTAAAGTCAAAATGGGTACTTGGTTATACGCTTGGTCCGATTTTATCAATTTTTCTTTATAATATAATATATATTAGTAAGGGAACACTCATAGAGAGTTGGTATCAAAGTTTTGTAATCGATCGGGTTAAGCAACGTTAGGTAAGGTCATTAAATAGATGGGTGACCGTTTAACGCCATTTGAACTAAACAGGTCCGTGCTTCGGAGAGCAAGTTATAAGTGGGTCCCAGTTTTTAACCGACTATAAAAAAAGGAGGTTATGTATTCGATGCGAATGTATGTTATTAAAAGTTTAGTTAATGTAAAAATAGCGCAGGCGGAGCTGCGTGGGTCAGCTAGTTATACAATATAATACTGGGGACAAACGATAACTATATAGGTAGGTATAGCTAATCATAGATCCATCTATATTTTCCACGTTAATTCAGTTCAGACAATGTTAATGTCTCTTTTATTCTTTCTGGGGACTCTACAGCATTTTATTATTTGCAAGTTTTGCAACCTATCAGAGTTTTTACATATTATTATGATATATATAGGTACAATTATTATTTTGTTGTTGTAAGTAGGTATCTTCTTTGGCACCCCGATAAACTACTTATTTTGCCAACCAGAAGTCGTGGGTTCGAATCTTGTGGGGGGAGCACCTTCTGGAGCTGCATGTCTTACTGGTTTGGACAATACAGGCTGATTACCTGACTTTCTGGAAAGTAATATAATCAATGCGTCGAATTAGCATGTAAAAAGTCACTGTGACTGTGAGTCAGGTTGTGAGAGTACCTAAAGGATCCCATGAAAGATTGACCGCTGTTGCTATATCAGACCGGAGAAAAATATAAAGTTATTTTTAATTTATTTTTATAATGATCAATGTAATAATTATAGGTGGCCAATAAATGGTCTCTATTAGGAGAAGAGTTCAAACTCTATTTAAGTGCTTACAGGATTACAATCACTGACATAGGTACTGAACTACTTTAACCGCAATGTCCATTTTGAGAAGGGACAGTTTGCTATCCGGGAATATTTTACGAAAGGAACATTCTGCAACAAAGCCGACAGAATAGTATGTTTCCACCTTAAAAGGACATCGATATTGTTTCCAATTCATCAAAAATAGATTTGCCAAAGAAACTGCCGTTAGCTTTGGTCGGTACCAATGAAGCTAATCCCCCAATCATTATCGTAGTGAAAAAAGTCGCTTTGTACATCGTTATCTTTGCATTTATCTGGTTATCGGTTATCTTCGCTCGAGTGTTGATTGTGATAAAATCGGTTCAATTGATTTTTCCGACATAATAGAGCTTATTTGGCACGTTGACTTTATTGTACTGGGTTTCAAATTATTTTCCGGGGTATAATTTTATAAAAATAATTAATAAAATGTTTGGTTACCATAATACAGGCACTGCCTAGTTTGTAGACCGTGTGTGGATGGTCCCAGAATATTATATAAGTATTATGACTTGAAGCAGGCCGACTAGGGAAGTACCTTCAGCTTATATCATCATCAATAGCCGGAAGACGTCAACCGCTGAACATAGGCCTCCCTCTTCCTCTTTAAATGTCACAATGATCGACAAATGGCTATTTGCATCCACCTAGTGGAAGGCCTATCTATGATCTTCGTCTTTCATCTTCCGGTTCGTGGTCGCCGCTCGAGAATTTCGAATTCGAGTTCTTCGAAACATGCCCATTGCCACTTTAACTTGCAGATTATGAGAGCTATGTCGGTGGCTTTAGTTCTTTGTGCTTCTCTAAAAGGCCATCAGTTAGGGACCACGTTTCAGTACCATATGCCATCACTGGCAACACACACTGGTTAAAATCCTTCGTCTTCAGGTATTGTGGAATTTCAGACGAGAAGATGTCACGTAGTTTCCCGAACCGAGCCCAATCTGAATAGGATTCTTCGGGCAACCTCTATGTCGCGTGACTTTATATTAAAAAGTCACAAATGCCCTTTGAGTGGAATGGCGTAGTGTTAGTTTTGGTAGCAGTGCTCTATGAAGTCTCTGAGAAACGAGGTAGGTACAGAGGTGGTCTAGTACGGGTTTCCATAATTAACGAAATCGATGAAACTGCCAGTTTTATTCCGTACATTTTACTAGCTTTTATTTACCACTAGAGGCGCTGGGGTGAAATGTATCGAGAAATAAAAAATACCCGTACTGGACTCCCTGATGGTGAGGGAGCACCGCTCGCTGCAAGTTACTCGACGAAAGTAAAACAACGACATCGTGACACAACGAAATCGTGCGTAAAACGTGTGTAGAAAATTAACCGAGATATTCCCAGAGGATTACTAAACTTAAATTAAAAGTGTTATCTTATTCAATGAACCACCGGGTAATGAGGCCGGTGACAGAGTTACAGTCGTAGAGTAACCCTCTCCTCACATAAATTATCACCGGACAAGCGCCCACTAATCTTGGTTTTCGTCAGTTTATAAATAGCATTTATTTTGTCAACTGTGTCTCTTAAAGTGTTTGTACTTATGATTACCGAATAAAATGCCTACCAGATTTGGCGTAACATTACAATTACCTATTTTGCTTTTAACGCAACCTTTTTTTGTTAACTCAATTAAGAATCATTAGCTTCCCTTCCCTTCCCGTCCGGGTAAGAATAGCACCCATCCATCTCCTCCCGTTGGGTGTCCGTAAAAGGCGACTAAGGGAAAACAAGAAAACGGGCAGCAGCGTCTTTTTATTGGATTACCTACCACCTATATCCCCAAGCCGTCTGCCAAGCGTGGGGATTATGGCAACCCCTCGCTTCAAAGGGGACCTTTATTCAGCAGTGGACGTTTCGGCTGCTGATGATGATAGTTTCCCTTGTGCTTACCCACGAATCTATTGGTAAGCCGTCCCTCAGTCAGCCATAGGTGATGAGTGCTCCAGCTTATTAGCTATTAACACAAGAAAAGATCGGCAACAATGCTAGATATTATAAACATAATTAATACAAATTCAAACATCGTTGGTTTGGGTTTAAAAAATAAAAATTTCTTGTCACCGTGTTTTATTAGGTGTAAGTAAACACCTCGAAATATCTTCCTTCACACAGCATCTACATTAAAGAACACCAAAAGTTTCCGTGATCGGTTAAGCGGTGCTTCTGAAAGAATATCAATAGGAAAGTGACATTAAAGGGTGCAAACAGTACCTATAGCGAGGCGAGTGATAACGAGTGTTTGATCCGCAAGTACAACAGGTGGCGGATATTCCACGGTGTTAACAAATACTGGAGATAACTTTACATTGAACGAAGTAGATACAGAAATGTGTAGATCTGGCTGGTTTGCACAAACCACTAGACCCGAGCAGTGATCATCTTTCATGAAAAAAATAAACAAATAAACAGTTTAAATTACTAGTTAACAAAATTGCGAATTAACAAGAAACTAACTAATCTTTATCCAAAATTCTATGATTCCGCATAAAATTCTTTTAGATTGGGTAATTATTTTCTATAGTCATTACAGGTAGGTAAGTACTTATTTCAATGATAGGTAAATCTATGATTGTAAATATCAATGTAAAAGTCGGTGAAAGGTCGGTTTACATCAGACGAGCGAATGCTCATTTTATCCCACTATATCAAATTCTTTTAGTGTAAACAGGCGTAGAGCATTCTTTCGTTGTTCTTAGTGCGTTCGCAAAGAGTCTATGGAATATTCTAAGAATGCTCGCTCGCTCGATGTAAACGGCGCTCGAGCGCGTGAACAATTGCTTTAGAGCGTTCTTGCGTGTTCGGACGTGCTCGTGCCCCTGAGCGGTCTCTTCAAAGCGTTCTTGTGTTCTAGTTCTAGCTCTTTGTTCGTTATATGTAAATGCTGAATACGAGTTTTCGTTTACACATGATCTTTCGTTTACACTAAACATTAGACCAAACGAACAAAGAGATAATTGTTGATCAAGGAAGAATGCTGTTCTAGCTCTAGCTCTTTGTTCGTTTGGTCTAAACCCACCTAAAGAATGCTCTTGTTCTAGCTCTAGCTCTTTGTTCGTTATATGTAAACGCAAATACGAGTTTTCGTTTACACATAAAGATCAAGAAAGAATGCTCTTGTTCTAGCTCTATCTCTTTGTTCGTTTGGTCTAATGTTTGTGTAAACGAAAGATCATGTGTAAACGAAAACTCGTATTCAGCATTTACATATAACGAACAAAGAGCTAGAACTAGAACACAAGAACGCTTTGAAGAGACCGCTCAGGGGCACGAGCACGTCCGAACACGTGTCAATTCTGTGGTTGGTATTAGTAGTGCTTCGCTATGTCTGACTCTGACAGCGATATCATAATTGCAAGTGCTGCATTTATTATTTTATCGCAAAAACTCAAAAATAAAAGAAGTAAGAGACGTTGGTGGATTACAAATTTAATGCAACGAAGGACACTGGATAATGTAGGTGAAACAATGAAGGATATGCAAAAACAAGAAGAAAGTGGTCAATTTCAAAACATTTGTAGAATGGCGCCATAGGATTTTGATCATTTACTATATCTGATCAGCGACAAAATTCGATAATTTAATCGATAAGTTATTTGTATACTATCGCTAGAACACGAGAACGCTTTGAAGAGACCGCTCAGGGGCGCGAGCACGTGCGAACATGCAAGAACGCTCTAAGCAACTGTTCGCGCACTCTAGCGCTGTTTACATCGAGCGAGCGAGCATTCTTTAGAATATTCCATAGAATCTTTGCGAACGCACTAAGAACAACGAAAGAATGCTCTACGCCTGTTTACACTAAAAGAATTTGATATATGTAGTGGGGATAGAATGAGCATTCGCTCGTCTAATGTAAATCGACCTTAAGGTCGATTAACATCAGACAAAGAAATAACTTAACCTTAGGGTTAAGTTATTTTTTTTTACCAATAAGGAAAAGGATGATTTGAAAAAAAAAACCAGTTCGAACTCGCGCACCGAGGGTTCCATACAATCCTTCCTTGGACGTATTAAAGTTATTTACAAGATGACACAAGCTCTATCGAAGAAAAGAACTATGAAAATGCACATTTAGTGGATACCAGACTATGCAGAACAAATACTTACCAACCTATTGTTGTCTTTTATTTACGTGAATATACTGCACATTGAAATAAAACTACTTTTACGATAAACTCCGTAAAAGTAGTTTTATTTCATACTACCTATTCACCATTGAATTATTCGCTGAAGCGTTGCTTGCTCGAATTAAAACATTGTGGTTTGTAATGTTATTTCTTACCTGTCTCATCCATTAAGATCAATTCAGAGGTGGTGAACTGGTGGATATTTATTTATGACCGACCGGAAATATTTTTATTAGCAAGCTAATATTCACAAAAAAAATGAATGACAATTATGACAATGATACTGACTCATCTATCTTGGCTATCAAGAAAAATAAAGAATGGGAATGATGACTGGGTAAAAAATAATAATTCTAAATAAGTACATAGTCCGTCAATTATCAAGAAATAGTGGCCAAGGGAGTCACCAATCAGTAAAAAATGTATACCTGACAGGCGTGTTAGTCACTCAATATCCTCGTCATTTTTTGTTTAATTGACAAAAATAAATATGTATCCAATATTTTTGGTAATCTAAATAATTTTAGTCATCTAACCTATCGCCTGATAGGACTATTTGCACAAGACATTTGTTTAGCTTATTATGAATGTCCTCGTAGTTTTAAGAGAGTCCAATGTAGAGACAAGCACGATGTCCCCCTGGTGGTAAACGAAACGACACGCATGCCCATGGAAGTGGCACTGCACAGCCGATCGTCACCTAAGAAATTACTTACTAATTATGCACAAATAAATTCACACAAATAATTTCACAAATAAATAACTGCGTCGCGTGCTCCAAGCTGCAAAATTCATGTAAGTACTTATTAGATTGATTGTATGGAGATTTTACGTTTTTTTTTTTATTAACGTATTTTCATACTGAGATGAGACGAAGTAGATGAGATGAAGTATAAATTATAAAAGCATAAAAAGCCTGACTGCGAACAAAGAATTTGGACTTACATTTCATTAGGTACTCTTGGTATACTTAGTCTAGCCATAAATACTGTTACAATTAAAAATAAACAATATATTACATTTGAATTTGGAATCTGTAATTTTTATATGATTGTTCATTGGGTTTTCTCATTCTCTTTATGTAAAGTAGTGTTAAATCCTCTTTGGTTTTCTCATTTTAGCGCCAATACATTGTACAATATTTTGCGATATTAAAATGGAGTGGGGTGATAAAGAGAACCGAATCGCTGTGATTGTATTACACAAAGTAGGTATAGAACCAAATGCAATTATTAAAACTCTCCATACGCTTGGGATTACTAAAATGTTTGTGTACCGGGCTATTAATAAGTACAATGAGACCTCTTCTGTTTGTGACAGAAAAAGATCTGGCTGTCCACGTAGTGTTCGTACATAAAAGAAAAAAGGTGGTCAAAGCAGTAAGGGAAAGAATTCGAAGAAAATATATTTTTTTTCTTTTTTTCATTATTTATGGCAAGACCGTGACCGTGGGCCCTTTGGGTGGATTAACTTTTTCCTAATTATAGAAGAAGAGATGAAATTATAGAGAGAAAAAAGGCAACTGGTGAAGGCGAAACAAGCAGGTCTTTATCGAAAATCTCGGGGCGCAGAAAGCAATAAAGCCGTAGCCCCGGGCGGGATCAACATCGCACCGGATCGTTCGCAAACACAAGCGCTGGTGGACCCAACGTCGGAGTTCACGGCACGTGGCAACCACGCGACCGCCCGCCCCCACTAGCTGCCATATTGAATGTGTCTACTCTACACCCTTACAGTACAGAAGATTAGTGCTAGGGTACCTACTAACATTCCTACTACTTATTTTTGGGCTAAACTGTAAAAGGTAGCCTTTATAACTGTAATAATTATAGGTAGGTATGTGCAGTATTTCTTTCAATATTATAGTTAAGTAAGTATTTGATTGCTTATATTGATTATTGAGCTTTCCTTGTTAGAATGGATGAGTCTTGTTAGTTAATATTGGAAAATCGACTTTTCCGTTTATTCCAAGTCCGACTAGTAATTCGATCATCTGACAGTTCGGGCAGAAAAGACGACATTTTAGTAATGAACTCTAGCAATGATATTTCAGGTTCTATCTAATAACACTTTGAAACATTAATGATTGTCTTTGTAATCCTAAACATCCCATTCTTTTATTAAGAAACCCTTCAATGGACGCAATTTTTCAGTTTCAGTTGAGGAGTCAAGTTTTCTTATTAACCGACTTCAAAAAAGGAGGAGGTTCTCAATTCGTCTGTATATATATTTTTTTTTCTCTTTTTTTATCACTCTGTCTCAAATGGTTTTTGGCTCCATAGTCACGAGAAAATTTTATAACTTTTATATGAACTGTTTGTCCAACACATTCTTAACTCTTAATTATGTTGTATTTTTTCATTTCAAACACCTTAGCTATGTAAGAGAGCTTGTGTGTGTGTGTGTGTTCCACTCTATAGGTTGCTCACAGGTGACCTCTATAGGTAGGTAGGTAACTACCCGATTTTTGCAGAAAACTTGCGCCAGCAGAGAGCGCATGTCAGCAGTATAGTTGCATGTAGGTATAGTTACAGTTATACAACAAGCCTTACAAGAAGCCTTAGCTACCGCATCCCGACGGCGGGCTTAAATGCAAGGCACTGGGTAGGTTCAGCTGCCACCGGAGCCCGGGACCCATGGAGTCATGTGCCGATAAGACAGCCGCGGGGGTATAAGTAAGGTCGAATCCCACATACCTACAACAATTGACCCCCCACAGGGTCCCGGGGACCTATCGAGTTTCCCCGCCAGAACAAAAATAAGTTTTACTAACTGCCAGTCCCAATATCCTATCTATCTCTTACTATCAGTTAAAATAGTTACCATCGATAGCTTTATGACATATTTCCGTTTCAATAAACAAAGATAGAAATATCTATCTTTACTATTGGTCTAGATGTGTTGTAAATGTAAGCTTCTTGGTCTAGATTCGAGACCTTAAAGCTTACGAGAGATAAGAAAATTAATGTCAAGTGTCATATTGTTACTTTTTAACTGAGATTGCTATCGGCGGTAGAGTATTGGGACCGGCTGCTAGCCGAGTGTGTACCAAAGATTGAACAAGAACATTGCAGTTGTAGATCGGAGCATATTTTCTCGTTGTGATTTACCACCTTCGAAAGCTTCGCTAAGCAAATTCTTTGACGTAGAATCATTACATTACGCCATCTATCGAAAGAGTTTGGCGTTATAATTATTTGCTATCCTGGAGGAAGGACTAAAGAATTTGCTACAACCCCCTTTGAATGAATCTGGTTCTTGAATAGCTATTATAATATACTCTAGATGGCATTGGCATGAGCCTATACCCCTATTGAATGTATCGAAATAAACAAACCATTCGGTCTATTCCACTTTGATCACCTCGGAATCAAATCACCTGGGTGATTTGAGTGGAATTAATTAGTCTACTTTTATCACCTTGGAATCAAATTATCTGGGTGAATAGTACCTAGCAACTACGATTTTATTTTTAATTTTGTGTCTTTAAATCACTCGACGAATCCAACTCGGATGGGCAGTGTTTGGGAAACTACCTGATATCTTCTCATCCGAAATTCCGCAGTACTCCTTTAACCAGGGTGTGTTGCCAGTGATAACATATGGTACCAAGACGTGGTCCTTAACAGCTGGCCAATGATGATGAGTAGGCAGTAACAGCTCAGCAGTGGGTAAGCGCTTGCCTTGGAATCAAAGTGCGCAGGTGCAAACCCCGGCTCCACTGATGTGCGATTACTAGCTTTCGGTGAAGCATAACATCGTTTTTTTTTTGGGAATGATAGACGCTGTTGGCCGCAGATGGCCATTACAGCTTCACCGGACAATAGGAGGCGAGCGCTTAAAGCGCTCTAGCCTTTACGGCAGAAGTAGCGACGAGCTCAAGGGCACCTCAGGGTGGCACGGCCTCGGCTTGGGCTGTCGCTTAAGAGAGGGCTGAGTTTACCACCGGTTCACAACGCGCCCCCACTGAGAAGAACCGGCAAGAAACTCAGTGGGGTGATGCACGTCGTTGAGGTCGCATACGTACGACCCTTCGGCCTCGCCGGCGAGACCGGTGTCTGATAGCTAGTGTAGCCTCATAACATCGTGAGGAAACCTGCCTGCATGCAGGGCGTACGCAGGGGGGGGGGGCAACCAATTGTTACAAGACAAAGAATGTTTAAAAAAAGTGAACAAATGACAAGCACAATGAGTTTTTTGCCGGATCTTCTCAGTTGAGGCGGCGTTGTGATCAGGTGGTAGCTTTTAAAAAATTTACCATTCAAAAGTGAGCGTTTAAGCCTATTTGAAATAAATATTATTGACTTTGACATAAGTATGTATTTAGCCATTTTGATATTATCAACAAAAAAACAAGCATTTGCAATCAGAGAGTATCATTTGGCGAAGTGGAATTGACTTTGACTATGATGAACTTCATCAGATGAAGAAAAATAAATAGTAAAATCGAATATAGTACCATCATATTGATCTGATGACGAAGCCGTAATAAAAATGTATCTTAGCCGTGTTTAGGACTTATTGGATTGTCATAAGATGCACTCTGGCTATAAATGATTTTAATGGTAATTTCCCTCGTTTTGTCAGAAGTTTTGGGGGGACTGGTCCGACTACTATCCCTTTGGCTTTTTAGTTTGTTGTACTTTCGTCGTATTTTATTATTTTTAACCGACTTCAAAAAAGGAGGTTCTATATTCGACGCGTATGTATGTAATATTAATAAAAATGCGTAATATTCATATATGTTAGTCTATGTGGGCTTCTAAACGAATTTACCAAATTTCACGAGTGTATGTATGTATGTATGTATGTATGTAGGTTTGTCCGCGGATTTCTCAGAAACTACAACTCCGATTTCGAAAATTCTTTTTGCAATAGTTAGAGTATCTTTCAACTTAGGGTAGAGTACAAATTTCATCAAAATCGGTCCAGTAGTTTAAGAGATATAAACTTTTTATGTATTCAGTAAGTTACTGTAATGTAGACGTTCGAGTTGCGTGATAGTGCTGATACCTATCTTGGTAAAATAAGTCACTAAAAAGTGTTAAATAAACTATTTTTAAAAAAATAAAAACCGACTTCAAAGTAAATTATCTAAAAAAAGCATAAAATAACGAAAATATTATTGAAGTTGGTGCAGAATATACACAGCACGTACGCTAACACCAACTTCAATAATATTTTCGTTATTTTATGCTTTTTTTAAATAATTTACTTTGAAGTCGGTTTTTATTTTTTTAAAAATAGTTTATTTTCTATCTTATTTGATCTTTTGAACGGCAAGACACACTGTCGCTCTGATCTAATTGTAACATGACACACTGTTTAAAAAATAAAATCTTTTTAAAAAAAAATTGAACCGACTTCAATATCACTGAAAAGTATAAAATAATTTAAATATTATTGAAGTTGGTGTTGCTTACCGGCTGTGTATATTTGGCACCAACTTCAATATTTAAATTATTAACCGACTTCAAAAAAGGAGGTTCTGTATTCGACGCGTATGTATGTAATATTAATAAAAATGCGTAATATTCATATATATTAGTCTATGTGGGCTTCTAAACGATTTTACCAAATTTCACGAGTGTATGTATGTATGTATGTATGTATGTAGGTTTGTCCGCGGATTTCTCAGAAACTACAAGTCCGATTTCGAAAATTCTTTTTGCAATAGTTAGAGTATCTTTCAACTTAGGGTAGAGTACAAATTTCATCAAAATCGGTCCAGTAGTTTAAGAGATATAAACTTTTTATGTTTTCAGTAAGTTACTGTAATGTAGACGTTCGAGTTGCGTGATAGTTTTGATACCTATCTTGGTAAAATAAGTCACTAAAAAGTGATAAATAAACTATTTTAAAGAAAATAAAAACCGACTTCAAAGTAAATTATCTAAAAAGAATAAAATAACGAAAATATTATTGAAGTTGGTGCAGAATATACACAGCAGGTACGCTAACACCAACTTCAATAATATTTTCGTTATTTTATTCTTTTTAGATAATTTACTTTGAAGTCGGTTTTTATTTTCTTTAAAATAGTTTTTTTATACTTTTCAGTGATATTGAAGTCGGTTCAATTTTTTTTTTAAAAGATTTTATTTTAAACTTTTTAGTGATATTTTCATATATAAAGATTGAACCATCGAAAACCGTAAAATTATCTAGATAGGTTATGATCACATTATCGTCTACATAGTTTTACATAATTCATGTTTCTTCAGAAAAAAATATCCGGTCGTAATGAAGTTTGCATGGAATCATCATAGCAGTTTACTCTCTCGAATAAAAAAAGAATCATCGCAATCGGTTCATAATTGTCAGAGCAATGTAATGGAGAACATCAGTTTTATGGTTTTTACCAGATAAATTCCTCCACATCGTTCATGGTTCTCCAGGAAGTTCTTATCCGGTTGTAATAAAATTCATACAGATTTAATACAGTGGTTTCTTCTTTCGAATAAAAAAGAATAATTGAAATTGGTAAATATTTGCCAGAGTTATGACCATTTTTGTCCTTAAAAAGCGACATAAAGTCATCGATATAGGCTTTCCTGCAGCTCTCAGTGCGCAGTCACCATTCTTGTTTTTCCGGAACTACTTATTACTACGCAATAATTTTTTCATGGGACCCAATCAATGGATTGAAGAATGGATGGAAGAAAGATTTTTTCAAATCGGTTCATAATTGACAGAGTTATGCGCGAACATACATAAAAAAAAAATATATATATACAGACGAATTGAGAACCTCCTCCTTTTTTGAAGTCGGTTAAAAAGTGATAAAATGACAAGCCCGCTGAGTTTCTTGCCGGATCTTCTCAGTTGAGGCCGCATTGCGATCCGGTGGCAGCTTATTTAAAATAATACATGACCTTTCAAAAGTTCTAGCGTTAAGCCTATTTAAAATAAACTATTTTTGAGTTTGAGTTTTGTGTTTGGCCCTGTTTGTCAGAAGGCAGATTTCGTAGCCTCGTTATTTCCTTTAACAATCTGTTATCATGTGGTCGATAAATAACTAGCTGGCGTCCAAAAAAATCAAAAACCATTTTAGATTTATAAAAAAAAATAAAGAGAAAAAAGGGGGTTTAGCGGTCTCTGAAATTGCCCCTTGTAAAAAAACCCCATGTGAAAAAATATTTTACCGTTATAAAAAATTGCCTAAGTTAATTCTAAGGCCAAAATCTAGAAATGTTGTCAGTACGAGTATCAAGTCTACAGCATTTGTACTTTTTGAGTTTTTGTAGGTGACAACTAGACAAAAATTGTTTTAAGTTTGGATTTGGATAAGATAACAAAAAAAAAACAAAATCGCTCCTACAAACGTCAATTAAAGTTAATGCTAATTTATCCATTTTTTTTATATCGATGCCAATTATTGCTCAATACGCAGATAGTGAGTAGAGATATCAAATACCTCGTATTCAATAATCGAAAATACCTAATCATAAACAGCTTCGACGGTCGAAATAAACAGATTTTAATAACCGACTTAATTATTATTAAAGTTAATTGATGTTTATGAGGCATTTAAATTAACAATGTATTTACATGTGCTTTGATGAATTTGACCACTAGCAAAAAAATCTTAACTTGCCCCCTAGACCAAAAGCTGCGTACGCCCATGCCTGCATGTCTGAGAAAGCCTAACTAGCTCTCGAACGACGTGTGAAGTCCGCCAACCCGCACTTGGCCAGAGTGGTGGACTATGGCCTAACCTCTTGAGGGTGGGGTCATCGTACCCAACTATGGGAAAAAACAAGGGCTGGTATTATTACTCAGTGATGACGTTCATCTTATAACTGGATAGTAATGTCATCGTATATGGATAGTACCTTGGACAATTAAGTTACTACTTAAGAGCTTTGCACGATGAGTATTATACTATTACCTACACAAGTAAGACCCACTTGCTGTATCAGCAAACTTGTTCGCAGAGTTTAGTCATTTATATTGATAAACTAGCTGACCCGCGTAGCTCCGCCCACGCTTTTATTACATTTTGCTCCCCTTTTCTCCCTCCTCCCTAGATTTATCTCTCTCCATATCTCTCTCTCTTATAAAAAAATCTAATTATATGCTCTTTCTCTCCTCTCTCTTTCCCCTCCCGCTTCGGTTTCCGTCACACTCCCCCACTTCCTCTCCCTGTTCCCCCTCTCTGAACCCTCTCTCTTCTACGAACTTGCTCCTTCTCACTCCCCCCTTACTCCACCTAACTCCCCCGATCCCTCACCCCATCACCCCCTCCTCGAATCCCCTCTTCCTCTTTCTCCTCTCTTGCACCCTCCTCTCGTTCTATATATCCTCGTCAATCATGGTATCACCGGCATTAAATATACTCCTATTCTCAGACCTCCCCGATATGCACACAAAATTTCATACATATCGGTTCACCCATCTATTTAATGACCTTGCCTTATGTTGCTTAACCTTAACCTAGTGGCATGAAACATACTTTACGGCCTATTCTCAGACCTACCCGATATGCACACAAAATTTCATACAAATCGGTTCACCCATCTATTTAATGACCTTGCCTTATGTTGCTTAACCTTAACCTAGCGGTATGAAATATACTGTATGACCTATTCTCAGACCTACCCGATATGCACACTTTCATACAAATCGGTTCACCCATCTATTTAATGACCTTACCTAACGTTGCTTAACCTTAACCTACTGGGATAAAAAGTATCCTATGTCCGTTTCCTGGTTCTTAGCTACCTCCCCACCAATTTTCAGCCGAATCGGTTAGGCCGTTCCTGAGTTATAAATAGTGTAACTAACACGACTTTCTTTTATTTAGCTAGATTAAAGTTCTAAAGTGATTGTATGTTCAATTTCACCGATAGATGGCGCTGTTCATAATTGTAAATCACGCTAACATCGTAAATTACTGTCTAATGATATTCGATAATGAAAGTTTTTAGTGGTTCGCATCTTTTATTGTTGCGACTGTGATACAATACCTATACACTACCTGGACTTGGGGAGTTTCATTAAAATTTCATGAACGACAGATTTTACAGATTTTAACTTTTCAAAGATATAATGTCATATTGCTATCAGCAAAGTACTTAGATTACAATACAGAAATCTAATGAAAATTTCCTGGGTGTACCGGACCGGCTTACCCCTTACAAAGATTGACCCTTCGCCACTGCCATATCTTATGCAAATTAAATGTCTGCTCAGTCCCTATTGTATATAGCGTAATAATACATATCTTAATGATTAACTGATCAGTCTATAAGTACCCTATTCACATATAAAAGAAATTACGTGGTAATATGTGCAAGTAATGTTTCACTGCTTAGCCCCTATGAAACATAGCGTGATGTTTTATATACCAATTTATACCTAGACTTCTACACAACACATCAGTGAAAGTCCTATCAAAATCCATCCACGCGTTTTCAAATGATACCTGGACAAACAGAACGACAGACAGACAGACAGACAGACAGACAATAATTCCAAAAAAAATAGTTTTGGCCTCTATGTCGATAGTATAGTATCCCCACATAGAAATTTTGGAAAAATATTCAATGTACAGAAAAAGTGCTCTTTGAGTTTTATTATAGTATAGAAGATGAAACATCACTCTTTGTTATTTAAAAAAATAAGCATTATGTATATTTAGTAATTAAGTATTATCATCCATACATACTTGTTGGACCTAGGATAGAGAAATCGGGAACTCTATTCTCTCTAGTACTTCCTTTAGACTACAAGGAACATGGCAGATTAAAATAAATTTTAAATACAAATATTATGATTTTTATCACATTTATTTAGCAATAATAAAATACATGAAACCCCGTATTTTTTATCAGTACAATATAGATACATATTGTCATTAAAGATGTTACTTTGGGGATTTGACAAATGAATGTTTTCAATATTAACTAAATTGAATAAAAGTACAGTATTCAACTTAATATAGGAAACTAAATCTATCAATCTGTGTACACCATACAAACAACTCCGTTACACAACTATTTAGTAACTGTACACTACCTTCATAGTGTAGCACAATTCTCTAGATTTTTACAACAATCCATTTTTCTTACATTATATCCTTATAGAACCAACGATCTTCCGTTGATACTTCTAAGAACTTCCCATCGCATTACATCTTATTCTAATATTATCTAATAATATTAACTAAGTCCACAGAATATAACTTAAGAATACATTAACATCTACCACTGACATCTACTTACTTCTAGATTCTGACTTCGGATGTACACTTTACACCAAGTTGTTCCCAAGCGCACCCGAAGTCCGCGGCCATGTCATCCTGTTCTAAGTTGGTATAAACATTCATTATTGTCTCGACGATTAGATCACGACCATAGAGTCGGATATCTATAAAGATTTCCGTAGTCACGTAGTAGGTTGTTCATCCGTAGCGCTTTTCAGTCTAATCGTCTGTAGATGACTTATACTTATCGTGCATTTTGGAGAGATAGATATTCATTCTCTCAATTGCCAATCAACAGAGCTGATGGTCTATTGATTCGATTTGAAATGAAGAGTCTAACGATCCATAATAAGAAACGAAGGACTCTTAATCTCAAGGTTTTCGTGGTCTCTAGTGCCACAGGAGCAACAAAAACACGAATGTTTTGTTAAGTGGCTAGAAGTGTTTAGCTTGCCTCGTGCATGTTGCTCCTCTAATGGCCTCATTGAGAAAAGCCAACCGTTTTTCAACGGCAAAAACGCAATTAACCTCATGAAATAGAAAGTGAAGACAGTAAGGCATAGGTACCCAGATTCCAAACGAATTTCAACGAATACGGATTTCAACGGAGAAAGCATAATCTGAAAAGTTTGTGCATAAGATTTAAGCTAAGAAGAGAGAAATTAAAGAAAACTAAAAAGCTAAGAACACATTAATTTATAGGTAGGTATCACATAAAAGCCATACTGCTATCCCGATATTGAGCACAGATTTCCCACTTTTTCAGATTTCATACACAAAGCGGGAATCAGGCCGCATCCCGATAGATCAGCTAAATCGCTGACTACAAACTACGCCGGTCTGTCGAAAACATTTGTCTTCTTGGACATGCGTTGTATTCGATGATTCATTGTCGCATGCAGGACAGAATCAACCACACACGAACTAGAAACATCGAAGGTGTTCTTTGGGATATTTAGCCATAGTGACTTCTCACTGCGGGGTAGAGATTACTTAAATATACTTAGAGTCGGGATTGGGCGAAAGTCCGCTGTACTAACCTAGCGCAGTTGACAACCTTGTAAATATATTACTTATTTACGGATGACCTCTAAACCTTAAACGAGTGTCATTGTTATGCTCTTTTTCTGAGAATTTTCGGTATACGAACTAAAAAAAAGGAAGAAGCTAATGGTCCGATAAGGTAGTTTTCAGTTTGAAGACACTACTTACAGAGAACCAAAGTTTAAAACTGAAGCAAATCTAATCCTATAGAAATAATAAATCAACTATGTCTATTTAAAATTAAACGCTCCAAAAGAATAGAGAAATGAGTCAAAAAAATGGTAATACATTAGAATAGGTTGGTGATCTTTAAAATATTGATGTTGAAAATTCGTGATAAAGTTATAATAAAATCAAACCGTATGTAGGTTGTAAAATCCTGTCAGATTGAGTAAGAATAGACACTCCTGTTCCTCTGAAGATTTATCTGCCAGCTGTTCTTTGGCTTTAAAGACGGACTCAATTGTGACGGTCAGAAGTCGAAACGACCCCGTCGCATCTCTATCTATGTTTGACTTCGTCCACGGGTCTGATAGACTGTCCCCCTATTCGTCTGTCAGTCCATCCAATGGATCTGTCCATTGGATGGACTGACAGAATTTTGAAATGTTAGACAGACTGTCAGATAAATATTAATGCAGACTGACTGAACAGATATACCAATCCTTCTGTCATGTCTGTCCCGATCTTGAGTGACAAATGGACTGATATACCTTTAGAGTATCAGGTTGTACGGGGAAACCCATCAGTCTGTCTCAATTGGTTTGTCAGCCCGCATGTCACTCATGTAATTAGTCCATTTAACTTTAAATGAACAATTACAATATGAGCCAATAAAACTCAATGTAATAATACTAATATATACGCACAGAACTGTAAACAATTACTACACGCAAATTTAGTACATCAATGTTTCAATAATCGCATAAAACAAATCGCATTTAAAATTATCAATACGCTGATCCACTATCGAGTAAGTTACATTCACTAAGTCGACAGTCAAGCCTGCCAACTATGCATAGCATACCTTCCATGTGCCTTTTTCGAAACTTTCAATGCCTTATGGCATTTAAGCTTTGAAACAAAGTCATATCAGCCTCAACCATTTCAAATTTAAAATCGTTCGTAACGCGAGAACCACAACGCTATTTACTCGCTAATGGATAAGGCAAACATCAAACCACATTTAACAGAAGAAAAAAACGTAAAATTCTTAAAATAATATTACAATCAAGAACATATACACATATGAACCGATTTTAGGTTCAGAAATCAATTATGTCCAGAAGAGGGAGGCTTATCGGAGGACTATAAAACGTAGAAGCGTGTTTTTACTAAGTGGCTTTACAAAAAAATATCTTTTTACTCGGTGACAAAGATGCACTGTTAATTAAAAGTTATGAAATGGTGCCTTATCTATTGTTCAATCACAAAATAAAATATCGCATGGTATTAAATATCTATCAAATTATATGTAAAATATAATAAAAAGGACGATACGCCTCCTCCCTTCCGCCTTTAATACATATAAAACACGTGTTTAATTATAGAAGTTTTCATCGCCTAATTCTCAGAGTAATAAAACCTTAGCCGTTGGTAACCATAAAAAGTAACCAATGGCTGCATAGTGCGTTGAGCGTGAAAACGAGTTAAGAACAAAGATAATAGATATAGTAGAAGAAAGAAATATATCAGTAATGATAATTTATGAAGAAATAATATTTAATACTAAAATTAAGTTGGGATTTCTGAGAATTGGCGTTATTACAGAAACACGATGTATGTTAAGTTGCTTCTTATCTTGGGATGTTTCAGTTCAGTTTTAGTCATTTTGGTGAAGTTAGTAGATAATTTATTGACAATTTGTGGGTTGGTGTATTTTGGGACACGTAGATCTAAAAGATTACCTTTTTCTAGCTAAACAGAATGGTCGTTATTGGTGTTCTGAAACATGATTAACTCTTATAAATAAACACGTATGTATGATTCTATACAAGGCAGTTCACATATATATGACCATATACTTTTCAACTAACTCTCACACATATAACTTCCTTCCCCAAAACACACGATCATAAAAACAAATACACCTTAAGAATCGTAAAAATAAGATGTACCAGTGGAATCATATTAAGCCGGTAATGTTGGAAGAGCAATCATGTCTAATATTTTTTGTGAATTATTGTCTTAGCAAGAGGTGAGATTTAGATGATTTGTATGTTGTTAGTTCGCGATGTCTCTGGTTTTCGGTTACCAGCAATCTAATTTTTACGATTCCTGTAAAAACGCACACTTCTCTGTAAAACAAAAACGTAACTTTTCTATACATAGACTATATCGCCTTGAGGTACGCTGGTTAAGGCTTAAAAACCATTTAGAGTGCGATAGCGCCTTTATAGGGCAATATCACAGAACAGCTGATTTGGTGAGGTTCGACAGGGTAACCCAGACCGTGGTCGCTGGCAGCCCTCCATTTTCTTACGAGTCTTAAGGAATTAAAAATACCTAGCTTGTCGTGAAGCCCTCGTCAACAGTGCCATTATTGACGTTAATAACTAAGACAAAGAACCCACTGACAAAACCAACAAAACTGCTGACCATGACACTTCACTAACTTTAAGACATTATCGCACTCAAACGTGTCTATATTACAAGTTATATTAACACAGATCAGTATATAGAACGGTTACTAAACTATCTTAATATGTATGCCAGTCATATCGCGACATAATTTTTTACCATAAGGCCAGAAACAAGTAGTTCTTATATTTGGCTATTTTAATATCGGTATATGACTGCCCTGCTTCACCAGAGCTTAACGCGACAAAAGAAGATGAAGATCAGTCTTTGCCAACTGTATGCTCGTCCACACGTACAAAATCTGTAATCTACACGTTTCGATCCAATGGAAATTAAAATACACATCGCTTAGCTCTGGTATCAGGGTCTAAGAGTAACAAACAACTTTTTTTGGAGCATCGACGCGATCAAATAAATTATAAAAACATAATAGGGTTAGAAGCAGCTTTAAAAATAAGAAAGTGAACTAAATAACCACACATTAATTGATGGCAGAAGATTATAGCAGTGTGGGTGCTGATTGCTAATTCAAACAAAAAATAAATAAAAACAATTTACAACATAATATAAGAAATTATTTATTATTAAAACAATCAAAGTGGACATAGTATGCTTAAGGCAAAAAAAAATGTTAAAAACAAGAAGCGAAGATGCGATTTTTTTGCTATAGGTGTATATAGTTGTACTTTTCTTTATTTATCTAAAATAATTATTTTGTTATTGTAATTAAAACGGTTCGACACAAACCGAAAGGTAAATGTGGAAGACAACTCCTATTTGGTATCTTTGCACCACTTATGAATAAAATATATTTACTTACTTATAGCCCCGTACATATCTAATTTAAATTAACTAATCTAAAGTCCCAACATGACAAATTAAAAGCACCTTTGGATTTGTGCCGAACTGGGAACAAAACCGCTATTCACTAAGTCGAAAGATAATAAAACAAAAAAAAATCGCTTCGTAAAATAAGAATTATTCATAAAATAATTAATTATATGAAAGTTAAACATATTCCCGGTAAATAATGATAAATATAATAAATACTAAACTATAAATACTAGTAAGAGTTTTCTACGCTATAATAAATCAAATAATTACACATTAGTGGAGAGCGGCATTTGAAATATTAATTGTTTTAATTTGAATATAAAAAATATATTCGTCTGTATTTTAAAATAAATAACTTTTTCTTTGTAAGAACCGTGAACCAGGCACTTAATTAACACATAACTAAACTACATTCAAGAAGCACTACGTGATCTTACAGTAATATCTTAATAATATGAGGCTTTAGGTTAAATTTTTATGTATTTTATTTATTTCATCTTACCTATAAACAGGATAAAACTAACAGTAACTATTACACACACATTACATTATTTATTATTGACACGAGACATTATTTACATTGAAACGATCTGCTAAGAATAATGATGCAATATCCTTTTAATTAATAAAACTAGTAATAACTACGACATTCATTTGCTTACACCTACATTCCTAATAATATTAGTTAATAAAGAATTAATCCTACGCGATATTAGTGATTATGTATTGTTATGGCTATAAGTACTAATTATAACCGATGTTTTAATGATGAAAATGTATGACGATACTACATCTAAAAGCTAAATATCAATAGCAATTATTTAATGAGATGTTTTGAGGTGAATAGGTCTGTCCCGTTGTGAGGGACTATGGCACAAATTGAAGGCCTTCCATTAATCCTATAACATTATATAGGACTAAGTAAATTATAATTAATGCTAAATATATACAGACTCGGGTATTTATTGAATGCGCGTTAATCACTAACTATTTCTTACACAATAATAAGCTAAGAAATTAAATTAATAGAAGCATAATTAACAATAAAAAACAAACAGTAAATCTTTATAGGTTAGGCCATTTGCATAATCGGACAGTTAAATTAATGACAAATAATATACAATAGAGAAAAAAATGATATATATAACGGGGTGGAGAGGGCAGGGTATTGCCAGAATAATCCGAATAATGACAACCGAAACCCCAATAATAAATGGCCAGCATCACCTTCCACTGGAGACCCTACCATATCCACCCCGTTTTATATAATAGAAATAAAATAAATAAAATATATCAACGAGTTGAAGTTAAATAACAATAGTACTTTAAGCTAATTCTATGTTTATTATGTACTTCTACTATGTGAAAAAACAAGCCGAGCTGGTTATAACATCACTTTACGACACTCCAGTGGTGCATTCCTTATCTTAGTCTAATTCTAAACGTACACATATATTTTTTTTGCATATTTTTTATTTATTTGCATCTATCTACTTACTACGCTGAGATCTACTCACTATAAATATACGAGAATAATACATATAGGAAATATTATAAACAAGTAGCTAGAAACAATAATCGTAGCTCCAAATGTAACGATGGAAATTTCCAAGCATAATATTATCGGCAGTTGGAAGTGTTTAGTAGTACCGCGAATATTTACCAATGATCAAAAAGGTGGATGTACAGTGGTGTGAATTAAAATTTCCATTATTCAAAATGGCGAGAGAATAGCGAAGGCTTTGAAATTTACATTATTAAAAATGGCGGACGAATAGTGAGAGATTTAAAATTTACATTATTCTAAAGAGCGAGTGGATGGCGTGAGAGTTGAAATTTAAACTACTAACTACAACGTCAACTATACAGACTACGAGATGCTTTTTGTTCTCTTTGTGTTCATATCATGACAGTCGGCGACACATTAAATACAGTGTCAGGCAATACAGCCCAAGAGATATTATACAGTCAGACTTTCAGAGAGGGACATCTGTACAATAACCTATTCTACATGCGTATTATATACTAATATATAAGTAATTATAATCTATTTATTAATTAGCAATAAAACAGCCTGAGAAAAGGTGAATGGCGGCACTTAAAAGCCTAGTCTACCTTCAGTGGGTAGAACTAAGGCTTAATAGCCGCCAAATCATTAGCATTATACTCTAAGACTTAAGTGTAATAGTATTCTAGTCAAGTCCATTTTAATCCTCGTTATAGTAACAACAAAAACGAATAATACGTAATCGATTTTAAAACATTCACCGCATATTATAAAACATAGTTCTCCACCCCGTCTATCTGTCTGTTCACGATAAATTCGAAAACTACTGAGCGGATTTTCATGCGGTTTTCACCAATAGATAGATTGATTCACGAGGAAGGTTTAAATATTTATTTGTTAATGTTTTGTGTAAATAAGTTGAAATATAACGGTAATTGTTGGTCGAAAAAAGCGCGGGCGAAGCTGCACGGGACAGATAGATTAAACTAAGTTTGATTAATACATTATAAAAATTATTAAATCGTTCCTGAATAGTAACTAGCCTTAAATTAAGGCGATTATCAGATTAAAATGGACTGTAGGCCGGTTTCTCAACTCAGAAATTCAGGTCTAGTATCATAATAAGCATTATTTTGTCAAAACAGACATTTGACAGCTTAATACTCTAGCTAGTCACTTAGACATTGTAGTTCTCAATTCAGAAACCGACCAACTACCTAACTTACTTACCCTATTATTGTACAAATCTGCTATGTAACTATAGGTAGGTAGGCACATAATTTTAATACAATATACTATTTAAAAAGTTATCATGCCTATATAACACCAATTAATGAGAATTTACGTTTATTAACCTATAATTAAATGGTAGTAATAGTTTTTATGGACTAACTCTAGACACAGTACAGTAAGCATAAGTACAGCCTATAATAAAGTTATTAATCATGTTGTTTTACACTGTATTACATAAATAAACCTTAAATGAGTTCCAACTAAACTGAAGTTACATACCTAAACAGAAATAAAATGAAAAAATTAGCCTTAATGGGATAGGTATATTGAATTAATAAGAGTTATTAAAATAAAAGGTAATATTGGGGTGCAAATGAACTTGTAATCACTTAAAAAATCATTTGAAATAGAGTTTAGTCAAAAATAGGATTATTAAAAATAACCTAGCATTACTAATAACTACTTAATACAGTTCCTATATATCTAAAAGGTAATCTACTATCCAATACCGATACATCTATGATATTTAATATAATACGAATACATATTATGTTAGCATAATTATTACCTACATAGGATATTGGCAGTACAACGTCTAAGAACCGGGCACTAATGGAATAGAATATAATAAGACCTTTATAAAGTTAAGATATATTACGTTGCATTAACACCACATCATAAATAAATATAATTAAGTGTGAAATGAAAGACCTCTTCACTAGTACCTGTTAGATAATATGACCTCCGAAATGAAAATTCGCAAATATTAACTAAAATGTTAGGTAACTAAAACATTAACAATCGGTGTTATACAGTACGGAAAATAGAGGAAATTGTCGGATGTATCTGATGCACTCAGAATCCGGTAATGATTTATTATCTCATCCCTTAATATAGATTTCGTATTGACATCTATATTAAAGGCGAGGACGGACGCTTAGTTTATCACCTTATAGGTTAATTTTAAGTTAACTTTACTTAATACTAGGTGAAAATAAAAAATAAACCAACATTAACTAATAATTACCTAACACCGATCTATCATGCGATATAGGGAACGTCTTGCAACTGGTAGGCTATGGTGACCATCAACAAACATCTTTATGATAGCAAGAAAGTCCTAACTCCTTTAGAACAAAAAGAACAGGACTATTTTTTAAACTAATTGAAATGCGAGGTCCCCGTGGCAAACTCGAGGTACCTAGGGACGCAAACTTATAGATTTCCAAATGTTGTAGTGACTACAATAGAAATAGGGCTAACGATAATAAAAAAAAATACCACAACGCGTAGGTATATAGTTAAATTAATTTTTGAACAGTAAAGTTACATTCAAAACAAAAACGGCCTTGATAAATTCACCCTACTAGTGTAGGTACGCGTTGACGGTTACCTATTTCGCATACTTATCTAAACATTAAAGAGAAGAATTTTATCTAACACAATGTACCCTAACACCCAATTCAAACTAAAACATAAAATAAAACGAATTTTACAGATTTCGACTTTTACTTTCCCGACGTTTCGACCACTTTACAGTATCCACGGTCACGGGAGATGTTAGATGTCCAAATATCATAAATGTATTGGTCAGCCACTACGAATGCTGTAAAGCATTCGAAACGTCGGGAAAGTAAGAAAAGATAAATAACCGCGATATTAATCATAAAATTAGTCTTATTTAAAAGAAAATGGGTTAAAGTAGAAAGAAATCATAATGAAACTAAAACGTATGTAGATGTTACCTTAAGCCTAACACACATTGAAACTAGGCACTTAATCCTACCACATAGACCTCATACTTATTTTAACACCCAAAAAAACTTAAAGAAAGCTGAACCAATTTCAAGTAACCACGTCGTCGTTAGTAGTCTCAAACTCGAGTTTGACATCACCGCTCAGCCCCTCAACGTCAACCTCATTCTCAGACGCGTTCAGCATGTTAAGGGTCACCTGAAAGTATGCATTACAAATAAGTCTAAAATAAAATGAAGGCGCTCCGTCACACCGTTTACTTATTGAGGTTTTTTTACACAGTATAAGCTGGTGCTCAACCATAATCCCGCCTATAACTTACTATCAGCACCGCCTATAACTTACTATCAACATTTTTAGCACAGGGTCCTTTGACCCTGTGCTAAAAATATCGTTGTCACACGGGACAGTAAAAGGGACGAACAACGGTCTCATAAATTACTGGCAAAATTACTCAATGCCAAAAACCAAACGCCACGGTGGCTTTATTTGTATTTATGAAAGTTGGAGGTACTTCAACAATGAGGCAGCTTCAATTTCAAGCGGCGTTCCCGTATTATCTTTTTGCGAAAGTAACGCTGTCCCCTCACTAACTTAGGACATGATGCACTTAGGTGTGACTGCGCGCATATACACAAAGATTACAAAAAAATAAACAAATAGATCTAGCGAAATAATTCAATGACTTTTTCAAAGAAATAATTTGATACTATGCTGCTATTTAAAATTAAAATTGATCGAGGTACTTATCTACTTATGAACTTCTGTTCAAATTGGCAAGCTTAGTCAAAGAATCAAGAATAAAATGTAAGTATGCGGCATACTTTATATGAAATATTAAAATGAATTACAAAACTATGACGCTATTGAATAGAAATACGTACCTACTTTATATTTCTTTGAGATGTCAATGTTTACAAACACAAATAACGTAAAAATAATCAACTCAAAACATATATTTGCTACAAAACTACTTTAACACTGAAACCAAACTAATAAATAATACCAATCTACTTCTATTTAAAACTACATAATAATAAATTCAAACTAATCTATGTACTCTACTAATCAAAGATTAGCTAACGCATAAAAATTAACAGCTAAAACATATAATAACACCAAAATGTCACATATATTTATTTTATATGAAAAAAGTAATTTCTTCAGATAGCAACTTCTAGAAATTGTAAAAGTTACGTCACATTAGTATTTTTTTTTAATCCGGTCATTTGCGAGTCAGACTCGCGCACCGAGGTTGCCATACCATCTTTTGACGTATTAAAGTAATTTTACTATTCATGTAACACCTCAGATAGCAAAAAGAAAAACAAATCGCAAAACTAAGTTCGTTTGTCGAGGTTTTTTTAGGATTACTAAAAAACTGTACTACTTAGAATAATCATTTTATTTTTCCTGTAAAGTATAGATACCCATAATTATTTGACATTTTTCCCTCTACGAACATCGGAGATAAGGTAATTTTTTTGTAATTTTAGATTTACCAAAAACTACGTGAATAAACCAAAATAAAAAACTGTATGTGTATGTACAAATGAAGCCCTTTCATATGATACCCCATTCGATATAGTAGTCTGTCTCACTTTGAAATTTTGATAACCCATTTCGACCACCACTATAAAAAAGTAAAAGAAAATATATATTTTTTTAATTTGCGGTGAGGTTGGGTAAGTAAGACTTAAAATTATTCCAAGTTTCAAATCGATAACATCTGTGGTTCCTGAAATATAGGCAGGCTAGGTGTGACAGACAGACAGACAGACGAAGTCAGACCATAAGGGTTCCATTTTTACCTTTTAGGTATGGAACCCTAAAAACAGTAATTAAACCAAAAAACAAGAACGTATAGGACCAGACAGTATTTATAGCAGATCCCTCGCACTGTGGCCGCATTCAGAATCGGTTATAATGTAGTACAAGAGAAATCTCCAGTAGTTTTTATTGATGACACATTGAATTGCTAAATATGAAAAAAGTATATATAAAAGCATGCAGCCAGCAGCCTGTGCGCAGTCAAGCTATAATCAAACTTCACTAACAGAGACAGAAAACAAAAAAAAAAGTGCTAAACAATTTTGCGTTATAGTCAGTGAATGTTTGAACCTCTGCGTTCTTCCCTAACACTGTCTGTGTGTTGATGACGCTCAGTGGAGAGGCTACCTGAGGGGTGGGCGGCTGGCTGTGGCTTGTCACAGTACTGATTACCTGGCGGACTGGTATACCTGCGTCCTCGAACGCCTTCTTCTTCAAGGTGGTGCGAATTTGTGTTCTGAAAAAGAAAAAAAAATATTACACCCATCTATATAACACCCAAAAACAAATTGTCACACTCCAGAAATGGCTATCTAGTCCCAACTAGGCGGAGGTCATACAAATATGTAATCTATACTATAATAAAACTCAAAGAGCACTTTTTCTGTACATTGAATATTTTTCCAAAATTTCTATGTGGGGGTGGGTACTATACTATCGACATAGAGGCCAAAACAATTTTTTTTGGAATTATTGTCTGTCTGTCTGTCTGTCGTTCTGTTCGTCCAGGTATCATTTGAAAACCCGTGGATGGATTTTGATAGGACTTTCACTGATGTGTTGTGTAGAAGTCAAGGTATAAGTTGGTATATAAAACATCACGCTATGTTTCATAGGGGCTAAGCAGTGAAACATTACTTGCACATATTGCCACGTAATTTCCTTTGTATGTGAATAGGGTAATTATAGACTGATCAGTTAATCATTAAGATATGTATTATTACGCTATATACAATAGGGACTGAGCAGACATTTAGTTTGCATAAGATATGGCATTGGCGAAGGGTCAATTTTTGTAAGGGGTAAGCCGGTCCGGTACACCCAGGACATTTTCATTAGATTTCTGTATTGTTCTAAGTACTTTGCTGATAGCAATATGACATTATATCTTTGAAAAGTTAAAATCCGTAAATCCCGAGCGGATCCAAACTAGATTATGTATGTATTACAGTCGCAACAATAAAAGATGCGGAAAACTTAAAACTTTCATTATCGGATATCATTAGACAGTAATTTACGACGTTAGCGTGATTTACATTATGAACAGCGCCATCTATCGGTGAAATTGAACATACAATAACTATAGAACTTTAATCTATATATTATATCAAAGAAAGACGTGTTAGTTACACTATTTATAACTCAAGAACGGCCTAACTGATTCGGCTGAAAATTGGTGGGGGGGTAGCTTAGAATCAGTAAACGGACGTAGGATACTTTTTATCCCGGTAGGTTAAGGTTAAGCAACGTTAGGTAAGGTCATTAAATAGATGGGTGAACAGATTTGTATGAAAGTGTGCATATCGGGTAGGTCTGAGAATAGGTCATAAAGTATATTTAATGCCGCTGATACCATGATTGACGAGGATATATAGAACGAGAGGAGGGTGCACGAGAGGAGAAAGAGGGAGAGGGGATTCGAGAAGGGGGCTATGGGGTGAGGGATCGGGGGAGTTAGGTGGAGTAAGGGGGGAGTGAGAAGGAGCAAGTTCGTAGAAGAGAGAGGGGGAGAGGGTTCAGAGAGGGGATAACAGGGTAGGAAGAGGGGGAGTGTGACGGAAACTGAAGCGGGAGGGGAAAAGAGAGCGGAGAGAAAGAGCATATAATTAGATTTTTTTTATAAGAGAGAGAGATATATAAATCTAGGGAGGAGGGAGAAAAGGGGAGCAAAATGTAATAAAAGCGCGGGCGGAGCTGCACGGGTCAGCTAGTGTACTTATATACTTACTTATGTAAATACATAGTTATATATACCGGCGGTGTGGCCAAGTATTGTTTATAATTAAGTTTGAGAAAGCCTCATAAAAAAACATGCTCATGAAAAGAACTTAAATAGATATTTAACATCCCGACACAAGAGAAGAAAATGTGTCTCAGGTGGAGGAATATACATATGTATAAGTAAAACAATATTTCACCGAGTTGTACTGTTCTTTAAGTATAAGTTAAAAATACTTCGTGAATAGTATAAAGCTAAGACATAAAGACTAGTAAAATACATCACGGTCGTTAATCGGGATCCTTGATATCTCAATTAAAAAAAATGATAAATTATTATTTATACTACTACCTACTTCTGCTACTTGAGCTACATTTTCGGTATCATGTTGGTCTGGATACATCTTATAGGTATGTACAATAATTAATGATTTCTCAATTTTCTTAAACTCAATATGGACAAAAGCCGAATGGGCAAGTACTTAACAATGGAAATTAAATAATGAGAACAAAATAATCCTTTAATTAAATCAAAACAATTTAGGTAACTGAAAACAATGTTAAAATACTTATATATAATGAAATAATTATAAAATATCGATTTACCTTAACATTTAGTATGTTGTTTTGAGTCAACATCATCAACAACATTATAGGAATTTATTTGCAAATCAAATTTCATGGATGTTTGTGCCCCGACGCAGGTTTTATCCACCCACAGTTTGAGAGATAACGCAGACTGCTATTGTCCGGGAATGAACCAATGTAAACTTAACAATTAGGCATATTTTCACTGGTTAACAAACCAAAAACAGATATCTAACACTCGTATCACTATAACACACACTTATGAACTAAGCCATCATAATTCGTGACCCGCATGTTCTATAAGGCTGCACCGGTCCGATTGCATCGCACCGACCTAATAAATCGATAGTTAATCAGTACCAAGTCAGATGCAACTCCGCAGTTGCATCAGACTCTACCGAGGCTCCCCACCCCAGCTCGAATCTCTAGTATCAGTGAAGCTGCGCAATTTCAACGACCTAGTACACCCCCCTCCCTCCCACCTACTATTTAGGTACAAAGTCGACATGCGCGTTCCAACGACAGTGCATAGAGCTGCATTGATTTAACCGGGCTGTATGTATTTGACCCACGCAATATCCGCCTAAGTACCCAACGAGCTCATGGATACAATAATGTGGCAAAGTCACTTAGTGACAAACGCTGTTCTCGCTTCGCGAAATCATAACACAAAACACGTCAACCCAAAGAACACGACCCACGACAAATCGGTCAGTGCAACAGGTTGCACGGAATGAACACCGCCTTATTATATTGCTTCAAAATAGTATCTGCTAAAGAACTATCAAGAAAACTTCAATGTTATAAAAGAACAGTGTCGACACAAACAACCCCGCTTCAATTTTTCAAACGCGCGTCCTAAGATATTTTGATCAGTACCATATACTTTCGTATAAGTACTTGTAATGAAATAAACCGACAAATCAAAATCCAACTAGAACGCAAAACAATAAATTAATATTTTATGGAACCGACAACTGCACTTTACCACTTCCGAATTTGTACTGATAGCTGCATCGACTTGCTTTGGGCATCAAGCCCTCACCCCGTTTTCACCCACCTCACCCACTCCCCATAACTAACTAGGAGGCTGATGCAACTGCGCACCTGAATCTATAATATTCGGGCAAACAGCTACCTATTCCCCCCACACACCCGCACTGCACATCCCACTGCACGCCAGCAATCAATCGAGGTCCTATGCCTGGGTAACCACAGCTACCTATTCCCCCCACACACCCGCACTGCACATCCCACTGCACGCCAGCAATCAATCGAGGTCCTATGCCTGGGTAACCAGTACTAGATGTTTCGTAGCATTGATTTATTCGTTAGTGAACACTCTATTCCCTTACCCCTTGTTACGTATTATTTAAGCACTCCATCCACATATCGTCTACAAGATTCAAATGCGGAAAACATCGTTTGCCTTTCTCTCACGCTCCACTAGATCAAATACATACCCATATAAACTATTAACATACCCAAATTGATGTTTATTGAAAGTAAAGAAAATACAAAATGGCGGCTAACTGCCGCCATATTATTTTTTTGGGAATAATATATTAGCCTATGTCACTCCCACAACTACGATGAATGCAACGACACATTATAACTCGCGAACTAGCTGTATAAAGCCGTTATGGCTGTAGGCCGTGCTAAAGAAATAGACATACATACATAGTTACATACATACTAACATACATACTTACATACATACTGTCAAAAAACATAACCTCTTTCTTGGGCATTCAGGCAAAAAACGACAAACAGTACACGCCTTCATACACATTTTAACAAGGCAGCGTTTTCACAAATTCTTTTGTGTACTGACAGATGCTACTAATGGCAGATTTATGAAGAATCATTATATTCCTAACACATTGGAAATTACTTTTTCTCAAAACTTACAGTTAAATGATGTCTTATGGCAGCCAAATGGCACAGTTATCACATAACATTCGCATAATATTGAGATAACGATATACCTTTGTAAAATGCCGTAGAAAAAACAAAACAAAAGGATTTATTAACCTTGACCACCAAATCCTATTAACTACCAGTATCCAAACACCGCTAGCCTGTCCGCGCGGTCCCCCCTTTTAGCTCCCCCCTGCTTTCCCTGTCTGTAAGCCCTGCTCAAACACTTCTTAACTCCCCTCCGTTAAAATTATTCCACCCCATCAAGGTCTTGGATCCGCACAAAATGGAGGGAAACGTGATGAAAATACGCAGTTAGTAGCCTGCTATTCTATATTTGAGAAAAATGAAACTGTATTTTCAAACAAAGAGAATAATACAACGAAAGTTTTAGCTAAGTAAGTATACACAACAGATTTTAACTTCTTATGGATTCAAAAGTTAATTAACGCATAAAACGAAATACAACCAACAACATCGCGGTCGCAAACTTATTTCCACTTATTCAAAACTCAAAACAACATTGTGTAAAATATATAGACAACTGCACTCGACTACTTCCTAATTTGTACTAGCACCTGCAGTATTTGGAAGGGGGAAACTGCAGCCCTTCCACACCCACCCAGCATCAAGCGGTCCAGGCTATCGATTAATTTCTAAAGCGCAGCTGCAATGACCTGCCACCTACTTGTACATATTTCATCCCCGTTCTTGCCTACGCTTTCTAGAACATTAATAACAAATAAAGTCGTAGCAGATATTATAAGCAACAGTTGGCCTAAAGTTGGAGTGCAGATGGGAACAGTCAAACAAAGCAAGAAGTAACACAATATTCCGGAAGTTCTGAAGCAACAAGTGTGCAGTAAGTTAAGGTTTACAAACACTCCAATGTCGCATTTTATAACGCCTAAATTAAGTACCACCGATTAATAATTATAAACATATTTTCAGACCTGGGTGCATCCTTAATATTTATTGATCCTACATTATGTATTGCACATCTACTGCGCAGTAGTCAGCCCCCATGAAAACCTACGCAATTTCTCTATTTTTAGATCCAGGCTATAGCTTCATCGATCCAGGCGACCGGGCCGCTTCGCACCCTATTCACAGAATAAATCGCACTTCGCTTATTTCGTTGCGACGATATGTATTGGTTGGTATCCAGTGACAATTTTTTTTTTTTTAATGATGTCCCCTTGTGGTAACACCATATAAATTACAATCTAGCTTAATAGCTAATCAGCAATTTTACTTTAACCTAAACGAATAAATTATATTAGATTAAGAATGTGTCCAATGGCACTTTTCTTATTGTCTCTATTAAGGCGAAGACACTTTGTTATTGTGTTCTACACTGCACTATACTGCACTAATTTAACACTTAAACTAACTCAAAAGGTTTTGTTCTTTTCAGTCTTCTCACTATGTCCGTGTTGTCGAGGAGCTGGTTAGCCTCGACATTCACATGATGATGAAGCCGACGCTCATGAGCTTCAGCGTGGTCCTTGATAACTTTGGCTACGAAATCCAATTTGAGGTCCCGATGGAGGTCGTTTGTTCTTATGTACCAGGGCGCATTTATAATTCCTCTGAGTACTTTGTTCTGGAACCGTTGTATTGTGTTTACATTGCTTTGTTTGGTACAGCCCCACAGCTGTATACCATAAGTCCATACTGGCATTAGGACTTGTTTGTACAGGAGTATTTTGTTTTGCACTGACAGCACGGAGTGTTTACCGAGAAGCCAGTGCATTTTCTAGTAGCGAAGGCCTAACTCTTCGCGTTTCTTTTTGACATGAGCCTTCCAGCGAAGCTTTGTATCGAGTGTCATGCCAAGGTATTTGGCGGTATTCTCAGGTATTTAGGGTATAACACGATTGTTTATGTATACCGGATGATAGATTGATTTTTTATTGGTGAAATCAATATGAACTGACTTGGATTCGTTGAGTTTTATTCGCCACTTTTTTGTCCAGTTACATATGGTGTTTACGGCAATTTGAATATTTTCCACTGCTTCCGCGTGTGTAACACCTGTGGCTATAATGGCCGTGTCATCAGCAAAAATTGCAATGGTGTTTTTTTCTAGCGTTGGAATATCACAGGTGTATAGTAAGTACAGGACCGGACCTAACACACTTCCTTGTGGTACTCCAGCTTTGATGTGCTTAAGATCAGAATAAGAATCTTCCTGTCTTACTCTGAACATTATTTCTGATATGTAAGACTCCAAGATATCGGAGAAATTCTTTGGTAACATCTTTCTTAATTTATATATAAGACCTTGATGCCACATCTTATCGAATGCTTGGGCTACATCTAGGAAAACGGTAGAGCAAACTTTTTTTCTTCTAACGTTTTTTCAATAATATTAGTAATTCTATGAACTTGGTCTATAGTTGAGTGCTTTGCCCTGAAGCCAAACTGATAGTCAGGAATAAGATGTTTTTCTTCTATAATTGGTTTTAAACGTCTCAATAATAGCTTTTCGAATAATTTTGACATTATTGGCAACAGCGAAATCGGCCTGTATGAAGTTGCTTCATTTGATGGTTTACCAGGTTTTAGTATCATAATAACTTCAGCCACTTCTGTTCTGTAAATGTTCTCATCTAGGTTCATACTTAATAATTAGTTTCATCACCTCATTAGTTACTTCTATTGTCTGTATAGATAGATTATGATTGTGCTTTTATATAGTTTGTGCTTTTCTTTTGTAAACTCCGCGCTGATTGTGACAATCACACACCACCTATGCCTCTCTGCTCTGCTTGCGCTGACATGGTCACATATCAGGGGAGTTTACAAAGGACAGATAGGTGACACGCTCCTCGGTGTGAATTCCAGGGTGTTACGTCGCGGCTCAAGCCCTACGAGCCGGCACTATACTCTGCCGGCCGGACTATCGACATTCCGTGGCCGTTTACTACGGGTGCTGCCTGAGTGTTCCTGGTCTTCCTACTTACCGAACGCCGTGTTGCGTCCGTCACCATAAGGGCAGTAATCGTACAGTGGCTACTTGATTGGAACGGCAGACCGTAGTACTACAACGGGCTAAAGGACCTACTACCTTCATTTTTTTTTTAGTTAATATATTATTATGTTCACTTAGGGTGTTGTTTAATTTAAAAACATCCTAACGTAGCACATATCACGTAGCGTGATTGGCGGCGGATTCCGCTGACGTACACGTCGTCCCAGTTCGTCTCATGCAATGGGGTTTAAGTCGGAGCTGCGTGTTGGCCACTCCATGTATGTAACAGGGTTGTTGCGGATGCCGATTTTTTCACATCCGCGGATGTGAATGCGGATGCGGATTTTTGAAGGCTCACATCCGCGGATGCGGATGCGGAAGTTTAAGATCTTATATAAATATAGTATATCAATGAAGAATTAAAACAATGTTAGTCATTATTAACATTTTTATTAATGAGTATTAAGTAAAATACTCAAATTTTTATTTAAGTACTAACTTATTGGCATTTACCTGAAGATTTCCCAATAAATAATTATTTAAGTACACACAATGATCACTGTATCACAATAACATTCAAAATCGTACTCGTACGACAAGTAATCCACAGCGCAAACAAACACGTTATGATTTATTTATTTACAATAAACAAATGATGCACCAAAACAAACGCGTCGTATCTTGTCCACCAATTTCTTCGCTTCCATTGGTCATTCATTGTCACGTGCGAACGGCACGCGCCACTCGGCGGCCCCGCCCATTTCTTTCTTGTCGGAACTCTTATTACATTCGCATTCGCATGAAAATCCGTATTGATTATTGCGGATGCGGATGCGGATGCAGAAGTCCAATTCTATGCGGAAGATCCGCATTTGCGGATGCGGATGCGAATATTCGCAACATCCCTGGTATGTAATACCGACTTCTTGAAAATAAGCAAACACTATCTGAGCTGTATGCGGGCGGGCATTGTCTTGTATACCAACGGCATTCTCGCCCATGTCCACTAAAAATAGACCAACATAGTCGTTCACAATTACAGTGACATATCTTTCTGCAGTTAAAGTTCCATTTTCTATCACCACTAGCTCAGTGCGGCTTTCGGAAGAAATCTCAGCCCACACGTGAACAGAGCCTCCACCGTATGGTACTTTTTCTTCTATACAGGCTTGGTTATAGCACTCTCCCAATCTTCTGTATACTCTTTTCCTCCCGTCGTGCTTGTATAAACAGAATCTTGACCAGTCATTCAGAGTCAAATTCTCATGTTCTCTAGTATAACTGATCCTTGAGTTTCTGTGGTGTCTTTCTAGGTTTGAGCCATTTGCAGGTCTTAATGACTTTAAATTTGCTTCAGCCAGATGAAGCCTTACTGTATCCATACTCCTTTCTTCCAGCTCGTAAATAATGATTCTTTACTTCAACAGCCGGAAGAAAGCGATTTATCAAAATTGTTGACACCATATAGGGATCCCGCATCCCTCGCGGTCGTGCAGCCACGTCCTTGTACGGCCTGGTCTTCGAAGATTATATCCACTTTCATGGAAATGCTGGAGTACTTGCTGAACAGAAGAAAGAGTCACACCAACAGTTATCGCTGTATTTTGCTGACTGTGCCCATCTTCAAGCATTGTCAGGATCCTGGTACATTCTTCAGGGGTTAACAACATGATGACTTCAAAATAATAAAATCTATAAGGCAGAGACACCGTATTTATAAGTTTTTTATTGCAAAGCTAAAATAAACGCGAAACAATTGATTTTAATTTTTTTGTACTAAATTCAAAAACAACCATTATTTTATAGTTTTTATACTTTTATACTTTTTCAGTTTTTCAAACAATTATTAAAAATAAATCAAAGGATTTATATAATATTTTATGTGGCATTAAATATGAATATAAAAGATATCAAATGATCACTTAAACATGGTAAAATAAAAACTAAAAACAACTACTAAACAACATCACTTAGTTTAAAGGAAGTGATAACCTAGATTGTAAAGTTTAATGATAGGATGCAACAAGTGGTTCATAGTAAGCACCTCCAACCCCTACATTCAATGACAAACATTAAGCCTAAACTTAGAGCTGTTTATCACTCCCACAAAAAGAAGGGGTTATAATATGTTTAATTTTGATAAGTTTCATGTTAATTTGTCTAACCACTGATTAGGAGGCCATATTTCATAAAGTTAATAAAGTCATTGTAATAAAGTTAATCGTATTGTGTCGGGGATTTATTTCAACATTAATTTATACTTATTGTTGGATGAATTAAATACAAAAGTTCCCTTAAAGAATTTATGATTAATAACTGTATTGGTGGCATTTCGATGATTTAACATGCCCACTCCGCAATCATGACCAAATTTAAAAATGCTACTAGAATTTAAAGGTATTTTAATCAATTTTAACACACAAGCCTAAATAGGGATATATACAGAGCACAGTCTAATTTTTGATTCAATCGTAAACATATTTTCATGTGATCCATCACCTTAGATAACTAAGATGTTTTAATTTGGTGTGCAAATAAAGAGTATTCTATTCTATTCTATAACTTAGACTGATAACCACATATTCCGGCCATATTGATATTTCATAATGTAATAGATATCTTCTTCTTCTTTTCGTGTCATCAACAGACATAGATATCACACAAAGTTGATTACCTAAATGAAAATAACTATAAGCATTGAAAATACTCACACAGTCCGGTTTTTAATGTGCTGACTCAGTTTGTTAAGATCAACGGCAAAGCGGTGAACACACGCCCTCAGCATTTCTATCTCTTCTTCGGTCCATTTTCCTCTGTACATAATCATTTAATACACTGTAGAAGCTTCAATATAACCAAAAATTTGTGAATATTGTGTACTCACCTGAATTCATAAACCTAATTGTGGTAGGTAGAGTTAACCCATATCAAAAAGTGTAAAAACAATGTTATGAACATATATTATGTCAGTGGACCATAAATAATTTACTATAAAAATGATGCGTTATCATTATAACAGGTGTTAATGCAACAAGTTATGTTCTACGAATGAAGGCGGCGGTAAAGCGGAATGGGTAGAAAAGGGCTTTATTGATTGCAGGAAACTGCTTCCAGTACATGCGCCGTGCTGCCACAGCGTAGGCGTTATGTTCTCCATATAATGTACAATAGAAATGTACTTGTCTTAAAGCTTATGACGCAAAACATAAAAGAATGTAACTCACCCAGGCTGCGAGTCTCCCATCGGATCTAGTAACGCTGTCATTTCGGATAACTTATTGAAAGCTGTTCCAGCTTCACGGAATATCTCACCCACCTAATCAAAGTTAAAATTTCAAGTATACAATATGTTTACGATGCTAGAAATAGAATAGTGAATACAATAATATTACAATTCACGGTTCAATCATACTTACTTTGGCGGCGGAATTATTCATTTTGGAATGAAATTTACAATGCAACTGCGTGTATAGAAATCGGTACCTAACTTGTTTTGATAACTACGACACTTAAATTTGCTATACAGGATAGCTACACCTAAAGATTCTATACAATAATTTGTAAATAATCTTTAGACATTACCTAGGGTTCGATGAAAACTTTTATCTAACCAAAAAATAAATACACAGCAATTCACTCGAATGAAATGAATGAATGAATGAATTAAGATACGGGAAATGGGGAATGTTGAGTCCAGAGTCCATAGTTCGTGCATACCGTAGACAGGATATAACAAGACATCTAGCTAGCGTGCCGCCGATAAGGACAGAAAATAACGGAAAATAATCATTCGTACACTTAACTCACGTTATGGATATTTATTCAAATGCGCCTAATATGTAGTATAAACGATATTTCATAATGCAATTCAATTTAAAACTCCACAGCTAGGTTGTAAACTAGAAAATTTCATGAGTACTCGAAGAAAACGCACCGTAGGTACGCCAGATTTTGAACATACGCTAAGGGACAAAAAATCATGCTCTGTTTCTTTCTATCACATATAATATATATAAATGCATCCTTTTCTTGAGCGAATGAGAAAAAAGTGCCAGCTCTCTATTGTTTTCTTTCTCTAAGGTGCATACACTATCCAAAATGTCGGTCACTGAATCAGAGATTCAATTTCTCATTATCAATTTAGAAGCATAGATAGGAGTGTTTGGAACTTAGAGGAGATACCACTGGAGATAGCATAATGCCCTCTGCCAAATTTTGTTCATGGTCAGGTCAATCTTTATTTGTGTGCGTATCTTTTTGAATATGTTGCGAGTTTATTATAGTGTGGGTATGCGTGAAATTGTATCTGTGTGTGTTTACTTCGACTCCCGCACCCCGAAAAATTGCCACGAAAAATTTACTCCATTTTAATTACTCTGAGGTTTAGAAGTATCTAATCACACTGTCCTTATTTCAGTGACTGAATCAGCTATCTGTTAGCGCATGACTAAGTCAGACGTGTCGTTTACAACGAAGGATGCCGCCAGTCTTGTTCAGACACCAAAAAATTGGTGTTTGCCATTGGCTTAATTAAGCCATTTTTTTTAATACAATAGAACATAATAGAATACATAACCTCCTTTTTTGAAGTCGGTTAAACACTAGAACCCACTTTTACATGTCTTCCAAAGCACGCAGACGCTTGATTCAAATGGCATTAACGGTCACCCATCTTTGTAACGACCTTGCGCACCGTTGCTCAACCTGATCGATTGCTAAAATTTTATAACAGCCTATCTAATAAGTGTCTCCTTATTAATGATCAAACGACCTTACCTGTACGTGAAGTTCGATCATAATTATACGAAGAGCCTCGTCCGAAAAGATTAATATAATTCACAACGTAGTAACGCACAGTGATTACCACTATTTAACACTATTTTTAGAAATAATTATCCAGTTATTTTTTATTTCTAACGTAGAAATATTTTTTCTTATGACAACACTTACACTCCCCACCTAAATGATTCTGCATCCGCCTCTCTACCTGTACTCATCCTCATTCAGTTTAGAGTCCTTGATCAATTTTAATATCTGATATTTCCTGAACGATACAGGGTTTCCGGGGTGGGCGGGTTACACCTAATCTTTTCGCACGAGGCTCTTCGGATAATTATGACCGAACTTCACGTACAGGTAAGTTCGTTTGATCATTAATTATACTAGAGCCTCGTCCTCAAGATTAATATAATTCACAACGTAGATGTTGAGAGAAAGTGAGGGAAATATCAAGCAACATAAAAAATATGTTTAATTTTATGTGTATTTAACAAAGAATAAATTAAAGATTCTAATGTTAACTTATGACAATCAATCTAATCAAGAGAGCATATTGCCAAAGCCAGTGCAAGTATAGATAGTTGGGAAATATTATTTTCCTAACGTATGGAGATTACCGCTCCACCCTTTGATGTATCGTAGGACATCAATTATTGATACCTGACTTACAAGGCGTAGAGGCGGAAGCGTGACTTATGTTATGGTAAAAATAGAGATCTTTACTTAGTAGATAACACTAGACCAACTCTTCATTATATTTCACAAACGATGTTCTCAATTGTTCAGTTTTCTGAGTATGTGAAAACCAGATTATGTAGCATATTTGGGGTCTGTCATTGCGGAATGAAAGCAACCATTTGGTTGCTTTAATCCTTAGAGAAAGAAACCAATAGAGAGCTGGCACTTTCTTTCTCATTCGCGCAAGAAAAGGATGCATTTATATATTGTTAGGAATCACAAAGCTTGTGACGATATAAAGTAAAGGGTAGAATAGCCCAACGTATATAGAACATTCCTTATTAGGCTTCGTGCAGAACGGTTGCTAGATTTTGTATAGAGCATAGAGCTGACATCTGTCATACTGTCACCTGTCACAGACTGACACTGACTCGCTTGTCAGATTTGTGTCAATCAATTATGGCGGGCGTGCGTGTGTAATAATAATTAATAGTGCCGATGTATTTGTTACTAATTAAGAATAAGTAATATCGTGGTAGTTACAAGCTACCCATTCCTTGATTTATATTCTTGTGGTTGTAAATTCGTATGTATCGATAGCGATGTTATCGTTGACCGGTAATTCCTAGAAAGTGTATTACACAGAACTTTATTTTAAAAGTGTACTAGTTGATATTAAAGTAATGTGGGTTTGTAATCATCGATGTTCTTCTTTTCTTTATGATTCTACTTAGGGATTTCCCAATATCAGAAGTGGGATTGGATTCTAGCCTATCCGCTTCGCATTCTGATGGATTTTGTTGAAATCGTTTCGTCGTCGAAAAATACTTATGTGGGTATGATGCCTACGGGTTCCACAATCCATGTTTGTATTGTCAACGCTATTGTTAAGGTGATAGTGGAGTTTGAATTCTGGTGATATTCGCTATTAGGCTTGTGCTAATTGACTCACTCAGCTGAGCACTCCGTACTAGTACAATTGATCAAATGTACTAGTTCAGTCTTATAGTTCTAAGAGTACTGTTAGTTCAGTGGTACAGTAGAGATGCATTGTGGTTGATGTGCATACTTGTTCTTCTGATAAAATTGTGAACTATCAAGCCCAAGAATTGATTCCGATAGAGATCTGATCGAGCCAGAGAATATGTTTGAGTCTTTTGTGAGTTAGAGTTGTAGTAGTCTGTAGTAAGTAGGAATAACCAGCATAGAAAAACATATTTCTACAAATGGATTGGTAAGGAAATTCTCGATGAATAGTTATTTTGTGTTCACTAGTGGGAATTAACTCCGGATCTTTCTTCCTACATAAATTACAAAAGACAATCGGTAGTCTGGTGTAATGGTGTTCTTTTAATGGCTAGTGATGAAATTAGAATTTGGTTAAGTTTTGTAAAGGTGTCATAGTCATTCAGTCCTTGACTTGGTTTTAATTTATAATTAATTCGTTTCATTGTTATTTGAAGCAGTGGGTAGATTGAGTTCTGACTGCTAGCTTTGATCAAGTGCGATTGCTAATCATTTTGACCATCAATTTGGACTTTCTTGAAGGTGTTTTGGTTGTCAGTTTTAATCAGACATGGCAATATGTGAAGCATTGTTTCGGCTCTGGTTATTTTCACTGTTGGTGACAAATCAAAATTGAAATGTGGTTAGATTTGGACATCTTTTGTGCAGGATGCCCGAGCGGTTGTACAGGCTTATAATTTTTACAAAGGCAGATCATTTCTATGTACTAACCCGTTAATGGCACTACCTACCTACATGATTTCTACGGTTGGCCAAATTTTTATTCGGTTTCTGTAGTTATGTTCACAGAACAGAAGGAGTGAGTGCTGGTCGCCAAGGCAATCGTGTGGCATTAGCAGCTGCATTGTGGCGCTGGAGGCTATACACGTGGTGTAGTGCGCTGCACAGTGGAGTTGTGCACTACACAAGTGGCATTGCGCGCTATACGAGTGGCGTTGCCGCCACACACGGCGCGCTGCTGCCGCTCACACGGCGCACTGCTGCCGCACACACGTGGCGCTGCTGCCACTCACACGTGGCGCTGCTGCCGCGCACAGGGGGCACCGCTGCTGCCCAGAGGTGGCGCTGCTGCCGCACACACGTGGCGCTGCTGCCGCTCACACGTGGCGCTGCTGCCGCGCACAGGGGGCACCGCTGCTGCCCAGAGGTGGCGCTGCTGCCACTCACACGTGGCGCTGCTGCCGCGCACAGGGGGCACCGCTGCTGCCCAGAGGTGGCGCTGCTGCCGCACACACGTGGCGCTGCTGCCGCGCACAGGGGGCACCGCTGCTGCTCAGAGGTGGCGCTGCCGCTGCACTCGTGGCGTTGCTGCCACTCGGACGTGGCGCTGCCGCTGCACTCGTGGCGTTGCTGCCACTCGGACGTGGCGCTGCCGCCGCACTCGTGGCATTGCTGCCACTCGGACGTGGCGCTGCCGCCGCACACGTGGCGTTGCCGCCCTCACGGTGGCACTGTGCTACTACTGTGGCACGTTGATCATCAGCACCGAAGCGTTGGCGCTACGCACTGACACTGGTTGCTGCCGCTTTCATCGATAATCGCCCCGCTGCACACTAGCATTGGTCTCTACGCCGCGATCGAGATGGCCAGACACCGAAGCAAGAAGAGCAGCTTAACTATATGACTGTGTGGCAATAACTACCGCACTGACGTAAGTTGCGTGCTGTTGTTTAGTAAAGACAAGCACATGGCACATAGAAGGTATGTCGTCATTTTGAAACTATTTATTTAGTAGACTGTGAGGCATTAGCAGCCGAAAGACGTCCACTGCTGAACGAAGGCCTCCCCTTAGAAGGAAGGAGTTGCCATAATCCCCACGCTTGGCAGGCGGCTTGGAGATCGCAGTATAGGTGGAAAATAAATCCAAAAGAAAGACGCTGCTGCCCGTCTTCCTGTTCTCGCTTGGTAGCCTCTTACGACACCCACCAAGAGGAGATGGGGGGATGCAATTCTAACCCGGCACCCCACGGATACGGGACTGTGAGTGCAATACACAAACTATGTATTTACAAATAGTTCTCAAAGTAATATCGAATCTAATTTGGATGAAATTGATGATCGGTAATTAATATCGGAGCGAAGATAGAATAAAGTTTGCCCATTGATCGTCAGTCAAAGCCAAAATATCTTTATTATGTATAGGCCCCACGGAGGCACTTACACAAAATTACATTTTTACAAACTACCACCGGATCGTAACGCGGCCTATACGAGTATAGTTTGTATAGGAAAGCATAGTGGTTTCTGTGTTGCGCTTGTAGTACATCGTCATAGATTGACTGAGATCTTTATTTGACTACTTCTATTGCACTGTAGTCTCGAAAGTCTTTGGTTCAATTCCCAGATCTTGCAATTCTAGCCTTTTTCATTGATAAATTCTTATTACCCGTATAAAGTTGCAAAATATGTAAATGACAATAAATGGAATGTTAACATCGATCATCCTAACTGGGAAAGACTCGCGTGGAATCAGGCTGAATTGCAATCAGAGAGTGTCTCAAGTCTTGAGATAAGTTTGAGGTTGAGACTCACTGACAAGAGAGATAAACATCAAGGGGATTCTGCACCCAGCAGTACAAACAGACATATGTTTATGTATGACACATTTTTATATATGAGAGTATGGGGTGTACCCGTTTTATCCACTAACTTATCCGACCTTATTTATCATAGGTATGGTTGGATACGGCGAATTAAGTGTAAGGAGGGACCTCGTGCTAGTCTCATACATTTTTAAGAACATGACGGGCAAGGTGGAAAACGGTGACATCTTGCGGCAGATAGAACTATGTGTCTCGGACAAGTACAGTGGTGAAGACGGCGTCCGCAACTGCTAGCGGTACAACGCGCTCGCACTAAATTACTAAAAGACTCGCATTCTCACTCTCATTTCGACAGAAACTGATCTATTTCACTGTACTCTGAGTAAATTCACAAGGATAGCTACATATGCTATTAGTTATAAATTGTGAACGTTACTGTATTAGGTTAAGGCCTGTAAAAGTTGTGTTTTTAAGGTTAATAAATAAACTTCTCTTGACAGCGCTGCAACAGGTGATGTCGCACATACTGGCTTGTTTAGAAACAAAAGCGGTGTTTGACAGATATTACGCCATGTATGATAGTCTGTAACAGACGTAAATACCAGAGTAGTACATACCTAGGCGACAATTGTAATTTACTAATGCTAATTTCTAACTATTAATATGCCAATTCAATCTTGAAGTCATCAGACAAAATATGAAGTCATCTTTTCACTTATCATGCCTTAGCTTGTTAGAGCTTATTGTTAGTTTTCTAACTCTTACGGCAAGTACGGAATGTAACTAACGTAATGCAGAGAAGCATTTTCTCATCCCTTTGTATCACTGAAAATTTTACTGCTTAGCTGACAGGAATATTAGCACCAATAGAAGAATATGATTCTAAGGGGTCATAACCCTGTCCATTATTGCTCACTAACCTGTCCATTATCGCTCACTAAATTTGTGATTGGGGCTGCGCCGTTGAGGTGCTGTGGGCCCTAAAGTGAAAGAGCAGAAAGCCTTCTGAATGTTCTGTTCACAGTGGAAAAGTTCAGGCAGTTGGGTGCTTGCTGTGGCACGATGCAAGGCGAATGGTGTCTTGAAGCGTGTGCTGCACAAGGACGATGGCATTTGTTGCCAAATCCTGCAAGGTGAACGGTGTCCCGAAGCGTGCGCTGGAAGAGGATGTGTTGGCGTTTGCCGCCATGTCGCCCTTTGTGGTGGCGTTTGTCGCCAAATCATGCGCCTGGACGTCGGGAAGAATATGTGGCGTTAGTCGCACAAACCATGCGGCTAGTCGTTCGGGAAGAATTCGTGTGTTACGAATGTCTTAGCCACGGGCGCGTACCTTATGGTAGCTACCTATGCCGTGTGCGGTGAGCGTGTCCGACAGACTGCGGGATATCGTGACGTGGCTCGAGATGAACTGCAGGTCATCTCGAGTGAGGTAGACTGCGGGATACCTCGACATGTAGAGGACGGACTGCGGGACGATCCTATTGGCAAACAAACTGCGGGGTGTTTGCCCTACATGTGTGTACTAGAAGACGAATGTTGTGCACATTAAAAAGCTTAGTAGCTTTAAGGTGAGATTGATGAAGAGTATGAGTTCTTCAGAGTTCATGAAAATTCATGATTACAAGTGTCTCAGATTTTCATGAATGTTCATCCCAGATTTTCATGAACGTTTTAGGGCCTAGCTCTTGTGTGTTTGAGAAACCTAAGAATGAGGGCCTTACAAGCGAGATGTATGTGAGACTCAGGCATTTTTGTTCTAACGAATATGCATATTTAGGTCATGTATGTTATAGATGATGCCGGTTATGATGAAGATCACACATCTCAAGATGTTCAAACAAGCCTTTCGCAGCACACTAGAGCCAAGACTACTGCATTGCCGGACATTCAAGGTGCGGTCGAGGGCGACGCACAGTCAGGAGAGGCCGTGTTAGGAATCACAAAGCTTGTGACGATATAAAGTAAAGGGTAGAATAGCCCAACGTATATAGAACATTCCTTATTAGGCTTCGTGCAGAACGGTTGCTAGATTTTGTATAGAGCATAGAGCTGACATCTGTCATACTGTCACCTGTCACAGACTGACACTGACTCGCTTGTCAGATTTGTGTCAATCAATTATGGCGGGCGTGCGTGTGTAATAATAATTAATAGTGCCGATGTATTTGTTACTAATTAAGAATAAGTAATATCGTGGTAGTTACAAGCTACCCATTCCTTGATTTATATTCTTGTGGTGGTAAATTCGTATGTATCGATAGCGATGTTATCGTTGACCGGTAATTCCTAGAAAGTGTAGGTATTACACAGAACTTTATTTTACTAGTTGATATTAAAGTAATGTGGGTTTGTAATCATCGATGTTCTTCTTTTCTTTATGATTCTACTTAGGGATTTCCCAATAATATATTATATGTGATAGAAAGAAACAGAGCATATGATTTTTTGTCCCTCAGCGTGTGTTCAAAATCTGGCGCACCTACGGTGCGTTTTCTTCGAGTACTCATGAAATTTTCTAGTTCACGACCTAGCTTTGGAGTTTTAAATTGAATTGCATTATGAAATATCGTTTATACTACATAATAGGCGCATTTGAATAAATATCCATAACGTGTGTTAAGTGTACGAATGATTATTTTCCATTATTTTCTGTCCTTATCGGCGGCACGCTAGCTAGATGTCTTGTTATATTCTGTCTACGCTTTAATCCTACTGAGAAAGTTTTAATAAGTAATGCAATTTTACCTATAATTTTATCGTTTACTATATTTTACTACAGATTTTAGACAACGTTTTGTAATCTGTGTTATCACAAAAGCAATCAAAATATTGCATTTTTTGGAAATCTGTTATAGAAAGAGATATGAAAAAACAAAAGTTTCTAGATGTGCGTAGCGTTATAACTTGGTAAAGACGCTTTTAATTTTTGCCCTTAGTGAATCTGATTCTATCAACATCTGATGTTGGTCCAACAAAAAGAAATAACGCAGATGTATCACTGGTATTATAAATATATGTTAAAAATTCTATGATAATAATTGGACGATTCAAAAATATTAAACTATTCTGGACACAATAGGTAACCGTTTAAGGCCTCGTTTACGGAGGCGCGGAGCGTCGCGCGTCGCGTGTGGCGTGGCGTCTCGCATCTCTCTCTCACTCCTACAACGCCATATGTTTTATCTCAGTGCGGGCCGCGCCGCCCATCGCAACGCGCGACGCCCCGCGCCTTCGTAAACGAGGCCTAAGGCAGACTGTTTCAACGTGTTATGTGAGAGGAATGCCAGCATAATCTCTATTACTTTGCGAAAGGCGGGACTCTTAGTAATGAAGTTTGAATAATCCCCGACAACCAGAGTAATCTGTTGGGGTTGCTGGATGGAGGTATTGTAATATCATTAGCATTTAATAATATTACTTCAGAGACCAGTTACTTCACTTATAATGAAAACCAGGCCTGTGCTGGCCAATTTGGTATGACCAAAATATCTTCAGCTTTATGGCTACTTGAGAGAATATACAACAAACGCATCGATGCGTATGCGTCAGGTTCTCTATGTCAGGCAACATACACGATGTTTTTTTTTTAAACTTGGGCTGCATTGAGATCAATACGAAGAATTTGAAACCTATCTCTATTTGGTATGCTACATTAGAGAGTGATCATTTGGTATCTAAGTATGATAGTCTGGATTCCTTTTCAGTCAGTATATTGACTTATTTTATATATTATAACGCCACTACAAATATTTTACGGAGCCCACACCACTACCATATGTGTTTTGACACTGATAATATGAGAGTATCGTATCTCTCCACACACGGTTTATATAACTCAAAGCAGTAGTATATATCCGTAACAATATTTAATAGTACGAAAAACTGAAAGAATATACTGCTAAAAGTGTTATAATTTATGTGAATTGAGGATTCTCTATTAAACCAATGACTATTAGCGGTTCTCCCATTACATGTGGCACCCTATCCCATCGTTGAGGTTTCAAACAATATATCTAGCACATACTTTACGGACGGACGGTGTCTTACTTTACGGAATTACGGAGTACATAATGCTGTTTAACTACCAGTGTATATCTATAAATATTGACTGAGGTAGCAATATATACTTATTATAATTATTGTTATTCCTAAATAACGAAGGAAATTTATACCGTTCGAATTATTTCGTATAAAGCTGAAACTAGTAAACATATTAAATAGGTTAGCAGTTTCCTTACTTTACAGTGTTTGAACTTTGAAAATGATTCTATTTTACTATAGATTTTTAAACGAAGTGTTATTTTTCTGTGGGAAAACCTAATTGCCATATTTGAGAACTAATTATGTAGCTGAAATATTTGCAAGATTTAGAGGGTACATTTATTTTCTTATTATGAGGTTTTCTTTGATTCTCATATTTTGCACGCTTGATTATTAAGTATAACTACATAAAACAAATATATAAGTATATATGACATAAAACGACATGAGCATAGTTGTTGAACTTTTTTGGTGAAAAAATAGGTCGCTGGTATTTAAAAAAGTAATGAAAAGAAGGACGAAAGCGGATGCGGATGAGCTAATGAAAAATGAGGATTAAAAAAAAAAGGAATTAAGGGAAGCGGACATACCAAGAAAAAAAAAGGTGGATGAAGAGGTGAGCAGCACAGCGGTCGGCGACAGCAACGTAAGCGGGAACTTCTTGAAAAACACTTTCACTAGTTATAAATAGACCCCTTGGAGCCCGTTGGCTCAAATCGGAATCAAAAAAAAACGCGAAAAAAAATGTACGCTGGGGCCCGTTGGCTCGTATTTGCATCAACGGGCGTTAACGGAATATAAACTTTGATGTAAAAAATTTAAGTTAGTTATTGCATGGCAACTGTATTTCAAACAGTTCTTTAGTACATTATCTGTAGAATAGAAGCTTCATTCATTCGTTGAGTGAATTGTTTATGTCATAAATTCAGTCTGTAACGTGACGCTCGCGCGGGTCGGGCGTGTTGTTGTGATGGTGACGTGCGGTGATTTATGTTATTGTGTTGTGAATTTATGTGTATTTAATGGGTAAGTGTTAGTAAATAATTCGTTTATATCTATTTTTACAGCTGTTTAGATGTTAGGTACCGCGAATTCTATCATATAAACATCTTTTTTGAGATCGGAAAAAAGGGTGTAACCTCTCGTGGTTTAGACTATGGCGTTGCGAATATATACGTATATTTCATATAAATTGGCTTTAAATCAATGTATATACATCATAAATACATCATAATTACATATTGAATCGATAATAACGACATTATATAGAAAAAAAGTAATAATAACCCATAAAAAAATCGTTACAAATTGTACTCCCGTGACGTCACCACTCCCGTGAATCACGCGAGGACATAAAATTGTTGATTTTTACAGATTTTTATTCGAAACTAGTATAATTAGGAGTTTTAGTGCATAGTTTAGTTCTTTCTTAGTGTGGGGGTTGATATTCCACCCTCAAAATCAAACCCAGAAAAAGAAAAATCGACCTTGACCAAAACCCATCTAAAAACCCATCTATTTTTGACTTTCCCTTTGAAAAACTATATTTATATCTCACAAAAACGTATATATGTGTCATCTATTGAATAGTTAATACATTTCTCATCAAAACTACATTTACAGAATGCAAATCGGTTGAGTGGTTAGGTTTTTATAACGCTCGTAATGACAAGTGGGCTCGCCCGGACCAAAAAAACCGAAAAATAAACATACATAGGCGGTGCAAAAATGTATGTACTTAATTTTTGGCCGGGCAACAAGGGGTTAAGAATGTTTTTACAGTGGCCAATTTGCAATAAAAGTTCTGTTTTCTGGAGTAACACGATTTTTTGAAGCGAGCGGTTATTCGTCTGGTTGCACAGAAATCGCCATATTGATATTTTCTTTGGCTGCGTCTTGTCCAGCCAATCAGCGTGCGGTTGCTTTGTGCTTCGTTCCTTTTCGTGTAAGCTCGTGGAAAAGGAAAGGAATTAAAAGGAGAGGAAGAATGCTCATGAAGAAAAAATGTAGAGAAAAAAACTACTTTAAATTAAAAAACTAAAAATTAAACGCGTAAGCAATAGTCGCTTAATTACTGGCTTCATTAGCTTGGTAAAAATGTACAGCCCTGTACAAAAACCAAAGGGTAAATTCAACAACTTTTTTGTCTATCATAAAATGTAAGGTCTTCTAGAGCTAGGGTGGTTGGGAACAAAGAAATTTTCACCCTGTTAATAGGATTACCATACAACTATCTTAATATATTAGTTTAATTGATGTTAAAATGCAGCCTTTATGTTCCGTGTAAACCACATGGTACCATTAGGTTTGGGACACACAAAAACATGAATACAAACTAATCGCGGGTAGATGCACATTCGGATAAAGCTCCAATCGATAGTAATGTTCTTTTTCTGTTTTGCCAGAACAGATAACAACCACGTATTCAAGAAATAATAGTCTGATCGTTAATCATCATAGACCCATTGCACATAAAAATTAGCAATACTACCAGCATAACGCAGCTCGTTTAACGGTGATGAGTCTGCTTAGAAGGATGGTTATAGCTGCGAGGGGAGATTCCTCGCTTTGGTACTGTTGGTGCTACAGGCGAATTGATTCCTTGTAGGCACATCAGCTGCCTGCGGCTGTGGTACCCGTTTTTGCAGTCTGTATCTGGATCCGTTAAGATCTTATCAATAAGTAGGATTTATAAATATCTGTTCGGACAAGTATCGGAGCGCGAAATTGCGTTTGGGTATAGTTTCTGCTTGCTGAATATCACAATACTACGGTATGCATCATGATTCCTTATACAGGGTGTTACAAAATACCCCGTAAAAATATAATTAATTATCAAGGCCAACAATTTTGTCAACTCTAGTAAGCTGTCATGTCAGGGAACCAGATTATTTAACAGAAAGTACATAAAATTTTTCTATAAACTATTTAAAAAAAATAAAATCCGACTTCAATGTAAATTATCTAAAAAGCATAAAATAACGAAAATATATTGAAGTCGGTGTCAGCTGGTGATAGTGTTAGTTAACATGATTAGCTAGCACCGACTTCAATATATTTTCGTTATTTTATGCTTTTTAGATAATTTACATTGAAGACGGTTTTTATTTTTTTGTGAATAGTTTAACACCTTTTAGTGACTTATTCTACCAAGATAGGTATCAGCACCATCACGCAACTCGAACGCCTACGTTACAGTAACTTACTGAAAAAATAAAAATTATATCTCTTAAACTACTAGACCGATTTTGATGAAATATGTACTCTACCCTAAGTTGAAAAATACTCTAACTATTGCAAAAATAATTTTTGAAATCGGACTTGTAGTTTCTGAGAAATCCGCGGACAAACCTACATACATACATACACTCATAAAATTTGGTAAATTTGGTAAATTTGTTTAGAAGCCCACATAGACTAATATATATTAATATTACGCATTTTTATCAATATTAAATACATACGCGTCGAATCTTCGTCGCCTTCTTTTTGAAGCCGGTTAAAAAATAGTGCTAAATAGTGGTAGTCACTGTGCGTTACTACGTTGTGAATTATATTAATCTTGAGAACGAGGCTCTACTATAATTAAAATGTAACTCGCAATTCACTTTTTGAATACCTATTTAACAAACCTACCTACACGTCCACACGCACGGAGAGCCACGCAGCGACTGAGTTGAAATTCAGTGACTAAATGCGATTACACCTTCCTAAATGCGTTTCTAATTAGGATTCTAAATAATTTAGTCAGTTAGAAACCATCCTTGCCTCTGAATTTAGAATCCTAACTTCCTAAATGAGATTACACTTCACTGAATTCAGTGACTAACTCATATAGCTTCCTAAATAATGGACGGTGTAATAAGCCTTTTACACAGAGGTTGAGTCTGCTTGACTTGAACCATGGAAAAGATGTATGATGTATTATTATTCTTTCTGTCTACGAGTACTCTTTAGAGGAAGGATTATGCAAGAAGCTCAAGCTTGGGATTATGTACTACATAAATAAACTCCTAGGCTTGAATGAACGTAGTGAAAAAGCCTAAATCTATGGTCTGGTCTGTGGATCTGTGGGCAGTCTGTGGGTGGTCGATCTGGGTCTTGGTCTGGGTCTCAGGACTGGGTTTTCGGGTCCGTGTCTTAGTCTGCGCCAAGCATGAAGCTTATAGGGCGCCAAGAAGCTTTTGATTAACTACGCATCTGTGCAGTGATCATAGAATTGGGTTCTAGAAAAAAAAACAATATTTCAACTTTTTAATTTAATAGAACTTTATTTAAGCTAGAAATACATTAGCAAGAAATACAGGGTGTTGGTGTCGGTGGTGTCTGCCTAGCTGGAAGGCAGCCATCTAAAAAATACCGAGTTATAATAGCACAACTACCCAAAAGTGCAGAGTTGGCTTTAAATATGTGCATCCACAAGTCCTACATACACGTCCTCGCCGCCACTAGCCTGCCGCCACCATAGATATAGAATTTTTCACTACGTTCAAAAATATCTTTGGCCGCCACAGACTAGTGACGGACTCACTTTTAGTGAGTCGTACTACAGGGGCAATGCTACAGTCAAACAACCTCAGCACATTTCTATCCATCCATCTATTTCAAGACTGTAGTAACTAGGTATGATGGGCATAATATAAGGCGAGTCTTAGGCGCTATAACCTAAAACCAGCCAGGGGAAAAACCCCTGAATCAAAAACCAGTGCGTAGCCCGAAAAGGTTGCCACAGACCGTAAACTTGTGGTACCATACCTATTCCGGCAAAAACAACCCCTAAGTTAATTTTATGGGGTTGAAAATTTGCACAAAGAAGCATTTCTATTTAATGCTATAATGCAGGTAGATGAGGTAGAGTAACGCAACTTGGTAAATAAACTCAACACAACAATGGAAGAAACAAATTTTTGGACGTTTTTCAAAACCTTTTTTTTTTGACGCGGGTGAAATCTTCTAAAGATCTCCGTTTGCTGTGGGGCTCGACCAGGGTATGTGGGATTCTTACCCACTAAAATCCCAGCGGATGTCGCATCGGCACATGAGAGGGGGGACCCCAGGGCTCTCCGGTGGGACCAGGGGCCACTGAGGGCAGTGCCTTGCCTTTGAGCCCGCCACCGGGGGGCGCATTGTAGCCCCCCGGGAACCTGACACGGTACTCACGGGGACGGGGGTCGCAACCCCGGCGCCGTCCTCCTTGGAGTCGCCACCGTACTCAATGGACGTTCAAAGGGCCCACACCCCGAACGTCCAGCGACTCCTAAGTTGATGATCCAGCTTGGCTCAACTCAATCCCGGGCCGGCCGGCCTCAATTGACGGGCCCGTTGGTCTAGTGGTCAGACACCCTGCCTGCTAACCGATGGTTCGTGGGTTCGATTCCCGCCAAGTGTCTGGGTGTTGTTTATCTATTTAAGTATGTATTTACAAAAAAAAAAGTATATAAGTATTAGTATCAGTTGTCTGGTTTCCATAGTACAGGCTCTGCCTAGTTTGGGATCGGATGACCGTGTGTGGATTGTCCTAAGATATTATTATTATCGGCCATTATGTCTAGCGTTTGTGGACTACGAAAAAGCCTTCGATTCAATCGAGACCTGGGCGGTATTGCAGTCCCTCCAGCGGTGCCACATTGACTATAGGTACATCGAAGTGTTGAAGTGTTTGTACAGCAACGCCACCATGTCGATCCGACTACAGGAAGAGAGCACGAAACCAATCCCATTGCAGCAAGGTGTGAGACAGGGAGACGTTATTTCTCCGAAACTGTTCTCAAACGCATTGGAGGACGTTTTCAAGCTCTTGGACTGGTACGGATTCGGCATCAACATCAATGGCGAATACATCACTCACCTTCGTTTTGCCGACGATATAGTCATTATGGCAGAGTCGCTGGAGGACCTCAATACGATGCTCAGCGACCTCAGTAGCGTTTCCCAACAGGTGGGTCTTAAAATGAACATGGACAAGACGAAGATCATGTCTCATGTCCATGTTGGACCCGTACCGGTAGTTGTTGGGAACGATACTCTCGAAGTTGTTGACCACTACGTATACCTAGGACAAACTGTCCAGTTAGGTCAGTCCAACTTTGACAAAGAGGTCGCCCGATGAATCCAACTCGGATGGGCAGCGTTCGGGAAACTACTCGATATCTTCTCGTCCAAAATACCGCAGTGCCTGAAGACGAAGGTTTTTAACCAGTGTGTGTTGCCAGTGATGACATATGATACTGAGACGTGGTCTCTAACGGCTGGCCTTTTAGAAAAGTTCTGAGTCACACAACGAGCCATGGAGAGAGCTATGCTCGGAGTTTCTTTGCGCGACAGAATCCGAAATGTGGAGATTCGCCTAAGAACTAAGGTCACCGACATAGCTCTCAGAATCTGCAAGTTGAAGTGGCAATGGGCAGGCCACATCGCTCGAAGAACCGATAACCGTTGGGGAAGAAAGGTTCTCGAGTGGCGACCACGAACCGGAAGACGCAGCGTTGGCAGGCCTCCCATTAGGTGGACAGACGACATTGTGCGCGTCGCAGGTAACCGGTGGATGCAAATAGCCAATTGTCGTTCATTGTGGCGTTCTAAGGGGGAGGCCTATGTTCAGCAGTGGACGTCTTTCGGCTGATGATGATGATGATTATTATTATTAATCCACTTTATTCCAACTTGACCCACTTCAAACCACCTTGACTTATCTCGATCTACCTCGGTCTATCTCGATCCATATCAATCAACCTTGATCCAACTCGAACCAGTTCAATGCAGTTTGATAGTCCAGCTTGACTCATCTCGATTCACTTTGTATCACCTTGACCCACATCTACCCACCCAGACTTAACTATATCGATCTACCTCGGTGCATCTCGATTCACACGAATCCACCTCGATTTACCTCGCTTTAGCTCGATCCAGCTTGATTCTGCTTGATCCAGTTTGATCCAGCTCAAACCAGTTTTATTCAGTTCAATCCGGTATTATCCGGCCCAATCGAGTTTGATGCAGTTTGATGATCCAGCTTGACGCAACTCAATCCATTTTATTCCAACTGGACCCACTTCAATCAAACCGCATTGACTTATCTCGATCCCCTCGGTTTATCTAGATTCACATCGATCCACCTCGATCCAGTTCGAACCAGTTCGATACAGATTGATAATCTGGCTTGACTCATTTTGATACATTTTGTTTCATATTGACCCACTTCGACCCACCTTGACTTATATTGATCCACGTCAGTCTATCTCAATCCACAATCCACATTGATCTACATCGATTTACCTCGGTCCAGCTCGCTTTAGCTACATCCAACTCAAACCAGCTTGATCCGGCTTGATCCAGTTTGATCCGGCTCAAACCAGTTTTATTCAGCTCAATCCAGTTTTATTCCATTTAATCGAGTTTGATGTAGTTTGATGATCCAGCTTGGCTCATTTGGATCCACTTTATTCCAACTAGTCCCATTTCAAACCACGTCGACTTATATCGATCCACATCGGTCCATCTCGATCCACATCGATCCACCTCAATCCAGCTCGATTTACTTCGATCCAGCTCACTTTAGCACGATTCACCTTAATCCTGCTTAATCCAGTTTGATCCAGCTCAAACCAGTTTTATTCAGCTCAATCCGGTTCAATCAAGTTCGATGCAGCTTAATGATGCAGCTTGGATCATATCGATCCACTTTCTTCCAACTTGACCCATTTCAAACCACCTTGACTTATATCGATCCTCCTCGGTCCATCTCGATCCACATCGATCCACCTCGATTTACTTTGATCCAGCTCGCTTTTGCTCGGTTCACCTTGATCCTGCATGATCCGGTTTGATCCAGCTCAAAACAGTTTTATTCAGCTGAATCCGGTATTATCCGGTTCAATGCAATTTCATGATCGAGTTTGGCTTAACTCAATCCACTTTATTCCATCTTAACCCACTTCAAACCACCTTGGCATATCGATCCATCTTGATCCACATCGATCCATTTCGATTTATCTCGATTCACCTTGATCCTGCATGATCCAGTTTAATCTAGCTCAAACCAGTTGTTATTCAATTCGGTTCTATCGAATTTGATGCAGTTTGATAATCCGGCTTGACTCATCTCGAACCAGTTTATTTCACTTTGAGCTACTTCGACCCACCTTGAATTATCTCGATCTACCTCAGTCCATCTTGATCCACATCGATCCACCTGGATTTACCGAGGTAAATGATCCAGCTCGCTTTAGCACGATGATCCGGCTCAACCCAGGCAAAATAATTTTCAAAATCGGATCAGTGGTTCCGAAGATTACCCTTAGATTACACATACAAACATACAAAAATACAAATTTAAACTCTTTACAATATTTAGTTAGATATAGATAGGTAGTATAGAAGTAGGGAGGAAGTAGGGATAGTAGGATTTCTTATCAATTGTAAAAAGTCATGGTATTATTTTCAACAATGTCGAAATTCCATTCTAAACTTCATTCCCTATTTCAACCCCTTCAATCTTTTTGTTCGGGATAAAAGGTAGCCTATGTCCTTAAGGTCTAATCTGTCTCTGTACCAAATTTCATCGAAATCGGTTCAGTGGATTAGGCGTTAAAGCGTAGCAGACAGACAGACAGAGTTACAAAAATACAGGCTATGTCATCAAGTATGTATATTTGACGATGACACATAATAGGTCCAGGTTTAATAAAAGTGTAAACAATATTTTTAAAAACCTTCATCCTTGATTTAAAACGCGTTTTACTTACAAAACCAACGCGGGCGAAGTCGCGGGCTACAGCTAGTTTTCATATATAAATATTGAACCATCAAAGACCGTAACATGATCTAGGTTGGTTATGATCACATTATCGTCTACATAGTTTTACATAATTCATGTTTCTTCAGAAAAAAATATTCGGTCGTAGTTTGTAGTCCAGTAGTAATTTGCATGGAATCATCATAGTAGTTTACTCTCTCGAATAAAAAAAGAATGATGGAAATCGGTTCATATTTGTCAGAGTTATGTAATGGAGAACATCAGTTTTATGGTTTTTACCAGATAAATTCCCCCACATCGTTCATGGTCCTCCAAGAAGTTCTTATCCGGCTGTGATCAAATTTATACAGATTCATTACAGTGGATTTTCTTTTGAATAAAAAAAGAATCATTGAATTTGGTAAATATTTGCCAGAGTTATGACCATTTAAGTCCTTAAAAAGCAACATAAAGTCATCTTATAGGCATTCCTGCAGGTTTCCTGCGCAGTCAGCGTTCTTGTTTTTTCAGGAACTACTTATTCGTAAGCAATATTTTTTTTATGGGACCCAATTAACGGATTAAAGAATGGATGAAAGAAAGATTTTTTCAAATCGGTTCATAATTGCCAGAGTTATGCGCGAACATACATAGAAAAAAAAATATACAGATGAATTGAGATCCTCCCCCTTTTTTGAAGTCGGTTGCCGGTTCTTCTCAGTGGGGGCGCGTTGTGAACCGGTGGTAAACTCAGCCCTCTCTTAAGCGACAGCCCAAGCCGAGGCCGTGCCTCCCTGAGGTGCCCTTGAGCTCGTCGCTACTTCTGCCGTAAAGGCTAGAGCGCTTTAAGCGCTCGCCTCCTATTGTCCGGTGAAGCTGCCATCTGCGGCCAACAGCGGCTATAATTCCCAAAAAAAAAGACGTCTATTTAATCAAAGTACTTTATACATTAAGTAGGTAAATAAATTGTCTCGTTCCTGCGTAGGCGTTCCTGGTATAAATGGCGTACCCATAGCACATCCTAAGAATGAGACGTAACATAAAGCTAGCCATACACGCGCAGGTTTACCTGACAGGTATACCTGTACAGTTCAACTGCACAGGTAAACCTGAGCGTGTATGCCGCAAAACTGTGCAGGTTTCCACGACTGTACAGGCGAGTCAAAAAATATGAATTTTCATATTTTTAACTGCGCAGGTATACCTGTGCAGTTTAACTGTGCAGGTAAAACTGAGCGTGTATGGCGGTCGCCTGCGCAGGCGTCAGTTGTGCGGTGACTGTCAGAGGGAAAGGACGCGCGGCGCTCTAATACAATATGTCGTCTCGTAAGCTGAATGTAGTAATGGAAGAATTTATAAACATGTACAAGTCGGAGAATTGTTTTTGGCATATTAAGTGTAAAGATTATCACGATAAAATGTAAATAATTTTATTCCTTGACATGATTATGTCACCCTGTAACGATAAAACATTTGTACGCCGGAAACGGTAGAATACTTGGTACCATCTATTATTGTAACAAAAAAATATGCTGACAAATAATGATTCTTAATCTTTTAAAAATAAAAAAGTAGCAGCAATTATAATAAATCGTAAGAAAAATCATCGAGAAACGTCTTTTCATCTATTGGGGCCTGTTGGTCTAGTGGTCACGCCGGCTGCTACTCAATAGGTAGTGGGTTCGATTCCTGCCAAGTGTCTAGGTGTTATTTCTCTATTTATGTATGTATTTAAAAGAAAAAGTCATCTGTTGTCCATAGTATAGGCTCTGCCTAATTTGTGATCCGTGTGTGGATTGTCCCAGAATATTATTATTATTCGTAGATAATTGCGGTAATAATAATTCGGGTTAAATTTCAATTCCTTCAATAAGTCGACATAAGACTACTGTTTGCTTTTCACCACTGTTCACGGTGTCGTCGTTTAATATCCTTTTCTTTAATAAAACAAACTATTAATCTATTAACGCTACTGCGTCGCGGTCATGCGCCGCTGTCGAGGCCATGGTTCCAACCTTAGAGAAAGAAAACAATAGAGAGCTGGCACTTTCTTTCTCATTCGCGCAAGAAAAGGATGCATTTATATATATTACTAGCTGACCCGCGCAGCTCCGCCCGCGCTTTAATTACATTTTGCTCCCCTTTTCTCCCTACTCCCTTGATTTATCTCTCTCCATCTCTCTCTCTTATAATAAAAATCTAATTCTATGCTATTTCTCTCCCCTCCCGCTTCGGTCCTCGTCACCCTTCTCCTCTTCCTCTCCCCGTTGTTCTCTCTGAACCCTCTCCCTCCTCTCTCTTCCAACTTGCTCCCTCGCACCCCCCCCCTTGCTCCAACTAACTCCTCCGATCACTCACTCCATCACCCTCTCCTCTCCCTCTCTTGCACCCTCCTCTCGTTCTATATATCCTCGTCAATCATGGTATCAGCGGCATAAAATATACTTTATAACCTATTCTCAGACCTACCCGCAAAATTTCATACATATCGGTTCACCCGACTCTCGTGCATGTAACTCAGTGGTTCTCAGATTTTGTTGTGCAAGGCGTTGCGAATGTTCGACACTCGACTCTCGTGCGCGTACCTGAGAGTTTCTCTGATTTTGTTCAGCAAGGCGTTGTGAACGTTCAGGTGAAGATTCTCCCATACGACGTATTCTTGCTGCCCGTGCTTGAGAACTATGTTTAGAAAGTTGAGACCTGGCTCTCTTAGGCATTTTCAAATGTTTAAGAAAATGCTAATAGCGTGTAATATTCTAGCTCTGAAAAGAACTGTTGTTTAGCCCTGAAAAGAACTGTTGTTTAGCCCTGAAAATAACTGTTGGTTAGCCCTGAAAAGAACTGTTGGTTACCCCTGAAAAAAACTGTTGGTTACCCCTGAAATAATCTGTTGGTTAGCCCTGAAAAGAACTGTTGATTAGCTCTGAGAAGAACTATTGATTAGCTCTGAGAAGAACTGTTGTTTAGCTCTGAGAAGAACTTTTGCGTAGATGTAGTTTTAAGAAAAAAATCTAAAAAAAATCGCACGAGAATTATTAGACTTCGCGCACGACCGCTGCGTAGGGAGCCGAGCCGACCTCGCGTCTGAGCCGTGCGGGTACTTACCTTAAACGGCCTACACACGGCACTAAAATCAGTGGCGATATCGGGACAGTGGTGGGGAGGACCCTAAATCGTCCCTCGTGTATAGGCAAATCGTATCCAATTTTTATTGTTTAGAAATCGGGTCTGAAATCGCTTCGGGCGAGCTCCCGATTTAGGGACGATTATCGTCTAGGGAGCGTTGTCGGCACGTGTGTAGCGAAATCGGGACTGATTTCTACGCAGTATGCGCTCGAGTGCTGCGGCGATACGACGTGCAGGCGCTCCGCTCTGTGCGAAGAATGAACGAATGAATGGGTATAATAAGGAATAATATAATATCCTGGGACAATTCACACACGGTCATCTGATCCCAAACTAGACAGAGCCTGTACTATGGAAACCAGACAACTGATACTAATACATTTATATACTTTTTTTTTGTAAATACATACTTATATCTAATCAAATCATATTTTATTGGAACTAAAACATAATTATGTTACCATTTACATAAGTACGATAATAGCTACATTAGTTAAAAACTGTGTCGCAGCTATTAACGCCCACCTCAAAAGGATAGATAGATAGAACACCCGACCAACAGAATAAAATATAGATAAAACACCCAGACACTTGGTGGGAATCGAACCCACGCCTGTTGGCACCATAGTAAGTGCCAAGGCAATGCCTTGTTTTGCTGTTTTGATAGTGTCGGCGGCATCTCGGATCAACGAGCAGTCTGTTGCACGGTCGGTTCTGTACTAACTGGTAGGGTCGTGTGTAGAGTAGTAGCCGATTTCATCCCCACCACCGCTGTCCCGATATCGCCACTGATTTTAGGGCCGTCTGTAGGCCTTCTTACTCATAGATCTAAACTCCCCTCCCGCATGCGCACCCCCGCCTTGGTGACGCTCACTTCGCAACGGGCCGTGCAGCAGAAATCGTAATATTTTAATTTCGCCATAACTTCAAAACCAAATGTCCAATTTTAATCATTCAAAGACCAAATATTATCTACATAAACTTTACTTAATGATGAAATTTATTTTGATAAGGATTAATAGCATGAGTAAAATAAATGCGTCTAAATGTAGTCCAAACAAAATTCATGATTTTTAAATAAAAAAATGGTTGTTGGACCTCACTCGACATAGTAGTTGTCGGACCTTTTTGTAGATACATATTTATAAGATCTACAATTAATTAGAACATTTTATGGTTCTATCTTTTATAGTTTAGGCAGCGTACGCAAAATAAGTAACTTTTTTTGTTGATTTTTTACACCTTATGTCCGAAAAAAACCAAATATCTTACGGAACCCTATTTTTTTCCAAAATAAAATTTAGCCTTTGTTACTCGTGGATAATGTAGCTTTCGAATGGTGAAAGAATTTTTAAAAACGGTCCAGTAGTTTTTGAGCCTATTCATTACAACCAAACAAACAAAGTTTTCCTCTTTATAATATTAGTGTAGAAGTGTAGATGTAGATATGTGATAGAAAGAAACAGAGCATATGATTTTTTGTCCCTCAGCGTGTGTTCAAAATCTGGCGCACCTACGGTGCGTTTTCTTCGAGTACTCATGAAATTTTCTAGTTCACGACCTAGCTTTGGTGTTTTAAATTGAATTGCGTTATGAAATATCGTTTACACTCTCAGAGAAAGTACCAAAGGAGTTAGTATCGCGTCGATTCCCCGAACAAATTTTTCGTGGCACTTTTGCGGGGTGCGGGAGGCGAAGTAAACACACACAGATACACTTTAATGCATACCAACACTGTAATAAACTCGCAACACATTCAAAAATACACGCACACAAATAAAGAATGACCTGACCATATGACCAAAAATTTGGCAGAGGGGGTTAGCGCATCATGCTCTCTCCAGTGGTATCTCCTCTAAGTTTACACTACATAATTGGCGCATTTGAATAAATATCCATAACGTGTGTTAAGTGTACGAATGATTATTTTCCGTTATTTTCTGTCCTTATCGGCGGCACGCTAGCTAGATGTCTTGTTATATTCTGTCTACGGCTAGCTAGATGTCTTGTTATATTCTGTCTACGGACTCCAATATAGTGTATTATCTATGCTCCAGTTGCTCCACTCACTCGCGTAATAGTGTTCTGTGACTCACTCACTCACTCGGTCGGTCACTGAATTACGTTTTGCTTTGTAACATTTTTCTAAAAATATTTTGATTGTTACTATTATTCACAGCTATTTAATAGAAAGAAGCTAATGGAAATATGCCTGTGAAGGCGAGATAATACTAAATTCGTAACAGTACACTACTATGTTAAGATTCAATTTAACTTACAGACACCACGCCTCCTATGTTGTGCTTGTTGACTTGGGAGATGTTCTTGCATCTTGCTATAAAGAGACAATTTAATTTCATTATGTGCTGATATTTTGTGGTTTGCTTTGTTCCTCGTTTGCTCTTCAACAATGGAGCTTCTTCTGTTTATAACTTTCGTTTCCGTGGGACTAGCTTACGATAAAGGTAAGATTTTATAAAATAATTTAACTGGTGATTTTCTAATACCTTCAAACTTACGGCTTGTATTCATAAGTCTTTCATTACTAGTGCTGCTCAGCGCAAATAAGAGTGAGTGGTTTCTCAGTATTAAAATCGGGATCATCAGATTTTCGCAAATTTCTAATACTTATTTGATTATTTTATTTCACACATTCACTGCCAAAGACATTTTAACTACTTACTTAGGACTAGACTGGCCATAATGAGCAAATTTCTCATGAAAAACTTATTATTGTGTACACAATATAGCATGCTCATACACTCATAACTAAACTGTCAAATTATATTTTTGAAGAAAACATGTCTATATATTTTCGTATATAGAATATTGTTACTTACTGAGTAAATAAGGGTGAATTCCAATTTGCAGTATGGCTGCAACGAATTCACCCTAAAAGTGATGACTTTTTTTGTATGAAAAATATTCCAAAGGCTATGTATGGCCTATACAAAATGTTGAAAAATCCCTGTTTGATTTATTAGGGGAATAATCACTTTGCTGGTACATTTCAGGAAAAGTATTTGAGATATTGAAGAAAACCAAAATGTAACTGTATTGTGCCACCGTGGGGTGTCCGGCTAAGAATAGCACCCACCCATCTCTTCCCATTGGGTATCCGTAAGAGGAGACTAAGGGAAATCAAGAAGACGGGTAGTCTTTCTAATGATTAATCTACCATCTATACTGAGATTCCCAAGCCGCCTGCCAAGCATGAGGATTATGGCAACCCTTCCCTTCTAAGGGGGAGCCATGTGGTCAGCAGTGGATGTATATGGACTGTTGCTGAAGATGATGTGTCACCAAATGATACCCTCCGTGATCAGACAGAGTGTTTTAACACTTTGTTTAATTTTTTGCTTTGGTGTTAGTAATCGTGTAATGTGATACGTCCCATGGTTACACTAACTAAATTACTAATACTTTCAAAGTTCCTTTCTAATATCAGCTAGTTAGATAATTTTTTTATCTCTTTGTTCATTGCGAAAATGTAACTTTCTTCATGAATGCTATCTGGTTTTGGCTGATAAATTAAGTGCCCCTTGTATAGAGTACAAAGATAAGCATCAGCTAACATAGTACCTACTACTACTATCCACACATTAAACTGTAAGACTAGATACCTACTAGTTTGTTAAGTACTAATTTTGACTTGACCTTTTCAGCATCCTTTTATGGTGCAAGCTACATATCGTACCCACTGCAGGAAGCTAAAGGCATTACTGACATAAGCTTCCGTTTCCGTACTCATTTGTCAGATGCATTATTACTTTTGGCTGCTGGAAAAACAGACTACTGTATGGTAAGGAATAATTATCTCATCCTCATTATAGTAATGTTTAAGCTTGTCATTCGCCTAATTATCCTTGAGCCTTGTAAAGAAATTTTTTATTTATAGTAACAGTATAAATATTTAAGAAAGCTTCAAGACTAAAAAATTCGCTTTTTAAACTAAACATCTATTATACTGATATTCCTGAACTAGGAGCAGCTGAAAAATCATATTGTTTAGGTCCAGGGCAAATAAATTTATCAAATCTGCCAGATTGCAACTTTTTTGTTCTCGTGGGGGTCATCTTTAGAAGGTCCCTGGGGCACCGTATAATGTTTTTTTTTGTTTATATGTCTTTTTTGTATTCAGATCCGTCTTGAAAGTGGAAGACTGAAGTTGCATATTAACTTGGGTGCGGGTGAGACTGAGCTGTCGTCCACAAAGGGATTACACCTCAATGACACACAGTGGCATCATGTCAACATTATTCGTAGAGAAGCAAACCTAACCATGAAGGTAAGTCTTTAATAATAATAATAATAATAATAATAGCCTTTTTATTCCTGAACATAGGGTTACAAGAGGTCCCTAAGTTCGGTTTGCCTTCTGGCATAGGCCTCCTCCAGTTCCTTCCAATGGGTCCTATCCCTTGCCACTCTCAACCAGAGTGGTCCCGCTGTCTGTTTCAAGCCATCTTCCCATCTCCTGACTTGACGACCTCTACTTCTTTTGCCAACTCTTGGTTGCCAGAGGGTAACTTGTTTGCTCCATTTGTCGATGGGGTGGCGCAGCATGTGTCCAGTCCATCTCCATTTTTGGACATCTATCCGGGTAAGGATATCTGTGAGTTTCGTTCTTGTTCTTATGTCTATGTTCCTGACTCTGTCTTTGATTTTTAACCCTAGCATGCTTCTTTCCATGGCACGTTGACACTTTGCTAGCCTTTCCCTGTGATGAAGTGTTAACGACCAAGTTTCACAGCCGTAAGTAAGAGCTGGTAGAATACAGGTCTCAAATGTTTTCTTTTTTATGTGATTACCTAAATCCTTACTTTTCATAATTTCTTTCAGTGACCAGTATTTTCTCCAACCTTGGGCTATTCGCCTGTTTATTTCCTGAGTCATTTTATTTGAAGGTGATATTATCTGTCCTAAGTAAATATATTCTTTGACATACTCGATCTTGTTACCATCTACCATAATGTCTGCTTCCCTTGAATTTGTTATTAATTTTGTTTTACTGGCATTGATTTCCAGACCAACTTCTCTACTTTTACTTGCTAGGCTCTGCATCATTTGTTCTATTGCTGCTGGGTCCTCTTCAAGAAGCACCAAATCATCGGCAAATCTTAAATGGTTTAGGCGGGCTCCATTAATGTTCAGACCTAAGTGGTCCCAGTTCAATTGTCTAAAAATGTGCTCGAGTACGGTGTTAAATAGCGTAGGAGAGAGAGGATCGCCTTGGCGTACACCCTTTTTGATTGGGAATGATTCTCCTGTTGTTTCAATTTTGATACTGGCCTTGCTGGACTTGTATATACTTTTAAGTATTTCTATGTAGTTGCTCTGGACCCCCTGTCGTTCAAGACTCCACCATATGTGTTGGTGCCTGAGACTGTCGAATGCCTTTGAGTAATCGATAAACGCCAAGTAGATTTGTTTATTGTATTCGTTATATTTCTGCAACAACTGTTTTATTGTATGAATATGATCTATTGTGCTGAAGCCTTTTCTGAATCCTGCCTGTTCTATGGGTTGGTTTTCGTTTAGTACTAGTGATATTCTTTCCAGGATCACTTTAGCGAATACTTTGTATATGTTTGATATTAAAGAAATTGGCCTATAGTTCCCAATCTCGTCTCTAGGGCCTTTTTTGTGCAGTAGAATTATGTGGCACTCTGTCCATTCTTCTGGAATTTGCCTTGTTTGTAAAATTTCGTTGAAAAGTTTTGCTAGCACAGGGCTGATTTCCTCTATGGTTCCCTTGAGCATTTCATTAGGTATCTTGTCCGGCCCTGGGGCCTTCTCAAGTTTTTGAGATTTTATTGCCTTGAATACCTCTGAGGCGAGGATTTCTGGCACCTCATCTACTTTGTTGTCTATTGCTTTGGTTTCTTCCTGAATTGGGGCCAGCCCTGAGTCGAATTTATCAGAGTACAGTAAGCGGTAATAGTCCGTAGCTAGTTTTTGTATTGAGAGACGATTCGTTAGGTAAGATTCGCGTTGCTTTAGTTTCGGTATCCATTCTTTGCCATGTTCGCTTAGTTGTTTCATAGCCTTTTTTGTTCCTCCTGTTCTTGTTATATTTTCTTCCAAAACTCTATTTCTTTTCTCCTTACGGTCTTTCCTCATATTTTCTTTGATTTTCTTGCTAAGGTTTGTAATTTTTTGCCGTCTTTCTTTGTCCCCTTTATTTGATATTAGTGTTCTTCTTTCCTCTAGTAGTTCTAGTGTTTCTTTGCTTATATAGCTCTCTTTACTTCTAGGTTTGCTGACTAACATCTCTTTCAATTTGTTTTGTAGTCTCCTGTATTTAGTCCCAGTTTCTACGTCAGAGGTAATAATTTCGGTGAGTGATTCTATTTTGCGGGGTTCAGTGGGATGATTGTGTTCTGATATTTGATGCAGCTTCTTATTGTTTAGGTTTTTCCTGGATCTTTTGGCTTGATTTAAGCTTAGGCAGCTTCTTACCATGCGGTGGTCTGTGTTAAAGTTGAGATTTTTAACTATGTTAGTATCTGTGAACGCGCTTGCTTTGTTGGTTATAATAAAGTCAATTTCAGTTTTGTATTTTGCACCTGGGGAGGACCACGTCCATTTGCTTTTAGGGTTTTTGTAAAAACAGGAGTTCATTAAAATAAGGTTATTTTCCATCATGAATTCTACTAGTTTCTGTCCATTTTGGCTTCTTTTTCCATGCCCGAACTTCCCTATTGTGGGTTCTTCTCCTATTTGCCTTTCTCCAACCTGTGCGTTGAAGTCGCCCATGATTATTATGTTGCTGCTGTAATGCAGTTTTATTGCTTCCGAGATACTCTCATAGAAATATTCTATGTCTGGTCTCTCCGCTTGTTCTGTTGGGGCGTAAATTTGAAAGATGGCCCAGTTTTTCTTGTACCCCGGGAATTTTAAATGTACTACCGCAATTCTGTCAGAAACTCCTTCAAATCCCGTAATGTTCTTCTTCCATTTAGATTTAATAAGGAAACCCACTCCTCTTTGTCCGGTGTGTTCACCTTTATGAAACATGATATATCCGTTCTTCTCTGCTATCCCTTCTCCTGGTCTTCTCATCTCGCTGATGCCCATTATGTCCCATTTTAAGTTGGATATGGCTATTTCTAGTTCTTTTAGGCTCTCTTCTGTTCTTAGTGTCCTAGTATTCAGTGTGCTGACATATATATGTTCAGAGTTCTTTTTACCTTGTTTTATTTTTATTGTATTCTTCTTGTGCTTGTTTTTTGTAGATTGGTTTTCTTTTGAGTGTTTCGAATTATACTGTTTTGATTTGGATGGAGGGTGTTTGTCTTCTTCCCCCACGGTGACAAGCCGGCTTGGGGTGCGATTTATGAGTATTGTGTTTGGTGATGTGGTTGTTGGGGTTGTTTGGATCCGGGTGTCGCAAATTAGTTTTTTGAGAGATTTGATAGTGAGGCTGATCTCCCGCGCTCTACATAGTTCAGTATATTTGGTCTGATTATTTCCTTTGATGCTGTTTTAGAGGAGGCGTTGTTCAAGTTGGTCGATGAGCTTTGGGTATTAGATGCGTTGGCTTTCTTTTGTGATGGTATTTTCGGTGATCCTGAAGACTCTCTTTTCCTCTTTTCTCTGTTGCTTTCATATGTTTTCTTTATTATGAGTTTATCGTATTTTATGAACGCTATATTCCCCTTTTTCTTTTCCTCTTCAACTTGCAGCTGCAGTTGTTTGCGTTTTTCTAATATTTCTTTAGGGTAGTCCTCTTTGATATTTATACCTTCTTGTAGGTTAGCTCTGTTTCGCAGAATCATATGTTTTTTCCATGTAGTTGTGAGTGAGACTACAACAGGGCGGTTTTTATCGTGTTCTTTTTTACCGATTCTGTAGAGGTTATTAACTTCGAAGACTTCAAAATGTACTCCCATTTCTATTATAATGTCTTTTATGTAGTCTACTAGCTCCGCTTCTGTTGTTGCTTTCCCCTCCTCGATGCCGAAAAAGACAAGGTTATTTTTGCGCTTTTCCTTATCAATGAGTTTAAGTTTAAACTCTAGCTCATTTATTTTATTTTTGAGTTGGGCATTTTCTTCAGTGATCGCTTTAAGCTTTTCATCTAGTGCTTCCATGACATTTTGTGTTACTGAAGTTGTTATAACTTTTGTTTGTTCGTCTAGCTTTTCGTTTAATTTTGCCAATAGTAATTCCATACTTTTATCCATTTTTTATTTTTATGGCAACACTTGATTCGCTATAGCAACACTTGTTTTGTTGTGGCAACCCTAGTTTTATTGTGGGAATACTTGTTTTGCTGTGGCAACACTTGTTTTGTTGTTTGTTATGTTGGTACTGCAGTATCCACTCTATAGTCTATCGATTTTGCCACTAATGACGCTTGACAATATTTTGTAGGTTAGAATGTTTACATGTGAGGTTGATTTGTTCTCGCAGTTCTAACACTTTTCTGCAATTTTATCACTGATCACGTATCTTGTTCTTTGTTGCAGTCTGTAAATCGTATGACACACTTTGTTGGCACTATTTTACACTATTTATTTTTTATTTTTCGCGGAGCTCTGTGACGTGCGTATTCGCTGGTCGACAACCGGAACCGGAAAAAAAAAAAAAAAAAAAAAAAAAAAAAAAAAAAAAAAAAAAAAAAAAAAAAAAAAAAAAAAAAAAAAAAAAAAAGTCTTTAATATGCGCTAATAAATTATTGACCATAATTGGAAGAATAATTGGAAGAATGGTAAAAATTGCATCAAAATGTAACTGGTTTCGAAAATATTAGTAGATATATGCAGGTATGTAACTTATATCCTGGCGAATTCATCAGTTGCTTGATGAAGTCGAATTAATGGTTATGTCTGCCCATATTACCAGCATATTAACAACACAAGGAAAACAAATATGCAATGCTTCTGGAAGGTGGTCTTGATCTGTTTGTTGGTTAACTGCATATTTTCGTGATAATTTATTCAGTACCATTGTTCTTAGGTGGACGAAAGCACTGTTAAGAAGAGATTACCAGGCAGATTTTTTGAGCTTAACATACATTTTGGCATATTCCTTGGTGGCCAGGGAGATTTCTCTGAACTCTTTCTAGGGCATATGGAAAATTTTCGCGGTTGTATGGAAGATGTAAGTACAATAGTTGTTAAATGTAAAGCAAATACACTGATAAAGTCAACTGCAGCCACAGTTTTAGTCTCGGGTGACAATGCAGTGCAGCCGTCTATAGGCTGGCGTGCCGCTTACCATTAGGCGAAATTCTTGTATGTCCCGTCACTAAATGTTATTAAAAAAAATCTAAATTTTTATTGAACCTAATACTTTCATGAAGGAACCAATTTCTAGGTATACTACAATGGCGTAAAAATAATAGAAAAGGCGCGGAGTCGTTCTGGTTCAGTGCACGTAGAAGGTGTTACATGGAATTGTGCGCCAGAGTTTGACGCCGACCTCAATTCGGATATCAGCTTTGTTGACGAAGGCGCCTACCTAATACTGTCGAAAATGAATTCCAGAGCTGGAGGGAAGTGAGTAAATTGTATACTAATAAGGTTTTGTTCGTTAGGATCTATGAATTAACTATTAATGTTATACGAATAAGTTACATTCCTTCGTTTCTCGCGGGTAAACATTCAAAAGGTGGTAATCTCGATGGGGGTCAACTGGGATATGTGAGATTTTTAACGCACTAGAACCCCCGAGGCTCTCACATCTTAAAAGGGGATCTGCACCAGGTACCCCTCGGTGTCTTATCTTCGAGCCCACTGCTGGGATACTATAGAACTTATGGTCGTACTCACGGGTATGGGGGTGGAACAACCTTTACACAGTCATCTGATCGCAAATTAATAGTAATACATATTATATAGTGTATTACTATGTAAAAATATATCAGGGGTGTAGAAACAAAAGTGGATACGTCATATATGGGAAAAAAATGTAATCTCTATTGCAACACATTCATCTGTCTTTTACATTCTAATATCAAAAGGAATTTCCAAGCATAATAGGCTAAGTCCCATAGTTTTTTCGCTTTAAAATTAGCGTTGAGTAACGTAGTTGGTTACGTCCCTTACTGTTACTAACAAATCTGGCAAAGTCCACTTCAACCAATAGGAACGCTTTGTTTTCAATGGCCGCTGGTATATTTTTGTGAGTTTGAGTGTGCGGTTTTTTTAATAATTTTCCGCGAAATATCAAGTAATATTATCAAAATATTAGTGAGAATTATATCATTATATTATTATTATATTATAATTTTGTATTATGAATTTAAATGTTTATAAAAACGAATGTTTAAATAAATTTGATTATTATTTCAATAGATTGTAATAAATTACGAAATACGTCCCTGGATAATGTGTTAGCAACAAAATTAGATAAGTCCCGTTTGCTTACTAACGAAATTAGATATGACCGCCATTTGGAAACAGAATGAGATACGTCCATTCCACAACACAGTTTACCGAAGAGTTAGCAGGTTTAATATCTTTTAGAAATAATTGAAATATATTTTTCTTATTTTTTAATGCCTTCTTTGAAGCTACGGCTTAATAAATAATTCATAAAGTGTTTTTGACAGTTTCTGTGAAATCATACCAGTTGGACTTGTCCACATTTGTTTGTATACCCCTGATATTTGCATTTAATCACAATGTTTATACCGATTTGGAGTGAGAGAACATAATCAATTTATTCTATTACAGATGGCAAATAGAGTTCAAGACGATAGCGCAGAATGCCATTATTTTGTATAACGCTGGCGGGGGCCGAGGCTCTGATTTCCTTGCGGTCGAGATTCTTGAAGGCGTGGTGCGAGCAAAAATGGCTCGCGGTCAGATCGTCCACACTGTTAGAGTCAACGATGGACAGTGGCACAAAATGCTTCTTACTTTCTACCCATCAATGATTGAGGTAAGCTACAATAACCATATTATGGCTTTTACACTTAAATTTAAAAAAAAATGGACATCTCAGCCTGGCGATATTTGCTTTTACACACATTTGTTGCACTTAAAATTTTTATTAGTGGGAGTGGAAGTCAAGAAACCTTTAATGGAACTAGTAAGTGCTACACATCGCTTTAGATATTCTGCCGCAAAGCAGCAGTGTAGACACGTGTGCTTTGTAATAGTGTTAAAGCAGTGAAGCTGGAGAAATTATTAAGCTCCAGAGATTTCATAACTAATGGTTCTAGTGACGAGACATGCGACTTAGTGATGAGCTGAACATATGTTGCATACAAAAAATGAAACTGCTATTGCTATTTATACAACAGAACATAATAGCACGGTTTATAATAATAAAAACTTTACTGTCCTTTAACTGGCCTGCAAGCGAACAATCTTCTTTTTTATAATTTTCTGATTATAATAACGTTCGTGTTGAAAATCTGCTAGAACTATTACAATAACGCGCTAGCGAACTAGTTAGCTATAGTGTGTATATATTCGTATTTTACGCTGTTCAAATGTTTCGTATTATGTTACTTAAGTACTTTTAAGATCTAACATTTCACAAAATGTTATGTAGGTAGGTACATTACATTTGGCGACTTCGAAATTTGTTAAAAAACAAGTCGAAATATAAATTCGTTCGCGCGAAGAAACCAGTATTCAGCATTTAATGGCTTTCGTCAAACAGATGATTGTCTGCTTTCAAGGAAAAAACTTCCTTTAAAAAAATCCCGCGAAATACATTGCTTTGTGTTTAAAGTAAGCATGGCGTATTGCCAATTTGCTTTGCGAATTTCTTTGAATAGTCATTGCATACACGCGTTTTTGTATTGTATCTTAAACCAACAATTATTTAAATATAGTTGAGTATTAGTTGACTAGACGGTAAACCTCTTGCAAGCAAAAGACCATGTGTGGATATACCAGCTGTGTTCCCGTATGAATTTCATATTAGGAGATGAAATTACCAGGGTCAAGAGGCGTAATTAGTCATGTCACTGTTGACGAGCGGCATTGTATAAGCGTAAAGATTACCATCAGGCGAATGTCGGTATTGCCTTGTAAAATCCATATGAATTAAAAACGCGCCACAGTAGCGCGGCTGCAGCGGTGTACCCGCGCGGCACTTGGCTGCAAATTTGAAGTCGCCGTTAGAGAAAAAAAAAAGTTTCAAACCCTTAACAGTTTCAGCTAACGTCTGGTAAAAAATATTAGTCTTCTTCTTAAAATATTTGTTTCTGTGTGTGCATTAAATTATTAAATAAAATAAATAAATACAACTGCAGAGATTCATTTATTAAAGTGTGACAAATATTGCTACGATGCTAACCGATATTGCCCACCTTGTTAGGATCCTGTATGTATATTCAATTAATGTGCAATTTAATATTATAAGAATCAATATTAGTTTATGTGTCACTTATGTATATAAAACCAATAGATTAATCTAACTACTAGCGATCTGTTGCGAATTTACGTTGCTAAACCTATTTATATACATAAAACTTCCGGGAGGAATTGGAGATCTAAATGAACGCCAGAACTTATTTAATTTTATTTTCTATTTAAGATTTTTATTATATTTTCTATTTGTGATTTGCTAACTTGTTTTAAATTATAAAATGCAATTTTCAAACCGAACGCAAATTGCATCGTTGTATAATACAGTTTTATTTAAGGTAAGATATTATGTTCGACAAATTACTCGGAAGGTTTTCAAGTAAATACCCACAACCAAGCGTAACGAGTTTCATGTAGTATGATATAAAACATGTACATGTAATTTAATGTGGATAAACAAAAATCGACCAGTAAATAGCTAATTTCTTACACCGTAGGTCGTGCATAAAACATTGATTGCATAACAAATCAATTTAAGCGACTGAGATTCATATATACAGTTTCTGTAGCTTCTCTCGCTATGCCTGCCCTATGAGCAATCTCCGAAAGCCGAGGGAACATTGTGCACATTATAATGTTTTGTTACCAAAGCTGAAACATGCTACTATACTCTGGAAACCAATGTCAAATTCAATCCTAAAATACTAGTTGCTAAGTTGTCTTTCTTGTACGCCATATTACCTAGTTGCACTCGCGTATTTCTTCTTTCTCGCTATCACCTGGATGCTTCGCAATTTGTCATACATATTTTGTTTGTACATTTGTATGTTTATAAGTCAGGAAAGGGAATGAATTGTTCCCGCAGTTTCATTTGGTTGACTTCAAGTGTACCTATGCAATACAATACAAGTGGAGACTTCCTAACATGATTTTTACAATGCAGATATCGCTTCGGCCGTCTACGGAACCGGAGTTTCGGAACTGGTTCCGATCGCGGCTTTTTATTTCCTTGTATGGAACTGGTTCCGATCGAGGCTTTTTATTTCCTTGTATGGAACTGGTTCCGATCGAGGCTTTTTATTTACTTTTACGTAACCAGTGGACACAGTTCACCCAAAAATGGATATTTTTTGTTAATTAGCAAAATTTGAAACTTAATTAATAGGATTCATTTGTTTCTTTTCACTTTTTTTTTTTAATGTGGTACTAGGTAATTGCTAATTGGAAGTAACCCTATATAGGTATACTAACTGACACGCGCAGCTTCGCCCGCATTTTTTTCCTGCACTACAATTTTTAGTTTCTGGTATTTTTTTATATATTTTTCTCCCCCCTCTTCTCTCTCTCTATTCCTGTCCCCATCTATGCTCGTAACTTTGATAAAGACTTCCGTTGTTTTTGATGATGCGTGCAAATAGTGTAATATTTTTTTCCATACAAACTTGACTAACCTCTAGCGCAACCGCGCGCGGGATATCTTTCTTTATTTTGTTCGGAAAATATTTTCAGTGAGCTTCGATTCAATCGACTCGTAAAGTTTCGAATACGATGACACCCTATTTAACCCACTTAAGGATTAAATTTCCAAAAATCACGTCACTCATGGAATCCTCCTTTATATTTAAATATAAGATATAGATTAGAAGATTTGATTTCCTGGTTAATAACTTGGTAAGACCAAATGTTAAAACAGAAATAAATGTTCATGTTTACTTTATAGTTGTATGATTATTTCTAATATACAATGGGGTTAAGTACCTACCTAGTTATTGGTTAAATCCGTTTTATAGTTTTTGCGCGAAACAAGCTTAAACATCCATCTATCCAAACTTTAACGTTTATTATATTAGTAGGAGTAGGTTATACCTTCTGTTATAGACCTGTCTGTGTTTCTACTTCAGTTATGATCACGGCTGGCGGAATACGATAATTACTTGATCGGAACCAGTTCCATACAAGGAAATAAAAAGCCTCGATCGGAACCAGTTCCATACAAGGAAATAAAAAGCCGCGATCGGAACCAGTTCCGAAACTCCGGTTCCGTAGACGGCCGAAGCGGCAGATATATAAAATTTGCTGGAACACGGAGTCAATATTGCTACAATAGCAGTTGAAAATCGAGATTACCATTAGTGGAATAATGTGCTATGCTTAGACAATGAAGTCACATTGCTAGCACAATAACCATGCGTGCTATATTTTTTTTGATAGGTCATTCTTCGGATGCCGCATTTTGTTATTGCTGGACTAGACAGTTATTTTTCGATGTCGCGCGCAGAAATATTGAGCTAACACTATTATTGACTGAAATCTATAAGAGATTAGTTAAACTGTGCATTGCGAAAAACTTAGAACGTAAATTTTCTATTTTTTCTACAGATAAATTAATACCTATGCAGAATTTTTCTGCAACTGCCTTTATAAATATATATTATTTTTACAGTCATTTCGAAAAAGCTATTTTTTTTCAGAATTTTCTTGTTTTTATGGTAACGAATGTATTCAGACATGCTGAATTGGCGAAGTTCACAGATAGAAGTGTTTATATAGCCACGTTTAAATTTCACAAAGAAGTTAACTATGTCATTTTTATTTTTTCACTAAAATATATACAATTTTGTAGTTATCTGTGGACGATTCGACAATGCACACACGCATCGAAAGCGGTGGGAACAGGTACCTCGATCTGTCCGATACATTCTACCTTGGAGGGATCGAGAGCGAGAAACAGCAAAGGGCATTCACAAAGGGCATAAAAGCTGCTGACTCTAGCATTATGGTAAGTTTCTATGGCAAAGTTTATCGCCATAATCGTGAACTGTCGTTTTTAATATCACTATGAAATGAAAAAAAAAACAGTCAAGTGCGACTCGGACTCGCGCACCGAGGGTTCCATACCATCTATGGACCTATTAAAGTCATTTTACTATTCGTCTAATGCCTTAGATAACAAAAAACCAAACCGCAAAACTAAGTTTGTCGAGATTTTTTTAGGATTACTAAAAACTGTACTACTTAGAAATATAATTTTATTGTTACCGTTAAATATGGATAGACATGTAGGTATTACCCATCATTATTTCAGATTTTTCCGTCCACAGAGTTTGGAAATAAGGCGGGACGGGACAGTATTTTTTTTTGTCACTTTTGATTATTAGCCGAAAACTAAGTGACATAAACCAAAATTAAATATCTGCTTTTCAATGTGCAAATAAAGCTCTTTCATATGATAGGCCTCGATATAGTAGTCTCACTTTGAAATTTCAATGACCCATTCCATCCCCCATTAAAAAAAGAAAAGAAAATAATACTTTTGCCATTTGCGATGAAGTTGAGTAAGTAAGATCTAAAACTATTCCAAGCACTATTACACCTACACTTGATCCTACACTTGGAAGTACCTGATTGTTCAGAGTGTGCCAGGCATTACGTCCCTAGTGGATACTGTTTCCGCGCACCTCAGTCCGTATTTCGGGCCATGTGACCAGCCCGTTGCCGTGCACATTTCGCTACATCCTTTATTCACCGTTCATAGGGTTGCATAAGACCAATAGAGGTTGATGAAAAGATCTACGGGCTTCCGAACGCAGTGGTCACGTACGGCGTCAGTCCGAAGTGCGTGTGGTGGTACCCATGTCACGCGAGTCCCGGGAACCCACCATGCGTGTCACAAGCAGTTTGCGAACAGCATGGCGTCGATCATTTCACCTGCAAATGTGACTCGGATTTATGCATAAACCCGGACTACGCTGAAAAGTATAAGGTTAGTATTTTGACGGGCCCGCTGGTCTTGTGGTTAGCAAGGAAGTCGCGTATGTCGTGGTGAGCCACTGTGCCCACCACCCAATATTTCGGGGGTTCGATTCCCCATTAGAACAAACGTTTTTGAGCATGAATATGTATGTTGGTTCTGACTCTGAGTTATGTTTATCTTTGTAAGTATGTATTTACAAAAAAGTATATTACCTAAGTATTTTTATCGGTTGTCTGGTTTCCATGGTACAGGCTCTGCTTAGTTTGGAGTCAGATGGCCGTGTGTAAATTGTCCCAGAATATAATTAGTATTTCACAAAATGGCAACGTATTTTAAAGAAGCTTAACGTCAATATTTTCGAAGAATAATAGTGAATATTGTACATCTGTTCGATCGTTTAACGATGTGTAACAGATGTTAATTACGTTTCATTTTCCTAAAGAAGAGTAGGTGCGAGTAAAACTAGATCGACGTGTCCTATCACTAATTACTGTAAATATTCATTCCAGGCCTTGCATGTTGCAACCGCAGCCACTAGCATTAATTTTAAACATTTCCTACCAGGTCTTTTCTAAATCGAGCAGCGAGTTGGAGTTGGTCGCTTTGTACCCCCTGACGGTGCTAGAGGGCGGTGTTTCTGTGATCACCACCCAGAACATAGATGTGGTCCTTGATCACCACAAGTACGGTGTGCGTCCTTCGGGAGTGGTGCTACACGTGGCCCAGTCCCCTCAGCACGGCAGGATAGCCATTGATCTGTCCTTGCAACGTAACGCACCACAGTACTCTAATTATATCGAGGGCGAAGGGAAGACGAAGCAGTTTTTTACACTGTTGGACCTTTCTAGAGATAAGGTAAGTTACAGCCATTGGCACGTAACTTGGCAAGATTCGTTAGATGCGCAGAAGTCATTTTTTGGGTCTCTTTGGTTATCAAGCGGGACGCGGGGCACAAGGTAACATCGTTCCGGGCGCGCTATTTTTTAGCCGGGCGAGCCTTGCTCCCAGCAACTCGCGTACGTCCCGTTTGCTCCCGAGTAAACTTGCGTGCACTAAAATAGTTCGGCTTGTTTTTGTTAAGTATTTGTTACAAGTTCTTGAAAATGTTATTTTATCACTCTAAGTAGATTCCGACTTTTCATCCTGCAACCCGCCGGCCGCCAAGCATTAACTCAGTAATTACTTTATCATAATATTTTATTTTAATATATATTTCTTGTAAGTTTAACTTTATGAATTTCTTTGACCTACACCTCATTATATTTCAATCATTCCTCTGTTTTTCTTCTTTTTATGACATGACTAAAAATATGGCAATGAAATTGCAATATATTATATTGTCCATGTTTTGTTGCAACTAAGTTCAATTGCGCGAACTTTCCCCCACTACGCCAAAACCTTGCCAAGTTACGTGTCGGGGATTATATGTACCTAGTACATGTACCTAGTTTCAGATATACGGCAATCAGTAAATAATATTGCTGTTTCTGTGTAACTGTAACTAGTGAAATTACTGGGTCAAGACACTTAATAACCAATGTCTTAGGTGATGAATAGCAAATATTCTATGATTTTCCCGAAAAAAATATACCGAATTCCCGTGATGATTTTTCATATCGTTATAGTAAATTTTCTGAAGAATATTAATTACGTCGTTGTGCTCAGCTAGATTGTGATCAGGGCCTGACGATGGAATAGAAACATGGTCATAGAAATGTATCTTCTCAAAGTCTCGACTCTATTTTAAATTGACACTCGTTTGTAGAAATATAACATTGAAGCATCTTAATACTGTGTTATTGAAAAGAGTTTTTACTATCTCACAGTTTATTTAAGGCCATAAAGTTGTCAGCAGACGACTAATTAAACGATTAATTTGTTCCTAGGTGCGGTACGTCCACGACGGCTCCGAGAAGCACCAGGATGCCATCGTACTAGACATGGAACTGATCCCAGAGAGCAAGTTCACGCTGCCTAGCTACCTGCAAGGCAGGAATACATTCGTATTGCACGTCAACATCACGCCGGTCAATGACCCGCCTGTGCTTAACTTGCTGCCGGGAAAGGTTCTCAGGCTGACCCAGGTAAGTGGCGCTGAGCCGCGTATTGTACCCCGTTTTTTGTCGTTATTTTTTCTTGTATTGTGTATTTTTTATTTCTAAAGATAAGTTTTATTTTTTATCGCATGGTTTTCATCTAAACAAGCATGAACCTGCTGTTTGTTTAATTCTTTATATTATCTAATGTTATTAGTCTGCGTAGGTGCACTGTACTGGCCATATAATTAAAAAAAATCGATAATTTAAATATCTAAAAGTTATCTTGCTTTGATAAGTACTGCACTAAAACTCAATTAATATAATCAACGAACCCGTTCTCTTTGTCTCCCGAGTTTCTAAAGAAGTAAACCTTTAAGTTTAAAAGCTTGGGGTGTATATCTTAAAACAACATAATTTCTCCTTAATATTAGACAAAAATATTAAGCTTTTATTGAGAGATCCTTAGATTAAGATTATGAGGCTTAGGCGCCTGCCTAAGCTCGATAAGTTCACTAGATGCCATCCAAAGGTACCCTTCACTCATTCACCCTCCAGCTCAATCATCAGACCAGCTCAATGTGACCATATTTTTTTATTGTCACTTTCTTTGACACATGTATTTGTCAGTGGCGTGCAGTCTATACAGGCAAAAAGACTCTACCCTAAGGCGATGTACTAACTAAACGCGATCACGCGGTCATCGCGCGAACGAACGACGCGACCAACGCAAGTTCGCGTGAACGAAAAAATTAGTGTCACCCTTGCGTTTGAGGTCACATTGTAGTCCCCCGGGGAACCTGGGGAAACCTTCATTAGGTCCCCGGAACCTGCGGTGTCAACCGGGGTATGCGGGATTGTTACCCACCAAAACCCCGCGGGCCGTTCAGTTCCTTTGTGTCCACCGCCGAGGTTCACATTGTAGTTTCCCGAGGACCTGGGGAACCTCTGCCCCTGTACCACCACCACCATCACCTCTAATATCACCTTATTTTCTCGATAGAAAGTGACAAAACTCAAAAAAACTCAAAAATCTTTATTTCAAATAGGCTTAACGGCACTTTTGAATGGTCATTTTTTTAAAAACTACCACCGGATCACAACGCGGCCTCAACTGAGAAGATCCGGCAAGAAACTCGGCGGGCTTGTCATTTTTTCACTTTTTTTTAAACATTGTTTTGTTACAAATTAATCGAGATTAGCGATAGTGTGTTCGAAACATAAAGCAAGGGAGAAAAGAAGAAAATAATAAATTACGACAAAAAGTACAACAAACTAAAAGGCCAAAGGGATTCTATTCTATTGTTGGTGGCTAAGAATCGGGCCCGGTAAACCACCGGAACGCACTTCGACCCAATTGGATCCATTGTGCATGCCCTAGCCCTTACTCTGTAGCTGGCGTGTCGAAGAGTTCCCTCAGGTACGCAACGATTGCACCAGCCTGGAGCTGTACATAATCATCTGGTGTAGGATAGGCTACTCCCAGATGACCCAACCTACGTCTCGCAAGAGCGTCGCAGCCACACAATATGTGTCGCATTGACTCTTCCACCTTTAAAAAATCTGCAAGTATCAATAGTACTTAGCCTCATTCTGTGAAGGTGCTCATTGGTACCCAAATGTCCCCTGAGTGCACCTATTAGGTGCCTTATTTGTGATCTGCTTAGGTTAAATAATTTAACCCCACAGTCCACCCTTGTGCTAGAGAACGCTTTGGAGTGGTTTTGGCCTGACGCTGCCCTCAATTCCTTCATGTGTTCGTTTCTAGCATGTGCATATAATGCTTGGTGATATGTTCCATATGGAATCCCTACAAATGGTTCGGGGCCAACCAAATGTCTCTGTGAGCCGGCCTTCGCTAGTCTGTCTGCCTTCTCATTACCCTCGACGCCTTCGTGTCCAGGTACCCAGATAAGGCTGACGCTGTTGTGTCTTCCCAAGTTATTCAAACCTGTGATACCTTCTTTAACCAGTTTGGATTCAACTCGGAAGGAGTTTAGAGCCTTCAGAGCTGCCTGACTGTCACTGAGAATGTAAATGGTTTTACCTTTGACATTTCTCCTTTGCATTTCTTTAATGCTGGCAATTATGGCATAGGTTTCCGCTTGGAATACCGATGCATAATGCCCCATGCTCTGACTGACCCTGCAGTCCTTGGAATAAATTCCTGCCCCTGTACCTGACTCCATTTTAGAACCGTCAGTGTACCATATGAGGTGAGTTCCACCAACCGGTTTGAGTCCCCTCGTCCACTCTTCCCTTGATGGTATGTGTAATTGGTACCTCTTATTAAACATGTACACTGGATTTATCTTATGACAGGGCATGCCCATTAGATCATCCAGTTGTTTCACGGGATCCAATAAAGTGTGTTTTGCACAGGGCTTGTTACGATTCCAAACTCCTGCTTTTGCAAGTCTATATAGGGACTTCCTTGCCTCTGTTTGTATATAAGTGTGTAGTGGAGTTAGTTCAAGTGGATACTGGAACTAACTCCACTACTTGAGTGGATACTCAAGAGCCTGTGTAGACGTTGTTTTAAAGGTACCTGTATTTTTTTTTATCCAATATAAGCCAGTGCTTGACCACAGTCCCACCTGATGGAAAGCGGTAACGCAGTCGAGGATGGCCATGCAAACTACCCTTTGCACCTTCCTGAGAGAAGAGGCCAAAGGAATAGTAGTCGGACCAGTCCCCCCAAACAGCACCCGCGCACGAGTTGACTCGAGCAGCAGCCATCACTCCCCTCAACCATGTTAGAGGGAAGGGGGGAGAGCTATAAACTACGTATATTGACGTCTCTACTTCATGTCAACTAAGATGATAATAATACTGAAAATAGACGTGGTGGTAGGGCCCCTGGTAACCCCCTTACCCCAGTCTCTCGACGCGACGCGATCATCGCGCGAATTCAGTTAGGACACTTGTTCTACGTCAGTATGTTTGAGATTTCGTTCGCGCGAACTTGCGATGATCGCGGCGTGATCGCGTTCTATTAGGACACTCCCTAAGACTCTTCTGAATGACAAAAAAATAGTAAATAATCAAAGAAATTAGCATTTTTGCCTATCTTGGCATAAAAGTGTGCCACTGGTATTTGTAGAAGTGGGTGAAAATTTACCATAGTACATAACACAGGAGAAAAAGGGTAAATTTTGCTAATTTGTTTTAAGCTAACGAATTGGTTTAGCAATCAAATGGATACCAGGTGAGGTACCCTCCACATAGTATCCTCCGACATGCAGTGGCTCACACTTTTATGATAGGGTAGCCAAAAAAGGAAATTTGTTAGGTTATTTATTATAGCCATTTAGAGAAGTCCCTTCCGTCCTTGCATGCCACTGCCTCCATGTTTACATTTTATTTGTCGTGCAACTGATTGAGGATTGAACTGGTTTGAATTATCTTAATACTAGCTGCCCCGCGCAGCTCCGCCCGCGCTTTAATTACATTTTGCTCCCCTTTGCTCCCTACTCCCTTGATTTATCTCTCTCTCTTATAAGAAAAATCGAATTCTATGCTCTTTCTCTCCCCTCCCGCTTCGGTCCCCGTCATACTTCCCCTCTTCCTCTCCCCGTTGTCCTCTCTGAACCCTCTCCCTCCTCTCTCTTCTCCCCCCTTGCTCCACCTAACTCCTCCGATCACTCACTCCATCACCCTCCCCTCTCCTTCTCTTGCACCCTCCTCTCGTTCTATATAACCTCGTCAATCATAGTATCAGCGGCATAAAATATACTTTATAACCTATTCTCAGACCTACCCGCAAAATTTCATATATCGGTTCACCCAACTATTTAAAGACCTTGCCTTATGTTGCTTAACCTTAACCTAGCGGCATGAAATATACTTTACGACCTATTCTGAGACCTACCCGAAATACACACAAAATTTCATACAAATCAGTTCACCCATCAATTTAATGACCTGGCCTTGTGTTGCTTAACCTTAACCTAGCGGTATGAAATATACTTTATGACCTATTCTCAGACCTACCCGATATGCACAAAATAAATCATACAAATCAGTTCACCCATCTATTTAATGACCTTACCTAACGTTGCTTAACCTTAACCTACCGGGATAAAAAGTATCCTATGTCCGTTTCCTGGCTCTAAACTACCTCCCTGCCAATTTTCAGCTAAATCGGTTCAGCCGTTCTTGAGTTATAAGTGAAGTAACTAACACGACTTTCTTTTATATATATAGATTATCGTCTGTATACCCCGTAATGGCATTTCCGTGTTGTTTTTATAATAAACTATACTAGTATTTCAATGTAACAGCGTGGGACGCCTTTTCTAAATAGGATTCGTTTTTTTCGTCAAATTTAAAGGAGAAATGATAGATAGCTGTAATTAAGTAGCAAGGCTGCTCATATATACCATCCTACTTTTATTCTCAAAGTAACGACCGTTAGCGGGTTGCGAACCGCGCCGGCTTCGCACGGATAGTTGCAAAAATATTGGTTTTTGTACAAAATACAAAATAACGTAATTACTTTTTTATGTTTATAAACTTAGTGATAAATTCATTAACTGATAGTGAAAACCGAATAAATATCCGTTGCGTGGTTTAGGAGATCGCGGATATACAGACAAACACGGTAAACTAATTTGGATACAGTAGTAATAAAAAAACAACTTACGCGAATGCCATTGCGAGGTAGACAGAGAGGACAGGTCGATATTATTTATTGTTTCTTTGTGCGGTACTTGAAATGTATTTTAAGGTAGTCAATCTTATTTTAGGCCATGAGATACCTACGTATGGTAGTTAAAAATGAAACACTATTGATCAAAACCAGCATTATTATCAGCCCTGTTTTTTAATTTAGTTTTGTTAATTTTTTCAGAATGTGTCCAGCCCTTCAATTATATTTTTTAATTTGCTTGTATGTAGTTGCATGTATTTACTGCCACATGCTCGCCGAAAGCACAACATATTAATAAATAATTTAACGTGTGAGTATACATACTACATAACTTTAACTAATCCACAATAAAATAAATAGCCATAGCACACGATATTTTTACTTTTCACTTTTTAGCAGCACGGAAGGAGTTGTAACCCCGCACACTCAGCTTCAGTGCTAAGCGATATATATATCGCTCAATGAGACGTTTTTATATCATGCTTGTACATAGCATGGTAAAAGCCCTGGATGACGTAATAATGTACGGTGAGAGACAATTCCGGTTAATTACCTTTAACGACTACGTGGCGACGTTATGGACGATAATCGCTAGCACGAGTCGGCGCCCTGAACAATCAGGCTTGGAAGATCTTGCGGATTGACATGTGACAATGTCCATACTTAGGCTGAAAGTATAGTGTGCTATGGCTCAAAGAGCATCTTGAATAACAATATTTATATGATTGCTTTGGTCGATTATTTGTACTAAATTAATTGTTACAACTCGAAAAGAGGTCACAAAATAGAAACATAAAATAAGCGAGTGGTTTTCAAATTGACTGCAATTGCTTTTAACTTCTTTTTATTTTTATTTAAAGTAACAATTATAGGTATGAGTAAGTATATAAATATTTTATAGTATTTTCAATTTCATTTCGTTCATGATTATTAATCTACAACAAAATACATTATATTGATAACTACCATCTAATTTCACAGTTAATGAGTCAAAAAATTTGATGTCACTGTTTTAGTAGCACTTCATAAGTTGAGTTGAGTTGAGAGTTATGATTTATTACAGGGCACACGGAAAGTTATCACCTCTGACATATTGAAAGCTGAAGATCCTGACACGCCGCCAGAAGACTTACTTTATACTGTGCTACATGGGAAGAATGAGGCAAACAGGTGAAATTTACAAAAAATACAATAACTAATTTATTTATAATTAAGAAAGGTTATAATATTCAAAAAAAATCTTACGAGCGATGCCACTAGCTAGCATGCGCGATATGGACCCATAGAAATTAGTTATTTTTGAAGTGAAACTTCTTATGCGACTTCCAAAAATTTTATCATTTAACGCGTTAGACGTTATGCATTAGATGTTAAGCATTAAATGATAGGTGTTAAACGATAGGCGATAGGCGTTAAATTTGTTAAGGTTATGAAAGCGCTCATGTGACGCCGTCACTGAGTGAGTGGGTGAGTGGGTGAGTGGAAGAGTGGGTGAGTGGGTGAGTGGGCGAGTGGGCGAGTGGGGGAGTTGAGTGTAAAAGTGTAAGAGTGGGTGAGTGGAAGAGTGGAAGAGTGGAAGAGTGGAAGAGTGGGTGAGTGGGTGAGTGGAAGAGTGGGTCAGTAGGTGAGTGGAAGAGTGGGTGAGTAGGTGAGTGGAAGAGTGGGTGAGTGGGTGAGTGGGTGAGTGGGTGAGTGGGGGAGTGGGTGAGTGGGTGGGTGGGTGAGTGGGTGAGTGTAAGAGTGTAAGAGTGGGTGAGTGGAAGAGTGGGTGAGTGGGTGTGTGGGTGAGTTAGAGGGTGAGTGAGTGCGTGAGTGGGTGAGTGAGTGGGTGAGTGAGTGGGTAAGTGAGTGGGTGTGTGGGTGAGTTAGAGGGTGAGTGAGTGGGTGAGTGAGTGGGTGAGTGAGTGGGTAAGTGAGTGGGTGAGTGAAAGGGTGAGTGAGTGGGTGAGTGAAAGGGTGAGTGAGTGGGTGAGTGGGTGGGTGAGTGAGTGGGTGAGTGAGTGTGTGAGTGAGTGGGTGAGTGGGTGAGTGAGTGGGTGAGTGAGTGGGTGAGTGAGTGGGTGAGTGAGTGGTTGAGTGAGTGGGTGAGTGAGTGGGTGAGTGAGGGGGTGAGTGAGTGTGTGAGTGGGTGAGTGAGTGGTTGAGTGAGTGGGTGAGTGAGTGGGTGAGTGAGGGGGTGAGTGAGTGTGTGAGTGAGTGGGTGAGTGGGTGAGTGAGTGGGTGAGTGAGTGGGTGAGTGAGTGGGTGAGTGAGTGGTTGAGTGAGTGGGTGAGTGAGTGGGTGAGTGAGTGGTTGAGTGAGTGGGTGAGTGAGTGGGTGAGTGGGTGGGTGAGTGAGTGGGTGAGTGAGTGTGTGAGTGAGTGGGTGAGTGGGTGAGTGAGTGGGTGAGTGAGTGTGTGAGTGAGTGGGTGAGTGAGTGGTTGAGTGAGTGGGTGAGTGAGTGGGTGAGTGAGGGGGTGAGTGAGTGTGTGAGTGAGTGGGTGAGTGGGTGAGTGAGTGGGTGAGTGAGTGGGTGAGTGAGTGGGTGAGTGAGTGGGTGAGTGAGTGGTTGAGTGAGTGGGTGAGTGAGTGGGTGAGTGAGGGGGTGAGTGATTGGTGAGTGAGTGGGTGAGTGAGTGACTTCGTTGACTTCGTTGACAGAGCGAGAATGAAGTTTCACTTGATCCGCGCGGTGGGACTCCACGCACGCACATTTTTTTTTTCATAAGGTTATTCAGAGAAGTCTTAGGATAGGCTGAATAGGATAGGCTGAACAATGTTATTATAGTTTTATAATCTAAATTAAAATGCCTAATATATTAATATAAATTGTAAATGCTTTATTTGTTATCCCATAGTGGACATATAGAAATGTCTGGACAGCCGGTTGATTCGTTCACGCAACAAGACATCGACTCAGGCGTTATATCTTTCGTCGACGGTTCTACTGCCGACAAGCAGCTTAACAAAACCTCCCTCAGACTCACTCTTCAGGTAAGAGAACATACTACTTTATACTAGAATTTAATTACACTTTATACATAAATTCAGCTAATCTATAGACTAAATTAACGTAATAAGAATGTAATGCCTAAAGTTCTTGGCACGCTTTAAATTTTTTCTGAAACTAGTTTTTTCTACTCAGATTTACCGAACCTATAAACGTCAATTAAAGTTAATGATTAATAATCCAATTTTTTAAATCGGATTATTTCGACACTCGAAGCCCATTAATACTCAATACGCAGATAGTGAGTAGAGATAACAATTATCTCGTTTTCAATAATCGAAATCAATCATAAACTGCTCCGACAGTCGAAATAAATAGATATTAATAAGTGACTTAATTAGAATTAAAGTTAATTGGGGTTTGTGAGTGCGGCGGTAAGAGACCTAAAATCTCGGACAGCGGGTTAGCAACCTAGCCAAACAACACGACAAAAAAACTGGACATATTTTACGAAGTTGTATAAGTAGTGACTAGAAAGTATAGTAAGCAATGGGGAAATATATTACGCTGTAATCTTAAAATAATGTGATTAAACGCTGATTTATTACTGAATTTTTTTACAGGGGTTCATTGTCTCCCGTTCTATGAACGTTTTTGGCTGTTAAAAGTTTGTATTATACTTTTTATTTACGCACAGAGAGACCGGGGATAGAAACGAAGAGAGAGACTTATATATAGCATCAGAGTATGAAATATTGAGGCGGAGAGAGTGAGAGTGCCGGCCCGCTTAATTGTGTAGCGCCCCAGATAGGTACAGAGAGAGTAAAAGATAGAGGGAGAGAGAAAGAGAGAGAGAAAGTGAGAGAGAAAGAGAGAGAGAGATAAAGAGAGAGAGTGTGTGTGTGAGAGAGAGAGAGAGAGAGATAGAGAGAGAGGTGGCTCTGCGCAGGTTAGCTAGTATTACATATTATTTTAAAAAATAACAAACTAAGTTTACTTTCAACGCTTTAGCCTGTTCAACAATTTTGAACCTAGAATAACGATAAAAACTGATACAGACACTATACAAATTTTAATATAAATGTCTTCTCGACTAGGTATCGGACGGCATAGAAACAAGTGGGCCGGGCGTCCTTCGCATATCTGTAGTACCACTGCAAGTTCGACTTGTTAACAATACGGGACTCCAACTGGTGCACAACTCATTCGCCATCATCGCCGCTGACAACTTGACCTTCGCCACCAATGCGGACGAGACGAATGTGCAAGTCAAGTAGGTTTTTCAGTCACATTACTTTATACTATAATAGTTTAGGGTGCTATACTAGCGCTTGCCACTAGGCGTAACACATCCACTGCTTAACAAAGGCCCCTCCTGAAAAAAGGAGGAGTTGTCACAATCCCCACGCTTGGCACGTCGGCCAAGCTTACTGATTGCAGTATAGATGGTAGGTAATCCAAAAAAAGACGCTGCTACGCGTCTTCTTGTTTTCCTTTAGTCGTCTCTTACGGACACCCAACGGGAGGAGATGGGAGGTTGCTATTTTTGACCCAATCTGAGCGGTATTATTGTAACGCAGCTATATAGGTACTACGTATACGTACTACGTACCTTTATCCTACTTAAAAAATAAGGATTAATTTATCACTGCCATAAGAGATCGTAGTACTGTTGTAGTTGGTGATGAAGCCGTGGTTCGAAAGTGCACTAGCTTTTTATTAATATACCAAAGGTACAAACTATGGTCTATTAGCCGCGAGGCCATCGATTTCTTACAGAGCAGTGATGACGACGTTACGCACTGTAGAACCACACACCACGTAAAGGTGCCGTTATTTGGCTGCTGACTACTGTACATTCTTTATTGTACACACAAAAAATCAACAACCTAAATAATAATAAAATTTGATGAACATAGGCGAGCTTAACTCATAATCAGTTTTCATCCAGCAAACCCTTTAAAGAGAGAATAAATAATATGTAAGGACAGCATCAAGTGTACAATACACATATTCGTTGCATTGAAAGGAAATGGTCTTTGATTGTTTTCCTGAACACATCCAAAGATGATATAGTACATTGTACACAAACCTAGGCCCTGGGCGACGGCCGTCGTGCAGGACGTTAAGTAACTGCAGGACTGTTTCACTGCGTTCTCCATAGTGTTCTGAATTTTAGTACAAGAGGTCCTGCAGGCCTAGTACGACTTGCAATTCTTGAGAGGTTGTTATGGAGTAAGACATGATTTTCAACACCGAAGCGTCATTCTTTAAACAAAAATGTGAAATCCTACGTCATAATGACATCATACTTCTCTCTGTCAAGATTTGCGCATTGTGCTGCGTGATCGTTATTTGATTTGCAAATACCTAATCTTGCACAAATAATAAATCGATAGTCCTATTGTCATTAGGTACGACATAGTGAAGCCACCTCAGTTTGGTGTGGTGGAGCGCCTGCGAGTCTTGGACGGTACTTGGCAGACAGTCGATTCCTTCACTAGCGAGATGGTGAACTTCGGCCGCGTTAGATATATGCACCTGCTCGGTAACCCGTCACACGACGAATTCAAGGTAAGTACCTAACAAGAAGCCCTGTAAGCGGCTTGATTGTATAGTTATGACATTGCTAGCTAAATTCGAGTCGATATCGTCTTTACTGCCCCCTTCTTATTTCTGAAGCTATTCAATAGGATTGGGCCTGGCTAAAAAAAAATAGTAATTAGTCCGTCAGTTAGATTATCAATACATATTGGACGCGTATTGTTTTATTTAAGAAATCAATAGAGATGGACAAAGACAAAGAGTATCAAAGTTCGGGAGTGGGGTTCGTGAAGTCACCCCTTAGTAAAAGTTTACGTAGGCGCGACGTCACGCGGAATTTCAACGCACTTAACTTCGTAATTTTTTGTTTAATTGACAAAAGAAAAAAATATGTCTCCAATATTTTTTTGATAATGTAGGTAGCCTGTTAAGGAAAATTTTGATTAAACTTTTTGTCCAGTGATTAGTACGAAAAAAATCTTCAACACGTCTCTCCTTTACAGTTCAAAGCGTCCGTGGGCACGATACGAACGAACACGCTATACGATTTTCGATTAACATTCATAAAACTCGAACTGTACCAATCGGTAAACGAAGAACTAGTATTAAACAACACGAGGGAGGCTTTCATATCGTCGCAGCACCTCAAGTTTAAGACCAAACCTCTCACACTGTCAAATGACCGAATTGTGTACACCATACTAAAACAACCTAAGTACGGGATCCTACACTTATCATCGGGAAAACACCATTTACAAATGCACAGCATATTCACGCAACAGAACATAGATACGGACCAATTATGGTACAGGCTACACAGGAGAGCGTACTCGCATATCCAAGATGAATTCTCGTTCGTCGTAGGAGCCACTGAATGCGAGAACGTCACTGGAGTTATGACTATACGACACACACCGGGGTCCTATACGTCCGACCGCTCGCCGGGCCGTGTACACACGACCTTGGAGAGACTGCAAGTCACAGAAGGCTCTAGAATGGTGATACCCGCGACGCATTTGAACTTCCGAACAGACACAATCACTAATCTTATATTCAACATCACGCATCTACCCAAGCACGGCAAAATTGAAGTGATCAATGAAAAACTAAAGGTAATCAGAGACAATACGACCTATTTTACTCTGCAAGAATTGAATTCCGATCGAGTTTATTACGCCCACGACGACTCGGAGAGTCGACACGATTCCTTCCATTTCATGGCCTTAAGTCCCGAGCCGGAGGACTTTCAGTACGTTGGCGTATTCCACATAGATATTATACTTAAAAACGACAACAGTCCAGTGCGAGCGAATGATAACGTGTTTCACATAGTACATGGCGGAGCAAGACTGATCACTGCCAGGGACCTGAGCTATACAGACGCGGACTTGGACACGAAACCGTCTGATATTATCTACACAGTACAACAATATATAAAAGACCCTCCTAATGGCGGTATCTTTAGGGCCGACAATCCTTCGGAGCAAATTGCACAGTTTTCTCAGGACGACATCAATAAGAACTTGGTTCTATTCAAGCATCAGGGAAAAGAGTACGGAAAGATGGCGTTCTGGATATCGGACGGTCTCTTCGATGTGAACGGGAATTTAGAGATACAGGCGTCACCGCCGTTTATAAGAATGTATCCAACTAATGGTTCTATAGTCGAGAATGGGAAGGCTGTTGTAATTACCGGTAGAGATATGCAGGTAAGCTACTGAAATTCTTAGTGTGTTTTCTTATTTTATCAGCCCCTACAGTCCTACTGCTAAAAACAGCCTGGTTTCTTTAACAACCTTTCCTATTAAAGGACATTATTCCAGTCCCTTAAAAATGCCTGCAACTCGATGTACTGTACCATCATGACCTCGGGCCATCGGACGGGTCTCACGGTATCTTTGAGAGTCCCAAAGACACCGTCAGACCGGCCGAATGTGCCTCTTGACTAGTCTCAAATTGAGACTAGTCAAGAGGCACATTTGGTATGTAATTTACTCTTAAAAAGTTTCTGGCATGCGACTCATATTATCAGTTCAGACATTTTGAGCTCGTATACTATTTGCATGTCTACATCACGCGTCTTGTAGATTGCAGTATGGTGGCTCGAATATAATAAAAATTTTCGTTTCCGAATAACAAGGTGGACACAAACATGAACTGTCTAGAGGAGGATATCCGCTACGAGGTGACGTGGGAACCTAAACACGGTTCTATAGAAGTTGGTGAAGGACAGGGCGCCACCACCTTCACGCAGCTTGATGTGGCGGCCGGCAGAGTTGCGTACAGACACCGGGAACCCAAAACGCCTTCTGATCAATTCAAGTAAGATGCCATTTTAGGAGACGATTACATAGTGGACTGCTTTCTGCGTTCTGTTTTAACTGATTTATGCAGACGTTAGTAATACTCTACGCCTAATATGTGATCACATATTTTTTATAGCTCCTATTACATACTCATATTCATTGTCAAAACGAGTACGAACAGAAGTACATATTAATTGTGCTGTATAAAAACCATCCTTTATATGCATATTTCTTGCAGATTCAAAGTAATGTGCTTAGACACATGGGGCGAAGGCGCCTACAATATCAAGATATTTCCCTCCAGCTACTGGGAACCTCTGAGGGTCACCACAAACAAACCGTTAACCGTTGAAGAGTCCACTAGTGTTAATATTACTAAAGACATTTTGGAGGTAAGACAAAACCATTGACATAGGTGCATTTTATTTTCTTTATTTCCTTTAGGAATTACGTTAACAATATAGAGAAAACTCGTAGCAGCTGAGAATTCTCTTACAGAAAATGCAAAAATATATAATCTAATATTTAATTTCTAAGAACTATGCTTTTGCAGGTGATGCACCCACTGATTGAACCTTCCAACATTGTCTACCAAGTAATCGAAGGCCCATACCATGGCTGGTTAGAGATAGCAACGACCACTGGCACGTTAGAACTAGAGAACTACAACGAAGAACCAGTTCACATCAAAATGTTCGATCAATCGATTATAAATTCAAATAGGCTCGTCTACGTGCAGTCTGGAGTAAATAGGACCAAAGACAGAATTAAAATGGATGTGACGAATGGTATAGTGTGGCTAAAGGACATTGAACTAAGTGTTATAATTATCCCAGAACATTTCTACGTGTCGGCGTCTAATTTGACAGTAGTTGAAGGTGAAAGTGTCAGTATAAAGCCAGAGTTGTTTAGGACTGTGACAGAGTATTACAAAGGGAAGGTGGTCTCGTACAAAGTAGTGGACAAACCTAGGTTTGGTAAGATCGTGATGGCCGATCAGGAGTTGAATTTGTTGCCGGTTCTGAAACTCAATTCTGGGAATATTCAGGTAAGTTTTGTTATTTAATATTGTACCAAATTACATGTTGAAAATGACGTCCAATCAGCAGAGTTTTTAGACGCTTTTTTGTCCATTATTTAAAAGGGATTTACGAAGGTTTTATATGAGTATAAAACATATAAAGAAAGTCTCCCCCTTTATTTCTTCTTTTTATTTTTTACCAAAATAAATCAAGTATTTGCACATTAAATGTAGTCAGAATCAACCTTATTTGATATTTAATTAAAACTAATTTCTTAAAGAGCGCAGCATACATACTATTATTTTCCCATGTGTATACTAACATTCAGTGTCGTGCACTCCATACAGGCAAAAGCACTGCCTACTCTACAATTTAAGACATTTGCTATTTTGCCTACCCTGTCATGAAAGTGTGTGCACCCCACTGCTAACATTGTATTATTGTCATCTAGTTATGAACAATATCCGGATATTACACCACTGATTGCGTTAGTTAGCTTTCATAAACATAGTTAAAGCTATGCTATGCGTATGCTATGAAATTGTATATTCCCATCAGTACATGAACGACGGTTCCGAAGAGTCGAGGGACTTGTTCAAACTGGTCGCGATTACGGAGAACAGCAAGGAGAGCGAGGTGTTCACGGTTCATGTGAACATTGCCGCGGTGAACGACGAACCACCGATAGTGGCCGCGAACACGGGCCTCTGTGTGTGGGAGGGAGGTGTCTTCACATTCACTAGAAACGAATTATGTGAGTATGTATAGTAACATCACAATTGCTAATTATCCATCAAATTCAAAATTCAAATTCAATATCATCTATTTCAAATAGACGTTAGCACTTTTGAACAGTTGATCATCTGTCTTACTCTGTAATCTCCATATTCTGTTAAACGTATTGTGTCCGGGACATTATAATATTCAGTATATAACATAAACCCTCCATAAGCTCGAGTCAACTCGGGCGCGGGTGCTGCTTGGGCGGACTGATCCGACTATACTATCCCTTTTGCCTTAGTTTGTTATAATTTTGTCGTAATTTATTGTTTTCTTCTTTTCTCCCTTGTTTTATGTTTCGAACGGCAGGACACACTATCGCTAATGTTTATCCAATTTTAACAAGAGAAGCAATGTTAAAAAAAATTGAATAAATGACAAGCTCGCAGAGTTTCTTGCCGGATCTTCAGTTAAGGCCGCGTTGTGATCCGAAGGTAGCTTTTAAAAAAATGACATTCAAAAGTGCTAGCGTTAAGCCTATTTGAAATAAATATTTTTGACTTTGACCATGTTGTTCTACTGGGGGTGTTTGTAACTCTTTTGTTAAATATCGCATATTTTTTGCCAAATTTGCACTAGTAATACGAATCCTATCTTGTATCGTTAGTCTAAATATTCAACAAATGAGTTACATACATATAATTATATTGATACACTTAAGAATACCCCCACTGGAACAACAGGTTTTCAACACAAACATATTGTAAAATAATAATATTGTTTATATGTCCCACTGTTGGGCACGGGCCTCCCCTCAAGTTGAAGGAGCTTAGGCCATAGTCTACCACGCTTGCCAAGTGCGGGTTAGGCGGACTTATTTGAAAGTTAGTTAGGCTTTCTCGGACATACAGGTTTCCTCACGATGTTTTCCTTCACCGAAAGCTAGTAACAATCGCACAAAGACGATTCGCACATGATTCATTAAATAAATCAGAGGTTCGAACCTGCGCACGTTGTTTGCTGTTACTGCCTGTACATATTGTATAATAGTAATATTATCTATACATATAAAATTACTTGTCCTGACTGACTGACTGACTGACTGACTGATTCATCAACGCACAGACCAAACCGCTGGACCTAGAAAGCTGAAATTTGGACAGTGGGTTCTTCTTATGACGTAAACATCCACTAAGAAAGGATTTTTGAAAATTCGACTCCTAAAGGGGTTAAATGGGGTGTTTTATTTTGTATGAAACTTTTTATTGTATGGTTCGATTGACTTGAAATTTACTGGAAAGATTCTTTGAATAAAATAAATAAATACGTGTTTCGGGATTTTTCATAAACAACCATTGGGGGTGCGCTAGGGGTTGTTAAACTTTGTATGGGAAATAATTATTACTTAATTCAATTGATTTGAAAGTTGGTGAAAATATCCTTAAAATAAAAAGATTGAACACGTATCATTTATTTTTCAAAAAATCTACCCCTAAAGTGGGATAAGAGGGTTTTTTTTAAATCTATATTATTAAAAGAACAGGTTTTTTTTTCTTGAAATCACCATACAGTCAAAACCATTTAAAGTAGAATCATGAAATTTGGAACCAACATTATTCAATAGTTTAGGTGAACAAATAGAAACGAACTCGACATTTCACACCTAAATGGGTCAAATGTCAAATGGGCTCCCAAAGAGTGTATGGATTAAAAAAAAACATCACACAGACACCAAACTTTGTCAGTATACTGAGCAAAAAAAATAAAGAAACACGTATTTCATAATTTAAAAAAAAAACTACCATTAAACGGGTATTAGAGAGGGGTATTAGATTTTTTGAGTCATACTCAAAAACCATGCGCATAAAAAAAATCATGCTGCATTGATGAAACTTTGCGAATACATTTATCACCGCAAATGCAAATCCATGTGCCATTAATATTGTTTTGATTATCAACCCCTAAGAGGTTCTAATTGGGGTCCAAAAAATGTTTTTTGAACTACAGCCAATACTTAATTTATGTATTGCACACAAGAATCTAACATACCTATTATTCCGGCAAAAACAACCCCTAAGTTAATTTCATGGGGTTGAAAATTTGCACAAAGAAGGATTTCTATTTAATGCTATAATGCAGGTAGAGTAACGCAACTCGGTAATTAAACTCAACACAACAATGGAAGAAACAAATTTTTGGATTTTTTTCTAAACCTTTTTTTATTTTTGACGCGGGTGAAATCTTCCAAAGATCCCCGGGAGCTGTGTGGCTCAACCGGGGTGTGTGGGATTCTTACCCACTATAACCCCAGCGGATGTCGCATCGGCACATGAGAGGGGGGACCCCAGGGCTCTCCGGTGGGATCTGCACCAGGGGCCCCTCAGTGCCTTGCCTTTGAGCCCGCCGCCAGGGGGCGCATTGTAGCCCCCCGGGAACCTGACACAGTACTCACGGGGACGGGGGTCGCAACCCCGCCGCCGTTCTCCTCGGAGTCGCCGCCGTACTCAATGGACGTTCAAAGGGCCCGCACCCCGAACGTCCAGCGACTCCTAAGTTGATGATCCAGCTTGGCTCAACTCAGTCCACTTTATTCCAACTTGACCCACTTCAAACCACCTTGACTTATCTCGATCCACCTCGGTCTATCTCGATCCATATCAATCAACCTTGATCCAACTCGAACCAGTTCAATGCAGTTTGATAGTCCAGCTTGACTCATCTCGATTCACTTTTATCACCTTGACCCACATCGACCGACCCAGACTTAACTATATCGATCCACCTCGGTGCATCTCGATTCACATCGATCCACCTCGATTTACCTCGCTTTAGCTCGATCCAGCTTGATCCTGCTTGATCCAGTTTGATCCAGCTCAAACCAGTTTTATTCAGTTCAATCCGGTATTATCCGGTCCAATTGAGTTTGATGCAGTTTGATGATCCAGCTTGACGCAACTCAATCCATTTTATTCCAACTTGGCCCACTTCAAACCACCTTGATTTATTTATCTCGATCCCCTCGGTTCATCTAGATTCACATCGATCCACCTCGATCCAGTTCGAACCAGTTCGATACAGATTGATAATCTGGCTTGACTCATTTTGATACATTTTGTTTCATATTGACCCACTTCGACCCGCCTTGACTTATATTGATCCACGTTGGTCTATCTCGATCCACAATCCACATTGATCTACATCCATTTACCTCGGTCCAGCTCGCTTTAGCTACATCCAACTCAAACCAGCTTGATCCTGCTTGATCCAGTTTGATCCGGCTCAAACAAGTTTTATTCAGCTCAATCCAGTTTTATTCCGTTTAATCGAGTTTGATGTAGTTTGATGATCCAGCTTGGCTCATTTGGATCCACTTTATTCCAACTAGACCCATTTCCAACCACGTTGACTTATATCGATCCACCTCGGTCCATCTCAATCCACATCGATTCACCTTGATCCAGCTCGATTTACTTCGATCCAGCTCACTTTAGCACGATTCACCTTAATCCTGCTTAATCCAGTTTGATCCAGCTCAAACCAGTTTTATTCAGCTCAATTCGGTTCAATCAAGTTCGATGCAGTTTAATGATCCAGCTTGGATCATATCGATCCACTTTATTCCAACTTGACCCATTTCAAACCACCTTGACTTATATCGATCCACCTTGGTCCATCTCGATCCACATCGATCCACCTCGATTTACTTTGATCCAGCTCGCTTTTGCTCGGTTCATCTTGATCCTGCTTGATCCGGTTTGATCCAGCTCAAACCAGTTTTATTCAGCTGAATCCGGTATTATCCGGTTCAATGCAATTTCATGATCGAGTTTGGCTTAACTCAATCCACTTTATTCCATCTTAAACCACTTCAAACCACCTTGGCATATCGATCCATCTCGGTCCATCTTGATCCACATCGATCCACTTCGATTTACCTCGATTCATCTTGATCCTGCATGATCCAGTTTAATCTAGCTCAAACCAGTTGTTATTCAATTCGGTTCTATCGAGTTTGATGCAGTTTGATAATCCGGCTTGACTCATCTCGAACCAGTTTATTTCACTTTGAGCTATTTCGACCCACCTTGACTTATCTCGATCTACCTAGGTCCATCTTGATCCACATCGATCCACCTGGATTTACCGAGGTAAATGATCCAGCTCGCTTTAGCACGATGATCCGGCTCAACCCAGGCAAAATCATTTTCAAAATCGGATCAGTGGTTCCGAAGATTAGCCTTAGATTACACATACTTACAAACACACAAACATACAAAAATACAAATTTAAACTCTTTACAATATTTACACTTGTATACATTAGTATATCTATAGTAATGTATAGAAGTGTTAGATATATAGATATAGATAGATAGTATAGAAGTAGGGAGGAAGTAGGGACAGTAGGATTTCTTATCAATTGTAAAACAAAGTCATGGTATTATTTTCAACGACGAAATTCCATTACTAAATTTCATTCCCTTTTTTTTTGACGCGGGGGAAATCTTCGAAAGATCCCCGGGAACTGTGGGGCTCAACCGGGGTATGTGGGATTCTTACCCACTAAAACCCCCGCGGCTGTCGCATCGGCATATGAGAGTGGGGGCCCCAGGGCTCTCCGGTGGGATCTGCACCAGGGGCCCCTCAGTGCCTTGCCTTTGAGCCCGACGCCGGGGGGCGCATTGTAGCCCCCCGGGAACCTGACACGGTACTCACGGGAACGGGGGGTCCCAACCCCGCCGGCGGCGGGGTTGCGACCCTCCTCGGAGTCACCGCCGTACTCAATGGACGCTCAAAGGGCCCACACCCCGAGCGTCCAGCGACTCCGAAGGAAATTTCATTCCCTATTTCAACCCTTTCAATCTTTTTGTTCGGGATAAAAGGTAGCCTATGTCCTTTCTTAAGGTCTAATCTGTCTCTGTACCAAATTTCATCGAAATCGGTTCAGTGGATTAGGCGTTAAAGCGTAGCAGACAGACAGACAGAGTTACGAAAATACAGGCTATGTCATCAAGTATGTATATTTGACGATGACACTTAATAGGTCCAGGTTTAATAAAAGTGTAAACAATATTTTTAAAAACCTTCATCCTTGATTTAAAACGCGTTTTACTTACAAAACCAACGCGGGCGAAGCCGCGGGCTACAGCTAGTAATATATATGTAAAAAAGATTAGGGAGTTAGGGAGGCCCGTTAGCAGTGGCGTGCACTGAAAGCAGGCAAAAATATCTGCGAGTTGTTTATGCTTTATGCTATTTGTTCGTGTTCCAGCACAAATATCCTTAAATTAACCAATATTACCAACATATCCATTTACATTAAAAAAAATTACGTTAATTCATGTCCAAACTAAGTTTTTTTTTTAATTAAGACTGTTTAGAGAGATCCTACCCGGCAAAGTATTTTTGTCAGTATGGAGCCGCTGAATAAACTTATTATTCTTTTCAAATGCAAATTAATATGTCTATAGTATTTGCTTGCATATGGATATTTGAAATGGTATAATAACATACTTAAAATACGTGAAACAAGCCGAATACATTTTTTTGCCTACCCTCTGTGCACGCCACTGCCCGTTAGTTATATTAGTCTTGAGCCCGATAATTTAAAACCAGCCACAATGACGTTCACACTGGAACATTGCACATTACTGCTTGGCGTCAGATGTGACTTCTCGGTGGTATTTACCTGGAGGGTTCCAATACTTATTAAAAAAATAGTCATTCATCAATGAAATATTATTACAAGATTATTATCTTTTTGGTTAAATGTATATATATGTGAATGTTCTCTTCTTCCAGATGTGAACGACATTGATACTCCTCTGGAGAACGTCACTATCCGCGTTGTTGATATAGTGTCAGGGTACATCGCTATGAAGGGCAACCTGGACACTGCAGTGCACAGATTCACGCAAGCTGACATTGACGCCGGACGAGTCATGTTTGTACATACAAGTACGTTTCAGTCATAAAGTTTTGTTTCATAAGTTCAACCTTAAGCAATCAAATTGTAACGGGGTTTTTTGTCCTATGCTATGTCATAAATTTTCGTCAGGTATAAATTTCTCAGGTTTTATTTGTCCTATGTCATGGGCTCTAGTTTATTACCTTGTGAAAGTCTATTAATGACCTGCAAGTCTTCCAATGGAACATAGTATTAATCACATTGAAGTGTATTATATAGTTTTTGAAGGCTTACCGATAAATTTGTATAAAACTGTAATTAAAAAAAAGGGAAGGGGAAGGTTAAGTTAGAAGCTATGATATGAAAAAAAATACTATCTTCGACGATCATTTATGAAAATAATAGTGTGTTAAATTAATATTTAATATTTGAAAATAAATTAAAGTTGAGGTGTTGTCTGTCCCTCAATTTTAACAAATTTACTAAGCAGTCAATTTAAGAAAAGAAAGAGGTAAATTTATATTTATAAAATAGTGAAAAGAAATTAATATTCACGAAATTTCTTATTTGTACTTTTACAGATGGCACGAAAGGTAAAATGATATTCAATGTCACAGATGGCCTTCATGAACTGTCCAAAATTACATTCCTAATATCTACAAAGGCCGTATCGTTAAAACTTGTACGAAAACATAATTTAAAAGTATTCCCACTTATGAGAGAACCTCTGAACAACTATCTCTTAATGTCTAAATGCTCCGACCCGACCAGAACTTTGACCTACAAAGTCGACAGAGCCCCTACACTTGGTAGACTGATCATATTGAATGGAGAGAATCATCATAGGTCCATAAAACAATTCACACAAGAAGATGTGAACAGTTCTGTAGTGTATTACGAGCATACACATCCATTCTCGGATTTATATACGAACGATTCCTTCATATTCACCGTCGAAGCAGCTTTGGCCAAACCACTCACTGATCAGATATTCAAAATAGATATATCCGTGTCTTCTGGAGGGCTCGCGAAGTACGTGAACATACCTCAAATTAAGGTACAAGAAGGCGACAAAGTGCCTATCAAAGTGAACGTTAGCAACGTTATAGAGTATTTGGAAACTCAGGCAGGATTAAGGCAACCACAAATCGAGGCGCAGTGGTCTCAGCCGTCACACGGCGAGTTGAAACCATTTATGTCTTCTTTAACTCAGTCTCAACTTGAAAACGGTGTCGTGAACTACGAACACGACGATTCCGATACCCTGACAGACAAAATCGACATGTCCATATACCTTTTACCCGATTACGTCTTGCTATGCAACGTAACAATCCCAATACACATTGTACCGGTGAACGATCAACCATTTCGACTGTTGACGGACACTCCGCAGATACAAGTGGTGCAAGGCGAGAATTACACTTTGACCAAGAACGATTTGCTGACGGAAGATGCAGATACGGGACCATCAGGGATATTTTACGATATAATAAGTGGGCCCACGCAAGGCAGGATGGTTATGCTTGGCAAAAATCAGACTATAGACGAGGCACAGTCCATAAACAAGTTCACACAAGACGACATAAATAGCGGTCGGGTGATATACGAGCACTCCGGCGTGTTGCAAACGGCTACCTTCTATTTTAGAGTGTGGGATGGACAGTTTAAACCGACATACACTGTATTCACTATTGACGTTGTTCCTGTGATATTGAATGCCACATCTTCGCACCCTATACATTTACAACAAGGGTCGAACGTGGCCACAGTCACAACAGACCAAATATACGTGGAAACTAATGCGAAGACATCCAAAGTTTTATACAATGTAACGAGGCAACCGCAACATGGAATGATATACATAGGCAGGAATCCAGTCACAAACTTCTCGCACCGAGATCTGATTGAAAAAGTCGTTATATACATGCAAAATGATATGACAACGGCCAACGATAGTTTCGATTTGATTGCGTTTGTGCACAATAGTAATGCGACTCGTCCGTTTACAATAGAAGTTATAGTTCAGCCGTTGATGGCTTTGGGCGAATTGAGAGTCGAGGGTGATAAAGCGAAAATCACTCTCAAGACCATGGACGCTACGGGTCTCGCGAAGTTGACTGCGAGTGATCCTGTTTATACATTGTTAAAGAAACCTCGATATGGTTCGATAAAGAAGATTATCAGAAGTTCTGGAGAGAAAACTAGTGCCAGAGAAAGAGAAGTGGCCTACTTTACGCATGAAGACCTCAAAGCCGGCGTTATATACTTTGTTACCAAGAAGAAAGCGAGTGAGTTGAATGGTCTTGAAGACAGCTTCAAGTTCCTGCTTGCCGCGACTATTTTTCAGCCTGCGGTGGGTGATGTTAAAGTGTTCATAGGAAATAGACATAAGAAGAATCTTCCGGGTCCCAGTGATCCTGAGAGTCATGAAGGTGTCCCGGTGAGTTGTTTGATACCTAGTCTCACTTAGTTTTATCTTCAGTTAGGAGCGGCTAACACACGTAGCTTATGTAACACGAAAAAAAAAACAATTTGAAATATTTTGTAATACTTTCTAGTTTAGAGTCTTTTACTCAAGCACAGTTCTAAACTACTAAGCTGCTACTAAGAATGCCTTGATCAGTAAACTTCATTAGCGATTGTTTCCTGTCAGTGTTACATTAACATACAGGAAACTCAAAACCTTGTAACTTAATTCAAAACAGGTTGTCAACGGCGAAGCGTCATACTACATGATGATACTGATGGCGCTTTCCGGCACGGTACTGGCCATAGTCGTTATCTTTGGCTTGCTGAAGTGTAGGCAGTATCTGCTGCGCGATCAGAACGCACTGGTGAAGATTCACGGGCAGAGCCAGGGGGCTGTGGCTCCTATACCCCTTCCGCGGCCGCCCGATCATCTGATGCCATCGCCGTCGCAAGGCACGCCGCCTATCAAGAGGTGAGCTGGTTTCTATCTTATAACTTAACGTAATTAAGATACAGGCTGATCCATTCAAATCTTCTCGTGTTGATACAGTACAGATGATGATACTACAAAATTTACCGAACAAGAAGCTGAAACATAGAGGCAGCCAGACGGTCCGATGACATAAAAAAGTCAGTGGGTTTGACCTGGGCCAGGCTTGCATCATTAAGAACTGAGTGAAAGATCATGTCAGAGGCATGTGTCCAGCATTGGACAAATTTTATGCTAAGAGAGAGAGAGAGAGAGTGAGAATCTAGAGCCAATTGTCCAGGGTACACGCAATAAACGTTCTATTATAATTTCATAGCTTGAAGAGTCTCTAACTGCCGCACTTACAAACGTCAATTAGGGTTAAATCTCGTTCAAATGTGACGGACACGTGAGCAATCATGTTTGGTCTCTAGATATGTATCGTCAGAACAATCAGTTCACACGGGAGCGAGCACGCCGGTGCCGTCTGGCGGCAGCGTCGCCTGCAAGGTGACGCCTCTTGCCGACCAGGGACTGCCGGACCTTAACGCAAGGTATCCCTACGGCACGGACGATCACACCGATGTGAGTATCATACTCGACTATCCATACTGAAGTGCTAGCACGAAAAGACTGCGCGCTGGAAAAAATCGGAAGTCATGGCGGCTGGTTTTTTGTGTCCTTGATATTGCGCAATAAGTTTATAGCATCGATATAATATATAAACTAGATAAACATTCACGAACGAAATGACATCTAAAATGTGGTCGCGGAGGTTGCAAACTTATCTGTGCTGGTGGCGGAAACGTGAACTAACGATTTTATAATGATAATGACTTGTAGTTTAGTTTGATAGTTTCACATAGACAGTAGCGACACTCCTATCGGCAAAAATAAATTTGTCAGAATGTGGCTTGTAATGAAATAGCGACACAAGGGCGCTATTTCTCGCTACCACTTTTTGAACCGTGACACCAAATCTAGTTTATATATTATATCGATGGTTTATAGGTCATCTCAGTTGCAGACTTAACATAACATTCTAAATGTCTTTAAAAATCTAGCTAGAATAATAATAATACCAGCTCTGGTTTTAGTCCCACTCTGGGCACGGGCCTCCCCTCAAGATGAGGGGGCTTAGGCCGTAGTCCACCACGCTGGACTAGTGCGGGCTTACTCAGACATGCAGGTTTCTTCACGATGTTTTCCTTCACTGAAAGCTAGCTAGAATATTTATCAATTATTTTACTTGTATTATTATGTGTGTGTATAAGAAGGTTAAGGAACGAAAACTGGGTTGACCACATCGATATACTATACCAACTAGATTAGCTGTCACGACCCGAAAAGTGGTCACGAAAATAGCGCCACGGAGACGGTTGTGTCGCTATTTCAAATTAGTACGAGCCGGCAACAGCAAGGACGTATCGAAATTCCTTATTGCGCGTTTATAAACTGTCCAAATACTTATCGTAATACTAAAATTGCAGATGGGGAATTTTTTTTTCGTTTCGTATTCTTATTACTACTAGTTTAAATAATAAATATAAGTAAGATATCATTATAATACGAAATAAAATTAATTTATTTAATTTAAAAATTATTTATTTGATATTTTCTCCGCTAGTAGTTCGAAACTGCCATACGGAGACAGACAAAATTAATGTTGCCGATAGGAGTGTCGCCACTGTCTATACGAAACTGTCAAACTACACGTCATTACCATAATAAAAAAGTTAGTTCTCATTTTTGCCACCAGCACGGATAAGTTGGTAAGTCAGTACACACAATGGAAGCACACATTTCTCAGCTCAAAAATTGTGTAAGTGCCAAATTGTCTACAATTGTTTTGAACCTTATTTTATAGTGGTTAAGATTTTCTTTTAAAATGAATATATTTTTGTTTAAGTCAAAACAACTACTTTTTTTCGTATCGCGTTGGCGATTTTATTGATTTTTCTTTGTCTCCGATGTAAAGGTTTTATGTGCCAACATTACTGCATACAAAATTAGACTTTATTACTACATGTGAAGGCTTCTATTAGTCCGACATTCCGAATTATTTAAAACAATTTTCTACAATTTCTAGCTACGTGTATAGTTGTGTAAGTATATGTACCGCGACCAGAGGCGTATTTAATAATTTGGCGCCCCGGGCCATTAGGATTTGCCGCCCCATATATTAGTATGGGAAAAGAAACTAGAACTTAAAATATTACAGATTTACATTTATTTTTCGGTAGACCAAACACGCCAGATCAATCGGGTATACTTTGGGTTTTATGGCATTCACACTCTGCTTCGGGCAGTGCCAGATTAGCCATATAGCAGGAGTCAGCAAATGCTACGGGCCCCGCGCCTTGGGGCCCCCCCAAACATATAGCAAAAAAAAACAAGCACATGTTAATACTATCCACCAATCTATTTCAAATACGTATTTAGTAGTCTATATCAGTCAAATTTTTTTTTTTCAAGAATTCTAAAAGTGACCATCATAATTAATTATTATGATTTTACAAGTTGATAACATCATCATCATCACCAGCCGGAAGACTTCCACTACTGAACGTAGGCCTCCCCCTTGGAACGCCACAATGTACGACAACTGGCTATTCTGGCATCCACCGGTTACCTGCGACGCGCACAATGTCGTCTGTCCACCTAGTGGGAGGCCTACCAATGCTGTTTCTTCCGGTTCCTGGTCGCCACTCGAGAACCTTTCTTCCCCAACGGTTATCGGTTCTTCGAGCGATGTGGCCAGCCCATTGCCACTTCAACTTGCAGATTCTGAGATCTATGTCGGTGACCTTGGTTTTTTGGCGAATCTCCTTATTGTCGATTCTGTCGCGCAATGAAACTCCGAGCATAGCTCCCTCCATAGCTCGTTGTGTGACTCTAAGCTTCTCTAATAGACCAGCTTTTAACATGACAATACAATACTTACAGAGGAATATCTAGATGCCTATATTATTTTTAAGTCTGTCCTTTTCAAGGAAATCAAATAGCCTCTAAGCTTCAAACTGTTCGTATAACCAGACCTTTTAGAATAGTTTTCTGTTAATAGTCTATTGGCTACTTTCTTATTAGAAAGTAACGCCCGAGTCTCCGATGCCCAATACGGATTCCGAGAGAGTCAGCCAAACGTGATCCTTCGCGTCAAGGCTCTCTCGGATGAGGCAGTGTCTCAGGGGCGGTGTGTTGGTGTCTCTTGACATCGCCTAAGATACCACCAGATCCTGCCGAATCCGGGTGGCCCGAGTGATAGTTGCCGTCACCTATATACCGGGGCAGTATGGCCGATGTCCCTCTATGGCGCGCTAGTGTGGGAGGACACCCTGACTATCAAAACCAAGACTCCGTTGCAATGACCACAGAAGGTCATGGTGGTCTGGGTAATACCTACGCAGATACCGCATAATTTTGTGTGAGGCGTGGGGGTCCTCCTACCTTGGGACTTGGATGCGAAGGTGCTGACCAAAGTTTACCAGTAGAACAAAGAAGCGCAAAGCCAGGGCGGAGCACCTCTTCGTAAAGTTCAGCGGTGGCGAAAGGAGGCACAGGACAACGCCCTTGTGTGGTCGCTTGAATGAGTAGTGTAGTCAAGCCATGCCAGCCATAATTGGCCATATCGGCGAACATACGGCACACTCACCTTCCGGCTCGTGCTGGTTCTGTCGGAGCACGTTTGCTTCGGCAGGTACCTTCATAAGAGAATCGTAAGGTAAGAGAACAAGAGAGAGTTGGTTGGTACAATAGTGTTTTGTCGATCCCTGCGTCTCAAGAGGCTAAAGCATTGTATAAAGTAGCCCACTTTGGGATAGGCCTTACTTAACGATTGTTATGTTCTTTGTTTACCTTTCGGGAGTGGCACGTTCAGCCTTGTATGAACAAACTCCCTTCTCTATTTCTTAAGAATAAAAAAAAAAAAAAAAAAAAAGGTAAGAGAACCCGAGCTGCCATGAGTGTATTATTATTATTGGTTATGTCTCTGCCACAACTAAGACGAATTCAACGACATATTATTACTCGCAGTCCATCAAGCCCTTTAGGCTGTAGGCCGTGCCAAAGAAAGAGACATACATACATATTTACATACATGTACATACTCTCGAAACACATAACCCACTTCCTGGGGCATTTGGGCAAAAAAGTAATGAAGTGTAGCAAATAAATAGCAAATTTTTGTCTTCTGAGAACGTCTAAATGACCTTACTCTAACAACAAAAACTATGCAAGTCAAGGGCCCCGCGTTCATATTTGCTACGGGCCCCGCGCTGGCTTAATCCGGCACTGGCTTCGGGCATTGTATCCAATTTACACAAAAATGCCTAATTGGCCGTTACCGCGTCACACGAACTTTTCCATAATTCGCTTAACATTTAGTCGCATTCCAAATAAGAATGCAAAAAATCTTTTAAGAGTTCCAATAAAAAGCAAAGTCCCATTAGGTAGATAGTAGATAAACTTATATTGAAGATTGAAGTCGATTGTCGCTTTATAAATTTTATTGAAAACGCCTGGCGCTGGCGGCGGCGGGGTGACGGTCACCACATGGTCAACAAATAGTCACCTACGCCGTGGCGTGCGCTGCCCCACCGTCTCGCTGGATATGTACAAAAACTACACGCGCAACAACGTTGAAAGTGAAACATCCCGAATTCCCGACTTTTTTTTTTTTTTGACGCGGGGGAAATCTTCGAAAGATCCCCGGGAGCTGTGGGGCTGAACCGGGGTATGTGGGATTCTTACCCACTAAAACCCCCGCGGCTGTCGCATCGGCACATGAGAGGGGGAACCCCAGGGCTCTCCGGTGGGATCTGCACCAGGGGCCCCTCAGGCAAGGGCCTTTGAGCCCGCCGCCGGGGGGCGCATTGTAGCCCGTTCGACGTTCAAAGGGCCCACACCCCGAAAGTCCAGCGACTCCGAAGGTTGCCCGTTGTTTATAGCCCCGGGCTCAGGGCTGGGGAGAGAGACGTTGGGCGGCCGCTTGACGCGGCCTGCGCCTTCGTCGCCGAGCGGGATCAGCGCGTTCGCGTTCCCGCTCAGCGGCCTCCTTCTGGGACATGACAGTCTCGCAGAAGGCGGCCCGAATTCCCGACTAGTTCAACCAAATGAGTTTTAGTTTAAGTTAATAATGTAGGTTTTTTAATCCTTCAATCATATAAAACCAAAAAGAAAGACGCACATGCTAAGCGAGGTGCGGCTCGCGCCGCCCCTCGAAGCCGCCTGCCGCCCCTCGAAGCCGCCTGCCGCCCCGGGCCATGGCCCCCTTAGCCCTAGGGTAAATACGCCCCTGACCGCGACCACATTTTCGATGTCATTTTGTTCGTGACTGCTTATCTTGTTTATAGTATATCGATGGTTGACCATGAATTTTTAATATAGGTATATTTTAACTTATGTATACCTATTTGTATTTGACCACCAACGTCTTAATAGCAGTAATAGGTTTTGGTTTGAAAATTTTAATATAGTTTCATCATCCTTGTTTTGTGTCTGCTGCATGGTTATTGTAAATAGAGTTATGAAAATAGTTATTACTGTAAAGGAGCTACAGCACATCCGAAGCGCCTGCTTAAGTAATTGGAACAGCCTAAATACTGAAGTACCTCCATCGTTGTGTTCTTAGTATAAACTAGCTGACCCACGCAGCTCCGCCCGCGCTGTGTTTACGTTAACTAAACGTTTAATAACAGACACTCGCATCGAATACATAACCTCCTTTTTTATAGTCGGTTAAAAACTGGGACCCACTTTTTACTTGCTCTCCGAAGCACGGACCCGTTTAGTTCAAATGGCGTTAAACGGTCACCCATCTATTTAATGACCTTACCTAACGTTGCTTAACCCGATCGATTACAAAACCTTGATAAAAACTCTCTATGAGTGTTCCCTTACTAATATTTATTATATTATAAAGAAAAATTGATAAAATCTGACCAAGCGTATAACCAAGTACCCATTTTGACTTTAATCCCCTCTCCCAAAAGAACCGTGCTAGATTACGGGATAAAAAGTATCCTATGTCCTACCTCGTAGTAAGATCTCAAATCATGCCAAGTTTCATTTGAATCCATTCAGTAGTTTAGGCGTGATGCTCAGCCGTGATACAGACAGACAGACAGACAGACAGACAGACAGACAGACAGACAGACAGACAAAAATTAAAAAAATTACATTTTCGGCCTCAGTATCGGTTATAGAACGCCCTCCAAAAATAATTTTCAAAATATCTTCAATGTACAGAATTGGACCTGTTACAGTTTTATTATAAGTATAGATTTGCCAGAGCTTTAGGAGATGATAAGTGATTTGGTGTGATAGTAATTAAAAGAGCTGAATAATTGTGAGCGTCAGTACGGGTCGTTGCAGGCCGAGGATTGGAGTAGCTACGAAGCGAGCGAGTCCGCATACCCAGTGCGCGCGCAGGGCGTGACTCCCGCTAACCCAATGCTGCGTCGCAACCAATACTGGGTCTGACCCAAGGACACCTTCACACTGCCCAGGACGCCCCGGCCTAGTGAGTAAACAACTTTTTTTAACCATCTTACAGTTAAGTTCTAGAAGAAACTAGGAACAATCTTAAATGTTTTGTAACACTATAAAATACAATTCGAATACCGAAAATCTCTGAGGGTATGTGTTACCTCAATACGATTATATTTATGTTATCCTTCGACAAACATTGTGATATTTTACTGAGAATGTATCAGCATATGCTAATGCGCCCATTTTGGTTCGGAAAGGATTTTTTTAACAACTTGTATACATTTTGTTGTACAGTAATAGTGAACGCGCATGAGAAATGCGTGACACTAAACCGTCGACTGCGACGACGCGGCGTCGACTTAGTTCCTACGCCTTTTCTACTGAGCAACTACAAAGTAACTAAACACGAGAGCTGCGAGATCACCCTGTAAGCAATGAGGAATATGCCTTCTCTCTATTTGTCGTGAAGCCGGCTTTATGTTCTTGATGAAAGACTTTAACTTATTAATAAGTTTTAATACACGCTAAGATTTTAGTTCTCGTGAATTGTGTTACATTAGTGTTATAACAGGACTTCAACTTCCCCACCGCGAACATTATGAAGAAAATCGACTAGCTCTTTTCTATAGAAAGCTGATTCTACTGGTACTTGTTAAAACGATCATAAGAGGATCAAGAATGATCTATAATGTACAAAAATGCTCTTGGTGAGGACCCCTCCAGTTTATGTAATTTGAACGAAGTAAGCACGGGTTATATTAAATTCTATGTGTACCAAATCAATAACAGCATCAATTTGTGACATTTTCTTTAGCATTTGACTGTGTTTTATCTAAACTTATGTACAGTAAACGACGGAAAATAATGCACATCGAGCTAAAGAGGGAGATAATCGGCTAGTGTTGGCGTTGTTAAGCGTCGTCGAGCACTGAAGGCGACATAACGTCACCACTTATTTTACTGGGGAATTAACGCGATTTACCTTATATTTTGTTTCTGCAGTCTGCTTGTGACGACGGCTGGTGCATCCCGTAACGTCAAGCCAAAATATAAGGTAAATCGCGTTAATTCCCGATTTAAAATAGGTTTGATGGAATGGAACGCGAAAGTCTAAAAGTAAAAGTATATATAACGTCACTTGGTGTAATGAGTGACAGATACGACGCTCTACGTAGCCGACACTTGCCAATTATCTCCCTCTTAATCTCAATGTGCATTAATAATCGCTAGCTACTGTTTTTTTCAGTATAACATTATAATACAGGGTTTTCTCGTCTAACTTGTATCCCGGTGCTTATGGCTTAAGTTTATCAATATCGATATTTTAATTTCTTAATTTTTTTTACTGTTTACGAGATTAATCCGTGCCGGTGATTTAGGATTGTAACAACTTATCGATATCGATGAACGTGGGCATGTCGCATTCCCAGGCTCGTAGGTCGCGGCTTCACGTAATACTGTGATGTCATTTAGTATTAGAATAAAACCATTGTAGTTGTAAAGCGTAGAATATGAATGCGTCACATTATTTAGAACAGTATTAATTTATCGGAAACTTATTTGATTATAACTTACGATACCCATTAAAACTTCTGCGATCTGAAAGAATCATCTCATGAGAGCCGCGAAATAATATATAGGCGTGAAATTTACTTTTCACCAAGTTATTTGAATATCAATATGGCGGCGACTCAGTTGTTAATATTCTTCTAACTTTTCAGTTTATTTTTTCAAATGTGCTTATGCCAAATTCTTGTGGACGAGCAAGAGAACCAAGTGCCAAATATAACTAATGATATTATGATTATGTGATGAGATTTTTACATATTAATATTATTTGGTCGAAAGTTATCTTTTAGTGGTTTAAATAATATGCTAATGCGTTTGAACCTTGTGGTAGTACAATATTTACCATATTGTATTTTACTGCTTCGTATTTTATATGCATAAAACTCGAGTGCCAAATGCCAAAAATAATTTAATGTTATTTATCATAAGTTTCCTGTTATAATTTAGTTTAGTACCTTTATATAAATCCATTTATTTTATTGATAATATATTGTAATATTAATTTTAATTTAGGAACTCCTTAATATTATTTAAGTTCATATTGTTAATGCGGATTTCTAACTTATGTTGTAAGGTATTCTTAAGTATAGTAAATTTGTGCCAGTATATAGACATTTGTGTACTTAATATATATCCGTATTTTACATGAAAGTATGTTCACCGAATGACATAGTTTATGCCATGACTATGAAGTTTCATAATGAACAGATGAGTCCTCGAAGTAAAGTTCTACTTTTGCTCTTGTTGGTTCAGGTTATGGGCGACAAGGGAAAAGTAAGAAATAATAGTTGAAAAGATAATTTATTAGTAAAGTGTTTGTTGCATGCAGAAGCTATGTAGAGTGGGCAAGTAAAACAGATGAGAACAGATTCTTCTTCGACGAATCTGTACGACAATGAAAAGTACGTACTTAATCTATTGAGTTTATACTAATCTAAAACCTCGTATATATTTGCTATTTCTCATAAATTCATTGTTTTCTTTAATACTACAATTAAACCAGTTGAAGGTTTCGTAATTTTGAAATACCTATATATAACTTTTTAATAATATACAGAGTCGTCTTTAAGAAACTTCATAGGCGTGCAATTTATCTACTCTTAGGTGGCCGTAGGCAAATCGTTTTAGGTAAATGACGGTAGCAAATTATATTTATTAAGAAATATATATATAGAAGTTTTCATGTACTTAAATGTTATATTTATTTAAATTTGCACACACAGCCTAGTTTTCGGTGAACAACAGCGTTTAATGTATTTTAAACGACTTCAATTATTTTGTAAAGACGCGCTATGTATAAATGTTACTAAGTTCATTTTATAAAGGTAGCCAAATCTAATTACACTTTATGTTCTTGAAATTAAAGTTTACATTCAAATATCTGTTATGTTTATATATTCGACTAGCTAGCTTGTTATTTCGTACCAAGGATGTACCGCATTACGCACGCATACAGTATGTGCATTTAATTTTGAGTTCTTCACATAATGTGCCTGGTTTAATAGCGCAAAGATGTTATAATACTTAGTACAAAATGTTTCTTAATCTTTGTGTGTGTAACGCAGTGAACGCTTTTGGCAGACCATTTTCGATCGCTTGATCGTCGGAGCTATGGGCGTTAATACATTAACGAAATGCACGAACAACGGTCCCTAAATCGTCATCTAGTGCACTGACACTTTGTGCTGGTGTGGTCTCAGAAAATTACTGTTGGTATATCTTGAGTGTCAATTTTACATGTGACACAAATTAAATGTATATTTTTTTGTATAGCAGCATTTTAAACGCAATTTATATTAAAACTTTCATTTCATACACTAAATTTTTTCCATGTTTCGTGTAAACACAGCTGCTGCAGTTACAAAATGAATTACAGGTAGTGAGAATTTTAATAAGCTCTAACTTGAGCAATAATTACAGTATTAATTAGGATGACAGGCTAGTCCAACTATAATTGTATAAAGATACAATTTCATGTCTTCTTGTAAGTTAATAAACTTATGTATTAGCAGTACATTCTTGCCGAAGTGACCAATAGTTGAAATTGATTAAAATGTTTAAAAAAACCCATCGATCAATCAGCAACTGGATGTACAGTATTTTTTGAGGTATAAGTATTTATCGTCTCTGTTTCGAGTGATTGATATTGATCTTCGGAATTAGGTATTCGCGCGACTAACAAAAAGTTCTTAGGGTTTTTTCTCCAAACTCATTATCATTTTGGACAAGTATAAAATTAATATATAATACATCAGATCACTAAGAATGTATTGTTGGCTAAATCCTTTTATGTTAATGGAACACGTGAAAATTGATACAATAATGTATGTACGAGTGTACTAGCCGTAGACTGCTCTGTGCCTGAATCTGCTTCAATTATTTGAAAAACTATCTTTAGATATTTAAGCATTTCCTTGTAATAGTCATCGGCGATATTGGCTTTTATTTTACAGTCTAATAACATAATTAAAATGATATTTAACTATAAAACCAGCAATGTACCGCTACCGTTTTTCGTATTATGGTGCCGCGGTTCAATCCGATAGAAATTATTCAAGTACTGTAATTAGTTTCATGTACTTATTCTTTTTTTATTTATTATTAAGTACAATATTATTGATTGGATTGTAAGTTGGAATATGAAATATTTCTATTTATATCATTTAGCTATAGGTACTGAATTCCTAAAAGCAAAATTAGTTGACTGATAACATAAAATCTACATAGACATATTATAATCAATCAATTTTACTCTGAAACGTAGTACTACGTACTACATCCCATTTTGTCTGTGGACGCGTAGTATATTTAAATGTAGATAAGTTTTATAGATTTATGACCACGATTGTCATAACCAAAAAGTGCACATAATGTAAAAGTTCATTGTTAACTTAATCAGGAAAATTACCTACTTTGAGATTACTATTGTTTATCCATAACCATAGGTATCATAAATGTGCCATATTATAATAATAATTTGAATATGAAAAGTTGCAATTTTTATGACAGTTTGTTAGGGATGTGGCGATGTAAAAATCAGCTGTATTAATTCCTACCGAATTAATGGTAGTAGTTAATGGATTTTTAATAAACGAATTAATAAAATATCTGTATTTTTATTGAAACATCATTTTATTATTATGTTTATTATAAAAATTAAAAATGTCAATAACATCATGCACCTTCTAACTTTATTTACACATTTACATATCGATGATTTACTTACATAGCGCTAGGACACAAACTACCGCACTTAGTGTCTATTATTATACAATTATCTCATCACTTAGTACTATAAAACAAAATATATACCAAAGGAGGTGATAATAACTCAATAACGTACTCAGAAAAACTTGCAGACCTTACCTTACGTTTTACAGCTTCTAAACTATTTTATAGGAGGTACATTGTACCTAAAAAAGGACAATGTTCTACCATAAAATAACACATTGATTTACTGATACGAAAATAGGTACTTATTCATTTACTTGATTCAATCATTCAATTTATCTCGATGATCTACGCATAGTGGTTCAGTATTAAAAAAAAAATAACATACTTACGTCAATTAACGCATTGCAAATTGCAATACAATTAAAAAAAAACAACATTGACCGCACCAGTAGTTGCGCAGTCACCGTATTAACATTATTCTTAGACGTACCGTGGAACAATATCTACAAATTAACATTCAGTCTGTTGACAACTTAATCTACTTCAAGCTTCCTGAAATTGCCAGTGACGCCTCTCATCGCGTCTCCGACGGCGTCTGGGCCTGAGCAGGAATTCGTTCCCGCCTTCAGGGCGGAAATGGCGCCCTCTCGCGCCGCTTCGCTGTACATCTCTAGCCTAACCGCCATCTTGTCGTTCAGCAGTAACATGTCGCGCTTGCTGGCGAGCTCCTCCTTCCATAGATCTATAAAAATATTTATTACAGTTTTATTACTGATCCTAAAGAGTTCCTTATCCCTACATCGATTTGGAAAAGAGCTGATGATCTTTAAACGGCTGAACTGATTTTCATGAAACATAGCTAAGTACCATCTTGATTAAACTAGCTTTCAAATAAAAAAACGCATTCCAATCTGTCCACTACTTAGGCCTCATTTACGGAGACGCGGGGCGTCGCGCGTCGCGTGTGGCGTGGCGTCTCGCATCTCTCTCTCACTCCTACAACGCCATATGTTTTTACTCAGTGCGGGCCGCGCCACCCATCGCGACGCGTGACGCCCCGCGCCTCCGTAAACGAGGCCTAAGACAGCTACAATATGGCTATAATGCCACGGACTGGACAGACATAGGCGTCAAACTTATAACCTCTGGTTTCGTCGTTCGTTTATTTTATTCCAGATAGTGATGACGGGTTTTGTAATAGTACAAGGGATTTGGTACCCACCTATCATTTCCTTCATGGGCATAACTCCACCGTACTCCATGGGCAAAAGGCTCTTATCAATCTCCACCTCTTCCATTGCGCTGTACAGCCTCACGCGGTTCCTGATCTTCTCTGAGATAAGAGCCATGCCGAAGTCCAGGGCAAACTTAATGGCCGGGAGCACATTAATGCCGTAGATCTCTTTGTGTCGCAGTGGGAGAGTACGCTGGAAGGAGGTTTTTCGTATTTAAGTACCTACTTAACTACTGTATCGTGCATAATTATGTATTCATGTGGTAATTTGTTCTTGTTACAAATATTTAATTGAAAAGGTTTACATCAGTCGGTATAATCGACAGTATGACTGATTTGGTCGCGAGAATCGAATCACAAATTGATAGCGATTATAATTACTACTATTAAGAGCTTTTAGCTCCTATTCCACATGGATTTGAGGGTTACATTTAGGCTAAGATTAATCATTAATTTTATGAAATATGGCTAGCAGTTAGTAAGCATATTATAAATAAGGAATTTGTTGGTGAATTTTGATAACATTGTTATAAATATTAATTTTTGGTCAGTATAAAGGAACCAAGTCACATACCTCACCATTCTTGACAATTCTTACAGCCTCCTTAGGAGTGAACAATGTAAGGTGGGGAAAGCTGACTCCACTGCCGTCAGCAAAGTGCACCAGCCCTCGAACCTGGTTTTCTTCTTCCTCCATTAGTGTCTCATAGCAGATGGCCATAACACGACACATGTCCTGGTTCGTGAATTTGTATGGGTCGAATACACCTGGTGGAATAAATTAATAAATGAATTAATAAAGAAATCTTAGTTATGCATATTTGAAGTAAAAGGCCGGGTTACCGGGGACCGGGTTTATTTCAAGAGACTGGTATGGGGAATTAAAGTAGATATATGAACCCCAAAATGGCGATTATTCCCAGTCGTCACCACTGGCAACGTCCCCACTGGTGACAAACCCAAATAGCACTTTTCGGTCACAGAATCATAAAAGCAGTAACACGTTGCATAGTTTCGTAACTGTTACGAAATATGGTTACTGTGTGGGGTTTGGTCTCTATGTGTGGTAACAGTTCGCACACAATGTGACCAGAATTTTTTTAGTTACTATGTGTAGTCTCTGTGTTCACACGTAACGTAATCATTTGTGTCGACTTATTTTTAAACACTATGTGTTTATGTGTAGTAACGGTGTGGTAACTATGTTACAAGAATAGTAATTTAAAATATATACTTACACGAAGTGTTGTAACGTTACGACATTGTTACTGAACAATATATTGCTAAAATGTAAATAAATAAGTCGTCATAAGACACTGTTTTTCAAACTGTACAAGTGTAGTTAAAAATGAGTAAAAATCCGAAACGATTCCGACTCACATCAACTTTCTACAGAAAAGTAAACAAATTATTAAGTATATGGTAAATTATTAGGTTAGGGTATATGGTATTTTAATAAATTACTAAGTTATGTTTAGGTCAGCTTTAAAATTTAATCACTTCCAGGCAACACAACAAATTTTTTATTTCAGATACTGTGGGGTTTAACAGTTACCACGGATGCATGAAATGTACAGTAATCGGAGAATACGATAGAAGAGGTATATGAGTTTTCCCAGAACGGACATGCCTTTGCGTACTAATGATTCATTTAGAAATCGATCTTTTTATATTCCAATTAGTGTTCATCAAGATGTATTGGTTTTTAGCATGTCCTGCTCTATAGAGACCAACCATATAACTGTCCATGGGAAAAACATTCTTATCGTAGATCGACTCCAACAAAATATTTTATAGTTTGACCTTGAAATTCGTTTAGAAGAAGGTCGTCGAAAAGTTTGAGAATTGCTGGAAACAATATACCATTTTGTAAATTCGGTAACTTTATAACTACTTCTGATTTCGCGTCGACATATGTCGACACAGTCTCGTAACTTAGTGACCAGTTGTGACTTAAATATTTTCTTTAAATAAAAATATTTTATCCAATTATTTAGGCAACTTTATGGTGTATTCTTGGTTCCATAATATATAGTAAGTATTGAAAGAGATTAATCTATTAAAGCAAAAGCTTCCAAGCACTGGGAATGTAAAGACTTGTCAGTAATAATATTGTTTACATTGTACTACACAGGTGAAATTACATTAATATGATGGCGCGTTGATAAATTTCAAACTATTTCAACAAATTACACAATGAATTTCCTTTCCCACCTCTATTTTAACGATAAAAACCAAGTAATTTAGTAATAAAAACTTATGTTGACAAAACAATGATGGCCGATAACTTTTTCTTATTATTTTTTACATTTTAAAACTTCACTTCGATAAACAAAAAATGAATGAAAGAACGAATGATTTCTGAGAAGTGGTCGCAGACTAAGAACAATGTTACCACACAGCAACGTAACTTTAAAACCAAATGTTACTGTGTCGACTGTTCCCCATTTTTAGTCGTAGCGACGGAACAAAGTCGACACGGCGACCAGAAAATGTTACTAGAATCAATCAGTGTCGACACAAAAGTGTCGAGTTGTTTCGTAACGGCTACCAAAAAGCGCTATATGGGAACGGGAAAAAAGTTCCCATTTGTCGCCAGTGGCGACGAATGAAACATTAAATTCCCAGTTGTTACCAGTGGCGACAATTGGAACTTTTAATTCCCAATTGTCGCCACTGAAATAAATAAAAAAACATTATCACCATCATCAATCAGATACGTCAGAGTTTATTTTTAGCACAGCAACTAAAAAAATCATTATTTTCGTTGATTTTGTAATCGTTTACTTGGTACTTAGTAGAGATTGAGTAATAAAATCGACAAATTATTACCGAACGTACTAGGGTAGCATAAAATAGCAAGTGCATAATCTTGTGCCTTATCTTGTGTAAGCAGCATATGAATGTGGTTTAAAGCTAACAAGTAACTAGAAGTACCAGGGAAGCATAGGACATAAGGAAGAGTCCTTAAGCCCACCTCCAATCCAATGTCCAATGTGATACTTAACTACGTCCAGGATATACCTACTGAGTAGTACTGAGGATGTGGTACCTAATGAGTAATAGCTAACATATTTATAGCAGAAGTACCAGGGAAGCACAAAATACAAAGATATCTGGCCTCTTGATATATCCGTTATCGGCCCGGCCCTCAACCTCTTGATTCGCAACACCAAACAAAACCAGTAAGCCGGGACATACTCTTCTACTCGTACGAGAGGACTCCTCCGTATGTAATTTTTTTTGACGCGGGGGAAATCTTCCAATGATCCCCGGGAGCTGTGGGGCTCGACTGGGGTATGTGGGATTCTTACCCACTAAAACCCGCGCGGCTGTCGCATCGGCACATGAGAAGGGTCCCCAGGCTCTCCGATCTGCACCAGGGGCCCCTCAGTGCCTTGCCTTTGAGCCCGCCGCCGAGGGGCGCATTGTAGCCCCCCGTGGACCAGTCACGGTGCTCACAGGGACGGTGGTCGTAACCACGCCGCCGTCCTCCTCGGAGTCGCCGCCGTACTCAATGGACGTTCAAAGGGCCCACACCCCGAACGGTCCAGCGACTCCGAAGGAAGTCCTAATCCTAGTATAGTCCTAGTCTCCGTAAGTCCTATGCTAACCTGGTACTTCTACTATAAACATGTTAGCTCTAAACCACATTAACCACAAGATAAGGCACAAGATTATGCACCTGCTATTTATGCTACCCTAGTACTTTGGGTAATAATTTTTCGATTTTATTACTCAATCTCGAGAAAATTAACCGACAGCTGTCACTTTTTTAAACTTATTTTTCTACTTTATTATTTATAAACGGCCACATAATTAATTCAAGTGTAAATATTCTACGTGCGGGTGTGGTAGTAAAATACCGATAAACGTAGAAAAAGATTTTATTTCACGTACACACACACTTCACGTCTTCCGTCTGCTGATGATGATGACTTTCTATATCCGATTGTTACCACTGGTGACAACTGGGACTTCATTTTCCCATTCGTCACCACTGGCGACAAATGGGAATTTTTTTCCCGTTTGTCACCAGTGGGGACGTTGCCAGTGGTGACGACTGGGAATAATCGCAAAATGGCGGTCCGTTATATAGTCGACATTATTATCTATTACGTTCTACTTGGCGGGGAAAGGCACGTCGAGGTGAAAAACTTACACGGCATTGGAGCTCTCTTGATAGACCCGAGAGCTAGCTTTAAATATTATAATGAATATAGTCTGCCACATAAATTCTAAAGCATACATGGAAGACATGGATATCCATGGCAGGATAATAAAGAGTTTTAATTCACATAAAAATGGAAATTACATTGGTACTTACTGCCATGTTTGTGATTTTGGAAGACAAAATGATGTGCTGTAATTTGTGCATAATCCAAAGCAATGTTGCAATAAACAACGTGTTAATGCAATAACGCAAAACCTTAGACATCCAGACGACCCCAATATTAACCTTATTTAAAAAAAAATAGAACTACCTACCTTTGCATTAGCTGGGTGATTGGCTGTGGTTAATAACCTTTTACCGCCCTTAGATAGGCATCGAATAGTTGGTATAGGTCAGACCGTCTGTAAATGTGCATGATGCATAGAAATATTGTAAAAATTAACCTACATATTATAAAAGTAGTGTAATCACTTCTGCTCTAGATACTGAACAAACTGGTTTCACGTTTTGCGTTAATTCGTTAACACGTTGTTTATATAATCGTGGCTTATGAATAAATAAAACGTGATTACTACTTTAGCGAGGGATGTTTTAATCATAAACTTGTATCTACCGGGCCTGTATATGACCACTCGACGCCCGCCTTTGTCCTTGAAGGGGCTTACAAATATGTACCTGAAAATATAAAATAGAGTTTGAAAAGGCAAAATGGCTTCTGGCCTTGTGCTGTACATAAACGGGAAAAGTTTATTGTAGAAAGTGGAATTGAAATAAATAAATATACTTAGTAAATCAATGAATAAAGGGTATTTATTTATAAAAGCTTACCCCAATTCGAGCAATTCCATCATGACTGGCAGCTTGTAATCCAGCTGGTTGAAGGCGATTCCCCAGGACTGTCGCAACAGCATGTATCGCTCGATCGCCTCTTGAGCCATCGGTACGCTGAACTTCTTAGTCCGAAGGAAACGAAGAAGAAAATTCGAATCTGCATACAAAATGACATCATTAATTCCGATCGTTTCTACTAAAGGTGGATATGTATATACATCTATAGGAATTGTATCCACCCAAAGGCTCTAGAATCTATCTTCAAAGGCTGTAAAATCAAAGGCTGTAAGATAGAATCTATCTTCAAAGGCTGTAAGATAGAATCTATCTTCAAAGGCTGTAAAATCAAAGGCTGTAAGGTAGAATCTATCTTCAAAGGCTGTAAAATCAAAGGCTGTAAGGTAGAATCTATCTTCAAAGGCTGTAAAATCAAAGGCTGTAAGATAGAATCTATCTTCAAAGGCTGTAAAATCAAAGGCTGTAAGGTAGAATCTATCTTCAAAGGCTGTAAAATCAAAGGCTGTAAGATAGAATCTATCTTCAAAGGCTGTAAAATCAAAGGCTGTAAGATAGAATCTATCTTCAAAGGCTGTAAAATCAAAGGCTGTAAGATAGAATCTATCTTCAAAGGCTGTAAAATCAAAGGCTGTAAGGTAGAATCTATCTTCAAAGGCTGTAAAATCAAAGGCTGTAAGATAGAATCTATCTTCAAAGGCTGTAAAATCAAAGGCTGTAAGGTAGAATCTATCTTCAAAGGCTGTAAAATCAAAGGCTGTAAGATAGAACCTATCTTACTGCCTTTGGGTGGGTACAGTTCCTGTACATACCTGCCTTTAAAGAAACGATCGAAATGAAGTAAAATGTATGAGAAAACAGTTTTCAGGATTTGGTTTACGATCAAAACTAAGTTACAGGTTATCGTTAGCAGAATATTTTTTTCTAAATATGCTAAAACTGACCCTTTTTGGAATTAGAAGTGAGATTGGGGGTATCGTGGTGCCTGAGTCAAATAGTGTAGATTGTCTGTGATATTCTCGTTATTCTAAATAATTACCCATTCTAATAGTCATAATCTTGGGGTTCTGTTCCATCCAGCTCCTGAGAGCCGCCAGGGCCTGTGATCTGGAGTTCTCCGTCTCTCGTAGTTCATCTTCAGCTATCTTCTGAGTGTTGACAGAGAGAGGGCACCTGTACTCATCGGCCTCGGTCAGGTAGCGTTTTGTAGTCCTTCGCGACATTGTAAAGATCTGGAAATACAAGAACGCTCACATATTATCGGCTCACCACAGGCACAATAAGAACTGTGACTCTACTCATTTGTCACGCACGGAGATAAATACTGTCATGGCAATCACATGTTTTCGGGGCTGCTGGTATAGACTTATTAATTGGAAGGATAGATAGCGTAAGTAGGTAGTTAAAGTAAGCGACCGATGCAAATACATAATATAATCCATACTCGCTTGTTATGAGTGAGCGACAGAACCATATAGTTACACGTCTGCTTTTGGATACTCGTTGATGCTTTATGCATGGGTTGCTCATTTTAATACTAGCCACGCGATCCAGTATGCGTCTGCTTGTAATAAGTACATAATCAAATCACTGTTCTGACGCCTAACTCTACCAAATTGATATGATACGTAGGTAAGTAAATAGTTTTTCACTTTAATCAAGAACAGTGTTTAATTAAGGAAGTGGTTGATGTCAGGAAAACAATTCTCTTTGCATGAAACCTGTGACTTAAATCTGTATGGATCCATTATTCAAAATTCATCGCTGCATAAACATCGTTCAAATAGGCACTCAGGTACGCCGCATCGGAGACGATGCTTTACATAAGTAAGGCTAGGTGATAATCTCCAAGTTTCTCTCATAGGTCGATGGGTATTACCTACTTTCGGTCGAGCGAGTATATACTGTATGCTTTGAGTTATTATTTACGTTACTAAGCGACCTTTTTACCTACATATTTTTACCTTACATAGAATAGTGTCTTATGTGCTTTTTACCTACGCGGAAAGTGGAGACGCTGTCGTGGTTGGAATATCGGTACATTTCTTCTTACTTGTCTGATTTTATTCTCTTTACAAATTTTTGATTTAAAGTATAGATATATCATATAAGTACTTAGGTTTGTCCGACACAATCTCTCAAATAGCAAGCCTTTGATCACGTAACTCTTATGTAAGTAGAGCATACTGTTGAAATTGTTTCAAGAATCATTCCATTCGTGTCCATAGTTAGCGTAATTTTGATATTTTACTAGCGTGAAGTTCAGACTGGTGCTTAAAACTTTACCAATGCCAAACACAGTTTCCAATAATTACGCGCCTTGTGCAGATAATCATAGTAATTTGCGGCAAATATTTTGAAAACGATCCCCAAGCCTCCTGCCAAGCGTGGGGATTATGGCAACCCCTCCCTTCTAAGGGGGAGGCCTTTGTTCAGCAGTGGACGTCTATCGGCTGCAGCTGATGATGATGATTTAGAAAACGTGTAGGTAGGTACCTATGAAGTAAAGTTTCTCTGATGAAACTAAGATTATAATAATGCACAGGTGTCAGTAGACCCCAAGATCAGTCTAACAAAATATTGTAGTTACTTAGGTAGGTACTTTTTTCCGTATGCCCCAGAAAGAGGGCTATATTTTTCGAGAGTAGGTAGGTATGTATGTATGTCTGTCACGGCATTGACACGGCATACAGCGTAAACGGTTTGATGGTTTTTGACTTATATCATGTCTTTAGATTCGTCTCAGTTGTGGGAGTGACATAGGTTATAGATATCTATATTTTTTTTAGAAAAGTTAGTATGGTGGCCGTTAGTCGCCATTTTGTATTATTTTACTTATGAAAACATCAATATGGGTATCAAATAAAAGGTCATAACGAGACGAGTTGAAATATATAGGTAAATATGCATTTTATGTGTTTGGAGTCGGGCTTTTTGTGCTTTTATAATTTATACTTGTTAACTATTATGGCTGGCTCATTGTACAGTGAATACATGATATTTTACAATAATAAAATTAAATGCCAACACGACCATTAGCATGCTGTAGATATAATAATACTAGTGTGACCTTTACAACGCCGATGAACTTAACATTCAACCTGTAACACTTAGAACATTCATTTATTTGTCTTAAACCAAGATAGTCATCCCACAGACCATAGCTTTTCGCAATGGGCCCGCAATACTGCGGGATCTCATGAAGCAAGAGCCAATCGTTTGCATATACTTTGTCTCGCCACAACTTGAGTAATGGCATCATCTTGAGCAATAATATTTTTTCGTCTTATGTAACTGCAAGGTTTGAGTATCGAATCGGTTTTTTTAAGTTATGTAGGCTATTTGCCCGACTGTCCTAGGAGTGCTTATTTTCAAGTGTATGTACGGCTGTTTCTTTGGCACGGCCCACAGCTTAGATGAATTCTGACCGTTATATTCGTCTAGCGATGTGCTAGTAGGGGCAATACCACTACCACTAACAGCAGTATTATTGTAAGCTTATTTTCTCGAGAGAAAGCGACAGAGCAATAAACTATATACATTGACGTCTCTACCTTGTACAGACCCCCGGATCTAGGTTTTCTTTGAACCGGGGCAGGAACTTCATAGTGACCCCTCTCTAGCGTTTGAAATATTAATATTACCAACAAAAAAACTCTAAATTATAGGTAGTATAATGGTTGCCAATTTTCGTAAATGGGACATTAGAATCCTTTAATAAAATACTCTTTATTATCTATTACGCTTTGTGGAGCAAGTTTTCCATTTTTAATTATATGAAATTACGATTTTGGCGCCGCCTGAACCTGCCACCCAGAGCGGGTGCCTCGGTTTGCCCCATAGATATAGAATTTTTCCCGCCCCTAGATCCGGGACTGTAAAGTAAGGTTATAGGTGTTGCCAGGGCCCTGACATGCCAGCTTTTTGGATTTGTCTAGAGTTGTATGGATTTTGCATTATGAAACATAGCCTCCATAGTCCATTTATTTTTAACCCCCGACCAAACACGTAGGGCGTTATAAATTTCACGTCTAAGTCCATTTGTTTGTCTGTCTGTCTCTCAGTCTGTCTGTGGCATCGTAACACTCCAACAAGTAGACAGATTTGATTATTTTTCCCTTCTTCAATATAACGTAAACTTCACTAATATTTACACCACTGACAAAAAAGCCGTGAACATTGTTCATACCGCTAGGTTAAGGTTAAGCAACATAAGGCAAGTTCATTAAATAGATGGGTGAACCGATTTGTATAAAATTTTGAGTGCATATCGGGTAGGTCTGAGAATAGGTCGTAAAGTATATTTCATGCCGCTAGGTTAAGCAACGTTAGGCAAGGTCATTACATAGATGGGTGACAGCGACTCCGAAGAGGACGGAGACGGGGTAGCGAGCCCCGTCCCCGTGATAACGGAGCAAGGGGGTAAGGGGGAGCAAGGTGGGAAAAGAGAGAGTGGGGGGGGGATTCAGAGAGGGGACAACGGGGAGAGGAAGAAGGGGAGTGTGACGGGGACCGAAGCGGGAGGGGGAAAGAGAGAGGAGAGAGAGACCTTAGAATTAGATTTTTCTTATAAGAGAGAGAGAGATGAAGAGAGAAATGAATCAAGGGAGGAGGGAGAAAAGAAGAGCAAAATGTAATAAAAGCGCTGGCGGAGCTGCGCGGGTCAGCTAGTTAGGTATACAATAGACATTTTGTATTACTTCCATTCGTCCGAAAGACTTGTACTAAAGTGCATGTGTAAATATGATGATAATCAAATCAAATCAAAACAAATCAAATGTTTTATTGCTTGCTAAGTGTACATTAAGATCTTAATAATAATACATTATACTTATGACTTAGCACCTTTTACAGGTGTAGCAATTATTATGGTCTAGTTCCCCCTACATAATTAATTAATTTTTAAGTATTTTATTAAGTATGTCATTTTATGAAATTAAAGTTCATTGTGTTAAATTCTCCTGTCTAGTATTTCTACGTATTAATATTATAATATAGTATGTTATGTAATATGTTAAGAATATTTATTTTGTTTACGGTTATGTATGTTTACTATTTTTTTATCAAATTCAAATTTGTATTATTATTGTATTATTTATTATCTATTATTTTGTAGAGCAACTATCTAGTTTCTAAGTATTCTTTTACAGATTTTGTATTAACAATAGTTTTAATTCCTTATTAAATAGCTTCAGATTCTACAAGATACTAAACTATTCAGATACTAAAGAACCTTCACCAAGGTCTGATGATGACGCAGGATGGTGGTCACATTCTCATACATTTTTATACTTTCTATTATCGATAACGCTTGTAGAATGTTACATTGTCTAGGGGTTTCTGTTTCAAATACCTAACACCCAATTTCACTATCTACATATAAGTACAATCTGATAGTAGCCGTTTTGCATTTTTTAACCGACTTCAAAAAAGGAGGAGGTTCTCAATTCGTCTGTATATATATATTTTTTTTATGTATGTTCGCGCATAACTCTGGCAATTGTGAACCGATTTGAAAAAATCTTTCTTCCATCCATTCTTTAATCCGTTGATTGGGTACCATAAAAAATTATTGCTTACGAGTAAGTAGTTCCTGAAAAAACTAGAATGATGACTGCGCAGGACACCTGCAAGAATGCCTACTTAGATGACGTTTTAGTCGCTTTTTAAGGACAAAAATGGCCATAACTCTGGCAAATATTTACCAATTTCAATGATTATTTTTTTGTTCGAAAGAAGAAACCACTGTAATGAATCTGTATGAATATTATCAGAACCGGATAAGAACTTCCTGGAGGACCATGAACGATGTGAAGGAATTTATCTGGTAAAAACCATAAAACTGATGTTCTCCATTACATTACTCTGACAAATATGAACCGATTTCGATGATTCTTTTTTTATTCGAGAGAGTAAACTACTATCATGATTCCGTGCAAATTTAATTGCGACCGGATAATTTTTTTTTTAAGAAACATGAATTATTTAAAACTATGTAGACGATAATGTGAGCTAACCTACCTAGATCATTTTACCGTCTTCGATGGTTCAATCTTTATGTATGAAAATATCACTAAAAAGTTTAAAATAAAATCTTTTAAAAAAATATTGAACCGACTTCAATATCACGGAAAAGTATAAAATAATTTAAATATTATTGAAGTTGGTGCCAAATACATATACACAGCCGGTAAGCTAACACCAACTTCTATAATATTTAAATTAATTTATACTTTTCCGTGATATTGAAGTCGGTTCAATTTTTTTTTAAAAAGATTTTATTATTTCCATAAACATCGACATGGTTAATAAATGAAAGTCCTTCGAGATGAATTTTGAGCTTTTTGCGCTTTCATAATAAAGTCGAGATTTTTGTGCTTTTATAATTAAGTCGAGCTTTTTGTGCTTTTATAATTAAGTCGAGCTTTTTGTGCTTTTATAATTAAGTCGAGCTTTTTGTGCTTTAAAATCAAGTTGAGCTTTTTGTGCTTTTATAATTAAGTCGAGCTTTTTGTGCTTTTATAATTAAGTCGAGCTTTTTGTGCTTTTATAATCAACTCTGAGCTTTTTGTGGTTTCATAACCAAGTCGAGATTTTTGTGTATTTTTAATTTAGGCTTGTTGCTTGAGTTCGACCTAACTCATATGGGGCAAGCAAGTAAAGCCGTTGATGGACGCGCACCAGCTAATTGACAACTGAAAGAAAAATACCGGTGTCGGAGGTATTGCTGTCGCTGTGCCGGCCAAAATAGTTCCTATGCTAGGCCCCGCAATGACCCCTCAGAGCACTGGGAATATTACTTACCACAGATATACAACACCAATATATTTGGGTGCGATCTCTTCTAAGAATCAGTGACTGGCAAGTCAGAAGTCAAAAGTTGGTCAGTGCCCAAAAGGGTTGGGGCTGGTCAACTTTAGGAGGGCTGTGCGTTCTCCTATGCCTGATTTCATTCATGTTATTTCTGTAGACCGAGTTCTTGGTCTTCGTTAAAAACAGACGCGCTCTATTATCTATCTATTTGCTCCTAATAATACTGTTGAGTTGTTTCATATCCAGAATAATTAATTGTAAAAATGTTTACATTTGCTTACATTGCTTATGCTTAATATTAAAGGCAATCATAATATCTTTATCAAAGGCTCTTACTTTTTTTTTACCTCATCATAGTTCTTTTTACAAACTACAATTACAATGGAACGTAATGCAGACGCTACTGAGGACACTCAGCGGGCGGTCCCTTTTTGACATAATTCCCTTTTTAGGGTTCCATACCTAAAAGGTAAAAAAGGAACCCTTATGGTCTGACTTCGTCTGTCTGTCTGTCTGTCACACCTATATATTTCAGGAACCACTGATGTTATCGATTTGAAACTTGGAATAGTTTTAGATCTTCCTTACCCAACCTCATCGCAAATAAAAAATATATATTTTTTCTTTTACTTTTTTTATAATGGGGGTCGAAATAGGTCATCAAAATTTTAAAGTGAGACTACTATTTCGAGTGGGGTATCATATGAAAGGGCTTCATTTGCACATCTCAAAACAGATTTTTATTTTGGCTTATGTGACGTAGTTTTTGGCTGTAAACCAAAAATGTCAAAAAAAATACTGTCCCTTATCTCCGAAGTTTGTGGAGGGAAAACTCTGTAATAATTATGGATAATGCATGTCTATCTATATTTTACAGGAAAAATAAAATGATCTACCTATCTAAGTAGTACAGTTTTTTAGTAATCCTAAAAAAACCTCGTCAAACAAACTTAGTTTAGCGGTTTGCTTTTTTTTGCTATCTGAGGTTATATGAGGTTATCTGAGGTTAGCTATTGTTACATGAATAGTAAAATTAAGTTCACGTCCACTGCTGAACATAGGTCTCCCTATTTGAAAAAAAAACGAGTAAGGTGTGGTGGATTACCATAATCCCCTGAGATAATCCCCACACATGGCAGGTGTTTTGGGGATCGCAGTGGGGGAAATATCACGTGTAGTAAGTAAGTACATGTTTTTTTACTCCAATGAAGCCATAATTAACATGTACCTATAAATTATTTCCAACGCATAATGAATGATAAACGGTACAACCACAATCAATTCTCATGAGAAACCTATTGGCCTGATTTATCAATTAAACGTAAAAAAAGCAAACCAATCAAATGTCTGAAGTCAATGTTCTCTGGTTTCTTTCGAATAGTTCTCCTCAGACTAGCATCTGGGTGAAACAGGTTGTATTCCATATATTGTTGAGTAAAATATAAAAATATTTCGTTGATCATTTCGAATCCTCCCATTGGACTACCTACAGAGTAGACAAAAAAGTATAGTGTGCCTGTACTCGCGCTAAGACTTGTGCATAACAACAACAATAACATGTGCTTATTTGACTATTCTTGTCAAATGTTGGCCGTTGCGGTCGTATCGGCCAAGAAGATAATAATGTAGTTTTACTAGCTAACCCGCTCCGGCTTCGCACGGGTATTCTAAATAAAAACCTCCCTCTTGAATCCCTCTATCTATCTATTGCTGAATACTGCATTCAAATCCGTTGCGTACTTCGTGGCTAATTAATAGAAGTTTATGCTATGTTCGTGGCTAATTAAGGGGATAAAGTAGTGTCTTATGTCGCGGGCGTTAAATTGAATCGCGAGCATAACGAAGGATTCTAGCAACTCCCGAGCGTAGCGAGGGAGTTAATACTAGAATCCTGAGTACAGCGAGGGATTTAAGCTCGCCCAAGACAAAGTCACCTTTATCCCCGAGGAGCATACACTACTTTTCACACCTACTGCGAGGTAATAAATGACGGGGCAATCCACACACGGTCATCTGATCCCAAACTAGGCAGATCCTGTACTATGGAAACCAGACAACTGATATTAATTAAATAGTTAAATAACACCCAGACACTTGGTGGGAATGAACCCACGACCGATAGGTCATGGTGTTGTCTAACCATTAGACAAACGAGACTGTCAATAATTTCAAAATAGTGATTTGCAGCGTCAACGCGTTAGCATCTATTGTTTTTCTTTTCTAGAACACTGGGTTTTGCTAGTCGCGCCCAGTTCGATTTTCAAACAGAATTTTTTCGTGCCGGTCTCTGCTTAGAATATATTATACCTGTGGTAAAAGAAGTGTTGAGGAATTTTCGTTTGACGTTCGAAATTCAAATCACATTATTACCAAGGGAGTTTAGTACAGCATTATTACCCGGCTAGACTATAGGGATATAATGAGGTACTTTATGTCGTCTTTATATGACATAATATAATGTGACATTATCGAGCAGGTGGTGTGAAAAGGTTTTATATAATCGTATCACCTACCTATACCTTTGTTTGCAATCTATACGGGCCCTCACATGTACTCGGGTAGGTATTTATATTGATACGATTATCTATATGAAAACCTTTAATTAGCCACGAAGTATTTTGTGATAGGTACATTTAGAGGTAATTAGCCAGTAGCAAGAAATGGCGAGATACATAGGTACGTCAATTGCCCAGATTAGTGTCGAAATAACATAACATACCTACCTAACGACTAGTTATGTGCTTTAGGGGAATCAGGTGTAATAATTGAACAACAGTTAACATGCCACTTCAGATTCAATGTTCAATAACAAATTTAAAATTGAATTGATGGAAGTGAGTCAATTTTGCTCCTACTGCGATCTAGTAGATATTATTTTGTGCAATGTTTGCAGCGGTAAATCATTGAGGGAGCTACTCAGTTACCTAATTAATATCTTATGAATAATGTACTTACGTAATATTTATTTTAATTAAAATTGCAAAAATGTGAACGTATTATGCGTCGTCGGGCTATTTGAACATCATTTTGGTTGCGAAATAATCGCATTATTTATTTATTATTGGAAAAATGTGGAGCAAGCGGTTAGTGAGCGACGGGCTGAATATACATACAATAGTGTAAGTAAAGTACGGCATTGGCAAAAAATAATTAAAAAAATTATGTATGTCGTGAAATTAACAAATAGAAACCTTTTTGTTTTGTGAACATTAATTATTAAATGGAAAATATTGATTAATTTAATTTTTTACGTAACTAAAATTTTATATAACTTCAGTACTTGCGATATCAAAATGTTCAGTTAATATACTAAATATTAATTAAAATCTGTTCGACAAAACATACAAAAATATTTTTACAATTCAATCTCATAAGACTGCAAATTAAAATCGCATCTCATATTTATTCGCATTGCGCTCGCCACATACAGCATCAAAAAAAAATTAAAACGAAAACTATTTACATAGGTATACTTAAGGCTATTGCTAGAAAACTTACATTTCCAAAAATTCCTGCCGCGTTTAGTATTCACTAGGGGCACGTTCACGTCACACAAAGTAGCGGCGACCACTGGACGCAGAGCGCGGTGCACCGATTGTTTTGCTCGCCGAGACTGCGTGTTGCGACTGCGCCTGGGCCTGCGCCTAGGCTTGAACCGTAGCGTTCTTTTTTCATATTTCGTGCACTGCTGCAGTGAATTTTGCAGTAGTCGGTAACATTTTCAGAATATTATTATATTATACCTTATTAGTTATTTTACGGTTTGACTCTGATAGGTAGGTATCTACTTATTTTCATTACTGTTTGGTATCAATTGTTTATCCTGCTATTGCGTGGTATCTTACTAGGTAAGGTTGGACTGCATTTGCTAAACGCAAACCAGAAAGGTATAACCATAACTCGTAGGTATGGCTTTGATGAAAAACACTTTTACAATAAGATGAACCGAGCGTAACCTACAATTAACAGGCTATATTCCTGATATGAGCTGCCAAATTATCCTAATCCTCCGAATTCACTATTACAATTCCTGGCAAAGCTAAATCTGATGCGATGACAGCTTAGTGGCCTGTTGGCCAGTCCCTATCTGTGTAGATAATCTCAGGTGCCATTCGATCTAGACTGGTTGTATCAATATGATCATCACTTTCCGTAAATAAGCGTAAGTAGACATTAATTGATAGATTTATGATTCAAGGTAAACCCTTGTAAGGATATTCAGATATGCGCTAGTCATAGTCGACCCGCGCCCGTTCTAATATCTACAATCCGGCCTTTTAAGGGTTATGACATAAACTCTATCTGAGAGACGTGACCTTTGGCTAGTGCGAGTGGTTACGGGTTTTAGGTAGGTATACATATAGCGAAAGAGCAGGTAAAGTCAAGATATTGGGACATTAGAGCTACAGTTATAAAAATAAACTTGGTACATATAATAGAGCTCAGAATCACACCTATTGTATTGCTGTAAACTGTCTTTTCAGAATATGTACCTGATGAACGGGGTTTGTTTGTATTTAGATCAAATTATTACCAATCATTGAGAGTTTATCAATAGGTATACTGTTAAAAATATTTTCTTGATTTTATAAAATGTAAAAGTGAAACAATGTCCTAATATTAGTCGCTAGCACGAGATTTTTTTTTAAATCTTCGATGTAGGCTAATTAATTCTGCCGAATTATAATATTTATATGTTCGGTGTGGAGTTCTTACAAATGCAAAGGCAGTCTCGTCTCCCAGTGTCTACCTTGCATGATATTTGTACTACGCAGAAGTCTGCATTTTGTTTACTATTAGTATGTCTACGTACTTGCGATCATCTTGCGATATCTTTGCTTGCTCAGTGAGTAATAATTAATCTGTGGTAATACCTACTTGTTTATGTCTGCGGTGAGTACATGATCTGTGCCTATGTCATCGTCATGTACTGGTCATGAAGCTGGTACTGATGGGTACAGTGCTCACATGTATTGGTCAGTATCGAACGAAGATACATAATTTGAGAAAACAGGTTGAGAACACCTGGACCTTTGTTTATGCACATATTAAATTACAAGTATTATGTAAGTTAGTTTAATCGCACGGCTATTAAGGTCAGAATTGAGAGGTATCCGAAATTAGCGGTGAGGGTGGTTGTCCACGGCTCACTATTTTCACAATATTTTTATAGGCTTTTCTGTCACGACGACAGAAATATAAAATTACATATTGCAAATCATTGATAAGCCTAAACTAATTTCCTATGTTTTTTGGGTCGGAATCGGGTTACCATTATAATAATAGTAGCTCGTTTCGTATGCTAACAAATAACATTTACGCGCTGCGGCTTTGGTAGGCACGGTTGATGCCGCGATCATAGTTCGATTCGTGTACCTACAGAAAAATAGAAAAGATATTTTCGCTCAGAGATAATGGTATAACTGGCCATACTTTGTTTAGAGAGACTATAGTTAAAAAGATGCCCGTTTGTTTATAAACAATTTTATCATTTTAATATTGCTTTAAAGTAAAGAATAATGAGGAGCGAATATACTTAATTGTACCTATTTTCGTAACTGGAATTACAGAAGAAACAGAAATTACATAAAGTAGAGTTAATTTATTTCAATAATCTACCAAGTATTAGACGAGTTTTTAATAAATCTAATTTTCTGAACACGCAAGGTAAGTAGTAGTCAAAATTATGAACGCGATATTGCCATTAATAACACAATAGCTACCTATAGCTGGAGAAACATGTCTAACTACAAGAAAAAAATCACGCTTAGACAGAAAGAGACTGCCTATATGAACACTATGAGATAGATAGAGATAAAGCATTATCAGCAGAATAACTGAGCGCGGACGGGTTACCACACTATTATGTCACTAGACTCGCGAGTAAAGTGCTGAGATATCTGACCTACATTTAAAAGTTATAATGCACTGTTGGAAGCAGACATGACGAACCACCACAAAAAATCGTGGAATAAATGAGTTGATTTGGAAATACGTATGTAGTAGACTAACACAGTAAACATACCTAAGACAGCAAAATCCTAATTTATTGGTTATTTAGTGTTTTAAAATACTGTTATGTAGGTATTGTACCTCTATGTGTTTACACGATTGTCAGCTAACTTTGGTAGTATCTTACGTTAAAGTCCTATTAATTTATGAAATGTTTAGTGTACCTAAGCCTACTGCGGCTGTTAACAAGCCCATTTCTCATAACCATGAAGACATTACCGTTCATCTGTGTCAACGACACCAGATGAAAGCCATTCTCCGAGCGGGTCAAGGTTACGTGTATTATACATTTCAAATTTGGCTTTAGTCTTGCAATAGTCGCTGAACTCTTTCATTGTTAGTTTGTTTCGTCAGCAGGATCGCTACAGGAATCAATATTAAATATAAAATTGATTTCAAAGACACTATAATTGGGGTCTAATTCTAGGTTGTAGGGTTAACATCGTGAATAAGTAGGAAACAATGATCGCGAAGTCCTAGAGGAACTTTCTACGCAAGCACCAATTTTAAGTGTAACTGTTGGATGCATTGAGAAAAATAAAAGCATGTTCAAAAGGAGAGGGTCTCCTTTTTAACATGCTTTTATTTTTCTACTACTTTTATATTGATTAGGACAAGACGGCCCTGTTGGTTTAGTCGTTAGCACCACCCTTGGGCGATTAACCAATGGTCGTGGATTCGATTTGCACCAAGTGTTTGGGTGTTATCTATTTAAGTAGGTACTTATGTATTAACCACAAAAATAATTTAAGTATTAGTTATCTGGTTTCCATATCCCAGGCTCTGCCTAGTTAGATAACCGTGTGTGGATTGTCCCAGGATTATACAGTCGTTTTTGATTATTACTTTCCCGTCATTTTGTAGTACAGTATTTTCAAACATATTTATACAAAAAAGTATTTAAGTATTAGTACTTAGTTTGGTTTCCACAGCTCCGTCTGTCCGTCATGTGTAGATTGTCCTAGAATATTATTATTATTCCATTTATTAAAATTATTACATACAATCTCATACATTTTCAAATACATTTAAAAATATAAAAAAACACCTTCCAAACGGCTGCGGGAACAAGTTCTAAGCAGATGGTGGTTAAGGCTCCAGAGATAGGAACTTCCTCACACTGCATGCCGTCTCTAGGAGCTCTACCTTCTGCCGTCTGACGTGAGCCTCTTCAGGTGTTTATGGAGGCTCTTGCCCATAAGGCCATGGGTGGAAACGACTATGGGTACAATGATTTTTTTATGTGAAATAAAACCAAAACAATTGAGACAAATCACTTTATTTTTTAGGATCCATAATAATGTGGAATTGGGGCATCATTGCAGACCAGAAACAATAAACTGAGACCTACCAAAGCTATAAGGAAATGCTCCGGTGACCGTATCTGAGGCTGTCTGGCATGTCTCACTGTGTGATATCTCCCAGGCATTTTGAAATAGAAAGAGTGAAAGGCTTCAAGGTCCAATAGTCAATAATATTGCGTATAAATTTAATTAATGCACTATCATGACTACAGATATTTGCATCACGTTTGCATCTCCATTAGTCAGATTTACGCTTTGAAAAAGTCATGGGTGCGTATCTGTAAGAAAAGATTACCGTTATTAAAAGAGTTCTAGTTTATAATCTTTCTGACTGAAGCAGCCGATATGCCATAAGAATCAGTCTTTATGTAGTTAGTGTGCACTATCATAAGCAGCGCAGTATCATAAGCAGTGCAGTACATTGTACCGAAAATAGTATCCTTTCAAGTAATAAAGGCATGGGTAAGTAGGTTATGGGCATTGATTTAGTGCATTATAGGTCATCACATCATCATCAACAGCCGAAATACCACTGCTGAACAAAAGAATCTCCCTTCAAAACTAGGGGTGGCTATAATCCCCACGCTTAGCAGGCGTCTTGGGGATCGCAGGTAGGTAGGTGGTAGCCTGGTAGGTAATCCAATAAAAAACGCTGCTGCGTCTTTTTGTTTTCTCTTAGTCACCTCTTACGGACGCCCAACGGGAAGAGTGGGTGCTGTTCTAACCTGGACACCCCGCGGAAATTGTAGGTATTCGCTTTTCTTAAAGCTAGTTAGGACATGGACATTTACTGCCGCATCTAAATCAAAACTAAAAAAATATAGGTAAGTATATTATGTATAATATTTTTTAACAATATAATATCGAAGTATTTATGCAAAGTATTTATTTAGGTAAACTAATAACTAACAAAACTAAAAAAAAGTAAAATTAAGTAAGTGCAATCTCTTGGAATAAACGAATACTAGGTGTTAAACTAGAACCGATAAGGACTACTCCGGCCCAACTTATTCCCAGTACAGTAGTCACCAGTGAAGACACCGAGGGAGAGGTCCAGGGAAATTAAATGCGGGCAACAGATTATTTCAGCCTTCAGGCAAATATTTACAAAACACTATACGCACTTATTCTGTTTATGACGCGTGTCATCCGCAATATTCAATTTACAAAGCCAGTTCATCTTCGTGCATCCTGCCAATATGACCAACATCCATGTCAAGTGGGCCAATGGCAAAAAACTCGTTACTGATGTTCTGTACTTGCTTCATTGGTCTGAAATCATTAATGATTGTTTAGAAAAATAAGATATTCCAGCAATATCTCACCTTTAGGTAGGGTCAAAAAACGAAGCAACCTGACCCGTAAAACTATCACCACTTGTCAAAAAACCGCAGTTATGAAAATGGCATGAACTCCTGTAGTAAGCAGACTACATTTTATCAGCCAAATGTCCCGTGACCACCTCTCTGAAGGGTTGCCAGACTCTACTTCCAATACAATTCCTTCGGAGTCACTAGACGTTCGGGGTGTGGGCCCTAGGATGATCCATTGGATACGGCAGCGATTCCAAGGCACTGAGGGGCTGCTGGTGCAGATCCCACCGAGGGCCCAGAGGTCCCCTCTCATGTGCCGATGCGACAGCCACGGGAGTTTTAGTGGGTAAGAATCCCACATACCCCGGTCGAGCCCCACAGAAACCTTCCATAGGTGGAAGGTTTCTCCCCCAAAAAAGAAAGTGAAGCGCTCCCTTTAAGAAGGCTCTTTATCTGATTTTTACCTAATCTCAGGCTTGGATTCAAGAATAAGCTGTTTTACTTTCATTGATATCCATCGATATACTATCTGATATCCCGTGAACCCATATATGGAATTAAAATTTATTCGAACTGCTTGTTTATTTCATCAATCCGTAGTTAACCAGCGTACCTTACTCAATTTTGCTCTAGCTAGCCCTTCTCAGCTTTAGAGATAGAGGAAACTGGAAATATGGCAAATAATAGGATTTTAATGGATAGGAAAACTTACATTCAGTATTTTCTGAAGGCCTAGCGCTTATTCCCTGTACTAGTATATTGCACGCATTAGATATAAGCGTCATGAGCACAGCACATGCCAGTGCAAAACATATTATTCCAGTTATATTGAGAAATTTTTGGTCCCACAATGAATCGTTCAAGTCTGGAGTGTCAATTTCGGCGACCAACAGGCAGTTGGACTGAAAAAAAATTATACAGTCGAATTGAAAAGCTCCTCCTTTTTTGAAGTCGGTTAAAAAAGAATAGATTTGGAATACTCTGCCACACTTATCAAAGGACACTAGCGTGTTAGTTAAACAGGGATCCTGTGTCATAAGTGGTTGCCACCAAGTATCTGGGTGTTTTATCTATACTTATACTGTCTTATTAATAAAAATCGCTTATTTTTCTCTTACTCCAAAGCTACATCGGAAGTAGTTAATTCTAGACAAGTCACGGAATAGCTACGTCTTAATAACTGTATTAATAAATACGAAGTAGGTTCGGACTAACAATACAATTCTTACACTGAGACTAAGGTGTATGTTATGGCAACCCACTGAAATTAAAAGTAAAAAAAATGAACAAAATGACTAAAAAGACACTGGCAGTTAGGTAAATTTTGATATTTGACACTTTTATTTGACAATCACAACTTTCACTCTATATTTATCTTACATCATAATATTCTATATTTCTCTTACATCATAATATTCTGTATTTCTCTTGTTGAATTCAAGATAGTGGTTTTAGAATTTGTGTTTTTTTATTAGCAGAATATTATCTATAAATCAAGAAAGTATATAACAAGTAGGCCGGGGATCTAGCCTGTTACACACCGTCCCTAACAAGAAACTACAGTGCACCTCAAAAAACGCGTGTAAGAGCAGAAACCACGGTGGGCCTCAAGCACGAGCCGGCGCGTGTAATGCAAAACTTGCTGACAATGCAACCTATCCAAGAACAGAAGGGCTATTGTATGGACGCATCCAGCATGTGTACCGAAAACCAGCTGACGGCGCACAACTAGATCCATTGTATGGACCCATAGCGACGGAATCGGCTCTTCACTTAGCTTCTAACATCGAAGCGGTCACTACATATTTAAATTAGATATTAAAGATGTAATTTAAATTAATAAAAATTAGTTTTAAAATCTGTTCTAAGTTATTTCTGAATCATCCGGCTGTAGCCTACATAACTAGCCTAATAGTTTAGTTTATTGAGACAGTTTATTTACCTCTCCACGAGCCCAAGTCCTTTTTGCAGTTAAAACTTTCAAGTGAGGTGGTATAAAGCCTACTGCATCTCCAGCCAAATCATTCTACCATTTCAGTAATGTAATATGCAGTTGAGCGTGTAAATCTATATTTATATTTAAACTCGTCTTCAAGGTCTTCAAAAGGGATATTGCGAGGTTTATACAATTAGGTTATGTTTAGTATATATAATTATCTCAATGGAAGTTAGAAATACAATACAAATCTATGCTTACTCAAACGTTAAACCATGGGGCTCCGCGGAGTAACTTTTACTCCGGGACTACATTTTGATTAGTTAACTCCGTCCTTACTACTAGTTTATTAATACCATAATTGCCTAATCTTTGCGTAAGTCTTGGAGTAAAGTTGTTCTGACGCTAATCATAGTTTATTAATAAGGCTGTTAAAGTATGTATTTACAAAAAAATAGTATATAAGTATTAGTATCAGTTGTTTTCACATGCTCTGCCTAGTTTGGGATCAGATGACCGACTGTGGATTGTCCCAGAATATTATTACTATAGGAATTGCTGCGGTGACAGGCAAAAGTATGGTGAAGCGTAGCGGTAGGTATACCTACTAATGTTTTAATTTTTGTGGATCATGAGTACCTACTAATGGAATGATTAATTATGTGCTAACAGCGAAAAAAGTCATTATAAAAACCAAAGCATGCCTAAAAATGAACGTAAAAAAAATAGTAAAATAAGATGATGAAATTGTTATTTTTTTCATTATTAACTATCACTAAACAGCCCCGGATCTACGATTTTTTTAGAACCGGGGTAGAAACTTAATAGTTGCGCCCCTCTCAAGCTTTTCAGATTAATAACTTAAAAAGCTCACAAATATAGGTAATAAATACATTTTTCATGAATGGGAAACCTTTAATGAATTTGTACTCTGTATTATGTATTACTTATGCATTGTGGAGCAAGTTTTTTTATTTTTAATCATATGAAATTACGATTCTGGCGCCCCATGAAACTGCCGCCCGGGGCGGGTGCCCCAGTTTGCCCCTCCCAGGATCCGGGCCTGTCACTAAATTACTATTAAGCAAGAACACACGACATTGTTACTTTTTTATCCGTTGCCTTCTAAATGGCACGCCATGTAGTATTTCTAGTGTTATCTTTGGCTAAACTGACTGAGTTGTCTCAAACAATTTCGCAAGTGCTAATTTTCATACCTACACGACTCTCAGTGTCAAAACGAAGTGTGTCATTTTGCCTACACTGCTAAACGACGAAAATATTTTTTTTAGTCTTTCTTCATTCAAACTAGTGTCTGACCGTCTAGTCTGTACCTAAACTTAACCCACTCAGTCGTAATGTTTATGTACATATATTGAGACGTGATCATTGACAGTGCTTCAGCCACGTATATGTAAGATTTAAGTACCTACTTAGGTACTTATTTTTTTTTTTAATAATGGGACATGCCACACATTGATCCAAAACTAGACAGAGCCAATATGGTAAAAGTATGGTAACTAGATAACTAATATTATAAATACATAAGTACTTACCTAACTTATTTTTTTGTAAATACACAACTACTTAAAAAAGGTTACTTTTAAAACTTTTAAAGGTTGCATGGAAGAGATCACTTTTAGCGATAAGGCCGCCCATTGTTGCATGTCTTATTAAATTGTATCTTATCCTTCTAGTATCTGTTTGTTTGTTCGCAATAAAGAATGTGTCTGTGTCTATCTATCTACATTTAATTATAAATAACACCCAGATACTTAGGTATTACACAAATATACAAGTTCATGCCTATAAATCTTTGTCTTGGGATAGGAAAGGTTCATTCAGCTAAGAAGACTAGCCACTTCAACGGTCCTGTCATTCTAACTATCTGATTTCTTCAACAAATGTGGCCCATACCTATGACATCTGGTATACAAGAATACTTAACCCTCAACTTTACTTAACTCGTCGACGGTAATAAGTTCCATCATTCGCAATGTTAAGTCACGAAGTAAACGACCGGCCATTGGAACCGGTAGCCTCGTTATGTCATAACGGCAATCTCGTGTAGTCACGGCAAAAAAATGATTCGGTTTGCAACCGAGTTGTGCGGTTGGCCAACATTCTATTACATTTCTCAACTGCATTGCATGGTGGATGTGACGTTGATGAAAGGGAGTGAGCAGACTTAACACGGCGTATGACGTCATTATGACCTATTTTTCCACATAGAAAGGGTTTTTTTTCTACAGTAAATGACGTTTCTTAAGCATAAGGATAAATGGGGACAAAGCTGATTCTATGTTTTAACCGTTAAATTATAGTTTGTAAACGTATTTAAATGTTAAAATGATCTAAGTGCTTACTATAATTTTGATAACAATGCAGCAGAAGACTTAATCATTAAGACTTATTACATAATTTCCCGATTGCAATCCGTGGTTCTATCACTACCAAGAACCATCTGGCAGACGGTGAGCTGTTATAACTACGTACGTATAATAACAACTCACTGCTGGCAGACAACGATCTATACCTCAATACGAGACGCGAACTGGAAATAAGGTTGTTTCTCCAGCAAGATTAGGTACAGTAGATAGGTACTTACATTCAGGGGATCCCCCTCCATCTCACATGCGCACGTTAATGAATCCCGACGACAAGATGCGACAGGCCTGAGTCAGCAGGATCAGTAGGAACGTGAAGGCTACGCAGATAAACACGATCTCGACCAGGTCGAATTGGTTGCAGATGTTCGATTTCGGTGGGAACTCGGGGTTTGCCATTTTGTTTAGGATTTAATAATTATCTACTTGATTGTCCAAAATTATCCTGGTTTTCTATTTTTATTCGGATATGTATTTTCTCTGTAACTGATAGTGAAGTCTAAGTAATTGTACATGTATTATGATTCTATTCTTAGGTTACAAGCGCGGTTACGCGGCGGATAAAATTTTGGGCTTCAGCCTGTGTATACAATAAGAGAAGTAGATTAATCCGCGTTCAAGACATACCTAGTCAGTCACACTGGATTTCACATGATCGAGATTTACTATTAACTAACTGTCAAGAAAACCGGAATGAAAAATTCAGTCCTACTTTAGGTATGCACTTCAGTTTATCCATCTTTCAATCCAAAATATCCCCACGAAGTGCTTTATAGACTAACCATCACAGTATTACTTCAGCCAAGCATTCAATATACTTACATAGTTTATTCCAATTCTAATTTAAATTATGGATAGTCAATATTTAATTACCTACTAATGTCTTCTTGGTCGTTTCAGAAGTGTCTATATAAGTGAAAATGGTAGTACAAAACCAAAATGTTGATCCATTTCATTTGATCTGATTGTCTGTTCTGTTTATATGATCATGTTATTGGATTGGGTATTTTATTTTCGGTCGGTAAATAACATTTACATGGTTATGAATTTCGTTACAAAATAACTTGGACGGCCAATTTGTACGCAAAATAATTATATTGATGTCATCATTGACATTTCCTTGGAGTTTACTTCTTTATGAAAAAAATACTTGACATGGAATAATCAAAGAGGTTTAAGCAAGGTATAAGTTTAGGGTTTCCTTTACTAGAGTACTATTTTTTTTTTCTTAGCTTATCTTCTACTTCTTAACCACTAAGCATAGCAGTACTATCATATTTAAGTAATTATATTTAAACTTATTCATAACTTAATGTTACTGTATTGTACTTTTATAAAGCATGATGTGGTCTCCTGTAAAGTAAGGGAGCACCCTAATTTTACGTAGTGCATGTTTTATATATATAATTATATGTGTAACCCTTGTTGGAGGTCCATATAGAATAAAAACAAAATAAAAATCTCTCTCATGAGGACCTGCCGTACCCGGAGTAAGTACGTTAATTTTTTGCCGATTGACACCAAAATTGCGGTCTCTAAGTGTTTACTTCTGCCTTATCTTGATTACGCTGACGTCAGCTATCTAGATCTTACTGAGGAGCTTTTAAACAAACTTGAGCGACTTCAGAATTTCTGTATTCGGTTCATATTTGGCTTTCGCAAATATGACCACGTCTCCATGTTTCGTAACAGGCTCAAGTGGCTCCCTATTCGTCTTCGCCGGAATACTCATATCCTCTCTCTGCTTTATACTGTTCTTTACAATCCTAGGGCACAACTTTATTTATAAGAGCGTTTTATGTTTTTTACTTCCCAACATCACGCCCTTCGGACTTCCTCCCAATTGCGACTAAGTAGTTACACCTTCTCATACGTCTCATGCCTACACGAAATCGTTTAATGTTCAAGCTGGCCGTCTGTGGAATTCCTTGCCACAGAATATAAGACGAGCTCAGAATCTGGAATCATTTAAAACACAGGTTACTATCTTTCTCTTCCGTAAATCTATTCTTTCTCTAATTTATAGTATGTAATAGTGCTTATATAAAGTCATAGAGCTACATCATAGATTTATACACAGAACTATAACAAGTGACTATTGTAGTTAAAAACCATGTGCCCAGAAACACGGTGATGACTAGAAAAGAAAATAGACAAACGCTCACTCGTTTTCTCTCAAATCAAATCTAATAATAAATTTATGTACTAAGTACGTATAAGTTTAAGAAGGATTATGAAAGATACACCTGCACACCTGCTGCCACTCCGCGACATGCCTTGGAGTTAGAACAAAGGTTGGATCTGATGATTAGGCGAGAATTAGGCTTGCAAAACTACTGACACCTATGAATTTATTTCATGACTAGTATAATACCTACTGCGTGTGAAACTACGAACTACTGCGCATTTTACCTACCTTAGTACTGAAACCATAGACAGTCATTTCTAAAAATTATATAGTTACTCCAATTGCATAGGAAATAAATCTACAATACACCGATAGATGGCACTTTTAGTACATAATTGAATATATTAAATTACAATAAAAATGCTGTTTCATTTTATAGCCATTTTGGCTATAAAATGAAACAGCATTTTTATTTCATTACGTCGTTATCAACAATAGTATGGATATATAAAAATATTTTCAATTAATAATTAATAATTGTACATACATACATCGACAAGGGGACAGGCAGGCAGGTGCGACGGCGGGTAACAAAGTTAGTACAACACACGCCGCAAACGTTAACGGTTGCATCGCGAACGCGCGGCGTTTGATCAATATAAATTCGAAAAATCACGATTCTTCAATGAAACTAACTTGAATTAGAATGAATTTCACCGTGTTCATGGACGCATAATGTTCATGCACCATTCCGAGTCGGTTCCCGGCCAGCTGGACCAAGAGTTCAGTAGACCCGTGGAGTCGATCATGAGATGCGAAGACTTCAAGAGTAACTTCGCGAGGAGATTGTCCAACAGATACATCTCCCGTACACCGGCGACCACGAAACGGCAGAGTTCTTTAAAGATTAGAAATTCTGATCGCGAAGTGACTGTAAGTTTATTTTTCCATATTTCTATATTTTTTTCATTGTTTTCATTTATCTTTCTATACTGCCAAAGGTACTTGAGTTAACTTTATGTACTTACTTACAAAGCGTGTTTACCCGCAAGTATTTTTTTACTAAGCTTTTTTCATTTCCATGTACCTACTCAGATAAAGGATGTTCTAAAATGGAGTTATACTAAACAAGAACCAAAAAATAATTTTGTATAGTACACGGTACATTAAAAATATAAAATTAAATAAATATTCACTCTCTCTTTATAACAGCTATGGATAAACCTACCCAGCGTCCAGTAGGTGAAAGTTTTAGTTCTAAAAGACTGTTTGATTGCATTCACCTACACCTTCTTTCATGAATATTGATGTTTCCTTCAGGAAATGCGTGTTTGTGACTCTATTAAATGCAGACATGATACATAGTTTATGACCATTACTAGTTACGGCTAAAACAGATTTCCTGGTGGCTTTTTATCATACTCGATTCAATTACGAATACCTTTAAATGTCAGATTGTATTAACCTTACCACAGAAACTATACAGTGGTCGTGATCAGATCAATTCTGATGTCACTGCGTTAGCTAAACAACGCATTCAATTTTTTTAAAACAAATTGTTGCATATACTTATCTAGTAAGTAAGATAGTACTTAGTAGTTACATAGTAATGTAATTTACGTAAGATCTATTATAGTATATCCTCGTCTGTTGGAATTAATAGCAAGTGGTTCCCAGCTGTCGTCATCTTACTGTAGGTCTTCTGATCTTCCACTTCCTCATATAATTTTTTTACGATTAATCCATTAGATCTCAATGATGATAACATCCTTACATATTCTATATGGATATCCTGTATAATGATGCGAAACTCTCAAACAACAGCCTAAGTTAGAGAACGGTCTAACTTATGTTCCCGTTTAAGACTACGTACAACAATCGATTATGAATGGAACCATAAAATAATTTAAGTCTCGGTAAGCCTCTGATTATATCTTTGGATTCAAGATGTTATTAACCTCACAAACTACTAAGTTGTGGAACATAGAAAATTAGAACGACCTTTATGAAACACGCTAGAACTCTATCAAATAGCTTCCCAATGATCCTAAGGATAGCAAATGTTTAGAAGTTACCATTTAGTTCACTATTTAAATTTTCTAACTATAGTTAAATCAGTTTCTGACAGTATTGTCGACTACTATTGTCGAAATACTTCGAAGCTTTCCATCAGATCTTACAAAGGATTTAATTTGATAGAGTAAAGTTTCTCTGTAACGGTGTAATCTGTGCAATTATAGATAAGATGCTGAAAATTCGCACACTTATTCAAATCTACACGATTTCAGAGTGATATAAGCTATATGTCCACAAATAATGAAAATATGTAGTTTGGAACATTAAAAAGCGCAGGCAAGGCTGCTGCTGCTAGTTAGTAGAGAATTAAATTATTTGTTTCACGAAATCATGATAGGACTAAACGTAATTGATAGAGTGAGCTGCTGCACTCTTATAAAACGGCCTACTTGATAAGCAACTAGATAAAGATATTAAAAAGGGCCTTTGCTATTTATTAATTTTGTAGAGTCGTATCCGCAGTCTTACCGACAGCTAATTGTTATATAATAGAAGATTTGAATCGAGCCCATGACCACTATTTTAGAGATACAAAATGACATGATAATTTGTCTACTCTTACTGTTATTTCAATGACCTTTTGAATCGGCGTAATGATACCTTAATAACACACTAACGGTAAAATACCATTTGGTATGTTTACATTTTTGTTATGAAAAAAATGTGTGTTAGTGTGTTGAATTCACTTTTGTAAGGCCAAATTGTTTGTTGTTTATCTTTGTTCTAAAATCAGGTATCATAGCTGTTATTTGTTATAAAACCACTCTCATAGTAATTTTACTGATGAAATTAGAGTATGTTTTTGATAGATCATTAGTTTGACCCTAAACATTTAATTATTCATTTTGGAATTTTACAGTTTATTTACAAATATGTACACTTAAACTAGGTAAAAAACTTCCTCGAAGTTGTCGCCGCACTGGGAGGGAAGGGTACCTAAAAGACTGGCGGCATTACCCCTTTGTATGGCCAAGCTTATACGTTGGCAGAAAAAGCTACCAGCCCGGCGGTCTCCTGAGACTTCGATAAGTTTGGATGAAATTTCTTTTACCAGTGTGCGTGTTTTGGAATTGAAGTAAATATTTATAACTTAGCAACATAATTAAGATCATGCATATTATGGTCAGTAAAAGCAAATAAATGGTATTAATTACCATAGAATAGGAGCTTTATAGCTAACACCATCACGTATGACAGCATAGCAATTTGAATGAAAACTTTAGCAATGACGTCGCTTTTCCGTGGAAACAGGAGAAGGGTTTTTGACTATCTCTCCATCTTCGTCTATGTCGTTATTATTATTAGCCCATGGAATACCAGCCATGAATGTGTCTAGTCGAGTTAGTGCTTGAAATTTCAACCTAAAGTACTTACTTTTGGTTGAAATTTACTTATTTTGTTTTATTTTTTTATTTAATTTTTAATATACTTATATAATACATACTGTTGAAAACATTTTAAAAACACAAACACAGCAATAACAAACCCAATAAGGAAAACCTAATTAATACCTAATTTTTGAAGTTAGTAATAAAGACAAAAACAAAAAAGTGCAAAATTGCAAAATAATAAAAAAGAAATAGCTTAGATAAGTATGTAATCGTGATGGTAGCCTCCATGGCGCAGTGGAAAACCGCTTGCTTTGCAAACCGGAGGTCGCGGGTTCGTATCCCGCGGGGAGTAACCACTTTGGGTAATTCAGGCCGATCACTTTGTCTGTAAAGTAAGATGTCGGTCTTACGCGTGATCTCTCCCCAGTCGTGTAGGTTTTCAGTCCCATCGGATTATGAGAGGTAAAAGGAAGAGAGAGTGCACTTGTGTCTACGCAAGCAGTTGTGCACTATAATATCTCCAGCATAGATGGCTGATCTTGCGACAGATTGGCCGCTGTGGTCGTATCGGCCAGGAGGAGATCATTATTGTTATAATTGTGGATACAGCCGACGATGGAAATACGTACAATGGAGTAAATCTTAGGATAAAGATGTGACTATAAAAGCAGGTTCAAAATAAATGTAAAGGTCCCTAATTCATTCTACAGGTTTTTGGACCCAGTGCGCACCATATTAGATTACAGATCAACAAGTTCAACGACTAACTATCGGTCGGACCAATCTTCCAGGGATCTCCCTTTACCTTGGCCAACGTAAAACCATTGTAGTATCGAAATCCAACTGAAAATTGCTAATCTATACATAAGGTGGGGTCGGAGAATTTTCGGATTTAGATGACATCCCGTGCTTATCACATTAGCCGCAAACGATGGTTATTGTGGTTGCGGAAGAAAACTCTATTTGTGAAATTATGACCCACCTTACACATGTGAGAAAATAATATGTGTGTAGGTAGGTATAGATTCATCATTCTGATTTTGTGTGATAAGTTCTGTTTTATGTCACTAACGATAAAACCTTGATGAAAAGTGCCTCTCCCTCATTTTTATCTTGTTTTGTGCAGAACCCGCTATCACCTGTTTACAATTGGTTCTTAGAGCCTGCTAGAAGATTTACCGTTTCCTATGCGCTACCATGCTCAGAAAACTCTAAGGCCTAGTACGTCTATAGTCTAGACATTGCTACGCAAGTCCCAAAAATCCCAGCATGCAAAAAGAATTACCTTGCCAACTAACATATCTTCACTTGGCTCTCCCTAGGCAATCAGCTCGTTTTGTCTGTATTAACATAAATTTTATTTAAGACTTCATATAAGTCGGTAATTCTTGCCAATTTTTGACTATCTCTATCTATGTATTAGTAGAATTTGCTTTTGGACCTAGGAACTATAGCGGATTCTCTGTTAAAAAAATTACATTTGTACAACATACATCACGGCCGCTTCGTGAGGGTGCAAACAGAGTTCACGTCGGAAGTGTTACGGTACCCATTGTTCTGAGTTCTCGCGATATGAAAGGATGATAGCACACCATTGTTTTATGGTACCATCCTCAACTGTGGGATGTGGGAAGTAGAAGACGCACACGCAATTAATATTGATGTTGTGGATTTTTATCTATTTTTTATATGGGGATTTTTGTGCAAGTTAATGACTAGATGGGCTGGCCGTTTGCGTAATATACAGCGACACGCTTGCTCATAGGCAGCTGCATTGCACTGCTAATCTGAGATATTTAAGCTCAGTAATTTCATCAGCTTCAGTACCTTTCACATCAAAACAGCACTACACACTGCTGCTTGTAGATCATCTGAAATTGCAGTGGTAACTATTTGCATGTTACTTGCAACGTGGCTACAATCTAATGGACGTTTTTTTATGTTTTTTTTTATTTGACATTTAAAATGAATCCAACAATTCATTGAACCAAATGACTCATCATTTTGTTCACTATTTTGTAATGTAACGTTCCGTTATTGAAACACCATTGTTTTTTAACACACCATGAACTGGATAACTGTTATTTTTTTAATTATTGCACTTGACAGTTAATTTCTGGTAAGATCATCGAACGGGTTACGTTTAACTTAGCTTTTCCTCGTATGGCTAGCCGTTTGTAATACACGACATATCGTGTATTATAAACGGCAGCGTTTGAATGTTAGAATCAGCTTCGGATATGTTTTATACGTAACCTAATGTTATTTCGATTGATCTATTTAATAGTTCGATGTTACTTTCGGTACGATTGTGTAGAAAAAGCTGGAATTTTGCTGGACTCCTCAAGCTTCTTGACGAACTGTATTAATGTACACACAAACACATGACAAATTACATTTGTCATGTGTTTCATAAAAATAAAGAACATGCTTGTTATAGAGGGCAGGTTTAGTGTACCTGCTTAGTAAGGATGACTCTCGTGTCTGCCATTTCATCACAATCCGCTATCGACCGACTCGATAAACAAACACAGTTTGCAGTAATCTTAGTAAATACCATTACTGTGTTTATGTCATGATAAGACATTTCAATCAATTTATTATTTTATAAGTATTGATATGGGTTGTGTGAAAAGAAATATTCTCTTCGAATAGCGTAATGGGCGGCTGGTGCCTGGGTGCACCAGCCCATTAACTTATAAAGATCTTGGTGAGGAAATGTTGTACCTAGTCCTGATAAAAAGTGTAACATGCTTCTAAAAGTCAAGTCAAGTTTAGTCCCAAAAGACTGTTATTTTCTACCTAAGTAAAAAATCTGAACAAGTCTAAAAGCTCGAATATGTCCGGATGGTGATACTAACTAAATCTTATATCTACATATTTTCGTATCCAAATGAATAGATTCTATTCGTTTGGATACGAATAGAATCTAGTCGTCTATTCAATAGAAGTATAGCCACTTCTCATTTCATCATTTACGTAGATATTTTTCACAGAATCTTTGATACCGAGGTGAGGTGACCCATACGGACCGGAAATTTCGCTGATGTTTTCGCATTTGCTCTGGTCTGGCTGGATCTCACTGGCTAATGTAAAAGAAAAGCGTTGCGCGAAATAATGAAATACATATAACGCGTTATTGTAAGTAGAAATTATTTTTGTTGAACGAACGTTAATAATAACTCTATATTTTGTAGTTGTGTCGTAATAATTGTCACGTCGAAGTTAGAAGTAGATGTACGTCCTCACAGCACCTGCTCCAACTTTCGCATTACGTTGTGCAAATGTTGAAGTGAAACGACATTTACAATACGGGTTCCAGGGTCGAGGGTCAGGCTGGCGAGTTGGCCGGTTAGTCAACTTCAGAACACAAACTGTTGTACAAAGTCTAAATGGATCTGGTTGCTCAGCATCGGCGATCAGTGACTGCGATTGAATCGATGCTGTATCAAGTTTTGGCGAATCGTAGCAGGTAGATCACTGTACCAAAATTTCGCGTTGTAATATCTGTATACCGCTTTGGTGCTAGCACTACGTAAGAGAATGATATTAAAGTTGTCCAATTTAGCAAAATTTCTAATGTTGGAGAAGTGGGTGCTACAAAGGTTTTAAAATAAATTTGGGATCAGTTGCAGAGTGCAAACGCCATCGTCTTATAAGATTTTGTCGGTACTTATACCCAGTATTATCCCAATGGCTGGATACTAATTTAACATTATACACGTAAGTTCTATCATTGTCATTTTAAGTAAAAGAAACGCCTGATGAATATTATGAGAAAAAAATACTTATATTAATCGGATTATAATTCCTTCTATACTACCAAGAAGGAATAAGATACGTAACGTACTATTTTAACTCCTTAAATGTTTGAACATTATTTATGTCATGTTATGGCATCTTAGCCTGTTAAAGAGGTACTTTGTCTTTACGTCAGGTGTGGCCGATCTTGACACAGATGTGGATGAATGAGGTGAGGTGCTCGATGTGCACCTAAATAGGTACCTACACATCTCGGAGTGATCTCATTAACGACCACCGTAGAAATTATTGCAGTTGCGAGTTTCGTTACACTTTTACTTTGATTTTACTATCTCTAGCAACTCGAAGTCCTATTTTGCTGTAAGTATAGAATTATAATTAACGTACTATTTACTAGCAAGTGATCATTCAGCTATTAAACTTTTGAGTGCTGAACTTGTTTATTGGAAAAATAGTATGTAGTTACTAACACGTTGAAGGCTAAAAAATCAAGCAAAAAGTTATACGATGATAATCATTTTCCCACGTCTGATAATCGTCTTTGCCGGAATATTTTCTGATAGGAGTGGTTATAGTGGATATATGCGATAATATTTATTATATCAAACAGAAATGTATGATGTGATAATTTATCTCGATCAGATAGCAAACGCAATTGTATGGGAAGTTCTTAAAAGTTATGGCGTTTGAATGATACCAATTCACACTGTTTAAAGTCATTATAACCTTGGTTTATTATTATTTTTAAATACCTAACTCTGTCTATCATTAGGTATACCGATGTATAATTCAAAACAATGTGTGTATTTTATGTTTTTATTTTTTTTATCGATATAAATCAATGCTTGGCTGCAAAGAACAGTGATGTAGTCATGGAGCACAAACTGATTTATTGACAACAATGTAATATATTCACATGAGTATCCTTAAGGGCCTATGCACACCACGCTTATTATTCCACATAAATCAGGTTGTTTTCCCTTGTAATTGTATCGATACAAACGCGCGTCAACGGCGCTTAAAACGGGGTGTTCATTGGCTCATTCATTGGCAAGTTGGAGGTAGTTCCCTAGTCAGATCTATCTCTTTTTCAGCCTGTGGCCACCCAATGCTACTTACCTCTCTTAGTCATATTTTACAAGTGTATTCTTTGCCTTACCTCTCATAATGATATTTGCTCTGCGTATTATTCTCCTCGTGTGTGGTGTGTACTCCGTGACAAAGAATAAATAAATGAGTCGCGCAGGGCCCGTGGTCTTCGTATGTCGTTCAGAGGTCGTGCAAGTAGAACGTGACCGGTAGTTCCCTGCACCTGTTATGGTATAATGCCCATATTTGGAGCGAACGTGTCTATCTATTACCAATTTGTTCGTTACTGGCACAAGTTTTAGAATAATCGTAATCTAAGTTGAGGAGAATTATAGAGCTTTGGATATTGCAGTAATTTTTTTTTCTGCACGGAGCTGTTCGTTTGATATTCCCTGTATCCAATGATATTATAAAACATGGGGATATAAAATATAGATATGTCCCTACTAAGGCACGCCAAAAATTGTGACCCATGTAATTAAGTAAGTACATGCTTATAAAAGACTAAAAAATTATGTTAGTTATTTCTGATCATCTAACTGCAAGCTATTTTACTGCTAACAAAGTAACTGTAATATTGTAAACTAGCTGACCCACGCAGCTCCGCCCGCGCTGTGTTTACGTTAACTAAACTTTCAATAATACATTCGCGTAGAATACAAAACCTCCTTTTTTAAAGTCGGTTAAAAACTTGGGCCCACTTTGTACTTGCCCTCCGAAGCACGGAGACGTTTAGTTCAAATGGTGTTAAACGGTCACCCATCTATTTAATGACCTTACCTAACGTTGCGTAACCTGATCGATTTCCAAACATTGTTAACAACTGTCTATTAGTGTTCCCTTACAAATATTTATTGTAATTATAATGAAAAATTGTTAAAATTGGAGCAAGTGTATAACCAAGTACACATTTTGACTTTAGTCCCCTCTCCCAAAGGAACCGTGCCGAATGTCGGGATAAAAAGTATCCTATGTCCTACCTCGGAGTATTAACTCAAATCATGCCAAGTTTCGTTTCAATCCATCCAGTACTTTCAGCGTGATGCTCAGCCGAGATACAGACAGACAGACAGACAAAAATATAAAAAAAATCATTTTTGGCTTTAGTATCGGTTATAGAATACCCTCCAAACATAATTTTCAAAATATCTTCAATGTACAGAATTGGACCTGTTACAGTTTTATTATAAGTATAGATGGAATAAAATAAGATCAACCTGTCGAGAATAACGAAAAACGCAGTCATTCACAAAAAGTCGTCTAAATCTTTTAAATTCTTCAAAACCACCGGCGTGGTTACGTAATGACGTTACATAAGTTATTTTTTACTATTTGTAGATTTTGGAGTGTCAAAGCAGTGGTCTTATAGCGGTTAACTTAGGTATATATCTGAATTTATAAAAAAATTGTAAAATATTACAATACTTATAAAGAAAACGTGAACACACTAGCAATCAATCTGCTAAACGCACCCTTGGATGACAGAAGCGTACCTGCGGAAAAAGCACATTTTAGCTGTTCCAGTGGTCTATTCCACTTTGATCACCTGGGTGATATCACCTGGGTGATTAAAGTGGAACAATTTATTCCACTTTGATCACCTCGGAATCAAATCACCTGGGTGATTTGAGCTGGGTGATTTGAGTGGAATAAATTAGTGGACTTTGATCACCTAGGAAACAAATCACCTGGGTGATTTGAGCTGGGTGATTTGAGTGGAATAAATTAGTGGACTTTGATCACCTCGGAATCAAATCACCTGGGTGATTTGAGCTGGGTGATTTGAGTGGAATAAATTAGTGGACTTTGATCACCTCGGAATCAAATCACCTGGGTGAACAGTGGCGACTACTATTTTTATTTTTCATTTTGTGTCTTTATATCACCTACATTTGGATTTACAAAATTCAATGTTTAAGCATCGGTACCTACTTTTTATAAGTTTATCCTCACTAGCTAACCCGCGCAGTTTCGCTTGCGGTTAATTAGTTCTTATAGATTGTTTTATAGGTTTCAAACAATCATTAGTAACGCATCCTGACGAAGGTTACCGCATAATCTTTAACCGACTTAAAAAAAGGAGGGGTCTCAATTCGTCTAAAATATACATTTTTTTTTTCATGTATGTTCGCGCATAACTGGCAATTATGAACCAATTTGGAAAATTCTTACTACTTACAAATAAGTAGTAGTTTCTGAAAAAACAAGAATAGCGACTCAGAAAAAAATGGAGGAATGCCTAAAAGATGATGTTTTTATCGCTTTTTAAGGACAAAAATGGTTATAACTCTGGCAAATATTTACCAATTAAAATTATTCTTTTTTTATTCAAAAGAAGGAACTACTGTAATGAATCTGTATAAATTTTATCACAACCGGATTAGAACTTCATGGAGATCCATGATTGATGTGTAGGAATTTATCTGGTAAAAACTATAAAACTGATGTTCTCCAATACATTACTCTGACAAATGTGAACCGATTTCGATTATTCTTTTTTTAGTCGAGAGAGTAAACTACTATGATGATTCCAAGCAAATTTCATTACGACTGGATAAAGTGTTCCTGAAGAAATATGAATTATGGAAAAAACTATGTCGATGATAATGTGATAACCTACCTAGATAATTTTACCGTCTTCGATGGTTAAAAACATCGATATAATATATAAACTAGATTTGGTGTCACGGTTCTAAAAGTGGTAGCAAGAAATAGCGCCCTTGTGTCGCTATTTCTTTACAAGCCACATCCTGACAAATTTATTTTTGCCGATAGGAGTGTCGCTACTGTCTATATGAAAGTGTCAAACTACAAGTCATTATCATTCTAAAATCGTTAGTTCACGTTTCCGCCACCAGCACAGATAAGTTTGCAACCTCTGCGACTACATTTTAGATGTCATTTTGTTCGTGAATGTTTATCTAGTTTGTATATTATATTGACGTTTTTAACCATCGAAGACGGTAAAATTATTTAGGTAGGTTATCACATTATCGTCGACATCGTTTTTTACATAATTCATATTTCTTCAGGAACACTTTATCCAGTCGTAATGAAATTTGCTTGGAATCATCATAGTAGTTTACTCTCTCGACTAAAAAAAGAATCATCGAAATCGGTTCACATTTGTCAGAGTAATGTATTGGAGAACATCAGTTTTATAGTTTTTACCAGATAAATTCCTACACATCAATCATGGATCTCCATGAAGTTCTAATCCGGTTGTGATAAAATTTATACAGATTCATTACAGTAGTTCCTTCTTTTGAATAAAAAAAGAATAATTTTAATTGGTAAATATTTGCCAGAGTTATAACCATTTTTGTCCTTAAAAAGCGATAAAAACATCATCTTTTAGGCATTCCTCCATTTTTTTCTGAGTCGCTATTCTTGTTTTTTCAGAAACTACTACTTATTTGTAAGTAGTAAGAATTTTCCAAATTGGTTCATAATTGCCAGTTATGCGCGAACATACATGAAAAAAAAAATGTATATTTTAGACGAATTGAGACCCCTCCTTTTTTTAAGTCGGTTAAAGATTATGCGGTAACCTTCGTCAGGATGCGTTACTAATGATTGTTTGAAACCTATAAAACAATCTATAAGAACTAATTAACCGCAAGCGAAACTGCGCGGGTTAGCTAGTGAGGATAAACTTATAAAAAGTAGGTACCGATGCTTAAACATTGAATTTTGTAAATCCAAATGTAGGTGATATAAAGACACAAAATGAAAAATAAAAATAGTAGTCGCCACTGTTCACCCAGGTGATTTGATTCCGAGGTGATCAAAGTCCACTAATTTATTCCACTCAAATCACCCAGCTCAAATCACCCAGGTGATTTGATTCCGAGGTGATCAAAGTCCACTAATTTATTCCACTCAAATCACCCAGCTCAAATCACCCAGGTGATTTGTTTCCTAGGTGATCAAAGTCCACTAATTTATTCCACTCAAATCACCCAGCTCAAATCACCCAGGTGATTTGATTCCGAGGTGATCAAAGTGGAATAAATTGTTCCACTTTAATCACCCAGGTGATATCACCCAGGTGATCAAAGTGGAATAGACCGTTCCAGTAGCTAGTAACGCGGGATAGTCCCTCAGATACCACAACACAGAAGAAGAAGAAAATCAAGTGTTTGAATTAACAATAACCACGCCACGCCCCCTCTAGTGATATTATTAGCAAGGGGGTTATCACTGCCTCCTACCGTACTGGAACCAGTCGATATTACACGAGATGATGGCAAGAGGCCTGATGGTATCACTTTAATACCATGGCAACATGGAAAGCCGTTGGTGTGGGATGCGACATGTGTCGATACTCTTGCTGCGTCCCACACCCTGACAACTTGTATGACGGCTGGAGGGGCTGCGGCGACCGCTAGTGATGCAAAGCGGCGCAAGTATGCAGTCCTAGGTTCCAGCTATATATTTGCGCCCTTTGCGGTGGAGACCATGGGGCCTTGGTCTCATGACGCACGGAAAAGAATGGTGAAAGAAATTTCATCCAAACTTATCGAAGTCTCGGGAGACCGTCGGGCTGATAGCTTTTTCTGCCAACGTATAAGTTTGGCCATACGAAGAGGTAATGCCGCCAGTCTTTTAGGTGCTCTGCCCTCCCAGTACGGCGCCAACTTGAAGTCTTTTTTTGGATTAATCTTCCATCTATCCCCAGCTATCTCCAAGCCACCTGCCAAGCGTGGGGATTATGACAACCCCTCCCTTTAAAAGGGGAGGCCTTTGTTTAGCAGTGGTCATCTTTCGGCTGCTAATGATGATGATGAACCAAGAGGGATCGTAATGTAATTATCATAGTGTTGATTCTCGAGACCTACAGCAAATAAAATACGCGTAAAATGTATTAAGTCCAAAGAGGCATTTTTACTAGACTAGATTTTTACTAGATACACAAATTTTGCGAATTAGTGAAGTTAATAAAAGGTTTTTTGAGCATATTTCATACCGTTGGAAAGGGGATAGACCAGAGAAGTTTTTAAAAGAATTCGAAGATCTCGATTGCTTTTAGTTTCGTTTTATAACAATTTAGAGTTGATTTTTATAAAAGCAAGATGTCATTGATGACCTCTTCTTTCGGCCAAATCAATTTGGCAAACGATGCATCAAACACCCTGTATACTTCTCACTTCTCACAGAGCATCGACAGAGCGTTACCGTAGGAACAGGAAATGCATACCTATGTCTTTTGTATTCGTAGGAATCAATGCTATTTTCTTTGTCGTATGGTTAGTGGCCAACCTGGTGCCATGATTGTTCAAGCTGTGGCTGTGACTTGGCTTTACGACTACTGTCTAGATGGCAACAAACGGGACCGACCTTTTACGCACCCTTCGAAGCACGTAGACGCTCAGTTCATATGCCACTAAACGGTCACCGATCTAGCGACAAACCTTGTCTGACGTTGTTTAACCATCTAATAGTTTACCGAACAGTGATTTTAACTGGCTATGACGTCTCGCAAAGTTTTTTCAAGGTCGTTTTATTTTCGTGCGTTCGTCGTTAAGGTAGAGTCCCAGTGGGGCTGTTTTGATTTTGAGAAGGCTTTCCTGATGTACCCTACAGTCTCTTACAAATTAAAAGGGAACTAGAAGGGATTTTCCTATTTTATAAAAATACCAAACAGAGATCTGTGACAGGGTTACCTTTTTCGATTTCGTGGATGAACCCTTTAAAAGGTCCCCCCGCATTCCCGTGGACCCCTTACAGGTCACCGGAGTATATTGGATTCTTAACCACTAAAACTTCCGCAGTTGTCACTTCGTCACATAAGAGAGGTCCTAGGCTCTCCGGTGGGGTCTGCGCCAGGTACCACCCAGTATCTTTGTCTGTTAAGCCACCGCCAGGGGGCGCATTATAGCTCCCCAGGAATACAAAACGTCAATCTAAACTATTTGATTATTTAATAATTTCATTTAAATTTTTGTGTAAATTACAAAATGCTTTTTCATTGGCAAAAACAACGCCTTAATATAATCATTTCATAAATATGCATGATGGTAACAAACATCGGAACCGCAAACCATATCGGTAAAATACCGCACGAATCGGATGCGATGTATTTAGGTATTTGACTGGAGTTCATTGGCTTGTAATCGTCTTTGCTTTGATTAACACCTGTCTTCGATCGTGCAAAAACGTTTACAAAAAATAACTTGTTTTAATATAACCGGGAGTGACCTTGCTTAGCTGCTTTTCGATTTCCGTAACTATATATTAAATAGATATACAGACAAAACTTTACGGTGGACCGTAAGAATTATAAAAGAAAAAGAACCAATGGCTATGTAGAGATATGCAATAATGGTCGACTTTACTTTTAGGAGAGTCCTCCAGAGTATCTTATTCTGTCTTAACTTTTACTTAGCTGTTTATATAATAATAATAATAATCCGCGGGCAGCTTGTGGAAAGTTGTTGGTGAGTAACGACTCCACGAACCCGAGTGCTCCAGGGAGTAGGTTAGGGCCTCGGCGTGTCTTCATCGTCCGAGTGGAAACCGAAGGAGATCCGCAGGACTCTCAGCGCTCGCTTAACTTAATTGGTCGTTTAGACAGGAGCTGTTAAAGCTTGGCTCCAGGGGTGGAAGTGTTAAGTGCCGCAAGTAACTTCGGAGAAAGCACAGGCCACACCTCTCCACACCCCTGAGCCAGTCACACCGTTATTCGCTGTCGACTTCTGACGGCGCTAGAGAGCCCATCAAGTGGGCGACCTGCGAGTTGCGGTAGAAAAACATAATTTGTTAAGTATGGCAAGTGACCCCACCCTTTTACAATACCTTGTTTCCAGGCTATCAAGTGTTGAACAAATAGACTAGAATTCTTTCCACATACTAACAAGAAAGGTTTCCAAATGTTTTTCTGGAAGAAATCGCAATTTACGCTAGGACTGCCAATTGTATACTCTAATATTTAGAATTTAGTATATTTAATGTTTTTCCCTGTGTGGTGCAATAAAGATTTATCTGTATAACAAAAGTACCTAAACCTGCCGAGATCAACTACTGTATGATTTATAATTTTCAGTGGTTGATCCCGGAAGGTATTACACACCATTTTATTCTTCGAAAGGGCCCCTATGTGTTGGATCCGTCCCCACGCAAGCCAAATAGTAGACCGGGCGAAACCCGAGATATCACATTCTGGGATTACTCAATAACTATTCCGTCCAGCTTTTATAATGCCGTCTGAAAACATTGCCGTGTTGATGCAATGCAACCGTTTAATATTATTAAATTTTTGAAAAGTGTGCGGTAATCGAATAGATTACTGAAATATGTTATAAATATATACCGCCGACTTCTGCAGTTTGGTACTAAGGCTTAATAGTATATAAACGTGCTTCCAACCCCTGCTATCGTCGTATGAACAGACACACGGTGTATGTACACTCTTAATACGAGTGCGTACCTACACTCTTACTTGTTTGAAATAATGAGCAGGCGTGTCGATTACGATGTTGTGTGCAAGAGACAAGTAACTACATAAACCTTATTATCGGTACCCAGGAAACGTTATATCTTATTTAACAGTTGCGCAAACTACGTTGGCTCAGCATTTGTTTGTATGCCAAGGCGCAGCTCACAGTATAGATACATATTAAGTGGTTCCGCGCCGCCGCCCACCCACCGCTGCTCACCTGAACCGCCAGGATGCGGCCTGGACAGGGTTGTCAACATACTATACAAAATATTCATAACCTCCGTGGCGCAGTGGGAAAACCGCTTGGTTTGCAAACCGGAGTTTACGGCTTCGAATCCCACGGGGGACAACAACGTTGTGTACAACCTTGTTATTCTTTACTGGCTAGGACAATGCAGGCCAATCACCCAATTGTCTGTAAAGTCAGTCAAGTCTGTCTGTAATCTATGCGTCGGATGGACATGTAAAAAGCCGGTCCTGCACCTGACATCTCCCCCGATCGTGTTGGCCTTCCGTCCCATCGGATTGTGAGAGGTATAAAGGAAGAGAGAGTGCACTTGTGTCTGTCTATGTAAGAATTTGTGCACTATAATATCTCCCGCGTAGATGGTTGATCTTGTGAAAGATTGGCCGCTGTGGTCGTATCGGTCAGGAGGACATTATACACAATACAACGAAACTCGCGATGTCAGTACACGCACGCTCTACAATCATAAATATCATGAATTTTAGAATTAAAGAGCGGTAGCATAACGAGAACGCTCGATTGAAATGCTGAAAATTAGAGTAGCCACACTAGAGAACCTTAAAAAATCAAAATATCTTTATCATGCATATGCCGCATTATGGGGCTTACTTTTATCCAACTTTTTTAGAACTATCACCGGATCCCAAAGCGGCCACAACTGAGAAAATTCAAAGCGGCCACAACTGAGAAAATTCAAGCCAAGGCAAGCAAGAAACCTTGTGGGCTGGTAATTTTTTCCTGTATTTTGGTTCTCACAGACATAAATATTATATCAGTGTTAATGTGTAACAATGTAAATAAAAAGGACCAAAACAAATCAAATGATCAAAAGGACTGGTCAGACCGGTGCCCAAGCAGCACACGCATGAGTATGACTTGAGTTTTTTTTTTTGCGAATGATAGTCGCTAGTGGCGGTGGGTCTTAAAATGAACATGGACAAGACGAAGATCATGTCTAATGTCCATGTTGCACCCGTACCGGTAGTTGTTGGGAACGATACACTCGAAGTTGTTGACCACTACGTATACCTAGGACAAACTGTCCAGTTAGGTCGGTCCAACTTTGACAAAGAGGTCGCCCGAAGAATCCAACTCGGATGGGCAGCGTTCGGGAAACTACGCGATATCTTCTCGTCCAAAATACCGCAGTGCCTGAAGACGAAGGTTTTTAACCAGTGTGTGTTGCCAGTGATGACATATGGTACTGAGACGTGGTCTCTAACGGCTGGCCTTTTAGAAAAGTTCAGAGTCACACAACGAGCCATGGAGAGAGCTATGCTCGGAGTTTCTTTGCGCGACAGAATCCGAAATGTGGAGATTCGCCGAAGAACTAAGGTCACTGACATAGCTCTCAGAATCTGCAAGTTGAAGTGGCAATGGGCAGGCCACATCGCTCGAAGAACCGATAACCGTTGGGGAAGAAAGGTTCTCGAGTGGCGACCACGAACCGGAAGACGCAGCGTTGGCAGGCCTCCCACTAGGTGGACAGACGACATTGTGCGCGTCACAGGTAACCGGTGGATGCAAATAGCCAATTGTCGTTCATTGTGGCGTTCTAAGGGGGAGGCCTATGTTCAGCAGTGGACGTCTTCCGGCTGATGATGATGATGATGATAGTCGCTCTTGGCCGCAGATGGCCATTACAGCTTCACCGGACAAGGGTGAGTATGAGTTGAGAAGCTTTTGCCGCCATCTATTATACAAGGCCTTTTCCTTGTGTGTTAATGCGTTTCCCACCACTGCTGCATAATCTCTTCTTACTAGGTGGGAATGTGGTCAAGATGTATTCTCTTCACATACTCAAAAAACAAAACACGTCTCCTCTCCAGTAACTAACTTAACTGAACAATCACTGGGAAAAAGCGCGTATTTTATAACAGTCGTAATCAGATAGTGTCATGAAAAAATTAGCCATGTAGTACTTTTACACTATGCTGGATGGCTGCAGTAATCGACTTTATTGCTTCCTGCACACAACCATAACGTATAAGATTTAAAATTCATCAAGTAATCAGAAAAAATAATAAAAAAATAGACAAATTTAGACAACTAAATTGCAGTTGCTGCTCCTATGATACAATTAAAATCAAGGGTTGTTGACAACCCTACAGCTGGATGAGTCAGAACCACCTGCCTGTGAGAGTATAAAAACTGTACCTGGTGGCAAATTGCTTACAAGCCGACGAACCGTGGACCCTACACATTATTTTAAATAGTTCCCTGGCTAGAAAGGTTTTTGAACTTCGGCTGTTAGTACTTTTTTATAGGTGGTGCTTCCTGAAAAAGAAATGATTTAAATGTTAGTTTATGTAGTACAGACTTTATGTCTGAATGTTGGATTGTGCAATTGGTCATTTAGACAGATCAAAAATACACATTATATCTGGGAGGCAAAAAGGCCACTTTCGGCGAATCATAATACTTTTTTTATTCCACGGTATCATCATCGTCACCAGCTGGAAGACGTCCACTGCTGAATATAATCCTCCCCTTGTAATGCCACAATAAACACAATTAGCTATTTGCATCCACCGGTTACCTGCGATGCGCACAATGTCGTCTGTCCACCTAGTGGGAAGCTTGCCTATGCTGCGCCTTACGGTTCGTGGTCGCCACTCGAGAACCTTTCTTCCCCTCGGTTATCGGTTCTTCATGCGATGTGGTCTGCCCATTGCTACTTCAACACTATTTACTAAGTAACATATAAAACTGATGATTTTATGTAATTGTTTATTCCGAGTTTTATGTTGAATTGATAGGTACTTATTACTATACCAAACCTAAAAGGTATAAATTCTTATGGTGATTCTTAGAGCGATGTCGGTGACATTAGTTTTTCGGCGAACCTCCTCATTCCGGATTTTATCGCGCATAGAAACTCCGATCATAGCTCTCTCCATAGCTCGTTGTGTGACCCTGAGCTTCTCGAGACTACGTCTCAGTAAGTGCCACAGCAATTATGTCAGGACTGGCAACACACACTGATTAAACCTTCGTCTTCTGGCACTGCAGTATTTCAGATGAGAAGATATCGCGTAGTGTCGCGTAGTTTTCATAGTATCATAGTTTAAAACATAACGTATTATTTTTATGTCAGTATAAATTAAAAAAATGCTAATAATGAAGATTGATAGATATCGATATACTTATATCGATTGTTCGATTAAACATGTGCGTTATTAATAAGTAATTTATATTTTAGTCTACGTATCCAGTTCCGTAGCATAATGTCGTATACGTATTATAAATACAAACGCAATGTACCGGATCTAATGTGGGTAGATAAAGCACTCACACGAATTTTGTACGTGAGCTGAATGCCTTCGTAGACTTCGTACAGTGCTGTATAATATTAACCGATATGTTATGTTGGTATTTAAGCACACTATTTACTAACATATAAAAATAATTATTTTATGTATATTGAATTAATAGGAACTTTTTTGTATTAGGCAGTATTAGACTGATAAGCTTGTAGTAGGTACAAATATGTAATTTTAGGAGATTCGGCACAAACTAAGTGTTAATCAAGTACATACGTTTCTACTGACTTATTACATATGTAACAAGTTATGATGAACATTTGGCTCACTATTACTGGTCTTTCCCTAAGGAGGTACCTAGTTATAATACTCAAGAGAGTTAAGGTAGAGTGGCAGGGAACATTTACACGAAGTAAAAAATCGCAGCCAAATAACGAAGGAGATTTGTTTGCTTGTCGAAGTGGCTAAGAAGTGGCCGTATGGGTGTTAGACTTGTTCAAGCTGCGCTTAGGGCCGGCGCAAATATGGTTGAGCGCAGCGCAGCGCATTTTTCACTGTCAAACTATTATCGACATTGTCCTCATTGAAATAATATCCAAAATCAATTAACACAACCCTTCTCACGCAGTCGCTTCGATGCTCTTCAGGAATAAATTATTGTGTTATTTGATTTTGGATATTATTTAAATGAGGACAATGTCTATATTAGTTTGACAGTGAAAAATACTCTGCGCGGTGATGGCGGAGCGCAGATGATAATGTGCGCCGGCACTTAGGTGACTACACACAGAACTTACTTTTTATAAGTCCTCCGTGGCATGAAGACGCTCAGTTTAAATATTACTAAACGGTCACCCATCTATGGATTGATCTTGACGTTGACGTTGCTTAACAAACGGTTTACTACAGATTGGCTAAGTACTAGCATATGACGAAGTAAACATTTTCTTTGAACCCAAAGCATATTTAGACTCTTTAATAGTGGGTAAAGGAAAAGCCATCAAAAAGAATAAAATACCATCAAAAAGAGGAAATTGCAATATCTGGGGCACATTATGAGAAATCAAAAGTACAATCTGTTAAAGCTCATAATGCAAGGAAAAATACAAGGACGCCGAAGACCCGGACGACGAAGAACATCTTGGCTCAAAAATTTAAGACAGTGGTTTGCACTGAGCACTAAGTCACTGTTTAGAGCATCAGTAGACAAGATAAGAATTGCCATGATGGTCGCCAACCTCCGATAGGAGATAGCACCACAAGAAGAAGAAAGGAAAAGCCGACGAAGATAATAATGTCGCCGAGTATCGCCGCCGACGACGACGCGTCGACATGTCGTCGGCCAAGTATCGTGTATGGCAGTCTTTATTTGTTACGTAAGCAATAACGACGCGTGCGCATAAGACAATAAGGCAACGGCCACTATTGGGATTGTATTGTTGTCTGTAAATATACACAAATGCCCTGTTGGGAAATAAATAAACCTTGTTATTAGCTGTCTTGAGTTCTTTAATTTTCTTTTATAGTTATCTTATATTATAGGTAGGCAGATAAAATATGCAGGGACCGTTCAGGTAGGTACCACCATCGCAGTGTTAGATATTCTGCCGGTAAGCAGCAGTATGTAAACATAGGTCGATTACCATCAGGCGAATGCCTTACTTGTCTCGTCACCCGGTTAGATTTGCGGGGGGCATGGGACTGGTCATCGTTGGGCGACGACGTGGTATAGGAGCTGCGTCGTCGCAAGCACCGCGACCGGGGGAGCGTGCATTTCTGCTTCCCCTGGGACGTGCTCTAGTGGGAATCTGGCGCTGCAGAAACTCTGGTGAGGTCCAAACGGATTGCCCAGAGTTTCTGCGTACCTAGTCTCTATAAAGGCCACCAGGGGGGTTTAAGTGGGTAAAAATCCCACATAACCCTCCTCCGCCCCTACGGAGGCTGGATTGAAGGTTTTCTCTACTCCCACAACAGGGCTTAAAAAAAAAACTCGATTGATTCGGTAAAATACTTGAAATATTTGTCAGTTATAGGTGCTGATCCACAACTTCATGGGATACCGTTAAAATTTACAAATATAATGCTGCGTGGACCGGACGAAACGGTTTTAAAATTAAAATTGATCGTTGTGTATGGGAATTATTCATAGGTATGTATCGCGACGCGTTAGGCTTCCCGTGAACTAAATGGGGACAGCCGTGCATGACAATGCGACGCTTGGTGTTTTCTGCTCTCAGTCTGAGTTATTGTCACAGAGTAAATAACGAAACGAGGATTCTGATGCCGTTATTTAGGATAACTGTGTCTCTGCTAGAGTTTTTTTTTTCATAATAGGTATATCATATTCCAGACATGGCTAATATTATTAAAATGAAGGACAACGCTATCCCTAAGATGATGACGGGACAGGTTTGGATATGACTTTCTATAATAATCTTTCAAAAAAGAAAAAGAATAGATTACAGTTTTCAAAAAGAAGGTAAAATATAGCCGCTATTTAAATGTCCAAACAAATCATTAATTAAAAACTGAAGTATGCATACAAGATATTTTAGTTAACATTTTGAAGTGGCAAAACGATTGTTGCCTTTTCGAAAAGCTGGTACTAGCAACTTTCTTTTCAAAGCGTGTGTAACATTAATTCATCATCATCGTATCTAATTACTTAGATATAATGCTAACAAGGCGTTTAAAATATCGTGACAGATACATAGTCGAGCTTATAAGGTATCATTTTCACCGAAGGTTGCGCAACACTGACTCATGGTGCCAAATAAAGTGGTGCAGTTGGATAGGTGGGTTGTTCGACGCTTGCGCATGTACTGAGCTGACTTCTCAATGGGTTGGGTTTTCGGTGAAGCAAGCCGTCATGCATAGCCGACGGTGCGTGACGCCTGCGTCCGGGCTGAGCCCTCCGAAACATTAAACGCCCAACCCCATGGCAATGAATAAAGGGAAATAACGCTGCCACTTGTTGATGCCTGTTTACCGATCTCTTATATCTGAATTGGTTTGATTGTGTAACGTTTTCCATTCAGTTATTTGCCGATTAGAACATAAGCTTATGTAGGGTTTGTTGAAAAGCTCTTACTCAATGATATTTTAAACAATAGATATGCCATTAGCGCTCGCCAGACGTCCAGCGAGTATCCCCCAACTGGGTTTTGTAGCAGTTAGTCGCACGCCCATAGATAAGAGTATATTACTTAGAAATAGATAGGTAACTCCCGCGTCAAAACGCGCCCCCCAACACCAGCGCCTCCAGCGGTGTGATTTGAAACTTTAATAGCCTCGAGAATTTTTAATAAAAAAAATAGCTAAAACTTTGTAGTATTCGATATAAAGTACGCGGTCGTCAATAGTATATGCATTAAGGAATGAAATAAAAAAAGAAAAATGATTTCGAACTCCATCCACAGCCCCACCCATGGGTTGGGGTTCGAACCCGCGCCCCCTAGACTTCGTATTAATTTGATTCCAACCTATTTACCGCTACCGCTGTAAGTCATATGACGTCAGATGCAAAATACTGATCTACTATCTCAGTTTCATTCCGAACAGAGAAAAGTTGCAAATCACGCCGCAAGAGGGTGCTACTGGTAGCTTTTTCCATTTCTTCTAAGATACCATACCATGCGCACGCCGTCCCGCGTAGTTAATGCGACATCGTGACGTCTATCATAAAAAATTGAAAATGCCGTCCTGCGTATTTATAATGTGCACAAATTACCAGGCAAAAGTAAATAAACAGTCAGGAATAATATAGCACATGTAACTTTGAAAAAATAATTTGATTTTCAATTTGTATTTCAATTTTCATAATAATTTTGTAAGAAATAATTGTAAAATTGAATGTGTCAGTTGACAAGATGACACTGACAAGCGTTTAACCAACGCTGACAACGGAACGCACAAAATATAGCCATCTCGTTTTCTCTTACTTTTCTCGTTATGTATCTGTCCTTGTCAGACTATAGATAGGAAAATGTATATCTAGGTATAGCTAACTACAAGTGAGACAACTTTTATCGTGCGTTAGTAGGGATATAACATATCTTTAGTAAAATATCATTGCTCTTACTGAAGACCTATTTCCAAGTGTCTTAATTTACAGGATGCCCATAAATAACGTGATTAATAAGATATTTTGTATAGGAACTGAAAATACCTAAACTTACCTGAATGATCCAATATGAAAAGGGCTGTGGGCTAGTTCCAACAGCCTCCTGAAGGTCATTGCAGATCATTTCGACTGTCCCATAATCCACCACATAAGTATGTTACATTGTTTTAGAAAATAGTTTAAGTTTTGTATGTAATTTGTGTTTTACTATGGACAAAATGTCTGAAATAAAAGGTTTGCTATTATTATATCATTAAATCCTAACTGGGATGAGAATCTGACGTTTACAGAAATGTCACTTACCACTGACCACCAATGCAATATGCATCTCGCATCTAAACAAACATTTCTAAGTACCTTGAATAATACAAATACATGTCCTATATGTTCGTATCTACGTTCAAGGTCCAAGGTCCATGGTCCATGTCACTTTTAAATAGATAATACTAGTGACACCAAAGTGACATAGATATCGTACACAGGGGTCGATCTATTTAGTTCAATCCTACACCGTATCTACGATGGAAATTTCATTGTAAATTGAGACCAGCAGCCCAGTGGCCTTGATCACTGGTGTTTGGTTCCGAGCCAGCGATCTCGACACATGATGCCAAGCAACCCAGCACCGGCGAGAGCAATCTGACACCGGCTCTAGATAACCGGATCATGTGGTAGCAGATTAGTGTGGCATTTCTTTCACTTAGTATATATTCTATCGCAATATAGCAGTGTGTAAATACTGATGTTTTCTGGTGTTCATGGCAATGAAGAAATGGGAGAAATTATTAGGCAAAGAGCGGAACGAGAGGTGACGAGCGCCAGTGCAATGCGACTGTCTATCCGGCTTGTCGCGAAGGCGAAATACGCACTCGTCTCATCATTATACTATTAAATTTAACATAATTGGTACAACATGGCACTCCGGGGTTCCGGTGGTTGTGATAGTGTTCCATTCCTAAGTTGGTGGAAGTTTACTTAATTAGTTGTTTCTGTCGCTTAATTACATACTTAATTCATTTCTTTCGGTAGTTAATCTTAAGGGCGCGATGGCCAAAGCACTACATTCGCACTAGCTAGTTCGTTTAACTTGCGCGGATGGTAACATATCCTTTTCGCCTGAAGTTTGCGAAAAAGGAACAAAACCAAAGATATTATATATAGAAGATAAACATAGTCCGATAAAAAATGAAACCAAAAAAGAAAAACCTATGTGTGAGTGAATTGTTTATGTGTAAAGGAAAAAAAGTGTTGTTAAAAAGTACTACGTACGTAATCGATATCGATGATATTTTGTGTGAATATATACACAATCTGTATGATATAAAATTGATGTTGATTTAAAACAAGTTACTAATAACCTTTAGTATTGCAAATCTCATAATGAAATTGTCAAATTGTCAAAAGTGGTAAAACAGTAATTCTAAACAAAAATTGTAGTTTATTTTTGCTGTAAACATCGTAAATCGGATCATGAAAATAAGCATGCATTATAAATAATAATTATTAAAGTTAAGTATATATTAAAGTTAAGTTAAGTATAGGTGAAGGAGCTACCCCTATGAGATTCTTGAGAAGTATGCAATATTTCTAAATAGTATAAAACCAAAACATTAGGCGGACGTGTTGGTCTAACAGTTCAACATCCTGGCTGGCTACCCAATAGGTCATTGGTTCGATTTCCACCAAGTGTCTGGGTTTTATTTATCTATTAAGTATGTATTTACAAATAAAAGTATATGAGTATGTATAAGTAAAAGTTGCCTGGTTTCCATAGTAGAGGCTCTGCCTTGTTTGGGATCAGATCACCATGTGTGGAGATCAAAGTGGAATAGACCTTCGTCCCAGGTTATTATCATAAAGACAAACAATATACTTATATTGTAAAATACATACTTATTGCGAACTGCTAATACGAATACTGCTGCTGCTTTACGAATTGCTAATTCTGTGGAGACGCGTGGAGTGTACAGCTAGATTGTGTTTGTTCCGGGTGTTTACATTATGCTGGTCACTATTCTTTTCAAAAGCACTTATGTTTTTCTTTACATACAACAAATTTTCATAAATATATTGTGATACAACCGTTAGAATATCTATTTCTTTAAATTTCTCTTCTTCTTCTTTAAGTTATCACCAGAGAATCAAATTTGCCGACGTAGCTTAACGAATTACCAGACTGGAGTGGCTGCTCATATTTGCTGTAAAACCGATGGTCATTGGGAAACAGTGGTTTTGGAGTAGACACCACTAACCGGTAAACGCAGTGTAGGAGGTTCTGTGTTTCTAGGTTCTGATTTTATTTTCTGACTAACGACTTGACTATAAAGTTCAGTATAGGTGAAGGAGCTACCCCTATGAAATTCTTGAGAAGTATGCAATATTTCTAAATAGTATAAAACCAAAACATTAGGCAGACGTGTTGGTCTAACAGTTCAACATCCTGGCTGGCTACCCAATAGGTCATTGGTTCGATTTCCACCAAGTGTCTGGGTTTTATTTATCTATTAAGTATGTATTTACAAATAAAAGTATATGAGTATGTATAAGTAAAAGTTGCCTGGTTTCCATAGTAGAGGCTCTGCCTTGTTTGGGATCAGATCACCATGTGTGGAGATCAAAGTGGAATAGACCTTCGTCCCAGGTTATTATCATAAAGACAAACAATATACTTATATTGTAAAATACATACTTATTGCGAACTGCTAATACGAATACTGCTGCTGCTTTACGAATTGCTAATTCTGTGGAGACGCGTGGAGTGTACAGCTAGATTGTGTTTGTTCCGGGTGTTTACATTATGCTGGTCACTATTCTTTTCAAAAGCACTTATGTTTTTCTTTACATACAACAAATTTTCATAAATATATTGTGATACAACCGTTAGAATATCTATTTCTTTAAATTTCTCTTCTTCTTCTTTAAGTTATCACCAGAGAATCAAATTTGCCGACGTAGCTTAACGAATTACCAGACTGGAGTGGCTGCTCATATTTGCTGTAAAACCGATGGTCATTGGGAAACAGTGGTTTTGGAGTAGACACCACTAACCGGAAAACGCAGTGTAGGAGGTTCTGTGTTTCTAGGTTCTGATTTTATTTTCTGACTAACGACTTGACATAAATACCTGGTGGCGTATGGGTAAATTAAAGTAAGTAAAGTTTAATCATAATAATAGGTTCACAGGGTATCGATAGCGGTAAAATAACTTTATTTATGTAAGAACAAGATCATCTGTTTTTCAATTGGAACTGCTAACAAACATAATTTATTTAGTGTTATCGTTTCCTAAAGGAACTGGTACTGACTTATATTTTTTTCAGTGTCATACATAAGTACAAGTAAATTAAATAAGGTACAGCCTCTTATTAGGCAACGTTGATGTTGTGACACACTTTGTATAAAACATTTTGCCTCAAAATGTATATCGCAGACAGAAATCAAAATCTTTATCACAGACACTGGAATATTGTAGGGATTCCATCCATCCTAGTCTTTAATCCGCATCTATTTTGTCTTATCAAAGAATTATTTTGATAATCTGAAAGAATACATTTGAATTATTATTATTATCATATCAATTTACATAAAGAATATAGAGACTGCAAAATATTTTTAGACCGTATAAATATAAACTCCTTGAAACAAAAACAAAAAGACGTAGAATTTATATTTGTGCCACTAATAAAAACTATTTGCTTTAATATCGATATCGATACTCATGACGTCAGGACTTTTTCAAGCCCTATTGTAAACAAATCGTTTTACATTTTACACAAAATATCCCGCTATTCTTCATATAAAAGTAATAAATTATGATCAGTTTGAAGAAAAACATGTATTCTACGATATTATTAGGATTTTCAACCAAATTTTCAACCAAAACCATAAAAATATAGCAAGCAAAACCAATTACCATCAATTACCTGTGAAATGTTTACTTATTCGTTGTATTACGATTTGTAACATCACATGCACTTATTGCACAAGCCACCATAATGGAACAATAATATTTTATATTATAAATTTGAGATCGTGCTAAATTATTATGATTTACTTTGACAGTAAACAGACCGCGAGGCAGCGTTGCAGTGGCTAATGTCAAAAGTGATGCGGAATAAAAAAAAAGAATTTTATCTCTGCCTCTGTTGCACTCGTGCAGTTTGTATTTGATTAGAACTTCTCCTTCCCACGCTATGTTCATCTTTTTGAACGTAGTGAAAAAAATCTTAAATCTATGAACAAAACCATTCAAATTATTGTTAAAACTATGGTGGCTATAAATAAATTAACTCAATAGTTTTTTCAGTTGTTTTTAATATTAATTGAGGAAACACGGAAACATTTACAATTGTTAAAATATAAATATAAACATGACTAACTTGTCATACCTAGGTACATAAATTAAAATAAAGGTGATATCCACTTTGGTCTTATGTAAAGTTGGTAACAAGGCGGAGATGGTACGCGGTATGTGGTAGGTATTTAACTTTCCTAAGGTGATCAACAAATTATCTATCTCTATCTAGACCACTGGAATAGCTTATACCTATTACTTATAAAGCGTATGTATAGACGGTGCTATACCAAGTTGACTTTTACGACATGCGTGGGATAACAAGAATCATTCCCACAGTATAAAATAGGACACATGGACTAAGTATTATGTTTCTGGTGCACGTGACACACTGAAGACGGACACTTATACACATTACAAATTAATGAAATATGACTAATAAAAACTCATAAATAATTTTAAAAGAAACTAATGACAAAAAAATTAATACATAAATATAATTAATATCGAGTTCATAATAGTATTTAATTATTTCAATGGTATCGCTACAAGGAATATTGTTTTTTTACAATGTCTATAATTAGGTTTATGTTATTATAAATAATTTTATTTATTATCTAACGCGAGATAAAGTTCCCTAAAAACTTATCGATTTGACACAAATAGCTTTGTCTACTATCTGTACAAGCCGATTCCGAATCAAAATTCGTGTCACCGGGGAATCTAAACTTAGATATCCAGTTGCGAAACTAGAATGAAAACCTGGAAAATTGATGGCAAATTTCCAACTGGATCGCTGGAAATTGTTTAATGAACCGCCATTTATTTTAAGTTTTCGATGAATTATGTATGTATATGTTTTATTTATCTTCTATAAATAAAAATAAATAGCTGTCTGTTAGTGTCGCTAAAACACATAAACAGCTTGACTGATATGTATAATTTTTGTTTTGTTTTATTCGCTCTAATCCAGGGTCTGTATAAAAGAAAAATTGGGAAATTAAAAAATGTTTAAGGTTGAAGATTCCAAAATTGTTGATTTTGTAAAAGAATCGCATCTTCGCATTAATTTCTATAGAAAATGACCAAGGGACCTAGCTAGGGGATAACTTTGGCAGGAGCGGAAGTGGGAGCAATAAGAAAAGCGAGTTCAAGAGGGAGAGAGTATTTTATTTATTTGACCGGAAACTGGAATTTGGAGCATAGTTTACGTAAAAAAACGCAGGCGGAGACGCGCAGCTCGGCCAGTAGGTATACACTAAATATTTTCGGCTTGTGTTTCTTTATTTTTAACCCCCGACGAAACAAGGGATGTTTTATGTTTGATTCCTATGTCTGTCTGTGGCATCGTAGCTCTCTAAGTAGTGGACGGATTTGAATGCGTTTTATATTTGAAAGCTGGTTTTATCGAGATAGTTCTTAGCTATGTTCCATGAAAATGGGTCCAGCCATTTGAAGATCATCAGCTCTTTACCGAGTCGAGGTAGGGATATTACGTATACAATGGAATTTTTTTATTACTTCCATTAGTCCGTTTTACATAATCGCATCGCTTTGCATAGTAGAAGAGTATAATACCAACGGAATTGAGTTATTTGTCATTATTTTCGGAGTGGCAGATTAGGGTGAATTTTTCTAGAGGACGTAGAGGACCAAATCCTAAACTATAAGGAATAGTGACTCGTTTTAGTATTTTTTGCTATTTCTTATGGTTTTGAAGTTGGCCATCCACACCCACTTGAAAAATTCTAAACGAAAGTATACGACAGCAAATTTTCGTATGCGTACAATTTTCCACAACTAGTAAAACGGTACCTATCTTGATTCTTGGTACTAGACACTTGTACTAGAGACTGGTTACTTTATTCTCGACTGTAGCATGCCGCCGCGTTCAGCCATAGCTGCAAGTGCAGCCATGCGACACCGTCACCGCCGTGGTGGCCTCGACAGGTTAGTCTGAGTCTCCCGGTGGCAGACCAACCAGTTGCGGCCATGCAATTCCACCGCAGCGGCGCGGCGGCAGTGTCCCATCCCGCGACCACCGGCTGGGACTGAACCCACGACCTATTTGGTGGAGAGCAGCCAGAATGTCTAACCACGAGACCAAAGGGCCCGTCAAAAATATACCATAGCGGCGATTTGGTTCAGCCTATAGGCGGCATGTTTGTAAATCCGACTCTGTATTGTACCACATGTTTATTAAAATAATGAGGTCGGTATGAAAGGTCTGCGATCTCCATGGAATTCCGATGGTTCGTTATATTGCACTAAATGTGCGACCGTTTGTTACTACAATAGCTTTTGTTGATGTGCATTAAATTGTACAGTCAGGTCACGCTGTTCACATGAGCTCTTTGATTTATAAATGCATTAGATAATTAAATGGCGTGATTTTGTATGACTGTTTGCAGGGTGGCTAAATTTATTGTGGGTTCAGTCAAATGATTGGACATTTACCTATCTGGGGATAGAATATCCCTAGCAAAATTCTCATCACAAAGTTTGTTTCACGTGCAATAAGTCAGTAAAAACGTACGAAATTATGCCTAAGTTCATGTTGGGATATTGCAAATCTCTCTATGATACAATTATTGAACGAGACTACAGTTAATTTTCAACAGATATGAGAGCACGCTTTCGCAAATACTTAGTAACAGTCGCTCAATCAACCGCTGATTCTTGCCTGTCTAGTAAAACATGGCCTCAGTATTGACATTATCAATTTACGCCGTCGTATGCATGTAGTATGTTATACATAACGGCTACAACTTTTTGCATTGTTCGCATAGAGGTCAATATATACCGAGGCAAAAGCGTGGGATGCCTGTGACACTGCCAATCATTTACACCTACACTTTGCTCTCAACTTTTTGCTGTGTACGCAGCGTCGTTAATGAGAAGACCGTTAGGGGAATAAATTGTACTTTTTATTCCTACTGTTACATAATTCAATTGAAACGCACATACAATACGCCTCTCACGGCACGAGTACGCAATTACAAAACGTTGATGCGAATGTGAGCATACTGTTTACTTCGGTATTTACGTACAGTGTACAATTTCAACATTATTATTCTCTACCACAATATACGAATTGTAATACCTGTTCAGTTTTACTTTTCTAACCAGACGGTCCCACGATTATGCGATGATTATATGTCCCCCAAAGATGGCTATAGTGAAATTATTTCTAACGCGTGATTCATCGGCTTCCGCCTTGAATTGGATTCTAATGATACTCTATGCGGTGACACGGTTTCTTTCGTTGCATGTTGTTTATGTTGAATTTTTTGTTGTAGGTTCCAGAAAGAATTGAGCTGTGTTCTCAACTTTCCAAAATCAGAATCACGGAGCAGAATGGTGAAGTTTGCAAACCACCGGACAAACAGACAACGGATCAGACCATACGAGACACTGAAGTGAGCGCGCTTAATATGGAAATAGAGACTTTGAGATGGCAGCTCGGACAGGTACCAATATTTTTAATTCATCTGTATTGTTCGCTTATAAGTTATTGGTGCACCAATGCGTTAAACATTTTATTCGATTATATTTATTTATATGCAAAGCGATTGTGATTCCCAAATGCAAAGCGAATTATTGATAGTTGCCACTAGCTAATTTTTACTATAATTTTCAATCTGCCAATGGTAATATGACTTATTTTCAGACAGAAACGAACAGGCAAATGCACATAGCTTTACTTAAGCAGATAGTAACTTTTCTAAGTAGAGTTAAAGACCATATTGAATGCCAGAATCCTGAGGCTGGACCTAAAAAGGAGATTCAGTCTGCAAGAGAAATGTCTTCAGCGTCTTTTAACGTTGCTGATTTACCACGATCCCGATCTGTTCTGCATGTCAATCGAAATGTAGAATTTTCTCTAAGCAGTGGCAAAAAACTCAGCTCACGAAAAATCAGTAAATCTATCAGCAACGTTAATGGCTTTAAAGATTGCAACGGAGTCTGGTAATTTTAATTTACGGTAATATTTACAATAGTATCTAATTTTAAAGATAATTACCAAAACTTGTCTTTATAAAATTGCAGGAGTCAATCCAAAATTTCCTTGGCATCAGATTTGGAGAATGCCCACAAATTTACGGAGGAAATAGCTAGACTGATCACTCTTGCCAATAGCGTACTGAGCACTAAACTGCCTGATCTCGCCTGCAAATGTAACGACAGTAATGATACTATGAAAGATGAAAGTATTTCCAGTGGACAAATTCTAGAACATTTGGAATCAAATTCTAGTTTAGTCTCAACCCATGAGGATACTCCCAATGCCTTCATATTAAATACAGTATATGATAAAGAGGATGCTTTTGATAAAGTAAGGGGCAAACTGCAAGAACGGAATGAAAGAATATTACCTGATTTTGTGGTATCGTCTTTACCACATACTCGTGGTTTGGAACAAGATTTAACAGGCGTTGCAGTAAATGATAATATTGAACGCAAAATACCCACGGAATGTAATGATAAGATAAGAACAGAGCCCAAGAGACACGAATACCACCATGTTACAAACTTTGTTGAAGATGAGAGTGGATTTTCATCCATGAGCTCGTTCCAAGAGATTGGTATACCAATAATAAGTATCATTCCACCGTCTCCCTGTAAGGAAGTAGGTTACATTGAGGAGTACACCGATATTCTAGACACAGCCGAAAAGTGGAAAAGCGGCTCTATCGATCTTGATAAACAAACTGTAAATGTATTCTGGGTTTGATTTTTGATAATGTACAAATACACAAGTGCCTAATTTCTTAGAAATCAAACGTTTAAATTATTTTGTCAATGTTTCAAGTGTGCACAAATTTTAACCTTAGGACTCACATTTATTATTTAAGTATTTATGTTGCCTTCGATTGTGTGCTAATGATAGAACTTTTTGATGCTAGAATAAAATTTAATAAAATAACTTGTACAACACGAATTGTTGCCTTATTTCTAATGTAAATTTTTCAATGAGTTTAGATGAGGCAAAATGCATCAGCCTTGAAATATTAGAAATTGTTCAGTGGTTCATGGATTTAGAAACTCAAACACCATGCCAATTTTAAGTTAGATATTTTTTAATTTGATTACTCAAGGTTAGATCAATCAAGGTTAAAAAATTAATAATTCAACCTATTTAACCTTTTTCCTTTTTCCAACGCTTTAAAAACGGCCTACTTGATTTCATTTTTTTTTAGACAATGACATTTTTGTAACAAAAAACGAAAGTATTTTTTATATAAAAATATTTTTTTTTGTAAATAATTTATAAAATATGAACCAAAAACACTAAATCTATTCGTTTAGCTAATTTCCAAATTATCAGTGAAAATGGAAGAGGAAGAAAAAGGTAGTGGTGATGCAGAAGACCAAAAACCTGAGGAACCAGAGCCTGAGCCTCCGAAGATTCCGGACGTAGAACTTATCGTAGATGGCTTTGGGTTTATGCCCAAGAACAGAGGCCGTTTGTCGGCCGGACAATCAAAATCAAAGAAATTAGAAGAAGCTGAAGTTGAGAGCGAATCAACGCGAAGTCCATGTGGTTCTAGCTCTAACATCGACATTGTGAGGAGGTATACCTGGAAAACGAAAAACAGGATGAAGGCTCAGGTATAGGACTCACGAAATAATCCTAGTAGGAATTTGATTACGATATTATTTATGTGAACGACGATAGTATATTTAAATGGATTTTAGTTATATTTGATGAAGATCTATTAAGGAGTATAATAATTCGTTTTCTAGTCAGGTTTTTAGTTTACGTGAACTAAATTAGTTTTGTATTATTTAGGTTATAACCTACGGCGCTACCATTACAGCAATCTCAGTACCAGATCGTAAAGGGAATCCTGATGATGTTATCGCAGGGTTTGAAACATTGGAAGGTTAGTAAAAAATTGCTTCCACCATAATTATTGTTTATTTCTATTGATATTATAGTAATATTTTATATTATTTCCTCATAATATTTATAAGCTGGAATACATTATCGTACGTATGTTATGAGGTATTAGGTAAAAGGACTCTATTAAACGTTTCATCTCTACTATTTCTTCTTAGTTTTATACTTCTTCTGCTTCTTCAGGTTTGCTGTCGGAAAACTCTATTACGAATTAAGTTCGCTCTTTGTACGCTTTTTATACAGCCCTTGTCCGATCACTGAGGGTAATATTACATTTGTATGTATGCAACTAATTTGTTGAATATACCTTAATGTTTTTTTCCTAATTTATACCAAAAATACGAATCCGATTTGTATTATTTATATTATTTACATTTATGTCACGTTTATTTCGTATAACCATATTTAAAACTGGCTTACTTGACAAAACTGCGTGGCTCACAGAATATTTCCAGCGGAGGAATCCGTACTTCGGCGCGACGATCGGACGGTATGCGAACATTATCAGAGACGCCACCATGGTGGTGCGGCCCTCTGGCAGAATGTACATGCTGAGTGCCAACAAAGGTCCACACCACTACCACGGAGGACACGTGGGGTTCGATAAGGTTAGACATTGATTTATAGAGCTCTAAAGCCGTCATCATCATCATCATCACCAGCCGGAAGACGTCCACTGCTGAACATAGGCCTCCCCCTTCGAACGCCACAATGACCGACAGTTGGCTATTTGCATCCACTGGTTACCTGCGACGCGCACAATGTCGTCTGTCCACCTAGTGGGAGGCCTACCTACGCTGCGTCTTCCGGTTCGTGGTCGCCACTCGAGAACCTTTCTTCCCCAGCGGTTATCGGTTCGCCGAGCGATGTGGCCTGCCCATTGCCACTTCAACTTGCAGATTTTATGAGCTATGTCGGTGACCTTGGTTCTTCGGCGAATCTCCTCATTTCGGATTCTGTCGCGCAAAGAAACTCCGAGCATAGCTCTCTCCATAGCCCGTTGCGTAACTCTGAGCTTATCCAAAAGGCCAACTGTTAGGGACCACGTCTCAGTACCATATGTCATCACTGGCAACACACACTGGTTAAAAACCTTCGTCTTTAGGCACTGCGGTATTTTGGACGAGAAGATTTCGCGTAGTTTCCCGAACGCTGCCCATCCGAGTTGGATTCTTCGGGCGACCTCTTTGTCGAAGTTGGACCGACCTACCTGGATAGTTTGTCCTAGGTATACATAGTGGTCAACAACTTCGAGTGTATCGTTCCCAACAATTACCGGTACGGGTGCAACATGGACATTAGACATGATCTTCGTCTTGTCCATGTTCCTTTTAAGACCCACCTGTTGGGAAACGCTACTGAGGTCGCTGAGCATCGTATTGAGGTCCTCCAGCGACTCTGCCATAATGACTATATCATCGGCAAAACGAAGGTGAGTGATGTATTCGCCATTGATATTGATGCCGAATCCGTTCCAGTCCAAGAGCTTGAAAACGTCCTCCAATGCGTTTGTGAACAGTTTCGGAGAAATAACGTCTCCCTGTCTCACACCACGCTGCAATGGGATTGGTTTCGTGCTCTCGTCCTGTAGTCGGATCGACATGGTGGCGTTGCTGTACATACACTTCAACACTTCGATGTACCTATAGTCAATGTGGCACCGCTGGAGAGATTGCAATAAAGCCGTAGTGATTGCAAAATAATTATAAGCTTTTGCGACCGCGTAGTATCAGATATTCTGCCGCCATGTAGCAATGTCTAAACATTGCCGTGTTTTGACGTGAAGGGCACTGTACCTTGTGAAATTATCAGGCTCTATAGACTTAATACATAATGTCTCGGATGACAAGCGGTGGTTTAGTGTAGCTGTCTATTTATGCTTAACATCAGGCGAACGTCTTGCTGGTCTTATCACGTACAAAAAAAAACGAATAGGTGAATATTGTTCTTTTAGTTACGTATAGGTATCTGATATCAAACAGGCTATTTTGTATTAACTACGTAGATTAGTTGGAAGTTTAATTTGCTGCATAATGTTCATATCTTTCCTGAGATAACTTAAATCTCAATTAGCTTTATAAATTTTCATCCTTTAGTAGTTGTAACAATAAAAGATATCATAACGGAGATATGTGTAGCGCTAAACTTTGTATTTGTGACTTCCGTGATCCCAGGTGAACTGGCGTTCGTACGTGAACGGCAACAAGGTGATCATGAGCCACGTGTCGGAACGATTCAACGAGGGTTATCCGGGCACGGTGATGGCACAAGTCACCTTCGAGGTGACCTGTGACAATACACTCAAAATAGAGATGAAGTGCACCACCAGCGAGCCCACTATCATCAACCTTAGCAACTCGCCATATTTCAATCTTGGAGGACATGTAAGAATATTATTTTCTTTAATATAACCAAACAATCAAGGTCGAAGAAGCGCCTGATCGTAATACCATTTGATAAAGAGAAGTTGCAGTCATGGTCATGAAAGGGATTTACCAACACAATGACTTGAGCTTATAGCAAATGAGCTAAATTGAGGGTCTTTCAGCCGACAGAACAGCAGCCACTTATTGTTCACTAAGGGAGCATTGTCTACGATGTCTCCTTTCCTAGTTTGGTTTATTGGACTGTAGATTTACACGTGGAAAACGCTGCTTAAAGAATGACCTAGTGCTAATCATGCATTGATTACTATTCTGTTTTGATTCATATTTGCCTTTCGTCTAGTTGTCTTATTGTTTCAATTGCACAACAAAACTAATGATATCATCTCTCTCAAACGGAAATAGAATAATAATAACGTCGTAAGGGAAGTAGCTTATTAATTTGAAACAATTCGTTTTATAGGTGGAAGGTTCGTATGTTTTAGTGTTTATGCAAAGTATGAAAGTACATAAGAAAGCCAAACTTTATCAAGTGTCTGTAAAAGGAAACATTAATTTAACTGTTAGCACCTTGTCCTCAATTTTATTTCAATTCAAATTCAATTGATAAACGCTGAAGATTCTTGACAATCGCCTTATAATAAACAATGGGTTTGGCGGATTTAGTCAACGGCTTTGTTAACTCGATACGTAAATGCTTTTATATTAAATTTCATGATTACACCGTACCTATATTGTCTCACCATTTTAAAGTGCTAGTAAAGTCTAACCTAAGGTATAAGACCTATTGTGACTCAGTTTTCTGCCTAACGCGCTACGTGTTTTAAAAGTACCTAGACAGTTTTTGAGATTTCCATTATATTTTCACACGCATTTACTGATAAGTGCCACACAATAAGAGATAATTCTAAAAGACGTAGGGCACGTAATGAACGTTAAAAATATAACAGCCAGTTGAGCTGTTGTGGGAGTAGCTCGAAAATGATGTTAGCTGCGTGAGTTCCTGCGGAAAGTTGAGAGGAATCACTTCACCCTTTAAGACGCCAGCTAAGGATGGGTTACGCGCTAGTGATGATCTTTAGATTGCTAACATCCATAGACTGGTGACTGCTTACTATCATAAGAACACCACGTTTATTTTCCCGTTTTGTAGTATAAAAAATCGTATTCTATAATGAATTGGTAGATATCGTGATTGGTTTGCTGAATTTCAGATCGTAGGACAACCATTGCGAGATTTCGTTCCGCGTGCCATTACGTGCGAACTATAACCACTGATAAATTTTGTGGAGTGACAAAATTAGGCGTCGGAGCAGACAATGCGTTTCCACAATCGTGAGGGCCATTGTGCCCGCGGCAACTTTCGATTTCTTCGGCCCGCACTTGGAGTTCTTTTTTCCCTCGCATACCGAACGTCTTTGTGTTCCAGCACGCTGGTACGGATGCGATGTACGACCACATTTTCACTATCAACGCGGACAAGTATACTGTGACTGATGAGGAAGGCGTTGTGACAGGTAAATTAGAAAACACTTTGGCTCGCGGTAGTTTGCAATATTAATATGAACTTAGGGTTTTGCCTCAGAAACCTGTCTGTCGCCAAATTACTCCCATTATTTGTGTTATATCAGCTTAACAGCGCTTCTACCTATGTGGCGATGCAGTCGTTGATGGTATCGACTAAACTAATTAAGGTATACAAGTAAAAGACAGTGTCCTTTTACTTGTTAGAAATATTGCTAGGTCAACAACAAAACGGACGAACGATGGACCCTGAGCCACGGCCACCGTGATTCCTTATAGAGCACTTACCACAGGTATACATCGACCTTCGGGGTCGCTGGACGTTTAGGGTGTGGTCCCTAGACGTCCATTGAGTACGGCGGCGACTCCGAGGGGTTCGGGAGCGGAGTTAGGACCCCTGTCCATATGAGCACCGTGGCAGGTATCTTGGGAGCTATAATCCGGCGTCGGGTTGAAAGACAAAGCAATGAGTGGTTAGTGGTGTAGATCCCGACGGTGAGCCCATATGTCCTCTCTCATAAGCCGATGTGACTGTCGCGGGGGTTTTGGGTAAGAATCGCACATACCACGGTTGGTATTGAAGGTTTTCCCCGCGAGAACAAAAAACTCGCATCACCATCCGAGGGTGTTGTTATTTGGCTGAGATCTTCTGTGAGATGGAAGCACTCAATTATACGCTTCCGTCCTTGGTCCTTGGTCGTGTCTGTTCTCCATCCCATCGGATTTTATAAGAGTAAACAAATGAGTACACTTCTGCACGATAATATTTGCCGAGTATATGCCTGATCTTGTGAAAGATTGACCACTGTGGTCGTATCGGCCACCAGGACCTTATTATTTAATAGGTTCGCTAATAAAATCGCCTTGTTTTGTGCGATTTCAGGCGAGAAAAAAGTGGTAGGGGGTACTGCCTACGACTTCAGAGTGCCGCGGGTTCTCAGATCGATGTTGCCCAAGATACCCATGGGCGGATACGACACCAATTTCTGCGTCACACAGGGCACCGAACAGGATTTAACGTTCCAAGCTAGGTGTGTATATTATCAAGAATTTACTTTTTAACCGACAAAAAGAAATACTGCTGCGCTCACAAACGTTAATTGAGGTACTAAATAATTTTATTATGGTGGCTAATTCACTTCACAATGCCTTTACGAGTCTATTTTCATGATTAAAAGTCTTTGGTCGGCTACAGACGTAATCTCAATCCAAAAGTGTTCAACCGCTTATGGATACTATAGTATCCCCGGCCGCCGTACTAGCTTTTGACCAATGATACCATGGAATCCGCGGACGCGGCAGTGGTTAGTATTAATTATCATTAACACTACTAAACTACTAAACATTAGTATTACTATTATACTAGGTGGTAGGTTCCTTGTGCAAGGAACCGTCCAGGTAGGTACCGCGGAAATGTCAGATATTTTGTCAAGAAGTAGCAGTGTGTAAACATTGCTGTGTTCCGGCGTGAAGGGGGCCTATTCCCAGTAGTTCTACATTTAGTTCTACATGTATGACTACTAAGAAAAAAAATCCTGTTAGTTCTACACTCATGTAGAACTAGTAAGAATGCATTAAATATTATTTTTTAATTCCTAGTAGTTCTACACGATGACGTACTGCAAAAAATATTACATAAACTTTATTAGTGAGTGTGCTAGTAAACTTATAATAGTAGTTTATGCACCAAGGGGATAAAGCAGTGTCTTATGTCACGGGCGTGAAATTGAATCGCGAGCATAACGAAGGATTCTAGTAACTCCCGAGCGTAGCGAGGGAGTATAGAGTTAACTCCCGAGCAAAGCGAGGGAGTTAATACTAGAATCCTGAGTACAGCGAGAGATTCAAGCTCGCCCAAGACAAAGACACCTTTATCCCCGAGGAGAATATACTACTTTTCACACCTACTGCGAGGTAATGAAATACAAGTACTAGGAAGAGATTGCTTAGGTTATCTGGAAGAGATTGCTTTTTAGCGATAAGGCCACCTTTTTACATCATCAACGTATTGTTCAACTAACTAACTTTTACTTGTAATTTTTGGTGTAAAATCTTAATGGTACAATGAAGTGTATTTGTTATTATTATTAAATACTTACTGCTAGAAATAAAATAATACAAACACACCTATTTCCAGCGTTCGCGCCCACACCTACTGCGAGGCGAGACAGTAAAATACAAAACTTCTAGAATTAAAATAATATCAACAGCGTTAGCGCTTTCTTTTTATCTATTTTTTTTCTTTTCTAGAACCATGGATTATCCATGCTAGAACCTAGAACAAGGTTCGGCTCCAATTCGGCTCCCGGCGCTCGGTTCGATTTTCAAATATATTTTTTCGTGCAAGCCTCTGCTTAGAGAATGGTTGATATACCTACTGTAAAGAGTCTCCGTGGTAAAAAAATATTTGACGTTCGTAATTCAAATTACATTATAATGAAGAATTGACTTCGGCCTGAAAACATGAATGGAAAATGACAGCAATTTAATGAAGAATTGGCTTAAGCCTAGCTACAAATTGATTTATTACGAGATTACTTATGACGAGGCTGTATGTGCTAGAACCTTTTGCCTTTCCAATTAGGGAGAACTAAAGGACAAGAAAAAAACAAATCACATTATTACCCAAGGGAGTTTAGTACAACATTATTACCCGGCTAGACTATAGGGATATAATGACCTACTTTATGTCAAGTTTATATGACACATAATGGAACATTATCGAGCAGGTGGTGTGAAAAGGATATTTTTTTCATCAAAAATTTGATATTTTAAGTGTTTGCTTTTTTTCCTCTAATTCATTCTTATCAGATATAAGAAAAATATTATACCAGAAGTACTAGGACAACAGAGGGCACAAAGAGGTTTCATCTCTCTTGTGATATCATGTTACCCTTACCATTTCTTACCTTAGGTTCGTACATACCGGGGTACTGGCATCACCTCCTCGAGTGCCCAGTCCATTGTAATTCCAGAGAATACGTTCAGAGGAAGGACAATGGGCTTGGGACGTTGTACACTGGGCACCGGGTAATATCTCCACTCTGAGGTGGCCAGCTGTTGCTTGGTGGCGAAGCCTTAGGGGGAAGGGGTCTGAACTGCTGTTCCCGGTATATGAGTGCCGGTTGAGCAGCAGCAAGGCGCAGGTGGGTTGTAGGGCGGGGGCACCGCTACAGCTGTTCCCGATTGGACCCGTCGGTTGAGCGCGGTGGTGGTGCAGGGTGGAGTCGGGGCCGAAAGGCCTTAGGGCGGGGGCACCGTAGCAACCGCTCTGATCTATATGGGCGCCGGCAGGCGGCTTTACCGGGGTATGGGGGCCGGTAGCTCGATCCAATCTTAGGGCCAAAAGGCGATAGTACGAGTAGTATAGTATATACCAGAAGTACCAGGGTAGCATAGGACATAAGCAAGCCTCATGAATATGGATACTAATCTGAAATACCCTGGTTGACCGCCACCGGGTGAACCTATATATCGAAGGTTTCTCCCACGTGAACAAACAAAAAATATTCTGCTCACTAATAAAGTTCTAATTTTCTAATACGTCATCGTGTATAACTACTAGGAATGAAAAAATAATATTTAATGCATTCTTACTAGTTCTACATGTGTTTTTTTTTTTTTTTTTTTTTTTTTTATTCAACATAAGCTAGTGCTTGACTGCAGACCCACCTGATGGAAAGTGGCGACGCAATCGAAGATGGTGAGGCGCACTAGCTTATTAAAAGCCTATTCACTCTAGCCTTGAAGACACCCACATTATAATCGGCCGGGAAAACCGACGCAGGCAAACTGTTCCAATCCTTAGCTGTTCTCAATATAAACGAAGAGGCAAATCGTTTAGTCCGGACTGAAGGCACTTTCACCACATAAGGGTGTGTATGCGCAGTGCGTCTCGACGTCCGATGATAGAAGGGGGATGGTGGAATCAAGTCATGCAGTTCCTGTGCACACTCTCCAAAATGCATCTTGTAGAATACCGAGAGGCTGGCTACTTTGCGCCTGTGCTCTAGGCTTTGTAGATTGGCTTCTACTAACCCAGTATCACCAATCAGCCTCTTAGCACGCCTCTCCACAGAGTCCAAAGCAGCTAGATGGCATTTTGCAGCACCGGCCCATATATGACTACCGTACTCCACACACGACCGGACTTGCGCTTTATACAACATCAGAAGCTGTCCCGGTGTGAAGTACCGCCGGACCTTAGCTAGGACACCCAGCTTTCTTGCAGCTACTTTGGCTTTGGACTCAATGAACCGCCCGAAATTTAGGTTTGAGGAGACTTCAACTCCCAACAACTGAAGGCGGTCGGTGTATTCCAAGGATGCATTCTGAAAAGTAGGAGCCAAGTTAAACGGACTCCTTTTGGCGGTGAACAGACACGCTTGTGTTTTGGTGGCATTAAATCTCACAAGATTGGCATCGCCCCATTCGGAAACTGCCTAGAACTAACAGGATTTTTTTTTCTTAGTAGTCGTACATGTAGAACTAAATGTAGAACTACTGGGAATAGGCCGTGAAGGGCACTATAGCTGGTGAAATTACCGGTCACAAAAACTTAAATCTAATATCTTAAAGGTCGGCAACGCACTAGTGATTCTTCTGGTGTTGCTAGCGTCTATAGGGTGACTGCTTAGACTGCTTACTGTCAGGTGGGCAGCACGCTTGCTTGCCACCTTGGTAGTATAAAAAAACACAGTCCATGAATCAGGATTATTTAGAAGTTTGAAGCCAGTTAATACTATATACTTTGATAGTGAGTAGATATAGATGTAGGTATCGATTATCTCGTACTCGACATGAGCATAAACAGCTTGGAGAGTAAAAATAATCAGCGTTAAAATTGTGGCTTAGTTAGATTAATAAAGTTAATTGACATTTGTGAGTGCAGCACTTAGTATTTTTGTTACCGTTGGCCCGTTAATAGTTTTTTTTTTACATTTTAAAGCAATGATACTATCCCCCTATCTCACCTCGTTGGGTGACGTAAGAGGCGACTAAGCGAGAAAAGGAAGACGGGCAGCAGCGTCTTTCTTTTGGATTTGTCTTCCACTTATACTGCGATCCCCAAGCCGCCTGCCAAGCGTGGGGATTATGGCAACCCCTCCCTTATAAGGCCTCCCGCATTTGTTCAGCGGTGGACATCTATCGGCTGCTAATGATGATGATGAAAGCAATGATGTCACGAGCCTATATTTTCGCTTGATGGTAGTAACACGCCTGCCAATCGACAGTTGCACTATACTGCCGCTTGTCTCCCGAGATATCAGCTATCTCTTTCTGTTGTTGTCTCGTCTATTGAGCACGAAAATTTCACTAGCCACAGGGGCCTAAGGATGTTCGATTCCGTCTCTTAGTATCGATACTTCGGATCTCAATCTCATCGCACTCGATCCAATCAGTTTGATACTATTCAGTGGATGGATTCAGTAATTTTAAAAATGACATTCTTTCCATATTTCAGATCGTTGCATCCAGGCTCCGGCAGAGTGTTGGAAGTTTATAGCAATCAGCCCGGTATGCAGTTTTATACGGGAAATCTACTTCCAGACCCGGATAAGATTATAGAGGTAAGCATCACATCACAGTGACTATTAAACCCATCGTTTTTGGTTGGGGGTTAAAAATGACTAAACCCCCGACCAAAAACGAGGAGCGTTAGAAGTTTGTGTCTGTCTGTCTGTCTGTCTGTGGCATCGCAGCCCAGTGCTCCAATGAGTGGACGGATTTCAATGCGGTTTTTCTTTTAATTGCCAGTTAGTCTAAGCGACATAGTTCTTACCTTTATTTCATGAATATCAGTTCAGTCGTTTAAAGATCGGTCAACAGTTCTTTTCCAAATTGATGTAGTGAAATCTGGTATACATATTATAGAAATTTTGAACCCTAAATGAAACCTAAATAATAATAATACCTATTTATTATAAAAAAAAATACATAAAATTTAGTACATGTGTAATTATAATAATAATAATATCTTGGGACAATCCACACACGGTTGTCCGATCCCAAACTAGGCAGAGCCTGTACTATGGAAACCAGACAACTAATACTAATACCTATATACTTTTTTTTTGTAAATACATACTTAAATAGATAAACAACACCCAGACACTTGGCGGGAATCGAACCCACGACCCATTGGTTAGCAGGCAGGGTGTCTGACCACTAGACCAACGGGCCCGTTGTGTAAATTCAATGAAACTCACTAAGGAATATGTGGTAACTTTCACCAGGGTCTGATGATGGAGCAGGAAGATGGTCACAGGATCTTTGCATCAGTAATCGTAAACCCCTCGAATTTGGACTCATTGGATAGGTCACGGCGAGTAGTTGATAGAAAAATGTTGGAGCAGGAAGGTAGTAACAGGAACTGTGCTCGAATAAACGTAGACCCACCGATCTTCAACCCAATGGTTAGATCTAGACAGGAGAGGAGGAAAGTAATTTTAATAGGTGGTTCTCCAAAAACGGGGTTTTAACAAAAGTTTAAATTTACACTTATTGTGAATAGGCTTTCCGGATACGACTATAACCTTATAACTAACATACAACAGTATAAAACAAAGTTGTATGTATCCGCTAACTCTTACTAAACCACGCAACGGATGCGGTTTTCACCATCAGTAAGATAATTTTTCACTGAAGGTTTATAATAACTATGTATATTATATATATATTTAAAAATATATTATTGGTTTATGTATTACCTACCATATTTAATTGTATATAAGTACAATGGACTGTATATTTCCCTTGAAAAAAATAATTTTGATCCGTGTGAAGCCGGGGCGGGTCGTTAGTACAATTGATAACGAGGCTTAAGGTCATAAAATTATTATTTTAATTTTATGTTATTTGGCACGGTTAAAGTTTATAGTGGAGAAAGCTAATATTTTTATGTAATACGCATAAGAAATAAATTGCATAAGAATAAAAACACACACATACACACATACACATATACACACACAAACCCACACATATTTTTGAGTTAGTTCGAATTTGGACTACTGTGGGCGGACTAGTACAAATAAATGTACAGGATTTCTTACTTATCGTTAACGTTTCGAGTTAATAAATGGGCAGAGAATTTCTTTCTCATGTGGTTTCCACTGACGTAGGAGTTTCCGAGCGCGGAGGAGGAGGCTGACAAGGACGACAAGTCTGAGAGCAGTTCGTCCTCTGAGGAGGAAGAGGAAAGTGCAAGCGCAAAAGGTGAAGAAGCGGAAGAAGAAGCGAGCGAGGTGATTTTGTTTTTGTTTTTTATTGACCCTCATATTACGGAAGGAGAAGTGCGAAAGGATTAAGCTTGAGGATGTTAGCTAGTCATATCATGTGCAGCATTATTATTCTTCCTATTTCTCATTAAACGTTATGTAAGTTGGGTATAGGTATTTTGCCTTTCGGCCAGATGAGCTGTATTTTGTGGTGCTTTAAATAATTAATTGAATGAATAAATATACTGTATTGTACACCAAAAAAAATGAAACAACTTAATGCTCGGTACACACGACAACGATATATCGTAGCGATCTGACTGCGCAGACCGCAGCCTAGGAAGACGATGACGCACTTGCGCACGATTGTTCCGACTTCCGTCCACACACGACGAAAAAACTGTGCAAACGCGATCGCGACGATTTATCGAATAGATTTTGAAACTGCCTCGATCGTTTGCGCCAACCAGAAAAATCTGAGACAATTTTCGTACACGCGATCGATAAAACTGCACAAACGGTCTGCGCAGTCAGATCGCTACGATATATCGTTGTCGTGTGTACCGAGCATTATCGCTAATAGCGATTTCTTCCGGACAACCCTAACTACCCTTGTCCCGGGGGTGTCCGTAAGAGGCGACTAAATAACAAGAGGATAGCAGCGATGCTTTCTATTGTATTACCTACCACCTATTACTGATATCCCCAAGACACCTGCCAAGCGTGGGGATTTTGGCAATCCCTTCCTGTTAAAGCGGAGGCCTCTGTTCAACAGTGGGCGTCGTTCGGATGTTGATGATGATGATGAGCCCTATCTAAATGGAGGAAAGCATTTATTTTTAAAACGGGCAGTTATGGTTGGTTGGTTTGTGGTTGAAAGAGTTACTTACTTTTAAAGGTACGCGTCCATTGGCCGGCGCCGGACGCACCGCACGCACGGCACGCAACGGATTTTAGTTTGCTTACTATGATTTTACATAGCGCTGCGTCCATTATCCGCGCCGGCATTTTCCGATGCGGGCCGTCAAAATCAACTAAAATCCGTTGCGTGCCGTGCGTGCGGTGCGTCCGGCGCCGGCCAATGGACGCGTACCAAGGCCACTTCGGAGTCGCTGGACGTTCGGGGTGTGGGCCCTTAGATCGTCCATTGAGTACGGTGGCGACTCCGAGGAGGACGGCGCGGCGGGGTTGCGACCCCCGTCCCCGTGAGCACCGTGTCAGGTTCCCTGGGAGCTACAATGCGCCCCCCCGGCGGCGGGCTCAAAGGCAAGGCAATGAGGGGACCCTGGTGCAGACCCCACTGGAGAGACCAGGGTCCCCTCTCATGTGCCGATGCGACAGCCGCGGGGGTTTTAGTGGAGACGCTTAACTGTGACTGAAGCTGTTCATTGCCCCTTGTTCATACAGTTGTTTCTTTTCTACTTATATATTTAATTGCGCAAGTATTATTTATTAGTATACGTTGCATTGACCTTTATTATGAAAAGTAGTTGATAAAGGAATGTCTACATCCCATTACAGCACGAGACCACTTAGGCCTCCCGCTGCGCCATGGAGGCTTCACTTTGCAAACGGGAGATCGTGGGTTCAAATCCCGCGGGAAGCAACATCACTGTGTAGTTTGTTCCTTACTTGGCTAGAATGCACACGAATGCACGAATACAATGCAGCAGTCTTAGCACGATTTGCCAAGACTTCGTAATCTTGACAGTTTGGTGTGTAGTATGACGTAGTTATCGACGTAGAAACGTCATTTTCGATATTAGCTAGGTCCATAACTACGTCATACTCCACACCGAACTGTCAAGATTACGAAGTCTTGGCAAATCGTGCTAAGCCTGCAGGTCGATCAACCGATTGTCTGGAAAATGAGAAAAGGAAAAAAAAGCAAGAAAAACTTTTATTAATTGTGAACAAAATAACGTTATGATAAACATTAAAGCAACTGTCAAACTGTAAAGCAGTTTGTTGGCAGACGTAGCTTTCAATCAAATAAATTAATCATACATCCATACATCGATGATACGTTGATCCATACTTCGCATGGGCACGTAAGAAGTGGGTCCTGCGCTTGACCTCCCGGTCGTGTTGGAGCTGTCCTTGACTGCTCTAAAATTCATGAAGCGCCCAATAATTGTCTAATGGAATTCCTTTCTTCTTTCCAGGGTAAAGTGAGCTACGGCTACGTACCGCTGATGGGCAAACAGGGAACATATTACAAGAAGCATGGCCTTTTCTGTTTGATGCCTCAGAACTTTCCTGATGCCGTTAACAACGTACGTGGTTACTAGAATATTCATTAACATTTAACTTCTCCCTGTACAAAGAGGCCGCCCAAAAAATCGTAACTCGTCGGATGTGTGGGGTTCAGGTAATTGCGCTATATCTTCACGTCTTAAATACTGCAGTGCCTGTAGACGAAGGTTTGTAACCAGTGTGTGGTACCAGTGATGACATAATAGGGTACGTGAGACGTGGTGGACGTGGAACAGCGCGCCTTTTAGGCCTCTGCCTCGAATTTTGCGGGCAGCGGGGTGGCGGCAGTGGCGGCAGGATCTTATGCGTAAAATTAAATGGACCAGTTCTCGAAAACAGCGGGCGTGGGGCGTGGGGGCGGCCAAGGAGCGGTACACTCGTGGTAACAATGGTTTGACTAAACAATCTGCAACAATTCCGAGTGGCAGTTTCTATAGCAAAAACGGCCTTTATGATTTCTAACCTTCGCTTGAAGACGGCATTAAAAGAAGAAGATGATGATGATAAGCTAGTGAACTTTCATCCGTGATTGCATCTGCACTTACCGTCAGTTTGGGGTGGGATGTCCGGGAACCCTCCCATCTCCACCCGTTTGGTGTCCGTAAGATGCGACTAAGGGACAAGAAGATCGGCAGCAGCGTCTTTCTATTGGATTACGAGTACCTACCTACCACCTATACTGCGATCCCCAATACGCCTGCCAAGCGTGGGGATACGTTCAGAGTTTAAGGTCTTTCAGTTGCTGATGACTAACTTCTACTAACTAATAAATGCATCCTACTAATTTATCAAACGTACCTACCTACACATGAAGGGCCCGTTAGTGTGGTGGTTGGATACTTGGCTGCCATCTAAGGGTGACTTCAAATTTGCAGCACTGCTGCAGCACGACAGCAGCGTTGCTGTTTTTGATTTGTATGGATTTACAAAGCAGAGCGTCTTCAGCGATGCAACCGCGAATTTAAAGATCGTGCGTTTTATATATACCCAATACATACGAGTAGGTACATAATTAGTGCATGGACATGTCAAGTTTGTCTTATCTGGTTTTTAGTTTGGTATCAATATTTATTTGTGTATTTTTTTATAAGTATTTTAATATATATACTTACGTACATTTATTTAGTCTCTGCATAGTTTGGGATAAGATATGGCTGAGTGTGGATCGTTTCAAGTTATCTTACTCTATGATATCGATGATTTTTCACAGATTGGATACTTTTTACAATTATTAGTTTACTACCTAAGTGTAATACCAAGTGTATGCTGATGCATGCATTCTCTTTTCAGAGGAACTTCCCCAACTCCGTGCTGAATCCAGGAGAAGTGTACGTCCACAGGATACAGTATAAGTTCGGTATACTCCTCGGTAAATATGTGTAAGCGTAACAGTAACTGTATTGTGCTACTTGAAACAAATTCGAATAAAGTTTATTTAATAGTTCAGATTTTTATTCTTCGTCGACAGCTTTTTAATACCATTAAAATTTAAATTTCGTTCAATACTTAGAAAAGCTCTTTGTTGCAATTGTGCCCACGACCTACACCTACAAACACAGACACATGGAGTGGATCATCATCATGGATGAACAAAGGCCTACCCCCCTTAAACGGCTGGGGTGCTATAATCGCAACGATTGGCAGGCGTCTTGGGGACCGAAGTAAATGTGGTAGGTTATACGATATAAAAGATGCTGCTGCCCGGTTTCTTGTTTTCCCTTTGGCTGAGGCCCTATTAGTGCGTTGCGGTTTTAGGGAGGGTGATGCACTGCGCTGTGGGAGCGAACGGGATGAAATGGGAGGGTGCTATTCTTACCCGGACATCCCACGGGTATGGGATAGATTTACCTAGAATATCCGGAATGTATCCATCTCACTTTCCGATGTGAAATAGGTTCACTTGGTTACGTCTCCAGCTCGTGTTTAGACCTACACATTACACACAAACATCACAAAACAAATATTTCTTAGCAAAATTCTCACATCTACAATGTTTTACGTTGGATAAGTAAAGAAAAAACATCGGAAAATGGTCAAAGAGAATTAATTATACATACCTACTTCGAAAATTGTGTAGCAGAAACCATGTTATGTGTACGTATATGCGATGAGTTAAGTAAGGTTTAGAGACGCGATAGATTGCGTGCAGACCAGCAATTCCACCTAGGCCTACACAAAGATGATTTAATATCACGTACACTGCCGCGGTAATTATTTGTCCCCCATTAAAATACACATTTACATAGCAACAAACACACAAATACTTTCTTCTCAGTTATTTCTTCTTTTCAGTCAAGTGAGTGCTGGTGACCCGCTTGACAATTCAGCACTGCCGCCTTTTTGGCACATAGGCTTCTCATGGGTTCCACCTAAAATGGAAGGTTGAGTACAACTTTTCTTATTAAGTGATTAAGCTTAGATTACAAATTTAGATAATTTGGTTCAATTCCGATATTTTGCGTCGACTTTTGCAAGCGTCATGGTTATGATTAGATAGAGGTAGAATAAAATATTTGCTGTAACAAATAAATCTCATCTTCTGCACATCTACTACTGGATTCGAAATCACGACCACACATGTACGAACTTTGATTTTCAGGTTCATCATTACAAGGCAATACACTATTTTAATCTTTAACCCTGCTACAGTTTATGTAAAGAACATCTAATAATTTATTACACTATTTGATGTAGAAAATTCGGAGTTGATGTAATCTGATCACTAACCGAAGCTCCAACGAAATCGCTCCAAAAAGTGACCAAATTAGTTTACCATCTACCTGACTGATGAGATAAAAACAATGATAACATATCTGGTTGTAAGTAATTTTTAACCGGCTTCAAAAAGAAGGTTCTCTATTCGACGCGTATGTATGTAATATAGATAAAAATGCGTAATATTAATATATGTTAGTCTATGTGGGCTTCTAAACAAATTTACCAAATTTTATGAGTGTATGTATGTATGTATGTATGTATGTATGTAGGTATGTATGTATGTAGGTATGTATGTAGGTTTGTCCACGGATTTCTCAGAAACTACAAGTCCGATTTTAAAAACTCTTTGTGCAATAGTTAGAGTATTTTTCAACTTAGGGTAGAGTACAAGTTTCATCAAAATCGGTCCAGTAGTTTAAGAGATATAAACTTTTTATGTTTTCAGTAAGTTATTGTAACGTAGACGTTCGAGTTGCGTGATAGTGCTGATACCTATTTTGGTAAAATAAGTCACTAAAAAGTGTTAAATAAACTATTTAAAAAATATAAAAACCGACTTCAAAGTAAATTATCTAAAAAGCATAAAATAACGAAAATATATTGAAGTCGGTGTCAGCTGGTGCTAGTGTTAGTTAACATGATGTGCTAGCACCGACTTCAATATATTTTCGTTATTTTATGCTTTTTAGATAATTTACTTTGAAGTCGGTTTTTATTTTTTTTTAAATAGTTTATTAAATAATGTAAATCTAAGATGTTTGTACATTTATCCACAATATGTTCCACCATCTCAACCTTTGAGAAAAGCATCAATTTTGTTGTGGAATTCTAAAACTGTTCATGCTTCGATTGCATCCAGGCAAGTTTTGACACCAACTTTTGTTCATAAAACATTCTCCACATTTACTGATAACTAAGTTATCGAGATAGTAAAGTACTTTTATAGTATACTAGCGACGCGCCCCGATCTCGCACAGGTATATTATAGAATTATGTATAGGCATATAATAAACTTTCAGTGAAAAAATATGTAACTAATGGTAAAAATCGCTTAAAAATCGATTGTGTAGTTTAGGAGGATAAACAGACAGACATGCAACCCTGCCATCATCGGAGTTGCTGCCAAAATCGCTTGATAGACGTCACCCTAAACGTCAAGCATGAGTCGCTTGAACCTAAACCTTAACGTGTGTACAGGAACTAAAGTAGGGCCAATTTAATAGATCACATAAGACATTTTATCAAAATTTAGCAACGTAATCTTGTAACGGCGGGCATAAAATATTATTAATTCTTTCGAAGACAGAACTGCACAATTGCTTAATTTTTTTCAATTACGATTATGTATTGTACTAATGGCAAAAGAAACAGACAGAACAAAAAAACTGACAGCTGTCAAATCTGATCTATTAAATTGGTCCTACATTAGATTAGAATACCAATGGGACTAATTGGAATAAACGTAGGTACATAAATGTAGGCTTTCAATTAGTAAATGTTGGGCATAAAATGACCGCCTGCCCAAAAACTTGGAGCAGCCTAACTGAGAAGTGTTGGAATGTATACAAAACTCCTTATTCTATTAGGAATAGACATACACAGTGACATGTATTGTCTCTACCCTTTTTGCCGTCATCCGCTACCGCGACAAGACCTGTATATTATTATCCTGAATAAATCCATCTTTCTTAACTTCCACTGCCTATCTTTTTGCCCATAACCCATCAGGTTATGGGCCCAGGGCATAGTCGCGCTCATATTTAATAATATTTTTGCGATTTTTAGATAGGTGATTTATTGAAAAAAATTCTCAACGTACGGTAAGCAAAATGGCGTACCAACCCGGACCATCTTGTACCAGCATAGAAAAACTTAAAGGTAATGAGAATTATGGTACATGGAAATTTCTCATGAAAATGTTATTGATTCATGAAGAATTGTGGGAAGCCGTTGAGGATGACAAGGATGAAAAGAAGTCGCAGAAGGCGCTTGCGAAAATATGTTTGTCGGTACAGCCTAATGTATTCCCACATATTAGGAATTCTAAAGGTGCGCGAGAAGCATGGCAGAGTCTTGCCAAGGCTTACGAGGACAAAGGTTTGTGCAGACGGCTAAGTCTTTTGAGGTCGCTGTTTAGTACAAAATTAAGCGACTGTAATCAAATGGAAGACTATTTGGGCAAAATATCCAACCTGGCACAGCAGTTGCATGATATAGGTGCACCAGTAGACGACGAGTTTGTCGCGATTATAATGCTCAGTGGGTTATCGGCTCATTGTGATCCGTTGATAATGGCACTGGAAAATTCAACATTAAAACTAACTACTGATGTTGTAAGTGGTAAGCTTCTTCAGGCGTCAAATCGGCAAAACGGTAACGATGTTATGCTTGACAGTACAGCTCTGGTAGTAAGAAAAGGTCCAAAATGCTATAAATGCAAGGAATTAGGTCATTTCTTCAAAGATTGTCCTAAAGGTAAAGCAAGTAAGGCTAACAAGGAGCAGAAGAAAGCGAAGAAGTCTATTATGGCTGTCTCAGCACTCTCTGTGGGCTTTAAGAGCGGTGCTTGGTACGTCGACAGCGGAGCATCTAATCATATGTGTAATAATAAAAGTTTAATGTGCAATTTTAGCGTTGGTGAACCTATTAGTGTCTGTGTGGCTAATGGACAGACTCTTCAAACAGAAGGAAGTGGAAATGTCCAGTTACATTTAAAAGACTGTGTAAGGACTATAGAAAATGTTGTATATATTCCTAGGCTTACAGCTAATCTATTATCGGTAAGCGTATTAGTTAATAGGGGGTATAAGGTTATTTTTGACAAAAATAAATGTAGTGTTAGGGATAAGGATACTATCCTAGCTACTGCTACTCTTTGTGATGGTTTATATCAGCTAGATACTGTGGATAAGCCGTTGCATCGCGAGAGGGCAGTCATGTCACCGCCTGAGCAGGGGCGTGAGTCTGTGCTGACCACGTCGCTTGAATCGCAAGAGCTTTGGCATAAGCGACTAGGCCATCTCAACGCGAGGAGTATGAGTTTACTCAAAGCAGGTATGGTAGACGGTGTCAATTATAACAGTGATCGTTCACAGTTTAGTCCTTGTGTTTCCTGCATCGAGGGTAAACAACCACGATTGCCATTTCCAAAGAAGGCTAGTAGGGCAAAAGCGATACTAGGGCTGGTACATACGGATGTATGTGGTCCTATGCCGTGTGCTTCTTTCAGCGGTTGTAAATACTTTCTTACTTTTATTGACGATTATAGTAGGAAGACGTTTGTGTATGTATTGCAATCGAAAGATCAAGTCTTTGATCACTTCAAACAATTTAAAGCCATGGTAGAAAATCAAACTAACCGTAGGATTAAAATTGTCAGAAGCGATAATGGTGGGGAATATGTAAATAAAGCTATGCAAAATTACCTAAAAGAATGTGGAATAAAACACCAAACTACAGTTCCATATTGTCCTGGTGTTGCCGAGCGGGCCAACAGAACTATTGTGGAGAAGGTGAGATGCATGTTGCGAGATGCTCAGCTGGATCAAAAATACTGGGCAGAAGCAGTCAACACTGCTGTATATCTTAAAAATAGATCTCCAACCAAGGCGGTTATCGGTCTCGTTCCTGAAGAGAAATGGAGCAACAAACGGGTGAGCTTGAAACATTTACGTGTTTTCGGGTGTACAGCACATGCTGTTGTACATAATAGAAAGAAGCTGGATTCAAAGACGAAACAGTATATCTTTACAGGGTATTGTGAGGAAACGAAAGGCTACAGACTAATAGACCCACGTAACCTGCACAAGTTTACCGTGGCCAAAGATGTTGTGTTTATGGAAAATTCTTTCTTAAAACAAGGGTCACATGATGATAATAGTAAGGGTCAGATGTGTGTTGATCCAAGTTACCCAGATAGTAGGAATGTTGTCTAGTGATCAGTTTATGGAAATTCCCATAAGTGTTCATCAGCCACAATCCTCGGTACTGCCTGAGACATCCACTGTGGGTCCAGAAATATCTGATGACCTAGCAATAGAAGAGACAAATATAAACACAGTGACTGACTCCGACAGCGAGGATAGTTACCCTACAAATACTGCTTCGGATCCAACTTATGTTCCAGGAGACAGCACCCTAGAAGAAGCTTCTGCGGAGAGTGCGGAGGATTTTGAATCATCATCAGAAGCTGTACTGATGGTAAGGAAACTGTGCAGTGATGATGACGATCCTGATACTGTGCAAGAAGCATTGACCGGCTCAGATGCTGCAGAGTGGAAGCGTGCGATGTCAGATGAGTACAATTCTTTTGTTAAGAATAAATGTTTCACTCTTGTTGAAAGACCGAAAGACCGGAAACCTATAAAGTGTAAGTGGGTTTTTAAGCGAAAACGAGGTTTAGATGGAGAGCTTTTAAAATATAAGGCCCGACTCGTAGCTAAAGGCTATACACAGAAATATGGGGTGGATTACTCAGAAACTTTTTCGCCAGTAGTCAGGCACTCAACTATTCGTACATTGCTGGCTGTAGCGGCGGAATACAATTTAGATATAGATCATTTAGACGTGAAAACTGCGTTCTTAAATGGTGATCTTAATGAAATTGTATTTATGGAGCAGCCAGAAGGCTATGTACAAAGAGGTAAAGAAAAAATGGTCTATAAATTAAATAAGGCTATATATGGATTAAAACAGGCTTCGAAGATGTGGTTTGATAAAATAAATAAGATTTTATTGCAGAAAATGAAGTTCAGCAAAACCTCATCTGAGCCATGTGTATTTTTTAGAAGAATACAAGATGACATTGTCATAATCGCTCTATATGTTGATGACATATTATTATTTTCAACAAAGAATTCGGCGATAAAAACGAGAATTAAGCGAGAATTGATGAAAGAATTCGAAATGAGAGATCTAGGTCCTGTTAATCAAATCCTAGGAATGAGAGTCTGCAAAGATGGTAACAAAATATCTTTAGATCAGTCAGGTTATATCCTCAAAGTTCTAGATAGGTTTCAGATGAAAGACTGCAAGCCTGCAATAACACCAATGGAGAAAGGTGTTAAATTGGTTGCATGTGAAGGCAAAGAAGGTAATGTTAATTACAGAAATTTAATTGGTTGCCTTATGTATGTTGCAGTATGCAGTAGACCGGACATTGCTTATGCAGTGAGTGTTCTTAGTCAGTTCAACGACTCACACTCTGAGGTTCATTGGAAAGCTGCTAAGCGGGTGCTGCGGTATTTGAAAGGAACGATGAACTATCGTTTACTGTTTCAAAAAGGAGGACTGGATATTACCGCGTACGTGGATGCAGACTGGGCAGCGAATGAACTTGATAGAAGATCTTACACAGGTTTTGTTTTTAAATTGGGGTGTTCGTTGATCTCGTGGGAGAGTCGTAAACAGCGAACAGTCGCACTGTCTAGCACAGAGGCGGAGTACATGGCTTTATCAGATGCGTGCAAAGAGGCTTTATTCATTTCTAGTTTTTTAAAAGAGCTACTAGGGAAACTATTCAATGTATTAATTTATAATGACAGTCAGTCAGCTCAGAAATTGACCTCGAATTGTATGTATCATAGTAGGACAAAGCACATTGATGTACGACACCATTTTATAAGAGATTGTGTATCCAATAACATTGTAAATGTTAAATATTTGAGTACAGAGTTAATGATAGCGGATATATTAACTAAACCGTTAACAAAAGTTGTACATGATAAATTTATTAAAGGGTTATGTTTATTTAATAAATTTTAGTTTTGTATAGTACATACTTTTGTCACTTTGCTAACTTAAATATTTGTTTTATACTTTGTTATATGTTTATGTATTTTTGTGTATGGTACATAGGAGTTATGTTTAAGGGTCAGTGTTGGAATGTATACAAAACTCCTTATTCTATTAGGAATAGACATACACAGTGACATGTATTGTCTCTACCCTTTTTGCCGTCATCCGCTACCGCGACAAGACCTGTATATTATTATCCTGAATAAATCCATCTTTCTTAACTTCCACTGCCTATCTTTTTGCCCATAACCCATCAAGAAGTACAATTATTATCGTGTTCTAAGTTCGAAGGGGCATCCCGCAAAATAGAATAGAATATTTATAAAAACATAAAAACTAAGATTATGATAAATATTAATTATAATATAGATTACACACGTGAATCACCGCTGCAATATTCCATGAGACATTTTGCAGCAGTGATTCACTTAGGAACAATCCAGTCTACTTGCAATTAGCGATAGAATATACTGTTGGGGCTGGCCCATACTCTCCGCACCAGGGACGCACCTCTTTTCGCATTGTGGTGTAAAAACAATATACTACTATTTCTGCGAGCATCCCTGATGCGCTACAGAATCGAGGCAGCCGCAACAGTATGCTAAACGCGTTATTGTATTGTATGCGGAGGGCATTGTAAGCTCTTGGAGTGAATCTGGCCCACAGGCTACACGTGTAGAAAGAAAAGCAGTATGCTCGAAACAGGGTAATTTTAACGTTAAGTAAGCAAAGTGCAAACCTGCGAGCCAGCATATTCACCCTTATAGACATTGCCCTCCGCTCCCTTTGAATGTCATCATCATCCAAGGATGATCCTCAAGAGGTAGGGGTTAATATATGACCCAGATATTTTACTAAGTATATATACCCTCTGTAAGGGCATCCCACCGATTAAAACAGAAACTATAGCTTCAGTACATTTCCCCCCAGTCTCAAACACCATGACTTCACTTTTAGTGCAGTTATATTGGAGTCCGTGTTTTTTAACGTACTCCTCACACTGCACCATTCGTTTCCTCAAACCACAGACTGATGCACTCAGCAGCACCATGTCATCTGCATAACTGATATTATTTACACAGACTCCATCAATGTGGCAATCAACCCTGGTGCTGCTGAGCTCACGGATAAGCTCATTTATGTAGAGTTTGAACAACGTAGGTGAGCTCAAACCACCTTTTTTTTTTGCCCCCGCGGCTGGCACATCGGCACAACAGAGGGGGGACCCCAGGGCTCTCCGGTGGGATCTGCACCAGGGGCCCTTCAGTGCCTTGCCTTTGAGCCCGCCGCCGGGGGGCACATTGTAGCCCCCCGGGGGAACCAGTCACGGTGCTCACGGGGACGGGGGTCGCAACCCCGCCGCCGTCCTCCTCGGAGTCGCCGCCGTACTCAATGGACGCTCAAAGGGCCCACACCCCGAGCGTCCAGCGACTCCGAAGGGAGCTCAAACCACCATGTCTTAACTCCACACGCCAAGTTGTACGGACAAGACGACGCACCAGCCCATCGTACATTGTTGACTAGATTCCTATACCAGAATTTAAGTATATTTATTAGTTCTTGAGGCAACCAAACATCTTTTAACTTGTTCCATAGAATGTCATAAGAAACCAGGTCAAACGCTTTCGAAATGAAATACTTACCTATATATTTTTACATGATACCTGAAAGGGTAGGGGTGAAGGAAACTTCAAACTTTACCTATAAATTTCTATTGCTATTGCATTCTATTGCATTCGAAATTTCAAAGAGAGCCTACTCTATCAAGTTGGGTATCTTATAAAAGGCATTAATTACTTGCACATTTCCAGAATGTTTGATTTTTTTCGTGTGGGTTTTGACTTATAATTAAAAATGTAGAAAAATTCAGTTTCTCTCCGAGGTATGTGGAGGAAAAAAATACAGGTTTCCCGTTCTCCCATGGAGGATCTGCTGATGGAGCTGGAAAGTAACGGAACCCTTGAATGGCTACTAGTATACTCGTCAAGTATGCGCACTTTTTTTACTTTGTCTTAAGCCGCGTCCGCTGCGCCATGTTTTGAACAGACGGAAAATGTTAGATGTTCAATGTTCAGTGAACATACCATTTGAAAAATATGTGCTCCGTCGAGGAGAACGTGAACTTTGTTTTGTTATATTACCTAATGTATGTACTTACTTAGATTAAGAAAAAAAATGTCTTTTCGTCTCACTAGCTTATTGTTTAATTTTATTTTTAACCCCCGACCAAAAACGAGGGGTCTTATATGTTTGACGCCTTGTATAAGTCTGCCTGTCTGTCCGTCTGTCTGTCTGTCCGTCTGTCTGTCTGTCTGTCTGTCTGTCTGTATGTATGTCTATCTGTGGCATCGTAGTGGTCCAACCAGTGAACGGATTTGATAGCGTTTTATTTTATTTGAAAGCTAGTTTAAACGAGTAGCTATGTTTCATGAAAATCGGTCCAGCCGTTTGAAGACTATCAGCTCTTTTCCGAGTCGAGGTAGGGATATTTTGTATATAATAGACCTTTTTCATTACTTCTATTAGTCCGAAACATCTGAAATTTAAAACATATGTAAATCCGCTGATACTTATTAAAATGGTAACAGTCACCAGGATCTGATGATGACCAGCAAGAAGGTGATGGTGATCAGGGTCTGCTGATGGAGCAGGAAGGTGGTCACGGGTAGAAACATGTTGAACAGAGTCTGGTGAAGGGAGCAAGCAGGAAGGTGGCAACAGGAACTCGGCTCCATTAAATGTAGGATCCACTGCATTATAAATCTATGGTTAAATCTTGACGAGTAGTTAGACATATACTGATCAGGGTCTGGTCAGGGTGGGATAGCACAGGAAAGTCATTTTAAGAGCTTGCTTACCTATGTTGGGGTTTTTTTAAATTCTGTTCAGAAAATAAAGCTTCTATAACGAACAAAATCACTTAACGCGCGAAAAAAAAATGCCGGGCGAAACGTCTTCCTTCGTCAAAATCGAACATAAAATGAACGACGGAAGGCACGTTCACCACATAAGGGTGTGTATGCGCTGTACTTAAAGTCGTCCGATGATAGAAGGGTGATATGCATCCTGTAGAATATGGAGAGGCCGGCTACTCCGCACCTGTGTGTGCTCTAGGCTTTGAAGATTGGCCTCCACTAACCTAGTGTCGCCTATTAGCGTTTTAGGACCCATCTCCACTGAGTCCAAAGCTATTAGATTTTGCAGAGCCAGCCTTTATAATAATATAATAATATTCTGGGACAATCCACACACGGTCATCTGATCCCAAACTAGGCACAGCCTGTACTATGGAAACCAGACAACTGATACTAATACTTATATACTTTTTTTTTGTAAATATATACTTATATAGATAAAACACCCAGACACTTTGTGGGAATCGAACCCACGACCTATTGGTCAGCGGACAAGGTGTCTAACCACTAGACCAACAGGCCCGTTTATGACTAGGTACAGTACTCTACACACGACCAGACTTGCGCTTTATTCAACATCAGAAGCTGTTCCGGTGTGAAGTACCACCGGACCTTTGCAAGGGCACCTAGCTTCCTTGCAGCTACTTTGGACTTGCACTCATTGAACCACCCAAAGTCAAGGTTTAAGGCAATTTCAACTCCCAACAACTGAAGGCGATCGGTGTATCCTTGGAATACAATCTGGAAAGTAACCAAGGTGAACGGATTCATTTTACCGTGAGTCCTTTTAGAGTGAACACACACACCTGTGTTTTGGCTGCGTTGAATTTGACAAGATTGGCATCGCCCCATTCTGAGACTGAAGTGTGAGCTACACGCTCTACCATGGCCCCACTTTCACATTGGATAACATCTTTGCTTACCCGAGAACTTGGCAGATATCTCTTCACAACAGTGCTGTCATCCGCATACATATATACCGGGCATGAGTGTGTATGAAGAAGAGGGTTGCGGTGAGAACGGACCCCTGAGGAACTCCGGCATCAGTTGTCATCGGTTCCGATGAGCAACCGTCGACAACAACTTGGTTTCAGTAGCATTTAGCAGGTCAGGAGTTTTTACCAGTCCTTCCGTGACTATGGGTGCTGCAAAGCATTTGAAACGTTGGCAAAGTAAAATCTAAAATAAACCGCGATAGAATACGTAAAAGTAAGTAGTTTCATTTCATCCTATGTAATTAATTAAAAGTGACCAACGTTACCAATGAGGTGACTTAACTTTTACTTGCGCTGGTTCTCGTTATTTCTTAGGCTTTTTATGAAATACTAGCGAAACGCCCTGACTTTGCACGGGTTTTTTTAAGAAGTCTTGTATGATTTTTTTTCCTACTTACATACCTATTTAACGTAGGTTTTTAATACATATAAACCTTCAGTGATTTATTTCTAAATGATGGTTAAAATCCGTTGCATAGTTTAGGAAGATTTAGCGGATTTATATACATATACAGAAAGACGTGTAAAGTGACTTTGCTTTGATAATATAGCTTTTAAGTTACTTGGTGATACGCTGACTGGTGACAACTTACCCACGTGGATATTTCTTGTGTTAGATTTTTACATAGATAGACAGACATCTATACGTATTACAAGGAAAATGTTAAAATAGAGACGTATACCCCATCATCATCATCAGCCGAACGATGTTCACAGCTGGACAAAGGCCTCCTCCATGGTAGGGAAGCGTTTCCATTATTCCCACACTTGGTAGGTGTTTTGATGAAACTAAAGATAATTCAATAGAAAGACCCTGCTGGCCGTCTTATTGTTTACCCTCAGTCGCCTCTTACTATACCAACCTAACGGGAGGAGATGGGTGAATCTTACCCCACGGCTAACGACGTGACGCTACTTATATCTGATAAAAACAATTTGGTAAAATAGAGATGTACATACAATACGTATGTACATCTCTATTTTACCAAATTGTCAAAGAAAATGTTAAAATAGTAACGTACTCGTATTTTATGGATAATGTAATATGATAAAATTATCGATGTATAAGTACGTATTATACGGAAATATTACAACACACACTTTTTATTGCAAGATTTTTTTTAAATAGAATACGTATTCTAAGGAAATTGTTAAAACCGAAACGTATATTGTAATAAGGAAAATCTTAAAATATGTAGCATATTCATGCACAGGTACATATTAGAAGGGAAATGTTAAAATAGAAACATACCTAATATGAAAATAAATTTTAGATAGCCTAACCTTAGCCTAACCCAGTTTTATTCTGATTTATTATTAGTTAAAAGGCCACTGAATTATTATATCTCGAATACTGCTATTACTTGATAGTTTTCAAGGTCCCATACCTGAAAGGTATTTTTTTATTTGACGAGGGGGAAATCTTCGAAAGATCCCGGGAGCTGTGGGGCTCGACCGGGGTATGTGAGATTCTTACCCACTAAAACCCCCGCGGCTGTCGAATCGGCACATGAGAGGGGGGACCCCAGGGCTCACCGGTGGGATCTACACCAGGGTACCCCTCAGTGCCTTGCCTTTGAGCCTGCCGCCGGGGGGCGCATTCTAGCCCCCCGGGAACCTGACATGGTGCTCACGGGGACGGGGATTGCAACCCCGCCGCCGTCCTCCTTGGAGTCACCGAGTTTTAGATCTTATCATATGAAAGCGCTTCATTTGCACATTTTAGAACAGATTTTTATTTTCAAATACATATATAAAAAAAAATATTTATGTTAACAATAAAGAAATAAAATAAAGTAGGCATTCGTAGTACAAACATTATTGAATATAGTTCGAGCTATATATTTGCGCCCTTTGCGGTGGAGACCATGGGGCCTTTGTCGCATGAGAAGCACGGTTTGGTGAAAGAAATTTCATCCAAACTTATCGAAGTCTCAGGAGACCGTCGGGCTGGTAGCTTTTTCTGCCAACATATAAGTTTGTATATGTTGGCAGAAAAAGGGGTAATGCCGCCAGTCTTTTAGGTACCCTTCCCTGCCAGTGCGGCAATAACTTGGAGGAAGTTTTTTACCTAGTTTAAGTATACATATTTGTGGATAAACTGTAAATATTTAGTTTCAATAAATGTATCGTCTGATTTTTATTAATGACTGATTCCATACCAACATGTAGGTATCTTTTACATAGGTACTGAATGAAGGAATTGGGTGCGACACGACAACCGACGTCGACGGGTAAATAATACCGATATCACTCAACGAATCACTTCACCGCACTCAGAGAATAAATCGCGACTCTATCACAACGAAATAAAGAATAGTTTTTTGCGTACGGAAAACAACATCTTAAGGCTTTTAGATTTACGATCGCAACAATGTGATAAGCGCAAGAGAGGGGTCATAGAACTTTGCAGGGCTCCAGCGCGGGAACGAGACGTAAAATCTTTCTTCTTGCTGGTCCAGAAAGCGACCTGCAACCTTACCTTAGTAGGTATGTAAAAAAATCCTGTAGCCTCTTAACAATACCAACGACGGCCGGCGGCGTACAGCAATGAGACCAAAATCTATAGAATGGATTTTGAAATGGAGTTTTTAGAGATGAACAATGCGTTTTGAGGCTGCGTAGGAAGCGTTGCAGCGTGTGCCGGCCATGCGTGCGCTTCTAGAGTCGAAACGAAAAGTTAATAGAGGCGCGACGGGCCCTCCGAGCACATCATTCGCGATCCGACAGTGGAGCGGCGCGGTCGACGCCTGCGCGCTTGCCGGTCCCAGAACAAAACTTTTCAACATTCGTCTTTTATAATAACGGACCACCATGAGGACCGGAGGGGTCCCTGCGGCCCTGCTCCTCGTCCTCGCCGCCACCTTACTGCAGGTGAGTCAGCGATTCCAAGGTGCCGGTCGCAGACCTGTTTCACGCCGGTGTTTCTGAAAAGTACTTTTTGCAAAAACTTTTTTTTCCTCTTCCCGTCTAGGGTCCGCGAAATTGTATTTTGTTGTGCCGAGCATATTTTATCGCTACAAAACTTGGACTTTTATTAAAATATAACCTTAGTTAGTAGGCTAGTAAATAAGTATCGGCAACGAAGCCGGTTTCTGCAACATCTGAACATATTTAAAGTTTTACGATGTTCAGTTTAAGTAGTAGTTTATAGACAATGTGAATAAATATTTTATGACTGCTTGCATATACCTACTTATTGAGCTATTGACTACGTGGGATCTATTGTGAGCCTTATAATTTGATGATTTTACCTAGCGACAGCAATAAAATTCTAGTGCGTAGTGAATTTTATGATTAAAATGACTGTATACTGATGATAAAGAGATAATTTTGATAAAATCCCAAGTAAACCTGTCAACTAGTAAAATTTTGGCGGAAAATACATATTTAAAATAATAAGTTTGCAATTTAATTAGGTCACATCGCAAATAATGCTTACATCATAAAATGTATAATTTTAAGTTTATGTCAATGATACGCTTTTTCAATAACTGCAAATTGGACAGTTACCTAACCAGAGTATTGTTACAGGTGTTTCTATTTTTCACCTATTATAATTTTTATTAGTGCACATTTGTCTCTACAAGTCTTATTAAACTTCGAATGTTTTCTTTAAATGGGGTCACAAGATATGAATATGAAGTCAGCGTTATCTTGCTGTTTTGTCAATCATGCCAAACGACGTTCGAAAAAAAATCATGTCTCGTAAATTATTACAATCGTGTTTTTGATTTAGTTGTTGGGCTTGCTTTGAGGCTAACCCTTGGCGTGGTCCGGGATCACTTCTATCGACTTATGGCGTGCTTCAGATAGGTATTTGCGCCCTCAGTGGAGGACGTTTTGTATCTCAATGATGAACACTTGAGCACTCACATCTTTTGTATACAGATTAATTCGTCTGAATACATAATGCCGAATACATAGTACCTGCTCTATAACTTAGAAAAAAATGTGTTAAGATATTTTTTCAACATCGTAAGTAGTGGCAAGTTTGTAATCGCCTTAAGGTGCCATTTTTGTATATCTATTAATATCGCATAAAATATCAACTTTTAATATAATTTATTGTCATAATTCAAAGTGTGTGAGATTAAAAATATTTATCAACAAGTCATAGGTTGATTTGAACGTCTTCGAGGAAAAAAATAACTGGTCACCGCATTCAGTCCTACAATTATAAAATTACCATTAATAAAACGAGCCCAGAGCGTTATAAATGTTGAAATAACGAATGTATAAAATTATAATTACTGCACAATTAGTCTCTACGAACCAGCATCACCTTTAGACGTAGGTACATAATGGTTTTACATCGGTTTTTGCTATATGTCTTTACGTAAATAACACGTAAATGTTTCTAAATCTACAAGTTGAAAACAAAGATTTAGAGCTATCCAGATAACTCTACCTTAATTAACAATACCTTTAGCAGTCTCCATGTCTCACAAGTACTGAGTTAAATGCTGAGTGCTATCGTATCATAATTAGACGAGTTGTTTATAGATGGGACTAATATTTTATTCCATTAATTACGGGAACTACTAAAGAGACTTACTATGCCACTGACATTCGAGACAAACTGTTCCGTGAGATATTTAGTTCTAAGTCTTTTGAGCCTCCGAACTGCTAATTTCTCCAGATACCGTGAACTTCACGCTTAAACTCGTTTATCGAGTTTACACACTGCTGCTCCACGGAGATATTTGACACCGTGGTGGTAGGAACCTCCTGGACAATCCCATGCACAAGGACTCGCAAGCTAGACTTTATTTTAAAACAAGTGCCTCACAAAATGTAAAAATAATAATACCAGCCCTTGTTTATGTTCCACTGTTGAGCACGCACCTCAAGATGAGAGCTCTTAGGCAGTAGTCCACCACGCTGGTCAAGCGCGGGTTGGTGGACTTCACACGTCATTCGAAAGCTAGTTAGGCTTTCTCAGACATGCAGGTTTCCTCACGATGTTAAAGCTAGTAATAATCGCACGAAGATGATTCGCACACGATTCATTAAAGTAATCAGAGGTGTGAGCCGAGGTTCAAACCTGCGCACCTTGTTTCCAAGGCAGGCGATTGCCCACTGAACAGTTACCGCTTGCACAAAATGTGCTCCAATATTATGTACGATCGGGATGTTTCCCTCACGGCAAGTCAATTTGCCGTCACTGCGGCATACCTACCTGATAAAAGCTTTTCTTATTACATACCTACTAAACACTCTGTAGCCACTTTCCTATGTGCACAAAATTTATCCTATTCTTTTTTTTGCTTGACTGACTGCAAAACCATCTGATTTTAAGCAGCGATGCAATCGGTGATGGCAAAGCTCACTAGCTTATTAATTATTGTCTCCGTGCAGGCAAACTATTCCAGTCCTTAGCAGTAGGTACTTATTATAAACGGCGAAGCAAATCGCTAAATATGTTATCTGCCCTTGGTTGGTGTAGTTTTAAATCTGATTCAGTAAAGTTGGGTATATTCTTTTTCGGCTGTATCAAAGAGAGCATTTAGATTTATACAGAAAATTGGGATATGCTCACCCGTGGTGTGATTCAAAACTCAAAACTCAAAAATAGTTTTCAAATAGGCTTAACGTTAGCACTTTTGAAAGGCCATGATTTTTGTTTTTAAAAGAAGCTTCCACCTTTTGCGTTATGACTACGTTAAACTAGACTATGAATAAGATTCTATATGAGACTGTAAATAACCTCGAAGAAACGAACCTGCTCAAGTGGCCCTCTGTTCGTACATTTCGCAAAACCTTATCAGCTTACGTCATTCTGCAAACAGCACATGCCGTAACGTCCAGGTGCCATCTGCCTCATACTTAAATAACCCATTTAAACAGTACATTTGCAAATTCAACGAAACTTCGCTTTCGATTCTAAAATAGTCTGAAACTCTGTCGCCACAATTAATAATGCAAGTTATAAAAGCGTTATGACTTTTCTTTGCACACTGCATATTGGATACGTATTGTCGCTACGCTTGAAATACGAGACAAAAGTTCGATAATGAGTCTGCACCATTCGATGCATTGTTTAGTCTGCGTAAGCGAACGACGACTAATGCGAATATTTTCGCATTAGATAAGGAAAAATTATCGCAGCAGTGATGTAAATCAATCATCTCAAATTTCTATTGCATAGATTTGGTTAGCGATACGCGTTAATGGCCGATAAGAATCGCTGATGACCTATTTTGGACTGTATATTACTCGAGCATGGATAGTAATTGAGTGTGTGTGATATTAGCACAATGTTGTAAAGTAATTTTGTGTTGACGCATCAGTGACGACTCAACAGGTGAGAGGGGGTTATCTGTGTGTGATGTAGAATGAAAGGATCTGTTTTAAATTGTAGAGCGAAAAGAGGATAGAGCTTTCGATGTTGACACTTTTCCGCTAAGTATTTCGAATCTGGTGTTATTTCATTAGGTTTACTAAAATTTGGACGGTGGTAGACTGTAGATTCAAGATTATACGCAATAAACGTAGCTCCTTCTTTATTGATATACCTTTGAATGATGATCTAATAATTGTAGACTATTATAGATTATTACTTTGGAGGCAAAATTGCAGATTTTACACAATAATGTCTTACTAACCAATTTAACTACATTGGCCAAACTTGGACAAGATTAGCCAACTACGCAGGAGATTTATGCAGTGAACAAGAGATTGCGCAAACATAGGTGCGCTTTTACTTTTTTTAACTTAACCGATAGCGTGGAAAACCGACAAGACTGAGGAGATTGGATTTAGGACTGAATTTTACATGCTCACCCTACGCATGCAATATTTTATTTTGCAGATCATAAGTTTAATACAAAAACTGTCTTATTTTTTATATTCGTTTTCACTAAATATACAAAATGTAAGGGACATCGTACCGAAAAAAAATTTATAAGATGTCAAATAATGTCCGTTACAACATTACAGAAACCATTTATATGGAAAATGCCAAATGACTGACTTATTAATTTTCGAGCATGTAACGAATATATGCGGAATAATATTTATTTCTCAAATTACATTGCTAATTTTCTAAAATAATAATAGTTAATTGCCTATTAATTAATTGCCTATGTACTGTTTTAGTGCATAAAGAATAAATAAATAAATAATTAAATAAATTTTCCACAAATAAGTAATTTATAGTTTTTAAATTAAAATTATGCTTTATTATTATACCAACAATGATATTATACTAAGTTTATTTAACAAAGTGGTTTTTTTTTTGGAAATTCATGAAAAAGCCGATGAAAAATTTCAAGACTAGAGTGTTCAGAATCATGTACTGGATCCCTGGTATCGGTTTTCGGTACGATGTCCCTTACACCCTGTATTTATGAAAATAAACTGTAATCTCATTCAGTCATTTTGTCATACAAATTAGGCACATTTTCTTCAAAATACTTTTTATCTGTTTAGAGCATATCTATGTCTTGACTATACAGGCGTAACAAGTTTTTGATGAAAATTTTGCTTTAATCCTAAGTAGTATTTAATAAGTGTTAAACGTTTTGCCAGAGATGAAATAATAGTGATTAAAGGACCGCTTAAGTTAGATTAATTTTATCACAAAATCCCGATCTTTTTTATTTAAGTGAGATTTTAATTTTAATTTTCATAGCCTCACCCAATCACCCTCTAAGACATAACATATTTATGTTTAGTCATGGACAGTATGTAATAATTATATTCTGTTTTGTATATTGGCAAAGTGTTGTTTGATAAAAACAATACCTATAAATGTGTTATTCTTAGCATGATAACTGTATAGTAACAAACTATGAACAAATTATTCTCGACTGTATCAAAAGTCAAAGTATAAATAACTTTGTCACGTATAGGTTCCGCGGGGGCACATATTATACAGATTTTTTTACAAACTTCCACCGGATCGTGACTTCGCCGCTACTGAGAAGATCCGGCAAGAAACTCAGCGGGCATGTCTTTTTTTTTCATAATTTTTTTAAACACCTCTTGACAATATTTCAAATAAGCCTAAAAATTCTAAGCTTGCAACAGTTGGTTAGGGCGGTTCTGTAGAAACGCATGGTATGTACAATATAGTAGAACACGACTGTGTTTGCTTCGGGTAAGTATTAATATCATGATCATCACTATAATTTTTAAAAGAATTAATGTGTTTTGTAACATTAACTTAATATTCGAATATGAATCGTGAAACAACCGTTAGTTAAGTACATAAATGTATTTCTTTGAATTTATCTCGGAGTGGAACAGTGAGGTTGCACCTTAAGTAATTTTAAATTCATGATTTAGAACAAACTATTATTACATTAACCAATTAGCCGGCATTATTCATGTTTCCTTTTAAAAATAATTAGCACTACACTTAGTTTATTTCAAAATTTGTAAAATAAATGTCTCCAAATTTTGTTGTATATAATATCTAATTACACAGGTTCATTAGAATTTGATTATCTTACGTATTAATGACGCATTAATTTTATTATTAGACCAAACGGAGTATTATTTGATTAGCGGATATTAACCTTAACTTATCTCTAGTTATTAAAGTTAATGTGATCTATGGTAGTTAAATTAGTATCTGTGAACGTATAGCATTCATCAAAAGTATACTATTTAATAGCATGAGGTCAATTTAAAAGTTTTTACTTGGATTTATTATGATTATTTATATATTTTTTATTACAAACTTAACTCCAGCCCTTAGATGAATTCATCTGAGCTCCAGCCATTTCCTTTGCGAGATAGACGCGTATTATTTCCTTAATGTTTTCTTGTACGCTTTGCCTACAAGTAACTACTCACCCGATATCAATAAGCCTACATAAATAGATTGCATAAATGGTTTATATGTAGTCATAAAAACTGGGACACTTCTCGATACTCTGTGACAATAGTGCGAAAGGTCAATAATGCACTGGTAATTTATATTAATTGTGTTTTTATTTGATTTATCATCGTTGATAAGGTTGACTGTTGGGCAATGAGACTTAGTAATGGGCCAAGCGAGACGTTTGCCAAATGGTAAGCGACATACCAGCCAAATGAGACGTTAGCTTGAGCCCATTAAGCTGAACTCTCTTCACCGAATATAAAATATGTCACTGCGATAGAGCCTACCGGGACAGTCTCTTGTAGAATCACCATAACTACAGATTTTATCACTATGGATACTACATTGTGACAGTGCTAGGTAATTGTAATAGATGTGACCACGAATAACGAATGGCCCTTTTCTTCTTTTGCCTTGCTATGAAAAATCATTTAGAAAACTCATGTGTTTTAGATGTGCTTATTGAAGCCGGTTTTTTAAATCCCAAATTCTTCATAATTGAATAGCAACTTTTTTATAAATTTTGAATTTCTACTTCGATACAGTTAACTAAGAATCAGCGAGGTGGTTTATTATTCTCCTTTACAAGTTACTTATTTAAGACTACTTATTGGACAGTAAATAATTAACATAAAAGGATTAAACATGCATGTTGACATATACTTCTAAAATTTAACAATTTGAATAATTTAAGAAAATATAACATCCCACGAATTGGCTAGAAATGGGATGTTACTTATACCTACCAGGAATTAAAGTTGACTAGAAATCGTCCGTGATGAAAGTATACGGTCCGACCTATTAATAAAAGTATACGGTCATTAAATTAAAAAAAGTACACAGACTGAGCTATTAGCATATATTGGTACTTAGTGTACTTTACAAGTACATAGAATCGCATGTCTTACGACTGATCGAGGTTATCCGGCGGTGTTATCACTGCCCAGCACCGTCCCAAACTGTATATTTCTGTAATGAGATAAATCGAAGAAAAATATTAACAACTTGTGATTTTTTTTGTTCTTAGTATGGTTATCGGCCCGGTTTATCGAACAGTGACCCTACCCTGTACAATAGATACTTACATTCTGATAACGGTGTCAATTGGTTTAATTATGAAATTGAGATTTTTGGGACAGCTACACGTTTCGCAGATATATGTATATATTATAAATGGTACAAAGTTGGTAGTTATTTTATTTCTTTGTGCCCTATATTTTTATGTTTTAAAGTGTATTTTTCTTATTTCAAGAAATCTGTGCTATAAAACTTGCAATGACGTTTGAACGGCCCTAAGGAATATAGCCAGATTACAAATGTATAAGTTTAGAATTAGATTACAGGAACCTATCAATACAGGCAGATCTAGACATCATTACAGGCCACCTGAGTACATCAGAATATCTGTACAGATTGACGAGAGATCTTTATCCCATCGGGGAACACCTAATAATATAATGTCACGGCCACAGCAGCATCTTTGACAAGATAATCAAGCTATGCGGGTGATTTTATTGTGCTCAAGTGTTTGCGTAGAAAGAAGATTGACATGCCAGGCCTGATCTCTTATTAGGCACAAGGCCGACTTTTTATCCATCTGGCCACAAAATGTGCTGGGATAGTAATAACTAACAAAAATAAATATTTTTATACCGAGTAAGTAAAACACAGTGCGAATCTTGCTCAAGATTAGTGGGCCTGTCTGACTTAGTGGAAAAATTTCCATAAGTAGAGCAGATCGCAGTCAAATTCCCAATGTTTCGGTACCAGTTTCCTTTTTTGTATCATGAATTCAAGATGGAAAATAAGTTTTAATCATTGATCCTTGTTATCTGAAATATATGAGTTATTATCATATTATTTACAGGCCATAAACCACCGCTCGGGGCAAGTAGCTAGTGGGTCTGCCTGTGGGGATGCCTTTCGAAATGGGTCTGGATGAGTTTAAGTAAATTCTTTCTTTCTTCTGATTAGTATAATATTTTAACATTACATGACATGGACTCATAAGGTGGGTTTAAAAATTTCAAGAAATATCTGTTTCTATCTGTGGTCGAATTCTCAGAAGCTAGCTAGCAGGGGCAGGAGCAGGGTTAAAAATACTATATTGTTAAAGAGAAAGCCTTAAAAGGTACCCAGTCTTCATGGGCTAGTGAGTGTGTTCTACCCGATAAACCTTCCCGGTGGTCTTCATCGATAATGTGAATCGACTCATCTTCATCAACTCTGGGTACTCCGGAACACGTCTAAAACTGACTCAACTTCTTGAGTATAACATAAACCTTGACTATAGGATTGTTTAGCATCTCTATCTATTCAAAGTGCTAAGCTGCAAGGAATCATTATAACGGGTGTAAGGGACATCGTAACGAAAAAAAATTTATAAGATGTCAAATAATGTCCGTTACAACATTACAGAAACCATTTATATGACAAATGACTGACTTATTAATTTTCGAGCATGTAATGAATATATGCGGAATAATATTTATTTCTCAAATTGCATTGCTAATTTTCTAAAATAATAATAATTAATTGCCTATGTTTACTGTTTAAGTGCATAAAGAATAAATAAATAAATAATTAAATAAATTTTCCACAAATAAGTAATTTATTGTTTTAAAATAAAAATTATGCTTTAAAATTATACCAATAATGATATTATACTAATTTTATTTTAAAAAAGTGTTTTTTTTTTTAAATTCATGAAAAAGCCGATGAAAAATTTCAACACTAGAGTGTTCAGAATCATGTACTGGATCCCTGGTATCGGTTTTCGGTACGATGTCCCTTACACCCTGTATAGGAAGTAGACATCTATTGCTTTGTTTCCACGAATATGACTTAATGTAAACGTTGCAGTATAATATGAGAACTTACGAGGTATTATGATAACATAAGGTGATAACGCATTTGACCCACATCTCTGTTATGTTGCTTAACCTGGATGCAACGGATGTGCGTCGAACGCGTGTAAAATGCACCTTATTTTAACAGCTCTATGTTTTAAAATCTACTGAACTTTCTTGCGAGGTGCATTCCTTCCTGTGTTTCGTGTTGGGAAAACTCTGAAAAATGAATGTGTTCCGTTTGTGTGGAGTATGAAGTATTTAGACGGTTGTTTCATGAAAAAATCCTCTTTTAAAACCAGTTTTAATCTCGAACTGTAGGTAGGTATACATGTATGTAATTTGAAATTGCAATTACGTATTTAACATAACAAGGAACAAAATGCTATGTTCTCAAGCAACATAAGTAATTATAAAAAGCTAGAAATAAATTATGTATGAGGAAAAACTCTAAAGGCACATACAGTTTACGATTTTTAACAGTCAAGGGAAATTTTGACATCCATTCATTTTAAAGCCTATATCCGAACCTTGATTGCAAAACCTCCCAAAAATTTTAGAACAACAATACGATAGAATCAAGTCTTAGGGCCGTTGCAATGTCTCTCTGACAGATATAGCCGTAATGGCTTATGATCCAGGGAAATAAACAGGAAATATTAAAATGCACGTAGCTGCAGGTCCAATGGGATGAAAGACCATCACGACCTGGGGAAATAAGAAACACTTTTTAAATTCCAACCCCAAGACCCTCAAGCAAATAGCTTAACCCGCTGCGCCATTCAGTCTTAATTTTATACTCAGGATAATAAAAAACATGCTTTTTAAAACTATTCATAGATGTGAATACACACGATATTGGAAAAGTTTTACATAATTGGAAAATGCATAAATGCAAAAAAACGTCTACGTCGGAGCGTTAAGGGCATCACTCACTAGAGTATGTTTATCAAATTTAACGATAGAATTATTGTACATTAAAAGTACTTAATTTAGTTACTTATTTAATAAGTTATAATTAGAGCACAAACTGAAAATCAAGAAACACAACAGGCCGGCAGACACGTTGACAGACAGGTATATATGTAGTAAGTTAATCCTATTATTTGTGCATCGAGGGCTTAAAAAAGCAACCAGCTTATTTTTGTTATTTAGCGTTTTTTTTTTTTGTTTCGTACCCAATTTGTATTGGATACGTCAAGTGTAGTGTGTATAATTAATTACGTCAATATAATTATTATTTGTACTACATTATCGAAAAAAGGTCACAATAAAAACTGCCAATGGTTGAACTTTGCTTTAACCCACACACACACACCCACACCCACATGTGTGGACTAAAAATATCTAGTACTTTAATTTTGATCCCCAAGACGCCTGCCAAGCGTGGGGATAATGGTAACCCCTCCCTTCTAAGGGGGAGGCCTTTGTTCAGCAGTGGACGTCTTTTGGCTGTTGCTGATGACGATTATGATTTAAATATTGTTTAAAATTTGTCTTATTTAGGTAAATAACAGATCGATACGTCAAAAGGACTAGCTTCAAGTTCACTAGAATTTTGAAGTCAACATAATTATTATCACATTGCTCATCCTTAGTATTTTCTTCAATTATTTTCGTATTGAATTTACTGTCTTTGTAAACATAAGAAGTTTTATTTAAAAAAATGCTTATGGTTTTTTTTCTTCTAAATGTAATTATGGTAGAAAACGTTTTTTTTTCTCAAATGGAATTAAGGTTTAAACGGCTTCCTTCAAAGCCGTTCAAAAAAGTCAGTATGGTGCGTAGGTGACTTTATGAGCAATACTGAATCGATTGCATATTAATTAAACTTGCGATGTTCGTGAGTACTCCGTTATCATATTTATTATTAGGGCTCTGTGCAATGGGTCAAAGTGAAATCCTTATTAAGGCAAGACGTCAGTGTCTGTCTGTCTATAGGTATGTATATTTCTTCGGATTACTCTTATATTGTGTGCTTTAAGCATTGCGAAGTTACAGACCTCATCTCTCCCCAAGAATTAGAAATAGAAAACAATTGTTTTATATACTCTTAAGAAGAATTAATTAAAGGTTGCATTAATTTTAGATCTAATAAGTTTTACCCAAAATATATCGATATTATTATGAATTATCTAATAATACTTAGACCAGAGAAATATACCCAAAATCTTTCAATCAGAGTAGTGGTACATTATATCTAGACCAACGATATAATCCATTCTACATACATAATAGGATTAAATGTTACAATCAACTAAGTTGATACGCTAGTAGGTGCATTACTTCCTATACTAGGTCGTGGGTTCGATTCCCACCCAGGACAAACATTTACGTCATCATCAACAGCTAAAAGTCGTCCACTGCTGAACAAAGGCCTCTGGCCCTTAGAAAAGTGGGGATAGCCAAAAGTGGGGATTATGGCAACTTCTCCCAGTCCCCTAATCCCCACTTTTGGTAGGTGTCTTAAGAATTATAATACAGGGGTAATCCAACAGACACGCTGCTGCCGGTTTCCTTGTTTTCCCTAAGTCGCCTCTTAAGACACGAAACGGGAGGAGATGGGTGGGTGCTATTCTTACCCGGATACCCCACGGGTAGATCTTATGTATGTACATATATTTGTAGAATAAAGACATATATAATAATAATAATAATATAATCTCCTCTCATTGGGTGTCGTAAGAGGCGACTAATCGAGAACAGGAATACGGGCAGCAGCGTCTTTCTTTTGGATTTATCTTCCACCTATACTGCGATCCCCAATCTGCCTGCCAAGCGTGGGGATTATGGCAACCCCTCCCTTCTAAGGGGGAGGCCTTTGTTCGGCAGTGGACGTCTATCGTCTGCTAATGAATGATGATGATATAGGATCTGATAGTCGTGTATGCATTGTTCGAATATATTATTATTTAACTGGCGGCCCGGTACGTGCTTCACTACTTATAAAGTGAAATATATAAAAAAAAAAAATTGGAACATCAAATTCATTTATTCCAACAAAAACTGGCATTTTTCCTTCAATTAAAAAAGAATAAATCAAATTAAAAACAAATTGCTACATTAATAGTAACACAATATGTTTTATCAAATAAAGAAGCACACATGCATACATGTTATTCACTTCAACAGATCAAAACTTACCGTGTTGGTGTAAATGCTTTTGACCATTTAATTCAAATAAAGCCTGTAAACGATATAAAACACCGACGGCTCGCTAAAAAACTGAGAAAACTACACGCACACATTATATACATATTACATTTGAACAAAAAATACAAACACAAAGCAATAATTATCGCTGACAATTTGCTTTATTCCAAGCACGTCGAAAATGAAATGACCGCATGAATGACATAAGAACATGCTTTTACTGTCAACACTGAAAAAAGTTTAAATTCTAAAAAGGTTCAATTTGACAGCAAAATCCCCATTTACAAAATAATCCGCCATTTATTGAATTCATTTATTACAAAAAATGTGATAAATGAAGAACCGCTCTACCGATTTTGTGCAAACTTCACATAAACCATCTACTAAATAGTCTGAGCAAAGCCTAAACATTTGGTTTGGATAGGTGAGCCCGTTCTTGAGTTATAAAATTACAACGAAAAGTGGCATTGATTTTTATATATATAGTTATACTGGGCCTTGAATCTCAACCCGCTAATCTCTGCCATTCTGTATTAATGAAGCTGCCATCTTCAAAATACACACCATATCTCGACAGGATGTGTATATATATTAATTAAATGGTTTTGTACTACATTGCATACAAATGCAACATTACCATTGATATTCCATACAGCATTGTTAATTTGCAGTTTCTTGTATGCACCCATTACATCATTGTATTTAACTCTATAAATAAGAGCTTTGGAATAGCATCCGGTGATTTAGTCTTTAGGCTTATGATTCATACTACTCTCTGGGATATGTGGCCATATTTTTTTGTTGTAAGTAAGTTTTAGTTATATTTTGGAATATACATACGAACTTTGTCGAACGTAGGTAAAAGTCATAGTGTATGAATTATTCTTTGCATACAAAGATAATATGATTTTTGCAATTAAATAGTTTTGTGCTTGCTTATAAAATATATTGCCTACTATGGACTTCAGGATGTAGTTATTTTATATATAAAATTAGTTAAACTGCCACATATACCATCTTGTAAAATTGTCATATTTTAAGTTTGGTTAATTTGTTAATTCACAACTTCTCTAATGCAGTGTTTTAAGGAAATTGGGGAGTAAAGAAGCAAGACGATAAAGTATTGAAAATGGTAAAAAAAAATTAAGTAACATGTAGTTAGTTTGTTACACCTACATAACTTTGTAGTATTTTATATTATAAAGGATATCACGTTTTACCAGCCTGTTACAGCTTAAAATCATAATGAAAACAATTGTATTTAAATTTCTAGGATTGCTAAGGCATCTTACACTATCCGCTACGTGATGCAACTTTATTATTCTTGATTTAATTATTAATCTAACCTAAAGTTTTGAGGACGTTCCGGGCGTTGATTATATAGGTCTTTATTATACACTCGTATTTTGTCTGCTCATTAGATGATAATGGTAACAACATTATATCTTGTTGATCATCGATCGATAGACGAGGAGCTATCCAAGCAGGTTTTGCTATACAAAACGAGCTTGTTATGTGGCGGGTAAAAACATTTGGCAATAAAGAGGCGTTGCAATTAACCCTGTCCGGTGGTTGCAAGAGGAGTAGGTTTCAATAATATAAAAAAAAACAATAACCGGCTTTATGGCCTCTCACTGTTAACTTATTGGTGAATATACACCACCATATATATATATAAAAACCACCATATACTATATATATATACTTATCAAATGAAAACGAAGTCCTACGTACTCCCACGTCGCAATTATTAGTATATAAGTAGACACATTTTAATGGTCTACATGGCGGCATAAAAGCCTTCCTCTGGCGGCCGTATAAAATTAGAATAAATGTTAAGTTCTTTTTTGCCTAGTGAACAGTTCGAAAATAATGTTATATGGAATTATTGTTCATAAATAAAGTCTTTGTTACTCGTGACGTAATAATAGTTAACTTTTCGTTTACTTAGACTGTTGAAAATTATGATTAAAGTTTTAAATAGCTGTGTGTTTCTTTTAGTTTAGAATCTGTAGAGAAACATTAATACATATAATATGTAATATATGTACTATAATCACGGATATCAATGTTGGGCGGACATCACAGGTACACCCGTGTTTCCACAAATATTAAAGCAGATACGGCTTAAGCCTATTGAAAAGGGGTGGAGGGGGGGGGGGGGGTCTCTTCACGTGGGTTGACATGACTGATGTTTAGTATATTTGTTGAATGCGAGATCTTTTTTTCAATGATTCTATACTTTCATGCATTTCGTCGTATAAAGTAACTATTTATATCCTTGAAACATCCAAGTGTAGAGTTTTGGATATTGGCGCGGGCGTCGATGACGTCATGATGTATTTTGAATTATTGATGTTTACGTACACTTACATTATGTTAGTGTTTGCGTTTACTTAGCATCTTTTTAGCACTAGCTTTAAATGTGGCACTTCACCACTATGGATAATATCGTCAGGTGGAGACGTTAGATCCACCGGGAAGTCATGAGTCTAAATAGTAAGGAATAATGAACGATAAGATGACAAACTTAATAATAATACTAAATAAAACAAAAAAAATGATTAATAATAATTGGTGTGTTCCATATAATTTCTCCCAACACACTTCTCCGTGTTGAATTCGTCTCCATGCAATCATTTTAAAAGTCCGGGTGATAAGCCCGAGTTATCAAAAAAAAAAAATATCTAAGGAGGATACACACACGGCCATCTAATCCCAAACTATGAGCCAATTTACAAATACTGATATACTTTCTTCCGTCAATATCTACTTATGTAGATAAATAACACCAAGTCACAAACCCACGACCCACAAACTACATCTTGTATTTAACACCTGTGATTAATTTATTCATATTTTTTGAAATTCCTTTTTTTCTGTGTAGCAGGATTATCCGTTCTTAATTATAACAGCCTGACTGATTAAACCTATGTTCACGATTAATAAAAATAATTTCCTTTTGGCCGATATGGCCGCAGCGGTCAAAATATGATGAGTCGCTTTGCTGGTGACGTTTTACGATTGTTCGTCCCTTTTGCTACCAACTGCTACTACCACCTATAATAGCAGTCGGTATTATTGTAAATTTGTAGTCTTACTTTCTCGATACAAAGTGACATAACTAAAAACTACATGCTGCCTGCCTGTTAAAGATCGTGGTTAAGCCCCAGCACAGTGACAACTTTAATCCTTTGGTTGTTTCTCGCAACAACATGACTGCTACAGTGTCTTTTCATTCTTGTGTTAGATTTCATTTTGGGTGCAAGTGAACTATGACAAAGTGAAAAAGTGAAAAAAAGCATTTGAGCTTAAGTTAAATTGATGTCTCTTAAATTTTGCTAGTTTATATATAATACATATAATATATATATATATATATTATATATAATATCATTAAATCTCGCATGGTGCTGATCAATATTGAATTTAAATGTGTAGATTCTCCCTTAAAGGCACAAATATATAGGTATATAAATATTTCAAGTTTACCTTTGAACCACGGATTCACACCAATCGTGCTATTTGAATACTATCTAGTAATTGCTTTGACCTTGATGCGTTATTCCATCGTCATATCTTTATATTGACCATACGCTATATTATTAACAGCCGATTAACATTTTTTTCTAAATAGAGTGGTCATTGATGTATTCGCCGAGCGACCTCAATAAAATCACCACATGACACCATCGCGTACGGGAGGTACCAGAAGCTAAATAATATTGCAGTTTTTTTCATTTGTGTGTTCATCCGATTACGAAAAACAAAGTGTTGTTTTCGTGGAACTTTGACACTTACGTAAGTACTTTTTATGTCGTGTGCGATCAAAAGCATGCAAGAAATAGGAGACGCTGCGGGCGCGCGGCGCGGCGCGATGTGGCGTGATCTCGCGTCATGGTTTGTAAGGGCCTTAACACACAGGATTCCTTCAGCATCAATTTGGTAGTTCTTGAATCATCCATGTCCACTTAGTGGCGTGCACTGAAAGCGGGCAAAAATATCTGCGAGTTGTTTATGCTTTATGCTATTCGTTCGTGTTCCAGCACAAATATCCTTAAATTAACCAATATTACCAACATATCCATATACATTAAAAAAAAATACGTTAATTCATGTCCAAACTAAGATTTTTTTAAATTAAGACTGTTTAGAGAAATCCTAGGGTAGGCAAAGTATTTTTGTCAGTATGGAGCCGCTGAATAAACTTATTAATGTTTTCAAATGCAAATTAAAGCGTGAACAGGACACTAATACGACATCTACAAAAATGGTAATGAGATGGCGAATCGGTTGTCTGATGGAAACCGATATGTCACAACCGACCTGCTATCAGTATACGACATTGCGTTACGAAGTAAAGTACACTTTGTTCTCCAGTGTAATGAGAGTGGAACACAGATATGTCTATAGTATTTGAAATAGTATAATAACATACTTAAAATAGGTGAAACAAGCCAAATATTTTTTTTTGCCTACCCTCTGTGCACGCCACTGTGTACACTGTACAGGAATGGTGGTGCAGTCACTATTCTAACAAGCCCAGAGTCTCGCTACAGCGTCGACGAAGGTTTTAGTGGGTAAAAACACATACCTACCTCGGCCTACGCCCCTGGGGAGACCTACTGAAGGTTGCCTGCCCAAGAGCAAGCAAAAATAGAGGTAACGCCCTGTGGTACCACAGCCTTATTCACCGTAAGAACTTAACTGAAACGTAGCATTATATATCCGCGATGTTATCCTAAAATTGTAGGAGGTTCTTGTTTGCTGCTCGCGTTTCAGCGCAAAAGACGTCCACTGCTGCACAATGGCCTTCACCTTAGAAGGGTGGGGTTGCCATAATACCCACGCTTGGTCTTGCGGATCACAGTTACTCGCTGCATATGAGCATAGTATTACAATTGTCCACTACCGCACTTATAGTTCTTTAAAAAAAAAATATTCTACATAAGTACTTACATAAGTGAACATAATAACATAAAGTAAAGTAGATACTAAATATGCATGTTCTCTCTCTTGTATTATTTTTAACTATATATTATATTTTAAGTTAAATTATCTTATAAGTGAAATTTTGTTCTTGAGACAATAAAGTTCTTTAAACCGAACAAATCATTATGTTGTTGCTTAGGGTTAATTTCAATACAAAATCTTTACTAAGAAATGTACGGAACTTAGAGCTCGTTCGTTGTGCTAAGCTTCCCAAAAGTACATTGTTAGACTGCAAGGTCCCGTCGTTACAAGTATACAATGTGCTGAGGCTCATACCTTCTTTTGCTATTTGATCGTTCCTTTCCATCCTAAGGTTGTCTGGAAGAAATCGCAACCTGCGATTAGACCGCCCAATGTATACCATTGTATATTTTCTTTGTACTTCTTTGTTTTCCTGTACTTTTTGGTGTGCAATAAAGAGTTCTCTATCTATCTATCTCTATATCTGATATTTTTTGTGACAAACATTTTCTTTGTTATACTTAGTAACATAACGTCGAAACTCGGATGAGCTCATGTTTAACCTAATCATTTGTCGTTTGTATAATTAGCGTACAGACGTGGTCTACTTTTTCTATGCATAATATTTTGAAGCCATGTGAGAAATTATGAGATTTCTACACATTATAATATTATGCTCATGTAAGTTTCACAATTAGCGGTTACATTTAAATTGTTAACTTAATTTTTTGTTTGCTTTTTCGTCGTATGTTAAGATTTGCACATTGTGCTAGGCATGTTGCTGGAGTGAGAGTTGTTCAACCTGCCTTCAGGCCTCTGACTGCTGTCTGACATAACAACACCGTAATACAATTTTATTACTACGAAAATCTACATTTTAAGTTAGTCTGTACCTACCAATCGAATCAAATGTAACATTTTTGAGAAGGTTTTCACCATCAGTTAGATATTTTTTCTCTAAAGGTTTATGTATATATAAAAACTATATAATATTATATACTTACACCAGTGTAAAACTGGAACGTGTCGCGGGTAATTAAATACACAATTAAAAAAAAGAAATAAGTTTGTGAGATGAGAGAAATATTTTTAAGAGGATTAATAGTCCACAACTGATCTCAAAGACCTAGCTTACACTGGCGATGCATATAAATATACATAATTAGTAGTGTTTTGCAACCCTTTAATATCTAAAAAGGTCGTTAACCAAAGGTACACAGCGGAAATACAAACACTGTTATCTTCCAATAATCTACTAAATTTCATTGAATGAAAATTATTTTTAACCTTACCAGATATAAAATGCATTTTACCCCACACATTAACGGTCCTTAATGTAGGTACAAGCGACCAAAACCTATAAATAATCCAACTTATTCCGCTATGCGAAGAAACCAGTTTCACCTCGCATTTGTTGCACGGGATAATACTGATTTATTGCAACTAAGTATATCCATTGCCTACCTTGCATGAAACTGGTGATTGGTGCTGCAAACATCGCGCACAATGGTAATCAAAGAGGTCGGGTAGTGTTTTTATATCGTGTGGAAAGACTTCTGAGTCATAACCTGCTTGCAATGCATCCGAATTCTGGATCGTGGATCATCTAAAGTAAGGTGCGATCACATGGACATTTATAACATGACGTCGAGCAAGTCACCTTTTCGTACGAAAAGGTGACTTGCTCGACGACCTTATCTTTTTAACCGACTTCAAAAATGGAGGAGGTTTTCAATTCGAATGTATATTTTTTTTTTCAATTTACGATTGCCTATATGTAGATTAATTTACACACTGAGATCTTTGTGCAGATTTTAGTGTGTACAGAGTTACGCAAGTTTCTAACCATTAGCCTATATACCTACTATTCATTAAGTGTCCGATGTAATTAAAAAAAAATTAAAACCCCCGCCATGTAAGTTACAGCGAAGTAAAGTTCACTGCTTGAACTTATTGTTGTATTGTTGAATTATTTTTAGAGTGACTTCGATATCTTCACCTGTGGTAGGTGTATTTTTAAAATAGCTTCAAAGTGTATATTTAGGCCTATGACGGTAACTGTATCGAACACTCACCGCTCTATATTTGCATAGGATTAGATTAGATAAAGCTGTAGTCATAACAGCTGTTGTGACGGAATCATCCTTGAAGTAAAAAATCGGTCAAGCGCTCGTCGGACTCACGCACCGAGGGTTCCATACCTTCTTTGGACGTATTATACTTATTTTACTATTCATGTACCACCTCAGAAAGCAAAAACAAATAACAAACTGCAAAACTAAGTTTGTTTGTCGAGGAGGTTTTTTTATGATTACTACAAAAGTGTACTAATTTAAACACCATTTTATTTTTCCTTTAAAATATAAATTTACTACCTATAATTATTTCAGTTCTGAGATAAGGAAAAGGTATATTTATGTCATTTTTCATTATAAGCCTACGTGGTAGCCTAAACACTACGTGACATAAACCAAATAAAAATCTATTTTGAAATGTCCAAATGAAGCTCTTTCATATAATACCCCCCCCCCCCCCACTCGGTTTTTTAGACTCACTTTGAAATTCTGACGCCCCACTTTGACCCCCATTGAAAAATATTTTTTTTTCGTTTGTGATGAGCATGGATTTTTCCAAGTATCAAATCGATAGATTAGTGGTTCCTAAAATATATAGGTGTGACCGCCATACATACAGACAGACAGACGAAGTCACTCCATAAGGGTTCCTTTTTACCTTTTAAGTATGGAACCCTAAAAAGGACTATAATAATTTAATAATATCTTGGGACAATCCATTCGGGGTCCAGCCTGTATTATGGAAACCAGAAAACTGATACTAATACTTATATTTTTTTTGTAAATAGTTACTTAAATAGATAAAACACCCGGACAATTGTTGGGAATCGAACCCACGACCTATCGAGTATCAGCCAGGGTATCTAACCACTAGACCAACCGGTCCGTCACTAGAAAAACGACTACAAGATTTTTTTTATTTTATTTAGTAGCATAACGTTAGCCTGAGCGTAAGCATTAACACAGCCACTCGTAAACCAAGGCATTAGGTATTATGTCCAGTAATTTTGCCAGTTACGGGGCCCCTCACACCGGAAGATAGCTCGGTGGCAGAACACTGAGATGGTACCTACTTGGACTTATTATTTTGGCAACACCACCACTCTCATAATATCGAGTACACTAAGTCAGATCACTGCACTTTTTCTTTTACTTTTTGACTTGTAAAAATATTAAAAAATGTTTATAACATCGACTGTCGCATTTCCGAGTAACTAAAATAAAAACTAAATCATACGTGGCATTTTTTAATTTGACGTCTATTCTATATAATAAACAAAAACCAATTACTCTACTCTATCTTCTTCCCATAACAAGACACGTGGCTAAATATTTTTAGGAAAAGAATTGACCTATAACTCTCTCCGGTTTACTAATTATAAATAAAGTCTGATTATACGTCACCTAGATACCATTATCTTAATAATCGTAATATTACCCTATTATCTAAGATAAGAGTTTGATAAATCGGTTGTTTTAGGCTGGGTTTTTAAGACTACTTTTGTACAGCAGGGGACTACTGTGTATTTCTGTACAAGATTAAAAAATATATATTTTGGAACTGACTGGCCTTAAAATGTGTGTATCCTTTCTCCAGCTAATCGCGCGCTATTGTTTATCAAAGTAGACATGCAATGCGCTTCTATATGTATAAAATTTCCTGGAATATCTTCCAGGTGTTCACTATCGCAGACAGATAGGTATAATAATAAATAATTAGTTATATTGTTGCATACAGCGACACGGGGAGTATCATCAAATAGATTCAAATGCTTGACCAAGCGTCTCTCGGTTCGCAAATATTTGCGCGTATGTCTGACGAATGAATGTTTCAGCAAATATACACCGTGCACGGTAGGTGTATCGGTACTCTGGTGAGATCGGACGGAGTGCTCATAGTTTCTCACTAGTAGGTATCAATGAAGGACTCCGGGGAGGTTCTAGTGGGCAAAAATCCCACCTAACCTGGTCTCAGCCACTACTAAGTTACTTTTTGAAGGTTTCCTGGCCGATAACTATAAAACGTGTAGCGATAACTAATTCATTTCAAAACACTAATAGATACATAATTATCTGAAAGATGGTTCATTAAAATACTGTGAGAATGTTCATAATTAATACGCTATTTTCTAGTGAGTCTGAATATTTTGAATTATACCTAGTTATATACTCTGTATTCACTATTGTAGTTTGTAATGAGAAGTATCCCTTAGTGTACGCTTTCAGCCTCATCAATGAAAAGTTTTGTCCCACGTTGTTCACCCAGCTGATCAAAGTGAAATAAACCAATCTTTGAATGTCGGGCCCGTTGGTAGCTATGCACCCTGGCTGCTAACCAGTAGGTCGTGGGTTGGATTCTCACCTTACATCTGGGTTTTACAAAAACAAAGTATTTATGTAAGTATCAGATGTCTGGTTATCATAGTACAGGCTCTGCCTAGTTTGGAATCAGATGACCGTGTGTGTATGGATTGTTCCAAGATATTATTATTTACATAATTAATTAGTGAGCTTATGGACGTGGGTTTACGTCATTCGGTATTCGCATTCAGTGGACATACGAAACGTTAGCAAGTTCGAGGGTCGGTGTCGTCATCGGCTGCGCCCGCGGCGCCAGCCGGCGCGACCGTCATGTCTCCATCCAGCGCCGAATTGGACTCCCCTGAACAGCTATTGTTACGTTTTTAGGTATTAAATATTAGGTTAAGAAATTCATACACTTTTTTAAAGTATTAAACAGAGTAACGTTTTGTAGCTGAAGTAAAGACTTTTGCGTCCATCGCAAATAAATATATTCCGATTAATATAATTAAATAAATTCGGCGATTAAATATACTCGTGATATTAATTTCAATTACCGGAAATGGCATGACGACAACACCCTGGCCTACCCTCGGTCCTGGCCTCTCTAAATCATAGCATATAACTAAGAACTTGGATTTTTGTCTATTTTCCAGTTGAAGTTGTCCATTAATAGTGAAAATACGGTCTTCCAGAATCGGACAATATCATACCCAAAATATGTATTGCATAATCGTTTACTTGTGAAACTTTGATTCTGAATTAAACTTCGGTCGATGTTCGGTCGAAACTTTCGAAAAAATGTTTATTCATTTTAGATCGATTGAATCAAGAGTAGATATCTCAAAATCTAAGAAAGTAGGCGCTACGCGATGGCGTAGCACATCAGATAGATTGCAGATATTGTAGAACTTTACATCGCTTAATAGTTAAATCGTTTTGAGATGGTCTAATCTAAAAAAAAATATTTTATGACATTGAAGCGATACTTAGAAATGATTTCGTTTATTCATTTAATCGTCGATGTCAATAGGTAGTCGAGCTTGTCATTGGCTGTCTGGTTCGGCGTGAGTAATGCGCCGGCGCAGAGTAGGTACAGGCATCAGCGAGCTTAACTGCGTGACGATACAATTTTAAATTACTTATAAAACATGTAATGTCACGCAGAAAGAATAATTATTCTTAACAAAAAAAAGGCTATATTAATTTATTTTGGGATATTTTTTCGTCATCATTATATAAGTTAATTATAAGAAAATATAAAAATATTAATTTATAAAAGAGGAGTTGTCGCTTTCTACACTTCTTTTCTACGGAATATAGCAAACAAATTAAGTTTGCATATTTGTTTAAAATATAATTATGAATAAATTTTATAGAGCGTGCGGGCAAGGTTAACTAGAGGAAACGCTTTCTGTACTATGTAATTAATACCTTCTATTTACTTAAAATATCCAAAGCTACTCAATATTTACATAGATATTTGACTTGACGTCAAAATGTAATAAAGTCAAAAAATTATATCATTTAACTTAGTATAACATTTAAAAAAAATGGAAAATCTTCAGTGACGAGATGAGTAAGTGGTAAGCGATACATAATGCTATAAATATTAACACTGTTATTACTTCTCTTGGGTCCAGTAATTTTCCGGATTTTCTTACACATCCGGAGCCAAAGATTTTACTCTATTACTTTGCGGCACTGCGTGTGGTGGTGCAGGTAGGTACTAACACGTTTTAAACACATTTGTCTGAGGTGTCAATTAAGCGCTCATTGGTCGTCAATCGCTTGGGTCGAAATGCGACAGTCGACAATTTTATTCAATTGAACTAATTTATACGCGCCGTCAAATTTTATAATACTCATTGATTTACGGGAGCCCAGCTAAATAATTTAAACATTTTTAACGGCGGAACTGTTGCTTGGTGAGGATTTGTATTATAAAACTAGCCGTTTGGGGAGTGCCATTGGCTCCTCGGGGAATACATTTTGAAAAACCCTGTCTTAGTGCTCATAAACTCCTATGCAAAATTTTATCCGTTTAATCGTTTTAAACTGGGCATTGTCTGTCCACTTGAAAAAAAGTAACAATAAGGATGATCAAACTTACCAATATAGTATGTCAATGTGCAGTATAAAATTTGCTTAATGTATTTTTATAATATACAGGACGAACTTTCATAGCTGCCTTTTTTACATTTCAAGCTCACATATTCCACAATTGGAATAGATACAAAATAATTTTACGTATTTTAAAGTCCTTAAAATAAGTTTATTAAAAATCGATTCCAAATAGATTGCGCGATTGCTTAAATACCTAACTGCAGTGTAGGCGTATAAAGCTACTGGTATCATACATTTTCTCGTCAAAGTTGCGAGTATGGGGAGCCTGTTGGTTCGACGTGTCACGCGTATAATACGTACACGGTATCTATCCATTGTGTCAGCTCTGCGTAATGGGATATCGCTATACTACAAAGCTGACGCGCTGACACGGACTGGCTTAGCAGCGTCAGTGTGAGCTGTTCTGGGAACAGGCCGTTTTCTCACGGAATCAATTAATAACCTATTAGATGAATATAGGTATAAGAATATGTTTATTTTTTGGTTGAAAAATTGTGTTATTGAACTCGTGCTAAGTAATTACCTACTTAGTAAATACATAGTTGTGACAACTACAAGAGATAATGTTAACACTTAGATAAATAAAAATAAAAACATAAATATAAAAAAGCCTTTTATTCCATGCATTACAATGTTTCAATAAATAATTATAAGTATTTACGTGCCTACGTTTCAGTGCATTTTCTATGCTCTTAAAGTTTTGGTGCATTTGAGTTAATAAACAGGAAGTGGCTATGACAGACCACAGTATAGAGACTGCTTTTTGGTGTAAAATATTCAGTCCATGAGATCCATAGAACTAGTTAACATAGATTTACTGCCTCTGAATAGCCTGTCAGCAATCAGTTAAAACAGCAGCGCTTTGATGAGTAAGGCTATTTCGCTAAGTGGTGTAAATTCGACACGCATCTATTGTCGGGTCACATTCGTTTTATTATTTCTTTACGACTAATTTCGTTCAGTCGCCATTGTGTCATACTCACTTAACTGGGCCGTTAACAAGACGTTTAAAAGCTATGCTAATTCTTAATACACGGAACAACCCCTTTCGCTAGTGTTTATTTTATTTTTCATGTTTTCGGTTATTGTAATCGTCCGATTTGTACACACGTTCTATAAAAAAGTTCTATCACAAACTAGTTTTTTTAGTTTTAATTTACGATTTTAGGTAAGTATCAATATTTACAAAATTTCAAATACACGTGTCGTGACTGGAGTCCAATTAAAGATTGACATATACCTACGGGGTGTAAGGGACATCGTACCGAAAACCGATACCAGGGATCCAGTACATGATTCTGAACATTCTAGTGTTGAAATTTTTCATCGGATTCTTCATGAATTTCCAAAAAAAAACCGCTTTTTTAATAAAATTAGGATAACATCATTATTGGTATAATAATAAAGCCTAATTTCAATTTAAAAACAATAAATCACTTATTTGTGCAAAATTAGCAATCATTAGCAGCCGAAAAGTCCACTGCTGAACAAAGGTCTCTCCCTTAGAAGGGAGGGGTTGCCAAAATCTCCTCGTTTGCCAGGCGGCTAAATTGAAATTAGCAATGTAATTTGAAAAATAAATATTATTCCGCACGTATTCATTACATGCTCAAAAATTAACAAGTTAGTCATTTGTAATTTTCCATATAAAATGGTTTCTGTAATGTTGTAACGGACAATATGAGAAATCTTATAAAAAAGTTTTCGGTACGTAGTCTTATACTCTGTATATAAATTAAATCAAATATGCCGAATCTAACCGCCTTATATTATTGTTCTGCTAAACGGTGTGTGCCTACATGTCGGCGTCCGATATTGTCAAACAAGCGATCAGGATCGATCAAGTCGCTGACCGCGCCAACTTCCCGCATCTTTGCTAAAAGCAGTTCCTTGTCCGCCCCGCAGTTTTCCGCTACACGTCATCTCCTCATATTGAGATTGATGTTGGGAACGGGCGACTCGAGAACCGGCCCCGAACGGAATACTAAGAGGCCGGAGCGCCACCATTCTTCCCCAATTAGCCCCCAATCCGGGGTTTTGTCTCGTTCACGCCGACGGCGACACCACTGCGCATACCAAATTGGTGTCATAATTTTTCATGTAAGCCCCCCACCGATTAAAGCAACAGAAGTTTCTTCTGAGACGATATTTAAGTGGCTAGTAATGATTCTTATACACTTTTGTATTGGACTTGTAACGTTGCAAGTACCGTTTATTTAGGGGTGGTTGTGGTTAGTGAACTTTAAGTATGTGAAGTAGTGTAATAATAATATCTTAGGCCAATCCACAATTCGTCATCCGATCCTAAATTAGGTAGAGCCTGTCCTATGGAAACTAATACTAACACATATATACATATTTTTTTAATACATACAGTAACACCCAGACACTTGGTGGGAAAAAATTGTCAATGCTTATCAGTAATCGAACATCAGAACGATTATATGAAAACTATGGTGGTCTATGGATTATCTTCAGTTTGAAGGTAGAATAGAAGTGGTAGATTTATAGAAGTTTAGCAAGCTCTATTATAATAATAACATAGGTACAATAGCAGTAATAAATATATTATACTCCGCCTTATAACTGAGGATTTAGGCTGTAAGCTTAACCTGAACCAACGATAAAACTTGAATGCATTGCGAAGGAACGTAAGAGATAGTTAATTGATAGTTATCATTTCAGTTTGGCTTCAAACTAAAACATCGCGCCCTTACATGTGTCGCGTATAATGCATTATGAATCAGTTTACAATTGCCTCATAATACAAGCTGTATACATTATAGATGTTGAAATTTGTTTCGAAACAAGGGTTCCATTTAGCTATTAATTCTGTGTGTATTAAATCTGTATATATTCACTAAATGCTATTGCATTTAGTATTAAAATAATCATATTACACTAACGCTAAATGCAAAGAGTTTTTTGTTTTAGTGGTGAGATGTAGGTTAAAAAAGTATAGAATAGTTCCGTACAAACAAAAAAAAAACTCATAACGTTTGTGTTCTTTATCGGACCAAAACAAAGTCAACCAGTAACTACACACATCAAAAGTGTCTAGGGATCAACATATATTTTTGCAATAACTTTTCTCCTGATTGATATTAATTAAAATTTTCTTTAAGGATTCATCAAATAAAGTGTTTTCGTTTGTCACAGTAACGATAAACCAAGTCACCTTTGCATTAATAAAGAAATTTGCCATTTTCCTAATAAAGGGATTTTTGACATTTGAACCACTAACACAAAAGTTCGAAAAAAAGACTGAAATAACAGTTTTCTTTAAAATTTTATTGGGTAACTTAAACAATTAATAATCCGTGTTTCTACCGCGAACACTAACAACACAAGAACATCGGTTTGGCATACTCAAAATGAGTTCATCCAAATCACGCTGTGGAATGGCCGCCCATGTTCGTTGCAACAACAAAAAAAGGTCTTCTTGCGACTGGATACCCTCCATATTCGGCAGAGCTCTTCTCTGTAGCATATCCCATGCATGCTCAATCGGGTTCAAGTCTGGCGACTGAGCAGGCCAGGGCAGGACATTGATGTTAGCTGCGGCGAGAGTCTGTCTTACAACTCTTGCGGTGTGCGGTCGTGCATTATCATGCATTAACTGAAATAAGGGACCGATTTGCACTTGTAGAGGAACGATGACGTCTGATACAATCGTCTCAGCATAAATTTGAGCGTTGAGGTTGCCTCTGATCCAAATCAACTCAGTTCTTCCGCCGATCCAAATACCCGCCCATACCATGATGGTTCCACCACTATAAGGATGGACTTCCTGGCAGGATTTTAATCGCTGTTGGCGTCCAGGGGTTCTCCAGTGTCGTATACGTCTTGTATCCGGTCTCATACCAAAACGAGACTCATCAGAAAAGCACACGAAACGCCATTGTTCTTCTGCCCAATTTCTGTGTTCAAGAGCCCATTGATATCGAATCCTACGATTGTGCATTGCTATAGGTGGTACCCGTAGCGGTCTTCGGGAATGAAGGTTCACTTCATGCAAGCGGTTTCTGACTGTTTGGTCGCTAATTAAGTTCCCTGAAGAGTGATGAAGCCTCACGGCTAACATCATGGCAGTTATTGTTGGAGCTCTTCGAGTTAAGATTTGAATATATCGGTCTTGTCTCCGTGTGGTGCAGCGATACCGTCCTCCATGGCGCTCAGCCACGGTACCAGTGCTTCGGTAACGTGTCCAAAGTCGACTGATAACACTCTGACTTGTATTCAGAGCTAAAGCCAGAGTACGTTGCCGGGAACCAGCTTCTATCATTCCCACGGCTCTGAGCATTTCTTCCCTGCTTAAATGACGTCGCCGCTCCATAATAACGTTGGTTTTAATCAGTAGTAGGGAAACAGTAGCACTAATAATGTCTTCAATGCGTTGTATGTTTTTATAGGGAAAATATTGACAGCTGATTTTCATCTTTTACTCGAATTTGATTCACAGTTCCTGATTCAAATTATGAAATGCACCAAAAAGGATCCATATAAATTTATAAAATCATAAATTTATTACAAAGCCACATCTCAATCTCAAGAAATCCGCTTAAAAATGCTTGATCCCTAGACACTTTTGATGTGTGTATTTAACTAAGGAAATTAAAGGTGCTGTCTCTTTTCGTTGGTGTAAGTTAGACAAGAAACGAGCAAATTTCTAAGTCTTCTAAACTGGAACAACTTATATTCGTACTCTTTTAACATATTTTCTGTGACTGAAAGAAACTGGTTACTGGTCCTGTGGAACAATTGGTTCTAACTCATTATTTTAATAATTTCGTCTTTTATTTTGGAACTAAATATTGTTCCTAAGTAATATTACTTTCACAACTAAGATGCCTCGAACGATATCACATTACGAATATCATCATAACGAAATTCATCCAGCCATTTAAATGCATACGCTTGGAATACATTACTTCCCTGTTACGGCTGAGTTGCAATACGTTCGTTTATACTTTGTATTATTTTTAGTAGCAAACGTAATAAATTCATGATATCCCACTTATCGCAACGGCAAAATTTATATCAAATAGTAATACGTACATCATATTATTGTACTGTTAAAATTCGTTGACCAAAGATCCTTGGGATCGTTTGATGAATAACAATGCCTTCTCAATCCGGCGAGGCTCTGAGCAGAGGACACGGTCCTGCCATTACTGTATGAATTTATGTATGTGCCACACGAGAACATCTTTTCGATACATTGGCGTAGAAATAGTCGAGTTTAATTTGGACCTCTATGAGTGATATGTGATAGTAAGTTATCATCATTACTCTCAGAGTAATTAGAATGGAGCTAGTGTCGCGTCGATTCTCTGAACAATTTTTTCGTTGCATTTTTGCGGGGTGCGGAGGCGAAGTAAACGCACACAGATACAATTTCACGCATACTCTTGCAAATGTCGAATGCAAACTCTTCATGTTTCTATGAACCCACATTATAATAAACTCGCAACACATTCAAAAAGATACGCACACAAATAAATAATGACCTGAACATATGAACAAAAATTTGGCAGAGGGGTTAGCGCATCATGCTCTCTCCAGTGGTATCTCCACTATGTCATTACTATACACCCATAAAAACAACCTTTTTTCAATGTATTGATAGATCTTTACGATAAAAGGCCAGCTTGGCAATCTTATATATACCTATATAGGATTGCCAAGCTGCCATTATAGGGGTATATACGAGTACATCTATATACCTATACAATATATAATATAATAAAAATTATCTAAACATCGAACTCTAGCATGAAAGCTGAAATGAATTTTTATTTTCTTGAGAATCAAAATATATTTGTATATAACTATCTAAGAGCATATTGAACACTTGCTAGGAACAGAAAAAAATATTTAATTACTCTCTTCAATAATAATATTAAAAGCAAAGTCGAATGTCATGTTTAACTTAACTATTTTTATGAGGCGACGGGACGGAACCGTTTCGCATTAAATATGAATTCATATCGACTGAAATATTTATTATTCGCGTCTACAGAGATAATTAGTATAAAAGTAATTCGATTACGCTGTAATTAAAAATAATGAATAAAATTAGCGAACTGCTAGGTACTACTATATCCTATTACTACTATCTTGCATTAAAGGCTAAAATTTCTACAGATAAGGCCATGGAGTTTCGATTTTTTATTGATATTGCAATATCCAATTCTTCCCAATTAGTTTAAAAATATATACGAGATCTAAGCTAAGAAATAAGTTATTAAAAATCTTGAGGCCAAACCAGTCCAGCGCTCATTACCCCAAAAGAACCAGCTTCTTTGCAGTATAATTATTTGATACTACTTGGCCAGTATCTTGCAGAAGGAGTACTATAAATATTTCAGTGAGTATATCCTGCAGAACCAAATTCAATTCCGTTTCACTTGTATCATTTAAACATGCTATAAATAGCGTAATGAGTGTATAAGTTGTTACCAGCCGAAACTGTTAAATAGTTTCCGGCAAAATATAGGATTTATTGGATAAAAAACCGGTGTAATAAGTACTCATATGTTTGGAGCGAGTCGGTCCACAACGGCTGGCTGGCTGAGGGGATTATATCTTCCCTAACGAGTCCACCATCATAATAACAATTCCGTCCAAGCGAACTTTCGGTATCGATTTATTAAGTGCACATGCACCTAATAATGTCTGTTTAGTAATATTATTAAAGGTGCCTGTCTGACAAGTTTCGAAGTTGCTTTATTTTAACATACATAGTATGTCGTATGGGAATTGGCTTGTCTATTTTATTGAGAAATAAATAAAATTAATATGGTAACTATATACAAAATAGTATACTATACTATACACAATGGTTAAAATGTAAAAACCCACTTTCGGTAACTATTTAAGGGGGTAACATGCGCCAATGACCTTGAGAATCTGGCCGCTCCGGCCGAGAGTTGTCATCGTAGAGGGCGCTACCAGCAAATATGAATAATACATTTGAAAAATCATAGACTAAAAATATGCAGATGTGTCGAATGGAGTTTTGTTAATTTTGCCTATTCCGTTATAGAATGAAATTTCAATAAAATTTTAATTATTGCAAATATATTTAATATTTTGTTGATTATGAATATATTTAATATTTATTATTAACTTTTGAATGTTTTGTTGATTATGTATACATAAAAGTAAAATAAATGACTAATAAATTATTTAAATGCATGAAAAGAACCGATTTTAACTCTGGCAAAGCTTTTTGTCATTTCATTGTGACACGAAAAGAACAAGACTGATGCAGTTTAAGAACGGTAACCCACTGTTTTATATCTTGATTTATACCTTGGCGTGCCACCTAATTACATTCTGATAACCCAACCACTTACAGTGGTAACGTAGTTGACGTGTTGCATCAGGATATGGATTATTGCATTTCATATTCCAAACTTCATATCAAAGGTTCAGTAAGTCTATTATAGAATGGCCAATGCCTGACTAGTGAGACTTATACATACTTCTATTCTATTGTTGGTGGTTATTAGTTAGGTCCGGTTACAACCGGAACGCACTTCGACCCAGCTGAATACATTGTGCCTGCCATTCGGAATCCATATACATTCGTACTACTTATAACTTACAGTAGTCACAGCGGATTTTTGTGTGTCTGAAGTTAGGGTTGGCGAACCATTGCGCAAGTACAGTTGTGAGTTCTGAATATATAAACATAAAAATAGCTACTGTGCAGCGTCTTACCGTGACTACTGTAAGCGTACTTGAAATGAAACTATGCACAAAGTTCTAAGGTTTCTGTTCTTCACGTTAAAACGAAAGCGTTTAACAGAGCCTTCAAAATATAGTATTATTTTTCTTAAAAAGGGACCTTTTTAACATATTTCCTAAATTATAGGCCGACCGTTTAACTCGCGTATCGCCTGCGCGGTAAGAAGGGAGCGAGGGGAGATGTTAGCGGATGGGTGAAAGGGGTGCGCGGAGCAGAGAGCTTACGTCAAGTGCGGCAGTGCGCTGGCTGTGCTCGCAGCGCGCGGTTGGTGTTTTTGTTACGGACGATTGAAGATAAACGCACAAGGTATACGACTGCCAAGATAAATTTCAAGATGAATCGCTCTTCCAGTTTTGCGAACAAAATTAACAAGCAAGCTAAACAAATAGCATACAATGTATATTCCTTTTTTAAAGCCAGAAAACAAGATCATAATTCTACAGAGTATCTTGAAGACGTAAACCTAAACAAACTTGTTGCTAAAGCTACAGGACTTTCGGTGACTACCATATGTAAAATAATAAAAGAAGGAAATGAACTGAAAGATGAACAAAATAATGTAAATTTTAAATCACTAAAAAAATTAAACAAATCCGAAAGAAAAAAATTGAAGTTGACAGTTTTACAGAGGGCGTTGTTAGAAGAAAAATAACTCAATTTTATACGGTTTATAAGAAGGTTCCTACATTAAAAATTTTGAATGCGAAACTCAGAGAAGAAGGAATTTTAAATTGTGGCCGAGAATATTTGAGAACATTGATTGATAAACTTGGCTTTCGATTTAAGAAATGTCAATCAAAAAGAAAATTACTGATTGAACAACCAAACATCGTATCGTGGCGGTGGCGTTATCTTAATGCGATAAAGAAGCACAGAAGAGATCAAAGAAACATTGTTTACCTCGATTAAACATATGTCAATTCGTCATTAAATGTACCGGCGTGTTGGCAATCCAATGAAGAACGAGGGGTGCTGTCGCATATTGGCAAAGGGCCACGTTTAATTATTGTACATGCTGGTGGACAAGCCGGATTTGATCGATGGAGCTCTTTTAATTTTTAAATCCAAAAGCAAAACCGGAGATTATCATAGCGATATGAATATTGTAAACTTCAGCAAATGGACTAAAGAAAAGCTATTGCCAAATTTACCGCCAAGCTCAGTTATTGTTATGGATAATGCCGCATACCACTCGGTACAAGAGGACAAAAAGCCTACAATGACATCCACAAAAGCCACCATGCAAACCTGGCTGCAAAGACACAATGTTGAATTTGATACGTCTCTAAGAAAATGTGATTTATTGAATTTAATCAAACAACACGCGACAGAAAATATTTACAAAATAGATGAAATTTTAAAGGCGGCAGGTCATGAAGTCTTACGACTGCCTCCATATCACCCAGACCTGAACCCAATCGAATTGGTTTGGAGGGATATCAAAGGACAGCTCGCAAAAATTGAAATTGATTCTAATTTAGACAAAAAGAAAAATACACTGGAACAGTTATTTGCCGAATTCTCTGTAGATAAATGGGTTAACTGCGATAAACATGTACAAACTATTGAAGATGAATATTGTCTGCACGATCGCATCGTTGATGAAGAGATGGACCGATTTATTATTAATTTGCAAGATTCTGACTCCTCAAGCTACACAGACAGTGATGATGATTCAAGCGATATGAATATTAGTGACGAATAGTCCTATAAAAAATTTATCTGTGGTTAAATATTTCTTAAACGGAGTTAATTATTGTTTTATGATTTTGTACCTATGAAGCTATTATAAAATATTTGTGAAACTTAAAAATAAATACTTAAAAAAAAGATACTTATTACTTTATTCTTTACCAACAATGTCTATCTCGAGATAAATCTTTGGATTATTGACTCCGTGTGTAGCGTTACCCGCACCCGCTCCCTTCTTACCGCGCAGGCGATACGCGAGGTAAACGGTCGGCCTATAGTTCCAAATAAACATCCATCTGATAGATAAGCTTTTTGATCCCTGGAAAAATGAACTGAAACCAAATTGATGTTTGATTGAGATGTTCGAGTATGACAAACCGAGTGACTTAAGATGCTGCAATGCATGCCAGTGGCCATGATGAGATGCTAGCGGTATTATTAAAGAAGCGTGTAACTGTAATGTTTCCTATTCTAATGCGTATATTCTCTTTAAGAGCGGCACAAGTACCCGAATCTTGGAAGCTTGCTAGCATCCAACCTTACTCAAGACCAAATACCCAACGTCGACCCAAGTCGTGCAGACCCAAAAATCATAAATTATTTTTATTTCGACAATTAGTTCCGTGATAAGAATAATAGCACCCATCCATCTCCTCCCGTTGGGTGTCCGTAAAAGGCGACTAAGGAAAAACAAGAAGACAAGCAGCAGCGTCTTTTTATTGGATTACCTACCACTTATCTGCGATCCCCAACCGCCTGCCAGGCGTGGGGATTATGGCAACCCCTCCCCTCTAAGGGGGAGAGCGCCTTTTTTCAACAGTGGACGTTTCGGCTGCTGATGATGTTGATGAGTTCGGTGATCGACTCTGTAATGGCCATCGAACTGAAACTATGATAAGATACTTAACTTTTTACATAATTAAGTACAGGTAAAAACGACCCAGACCATAAACAGATTATGTTCATGCACATGAATGTTTGTCCTGTGTGGGAATCGACCCCAAGACCTTAAGGTCAGCGGCCAGGGTAGCAAACTACAAAATCAACGGACCTGTGTTGTTATTCAATATACGTGACTGCCAAAGGAATCCGTAGCACTGTTTGTTTGAACGCACGAATTCAGTAATAGTCTTTTTTAGTGTAACGTCATATTATGTACTATCGCGGACACGAACGCTATACCAGTTTTCAATCAAAATCGTTTGAACGACGTTCCGGGCGCTTACCCCGCCCGCATGTATTTTGGGCCGGCTCGTGCAAGCGATTGTTATCCTAAAGGTGATACACCGTTCGTGACCGCGAGAGTACGTAACGTAACTTCATCTTGAGTTCTGTACACATCACGGCGTTTGAACTACGCGGAGCATTTGACATTTTATTTTATTTATTCTTTAGCGCACTTAAATATGTACAAGGCGGACTTAATGCCCCAGGCATTCTCTGCCAGTCTACCTTCGGATGATGCAGAGCGTAATAGTGGTAGGTGCACAGGTAATCTAAAATTTAAATAGATATTTAATTTACATTGATTCTAATAAGCAATCTGGTTTTAGAGTAACTAAAATTTTAACGCGGTGGTATTTTTTTTCGTGCCTGCCAACCGCACCATCTGTTTATTGTTACTTAGTTAAGTAACAAGGTATTACCTGATAGTAATCGAAGCACCCACCCATAGAAAAGTCTCTTCCTGTCCCTGTCATCCAAAACTATAATTATAATCTTTTGGTCCGATTGTTTTTTTGCCAGCTACAGTGACCTTCTACTTATGTTACATAGCGGAAGAAATCTAAGATTAAAGTGGCGTCACCTAGATAGAACACAAGTACCCTTCCAACTTAACCATCCAGATGTCTCAAAACACGAGCAACTGTCCAATGTAACTGTCCGTAGGTAAGCGTGTCGCTCACCACCAAGCCAACCACCCAGGTACTCGACTCGTTGCTAAGTTGCAAAAACCAAAATGATAGTAATAATAACACCGTTCACGTTTTGACAAAAAAAAAATCATAATGTAAAGGATGTCATAATGTATGTCATTTTGTCGACCTACACAGTAATATATACGATTTAAATTAGTAATATCATATATGACTCTGATATGCTTTAAAAGTTAGGCATAATACTCGGCAACGATACTTTCGCATACTCTATGATGAACCAAAAATATGGTATTACTATAAAAATATCTTTAATTAAATATAGAAGTATAGATTTCATTTGAAATGAGTTATAATGTTATAATTATACCTTAAGTAACATATCTGAATTAAAAATATGTTCAAAATCATTTAAATTAAATTCGTCCTGTCAAAAAAAAATTCGAGCACGTCCACCCTCCATAACAGTCCACGAAGGACTGATGTAAGGTGATCGCGGGGGCGCTGCAAGGGGAAATGCATCGCGTACGTGGTTTTTCTATAATTTCTTGTAAAACATGAATGAAATTAAGAAATGTAATCAATACAAATTGTAGAATAGGTTATATGCTTTTTATAGTCCAAGTTTGACGTCTATCCGATGAACGGATATTGAACGCTAACACAATTCATATCCAACGTAGTACATTTTTTAAATACATATTGCTTGAAAACGTTATATTTAATCCAATATCTAATCAATAAAACTATTTGCTGAAGATCTGAGGTATAAGTACATATAATTTTCATAGCCAATGCAATAGCGGATTGATCCATCGAACTCTTTAAACTAAGGCTATTTTTGCAATTTTACCGTTGTTACCCCCTTAAGCCTTCGGTGTAATAAAGACTACCTTATACCCATTAACGGGACCGTTTTAAAGCACGGACTGTCACAGATAATTTCTATAATGAAACTCAAATATGTAATTTGCCCGGCCGTAAAAAAAGTCAAGGTCACACCAACCATATACCAATATAAAGGCAATAAAATTGTGCTTAGTTAAAAGAAAAATTAAACCGCCAATTTTAAATACTTCTACGACTACTGCCGCCCGCTTCCGATTAAAAACAAAAGACATTCTAGAGCTGTCATTACACCCCTCTTCCTTTACCAAAAATATGAATTTATCTGTCACACTCAAAGGAATCGCGAGGGCCGAACGAACCTCTAAGCTATAGATAGATGCTTTTTGCCAGCCGCCCTCGAGTGGCAGACATCCCCCGCTTTGCTTACATACATTTCATGAGCTATTAAATCCAACCCCTGAACGTGATTTTGCCAGAGAGGATATATGTAGAGTTGTTAATACCATATTTTGGTCAGTACAATTACGAACAAAACACTTTTGGTGATGCTATGTTGTAATTATTTGGTTAGTAAAATATTACCAACGTGATATTCATGGAATTTTTACAAATTTTTAGTTTGTGTTGTTGTATTGTTTGTATTTAATATTTTATCATATGTTACTGCGTTACAAATTACGATCTGCAGAGTAGTAATAGTTTCGAAATAGGGTAAAAGTGGGATAGTTGCCCCAGGGGTATAGTTGCCTCGATTGTAATTTCTCTAGTTTGCCGGATGAATCACATGTTATTTTATTTATCTTTCGAAAGACTCTACAACTACCACTAAGTTGACCGTGTTGCATGTCTCTGTGCGATTGCATGGAAAGGCAAGGTGTAATCAAAGTTTTTGCGGGATAGATTCAGTGTGGCATCTATCCTATACGTAATTTACATAGATTAGGCAATTATCCCCTATATAGGATAGATGCCCCAAAATTTAGAGGTCCGCAAAAATCGCTAATACTCTGGAAATATCAAAGATGATGGTTTTTCCTTTCATAAGTTTGAAGATAATAAATCAAAAATTCTTTATTTGTAATACGGGTAGGTACCCGTATTACAAATAAAGAATTTTGCTTTTTTCACTGAGAGATATAAAGTAATTTCAAAAAGTGTGGCAACTATCCCACTTTTAGCCTATAACCGTAAGTACGATACATATATTAATAAGCACAGTGGTGTCTGTCAGCGGGGTACACAGCAGTAACAGTAACTATATGTGTTGCGAACTCAGAACAGCGCGACACATCTAAACTGTAACTGTCACAGTGTCAACTACTGCTCAGGAAAACTCACTAATTTTGCTGTGAAGTTGTGAAATAAGTTGAGCTGTTAGCGATACAGCTGCCGTAGATAAATCTTAAATGTCGACTTCGGTCACTTTAAAAGTCTTATTATTAAGAGTAAGATATTAATGTATTATCAATTATTACTGAAAAAAGGAGCCTATATTACTTGACATATACAATGTGTATAAGGGTCAATTTGACTTAACTTCTTATGTTAATTACCCTCAGAATAAAACAATAAAGCCAGGATATGAAGACTTGTTCTTAGAACAAACGGTATTTTGATCGCTTCAACCTCTAATACAAATACAAATTTAAGTAAAATCTATACAAATAATTATATACGTGTGGATTGTGAATATACGACCTATACTATTTCGCATTTCAGTTTTTTTTTGTTTGGTTAGTGGTGTCAGAGTTATTCAAGCTGCCCTTAGGCCTCTGGCTTGGTTATTTTGATACCCATTCATTTTGACAACAATATTGTAATGTCAGAACCTTTCCCCTTCGAGGTATCGATGATTCACTTAAAAGGGATTTGTCTGAATGAGACACTTCAGCGCGTCTTTGTGGCGTCTTTTGGTGGTGGATATAGCGACGAGCTCAAGGGCACCTCAGGGAGGCACGGCCTCGGCTTGGGCTGTCGCTTAAGAGAGGGCTGATTTTACCACCAGTTCACAACGCGCCCCCACTGAAAAGAACCGGCAAGAAACTCAGTGGGGTGATGCACGTCGTTGAGGTCGCATGCGTACGACCCTTCGGCCTCGCCGGCGAGACCGGTGTCTGATTGCTATGTAGCATACGGTTGTCGGGGTGGTTTCGGCGCATCCTGGTCCAATAGGACCGTCATGGGGTCGGGAGGGTCGAGCATTAGGTACGTGCCGTGGTCTGTGGCGCGAGTCTGAAGGAAACTATACAAAGGTACAAATGTATGATATCTCTAAGAAATAATGAGGAAAATTATCTTTCTTGATAGACTTTTACATGCATACACCATCTAATAAAATACCTTGGTGAGTTTCACGGGTGATTTAAATGACTATAACAACGAGAATCTAGCCTAAATTTATTTTAGTGCTTTTTAACATATATTTTATAAATAAACACTGCGGTATTTAAAAAAATAATACTTTACATCATGCATAAACTTTTCCATCAGACTGTACACTTAAAAACAGTGATCTTGATTGGTCAATTCCATTCATTAACACGCAAAAATACAGTCCACCGCATAAATCCTGATAAGTGTATCAATTATGCCACACTGTGATCATTAATCAGAGAGTAATATTACGTTACATTAGCGGTAATGCAATCTTGTCGAGGTAGCGCTTCTTGGTATTGATGTGTCATCGTCGTTTACTTGATTCGATTCATTAGTTAACCCATCAAGCCGCACGGCCATATTATTACCTACAGCCTAGCATCTCGAGCCCTAGTACTATGAGCACTATGAAGGTCTCAATAGTAAAAATATCGCTGAAAAAATGATAACTCGAATTTAACATTCGTTACCGACCTTTCTATTGTATAGTGACCTTTTCATGTCTTCGTAATTATTGAAAAATTACAACATACATGCATTATAAGCTATCAAGGAAATGAATAAAGTACTTATAGTAAAATGTTGAAAGCAAAATAATAATCAACTAGAGTAACTCTGTTGTGTGGAGGTACCTAATCTATACATAATTATACTGTCATAAACAACAAAGCCGTTCTATTACTTTTTGATATTGTCAAGTCTCTCTCTGTCTCTCTAGTCTTCTAGTTTATGATTATAAGTATATGTATTTGAGTATGTATTTTCTACGATCATTCTTTCCATTACATATTAAATGTTTTAAACATAGATTTTTCACTACCTTTGGTTTTAAATAACTCAGAAAGAAGGTGTATGTATAGTTTTAACGACTATGTTTGTCTGTCTGTGGCGACGTAGGTTACTAACGAAGGTATTGTTTTTTTTTTAAAGTTGAATCAATTGGGATAATTCTTTGCAATTTATGACGAAAATAAAATAAAGTTTATTTCTCACCATTTACAACTAGGTACATATATGAATCTATGTGAACACAATAGAAGTGATAGCTATATCAATTTAACGTTACGTCTGAATCAATCCTTGTGGTGAAAGTGGAGGTGTGCACAAATATTAACTCTAATTCCCTGAACTAGGTAGATCCTACAGGATCTATCAGATACATCTCCAGGTATAGTGCTCAGCCATGGCGCAAATTTTATAATCCATACCATACATACATTCCGTATGAAAGGTGCTTTAATAGATAGCTATTTCATAAAGTAAGTAATCTTTTTATTTTAATGATTCAGAAAGGAGGGAATTTGTAAAGGTTAAACGCCTATGGCCTTAAAATCTATGACATCGAAGGTTCCAATCGGTCAGACGGTTTTATTTATTTGATATATAGTTAAATCGAGATGATTATTGGCTCTGCTATATCGAGCTGTTAAATTGATATTACTTACTTATATACATGTATCTTAATAACATACACAAAGTTCTTAGTTGCTCGTTACTACAGAGTCAAACAATAAAAAGCTGCACCCACCTGAAACGTAAGCGAGACGTGTATAGCGAGATACAGTCGGATGTTCAGCGATTGTTTGGAGGGGGAAGCAAGGGTGGGTGACAAAGAACCCTCAGGTTGACGCCGCCGCCCGGGCTCATCCGCTCCGCGCTCATCAACACTTAAAACTACAGTCCTGTGGAAATATCGTGAAATTTGTGTAAAAAAAGTAATGAAGGCTTTTCTATTCGCACTGTGGTGCGCTATGTGGTTAGTCGCAAGTTCAGATACGTTTGCTGTTGATTAACCACCCTGTTGATCAGACCGTGCACTGAACGATAATGTAATCGCACAGTGTGTATCAAATTATTTGGTTTAAGCGACGCCTGCACGTATTAGGCTGGCTCGTGCAAACGATTATCGTCTTAAAGGGGATCAATCGCAATTGTCTCTCACTGTACTGTATACATACAAAAATCGCGTTTTCCATGGCTGCAGTGCGTTTATGATGCGGTTGCTGTACGACCTATTCGCGATTTTTATACACTAACATGAGGTGCAGCGTCAGTGCGAAACCGACTACATGTAAAGGAAACCTTAGAATGTCTATTACCGTTTTCCTTTAGAAATATTGGACCACTTCTTGTAAACTTTTTCTATTTGCTTGTGTGTATCAGGGTTGTGGTTCTTGGCTTTGTGCAGTTTAAGTTGAAGCACTAATTTCTCTTATTTACTATACTGCATATGCTGATATTTTTAAAATTATATTCCTTCAGATATCGTGTTTTATTGAGTTATTCCTAGTGCCTCACCAGGTCATTCTAACACATGTTACATAAATCAGAGAGAGGTGGTTCAATCCTGCAGGGAGCAACCAAGTAATGAGTACTAATTCCTTACTCGTTAGGGCAATAAAACTTATATTTGAATATCTAAAATAGAAGATAATTTATTCCTCGAGTTGTCGTGCTTAACAAGTCCAGTCCAGCCGTGAGGGCCTTTCGTCCTAAATTATACTATGAGAGTAAAGGAAGATAAAACATACCTGTGTATGCTAATTCTTCTGCATAACTGGCTGGTCTTGTTACTACAAGCTTATTATTGTTACCTACTATGTGAAATAATTATTATTAAATTTATAGGAATAATGTTCCTTCGTCGTGAGAATATACGCAATAAGTCAAAAATTGGTACCTACTTACAATTTTAAAACGGAAGAATCGTAAAATATATTTATTTTTCGCAAAATATTACTATTAACCATTATCTGTGCTGAAGACAGAAATTCCTTGATACGTATATACGTATTTACTCATACTGACACTGTATAGTGTCAGTAAGAGTAAAACAGAACACTTATAGACTACGCGGATAAGAAATGTTAGCTACACTATTAGTCATACGAGTAAATTTATAATAGAACATTTAATATCCCCCGTTCCTGAAAAATAAATTTGAATATTATTAGTTTAGTGCAAGAATATTTCTGGTATAGGAATAATAGGCTAAGAATAGAACGTGTCACAGTTAATTGGGTTAGCGGCGAGCTAAATTGCAATAAACTATCCCTTTAGATATATATTTTTGGTACAGATATATTTTTGATTTAATATATATAATATTCATAACCGTGTATGATTTTTATGCCAATTTGTGACGTCAGAAACAGGATTTATATTATTAGATTCAAATGCATGCAACAAACTAACTCAGATAGTAGCATCGCTCTGACGGTCACCATCCGAGCCACCTCTTTTTAAGATTCTTGAGCCCAAAGAGATTAAATATTTAGCTTGAGCCCTTTTTATGGTAGAATAATGTATCCAAACACATAACTGCTTGGCGGTAGAATATCGCATGCTGCGATGGTACTGAGTATGATCTAATGTGTGGTGATTTGAAATAGTTGGCGTGCTACCAGTTACATGAAAACATATTGAAAAGAGCGAGAGTAGGCAGCGTGCTACAAAATCTCTACCAGTCGGTATCTTGCGCAGGGTACGAGTAGTTAGGTATTTACGATGGGAGAGGTTTTATTAGGTAAAAACCCCACACACTGGCTTTCACCCCTACGAATACCGGGTAGGAAGATGGAAGGTGTCTTCCCCGACTGCAAACAATGTATCTAACACATAAAAAACATAAGTTTGTCTAAATTTAGAGAGCCCGAGTTTAGCATTTAAATAAAAAGAGTTTTATTCGTATTCCTCACATACTGGCAGTGATGTGCTGACGATATCTGACATATAAATGTATGTGCATGTCAGTGGGTATATGTATAATTATGAATGTAGAAATATAGTAGCGTCTCTGTGTAGATGGGGCGCCGTCGTTCGAAGCGGAGCGCCAAGCTCAACGTGAGGCGACCGACTTTGTTTGTAATTCTTGTCTGTATCATACTAGCTACGCCTAAACGGTTTATTTTAGACATTTTTTTTTTTTCGTTGAAATTACTTAATTCTATGCAGCACGCTATGTTACAATTTATTTTTATGAAGGGACTTGTCATGCGTCAAACATTTTCTAATCAGTAATGACCAAATATAATGACAGTATTATTTAATCTTAATTTCTCGATAGAAAGTGATAGAGCTAAATTAATAAACTACGTATATTGTCGTCTCTACATCATGACAAGTAAGATTATAATACTTAACTTGACATTGGAATATAAAAATATTATAATGCTCTAATTATAGGAAGTCAATGACATAGGTACATGTGTCCTCTAAATGATTAGTATAATTTCACTTTAGTATAATATTTTTAATATTCATGTTATTGACAACTATAATAAACGACTGATTTTTTTCTAGAAATTAGGTAAATAAATTAAGGCTTCATGTATTGAAAATAATGTCTCCGATTTACATCTACTAGTTACAAAATAGATAATGAAGTTAGAAAAAAATATCTTAATCAATGAATGGAATGGAATAGAATAGAATACTCTTTATTGTACACCAAGAAGATATTTACAATATAAACTTAGAACTAAAACATAAAATGTACAAATGGCGGTCTTATCGCTATAAGCAATTTTATTTTGGAACGCAAAACGAAGTAGAAAAGTCACCAATGTTATTATATACATGCCCTTTTTTATTTTAATTTAGAGACATAATTAAATTACCGCTGGAGTAGGTACTTTTTATTTATATTTCGGACTTAGAAAATAATATTTTTTTGATACTAGATATCACTGATTAGCGCTATAAATATAAGTATGTAGGTACTTATTACCCGGCTATAAAAAATCTAATGTATATTTGTGCTGAATGCCCTAGTAGTAATAACCCTCCTTGGGTTATGTTTTTGATAGTAGGTATATTTGTAAGTAGGTATGTATGTTTATTTCTTTGGCACGGCCTACAGCCTAAAGGGGCTTTGATGGATTGGATGGGTTTAGACTTGTAATACATATGTTGTTAGATTCGCCTTAGTTGTGGGAGTGTTGAAATATAAATAGTATATACATGTGAATACGTTCTATTACTTATGTATAATGTAATATAAGGTCATTCTGTTTGTTCGCAATCGGGCTATTTGTGCTTTTATAATTTTCAGCTCAATAATAGCCATTACGCATTTAAACCATACGAGCGAAGACGGGCGTAACATTTAAAGAAAAACTTTTCTCGCGGCAGCCATGTAAAAGTTTACAAACAAAATTTTGAATTCAGTTCAAGATGCTTGTGGGCGTCTCGTGGCCGTCGCGTTGCAACAGTCGCTGGTTGTGTCATGAAAGCCGAACAATATACCTACGAGAAATACAGAATATAAACAATGGAGAGTTATAACTTCTTTAACATTTGAAGCTAGCAACTGACCTGTTTTATTACGTAAAACGCATGTTAGTCTGCAGTGTGGGCTAATACAAGAGCAACGCGGCTTGGCCAGCCTAAACTCCTGATTACACGAATCTCACATTGTAACATAGAACCTTTCGTTTAACTGATAAATGAGTTATCTTGTCATACAATGCGTTTTCTGCATTTGATTCGCATTAGAAATTAGCTATTTGGAAGTTTATGATTGCAATAAATGCCTGATTACCTGATTAGAGATACTGGTAATATTCACGTAACCGTAATATCAAGTGGAAACATAAATACCACGGGATTAACATGTGGTAATAGAACATTTGGTAAATAAGCTATATTTACTCCTAGTGAATGTTCAATAAGGTAGGTCAGGCAAATAATTATTTTATTAATTTGGCTTTCGAGGAGGCTCTTTCCGCGCACCGTGCGTAAATAATAATAGTATGGCGAGTGAGTCCCCCTTCTGCAATAGCCTAGATGCCAGTCCACTAAATGCTCAACCCCAAAAATCTAGAACTCTTATCACTTACTCGGAATAGGTTGCCGAATGGTCCCTGTCGAGGTTAACTGTCAAATTGGCAGTTGATCCCTGGAAGTGTTCTAGCACACCATTTGTTACTGAAGAAGCGCCTCTACATTTTGGATTCATCTTCACGCAAGCGTCTCGAAATATCTGTTAAACCCGTGAATAAAATCGTGAAAATATTATGCTTGCATGAATTATATTGATTTTGGGCTCACTAATTATTAAACACTTTCTTAAAGCGGCCTCTTGTAGGATAATTCAGGAGTTGAAAACACCAGCCTAGTTACCATTGTACATATAATATAATTTTAATTTAACTCAAAGCTTTTGACATGGGTGCCCATATATCAACAATTCTACTACTTACTGTGAATTTTGACAAGACAAACTAACCATGGACGGGTAAAAACTTTAAGAGTATTATAGGCGTAGACACCCGACTTTATCAAGATATGCATATATAATTTTAACAGGACCATAAAAATGTAGTTCGCAGCGCGACAGGCCACAGGCTTCTTAGAATTGTGAGCATGATTACGTGACGATACATCTCGTGTTTAGGTGTTGACAATAGCCAAGTGTGGTACGGGGCAAGACTAGATGGCTAAATAATCAACGTACTTAGCTGAAATGATATATGAAATAAATAATTTGACGGTCAACTTTTGATTAGGTATGCCATGTGCAACTGATTTAAGTGTGTGTAGGAGGTCTTGAAAACGTCTGAAATACTTATGTATATTACATAACGCATTATTACTTGATCATATATTAAATAACTCATTTTCTTGGTTTGACGAGATAAATCATTGATGAAACCATAGAAGCCATTATTTATTAACAATTTTATTTAAGTCCAACCTGATCGTATCGCTACAAAAAGAAAATATCTAATTCTAAGAACACGGATGACGATAAATTGGTGGCTGGTTAAAAGTTTTGTTTTTTTTTTACCTGGGCATTCCCGTTTTGCGCCATTCGAGAATGAGAATCGTGCATAGTGTCCGCAACAATATTTCATTTAGAAATTCATGCGCGTGCTTAAGCTTTGTTTCGGTGTCTTAACGTGCTTGCTACCCCACCTTTGGTTATCTTCCATCACAATGTGTATTAGCTATGTATACCAATGTGTACCTAGTTTGTCAACAAGCCTACGTTAGTAGGTACGTTGACAACGCACATGATAGGAACAGACTATGACCGTACTTTGTAAGAATCAGACAATAAATATTCTTTGTATGAAACAGTATGAAGAGCCCCCTAGAACGTCGCGTATATTTCTGTAAAGTTATAATAATAATATTCTAGGACAATCTACACACGGTCAACTGACCTCAAACTAGGCCAAGCCTGTACTATGGAAACCAGACAACTGATACTCCTAATACTTATATATTTTTTTTGTAAATACATACTTAAATAGATAAAACACCCAGACAATTGGTGGTAATCGAACCCACGACGGGTAACGGTCAGGGTGTCTAACCACTAGATCAACAAGTCCGTCAAAATAATCACGGAGTATAAAGTGCTCATTGGCTGCGAGAGTCCAAACAAGCCGATTTCAAGAACTGAATTAATGAACACTAACTCCAATTCACGTTTGTAAGCGCGGCGGTCAGTGTCTTAAATAAACCAGTGACTTAATGTAGGTATATAGCTAGGACCATTGGGTAGTATCATTTACCATTAGGAGTGATCAAGATTCAAAGAGACTGCAGAGGTTCTAGCGAAGTCCTAAAGTCCTAACGTCCAGAATGTCCAGAGCTTTTACACAGTGCCGAAAACAATAAAGGGGGGGGGGGGGGGTGTTATTGGATAAAATCCCACATAACCCGGTGTCCGTGCCTATGGAGATTGGGCACCTTTTGAAGGTTTCACCCCGACAACAAAAAATGGTGGGTTCGAGGTTAGACATTCATTTCCTTTAACTATTTAAGTTTATTTTGATTATTTAGTTCTTAAAACTTGACTTTAAATAAAGAGATCTTTAATGGTAACATAAATAGGATTTTAACAGGCTAGTGTGCTTAACTATCGCATTGCTTCGCCACTTTCCATCAAGTGGAACTGCAAGTGTCAAGCACTGGCCTATTTCTAGCAAAAAAATTACTGGTTTCCCAGAAATTAACAATCCAGACCAAATTCCGTTTCATTACAAATATAAAAAAAATCCTAAGCGTAAATGTATTTTTGCGAATATCTTTTGCGGTTTTGCGTGTTTATAATAAATGTGAACTTAATGAGGTCATAGCAAGATTGGAATTGGTAAGTCATTCTATTGTGTCGGCTAAGTCGTCTGTGACCAGTATACAGTGCGGTTAATAACCGATTTTAGACATTTGTCATATATTAGTATTTTTAGTGATCTTCGCTGAACTGTTAGTATAGTTCTAAATAAAGATTCATGATCTAGTAAATATGTACAGCTACAATTTTCCAGATCTTACATTAAAATAACAAAAGGGACAGTTCAGTTCAGTTCTAACGCAATTTCATATATCTTAGAATTTTTTTACTTTGAATCAAGTTTCCGATCTTGGCAATAACTTGAGTTGACAATAATATTTCTCAGATTCCTTCAAACGCGTTGCAATAAACTATCTAAATAAAATACAAGTAGAAGTCAAACGTACTTTGCACTGCAACTGCATTAAACTCAGCATTTTCAAATTATTATATTTTTTACTATAGTTTCAGTTTTTTTTTTACTAAATATTACAGGTTTAGATTTTATTGACCACTAAATATTTTCTTACTTTTTTACACTAAGTAAAAAAAGCTAGAGCTTTACTGCGATCCTGCTGTCGGTAAGTGCCGATGCAGCAGAACTTATTAGAAACACAATATATGGAACTGAGACTGTACCAAAAGATATCTATACCCCTCGAACACCTGCAATCTTTATTTTTAAGCTTAAAACGGTAATTACTTTTGTGCGACATTTCCGTGTAACGCTAAATTCTTAGCCAGAATATAGACCTATAATTTGTTCACTAATTAATGCTACTTTGATTTACGATATCGTTTTTCGTCTATGTTTTTGTATTGTTTGACTCTAAATAAATTATGTGCTATGCATATTTGTCCTTTAAAATAGCCAGAAATTCGCTCCGAAACATTACATAAGACAGTTTAGATGCTTGTGCGCAGTGTTTAAGATGAAATGAGAATTTATAGTGAGCAAATATGATTAGATAGGAAGTGGATTTTCTTATCTCATGTGCAAACTAACGATTATGACTTAATAATGGCGTTCATTTAAGTATGTTACGCTGGTAAATTTATAGCGGAAGACTTTTTAAAATCAAGATCACGTGTAAACTGCGATGACTTCAAGGGACGTTGGCGGGGTTGCTACCACAGCCCCTGAAGCACTGTGATAGGTTTAGGTTTTGGGGATTACAATGCATCCTCCAGCGACAGGCTCAAAGGCGTAGAGTAGTGCAGACCTGGTGCAGGTCACATTATTTGCTCAATAAATTAATACAATTAATTTTATTTATTATTTTGTTATACAACTTATTAGCGACATGATCATGACGTTTGTGACTGATCATTATTTTTACCTACGACATAATAACATCATAAAACTATTCAATGTGCAACCGCATAAGACGCAGGTTTAGTCATTAATCCTAATTTGCAAATAATAACGCCCGCTTGGCCGATACGACCACGCGGCTAATCGTTTACAAGATCTGCTATCTACGTGAGAAATATTAAATTGCACAAGTGCTTGCGTGGACACAAATGCACTCTCTTTTCTTTACAATCCGTTAATAGGGAAGACCGGCACGACTGGGGAGAGGTCAGGCGCAGGACCGTCTTTTTGCATGCTTATCCGATCTCCGATGCATAGATAGATCATCTTATTTTCCAGATAATCAGGTGATTGGCCTACATTGTCCTATTCAGTAGGGAACGACTACACAAGTTGTTGTAGATTCCCTGAACTCTGGTCTGCAAAGCAAGCAGTTTCCCGCTGCGCCACGGAGATTTTCATAGTACTCGCGTGGTATAAGTAACACTAGTTTGAAAATAATTAACGATTCGTAAAAATTTTCTCCTTCTGCCGATGATGCCATTAAAACGGGTGTAAGGGACTACGTACCGAAAACTTTTATATAAGATTTCTCATATTGTTCATTACAACATTACAGAAACCATTTATATGGAAAATGACAAATGACTAACTTGTTAATTTTTGAGCATGTAATGAATAATATTTGTTTTTCAAATTACAGTGCTAATTTCAATCAAGCCGCCTGCCAAACATGGAGATTATGGCAACCCCCTCCCTTCTAATGGAGAGTTCTTTGTTCAGCAGTGGACTTTTCGGCTGTTGATGATTGCTAATTTTGCACAAATAAGTAATTTATTGTTTTTAAATTGAAATTAGGCTTTATTATTATACCAATAAAGATGTTATCCTAATTTTATTATAAAACCGGTTTTTATTTAAATTCATGAAAAAGCCGACAAAAAATTTCAACACTAGAATGTTCAGAATCATGTTCTGGATCACTGGTATCGGTTTTCGGTACGATGTCCCTTACAGCCTGTATGTTATTAAATTATTATATTCTTCCATCCGCGACGTTGCATGTAGCCTTTGCAATGTGCTCCATGTCTATAGGTTTCTTATTACTGCAGCTGACATGACACGATAGTAGAATATTAGATAAAGCTGTGGAGTTATTTAATACTGCATATTCTTATGTGAATAATTATCTTCACATGGAGTAGTGTTGAGGTATGCAGTGATGTGATGACGATGATATGTCTGTAGCAATGTTAGAACTATTTGACCAGTCGTTACCGTATTATCTAGACCTGTTTCATTTCTCTATTGACTGTTTTACTTATTTTGGCGGAATCATACGGTAGGTAAACTAAAATTAGATTGGATCCCGAACATTTATTAATTTCTGCAAATTTGTTAGATTACTGTGAACTAGGTTTAATATGGCGACAAAATCTTTTAAACTACAGTAAAAGGTCTAAAGGGAAAGTAAATTAACTAACCTTTATGAAAATTAGTTTAAAATTATAGAAATTGTCAGATATCTAATTTAAGTAGAATCTTTAAAGCAAAAAGATCCGTTCTAGATTGTGTCACTGCAATATTGATGGCACATACGCTTTTCCTTTCATCTATACTTATAATAAAACTGTAACTGGTCCAATTCTGTACATTGAAGATATTTTGAAAATTATATTTGGAGGGCTTTCTATAACCGATACTGAGGCCGAAAATGCATTTTTTTTAATTTTTGTCTGTCTGTCTGTCTGTCTGTATCACGGCTGAGCAGCACGCCGAAACTACTGAATGGATTCAAATGAAACTTGGCATGATTTGAGATCTTACTACGAGGTAGGACATAGGATACTTTTTATCCCGTAATCTAGCACGGTTCTTTTGGGAGAGGGGATTAAAGTCATACGCTTGGTTATACGCTTGGTCCGATTTTATCAATTTTTCTTTATAATATAATAAATATTAGTAAGGAAACACTCATAGAGAGTTGTTATCAAGGTTTTGTAATCGATCGGGTTAAGCAACGTTAGGTAAGGTCATTAAATAGATGGGTGACCGTTTAACGCCATTTGAACTAAACAGGTCCGTGCTTCGAAGAGCAAGTAAAAAGTGGGTCCCAGTATTTAACCGACTATAAAAAAAGGAGGTTATGTATTCGATGCGAATTTCTGTTATTAAAAGTTTAGTTAACGTAAAAATAGCCCAGGCGGAGCTGCGTGGGTCAGCTAGTCTTTGAAATAATATGCTGGTGTGTGTGTGTGTGAGCTTTATCTGACATGATATTTTTTGTATGTTGTTATAATGTAACCGTATAATAGTGAGATTAGCAATTTGCTAGTGTTCTTAGATTAAAACACTAGCCGATCTTGAAGTTCGTTCCAGAGACATCGAAAGCCGCTGATGACTTTCCCGTTTGTAGCCAATTAGCGAATGCGATAGCATTACATCACACGAATTCGAGTTGACGGGCTATAAGCGCTTTTGTACTGACTAATCTGTTTGCTTAGCAAACAACCTTTGAAGACACTACTACGAGAACTGATGTCGAGTTCAGAACTGAGGCCTAAGTGTATTCGTTTTACAAACAATACATTATCACTTGCGTGCGCATTTCACCATATAGTTTATATGGACGTCTCACTTACGCGATTGGTACGTATAGTTTTTAAAACGAATACACTCAGGCCTCTGGAGATACAATCGAATAGGAATCTGATTTGATAAACATTAAACTGCAAGGTAATCGATTTAGAACGCAATCGATCCAGTAATTAAAATAGATATATCTACAAAATGACAGGCATTTTTCATTTTCTGATAACGGATTCTTACTCTGCGAATGCTCGGAGAGATAGGTATCGATTGTACAACCAATTTTATAGTTTGGTAGATTCATTTCTTATAGGCTTAGCGAAAATACTTTCGAAAGGTCAATAATTTCTAAAGCTATCAATTACTGAAATATAACTTAGCCTCAACTGCGAAGATTCAACAAACTCAGAGCAATGGTATTTTTTACTCCTAATTAGCATAATGTACGAGGAGACTAAAACACACTCTCTATCTCTATCTTGAGATAAAATACATCGTTAACGCTTTTTAAATTACCTAATGATTTTAAACGGAAAGACAGAAAAGTAAATTTTATATAATACATAGATACATACATTATCTATACAGACGATACCGAGTCATAGGACTACGCGAAAGTCTAGTAAAATACGACTTCTGGCATACATGTATTTTCATCGGGACATGGTCACAAAAATAAAGAACCGCATAAAACCAAATATTTATTGAAACAAAATATTTACAGTTTATTTACAAACACTTAAACTAGGTAAAAAACTTCCTCGAAGTTGTCGCCGCACTGGGAGGGAAGGGTACCTAAAAGACTGGCGGCATTACCCCTTTGTATGGCCAAGCTTATACGTTGGCAGAAAAAGCTACCAGCCCGGCGGTCTCCTGAGACTTCGATAAGTTTGAATGAAATTTCTTTCACCAAAGCGTGCGTCTCATGAGACCAAGGCCCCATGGTCTCCACCGCAAAGGGCGCAAATATATATCTCGAACCTAGAGCTGCATACTTGCGCATAAATATGTACGGTAATTTTATTTTCAGGCTATTAAATATTTTCCGTTTTTTTTTGTAAATGTTTTATGTATATTGCATGAAATCGATAGGTTTCGTAGTAGTGGCATTGAGTACACTATGGAAGGCGTTAGGATGTTCAAATAAGGACTTTGTCACACACCAAGAGAAGCGCACTCGCTCCAGAATCCGTCACGTATAAGTTCAAGCGTGATATATTCTTTCGACGTGCTTTATAAAGCTTAGTTCTGCGTACTGTCGCAGTAGAATGCGGTCTTTGACAAAAAAAATAAGCTTTATTAAAATATTTTATCGCCGTTTAATATTAAACACATAACTTTATTTTTATCGGGAATTAACGCGAAATTCCCGATAAAAATAAAGTTTAACAATGGAACGTGAAAGTCTAAAAGTATATATTAAACACATAAATAAAAGTTTAATTTAAAGATTTAAAAGAGATTCACCATCAGGTATAACAAAGCAGAAATAGCACTACACAGCACTTTAGTTATCTGCTCATGCTTTTAGTGGAAGTAAGTAGGAAGATTAAATGATAAATGATTAGTCAAATTGCTCTAAACTATTTATTTGGGAAAATTAGAAGACATTAATTAAAATTATTAAATGATATGATAATGAGCACACTACGCGACGCGGTTGATGTCCGGTAGTAAACTGATTTAAAATTAACGTATAATTAATGCGCTTAAAGAAACGTACTATATATGCGTAATATACAAATGTGCGGCGGAACCGTACATTATACTCGCAACGCGTTATATCTTCTCTGCCTGACATCGCTAAGCTTGCAGTGAACGATGGCTTAAGTTGCAAAGTGCACCATACAGCCTACGCCAGACCACCTTCTAAATCTGAGATCCTTTGACATTTTGATGTAAACTATTGACTTGTAGCCATCTCATTAATTTAGTGACTTGTTTTGAAGTTGTTATTGAAGTTGAATAGTACGGTGGAATTCGTCGTCCCGTCTCTGTCTGGTCATGACATTACATTTTTAGTAAATTACTGTTTTTTTCTTCATATTTAATAGTCTCTACTTAACAATAAGACGTAAGGGCTGGGTTAATAACTGATCGAATTTATGTCAAAAAGTTTACGTGTTTAGGACGGTCGCTTATGCCTTTGCATACATTAATATCAACTTACAGAATCATTCCTATCGAATACACAATCTAATCTACGAATGATTATAGTGACCGAGGCTCATTAACTTAACCACATGGACACATCAAATCAAATAGCCAATAGCCTTACAGTTACACTAATATCACGCACAGCCCTTGCGACGAAACTATTGAAATCGCTTATAATCACTTAAGCAGTTGTATACATGTTTCACTAAACACATTTCAGTTAATTTGATTCCTGCACACTTCGACAGCTGACCTTTTAGAGTGACCCCAAGATTACATATGTCGTAATAAAGCATCTTAATTCCAAGGTAAAATAGCCACGCAGGTCCAGAACACTTGTTAGTCTTGATGACGCAGTTTTCAACACCAAAACGTCATTCTCTATACAAAAATGTAACGTAAGTACTACGTAATAGTGAAGTCATAGTCTGTCAAGGCAAGCACTCGTTTATGAACTACCTCTCTTATTGAAACCTGAATTGTAGAACACACGTTTTTTGTGGCTGTTATTTTTCCATACGTTGTGATCCTGAGTAATATATGGCCACATTGGAAATGTGTGTCACGACCCTGCCGTCTAGACCCCCTCTTGGTTGACCACAATCTGATATTTTAAACATACATTTTCCTTTTTTTGTTTTCAAACTGCAATTTGTGTAAAAATAAGACCTAAGAAGAGCGTTTGTATCTGTATTCGTAATCAATATAGTACTGTGGAAATGTCCGCACTCTATAGACATTACACAGTTACGGAGTAAAGCCTTGTTCATGCAAAGAAGGGACACTAGGAGGGTAGGAGGAGGAACGCGATAAGCGTACATACAAGACATGTGTTGGGAGCGCTGTACATGTTAGGACCATTTTCTCCAAGCGGCAGCCCAAACCGAGGCCTCCCTGAGGTGTTGTAGAACTAATCGCTACCCCATCTCTCCCTCTTGCCCGGTGAAGCTGTTAGGGCCATTTGCGGCCAACAGATTATTTACTTATGTATGTAGTGGCGGCTGGCGAACAACGTGTATTCTGTCTGATCCCTATTCTATGAGCGCAGCGCACCGCGCAATAACAAATAAATTAATTATAAAAGATAAGATAATTAATTTTAGATTTATTAATTATAAAAGATATTCAGTGCATATAGCACTCCACCGCGTAATGTGCATAAAAAATTGATCAAATTCAAACTACACGAGCGGACATTCTCGTCTCTATAAACGCTCGAAAACGAAACATCGACACAAGTTTGAATTATCCAATTTCCGCCACGCACCAGACTTCCGCCAAGCTTTGTATGTAATCTAGTGTTTCATAATGTAAGCAAATCTATATAATACATTGTTGCATCATTGTTGTTGTCTTCGCAAATTCTTTTTTTTTTGTATTTTTTATTGTCAGAAGAAGGTTCTTACGAAAATAAAAAATAAGATTATGCAGGCGGAGCTGCGCATGACAGCTAGTCTAGTATTAATAATAGATTGATGGTATGACTGAAGCGTGACTGCAGAAATGTCAGGTCTTGAAGAAAATTTTGTTCTACGTTCAAACTGCAAATTCAATTACTGCCATGATATTGATTCCTCGAAGTTTGTATGGAATAGGCGGGCAGGCTCCACTAACCTTGGCCTGTCATACTCCGGACGTACGAGGCCTGGAATCACCACTCTAGATATTTAGCTACGCATTTTGCTACAACATTGGTACAAAATAAGCCTGTTTATTAGGTTATCGTACTTCGACACAAACATCCATTTGACATTTAACCCAGCCGGTATTGATATAATACGGTTGTAAACCTTATTTTCTAGATTCAATTTTTGAGGTCAATATGCACAATCTTTGAACCCAAATCATCAGTCGTTCAGTCATTTGCTTTTGCAACTTTAATAATCACCGTTCCATTTTTTAAAGTGAAAAGCATTACGACTTTGCAGTTTGCAAAATAATCTATATCCGATGGGTGCCGTGCATAATATACTTACTTACTTATGTATTTTGTACTTAGAGAAGGAATCTGTAAGTTTTGAGACACTCTATTTAAAACGGTCCGCGCACTTTAGTCATTGAAAAATAAAGTAAATCAATACCGCTAGTAATCAATGGGCTGCGGCGACCGCTAGTGATGCAAAGCGACGCAAGTATGCAGCTCTAGGTTCGAGCTATATATTTGCGCCCTTTGCGGTGGAGACCATGGGGCCTTGGTCTCATGAGACGCACGCTTTGGTAAAAGAAATTTCATCCAAACTTATCGAAGTCTCAGGAGACCGCCGGGCTGGTAGCTTTTTCTGCCAACGTATAAGCTTGGCCATACAAAGGGGTAATGCCGCCAGTCTTTTAGGTACCCTTCCCTCCCAGTGCGGCGACAACTTCGAGGAAGTTTTTTACCTAGTTTAAGTGTACATATTTGTAAATAAACTGTAAATATTTTGTTTCAATAAATAACTTTGTCATTATTTAATCAATACCATAATAATAATAATAATATCCTGGGACAATTCACACACGGTCATCTGATCCCAAACTAGGCAGAGCCTGTACTATGGAAACCAGACAACTGATACTAATACATATATATTTTTTTTGTAAATACATACTTATATAGGTAAAGCACCCAGACACTTAAAATGAATGAATTGTTATTTTTTTACTATGCGCTTAATTTTAAAATCAGACATTATGGAGGCTTTTCCCAACAGTAGGACAGTATGGGCTAATGAGTAGTAATCTGTTTCTATTTTTCCAGATAGGACTAGAACTAAGACGTACATATATTTTTGGAATTGTTATTCTTACGACGCCGACGTGCTGTCAGATTTCAAGTGCACTTCTAATTTTCTATAGAAATAACCCGTTCACACAATACATAGTTCACATACGTATTGAAAGCGCGCATAACTAACCTAATTGAAGCTCCATTAAGGTCCTGACGTACCGAGGCGGTAGCGCAGCGGCACGGGGTCCCGCAATCTCTACACAATATACTGATTTGGGGGTTGCCTTCGTGGTGTTTTTAACAACATTAACATGGTGTTTTAGGTCTGCTGTCTTTGATTACTGGGTGGTTATTCTGTAAGAAGATTTAAATGTTCTTATAGAATATCGCTACTGATATGATTACATATAACTTACAAGGTCGTATGTAGTTAGATCCTAGAGGTTAAGTACGGAGTTGTTTAAATTCTACAGTGAAGTTAGGTAATGTTAATTTTTCTCTGTTAAACAATTAATATATTTATTAGAATATACAGTAGAAAGAGCAACACAAAGCTCATTATAACATTTTTTTAAATCCTTGTTTTTAACAAATACGGAATCTAACTCTGTATTGACCTAGGAACTAAAGTATCCTGATCAACAACTGCTACAGTTGATGTAAAGTTGGATTGTTAACATTGAGGTATTATGTACTTGTTAAGTATAAAATTTGAATTTTATTTGTTAAGGAAGTGTGTGGGAAGCCGACATTGTGTAAAACATGATGTGTTCCGACCCTAAGATACTTAATAGCTAATGTCTTAATCAGAAACACATATAAAGACAGACAGACACAGACATATAATATTATCCCGTCCAATAAGCATCTAGAGATGAAAAGGCTTAATTCTATTAAAAAACACACTTACTTTATTTGCTTCGTTTCATTAACCAGGAAATTACTAATTACTTATGGTCTCGATATCCTTTGAAGGACATACATAACGTCGCTGTAGAATGAATACCCCGTATGTCAAAAGAAACGTAATATTCTTTTTTTATAAACATCTAATGAAAGCCGCGTATTTTATGTTACGACGAAAACGCGATTGATTAAACATTCTTTTTTTAGTCTACATCAGTGTCTTTAATTTTGAAAACCTTATAACTTTGTATGTATAAAGACAGAAATCACAGAACAGAAATCTGGACATACCAGGTATTCATTCTACAGCAACGAAAGTATTTTAGCGACATTACATTATTGTCTTAGTTACGACTGCTAAGCATACGGAAATTACTTCATAGTTGGTTGGTTAAAGTTAGATACCCCGAACTTTTAAAAAGTTATACGTGCAGTGTGGCTTTCTTTATAATAATAATTGAAGACTATTTCCAGTCAGTTTGACGGGCTCTTTGGTCTAGTGGTTAGATATCTTGGCCGCTACCCAGTAGGTCGTGGGTTCCATTCCCACTTTGCATCTGGGTGTTATAAGTATGTATTTACAAAAAAGTATATAGGTAAGTATTTGTATCAGTTTTCTGGTTACCATAGTACAGGCACTGCGTATTTTGGGATCAGATGAGCGTGTGTTGATTATGCCAAGTTATTATTATTAGTTGCGTAAATGTGTACTTACAAATGAAACTTGCATACAAATAAGCACACCATTTAACTCCTTTGAATTTAAAAATAAAATATATTATCCATATTTATCATTGTAATATGAACCTAATTCCCAACAGGTTCGTATATTGAGCTTTTAGACTATCAGTTGTTAAGTTAGATGATCCCTTTTTGTTTATAATTAAATAAATACAAAGCGCGGAATTTAGAATTGAAATAATGTCATCAATTAACATGAATGTAATACCATACATAGATGATTCCATTTTACATTTGTTTATACAAAACGAAGGCGGTCGTTCACTAATTGTGAAGACAATTAGACGTGCCTTCATTAATGTACCTATTAATTAATGAGGTAACTCCATCCCTGCTGCCCACGTCCGTGTAGCCCTCTCCATTTCTGCCGGCTAGTGTACAAATTTGATAGTATTTATTCTACTTATCCACCATTGATTTTCATAAATAATAATAATATATCTTTATTTATCACAAAATTGTAACAATTGATGTAGCCCTGTCTGATCATAATCATCAATCATAAATAAACATACTCCATGAGCACCATACTGCATTACTTGTTGAGAAACATACTGCATTACTTGTTTTTGGGAAGAACTGTCTTCTGACATACAGGTCAGAAGACAGTTCTTCCCAAAAACAAGTAATACAGGTGTTCATTTCAGACTTATTTCTAAGATATATGCTCATGGCTCATGGAGTATGTTTATTTAAATTTATTCTATTAGTGTGTGTGTGTGTGTATGTGTGTGCGCGTGTGTGTGTGTGTGTATAAAATAGAGAAAGAGATAGGTTTTTTTTTATAATTTAACAAAGATGACTTAATTTCCTACTGCTATGCAATGATCTCCTCATCTTAAGTGTCATCACGGGAGTAAGTATGTATTTAAGCTACAACTACTGTTCGTTTATACTTTAAATTTTACTCTAAAACCTCCGCAACTGTCGCATCGGCACATGAGATGGGGGATCAGTGCTCTGCAGTGAAATTGGCCCCAGTGCCTACTTGCCGGCGTCGCGGTGGGGCGCATTATAGCCCCCGGGATCTTGTCACAGACCTCACAAGGATGGGAGTCGCAACTCCGCTGCCGCTTTCATTCTCAGAGTTGGGACGCCTGGAATGTAGATTCCAGATGTCCAACGACTCCCAAGGATCTTAAGCCCTAACTTCTTGAAGGTAGCTTAAGCCTTTGAGTACAATAATTTTCAAACTGCGCCCGGATCGACATAAAGTGTTGTAAAGCTATAATATTTACAATTCCTTTATTCAAAAGCTTTCCATAGCAGGTAGAACTAGAGTGAACATTTTAATTGGTTTACTGTATAATGATGCAGTAGCATTCGTCGTCGGAACTGTACTGCGGCACTCAATTTTCATAAGAAACCCTTTTGAAAGACGGGCGCCTAGCACACGCCTCGCGGTTCCGTATTCTTTTGTATGCGTTGAGCTGCTTGTGGTAAGCTAAAATGAATCAAAGTGACTTCTTAAGAATCATGTTAGGAGCCTCGGTAGCCTAGAGCCTTGCGTACCACAATTCTTACCGTATCCAGACGTGAACTTTGATATTAATTATAATATGTACAAATATATATTTCATTACCAAATCATTCTTAAACACAGGATCTAGCAGTAAACTAAGTCCAATACTTTCATACATATTTGGCTTTAAAAACCCTTGTGGGTGCCGTGCCCAACAGTGGGACATTAGTCCCACTGTTGGGCACGGAACACTGGGACAATTACAAGGATTGTTAAAGGAATCAATATCAAATTCAATATTATCTCCTCCCCTCTTGAAATATGAAGTGGCTTAGGCAATAGTCCACCACGCTGGCCAAGTGCAGGTTGGCAGACTTCACACGTTATTCGAAAGCTAGTTAGGCTTTCTCAGACATGCTGGTTTTCTTACGAATATTGTGTACTTTGGATTAATTATGGAATATCCGTGTCCTTTTATAATTGTGGCACGCTATGATGGTCGTTTTGAATTTTGTTACATCTACTTCGTTGATATTAACAACACAAATTAATAATAATAATAATATTCTGGGATAATTCCACACACGGTCATCCAATCCCAACTAGGCAGAGCCAGATAACTGATACTAATACATACATACGTTTTTTTGTAAATACATACTCAAACTGATAAATAACACTCAGACACTTGGCGGGAATCGAACCCACGACTTATTGGGTAGAAGCCAGGGTGTCTAACCACTAGACCAACAGGCTCGTCAAATTATTCCCTTATACTTAGGTAGTTTTTAGTTTTTACGAAGCAGCGGAGGGAAAGGTTATCAAGGTGAGGCGCGCCGCTGCGCAGTTACCTATAGTCTCCGCTTCTGGACTGCTACGCTTGTAGAGATGCCTCATAAGTAGGGTTGCCAGCGCCTGTTTTGTATTGTAGAGGATTTATTGGTAGAAATTAAAGGACTCAGGACGGAATTAAAGGACATTATATTATTTTCAATACTCTTATGTGTGTGTCTAGAGATTTTTAATAATAAAAATCACTATTTTAATACGAAACAAAAATGAGGTATCAAAATATCAAATAACTAATTATACATATCATAAAATAACGACATTTTTTTTTACATAATATTTAATAGTATTACTTTTGGCTGCTTTAAGAGCTTTTTCATACTCCATTTTTTTTTAAATAAAGGACTAAGTTTCGTCCTCTAGTCTTCATTTTAAAATAAAGGACACTATCTATATTTAGGGCTGAAATAGAGGACGTCCTTTAAATTAAAGGACATCTGGCAAGCCTACTCATAAGGCACACGGATGCAGCTAATTATGTATTTCTGATGATAGTTTTGAGTTTGAAAGCTATTTGATTGTTTTAAACATTTTTGTAACGCGACAATCAGAAAGGAACTTTACGAGATAGCGACACACTCGCGCATAATATGAAACGTGCGTAAAAAAATATTATTATAACTTAATAAAACTACTATTATTAAGTTATAATAATATTTTTTTACGTGTCAAAAGTACATTACGGAAAGAGTTGTTCTAAAATTTATATTTGATCACAAAATATTTATTTTCAAAGTTACGTAAAGGTAATTTCAAATACCACGTGACATCACTATCCATCAAGCTCTTGGTATATTTTCTCTGTGGCCATGAAAGCTTGTATCATCTTAGTACGCAGCGACTTCACAGTTCGTCATATTATCACGTTCGTGAGCGTTTTCGGGCAACTTTTAAGATGCCAACATTAGATTTGTAGTATATTAATTATTTTTGTATATTAACATTTTTGTTTTTTGTATCTTTAAGCAAGCCCATATTTTTTATTAGACACCGCTCGTCACCCTAGACATGTATCTACTTCCTTGAGATCGGTAATTTTAGAATCCTCAGTGTCCTTCACACCGGAACACAGCAATGTTTACACATTGCTTTTTTTCTCAATTTTATGTAAGTAGTTTCATGTGCTTTATTCAATGATTCTCTGATACAAAATATTGTGTAACCAATCAATTGGTTCTACTATCATTTTCTATTTATTCAGGTTTCGTAGCAAACTCTAAAAAGTTTGTGTGTGTAATACAATGTATGCATGAAATATTAACCAACGTATTATAATAACAGTTTACTTGTTTATACAAACTACGGACGTGCTCTTGACTTATTGACCTGATTCCCTTTTGCGATCCATTTTGTTTCTGGGCTGCCCGGGGGATGCCCGAGAAATGTCCATCGTCAGTTATCCGATGAGCTATAGCGGTGTGTTAATCAGGCGTTTACAGATAAAAGATGTTTAAAAATAGTAGTTTTCGTTTGATGCCTGTATTATATTAGGGCAAGGGAAGTAGTGTGGTTAAAGGCTCCCACACATAACTGCGAATTTGCATCGCATCGCAAATATCAGCGAGAAACAAATGAATTTTTGTATCGAAAATTCATTTGTTTCTCGCAGATATTTGCGATGCGATGCGAATTCGCAGTTATGTGTGGGAGCCCTAAGGTTAACCATACATCTTTACTTATATAATCTAAATGATATACCTAAGCCTTTTCTAATGGATTTAGATGAAATAATTACCATACTCTAATTCAAACCTTCTCCAAAATTTTGTAAAAAAGTCACTATCCGGGACTTATTCACTTGCATAAACTATACGCAATGTTTTTATCAATGTTTAGTGGCCTGCCTATGGCCCCTGGTATGTCAGAGTTGTTTATGTCGCGCTTAGACTTCGTGCTGTCTAGGTGACAGTAATCGGGATGTACTTTTTACGACCCCTTCGAACTACAGTTCAAGTGGTTACCGTTCAGTGGAAAGGTCACCCATCTAATACCTTGCTTGACAGTGCTTAACCAACTTTGTCGTCGAACTGTTATTAAAACTAAATATGTGTGTGTTTCTTTACGTGATTATTTTTTAACAAATGTATGTGTATGATACTTACTTGACGGGCCCGTTGGTCTAGTGGTTAGACAGGCTGCTACCCGATGGATGGTGGGTTCAATTCCCATCAAGTGTCTGGGTGTTATGTATCTATTTAAGTATATATTTACAAAAAAAAAATATATAAATATTAGTATCAGTTTTCTGGTTTCCATAGTACAGGCTCTGCCTTAGTTTGGGATCGGATGACCGTGTGTGGTTTGTCCCAAGGTAAAGAAAAGAACAAAACTGAAACTAAACATAATATTATTGAAATAATACCTTTTAGACTTATACAGGGAGTTAATCGAACCATGTCCGATCGCTTCGGTGTCGCAATACAATCACATGTATATAAACCATTTATTATATATATCTCATTAATATCTTTCCTCATTTCTACCAGCGAGGCAAATATTCCCCAAAGAAATGGGACAGGGTTTTTTAACATCCTGTATAACCATAAAAGGCCCTAGTAATATTTTTAAACATGAAATTATAGTCTTGGTTTGCAAGCACCAATTAAACATCGTAATTATTATTGAGTATAAACAATGTTGATTCAATAATATGCACTGACCAATGCCATGTCTAAAATAAACCGTTGTTTTCCAAATGATTATTAGTGGCAATCCTGCAATGTGTGAGCCACGGTCAGCTGCGCATAGATATTTAACAAACATATTCATTTCTATGCTGACTCTATTTATAGTCACAAAAATATTTCATAAACAATTATTGAGCCGGATAAACAGGGATTGGTATTCACAAACAGAAAGAAAATACGTAATAGGGCATTATTACATCTTTTAATTTCGATTAACATCTAATTCTATGTACATACATACAATCTAGACTTAATAGTGATATTGCAGTTTTTACAAAACAATTTTTTTCCAGAATATTTAGTACCTATATGTTTCGTATCATCATAGTAGGAGACTACAATCAACTATCAGAAAATAGAACGTGTAAGTCTCCCGTGATTACTTATTCATTTTTGTATATGAATGTAAGTTAAACAGAAAAAATCTAGCATTATCGTTATAATCGTTTTGAGGATCTTACAGACATCTCAATATTTTTTTTTGTGTTTGTTAAATGTTAATGTAGACACAATAGCTTAGTCAATATTTTGATAAAATCTGGTGAAATAGATGTTTATTATATTTGAAGAAGAAGACTTATGTAACACAAATATAAAAATAACAAAATATCTTCAGTAATTGTGTGTGGACAAACAGGGCTCTGCTTCAGCATATTGCTGCACTATAATGTATAAAGCGCAGCGCTGGTATTCTGGCAGTAACTAAAACTGACATCACGGAATGCCAAGCATAAAATATAATAATAAACAAAAAAAAAAAAAAAGAAAGATCAATAAAATATAACAGCTAATTTTAGGGTAGAACAAAGATATTATACAATAGATACTAAAGTGTAACGAACGTGAGTGATTTGTGCATTTGAAAATCAAGTAATTTCCCGCCATACGTATTAAGAAAATGCACAAAGTACTGTACATTAGATAATAAGAAAGGGACATCGTATCATAACTATAACAAAAAAATATTTTAATTATGGGTCACAATTGTTGGCATACATTAGTAGGGATAACATATCTATGATTTATAATATATTTGGTTAATAATTTTAAACAAAACTTATAAACAAACTATACACAAATTAGTACCAAACCAAACAGTTATAAATTAATATGGTGCTACGCTATGCTATACTAATGATATATAATGGTCAGTGGTCATGATAAGATAAAACCTATGAACTAACTGACTATATTTTATGGGCATGAAGTATAAATAAATAAATACCTATTGTAAGTTTTGCTGCGAAAGCAAGTAATGTTTTTTTAGTGTAATTTTAAAGTTTTTTATAGATTTTATTGCACGGATATTTCTTATATTTATAATATTCTCTTAATAATACCATTTTCGTAAATTAAATATAGGTACACACACCAAAAGTGAAAGAAGCAGTAAGTATAAACAAAAAAGTTAGCGTCAGATAAACTAAAATGTGAAAATTCTTCTATAATTCATGATATAAGAGCTTTTCACTCATCCAGAAATTTCCATGAATGCAAATCTCTCAGCCGTTTTTGTTAGCAAAATTAAACTATGCAACTTATATTTCATAGAAAATTATGTAAATAGACATATATACAACACGGTGTCGTTACTGTAATGTTAATGCAGCCTCGCGATAGCAATAAATCCTGCATCGTCAGCACATAAGCCGTTGAAGCCGTGACGCGTGATTCTCTCTAACCACGATACTGTGCTGCCCTCTGCAATATTTATATATGTACTTGATTTTTTTGCGACTTTCATCGTCGATTTTTTAGCGACTCTACTTAAGGAATTAAAAGTTAGCAATTATAAGGAATAATAATTATCTTAAAATAACATCTTTATTATTCCTATAATATCGGAATAATTTGTCTTTATAATAACTTAAATTAAATTGTATTTCTGAAAGCAGGATGTCGGACTTTTCCTGGTTTGATTGTAGAGCGATCAAATCATCGTATAGTTTTCTTTTAAAGTAAGTTAATATTATATAAATAATAGACGGTATTTTTCGATCAACGCAACCATCAAACACTGTGTGCCGGGAAAAATCCAGTGAATGGAGCCGAGAAGACCGTCTAGTGGTCATTAACTTGCACGTCTTGTCGTCCACACCCGTCGCCGGATCAAGTCGGACTAACTAAAATTGCAAGGGAATCCCCCCAGTGTCGGCGAGCCGGCCGCCCCTAATTGCGGCTGAAGCGTCGATTTATTCCCCAGTCATGGAAATCGCTTGGCTAATGGCGATTTTATGGCCACTTGGCAAGATGTCGGCTTGTTGCTTAACATTTTTGTCGCTCTGGTCCGTTCCGGAATGCAAATATAGTTTATTTCTGAGGTTATATCGACCTTTTGTAATTTTTACTTATCTCCTTATTTGCAAGGAAGTGCAATTTATATTTTCCTTACCCCTTCTATACTTATACTTTTCTTATTAAATTTGTTTTCGAGACAATTTAGCGTTTGCCCGGGACTCATCGAGGGTTGAACCTCGGTGTCTTCGCTATTAACCACCATAGATCCTTACTGACAATAGTCATAGTAATGGGAAATATCTAATTAAAAATATATAGTGACAATCAGTTATTTAATCCATATGGATATTTAGTTAAACGTCTATAGGTTTAACTCATACATTTACCCTATGGTAAATGCTTATTACTGCAGTGCGGAAAATATTATACGATTTTTTTTTACCTTTATCTATGTTGTACATTACTTAGTTACGGAGCTTCTTCCAAAAAAAAAAGTACTCTAGGGATACAGCCGTCTCTCTAAGCAATTAGATGGGTGATGGTTTATCTCAATCTATCTTCGCGACTACAGATCTAATAAAAAACTTATTTGTAGTAAATTAGCAACCATAGCGATTGGATTTATGTAAAAGAAGCAGTTGATATTATATTATTATACAAATGCGATATGGAAAATACTGGTAATTTTATGTGTATACAAAAATATGTACATTCATGAAGCGCATAGCTACGAACATTTACATTTTAAATCAAGAATAAAAAAAACTACGTGCCTTAAAAAATAAAATCTGTTTTCAAAGATTTCAACAACCCCCTTACTCACTTGACCTTGTGGTCTCACATTAAAACTTCTACACCCTTCGTCCTCTATTATACATATTTTGCATAGAACAAATTGATACAGCAGAAAAACCTTAAAAACGTTATACCATTTATTTACCTACTCGTACTCAACTAAATCTGTCTATATTTTGGTGAAATGACAACAATAACGAATTAACTACATACTTTGGGTATTATTCACTTAAATAAAGTATAGCTGACACAATACAAAGTTTTACATTTTCAACATAAAATATAGGCGGAGATTTCCCGGCCAAACTTGAGCAGTTAAGATCGTTATATAGGCGGGGCCAGGAGCGGCTCTGACCAATCGGAGAACACCTATTTACCTATCCTTACATAATAGCGAAGGGTCTTAGGTATCCGCTAATAAATATTACTTCACAAAAAGTCTTGCCGTGTCCGGAGAAAAGTGTACCTACGATTTGCGGTTGCCGTCTCTGATAAACCGACTGCCTGATTTTAACGATCGAGGCACAACACCTTATATATTGAAGCGCGGTTTGATGTGTCTATTCATTTAATTATACAGAATGTACGTCTTTATGTAATACTAGCTGACCCACGCAGCTCCGCCTGCGCTATTTTTACGTTAACTAAACTTTGAATAACAGACATTTGCATCGAATACATAACCTCATTTTTTATAGTCGGTTAAAAACTGGGACCCACTTTTTACTTGCTCTCCGAAGCACAGACCCGTTTAGTTCAAATGGCCTTAAACGGTCACCCATCTATTTAATGACCTTACCTAACGTTGCTTAACCCGATCGATTACAAAACCTTGGTAACAACTCTCTATGAGTGTCCCTTACTAATATTTATTATATTATAAAGAAAAATTGATAAAATCGGACCAAGCGTATAACCAACTACCCGTTTTGACTTTAATCCCTTCTCCCAAAAGAACCGTGCTAGATTACGGGATAAAAAGTATCCTATGTCCTACCTCGTAGTAAGATCTCAAATCATGCCAAGTTTCAATTGAATCCATTCAGTAGTTTCGGCGTGATGCTCAGCCGTGATACAGACAGACAGACAGACAAAAATTAAAAAAATTACATTTTCGGCCTCAGTATCGGTTATAGAATGCCCTCCAAATATAATTTTCAAAATATCTTCAATGTACAGAATTGGACCTGTTACAGTTTTATTATAAGTATAGATAGATGATTCGTTTTATTCTGTAACTAAAACTTAACATTTTGCTGTCTATATAATGGAAATTTCATCAGTAAATAACAAGATGTTCAGCAATACCCGTTGTATTTTTCATAATAACACGATTTAAAGTGATAGCAGACGGATAATCTCTACCTATTCCTTACCTTTTAAAGCGGAACTTTTGTAGAGTCTGTTTTATACCTATCTACTACTACATTATCGCTCGTCACCCGGGACTAACCCGGGTCTGTTTTATACCTATATATTTGTTTTGACAGGCCTGTTGGTCTAGCGGTTGGACACCCTGGCTGCTACCCAATTGTTCGTGGGGTTATTTATAAAAAAAATATATAAGTATAAGTATCAGTAATCTGGTTTATATACTACAGGCTCTTAGGAAGCGCCTGTAGAAGAAGAAGAAGAAGAAGAAGTACTGTATAAAGACAGATAGAATTACTATTACTTATAATAGGTAGATAGGTTGAGTTTGATTCCCACCAAATGTTTCGGTGTTTATATATATAAATATGTAATTACAAAAAAAAGTATATAAGTAATAGTTTCAGGTGTCTGTTTCAATAGTACAGGCTCTGCCTAGTTTGGGATCAGATGACCGTGTGTGGATTGTCCCAGAATATTATTATTATTATCTATGTCTACTAATCAATCAATCAATCAATCAATCAATCAAATTATTTATTATTTATTTAATCAAATTATTTATTTTACTAATAATCTATGCTAATCTCTGTGTTTATATGAAAACGTGTAGAAATACAATAATCTCTGTGTTTATAGAGGTGTTTATATGTAAATATCTTATTTTCCAGGTGTCGACGGCCGGCGACATCTACTGGGAAGGGGAAGAAGACGCATCCAATGAGTTCCTGGAAGTCAAAGATGACCAATCCAGCCTGCTTGGCCACCTGAAGCGATTTAAAAGAGATTGGTGTAAGTTATAATACACTTTAAAACACTCGACCTTAATAAGGGATTTTACGGCGGGAATACACATGCCTGCATGCTAGTTAATGGCATGTACAAGTAAATGACACATTGTAAATACATTAACAAGTAAACTTGCATGCATTTTGCTACCTGGCATGCTTCTTCTTGAATGTTACTCAAGAAGTATACACAAGCCAATACCTAAGCTACCAACCCGTACAACATATTTTCTAGCGTTTGCATTTGTATTCAAAGTACCTACCTACTTACGTAAATAATAATTAATAATCTTATAAGTAGCATAGCTAAATTAATGCAAGGTGAAAGAAAAAGACATTAGTAAAATTATGTAAAAACTAATAAACTTTTCTTAGTCTTCTCACTTACATCGAGAAAATCGAGAAATAATGTTGAAAAAAGTACCAAAAATTGTGAAACGAACTGTGCTGATATTCAACAGTAGCCCAAAGACGTCCACTGCTGAACAAAAGCCTCCCCCTTAGATGGGAGGGGTTGCCCCAAGCTTGACAGGCTTCTTGGGGATCGCAGTACGAGATAGGTGGCAGGTAATCCAATAGAAACACGCTGCTGCCTGTCTTGTTGTTTCCCCTTAGTCGGCTCTAAAGGGCATCCAACGGTAGTAGGTAGATAGGAGGGTGGTATTCTTACCCGGACACCCCACGGGTCATATTGCATGGTAGTAAATTAAACATTGTGCAATCGACTTGTTTGACAGTCATGCCATTTCAAGTATACACAATATGAGAGTTACTGACACGTGCAAGTAGGTAACTAATACACAAAAAATGTGCAAGGGACAGGCAAGTGTATTTCCGCCTTTATGTATTAGTAAAACTCGTTTTAAATATTAGGGATCGATGTTCGTTCACTTGCTTGTTTTGACTATCAACTTATTCAACAAAATAACGGGCTGGACTAAGTACGACGATACCACCCCTTTGGACGTTTCCGTTGAGTACGGCGACGACTCCGAGGAGGACGGCGGTGGGGTTGCGACTCCCGTCCCCGTGAGTACCGTGTCAGGTTCCCGGGGGGCTACAATGCGCCCCCCCGGGAAGACAAGGCGCTGAGGGGCCCCTGGTGCACGGAGAGCCTTGGGGTCCCACCTCATGTGCCGATGCGATAGCCGCGGGGGTTTTAGTGGGTAAGAATCCCACATACCCCGGTCGAGCCCCACAGCTCCCGGGGATCTATGGAAGATTTCCCCCACGTCAAAAAAAAAAACAAAAAAAAAAGTACGATGATACCAGGCAAAAGCTCTCGCCTCATGGTATGCCTTAGAGGAGATACCACTGGAGAGAGCATGATGCTCTAACCCCCTCTGCCAAATTTTTGGTCATATGGTCAGGTCATTCTTTATTTGTGTGCGTGTATTTTTGAATGTGTTGCGAGTTTAATATAGTGTGGGTATGCGTGAAAGTGTATCTGTGTGTGTTTACTTCGCCTCCCGCACCCCGCAAAAGTGCCACGAAAAAATTGTTCGGGGAATCGACGCGATACTAACTCCTTTGGTACTTTCTCTGAGTGGTATGCAATACGCATCTCCATGGTAAGCTGCAATACATTATCGCTCGTCACCCGGGACTAAGTTATTAAGATACTAGTTAGCCTCAATTTTAGCAGCTTAGTTCCCTTCTAACCGGAATAGAACAACGTTTAGACATTGCTGGTTGACGACAAAATATATATTACCTACTGCAGTAGTACAGATAGACCCTTGAACAAGGAACCTTCCAACGATATTAGAATCTGGTAACTTTACTGAACGGAACAGTTATTATTTGAAAGCTTTTTCCATCATTTTACACTAGAAAAAATAAAGTAAGTTAATTGTATGATTGGTCATTTCAGTTACTCCTTTCGATCTGTTCTCCTTGGACAAAGACAAAGGGAAAGAGGATACTAATGACGACGATGGAGTCTCGTGAGTACCACACTGATGACAATATTCCTTTTTTATTTAATTAATTGGCGAGATAAACAGGACTTTTATCCGGCGTGGACTTGACACGGCCGATGGAACTTTGGTCAATAATCACTTGAACCCAGTAATTTATAGCCACAGCTACTAGTCACGGGCGCTAGCCACAGCCACTAGCCACAAGCTACAGTGTCCTGCCTACCAAAACTGAACTATGATTAGGTAGCCTACATAGCCCAGTGGGAAACCGTTTGCTTTTCGCGGGTGTAGGTCGTGAGGAACAACGACGTTGTGCAATTGTGTACTGCCGCTAGTTATTAGGAGAGATTATAGAGCGTCTAACCGTTTATTTTCTAAAGTTCACTTTTAAAAGTTCACTTAAAGTGAAGTTCACTTCACTTTAAGTGAACTTTTGTGTAACATGACGCAGTTACGTTCTATTGGTGCTGTCAAAAAGAAAATAAACGGTTGGTCGCTCTATAGTTAAGAAATCTCTTGTGCTCGTTAATTTTACCAGCAGCAGAATATCTGACAGCGTATGTGACCATTCAGGCCATAAGAGTCGTATTATATCGATGCACAAGAGAGGTTCCTAAAGCTGGAGACCTACAACCAACTAGTAAGAAAAGAATTACATCTTGTATCCCCTATAACAAGACTAGGCAACTATCATTAAGATTTCAATGTAAACGCTTATCCTATATGAAACTTTCTAATAAAGATGGAGAATCCTTGAAAGAAAACTAGATATCAAAGAACTTGGCAACTAAAATAGATATGTTTTCTTGTATTTTAGAGACAGCAAAGACGACGATTTGGACAACTTTGGATCTGGTTCCTCGGACAAGGCAGAACCTGAACAAGGAGAGAGTAAGTACATATATCTTTTTCTATTATGTTATTACTGATGGTTTGTCAAAGGGACTTGGCATAAGCAACATTAAAAAAATATATAGATTCAGTTTAACAGTCGGGAATAAAATAATATGTATGTTATTGCTTTGTTATTTAAACGGGGTTTGTTTAGAAAACATATTTAACATCACCACAGTCCATATACGTAAAGGTTGCGAGGGGTTGGAAACAGATGGTTCTGCCCGATGATATTATAGGTAAATTTTACTTATAATATCATTGGTTCTGACTCCAACCGTCTGTGCAACATATCATGCAACATAAAAGTACGGAAATGAGATCGTACTTTAAGCTTAAATTATGTATTATCGCTTTGGGAGAGATATATATTATATGCATTTTGTAATGGATTAGGTCCTGCACCATAATCGTTCCGTTTGGCCCCCTGTGTATCGAAGGCTTTCGATAGCATATTTATGTTATATTCATATTGCTGAATAGGACAAATTTGAGATTACGTAAGAATTCAAACCATAGATTTAGCTATCATTTTAAAGGGTCACCTGTTGAGCGTTGGTTTTGCCCAAGTACGATCCTAAGATACCTTTCGTTTTAAAACCTTTTCAAAGAATTACGAGTATAATGTCCGCTTAGGTCAGAAAGCAGGTTATAAGAAATCAAACTCTATTGCTTAACAATTTGTTTTATTTTTTTTCAGAGACCCTCCGAGTGACGTTCTTAGTGATGGAGCCATATAGAACTCCGGAGTATTCTAACCGGGACTCTCCGGAGTTTCAGAACTTCTCTCGATCCTTGGCCAACTCAGTGGATTTGCTCTTCGAAAACCTTCCAGGCACACAAAAGTCCAGCCTCGTGAGGATACAGTAAGTACCTAAACGTTCTACTGAAATTCAAAATCAGTGCCTCAAATAGACATATGTTCTAAGCGACCTTAATAGCACCACAATAGTTACTTAGGAGATCAAAGTGTATCTGTTTGTTATCACATAATTCCATGCATTGCATGACCACGTGAAAAGTCGGTCCGACGTTTGAACTATTTGAAGAGAAGGAGGGCTATGTTTTTCGCTCAGGTTTTTCGAGAGTATGTATGTATGTATATTTTTTTTGGCATGACCCACAGCCTAAACGGTTCAATGGATTTTGACTGTTAATATGTAATTTTATTTCTCTTATATATTATGTAGAAGTCACATAGGCTATTTTTTTTTGTCAAATTTGAAATAGCCTCCATAAAACATCAATACGTTTATCAAATGAAAGGTCTTAACGAGAAGAGATGAAGTTTATTATACAGTTGTATATGTTTAATAAGTACTACTCTGTCAATAAAATACTGGGAAAAGATCAATAATACACAGAATGTTAGTAATTCATACAAATTTATTTTTAAACACCTTCAAATTATGCTTCTTCAGAAACGATACACGAATTACCAGCCAATAATCCAATCATAAAAATATTTTTAAACACTTTTTCCGGAATTGAGTACAGTTCTCGCTACGAGTTTTTGTAAACTTGAAATTCGCGATCCTTTACGAGTATGTCTTCTACCGAATGAAAACGAGTGCCACGAAGTGGTAATTTGAGTTTAGGAAGAAGAAAGAATTCAGCTGCAGCCATATCTGGTGAATAACGTGGTTGCTCGATGGTATTTGTTGAGTTTTTGTTCGAAAATTTATTTACAATGATGGCCTTGTGCGAAATCGCATTATCGTGGTGCAAAATCCAAGAATTTTCTTCCCACAAATCTGGCCTTTTTCGTCGAATTTGCTGTCTTAAACACCGCATAACGTTCAAATAATATTCTTTATTTACCGGTCGACCTTCCGGCAAGAATTCCGAGTGCATAACACCGCGTTAGGTATTCAAAGAAATCGGTCGACATGACTTTTGATCGACTTAGGTGTGTTTTTTTTTTGGTTTCGGTTCAGTTGGAAGGGGCCACTCCGAAGCTTGTTGACTAGTTTGCATGTCAAACTTATAAACCCACGTCTCGTCACCAGTATCAATGCGTTTCATGAATGTTGGGTCGGAATTGACTCGTTCTAGCATGTCCGCAGCGACTCCGTTGGAAAAAAATCTGGTCTTTTGGGACTAGCCGAGTGGCAGTGTTTCATACATCGATATATGGTTTCATACCCAAGTAATTATTTAAAAAGATACGGATCGGCTCGTGAGACACAGAAAGTTCGGCGGCATTCTCTTTCAAATTTTAATGAAGATTTTGAATCACTATTTCCTTCACTTTTGTGGAGTTAACTTCAGTTGCAAACGTTAGTGGCTTACCAGAGTGAGGCAAACCTTCCATCACATCTCGACCGCTTTTGAAGGCTTTGTACCATATGAGTGGTTGTTGTGCTTTGTAAGCACGTGTTTTTGATAAATCAATTCACCGTAAGCCTTCTGTAACATTTTCAGTGACACCGAACATGAAATTCTATTAGCGATGCAAAATATAAGATAAACTTTTTGTTCGATGTTTTTGTCCATTATGAAATTCACAATACACACTAAATATGATATAACTAAAAACAGCACTGTTTTAATCTAAATACTGTTCACCCCTCGCTAAAATGGAAAACAGTTGTGCCAATCTAACAACTCTGGGAGTGTCGGCAGAAGTAAAAACTTGAATATTAACGTTGTACATTTTTGATATTTTGGAATGGTTAAGGAATAATTTTGCACGAATTGCTTTAAACTTTAATCAGTATATAGTACCTACTATCATTTATGTGGTAAAATACAATATTGATATTATTATGCGCTATCGTACACAAACATGACAATTTATATTACATTAAAAATTTTACACTTCAGAACTAGGTATTACATTTATTTTACATTAACTACATAGACGGTTGAGCCATCAGCAGTCACCATCCTAAGATGCGCGTGGCACGCTGCAACACAAACACACACGAATATTCGCGCAAGCGCCCTGCGCCGCCTACGTCTTACCTTACGAGTCCTACGGTCACGTGTCCTGACGCGAATTTAAAAAAAAATCCCCTTCGCCGCCTACATCTTACCTTACCTTACGATTATTCGATCAGGTCTTTCAGTCACGTGTCCTGACGCGAATTTAACATTTTTTCCCCATCCGAAAAAGTGCACAGCGCCACTAAAGAAGTTTTCACTTCAAATAAACAAGTAATTGAATTTAGAACCATAAACTAATCATCGATTCCCGATACTTTTTTGACTGAATGTAATTTATGGTTTTGTTAGATCGCAGTTGGGCTTTTAGTGATTTTCTAATGTATTCTTGTTATCCCATTGGATCATGACAGTACATAATGTCTGCGAACATATTTGTGAACTATAATATCTCTTGCGTAATGGGCTTGTCAACGATCGAGCGCTGCGACTTTATCCGTAAAGAGGACTTTATTATTTTCTGCATTATTGAAATAATCTTCTAAGTATTACAAGTATCCATTACGCATGCTCAAACTACCAGGATAAACTCTTCACTAATATAATTCGCAGAAATAAAGAATGCTGCAAAATTCAAATCTCTCATTTTTACGTAATTCACAAAAGCCTTACAAAATAAGTATTGTGAGCTATTTTTAAATATTCCAGGTCTATAATCACCGACGATTTCTGGTCGAACGTGACTCTGGACATTGTGACCACAGGATACGACGACACCGACAGGATCATAGATATTCTGCACAACCACATCAAGAACAACGGACGCTTAGGCAGTATTGGAGTACGCGACGAATTTTTCAAAGCTCAGTTGATCGATCCAGGTTAGAATTAAGTTTCACTATTGATTTTATTTTTACAATACAACTCTTTCAAAGTGATCTTTATAGAAATGAATGTCTCTACATTTACTTATCAAATCGAGAATCTGGAGGCGTGATGCTCACAAGTCTCACCACCACATTGAGTACATACGTAATAGTGTTGAGCAGTTAGTTAGTAAAGAAAAGTTTTAGGGCTACGAATAATCTTTTATACGCTTACACTTTAGTGCGTATTTTTTATTTACTATTATTAGCAATATTTATTTGATTTAATACTCAGGGACAACATTAGACTGCGATTATAGGGATTTCAAATGCGACGAAGATCGTTGTATACCAGGATCCGCGGTATGCGATGGTACCCGAGACTGCAACGACGGTACTGACGAATACAACTGTCCAAAGAGTCAGTATTTTTTTTCGTATTCACTTGTTTCTCGTAGTCTGGTTAATTTTATTTATTTGTTTATATATATATATTTTTTTTTAATTTTAAAGCACAATCAAACACCTACGATACATCAAACACGCCCGATACCAGTGACCCGTATCGTAACAACGAAGATTCTGAGAACACTGTCGAACCGAGCCCCAATGAGGATCAGGCAGAACGTAATGGTTACGATGATACAAATTCAAATGCAAACAATGATGACCAAACAGGTGATAACGGTTACGATGACAATAATGGTTACGAAACAGGAGACAATGGTGAAGGTGACGACCAACCTGATAATACAACAACTAATTCCTATGGTGAGAACAACGGTGACCAGACAGGAGATATTGGTGGCAACGGTGAAGACCGAACCAGCGATAATAGTTACGATGAAAATCGTGGTGACCAATCTGCTGATAACATTTACGGAAATAACGACGCCGACCAAACAGGGGATAATGGGTATAATGACAAAAACGAGTACACTACAACAGAGAACTATTATGACAACAGAAGATCTGACTATGGTAACGGTGAAGAACAAACTGAAAGCAATGGAAATGGAGAAGACGAAACGGGTTATAATAGCTACGGTGATAGTAATTTACCTACTACAACGGACAGATATGTCGAAAATCGAAGACCTGACTACGGTACTGGTGATGACCAGACAAGAGATAATAAGTACGATGACAATAGAACTGGTGACAATGGTTATAGAGACAACAGAATAGACACCACAACAGATAATTATTATGATAACAATATAGATCAACCTTCGGACTATGATGATAACCGTGGACAACCAGACGATACCTATGGTGGGAATGGAAATGATCAGACTTTCGATAATCAGAACCCATGGGGAGCTAGTTCCACAACGTCAGCTGCACCTCGTTGTACTAATCCGATCCCATGCGCGGGTTCGTATTCTACGATTTGCCCGGAAGATAGATGTGACGGCAAAACTGATTGTCCATATGGTGATGATGAACAGGACTGTGAACGGGGTAATTATCATTTGTTGTTGTTTACATAAAAACAAAGAACTTATATAGATAACTAAAATTCAACCTGTTATGAATCTCAATAAAAAAATTCACCAAGTGAGACCACAAATACCATATTGCAGATATTATTGATTGCAGACAGGTAGACACTAACACTAATCACATAATCTAATCAACTATAAATCAATAATTTAAAATATCTTGGTGCAAGAAAACGAGTTCGTAATAACTGAACAAATTTTCATCAAGCCTCTTTAAGAACAATCCCAAATGGAGTAGCTTCTAAACAAAAATTAAATAATCGTTATTTCGTTTGAGATCTAGGATGCTATAGACAAACAAATACACAGTAAAACAAATGGCGTCTTTATAAGCTTTCCGTGTCAGATGTTAAACATGTATAAATTACATCCGATGGTACTGACTGACTGACCATTTATCTGTCATCGCTTGGTTGGGAGCATTTTCAGTAAAGTTTTTTGTTTTACTTATTCTTTACATAAACTCCTTCGAAATAGTCTTAGAGCTACCATTTATTTACTTTTCTGTGACATGGAATTCATGGTATATTTCTCACACGCATAGAACACAGATATACTAACATTTATTCATTTATTTTTATTTACTAGAGCTTACAGCACATAGATATTTTTAAGATCAGCAATCATGGCTTTGGTCAGGCTAGCATTTGCATTTGCCGATTGCTGATATTAAATCGGCTGGATTTAAATTATAGTTTCCGTAACCAGCTTCTGAAAAGTGACCAAATCGCTGATTATTACATCTATCATGTATGTAAGCTATAGTTGGTTGGTTGGTTCTAGTTTTCCCATTCCCAATTTTGTTATTTTTATATGGTTTTATTTTTTTCTTTTTCATTTGTAAAGATTCGAACGGGCAAACAGACAGTGGGTCGTGGCCGTGGAGCAGCGCCACTACAACAGCATCACCAGATAGGGGTATAATTTTTATTTTATCGGTGATTTATTTTACGGATTGTACCGCCTTACTTTTTTAAATTAATGTCTTTTCGAAGAAATAGGAGATTAGGAAAAATCAATATTGCCAGTGCCATAGCGCCTCAAGGAACATCGATTGTTTCATTTGATAGCAGCACACGATAAATGTAGCGTCAGCGTTACCACTTACCATCGATATCTATGAGATCGAGGATAAGGATTAGCTTATATTTAGTAAAAAAAAATACGTTCACTTTCATTAGATTCTAAAAATAAAACATAACTGGTATAAGTTGTTCACTATTTAGTTAACAGTTGAATCATCTATAGTTTCCTTATGAAAATAAAGTTTGAACCTTTGATTTTATAATTTTTTAATTTTAGGATTTACAAATGAGCATTCATGATATTTAATAGAAACTATAGCTGCTTTAACATTGGTTTCTAGAGTGGGTTCCTAGACAGTCAACAGCGGCTGCTTCGTGGACAATTTTTACATATTTAATGCTTACTAGAAGCCTAAACGGTAACGGCATACCTCTTGCTTCGTAAAGCGAAAGTGGCAGGTTCAATTCCTGCGTGTGAAGTAATAACTATGTGTCATCCATCATCATCATCATCAACAGCCGACACGTCTACTGCTGAACAAAGGCAGGCCAATCGAGACCTGGACGGTATTGCAGTCCCTCCAGCGGTGGCACATTGACTATAGGTACATCGAAGTGTTGAAGTGTTTGTACAGCAACGCCACCATGTCGATCCGACTACAGTACGAGAGTACGAAACCAATCCCATTGCAGCGAGTTGTGAGACAGGGAGACGTTATTTCTCCGAAATTGTTCACAAACGCATTGGAGGACGTTTTCAAGCTCTTGGACTGGTACGGATTCGGCATCAACATCAATGGCAAATACATCACTCGCCTTCGTTTTGCCGATGATATAGTCATTATGGCAGAGTCGCTGGAGGACCTCAATACGATGCTCAGCGACCTCAGTAGCGTTTCCCAACAGGTGGGTCTTAAAATGAACATGGATAAGACGAAGATCATGTCTAATGTCCATGTTGCACCCATACCGCTAGTTGTTGGGAACGATACAATCGAAGTTGTTGACCACTACGTATACCAAGGATAAACAATCCAGTTAGGTCGGTCCAACTTCGACAAAGAGGTATCCCGAAGAATCCAATTCGGATGGGAAGCGTTCGGGAAACTACGTGACATCTTCTCATCTGAAATTCCGCAGTCCCTGAAGACAAAGGTTTTTAACCAGTGTGTGGCGCCAGTGATGACATATGGTACTGAGTCGTGGTCCTTAACAGCTGGCCTTTTGGCGAAGCTTAGTCACGCAACGAGCCATGGAGAGAGCTATGCTCAGAGTTTCTTTGCGCGATTCCGGAATGAGAAGATTCACCGAAGAACCAAGGTCACCGACATAGCTCGAAAAATATGCAAGTTGAAGTGGCAGTGGGCAGGCCACATCGCTCGAAGAACCAATAACCGTTGGGGAAGAAAGGTTCTCGAGTGGCGACCACGAACCGGAAGACGCAGCGTAGGCAGGCCTCCCACTAGGTGGACCGACGACATTGTTCGCGTCGCAGGCAACCGGTGGATGCAAATGGCGAATAGTCGTTCATTGTGGCGGTCGAAGGGGGAGGCCTTTGTTCAGCGGTGGACGTCTTTCGGCTGATGATGAATCCAATAAAAAGACGCTGCTGCCCGTCTTCTTGTTATCACACCCAACGGGAGGTGATGGGTGGTTGCTATTCTTACCCGGACACCACACGGGATAACTGTGTGTAGTCGTTTTTTATCATTTAAGCAATGCAGGCTGATTACTTGATTAACTGGAAAGTAAAATGATTCAAGCGTTGAATCTGCATGCAAAAAGTTGGACCTGCGTCTGACTTCTCCCCGATCGTGCTGGTCTTCCGTACTATCTGATTGTGAGAGTAAAAGGAGGAGAGAGTGCACATGTATCTAAGCAAGGACTTGTGCATTGTAAATCTACTGAATGATTTTGCCGCTGCGGTCTTATATATAGGTCAGGAGAACATTGTTATATGTATAACATTTTCTGTGTTTATTCGCAGAGTGCCCTTCGGACTATCTGCGTTGTGACGAGACCCGCTGCGTGCCCCAGAACAAACGTTGTGACAATTACAACGACTGTACTGATGGCACAGATGAGAGAGACTGCCCGACAGGTAAGTGGCCATATCCTACTGAGTTTGTATACACTAGTTCCAAAAGTAGCGTTTCTCATAGTATTGTTTACATAACGTGTGTCTGTTCCATCTATTTTGGCTTCAATTCAACCGTTATATCGTAGGCTTGTAACTTGATTAAGACCAATGGTTGACTTTGGATTATTACATTGTTAGATGTTTCGGCTTGTATGTAGAGAAACGTTATTTGGGGATCATCGTTTTTAATTATGTAAACATTTTGTTTTATAGTTTGTAAAATAGGAGCAGCAGTGATTATAATTACTTTATTGTATTACTTAATACCTGACAATAATAATATATTTTCACGATTATAAGATAAGCGTATCTTAAGTTTCTCATAGGTTATAAGTTGTATATTTTTGCGCGACTGTTACGACGACGCGACGAGCTTACTGCCATATTCACAAACGTTATCGGTTATCGTTAATTTTACCTTTTTAGAATCTAATTATTTAGAAATTTGGAGCCGTTTATGCTCATTTTTAACCCCCGACCAAAAACGAGGTTAGTTATAAGTTTGACGCCTATGTCCGGAAGTCTGTCTGTCTTTATGTATGTCTGTCTGTGGCATCGTAGCGTTCAAAATGGTGATCAGTGTCTGATGATGGAGCAGGAAGGTGGTCACGGGATGTCTGCACCAACAAACGTGAACCCGCTGAGTTTGGCCTCGTTAGGTAGGTCTCGACGAGTTGCTACTAGAAAAATGGTGATTAGGGTCTGATGATGGAGCCGAAAGGTAGTCACGGGATATCTGCACTAATAAACACAGACCCACCGAATTTGGATTCGTTGGATAGGTTGAGTAGTAGGTAGAAAAATGTTGACCAGAGTCTGGTGATGGGAGCAAGCAGGAAGATAGCAAAAGGAATTTGGCTCCATTAAATTTAGGACCCACTGAATTATAAATCTATAGTTAAATCTCGATGATTAGTTAGACAGATACTGATCAGGGTCTAATAATAGCACAGGAAAGTCATTTTAAGAGTTAGTTTACCTATGACGGGGGTTTTTTAAATTTCTAATATATACTCGTCAATTATTAAGTACGAGATAACGATATTTATCTACTCACTGAGAGTCATCATCATCAGCAGCCGTAAGCACATCCACTACTGAACAAAGGCCTCTCCTTTAAAAGAGAGGGGTTGCCATAATCCCCACGCTTGGCAGGCGACTTGGGGATCGCAGTATAGGTGACAGATAAAAACAAAGACGCCGCTGCCCGTCTTCCTGTTCTCGCTTAGTCGCCTCTTACGACACCAAACGAGAAGAGATGGGGGATGCAATTCTAAAACGGCACCCTGATAGTATAAAGTATCTATTAGTTGCGGATATCGAATCCTATTTCAAGAACTGGATTTTTGATCATTAACTCTAGTTAATTGGCGTTTGTAAGTATGGCAGTGTGTATCAGGATATATAATTAATATTACATACCTACTTTAAAGACTTCGGTAGAAATAACTAAGATGTATTGCCGTTTTAATTTAGCTCCGTACAGTTATGACTTCATTGGTACTCAATGATAGACGGTACTTGATTTCCCATTTGCTTTTGTAATTATGCAAGGCATCCGTTGACTGATTACATACCCCATGCCGGTCAAGTGGCCGCTCGAGGTTGAGATGACCTAATTCGCGTACTCACGGCTATAAATAAGATCCAGTAGGTAACTTATAATGGTGATGCCCACTTTAGCAACTTAACTACTGGAATGGTACAAATGGGAGGAGACAAGCGTGCAAGGATTACTAAAAGTCTGTGGTACACACATTAGACGCGTTCTTAGAAATGGTATTATACTAATCGTATTGGTGTTAGTTGGTTTAACACCTATGCCAGTCTGAGTATTGAACGAAGTTTAACACCTGCACTGTGGTGTTATGCGCACGAATTGAATGTTATTTTAAAGTTTCGATGCTTTTAGAAGACGGTAAGTAAGCCTTTAGAGCGATTTTTTTGACAAAGCTCTTTGTTTACCAAATCTAATCTGTTTAGCCTTTTAAGTTTGCTTGCGTTAGCGTTTCTTTTTAATGTTAATTATATACGTGTGTATTTTTTTATTTAACTCTAAGAGCTCTCTTTTTTACTCAGCCACTTTGTGTTTCTGCCAATGCCAATAATACACAAAAATTATGACAACGTATAAGAATTTAAAGCGGCTCTGATGACCAACAGAACTAACTAAAGTTTATTACTAAAGTTATATTGATTTCATTCGTCGTATTACATCATTCCATCTCCACTTCAATGTTTTAGTATAACTATCCAATATAAAACAATAAAGATTTACTGTTTGATAGAGAGACTCCGTGGGATATAAATAAGATTTGGTATTTGAATGCATCAAAAATCTTTGACAATCATCATTGACCCTGTTAATTGATATAGAATTAGAAAAAAGTTTTGAATTTCTACAGCGAGTTACACTGCTTCCAGTCAAATAATATTTAAGAGTAAAAGCTATCAAACAATTGCTTCTTTCTTAAATCTCGTATTAAATTATTTAAATGCTCTTAGTGAACATTATGTACTACATCCAAATTAAGTTTTCTTGTATAATTAATTAAATAACACCATTGTTGTGCCCCTTTTAATTATAACTATAAACTGGGGAGTACCTACTGCTTATACCGCGCTAGATTTGTGTCATTGTAAAAGGACTTAAGAAATAAAACTGTTATTGGGCATGTGAATACGTGATATAAATACCTCTCTACGATGTGACGTCTTCTTCTTTCCTTATTATACTACGGGGCTATTTTTATAGTGATAATAATATTAGTTAATGAAAATTTTATATGGTTAAGATTTATTTGGAAGAAAAGTTGATATTTTTAAGCCTTTATTTAGCTCTTGGAAGGTCAATTTCGGCCCAACTAACCTATATCCGAGCGATAGTACCTATATACCGACCATGTAGATACTCACGCACAAGTTTGTCGCCTAGTATGTATTTACAAAAAAAAAGTATATATGTATTAGTATCAGTTGTCTGGTTTCCATAGTACAGGCTCTGCCTAGTTTGGGATCAGATGACCGTGTGTGAATTATCCCAGGATATTATTATTATTATTAATAAATTTTAAATAGCACTGTTAGCGTCTTTGCCTTGTATATTATATTTTTAAGTATATGTATGTACGTTCGAATGGTTTACATTAAATTTTAATCGCTCTATCAGCTCCTCAAAGGCTTATATGTCGGTACATGGTATTACAATAACATCCGTTACTAGGCCACCACTGTTTTTATTATGATGAGTTTAGCATTCCAGCCATTGTGATTCATCTGCTTAGATAATGCAGGTCCATTAGTTCAGTATTCTTGATCTTGTTGGACATGAATATCTAAGTAATGGGACGTCAACTTATGTTCCATACAATAAGACCGATATATTACTGTATCAAGATTTTTTTTATAAAGCTAATAAACAGAATGCTTAAGACAAAATAAAAAAAAATGTTAAACACAGGATCAAAATCTACCTCGTGGGGTGTCTGGATAAGAATAGTACCCACTCATCTCCTCCTGTTAGGTGTCCGTAAGAGCCGACTAAGGGAAAACAAGAAGATGGACATCAGTGTCTTTTCATTGGATTACCTACCTATACTGCGATCCTCAAGACGCCTGCCAAGCGATTAGGATGCGATTAGGATTATGGCAACCACTCCCCTCTACGGGGGGGGGGGGGGGGCTTTGTTCAGCAGTGGAATTTATCGGCTGATGATCACATGAACGTAGAAACGTAGGATACCAACCAGGCGACACACAACGGGAGGAGATATGTAGTAGTTATTCTTACCTGGAGGGTGTCCAGGTTCCGCCAGTAATCCTACCGGCGGAGACGACGTAACACCGCTGAAATAATATAGTCTTATGGACTCTAGTGTATCGGATAAATGCGAACCAAAACCGTGGTTCAACAGCATGATCATCAGCAGCAGCCGAAAAGCTAAACTAAACAAAGGCCTCCCTTAGAAGGGAGGTGTGAAGCCGTGGTTAAGGTTTTTATTTCATTATGAAGTACATAATATGTAAGCTATAATCACACTTACTTATTCAAAATTCAAAAAAAATCCAAATTTTATTTCAAATAGGCTTAACGGCACTTTTGAACGGTAAATTTTTTAAAACCTACCACCCGATCGCAACGCGGCCTCAACTGAGAAGATCCGGCAAGAAACTCAGCGGGCTTGTAATTTTTCACATTTTTTTTTTAATACAAAGTTTGTCTTTTTGTAATTAGATCAGCACCAGCGACAGTGTGTCCTGCCGTTCAAAATATCAAATAAAATAAAAAATACGACGATACGTAGCTGAATAACTAGTCTGTTGTAACCAGTCATAGTCATAAGTCATAATCACACTTACACGTAGCTCAATAACTGATGTAACCATTTGAGACAGAAAATACTGGGGTGATTCAGCATTGTCAATCATACTTTAGAACGTACTATATCAATTAAAATCAATTCGATGGATAGGACCACGCATACCTTATATTTGTCTCATCGCCCATTGGTATCCTATAATGTCTCATAATGTTTGGAGTTCAAATCTCAAATTAGACGAAGTGTTTTGATCGGCATTGTTTTAGATTATATAGAAGTCCTGAGGCTGGGCTAATTAAAATAAAGCCACGGCTGTTTCTCACTGTGAATGCGGGATAAGGTGTTTTCAGCAGAACGCAAATATTTTTGTTCTGGTAACGGAATCCTTTAAACCTGTAGATTTTCAGTGGCGCCTCTTGGATGTGAGGTAAGAGTGCGGGTCAAGTGTCCATTGGTTTTTCAAATAATATCTGAGATTAATCTCGATGTTTTCCTACACAAAAAGCGAAAGGTAAACCGTTCCATAGACAATATACATTCTAACATAGTGTAAATCAAATTGGTACCACTAAAGCAATGAGGATGAGCTTCGAACCACCGCCTAGCGAATTGTCAAATAACTCTACCATCGATGTAGAATCTTGCTTTAATTTATCCACAGATCGGAACTAAACGTATTATTCTGAAAGATGGCATAAATTTCCTTGAAAGTAAGGATCCATCGTCATATAAGAGTATCTTCGTGTCACATAAAGTGATCTCGCAAGGAATTGCGTTTCGTGTCATTGAAATAATCATTGTTGTCAGGAGTTTGTGCGTTAACAAAAGGGCATGCAATTTTAGTAACTGTCCTTAATTACTAATGAGTCATAAATTCATTCCTACAAAGTGTCTGGATAAAGATCACGGACAACCTAGATGATCCAAGCGCCACGCCATCCAATATAATAGTAATTATAATTTATTTTAGCGCCACTTCAAGGTTTCTGTCTGCTCTAAATTGTTCGTGCACTTAACTTGTGTCCAAAGCTTTATTGGAACATATTGGACAGTGACCAGAGAGGCGAATGCATTGCAATCATTCATAATTGTTTCAAAACTGATTCGTGATTCGAGTTCATATAAGTTAAACGATTGCTTTTATTGGCCCTTTCTTTTGATATATCTATAGACGAGTGCTGATTTATCATTTAAACGGATAATAAAAAATATATTTACTATCAGCAAAACAAAAGCTACCTTATTATAACTAACTATAGGTCTAATCTCGTTGAATAAGGTATGAACCTACTTCTAACTGCGTTACGAAGGCTACACACTAGCACTAGGTATAGTGAGATGCCAATTCCTTGAAACAGGTAAATTACGATACATCTTACTTATCTACCTCTTCTTCTGCCTGGCGTGATTAATACCAGCTATTGCCAGAGTCCGCCTTCCGACTATTCCTCCACTTTGCCCGATCGTTAACGTTCTCGGTTATGAGATTGTTAGCTTTCATCGTACATCTCACTTATATTTTTAGGTAAATCTTACATGGTTAAAGCCTTACGCTAGTGGAATGCATTACCCACGCCAATAAGACCCACCCACTGTCACTGCTTTCAAATATTTTTTAAAGTAATACTTAATATCCCTTTTTCCTGTCTTATTTTTGCAGTACTTGAATTACTTTATTACTATCAGGTGTGTAATAAAGAGTTAATAAATAAGTAAAAGGGATTACTAATTACGATTATTCTTCATATAATACATTGTACACTTAGCTCTATATACTATATGTATATACTCGTGGTATTTCTATACCGTACCTTGTATCATAAGGGTCATGAATAGGTCGGGAACTTAGCCATCACCTAAATATTGTTATCATTAGGCCTAGAGAATGAATATTTGAAAAACATATTTGTATTTTACCTAATAGTTACATTATTTATCGGTTCCGAGCGCGATAAAAATAGTACGTAATATTAATTTGATATTTAGGGGAAAAGTGGGATAGTTGCCCCAGGGGTATAGTTGCCTCGATTGTAATTTCTCTAGTTTGGCGGATGAATAACATGTTATTTTATTTATCTTTCGAAAAACTCTACAAGTACCACTAAGTTCACAGTGTTGCATGTCTCTGTGCGATTGTATGGAAATGCAAGGTGAAATCAAAGTCTTTGCGGGATAGATGGCCTCTTTTTTCAGCAGGGCATCTATCCTAAACGTAATTTACATAGATTAGCCAATTATCCCCTATATGGGATAGATGCCCCAAAATTTAGAGGTCCGCAAAAATCAGTAATACTCTGGAAATATCAAAGATAATTGTTTTTCCTTTCATAAGTTTGAAGATAATAAACCAAAGTATCTACCCGTATTACAAGTAAAGAATTTTTCTTTTATAACTGAGAGATATATAGTAATTTCAAAAAGTGTGGCAACTATCCCACTTTTACCCTAATAGAAATCATCAAATACATGCATGGTATTCAAGAAATACTATAGTTATTTATATTACCAATTCGTATGAAGTATGAATAATAGCCTGCCCTGCCCTTTAAACGGGCATAAAAAACAGATAAAGATTCTCAATTCAACTGTATTATAATTTTTTCTTTTATTGAAGAACTGGGCGGGGTATGGACACGGATCAATCATCGCTAGAACACGGACAGACGGCCATATTACGATGTAGGTGTACTATAGTCCTCTCACAGATAGCTTATTTTGTGTACACTTTGTACTTAAAAGTCTTTTTAGTGGAACAGCAAGAACATTTACTCGCTCTACACATAGTCGTTCCTCATTGGTTAAGACAATAGAGGCCGATTTCTGATTGTCTGAATAGTAAAATGATCCATGCATCGGATGGGCATGTAAAAATGTCAAATCCAATCAAGGTGGTGCATTATTACAAGGGTTGGGACTCTTTTTAAGTTTAAGAAATCTGCATTGGGAGAGACACGCTCTTTCTCTAGCTGATCTCGCTAAATGGCTAACGTGTCCGTATCAGTCCCTGTTCATGTTATACTAACACCGTTGGTTGCCAATATGCAAGAAAACAAAACTTTTTGTTTCCTGTTTAGATCAACACATTAAATTCAAGTTTGATTCACTAGAATCATACCTACTTTATTAATGAAAAATAATTTGCACAATAGATAAATGCACACACCATGCCATCTTGTGTTGTGTCTATTTGAAACTAAAGAGTTTGGAAGATTTTCCTTTGGCTTTTGCCATACTTGCCTCTATCCCAGCCCTACACATAAGATCGTCTTAAGAATCAGTATTCATTCCGCACAATTAAGACAAATGGAAGTTACTAAGCCACAAAGTTATAAATAATTGTATGCACTAGGAGTGTCTAGTAATTACTAAACGTTGGTTCATGGGGCGTTTTCTAATTAGGAAGTGCACCGGAGCGTAAACCATTTTATGGGACGTAAAAATTGCGAGTACGTAAACGCATTGCGAAAATTCAATTATATGTATACTGTTTTGAGATTAGTCTTTTTGAGTCACCTTAGCAGATGAAATTCACCCTTTTCACCTTGTTGTTAGGGTATACAGTGACGAGGTTACTTTGTCCTTTTACGAAAGCAAAGCAGAACTTTTAGTAAATACCCCAACGCCAATTGCATCGCTCTATTGCCCGCTACCTGAGACAGTTACTCATGAGCCCAGTATTTGTTTTTCACTATTATAAACAGAATTAAATGTGACTTGATCCTCCGTATTGTCTGTTGATTTAGCCGATTTCATTAATTTCGAAACGACCAATTATATGAAACGTTATAACGTTTAAAAATCGTCGAAACGTTTATAACGTTTAAAAATCGTCGAAACGTTTATAACGTCTAAAATAAGGTCTAAAATATATTTTAGGGAGGCCTAAAATATTTTACAACGTTTTATTTTACGGCCGTTACTCTACAAAAGCCTGTTACGAATCAAGCCAAACTTTGACATGTTTTTTTGCAGCAACTGATGCGGTTTATAAATAAAAATATGCCATGGCATAATATTCATAATAAGACAATTCAAACCCCGGCGCATCGTTTAGGGTAAACCAACTGGTGATGTGTAACGAGAACATACTTATCATCGATATTTTTTAAAGATTATTTCTTATTTGAGTCATCTGTGATCAAAAGCAAATACCTACTACAAGTATTGAATGTATGATAGGACCTCGTTCAACTTGTTCGGTCTATCAAATACTTCAAAGCGTATAAACTCTAAATAAAATTAGGTTGCGTTTATCATTCTAATTTGTGACATCAAGATAATCTTCGTATATTTTTAACAGTAATACCACTCTTACCTAAAATAATATGTATTTCGTAGTAGGGTACTGGTACATACATACTCGTAAATATATTTTTAGAGCTTTAACATAATTTCTATTAAGTCCTCCAACTTTTTTATTTATCATAAGCTAGTGCTGGACTGTAGTCCCATCTGATGGAAAGCAGTGACAGAATCGAGGATGGTAAAGCCTACTAACTTAATAAAAGCCCTTTCACTCGTAGTCTTGAAGACACACATTATAAACGGGCGGGGAAACCAACGCAGGCAATATTTTCCAGTACTTAGTTATCCAATCCATATTATCAACGAGGAAGCAATTCGTTTAATGCGGACTAAAGACATATTTACCACATAAAGGAGCGTGCGCGCTATGTGTCTCGTCGTCCGATTATAGAAGGATGGAATCAACTCATGCAGTTCCTGCGCACACTCTCCAATATGCATCCTGAAGAACACCGATAACCTGACCTGTGCTAATCTTTGTAGATTGGCTTCCACTAACCTAGTGTCGCCACTTAGCCTCTCTCAAAGCTGGTATTTTGCAGCACCAGCCATTGTATGACTACAGTGCACACACACGACCGGACTTGCGCTTTGTATATATTATCAGAAGCTGTCTCAGGGAAAAGTACCGCCAGACTTTAGTTAGGACACAAAGCTTCCTTGCCTAATTTGTCTTAATATCGATACACAAGCATAACATCCCTATTTACTCGGTTTGCGTGATGTCGCCAATCGATATTTAGTTGGTATTCACTTTATAATTGCATGTTGTCTATTGTGCTTAAATATTATTCCCTGCTTTATATCGTGCAATAAAGTATTGAAACAATTTAAACACATTATGAGTAAAAAAAATATTCTTTTTTTCTTCCTAGTACAGCTGTTTATTTACTAGTAATTAATAGACTTTGATTTTTATATTATTTGATTTTCTCTTATCGATACTGTGATTGTGTAATCATTGTCATTTGTATTATGTAAAGACCTTAATAAGAGTTCATGAAAATAAGATAAAGGGGTTGAAATCATTGCGACATTCATACATATTATATAGGTACATATGTAAGATAATTATAGTAACCATATCCTTATCGTAGTTACTATTTCAAATAGCAATCTTACAAGTAAAGTTGAGACAGTTTCATTAACCCACACTTTTGTTGACTTATTCGAAAAGTTTATTCAAACAAAGTTATTAACCTAATTTGTAGCATTTTCCTCGGAGTTATTCCAAGTTTTTTTTGTCAACCTTTGTGTTCACGCAAATCAATGTCTTGGCGGAACTGTCCCCTCACGGTGAACTCCGTAGTAGACTGAGTTTCAGTTATAGAATAACTGATTAATAAATATTAGACACGACATTGCTTTGCAAAGATTAAATAAAAAATTATCCAAACAAAAACAGAAATTTGACTTGGTAACGTGATACAAGACACGTTACGTGGAGTAAGCGACACGCTAACCCATGTGCACAGCATTGCCCGTATTGCTCGTCACTTATAATGATGGTTAATAAGTCTTTTAAACCCTGTAATATCTCTAGTTCGACAGCGGCTTACAGTAATATTTATAAGAGGAGTCTGTCATCACATCTGGTTATGGTATTTCTTTAAGGTAAACACGACAATAAGACTTACTGCCGCACTCACAGATGTTAACAGTAGTAATTATCATTAATCTAGTCATTTGTAAGTGCGGCACTTAGTCTTTGCCAAATTGCTCAGTATTCATCTTTCGAAGACAGCTTTACTTTTTTAAACCAATCTTATCCTACTTCTGAGCAAAGGCCTCTACAACATCGGAAGTTTTAATTTGGTCCATAATTAAATATTTTTATTTACTTTTTTCATTCTATGTCAGGTTTAACGTCGTAGGCATTAAAGTGACGCGACTACCATATACCATACTATAATCTATGCAATAGTGATCAATTTCCAAGCTTTTCGTGAGCAAGACCGACATCGTTGGCATAAAATAAGTTTCCCTATGAAATTGAATATACTTTGCGTGATCCAGTACATATTCTGAGTTCCATTCGATGTCTCTCTCAACCCTAATAGGGTATTAAATTGCCAATATTGGTTCGTTTAAGTACCGATAAGTACAACAGCGTGTTTTTAGGGATCTGTATTTTTTAATACACATGTGACACATGACTAACCGTGTCGAAACGAGCAGGGCGTTCTCCTGGTAGTAAGCGACTTATGGACCTAAACCATTTGTTATTAAGGACATTAATGAAATCCTTTATTTTTAAATAACGATGTCCTTTTAAAATGATCAACTATTTTTTTATGTTTCTTGTATTGTAGTATTCGGTGTATATTACTTGTAAAATAAATAAATAAATAATAATATTTTAATCACTACTACAACCGTTTCCTCTTCTGAATTTTAGCGATACTTACGGATAACTATTCATTTTTATAGTTTACATATAAAATTAAAAATAATGTAAATTACGTTAGTTGATTTAATTGATTTCTAACAAATGATCTTAATCTTATTATGTTGTAAAATATTTTTTTCTAATATTTAAATTTCCCCGTGAAGTGTTTACCTACTGTAATAAACATCGGGGTTGAGTGTATTTGTGTATGAGTAGAAAATGAAATTGTTGCGAGGCTATTTGGTCGGTGCTATGTACGCATAGCGACATGGTGACGTCGCTTCCGTCGCGCGACATAGCGATCGCGACGTTATCAGTCGCGTGTCGCTCGCACACCTGATTTATGCAGACGTATGTGAACTTAGTGAAGTTTCCGCAACTGAGACCGAAATTACGGTCGAGGAAACCATCCAGCTAATTCGTGTGACTATACTTTATTTTTGAAGGTCAGAAATAGACATAACTGTAGCCAAAAAAAATTAAGTAGGTATATTTTTTTGTTGCATATTTTATACCTAACATGTAACCCACCCGGCTCACACGGGCGTATATAGAGATTTTTATACATGTAAACTTTCAGTGAAAAATTATCTATCTGATGGTGAAAACCGCTTGAAAATCCGTTGCGGGTGTTAGGAGAACTTAGTGGATATACAGACAGACAGACGCGAAAAGTGACTTTGTTTTATACTAAGTAAAGAAGAAAAAGATAAAGAAAAGAAAGATGCCCTAAAAGTAACCAATTATTGAACTAATTATTTATATCGATATAAAAAAGTTCAAAAGTTAAGATTGCAGCATTGATGTCACTGCAATGACACAACCCGTTTACTACGTTATACAGTGCTGGTATAGTAGACACATAATAAATTGTACACAGTTACAGAGTAATCCTAAAACAATCTAACATGATAACACTTATAATAGACACTTATTTGACGGGCCTTTTGGTCTATTTAATAATAGGTTTAATAAAAATAATTATGAATCATAATGGCCAATCACGGGCCATTAGGTATAGAGCAAGTACCGTTATATTTGTTCTAGTAAAAGTCACAATCACCCGCGATCATGCACACTTATAGTAGGTATATTGTCGGGCTGTAAGAATTTCTCAATATTATGATTGTGGAATTTGAATCAAAATCAGCCCTATAGTTTAGAAGAAGTAAGCAAACAAATTGACTTGGGGAGCGACTTTGTATTGTACTATTTTAAGATACATTTCTCTTTTTAGGTGGTATTGGTAGCGAGGCACGTGCGTACACCACTCTAAACAAGGTCAAAAATACGCTGCGGAATAATACAATAAATAAAATTATAAAATGATTTCTGATATTTACGCGAATATTACACATTGAAATGAAACTAATTTTACGGATTATATCGCGGTTTATTTTTGATTTTAATTACCCGACGTTTCGAATACTTTACAGCATTCATGGTCACGGGTCGGTGGTAGCTGTCCAAATGTCATAGTTGTCTTAGGGTACCCTCAGGTCTTCTAATTATTATTGTTAGTCTGATCTACGCAGAAAGAGCTTTCCAACGGTAGCTAACTGTGTTGGGGGATCATGAGATTCACCGTTTAGATATCTATCTGTATGGGTCTATTTCCTATACACAGTATGGCTCAAGGTGTTATTGGGTTTAGTAATCCGTAATCCCAATAACACCTTCGAGCGAGCGAGCTTCAATTAAAACATTTTTCAAGCCACCAAAGAAGATTAGCCAGTTTTACCATCAGTCAAGTGCCATATACCTCTACAAGATGCAGGAGTATACAAACTGGATTGTGACTGTGGGCTCTCATACATCGGGCAAACAAAACGAACGGTAAAAACCCGGGTAAAAGAACATATAGCTGACGTTAAACATCGACGCTATATGAAGTCTGCAGTCTGTGAACATGTTCAGGATCGCACCCGCACTTATATTAGATTTGACAAACCACAAATCCTCGCAAAAGGACAGCACTACCTACCAAGGATGATTCGTGAGGCTATTGAAATTAAAAAGCATCCAAATTTCAATAGAGAAGATGGCTGGGTGCTACCACCAGCTTGGGATCCCGTGATAAACATAGTCAAATCCAAAGACAAGCATTCCACTGCAAGACCTCAAGACACTGTAAGCTCTTTCTGCGTAGATCGGATGCTGACAATAATAATTAGAAGACCAGAGGGTACCCTAAGACAACTATGACATTTGGACAGCTACCACCTCAGTCCGCCCGTGACCATGAATGCTGTAAAGTATTCGAAACGTCGGGTAATTAAAATAAAAAAAACCACGATATAATCCGTAAAATTAGTTTCATTTCAAAGTAAAATTATAAAGCAAACAATTAATCCGAAAGGGCTTTTCGCAAAAGTTAGTGTCAGCATGCTGCAGGTATTTTTAGAGTGTACCGTCTTTATTCCAACTGGTAAGCCTGAGGCCGCGAGCGTTGCGTGCACTGCCCTCATTTACCACATTTTATGACATAGTTCCGACTTAGTATATCACTTTTTGTTTAAACTATGTCTGTCAGGGTATGCGCCGGTAATTATTTCTAAAGAATAAAGAAAAAAATTGCGTTTCACTCTTTGTTAAGTACTCAAATTATCCAAATAACTTTCTTGTGGTAAATGGTGATATCATTCAAACAGCTATATAATAAACCTGACAAAAGAGCGAAGCTAAAAATTTTTTTTGGTTCAGTAATTAAGAGTAAATTTGGTAGTCACTTGGAATGCATTGCGAACGTAATTTAATGTCAAATCGGAGACTCTTTCTTTAAGTACAAACTATTGGATCGTAACACGGCTGCTACTGAGATGATGGTTGTCTTTTTTATTATTATAATTGTCTTTTAATATTTTATAATACCTATCTGTTTAAACTATATTATAAATTATAAGCCAGTGTCACCGAATACCTCTTAAAATCCTAATGAAATCACTTAATTTAATTAGAAGATACAATACTATAGGCATACTAGAAGATCGAGGATCTAAAATTTTTAATATGTTTTAGAAATGATATAGTAACTAATTTCTAGCCAAATATTATGTTATTTTTTTAAATATAATGTAGTGCAGAAATGTTAATCCTTCCGATTGAGGTTTGTGTGTATAGCCGAGAATTGCGACGATCTTTTATCTTATTATGACGGCAAAATAGACTATGAGTAACTCTATGACAGCATCGCTGATGTGCGAGCAATATAAATAACCAGCTTACATCGTAGTATAGGAGACAAAACTCCCGCCGAGTTGCCGCACTTTGAACAAATAAATATTATTGATTTGAGAAATCCATTTTTAAAGGCATAACCATTATATAAAAACTATGCCTACTAAATAATTACAAAATACCGCGCAAGTAGAGAAATATCACTAGATAATCATTTACAGCGAAATCTTCTGAAACATAAAATACATAGCTTACGTGCGGACGACGTCGACATACAATTAAGTTTGACAGACAGTGTACAAATACATCACCGCAATTGGACTAGCTAATTGATTCACAGAATTATTTGGATTAATTGAAACAAATCATGGAGTTCAATTTGGAGATATTGCTCTCACTTAGGGCAAACGAATTGGGACACAGAGCGTAGGATACCTACATAAATATTTTACTGGTAGGTTTATTAAGGGTTCAAGATAACCAATATAAATCTCTAGAGATATTCTTACTAACACTAAAATAATATTGAAATGACTACCAGCTCTTAAACAATAAGGTCCGGGTTAACGATACAGCTTCCAGAAAGTCGCGTGTAAAACGAAGCTGGGTCGCGATTCGTTCGGTTCTGATGAATGCACTCGAATTGCACTGCACGCCAAAGAATTTGGGACATCATTTCTTTATTGATACTAAAACATGCAAATGTTTGCAGCAACGGAGAAATTATCTACGTATATAAACGTTCAAAGTTATTTATTTCATAGATAAGACGTAGACTGGCTTAAGTAATTCCCGTATTAGAATTAGGTACACGGGTAAAAACTAGAAATAAACGAGATTACAACTACTACCTATAACTTTTAATATTATAAAAATATCTTTAATTTACTGCCACATTTACAATCGTTAGTTATCGTTAATTCTAATTCAGACTATGCATTATAAGAATCTAATGAATTTGACTTTCGGCGCTGTTTATGACTATTTTCCATTATTGAGCTTGAGATTATCGATATCTCCACTAACTAACAGAGTATAAAGTATTAATTAGCTGTAAGTATTTTATAATAATAAATTTCAGGAACTGGCTTAATGATCATTACCCTAATTGTCGTTTGTAAGCGCGGCAGTTATTCTGTAATTTTCCAGATTAATAAGTATAATAAGCAGTAACCGCTCAGTGGGCTTGCCTTGTAAACAAGGTGCGCAGGTTCGAACCCTGATTTCTTTAATTGTCTTTGCGTGATTGTTTCGTGAGGAAACCTGCATGTCTGAGAAAGCTTAACTAGCTTTCGAATGACTTGTGAAGGCCGTCAAGCCACACTTGGCCAGCGTGGTGTGGTGGACTAAGACCTAGACCCCTTCATCCAATAGTGGGCTGGTATTATTATTATTATAATAATTAGAGATGATATTATGTTTATTACTGTGGACTATATTATTTGCTAGGCATTGTACACTATTTAGTTTCGGGTAAAGCGATTTGCAGTGTTCAAAATTTGCGTTGCGTTGCGAATTCCTAGTGGAGAGGCTGTAAAATGTATGACGTTGATATTAGGAATTTCGCTATACTCATCGTGTCTTTGGAATAGGCAATAAAAATAATAATTCACAGTAACGATAAATTTACAGAAGCACGAAAAGCCCGAGTGCAAATATAAAACATGTATATCCTGATTTTCTTTACTAGATCTATTTCCGTACTATAAATGTATGAACACAAGAGTGATGGTCCACCGGTGGCCAACCAGACAACACAACCAACACACACACTCGACGGGTCACACGATATTGGTCAAGTTGTATATTAGTCAAATCGAGAATTCGTCAAATTTGATATTGGTCAAATTGGTAATTCGTCAAATCGTGTTTTTGTCAAATTATGAAATTCGCCACATTCGACACGACTTGTCTTTTACACCGTCATCAATACACATAATAATATGGCTATGACTGAAGGCTATGCTTCAAATACTAGATGGGAAAGATTAAGCTTTCGTCCCTTTTTAACTTCCTATCAAATGACAAGTTTATCGTTTTTTAATCTTTTTCCATCGTGACACGTTTGATATCGTTGTTGTCGTTGTGCATTTGAATAATTTGTTCACACGCTGTATCAGGCCTGTCATCACATACTGATCCACTGTTTATTTAAACCTCGTCTGAAAATGTAGTTTAGGTATGTGGCACCGTTGATTTAGTCTACCGCTTAAACCGTGATGACAGTTAAAATAAACAAACTCTTGGGGATTATATAAAATCTGGAGGCGGACATTAGTTGATGAACGATGAAAAATATATTGGAAATTAGCAGCATCATAACGTGTTAGAAATCCATCTTAAACCGACTACAAAAAGGAGGAGGTTCTGAATTATTAGCGTATATATTTTTAGCTATATTTTGACCGCTCCAACTTGACTACACACACTAGATATTTCGTTTTTTTAATTACTTAAGTATGTGTATAAATAAAGCCAAAGCCTCTTTACCAACTTATATCTACACTTGCTGTTTTATTCTAATAGTATTCTATTCTATTCTTGGTGGCTATAAATTGGGGCCCGGTATTCCCGGAACGCACTTCGACCCAGTTGGATTCATTGTGCATGCCCTAGCCCTTACTCTGTTGCTGGCGTATCGAAGAGCCCCTTCAGGTACGCAACGATCGTGCCAGCTTGGAGATGTACATAATCATTTGGCGTAGGATAGGCTACTCCCAGATGATGCAACCTACGTCTCACAAGATCGTCGCAGCTACACAATATGTGTCGTATTGACTCTTTTTCATCTTTGCAGAATCTGCATATGTCACTAGTACTTAGCCTCATTCTGTGTAGATGCTCATTGGTGCCAAAATGTCCCGTAAGTGCACCCATCAGGTGCCTTATTCTAATACTAACATTTTTAATTTTTGTTTTCAAGTCAAATTTCCTATTATTAACATGTTATTTTAAAATTTAAGAACAAAATCTGATGTTTTAATCAATGCGAATACCTAGTTATTATTTCTCATACTTTTAAAATAATAGAAATGATTGGAAGCCTTGCACTAGTAACCGCAAGATACTACATTGGTAGTTACAAGTATTTCACAAAAAAATGAATTAAAAAAAATAATTGATGGGTTTAATATTTTTTTCTTAGCGTGTGTGAGGGGGGGTTTTTTTCTTAATATATACTCACAAACACAATAAAAGAAGCTTGTGTCAGAAGTACCGATAGCAAAGAATAAAAGCTCTAACAGACTCCCGATAGACCGCATGGGTTCAACGTTACTGAAAGGTTATTTAACTGTGATCTACTGTAAGAAATTCCACAGCCACTTTTCTTCTATAAGAAATTATACTAGTTAAGCTACACTCCATAGTGATTAAACAAAACTTATAATTAATCAGCCATCAAACACGCGACTGTGTTGCCAGCTCTACCTTGATTGTCTATTGTTGCAATAGTTTGAACCATTGGCAGCACATTGTGCGACAATCACATCAGTTTCTCATTTGCAATAATATATTTAAGTAGTTATTTTGATGTTATACTTGTTAGATACGTGTGCGGAAAATTGTCAAATTCAATGCATTAATGAACGTTAAGTGTTAAATTTTCAGTAATTATTTGGTATGCTTCCGTTGTTTTTGGCCCTTCCTTATTGCTGAAGTACAGCGGCTGGTTATAATACTTGAGTCTGAAGGCCAAATGTTTAATTTTTATTTATTGATTCACTTTTTTATAACACCACTACACAAATATATAGTCATATCTATACTTATAATAAAACTGTAACAGGTCCAATTCTGTACATTGAAGATATTTTGAAAATTATGTTTGGAGGGCATTCTATAACCGATACTAAAGCCAATTTTTTATTTTTTTTTATTTTTGTCTGTCTGTCTGTCTGATTGTCTGTCTGTCTGTCTGTATATCGGCTGCGCATCACGTTGAAACTACTAGATGGATTGAAACGAAACTTGGCATGATTTGAGTTAATAGGTAGGACATAGGATACTTTTTATCCCGACATTCGGCACGGTTCCCTTGGGAGAGGGGACTAAAATCAAAATGTATACTTGGTTATACGCTTGCTCCGATTTTAACACTTTTTTATTATAATTATAATAAATATTTGTAAGGGAAAACTCATAGACAGTTGTTAACAATGTTTGAAAATCGATCAGGTTAAGCAACGTTAGGTAAGGTCATTAAATAGATGGGTGACCATTTAACGCCATTTGAATTAAACGTCTCCGTGCTTCGGAGGGCAAGTACAAAGTGAGTCCAAGTCTTTAACCGAATTTAAAAAAGGAGGTTTTGTATTCTATGCGAATGTACATATATTATTGAAAGTTTAGTTAACGTAAACACAGCGCGGGCGGAGCTGCGTGGGTCAGCTAGTGGTTGAATAAATCCAAAATAAGTTTACGAGGTTTTTATATTCCATTTTATCATTTATAGATAGTGTAATGAAGAAATAGTATTTCAGCTTAAATCAACAGCATACTCTTAATTACGTAAATTTATTCACCAAAGTTGGATTAGAATAGTATAATAATGATACTCAATTCTTATTAAGTATTGCTTACTTAATAACTGCTGTACTCACACACCTCAATTAACCCAGTTCATAATATCGGCTTATTTCGACACTTAAAGCCAATCGACACTTTATACTCTGTTAGTGAGTAGAGACAATGATTGTCTCGTAATCAATAACGGAACATAAGTTTAAACTGCTGCGGCAGTAAGTATTTGACTGTAACTTCAGTAACGGTAAGGAGTAATGCAGATATTAGCGCACTAAATAATTAAAACACAGGAAAATGGACCCAATGTCAGAGTATGTTTGACCCTTTATCACTGTGGCGGCAACAAAAGGTACAACTGTGGTCCCTGGGCCGCCAGTGCGGAGACCAACAGAGCCCTGGCAATCTTACTTACCGTAGGAAGTCAACGCCACTCGATGATGGCGTCATTTGTTTAATGCCTTATGTAAAGTAGAGCGACTACCCCAGTCTGCCTACTCTCATTTTTAGCGAGCGTTCCAAAAAAGTGGTACCACTTTTTTCCCTCCTATGTGTAATAGTTAGCCATTAAAATCCAAAGCAGCGGTCGCATCGGCACATGAGCGGGGTACATGGGTTCTCCAGTGGAATCTACACCAGGTACACATCAGTCCCTAGTCATGGGTGCGAATCATAGTCCCCCGTGATAGTGGTCACGGAGACGGGTGTCGCAATCCCTGCCGCCATTCTTCTCATATACAAATTTTGCCGCCGTATTTGATGGCCGTCCCTAGATGTCCCAAACACCCAGCGATTTCGATAAATGCTCTACAACTTAACTTTATTTTTATAATTCCATTCTCCATTAAATTTAGATAATTATTAACTATATTAAACTTTTTAAATAGCATACACACCCGCACTTAATCTTAAACCCATGGTTTTGTAATAAAACTATAACATATAATAATGACTACTAAAAAGAACCCGTTAAAGTCTAATTTTCCTTGAATCTGCCTTTGATTCTTAGACCTTACAAAAATGCGAAGGAAGCTGAGAAAACCCGATTAATGTTACTTAAAGAGTGATCTTTGAGGTAGCTCGGTAGATAGGGTACATACTTTACTACTTAGGAGTCTATGTTTCAAGTCACTGACTGAGGACCGAATTTATTTTGATGACAACGTTTCTCGTTTTATTTTTTAACGTTTTATGTTTAAAATAGAGCTGTGCTATTTATGATTTTAATTTATTTCCTTACAAATATTTTATTTTTATTTTTAAATTAAATTTAAAAATCATAATATTTTATTAATTTAAAATATTTAAGTAAGTATATTTTATTTTTATTATTTAATTAAAAAGTTATTTTAATGACCATTGCTCATGAAGCATTGATCAATAATTTTCATAATCTTTAAAACATTGAAGTTTTGACCTTCTTACTTTACCACCGAACGGAATAGGATTATTATAAACATGATGTAAGGATGACATGTCATTTTCAATCTTAAGTAAATCTAATAAGTTCGGAAATGCGCTGTATTACTATCGGCAATCAAGTAAAGCGAATCCATAGTACGTATGAATGCTGCCCCCAATCTGCGGCGGTTACTTCATGCTGCACCTAAGTTCATTGCAAATCCCTTTACCGTCCAACGCGTTGTGTTAAACTGTTACCTATAGTTCTCAGTGCTCGCAGTTATGCTGGTATTTTTAATATGCGCATACCGATATTTTGCTACTGCGAAACGCCATTTGTTTCAGACACACAAATCACGACGGGATATCGTAATATGGAATACGTCCAGTTACATGGCAAAGATGTTACAAACGACCGTTCTCCACCCAGTGATACATTAAAATAAACTAACGTCGACAAATTTAAGGTATATATACCGACAAAGGCGATATTTTTTTATTATATAAAAGATACTAGGTGGCAAGCCGTTGGTATCTAGGAGGTCTTCCCAGAGGCGGGTCACCGCAGTGTACTGAATCGTCGTGAACATTGTCGATGTACTGGGAAGAGCAGAAGTGCTCTAGCCGCTATAGCACTTCTGCTCACACGCGTATGGTGTTGCGCTAGTGACTCTGGTAAAGTTTAAACTGAGTACCGGATAGTCTCTTCAGTTGAAGGTGATTGGGGAGGTTTTAGTGGCTAATAACCTCACATAGAGACTCATAAAAATATACATCGGGTTGGTCTCATAGAAGTAAAAACAGACATTGGGTGCGGATCGAGTCCATGATCTACTTATTTGGTAGCGGCCAGTGTCTGTAACCACTGGACGGGCCAAACATAATAGCGTAACTAAAACAAAAACAAGTTTGTGATAGCTACGCGGATGTAGAATCAAAATTCTAAATCGCATTATCAGTGGACACCAAGTAAAAATTTACTTAATTATTTTAAAGCTTTTTACTGTTTACTAAACATCGAAATGAATTTTAATAGTCACAAATGTGCATTATATACACTCAAAGCGATAAAAGTGCTCAAAACCTCAACAGGCACTCACGTTGTTCGCTTGCCATCAACTTCCAAGAACTTAAACCAAAGCCGACCTAAGTTATTACCTATACAAAATTTTCCGAAGGAACTAGTAAAAAATCCCATTACCTACTTTCTTAGTTGGAAGTCCTTACACACCTCTGGGTCGACCGTACGTCTAGACTTAAAATGCCCGGCATATCACCAAGGTATAGATAATCTTGACCATACTGCCGAAGTTTCCCGGCTAGGTGTGAGACATTTTACAAAATCTAGCCTCGAAAACTTTGTCTTGTCAGAAACGTGAGGGCGATAAAGTAAATCACGTATATTTTCAGCTGTTGCTTGCAGTAGATAAACTATTTATTTGATGTTCAAACGCTTAATTTATGTAGGGAATTGGGAGCATTGTTTGCAAGTCTATGTGCGTCTCGTACATTACATTACGAATTATGTTTGCTGTTATAAACTGGCTTCACAGACCACGTGTATGATTAATCAATTTTTTTATTAGTCTACGCCTTTCTTTGCCCTAAAAATGGCATTGGCGTTTATTTTCAATGAATTAGATATGATGGCATTTTCTTTTCATATGTCGTATTGTTTTTCTGTTCACCTTCACATTTGTATACGTAATTACGTTTCCCATAATCAAAGATTTTTGAACAAAAGTAAAAGTTATTCACTGTCGAGTTTTACACGTGAAAAAAAATCGTAGGACTAATCGCTAGGCAGCTAAATTTTTGCCGAGCAGCAAATTAACCCTTGAGATGCAGTCATCGGCGCGAGTGGCACAGTTCGTCAGTGCTCGTAGCCTGGTACGCACGTGCTGACAGTCGCGCGCGGTCACCATCCATCCCGTAAGTTCCGCGCCACACAGAGCAACCAAGTGCACTTACAAACAGCGCATCCAAACTTTACCGACGTTAAATTAGTTGAAAACTTTTTAAATTGGACGTCGATATCCAGCTAAAGGTTCGTCTTTAAAAATTGTTCGTATTTCCCGCGCCCACGTTTCATTATTATGTTGTACGTCTAATGATGAGATTAATTCAGTGATAGGCGAATCTTGTTATCATATTTATCATGGCAAACAATTATAGTCAAATCAAACTCATGGTATCTTAACGAGTGAATATATACGACACTAGATTACCTAGAATAGTGACGTATTGTTGGTTAATGTTTCAGCGTCTTTTTAAAATACATACACTGAAGCAATGCATTAGCGAAGTAATAAATATAATTCTACTACAAAATTATCAATCTATTCTTTCGATATTATGTTAAAAAATGAAACCTTTAAAAATGGATTGATTATTCCTGAAAATTCAATTAGGTATTATTAAATGTTTTGCAATCTTCAATTTGTATAATTTATAACAAGAACATTAAGTAAATAAAATAAAAATATAAAATAATAATATCACAATCCACACACGGTGATCCGATCCCAAACTAGGCAGAGCCTGTACTATGGAAACCAGACAACTGATACTAATATTTATATGCATTTTTTTGTAAATACATACTTAAATAGATAAATAACTCCCAGACTCTTGTTGGGAATTGAACCCACGACCCATCGGGTAGCAGCCAGGGTGTCTAACCACTAGACCAACGGGCCCGTCATAATAAAAATAAAAAATAAACTAACCCCGGAAAACCGATTTTACAAATGATATTATATTAATGAAATGATATTTATTTAATATAGGTTTATTATACTTATACTTCACTTAGAAGTCACTTTATCGATATTCAGTAGGCACATTTAATTTGTTCATGATAAATCGCATCTCTCAGACGTACCGGAAATAATGTTATGACTATTGCTATGGCTCTACCATTTCACACTACATGCAGGCTTTAATTATACCGTACATGTATCAGTTCCATACATAATCAATACCTAATAACTTATATATCTAGATATGATTGAAAAATGATATAAACAAATGACTGCCTCGGTCCTACGGCAGACGTAAGTGCTGTTGCTGTGTGGATCGGTTATGGTGCCGGTATGGAATTCCAAATGTAAAAAAGTTATAATAAAGATAAAGCTCGCTATTATACCTAATAATATAGAGGTTTCATATTTCCAGGGCGAATGAAGCTATCATATGGGGCACAATTCATCTCCAGTTAAATTTTACTGACAAATTCAATGCATAGTTATATGACATTCACGATGATACTGTAGGTGAAATTTCGTTTTGATAGGTTAATAGTTTAATAGACTGATTTTTTTATCCAATGATAGAAAAATCAGCCCTAAGAAATTTCATCCAAACTTATCGAAGTCTCAAGAGACCGCCGGGCTGGTAGCTTTTTCTGCCAACGTATAAGCTTGGCCATACAAAGGGGTAATGCCGCCAGTCTTTTAGGTACCCTTCCCTCCCAGTGCGGTGCCAACTTCGAGGAAGTTTTTTACCTAGTTTAAGTGTACATGTTTGTAAATAAACTGTAAATATTTTGTTTCAATAAATAACTAACTTTGCCCTAAGTTAATTAAAATATGGGAATGAAAATCAAGCAGATGTCTAAGAACACTGCTGACTGCTGTGCTGCCTGACTGTGGAAATCTTGTCAATTTTGATTCAAAACAATTGTAACCGAATTGCAATTGCCTTGTGACCATTTTGAGAATTATTATCTCTGTTAACCAAAGCCTTGATGAAGTTATAACCTCAAATAAATTTTCTAAGACTTCATGCTTAGAATGAAACATTTCCGGAAAATCTCGTGTGTAAAAAATTAAAAAATTTGAGACTCGTTAAAATAATTTTCTAGCCTACAGCAAAGTACTGGAATAGCTTGCTTACGTCTGTGTCCCCATAGGATTATAACGTGGGTGTTTAAGGCTATAGTGAGCAATTATTAAGCATTTTACAATCCATGACTGCTTCGTAGCTAACTAGCTAGGATTAAGTAAATAAGACTATTACTAGATTTTGATAATTATAACAATTTAAATATTCTTATAAAATTACTTCGTAACGCTATGTCGATGTAGTTTCTGGAGGGGAAGACATAAACGTAGTGACAAAGTGGCCATAAAGGTTTAGAATATTTAGGACTTATTTAATGATAAAAAAATGGACAATTTCAAACATCTTAATGGATTTTAACACATGTCATGTAATTAGTCTCGTCTTGTGTGTGGGAATAAAAATCCTGTTTCTTAAAAAAACACGCCAGCTGTCCTGTTTCGATCGTAGTCAGTTTTTTTTAAATAAATTATACTTATTATAATTATATACTCTGAATAGGTGTTAGGATTATCATGACTGAGAGCCTATGTTCTGCAGTGGACGTCTTCCGGCTGGTGATGTAATGGCCTAAAGCAAAGCTCAAGCAACAAGACTCTCGACTCGATGCAACATAACTTGTATAATTCTTACTTGTACGTTTGTTTACATCATCAGTAAAACGATTAGCATATATGCACAGATGCAGGACTGCAGAGCAGACTTTTTCGTTAGACTTCCAAGTAAAGTGTCGCTAATACATCCTGCATAGCCCATTAGGTAACGCAATTGCATTTCTTGTGATAGTGTAAGATCATGATATATGCAAAAGGAAGTGAGCAATCGATAGCCGAAGTAAAAGAAATCATACCCAAAACAATTAGGTACATAATTTTATTAAAGGTTTTGGATTAGTTTACCAATTCCACGCACTAATCATACTTTAATGAAATGACGTAAGTTATTTAAAAAATCCGCCGGCAAACTAAGCGGTGTCACCACTAACGCGATAATATCAGCGACGAAATATGGGTATAATCACAACAAATGTTTGCAGATTAAAATCTTTAAAGTTGAAACCACTTCCTGAAGTATAAGCCTAGATCTACTCAACACTGAAATTTAACTGTAATAAGGGCGGGCAGCTAAATAGTTTTTGGAACCTTATCTCAATTAAATCCACAACACGAATACTACGAATTTGTGGATCAGACTTGCAAATAAACTGCTGAGTTTTTTTTGCCGGATTTCCTCTGTAAAGACCGCGCTATGATCCGGTATGTATACAATTTAGTATCCAAAATGATGAAAAATAAACAAATAAGCTAGTGAGCTTTACCATTCTCGACTGCATCGCCGCTTTTCATCAGGTGGGTATTAAATAAAAAAAAAGATGCTAAGAGCTATGTAAAGAGTAAAGTTTCAGAGTACTAAGTGTCTACTGAGTGCTATTGAACTTTGTGATTATCATTTATTTGTTCACTGGTAATATATACATAATTATGTATTACTAGTGAACAATACAACCAATCATAATATACTAGATATTGCATATCCTGTGTATTTACAAATTGCATTTGAGGTGCGTCTGCGCAGCATCGGTTAACTAACGGTACCTATTTCGTACGGGTTAACAACCCTGTTTTTTGCAGGGCTACCATTTCCCTGATATAAAATAAATCAATGACCACTATGCATTATCAAAATAAAAATAAGTTTTATTTATGTTCCTACAATTTTTTTTTATTATTATTCTGTTATTGTAAAAGGAAATAATTGCTTAAAAATAGTTTCGATATTTTTAACTGGCTTTATTAACCGGCTTCAAAAAGTAGGTTTTGTATTCGACGTGCGAATGCGTAATAAAACATATGTTAGTCTACGAGTATGTAGGCTTCTAAACAAATGTACCAAATCTCATGATGTACATATGTATGTTTGACTCTTGATTTCACAGAAACTCTAAATCTGTTTGTGATAATTCTTTTTGCAATAGTTTTAGTATTTTTCAACTTAGGGAAAAGCGCAAGTTTCATGAAAATCGATTCAGTAGTTTTATAGATATGGACTGTTAATGTTTCCAGTAAGTTACTCCAGCGTTGCTGTTCAATAGTGTTCAAGTTGCGCAATAACGTGAACGAATCATAAATGAAATAATCATAATTAATAGTGAATCGCATTCAGGTTGTTATTTTTTGGACTACACGACCATATTCCAAAAGTTCACTAAAAAGTGTCAAATAAAATATAAAAAACCGACATCAAAGATAATAATCTAAAAAGCATTAAATAACGAAAATATATTAAGTCGGTGCCGAGAATATCGTTATGACGTGTTAACTAATATCAGCACCGACTGGCACCGGCTTCAATATATTTTCGTTATTGCTTTTTAGATCATTTGCTTCGAAGTCGGTTTTAATTTTTTAAATCGATATTATTCGTTTTGCCGTCCATCAGTATTACGGTCAGTAAGTACTTAATACTTACGTGATATTTTAATTTATTTCGATATTAAAATCAAGGTCTAATTAAGTAAAAAAGTATTAGCAGAAGAGGATTTAAATATATTTGGAAGGATTCCCTTGATGAACTCAAGGTGGTTACATAAATAAACTGTTAAGTTTGATAATAGAACTCTGTTTTTTTTAGGATTTAACCTGTTAAATGCAGTTTTAAGAATGTTTTAGCTATTTATAGATATTATGATTTTTAGTTACATGTAAGAAATACGTAACTAAAATTTTGTGGTCAATATTAACATTTTTTAGATAAAATTATTAAAAGTTGTGATTTACTAATTTCGCTGGTGTTCAATAATCGATAGCCAGATCGTAAAATTTAGTCTAAACAAAATAAGTTTGTTTTTATAATGGTAACCCTAAGTTGCTAGTTAGTTGGCAGGTGGGTACTGCCAAATGATCCGATTTCATTATACGACGGTATGTAAATCACTATCGTAATATCTACACCTACTACGCAAAAATATACTAACATTCAACATTGCGCGCTGCAATTATATACTTTGAAACGTGTTTGTTTAAGTCTGGTTTTCAATAGCGTGGTATGATCAATGTTCTAACGTACGACTGTGTTTACTATTCTTAACCCATTAGCATCTAGTGTGCCTATTTAAACGGCCACTATTATAAACCGGGTTAGTGATCCAGATTTGTGACGATTTAGTACATAAATAGATAAGTGACCATATTCCCCAAAAAGTAAGGCCGCTTGTACATGCTAAGAACATTCACCGTATCTGCTGCAGATAGGACCAATACATCATGTACACGACAAGAATTTTGTCGGATCTAGCCACAAAATCAACAACAAATTCGCGCGTCGATGAGATTTTTTTCTTGTATAGTGCTGAAGCAGTGTACAAAGTTCGTGTGTAAAAATACACGAATTCTTGCATAGATAGTCCTAGCGACTTTTATTAACGTGTGTGACGTGAGTGTTTTATATTTTATATGAACTTAATAAATGAAATGAAATGATTTATTTCAAATACACTTAGCGTCAGCACTTTTGATAGGTCAGTTTTTTTGAAGTTACCACCAGGTCACAACACTCTTGTCATTTTTTCCTTTTTTTAAACAGTATTATTTTTATATAAGAGTATTCTACCCAATGATATAGTAAAATATCATTGATTCTACCTAAATACTAAATGAACTTCTATTTTTGAGGTCTGTTTTAAAGGTTATCAAACATTACATAATAATAGCCTATAAACTGACCCATGGGATCCTTAAATTTTCAACAGTAAATCATGTTAGTGAAAATTTGTTTTCAACTTAAAATAGAATAAAATAGAGTCTATATTTATATGTGCTCATTTCATGTTAATTTTATAACCAAACTCAATTACTGAATCCGTGCGCGTAGCGATGCGCCTGCGCACCAATCTTGCGTGAGACGTGACAGCATGATATTTGCCGACAGCCCGGTCTGTCAGAACCCATAGAAACCACATGACTTGTTTGGTTATGGCTTAAAGGTAAAGACTTTTGTTATGGACTTGTTATTTTAGTGAGTTGACAATAAATCAAGACTCTACCTTATATTAAAACATTACCCTACATTTAACGCAATCGGGCAAAAAGCTTAGAAGACGTAAATGGCGCAGCGATGCGTACATGTATATACGGTCCTTTATCCCGTCTACTCGTAGTATTCGCGTGTTTGTCGTTATCTGCAGAACAAATAAACATTGTATCATTTTTACAGTATTAGAATTACGTTTAGGTAATGCGAAGCGAATTACTGTTGCCTCTGACAACAAACTGCGGGCGCGTTTCGTTTGATGCGTGCGTCTTTGACACAGGAACGACTGGGGTATATTTGAACATATTACATCTCGTTGTGTGCTAACATTTGTTGCTATCACTTCTATAATACCTCGGATTAGACCTGCCATACCCGGGAAATTATTCATTAAGATACTTGTTACCCTAATGTAATAACTAGTAATAAGTCAGTAGAAATGTACGTAAGTTATGAGCCCACATAATTTTTTTTTAGGGAATATGCCTAATTTATCGAAATTAGACATATTCCCTACAAAAATAATTTTGAAATATTGCATATCTTACGGTGTTAAAAAAATGAGACTATAGTTACTGTTTCGTAGAAAGTTGTGACAGTTTTTGTAAGAAAAAAAAATATCAAAGGCCTGTAAATGACCTGTAGCCTGTAAATTTAATCTTTTTGATAATGAGAGCTGTAACATATTTAATCAGTAGGTAAAACTAAATTAAGTATACTAGTTAATAAAAGTAATAAAGTATACTAGTTTATAATCAATGAGCTATACGCTTCTAATTTTTGTAATACATACTGCCACTATTACTTTTCGAGACAAATATTTCTAAAATTCAAAAGTGTAATACTAGCCTAGCTTTGGAAATTATAAGACTTACAAAGGATTGAGGTGTTTAGTTTCGATGCCGTAACTATGTGTCGACCGCAAATGTTTTGCTTATTAGAACTTTAAAGTGCTTTGATGCGCGTTTGAACAACATTAGGATCTGGTTTCCTATAATGTGGCATGGCAAACGAGTGTGAGGTTAGAGAAGTAAATCTAATTGATATTAACAAGCATCACTTAATGGGATAGACAACATAAACCCAACCATTGAATTAAATAAATTCCACGCTAGTCATGTTATTGGCAACGATTCCCATAATGACACAGTTTACATTCATTAAGTTATACACTAGAATTTTACAAAGTAACAATGTTACATTATCTTTGATCATATATGTAATATATTTATGTTACCTTAAGTCGGTCATTGTGACAATTAGATAAGTACGAAGCCTTCGGAAGCGGTGACGTAGTCAGAAATATTGATAAAACTGACTGTCGTCATGTTTTTGAGCGTATCATACTTTGCAAGATTTGTGGAATTATTGGAGTACAGTTGGTGGCAGAAAGTGAATTAGGCAGTAGTTTCGAAATTGTTACAGTCGAGTAAAGTCACAATAGACGTTGTTAGCTTATTTTAGACAGTAAATAGCTATAAGCAGCTTTTGTTAATTTATAAATTTATTTTTAATACTCCTTTTAAGTATGTATATTTGGTTATATAATAAACTAGGTGTTTTTATTTCGCTTATGAAAAATATATAGGCCCAGTTATTATGTATGTCGAGGCTAGGCAAACTTAGTTGTTTTATGGTACACGAAGATGACGAACACTATAAAGTCAGTTTGTGTGTTTAAAAGAACACATTTCATTAAAAAAATATGATGAATGAATGTTATTTTACACATTTTTATGCATTTCTTCCAAATTCAAAATTATAATTAATTTCTACACATTATAATAAATAATTTAGTATTGCAATATTTCCCTATAAAACAACAATACACATAAAATCGGGGTGTAATTTATAATTATATAACAATAATGATCTCAGTTACCAGCACCAGTTTTATACCATTCATTATATAAAGTTTGATACATAATACAAAAATAATAAAAACAGTCTCACTAATATCTAAAACTATTCTAAATTTCAAACCGATAGCAAAATTACTTACTGAGATAATACGTGTGACAGACGAAGTCTCACGATAACGGTTCCTTTATACCTTATTTGGTACCTACGGAATTCTAAAACAGTTTTATAGGTTTACTTAATTTTGTAATTGTGATATTTATTAAAGTAAATAAATGATTAGGTATTACTATGATACACACAATTTATTAATTGATGCGCCCTTAACGAACTTTAATGCGATAAAGTATGTGGTGGATTGTGGGACGCTCATGCATAAATAAACTGAAGGTTACATTGACATCATGACATGGTGAACTGTGCCGATTAAATTGTAACCTTATAATATTGATATGTCCCTATCACTAAAGCATACAAAAAAAATGAAGCATCTAATAATATTTATTTATTTACGACCAACTGAGATCGTTATGTTAGTAACAATATTACTTAACATAATGTTAGTAACAAGTTTCCATTATTGGACATGACTTGAATCATACAACAGTGATTCACGTAGAGGCAGTCTAGCCTATTCGCTATCATGTTCAGGATGCTGTTGGAACTATCACGCACCCTGTGAACCAGGGACGCGCAACGTTTACGCATGGTAGCATAGAAACAATCTACTCGCGCCGCTGCGAACATCCCCGATGCGCTACAAATTCGAGGCAACCCCATCAGCATCCTGAACGCGTTATTGTACTGGACACGCAGAGCGCTGTACTGTCTCTGAGTGTAATTTGCCCATTAACTGCTTGTGTAGAAAGAGGTACAGTACGCTCTAAACATAGTAAGTATTACCTCACTGGAGCAATGAACAAACCTCCGAGCTATCATATTAGCTCTAACAGACAGCGCTCTGCGCTCCCGTTCTATATCTTCATTGTCCTTGAGATCACATGTAACCCAATGTCCCAGGTACTTACATTTTTCCACTAAGATCAATGGTTTATCGTTTAATTTCAGTGTCGGTACATAGGATACACTCTTATTCCTGAGCTTAAAAACCGTAATGCGACTTTATAGGCACATTCTCTGTGTCAAGCGTAAGCTAAGCAATAATATTTCCGAGCATAACTTCAAGTAGTATCTGCTTCTGACAATGTAAGCACATATAAGCCTTCAAGGCTCATAACATTTGTAATGCTCAATCAAACTCAAACACGCACAACAAACGATTTCCAAAAAAATGTTTATTACTAATTAAATATACTTAACCCAGTGCTTGACTGCAGTCCCACTTGAATTTTAACACCATATTAATACATAATTTGTTACACAGCTTACTACCCAATATAAGATAATTCTATAGAAATGCAATAAAGCGGGTGTAAGCGGGTAACATTCGCCATCTCAACTTGATGCTCCATAAAAAGCAAATAACTTAATAACTGCAAGTAAACGAACATATGGTGCTACTTCGTGCACAGAACTAACTATACTAGTTAGCTGAGTGTGCTTAGTTAACTAAACGGCTAAAGTTGACGCGAGTAAGTTAACATTTTAAACCGCGCATCACTAATTAGGGTACTTTAGAAAAATAAAGTTCTACATAACTCTTTGTGCTTGCTTTGGCGGTTGTGCAGCGGTTAAGTGGTAAGCATGTGGACTATTAAGGACTATACTGCGATACAGATAATGTCATTGTATAAACCAGTTTGGGCTTAAATTAATTCAGTTAAATGTTTTCTGCAAACATCTGTTTTTAATGTGCCCATCTAGGTTCTGCTAAGCACTACACCTACAAAACTAAATTAAGAATAGAATAAAAGGAAATATGATACAGTACTCATAGGAGTTGCCTGTAGGTATAGATTATTTGACAATAAACTCAGATTTAGCCCGACTAAATTATATATAAGTACTTATTTTAAATACTGGAAGTTATAATATCTTGCACGTATGGTGCACTGTACTTGTACTAATCATTTTCCAAGTAGAGTATACTTACTTTACAGAACAGTGTTCTATCAGTAAACAGGCGTTTTAAACAATAGCACAACTTGTATGTCGGTGGGGAGTGGGTGGCAAAGTTTATTAGATTCTTGCGGCTCAAATGACAAAACAAAAGGCGTCGAAGTGATCCCTGGTCGAACTTTGAGTAACTTGGTATGCCAGCGGGTTGGAACTCGAGTGTAGCGAGGCGAGGGGAACTGAGAATGGTTCGTTTGAATTAAAACTCCACTAGGTTACCTTCAAGCAGTAGCGACAGATTGCGGTTAATTCGCTTTGAATTTTGCCTAGTTGAGATTTTCAGTGGATTTTTCTATTTCTGTAGATTTTCAAACCAATGTAGAATATTTTGTTTTTCCTATTGACTTCTAGACAGTCACTTTACTACCTTTCTTACTACTTCTTTTATGTTTAGATCTATGAGGTCGTTAGATTATAATCATTCCAGTAGACGCAACAAAACATTAGAAAAGCTAAATTAAATTTACAAATCAAAAACTTTCCGTCATGTTCTTTATATTTTATGGCAAAATTAACGTTAAATTGATAGTACTGTAACTCAGAACATTAGGCAAAAGAAGCTCCGACGAACAAAAAGATGGTACGGATGTCGTGCTTTGCCTCGCATTTGCATAAAGACCCAACTAAGTATTATGAACGATTTGTGTCCAAATTATGGAATTATAGCGGAATTCAAACTTTCCGTTTTATCTATGTATGATATCTATACATATATTCATAATAGGTATGTCACAGAGTAACAGCTTCAGATGATTATGGATTTTCTATCTAAATAAAAAGTAAAAATTATTAATAAATAAAAAAAGATTGAGTATTTTTTTTAAATAAACATCTACAACATAGTTATCGACTTCTTTAAAAGTACCTAGTTTAGTCTAGCATATAGTCATAAATTGTATAAAGTTCCTTGCGGCCCATTAGCTCAGTTGGTTAGAGCGTCGTGCTAATAACGCGAAGGTCGCGGGTTCGATCCCCTCATGGGCCAATATTTTTTTTATTTTTAAACAAAAATTCTGCAGTAACATTTTTTTATATTAAATTTCGTACCTCAACCTCAGAGTAAAGTAACATTATTTGTTTGCACTATAGGAATTTTCTCGCTAATGGCTCTAAATTGGGCCACATCACTAGCAAGAAGACAGGGAGGCACGCGAACCGTGCCCTCGTTGAAATTAATATCAGTTTCTAAATAAGTGTCCCACAGCGAACGCTTTTTGTCATCCAACTATATTGGAGCGACGATTTACTGATTTGTACGTATTTTGAAACGGGTTAATGCCGGCCGTACATTTCCTCCAAACGATTCGAAACTTTCGTCCTAAAAAAGTATCAAGATAGGGCTAAACTTAACTCATTGAACCAGTTATAATCACTGATTGATAAACGATCAAGCAACGTCAGGCAAGGTCAATGCTTAGATAGGTGACCGTTTAGAGCCATTTGAACTCAGTGCTTGCGAGGGCGCTTAAAAAGTCGGTCCCGGTGAAGTTGTTAAGTAAGCCAACTCAGAGGCTTAAGGGCAGCTTGACCAACTCTGACACCAGTTGGCCACTAACCATACGATATAAAAAAAATGCTTACTTGATTTTGATATATTAGCTTTGCGACAAGATTCCACTAGGGGTACCCCTATAAATATAAAACTCGTCTGGCTTGCATCCATATAGGACTCCATATATTGATAAATGACAATTGTGGCAGAGATTCACACGCGCAAGGTACCTACATATACATATAATATATTGTCCATACTTTTATTTAAAATCATACTTTAAAAAATATTTTATCTGTCTAGTACATCACTAACGACTATATATTAAAAATTCTACTTATCTATGCTCCAAAATTACGTTGGAAATAATGTTATAGCAAAAATCAGTCCATCCCCAAAGGAATACTTGAATACTTATAAACTATATTAAGTCACGCAATATAATGACTAGCATGACAGAACATGGGAAATACTTAAGTGCCTACTTTACAATATTTAGTAAAAGCTAAACAAAGATTCTAGATTTGATTTATACTGACGGGCCTGTTTGGTCTAGTGGTTAGACCCCCTGGCCGCTACAGGTCGTGGGGTCTATTTCTATCAAGTGTCTGGGTGTTTTATTTAAGTATTTATTTTAAAAAAATATCAGTTGTCTGGTTTCCATAGTACAGACAGAGTGTGGATTGTGCCGAAATATTAATACAAGAAAAAAATTCTTAAATTTATTCAGTCACTATTTTCACAGAACTAAATATGATAGTGACTGTGAAAACTACTATGTAATTACTATAAAACAAATATTTTAACCGTAGGTCCAGAGTGAGATAGTCTCCTCAGTAAAGCATGGGTAAGGTACAAACATAACAAAGCCAGTGCTTTAAGATACAGTTGTACAAGTGCGGTCAGGTAAGCACCAGTGTCATTGAACACGCATCAGCCACAGCCTGCCACCCGACACCAACAAAAGGGGTGTTGTGTTAAAACGACTTTCCATTGTTCGTCGTCTCTAGTTACTAGCAACAAGTGCGAGGTCGAGTTACTAAACTATTTAGACAAGATTGAATATGCGCAGAGTGTGCTTGAACGGTTCTTTGTTTAACAGCGTCATGGGTCATGGGGATGGCGGTCACTTACCCGTTGTCTATGGTGTACAAAATAAAAAATACCCTATTGTACTGTACTATAGGCTATATTTTTCAAATATGTGACCGTATGTAACATACGGTCCCATATTTGAAAGGGCTACCTAAAACATAAGTTAATGCTATTAGCAAATTGCACACAAGATTAACAAGATTGCCTTTCCGTTCCAATGTTAACCGCATATTATAATTAAAATGATTGCTATTAAAATAGCCCATTCATGGACCCCGAATGACGGTATTTTTTCGAACAATAGTCCACGTCCCCAATACTTTTAATCGGCTGACAACAACTCGATACGTACCGTAATCGATTTCTATACAAAATTTTCATGTTGGTAATCGAATAAATAATATTTTCACACCACCTGCTCGATAATGTCACATTATATGTCATATAAAGATGACATAAAGTGCCTCATTATATCCCTATAGTCTAGCCGGGTAATAATGTTGTATTAAACTCCCTTGGGTAATAATGTGATTTGAATTTCGAACGTCAAACGAAAATTCCTCAACCTTTTTACCACAGGTATATATTACTACCCTAAGCAGAGACCTGCACGAAAAACAAAACATTTGAAAATCGAACCGAGCGCGACGAGCACAACCCAGTGTTATAGAAAAGAAAATGAAATAGATGTTAACGCGGCAAATCACTATGTTGATATTATTGACGGTCTCGTTGGTCTAGTGGTTAGACACCCTGGCCGCTACCCAATAGGTCGTGGGTCCGATTCCCACCAAGTGTCTGGGTGTTATTTAACTATTTAATTAATATTAGTTATCTGGTTTCCATAGTACAGGCTCTGCCTAGTTTGGGATCAGATGACTGTGTGTGGATTGTCCCAAAATATTGTTATTATTTTAATTCTAGTAATATTTGTATTTTATTACCTCGCAGTAGGTGTGAAAAGTAGTGTATTCACCTCGGGGATAAAGGTGCCTTTGTCTTGGGCGGGCTTAAATCCCTCGCTGTACTCAGGATTCTAGTATTCTCTAACTATATACTCCCTCGCTGTGCTCGGGAGTTGCTGGAATCCTTCGTTATGCTCGCGACTCAATTAAACGCCCGTGACATAAGACACTACTTTATCCCCTTGGTGCATAAACTACTATTACGAGCTTTCTACCCATACAAAATCAACGTAGATTAAGTTAGACTGCGAGTATATACCCTAATCATGGTTTTCTAGTATTCTTGTGATAGCAAAGATAAATAATATACTTAAGTACACATTTTTTCCACCTTTTTAATTGACGTAATAATATTTTGACTCACGGGTTTACTGCCAGGATGATTTATTATCAATTTCCGATATTTCGGCGCTGTTGCAAGTGCTATGATCACGGGATAACTGTAAGAAGGGTGGGTGAAAAAATAAATTAAGAACAGACAAATCTACCCCTTTCTCAGTATTTTGCTGCGGTTACTACTGGAACTCGAACTCAATTTGAAATCACGACAAAACACACTGACAGTCTCACTTTGTTTTACCGAGTCCACTTTGAAAGACCGCGCACTATTTTTAATTAAGTATACATATCATCACCGGATTTCGCATACTAGATAATTTAAATCCATCCTCACGATTGTTATTATAAATCGCCATGAAAGCTTAAAACAGTGTTATGTAATAATTTTGTAAATATGTAGAACGTTTTTGGCGCAGTATTCAGGGTAACCACCACACGTGCAGGCCTGTTGATAGAGCCGGATTATCAATTTGCGCGGACTATGTGCATCATTTATAACACAAAAGCGCAATATCAAGTTCATTAATGTCAAAGATGATGTCATCAGGCCCTGGCAGAATTAATCAAGTTCGCCTACTAGATACATCAAGCCATTATGATTTTAGTTGTTTGCTGGGATACCAATTTGCCCCCTACTGTGTGGGCATCGTCGTTTAAATGTTACCACTAAATTAATACTCATGAACAATGTGAACTCCGAGATAATATGATTAGTGATATCGTATGCAGATTTCCGTTTAATTCACCTACAAGATTCTCTGAAATAAATTAACCCATGATACATTACCCAAATCTACATTTATTCAAATCGAAATCGTCATAAATTCGAATGTATCTAGAGTGTAATAATGATCGAGTGGTAGTATAATAACATTGGTTTCATTTGGAGAGGCTGCAGTATAGGTAAAAACCACAGGCTAATACTGAATGCTTTCTCGCACTTTATCATTCCCTTTTTTAAGCTTTATCAAAACTATTTTATACACTTCAACTATGATATGGAAAGCTTGCAAGTTATTTAATCAGCCCAGTTATATGTTTAAACAATTTTTAAACATAAACCTATGTCTCATTTATAATTAAAACTTAAATATTTTGAAATAAAGTTCAAAACATTGCAGACAATATAAAATGAAAATTTGAAACATTTCCATTTTACTATGGTTTACAAGGGATTTTTTTATAAAAAAACCCAGATGTGTCCCAAAATTTATTCGAAAGGTGTCGTTGTCTAGTTGGTTGATCATGGCCTAAGCTCTCAGGATAGAAAAAAAGACAACCCCAACATACAGTGGTAACGATCAAAATAATTATGTCATAAACATAATATTTAATAATATCTCTAATATGTTTTTCTCTTACCATTGTATTATTTTTAGTTAGAACAAGGTATATGAATTCGCAATTAGAAGGTAACGTGATAATTTTGCAAGCACAGTAGCGCCACGGCGTTGATTAAGGGAAGCTTTTATGTTTCTGAAAGGGAATGACATAGTTCCAAAGGCGACGTGTGTACGGTGTTTTTCATTCCTAGTCCTACGTCTTTTACAACGGTTTCACGCTTAGGTTGAGGTGTAGTTAGCATTTCTGTTGGTCTAATTAGCGGCACTTTCCATGTTTACAATACCTACGCCAAGTTTAAATTTACATTCATTGCTAAAGCTGATTATTTATAAAGCGTTTGGTGATTATTGGAAAATGTTTAATTTTCAATAATGACCATATTTAATATGACGTTTTTATTTAACTATTTAAATATGGCAATCTACAATATCCGAGTTTCTTAACCTTAAATACTGCACCGAGATTCTTAAATAATAATATATCACCAATAATCTTAGTGTTTGTCTTTTAAAAAACATATACACTTATTTTATTCACATGGGCACATGGAACGCAGTAACTTGAAGTTTCTCACGCCGCCTATACCGTGCATGTTTTTGTGTGTATACCTACGCATAGCACACACAGACGCCGTGACTAAGATTACACAAATGCATGCTCAGCAGCAGCTAATTGTTGATAGATAAAACATAATTACATATTAATATTTATGTACTGGTCATTACAAGACCGTGATGTAAGGGATTTCAATGTGTTAGACAGAACTGATAGATATACCGTGGTGGAGAGACAGCTTATTAAGTCAATTTATTTTCTATCGGTTTCATTGGAAAACATGCATCGGTATAAAAATATTGACATTATTCTCCCGTTACTATATGTAAATTGTAAAAACAAAATCGCTCTTCTAGTTTGTTTGTTTACTTACTTCTACCAAATTGCGCAATGTATATTGAGTGGTTTTGAAGTCCCGATAATCTCTCGGAAGGTATTTAAACCTAAAAGATCAGGCAGAGCCACTGCAGGTCACTAGTTTAGTATATTTTGATATTTTTATTACCAATGAGTGACGTCAATTCAATGGCGAATTCATGGCAATGAAAGCCACATGGCGTCTGTAGCGTGGTACTGTTTAAAAATACATTTCGCGTATTGCGAAACAGGATACAGATATTTAAATAAAGAGTCACTTTATTGTATAGTAGGTACTTGGTGGTAGGTTCTTGTGCATAGAACTGTCTAGGTAGGTACGGTAGGTATAATAGTATCATCTGAGATTGTAACCAAGTGCTACTATATTTTATATTGACTAAATTTAAAAAGAAAATAATGACGAACATTCTGTAAGTTTTATCCGAAAATACTATTCCATTATATGCCCTATATAAGGCAATATTACAATGAGTAAATAAGTTAAGTTCACATATTTAATGAGCTATGCCCGGAGTACCTATCTTTGCGCGATAAACTCCGCATTGAGAAGAGTCGCCGAATGACTAGTCACCGACATAGGTCTCAGGATCTGCAAGTTGAAGTGGCTATGGGCAGGCCACATCGCTCGGAGAACCGACTACTAGAAAGGTTCTCGAGTGGTGACCACGAACCGGAAGATGCAGCGTAGGTAGGACTGACATTATTGTGCGCGTCGCAGGTAACCGGTGGATGCAAATAGCCAATTGTCGTTCATTGTAGCGTTCGAAGGGGGAGGCCTATGTTACGCAGAGGACGTCTACCGGCATGATGACATGATTAAAATAACACTACGTTTAATATGTAACTATTTATTGCGTAACATACCTATCACTGGTCTTAGTTGGAAATTACGAAGCAATTAGCTCTTTGATAACGCTAAATCCTTATCAACCTTGACTGGATTCGTGATGACGTCATTTAGTAGTGCTTCGCATCTGTTCCGAAAAGTATCTCAAATCATTTACGATAAGAACTAGGAGGTAATGTTTAGTGAACGCTAAATACGTACGTTATCTCAAAACGTTTAAACCCATACTAGTGGGTCGTTTTTGTCCTGAAAAACTAAAGTAAGTTTCCTGAAGTATTGCACCGTGATATTTTATGAAGCAAAAATAAATTTAAAATATTTTTCATCAATTCCATAATCAAATATGGCATGTGCATAGCAAATATTTACATATCATATCAAAACTTTTATTTAGACATTTTGTTACGTGATTTGATATGCATCTATCCACAACTGCGACACCACAATGCGACTGCGAATAGCGGCCAAGTAATAGCGTAACACTAGTAGGTATAGTAGGTAATACTATTCGATCATCTATTTGTTTATAGCATGTTATGATAGGAATACGCAAATTTCGGTCAGTCGTATAGCTTATGAATCAAATAATTGGCACATTGATTTCATCGAGCAATAAATTCAACGCACTTAGCGTATTTAGAGACTAACTGCCGAACCTACAAACGACAATTAAAGTTAAATCAAAATCAAAATTCAAAATTGTTTATTTTCAACCATTTTTGACTTACTTAATTTACTTAGCTGGCTTGTTGTAAATAAACAAACCGTTCAATAAGAATATCCATATCACCTAACGTATCTGACATAGATCAAACAAGCGTTATCTGTGAATCAAATGTGATTACTCGAGCGTGTAAGCGGTGCGTGTGTGTAAAACACACAGTTTATTGTAGTCGCTTACTTGACGCGTTGATTCTAATGCCATCAGTGTTGGAAAAATGTTAAGTGCACGTCGGTCGTGGCTCGGATTGAGGGCGCCGCAAGAGGACAGGAGGAACAGCATAGCATACCGGAATATAGTTTATAATGATTTTTATTGATGAATCCTTTAATTTGGCTATATGACTATAGACTATTTATTGATTTGCCGTAACATTTTGTTAGTAAAGATGTGATTAGCTTATTATAATTTTAGTTCTGCTTAAAAAAATAACCATTTAATTTGCTACACTGCAGACAGTCTTATTCTGTATTACGCTACCCTAAAATAAGACGAAACTATATTAGTGACTATAATTTATGAGTAGATTTACATAACCAAAACAAGGAATTGAATGCCTTACTAGATTAACGCATGAGTCTTGGCTCCCCGAAAAACAGATCTTCCAAGCTCGGAGGCACGTAGGCATTTTAAGATAGTGATACCACCTAAAACTAACTTCACACACAACTGGCGCAGCAGTCAGGATACTTTAACCGTACCAATACAAAATCAGCAATAGATCAGCTACTTATTGTTTTATTGCCGCTAATGCATTGCTTTTTAAAATCATGTTTGCCATGAATATATAATTTTTTTTAAATTATGTCATATGAACCAAAAAGAAAATGGATGTATCGTATTTTTCTTACTCGTTTGGTTGCTCTGTGAGGTATTCAGAATTGAGAAAAAAAAACAAGTGCTTCAATACACTACTAGTTCTTTTTTTAGCTCAAATAACATAAAGTTGAAGTCTCTCGCCACAGATGAGACATATAAAGTGGTAAACCATGAAATTTGAAAGAGGGGCGTGGTTACCCCTTATCCTGACCGCAGCATTTATCATCGAAGTTCATCCACAGTTATTTAGACGTAAGTATGCTATATTATAATTTTTTCTTTCAACAATTGAATCGGCTTAAGGTTAGCATTGATTGTAGAGGATATGTGTGTGAATATTGTTCTTTTTTTGTCGAAAATTACTGTTTCTATCTAATCGGCTATTCTATTCAATATGACATCTGTATAAATATTGGTACGTTATATAAGAATTAAAGTAGCAGTTTCCAAGATATTATTAAATTTTAGACACTGTTTTTTTTCTACTGTTGTCTGTGCTTAATGTTATGCTGATATCTAAAACTTACAGCAACATCACATACTTAAAGCAATTTTTTGGCAAAGAACTAGAAATTATTTATAAACGAAATTAATACCAACCAGATATTATTAAGCATTTGAACTATCCTTAGAGTTTTATCAAACAGTACATAATAAATATTTTGCTATTATGAAATCATTAGCAAAGATAGAATTCTAATAAAGTCCTCTATGTATGCCACAATTTCTCTGTATTACAATATCCAATAAATAAAACGGGGTCAAAAACAGTATTAACATGGTTTATTAATTATTCAAGATCTACCCAGGCATATGGGTCAGGGATGTTGCATAATTATCCAAACCGGCGATAAAACCGTCCTCTTATAAACTTGTGGGCAGTCGACCTGATTGGAAGAAACCGGTTCTATGTTCGGAACCAGGAGTGCTCGTTGCTACAATGTGGTCACGCCTGAACGGTCTCGACATCCATGCGGTCACTTGCACTGAGATATAAGCGCCATTTAAACCACGACAGGAGACAATTATAAGCTCTAAGTCTTAGAGGATCTGATAGGAATAGTTTTTATTGAAAATCTATTGTTATCAATGTTATCAAATCTATTGGTATCAATCATGGTACAGTATCCGGAATGGTGGAGCAGATACCCCTTCGAATAGTTTTTTGTGTAAGTATGCCTGGGCTTCATAACTTTCGATCGAGGTTTGCCATTCACTAACAATGATAGCAAATGGTAACCATAAATACCAAAATTACCGCTGGCTGGCAAATGATGCTGCAATGTAGTGTTTAAAATGTCAGTGACACTTGAGTACAATGTAGGCACTTTTCGGGACATACTGGTGCTTTATATATATAATAATATAATAAATAATATAATAATACCAGCCCTTGTTAATGTCCCACTGCTGGGCACGGGCCTCCCTTCAAGATGAAGGGGCTTAGGCCATAGTCCACCACGCTGGCCAAGTGCGGGTTGGCGGACTTAACAAGTCATTCGAAAGCTAGTTAGGCTTTCTCAGACATGCAGGTTTCCTCACGATGTTTTCCTTCACCGAAAGCTAGTAACAATCGCACAAAGACGACTCGCACATGATTAATTAAAGAAATCAGAGCTGCGAGCCGGGGTTCGAACCTGCGCACCTTATTTCCAAGGCAAGCGCTCGCCCACTGAGCTGTTACAGCTGTGTACTGTGTGTTTATATATATACTGGTGGATAATATAGAGTCGCATTTAGAGAAATTGTCTAGAACAACTACTTTCTGTCTAATATATTATTAGCTTTCTGCCATTATATTTGTAAGGTCTGTACAATATCCATTATTTGCAGTGTTTACCATAAGTGGACCATACCCGTTGCGACTATGTCTTGTATTCCATACGGCTTACAAAGGGGCGTGGTTAATCATGTCTCGCTGTCGGGTTGACCACGCTCTTTGTATACTTTACAGAAACAGATGCAACACGATTAAAATATATTCAGCTATTTACTTTACGTTTGAATGGAAAGAGATGTAAAGCAAAAGTAAAAGATGTATGTAAGCTTTATCAAAATCATCAATTTAAAACTATAAACGTTAAATAGTAATTATGTGAATTTATGTCTAGCAAAAAGATACATTGTATAGAAATCGTACGTGTAACTGTGTGGTGTAACTAGTACGGAATTATCTAAGATATAAAAAATATAAATTTTTTATTTCTTATATTACGAATTTAATAAAAAATGGCTGCTAGACTAACTTTAATAATAATTACAAATGTAAAATCATAGGACATCTAATAAACAGGCGTCGGCGTCAGACTTATCATCGAGCTCTCTTTACAGAGTTAAAAAAAGAAAATACTTATATAACACAAATTAATAAAAAAGTCTATTATTTGTATATTCTTTATCAAGTCCTCACATTACATCGTCTGTGGTCGTTCTATGCTCTCGGGAGGCGTGGCACAATCAGCGCGGGTTTCGCTACAAAACAATAATTCCGCCCGTTACAAACGACTCTATGTGCTCCGGATTGTCGCTGGACCAGGGAGTCTTGTCAAATTAACGTTTTATGGGGTTTTTGCTTTTCAAATTATGGAGCACTAAAAATAAGAGAAGATAATGAAAAGTAAAATTCTCTTAAAGATTAAATATGTCGTAGAGTCGGCACATGAATAGAGTGAATAGAATCCCCCCATGCCATTCGTGGTAGGTTGCTTCATCTCATGCAACGGCGACAGCGGGCAAGAAAAAAGTGAGAAATAAATGATACCTGATAGTAATATTTGTGTTAAACGCGGAAACTTTTCACCATATAAATTCAATTGAGCTTACATCGTACCAAACTACTATGTTTGGGACAAATACCACCTGTTAACTCTCAGAAGAAGGGTTAGTACATATATTTATTTGAGTATCCGAACTACGCTCCTTATTTGAGAGCGACAGAGGTCAAAATTATTTTGTTTAGCTACAATACTAAACACGAGGTAAACTACTTCGGAATTTACACTTGGAAGTTTTAAACGCAACTTAAACGCTCAAAGAATTTCAATCCACTCAACGAATCTTTCTCTCGCACGTCATTCTGCCATTGCCCCTGCTTAAAGATAAAAGCTTCATTGAAAATAATAAACGTACCTCAGAGGCCGTGCACCGTGCGGTTCTCTCGCCCATTTGAATGATAACACCGACGCATTGTGCCTCATTAACTGACTGACGGACAGACAGACTCCCGTTCATATTAACGGACCTTATTCCGATTGGAAGTACCGAAATGAGTTTTTAGTGCTGTTGGGATAAATAAATACACAATAGCCAAATAACCACACCACAGCACGATACATGTAATTATGCTAATACAAACTATTTTATATGTTTAACAATTATTCAAATATAAGTAATCTACTAAAGCTCTGGACAGTTTAATCTGCGTCTGCCTGATACCTAACATAAAACCGCTCAGTGCCCTATGACGTCACAAGTAGAGGCCGAAGGGCTTATATCCCGTCGAACGGTCTTCATCACGGGAGGGTAATTGATATGATGAAGCGTCCTATTCAATATTCATGGGCCCTTTGTCACGAGTGTGGTTGACACCACAAAGAAACCTATCACTAGGTTGCATTCTCAGATTATGATGCATAATTATATACCTAATAAAAATAATTGAACATAGAAGACAATTTTTTGCTTAAAATAATAGCGTGTTGTTGAGAGTTTTCGTATAGCATTTATCTAAGGTTTACTTACACGATCTTTTACAGCATCACGCCTATTCTCAATTATTTCTGTCATTTACTCGGTCTTACCTCTTCATTTGTTATTTCCTATATCCACAGTAATATAACGTACTTTAGTTTTGGAACACAGGCATCGATAGCAAATTATAACTTTACTGTTGACTCATTATAGTTATAGACGTAGTATTAATAATTTATTACTGATTAAGACGTATAGTATCTAAAAACGTATAGATATTAACGTATAATAAAATCAATGTCTTCTAACTTATGATAATCTCAACATATTATACTTATAATGCTTTGATTATTAGTTCTATAAAAGTTCTGGTATCAATGAAATAAACATAAAAACAAAATATATATTTTTGGTCCAAAAAACTAAAACGAGCGAAGACCCGTCTCGGCGTGTTCATTTATTATCAAACGGATTTATATGCAAAGCATGCCTCTAAAAGTAAATATAACGACAGCTAATGGTCGCATTATGATGTTAACAAGGGTGCATTTTTACCCATTCTAATTTTTAGTAAACGACCCTTGCGGGTTCACGAAAGATTAACCACAGACGCGCAGATATTAGCATCACAGAGACGAGATTTTGCTGCGAGTACTGGTACAGATACTACACAATAAATACATAATATGGTATATATTAAAATACTAGTAACTATGAGAATATCTAGACCAATTCTAGAGTATTTTGTTACGAAATCTGATGCTTAATTATGATACGGTCGTGGAAGGTAAATCATACTAGCTTATTACAAAGATACTGTTTAAAATTGCTACGCTGGAAGCTAAAGATACAATATGGGGGTCTTTCATCCACTCGAGAAACAAAGAAGAATTTGTGAAGTTTACTCTGTCATTATGCCTTTCAAAAGTGTCATTTTTTGGCTGCGGTTTTCCGTAAAATGTCAAAATACTCCAATTCATCACCGACTTCCTTCGTCTGGGCATTAAGCAATTTTCGATACAAAATTTTCATTTGCTTCTCGCAGATATTTGCGATGCGATGCGAATTCACAGTTGAGGACCGTCTGTTCAAAAAGTCGTATTTCACTTTCCAACTATTAATTAATTTTTTTTTTTTTTACCCGTGGCATAGAAGCCCATCGAATGAGCCTAAAACTTGTCCAAAAGGAGTCTGTTTCCAATACAATAAAATCCAGAAAATTAAGATTCCAATCAAAACGGATGTTAATCTGCATTAAAATGTTCTCTTAGATTGTTTCTAACAGAACAGGCACACTTCTTCTACAAAAACATATTTTATTTAATATTTTGTTCAAAAGGTCATATTTTTTTCCATACATTAGTAAAAATGGATTCATTCGATTAAAGAACGGTATCGAGTCAAAATACGACTGCTGTGCATGAATGTCATTGTCAATAGCAACCATTGTAAATAAATTTTTTTTTTTTTGCTCCGCATCCCAAGAACGACGTCGATAGATGAGTGTCCGTTTTGACTGCTCGGCCACAGTGTCGTAGAAGAAAAACGACTACGTCAATATTACGAAGGAATTTGCTAAGCACTAACAATGAAAGACTTCGCAGATCCAAAATTCAGAAAATTATGGACAAATCTGATACGTTCATATTTCTAACTTTTATCCATTCAAAAAGCCTTATTTTTAGAAGTGACAAATCAAAAGGTCGTATTTCTGACTTGTCTGATCAATAGGTCGTATTTCTAAACTAAAACTAATAAAACGAAAGTTCTGGTGGTTTATTTTTTATTTTTTGAAACACATAATATATTGTAGTGTTAATCTTCACATTAACTTACATTTAAATATATGTTAGCAATTTCATAATGGTACCATATAGTTTTTTTCTGTTTTTGTAAAGTTTGTTTATGATAGAGATACGACCTTTTGAACAGATACTCCTCAGTTGTGGAAGCCCTTAATTAAAAATATATATTTTTCAAATTTGCATTCAGGTAGTGCTTGACATTGGTTTGTAACTCTATATATGCATTTAGCGTATATCCCTTATTTTTCTATCAGTTATTACTGCTTTCCATCTCATTTGCATTAGTATGGCCAGATCAATTTCCATTGATCATGGGTACAGATATTCTGATCTAATCACGTCCATTTTCATCAAGCCCAAGTCAATGTTCATCAAACCATATTTCGGGATAATACGCTCCGTATTCGTACTTTCTTTCAGTGTTGACGTAATAGGATTAACTTTGTCCCCGCACGTTTTGCATATTTAATCAATCGCCATTGTCCCTAACGATGTACAAATAAGCATTTAAGATCCATGTTTGGTATCTTCATAATTCAGCGTAGCAATGCGCTTCGGATAGGTCGTTACCCGCACGTACCAGCCCATTTTTTTATTCTGGGACGATGACAATGCCTCTCAAAAAGCCGTGACGCTAGGAACCTATTATTTAAACAGTGAGCCTTAGAACTTTTGTAAAATACGTTTTTGTAACACTCGTCTTGTGTATTTATCATGCTGTTTCCTTAAATTTATTTCACTGGATTGAAATTTTCCTTAAAATGTAACTTTTCCTAGGACTTGATCCTAAATCTTAAGCCATTAAGTTCCTCAATATAGTTTTTAAGTTATCTACCGCAATTTGAGAATATTTTGGTTTCTTTACTATTTTTATTATAGTGTTTTTAATCTTAAGGACATTAACATGTTGCAGTTAAAAACACTATGAGCAAGATTTTATTTAAATTTGCATAATATGTACAAATATTTAAAATAGTTATATCATTATAAATCCGAAAAGTCATACGTGTGATCTTTCATTTCGATATTCAAATGGATGCGTCAAGTACATTGTCTCCTACATACTAATGTAATGTCGACACTCGCGAAATAGGACGTAAATCAAAACAAAATAGAAATATATCGCGATATTTACGAGTACGTTCAATAGACGTCAAAAATACGGTACGTGACGATGTGTCATACGGAATGTGAATAAAATAGCGTTAAATGTAGACATATATTTAGCAGTATGCTTTTCTATAATAATCAAAATAAACGTAGGTAAAATCAACGTCATAAATTTAGCACTTCAATTAGCACTTAAATTAGCAAACACAGCCTCCACTAATTAATAGCAGCCCCATATTTAGTGTAGCCTAATTTGGGATTATCTTAATTTCAACTTTGTGTGAGCCATGGTGATTGATTAGAAAACTTCAAACTTAATAAAACCCTTAGATATAACCGAATAAACTGTAATAAGTATTCACCTAATAGTCATGCCCATTCTAATAAACATTATTTCTTCTTCAAATGTGGTTATCAGGAAAATATTGTTTTTATTGATAGGATTGCCATTTGTACCTTCAATAATATGTATTCCTTAAAATGTATTTATTTGTGTATAAGTACGTTAAAGAGTATTCTATTCTATCTATACATATAAAATTACTTGTCCTACTGACTGACTGACTGATTCATCAACGCACAGGCGAAACCGCTGGATCTAGAGAGCTGAAATTTGGACAGTAGGTTCAGTGGCGGTCCTATCAATATTTTCAAGGGGTGCGAAATCTAAAAGTGGCGCCCCTTCAAATATAAAACTGTACTCAATTTGACATTTGTCACACACGGTTTTAGTCGCCATAACCATACATTGTATAAACCGATGTATAAAATAATAACAATAAATTTTATGATTAACAAGTTTTATTTATTTTGTTCTATTCTATTGTTGGTGGCTAAAAATCGGGCCCGGTAACCACCGGAACGCTCATCGACCCAGTTGGATCCATTGTGCATGCCCTAGCCCTTACTGTATTGCTGGCGTGTCAAAGAGTTGCCTTAGTTATGCAACGATTGCTCCAGCTTGGAGCTGTGCGTAATCATCTGGTGTAGGATAGGCTACTCTCAGATGACCCAACCTACGTCTGGCAAGAGCGACGCAGCCACACAATATGCGTCGCATTGACTCTTTTTCACCTTTACAAAATCTGCAAGTATCAATAATACTTAGCCTCATTCTGTGAAGGTGCTCATTTGTACCGAAATGTCCTGTGAGTGCACCTATTAGGTGCTTTATTTGTGATCTGTTAAAGCTCAATAATTTAACCCCACAGTCCACCCTTGACAGTCTTTGTTGATACATAGTAGACCGCAGGTAAATTTTTATTAGTTTTAATTTACTGAAACTTCGTTCTCCGTTGGCGACAATAACAGGTAAGTAGGTACAGTAAGCAAGATACGAAGCGCTGTCCAAATATCAAGGAAAATATCTTGTCAATCATTTCTTCGTATAAGTTGAAGAACTGCTGATGGAAGATCTTTTAATAATGGATTCAGGCTCACAAGTTCTTCAACCAATTCATGTCCAGACATATTATCACATTTTTCGCCATCGGTTAAAATCCTCTAGTCGCAGTAGTCCGGTTGTTAGTCCGGTTGACCGAACTAGAGCAACTTTTCAGTAGCAGTAGTTCTGTTGAAATATATCACCGGACTACTGATACTCTTTAGTAGCAACAGTCCGGTTGTTAGTCCGGTTGACCGGACTAGTGAAACTTTTCAGTAGCAGTAGTTCGGTTGAAATATAGCACCGAACTACTGATACTATTTAGTAGCAACTGTTCGGTTTGTTTTATCTATCTTCTATCTATCTATACTATAATAAAACTCAAAGAGGACTTTTTGTGTACATTGAATATTTTTCCAAAATTTCTATGTGGGGATACTATACTATCGACATAGAGGCCAAAACAATTTTTTTTGGAATTATTGTCTGTCTGTCTGTCTGTCTGTCTATCTGTCTATCTGTCGTTCTGTTCGTCCAGGTATCATTTGAAAACCCGTGGATGGATTTTGATAGGACTTTCACTGATGTGTTGTGTAGAAATCAAGGTGTAAGTTGGTATATAAAACATCACGCTATGTTTCATAGGGGCTAAGCAGTGAAACATTACTTGCACATATTACCACGTAATTTCCTTTGTATGTGAATAGGGTAATTATAGACTGATCAGTTAATCATTAAGATATGTATTATTACGCTATATACAATAGGGACTGAGCAGACATTTAATTTGCATAAGATATGGCATTGGCGAAGGGTCAATTTTTGTAAGGGGTAAGCCGGTCCGGTACACCCAGGACATTTTCATTAGATTTCTGTATTGTTCTAAGTACTTTGCTGATAGCAATATGACATTATATCTTTGAAAAGTTAAAATCTGTAAATCCCGAGCGGATCCAAACTAGATTATGTATGTATTACAGTCGCAACAATAAAAGATGCGGAAAACTTAAAACTTTCATTATCGAATATCATTAGACAGTAATTTACGATGTTAGCGTGATTTACATTATGAACAGCGCCATCTATCGGTGAAATTGAACATACAATAACTATAGAACTTTAATCTATATATTATATCAAAGAAAGTCGTGTTAGTTACACTATTTATAACTCAAGAACGGCCTAACCGATTCGGCTGAAAATTGGTGGGGAGGTAGCTTAGAACCAGTAAACGGACATAGGATACTTTTTATCCCGGTAGGTTAAGGTAAGGAACGTTAGGTAAGGTCATTAAATAGATGGGTAAACCGATTTGTATGAAAGTGTGCATATCGGGTAGGTCTGAGAATAGGTCATACAGTATATTTCATACCGCTGATACCATGATTGACGAGGATATATAGAACGAGAGGAGGGTGCACGAGAGGAGAAAGAGGGAGAGGGGATTTGAGAAGGGGGCGATGGGGTGAGGGATCGGGGGAGTTAGGTGTAGTAAGGGGGGAGTGAGAAGGAGCCAGTTCGTAGAAGAGAGAGGGGGAGAGGGTTCAGAGAGGGGATAACAGGGTAGGAAGAGGGGGAGTGTGACGGAAACCGAAGCGGGAGGGGGAAAGAGAGAGGAGAGAAAGAGCATATAATTAAGGATTAAACGAACTTACCCTTACGTGAAGTTCGATCATAATTATGTGAACAGTTCGGTCCTTAGCAACTTATAATGTTTACTTATTGTAGTTATGCGTCCATACTACTAGCCTTGCACGGTGTTATTTTTTTTTTTTTTTCGGGTACTTTATTATTTTATCACTTTGCCTACCACCACCACACTGACACTCCTATAAGACGGCCCACCCGCAGTTTATCTTCATTATGTTTAGAGTAGGAAAAACATTTCACATTTTATACTTGGGACGGGTGATATGTAAAAGGGAGGGGAGTATATAAGTTGCTAAGGACCGAACTGTTCACATAATTATGATCGAACTTCACGTAAGGGTAAGTTCGTTTAATCCTTAATTATGTTTCACAGTTCGGTCCTTAGCAACTTATAATGTTTACTTATTGTAGGATGTTTAGAGTGATGATCTATAAAATGTGAATATTAGCTATTATGATTTGGGGAATATTGTTGGTTGTACATTTGGCTATACTACGCATGCATATTGTGTACTGTTACTAAAATATATAACTGTTTGTTTTCCCCAATAAAATAAAATAGAATAGGTAATACAAGATATGCCCTAAAAATCCAAATTCATTTATCTCTGCAATTATAATAATCAAAAAACAACATTACATAATATTATGCACTAGTTTTTTTTTTTTTTTCCCTTTTTTGTTTTAAATATCAAATGAGTTTTCTAACAACAACCTTGATACGAGTCTTATAACACTAATATTATATTACACGTAGCCAACAGTAAAATTCAGACGTAAGTATTAAGCCCGTAATAAAGTAGATTATCTTCCCTGACCAATCGTAATTTATACTGCGGAGGAACCGCAAGCAAAATTATCCATTTATAAGGTTAAGTATGTAAGAATAGAAAGGTCGAATCGAGAAAAATCTCGCTTCAAAACCTGTCAACAGTGGCAATAATCATTGTCTTGTAAAAACGCGCAAATGCACCAAGCTTACAAAAACAATTTTAAAGGAAATATGCAAAACCTCACCATTAGACAATGACTGAAATTGAAATCTATTTTCGTAATTATTTTATATAATCAATAACTGAACAATATAATAAGGGTAACATGTAAGTAAATATCAGTTTGTGAACGTAAATGTTCCCAAAGACCACACAGGCCACATAGAATAGATAGAAAAAACCTTAAATTAATTATTTAATTAACATGATGCATAACCGAAACATTATTGAACTTTGACAATAGGTAAGCAATAAATTGTAATTAATGAACAATCCTGTATTAATTTCATCCATAATAGTAAAAGTATCTTTATGATTAATTAGTTGCACTTCAAAGTTACTGCGTAATATATATTTTTTTTTTTTTTTTTGGATAACAAGTATTGGTTCAAGACTTTATGTCACATTTTATAAGTTGAGGGTAGATAAGGAGATATACCCTCCAAATATTATTTATTGTGTCACCTACCCTCATATGTATGGGTCAAGACTTATGTCACATTTTATAAGTTGAGGGTAGATAAGGAGATATACCCTCCAAATATTATTTATTGTGTCACCTACCCTCATATGTATCTACCAGCTGTCAGCTGATTGTAATGTCAATGACCGTTAGCTTATCTCATAAAGGGTATTATGTACAACAGTCATATTATAATGAACTTAAAGTTTTTATTTTTATTTTATAATATATATACAGCCCGTATGGCGCCAATAACCCTAACGTTATTGCTGATTACTGGTGATAACCACAACCTGAAATTGCGTGAATGTCTTTTCAGTCAAGAAGTATAACTTATTTACCAATCTCGCAGTCAGACAAATAAAGAAGATTGTTAGCAGATCATGGTCGTGATCGGTATTTATTTAGTACATTTAGGTGCTATAGAGGTAGGTAGGTATATACACAACAGTCACAATCTTTAATTAATGCACTCATTAGATATCGAACCTAATTTTAAATGTATCTAGTCATTGTTCCAAAAAGGATTTAAGTTCTGTGTTTAACAATTTTTTTTTTTTTTATTAAATATAGGAAGAACTCGTAAATCCTCCAAATTACAAATATATCTATTTCTGGTGTACTTAATGTATTTTTTTTCTTTTTTAACAAATACGCCAAGGTATGATTTATATTCTGTATAGACAAATAACGCTCAAAATAAGCATGTTCACGCAGACAAATGTGTTTTGCGTGTGAATCGAACCCGCAACCAGGGCATAAAAAAAAAATTAAAATTACCCAACAATATTTTTTTTTATAATTATTAATACTAAGGGATGGTAATAGTGACGTACTAGTAAACACAACTAATATATTTGAACTCAAGAATAGTTCCTATCTCCAAAAATATAGTAACAATCAAAATTAAAAGGTAGTAAGAACTAATAATATGGTCGGTGTAAAATTATTTTGTCGATCTCAAAAATCTTAAGAAGCAAAGACATTGAATAGAGAGCGTAAACTAGATAGTTTTGTGTATATTGTAGAAAAAACATATAAGTTACTCAAAACAAACTTGAATGTGGTGTATTACACATTAAAAGGCACATCAAACTTATAAGAGGAATATTCGCAACGCTGGTAGATATATCAGAAAAAATCCAATGAAATATTCAACAAAAAATTACATAAGTATAATCGTATGAATTCTGAATAATAATATCAAAGATCAAACAGGATGTTTTTTTTTTTTTTTGAACGCTGTTTATAGGGTTTTATTTATCTAAGTATATAATAATATATACCTTAGATAAAAAAAATATTACGTAAATATGATCGTGTTAAGATATTTTATAACACTCACTGTGATTGGACAGGGTTCTTGAAACACCCTGAATATATATATATATTTTAGAAAATATTGAAGTTTATAAATTTACTACACAGATTTAAATGTAGTATTCAATCTTTTATAGCAATAAATGTAGAAATTAGAATTATGTATGACAAAAATTCGTCCTTAATATTGTCACATTCAAATATTGCAACTTGTTCATAAAGTTATACCGTAAAAGGTAATTAATTTAGCTAAATTCGTCATATTGTTATGTTCTCTAGAACAGATTTATCAATAGTTACTTTCCACTAAGTACTTAGGTATTTATAATAAGTGTAGGAGGCGGCCGGCGCGGCGTACTGTCCCATAAGTTCAGAGGCTACTTACTGCAGCTCCACGGTGGCACTCACGGATGCTCCGATTGTAGGCCGGCCAGGATGTCGTCGAGCTTCAAGCCCGGGGCGGCCAGTCCCCCTCGGCTCTGCTAGATACCACTTTGCAGTACGAACTATGAAGTCTTGAATTCATTCTACTGTGAATTATTATTATAATTATTATTACAAGTTTTTAATTATTTACTCATCTCGTCGAGTGGCGCACGACGCATTCCGCTAATTAGGAGTACCTACACATCGAATTATATCTGACGATATTGTAAGAATCCCAGGCAACCGGTGGATGATAATAGCAAATTATCGTTAATTATGACGTTCCAAGATGGACGTCTTCGTATATTCAACAGTGGAATTTTTCTGGCTAATGATAATGATCGGATTATATGTTGCCAGTTGTATTGGCAGCTTGCATTTACTAAACACAGCGTTAAGTCATAAGTCATAAAAATTACCCGCAATAAGGAATGCGCAACGCATTTATTCGTACATCTGTACATTGTTTGTACAAATGAGACGACACGGCGTGGAAACAGGTATCGTAAAGATAACATCGTAAACATGTCATACTGACATACCAGCAGCAAGACCTATACTCACATGAGCATTGTGTATCGCACAATGACGGTAAAGGTGTTCATTATCTACGACAGAGACGACCCTGGTTGTATTGGAAGCTCGCATCGTATGAACACAACGAAAGCAACAATTACCCGCTGTTGGGTGTGTGCATCGCAATTAACCGTAAATACTCATATATATATGTATACTCACATCAGCAGAGCGGACGTATCGCAATATAACGGTGAACGGCTTTTGTTTAACGCACTATACGGTTAACGTGTTCAACACTACGACAGAGACGACCCTGGTATTGGAAGCTCGCATCGTCTGAACACAGCGATAACGTCAATACCCGCTGATGGGGTGACAACTACCCCTGTTGGGGCATCGCTGTTAACCATAAATGTGTTCTTTATGTACGTGTGAGACGACCCGGTATGGAAGCTCGATTCGTACGAACACAATAGTGCACGACGATCCATTTCCCGAAGCACGAAGAGACATCCGACGTCACCACCGCGGCGGCACCTCTCCGTTGTCCCGACATCGCGGCGTCGCCTCTCAGTTGTCCGGTTCTTGATTTTCACTTTTTATTTAATACTGAATACACTTGTAGCTTTGGATTGGAGACGTGCGAAGGCTTGAGCACGGAAACAAACAATGAAGATAAACTGCGGGTGGGCCGTCTTATAGGAGTGTCAGTGTGGTGGTGGTAGGCAAAGTGATAAAATAATAAAGTACCCGAAAAAAAAAAAAAAATAACACCGTGCAAGGCTAGTAGTATGGACGCATAACTACAATAAGTAAACATTATAAGTTGCTAAGGACCGAACTGTGAAACATAATTAGATTTTTTTTATAAGAGAGAGAGAGATATGGAGATAGATAAATCTAGGGAGGAGGGAGAAAGGGGATCAAAATGTAATAAAAGCGCGGGCGGAGCTGCACGGGTCAGCTAGTTAAGAATAAAATCGTACAATACACTTTGTTACTTTATTGTTATTTTAAAATGAACACACAGGAGGTAATCTTGTGGCTTGTCTTGTGTGAGCATATGAATGTGGTTTAGAACTAACATGTCTATAGTAGACGTACCGGGGAAGCATAGGACGAAAGGAAGAGTCCTCAAGTCCACCTCAAATCCAATGTTCAATGTGATTTTTAATTACGCCCAGGATATACCTACCTACTGAGGATGTGGTACCTATTGAGTAGTAGCTAGCATATTTAAAGCAGAAGTACCAGGGAAGCACAAGTGCTTCCCTGATCCTTCTGCTTTTGTGATACAAGGATATCTTGCCTCTTAATACATCCTTTACCCTCCCGGCTTCCCTGGTACTTCTGCTTTTGTGATACAAGGATATCTTGCCTCTTGATACATCCTTTACCTTCCCAGCCCTCACCTCTTACGCGACACCAATGAAAACCAGTAAGCCAGTACTCAGGATATCAAGACTTGAGGACTCTTCCTTATGTCCTATACTCCTTATGTCCTATGCTTCCCTGGTACTTCTATTATAAACATGTTACAGCTCTAGACCACATTCACAAGACAAGGCACAAGATCACACCTCCTGTTTCATTTTAAAATAACAATAAAGTAACAAAGTGTATTGTACAATTTTATTATTAATATTACAAACCGAACTGTTGCTACTAAAGAGTATCAGTAGTTCTGTGTTATATTTCAACCGAACTACTGCTAATGAAAAGTTGCACTAGTCCGGTCAACCGGCTAACAACCGGACTACTGCGACTAGAGGGTTAAAATTATTTGCAAATCAGCACAGCCTTTTTCCAACATGGATATATCTGGAATTATTTTTATGTCGTAAATAAAATAAGGTATCACTGAACTTTGACAATTGTTAAAAACGGGTAACCAATGTACTTATTCTCAATTGTATCTATCAATTAATTTGCTTTGAATGCGTTTGCTGAAATAATGGTTAGCACATATTAGTCTCTTTCTTTACAATACGGCGGACGTGCCCCATCTCGGAGTCACCTTGGACTCCGCCATGACTTTCGGCCCGCACATTCGGTCCGTCCGCAATCGAGCGGCTTTCGTATTAGGTTGCCTGTATCCCCTTCTCTGCAAGCGGAGTAAAATGTCGCTTAGAAATAAGTTGACATTATACAAAGCTTGCATTCGCCCAATTATGACTTACGCGAGTGTAATTTTCGCGCACGCCGCCCGCACCCGTATCGATAGCCTCCAGGTTATCCAGAATCGTTTCCTCCGAAGTGCCGTCGGTGTCCCGTGGTACATGCGGAACGTAGATCTGCATTCCGATTTCAAGTTAGATCCCCTTCGTAAGTTCCTCAAAGAAGCGTCGAAACGCTACTTTGAATCCGCGTCCCGTCACGCCAACAGTTTAATCCGCGCCGCCGCCGATTACGCCCCTAGTCCTTCTGACTCGCGCCGCAGACCACGGCACGTACTGCTCGACCCTCCTGACCCCATGACGGTCCTATTGGACCGGAATGCGCCGAACCCTCCCCGACAACCGTATGCTACACTAGCTATCAGACACCGGTCTCGCCGGCGAGGCTGAAGGGTCGTACGTATGCGACCTCAACGACGTGCATCACCCCACTGAGTTTCTTGCCGGTTCTTCTCAGTGAGGGCCGTTAAGGCTAGAGCGCTTTAAGCGCTCGCCTCCTATTGTCCGGTGAAGCTGTAATGGCCATCTGCGGCCAACGGCGTCTATAATTAAAAAAAAAAAAACGTCACAGTATCAAATTTGCCATTACTAAGAGTGTATAACATTTCAGATCCAGAGCTCCTTCTAAACGTCAAATTATTGCTTTGCCAAGAAGAACACAATGGACATCATTCGTTCAAGAATAGAGACCCATCTCGATTTCTCATCTTCAGTCTGTTTTTGTATATGTTTGTCTTCCGCTGAAATTCTTCAATCTCATCGACGCTTCTACCCAACTGTTCATAGCCCAGTGATCTGGGGATGTTTCGTGAGTTTTGAGACACGATTCGCCGCGCCCGATCGTCGTCGCGTCGTCGCGCGTCGGATGATTTTGGCGCCCCCCCTATGATGGCGCCCGGTGCGGTCGCACCTCTCGCACCGCCCTAGGACCGCCACTGAGTAGGTTGTTCTTATGATGTAAGCATCCACTAAGAAAGGGTTTTTGAAAATTCCACTCCTAAAGGGGTTAATTGGGGTAGAACAAAAAAATTGCGGGCGTAGCCGCAGGGAATTGCTAGTCTAATCTATACAGAAACCTGTGTCCTACCTATTTACCACTGTCTTATCAAATTAAAGCTTACGTACAAACGAACATACTAAACAAAATATATCACCACCATGGATTTTATTGTGATTGTAAATCTGAGCTGTAATCGGAGCTTGGAGCTCGGTGTATGCGCAAGTTGTAATTTTTCGTCAAGCTACATAACGAGTTTTAAATTGTAACACAATAGCTGACGCGGTGAGGGGCGGAAAAAAAACCGACTAAGTTGGTACCTATTTTATTCTATGTAACTGTATCCATTCATAAAATAGAACGTGCTCTAGCCAAATTAATTCGTCGGCTTACTCCCAAAAAAACCGCTCTGCATTTTTGTGGTAGCCTCCAAACCTATTATAATCGAAGATCTTAATTTATATTTCGTGGCTCTACCGCCGATAGCAATCTCAGTTAAAAAGTAAAAATATGACACTTGACATTAATATTCTTATCTCTAGTAAGCTTTAAGGTCTCGAAGCTAGACCAATAGTAAGGACAGATATTTCTATCTTTGTTTATTGAAACGGAAATATGTCATAAAGCTATTGATTGTAACTATTTTAACTGATAGTAAGAGATAGAGAGGTTATTGGAACCGGCAGTATGCGAACAGGTTTGGTGATTCACTTGTTTTTCTTTTGTTTTCATGAAATTTATTTTAGATCGCTCAAATCACTATCTGAATCCGTCGCGTTGCGGGTAAATATAGCTGTAACTAAATTCTTACCGGCTAAAGTGCATTGTTAAGGAACTATACCAACCAGTACCTATTGATAGATTAAAGCTAAGCTTCTGCAAGGTTCCTTATTGATTGGACAATAATAAAATGTGCTTAAAATGACAGAAATAATAAAAATAAGTGGTCAAGTATTTTAGAAAATACATTGGCGTAATGGGATAGTATGAGAAATTATAAAAATATCAAGTTAAAATGCATCTATTTACCTAGGTACTCAGAATAGGTATTACAAATTTCGAAATCGTCAAAAAGTCTCAAGTGTTCAGAAATTAAAAAAGCGTATACCTAGTTATTGACTTACTATCACTACTAACTTTCTTGATATTAGTTCGTAGTAAAATAATTGAGCTTAATAATGTTTATTTTCTTTTGTGACACAAAAGGAAATGCACTTCATCATTAAATACTAGGTAGATATACTGTATAATACTTACCATATTTAAAGCCTATGCCTAAGGATACTTAGATCTATGCCCCTAAGGCAGGTACGAGTAGGTGTACGAGTATGCACTAAGGTATAGCTTTACGTTTCGCTGTAGCTATGCTTTCCTGACCCAGATATGAAAGAGAACAAAACACGTGATGTTCTTTTCGTTGATTGAACAAAAGATTTGCGGATTAAAGTAGTGAGGTAACTAAATGGCACTGAACAGTTAAGTTATGCAATATTTTGGATCAATACTTATATCGCTAAGCGAGTGCGCCGCACTAACAAACGACAATTAGCGTTAATTATATCGACTCTCAGTGCCGTCTGTGCTTACATTCAATATTAAATACGAGTTAATTGAGATCTTTAGGTATTTACTAGCATTAATGACACACTTCGAGTATCGAAATTATCCGGTCCCAAGAACTGGATTAGTGATTATAAATACTAATTGACATTTGTGAGTGCGGCAGTTAATAACTAATGCCTAGAGTGGCGATCGGCAGTGCAGTGGAGCTGTCTGTAGGCAGGCGTATAGCTTACAAAAAAAAAAGAGTTCTAGCTCACAAATTCAGTGACAGACTTATACAAATACGATGAGACAACACGTGTACTTACGTACTTAATACCTCAATAAAGTATAGTGTATATTTTTTTCTAAACGGTATTAATTTCGTGCATCGCCAATATCAATGAGTACACACATCTATAGTAAGCTTTTCATAATAATAAATGGAGTAAAGAAGTGGCCCGCGCACGATTCACCCACGGGGACAATTTCGTAATAAGGGCCGCCCGTACCTGGTGCAGACGGCCGACTGCTTATTACTCAGTTTAATTTATTTGTCGATTTTGCCTTGTCTGGGACCTATTACCTTAGACCATGAATGGTAGTCACTTATTATTTGGATGTGGCATGTGGGTGTGCGTGTAGCGAGCGTACGCACGTATACGCCAATTTTGGACGGTGATATTATTTATGTCATAGACCACATGGATCGGTCGATGAGTTGACAAACAACAGCTGTTTGAACCTTGCGTGTGAAAAATCAACCATCATTTTTGGCTGTGCCTTACATAACCATACATATGCACTTACTTATTTTATAATGGTTTCATCAGCATGCCCATTCATTCATTTGAGTACTACCATAGTTGAAAATGTCTGAACATATACTACTGTGCTATAGGGCAGTAGGTACAGAGTAGTAGGTACATATAAACAAGCGTAATTATTTTACGTGCCTTATACCTAGCGAATATCACGTGACTTTGAGACTGTAGTACAAGCTCTGCCTAACTTAGGAACAGATGACCATATTTCTTCATATCACTTTATAGTATGTATAAATGCTGTATTCCAAAATTATGAGCCATATGAATGAAATGTAATTCAATTGTTTATTTTTACGGTAATGCAATTTCTTACATCCTTATAAATTATACCGCATCTATTACATATTAGCCTATGTGCATTGATTTTTATCTTTTTATAAATGTTTAGGTAACCTTGATACTTGTATTACACTATATACTGCTGAGGTCTAACTGCTGTAATATTATAGATGAGCAATTTCTTTTCTACATATAAGACTATTTATAAGCTGTTTCCTCGACTTTTTTGTAAGCCTTTTGGCGGCTTAATGTGATTAGGAAACGATGATAATGATAGGCATATACAGAGTGTTAAAAAAACACTGTCCGTCACTGAGGGTTTTATTAGGTGTAATATATGTATATTATAATATATATATACATAAACCAGCAATTCAAATGAACATTCGCATTGCTGGATAAAGGAAATATATAATATAATATTTTTGATATATTAAACAAAAGAGTTATATAGTACATAATTCCGAACATTCTAGTGCTGAAATTTTTCATAAGCTTTTTCATGAACATCCAAATAATGGCGCTGTTTTTTTATAAAATTAGGATAACATCATTATTGGTATAATAATAAAGCCTAATATCAATTTAAAAACAATAAATTACAAAAAAAATGTATTGTAATTGTTTGTATTTGTGCAAAATTAGCGATCATCAGCAGCTGAAAAGTCCACTGCTTAACAAAGGCTTCTCCTTTAGAAGGGAGGGGTTGCCATAAACTCCACGCTTGGCAGGCGGCTTGATTGAAATTAGCAATGTAATTTGAAAAATAAATATTATTCCGCACGTATTCATTACATGCTCAAAAATTAACAAGTTAGTCATTTGGCATTTTTTATATAAATGGTTTTTGTAATGTTGTAACGGAGAATATGAGGAATCTTATATAAAAGTTTTTGGTACGTAACACCCTGTATTACCTACGTCATATCCTTTGCAAGTCGAGTCCTAGACAGGTTCAATCAAGTAATAATGGGTGGTTTGTTTAATTGTATTTTCTTAATAATAATAATAATAATAAATACACTTTATTGTACACCAAAAGTTACATGTAAATTTAACAATACGTTGTAGATATCAATGTACAAAGGCGGCCTTATCGCTAAAAAGCAATCTCTTCCAGGCAACCCAAAAAATCTTTTTTCTTAGTTATTTAAAAAAGTTTAAAGTCAGAATGTAATGCATAGTTATCAAAATTTAAATTTACGTATAAATAGAAGGCAGATTTGCGAAGTTTGATAGGGTATGTGTGGGTACGCCCTGCGTAGAAAGCTTTTAATATAATCTTAAATGTTACCCTTATATCAACATATATATGTAAATCTAATTTATAAATCTCTACCACAAGTGGAGTTCGCTAAAATGTTTATTTTATGTCGTGATGTCAACGCAAGTTTAGGAAAACAAGATGCTTATTTGCGGGGAAGTATGTATAATTCTTTTATTATGTTTTATACAGTCTTTATTTGAAGTATCGCGGATATTCACGCTGCAATTATACCTATTGGTATTAGACAAAAAAGATTTAAATAAAAGCTTCAAGTCTATCGAACTACCTCATAACCTCTTCAAAATAATTATATTTATAGCCTCAAGCACATAAGTTCGTTAATCAGTCTATCAGTGATCTACGGGATAAGTTTTGGAGAGTGTGAGTATAAATTGAATTACTGAACCTATATTTCTCTTCCGATTATCGGACGCCGAGACGTGTGGCGGGGTAGCCACCCTTTTGTTGTGGACGTCACTACGGTCCGCGCGAAGAGCTGTGCTTTATAACACGTACAGAGAATGACGGGATTAATTTGCCTGCACCGGTCTTCTGTCCGATTTTAATAGATTTTGAACGACCTTGTTTGGATCACTATTTACCCCCACATTATATGGGGGGCAAACACCAGCTTATAATGTAAAATGGTTCATAAATAAATAACTATTTGTTTACTTCTGAATGAACAGCCGGCTAAATGTGGATGCCATGTAACTCTGCAAATATATCGCCATTAAATAACAGAGTCTGTCACGAATGAATACCAACTGATAATTTACAAATAAAATGTATATTTTGCATACAATTATTAGTATTAAGTAAAGTAGATACCAATCGTGATCCATTCACATGCAAGCCTTGTCCGTGTTCGGCCTAAATTGCTGCAAGTTGACGTCATCCTTATAAATGCTAAATACCGAATTGTGACACAACTTCTGTAATAGGACGCACAGCCTACATCAGTCTAATGCTAGACATAGGCCAATCTAAATCTTGGGCTAAAGCACGCCACTGAGCCCGATATTCGGCTCTCCTCATCCAGTTTCTGCCAACCGCTCTGCGAATATCGTCGCACCACCTGGTCCTACATTACGCTTTCCGATTCGCGGACTGCACTCCAGAATCAGTTTACGGTCATCGGTTCTGCGGCAAATATGACCAGCCCATTGGCACTTCAGCTGGCTAATCCTTTGAGCTATGTCGGTCACTTTGGTTCTCTTACGATTCACTTCATTCTGTATTCGATCCCTCAGAGAAATACCCAGCATAGCTGTAGGTATTCTTCTTAGGAAGATTCCAAATAAATATATCTATTAGGTGCTCTTTAGCATACTTATGAATATTTGTATAATTATTCATCTCGTATAGGATCGTTGTTCTTTGCTGTCGTAGATTCCATTTACGGTTTTGAACAATTTAGGCACAAAAATAAACAGGCCGCTGCTGTACAGATGCGCAGCCACTGTACATATCAAATTAGGATTGTATAAGTACCAACCATTTTCATCCATCATTTAAAGTGTCTTTAAAAATCTAAAAAGAATTATGGAAAACAGTCTAGATATTTTATACATGCAAATTAGAAGGTATATGAGTTGAACATGACGTTCGCCTGGTGGTAAGTGACATGTATACCTATAAACCATCTCATTGCACTCGTCGCCATAGACATTGGTTAATAATCTCTTGCAAATCCTACTGCACTGTTAATCGTCGGCAGCAACAATGGTTAATAAGTCTCTTGCAAGCTCTATAAACAGTCGCATTACACGTCAATCGTTGCCAGCGACAGTGCTCAATAAGTCTCTTTCGAACCCTAACACTGTTAATCGTCTGCAGCGATAATGGTTACTAAGGCTCTTTCAAACTCTATATACATACAGTTGCATTGCACGTCAATCATTGCCAGTGACAGTGGTTAATAAGTCTCTTGCAAACCCTAACAGTCACATTGCACGGTTAATATTTTTTTTGCAAAGTAGTCATTTACGATTTGCTATGCTTGCAGCAGTTGCAGCTGAGGGTTCGTCGTTCGTCCCCTTTTGCTGCCGGGATAGCGATACCTCTAATACACAGAACTTTTACTTTTGCTGTTAATACACTAGTGCGCTTCAATCGAGGGGTTCAGCAACGTCAGGTGGTATCGCGGTCAAGCACTAGTTTATCTTGAGTAGAAAAACTCCGAGAGTTTATTATGTGGTGCAAGGGAACGTCCACGTACCACCGCTGTGTCAGATATTCTGCCGCCAAGCAGCTATATTTTATCATTGTTGTGTTCCGGTTTGAAGGGCACTGTAGCTGGTGAAATTACATAACTAATGTTGGCATCAAAGGCCCTTATCGCGTCACCAAGTTGGATAAAAAAAAGCTTTTTTAAAGTTTTCGTGCTGGCTGCGACGCCGCAGCGCGCGTGTGGCGACTCCTAACCCGCCTTTACGCAGCCGCAATACCTGAGGCACAAGTTTGCGATTCCCATAAGCATGCTCGCAAACTCTAAACTCATAATACCCGCCTATTTATAAAGTAAGTGTATCACGTAGTAGGCCGCGTCGTCGCACAGCTGCTGAATTTTAAAAACACATAGGTGTTACCGAAAATGTTTATGGAACGAAAGTGGTGGGAAAAATTGTAATGGCCACGTTTCCCAGTTTTCTTTTTATTGTCGATTTATGCTAACTAATGCTACCTGCCTGTTCATGTGCTATTCAGACGTGATCAAGGTAACGCATTTGTTTGATATACTTATCATAATCGTAAATGTTAAAATTTTCTAACCAATCTGAAAAAAATGTGGGATTTTTATTTTCATGGTTTTGATGCGTTCTGTGTGTTGATGTGTCAATAGTCCCGTATGTTTACATTCTGTGAGCTACTTATTTGACTACAATAATCCACATACGCTCGTTTCTCTTGCTGCTGGGACATGGTCCTTTTCTTTGTATAACCAATGCGAAAGAAAAAAAATGTATTTGTTAAAGAGGAGCCAAAGATATTTCAGTATCTATCTCTCAATATCAGGGATTCACAAGCCCTGAAAATTCCCGTTTTCGCAGGATTGGCCTTATGATTCCCACCGGATTGTACTGGTACTTTATGAAAACGCTATTCACAAACTAATACTTTTTTAATGCAAGGGTAGGTACATGACCTACCATCAAAAACATTTGACAACTTAGGACTAGACCGGCCTTAGCGAGAAAATTGTCATCAATAACTTGTTACGCGTGTAATAAGTCAATAGAAACGTGCATACGCTCTAAACGTCAAATAAAATGTTTTATTTAAAAGCATTTTTTTAAATCAACATAGATTTATTATTTTGATATTAAGGTTAAGTATATTGTTTACTATTTAGATTTTCTTTCACCTAATACACTGCTGCCCTCTATTTTTTTTTACAAACAATTTAAAATAAGAGTGTTACATAGATGGCGTTAATATCGCTTAGAATAATATAAAATTCAAAAAAGAAATTTTCATCACATTATTTTATTCTTCAACAGAAAACTGCGGAACTGACGACTTCTACTGCAGTAATGGCAAATGTATTGAGCCAAGTAAACGCTGCGACCGCGTGTACGACTGTCCAGGCCAAGAAGACGAAGCCGATTGCCGTAAGTTACTGCAAGAATACCTATTAAAATTCTTCCTAATTGTTTCCTCACTACTTATCTATACTTATAATAAAACTGTAACAGGTCCAATTCTGTACATTGAAGATATTTTGAAAATTATGTTTGGAGGGCATTCTATAACCGATACTAAAGCCAAAAATGTAATTTTTTTTATTTTTGTGTGTCTGTCTGTCTGTCTGTATCTCGGCTGAGCATCACGCCGAAACTACTGGATGGATTGAAACGAAACTTGGCATGATTTGAGTTAATACTCCGAGGTAGGACATAGTATACTTTTTATCCCGGCATTCGGCACGGTTTCCTTGGGAGAGGGGACTGAAGTCAAAATGTGTACTTGGTTATACGCTTGCTCCTATTTTAACAATTTTTCATTATAATTATAATAAATATTTGTAAGGGAACACTCACAGACAGTTGTTAACAATGTTTGGAAATCGATCAGGTTATGCATCGTTAGGTAAGATCATTAAATAGATGGGTGACCATTTAACGCCATTTGAACTAACCGCCTCCGTGCTTCGAAGGGCAAGTACAAAGGGGGTCCAAGTTTTTAACCGCCTTTAAAAAAAGGAGGTTTTGTATTCTATGCGAATGTATATTATTGAAAGTTTAGTTAACGTAAACACAGCGCGAGCGGAGCTGCGTGGGTCAGCTAGTCTTACTATAAAAATCAAACCCTAATTTCCACAGTTGACCTTAATTGGCTAAGTTCACACAACAACAATTATATATGACGATATTATTGTTATATATGCTTGCAGCTTGCTCTTCAAATGAGTTCCGCTGTGAAAGTGATGGTTTCTGCATCGAAGAGCACAAACGTTGCGATGGAGTGCCTCATTGTTCAGACAGTTCCGATGAGCAAGGATGTGGTGAGTTAATTATGGTGATAATATCAGAAATCACCAGCATATAGTGGTTTTAGAAACAAAATTCTCATTTTATGAGTAACTAACGAGAGATTGAGAGATTAAATGTTACTTTTATTCCCCATTTTTGTTTACGCCATACTGGCTACCTTCAGCTATAAATTTTTTAAACGTTAAATCTCGAAGTGTCTCGTTATTGAGAATGCTGATAGAACAATTTCTGCGCACGCTGCTTTATCATGGATATTTTCAAACGGTAAGTGTCCTACATAATGTCTTGGACTGGTCACCATGTATGCCAACAAAGGGGCAAATTTCGTTGCCTCGATGGCACTTGCATTTCAATACTTTTACGATGCGACGGATTCAAAGATTGCCGCAGTGATGGAAGTGACGAGATCGGATGTCGTATGTATCTGCTTGATTGCAACTAACTCTAATGTGGTTTTGTTGAATAATGACTTGACAGATTGATGTAAATTAGTTATCTAGTAATAGTATAATTGGCAAGTGTTGGAGGAGCCCTAAGATTTCATTATACTCGTAAACAAAAATTAAGATGGTAACCGTATAGTATATCATATAAATACAAATAAAGAGACAAAACCACATTTATTTTCATAGCTTCAACTAATTTAATTTATATAAAGGATTTACTTTTAAAAGCATGCAGTCCAGAACAATGGCAATGCGATCATGGGAACTGTATCAAGCGCACTCAACGCTGCGATGGTCGGGTCGACTGTCCCACAGATAGGTCGGATGAGAGGAATTGCCTCGGTAAGATAACCATCACTAAATGTAGGACTATCTCTCATAGTAGTTTTAAATCACTCTGCGTAGGCTACACCTATTTCAGATAGTAAACCTACTATATCACGATTCCCATATTTTAAGCACTTATCACGTGAGGCTTTCTTTAAGTGGTAAGATATCTGTTCTATTAATAAATAAATAAAATATTTTAGAGCATGATAGTATAAACCATGTGAAAAATTTAAGGTCCGTAACTAATGCAACATGAAGATCAAGTGACACGTTGATTAGATTTACATGTATTTCCAGGAGATTGGTATTTTAGATGCAAAAATGGCAAGCGAATTCCCCAGCATCTAAGATGCAATCGTGAATATGATTGTCCGTCAGGCGATTTTTCCGATGAACAAAATTGTCGTAAGTTCATTACTATAAAGGGTTCTTCAGCTTTATTCTCTTTCTCAATCAATTTCATGATTTAATTCGTTTCGTCTTATATTTTTTATATTTCTTTTTGATCCTTCATGGTAACTGACCCTTTGTATATGATCATTAATGTTTCTTCTGTTCTTCTATTCCTATTGTTTTTAATTCCATTTTAGTTATTTCTAATCTCCATAACATCTTGCTCCTGAATTTCCAAATCTGTTTCGATCGAAACCTATAAGAACGTTTATTTGTTTTACCGGACAGCATGTGGTGAGAGCGACTTCAAATGCGATAATGGACACTGCATACCTGCATCCAAACGTTGTGACAGAACGCATGATTGTCAGGACGGTTCTGATGAACGACATTGCACTTATGGTTTGACATTTTTCCAAATTTTCTTGATAAATATTTTTAAATTCCTTAAATACAAATAAAAATGGTGACGGCTGTACTGGACGTCCCTTTGGCATAATATACTATTCTATATCAAACTAATTCATAAACATGCTTCAATAAAATTGCACTGCATTATACTACACGTTATGAAAATAACTATTAAAATAAACTTGACTGATCGAACATGTGAATAAATTTAATTGAATTTAAACGACTATAATTTCGATATTTAAATTCACTTGTTTGATCAGATGTTTTTTGAATATTAGGATTAAATTTCTAATCTTAATGCTCAAATATAGCTTAAATTCTAATATTTATTTTACACTTAACACTAGAAATGGATTTGAACATGCTGATCAATCCTTATCCCTTTCTAGTGTATTTTTATGGTTATGGTGCGTTATACAGGCAAAGTTTGCATGGCTTTTGAGTGCACGAGTGGAATTTGCGTACAAGCTGAATCGAGATGCAATGGGACGGCGGAGTGCGACGATGGCTCAGATGAGCTTAACTGCCCATGTAAAAGGGGCCAATACCAATGTCGAGATGGTTCTTGTATAAATATAGCCTATCTTTGTAATGGTCGCGACGATTGCAAAGAAGGAGAAGACGAGTACAATTGCTGTAAGTAACGCCTCCACAAGCTTTCCATGATATTTTCGGTTCAAAATTTCTAATTCATCTTCAATCGTCAATCCTAATTCAATAGTAAGAATTCAAGTGACTAAATTTCTTATTTATTTTCTAAATGATCGACTAGATGCTTTCAGTACCGTTGCTTATAATTGTTGATTTACGATGATATTGGACCGTTGGTTTCTCGTAAGTTGTTTTCATGCAATGCAATGTCTAGGGACATGCGGAAGCCGCCATTGGCAATGTCACAACGGCGATTGTGTAAGTGTGTGGAGGCGATGCGATGGTCGCTATGACTGTCGTGACCGTTCCGATGAAAAACATTGTGAACCAAACTATCTGATAAAAGGTCCACTTCTTTGAAATTTTTTATGTGTTTTTAGAAGCACGGCTAGAATCTTGCATGAGACAAGCATGACTGAATCTATTTCTTTCATATTATTATTTATACTTTTTATCAAAGCGCTATGATATACATGAGCTTCACCTGTATGTAAATAAGATAAGTACTTATCTATCGAAATTTTGCGATGTATGTTTTTCTCACTAAAATATTGGAGAAAAATATACAGATTCTTGTACATAAAGGACTGATAACAATACGGGAATGGAAAAATACTTTTTAGGATGTGGTTCTTTCACTGAGCCATCAGCTCAGGTTAATAGGTTTTAATATAAAAAACCGTGTATTTTCTTCTTTTTCATAACTAAGTTAAAGTTTATATTAATAAACTTTTCTGAGAACAACGATTATAAAACGTTTATAGTTTTATTTATTGACTTTGTTGCAGTTTAGTGAAATATCAATGTTTATAAAGCCTACCTATGAAAACATACCAAATTTAGTGTTAATAGCTGTAGTTTTAAAATTGTGCTAATTCTTGGGAGGTCTTCCAAATACTTGTGTGGAGAAGACTTATATGTTTGGTTGTTTTTAGACGTGAAATGCCCCAGAGATAAGTTCACTTGCTTCGGTGGATCGGTCACTTGTGCGACAAAATGTGACGATGTCTCCGAATGTGATGGCGGTGAAGATGAAGAGAACTGTGCTGAAAAAGGTATATTAAAATCTTTTGTGCATATTTTCATAGTTACAATACGTTTATATAATGTATGCGTCGACGCATTGAATTGACACAAAATTTGGCCAAATATTAAAAGCATTTTACTCGTCATTGGTTGTTTTAAAATTGATTCTTGAGTCTTAGTTAAATTGTAAATAAAAATATTTTGCCAAATTCGTAGAGTGTATGTATACTTCAATAAATCTATTGCCATGGCTCTTATATTTGCTTAGTTTTAACTAGATACATTCGTAACTGCTTGCGCTCTTTCGTAATAATTGTAAACAATTTAGTTTTATTGACAAAGATAACTGTTCGTAAAAAAATTGCTCCTTGTCTTTGATGATTACTATTTAACCACTTTTTTCATTTCTATGTTCATGTACTATTTTATTTCTGCGAAAATCGGCCAAAGCGAATTCCTAAATAAGCGATGAGATAGTAATTTGCGAAGTTATATTTTATATACAATAGCCAAATTCTATATTAATGATGTTGTTTTTAAAGATTGCAGCAACAAATGCAGCGATGGTACGTGTTTATCATCAACACAGATATGTGACCACCAGCAGGACTGTGACGACGGTTCCGACGAGCTCTATTGTGACTATTGCGATGGACCAAATGACTTTAGGTAATTAATACTCAAATGTATTTACTTCTTAATGTATTGTATGCTGATAAGCGAATTGCGCTCACTTAAAATCTACAAGCGAATATGCGTTGCGATTATTAATTTTAACACCACTGTGTTGTTTTTTTCTGCATGTTATAGGTTATGTTTTTGTTTTCTATTTTAGATGCAAATCTGGCGAGTGTGTGTCCATACACCTGCGTTGCAATGGTGGCGTGGAGGAGTGTCCAGATGGCAGTGATGAGCTCGACTGTAACATCACAATGACCGCTAGTAAAGGTAGGTGTTTTGGGTTCTCTGTTATTTGGAGCGATAGTAGTCCAAGTTTTGCAATGATTGAAATACAAATATCGTGTTACCCAAAATGCACCTCTGGGGGAAAGTATTAATTTAACCCACTCACAAAGAGATTGCACATGAATAGCGTTAATATAAGAATATAAAAACTTGTACTACTTAGATGCTAAATGCTTTACATTATTTCACCCTTCTAATTCATAAAGGGGTGAGCAGGGATATCATTTTAATATATTTCTATTCTATTCTATTGGTGGCTATAAATTGGGCCCGGTAACCACCGGAACGCACTTCGACCCAGTTGGATCCATTGTGCATGCCCTAGCCCTTACTCTGTTTCTGGCGTGTCGAAGACTGGCCTCAGGTACGCAACGATTGCGCCAGCTTGGAGCTGTGTATAATCATCTGGTGTAGGATAAGCTACTCCCAGATGACTCAACCTACGTCTCGCAAGAGCGTCGCAGCCACACAAAATGTGTCGCATTGACTCTTTTTCACCTATACAAAATCTGCAAGTATCAGTAGTACTTAGCCTCATTCTGTGAAGGTGCTCATTGGTACCAAAATATCCCGTGAGTGCACCTATTAGGTGCTTTATCTGTGATCTGTTAAGTTTCAATAATTTAACCCCACAGTCCACCCTTGTGCTAGAGAAAGTTTTGGAGTGGTTTAGGCCTGACGCTTCCCTCCATTCCTTTAAGTGTTCATTCCTAGCATGCGCATATAATGCTTGGGGGTACGTTCCATACGGAATCCCCACAAATGGTTCAGGACCCACCAACTGTCTTTGTGAGCCGGCCCTTGCTAGTCTGTCCGCCTTCTCACCCTCGATACCTTCGTGTCCAGGTGCCCAGACGATTAATATATTTACGACCCAATGAGAAAAATCTGTCAGACGTACGCCTACCATAACTTTTCATTGATTCTTACTAACACTAACACGTGTTTAAATATTACATGACACCGCCTTATTGGGATATTTTTCTTCTTCTTCAGATACCTGCAATGATTATGAGTTCCAATGTGTGACGGACAAAGTTTGCATCAACGGTCAGTTCTACTGTGATGGAAACTACGACTGCCAGGATGAATCAGACGAGGCCAATTGTTGTTAGTATTACCTTTATTAAATAATATACATGTATAGTATATTTATCATCAGATTACGCAGGTTAATGCTGAACTACTAGCATAATTTCAAAGTTATAGAAAATTAAGGACGAACTAAAGGATTAACACGGAAAAAGAAAGGTCATAAATTAATGGCACATGTGACGTTAGTGTATCATTTTAGGTGCCAAATCGCATTTCGCTCTCTAACTGCGCGGTTAGAGACTTAAAACAAAGGCCTTTAAAGTAAAGAATGAAGTTTAAACAATTGGCTTCAAAAATACAGATTAGTGGCTAGTAAATCTATCTAACACAAGTAGAACAAAAATAAACTTGTACTTAAATTAATATTTATCTAACGCAAAAAGGCATTAAGTAGATGAGTTTAGTTCGAGGCCGCCATCTTGGTGGTAGTTACCACGAACACAAAATTTCAGAGAACCAAGAAATACATAAAAAGTCTTACACATTTAGTTCAGAAAATGTGGTATAGTGAAATGTTAATTCCTGTGACAATCCCTTTGGGTCGCCGATCAGTGCAAGCTAATTTGAAATAAGTACTACAAAGTTTTCCTATTACTAGTACAGCTACTAGTGTTAATAGAACATCGCTAGTATTCTATAAATGCACTAATAATGTAACATTTATTTTTATAATCACCATAAATTATATATAGTAAGCACTTCTTCACTTAGGGCACTTCCACGCTTTAATATAAAAATGTGCACAGACTCTACGTAAAATTATTTGCACTCAAAGTGATAAAATTAATAGCACAATAATTTGCACCCTTGGGGTATTTTTAGGAATGGAGACATTAACAATAACTGACTCACTTATCTTAATCTTACAAAAAACTTGCGTCTCCAATCCTGGAAGCACCAAGTCTGCATATGCACCGCACCGCATTATTTATTAGTAAATACTTTATAGGCCATTAAGTTACATTCCGACATGCAGTTTGTCAACTTTAAGTAAGCTTATAAAAACTATTTCAGTAATTTAAACAAAAATTACAATTCAGTGTAACAGTCCATCTAGTTTTCTAATACAATACTAACTTAATTAGATTCTCTAATAATATTATAGCACCATAATATGTGATAAGAGTACCATTTTTCTTTTACCTTTCACCAGAGCTAATAGAAAAACAGGATAAAAGCAATGTAGGTTTATAAGTAAATTTACAATGCAAATATGTAATTTTTTTTTTTAAGAATTTAGTTTTTTGCTTTCTATTTACTTTCTTTAGCCCGAATAGTTTGTCGGCACAAAATTATAAATCCTTCACAAGTTTCAGAGCAAAAATTAATTAGGTCACTATATTAAATAAAACCAAATTATTAAATAGGTACGAGGAGATAAAATTTTAAAATCTTATTATTTTCAGATGTCTATTTTTTTGTAACTAATTTTTTTTTTCAAGAAGATAACTGAAGCCGGTTCCTACAAAATTATAAATATAGACTGTTAAAATAGTTTAGTTAGGACAACAAAAGTATTTTAATCAGGGAAGCAAGCGTGTAGGTTGATGTAATGATGGATGTCCAGCTTGGTACATGACGAGGGCGTCCCGCTCCCCGGTGGTGACAACGTGCCATGAATCGCAGTTCACCTGCTACGATGGACGGTGCATACCCCACGCGAGGCGCTGCGACAATATATACGACTGCTCCGATTTCTCAGACGAGCAAAACTGTTACAACACCGGTATCGAATATGTTCGGACGGCGGCCGCATCTGCGTGTAAATAATCTTTGAGTGTTACTTTTTAAATATTTGAATACTTTTTTACTATGCTACCAGATTTGTTGATGCCATTACTGTGTAGCGATGATGGTTGCACGGAACGGTAAAGAACCGAAACAAAACACCGAACCGAACGGTACGAGTTTTTGGTACACCTATTAAACCTATGTGGACATTAGCTGATCACTCGGCTCAGCAAGCAGGCAATTAAATCGGACCGATTTCTATATAAGTAAACTGAATACTTAGTGTTGCCTGGCAAATATTATGATCACATGTGTATTTTTTCATACATTATCATAATACACTGTAACGAAACTATTTTTAGAAAAAAATAACAACCGTCTTCAAAGTCTGAAGTTCCAAAAATATTTTGAAGTTGGTGTTAAGCATGTTATTTAATATGAGTATCGGCTGGCACAAACTTCAATGTATTTTCGTTATTAAATGCTTTTTAGATGATTTTATTTGAAGACGGTTAATAGTTTTTCTAAAAATAGTTAACATTTTAGTGACTTTTATGTTATCAAGATTTCAGCAGTATCAAATCGTAATTCGGTTAATAACTGAACATCTTGTTTTGGCTTAAGTTGTTCCACTTTGTACCAGTTTATGTACCTACTCGTTACGTGTAAGCAGCCCATTGCACTCATGAAATAATTCTTGGATTTGTTTGTTGCAATTTTTATATAATCGAACATTTATTCTAAATTGTTCCTACAATTATTTAAAAAAAAACATTTATTTGGCATAACGTTTAAAATGACAATAATTGTAATTTTAAACGTAGGTACGTATTGTAATTTTGTACGTAGTTACGTTAACGTAAAATATATACGTAACGTTTATGATTTTCCATTCTTACACGCAGGTGTGGATAACGTCGATACAATCTTTATGGAATGCGGTTTGCGTAAAAATCCCAATCCTTTTGTAAACCTCGCCTCGTGATTCAGTCATTTGTAAGCTGGTAGATAACTACGTTCGAGATAGTAAAATAAGCCATGTACCTACTCGTAGATTTAAATTTTAGTACCTTTTCATCAAAGAACCATATCAAAAGTAAGAATTTAGTAGGTGCATGATTTTTAACTCGTGGTCACTTGACAAATGTGTACGCAGACATCGTTATTTTATTTAATAACATCTAAATTTACTTATTAATAAAAATATATGAAATTTTCATGTAGATTTTTCACTACCTATGAATATAATGTTACATAAATTGGTGCGGATTCCAAAGTTAGTTAGTTTCCTAAAAACTTGCCAGAGCTGAGCAGCGCTCTTGATGTCTTTACTAGATCTCAGTAAAGATTAAGTGCCGACTAGTGCCGAGGTTCATTTTAAAACTATTCTATTCTCAGGGTTCTTTCAACGATCGGATATCCTAGCACCATGGTAATAAGTCTATCTAGATATAAATAAACAATAAACTTTGAGAATATCTGAATATCAATAATTAACAGTTGCTACCCATTTTGATGTCTGCATTGACACAGCTGTCTTAGTAATTTTATCTTTTAATCTAGAATGTAATGAAATAAGCGTTGTTCATATTATTATGTAAATGTATTTTGTTTTTATGATATAGTCTATTTTAACAGCATGATCAATCCTTTAGCCGCACGTATAAATAAATACGTATAAATAATGTTAGATATTTTTTTGCGTTGTTGCATGCAATAAAAAAGCGTTTTTCAATTTTTTTGATGATAAAACTGACAACGGCCTATTGCTGTTTATAACGGAATGATCAAACTTAGGCCCCTACAAAATAAAAAAATATTTATAAATAAAGTAAAAATATATAAAGGAAAAAAATTAAAATATAATTTAGATTTATGACATACCGATACCAGATTCATTATTGCAACACTGGCTGTCTTTTTTTCTAACTTGCAACTTTGAACATTTTTGAAAGTTCTGCGGGTCTAAAAAGGCCACTATCGGTGAATCATAATATGTGTAAGTTACGGTTTAATTTTTATTCGTATGGCAGCATTAACACCTAATATGAATCTGCAATTATATGAATTGAGTATGATTCACCTAAAATGTGTGACCATTTTAAGAACATTACAGGAATTGCGAAGGATCTGCTGGTAATGCAAAATACGAATTCCTTTAAGATGAAATGCTTTATGTGACCTTTTTAGGCCCGCAGATATACCTATTAAAAATAAACTCGTACCATTGAGGTAACATGATTTACACTTAATAGTGCAATGTATTTATAAACTAAATCAATAATACCTTATTAAAATAATATAGTCGAATAATAATAATGAAATACATTGTTACATTGATCACTTGAAACATCGTATTCTCGTAAATAACATGCTCTTTATAATTTTGTAGCGTGCCCAGATGGCGGTTTTCAATGTGCAAGCGGCGGTTGTGTGCCCAGTACTTCAAGCTGTGACGGTACAAGAGATTGCGCCGATGGGTCTGATGAGCTAGACTGTCCCACCATCTCACCGCTGTCTCCCGGCGGCTCCACCACATCCAGTTATTACCGTCCAGCCACCGACTATCCTGTATACACCACGACACCTTCCATTTACGGATATACCACAAGGAATCCCAATTCGGATTACCCATACAAAAATGAAGACTTGTTTGGTGGTACGCGACCAGAATATAGACCACCTGGAGGCAGAGGAGAACCAGGTTATGGAGGCAGAGGGCAACCAGCTCAACCAGGATATGACCAGACCGGAGATAGAAGACAGCCGGGGTATGGTCAAACGGGAGATAGAGGACAACCGGGATACGATCAGACTAGTGACAGAGGACAACCAGGATATGGACAGACTGGTGATAGAAGACAACCAGGATATGATCAGACTAGTGACAGAGGACGACCAGGATATGATCAGACTAGTGACAGAGGACGACCAGGATATGATCAGACTAGTGACAGAGGACGACCAGGATATGATCAAAGTGGAGGCAGAGGCCAACCAGAATACGGTCAAACCGGAGGTAGAGGTCGACCAGGATATGAACAGACTGGAGATAGAGGACAACCTGGATATGATCCGTCTGGAGACAGAAGACAACCGGGATATGATCAATATGGACAACCTGAATATGATCAGTCTGGAGACAGAAGGCAACCAGGATATGATGCTGGAAGTAAAGAACAACCAGGATATGACCAGACTGGAGATAGAGAGCAACCAGGATATGATCAGACTGGAGATAGAGAGCAACCAGGATATGATCAGACTGGAGACAGAGAACAACCAGGATATGAACAGACTGGAGATAGAGAGCAACCAGGATATGACCAGACTGGAGGTAGAGGACAACCAGGATATGATCAAAGTGGAGGTAGAGGACAACCAGGATATGATCAGACTAGAGGTAGAGGACAACCAGGATATGACCAAAGTGGAGGTGGAGGACAGGTGGGTTATGATCAGTCCGGAGGAAGAGGACAACCAGGGTACGATCAGACTGGAGGAAGAGGACAACCAGGGTACGATCAGACTGGAGGAAGAGGACAACCTGGATATGATCAGACTGGAGGTAGAGGACAACCAGGATATGATCAGACTGGAGGTAGAGGACAACCAGGATATGATCAATCTGGAGGTGATGGACAAACTGGGGATAGAGGACAACCAGGATATGGTCAAATCGGAGGAAGAGGACAATCAGGATATGGTCAAACAGGGAATAGAGGTCAACCCGGACCATGGGGTACAGAACAACAAGGAGGTCAGTATTATGCTTACTTACTTAATTTAAAGCCATCATATAGCCATAAAATTCAATTAAAATAAACAGCCGCCTTGGTTAGCCAAATTAACGTTTTTTAAGCATTTTTTTCCGTGTATATTATTAAAAAAAAACGTTTTCCTTTTTTTTTAAATTGTGATCTGCATAGTACTTCAACTAGAAAGGATCAGGAGCCTGCCCAAGGTCAGGGCCGTAGTCAGTTTCATAGAACAAGTCATCTGAGACATTACGAAAAAGCAACTTCGGTAGCTACTGTCTACAGCAGTGCAGCAAATTTAAGACTGCGGTGGAACACCTACAAACATTTTCAGACGAAAAAACCACGAATATAATTATTGTTAGATATCACTGATCCTCAAGACGCCTGCTAAGTGTGGGCATTATGTCAACCCCTACCGTCAAAGGGGCTTTGTTCAGCAGTAGACGTTTGTCGGATGATGTCGAGGAAAAAGGACAGATGTAGCTGCTTATACCCCTTCTAATAGGTGTTTGCAAGGCGAACCAGTGGCGATGCGAGAACGGCCCGTGTATCGAGTCGTTCAAACGCTGCAACGGCATTATCGATTGCCCATTCGACTACAGTGACGAATTCGATTGCCCCGTCGGCAGTAAGAGCGACTTTATAGATGTGTAAAACTTTTAACAACAAATTAACAATGCTTGATGGTCAAAAGTTGTATAGCATCGCATATAGTTGCGTGCAAGTAAATGAATTGGAGAGACGCATTGCATTGTATACCCTGTTTTTCTTTACATGATCAAAATTATAGCAATAAATGTATGAATACAGTAGTGATGGATAACCGGTAGCCAGCCAATGTAGGGGCGTGTAGTGGGCGATACAAATCGTATATAGTTTCAATATCTAGATATCGGTACAATATCCAATATCTATATATCCGACGACAGAGTAACTATATATTTAGATACCGATAGATATGCATACCACCGCCATAGACTAATAAACGTTGTCGTGAGATATCTACACCGAGCCAACTGATTCAGATTTCGACAATATCGCATTGTATCCAAAAATCTACGATATCGCAGTTTTGGTTCGGTATTACAATACGGACGTTACGCAGTGTGCGGAGTGCTACGCGCGCGGTCGGAGGTGATTTATGTTTTAGAAACGAGCGCAAGAGTTCGATACGCTATTATTTTGAACATTATGTAGAAGAATATAGAGTTTAATACTGAATACATTAATGATATTCTAAACAATTAATTGAGTGAAAATAACTAACTTTTAATAAACCTCAAAGGATTTAAAAAAATCATGGTATGTGATTACTTTAGTAAGTATAATAAAAATTAGAATAAATACATTTACCATGACATTCTCGCCTTAACGTGATTATGCTCCGATTTTATTTTTATACTTACTAAATTCTTTTAGTAATGCGGCCATCGATATATAATAATGAATGTTGCGCGTTAGCTTAGATGCATACAAACTCATAATATTATTGTAAATAATTCATTATCAAAAATTAAAAACATAAATCTACTTACCAAAAAAAAAGTACTTATCGGCTTTCATTTCAGAGTGCCATACATAATTTTATCAATATCAATGAACATAATACACACATACATTTACTGATTTCGAGTATACAGTTAGAAATAAAATACAGTGTTGTATGTATATCAAACAAAACCGAAACCTAAACATAACAATATCTGTTTAGTTCGGAGTGGTTCGGAGGTCTAAACAGATTTTGACCAATATCTAGATATTGAAATATATACAATACCGTATCCGATATTCAAATCCTATATATAGATACGGTTTGATTCAGTAAAAAGTTTTGTAAAGGCGCCTTTTGTAAGTTTTGTAAATATTACAGTTGCCTAAGCCAAAGACAATTGGAATGGTTGAATATGACAAATTGAACAGGGTATACGTTGTTATATGTATAGTGAAACAAGGAAACGTAAATAAATATTATATCCGTATTTAACGTGGGTTATCTTTAATATCTCGTAATTACACTCACACTGGGAGTAAAATTTCAGTAAGATTACTGCTGTTCTCACTGTATGCAAATAATCATACTTACCTTTATTGAGAGAAAACAGTGAAAAAATGCTTTCAACATGCTGATGGTTAATGTTACAATTTTAGTTTAAAAAATATAAATAACCGGAATTTTAAACTAATTTGGTACAAAAGTATGTAAACTAACATCTATCCCCGAATGCACATCCGAAATGACAATAAACTCTGACTGGCAAAATTAATTGGGTGTTAATTATAATGAATGTTTATTAATCAATATACCTACTTATACATTTTTGTAAGTATCGACCATATAAATTAGCCGTATAATAGTGAAGGCTTTTTATCTTCTTTATGTTATTACATTATTAAATAATGGAGAAAAATTAAATTAGGTACATAAATTCTCGCCGGACTGGGAGGGAAAGGTTCCTAAAAATATATATATTATAATTAATATTAGTTACTCGTATTATGACATATTTTCCGATTTATATATTTAGCAAAACCAATGTCCATTGCATAGTTAGAGATAACATTTTACAATATATAAATTTATTATTGATATATAAATTAACATTGTTTTGTAATAACTACTTTTTTCAGGTCCAGCTGCCTTGCGATTGAGGACTATGCCATCTGAACAAGAAGTGAGATTCGGTACGTTGATAATTCTATTATTTTATATTAAGTTTACGAGAAAGGTTCAATTTGTGAAGTCTTAAAACTGTTTTTGATTTTTGCACGGTGTAAGAGTTTTATGGCACCGCTTCAAATATAAGAAACTTCCTTCTAATATGTTTATGTGAAACGTTTAGTTCAGGCTAAGTTTATCTCTATCATTTTAAATAAGTATTTAGTTTGTACAATAGGTAATTGTTTTAATATACTTACTTAATTATATTACAAATTATAATTATTAAAGGAGAAATCAAAGATTATTTACTATTTCTATTTATGTTAAATCAATAGTATAGATAGATCAACATGGGTTAATATACACTGAATCGTATTTTCCAAATAATAATTATAATAGTAATAAAATTGTGGGTTACAATAAGTAACATACAGTATAAGAAGAATACAGTATTTATGATAATGTGAAATTATTGCACCATTTTAAAGGCGTGGACGAACAGGTAAGGTGAAAATAATTACCAGAACAAATTAATTAATTAATATACTTACTAAGAACGCGAGACTTTTCTCAAGATGCAAATTCAATCGATTAAAAAGGTCGTTCCACGTTTTATAAGAGACAAATTTGTAACATCACCTTCGCATGTCGTTTGCTCATCGAAGGTCAGTGCTCTATTTGGGGCATTGTGCTGGTGGTGCCAACCATGGTTCACCAATCTGCTGACACCACAGCGACACCTCTAGCTTAGGAACCATTTCCTTCTGCTATGGGATACGCTTCCATCCGTTTACCATCGGGTAGGATTACGATGAAGTAGTTTAGGAGGATGGTTGTATTTATCATCATTCCCAAGCATAGCGGGCGTCTTGGAGGTCGCAGTTAATTTTAGTTGCATATTAAACAGAAGACTTTTCTGCCCATCTTCTGGCGTTCCCTTAGTCACCTTCTGCGACATTCATCGGCAAGAGATGGGAGTGTGGCATTCTTACCCGAATACCCCACTAGTTTATATTGAGTAGTATATAATATGTTTCAGGTAGTGTGTAGGAGACTCTACTTCGATAGTATAGATATAGTATATATTTGACGGGTCCATTGATCTAATGGGTGTCTACCCTGGCTGCTACCCGATGGGTTGTGGGTTTGATTCCCACCAAGTGTCTGGGTGTTATATATAAAACGAAAAATGTTTAATGAAATATATACTTTTAGACTTTCGCGTTCCATTATCAAACTTTATTTTAATCAGGAATTAACCCGACCGAAACGTCAAGCCAAAATATAAGGTAAATCGCGTTAATTCCCGATTAAAATAAAGTTTGATGTTTAATGAATTTTATTGAAATACCGAATGAACTTAGAGAATATTGTATAGTATGTAAAAATATAATATTATTATAATATTATTCCAAAGAATTATGTATACTATAAATACGTCATTTAAAGAATAAGGCTCAATAACCCTTAATCCTAGCTTGTTTGTTTGTTTTTACGGTATTTACGGTGGAGGACTTTCAAGGTTTTTACTGAGTATCAATATTGTGTTTTCTTACCTTTATAATAATTTAATATTATTTCTTTCATGGTGGTGGTACAGGATACGGTGAGTCGGCTTGCCTAACAGAATACTTTTGGGCAAATAAAAACACTTGGGTTCTTTAACATTTTTTGCCTGAATTAATATACTTATAATAGTTTTAATTCTGCAGCCGGGCGTTTTGCTTTTATAATATTATTTACAAGGTGTTCGCTGGTATTTACATTTTAAACACACAGCGTGAAAAAGTCACAAATATACTACTTATTTACTATTTTATAATGTAATTTGGGTTTTGCATGAACTCCACACGATAATACGGGTGAGCATAATGTACTTAAACAATTTAAAAAATAATTTGAGTTTGATTAACATTTTCTACTCTAAATTAACTCAAAAATACGTTATAGAATGCCAATGGGTAAGTTTACAATAACCAACCAAATTTCGAAAAGCTCTACAGAATCGATAAAATTTTCGATCTACGGAAGAAAGAGTACGATGAGTACAAGGTATTTCTTTGTTTGTTCTATAGGACGAAAATATTATCGCTTCTGAACCACTTCTGAAAATTTGAAGGGTCATTGAAAAATAACCCAGTACATATGCATAATTATAATTTAAACAACGTACATTTCATAGTTCTGGGGATACCATTACATTAAAATAAACAATAATATCATTGGTGGTTGATGATCAAATACTGCACGAAATTACATTAAATATTATCATGGCGCATATCATTAAATGCAATTGGGATACTAATAGAATTGGGATAAAACATTACTTACCTACTAAAAACAACTTTGAAATATTTTTGAATAGGAAAATAGTTTTATAGACATATCTGTTACAGCTATGTATTTTGTATTCAAACAAAGTAGAAAACCTTCGTCATCTATTGCACCACATAAGTAACTAGTGGCAGAAAACAGTTGTTCTTTTAGACTTGAAACTTAAAAATATTAATGATTAAGTAATCTATTGTAGCTTAATACTCGTTAATGACAAAGATCACATTGTTCCATAAATATTAGGTGTACCTATTCGAAAACAAACATCACGTTGTTCCATAAAAATTAGGTGTACCTATTCGAAAACAAACATCACGTTGTTCCATAAAAATTAGGTGTACCTATTCGAAAACAAACATCAGGTTGTTCCATAAAAATTAGGTGTACCTATTCGAAAACAAACATCAGGTTGTTCCATAAAAATTAGGTGTACCTATTCGAAAACAAACATCACGTTGTTCCATAAAAATTAGGTGTACCTATTCGAAAACAAACATCACGTTGTTCCATAAAAATTAGGTGTACCTATTCGAAAACAAACATCAGGTTGTTCCATAAAAATTAGGTGCGCCTAAAATGGGTCTATTTGTACAAGGGGGTCCGTAATACACATGCTTTATTAATTATTAAAAAATAATAAATACAGGAGCATACTTTTGCTACGTTACGCAGTTAGTTATTGGTTACCTGTATATTTCGGACCCTGGTTATGCTAACAGAATGCTGCATTATGACAAACGGGGGTCTCGTTTTTATAAATATTGTGCATATTTTAAATAATCGGATCTTATAGGTGGTGATGTGGTGTTCCAATGTCGTGATGAGGGCCCAAGGAGAGCACCAGTCAGATGGGTTAGAGAAGGTGGTAAGCCTATCAAGCCAGGCTCAAGGGATGTTAATGGAAGATTAGAAATGGATAAAGTGACTGTAAGTTGTCTCCAAATATCCTCTTTATTGCATCATATAATATGCAATAGTGAAAATTATTTATGGCTCTAAAAACTACAACGTCTTTCAGACCGCTGACGCCGGCGTATACATCTGTCAAGCCACAGGATTCCTTGGACAACCGGGATCCGAAGTTAGAGTGAGGTTGGATGTGCAATATGAACGTAAGTATTACATTGATTGAATGGAAATTATCTTAATATAGAAGCATTCTGAAATAAAAGTAATATGTAATCTGTAGCCTGCGTGGCGCTGATTGCTTAATTATCTTCTTTTATCGTGATAATGTGATCCTTGGATGCGCATAATACGGAACACGTTCTATAGTCTCCTAGGTACAATAACAGTTAGGTTGGATGGAACTCCAAAATACCAGCTGTAATTTTAAAATACATATCTCGATTGCCTTGCTTAACATCTTTTAAAGTGAATAATATTACTAACTTTTATGAGTGCGATTACTTGTTTTTGTTCTTAGCACCTGCGACTAGTCCACCATTCACAAGTTGCCGAGCCGGTGAGGCTACTTGCGGTAACGGAGAATGCATCCCCAAGGCCGCAGTGTGCGATGGTAGAATCGACTGCAGCGATCGATCTGACGAGGAGAACTGTCGTAAGTATACTAAAACTTTTTAAACAACTTATGCCCGGTCCCTATATCTATGAAACGTTGAGTCGTTTTAGTAACGAACAGTAACCTTTTTTAACCAGACGTTAGCTGCAACTGTTGCTAAACGTAAAATTTTGTAGAGGACTGAGTGACGCCTCTTTAGTAGTTACTTGATTACTGTAACAAATAACGGGTCGTTGGTGAAGAAACTAAATGGATGTTCTGATGGTAAGTGCTGCTACTGCCCTGCCACTCGTCACCACACGGTAATTTCACTAGCTAAAGTGTATTTTAAACTGGAACACAGCAAAGTTCACAAATTACTGTTAAATACTTAACCCTATAATGTTACGTATATATTAGACTTCTAGTTAGCATTGTACAGGATCTGGCTAGTCTGTAATCAATTACCTGTTTGACTCTAGGATAATATTATTATTAATTTTTCGTTCAGACATGACATCTAAGTGTCGACATCTAATTTTCATGCGGGCCTAAAAAGACCATTTTAATCATTTCATCTAAAAAGAATTCGTATTCTGCATTCCCAGCTGATTTTTCGCAATTCCTGTAATTTTCGTAATATGATCACAAATTTTAGGTGAATCATACTCATTCATTTATTAGCACTAATTAGCAGACTCATATTTGGTGTTAATGCTGCCATACGAATAAGAATTAAACCGTAACTTCTTCATACTATGATTCACCAAAAGTGGCATTTTTAGACCGCATTGATAATTATATTGCAGAATATTATCAGTTTGATTCCTGTTCCATAGTGCGATCGTAGATAGTAGATATTGTTAGTGGCAGTCATACAATTAGATCTTTCTACACAGACCACGAGGGATTGTGTGAACCGAATCAGCACAAATGTGACAACGGCAAATGTGTACTCAAGAGCTGGGTATGCGACTCCGAGGATGACTGTGGAGATGGCTCAGATGAGCGAAACTGCGGATCGAAGCCATTCGACAGCCAATGTTCCGCAGTGGAGTTCAGTTGCTCATCGGACAGTCTCTGCATACCTAGAAGCTATCATTGTGATGGACATAACGACTGTCCCGACGGCAGCGATGAAATTGGATGTAGTAAGTACATTCTATATTTGTACATTAGTCTATCACCAAAACTGTTAGACTGTTATACTAACATGGAAAATTGCTTATTCATACTGTACAAGTCCTAACTGTACTGAAAAACTCTGTGAGTTAACAGTCGCTCTCATATATCGTAATGAGTCATTATTTTATAGTTACAAGATTGGAATTTGTATGTATTATTGTAAATTGTATTTAAAATCTACACGTACATTACAATGATCCATTCATGGATACTGACTCTTTAAATAAGGTTGATGTCTGTTTAGGTATATTAACGGACAAATTAGAAGCAGTTAGGTAGTTAATCCAAATGTCGTAGGTCCAATACCTACGTAAGACAAACACTTGTGTGCTTTAAGACGTCCGTTTTTTTCTCATCTCTAAATTGTATACCTACCTACAAAATTTGGCTAAAAGATAGCTGTATCGATGATTGATAATTAAATTTCTGTCATATAATTACTTGCTCTCTATAGAGGATCTTGATAATAGGTGTTCATCCACGTTATTCCAGTGCAGATAGGACCATAACTTATCGGATCCGGTGATAAATTGAACTAAATGTTGTTTACAGTTATGATTCACGTGACTCAACCACCACTACCGTCGAATTTAGTACTAAACCCAGGAGAAACACTCATCCTGACTTGTCGAGCTGTCGGTGTGCCCGTGCCTTTAATATCGTGGCGTCGCAACTGGGGTCACGTCCCACCACAGTGTGTCTCCACCAGTGTCGACGGAGTCGGTACTCTGACTTGCGATAACATACAGGTACTGTACATTTGTATTACCGTTGTGAAATATGGTTACCTTGATGCGGTGGTATTATTTTTTTCCGAAGTCTCTATAAATGTCGTTGTGACGCTTATGCCACCGATGGTGCTGTAGCGGGAGGACAATTTTGATACCAATTTATCTAACACTCTCAGATTGACTTCGACTTAAAAAACAAAAATTAGTATTTTAGTCAAATACAGAGTGTAAATAATCCTCGGCCTGGGGCATTCGGGCAAAAAGCCTGACTACGAACAAAATGGACTTTAAATTACATTATGCATACATATCAAATATATACGTCTCGTTAAGACCTTTCATTTGATACCCATATTGATGTTTTCGGAAGTAAAAAAAGAACTGGTAAAAATACAAATTTTTGAAAAAATATATTATAGCTTAAGTCACTTCCACAACTGAGTCGAAACTAAAGACATATCACAAGTCAAAATCCATCAAACCGTTTATAGGCTGTAGGCTGTGCCAAAGAAATAAATATACATACTGTATACATCCATACTTACAAACATACCTATTCTTAAAAAACATAGCCCTGTTCTTGGGATATTCGGGCACAAACTGTCGTATGTGTCGTATACAGTATCGTAGTATAAATTTATGTAGGTATATAACTCTTTGGTTTATCTGATTCATTTTATAAGAAAAAATATTTTATGTTATTCATCAAAATAGTATTACTATGTTTAAGTGTAATTGTTTTGCTACATTGAATAACAGTCTGTATAAGGTACGTATTACTATTTATTTAGATAGTGTGTGGTGGGTTATTCTAACCTGTTGGAGATTTCACGTTATTAAATCGACACCTTGTATAGGTACATATGTTGGCAAGAACTGACGCTTACGTGAAGATAATATTACAACCAATTGGTTGTTAGAAATAGAACACATAATGACTATACCAAAATCTACATATTGAATCTACATTTAACTTACTCATGTTAATGATTTAATGAAAACATTTGATGAGTTAATGTTTTTTTTTTGTAGACCGACCACAGTGGTGCGTATTCATGCGAGGCGATTAGCATCATGGGTACCAACTTTGCGACACCTGACGCAATTGTCTTCGTCAACAATACCGGTCTATGCCCGCGAGGATATTTCAACAAGTAATGTTCCTAATATCACTAATCAAACTTCCTATACTCTCTTGACAAAAGATGTGTAAACCGCTTTATAACTACGTTTAACAGTACATCCTTAAAAATCACTTAATTTAAACTACTCACCAGTTCTAAAAGCCGTTCTGTAATTTTTTCTACTGTTTTTATAGTGAGGCGCGTTCCGAAAGCGAATGCATCCCATGTTTCTGCTTCGGAGAGTCTACCCAATGTCACAGCGCTGATCTGTTTACGTACAACATGCCGACTCCTCTCGGAGAAGGTGGTACCAGACTCGTCGGTATAAAGCAATCACCAAATGGAGAAGTACAGTTGGACTCGCAGCCGATAAACAACCAATATTTCTACGAGTCTCTAAGAAACGGTGCTACGGTTAGTTGCAATGGACCATGGTTTCTTTTTGATTGAAATTATCAGTCAAATAATTTATCTTATTTTAAAATATTAAATGCAGGTAACTAAACTCGCCGGTCAAGGGTGGTCTAGGTCGGACTCGCACCCATACCTTACCCTGCCGGAGACATACAATGGCAACCAACTGACGTCATACGGCGGTCACATCAAGTATACGCTCTCACCGCAGACTCAGTACCAAGGAAACGACAACTCAGCACCTACAATCATCATTAAGGTACATTATTGGTAATGCTAACTATGTATCTTTTGCCGGAGCACATGGAAAGTATTTCTTAACTGTTTAATTCTACTCTCAGGGCAAATATGGCACTCTAGTGCACGCATCCCGGTCTTCTGGATCGAGAAATATCGAGATTGAAGCTCGTTTGACACCAGGAGATTGGATGAAGAGCGACTCGAATGGCTTACAGCGTGCTTCCAGAGAAGACATCATGATGGCGTGAGTATAATTATGTTCATTTATCGAAATATTCAGAAATATACTTATGATCACCTTCAGCCGGCTGACGTCCACTGCTGAATGAAGGCTCCCACTTAGAGCGGGAAGTTTGCGATTACTGCAATATATAGGGAAGGTCTATTGTCTTGTCGGCTGATGATATTAATGTGTTGATCATTTTAAGGGTATCACAAACCCATTCAGAGTAAGACATGGTGACTAAAGAGATATGCCTACAAGTATCTATGTAAATAATGTAACCTATATTCATGGCGTTTGTCTATCATATCTTTTTCTTCAGTTTGGATGACATTGAGATGATTCTCCTTCGTGCTGACTTCAACAACGCTGGCGTGAACATCAGCAACTTTGCCATGGAATCGGCTCAACATATTAACGTAGGTCTCGGCGCAGCTAGCCTGGTCGAAGAGTGTACTTGCCCTAAGGGATACGAAGGCTTATCTTGTCAGGTAAATTTGTAATTCTGTTCTTCTTCTATTTTAGAGCGATAGGTACTGCAGCATAAGATTGACGAGTCTAATTCTGTTGTTTTACCAAATGCCTATTTTTTTGTAGAAATGCGCATCAGGTTTCGTTCGCAAGAGTACTGGCGCATGGCTAGGCGCTTGTGTGGCCGAGGAATGTCCAGCTGGTACTTACGGCAATCCCTCCATTGGAATACCATGCAAACCTTGCCCATGCCCTCTAACGAATCCCGAAAACCAGTTTGCTGGCTCTTGCTCACTGAGACCGGACGGAAATGTTCAATGCGATTGCTTCCCGGGGTAAGATTATTTGTAAATATATTGCCTGAAAAAGTTTCGGTTTGTTTGTGAGTAGCATCCATCTCTTGTCGGTCTTATTTTAAGTCGTTACTCATTTGGCCCGCAGCTACGAAGGTCAACATTGTGAGTACTGCGCATCCGGCTACGAAGGCAACCCACTGGTTCCTGGCGACAGATGCCAGCAGAAGCCCACCAACAACTGCAACCCGACTGGAACCAAGTCCATTCGTCCACTGGATGAATGTGAATGCAAAGATAATGTACAGGGTCGATACTGCGACCAGTGCAAGAACGGCTCTTTCTACCTCTCCTCTGATTTTAGGTATATTCTTAATGTAGATTGGTTGGTAGTAGTAATTGATGTGAATAACCGAGCAGTCTTTAATTGCTTATAGGAACAGTGTTGTTTGCAGAAAGTCTGAATCCATCTGAAACTTCACATCACACTCCCGCTCGTCATCTAAAGCCTAATGCTATGAATTTTCTTGAGCCTAATAATCTCTCCAACTATAATTTATACACATTGCTATTTAACCACAAACTATCTCATACTCAGATAGCGCCACTTGGAGGCTCACTTGCGTAATGCCACTACATATATATTTTATATTGAAGTGATACTCTCAAATACTGAGACTTGGCTTAATGTATTCACAGACAAGGCTGCGCCCTCTGCTTCTGTTCGGGTGTAACACAAAATTGCAAGAGCAGCAACTTCCGTCGCAAAACCATCAGCGTTCAGTTCAACGTGCCACAGATTGTGGACCAAGTGAAGGTTTACAACAGCGCACCGTCTGGCCAAAGCGGATTCGTTCGGTACAAAGCGCCTGTGGAGAGCGACATCAGGCCCCAACTCACGCGAGGAGATATCAGCTTCCAACGCAGCGCAGACCAATCTACCGTGTACTATTGGAGCTTGCCTGATAGGTCAGTTGTACTTTCACAGTTAACTTAGTTCGAGATAAGCTGTACGTCCATCTGATACCCCCATAGTATTACACTGCAGCTCGTCTCGTGCAAAATTCCTAATGAAATCTCTTGTGCCCTGTAGTTTTACTATACAACTACATTGCCGTTTATACATACCACTGCGGTGGTACCTACCTAGACGGTCCCGTGTACAAGGGATTTACAATTTATAATTCGAAAATACGATAAGTAAGTTTTGCGACGTCAAAGTCTATCTAAGCAAGCGGTCTCGTCGTCAGAAGGTGTAGGTACCCACAACGATGCAAACAATTATCACAGTATTTTGTGACTGCTGTCTCTACAGAAATTAAAGATTATTCTGCGCTTTTATTTAATTTATTGTCTTATATTTTGGCAACAAGGTGCGCAGGTTCGAGCCCCGGTTTGCAGCTCTGATTTCTTTTATTAATAATTTGTGAATCGTCTTTGTGCGATTGTTACTAGCTTTCTGGGAAAGAAAACATCGTAAGGAAACCTGTCTGAAAAAGCCTAATTAGCTTTTGAATGACGTGTAAAGTCCGCCAACCCTCACTTGACTAGCGTGATGGACTGCGGCCTAAGCCCCCCTCATCTTGAGTGGGGGCCCGTGCTCAACAATGGGACATAAAGAAGGGCTGGTGATATTATGCTAATATCATTTTTTTTGTTATAGTTTTGCCGGTGACAAAGTGACGTCATACGGCGGCTATTTCCGTTATACACTCAAGAACGTTCCCACTTCGAACGACCGCAGATTCAGGAATAATGCAGCAGACATTCAACTGATAAGCGTGAGTCGCAGTTTAACTTGCTGTAAATACGTAAATAATAGGTTGATTTTTAATGCAGGGTTCAATGCGTCGTAAGCAAATCGCCCTTTTTTTGTTTTTTTTTTTTTTTTTTTTTTCTAGGTTTAAATAAACAACTATGTCTTATGTCATATCTTCTACCCCGAGTACACATACGTGTACTGTACTAACTAAAATGTTCTATTTTGCAGGACAACAGTTTAACTTACCACTACGTCGGCAACTTCGTACCATCACAAGACGGAATTTTGAACGTCACTGTACAACTGCTGGAGAAGGGTTGGCAAAGGTAATATTCATGACTCTACATAATTCAAGAAACACGTAGTATTCATATTTATCATAATAATTATTGTGTCCTTCTCTCCTTTTGAGAATAATTGATATAAATATTATAAAAATTAAAGTCTAGTTCAGTAAGATTTTTTTATACGTATGTAAGGCTTTGGAGCCAAAATTGTAAAAGTACACCTAACAAATAGCTACTCGTATAGAGAAGTCTTGAAACTATTTTTATCTACAGACCCGACGGCAAGGAGATAGCTCGGCAACACTTCCTGCTTGCTCTGGCCGATGTCAAGACGATCCTGATTAAGGCTTCGTATGCCGAAAACGCGCCCGTGTCATCGCCCGTCAGTGCCAGCATAGATGTCGCTGAAGCTGACGCCTACGGCCCGATGGCGGTGCACGTAGAACAGTGCACTTGCCCAGCTGGATATATTGGCACCTCCTGTGAAGACTGCGCGCCTGGTTACACGAGGTTAGTGCTGTTAGCTATGTAATGAACTTTCACTATTTCAATAAGATGACCAAACTTTTTCCATTGTTGTCCATGTGGGTCAATTTTGTTGGTGGTTTAAAGAACTAAAGATTTGTCGCTGTGAGGTTACAAGCGCAATTTTATAAGTTTTTTTTTCAGTTGAATTGAGAAATTTCTATTTTTGAAGTATATTAGGAATCATACTTATGTATTTATTATCAGGTGTCGTATGGTACAGAGATTTTGTACGGTGCGCAATATTTAGATTTTGCTTGGGCTGAGCTTGGTTAAATGAGGTCTCAATATTTTGATATACCTCAAAAACTTTGAATTTGTTTTTTTTTTATAATGCTTCTTTCGATTATTGGTAATGTATAGAAAACTGTCATTTTACGGTTAATTTGTTGCAGGAGTACCGCTGGTCTTTACCTAGCACTTTGCGAACCTTGCGAGTGCAACGGAAAGTCTAATATGTGCAACCCTGAGACTGGTGTTTGCTACGTAAGTACTTTATATGTATTATCTCCGTTGTATCTGTCTAAGAATGGGCATGCATTCGCTGATGCAGATCAAAAGTATGTGTGGCAGACAAAACTATAGTAATATTCACTTTGTGTGAATCATAATTATTGTGTATCGGGCAAATAAAGCGTGTAATTTTAAAAACTAGCGTTAAATAGCACACAGTTGGTGAAAAATAACGACGGTAAATTCTTTTCTTTATTTTCTTTCTTTATCTTATTTATTCTTTATCTTTATAATGCTTTATCTTTATTCAAAATTCTTTATTATACATAGGCCTCACGCACGGGGGCTCTTACATATTGTCATTTTACAACTACCACCGGATCGTAACGCGACCTCCACTGAGAAGATCCGGAAAGAAACTCAGCGGGCTTGTCTTCTTTCAATATACATAGATACTAAGTATTTTTTAATAATTTTACAATAAATATACTGATCTTAAACTATAAACTTGATAAGTATTACTACGGGCTTATGATATAATTTGGTCAAAAACCAAACATAGCACTGGAAGGCCACTAGAATATTATATTATTTTATTAGAACAATTTTATTTCAAATTACTAATTACACAGGACTGTACTGACAACACGGATGGTGAACATTGCGAGTTATGTAAGCCGGGCTACGAAAAGGACCCCTATGGGCAATGTGTCAACACTCGACTACCCGAACCATGCCAGTAAGTAATCACTGCGATTATAATATGTATTCTATTATCATACATGTATGTGGTTAGCGCTCCTGGGTGCAGAAACTGAACTAGAGACTCAGCTTTGCCGTCTATCGTAATAATACCGCTTTAATTTACATTTTTTTTTACTTCTAATTTGTAGTGTGTTTCAGCTTTAGGTTATACAAAAAGCTATGTTGTATATAAACTGTAGTATTGAAATTCGGATACCTGTTTACAATTTGGAATTATTCCAGATGCGATCCTCGAGGAACTTCTGGCCCTTGCGACAATTCCGGTATATGCTACTGCAAACAAAACGTAGAGGGTGAATCTTGCGATCGTTGTCGACCAGGCACGTTTGGACTTGACGCAAAGAACCCAACCGGCTGTCTAGCGTGCTTCTGTTCCGGCGTGACTACTGACTGCCATGAGGTACGTTCCAATCATAATCCCTGATTAATCTAGTTAGAAACTAGAAGTAGAGACAGCGGCGTAGCTACCGCTGTATCAGCCTTATCAATGATACGGGGCCCCGCGGGCTACAGGGGCCCCGAACATGTGAAAGCAACAATTCGTCAAATTCATTTTCTCACATAATCTCTTAGGCCGTACCATCATTAGGGCCCCCCCAACAAAATTTGATACGGGGCCCATCTAAGGTATGCTACGCCACTGATTAAAGAAAATGACGCATATTAATAACCATAAAGTTAGAAGTAAACGAAAAAACTACCCGACATTTTTTCACTACTGGAATATGCTGATCGTTAGAATTAAGACCTCTATGTGGTTTGTGTAAAATTACACTAATAACATTGTGTCTTTTGGCAGGCTAACCACTATACAAGGATACCGATAGCCGCCCCGATGTTATTCGAAAACTACGGCGGATACACCATCACAGATTTATACGGTGACAAGGTCATCAAGGACCACTTCTTGCCACAGCCCGAGGAGAGCGAGTTGATGTACATATTCCAGTCCAGACCTGACGCAGTGTTGTATTGGTCTCTACCAGTCTTCCCTGGTAAGCAAGCGATTGGTTTTTCAGCTGGAGACCAAAAAAAATGTATTTGTCCATGAGTCCATAGAGATTTTACCTTGTTTATTTAATAAAATTAAATTATTAAGGGTTTTAATGGAATTTTTTGTTGACTATGACAATATATGCCATTGATTTAACCTTTTTCTTGCAGGTAACAGAGTCCTTTCTTACGGTGGATCTATATATCTAAGACAGAAGTTTAGTTCAGACGTCTACGACACATCAGAACCCGGCACAGATGTGATCCTGGAAGGCGATAACCTATCCTTGTTCTGGACCAATCCGAACCAATTCAGATCTGGGGAATCATTCGTAAGTGAAAATTCATGGTTAACAAAGTAGGTATACCCTGTTTTTCTTTACAGTATCAAATTCTGAACAGAAAATTAATGAAAACAGGAGTAATGTCCGACCAAAGACAATGGTGGGTGACATACAACTCAATCAATCGGTAATCAGTCTAAATTGGTCGGCCATATAGATTCCTACATTTATTGTTCCGATTTCGATCTAGTACATAAAAACAGGGTATACTTAGGTTAGTTGCTGTGTTAACACTGTTACTATCATCTAAACAGGAAAGCATCAGCGTTCGTGCTGCTCGTAGAGCTTTCCAAAATAATATAGTATTCCAAGATGTTGCTAAGCTCCTATCGTCTCATTACAAAAAGTAGTTTAAACCTAAGTCTAAACCCGGGTCTAACGTTAAACTGCTTTTCGTAATACGACTGCTATGGTTTAATTGGTGAAACATTCAGTTTATCCATCATAAATGCATAATTTTCTGTCTGGGGTTGAACTCTTAGGTTACAATTCTTTTATAACATTCTGAAGAAACCATGTTAGATGTAAGGGATCTTAGAGATCTGAATCAAAAAATATTGGAGGTTACCGTTAATGTCAGATTTATGTTTTCTGGCCCCTTGTCAAAATATTCTCTATTTGTGCACACATACACAGACGTATGTACTTAGTTCAAAAATATTGTTACAGAGCTACCAAATTCCACTTAGTGAGGCCGGCTGGTACATCCAAGGTACTACTACCGCGGCGACACGAAGCAACTTCATGAATGTATTGAGGAATCTGAAGAGAGTACTGGTCAAGGCCACCGTGGTTCCCGACTTGTACTCCACATCAATTGCTGACGTGTCCATGGACATCGCTACCCAGAGCTACGAATCAGATTTGCCGGCTGCCAAGGGTATTGAGGTATGTATTAATTGTCGAGTATGCTATTTTCCATCCCGCATATGAAGTATAAGGCCGCTTATATACGCTAAGTAAAGTCCCCGGGCCTCTGTAAGAAATCGTGTTGTTTCTACACACGAACTGTGTACACTGCTTCGGCGCTGACCAAAAGTATTGTCTGCGCTAGACCCGACCGCGCGAAGTTGCTGCGTTGCGGTAGAGGGGCGGGGTAGGCGAGGTGGGTATTATTATCAGTCTTGTTTAGTCTACCGTACCCTACACACGACTGCCTGAAAACAATCTTTTCGTTTACACGTTCCTATTCTTCTTGTCTCCAGCAGACACGATAAATTTTCGTTACCTAGATCCGACAAAACTATTGTCGTGTTTTGAAATTTGGTCATATCTGAAGTAGACTTGCTAAAATTTCTAGGTATTTACAAGTCGAAACTACTATTTCGACAATATTTTTACATTCATTGAACCATACTACTAAAGTCTCACCGCGAGAACTGCGACCTCTCCATTATGATAGAGTCATCTCTCTGGCCTCTGCTACAATTTTCAACGAGATTTTCCACTGCCTAAACATATTAGTGTTTATCCAGGTGTGCATGTGCCCCGTGGGCTACACCGGTACCAGCTGTGAGAGCTGTCAAGTCGGCTACTACCAGGACGCTCAGGGCTATTGCCGCCAGTGTCCATGCAACGGCCACGGTTGCCAACTTGACAGTTACGGCCAAGTTATCTGCAACTGTGCACCACCTTACAAGGGACCGGACTGCTCAACCATTGGTAAGTAAATAGGTACCATTTACTTATTTTTTAACTATCTTGGATAAAGCAAATTGTACAGTAAGTTTTGATGATTCGATTCCACTGCCTGCTTAACTATTATTTTTATGAAATGGCCTATAGGATTAGTAATGGAACTTCATCCGAAAATCCACAAGGCCAATCTCGACGATAAGCTGTTGAGAAAGGTGACGTTTACCTGCAAATATCGAGCACCAGAGCCTCTTACTATAAAGTTCTACCACGAGGGCGAAGAACAACACCCGTCCAAATATTACAACGAGTCAAGACTGCATAAGGATGGGTGGCATGGGGCCCACAAATGGCAAACTGTTTGGGACACGAGGAGGCAAGGCGAAATCTACGAATGTCATACCATCACTGAAAAGGGATTCACCCTCGGCATACTGACGACAAGTTTGCCAGAGCAAGGTAGCCGATCATTCCCGGCGACGCTTCTGGAGCCCACGTTGTCCGTCCACTATCATTTGTTCCGTGTGACACCAATCACAGGAGTTTTGTCTCATTAAAAAAAATCATGGCGAAGGATAAAATAATACCAGCTGATGTTATTTCACTTATGTCGTGTTCGTTTATACAGTTCCGTTGTGCGTACTGTCCACTAAAATATCGTTCACTATTTCCGACGCTTATAACATCCGTATTAAAATGTTTGTGATTATGTTAAAATTAAATGTAAACTAATCGAACAATCATACACCAAAACAATACTCAGATTTATTGAGTTATTCAAATAATTAATTATTATGACAACTCTAGGCGGAGATTCGTCTACTTTGGAGCCCACTCGCCCGCCGCCGCCGCCGCCACCACCGTCCGTACCGACAGTCATCGTGAGGATCACAAGCCCCAAAATCAAGATCCAAGAAGTGGGCAGCAGTGTGAACTTCACCTGCGAGGCTCTGACCAGTAACACCAGAGCTCGCTTACCCGTTAAATGGTCTAAGAGCGGTGGCTACCTGCCATCGGACAGAACGGCAATCGACGAAAGTCGTGGTCTACTTGTGATCAGAAATCTGCAGGTGTACGACAGCGGAATATACATCTGTGAGAGCAGCGACGGAGTCAATACTAATCAAGCGATGGCTACTCTAAAAGTACCTGGTGAGATACACCATATTATTATAATAAGTTACTATGTAGCTTGAACTAAGTAGCTGGGATAGGGTTGTCATTGGTCATGGGCCAAATCAGTGACGTGCCTGGTTTCATCACGATGGTTCGATCGCCTTTTATGATTGGCAAATATTTCTATAACTACAATATGATTCAAATGGTATGTCGTACAACGGGCGGGATTCGAACTACCACCTCAGTTTGTTTTAAGTGATCCCTTTAGCCTCCGATTTATTACTAGGTGGTTTAATAGCAGTGTTAAAAATACTACCACCAAGCAGCAATGTGTAAACATTGCTGTGTTTCGGCACTAAATAATTAGTTTTGGTGTAATTAACACAATATCGAGCCCAAGACACTTAAAATAATGTATTTGCGAACGTCCTACTTAATAATCTCATCGAAAAATTTCCTCCAAAAAAAGGCTACCACCCCATACAAACGATTCTTATTATTATCGTGAATAAATTGACACCTAACTTTACATACTACATGCAATCATTACTGGAGCAGTCGTGCCGGATTGGGTTTTCTACGCAAAAGGTCAGTACGCCTATAAATGGGTAATTATTTAGCTACGTATTATTACAAAGTTCTTGCTGAAACTGAAACAAATCTCAAATAAAACAATTCAAATCAAACTAAGTACTTTTACGGATATTATCGCGGTTTATTCTAGATTTAACTATCCCCATAAAAATAGTAAAATCTAGAAGAAATCGCGATAAAATCCGTAAAGGTAGTTTGATTTCAATCTCAACTAAAAAATATTTCAGGCAACGAAATGACGTACCCCGTCGTGGAAGTCACCCCTACCACCGCTGACTATTACGAAGGTGACAGGATCGAACTGGATTGCAAGGTGTCTGGTAACCCAGCTCCAGAAGTTCGCTGGCAGAGAGCCACTAATCGGCCGCTGCCACTCACTGCTAACACCTTCAATAACATGCTCATCATTGACAGCGCGAGGGTTGAGGACGCCGGTGAATATACGTAAGTATTACTACGTTAAATTTCTCTATTATTATGGCTTATTTGTGTCAAACTAGCCTATAATAAATTAGAAATCTCGTTGGCTCTCTTAAGGAATAATTTTATAAAAAATATTTCTTAAGGTACGCGTCCATTGGAACGCGCCGGACGAAACGCACGCACGGCACGCAACGGATTTTAGTTTGCTTTGTATGATTTTACATAGCGCTTCGTCCATTATCCGCGCCGGCATTTTCAGATGCGGGCCGTCAAAATCATAGAAAGCAAACTAAAATCCGTTGCGTGCCGTGCGTGCGGTGCGTCCGGCGCTGGCCAATGGACACGTACCTTTAGTGGTCACTATAAAGGTGTCTGCCCATTACCCTGAACTATAACATCAGTTTACTATGAATGAGTTCATTCATACTAAAATCATGGTATAGTTCGGGGTATCAGGTTAATAAATACTCTTTATATGAATTAATTAATTACCCTGACGGGCCTGTCGATTTAGTGGTCAGTTGCTCTGTCACTACTCAACAGTGGGTTCTATTCCCACCAATTGTCTGGGTGTTTTATAATCCAACAAAAAGTCTTACGGACACAGGACAGGAGATAGGAGGGTGCTATTTTAACCTACACACCCCACGGGTAGACTACCCCCTGACTATGTAATGTAAGCATTTAACTCTCGTGAACTAGGTGCGTCGGTACCAACACACTTGGGTCGGATGATCGCACAGCAGTGATCACAGTGCGTCCACGGCCATCGTGGCCATCCCGTGAGAAGTTGACCGTGTCCAATGGTTCGCCGTCAGTCATCGAGGGCCAGAACGTCAGGATCGTGTGCACTGGGTCCGCTAATTTACCGGCCGAGTCCATCGATTGGGTCAGGTGAGGAACAGTAACTAATATTCTATCACAATATTAGTTTTATTTAATTAGAATACACACATATATACTTTTATATTATTCTAAAGATTGATATTTTTATATTACTTAATTTTTTGATTTTGTTTCCCGATTAAAATAAAGTTAGAATACCTAATTCGCTGCGCTAAAAATATGAAAACGCTTTTGTTTCTGAACTCACTGATTTGATGTCGCTGAGTTTTAAGGAAAGGCGACGTTGTGTATGAATGAAGCCTCACTTTTAACCAAAGTAAAATTGCTAATTAGAATTACTGTTTACTAACCAAACCATATACACTACGTATTGTCCTCAGACAAGACAACGTCATCTTCTTATCGAACGTCCGCTCGGAGAACGGTGTTTTGCTAATCAACAAGGCAGTCCCAGAAAACCAAGGTGTATACATCTGCCAGTCGGCTGTGGTAGAGGTTTCCCCAGTGCCAGTGCTGGTTACCGTCATCAACCAAGGCCCCCCAACTGACGTGCCCAACATTACGGTCTCTGCAGACAGTTTAAGAATCCCGACAGGTGGCAGCGCCTCCGTGGAATGTAATCCTCTGGGACGCCCGTCGCCACAAATTACTTGGAAGAAAGTAAGTTTAAAATGAGACCGCTTAAATATTTACTATTCAGTTTATTATTTAAAAGACTGTAGTTGTTTCAAAAAACTTTGGAATAGCAGAGATAAAAATTAATGAGAAACGGGAGACTGAGGCGGTGGACATGAAAATACATTCATATTATTAAGTATATAATGGTGCTCTCAGTCCGTTAATAAATGAAAAAGCACCTTAAGCGCATTATAAGAGAAAGGAAAATTTATAATGTGGATTTTACCAGTGCCTACTATTTTTCTTCTACAATCTTCTCTTAGTTGGAGATCTTTCCCAGATCTTCTGTAGGGGATGCCTGTCTCTCTTAACATGCTACTGCTGTGATAAAAAAATAGCTTAAATCAAATGTCGCTTCTTCGAGGCTACGAGAATATCGTATAATGTGATATTATCTCCTGCAGCACGACGGAGAATTTGGCCGTGGCGTAAGTCAACGCGGTAACACACTCATTATTAGCAGTGCGCAAGAAGATGACCGAGGGTACTACGTTTGCGAAGCCTATGTCACCGGCAATCTCATCAAAAATATTTATGTCTACATTGATATTGAGAGTAAGAATTCACTTAAATACCCACACCCATTTCAATATTTCTCTGTTCATATGTTACAGTAAAATAATTAGGCAGTTCCGATATCAATCCCGGTAGAACGGGGCGCTACATAAAAGTTTAATGTTTATTTCCATGAGGTACAATATTCATACTAAAAGATAATTTGTTTTGCAGAACGTGAAATACCTTCAGTGGCTATATGGCCCGAGGGCGAACAGGCTGTGACTTTGGGCGGAGAATTTAGCCTTATGTGCAGAGTGCTTGGTGGTACCCCTGAACCAGACGTGATGTGGAGCAGGAACGGAGGCAGACCTCTATCTCAATATGCACAGATCCAACCAAATCACGTACTTAAGTAAGGCTTACATTTGTATAACAATGTACTGGAAATATAGCAAACTAGAATGTGAATATATCTTGAAACTGAAGGTTTTGGGTTAACGGCATCGATATACTATACCAACTAGATTAGCTGTCACGAACAAAATGACATCGAAAATGTGGTCACCGTTACATATACTTACACAACTATACACGTACACGCAAAACAATAATGTTTCTTACTGGCGTTTAGCAGTTCTTGTTCCTAATCATTCTAATCTAATCTAATCTTCCATCCCATTGTATTGAAAAGTGCACCAGTTGCAAGCACTTGTGCATCATAAAAACTCCTCCTCCTTCGTAGTTTACTAATTTTGGTTAAGATTTGCCACCGCGACCTGATCAGTTTATAATGAGTTATTAATAGGTATACTAGTTTGGTTTTGTAGTTTTATATACTTCATAGTTCTCTAAATTCGTGTATAGGTTTGAAAAGATCGAAGTGAACGACGAAGGCGAGTACACGTGCACTGCCACGAACCCCGCGGGCATAGCCAGCGCCAGCGCCATTATCAAGGTGCGGTCGGCTCCCGAGATCACCATCACCCCTGGTGACGTCATCACAGTCCTCAACGGCGACGCCCTCTCCGTGGAATGCAGGGCCAACGGATATCCCGAACCTATGGTGTCGATTAAGAGTAAGCTTTTTTTGTACATCAGATCATTTTGTCACCAAAACCGTAACGCACGGGTATGATACGTAATTGATACGCTGTAATGGGCATATTAGAGTGTATCCTGTTGATTTCCGATCCTGATACGTTCATAACACAGTCATGATACGGTGTAGTGGGCAGACTCCTTAAAGTAGAAGCGGATTGCTCAGAATCAGTAATAAGTAGGTACCTACAACCGATTACAGTGTTTATCAATCTACATATGTATGATTATTTTAAATTTGTATCATAAGGAGGGTTAAAAACTATTCAAGTAGGTATTTTTAATTTGTGAACCAGGTTTTATCCGGCGCAAGCGGTGTGTGGTCTGTTTTCTAGACGCCCACACTTTTTACATTATATATACATTAAGCGCAATCAAATTTATATTTAATTCCTAACATTTTTTACCTCAGTGGTGGTGGATAGATGAAGAATGGAAGAGTGCCTAATGTAACTGTTGTGTTCTGTAGCTGTTGGCGAATACCGCGAAGTGGTCCCGCCATCTCCTGGCTACGCTGCACTCCGAGTCAGCAGTGCTACGATCCGTGACGACGGTGAATACGTGTGCTCGGCGTCATCCCTCGCCGGGACCATAGAGGAACAGTTTGTGGTACGCGTCGAGAGAGGCGACGGTGGCTATGACGGCGGTGACAACTACATACCTGATGAAGGTAAGCCAATGGCCCCAATTTATTCAATTAAGGTAGAAATACTAGATTTGAATATTAATACTAAAGAAGACTACTAACTGACAATTTACACTGTTAGAGGCGCTACCGAAGTAAATAAATAGTTAATTTAGTAACCGTAGATAATTTTTGCTCAATTGGTAGAACACTTTTACTGAATGATCATTTACGGCTTTACGGCGCTAATATAATCTATCTATACATATAAAATTACTTGTCCGACTGACTGACTGACTGATTCATCAACGCACAGGCCAAACCGCTGGACCTAGGAAGCTGAAATTTGGACAGTAGGTTCTTCTTATGACGTAAACATCCACTAAGAAAGGATTTTTTAAAATTCGACTCCTAAAGGGGTTAAATGGGGTGTTTTCTTTTGTATGAAACTTTTTGTTGTATGGTTCGATTGACTTGAAATTTACTGAAAATATTCTCTAAATAAAATAAATCAATACGTGTTTCGCGAATTTTTAAAAACAACCTTTGGGGGTGCGTTAGGGGTTGGTAAACTTTGTATGAAAAAAAAAATAGCGGGCGAAGCCGCAGGGAATTGCTAGTAAAAAATAAACTTAAACAAAAGCAAACCAGTAAATTTCGGTGGCACCCAATTTTGCGTAAGCAAACCTACGCAGGATCGACCAATGGTATTGTATTATTTTCAATCTGACAATTTTTCAATTTTTAGCCCCGGAACTACGATTTTTCGAACCGGGGCAGACACTTGATATTGGCGCTACTCTCTCTAGCGTTTGAGATAATTACTTTAAAAAAACTCACAAATTAATATAGGTTGTATAATCGATGGCATTTTTCGTAAATGGGATATTCTGAAACCATTAATATTGTATTCTATATTACTTACGCTTTGTGGAGCAAATTTTTTATGTTTAATCATATTACGATTTTGACGCCCCCTGAAACTGCCGCCCGGGGCAGGGGCTGATTATTTTGGCATAGCTACGAACTAACCCGACAACCTGTAGTATGTGCGTTTATAAATAACACTCTCCCATCCCGGATGTAGGAACAAATGCAACACAGTCTAGGCACCACCGGTACCGTAGTGTCAGGATATTCTGTCGCAAAGCATCAGTGTGTTTAAAATTATGTTTAAGGCACTGCAAGTAGAGAAACTATTGGGCTGAATAATTTAATTAATGGCAGGTGACCAGCGACAGTGCAGTGAGACAAAATAACACCCAGACACTTGGCCGGAGTCGAGCCCACGATCTATTGGGTAGCCTGAGAATGTGCTAGACCAACAGGCCCATCAAAAAAAATCACATTTGTCCAAGGCTGGTGTAGGGCTCAAACCGCTCGCGGCCTCTAGGCCACCATCGCTTCTTGTCACAGGCACCAATAGTAGTACTCATGGATAAATAAACTAATACACAGGCGGCAGTGGTGATGGAGTCATCGACCCAGACGATAATCCAGCCGGGCCATACGAGACACCTAGCAGTCTGATTGCCTTCGACAACCAACCAGAAGTCACTATCTAGTAAGAAAATTTATATTAATACAGTTAACAATTAAGTATTAAAGCATAAAAATCCCGACCGCAAACAAAATTGACTTAACATAATTCATATTACACATGTATTTTCAACTCATCTCGTTAGGACCTCACGAACTTTGATACCCATGTTATTTTTTTTTTTTGGAAGTAAAATACATAATGGTGACTGAGGGCGGAGTGTAAAGCGTTTGTTGTCCGTGGTACCCCCAATAGAACCACCAGTGGTACCACGGACAAAAATAATTGTGGTACCACGGAGTTGTCCGTGGTACCCCCAGTGGTACCACGGACAACTCCGTGGTACCACCAGAAATAAATTAATTTTATTTCAATAATATTTTACTATTTTCGTTCATTTTGGAATCGTTTACTTGGTATCTGGGTTGGACTGTTTGTATTGCACAACATTACACATGAAATTTCAAAAATGTGATTTCTAAATACTAGAACCAGAATATACTAGAGATGTGGTATTGAGTAATAAAATCGACAAATTATTAACGGAAGTAGTACTAGGCTAGCATAAAACACAGGGGGTGCATAATCTTGTGCCTTGTCTTGTGTGGGCGGGCATATGAATGTGGTTTAGAGCTAACAGGTTTATAGTAGAAGTACCAGGGAAGCATAGGGCATAAGGAAGAGTCCTCAAGTCCACCTCCAATACAATTTTCAATGTGATTTTTAACTTCGTCCAGAATATACCTACTGGGGATGTGGTATCTATTAAGTAGTAGTACTAACATATTTATAGCAGAAGTACCAGGGAAGCACAAGATACAAGAAGATATATCGCCTCTTGATACATCCGTTACCCTCCCGGCCCTCACCTCTTAATTCGCGACACCAATCAAAACCAGTAAGCCAGACATACTCTGGATATCACAAGACGTGAGGACTCCTCCATAAGTACTATGCTAACCTGGTACTTCTACTATAAACATGTTAGGTCTGAACCACGTTCATATGCTCACACAAGATAAGGCACAAGATTATGCACCTGCTATTTTATGCTACCCTAGTACTTCCGTAATAATTTATCGATTTTATTACTCAATACCACATCTATAGTATTCTGGTTCTAGTATTTAGAAATCACATTTTTGAAATTTCATGTGTAATGTTGTGCAATACAAACAGTCCAACCCAGATACCAAGTAAAAGATTCCAAAATGAACGAAAATAGTAAAATATTATTGAAATATAATGAATTTATTTCTGGTGGTACCACGGAGTTGTCCGTAGTACCCCAGTGGTACCACGGACAATTATTTTTGTCCGTGGTACCACTGGTGGTTCTATTGGGGGTACCACGGACAACAAACGGTGTAAAGACATACACGACTACAATATAAGTCAAAATCCATCTAGCCGTTTACTTTAGGCTGTTGGCCGTGCCAAAGAAATAGACATACCTACATACATACATTCTATTCTTGGCGGCTATAAATTTGGGCCTGGTACCTACTTGGATTATACATACATACATGCTCTCAAAAAAACATAACCCTCCTTTTGGGGCAGTCAGGCAAAAACTTATTTCCACTTTGAGACCTTTGGATGATCACTGCTCTTTGTGTGACAGCTGTAACACGACTGGCACAGTTAGATGGGACAGGACCGACGGACCTCTGCAAAGAAATGCTGTACAATACGATTCACGGCTCATCATCTATAACGTAAGTATTATACTATGTTTGTGGTTAGTAGCTTTTATTGTTACTTGTTATCATAATTGCTTCCTTCCTTCCTCTGCTCATAAACGAGCTGAACGCGTTAAGCGCTGCAGCGCTCCGGTGCCTACCTCTTCAGTATCGACATTTAAGAGTGTAGAAGGCGAACTTATAGTCCGGTCAATTTAGACATTCGAAGTTACATAAAGTCCCAACAAGCTGAATTTTTGTGAAATTGTTCAAAACATAATTATAAACAATGTGTTATAAACAAGTTCCCCATCATTCCCCTGTAAGGAAAAAAAATTATTCAAGGTCAAAGGTCAAAAAAATGAGTTTTTCGCGATTTTCAGAAAAACGGTAAGTTTTATCATAAAAGTACCTCAGACAAAAATTGTAGATCATAAAATTATCTATAAAAAATGTATCAATACTTTTTTTCTTACGAGCCACCGTTTCTGAGATATAACGATTCAAAAAGTTATAAAAGTTGTTATCGTCATAATATGCATGAGTACGCCACGTATATACATCTAGAGTTGTTTCGTTAAAAATACTAAAAATAAAAAACAAGTTCAAAAACAAGGTCGTTTAGAAATTCGGGTATCATTGATATGAAATTATAAATTCTTGCCGAAATTTTGACCAAGCACCATTTTTTAGAAAGAAAGTGTTCTACTTTCGCCACTAAAATATCGGGCATTTTGACTCTTTTAATGTATCATTTGCTTATCACTTGTGAAAGGATTCTGCCTTTATGCTAGAAAAGGTAAAGGTTACCTGGAAGAGATCGCTCTTAGCGATGGCCGCATTGTTGCATGTCTTATTAATTTGTACATTTTTCTTTTAATATCTATATTTTGTATGCAATAAAGAATTTATCTACCTATTTTTATTACTTATATTACTGCTTATGTCACATATATTGATTCTAACGACGGTGCGCAGGTCTCGAAGAGCGACTCTGGTGACTACGTCTGCAGCGTGTACAACATATACAACGAGGTTCAGAACGCAGCGTACACCCGACTCATTGTCATTTCCAAGCCTAGGATCACTCTGAGACCACCCACGCAGACCGTCCGCCCGGGACAGTCGCCAACAGTAGAATGTGTTGTCGAAGGTGACGATATCCTACGCGTCGCTTGGAGACCCGTCGACAAAATACCCTCTGGGTATGTATCTTGTATTATTTAAGATGTACCTATTGAAACTAAATAAATATTCAATCGTCATTGCATAGTTGGAACTAATGTAGCAGACATTCACAAGACAAACAGGATTATCGTGCGGAAATTATTGTTCTGGGTGAGAATCAGAATTTCATTGGTAATCAAAATAACTTACGACTAAGTACATCACTTTATAATGATTCGACAACACATTTATATAAAATTGATTAAACGTATAAAAAAGGTGCGTCGTCTTCGGGAGCATTTAAGCGCAGTTTTAGCTCGCAATTATTTGTTCATCTAAGTAAATCTGCAGGCTTAGCACGATGTGCCAATCTTGACAGATGAGTGTGAGTATAACGTTACTATGACGTATCATTTCACATTTTTCTATAGAGAATGACGTTTCGGTGTAGTTAACTATGTCATACTCCACACCGATTTGTCAAGACTGCAAGTCGTGACAGGCCTGCTACTTTCTCTTAACTTCTTCGCTTGCAACGCACACTACGCTACGTTCACAACGACATTTCAATGAATAGTAGGCTTGCATACGGATGCGTCACGAATCACGTCAGGCTTATTTTCTACTGTAGATGACATTTGAACATCGAACGTTCGAGAATGGCACTAATTTTCTGCCTATTGTCTTGTCTACATTGCAACGCTACAATTATTTTATAGCGTACACTACATGATAGTTTTAATTGCAGCCGTGTTGACACACGATCGCCGACACTGATCTTCCACCAGATCGAAGTAGAGGACGCCGGTCTATATGAATGTTTCGCTGAAAGCCGATACGCTAACGCAAGCGCCACAGCTAAGGTCATCGTCAGCGGTATGTGGAACGAACATAAAACCTTTGCAAACAAAATAGCATGTAAAGTACCAAAAGTACACCGTTGAACCGGGAACACCATAAAGTCTTAATGACTTCGAATTAATCGCATCCTATATTCTAAGGAACTGGCAATACTAACAAATAAATGATGTGCCGTGAGAGGCTCGATATTAGAGACCGACTACTGCGTAAGTACTTTTCGACACATAAGCCAAAAAGCACTTTCCAATGGTTTTGTTGCGCTACGGGGAGAATTATTGGGTCTGCTCTGTGAGGAATCATCGCCGTTCATCACTTTTGCTGCCAGGGTCATTATCCCAGTGATGTAAATTAATACTGTTTTTTTCATATAGTTATTGATAAACTTACCATCAGTTGGGATGACACGGAGCACTAGATTACATTAAGTATCGAAAATATGTATATCTAAGTATAACCATTTATTTGCTAGTATTGCACTGAGGGTCTATGGATGGACACCCATTACATCATACAATAGTGTAATGTACAGGTCGCACTGTATGCCGAGGCACCTGTTATTTTATTTGCAGTTCATTTGTGCTGTGCGAATGAATGTTCGGGGGCACGTGCCCTCACACACGAAAGGCACACTTAGTTGAATGCTTCATTTTTTAAATTTGATTTCATCGACTGCGTATACAGTTCTTTAACGATACTTTTTATTCTCTAGCAAACAAATTCGGTATGCCCATTCGTTTTTAGTCAAACGTATCCAGTGGACAGCAATTTTTGCATTAAAAAGACACCGATTCCAGCCACGGCTTGCCGTCAGATATACTTACGTATTTTAAATCTAACATTTGTATAGTTAAATTCTATATAAGCAGTCGTATATTCTCGCTTGAGGGTTCATTTGAGTGCATGACGATAACCGTTCATAGAAGATACGGATCACTCGTCGTCGGTGTCGCACGCTAACGAGCAGTACGCGCACGCCGGCTCCGCGGTACACCTCAGCTGCAACGCGACGCAACGCAACGTGCACATCGTATGGACGAAGGACGGCCGCGCGGTCCCGCGCTCCGCCACTCTCAAGAACGACGGCTCCCTATTCATCAGACTCGCACAAAAGTCCGACAGCGGTCGATACGTGTGCAGTGTACGTGACGCGAACGGGAGAGTGTTGACTAGCAATTACATCAACCTGCACATTGAGGGTCAGTGCGAAACGATCGCAGATTAGCTTACCTACCGGTGGTGGCGCTCCTAAACCCAATTTTGCTTCGCCCCGCTGTTTAAAAATTTAACCAGGCATGCTTAGTAAATTGAATTGAGTAGCATTTTGATATTCCTAACTTAACCGCTCGCTTGTCCCGCTCGCACTCCCGTTGCCCGGCCCCCGTAGCGTTACCTGACACCGTTGCCCGGCAACAAACACTTATGCACCCCGCCGTTGTTTACAGCTGCGGCGCGCGAGTTGGATTTCACGCAATCGGTCCTTGTGAGTCAATTTGTTTAGAAAGATGGTCAAGTGTTATATTTTTTATGTTTACTATGAAACTACTTATACAATGTTATCTTTTGTTCCTCAGATTACGACTCTGGTGCAGAGTTATGCTGTGTTGAAATTGTGATTGCGCGTTTTAAAGCTCGTCTTGAATTTAAAAGCTCATAACTCAAAAATTAAAGCGATGATATATGGTTTTTAATCTTTGATTACGTTACTTAAATAATGGATAATAGGATAAGAAATAAAAACGTATTCTCGTCAATACATATTTATTAATTTACAGGCCTGTGATCCCATACCATTATCTGGCGCCGCGCGGCGTAAAACTTGACAAGGCATATCATGCACAAATATCATTTTAGGCATAAAATGAAAGTAACAGTAAATAAGTAGTTTTATATTCTTTTAAAACAAACAAAAATCATAGGGATAGCATTCACCACTTCTGATAAATATGAACATTTCTGAGACAGTTCCCATGCTCTCAGTCAAATCACTTTAGTTTTTCGTTTTTTTTTTGTTCTATATACTTATACTTTTCATGGTGGATTTTTATATCTACGTGTTAGTTATTTAAACAGCTTGATAAATACAATAGATCTTGAAGAACAAAACTCAATTTAACAAGAAAATCAGCAAAAATATCGCACACAACCCGCACCAAATCAACACTCAGTGACAAGAAAGAGAAAAAACGTTTAATTTTTTTTTTGTATTTTTTTCTCTATGGCTTGGATATTCGACTGAGATTAATAGGACGGGAAATTTAACGGAGAAACGAGATAAATAATACAAACTAAACCCTAGAGCGATAAAGACAAGTATATCTATTTTTATTCAACCGCGGTAGCATGGCGGCGCCATGTTAACTACTAGTTGACACGGGCATAGTAGACTGAATCGCGATGTTAACTACCAGCTAACATGGACGTTTTAGCGAATGCGTTTTGTTAACTACCCGTTAACACGGGCAAGCAAGCGGGTATACGTTGTGTTTAATTGATTTTATACCTATTGAAAGTAATGATTTTTTTAATACATTTTGTAATTTTTCGCTCGTAAAGGTATTGAATGCTTGGATTCGGAGTTACGTTGTTATGACTACAGTGGTTGCGTAGACGAGACGTTGCTATGCGATGGATTCAGAGATTGCCAAGATAATAGTGACGAAGAGAACTGTCTATCCAGGGATAAGCGTTACTCGGACGCAATTCTGGACCAATATATCACAGTTGATGGTAAATTTGGTGCGGGTGTGTTGGGGTGTTTTCTTTTTCGTTTAGGATGCGGGAGATCTGTTTTGTATCCATTACTAAGCGAACGAGCTGGTTTCCGTGTCATGGGAGTTATGTGTGTACTACCCTTGTTTTACGAGTGTCCCTTCTTCCATATGAATAGTTTTATTGAACTGTTGTATGTATTTTATTTTATATATTTGATTAGAATGATAGGTTCACTACTAACAAACTTGTTTGGCATGTGGTGTTGTTGTTAACTACTTTATTCTCGCATTCAGATGTGTATAGTTTTAGTTGAACTTCTGTGAACCTTTTGTTTGTGGATTTTTGCATGAGGGCTTTTTTATATATTTTATAGATATTGAATGCACTAATACTAATATTTTACATAATAATCTTCATTTTGAACATTGTGAGTATACAGAAATATACAGTTTTTTATATATGTGTGTTACTACTTTTTTCACTCTATGAGCTTTTTTTTGAGAATAAATATTAAATAAGAATTGTTATTTCGTGATTTATAACAATAGGTTGTGTATTTTAGGTCCTCGCGAAGTATCTCAGACATTGGTATCTATAGACAAGCCAACACGCCCATTCAGAGCCGGTGACAATGTTCAAGTGATGTGCAAAACCACGGGTAGGGATACCAGAGTGGAATGGCAAAGGCCTGGCACCAACCAATATGTTGACTCCTACGTAAGTCCTATTTTTAAACCCACACTGGACTGGCACCACAGGTCTTGCCGTACTGGTTCCATTTTATAAAGAAAATATATTACATACTAAATATACCTATATGTACAAATTATAATGAGTACCTACTGAAAACCGATTGCGACGAAAAGGATTCATATTCAAATGTTGCATTGTCTTGTCCTGTAAAGTCCTTTAAATTGCAACCCCTTATGAGTTTTACAATTATTAAGTACCTAAGTACATAAAAAATGTTTTTTTTAGATTCCCTGAAACAAAAATATCACCAATGTTCTACTTACATATAACTAATGTAAGATAAAGTCTCAAAATGATATGATAATGAATCTTAGCATGCCATAGAAAAATAAATTAACTCTCCCTTATGCTCGGTACACACGACAACGATATATCGTAACGGTAGCCATCTGACTGCGCAGACCGTTTGCGCAGTCAATCGAACGTCCTTGGAGTGTATACACGTCTACGATATCTGCGTCGATCGTCAGTTCCCAGCAGAAACTCAGACGAGAAACATGTCATCCACGATGGAAGATATTAATAATATTCTGGGACAAATTCACACACAGTCATCTGACCCCAAACTAGGCAGAGCTTGTACTATGAAAACCAGATAACTGATACTAATACTTACTTATATACTTTTATTTGTAAACAAATAGGTACTTAAATAGATAAATAACGCCCAGACGCTCGGCGGGAATCGAACCCACTACCTATCGGGTAGCAGCCAGGGTGTCTAACCACTAGATCAAGAGGCCTGTCAAAAGATCATGATGCATTTGCGCTAGCGTAGCTTATTTTGTGCAAAAAGCATTGAAAATTACGTAGTGTGCGGTGTAAAGACTGGCTACATAAAAGGAAGTCATACTGTCATATAAATTTATTAAATGAGTTGAAAATTGTCCCATTTGAGGATGGTTGAAGAGACTTACCTACACCTCCTGACTTAAGTCATCAACAAATTCCGCTATTATTATTATTGTCTTGCGACATATTGACGTGCGCCTACAGCAAGCGTTGTGAACAAACTGAACGATTGCTCCACAACTTCCGTCCACACACTAAGAAAAACTGTGCAAACGTGATCGACAACGATATGTCGAATAGATTTTGCAATTGTCTCGATCAACCAGAAAAATCTGAGACAATTTTGGTACACACGATCGATAAAACTGCACAAACGGTCTGCGCAGTCAGATCGCTACGATATATTGTTGTCGTGTGTACCGAGCATTAGGGGCAGTCAGGGAAACATTTATCTATTGCTTAACTTTTTTGTAATCACATTTTAGAAGAGTAGATGTTGGATCTGGAAAAAATATTTCAACATTTTTGCTTGTTTATTCAAACGTTACATAACCCAGGTAATTGCAAATAACCTTTTTAGACTTATGGCGGCGGGGCTATGCTGGTGATACAAAGTGTGACCTACCCTGACGCCGGCCTCTACAGATGTGTGGCGACTGATAAACATGGACGCACCAAGTACGATGACTTTAACCTTGAAATTGAATCAGGTACGGCACAAAATATTTAATATTTTAACTTTATACAATTTTAAGAGAAAAGTTACAAAAATACTAATTTACTATAGGATCTTCTGCGCCCGTGTACCCTTACGATGGGAATGACCGCGTGTCGCAGTACCAGGCCCGCTTGAACTCTTCAGTGGATCTGCCATGCAACCATAACCTGGAACAGCCTGTCTCCATTGAGTGGAGGCGCGAGTTCTCGCCTCTGTCGGCCGATATCCGTGCTAACCAGGTACAATATAAAACTATATTTTATAAACTACAGTTTTAGATTCAGATTTATTTGATTTGCTTCTGACGGTTCTATTTAAAATCGTTTTTAAGTCTAAGGTACCTTTACTTAATTTCATCTTTACCTAAGCGCCACTACTCATCACATTACAGATTAGTTAGTATAGTTAGTACTTAGGTAAGTATTTTTAGCCTTTTCACACCAGAGGAAATAATAATCATTCCCTTTTTCAAACCATGATCCAAACGTAATTAATAATTATCATCGAAACAGTTATTTAATTTGCTAGGATAAAATCGTGTTAAAAAAAATTGAACCGACTTCAATATCACTAAAAGTATAAAATAATTTAAATATTATAGAAGTTGGTTTTAGCGTACCTGCTGTGTATATTTGGCACCAACTTCAATAATATTTAAATTATTCTATACTTTTCAGCGATATTGAAGGCGGTTCAATTTTTTTTTAAAGATTTTGTTTTATACTTTTTAGTGATATTTTCATAAATAATGATTGAACCATCGAAGACGGTAAAATGATCTAGGTAGGTTATGATCACATTATCGTCTACATACTTTTGCATAATTCATGTTTCTTCAGAAACTCTTCCGGTCAAAAAAAAAAAATACAATTCATCCGGTCGTATCTAATGAAATTTGCATGGAATCATCATAGTAAGTAGTTTACTCTCTCGAATAAAAAAAGAATCATCGAAATCGGTTCATATTTGTCAGAGAAATGTAATGGAGAACATCAGATTTATGGTTTTTACCAGATAAATTCCTCCACATCATTCATGGTCCTCCAGGAAGTTCTTATCCGGTTGTGATAAAATTCATACAGATTCATTACAGTGGTTTTTTCTTTCGAATAAGAACAGAATTATAGAAATTGGTAAATATTTGCCAGAGTTATGACTATTTTTGTCCGTAAAAAGCGACATAAAGTCATCTATATAGGCATTCCTGCAGTTCTCCTGCGCAGTCACCATTCTTGTTTTTTAAGGAACTACTTCTTCGTATGCAATATTTTTTTTATGGGACCCAATTAACGGATTAAAGAATGGATGGAAAAAAGATTTTTTCAAATCGGTTCATAGTTGCCAGAGTTATGCGCGAACATACATAGAAAAAATATATATATACAGATGAATTGAGAACCTCCTCCTTTATTGAAGTCGGTTAAAAAGCGCATAACATACCGCAGATAATAATCTACTAATAATATTCTGGGACAATCCACACACACGGTCATCTGATCCCAAACTATGCAGAGCCTGTAGACTATGGAAATCAGACAACTGATATTAATACCTTATATACTTACTTCTTTTCTAAATACATACTTAAATAGACATAACAATTGGAATCGAAACCATTACCTATCGGGTAGCGCCCAGGGTGTCTAACCGCTAAGTCTAAGCCACTAGGCCAACAGGCCCGACTGATAATGTCCTATCATTGAATTATTTCGTTACAATTGCAGCCAGTTCTTCGTCTCGACTCTGTGACGGAGGCGGACGCCGGCACATACATATGCCGCGTTAGCAACAGCCGTGCCACCGTCGAAGCTAAAGCCATTCTCATCGTCACAGACGTGATTCCTAAGTTCGACGACAAAAGCTTCCTTTCTCTCCCAACTTTGGGTGATGCGTTCAGGCAGTTTGAAATTGAGATATCCTTTAAACCTAATGGTAAGAACTATGATATTGTAACGGCCATCGAACCGTTGTTGGCAGACGATGAGTTTCCATCGACGTGACGCTCGGCAGCCGAGACGTTAGTTATTCAATGTACTGAGACCAGTATTTCATCAGATACACTGTTCTTCATAATAGACATACAGCTACATTTAGTAGCAGAATTACTGTTACTAAAATGGTACACATCAAGATCATATCTTGGACGATGGGGATCGTGGCAATTTACCTAGTATAAAGGAGAAAGGCCCGGCGCAAAAGAATTATATCTCACATTTTAAAGTTAAATTATTATAGTAATTCACTATTCTCAGTGGTCATTGCTAGAATTCTGTTACAAAGCTTTTGCGCCGGGCTTGGGTATTTTTTGGTCAACCTCCTTTAGTATTTTCCTGGTCACTTTAACTTCTATAAACATTATTAAACATTATAAAGAGACAGATTCTTTACCAGATTCTTCAGATTCTTTACCAGATTTAAATAGTCAAGTATTGTTCACTATCATAGACTTTAAAATTAAATATCAACAAATATACGACTGCCGCTGCCTAAGACGTCTACTGAAATTCAGTTCATTTTATAGATAGATCCGGACTAATTCTCTACAACAGCGAAAACCAAGGCCGCCAGGGAGACTACATAGCCCTGCAACTGCAGAATGGAGTACCAGAGTTTATTATGGAAACCGGTAGCGGCCCTCTTGTCGTAAAAGGCGACCGACCCTTGCAGCTGAACGCTTGGCATACCATCCGAATAAGCAGACTCCATTCTAAAGGTACCTATTATATATAATTATTTGTGAATTAAACTGTCATTTATTTTTTCAGTTTGTTGATAAGTATGTATATCAAAGATAAGTATATATATTGTAAAATCTACATAAATAAAAATTAAACCCACGGGAGTTTCTTGCCGGATCATTTCAGTAGTGGTCGCGTTGTGATCCGGTGGTATTTGTAAAAAAGTTGACAATATTTAAGAGCCCTCGTCAGCCCTATGCATAATATATTTTTTTATTTGAATTTGGAAGACTATATTACTGGGAGAATTGGAAACAACAGTTAATAATCCGTTTTCACGCGTCTGCTTTAGACACTATTGTTTATGCAACGTTGAATAAATATATTTTCATATGATTTATGTATTTTTTGTAATGAGATGAGCTGGGTGTTAGCATGACGGTGATTAACCCGCCTGCCCAGTGCCCATTAGCAAGTAAATTGCTCGTAACCTGAGATATTATTTACTAAGTCTCTTCAGTCCAATACTTTCTCTAGATGACAGAATCCTGGAATCGCATTACCTACGCAGCTTTTGCCCTTTACAAGGGATCTACCACCAATTTAATTTATCAGCTCATTTATGGTACGAGGGTTATATAGAGTGCTTATCAAGCAATTTATAAAAACTCATTCCACCACCACCAGTGACCATGGATGTGGACAACACTGGGCCGTTCATTGCCGATTCATCCGACTACTGGGGCGTGTTGGATCTTAAGCAACCATTGTACATCGGAGGCGTGCCGGACCAGAACCAACTGCCGGCCAGAATCGCTGACGCATCTGGGTATGTTACAATTTAACCTTTTGTGGTAGCGCAGCAACATGCTAAGGCAGCACCATGCTGAGGCAGCATCCGTTTTGATCACAATTTCAGTGTTGAACTGAACTTCTTGTTATTACTTTTTTAATTTGTGTTGGTCAAATAGACGTGTCAAATAAACTAAAAGAAATGTGTAAGAACTTTTTTTTTTTTAAATCGCTGTTACTGGCTAAGCCAGTTTTGTTAAATTCGCTTATTGTTTCAGCTACATCGGTTGTGTGAGCATGCTGATTCTGCGCAATGAAGAAAAGAACTTAATGTTGGACAGTCTCGAACGCTACCGAGTCTCTCAATGTGATTCATGCGCGCCTAACCTCTGCCTGAACGGTGGCGTTTGCCAGGTACGATCGTAGTAACCGGTTTCTTCGAAGATAAACTAGGCGGAGCTTAATTCATCTTCGGAGTTGGACGTCTAGAGCCCACACCTCAAACGTCCACACCTCAAACGTTTAGTTTAAGATGTGGGCCCTAGATGTCCGTCAAATATGATAGCGACCCCGTCCCCGGGGGCTTCTCGATAGCCATCTATCGCCCACACCCAAACATCCAGTAACTCCGAAGAAGAAAGCACTGGCTTTCTTTTTCTCGCGGAGGAAATCTTCAAAAGGTCCCCGGGAGCAGTAGGGCTCAACCGGGGTATGTGGGATTCGTACCCACTAAAACCCCCGCGGCTATCGCATCGGCACATAAGGGGACCCTCGGGCTCTCCGGTGGGATCTGCACCAGGACTCCCTCAGTGCCTTGCCTTTGAGCCGACCGCCGGGGGGCGCATTATAGCTCCCGGGAAGTCCGAAGAAGGAAGCCACAAGAACCGTAACACTCGATAATTGCGTTTTCTATTACCGCATTTGTTTTTTTTTTCGAGTGTTGTGTTCTCATTTCTATTGAAACATTTGTGTATCAGAAACAAGGTGTACTTAGCCAGCTATCACTAAACAGGAGGCTCGCAACGAACGTGGGTACATGTGCATATGTCCCGCGGGCTTTGCCGGCCTGGACTGCGACAGGACTGGCGAAGCCTGTAGGCCTGGACTATGCGGGCCCGGCAAGTGCTCCGACACAGAGGACGGCTACAAATGCGCCTGCCCCGTCACACACACCGGCAAAAAGTAAGTCCATGTGTATGCGACTTCAGATCGACTAACTTTCGCTCTTACAAACATCAATTAGCGATCATTCCTATTTGGAATGTTTTTTAAATCTGTCTTGTCTTCTGGAGTAAGTTCCGTTTTTGAGTATAAAATAACAGATATCTCTACATAACTCTAATTAATTACTGTATTATTAATTGATCCGATTTCAAGAACTGGTTCATTGACTAAAACGCGTTTAGTTATAAGATACGTAGGTACTGAGTGCATAGTAGTCTGAGTCATTTCTTTTCCGTGCCTGATACGTTCATGGGCAGAGGCTTATACAGCACAGTATGGTACTGTGTAATGAGATTTAAATTGGAAAACTATCATTGAAAGCGACTTAACTAAAAAGGGTTTTTATAAAATCTTGGATTAAACTATTATATTACATTTAAACTATTATATTCAAACAAGTTTATAATGAAAAGCATACGTACGTTTATATTTATGACTAGCTGACCCGCGCAGCTCCGCCCGCGCTTTTATTACGTTTTGCACGTCTCTCTTTCCCTCCCACTTCGGTCCTCGTCACACTCCCCCTCTTCCTCTCCCCGTTGCCCCTTCTCTGAACCCTCTCCCTCTCTCATCTCCCAACTTGCTCCACCTAACTCCCCCGAACCCTCACCCCATCACCCCCTCCTCAAATCCCCTCTCAGTCTCTCTCCTCTCTTGCTCTCCTCCTCCTCTTATGTCCTCTCGTTCTATATATCCTCGTCAATCATGTTATCAGCGGCATAAAATATACTTTATGACCTATTCTCAGACCTACCCGATATGCACACAAAATTTCATACATATCGATCGGTTCACCCATCTAGTTAATGAACTTGTCTTATGTTGCTTAACCTTAACATATCGGCATGCAATATACTTTACGACCTATTCTCAGACCTACCCGATATGCACACAAAATTTCATACATATCGATCGGTTCACCCATCTAGTTAATGAACTTGTCTTATGTTGCTTAACCTTAACATATCGGCATGCAATATACTTTACGACCTATTCTCAGACCTACCCGATATGCACACAAAATTTCATACATATCGATCGGTTCACCCATCTAGTTAATGAACTTGTCTTATGTTGCTTAACCTTAACATATCGGCATGCAATATACTTTACGACCTATTGTCAGACCTACCCGATATGCACACAAAATTTCATACAAATCGCTTAACCATAATTTACCGAGATAAAAAGTTGTATCCTATGCCCGTTTCCTGGTTCTAAGCTACCTCCCCACCAATTTTCAGCCAAATCGGTTCAGCCGTTCTTGAGTTATAAATAGTGTAACTAACACGACTTTTTTTTTATAATTATGTAAAAATATTAAAGTTCTTTAGTGATTGTATGTTCAATTTCACCGATAGATGGCGCTGTAAATCACAAAAATAATGTAAATCACGCTAACATCGTAAATCACTGTCTAATGATATTCGATCATGAAAGATCTAAGATTTACGCATCTTTTATTCTTGCGACTGTAATACAATACCTATACACTACCTGGACTTGAGGAGTTTCATTAAAATTTCATGAAACCCCCTGAGCCCTGACATTGAAGCGTTTTTTGGGAGCGCTGTTCATTGTGTGTAGTGTGAATTGTAGTTGTACATTTTATTGCGTTAGATTAGATCATTTCGAGTCATTTTAGGTCTTTTACCTAAGTAAAAATTTAGCAATTTCGTATTCTCAATTTCTACCTACCTATACAAATGTAGCCTTGGTCGTGCAGCGGACCTAACCGCTGGCTTTTAAATGAAATGAAATGGTATTTTTTCCTTGCCTATTTCTTTCCTAATCTAGTTTGGACTCGCTCGGGATTTACAGATTTTAACTTTTCAAAGATATAATGTTATATTGCTATCAGCAAAGTACTACTAATACAGAAATCTAATGAAAATGTCCTGGGTGTACCGGACCGGCTTACCCCTTACAAAAATTTACCCTTTGCCACTGCCATATCTTATGCAAACTAAATGTCTGCTCAGTCCCTATTGTATATAGCGTAATAATAATAGATATCTTAATGATTAACTGATCAGTTTATAATTACATACAAAGGAAATTACGTGGTAATATGTGCAAGTAATATTTCACTGCTTAGCCCCTATGAAACATAGCGTGATGTTTTATATAAAATTCAAAATTCAAAAATTTTTATTTCAAATAGGCTTAACGCTAGCACTTTTGAACGGTCATTTTTTTTTAAAAGCTACCACCGGATCACAACGCGGCCTCAACTGAGAAGATCCGGCAAGAAACTCAGCGGGCTTGTCATTTTTTCACATTTTTTTTAAAACAAAGTTTGTCTTTTTACAATTAGATCAGCACCAGCGACAGTGTGTCCTGCCGTTCAAAATATCAAATAAAATAAAAAATACGACGAAAATACAACAAACTAAAATGTCAAAGGGATAGTAGTCGGACCAGTCCCCCCAAGCAGCACCCGCGCACGAGTTGACTCGAGCAGCAGCCATCACTCCCCTCAACCATATTGGAGGGAAGGGGGTGACCCGCCACACGATGCCGCCACAAGCAAAGACTTTTCGATGGCGAGCATGACCGACCGAGCATACCAACTTATACCCCTACTTCTACACAACACATCAGTGAAAGTCCTATCGAAATCCATCCACGGGTTTTTCAAATGATACCTGGACGAACAGAACGACAGACAGACAGACAGACAATAATTCCAAAAAAAATTGTTTTGGCCTCTATGTCGATAGTATAGTATCATAGAAATTTTGGAAAAATATTCAATGTACAGAAAAAGTGCTCTTTGAGTTTTATTATAGTAAGATAGATAGAAGATACAACAATTGGAAAAATATACAGTTTAATTTAATATTGAAAAATACAAGGCGGCTGAGTTACTTCCCGGATATTCTCAGCGGAGGCCGCGTTACGTAATTGTAATAAAAGATGGCACTGTGTAAGAGCCCCCGTGAGACCTATTCATGATTAAGGCTAGAGCGCTTTAAGCGCTCGCCTCCTATTGTCCGGTGAAGCTGTAATGGCTATCTGCGGCCAACAGCGTCTATCATTCCCAAAAAAAAAAACCTATTCATGATAAAAATATGTTGAATTCGAATGCATCTTTTCATTGCAGCTGTGAAGTAAAACAATCGATCGAATACCCGGCGTTCACCGGCAGTACATTCCTGGCCATAAAGCCTCCAAACAGCGCTCGCTCCCTCATGATGTCCATGATGATCAAAGCCGCGTCCCCAGTAACTGACGGTATCATCATGTACTGCGCGGAGTCACAGCGTGGATACGGTGGATTCACCTCCTTGGCTGTCCGCAACGGCAAACTGGAATTCCGCTACGACCTTGGAGGAGGTCAGTTCTATGTTTTTTTTTATCTATACTTACCGCTAATAAGAAATTTCAATAGATATATTTTTTAGGGTGGATAAATCTAAAAGGAAATCCATCCAGTCCATCCTCCATTTGGACCTCGCCAGAATTTCTCCAACGCCAGACGCTCACTAGAGCTCGTCCCGGGGGGAGCAGATATGCACATTTCCCCCGGAGATAGGCTATTAACTAACGAATGTTTCTGTTTTCCAAGCGACCTATACGGATAGCGACCCTTTCGATAATCGTATTTTCCTAATAGGAATTGCACCAGTGGTTCTGGTGAGCGACAAGTACCTCCCGGAGAAGGAATGGGTATACGTGCAAATCGCGCGAGTTGGCCTTCTCGTCTCACTTAAAATAAACCAGACCCGCACTGTGGACAAATTCGAGAAAGAATTATTCTCGCCGAAGCAGGTAAGTGGGACACCTCTAGTACCAAAATAGATCCGACCTTTATTTCTCCGACTGTGGAAGTAAATACCGTACCTTGAATCATATCGAAGTCAAATAATGGCACCTTTGAGTATTAGACGAAAAAACGAGGAATAATCCTTTGTCCCCTTTGCCGCCGTCACGATACTTAGAAGTATCGTACTCAGGGTCCTCTACCTTGTCGTTAATAAGCTAATTCGCTTCCTTACTCGGCTGCAACACCAGAAACATCAAGTGGGATGGCTCTAGCTTATATTAAGTAAAAAAACTTCGAAAAGCCAAAGCAAGTATTGTGTATACTGACAGAAAACTACTTTATTCAAATCCTTTATATATATGAAACAGATCGTCATATTGTAACAATTACATATGTACTAAAACTTTAAAATTACCTGCAAATTCCGCGCAGGACCTGAACCTCCATACCCCAATCTTCGTGGGCGGCGTGGATGAATCCATTACACTGAACAACAGCACTGGAGTCACCGGCGGATTCAACGGATGCATCAAGAACGTTAGTATTTCGTTTCTTCAATATTTTGCCTTGTTTTCCCAAACTTTGAATTATTAATACTCTAACCTACTACCTAAAGGTAAGAAGTTAGCTTACGTATTAATTCCACCCCGTATGGTTCATAAAGTTAAGAGTAAAATAAATAAACAACGGAAAATGAACTTATGTATGTATCGTACCGTCCTGAAATACAGATTTGTCGATATGAAATATTCAAGATAAGAGTAACTCAAACTTAATACCATATTGTTCGGAAATATGAGTTGGCATTTACTGTCTTGTGCACAAAGTAGGTAGGTATGTTGTATTGGCCCACGATACGAGTGATGGGAATTCCCATCATAGGAGTCAACTTTATTCTGTAGGTACTGTACTTAAAAACTAGTTGTGTGAGTTTCCAGATCAGCGATTTAGAAGAGGAGGGATTAATATCAGTTTATTAATACGTGCCTAGATTTATTTCGAAGCGACATTACAAAGTTTAGTAAACGACAAAAACAAGTTCCTAAGCTTTGATGTGCACATTTGTGTGATATGTATTGTACTTATATGTATTTGATCAATTTACTAACAGTTCTATATTGTTCATAGTTCACTGTTGGCGGAGTTGCCGTTGATATAATGAACGACACTATCAACTCGGAAAATGTTCAAGAATGCAACATCTACGATCGTGGCGATATACCGGAGGTAAGTTTTCAAAAATCTCTATTCATTATTATCTTGGAATACTACTGTCCACTACTGTACACATAGGCTTTCCCATTGTCAATCTTTGCTTCCCTTTTCAATAATTATGGTATTATTTAAATATCTATCTTTTAGCAGGTTCTTCCCTAATGGTTGTCTGCTGTTTTAAAATAAGCTCGCCATTTGTACTACAAGCATAACTATTTTAAACTGTATTTCTGGTTTACAAATAATAGTAGGTACTCTAGTATATTCCATTTGCACGGGAATGTGGGTATTGAGGGCATACAGTTGTACCAAAAGCCCTGTTTGATTACTGGGGGTATTTTTGATGTATCATTATATGAATAGATATCTCTTTCTCTTACTTAATTTGTACCAGCGATACAATGATCGGTACCCATATTTTTTTATAACTTTTCATTTAATTAAAAATAAGTGCCTGATGTACGGCTGAATAATTCCCGCGGGACTGTTTGATGGAGGCAGTGTGTGTGTGTGTGTGTGTGTGTGTGTGTGCGTGTGTGTGTGTGTGTGTGTGGAGCAGTGTGTGTGTGACGGACGACGCCATACACACATACCGCCGATCTCATTCATCTGTACAAATAACGTCATCTTCTACGAGATACAGTCAAAAATTTCTTATTGAATACATTCTGGGAATATAGATAAGCGGTATTTTTATTTAAGTCACCTAAAAAATGTGAAATGTTTTCATTTCTCATACGACTTGCAAATCGAACAGATGGAAAGCGTCTGCCATTGCAAGAACGGTGGCAGCTGCACCACGGACCCGTCGACGTGCTCATGCCCGAGCGGCTACACGGGCCAGTTCTGCGAGCAACGCATCCCGTCCTACATGCTCTCCCCGCGGCAACCACCCGGCGATCCGTGCGCGGTGCACCCCTGCTTGAACGGTGGCACCTGCCGCCTCAACCTCGCATCGAAGGGCAACTACTCGTGCGACTGCCCGCTCGGTTACGCCGGAGCGACCTGTCAGATTTGTGAGTTACATCAACACGTCCACGGCTGAATAAAGGCCTGCCCCTTCGAAAGGAGGGATGCCATAACGTCCACGCTTGGCAGGCTTCTTGAGGATCGCAGTATAGGTGAAAGGTAATCCGATAGAAAGACGCTGCTGCCCGTCTTATTGTTTTCCCTTAGTCACCTCTTCGGACACCCAATGGGCGGGTAATATTCGTACTCAGACATCCCAAGTGTACAGTAGTGAGTCACGTCTTCATACAATAGAGCAAAAATTGCAACTGCGAATTGAAAACTCAGTTTTTGTTATTTTTACACATCATAGATTACTGTTACATTATTATTACCAAAAAAAATATTCTAAGTAAGTAACTACTTAGATAGCAACCTGAAATATCACCAAATGGTCCAATAGTCTGAAATAGTCCAATAAATCATTCTTATAATACATTTATAATAAATATGATTAATGACAATTGTGATCATATTATAATTTACATAATCATAAAATGCCTATAGATTAGCAATAAGTCTCATGTTATATTGACAAAAACAAGATAAAATACCTAATATCCAGTTTTTTACTCGATGAATTTCCCATCGCAGCGCTGCGACTAACTGAAAACGTCGGTTTCAACGGCGACGGGTACTTGGAGCTGCCGGGCTCCCAGTTGGACTACGAGCGGCTTGACTTGGAGCCAGCTGTCATCGCCATGGCCATACACACCACCAGCGACGGTGTGCTGCTCTACCAGAAGGACGCGAGAGCACCACCGTACTACGGAGACTACCTGCTACTTAGAAGTAAGTTGACTACCTGGGCTAGTTAGTAGGTTATAGAAGTTATAGAAGGAACTGTGACTGCGGGTTATAATGCCAATGTCGAGTATATGTCGTGGTGTCGTATTAGGTCATCGATCTGTATGTCGTAGTTAATAGATTAATAAACACGAACACCAGTTTTCAAACAAAACCATTTGAACGACGATGTGCACTTACTGCGCCCACGCGAATAATGGGCTGGCCCGTGTAAGCGATCTAAAGTCCCGAAGGTGACAACACAGGAAATGTTTTTCACTGTACATATAGTACATAATACTAAATGGTACATGCGCATAATATATCTAAGTTTGAATTTTAAATAAAACTTTAACATAAAAAATAGGGTCTAAACCATTACACTATTGGACTAATTCGAAAAAGAAACACACGTACATTTTTCATTAAATTTTATAACTGTTTTGCGAGTCATCAATCACACCTCCAATCAGAAATACATTATGGGTTTACCTATCCGTAAATCTACAGCAGCTCACGCAAACTGTCTAATATGACCATCACCAAAAAAAACGTTTATAATATCAGGCCCTTGAAGCATTTGTTTGTTAAGCTTATAACTAACATCCATCTTTACCTTTACCATCTTCATCATATTTACCTTTCCAATGAAAAATGGGCAAAGTAGGTAACCAAATATCGATACAATTCAGCGGTTAGCATTTCTAAGCTTTAAGAATAACATCAAAGTAAGTACCGTCGAAGTAAATTGAAGTTGCAGTTTCTAACATATGCCTTAGATTTAGATATTCTGAACACTTAACAGCAATGTTAATGCTTACTTTTGTTTTCAGTCGAGAGAGGCATTGTCATTTTGGACTGGGACATGGGCAGCGGAAAGTCATCTCTATCCATAAACAATGCCTACGTTAACGATGGCGAACGCCACCAGGTAAGCTGTTACTATGTTTTATCTTATCCAAAATACTTAACTATTTCAACTAGTGAGTTGTCTCAGAGTTGGCTCAAACTAACTTAGGTACCTACTTATTGTCGAAAAAAAGTAAAATCCTCACGAAAATCATTTATAAGTTATATATACCTAACTGTAGTGTTTTTTACTTAATTAAAATAAATATTCTATGTGAGTAAATTAATTGGCTCGATGTTGAAAAACAGGTTTATTTAAGAAACGTATCTATACAAATACTTAAATAGGTACTTATACCTAGTAAAAAAATTCGTTTATCATCCTATCAATTTACAAGTAGGTATGTACTTAGGTACATGAAAGCTATTTCATAATGATAAGTACAGTTGTGAGTAAAAAAATTGCCCTGTCGCTAGGTTATTTAAAAACTTGAAACTTGGAATAGTTTTAGATCCTACTTACCCATATACATCGCAAATGAAAAAAAAAAATTTTGTTCTCTTATATTTGGAATTGGATGTTGGAGGTTGAAATGTGTCATCAAAATTTCAAAATGAGTGTACCTGTGGAGTATCATATAAAAGAGCTTCATTTGCACATCTCAAAACAGATTTTTATTTTGGTTTATGTCGCGTAATTTTTCGCTTTCAAAAATGACAAAAAAATACCGTAGATCTCCAAAGTTTGTACCGTAGATTTGCAAATTAAGCTCTTTCACATCTTTATGATTATCCACTTGATATTATTATAATAGTGTCACATTGAAATTTTGAATGCCCGTTTTGACCAATATTGCAAAGAAAGTAAAAGAGAAACCAATCCCATATTTTCAATCAATAGCACTAACAGTTGCTGATATATATCGGTGTGACAGACAGACAAACAAACAAAAGTATTCGTACCATGCGTTCCTTTTTTACCTTTTAGGTAGGGAATACTAAAAATTTATAAAACATTTTTGTTTAGATCATCGCCAAATTGCTGGACGGCGGCCGTGTGTCGTTGTCCGTGGACAACCACCAGAACTCTGGAACCAGCACCGGGTTATCAAACACTATGAACGCCGACTCCAACATTTACATTGGTATGTGTATAATAATAATAATTATGGACATGTAAAACATTTTTCGTCCCATCGGATAGTGAGAGTAAAGTCGTTAAAGACTGATATTTTGAAATATTGGCCGTTGTGGTCGTATCGGCCAGGTCCAGGAGGGAGTGCCAAATTATTTAATACTTTTTAAGTTGCAAGTCTGTGGTGCCACGATTAAAATGTCTATGTTAAAACAACCGCATTGCTGACTGAACTTTCCAGTAAGGTGCAAGAATGGGCTACTCTTTGGGGCAATGAATCATGTCTGTATGGGGCGATAACGTAATATATCGGTAGTTTAACTAGACGTAATATAACTGCTCTATTAGTGTTTATTATAAAAAGCCGACAAGATGACCGCTATACCAGCACGCTGCAAGTACTGGTTAAAATATCTGATACTACAATCGTTTTCGACTCGGATTCGTTTTTATAAATATTATTTTCAAGGTGGTATCCCGGAGAGCATCAATTACCAAGCATACCCTGGCTTCACCGGGTGCATCGAACAGATCGAGCTGATGTCGTCAAATCGAGGACTCGATCTCGGCACCATTGCTGTCACCGGACGCAATACACAGCGCTGCAAGTGAGTTATAATACATTAATCGCTATTTAATACAAATTACAAACATAGTGTCTATTGAAAGACTAATAAGAATTATGGAAGATCTCGCCAGTAAGCAGGGTTTTGTATTAACAAATCTCTGTGTTGTTGACAATCGTCTACGCGGGAATCATCAAATGTCAATGTAAAACTATATCCAATCACTAGTATTGCACGTACTCGCTAGAGGGGTCTAGCGAGTACGTGCGCGCATGAGTACGAACATGGATACTTGATGTTTTTGGATCCAACACTATACTTACCTATTTAAAAAAACGGATGTACGTAAACTCACATTTGCTAAACTTAGTTCTAGTACTTACTATTATTATCTAGTTAAATCAATACAAAACATTTAAGTGATAATGACTCATTGCCGGACTCTTTAGTGCCCTCGGCATTAGTTAGTGCCTAATAATATCTATTTTTGCCGCTCAACGGACTAAATTATTAACTTTTGAAGCCTGTCTTAGATACATCAAATACACATAGATACAGTTCATAAAAAAATAGTTTTATTTCAAGTTCTTAAATTGAGTAAGTATAGAAAACTACTTAGGTACCTACATATTTTGTTCTATGTTTATCAGTTACATCATCGCCATCTTTACTACTGCGCTATCCTATATCGATTCGCCACAGGTATATTGAATCATCCAGGTGACCAAAGGGAAATAGACCTGATACCGACTAATGAATTCTGCACTTTACGGAACGAATACCGTATCTAACAGTGACGTTAATGATAGTTAAGCCAAACAGGCGGGATCATTGTTTTACGGAACCCTAGCTATCCTTTAAATAAAACATGCAAACGGTAGCAAATATAGTTTTCCGTACCCCACCCGCAATGGGCGTGAAAATCAAACATTTCAGTTCGTATAGTAACAACTTTCTTTCGAGGATGTGTATCATTAAATATAAATTTGCTGCTAGACAGAGTAAGCCGATTAAATATTAACAATTCTCAAGATTTAGAATATTGCATAGAAAAATGGTTGTTTTGAAGACACGATGATGACAATACGGACCATTTTGATAATTATTATGTTAATTGTATTTGTTTCGGAGGTAGTTCACGCTTGCTTTAAGTAATTTAGAAACTATAGGGGATTAGTATGTTAAACTTCTTCACATAGCTCCGGGTCAGGCGCATCCGAGCCGTAAGCTCTGTCAGTGTCCTAGAAGACGCACTAATGAACGCACGGTACATCCGGAAATAGAAACGTATGTCCAAATTTTTTAACTTCGAACAGTTCAAAGTGCAGGTTATCGCCGTGTGTACCTACAGAAAAAAAAACCTTGTATGACAGACTAGACAGACAGATTAGACTTTATCTAATAGCGTGAAAGCCCGCTTCACTTCAAACTAAAGGCTAGACCGCACTAAGCTACACTTCACGGCAGTGGCGCGACGCGACACATAGCGACACTATTAGGTATACCGCACTAGAACTGCAGTCCCGCGACAGTTTGCTGCAAATTTTGTCTGTCAGTCGTTCGGCAATTACTGAGGAAGATGGAAGAAACTGATTGGAATATTATTTTGATAATTAATATCTTGTACCTACTCTGAAAGATGTATGTTTACTCACTCGATGCTCCCATTTCCTCGCCAATTTCTTTCCAAATGTTGTTTTTCCTTAAAGAATTCATGTAATGTTCATTCTGCTGGTCATATATCTTAGGATACTGACTGACTAATATAATTAATTTATCTTCGTCGAAAGCCATTTTAAACACAACTTGTCTTACTACATACCAAACATGTTCTAACTTGAAAAAAGTGAAGTGTCGCGTCGCTTGCTATACCGCACTAACGGCAGCGGAACTACACGACGTGACACGGCGCGTCAGATTTGATGAGTCAACTTTGTCGCGCAGTGTCGCGACGTGTAGTTACGCTGCTGCGTAGTGCGTTATACCAAGCGCTCTCACCTCTGTATTCGTGTTCTATTTAAGTTCCACTTTGAAATCTGTTTCTAAAAGATATTCATAATTTATCTATATCACTACGTATTTAAAAAAAAAGTAGGTACTATACAACGCGTTAAAAAATACCCCGTAAAAAATAAATAAAAAAGTATTATTATTTTCACTGCTGTGCAAACCCTATTTCAGTAAAATTAAAAAGTTAACTTCGTGACATGTACCTACATTTCTACCTAATTCGCGGAACGACAAAAATTTTAAAATACCTAACCTTTTTAGCTTTGATAATTAATTATATTTTTACGGGGTATTTTGTAACACGTTGTATACAATATAATAAAAACAGGTAAGTAGGTGTAAATATTCGTATTAGTTTTGTAGGGGTCTACCACCATCTAGTGCGAGTAGTATTATTATTGTAATCTTATTTTCGCGAGAAAATAGGACAGAGCTATAAACTGCGTTTATCTGCGTGTCTTTCTTACGTTAAAGTAAAAATTTAGCACTTCCGTAGGTTAACACTTTAGTAGGTCAGTAGTTGGTGGTAGTTGGTAGTAGGTATTGGTAGTAGTCTGGTCATTATATTGGTCTCAACCTAGTTTGAGATAAAATTTCAAGTAACCGTCTGTGATTTGTCCTAGTATATAATTATTATTTACTTTATAGTGCAATTTTTTATATATATTTAATAGATAACACATCGTGCATTATGTTACAATTTAACGAGCGTTCTATGTATACATATAACTTTTAATTGCAAATATACTAACATATCCTTTTATCATTTTTCATGCTGCCTGGACCATCAGTTCCCTGTTCCCTGATATGTATCCATTCTTCGAGGAGATCGAAGTGTTTGAATCCCCTCCACCCGGTTATCCTTTCAACTCGAATTTCAAACTAAGCTGTAATACTATAAGCCTCCTTTTGCCGTCCTTTGCATGCTATTTGCATTCACGTGTTTACCTTGTAATATCATACAACCACTGCTACCGGAAATAAAGGTGGGTATGTGTTTTATTTATCATGTGTTTAGTTTTAGAGGGTTTCAACGAGAGATTTGCTCATTTTTTCCTCAACTGCTACAGAAGCAGGGTTATATTTTTCGAATGTATCAATGATGTATATCTATTTGTTTGGCACACCCTGCAGCCTGCTCAGTTTTACTAATTTCTAACCGACTTGAAAGAGGATGTGGTTCTTAATTTGTCGTATATGTAGGTATTCTCAACTAATGCTTATTGTTGTGAAATATGATAAGTACATGTCTGAATATTTGATTTTCTTTTATACCTATGTAAATATTACACTTATCTATACTTATGTAAATATTATAGGGCAATATTTGAAAGCGCGTTCTCGAAAACGGGCCTGCGTCTCTGATACCTATATGTTGTCTACCGCCCTCGGTGACAGTCTTCGTTTTTTCTGAAGAAGCAGCTGAGTCGCTAACTCACGAACAGTGTACTCAGAGTTGGAACTCCAGGATGATTTGCATGCTAAGCATGACAACTACTGGTCCCACTATCTTATTACGGTATTTTCATAAAGCCATGCTCGCTTTGAGTAATAAATTAATTCTCTAAGTATGCTCGCTTTACTTAAAATGAAACCACATAACACATAATATGGCACTCTATTCATTCAAATACCTAACTCCTATGCGCATGCTTACAACTGCGTTCCACAAAAGACTAATGTAACCTACTAGATTAGTCTCGGCCTGCTAGATCAGCTTAAAAAATCTAAGTATGAAATAATAAAAAAACTAAGATGTTATATTATTATTAGAAAAAAAAAGTTATTTTAAAGCATCGTTTTGTTTAGGAGACCTGTACCTACATTTTTTTTTAATAGGCATATGAATAATATTTGTCATTAGAGTAGGTACTGGTTTTGATTGAGTTCATAATTTGAATATTACTGTGAATGGGGATCAAAATTTCATGGAAAATTATTTAATATAAAGATAATAAAAGACCATTTTCGTGTAGCTGCAACGAATAATTTACCAGTACTTCCCCGCTGAAAGTTTCCGTTCTGCATACCTATTGCGAAACCCTTCGAAGTCAGCGTAGCAGTCAAGGCGACCTAGTTATAGCATTCCCACGTGCCTGCGACTCAGCAGAAATCGATGGAGGTCAATGCAAGCGACACGCATCCATATCCTCTCTTTATTACGAAGATCAGTCACAAGCGGTGTATTACCTTTAAGACGACAATCGCTTCCACGTACCGGCCAATACGTGCGGGCGGGGTAAGTGCACGTAACTTCTCATTCAAACGATTTTTATTGAAAACTGGTACACCGTTCGTGTCGGCGATAGTAGGTACCTACTTGCCATTGTGATGAGTAATACATACCTAAACTTGTAGAATACTAGCCTCAAAGGCAGTGGCGGTCCGAGAGGGGGGGTCGTAGGGGTCATGACCCCCCCCCCCCTCTCCCAATCCATATTCGCACATGGGTACGTATTTTTATTCGTACATACAAAATTGGGTAGCGGCTAGGGTGTCTAGGTACAAGACCAACGAGACCGTCAAATATGACCCCCGAAATCGTCGGCTGCGACCAGGCCTGCTCAAAGGACCTAGCAACCAATGTCTTAGATCATCTTCTTATTATAAGTAATGTCGTATACGACTATAAGTATACGTATATAATCATAGCAAAAAAATCATATAACTATGGCTTGACTGTACAGGGTGTGCCTGGTGAACAGTTTGTTTTGCTTTTAGAGGTGACTCTCCACGCACCAGCTTATAGCTACAGTGTATAGGTGATAATAATAATAACGTTACCCCTAAAACCACCAAAATTTCTAGAGATTACCCGTAAAAAAAATATTGTTTATAAAATAAATAATTAAATATTTTTAAATAAATAATACATTAAAAATGATAAAATATCATTAAACGAACAATAAATTTTAAACAATCAATAAATAATTTCATACAGAAACACCATTTTTTTAAATTCTTTATTTATAAATCATCGAAAACTTCAACTAGAGACATTTGCCCACTGTTTATTACTTAGTTAATTGAAGTTATAAAAATCCCTAAAAATACCCCTAAGAATATAACACCCGTAAAAAAATCCCATCGCATATTTTTTCCCCCTAAATTTGGGGGGAAAACCCCTAAGCTGGGAACCCTGCTATAGATTAATTTGTTAATAGTTTCATTCTTCGTCCAGTATTTGACTTAGTACTTAGACTTTACTGACTTAGACTTACGGTCTTATTCATAAAAAAGCCTATCAAAGGTTTTCAGCACTGATTAGTTAAGTGCTCGATGAGCCTATAAAACGTTCTATAAAGTTGCTTATTTATAAACATTTCATAAACCATCTATAAATACGTCTGTAAAAAACGTGTCTAGGTACAAGACCAACGAGACCGTCAAATATGACCCCCGAAATCGTCGGCTGCGACCAGGCCAGCTCAAAGGACCTAGCAACCAATGTCTTAGATCATCTTCTTATTATAAGTAATGTCGTATACGACTATAAGTATACGTATATAATCATAGCAAAAAAATCATATAACTATGGCTTGACTGTACAGGGTGTGCCTGGTGAACAGTTTGTTTTGCTTTTAGAGGTGACTCTCCACGCACCAGCTTATAGCTACAGTGTATAGGTGATAATAATAATAACGTTACCCCTAAAACCACCAAAATTTCTAGAGATTCCCCGTAAAAAAAATATTGTTTATAAAATAAATAATTAAATATTTTTAAATAAATAATACATTAAAAATGATAAAATATCATTAAACGAACAATAAATTTTAAACAATCAATAAATAATTTCATACAGAAACACCATTTTTTTAAATTCTTTATTTATAAATCATCGAAAACTTCAACTAGAGACATTTGCCCACTGTTTATTACTTAGTTAATTGAAGTTATAAAAATCCCTAAAAATACCCCTAAGAATATAACACCCGTAAAAAAATCCCATCGCATATTTTTTCCCCCTAAATTTGGGGGGAAAACCCCTAAGTTGGGAACCCTGCTATAGATTAATTTGTTAATAGTTTCATTCTTCGTCCAGTATTTGACTTAGTACTTAGACTTTACTGACTTAGACTTACGGTCTTATTCATAAAAAAGCCTATCAAAGGTTTTCAGCACTGATTAGTTAAGTGCTCGATGAGCCTATAAAACGTTCTATAAAGTTGCTTATTTATAAACATTTCATAAACCATCTATAAATACGTCTGTAAAAAACGTTTATCAATCAAAGTATTGCCATTATAATGAAGTTGGTCAACAAATTGACCGAACACACCCAATCGTCCACAGATAATGTATGTCTACACACCGCCTAGGTGTGATCGTAGGCATTATTACCGATTCAAAAACATTTTATTGTCTACGAAACCATGACCTCAGAGTAACCATGACGACGGTTTATATGACGAGCGTGTAGGTCTAGTGGTTAGACACCCTGGCTGCTACCCAATAGGTCGTGGGTTCGATTTCCGCCATGTGACTGGGTGTTATCTATATATGTAAGTACCTATGTATTCACAAAAACACACTTATATACTTTATATAAGTGTTAGAATCAATTGTCTGATTTCCATAGTACAGGCTCTGCCTAGTGTGTGGATTTTCCTGGAATATTATTACATTATTAATATAATACACGTGGGGTGCCGGGTTAGACGGATTACATCCCCCATCTCCTCTCTTTGGGTGTCGTAAGAGGCTACTAAGCGAGAACAGAAAGACGGGCAGCAGAATCATTCTTTTGGATTTATCTTCCACCTATATACTGCGATCCCCAAGCAGCCTGCCAAGCGCAAGGGAATTATGAAAAACACTCCCTTTTCATTAAAAGGGCCATTGCCTTAGTTCTGCAGTGGACTATTCAGCTGTTAATGATGATGATATGTGATTACGTTTTTATTAAATACAGAACAAATATTGGTTCAGTCGTAATAAGACAATTGCAGCAATTGTTCCTTTGGCCACAAAAACTCGTCACATAACACGTTTCGTATCGGTGAAATAAAGGCTTAATTCTAAGAGAAACCAAAATGAATAAATTTTTTTTCGTTCTCAATTCAACCTTCGGTGAAGTTGATTCCGGTAAAACCATTTCGCTGTTGTTCCACAATTGGGTCTTAGATTCCAGCCTTACCACCTGCATTTTTTATGTAATATAATGGCATTAAGTGTATAAGACTGTCAGATTCAATGTATCAAATTTACTTTTTCGCTTTTAGTATAAATAATACAAAATTTGGCACTTTATTCGTTACTCGCCAGATTGCTGTAGAAGGAGTCATTATACAGACAAGGCTTCCAGACACTTTGATTTTCAAATTTTCTTTATATTATAAGGGTAATGGAGTAAGTTATATATCTCTTTTTTACCTATCTGTAAGTCAAAAAACATGAATAAGTTACACAAGTATCATAGCGTAGGACGTGGCGCCCTTGTCTCTACAATAGGGCACATACGTGCACATAGGGATACCAGATGGCCAAACAAACCGGGAAGTCCCTGGAATTTATTATTAAGTATTAGTGTTTTATTCATAAATTAAGTATTGAAAGGCTAAGCATGCTGTGCCCAAGGTGAGAGCGTGCTCGGCCACAAGAGCTGAAAATTTGACTTTTTTGGTACTCTTCACAGTTTAATTGCACAGTTTGGTATGAACACTTTTAATGTATGGTCAACAAACAACGGAGCTCAGCTCCGTCTATTATTAGCCTTGATTAAGTAGTCCCAGAAATTATTCAAATCATCCCCATGATTTAGACGTCGCGTGCCAGTAAAATGATTTCTCAGTATTCCTTACATTGACAAATTATTGATTATAATTATTACTTTCCGGTAACGGTAATTAATAATACTAATCACACTTATTAATTGGACTAAGCAACCGATATCTTCTTTATAAAAGCATCAATTGTAATTTTTTTCATATAGTAAAATTGTTAGTGCATATCTGGGGCCTATATCGAAATAATAAAGATGTTTAGAATTTGACTTTGAAATACAAATTTTATCAATTTAATCTGATTATCATTAAACGACTTCTCAATGATCTAGTAACCTGAAATCGCCCACCTGTAACGAGGGTTCCGAACTTGTAGGTAGAACTATATAAACACTCGGGGCCCGTTGGCTCGAATCGTATCAACAAAAAACCGCGCAAAAAAAAATAGGCCCGGGCTCCAAAGGGTTAAGAACCCCTCTTCCTAGAAAGTTTACTAAATATCACGCTTCCTATAGAGCTGAGAGAACTCTGGTAGAATGACCTAAGTGTTGGGCTCAGTACTCCACATCTCGATGGAATGCAGTTAATTTTCTTGGACTAACATTTTTTTTTTCCAGGTGATTATGCAAACGACGTATTCCCGACACTTCGACGCAGCGCAAGTAACCAAGTCAATTCGAAATAATCTCATGCAGCAAGGTGGTCTTGACTCTGCGCTATATTACGAAATCAAGATTACATTTCGCTGCTTTCAATAGGTTTAATCGAGAAATATTGTTGTATTAGTATTAAGGTACTTCGACAACCAGACAATACAGCTAGCTTAGTGTATAGATAAAAGCGATTGTTAATGCAATTGAATAATTAATTATAAAATCACGTGGTTGGTGAGGCATGTGCATTCGCGGATCGCGCAAGAGGTGCTCGGCGGAGCAACTATTTGGTGCCATACGATGAACTATATTGTAGTTAGGTAATTACACTAATAAAATTAAAATACCTACCATCATTTTATTTTCGCTTGTTCGCGTTATATTATGTAATATCTCTAAATTCAAATAGCTTCGTCAAAATAAGTCGCATCCAGTGATACGTAATTGTGCCAAACGTGATTAATATTGTCCCTTTTTTTATTTTACCACTGCCATTTTTCCCTTTTTTATTTTCTTAAGGTATTTAGTTCACCTCCGCTTCCCAAGCAACGAATAATTATAATAATTAGGTACTTATTGACATTCTATGTATATTTTTAAGCTGATTTTATTGATGGCATTTAATTATTGTCAGTTTTGGATAATGTTATGTATTTAATGAGAATTATATATTATGTGCATCAAATGTATCAGTTGTTAGCTTATAATAAGAAATCTATGACATATTTTGTGACTCCAAAGTACTGATGATATTGTATGTTATTATATAAACTATAAAGAACCTGCCTACTTGAACTATCCGTATATTCTGTTAAGTGAACAAATTGACTAACAATAAGAAATGAAAATTATTATTATGAAGCTGTTTTATTTTTTCGTCACCTATTTTATGATTACCAACCAACCCAATGATATTATAAACCATAGATATGTTATATCCCTACTAATGCGCGCCAAAAATTGGACTCATGTAATTAAAATATTTTCTTATAGGTACATACTACATATTGTTTATAGGGTTACAGGAAAAGTCGTGCTAGATCCGTTAAGGGCGTGGAGTACCCATCATTTCTGACTTATTTCACTATGAAACACCCTACCCTAAACTTAACCCTTTTCGAGATTTTCGACTTTAAATTTTTTATTGAAAATTGCCTATTTTTAGTCTATTAAATTTTATTTTGTTTAAGTTAAGTTTAAGTTTATTTTTTTTTTACTTTTTTTTATTTTGGTTAAGTTTAGGGTGGGGTGTTTCATAGTGAAATAAGTCAGAAATGATGGGTACTCCACGCCCTCAACTACGCCGCGCGCACTACCTGAGTAAGACTGTGGCGGGATTGCGACCCCCGTCCCCGTCAGCACCGTGACTGGTTCCCGGGGGCTACAATGCGCCCCCGGGCGCGGCGGCGGGCTCAAAATCAAGGCACTGAGGGGCCCCTGGTGCAGATCCCACCAGAGAGCGCTGGGGTCCCCCCTCTGATGTGCCGATGAGACAGCCGCGGATGTTTTAGTGGGTAAGAATCCCACATACCCCGTTCGAGCCCCAAAACTCCAGGGATCTTTTGAAGATTTCCCCCGCGTCAAAAAAACAAGCACTCTTGGAGGAGTCCTCATGTCCTGTGATATCCAGAGTATGTCTGGCTTACTGGTTTTGATTGGTGTCGCGAATCAAGAGGTGACGGCCCGGAGGGTAACGGATGTATCAAGAGGCGATATATCTCCTTGTATCTTGTGCTTCCCTGGTACTTCTGCTATAAATATGTAAGCTACTACTCAATAGATACCACATCCCCAGTAGGTATATTCTGGACGAAATTAAAAATCACATTGAAAATTGTATTGGAGGTGGACTTGAGGACTCTTCCTTATGCCCTATGCTTACCTGGTACTTCTACTATAAACCTGTTAGCTCTAAACCACAGTTCATATGCTCACACAAGACAAGGCACAAGATTATGCACCTCCTGTGTTTTATGCTACCCTAGTACTACTTCCGTTAATAATTTGTCGATTTTATTACTCAACACCACATCTCTAGTATATTCTGGTTCTAGTATATAATTTTATTTTTTTTGAAATTTCATGTGTAATGTGCAATACAGACAGTCAAACCCAGATACCAAGTAAACGATTCCAAAATGAACGAAAATAGTAAAATATTATTGAAATAAAATTAATTTATTTCTGGTGGTACCACGGAGTGGTCCGTGATACCCCAGTGGTACCACGGACAATTATTTTTGTCCGTGGTACCACTGGTGGTTCTATTGGGGGTACCACGGACAACAAACGGTACGATCATGGTTGGTCCGATGTACCTACTGGACAGACGCGTTAATATACACACATCAAAAGTGTCTAGGGATCAAGCATTTTTGGGCAAAAAAATGGGCAGAAGAACAATGGCGTTTCGTGTGCTTTTCTGATGAGTCTCGTTTTGGTATGAGACCGGATACAAGACGTATACGACACTGGAGAACCCCTGGACGCCAACAGCGATTAAAATCCTGCCAGGAAGTCCATCCTTATAGTGGTGGAACCATCATGGTATGGGCGGGTATTTGGATCGGCGGAAGAACTGAGTTGATTTGGATCAGAGGCAACCTCAACGCTCAAATTTATGCTGAGACGATTGTATCAGACGTCATCGTTCCTCTACAAGTGCAAATCGGTCCCTTATTTCAGTTAATGCATGATAATGCACGACCGCACACCGCAAGAGTTGTAAGACAGACTCTCGCCGCAGCTAACATCAATGTCCTGCCCTGGCCTGCTCAGTCGCCAGACTTGAACCCGATTGAGCATGCATGGGATATGCTACAGAGAAGAGCTCTGCCGAATATGGAGGGTATCCAGTCGCAAGAAGACCTTTTTTTGTTGTTGCAACGAACATGGGCGGCCATTCCACAGCGTGATTTGGATGAACTCATTTTGAGTATGCCAAACCGATGTTCTTGTGTTGTTAGTGTTCGCGGTAGAAACACGGATTATTAATTGTTTAAGTTACCCAATAAAATTTTAAAGAAAACTGTTATTTCAGTCTTTTTTTCGAACTTTTGTGTTAGTGGTTCAAATGTCAAAAATCCCTTTATTAGGAAAATGGCAAATTTCTTTATTAATGCAAAGGTGACTTGGTTTATCGTTACTGTGACAAACGAAAACACTTTATTTGATGAATCCTTAAAGAAAATTTTAATTAATATCAATCAGGAGAAAAGTTATTGCAAAAATATATGTTGATCCCTAGACACTTTTGATGTGTGTAGCTACATATATATATATATATATATATATATGGCGATAAAGAGAAGATTGAAGTGTTGGTTTTACCAATGTTAAGTATGTGGTGAATAAGAGCATTTATCACCAAATAATGTTACAAAAAGTAATCTATACCTACTGTAATAAAACTCAAAGAGCACTTTGTCTGTACATTGAATATTTTTTCCAAAATTTCTATGTGGGGATACTATACTATCGACATAGAGGCCAAAACATTTTTTTTTTTAATTATTGCATGTCTGTCTGTCTGTCTGTCGTTCTGTAGGTCCAGGTATCATTTGAAAATCCGTGGATGGATTTTAATAGGATTTTCACTGATGTATTGTGTAGAAGTCTCGGCATAAAATGGTATATATAACATCACGCTATGTTTCATAGGGGCTAAGCACTGGAACATTACTTGCGCATATTACCACATAAATTCTATTGTATGTGAATAGGGTAAACTAACCAGTTAATTAATAAGATATATATTATTACGCTATATACAATAGGGACTGAGCAGACATTTAGTTTGCATAAGGTAAGGTATTTTGCCAGGTTGAGTAAGTATTCCGTGGTCGAGTGGTTACGGACGCTTCTAGAAAACGTCGTAGGTCTCGGGTTCGCATCCCACTCGGGCTTATATTTTAACTTATCTTTTTTTATTAAATTAATTTTTTTAAATTGTTATTCTTAAATAATTTCAATATTATTTAGGTTTTTGCTTTTAAATTTTACGCAAGGTAGTGGTTTCAATTTAATGATGGCGTCATAGTGCTAAACAATATAATTGTTCCATGAAATCTTAAACTAAACCTCTGTAAAATACGTTGATGTTATTGATATCGAAATCATTGATCTTGAAATACAAAAGATAGCACCTACCTAATAAAAAAATATAAGAAGTTATTGACCACTTAAAATAACGTTCTTCATTCTATAAGACTAAAGCTTCTTCAGAAAGTTTGAGGTGTGGGGCCCTAGATGTCCAAAAAGTACGGCAATTTGCTTGGTGTATGTATAAACTGTCTCCGGCGGCGGGCTTAAAGGCAAGACCAGAAAACCTTCTTTCTGGTGCAGATCCCACCGGAGCGTCCACGCCTCCCGTATCATGTGCCGCTGCTACAGCCGTGGGTAAGAATCCCACATACCCCGGTTGACCCCATAGGTCCCGGGGCCTATTGAAGGTGTAACTCGCGAGAACAAAAAGGAAAGATTAATTTAGGTAATATCAAAATAGTAATATTTTGTATGTGACATACCTACACACTATCGCCATCGGCGTTGTCTCTTAATTTCCAGACAAAAAGGTCCGTCATTGTCCTAACCCACATTGTACACAAAGTTGTTGCTCCCTGCTGGATTGGTACCCGTGACCTCCGGTTTGCAAAGTAAGTGGTGCCCCGCTGACCGCTTAACTAAGAGATTCTTTATCCCGAAAAATTTAAGGGTCCCTGCAGGACGGGGCATCAATATATAAGGGTAATGCGCAAAATTTAGAGATGATTTTGATGTAATTTGTGTAAATCGATCAAGGCGGATTGGGTGGTCAGACGGGGTTGGATCGAGTTGGATTGAGTTCCTTCGGAGTCGCTGGACGTTCGGAGTGTGGCCCTTACTTAGGATGTCCATCCAGTACGGTGGCGACTCCTAGGAGGAAGCAGCGGGACTTTGGCCCCCATCTACGTGAGACCATGTACGCTCAAATGCAAGGCACTGATCCCACTGATGCAGATCCCACCGGAGAGCTTTGGTGTCCCGAGATTCATGTGCCAATGCAACAGCCACGTGGGCTTTAGTGGGTAAGAATCCCACATACCCTGGTTGACCCCCACAGGTCCCGAGGACCTTTTGAAGGTTTCCCCGTGAAAAATAAAAGGGTCGGATCGAATCTGATCAAGTTGAATGGAGATAGATCGTGTTATGTCGAGTTTGATTTCATTACCTACTGGCTGCGTGCAAAGCCGCGGGTACAGCTAGTTAATAAAAATAAAGTTAAAAATACTAAAACCCGCCTACGGTAAAATCCATCTAAAAAGTAAAAAATAAGCAAATATTTTTATATCACTGAATTCCAATCGACATATTATGTAGGTACAGTTTTGTGCAGGTTATAGTCCCTTCCTTCTCCGTAGTCGGGTAAAAAAGACAACAATAACATCAATATTTTATTGAGCCCATCGTCACATACCAAGTGGTGGTGGAAGGATGTTAATAGCCTCTGCTAGCCATATTAGCTTTATAGAACAAGACAAGAGGTGGAAAGCAACACTTAGCTACTAGGATAAAGTGACGTAAAAATGAGAGTTGGCTTGGAATGTCACTTGTAACAATACACAATTTATGTAATTATTTGATATGAAAAATTACGGAGCCCATGGAAGTACATAAGGTGGTCTAAAATTGAACTGCAAATGACCACTCGACATGTTCAGGATGCCGTTATTTTTGTAATTGCAGCCATCTGCCCAGTTCACACATCTCTTCTCAATATTGTAGAAAACATCGTTAGGAAGAAAATCGTCAGGGGAAGACAACACTCGCTCCTCGCTCTCTGACGTCCATTGCAACGTGGTGACATTCGCGCCGACAGGACCTGTACCATTTCCTGATAAAACTATCGATATATTCCTCGATAATTCAGCCGATTCGTTGACATTATTCTCATCAGATGTATGTATTCTCCTGTGAACCAAGTAATGTGCCATGTCTGTCATATTACTTCTAGACAATCTCTTCGGTACGGGTGCTACGTAAACCGTAGGGTATTTGTTCTTAATATGATTAATGATTTCTTTGTTCATTGGTATTTGGGTTTCGTTATCATAAATAGGGACTACCTTGATGGTGGCGTTAGTTGTGCGAGCGATTACGTCCTTTCTGATGGTGACTTCTGTGTTTCGTGGGACTGGCCCATTAGCCAACAAGACTCTGCCCTGACTGTCTTTATAAAACAGAACTGTAGCCAGGATGTTCTGTTCTTCTGTTAAGGTGACGACAATCATTGTAGGTAATATCAGGAGTACGTGATACCTGAAAATGCTTAGGTGTTAATTTATCTTTGAAGAAATCCTTCGATGGTTTTGTCTCAAACCAATATAATAGGATCAGTGACGACTTAAACCTTAGAGAGCTGGATACTTTCTTTCTCATTCACACAAGAAAAGAATGCTTTTATGTAGGTTACATGTGATAGAAAGAAACAGAGCATATGATTTTTTGTCCTTCAGCGTGTGTTCAACATCTGTTGCGAACTCGAAGAAAAACCGCACCGACGGTGCAGTATACTTAGAAGTTTTTTCGGCCACGATCTAGCTTTGGTGTTTTTAAATTGAATTGCACAAAGAAATATTGTCTAAAGTACTTATTAGCCACGTTTTAATAAATATCCATAACGTGTGTTTCGTATACGAATGCTAATTGTCTGTCCTTATCGGCGGCACGCTAAGATGTTTTGTCATATTCTGTCTACGACTAAACAAACAAACTGTAAACGCCGGAGTTACCAATTGTAACGGTTATGGTTACGTAAAGGGGTTCTCGATCAATCAGAGTCAGTAATCTAAAATGACTATTTTATTGAGAGAACTTAGACTATGAGAGAGTTACAGAGAGTTGTCTTAGTCGAGAATAGCAATTGGAATGTGTTCAAGGAGCATGCTCTACGGTTTATATATTAACTTACAATGGCAAATCTAATCTAGCGCAGACGTCATAAATCAATATTACATAGTTAAGTCGTAAGATATTTTAACACCTAATAATTTATATTTCAGTACGTACAAATGGCGGTTTGTATAGCGGTAACAGCTCAGTGGGGGAGCGCTTGTCTTGGAAACAAGGTGCGCAGGTTCTAACCCCGGCTCGCACCTCTGATTTCATTAAATATAAATAGTCAAGTATGTGCGAATCGTCTTTGTGCGATTGTTACCAGCTATCGGTGAAGGAAAACATCGTAAGGAAACCTGCATGTCTGAGAAAGCCTAACTACCTTTCGAATGACATATGAAGTCCTCCAAGTCGCACTTGGCCAGCGCAGCGTGGTGATCTATGGCCTAAGCCCCTTCATCTTGAGGGGAGGCCCCTGCCCAATAGGGGGACATAAACAAGGGCTGGTATTATTATTCAGTGCAATGGTACCTATTTTCATTTAACCTATGGACCTATAATCTATGAAATCTAGTGCTATGCACTTGAGTTACTTATCGTTAGGTGTAAATGACGTGTTGACATATTCCCACAAAACATTAAACTGCAATTTCAATTTATTTTAATTGATTTTCGGGCGTCGTCTATTCTATCCTGAGATTCTATCGATTGATTTAGGTACCTTGTATATGGTGACAAAGACTGCCGTCACATCAAATGTTTGACATTAAATTCTGTTTCTCAGTAATAGTTATTATTTATTTGCCATCACTTCGTTCCCACTTCAAAGTAAAGACTCTTAACGATAATTTGTAATGATCAAAGGTGGTATCAATTTATATGGAAATAACAACTTATCGAAAAATGGGAACCCGTGAATACGTTGCCAATTAAATACTAATTTGAACCTGTTGCTATCGAACCTTCGAGATAGCGAACATATACGCTTCAACCCACACAGCCAATAAAAACGCTTCAGAAAAATATCTATTGTGATTTTAATTATATTGATCGAAGACACGAATATTTTCCAAGTGCTACATTTGATAAATGTTTTTTGGATTCGCCCCAGTGACGAGACAAGCAAGACGTTCGCCTGATGGCCTGCCGATAGACAGCTACATTGCACTGCCGCTCGCCACCCGAGGCCATAGATAAGAGTATATTACTTAGAAATAGATAGGTAACTCCCACGTCAAAACTCGCCCCCTAACACCAGCGCCTCCAGCGGTGTGATTTGAAACTCTAATAGCCTCGAACACTTTAAAAAAAATAGCTAAAACTTTGTAGTATTCGATATAAAGTACGCGGACGTCAATAATATATGCATAAGTATTATAGGAATGAAATAAAAAAAAACATAAATTATTTCATACGGGTCGGGGGTTCGAACCCGCGCCCCTAGACTTCGTATTTATTAGATTCCAACCTATTTACCGCTACCGCTGTAAGTCTTATGACATCAGTTGCAAAATACTGACCTACTATCTTAGTTTCATTCCGAACAGAGAAAAGTTGCAAATCACGCCGCATGAGGGTGCTACTGGTAGCTTTTTCCATTTCTGCTAAGATACCATACCATGCCCGAGGCTTTAGTATTAGAATCTCACAAGCATCTCACAAGCTTCAAATTTTGGTGGCAGAGTAACACACACACTTGTGGATCTGACACTACAGTAATCCTACACCTAGACGATCCCTTGCACCTTATACATATAGATTCATTTGTTAATATTTTCATTCTTCGTCCGATATTTGACTTAGTACTTAGAGTCAAGTCAGTCAAGTCTAAGAGTATAATATGCTCTAAGTCTTAGAGCATTAAACCATATGCTCTAAGACTTAGTATTATTTACACTACGAGAGCTTGAACCTATACCCACCTCTCACCTGAAGATAAATAGTGATGATACTTACTTAGAAGTTAATAAAGAAAACATGGAATAGCACCGCGTGTCAGAGCCATCATTATAATATACAAAATTGGCCAAGATTGGTGCCGTAGTCGGGAATTCAGTGCATCCACGTATTAAGCCCGTCACTGAACTATTTAACTATATACATCACAGAAATATATATAATAGCTGCGTGTGCGGTTACTTTAAAATGTTATATGAAATATATAGTAATAGGTATGCCAAGCCGATTGAATAAAAACAAATATACAAGCTTGCTTAAGTGAAAGGTGATGGCCACTTGACTGGAGGAAGTTAAAAAGCGTTAAAGGGATCCATAAATTAGGATTTCCTAATAAGAATAAATAAAAACTCTACAACCGTCAAATGCTACTGATAATGGCCTCCTCGCAAAAGTAATACTTACCTAACAAATGTTTAACATAAAAGAACAATAATTACGACGGCGTTTTTAACCACTTTTAGACATTTTAAGTACCCGAGACGATACTGGAATTATCTCGCTGAATAATAAACTTAATTAGTGATTTATTTTTACAATAAATGCTAATAATAATTTGATCATACTAAACAAAGTAACTCACATAATTTAAGTTAAAAAATCTGTGCCGTTCGGTACCTGTTTATTTAAAAAATATTTAAAATGAAGATTCAATATTTGCCTTATCTCAAGTTAATTTGTGTAATTAGTGAATTAGTGAAATGCATGAAATAAAAAAAATTAATGGCTATTAACTACTACTTTCACGTAATTAGCCATTAAGTTTAATTTTTTTTTAGATTATTAACTCTATTGGAAATAATGAGAAAAGAAGAGGGAGGAGTTCTTTTGACTTGACTTTGACATTATTATCTCATGGGAGATCCATTTTGTACGAGCCCTTTGACCCGACAAGGATGACCAATGGCGAATTTATTAACCTATCATCCTCAATCCTTATCCACTCCCCGTCACAGCCTGGAAAACTTAGATTGTCACAATAAGATACGTCAATAGTGAGTGCATCAGTAGTTCAGCACAAATCAGTTTTACGTACATTGGGTTCAAGCGAGAAACTAATTATGCACCTAATGTCTCGGGGTAACGCACGGCACGTGGAATGCAGCTCCACCGGTATGTACTTTACTAAATTATCGTATGAAAACAGAATTAGACTTTTTAATAAATTCTGGGAATTCAGTATTTCCTATCATTATGGTGTTTTCCGTCACAGTTATAAAAGTAATAAAAAATAAACATTTCTATGAGTCAAATTTCAAATATTTCTGCTGGCAGGCTAGGGAATTGGTGTGGAGCTCGAATAACTAGCTCAGGGCGTACCCAGGCGTGGTCACAGCCATCGATTTGGGGGGAGGGGTTGTCATAGTTAACGGGCCCGTTGGTCTAATGCACTGGCCGCTAGCCAATAGGTCGTGGGTTCGATTCCCACCTTGCGTCTGAGTGTTTCAAGTGCGTAACCTATCTATCTATACTTATAATAAAACTGTAACAGGTCCAATTCTGTACATTGAAGATATTTTAAAATTATGTTTGGAGGGCATTCTATAACCGATACTAAAGCCAAAACTGTATTTTTTTTTGTCTGTCTGTCTGTATCTCGGCTGAGCATCACGCCGAAACTACTGGATGGATTGAAACGAAACTTGGCATGATTTGAGTTGATACTCTGAGGTAGGACATAGGATACTTTTTATCCCGACATTCGGCACGGTTCCCTTGGGAGAGGGGAGAGTCAAAATGTGTATTTGTGTTATACGCTTGCTCCGATTTTAACAATTTTTCATAATAATTATAATAAATATTCGTAAATAAACACTCATAGACAGTTGTTAACAATGTTTGGAAATCGATCGTTAAGCAACGTTAGGTAAAGTCATTAAATAGATGGGTGACCGTTTAAGGCCATTTGAACTAAACGTCTCCGTGCTTCGGAGGGCAAGTACAAAGTGGGTCCAAGTTTTTAACCGACTTTAAAAAAGGAGGTTTTGTATTCTATGCGAATGTATATTCTTGAAAGTTAAGTTAACGTAAACACTGCGCGGGCGGAGCTGCGTGGGTAAGCTAGTTTTGGATAAAATTGTTTAGATGTTTTAAAGCAAGAAGTTAAGTTTGTCAATTTGACGTAAATGAGTGAGATTTTGGGGGGGTCATGACCCCTACGACCCCCCTCTCGGACCGCCACTGGGTGTGCCAAGTACGTCCTTTATCCACTAGGCATAATAGTATCAAAGCTATATTTTCATAAATAATATGCCATCATCATAGTTATTGTGTATTGTTCTATTCACGTCACTTGCAACTGCGGGGGTAATATTTCGGAGTATTCTGATGGTAGTATAACTGTAGTTACTTGAAAGTACGCAATATAAGAATATACTTATAAACATTTACTAGGTCTGTGCTGGTAGGCCTCTTGTGCAAGGGATTGTTCTGAGATATAGGCAATGGTCACGTCAGATATTCCGCCTCCAAGCAGCAATATAGTGATATTGCTGCTTGCTGTGTTCTGGTGTGAGTGCACTTTAGATGGTAAAAATACCGTGCTCCAGAGACGGGTTGCTCGGGCGACGAGTGGCAGTACAGTTGTATCACTTATCATTTAGCAAACATCCTGCTTGCTCCGTCAATGAGTTAATTAAAAAAATACTTTTTATGCTGCAAGAGGCGTTCTCCCGGGAACGTAGGTAATTTGACTTTAAATAAAACACCTTTATAATAAGTTTATTTATAAGGGGACTTCACTCCACTTAACAGCCTCTCTCTGATGCCTCGAAGGCTGCAGTCATCCAACCAGTTCACGCATTTCTTCTCAATGTTGTAGTGTATAGCATTTGGGACCATTGTAACAAATGGGTCCAAGACACCGGGCCGCATGACTAAGTAGTCGTTCCTGCCTTGCTGTACGTAAGGCCGGTCGTTTAGGGCCGAATGCTTCTGAGACAGTGCATTCTGCAGTTCACTTTCGATCAAGGTGGCCTGATCGTCCCGCAGCCCGACTATTTCTGCCGGCGCATCGGTCGGTGCTGGTTCAGCTTGCGACCGTAGCCAACGCTGTAATTCTGCAGGGGACATATTTTTTGTCAAGGACTTGTATAGAGCCTTGGCTTTTTTCATTTGGTAAGCACTGAGGGTTCTACGATTATTCTGCTTCACTTTCGTCTCGACTATGAATTGCACCACCTTGCCGAGCGTCATAAGGTTTTGAGCTCTCTCGTCCCGACTCGGTTGATCAAATACGCTCAATGGGTGCACGAACTTGAAAACGAAGATTAGGATAGTTAGTTGGATCTATAAAAAAAAATTTACGTCACCATTCACAAAGGTTTTCATATTACAATAAATACTGTCTCTAATACTTTTTGAGTAAGTAGTAAACTTAAAGACTAAATAAAGGCTTATTACTGCACGTCTGTCCTCTAAACATAAATTGAACTAAGTCCTATATGTGCCGATAACTCTAGCACGTTGGAAACTGCGCCAATTTCTAAAGCACTTACAACAAATTGTCCTTTCATAAAGACCCAAAAGAAGAGACAAAATATATCTGGGATTTAGGAGGCTATATAGTATGCGTGCTTACAATTGTATGTCTATCCATCGCTGGCATTTTGTTACCTTAAAAATATTTTCTGTACGGACTGAAATATCTATGTACCTATTGTGTCTATGACTTCGATTTTGCAGTTCCAGTTTTACATATTCTACCCTGTCCAAGAGTCTATCGGTCAGTGATAGTAGGTAGTTGTCTGTGGAAGCGACTATCCACCTATGCGAATAATTAAGTTAAAATCGGAACCTTGAGCTCCGAAATGTACACTAAATAAATGATGATCGATGGTATTTTATAGATAGGACAATTTTCGTATGATAAAAAGATAATTACTGGTAAGAACATTGCAGTTTTTTTACGTAAATCACAGAGTAGGTACACATCTACACACAAACTACATAATATATTCAGCACAACGAAACAAATAAAAGAAATTAAAAAGAAAGCAATAATTGTTTAAAATAAACTGACTATGAAATTGATTTTTTTTTATTACATGCTTGCTCATGTACGAGTATATCACGTGTAGGTGTCGTAATTTAGCATCAAACTTCGTTTTATACTGAAATAGAGACTTTACACGACTTCCAGACAGACGATAAAGATCATCGCTCATTTAACAGCCTAAGCAGAAGCGCCACTTCTAGAGTGGCGGTAATATCAAGTATGGAATTTAAATGCATACTCCTATAAATACGTACCTATCAACTTCCTACAGTAATTAAATCGCCAGATCGCAAGTAAAAAAACCCATGTAGATAAATATATCCCCTATTTATCTATATTAATTAAATGTTTATATATCCTACTATGCGGTAACAGCTCAGTGGGCGAGCGCTTGCCTTAGAAGAAACAAGGAGCGCAGATTCGAACTCTGGCTCCCAACTCTGATTTTCTATACTATAATAAAACTTAAAGAGCACTTTTTCTGTACATACTGAATATTTTCCAAAATTTCTATGTGGTGATACTATACTATCGACATAGAGGCCAAAACAATTTTTTTTGGAATTATTGTCTGTCTGTCGTTCTGTTCGTCCAGGTATCATTTGAAAACCCGTGGATGGATTTTGATAGGACTTTCACTGATGTGTTGTGTAGAAGTCAAGGTATAAATTGGTATATAAAACATCACGCTATGTTTCATAGGGGCTAAGCAGTGAAACATTACTTGCACATATTACCACGTAATTTCCTTTGTATGTGAATAGGGTAATTATAGACTGATCAGTTAATCATTAAGATTTGTATTATTACGCTATATACAATAGGGACTGAGCAGACATTTAGTTTGCATAAGATATGGCAGTGGCGAAGGGTCAATTTTTGTAAGGGGTAAGCCGGTCCGGTACACCCAGGACATTTTCATTAGATTTCTGTATTGTTATAAGTACTTTGCTGATAGCAATATGACATTATATCTTTGAAAAAATAAAATCTGTAAATCCCGAGCGAGTCCAAACTTGATTAGGAAAGAAATAGGCAAGGGAAAAATACCATTTCATTTCATTTAAAAGCCACCGGTTAGGTCCGCTGCACCACCAAGGCTACATTTGTATAGGTAGGTAGAAATTGAGAATACGAAATTGCTACAGTTTTTACTTAGGTAAAAGACCTAAAATGGCTCGAATTGATCTAACGCTATGAAATGTTCAATTCACACTACACACGATGAACAGCGCTCCCAAAAAACGCTTCAAGGTCAGGACTCAGCCCCCATGAAACTCCCCAAGTCCAGGTAGTGTATAGGTATTCTTAGGTATTCTTTTCAAGAAAAGCTTAAAACTTTCATTATTGAATATCATTAGACAGTAATTTACGATTTTAGCGTGATTTACATTATGAACAGCGCCATCTATCGGTGAAATTGGACATACAATCACTATAGAACTTTAATATACACAATAAACATAACTTTAAACAGCCACAGAATCTATTAGATTCTAATTATATTATAATATTTAGTAGAATTAAATTGTCATGTACCGTATACTCGCGACACGAATAATAAAAATATAAGCTATTGACCACATAAACATAAGATTCATCAAGCTTCTTCGGAACGTTGGGAGTGTGGCCCTAGACGTCTATTAAATACGGGAGCGGGGTTGCGACCATCGTCCCCGTGAGCAACGGGTAAGGTTCGGAAACCCCTGTTCCTGGTGCGGATCCCACCAGAGACCCACGTCCCAAGTGCCGATGCGACAGCCGTATGTAAGAATTCCACATACCCCGGTTGACCCCCAGAAGTCCCTGGGACTGAAGGTTCGCCCCGCGAGAGCAAAAAGCAAGCAGATCAAGATATGTAGCTAAACACTCTTTTCGTAGACAGCTTACAAATAACACGGAGTCACGGTTACTTGAACAACATGTTTACGGATAATTCAAATAGCTGGTGTTAGTAGGTATCATTCGTTTTAAAATGGAAAAATGAATTAGTAATTTGTACACATAATCGTCATCGTCATCGTCATCATAATATTGTTCTCCAAACAACCCCACTGACCATCCGATGCATAGATCATGTTACTTTACAGACAAAAAGCTGATAGGCCATCATTGTCATGACCAGTATGAAACAGTTGTTAATCCTTGCGAGATTTGAACCTGTGACCTCCGTTTTGCAAAGTACGCGGTGTCCTCTTATCTAGGATAATGATCTAGAATTTAGTGCGACAGAGGGGTTGAGCGATAGGGTGGAGTAGTTTAGAAAAGGGCAGAGTTCGGGCGAAGACCAGAGAGGCATGTGACGGGAAGGTAGGAGGGGGCAGAGTGAGTGAGGAGAGAGAAATAAAGTAAAAGAGGAGAAAAAATAGAGAAACAAATGGGAAAAAGAGCCCCCTCTTTTTCGAGAAGAAGAATGAGAAGGCGAGAAAATTTGGATATCGGAGCATTTTTAATGTAGGCAATAAAAGCGCAGGCGGGAGCTGCACGGGTCAGCTAGTCTTAAATATAATTAATCATAAACGAATCGTCTTTGTGCGATTGTTACTAGCTTTCGGTGGATGAGGAAATCTGCATTTCTAAGATAGCCTTATTAGCTTTAGGATGCCGTGTGAAGTTCACCAAGACGCTCATGGCCAGCGTGGTGAACTTTGGCCTAAGCCACCTAATCATGAGGGGACGCCCATGCCCAATAGTGCGCAATAAACAAGGGCTGGTATTATTATTATTTACTATATCCTACTATCAGAATGAGCTCTGCAATACTTCGCGTGCTATACTCAATATTATTTACGCTGTCAAACGTTTCTGCGAGCAAAAATCTATGGTACAGTAATAGCAGATTAATAGCTATCGGTAAGGTAATGTAGTTATATTAATATTTCTGAAAGATTTATATAAAAGTGTAAAATAATGTTAAGAAAATGTAGGTACATAAGTTATAAATATTTTTTTAATTTATCCTTTTTCTTAACTAGGTATTATTAGGTCTTTGAATTTAATTATTAACAGTTTATTTACAAATATACTTAAAATAGGTAAAAAAAATCCTCGACGTTGTCGCCGCACTAGGTAGGTCCCCTAAAAGACTGGCGGCATTACCCCTTTGTATGGCCAAGCTTATACGTTGACAGAAAAATCTACCAGGCCGACGGTCTCCTGAGACTTCAATTAGTATTTTCATTTGATTAAATTATAACATCAATATAGCATTATTAATAGTGCACAAGTACTTGCGCTGACATAAAGGCACTCTATTTGCCTTTACTCTTGCAATCCGATGGTTTGGAGGACCGACACGACGAGGAGAGTTCAGGCGCAAGACAGACTTTATACATTCCCATCCGACACTTGGATCATCTTACCCACAGAGTATATTTAATGTTCTACGATATTACCATTCAGACAATCAGATAATTGGCCAGTACACGGCTACACAAAATAGTTGCACCTCGCTGGATATAAACCTACCTCTAGCTACCTCAGATTTGCAAAGCCAGTGGTTTCGGCCGCGCTACGGAGGCTACATGACATGATAAAGTGGTAAAAGAGATGTAGTCTATGATATCCGTGTATTCTTGTCTAATGATGGAGCAAAATCTAAAGACATGTATCATACAACCCTTATACGTTTCAGACAGATCTTTCAGTTTGCTCTTCCAATTAGGCAATAAAAATGTTTGAAGCATACATATCTACGTCCTTAACTTTTTATTGCTGACACTTCCTACGCGTTCTTCCCATTTTAGAAATAAATAATTAGCACTCTAGTTTGGACAATATATGTGTCAAATATCATACAAGCAGTGGGCTGTGTACACGTGTAAGTATTCGTTTTGTACCGAGCAAAGTAGACAGTACCTTTTTTGTTTCTTTTTCGCGGGAGAAACCTTCAAAAGGTCCGCGGGAGCTGTGGGGCTTGAACGGGGTATGTGGGATTCTTACCCACTAAAACACATTTACATTTGTAAGGTTCATATTAGCTTTAAAGTATGTTAAAGCATAGTTTATTCATTTAAAATAATTGTTTTTTTAATTGAATTATTATTTAACCCTTAATTTGGCAAAGAGTATAAAACAAAAGAAACTTCAAAATTTTATTAAAAATAGCCTAAATACACTTAAAACTAGTATAGAAAAATAGTAAAAAAAATAGTTTTCAGTTTTCCTGAAAACCCATGTAAGCCACAGCATACATTGCCAAATGCACAGAACTACATTTAGTAAATGTATTGTATGCTGTGACATACATTGCCAATTATGATGGCACTTAAAATATCACTAAAATAATAAGAATAATAATATAAAAAGGCTAAAATATAAGTCCACTAAGGTTGCAAATGATAGTCAAGTCGACAATTCCTTGAACTTTCGCTAGTTACGAAACTTAATCGAACTTGGCACTTTATGCATTGCATCGTTATCAGTTTTGAGTCAGCTACCATCGACATAGAGTGGTCATTATCATAAAATGATCAACATTGTCAAATCCTGATGATTCCACTACGAATCCCAATAATAATAATAATAATATCTTGGGACAATCCCAATGAGGGTACTTCGTGCGTACGATTTTTTTCAGAGTTCCGTAAAGCTCGAATCCGCAATCTTTCAGAGATCGATCGTTTGCCTGATTTGCTTGAGTTATTCAAGCCATGAATTGTTGATGCAAAAGTCCACTATTTTTGCAGATATACCGATGTAGCATCGCCAGGGCTTAAATAGGGTTCTATGTAGAGAAATAAGCATATCAGCTAAATCTTTTCCCAACATATATCTATTGTATTCCTTCACGTGTTTTGGAGAGTCTAAGTCCACTTTGGATGTAGAGCCCTTTTTATTCAGATGGTCTCCACGCCTAGATATATAAAAACTTAATAAATTCACTGCTTTGTTATCATTCCACGGTGCTATAGCTAAATAGTTTTTAGCAAATACTACTTGAAAGTGACTGCCCTGGGCCGTCTTCATTCTATACGTTTTTTGCGGGTAGAACTACTTCAGCTCCTCTCAACCAATCGTTTCTGATACGAATATGCCATAGACTTTTTATATATTCATTTCTTATATTATAAGTACCAAAAATAGTTCTAGAATAGGAATTATAACATACTAAAACAAAAAGCAAGCTAAAAATCAATCCTAAGTAAAATTGGCAATGTATGCCACGACATACAAATTAATAGGAGAGTGTTTAGTTATGAACTTGGCAGTGTATGTCACAGCATACAGCAGTTTAGTGATCTAGACAGAATAATATTATAAAGTAAAACTTGCAAAATTATTGTCATAGTTATTTGATTACTCTATCAAGCATCAAATATAGTCATTACATTCGTCCTAAATAGAGTAAAAATCATAAAAATAACTTATATACTTTGGAAGGCTCAGCTGACTTTCGTCGGGTAGCCATTTTTTCTCGATAATGTCAAAAATTCTTATTGTGGGACATGTGTTTTAATTTTTCTCCCATATATTGATTGTGTTGCAACTTAAAAATGAAAATTTCTCAAATGTATTTTATTAATTTTAAAACAATTTCTTACAGTAAAGTTCATGTATGACAGGGTATACGTTGCCAAATTAAGGGTTAAAGTCCTACGTATTGTAGATAACGGACCCTAAACTACTTCTCTGTTACATCGCTTTTGTACACGTCGGTGTAGTAAGACGTATTAAAGCATAGTCACGGTATAATCGGATGTGACCACCTCACGTAAGATTTTTTGAAACACTGGCCTCTATATAATACACTATATGCACACTGGGCACAGCCAGTTTCAATCAAAGAATTGGCTAATGTCTGTTTAAGTAAAATTGTCACTATTGTGCTGGTTGCAGTCCAATATCTAATATCTTTAGATTCATCTAGCTAGAAAGTAACTAAAAATCCGGATTATAGAAAAAAGTATATTCTTACGCACATTACTTAGGCACCACACCTCAAAACTAATCAACTAAAAATATATTTATTATGCTTCTACTTCTATTCGAGCCTACATCAAAGCCTACAGGTAATATGGTAATGGCAAACATTGGTTACTTGCTACCTGATTTTTCTAGGGCTGATTGCCATGACCTCTATTAGAGGTCAGTGTTGCCGAGAATGACCCTGGCGAATATTATTTTCTCACACAATTAAACGTAGTACAACAAAGTAACTACCTATGTATTATAAAAAAAAGTTCCATTAAAAACGTCAATAGTAATCGATTTTAAACATCTATAAGTACATTTCATACAAGCAAAAACAAAATACTTGTACGGGCCACCACAGTATCAGATCTTCTGGTGGACTGGATCGTACACACTGCTGGGTTTAGTCTTGAGCTTAGTACTGGTACATACCAGTACTAAGCTCAAGAGTGAATATTGCTAAGCTTAAGAGCCGTACTAAATAAATTGTTACTAACATATCGGACCAAATTGTTATCCTTAAATAAAGTTTAATTATTATTAAGCTGTGGCAGGTTGCGAGCGGAGTGCAATTCGTGTGACCATGGGCCGATGTGTCAACTGTTTATTGGCATCATAGATTTATAATCTATGATTGGCAAAGTCAAAGAGGACTGACGGCTGACCTACACTTTCGGGGAGAGTACAGGCGCAGGGCCTTCTTTTTACTTGGTCACTGAATGTTGTTGCTGAATCTACGATTTACGTTTTGTATAACACGTGACTTTACAAACTGCACCATTGATAGAGACTACCTCTACTTTGTGTGATATTTTCATTAATACATATAAGTAGTTTATTTACCAAGTGGATAAAGCAGTATCTTATATCACGGGCGTGGAATTGAATCACGAGCATAGCGAAGGATTCTAGTAACTCCCGAGCGTAGCGAGTGAGTACAGGGTTAACTCCCGAACGAATCGAGGGAGTTAATACTAGAATCATAAGTAAAGCGAGGGATTCAAGCTCACCCAAGACAAAGACACCTTTTGTCCCCGAGGAGAATACTCTAGTTTACACACCTATTAAAATACAAAATACGTACTGCTAGAACCAAAGATATGTAAAAATCCTAAATCTATGGCTATAACTATCGTACTAATATCAACACAGCGATTTGCAATGTTCGCGCCTTTTTCTAATTTTATATTTTATTTTCTAGAACACAGCAGGGCTCTGTAGTAGTATTCTGTAAGAAAATTTAATAGCCTAGGAAGCCGAATCCGCGGTGAGATGTCAATTTTGTTGAACGAATTTCATATCTGACCGCGTATTCAGCTGTCGAGTTGGTTAAATCTTCTTACAGAATAACCACTCTGCTCGTCGCGCTCGGTTCGATATTCGAATGTATTTTTTTTCTTGCAAGTCTCTGCTTAAAGTAGTGTGCACTCTAAAGCTCATTTTTTTTTTAGGCCACATAATGGAGCAGCCTACATATTTACCTGGTGGCCCTACCTGGCCTAGGTCTCTCCCACACACGATCGTTAAAAAATTAAGTGCGCAATATTTTAATGTTGGCTGCGCATCCATTTGTATTCCGAACTTAATGGCACGTGTTCAGCAAGCGGTTTGATAGGGAATGAAAATGAAATCATTCGGGATCGGGACTCCGCCAGAAGCGGTCGTAGCCATCTAGTAACCCAATTCACCAAGTCTAGTTCTCAGCCTAATTTGTTAGACTCAATTATTATCACCTGTAACTTTAAATTTTAAAATCATCCTCACAAGAGAATAAAAAAATCCTTAATTTTGCTGCCTAAAATCTAGCTGAATATTAAACAAATTAAAACTTTATTATTACTTTATTCGAGTAATATAAAATAATTCTTGGCTCCCGCGGTACAAATCTCCCTTGTCGCTTTAGGTCGAGATTATAAAAACAAAGCAGCCAAGGTCCGAAAGCTCTTCTGCATTCCACCGAAGGTAAGATTTTGCTAAGCGTCTTCTTTTAGCAAAGCGATTTTGTTTCGGGTGTTTATCGTTGCTTTGGCATTATATAGATAAACATATTAGTTTTTGTAAGTTCTCCGATGTTTATTTTCATTATTTACTCCGTATATCGTTCATTACTTTCAAATACTTACATATTATGTTTAATATTATCACGGTTTTAATTCAAAAATCCGAAAATGCTGTGTGTTGTGATCGTACAAACAAGTATTAAAATGATTTCATTTTGAGTTATAACCGACTTCGAAAAAGGAGGAGGTTCTCAATTCGTCTGTATATTTTTTTTTTCTATGTATGTTCGCGCATAACTCTGGCAATTATGAACCGATTTGAAACAATCTTTCTTCCATCCATTCTTTAATCCGTTAATTGGGTCCCATAAAAAAAATATTGCTTAGTAATAAGTGGTTCCTGAAAAAACAAGAATGTTGACTGCGCAGGAAAGCTGCAGGAAAGCCTATATGTACTTTATGTCGCTTTTTAAGGACAAAAATGGTAATAACTCTGGCAAATATTTACCAATTTCAATAATTCTTTTTTTATTCGAAAGAAGAAACTACTGTAATGAACCTGTATGAATTTTATCACAATCAGATAAGAACTTCCTGGAGGACCATGAATGATATGGAGGAATTTATATGGTAAAAACCATAAAACTGATGTTCTCCTTTACATTTCTCTGAGAAATATGAACCGATTTCGATGATTCTTTTTTTATTCGAGAGAGTAAACTACTATGATAATTCCATGCAAATTACATTACGATCGGATAAATTGTTTATGAGTTTCTGAAGAAACATGAATTATGTAAAAGTATGTAGACGATAATGTGAAATCATAATGATGTCATAACCTACATAGATCATTTTACCGTCTTCGATAGTTCAATCTTTATGTATGAAATTATCACTAAAAAGTATAAAATAATTTAAATATTATTGAAGTTGGTGCCAAATATACACAGCAGGTACGCTAACACCAACTTCTTTAATATTTAAATTATTTTATACTTTTTAGGGTTATTGAAGTCGGTTCAATTTTTTTTTAATATTTTATTCATAAAATGAATAAGGTACATAAAAATATTTACCGTCGCTAACATAAAAAATATCACCTAAATTTAGCAACCAGTTATTTTTTTCAACTGCACCTGTATTTATTTCTTACGGGTAAATTATACATTATATCTTATATCTCTAACATATTGACTTCAACGTTATTATAGTTACATCTATCCGGTCGGAGGTCGGATTGCTCTGAATCGAAGTGTTAACCATGATGATGGTATCGATATATAAAAAAAAAAACAGTAATAAACTTCTTCTTCTTGTGCCATGATATTCACCAATCTCCTACCGGAGGTTGGTGAACATCATGGCATTTCTTATTTTATCTATTGATGCTCTAAACAGCGTCTTCGTGCTCAATGCAAACCACTGTCTTAAATTTTTGAGCCAAGATGTTCGTCGTCGACCGGGTCTTTGACGTCCTATATTATATTGTCCGTCCGATATTTTCCCTTGCATTATGAGCTTTAAAATACTGTACTTAAAGTAATAAAGTAAGTAAGTAGTAAAGTAATACAGTAATAAACTGCGATAATATACTTAAATATTTTTTTTCCAAAGAGTAGTATTCGCATAAATAATGTTAAGGTTATACTGAGGGACGTATAGAGTCCATATCATGGGGCGCAACTATTTCGATGGTCATACCGTGCACCTATCTTGGGTTTAGTTTAGTTAGGCAAACTATTAAGATAGGATTTTTCTTAGTTTAGCCCGGACCTTGGAAACAGTAACAGCAAGGGGCTCGACTCTCGTTGAGGCAGAATAGCTGACCTAATTGAGAAGCTTTGTTGCTAGTAATGACGTACATTTTAGGTAAGTATTTGAAGTTGGTGAAAATAAAGCGTAAATTAACAAATCTATAATATTTTTTGGTAAACGGAAAAATAATAAGTAATTTTAAATTATCAAATAAAAGCTTACCTACCGTGCGGAATGGTAGCAAGAACGCTGACTAACAACAAATAAACACTGCTGGATTTAGAGGTAATAGACGTGCAATTTTTTTATTTAGGTATCGTGGAAAATTTTAATGACATCTTAATGCCTCTGTTCTTCTTGGGATACTCGATGGGACTGGGTTTTGTTTTGGGTCAACTACTTTAAATTCTACGAAGTCAGAGTGATATCCCAGCGGAGGGGACGTCCGCTCTTGTCACAGGGCTTACCAAAATGATTGGGCAAAATTACTAAAATATGATGGGAATTAAAAAATGTTCGCTCACTGACACTCCTCTTTCTTATTGCAATAATTACCTGCGAGGGTCCTGGCAAAATCTGTTTAAAATCTATTAAAAAGAGCCAATAGTTCTGAAGTTCTTACTGATCGCTGGGATATCTAATAGTACCTACAAAGAATAGAGTGGCGCTCTACGATTTACACACGGGTTTACAGGGTCACAAAGGTTTCGAACAGTTTTATCAGATGCTTTTAGATGATAGATAATAACAATCATTTATAGCGCACAAAAAAAATACAGATAAGTACTAAAAGAAAAAGATTCAAATTCATAAGACATGCAACAATGGGTGGCCTTATCATTAAAAGCGATCTCTTCCAGGCAACCTTTGGATGGAGAGGAAAATAAAGAAGTTATATACAAAGAGCAGAGGGTGCGCGCACTAGATGTTCAGTAACGTTAACACATAAATACACTTAAAAACAAAATCAGTGTAAACTAAATTAATATATATTCATGTATAAGGCTACCCCTACGGGAAAGATGCGTGATTATATGTATGTATAAGTATAAACATATCAAATAATACTATTCTAAACATACATAAAACAGTACGTACTAATAATAACTAACAAAATTAAATATCTACCGATTAACTTATTTCCCCATATAAAACTTCTTTATCTGATCCTTGATAATTGGCAGTGACGAAGCACGCCTTATAGAAACGGGCAAAGAATTCCACAGGTGAACCGCCTGCACCGTGAAGTATTTGTAATAGATGACCTGGACGCTAAGAAGCAAATCACCCAGCCCAGTAGCAATAGCCCAGTTCTGGACGACTTTACTGCGCTTCTTGTAACCGTCGTGGCTTCCCGAGCAACATTAGAGCCTTTCGTAGCCAAACAGAAACTTTTTTGGGAATGATAAACGCTGCTGGCCGCAGATGGCCATTACAGTTTCACCGGACAATAGGAGGCGAGCGCTTGAAGCGCTCTAGCCTTTACGGCAGAAGTAGCGACGAGCTTAAGGGCACCTCAGGGAGGCACGGCCTCGGCTTGGGCTGTCGCTTAAGAGAGGGCTGAGTTTACCACCGCCGGCGAGACCGGTGTCTGATAGCTAGTGTAGCATACGGTTGTCGGGGAGGGGTCGGCGCATCCCGGTCCAATAGGACCGTCATGGGGTCAGGAGGGTCGAGCAGTACGTGCCGTGGTTTGCGGCGCGAGTCAGAAGGACTAGGGGCGTAATCGGCGGCGGCGCGGATTAAACTGTTCGCGTGACGGGACGCGGATTCAAAGTAGCGTTTCGACGCTTCTTTGAGGAACTTACGAAGGGGATCTAATTTGAAATCGGAATGCAGATCTACGTTCCGCATGTACCACGGGGCACCGACGGCGCGACGGAGGAAAGAGGATTGACTGAGGCCCTATCGCTGAACACGATGAAGAGGACCGAATCATCATGATTATTTTGGAAAATAATTAAATAATAAGAAAAAATATACTTATATATATCTTATGTTACTCCCAATCCCCATATTTTAGAAGACAAGTCAAACATTAAAATCCATAACACCGCTTAGGCTGATTGATATACGCTCGACAACCATAACCTTCCTTCTGAGGCAGTCGAGCCAGAAAAAAAGTTTCTTCGTAATAGACATACACCGTGTTTTACGGTCGTAATTTTGAGCTAATAGAAATTTGTTTTATGACATCATACTACACTACGATTTCAAGTAACAAGTAAATAAAAGTACTATGAATAAATTCAACTTTTATTCACCTTATAGAGCATTTATATATTGCATGAAGTGACCATAAATCAGTTAACACCAAACAAAACTTTAAATATGACGATGCGTAGCTCAACCCGCAGTGTAAATTGCGCGTACAACACTAGTAACTGTTCCATTTTTAAATCCATTTAACATTCCTAAAAAAATCGTTTCAATTTATTTTTTGTAGCTTTATTTATTTTAACTGTGCATCATAGAACGGCTTAGAGATTTGTTTGTACAATGTTTACACCCGGATTTCTTTCGTTAGAGCAAAATTTACATTGTACTTTATGAGATCCACGAATCACGGGTGTCAGTTAGCGTCTGCTGCTTATAAAACTGATGGAACAACTGTTCAATTGAACACGTGCAAATCAGTTTGAACTGTGTCCGAAAGTACAAAGCACAATCTCTCTAAATAAAGATGTTAACCGTCTCTATGAATTTTCTTGAGACCTATCCATCGAGTCCAAATGGTTCTGAAACGCAGAGATTCTGTGACCACCTTCCTGCTCTATCATCAGACCCTGATCACCATCTGTATACCAACTACTTGTCGAGCCCAATCTAACGAATTCGAATTCGATGGGTCGACATTTAATGGTGCAGAGTTCCTATGAGCACATTCCTGTTCCATTATTAGACCCTGATCTATCATCTGTCTACAAATTACTCGTCCGAGACCACTATTGAATGAGTCTAAATTCTGTTGGTCTACTTTGAATGAAGCTAAGTTCCTATGACCAGCTTCCTTCTCCAGCACGAGACCCTGGTGAAAGTTATCAGATTCCCTAGTACGTATCACGGGCCCGTTGGTCTAGTGGTTAGACACCCTGTCCGCTAACCGATGGGTCGTGGGTTCGATTCCCACCAAGTGTCTGGGTGTTATTTATCTATTTAAGTATGTATTTACAAAAAAAATGTATATAAGTATTAGTATCAGTTGTCTGGTTTCCATAGTACAGACTTTGCCTAGTTTGGGATCAGATGACCGTGTGTGGATTGTCCCAAGATATTATTATTATTATATCAACGAATTCACATAAGTAGCTACAAAATTCGTTATAATCACAACATGAGAAAGTGTTAATTATTCTGTTAATAATTAATTAATTACGTTAACCACAGAATTAATTGCTAGTTTATAGGTCAACTATTACAAAATCTCTGGCCTTCGACAAGTAGGTGCCGCCTATCGTTTAACGTAACCCTATTTTTGTCCTGAACTCGAATGCTCGTGAATGTTCATAATGAAGGGTTCGAGAAATATTTTACTATATCGATATACATATATATAAGCCGATGTACTGAGGCATCGAGGAGAGTTTTATTTGTTAAGCTACAGCGAATATATTTCAAGACAGCGATTGAAGAAAATGGACCGGCTACATACCCCAGCGACGATTTTGGACAACTGTGAAGTACTGTACTGACACCGACCAATATACTTAGAAGTGTATTATCTATAGTACCGAGGGGGGTGAAACCCCCATACATTTGCTGGTTCTAAGATTGACGATAAAAACTTCTGCCACCTGCCCTGGGAACTTAAACTTTGGCTACAGTTTTATATAAATGCCTAGATGGTGCTCGTTAAAAAATATATCACGCAAGTAAAGTCTTTTCGTATAATCTTATACAACATCCATCCATATTTGTAGTTAAAAAATCTTATACGATACGTTATTAATGTTCATTATAGACCTAATAAGACATTTAATTAGGAATTCACATAAACATATTTAAACTTAATTACATAAAACAATTCACGACCGCCATCTATCGAGTATAAAGCGCCATCTCTCCGACTGGGTACGCGAACTATAAAATTTATTTCCGTATGTAGCATCTATAGTACATAGTACCTAGTGAACTATACATGCGTATTGTGTGAGTGTGTATACGTACGTGGAATAAATTCTTCTTCTATATTGATCCGCATTTAACATAACATTTTTACTATCCAAATAATAAAAATGTAACAATTATGTTTATATGAGTACTTTTTTTCTGACATTTATTTTCTCGAATCGAGGCTGTACCAGACAAATACATCGATACATATACATACATACACTCAACACTACCCTCCTTCTTGGGTCAGTCGGACAAAAATATAGTTAGTAAATATCAATCTACAAAAAAATTAATAACAGTCTTCATATAATTTGCTTTCGCTTTCATAAAAGAACATTTAGATGACTTCCACGTTTCTTTACAGTTACAAAATGACCTTTAATTAAAGTTTCAAGAGAACCTGAAGTATATAATGTTATAGGTACTCAACAAGCTGTTCAATTTGCTGTATTGACCTGTATTCAGGTAATTAAATAATGTAAGTATGCATTCAAGCGATTTAGTTCATGGATGATTTACTCATCTTCTATGTACCTATTATAAAAAAATTGGAAGAAGTTCTCTAAAACTACATCGTTCTCGGTTGTTTATTTTAGATAAAGTAAGCGAACAAACGGATAGAGAACAGCGACGTGGTTTTTAGCGATAATACCTATAAGTCATACAAAGTGATATTACTATCATCATCAGCCGGAAGACGTCCACTGCTGAACATAGGCTTCCCCCTTAGAACACTACAATAAACGACAAGGCTATTTGCATCCACCTGTTGCCTGCCACGCGCACAATGTCGTATGTCCACTTAGTGGGAGGCCTGCCTACGCTGCGTCTTCCGGTTCGTGGTCGCCACTCGAGAACTTTTCTAGCCCAACGGTTATCGGTTCTTAGAGCAATGTGGCCTGCCCATTGCCACTTCAAATTGCAGACTCTGAGAGCTATGTCGGTGACCTATTCTTCGGTGAATCTCCACATTTCGGATTCTGTCGCGCAAAGAACCTCTGAGCATAGCTCTCATATGTCATCACTGGCAACACACACTGGTTAAAAACCTTCGTCTTCAGTCACTGCGGTATATTGAACGAGAAGATATCGCGTAGTTTCCCGAACGCTGCCCATCCGAGTTGGATTCTTTGGGCGACCTCTTTTTGTTGAAGTTAGACCGCGACCTAACTGGATAATTTGTCCTAGGTATACGTCAACAACTTCGAGTGTATCGTTCCCAATAACTACCGGTACGGGTGTAACATGGACATTAGACATGATCTTCGTCTTGACCATGTTCATTCTAAGACCCACCTGTTGGGAAACGCTACTAAGGTCGCTGAGCATCGTATTGAGGTCCTCCAGCGATCTTACTATGCGAGCAATAGGTAAATGAAAATACTTGCGTACTTCATCTCAAGCAAGAGTTCGAAGCAAGATTGAAACGGAAGCCTGCTAAGTAACAAGCTTTGTATGAACTTTAAAGAAAAATGAAATGCAATTTATTAGAATGCTTCGCTCGGTAAATTGCTTTACGTAGTGACGTCGTTGAAATAAAAATACAACTCCAGTTTTTATAGAAATAAACTCAATTTAGAATACTTTATTTTGCCATAACTAGACTAGAGACGATCTATTTAGAATTACTGTGCGCTCTTTACGTAGTTCAATTATTGTTTACTTTTAGCAATTACTCTACCCTGCTATTTAAAATGAATTTCCATAACCACCAAATCGACTATGCATGCCGTAGACCTCACACGTTGAGATGCAACGGTGATAGGTCAAGACGAAGTTGGCAGGATGATTTAATTTTATTAAGTACTTCCTTATTAACCAACTAAAGAATCAATCTAATCGACTAAAGCCTCTCGTCATGCCCATCTACCCTTTCACCGGGCGGTCTAGTACGAGTTCCGATAGTTTAAGAGCTCGATCAAACTATCAGTTTTCTCCATACATTTCACACCAGCGCCCCTAGCGGTAACTATCAAGAACTAGTAAAATGTACGGGAAAAAACTGTCAGTTTGATCGAGCTCGTAAACTATCGGAACTCGTACTAGACCCCCAGTGCCGACAAATATCCTTTATTTTATAAGTACTTTTAATACTCTCTACTTCTCTGTGTCCGATTTTCGCTCGGCCCGTGTTGACTAACAATGTGTTGATAAACAATGCCATATGAGTTATCTACACAGCGTGTTGCAACGTCTATGGACATTCTTTTTTAAATTGGCCTTGAGGGCTTTTTGGTGGTTTTTAACAGCTAGCAATTCTCGGCGACTTTCCCGGCTAATCTGGAACTTTCGTCGACTTGCCTGGATAGCGTCAAATAGGACGGAGTAGTCCGTTGAAGATGTATCTGGAGACTTACTCTTCGATGTCGATTCAGAACTTCATTCCGCTCCTCTTCAGCGTACGTTTGTTGTCCATTTCAACTTACCGCATCGTACGAAGGGCGTATGGTAATTTTTTTAGGACAGTCGCTGTTGACTGCAGATGGCCATTACAACTTCAGGAAGCACGGCAAGAAGGCGAGCGCTTAAAGCGCTCCAGCCTGAAAGGCAGGGGATCGACGAGCTCAAGGGCACGTTAGGGAGGCACGGCCTCGGCTTGGGCTGTCGCTTAGAGAGGACTGATTCTACCACCGGATCACAACGCGCCGCCACTGAGAAGAGCCGGCAAGAAACTAAGTGGGGTGAAGCTCGTCGTTGAGGTCGCATACGTACGACCCTTCGGCCTCGCCGGCAAGACCGGTGTCTGTTTGATAGTGTAGCCTACGGTTGTCGGGGAGGGGCAGGCTGTTTTATGCGGCAACAACAGCCTTCCGCATCAGACAGCAATTGCTGTACCTTTCGCAAGGTTCGAATGGTAACAATGATACTTATACGTTCTTGCTTGATAATACACACATCTTCTTTTGATGGCTAATCTTTCAATGCCATTGAAGCTGGGTATTTGTTAAACGAATGAATGCGGTAACAGCTCAGTGGGCGAGCAAGGCCTTGGAAACAAGGTGCGCAGGTTCGAACCCCGGCTTGCACCTCTGATTTCTTCAATGAATCATGTGCGAATCGTATTTGTGCGATTGTTACTAGCTTTCGGTGAAGGAAAACATCGTGATGAAACCTGCATGTCTGCCAAAGCCCAACTAGCTTTCGAATGACGTGTGAAGTCCGCCAACCCGCACTTGGCCAGCGTGGTGGACTATGGCCTAAGCCCCCTCATTTTGAGGGGAGGCCTGTGCCCAGCAGTGGGACATAAACAAGGGCTAGTATTATTATTATTATTATTATTTATTGTTAAACGCAGATAGCTACTAAACTATTGTGGACTAGCTGACCCACGCAGCTCCGCCTGCGCTATTTTTACGTTAACTAAACTTTTAATAACAGACATTTGCATCGAATACATAACCTCCTTTTTTATAGTCGGTTAAAAACTGGGACCCACTTTTTACTTGCTCTCCGAAGCACGGACCCGTTTAGTTCAAATGGCGTTAAACGGTCACTCATCTATTTCATGACCTTACCTAACGTTGCTTAACCCGATCGATTACAAAACCTTGATAACAACTCTCTATGAGTGTTCCCTTACTAATATTTATTATATTATAAAGAAAAATTGATACAACTGACCAAGCGTATAACCAAGTACCCATTTTGACTTTAATCCCCTCTCCCAAAAGAACCGTGCTAGATTACAGGATAAAAAGAATCCTATGTCCTACCTCGTAGTAAGATCTCAAATCATGCCCAGTTTCATTTGAATCCATTCAGTAGTTTAGGCGTGATGCTCAGCCGTGATACAGACAGACAGACAGACAGACAGACAGACAGACAGACAGACAGACAGACAAAAATTAAAAAAAATACATTTTCGGCCTCAGTATCGGTTGTAGAATGCCCTCCAAAAATACACACATCAAAAGTGTCTAGGGATCAAGCATTTTTGGGCAAAAAAATGGGCAGAAGAACAATGGCGTTTCGTGTGCTTTTCTGATGAGTCTCGTTTTGGTATGAGACCGGATACAAGACGTATACGACACTGGAGAACCCCTGGACGCCAACAGCGATTAAAATCCTGCCAGGAAGTCCATCCTTATAGTGGTGGAACCATCATGGTATGGGCGGGTATTTGGATCGGCGGAAGAACTGAGTTGATTTGGATCAGAGGCAACCTCAACGCTCAAATTTATGCTGAGACGATTGTATCAGACGTCATCGTTCCTCTACAAGTGCAAATCGGTCCCTTATTTCAGTTAATGCATGATAATGCACGACCGCACACCGCAAGAGTTGTAAGACAGACTCTCGCCGCAGCTAACATCAATGTCCTGCCCTGGCCTGCTCAGTCGCCAGACTTGAACCCGATTGAGCATGCATGGGATATGCTACAGAGAAGAGCTCTGCCGAATATGGAGGGTATGGAGGGTATGGAGGGCAAGAAGACCTTTTTTTGTTGTTGCAACGAACATGGGCGGCCATTCCACAGCGTGATTTGGATGAACTCATTTTGAGTATGCCAAACCGATGTTCTTGTGTTGTTAGTGTTCGCGGTAGAAACACGGATTATTAATTGTTTAAGTTACCCAATAAAATTTTAAAGAAAACTGTTATTTCAGTCTTTTTTTCGAACTTTTGTGTTAGTGGTTCAAATGTCAAAAATCCCTTTATTAGGAAAATGGCAAATTTCTTTATTAATGCAAAGGTGACTTGGTTTATCGTTACTGTGACAAACGAAAACACTTTATTTGATGAATCCTTAAAGAAAATTTTAATTAATATCAATCAGGAGAAAAGTTATTGCAAAAATATATGTTGATCCCTAGACACTTTTGATGTGTGTAATTTTCAAAATATCTTCAATGTACAGAATTGGACCTGTTACAGTTTTATTATAAGTATAGATAATTCTCAAAGTTTACCAACCCAATCGTATAATTCGTATATGATAATGAGTCATGAGTATGCAATTCAACTGAATATAATAATGCACTGTTGTGTTTAGCGTATCCAAAAGTATTTTTTATTTGTATTTTTTATTTAAGGTTAACAGTTAAATTTACAAAGAGGTACAAAAAGTATGATAAATAAATGATAATTCAAATGTAACTAACCCTGTTGTACACGGATAGATACGATTACATATTGAGGCGGTATGTAGATATAGGTAGAAAAAGAAGAAATTCCTGCAAACAGATGGTGGATAAGGTCACTGTCGAGAGATTACCTACTATATCGTTGCGATGCAATTATGTCTCGACAGTCAGATTAAGTACTAACCGCTCGTACAATATCTTGTCTAAACGAGGCGGGTGAGCTTGCAAAGAATTCAACATCATTCTTTGTAAAATTGTTTGATTAGTAATATTTTTAGAATTATTGTAATTGTGATATCTTATAAGTGAACTATGTTCTTTGAGATATTATTAAATGTCTTTAAACCTATCTATAAAATGATTATTGTATTGTTTCATCATTCTTTGTAAAGGTGCTCGCTCATCCGCATTTGTTTTACAAATAATAATTTGTTTTAATGTAGGTGCAAATAAGTACCGTTTGCGAGTCTGTCGTATGAGGTCGTATGTTTTGTGATCTTTAAGGTATTCGTTTTACAATGCTTATATACCTCTTGTCGAGTTTCACTCATTTGAATTTAAAAGTGATGTGGATTGATCACTGTGTTACTTTTTAGGCCGGATGGTTAATAATGTATATCCGCGGATACGGATCCGAATATGAATATTTGGTATAAAGAACCGCGGATACAGATCTAAACACATCTAAACAATCGGTAATTGACGCCATTTGACGCTGTTTGCAATATATTATGTATAAAGGTGCCAAATATCATCGCTATCTATAAAGAATGTATGTCTGAAAACTAATAAGGTAAAATGAGCGTTAAAGATCCGCCAAAAAAGTAACGGATACGGATCTTTCTTCTCCTTCGGCTATCCACGAAAACGGACATTACAGTACGGGCCAGTTTAATATATCACATTAGACACTTCATCAAAATTTAACAACGTAACCTTGTAACGGCGGGCATAAAATATTATTAACTTTAACGAAGTTAGAACTGCACAATTGCTTAACTTTTTTCAAGACAGCACAAAGAAACTGACAGATGTCAAATGTGATCTATTAAGGGGGTAACATGCGCCAATGACCTTGAGAATCTGGCCGCTCCGGCCGAGAGTTGTCATCGTAGAGGGCGCTACCAGCAAATATGAATATTACATTTGAAAAATTATAGACTAAAATATGCAGATGTGTCAAATGGAGCTTTATTAATTTTGCCTATTCCGATAAGGAAGGAAATTTCAATATAGTTACATTTACTGCAATTATACTTAACGATATCACTTTTGAATATTTTATTGATTATGTATACATAAAAGGAAAAGAAACTGATGAAATATAAAATAAAATTTATTGGGAACTTAAAATAATACATGATAAAAAATGCATGATAAAAAAATTATATTAGTTCATAGTGGCGCGAAAAGAACAAGACTGATGCAGTATAAGAACGGTCCCCGCCAGCTCAACTCGTCGTTCACTGGAACATATTCTGTTACGTCAGTCGAAAGACGGGGAAATTTACATTGCCGATAAATCTTACTTAGCTTGTTGATCTACCAACACGAACACCGTATACCGAGAACCACACTGCATACTGCTGGGACCTTCTGCTGGTGACTGATCTAGACAAATGTCTAAATACGAAGTCATTTTATCCTCCATAATCACTCTCTGGGGAAATCTGTATCTCACTTTTTTATACCTTGATTTTGATGTATACTTTGGCGTGCCGCCTAATTACAATCTGATAACGCATCAACTTACAGTGGTAACGTAATTGCGTGTTGCGTCAGGATATGGATTATTGCATTTCATATTCCAAACTTCATATCAAAGGTTCTCTCCGTCTATTATAGAAGGGTCAATGCCTAAATAGTGAGACTTTTACATACTTCTATTCTATTGTTGGTGGCTATTAGTTGGGCCCGGTAACCACCGGGACGCACTTCGACCCAGCTGGATCCATTGTGCCTGCCCTAGCCCTTACTCTGTTGATGACTTATCGAAGAGTTTGTTTAGATACCCCAAGATTGCACCAGATTGCAGCTGTACATAATTATTTGGTGTAGGATAGGCTACTCCCAGTTGACTCAATCTACGTCCTGCTAGAGCGTCGCAGCGACACAGTATCTATAACATCGACTCTTTTTCATCTTCACAGAAACTACAAGTATCTACGGTACTTAGGCTCATTTAGCTTCTTGATGCACCCATTAGATGCCTGATTTGTGATCTGTTTAGATTTAATAATTTAAGCTCACAGTCCACCCTTGTGCTGGGGAAAGTTCTGGAGTGATTTAGGCCAATCGCTGCCCTCCATGCTTTCGTTTGTTCCTTCCTAGCGTTTGCATGTAATGCTGGTAGTTCCATTCGGAATCGCTATACGTATGTACTACTTAAAATGTACAGTAGTCACAGCGGATCTATGTATGAAGTTAGGTTTAGCGAACCATTGCGCAAGTATAGTTGTGAGTTGTGAATACAAAAATACAAAAAATAGCTTCTGCACTGTGTCTTGCAGCCAACTTCAGACACACGAAGATCCGCTGTGACTACTGTAAGCGTACTTGAAATGGAACTATGCACAAAATTCTAATGTTTTTGTTATGCACGTCAAAACGAAAGCGCTTAATAGAGCCGCCAAAATATAGAAAAAATATCAGAAAAAGGATATTTTGAACATATTTCCTGAATTGGTTCCAATTCTTCCAACCATCCATCTGATATTACTATCTGATGGATGGTTGGAAGAATTGGCTTTTTGGTACGTGGAAAAATGAATTGAAACGAACTGTATTTAAGATGTTCGCATTTGCCAACGACAGGGACTTAAAATGCTGCAAAGACTTCTCACATGCCAGTGGCCCTGATGAGATGTCAACGTTATTATTAAAGACGCGTCTAACTGTATTGTTTCCTATTCCCACTAGTACCCAAATAACAAATAACCTAACTCCACCTATACTTAAACCCATACTTACTAGATACCCATCGTAGGCCCAAGTCGTGCAGACCCATAAAACCGTATATTATTATTATTATGGCAATTAGTTTCGTGATCGACTCCGTGATGGCCATCGAATATAAACAATGATAAGATACTTAACTTTTTTACATAATAAAGTACAAGTCAAAACCACCCAGACCCAAGACAAATAGATTATGTTCATGCACATGAGTGTGGGAATCGACTCCAAGATCTTATGGGTAGCGGCCAAGGTAGCAAACTACTAAATCAACGGGCATGTGTTGTTAATCAATACGTGGATGCCAAAGTAATCCGTAGTACTGTTTGTTTTAACGCACGAATTTAGTAGAAGAAGAAGAAGAAGAAGAGTTTTTAGTGTAGCGTCGTATGTACGTAACGTAACTTCGTCTTAAGTTCTGTACCGATGGCGGGGTTTGAATTACGCGGAGCAGTAGACATCGATTTTAATAAGCAAACAGGTTTTAGAGTAACTAAAATTTTAACGTGGTGGTACTTTTTCTGCCAACACCATCATGAGTTTATTGTTACGCAACTTAGTTAAGTAAAAAGGTATTACCTGATAGTAATCGAATCACCGACCCATAGAAAACTCCCTTTCTGTCCCTGTCATCCAAAACTATAATTATAGCGTTTCGGTCCAGTAGTTTCACCAGTTTTGTTACTTAGCGGCAGAAATCTAAGATTGCGGTGGCACCACCTAGATAGCACACAAGTACCCTTCCAACCTAACCAACCCAGATATCTCAAAAGACGAGCAACTGTCCGTTGGTAAGCGTGTCACTCACCACCAAGCAAACCACCTGGGTACTATACTCGTTGCTAAGTTGAAAAAACCAACATGATAATAATAATAACACCATTCATGTTTTGACAAAAAGAAGGCATTGTCAAGTATATCATAATGTATGTTATTTTGTCGACCTACTCAGTAGTAAATACGATCTAAATTAGTAAGATCGTATATGACTCTGATACGCTTTAAAAGTTAGGCATTATACACGGCAACGATACTTTCGCATACTCTATGATGAACCACAAAAATGGTAGTAACATAAAAATATATTTAATTACATAAACAAGTATAAATTCCATTTGCAATTATTTATAGTGTTATAATTATACCATTTTTAACATATTTTAATTAAAAATATGTTTAAAATCATTTAAATTAAATCCGACTTGTCAAAAAAAAATCGGGCATGTCCACTCGCCGTCACAGTCCACGAAGGACTGATACATGGCGATCGCGGGGGCGCTGCAAGGGGAAATGCATCGCGTACATGGTTTTTCTATAATTTCTTGTAAATCATGTATGAAATTAAGAAATGTAATCAATACAAATTGTAGAATAGATTATATGCTTTTTAATAGTCCAAGTTTGACGTCTATCCGATGAACGGATGTTGAACGCTAACACAATTCATATCCAACGTAGTGCATTTTTTAAATACATATTGCTTGAAAACGTTATATTTAATCCAATATCTAATCAATAAAACTATTTGCTGAAGATCTGAGGTATAAGTACATATAATTTTCATAGCCAATGCAATAGCGGATTGATCCATCGAACTCTTTAAACTAAGGCTATTTTTGCAATTTTACCGTTGTTACCCCCTTAAATTGGCTCTACATTAGTTACTCTATACAACTAATTACCTTCCAATGCTAGGTATGAAAGTTGTGCCCAACTTTTGCATGTTGTTATTATTATTTCTTACAGTTACCTAAGTTAGTTATGGTAAGTGAAGACTCAGTTGTTGATATTATGGCCCTAACTGCCGACCTCACAGACATCAATTAAGTAATTTTTTGTAATCTATTTATTTCGAATCTCCGAGTCTCTTATGATTATCTTTTAGTATTAATTACAAGAATATTGATATATCTACTCAATATTCGCGTAGTAAGTATTATTTGGCTTCGAAAGTCAAAATAATTCATTTATAAAATATGACTTAATCACAATTAACTCTAAATGACGTTTGTAAGTTCGGCAGTAAGCTTGTTAACTAGCAAAGATCCACAATACTTGAGTTCCAAGAAATAATGCAATATCGCGTTGCGAGAGAGTTCATTATTGTTACTTGTTGCTGTAAATAACTAGGTACGTACTAGAGTGTGTTTACATGATAGTATCTAGGTACTCTTGTGTCTTCTCAGTCATGGAATAATTTTATCAACTGCACACTTTTTTTAACACTTGTCCTTTTTTTCTGACAGACCACCAAGCGGCCGAGTGGTTCAGTGAGGAGGGTCTACAACAGGACACACAATGACGTCGCGACGGCAAGATGGTCAACCAAATAATACCAACAGATGTATCGAAAAATTCTCCAACTTCACGTATCAAGCCGGTAAGTGAAATGAGTACGTTTTAAATCTATTTATAAGTCTCCCGAAGCAACAGCTGAAGGTTACTATCTTATTATGTATTTTCAAAGGCCATAAATACGGCTCGTACACAGATTTATCTTATTTTCAGAATTTAGGAAACCCATCAGACGTTTACAAAGATCACTCACGAGTGATTTTACCTTGTTTTCTGACTGCCATGAGCTTGCGTCGCCAAATACTACTATATGTTGGGTAGCATTCCGTAAAAACTATGAACTATTAATTCCTTTTAAAAAACCTGCTGCTTTTCTGGGGCAGAGCCTTTATTTTCTTTATTTTTCTCGTGGGGAAATCCTGGACTCCTACCAACTAAAACCCCACGGTGTCCTCATTCCGCTTTTTGTGGCGGGCCACGGGAACGTATATACTACTCATCCGGTTCCCGCCAGCGGTTGTCTGCCTAGCAGCGACCTCCTCCTCGTCTGTGACACTTCAGCACGCCTTCCTACGCGAGGGCAATTGCTTGCTGTGCGCAGGCAGCAGTCCACCCATTCCTGCTGCCCGCACTTCCTCGCTACGGGGGCATGAAATCAGCGTTCGCTCGCCTCCTGCGCCCGGGTCTCCTGCGACGGCGCGGATCAGCGAGGGGATCGCTCTCCCTGATCGACGACGATGACGCGTTCGCAGAAGGAGACCACCGCCTCCCATGATCTCTCGCTGTCAGTCATGGCTTTGACGATGGCCGGCAGCGATAGATCACCCCCACATCACGGCGCGCAACAAGCTGCGCTCCGCCTCCCACGCCGGGCAGACCTCGAGTGTGTGCTGCGCCGTGTCTTCGGCGCAGCCACACTCGTGGCAGCCAGGGTTCGCCTCCCTTCCCATATTGTGCAAGTATCTGCCGAAACAGCCATGTCCCGACAGTACCTGCACCAGGCGGAAGGTAGGCGTACCGTGTTTTTGGTGCAACCATTCCTTTAGGACCGGGTGCACCGCTGATATGGTCCAGTGGCCGGCGGATGGTTCCGCCAGCCGCTCTTGCCATCTTTGAAGGGTCAACTCCTGGGCCTCGTCTCGCCAACGCCGAACTTCGGCTGGAGGTGCCATGCCGCCCCGGCTTCGCGCTTCTGCGTTCTGCCGGTATAGCGTTGCCAGCACCTCTGCCTCCAGATCCCAGGGTGGGATCCCCACCAGTACGGTCGCCGCCTCATAAGATACGGTGCGGTAGCCCCGTATCACCCTAACCGCTATAACCCGCTGCGCTGGGTGCAGTAGGGCCCTGGTTGGCGCGGTCAGAGTGTCCGCCCACACAGGCGCATCGTACAAGGCAAGTCGAGCCCGGACCTCCCAAATTGCCGCCACCACTTTCACCAACCTCGGAGCGAGCTCCCCGAAGTGGTCAACAAACTTCCACCGCGAGTCGAGGATGAGACTCAGGTACTTCATCCGGGCCCCAACCGCGACCGCTATGCCTCCGACGTAGATTTGTGCGCCTGAGGGCGGCTTCCTCCCAGATCCATGAAAACAGATGACCTCGGTCTTTTCCAGAGCCACCCTCAGGCCCAACCGTCCAATCCTGTCAACCACTTCAGCTGTCCCGCTCTCAGCCAGACTGGCCGCCTCCTCAAAAGTGCCTCCTGAGGCACATACAAGGGTATCGTCTGCGTAACAAACGACCTGGAACCCGCGGTGTAAATGGCCGCGGAGCACCCAGTCGTATCCGATGTTCCACAGGAGTGGGCCGAGTACCGACCCCTGTGGAACACCGCACATCGCGTGACGGCGCAATAGGCGACCGCCACCGTCCACGCAGACGACACTCCTCTCCTCGAAATACGAGCCCACCACTCGCCGCAGGTAGACTGGCACCCGATGATACATCAGGGCCTCCGACACACAAGTGTAGGGCAGGGTGTTAAACGCGTTGGCGATGTCTAGAGACACCGCCAACAGTACCCCGCCTCCTGCAACGGAATCCTCCGAGAGGGTCTTGACGCGCAGGATCGCATCTACGGTCGACAAAACCCCTCGGAAACCAAACTGGGCGTCGGAAAGCCGTGCCGGACGATTCGGGCGGCGAGCACACGCTCAAAGAACTTACCTGCCTTGTCCAGCAGCACTATAGGGCGATAAGCCGACGGCGAGTCGTGGGGTCGTCCATCCTTCTGCAGAAGCACTAGGCCCCCCTCCTTCCAAATTTGAACTGCTGGGAACTGCCCACTTACTAGACAAGCGTCAAGCAGTCCCCGGAAACGATCTCCTAGTGCCTCTAGGGCAACAGCCAATACCTGACCAGGCATACCGTCCGGGCCAGGGGCCTTCTTTTTCTATTTTAGCCTCAAGACAGCCGCGTCGAACTCGTCGGCTGATATCGCCGGTATTTCGTCGACGCGGCTAATACGGTCCAGAGGCTCAGCCATCATGGGTGGTTCGTGTGCCTGTCCAGACAGCAAATAAGGCGGACACCACTTCTCCCAGGAAGCCAGGTTGGAGGTACTCTGCGACAGGGGTAGTCTGGCCGCGCAGTTTGTTACGCGCAGCCCAGTACGGACGTCCCCATGGATCTTGCTCCAGTCCCGCCAGCAGGGCCTCTCGACCATCCTCCTTCGCCCTGAAGATGGCTATCTGCAGGGATTCCTGAGCTGTTTTGTACAACTCGTATAGCCGGCCCTCCTCAGTTTCGTTCCGGGGGCGACGCCTACGCTGCCGCGTGTATGCACGGCGCGCCGACACGCATGCTCGACGTAACTCTGTGATCTCCGCCGACCACCAATACACTGCCCGCTTCCGGGGTATGTGCTCGGTGCGGGGCATGGGAGTCACAGACGCTGGTTAAAGCACCCCGGAACCATTCGGCTTCTGCGTCCACCTCCACTTCCCGAGGCTGAGTGACCCACGCCTGGACAATTGACGCCTCACTGGGGCAGAGCCTAACTACATCACGACATTACGTTACGCCATCAGCAACAAAGACGACCCGACGACGTGTTACATCGCAACATTAGCGCATATTTTGGAAAATTGGGAAATTTTCACCGCGCTTCTTTTCATGTTATGTGTTCATGATATATTTATGTTACGGTTAGAGTCACACGTAGTACGCTATGTACCGAACGTTAGCGTTACTATGACTCAACAATCAACATGCATGTTCCCACGAAGACGATATGACCTACTCATCATTAGGTAACATATGTATTTATAATTTACGTAATAAGGTCAACAATGTTGTACAGCATTGCATCGCTTCTTATATTTTAACAGCAAACTTTCGAAGAAAAATCCTATGACGACCCATGAACCCATCAGCGAGATTACTACAGTATATTAATAAACTATTACGCGCAATGGGCTGAGTATTTCTAACTACTGGATCTCGAAGACTAGTTCAAATAGTATTAATATTTACTATGTTAATGTACGTTTCTTTTTACTACCCACTAAGTGATTGATCTGTTACTGTTTAACTATGCGGAATTGTTGCTCTCTCTGTAACTTTACGAGTATCGTGCATATTGTATTTATACATTGGAAATATTACCATCGAATACACTTGTTGTGAGCTCACCACTTATATATACTAGTTCTCACACTTATGATGGTGTTTTCTCTTGATTAGAAGACAATTGCTATGCTGCGAATATCCAGGACTGATCGACAAACAAACGTGTCCATATCAAATAACCTAAACTTTCAATCATATGCACTAAGCGAATCCTCCATTACTCCGGCCACATAGCCCGAAGGTAGTAGTTACAGGAAAGATAGAGGCGAAGAGATCGAGTGGGGTGAGAAACCTTATAAGATGGACAGACGAAATCATTGCCTAAAATCTAGCCACCTAATATGCCAACAAGGATTTTTTTAATAGCAAGCATATTATATTAAGTACTAGCTGACCCACGCAGCTCCGCCTGCGCTATTTTTACGTTAACTAATCTTTTAATAACAGACATTCGCATTGAATACATAACCTCCTTTTTTATAGTCGGTTAAAAACTGGGCCCCACTTTTTACTTGCTCTCCGAAGCACGGACCCGTTTAGTTATAATGGCGTTAAACGGTCACCCATCTATTTAATGACCTTACCTAACGTTGCTTAACCCGATCGATTACAAAACCTTGATAACAACTCTCTATGAGTGTTACCTTACTAATATTTATTATAATTATAAAGAAAAATTGATAAAATCAGACCAACCCTATAACCAAGTACCCATTTTGACTTTAATCCCCTCTCCCAAAAGAACCGTGCTAGATTACGGGATAAAAAGTATCCTATGTCCTACCTCGTAGTAAAATCTCAAGTCTTGCCAAGTTTCGTTTCAATCCATCCAGTAGTTTCGGCGTGATGCTCAGCCGAGATACAGACAGACAGACAGACAAAAATAAAAAAAATACATTTTTGGCTTTAGTATCGGTTATAGAATGCCCTCCAAACATAATTTTCAAAATATCTTCAATGTACAGAATTGGACCTGTTACAGTTTTATTATAAGTATAGATAGATATTTGCGGCCTTTGAGGAGTTTGAATTTAGATTTGCACTTGAGAATTCGACCTGTAATAGTAGAAAACTTACCACCTGCAACGCAAAGGTTAAAATTCAGTTGACAATAGATCATGAGTTATATGTATTTGAGTTCAAAAGTGTACAATAAATTGTAGGACAGGAACATGACAGAAAAATTGAATTCATGAATAATTCCGCACATGGCGTAGAGAACCCAATTACCGTGACGCAACAGGTGTTCTGACTGAAAAACTAGCAAGTATTGCAGCCAGCTACTAACAAGCAACAAGTGACCCACTGTAAAAACATAATAATACGGTACGATTTGTACGAACGGATCTTATACATTATGATATTGGCATTCAAAAATGTGGTCTAAGTATACAAATGCGGGTATGTAATTTAAACGTCCGTCAAGCTATTTTAAACTTTATTAAACAGCGTTTTCGTTTCCGGACCTCATTATAATGATGGGGAAGTCATTACCAATTCGTTTGCAGGCGTAGGAGTATGCGTAATTTCTCGTTAGAAAATAAACACGTAAAAATACACGTATAATTCTGGGTTATTTTTCAATGACCGGCCAAATGAGCGGAGGCGACGCAAAAAAACTTAATCTATGGAGTAAAAGATTACCAAACTGTAAATATATAGTTTCAATAAACTCTATTGGTTCCAATCTTTTTCAGGTCTTTACGATAACAATCATCTTCTTAACTCTGAACGATCAAAATCACACGTTTACGTTTGTCTTTGTGAACATGTTTTAGCGATGCGTCGGTGGCGGTGCTAAAGGGAGGTATTATACTATGTATTTGCTTCTTCCTCTTGTCGCTGTACCACATGTGGCGTCATCTTGTGTCGAGTCGCCACAATGTTATTGATTTGAACTGAATCTTGATGTCAGTATCCCATTCGAAACATTATAATGTAGTATCTTTTGTATCCACTTGTTCTGTTTTATAATGACTGGAAGAAAGAAACTCACATACAATGTAAAATATTTATTTATTTCATAAATCTACCTCTTCTGATACTGACTGAGAATACCGCCGCGCCGCTGAAAATTTGGACGCTCATTGCATAACAACCGTTTCCGGGTATTTGTGAAAACAGATTTATCAAAAGATATTTGTTTCAATTAGGTACCCATGCTTGTTTTGTTATTATAATGGTACTTGTTTATGCGAAAGCAACGTCTTCTAACAAATCTTGAGAAATTACGGAGATAACGTTGTCCCGATTTACATGATCAATAAACTAAAATTATGTAGGTAGCTATCTGGCGAACCAGTTTAACCAGTGTGTGTTGCCAGTGATGACATACGGTGCTGTCTGGATGAATTCCCCTAGAAAGGAAATGGAAGCCTACTATAATAGATGAGAGGAAACACAGGTTTTCATACGTCGTTAGAACACCTGATGGAGCCTTAAAGCGCAGACATGCGGACCACATTCGACCGCAAGAAAATGTGGCTCAGCCATTAACAAGTATTGTGGACGAAGGCTGTCCTCCAATGGCATCTTGTGAAGAACAGACACCATCTTTTGCCCCAACGTCACCGCACCAGCCGCAACCAATAGCGAATGCAAAGCAATACAATACAATACAATTACCTACTCTTTATTGCACACCAAAGAAAGATACATTTGAAATTATATAACTGTGAACAATTACGCATTATGTATATTTACTCGAGGCACTCTGTCTGGGTGTAGCTAACCGTGTGCCAAATGTTTGGGAATATTTGTTAACATAACAAGCCAACATTATTAATAAATAAAATACTAAAATAATTTCTTAGAATCATTTCAAATCAACCGTGCATTGATGCTATGGAAAAAGGTATGGATCATTGTTTAAATGACTCCGAATTCTAACCTTAGTCGTTTATAAGATCTCGTAAGCGATATCACAGCGTGAGTGCGATTTGTTTAGTGTTTTTTTTCTTATACTTACCTTACAGTATTTTGTGAATGTTTCACACTTGGTGATTTTGCAATTGTACCCACATTATAATTCTATTGAAAATAATACCCATGAAATAATATTCTGATAAATACTTGAAGTAATTTATCTCCTCATTAATATTCAAGGTCACTTACAAACTGAGTACCTCTTAGACCGTTTTCTACTCTTCAGGTTTGTTTATAAGCCGATGTTTCGGTTTATACGTGTCGAAGAACTTCTTATACTCTGGGACGACGACCGGTACGTTTCCGGGCTCGCCGCAGTTAGTGAGACTAATCTCTACTTCAGTTTGATCCAATCCCATCTCGTTGCATAAATCCGAGAGGAAGTCATACCACTCTTCGAAGTTTAGCTCGGTTTTACTGAAAAGTTTTATCTTATAACTTCAGAGTTTTAAAACTGTTAAATGAATTGTGAATCCGCATCTATCCTCGTCTTGGACGAGGATGAGATAGAATCCCTGTCTACGATTGGCATTGTGGATTATGATTAAATTTAACTCCACGTCTCAGATTAGAGCAAAAGTGGCATTTGTCTACCTAGCAGTGGGAGATATTGTCTACTAATAATTGACTGATAAGCTGCTTTTTTTCCCGTGTCTTAAAGAGTTTGGTCTGCCTTAGAGAAGATTGCATAAACTTATTGCTGGTGTCATAGATTTAGAATTTGTCATTAAGTGTGCTGTTTTGCAACGAAGTGGAATATATCTTTCCATACATATTTACATAATTTTTAATTAATTTTTTTAATGGTTCTAAAATAATTTAGAGTTTCCTCGAGACTCGCTTAGGGTCAAATTTCGGTCTAATCACTAGTGACCATTGAAGATACTGCGTTACAGGAGTCCACAGTGGGGATTATCCTAAAAATACAGTTAAAAATTGCTTTAAGCCTTCTTTAATTACATACCCTGTACTTTATGAAGAGGCCAAAATAACTAAAAAAATAATAACCATTTATTGCAGATTGTAGGTAGGGATCTGATAGTTATTAGTTGAGAATTTTGTATTTACACCTTATATATAGCTTTTTTGTTTTATCACGCATGGGTCCATGCGTGATAAAACAAAAAAGCACTCGGACATTTATTTCATTTCGACATACTACACTTTCATTGAGGTAATTATTACCAAAACTTCCACCAAGCGACACCTGTGTCAGTCATGGTGACTCGTCTGTCATCAATAATCTTAGCTTGGCGCATCCAGTAGTCAGACAAGTAAAGAGTCATAGTTTCCCCATCCTTGTTACGGTCAAACAGACGGGAGAACTCACGGAACTGCTCGTCAAGGGTTGCCATGGGAGGCTGCTCTTCCTCCATCGCTATGGGTTTCAACTTCAACGACAAAAGCTTATAATCAACTATCGTGTGAATCGTGTATCCATGGCTATCTCGATTTAGGCGCGTTTTTTATATCAGTCACGTAGTATTTTTTCGCTTTTCAGAAACAACAACTTGTGGGGTGTCCAGGTAAGAATAGCACCAACCCAATAAAAAAAAATGTATATAAGTATTAGTATCAGTTGTCTGGTCTCCATAGTACAGGCTCTGCCTAGTTTGGGATTGGATGACCGTGTGTGGAATGTCCCAAGGTATTAAATAAAATAAATAAATAAAATCCCGATGGGTGTCCGTAAGAGGCGACTAAGGGAATACAAGAAGACGGGCAGCAGCGTCTTTCTATTCCATTATTATTACCTACCACCTATACTGTGATCCCCAAGACGCCTGCCAAGCGTGGGGATTATGGCAACCCCTCCCTTCTAAAGGCGAGGCTTTTGTTCAGGAGTCGACATCTTTCTACATCTGATGATGAGTCAACAACGGATTAGACACAGGTAAAACGATTTAGAAACAGTTAGTTTTATTTTAAAGCACATCGACAGTAACTAGTAACCACCACTTGTGATTGATTATAAGTGGAATAAGCCATTTTAATTAGGGCGAACTAAATGACCGAATGAAAAGTATGTACCTAAATGAATCTCTATTTCGCTAGGTCGCCCCATAACTTGAGAACGATTTTACTGATTACATCCAACTTTTCTAATATTAAGGATTTTACTGATAAAAAGAAATGTGCAGAAAATTGGAAACTTACGCGGGTGGAGTTGCGCAGGATACCTAGTATAAAATAAATAAGATTAGGGACAAACGATTTACCGTTTGAAAACTATATTAGAACGCCCTTTTCTTGACTTAACTCTTGACCCAGGATGTTATTTTTTTTAAACTAATTAAATAAATAACATATTCTCTATGCAAAAATATTGTACTGTGATTCCGCCATTTCTCCGGTCGATCCCTAACTTAGGAAACAATCATATTTCTTTATATTCAATGTTTTCAGACACCAAGGTCACGGGGTGAGGGTCAAGGTGAACAATTGTTCCACTTTTGAGCACGGTCCCCTTGTCGAGTTATTCGCACAATGCCCCGGATCATTATATGTAGATACTTTATTGATATACATATGTACATAATGTGTGTAAATTGTTATCAAGTACACTCGTACTTTTGTTCTTTGGTAACTTCAGTTTATGGATGGATTGACGTTTATATGTTTTTTTTTTATCGAATTTAAGTACATTTTTTTCACAGACAGGTATTTTCATGGTGTTTTTAACCCAAAGACCCTGACCAAAAACGAGGGGTGTTATCAGTTTGACACCTATTTCTGTCTACGGTAGCTATCTAGATATGTTTTAGTCTGCATTGTAATTATGTATGTAAAAAAATTCTTGACCGACATATTAACCGATTGGATTTCAAATTATGTTCCTAGTTGTAGAGAATACGTCCTACTAACTAACAAAACAAAACTTTACAACGAACTGATTACCTTTTCCCTTAATTTAATAGATGTTAAAAAGGTTCTAGAAACAGTTACTAGACTTTGAACAGGTTCTACTATCAGCAACGGCAATGACTCTACCGCCATTATTATCAAATCTTAAAAAACAGCAAATGTCTCAGGCATATAGTATGCCTGAGACATTTGCTTTGCAGAGGTCTATCCTGACCACATCGTTGATCACTAGTGAAGACAGCGGTTCTATATTATTATTGATTTACGAGGTTATCTTTTAAAATTTATCACTTATAAAGAACCCACAGACCGGCAAGCGCCAGCGTAAGGGCCCTTTCAATCTTTGAAAGGTGAAAACGCGAACACAGCAAGAAAACTCTTGAAAAATTTTGCAACGCCATCCGGTAGGTTGCGCCCCTTTTGTCGTAGATGCAAATGAATTTGTTTTCTATCTCTAGAATACTTGTTGATTTATTTACAATTCCTATAATTGTAAAGTTCCACTAAAATACAGACACTGTACAAGAATAAGAATAAGAAACAAATAGCTATAATGATTTATTTTATAATAATTTTAGTTAAATCGACCTTTATTAATGCGTTATGTTAGACGGCCAAACATTTTAACTCCTAGCGCAAATGTTATAAGTTTGACGCCTATGTCTGTACTGTGTTTGCTGATGGCATCGTAGCTACCAAACAAATGATGAAATGAATATATTTCAATGCGTTTTTTTTAAGAGTTCACCCGGAAACCATTTTGGCGATGACTTAATTAGTCATATGGAATGAATAAGAGTTAACTGGTCGTGGCACACTACCTATAATGATGAAGATCGGATATAACTGATTTACATTAAGTTTTTGAACATTGTATGATTTGAAAATGCAAGGTTAGGGTGTTTTAAATTAAACAACACGCTAAGTTAAACATTAATTATATTGTTGTAAAATATTAAAATGGAGGTAGATGGTTAAGGAACCCCGTTGCAATGTTAGAATCTACACGTTCCACCCAAGCAACCACTGTGCGAGTACAGCACTGACGGTGACGTTGGCGAAACGAAGGTCGGTCAACGCGAAGGTCAGGAACACAGGTGTAGCACTCGTAGACGTAACGGCCACGTGTATGCCACGGTGCCAAATTGTATGCACTTAAAAGTCCGCCAGCGGGGAATTAGAGCCGGCTCGTGGGCTGCAGCTGTGACCCTGGAATTCACACCGAGGAGCGTGTTGCCAAACTAGCCTGTTTCCAAGCCCCTGATATGTGACAGTGTCAGCGAAAGCAGAGCAGAATGGAATAGGTGGTGGTGGTATACAGCAAATTTACAATTTTGTCTTCAATAAAAAGTTGGAAACCATATGTGTGATTGTCACAATAAGCGCGGAGTTTACAAAAGGAAAGCACATTCTTAATCTACAAAGACAACAGATATAAAATTAAGAAGTTATGTTTTATGTAGTACCTAGATATTAAACAACAACAATTTCAGCGCGTAGTGAACTTCAAGTTAACATCTTTTATGTTGTTTAACACACAAAATACAGGCATCGGGCAGTCTAGCACTTTGCTAGCACTAATGGTACTTATGTGAAATAACCCAAACCCCGGGTAACCGAGTAATCTCAGATCGTGACTAACATATAGGTAGTAACCACGTAGTAACATGTAGTCGTCAACCTCAATGGTGACTAACAAGTTGGCACAGCATAAGATAATTGTTATGTTGTGTGTTATGTTTTTGTTGACTTAAAACAACTAAAATCCTATTTTAGGATTATATTTCCAATTTCCACAAAACGCTCTCAGGTCATCGCAACATAATTTATTTGGTAAAGTAATACCAAAATATGACCAAAACGCAAAGAATTAATGACCACAGTATAGTTAAAACAACCACCACCAAATAGTGCCACTACCAGTGAGCTCTACAGCTCACTGGCCACTACTGATTACTGTTGTATGATAATAAATAAATAAATAAAATAAAATAAATGATTATTTGTTTGTGAAAAATGAGCCCAATGGTTCAGCCTATGCCATGGAAGTAGTACTACGTACATCGTAGTACTTATTACTTCCATGGCCTATGCCTATTTTGGCTTTCCTGCATAGATAATACACTAATACACTACTTTCTTGGGTTGCCACTTCCTTACCACTAGGTTGAAAGCCACATTGCCCGTTGCCACTTGCCACACTTGCCACCATCTGGCCACCCACTCTTGCCAGATTATGTCGTGTTACCATAACAACGTTTGACGGCTAAAAAACAAAGGCCATATTGGGCATTGGGCTGTTATAGATTTAGCGGTGACATTCACTTTGATAATAATACTTACAAGTTATTTACTCAGTGAATAATATCCTTGTTGCAATGATTATTTCCATTATTTATTGAATGTCACCTAACTATAACTAAGACGTATCTAATAGAATATTGTACTGACGACTCATTAAATACTTTGTAAAAAAGCACCGCCTAGCGCATGAGAAGCAAACGTATTTAGTCCAGGGCAATTGCGTAAACGATGGGTGACGAAGAAGCTGCTACATTAGATGGTCAGTTCTTCGAATATGCCCGGCTGTTAGACAACAAGAGAGATGGAACCACTATCACACTGTACCGCTCCGATTATTGGTTGCGACAGAGCAAACTTTTGGACGACAGGAAAATCACCATGACAGACACTGGGATACTGTTTAATAAATACAGGTATATTAACGATTGTTATCACACTGACTGATTAGTGATTAAAGGAGTCAGGTCAATTGACCTGGCCATATCATGAACGTATCGAGCACGAAAAAGAAAATGACAAAAACTAACTACTATGAATCTCAAACATATCACGCCCGTATCGTGTCGGGCACCGAGACTAACCTAGCAGACTGTCGTACTACAGTGTAAATAATAACATATAGACAGTATTATTTATACATAAAAAACAGTATTATTTATACTGTGGCAGCGCATAGCGGAACAGCAAAGTCGCCAGCCATGCAGAATTTTGATAGAAACGTGCATGGCACGGCCGGATACGCGACACTAGTCGTCATTGCTTCATACAGTTTTAAACAAATATTTGTTTTACCTTATACTGTTATAAGTTATTACTACAGTTGACTGCCTTATACGCTCATAGCACGGTCATGAAGGCAGAGACTTAAGTCTGTTCATTTTACCTTTACAGCTGAAACAGGAACGGATTTTGCACAAGGAGCCACTAAGTAAAATACTATATTATACTATATTTTATAATACTCATGCTCTTCTAATAACTTTTTCCTTTGATTTCTTGAGTGTTAAATTTATCTTTACTTATGGCCCACTCGATTCTTATTCTTTATTGTACCCAAAAAGAAAAATAAAGTAAACATTATAAATTACAAAAGAAATAACATCTACATAGGCGAGCTTAAAGCTCAAGCTCATGTTAGATATTTATGTTCTATTTAAAAATAAATTAGGTAAGTTTAGGAACGGGCCAACCTTCGAGCCTAAAACGTGATCACAGCTTACCTACTACATTGTTTGCATGTTTATTCTCACTGTAATCTAATGTTGTCTCCTCTCTCCTTTTCTTCCGTTCAATATAGTTATAATATGCGATGTGATTGATCAAATGAACAAGTAAGCAAATATAAAAAATACATATGTAATTTTTTCTTTTTTTTCTTTTTTAGCAAAACAGAAATTAATTTTGACGAATGGATTGCTATGATATCGGAGCTGTGCAAACTCAAAGAACAGGACGAAGAGAAAGTTTTTGAGACTCTAACGAATTGCGGGCTCCCCGGGCAAGTTCCGGTAGTAGTGCCCCAGTATAGGGATTTCTTCCTCACTTACAAGCCCAAAGAAAAAATGCTGTTCTAAGCAAACACTATTATCATCAGCCGAAAAATGTCCACTGTTGAATATACGTTAATCCCCAATCCCCACGCTTGGCAGGCGGCTTGGGGATCGCAGTACAGGTCTTCTTGTTATCCCTTAGTTGTCTCTCACGGCGGGCACCCGACGGAAAGAGATGGGTGGGTGCAAACCCCCAGGGCAAAAACAGTCTATGCTTAGTAATAAAAATGCATGTAATAATACATTATATATATAAAAAGCAAAGCAAGCAAAAGCAACGGCCTATTCCCAGTAGTTCTACATTTTGTTCTACATGTATGACCAACACGCATGCCTATACACACTTGCACACTACCATTCGTCACCTGAGACGGCTCTGCCCATCGAAAATTTACTTAACCATAGAAATGTTTACACGTTGCTACTGGCCGGCCGGTATAGTTTTTTTTTTTTTTTTTACTCCCTATAAGCCCGTGCTTGACTGCAGTCCCACCTGATGGAAAGCGGCGACGCAATCTAGGATGGTAAAGCACACTGGCTTATTAAAAGCCTATTCACTCTAGCTTTGAAGACACCCAGGTTATAATCGGGCGGAAAAACTGACGCAGGCAAACTGTTCCAGTCCTTAGCTGTCCTTATAGTATACTTAATATGTATCTGATACTACTATGGTGTCTGTCTACCTAGACGGTCCATTGTAGAAGGTACCTACCACCTACTAGAATTATAATGTATGATTCGTACTCATAATCATAATGTCGATAGTGTGGTTTATCGTGCTATTGATTTACACATTCCTCAATAAATATTATTCTTTAAATTATTTTTTCTTTAATCCTGTTCAAATAAGTAATCAAACACCCTTGCTTGTTCTAAAATCTTTAGCTGTATAGGATCGATGAAGCGGAAGATACAACAGTAATTGTAGCAACAAAAATCATTTCAAACTTGTATATATATTAAGATCAAAATTTAATTGGATTTTTCATAATATCTATAGGCTGGTGTTATAATTATATCTACGCTAATATTATAAAGAGGTAGGCCTTTTTTGCGCGACTGACTCATCAACACAGAGCCAAAACTACTGAAGCTAGGACTACAAAATTTAAACTGAGTCATTAGTCCTAGGCAACCAATAAGAAATTGTAACTCTAAGAGCGTAAAATAGGGGTTGAAAGTTTGTGTGGGAGCAAAAAACATTGAGATTTGACTTGAACTTTTGTATTTAGATTCTTAATGAAACACGTACATAATATATCAGTAATTATCAAAATTTGTTAGTTACTTAATATTTTTTTTATTAAAAAAAAACCGACTCCACAGACACCACCCTAAGGCTGCCTGTCCACCGGAGCGGAGCGAGGCAGCCATAATACAGGCTGGGACATAATCTCTGCTCCTCTTTTTTGTACAATCTTATTGGTTAATATTTCACCGTTTCTCCGCTCCGCTGCCTCGCTCCGCTCCGGTGGACAGGCAGCCTTAAAAGTGAAAAATAACTTAAATATTATTGAAGTTGGTGCTGGTCAGTCGAGTCTGGTGCTTTAGGGTGGTGTCTGTTGAAGTTGGTTTATTTTTACAAGCTTTTTATTTAACTTGTTATGTATGTATGTATGTAATTTGTTCAGGTGGAATCTTGAGACTCAATTTTCACCCACTTCTACACGTTTGAATCATTAGAAATTTTTGCGCATGTATCAAGAACCCTTGACAATACAATAATATGGTATCTTCGAGCTGATCTGATGATGGAGCTCGAAGGCGGATACAAGAAACCTTGGATGGCTACTAGTAAACTCGTCGAGTTTGGACGCATTTGTTTTATTTTAAAGAGTTTTATTCTCTTGAATCATTCATAAGGACCTGATGGTGGAACTGGAGAAGGTGGGTGATGGAACCCTGGACTGGCTACTGGTAAACACATCGAGTTTGGGCTTATTTGATTTGTCTTAAAGAGCTATTCACTTAGTACTGTGTAAATACCAATTTTAAGTAGGTATACCCTATAAAAGCGTGTGTTTTTAGTTTTTTAAACTATTAATTTATTTTTGTAAAAAAACTATTATTTTTTGGCATGTTCTCTTGAATAGTCTTTATTCAACTAGGCGGAGTTGGATATAAAGCTTTATCACTAACAGGTATAAATTTAACATTTTAAAAAACCCCCCACTAGATCTGAAATTCGGTGGGTCCTACATTTAATGGAGCAGAGTTTCTGTTACCACCTTCCTGCTTGCTCCCATCACCAGACTCTGAATATAATTTTTCTAGCAACTACTTGGCGAGACCTACCCAACGAGCCCAAATTCACTGGGTCAACGTTTATTGGTGCAGAAATCATGTGACCATGTTTCTGCACCATCATCACCCTGGTGAAGGTTACCATTTTCTTTAGTATCAATAGATTTCCATATGTTCTAAATTTCAGATCTTTCGGAATAATAGAAGTAATGAAAAATAGGAGGAGTTAGAAAAATATAAATTACGTCGCTGAGGGCATGCGTCAATTCCGACCCAACATTTATGAAACGCATTGTCGGCATTGTTACTGGTGACGAGACGTAGGTTTACGAGTTCGACATGCAAACTAGTCAACAAGCTTCGGAGTGGTGCGTTCCAACTGAACCGAAGCCGAAAAACCACGCCAAAGTCGAACGAAAGTCGAAGTCATGTTGACTGTTTTCTTTCGCGGTGTTGTGCACTCGGGATTCTTGCCGGAAGGTCATACGGTAAATAAAGAATATTAGGTACCTATAGAGCCTTAGAATATGAATTTGAGCGTTATTTCGACGAAAAAGGCCAGATTTGTAACAAGAAAATTCTTGGATTTTGCACCACGATAATGCGCCTTCGCACAATACCATCATTGTAAATGAGCACCAAATATGGCTCCTTATTCACCAAATATGGCTCCAACTGACTTCTTTCTTTTTCCTAAACTCAAATTACCAATTTCTGGTACCCGTTTCCATTCGGTAGAAGACATAGGAGAATTCGCGGCAAGAACTGAACTCAATTCCGGAAAAAGCGTTTAAAAAATGTGTTGATGATTGGATATTTCGTTGGCATATGTGTATCTTTTCTGAAGGAGCATACGTAGAAGGTGATAAAATAAATTTGGATGAGTAACTAACATTTTGTGTATTATTGATCTTTTCCTGGTACTTGCTTGACAGAGTAGTAGATATAAAAATCTATTATAAATTGAGATGGGAATATGTAAGATGATATTCCAATATCACTCGATACTGAACGTGAAATGTACACCTAGATCGCAGTATTGCTTATCGGTTCGATGAATTGTAAATTGGAAATTTAAAAAACCTACATAATAATTCGACCTCCATGAGGAGGTCGAACTTTTGTTTAACATTACTGAATAAATTATCATACATGGTTCGTAACCAAAACCGATCCCAATTAACCAGCATTATGAAAATAACCCCGTCCCCGTGGGGTGTCCGGGTAAGAATAGCACCCACCCATCTCCTCCCGTTGGGTGTCCGTAAAAGGCGACTAAGGGAAAGCAAGAAGACGGACAGCAGCGTCTTTTTATTGGATTACCTACCTCGCGTGGGGATTATGGCAACTCCTCCCTTCTAAGGGGGAGGCCTTTGTTCAGCAGTGGACGTCTTTCGACTTCTGATGATGAAAATAACCGCTCAATTGTCAGTCGGGCTCGCGCACCGAGGATTCTATACCTTCTTTGGACTTAATAGTTATTTTACTATTGGTCTTAACCCTCGGATAGCAAAAAACCAAACCGCAAAACGAACTTTGCTTCTCACGGTATTTTTAGGATAACTAAAAAACTGTACCTACTACTTACTCGTAGAAAGATCATATTATTTTTTCCGTAAAATGTAGAACATGTATTACCTATAATTAAAATTATTCCATATTTTTCTCTCCACAAACTTCGGAGATAATCGGAACGGTATTTTTTTTTACCTTTTTGATTTTAAGCCAAAAACTTTGAGACTTAAATCCAAATAAAAATCTGTCTGAAATTTTTCGACTCCCATTAAAATAAAATAGTTTTTTTATTTGCGATGAGGTTGGGTACGTAAGATCTAAAACTACTCCAAGTTTCAAATCGATGGCATTATTAGTTCATGAAATATTTAGGTGTGTGACAGACAGACGAAGTCACACTATAAGGGTGCCTCTTACGGACCAACGGGAGGAGATGGGAGGGTGCTATTCTAACCCGGACACTCCACTGGACGGGTGCTTTGACGTAGACTACAGTTTTTGTACTTAGAGAAGGGAAAAAAAATAGGTACACGACGTTTTTAACCGGCTTCAAAAAGAAGGTTCTGTATTCGACGCGTATGTATGTTATATTAATAAAAAGGCGGAATATTCACATATGTTAGTCCATGTGGGCTTCTAAACAAATGTGCCAAATCTCATGAGTGTATGTACCCAAATCTAGGTTTGTCCCCCGATTTCTCAGAAACTATAAATCAGATAGTGGTAATTCTTTTTGCAATAGTTTTAGTGTTTTTCAACTTAAGGAAGAGTACAAGTTTCATCAAAATCTGTTCAGTAGTTTTATAGACTGTTATTATTATGGACATATATGGAATTATGGACTGTTAATGTTTTCAGTACGTTACTCTAGCCTGTGAGTTGTGTGTGAGTTGCGTGATAACGTGAACGCAAGTTATAATGATGATTATTAATCAGTATTTGTACTTCACGACCATATTCCGAAAAGGGGTAGCCAGAGAAATATATTTTTGTATACATTTTATATTACCTAACTGATTTAGCCCACGTACTGCTTATATCTTGGTAACATAAAATTCACTAAAAAATCTATAAGTACTTATAATAAAACTGTAACAGGTCCAATTCTGTACATTGAAGATATTTTGAAAATTATATTTGGAGGGCATTCTATAACCGATACTGAGGCCGAAAATGTATTTTTTTAAATTTTTGTCTGTCTGTCTGTCTGTCTGTCTGTCTGTATCACGGCTGAGCATCACGCCGAAACTACTGAATGGATTCAAATGAAACTTGGCATGATTTGAGATCTTACTACGAGGTAGGACATAGGATACTTTTTATCCCGTAATCTAGCACGGTTCTTTTGGGAGAGGGGATTAAAGTCAAAATGGGTACTTGGTTATAAGCTTGGTCCGATTTTATCAAGTTTTCTTTATAATATAATAAATATTAGTAAGGGAACACTCATAGAGAGTTGTTATCAAGGTTTTGTAATCGATCGGGTTAAGCAACGTTAGGTAAGGTCAATAAATAGATGGGTGACCGTTTAACGCCATTTGAACTAAACGGGTCCGTGCTTCGGAGAGCAAGTAAAAAGTGGGTCCCTATTTTTAACCGACTATAAAAAAGGAGGTTATGTATTCAATGCGAATGTCTGTTACTAAAAGTTTAGTTAACGTAAAAATAGCGCAGGCGGAGCTGCGTGGGTCAGCTAGTTTTAAATAAAATAATTTCAGATTTCAGACACAGACAGATCAAATTTTCATGTTGAAGTCAGTGTAATACCGTTATAGCGTGTTAACCAATATCAACAAGACTGGCACCGACTACAGTACTTCTAAATTTTCGTTATTTCATGTTTTTTAGATCATTTTCTTTGAAATCGGTTTTTAAAAATATTTTATTTGTTGTTTAGTGTTCACCAAGATGTACTCATTAGCTTTCAACATGTTCTGCTTTAAAGATACCAGACATATTATGTAATAAAGATCCTTGATAAGATCAGTCCTTGGGATAAATATTCTTCTTGTAGATCAACTCACAACATATTTTAAGGTTTGACTTTGAAATTCGTAAATAGTAATAACATAAGAATTTTCACCGGAAATTGCTGACGCTAAATTGGAAAGATACATCTGTGGGGATTTTTAGAGATGCGAGGAATGTGCGCAGCTTGCTGGTCCAGTGAGGATAATGGTTTCGATAGTATTATTGTTTATATTAACCTGTAATCTTATCCCATGCACATGTTAGGGGGATTCAAATTACAGATCAAAATATTTTCACAAAATCAACTTTTATTTTTAGGCGTCAGTCCGCGTTAGTCCGCCAGGACTTCCACCTCATGTTTTTAACCGACTATAAAAAAGGAGGTTATGTATTCGATGCGAATGTCTGTTATTAAAAGTTTAGTTAACGTAAAAATAGCACATGCGGAGCTGCGTGGGTCAGCTAGTTAAGAATAAAACCCATGAACAGGTAACTTTAGAAACTATACAAATAACAAGGTCGATTGTTTGTATTTCTGTGCAACTTGATTTATTAATTTTTAGCCAAAAAAGATCTAATGGTCTTGGAATGGTCGGAGACTAACTGGAAAAATTGAAAACAAGATGTGAACTGCGTTAATGCAAAATCTGGCTTTGTGGACAGTGTCATTTTATTATGTGAAGAATCTTTTTATATGTTTATATAATGTGTTAATGCTAAGTATTGAGTCAAAGTTACTTGAAATAAATATATTATTAACTGACTAATTATAATAAATAATGATACGCATGTTTTATTATTTTTATTGCAAAATCTATGTACAAAATTTCAAGTCAAATACAATGTTTTTAGTTTTTTACACCCACCCCGTACAAACTTTCCATCCTTATTTTACCCCCTTAGAGTTCGAATTTCCAAAAATAATTTCTTATTGGTTCCCTAGGAGTATTTTTATGTATTCTGTACCCTAGGCCATAAAATGAACCTTCTATCCAAATTTTGTAGTCCTTGCTTCGGTAGTTTCGGCTCTGCGTTGATGAGTCAGTCACCCAAAAAAGGCCTACTTATCTCTTTATAATAATAACTAGCTGACCCGCGCAGCTCCGCCCGCGCTTTAATTACATTTTGCTCCCCTTTTCTCCCTACTTCCTTGATTTATCTCTCTCCATCTCTCTCTCTCTTATAATAAAAATCTAATTCTATGCTATTTCTCTCCCCTCCCGCTTCGGTCCCCGTCACACTTCCCCTCTTCCTCTCCCCGTTGTCCTCTCTGAACCCTCTCCCTCCTCTCTCTTCTCCCAACTTGCTCCCTCTCACTTACTGTTCAGCAAGGCGTTATGCACGTTCAGGTGAAGATTCTCCCATACGACGTATTCTTGCTGCCCGTGCTTGAGAACTATGTTTAGAAAGTTGAGATCTGGCTCTCTTAGGCATTTTCAAATGTTTAAGAAAATGCTAATAGCGTGTAATATTCTAGCTCTGAAAAGAACTGTTGTTTAGCCCTGAAAAGAACTGTTGTTTAGCCCTGAAAAGAACTGTTGGTTAGCCCTGAAAAGAACTGTTGGTTACCCCTGAAAAAATCTGTTGGTTAGCCCTGAAAAGAACTGTTGATTAGCTCTGAGAAGAACTGTTGTTTAGCTCTGAGAAGAACTTTTGCGTAGGTGTAGTTTTAAGAAAGAAATCTAAAAAAAATCGCACGAAAATTATTAGAATTCGCGCACGACCGCTGCGTAGGGAGCCAACCTCGCGGCTCAGACGCGAGGTTGGCTCCCTACGCAGCGGTCGTGCGCGAATTCTAATAATTTTCGTTTTAGTTTAGATCTATGAGTAAGGTACCCCTTACTCATAGATCTAAACTCCCCTCCCGCATGCGCACCCCCGCCTTGGTGACGCTCACTTCGCAACGGGCCGTGCAGCAGAAATCTTTTAATTTATATGCAGTAATATTTTAATTTCGCCATAACTTCAAAACCAAATGTCCAATTTTAATCATTCACAGACCAAATATTATCTACATAAACTGTACTTAATGATGAAATAAATAAGGATTAATAGCATGAGTAAAATAATGCGTTTAAATGTAGTCCAAACAAAATTCAAGATTCATAAAAAAATAGTTTCACTCGACATAGATACGCGCGTGTGCCGTGGACTTTTTTGTAGATATTTATAAGATCTACAATTAATTAGAACATTTTATGGTTCTATCTTTTATAGTTTAGGCAGCGTAGGCAAAATAAGTAACTTTTCTGGTTGATTTTTTACACCTTGTGTCCGAAAAAACCCAAATATCTTACGGAACCCTATTTTTTTTTTCAAAATAAAATTTAGTCTATGTTACTCGTGGATAATGTAGCTTTCGAATGGTGAAAGAATTTTTAAAAACGGTCCAGTAGTTTTTGAGCCTATTCATTACAACCAAACAAACAAAGTTTTCCTCTTTATAATATTAGTGTAGATATATAATAAGATTAAATGGCTGCGAGTTTTGAAATACTCTGATTTCAAGAATTGGATTAATGGTCAATGAAGTGCAACAGTAAGTGTTTAATGTAAACATGCCTCCTTCATATAGTATAGTTAATGGGAATAGTACTTAGGTATGTTTATTGGGAAGGGATTCTAAAATTAGCACAAACAGAAGCGGCTGTGATTTGTTATTGTAGTAATTAGAGGTATTCATATGGAAAAATGTTCACTCCTGTGCTTCAATTTGCATAGAAACAATAGTCCGAAAATTGTATTGTGAATTTAACGTTGATTTTATGTTTCATTGGACACGCAATACGGTGACGCTGCGCATCAAATCAGCGGTTGTGTGTTACTCTAATATTAATTCAAGCATGTTTTGCGACAGGTAAAACATACTGCAATAGCACATATGATGGCTACTTGTGCTGGTCTCCAACGCCAGGAGGGGAAGTGGCCAGCCAGAACTGCCCACCAACCAGGTTCAGCGATACTACCAGTGAGTAATCATTACTTAAAAACAGGTTAACACATACTGGTCATGTAAAAATCACGCTAAGTGGTTTTTATTAACACCATCATCAGCCGAAAAACGTCCACTGTTGAATAAAGGCCTCCAGCTCAAAACTTCATAGCAAACCTCAATTGTCTATTTGTTCCTGGATCGGCTTCGCACGGCATTTTTATTAAGGTCACCTCATGCCACCCTTATTAATATCATTCGCAGGAGGCTTGTCACTGTCGATGTTCCTGCCGTAACCGGTCGGTATTACACGAGACCATGGCCTGATCGTGTCTCTTTTATACCATGGCAACATTTTCAAGTCGGCGTCACGGCATTTTAGCCGCTGATATGGGATGCGACATGTGTCGATACACTTTCTGCATCCCACACCCCGGCAACTTGTAGGGCAGCTGGAGGGTCTGCGGCGACCGCTAGCGATGCAAAGCGGCGCCGCATGTTTGCAGCCATAAGCTCCGGCAATATATTTGAGCCCTTTGCGGTGGAGACCATGGGGCCTTGATCTCATGAGAAGCATGGTTTGCTGAAAGAAATTTCATCCAAACTTATCGAAGTCTCAGGAGACCGTCGCCGTCGGACTGGTAGCTTTTTCTGCCAACGTATAAGCTTGGCCATACAAACAGGTAACGTCGCCAGACTTTTAGGTGCCCTTCCCTCCCAGTGCGGCGACAACTTGGAAGAAGTTTTTTACTTAGTTTAAGTATATTTGTAAATAAGCTGTAAATATCTAGTTATTATGTAAAAGTATATGTAGTATACACATAAAACCACAGTAAGAAAATCGCATCGGAAAAATTACATCATCCTAAATATTATATACTTTCTTACTTTTAAAACGTAAAGTAACAAAAAAGACAGACTCGCGAATAGCGACTTATATTTCAATTTTTAATAACATAAAAATAATTGAAATGGAGTTAAACGGTCAACCATCTATGTAATGACTTTGCCTCATGTTGCTTAACCTGATCGATAGCCAAATATTGATAACAACTGTCTATGAGGGTCTCATTATTATTAGAATGGAGTTCTCTATCACACGTTCTTATGATTGCCGGCTGAGGGGCTAGAACGAAGAAAGTGTAACAATTAAATGCGACACCAGGAAATGGCATATTTAATAACGTAATGTAAAATGATGTCTAACTTTTATACAGATTCAAACGGACTTGAACTGTATGTCAATATGTTAGGGTCTCAATTTTCTTGAAAATATAGACTTCGTTGGTTTGATTATTGTATATATTATATTATTAAGTATTTAAGTGTAAAAGCGCGCTTTATATGAATTACAGCTTAACATTTCTGACTAATTTCAAGAGGACTTAATATTTTTATTCACATATAAATAATTTGAAATCATTTATACAGATAATAAGCGCCCCACGCTTTTTCACTTAAATGTAATGCTTAATTACAGCCACGGAGCAGAAAGAAAGAACGGGATTAATAATTTATTTATTGCTTTTTAGTGCAGAAGATATACTTCTCTACCTTGTAAAAACGTGTGTTTTTAGTTTTTTAAACTATTGTTCTATGTATGTACAATGTTTACAAAATGAAAATCTTACAGTATACACTGTCAAAGAATGAAACTGAATAATATAAAGTGGCAATTAGGACTATTAAATTTAGTTATCTCAAATACATACCTACTTGTTTTCTGGATTTGCCTCCAGAGATCGCATACCGAAAGTGTGGAACGGATGGTATGTGGATGGGCAAACATCCCAACGAGACTACGCAGACGGGGTGGACCAACTACACACCATGCTTCCCCCCATTGGTCCAAAATCTCCTGAATAAAGTATACGACCACAGCGAGGGACAGGTAAGCAAATAGGCTCTGTTAATAAATTTAATAACGTCATTTCACTGGAGCATTCGATAAATTGAAAAGGCGACTGAGAAGCCGACAAGTTTTTAATTAAAAAAGGCCAATTAATACTTCGATTCAATATCTTTGCAAAAAGTAAAAAAAATAATTGGATATTATTTGTTTCAGCGGAAATTCGAAATAGCGCAGAGCACACGGTACATGGAAATAGCGGGATTCAGTATCTCGCTCGTTGCTTTGATGATATCACTTTGGATATTTTACCGCTACCGGTTTGTAAAGTTTTTTAGCAGTACATTAACTATTTACCTATGATCCCCGTTTAAGTTGATTTTTAACCAACATATCAAGTTATGAATTTCATACAAATTGCTTGCTTATTATTTGAATTTAACATAATTACTGTAAATTTCTATGTTCATCTCCGAAGGTCTCTTCGTAACCATCGCACGCGTATCCATAATTGCTTGTTCGGCACGATGGTTGTTCAAGTGATGATCCGACTTACAGTCTATATTGACCAGGCCCTGGTCCGTACCCTAGCAGACGAGCAGTCGGAATACGACAACGTCACCATGAGGGGTATTGACAACATGGTAAGTTTAACTTGGGTATTGAGGTATTATTTACTTACATACTACATATACCTTAATGAACTTGAGTGCCGAATTAAATCTATAAAAGAAATAAGTAATCTAAACAATATAAGAAAACGTATAAACCTATTCTAAAGGCAATATAAGAAAACGTTATTAAATTCGTAAATATTATGAGTTTTTCGCCATATTTTGTGTATGGATCCGATCCATGCACGAATGTCGGAGGCCTCACTATCACCACTAGAGAGAATAATCTTTCTGGTTGTGACAATGAGTGGTGACGAATGATTGGTGGTGGTGAGCCAAAAGGCTATTGCAAAAGTTGTAAAGATTTGTTTCAAGCGTCAGTAATCTCACTGAATTCTGTCTATTGCCACTCGAAGTAAGTTTCAAGACGTTTGTTCACCTTTATTCCCCCGGCGCGCGTGCCGGCCAAAGAATGCTACGATATTGAAAAATATTTCACCGTATGTACCTAAGTAAATAAAAAATCCAATACAATGAAAAATTAATGTAACATAATTGAACTGTGAATACCAAGTGAATGCAATATTCACTCGGTATTTACACAGTTAATTTAATCAACGGAGAAAATAGAAAGTCAGTTTTTTGTGCAATATTAACCATTGGAACTCTCTTTGTATTATGTAATAAAGAAATTCTACTAATTACGTATCTGAATTCCATTTCAAAGAGACCGAGAATGGACCGAGATGACTATTAATATATTTTAAAAACTATTTATTTTCTGTTATACATGCATTACGACTAATTGTGCCTCATAATTACAGATAATTACTGTGTTTATTGATGAAAATAAATTATTTATTACAATGACACCAACAGACGTAACATTGTTTATAAAACTCATAGCAAGGTGTAAATAACAAAGTGTAAATTTAAAATTTTAAGAAACGTTCGACTTTTGGGACCGAACTCTTAAAACTACTTTAACACCATCATCATTTTCTGCCAACTACTTATCGAGACCTACCTAACAAGTCTAAATTCAGTGGTTCTAAATTTATTGGACTACATTTACCTATTGCCTTTATCATCAGAGCCTGATTACAATCTTTCTACTAACCACTCATTGAGACCTATCCAAGTAAGTCCAAATTCGATAGGTCTTCATTTAATTGAGCAGTGTTCCTGTGGCCTCATTCCTGCTTCATCATCAGACCCGGATCACCATCTTTCTACCAACTACTCGTGGAGACCTATACAACGAATCCGAATTCGGTGGGTTTACGTTTATTGGTGCAGAGTTCCCGTGACCACCTTCCTGCTCCATCATTAGACACTGATCACCATTTCTCTAGCAACTACTCGTCGAGACCTACCCAGCGAGCATTAACTCGGTAGATCTACGCCGTCAGAGATGTACCACCTCAAAAATATTTTGTTTAATGTAGTATTCAGTTTTCATGATTAGTCTAGGGCAAAGTCATAATATGTATAGGTACGACGACGAGCGAAGCGAGGAGGAATAGTGTTAGGTTTCTTTTGATTTCAACGCGCGAGCCGAGCGAACGTAGCGAGCATGCCACGGCAGCGGCCGGCGATGCGCCAGAAGAAGACTGTTAGAGCATTTCATTTGTCATCTTCGATCATATGGTATTCTATAGTCTACGGTCTTATTCATAAAAAGTTATCACACATTTATAGGCTCGCTATAGTATGATTTTCAAAAAGTATTATTCATATACGCAGTTTAGCACTAAAGCGTTCTTTAGCTATGTTATAAAGTTATAGAGGGCAGACCCCTACTATAACCATGAAGCTTATATAGCTTCATGTTGGGTGTATTCGGTCAATTTGTTGACCAACTTCATTATAATGGCAATACTTTGATTGAAAAACGTTCTATAGAGACGTATTAGTTATAGATGGTTTATGAAACGTTTATGAATAAGCAACTTTATAGAACGTTTTATGACCTTATAGAACACTATAACTAATCAGTGCTTAAAGCCTTTGATAAGCTTTTTTATGAAAAAAAATGAACAGTCTAGGCACAAAATAATTAGACATTGTTTTGTGTTCTAGGGCAGTCTTATAATAATAATATTCTACTATTATGTTCTACTATTATATTCAGTCTTATAATAATATTATATTATAATATGTGCGACGACTGATCAGCGTATTGCAATTCGTGTATGAGTGTATTGCTCTTTTGTTTTGGATTTTTTGTTTACTTTTGTAATATATTATTAGGTTTCGACGTTTATGTATAATTATATATACTTATATTTATTAAAATTCGACTAAAAATAAATATTTTTTAAATTACCTAGTTATTTCATTTGCTGAATAAATCACATGGATATTATAGTTTATGAATGGTTTTCTTTTGAATTTCGTTAAAAGGTATTTATATATACGAAATGAATGGTAAATCAAAAGTTTTTTTGTCTATTTATATTTTATTAATCGAACATAGTATAATATATTACTTATCCGTTTTAAGCACGTACTAAGTACTAATAAGTTAACGGAACGCCACCTTCCAGAGCTACCTGTGCGAAGCTTCCTACGTTTTACTCGAATACACCATCACCTGCATGTTCATGTGGATGTTCATCGAGGGTCTGTACTTGCACAACGTGGTGACTGGCAATGCCCTAAGAGAGAGGGTCTCGTATTGGGTCTACTACGTTATGGGCTGGGGCTTACCTATTATTGTGACTGCAATCTGGACTGCACTGACTGCTGTACATTATCAAGATGAGGAGGTGGACCGGTGAGTATTTGAACACATTCATACATAACATAAAAATCTTCATTAACAATGTTCTCTAACCGATTCGGGTCACATTGGTCAATATTTGACAACATCGGAATTGAAGCCCGACATGACCGGAAAAAGATTAGGCGTGTTACAGAATCTTTACATGGCCATCCGAAGCAGGGATCATCTTAATTTTCAGACAATCAAGTAATCGAAGTGTATTAATCCAAAAAGCTGGTATTTACATCTAATTTGTAGAAGCAAGCGATAAGAATCTTTATGTTACTTATATGTACGGAAGTCTATTTTATCTTATGACGATTTTTTTATCGCACAGATGTTGGTACGGATACAACTTCTCAAGTCTATACTGGATCGTACAAGGACCTCGTCTGGCTGTTATTATGGTAAATATAATACGTAAAATAATTTTTAATTATAAGTGTTCCTAGTCAGGTGTGTCAGACGCACCGAGGGTTCCATACGTTATTTTCATTACAGTCTTCAATATAGTATTTAAACATTATAGCTGTGATTTTAGTATTTGTCTAACACCTCAGATAGCACAAAACTAAGTTAGTTTGTCGAGGTTTTTGTAGGATTATTAAAAAACGGTACTACAAAGATCATTTTATTTTTCCTCTTAAATATAAATAGACTCAGATTATTACCTACACAAACTTGACATTTTTTACTATTAGCCAAAAACTACTTGACATAAATCAAAATGAAAGTCTATTTTGGGATGTGCAAATCAAGCCCTTTTATGATCTCTACTCATTATAGTAGTCTCACTTTGAAATTTTGATGACAAATTTAAACCCCAAATAAATATAAGTATATTTTTCATTTGCGATGTGGTTGGGTAAGACATTCAAGTTTCAAATGTATAGCGTCAGTGGTTCCTGAAATATTATAACAGACAGACAGACGAAGTCTCACCATAAGTATTCCTTTTTCTACCTTTTAGGTACTTATAGAAACCTAAAATTTAATTCTGTATGATCGGCGAAGTGGCTTTTCCACTTGTGTAGCGCCACAGTATAAATTATACTGTCTATCTTATCTGTCTGTGTATTTAATTAGAACAGTTTGTTCATAGTTTAAAGCAAGTAATATTGAAATTACCGGACACAAAGACTTAATATCTAATGCTTTAATGTCTTAAGGGTGTGCAACGCGCTTATGATTCTTCTGGTGTTGATAGGGTTTATAAGCTGCGGAGACTGTTTACCATCAGGCTTGCTTAAAGCAAGCATGCGGCTTGCACCATGGTAGGTACCTAGTATAAAAAAAAAATGTATGGACGTCAGTCTGGGTTGGCTGGGCTGAACCTTTCAAAGCACAGTCATTGTATGTATGGCGCGGTCTACTGGGCAGACTCCTGTAAACACTATGTCGATGAAATAATTTTAGATCTTCTTTTAGATTTATTTAGAACAGCATGGGTTGCGTTATTGCAGGTTAACTTGGTGTTCCTGCTTAACATCATGCGTGTGCTTATTGTCAAACTGCGCCAATCCACGACCACTGAAATGGAAAAAATGAGGTTAGTTTATGTATTTATGTTTTCCTTTATCTATTATACATGTTAATATCTTTGCTTGTGGCGGCTTCGTGTGGCGGGTCACCCCCTTCCCTCTGATATGGTCGAGGGGAGTGATGGCTGCTGCTCGAGTCAACTCGTGCGCGGGTCCTGCTTGGGGGGACTGGTCCGACTACTATCCCTTTGGCCTTTTAGTTTGTTGAAATTTTTGTCGTAATTTATTGTTTTCTTCTTTTCTCCCTTGCTTTATGTTTGGAACGGCAAGACACAATATCGCTAATGTCGATTCATTTGTAACAAAACAATGTTTAAAAAAAAGTGAAAAAATGACAAGCCCGCTGAGTTTCTTGCCGGATCTTCTCAGTTGAGGCCGCGTCGTGATCCGGTGGTAGCTTTTAAAAAATGACCATTCAAAAGTGCTAGCGTTAAGCCTATTTGAAATAAAGATTTTTGAGTTTGAGTTTGAATACATAAATACACACATCAAAAGTGTCTAGGGATCAACATATATTTTTGCAATAACTTTTCTCCTGATTGATATTAATTAAAATTTTCTTTAAGGATTCATCAAATAAAGTGTTTTCGTTTGTCACAGTAACGATAAACCAAGTCACCTTTGCATTAATAAAGAAATTTGCCATTTTCCTAATAAAGGGATTTTTGACATTTGAACCACTAACACAAAAGTTCGAAAAAAAGACTGAAATAACAGTTTTCTTTAAAATTTTATTGGGTAACTTAAACAATTAATAATCCGTGTTTCTACCGCGAACACTAACAACACAAGAACATCGGTTTGGCATACTCAAAATGAGTTCATCCAAATCACGCTGTGGAATGGCCGCCCATGTTCGTTGCAACAACAAAAAAAGGTCTTCTTGCGACTGGATACCCTCCATATTCGGCAGAGCTCTTCTCCATGCATGCTCAATCGGGTTCAAGTCTGGCGACTGAGCAGGCCAGGGCAGGACATTGATGTTAGCTGCGGCGAGAGTCTGTCTTACAACTCTTGCGGTGTGCGGTCGTGCATTATCATGCATTAACTGAAATAAGGGACCGATTTGCACTTGTAGAGGAACGATGACGTCTGATACAATCGTCTCAGCATAAATTTGAGCGTTGAGGTTGCCTCTGATCCAAATCAACTCAGTTCTTCCGCCGATCCAAATACCCGCCCATACTATGATGGTTCCACCACTATAAGGATGGACTTCCTGGCAGGATTTTAATCGCTGTTGGCGTCCAGGGGTTCTCCAGTGTCGTATACGTCTTGTATCCGGTCTCATACCAAAACGAGACTCATCAGAAAAGCACACGAAACGCCATTGTTCTTCTGCCCAATTTCTGTGTTCAAGAGCCCATTGATATCGAATCCTACGATTGTGCATTGCTATAGGTGGTACCCGTAGCGGTCTTCGGGAATGAAGGTTCACTTCATGCAAGCGGTTTCTGACTGTTTGGTCGCTAATTAAGTTCCCTGAAGAGTGATGAAGCCTCACGGCTAACATCATGGCAGTTATTGTTGGAGCTCTTCGAGTTAAGATTTGAATATATCGGTCTTGTCTCCGTGTGGTGCAGCGATACCGTCCTCCATGGCGCTCAGCCACGGTACCAGTGCTTCGGTAACGTGTCCAAAGTCGGCTGATAACACTCTGACTTGTATTCAGAGCTAAAGCCACAGTACGTTGCCGGGAACCAGCTTCTATCATTCCCACGGCTCTGAGCATTTCTTCCCTGCTTAAATGACGTCGCCGCTCCATAATAACGTTGGTTTTAATCAGTAGTAGGGAAACAGTAGCACTAATAATGTCTTCAATGCGTTGTATGTTTTTATAGGGAAAATATTGACAGCTGATTTTCATCTTTTACTCGAATTTGATTCACAGTTCCTGATTCAAATTATGAAATGCACCAAAAAGGATCCATATAAATTTATAAAATCATAAATTTATTACAAAGCCACATCTCAATCTCAAGAAATCCGCTTAAAAATGCTTGATCCCTAGACACTTTTGATGTGTGTAGATAGATAAAAAAAATTCACGATCAACGGTGACATAATAGACTATTAGTTATAGATACCTACTAGCGTACCTATTAATATAGCATTAATACCATCGATGTATATAATAATTATATCATATCCATTATTAGTAGAACGTCCACAATGTTTTTTAAATATTTTATCCCCTTATCTTAAGCATGGACACATTTCATATTACATGTCACGTACAAGGCGGAAAGCTTCGCATAAGCTGTGAACCTATTAGCTGGAACTGTTCATAAGACGCTATACCTTAACAGTAATGTATGTCATTTCCCCCCTGTACCTCCATGGCGCAGTGGGAAACTGCTCGCTTTGCAATCCGGAGGTCGCAGGTACCTTACAGGCTAGGACAATACAGACCGATCACCTTATCACAAAATAATGCCTGATTGTCTGTAAAATAAAATGATCCGTGCATCTGATGGATATGTAAAAAGTCGGTCCTGCACCTAATCTCTCCCCAGTGGTGTCGGTTTTCCTTCCCATCGGATTGTACGAGGTAAAAGGAAGAGAGAGTGCACTTGTGTCTACGCAAATACTTGTCTTATTACTATTATATTTACAACAGGAAAGCAGTGCGCGCTGCCCTCGTCCTCCTGCCACTGCTTGGTATCACTAATGCTTTGAACATGACTGAGGCTCCTCTTGATGGCAGTGTATGGGAATTTGCAGCTTGGAGTTATAGTTGTCATTTTCTGCGATCATTCCAAGGCTTCTTCATTGCTCTCATATACTGCTTTCTAAATGCAGAGGTAAGTTGTGTTATGTTTAATAACGATACATTTGTACCGCACACATTTGTATTACAAATGTGTTTACAAAATTGTCTACAGTAGGTAGGTACGCGACAGGTCGACATGTCATCGGGGTATTGTTTGAGATGCGCACCGCATACCCGCACATCGCCCGCGCTATCTTACGAGTGCGAGGGAGGGGGGTTTGTGTACGTGTGGTGTCCCCTCCCCGATTGCCAAGTCGACCTGTCGCGTACTTACTACTATAGCTATCACGACTGTACCCATGCGTTGCATGTTCTAAACTCGCGTAGAGCATCCTGAAATAAATAATCGGGAAAATTGACACGTAACATTATCTGCAGGGCTATTGCATATCTTTAGCTACCCAAATGACTATCAAGCGTCAGTTGTCCACCGAAATTTGAGTAAGTAGTTGTTTTAGTACCTATTGGTATTTATGGCTCACTCAACACGGGCAATACTCTGTAATGAATAAACTCAATAATGAATCATTTGACAGTTATTTGATGGTTACTTGACTTACTTGCTATCTTCCTATAAATTATGGTACAGTTACACATGCTAGTTAGTAGCACGAAAGCATGCTACTTTTGAGCAATTGCTACTTAGTGGTACGTGTGTCGAAACATTGCTAATAATGAGCGTGCTAGTTTCGAGTTTGCTCAAAAATCGACGGTCGTGCGAATATTGGGCAAGCTACCTGCAGCGCGGGTGGAAGGGGGCGTGCTTATAGCGTGTGTGAACAGAGGGCCTAGACAAGATGCAATCGCTACATAGCGAATCTATTTCTTCATTCGCTAACTGTGTCAATTCCCTATAATTTGTCACGTGGTATTTCGATGACTTATGTCATTCTCATACATTTTTATACTTTCTATTAGCGATAGCGATTGTAGAATGTTACATTGTCTAGGGGGACTGGTTTGCTTATTGAGCATGCTAGTATCGATCAGTCGTTAGCAGCAGGTGCACGTGCACAATTTCGCGCTAAAAATTTCTATCTGAGAGAAGTTTTTGGACTCATTGCAACGCTACCAAAAGAATAATTTTATTCAACTCCATACGAATGGCTGTTTGATTGTCCATGGTTTTGTTTGAACTGACAGTAAGCACGCTATAAAATGTCATGTGTACCGGAGTGTTTGCTTTGAGCATGCTCTTTCAGAAGCATACTTAAAACTAGCATGCTTATATCTAGCAAATGTAGACAAGTGCAGAGCATGCTCGAAACAAGTATGCTAATGAGCATACTAAAAAGCATGCTACTAACTAGCATGTGTAACTGTACCTTTAGAGATCATCACTTTAATTGTCAACGAGATACGTGTGTACCTTCAAAAGAAATATATGTAAGTATATTTAAGACCATGACATATTGATATACTTTCTATTGGATTAACTATCACCTATACTGCGATTATGTACCTACCTATACATAATCCCAACGTTCGGCAGGCATCTTGGAAAGAAGAAAATCAAAAACAATTATTATTATTATTATTATCCCTTTTTTTGCATTTAGTTCGGCAGACAATATATGCTTGAATTCGGCAGACAATATATGCTTGAAAATATTTGTAGGTTGTTACGGCGACCTTCCTACGATTTTTTTCTGCGTTTCGACTCCTCTACAAGCTATACATACCTACTATTATGTGTAATAGCGCCAGCCCTTGAAATCCTCGAACTAACAAGTAACTGCCCCGCATGGAGTGGTTGTCAAATTCTTCAGACGACACTCATGTATATCGATGTACTTATAAAGAAATTGACAAAAAAAACCATTTTACATACTCGTATGTTTATACCAAGCATTTTCATTAATATTTTTAAGGTCGGTCCCGATATTCTACTATAATCCCCATGAAAAATAAATTATTATTAATTCAAGATTGACTAAGTACCTACAATTAATATTATAATTGACTAATATCAACCGATCTTAAACGTTAGGACGGCGTGCTAATTTCTATTATTTAGGCTGATGGCCAATCTTTCTCTAATGACGAAGTAACATATTAAGTACGTATCTATAAGTATAAGGTAAACTACTATCCCTTGGCCTTTTAGTTTGTTGTAATTTTTGTCGTAATTTATTGTTTTCTTCTTTTCTCCCTTGCTTTATGTTTCGAACGGCAGGACACACCATCGCTAATGTCGATTCATTTGTAACAAAACAATCTTCTTCTCAGTTGAGGCCGCGTTGTGATCCGGTGGTAGCTTTTAAAAAATGACTATTCAAAAGTGCTAGCGTTAAGCCTATTTGAAATAAAGATTTTTGAGTTTGAATTTGAGTTAAAGGCTCACCGGGCGCACCCTGGATACAACTCAAGAAGATCACGCTAATCGACTGTCCTTTCCAGCACGACATGAATAGCCTCGTATTATTCGGCCCCCTCTGATATGAATAACCTCATATTATTCATGTCAAAACGGATGAAAGAAGAACCAAGGCCTAAGCCAATAAAATAAAATAAAAATGTAGTTAGGTACCTATATCCACAAATATTTTAAGTCTTTGTGTCTGGTAATTTCACCAGCTGCAGTGCAATTCACGCGGGAACACAGCACCTCGTAAGCGTTGTATGTAAATACTGTCATGGATAAAACACTGCTGCTTGGCGGCAGAATATCTGACACTGCGGTGGTACCTACCTGGACGGTTCCTTGCACTAGGAATCTACCACCTAGTAAACTGGAGTAACTGTAGTAGTTTACTGGCCTAAGCATGCTGAAAAGTACCTATCGCTAATCACTTACATTTTTTGATTACTTAATTCGTTTGTCTTTAATTTAGAGCGCTATGGAACGTACATTTATGAAATTCCCTTCCATTTTACACAGTGCCGCTAATTTCAACTAAACAAAATAGGGAATTCCATAAATGCACATGACGTGCTTCCATAGTGGAAGTTCAATTCCACGCACGCATGCACGCAAGTCATGTGCACGCGGCCATACAGCTGCCTAGTGCCTACCTACAATCCTCTATTAACGATTAGTTAAATATAATTAGGTATATTCTCATAATATTTATTATTTTCTCGCATATCTCTAATATTAATATAATCTAAACAGTGAGCTGTTAGTACGTGGGGCGCACTAAAAGTTTCCGGAATGAATAAGAAAAAGAAACTATTAAAGGTCAAAAATGAATTTATTGTTTCTCAAAATATTCTCCCTTTGCGTAAATGCACTTTTTCATGCAATTAAACCAATTTTGAAAACTTTTGTGCCACTCCTCCGTGGTGACCTCAGAAAGGTGTTTTTCATAGGACATCGTTAAAAGATAGTATATCGATGGTTAAAAGGTTAATAACAATTTGTTTGTCAACAGGTGCGTCAAGTCATAAGAAAACATTATGAAAACTATAAAGCTATAAGAACATATAGACGGAGGCAGCGCGATTCCTATAGAGATAGTGGCATTGAGATGAGACCCATCCCACGCAGGTGAATACTACATTGTACTACACAATTCACTTCTACAGAGTCTGCAGGATTTCACAGGGGAAAATCCACACGCGCGATTTTAACAGTTACAGCATCGTGCTATTTTGATAGTGTGTGATAGGAATATTTTTTTTCACATTTTTATATATTATACTTAGGTAGTATGTAAGTAGTTATCTTTGATTTATGTACCAGTGGAATTTAAATCCTTTGTTTACATTGAAATATAGATAGCATGATAGTTTCATTTTTACTTCTACCAAGAAGATTATATCTAATAGTCTTTGTTCACCTTGTTGTGGCCATGTAGTTGCGTTATTCTTTCAAGAAAGTTGCATACCTACCTATGTTGTTGTTCTTGACAATTCTCATAATGCTCATAACTTAGTAATGTGCTCATAACTCATAGCATTATGTATTCTGCTCATAATCCTCATTGTCATGTCATAATCCAAGATAATATTGAAGATAATCATTTCCATACATATAATTATTTTAATTCCCTAGTAAATTCTTTTTGAATTTAAGCTTTGGTTTATTTTTTAACCAAGCTTGGAACAAGGAATTTGTCTTATCTTTGAATCAATCGTGATTCGTGTCATTTTGACATTCCGTCATTTGAGGATTCCGTTCTCAGAACCACTCAGAACAATATTCCGTTAGCGAATGTGCGATTGTGATAAGAGATTTCATAAGAAGTATTTTTTAGATTGTTTATTTTTCTTGATCCAAGAAAGCGATAAAAAATGTCTTCAAACGTGTCTGTTGAGACTGAACAATCTGTCGCCGTGATCCTGAATACTCAGTTGGATGAGAGCTCCGAAGAACTTCCGAGGGAGGAATGGTCTTCGTTACTCATAGAGATACCGGAGCAAAACAAGAAGCGAACACTGTATGAGGAAAATTTATACGATCCCGGTAGCGGTGAGATATGCACCAAATATATACCGATGTCTGCTAGCTCTGTTTTCAGACATCCTTACTTCAGCTATCCTCCTGTTGTTGACCCCGGGATAGTAAAAGCGTTATTGCATCCAGAGGAAATTATCATTTATCCTGATGATGGTCAAGAGTTTTACTTGAGCTTTTGCGATGATACGAAGCAATGCCCGGTCAAAATTTTTTATAAAGGATTACTGGAGGAAGAAATTGATTTACGTTACTATTGCGTCAACCCTAATGGCATTTACGCAATGAGTTGCATTACGGTTCAACAAAACGGTGAAGATTCTGAACTTGACTGATAATTTCTTGAATAACGATGCTTGCTACCATTTGGGAGAATTGCTTGGAATGAACACTACTTTAACAGAGTTAAACTTATCAGGATGCCGAATCGGGCCGTCTGGGGCACTGCGATTGTTCTCAAGGCTACCATTTAACAAAACGCTAAAATGTCTTAATTTAAGTAAAAATAAGTTAGGTGAACTAGGCATGCAATACTTAGCGCAGGTTGTGTTCAGTGGCCTTAACATAGACAGAATTTGTTTAAGCTTCAACAATATCACTGGAAAAGCTATAGCTCCTCTGACAGAAGCTATGGAAACCCACAATAAGTTTACTCATATTGATTTGTCTTGGAACAATCTTTTTGGAGCTGGAACTTCACAATTCTTGAATAGATTATCAGAGAATACCGCTTTAAAAGAATTAGATATGTCTTGGAACGGTTTATCTGGATTTCGCATAGGCGTTGGATTCAAGAAAATCTTAAACGCAACGGGCATATTCTGTTTGAAACTTAGCAACAACAAGCTGGAGGGAACAGCTGTAACTCAAATAATTGCAGGATTGCCAAATGCAACCCAATTGATGACGTTAGACCTGTCTTACAACCCTCTGACGCCGAAGGATGCATTGAAAGTAATAAATAAGGTTAGAATGCCTAATGTTAAAGTACAAAATGTGTACATGGACAATGTTTTTGTCAATGAAGAATTTTTAATGAATTTGGAGTCGTTAAAAAGTATGAAATCTAAGAGAAAAACGCTCGTGACTTACGGAGGAGTTATAAGCGAAAAGATATTTGAAGGCCCTGACCCTAGGGAACTTGTACTTAATAGAATTGAATATTTATGTAAAAAAAATAAAAAAAATCAAATTGACATAGCTTTGGTAATTTACCAGCTTGTGAAAGATGGTAAGTTCATAATAGAAGCTAAGGATTTAATTTATGATTTTCGCATCGCTAAAGTGCCACTGGATCAAGACCTGATTGATGAGTTGATAAGTCAATTCGTAGTGCCTAAATGTGGTAAAGTGAAGAAGATAGATATGGTACTTTTAGCTGATTATGTGAAAAGAAAGTGGCCTGACAGAAATTTGCCACCAACCCCGCCACCGGAAGAGCCTTTGTCAATGCCAACCTCTAAACAAAAAGAAAAATCCAAAAAGAAATAACGACTATGAAGATTTAAATGGTCCACAAAATTCACTATACCTTTAGAAGTATGTTATAACTAGATTAATGTCTTAATTAGATTACTTATTTATTTATTTTTATTTATTGGAACTAATATTGTTTTACTATAAGTATTTAATTTAATTAATAAATATAAATTCGTAAATATTGATTTACTTGCTTGCTATGCTTAATAAATAATATGTAAGTTTCATAATTCTGTTTTTATAGTTTCTTATAAACATGGTTGGATTTTTTCATCTGGGCTGCGCGTGCTAACAAAACAATAGTAGAACTGGTACATACTACATCTTTACTCATGACTAGTAGTTATATACATTTTATAAACAAAGCAGATAAGAGGAAGGCATTATGCTTATCAGCAGGCTTAGCACGATTTACAGTTCGGTGTGGCGTATGACGTAGTTATTGACCTAGCTAATACCGAGAATGACCCCGTAGTCCCCGTGAGCACCGTGACAGGTTCCCGGGGAGCTACAATGCGCCCCCCGGCGGCGGGCTCAACGGCAAGGCACTGAGGGGCCCCTGGTGCAGATCCCACCGGAGAGCCCTGGGGTCCCCCCTCATGCTCCGATGCGACAGCCGCGGGGGTTTTAGTGGGTAAGAATCCCACATACCCCGGTCGAGCCCCACAACTCCCGGGGATCTTTGGAAGATTACCCCAAGTCAAAAAAAAAATCTAGACTATGGTAACCATGCAACACATACATACATAAATAAATAACACCCAAACACGAGCCCATACACATACCTACTCCTGCAGAGAAATGTTTGTCCTGGGTGGGAATGGAACCCATGGCTATGAGCCAGGGTGTTTAGCCGACAGGCACATCAAAGCTATAGATCATCACTCCTGTGTTCATACATTTATTGTTCCGATTTTGATCTTGTAAAGAAAAACAGGATATATGTATGTAAACATGTGAAGTAAAGTATGATTCAGGCTTCAGTTTTTCAGCTATCAGTTACTATTTTCCTAATAAGTAGATAACTCATTTAGCGATAGGTTGTAGCTTTAGGAACACCATACAGTGGCTAGCTATTTTTAATATTCTAAAGATAACCGCATACTGTTTTTTTAATCTACACGTGATAAGAAATTATTAATTTTAGACAAATCACGGAACCCCGGCACCCAAAATTGCGGATGAAGTGGACCCGTCCCGGTTCTACAAACCCCAACATTTCAGAGACTGAATTTGGTTCTGGCATTATTCAGGAGTAAGTATTTACCTATATTAATTTTACGACAGAATGCAAAAAAGCTATTTCCTAATCATAATATTGCTATGACCTGAACCTACCGATGTGAATTTAAATTAAGCCAGATTATTGCGAATTTCTTTTTTGTGATGATGTTTCGACTTCCATAGCCAATGTGTGCCGTGCAAATTGTTTTTTTGTTCCTTAAATGCTACGCTGCTGTGCGGAATTTACATGAAATACGTATGTACATATATAGTTTTATACTTGCATACTAACAATACCCCCTTTGAATTACTGGTATCATTACAGAAACAGGAGCAGGGCAATTAGATTTACGGAGGCGCCGACCATTAGCGCAACCATCCATGTGGAATCCGAAGATTACTCAAAGTAAGTACCTAGTATCTTAGTAGTATCGTAGTTCACCTAGACCTTGCAGAAGCTCGAGGACAGCTCGACAGTGTTGTTTCAGTAGGTTAATTTGCGAGTGCTCTTGGAGTTATTGTTCTGGTGGTGGTGCAGCAATGCCTCTGGCTCAAAGCCCTTTACCGTGTAATGTTAATATGTTAGTAGGTAGGTACGTATTTCTATTACCGGTTTCATCCCCACTTGCCTGCAATCATATAGCATCGCAGTCGATCACTTCTTAACAATGAGTAAAAGAATCTATACAGAACTATGATCTGTTTGTTTGTTACAAATTTGAAACTAAAGGTTTCACATTTCAATAACTAAGTGGTATATTTTAGCTTTCTATCCATCACTCCACTGGTTTAAGCAAGTCGTGTCCTTTGGTTCAATGTCAAAAATCGCTAGAGACGTTAAAACTGATCCCTCTAAGCGAAGTTGTCGTTCTACATTTCAGAACGCTAGAGAATAGAAATCTTTTCGCTAAGTCACGTGAAGAGATATATCATACCCATAGCACGGGCGTAGCTACCGCCGTATCAATGATAAGGGGCCCCCGGGCTACAGGGGCCCCGAACACGTATAAGAAACAATTCGTAAAATCCATGTTCTCACACAATGTCTTAGGCCGTACCATAATTTGGGCACCCCAAAAATTTTTGATACGGGGCCCATCTAAGGCAAGCTACGCCACTGACCCATAGGTACATTTGTTTTCACTAGCGTTTCGAATTGTAGAATGACAACTTGGCTAAGGAGGCTGGAGTAGACTCAGAATATCGCTCTGATCGTCCAATAAGTCGCAACAACGCTTTTGTCGTCAAACCTTTTTTTGTCGCGAAGACTGAATGAAAGAAGAATAAGATTTTACGCAAAGTAGACAAAGTCACTAAATTGGAAACATTGGTTTTAAGCTAGACATCTTAATCAATTTCGTAGGTATAGTTTGTCCGCTAGTGTAAAACGAATGAAGATAAGCTGATGTAATGAATGATCTCCGCTATCAAAACTCGTGCCAGGTAGCTGCAGCATAAAATAAACTAAAACGTAAAGTAGTTTTAGTTTCATAAAGTCCGTAGAATCACTTTTCATTTATTAAATTCACGTTTTTCGTTCATTATTCATTTAATTCACGTTTTGTTTATTTCTACGTGGATGGCGAATTAAGAAGTTATAGACATTTTCTTTGTTGTGCAGTGAGCCGGTTTCCTGACCACCCCGATTCAGGCAAAGGCAAGGCACACCTCGGCATCATGCAGTGATAGTACATCACAGAATGCCGCGCACACCGTCACCCAAGCCACCGGAGAGTGATCGCTACGATTAAATTTAATAAGAAGAGTGTCCGAATGAATTACAGGAAAACCAATTCGATTCATAGCGCCATGGATGAATGAACTAATTCATCCACGGTAGCACTGTATGAATGTAGTACCTACTTAAGTAGATAAGTGCCACAAATTAGATCTGCCAATATTATTTATTTTTATACCTACTTGTTTATATTATTGCTGGCAGTTTTTAAATTATAATCCGCTGAAATGTATGTGGTAATTTACTATGGAAATCAATACCTACATGGGTAGAGAGAGTATCTAATTTAATATTGTGGCTTTAATTTGAAAAACCTGCAACGTAATGTATACAAGATTGTGACGGGTTGTTGCGCAATTTGAGACCAGAATAAGATTCCAATATTGGTGAATTTATCAAGAGAATCAAAGTCTGATAGCTTGTTTTTATTTTTAAGTAAGTATATTTTATTCTTAATAGGTATATACATAGGTATATCCTCTTTTGAGGGCTGGCATTGTCCATAATGTCTGAATACGTAATATAACATTTTGTATTATAGTAGTTCATGTATTATATATATATTTATACTTACTTACTTACTCGAAACGGGTTCTAGTCATAAATAGTAGGTATCTATTTATTACTATGGTAATAAGATGTTACATACTTAGTTACTAAGATGAATGTTCCTCCGTAGGTATATCTTTTTATTTTAAATAAAATGAACGAAAAACAGAAAAAGAAATTGTAACATTGTAAATGTACTGTAAGTATTACTCCTGTGATCATTGTTGTGTTGAGACTAGTTGCTGATGGTAAAATGATGATAGAAATGAGTAAGATTTCGTAGAAAAAAGTGATGTTCGAATCAGTTACATAGTACAATCCTGGAAGTATCTACAAAATAATTTTTAATTTCTCGGAAAACTTGCCTATCTCCACTGTTCCATTCACGGGTCCTTTCTAAAGGTGTTGATAGACTTGAGCATTCAATTGTAACAGAACATCGAGCATTGGTCGTTTTTAAATTTGTAATACTGAACAACGAATAGGGCCAGCATAAAATCACACCCCTTTGACTTATTCACGATCATTCTAGCGAACGCTCTAGTCAATGCTCGATAAAAATATTCTTCACATAGATGGCTGACTTGACGGTGGAACAATGACAGAATGCCTCGGCTCGGCAAAAAGCTCGAAGCAAATTTACTGTCTTTTCACTAGAACGCTCTCTAAAACGCCTCTGTGTTTTTGCTGTAATGTAACATTCGCTAGAATGCTCATTAGTTCATTACAAATTACAAGTAAATAGGTACTCAAGTCTATCAGCACCTTAATAGTTTTCTTGATCGTTAAGATTCCATGCTTGCAAAACGAGCTATAAAGACGAGTGATTGACCGACTTAGCTATTATTTTCTATCGTGATTTGTAGGGCAAAAAACGCTCTACAATGCTTATTGTTCAGATGACAGTTCAATAATTATTATTGGACTAAGAAGTTATTGACACGTGGGTCCCTCAAGGCTCCATACTCGGACCACTTCTTTTTATTATATACCTATATAATACACAATCAAAATGGGACACAATCATAATCATAATGAGAAATCAAAAGTACAGTCTTTTAAAGCTCATAATGCAAGGAAAAATACAAGGACGCCGAAGACCCGGTCGACGAAGAACATCTTGGCTCAAAAATTTAAGACAGTGGTTTGCATTGAGCACTAAGTCACTGTTTAGAGCAGCAGTAGACAAAATAAGAATTGCCATGATGGTCGCCAACCTCCGGTAGGAGATAGCACTACAAGAAGAAGAAGATATACTACACACACATACATATTATGTATAGCACTGACCTTATATACATTAAATTCATTGGAATAAAGTGTGTAGGTACCGGAAAAGCAACATGGTGTTCCCAAATAACAAGTCATTTTAATACCCGGCTGTCATCCTGGTAAAGTACATACTTATACTTAACTAATTTTTTTTAAGCAACTTATTAAAAGCGAAGATGTTTGCCTGATGGTAAGCGACACGAAGGCCCATAGATGGCTGCACTACCGTTCGTTACCTGAGACGTTAGTTATTATTACCCTGTTTTTCTTTACAAGATCAAAAATTTAATAATAAATGTATGTAAGTATGTATGCGTTATGGGTGGGCAGCCAAACATACTTAATTGGTATGGTTAAATATGTCATATTCGACCCTACTGGACTTATTTGGCTGGCCACCGCCACATTACATTTAGTACTGTTCAATTTTTGATCTTGTAAAGAAAAACAGGGTACCTAAGTAAGTACCTACTTAAGTATGCGTCTCTTGAGTACGGCAATTTAGCTAGCTTCAGTAGGTATGTACTATGTACCCTACACATCAAAATAGTCATGCTGCTATGTGTACAGCAAATAAAATGGCAAATGTGATGAAATAAATGATAATTACTTTCTTACTGCTTCGTGGGAACATCATTAGATTAAATGCGTAAGTTAAATGTTGTACTTAGGTATATGTATTACGTGAAAACTATTGAACTTCAGTCCCCATTGATACGATGTTTCTTCAGAGCTTCAAGTTGTTGTTATTATATAAGTACATGGTTGAAAATTTCATTCAATTTTATGACAATAATTAATAGGATATCGAAAAAAACCGGTCAAGTGCGAGTCGGATTTACCCACCGATAGTTCCATACCTTCTTTGGACCTATTAAAGTTATTAGGTATTATCTATTATAGTTACTATTCGTCTAACACGTCAGGGAAAAATCTGAAATAAATATAGGTAGGTAAGTAATACATGTCTATCTATATTTTACAGGATAAATAAAATGATCTTTCTAAGTTTTTTAGTAATACTAAAAAAAACCGCGACAAACAAACTAGGTTTGATTGTCGCGGTTTTTTGCGGTTTGTTTTTTTTTTTGCTATTTGAGATGTCCCCTTATCCAAAGGTGGGCAAGTCCAAGTTATGTAACCCTCGGTGCGTGAGTCCGACTCGCACTTGACCGGTTATTTGTTTCATTTGCGATGAGGTTGGGTAAGTAAGATCTAAAACAGGAACCACGGACGCTATCGATTTGACACTTGGAAGGTTTCAAATCGATAGCGTCCGTGGTTCCTGAAATAATATACCTACCTATAGGTGTGACAGACAGACAGACAGATGAAGTCTAAGTCATAAGGGTTCCTTTTTTATTTACCTAAGGTATGGAACCCTAAAAATGTTAGTACTTAGGTAAGTCATAAATTTATTTTATAGTTAGTAGATATATATTGTTGTTTAAAACTCAAATACTTCCTACCTAGTCACATTACAAATGAATATTTTTAATGTCAGTAATATGTACTTAGTACCCATTGTCGATGTTAGTAGATACCTAATAAAATGTAATTGTTATATCAATTTGTTGATACACCTAAGTACGAATTCGATATTATTGAAATACCTAGTAAGACTATACTATATAGACTTATCTTCTTAGGTACATATTATATATTTTGAATAAATGGTATAAATATGTACTTAAGTATACGCATGTTTGAGTATACACGTTCATACGTGTATACGTGTTAACTTTCCTATGTTAAAAATATAATTGAATAACAGGGTATGGAAAGAGTTAATGTCCGCTTAAAAATTTGTGGGTAGCACCTTAATCAATAGCAAGAATACAGATTCTTCACTGTCTATATGGTGGTGGGTGCCAGGAGCAGCAATGGACTATTCTCGTCCACTCACCTATCGATTCTTCTGAAAGCACTGAGTCAGCAACATTCCAGTGATGTTCCGTGTTGCTAGTTTCCTAGCCGCAGCACTGCGGTGACCGCTCTCCTTCAAGCGGACCGCATACTTAAATACACACGTTGAACAAGGTACATGGTTCTAAGTGTACCTAAATTCCAACCTGCCGCACTCAATTAAGCCACTTTCTGATCTGATAATATAAATGATGCACCCGTTATACACTTACATAAGCTCCATTACTAAAACGATATAATTGGATGTCTTTACACTAACGGATTATAACTATAAAGTGTTAAAGTAATTTGACTTAATGATAATTAACAATAATTGATGTTTGTGAGTGCGGCAGTAGGTACATACTTATGTAGATTTGTACATTTTGTTAACATTTCATTTAGATCGCTGGTTTAGTATTCCTCGGGAACAAATAAGCGTCGATGTTTTGAAAATCCGTCGTATTTTCTATATTGCCAATAAGCTATGTTTTAAAAAATGTATACTTACTTACCATGAAAAATGTTTACCGTCTAAGCTTTTATACGAATTGATTAAATTTCAATGTGAAGAAGAAAAATTGTGGTTTTTTTTTACTTTTGGACAACGCGGCAACGGCGAGTGACCCAGCAAAGAGAATGACGTCACCAACGTTAAGTGACGACTTGACGAGTGCGATGTTAGACGCTGCTCATCACCTAAATACTGCACTGTCGGTGCACAGAAATCTTAACACCGCTGCGGCTTTCCTCACGAGAACGAACTACTTATCAGTTGTGCATTTACTTTAGGTACCTACCTACCTATTAGGATATCCTAACAAACGAACGAACTCACTAAGTCAGTGAGTTTGTTCGTATTAACACATAAGAATCAACAATGTTGTTTGAATTCAGGCTTACTGCATTAGTTTTCGATATTGCTAATTAAGCCATTGTTTTAAAAAATATAATCACTTCATCTCTAGGAACTGATGCTTACCTATTTACCATGATTGAGTACGATTATCGATATCTCTACTCACTATCAGAGTATTGGCTGCGAGTATCGAACTGATCCAATTTTTAGAACTAAATTAATGATAATTAACTCTATTTGACGTTTGTAAGTGAGGCGGTTATTGTAAAATATTTGGGTTTGGAACGAACACTGACGAAGAAGGTTATCATTGCAGCCAAAATATCATTGATTGCGATTGCAGCACAGAAACTTAGTCAACGGTGTAAGTAATTAATATTTATAATATAATTTTACACTGAAGGTTTATGTAGGTAAATATAAAAAATCTAATTACGTTATTAAAGACACTTATTGGCAACCGAGAACCACGGACATAAAAAAAATGTCCGTGGTACCACTGGTGGTACTACTGGTGGCCTGGTGGTACCACGGACAACAAACGTTTATCATGATGTGATAGCACCGTTTAACATTTTTTAAACAACTTCAAAAAATAGTTTATTAAAGGACCATGCCCATTTGTGCCCCAGAAATTCCCAGATAAAGTATATTACAAGATTGCTCTAATAAATAAAAACTAGAATTATGTTGTTAATTTTAAATCATATGAAGCACTGGATAAAAAATAATAAAAATTAAGACGTTCTGTTGACATTGCAGTACGTACAGATATTCTATTTCACGAAGTCCGTTTGACTATGACTGTTGTAAGGTCTGTACGTGCACACTGTTTTAGTGTGCGTAACCTCGGGAGCGCTCAGTCACGATCGCGACGCGGTCAGAGTCACTAGTGTTTTGTTTCCGCGCTAAAAAAATTCAAAGAGTAACGTCAGCATGGCAAGTAAACGCAGAAAAGTTGTCCACAGTGAGGTAACATTTTTTTTAACTATTGTTACTACTTTTTGTGTGCTATTAAGAGTTTATCTATCTAATATTATGAAATTTGTTACTTAAATAGGTATTTCGATTTGGTTTTGTTCTAGGGTCGAAGCATGATAGCTAGCGTTTATCATTTCCTGCGAGAAGAGTATGAATTCACAAAATCAGTTGCGGAACCTAACTGTGATTTGTCTCATTTACGAGATATTACAAGGCGTACAGCTGAGGCTACAGGTGTTTCTATGAAAACTGTTCAACGGATATTAAAAGAAGAGAAGGAATTGCCATCCTGCTCATCAAATTTCACTTCTCCTATGAAGAAGAGAAGAAAGCGGAATAGTAAGATAGAAATAGATAATTTTACAGCCGATGTTGTTCGCAGTACTATACAAAATTTCCATGTCATCCATAAAGAAATTCCAACGTTGGCTAAGTTAAAAACTGTATTAAATGAAAAAATTGGTTTTGATGGTTGTATCGAAACTGTTCGTCAATTGTTACTGAAGTTAGGTTACAAGTGGCGTAAAACAGAGAATAACCGTAAAGTTTTGACGGAGCGTCATGATATACAAATGTGGCGTTTAAAATTTTTGAAGAAGATGTCAGAATATCGCAGTCAAGGTCGCCCAATTGTGTACACCGATGAAAGTTATGTCCTTTCAACACACGTGCGAAACAACACCTGGGCACAAAAGAAAGAGAGTACACCATTCTTAAAAAAAATTAGCACAGGCACTCGCTTTATATTAGTGCATGGGGGTACAAAGGATGGATTTATTGAAAATGCTTCATTGATTTATAAAGCCAACTCAACAGCTGGCGATTACCATTCTAATATGAGCTACGATAATTATGTTAAATGGCTAAACGAAAAACTTTTACCCAATTTATCCCCACGCTCTGTCATTGTCTTAGACAATGCTTCATATCACAACACACGGACTGAAAAACTACCGACGTCGGCTACAAAGAAAGCAGACATGCAGCAATGGCTCAGGGATAAAGGTATAGCATTTGAGCAATCTCTCCTTAAATTGGAATTGTACGATATTATAAAAAAACACAAAGATGAACACATAACGTATAAAATTGATGATTTTATTAAGAGCAAGGGTTTTGATGTAATACGTCTTCCCCCCTATCACCCAGAATTAAATGCTATTGAAAATATTTGGGGTATTGTAAAAAATTATATCGCATCAAAGAATATCGAACAAAACATGACGAACATGGAAAGACTGATCTTTGAAAGCTTGGATAGAGTAACCAGTGAAACATGGCAAAAAACCTGTGCTCATGTTGAAAAAATTGAAAAAGAATACTTAAAATACGTCGACCTGGATATTGAGTTCATAATTAACTTAGGGAACGATTCTGACGAAAGCGAATCAGAAATTGAATTTGATAGTGATTAAGTGCTGATTTTTTTGTTTCTTCTCTGTAATAAATAAAAATATTATTTACTTTCAACTGTTGTTTCTTTTCTCTGCAACTTATCATTCTAATAGCTAAATATTATTTACTTAAATTGTCTATATAATTTATTAAATAAATATATTATGCGTGTCAGATTTTTTTCCTAACGCTACCTACGTTTACACACACTAGCGCGCCTATCACTACACGTCACTACTACAACCAGAGCCAAACGGACTTCGTGAAATAGAATATCTGTATCATCATTCAATCATTAATTCATGCTTTATTTATTACGGTCTGGAATCACGTCCTTTGGCCCATGTAAAACTCAACATGATTGATATTATAATAAAAGTGATTACTAAATAATCGAATAATAATATACTGCTTTACAACAATACCAAATAAAAATATGATTTTATAATAAACGTCATCAGATGAAAAAAAACATGGCCCAGTTAAGCATTAATTTTTGTTATCAAAAGCCAGAGACAGACTAGTTTTTTACCAACGCCATTTATGGGACTATTTGTTTGTTAATCTATCCCTCATTGACAGTCTCTTAAATTATAAAATCTTAGGTAAAATCTTTGTTTAGTTCGGGGCTAAATAATTGGCATGGTAAATAAAATCTTCGAAAAAGGAATCGTTTTTTTGTAGATCAATTGATCTAAGTAATCGATTCCAATATCGATTATTATTTTACCTTTGAATCATCAACGAGTTGAATAAAGATCTAAATGATGTCTCCAGACACTCAAAAGTAAAAAAGTACTTTGTGGTAGTGTATAAGTATATCTAGGCTTCGAATAAACAAATATAATTCAAACAAAAACCTAATGAAGTAATAGCTCAAGACTTAGCTCCAAGTTAAAAACATTCTAAAAAACTAAAATGACTGTCACTCATGCTTTCACTCTGCCTGTTTGACATCTGCCGCTGTTTTTGTGACTTGACTGTGATTTGGACTTTTCTTGTTTTCTTTGTGATAGGTACAAAATGTTGCATTGCCTGAACTGCGGGTTACGCGTTCATCGTATACAGAGGCATGTGGTTACAACTCTGCCTCAAGAGTTCCTAATAATTTTATCTATTTGGCTCAGAATTGAATATGACTCTATACAATGGAGACAGACTAGATAAATTCCACATAACAGACATGTTTATCTGATAACATACAGATAAGTATATAAAAGAACACTAATCTGGCTTAGCTTATGTGATGATGATCATGAAGTTCCTAGTGAAATACTAATAGCAATGTTGTCTCTAAACGATAAAATGTATAAAAAACCAGTAGAAGGTTATCATGTTTAATGTCAATGCTCAATGCCAATATCTTTTGAACCGGTGCTTTATATGACATTAAATCTAGATATCATATAAATACTGTTAAAAAGCTATCATATGACATAGAGCTGTAATTTGGGCATTGCATGGCATTTTTGACTTTTAGCTCCATACAAATATGGGCATGGTCCTTTAGCACACGTATGTTTTAAAAATAAAATTAAAATGTATGTATTTGGTATAACTTTAATGTCATGTTATAATGCTTTCCACAGATATTATGTACATAATATTGTATACATGGTCCGATTAGACGCACGTGGCCCAAACTTTCTTTAAGAATATACTTATAAATATATTGACCGCTCATTTTTATAAATTATTATTAGATTATGGAACGGAAAAACGACAGCCCAGGTAGTTATACCCAATGGCTCATACATAAAAAACACACGGCGACATCTCCACCTACTGTTTGGACTTTGAACTATTAGAAGTTGAACGCTAAGAATCGTGCGAGAGGGTGTGTGTGGGTGTGGATATGTTATTGTTATTTGTTCCCGCATGTCCTGTCCCTTACTTCCAATTCTCTGTGTTGTATGTAGCGTAGTTATCGTTATATTATTTACACGGTATAATTTTAATTATAGAATTTTACAACGGTAATTTTTAACTTTCGAATCGCTTAACCAATCGCTTACCCAAACCACAAAATAATGAGAGTATGTTGTGCCCAAACTGACTTATGTCATTAGGATTTTGTAGGGCACCCAATGTTGGCAATCACAGCGAAACATGTGCGTTGGCTAACTAACCACGGGTAGGTATTAAGCTTAACCAAATAACAACAATAAATACTAGTAGGAATATGTGACAGATGGGAGCAAATTTCGGTTTTGCTAGGCTCTATTTATTACGCCCATTACGGTACTACCCACCCTCTTACCTGAATTTTAAATATTACCGTGAGACTGTAGATCGGTGATATCTAAGGGAACACAGTTTGTAAATGAGTATTTCTCAAAATTAATGTACGTAACGAAATAGTAGTTACGAAATATTGTTACGAAATAGTCTAAGATAACTAAATAGCTTATTACACAATGGCGAAACATAAATTATTTATTTTTATTCATGTTTTTTCTTATGTATCTTTCTTTTTATTTATTAATTGTAATATTTACCTATTTTTATTTTCTCATGCCTTTTGTAACATTTAAAATACAACGAGGAAGTATTCATTTATTCATGTTAATATAAAAAAAATCTTTCTAAATTTAAGAAGAAATTTAAGAACAGAAAGATTTGTTATTTAAAGAATTGAATAAAAATGTACTTATTATAATTTCCAGTGTTTCTTCTTTAAGGATAGACCAGATGTTCTGCTGTAGATTGTATTAGTATCTTCTATATGCGTGACATTCTCATTATTTATATTATTATGTTCAGGCTGAGTGTTATTTTCTATCGCATTATTATTTTCAGCAAAGTGTATTTATTTCATTTTGGCAATGAATGTTACTATGCATAATTAGGTTGTAACTATACACTCAGCTTTATAATATACGTTTTCGTAACGTTATGAAATTCATATAAAACGTAACGAAATTCAACAAAACAGGTTGTAACTGATTTTCACATTAAAAGGTATGACTGAGACGCCAGACCAACAACCAATCTGAAGGAAGCTAGCTTTGCCCATGTTACAATTTAACAAATGCATTCAGAAATTACGTGGAAGTAGAAATAAAATGTAACTAAAGGAGTAATAACGAAAAAGTAAATGGGCCAGACTCATCTCGTTTTTCTCATTTAATTTATTAATTTACTATGGAACCCCATATAATATTATTTTTAAATAGAAACTACATTTGATAAGGACCTTGTAATACACAAAAGTGCACAATATTGACGTTATATAACGTATTTTATGTAGTATAATACGTATGAGGTAGGTAGGGTTGCAATTTATTTTTGTATGAAATGCAAAAAAGTTGGATTTCAAAAAGTGTTTTATAATTAGTTGGATTATAGATAATACTAATTATGTATGGTAATTATAAAGTTTAATATGTTAACTTTACAAATATGTTATCATAATTGAATAAAAACGTGTAACTTTTTTAATATTACGCGGCACACATTTTTTTTCACAAATGTACATTTATTTTGAGAAATGCTCAAATGATAAAAATGTCACCGTGTGAAGTTACAAATATTTCTATATCAAAAACTTTTTGCTTCAAATGGTTTAAGAAATATTTACACTATAATTACACTCTGTGATCACGTTTAAAAATTAAATTAACAAGGAAGACTATGCAGCTTAATCTTATAATATTAAATAAATATTGTACCATTTATATTTATTTTAACAGTACCTTACCATCCTTTATACATTGTAATTTAACTGCAACAATAATTATAATTATCATCAAATTAACAAAATTTCAAAAACGATTGACGTAACATGAATAGTCTGAAACGTTTATACGTTTTACGTATTTAGTAACACCGTACAATTTATTCGACCGTTGTCATTTAGAGGTAAAACAATATAAAGAACATATCCCTCCTGGGGCAGTTGGACAAATAGTTAAACTTAACATTGGCTCCACCAACTTGGCGGAACGAGGACGGCAACCTCGGAATTTTAATACACTATTATACTGGAATGATACACTGCTGATTGGCGGAAGAACTTTTGATACTGCAGTGGCACCTAACTTGATTGATTCTCCCTTGGATAACGGATCTACCAACTAGGGTCATGTTGCACGACAAATTGGACGCGGAATTGGCAAGAAATCGTGCACTCAGGAGAAATGGAGGAAGCTCGTGATGGAGGCGAAGCACTATGTGCAGATACATTCTCTAAGGGCTATAACCCAGTAGCGACTAACGAGCGTGCGATGTGAGCGCTCTGCCTAGAGTACGTCGCTATGCCTCGAGACGAGTGTGTCACTGTAATTTTTACGAAATTGGAATGATTCACGTACGTGTTAAGATCCATTTTCGTCAGTACATCGTTGATATCGAGTGAGATACCTACGAAGAAAACATGTGTTTCTAAAAATAGTATAAAATATCATGAGCGACGCATGAAGTTTTTATTCTTCTAAAATTGATAAAAATACGGGCGGGGAATGGTAAGACACTGTATCGTGAGATCATATACATGCTTAAATGGAGCTTAATCAGATATAAAAATCTAAATAACTTTATACATTATGTCCATGGAAAATCGCTCCATCTATACAAGTTTATAATCAAACAATTTCGTCTATGGTGCCTCTCGGAAGTTTTTATCTAACGTAAAAATTATTTATCGGCTATCCGTTTCGGGGGGCTCTTCCCTTTGCTGTAGAACATATCTAAGAATAAACCTGCAAAAGAAATAAATTAATGTTAGGAAAGACTCCTAGACTAATATATTCACTATTTAAATAGGTCCTTTGTGCATCCCAAGGCGGGCGACGACTCGGTGTAGGCCCAGCATGTAGCATCGTCGCAGGCACCGCGAGGGTACCGGGAGGGGGCAAGCCTCTTTACAGGTACAGGAGGTTTCAGTGGGTAAATATCCCATATACCAGTCTCCGCCCCTACCGAGACCGGGTAGTTTTAAAGCTTATCTCCACGATATCAAAAAAAGGCCCTTTCTGCATGTATCCGCTCAGATTCTATCGCAAACCTGTGTTTCGGTGTAAAGGGTATTGCTGTAGCTGGTGAAATACTGAACTCAAAAGAAATAAACTAATGTCTCAGACGACGAGCGGCAGTGTATGTAACTGAGTATAGTGTTACAATTATCACACCATCCGTAACATTATGCATTGTATCCGATACCTATTACCATATTTTTATTATTTGTACTAGATTCAGTGTCACGACTCGAAAAATCGTAAAGAAAATATGAATCAAAGAATCAAAATACGCGCGTGTCGTTACTTCGAATTCTTATTTCATATAATCTACAAATGTTTTGAACCTTATTTTGTAGAGTTTTAGTTTTCTTGTGTTTCAACCACCAGCAGAGCTGGTGATTAAGGGACCATTATGGGTCCTTTCACTGCCAGAACCTACATCTACTTAAATAACTAAATTAGAAAACTGCATTTAAATCAGTCTATTCGTTTGGGAGCTGCGACGCCACAGACAGTCGGATACAGGCCTATGTCACAACCCACGTCTATCCTTTCTTCAACAGGGGTCAAGAATAAAGGAGCTTTCAAGCGTTCATTTATAAAAAGTGGTAAATAATAGTCAATTATTACGATTCATACTTATAATCAAAATCTCCTGATTTTTTGGCTTCAATTCTCCTGATATTTTGGAATTACACCTGGCAACACTGGGTAGGACCGACTTTTACATTCCTTCCGAATCATCCATGGATCATCTTCTAGTGTAGCGAGGAAAAACAAAGTGGATGCTCCCCACGGAATTCGGCCAAAGGACATATTATACTACTTACAATAATGTAAGACATTTATTTGTAATAATACAAGTTTTATTCTCACCTGCGAACACAAGAACTGCTCCAATCCACTGCCGCGTCACTAACACGTTGCCAAATATAATTACTGACGTAAGAACGGTGAAGAACTTTCTGGTCGTGGTCACCACTGAGCACGGGAGCGGTCCAAATTCAGCCACCTGGAGATTAAAATGACAAGTCTTCTGGAAGATGTTTATTTATAAGCAGTAACTTTGTACCTACAATTCTTTCCGCTATTTTTTCATTTCTTACTTGTTACCCAAGTGTGTTTGGCCAAGTGGGTTACCATGTATGCTAGTCAAAGGTTGTGAGTTTTACCAACCAGGATTTTAATTTTTTTTATAACGATTTATCATTATCATCTATTTTATATGTTAAAACACTTCCGCCCGGGCTCCTACCGAACTTTTTCGGTTTTACCGTTTTAGCCTGACAACCTCAATTAGGGTTTTGGCCGCGCCCATAGGCCCAGAGCCGTACGGCTCAGTAGAACTCTACCACAGTTTCGGGCGCTACCTACGCAGCCCGACATTATGATGCGATAGCGGTATCGATATAATATTTAAACTAGATTAGGTGTTACGGCCCAAAAAGTGGCGCACAGAAATAGCGTGTGAGTGTGTGTCTATTACTTTTCAAACCACAGGCTGACAAAATAATTTTTGCCGCTACCAACACAGATAACTCCGCGACCACACGTTAAGTGTTGTTTTGTACGGTACGTGTTCGGTGGAGTGCCATCTTTTTTTTCACGGGGGGTCCCCGCGAGGTGTAGGCCTCGACCGGGGTATGAGGGATTTTTACCCATTAAAACCCCCGCGGCTGTCGCATCGGCTCATGAGACCAGCCCACCCCAGGGCCCTCCAGTGGGATCTGCTCCCCTTAGTGCCTTGCTCCATTGAGCAAGGCACTAAACTAGGTGACACTCCATTGAGTGTCACCTAGTTTCCAAGCTAAAAGTGTTGCTTTATTCTGCTCGCCCGATAAAACGACGCATAAACACAGGAACAAGAAATTGGTGTCCGATACTAGTTATGTGCTTTTAAAAACATTACCATGAAGAATATAAACAGTTGACCAAGAGCGCCGACCAGCGCGAATGTCACCAGATAAACGATGACTTCGGGGTACAGGGTCACGAAGCTGATGAATCTGAATATCTCACCGCTGACGCACACGCCTATTGCAGATAGTATCATAGACCTGGAATGATACATTGCCCTTTAGCATGGTTGGTATGCTAAAAGCTTTGCTTTTAGATGGCAGTATTTTTTTAAATAAATCGATACTAGTTTTGACTCGTTTTTAGGGATTCGTACCTAAAAGGTATCTATAGGAACCGTTAGGCAATAAACCGAACTGTAATAATTAATGTGTAACAACATTTGGCATTAGTATTAGTAGTAGCGAAAGTGTTATTCTTTTTCGTACCAACGCTCAATAACTAATGTTAAATTTAGAGGAACCTGTTACTAGCCGTATAGTAAGAAGTAGTTTAAATTATATTTTTAACCGATTTCAAAAAATGAGGAGGTTCTCAAGTCGTCTATATATATTTTTGCTATAAAGGTGTTGATTTCTATTAAATAAATAAAAATTGCTAACCAAATCTGATGGCAAATAATAAAAAAATCTTTTTGCTTTTCAATATTAGACTAAATTTCAAAGTAAGGCTAGTTAGGTACACTAGCCTCACTTTGGAAATTCGGACATTTTAAAAAAGATTTTCATTCATGTCACGTAGTTTTTGACTTATAATTAAAAATGATTGCTTTGGTATTTTTGCGATTTGATGTGCAAATTGACTTTGACTTATATGTGTACCCACGGCGCAATAGTTCGACTGGTACTTGGCCAGTTTTTTTGATACGAAATTCTTTATTGCACACATTAACCGATTAGTTAAAACTAATCAGAAGCTTAAAACGACAAATATGTTTTGATATTTTTACCATCGCAAAAGCGCAGTGTGTTATTTGCTGCGTAAATAATTCGCAAAGCAGAATTTAAAGATTATTATATTTATATATATTTATTGCTTATTATCACATTCACATTAAGCATAAAATAACAAAAATTACTTAGACAGGCACTTTATAATTTTATTATGTGATTAAAGGAGGTAATGCCTGCACTGTGTAGCCTACGTGAAGCAGCGCGTGTTTTGCAAGCCGGAGGTCAAGGGTTCCAATCCCGCGGGGAGTAACATCTTTGTGCAGTTGTTCCTTACAATACAGGTCGATAACCTGATTGTCTAGAAAGTAAGATGACCCATGGGGTGCGTCGGATGGGCATGTAAAAAGTCGGTCCTACGCCTGACCTCTCCTCGGTCGTGTCGGTCTTCCGTCGACCTTACGTGTCTTCAATATGTGCCGTTCTGCGTATGGCAAAACCTGGGGACTCAAACCAAAGGTAATGTATTGGTTATATACTACGATGGTGAGACCTATTCTCACATACGGCAGCGCTGTATGGTGGCCTAGGACCAAACTAAAGATCTGCAAGGATTCTCTTAGGAAGGTACAAAGAGTAGTTTGCATGGTAATTACAGGTGCCTTCAAAACAACGCCTACATTGGCTCTTAAGTGGATACTGGGACTAACGCCACTACACACTTACATACAAACAGAGGCAAGGAAGTCGCTATACAGACTTGCAAAAGCAGGAGTTTGGAATCGTAACAAGCCCTGTACAAAACACACTTTATTGGATCCCGTGAAAGAACTGGACGATCTAATGGACATGCCCTGTGATAGGATAAATCCAGTGTACATGTTTAACAAGAGGTACCGAGTACATACACCATCGAGGGAAGAGTGGACGAGGGGACTCAAACCGGTTGGTGGAACTCACCTCATATGGTACACTGACGGTTCTAAAATGGAGTCAGGTACAGGGGCAGGGGTTTATTCCAAGGACTGTAGTGTCAGTCACAGCATGGGGCATTATGCTTCGGTATTCCAAGCGGAAACCTATGCCATAACTGCCAGCATTAAAGAAATGCAAAGGAGAAACGTCAAAGGTAAAACCATTTGCATTCTCAGCGACAGTCAGGCATCTCTGAAGGCTCTGAATTCCTTCCGAGTTGCTTCTAAACTAGTCAAAGAAGGTGTTACAGGTTTGAACAACCTGGGAAGACACAACAATGTCAGCCTTATCTGGGTACCTGGACACGAAGGCATCGAGGGCAATGAGAAAGCAGATAGACTAGCGAGGGCCGGCTCACAGAGTCATTTGGTTGGCCCCGAGCCATTTGTGGGGATTCCGTATGGAACATATCACCAAGCATTATATGCACATGCTAGGAACGAACACATGAAGGAATGGAGGGCAGCGTCAGGCCTAAACCACTCCAAAGCGTTCTCTAGCGGAAGGGTGGACTGTGGGGTTAAATTATTAAGCCTTAACAGATCACAAATAAGGCACCTAATACGTGCACTCACGGGACATTTTGGCACCAACGAGCATCTACACAGAATGAGGCTAAGCACTGGTGACATTTGCAGATTCTGCGAAGATGAAAAGGAGTCAATGCGACACATATTGTGTAGCTGCGACGCTCTTGCGAGACGTAGGTTGAATCATTTGGGAGTAGCCTATCCTACGCCAAATGATTATGTACAGCTCCAAGCTGGCGCGATCGTTGCGTACCTGACGGAGCTCTTCGATACGCCAGCAACAGAGTAAGGGCTAGGGCATGCACAATGGATCCAACTGGGTCGAAGTGCGTTCCGGGGATACCGGACCCAAATTTATAGCCACCAAGAATAGAATAGAAGGAACAACTACTCAAATTTGTTGCCCCCCGCAGGATTCGAACCCGCGACCTCCGGTTTACAAAGCAAGCGGTTTCTCACTGCGCCACGGAGGCTACAACTGCACTATATCTCCCGCGTAAATGGCCAAGAGGACATTATTATTATCTACACTAGGACATCCTTTTTTGCAGGTTTCTTTCTAAAAAAGACTTGATACAGTTAGGTATGGTGCGAACACAAACGATAAGATATAAGTAGACACATCAAAAAAAAATTACATAGAAATTAAAGCAAATTGACGAGCCTGTTAGTGCAGTGGTTAGCCAACCAAAAAGTTGTGGATATACCCACAACTTTAGATTTCGATGAGTGTAGGCATAATAGTGTAGTTATTATTTTGTATGCATTTCGTTACTTAAAGTTAGCGTACACGAGGTTCAAATTTCTATAATTTTGATGAATTAGTTAATGGTAATCTGTATAACATTTTGCATTATACTAACCACCAATTGGTGTTCAACATCATAGAGTATGCAGATGGTGATGATTCGCTCTTGATTCTTTCCTAAAAACATAATTGAAGATTAATTTCATAGGTAAAAACCTAATATAACCAGTGTATGTACTAGGAATATTATGTTTTAGAGATGATATCTAAGTATGTTGTACTCGGCTATACAATTTGCACTAGGAATACCTGTACAGCACCAGTCAGTCCATCCATGATGAGAGACAGTAACAAAAGTAGCTCCCCAATGCCGAGACCAGAAGATTCATCTGCTGTTTTCTTGTCTTGATCTTTGTACATGAAGAGCACCACTCCAGTGACAATCAGAAGTACAAAAAGATACTTTTTCAAAGGATATGACTTGTGACCAATGAGTACTCCTAGGATCATAACTGGGATCGGCTTGGCTGCTTTACCAACCACCTGAAATTTATAAAAAATTTGTTTATTTGTCATTGTAATTTTTTAGTACACACAATAGTGACACAAATGTCCAAAAATATATAATTACCCATATAACGTAATGTATTACTTACATAATGGTGTAGTGAAATATAAGAAAGATATAATTAAAATTATATAATTAATGTCGGCATCTTTAGAATCGTAGTATAGATGGTAGGTAATCAATAGAAAGACGCTGGTACCCGTCTTATTGTTTTCCCTTAGTCGTTTCGTATGACACTCAATGAGAGGAGACGGGTAGGTACTATTCTTACCCAGGCACCTCACAAGCAATTTTATATCACTTGTATCATATTTATGTTTACTGTATTTGAGCGTTATAAAGTTAATTATATAATTTATCAATATAGAATAATTGAATTAAAGTACCTGAGTGGGATAGTTGACCCACTGAAGTGCCAAGGTGGAGCAAAGCATCGCTAGTAAATATGTCAGTGATGATGAGAAGTAATAAACCCTTCTTGTAGTGTCTGTGTCTCGTTTCCATGATAACTAAAAAAGAAAAGATTTTTTTATGAGAACAAAATAATAATTAGATATAAAAATTTCGAAACCAGCGTGTTATTATCTCTTATGTCCTTCTGACCCATATAGCAACAGCTATCTTTCACAAGATAAGCCCAATATATAGGCAGGCCACATCGCTCGAAGAACCGATAACCGTTGGGGAAGAAAGGTTCTCGAGTGGCGACCACGAACCGGAAGCCGCAGCGTAGGCAGGCCTCCCACTAGGTGGACCGATGATATTGTCGGGTCGCATGCATTTGGTGGATGCAAATGGCAAATTGTCGTTCATTGTGGCGGTCTAAGGGCCTTTGTTCAGCAGTGGACATCTTCCGGCTGATGATGATGATGATGATAATAGGTGTACAAGTTTAGTGTTAATACACACAAAGGTGCAATCTTTCTTTCTTTACTCTCATAATTTGATAGGAGAGGTCAGGTATCATTCATGATCTTCAAACAATCAGGTAATATAGAATCGGGTCTGTTCTGTTCTAGCTAACTAAGTAACTACACAAAGTTGTTGATCCCCCACGCGTTGAACCCGAGACCTTCTGATTGTAAAGTGTACGGCTTCAAGTCTGATATAAACATATTACAGATACTAACATAGCAAAGAGAGAGATCAACACACCTCAATAGATTGACGCTGCCTGGATGGGGAAAAATCACATTACAAAAATTCAAATCCATCCACTGGTTGGAGCGCTACAATACCACAGACAGACACCCCTACATTGGAGTCAAACTTATAACTCCCTTCGTTTTTGGTTGGGGGTTAAAAAGACTGCTCAATAAAGCCAACTTTTTTAATGAATATATTGTATATAGGCATTTAAAGCTAGTGTGCTTCAGCATCCTCGATTGCATCGCTGCTTTCCATCAGGTGAGACTGCAGTCAAGCACTAGCTTACAAGTGGTGAAAAAAAAGTTGGCGGCCAACCAGGTATCACAGTTGCTCAAGTTACCCTTAGGCGTCTGATTCGGCTTAACAGCTTCTGACTGGATGACTACAACTGAGACAGATTTTTACATACCCTTCAAGGCAACCGCACAAATAATTATTAAAGAAATCAGAATTACTTGCAGGCTAGCTGTCAAGGTTGTTTGATAATCTGGCTTTGATGTCTTTTCTAATGTAGGGTCAATTTAATAGATCACATTTGACATCAAAAAAAGCAATTATGCCTAGGCATAATTGCTTTTATCAATTGTATCACGGGCTAGTTTCCGCAACTCCACATCAAAGCATGTAAATTACGTACAGGTGGGAATAGATTCATTAGATCCACCCCAATTCCACGAGAAAGGCCAGCAAGCACCAGATGCCATCAACAATCCAAGCAATTGTGCAGTTCTAACTTTGAAAAAAATAATAATATTTTATGCCCACCGTTACAAGGTTTTGTTATTAAATTTTGATGAAGTGTAAAATGTGATCTATTAAATTGACCCTACTTTAGATATTAGGTTCCTCAACGCAAGGATCTAGTATGTAGAACTACTACATCAATGCTACTAGCAAATGGCAAGAAAATGTATTTGGCTCGTTTGACCTATTATATGTAATTTAGTACAACATTTCAAATATCCAGATCCATACAAACAAAAGTACTTTGTCTACCTTAGAATTTATCGAATTTAAAAGAAATCTTAGCACTGACATGAATTAGGGTAACTTTTTTAAATGTAAATGGATATGTCTGTAATATTAATTAATTTAAGGAACCATGAAACCTAAGTAACTTGCAGATATTTTTACCTGTTTTATGTGCCCGCCACTAGCTACATTGTCTCCTCTCCTCTCTGTCCTCTGATATAGAGGTCAGAAGAGTAACTATGCTAGTAACAAATCAAATAAAATAGTGAACCCTCCATCATTCGCACAGCAACTCCAGAGATGACTCCAGCAAATAAATAATAAATTAACTTACCATCAAAATCTGAGCAAAAGTGTAGTTCACTAGGCATTGTACCAAAACCAGGGTCAGGGCACATGTAAATTTGTCATTTTCACCATATTTCCCCCTAGTTATCTTCTCCTGCAGCATCCCAAATATAAAATAAAGTACAAATATTGAGCCCGAGTAGATGATAAACTTAAATTCACTCCTAGTTTTAGTCATTTTTTTAAATTTAATTTTTTTTGATTTGTTTAGTTATTCTTCTGAAGCCACGTCGCGTCTTCTACAAACAAAATATAACAACCTATTAAATTAAGTTTATTACACTTTGCAAGCAAGTTCCTAAGTAATTTTACTATTTTTTGGGATTTAATACACCAAATCCCAAAAAATAGAAGTTTACTGAATAAAATAAATTATTGTACCTACTCAAAAAATATTATCAATTAAAAATAGGTCTTCCAAAAACTTACTCGTCTTTCATATAGTCTACAAAATAAATGTGAGATTTATTAACTTTGAAAATAATAATTTTCAAGTCCACTCTAAAGCCAAGATATTCTATAATCTAAATTCTATCCGTTGATCGCTACCACTTACTCTGAATATATGCAACAAACAATTTCCCTGTCTTCATTACACAATCAGCAGTTAGCGTACGATGGAAAGAGAGAGGTAATACTGCTGTCATTCGTCCACGTGTTTAGTGACATGGCCAAAGAGATTCATTCATAAAAATAAAGAGGACGTGGTCAATGATGGGATTCTTCCTCGGGAACGTTGAACGTTTATACTTTAACACCGCCATCTATTCATTTAAGGCATGACTAAAATGTTTTGAAGTTTTGTCATACTAACATCGCAGCTGTATGCTATATTGAAAAAATATTTTATTTTATCATCGAAATGGCTTTTTCTGTACTTATTGTCTGTACACTTACTTACTGTAAGGGTCTGATAATTTAAATGGTCGGAGAAAATGTTTTCAATTCTGCCCACATGAACGGTCGAGCCCAAGAGCCAACGATGGCCAGACCATTGTTATTTTATAAAAGCTAAAAGTTTTTCTGTGCAGGTAAGAACGACCAGCGACTATAGAGTTTGGGTTGTGGTTACTTGGGCAGGTTGTTGTAATACATGCAGAGTTGGGACTTACCTGGATTTCATGCCATCACAGGTTGTGATTTTAATCATGCGTTCTTCAGAAAAGGAAAATTAAGACGTAAAAAAATGTAATAAAATTACGTTATCAAATTAAGTTTTTATTGGATATATTAAAATATCGCTATCGACTAAGCATACACGCTCGGCTCGCACCTACAGCAGTCTTTCAATCTATCTGGCAAGATGTAAACCAACCATTAAAACCAACCATTAAAACTGTCCGGCTATTGAGGTAACATTTTTTATAGGTCCCCAAGTAAAAAAAATTCTGTCCCTACATGCACAGATTTTTTTTTAGCTTTTATAAAATTACGAAGGTCTGGCCGTCGTGGGCTCTGGTTCTATTCTCTTTTACCATTAGCCGTAGCCATTAGCGTACTTATTTTATCAACGCCATCTGGTATTGATGAAAAAATATTTTTTTCCTAACTTCTTTACAGGCCTGATAGTGTCAAACGGTGTTAAAGTATAAATACAGAATTTTAATTAGGAAATCCTATGATTCAGCTTCTAAAAATACATGAAAGACATTGTTTTACCACAGTATAAGACTGTGGTTTTACTGTGAACCGCGCACGTCCGCACAACCATGGTATGGTATCTTAGGAGAAATGCAAAAAGCTACCAGTAGCACCCTCAAGCGGCGAGTTTTGCAACTTTTCTGGAACTCTAATAATTATTTAAGAAGCCGCTGGGTCGAACCTCTTTTTTTTACACGTTATTGCATTTTTTCATTGTTAATGTATCATTTTTTTTGTTATTTCTTAAATTTCTTATTCATTTAAAGAAAGGAGATCCTACAGACATTGGCAACTATAGGCCTATTAGCTTACAATCAAATATCTACAAACTATTCGCCTCATGCTCGGAACAACGTATCTCTACATTTATCGAAGAGTACTAGCCTATAGAACAAGCGGGCTTCCGAAAGGGTTTCTCAACGACAGATCATATACATGTTTTAGAACAGGTTATAGAGAAATACGAAGAGAAGTGACGTCCACTCTACCTGGATTTCATTGACTACGCCAAAGCCTTTGATTCAATATCGCCTAATAGTATACAGGAAGCCCTGGAAGAATGTAAAATCATTGGAGATAATTACGCTCTTATAAGACATTTATAAGAAAAGTATTAGCCGTGTAAAACTCGATAGAAAAGGTACAAAATAAAAAAATTTAGAGGCGTAAGACAGGGCGATCTATTGTCTCCAATAATACACACATCAAAAGTGTCTAGGGATCAAGCATTTTTAAGCGGATTTCTTGAGATTGAGATGTGGCTTTGTAATAAATTTATGATTTTATAAATTTATATGGATCCTTTTTGGTGCATTTCATAATTTGAATCAGGAACTGTGAATCAAATTCGAGTAAAAGATGAAAATCAGCTGTCAATATTTTCCCTATAAAAACATACAACGCATTGAAGACATTATTAGTGCTACTGTTTCCCTACTACTGATTAAAACCAACGTTATTATGGAGCGGCGACGTCATTTAAGCAGGGAAGAAATGCTCAGAGCCGTGGGAATGATAGAAGCTGGTTCCCGGCAACGTACTGTGGCTTTAGCTCTGAATACAAGTCAGAGTGTTATCAGTCGACTTTGGACACGTTACCGAAGCACTGGTACCGTGGCTGAGCGCCATGGAGGACGGTATCGCTGCACCACACGGAGACAAGACCGATATATTCAAATCTTAACTCGAAGAGCTCCAACAATAACTGCCATGATGTTAGCCGTGAGGCTTCATCACTCTTCAGGGAACTTAATTAGCGACCAAACAGTCAGAAACCGCTTGCATGAAGTGAACCTTCATTCCCGAAGACCGCTACGGGTACCACCTATAGCAATGCACAATCGTAGGATTCGATATCAATGGGCTCTTGAACACAGAAATTGGGCAGAAGAACAATGGCGTTTCGTGTGCTTTTCTGATGAGTCTCGTTTTGGTATGAGACCGGATACAAGACGTCGTATACGTCTTGTATCTGGAGAACCCCTGGACGCCAACAGCGATTAAAATCCTGCCAGGAAGTCCATCCTTATAGTGGTGGAACCATCATGGTATGGGCGGGTATTTGGATCGGCGGAAGAACTGAGTTGATTTGGATCAGAGGCAACCTCAACGCTCAAATTTATGCTGAGACGATTGTATCAGACGTCATCGTTCCTCTACAAGTGCAAATTGGTCCCTTATTTCAGTTAATGCATGATAATGCACGACCGCACACCGCAAGAGTTGTAAGACAGACTCTCGCCGCAGCTAACATCAATGTCCTGCCCTGGCCTGCTCAGTCGCCAGACTTGAACCCGATTGAGCATGCATGGGATATGCTACAGAGAAGAGCTCTGCCGAATATGGAGGGTATCCAGTCGCAAGAAGACCTTTTTTTGTTGTTGCAACGAACATGGGCGGCCATTCCACAGCGTGATTTGGATGAACTCATTTTGAGTATGCCAAACCGATGTTCTTGTGTTGTTAGTGTTCGCGGTAGAAACACGGATTATTAATTGTTTAAGTTACCCAATAAAATTTTAAAGAAAACTGTTATTTCAGTCTTTTTTTCGAACTTTTGTGTTAGTGGTTCAAATGTCAAAAATCCCTTTATTAGGAAAATGGCAAATTTCTTTATTAATGCAAAGGTGACTTGGTTTATCGTTACTGTGACAAACGAAAACACTTTATTTGATGAATCCTTAAAGAAAATTTTAATTAATATCAATCAGGAGAAAAGTTATTGCAAAAATATATGTTGATCCCTAGACACTTTTGATGTGTGTATTTATAACTGTACTTCAATATATTAAGTATGTAGAAACTTAATTGGTCGGGAAAGGGTATAAATATGAAAGGAACATATTTGAGTAACTTACGCTTTGCTGATGACAGCATCACAATTAGAAGAGATGATAAACGATCTATACTGCGTCAGTCACACAATAGGTTTGGAATTGAACACGACTAAAACAAAAGTTATGACCAATCACATAGAAACGCCCATTAAATTAAATAATCAACCTATAGAATATGTGCAATAATACATATATTTAGGCAAGCAGATATCATTGGCAAAATCTCGACATCGAGATGAACTTATGAGACGTATAAATATAACTTGCAATCAATTTTGGAACAATAAAGAAATTCTTAAATCTAACACCCCTCTAGGAATAAAGAAGAAAATTTTAGATTCATGCCTTGTACCCTGCCTCTCATATGCAAGCCAAACACATGGATTTACAATACTCACACAAAACGAAAAATAGAAAGATAAAAAAGAGCCATGGAACGAAGTATTCTCAATTTAAAACATAAAGACAGAAAACGGCACTCCGAGATAAGACACAAGACTAAAGTAATAGATGCTCTATTGCATTGCCAGAAGCTAAAGTGGAACTGGGCAGGCCACATTGCACGCATGAATGAACAAAAGTGGACGAAGAAAGTTACTACCAGGGACGGACCTTCTGGAAAATAAAAAAGAGGCAGACCGTTAAAAAGATGGACAGATGAAATAAAAAGTATCGGGGAAGATGACTGAATAGCAACAGCTCAAGATGGAAACAAGTGGAGAAGTCTGGAGGAGGCCTAATACTCATAGACGGGTCCTTAATATTAATAAAAAAAATATGTTGGCATAATCAGTTCATTTAATTTTTATTTTTTTAAATATTTTATGTTTTAATGTAATCAGACAATTAATTTCTCCCCTTCTTCTATCATTTTCACTGTGTTACTTCCATTTAATCAAATACTCGTATCTTCTCTAATTATAATAAAACTGAAACAGGTCCAATTCTGTACATTGATAATATTTTGAAAATTATGTTTGGAGGTAAATTATGATTCTATAACCGATACTAAAGCCAAAACTGTATTTTTATTATTTTTGTCTGTCTGTTTGTCTGTCTGTCTGTCTGTCTGTCTGTCTGTCTGTCTATCTGTATCTCGGCTGAGCATCACGCCGAAACTACTGGATGGATTGAAACGAAACTTGGCATGATTTGAGTTAATACTTCGAGGTAGGACATAGGATACTTTTTATCTTCTTCTATCGTTCTTTTGGGAGAGGGGATTAAAGTCAAAATGGGTACTTGGTTATACGCTTGGTCCGATTTTATCAATTTTTCTTTATAATATAATAAATATTAGTAAGGGAACACTCATAGAGAGTTGTTATCAAGGTTTTGTAATCGATCGGGTTAAGCAACGTTAGGTAAGGTCATTAAATAGATGGGTGACCGTTTAACGCCATTTGAACTAAACGGGTACGTGCTTCGGAGAGCAAGTAAAAAGTGGGTCCCAGTTTTTAACCAACTATAAAAAAGGAGGTTATGTATTCGATGCGAATGTCTGTTATTAAAAGTTTAGTTAACGTAAAAATAGCGCAGGCGGAGCTGCGTGGGTCAGCTAGTCTAATCTATATCTATAAAAATCAATGCCACTTTTCGTTGTAATTTTATAACTCAAGAACGGGCTCACCTATCCAAACCAAATGTTTAAGCTTTGTTCGGACTATTTAGTAGATGGTTTATGTGAAGTTTGCACAAAATCGGTAGAGCGGTTCTTCATTTATCACATTTTTTTGTAACAACTTAATTCAATAAAATGGCAGATCATTTTGTAAATGGGGATTTTGCTGTCAAATTGAACCTTTTTAGAATTTAAACTTTTTTTAGTGTTGACAGTAAAAGCATGTTGTTATGTCATTCATGCGGTCATTTTATTTTGGACGTGCTTCGAATAAAGCAAATTGTCAGCGATAATTATTGCTTTGTGTTTATATTTTTTGTTCAAATGTAATATGTATTTAATGGGTGCGTGTACTTTTCTCAGTTTTTTAGCGAGCTGTCGGTGTTTCATATGCTTTATTTGAATTAAATTGCCAAAAGCATTTACACACTATCAATATTTTGGAACCGATATCATAACAGAAACAGCTCTGCAAACAGCTCTGCCCCCCTAGACAATGTAACATTCTACAATCGTTATCGGTAATGTAAACGTATAAAAATGTATGAGAATGACATAAGTCATCGAAAAATCTCGTGACAAATTATAGGGAATTCACACCGTTAGCGAATGAAGAAATAGATTCGCTATGAAGCGATTGCATCTTGTCTAGGCCCTCTGTTGGTAAATAGGTCGGATTAAGGCTGCCTTTCCACCGGAACGGAGCGAGGCATTGGAGCGGAGAAACGGAGAAATATTAACCAATAAGATTGCACAAAATCTCCGCTCCAAAATCTTAATGAATCTTATTGGTTAATATTTCTCCGTTTCTCCGCTCCACTGCCTCGCTCCGCTCCGGTGGACAGGCAGTCTTATACCACGACCAGTTCCTGGGTGCGCGGGTTCAAATCTCAACCCATAGGAAATCTTTTTTGCTTGCCCAATTTTTGTAATTTTGTTATTGCAAAACTGTCCGCTGCAGGCGCTGGAGTCGGAGGAACGTTTTGACGTGAAATATGTACCTTAGACTATCTATTATAAGTCTCTTCATAATATACCTATGCGCAAGTAAATATAAATCCGTGCGCTCAACTTACAGCGTTCCGTGAAGTTCTTTATTTTACAATAGATGGCGCTTAACTAAATATTAATTTATTAATATGAGTGAGTACAAATACCAAAAGGATTGTTTATAGATAATATAATGTGAGTTTTATCACATTTTTAATTAGGTAGAGATTCTAAATGATTTTTATTACCAAGCATAAATGTAACTATGATGGAAAAATAAATATTATTTTGCAGCGATATTGTAGCAGATCTACTATAAACTTAAAATACGTTAAATGTACAATATTAATGTGTACTTAATTCAGATTATAATTTTTATTTTAATGTAGGTAAATATTACCTTAGTCATTTCATTAGCCTCTTCAATATAATACTGCTAATTTTTATGAACAAAATGATGAATGAAACGGAACGTGTCAAAATAGGAACGAAATGTATTTATTTGCCAAAAGCAACTCTATCTCGTTGACAAAAGGTTTATTCTACGAACAACAAATTTTGGCCTTCGATATCACAAAAAAATTCTACCTAAGCTAAGATGCAGATTAAACGTAAAAGGTTATTATTTTCAATATTTTACATTACTGAATAAACTTAACTGTTTCTGCATGGTCTAACTTTAATACGAACTAAATAACAAACAGTCGTGAGTTAGATACACCACAAACACATTTAAAAGACATAAAGCAACAGTTGGAGTTAAAGTTAAGTTAAAGTTCCGTTTAAGTAGTGATTTATTGGATTAACTTTTTTTTTGAGTTCTTAATGTTTTAATATTTATTTTAAAGTAACTATTTGGGATGTTCGCTGTTGGTTATCGTGAGTAAACATTTTAGTTTGTTGGTAAAGGTTAAAGTTATCTACGTAACTTCAAGTGACATAATTGCGGTAAATTCAAGTGGTTTAGAATTTATTTTCTGCTGTGACTCATAGACTGGATAACAATGGTTTCTGTTATTGTATGTCACACTAAGTTATGTTGTTGTTAATGTTCCTATTGGAATTTCAAAATTTAACCACAAATGAAATGTGATGCTCATATTCTACCAACAAAATTGGAATCAAAGAAAACGATCTTTTGGTAAGTACCTACAACGAGCGCTTAGACACAACTAGGTATATTAAATGTTTAACTGTTGCATGTTAGTACTTAATCTTAATTCAATTTTGTATTCAACTATTCACTCAAACATACCTACAAAAGGGGCAGATTGGCCATGGCCAGATGTAACTTTATAACTTTTCTATGTATCTTTCTGGTTAAATGAATATTGAGACGTATGACGCATAGTTAGGCGGATATCGTCAATCTGTGGAAGGCCGGTAATTGTTCTTCTAATTGTTTTTCTTTAGTCTAAGTTGGGTTCGATCTAAATCCGAGTCTCTTGCGCGTGTTTTATTCTACACATTTCACAATACATTGTGTTGCTACCACTGACTTACATGTACAACAATGATATATCATTGATGTACAATGATGTCAATAGATTGAATAATAAGTAACTGATTGTTACACAATTTTGATCCTTACTTGATCAGCCCAGCAGAAATCGTGTTTGGGTAGAGTAGAGTAGAGTTTGTAGGACGTGAAGCGCAGCATCGCGGAACTCAGGGAGGCTCGATGGGGAGGGTTTCTAGAGGAGATCTCGCCGTCACACCAGGCTTACTGGCGGCTCGCGAGATCCCTCAAAACCGACACCGTAGCTACCATGCCCCCCTTGACCCGCCCTTCAGGCGACCCACCCGCGTTCGAGGACGACGAGAAGGCTGAGGTTCTCGCTGACTCTCTAGAGAGTCAGTGCACACCCAGCTCCGCTCCCGTCGATCCGGCGCACCTCGATCTTGTGGATAGGGAAGTAGAGCGCAGGTCCTCACTCCCTCCCACCGAATCCCTCTCCCCGGTCACGCAAACCGAGGTGGAAGACCTGATCAAAGGCCTTAAGCCGAAGAAAGCACCGGGCTCCGACGGCATCTCCAATCGCGTTCTCAAGGTTCTCCCTGTCCATCTGATATGTCTTTTAGTGACTATCTTCAACGCAGCCATGTCCCACTGCGTCTTTCCTGCCGAATGGAAAGACGCGGATGTAGTAGGTATCCCTAAGCCGGGTAAGCCTCGCAGCAGCCCTGCGAGCTACCGGCCTATCAGTCTTCTCAAGTCTCTCGGCAAACTCTATGAGCGCTTGCTATTAGCGAGACTCAAAGACTTTGTCAGTTCTAATAATATCCTTATTGACGAGCAGTTTGGCTTTCGAACCAGACACTCTTGCGTCCACCAGGTGCACCGCCTCACGGAGCACATCCTGACCGGGCTCAACCATCCCAAGCCCGTCTACACAGGCGCCCTATTCTTCGATGTTGCCAAGGCCTTCGACAAGGTCTGGCACAACGGCTTGATATACAAGCTCTTCCAGTTAGGAGTCCCCGATAGGCTCGTACTCATCATACGAGACTTTCTCTCGAATCGTACCTTTCGATACCGGGTAGAAGGTACGTTTTCTTCGCCCCATCCTATACAGGCCGGAGTCCCTCAGGGCTCCGTGCTCTCTCCCCTCTTGTTCAGCCTGTTCACGAACGACATTCCTCGTTTGAGCAGAGTCCAACTCGCCCTTTACGCGGATGACACCGCTCTCTACTATTCCCATAGGAACATGTCCTTTTTAACGCGTGCTCTTCAAGCCGCAGTCGACGCCCTGGGTCAATGGTTCCGTACGTGGCGCATAGAGGTGAACCCGGAGAAGAGTGCCGCGGTGGTCTTCTCCCGGGGACCCGCCAATATGTTCTCCGCGCGGAGCCTTCGGCCCAACAGACGACTAGCTCCAATATCCCTATTCAATCGCCCTATCCCCTGGACTAGGAAGGTTAAGTACCTCGGAGTCACCTTGGACTCCCGCATGACTTTCGGCCCGCACATTAGGTCCGTCCGCAATCGAGCGGCTTTCGTATTAGGTCGCCTGTATCCCCTTCTCTGCAAGCGGAGTAAAATGTCGCTTAGAAATAAGTTGACATTATACAAAGCTTGCATTCGCCCTATCATGACTTACGCGAGTGTAGTTTTCGCGCACGCCGCCCGCACCCATATCGATAGCCTCCAGGTTATCCAGAATCGTTTCCTCCGTCGCGCCGTCGGTGCCCCGTGGTACATGCGGAACGTAGATCTGCATTCCGATTTCAAATTAGATCCCCTTCGTAAGTTCCTCAAAGAAGCGTCGAAACGCTACTTTGAATCCGCGTCCCGTCACGCGAACAGTTTAATCCGCGCCGCCGCCGATTACGCCGCTAGTCCTTCTGACTCGCGCCGCAGACCACGGCACGTACTGCTCGACCCTCCTGACCCCATGACGGTCCTATTGGACCGGGATGCGCCGACCCCTCCCCGACAACCGTATGCTACACTAGCTATCAGACACCGGTCTCGCCGGCGAGGCCGAAGGGTCGTACGTATGCGACCGCAACGACGTGCATCACCCCACTGAGTTTCTTGCCGGTTCTTCTCAGTGGGGGCGCGTTGTGAACCGGTGGTAAACTCAGCCCTCTCTTAAGCGACAGCCCAAGCCGAGGCCGTGCCTCCCTGAGGTGCCCTTGTGCTCGTCGCTACTTCTGCCGTAAAGGCTAGAGCGCTCGCCTCCTATTGTCCGGTGAAGCTGCAATAGCCATCTGCGGTAAACAGCGTCTATCATTCCCCAAAAAAAAAAAAAAAAAAAAAAAAAAAAAAAATGAAAAAGGGCGGCAAATTAAAAAAAAAATTACTGAATGTTGCAACCTTGGTATATGGCGTGATGGGTGGCGAACCACATCGCCGATAGTATTTATCACATAAAAACTTTTATATTGATTTATAATACATCAGTCTTCTAAATACAATACCTACTATTGACAATAGTTTTGAATGTAGCACTAAGGTTTCTGAGTAAGCTCAGCAATACAGCGAAAATTGACTAAATTAAAATGATTCTAACATTATGTCGTCTTGTTTATTGCAGTCGAATGTACTATCCTTAAATGCTGTAGAGTCAAGAGCATTTCAGGCTCGAAAAACGACAAGTAGGATATATAAAAAAAAATAACACTTATATAAACGTATCTAATATGTTTATTCTTAGTACCTTTATCCAGGGTTGCAACACCTATTTTTTATAATTTCCCACCTTTTCTTACTCAACTTTCATTAGACAAACTCTACGTGGTAATAGCATTTCTCGGTCAAATCTGTTCAAATCATGTCGCGAACTTTTAACTTTTATCATGCACTTACAAACTTTTGAAAAACATCGTGAGGATACCCAAGCATATATACCTACTCTATAAATTATTCGAAAGATATGTGTTATACACCAATCCGCATTTCCGCCACGTGGTGGATTGACCTAAGCACTCTTTAATGTCTCTCGGGGAATATAGGAGAAATACCCTTGTTCGCAGGACATGACGAGTTATGAGTTAGTAGTAAAATCGTACCGGCAATAATACAAAGCCAATTTACGTTACCTAAATTAACAAAACATTGATGCAGTAACCCCTTAACTCTTCAGGATAAAATTACCGTTAATGCTCAGGCCATGCCAAATTTCATTTAGTTTCCACGTGATGCGCGCACCATAGACATATAAATGGACCTATCGTAGAGTGTATAAGAACGTTTTCTTAGCCATAGGAATAGCCCATGCCAATCCTACAGGCATGCACGTATAAACATTGTTAAAGTAATTGCCAAACATAACCCTTAGTAACCTCATTTCCTATTCATTATATCAGTTGCATAAGTTTTTTTCCGATAATGCTGCACCTACCTACAACATAGATAAAATAATCAGATGACCTTATTTTTGTTTAAAAAGTTATCTGCCACGCCTAATGCCAGATAAAATTGTTAACTGTATTTGATCAATAATGTAGTCATTATTCCATTCATTTGAATAGTATCATAATGAAAATAATGAGACCGCTTTCACGCAACACTAATTAAAATAGATAGATATATAATCTTATTTTCAACACGCTTGCTCGTAAAGTGAGCCTTATTACATCGCTATTAGGGCCATGCACCGAGCTATAACAAACGAGTGCGTGATAATGACATTTCGCATTTGTGCGTAATAGATTATATATGAATTATCCCTACAAAGTTAAATTAGTACCTTACTGCAAGTTATATGCGGGTAAAGAGAGCATTCCTAATTTAACCGGATAATACAGTCATTTTTTTTATAGTAAAAACAGAGGTTTTGTGCCACTGAAAATCCATAATAATATGTACACTGGACCGCAAAGAAAAAGGGTCGGTTAGAAAATCTTCAATATCTTCAAAAGTACCTGATCTAGCTTTATGAAATAACTACTAAATTAAAGTATTCTAAATTAAAGTGTGCATAAATGAAACAAAAACATAATAATTCAAGCTTTTTATTTTTAATAAATGTAAAATAAATAAAAATGCCTAGTGTTTCCAGTATTTTCGTAAATGTAGATTGGTTACAGATGTGCCGTTTTAACGCATTTTAGTACTTTGTGTTGCCTCCGCGAGCTGGTGTGATGCGATTTGGCATACTTTCTACTAGGTTTTCGAGGTGATGCTGCGGAATATTCTGCCATTCCTCTATTAGAGCTTCTTTCATTTCACGTAGCGTGATTGGCGGCGGATTTCACTGACGTACACGTCGTCCCAGTTCGTCCTATGCATGCTCAATGGGGGTTAACTCGGGGCTGCGTGCTGGCTACTTCATGTGTGTAATACCGACTTCTTGAAAATAGGCAAACACTATCTGAGTTGTATGCGGGCGGGCATTTTCTTGCATAAAAACGGCATTCTCTGTCGCCCATGTCCACTAAAAATGGGCCAACGTAGTAATTCAGAACTTCAGTGTCATATCTTTCTGAAGGTAAAGTTCCATTATGTATCACCACGGCTTTCGGCAGAAATCCCAACCCACATGTGAACAGAGCCTCTGCCGTATGGTACTTTTCTTCTATACAGGCTTGGTTATAGCACTCTCCCGGTCTTCTGTACACTCCTCCCGTCGTGCTTGTATAATCAGAATTTTGACTCATCTGAAAACATAAATTTTGACCAGTCATTCAGAGTCCAATTCTCGTTTTCTCTACCATAACACAAACTTGAGTTTCTCTGGTGTCTTTCTAGTTTTGGGCCATATGCAGGTCTTAATGACTTTAACTTTGCTTCAGCCAGACGCCGCCTTACTGTAACCGTACTCAGATTGTTTCCTGCAGCTCGTAAATGATGATTCTTTACATCAACAGCCGTAAAAAAGCGATTTCTCAAAATTGTTGACACCTTATAGTGATCCAACCGCGCCGTCGTGCACCTTGTTCGGCCTGTTCCTGGTCTTCGAAGATTGAATCCAGTTTCATAGAAACGCTGGAGTAGTTGCTGCACTGTAGAAAAAGTCACAACAACAGTTCTTGCTGTATTTCGTTGACTGTGCCCATCTTCAAGCATTGTCAGGTCCTTGGTAAGTACATTCTTCAGGGATTAACGACATGATGACTTCAGAATAACAAAATTTATAAAGCAGAGACACCATATTAATAACTTTTTTATTGGAAAAGCAAAACAAACGCGAAACAATTGATTTGAAATTGATGGTACTAAATTCATAAACGACCATTATTTGACATTTTCAGTTTTTTATACAATTATCAAAAATAAATAAAAGGGTATTATATTATATTCTTATAAGTGGCTTAAAATATTTTTTAAGTTAGTCTTTATTCCATAAAGCTAGGTCAGGTACTTTTGAAGATATTGAAAATTTTCTAACCGACCCTTTTTCTTTGCGGTCCAGTGGCAACCCCTCCCTTATATGGGATGGATCCCAATGTATATTTTGAATAAATAAATGTGTACGTCCTTATTTAAGTCAAACAAATTTTCTCAAATTATTCATAATTCACAATAATTTGTTAAAAATATTAAAATATTTGCATCTTATCACTTAAACTTATAATTTTGAAGTACCTAGGCTGTATGTTCACTCACAATGCTATGAGCCCGTGAAAAAAAACGCTCGCTATTTTCCAATCGTCATATTTTGTTTTTATCGAATTTGTCTCTGTGTGGTAAATTATTTTACTTTTTCCTCGCAAGTGTGTTGAAAAATGTCGTATGAAACTCGAGCTCTGCTCATTACACACTCGGCTGAATTACGCCCTCGCGTACGGCTCGGACAGCAACCCGCAGCTTCGTGTGCAAGGAGCAACTTAGCTCACTTGTATCATAATATACTAATACTAGCTGACCCGCGCAGCTCCGCCCGCGCTTTAATTACATTTTGCTCCCCTTTTCTCCCTACTTCCTTGATTTATCTCTCTCCATCTCTCTCTCTCTCTTATAATAAAAATCTAATTCTATGCTATTTCTCTCCCCTCCCGCTTCGGTCCCCGTCACACTTCCCCTCTTCCTCTCCCCGTTGTCCTCTCTGAACCCTCTCCCTCCTCTCTCTTCTCCCAACTTGCTCCCTCTCACTCCCCCCCCCCCCCCGTTGCTCCACCCAACTCCTCCGATCACTCACTCCATCACAGACCTACCCGCAAAATTTCATACATATCGGTTCACCCGACTCTCGTGCACGTAACTCAGAGGTTCTCAGATTTTGTTGCGCAAGGCGTTGCGAACGTTCGACACTCGACTCTCGTGCGCGTACCTGAGAGTTTCTCTGATTTTGTTCAGCAAGTCGTTGTGAACGTTCAGGTGAAGATTCTCCCATACGACGTATTCTTGCTGCCCGTGCTTGAGAACTATGTTTAGAAAGTTGAGACCTGGCTCTGGTGTAATATTCTAGCTCTGAAAAGAACTGTTGTTTAGCCCTGAAAAGAACTGTTGGTTAGCCCTTTAAAGAACTGTTGGTTACCCCTGAAAAAATCTGTTGGTTAGCCCTGAAAAGAACTGTTGATTAGCTCTGAGAAGAACTGTTGTTTAGCTCTGAGAAGAACTTTTGCGTAGGTGTAGTTTTAAGAAAGAAATCTAAAAAAAAACGCACGAAAATTATTAGAATTCGCGCACGACCGCTGCTGCGTAGGGAGCCGACGTGGAGCCGACCTCGCGTCTGAGCCGCGCGGGTACCTTAGGGGTCGTCCATTAATCACGTGATGTTTTTTAGCAACTTTTTAACCCCTCCTGGTGATATGTGGTGAGGTTTTAAACTAACCCCCCCCCCCAACCAAATTCACGTGTATTTTTTGTACAAACTATATCGAAATTTTCGGAGTATTATCTTTAAATACAGGTAACTGATTAAATGTTGAAGGGGAAGTCCTTGCTGGCAACGGTGAGTCAAGGCCACGTTCCGCTGTTTGGTTTAGAAATCGTGCATTCAACGAAAAATAAATACACGTGATGTCTCATTATACCCCTCCCCCCGTCCTGGTGATATTACGTGATTTTTTCGGAACCCCTTTCAAGCCTCACGTGATTAATCTACGACCCCTTACTCATAGATCTAAACTCCCCTCCCGCATGCGCACCCCCGCCTTGGTGACGCTCACTTCGCAACGGGCCGTGCAGCATAAATCTTTTAATTTATAAGCAGTAATATTTTAATTTCGCCATAACTTCAAAAACAAATGTCCAATTTTAATTTTAAGGATTAATAGCATGAGTAAAATAAATGCGCTTAAATGTAGTCCAAACAAAATTCAAGATTTTTAAATAAAAAAAATGGTTGTTGGGCCTCACTCGACATAGATACGCGCGTGTGCTGCGGACTTTTTTGTAGATATTTATAAGATCTACAATTAATTAGAACATTTTATGGTTCTATCTTTTATAGTTTAGGCAGCGTACGCAAAATAAGTAACTTTTCTGGTTGATTTTTTACACCTAAAACCCAAATATCTTACGGAACCCTATTTTTTCCAAAATAAAATTTTGCCTATGTTACTCGTGGATAATGTAGCTTTAGAATGGTGAAAGAATTTTTAAAAACGGTCCAGTAGTTTTTGAGCCTATTCATTACAACCAAGCAAACAAAGTTTTCCTCTTTATAATATTAGTGTAGAAGTGTAGATAGACGGGCCCGTTGGTCTAGTGGTTAGTGACCCTGTCTGCTACCCAACAGGTCGTGGGTTCGATTCCCACCAAGTGTCTGGGTGTTTTATCTATATAAGTATGTATTTACAAAAAAAAAGTATATAAGTATTAGTATCAGTTGTCTGGTTTCCATAGTACAGGCTGTGCCTAGTTTGGGATCAGATGACCGTGTGTGAATTGTCCCAGGATATTATTATTATTATTATTATCTATACTCTACTCATATCGTAATATTCAAATTATGGTGTCATACTCTGCAGCAGAGCCACCACATTAAATGGTACTGATCTATTATATCTTAAAACTAGCTGACCCACGCTGCTCCGCCCGCACTGTGTTTACGTTAACTAAACTTCAATAATATACATTCGCATAGAATACAAAACCTCCTTTTTTAAAGTCGGTTAAAAACTTGGACCCACTTTGTACTTGCCCTCCGAAGCACGGAAACGTTTAGTTCAAATGGCGTTAAACGGTCACCTATCTAGACACCAAAGACTTTGTCAGTTCTAATAATATCCTTATTGACGAGCAGTTTGGCTTTCGAACCAGACACTCTTGCGTCCACCAGGTGCACCGCCTCACGGAGCACATCCTGACCGGGCTTAACCAGCCCAAGCCCGTCTACACAGACGCCCTATTCTTCGATGTTGCCAAGGCCTTCGACAAGGTCTGGCACAACGGCTTGATATACAAGCTCTTCCAGTTAGGAGTCCCCGATAGGCTCGTACTCATCATACGAGACTTTCTCTCGAATCGTACCTTTCGATACCGGGTCGAAGGTACGTTCTCTTCGCCCCATCCTATACAGGCCGGAGTCCCTCAGGGCTCCGTGCTCTCTCCCCTCTTGTTCAGCCTGTTCACGAACGACATTCCTCGTTCGAGCAGAGTCCAACTCGCCCTTTACGCGGATGACACCGCTCTCTATTATTCCCATAGGAACATGTCCTATTTGACGCGTGCTCTTCAAGCCGCAGTCGACGCCCTGGTTCAATGTTTCCGTACGTGGCGCATAGAGGTGAACCCGGAGAAGAGTGCCGCGGTGGTCTTCTCCCGGGGACCCGCCAATATGTTCTCCGCGCGGAGCCTTCGGCCCAACAGACGACTAGCCCCAATATCCCTATTCAATCGCCCTATCCCCTGGACTAGGAAGGTTAAGTACCTCGGAGTCACCTTGGACTCCCGCATGACTTTCGGCCCGCACATTAGGTCCGTCCGCAATCGAGCGGCTTTCGTATTAGGTCGCCTGTATCCCCTTCTCTGCAAGCGGAGTAAAATGTCGCTTAGAAATAAGTTGACATTATACAAAGCTTGCATTCGCCCTATCATGACTTACGCGAGTGTAGTTTTCGCGCACCGCCGCCCGCACCCGTATCGATAGCCTCCAGGTTATCCAGAATCGTTTCCTCCGTCGCGCCGTCGGTGCCCCGTGGTACATGCGGAACGTAGATCTGCATTCCGATTTCAAATTAGATCCCCTTCGTAAGTTCCTCAGCTACTTTGAATCCGCGTCCCGTCACGCGAACAGTTTAATCCGCGCCGCCGCCGATTACGCCGCTAGTCCTTCTGACTCGCGCCGCAGACCACGGCACGTACTGCTCGACCCTCCTGACCCCATGACGGTCCTATTGGACCGGGATGCGCCGACCCCTCCCCGACAACCGTATGCTACACTAGCTATCAGACACCGGTCTCGCCGGCGAGGCCGAAGGGTCGTACGTATGCGACCGCAACGACGTGCATCACCCCACTGAGTTTCTTGCCGGTTCTTCTCAGCGGGGGCGCGTTGTGAACCGGTGGTAAACTCTGCCCTCTCTTAAGCGACAGCCCAAGCCGAGGCCGTGCCTCCCTGAGGTGCCCTTGTGCTCGTCGCTACTTCTGCCGTAAAGGCTAGAGCGCTTCAAGCGCTCGCCTCCTATTGTCCGGTGAAGCTGCAATGGCCATCTGCGGCTAACAGCGTCTATCATTCCCAAAAAAAAAAAAAAACCTAATGGTTACCGATGATGTACATATATGTACCTACTAGCTTACGGTTTAATGGACGTTGTTTGTGGCTCTGCCGTTGTACACGCACTCGGAAAAGATAAAACTGACTGTTTTTTTTTATATAAACTGATGTAATACGAGTATTTTATAATTTGTACCTGTTCAAAAATATCTTTATCAGATAGTGGTTTTGTTTATTTAACCTTAGGTACTTAAAATATGTGCTTTCACGTCTGATTATTTTACGTTAGCAAAAAAATATAGGTAGAGCCGGTGGACGGCAGACAACAGATAATTAAAGAAAGCCTCAAATTTCCTCAATTAATCTGCTGTATCTACTGATCATGAGACGGGGGCTAGCTAAGCGCGGTCGTGGTAAGTCCAGCGTCACTCAGGTGTGGTAGGTGTGATACGTTGACTAACTATAATTATTTTAGAAAAGCTGCCGTTACGTACATCGGTAATCACCACATTCCGACTTCGATTTAAATTCGAGTTAAAATATTACCTGTTTTGTATTGTAATTTGGTGGTTTGAACTTGGTTTTTTACCTATTGTATGAGTGTAGATAAAGTAGTTTACAAAACTACACATGATTAGGTATTCAAACACTCGTGTGATTATGCAACAGTTTCATAAACTACTAATTATATGTTGGCCGTCAGGATTTTTTAAATTGGATTCAAACCTTTTTATATTAGGTACTTACCTATTGGGTTGGCATCGCTGGCGTGGTGGCTGGTAATTTGTAACATAATCCCATAAGAAGTGAACCCTAACATTAGCCCGGTACTGTATAATAATGTTGTTTCAACCATCACGTAAATTCTCCCGCAGTTTAAAAATGGATTACCTTTCAGGTTATTTATAATGAACTGAAGGGCACCGACCTCCCCTCTAATACGGTTTAATCAACAAACCCACCCAGTTTTGTACTAGCAGATTAGCCTGTAAGCAACTAAAACCAGTGATAGCTAATGCTTTCTAAGGCAAGGGCAGGTATTTATATTGCACAAATAATAAAAATATCCTATAAAATACATGAGGAACTTATAATAAACAGCGTAATTTTTAGGTTTTCATCCAACATAGCTATGAAGCACCCCGATTATAAAAAATAAAAGTTTTTGGGAGCTACGAACGCTATAACACCCCTAGTTTTAACGAAAAACAAAATAGTCATGTGATAGTTTTGCAAGTTTACATCCCTGAAGTGGGCGGTAAGTAGGTATATGTTTCAGCCAGCAGTAGGTACTTACTAGTAGAAAGCACTAATGGCTATTTTTTTTCAAAACGTATCACTCCCCCGATATTCTTTGGAGACTTTTCCCCCTTTATTAACCGACTTCAAAAAAGGAGGAGGTTATCAATTCGTCGTGTATGTATTTTTTTTTTGTTTATACAATATGAGTTCCGTTTGTAACTATATGTAGATTTATATTCCATTTCGTGTAAATTGTAAAATAATAATTACTTTTCATTCATCGCAAGGAAAATTTGCTCCAGTTTCTGTTAAAATAGATTCGATCCAAAACTAGGCAGTCAATAAGTATAAGGTTTAAATTAAATACAGTAAATTAATAGTTCCAAAAACCATAACCATAACCAAAACTGGGGATAATACTAGCATTTTTGATTTTTAGGTAGGTAACTTGGATCTTAGGCAGGTTATTGTAAAGATTGTTTTTACGGGAGTAGATATAACGCCTATCTCAATGAGTTTGTGAATTTTAAAGAATTATGTATTTGTCGCAACGATGCGATAGTCAAAATTACGCCAGAAGTCGATGGCTTCACAAGTAACCATTCAATGGTTCTGTTACCCACCTTCCAGGGGTCGGGTAGTGGTAAAGTAATCTTATAATCGCGAGAGAAAGAATTGGAGCTATATACTGCGTATATATGCCTATCTTTCCCTCGTATAAGTAAGATTATTTTAACACTGGCATAAGTTAAAGAATGGATTTAAGAAGATTTTTCATATAGATTTAGGATTGTTTCGCACATAGATTTAGGATTTTTCACTGGTAAAGTGAAAAGAACTAAATGAGTCCAATCTCAACGGATTTACGGCCAGTAAAGACAAATCTAATGAGCCCAAACTCAATGGGTTAGTTAGTACCTACTCGTCATTCCAGGGATCCGTTGATCATCTAGGTCCATCAACAGGCCATTTTTATTACTCGTAATGAAAACAACTCGTTGAGACAAACCAAATTAGTTCAATCTTGATGGGTTTACTAGTAGTCATTCCAAGGTTCCGTCACCCACCTTCTCCAGTTCCATCAGGTCCTCATTAATGGTTATAGTGAATGAACTCTTAAACAAATCAAAGAGTCTAAACTAGATGAATTTACTAGTAGCCATCGAAGGGTTCTCTTATCCACCTTCGAGCTCAATCATCAGACCAGCTTGATGATACCATATTATTGTATTGTCACAGGCAAACGATTCCAACGTTTAGAAGTGGGTGAAAATTACGACGCAAGATTCCATTACCATCATACATATAAGGTGAACTTACAGGTGAAGCTAATAAAAGCGTGTTATAAAACAGGTCGAGTGCGATTCGAACTCGCGCACAGAAGGTTCCGTACCTTCTTTGGACAAAGTTAGTTTGTTATTCATCTAAAACCTTAGGTGTAGGAAAGACCAAACGGCATCACTAAGGATGTTTGTCAAATCTTTTTGATGATTTCTAAAAACCTGTGTCACTTATACACATACATAGGTTCTTTTAAGTTTCCTGTAATATTAACATTCACATTAATTACCGGACAAACTTCGGAAACAAGGCGGGAAACGGTATTTTGTAATTTATAATTATATACTAGCTGACCCGCGCAGCTCCGCACGCGCTTCTATCAATATCTATTCTATATCTATATCTATCTATACATATTATAAAACAAAGTTCTTCGCCGTGTCTGTCTGTCCCTATGTATGCTTACATCTTTAAAACTACGCAACGGATTTTGATGCGGTTTTTTTTAATAGATAGAGTGATTCAAGAGGAGGGTTTATATGTATAATACATGTATAATATGGTAGAGAAACACTGATAATATTAGAGGTTTCTAATGTGATGTCGTAAATAAACACATTTTTTTGCGCTTACATTGCAAACGCTGGCTGAACCCTACGAGGTAGATCAAAATAATGTACTACAGTATTGTACACCTTAACAAGGTCTACGAAAAAGTCCGCGATGGTATATGTTTATCTCTTAGGGATAACCCACAATAACCATATTATTAACCGACTTCAAAAAAGGAGGAGGTTCTCAATTCGTCTGTATATATATATTTTTTTTTTCTATGTATGTCCGCGCATAACTCTGGCAATTATGAACCGATTTGAAAAAATCTTTCTTCCATCCATTCTTTAATCCGTTAATTGGGTCCCATAAAAAAATTGTTGCTTAGTAATAAGTAGTTCCTGAAAAAACAAGAATGGTGACTGCGCACTGAGAGCTGCAAGAAAGCCTATATAGATGACGTTTTAATCGCTCGGACTCGCTCGGTCGGACAAAAATAGTCACAACTCTGGCAAATATTTACCAATTTCAATGATTTTTTTTTATTCGAAAGAAGAAACCACTGTATTGAATCTGTATGAATTTTATTACAACCGGATAAGAACTTCCTGGAGGACCATGAACGATGTGGAGGAATTTATCTGGTAAAAACCATGAAACTGATGTTCTCCATTACATTGCTCTGACAATTATGAACCGATTTCGATGATTCTTTTTTTATTCGAGAGAGTAAACTACTATGATGTTTCCATGCAAATTTCATTACGACCGGATATTTTTTTCTGAAGAAACATGAATTATGTAAAACTATGTAGACGATAATGTGATCATAACCTACCTAGATAATTTTACGGTTTTCGATGGTTCAATCTTTATATATGAAAATATCACTAAAAAGTTTAAAATAAAATCTTTTTAAAAAAAAATTGAACCGACTTCAATATCACTGAAAAGTATAAAATAATTTAAATATTATTGAAGTTGGTGCCAAATATACACAGCAGGTACGCTAACACCAACTTCAATAATATTTAAATTATTTTATACTTTTCAGTGATATTGAAGTCGGTTCAATTTTTTTTTTAAAGGATTTTTATCCTTTACTTTTTATGAGAAATAAAAATTAGCTATTAATAAATTGTTGTTAGCATGAATTTGTCCCTTCTTCAATATACGTAAACTTCACTAATAGGTATTTACACCACTGACAAAAAAGCTGTGAACGTTGTTCATACCGCTAGGTTCAGGTTAAGCAACATAAGGCAAGTTCATTAAATAGATGGGTGAACCGATTTGTATAAAACTTAGTGTGCATATCGGGTAGGTTTGAGATTATGTCGTAAAGTATATTTCATGGTTAAGCAACGTTAGGCAAGGTCATTACATAGATGGGTGACGGCGGCGACTCCGAAGAGGACGGTGACGGGGTTGCGAGCCCCATCCCCGTGATCACGGTGCCAGGTTTCCGGAGGCTATAATGCGCACTGATGGGTAGGTATTTGGTGCAGATCCCACTGGAGGGCCCCCCACTCATGTGGCGATGCGACAGCCGCAGGGGTTTATGTGGCTAAGAATCCCAATACCATGATTGACGAGGATATATAGAATGAGAGGCACCCTGCAAGAGAGGAGAGAGAGGGAGAGGGGATTCGAGGAGGGGGTGATGTGGTGAGGGATGGGGGATTAAAGTGGAGCAATGGTGGTAAGGGGGAGCAAGGTGAGAGAAGGGAAAGGGGGAGGGGGTTCAGAGAGGGGACAACAGGGAGAGGAAGAGGGGGACTGTGACGAGGACCGAAGTGGGAGGGGGAAAAAGAGAGGAGACAGAGACCTTAGAATTAGATTTAAGAGAAATAAATCAAGAGAGAAGGGAGAAAAGGGTAGCAAGATGTAATAAAAGCGCGGGCACAGCTGCGCGGGTCAGCTAGTTTATTATATTTTGCTCCCCTTTTCTCCCTGCTCCCTTGATTTATCTCTCTCCATCTCTCTCTCTTATAAGAAAAATCTAATTCTATGCTCTTTCTCTCCTCTATTTTTCCCCCTCCCGCTTCGGTCCCCCCCCCTCTTCCTCATGACAGCATGTGACAGCATGGACCTGTACATAGTCATATTATGATGTAGAATATGCTACTCCCAGATGACTCAATCTAAGTCTTTCTTATAACCAGTATCTTGAGTATCTTTTTTTTTAATTACAGATGTGAAATTGAATTTCAACACCAAGTTTCAAGAACAAGCTATAGCTAAAACTTTTATGAAAATGGCGGACAACAACAAGAAGCGAACGGGTAGCTTTCGGAAATTGTTCCCAAGTTTGTTCTTCTCTCACAAATCTAAAGAAAAGAACTCTAACCAAAATTCACAACCGAACGTCAAAAGCGTCACAGAATCCAGTAAAAATAATCAATATCAAAATCCACGATCGATAAGATCTGATAAATACACCCAAGGATCAGATGATAATGAACGGATTTACGAAAATTTGACAACACATCGAAACCGGAGTGATAACACAACGAATATTGAAGTGTCAAGTGACCACTCCTCTAGTAGTACTTTAGTGTCTGAGAGTGCGAAAAACAAGTCAATCAATGGTAACGAAAGTACAGAAGTAGAGAGTATATCATACACAAGTTACGCGGCTAGGCCACAAGTACCTCCGAAGCCTTATAACGAAATGGCACATTCGCCCAATCATACTAGTCGGGTAAACCACTTTGATTATGTGCAATACCCTGATGTATATTATCACTCCTTAGAAAAACTCACTAATAAAATATCACCACTCGATGAAATTAAAATTTATAAAGCGTCTCAAGCCCGAGCTAATCCAGCATCTGTCGGTGCTGAAATAAAACGAGTAAGTACAAAATTTCTTATTTCGCCAAAAAAAGAAGCCGAAGTGCGGACAATCCAACCGACAAGGGCGCGCAGCTTATCTTTTGATAACAACAAAGTGAATGAAAAAGAAAAATTTAGTCATAACAACAATAATAAGATAAATAAAAAACAAGATAATATTAAAAAACCTTACAATTATTCTGCTCCAACTACGCCGATCCCAACTAATCATAGAATACCGAATATCCCAAAAACTGTATCCCCATACGAGCACGTTAGAAAAACAATGCTCGAAACAGAAGAAAAAAGAAACTCATTGAGCAGAACAAGTATGCGTAACAAATCCACCCCATCTCCACGGCCTGACTATAGTCAAAGAGCCATTTCTACACCGATACAGCAAGTAAATATGAAACATGATGCAGTCGATAAAGAGAAAACAAGAAAAAAAGTCGAAGCGTTTTATTGGCAAAAGCTGAAAGAATTAAAGCAAAAGGAGGACGATTTTTTTCTAATACAATCTATTAACTCGTCCAATACAAACCCGGCCCGCCAGAAAACGTATTCCAATTCAAACTGTAGTACACCTAACTCGTTGGTAATGGAACCACGAAGTTGTAGTTTACCGCGTGGGAAAGATTTTAATAGTTATTGCATGAATCAACCAATTTACACTTCATCGCCGTTCGCAAGAGGTGCCTCTGAGAGGCGTACAGACACGTTCATTAGAAGTCGAACTGCAGTCGAAGATCCAGAAATCATATACCGTCATCCGGAGAAACTTAATCAGCGCGCGCCACCCGCAATACAGGAATCGAAAATGCCAATATATCAGTACGGATCGTTGACTCACGGAGCTAGAAATTCCGGTCAGCAAAAACGGGTTAGTTTTGAAGAGAAATATCTGAAAGATGGTGTCGTATTAAAGAGTGATTTCAAAGTGAATGATTACAAAGTTGAGTATCCCCAAAACGAGCGACGTCAAAATGCAGCCGAAATTAGTGAAACTCAATCGAGGATTCCCCCTCGGCCTCCGGTGCGGACGACTAGTGTTGGTGGTGTTGGCAAAACTTTGAAAGTTGGAAATAATAGGAAAATTATTAATGCTACCAGTGGCGGCTACTCGCTATGCTCCGAGTCTGAAAGTGGATCGGAAGCCGGTGAAATCCAGAGGATATTGCAAAACAGTACGCAGAAAGGTAAGTAAATTACTTTGCATTTACCATCAAAACGTGTGTGGTCGGTCAGTAGTCCGAATTAAACGGCGTGTATTTATAGAACATTCGTTGTGATTTCACGCCGCGGCGCCGTTGGTTGGGTATAATTGTGTAATTAGAATTACGGATCGACTACTAGCTTGTTATGTTCATTGAGTCATTTGTTTATAATTATAAGTATGTACTTACTTACTTTTGCCTGCGTCGGTATGTGGATGTATTCAAAGCTAAAGTGAATAGGCTTTCTTTACCATCTTCGATTGCGTCGCCACTTTCCATCAGGTGGGTATGCAATCAAGCACTAGCTTGTGCGAAATAAAAAAAAAACTTTATAATAATAATCTTACTATACACGACGATGAGTATGTTAAGTAACGATTAAAATGCGTACAGTCTTTGTCTTCAAAATTCAACCATCTTACTCCACATTCAGGATAAATGATGATAGAGATGTGGAGTCCATATATAGATACTCGTAACTGTACAATAGTAACTTTAATTTCTTACCTCTTTTTACTTGACGGGGAGGAAACCTTGAAAGGTGTCTAGTCTACATAGCCCCCCCCCCCCTATGTTAGTTGGAAGTTTAACTACTTATACCTCCCCGGTCGGTAAGCTTCAATGACGCTATGAAGACCTCCAACGCCAAACGCTCGCTAGACCTCCCGGTGTTACGTATATAGCGTCGTCGCGCGCGTATTAGGCACGCCTAAAGCCCCCACCATGTGCGGCCGCGACCTGCGAGCCCCTTTTAAGGGAGGGGTACACCACGTCACATTTCTATTGGGCCCCTGAAGATGGGGCTGGAGGGTTGGAGCGAGTACGAGCGCCACCGCCCTGACGCTGGCGCCTGTGCCGTGTGGGATCGGCCCTCTCCCAATCCTGCTCCCCGGCCTCCGTCTGGGACAGAACGGTCTCATAGAAGGAGGCTACGGCCCTCCACGCTGATTCCTCCGCCAGCATAGCCAACACTACTGCGGGCGACAGTGTTGGTGTCCGATCCGGTTGAATAGGATTCGCGATAGGAACGAGACCAGTGGTACCACGGACAATTTGTACTGGCTAAACAATCTTTCAATATCACAGTATGTGACTGGAACATACTTGCACACTGACAAATCGCGACCCGTCACTGCGATGGGACACGATTATAGAAAAGTAAATATTTCTCAGTGTTCCTCTTCCTACCCCGTGTGAACATTTTTTTTTGTGAATTACCTCCGCGCCGCGGTATTGTAACAGACACAAACTTAAACAGACATAGGCTTCAAATGATAACACCCCTCCTTTTTTGATGTGGGTTAAAATTATCGTAATAGATATCATTCTGATACAAGCATAAGTAAAAAAAAAATACGTAAAAATAAATAAAAATATGGGAAACTAGACGTCAAAATCGTAAATAGATCACTGCAGAAATCACTAGTTTTTATTTAATACTTATATTTTTTTTTTATTATTATTTCACTAAACTAGACGTACGCAATAAACATTTAAACAAAAAAGTAACATAGAAAGAAACATAAAAACTTAATAAGTGCACGACCTTCAACTGACTGTAAATATACTGTATTACAAATTTCTAGGTCTATCATAAAAATGCGTTGTACTAACTTTTTACAAATGTATAACAACGGATTTTATCTCAACTCTCGGTAAAACATTAAATCTGCCTTTTAACTCGTCTTGTTAAATAAACTTCTACCCGATATTGTGTTCGGCTTAAGCCACTCCTACGCCCGCGGAGCTACACAAAAGGAAATTCGTTCGTTTTATGCGTAATTTATTTACATTACAAAGGTTTATTGAAAAAGTTTGCGATTCATTTAAGTATTTGAGATTTAATTCTTAAAGAATCTTTAAGGATTTAATTAATGCTACATTAAAAGTAAGTCCAAGGAACTGGAGTTTGCAGTTACAAAGAATAAAGAAAAGTTTAAATAAGTGATATTAAACATAATGTAAGAAACATTATGTAGCAAGTATAGCTTTGTTGCGGTCCTTATCAATAACCTTTTCATCTTGTATGGTCTTTTTCTGTGACCGGATCGCATGGTTCTGAAACAGCAGAAACATGGTCTAAAACAGCTTACTGATGATGTGATTGAGGTAAGCCTCCTTAGGCGTATGCCTATTAGCTCACTTCTATCATATACTATTGTATAACTGGTGTTTTACGGGTTGTACGAGACGGATGGTTTCTAGTTCTTATAGGGTATATGTATATGTATATATACCCTATAAGAACTAGAAACCATCCGTCTCGTACAACCCGTAAAACACCAGTTATACAATAGTATATGATAGAAGTGAGCTAAGTTGCCTATTACACACGAGGCTGTGGGTTGCAACCCGAGCCGCAGGCGAGGGCGTAATTCAGCCGAGTGTGTAATGAGCAGAGCTCACGAGTTACATACGACATTTTTTAACACACTTACTAGGAAAAAACAAATAATTTACCACAAAGCGACAAATACGATAAAAACAAAATATGACAATTATGGAAAATGGCACGCATTTTTTTTCACGCGCTTAATGCAGTTTCTACATACAGCCTACTTTAAAATTATAATGACCGTGCGTGGATTGTCGCAGAATATTATTATAATGTCTCGGGTGACGAGCGGCAGTGCAATGTAGCTATAGGCAGGCGTGTCGCTTACTATCGGGTGACTGTCGTCATGCCTGTCTCGTGACTAGGTTGTACAAAAAAAAAACTTGTTTCATTCCCTTTGCTGCCAGCACATCTACCTGTGTTGTTATTGTTAATAAACTATTCTGCTCTACCATCCATGACTGCCTCACCACTTACCATCGGGTAAGGTCGCGATCAAGAACTAGCTTAAAAAATTAAATAAAAACCAGCGAACCGCGAAATCTTCTCGTCCGAAATACCGCAGTGCCTGAATACGAAGGTTTTTAACCAGTGTGTGTTGCCAGTGACGACATATAGTACTGAGATGTGGTCTCTAACTGCTGGTCTTTTAGAGAAGCTCAGTGTAACATAACGAGCTATGTAGAGAGTCCATGCTCGGAGTTTCTTTGCGTGACAGAATCCGTAATGAAGAGATTGGCCGAAGAACTAACATAACATAATAACAATACTAACATAACATAATAACTATTAATATTTGCATTTAATCACTTAAAATTATAATTTTGAAGAAGGCTGTATGTTTACTCATATTTGAAAACGCGCGCCATTTTCCATAATTGTCATATTTTGTTTTTATTGTGTTTGTCGCTGTGACGTTTACAAAGCAAACTAAAACCCGCTGCGTGCCGTGCGCGCGTGCGGTGCGTCCGGCGCGGGCCAATGGACGCGTACCTTAAAACTCGTGAGCTCTGCTCATGACACACTCGGATGAATTACGCCCTCGCCTACGGCTCGGGCTACAAACCACAGCCTCGTGAGTAATGAGCAACTTAGCTCACATAATATACCTACTATTCCAGAACAAGGTTTCCAGAACTTCGTTGGCGGTATATAGATGACTTCCCAATCTGTAGGTATGCCCACTTTTATGTTTACGTAAGTACATTATAATGCTAGTATAGGGTGTCCAGTGGCAAATTACAAACAGAGAATATATGAAAATTAATTTATTCATCACATACCAAATATGTTTATTGAAAACTGGTACGACCTTATATGCGGATTTTTTTTAGATAACGTCCGTCACGTACTGTTGAACGCTTGAGATATTAGGATGATTTCACGGCGGCTATTTTTTATTAGTTGGTTCACAGTGACTAGATTATTTTTGTAAACGACTGATTACAAATATCCTAATAAAAAAATATCACACGGGCTTAAATCCGGTGACGTGGGTGACCACGGTATAGTGTTGTTGCGGGAATTCAACCAAAAATGTGATCGGCTTCAATAAGACACCAAGAAGCATATATCTCCGTGATCGGCAAAGTGAATACTGTTTCGAAAACGCAAGAAAAGTATGTGTACAGCGGATGCACGTCCTCTCACTGCAAGTGCGCCTCACTAATATTCGAGGTCTACACTCAAATCTCAATGCAGTCCACCACCATCTCGAGACTGATAAGACGCACGTTGAACGCTTGAGATATTAGGATGATTTCACGGCGGCTATTTTTTATTAGTTGGTTCACAGTGACTAGATTATTTTTGTAAACGACTGATTACAAATATCCTAATAAAAAAATATCACACGGGCTTAAATCCGGTGACGTGGGTGGCCACGGTATAGTGTTGTTGCGGGAATTCAACCAAAAATGTGATCGGCTTCAATAAGACACCAAGAAGCATATATCTCCGTGATCGGCAAAGTGAATACTGTTTCGAAAACGCAAGAAAAGTATGTGTACAGCGGATGCACGTCCTCTCACTGCAAGTGCGCCTCACTAATATTCGAGGTCTACACTCAAATCTCAATGCAGTCCACCACCATCTCGAGACTGATAAGACGCACATGCTTTTCTAGACGGAAACGCAGATTAGATGTCCATCAGATGCGGCGTACCTCGACTACCCTGGGGAGTACCCAGGCATAATAGAGCATAATTTCCATCAGCGCGCCGGAGTCTGTGTGTACGTCCGCAATGACATCTGCTGCCAGCGTCTCCGTCAACTTGAAGACCCCACATTCTCTACAATGTGGATGTTAGTAGACACTGGTATAGATAAAATTGTCTATACTTGTGTCTATAGATCACATAGCGGTGACCTGGAGACAACTCGTCTTTTTGACCACCTTAGTGAGGCCGCTGATGAGGCCCTGCATCGGTACCCTGATGCGCAGCTGGTCGCTCTGGGGGACTTTAATGCCTGTCACCAGGACTGGCTGTTCCCATACCAAAGGACTGACCATGCTGGGAGAGAAGCGCGCTTTGCGTTGTCGCTAGGGCTTTCCCAGCTAGTAAAGCAAGCGATTAGGGTACCCGATGTTGTTGGTCATACAGCCAATTGTCTAGACCTTCTGCTGACGACTGATTCAAACTGGTATGATGTAATAGTTTCCTCACCTTTAGGAACTTCGGATCACTGTCTGGTGAAATCTGTATCGACCTTTTCTCCACCTGACTGCGATATTCGTGATGGGCGGCGATTGTGGCGATACAAGTCAGCAGATTGGGATGAGATGCGGCATTTCTTAGCATCTTATCCTTGGCGGCAGGTCTGCTTTTCTTCCGAAGATCCGTCGAGTTGCGCGGATGCTATAACCGACGTGGTACATCAAGCAATGGAATATTTCATCCCTTTCACTGATGTACCTGTCGGTGGCAAAGCTCGCCCATGGTTCAACGCCGAATGTGCTCAAGCTGAAAAGAGCAAACATTCGGCGTATCTTTCCTGAGTTGAAGCTCGTGACCGCTAAGCTCCGGATATAAGCAATAAGAAGAGAGCCTTCAACCAAGCCGCTAAGTTCTACAAGAAGGCGTTAAAGAAGGCTCGTTTCGGCCACGGCAACCACATTGGCTCAAAGCTCGCTGCCCAGCCATCTGGCAGTAGAGCTTTCTGGTCTCTTGCCAAATCAGTGGAAACGAACTTCTGTCGGCCTTCACTGCCTCCGCGGCGGAGGCAGTGAAGGCTGACAGAAGCGGCTGGTAAAGCCTGATGGAACTCTAGCTCATACGGCAGGAGAGAAAGCAGGTTTATTTGCATCTCTCTTTGCCCATAATTCGCGTTTAGACACTGGCAGTGCTATTCCACCACAATCAAACTTTATTCTAATCGGGAATTAACGCGATTTACCTTATATTTTGGCTTGACGTTTCGGCCGGGTTGCACAACGTCAAGCCAAAATATAAGGTAAATCGCGTTAATTCCCGATTAGAATAAAGTTTGACAATGGAACGCGAAAGTATATTCCACCACAACTGCCTCACTGCGGTTCGTCAATGACGGAAGTCCGCATTACAAATAAGGAGGTAATGAGAGCACTGTGTCGTCTAGATGTGAATAGAGCTAGTGGACCTGACGGTATTCCAGCAATAGTACTTAAGGCATGTGCACCCGGGTTTTCTCGGGTATTGACAAGTTTGTACCGTCTCTCATTTACTCGTAAGACTGGAATAGTGCCCAAGTCCTGGAAGCTCGCTAACGTGCAACCCGTGCCCAAAAAGGGCAGTCGTGCCGATCCAGCCAACTATCGGCCGATTTCAATAACCTCCATATTCTGTATGACTATGGAGCGTATATTGAACTCGCGCCTCTTGGCATATCTAGAACATCTCCTCAACGACCGAAAGTACGGATTTCGCCGAAATCGGTCGACGGGGGACCTTCTAGTGTATGTCACTCACTTATGGGGTGAGGCCCTCGAGAAAAGTGGGGAAGCGCTCGCTGTTTCCCTAGATGTCTCGAAGGCCTTCGATAGGCTCTGACACGCTAGCCTTTTGAACAAGCTGCCAGCGTACGCATATCCCCTGGTCTGATCGGCTAGATAAAGGACTTCCTGAGTGAACAGTCTCTCCGAGTGGTTGTTGACGGTTGCACATGGGAGCCGTTGACGACTAATGTCGGAGTTCCTCAGGGGTCCGTTCTCTCCGCAACTCTCTTCCTGCTGCATATTAACGATCTGCTGATTCCCGGTATCTATGGGTATGCAGATGACAGCACTATTGTGGAGAGATATATGCCGAGTGCTCGGGCCAGTAAGGATGTTATCCAGTCTGAGAGAGTAGCCATGGTGGAGCGCGCGAGTCTCACACTTCAGGCGGTCTCCGAATGGGGTGATGCCAATCTTGTGAGATTCAATGCCATCAAAACTCAAGCGTGTCTATTCACCGCGAAAAAGAGTCCGTTCACCTTGGCTCCTACTTTTCAGAATGTATCCTTGGAATACACGGACCGCCTTCAGTTGTTGGGAGTTGAAATTTCCTCAAACCTCAACTTTGGGCGGTTCATTGAGTCCAAAGCCAAGGTAGCTGCAAGGAAGCTGGGTGTCCTTTCTAAGGCCCGCCGGTACTTCACACCGGAGCAGCTTTTGATGCTATATAAAGCACAAGTCCGGTCGTGTGTGGAGTACTGTAGTCACATATGTGGTGAAAGTGCCTTCAGTCCGGACTAAGCGGTTTGCTTCTTCATGTATAATAAGGACAGCTAAGGACTGGAACAGTTTGCCTGCGTCGGTTTTCCCGCCCGATTATAATGAGGGTGTCTTCAAGACTAGAGTGAATAGGCTCTTAATAGGCTAGTGTGTTTTGCCTTCCTCGATTGCGTCGCTGCTTTTCATCAGGTGGGACTGCAGTCAAGCACTAGCTTATAAATAGTAAAAAAAAAGAATACTGTTAGCGATCACCATATTGTTAAAGGCACTTTGAAACAGCTTTGAATATCAATGTCAAGCTTGGGACTGACTTGATACCCCTACGTTTCGAACCCCCACTGGGATCTGATCGACTGTCTAGACCTCTCAGATCAGCTTACTATAATCCGCGGTTATGACTATTATAGTTTACCTTTGCCTTGAACACCGATTGACACCGGCGAGCTCTTGGGCGAGCTAGTATCTGCTGACTGCCTGTCAGTCCCACAGAGCGGGCGTTCTGCGATTTATTTAATTAATCTATGCAGTTGATATTATTTATTTTTCCACAAAAAATCGTTTACCGTTTGGTGTACAAGATACTAGATTAATCTGCCTAATCTATAGTATACGAGGGATGCCTTTTAAGTTTTGTCGTTTGAAGAAATAAACACAACTAGAACCATAAAGTACTTTTTATTGTTTTTTAAAGTATTCACCACGTAGCTTAATACACTTTTCCATTCGCTCAAACCAGTTATTATAACATTTATTCCACTCTAAAGTGTTCAAAATGGCTGACTTGAAAGCGTCGACTTTTCTTAATTTTAGGAAATGTAAAGAAATCGTTAGGGCTTAGGTCAGGACTGTATGGAGGATGGTCAAGAATTTCATACTTTTTCCTGCTTCAAATACTCAATCGTTTGACGAGCGCTGTGTGAGCTTGCGTTGTCGTGGTGCAGTATGATGCGTCGCTTTGAGTTAGATTTTCGAAGTTCGGCGATGACTTGTAGTAAACAAACTGTAGTATACCACTCTGCGTTAACCGTTCTACGATCTTCAAGTGCAATAGTCGCAACATGGCCGGTTTTTCCAACGAACGTGGCCACCATCTTCTTTGAAGTGCTTCGAGAACGAACAACTTTAGTCGGCTTTGGCTCGTCTTGAAAGACCCAGATTGTAGATTGTTGTTTGGAATCAGGATAGTAGGCATAGATCCAAGATTCGTCACCACTGATGATGTCGTAGACGTGATTTGACTCTCCTCGGTTAAACCTTTGCAGAGTTTTCTTACCATCTGACGCGGGCCGCCTTGTGATCGTCGGAAAGCAGATGCGGTATCCAACGGCAAACTAGCTTTCTCACACCAAGCGCTTCATGCAAGATCTCCTGAATGGTTGTCCCTGAGATGCCTAATAGAGCCTCTGTCTCTCGATACATCACATGACGATCTTCGAGAATTATTTGTCTTACAGCAATGATGTTATCTTCAGTGAAGGCGGATTTTGGGCGTCCTTCGCGAGATTTGTCACTAACATTAGTATGTCCACGCTGGAATTCTAAATACCAGAGTTCGACAGTCCGCAGAAATGGGGCTTCATCACTGAACACAGATGGTAGCTCTTTAAAACACTGAAGCCGTGTCAGGCCTCATCTAAAGTTGTAGAAAATTATTGCACGAAGATTTTCCTTAGAAAGATTCATTTTCGTACGTAACCTGACAGATTCCAATCGACGCTGTGACTAAACAATAGCTTAATGCTATGCCTTCAACTGTTTTGAGATTCAAAATTTAAACACATTCGAATATAGAACAGTTCCAAATTCAAAATTGCCGGGAAATATGGAAACGACAGAACTTAAAAGGCAGGCCTCGTAATAAAACAGAAGAAGTCAACAAGTTCACGGGAAAACGGCTAAATGCATATCAATCAATTTATATATTACTATCTGACCCGCGCAGCTCCGCCCGCGCTTTTATTACATTATGCTCCCCTTTTCTCCCTCCTCCCTTGATTTATTTCTCTCTCCATCTCTCTCTTATAAGCAAAATCTAATTCTATGCTCTCTTCCTCCTCTCTATTTCCCCCTCCCGCTTCGGTCCCCATCACACTCCCCCTCTTCCTCTCCCCGTTGTCCCCTCAGTTCTCATCTCCCACCTTGCGTAGCGTAGGGTTCAGACAGCGTTTGCAAGGTAAGCGCAAAAAAATGTGTTTATTTACATCACATTAGAAACCTCTAAAATTATCAGTGTTTCTCTAGTATATTATGCATGTATTATACATTTAGTGATGTGAACCGATTACAATTTTCAACACCGGTTTTTATCGATTACTTTTTTAGGTTTTCAATGAAATACACTAAAACAATATCTAATCATAGGGCTTAGTGTTTATTTATCATAAGATAATCACATTAATTGTACTTTAGAAAATAATAATCGTCAAACATCAGTGGATAACTTGTCTTGCCCTAATAGTTGTCAGAAGCTATAGAAGAAATCGTGAAGGGAATAATATTATGTATTATATAGTTACAGTGTATTAACTTGGTAAAACAGAGCCTAAAAATGTATTGAACCTTAACACTGTGCAGACGTGACAGTTATTGACATCTCGTGGTATTTTCTAGTGATGCTCCATGTTTAGATCTTGATGCACATTTTTCATTAATGCACATTTTTCGAAGTCACAAACTCATGATCATGTTCAGTTGTCCACTTTAAATTGTCTCTCTCAGCTATCTTTGTCTTCATGTTCTCCTTTCTCTTTGAGCTCGGTTACTGAGGGGTTTAGCAATTATATAATCATAGTATTCATAAAATTGTTGTTACCTTGACCAATACTTGTCCAAGCTATCACTCAGCTATCAAGTGGTTTGATCGTATTCATATCTTCGTGGGCGCTCCCAATCTGTCCGCTTTGAGGAGACATCATCTGTGGGCTTGAGGCGGGTGTTCCACTGGGTGGCGTACTTTCTCCTCTTTTCCGTTTTCATCAATATCATCACAAGGGTTTTCTAACTATCATCTCTATGCCTTAGAGGAGATACCACTGGAGAGAGCATGATGCGCTAACCCCCTCTGCCAAATTTTTGTTCATATGTTCAGGTCATTCTTTATTTGTGTGCGTATATTTTTGAATGTGTTGCGAGTTTACTATAGTGTGGGTATGCGTGAAAGTGTATCTGTGTGTGTTTACTTCGCCTCCCGCACCCCGCAAAAGTGCCACGAAAAATTTGTTCGGGGAATCGACGCGATACTAGCTCCATTCTAATTTCTCTGAGTCTCTATGCAGATCATATGTAGCTTTATCGTCATGCAGATATTGATAGATTATCTTGGAGAAGCGATATATACGCTTAATAATGATTTAGATAGCATAAGTAAGTGGGCAAAATCGTTTGGCTTGTTAGTGGACCCTACTAATTCTCAGGGTATATTTGGTGGCAGATACATGATGAAACTGATTGTCATTAACTCACTCTCTAGTTTAGTTTTCAATTCCGTACCAATTGCATACTCGAATAAAGTTAATTCTTGAAGTTCTGTTTCATTCTAATATTTCTTGGGAATCTCATGTTGGAGAGTTATTATTATATGATATCAGTCTCACAAACGCCTTCAAAAATTTCTTCCGCGTAATACAAAAATCTTTTTAGCTTAAACTTTACCTCTTTTCGATTATGCAGATGTATGTTTTCTAGATCCAGATGAGGAGCGATTGCAATATTTGTGTATTCGTTTTATCTTTGGCTACGGATATAATATGGTTACATTATATCATCATGGAATTTCGGACTCAACTAGAATGGCTGCCAATCCGTCAGCGACGGGACTGGCATATTTTTTTTCTAAATTGTATACTTATGAATCTTAACTCTCCTATATCATCATGGAATTTCGGACTCAACTAGAATGGCTGCCAATCCGTCAGCGACGGGACTGGCATATTTTTTTTCTATATTGTATACTTATGAATCTTAACTCTCCTCTTTATCTTCGTGAGCGTTATTCGTTGCTTGAATCTTGTGACAAGCCTTGGTGTTCCACTGCATCTCTTATTTTTAAGTTCCTCCTCATTATTCTATTCACTATAACGTTTTTTTTACCATGCAAGCAGTGCGGCTATGGAATTCTCTTCCACATTCCTTGTGTGCTAGTTGTAAATTAGTCTTAAAAAACAATTAAAAAAAAACATCTCTCCAGATAGATTTATTTTAATATTTTTATTTAGTGTATTTATAATAATATAGTTATTTTTAAATTTATGTACGTATCAGCTCAGACTCTAGGGGACTCTTGGATTCTAGGGTACTATTGTAGGTATTTAATGGCTAAATGATTATTGTCGGACCAAAAAGCAACCGCACTTCTAAGAACTTGTCTTTCTACCTAAATATATCATTCTCTTCATGTTATCCTTTGGGTTGCCTGGAAGAAATCGCTCATTAGTGATAAGGCCGCCTCAATGATTCTGTTTTCTTTTTATATGTATTCTACTGTATATATGTATTCTGTAATTTGTGTTTGTACGAAAGTGTAAATGAATAATATTGTTAAATTAAGCTTATATACACACATCAAAAGTGTCTAGGGATCAACATATATTTTTGCAATAACTTTTCTCCTGATTGATATTAATTAAAATTTTCTTTAAGGATTCATCAAATAAAGTGTTTTCGTTTGTCACAGTAACGATAAACCAAGTCACCTTTGCATTAATAAAGAAATTTGCCATTTTCCTAATAAAGGGATTTTTGACATTTGAACCACTAACACAAAAGTTCGAAAAAAAGACTGAAATAACAGTTTTCTTTAAAATTTTATTGGGTAACTTAAACAATTAATAATCCGTGTTTCTACCGCGAACACTAACAACACAAGAACATCGGTTTGGCATACTCAAAATGAGTTCATCCAAATCACGCTGTGGAATGGCCGCCCATGTTCGTTGCAACAACAAAAAAAGGTCTTCTTGCGACTGGATACCCTCCATATTCGGCAGAGCTCTTCTCTGTAGCATATCCCATGCATGCTCAATCGGGTTCAAGTCTGGCGACTGAGCAGGCCAGGGCAGGACATTGATGTTAGCTACGGCGAGAGTCTGTCTTACAACTCTTGCGGTGTGCGGTCGTGCATTATCATGCATTAACTGAAATAAGAGACCGATTTGCACTTGTAGAGGAACGATGACGTCTGATACAATCGTCTCAGCATAAATTTGAGCGTTGAGGTTGCCTCTGATCCAAATCAACTCAGTTCTTCCGCCGATCCAAATACCCGCCCATACCATGATGGTTCCACCACTATAAGGATGGACTTCCTGGCAGGATTTTAATCGCTGTTGGCGTCCAGGGGTTCTCCAGTGTCGTATACGTCTTGTATCCGGTCTCATACCAAAACGAGACTCATCAGAAAAGCACACGAAACGCCATTGTTCTTCTGCCCAATTTTTGTGTTCAAGAGCCCATTGATATCGAATCCTACGATTGTGCATTGCTATAGGTGGTACCCGTAACGCTCAAATTTATGCTGAGACGATTGTATCAGACGTCATCGTTCCTCTACAAGTGCAAATCGGTCTCTTATTTCAGTTAATGCATGATAATGCACGACCGCACACCGCAAGAGTTGTAAGACAGACTCTCGCCGCAGCTAACATCAATGTCCTGCCCTGGCCTGCTCAGTCGCCAGACTTGAACCCGATTGAGCATGCATGGGATATGCTACAGAGAAGAGCTCTGCCGAATATGGAGGGTATCCAGTCGCAAGAAGACCTTTTTTTGTTGTTGCAACGAACATGGGCGGCCATTCCACAGCGTGATTTGGATGAACTCATTTTGAGTATGCCAAACCGATGTTCTTGTGTTGTTAGTGTTCGCGGTAGAAACACGGATTATTAATTGTTTAAGTTACCCAATAAAATTTTAAAGAAAACTGTTATTTCAGTATTTTTTTCGAACTTTTGTGTTAGTGGTTCAAATGTCAAAAATCCCTTTATTAGGAAAATGGCAAATTTCTTTATTAATGCAAAGGTGACTTGGTTTATCGTTACTGTGACAAACGAAAACACTTTATTTGATGAATCCTTAAAGAAAATTTTAATTAATATCAATCAGGAGAAAAGTTATTGCAAAAATATATGTTGATCCCTAGACACTTTTGATGTGTGTATTTGAACAAATATCCATAACGTGTGTATCGTGTAACTATGTTGATTTTTTGTTCTTATTGGCGGTACGCTAGCTGAATGTCATGCCATCTTACTGGATACATAGGTACGGAACCGATAGGAAACCGATATTAACCGGTTTCTACAAAAACCGGTTTTTTATCGGTTTCCTAAAACCGGTTCACACCACTAATACATATGAACCTTCCTCTTGAATCACTTTATCTATTAAAAGAAACCCCTACAAAATTCGTTGCGTAGTTTTAGTTATAGGGACAGACAGACAGCGGGAGCGACTTTGTTTTATAATATGTATAGATTCCAACTTAGAAGATATGCTACATTTTATCAAAATCGGTCAAGTAGTACAAGAGATGCATGGCCCTCCTATTGTAGTGTAGGCAGCCGCATACAAACAAGGGGTCAGGGTTAGCTGGACGTTATGTTTAGGAATAATTCAAGTAGCTGGTGTTAGTATCGTATTATTTGTAAACTAGCTAACCCATGCAGCTCCGCCTGCGCTATTTTTACGTTAACTAAACTTTTAATAACAGACATTCGCATCGAATACATAACCCCTTTTTTTATAGTCGGTTAAAAACTGGGACCCACTTTTTACTTGCTCTCCGAAGCACGGACCCGTTTAGTTCAAATGGCGTTAAACGGTCACCCATCTATTTAATGACCTTACCTAACGTTGCTTAACCCGATCGATTTCAAAACCTTGATAACAACTCTCTATGAGTGTTCCCTTACTAATATTTATTATATTATAAAGAAAAATTGATAAAATCGGACCAAGCGTATAACCAACTACCCATTTTGACTTTAATCCCCTCTCCTAAAAGAACCGTGCTAGATTACGGGATAAAAAGTATCCTATGTCCTACCTCGTAGTAAGATCTCAAATCATGCCAAGTTTCATTTGAATACATTCAGTAGTTTCGGCGTGATGCGCAGCCGTGATACAGACAGACAGACAGACAGACAGACAGACAAAAATTAAAAAAAAAATATTTTCGGCCTCCGTATCGGTTATAGAATGTCCTCCAAATATAATTTTCAAAATATCTTCAATGTACAGAATTGGACCTGTTACAGTTTTATTATAAGTATATAGATTATAATATCTCAATACTAATTTTACGTACATGTAATTTTTAGTTTTGATTGTTTGTCCTTTGGTCAAACTGGTGTCAGCGGAGTTATTCAAGCTATATAGCTTGGCGAATGACTTTGCATAACAACTACTGTCATCTTTTGGGGTATGTGGGATTCTTACCCACTTCCCCCAGGGCGTGGATCTTGTTGAGTAAGTCGAAGCGGGTTGATGTGGAACGACATAGAACGAAGTCGACTGAGGTGGTTTGAGGTGGATCGAGCGTGATCGATTGGGATCGAGTTAGGTCGAGATGGATCGAGGTGGATCAAGCCAAGGCTGGACTGGGGTTTGAATAGACTGGACAAGCGGGCAAAGCCGCAGGCACTGCCTAGTACGTGCTACAATTGTGATTAATTAATATGTAGCGAAAGGAAACCGTAAATTACAAAAGATGTTGCACAAAAAATAGTGTTACTAGAAACTTGGCTTGGTGCGCTAGTCTAGTATCAACTAAAGCGAGATATAAAAAACTTTCCCGTTTTCCTGCAAAGGCACTGCCAGGCGAGTGAGGAGTGTAACGTTGGAGCCCGTGTACCCGCGTGTAATCACTTACATAATTCAAAAGTTTATCTCGTGCTTTTAGTGGGAACGTGTCGGGCTTGTAATATTTATGAGGTCGAAGTGAAAATGTGTCAGTTAGCCGCGTTGATGATAAAGGTTGATGAACAAACTGCGCATCATATACTTTGGGAGTGTGATCTCTGGCACCATGAGCGCAAAGTTATGTTGGACAGTTTGGAAATAACTTATAGTTTTTGCCATACCTATTATTGGAAACATGTTTAATAGTAGAAATCTAAATATAGGTCCCTTTAAATCTAGTAACTTCAGTAGTGCCTTACAGGTGGACTGAATCTAGTTGGTGCACCTGTCTCTCGTCTCTCGTCGTCAAAGAGTCTCTCGTTCTGAGGTTATATCGACCTGTGCGATTTTACTTGTCTCCCGCTTTGCGAAGGAGGGAAGTGGAATTTATATTTTTGTAACTCCTCCTATATACCTACTTTTCTAATTAAATTTGTTGCGGGTTCCAAGACAATTTAGCATTTCCCCGGGACTCGCCGAGGATCAAACCTCGGTGTCTTCACTGGTGACCACTGTAGATCTTGGCTGACAGGAGTCACAGTGGTGGGAATGAGTGGTGGGAATGAGTGGTGGGATTAGTCCCATAAAAGTCGCTGTGTGGTCACCGAAAATCATCTCTGAGGTGACCTTTTTTTTATTCCGACACGCAGCAGCCAACAGTCATGCTATACTATGCACACTGTAGCACCTCTATATTTGCATTTTTAATCTTTTGCATGCACCATAATATTGTTGAAAAGGAAACAATCATGTTAATCAGATTTTGTAGTACAATACGAAACCATAAATTTTAACTTAAAAAGAGGAATAATTTCTAAAAAACAAAAGTTACTCCTAAAGTAGGACAATGCGGGAAGTTTGTAATAGAAAAAGTCCGGGCCAGAGGTACACGAACTTATAAAGCCGAAATGAATTGTTATTAAATATGTCTGCATTTAAAGTAAAAGGCACAGTTACTCATTTACTTGATTTCACAGTTAGTGCAACCGTCCTGACACGTGGTATATAACAATAATAAGAACCAATCTAGACTACAATAGTGATAGCATATAAAATCTTTTTAAAAAAAAATTGAACCGACTTCAATATCACTGAAAAGTATAAAATAATTTAAATATTATTGAAGTTGGTGTTAGCGTACCTGCTGTGTATATTTGGCACCAACTTCAATAATATTTAAATTATTTTATACTTTTCAGTGATATTGAAGTCGGTTCAATTTTTTTTTAAAAAGATTTTATTTTAAACTTTTTAGTGATATTTTCATATATAAAGATTGAACCATCGAAAACCGTAAAATTATCTAGGTAGGTTATGATCACATTATCGTCTACATAGTTTTACATAATTCATGTTTCTTCAGAAAAAAATATCCGGTCGTAATGAAATTTGCATGAAAACATCATAGTAGTTTACTCTTTCGAATAAAAAAAGAATCATCGAAATCGGTTCATAATTGTCAGAGCAATGTAATGGAGAACATCAGTTTTATGGTTTTTACCAGATAAATTCCTCCACATCGTTCATGGTCCTCCAGGAAGTTCTTATCCGGTTGTAATAAAATTCATACAGATTCAATACAGTGGTTTCTTCTTTCGAATAAAAAAAGAATCATTGAAATTGGTAAATATTTGCCAGAGTTATGACTATTTTTGTCCGACCGAGCGAGTCCGAGCGACTAAAACGTCATCTATATAGGCTTTCTTGCAAGTCTCAGTGCGCAGTCACCATTCTTGTTTTTTCAGGAACTACTTATTACTAAGCAATAATTTTTTTATGGGACCCAATTAACGGATTAAAGAATGGATGGAAGAAAGATTTTTTCAGATCGGTTCATAATTGCCAGAGTTATGCGCGAACATACATAGAAAAAAAAAAATATATATATATATACAGACGAATTGAGAACCTCCTCCTTTTTTTGAAGTCGGTTAAAAAGGCAAGTTACTTACTTGCGCATAACACGCTATAATTGATAAAATGACGTTTATGATAAACCCAAGGAAAACCCAAAACTTTAAATCACCGACGACATCCGTGTGCTTACTTTTAATTTAGCGATAAACCATAAATTTGCTAAGCGTTCAGTTCAAAATAGTGGTGGTTTGATCTTGATACCTACTACTGTACATTTTGAATAAAATATCTCAGACGTGAGGGGGTGGTGAGGAACGGGTGTGACAGGGGTAGGAGACGGGTGGGGTGCCAGATCAATGGCCGGCAGGCCAGCCAGTGTCACAGATTGAATAAACATAGCAGGTCAACAACGGGCTTCAGGTTAAATATTGCACCGGTGTTGCGCTACTTGAAAACAAGTGGATTAGTAAGGCGATTCTGACAGCTCTACTGGCGCGGCGTTTAGCGTACACTTACATAAATTCAATTTTCCAGGAAGACTGGAAATAGAAAGTCGTAAGTATGTTTTTAACCGTCTTCTAAAGAAGCTTCTGTATTGGACGCGTATGTAAAAATTCTTAATACATCCAGTCAAAAAAGTATCGGGAGTGGATGATTTGTTTATGGTTCCAAATTCAATTATTTGTTATTTTTTGTTGTTGTTAGATTGGCACAACTGTTTTCCATTTTGGCGCGTGTTAGATCAGCACACCACATAGCAACCGCTTACGCTGCATCGCCCTACTTGCACAATGATGGACTTTGCATACACGTGTCCCGAGTCAGCACATCATGACGCACGAGCCGCGACCGGATAGCGGGCATCGGATTGCGGGCGGCACTTTGGCGGGACTCTTGTTTCACACCTCGAACAACTGTCACGTACTTTTAGCTATAGTAATTTTAATTGTAATAATTTTCCATTATTAAATTTTTCTAAGTTCCAAATTGGTTTTTTTTGGATCCTTCGACGGCGCTCGACATATTTGGCGCAGTCGGTAGGATATTCGCGGGCCGGGTCGCGAGATAAAGTAGAGTCAAACCCCAAAATCGCGTTCGCGAGCCGCCCGGGTGGCTGTCAAGCACCGATCGAATATCAAGAATCTACACCCCGAGCGTCAAGGAGGAGTATCCAGACATCGATACACCAAGAGAGGCCGATATGTATATGTAAGTGACATTAAATTCCTTTAGTGATTGCTTATCCTTTGTCCTAAGAAATCTCCTTTGTGCCCACCCCGTTAGGGTCTAGGCGTAGAGTTAGGTATTTCGCTATAGCGTCATATAATAAGTTTTCAAAATTTTCCACCCAAGAACATCGCGTTCTCGTAGGGTAGAGTCCGGTAGGTCTAGTCTGTTAGATTCATATAGAGATTTAGGCGTATCGTTAGATAGTATTTTTACAGAAAGAAAAATGGACGTGGAGACCGTATTTAAGGCTTTACGGTTAGTACCGGAATTTGACGGGAACCCGAATGTCCTAACAAGATTTATAAATCTATGTGATCAAATTGCCCGTGAATTCATGAGCAATGACGAGGGTCATGCGCTCTGCAATCTTGCCGTGATCAACGGAATTTTAAACAAAGTTACTGGTCCCGCTGCTCGCTTAATTAACTCAAACGGTATCCCCGAGACATGGGCAGGAATTCGTGCTGCCCTGATTAATAACTTTGCCGACCAGAGAGATGAAACATCCCTATACAATGATCTAGCACTCCTTACTCAAGGGTCTGCATCTCCCCAGGAATTTTACGAACAGTGCCAAAATTTATTCAGCACCATAATGACGTACATCAGTCTACACGAGACACTGCCAAGTACGATAGAGTCCAAGCGTCCATTATATAAGAAGCTAACTCTCCAATCCTTTTTACGCGGTTTAAAAGACCCTCTTGGTGCTCGCATTAGGTGCATGCGACCAGACACCATAGAGAAAGCCTTAGAATTTGTGCACGAGGAAGTAAATACACTTTACCTGCAACAACGGAACGAACAGTTCCCAGACAAGAAGAACTCATTTCCTCCTGCACAGATGGGCTCCCCATCGTATAAATTCCCTCTAGCTACACCACAATTGGCCCCTATGGCACAGCAGCGAATGGTCATGCCCGCATTTAATATGCCGGGCCCATCGCGACAGTTCATGCCGCCACAGCAGTACCAGCAGCCCCCGCCGATATGGAAAGCTGCACAGGCTCCTCAAGCCCCTCAATTTAGAGGCCCAACTCGCACCCAGCAAATGTTCCGTGCTCTACCACCGGGTTATAATACCCAGAATAACTCCTTTAGAGCGCCACAATCACGTGGTGCCCAACAGCAATTTTTCAGGTCTTCACCACGCCCCATGAGCGGTGTCAGCAATTTTGTAACTAAGCCTTTACCATCAAGTAATTTTGCTAATAGTCACGACTGGCGGAGATCTGGTAATCCACCACCAACTAATTATTTTAAATCTAGAGAAGCGAATTTTAATGAATGTGCAGATTTTGATTACGAATTTGACGGAAACTACCAGGACTATTACCAAAATTATGAATGCTATGATTATAATGATGTATACTTTAATACGTATGAATCACAGTATGAGTCTCAGCAGCATTACAACTATACTGAACTTAATGATGGCCCCTCTAACGCTGAATCGCAACAAAATTCAACGTCGAGTGACAGTCAGGATTTTCAGGAGAAAACGAGTTCAAACAAATTAAAATAGAAATTAATTTGCAGACTCAGAGACAACTGCCATACATACAGATTAAAAATCCACCTCTAAAGTTGTTAATAGATACAGGCGCAAACCAGTCGTTCATCAGTCCTGATGCCGTTGAACTGTATTTCAGCAGTACTCCTTTAAATTATGATCCGTTTGAAGTAACCAATGTGCACGCAACTAGTAGAAATAAGTATTCCATAACATTGCCTTGTTTTTCAGAATTGAACGACAACTGCGACATTACGCTTTTCGTATATAAATTTCACGATCATTTTGATGGACTTATAGGTTCAGATTTGTTAGATGTTTGGGAGTCAAATATTGATTATAAAAATAAATTACTGGTAACGCGTTTTGCGACTAACCCTCTGAGAGTTTATAATTCGCGAAATGTCAATCTTTATGAAGACATTATACCCGCGGAATCTTCTAAATTAGTTAAAATACCATTCAATATTCAGGATGGTGAAGTAATTGTTAGGGAACAATTTAACTGCAACTGCATAATAAGTGAATGTTTGACCACGGTAACAAATAATAGAGGTATCGTAGAAATAAAAAATCCTAGTAAACGTGATGTAATATTCTCCATGGACGAAGCGGTTCAAGCCGAAATATATAATATTGAGGGATCTCGGGTCCAACCGATACCTCAACACCAACGAGCTAGAGAGGTACTTTCTCGTCTTCGAACTGACCATCTAAACAAAGAAGAACGTCTCAACTTAGAAGCCCTCTGCATAAAATACGCAGATATATTTTATATCGAAGGCGAGGCCTTAACATTCACCAATAAAATTAAACATTCAATTAAGACGACTGACGAAATTCCGGTATATACCAAAACATATCGCTATCCATTTATTCATAGACAGGAAGTCCAAGATCAGATAAATAAAATGTTAACCCAAGGTATTATAAGACCTTCGGATTCTGCATGGAGCTCCCCCATCTGGGTTGTTCCAAAAAAAATCTGATGCGTCGGGCAAGGCAAAATGGCGTATAGTAGTAGATTTCAGGAAAGTAAATGAAAAAACTTTGGATGATAAATATCCCATTCCAAATATAGCAGACGTTTTAGACAAACTAGGGAACTGCCAGTATTTTACAACCCTGGACCTGGCCAGTGGTTTCCACCAAGTGGAAATGAACCCCGCGGACGTAAGCAAAACTGCGTTTAACGTGGAAAACGGTCACTTTGAGTTTTTGCGTATGCCAATGGGCTTAAAAAACAGTCCATCTACTTTTCAGAGAGTTATGGACAATGTCCTCCGTGACCTTCAAAATACCATCTGCCTGGTCTATTTAGATGATATCATCGTCTTTAGCACCTCGCTCCAAGAGCACATGGTAAACCTTGAGAAAGTCTTCCAAAAACTGCGCGAGTCCAACTTTAAAATACAGATGGATAAGTCCGAGTTTCTAAAGTTGGAAACGGCATATCTCGGACATGTAATAAGTAGAGAAGGGATTAAACCTAATCCCGATAAAATATCGGCTATTAAGAATTATCCACTACCAAAAACCCCAACCGAAATAAAAAGATTTTTAGGGCTATTAGGCTATTACCGTAAATTCATTCCGGATTTTGCTAAGATAACTAAACCCATGACCCAATGTTTAAAAAAGGGGTCTAAGATAACACTTGATCAAAATTATACAGATTGCTTCGAAAAGTGTAAAACTTTACTAATTAATGACCCAATACTGCAATACCCGGATTTCAATAAGGAATTTGTATTAACCACTGATGCGTCGAATCTAGCCATAGGAGCTGTTCTCTCTCAAGGCCCAATCGGATCTGATAAGCCGATAGCATATGCTTCGCGAACACTTAATAGTAGTGAAATAAATTACAGCACGATTGAGAAGGAGTTACTAGCAATCGTTTGGGCCACAAAGTACTTTCGCCCTTACCTGTTCGGAAGAAAGTTCAAGATCATGACAGATCATAGACCACTTCAGTGGGTTATGAACTTGAAAGAACCAAATTCGCGTTTAACTCGCTGGAGACTTAAGCTCAGTGAATACGACTTTACAGTAATTTACAAGCAAGGCAAACTTAACGCAAACGCCGACGCTTTGTCGCGGATTGAAATTCATAACGAAGAAATCAGTTCCGTAATTGTTAATCCCTCAGAAAAACCCCCTTCGTTATTAAATTCTGATACGGTCACAGTTCACACGGATGCCGAGAATCCAATCCTCGAAGTACCAATCACGGATGAACCGCTCAATAAATTTAACAAGCAGATATGCCTTACCATAGTCGGAGACATTAAGAGTCGTCCCACTGTTTCTAAGCCCTTCGAAAATCACACCAGAACTAACATTCAGCTTTCTAAGTCGAATCTGGAAAGCGATTTAATAGAGGCTATTAAAGAATATGTTAATCCTAAGGTAAAGACCGGTATATTAATTAATCCCCCATTAGAAATGTACACTATTATACCTATAATCCAAGATAAGTTTAAGAGTTCTTCCATGAACCTGGTGCTCACTAAAATTGAGTTAGAGAATGTAAAAGATTATCTGAAACAACAGGAGATAATTCGTAAGTACCACGAAGGGAAAACCAACCATCGCGGTATTAACGAATGCTACACAGCCCTGTCTAAGAGGTATTTTTGGCCAAAGATGAAGGACCACGTTACCAAATATATCAATGAATGTAACATCTGTGGACAAGCTAAATATGACAGAAACCCGATAAGACAACAATTTTACGTGGTCCCACCTCCGACAAGACCTTTTGAGATCGTCCACTTAGATTTGTTTAGTGTCGAAGGACAGAAATATATCACTATCATAGACGCTTTCTCCAAATACGCGCAAGCGTATCTTCTGCGAGATGCCACCGCAGTTAGTGTAGTTCAGGCGCTATTAAAATTCTGCACTCATCACGGTTTACCCTTAACGATCGTTACAGACCGAGGTCCCGAGTTCACAAATCAATTGTTCTTAGAATTTGTTAGGCTACATAATATTCAACACCATAAGATCTTAGCATACACGCCAAATGAGAACGGCATGGTTGAGAGATTGCATTCAACCTTATTAGAGCATTTGCGTATTATAAAGTTAGAACAACGCGGAGAATCTGTCACCAACCTTATGCCGTATTGTGTGCTGGCGTATAACAGCTCTATACATAGCTTTACAAAATGTAGGCCTATCGATATAATCACCGGTCACTTCGATCCCAGGGACCCGTTAGATATAAACTTATCCCAACACTTACTCCAACAGTATATTCAGGACCATCGTAGCAGAATGATCAAAGTTTATGATATAATTAACGAGACGTCTCTGCACCGGCGCACGGTATTAACAGAAAATATTAATAAAGATAGGGAACCCGAGCAAACGTATAGTCCAGATCAAGAAATTTATGTAAGAAATCCGAATGCTGCGCGTCAAAAATTAGCACCTAGATTTACCCATGATACCGTCATGGCGGATCTCCCTATACATATATATACTAAAAAGAAACGCGGTCCTATAGCTAAATCTCGATTAAAACGAGTTCCCAATAGTGCACGTTTGTTACAGGATACTGGTACTGATACTGAGCCTGGCACGAGCGGACGAAATAGTACTTAACAACTTAGAAGATGGACCGGGTATACTACCATTTAAATTAGGAATTGCCAAGATAACTTCGCACTATCATTCTCTACTTCAACCTGTAAATTTGTTAGATATCCACTCGAAAGTAGATCTAGTTAAATCCCAATTGGCTTCGTTTATTCCCCAGGTTAATAAAATCACAATGTCTCTCTATGAACCCCATCTCGAATATTTAGGTACAAAATTAGATGCACTTTTAGAGCAATTAAAATCTTTTGAAACCATACGCGTCAAGAGAGGTCTCGTAGATGGTCTGGGATCAATAATAAAAAGCATATCAGGAAACCTAGACCATACAGACGCTATAAAATATGATAGGGCCATAGAAGTCTTACAGGAAAATGAAAGTAGGATTACAAATGAATTCAACAAACACATAAGCCTTAACAAAAATTGGATGTCGGAAAGTTCAAATATCATTAACTCTTTAGTAGCGAACCAAGAAAAATTAGAAGAAGTAATTAATGATATCTTAGGCAGTAATCGTGGAAATGACTTGGTAAGTTATCCCCACCTAGCGCAGCATATATTGATCTTAGATGATAATATTGAAAGACTGTCTACGGAAATCATCAGATTGGAAAATTTATTAGCTTTTATACGCGTAGGCAGCAATCATCATTCAATGTTAAGTTTTGACGACTATAAGAATATTACTACCAAGCTTAGACTAATATATAAAACAGAAGAGTTATTAGATCCTAGTTTTAGGGAATTCTTAGATACTATTAGATTAGGTTACTATTATAACGATAAATATTTAGTTATAGTTTATAAAATTCCTATCGTCTATCCCGCAACCTTTGACCTATACAAACTTTCAATCGTTCCGAACGGAAATAACAAAGTCATTATCCCCTCCTATCCTTATATGGCAATTCACGACGAGGATTTGATGTACATGGAGACAGAATGTCCGAAGTTTAGCCTCTGGTACCTATGCGAGAATAAACTTAATCATCGCCCAGGGAAACAACGAGCATGCCTGCAACACCTTATTCAGGATCAACGGATCGACGAGTCGTGTCAATATACTTCTGTAACCCTAACCACAGAAGCATTGGAACAGCTGGACGACAAGCACTACATCATCAGTCTACCAGGACCCACCAAGGTTCGCCTGTCTTGCACCCAGAACCAATACAACGTAATTCAAGGCAGTTACCTAGTAGTCCTGCCGAAGGGATGTTTTGCTCAGACATCGGAGTTTACCATCGCCAACTACAACGACCACACGAAAGGCCAGGTGCTGAGCATTAAAGACCTGGCCATCATAGAAGACCAGAAGCGATTCCCAACACACGAAACTATTAAGCTAAAATCCATAGACCTGACAAAGCTTCACACTGCTAACACGGAAATATCTCAGGAATCACCCATAAAAATTGAGAAGACACGGATCGACAGCTTGTTCCACACAACGATACCAGTGTATTTGCTTCTATCCGGTGCAAGTGCACTAGCGATTGGATTGGCAGTTCGGCGTTACCGCAAGAAAAACGCTGTAGTCACAGAAGAGACCGCAAAACATGCGGAGACCGAAGATAAGAAGAAAACCATGAATGCAGAGCAACCATCATTCTCAGCATTATTCTCAACAAAAGTTGCCGAATAGATGCTGATCTTCGGGAGGGAGGTGTTAGATCAGCACACCACATAGCAACCGCTTACGCTGCATCGCCCTACTTGCACAATGATGGACTTTGCATACACGTGTCCCGAGTCAGCACATCATGACGCACGAGCCGCGACCGGATAGCGGGCATCGGATTGCGGGCGGCACTTTGGCGGGACTCTTGTTTCACACCTCGAACAACTGTCACGTACTTTTAGCTATAGTAATTTTAATTGTAATAATTTTCCATTATTAAATTTTTCTAAGTTCCAAATTGGTTTTTTTTGGATCCTTCGACGGCGCTCGACATATTTCGCGGGGTTTGAGTTGCATCTGTTATTTAGAATAAATACAGTGCTGTTTTTAGTTATATCATATCTATTATAGTGTGTATTGCGTTTTTCTTAATGGACAAAAACATCGAAAAAAGAGTTATCTTAAATTTTGCATCACCAATGAAATTTCGTGTTCGGAGTCAACGAAAATGTTACAGAAGGCTTACAGTGAATCGACTTTATCAAAAACACGTGCTTATGAATGGTAAATAGCGTTCAAAAGCGGTCGAGATGTGAAGTTAACATCATAAAAATTAAGGAAATAGTAACTGAAAATCCTCTTTCAAGTTTGAGAAAGATAGCCGCCGAACTTTCTGTGTCTCACGAGTAGATCCGTCCCATTTTAAATAATCACTTGGGTATGAAACATGTTCCCGCTCGGCTAGTCCCAAAAGACCTGAATTTTATCCAAAAACTCAAATGCATAAGAGTCGCTGAGAACATGCTAGAACGTTAATTCCGACTCAACAGTCATGAAACGCATTGTTACTGTTGACGAGACGTGGGTTTACGAGTTTGATATAAAAACTAGTCAAGCTTCGGAGTGGAAGTTCGCCTTCCAACTGAACCGAACCAAAGTTTATCAAAAGTCAGTCATGTTGACTGTTTTTTTTTACTATTGCGGTGTTGTGCACATGGAATTCTTGCCGGAAGGTCAAACTAATATTATTTGAGTGTTATGCGGCGTTTAAGAGAGCAAATGCTACGACAAAAGTCAGATTTGTGGAAAGAAAATTAATGGCCACGATAATGCGCCTTTGTACAAGGCCATCAATGTGAATGAATTTTTGACCAAAAACTCATCAAACACCATCAAAAAAACACCTAATATTGTCAGATAGGTACGGCTCCAACCGACTCCATTATTTTTCCTAAACTCAATGTACCACTTCGTGGCACCCGTTTTCATTCGGTAAAAGACATAAAGGGGAATTCGCGGCGAGAACTGAACTCAATTCCGGAAAAAGCATTCAAAAAATGTTTTGATGATTGGATTATTTGTTGGCGTAATATTGTGTATCGTTTCTGAAAGAGCATACTTTGAAGGTGATAAAACAAATTTAGATGAATAATTAACATTTTGTGTATTATTGATCTTTTCCCGGTACTTTTTGACAGAGTAGTATATGTTTGCGCATTTAGACAAGTATAGGTAGTATATATTTGCACACCCCTCAGTCTGTACTTATATTGTTAGTAAGTATTTTGCAATGTGAGACGTTGGCATTATACAGGACGCTAAACTAACGTACCTATAAAAGTCATATTGATCACATTGCCAAGAGAGCCAACAAGGCTCTAGGATTTGTTATAAGAGCCTGCTCTCAATTTCCTAGTGTTAAATTCTGTATTGTTCTTAAGTGCGCAGCATCCTCGAGTATGGAACCGGCAATATAAAATACAGGGTGTAAGGGACTACGTATCGAAAACTTTTATTTATGATTTCTCATATTGTCCGTTACAGAAACCATTTATATGGAAAATGACAAATAACTAACTTATTAATTTTTGAGCATGTGATGAATACGTGCGGAATAATATTTATTTTTCAAATTACATTGCTAATTTCAATCAAGCCGCCTGCCTAACGTGGAAATTATGGCAACCCCTCCCTTCTAAGGAAGAGACCTTTGTTCAACAGTGGACTTTTCAGCTGCTGATGATTTCTAATGTTGCACAAATAAGTAATTTATTGTTTTTAAACAGAAATTGGGCTTTATTATTATACCAATAATGATGTTATCCTAATTTGATTAAAAAACGCGGCATGTTTTTTTGGAAATTCATGAAAAAGCCGATGAAAAATTTCAACACTAGAATGTTCAGAATCATGTACTGGATCCCTGGTATCGGTTTTCAGTACGATGTCCCTTACATCCCGTATATACCAATAGACTAGAATCTATACAGCGCAGATTCCTCAAGTTTCTACAATTCAAATGTTATGATCCGACGTACGAAGCAAGACGTACCATAGCCGTTGCTAGAACGACGCAAAATATCTGACATAGCATTCTTAGCACAGATAGCTCAAAACCGTATAGACTCGTCTATGTTGTTATCAAAAATAAACATTCACGTTCGCACAAAGTCGGTGCGGCACCCAACTTATTTATCCACTCAGCCTTGTTTCAGCAACTATCGCCAGACCTTGTTTTTTAATAGATCTGCGAAAAAGTTTAATCTATCCAGAACTAGATATTTTCAACACAAAAGCGCATATATTTAAATCTTACCTTGGTAAGCAGTGGTTCAACAACTGTTCCTAGGTATAATAAATATAGATAATCAATTTATTTGACTAAGTATATTCTTACTCCTATTTAAACCTTTGTATTCTAACAATATCCGTTTAATCTAGCACACTCAACAAACAAGCCCTTAGCTATTTATATTTGGAAACATATAAAGGTGTTTAATCTAACCATATTGTTACTCACTTTCTTACCTACTTGTTGTATGTTAGGCACTGGTTGCTTTCCAAATAAAATACCAAATTTGGCGAGTATGTATGCATGTTTGTTTGTATGTATGTAGGTAGGCTTGTCCCCGTATTTCTCAGAAACTGCAAATCCGATTGCGGTTATTCTTTTTGTAATACGGTTTGTACTCATACGTTTAAAAGGAATGATTCAATATAGGACTTGGTGAGCTTTATCGAGTTAGCTTGGAGTTTTTTTTTTTTTTTTTTTGACGCGGGGGGAAATCTTCGAAAGATCCCCGGGAGCTGTGGGGCTCGACCGGGGTATGTGGGATTCTTACCCACTAAAACCCCCAGGGCTCTCCGGTGGGATCTGCACCAGGGGCCCCTCAGTGCCTTGCCTTTGAGCCCGCCGCCGGGGGCGCATTGTAGCCCCCCGGGAACCTGACACGGTACTCACGGGGACGGGGGTCGCAACCCCGCCGCCGTCCTTCTCGGAGTCGCCGCCGTAATGGACGCTCAAAGGGCCCACACCCCGAGCGTACACGTATGTACCTAAATTAACTTACGTCGATGCTTCGTTTGCCGACCTATATTGTCTTAAATAATAGATCGCTGTGCGCTTTATTTAGCCTGTATGCTCAAGCACTTTGTTTCCAAATAATTAAGTCGCCCTGCCCTGAGCTCTGCCATAGTACATTATTATTACTTACATGCTCCCTTGACCGATCAACATTCTTTCGTTTCATTTCAAGGTGCATGTGAGCAATGTGGATATTTTCTTACACGATTCTAATTATTACTTGAGTTCACCGCTTTTCCCCTAATATAGTTAATTTACGTTATTAAAAAACAAATTGAAATAAAAAATGTTGTTTTTACATCAATAAGACACTAAAATACACAGCGGTAACAGCTCAATGGGCGAGTGCGTACCTTGTAAGCAAGTTGCGCAGGTTCGAGCCCCGGCTCGCACCTCTGATTACTTTAATTCGGTAATCATTTGCGAATCGTCTTGCGATTGTAACTAGCTTTGGGTGAAGGAAAACATCGTGAGGAAACCTGCATGTCTGAGGAAGCCTAACTATAGCTTTCGAATGACGTGTGGAGTCCGCCAACCCGCACTTGGCCAGAGTGGCGGACTACGGCCTAAGCCATCTCATCTTGAGGGGAGGCCCGTGCCCAACAGTGGGACATAAACAAGGGCTGGTATTATTATAAGACACTAAAATATTATTTAATTAATAAAAAACAAGGATATGTAAATTTTATTGTAAAATTCAAATTAGTAGGTATATGTTGCTTAGACTTTTTTGTTGCGTGTAGTAGGTAGATATGTAGGTACCTAATACCCTACTTAAATACTGTAGATGGGTACTTTTAAAGATCTCTGATAATGCAAGTAACCACCAGAATATGGAAAGATTGTGAGTATTAATTAGTACAAATTTCCGATGTGTTGACCAATCGTCAAATCAACTCTGCAATGCATTTAGGTATTACACAAAATGATTCCATTAGCCAACCTTTATGGTTTGACTTGACTTTCGATTAGATTAGGTAGGTACGTCATATCTGTTGTCTAATTAACGGCCGGTCCCAATACTCTACCGCCGATAGCAATCTCAGTTAAAAAGTAACAATATGACACTTAAGGTCTCGAAGCTAGACCAATAGTAAGGACAGATATTTCTATATTTGTTTATTGAAACGGAAATATGTCATAAAGCTATCGATGGTAACTATTTTAACTTATAGTTAGAGATGGATATGATATTGGGACCGGCGGCAGTAAAAGTTCCTTTTGTAGTAACTTCGAGTTTGGAATTCGGTTTCGGTTTGGAACTCTACAATTTTCGTTTTGTCGTCTCCTCCTGTTGGGTGTCCGTAAGAGGCGACAAAGAGAAAACAAGAAGACGGGCAGCAGCGTCTTTCTATTGGATTACCTACGACCTATACTTACTGCAATCCCCAAGCCGCCTGCTAAGCGTGGGGATTAAGGCAAACCCTCCCTTCTAAGGGTAGACCTTAGTTCAGTAGTGAACATCGTCGGCTGCTGATGATGATGATGAAATAAAAACATAAAAATCTTTTTAAAAAAAAATTGAACCGACTTCAATATCACTGAAAAGTATAAAATAATTTAAATATTATTGAAGTTGGTGTTAGCTTACCGGCTGTGTATATTTGGCACCAACTTCAATAATATTTAAATTATTTTATACTTTTCAGTGACATTGAAGTCGGTTCAATTTTTTTTTAAAAAGATTTTATTTTAAACTCTTTAGTGATATTTTCATATATCGCTCATTTGCTACAAGTACGACATTTCTCAAAATTGATGATTTTTAAGTTAATAATACAGTTATGTTGAAAATGTTGCGCCCCGTTTACTGTAAAAACGTCATTACTCTAAGTGCTATAATAAGGGAAAGAGAGCAAATCTTCACAGTTGTGCCGTTAAAGTACTATCCCTTGCGTTTTGGTGACTTGCGGCAGTATCGTCATTATTTAGTTGCGATGTAACAGTGCGAGCGATAGGTTGAACTTGTGCTCTTGAAGAACGTCATTGTTTACGTAACAACGCTCTTGCGGGTAAGTTAAGTATAAATTATTTTAATATTATTTCAACAATAACATGTTTAGCATAAATGCGTCGTTAATGCAGATAATATTTGAATAAATCAGTATACGCATATTTGTTGTTATGACGATATTGCTGAGAAATTAACAACCATTAGAATATTATTACGAATTAGGACGTTGTTGTTAACAAAGAAAACAATGAATTAATATTATTAAAAAAATATCTACACTTATGTCATTACACTTAAAAATTATTTACGTTATTTTTGGTAAAATATTACAACATTTTGTAATAAAACGTTTTAGACAATATTAAAAGACACGTTTTTTTAGTTATGTATTTTTCATTTGATTTTTTGTATTGCATTTTTAGGTTTCAATAGTGTTTCCACATAACTCAAGAGGCCAAAAAAAAATAGCATTGATTGACAAGCATAATAATTCACCCAATGAAGAAGTTACGTCTAATGAAAGCAGTATGCACTTTTATTTTCTCTTGTAAATATATTTTTTACTTCACGTATCTGCATAAAATGAAACATGTTAATTTTAATAACCTGCGCTAACTTTTTAGGCAATCAAAGTCAAAGTCAAACAAACAGTTAACCAAACATTACACGAAATGAGATGTTTAACAAATGAGAGTAGCTTTTCTTCCAGCTCGTTATCTGATTCGGATTCATCAGATGACACGTTTATTGAAAGTAAGTTATTAAGTAAATCGTAGTAGTAAATCGATTTTCCTTATAGAAATCCTAAAAATAAATATAATATTTACACTTATAGTGACGATTTTGCCAAAGATCCTATGTACATTCCCCCTGAGCAACTTCTTCAGCAGAATAGTGCTGACTTGAAAAACACAATTGAGTATTCAATTCTATTATCATCTACTTCAACAGCAGAAACAATCATAACTATGTTAATATGAAAATAGAATACTAACTTCGTCTCCTGCTAGTCCCAAGGCAAAAAAAGGAAGAAAACCCAAAAGGAATCAAGCAAATTGAAACAGAAATGTAAAGAAAATGCTGCGGAATACTGGACAAGCTTATAAAACTGCTAGCAAGAAAATTAAAGAAGAAAGAAAAGTTAAAGAAGCATACGGAGATAAATGTTGATTACAGCGTAAATCTAAACTACTTATTTGAAGATGATAGGAAGTTTTTATTTAAGAACTATTGTGTACCCGTGCGGTGTCCGGGTAAGAATAGCACCCTCCCATCTCCTCCCGTTGGGTGTCCATAAGAGGCGACTAAGGGAAATCTAGAAGTCGGGCAGCAGCGTCTTCCTAATGGATTATCTACCACCTATACTGCGATTCCCAAGCCACCAACCGTGGGGATTATGGCAACCCCTCTTTTCTAAGGGAGAGGCCTTTGTTCAGCAGTGGGTGACTTTTGGCTGCTCATGATGATTATGCGTTAGGTGATAACAAAAAAACAATGGGAATACATTTCGAAGAGTATGACTATCTTTACACCATAATATCGTTACGTTCGTGAAGGAGGAATAAGAAAACCTCTAAGAAAAAGAATCACGCATTTCATTTCAAACTGCCTGATAAGCTGGTGAGATTTTGTAAAATATTCTTTAAGAACACCTTACGAATTAATGATCGGCCAACATCGTTCTAGAAAAAGAAGACCAAGTAGCAAATTGTCTTCGCTGATAACAAACGCGGTAAACATGACAAACAGACGCGAGTAGACGAAGCAATAAATAATGACATTCGTGAATACATAGACGCGATACCAAAAATCGAGTCTCATTACTAAAGCATACAAGTGCTAAAGAAGTAGAGATTTTAAGTTTGAAAAGGATACGCTTATTATTTTACAAGAACTCTTACAGAGATGAAGAATTTAAAAAAGCAGAAATTATTAGAATGAAAAATAAGATTTACATAAATGTCAAGAAAGCTTATGATTGTAAGCCAGGCATACCTATCAGACAGAAAGAACGCAGATTTGTTGGACTTGTTAAACAGAAACTTAATTCCACAGTTCTATAAATAAATAAATAATTTTATTTCAGGTAAGATAACCCATATCAAGCACTAACAAACACAAAATACATTAAATAAATACAACACTCAATTACATCTAAAACCTACGTCCCACACTGCATGCTGCTACATGCCTGCCACAGCAGTGCCGGACGTAGGGACAATCTAGCCGGTTGGCGATCATCTTTAGGACAGTATTGGAGCTAGCCCTCACTCTGCGCACCAAGGACGCACTACGCCTGCGCATGGTCGCGTGGAAGCAGTCCGTGTGCGCCCACGCGAACATACCCGACGTGCTGCAATGGCGGGGCAGCCCCAACATCGCCCTAAACGCGTTATTAAATTGGACACGAAGGGCGCTGTAGCATCTCTGCGTGTAGTTAGCCCACAGGCTACACGTGTACAGCGAGGTGCAGTACGCTCGGAAAAGAGTCACTTTCACCTCGACTGAACAGCGCACGAACCTACGGGCCAACATGTTCGCTCTTATTGACAGCGCCCTCCGCTCCCGTTCGATGTCATCATGATCCCTGAGGTCTATGCTAGGTTTTACAATTCTTTGTAAGGTTTAAATAATACAAAGACGTAAATCTGACTATGTTGTAGTTTACTTTGATTTCTATATTAATAAAATGTTTTTTTCAATATCGACATATTTAGCTGTTATTACTTTAAGTTTAATTAAAAATTTAAAATAATTATTAAGTATAACGTCATAAATCAAAATAATACAGAAATATTTATATATTTATCAGCAACAATGACATATGAGTTTCCTAGCTGTGAAAAAAGTTACATAGCATGTCGTGCATGCTTTTTATACAAGATTTAATATTTTGTCAGAAAACTATACTAATCACACTACATATTTGTCTAAATAAGTCACCTGAAAAATTAACGATAGTCGTATTATTTTAACCTAAAACTTTAAAATTGCTCTCCTGTAAAATGATGTTTTTTGAGAAATGTCGACCTAGTTGCAAATGAGCGATATAAAGATTGAACCATCGAAAACCGTAAAATTATCTAGGTAGGTTATGATCACATTATCGTCTACATAGTTTTACATAATTCATGTTTCTTCAGAAAAAAATATCCGCTCGTAATGAAATTTGCATGGAAACATCATAGTAGTTTACTCTCTCGAATAAAAAAAGAATCATCGAAATCGGTTCATAATTGTCAGAGCAATGTAATGGAGAACATCAGTTTTATGGTTTTTACCAGATAAATTCCTCCACATCGTTCATGGTCCTCCAGGAAGTTCTTATCCGGTTGTAATAAAATTCATACAGATTCAATACAGTGGTTTCTTTTTTCGAATAAAAAAAGAATCATTGAAATTGGTAAATATTTGCCAGAGTTATGACCATTTTTGTCCGACCGAGCGAGTCCGAGCGACTAAAACGTCATCTATATAGGCTTTCTTGCAACTCTCAGTGCGCAGTCACCATTCTTGTTTTTTCAGGAACTACTTATTACTAAGCAATAATTTTTTTATGGGACCCAATTAACAGATTAAAGAATGGATGGAAGAAAGATTTTTTCAAATCGGTTCATAATTGCCAGAGTTATGCGCGAACATGCATAGAAAAAAAAAAAAATATATATATACAGACGAATTGAGAACCTCCTCCTTTTTTGAAGTCGGTTAAAAATAGTATTTATGTTTCTCCTTCTGTGCCATTGCCTACCAGCCAGTATTTTTTATCATTTATGATGGTAAATATTTAGCTCAAATCCGGGTAAATTAAATAATAATTTAGTGAAAAGTAAAAGCCGTGTTACAAAATTGTTGATAATATTTTTAATTACAATTTTAGGCCGCGATTTAACTTAACCGTGGCTGTATAAGTTGGGACATTGTTTGCATAGTTTAAAATTTTTTTGACGGCAGGGAAAATTGCTTCCCAGGGACCGAAAAAATATTGTTTTCATCAGGTAAAGAAAATATTAATAAGAGTATTTTGTATAGATCCGTATTTGGCCATGCACACCAACTTAATACTAACTCATTTTCGACAAGTTTGTTGGTCTAGTAGTTAGATACTCTGGCCGATGCCCAATAGGTCGTGTGTTCGATTTCCACCAAGTGTCAGAGTGTTTTATCTATATAAGTATGTATTTACAAAAGAAGTATATTTATGTGTTCGTATCAGTTGTCTGGTTTCCATAGTATCTAGGCTCTGCCTAGTTTGGTATCAGATGACCGTGTGTGATCGTTCTAGAATATTATTAATAGATGGAGACTGGAACTTTCCTCGGGATATGCAAATAGAGTATGTAAATAGGACATCCAATCGAATTATATCCACCTGATTACCCTATCCGCTTCGATTATGCACATCAATTTAAAATGAAGATTTATTCGTTTCAATTTAAAAATGTCGTCAGTTATCAAATTTTTATAATAATGAATGTGTCGGCCACAAACAAGACCCAGGCTGAACACCACTGCGCAACTAGTGAGCGTCTCAACTACTTAAAATGTGAATATGTAAGAAATTTTAATTTGCTAATTAGATTCTACCCCATAGAATCCTAACAAACCCATGTTGTTCTGAGATAAATGTTTTATTAAGTGTTATATACAATTGATTATACACTGAACCGCAAAGAAAAAGGGTCGGTTAGAAAATCTTCAATATCTTCAAAAGTACCTGACTTTATGAAATAAAGACTAAATTAAAGAATATTTTAATGTGCATAAATGAAAATAAAAATAAAAAAGAATTCAAGCTTTTTATTTTAAATAAATGTAATAAATAATAATAATAATAATACCAGCCCTTGTTAATGTCCCACTGCTGGGCACGGGCCTCCCTTCAAGATGAAGGGGCTTAGGCCATAGTCCACCACGCTGGCCAAGTGCGGGTTGGCGGACTTCACACGTCATTCGAAAGCTAGTTAGGCTTTCTCAGACATGCAGGTTTCCTCACGATGTTTTCCTTCACCGAAAGCTAGTAACAATCGCACAAAGACGATTCGCACATGATTATTTAAAGAAATCAGAGGTGCGAGCCGGGGATCGAACCTGCGCACCTTGTTTCTAAGGCAAGCGCTCGCCCACTGAGCTGTTACAAATGTAAAATAAATAAATATGCGTAGTTTTTCTAGTATTTTCGTAAATGTAGATTGAATACAGAATGACAGATGTGCCGTTTTCACGCATTTTAGTACTTTGTGTTGCCTCCGCGAGCTCGCAATACTGCAGTTATGTGATTTGGCATACTTTTTACTAGGTTTTTGAGGCGATGCTGCGGAATATTCCGCCATTCCTCTATTACAGCTTCTTTCATTTCACGTAGCGTGATTGGCGGCGGATTCCACTGATGTACACGTCGTCCCAGTTCGTCCCATACATGCTCAATAGGGTTTAAGTCGGGCCTGCGTGCTGGCCACTCCACATGTGTGATACCGACATCTTGAAAATAGGCAAACACTATCTGAGCTGTATGCGGGCGGGCATTGTCTTGCATAAAAACGGCATTCTCGCCCATGTCCACCAAAAATGCACCAACGTAGTGATTCAGGACTTCAGTGACACATATTTTTGCAGCTAAAGTTCCATTTTCTATCACCACTAGCTCAGTGCGGCTTTCAGAGGAAATCCCAGCCTACACGTGAACAGAGTCTCCTCCATATGGTACTTTTTCTTCTATACAGGCTTGGTTACAGCGCTCTCTCGGTCTTCTGTACACTCTTCTCATCCCTTCTTGCTTCTATAAACAGAATCTAGACTCGTCTGGAAACATAAATCTTGACCAGTCATTCAGAGTCCAATTCTCGTGTTCTCTACTATAACTCAACCTTGAGACCTTGTGGTGTTTTTCTAGTTTTGGGTCATTTGCAGGTGCAAATGGCCCAAAACTAAAAAAACTTAATGGCTTTAAATTTGCTTCAACCAGACGCCGCTTTACCGTATCCGTACTCAGATTGTTTCTTCCAGCTCGTAAATCATGACTTTTTACATCAACAGCCATAAAAAAGCGAAATCTCAAATTTGTTGACACCATATAGCGATCCTCCCGCGTAGTCGTGCACCTTCTTCGGCCTGTTCCTGGTCTTCGAAGATTGGATCCAGTTTCATGGAAATGCTGGAGTACTCACTGCACTGTAGAAAGAGTCACAACAACAGTTTTTGCTGTATTTCGCTGACTGTCCATCTTCAAGCATTGTCAGGAATCTGGTACATTCTTCAGGGGTTAACGACATGATGACTTCAGAATAATAAAATTTATAAGAAAGAGACACCATACTAATCACTTTTTTTATTGCAAAAGCAAAAAAAAAGTGAATCATTTGATTTGAAATTTTTGGTACTAAATTCATAAACGGCCATTATTTTACATTTTCATTCAAATTCAAATTCAAAATTCTTTATTATGCATAGGCCTCACGGGGGCTCTTACATATTGTCATTTTTTACAACTACCACCGGATCGTAACGCGGCCTCCACTGAGAAGATCCGGCAAGAAACTCAGCGGGCTTGTCTTTTTTCAATTATATAAGATTTTTATTAAACAAATTTACAATAAATATATCTTAAACTATAAGCTTGCAAGAGTACTGCAGTTCAAGCCCACGCAGCTTTATCCTCCAGGTAATCCGAGATTTTATAATAGCCCTTTTTAGACAAATGGCTCTTATTGGTATTAATTTATACAATTATCAAATATAAATAAAAAGGTATTATATATTATTGTATGTGGCTTTAAATATTCTTTAATTTAGTCTTTATTTCATAAAGCTAGGTCGGGTAGTTTTGAAGATATTGAAAATTTTCTAACCGACCCTTTTTCTTTGCGGTCCAGTGTACTTGATTCTTTCTAATATTTTAGCGAATATGCATTACTTAGAGATAGGTCTATAATTTTTTACATTGACTGTCCACTTGTTCGGCCACTGTCCTTTTTTTTATTTATTCTCTTTTGATTTGTTTTTACTACTTTTTTAAAATTCCGATAGCAACACATTGGCACTGATACAATTGTATTTGTGTGAAACAGATGAAATACTATGTTAAAAGAAAAAATACATGAAATAGATTAACAAATGACAAGCCCACTGAGTTTCTTGACGAATCTTCTCAGTTGAAGCCGCGTTGTGAGTTTAATTCTTTAAAATATGACAATTCGAAAGTGCTAATTAATTTTGGCCTATTTGAAATAAACGATTTTTATTTTCATATTCATCTTTTATTTTCGCGGGGAAATATTCAAAAGGTCCCCAGGAGTTGTGGCGCTCGACCGGGGTTTGTGAGGTCGCCGGGAGCTGTAGGGCTCGACCAGGGTATCTAAGTGGGATTCTTACCCATTAAAACCCCCGCGGCTGTCGCATCGGCACATGAGAGGGGATCCCCGGGCTCTCCGGTGGGATCTGCACCAGAGGGGTCAGTGTGTCGCCCTTGAGCCCACCGCTGGGGAGGGGGGGGGGGGTGCGCATTGTAGCCCCCCCGTGAACCTGTCACGGTGCTCACTGGGACGGGGGTCGCAAACTCGCCTATTTACTTGCCCTCCAAAGCACGGAGACGTTTAATTCAAATGGCATTAAACGGTCACCCATCTATGTAGTGACTTTCTTTGACGTTGCTAAACCTGATCGATTGCCATATATTGATAACAAGTACCTATGAGTGTCTCCTTATTTTTTAATAGTATTAGATCATTTGCGTCGAATACATAACCTTTATAAGGTTCCATACCTAAAAGGTAAAAAAGCAACCCTTATGACTTCGTTTGTCTGTCCGTCAGTCTAGATAGACAGATATCACACCTTTAAATTTCAGGAACCAATGACGCTATCGATTGGAAACTTGGAATAGTTTTAGATCTTACTTACCCAGCCTCATCGCAAATGATGAAAAAACAATATTTTTTTATTGGGGTCCTCAAAATTTCAAAGTGAGACTACTTACTATATAAAGTGGGGTATCATATGAAAAGGCTTCATTTGCACATTTCAAAACAGATTTTTATTTTGGTTTATGTCACGTAGTTTTTGGCTGACAATCAAAAATGTCTAAAAAAATTGAAAAAATAAAAAAATTGGTTCCTCTATTATCAATCTGGTATCTTTGAACAAACTCGAAAACACAAAGACGAGATGTTTTTATTTAAAATAAGCAATCATTTATCTGACTCCCCATATTTATTACGTAACGTGCTGGTTCCCGGTACAAGCCTACTTTTTTACTTCTCCGTGTACCTAAAACAAATTATTCTAAGAATCGTTTCATTGTAAGAGATTTCTTTCAACCACTTAAACATCTTCGTGCATAAAGTCGGTTCAACCACCCAATTCTTAATTAATTAACACATTCTAAGTAGAACCTACTTACCTATTTTTAACCGGCTTCAAAAAGAAGGTTCTCTATTCGACGCGTATGTATGTAATATTAATAAAAATGCGTAATATTAATATATGTTAGGCTATGTGGGCTTCTAAGAAAATTTACCAAATTTTATGGATGTATGTATGTATGTATGTATGTTTGTATGTAAGTATGTATGTATGTATGTAGGTTTGTCCGCGGATTTCTCAGAAACTACAGGTCCGATTTCGAAAATTCTTTTTGCAATAGTTTGAGTATTTTTCAACTTAGGGTAGAGTATAAGTTTCATCAAAATCGGTCCAGTAGTTTAAGATATATCAACTTTTTATGTTTTCAGTAAGTTACTGTAACGTAGACGTTCGAGTTGCGTGATAGTGCTGATACCTATTTTTCTAAAATAAAAGTCACTAAAAAGTGTTAAATAAACTATTTTTCAAAAAATAAAAACCGACTTCAAAGTAATTTATCTAAAAAGCATAAAATAACGAAAATATATAGAAGTCGGTGCTAGCACATCATGTTAACTAACACTAGCACCAGCTGACACCGACTTCAATATATTTTCGTTATTTTATGCTTTTTAGATAAATTACTTTGAAGTCGGTTTTTATTTTTTGAAAAATAGTTTTTTACTTCTAATTTTCTCAAATGTTTGGTTTTTTAACACTATGCACTCTATGTTCACTCCATGTACCTAAATTTAATTATTAGTAGAAACTTTGTTGGCTAGACGTTTTAATGAGCTATTTGTTCTGTTTATTTCTCTTTATCTAAATAAATAAATAAATAAATAAAAAACTGTCTATGAGTGTTTCCTTATTATTACTAACTAGCAGTCCCCCGCGACTTCGTTCGCGCAAAGGTTGTTAAAGAAGAAATACCGACCACATTTGTAAGAATTGGACTAATACTGATAATGTCCTGACTGCAGACCCGGTCAAGCACTAGCTTATGTTGAATAAAAAAAAAATAAGATGCCCAGACATAAGGTGGGTATGAAATCCACGAACTATTGGGTAGCGGCCAGGGTGTGCAACTTCTAGACCAACCAACGGTCCCGCCGATTGTTGTACATATTTATGAATATATTTTCTATAAAATATCTTATTTAAATACATCGTACAAAACTACACGCAAGTCGTTATCTGGGTCTATCTATACTTATAATAAAACTGTAACAGGTCCAATTCTGTACATTGAAGATATTTTGAAAATTATATTTGGAGGGCATTCTATAACCGATACTGAGGGCGAAAATGTATTTATTTTTTATTTTTGTCTGTCTGTCTGTCTATCGGTATCACGGCTGCGCATCACGCCGAAACTACTGAATGGATTCAAATGAAACTTGGCATGATTTGAGATCTTACTACGAGGTAGGACATAGGACACTTTTTATCCCGTAATCTAGCACGGTTCTTTTGGGAAAGGGGATTAAAGTCAAAATGGGTACTTGGTTATACGCTTGGTCCGATTTTATCAATTTTTCTTTATAATATAATAAACATTAGTAAGGGAACACTCATAGAGAGTTGTTATCAAGGTTTTGTTTTGTTGTTGTTGGTTTTGGATCGGGTTATGCAACGTTAGGTAAGGTCATTAAATAGATGGGTGGACGTTTAACGCCATTTGAACTAAACGGGTCCGTGCTTCGGAGAGCAAGTAAAAAGTGGGTCCCAGTTTTTAACCGACTATAAAAAAGGAGATTATGTATTCGATGCGAATGTCTGTTATTAAAAGTTTAGTTAACGTAAAAATAGCGCAGGCGGAGCTGCGTGGGTCAACTAGTTACAAAATAGATTTGCATGCGGATTTCATCATTAATAACAGAATTACTACCGGAAACTTATGCATAAGTACACCTACCTTATAGACCTTACTTTTGCCATAATTGGCACCTAGTTATTGTAGTTTGTGATATGCCTAAATAAATTACTATAATATTAGACAAGGGATCACGAGTATCACGACTCGATTACAACCTGTCTCTTCAAATATTTAATCTTAATCAACACCGACTTGAACGCCTAGTAATAAAAGTTTACTTATCTATGAGACCGGTGTACTTTACTAGACTTAAAGTAATAATAATATTAAAGCAAAAAACATAATATTTTTTTAACTAGATAGTCATCGTTCTGCTATGGACCTGCCAGTAAAATATTTTTTAAAAAGAGTACTTAGTGTTAAATATATTTTTATATTTATCTACTACTAGCTGACCCGCGCAGATCCGCTCGCGCTCTTTTTACTCAGAAACCTTTTTGGGCTCATGCACAACACTTTCCTGAAGATCATGATATCATCAAATGCATAGTTTACGATTCTATAAAGGACATACAGATAAACATTCTCTTTTATATACTTATATAGATATACTTAGTTAATTTTTATATTTACAACATAAATAAAATAATGTAATGCAAAACATTGAATTTTGAGCAACGGGTGAAATGAGCTGCAAGTGCCATTCACAAAATAAAATTTATTGCGTAGTAACGCTATTTTCGGCTGGAGAATGAACCGTATAAAGCCCACTGAAATTCGCTCTGTCGTGTCGCGTCGTTTTCCATGATAAAATATTTTGTATCGGGAATGTCGTCGCATGCCTTAAATGTTACCTACTACAAAATGCTTGAACCATTTTTAAGCGTTCTCCGCGTGTAGAAGAACCTTATATTAACAAAATTGTTTATCTACAATATTTTAAATCTGCAAGAGTCTCGTGACGTTTAGAAAGCTCTAACATACGACGCGCTCATAACTCCTATGGACTGTGCCAGGCATCGGTTTCCGACGCCTCTAGCATCTCGCCGGTTTCGATCGAGTTCCAAGTCTTGCATTCTCCCAAAATTTTGGTGTGAACTTTTGAGGGTGGCGTCGAATAATCCACCGCGCAAGGTCGTCGGCCGCATCGATCGCAGGCGACAAGCATCGCGCCTGTGCCGCGCCGCACATGCCGCGCAACAGGCCCTAACTACAATACTCTGTCTATAGCAAAACCAGAAGCAGTTACGTCCAGTCTTAAAGAGGGCGTCACAGGGCGCAGACGGCGCCCCCGACCCTGTCCCGGCGAGTAAACCAAACGCCGAACGCGCGGTATCCGATACGACTAATAACTTTACTGTGCCTGTGATATAACAAAACACCAAAGTAAAGCCATTGTATGTAGAAGACCGATAGACCGACTGTACTAACGACGCTAGTTGTAATGATTGTTTGTTTGACGATTAACCAATGGGTGTGGTTCAATGCCTTACGAGAGCGTAACCGGCGTTTTGGGGAGGGTGGGGTGGATCGTCCACGTGATGCACCATGGCGACGTTTACTACTCGTGGCGAGACGCACCGGTGCATCTGACCCTGCGCGTTGCATCTGCAGACTTTAAGCTCTACTTTTCCTTGTCGTTCCGACGACGCCACGGCAGCCCAATAACAACCTTATACACTACACCAAAAGTCGGTTTTACAAAACAACGCCAACATTGACCCGTAATACTACTTACTAAGATTTGTACGAATTTACTACCTATCATGGATATACATTAGTATTTACATTACCGTTGAAAATTTCCACAGCTCATCTTCCGTGGGATATAGGGGCATGGATTTTAGCCGATTACATTTACAGATTATTTAGGTTTATATTTTTTTTAAACATTATATCGTATGTCAAAAAAATATTGAAGCCAAAACAGCAAGTAATAAACATCGATATGCTATCTATACTATATCGATGAGTAAAAGCAATAAATTGTTTTTTTAATACTTTTTTAATGTCCCATAAGAACAGGTAACTAAATATTTACTATGAAATAAGGAAGGTTATGTTTTTCGAGTGTATGGCCTACGGCCTCAACTCCTTAATGGATTTTAAATTATTATAATATTAGATATTATTATAGTCTTAGTTGTGGATGTCCAAGTGACACTGCACAGCCTATAGTACATTTTATTTTAACTGATATGATGTAGCCCACGTACTGCTGCTACCTTGGTAACATAAAATTCACTCAAAAGTGTGAAAATACACACATCAAAAGTGTCTAGGGATCAAGCATTTTTAAGCGGATTTCTTGAGATTGAGATGTGGCTTTGTAATAAATTTATGATTTTATAAATTTATATGGATCCTTTTTGGTGCATTTCATAATTTGAATCAGGAACTGTGAATCAAATTCGAGTAAAAGATGAAAATCAGCTGTCAATATTTTCCCTATAAAAACATACAACGCATTGAAGACATTATTAGTGCTACTGTTTCCCTACTACTGATTAAAACCAACGTTATTATGGAGCGGCGACGTCATTTAAGCAGGGAAGAAATGCTCAGAGCCGTGGGAATGATAGAAGCTGGTTCCCGGCAACGTACTGTGGCTTTAGCTCTGAATACAAGTCAGAGTGTTATCAGTCGACTTTGGACACGTTACCGAAGCACTGGTACCGTGGCTGAGCGCCATGGAGGACGGTATCGCTGCACCACACGGAGACAAGACCGATATATTCAAATCTTAACTCGAAGAGCTCCAACAATAACTGCCATGATGTTAGCCGTGAGGCTTCATCACTCTTCAGGGAACTTAATTAGCGACCAAACAGTCAGAAACCGCTTGCATGAAGTGAACCTTCATTCCCGAAGACCGCTACGGGTACCACCTATAGCAATGCACAATCGTAGGATTCGATATCAATGGGCTCTTGAACACAGAAATTGGGCAGAAGAACAATGGCGTTTCGTGTGCTTTTCTGATGAGTCTCGTTTTGGTATGAGACCGGATACAAGACGTATACGACACTGGAGAACCCCTGGACGCCAACAGCGATTAAAATCCTGCCAGGAAGTCCATCCTTATAGTGGTGGAACCATCATGGTATGGGCGGGTATTTGGATCGGCGGAAGAACTGAGTTGATTTGGATCAGAGGCAACCTCAACGCTCAAATTTATGCTGAGACGATTGTATCAGACGTCATCGTTCCTCTACAAGTGCAAATCGGTCCCTTATTTCAGTTAATGCATGATAATGCACGACCGCACACCGCAAGAGTTGTAAGACAGACTCTCGCCGCAGCTAACATCAATGTCCTGCCCTGGCCTGCTCAGTCGCCAGACTTGAACCCGATTGAGCATGCATGGGATATGCTACAGAGAAGAGCTCTGCCGAATATGGAGGGTATCCAGTCGCAAGAAGACCTTTTTTTTGTTGTTGCAACGAACATGGGCGGCCATTCCACAGCGTGTTTTGGATGAACTCATTTTGAGTATGCCAAACCGATGTTCTTGTGTTGTTAGTGTTCGCGGTAGAAACACGGATTATTAATTGTTTAAGTTACCCAATAAAATTTTAAAGAAAACTGTTATTTCAGTCTTTTTTCGAACTTTTGTGTTAGTGGTTCAAATGTCAAAAATCCCTTTATTAGGAAAATGGCAAATTTCTTTATTAATGCAAAGGTGACTTGGTTTATCGTTACTGTGACAAACGAAAACACTTTATTTGATGAATCCTTAAAGAAAATTTTAATTAATATCAATCAGGAGAAAAGTTATTGCAAAAATATATGTTGATCCCTAGACACTTTTGATGTGTGTATAATATGTATTTACAGAAAACTAAAAACCGACTTCAAATCGGTATCTGCACCGACTGGCACCGACTTCAATATATTTTCGCTATTTAATGCTTTTTAGATAATTATCTAATTCTTTGAAGTCAGTTTTTATAATTCTGCTTTTTCAAATTTTAAATGAAATATAATATGCTGTTGTGGTTTGCTAGCGTTATTCAATAGGTATTATTATCTAATATTTAAAAAAGATTCCATTAATTGTTCAGATTTTCACGTTTATTTCATGATTTTGTATTAATTTCTATAAAATTCAGTAAATATTAAAAAAAATCATTATTCTCTATAGCCGGTTGCAGAAAATGTATGTTCAAAATATAAACTATGATAGTACAAAAAACTCGACTGCAAACAAACAAAATGGATTATTTTATATGTAGGTACATATTTGCAAGAAACATCTTGGGTACATGTGTATAATTTCAGACCTTTTGTTTGATACTCTTATTGATGTTTTTGGAAGTAAATAAATATAACAATGGTGAATCACCGCCGTTATATTATTATTTTTAAAATATATCTATACAAAAATATTCACTCAGGCTATAATTTTTCGGAATATGGTCGAGAAGTCCTAAGAATGACAAGCTAAATGCGATTAACTAATAAGTACCTATATTCATCATTATAATAACTTGCGTTCACGTTATCTCGCAACTCGAACGGCTATGCAGTAACATAAACAGTCTATCTATACATATAAAATTACTTGCCCTGACTGACTGACTGACTGGTTCATCAACGCACAGGCCCAACCGCTGAACCTATAAAGCTGAAATTTTGACAGTAGGTTAGGTAGGTTCTTCTTATGACGTAAGCATCCACTAAGAAAGGGTTTTTAAAATTCGACTCCTAAATCAGTTAAATGGGGTGTTTTCTTTTGTATGAAACTTTTTATTTTATGGTTCGATTGACTTGAAATTTACTGAAAGATTATCTAAATAAAATAAATCAATACGTGTTTCGCGAATTTTCAAAAACAACCTTTGGATGTTAGGTTAGGTTAGGTTAGTATTTTGTAAAAAAAAAATAGCTGGCGAAGCCGCCGCAAATTGCTAGTATCTTATAAACCGATGTTGATGAAACTTGTACTCTTCCCTAATTTCAAATAAACTAAAACTATTGCAATAAAATACCACAGTCAGATTTATAGTTTCTATGAAATCGGGTAACAATTCTACTTACATACAAACATACATATATACACTCATGAGATTTAGTACATTTGTTTAGAAGCTCACATAGACGAACATATGTGAATATTACACATTTTTATTAATATTACATACATACGCGTCGAATACAGAATCTCCTTTTTGAAGCCGGTTAAAAATATTGAAAAAGCTGTGAGCTGTTATTACTACTAACAGCTCACTGGATCTAGTAACCAACTTTCTGCTCTACCATCTAACCTTGATCACCATCGGTGTACCCTAAATCCAATCCATTCAACGCATTATTTATTTAACCTACGTCGTCGTGACTTTCCTGCCGATATATTAATATAATATATAGCGGTGATTTGTTCACCGCTGCACCAAGTCATTGGAAATGGAGCTATGATTCACGTATCCAGCCTATGAGCCTCAATGCTAATTATCATGTTCAGAATATTGTTACTGTTGTTGTAATTTACGTGTAGGTAGGTAAGGTAGGTACATACCATTGATAGGTACGTTTACTTCAAACAGATTCAATCGAGTCTCGCAAATAGACAATTTAATCCGAAAGGCTTATATTTTAAATAAATATATGTACATACAAACCTATGTACTCTCGCGGTCACGAACGGACGCAACGTTGAAATTAATTCGTTTTAAAAACGAGCGCGCATTCTCGTCTCGTTTACTGATTGACGGTTAACTTTGAATACATTAACATGAGAGTAAGTTAAATTTAGTCCGTTGATTTAACGCTCATCGCTAATATGTACTATGTAATAATAATGATTTCTAATATTTTCGCAAATACTACACATTGAAATGAAACTAATTTTACGGATTATATCGCAGTTTATTTATGATTTTAATTACCCGACGTTTCGAATACTTTGAATGCTGTAAAGTATTCGAAACGTCGGGTAATTGAAATCCTTATAGTCTAAGTTGAAATCATAAATAAACTGCGATATAATCCGTAAAATTAGTTTCATTTCAATGTGTAGTATTTGCGTAAATATCAGAAATCATTATTATTACATTTTATTTAATAAAGCCCCCGAACATTAACGAGGTGTTATAAGTGTGACATAGGCAGTCTGTCTGTGGCATATAGCTAAGGAGTGGATGGATTTGAGTCTGTTTTTTTTGGGATTGATAGACGCTGTTGGCCGCAGATGGCCATTACAGCTTCACCGGACAATAGGAGGCGAGCGCTTAAAGCGCTCTAGCCTTTACGGCAGAAGTAGCGACGAGTTCAAGGGCACCTCAGGGAGGCACGGCCTCGGCTTGGGCTGTCGCTTAAGAGAGGGCTGAGTTTACCACCGGTTCACAACGCGCCCCCACTGAGAAGAACCGGCAAGAAACTCAGTGGGGTGATGCACGTCGTTGAGATCGCATACATACGACCCTTCGGCCTCGCCGGCGAGACCGGAGTCTGATAGCTAGTGTAGCATACGATTGTCGGGGAGGGTTCGGCGCATCCCGGTCCAGTAGGACCGTCATGGGGTCAGGAGGGTCGAGCAGTCCGTGCCGTGGTCTGCGGCGCGAGTCAGAAGCTGCACTCGCGTAAGTCATAATGGATTTGAGTCTATGCGAGCATCTGTACCTACTGTATTACGACTTCCGCGTAAATGTAAATCTATAGGTACTGTAATAAAACTCAGAGCACTTTTTCTGTAGGTACATTGAATATTTTTCCAAAATTTCTATGTGGGTTATCCCCACATATTATGTATAATAATTGTATTTATGGGTATTTTTATATGTTTTTCTTTTATATATATAGCCATATAGTTGTTGTATTTATGTATGAATTGTAATAAGTAGGTATATGTAAACATTTTACTTTTTTTTATCCACCTTTGTGATTTAACTCACTCTATGCCTCTGGGTTTGCTGGAAGAAAACTAATTTATTAATTGTAATACTTTTAAATATGTAATACTATATGTAAACATTTTACTTTTTTTTATCCACCTTTGTGATTTAACTCACTCTATGCCTCTGGGTTTGCTGGAAGAAAACTCATTTATTAATTGTAATACTTTTAAATATGTAATAAGTACTTTAAACTTTTAAAACCGTTTTGTCTGTATATTTGTGTACAATAAAGAATAATAATAAACAATGGAACTACTGGGAACAATCCCAAATCTGTGATAAGTTTCTTGGTCCTACGAGTAATATATTTGATTTTGAATCTGAAAGTCAGTTTCTAGAAGATAAAGCACCAGCGTAATAACTGCACTCGCTGGATATGGAATTGAATGATAACATTTGGAACAAAAAAAAAGTTATTTGACTATTTAGTCAAATACTTCTAAAGCGTTATAGTATTTACTTACTCGATATTACCAGATATACTCTTTGTTGTACACACAAACTTACACATAAAATTAAAGCACATAGGTAAATCTTCATTCCCAAAACGGGAAACGAGAGTTATGAGGATGCCAAATCTTATAGTCCTATCAGTCTTACGTGATTCTTTCTTAAGACTTTGGAGAAGATGATAGACAGATATTAAGAGATGGCCCATTAAGGAGACGACCGCCTCATGACATGCAATGCGGGTACCAACCGGGTAAGTCTACGGAGACGGCACTGCACTATGCAGTCAACCGAGCAGAACATGCATTGGAGCGTTTTTGGATACTGAAGGGGCGTTCAATCGGACGACCTTTGATCCAATAAGAATCTCAGCACAAAATTATGGCATAGAGGCGACAATTGTTAAATGGATTTTTGGATAGACAGTCATTTTTGGCTTCTGAATAAGTAGAGCTAGTGACCCATCCCGCATATAGTCCAGACCTGGCACCATGCGATCAAGCTGGTAGCCACAAACAATCAGTTAAAAATCATACAAGTAAATTCATTTCAGTTAAAGTAATTAATCCACTGTGTGCTTAATACTAAACAAATAGCTATCAAATTGTATTGATGAAAGCAACTAGGCTTTATAGTTTCATGTCCCATACTAATAAACTAAATAAATTATTTTACTATAAAAACAACATACCTACAACATAATCTGAATAAATCTACAACATTGAATAATTTATACCTGAAAGTAGGTAATCGCCAATTAAATTAAATAACACACTGCACTGGCTAATATACCGGTAACTAATTTATATAGGATAAAGCCCAAAAAGAGTATTAATGCATATCGTCATCGTGTTAGAAAATAAAACATTATTTACGTAAGTACGACTCGCTACACAAAATGGACGTCACGTAAATTCGTCACCGAAGTCTGTAGGCTGAGAATTTCTTTGTATTTATGATTTATAGGGACATCCAGCGGAAGTAGATAGAATCATGAAACAGAACTTGCCTAGCCATTATAGAGTAAGCTATTGCTAGCTAGTAAATTGCACATTGCAACCTAGATGGCGTTGCAACCAAAAGTGCGAATGCAATTTTTTTCTGAGGTGCCTTTTCTGCGTTGCGATGATTTTTGTATAAGTTTTTCATTTTATCATTTGTTTTGACAATGTGATGCGATAATAGTAGACTAAAAATAATAGGTAATCATTTATCACGTTTAAAGCACACTAGCTTTTCGTGACAAATGTGTACCAAGCTGTTTTGATGTTGATCATGCCCGGAGTTTTTAATTGGCATCGGCCTTGTTTCCTTATTGTTTTTGTGATATTTTCATACATAAAGATTGAACCATCGAAGACGGTAAAATGATCTAGGTAGGTTATGATCACATTATCGTCTACATAGTTTTACATAATTCATGTTTCTTCAGGAACAACAATCCGATCGTAATGAAATTTGAATGGAATCATTGTAGTAGTTTACTCTCTAGAATAAAAAAAGAATCATCGACATCGGTTCATATTTGTCAGAGTAATGTAATGGACATCAGTTTTATGGTTTTACCAGATAAATTCCTCCACATCGTTCATGGTCCTCCAGGAAGTTCTTATCCGGTTGGGTTAAAATTCATACAGATTCATAACAGTAGTTTCTTCTTTCGAATAAAAAAATAATCATTGAAATTGGTAAATATTTGCCAGAATTATGCGCATTTTTGTCCTTAACAAGCGACATAAAGTCATCTTATAGGCGTTCCTGCAGTTTTCCTGCGCAGTCACCATTCTTGTTTTTTCAGGAACTACTTATTCGTAAGCAATAATTTTTTATGGGACCCAATTAACGGATTAAAGAATGGATGGAAGAAAGATTTTTTCAAATCGATTCTTAATTGCCAGAGTTATGCGCGAACATACATAGAAAAATATATATATATACAGACGAATTGAGAACCTCCTCCTTTTTTGAAGTCGGTTAAAAATGCGTCTTCTTCATAACCTTTAAAGGAGTTTTTATTCCACACACATTAATATGCAGATGATACCCAGCTGATACCCGTTGTAGAACGTCATAATTTTGTCTTTAAGGAATGAAAATCTTGAAATAATCACCTAACGCCAATCACCTAGGCTTTGATCCATTTTCGTCGTATCTGCCACATTATATTTTTCAGGCTTTTTACCATTACTCTCGAAAGAAGATCCATTATAATTTCAATTTCTTTCAGTACCTACCTACAGTATAATATCCCATAAGTTTAAAATTCACATCTCATATTTGGCAGCTTATCATGTATTTTTTAACAGCTATCTTATTAAGAATAATTTGATGATTTTAGTGCCCATTTGCAATTATAGTTTTTATTTAATCGACTAAGGTTGCGCTATTAGGTGCAGATTATGTAAGCCCTACTAAAACTTTGTAAACAGATTTTTTTAATATTATCGATTGTAGGTTTTGAAGTGAATATCTTTTTTAAATATTTGCATTAAGTAATAAGTGTCAGCAGTATTTCACATTATTTTTCTGACCCTGATTGTTGCAAATTGTTGTTGGAATAACGGCATTCAAGTCGATGGTTTTGTCGCTGACAGGCGTGCGCACGCACTATTTTGAGACCAACATTGTGGCAAATATTTTTGAAAATATATCATTCTTTCTAAAAACTATTAAAATATACTCGGTTGTACGTAAGATCTTACAATATAACTTCACCAAAACGTAAATGCCTTAGGAGTTACCAAAAATGTCTCTGGAGTTACCACCAAAGTAACGCAATATACATGTAACTCAATAGACAATTGTTATATTTTCCTAAAAACTACACATTCAAATATGAATTTGGGGCATGGCGTTATCTGTAATCGAAAACGTTTGTTTAATATTTTAAATCCTCTGATAATCATACATAAATTTTAAACTTACACCAAGAAATTGCGGTAACTCAGTGGATGACACAAAAACATACGCACTTTCTACTACCGTTCTTCCCGAATTGGCGGGTCAACGGCAGTTTCAAAAGGCTCTATCGCGTCTTGCAAGTAAAAGTTATTATAAAAGCAACCCTTTTACAACATATAGATGGCTCTATATGTCGTAAAATGGTACCATGTATTTTGTAACTAAATTCTTAAACGTAACTCAGTATACAGTACAGTATACAGTGAGGGACACAATTTCAAGTTTTTTTTTTCGTTAAAGTGATTGGACTTACTGCTGTTTTGTATTACACACAATAAACTTCATTACGCTGTTATATTCTATAGTAAAAATTAACCGCAAGCGAGTAGTACATTCTATTCTTTAGTAGTAAAAGTTCATTTTTAATCAAAGTTAAAAAAATGTCTTGGTCCTCGGAAGCCAATATTTTGTATGGGGCGAATATTTTGTATGCTGAGTTACCATAAAATTTCATAGAAAAAAATGATTTTCGTAAATATATTCCAGTTCCCTGTTGTGCCTAATAATCTAAGATAGTATTGTGATATTACTTTTTTGACCCAAATATCTATCAAATTGTATTGATGAAAGCAAGGCTTTATGGTTTCATGTCCCATACTAATGAAATAAAGAAATTATTTTACTATAATAACAACTTACATATTTAATAGGTAGGTACTATTTTGGTATGGTAAGTACATAAATGTTATCATACATTCATAATATGCGACACAGTTTTAAACAAATGTAGCTATTATCGTACTTGTGTAAATCTGTTTTAGTTCCAATAAAATATATAATCTGAATAAATCTACAACATTGAATAATTTATACCTGATAGTAGGTAACGTCATCGTGTTAGAAAATAAAACATTATTTACGACTCGCAACACAAACTGGACGTCGATATAGGTTTAAAGAGTTTATTCTCATAAAAACATAAAGTTCATTTACAATGAGATACAAATGACAGATATAGTGTTCAGATTGATTCTGGAGTGTAAGAACAACAGTGTTGTCATAGTTTTTGTATGTATGACTTAAGTTTCTTTTTAAACATTTTAATGTTGTCACATTCTTTTATTTCGTTTGGTAAATCGTTGTACAGCTGTATTCCCTCAACCAATATCGTTTTCTTTCCATAGTTCGTTCGCGCAAGGGTAAGCTGGAGTTTATGTTTATTTCGTAAATTGTGTGAATATATTTTTTTATGTATCTGTGTATTGGATTTGATGGAACCAGTACTTATTTTTTTAACTATTAGACAGGTGTAATATTTGTATAATTGTGTGAGATTAAATATTCCTGTTTTACTATAGAGTAGCTTTGTAGAAGTGAGATAATGATAGTGATAGAGTACTTTAATTATCTTGTTTTGAGTCCGTTGTAACGTGTTTAAATGCGTTTTTGCTGCGGATCCCCATATTTCTATTAAATATTCCAATTGCGACTTTACTAAGGAATTATAAATCATTGTGCGGACATTTTTTGGAATACAATTTCTAATTTTCGATAATGCTCCTATTAAAGAAGATAATTTTGTTTTGTCATGCTCAATGTGATATGGTAAAATCAATAACAGTCGTCACCGAAGTCTGTAGACTGAGAATTTCTTTGTATTTATGATTTATAGGGACATCCAGCGGAAGTAGATAGAATCATGAAACAGAACTTTCCTAGCCATTACAGAGTAAGCTATTGCTAGCTAGTAAATTGCACTTTGCAACCTAGATGGCGTTGCAACCAAAAGTGCGAATGCTTTTTTTTTCTGAGGTGCATTGCATTTGCCTTTTCTGCATTGCGATGATTTTTGTATAATTTTTTCTTTTTATTATCATTTGTTTTGACAATGTGATGCGATAATAGTAGACTAACGATAATAGGTAATCATTTATCATGTTTAAAGCACACTAGCTTTTCGTGACAAATGTGTACCAAGCTGTTTTGATGTTGATCATGCCCGGATATAAGTTTTTAATTGACATCGGCCTTGTTTCCTTAATGATGTATTTGAAAACCAGACTTTATGACGTGTATTATAATCAAAAATCTAAATCTATGATTATAATGTTACTGTACCTAAATACATAAGCACCTATATTATGATAGACGGTCCTATTACAGAAATTCTAATATAACAGATATCAATTTCTATGTATGTTACCTAGTCTCCTTTTTAACCGACTTCAAAAAAGGAGGAGGTTCTCAATTCGTCTGTATATATATATATATATTTTTTTTTTTCTATGTATGTTCGCGCATAACTCTGGCAATTATGAACCGATTTGAAAAAATCTTTCTTCCATCCATTCTTTAATCCGTTAATTGGGTCCCATAAAAAATTATTGCTTAGTAATAAGTAGTTCCTGAAAAAACAAGAATGGTGACTGCGCACTGAGAGCTGCAAGAAAGCCTATATAGATGACGTTTTAGTCGCTCGGACTCGCTCGGTCGGACAAAAATGGTCATAACTCTGGCAAATATTTACCAATTTCAATGATTCTTTTTTTATTCGAAAGAAGAAACCACTGTATTGAATCTGTATGAATTGTATTACAACCGGATAAGAACTTCCTGGAGGACCATGAACGATGTGGAGGAATTTATCTGGTAAAAACCATAAAACTGATGTTCTCCATTACATTGCTCTGACAATTATGAACCGATTTCGATGATTCTTTTTTTATTCGAGAGAGTAAACTACTATGATGTTTCCATGCAAATTTCATTACGACCGGATATTTTTTTCTGAAGAAACATGAATTATGTAAAACTATGTAGACGATAATGTGATCATAACCTACCTAGATAATTTTACGGTTTTCGAAGGTTCAATCTTTATGTATGAAAATATCACTAAAAAGTTTAAAATAAAATCTTTTTAAAAAAAAATTGAACCGACTTCAATATCACTGAAAAGTATAAAATAATTTAAATATTATTGAAGTTGGTGCCAAATATACACAGCAGGTACGCTAACACCAACTTCAATAATATTTAAATTATTTTATACTTTTCAGTGATATTGAAGTCGGTTCAATTTTTTTTTAAAAAGATTTTATCATCACAAGGTTGAAGATCGGGTGACAGTGTCAGCGATTAATGCGCAGCAAGACAGTAGGTAGAATATCTCCTTTTGACCTGAATAATGAAAGCTTTGTTCTTAACGCAGTTCGTCGTCACATTCATTATTTACACCTAGTTTTAGAGTTGGTCCCGTTTTGGGAGACAGAGCAGGACTCGTTTACTTATTACTGGGGTACTTACCCGAGCTGTACGAGACGCAATAAAATACTAACATTTTTGAGGAATGTGTAGGACATCGAGCGACTTTGAGGTTTATGTTTATTTTTATTGATTTTGATCTGTAGGTATTCCTTGAACAAAAGTAAAGTGGCTGAGCCGTTGAAACCCAAGTTACTGGTTACACTGGTGGAAACATGGATTTTAGAGGCGGTGAAATGCCATGGATGTTATACATCATAATTAGGAATACACGTATTGTATTTGTACATATTCGCATTTTATTCTTTGACTTTACTAGAGTGCTAATAATTGTGGCTGAACTCTACTAAACTTTGACCATACACTTCTTCACTTTTACGCCATTCCCAACAAAAGTTCGTTCGTAGGTATGTGACGAACTTTGTTGATCATATTAAATGAATCACTTCATAATGCTAAATAAATCATTCAGTCAGTCAGTATAAAAGTACTATCATTTATGTGGTAAAATACAATATTCATATGCGCTATCGTACACAAACATGACAATTTTAAATTACATTAAAAATTTAACACTTTATTACAATTATTTTACATTAACTACATAGACGGTCGAGCCATCAGCAGTCACCATCCATGGATGCGCGTGATATCGAGTCACTCCTTGACCTGGACAACGCGGTCATTCTGGCCGGCGACTTCAACTGCAAGCATGTCAGGTGGAATTGTAACGTCACCACCGGCAAGGGCAGGTGCCTCGACGGCTTGGTCGACGTTCTCGACTTTGACGTCATCGCACCTATGCGCCCGACCCATTATCCCAATAATGTCAATCACCGCCCCGATATCTTAGACATGGCCCTCCTGAAGGGCGTGACCCTCCGGTTGCGCTCCTTAGAGGTTCTCCATAAGCTAGATTCTGACCACCGACCGGTCCTAATGGAACTAGGTCCGCCACCCATTTCCCAGCCGGTCACTAGGACCGTTCTGGACTGGCATCAGCTAAACACCTGTTTAGCCGATGCCGACTCTCCGAATCTTGCCCGCTTCCCGGCGCAAATCTCGTCCCCTCAGGACACCGACCAAGCGATCGGCGCTTTCACCGATCATCTCAAATCGGCCATCAGCCAGTCCTCCCGGCAGGTTGAAGCGGACAACTTTTACGCTGTGCGCTTCAAGCTGCCCGATGACATTAGGGAATTAGTCCGCGCTAAAAACGCGGCTATTCGCGCGTACGACTCCTACCCCACCGATGCCAATCGGGTCCGCATGCGTGCTTTGCAGAGGGACGTGAAGCGCAGCATCGCGGAACTCAGGGAGGCTCGATGGGGAGGGTTTCTAGAGGAGATCTCGCCGTCACACCAGGCTTACTGGCGGCTCGCGAGATCCCTCAAAACCGACACCGTAGCTACCATGCCCCCCTTGACCCGCCCTTCAGGCGACCCACCCGCGTTCGAGGACGACGAGAAGGCTGAGGTTCTCGCTGACTCTCTAGAGAGTCAGTGCACACCCAGCTCCGCTCCCGTCGATCCGGCGCACCTCGATCTTGTGGATAGGGAAGTAGAGCGCAGGTCCTCACTCCCTCCCACCGAATCCCTCTCCCCGGTCACGCAAACCGAGGTGGAAGACCTGATCAAAGGCCTTAAGCCGAAGAAAGCACCGGGCTCCGACGGCATCTCCAATCGCGTTCTCAAGGTTCTCCCTGTCCATCTGATATGTCTTTTAGTGACTATCTTCAACGCAGCCATGTCCCACTGCGTCTTTCCTGCCGAATGGAAAGACGCGGATGTAGTAGGTATCCCTAAGCCGGGTAAGCCTCGCAGCAGCCCTGCGAGCTACCGGCCTATCAGTCTTCTCAAGTCTCTCGGCAAACTCTATGAGCGCTTGCTATTAGCGAGACTCAAAGACTTTGTCAGTTCTAATAATATCCTTATTGACGAGCAGTTTGGCTTTCGAACCAGACACTCTTGCGTCCACCAGGTGCACCGCCTCACGGAGCACATCCTGACCGGTCTCAACCAGCCCAAGCCCGTCTACACAGGCGCCCTATTCTTCGATGTTGCCAAGGCCTTCGACAAGGTCTGGCACAACGGCTTGATATACAAGCTCTTCCAGTTAGGAGTCCCCGATAGGCTCGTACTCATCATACGAGATTTTCTCTCGAATCGTACCTTTCGATACCGGGTCGAAGGTACGTTTTCTTCGCCTCATCCTATACAGGCCGGAGTCCCTCAGGGCTCCGTGCTCTCTCCCCTCTTGTTCAGCCTGTTCACGAACGACATTCCTCGTTCGAGCAGAGTCCAACTCGCCCTTTACGCGGATGACACCGCTCTCTACTATTCCCATAGGAACATGTCCTTTTTAACGCGTGCTCTTCAAGCCGCAGTCGACGCCCTGGGTCAATGGTTCCGTACGTGGCGCATAGAGGTGAACCCGGAGAAGAGTGCCGCGGTGGTCTTCTCCCGGGGACCCGCCAATATGTTCTCCGCGCGGAGCCTTCGGCCCAACAGACGACTAGCTCCAATATCCCTATTCAATCGCCCTATCCCCTGGACTAGGAAGGTTAAGTACCTCGGAGTCACCTTGGACTCCCGCATGACTTTCGGCCCGCACATTAGGTCCGTCCGCAATCGAGCGGCTTTCGTATTAGGTCGCCTGTATCCCCTTCTCTGCAAGCGGAGTAAAATGTCGCTTAGAAATAAGTTGACATTATACAAAGCTTGCATTCGCCCTATCATGACTTACGCGAGTGTAGTTTTCGCGCACGCCGCCCGCACCCATATAGATAGCCTCCAGGTTATCCAGAATCGTTTCCTCCGTCGCGCCGTCGGTGCCCCGTGGTACATGCGGAACGTAGATCTGCATTCCGATTTCAAATTAGATCCCCTTCGTAAGTTCCTCAAAGAAGCGTCGAAACGCTACTTTGAATCCGCGTCCCGTCACGCGAACAGTTTAATCCGCGCCGCCGCCGATTACGCCGCTAGTCCTTCTGACTCGCGCCGCAGACCACGGCACGTACTGCTCGACCCTCCTGACCCCATGACGGTCCTATTGGACCGGGATGCGCCGACCCCTCCCCGACAACCGTATGCTACACTAGCTATCAGACACCGGTCTCGCCGGCGAGGCCGAAGGGTCGTACGTATGCGACCGCAACGACGTGCATCACCCCACTGAGTTTCTTGCCGGTTCTTCTCAGTGGGGGCGCGTTGTGAACCGGTGGTAAACTCAGCCCTCTCTTAAGCGACAGCCCAAGCCGAGGCCGTGCCTCCCTGAGGTGCCCTTGTGCTCGTCGCTACTTCTGCCGTAAAGGCTAGAGCGCTTCAAGCGCTCGCCTCCTATTGTCCGGTGAAGCTGCAATAGCCATCTGCGGTTAACAGCGTCTATCATTCCCAAAAAAAAAAAAAAAAAAAAAAAAAAAAAAAAAAAAAAAAAAAAAAAAAAAAAAAAAAAAAAAAAAAAAAAAAAAAAAAGAATGCGCGTGGTACGCTGTAACTAGACATGTGCGCCGCGCCGGCGCCGCCACGCCGCGTCAACCCCGCGCGCCGCCGCCGCCGCCGCCACTTGTTGCTCGGCGTGGGTTAGGCTAACAAGTGCCATTTTGGCTCGGGCTTTTTTAAGTGTTTCGTTTTAAAATGTCAATCATCATCATTAGTTTACATCAATCCACAGCATAGGCCTCTCCCAAGGCACGCCACTGAGTCTTATCTTCGACTCTTCTCATCCAGTTTCTGCCAACCACTTGACTTCTCCTGGTTACAGGGCGTCTCACGTTACTCTTCCCGATTTACAGTCTCCACTTCAGAAACAGTTTACCCGACGGTCATTGGTTCTGCGGCAAATATGACCAGCCCATTGCTACTTCAGCTGGCTAATCCTTTGAGCCGCCGCCACTTGTTGCTCGGCGTGGATTAGGCTAACAAGTGCCATTTTAGCTCGGGCTTTTTTAGATGTTTCATTTTAAAATGGCAATCATCATCAGTCTACAGCAGTCCACTACTGGGCATAGGCCTCTCCCAAGGCAGGCCACTGAGTCTTATCTTCGGCTCTTCTCATCCAGTTTCTGCCAACCACGTGGCTCCTCTTGGTCACAGGGCGTCTCACATTACGCTTCCCGATTTGTGGTCTCCACTTTAGAACCAGTTTACCCCGACGGTCATTGGTTCTGCGGCAAATACGAACAGCCCACTGCTACTTCAGCTGGCTAATCCTTTGAGCTATGTCGGTCACTTTGGTTCTCGGGCGAATCACTTTATTCCGTATTTGTTCCCTTAGAGAAATGCCCAGCATGCGTTACCTCTCTCCATAGCCCGCTGAGCGACCTTGCATCGGTGAACTAGTCGTACAGTGAGAGCCCACGTCTCGGCTCCGTATGCCATCACGGATAAGACGCACTCTATTAAAAACTTTAGTCTTCTAACATAGCGCTATCGGCGACGAGAAAACTCGATGAAGTTTTTCGAATGCTGCCCAGCCTAGCTGTATTTTCCTTTTGACTTCCTTCTCCTTTGACTATTTTTTGGGACAATCGCACCACTATTACTCCTGTAAGCCAGGATCTACAGTGGCCACCACTGAAGACACCGATATTTGATCCTCCGCGAGCCCTTGGGAAACGTTACGTCTTGGCACCCGCAAGAAATTTCATTAAAAAGGTAGATAGGAGGAGTTGGAAAGGCTTAAATTTTACTTCCCTCCTTTACAAAACGGGGGACAAGCAATGAATTAACAGAAGGTCGATATACTCCTGACCTGACCTAGCCTAGGTATATATACTCCTGAACAACTTGGAGAGGAACCCCATTGACGGCAACTGAGCCCGGAACAACGTGCTCGTTTATAATAACTTTGGTTTTACCCAAATTCATCCGGAATCCGATGCGGTGAGAAGAATCAGCCAGCTCATTTAGCATTCGTTGCAGGTCTTGCAGTGTCTTGGCCATAGCGATGATAGCGTCCGTGAATCGTTAGTGGGAGATATACCTGCCAATGATATTTATGCCCCGGGCCCTTTTCAGTCCAGCGTCTTAACGATATACTCTAAAGCGTTAGTGAAGAGTTTTAGGGATATAACATCCTCCTGTCTCACTTCTCGGCATAGGTGGACATGATCAGATCGCTGGTTCTGTATCAGGTCTCGATGGAGTCAAAAGCCTTCTCATAATCCACAAACGCTAAGCACAGGGCCTGATTATATTCTTCAGTCTTTTGTACAATCTGCCTAACTGTGTGTATATGGTCGTTGGTTATTCTAAGCTCGTTGGTGCTATACCCGCTTCGAAACCCGGTCTGCTCTGGAGGTTCAATCGAATTCGTCGAGACTTCGTGCAAGAACTGTCTTGCCTACTTGCCGTTCGGTTTAAAATGACAAGTTTATTAAATACTAGCTTGAGTGAACTCGCTATGACCGTGCTTTATGATGCTAAAACTCGTAGTTTTTGTTGGAAGTACTTTAAAAAACTTGTTATTACTGAAGAAAACAAAAGAAAATAATTTTGTGCGTAGCAAAAACAATTGTTTATTTTTATATTTTACATAAATAAAACGAGTCATTGCATTATTGCTTATTTTATAAAGCTTTTTTGATAGTTCACATAAATTAGCCACGCCGCCGGCGCTACGCCGCCGCCGAGCTAGATTCATCAGCACGTCGGCCGCCGCCACAAAATTCGGGGGCGGCGCACATGTCTAGCTGTAACACAAACACACACGAACATTCGCGCAAGCGCCCTGCGCCGCCTACGTCTTACAAATTTTCGATCAGGTCACATGTCCTGACGCGAATTTAACATTTTTTTTCCAAAAAGGTGCACAGCGCCGCTAAAGTAGTTTTCACTTCAAAAATATTTTATAAGTAGGTACTTGTTCTTTATAAGATCAACATTGGAACAATAAATGTATAATAAAGTATAAACACAGGGGTGTCGGTTGACCGGTGACCAGCTTAAGACATTGGTAGGGTTAAATATGACATATTCAATGACATATCGTAGGTATGTAAGTTTGTTTGTCCCCGTATTCCTCAGAAATTATAAATCCGATTGCGGTAATTCTGTTTGTAATAGTTTTATCGAAATCGATTCGAGTAGTTTCAAAATGGATAGCAATTTTAGAAAAAATATGAAAATACGCTAAAATTTCTTTCAATTTAGAATTTAAAAATAGAAAAAATAAGAAATAGAACTTGGCAATTTTATACAAAAGATTTTATAAATTGATGAGATGTTGTTGAAACCACTTCACTCATAAATTTATAATAATTGACAATATTAATTTAAGTCTCTTCTTTTATTAAATTAAAAATGATTTGAATACTTACCTATTTACTGGGGTATAAAATAATTACTTTATAACTAGGTAATATGGTTACAAAAGTTTATTGTTTATTCTATATCCGTGCGTTTAAATATGTACTGCGTTAATTAATCATATTGATTCCAGTATCCTTAATCAATTTTCTTAGAGCGATGTTTAATTATGAATATCAAAAGTCTTTTGTTTCGTTCGTGTTAGAGGATTGTAGGCGAATATAACTTCTTTCTCATTACTATAGAATATTTTTTATCGCCATCTATTGTATGACCCACGTGTTTGATGCAGTTTGTGATGTAATGATTGCGTTATTCGTGTAGTGCACGTATACTAGTTCAGAATGGACAGGATAGATGGCGTCAGTTAAAATTTGGACTGTGAGAGAATAATAGATAAAGCTAATGTAATATTTCTCAATTGGCAATTTATTTCTAGTATACTTTTTGATTACACCCTCCCCTCCACTTCCACCTTCTTCTGTCATCGACGAGACGCGCGGCAGCTACACACACTGAAAGGACTAGAAAAGTTTGCATGCATCAATTTTCCCGTACATTATAATGTGGGTGCCGCTTTCCATCCAGTGGGATTGCAGTCGTGCAGCAGTATCATGACTTACATTACGAGTACCTACGACTTATTGGGGGCTTTGTAGGCCCGACTCTGAAAAGAATTTAAACTCAGAATTACTTATACATTACAAAATAAAGCTAAATTTAGCCCTCAATTTAGTTTTATTAACTAAACAATTAATTAAACTTAGATTATAATGATTTCAACAACATACTTACACATTATTTAGTTAGAGCGTTTAATAAAATTGTATCGATATCGTCGTTACGATGATAATATAATTGTACGTCGATATTTTGCGATGGTAGCGAAGAAGAGTGGCTGACATGCCCGCCATCCATATTGTACAAGTAAAATAATAATGTGGCTGACGAGGTATGCTGAGAGGCTATTCAACATTAAAATGTATTCTGTGTATGTCTGGTAGACTTTGCTTACGGTAAAACGAATCTGTGCCTGTGTTCTAACTACAATCGCTTAAATTTGCACTGGAATTCTGTCTTCAGAGTAAATAATATAACTACTAGTCCATTCTAAAAGCCTATGACTGGCGGTTAACAAACACAAACAGTTAACGGGGGTTCACTAATATGTTCGAATAATCCTGAAAGCCCTTGGGCTTTCGGCAGAGCCTATGCTCTATCTATCTACATGACCTAAATACCTACGCTTCAATAAGTTAGGTATCTTTTTTAACGTGGCTTACACAAAATCTGCTTTTAAAACTTTATTACACTAAAGCTTGCCAATTTTTAAAAGAAGAAGTAGAAGACCTAATTATTGGAAAGTTATAATATTAGTTATCATCATTCCAAGACGCTTGCGGGGTAGGTGCAGAGATCTGAGTTATTAATTGGTAGGTCTCTGGGTCTTGACACTATAAAACAGCCGAAAGAAGCACTGGATCGTAAGATAGGCATTATGACATGTAAGACGATTGAGAGGGGTACAATTAGGTTATGACTTGACTAATACGATCCAAAAGGTTGATATTGGGTGGCTGAATTTTTTAAATATACCTACTTAATATAGTTTAATGTGTTTTTTTTTCTAATTGTGGTATTATTTCCGCACACTTCAGCCTTGGTTGTTCCTAAAATCTTTGCACAGCAATAAGCTGTGCGGCTCTGCCGATGCAAGATGGGCGAAGACCATTCTCTAGATATCGTGTACATCCACAAAAATAAGGAATTGAAGTAACAAATAAATACATATCTAATAATATTAAACTTTAGTGACTTTTGGAACATTTTACGTAAATGCTAAGTGCATTTCTTACGAGATTGTGAAAACCACCGATAAGTAACTGTGTGTAACTTTATTAAATTAGAACAATGTGTTTACCAAGTGGTGATATTGATATAGTGAACAAGTAATCATGTTAAGCCGTTGGAAAAGCAAAGACAAGACTGAGAAGTCGGGGAAGTCATCGACGTCGAATAGTAAGAAGAAGAGGAAGGGACGCGAAAATGGTAAGCAAATGATATTTAACTGTTGCGTAAGTATACTTTTCAATTAAAGGATCAATACAAATAACAATATACAACATAATAATATATCTATATCTATATCTATACATATTATAAAACAAAGTCGCTCCCGATGTCTGTCTGTCCCTATGTATGCTTAGATCTTTAAAACTACTCAACGGATTTTGATGCGGTTTTTCTTAATAGATAGAGTGTTTCTTAAGGAAGGTTTATGTGTATAATACATGCATAATTATAGTAGAGAAACAGTGATAATTTTAGAGGTTTCTAATGTGATGTCGTAAATAAGCACATTTTTTGCGCTTACATTGCAAACGCTGGCTGAACCCTACGAGATAGATCAAAATAATGTACTACAGTATTCTGCCGTCATAAGGAAAAAATACGTATCTGACATTTTTTTCATAATTGAGTTAAATACGCCATCGGGATCAGAAAAAAATGACGCATCTACCAGTATTTTTTTATTCCGGCTTTAACAATCAGAACCATATAAACCTCACTATTAATTAAGACGCTTCTGCTGCAAGTCATAATTTTACGAAGTAAGAAAGTCATTTCTGACATATAATAAGTTGAGAAGACGCATTTACGTAGAACCGTCTTATTTGTTTGCACAATAATGTATTTAATCATAAAATGAAAAGACGTTACTGCATCTATTTTATCTACGGTCTATATTAAAAACTCTACAAATCATGTGATTACACTATGAATTTTAACATTAATGTTATAGCCTGTTTTGGTACTGTCTATACGAGTGCAATGTGGACATAAGAGTACCAGTTACATAATTGTATTGCATTTAGGAGGGCCTGCTCTAAATCGCATCCCACTTAGCATCCAATACATGCCTTCTTTGCTCCTCGAACACCTGCACCAGGCCATGTACTTTTTGTCCTCATGTACTTCGTTGCTTAGCCAAATTTTCCTAGTGAAGGTAATCCACTATACATCCCTTCATGTCTTTTCAGACCATATTTATACCTGAGAAGTTAGCCACATTGTTTCCGCTTACCTTCCTCTAGTTCAGTATAAATGATGCGTTTTAGTACTCTATCGTCCGACATCTTAACTACGTGGCCACTCCAGCGTAAATGACGTTTCATTAGATACGCCTAATCCCGTAAAATTTACCTCGACGCAAAACATTGGTGTCTCAAACGATAAGACCAATGAAAGTTCATGATTTCACGGAGGCACTTGAGATGTAATCTATCCAATGTTCGTATGTCTGCAATAAAGTATCCACGTCTCCGACGAGGTTAAGTTGAAAAATTTAAGAATTGTGGCGTTGAGCCGTATATACGGCTATGGAGTAGGAACTTCTGTGTCCATAGACATAAATTCTGATACACTGAGGACATCCCAGACATCAGCCTGTACGAGATTAGAATGGCTCTCAAACAGCTTAAGAACAACAAGGCGCCGGGTGAAGACGGAATCACAACAGAACTTCTGAGAGCGGGTGGAAAACCGGTACTATTAGTCCTCCAGAAGTTATTTAATTCCGTCTTACTCCAGGGTACTACGCCAGAAGCATGGCACGGGAGTGTGGTGGTTCTTTTCTTCAAAAAAGGTGATAACACCTTGTTGAAGAATTATAGACCCATCTCACTCCTGAGCCATGTATACAAGCTGTTTTCGAAAGTCATTACGAACCGTCTCGAACGCAGGTTTGATGACTTCCAGCCTCCCGAACAAGCCGGGTTCCGAAAAGGCTTTAGCACCGTAGACCACATACATACGCTCCGCCAGATTATACAGAAGACCGAGGAGTATAATCGGCCATTATGTCTAGCGTTTGTGGACTACGAAAAAGCCTTCGATTCAATCGAGACCTGGGCGGTACTGCAGTCCCTCCAGCGGTGCCATATCGACTATAGGTACATCGAAGTGTTGAAGTGTTTGTACAGAAACGCCACCATGTCGATCCGACTACAGGACGAGAGCACGAAACCAATCCCATTGCAGCGAGGCGTGAGACAGGGAGACGTTATTTCTCCGAAACTGTTCACTAACGCATTGGAGGACGTTTTCAAGCTCTTGGACTGGTACGGATTCGGCATCAACATCAATGGCGAATACATCACTCACCTTCGTTTTGCCGATGATATAGTCATTATGGCAGAGTCGCTGGAGGACCTCAATACAATGCTCAGCGACCTCAGTAGCGTTTCCCAACAGGTGGGTCTTAAAATGAACATGGACAAGACGAAGATCATGTCTAATGTCCATGTTGCACCCGTACCGGTAGTTGTTGGGAACGATACAATCGAAGTTGTTGACCACTACGTATACCTAGGACAAACAATCCAGTTAGGTCGGTCCAACTTCGACAAAGAGGTCGCCCGAAGAATCCAACTCGGATGGGCAGCGTTCGGGAAACTAAGTGACATCTTCTCATCAGAAATTCCGCAGTGCCTGAAGACAAAGGTTTTTAACCAGTGTGTGTTGCCAGTGATGACTTATGGTACTGAGACGTGGTCTTTAACAGCTGGCCTTTTGGAGAAGCTCAGAGTCACACAACGAGCTATGGAGAGAGTTATGCTCGGAGTTTCTTTGCGTGACAGAATCCGGAATGAGGAGATTCGCCGAAGAACCAAGGCCACCGACGTAGCTCGTAGAATATGCAAGTTGAAGTGGCAGTGGGCAGGCCACATCGCTCGAAGAACCGATAACCGTTGGGGAAGAAAGGTTCTCGAGTGGCGACCACGAACCGGAAGACGCAGCGTAGGCAGGCCTCCCACTAGGTGGACCGACGACATTGTTCGCGTTGCAGGCAACCGGTGGATGCAAATAGCAAATTGTCGTTCATTGTGGCGGTCTAAGGGGGAGGCCTATGTTCAGCAGTGGACGTCTTCCGGCTGGTGATGATGATGATGATGAGACATAAATTCTATCTTTGTTATACTTACCTACTTTTAAGCCGAATCTACGAGTCGAGAGCAGAGAGGAGAGAGAGGGAGTAGGGATTCGAGGAGGGGGTGATGTGGTGAGGGATAGGGGGATTAAGGTGGAGCAATGGTGGAGTAAGGGGGAGCAAGGTGGGAGAAGAGAGAGGGGGAGGGGGTTCAGATAGGGGACAACTGGGAGAGGAAGAGAGGGAGTGTGACGGAGACCGAAGCGGGAGGGGGAAAGAGAGAGAGAGAGAGTAATAAATCAAGGGAGGAGGGAGAAAAGAGGAGCAAAATTTAATAAAAGCGCGGGCGGAGCTGCGCGGGTCAGCTAGTATATAATATAATAAACAACATTTAGTTTAGTTCTACCACTCACTAGGTACTAATTTTTCATTTCTCGTTGCCTCTTCCAGGCAGAAGACTGAAACAATCGAAATTCATTTAACCTCTAATTAGTTCCTCCAACTTAATAAATTAAAAAAGGCAATGCGGTTGCAAAAGATAAGACTTAAGAAATAAAGCATTCTTAGTTCCTCCAACTAAATTAATGGAAAAAGGCTATGCGGTTGCAAAAGATAAGACTTAAGAAATAAAGCATTCTCTGAAAGGTCTCAATCGGTGCAAGCCCATATAAATAACGTAATAGGGCGATATGATTTCGGGTCGTCGGGGGGTTTGTCCCCTTTTTTGGGTATAATCCGAAAAAACCAGCGTCTCCATACCCGCGGAAAAACGCCTTCCGCTATACATCGATTAAAAACGGTTAACATTGAATCGCCTGCAGACCTACACGCTTCTTTAATCATTTTATTGGATATTTTATCTTCACCGGAGGCTTTATTTAAAGGCAAAGCTCGTACGACGTTCTGGAATTCAATAATCGATGGTAAGTCTGATGACGGCGAGAGAGGTGGCTCTGCAGCCCACGCTCTTATTTGGCGATGATAATCGTTGTCGCTTTCTGTGTCATCGTCAGGGATGAGCGTATCGAGTAGCGCTACCGTGGTTTCCTCTATACCTGTAGTATGTGTATCATTAATTTTAATGTTATGTATATAAGCTGAGTCAATTGATCGATTAGCTTTAAACTCATGGTACAAAGGAGACCACGGCCCCTCACTGTCTAATTTATCTACTACTCTCTGCAATAAAATACATTTAGACTTTTCAACCGCAGCTCTGTAACGAGATTTGGCAACTCTAAGATCACGTGACGCGTCCAAAAATGGGGCACCCGTGATTTTCGATTTTTTGAGTTTATTCTGTTTTCTAAGCGCTCTACGATAACATCTGCGTAGATGAACTAGGTTATTACTCCACCATTCGCATCTTTTAACATTAGTAATAGCACATCGACCTATAGCTATATCGGCGCAGTATGTCATGGTGTCAGACATTATTTCGGCACTTTCTTCGGCTGACAATCCATTGCGAGTGAAGTCTCTGACAGACGACGCGAATAGTAGGCCGAAAAACTCCCAGTTAGTCCTTACTGTCTATATTATGTTCTTCGAAACCGTATCAGCGATTACCAAAAAATGGTACCTCTATTAATCTCCGTTTCAAAGAACTGCGTGGCCGTGCGGGGTCTCCATGTTACGACTGCGCGGCCATGGTTAAACCTTTATAACTTTCTGAATATTGGATCTGCGAATTTGCGACTTTCATTATTGTATTTTCTTTTTGTGCCATCGGTGCTCCGTGGCATAAGAATTGTTTAAACTCTATTTTGAAAGCGCGTTTCAGCACCCAAATCCTTTGATTATTTCCCTAGTCCCTCAGATACATGCCGCCGTCGCGCGGCATCATTCATCATTCACCCAGACAGATTCAATTACGGCTATACTGGACCACGAAATTTTATAAACATCATTATGTCAACCGTATGCTATACCTTCAAACAAACATTGAGTACAAGTACGAGTATCATCCCATTAAGTTTCTTGCCGGATCTCAATGCTTTGTAATCAAGGCCGCCAGGGGCCGCCTTGTAATCTGGTGATCGAGCCATAAGACCTCTCATAAGCGACAGCCCAAGCCGAGGCCGTGCCACCCTGAGGTGCAATTGAGCTCCCCTGCCTTTAAAGCTGGAGTGCTATAATGTGTTCTATTAAGTGCTATTAAACAATTCTACAGAACAAAATATTGCCCAATCGGTTAACATCCAATCCAATTCCCCAAATTCTTTTTTTATTCACCCCACTGACGATTCTGAAGTCTCTGCTTTGATTGGGCAGCTGAAAGCTGATAGTGCACCTGGTATTGATGGCATAAAAAACACCACAGTCAAAAGAATTTGTTATCTGATTCTAAAACCACTAACTTACATAATAAACTTGAGCATATCGAGCGGCAAATTTCCCGACTGCTGGAAAGTATCAGTTATTGTCCCAATATATAAGAGTGATTCTAAACTTGATCCGTCTAATTATAGACCTATCTCTCTACTTAACGTCTTTGCTAAGCTGCTAGAGAAAATAGTTGCCAAGACACTAACATACTTCTTTGAATCAAATAACCTCTTATCACATAATCAGTATGGATTTCGTAGAGGCAAATCGACTGAGGAAGCCATCACCCGATTGTTAAACAGTATTTCCGCGACTCTTGACAATCGTAGTTATTGTCTCGGAGTATTTCTTGATCTCTCCAAAGCTTTCGATACTGTGTCTCATGTCATCCTTCTTCGAAAGTTAGAGTTACTAGGTATCAGAGGTATTGCTCTAGATTGGTTTACTAGCTACTTGAATGACCGAAAACATTCTGTTTTAGTTGATGGCCTTCTTAGTATACCTGCTGAGGTATCTTTTGGTGTCCCTCAAGGCAGCGTTTTGGGACCAATTCTGTTCATAACCTATATTAATGATATTAGCAATCTATTTTCCTCCAATAAACACATTGATATTATTTGCTATGCAGATGATACTGTCATCATATTTAAAGACTCAGACTGGACGAATGTTTTCTCCATGGCCAATCGTGGTATGGAATTAGTAACTGCATGGCTTAATGCAAATCTTCTTACCCTTAATGCTACCAAGTCCAGCTACATATGCTTTCACAGAACAAAGTCATCCAGCCCTCTTCCTTTACTCACTCTAAAGGCTCATACATGTTTTAATATAGATACTACTTGTTCTTGTGATATTCTCTCTAGGACGACTGTTCAGAAATACTTAGGAGTCACTCTGGATCAAAGGCTCACGTTTGATAATCATATTCAGACCTTGTCTGGAAGGGTTAGAAAACTAATACATATTATGAAATTACTCAAAGACGGTGCTACTAAAGAAACACTTCTCATGGTCTACACCGCTATCTGTCAATCTCTTTTAATATATGCTATTACAGCATGGGGAAGTGCTCCCAAGTCTTACCTACTTTCCCTTGAAAGGGCTCAAAGGTCTGTCCTCAAGGTTATGTTTAAGAAACATTTTCGGTTTCCTACTACTATTCTATATCGTGAATCTGGAGTTCTTACTGTGCGTCAACTTTATGTACATAAAGCAGTACTTCAATTTCATAGTACTTTTATTTCATATGAAGATTACAAAACAAGTATGCAAAGTAGACGACTTATTGTTAAATATAACACTGTTAAAACTGTATTTCAACAACGATTTAGCAGCTTCTTATTTCCATTTATTGGGTATATATACAAAGTCCCTACAATATATGGGTGTGTAGTAAAGACATACCTATACAAATTCTTTCTGGTATATTTTAGGACAGACTAATTTTCTTGAGTGCGAAGGTTGGTATTGAGTCCTTAAGTGTGTGTATTGTAGGAATAAAATCAATAATTGCGTAGATATGTAAAACTAGCTGTTGCGGAATTTTTTATTTCGGTACTAATTATTGCCGTCAATATCAATATAATTGCGCGTTCCGGTCGCGCGATTGCGATACTTATTTGTAATAAATTAATTAAAAATACATTTATTTGCTTAATTATTTACTTAAAATATACCTATGTTTAAACTCTTTAAATGGTAATGATTTCTGATACTTACGCGAATATTACACATTGAAATGAAACTAATTTTACGGATTATATCGCGGTTTATTTTTGATTTTAATTTCCCGACGTTTCGAATACTTTACAGCATTCATGGTCACGGGCGGACTGAGGTGGTAGCTGTCCATATGTCATAGTTGTCTTAGGGTACCCTCAGGTCTTCTAATTATTATTGTTAGTCCGATCTACGCAGAAAGAGCTTACAGTATCTTGAGGTCTTGCAGTGGAATGCTTGTCTTTGGATTTGACTATGTTTATCACGGGATCCCAAGCTGGTGGTAGCACCCAGCCATCTTCTCTATTGAAATTTGGATGCTTTTTAATTTCAATAGCCTCACGAATCATCCTTGGTAGGTAGCGCTGTTCTTTTGCGAGGATTTGTGGTTTGTCAAATCTACATGCAGCTTGCATCGAGCTTCAACATGTTAAGCAGGTTCTGCATGATAACAAGCTCCGAGTTCCGCGCCGCCGTCACTGTGAACTTGTCAAGCCATCCACAGTCGAACGTATGCCTGCTGTATTGCCATATGTTAGAGGGGTAACAGACAAGATTGGCTATATCTTAAAGCGAGCTTCAATTAAAACATTTTTCAAGCCACCAAAGAAGATTAGTCAGTTTTTACCATCAGTCAAGTGCCATATACCTCTACAAGATGCAGGAGTATACAAACTGGATTGTGACTGTGGGCTCTCATAAATCGGGCAAACAAAAAGATCGGTAAAAACCCGTGTAAAAGAACATATAGCTGACGTTAAACATCGACGCTATACGAAGTCTGCAGTCTGTGAACATGTTCAGGATCGCACCCGTCATTATATTAGATTTGACAAACCACAAATCCTCGCAAAAGAACAGCGCTACCTACCAAGGATGATTCGTGAGGCTATTGAAATTAAAAAGCATCCAAATTTCAATAGAGAAGATGGCTGGGTGCTACCACCAGCTTGGGATCCCGTGATAAACACAGTCAAATCCAAAGACAAGCATTCCACTGCAAGACCTCAAGATACTGTAAGCTCTTTCTGCGTAGATCGGACTAACAATAATAATTAGGAGACCTGAGGGTACCCTAAGACAACTATGACATATGGACAGCTACCACCTCAGTCCGCCCGTGACCATGAATGCTGTAAAGTATTCGAAACGTCGGGAAATTAAAATCAAAAATAAACCGCGATATAATCCGTAAAATTAGTTTCATTTCAATCTTTAAATGGTTTTATCCGAATCTAACAAATCTAGATTTTGTTATATTGCTGTTTTGATTGACGTAATTAATGTTCGTATCCTGAAAAGTTTTAGTAGAGCCTGGACACTGACCGTTCTACCTGCCATATCAATAGAGCCGTCAAATTGAACCACAGGCCCGTGGCCGACAACCTGTTAAATTTGAGTTGTGAAAAATCAATAAATTCTAACATCACTAACTCCATCTATCTATCATATATCAGTAACTAACTCCCTTTGTATTTGTTTCAGAAGAAGACTGGCATGGAGATGGGTCCAGGATGGACGGTAAGAATATTTTAACTAGAATGCTAGCATTTTTTGGACTATTCCCACCACTCATTCCCACCACTGTTACTCCTGTCAACCAGGATCTACAGTGGTTACCACTGAAGACTCCGAAGTTTGACCCTCGGCAAGTCCCAGGGGAACGCTAATTGTCTTGGAACCCGCAACAAATTCAATTAAAAAGGTAGATAGGAGGAGTTGGACCTACATAAATACCACTTCCCTCCTTTGCAAAGCGGGAGACAAGCAAAGAATTAACACAAGGTCGATACAACATCAAAAAGGAAGACTCTTACAGGCGGACCAACGATGGCTAGTCCACCCGTAAGGCACCACGGATTCAGCTAATATTTTAAGGGGCCTATTTGATTTCTCAAACTTTTTTCCAATAATAGGTATGGCAAAAACGCTTGCACGCGCGGAAGCTCTCCTTAGTTGCCACAAGGTCCATGTAATAATACGACTCCAGATGTCACAACCAAACTATCTAGCATAAGGCTACGCTCATATTGCCAGAGACTGCACTCCCAAAGTATATGGATAGGCAGTTTGTTCGTACTCATTATTTATCGTAGAACACTGACTGAGAGGCGAAGGTACTAGATTAAAGGAAAATAGTTTACTCTTAAAGTTGCCATGTTCCGTCAAAAATTGTGCGACACAGTGGTCCACCTCTATCCACTCGCTAGCAAGGCGTTCACGTACATTCGGGAAAAATAAATACAAATGACGTCCCTTTGAAGTCGAATCCCATCTGCTTTGCCATTCATTTAGAAGATCTTCAATAACCACCAATTGAGAATTAAACAAACGCGAGATCTTGGCGCGGTCACGTGTTGGTAGGAATTCAGTATTCATATTATCACTAGAGGAATAATACATAGCCGCACGTCTCTGTACCTCTAAGTCAACCGGAAGTACGCCCGCGAGTACTGATAACTCTTCAGTACTGACCGTTCGGTATGCCTTACACCAAAACATCAACGCTAGACGTTGACTTTGAAGCAATTTACGGCGTGCCGCCCCTATCGTAGCCTTGTCAGCCCACACAGGGGCACCATAGCACATACAGCCCAGATAAGTGGCTACGTATATAATTTTCAGCGTGTTGAACGAGTCGATGTCGATATTCTTGTAAAGAAGATGTTGAGAGATATTGTCGATATTCTTGTATAGAAGTTACGTTTGGCTTTCTCTCCAACGGTTCTTATATGCTCAATAAACGAGAAGTTACGTCCAATACCAAGGTAACAGACTGAATTTTGCTTTTTGATAGTTGTGCCGTTGAACTTTATCCGCGGTGGGCCTATCAGACTACCTTTTAATAAAAGATGATAGGTTTTTTCCGGTGCAAAACTAAGCCGGTTACGTTTACCCCATTCGGATATATTTTTTTAAATGTTTTAACTATTTTTTTTTTGTCAGACCGTCCGCACAATTATTGGATATTTTGAAATATTTGCATTGGGTTGAGTAAGGAATACTTAAAGAATGAATAAGGAATAAAAAAATCAAGGGTGGGATGAGTAGGGAACCAAAATAGGTTGAGTTAGGAAACAATAATAACACACACACATACCCCGGTCGAGCCCCACAGCTCTCAAGGATCTTTGGAAGATTTACCCCGCGTCAAAAAATAAAGGTAACAATAATAAATTTAGGCAAGTTTCCGCCGAGTTTTCAAGACCTGATCTAGTGTTCGATTGTATTAAAAGATGACCGTCATCTGCGTATCCTGTTAAGGAGCACCCAGGTGGAAGGATTATTTCTAGGAAATAATCAATACCTTAATTCCACAAATACGGGCTCAATACAGAACCTTGTGGGTTAGCCAATCGTTAGCGGTTTAGTCACGTCAGTGATGACCAAGTTTAAGTTTAGTCGTTCCCTGAGAAAAATAGTCTGTGTGTCTAGTCAAAAAATTCAAATTTCAATATCTTTATTATGTAGGTGTCGGATATCCTGTGGCAGTTTATTATAGAAATCCAAGGTATCCGACCTTGGCCCATGGACGAATTGCTAATTCTGTGGAGACGCGTGGCGTGTGTGTTCCGGGTGTTTACATTATGATGGTCACTATTCTTTGTAAAAGCACTTATATTTTTCTTTACATACTTACAACAAATTTTCATAAATATATTGTGATATAACCGTTACAATAAGTATTGCTTTAAATGTTTGCCTTACTTAGTGTATCAGTACGAGCTAGATTGTAAATAGCTCACACAGTTTTTTTTCTGCAGAATAAAAATAGTATTAAGATCTGCAGAATATCCCCACAGCAATATGACATAAGACATAAACCTGTGAAAATAACTAAAATAAACAATTCTAGCGGTTTCAACATCAGTGACATGTCTAATTTTCTTAACCGCATAAGCCACCGAGGTTAGCCTGCCCGACAGTTTCTCAATACGTGGGTCCCATTGCAACTTGACGTCAACAGTAATGACCAAGAATACAGTTGCATTTACAGGGTCCAAAACAGATCCATTTATATCAACATTGGTTTTCACCTGTCTGACATTAGGTGTTATGAATTGTATGCATTTGGTTTTACTTTCATTAAGTTTTAAATTATTGACATTAAACCAATAGACAGCTTTAGATACAGCATTGTTCACATCGTCGTAATCTTGTAGTCCACGCTTGATTTTAAACAAACGCGAATGACACCTCGCGTTCTTTTTTGTGTATGTTAATATACCCTATTTTTCAGGACAATTAAAAGATTATATTATAATCTTTTATTTGTCCTGAAAAATAGGGTATATTAACATACACGTACAAATTATAAGATTTAAGTAGAGTCATAAATTTATCATTGCTATTTTCCAGTAAATTTATGTTAAAGATAATAATATTTTTATCAGTAGATGAAATTTTGTGCAAACAAAATTCTAAAATTCTTTTAAATAGTAATAATAATAATATCTTGTTACAATCCACACACGGTCATCTGATCCCAAATTAATCAGAGCCTGTATTATGGAAACCAGAAAACTGATACTAATACTTATATACATTTTTTTTTGTAAATACATACTTAAATAGATAAATAACACCCAGACACTTGGTGGGAATCGAACCCACGACCCATCGGTTAGCGGACAGGATGTCTAACCGCTAGACCAACGGGCCCGTCAAATATATCGTAGGGTGAACACGGAGGCCTGTATACGCTCAAAACAATATCTGTGCGTTCCCTAAATTTAATATTTTTCCTAATAATTAGACAGAATCGAAAATGATACGAGGAGGGTATCATTTTTACTCTGGTGAACGAGCTAGCAACCTGGTGATTGTTGAAATTGAACATGAACTGGTCACTTTTAGCCAATGTTCTGTTACACAAAAAATATCTATGTTCTGACCATTCATAAATAATTCAATTTCCAAATCTTTTCCCATAAACCCTTGAATACGTATTTTGATGTAATACATGGTAATTTATTTTTATGCAGTTGTAAATTATTCTTATTTGGGCTATTCTCAGTATTTAAATTTCTATTATCATATTTATTATCAATGCAAGAGGTTGACTCCATTGTCATAATATCTAATTTAATTTAATTAGTGGTTAGATACCTGCACCTATACGTAATTGGTAGCGCTGGCCGCTACCAATTACGTACATACGTCGTACGTCGTGGTTTCAATTCGCACTCAGGCATAATCATGCACACAAATGTTTGGTGTGTGCATGATTATGTCTGTTTGTCTTATGTCGGGGTGTTATTTAACACCTTGGCTGCGGCAAATAAAATCATACACCTTTATCTGGTGCGGCGGCGGGTCGAAATGTGCCCCCAACGTTATTTTCGCCAGTGTGTGGCAGGTCTTTTCGACCCACCAGCACTGGGGTAGATTAAAATGCTATTACTTTGCTAAAACATGATGTATAATCACTCTATCTATTAAGAAAAACCTCATCAAAATCCGTTGCGTAGTTTTAAAGATCACAGACGCGGCGGAGGACTTTGTTTTTAACCGACTTCAAAAAAGGAGGAGGTTCTCAATTCGTCTGTATATATATATATATTTTTTTTATGTATGTTCGCGCATAACTCTGTCAATTATGAACCGATTTGAAAAAATCTTTCTTCCATCCATTCTTCAATCCATTGATTGGGTCCCATAAAAAAATTATTGCGTAGTAAAATGTAGTTCCTGGAAAAACAAGAATGGTGACTGCGCACTGAGAGCTGCAGGAAAGCTTATATCGATGACTTTATGTCGCTTTTTAAGGACAAAAATGGTCATAACTCTGGCAAATATTTACCAATTTCAATGATTCTTTTTTTATTCGAACGAAGAATGAATTTTATTACAACCGGATAAGAACTTCCTGGAGGAACATGAACGATGTGGAGGAATTTATCTGGTAAAAACCATAAAACTGATGTTCTCCTTTACATTGCTCTGACAATTATGAACCGATTGCGATGATTATTTTTTTATTCGAGAGAGTAAACTGCTATGATGATTCCATGCAAATTTCATTACGACCGGATATTTTTTTCTGAAGAAACATGAATTATGTAAAACTATGTAGACGATAATGTGATCATAACCGATCTAGATAATTTTACGGTTTTCGATGGTTCAATCTTTATATATGAAAATATCACTCAAAAGTTTAAAATAAAATCCCATACACTCGTCGAGTCGATATGACGGATCTTTTACGGTTCAAGCTATCAGACTATGGAATAGCCTTCCCCTTTCAATTCGTCAAAGCCAATCTCTGCCCATTTTTAAGAAGAGAACCAAAGAATATTTTCTGTCACAGTGATTTGTTTAAGTTATGAACTATTATTATTACTTGTTTATTATTTATATTTGTATCCTATATTTGTAGTTGATATTATATGAGATCTATTTATATATTATACATTTATATATATACATATATAAGTATATATTAAAGTATATATATATATATATATTATATAGTATTATTATATTTTATAGTATATTTATATGGATATAGTGTGTATCATTTAGATAGTTACATTTATTTTTTCTATCTTATTTCAACCTTTTTAAATTAAAGTCTTTTTTTGCTTTCTTTCCTGTTTAAATTAGAATTTTTTTTTTTGCTAGTACACTTGGTTTTGCCCGTATTCTTTCTGTCACGCTCACTTTGGGTTTGCTGGAAGAGAACTCACATGTTGAGTTAAGCTCGCCCTTTATGTTACTTTTTTCTTTATATGTTAATATTTCTATTGTATTTCTTCTTTTTTTTGTGTACATAATAAAGAATAATAAAAAAAATAAAAAATCTTTTTAAAAAAAATTGAACCGACTTCAATATCACTGAAAAGTATAAAATAATTTAAATTTTATTGAAGTTGGTGCCAAATATACACAGCCGGTAAGCTAACACCAACTTCAATAATATTTAAATTATTTTATACTTTTCAGTGATATTGAAGTCGGTTCAATTTTTTTTTTTTAAAGATTTTATATAACATGTACTAGCTGAGCCGCGCTGCTCCGCCCGCGCTTTTATTACATTTTGCTCCCCTTTTCTCCCTCCTCCCTCGATTTATTTCACTCTCCATCTCTCTCTTATAAGAAAAATCCAATTCTATGCTCTCTCTGGTCTCTCTTTCCCCCTCCCTCTTCGGTCCCCGTCACACTCCCCCTCTTCCTCTCCCCATAGTCCCCTCTCTGAACCCTGTCCCCCTTTCTCTTCTCCCACCTTGCTCCCGCTCACTCCCCGTCACTCCCCCCTTGCTCCATCTTAATCCCCCAATACTTCACCCCATCACCCCCTCCTCGAATCCCCTCTCCCTCTCTCACCTCTCTTGCACCCTCCTCTCGTTCTATAATATTATATCCTCGTCAATCATGGTATTTGGGGTTCTTACCCACTTTAACCTCTGCAGCTGTCGCATCCCCACATAAGAAGGGGGACCTGGGCCCTCCAGTGGGATCTGCACCAAATACCCCGCGGTGCGCATTCTGGCCCCCTTAAAATATATGTAATGACCTTGCCTAACGTTGCTTAACCTAGCGGCATGAAATATACTTTACGACCTATTCTCAGACCTACCTAATATGCACACAAAATTTCATACAAATCGGTTCACCCATCCAATGACCTTGCCTTATGTTGCTTAACCTTAACCTAGCGGTATGAACATCTTTCACAGCTATTTTTTAATTGGTGTAAATATTAGTGAAGTTTACGTTATATTGAAGAAGGGACAAATTCATACCATCGCGGACTTTTTTGTCGACCTTGTTAAGGTGTACAATATTGTAGTACATTATTTTGATCTATTATTTGATTATTATTTGATCAGACCCGTTGGTCTAGAGGTTAGTGACCCTGTCTGCTACCCAACAGGTCGTGGGTTCGATTCCCACCAAGTGTCTGGGTGTTTTATCTATATAAGTATGTATTTACAAAAAAAAAGTATATATGTATTAGTATCAGTTGTCTGGTGTCCATAGTACAGACTCTGCCTAGTTTGGGACAGATGACCGTGTGTGAATTGTCCAAGGATATTATTATTATTATTATTTTTGTTTTTTTATAACACGGGCTTTTACACCCGGACTTTTAAAAGGCTTGCGTGGGGACGAATCCAACAAGTAGAGGCCTGTTGGGAGAAATTAATGGTAGGTATGGAACACACCTGCCAGGATCAACTGCTGGAAATAAGATATAAACAGCAGTTGACTCTGACAGGTGTAGGGACTATTGTGAGTATGTGGAAAGATTTCTAGATTTTATTAATGAGCATTTGGTGGACTGAATACTGGGCTATTGCAATAGCCCGGGGTCACTTGCCATATTTAGTGTACTAATTATATTTTGGCAATGCCACCCACTAGATGGGCTCTCCATATAGCCGTCAGAAGACGACGGGGTGCAACACCGGTGTGAGTGGCTCAGGGGTGCCGAGAGGTGTGCTGCGCTTTCTCCGTGGTTAATCGCGGCGTTATGCCCTTTAACACTTCCACCCCTGGAGCATATAGCTCTAACAACTCCTCTCTGGACGGCCAATTAAGGCAAGCCAGAGCTGAGAGTCCTGCGGGCCCCCTTCGGTTGCCACTCGGCCGACGAAGACACGCCGAGGTGGGGGCCCTGACCGACTCTCTGGAGCACTCGGATCCGTGGTGTCGTTACGCACCAACAGCTCGCCACTAGCTGCCCTGCGGTTTTATTATTATTATTATTTATTTGGTTTTGTTAACACGGACTTTTACACCCGGACTTTTAAAAGGCTTGCGTGGGGACGAATCCAACACGTAGAGGCCTGTTGGGAGAAATTAATGCTAGGTATGGAACATACCTGTCAGGATCAACTGCTGGAAATAAGTTATAAACAGCAGTTGACTCCGGCAGGTGTAGGGACTATTGTAAGTATGTGAAAATATTTCTAGATTTTTGTTGAGTGAGCATTTGGTGGACTGAACACAGGGCTATTACAAAAGGCTGGGTTCACTTGCCATAATTAGTGTACTAATTATATTTTGGCAAGCGGTGACTTGCCACCCACTAGATGGGCCTGGGATAAGGCCGTCCGCTAGAGACGACGGAGTGCAACACCGGTGTGAGTGGCTCAGGGGTGTCGAAAGGTGTGCTGCGCTTTCTCCGTGGTTACTCGCGGCGTTATGCCCTTTAGCACTTCCACCCCTGGAGCATATAGCTCTAACAGCTCTTCTCTGGACGGCCAATTAAGGCAAGCCAGAGCTGAGAGTCCTGCGGTTTGCCCTCGTTATTATTATTATTATTATCTTGTAGGGTTCAGCCAGCGTTTGCAATGTAAGCGCAAAAAAATGTGTTTATTTGCGACATCACATTAGAAACCTCTAAAATTATCAGTGTTACTCATCGATATACTATACCAACTAGATTTGCTGTCACGAACAAAATGACATCAAAAATGTGGTCGCGGTTACAACTATACACGTACACGCAAAACAATAATATGTTCATATAAAAAGATAACTTACATACTATAAAATAAGGTTCAATAATAATTACAGACAATTGAGCGACAGCCGTCTCCGTAGCTCTTATTTTCGTGACCACTTTTCGGGTCGTGACAGCAAATCTAGTTGGTATAGTATATCGATGGTGTTACTCTAATATGTTATGCATGTATTATACATTTAAACCTTCCTCCTGAATCACTCTATCTATTAAGAAAAACCGCATCAAAATCCGTTGCGTAGTTTTAAAGATCTAAGCATACATAGGGACAGACAGACAGCGGGAGCGACTTTGTTTTATAATATGTATAGCTAGATATAGATATGTAGACAGGCTGAATTTTCAATTTTTCAATATCCGAAACTAAAAGGGATAGCGAAAAAAAGGAGTCACGGACAAAACTGCATCATAGGATTTTTGAAATATTAATTATCCTATCCTATTATTATTATATTAGTATTTATTATTTACTTATTCAACCAGTTGATTTTGAAAAGAAAACACACACTGTGTTCTTACCCCATCTGATAGTGTCGCTAGTAAGGATCAATAACGAAATTCTGGGAAGTAATGACATATCTATACTTATAATAAAACTGTAACAGGTCCAATTCTGTACATTGAAGATATTTTGAAAATTATATTTGGAGGGCATTCTATAACCGATACTGAGGCCGAAAATGTAATTTTTTTAATTTTTGTCTGTCTGTCTGTCTGTCTGTCTGTCTGTATCACGGCTGAGCATCACGCCGAAACTACTGAATGGATTCAAATGAAACTTGGCATGATTTGAGATCTTACTACGAGGTAGGACATAGGATACTTTTTGTCCCGTAATCTAGCACGGTTCTTTTGGGAGAAGGGATTAAAGTCAAAACGGGTACTTGGTTATACGCTTGGTCCGATTTTATCAATTTTTCTTCATAATTATAATAAATATTAGTAAGGGAACACTCATAGAGAGTTGTTATCAAGGTTTTGTAATCGATCGGGCTAAGCAACGTTAGGTAAGGTCATTAAATAGATGGGTGACCGTTTAACGCCATTTGAACTAAACGGGTCCGTGCTTCGGAGAGCAAGTAAAAAGTGGGTCCCAGTTTTTAACCGACTATAAAAAAGGAGGTTATGTATTCGATGCGAGTGTCTGTTATTAAAAGTTTAGTTGACGTAAACACAGCGCGGGCGGAGCTGCGTGGGTCAGCTAGTGGAAAATAAAAGGAAAGAGCTCAATTTTAACGATATACTATTTTATTTATCTAACGTTACCTACCTACCGTTATAACTTAACAATAACAAAGGGCAAATATGTCTCCATTAAATAAAATAGGTTGTTAACTATTGGTTAAATCTATCTTCATATCACAGAATTCCAGTTCCAAGTATTCTATTCTATTGTTGGTGGCTAAGAATCGGGCCCGGTAAACCACCGGAACGCACTTCGACCCAGTTGGATCCATTGTGCATGCCCTAGCCCTTACTCTGTAGCTGGCGTGTCGAAGAGTTCCCTCAGGTACGCAACGATTGCACCAGCCTGGAGCTGTACATAATCATCTGGTGTAGGATATGCTACTCCCAGATGACCCAACCTACGTCTCGCAAGAGCGTCGCAGCCACACAATATGTGTCGCATTGACTCTTTTCCACTTTTACAAAATCTGCAAGTGTCAATAGTACTTAGCCTCATTTTGTAAAGGTGCTCATTGGTACCAAAATGTCCCGTGAGTGCACCTATTAGGTGCCTTATTTGTGATCTGCTTAGGTTTAATAATTTAACCCCACAGTCCACTCTTATGCTAGAGAACGCTTTGGAGTGGTTTAGGCCTGACGCTGCCCTCCATTCCTTCATGTGTTCGTTCCTAGCATGTGCATATAATGCTTGGTGATATATTCCATACGGAATCCCTACAAATGGTTCGGGGCCAACCAAATGTCTCCGTGAGCCGGCCCTCGCTAGTCTGTCTGCCTTCTCATTACCCTCGACGCCTTCGTGTCCAGGTACCCAGATAAGGCTGACGCTGTTGTGTCTTCCCAAGTTATTCAAACCTGTGACACCTTCTTTAACCAGTTTGGAGACAACTCGGAAGGAGTTTAGAGCCTTCAGAGCTGCCTGACTGTCACTGAGAATGTAAAGGTTTTTACCTTTGACATGTCTCCTTTGCATTTCTTTAATGCTGGCAATTATGGCATAGGTTTCCGCTTGGAATACCGATGCATAATGCCCCATGCTCTGACTGACCCTGCAGTCCTTGGAATAAATTCTTGCCCCTGTACCTGACTCCATTTTAGAACCGTCAGTGTACTACCAACCGGTACCAACCGGTACCAACCGGTGTGTGAGGTGAGTACTACCAACCGGTTTGAGTCCCCTCGTCCACTCGTCCCTTGATGGTATGTGTACTCGGTACCTCTTATTAAACATGTACACTGGATTTATCTTATCACAGGGCATGTCCATTAGATCATCCAGTTGTTTCACGGGATCCAATAAAGTGTGTTTTGTACAGGGCTTGTTACGATTCCAAACTCCTGCTTTTGCAAGTCTATATAGGGACTTCCTTGCCTCTGTTTGTATATAAGTGTGTAGTGGAGTTAGTTCCAGTATCCACTCAAGAGCCTGTGTAGGCGTTGTTTTGAAGGCACCTGTAATTGCCATGCAAACTACCCTTTGCACCTTCCTGAGAGAATCTTTACAGATCTTTAGTTTAGTCCTAGGCCACCATACGGCGCTGCCATATGTGAGTATCGGCCTCACCATCGTAGTATATAACCAGTATATTACCTTTGGTTTGAGTCCCCAAGTTTTGCCATAGGCAGAACGGCACATATTGAAGACTCGTAAGGCCTTTTTTGTTATATTTTCAACATGATTATACCACGTTAGTTTCCTATCGAAAGTTACCCCCAGATATTTAACTTCCGTAGCCCATTTTAGTTTGGTGCCGTACATTTCGAGTTCCCTAAGGCCCTCCAAATGTCTTTTCCTCGTGAACGGCACTATAACAGTTTTGCTTGGATTTATGGAAAGGTTAGTGTTTGTACACCATCTTTCCACCCTACCCAAAGCACCTTGCAGCAAATCCGCTACTACGTTTGGAAATTTTCCATTTACTTGTATGACTATATCATCTGCATAGCCTACTGCTTGAAGTGGTCCACTGTTCAGCTCTACTAACAACGAGTCCACCACTAGGCTCCACAGTAGTGGGGATAGTACGCCTCCCTGTGGACATCCTTTAGTTGCCTTTACGGTAACCTTATCATTTAATAAACTGGTTTCAATAACTCGTTCCTGTAGCATAGTGCTAATCCATTTAACAATTGGCGCTTCTATGCCATGACTTTGTGCTGAGGTTCTTATTGAATCGAAGGTCGTTCTGTCGAACGCCCCTTCAATATCTAAAAACGCTGCAGCGCTTATTTCTTTAGTCTCCAATGCATTTTCTGCTCGGTTGACTACGTAATGCAGTGCCGTTTCCGTAGACTTACCCGGTTGATACGCACATTGCATCTTATGGAGCGGTCGTCTCCTCAGTGGGCCATCTCTTATATATCTGTCTATCATCTTCTCCATAGTCTTAAGAAAGAATGAAGTGAGACTGATAGGACGATAAGATCTGGCATCCTCATAACTTTCTTTCCCTGGTTTGGGAATGAAGATTACTTTTGCCTGTCTCCAAGCTGATGGGACATGCCCAAAGGCTAGGCATGCCCTATACAATCTGCATAAGTGAGGTATAAGAATATTTTTCCCCTCTTGTAGTAAGATCGTTTATATATCATCAGATCCAGGTGATTTATACGGACTGAAGCTGTTGATTGCCCATCGTACCTTGTCTGCGTCAACGACTTTCCTTGCCAGTCGTCTTTGGAAGTTTTTGTGTTTTGTTCTTCCATGGTGATGATATTATCAGTCTCATTTTGTATCTCCACTGAATCCGGGAAGTGCGTTCTTAGCATATGCGTAAGAGTTTCCTTCCCAGTTGCAGTGAGGTTACCTTGGTCATTCCGGATAGATGTAAGTGGATTAACCTTTGCAGAGCTCATTGCTTTACTGAGCCTCATACCCTCTGGAAGGCTATTGATGCTACTGCAATGAGATCTCCATGATCTCCGTTTCGCCTTGCGCACTTCCTTACTATAGTGCGTAAGAGCTTCGGCATATACCGTAAAGTCATTATTTGACTTCGCCCAGTTGAAAACACGTCGCGTCTCCTGCCTTAGATTCTCAAGGGCAGGTGACCACCACGGTTCCTTTTGCGTCACCGCCTCTTTCTCCGGGCAGTTCTTGATCCAGCTGGCTTTAACTGCCTGGGTAATTCTGTCAGACTCAAACTCGATATCTATGATTGAGTTGAGTCGCTCCGTAGGATCCCCGAGGTGTTCCTTAAGGTCTCTCTTGAAAGATTCCCAATTGGTTCTCCTTGGGTTCCTCCTTCGTACCTTACCATAATTATTGGAAGTTACATACCTAAAGCAGATGTAGTTGTGGTCAGATAGACTGACCTCTTCCGACACATGCCAATTACGGATCGCTTTACTCGCTTTATTGGATGCAAGCGTTATATCAATGACCTCCGCCCTGCGTTTATTCACAAAGGTTGGTCTATTGCCTTTATTTAAAATTTGTAAGGGTGAGCTAACCAGAAAGTCCAATAGTGCCTCCCCTCTTTTGTTGTTGTCTGTGCTACCCCAGGCAACGTGGTGAGCGTTCGCGTCACATCCTATGATAAGGTCGTCGCGAGCACCATTGTTAACCAGGTCTTGCAGCAGTGCTGATACCGGGTCCTCATTTTCATAGGGTAGGTAAGCAGACGAAAGAATAGTGTCTTTGCTGCCCCCTCCCGTTAACCCCTTAATCTTCACAGTAGTGAGGTCTCTGGAGCAGAAGTCATTTAAAGGCATTGCCATTATGCCATTCCTGACAAAGACACAGGTCCTCATATTATTTGTAGGGCAGCTATAGAAAAGCTGTCCTCCACGAACGTTTAGACCTCTGATGACGCCCTTGTACAGATAAGGTTCCTGTATGAGAGCGACATCATATTTATCCATATTAAGCAACCGGCATAGTACTGCCGTAGCCGCCTTACTGTGATGTAGATTAATTTGTATACATCTTAGATAACCCATTGGTGAAGGAACACCAATGGCCTGATCACGCCTGCCTCTCCTGTCAACGGCTCCAGGCTTGCTTCTGCGCGTTAGCGCTGTACTGGTCGTGGCCCTTCCCAGCAGCGTCGCTGTCCTGAAACCAGGCTCTGACGAGCCTTCTCCAGTGACTGCTCCGCCAGCCGAAGTCAGGTCCAAACCTTTCTTTGCCGGCTCAGTTTTGCCACCTTGAGCCCTTCGGGTCAGAGTTTCGGTCACATTCCTGTTCCCAGGCACCTCCGACACACCAGGTCCTTCAGTAGCTCCACCGGCCGGTAAGTTATTGGTTATGGCCCTTCCCAGCAGCGTCGCTGTCCTGAAACCAGGCTCTGACGAACCTACTCCAGTATCAGCTCCGCCAGCCGAAGTCAGGGCCAAACCTTTCCTCGCCAGCCTAGTTTTGCCACCTTCAGCCCTTCGGGTCAGAGTTCCGGTCCCATTCCTGTTCCCTCGCACCTCCGACACACCAGCTCCCGCAGTAGTACCACCGGCCGGCATGTTTCTAGAGCAACCCTTGGAAGGGCCACCCCCGTCATCCCTAGGGACAGTGCGCGGTTTCTTGTGCGAATCCATGCAAATATTATTCATAACTTCATTTCATTGACTCCCCACCCTCCACGGAGCCCGCACCTTTGGGGATGCTTCTCTAAGCACCAGGGCTATCAGTGAAATATAGTCCTCCCAAGTTAGTTGTCCACGAGTCCACACAACGTTCGCCTGTGCAGCGCCGCGCCGCGCCCTCGGCTCACATTGCTGACTGCGAACCCCATCACCCAAAAAGACTAGCCGGCTGGTCTTAAGGACCACCAACAGCCGATTGATTGCGACCGGCTCAGTCGCAACCGCCCGTGTTATAGGAGTCCGGGACCGAAGAGTCGTGTTGCCGCATGGGACTGCGTTCGCAGGCCCACTGTGCAGCTCCCTTCCCCCTCATTACGGGTCCCCGCGCACGGCAAAAACACGCGGGAGGTCTTACCTACTTCCTACCATCTGCTGGTTTGTTGAGATGGTAGGACCGCAACGCCCGACCTCATGACGCCGCAGTATCGAATAAATAGATACATATACATACATATGCCTGTAAACATACACATATACTGAGACGCATAAACTTACATACACGAATATATACATACATAGCGGGATTTAAATATACATACTATATATATAATACATATATACATTATATATAAATATAAGGTTGGGATGAGGGATGGGAAAGGTCTAGGGTGAAAGAGTTTTCGCCCAACGATTTTTTTGTTGCGTTTGTTTCTGAAGGAATCAAACCAATAACAGGCGGCAACCTCGGGAAGGCTAGATCATCGGGCTTGCCCTGGAGATCAATCACGACTGTTGCGCTCCCTCCAAGACCGTTTGCCAAATTACACACGGGAGTCGTGTGTAAAGTAGGCGAGCAGCTAGTGCATTAGAAAAGGAAAGGAAACTAAGCAAGCATAGGAAAGCAAGCAAAGCATGCCCTAGCCACTTACCCGCCCCAGTTCCAAGTAAGACTATTTATTATTTATTAGTACTATTTATTATTTACTTATTAACACCTATTATTTGTGTAGGTTGTCCTAGAATATTATTATCATTATTAAAGCGAATTCGAAAAAATAATTAATTAGGACATTTCAAAATGGATTTTTATTTTATGTCATGTTTTCTTTCGGCTTATAATTAAAAATAGACTGGTTGGAATACGCGCCTAAAAGTGGACTATAAAAAAATATTGTGACGAAAATGAAGATTTTTAAAGTATAGACATTAGACAGCTTTTATAACATTGCAAAAATAAAAACAATGGTTAAGTATTTTTGTTTCATAAAATTATGCATATCATTTTAATAAATACCTATACCTACCTACTTTCGATATGAGTTTAAAGTTTCAGTATATTTTTATGGTGAAGGTAGGATTCCCGCATGTCAATGTCATACCATATTAAAGTATGCACGAATTAAACTCAAAAAATTGGATATATCCTGATTTTAGCAAGTTATTTTACTTATTACTTAGTTTCTGTTAATTTTTAAGTTTTTGTAATATAAATTACGAAAACATCGTCTACTGACACTAAATGTTTCCATTCGGTATGTATATATACATGACTATACTCTTGAAAAACAACCCCTCCTTCTGCGGCTGTCTGGCAATTATGATTATTAACCACAGTTTCTATAGTATGTATAGGGTGGAAAGGTTGTGTCAACAGACCATATTTCCGTCAATTGTAGTAATATTACAAAAAACTGAAACATTTAAAAACGAGATGCCCTAATGAGTAAATTGGGATTAATAACTTGTTAAAAAAGAATTAGGATATATCCAAAATTCACAATTCAAATTTGCAAAGCATTCGAAACGACGGGATAGTTTTTTTTTTTTTAATTTGGTTAGTCGTCATTTTGATTTTGCTGTCATTGTTGGTTTTAGTCTATGATTTTAATTTTTCTGTGAGCAAAATACAGGATGTACTACGCAGGTTGTACAATTAATACTACAGTATAAATAATAATAATAAATATCTTTATTTATCACAAAATTGTTACAGTTTGATGTAGCCCTGTCTCCTAAACTAGGATCATCCTGTATGTCAGAAGACAGTTCTTCCCAAAAACAAGTGATACAGGTGTTAATTTCAGACTTATTTCTAAGATATATTATGCTCATGGAGTATGTTTATTTAAATATAATCTATTAGTAAGTGTGTGTATGTGTGTGTCAGTGTGTGTGTGTGTGTGTGTGTGTGTGTGTGTGAGTGTGCGTGTTCGGTTGTGCGTGCGCGCGTAATGTTCGTTCAAAATACGTGTATAATAAAACAAAATAAATATAAAAACAGTAATGGGTATTTTTGTGAGAAAATAATGCGACTACCACTGTGGAGAGAAAATAACGGTAATTAAATTAATAGTTTCTCACAGCTGTCATAGTCAAATGACTTCAACCATTCAATTATAGCTATTTTAGCTTTATGACTGTTACTGTCGATAATTGTACAAGTACTACTATTTAATTTATTATAAAGACGGGGACCCTGGAAAGCATAATGTCGTCTAGCAACTGCACTCTTCGCAACCGGGACCCTGCAAAGCTTGATTCTCTTGCTCTGGTCTATCAAGGGGGCTGTTTTATGATATCGCCTAATGCATTCAAAAATATAAGTTTTTCGAACACTGAGGACGCCAGCTAACTCATAGACTGCCTTAGTTGGGTGCCTATAGGGTAGGAAAAGAATTACCTTCAGTACAGCTCGTTGAGCTCGTTCTACCTCTATCATATGTGTTTTTGAAGATGCTCCCCAGGAACAAATGCAATAATTTATAAGGCTATGGCATAATGAATTATATATTTCTAGTATAAGTTTTGGATCAACAACTTCTCTTATTTTTTTAAACATTCCTATGAGTCTTCTTATTCTATTAGCTAAAGCTGATATGTGACCAGTCCAGTTCAGGTTGCTATCTAAGATAACCCCAAGATACTTGATGATGGTCGTGCTGTTAAGATGTGTGCATTTGCAATTTGCACTTGGGGTATCAACAATGTTACATGGGTGAGAGTGTAGTACAATGGAAAAGTCGTTAGGAGGCTTAGTAGAAGCTGTTTTATGGAAACACACATACTTAGTCTTAAAGGCATTGATGGTAAGCAAACTATTCTCAAGCCACCTAGTGCATTTTCGAAGCCCTTTTTCAGCAAGTAAATTTACTGAGTCCCAACTAGAATCATGGAACAAGAGCACTGCATCATCTGCAAACATTACAAGGTCAGCATTTTGGATTTCCATTTTACAAAGCTCGTTAATGTAGATCAAGAACAAAACTGGGCCAAGATTACTTCCTTGTGGAATACCGTGGGTGCAACTTGAAGGATCACTAGTATGCTGTTTGACGCGAATTACTTGGGTCCGGTTAGATAAGTAATCCTGAAACCATGAGTGGGTTACTCCTCTGATTCCTATGTTATTTAGCCGAGTCAGAAGGATAGGTATGGAAACCGTATCGAAAGCTTTTTGCAAATCAAGAAAAATACCCACACACTTTTCACTATTTTCTAAATATTTTGTGATACTTGATGTTAGAAGAAGGACAGCGTCATTAGTTGAGCGATTCTTCCTAAAGCCAAATTGGTTATTATCCAGAAAATTATTTGTTTCGAGATAATTGACTAGCCTTTTGTTTACTATTTTTTCTATTATTTTTGTAAGTACTGTTAGTAGAGAAATGGGTCTATAATTATTAGGTAATGTTGGATCTCCTGACTTATGTATTGGAACAACTATTGCTTGTTTGAGAATATCTGGAAATTTACCTGTTTCGAAGCTAAGATTACATAAGTGGGCGATGGGTTTACTAAGTGATTGGCTACATACTTTAAATATTTGTGATGAGAGATTGTCAAATCCAGGTGCACTGTGAGATTTTAAAGTTTGGATGGTGGTCCTAACTTCTTCCGGATCTGTCATAAATAATGACATCGATGACAAGGGGCCATCTTTATTTGCGTCACGAGCTAACTCCAATTCAGATTTGTCCAGCTTGAGAAGTATATCATTGGCCATCTCCCTACCAACGCTTGTGAAGTATTTATTAACTACATTAAGAGCACCCGATGGTGTACTTTGAATTTTAAGTAGATCTGTAGAATGCTGCCGCGGTCGGTTTATGTTTCCAATTTAGTAGTACAGTGTATATTGTATTGGTATATTGTTATATTACTACAGTGAAAATAAAGAGAAAAACTACTAAAAAGAAAAAGAAAACTTGATGAACACATTAAACTTTAATGTCATTACTACTTTTACTTTTAAATTTGGATAGGTGTAAGTAAATTTCAGAGTTTTTATTAGCCAATGCCAAAAGAGTGGGAATATTAATAGAAAGTGGTATCTTAAAAGGAATAGAATAATTCATTACGGTTTAATCTGGGACACGAAAAAAATATATGGTTTTCATCGTCATCATCCAACCCACATTCACATAGCGACGAGGCCTTAATACGCAACTTGTTCAAATGAACTCCAGTGCATAAGTGGCTAAGGCGTAACCATATAATTATTAAAGTAGCCCGCTAGTCCAAAATAGTTCTTGTGAACCATGGTTTTTGAGGAATCTCTGGTTGAATGGATTCATAATATTTCCCATTTATACGCCTTGAGACCTCCCAAACATGAGCCCACCCTGTCCGTAAAGACTGCTTCGCTAAAGCAAGAAGAACGCAGCAAAAACTTTTAATATCAGATCCATCACCATCCACCACCGCTTCCTTAGCAAGTTAGTCGGCTCGCTTATTCCCTAATATTCCCACATGACTATGTATCAGGCTAAATAAATTTTTAAATTTAAGTGATACAAAGCCTGTTTTATTTTAAACATGGATTTGGGATTTGGTTTAGAATAAAAGGTCATCTGAGCTAGAGCCTGTAAAGAACTCAAGGAGTCTGAAAAAATAATGCATTTTATTAGCTTACTAGCTGACCCAGGCAGCTCCGCCCGCGCTCTTTTGACGTTCACTAAAACATTTGCGTTGAATACATAACTTCCTTTTTTAAGGTCGGTTAAAAACTGGAACCAACAATTTACTCACTTTCCGAAGCACAGAGACGCTTAGTTCAAATGGCATTAAAATGTCACCTATCTATGTAATGACCTTACCTAACGTTACTTAACCTGATCGATTGCCAAACATTGATAACAACTGTCTATGAGTGTTCCCTTTCTAATATTTATCATAATTACAATAATGAAAAATTGATAAAATCGGAGCAAGCGTATAACCAAGTACACATTTTGACTTTAATCCCCTGTCTTAAAAGAACCGCGCTAGATTACGGGATAAAAAATATCCTATGTCCTACCTCGTAGTATCAACTCAAATCATGCCAAGTTTCATTTGAATCTATTCAGTAGTTTCGGGGTGATGCGCGGCCGTGATACAGACAGACAGACAAATTTTAAAAATTACAATTTCGGCTTCAGTATCGGTTATAGAATGTTCGGAATGGAATGTATTGGTTGAAAATTATATTTGGAGGGCCAAATATAATTTTCAAAATATCTTCAATGTACAGAATTGGATCTGTTACAGTTTTATTATGAGTATAGATTCTGGATACAGTAATTGATTGCATCAAGAATAGCCAACATTTCCCCAGTATACACAGAGGACTCTGGGGTGGTCTTATATTTTCGACAATAATTCCAATTTTGGTGACACCGCATATCCAGTGCACCCATTTAAGTTATGTTTGAGGCATTAGTAAACAAATACTGGAAATTAGGGAAACAAGTTTCAATGACAAAACGTAATTGTTTTTGTGATTCAACAGATTCTTTGGTAATGAGAAGATGAAAAAATATTACAGGTTTAAATACAATAATAGAATATTTGAATAATGGAAGGATCGGAGCATGGTTTACAGGATCTTTAATATTTTTATACATTTGGTAACTCTTAATCAGGGAAAATCTTTATGAAACCAATATCTATTACAATATCTTTAGTTTATGTGGATAATAATTGAAGCTTGGGTATTAACCCGTTAATATGGTTTGAAAATTGCAGGGACCTAAAAAATACCTATCTGATAAGTACTGTCAGCGAAGATAAAGAGGTGGGTCACAACATTCCACCTGGAGAGCATTTATCGGAGATGACCTCATATTTCCTGAAATCAATCTAAGAGCCTTCATTGGCCGGCTCGAAAATAAACGAAGCATAATCCAGATGACTGCGAATAAGCACATTGTAGATTAATTTCAATGAACTAGGGTGAGCACCCCACAAGACACCACAAAGGGCTCTGATAATATTGATATTTATTTCACACTTTTGAACTGTATAATCGATGTGTGGTTTCCCTGTTAACTTAGAATCAATCAGAAACCCTAAAAATTTCACCTGCGCTGCCTGCGCAACATTTTCCGCTTGACTGCCTTGTAAACAAATGGAAACGGGGGTGTTAGATCTTTTACGGGAGAAAAAGAGTGTTTTACTTTTGGAAGAGGACAATTCAAGGCCATTATTGGACAACTAATCATTTAAGAAACCTAACGATTCTTGTACAGACTCTACACAAGTTGATATATCTTTGTGACTGTGAAAAATTAAGATATCATCAGCATACTGGAGTATCCTACAGTTACCAACAGACTGTTGTAAATCATACGTGTAAATATTATAAAAGAAAGGGCTTAATACTGAACCCCGAGGAAGGCCCCTTACCACCATCCGCGACTACAATTTTGCCAGATACTCGCAAATGAATGCTACGGTCCTCTAACATATTCATGGCTAATCTATTCAGTTTTGACGGTATTCTAAGCTGTTCCATTTCCCGCCTAAGAATAGAATTTTAGAATTTATTTATTTATTTCACAACATATCTTTTAACATGAGTGTTATATTTCTAATTAGACAATAATATTGTGAAAACGAACATCTTTAGTTCTACAAGATTAGCCGTGGTTCAACACTAGGCTAGGCCTGTCCTGTGGAACCTACTACAAAGCCAGTTGCACTAGGTCAAAACTCTAATACCTAAGATTAATTAAAGTTTTTTTATACATAAGAAAAAACTGTTAATGATATAACAATATTATGTTAAAGAAAATAAAACAAAAACTACAAAAAATTAAAATATGGTTGAGGGGAGTGATGGCTGCTGCTCAAGTCAACTCGTGCGCGGGTGCTGCTTGGGGGGACTGGTCCGGCCGCTGTCCTTTTATCCTTTTTTATTTTATTTTTTTTCTTTTGTAGTCTAGCAGCAAAATTGATTATTACTTTATTTACGTTCTGAAGGCAATTCACTTGAGCTTGTAAATTATTCTTGGTATGTATCTAACTTAGACGACTTGTGACAAAAGTTGGTAATATGTTAAAGTGCTTTGTGTCTTGCCTGACGAGGCACTGCTTAACAGCAGAAGGTAAATGTTTAACGTGTGCCACTGTGATTTTGGATCGGTCATGCTCGCCATCGAAAAGTCTTTGCTTGTGGCGGCTTCGTGTGGCGGGTCACCCCCTTCCCTCCAATATGGTTGAGGGGAGTGATGGCTGCTGCTCGAGTCAACTCGTGCGCGGGTGCTGCTTGGGGGGACTGGTCCGACTACTATCCCTTTGGCATTTTAGTTTGTTGTATTTTCGTCGTATTTTTTATTTTATTTGATATTTTGAACGGCAGGACACACTGTCGCTGGTGCTGATCTAATTGTAAAAAGACAAACTTTGTTTTAAAAAAAAATGTGAAAAAATGACAAGCCCGCTGAGTTTCTTGCCGGATCTTCTCAGTTGAGGCCGCGTTGTGATCCGGTGGTAGCTTTTAAAAAAAATGACCGTTCAAAAGTGCTAGCGTTAAGCCTATTTGAAATAAAAATTTTTGAATTTTGAATTTTTTGAATTTTGAATTTCGTTTCTAGAGAAAGCTAGTCTAATGTCCGTGGTGAAAATATCCAGACTATCCAAAGTACTCTCACCTTTCCGAAAACCAAATTGAGTAGCAGCTAAAATACTACGATTTTCAACAAACCACTCAATTCTTAACTAGATTTTCAGTAATTTTTAACAAGACTGAAGACATGGCTATGGTCCAGTAAGAGGAGCCATCATTAGGGTATTTATGAGGTTTGAGTATAGATACCACAATCTGGGATCTCCAGGCGTCTGGTATACTCCCAAGTTCGAGTACGCCATTAATGATTTTAAGATAAATACTTAGCGTTGAATCATGACAATTTTTAATTAAACAATAGGGAATCCCATTAAGACCGGGGGATGAATCTTGAACATGACTCAGAACCGCTTTAAGCTCATTATGAGTGAAAGGTGCAAGAGTATCTAAAGCCTGATGTTGGGAGGGGAGAATAGGAAAAGACGATACAAGTTCTTCCGGCATGGGAACTACTGGGAGGGGCCAACTTGCCTAGAAACACAACAAACAAACAAACAAACACAACAAACACACTCTAAAGGGATGGAATTGCGTTGGAGAGTAACCTGGGGCGACGACCTGTACCTTCTGGCTCTTTTTTTGAAAGTTTTCGTCTTTGAGTTACTGGAAGTGACATAACTACGCCATCCACTAAATTTCTTATTATGTAATAACTCTCTTGTTTCTTTTTCCACATTTTCAAGTTTTTTAAGTTTATCATCATCATCATTAGTGATAGGTATAAAAACTTTCAGCATCATTACACCTCCTAACTGCCAAGGTGCTCTCTATCCCACCATGGTGGCGAGATACGTTCCTTTGCCTCCTTTTTAATAGGAAGGGTCTCATCAGCTGCCCCAATGACTGCTAAAGTGAACTACATTCATGCATTCATTCGCACTTTCTCCAACAATAACGTCAGGTATATTCTTTAATCTATTCCGAAGAACCACATTATAAATTGACCAATCAACATCATCAACATCATCATTTGATAACAGTTTTTTTTTATTTATACGGACGCTTACCCAGTGGCGTGCACAGAGGGTAGGCAAAGAAACGTATTTGGCTTGTTTAACCTATTATATGTATATTAGTATACCATTTTAAATATCCATAACACACATTAATTTGCATTTAAATACTGTAATAAGATTATTCAGACGGTTCATACACAAAAACACTTTGCCTGTGATCTCGCTAAATAATCTTAATTTAAAAATATTTTGTACTGACATGGTATTAACGATGTTTTTAAATGTAAATGGATACGACTGTAATGTTAGTTCTTTTAAGGATATTTGTGGTGGCGGTTCAATTCATCCACCAAGTTAAATATAAAAGATCCGCACCCACACAGATATACACTCCGAACCCCATATAGTATGGTGACAATTAAAATTCCCAGCAACTATAATTGGCTTGGGCAATTGAACGATTATAGAACTAAGGTGTCTAAGGATTGCAATAGAAAGACTGGGGATATAAATAGATAGGTAGGTGACATCCTGCATCCTAATAGCCACGGCATTCAAATCACTGCATAAGGGAGGTAAGTTTCGTAAAGAGAAAGGAATATTATTATTAACTATTAGTGCGCAGCCGGCTTTACATCACCTCTATCATCCCGTACAATGGAGCCAGGTAACAACCAGGTTTCCGAGATAGCAACGATGATGACCTTGTATTTATGAAACATATACGACAAATCAGATACTTTACTACGAATACTCCTAGTGTTCCATTGCATGATCGTATAATCCATTGCGAATGATAGAAGGAAGTTTGTTAATCTTATTAGCAACGTTAGACGGTAGTAGGTACTTGTGGCATGGAAGATAGAATTTTAGACACAGCCTCAACCACAATATCTATGATTGAGTCCACGTCTAAGGAGTTTGACTGCATATCTTCATTATCTTTGCGAAGAGCACATCCATTGGGACTTTGAGGTATTGACAACTCCCAAATAATCGCCATATGGGCTTTTTGGTCATACCCTGGATGCAATGGAGCTCGAGGGGCTCGCTTCGTGACTATGTAGTTTTACGATATGACGGACTGATCTTTTGTGGAGAGGAGCCCACTTCAACATCTGGATTTGATAATGTTAAGAAAGGAGTATATTGAGGCTGAGAGGCAGCTATTTCATCCAATGACTTTTTAGACGGGGGAAACAATCTTGTTGCCTCCTAGATATTGATTACTCAGCCATGACTTTTTTAATATTAATCTGACGAGTCTGTTCAGGGCATTGTTAGTCAGTAGCCTTATGATTACCGGAACAAAAAATGCAATAATAATCAGTGGGCACAACGTTACAATCGATAGACTGATGGCTAGGGACCGGGTTTATATGTATTTAAAATTCCAAAATGGCAATTCTAAAAAGCGAAAATATGGAAAAATATGGATAAATATAGAGTAAAAAAATTACCATTAATTTCAGGTATGTATATGGCAGTTCTTTTCAGTATTTGTATTGGTGCAGTACCCCAATGCAAAAAAAGCATGTTTAAGTTTGTACGCTTATGTACAGACAGAGAGTATCTGACTGTGGCATCGTAGCTTCCTAACGAATGGATGGATGAAAATTCAAGGCCGTTGCCGCTGTTTGGTCAAAATAAGGCTTGGTACGGGCAGAATAATCTTTCAACATCGCAGTAGGTATGTGACTGGCCTCCTGTTGTAGCCTCAGTGGCGCAGTGGGAAACCGCTTGCTTTGCAAACCGGAGGTCGCGGGTTCGAATCTGATAGACCGCTATTCACGACAGTGATTTTTTAAAAGTGTATTAAAATGTGAATACGAGGAAATTACAGTAAATTCAGCGCCGAAAGTTTACTGTAACGACCCGTGACTGCGATGTGACACTTTTACAGAATCTTCTATACTATAATAAAACTCAAAGAGCACTTTTTCTGTACATTGAATATTTTTCCAAAATTTCTATGTGGGGATACTATACTATCGACATAGAGGCCAAAACAATTTTTTTTTGAATTATTGTCTGTCTGTCTGTCGTTCTGTTTGTCCAGGTATCATTTGAAAACCCGTGGATGGATTTTGATAGGACTTTCACTGATGTGTTGTGTAGAAGTCAAGGTATAAATTGGTATATAAAACATCACGCTATGTTTCATAGGGGCTAAGCAGTGAAACATTACTTGCACATATTACCACGTAATTTCTTTTGTATGAGAATAGGGTAATTATAGACTGATCAGTTAATCATTAAGATATGTATTATTACGCTATATACAATAGGGACTGAGCAGACATTATGTCTAGCGTTTGTGGACTACGAAAAAGCCTTCGATTCAATCGAGACCTGGGCGGTATTGCAGTCCCCCCAGCGGTGCCACATTGACTATAGGTACATCGAAGTGTTGAAGTGTTTGTACAGCAACGCCACCATGTCGATCCGACTACTTACAGGAAGAGAGCACGAAACCAATCCCATTGCAACGAGGTGTGAGACAGGGAGACGTTATTTCTCCGAAACTGTTCTCAAACGCATTGGAGGACGTTTTCAAGCTCTTGGACTGGTACGGATTCGGCATCAACATAAATGGCGAATACATCACTCACCTTCGTTTTGCCGACGATATAGTCATTATGGCAGAGTCGCTGGAGGACCTCAATACGATGCTCAGCGACCTCAGTAGCGTTTCCCAACAGGTGGGTCTTAAAATGAACATGGAGAAGACGAAGATCATGTCTAATGTCCATGTTGCACCCGTACCGGTAGTTGTTGGGAACGATACACTCGAAGTTGTTGACCACTACGTATACCTAGGACAAACTGTCCAGTTAGGTCGGTCCAACTTTGACAAGGAGGTCGCCCGAAGAATCCAACTCGGATGGGCAGCGTTCGGGAAACTACGCGATATCTTCTCGTCCAAAATACCGCAGTGCCTGAAGACGAAGGTTTTTAACCAGTGTGTGTTGCCAGTGATGACATATGGTACTGTGACGTGGTCTCTAACGGCTGGCCTTTTAGAAAAGTTCAGAGTCACACAACGAGCCATGGAGAGAGCTATGCTCGGAGTTTCTTTGCGCGACAGAATCCGAAATGTGGAGATTCGCCGAAGAACTAAGGTCACCGACATAGCTCTCAGAATCTGCAAGTTGAAGTGGCAATGGGAAGGCCACATCGCTCGAAGAACCGATAACCATTGGGGAAGAAAGGTTCTCGAGTGGCGACCACGAACCGGAAGACGCAGCGTTGGCAGGCCTCCCACTAGGTGGACAGACGACATTGTGCGCGTCGCAGGTAACCGGTGGATGCAAATAGCCAATTGTCGTTCATTGTGGCGTTCAAAGGGGGAGGCCTATGTTCAGCAGTGGACGTCTTCCGGCTGATGATGATGATGATGATGATGAGACATTTAGTTTGAATAAGATATGGCAGTGGCGAAGGGTTAATTTTTGTAAGGTAAGGGGTAAGCCGGTCCGGTACACCCAGGACCATTAGATTTCCGTATTGTTCTAAGTACGTTGCTGATAGCAATATGACATTATATCTTTGAAAAGTTAAAATCTGTAAATCCCGAGCGAGTCCAAACTAGATCATGAAATTATTCATGAAATTTTAATGAAACTCCCCAAGTCCAGGTAGTGTATAGGTATTGTATTACAGTCGCAACAATAAAAGATGCGAAAAACTTAGAATTTTCATTATCGAATATCATTAGACAGTAATTTACGATGTTAGCGTGATTTACATTATGAACAGCGCCATCTATCGGTGAAATTGAACATACAATCACCATAGAACTTTAATCTATATATATAAAAGAAAGTCGTGTTAATTACACTATTTATAACTCAAGAACGGCTCAACCGATTTGGCTGAAAATTGGTAGGGAAGTAGCTTAGGAGCAGGAGACGGACATAAGATACTTTTTATACCGGTAGGTTAAGGTTAAGCAACGTTAGGTAAGGTCATTAAATTGATGGGTGAACCGATTTGTATGAAATTTTATGTGCATATCGGGTAGGTCTAATAATAGGCCATTAATTATATTTCATGCCGCTAGGTAAAGGTTAAGCAACATAAGGCAACGTAATTAAATAGATGGGTGAACGGATGTGTATGAAATTTTGTGTGCATATCGGGTAGGTCTGAGAATAAGTCGTAAAGTATATTTCATGCTGCTGATACCATGATTGACGGATATATAGAATGAGAGGAGGGTGCAAGAGAGGACAGAGAGGGAGAAGGGATTCGAGGAGGGGGTGAGGGATCGGAGGAGTTAGGTTGAGCAAGGGGGGGGGGGGAGATGTAGCAAGTTGGGAGAGAGAGATGGGGGGATAGGGTTCAGAGAGGGGACAACGGGGAGAGGAAGAGGGGGAATGTGACGGGGACCGATGCGGGTGGGGGAAAGAGAGAGGAGAGAAAGAGCATAGAATTACATTTTTCTTATAAGGCTTCAATCCCGGCTGGGTCCTAAAAGAAAACGCGCATTGTTCCTTTTGGAACCACATGGGCTTGAGGGGATAATAGAGAGAGTGAGAGATGGAGAGAAATAAATCAAGGGAGGAGGGTGAAAAGGGGAGCAAAATGTAATAAAAGCGCGGGTGGAGCTGCGCGGGTCAGCTAGTAATAAATATTTAGCTGATTCGCAAATTGTCCCTACCCCGTATGACAATTATTAGCGCGTTAGAAGCGTAGGTAACGCTTATCGTAAGTACTTTGTTTCGTATAAGTACATCTACTTGCTACCCTTTTTCCAGAAATATATTCATTTTTGTAAAAATATGGACTTATCTTTGAAAGCTTCTATTACTGTACCATCCCTTGCCCTCCTGGGCGGTAATATCCTACTTTTCCTATTTCCGACTCTAACTTGCCAATCTTTCTTTTCACAACCCCTATCTTACCCTTTCCCTCCTTATTCGTGACAACGCAATGGTCAATCATATAAATAATTTAATTACCCAAAATGGCGGCGATGTGGTTCGCCACCCATCACGTCTCGTTTCTCACGGAGGCGAAAAGCGGTCTTTGGGCTCTGCCTACCCCTACGGGACAAAGGCGTGATTTTATGTATGTATGTATGTATCTTCCAAAATATTCGTGAAGAAAACAACATACTGACCAAAAACCATTGAAATTAAAAATATGTATTTACATATAAATCCGGTCCCTACTGATGGCTTTCGCCACACTTAATGCATCTCGGTTTTGAGCGACAAATAGCCTGCGTGTGTCCAAACCAACAACATTTAAAACACTGAATAATAGGGTATTGGTATAGGTCTATGGGAATCGAGTTATACCCGATGAATGCTCTTTCAGGCATTACTTCTCCATCAAATGTAATTACCACCGACTGAGAATTTTCCCAGGTTAACACTCAGTTCATGTCCCTTTTATATCTTAATCTTCTTACCTTCAGAATCTTATGCTTATTAGGAGGAAATGAAAGTTCCTCAATGAATTCATCATCTGACATAGGACGCCCTTAGCAACGCCCAAATGACAAATATTAAAACTTGGAATAAAATTGTTCGCAGCCTCAAATTTCACAAATTCGACTGAAATTCGATTGCGTCCTGTACGCTTAACACCACCAGCCGAAATGCCGCTCATCCTTAATTTCCTTAAGAATCTGGTAAAAGAAACTGCGTTCAAAGTAGTACCTGCATCTGGAGAGGGCTCAATACGCTGCACATGAATAACGTATAGGCCAGGATCTTTTCCATTGTACGAGCGGGCTGAATATTGTGGTTGACTACTTTTGTTACCATCAACTCGACTTTAATGTGGTTTAGACAATGCGGTGAAGTGGGTATCAGGAGAAGGGTCAATAACTGCTACAGCATCTTCAGATGCACCAAGGTACCTACTCAGATTGTACCTAATACCTCGACAGCACTGTTTACTTCAGACTGCGCTTATTGGAAGGAATTACCTCATCATCAGACAGTTGACGATTAATATCTAACATCTTACCACGTTTATCTCTATCTTCAGGAAATTTCGGTTTTTCTTTTTCGGCGTTACAAGGCTTTCTTTATACAAACCCTGGGTCGAGTAAGAAATTGAGTCTGTCTCGTCATTTTGCGACTCCACAGATAAAAATGCATCTGGCGACGGCACGGAATATAATAATTCGGATCTGAAATCATTATGTCCATGGGGCGGATCGGGGGCTTACTGTGGGGAAACGCCATGGGACCCCCCTATCTTAAAATATCCGTTCGCTAAACAAAAAATAACGGCTTAACGCTACTTGGACGCTTTACGCACTTTTGGACGGTCAATTTTTAAAAGCTACCACCGGATCACAACGCGGCCTCAACTGAGAAGATCCGGCAAGAAACTCAGCGCGCTTGTAATTTTTTCAATTTTTTTTTAAATAAAGTTTGTCTTGTTACAATTAGATCAGCACCAGCGAAAGTGTGTCCTACCGTTCAAAAGATCAAATAAAATAAAAATACGACGAAAATACAACAAACTAAAAGGCCAAAGGGATAGTAAGTAGTCGGACCAGTCCCCCCAAGCAGCACCCGCGCACGAGTTGACTCGAGCTGCAGCCATCACTCCCGTCAACCATATTGGAGGGAAGGGGGTGACCCGCCACACGTAACCGCCACAAGCAAAGACTTTTCGATGGCGAGCATGACCGATCCAAAATTACAGTGGCTCACGTTTAACATTTACCTTCTGCTGTTAAGCAGTGCTTCGTCAGGCAAGACACAAAGCACTTTAACATATTACCAACTTTTATCACAAGTCGTCTAAGTTAGATACACACCAAGAATAATTTACAAGCTCAAGTGAATTGCCTTCAGCCACATAATTTTAATCAGTGAGATACCTACTTTCGATATCAGTGCAAAATTTTACACACAGTTTATAAATAAAAATAAGGTACTAATTACATGAAATTTTAAAAGTAATAACTGAAATATCCTTACAGAACTTAAATTAAGCTAACAAATACAATAATACATCAAGCCTCGTAAGGCCGACAGTGCAAAATAATGCACAAAGTGAATAACAGCATTCAGGCATAAAATATCATCACCTACCTAAACGCCCAATGCTACGATGTACGTATACCTACCTATTATAAGTTTTGCGGATTTTGATTTTAAATGTTCGCGCCGATGGTTAAGTGTAAACATTCTTCTTTTACAAAATTATGTTAAAATTATCTTAGTTAAATAGCAATGCCAAAATAAATTATTGTAAACATTATGATTGGTTTATACTTAGGCAACATTTTTGACAGCTTACATTTGCATAAAATTAATATTCTACTAAAAACCTTAACCATTTTTGCAACCATGTCATCACTGCAGCTAACACATGTGTAAAAATATGCAATTTTATTTAAAAAAAATATACATAATGAAAGAATGTGGGATGCGACATGTGTCGACACACTTGCTGCGTCCCACACCCCGGGCAGGGCGGCTGGAGGGGCTGCGGCGACCGCTAGTGATGCAAAGCGACGCAAGTATTCAGCTCTAGGTTCGAGCTATATATTTGCGCCCTTTGCGGTGGAGACCTTGGTCTCATGAGACGCGCGGTTTGGTGAAAGAAATTTCATCCAAACTTGTCGAAGTCTCAGGAGACCGCCGGGCTGGTAGCGTTTTCTGCCAGCGTTTAAGCGTGGCCATACAAAGGGGTAATGCCGCCAGTCTTTTAAGTACCCTTCCCTCCCAGTGCGGCGACATTTTTGAAGAAGTTTTTTACGTAGTTTAAGTGTACATGTTTGTAAATAAACTGTAAATATTTAGTTTCAATAAATGTCTTATCATCTCATAATGTAACATAAATGTAATATTTTCTCATAAAAAGTTGTTATTTTGGTATATGGTAGGTATGATATAGAATGGTTTTTTATTTCTTATCGTTTATCAAAAACAGGTGTTCATTGTGCTGTACATTGGTAGTTACTTTAAACTATAGTAGGCTAATCATTACATGTTTTTATTTTGAGAATAACCAATTTAAGAAATATTGACTTTTTGGGAACTTATAGACTTTCTACTTTTACTGTATCTTTAGATAAAGATAGCGGGCATCCGGAAAAGAAGCCAGTTTCTGCATATTCGTCATGTAATATCAGTAAAATTGTATAGAAGATAAAATTGACAAAGGAAGTGAAGAAGGCGTGATACACATGGCAGAGGTAGTGTAAAGGAAGTGAAATAGAAAATGTGAAAAATATAGAGCAGGACGTAACGTATCAGCACGAGAAGCAATAGTAGTGCAAGAACTTTAAAACAACTTTGTTTATAAATAAAACTTGAAATCTATACTTATAATAAAACTGTAACTGGTCCAATTCTGTACATTGAAGATATTTTGAAAATTATATTTGGAGGGCATTCTATAACCGATACTGAGGCCGCAAATGTATTTTTTTTAATTTTTGTCTGTCTGTCTGTCTGCTGTCTGTATCACGGCTGAGCATCACGCCGGAACTACTGAATGGATTCAAATGAAACTTGGCATGATTTGAGATCTTACTACGAGGTAGGACATAGGATACTTTTTATCCCGTAATCTAGCACGGTTCTTTTGGGAGAGGGGATTAAAGTCAAAATGGGTACTTGGTTATACGCTTTGTCCGATTTTATCAATTTTTCTTTATAATATAATAAATATTAGAAAGGGAACACCCATAGAGAGTTGTTTTCAAGGTTTTGTAATCGATCGGGTTAAGCAACGTTAGGTAAGGTCAATAAATAGATGGGTGACAGTTTAACGCCATTTGAACTAAACGGGTCCGTCCTTCGGAGAGCAAGTAAAAAGTGGGTCCCAGTTTTTAACCGACTATAAAAAGGAGGTTATGTATTCAATGCGAATATCTTTTATTAAAAGTTTAGTTAACGTAAAAATAGCGCAGGCGGAGCTGCCTGGGTCAGCTAGTATGTAATAAATTTGTTCCATAATAATAAACTTAAAATAAAAAAGTTTACTTATGGACGTAGGACGTTATGAAATTTCATTGAAATACCCAATGTACATTTAAATGAACACGAGCTACGGACTTGAAATTAGTCGCATTCTATTTCTTTACATGATACTATGAAATATATTCTAATGCCATTTTATTCTTAAAGTATTTTTTTTAAATATTAATATCTAGTTTCTATATCTGTATCAGTTTATGTAATATCACTTCACTTTACGAAAATATCGGCTGTTGAGACAATGTTTCCACCGTGCACCTATTAGTATGTAGGGAAATAATCCCAGATTGGAGATATCAAAGCTGTCTAGGAGTCTCGATTTTTTTATGTAATTTTATATGTGTTTGGGTGAGGTGCAGCAGTGTTAGTGAATGCCTGTACCTACACGTAAACACTAACGTAGCTTAGACATGCGCAACACTCGCCTGTAAAGGATTCCCGGCCTTGACCTGTTTGCTTTTAAAAACTGGCCCATTAAAAATATTCAAAACAATAAAAAAATTGAATAGTTAGTTTTTTAACTAATATGAAAACAAACTAGCTGAGATGCGCTTTTTTTTCTATGTACATCATTTATTTAAATTTTACAAAATTATACCTAATTTTATGACTTTTTAATGATGTAGATAATTATCCGGTTAAAATAAATTCTTAAGTAGGGCAAACATAAAAGTTGCAAATCAAAATCGAGTGATAGAAATGTCGTAAACACGCCTGTGTTTACGTTTATATGTACACGGACCTTATACGTTGTAAATGTTATGTAGATCAACAGGTACGCACCAAACACATGCAAGTAGAGCGGTGGTAGTGCGCGATCGCTTTTCTTCTAAATTCAGATACGATCGGGCACTAACGTCCGTCTGTATAACATAGTAACATTACGTTACTGCAGTTCGGTAGCGGCATACGTTTTAACGTCGCCGCGTCGCTCGTATCTCCGGCTTCCTCGTTAATAGATAAAAATACGTCAACGAACGCGCGATCGACACGCGCGTTTAAAATACAATATCCACTCCACTCGCACTTTTCCCCCATGGCTGATACGATAATTATAAGCGCTGATTTTAATATCTATATCTTAATTTGTTTTGTTATATTTTTAGTCTTTATTTGTGTAGTTGTGATATGGTGGCTGACAGTGCACTGTTTACGCAAATTAGACGATACGGTAACTATTAAATAAATTTATTGGTTTTATTTAATACAATTACTTCTTGCATCTATTAGTAGATTTTACTGTGAAATTTGTTGTAGATTATACCTAATATACTAAACGGAAGAAGAAAAAAAATTTAAGTTTAGGTATTCATGATATTGATATTTATAATAATTAAATTAATGTTCCTAGAAATCATATAAAAAAGAATTAGTATACAAATTGTTTATTGAAACTAAATATTTACAGTTTATTTACAAATGTATACTGAAACTAGTAAAAAACTTCCTCCAAGTGGTCGCCGCACTGAGAGGGAAGGGTGCCTAAAAGATTGGCGGCATTATCTCTTAGTTTTGTGAGTTAAAGTAAATAATATATAGTTAAATGAAACCTATAACTTGCAATAAAAAAAATCCTGCTGTACATGAAACCTATTATTAGAAGAAATTACATCACTTTAATTCTTTACTCAAAATCACATGTAAATATTAGTTTTTTATATTATACTTACCTAATAAATATTTCTTACTAGCTGACCCACGCAGCTCCGCATGCGCTATTTTTACGTTAACTAAACTTTTAATGACAGACATTCGCATCGAATACATAACCTCCTTTTTTATAGTCGGTTAAAAACTGGGACCCATTTTTTACTTACTCTCCGAAGCACGGATCCGTTTAGTTCAAATGGCGTTAAACGGTCACCTATCTATTTAATGACCTTACCTAACGTTGCTTAACCCGATCGATTACAATACCTTGATAACAACTCTCTATGAATGTTCCCTTACTAATATTTATTATAATTATGAAGAAAAATTGATAAAATCGGACCAAGCGTATAACCAAGTACCCATTTTGACTTTAATCCCCTCTCCCAAAAGAACCGTGCTAGATTACGGGATAAAAAGTATCCTATGCCCTACCTCGTAGTAAGATCTCAAATCATGCCAAGTTTCATTTGAATCCATTCAGTAGTATCGGCGTGATGCGCAGCCGTGATACAGACAGACAGACAGACAAAAATAAAAAAAAATACATTTTTGGCCTCAGTATCGGTTATAGAATGCCCTCCAAATATAATTTTCAAAATATCTTCAATGTACAGAATTAGACCTGTTACAGTTTTATTATAAGTATAGATTATGTTTTAACATTTTGCTAATTTACTTGTTTTTCTTAAATTTTACTTTCATACTTCTACTTATGTTGACAAAAGTGCCTTTGATCTGCAGTCAAGTATTGAAAATGGTTCTACTGAAGAAATAGAGCTTGAAATATTGCCTCATATAATAAGTAACGCTAGTCTTCGCACCATTAACGAGTCTCCTACAGACTTATGCAGCGACTTCGTAATGGAGACCAGTAAGACTTTTTGCATTATATATATTATAAATGTCAGTAGACAGTTGTCCGATCAAAAGCGAGTAACGTGTAGTGTGTTACACACAAAAAACTGTACCTAACAAGGAGCGATTTTTCTATCTGGTACTTGCTTACCTTACTCCTAAATGCTGCCACTATGCTATATTGTGTGTGGTAATGTATGTAATATTCAGGAATTTCCTAAATTTAGGGAAATAAACCTATGTGAAAAGGAAAGAAAGTTACGTTTGGAGAAAATTGTTTCCACGTGCTTTCTTGGATATGTTTGGGAGCTTCAAATGTTTTAATAAATAAGTAAGTAAATACATAATAAAAATATAAATTTAAAAAACATAAACGTGTTAAATATAAAACACCTTAGTTTTTTTTTACTGAGACCATACTGCCAAGACTTCAGTTATTCATTCTTTTACCGACCAAAGAGATTACAAATCGAATTCAAGCCGATCTAGTAGGCCGCGATACATTGTCTTTGATGGGATGCGCATAGGAGTTATTTGAATGAATTGAGCACCATAATATTATCAGTTTTGCATTGTAGTTTGGTAGTTTAAACTTTGTTTTTTACTTATTACATGAGTTTACAAAGTAGTGTATGAAACTGCACTTAGTAATTAGGTATTAATACACTCGTGTAATAGGTACTATTATTATATAACACACACTCGTGTATTAATAACCCCTATTATGAAGCAGTTTCATAAACTACTTACTATCAAAAACCCAATCACGGAACCACGGAACTGCACTGACTCAACATTTGTATTTTTTAAATCGTTATGCATCGATATAAATATTGTAAGAATAACTGTTGCAAAGCTTTTTTTATACTTCTAACTTCGTGGTCCCACTGAGGACTGACGATAAAATCTTAAACAGCTAGGTATGTGTATAGGTACCTACAATGATATTTTACTAAAGATATGTTATATCCCTACTAACGCACGATAAAAGTTGTGTCACTTGTAGTTTGCTATGCCTAGCTATACATTTTCCTACCTATAGTCTGACAAGGACAAATGCATAACGAGAAAAGTAAGAGAAAACGAGATGGCTATATTTTGTGCGTTCCGTTGTCAGCGTTGGTTGAACGCTTGTCAGTGTCATCTTGTCAACTGACACATAAAATTTTACAATTATTTCTTACGATATTATTAAGAAAATTGAAATACTTTACAAAATCAAATATTTTTTTCAAAGTTACATGTGCTATATTATCCCTGACTGTTTATTTACTTTTGCCTGGTAATTTGTGCACATATTAAATACACAGGACGTCATTTTCAATTTTTCATGATAGACGTCACGATGTTGCATTGACTACGCGGGACGGCGTGCGACTAACTGCTACAAAACCCAGTTGGGGGATACTCGCTGAACGTCTGGCGTGCGCTAATGGCATATCTATTGTATATAATATCATTGGGTACCTACTTTACTTAAACTAGGAATGTTCACTAACATTCGAACAAGAGATAAGTAAATGCTATTCTTTCATTTACATGGAATTGAGTTGTAAGTACATAAATTGTAAGTTTTTGAGTTATTAGGTGTAAAGCCCTCGTTTACTCGCCGATGGTCGGACAATTCAGCTGTTTTCTACATTCTTTCCTTTGATTATATATACGTCTAGATAACTAGTCGTCTTGTAAAGTTACGTTTACTGAGCGTCGCAGCCTCGTATTCGTGTGTGCGTGGCCTCTTTGTACACTCGCGTCATCTGTGGCTGTGTGCGTGTTTGGGGATCTCCAGTAAAAATATTTTTCCCATTAATAGGAATATAGACTGGATGGATTTCTAGTGTCATTCGAGACTTGGTCCTACTTATGATGTTATTGCGTGTTATTGCGTGTTATTCCGTGTTATTGCGTGTTATTCGTTTTATTGCATTTTATTCCGTGTTATTGCATCTTATTGCGTCTTATTGCATCTTATTGCAACGTTTTTCATTGTTACCCATTTTTATCCCCTAGACCCCCCCCCCCCCTCAGCCCCCTAAAAAATCATTACAAGCGATAAAGAACTCCGTTCCATCTAATACGATATAATGTTATGAATTCCTTATGCTTAATCGTGTCAACTACTGACGAGCGGCAGTGTAAAGCAGCTGTATAGGCAGGCGTGTCGCTCACCATCATGCGAATGTCTTACTTGCCTCATCGCCAAGATGCTTAATCGTGTCAACTACTGACGAGCGGCAGTGTAAAGCAGCTGTATAGGCAGGCGTGTCGCTCACCATCATGCGAATGTCTTACTTGCCTCATCGCCAAGATGCTTAATCGTGTCAACTACTGACGAGCGGCAGGGTAAAGCAGCTGTATATTCAGGCGTGTCGCTTACCATCATGCGAATGTCTTACTTGCCTCATCGCCAAGATGAAAAAAAATAAACTTCTAAATACCTATATAAAAGCAATTAATTTATCTAAGAAAATATTATTATAATTATTTTAATTGTTTTATTTAATGTGTTGGTCACTGTCTACGTACTTACGTTTAATTGATAACATTTTTGCTAAATGAAAAATTACTCCAGACTTAAGATAATTTCCCCCATTATTACCTAGCAACACCAGTATAGTCGGACAATGTACAAATTAACTTTAAAAAAAACGAGTTTTTATAATAGTCCATAATGTGTTATAGAATCTTATGAGTTATAGATGGAAAATTAAGTTAGGATCCTTATTAATTTTACTTACTTAATTTCTTCATGATTTGATTATACAATTCGGCATAATGATTTTTTTTTTGCAAGCACAATCCGTCGGTACAGTTCAAGCGACACTAAATAACCAACTCTACCGCTTTTATGTTTCGGTATAGTTTTCGCTGTCTTGTGTTTGAATATCAAATGCTCCATCTAGACGTATTTATAATCATAGATTCTTTCCTTATAACTTCGAATTGCTCGGAGTGTGACATAATTATACCTATTATATTGTTTTTGTCGGAAACACGTGCTCAGACAAACACTGTTGCGACTATTTTAAATATCGAGCAGCACACTGAAACACCCACCCATGCCTACTCTGTTTTTCTCTACAATATCAAAACCGTAGCAATAACTGTATGAAATGGCTGACCGGAGTGGCCAGCCAGACAATTGGTAGGGTTGAACATGATCAAAGACAATTAGTAGCGTTCAATATCATTGAACGCTATTAATTGTCTGATCTTGAACGCTATTAAATGATGAGCGACAATTGGCTATTTGCATCCACCGGTTACCTGCGACGCGTGCAATGTCGTTTGTCCACCTAGTAGGAGGCCTACCTACGCTGCGTCTTCCTGTACGAGGTCGCCACTCGAGAGCCTTTCTTTCCCAACGGTTATCGGTTTTCGGAGCGATGTGGCCTGCCCATAATCATTGCCACTTCAACTTACAGATTTTAAGAGCTATGTCGGTGACCTTGGTTCTTCGGTGAATCTCTTCACTACGGATTCTGTCACACACTGGTTAAGACACTGGTTAAAAACCTTTGTCTTCAGACACTGCGGTATTTCGCACGAGAAGATTTCGCGTAGTTTCCCGAACGCTGCCCATGCGAGTTGAATTCTTCGGGCGACCTCATTGTCGAAGTTGGACCTGACCTAACTGGATAATTTGTCCTAGGTATACGTAGCGGTCAACAACGTCAAGTGTATCCTTCCCAACAACTACCGGTATGGGTGTAAAATGAACATTATACATGATCTTCGTCTTGTCCATATTCATTCTAAGACCCACCTGTTGGGAAACGCTACTGAGGTCGCTGAGCATCGTATTGAGATCCTCAAGCGACTCTGCCATAATGACTATATCATCGACATAACGAAGGTGAGTGATGTATTCGCGATTGATGCTGAATGCCGTTCCAGTCCAAGAACTTTAAAACGTCCTCCAGTGCGTTTGTGAACAGTTTCGGAGAAATGACGTCTCCCTGTCTCACACCTCGCTGTAATGGGAGTGGTTTCGTGCTCTCGTCCTGTAGTCGGATCGACATAGTGGCGTTGCTGTACAAACACTTCAACACTTCGATGTACCTATAGTCAATTTGGCACCGCTGGAGAGACTGCAATATTGCCCAGGTCTCTATTGAATCGAAGGCTTTTTCGTAGTCCACAAACGCTAGACATAATGGCCGATTATACTCCTCGGTCTTCTTTATAATCTGGCGGAGCGTATGTATGTGGTCTACGTTGCCAAAGCCTTTTCGGAACTCGGCTTGTTGTTGTGGGAGGCCAGAAGTCATCAAACCTGCGTTCGAGACGGTTCTTAATCACTCTTGAACGGTATATCAATCTAATATATAAAATTCTCGTGTCACAGTTTTCGTTGCCACACTCCTCTGAAACGGCTTGACCGATTTTGAAGAAATTTTTTGTGCTTATCCGGTATCTATGAGAATCGGCCAACATCTATTTTTCATCCCCCTAAATGTTAGGGGTAGTCCACCCCTAAATTTTTTTTATACTAGGAAATTATTTATATGGCAAAACAACGTTTGCCGGGTCAGCTAGTATATTTATATTAACGTTAGGTCTGTGAAGGCTTTATGCGTAGGTACATAATGCGACTTATTTATTTCAGGTTAGTACGTAACATATAACCAGCCGGTAACTCAGAATAACCAGCCGGTATTCGTTGAAGGTTATACAGGTTTACGCGCCGACCTCGGCACACCCTGACGATGAAGTAGAGGCTATGTATGAGGAGATAGCAGAAGCCATACATACCTCCAAAACACACTTCACCGTTGTTATGGGGGACTTCAACGCGAAGGTGGGCACACGGAATGGCGATGAGTTGAAAGTGGGGTCATATGGGTACGGGCAGCGGAACCAAAGGGGCCAGCGGCTGGTCGACTTCATGGAGAAGGAGGGACTCTTTGTGATGAACTCCTTCTTCAAGAAGCGACCATCCAGGAAGTGGACGTGGATAAGCCCCGATGGTTCAACCAAAAATGAGATCGACTTCATCATGACGACCAACAAGCATATATTCGATGATGTCTCCGTGATCGGCAGGGTGAAAACCGGTAGCGATCACCGTATTGTTAGAGGCACATTGAATATCAATGTCAAGCTTGAGAGGTCCCGTCTGATGAAGTCCACGCTCCGTCCGGGAACCGCCCAAATCCAAAACCCCGAAGACTTTCAACTCGAACTACACAATCGCTTCCAGTGCCTAGCCGAATGCGAAACTGCGGACGAGTTAAACAATGGGTTGGTGCAAACTGTCCATGCAGTGGGGTCCAAGTTCTTTAAGACCCCACGCCGTAATAAGCCTCAGAAGCTCTCCAATCAAACCATTAAGTTAATGGAAACCCGAACTGAGATGAGACTGCAATCTTCAACTGATATGTCGGAATATGCTGAACTCAATAGACGAATCTCGAAATCCATGCGACACGACTTGCGTTCCTATAATACAGCATGTATTAAGGACGCAATTGAGCGGAACCAAGGCTCTAAAGTGTTTGCAAAGAATTCGTCTATTGGGCAAAGCCAAGTGACCAAGCTGAAGATCGACGACGGCAGTGTCATCTCATCAAAGTCGGAGATATTGAGAGAGCTCGAGAGGTTCTACGGACAGTTGTACACCTCGACACGAAAACCCATTGCCCGAACAGCTCAGGACACCAGAGCCCAACTAACCCGACACTACACTGAGGACATCCCAGACATCAGCTTGTACGAGATTAGAATGGCTCTCAAACAGCTTAAGAACAACAAGGCGCCGGGTGAAGACGGAATCACAACAGAACTTCTGAGAGCGGGTGGAAAACCGGTACTTTTAGTCCTCCAGAAGTTATTTAATTCCGTCTTACTCGAGGGTACTACGCCAGAAGCATGGCACAGGAGTGTGGTGGTTCTCTTCTTCAAAAAAGGTGATAACACTTTATTGAAGAATTATAGACCCATCTCACTCCTGAGCCATGTATACAAGCTGTTTTCGAGAGTCATTACGAACCGTCTCGAACGCAGGTTTGATGACTTCCAGCCTCCCGAACAAGCCGGGTTCCGAAAAGGCTTTAGCACCGTAGACCACATACATACGCTCCGCCAGATTATACAGAAGACCGAGGAGTATAATCGGCCATTATGTCTAGCGTTTGTGGACTACGAAAAAGCCTTCGATTCAATCGAGACCTGGGCGGTATTGCAGTCCCTCCAGCGGTGCCACATTGACTATAGGTACATCGAAGTGTTGAAGTGTTTGTACAGCAACGCCACCATGTCGATCCGACTACAGGAAGAGAGCACGAAACCAATCCCATTGCAGCGAGGTGTGAGACAGGGAGACGTTATTTCTCCGAAACTGTTCTCAAACGCATTGGAGGACGTTTTCAAGCTCTTGGACTGGTACGGATTCGGCATCAACATCAATGGCGAATACATCACTCACCTTAGTTTTGCCGACGATATAGTCATTATGGCAGAGTCGCTGGAGGACCTCAATACGATGCTCAGCGACCTCAGTAGCGTTTCCCAACAGGTGGGTCTTAAAATGAACATGGACAAGACGAAGATCATGTCTAATGTCCATGTTGCACCCGTACCGGTAGTTGTTGGGAACGATACACTCGAAGTTGTTGACCACTACGTATACCTAGGACAAACTGTCCAGTTAGGTCGGTCCAACTTTGACAAAGAGGTCGCCCGAAGAATCCAACTCGGATGGGCAGCGTTCGGGAAACTACGCGATATCTTCTCGTCCAAAATACCGCAGTGCCTGAAGACGAAGGTTTTTAACCAGTGTGTGTTGCCAGTGATGACATATGGTACTGAGACGTGGTCTCTAACGGCTGGCCTTTTAGAAAAGTTCAGAGTCACACAACGAGCCATGGAGAGAGCTATGCTCGGAGTTTCTTTGCGCGACAGAATCCGAAATGTGGAGATTCGCCGAAGAACTAAGGTCACCGACATAGCTCTCAGAATCTGCAAGTTGAAGTGGCAATGGGCAGGCCACATCGCTCGAAGAACCGATAACCGTTGGGGAAGAAAGGTTCTCGAGTGGCGACCACGACCCGGAAGACGCAGCGTTGGCAGGCCTCCCACTAGGTGGACAGACGACATTGTGCGCGTCGCAGGTAACCGGTGGATGCAAATAGCCAATTGTCGTTCATTGTGGCGTTCTAAGGGGGAGGCCTATGTTCAGCAGTGGACGTCTTCCGGCTGATGATGATGATGATGACGTAACATATATATGTACATGTTAGTAAATTACTATTATTATTGTTAGTAACTTCCTGTCTTAATATTATGTAAACGATTTCAAAATTTCGGTTTTGGACACACCTGGGTAAAGAACTGCTTTAAAGTACAATTGCGTTTTTAGTAGAATTTGGAGGCTGAGCACTTGTTTCATTCAAAGACTTGACTTTACTCGTATTCTATTAGGACTTTACTTTTCTATGAAATTGCCGTTTTTTATGAAATAAGTTAACGTATTTTCTTCTATATTTTTTAATTTCTATGCATCTTTGCCAACGCAGTGGCAGTTTATTGGCTGGGAAGGGATGCCCTTCTTAAAGAAATCGGTTGGATGGGAGGCAACAAATTATTCAAAGGCATTTTGTAGTCGGATATTGAAATTATTTCCCACCAAGAAGTTATCCAAATTCTGGAAAAAATAGAAGTATGCAGGTGCAAGGTCTGGTGAGTATGGTAGATGACGAAGAGCTTGCTGAACCAGGATCCAACTAACTTGCTGAGCGCTTGCGATTGTCAAACAGAATCCATTTTTCATCGCAGGTAACAATGCTTTTCAAAATTCCTTTGTTAGTGTGCCTGTTGAGCAGTGTAAGGCACGTCTTCACGCGCGTACTTCGCACTGGTGATCATTGAATTCATGGGGCACCCATTTGTCAAGCTTTTTTACCTTGCCAATTTGACGCAAATGGACCAATATTGTTATGATGCTAACGTCGAAAGCTGCTGCTAATTCAGCCGCAGATTGAGTTTCATCAGTTTCCACAATCGCTATTAGTTCGTCATTGCCGACCAAAGTTTTTGGAAGATCACGGGGTTAATTTTTCAGGTCGAAATTACCAGAACGGAAGCGAGCAAACCAATAACAGGTGGTGTATTCGTTTGTAGTGTTCGGTCCGTAAACGCCGTTGATGTAGCCTGCAGCTTGTGCCGAGTTGCTGCCACGGCATTATTTTTTAACGTATCCATGATACTGAAAAAGATTCCAATGATTAAATTACGATTAAAACAAATAAAAAATTACGTTAAGCAATAAACAAATGTATGTCAAAAAAGCTTTTAAATAAAATCAAATTGAAATTAGAATTCATAGCCAAACAAAAAATAGTTTAATTCGAAATGACCAGTACTGCAGAACGGCAATTTCATAGGTAAAATTATTTACATAATTGATTTCCGTTACTTAGCTTTTGAGTCAATATTGTCAAAAGTCTCTAAATAAGTATTCAACAGTGTAAGGTCTATTTTACAGAATTTTAAGAATGTAATGGCGCGTGCGGGGTCGCACGCGCCAGGCGGCGCCATCACTTAATTCCCCCAAGTATGTGTCTGTACAATTGGGTAGAGTTGTATAGATGAATATATTTTAATAATTGTTTAGAATAATAATTGTTATTTGCATTTGTTAAATGTATTTTTTATTCTTTGATTTTCTTCACGTTTCCTAATATCGATGTTTTTCTTTTGTAGTCATCAAATGTTGTTTGATACATGTACGTACAGATGTTAGCTAGGTTTTCCATTTTTTACCATACCTTTGTAATACATAAACAAATACCGTTGCTGGTCAGGAAATATTACATTTATATTACCTAAAAGCAGTTTTTTTTTTAAGTTTTTACATATTATATTTGTATACATCAATTAATTAATTAATTGATGTATGTATTAAAATAAAAAAGCAGTAAATTGTGATTACATATACATATCACATGTATAGGTACACATGTGTACATTCATTTAACAAATAACGTTCTTCTAACACCTTTCATTTAAGTTATACAAATATCGAACTTAGGTATATCGAATTATTAAAAAAAAACTGTACAAGTGCGAGTTGGACTCGCGCACCTAGGGTTCCATATTCCATACCTTCTTCGTTGGACGTATTAAAGTTACTCGTATTTTACTAGGTATTCGTCAAACACCTCAGAAAGCAAGAAAACCAAACCACTAAACTAAGTTTGTTTGTCGAAGTATTTTATGATTACTAGAAAACTGTACTAGGTACTTAGAAACATCATTTTATTTTTTCTGTAAAATATAGATAGACATATTATTATCTATAATATTATTTCAGATTTTTCCCTCTACAAACTTCGGAGATAAGGCAGGGGGACGGTACTTTTTAACATTTTTGATTATAAGCCAAAAAGTACGTCACATAAACCTAAATAAAAAACTGTTTTGAAGTGTGCAAATGAAGCCCTTTTTGCCCGAATACCCCAGGGGGGTTATGTTCTCCGAGAGTATTGTACCTATGTAAATATGAAGGTATGTATGTCTATTTCTTTGGCACCACCTACAGCCTAAACGGCGTGATGGACAGTGACTTATAATATGTCGTTAGATTCGTCTTAGTTGTGGGAGTGAACTAGGCTATATTTTAGTTTTTTTTTGTTCCGAAAGCATGAATGTGGATATCAAATGGTCTTAACGAGACGAGTTGAAATATATACGTATTATGTAGGTACGTATGTATAATGTAATTTAGGACCATTTTGTTTGTTCGCAGTCGGGCTTTTTATGGTTTTATAATTAAGGATCAAACGAACTTACCCTTACGTGAAGTTCGATCATAATTATGTGAACAGTTCGGTCCTTAGCAACTTATAATGTTTACTTATTGTAGTTATGCGTCCATACTACTAGCCTTGCACGGTGTTATTTAGTTTTTTTTTTTTTTTTTTTCGGGTACTTTATTATTTTATCACTTTGCCTACCACCACCACACTGTCACTCCTATAAGACGGCCCACCCGCAGTTTATCTTCATTATGTTTAGAGTAGGAAAAACATTTCACATTTTATACTTGGGACGGGTGATATGTAAAAGGGACGGGAGTATATAAGTTGCTAAGGACCGAACTGTTCACATAATTATGATCGAACTTCACGTAAGGGTAAGTTCGTTTAATCCTTAATTATGTTTCACAGTTCGGTCCTTAGCAACTTATAATGTTTACTTATTGTAGGATGTTTAGAGTGATGATCTATAAAATGTGAATATTAGCTATTATGATTTGGGGAATATTGTTGGTTGTACATTTGGCTATACTACGCATGCATATTGTGTACTGTTACTAAAATATATAACTGTTTGTTTTCCCCAATAAAATAAAATAGAATAGGTAATACAAGATATGCCCTAAAAATCCAAATTCATTTATCTCTGCAATTATAATAATCAAAAAACAACATTACATAATATTATGCACTAGTTTTTTTTTTTTTTTTCCCTTTTTTGTTTTAAATATCAAATGAGTTTTCTAACAACAACCTTGATACGAGTCTTATAACACTAATATTATATTACACGTAGCCAACAGTAAAATTCAGACGTAAGTATTAAGCCCGTAATAAAGTAGATTATCTTCCCTGACCAATCGTAATTTATACTGCGGAGGAACCGCAAGCAAAATTATCCATTTATAAGGTTAAGTATGTAAGATTAGAAAGGTCGAATCGAGAAAAATCTCGCTTCAAAACCTGTCAACAGTGGCAATAAATCATTGTCTTGTAAAAACGCGCAAATGCACCAAGCTTACAAAAACAATTTTAAAGGAAATATGCAAAACCTCACCATTAGACAATGACTGAAATTGAAGTTTATTTTCGTAATTATTTTATATAATCAATAACTGAACAATATAATAAGGGTAACATGTAAGTAAATATCAGTTTGTGAACGTAAATGTTCCCAAAGGCCACACAGGCCACATAGAATAGATAGAAAAAACCTTAAATTAATTATTTAATTAACATGATGCATATCCGTAACATTATTGAACTTTGTCAATAGGTAAGCAATAAATTGTAATTAATGAACCATCCTGTATTAATTTAATCCATAATAGTAAAAGTATCTTTATGATTAATTAGTTGCACTTCAAAGTTACTGCGTCATTTTTTTTTTTTTTTGGAAAACAATTATTGGGTCAAGACTTTATGTCACATTTTATAAGTTGAGGGTAGATAAGGAGATATACCCTCCAAATATTATTTATTGTGTTACCTACCCTCATATGTATCTACCAGCTGTCAGCTGATTGTAATGTCAATGACCGTTAGCTTATCTCATAAAGGGTATATGTACAACAGTCATATATTGAACTTAAAGTTTTTTTATTTTATAATATCTATACAGCCCGTATGGCGCCAATAATCCTAACGTTATTGCTGATTACTGGTGATAACCACAACCTGAAATTGCGTGAATGTCTTTTCAGTCAAGAAGTATAACTTATTTACCAATTTCGCAGTTAGACAAATAAAGAAGATTGTTAGCAGATCATGGTCGTGATCGGTATTTATTTAGTACATTTAGGTGCTATAGAGGTAGGTAGGTTACACAACAGTCACAATCTTTAATTAATGCACTCATTAGATACCGAACGTAATTTTAAATGTATCTAGACATTGTTCCAAAAAGGGTTTAAGTTCTGTTACAAACATTTTTTTATTTTTTTTTAAATATTGGAAGAACTCGTAAAGCCTCCAAATTACAAATATATCTATTTCTGGTGTACTTAATGTGTTTTTTTTTTAACGAATACGCCAAGGTATGCTTTATATTCTGTATAGACAAATAACGCTCAAAATAAGCATGTTCACGCAGACAAATGTGTTTTGCGTGTGAATCGATAAATTAAAAGGGCATAAAAAAAAATTAAAATTACCCAACAATATTTTTTTTTAAATTACTAATACTAAGGGATGGTAATAGTGACGTACTAGTAAACACAACTAATATATTTGAACTCAAGAATAGTTCCTATCTCCAAAAATATAGTAACAATCAAAATTAATAGGTAGTAAAAACTAATAATATGGTCGGTGTAAAATTATTTTGTCAAATTCAAAAATCTTAAGAAGCAAAGACATTGAATAGAGAGCGTAAACTAGATAGTTTTGTGTATATTGTAGAAAAAACATATAAGTTACTAAAAACAGCTTGAATGTGGTGTATTACACATTAAAAGGCACATCAAACTTATAAGAGGAATATTCGCAACGCTGGTAGATATAATATCAGAAAAAATCCAATGAAATATTCAACAAAAAATTACATGAGTATAATCGTATGAATTCTGAATAATAATATCAAAGATCAGACAGGATGTTTTTTTTTTTTTTTAAACTGTGTAGGTATACTAAGATCATGTATATTATTTTTATGATATATTTAGCAAAGGATTATATAATATATAATCGTATTTTGACACTGAGTGGTAACCTCGGTAAACAAACAGGGGTTTTTTTTTTTTTAAAATGCTGTTTATAGGGTTTTATTTATCTAAGTATAATATAATAATATATGCCTTAGATAAAAAAATATTACGTAAATATGATCGTGTTCAGATATTTTATAACACTCACTGTGATTGGACAGGGTTCTTGAAACACCCTAAATATATATATATATATATTTTAGAAAATATTGAACTTTATAAATTTACTACACAGATTTAAATGTAGTATTCAATGTTTTATAGCAATAAATGTAGAAATTAGAATTATGTATGACAAAAATTCGTCCTTAATATTGTCACATTCAAATATTGCAACTTTACTGTTCATAAATTTGTACCATAAATATAGTCATAAAGGTAATTAATTTAGCTAAATTCGTCATATTGTTATGTTCTCTAGAACAGATTTATCAATAGTTACTTTCCACTAAGTACTTAGGTATTTATAATAAGTGTAGGAGGCGGCCGGCGCGGCGTACTGTCCCATAAGTTCAGAGGCTACTTACTGCAGCTCCACGGTGGCACTCACGGATGCTCCGGCTGTAGGCCGGCCAGGATCTCGTCGAGCGTCAAGCCCGCGGCGGCCAGTCCGCCTCGGCTCTGCTGTATCTAGCAGAGCCGAGGCACACTTTGCAGTACGAACTATGAAGTCTTGAATTCATTCTACTGTGAATTATTATTATAATTATTATTACAAGTTTTTAATTATTTACTCATCTCGTCGAGTGGTGCACGACGCATTCCGATAATTAGGAGTACCTACACATCGAATTATATCTGACGATATTGTAAGAATCCCAGGCAACCGGTGGATGATAATAGCAAATTATCGTTAAAAGCAATTATCGTTAATTGTGACGTTCCAAGATGGACGTCTTCGTATATTCAACAGTGGAATTTTTCTGGCTAATGATAATGATCGGATTATATGTTCCCAGTTGTATTGGCAGCTTGCATTTACTAAACACAGCGTTAAGTCATAAGTCATAAAAATTACCCGCAATAAGGAATGCGCAACGCATTTATTCGTACATCTGTACATTGTTTGTACAAATGAGACGACACGGCGTGGAAACAGGTATCGTAAAGATAACATCGTAAACATGTCATACTGACATACCAGCAGCAAGACCTATACTCACATGAGCATTGTGTATCGCACAATGACGGTAAAGGTGTTCATTATCTACGACAGAGACGACCCTGGTTGTATTGGAAGCTCGCATCGTATGAACACAGCGAAAGCAACAATTACCCGTTGTTGGGTGTGTGCATCGCAATTAACCGTAAATACTCATATATATATGTATACTCACATCAGCAGAGCGGACGTATCGCACTATAACGGTGAACGTGTTCATTATCTACGACAGAGACGACCCCGATTGTATTGGAAGCTCGCATCGTATGAACACAGCGAAAACAACAACTACAGCAGTGTGCATCGCTTTTGTGTAACGCACTATACGGTTAACGTGTTCAACACTACGACAGAGACGACCCTGGTATTGGAAGCTCGCATCGTCTGAACACAGCGATAACGTCAATACCCGCTGATGGGGTGACAACTACCCACTGGTGGGGCATCGCTGTTAACCGTAAATGTGTTCTTTATGTACGTGTGAGACGACCCGGTATGGAAGCTCGATTCGTACGAACACAATAGTGCACGACGATCCATTTCCCGAAGCACGAAGAGACGTCCGACGTCACCACCGCGGCGGCACCTCTCCGTTGTCCCGACATCGCGGCGTCGCCTCTCAGTTGTCCGGTTCTTGATTTTCACTTTTTATTTAATACTGAATACACTTGCAGCTTTGGATTGGAGACGTGCGAAGGCTTGAGCACGGAAACAAACAATGAAGATAAACTGCGGGTGGGCCGTCTTATAGGAGTGACAGTGTGGTGGTGGTAGGCAAAGTGATAAAATAATAAAGTACCCGAAAAAAAAAAAAAAAAAAACTAAATAACACCGTGCAAGGCTAGTAGTATGGACGCATAACTACAATAAGTAAACATTATAAGTTGCTAAGGACCGAACTGTGAAACATAATTTATACTTGTATATGTTATATTAGTAGTCTCACTTTGAAATTTTGAGTACCGTATTGACCGACAAGTAGGTACATCGGTACAACCGGCTCTGGTACTGTACTAGTAGGTAGGTAAGTAGATACATGGTTTTCATAGTTTTTTCGACAGCAGGGAAAATCGCGTCCCAGGGACGGAAATATTGTTTTCATCCCTCTGATCTGGTAACGTAAATGAAAATTAACTTTAATATGCCCAAAAAAGGTATGGAACGGTGCGTACGCCTGACTCGCAATTAACTGTTTTTTTTTAATATATTATCCTTTACATACATACCCACAGTTCACGAGGTCATGTGAGTAAGTTGAAACCCATTAAGCCGTTCAGGCTGCATATCATTCCAAAGTAATACACACCAAAACATAATCACTCTTCTGGGGCAGGCGGTACCAGTAAATAGAATATATATACCTAACTAAATTAAGTATATAAAAATATACTCATATTTTAAGAATAATATCCCTTACGGCAATACCTTTCTCATCATGCATCTGTCTACTTAGCTATTGTATAACCAAACAAAATTAAATATTACTACTATCTAATAATATTTAATATCTAACCAGCTTCGGGATTGAATTTTAATTCATAAAATAAATGTCCATTTATTTGCATCCATTGTCCATTTACCATTCTATCGTTATTAAAATGTCAATCTTGTCGCGTCCCTCGCTTTAGTCCCATGTCTATTGCTTGTAGGTACCTATTTTCTTACAGCCTATAGAAATGTTATGCTGTTCGATGTCCCCTGTGATTCCAATTCTCATCAATCATACATTATGCCCCGTTAAACAATTGTGATATACTATAATTAGAGCGTTTGTTTGAGACTGTACAACAATGACATGAATGCGATAACTTAGTATACATAATCATAAGAGTACGAGTATTCCCACTCATATGATAATGTATAATAAGAATATATCATATACCTACCATGGTTTATGGTCATCGATTTCAACTATATTAACGTCGTCACGCGGCTTTTTACAAAGAAATAGATAGCCGACCGGAGCGTCGAGCGTAGGAAACAAATAAATAGGTAAAAGTTATCGCTGCGTACCAAAAATCTTACAGAGGCGCGCGCGGGTGATTTATTAAGTATCTATTTTTATTACATAATATTTAGAATGGGAGAAATTTACCTAGCGAGTACTGAGTGCCCTGTAGCAATATGTTCTATGTTAAAATAGTCAAATGGTATAGGTGTGACAGACAGACGTAGTCGCACCATAAGGGTGCCTTCAAATTTCAACGCGGCTGCAGCGCTGCAAATGCTATGCCATGTAAATCCATATAAAATATTTTCAAAAAAATTAAAATCGACTTTAAAGAAAAGTGATCTAAAAACTAACGAAAATATATTGAAGTCGGTGCTAAGAATAGCGTTAGCGTTGCTGATATTTCCATTTATAATTAGGTACCATAAGTATCTAGATTGAAAATGTTTTTTTTTTTTTAATTATCTGTTGCTTTTATTCCTTACGATGATGTAATATACCTAATTATATGTGCAAGAAAGATTTTAAAAAGTTAGAGTAGCCGCTTTTCAGTTGGCCGCAGCTTCTCATCAGCCACTAGACGTTATGTTATGTTTATAAACTTTATTATATCTAAATAAACCATAAATTAATGTAAAGCTTTTTTAACATTAAACATTTTTTTGCTTATTTTAAACAGAACACATAATCCAACCAATATGAATGTATCTATCATATTCTTAATTAAGGCTAATTGATATTGGACTAAATCAAGTGTAGGTACTTCATGTGGCTGATCAGAATGAACGCAATGGATAAATTGTTCATATCGCTCGGCATGCGTGCGATTAGCTCATCGCTGAAATAAGATACCTCGACCTTAAAATCAACTGTTAGTAAAATTGATAGAATCCGTATTATCAAATAACGGTGGAACCGTAAACGTAACTAGAGGATCATCCTAATAGGCTGACCTTCATATATACACAGGCGGCTGAATCTAACATCAGTGGCGAAGGCTCCATACAACTCGATTCCTACCGGCTTCCCTTTGAAAACAGGCGTTTGTTACGACGATCTAATAAGACATTTATTTACTAACATAACGTTAAAAACATAGGTATTTAATACACTATCAAATAAAATTAATTTAAAAATCGCCTATATACATTTTTATTAATAGCAAAAAGTTACACTTTTCATTCACTCCAACCACGCGCAAGCCGCGGCGCGGCAAGCCGCTCGCAAGATCAGGAATTCCATGCGCAACTACCATGGAAAATCAGTACCGAAAACGTTCCCGCGCAGACGCGACACTCGCTGATTATAGGAACGATGGCAAGCCGATGAACATCGGGTTATGATTGGGAGGAGTTATGTTATGGATAGAAAAATGACATGTATATCGCACGAAATAGAGTGTAGTATTGCGTACGCGTACTTCGATCGATCATAATCTTTCGTCTTCGTTGATATTTATTTTGTAGCGCATATACGGTACATGACAATTTAATTCTACTAAATATTATATTATAATTAGAATCTAATAGATTTGGTTGTTTAAAGTTTTGTTTATTGTGTATAATAATATTAAATTTCTATAGTGATTGTGTGTCCAATTTCACCGATAGATGGCGATGTTCATAATGTAAATCACGCTAACATCGTAAATTACTGTTTAATGATATTCGATAATGAAACGTACACTATTTTCGCATCTTTTATTGTTGCAACTGCAATATTATGTAGGTAAACATATTACATACTACCTGAACTTGAGAGTTTCATTTCATGAACCTCTGTTTGAGCCAGAGCTCAGAAGGGCAGGGTACCTTGAAGGGTTTTTTTTGGGAGAGCTGTTCATCGTACTGTTATTGCGTTAGGTCATTTCATAGATATTATGAGTCATTAACCGACTTCAAAAAAGGAGGAGGTTCTCAATTCGTCTGTATATATTTTTTTTTTTTTTTTTTTTATGTATGTTCGCGCATAACTCTGGCAATTATTAACCGATTTGAAAAAATCTTTCTTCCATCCATTCTTCAATCCATTGATTGGGTCCCATAAAAAAATTATTGCTTAGTAATAAGTAGTTCCTAAAAAAACAAGAATGGTGACTGCGCACTGAGACCTGCAAGAAAGCCTATATAGATGACGTTTTAGTCGCTCGGACTCGCTCGGTCGGACAAAAATGGTCATAACTCTGGCAAATATTTACCAATTTCAATGATTATTTTTTTATTCGAAAGAAGAAACCACTGTATTGAATCTGTATGAATTTTATTACAACCGGATAAGAACTTCCTGGAGGACCATGAACGATGTGGAGGAATTTATCTGGTAAAAACCATAAAACTGATGTTCTCCATTACATTGCTCTGACAATTATGAACCGATTTCGATGAATCTTTTTTTATTCGAGAGAGTAAACTACTATGATGTTTCCATGCAAATTTCATTACGACCGGATATTTTTTTCTGAAGAAACATGAATTATGTAAAACTATGTAGACGATAATGTGATCATAACCTACCTAGATAATTTTACGGTTTTCGATGGTTCAATCTTTATATATGAAAATATCACTAAAAAGTTTAAAATCAAATCTTTTTTAAAAAAAATTGAACCGACTTCAATATCACTGAAAAGTATAAAATACACACATCAAAAGTGTCTAGGGATCAAGCATTTTTAAGCGGATTTCTTGAGATTGAGATGTGGCTTTGTAATAAATTTATGATTTTATAAATTTATATGGATCCTTTTTGGTGCATTTCATAATTTGAATCAGGAACTGTGAATCAAATTCGAGTAAAAGATGAAAATCAGCTGTCAATATTTTCCCTATAAAAACATACAACGCATTGAAGACATTATTAGTGCTACTGTTTCCCTACTACTGATTAAAACCAACGTTATTATGGAGCGGCGACGTCATTTAAGCAGGGAAGAAATGCTCAGAGCCGTGGGAATGATAGAAGCTGGTTCCCGGCAACGTACTGTGGCTTTAGCTCTGAATACAAGTCAGAGTGTTATCAGTCGACTTTGGACACGTTACCGAAGCACTGGTACCGTGGCTGAGCGCCATGGAGGACGGTATCGCTGCACCACACGGAGACAAGACCGATATATTCAAATCTTAACTCGAAGAGCTCCAACAATAACTGCCATGATGTTAGCCGTGAGGCTTCATCACTCTTCAGGGAACTTAATTAGCGACCAAACAGTCAGAAACCGCTTGCATGAAGTGAACCTTCATTCCCGAAGACCGCTACGGGTACCACCTATAGCAATGCACAATCGTAGGATTCGATATCAATGGGCTCTTGAACACAGAAATTGGGCAGAAGAACAATGGCGTTTCGTGTGCTTTTCTGATGAGTCTCGTTTTGGTATGAGACCGGATACAAGACGTATACGACACTGGAGAACCCCTGGACGCCAACAGCGATTAAAATCCTGCCAGGAAGTCCATCCTTATAGTGGTGGAACCATCATGGTATGGGCGGGTATTTGGATCGGCGGAAGAACTGAGTTGATTTGGATCAGAGGCAACCTCAACGCTCAAATTTATGCTGAGACGATTGTATCAGACGTCATCGTTCCTCTACAAGTGCAAATCGGTCCCTTATTTCAGTTAATGCATGATAATGCACGACCGCACACCGCAAGAGTTGTAAGACAGACTCTCGCCGCAGCTAACATCAATGTCCTGCCCTGGCCTGCTCAGTCGCCAGACTTGAACCCGATTGAGCATGCATGGGATATGCTACAGAGAAGAGCTCTGCCGAATATGGAGGGTATCCAGTCGCAAGAAGACCTTTTTTTGTTGTTGCAACGAACATGGGCGGCCATTCCACAGCGTGATTTGGATGAACTCATTTTGAGTATGCCAAACCGATGTTCTTGTGTTGTTAGTGTTCGCGGTAGAAACACGGATTATTAATTGTTTAAGTTACCCAATAAAATTTTAAAGAAAACTGTTATTTCAGTCTTTTTTTCGAACTTTTGTGTTAGTGGTTCAAATGTCAAAAATCCCTTTATTAGGAAAATGGCAAATTTCTTTATTAATGCAAAGGTGACTTGGTTTATCGTTACTGTGACAAACGAAAACACTTTATTTGATGAATCCTTAAAGAAAATTTTAATTAATATCAATCAGGAGAAAAGTTATTGCAAAAATATATGTTGATCCCTAGACACTTTTGATGTGTGTAATTTAAATATTATTGAAGTTGGTGCCAAATATACACAGCAGGTACGCTAACACCAACTTCAATAATATTTAAATTATTTTATACTTTTCAGTGATATTGAAGTCGGTTCAATTTTTTTTAAAAAAGATTTTTTTTAGGTAATTTATCGGTGAGATTTATCGAAGTAAAAATTTAGCATATTCGTGTTCTTAATTTCTAGTTACCTCTATACAAATGTAGCCTTGGTGGTGCAGCGGACCTAATCGCTGGCTTTTAAATTAAATAAAATGGTATTTTTCCCTTGCACCTATTTCTTTCCTAATCTAGTTTAGAATCGCTCGGGATTTACAGATTTTAACTTTTCAAAGATATAATATCATGTTACTATCAGCAAAGTAGAACATTACAGAAATCTAATCAAAATTTCCTGGGTGTACCGGACCGGCTTACCCCGTACAAAAATTGACCCTTCGCCACTGTAACATAGTATTATAATTCTGGCGCATTATACACGTGGTCATCTTATTCCAAACTAGGCAGAGCCGGTACTATGGCAATCAAACAACTGAACGTATATACATACAAGTCTTGGGTGGGATTTAAACTTTCTGCGTGGCAGCTAGGGTGACTTATCTAACGACTAAACCTCGTCAACTTTTAAATTGACTAATAGTAGGTAGATATATATAAAATCGAATAGTTTAAAGTCAAGTGACAGTAAATTGAAGTGCCATGACCATGAACTGGACCATAAATTTACTTAACTTAGCATTATATGTAAGCATACGTAAGTAGTAGTAGTATATATGTAAGTATAAGGTAGCGTGCTCTCTCCTCTTCTTTTTTCCGTTTTCATCAATGCTATTACTGACAGGTTATCTTCCCTCTTTCATCTCTATGCAGATGATTTGCAGCTATACCGACATTTTAAAGTGGCAGATACTTCTGAAGCCATCGATGCCATCAATAATGATCTTGAAAACATTCGCACATGGGCGAAATCTTTCGGTCTCCTTGTCAATACGTCTAAGTCACAAGCTCTCATTATTGGTGGCAGGTATAAATTTGTTGGACTATGATTCTCTTCCGCCAGTTCTCTTCGATAATGCTCCTCTAAACTGCTGCCTACTCTAAACATGCCAAAAATCGTGGAGTTCTAATTGATTGCAATCTTTCGTGGTCTAATCACGTTGCTGAAGTAAGTAGGAAAGTATTTTACTCGTTCCAGTCCCTTAAGCGTCTTCAAATTTTTTTACCTTTTTCTACTAAAATTTATCTTGACCAATCCCTTTTACCTCCTCTTCTTGACTATGCCGATATCTGTTTCCTTGATGCAAATGAAGAGCTTCTTAATAAGCTTGAACGGCTGCAAAACCTATGCATTCGATTTATAGTTGGCCTTCGTAAGTATGATTATGTCACAGCTTTCGGGGAGCTACTAAAGTGGTTACCTATTCGACGTCGATGAGACTGTCATATTCTTTACAATATTCTTAATAACTATGATGCCCCTACTTATCTCTGTGAATGCTTTGAGTACTTAGTTCCTAGGGACAAACCTTGTCGTTCAACCACTTCTCTTCTGTAGCGTACACCATCTCACAGCTCTAGCTTAACAGCTAACATAACTGTTGGCTCCTTTACTATCCACGCAGTTCGTTTATGGAACTCGTTGCCACACTCCATCAGAGGCCAGTTCATCATTGAACGTTTTTAAGACAAGAACTAAGGAGCATTTTCTGTCACAAGTAGTATGATATTTATGTATTTCTATATATACAAGTATATATATGTGGGATCCAATAAAATGTGCCGAATGTTGGTTTTTAGTTTATTCTTTATTTTTTCACAGCACAAAATTACAACGTTCTCTTCGTACGTCTTATATCATTGACAACTTCCGACAGCCCGATCCGTAAATTACCATAGCTACTAATAAGAATAAAAAGTATTGTTAGCAGGGAGAAAGCAACTAAATAAATTCCTACACTAATCTCATTTTGACCTTATACCACACGGTCATCCTGCTTCTTCATCTGACCCAGATGAATACAATACATCGTCTGCTTCTGTCCAAAACTCCATTAGGATTATCATCTAAACTGGACTAATTAAGTTCTCCAGTGTCTCTTTTTATTCAACTGTATCTGTAATTTCTTTTCTTTCAGTATATTTCATAAAGTACTTGTTTCCTATTCTAATTCAAATTATTCTTATTTTCTTCATGGACTTTCTGAACTAATTCTTTTGATTTACTTTTTAGAACTGAAAAGTTGAGCTCTCTTCTCTTTTCATAAAATTTCTCATTATTTTCCTCTTCATCTTTGTCTTTCATCTTCACTTTAATTAAAGACTCAAATAGTTTGATACCAACACTTCTTTGATATGAATTATTCAGAGATCGTTGTAGAGTACCTTCGCTTAGAACCGATTTGGTTTCATCTTTCATATCGTCGAAATAGTAATAACTTCTGAATATTTTTTCTCTTTTTATTGAGTCAATATGTTCTTTTCCATGATCCAGTATCATTTTTATTTGTATCATCCTAGATATTATTACAGGTCGTTCTTCTTTAATTTCTTTACATAATATGAATTTCTCTAGTACATAGTCTCCGCATAGTTCTTTATCCATAATCTTCTTTAACAGTTTAATCTTTTCAGCTTCTTGTTCTTTCTTAATCCTAGCAGTAGTTTCTGTAATCATCAAGAACATTGGGGATCCACTTAAATTATCTGTGTGTGATATCTCTTTCGAGGGTGTTACTGGGTTGACAAAGTCAGAGTTACTTGGTTTCACAATTCCATCTTTATTCGGGTTATAATTTTCTATTATAGTTTGTATTTCATTTACTGAACTCCTATCTTCAATGTCATCAATAGCTTGTAATTTCTGTTCATGCTCTTTTAACAATGGTAAACATTGTATCTTCTTTACAGTTATTGTATTAGCCAAGAAATGAATTTCTACTTCATTTAATATTGGATTACCAAGAATCAGATCAACGGGTATTGAATCACTTTGAACAACGTGGAACATAGCGTCAAAATAACAATCATTTATTAGTACTTTAGCAGTAAAAGAACCCTCAGTCTTTATCTTATTTTCTGCTATTCCAGAAATGATCAGTGTAGCTTCAGGATCATATTTAACATCACATTCATCTAATTTCTTGAATTGCTTCGTGCTTATCATATTAACGTCACTTCCAGTGTCAATTAGTGCTCTCAGCTGAACGTCGTTGATTTTAATATCTTTATGAGGTATATTTACGTCTTTCTTATCCTTCTCTTGTATTATCAGCGTCTTCTTGTCATCGTTCTTACAATCATTGGATTTGTGGCCATACTCATTACATCTAAAGCATTTGACGCCTTTTGTGCAAGCTGGAGTAAGGTGATCCTTATCACCACAATTGTAACATCTGATGTGACGATTTGGATGAGGCGTACGAGTTGCGGACGTAGAAGAATAGTCATATTCAGGGTTGCTTGTCTTAACAATATTCCGGCTTTTCATATTACTATACAACTCTAATTTCTTCCTAAACTCCTTTAAGTTCGTAGCGCCATAGAGAATTATTTTATTGTGTTCTGAATCTCTAATACCATCGATAACATACTCCATCAGTGCCTCGTCTTCGACACTGCCGTGTATTGCTATCTCTTTCATTTGTAAGAAGTACTGCTGGAAGGTTTCATCAACTTTCATCTTCCTGGAGGCAAGTTTCTTGTGAACGATCGCACTATTAAAGTGTGCTCCAAACTCTTCTAATAATTCTGTCTTAAGATCTATCCAAGTCTTAACACTGCCAAGAGAGCGTAGAAATAGTTTAGCAGTACCAGTTAGAAGTCTTTTCGCGTAAATCAGTTGTTCAATATCGCTCCAACTCATTCTTCAAATTCGCTGATCCATAATTTAATAGGGTAGGTATCATCTCCACTAAACGGTATCATTGATTTCTCTAAATCATTAAAAGAAACTTGCGGCTGACAGCCTTCATTTAACTTTTTGGTCTTCGTAACTTTCTTATAATCGTCATCATCTTCTCTTCCATTATCAATCTTCTGTACTTGTTCTTCTAAAATCTTCTTTGGTGGCATCTTATAAATCTGTATTCGTCTTCAAGATAACGTGAGTGCATAGTCCTTAAATGTTCATCAGTTGTCAACGTACATCGCATCAAGGCAACATGAATGCACAGTCATGGTCATGATGTCGTAGTTGATTGTCATTCTGGCGACTTGCATTATTCGAAAAATATTTTATCCTTAATCTTCCTGAAAACCAACTATCGTCACGGGACCGATCCCGGACGAGCCCCCAAAAGTTGTGGGATCCAATAAAATGTGCCGAATGTTGGTTTTTTAGTTTATTCTTTATTTTTTCACAGCACAAAATTACAACGTTCTCTTCGTACGTCTTATATCATTGACAACTTCCGACAGCCCGATCCGTAAATTACCATAGCTACTAATAAGAATAAAAAGTATTGTTAGCAGGGAGAAAGCAACTAAATAAATTCCTACAGTAATCTCATTTTGACCTTATACCACATATATAAATAGCATAGTTTATATTATGTACATACTTACTGAATAATATAATATATAAATTATATTATATTATTCAGTAAGTATGTATTGTATTTTTGACATAATATTTAGGTATGTTGTACACTAAATGTACCCCATTACAAATCTCTCTTTGTAAATTGGTTTGCTGTTAGAAAACTCATGTTTGAGTTAAGCTCGCCAATGTACATGCATTTACTATCTTTTAATTACTGTTTCTGCTTTTCTTTGTGTACAATAGGAATAAATAAATAAATAAATACGGTTGCATAAATTAAACGAATCTATTCTTTGTGTGTGCATGGTAGTTATGATCATTACTAATTATATATGTTCTGCCTGATGCGATGTTCTTGCTTTTTGTTCAAGTTCTCAAGTAAGATTTTCATGTTTACCGATCATGCCTCAACGGAGCATCTAGAAAAACTTTTACCGTTCTCGCGGGAAATGTCTACTATAGGTCCTCGGAGCCCTGTGTGAGGACTAAAACCCCCGCGGCTGTTGCAGCGGCACATGAGAGTGGGGACCTGGGGGCTCTCTGGTGGGATCTGCACCAGGAACCCCTTAGTGCCTTGCCTTTGAGACTGCTGCCGGGGCGCATGATAGTCCAAGAAGGAGGTCGCAACCGGATAAGCCGTCCTCCTCGGAGTCGTTGCCGTACTCGATGGATGTCTAGATCCCACACCCTGAACTTTCATTGACTCAGAAGTCCTATTTCATCAGTTAAGATAAAAGATGATGATATGCTTATCAGTCACAATATTTCAAGATGTAAGATATTTCAATAAAGTTTTCGTATTTTCTGAATTAGCTTTGTTAACCAGGTGGACTATCAGACGGCGAAGCAAGCCGCGGGTCTTCTCGAGGGCGCTCGTCTCGGCGCGACGACCCCCGTCGTCACACTCTTGCCGGCAACCATCTCTATATCCACCCACACCACCCTGGAGCTGTCAACTCTATTGATATGGAGGTGAGTTAAAAATGTAGCTATATGTGGTCAGTAGATAGGTAATCGTAGTAAATATCTGCATAAAAATGTATGGACTTAGAACACTTAAGTTATGATTGCAAAAAGCGATAAGCCGGAAATCCAATGCATTTTCTGCCTTGCTTGTCCTTACCTCCGGAGTACTTTGTTCGTACATACAACTATCTTTACAGGCAATTCGATAGTGTAGATACCTATTATATAAACAACAACACCTAATAAATATACATAAACTTATACTTACCTAAACATAATAACATATTACAAACAATGATACTCTTGTGAATTCCCCCAGTGAACAAGAAAACGAATCCAGTTTATGTATTTGCCTTCGCCATATCGGTTCATAGATTCCGCTGCTCGCCCCGATCCAATTGTGTCTTAACAACAGACTTGTAATTAAAGATAAGAGAGAGAGACTGAAATAAGATATACCTACTATGGAATAATAGGATAAACTCTGGTACGGATTAACTCTGGTATCCTTCGAACACTGGTTAATCCTATGGATCTATGATATTTTATAGTAAAACAACATTACGCACATTTATAAATTGACTATTCAATTGCTATTCAATCAGTGATTGAATTTTGTTGAAATACGGTTCATCTTTCAACATGCGATAAGCACAAACATTGCCGCCTTTGTAATTACTGATATCAAGGAAATAAGTTAAAAACTATGCATATTTCATAATCTTTTATAACTGGCACATTGTTGCAATGCATTTTCATTGAGTTTTATCGATTACCTATTGAAAACAACGGCAACCGATGATTATGATGCTATTTAAAAATAGCTTCCCTTCAACGTACGAGTAGCAGTGGGTTTTCTACCTACCTACTACGCTTCCTGTAAATAACTCTATAGAAACTAAATATTTATATAGAAACGTATTCTAGGAATAACGTTCATTATACGGTACAATGCAGATCCTTTAGACATCGTATTAATGTTAGGGCTTATTAGAATAAAACAAGTAATCAACACCTGTCCTGTATATTTAAGCTTTAGCAATCGCTAAGCACTGATATTCTAAGGCGACGGTCGACTCGTAAGGAAATTTTAAAATTATTAAGTAATAGCCGTTGGTGTGGGATGCGACATGTGTCCATACACTTGCTGCGTCACACACCCCGGCCACTTGTAGGGCGGCTGGAGGGGCTGCGGCGTCCGCTAGTGATGCAAAGTGGCGCAAGGCCCTAGGTTCCAGCTATATATTTGCGCCCTTTGCGGTGGAGACATTGGGGCCTTGGTCTCATGAGACGCACGGTTTGGTGAAAGGAATTTCATCTAAACTTATCGAAGTCTCAGGAGACCGTCGGGCTGGTAGCTTTTTCTGCCAACGTATAAGCTTGGCCATACAAAGAGGTAACCGCTAGTCTTTTAGTTACCCTTCCCTCCCAGTGTGCCGACAACTTGGAGGAAGTTTTTTACGTAGTTTAAGTATATTTGTAAATAAACTGTAATAATTAGTTTTAATAAACTTTGTATAAGTAATACCAATAAACTATCAAGGTTTGTTTATAAATTCCGCGTCCTTATAAATAAGACTATCAAAATTTTGCCTTTCTATATCGCATATACATAAGGAACCTTTTTAGTTACAAGCAATCTTCTATCTATCTATACTATAATAAAACTCAAAGAGCACTTTTTCTGTACATTGAATATTTTTCCAAAATTTCTATGTGGGGGTACTATACTATCGACATAGAGGCCAAAACAATTTTTTTTGGAATTATTGTCTGTCTGTCTGTCTGTCTGTCTGTCTGTCTGTCGTTCTGTTCGTCCAGGTATCATTTGAAAACCCGTAGATGGATTTTGATAGGACTTTCACTGATGTGTTGTGTAGAAGTCAAGGTGTAAGTTGGTATATAAAACATCACGCTATGTTTCATAGGGGCTAAGCAGTGAAACATTACTTGCACATATTACCACGTAATTTCCTTTGTATGTGAATAGGGTAATTATAGACTGATCAGTTAATCATTAAGATATGTATTATTACGCTATATACAATAGGGACTGAGCAGACATTTAGTTTGCATAAGATATGGCATTGGCGAAGGGTCAATTTTTGTAAGGGGTCCGGTACACCCAGGACATTTTCATTAGATTTCTGTATTGTTCTAAGTACTTTGCTGATAGCAATATGACATTATATCTTTGAAAAGTTAAAATCTGTAAATCCCGAGCGGATCCAAACTAGATTATGTATGTATTACAGTCGCAACAATAAAAGATGCGGAAAACTTAAAACTTTCATTATCGAATATCATTAGACAGTAATTTACGATGTTAGCGTGATTTACATTATGAACAGCGCCATCTATCGGTGAAATTGAACATACAATAACTATAGAACTTTAATCTATATATTATTAGCTGACCCGGCAAACCTAGTTTTGCCATATAAATAAAAAAAAAATTTAGGGGTAGACTAGACTACCCCTAACATTTAGGGGGATGAAAAATAGATGTTGGCCGATTCTCATAGATACCGGATAAGCACAAAAAATTTCATCAAAATCGGTCAAGCCGTTTCGGAGGAGTATGGCAACGAAAACTGTGACACGAGAATTTTATATATTAGAAGAGATATCAAAGAAAGTCGTGTTAGTTACACTATTTATAACTCAAGAACGGCCTAACCGATTCGGCTGAAAATTGGTGGGAAGGTAGCTGAGAACCAGTAAACGGACATATGATACTTTTTATCCCGGTAGGTTAAGGTTAAGCAACGATAGGTAAGGTCATTAAATAGATGGGTGAACCGATTTGTATGAAAGTGTGCATATCGGGTAGGTCTGAGAATAGGTCATACAGTATATTTCATACCGCTAGGTTAAGGTTAAGCTACATAAGGCAAGGTCATTAAATAGATGGGTGAACCGATATGTATGAAATTATGTGTGCATATCGGGGATGTCTGAGAATAGGTCATAAAGTATATTTAATGCCGTTGATACCATGATTGACGAGGATATATAGAACGAGAGGAGGGTGCACGAGAGGGGAAAGAGGGAGAGGGGATTCGAGAAGGGGGCGATGGGGTGAGGGATCGGGGGAGTTAGGTGGAGTAAGGGGGGAGTGAGAAGGAGCAAGTTCGTAGAAGAGAGAGGGGGAGAGGGTTCAGAGAGGGGATAACAGGGTAGGAAGAGGGGGAGTGTGACGGAAACCGAAGCGGGAGGGGGAAAGAGAGAGGAGAGAAAGAGCATATAATTAGATTTTTTTTATAAGAGAGAGAGATATGGAAAGAGATAAATCTAGGGAGGAGGGAGAAAAGGGGAGGAAAATGTAATAAAAGCGCGGGCGGAGCTGCACGGGTCAGCTAGTGATATTATAAAGTAAAAAGAGACAGATAGGTTATAGACGATCCGAAAATGACTGAAAAAGATGAGCTAATTAACACAACTTGCATCAGTAGCACACCACCCACGGAAGCATTGACAGTATCACTTCGTTTTAAGTTTATTGAATAATCGCAATAAGATTTTAGATCTTACTTACCCGACCTCATCGCAAATGAAAAAAAATGTTTATTTTTTTATGGGGGTCGAAATGGTTCATTAAAATTTCAAAGTGAGACTGATATATTGAATGGGGTATCATATGAAAGGACTTCATTTGCACATCTCAAAACAGATTTTTATTTTGATTTATGTCACGTAGTTTTTGGCTGATAATCAAAAATGCCCTTTTTCTTAGAAGTTTGTGAAGAGAAAAATCAGAAATAATTATGGTTACCTAATACATGTATGTCTATATTTTACAGGAAAAATAAAATAATTTCTCTAAATAGTACAGTTTTTAGTAATCCAAAAACAACTTTGACAAACAGACTTAGTATTGCGTTTCTTTTTTTTATCTGAGGTGTTAGACGAATAGTAAAATAAATTTAATAGGTCCAAAGGTGATATGGAACCCTCGGTGTGTGAGTCTGACTCGCACTTGACCGATTTTTTACTTAACATAATGTTTGTAGTGCCAGAGATTACACTGCCAAAATATATGGTGAGCATTATAATCGTTATTAACCGTGAAATTCACTCACTCAAAGTTAAAGTTACTAATTGAATAATTAGGTACCTTTTAAAATTGATATGCCTATAATAAATTATGAAACTGAACGACATATGGCTCACGGTCTACCAGGTACCCCATTAGTATTTACCATTAGTATTTATATGCTCTGTGGTTGGGTCTACCAAGCTAGATCCAGTTAGTCGTAAAAGTAGAGTTTTTTAGGCTTGCTACACAGATTAGATAACTCACTAAACCGTAGTGATTTTACCTCGGTCACGTGGTCATAAGAACTCTGTGTTAGAGTTCCCACGAGTAGAATATTAGAATCCCACGCCTCTTCGTCTTCTAGTTAGACTGGAATTACGAGCGTACTTCCAGCAAGTACCTTCAACGCCTCAGACCTTATCATTCTGTACATCTTAAACAGTTGGCCCTACTGGCCCCTTCCCCCTACTAGACGTCCTTAGCACATATATAGCCTAAACATGTGGGGCTTTCAGGTACTTATCTACATAAAATACATACTTATAATCAAACTTAATGTTTAAAAGAAATAATGGTAAGGATTTACAGTACGATTAAAAACACAATTAACAAACTGTAGAGATATCTCCTCGCGTCTCCTCGTCCGTTGATGAGAAGGCGATGAGGTTATGTAATTTTCCTGCACACTCTGCAGAATATGTTAGAACACAGTCATTTATTTTTGTTTATTTATCTTTACAACTGTTACTAGCCACAGTATGGTCCAGTAAGGCGGGGTGTGCACACTCCAGAGTACGCAACAGTCAACAAGCAGCGAGATCTGAAACCAAATAGGATTTTAGATCCTCGGATGAGGAAGGTATGCATCATTTAAGAGATATTTCTCAAACGCTTCAGGACTCTATTATATTGGTTGGCCCAAACAATAAATACGTTTCTATTATTGTTTTAAAATCACCTACTGTAAAGCGTTTAATTTTATAATTTTTATAAAAATTAAATAAATATATCGAGATGACAGCCAATATAGTATGGTAGAAACAATACGGTGGACGGACTAACAGTTATGATTAACTGACTAACCGTGTTTTAAAAATACTCATAAATCATACTACATACTAACAAACATTACTAATTCTTTCTCTTAAATATTCAAATAAAATTTCGCTATCCAATGTGACTAACAGCTACATCGTAAAACTAGCGGTTTGTGTGAAACATATATTTTGCCTTTTTTTCTATTATTTTCACGTAATTAGGTATTTGAAAAAAAAAGAAATATTTTTTAAATTTTTTATGAAACTTTATTATTAATAATATTAATATTTAATGCAAAAAAGTTAAAAAAATAATTTTTCAATTAATTATAAACAATTAAAAATTGATGAAAAATCACGTGACTATAAACGCGCCAAGATTGGTCACCATATAGGTGTGACGTCATAATGTTAAAGCGATTTAATAACAGTACAGCGTTAACTGCTATTACAGGTGACTAGATAATAATATTGAAAATGTATTGCTAAAAAACGACGCTGAACGACACTGAACGACGACACAGAACGTCACTGAACGTCACTGAACGTCACTGAACGTCACTGAACGACACTGAACGCCACTGAACGACACTGGACGACGACACTGAACGTCACTGAACGACACTGAATGACACTGAACGACACTGAACGTCACTGACGTGACACTGACGTGACACTGACGTGACACTGAACGTCACGTCAGTTACGTTCAGTGTCACGTCAGTTACGTTCAGTGTCGTCGTCCAGTGTCGTTCAGTGTCGTCGTCCAGTGTCGTTCAGTGTCATTCAGTGTCGTTCAGTGACGTTCAGTGACGTTCAGTGTCACGTCAGTTACGTTCAGTGACGTTCAGTGTCACGTCAGTTACGTACAGTGTCACGTCAGTTACGTACAGTGTCACGTCAGTTACGTACAGTGTCACGTCAGTTACGTTCAGTGTCACGTCAGTGACGTTCAGTGTCGTCGTCCAGTGTCGTTCAGTGTCATTCAGTGACGTTCAGTGTCACGTCAGTTACGTTCAGTGTCACGTCAGTTACGTTCAGTGACGTTCAGTGTCACGTCAGTTACGTTCAGTGTCACGTCAGTTACGTTCAGTTACGTTCAGTGTCACGTCAGTTACGTTCAGTGTCACGTCAGTGACGTTCAGTGTCACGTCAGTTACGTTCAGTGTCACGTTAGTCACGTTCGGTGTCACGTCAGTCACGTTCAGTGTCACGTCAGTGACGTTCAGTGTCACGTCAGGTACGTTCAGTGTCACGTCAGTCACGTCAGTTACGTTCAGTGTCACGTCAGTTACGTTCAGTGTCACGTCAGTCACGTTCAGTGTCACGTCAGTCACGTTCAGTGTCACGTCAGTTACGTTCAGTGTCACGTCAGTGACGTTCAGTGTCACGTCAGTTACGTTCAGTGTCACGTCAGTTACGTTCAGTGTCACGTCAGTGACGTTCAGTGTCGTTCAGTGTCATTCAGTGTCGTTCAGTGACGTCGTTCAGTGGCGTTCAGTGTCGTTCAGTGTCGTTCAGTGACGTTCAGTGACGTTCAGTGACGTTCAGTGACGTTCAGTGACGTTCAGTGTCGTCGTTCAGTGTCGTTCAGTGTCGTTCAGCGTTGTTCAGAGTCGTTTTTAGCAATAAATTTTCAATATTATTGTCTAGTCAAGTGTAATAGCCGTTGACGCTGTACTGTTATTGAATAGCTTTAACATTATGACGTCACACCCGCTCGGGTTTGTTCAGGAGCTGTCGGCGTGTTCCGGTACTGGATTCAAAAATTATATTTTTTATTTTGAAATAACTTTTGAATTATTGCGAATAAAAAAAAACTAAAAATAGTTTTACTATAAAACTTATATATGATCTTTCCATTTATCACAAAAAAAAATTATTCAAATACCCAATTGCCGGTGTTCATGAAAATTTATATGGCCATCATTGTAGTAGGTAGGTATTCGATCTGTTATTATCTGTCAAAGTCAAACAAGGAGCGTTCTATTTTTCGTTCTCCACAGGAATGCAGATAGCTTGTTAGCAGGCCGAGCTATTTTTAATGAACGAGTGACGTAATGTAACGATGAAATTAGTGTTTCGTATATAGCATCTTTATTTGATTAGGTGACATTTTACACTACTTCATTTGAAACGTCTTTTGTTTCTTCTGCTTTAAAAGTTATAGTTTAACTTATACGTTTATGCGCGTGTCAGTAATTTGTACTTTTGGACAACCCTGTATTTGAGTGACACTAATTATAGCCGATTAGTGTGTATTTTGTGGATACACGCTTTGTTCCCAGATTCTTGTCGTTTGCCTTCAATGGGCGAAAAGGCGCGCATACGTCAAGGCACATGCTAGCTTTTCCAGGTTCGTGCGCGATTGTGGAGCAAACATAAAAATCCAGTTATTTTGCACAAAAGGGCGTTGTTAACAGAGGGTCTCGAGTTTGATTAAGACAATTGAATGTTTAACATCCATAAGCGAATGGTGGTGGTGGACAGATACTATTAGATAATTGATAATTACTGATACAAATAGTTGATTATTTGTTGGCGAACTGCCCTAAGTCCTAGTCTTAATTATGTTTGCTTTCACCACGGCATGAAATACCTCGGAACAATTATTATCTGCTTTAAACATGTAAAACAACCATTGTATTACAATAAATTAAAATTGTACCATGACTCACTGTAGAAAAACACTTATTATTTACTGTACTTTGAACCGAACCAGGTGTTGAGAGATCGACAACCTTATGTCAACCATAGAGAAAGTGTGTAAATTAGCCTATCGATAAACGGACAGGAGTAGTGTTCTCGCTGCCAATATAAACCGTTAACACAAGGTACATTAAGTTACACAGAGAGAACAGAGGAGCTGGACTTCGCATCTTACATATACTATAGTTCAAAGAGAATTTAATTTACTAGTACTCAAGATGACTGAGGCTTGTTCTCTAATGAAGCCAGATTATCTCTACATAGTAGCGTCCACAAAACAAGGGGAACATTATGAATACGTTTTCTTTGAAAAAAAAACCTCTTCGATGTGGGCGATGGGGTTAGCCCCCTTAGGGGTCGTCCATTTATCACGTGATGTTTTTTAGCAACTTTTTAACCCCTGCCCCCTTTCGGGTAGTTTAAAACCTCAACACATGGTGATATGTGTTGAGGTTTTAAACTACCCGAAAAAATCACATATATTTTTTTGTACAAACTACATTGAAATTATCGGAATATTGTCTTTAAATACAGGTAACTGATTAAATGTTGAAGGGGAAGCCATTGCCGGCAACGGTGAGTCAAGGCCACGTGTCGCTGTTTGGTTTAGAAATCGTGCATTCAATGAAAAATGAATACACGTGATGTCTCATTATGCCCCTCCCCCTCATGGTGATATTTTGTCATTTTTTCGGAACCCCTCCCCCCCCTTTCGAGCCTCACGTGATTAATGGACGACCCCTTAGCCAAATTGTCATTCTACAATACGGAACACAAGAGAAGCCTAGTTATGTTTTGGGCAGCGAATAATACGTTAGACCGTACACTTAGGTACCGATTTAGTCTTCGTAGAAAACCGCATAACGAATACACACTGGTACCTTTCAGAAGTCCTAATTCCTCACGTCAAACCCAACCGCATCAACTGTTCTTGAAGAAAATTCAATTTACGTTAGTTATAAAGCTTTCGTTTACATAATTATCTGGCAATGTGGTTTTATATATTCAGGAGTTTGGGATTTGTTGTTTAGATTTGCTAGCTTAAAGTACCGTCTTCAATCCAGAAGCACATCTGAGATGTTCAAGAGTAAGCGACGAGTAAGATCGGTGCCAGTTCCGCGAAACAACAGAGAGCTAAGGAGTATAATAATAGCATATACCACAAGAAATAATTAGGAATAGAATAGCCACACAAATACATTTTAAATATCAATATCATCAATAGCATGCCCAGATTAATACAAGTTGTCATTTTAGCAACACAGGTTGAATTCGATCCAAATACCGATTTTTTGTTTGTTTTTACTACATTTATACTGACTTTTCACGTAGACCAGCTTTTTAAAAGCTTCCTCGCTCTATCCTTGAACGTTGATGTTATAATTGGGAGTTAAAACCGACGCACGCGAACTATATAAAATTCATAACCATACCAGAGTAAAAGCTCGGACTTTAAAACAATGTCACTTTAGCAAGGTGCCACAGTCACAAAGGGCCTTTGATTAAAAATCGATGTGGAAAAATAAAGGGATTGCTTGCGAGCTGAATTTTTTTGTTTGATGTTTTTTAATCTGATTTTCCGTTTATGAAAGTTTCAATTTGATTGCTTTGTAAATTTAAGAGCTTACAGCTTTATAATAGACATGCTTCGTACAGCTGTGTGTCCACGTAACGCTTTGTGATTATGTGAACAGAGAACTCATAAATATTTTTTACTTTTACCGATTTTGAAAATTTATATTTCTTAAATTGGCAGTAAATGTTGGAGGTCGTAGGAAGCGACTAAGGCAGAACAAGAAAACGGACAGCAGCATCTTTCTATTAAATTATCTATCACCTATACTGCGATCCCAAGACGCCTATCAAGCGTGGGGATAATGGTACACAAGCGTAACATAAAAATTTAAAAAAATCCCCACATGGGAGATCAAACTCCTAAAATGACGTTTCCTCTGACGGACTCTGATCACTAGAGTGGTATTGGTACGACTATACAGATGTATACCAACTACTCGTCAATACCTATCCGCCGAATTTAAATTCGGTGGGTCTTATTTTATTGGTAACTACAGAGATCTTGTGACCACATTCCTGCTCTACCAATCATTCTACCAATTACTTGTCGAGGCCTATCCAACGAGTCCAAAGGTCAACTTCTGGAAAAAAGATAGAAACAGGAGTTGGCTCTGGCATGTGGAAATATTTCCAATTTTTTTTTTTGTGAGCATTTGCATTTGCTGGATTCAACAAATTGCGAAAGGCCGCGGTCACTTGCTATAATTAGTATGCTATAATTAGTATGCTAATTATATTTTGGCAAGTGGTGATCTGCCACCCACTAGTTGGGCTCTTCATATAGCCGTCAAAAGACGACGGAGTGCAACAACCGTGTGGATGGCTCAGGGGTGGAGGTGTGATGCGCTTTTTCCCTAGTTACATACTCGCGGCGTTATGCCCTTTAACATTTGCACCCCTGGAGCATATAGCTCTAACAACTCCTTTCTGGACGGCCAATTAAGGCAAGCTAGAGCTGAGAGTCCTGCGGGCCTCCTTCCGTTTCCACTCGGCCGACGAAGACACGTCGAGGTGGGGGCCCTGACCGACTTTCTGGAGCACTTATTATTATTATTATTTTTAAAACAAAACAGTGCACCAAAGTGGATAAAAGAATAAGTAAAATGTTTACATTATGCTTACTACAAATGACACATCGCTCAGAGGCGCATTGTAGGTCTCCGGGGACCTGTCAAGGTAACAAAATATCCCCCCTATCCCAAGACAAACGATGACTTTGTAAATTGATGAACCAATTTTGATGACACGGGTCGAATACAGATTTTTATCTTTTTTTGAATAGCCGTGATCGCTATTTGTCTGCTCGAAAGAAATTCGGTCAAGAAATATATTTTTTCTATAATTAACCAAGTAATGTTTATTTTTAATACAGCCGCCTCTTCCTCGAAGCTACCCACCGCCGACCAATGCCATGTTGTTCGATGATGACCCTGGCATCATGTCGGAAGTTGAGACTTCGTCAACTGGCTTCAGGCGGGGAGGAAAGCAAAGATCATCTTTACCTGTAGTCCGTACACCCAGCAAAACCCTCGAGAGACCCTTAGGTAAGTTGCATGTAGTTTACTTTATAATAGAAAAAAATACCGGTCAAGTGCGAGTCGGTCTTTCGCACCGAGGGTTCCGTACCATCTTTGGACGTATTAAAGTAATTTTACAATTCATGTAATACCTCAGATAGCAAAAAAAACAAACCGCAAAGCTAAGTTTGCTTGTCGAGGTTTTTTTAGGATTAATAAAAAACTGTACTATTTAAAAAGATCATTATATTTTTTGATATTTTTGATTATCAGCCAAAACTACGTGACATAATCCTAAATAAAAAATTGCTTTGGAATATGTAAATAAAGCCCTATCATATGATACCTACCCCACTCGATATAGTAGTCTCACTTTGAAATTTTGACTACCCATTTCGACCCCCAATAAAAAAAACTAAAATGTACTTTTTTTTAATTTGCGATGAGGTTTGGTAAGTAAGATCTAAAACTACTCCAAGTTGCAAATTGATAACGTTAGTGGTTCCTGAAAGATAAAGGTGTGACAGACAGACAGACTGATGAAGTCTCACCATAAGGGTTCCTTTTTTATCTTTTAGGTATGGAACCCTAAAAATGAGACAAAAACCTTAGGGTAAGTCGGGGGTGATGGCCGCACGTATGACGGTAGGGATGGCCAACTAAACCAATGGAACATGCTTGCTAAAAAGAACTAGGTACTTTTTATGATGTTCCGCTTAATATAATGCCTTATAAAAATCGAAATATGTAGTATAATGTATCCATTTTGTTTACAGATTATTAAGAATTTGTACAATACTGTGTAGACATGCAATATTGTGAAAAATAGTAGTTTTTCGACAGTTCAGGACAGACAGGACATAGCTAAAGAGCCAAACTAAATTTTAATCTAAGATTTGTGAAAAAAAAAATTATGTGACCATGTTCAAAAGCAGTCTGCATGAGAAAACTATAATATAAATCTTAATATTTCATGTTAATTTGTTTAATTATAATAACTATTATTTCAGTAATTATGTAGGTTATTGGAACCTCTTTCTCCAATAAATAAAGTAACAGTTCATATCACCAATTCCCCAAAAATATTAATAGCACTCTCTTGCAACTATATCCATCTCTCCAGAACACTCTGGAAGTGATGGCTGAACTTACTCTGCTTAATTCATCATGTGCCGCATGATTAAGATTTTGAAATAAAATGTACATTTTTATCGATTTATATCCAGAAGTAATTATAGAGAATAATTAAGCCCGTCACACACCTATAATATATACACACCATATTATGACTTACATCACAGAAATATATATATCTATTATAGATGCGTGTGTGGTCCTCCATTTATTAATAGTAATACGCCTAGCTATAATTGATATTAATATACATTATATTATAGCTAGGTGTGTGACGGGCTTAATAGTTATACACACAATAACTTAATATTTAAGAGCTCGAGTGTACCTATGGTTACAAAACTCCATAAAAGCAATCCCGAATCTGTCAAAATCCTCTTTAGACTAATCCGCGTTAATGGGAGCTAATAAATTCGTTGTTATATGAGGGGTACTTCCGATATTGAACGTCTATTATTGGCATTGAACAAATGCTGGCAAGAATAGTTAAGTATACTTATACCTTTTTATGTAAAACATAGTACTACACTATAGGTTATAGATCAAGCTGGCATTAGTTGGACTAATTTAGTCCAACTAATGCCAGCTAGAACTTAGATTTCAAACAAATCACCAACATCCATTTAAAAAGAAATTGGATTCCTGAGGAGCCTTTTGTAATCCTAACCCCATAAATGTATTTGTGAATAGCACATAATAAGTGCCTGCATATTATGTGAATGAAAATCTCCTGAGATATTGTTATCAGAGATAAGACTGGGAATATAATTTCCTTGCCGCGCAGATATTTAGAGTGGGATACACAGCACAAAGTCCTTACACAGTAGGTACGTACCGTACGTACACGCACATTTCTGTTAAATATTGAAACAATGCTACTCTAGTGCATAGAGCGGAGTGTAAAGAATCTTTGTTGAAAAGGCGTGATCGTACCTACTTCATTTTTTAAACTAACAATAGGTACAAATTGAAATGTTATAATTTCCGCCTAACCTTAACCCCTTTTTGCAGGCTTAGTTTTCCTACAGTATCGTAACGAAACGAAACGAGCCTTGCTACCTAACGAGATAACATCGATAGACACCGTGAAAGCGCTCTTCGTGAGAAGTTTCCCGAAGCAACTCACCATGCAGTACATGGACAGCCCCATGGTGAAGGTCTACATACACGATTCTTCTAAGGACATGTTCTATGAATTAGAAGATGACAGGTGAGCTTATCTTATACCTATTACCTAATTTATTATTAATGTTAATTATATTAGAATTCTTAAATTTTCAAGTTTCCGTCAGTAAATTCAATAAAAGTACTCGGAGATACTTTTACCTTTTAGTCCAAATCACACTAGTCCTAAGCGAATTTGAAGTCCTTTTACATCAATCTTTCGTAAAGAGCATTTTCTCGAGACATACTGATTTTTACGTAGAGTACCTACCTACATACATACCTATAAGTTTAGTATTCTACAATATTTAACCAGGTTAAAACCTCATTTTTCTTCCACCTATACTGCGATCACCAAGCCGCCTGCCCAGCGTGGCGATTATGGCAACCCCTCCCTTCTAAGGGAGACGTCTTTGTTCAGTAGTGGACGTATTTCGGCTGCTAATGAATGAATGATGATGAAAACCTACCCATGTATGCCATTTTCCACAAAGACGTTTCAAATTTTAAGTAAGGACACTAACTTAATAAAAATATAGTGGATTTTTTAACTGACACGGATAGTGACTGATTCGAATCTTCTATCTTCTTCTTCTACCTATATAAATAAAAATGAATGTTTGTCTGTATGTCCTTTATGTACTTTATATAATCGTAAACTATGCATTTGATCATGTCATGATCTTCAGCAAAGTGAAAGAGCGTGACCTGCGCGGGTTAGCTAGTAGGTTATAAAGACTATTTACATCCGCATCTAGTTCTATCGCTTTACTATAAATAATCGACGGTGCGACCGGGTGTGAGTCGCACTTTAGACTAATTTTAAAAACTATGCCACATGCATGGCTATATGAACTACTTGCAGTTATTTACGTATTAGGGTCAATGTTTGCGTTTTGTGTGAAGCGTTAAATTATTGATATAATATACACAATCATTTTTATGTAAGTATATAATACTTACTCAAACATACTGTTTAAATTTTAGATAAAAGTAGCAACAATTTGCGTACCTAGATGTTCCTTACTGAATACTAGACTTCAGTTGTCTTGGTCTTCCGTCCAATCGGATTGTGAGAGAGAGAACAAGAGAGTGTACATGTGTTTGTACAAGCAACTGGGCATTATATCTCGTACTTGCGTAGTGAACTGACCCTGTCAAAGTTGGCAGTTACTGGTTAGGATAGTACTCGTATCGTAAACTTCACAAATATTATCTAGAAAGAAGATTTAAATCTTTAGGTACCTATAATTATTTTATGCTAACTTCACCTGCGTTAAGCTTCAACTAATTAGGTACTACTTGTGTAAGCTTACATGCCCTTAATATTAGCCAGAAATAGACTGGCATTCAGAGCAACGAAACCTAACAAAACGGATGACTGACGTAATCGGCACGTGTCCACTTTAAAGTTCCATAAACTTTAGAACATGGGATTTACTGTTATAACGCCATCTAGCGAGATATTCATATTTTTTCTAAAGCACTAGTTCTGTGATTGTTGAACACTCCCATATTATCATTATTTTGTGCTCCCATCGACGAATTTTTGCCGTAGTCTTCCCGCGAGAGTTATAGCTGTGAAATGAAGGCGTCGCCGTCGCTGCCGTCTATGTGAAAATATGCTTAAGTAACTATTTCTCCGTTCACAGCAATAATTCACGTCGGAAATGAATAAATATCGGATTTCGAATGAATTCTTTGTTAATATAAAATTTATATAATCTTAAATCTATAAAGATGAGTTATTTTAAGCCGTAGCCTCACCTATTTACGTCGCACTGCTTGTTGGGTAAAGCCCAATGATAACAATTGAAGTCCTATGATGGGCGCCAATCGCCCGCTGCCCGGGCGTCTCCACGTTTCACCACCGCCTCCCCCAACTCCCCGCTTATGTCCGGTAGCAACTAATAATGGGATATACAACGGTTGGCATAACGTTCCTATTATAACATAAATCCATACAAAAAATACACAACTGTAAGCACTACAGCAATAGTATCAACAGGTTCGTTATTGGGTAAAATGCGCATAATGACACCGTTGGTCCTGAGTAGAATAAGTTAGCGATCTATTTAGCTATTTTCAATACATACGTTAAATATATTAGATTAAAATAATTTTCATGAAATATTGTCAAGATATCAATACATACTATTATGTTTGTTCGTAGCTCTTCACTTAAAGGCGAGTTATATACGCTGGTTGGAGGTTAATAACTTCTTACCGTCTCTGTATGGAGTAAACCGTCTGTGCTATTAGACTATTGTAAATAAATAGTAAGATAGTAAAAATTTACATAGTAATAATAATAAAAGGTTAGAAAGGTAATGAAGATGAATGTAAAGAAGACGAAAGTGATGGTGTTTGAAAGAGATGAGGCAGTGACAGACTGCAATATCGTGATTGGAGATCAACAAATTGAACAGGTGAATGAGTTTGTGTATCTAGGTTCAAAGTTTACAAGAGATGGAAAGTGTGAGAGTGATATTGAAAGAAGAGTGAATGCAGGAAGCATGGTGAATGGAGCTTTGCACTCCTTTATGAACAGTCGGAAGGTGTCTAACAAGGCTCGTTTGGCTGTGCATGAGCGGGTGTTGGTTCCGACACTCATGAACAGAAGTGAAAGTTGGGTATGGCAGAAGAAACATGAAAGCACGATAAATGCAGTTGAGATGAGAGCGTTAAGAAGTATGATAGGAGTTAAACTGAGTGACAGGATAAGAAATACTGAGATAAGGAAACGTTGTGGTCTGAAAAAAGATGTAGTGACAAACGAGTGTGTATAAGGCGAGTGTGAATGGTGTGGAAAAAGTGTTGGAAGGGGTAGACCTAGGTGGACGTTTCAAGACCAAATCAGGGACGTCATGAAAAAAGGCCAGGTCAAGAGTACCCTAAACCGAAGAGCATGTATGAAGGGAATAATTAAAGTGGACGAGGCGAAACAAGTATGTAAGGATCGTAGCAAGTGGAAAGAAGTGGTCTCTGCCTACCCCTACGGGAAAGAGGCGTGATTGTATGTATGTATCAGTCTACTACTGTATTCCGTGCGCATAACACGTCATTGTTGAAGCCCTGTTAGACATTTAAAACTACCCGTAATGTCGAATAAGTGTGATAACTGTAAGAAAAGTATTACAAAATCTATACCGGGAGTGGAATGCAGCAAGTGCGAGCGAATTGTACACCTTACAACTAAATGTACCGGCTTAAGCAACAAACAAATTGCTGCTCTGAAGGCCGCCCCGAGTTTGGATTGGACATGTCTTGAATGTCAGGCTGAAAATCCAAGACGTAACTCTTCAATAATAGTCCCTGATGATGGTGAAGATGAGGATGATACGCCAGTACAAATTAATCCAAAGAAGTTGCTGAATAACATATCCAAAGAGGTAGAAAAAGCAATTAAAAGGGAACTGAAGGAGTTACACGACTCCCTACAGTTTAATAATGAGAAGTTGGATGAAGTATTAGAATGCGTGGATGAGTTTAAGAAAACCATTAAGAACCTTGAGCGCAAAAATGTTGAGCTCGCTAACAAGAATACCAATCTAGAGATTCGTGTAGGTGCTATGGAACAGCGTATTCAGGAGTTCGAACAGGAGAAGCTAAGTTCGTGTTTAGAAATAGCAAATATTTGCACCGAAACACAAGAAGAGGCAAAACAGGTGGTAGATAATATTGCTCTAAAACTCAAACAGCCAAAAGAGGGAATTAAAAGCGCTAGACGCCTAAATGGAAAAAAGGACCAAAGCCCCAAGATTATCGTTGAGCTAACAGACGGTGAAACGCAAGATAACTGGATTACTGCTGCAAAAACTATAAAAACAACTGTAGAAGACGTACATCCTACTATAAAGAGCAATATCTCAACGGTTTATGTAAGGGAAGCTATGACTAAATATAATAAACAATTATTCTGGAACGCAAAACAAGAGCTAAAATTCAAACAACATTTCAAGTACGTATGGTTTAAGAAAGGAGTCATTAGAGCCCGCAAGAATGAAAATGAAAAAATAATAATCATAAGAAACATGGACGACATTCGTGCAATGACTAATAACAAGTCTTAATCCTCTACTTGTAAATTATGTCGGTACACAACATTACTAACAAATTGCATATTTAGTTATAAATGGCTAGTATTTGTAGTAATTCTTTTATAGATGATATCCACGAAATAACAGATTGTACGAACATAAATGATTTTATAAACCAAATACCTAATTCTCATATAAATCTGCTATGTATACACATTAATATAAGATCAATCATCAAGAACTTTGCGTCACTAGAACACATCATTTACAACTGTAAAAGAAGTATAGATGTCATTGTGTTAACGGAGGTAAACATTTCTGATAGCATAAGTTGTCTTTACCACTTAGATGGTTATCAAATGTTCACTGCACTACGTCGGAAACGTAAGGGTGGTGGAATTATAATTTACGTACATAACAAACATAACTTCAGTAGAAAAATTGTAAACACACAATATTTTGAGAATATTTTATGTAAAATTACAACTAAATCGGGCTACACGGCTAATGTTTGTGCTATTTACCGACCGCCGAATTTAAGTAAACGTTTATTTATCGACGAACTTCAAAAAGCGGTCTCCCAGTTTAGTAAGGGCACTGATTTATATTTACTGGGTGACACCAACATAGACCTAAAGCGAGATAACCCTATAAAACATATTTACAATAATGCACTACATAACTTAGGCCTTCTGTGCGGAATAACGGAGCATACAAGGATTGAATTATATAACGACCGATTAAGCAAATCATGTATTGATCACATTTATGGGCGATCCCGCACAGAAGACCTATATACCGCGGCGATTGGAACCACACTAGCCGACCACCGCGCTGTGATTCTTGCCTGCATCGGTGAAACTATACGGGATGTCCCAAAATATAAAATTTGCCTAGATAATAATAAACTTTGCAAACAGTTGAATGCAGTAGACTGGGACGAGAGTTATAACATGGAATGTCCAGATTTAATATATAATAATATACAAAATAATTTTGTAAAAAGCTATGAGACTTCAAAGTATACAATTAAAATTAAGGACTCATTGAAGATTCACAATCATTGGATTAATAAAAAAATAAATATAGCATGTCAATATAGGGACCAATTGTTTCAAAAGTGGCTAAATGACAACAATAACATGATCTTAAGACAAGAATATAATAAAGCTAAAAATTATTCGAATAAGATAATACATAAAACTAAAAATCAATACATAAAATCTGAAATAATTTTAAATAAGCACAATCCTCGAAACCTGTGGCAAATATTAAATAGAATCACTGGTAAAATTATTAAATCCGTAGATAATGTCATACTATCTGCATTTAGTAAACAAAGTCTCACCAGTAAAGAGATAGCCAATAATTTTGGGCATACATTTGTAAACAGTGTTCAAAAAATAACTCCTACATGCAATGTTAGATTGTTAGATCGATCGACTTACATGAAACCACAAAACGTAACAATGCGATTAAGGCCTGCCGTAGGGAAAGACATAGATAACATAATCAAATCTTTAAATAGTAATAAATCACCTGGAATTGATGGTATTAGAGCAATAGATGTAAAAGGACTAAGCTTAAAAATAACTAAAGCTATAGCAAAATTAATAAATAAAAGTGTTATATATGGTAAATATCCTAAAGACTTAAAAACTGGCATAGTGAGGCCCATACATAAAAAGGGCAGTACATTGGAATACGAAAATTATAGGCCAATAACAATATTACCAGTTATTGATAAGATAGCAGAAAAATATATCAGTAATGAAATTCATAACTTCTATAGAAAAAACCATTACTTTACAGAAAATCAGTTTGGTTTTCAACCTAACAAAAACACTACACAGTTACTCGCTGAATTTACCGATTCTATCTACAAACATCTAGATGAAAAAAAACATGTTATGGTGGTATTTATAGATTATAGTAAAGCGTTCGACACTCTTAGGCATGACATATTATTAGACAGCTTACAAGACAGTGGCATAAGAGGTAACCTATTAAAATGGTGTGAAGACTATCTCAATGATAGAAAAATGGTCGTGAGAGTAGATAACGTAGATAGTGATCCCATTACAGTAACACAAGGCACAGCGCAAGGATCTGTGTTAGGGCCTCTGTACTACCTTACATACGTCAACAGCCTGTCAAACTTAATAAAAAAATGTGAGATGTACCAATTTGCTGATGATACATGCTTGATATCGGCCGCAAAAACTGCCAAAGAAGCTTTAGCCAATTTACAAGATGACTTTAATATCTTGGTAAAATGGTCACATGATTTGGGACTCGTATTAAACGCATTTAAAACTAAAATGATGTACATAAGCTCAAGTCGTAATAGAAGTTACTTTGAACCTAAATTAATAGCACATGACCATAAATGTCTTCATAATTTCCTTAATAATAATGACCCTATTACGTGTGCTTGTGATATTATAGAAGTAGTTGAAAAGCAAACATATTTAGGACTCGTCATTGATAATCGTCTAAATTGGAAATATCATATTAATCATGTGTGTGATAAACTGCGAGGTATACTGGCAAAGATTTCAATAATAAAATGGAAAATACCGTTTTCAATATTGTTATTGCTTTATAAGGCTTTAGTAGAGTCAAATATAGCTTATGGATTATCAAGTTACGGGAGAACTTATAAAAGCCACTTGGACAAAATATATACACTACAGTTAAGATTGTTAAAGCAACTAGTACCAAAAAATATTAAATCTAAACATAAAAACGATTATCACAGACTATTTAAATTTTGCAAAATAATTCCAGTGCACGAAAAGGTCCAACTAACGCTATTAACTGAAAATTACTTCAATGAAAAACTAAAATACCAGAAGCAATACGACCCAGACAAAATAAGAACCAGAAATATGATCGATCCAAAATTAACATTACCAAGTTATAATAACTTGTACGGTAAACGAACACTAAGATATTTAATTCCACAATTAATAAATCAATTACCAAACAACTTAAAAGACGTACTCACTATAAAAAATATTCAATATAAGCTCAAAAACTACTTCTTTGATATATTATAATAACAATATACATAAATATACATATTTATATTATATATTAATAAACCATCCTGTATAATATACATCATAAAAAGGAATGTGGGTAGTTACTACTATTATCCATTCGCTGACGGCCCCGTAGATAATGCGTCGATGTGGTTGTGTGTGTGATTCCGGTCGTCGGTGTTTGCCATAAAATGTTTATTGTAAATGACGTTGTATATTGGTGAAGACTCACTGGTGCACAGAAAAATTCATATGAGTTTATGCTGCACCTTTTTCTTTGTAATACCTAATGTACTTTTGTAACAATTAAATTAAAATAATAAAATAATAATAATAATATGTATGTAATAATAATAAATAATGTTTTTATTTCTGCTCTCTAATCCGAAAAAACTAGTTTTAGATTTTACGTAGGTACATTCTATCCGTTCGCAAATTGGAGCGGAAAAATTGCTAGGGATTTTAAGTTACAGTTGTCTTATAAAAATACTAGCTGACCCACGCAGCTCCGCCTGCGCTATTTTCAAACTAAACTTTTAATAACAGACATTCGCATCGAATACATAACCTCTTTTTTATAGTCGGTTAAAAACTGGGAGCCACTTTTTACTTGCTCTCCGAAGCACGGACCCGTTTAGTTCAAATGGCGTTAAACGGTCACCCATCTATTTAATGACCTTACCTAACGTTGCTTAACTCGATCGATTACAAAACCTTGATAACAACTCTCTATGAGTGTTCCCTTACTAATATTTATTATATTATAAAGAAAAATTGATAAAATCAGACCAAGTGTATAACCAAGTACCCATTTTGACTTTAATCCCCTCTCCCAAAAGAACCGTGCTAGATTACGGGATAAAAAGTATCCTATGTCCTACCTCGCAGTAAGATCTCAAATCATGCCAAGTTTCATTTGAATCCATTCAGTAGTTTCGGCGTGATGCTCAGCCGTGATACAGACAGACAGACAGACAGACAGACAGACAGACAGACAGACAGACAGACAGACAGACAAAAATTAAAAAAATTACATTTTCGGCCTCAGTATCGGTTATAGAATGCCCTCCAAATATAATTTTCAAAATATCTTCAATGTACAGAATTGGACCTGTTACAGTTTTATTATAAGTACTAGCGACCCGCCCCGGCTTCGCACGGGTGTAATTGAGAATAAAAAAATGAATAATTTAAAGTTACTGATTTGATTATAGAATTTCTTCATATAATGTTAGTAGCTGACTTTTCGTAACGCAATATGAACAAATTTTGTTTAGAAGAGGGCTACACGTATAGCTGTCTGTCCATGGGCAAAGAACTCAACGCTTAGGTTTAAACCTGTAACGTTGAATCTCTGAGCTTGTGATTTGTTAATTGTATTTATAATTTTATTAGAAACTGCAGACGTGTACCGGTGCACAATTTGGGTGGATTAAGGACAGGAACAGGACGCCATTTCTTTAAAACCAATTTATGGAAACAATACGGGCTTCCTTGTTCGGTTTCATCGTTAAGACGTAAACGGGAGTCAACCGGGAAATTCATACCCACTAACACCCCCGCGGGTATCACGTCGGCACATTAGAGGGCGGACCTGGGCTATCTGTCGGGATCTGCACCAGCTGATACCACTCAGTGCCTTGACTTTGAACCCGCCGCCGGAGAAGCACATTATAGTTCCCCGGGAACCTGTCACGGTGCTCACGGTTACAGGGGTCACGGGGGAAGCCTTTAATGGGATTTATGGGACCCTGTTGGTGGTCAACCGGGTATGTAGGATTCTTATACACTAAACCCCCAGGCGGTCGTGCAATCAGCACATAAGAACCCCTTCTTGGGCTATCCGGTGGGATCTGCACCATGATACCCTCAGTGACTTGCCACCGGGGGCACAATAAAGCCACCCGGGAACCTGTCACCGTGCTCACGGTTACAGGGGTCACGGGGGAAACCTTCAATAGGTGGATATCCAGTGGGGAAGTCAACCTGGGTATTTGGGATTCTTACCCACTAAAACTCCCGTGGCTGTCACATCGGCACATGAGAGGGAAACCTGGGCTCTCGGGTGGGATCTGCACCAGGTGTCCCTCAGAGCCTGGCCTTTGAGTCCGCCGCCGGGGGGCAAGCATATTATATCCCAGATTTAAGTTATATTATATGGAATGATACAATGATATGATGGCGGCCGAAAGCGAATGAACTTCTCTAGTACTTGATTGTTAAGTATGTACCTCATTAGGTTTAGTCAACGTAAGCTAATTAAATTTATTTACTTAGAAAAAACTTCTAAATAAATTCAGTTAATATATAAACCAGACCACGGCTACTCTTATTCAATTAATCGAATTACTTGATCATATTCTTGTTATATGTCTGCTCAGTCCCATAAATCTGAATTAGGTTTTCTATATAAGTACATAGGTAAACCTTCAATGAAAAATTATATAACCGATGGTGAAAACCGCTGCGTGGTTTAGGAGGTGCTATCGGATATATACAGACTCGGATAGCGAATTTGTTTCACACTATGTAAAGATACTTTGACGTCGATAGGGAACACCAGCCAACCTGTAGAAAAAAACCTGACTGACAGACAGACAATAATTCCAATAATGTTTTGGCTTTTATATCATACGTACAATACATGCTTATTGTATTCCTACACAAACAGACATTTTGAAAATATATTTTCATTATCTTATTTTTATTTTGTTATATTTGGGAAACAAACAAATGATACCACTTATTACTAAATATAAGATCCAATAGTACATAAAAATCAATTCATTTTCCACTAATAAGTAACTAAATCATAACATTAGAGAGACGTTAACTACGTATGCATGATTTTAAATTTAAAAAAATCATTAAATATTAAAAATATATTAGAGATAAAAAGTGCCGGAGTCAATATGAGTTAAATATTTAAAACATCGAATCGTAATATAAATAAAAAAATCAAAAACAAAGTTTAATAGTACAAAAAAAAATCCGCTCAGGGGTAGCGAACCCGGACAGTCGTACTTAGAGGACGCTTCCGTAACCACTTGGCCAAGGAACTTCTAATTTATCTTTCGAATTATTGTATCTTATTGTTGTAATATATTTGTACCGCCATCAGTTGAGTAATAATACTTCTTTTTTACCCTGTAAAGGGATAAATTATGAAAAATATGAATTACTAATTCAATTAATTTTCTTAACGAATGTCTGTGCAAAATTTCAAGTCAATAGGACCAAGGAATCGCGTTCTCCCATACAAACTTTGCCCCCCTGTTTGACCCCCTTAGAGGTTGAATTTCGCAAAATCGCGTCTTAGTGAGCACCTACGTCTTAAAAGGAACCCCCATGCAAAGTTTGAGACTCCTAGCACTTGTAGTTTCTGAGATTTCGTGATGAGTGGGTTTTTGTCTACTCTTTTATATAATAAGATAAGTAGGTAAAAATATAGTATAAAATATAGTATAAGCCACATAGACCGGCCTCTGGGATATTTTTGTACAAAAACTGTCATCACATTTTGCAACTGCTACCTACAGAACTACTGCTACCTGCTGCTGTTACCTGTTACAGAATATAATGAAAATAAACTGTACTCTCATTAAGCAATTTTATCATAGTGAGATTTGTAATATTGGAACACGAAGTTACATATATACAGGCATATTTTCTTAGAAATATAATTTTTGTCGGCTTAGGGCGTACGTAGGTACTGTCTTGTTATATGTGTAACAATTATTGTGTTGAACATTATGCTTGTGTTAAATGTCTTTTGTCAAAGCATCAATGTGATTTTCTTCCATACAATAATATGTATTTCTATAACCAGTGCATAGTTCCAAAAGTTCTGATTTTATTGAATTGTAAACGGAAGCGTTCCAAAATCTTAGGGAAGCGGTTTGATCCAACCTATCTACAACGTGTTCATGAAATAATGTTTCAAATCGATAGCATCAGTGGTTCCGAAATATATAGGTGTGACAGACAGACGAAGTCAGATCACTATGGGTTCCTTTTTTACCTTTTAGGTATGAAACCCTATAACGAACATACAACCGAATTGAGAACCTCCTCCTTTTTTAGTATGTTAAAAAACAGTTATCATCATAGATTTAAGATTTTTCACTAATATCTTTTGATAAAATTACATACTCTCGTGTACTTTTGTTTCTAAATACTTACTACTACATTTCATGATCTAATTTACATATTATACTAAAATCAATCTGCTTACATAATGAGTATTTGGCTGATTAATTGTCATTCTAAATCAATAACAGGATTCAGCCCCTTAATTACATACTTGTATTATTTTTCTCTGTAATTTAATAGCAAAGAAAACGTTCCACCTATCGAGAGGTTCGGTGAGCTTTATTGCTTTAGTTCTGAAGGGGGCGGTCCCGCAAAATCTGTGTTATCTATACCGTTCCTGCTCACTCTCACCTTATTTATTTGAGCCCGAAAGAATACGCGATAGAATTTATTTCTTCGTATTTTATTCGTTCATAAATGTTAAATTACATTTTAATTATTTGTACACAAATTCCTTAAATCATTATTATTTACCAGAATATATATTTTATGTTCAACAACATTCGGATGTAAGTAACTAAAATTACTCGCCTGCTATATTGTAGTACAGTTTTTGTGAATATTTGTTTTATCTCCAAAAAACAATTAAGAAAGAAATATTTAAAGTTACTCGACATAGCCATTAAATATAGTAAAGAAATTAGATAAACCATTTTGCGATGATAAGCGCGAGGTACCGGCGGCGGCGGCGGGGCGATGCCACCCCTGGCTCCCGAGGCACGCGTCGCCATCAGTCCACATCCCGACTCTGTTGAATTCGTACATTCGCTCGGAAAAACTTATTTCCCGCGCTTACAATGAAACCGAGCCGAAGTTTCACGCACATACATGACCACAGGTGTCCGTAAGTGACAGTTCGATATACTTATGTATGTTATATTGTACCTACGTCTTTCTTGTAACTTTCTTACCTGACTGTTTTGATATTTTGTTTTTAACCCTTCGGGAGAGGTGGTATATGTTTCACGCCAATGTCTGCTTGTATGTCTCTATGTGTCATCACTCCCAATCCCCAAACGAATGTACGGATTTGAATGCGTTTTTTTATTATTTTATGGTTCTTAGATATGTTTGATGCTTAATTATTTTACCCGTTTACTGTAAAATCATTTTATTGGGACAAAGGTTTTTTTAAATATTGTATTATACGTATTGTATTGTAGTATAATACTTATTTTCATTTCTCTTTTCGTTTACCTAAATCAACGTTTTTATTGCAAACAAAACGTTCCAGTTTCGATTTATTTTTCAGCTCGGTAACATTATAATATTATTTTTCATTAAATAAGGAAATGTCAGTGTGTCAGAAATAAACTATTGACAGAAGCCATCCCTTTTTCAGCTGCCATCTTTTCACGCATGCGGAATACTCGTGCGATGGTACCTACATAAAACAAATTAAAAGCATACGTAACGTACACAAATGTTTCAATACATGTTATCATACACTGTTGTTTAATAACTGTTGTGGTTAGCTTCTTCTTCTTTTGTATGCAGACATGAATATCTACTTATAGCGTTATTTATGTCGCGATGGAAAGAGTCGAGAGTCTTGTGAAAATATATTACATCGCCATTCGGGGAGGCTTTTTCCGGGCATTCATTTATAGCTAGTATCTTCAATTACAGCGTTACGCTAGTATCTTCAGTTATTGGTTCGACAAGTTACAGTGACACGCCTCTTCATAGTCAGTCGCATTGATCAACTTTTAAGACCTCCAGCTCAGGCTCGGATCTAGACAAACCGAGGCACCCGCCCCGGGAGGCAGTTTCATGGGGCGCCAGAATCGTAGTTTCATATGATTAAAAATAAAAAAACTTACTCCACAAAGAGTAAGTAATAGATAATAAAGAGTACAAATTCATTAAAAGGTTCTTAATGTCCCATTTATGAAAAATGCCAACCTATATTTTGTGAGTTCTTTAAAGTAATTTATCTGAAACGCTAGAGAGGGGCGCCACTATCAAGATTCTACCCCGGTTCAAAAATATCGTAGATCCGGGGCTGCTCCTAGTTTCTAAAGCTTCTTTACCTCCCACCAGTAAATTCGTTTTTTCTTTGCCCTACTAATGAAACGGAGATAGACAATAATATTACGGAACTCAAAGCTAGTAGCGCTCCCGGAGACGACAACTTAAGCAATGGCCTAATTAAACTTATTAAATACAATATCCTAACTCCTCTCACTAATATAATCAACCTTAGCTTATATGGAGGTATATTTCGGGGCAGCTGGAAGGTTGCCAAAGTAATTCCTATCCGTAAAAGTGGTGATAAGGACTCTTTTACTAACTTCAGGCCCATTTCCCTACCTTGCACGCTTTTTAAAGTCGAAAAGGTGGTAACTAAGTCTAATGAATTAATTGGAAATAAATAATATTCTTACACAACAACAGTTTGGCTTTAGACACTGAACCCCGCCGCCGTCCTCTTCGGAGGGCAGGTCGTGTCCTGAGCTGCCCTGGTAACCCTCACCCCACTCCCTGACAACGCGTCGTGATTATCGCGCGAATTCAGATAGGACACTTGTTCGACATCAGTACCATGGTTTAGATTTCGTTCGCGCGAACTCTGAAATATTTTGTACATACATATTTATACGCCGCCCCGGTTAGGACACTTGTTCGATATCAGTATGTTTGAGAGTTCGCGATTCGGGCGAACTTGCGATGATCGCGTTGTGTTAGGACACTCCCTGATCATTTGAGCATAGAGTGTAAAATTGTTTTGCCATCGACGTATAAACACATAATTTTAGGATGGTACTTATGTGATCATATCATGATTATATATACCTAACTGTTTTGATTTTAACCCCCGACCAAAATCGGTCCAAACGTTTAAAGACCGTCAACTCTTTTCCAAACAAGGGATATCAGGTAGGTATACAATAAAAAAAATCTGTTACTTCCATTCGTCCGATAGACGTGAATTTTAGTACCTATGTAAATCTAATGATTCTAAAGAATATAACCTTTACCAGGGTCTGGTGACGAAACAGGAAGGTGGTCACAGGATCGCTGTACCAATAAATATGGTCCACCGAATTTGGACTCGTTGGATAGGTATTGACGAGTAGTTGTGCTAGCATGAAGCTAGCATGAATGAAGTCGGTGCTAGCACATCATGTTAACTAAGACTAGCTGGAGCTGACACCGACTTCAATCTATTTTCGTTATTTTATGCTTTTTAGATAATTTATTTTGAAGACGGTTTTAATTTTTAACACGCTTTTATTAGCTTGACCTGTATGTATGTATGTATGTATGTAACTATGTATGTATGATGGTAATGGAATCTTGCGATGCAATTTTGACCCACTTCTACACGTCCAAATCATTTGAAATTTTGCACATGTATCAAGGACCAGTGACAATACAATAATATGGTATCATTGAGCTGATCTGATGCTGGGGCTCGAAGGTGGATAAGAGAACCCTTGGATGGCTACTAGTAAACTAATTGAGTTTGGGTTCATTTGATTTGTTTTAAAGAGTTCTTTTCACTTTGACTATTAATGAGGACCTGATGGTGGAACTGGAGAAGGTGGGTGATGGAACCCTGGATTGGCTACTAGTAAACACATCGAGTTTGGGCTCATTTGATTTGTTTTAAAGAGTTCTTTTCACTTTGACCATTAATGAGGACCTGATTATGGAACAGGAAGGTGGGTAACGGAACCCTGGAATGGCTACTAGTAAACACATCGAGTTTGGGTTCATTTGATTTGTTTTAAAGAGTTCTTTTCACTTTGACCATTAATGAGGACTTGATGATGGAACAGGAGGGTGGGTAACGGAACCCTGGAATGGCTACTAGTAAACACATCGAGTTTGGGTCCATTTGATTTGTTTTAAAGAGTTCTTTTCACATTAACCATTATTCAGGACCTGATGATGGAACAGGAAGGTGGGTGACGGAACCCTTGAATGGCTACTAGTAAACACATCGAGTTTGGGTTCATTTGATTTGTTTTAAAGAGTTATTTTCACATTAACCATTATTCAGGACCTGATGATGGAACAGGAAGGTGGGTGACGGAACCCTGGATTGGCTGCTAGTAAACACATCGAGTGTGGGCTCATTTGATTTTTTTTTAAGAGTTCTTTTCACTTTGACCATTAATGAGGACCTAATCAATACTTGGGATAATTTTATCCGTAGTTTAGGCGAAAATTTCTAAGACTAAAAGGTATAAAATAAATTACTAGTTTAAAAAACTAAAAATACACGCTTTTATAAGGACTACTGCACTAAAAAGCAATAAATAAATTATCGAAACCGTCCTTTCTTTCTTTCTACCCCGTGCTTGTAATTTAGGGATTATATTTATGCGTAAAAGCGTGGGGCGCCTTTTCTGAATAACAGCTTAACATTTCTGCCGAATTTCAAGAACGCTAAGTATTTGTATTCACATGACAATCATTTGTAATCATTTGCAGAGAAAAGGCGCCCCACGCCTTTACACATAAATATAATCCATAAATTACAAGCACGGGGTAGAAAGAAAGAAAGGACGGTTGCGATAATTTATTTATTGCTTTTTAGTGCAGTAGTCCTTATAAAAGCGTGTATTTTTAGTTTTTTAAACTAGTAATTTTTTTGAAAATAGTTTATTTAACACTTTTTAGTGTCTTTTATTTTAGCAAAATAGGTATCAGCACTATCACGCAACTCTAACGTCTACGTTACAGTAACTTAATGAACACATAAAAAGTTTTTTATCTCTTAAACTACTGGACCGATTTTGATGAAACTTGTACTCTACCCTAAGTTGAGAAATACTCTAACTATTGTAAAAAGAATTTTCGAAATCGCACTTGTAGTTTCTGAGAAATCCGCGGACAAACTTACATACATACATACATACATACACTCATAAAATTTGTTAAATTTGTTTAGAAGCCCACATAGACTAACATATATTAATATTAAGCATTTTTATTAATATTACATACATACGCGTCGAATAGAGAACCTTCTTTTTGAAGCCGGTTAAAAATGGTGATCAGGGTCTGATGATAGAGCAGACAGGAAAGTCATTTTAAATTTCGTTCTACCATTTCGTTTCCTTTTAGTTTTGTGGAAGTTCGTTTTTAAAACCCTATTGCAGCAGAAGATGTAGGCGAACAAACAGTCAGACTGACAGATCCAAATAGTGAACTTGTTTGTCTTTATGTAGAGTATTGAGTAGGTATTGATCACGTTAAATAGTGAGTTCAGTCGACAGCTTTTTTGTTGAGTAATTAAAGTTTTGACCATTGTTCTGTGGAGAATGGCTTTAACTTTGACGTTATATAGACGAAAGCGCTCTGGAGATGTGCATTGTGAACCTATTTTTATCCATCTGCGCGAACTCCAAGCGCTCGGGCTTAGTTTTTCTCGTATCTGATATGTGTAAATAATTATATATCTCTGTCTCTACCATTAAAAAGATTTACTTTATACCCTAACCTAATGTAGGGCCTTCACCATTAAATATTTTTTATAAACTTTTATTTTGAATTTTTGTCTGACAAGACACAAACATGGTCCTAAGGTAGCTTCAGGAAGTTAATAAAATCGTTCTAATTACTTTATTATGAGTGAGAGACATATTGTGTGTTCATTGTTTGGAGCTTCGAATACATTCAATTTCCATTCACACACATATGCTTCGTGTGTATTGGTAACAGTGGTAAGAATGTAAAAATACAAAGAGTTATCCTCGGGGAGTCTTAGGAGAACACACAAATTGCTTTGGTCCTACATCAAATGCAATCAGAAAAATGGACGGTGGAGAAAAAGAAAAGAAAATGTCCACTTCGTAGCTGTGCAAGGTGGGTGAAAAATGAAACTTATTAAAAGCCATTTTAACCGTAGCATGAAAGAATGAAACAATAAAATTAACCCAGCCAGTAAGATACTATTTGTAGATGCGTCCAGATTTGCCGATAGTATAGCCATGGACAACCTACCTAACAAATAAATATCTTACCTTAAGAGCAGGAAGTGTCCGAAAAGAACTAGTCATTTAAAATACTTTCGAATAATTTCAGTCCGTCGTGTGCGTTGTTATACAATATGGAACGTTACATTTTCACAGGAAATCTTCTTGTCTCAATTCTGTTCTTTGATGATAAGTTAATAAATTGATGGTACATAAGAACGGAATACATATTCTTTGTGCAGGGCCCATCTTCGGGACATCCGCGACAGATCTGTGCTTCGTCTGTTCGAAGCCACTGACATCGGCGGAGGTGCTTTTCCCGGCGCGGTCGGTGTTGGTTCCCTTGCTATGCCTCCTGGAGCTGCATCTTGCTCCGGACCTTCCAGCTGGGACCAGGTATGTGCGTAGCACTTAACACACGCTTTTATATCTAGACTTATTGACGCGCATTTATAGCAACTACTAATGCTATGGAATTGTTTTTGGTATGGTCTGTGGAATGGTTTTACTTATCTCTTTATTAATGGTATCTTACTTACCCAACCTCATCGCAGATGAACAAAAAATGTTTTTTATTTTCTTTTCAATGGGGGTTGAAGTGAGGCATCACAGAGTGAGACTACTATCAAGTGGGGTATTTTATGATAGGGCATCATATGTACATAAATATATTATGTACCTACTAGCTGACCCGCGCTGCTCCGCCCGCGGTTTTATTACATTTTGCTCCCCTAGTAGGTTCCTTGTGCAAGGAACCGTCCAGGTAGGTACCACCGCAATGTCAGATATTCTGCCGCCAAGCAGCACTGCAGTGTGTCTACATTCACATTATGTATAAAAAGCCTCTGTGGCAAAGTGGAGATCCACTCGCTTTATAATGCAAGGTCGTAAGTTCTTCTTTCAGGGAGCAACACTTTAGTTGTTTTTTACATGTTAGGAGAGAACACGCCGATACCTACTGTCTTAAATAAAGTAAGATGATCCATGCGTTGGATGAGCATGTGGATTATTACTGGTCTACCGCCCTATAGCAAATTTGCAGCAAGTGTATTGTCTAGTTGGTTGAACTTTTGAACGGAACGTACTGATCAGTAGTATACTGGGTAATCGTCAGTCAGATAAAAAAAAAAAAAGAGTAGTCAGTGGACTCCAGGTGGACCAAACTATTTACCAACATTTATATATTCCACGTGCAGAGTAATATGTTTGCCAGCCAGCCCTCAAGCATCAGGCCAGGGCTTAACCAAACAGACCGACGCAGCCTTTGTATGTGCTTTCATCCGCGCCAAAAGGCATTCCGTTTACACACGCGTGTGTTTGTTATAGGTATGTACTTAATCGGTGCAGGCAGGCCTTCAAAGCAATAACGTAATCCTCTGTACGACCTAAATGTATGTCCGTTTCTGGACATTGTCCTAATCTATTATTTATCCTAAATTATTATACCCTAGTCACTAGGGCCTAGTATTTCATACAATAAGCAGCAAACAAATATACATTATAGAGCACAATAAGCCCAACTGCGAACAAACTAGGCTTAAATTACATTATACATGCATAAAATTTATACATGCACATGCACTTATAAATATTTCAACTTGTCTCGATAAGACTTTCTTTTCATTTGATACATATGATTGATGATTTTGGAAGTTAAAAAAATACAAAATGGCAAGTTCCGCCGGTTTTTTTTTTGGAGAATTTATGGCCCATGTCACTTCCGTAAGTAAGACCAATCAAGCGACATATTAGGGTCCGTACACACAGACCGGCTCGGAGAGCAGAACAGATTTTGTTTGCAATTAAAATAGAGTTTTGGATAATTGAAAGAAGGTTTATTTTTACATTTCACTTCTTTTGTTATTGAGAATGCTTAAGAGCCAACCTAACGCGCTTAGTGTAATATAATAAGAGCAGCCGACCGGCTCTGTCTGATGACGTACGGTTCCGTGCTCGCACAGACGAATGGCTCCGTTTGTGTGCTCTTTCATGCTCGCACAGCCGGCAGCCGCCGTTTTGATAGCAACGTTTTAACGTAACAGGCGTGTACTTGTGTAAAACATGGATGACGAAATATTAATTTACGGCTACGAGCGCATACGTCCGGCTCGAGCGCATCCGCTTTGGCAGTGCTCTTCCAGCCGGTGTATGTGAAACGGCTGGGTCGGCTCCGGCTAGCTCCAAAGCGTATAACGCGCCGGTCTGTGTGAACAGACACTTATAAGACACAGTCTAGTGAGCTGTAAACTATAGCCGGTGCCAAATAAATAGACATACATACATACTCTCTAAAAACATAGCCCACCTCCTGGAGAATTTCGGTAAAAAGTGGGAAGTGCCGTATCGGAAAGTCAAATAAAAGTAGAAAATAGATTACAATGTTGCTTCACCGACAAGAGCAATGCTTGTGGAGTAGTAGATTTTGGTGATTAAGATTTTTAATACACAGAGGCTTAATAACCTAAATGTAGAGTTACGACACAATAATAATTAAAAGACGATATAGGTTTTTCGAGTGTATGTAAATATTATATTATAGACGACGTGCCCTGTAGTCTAAACGGCTTTATAGATTTTAAAATTATTATATTCTACGACAATACACACACGGTCATCCGATTACAAACTAGGCAAAGCCTGTGATTATGAGAAATTTTGCAGCTGCCTGTTCACATTTTAAATACCTAACAAGTTATGGTATGTACGGCCAGAATTGAGCACCAACAACATATTATATCCTTACACGCCTCAATTGCTTACTAAAGACAAAACATGTATGTAAGACTTGTTACATATTAGGCCGTCGCTCGGTGAGTGATAAACCCCAGAACGTTAGAACACGGGCTTTAGTCGTAAAATGCGATGTTCTAAAGTAACTAGCCTTGGTAGGTACTTACGTCCCTTACCTTATCTTAATAAACACGTTTGTTCGCAGGACCAGAGCTACTTCAGCGAGCCCGAGATCGACTCCGACTACCATCACCATATCCATAAATCAAAGGTAAGTGGATTTACAGGTACTCGCATCAATAGTCCTCAACACTTCTGAGAACATAAAATCAATAGCAAAACATTATTGAGTCCAGGGAGGCGATTCTCGCTTAGTTCAAATTAAGGTCGAAATCGAATCTGGACTTCGAAGCCTATTTCTACTATGAAATCTCGAAAGTCGAAGTGATTTTCTCGAGTCTTATATTCTGGGCAACAATCGAAATAAAGTTCGAAATAATCTCTAATCGCAGGAGGAAAATGTTGCCATTAAGAAAGATAAACGGCGCACGAGTCATTTCGTTCTGAGTAGTTAATACGGATGCACCTCATATTGACAAAAAAAAAAGTTAATGTCAATTAAATTTCTACATAATAAAAATATTATATACTTACTCAAAAAATAAAATTAAATAAAGCTGTATGGTCCTAGTAACTTTGCCTGTCTTTCGATACAAACAAAAATACTATATGTTTACAATTGTTTACGATTTTGTATGCCCGAAAGTTTATTTATAAAAAGAGAAGTTTTATGGTTGTTGTCCGTATTTTTAAAGGTATTTTGTGGAATGTTTAGGTATATAGGTGTACCTATCTTGTCGGCATAGTGATTGTATCCGCATTCGTTGTCGATTGTTTGTTTGTTAATGAATTAAGTTGTAATAAAGTGCGAGGACTTCGTAAAGTGTAATTACGAGTATATGTACATTAAAAAATCTATCCAATAAAGCTGTTTTACATAATCTAGAAATACGTTACCCATCTTAAAAGTTTAATCATTAATGTTTGACATGTGTGTGATGATTCGAACTCGAGATGACGTCTCGAACAGTATTGACCAATCGAAGCAGTTCGAGAGGCTACCGTTTGAGATGTGTTGGGTTCGACATGTCGAGAATACAATTATTTGTTTTGTATTCGCCAAAAGTTCGATCTAGGATATTTTTTTCGATTTCGTAATTGATTCAAAGGCGCGAGAATCGCGTCCCTGCAAATCATCTCCAGAAGAAATTCCAATCTAGATCAAGATTTCTGCCTTAATTTACCGATGATCTATAGTTACAAAAGGTCTACTGAATCTAAATTATCGCAACAATCGTATTGAACCTTTATCTTGTTTAATTAAAAGTTATTTTTATTGAACGATCCGTTTGCGTCTATCAAGAAATGGCTAATGGTTTTATAAAGATTAATCGGGTATATGCCGCCCTTATTTTATCAATTGACAAGATTTAGAATCACTGTCTATTCGCCAGCTAAATCACTATTAATAAATATATTTTTTGACATTTAATACAGATCTTGACTGCATATTATATGCCCGGATTTATATTTACTTCGTGATTATATGTAGGTATGAGTATGAACTTAAATATATATTTTGGGATGATGACGTAACCAAATAATGTAATTTTATATTTATTTCGTACATTTATTTTATAAAGAAATGGTAACAAATAGGTAAGATTTACTTATGACTAAAGGGAAAATACGAACCATATACATTCGTTTACTTAACTACAATAAATAATATCAAAACTCACCATTTTCAATTTTCAATGACTAATTTACAACAACAACCCAGATATTGGAGGGTCCAAAACAGATAATGTACAATATTCCGGGTGTTTCTGGTTTATGACGAAACCGTTTTATATACACCTATCAAATTCTTTGATTCGGTAAATAATGTTAATAGAAAAATTACACAAAACCACGTCTGTTCGCTTACTTCTTCTCTTTTTAGGATTCCGTACCTAAAAGGTAAAAAAGTAACCCTCTTCTTCGTCTCTCTGTTTGTTACACCAATATATTTCGGCAACTACCAATGCTATCAATATGGAATATTTTTTGCTCACCTAACCAGAATCTTAAACAAGTATTATATACCTACACTCGTATATTTTATTATCTATACAATAGGGGTTTGTAATTAGGTTTCGAAATTACAAAGTGAGACTACAGCTATATCAAGTGAGTAAGTGAGGTATTATATGAAAGGACTTATTTTTATTAGAATTTTAAATTTAAAAACAGATTATTTTATTTTATTAAAACGTCAAAAGATAGCTAATTACCTTCTACTAAAATACTTATACAAACAAAATTAATTAGGCGTTTTTTTGCTATCGGATACCTATTAGATGAATAGGAAACTAACTTTTATGCATCAATAAAGGTACGGAACCCTCGGTAGGTATGCACTAGACCGATTTTAGTTTATTACAATAACTAACTCAACAAATCAAAGTCCAAATAATTGATAATAAAACTGATCGAGTTTTGGGCGAAAGTTCTTATAGCGCTTATTTATAAAATACGTTCTGCTAAGGATTATTAACATGATTAGTTGTGTAATGTAGAGAAATAGTGAGTTCCATTAGGTATTAAGTCGCTGCTTAGAGAACACCTGAGAACATTGTACACTTTTTTGGCACCAATATAATATCTAATTCCCCAATATTAACTAAATACATATCAAGATCAACACTTACAATAGATGGCGTTACATTACGAGAAGAATACGGTGTTGTGGGCAAACTGGTTTGCTCACCATGTGTTAAAGTAGTTGTAATACAATTAGGCTTTGTACATTCTATATACGTTTTGTGTACAGTTAAAAGGCTCGACAGATTGGCAGCCCCTTGTAGTAGTGTGCTCCGCTGTAGAGTTTCTTGGGTGTTCCTCGCCAGGAGATCACTAGGGCTTTCTTGAAGGGTTCGGGAGCGCACCCGCTGCAGACTTGCATCACGGCTTTTACTTCCGCTTCGGCTGGCTCTCTTTCATCAACCTGTAAACAACGTTGGAATTTATGATTCACCATGTTTTCTTTTTAATCACCTGTCAAACCTGAAATGTGATCACATTTTTATTTAAATGCCCTATAATATATAGTAAATTTGTATCTGATCCACACTTCACCCGTTTGGTGGAATACGGTTTAACTCCTTTCAGGATAGAGGAGTATTGGCCGCTAATAATTTCATTAAAAATTTATAAAACCGCGCTTAACGATTGTTGTATAGCTATGTAATTAATGGTCGTTAATCCCTTAAATGGTTTTTCTAACGCTTTAGCAAGCTTGAAAGAAATACAGTATTTGGTAACACATTATATACTCGTTCGGTGCTGCTTTGTTTGACATTCTAAACAACAAGTCCCCGTCACACATTGGTGCAGATTCTCTTGTTCATCTGACTACACTAAAATCATTTACCCTATTATGTTGTTCATTGAAACTAAATTTAGTCATCACTCAATTTGATTGTGACATCTACTAAATTGAGTTGATGGTGATGTTTTCATTGGTCAAATGGTGTTAAGAGAAAAGAAATCTCTTGTTCATCTGACTATACTAAACTAAAATAGTTCGTCGGCTATGATACTTATATAACGGTACATACCTAGGTAAATATTTGTTTGATTCAATAATTTGAGCTTGAAATAGGAATAACAAGTACTTAGTAAAAGTACCTTTAGTAACTTTGTGGTAAAGGTAACTTTGTACATAACAAAGTTTTATATGTTTGGGAACGAAGCCTTAGGTGAAGGTTATCTAAAGTATTAATCAAATGTATGGTTTGGGAATTCTAAATATTTTTTCAACTTCTGGGCTTTTTTTTTTTGGGGAACTTTGAAGGGATTTGAAAAATCCCTTAAACCTTTCAGCCTTATTGTCCGTAACCACATTGTTTAAAATGTTCAACGTCTATTTCACTAAGATTTATGTCACTAGCCCTACCTCTTAGGTTTCCGTTCATCCCAATGTCATTGCATATGTACTCGTATATATGAGATTTGCTTTCTTTTGACATGAAGTGAAATAAGCTTCGACAGTTTTGTGTTAAAAACGATAAAAGCTGATCCTTTCAGAAGATAATTTTATCAGTTATACCTATAGCTCACGTACCGACGTGGGCTTTAATTATACGTTAACCATCTACCCTATTATCCATGCGTCAGTTGTCTATGACAGACTATCGGTAAAAATAATAAGTCAATCATGGGTGATTTTCATCGCAGAGGATAGATACGTCAGCTAAGCTATCTCCCGTAGTGAAATAATTTATTACTGGTCCATTAATTTTTGCCTTTTATCTTGGTGTTAATGATGCTGTAATATTAAAGAAAGATTACCAATCAAATCTATAGCGTATAGCCGTATCTTCAGCTACGCATTGCACTTATTACAAAACAAGTTGTATAAAAAGCGCAAGATACCTACTTTTAGTAGTATTGTGTTGATAATAGGTAACATAAAAAAGTCGGTCGTAATTGAATTATTGTAATTCTGAAGTAACGACTAAAGCGCTAAACTGATCTCATGCTATTTTTTTTGCCACGGAGTACAATTTTTTATTTTTTATTTATTATTTTGTCATAGGTTTTAACCACTTGTAGGAACATAATACAAATATGCGTATATAAGTACATATAAAAATAGCAGTACCAATAAATGCTTTCATTAATAACTTTGTTAAAACCCGTATGTACAGTATTTATACCTAATGTAAATAACACTAGACCAGGTATCAGTTGCGTCATGTTATACTTACGTTCTCCTTTTGCGTATTTTGAACGGGCTGGTTACCAACAAACCCAGCCAAACCATTCATGAGTGACTGTTGGAATAGTTCATCATCCTTATCATCGAACAGGTCAGGCGTGAGAAGGGCCTCATCCACTATGGAACCATCGGACAAGGCTACCAAACCGCGCTTGTCTTTCTTTCCTGAAAGGAAATTAATTTGGAATTTGTTCATTCAATACTCCATCAAATTTTAATTAAAACTAACCTTTTGGTTACTAAAGCGTAATTTGCATTTGAATCATTTTGAATTACGTGTGTCGTGAACGGTAATATCAGTTTGTGAAAACCATTAATTCCGAAAACAGGTTTGCTATGTTTTCCCTTTGCAAAACTGACCAAAATAATTAAACGTATCATATTATGGTTAATATAATTAAAATACAAAATTTATAATTAAAAGAAACAGTTCCTTAATTATGTATTTAATCTATATTATGTTCGGTAATTTAGCACACTATCTATCCAAATACCGACCGGATTTTTAAGTTATAATTGAATCACAATCTTTCTCCACTTTGTCCGTTGTTAAAAAGGTAAAAAAATATGTCTTACTCAGACTTTTCTTCGCTACTTTGGCAACATTTAATTAAATAAAAAGTAAATGGAGAAAATTGACGCTATGAAAGCTTCAATTTCCTACAGAAATTCTTGGCCAATAATATATATATAATATTTCGCAACAGGTACAAGATTTTACTTGTAATAAGACTGAAAATGTTTTCTTTTATATAACGGGTGTAAGGGACATCGTACCGAAAACCGATACCAGGGATCCAGTACATGATTCTGAACATCCTAGTGTTGAAATTTTTTATCGGCTATTTCATTAATTTCCAAAAGAAATCTACTCTTTTAAATAAAATTAGTATAACATCATTATTGGTATAATAATAAACCCCAATTTTAATTTAAAAACAATTAATATAAACAAAAAACAGTACATAGGCAATTAACTTTTATTATTTTAGAAAATTAGCAATGTAATTTGAAAAATAAATATTATTCCGCGTATATTCATTACATGCTCGAAAATTAACAAGTTAGTAATTTGATTTTCCATATGAATGGTTTCTGTAATGTTGTAACGGACATTATTTGAAATCTTATAAAAAAAATCGGTACGTGATCCCTTACATCCTGTATATCAGCTGAGTGACAATCCATAAAGAATTCCTTTAGCGTTAAAGGATATCTGATTATCCCCTTTACGTGTTTCGCTGGATTTTTTCGGGAAGAAAATGGTATTTATGTTTGCGTATGTTTTCTTAAAAATGTTGATTATGCCTAAATCGACATCTCATAAGTTGAAACTTTTGCTGAGGTTTTATTTATTATATTTTATTTTTATTTGAAACAAAATCCACAGCTAATTAAGTAATACAGTCACAACTTATTTGCTATACAATCGGCTATAGCTAAAAAAATGCAATATAATATTATGCTTTCAATATTATTACACATTATCGTTAGGTACTATAGTAAATGAAGTCAGTGAAGTTTCAAGATCGCGAAGCGTATCACCGAAATTAATTGTGTCAACGTATTGGCTTAATTGTTATAATTTTGATAAGGCTTTATTTATATGCAATCTTCAGGGAAAATTAAAGTCTAAATAAAACCTAGATGTGTAGTAATTATCAGAAGATCTCAAGCGATGCGCGAAATGCTTTTTCTGATTGTTTTGGTTGTCGAACATCTCGATGACTTTCGATGGTTTCGAATTAAGGGCTCCCACACATAACTGAGAACTCGCATCGCATCGCAAATATCTGCGAGAAACAAATGAATTTTAAGAAACAAATGTATTTTTATATAAAAATTCATTTGTTTCTCGCAGATATTTGCGATGCGATGCGAGTTCGCAGTTATGTGTGGGAGCCCTAAACTCGAATCCGTCTCGACCTGTTATTGCAATTGGCGCATGACACGTTCATTCGTGAGTTCTCGACTTGCGTTGTGATCGATTGTATATTTCGATGACTGTGATTGTTTCGATTATTAAAACATTTTGAAATCGCCTATCGCTAGTTTCCCATAATTCCGAATTACGTTTAAAAAAATAAATTAAAATATTTGTCTTACCTGATGCAGTGAGCTCTTCTTTCAGCTCTTTTTCAGGATTGTCCCTCTTATCTCTTTTGGAGTCTCTCTTATACAAATTGTGGGAAATACTATCATCAATATATTTTACGTTAGCTGGGTTCAACAAAGACCCTGAGAGCACCACAGTAGTACCCTTCGAAGGTCCAATAGGTCTTGAGAAATCTTGGTAGTCTTGAGTCTGCGGCACAGGCGATGACACTGGTACTAAGGATATTTGTGGTGCTATAGCAGAAATGGGTCCTGATCCGCCTATATGATTCTGGATTGGATTAACGTTACTCAAAAGCTGTTCAGAAACAAGTCTGTTCCCGAGTTGCCCGTTTACGTATTCCTGCTGCAATTGCAGACCATTGGACAATTGGATTGGTATCATTTGGCCGCCAGCTAGGTTAAGGCTCGGGGCTCTCTGCAATTGACCTCCAATCAAGAAGTTTCCGTTTCCTAATGGGGTGGCCTGAGGCGGAGGGGGCTCGGTCACGGCTTCGGTAGAACTCTCCAGCGGAGTACCGTCATGCTTGAAGTGGTGCACGTGGTGGTGTTTATGATCCTTATGCGCCTTTCCAGCTGTTAGCGCAACGTGATAAAGCTGCAACATGGTTACTTCGCCCAGGAAACCGGCTTGCCCTGCAAAACGATTACGTTAATGCGCGCGATTGCGGAATGCTATGATTTGTGGTCGAACACTCACTTTTAACTGGTTCTAAGGCGTCTGTATTGTGCAGCAGCGACTGATCCTGTCCAGTTATTGCCAAACCGCCTCCTTTTATAACATGCCCGACGAGCTGAAAATGCGCAATGGATTTAAAGGCAACATACATTTCGCAACGTGGCCGTGGATTATGCTGCTGAGCGAACCAATATAGATTACCGTGCACTAGAGAACGAAGCGTGCTTTGTAACTACGAAGAGGAAATACGCACAACTGCTTAAGGCGCACAGCTGAGTTGTGTAAATTGTTCTTGTATCTCATTTAATTCTGGATGTTGTAAATAGACCTTATTGGAACATAGGTTATCATGTTATGAATTTCATAGATTAGGTACATTACAATTTTTGAAGTGAAAACTTCACTTTTTTCTGATGGGGAAATGTCAGGACATGTTACCGTAGGACCTGATCGAAAAATCGTAAGGTAAGATGTAGGCGGCGCTGGGAAAAAAATGTTAAATTCGCGTCAGGACACGTGCCCGTAGGACTCGTAAGGTAAGACGTAGGCGGCGCAGGGCGCTTGCGCGAATGTTCGTGTGTGTTTGTGTTACAGCGTGCCACGCGCATCCATGGATGGTGACTGCTGATGGCTCGACCGTCTATCTATGTAGTTAATGTAAAATAATTGTAATAGTTCTGAAGTGTTAAATTTTTAATGTAATATAAATTGTCATGTTTGTGTACGATAGCGCATAATATTGTATTTTACCACATAAACGATAGTACTTTTATACTGATAATTATAGCAAGTCGTGCAAAATTATTCCCTAACCATTCCAAAATATCAAAAATGCACAACGTTAATATTCAAGTTTTCACTTCTGCCGGCACTCCCGGAGTGCAACCCGTTGTTTTATTTTTATATCTTTGTATGAAAATATTAAGTTCCGGCGCTCTCTGTTACATACTGTCTTAGACTAATTGAATTGGTGCGATTCAACTGTAAAAACTTTTTTGAATTAATTTGTCTGTAATGTCATCTCTTGTTTGTTAAATAGAAGCGTAGCAATCTATACTTATAATAAACTGTAACAGGTCCAATTCTGTACATTGAAGATATTTTGAAAATTATATTTGGAGGGCATTCTATAACCGATACTGAGGCCGAAAATGTAATTTTTTTTATTTTTGTCTGTCTGTCTGTCTGTATCACGGCTGCGCATCACGCTGAAACTACTGAATGGATTCAAATGAAACTTAGCATGATTTGAGATCTTACTACGAGGGATCTTACATAGGATACTTTTTATCCCGTAATCTAGCACGGTTCTTTTGGGAGAGGGGATTAAAGTCAAAATGGGTACTTGGTTATACGCTTGGTCCGATTTAATCAATTTTTCTTAATAATTATAATGAATATAAGTAAGGGAACACTCATAGAGAGTTGTTATCAAGGTTTTGTAGTCGATCGGGTTAAGCAACGTTAGGTAAGGTCATTAAATAGATGGGTGACCGTTTAACGCCATTTGGACTAAAGTGGTCTGTTCTTCGAAGATCAAGTAAAAAGTGGGTCCCAGTTTTTAACCGACTATAAAAAAGGAGGTTATGTATTCGATGCGAACGTCTGTTATTAAAAGTTTAGTTAACGTAAAAATAGTGCATGCGGAGCTGCGTTGGTCAGCTAGTATACAATAAGAGCGTAGTTCACAAGACGTTAAGTTGTTATAATAGCGTATTGAAATACGACACGCGTTACATAAGCACTAAAACGTACCCTATTGTGGAAGCCTCTGCCGACGCGCTCGGCGTTCACCCATACCTGCCATTCGCCGGTCTTGCCATTCCACGATTGGCATGAGTGATACCATCTGGAAATAATTTAGAATTTCACTATATCGTCCATCTGTAAAGCTTTTACACTAGTTATAGTGATAAACTTCTCCTTGTAACTAATATTATATTAATATACTATGTATGTAGATCTGTCGCCGGTCTTGAAGTTGCCTATTGACATGAGTGACACAAACTGGAAATTGTTTTGGAATTTCGTTAAATCGTTCATCCATGAACATTCCATGCACGATTGAATGAAATGAGCTTTTGACGTCGATAGTACTAGTATTAAACTACTCTTTGTAACTAATATGAAATTGTATTGTAGTAGGTATTAACTGTCTACTGGCTACCTGAACTGAACTATCTATGGTTTGATGATTAGTGGGCAAATTCCAGTAAGTTCCATTCAATTTTATTATTCGTTTTTGAAAGCTATTATTTTTTGTTATTGCCATTATTAGGGTCCCTTACGACTTTATCTTTGTCTGAAATTTTTAATATTGTTTACCTAACAGGGGGGGGGGGGGGGATGAGGTGTCCGGTAACCAGACACGTTGCTCACGGGGACGGGGGATCCCCGCCGCCGTCCTTCTCAGAGCTCGGAGTTGCCGCCGTACTCAATGGACGACCCGAAAGGGTCTAATGTAGTGGGCATTCACTTTTATTCAAAGATAATCCATTTCACGATTCCATAGCTAGATTTGGCATAACCAGTGTAGTTCTGTTTACTTGCATGTTTAAGATCAGTTTTAGTACGCCTTGCGTAGCTATAATTATAATGGATATTAAAATATAGTGGAACAAGCCGTGCGATGATTAGGTACAATAAGAACATTATAAACTTCAGTTTAAGTAATTACTTAGAGTAGACGGATGCGGAACAAAATACCTAATACATATTATAGGATCTAATGATAATTTAATTTACCCGACATAACATTTTATTGGAAGCATCGTAAGCAGAAATAAAGAAAATTATAAAGGTGAAAACAAGTCACGTGAGGAAATATAAAGTCGTTTCTACTATGACTTTTTAGATCGGAATACTAAGGGTTAAAAGGAGGACGACCGATTGATAAAAGGAGGACGACCGATTGAAAAAGGCCACTCTGTAATATTACAGAGTGGCCATATTTCAATCTGTTGTCCACCTTTTATTGAAAGAAGAGTACCTTTATGGGTACTCTTCTATCCAACTTTGTATCTAGTTAACATAACAAACGAAATATCTCCCCGTCTCTACATATGTACATACAATAACAGCTTAGGTATAGATGCATGTAGTACGGCGGTTTAAGCCGAAATCACTTTGTGTTGAAATAAATTGTCGCGTCACGCTGGAGAAGTCACGTCAGTTTCTCAATAACGTGTAAAAACTAATTTCACATATCACGCAACACATTGCGAGTCAATGTGGAGTTACGACCAGACAGCTGCTTTTCACAACTATGTGTGGTTTAAACTATTTAATTGGACTTCTGCTTACTTACCATAAAAATCTACTAGGTACGACACTTCATAATACGTGCTGGCTTGTCAGCTGCATTGCACTGCCGCTCGTCACGTGAGATATTATTTATTCCTGAGCCATCTAGATGCAGAGCCCATCATAGATGAACACATCGATGTCTACACTTTAGTGCTTTGCGGCAGTATGGTATGACATGGCGTTGCTGGTAGTAACCGGGTCCATCACTTATCCATCGTCAAGTCAAGTTAGATCATTATTAGATATTGCGATAATATAACAAAGACCCAGGTCATTCTTCAAATTGGGTTTGATTAAGTGGGTGAAATAAAAAGGGGATGATGTGAAAAATGTCCGAGATAAGAGAATTGGAATGTTTATTTTACCCTAATAGAGAAATTCCTTTCGAAACTTAAATAGCTTACTGCAGCACTTTCAAACCCCAATTAACTTTATTCTAATTAGGTCATTGTCGGAGCCATTTATGATTAATTACGTTTTTTTCGCTTCGGCCGTCTACGGAACCGGAGTTTCGGAACTGGTTCCGATCGAGGCTTTTTATTTCCTTGTATGGAACTGGTTCCGATCGAGGCTTTTTATTTACTTGTATGGAACTGGTTCCGATCAAGTAATTATCGTATTCCACCAGCCGTGATCATAACTGAAGTAGAGACACAGACAGGTCTATAACAGAAGGTATAATCCTACTCCTACTAATATAATAAACGTTAAAGTTTGGATAGATGGATGTTTAAGCTTGTTTCGCGCAAAAATTATAAAACGGATTTAACCAATAACTAGGTAGGTACTTAACCCCATTGTATATTAGAAATAATCATACAACTATAAAGTAAACATGAACATTTATTTCTGTTTTAACATTTGATCTTACCAAGTTATTAACCAGGAAATCAAATCTTCTAATCTATATCTTATATTTAAATATAAAGGAGGATTCCATGAGTGACGTGATTTTTGGAAATTTAATCCTTAATTGGGTTAAATAGGGTGTCATCGTATTCGAAACTTTACGAGTCGGTTGAATCGAAGCTCACTGAAAATATTTTCCGAACAAAATAAAGAAAGATATCCGGCGCGCGGTTGCGCTAGAGGTTAGTCAAGTTTGTATGGAAAAAAATATTACACTATTTGCACGATCATCAAAAACAACGGAAGTCTTTATCAAAGTTACGAGCATAGATGGGGACAGGAATAGAGAGAGAGAAGAGGGGGGAGAAGAATATATAAGAAAATACCAGAAACTAAAAATTGTAGTGCAGGTAAAAAAATGCGGGCGAAGCTGCGCGTGTCAGTTAGTATACCTATATAGGGTTACTTCCAATTAGCAATTACCTAGTACCACATTAAAAAAAAAAGGTGAAAAACAAATTAATCCTATTAGTTAAGTTTAAAATTTTGCTAATTAACAAAAAAATATCCATTTTTGGGTGAACTGGGTCCACTGGTTACGTAAAAGTAAATAAAAAGCCTCGATCGGAACCAGTTCCATACAAGTAAATAAAAAGCCTCGATCGGAACCAGTTCCATACAAGGAAATAAAAAGCCTCGATCGGAACCAGTTCCGAAACTCCGGTTCTGTAGACGGCCGAAGCGGTTTTTTTAATACGAGATAATTGTTATCTCTACTCACTATCCGCGTATTAAGTATTAATTGGCTTCGAGTGTCGAAATAATCCGATTTCAAAAAATGGATTAATCATCATTAACTTTAATTGACGTTTGTGGTTTCGGCAGTTAGACAATCACATCTCGTCCTACCAAACCTGGTTATCGCTGTGACAATGTGCGTGAACTTTGAATACCCCCTTGCCCCCCTTGACCCGCCCTTCAGGCGACCCACCCGCGTTCGAGGACGACGAGAAGGCTGAGGTTCTCGCTGACTCTCTAGAGAGTCAGTGCACACCCAGCTCCGCTCCCGTCGATCCGGCGCACCTCGATCTTGTGGATAGGGAAGTAGAGCGCAGGTCCTCACTCCCTCCCACCGAATCCCTCTCACCGGTCACGCAAACCGAGGTGGAAGACCTGATCAAAGGCCTTAAGCCGAAGAAAGCACCGGGCTCCGACGGCATCTCCAATCGCGTTCTCAAGGTTCTCCCTGTCCATCTGATATGTCTTTTAGTGACTATCTTCAACGCAGCCATGTCCCACTGCGTCTTTCCTGCCGAATGGAAAGACGCGGATGTAGTAGGTATCCCTAAGCCGGGTAAGCCTCGCAGCAGCCCTGCGAGCTACCGGCCTATCAGTCTTCTCAAGTCTCTCGGTCTTCTCAACTCTATGAGCGCTTGCTATTAGCGAGACTCAAAGACTTTGTCAGTTCTAATAATATCCTTATTGACGAGCAGTTTGGCTTTCGAACCAGATACTCTTGCGTCCACCAGGTGCACCGCCTCACGGAGCACATCCTGACCGGGCTCAACCAGCCCAAGCCCGTCTACACAGGCGCCCTATTCTTCGATGTTGCCAAGGCCTTCGACAAGGTCTGGCACAACGGCTTGATATACAAGCTCTTCCAGTTAGGAGTCCCCGATAGGCTCGTACTCATCATACGAGACTTTCTCTCGAATCGTACCTTTCGATACCGGGTCGAAGGTACGTTTTCTTCACCCCATCCTATACAGGCCGGAGTCCCTCAGGGCTCCGTGCTCTCTCCCCTCTTGTTCAGCCTGTTCACGAACGACATTCCTCGTTCGAGCAGAGTCCAACTCGCCCTTTACGCGGATGACACCGCTCTCTATTATTCCCATAGGAACATGTCCTATTTGACGCGTGCTCTTCAAGCCGCAGTCGACGCCCTGGGTCAATGGTTCCGTACGTGGCGCATAGAGGTGAACCCGGAGAAGAGTGCCGCGGTGGTCTTCTCCCGGGGACCCGCCAATATGTTCTCCGCGCGGAGCCTTCGGCCCAACAGACGACTAGTCCCAATATCCCTATTCAATCGCCCTATCCCTTGGACTAGGAAGGTTAAGTACCTCGGAGTCACCTTGGACTCCCGCATGACTTTCGGCCCGCACATTAGGTCCGTCCGCAATCGAGCGGCTTTCGTATTAGGTCGCCTGTATCCCCTTCTCTGCAAGCGGAGTAAAATGTCGCTTAGAAATAAGTTGACATTATACAAAGCTTGCATTCGCCCTATCATGACTTACGCGAGTGTAGTTTTCGCGCACGCCGCCCGCACCCATATCGATAGCCTCCAGGTTATCCAGAATCGTTTCCTCCGTCGCGCCGTCGGTGCCCCGTGGTACATGCGGAACGTAGATCTGCATTCCGATTTCAAATTAGATCCCCTTCGTAAGTTCCTCAAAGAAGCGTCGAAACGCTACTTTGAATCCGCGTCCCGTCACGCGAACAGTATAATCCGCGCCGCCACCGATTACGCCGCTAGTCCTTCTGACTCGCGCCGCAGACCACGGCACGTACTGCTCGACCCTCCTGACCCCATGACGGTCCTTTTGGACTGGGATGCGCCGACCCCTCCCCGACAACCGTATGCTACACTAGCTATCAGACACCGGTCTCACCGGCGAGGCCGAAGGGTCGTACGTATGCGACCGCAACGAGGTGCATCACCCCACTGAGTTTCTTGCCGGTTCTTCTCAGTGGGGGCGCGTTGTGAACCGGTGGTAAACTCAGCCCTCTCTTAAGCGACAGCCCAAGCCGAGGCCGTGCCTCCCTGAGGTGCCCTTGTGCTCGTCGCTACTTCTGCCGTAAAGGCTAGAGCGCTTCAAGCGCTCGCCTCCTATTGTCCGGTGAAGCTGCAATAGCCATCTGCGGTTAACAGCGTCTATCATTCCCAAAAAAAAAAAAAAGAGCTTTGAATATATTTGAAAGCCTTGATATCTAAAGTGGTGTGACATTCACTGCTAATTTCCCAATGTTTATGTTAATTCGAAACCAATTTGCACCATGGAACGAGACAGAACTGCCGCTTAAGAAGCCGTTATTGCCCAATTTCTACATGTTTACAATTTACAAATGAACAAGAATATACCTACAGGGATTTCGGGGCCATGGATCGATTGCTCTGAATACTATTTTCTTTAATGGAGTATAGAGACTGGAATGTAGCGTCGAAATTTCAATGTGATATTAAAATGTGACATCTATTTGTATAAAAAAGAATGTTTTTTTGTCTGTATGTCCTTTATAGAATCGTAAACTATGCATTTGATCATGTCATGATGTTCAGAAAAGTGAAAGAGCGCGAGCCGAGCTGCGCGGGTCAGCTAGTTATATATATAGACTTTTATATTATGTCACGTATGGAGTATTTATAATTGTAAATAAAAATGTAAAAAGAATACCGTCCCTCGCCCTTAACCTCTCTATAACTACAGTTTTACTTACTACTTTCATTCAAAATACTTTGACACACAAACTTAGTTATGCGGGTTTGTCATTTTGGTACCTGAGGTGAGGGATGCATATCAAACTGACTTTTATACGTCCAAAGAAGATACGGATATAGTTAATTTTATATTTAAAGATAGTCCACTCAGTATCATTACGATTAAAACTGAAAATATATGTTTTCTGCAAGCCATAATTTATAAATTGTAAGTTATTGACTGACCGTTTGGTTTGAGTAATTTAGATTTCAGGTAAGTCTCAAGTACATTTATGTGGTATCTTCCGAGAGAGCTCTTTGAGAAGTTAATAATAATGTAATAATCGAGTTTTAGACACAATAGAGTTGACGAGGGCGCCTGTCAAAGTTTATTACTTGGTTTCGGATAATAACTGTTATCCGAAATTGAATGGTAAGTTAATCCGGTCTTTTGAAAAGGTATTATTAGAAAAGTAATATGTTTATTTATCATTACGCGACAAGCAAACTGAACGCAGAAAAAAAATGGACAAACTTGATGGAACGTACATTAGGTACAAAAAAATAATCATCCAAATCGGTACATATTTGGCGGAAATATGAGTGAACATACATTATGGATATTATGGATTTTAGGGAGAAAAACTAGAATAATGTAAGCTATGCTGTACTTGCAGCAAATTATCAAGAGATACAAACCAAAATTAAGTCTTTATTAGAATCGATTAACATTTACGACTGAAATATTCAGACTGCTGCACCATCTGGGCTTCTATCAGCTAGAAATTATGCAAGTATGCAGAAATAAATCCATTTCAATCTCACGGCACTCGCCCCAAGGTACTCCATAAGTTCTCAATACGTAGTTTATTTGCCTCGAGTGACGCCTACATTAATTTATTATAGAGGTACCTGATTTCGGTTAACAAGCTCTCGAATATTACTGAACACTAGCCTGTCTCTAATATGTTTGACAACGTTAATGTTTATTAAAGAAATAATTATGTTGACATACGTTCTAAGAACCTTTTTATAGGCAGGAAGTGCGCGTTACAAGAATCAAGTAGTTACAATCTTGTACATATGTATGTATACAGGGTGAATTTTTCAAGTGGGTTTGGATGGCCAAATCTGAAACTATAAGAAATAGCGAAAAATGCTCAAAGGCGATCACGGGCTCGATTTTGATGACAACTAAAAATACATTATTGGATTTTTGAAATGTTAATATTTTTGAAGAAAAGACACACCTGTATTACTACAGCATCCGATAAAACATTATCACCGAAATAAGTTGCACAGAAAATTAGAGATATACGCGGGTGGAGCTGCACGGGCCATAGGTACCTATTTCATAAATATTTTTATTGTCTGGTAGCAATGCGAACAATTTTTAACACTATGTATGTGAGAGACTTCTCAGTAACCACCGTCAATGCGCAGATAGCTTAGGAAACTTTACGTATTTTTATATGTTCATAATGATAACTTATAATACACTGAGTATTACATAAAAACTCAGTGCGGGCAGGTCCACGCCGGCTTTGACTGCTGATGGCGGTAAGCAGCTTACCAATAAGTATTGAAATGATGTTTAAACATACACAAATGTGTCAACTCACGATGATTTTGTACGGGTAATAAAAGAAACTAAAGTGTGTGTGGATGTATAATAGAAAGCGATCGCGCATTAAGTACTCACAAAACCGACGACTTCAACTACAAAAAAAAACGCATCATCGTCATTGTTCCGACGAATAATAATCGAATCGTTAATATCGCTTTAGAAGTTACGAGTATGGCTCTAAAATTGTTACATTTTATGTTTTATTCATTTGTTATTTTGTCAAGCTATAACAGCTCAGTGGGCGAGCGCTTGCCTTGGAAACAAGGTACGCAGGTTCGAACCCCGGCTGGCACCTTTGATTTCTTTAATTAGTCATGTGCGAATCGTCTTTGTGCGATTCTTACTAGCTTTCGGCGAAGGAAAACATCGTGAGGAAACCTGCATGTCTGAGAAAGCCTAACTAGCTTTCGAATGACGTGTGAAGTCCGCCAACCCGCACTTGGCCGCGTGGTGAACTATGGCCTAAACCCCTTCATCTTGAGGGGAGGCCCGTGCCCAACAGTGGACATTAATAGGGGTTGGCATTATTTTTATTTTGTCGCGTTTAAGAATCTGTTTACTATATGCGAGTATGTAACATTTATTTACGTGTTTGTTATGTACGCGGCACGTGTTATGTGATTTTGGTGACAGGATATCTATACGACAGTGAAAGGGCTATTGTATCGGTTTATTCTACTTTGATCACCTGTGGTCTCCACCACGTGTAAATGAAATCAGCTGACAGTGTGCGGATGTTGGACTGGTTAAAAAATATCGATATATACCTTATCAATAACTATTTTTTTAAAATATATAATTATTGGTTGTGACATACCTACCGAAAAAAAACAATATATCAGTAAAACGTTGTAAGGATTTTGGAAGCTTCTTTTTTTACCGATCCCTCAAGAACAGAATATCGTTATCAAGAAAAAATATCGTTTTTGGTACAAATTTGATACTTTATGTTTTATATCGATGTATCGCAATATCGAAATAGTAATTAGGTATCATCGCCAAAACTTATAAATATATTGGAAAAACAAATTTAAATATTATTTTTGAGCAAGCCTGGACGCATCACAGCTTCTAACATCGAAGTGGTCACTACATATTTAAGTTAGGATGTAAAAAGTGTAAATTAAAATGTATTAAAATTAGTATTCAATTCAGTTCTGGCTCCTTTCAAATCCTTTGGCTGTAGCCTACATAATTTGCTAACTTATTAATGGATTTTATTATTGTAACTATATTATACTAATAATGTAGCTATCATAAACATATATTCCCTGAGTCATTAGTTAACTATTAACGAAATGCCGAGACGAGGTGTAGACTGCAGTCCACACATTAGTTAGTATTCATGCCAAGGCCCTTTGAGCGGAGAAAATAGGATCTTTACATATGTACGTATATCGATTTCCAATCGTTCAAAAGCAGTCTCATAGACCATATCTAGTTTGTTGCAGTCGAAGTCCGACTTCACCTTCGAACAATACACGATTACATGACAAGCCAGTCATCGTGACATGCTAATCTTGGTCTACATCGGTAACCTACATCCGATCACTATGGCAGTACATATTAATATTGTAAAGGAGTGGTGTAATTACCACAGGTTGCAGTCGGCAGCAAACTATTCAGACATAAATCCTGCTTTATGTTTCGGAACAATAAATGTATTAACACTCAAATATTCATTCATTTTGTGTTCCGAATTTGATTTTGTAAAGAAAAACAGCTTTTGATATTGTTCAATTCGGCCGTTACATAAAATTAATAGTCCGATAATGTACGCCGTACCTATAGTTAAAATGACCCAGTTACGAACATGTTATGGTATTAATATACGTACATCTACGTAAGTACAACATGTAGAATGCTGGTTACGAATATATTATTAAACTTGAATTTATATTTGAGTAAAGGTCTCGTCCTGACTTCACTCGGCCTTTTTAAGATTACTTTTTACCACAAGCATCCAGGTTTATTAAATATTAATTGACACATAAACATTCTGGTAGAAAACATTATGATTGTGCCAGTGGTTTAACGAAAATTTATACCTAGATGGTCTGCTGGTCGCAAAAGCTTTTACGTTACGTTTTAGGATAGTGTTAAGCAAAACGATCGTGTTTATTATTTCTAATTTCTATTTTTTTTAACTTATGGGTATAGTCAAATGTGTTGATAACATGCAATGTTGTTTATGACGGGCGGGTATTAGTTCTATCTGAACTCTCCTTAATGTTCTACTTTTAGAAATAGACTTGTCTATACATATTTTATGATGAAACGCGCAAAACCGTATCTGTAGTAATACAGCAGACTAGAACCGTGGGAATGGACAAAATTGTTCAAGAATTAAGACCGGTTATTTATTATATTGGGATTTGTTTTACCGGCGGCGGGATATAGATTAGCTCGTTATTGCTTGAGAATTATAACTATTTAATATACGATAACGATGTATGTAAGTGAAATATATATATGCATATGAACGCAGCAAATTTAGACCCTGGAGCTTGAACAGAATTAAAGATAGGCTCACCGTTGCACTGTTGTTAAACTGAGATGTAGTTTTATTGGTGACTGGTTTGTTGATGGTACTGGTCAGTAGCTAAACAGCAGTCTTTAAGCCAGGTTAGATGCCTACGAGCAGCTTGACGGTTAAAAAATATCGATAAACAATAGAAATAAAATATTTCAATAGAAGAAGAGATATTGCTGTCCATAGGGCGTTATCTGGATCAAATTAATTAGGACGAGTGTGTAAACGATCATTTCACGTTACTAGCTTGTTGACTCGTTACGACGTCTTCTATTGTATGCTCGAATAAATACTATGATGCATTACATACCCACGTAACGAACATCGACTTTCTCAGATCCCTAACGTACATATGTAAGTACAAGCTAAGTTAAACTAGTTAAATAATATGCGTGCCAGGAATAGTTGTTAAATATTTCCTTTTATGATCGACATATTCTCTGTATCGGAAATAGTTGCGTTGGCATAAAGCAGTATGTAATCCAAAGGCCCTTGCCGTTGTTTTGCACAGAAGAGGTAGGGAGATATGTGACTATTTTGTTAGACGTCCACTGCTGAACCAAAGGCCTCTCCCTTAGAATGCCAGCAATGAAAGACAGCTAGCCACTTACGTCCAAGAGGAGTGGAGGAGATTCTAAGTCTAATAAATTCAGTCATTTTTGCTAAAATAATTGATTTTATTTAAGTTTGTGCCAATGAATTATTAGAAATCTCATTTAATTGGGATGATTCTTGACTATGTTTGATGAAAACCTATTCAGCTGGTAATTATATTTTTTTGTTTTTGTGAACAATTTTTTTTTCGCCTCTTATAAAATTATGCCGAATATAATTATAGAACCCTTGAAATAACTCTTAAACCGGAAATAATGTCCCATTCAATCTTATAAGTATGCTGTTAACCTATTAAAATGTAGTTTTGCAACCCTTACTACTACTATAACGTACGGTTAACTTTAGATAATCTACTTATGGTAGCAATTAATCCTTATTTATTGGAGTGTTAAAGTCTCAGGTGGTATAGAGTTCTTAAGTAACCCTTTCAACGTTCATTGTGAAATTTAAAACTTTCTTATCCCGGTTAATACTCGTTGGCTTCACTATCAAAGAGCAATATTCTTCGTAGCATTTATTAACGGAGCGTTGGAATTTAGATTACTTTTTAAATACCCTTTTATGCACCTTTTGTAAGCAATACTGTTTATTGAGAAATTATTAGATCTATTGCTTACACTGTTCTAACGCTTGTCATTTATAACATCGACGACCAGACTCTTGACCTAAGTAATCTCACCAGCTACAGTAAGGTTGTGTACTGATGTTAAGGAAATTTAGTACTTACGTGTTTAGCTTCAGAGGATAATTCAGCCTGAAGAACGTTTGGCCGTGCACAGCCATGCTAAAATAACTGGCTTCTTCAGTATTCGAGATCCACGATGATATCTCCTTTGGACTATCCCCGACTGTGAAAAAATATTTGAGAGATTTCACTTGCCTACCCAAGCTAAAAATGTTGTTTTTCAAAAAGGAGAAGTTGACTTTCAGAAACAAGCCAACCATGTGGTTGCTGAATAATTTATGAAATTATAAGACAAACGTGCACTACTAAAATCCAGCAATACTAGAATAATCATCAGGTTTTCCATGGCAAAATTTCATATAAGGCATATCATGATCACAGTAAGTATTCTGTTCACTTACGCCCATGTACAATGTCTGCATTGGGAACTAGACTGGTAGGGATATAATAATCGTATTATTAATGTAGATCCAATGGTTAAATATGGTGTTTGAGCCTTCGTGAACTGATTCCCGACATACCTATATTGATAACGATCCAAGGTTATGTACCTTAAGCCTATAAAACTTAAAATAAAAAAGTGGTTATATACCTAAGTATATAACTTTTTTTTATATTCTGGGACAATTCACACACGGTCATTTGATCCCAAACTAGGCAGTGCCTGTACTATGGAAACTAGACAAGTGATAGTAATACTTATATACTTTTTTCGTAAATACATACTTATATATAGAACACCCAGACACTTGGTGGGAATCGAACCCACGATCTATTGGTCAGCGGCCAGGGTGACTGACAATTAGACCAACAGGCCCGCCAACTACTTATCAAATGAACTTCTTCAAAATCAGTCTTCATTACATAGTACATTATTAAATATGTTGGTATCGCTAAAGCTACTAAACTAGCGATTCTTCGACGAAAAATAAATAGAAAGCTTCAGCAATAATCCTTTAAAATTACGAAGAATCTTCTGAAAATCCTCGTATAAATTTCTACTAACACAAGGATCGTTAATAGGGTTGCTACTATTAAAATCATCCTTCAATTTCCCTGCAGAATGACTGTGATACAGCGTATCGCTAATTGAAAATGAAAAATCAAATAATGAGAGCGGTAAATTCAATTTAATTACATCACAAAGACGTACCTTGATGAAATTTCTATTTTTATTTTTCATTACCCACAAAGTCCTACTGGCAAGGGTTTCTCTCCCCGTTATGAGGGATAAGAGGGCTTTGATCACAATCCACCACACAGGTCTAGTGCGCTCATTGGATCAGATACATTGTCCGAATAAATTATAGGGCATGCATGAACTTCCTCACGATGTATTCATTCACCATTAGCGATTAATAAATACGTCAATTAGTACATAAATGATTACATTTCACAAACTATATATCACATTAGGGTTGGGTGGGTGTCTTCGAGTCGGAAGTCTTTTAGCCACTAAGCTACTATCGCTTTAGCTAAAGCTATATGTATGTATATTATTCACAGAAGGTTTTTACGTAGATGGTTCTACTCTTCCTTATGTCGCTCACCCTCTTCGTGGCATCTCACTATATTGCTCGTACATATACATAGATGTGCATGGTATACATACATACATATATGTATATTCATACTGTGTTGTAATGGTCGTAAGCGATACGCTTGCCCATTAACAGCTAGGTATAATACTCTGCCAGTCGTCATATGAGACATTAGTAATTGAAGTCTCTTGAGCAGGGTTATATTCACAGCTAACTTCTCTGCCAAGCTTGTCCAATGAGTCTACGATTACCTTCTAATACGGGCACGTTTTCCGGATCGCTTGAACTTCTCAACTGCGACCATTATCGGCCAACATTTGCACCACAAATAGAAAAAATAATAATTACACATGTGGAATAGCATCCAATGTTTGTTTAGGACATATTGATATTGGTTTCCGGAAAAATGATGTCCCAGTCAGAGGGCCTGTTTATACGTAAACCTTTATTGGTTGTTGAGCCGTTGGTCCATTGGGGTATACCTAGTAGGTACTGTTTGCGTTAGTAATTTAATAAGTATTTGAATAGTGAAAGTGTTTTGTGTCTTGCCTGTCGAGGTACTACTTAACAGCAGAAGTTAAATGTGAGCCACTGTGATTTTGGTTCGGTCATACTCGCCATCGAAAAGTCTTTGCTTGTGGCGGCTTCGTGTGGCGGGTCACCCCCTTCCCTCTAATATGGTTGAGGGGAGTGATGGCTGCTGCTCGAGTCAACTCGTGCGCGGGTGCTGCTTGGGGGGACTGGTCCGACTTCTATCCATTTGGCCTTTTAGTTTGTCTTAATTTATTGTTTTCTTCTTTTCTCCCTTGCTTTATGTTTCGAATGGCAGGACACAATATCGCTAATGTCGATTCATTTGTAACAAAACAATGTTTAAAAAATAAAAGTGAAAAAATGACAAGCCCGCTGAGTTTCTTGCCGGATCTTCTCAGTTGAGGCCGCGTTGTGATCCGGTGGTAGCTTCTAAAAAATGACGATTCAAAAGTGCTAGCGTTAAGCCTATTTGAAATAAAGATTTTTGAGTTTGAGTTTGAGTTTGATTTATATCATTAGAAATATTAACGTTAATTTTAAACACACTTTACCTAGTTCAAGAAATGAGTACCTTTAGCAAATAATATCACTTACCAGAGTAAGAAAACAACGGATGGTCGACGGAATGGTTGTGGAATTTAGACCACATACAAAGCGTGAACTCCTTCAGGTCCGGCAGGTCGGTGTCGTACTCCGCGTACTGATAGAATAATTCCTGGTTCATGGAGATCTTGTAGATGCTGCACGAGTCCGATGACGGTGATGAGGAACTGTATAAGCTGGTGGGTTTGTTACCAGTCACGTATTGCGAATGGACAGGCTTTCTGTTCACGATTTTCAGCTGTGGACTGTAATAGACGTTTTGAGTCAGGAAAACACTACGGGAAATTATAAATGGTGTATTTTTATTAATATTAGATATCAGCGCTAAATCTAAGGTCTGCATGATTAAAAAACTTAATCGATAAAATTGCATTTAATTACAAAAGGACCACATACCCGCGATCGAGCGATCGGTCGGCTTGTTCATGATAAGTCGTAAACGCGACTGTAGCTTCGGGTAATATCGGTTGCCAATCGTCTTCTCTCGCCAAAGCAACCACAACCAGGACAATCAGGACTAGTAAACGCATTTTCTGGAACAAATAAAAGCATTTCTTTTAGCGATTTAATTCTTGGAACAAACTACTTGTAAACAGAAATAGATTACCAGCTTTCAATAACATCTTAATTAGATCAAATGTTATTTTCGTGTCGGCATGTGTCATATACGCGGTTCTTTATCTCGTGTTGAAAAGATTACTCAATTCGTAAGGCTGTCTAAGGAGAACAAATATTACGCAATTCGGTAAGCCTCTTTCCGCGTACTCGAAAATCAAATCAAATTACGATATTGCTTTGCTAATTATAAATAAATTGATTCAAAGAAGTTAAGCACATTGATAAGAATGAAAATAAAAATTGCCTGTTGCTCCCCACACGCAATCTGATTTGCCACGTGGGTGCTCTAACTTCGTTTTTTTAATTAATTTTAATAAAAACTAGCTGACCCGCACAGCTCCGCCCGCGCTCTTTTTACGTTAACTAAATTTTTAATAGCATGCAATTGCGTTTTTGATTACATCCTTTTATTAAAGTGGGCTAAAAACTGAGACCCACTTTTTACTTGCTCTCCAAAGCACGGAGACGCTTAATTTAAATGGTATTTAACGGTCACCCATCTATGTAATGACCTTGCCTAATGTTGCTTAACTTGATCGATTGCCAAACATACCAACTGTGTATGAGTATCTCCTTTTATTATTTATTATAATTATAATGAAAAGTGGATAAAATCGAACCACGCGTATAACCAAGTAAACATTTTGACTTTAATCCCCTCTCCCAAGGGAACCGTGCTGAATTACAGGATAAAAGTAGCCTATGTCCTAACTCGTAGTATTAACTCAAATCATGCCAAGTTTCATTTGAATCCATTTGTAGTTTCAGAGTGATGCTCGGCCATGATATAGAAAGACAGACAAAATTTTTTCAGTATGGCTATAGAATGCCGTCCAAATATAATGTTCAAAATATCTTCAATATACAGAATTGGACCTGTTACAGTTTTATTATAAGTAAGTACCTATTGACATAAATTTTGATATAGGAAAAATACACACACAAGACTCAATTGCTGCTTAGGGAAGTACCTTTGAGAAAGATCTTAGCCAAGCCAAACAACGTCACTTTTAAGTAATGATAGTCTTAAATAAAATAGTTAAAATAAATGCCCTTGAGTATCTTTTGAAGACAGTAAAAACCTCTTAGAAGTTAGAAGTCGAGCCTTTTTTGAAGTCGGTTAAAAATAAACTCGATCGCTCATATACTCAGGTGCAAATCAATAAATCTAGCTATATATTAAAGAATAATGAAGGATATATATATGTATTCATGGAATGTATTTTTTTTTAATAATAAATATGTAAGTACAGTTATCATTTAAAAAAAAGATACCAAACTACACACATCAAAAGTGTCTAGGGATCAACATATATTTTTGCAATAACTTTTCTCCTGATTGATATTAATTAAAATTTTCTTTAAGGATTCATCAAATAAAGTGTTTTCGTTTGTCACAGTAACGATAAACCAAGTCACCTTTGCATTAATAAAGAAATTTGCCATTTTCCTAATAAAGGGATTTTTGACATTTGAACTACTAACACAAAAGTTCGAAAAAAAGACTGAAATAACAGTTTTCTTTAAAATTTTATTGGGTAACTTAAACAATTAATAATCCGTGTTTCTACCGCGAACACTAACAACACAAGAACATCGGTTTGGCATACTCAAAATGAGTTCATCCAAATCACGCTGTGGAATGGCCGCCCATGTTCGTTGCAACAACAAAAAAAGGTCTTCTTGCGACTGGATACCCTCCATATTCGGCAGAGCTCTTCTCTGTAGCATATCCCATGCATGCTCAATCGGGTTCAAGTCTGGCGACTGAGCAGGCCAGGGCAGGACATTGATGTTAGCTGCGGCGAGAGTCTGTCTTACAACTCTTGCGGTGTGCGGTCGTGCATTATCATGCATTAACTGAAATAAGGGACCGATTTGCACTTGTAGAGGAACGATGACGTCTGATACAATCGTCTCAGCATAAATTTGAGCGTTGAGGTTGCCTCTGATCCAAATCAACTCAGTTCTTCCGCCGATCCAAATACCCGCCCATACCATGATGGTTCCACCACTATAAGGATGGACTTCCTGGCAGGATTTTAATCGCTGTTGGCGTCCAGGGGTTCTCCAGTGTCGTATACGTCTTGTATCCGGTCTCATACCAAAACGAGACTCATCAGAAAAGCACACGAAACGCCATTGTTCTTCTGCCCAATTTCTGTGTTCAAGAGCCCATTGATATCGAATCCTACGATTGTGCATTGCTATAGGTGGTACCCGTAGCGGTCTTCGGGAATGAAGGTTCACTTCATGCAAGCGGTTTCTGACTGTTTGGTCGCTAATTAAGTTCCCTGAAGAGTGATGAAGCCTCACGGCTAACATCATGGCAGTTATTGTTGGAGCTCTTCGAGTTAAGATTTGAATATATCGGTCTTGTCTCCGTGTGGTGCAGCGATACCGTCCTCCATGGCGCTCAGCCACGGTACCAGTGCTTCGGTAACGTGTCCAAAGTCGACTGATAACACTCTGACTTGTATTCAGAGCTAAAGCCACAGTACGTTGCCGGGAACCAGCTTCTATCATTCCCACGGCTCTGAGCATTTCTTCCCTGCTTAAATGACGTCGCCGCTCCATAATAACGTTGGTTTTAATCAGTAGTAGGGAAACAGTAGCACTAATAATGTCTTCAATGCGTTGTATGTTTTTATAGGGAAAATATTGACAGCTGATTTTCATCTTTTACTCGAATTTGATTCACAGTTCCTGATTCAAATTATGAAATGCACCAAAAAGGATCCATATAAATTTATAAAATCATAAATTTATTACAAAGCCACATCTCAATCTCAAGAAATCCGCTTAAAAATGCTTGATCCCTAGACACTTTTGATGTGTGTATTTACAAAATATCAAATAAATCGTGACTGCGCGGAATGGTGGCAAGAACGCTGGCTGCATTTCCTCGCTGAATTGCAATGCTGATTCTTTGAGCGAGAAAAGAGCCAGCCCTCTTGTCACCAGTGGAGGCGATCAGTCTTGGAGAAATCTGTTGGAAAAAGTTTCTTGTGCTGGAGCTCCATGGACCGAACGTTTCCACAGCAAGCGGCACAAATATATGTGTATTTGCTAGAGACACGTATTTGCGCCGCTTGCCCAGATCAGCCTTCTCCGCCACAGCGCCCGCCTTAGACACTGCGTCCCCGAGGTGGGAGGGGGCCAGTGTATCGACACACGTGGCATCCCAAACAAGAGCCCGTACCCTCTCCCAGGGAATCAGTGTCATTCCATCAGGTCTCTTGCCATCATCGCGAAAAACTCCTAAAGGCTCCAATAGTGAAGGAACGTTGATGGTGGCAAGAGCCCTCTTGATGATATCGTTGAGAGAGCTGTGGCGGGAAAATCTCCCAGCACTTTTCTGACAGGAAAGCCCATGGAGCTCAGACCGATCCACCTCCACTCTGCCCAGACATCTGTGCTCCATGCAAACTGGTGCCCCCAGACGGATACCTACCGCAATCCGAAAACTTTCGGAGTCTAACAGAGTACCAAGCCTGGATGCAGGGATGGTGTGAAGCCAATGAGCTGATTCTTTTACCCTACTGCCCTTAATTTTTCGGCCAAAATAGTATGAGAGATTTGTACCAATGGTGTATCCCAAAGTTTTTGTTCGTTTACTTCCTTCGGGATATCGACATTGGGATAAATACGTTTCCAGGTTTCCAATGCTTCTGTAACACCAGCAATTGTTGAGTAGTTAATTAATTTCGAAATGGAATTAGTTTTTTTATGAAATAGGAATCTCAAGAATCTCAAAATAGTCCTCCATGACAAGGACAAAATCGCCTATCAATTAAGATTCACTGAAATCTGACAGTAAAGCAGTTATATTTTAACACTAGCTGACCCACGCAGCTCCGCCTGCGCTATTTTTACGTTAACTAAACTTTTAATAACAGACATTCGCATCGAATACATAACCTCCTGTTTTATAGTCGGTTAAAAACTGGGACCCACTTTTTACTTGCTCTCCGAAGCACGGACCCGTTTAGTTCAAAAGGCGTTAAACGGTCACCCATCTATTTAATGACCTTACCTAACGTTGCTTAACCCGATCGATTACAAAACCTTGATAACAACTCTCTATGAGTGTTCCCTTACTAATATTTATTATATTATAAAGAAAAATTGATAAAATCTGACCAAGCGTATAACCAAGTACCCGTTTTGACTTTAATCCCCTCTCCCAAAAGAACCGTGCTAGATTACGGGATAAAAAGTATCCTATGTCCTACCTCGTAGTAAGATCTCAAATCATGCCAAGTTTCATTTGAATCCATTCAGTAGTTTCGGCGTGATGCTCAGCCGTGATACAGACAGACAGACAGACAGACAGACAGACAGACAAAAATTAAAAAAAATACATTTTCTGCCTCAGTATCGGTTATAGAATGCCCTCCAAATATAATTTTCAAAATATCTTCAGTGTACAGAATTGGACCTGTTACAGTTTTATTATAAGTATAGATTTGCTGCAAAATTTTATCGTTTATGTATTTCTGTAACATTGTACATTTCCATATCCTCAAATCAAACCTAGATTTCACTTAAAGATATTTCAAACAACTTCACAAAGTGGAGTTGGTAGAACTCACGACAAATTAATTTCTCGCAAGGCAATCATAAGTTGGCAGTTTAATAGATTTTCAGAGGCTGCTATTGAAATGGAAAATATTTATGTGCGAGTCATAAAAACCACGTAAACGACGGAAAGAAGACGATTAATTTGGAGGTATTTCCAATAGTGTTCTAAAGTGTAAATCTATAGGACATATAAAATTACTTGTCCTGACTGACTGACTGATTCATCAACGCATAGGCCAAACCGCTAGACCTAGAAAGCTGAAATTTGGACAGTAGATTCTTCTTATGACGTAAGCATCCACTAAGAAAGGAGTTTTGAAAATTTGACTCCTAAATGGGATGTTTTCTTTTGTATAAAACTTTTTATTGTATTTTTTGGTTTACTTGAAATTTACTGAAAAGATTCTCTGAATAAAATAAATCAATACGTGTTTCGCGAATTTTCAAAAACAACCTTTGGGGGTGTGTTAGGGGTTGGTAAACTCTGTAAAAAATTAGCGGGCGCCGCCGCAGGAAATTGCTAGTATGTTATATAGCCACTGAAAATAAATATATTGTTTACGATGTGCTAAATAAATTAACACAGGCCTCCTCTTTCGTCTTGTCGACAAATTTAAAACGTTACGTTTCAGGTACAGAGCTACCATCTAATAAAGCCTTTTGTCCCAATGATCTTTATAAGTACCAATAACAGTAGACTTTATGATACAGTTAACAATATTTATTATAATTTATATTGTTAGGTAGGACGCTTGGCTTTAGATATTATAAAAATAAATCAAGCTGGCATAGCACACGAATACACTGGTTATGATGCGTCCACAGTCCAAAGTGAGTCAAATTTTTACTTGTCAGACCTTTTTTGCGAGACAGTTTTACATGTTGGTACTTTTAATCAACGTAGCGTAAATACTACATTCTTAATCAATTTTAAAATATATGGGATCCCAGTTTTAACACCAGTTTTGCAGTGTTCTTCATCATTTTCATACAAAATCCTTGAGGCTTCAAATGATAATCGGAGAATGAAATATCTTTATACAAATATTTAGCTTTTTAACACATTCTTACATAAAATTATAACAACACATATTGGAGATAAGGAGATCCAACACATCAGCCGCGAAGTAAGTGAACGATCTGTAACGCACATTTACAATTGGATTGAATATTTATCTTACCCACTCTTTGTTATTTATTTCTCATCGGAAAGTGGATAAAATGTTATTATATTTGTTCAAGTCTAATAAATCTACGAGATAAGAGACAAGATGGTATGATGGTATTAACCATCAAACCATCTTGGTTTTATGAAACGAATGATAACGAAATTTTGTCTTTATTAAGATTTTATTGATTCATCAAAAAAGAAACAATTTGTTTATAGCTAACTAGCGGTGGTTATAGCTAACCCGGTACGCGCTTCGCTACGTATTTTTAAAGTGAAATATTCAAAACATTTAATTGGAACATCAAATTCATGTATTCAAAAGAATTAATCAAATTAATAACAACAACTTCAATTAAAAAAAGAATTAATCAAATTAATAACAAATAGCTACATTAATAGTGGTACACAATATGTCTTTTCAAATGAAGAAACACACATGCATACATGTTATTCACTTCAACAGTTCAAAACTTACCGTTTGTGTGCTTTTGACAATTTAATTCAAATAAAGCCTGTAAACGATATGAAACACCGACGACTCGCTAAAAAACTGAGAAAAGTACACGCACACATTATATACATCACATTACATTTGAAAAAAAAATATAAACATAAAGCAATAATTATCGCTGACAATTTGCTTTATTCGAAGCACCAAAGAGTATGTAATACTACCGCGAAGCACGTCCAAAATAAAATAACCGCATTGACATAACAACATGCTTTTACTGTCAACGCTAAAAAAGTTTTAATTCTGAAAAAGGTTCAATTTGACAGCAAAATCCCCATTTACAAAATGATCCGCCATTTATTGAATTAATTTGTTACAAAAAATGTGATAAATGAAGAACCGCTCTATCGATTTTGTGCAAACTTCACATAAACCATCTACTAAATAGTCCGAACAAAGCCTAAACATTTGGTTTGGATAGGTGAGCCCGTTCTTGAGTTATAAAATTACAACGAAAAGTGGCATTGATTTTTATTTAAATAGATAAGTAACGGTTCCTACAGAGTTGTAGGTAGGTAGTATTATTGTGAGCAGGAAGATGGTCACAGGATCTCTGCACCAATAAACGTATACACACTGAGTTTGGGCTCGTTGGGTAGGTCTCGACGAGTAGTTGCTAAAAAAATAGTGAGTAGTGTCTGATGATAGAGCAGGTAGGTAGTCACGGGATCTCTGCACCAATAAACGTAGACCCACCGAATTTGGACTCGTTGGATAGGTTACTACGAGGAGTAGGTAGAAAAAAGGAATTAGAGTCTGGTGATGGGAGCAAGCAGGAATGTGGTAACTGGAACTCGGCTCCATTAAATGTAAGACCCACCGAATTTTAAATCTGGTTAAATCTTGACGAGTATTTAGTGGACAGATACTGATTAGGGTCTGATAATGACGAAGGAAAGTCATTTTCTGAGTTCGTTCACCTATGTCGTGGTTTTTTATATTTTTTAATTTATACTTGTATCCATATTACATTATACGAGTTAATAGTTGACGGGCCCGTTGGTCTAGTGGTTAGTGACCCTGTCCGCTAACCGATGGGTCGTGGGTTCGATTCCCACCAAGTGTCTGGGTGTTATTTATCTATTTAAGTATGTTTTTACAAAAAAATATGTACATAAGTATTATTATCAGTTGTCTGGTTAGGCTCTGCCTAGTTTGGGATTAGATGACCGTGTGTGGATTGTTCCAAGATATTATTATTATTTTTGATTTTTTATAACACGGGCTTTTACACCCGGACTTTTAAAAAGCTTGCGTGGGGACGAATCCAACACGTAGAGGCCTGTTGAGAGAAGTTAATGGTAGGTATGGAACTCACCTGTCAGGATCAACTGCTGGAAATAAGATATTATTATTATTATTATAATACGTATGTACATAAATTACGCCACTCAAAGGGACTCATTTCACGCACTCAATGATATATGTTTTATTTTATAACGTAATTTTGTATTTATTTTATCAAGCCTTACCGTCGTAGAACTTTTCTTCTTTGAATTATTATTATTAAAAGTAATTACAATATGGGTCATTCAACATATTTCCCATAAGTACTTTGACCAGGCAGTGTAATAGAAGTCACCGACCATAGAGGCTTAAGCCAAATCTGTTTGAACTAATGTGTGTGTTATTGACTTTCATTAGATAATCCGGCAGCTAAGCTGAAGTGGCAGCTGCACTAGTCATTTTTCTTGCTGCAAGAGCACAGCATCTTTCAAAGGTAGCCCTATTGTGTCTACTCCATTGTTTTATTAATTGTACTAGATTTAGTGTGACGACTCGAAAACTGTACAATTCCGTAGTAGGTACATAAATTTGATCTATCTCGTAAGGTCAGCCAGCGTTTGCAATGTAATCGCACAAAAATATTTTTGCTACCAATATTTGAATTTCTCGGCTTTTCTTTACATGCATGTACCTTTACTACATAATAATATAAATATTCCTCTTGAATCACTCTCCCTATTGCTGAAACTGCATTAAAATCCGTACTGTAGTTTAAATGATCTTTAGCGTACAAACAGAGGGAGCTACTTTGTTTTATACTATGTAAAGATAAAGAAAAGTAGATACATACCACATTAATTCAAGTCCCTACTACATACAACTACTACCATCTTTTAGTCGTGGACTTTAGATGTCGGAAAAAAATCATACATACTAACTATACGAGCGCTCATTTCGCTAGTTTGTTGTGAACTGCAGGGTTCGACATAGTGATGAGTAGGACACATCATTTTGAATGTATTTGTATGAACGACTCTTATCTAGATGTGAGGCGCGACAATGTCTCGCTTCAAATGAGTCGCGCGCGACAATGTCACGATTGCTCAATTGAAAATTCAATTGAACTAGGTACTACAATTTGAGTCATTATGGACAAAGGTATTAATGTGATTGTATTAGGATATTGTCTTGCTTAGCTATACTTACTGGAGTAATTCAAACTGAGAAGAAATACAATTAATAGATACATTTCTCTCAGCGCGGATTTATATTTAAAAAAAAATAATAATATGTAGTTACAAATTTTTTTTAATAAAAATACAGACTATGTATCTAATACAATAGGTAAATAAATTGTCTCGTTCCTGCGTAGGCGTTCCTGGTACAAACTGCGTACCTATAACACATCGTAGGAGCGAGACGTAACATAACACAAACCTCAGAGTAACAAACAACGTGCCTCGTGAGTCTGTCTCGCCCGCACGTTTTTGAAGCGCTTCAAATTATTCATTTGAAGCGATGGGACATTTGAAGCGCCTCTTGTATGAGGCACACAACACTAGTTCGACAACAGTTTGAAATTCCGACAGAAAAGGTATGTCCATTATTATTCCGCATGCCTTTTCGAATCAACTTGCTACCGGCATGCAATTATCACGTCCACTAATGTCAAATGTTATGTTGATTAAAATTGTTTTATTCCAACCCCTAAATTCCAACACCGAATTTGCTGAAACATTTCATAACTACGCAATTTATTTGTTGTATAAAATTGTAAGGCAGGTGTTTATATAAATAGCTAAGTGACCAATGATAGCTATAGACCTAAAATATTTCATAGTAACGTCGATATAATTATCGATGGGTAGTATTAACAACAGTTTGAGATAAAGATAACAAAATACTGCTATGAATCAATTTCAGTCGCTACCGTAGCATCCGCCGGCTTCCGCTGATACTTGATCTGAGAAAGGCGTGAATTCTTTCTCCCATTCTATTTTTTTTCAATTACTTATTGTATTTTACTCTTTCTTATTGTATTAGGTATGTCATTTATCAAGAACCTTGCAAATACAGGAAACTCTATGTTATCAATTAACGAATTGTTTAAAAATCGCAATAATATGGCTTTCTCTGTGCGTATCAGTAGGTATAGGTATACTTCCATTCAAATTTCGTAAAGCGCATCTAGACCGTTTGAAGTCATTGACCGAAATAGCTATGCAACTGTTAAAACACACAGTAACGAGGGATACCACAATATTACCTTTGTGAAATAAAACTTTATAAATTGGAAAATTGATATAGGTAACCTATTTGAACTAAGCTGTGTTTTCAAAATACTTACGCAATTACAATCGCGTAAGCCGCTTCTTTATAAATCTAGTTACAGGGACGAGCGTTTGGGACGCTCCCGGGAACCCCAGGTTTCATACCGGATATTTTGGGAAATTTCCAATTTGAATACACAACAATCTCGTTACAGATAAAATCACTTCCTTGAATTTTCGCCAATGTTTTGTAAGAGATTTGAATTATGTATAATATCCCGAAATTATTAATGATTTAAGTACCTATATGGAAAATAGGCGGTAACAGCTCAGTGGGCGAGCGCTTGCCTTGGAAACAAGGTGCGCCGGTTCGAACCCCGGCTCGCACCTCTGATTTATTTAATGAATCATGTGCGAATCGTCTTTGTGCGATTGTTACTAGCTTTCGGTGAAGGAAAACATCGTGAGGAAACCTGCATGTCTGAGAAAGCCTTTACTAGCTTTCGAATGACGTGTGAAGTCCGCCAACCCGCACTTGGCCAGCGTGGTGGACTATGGCCTAAGCCCCCTCATATTGAGGGGAGGCCCGTGCCCAGCAGTGGGACATAAACAAGGGCTGGTATTATTATTATATTATTATGGAAAATAATTACGATCAGATTCAATGAAACATAAATGTTAAGGGAATGAAATAGGGATGTAAGGATGCCTGTTACGTAGGCGGTAAGCACTTATTCCTGTTTAAATACTGTAAAAATATTAAAAACTTAATGTGTAAAACATGAATGTATTGAACTCTTTAAAACTTCTAATCTATACTTATAATAAAACTGTAACAGGTCCAATTCTGTACATTGAAGATATTTTGAAAATTATATTTGGAGGGCATTCTATAACCGATACTGAGGCCAAAATGTAATTTTTTTAATTTTTGTCTGTCTGTCTGTATCACGGCTGAGCATCACGCCGAAACTACTGAATGGATTCAAATGAAACTTGTCATAATTTGAGATCTTACTACGAGGTAGGACATAGGATACTTTTTATCCCGTAATCTAGCACGATTCTTTTGGGAGAGGGGATTAAAGTCAAAATGGGTACTTGGTTATACGCTTGGTCCGATTTTATCAATTTTTCTTGATAATATAATAAATATTAGTAAGGGAACACTCATAGAGAGTTGTTATCAAGGTTTGGAATCGATCGAGTTAAGCAATGTTAGGTAAGGTCATTAAATAGATGGGTGACCGTTTAACGCCATTTGAACTAAACGGGTCCGTACTTCGGAGAGCAAGTAAAAAGTGGGTCTCAGTTTTTAACCGACTATAAAAAAGGAGGTTATGTATTCGATGCAAATCTGTTATTAAAAGTTTAGTTAACGTAAAAATAGCGCAGGCGGAGCTGCGTGGGTCAGCTAGTGTTTACATATACTAACAAATATTATTTACCTACTAGCCGACCCGCGCAACTCCGCCCGCGCTCTTTTTACGTTAACTAAATTTTATAAGCATATATTATGCTTTAAACAAACTACACCGACTTTAAACAAAGGTGCGGTAATGTTTTCAACGCAAATGTATACCTTTTGACTTTAATCCCCTCTCCCAAGGGAACCGTACTGAATTACGGGATAAAAAGTATCCTATGCCCTACCGCGTAGTATTAACTAAAATAATGCGAAGTTTCATTAGAATCCATTCAGTAGTTTCGGTGTGATGCGCGGCCTTGATACAGACAGACAAAAATTTTAAAAATTACTTTTTTGGCTTCGATATTGGTTATAGAATACCCTCCAAATATAATTTTCAAAATATCTTCAATGTACAGAATTGGACCTGTTACAGTTTTGTTAGCATAGATTTATATTTATTAAAAAGAAACTCAAAATAATTAAATATATTTTTCATAAACGGTTATTATATTTGGTTTTATTTATCCCGGATCTTATTAACTTAGTTTAGTCGCAGTTCGTACTGGAATGTTATTAAGTACTTACTATAGCTTGTCAGTGTAAGCTGTATGTGTCGTAATAGCGTGTACACTATCGAGCAGCGTGACTCGGATATTACGTTGCTACTCTAGATCTGAAACGGATTGACTAAACATAGTCATACACCTAATAATAATAAAATGATCGATTTGTAGCAGGTTACAGAGCGTGGGATTTTCAAGGCGTTGTTGAATTTAGTATAGTGCCCTGTGTAAAAATGCAAATATTGTTAGCAGCCATACAACTAAGATTTAAATTTTTCATTTAATCTGATGCCATTTACGTCTGTGTGTTTGTCTTATACCTGGTAGTACACGGATATATGTGTATTTAATATCTTACGACGGTAGCTCCGATCTACCCGATCTAAAGTCTAGTTAATATTTAAAACTTTTCTACGCTGCACATAGCAATTAATAAAGTATAACGTGCACACTGTAATTTATAACGTAAGCCTAAGTGCACGAAATGAGTCTAATCGAATGGTGAAATATTATATCTACCTACACATACTGTTCATATAGTACGTTCACCTGGCGCGCACTGCTTTACGTTAATAGATTACCAAAACGATCTTAGTACCTATTCTAAAAAAAAAAAACATTCTTATACTTTTAATTTTGTATTCATTTTGACAAGAAAAGCACTGCATCGAATTATGTTAGGTAAGTACAATAATATTTTATTTTGGCTAGGGTGAATGGCCATAACACTTCTTATTTTATTAGATACACTAATTACTATGACGTCACAAGGCGGTAGTAGTCTGCACGCGATCTATTTTGTATCGCGCGATAGAAACCAGGAATCGTCACTAATTCTATGCAATAAACAAAGCGGTATTAACGTATAATTAGTAAGTAAAAATACACATAACAGAATTAGACGTTACTACATATTTATGAGCCAAAAATTACATGTCTTTATGTATGTTATTAATTAATATATATTACATACCTATTTAAAACGTTGACGCAACCCCGCTGAGTGACTGAATTAATGATGTTAGTATTTTGATAACTATTTGTTTAATTTATAAGTAGTTAAAATAGTAACTAACATTTTATGAGAAAATCAGGAATAGGACCTAGGAATTCCCCTACTATATTAAAGTAACCGAAGATTGCAAACGGATTAGATTAATATGAGGTGACTTTGTGAAAATAATAATAACCGAGATTAATGATTTTCTTAATTTAAAAAGTCTTTAAGAGACGAAATTCTAATTACTCAACTTCAACTGTGTTTCATGTTACGTTTGTGTCCTAAAAATCTTATAGAGGAAAAATTCCTCTATAAGATTTTTATGATGTACTTATAAAGGGTGTGTAGGACCACGTACCGAATTTTTTTTTATAAGATGTCAAATAATGTGCTACAACATTACATAAACCATTTATATGGAAAATGACAAATGACTAACTTATTAATTTTCGAGCATGTATTGAATATATGCGGAATAATATTTTTTTCTCAAATTACATTGCTAATTTTCTAAAATAATAATAATTAATAGCCTATTAATTAATTACCTATGTACTGTTTTAGTGCATAAATGTTGCATATTGTTTTTAAATTAAAATTATGCTTTATTATTATACTTACCAATAATTATGTTATACTAATTTTATTTAAAAAAATAGGGTTTTTTTTGGAAATTCATAAAAAAGCCGATGACAAATTTCAACACTAGAGTGTTCAGAATCATGTACTGGATCCCTGGTATCGGTTTTCGGTACGATGTCCCTTACACCCCGTATAATAATTTGATATCACCATTTAGTGACGAGATTTGCCGGTCGTTCGCTTCTGAGACAGTAGTTATTAATTCACTTTAGTTCAGTAATTTCTCCAACGTTATGTTGTTGATGGATCAAAGGTTACATTTCTACTATTTATTATTATTGCTAATTGAGGTCGCACAGATTATGTTTATAAAACTACGGTCGGCAATGACTTGATAGAAAAATTAATAACACCATAATAATTATACAAACCTTCTTCATAATAATTATATTATTTAATAAAATAATTAAATCAGTTCGTTCGTTCCCTCGTGTTTTAATCAAATATTTAGTCGTTGAATGGGCGAACTGATAACTGTGGTAAGTTAGTGATTCAATTATGGGGCTGCCCGGCTGCCCTGGTTCATTTTAATCCGCCTGATGCTGTGAACTAAGCTATGCTGCAATTAAGTGCAATTGAATGAAACTAATTTTACGGATTATATCGCGGCTTATTTTTGATTTTTATTACCCGACGTTTCGAATACTTTACAGCATTCATGGTCACCTGCCAAGGATGATTCGTGAGGCTATTGAAATTTAAAAGCATCTAAATTTCAATAGAGAAGAGGGCTGGGACCACCAGCTTGGGATCCCGTGATAAATATAGTTAAATCCAAAGACAAGCATTCCACTGCAAGACCTCAATATACTGTAAGCTCTTTCTGCGTAGATCGGACTAACAATAATAATTAGAAGACCTGAGGGTACCCTAAGACAACTATGACATATGGACAGCTACCACCTCAATCCGCCCGTGACCATGAATGCTGTAAAGTATTCGAAACGTCGGGTAATAAAAAAAATTGTTTCATTTCAATGTGTAATATTCGCGTAAATATCAGAAATCAATGCTGCAATGTCGCTTTTACTGTTTTCTCACTCGGATCTAATTAAAAGTTTTAGTAGAATATGACGTCAGTAAATTTTTACTCTTGCTTAAGAATTAACGCAGTTATTACGATAGAAATCAGGAAATCATATTTACTTAGCAATGTATGCATGAAGGTATTGTATTTTTGCCCTATGTTTTTCGTGAGTCTGTATGTATGTAATATATGTATGTATGTATGTCTATTTCTTTGGCACGGCCTACAGCTTGATGGGTTGTGATTTATTATATTTCGTTAGATTCGTCTTAGTTACGGGAGTGGCATAGGCAATATATTTATTACTTAAAAAAAATAGCGGCTGAAGGCCGCTTTTTTACTTCCAAAAACATCAATATAAGTATTAAATAAAAGGTCTTGACGAGACGAGTTGAAATATATAACGGGTGTAAGGACATCGTACCGATTTTTTTTTATAAGATGTCGAATAATGTCCGTTACAAAATTACAGAAACCATTTATATGGAAAATGACAAATGACTGACTTATTAATTTTCGAGCATGTAATGAATATATGCGGAATAATATTTATGTCTCAAATTAAATTGCTAATTTTCTAAAATAATAATAATTAATTGCCTATTAATTAATGTACTTTTTATGTGTGCCTATGTACTTTTTAGTGCATAAAGAATAAATAATTAAATAAATTTTCCACAAATAAGTAATTTACTGTTTTTAAATTAAAATAATGCTTTATTATTATACCAATAACGATATTATACTAATTTTATTTTAAAAAAGTGTTTTTTTTTTTAATTCATGAAAAAGCCGATGGAAAATTTCAACACTAGAGTGTTCAGAATCATGTACTGGATCCCTGGTATCATGTTACGTATGTTACTGGTAGTTTTCGGTACGATGTCCCTTACACCCCGTATAATTATATATACATGTGTGTGTATAGGTACGTTTTATGTATGTATAATGTAATTTAACCCCACGTGACCCGCCATAAATTAAGTACATACATATTTAGCACCGCCATATATCTTTTTTTTTTCGGTTTTTTTGGTCCGGGCGAGCCCACTTGTCATTACGAGCGTTATAAAAACCCACAGACAAGTTAACATAAAAGACGTAGCATTGTACCTTTATTGTATGAGAACGCTGATGCCCAAAGTCGGTGGGGGACGAGGGAAGGTCGTCACTTGTAATTGGTTAGTTTAGATTATGACGCTTGCTACGTCATCAAACCGTCATAAACGGGTCGCTAGCCACGCCCAGGTAGTGATGTGTAAGTGTCGATATTTTATTTCGATAACTAATTTCAATTATCAGGTAAAAGAGTGTAATCAGTTTTAGAAATCTTGATTGAATTCCACTACAAATGTTGGAAGAGAATCATTAAAGTTTTGTATGGTTAGGGTTGGCTGTCATGTTTCTTCATCGATAGTTTTATCGCTTTATGAGAGAAATTAAACGTCTGAACATAAAATAATAATGTTTATAATATAGTAAAAATAAATATTAATTTTATATAACTTGGTTGACCAAACAGAACGTAGGATTTACACAAATATCTCAAATATAATCAGTTATACACTTTATTTGTCGGTCTGCAAGTTGAATTATTGATGAAGAAGGCGCTGCTAAATTCCCAGGATTGTCCTGCTTAACAAACAAAAACAAAACATTATAACTTACATACAGAGCTATCCTCGGATAACTTCATAACGTATTATATTTAAATAAATACGTACCGTAAATAAACGCTTTGCTACTGATGTGGACTCTGATTTTGAAGATAATGATGCTATGAACTCATCCCAAGACAAAAAATATATAAAAAAGCATAAATTTTGTTACCAAATGTAGTCACACACTCATTGCAACTGTATCAATAATAATAATCAGTTACAGTTTCATCATTGTATATTGTGTCAATACAATTAATATTTTTCTAGAATATATGATATTTTATCGATACCGATAATCCTGATGTACATAGGTTACTCTTCACTAGCTTAGATGTGCCAGTGACAGTGCGAGACAGCATTATGTGAGTTTGCATTAGAAAGAAAGGGATTTGTAAAAAGACATCAATGGCGGCTCTCCCAAGTGTACTTTTGATTTAAAACAATATTTTGATTGTAATAAGTAAAAATATTACTTACCGGTGGAACGAGATACCATCTTTTTTATAATTTGATGTTGTGCTACACTTTCCACACCATTTCACCGCACAATATGGCATTTTTAATATTATTTTTAGTTGTTAAAGTCAGACCGAATTGCTCCGTAGCGCTTTACGTTTGACGTCGGAATGAGGCCACGAGCGGGGGCGTGGCGCTTAAGTATGATATGCCACTGCATACCGTTGGCAGCCTGCGGTGCCCTGCTATGAGGTGTCTTTTATGTTAACTAGTCTGTGTAAAAACCTAACCACTCAACCGATTTGCATTCTGTAAATGTAGTTTTGATGAGAAATGTATTAACTATTCAATAGATGACACATATATACGTTTTTGTGAGATATAAATATAGTTTTTCAAAGGGAAGTCAAAAATAGATGGGTTTTTAGATGGGTTTTGGTCAAGGTCGATTTTTCTTTTTCTGGGTTTGATTTTGAGGGTGGAATATCAACCCCCACACTAAGAAAGAACTAAACTATGCACTAAAACTCCTAATTATACTAGTTTCGAATAAAAATCTGTAAAAATCAACAATTTTATGTCCTCGCGTGATTCACGGGAGTGGTGACGTCACGGGAGTACAATTTGTAACGATTTTTTTTTATGGGTTATTATTACTTTTTTCTATATAATGTCGTTATTATCGATTCAATATGTAATTATGATGTATTTATGATGTATATACATTGATTTAAAGCCAATTTATATGAAATATACGTATATATTCGCAACGCCATAGTCTAAACCACGAGAGGTTACACCCTTTTTTCCGATCTCAAAAAAGATGTTTATATGATAGAATTCGCGGTACCTAACATCTAAACAGCTGTAAAAATAGTTTATTATTTGATTACATCTATCACTTACCCATTCAATACACATAAAACCACAACACAATAACATAAATCACCGCACGTCACCATCACAACAACACGCCCGACCCGCGCGAGCGTCACGTTACAGACTGAATTTATCACATAAACAATTCACTCAACGAATGAATGAAGCTTCTATTCTACAGATAATGTACTAAAGAACTGTTTGAAATACAGTTGCCATGCAATAACTAACTTAAAATTTTTACATCAAAGTTTATATTCCGTTAACGCCCGTTGATGCAAATACGAGCCAACGGGCCCCAGCGTACATTTTTTTGCGCGTTTTTTTTTGATTCCGATTCGAACCAACGGGCTCCAAGGGGGCACATTTTCTACGTTCGCATTTGGGCTTTTTTGTTTTTATTATAATTTATACTCGTTGATTGAACTAATGACATATTCTCTCAACTACGTCAAATAAGGTAAAGTCATAATATGGAATTAACGTACTTGACGTTAATGCCATATTATGACTCGTCTATATTATGTATTATATCGAGAGAACGTTAGGAAGCTTTGTAAACCGAAAATTCAGCCTGCGAATGCAAGTGCTTTGTTTAATGGTTCCCTAATAGATAGGACAATTAAGGCCGATCACCTAATTGTTAGAAAATAAGATTATCCAGGCACCAGATGAAGCATGTAAACAGAATGTAATTGTAATTGTATCTGACAAATTTTATATTACCTGTGTAAAATATAAAAGAGTATTATAATAGACATTTAAACAAAAATGTTAATTTTGTTACAACTATAATGCAAAAACCAAATCTATGAAGAGCTAATAAAAAATTTGCAATCGAAATTTACGATACATCAAAATATTATATTTTATTAATTTATAATCCTATTTTAAAGATAACTATCAGTTGATATGATATTTTCTACTGCGATAAATATCGAATTTACTACACTAAAAATTATATAGGAAAGATTTGTATTTTTATATGTTTGAAACGAATAAACTCAAAAACTAGGTACTGGATCAATTTCAAAATTTAATTTCAAGAATGCTACATTATCCTTGATTAACATTAGCTTTATATATTACTAGAGAAAAAAAGGCTCCCGTCGTAATTAATAATTTCAATATTTCAGATATTTGACTGGCCTGTTGGTCTAGTGGTTAGATACCCTGGCGACTACCCAATGGGTACGATTCCCACCAAGTGTCTGGGTATTTTATCTATATAAGTTTGTACTTGTTTGTATTGTCGTTCATTGTGGCGTTCTAAGGGGGAGGCCTATGTTCAGCAGTGGACGTCTTCCGGCTGGTGATGATGATGATGATGAAGTTTGTACTTACAAAAAAAGTATATAAGTTTCAGTTATCTGGGTTCCATAGCACAGGCTCTGCCTAGTTTGGGATCAGATGAACGTGTTTGGATTGTCTCAGATTATTAATATTATATATATCGTCGATTGTTAATTACATGTTAATCTTTGACATCTTGTTTGGAAGTTTAGACTGTCGTCCTACTAACGATGGGAAACGAGTTGCGAAGCTATGGCTATAGCAAAACAAACTAGTGTCGTTCAGCAAATATGTAAAGCTTTGCACCGGACCACTGGTCCCGAAACATCACTACTGGCGAAAAACCGCTCAAAATGACTTACTCAGTGTCGCTGAGAGTAATCGAATAAACTCACCGGAGATCTGCGGTTAGTACGCGATGAATAATTATAGTTATGTCAGGCCTAAATAAATTAAGATAATAATTATTATTCTCGGACAATCCACATACGATCATCTGATCCCAAACTAGAGCCTTTACCAGGTAACTGATTTTTTTATACTTTTTTGTAAATACATAACACGCACATAGCACTCAATATGAATCGAACGCAGGATCAACTGGGTTGGGTAGCGGCCAGGGTGACTGGTCTGATCAACGGGTCTGTCAAAGAAGTAAGGTAAAAAACGCATTCCAAATGCTTCAAAGCGAAAATGTAACACAAAGCGGCTGTAAAAAATAAAATATTATCGAATCCCGACTAAAATCTCTGGTAAGCTCTATCAGCCGGAGATAATCGCTGAAACGAATCGATTTATTATTACATCGATGCTAAATCGTGTATAGTAGACTGCAGTGAAGAGCGTGTGTTATCAAAACATTTTCTTTTCTATTTAGTACCGTAGTAGTGGTACAATTTGGTAAGTCAGTAGCTTTATGAGCAACTACGAAATCTCTTCAGAACAATGGAATCTTTATTAGAAACACACGAAGTATTATCACGTGGTTGTACGTTTATACTTAACAAGATCATTTTTACATTTTGTCGGTGAATCATATGTAACAACAGACACGCGTCTCTATAGTACGTGAAAGTGTAGAATTCCGATGGTGCATTGCTTCATGCATTTTAATAATACACCGATATGTACCTATGTTACTGCCGATTCTATAATATCCAAACAGCGTAACTTGCGACCGCCTACTTTCGTAGAAGTATGTCATATTGAATAGTTCATTTAAGAAGTCCAATTACATATTCTGTTTATTGCCGTATTTAATTGTACTGGTGAACTAAATTATCTACTTCATTATATACATAGTTTCATACATACGTAAATTTAACAAACCTGTCCCTAATTCTACTAAACTTTTATAAAAACAGGAGAAAATACTTTTTTTTTTAAATTAAGATTAAGGCTTTAAATTAAGATTAAATTAAGGATTAGCCATACTAATTTGTCAGTACATATTTGTTATTTTGTACGCCTGACCTACCGATTTATATAAAATTTTGTAAAAATAGTAACCACTAAACAATTATGAAACCGAAAATATATTGATGTAAGTATATCTCTTTTCTATAAATCTATCTTATGTTTAGTGTGAAACCTTAAAAATACCGGGCGATGTCACAGCGAGTCGCTAGCTTGATATAATACATTATCTTAATAGATTATTGCTGTGCTACATCAAAGGATGAAAATAGAGCCAATTATGATAGTTCTCGTTAGTGAAATGAAATAAACAATAAACAATTAATTGCATCCGTTCATTTTCTCCTTACTCAGAATTGTATCACATGTAACTTTACTGAGAAAATGCCCGTGGGTGGCTGCTAATTTGTTCATAAATATCTCAGACTTATTTCAAAGATATCTATCGTTATTAGGGTTCCTTTCCATATCTAAAAGGTAAAAAAGGAACTCTTATGGTGCGACTTTGTCTGTCACACCAATATATTTCAGGAACAACTGATGCTATCAATTTGAAACTTAGAACAATTTTAGATCTTACTTACCCAACCTCATCGCAAATAGAAAAATAATCTTTTCTTTTATTTATTTTTAATGGGGGTCCAAGTAGGGCTTCAAAGTGAGACTACTATATTGAGTGGGGTATCATATGAAAGGTCTTCATTTGCACATTTCAAAACTGATTTATATTTTGGTTTATGTTACATATTTTTTAGCTTATAATCGAAAATGTCAAAAAAATACCGTTCCGCCCTTATCTCCGAAGTTTGTGGAGGGGAAACTATATTTTACAGGGAAATAAAATGATCTTCCTAAATAGTACAGATTATAGTAGTCCTAAAAAACCTCGACAAACAAACAAGATTTTTTTGTTATAGGTGTTCATGTTACATGAATAGTAAAATTACTTTAATACGTCCAAAGATGGTATGGAACCCTCGTTGCGCGAGTCCGACTCGCACTTGAGCGGCATTTTTTGTTATTGTCATTTAATAACAGCGCAAATGTGAATGAAGTAGTAAGTCAACAAGATTCAGGTTCATTTAAGGTGCTAATGATACTTACTGCAGACTTCGGGGGCAGTGGCAGTGGGCAAGGAAGCGATTATTTTAAGGTAGGTCTTGAAATATTTTAATAAGGTATTAAATTGATTGGAATATGAATTAAAAAACAACATATTTATTGGTGACTTTAACCGCAATTTATGTTATTATGAAAAACATATTAACATTACATTTTATTAGGTACCTAAGTAGATATTTATAGCTGAAATGATTTTGTTATTTATTTATTAATTTACGTGATTTATGTTTATAAAATATCATACAACATTTTGATATCTCATTTATCCGCTCCCATGTACGCGTCTCCGGCTACTTAAGGTGCAGCCTAAATGTGTTGTGATTGCGAATAAGTGAAATTGTTCCACGCTTGAAGTGTACATTGCGTAATTTACTCTTCCGGAGTCGTTGTCGGCTGGTCTACCGTGAGTGTTTCAGATTTATACCTGAATAAAGTCTTGGTCGGTTTTATAGCTTTATAATTGGATTGTGTTATGTAATATGTGTGATTAATTAATTTCAAGCCTAATGGTCCGGAGCTGCCTAGAACTACTCGAGAGTATATTTTGATCTATTTTACGTCCTAATCAAAAGATTTGATTTTTGTAACGTAGCAGTGACATTATATATTGTAGTTACTCGTGCAAATGCAAACCAATGCAAACTGTATAGGTACTACCAATCTTTCGAATAGAATTCGTTACATCATTAATACAATGAGATTACGCCACACCACAGTCTGGGCTGGATCCAACTCGATCCATCGTTTCAATCGTGAGTTATGTTCATGAGTTCATACAAAAATTCCATAGAAAGGATGTTCATAAACCCCGATTTAGAAAAAAATCTAGTAATATGTTACGTTTTTTTTTTTTCGAAATTTATTCAAATTGCTCCAGTCGTTCGCGATGCGACAAACGAGTTAGCAAGTTATCGTACTATTTCGTGACTAGAATAGCTTATTGATAAAAGGATTTAATAGATATCAATATTACCTAAATATATTTAGGTATTTCTTTGTTGCCCATCATGTTATGATCACAAGAGTGTGTTACGTGAGTGAGTGTTTGTTCCGTTATGGACAAAGCACTTAACATATGTATTTTTAGACCTTGTTTCGTTAAACTAGACCCAAGCCACTAGCTTTTTCTCTCGGGTCAAGGCGAAGTATTTTCACGTAACAATATTACGTCAGATTGCATACATAATTTATAAAATATTATTTTGAGTAACTCGTATACTATTAACCTAAACCACAAGATATCTTAAATGTTGCATGGGATCGTAAATTAGAATATGGTGTTACGAAAGTGTGATAAATGTAACTAAAAAAACTATATTAGACACTGAAATAATAGAAAAATTATGAAGACAAATCCTCTAATAACAGCTATCACGCTATAAACATCTGGGACATCCCAAAAAAAAAATTTTGTTATATTCCTTCCCAAGTTCCAGTGATTATTTACACTTAAGTACAAACACAAAATACAGAACACATAAAAAGGGAACAGAAACATTGTACATAATTATAGGCGGCCTTATCGCTAATAAGCGATTTCTTCCAAGCAACCCAATGATTCCAGTGATTGTTTATATTTTATACATTCGTGCATTACTTAAGATGTAAAACTTATATTTATACTGCTTCTTTTACTCTGACTCTTGAGACTTAAATATCGCATAATAATATGATGCACGTTTGTCGTCCCTGCATAGAACTCGAAAAATAGAATGTAGATTTAACACAAATGTGAGTATTTGGAATTTGACTATCAGTATTAAAGAACAACCGACTCGGAAAACAATCATTTACATAATTATAAATTGCCTAAAATGTAGTTCAATGGCACATTTGACTGGTTTAAGTAATACATAGTTTCGTATGTTGAAATGGTTATTTTTTTAGCACTTTTGATATGTGTAAGTACTATAAATATTGCGTTTTATGCAGCTGAGTAGGGACTTCTGTTTCATCTCTTTAGCTTCCAATGCTCTTCCAATAAAGCAATTACTTTGATGTTATTGTTATAAGCTTGTGCCATCCACGAATGCTTTTCCATTTTCCATCGGCCGAGCACTATCATATTAAAGCTTAGAAGAGATCTCTAAGTATTAAAGTAATGAAAAATATAAATTATTGGTCCATAGTATTTATAGCTATTGACATCCTCAGCTAAGTACTTGACAAATGTTTGCCGGTTGTGGACTGGCCATTATAAATACTTTCCGGAGAAAAATCAGTATTGTGAAAATTGTTGATTATTAAAAAGTTACAGCTGTGTTTTCTTACGATAATATAGTTTATTAAAAATTAATTATACTTATACTAAAGTGTAACAAAAAGTCATGTTGCGTACACCCTGCGCGACAATTAATACATTTCAAACAACACATCAAACTCAGTTTATTATTACCTTCATTAATCATGTTTAGTTAGATGCTATAAATTTGGATTTTACTTGTTTATTTTTTATTAATCAAGCTTTAATTTAAAAAAAGAAAGCAATAGTTCCTGAATCAAATGAAACCAGCCTAACAAGTGCATCGAATAGTATTGAATGTATAAATTTATTTTTTGTATTCTGATTTCTGCTTCGAGCGATGTTAAACAAAGGTGACACAATTTATCAAGTAGTTACCGGGTATGCTAATCAGAGCACTGTTACAGTATAATAAATCCCATACTAATGAGTTCGATATGTACCTAAGCAACCTACATACATATATGAATAATGCCATCACGTGAAATACCTTGCTGAGTGAAAGAGAATCGATTAATAGGCTTACACGATTCTTGCCTACGCAACATCGCGATACGAAATTTAATATTACGAAATGGATAGTCTGAAAATGTATGGATAGCTAAATCTAATTCTACGGAAAACATATCTCGATAATTTGTTTAACCTACAGAGTGACTGGCTGCTGTCACTGTTAATTCTGTTTGTTAGTCTACTCACACAATAAAGTTGAAAACTTCCACTTTATTCGTGAGCAATAGTGTTAGAAGCGTGATTGGAGTTTTTAGTGCCCCACAATAGATAGAAGCGTATAACATCCGGATTAAGGTTATAGATGTAAAGCAGGTATGTAGGGCCGATACCCGAAAACGCGATTGGACGCCGCATCGCATAAACTAGCGATGTCTTGACAACACGGCAAGATATCACAATATTACACCATTGAACCAGGATTCTCCTAGCCTGCTAAAGGTTTACGTAAATAGATAATATATTCACTTTAGTAGCTAGTCAAGTCCCTTAGAAGCTTGGTAATCTCCCCAATCTTACAATACGTCTGCACCAGCTATGAAGTTTTACCATTAATTTACATGTCCGAGCACGCTGCTCTACCGTTTCCGGTTATAATACTGCTCTACACTTTACCGGTGATGGGTAAGTAATATTTGATTTAATTGCAAAATCTCTTATATTTACAAGATGTTTTATCAACTGAATCTATAATTTTCTTTGATATAATGAACACTTAATATAATAAACAATTGATATAATTTTAAAATAACTAATTTTTTAATCATAACTTAACGTACGTTGAATATAAAATTGTTTGATACACCACTCAAAAGACATAAAACATTTTTAGTCTAATATGATAAAACAAAATAATAATAATATTTTCTATCCTAGTTAGTAATCTGAGGAGTGCATAGGTATACCTAGTAACTGATTACCACCTGCCAAGATAGCTCGACCTCTTATTTCTGGGTGGTTATAAAAACAGTAACCACGAAGTCTTAGGCGGGAGCGGAGCTAGCTAAACTCATTTTTTTTACCTCAACGAGTCGGATTACCCTGAATCGGGGTGTTAACCATAATAAACGTTATATCAAAAGCGTTAATGAAATAAGTTTCAGACTATAATATAAATGTTATATGTAAAGAAATTATATCAACAGTTGGTTTATCTCACGTTTATTATATCTTGTGAACGTTATTGAAATGAAAATATAGCAAATAACTTTACATGATATGAGATGCACCCAACGGTACACGAGTGCAATAATATTAAACTTATTGGTTTTACCATTGGCGAGACAATAAAATACTAGCGATCCATCAGTACAGACTTAGGCCCAAGTGCACCGACAAAAAGACGTCCGTTATCTATTTTTCAGAATCGATTATCTACTTAATTACTTAACAGTCCTTAACGGTGACCATGGGTGTCGAGCTAGGTTGAGATAATGGACTGTTAAGGGTCCGTAACCCCCCTGTTATGGTGGTGGTTCTGAAAAATAGATAACAGACGTATTTTTGTCGGTGCACTTGAGCCTTTGACGTTTTCTTGTATGTATGTACGACACAGAACTAGGACTGAACACTAAACATTAGTTGTTCAGATATAAATCAGCGACCTATACAGTCCACTGCAACATAACGTCGAATCCTAACCGGTTTCGTTATGGTAATTGCAATATTGAAACGTAAGTATTACGGAATGATTAAATAATGATTGTTACTGGTGAAACGACCGCTTCCTAGCACACTGTTTTATAGATTATGTATGTTAAGCTTTTATCTCAATAGCCCGTGTCTTGTAGTATGAAAATGCACTTACTCGTTCGATGGATACAAAACAATGCTATTAGTAGTTAGGACGAAGGGCTGCAACAGTGCGGTGAATAATATATTTTATCTTTTTGTAGAGCTTTTTCAACTCACGAAACCAGGTAACACCACACCAGGCCACACACTAATTTGTTTTTTTTTCTAGTGGCCTTTTGTTTTTCTGGTGATTGGAGTTGCCAGAATTTTATGAGGGATCGAGCTGACGTTCACCCATTTTGTCCGCTTACACGATTCGTATGTGTTAATAAGCTAAGTCCCTTTACCGTTCACGACTGTATTATGGGCATACAAGTGGGCTCCCGATCTAACTCATATCAATAAAAAAGAAAATTACGTGTTTATGTCTGGTTAACGAAGACCCGCGTAGTTCTTGACGTTGAACTGAGGTTGTGGTCACGGAAATTGTCTAACAAAGTAACCTCGCCGAATGTCATTGTCGTTTCGGCATTCAGTCGGCAGACTGAATCGAACGTAAAAATACATGTATATTGCCGTTTTTGTTTACTAAGACTAATTAATTCATTTGTTATCAGTTGTTGATAGTAAATAACTTATTCTAGAAAAAAATAAATGTTCTTAATTGTATTTTATTTTTCATACAATAGAAATCCAAATTCTAATACATTTTTCATTTAGACTCTAGAGATATTAGAGAATGGAGGCACAATTGTATTATTATTAATACTAAGCTATACTTTTCGCCGCTTTCCATTAGGTGGCATTATAAAGTCCAGCACTAGCTTATATTGAGTCAAAAGAACTATTCAACATATATATTTCTAGAGGACGATCACTATACCCAACCAAAGCAAATAGCAGCCTTCCTCACTAGTTGTTCAGAGCAAAAAACTTACTCGAAAGCTTCCATCGAGTTTCAATAAAATATATCGCTAGATATGTCTAGCGATATATTTTTTTATTGAATTTCTGATGTTAAAAAAGCGTATCAATACATAAGCAAAAGTCGCAAGTCACAAATGGCTAGATCCAGATCAATTTACAAACACCTTTTATGGAAACGGAAACCTAACCCGATTGTCGCACTCAACCGGTGAGTGTCCCTTTCAATTGCAAATAAAAACGCACATGAATATAAATGGTCAATTTAAAAAATCTATGTACCTACTGTAGGTATATTAAAGTAGGTTGTCAGTGTGAAGACTAAGTTGTGATGATTCAAGGGTGCTTTGTACACACCGCCCGAAAAGTTTTAAAGAAAATATAATCACGCTAAACAATAAATAATTAATTTAATGTTGTAGATTCCCTGAACAGAAGTCCTTATGTTGAACAGTGTTAGAGTTCAATTAGTAATTAAATTATATTGTTCTCATTAATTTAGCTTTATGTTCAGAAATATTAGGCACTTTATTCATATTCATATATTCACTTTAATCTTATTGTTAGGATATTGATTTGTTAATTAATTGAGTATATTAAAAGTTAAATGCCACAATTATTAATATAAACTTTATAATTAGTATTAAAATATATTTGAAGAGTAGCAAACCGAAGTTACGAACCGTTTTCATCCTTATCAGTCTGAAGACATCCAATACTGAACATACGCTTCCCCTTATTGCCAAAATTCCTACGCTTTGTTCAGCAGTGGACTATCCCGTCTGATGATGATAAAGATAATCAGCCTATATATGTAGTCGACTTTCGTCTGTACTGAATTCCGAATAATGATAAGTAACAAATCAGGATATAATTGACAAACGACATTTTTTTCTATTTTCCACTTTTTGCCACTTTGAATTCACCTTCGCATTTAACTTGAAAAGAGTTAAAAATAATCACAACGTTCACACGGATATGTATCTTTTCTATTGAAGTGATTCGTTCCCGTCTAATGATTATTTAAAGTTATGTGTAAGTGAATGTTGTATTTAAGTTATGTGTAAAAGTACATTGTATAATGGTTATAAGAAGTATACAGAATGTACCAAACGTGGTTGGTGAGTGCAATAATGCAGTATTTGTTTATTCGTGCTAACTTATTATGTAAGTATATTAGGTAAAGTAAAAACAATATTTTCTAACTTTTTAAAAATGAAATATAGTTGATTGTCTTATAGCTTAGATTTTCTTATTTTATTCAATAAATACCCTGGAAAACCTAAACGTATATTTTCTATCCTCGCTCAAACATATACAGAATAGATATATACAAATATTTGTTTGTTAAACTCTGTTTAACACAGTGTGTTGTTTAGTTGCTACTTATCGTGATTACTTGCATTTTATGTGGATTTTCATCCCGGAAAAATACACGAGTACGATACCGCTGTTTAGCTTCCAAGCTAAGCGGAATATAATTAGTAACAGTAAAATACTGAAATTTCATTTAAAAAACATTACTTAATAAGGGTAGAAAAATAAAGATGTATCAGTTTAAATATTACTCTCTCTCTCTATCTCTCTAATGAAAAGCTCTATACTGATCAATAACTTTAAGAAAAAAATGATAAAGATGCTACTAAAAATAATTCGCGAGAGCATATCAAAACAAAAGAAACATCGCATCGCATTTAAAGTGATAAAAATCGATGGACACGCGATGGATTACCGTTAAAAGTGGCACAAATCACTTACGATTTCGTTGCTTCGAAAGGGAATGTCAGAGTCGCGAGCGCACACGATCACCGTCGACGCACACACTGGCCAGCATTCGCACGCGCGGTCCAACCGTACCCCACCTTAAAGGCTTTCTTCTGAATCCAGCCCGTTTTTAGAGATCACCGATAGCGTGACAGTGGGGTTGCGTCACAATACCATGTCGTAATTCTGTTTCGGCGAATTTGAATTGCAAGTGTCGGGGTGCTCTAATAAACAACGCATCGAGATTTTGAATGCGGTATTCGAACCCTCTTCCTCAGGTCTTATCGCATATTTCACTTCTTTGTACGAAATATAATAAAGTCCTTGACCGCAATCTAACATGATATAAGTAATATCATGGGACAATCCACACACGGTCATCTGATCCTAAACTAGGCAGAGCATTTTTTGTTGGTTTATGGGGAGGAAACCTTCAAAAGGTACCCGAACTCTGTAGGGGCGAAGGCCGGATTATGCGGCATTCGAACCTCAGACGCTCATTAGATCACGTCCCGGGGAAGAAACTAGGCAGAGCCTGTAACTATGGTATCCAAACTTATTTACTCTTTCTCAATTATTATTATTTACTCTTCCTCAATTACTCTTTCTCTCTCAATTATTATTATTTACTCTTTCTCAATTACTCTTTCTCTCTCAATTACTTATATATTCTTTATTTCGTAAATACATACTTATAGTGTGTCTAACCAGATCCTACTTCCTACCTTACCTATTTCTTACTTCTGAAAATTAGCCCCAACCCAAGACAGAAAGATCACGATGCTTTATGCTCCATCTTTCGTCATAGTTAACCCCCAAAATCAGAATCAGTTAAGTAATTAGAAAATGTGATTAACACACATCCATAAACATATATAAAATTTTATGTGACCATCATCTTCTTACAGAATGCTAATGCATGATACTTAATGTTATTGTGCGTCACTTAATAGTCACGTGGTAATCCACGTGATTACTAGGACCATTTCACCTACCTACCCACAAATAATTTATATATGTATATACGCGTACTCATTTATATTTATACTATCTCACAGGGTACTTAATTATTATGCTTGCGGCTGTGTTTAAGATTCTTAAGTCAGGTCCTTGTTCCGAAAACATTTACCCAAATTACATTTAGTAATAGGCCTTGATTATTGTAATATAATCAAAAATTGGAATGTGAGAGACATCAGAGTCAGAAACTCAGTGGTACTCTTACATTCATTTTATTTTTTGTTGTTGTAAAGTTCTCATCATCATCAGCAGCCGAAACACTTCCATCAGTACTGAAGAAAGCCCTCAGAAGGGAGGGGTTGCCATAATTCCCACGCTTGGCAGGCGTCTTGGGGATCGCAGTACCTATAGGTGGTAGGTAATCCAATAGAAAGACGCTGCTGCCCGTCTTCTTGTTTTCCATTAGTCGCCTCTTACCCGGACACCCCATGGGCTTTAAAGTTCTATTGCTTCGTATTTATATCTATTTTCTGTACCCAAAACTCATATATTTTCATGAGTCTGCGTTTATTGGAAATAGATGCAAGAAATATACATTTTACTAGCTAACCCGATACCCGCGCAGCTCCGCTCGCGCTCTTTCACTTGTGAATATAAACCATTCTCGAATCCCCTTGAACACACACAAACAATTTCATCAACACCGGTTCAGCTGTTTAGGAGGAGTTCCGTGACATACATACGTACAGTAGAATTATATATATAAAGATAAAGAATGACCTCAAAGGTATATATCATATTCGTTATTAGCTAATTTTAGAATTCGTATTTTAACGCTGACAGTTTCGTAAAAATAAAACTTTCAAACACGTTTCAAACGGTATCCTAAGCCTAAATACATTATTATAATACCTACATTGTTTGTGTTTGGTTTTATTTCTTTAATGTATGTACGCGTAATGGGAGCAACTGCTTATAGTTTGCTTAGTATTAATTAAATGTGCGATTCAAAATCTAAGTTTAAATAAATAAAAATAAACTATCTGAACTTTCTGTTTGTGCACTAATAGGTTTTAAATTATATTTAATTGACGTGACTAAGTTTCATTAAAAGAATATACATTGAAATTATAACAATATTTTTATAACTGAAATAATATAGTTAAAACGTCGATGTAACTAAGAACAATTATAAAGTGCATGAGTGCAAGTGAAAACGAGTGCCAAATTACCGTTACTTGGCAAGTATGTTTTATTCAGCTTTTTCGTCTTAAGTTATTTCAAATAGTTTTACCTATAGCCAATTCGCTTAAAATACTATACGCAAGAACTCCGTGGACACAAGTCTCTTCCCTAAACGGTTCAAACATATAATTTGGTTTTCGCCGCTTGAGGCATTCTTCGAAGACACCGGTTCAAACCCAGCTCAGTATACCGAAAGGGGCCAATTATCGCCACATGCTGCATCACAAACCATCCTCTATTACTAAATGTAGGTCATTCTATCCAGTCTCTTACCTTCGTTACTTAATAGCTCGTATGACTCCAACTGTCGCAGTCAGAGTCCGTTAATGAGTCATTACCTCATTCCTAACTAAAAAAATGTATTGTTATCATCGGTTTATTACCGGGCTTGGTCGCGACAGTGAAACTGCGGACAAAATTATTATTAATCAATAAAACGATAATCGCGATTTTGTTTGAAAACTGGTAAAGTTTTCGTGACCGCGATAGTAATATAAAGGTTTATTTTACTTACTGCAAGTGACAAAGTCATTAGGAAATCTATGTATTAATAATAAAATATCTTGGTACAATCCATACACCAGTGTAACAGACAACTGATATGTTCATAAACACAAATGTTTGTCTTGGACGGGAATCGAAACCACGACCTTTTAGGTAGCAGGCAGGGGCGTCTAATCACACCTCTAACGGGCTTCTCAAAATATTCAATTATAATAATTTATTCATATGTGTAATGAATGTGTAATTAAGATAATTTAAAGTAATCGTTGATTTGTAATTATAAATAGTTATTTTCAATACAGGGCGTGTCGGAGTGGTAACGTGACTCGTTAATTAGTTCGCCCTTCTCATCTTCACTCATCATAATCAGCAGCTGTAAAGGTCCACTGCTGAACTAAGGCCTCCCCCTTAAAAGGGTGGTGATTTGTCCTCTATGAGGTGACGCTGTTCTGGCGGCGGAGGGACCAGCATATGTCTCTTGCTGCCAGCAAATCGCGACTGGACAATCCACACATAACACACACTAGACAGAGCCTGTAGGTACTATGATAACCATACAACTAATATAAATAAAAAAATAAAAATAAAATAAAATAAAAAAAGCCATTAATTCCATATCTCATAGAAATAGTAGTAAGTTAGTGATTGTTAGTAGGTATTTTTAATCTAGTAGTTAGTATGGTTAGTTTTCTTTTGCTTCTGAGATATGGATCCCTCTTCGGGTGAAGGCCTCCTCCAATGCCGTCCACGCTTCCCTGTTCCTGCCTGTATCCATCCATTCCTTCCCAGCTATTTGCATGATCTCATCAGCCCACCGTCTAACTGGCCTACCGACACTCCTTTTCCCCAGTGGTCCTTTCCATCGTGTAGCTTCTATAGTCCACCTTTTATCGATATATCGTGAGACATGTCCGGCCCATCGCCACTTCAGTGTCAATGCGTGTTTAAGCGCATCTGTGACCTTTGTCTTCTGCCTTATTTGTTCGCTTCTTATTTTTTGTATTTTACGAACTTTTAATATGCTTCTTTCCATTGCTCTTTGGGTGCTTCTAATTTTCTTTCAGTGAAAATTAGAAGCACTGATACAAATACTTACATTATATTACATATATGTATATTGTAAATACATAGGTACCTACTTATTTTTATAAATAACGTCCAGACGCAAGGTGGGAATCGAACTCACGACCTATTATGTAGCGGTCAGGGTGTCTAACCAACCACTAGACTAACGGCAACGGGCAGTCATACAAGCCTCTATCCAAGGCTTCATCACAGCTTATTTTGGGGTAAGTACTTGTGATTTCGTCTAAGCACTCAGCATCCACTATAAAGATACCTGCAATTTTTTACATTTATTGTATTGGACAAAAAAAAATGATTTGCAAAGATGGGAATTTTCTATTACTTATTGATGACATTCTTATTCTCTTCACTACATAAAAACAATCTGAATTGGCATGGGTCGCAAACTGCAAACATTTAAATGATATAATTTGCTAAGTATGTTTCGTAACCGGTTAAGTATAAAATGATATAACTGCATAATGCCTGTTTGTACAGGTAGGTATATGCAAAACATAAAAAAGATATCTATATACAACTTTCTCTTCCGGTATGAAGGCACTCGATGGCTTTTTTCATATTTCAATGCGTGAGCCATGTACTTCGTACTGTAATTACGATTGACTGTTTAATATTTTTATTTTATTTTATTATAAGTTAGAATCAAAATTTAGCAATATTGTTCGAAAGATGATCAATCGGAGTTTGATTGGATGATTTATACACATAAATATCATTTCATTCTTTTTCTTGTAAGTAACGTGGCTTGACCAATTATAATAAGATTAATATAAAACGTCTGTCATTATTCCAAGTTGGTTGTTGGCAAAACGCGCCTGCTAACTAAAGTTCTAGGATGGAACTCAGCCCACTCGTTGTTATATCAACATAAATGTATGAGTACCTACGTTACTGGAATTTAAAATCATGAAAATGTTAAAAAATAATATGGTGTAACATTGACGTAATTATATCGATTGTGAATAAAAACAACAATTTAGTAAAAGATAGAAGAAATCGATGATACCTGCTATAATTACTATAATTATCCTAGTTATCAAGTAAATTTACAAATGGATCTTTATTTTAGGCATCTGATCTGTGGCCTATATAAAAGCAAAAAAATTACAATGCAACACATACAACAAACCTATCTCCCTTATAACAATACAATAAGAAGAACTACTAAAAAGGTATTTACAAAATCTTATTCTTTTTAACCCCCACCCAGGGGTGTTATAAGTTTCACGGTTATATCTGGCTGTCTGTCCCATCGTAGCGCTAAGTATATAGTGTATTATCTATGGTAGCGCTCTAATGAGTGGCCCGGGTTTGAAGGTCGTTTTTTTATTTGAAAGCTGGCTTAATCGATACCCACTGAATTTGATCTTGATTGATAGGTTTTGACGAGTAGTTGGCAGGAAATTCATTTTAATAGTTCGTTCTACCATGTCGGGGGTATTTAAAAAAATACACTTGTTAACATGTAAGTTACGATATTGAAAGTGGTTTAAAGCAGGAGGAGGATGACTGTTTAATACGGTAAAGAACTAATTATATCCTTGTCATAACTTTTCCATCTTTGTTCCATATTCCCTGCAGAGCATCCTCAGATTATTCAATTGAACTTTGTATCATCATCCTACGCAAAAAACGATATATCGCCCAGACGATAAAATTAACAGTATGCTTAAAAATTCTAAATCCTCCGTTATTATAACGCCAATTTGCCTAATTTCAACAATGATAGACCACATAGGTACGAGTATGTCATAATTATAAATTGCTTACACTATTTACGCGTGGAGATCCAGTTGTACAACGCTTGTCAAATATTAAGATTTATTTAGTCATAAATTTTACTGTCAATTGCAAAACGCCAGGGGTGTAATTTAGCCGTTTACGATAAAATCTCTCGTTATATTTTATTAAAATTTATCAGTTGACTATCTGGCGATTGACAGATGCTTGTGATTCTACGCTGATAGTTATTATTAATTTAAATATTAATTTAATTATTTGTTTAGAGTAGTAGGTATACAAAATTCGGCTTCTCTCGCTAAAATTGCCCGTTAATTTCATTAAGTGAAAGTAACCAACACAGACCTTCTCAAGTTTAACATTTTGGGCAAATATTTGACCGTGAACTTAAGACAAAGCAGTTAAATACGATCTTGTAATATTGGCAGCCCAGAATAATCCACTCAGGGGCCTTACCATGGACTCTTATAGCAGGACAGTCTAACACGAGAAGCTAATTAGCGTGACAATAATATGGTCACGTGACCACTCACCTGTTTGGGTGACGTAATAGCTGGGTGGTCTGCTAATTAGTGCGCCCATGGTAAGTACACAGGTCACTTTTCGTGCTAAACTGTCCTGCTATAAGTGTATGAATTTTATCACAACCGGATAAGAACTTCCTGGAGGACCATGAATGATGTGGAGGAATTTATCTGGTAAAAACCATATAACTGATGTTCTCCATGACATTACTCTGACAAATATGAACCGATTTCGATGATTCTTTTTTTATTCGAGAGAGTAAACTACTATGATGATTCCATGCAAATTTCATTACGACCGGATAAATTGTTTCTGAGTTTTTGAAGAAACAATTGAATTATGTAAAACTATGTAGACGATAATGTGATATAATAATGATGTCATAACCTACCTAGATCATTTTACCGTCTTCGATGGTTCAATCTTTATGTATGAAAATATCACTAAAAAGTATAAAATAAAAAAATTAAAAAAAAAATCGAATCAACTTCAATAACATTAAAAAGTATAAAATAATTTAAATATTATTTAAGTTGGTGCCAAATATACACAGCAGGTACGCTAACACCAACTTCAATAATATTTAAATTACTACTTTTTAGTGCTATTGAAGTCGGTTCAATTTTTTTTTAATATTTTTATAGTCAGATGTAAGGTGTTTAACGAGTTTGTTACAAATTCAACCATGTTGTAATCCGGCGGAAGCGAACAGTCGTTTAAATTTTAGACAGAAATTTTAACATTACTGGGCAGTCTTAGCATGTCCACTATCTTATATAGTAGAAAACAAAACGCGTTTGTCTGTCTACTTTCACCATAATTTGATATTTTAGTCCGGATAGTTAATGTGTTTAATAGGTACATAATAATATTGGCCCCCTGTCAATTTTGACACCAGCGGCCAATCTTTCATAAGATCAGCCATCGCGGGAGATATTATAGTGCACAAGTGCTTGCGTAGACACAAGTGCATTCTCTCTTCTTTTTACACTCTCACATCTCGATGGGACGAAAGAAGACCGACACTAACGGGTAAAGTTCAGGTGCAAGACCGACTTTTTACATGCCCATCCCACGCATGTATCATCTTACTTTCCGGAAAATCAGGAGATCGGGTTCCATTGTCCTAGCTAATGAGGAAAAACAACACAAAATCGTTGTTCCATGCATGATTTGAAGCCGCGACGGCATATTGCATAGCAGGCTTCCCACAGCACCACGAAGGCTACTAATAGGTACATTATCATCATCATCAGCAGCCAAAAGACGTCCACTGCTAAACAAATGCCTCACCCTTAGGGGGTTGCCATAATCCCCACGCTTGGCAGGTGTTTTGGATATCATAGGTGGTAGGTAATAAAATAGAAAGACGCTGCTGCCCGTCTTCTTGTTTTCCCTTAGTCGCCCGATAGTCCGACACCCGACGGGAGGAGATGGGTGGGAGGATGCTATTCTTACCCGGAGACCCCACAGACTAATAGGTCCCTATTGGACCTTTCAGGTTTTGAATCTTAAAATGTAGGGCGAAGCAGCTACGGTTTACGTGTAGGTAGACCTACGATACATAAATGTGTACTAGGATTAATACATAAAAACTGACGCATGAAGCCGTTGCGGCTTGCTAGTATATTATATAATAGAGTCCGCTCATTCACAACTGGTTAGCTAAATAACACATGAAATTAACACTATTTAAATATTAGACCTTGAAGATTAGTATGGGAATTAGGACAAATTTTTATTCAACAATAAGTATATTTCATGCTTAAAATTATTTTATCCGCTTTTCTTCACTCAGCGCTACCCTAAAGCCATTATGGGAATATCGAAATCTAAATGATACACTTCGAAAAATCGTAATTAGTAACAGATTTAAGGTTTCCTAAGATCTTGTTTTTTTTTGTTTACGTTACTCTTCCAAATTAGTAACATGTTAATGATAAATCTGTTTTTGATGTCGACATGAATACCACTAAGTTATTCAAGTACTCTCGCGGTCGCGGGCGAGGTAAGCGCACGTAACATTGTTCAAACAATTTTGATTGAAAACTGGTACACCGTTCATGTCTGCGATAGTACAAGCAAGTTAATCAGCATGATCTTCTAGGGCTAAATATTTCAGAGTGCAACTGCCGAACATATTTATTATTTATGTATACCATTCTAGAAGGCTTTTTCAAGCACACGATGTTTAACCGACTTCAAAAAGGCGTTACTTTATTCACATGTCTATATATGTAGGTAGTATTAATAAAAATGCGTAATATTCACACATGTTAGTATATGTATGTGGGCATCTAAGCAAATGCACCAAAATTCAGCGCTGTGTGTGTGTATGTATGTAGGTTTGTCCACGAATTTCTCAGAAACTACCAATCCGATTGCGATAATTCTTTTTGCAATAGTTTTAATATATTTCAACTTAGATATGAGTACAAGTTTAAAAAAATAATGGACTACCTATTGGTAAGTTACTCTAGCAAAGAGCCGTCTGTGTTGCGCGATCGTGCTGATATCTTGATAACGTAACCTAAGTCACTAAAAATAAATAACGATTAAATAACGAAAATACTTATATTGAAGTCGGTTCCAGCTGGTCCTAGTGTTATCTAACTAACAACATGATACTATTTATTTATTTCCGCCGATGCCGTGACGCTGTGAATATTATTAATTTTAGTACCTATTTATTATTTTTTATTTTTATTAGTACCTACGTAAATCTACTGAAAAAAGTCGATATTGATGTACTACATGCAAATACACTATCTTATTAACAAAAAAGTGTTTCAATATAAACTATGATGTCTTTAAAAGTGATAGAACCTAAAAATCAAGTAAAATAAAACAAAAGGAATTAGGTATTGCATTTATTATTTACAATACATAAAATAACTAGAATGTTGATAATAAAATAACAATATACTTCATCATTGCTTCAAATCTGTTTGAAAAGTCTTTCAGTTAACAAGGACGTATTTTATCATTTTGAACAATTTTATAACCAAACGTTACACATTTCATAAATTTGGGACATATCATTTCACTAGCCAATCTTAATGTATTATAAATTTCAGAAATTGGAGTATGACAATGTCACTTAAAAAAAACCACACAGGTCAGTGGTTTTTATTGGATATGCTCCGCCAAATAGTCTGACCGGCGTCTTGCTCCAATCAATGAACAGCATCTCATTCCCTTGCAAATTAGATTCCTCTAACGAACATTTCTTGTAATTCTGAATAATGAATTCTATGCCAAGATTTTTAGCTTTTACCGGCGATAATATATGTGTCATATCGATGCTCTCATCCGGCTGTACATATAACACACGATCGTATAACTCGATGTTTTTGCAAATTCGCGGTCGTAATGATGATGGTACATCAGCATAAAACTCGTTGTCTATATCAGATCTGTATTTGATTATATCAGGTATGCTATCATCTCCACCGACAAAACTAAGTTTTTTCTGTTCCTCATTAATGCCGATAACTTGACGTTCATTCAATGCGTTACCTATTTTCACTTGCGTATTAAAACTATTTCTTTTCTCGTAATTCATATGTGCATTGATCCTGTTTTTATATTTATCGTTTATTTTATTGCCCTGTGTAACTTTATGTCCAGGTAAAAATCCATGGTTATACTTGAGAATTGATATAGAATCTTTGTTATGATCTGATTGATCGGACACCGTTAAAGCTAACTCACGCCCCTTGAGGATAGATTCGTGTTCATCTGGCATGACCTTACGTTGCTCATGCTTGTATTTTAATCTTACGGATGGATGCTTTTTATTTGCTTCAGCTATTTTTTCCTCAATGGCGCTATTACTATCCTCAGAATCTATGTTTATTTTACGAGGTGTATAATCATTGCTGTATGATTTTACATTGTGCCACTTATTGCCATTAGATAAACTCTTTGTATACATGTTATCACTTTTGAGTGAGTCAGTAGATTTGGTTGCTTGAGTGTTTTCCGTGCAATATTCTAATGGCTTCAAAAATGGAAGTGTGCTTAAAAAGTTATTTGCCTGTAAATCAAAATCTTTTAATTTAGTTCGTTTATTAAAAAGTTTTGTTTTAAAAAGGACCTCAGTACTACCATCACTGCTTTCTTCAAGCTCTTGACTATCGACGTTTCTGTAAAATCTGTGCTGCATGTGTTTCTTAGTAACTCCTCTGTTTGTAATTTCAGCATGCTTAAGCTGCGTTCGTGCGTGAGATTTTAAAATATGATTTCTTAAGTCATCTTCTAAGATTTGCAGATTTATTTGCGGCATCTTCTTGAGGACATCGAATTGTCTCTCTACTATTTTCTTTCTTTGAAATTGCAATGGGGGACGCAGTTTGGTCGTTTTAAACTCTGACGCGTAAGGGAATGTGTCCGTTGTTTTAACCAGTGGTATTGTTGGAGGAACTTTCTTTTTATCCTTAGAGTAAAATTGGATATTTTTAAGGTGATTTAACACACTCCCTGCAAATTTAGAACTTGTCCATTGGCCATAAACTTTGCTATTCTTATCTATAGGTGGAGGTGTTTCATATTCATATTGTTCCTTTAATATTTTATTATTCAAAGATTTACCTGGTTCTGTGGGCTCCACACTTAATTTGTAAATAGATTTGGAAATAATCGGCTTCTCTGTATTAAATGTTTTCGAATACCCTTGGCTAGATACAGGTGGCGGAGTTTCATACTCGGATAACGATACATCTGACTTCCCTAAACTAGGTAGTGCCTTACTTTTCTTTGTTTGTATATTAAATTTACTGGTATGCCCATATTGACTTAAATTCCAAAGATTTAAAGTATCTTGTGTTTTACTCAGCGGGGTGGTTGGGTAATCAAAAACGTATTTTTCGTCCGATGTACCGAATGCTATGCTTGGCTGTTTGGTCGATGTGAGATGAACACCGACTTCATGTTCAATGAAGCTATGAGGAGTTCTGAACCTTACAAAATTTTTCGTTGCATCTGTAAGCTGGGTCATTTCAAAATTATGTTTTAATTCGTCTGTTTGTAAATCTCTTAAAACGACATATTTGACGTTGTCTGATTCACCTTTTATTTTATTTCTAATAAAAGGTCTTTGTAAGTACCTAGGATTACTTCTCATCGTATAGTTCTTTTCAATAGTTGATACTAAAAACATATTGGCTCCAAATATTTCTCCTTCTAAACCATTTTGAACACCTGCAACATTTTATTATTATGTAATAAACAACAAAACATACTATGTATTTTCTTTCTGTTTGTTACGATGATTACCATTGTCATCCGTTCCATAACCTACGATAACGCTGCCGCCTTCTGGCAGCACATAACCTTGAAGCTGTAACGTAAAATAAGTTACATTAAAATATAGGTCAACAATATTGCAACTTAACAATTATAAAACTTAATTCCTTTCAATTAACGCATGGATAGTCTAAACACCTTGTGTTTCACAATATGTATTGTCAAGGTATTGATTAGCCGCAGGTAATCGTGATACAAGTGATGGAGCCGTCTCTATGGATACTCACTATAGCCTTGTCTAGAGATCTAGTTTCGTAAGAGCTGTCTACGTCGATTTATCACATAATAATCTATGTGTCCAGTCGTGACCAGGGTGACCTTCGTCGACCAAATAAATTCATGTGGTTATTTGTCTTCACTGGTATTTTGGCTAACTGATTTATTTATATTGGTTCTTTAACATTTGAACTTCTTAACCCCTCATTTTTTATAGTACGGTATAATGAATGAGGCTACAAGCGGTCGTTAGTATTATAATCATAGTGCATATGATGCTTACATTCTGTGATACCTCGCAGGTCACTAGGCGGGCATCTAGATAGAGTGCCCACGTGCCGTAGTCCGACTGGTAAGACAGGCACACGTGGTGCCACACGTCCTTCATTATATCTACCATGGCGCTCGTTGTGACCTTCCCGCCGAATGACACTTTCATTTGCCGGCCGCCAGAGTCAAGCCACAGCCTTACAACACGGTTGTTGCTGTTAGCTAAAACATTTATCAAATATATTGCCTCAGTGTTGGTATTAAATACATCACTTATTGGACCATGAAGTCGCACCTTATTGAGTGCACATCAATTATGTATGTTTCCATATTTGCCCTAAATTTTCGTAATGTACTCTTAGTTATGAAATGCATTTTACAATTGCTTGTCAAAGTTTACTTCAATGACTTTCAACATGAAAACTATGTCGTTATCTAATCACATTACAGTGAATCTGTCATTAGAAATAGTTCAAGATCAAGATCGGTGAATATATATAAAATAATTATAGCGACTTTTTCCGGGATCTTAGTCCATGACGACAGTAAAATTGTATCCCCTGCATAATCGAACATTTATGTAGATTCGCACTATATCACTTTCTTTGCGTGTTAAGTTAGTGACATTGCCATGTCTTAACTTAGCGCGTAACTGGCTGCCTAAACAGCAGTAGGTGAAAGCAATAATAAAGGCGTCACATGCATCAACACTGATAGGTACATTAACATAAAATCAAAAGCTTTCTAGTTATAAATACACAGAACTAATGTCCACTTATCCGGAGCAGCGTTGTGTTATCCCTAGAAGAGACTTTATAATAATAATATATCAAGATAATCATAAATATCATCTTTGCAAAGCATAATCTCTATAAATTTATTTTATTATAATATTTTGAAACATATGTGACGAAAGTGAAGCCAAAAGAAATCCAAAAGTTGTGCAACTTAGGACCTACATAGAGCAAGTTCCGATTTAAGGGGGTCAAATTAATTATATTAATGCAATACATATTTGCACAATATTTTTTTATTAGTGCTCACGACACTGGTTTACTTTCTATAGTATAACGAAGCGACACGTTTCTTAGCAGCCTTCATAATTTATACAAGTAAAGACGATTACCCTTCAAAATCTTTAAAAAAAAAGTACGTGCAGATATAAGCATTTCTTCAGGTTTTTCCCTTGAGACACAGTATGAATCATGAGAAAGTGGTATCTTTTAAGTATTTGATGGTAGGTACTAACCTATGTATGAGAAAATACTCTGGTTGCCAAAAAGATCATAAATACGAAACCATGTGCAGAACGTGAATTCTCTCAAGGGCGGCGTCTCGATGTCGTATTGCAGAAACTGAAATTTAATTTCTTTGTATTGATAGCTAACACCACATTTACTGTGTAACAAGAACTTAACAATTAATTATATCGCTAATCAAAACAGTGTTAGTGACCTAAAACACTATTATGTAGGCCCGTGACGTTTGTTCTGAAAATTTGATTAATGGACGTCGGTCGTCTAAAACTTGTAAGTGCAAAATTATCAAGAAAGACCGCGCTGTGTACTGCTTTCATGAGTAAATATTTATATTTCAAAACATTCTTTGTTAAAGATGATTGATTCGTCTTTAGTGCGGCGATAAGAGATGGGCCAACACATTGTTGCCAAAAAATAATTGACGAACTTATAACAAACCTGTGCGTATCCTTTCTGGTTGAGGACTATTTTGTAGACTGGCCTATTAATCGTCGAAACGCGCATTGTCATGACACTCAACAATAAGATCACCAACCAAGGCATTACGAATGACCTAGAAAATGCCACAAGTATTTTATTAATTGATCATTAAACGTATTGGAAACAAATTTAATATAATTTATTGATATATCTACATATTGAGCCACTTTAGCTTAAGGCCTCAAATGTTAAATAATGGAAATCACTTCTTAAATGTCGATGCTTTCATCAGCATAACGGATCGTGCACTGACGACTGTTTGCTGTTGTTTGATTGTTAATGTTGATAATTTTATGTTTGTAAACCGCAGCGTTATTTTCTTACTATACATTGTTGTGATACTATTGTTGTTAGAGGGTTGTACATAATTTATATTTCCTGATAATAACATTTTCATTATCCAATGTCGAGCTGTCGATGATTAACCTTTGAGATATTGCGATGCTGGTGGAGAAATGTTTATGTGTGCGCGGAATGCTCAAGATTCTTGTCATGTTATCTCGACGTTGTGTCAAAGCATTGCCATAGTAAAGGGCTTGTAAACATTCTTGTTATTCGTAAATTCGTCAAATTATGCATTTTCAACTGGATGATATTTATATAAGTAGCATAGTAGTGTTCACCTGTACCAATGTAGTATCATTTTCATTATAATCATAGCCTAGATCGACATAATTATTAAACGCAACCTAAATTGTAGCAACGCTTGCAAGCTTCCCTACAAACACATGTTTGTAGGACAGGTTATGTAACCTGTCTTACCAAATATGAAAGTGCCCTGATCATAGTACCTACGGTGTTCTAGTTTTAAAAACCAGTTTAATTTTAGGTCAAAGCACCGGCTTACTACATCGGCAACCAGGCACCCAGCACCCTTCCACGAGGAGGGTCCATGCTACGAGCCTTCTCTCCCGCTGCGCCACCTGTCCCCGCAGACCGCGTAAAGACCCTACCCGGAGCAGGTGCGTAAAACACAATATTAAAATTACAAATAATAAACTTCAAGGAATCGATATGCCCACGCTAAAGAATGACAATTATTACGCCGCAAATTAAATCAAGAAACTAGTAGATACTATTTTCTATATAAAAGTACATGGAAATGTGTAAAATTTAATTTTCTCACCTGATCTTTTAAACTCAAATAGCATTGTCGATAATTAAAAGAAAGGTCATCGCAAAGCCAAGGCATCAGTTTTTGGACCATCCAAAACGCTTCTGGGGTGGTAATGTAAAATGGTTTTGGGGTTTTGGATACAAACCAGTGTGTGTGTAGGTCCCCAAGCCCCGGTCAAGCCAGTGCGTGCGTACATCCCAGGAAACGGGTCAGAACGTTGTTTCCCGTTCGCCGCAGATTGCTCCCGCGGTGCAGAGCAACTGTACACTATCCCCGGTAACCCGGCCCGCCTCCTATAAACAAGTTATTTACGCTTGGAACCCCTTGATTTGCTAGCGCTTTGTCTGTATCAAATGTTACTGCGATGATAACAATCTAACTTTTCATTTGTTACCCATTATTATAGTCTTTAACAAAAATATTCTCCAATCAGGAATTATATTACTTTTTTCTAAATGTCTGAACGCTTTTAAGTTTGAGAAGATTGTTCATACCTTTTTACTACAAATACTACTCCTATGGAGTCGCCGCCAAATTATTATTTTTATAATATTTTAATTCCTTTTTTCGTCGATGGGTTGGTAGTATGTGACAGATTAATTATGTACCATCTTGTTTTATATTAAAAATATTTACATACTTATATAATTCGCATGCTTCGTGTATCTCGAAAATATAAGTAGCTTTTTCACCACAATAACTTTATTAAAATTATCTGACCGTGACACCTTGTACCTTCTCTGAATGTTGTATTAACTATAAAAGGATAAAGGCTTTAGCAATATCTTGCTCTGATTTCTAGATAAATGGCCGCTAAGTGACTTTTCTCCTTTATTTGGTTTTATCGTAACCACTAAAATAGATATTGACATTGATTGAGATATTTCTCATTACAGATTCTAACGCTTATTGGGCTCTCTTGTGTGCAAAATTTTAATAAAATATTAGTCATTGATAAACCCTAAGTAGAATTTTCTCACGAAGCGGCTTTTGGGTTATTGTTTATACATGTATTTGAGGTCCGTAATAAATTCCTTCAGGCCATGGTGGTGAAGCGTACATGTCTTCACCGGAGCGTGGAGCCACGAGAGCTCCGTACGAAGACCCATATTACACCCAGTTCTTGGGCCCGGCCGCGGGGAGGTCCAATATTGCACCGGTGATCGACGAGGAGGCAGGGTAATCATGTTTTGTAGTAATAAGTAATAACTGTCGGCATGTTGGTATACTTAACGCTTTTTGATTTTCCTAATGAATATAGGCTTGTTCTTGATCCAACCTGATGATGAGCGATGAATTAACGGTGAATAGTAAAGGGCCCCAAGTTAGTAACAAACGAGGAATCACTGCTTTCTTTCCTTCAACTACCAGCATAACGATTCTAATATAGCACATTTCTACGGTAGGAACCATAACCTTCGCAAATTCTTCTCAAGATGAACGTGACTTGTCTTCTGCTTCCGCAATCTTTTGAGCTTTTCAAATATCAACAATGTTGATTTTATTTCCAGGGACGCTGTCATAATAGATGAATCTTACCAGATGTACGGTGTTAATCCAATAACCTCAGCCCCGCGACCGATGCCGCGTCCGCCATACGACGCCAGGTAACTTGCGAAATTCTGGAGCGACAAACTATATGAATCCTTCGCCACATCCAACATCAGCGTCATAAATAATTTGTATTACAGAGAATTATGTATTGTTTTATCAGAGGTTTTTTTGAACACGTACCTACTACAAATATTAATATTTTTTTCCAATATATTATTGATCAACGATTATTATGACATTGAAACTAGTATCGTAAGCTATGCTAAGCGATATTGTGGCCACAATATAGAACACTATAATGGCTTAGCGATGTAAATATGCTTGCGACATTTTAACTTACCTATTAAAGTTGTTTGTAGATAGGATTTCTATAATTTACTTTTTTCAGAATGCCTCCTCAAGTTGAAGACATGCAACGTCTCCGTGTAGAAAAAATGGAGAGGCAACTTGCAAATCTTACAGGGCTCGTACAAAAAGCTCTTCAGGTCCCCAATCCGAGCGCAGTTCCCGCCGCGGCTCCTCGCCAAGAATTTCAAAATTATCAGCCCCGCCCGACTACCCAAGGTTAGTTATATATGTATTCAAAACTCTATTATACTATAACATTTTTTATACACATTTCTTGCCTTTTCTCGACATCCCTAGCTAAACAATTGACTTCAACTCCTCCGATACAAAATTATAATAACGGACTTCCTTTAATTACTTTGATAAGTCTTTTTAACGTCCATTCGCTAATACCTGTTTTAGATTATTTTAATTATATAGATCTGTAAATTCTGTCTACCCTTATATATTAATATCAAATAAACTTAAAAGCTTATTGTCAAGAGCTTTGTTCGTTAATGTGGCTTGCGTTTTCCTGCACTCAGATGCCGCGCGATTTGTCAACAACGAGAGACCTCCCAAATTAGGGAGAGATAAATTTCGTAAGTGTGATTGGACGCGGTAAAGATTAATGTTGATGCATTGCTAATGTCAAAACAAAAACGTCGCCGATTCAAACAGCAATTATTTTGTTGCCATGTTATATCCGGGAATAACCACGAAGATTTCTCTTGAATTTTCTGTCTAATGCTAGGAATATAACCCGACCATGTGACATCAGTAACTTAAAAGCTACGCGATGGAGATAAACAGAACCGCAAATTGTAGGTTTAGTTCATTACACCTCGAAGCTGCTAGACGCAAAGACGGGCGAGATGCTTCCGCATCAGGGAAAGTGTCGCTTTCACGACGCTGCTAATTGTGTGAAAATCCAAACATTGGACATTCGCAATGCATGCAGCAAACAATATTTATATCACGCCGATCGCTTGCTTGCTAACTCGAGTGATAGTTTTACTTTCAGCTTATGGAAATTGTGTTAAGACTCGTTCATGTTTTTAGAGTATGACCGCAATTTTATGTCTTCATCGCATTTATCACGTAATGAGACGTAGTAAAATCCATTGTAGGTACATCATGTCGATGGTAATGATGGAGCGCTGGAGTTTGACGATTCATAAGTCATTAGATAGAGAAGGCTTGTTACGTAGTTTGTACTATTGCTGGTTTAATTGAAACGTATTTCGATAGTCGTGGTCAATAGTCTCTTGGAACATTGTGGAAAGTTCGACATCGGAATTAGTAAAATTTTATATTATATTCTTTTCTGTCACATGTTTGGGTATCATCACTGCATTTTAACTACATTATCAAGTCACTAACAATTCTGGTATTTGTTATGTAACAGAAAGTCCTTTAAGCGTAATTTACTGTTGTACACTTAATTGCATTACTGTACTAAGCATTATTTTTGTTTATTCACAAATAAAGCAACACAGCTGCTCAAAAGACACTTTGCAAGTGAATCCTAATGTAAAAATCACAAAGTTATGTCTGATTATTGCACCCAATTTGCTATGTATCACAAGGCACAGTATGCCACACGCCATTTTTTAAACATCAATTTTATTTTAGTGTACAGATCTCGACATGTTCCCGTAGTGTATTCTTTGGTAAATTAAAAGCATTGAGACGTCAAACCGAAATGACTACAGAATTCTCGGCTAGCGTTATTTAAGCAAGATAAAATTTATGGTTTCAGAAAAATCTGTATCATTTGAGAAATCGGTGTCATTTAGCGACGATCCACCTGACATGTGCTCCCCGAAGACACATTCGCCACAGCACACAGGTATGAAACACATTATAATTCATTATATAAGTTTAAAACCCTCGTACTACAATTTAAAGTTGTTTGTATCGTAGACTCTGATAGTTATTGTATGGGTCGAAAGTTTGGTACTTACTTAAGTTTAATGTAGTAGAAATTATCCTCGGTGGTGGTTCTTGTGTAGTACCTTCTAAGTATACCTAACTTTACTCGTATTCTGTATGATGAAAGGTAATAATTTTATGTACTTAAAATATGATTCCCTAACTCTGTTTTGGTAAGCGTTTGGGGCTGAATTCAAGTGTAATTACCTAATCCAGACGGTAGTCAGTCGACTCCCCACTGAGAAAAGAAACTGATTATTTACATTGAACATTCATTTGATCAGTTTTATTGTTCCGATTATTATTTAGTTTTTGTTTCATCATCAGTTGACATCATTATTATCATCGACGTTAGAGCGGTTATACTATCGGTTATCGTATTGATAACTTTTTTAATTAAGCACTTCTGAGAATGTAGTGAAAGAGTATGTAATTGTCGTGTTTATGAACTTTATCACGCCATTCTCGAAGCTGCAAATGTCCTCTGCTATAAGTTTCTCTCTGATCACTCTCGTAGCTATGATCATAATCATATTCATAATTCTTGTATTTGATTTCTTTCCGCTTACTTCTTTGCCATAACAAGCCGAAACCAAGCCGACAAAACCGGCTATCAAATCGTCAACTTTGCCGAGGACATCATCTCAAGGTAATCCTTTGATATCCATTGATTTTAATTATTTATTTTAAAACAGCCGACACGTTTACTAATGCAAACATACGTAGCTTGTACCATAACGGATGTGGGTAATTAGATACTGTGACATTGGTAGTACGGTGACGGTTTCAAGTTTGATTACTGTACAAATGCTTCTGAGCTGGTTTGGGTGGACTTGACGCAAATGATGTTGCTGGAATGATGCCAAACAAAACTGACTTATCACGCTTTAATTACTAGCTTAAGCCTTTGGGTTATTTAACTGGCCACAGAATATTATACTGTATTTAATTATATTGCAGAGAGAGACAGGCTGAAGCCTGCCCCGCCTCCAAAGCCTGCTGGCCTCGTGGGTCAGCAAATGGCCCTCGTCCCCCAGAGGACTTACACGATCAATGTGTCGCCAGACTTTTTCAACCAGTTGCGAATCCTGCAGAAACAGAGCCGCGACCTCAGGATAGAAGTAAGTCCAGTCTGTTGATCATTAGTACCGACACCGCGAACGTTTGCGCCAATCAATGCGTTGAGCGAAATTGCCATTTGCGAAAAAACTAACATGAGGTATATAGGTTTCAAGTTCAAAATTCGAGACAAAAGTGTGGTTTGATTCGCAGACACGCAATTTACGACGGTCGACGCTCACCCACGCGATACAGATGAGACAACTGATGGCGGAGACTATCGTCAAGATCGGCGCTATTGCGGCTAGCTTTTGCGAACAGGACCCAGACTCTGTACGTATCGCAATAATTTCTGGACACAACACATGGACACTTCTTTTGTGTATAAAATTACGAATGGAAACATATTTTTTTAGCAGTTAACCAGAGAGGAAGAAATATACAGGCAAGATATGCTGTTACTCGAAAATGATCTGTATGAGTTGGAGGCCACTGTTGAACGTCTTCGTGGCCAAGCCGCTAATAGGTAAAAAAAAATTAAGCACACAAACCTAACTACGATCAAAAGGCACTTACTTCTTACACAAATTTCGTCACACATAAAAAACGCAATTTTGCGATTGTCGGCCTCTTTATTATTTTTTTAGCTTTTTTTACAAGTGTCTAGTTTTAATTTCCAATTCATTCAATCTAATTATTCTAGAAAATGCTATTAATGCTGCCTGTATCAACAATTTTATTGGACTCTGTCTGAATGAATTTGTAGGGAGACGCGTGTGAATATGGCGGATATCGAGAGAATAGCCATGGTGCTATCCAAAAGCAGCAAGACTGTGGCGGACTGGAAACTCAAGTTCCCCATCTTGCAAGACACCATGAAAGTAAAGCTGGCCTCGGAAATGGAGAAGGTGATTTCTATTAAAGCAATAATTTTACCTAATGTGTTTATTTTTTTTAAAAATTAGTAGCTAAGCGAGCAGCACGAGCACCCAACGCGGAGCCCCATAAATAGCAGCACTTCAATACCGCTCGTCAACCGAAACAAGTGAAATAGTCTCTTGAGGACGGTAATTTCACCAGCGATAGTGCTGTTTACACCAGAATTTTTACACATTGCTGCTCGAAATTGCATTATCGGCAGATTATTGACCAGGAGGTCTACTACCATCTGCTCATCAGTGGCGTGCACAGAAAGTAGGCAAAAATATCTGCGAGTTATCTGTACTCTAAGCTATTTGTTAGTGTGCCACCACAAATATCCTTAAACGAACTAACATAACACGTATGTATAATAAATACCATGTCAGTACAAAGTATTTAGATTATTTAGAGATAGGCGAAGTCTTTTTGTGTGTATGGACCCTCTGAATAATCTTCTTACAGTTTTTAAATGCAAATTAATATGTCTATAGAATCTGCTAACTTATGAATATTTAATTAATGTGTACTAGTATACATACATATAATAAGTTAAACAACCCGAATACGTTTCTTTGCCTGCCCTCTGTGCACGCCACTGCTGCTCATGCAGTATTGTAATAAAACTGCCATTGGAGCTAATGGTGCCGTAGAATTTATAAATCAATTAGATGGGCTACTTGAAAATCTGTATAACGAACTATTCGTTATACAGATATAGCGAAAGAATTAAAACTTAAAACTACTTTGTTCACTAGTGAGAGCAGAATTGATTACACTACATTATAATATTAGTAATTTTCTACTATAATTTTGTTTTATCAGTCTAAGAGTAGGTGGTGGATTCATACGGAGGCGGTAATAGGTTATTAACCTCCAGGGACCGCATACAATACACATAATTTGTCGCGCCCGTTGGTCTAGTGGTTAGACACCCTGGCTGCTACCCGATGGATCGAGGGTTCGATTCCTACCAAGCGTTTGGGTGTTATTTACCTACTTCAGTAATTATTTACAAAAAAAAATGTATATTACTATTAACTGTCTGGTTTCCACAGTACAGGCTCTGCCTGGTTTGGGATTGGATGACCTTGTGTGGCTTGTCCCAAGATATTATTATTATTATAATAGGCTTAAAGTTTTGAACAAATTATAAGTTGTTTGTCAATCAAAACACCTTTGGTTCTCAGGTGGTGCGCAAGGAAAAAATGTTAGAGGAGGAACCCGAGCGTCTGGAACTTGCTTTACGCAGGTGCAAGAAACTGACCGGCACATTAGTGACATTGAAACGGTATGTGGAGTATCTTACTACCTGCAAAATCCATTCCACTTCGCACCATGCCGCTTAATCAATTTTTCCGTAGCATAAATCAACCCGTAAACAGTATACTGACTGTTTCATAGCGTAGCTTTATTATTTGTGGTATTACACAGGATGCTAAAAAGCTCGTGTCCCACCCGAGAGGGTCTTCTTTAGTGCCTACTTATAATTTGTTGATTATCTATTTTTTTCCTATTTTGTACCAGAAATTTGTATTTCTGGTACAAAATAGGAAAAAAATCGGATTCGTTTTTCACTCTGTATTTATGTAAAATAGATTCAGATTCTTTATTTGTAACCACTGGTAATTTATACATGGTAGGTCTTATTCCAATAATGAACTCTGTAGTTTACCCATATTGGGTGTACAAAATATCGCACATATTTTTTTTTATCAAATACTAAATTCAATAATAATAATTCAATTCAATAGCAATAATTCGATTCAATAACAATAATTTAATTCAATGTTCAATAATAATATAAATCAATAATAACATTAAACAAATAGTAGAGATAAAATTTTAATAATCAAACATAGGTATTTCCAATAATTAGTCATAACAAATTTTATCATTTAAATAATCAGATACGCTATAATATTTCTTTCTTTATTTCTTTATTTCTTTATTCATTAGGATCCTCAACAAGAATTACGTAAGTCAATTATACAAAACAATACAAAATATGATGTCACATGTATCCTTAATTATATAGGACCACACAGCATGCATTAATTTATCTTACGAATATAACATTTTATTAGAACATGGATAAAATAAAATAATACAAAATTAAAAATAATTAGAATTATACAAACAAAAGCATAAAAGATGTCAAAGTGTTTAAATTAATAGGCGTAGTTATTTAATTTCAAAATAAAAAGAAAATTAATAAACATTCATTAGTGAAAAAGTTAGTAGTTATTAATTGAATTACAATTTACAATAAAAGAATAATATAAGTATACTTAATTAATTAATTAAAATAAAGTAAAATACATTACATGCCAACTTAGATGTGAAGTGCTTTGAAATGGTTATTAATAAGATATTTAAATACTTCAATTTTATTACAAAAGATGTCAATGTCCTTCGAGGCACCCGATATATCATTATAAAGTTCAGTTATCCTAACTATTGGTGAATGCTTACCTAGATTTGTACGATGAGGAGGAACTTTTAGCAATGCACCTACGTAGCGCGGAATTTTACGAGGCACGTTAATATTAAACTTACTCAATATATTTGGGCAGGCAATGTCGTTGTTAAATATTTTATAAAGAAACATAAGATCAGAGACGGAGCGGCGAGATTTAAGAGATAACATTTGGAAGTAATTAAGTCTATTAACATAAGATCTTATTGAGTTCTTTATTCCACTACGATGTGCTAGATGCTGAACTACTAATATGCTTTTTCAATTAATAAGTTTCTTAGTTTATTTTTAAATATATCTAGTCTGACTTCATTGCGCAACGAAGCTGGCAAATGGCTATATAGTTTAGGTCCCATACAGAAAAAACTTTTATGCAATAGCGCTGTCTTTGATGGTACTGCACATAACTTGCCTCGATGACGTGCTCGTTATCGAAATTTAAATAGGTGCAGGTTATTTCTTACAAATACAACAGACTCAAATATATACAAGGACGGTAATGTTAAGATTTTAGATTCTTTAAAAAAGGGTTTGCAACTGTCCATGTGCTGAAGGTGATAAATGGCTCTGATACACTTTTTTTGCGCCCGGAACGCTAAATCTTTTCCTGTCGAATTTCCACAAAAGATGACACTATATCTTAATATTGATGACACATGCCCATGATAAGCAGTAAGAACAGTATTGAAGTCAGCTATTTTACTCAATTTGTAAAGAGCATAACAACTACTATTTAGTCTATTACACACATATTCAATTTGAGACTTCCATGTTAATTTATCATCTATGTACTTATATACCTAAAAACTTGGATACTTCTGTACTGCTACATTACTATTAATATTTAAATTACTAATATTTACATTACTAACTCTGTTCTTTTTCTGTTTAAAATTCATATATTTAGTTTTGTCAAGATTTATTTCTAAATTATTTTTTGTCATCCAATCTATAATTGTTATAAGTGTAGAGTTAATGTCAGATTCAAAATTATCAGTATTATTTTTAGTAAAAAGTTCAGTACTGTCATCTGCAAATAAAGTCATGTGATGATATGTGACTTCTGGTAGATCGTTAATATAGATCAAAAAGAGCAGTGGTCCAAGCACACTGCCCTGCGGTACACCATACTGAACATGTTGCAAGTCAGATGTATATGTTTCAACGGATTTTGTGGTATTACTTATGCTTCTTATTTGGGTCATTTGCTGTCTATCTGATAAATATGAAGATAGTAAATTATGTGCACAGCCCGTTACACCATATGAATAAAGTTTGTGTAATAATATTTTATGATCAACGCAGTCAAAAGCTTTAGACATATCCATATATACCACTATTACAGGAGTTCCACTGTCCATACAATTCATAACTTTTTTTAGGAAATCTTAAATTGCCTCATTTATACTTATACCCTTTCTAAATCCCATTTGTTGGCTTGAGAGAAGTTTTTTTGATTCTAGATAACTGTATAAACTATTGTAAATTACTTTAACAAATATTTTAGAAATTACAGGTAACTGAGCGATTGGTCTTTAGCAGGACATATCTTCTTTGTAATAAATAAATATATACACAGATGCTTATATAATTCTGTATATCCGCTAACTCCTAAACCACACAACGGATTTAAGCGGTTTTCACCATCACTTAGATCATTTTTCACTGAATGTAAAAAAAGGTAAATATGAAACCTAATTAAGTTTTTATTTAAGTATAACAAATACAATATGTCGCAACTGACTGAATTTTTAATTACACCCGTGCGAATCTGGGGCGGGTTGCACATATATACTCTCGTGGTCACAAACGGTGTACCCCCTTTAGGCAGACAATCGCTTGCACGAGCCGGCGCAGAATACGTGCGGGCGAGGTAAGCGGGTACGTAACGTTGTTCAAAAGATTTTGATTGTAAACTGGTACATCCTCCGTGTCCGCGAAGGGACAACAAGGGGGAAGGGACCTACTAAATAGTAGGTCCCTTGTACAAGGTAACGCCCAACGCGGCGCCGCGCTTTTTTCTTCTCTTTAAGTCTTTTTCTTCATTTTACTTTTTCTAGGCTCGCTTGCGTCCAAGAACAAAGGCTCCCACTTACAGACGGGCGCGTGTCGCCCGTCTCCTCACAGAGCTCCTCGTTCACAGCGGGACCCTCCTCAGAGGAGTTCGCCTCTGACAGCACTTGTCATGTCGCTGCACCCCAGAACAAGGTATTCGATGCAACATTACCTTAACCCCGGGTACTGGGGCTTCAGTTTTAGCATTCGTAACATCTACACGACGGGAAGAACATTTCACTGTCCAATGTGTCACAAAATTATGTACATTGAGTTTTGATTCAGATAAAGATGAAGAGATTTTCTTCCTGCAGTTGCATTGTAGTTGAATAAAATAACTGAAGTCACTAAATTATTTGCAGAAAGGAGACAGCTACATTTTAGGCTAGTTAAAGTTAGATACTGTCGCATAATAATGTACCTACCATGCGCTTAACAATTGCAGGTTTGCCAAGAGTTACAAAATTTGCATTTTTTTCCAACACTTTGGTTTATTTGCGGAGTACTTAGTAGTTTTCTTGGCTCCCACGTCACCCCAGCTTATTGGGTACGACCCACGCACGCCATGACGGGGTCTAACTGGCTTACTCTGGAAACCAATGTAAATTCCATCCAATCCAATTTCGAATTACACCAACAGAGTGCGTTGCTGTACGTGCTGACAGGTGGGCAACGACTATCGGTTGATGAAATTTAAAATTGCATTGAAATTTGCTTTGGATTCCAGAGTAACCTTATAGTTCTGCTTCCTTTTACTTAAGCATGCGCCCCTATTATTTTCTCTCCACAGATTAGCATGTTTACTGCACACGTACAGTAGTGTTGCCCTAACATGATTATCATCCGTTACATTTCGTCCTTGATACACCGAATGTTGTTGCTTATTCGACTCTAGGTTAAATTATTTAACATTTATTGTCCTACAGAGTGTTGGACTTACGGAGGTTGTGGATTAACCCGGTTTGTATTTTAGTGTTACCCTGTGTATTCTGGGTGTTATAAGATTGGTCTCAAAATTTATATTTACGAAATGCATGTGTGTTTCGTCTATAGACAACTACGTAAAATGAAATTGGCATAATAAATTATAAAAATCTCTAAAACTGCGTCACGCTCTGTCATTTATATCATAAGGGAATACTTTTTATGAAAAACAGTCTACCTCAATGAATATCTACCTATTCGGATCACCGGATTTCGATAGAACCGGGATTTTAGGAAGGAATCGAAGAGCTATTGTATTTTTTGGTAAATGGTAGACACTTTACATAATACCTTTTTTAAATAATTCAAAAAACAAGCTCATTATTTTAGAAGGCCCACTTGTCTATTTTGTTTACTCTACACAATGCCTTTAAAAATTATTCAAAATAAAAAACAAGCAATTTTGGAAGGCCCACTTTTCTATGTTCCTTGTCTATGGGCAATGGGTGCCAACCATTTTTATATTGGCTCAGCTCCTCCGGTAGCCTTCTTTGGGTTCTGTAAACGCAGGGTTCTTTTAGAAATTAACACATCCATTACCCAAGGCCAGAAAAGTAGCAAGCAAAGTGACAGAGTATGACGAAGACCTTAATATCAGAATACATGAATTTTACAATTGTTTTGCACATACCCCTGCAACCAATGCACCATCCGTTAACGTTACATTTTTGATCCTTGCTTCCGGAAAATAATGCCAATTTTAATAACAGTAGGTACATATATCATCCAACATACCTGCTCATGCCATGCCTAAACGTTTTCATCCCAAACTGTTAAGTATAGGTATATCTAATCGTTATCTAACTATAACGGTCACACTATAACTTGTACCTGTAAAATGTTCTGAAGATCATCCTAATTTTGCTAAAAGTCTAAAATCGATTTTAGTGTAAAATACTTATTGCTTATTGCATAAAAAAATATAAATTTTATGTGAATCTAATAATGATTGTGTTGTTCATTGATTGAAACAGACAAAATTATTATTCGTACTTAGGTATACAAGATAATAGTTTATTTTATCAGTGCCAATTAGTTATCTAGTAACCAGGATATGTAGTGGGCATTATTTTTAATTTCCATTTTTAATTAATGAAACTAACAACATGAAAACATAAGAAAACCGGTCAATGGAACCGGGGCCAATTCAACGCCTATAAGTATAATATATAATAAAATAAAAATCTATGCAACATGTTAAAGAACTAACACAAAACCTAAAAGTAGTTTCTTCAGTAAGTAAATAGTAAATCTATTTACTTACTGCTTTTTAATAAAAGGTAATTTTTACTATAAGTATTTAGTTCTATCCAGTCCAAGTATATCCGGGCTACTCAATACGGAGATGTTAAGAGGTTATATTAACCTTCAGCGAGCTCATCCGACACGTATTAGTAAGTATATAGAGTTATTAACAATCAGAATAGAAATTATATATTGTAACAAATAGCTACGACATACTTACTTACTTACGAACATAAATGGGTTGTCTGAGGTTTCGTGTTATATCCTTAACACGTTGTATAAATAAATATGTATTCTAAACATAACAAATTTTACGAGTTCGGTAGAATTCGCCTAGGTACGATACAATACGTTGGTCTGTGCTGACTGTGGAACAGATTATGAGAGACTTTTATTAGAATGGGTTTAGTTAGACTGTTATAAACACCACACTCTATTATTGAGCACTATATTATTAGTGCAATATGAGTAGATATTAGAAATGATGGTATGCTAATAACCTTCAACCTACTATCTCTTAACAATCTCTGGAAATATACATACGTTCGATTTAAAAGGTAATTACAGATTGGAAACAGCTTTACAATGATTTAATACTTCTTATATTGATCATCTAAATCCTAACTAAGTATATATTAGAAAACCTTTCTGTAGCTTGCGCCCTGCGTACCTACGTAAAAAAGCAGGGTGGAATAAATTCAATTGGTGAGAGAGAGAGAGTCCTAAAATATTGATGACGACAAATTATATTATATCTCAAAAAAGTATATTATGTTTAGTACGTTAAAGGCGATTAACTCTTTGAGAAAGTTACTGCGAAAAATGCTAAAAGCTTTTCTGTAATATCGTCTTTCTACAAAATTCGAAAGGTCAATGATTTGGGAACAAAATTGCATTCTAAAGAGACTCCAAGATCTAATTTTTGAACAGATTATTAAATTAATAGAACACTAGGGGAAAGTATACAAGCGCTCTTCTTTGAAGGGAATAGATTATAAAGTATTAAAAATATAACCGAAAAATTCGGCGAACGACCGGCAATAATTTGCAATCTTCACACAGATTTTGTGAACCTACCTAAGATCGCACAGTCTTCGAGAGCGGAGGTTAAATTAAAAATGTATAAAAATCAATAAAAGCTAATACAATAGTTAGGTTTAAAATGTCTTAAATATATTTATAATTTAGATACTAACCCAATGTAAAAATGTATTTTAAGATTGCTTTTTATTGGTTAAATTTGACTATAAAAAACTCCTTGTACCTACCTACTGGTTACGTACCTAGAACTGGTTCCGTACGCGGCCGAAGCGATATTATTAGTTAAATTGAAATCTCCAATGAATAGTATTGTTTTTAAAATCAATGTGTATACATAATTTAACGTGGTGTTACATTCACTGCTTTGTTTAAAACATCATCCATTACCAAATAAATAAATTTGTCTTCGTGATTAATCTTCAAAGGCTCCAAAAAGTAAGTTTAATAGACTTATTAGATAGATAGACACATAAGAGTATACTTAATCTGAAAAAATATCTTAGTTTTTTATAAAGATTGAATATTATTTGCCGTCACTGATGTTAAAGGTACATTTTCTACACTGATCGACTTTGCTTCCACCCTCAATGCATCATGAAATGTTTATAAGAGTGGGCGACCTGCTTTAGGATCAAGTATATAAGTATTTTGTGTGTAGCGGAATAGCGAGATTCCACTATTTACCACGACTTACTCTCTTGACATTTATTATACAATTGCTACGTTACCTGTTATTTACATTGTGTCATTATCGAATTGTTTTAACGCTGAATTTCATGGTCTTTTTCCCGTGATGGTACCCGTCAGTTCGCCTGGAGACAGAGCCAATTCTTCCGCGAAGCAATCGTTATTAACGAGTAATAAATCTCTTAGTAATATATCCATTATTATTATTCATTACTACGTTTAACTTATTTATTTCTATATTTTATTCCACATCCGTATTTTTTACTTTACTTGTACATTTTTCTTTCGATATATTCCATCTTAAATTTTTTATGTAAATTTTTACCACAAAGTTTTGCTATATTTTTGTAGGCATGTTTATGCACTAAGTTTTGTGAAGAACGCTTTAGCAATACATTAAGGATGGTCCGACATCGCTTATATGAACAACATATTGAAAAGACTTATACATTTTGCATATTTTTTCCAGTTCAGACACTATTGAAAGAATCGGTACGCATGCTTACACATTATTTAAGAACTTAAATGGATCAAAATTTCGAGTGTGTTCCTAAAAAAATAAATAGTATCTGTAGAAGCTGTCATCGTTTTTCTTTAAGTCTTGTTTGTCGACTCATTGCTCGTGGCAACACGCTTTTACAGGTACTGTTAAATTTTAGAAAAAATATAATAATGTATATACATTATCTATTATGTTACCTACAACCTGGGAATCTGTGTTTATATTGGCCAAAACAAGCAACTTTCAATTCATTTTGCTCAATTCATGGAATCCTGTTTGATTTCTGTTACTCTGTAATCCCTTCGTTTTTATGAGAACGTTCGCACGGGATATTTAAAAACGATCTTTATTATTATAGCACAGTTTGTGCCAATAGCTATAATAAGAGGGCCAAAAAATATTACGCGATGGAGGATGCGGAACCCGTGACTTTTGTACACGCATCTGCCGACATCGCAGTATTGGCATGTATCTACTCGTATGATAATGCAATTGACAAACATCTCTTTAGAGCGTACATTTGAGTGCTTTACAATCTGCGTTTAAAATAGCGTGTACCATTCAAAAGTTTAAATGCAAAAGCATATTCAAGAAGTTACAAATTACATACCTACGTCAAAGTCTCAATAACGCTCGTGCGAACCAGCGCTAAGGGAACTTGAAAGTTGGTTGTTGAAAAAGTCTTTCAATATTTTATTTTTTCAATTATTGGCTAAAATTTCGGCATTTTTGATAAGAAATACTTAAACATTTTCCTGTTCTGAAATGTGAACATAGATTAAAATTACAAAATTATCTTCAGATGGACGTCTTTAGCACTATGCATGTTGCATGAAGTGTGTTTATCGTATTATAATGTTTTATGTGCGGTATACTGTACCACTCAGAAAATAAATATGAATAGCGACAAACACGTGTATAAGTACAATACAATTATGCTTAAGTTTATAAACTCTAGTTTTTTTAGTACCTATATTTATAAATATAACATGTATTTTTCTTCGCCAAATAAAATTATGCAATGTTTATTTAAGTTCCTTATGAACTGAGTTAAAATATACCGTTTATGAACTCTATTAATTTTTAGAATAACGAGTTTGTCGCATTGATAAAATAAATTCTTTGGTTAATAAAGAGTGAATAGACATAGTTACTAGCGTACTAGACATGTATTCATATTGACTACATAAAAAAATTTCGTCTACATTTAATCCGTTTGAATATTATTAATATTATATTATAAATGGCCATTTTTTTGCCAGATATGAGAACAAGTCTAGTTTTGTATTCGAATAACAAGCATGTTGTAAAATATAATAAGTAGTGGCTTTTAACAATAGTTTGTGCATCTTGCTGTTTTCTATTTCTGTTGCAGTGTATTCTCGATAGCAGAAGCAGCTCTCAGCCCAGACCTTCTGGAAATCAATGAAATGCCTTAACAAACCACTATGCTCCCATCCACCCGGTACAATTCAACTCAGGCCATCCCTATAGCGAGTTCACTGCCAAAATCGTCTTCTTTCACTACAACATTCTAATTAATATCTACTTGATGTTGTTCATATTATCTATTCTATGATTATCAATCTTAGTCCTGCAGTCCTCTGTCTTCCCATAACTGTTTGTGAATAATTACTAAAAAATACCCCACGCATCCGGAGCACAGGTAATTATTTTTGAAGAAGTTTAATGCGCTTTTCCATTATTATAGTCATGTAAAACTTATAATACAAGCACATTATCAGTCGAAGTTTTATCATAGTAGCGAACGCAGTTCACTTTGAGCTTTTATTAGTTTAGATTTTGATTAATCTCACTTCGACATTAGCTTTATTTATTCAGTAGAATAATGGTCGATTACAATTATTGTATTGAATACACACGTAAAATTTTTGACTAATGGCAAAATCATCACAATTGTTAAGAGTAAATTTATCTTTTTTAATATTTACCTCCATTATTATCTTTATATGCATTTAATAAGACACCGAATTTTAAATTATTATGTTTAGTTATTATCACATCAATCAAATGTATCTACGTAAATTTAATATTATTCAATACGTATCTTGCTAAAACTATTTTATTACCTGTACGACATCTCCGATGACCACCATTCCGGTTTTAATTACCACCAGTAAGAGTAGGTCGCTCGTCCACATTTCCTTTCCTCTCTGTGCCATCGAATTGAAACTTAATTGCAGTTCAAACTGTGTGTCGATTTTCACCAGGCTATTATGCTACTTCAAATATTCGACGTCACAGAAGAGAGGCATTGCGCCTTTTTCATTTCTATTCTATTCTTTTTGAATGATTGTGGTCGCATAAGACATATAGCTCTATAAATAATTGTGAATACTAAGTGTACTTAATGGATCTTACTATTTGAATGGTTGTGTCTAAATGTTTCTTTCGAATCAGTGTTTCGTTTATTGTGCTAAAAGTGCGGTCGCAACGCGGCGGACGCGGCAAGCTCGCGCGCCCACCTTGCAACCGCGCTTTTATGATGTCTGTTGGAGATCGGCGGGCACAGCTAGAGGTTCGTGGAATGGTGCGCAGGGGGACGGGCGAGCGATTGCTGGCCGGGGAGCCGACGCGCGCCCCGAGAACGCACTCGACGCGCTACTAGACGAGCTGCAGACATTCGCGAAGCCGGCGGAGCGCGCGCGCGGCGAGGGCCCCCTGCGCCGGCTGCACTCGTACCCCAGCGGCAGCGACACGGACGCCTCGCCGCCGGTGCGGGCGCGCGGCCACCACCCGCCCAAGCCGCCGGTGCCCGAGCGACACCCCGAGCTGCTCGCGATGGCCGCGCGCCGGCCGCCCCCGCCGCCACCGCCGCGCACCACGTCCCGCTCCCCGCTCGCGTCCCCCACCTCCCCCGCGTCCCCCGCGTCGCCGCCCCGCGCTCACGCCATCGACGACGACGACGACGACAAGAGCGGCTCGCGGCAGGCGCTGCTCGAGCTCCGACACCAGGAGTTGCTAAAGAAACAGAAGGCCCTGCAAGAGCAGTATGCGCGGCTGCAGATGATCCAGCGGAGCGGGCCGACGCTGCCGCCGACGGCGCAGCCCGATTTGAAGAAAACCGGCAGCGAGTCGAACTTGCTGACGAAGATGAATCTGAATTTGGCGGCGGCCGCCATCACGGGTAGTATGACGCACCTGGCCGGGGAGAGCGAAAGGAAAAGAACGGATTCGCCCTCTGCCGAGAAACCGTGCTCTCAGGCGATACCTGACCCGGGGGCGACCACCAACAAAGTATATGAGACTGACATACTGTGACCGTGCGGGCCCTGTTTCGTCATATCTGTTTGATTGTTTGTATTTGAGGCACTAAAGTTTACGAGTTTATTTTTATCTGTAGCCTTAAGTAATAAATGACTGTTATTAATTTGGTGTTACGTTTAAATATATAAATAGTTTCTCAATATAATATGTATGTAGTTGAGACGGGCGTATTCATCAATCAACAGATTGACATACGTACGTACTTTTTTTTATCATAGAATTTCGCTACAAGTGAAGTTGTATTTATGTTTATTGTTATACTGTGTTACTTATGGACGATTAGTGTAGTTACACTTTACGTGTAAGAAAATACATAAATATTTAATAACAATAAAAGTAAAATATCCTTATTGTGTAATGTGTCCTTATCTTAGGAATATATTTACTTAGTCACCATAAATAAATAGGTACCGTTAAAACTCATATTAAGAAACTTCCTCATTATTTTTTATTTAGGCACTTATATACCCCTTACCTACATATCGTTGGCTGTAGGTTCAATTAAGGTAAGGGACAAAACACGCAAAATGAGTTGAGTATACAGTTTTGTTCAGTTTTTTTTTCTCTTTCGAATGGTGTATATGAAAAAATTCTAGCTTTAAAAAAATGTTCCTTACCCCAATGATTTTTAGGGTCTTTCGTCAAATTAGCAGCACAAAAATAGTGTATCTAAACAAATATTTTAAATATCAACTCGAAATTGGTGTAATTGCCAGCACCTACCAAAATTAAATAAGGTAAGGGTCTACATAAACCACTAAATTTCAACGTCAATCAATTTCATTCGTCGAGGTCAATTTCACGTAAGAGACGAGACTACAGAAAACTTCGATGTAAAGGACAGTACTAACGGAATAGGTTGGTGTAAGGGACATCTATTTTCTAAAATAGCTGTATTATTTAAACTAACGTTAGATAAAAAGATAGAGCTTTGAAATATAAGATTATAAGTGAAATCCGATCCAAAAAAGGTTTGTTACAAAAAAAGTTATGAATTATTTAGTCCGAAAAAAAACTTTGTCGGGCTCTCCTGAAAAGTCGTATTTTGTCCCTTACCTTAATTGAACCTACAGCCGACGATATGTAGAATTCCTTTGTGAAATTGTACTAATTTTGAACACCACTTCAATATGTGCCAAGAACTCTAATTCTACTCAAAACTCCTTCGAATTTAAGCAACGACATCTATTCTAATGTAAAATTAGAACAATTCCATTTTGATTATCTTTAGACTTTGATGAGAAGCGGCGTATTGCGTCCGGTACAACGAAGTTACTAGTTCATTGGTCTAGGACAATAAGGTCTCCTCGTCCCACAGGCGTTCCTAATACAAGCCTACGTCATAATAGTATGAGAAAAGCAGATATTTTTTTTTCTATAAGAGAGAAAGAAACTAGAAATAATTATTAGTCGAAATTTAAAAAAAGACAGTCATATGACGTAATGTTTTTCTTTATGTAACAGACACATAATATCTCTATTTATTAATCGACACGTGTTTTTAGGAGGTACCTACAAAAAAATATTATTCCTGATAGGTTTTCACTGACATTTATTTTTATGTAAGTGTACTTTTATTTTATTGATTTCATATCTTTCGATTATCATTATTAAGCTCATGTTACCAGTTTCTCGCGCGCTAAAAATAAACGGATAAAATAAAACTAGAAAGGTACCATTGCCTCGGAGATTTGAAATGCAACGATGACTTTGCTATGACGTAGGCAGGCAATATTTTTAAAGCCACATAGGACCTTATTATCTTAGTTAATGCATCTAACTCTATTTAAATTAAATTTCTACTAAATCAAACTATATAATATTTGTGACGGCTCATAATATTTTTTCAGGGAATTTATTCGTCTGTGATAAAAAAAGTTACCTAATTAAAATGCATAAGAATTGGATTCACTAAAAGAACAAAATATAAAATCTTCGCTGCGGCTGTCACCGCTTTTTTACTTTTCTATCGCCATACATTATTGACCCCATTATAATATATTTTATATTATTATTTTATTTAGTTAAAGTCGACATCGCTTCTAAACAGAAGTAATATATATATATATATATATAACTTTATAGTAAAACCACTAACGCCGCTTGATACAGTACTCGCATTAAATACCGTCATCAATATTAATAATAGTTAATTCAAGCATAATTCTTTAAAAATATTACATAATAAACAAGTCAAATTGATTAAATTATTGAGATAACGAGTGATATTGTAAAGAAAATATGCGTTAAAATATTCTTATTTTTAGACTAAACATTATTACATATTATAAAAATAGCTAATTGTAATAGACTAGATGGATAGTGCTAGATAATAATATCTAGTTATATGTATATTAAACCAAATAAATGTTTGCCCTTTTTAAATGTTCGTTGCAATGCAAAACACTTACGAAAATAAATATCAATTAGGTAATATGCACAACAATTTTAGGCACTTAGGACTTAATTTTTGTGTCTTGCCAGTTTAAAACGGACGCTAAACTATGTGAATTAAATTATCAATGTAAAAATCCTCTATACAAGATAATTTTTAGCTTTTTTGAGCTTCTTCAACATGATGTAATTAATTACATATTTATGAGAAATAGTAAATAACGAGTAGCAAAATTATATTTTCACACATTAGTTATAAATGTATAGTTCTGCAGAATTATAGCCCCCGCGGTAGTTAAATACGATCGTACAATGGAATTGTCACTTTTACTTTTTACATTCCTATAATATTGTAATCGTAAGAAATCGATTAGAATGTGTGAGAAATCTAGAATGCTCAGAAGTGGCTCAAATTCATCATCTAAGAATCAGTCTAGATAAGTTTCAATTTATCCCGTACTTCATTTACGCGTCTTTTAAGTAGCAATTTAGCCTAAATCGCCTTGTTATACTTTATATATATTGGGTATACAAGATTGGGCACCTGAATGTCAACATGCAATCAAAAGATTTTATGACCACCAAGGGGTACTAGCTTGATACCTACTTAACTACAGTTTTTCTCCATACATTTCACACAAGCGCCTCTAGCGGTCAAACTAGTAAAATATCCTAGAGAATGTAACCCCGAAAGTACAATAGTTTCCGTTTACGATCAAAACTCTTACCTAGAAGTACGGTACATGACTAGCTACAGGCAGCTGATGATCATGAATATTATATACTTACAACATTAAAACCAACGAACTTTATTTTTTTTATTGGTGGTACCCATAACACAAGTTAATTCTTACCTTGGATACCAGTGGTCAACAAATAAATAATGTATAAGATTCGTTTTAGGCATACTTATATTTAGTTCTAAATGATTGTATCATTTTTGCAAATAAAATATTCTATTCTATTTTATGCCATAAATAATTTATAAATCAGCTGCCTAATAATTTGCTGTATAATTTTTATTTAAATCGAGATTGAGAGATTTTTTTGAAGTGAATTTTTTTTATAGGCATGCCTACTTATGGACGATTTATACTTAATCCACTTTTGCTGTGTCTCTTGAAGGCCATAATTTCCATTTTAATTTTATCAAATTATCTGACTGTTTTATAAAAGCAAATGTACTTATTCTATGTACAAATTTTATATCATTTAAATCGAATAATCATACATATACACATCAAAATGTGCCAAAATATTTTTTTTATATAGAGAGAATGTTTTTCATCAATTATATTTCCAATACTTCTTTTATTAGTGATAGGTTTATATTATGAATTTTTTGCAATCATATTTAGCTTAAAGCATACTACCTATTATATTTTGTTGATCGTTTAGTATTATGTACCTTATAATATTATTGTTTAGTTACAACAGGATGTCATGTTAATTGTATAGTTAAAACAAATAGCTTAAAATGTTTTACTGTAAAATAAAAAACAAAAGTTTATCATTGTTTTATTCCATACCCGACCTCGAATCTAACACTCACACTACCTAATGAGATGTCTCTACTTTGGAAACTTGTGAATTAAATGCGAGTCAGACTCGTGCACCGGGGGTTCCTTATTTGAAAATTCACGATGCTTACATAACATTTTTCTAACGCGGTCGCTACATCGAGATCCGCATCTCGATGTAGCGACCGCGTTAGAAAAATTTATTGCTAACATTCCTTCAGAAATATCAAAAACCCTTAAGTCGTCGTCCACTTCCGCAGAGTTATTAATGCAACAAAGTGTACCCAAATGTGGAACAATTTTTGAATTCTCCTTCGTTACTACTAAGGATATTGTAAACACATTTAGAAAACTAAATCTAAAAAAAACCGCGGACTTGTGGGGGGGCTATCTACTCAGATGGTCTTATCTGTCATTGATCTTATTGCACCGCAATTAGCTGTAGTATTCAATAGTTATGTCGCTAGTGGGGTGTTTCCCCTGACCTTATAAAACAGAGTAAATTAATTCCTATGTTTAAATCCGGTAGTACCATTGAGCCTACGAATTTCAGGCCAATTTCGTAGTACCGAAATTACATTAAGTAAAATCTTTGTAAAATTATTGCTTAATCAAATGTTAACCCATTTTAAAAAATATGATCTCTTTCATGATAAACAGTTTGGATTTACCAAGAATCGTTCTACGACAGATGCAGGAGTCGAATTATTAAAAAATATATACGACGCTTGGGAGGACAAACAGGATGCCCTTGGCGTATTCTGCGAGGCGTTTGATTGCGTACAACATGATACGCTTGTCAGGAGATTACACCACTACGGAATCAGGAACAGAGCTCTCGATCTTCTGACTTCATATGTGAGTAATAGAATTCAGAAGGTTGATATTAACGGAACGAGATCTGCAGGATCTGAAGTTACGTTGAGTGTACCACAGGGTCCAATACTAGGCCCATTCCTATTTTTGATATATATTAATGACTTACCCTATTTTGCAGGGGACAATTATAAGATTATATTGTTCGCGGATGACACCTCGCTTAGTTTAAAATTAAGCGTGGTCTACAAGATTACGACGATGTGAACAATGCTGTATCTAAAGCTGTCCATTGGTTTAATGTCAATAATTTAAAACTAAATGAAAGTAAAACCAAATGCATAAAATTCACAACACCAGTCAGACAGGTGAAAACCAATGTTGATATCAATGGAGCTGTTTTTGACCCTGTAAATTCAACTGTATTCTTGGGCATTACTGTAGACGTTAAGTTGCAATGGGACCCACGTATTGAGAAACTGTCGGGTAGGCTAAGCTCGGCGGCTTATGCGGTTAAGAAAATTAGATATGTCACTGATGTTGAAACCGCTAGAATTGTTTATTTTATTTATTTTCACAGTATTATGTCTTATGGCATATTGCTGTGGGGATCTTCTGTAGATCTTAACACCATTTTTATTCTGCAGAAAAGAGCTGTGGGGGCTATTTACAATCTAGCTCCATCTGATACACTAAGGTAAAAATTTAAAGAAGTAGATATTCTAACGGTTATATCACAATATATTTATGAAAATTTGCTGTATGTAAAGAAAAATATAAGTGCTTTTGCAAAGAATAGTGACCATCATAATGTAAACAATCGCAACAAACACAATCTTGCTGTACACTCCACGCGTCTCCACAGACTTAGCAATTCGTTCATGGGCCAAGGTATCCGTTTCTATAATAAACTGCCACAGGATATCCGAGACCTACCAATAAATAAGTTTAAAAGCACTATTAAAAGCCGGTTATCTAAAAAGGCTACTATAAAATCTCGGATAACCTGGAGGATAAAGCTGCGTGGGCTTAAACTGCGATGCTCGTACAAGCCTCTAACTTTAAGAAATATTTATTGTCAAAATTATTAAAAAAATACATATATTAAAAAATGATAAGCCCACTGAGTTTCTTGCCAGATCTTCTCAGTAGAGGCCGCGTTGTGATCTGGTGGTAATTGTAAAAAAGTTGACAATATGTAAGTGCCCTCGTTAGGCCTATGCATAATAAAGATATTTTGAATGTTGAATTTGAATTTGGAGGTGTAAAAGTTAGTTTACAACTAATCGAACACCTAAAAAAGCAATAAACTATTTTTAGAAAAAATAAGATCCGACTTCAAAGAGAATGATATGAAAAGCATTAAGTAAATAACGAAAATATATCGAAGTCGGTGCTAGCACATGTTATCAGTTAACTAGCACTAGCCATCTGTGATGTCCATATAGTAGTCTATAGTTAGTACATGTGAAAATTACGCATTTTTATTAATATTACATACATACGCGTCGATACAGTAGGTATACGATACCTCCGTTTCGAAGTCGGTAAAAAGAACAAGCCGCAAAACTAAATGCTATGTAAGTTTTTTAATGATTTCTAGAAAAACTGCTAATAGAAATATATGTAGTTTTCCTGTAATATTAACATAATTTTTCATTATAATATACAATTTAATAATTGTATTTAATTTTTTCAGATTTTATATTTCTCTTTGATTATATATGTTACGGCTAAAACCCGAAGCGCGGCTGCACCTAGTTTTAGCCGGTTAGAACTAGGTGTAGCCACTTACTCTTGGTTAAACCTAGTACGAGCCGATCCTAGTACAGCTGAGGAGGCAGATAGTTCGACGGAGTGACAGTAGTTATTCTGGGTGGTCATAAAAAAAATAACCACGAGCGCTAAGGCGGGAGCTCCGCTACGCTTCGCTCCCGCCTTAGCCTTCTAACCTAACCCATCCGAGTCGGATTGCTCTGAATCGAGGTGTTAATCATGGAATGGCTGGACCTAGTTGTAGCCGGCATGATGAAGGCTAGACCTAGTTTTACCCGAAAACAATCGGCTCGTACTAGGTTTAACCAAGAGTAAGTGGCTACAACTAGTTCTAACCGGCTAAAACTAGGTGCAGCCGCGCTTCGGGTTTTAGCCGTAACATATATACGTCTAGATAGTAAGTCGTCTTAGAAGTGACGTTCACACTGAATCACTACTCCATTATCCGCGTGTGCGTGCAGGCCTCGTACTACACTAGCGTTATCTGTGGCTGTGTGCGTGTTTGGGGATCTCCAGTTATAAATATTTTTCCCATAAATAGCGATAGCCTTGTGGGCTATGCATTGATATATACTGTGTAAATAGAATAGAATAGAATGGAATAGAATGGAATAGAATGGAATAGACTGGAATAGACTGGACTAGACTGGACTAGACTGGAATAGACTGGAATAGACGGAAATAGACTGGAATATACTGGAATAGACTGGAATAGACTGAAATAGACTGAAATAGACTGTAATATACTGGAATATTCTGGAATATACTGGTATAGACTGGAATAGACTGGACTAGACTGGAATAGACTGGAATATTCTGGAATAGACTGGAATAGGCTGAAATAGACTGCAATAGACTGGAATAGAATGGAATACAATGGAATACAATGGAATAAAAAGGAATACAATGGAATACAATAGAATAGAATATTAAATTAAATTACATTAAATAGCGTGTCCCTTACGATCAGGTGAACGTCTTATTTGCCTCATGACCAGGAAGAAAAAATATACTTCTAATTAAGTACTTACCTATATAAAAGTAATTAATTTATCAAAAAAAAATTAAAATTATTTTAACAAATTTATTTAAATTTTTGGTCACTATCTACGTATTACGTTTAATTGAATTCATTTTTGCTAAAAGATAAATTACCCCAGACTTAAGATATATTCCCCCATTATTACCTAGCAACACCAGTCTAGTCGGACAATGTACAAATAGTCGTAAAAAACAATCGAGTTTTTATAATAATCCTTCACAGAATCTTAAGACTTATCAATGGAAAATTAAGTTAGGATCTTTATTAATTTTACTTAGTTAATATTTTCTCGATTTGATTACACAATTCGGCATAATTTTTTTTTTGCGAGCACAAACCATTGGTACAGTTCAAGTGACACTAAACAACCAAGTCGACCAATTTGATGTTTTGGTGTACCTGATATTGTCAAGTGTTTGAACATCGAACATGCTATCTAGACGTATATATAATCAAAGATATTTCTCTACAAGCAAGATCCCAGGACTGCCAGACATTACATATTATCTAAGTAAAAAAAATCTGTGGTAAAGTAGTACTTATTAGTAAATAGGTGCTTATAGGTATAGAGCGTCCAACCGTTTATTTTCTTTTTGACAGCACCAATAGAACGTAACTGCGTCATGATAGGCAAAAGTTCACTTAAAGTGATCTATTATAGGTACACCTGCTATCTTGTGACGTCCCTTAAAGTCTAACTGCCGCACTTACTAACCTCAACTGCAGTTAATTATCATTAATTCAATGCCGTCATGTCCTAATAAATGGTGATCTTGGACTAAAGGGGAGAATAGTATTTTTATGACATTTATAATTATAAGTCCAACTACGTGACACTTTTTCAAATGCGTACACACAACACGCTTTTTTATTATTCTTTCGCGAGGGAAACCTTCAAAAGGACCCCGCTTTGTAGCCCTCCGGGAACCAGTCCCGGTGCTCACGGAGACGGGGGCCGCTACCCCACCGCCGTCCTCCTCGGAGCCGCCGCCGTACTCAATGGACGTCCTAAAGCCCCGAACGTTCAGTGAATCTGAAGACACACAACACCCAGAACAAGGTGGAAATAGAATCCACAAGCCCAATAGGTTTTGGATTTGATTCCCACCTTGTGTAGCGGCCAGGTGTCTAATACCAGTAGACCAGCGAATTTGAAATTGGTTTGGATTGGTATTTATATTAGTTTCAAAAGGCCGTTAGTAACGCCCGTTTTCGTATAGGTATGTAATTCTTAGCTTAAAACCATGGACACTAAATTACGCGATCGTTTAATATAGACAAGAAGGATGATTTAATAACTGACTAACGACGCATAGACTTTGGGTTTAAATGACTCAACCGACCTAAGTACCGCAAGGTCGCACTATGGGACTTAGGACTATTTGAAAACAGTTGGTAAGGTACTACAAGGTTTTACGAATAAAAGCTCATAACTATTTATATATAAACATTTATTTAGAAACACTTAATAACTAAAATTATTATGACTTCATTTCGCACTCTACCGAATAGTCCACAGCACATAATTCACAATCACTTCATTTGTATATTTGTAAGCACTTTGGTTTTCTAACGTCCACTAGGCGTCCGTTGACGTACGTACCTGTAAAAAGTAATATTTATTTATTAAAAGGGTCTTACTCTGAAAAAGTGAAAACCACCCTTTTCAGAAGCCTGTGCGTATTCGTTGTACAAAACTCACTAATCGCGTAAGTGAGACGTCCATAACAACTATACTCCGCTTCAAATGAATTTGTATAGGAAATAAAATTCGTTTGCGGTTCAATAACTACTTAACGCCTACATTGTTGACTTCGCGTGTCCGTAAATAGAACTTTGTATTACCTACTAAGCTTTTTTTGCTGCCGCGTCGCATTGTCAAGTATACGGCGCGCGTGTTTTACGACCGCACAATTAAGCTGTAAACGTTTTCAGTTTTATTTAGTAGACTATATATGGGTGCGAACGCAGTGGTTACGTATTGTTTGTAAAACGAATACACTGAGGACTCGGGATGAAAAACATAGGTATCTACTATGCTAGTTCCTGATAGGGTTTTCAGAGGACGAGAGCAGCGAGCGCTCCAGCAACAGGTGAAAATTACCTTAATTCAATGATATTGGCAGTAAAACTGTGCTTGGTAGGACTTGATATTTTAGCGTGACCAACTAGCTCAGCGAGTACCTACCTATATTATGCTTGTTAAAAATGTTGGTGAGGTGTTTGTGTTTCGCAAAATCGGACGTACTCTAATAAGAGTGAGAAAGCAAACTAAAATAGTATAAAAACACTAAATACACGTCAACGTACAAATTAACTATAACCGCGGCACACTATGATAACCGTTTTGATGCTGTCATTTCTCGTTGTTATTTCGTGGATATTGGCAACTAGCAATGAGTGAATGAGACGGGTGTCAGGACGGCCATCACAGCGTGCCGCAGATGTAACTATTGAGTTAAAACCAATTCCATATAGTTAAATGTTAATTGCAATACCATGTTGATATACCAACCAACACTAACGTTTAAGAATGGAACACACCTGTCAACTCCCAGTATTCTGCGACTTGCGAAAGTTATAGTTATATTTTTAAGGGACATCTTTCAACACAGCATTTTATTAAATTTGCATAATGTTACCTACAATTTTACACATCGTAATAATTTAACAACACCTTGAGAGTGTTAAAATAGGGATGTGCAGAAAGTCTGGTAAGTATAAAATTTAATAATTGTCGTTGGTTACCTTTCTCTTCCACTTCATGTTTTTGCTGTCCACGTATTCTTGAAGTGCAATGTATATGAACCTGTACTGTGACTTGTTTTGCACCATGCCGCCTCTCTGAGCCCTCACTAACTTCACCGTGGTGTGGACGTCGATGTCACAATTGAACCCTTCGGCAAATAATTAGAAATAAGTTAAGAATTTAAATTATCTCTAAAGTTTTCTCAATCCTTAAAAAAGATTTTGTATATAAATCTTTACTTATAATTAAGCAACGATAATGGGTTTTAATAGACTTTGCGGCAGTTAAGAACAAGCAGTTATGTTTATGGTGTACGAGTATAACATTAAATTGCTGCAGCATTTAAAACATTACAATATAATTGCTAATATTTAGGATAATAATTTCGCTTAAGCAAAAAAATAATAATATTAAATCTTCGCAGCGGCACACAACACAAAGGGTTCAATCACATTCGCAAAATCGCAGTTGTATGTACATTTTGACTCAGACAGATTAAACATTTAAAAACATCTAAATCTCACCAGTTGATTTTATTTTGTCAATGAGCATATCCAAAACTATAAATGTGCCAGTCCGACCGACGCCCGCGGAACAGTGGACGCAAAGAACATTCTGAAAACAGAAGATTGTAGTTTATAGTTTAAAATTGGCACATCAATGCAAATATAAGCAGGAGATTTTACTACGTGGTAGGCAAGGGTCCGCCTAGTTACCTAACTACCGGACACTGTGGTAGGTACCACCACAGTGTCCGGTATTCTGCCGCCAAGTAGCAATGTGTAAACATTGTTGTGTTCCGGTTTGAAGAACACTGTAGCTGATGAAATTCCAGTAACGGGGTATCAAACGGCAATGCAGTGCAGCTATAGGCATATTTTATAGGCAGCCGAATATAAGGACTACGTAAATGACTATGTAAGCAGTCATACATAAATACACTTATGAGGTCGACTATTAGTGATTCGTTGGTTGTGTAGATAGATACAGGGACCTTACCTTAAGGACTCTTATACAGGGCAGTTAAACACAAAACGTGCGCAAACTGCCCTGCTATAAGAGTTCACGATAAGGACCAGAACCTTGAGTATTTTGAAAATATGTAAGTACATATAGATAACTGTACCAGTAAGTTTCCGTGGGGTGTCCGGGTAAGAATATGACCCTCCCCATCTCTCCTCCGGTTCGTAAGAGGCGACTAACGGAAAACAAGAAGGCGGGCAGCAGTTTTTTTTTTTTTTTTTATCCAATATAAGCCAGTGCTTGACCACAGTCCCACCTGATGGAAAGCGGTGACGCAGTCGAGGATGGTAAAGCACACTAGCTTATTAATAGCCTATTCACTCTATTCTTGAAGACATCTATATTATAACTGGGCGGGAAAACCGACGCAGGCTAACTATTCCAGTCCTTAGCTGTCCTTATTATAAACGAAGAAGCAAATCGCTTAGTCCGGACTGAGTCTTTCTATTGGATTATCGACCACCCGACGGGCCCGTTGGTCTAGTGGTTAGACACCCTGTCCGCTAACCGATGGGTCGTGGGTTCGATTCCCACCAAGTGTCTGGGTGTTATTTATCTTTTTAAGTATGTATTTACAAAAAAAATATGTATATAAGTATTAGTATCAGTTGTCTCGTTTCCATAGTACATGCTCTGCCTAGTTTGGGATCATATGACCGTGTGTGGATTGTCCCAAGATATTATTATTATTATTATTACCTATACCTACTGTGATCCCCAAGACGCCTGCCAAGCGTGGCGTTTAAGGGTCGTCCAATAATCACGTGATGTTTTTAGCAACTTTTTAACCCCTCCCCTCCTGCTGATATGTGGTGCCCCTACCCAAAATCACGTGTATTTTTTTTTATATACAAACTATATTGAAAATTTCGGAATATTATCTTTAAATACAGGTAACTGATTAAATGTTGAAGGGGAAGTCGTTGCTGGCAACGGTGAGTCAAGGACACGGGCCGCTGTTTGGTTTAGAAATCGTGCATTCAACGTAAAATAAATACACGTGATGTCTCATTTTACCCCTCCCCCTACTGCTGATATTTCGGAACCCCTTTCAAGCCTCACGTGATTAATGGACGCCCCCTTATGGCAAACCCTTCCTTTAAGGGGGCGGCCTTTTTTTCAGCAGTGCAGACGTATTTCGGCATATGTTGATGATGTACAAGTAAAAACTGTATAGAGCGCAAGCCAGAAAGCCTGTAGAAGCGAAAGGAGACTTCGAGGGCGCCTGAGCACGGCTCTCGCTTAGAGAGAACACGGGGACCAACGAGAACGCAATCCGTTAACTAAACCAGTGAGGTAATGCCGTTATTTGGTTATAAGTACATTACGATACTGCGTAAATTTTAGGAGAAGGACTAATTCAGCATCATCATAACTGGTTTACTGGTGTGTCACTTGACACTCCAACTTGCCGCACTAAGCGTTTCGCTTCTTCTTTTCTCATGCGCACGGCCAAGCTGTGGAATACCCTCCCGGACAACGTTTTCCCTGATAAATATAACTTGGGTGTATTCAAGTCTAGAGTGAACAGGCATCTTATGGGTAAGCGCGGTCCATCCTAGACCACATCTTCACTTACCATCATGTGAGATTGTGGTCAAGCGCAAACCTATTTATTATAAAAAAAAAAAACTTAGTACTTACTTAGTGATGATAATGATGTACTCAGTAATAATAATAATGTCCTCCTGGCCGATACGACAACAGCGGCCTATCAAACACAAGATCAACCATGTACGCGGGAGATATTAAAGTGCACAAGCGTTTGCGTAGACACAAGTGCACTCACTCTTCCTTTATATAATACCTCTCATAATCCGATGGGACGGAAGACCGACACGACCGGGGAGAGGTTAGGCGCAGGACCGACTTTTTACATGCCCATCCGACGCATGGATCATCTTACTTTACGGACAATAAGGAACAACTACACAAATTTGTTGCACCCCGCAGGATTCGAACCCGCGACCTCCGGTTTACAAAGCAAGCGTTTTCCCACTGCGCCACAGAGGTTACAATCTACTACGCTACTGATGTACTCAGTATTAAGTGTACTAAGTAATTACCTGATCCGGTGCATCTGGTTCTTGTGTGATGTGGCTCATTCGTCTGTTAATATCATCTATGAAGGCCAGCACTCCGTCAGGCTGCAAAGGCGTGCCGTGATCGGGCCACGCCTAGAAAATAATATGAACAACAAATAATGTAAAATGTTATTTGATAGTTAGGTATTTTTAAAAATAAGTAGGTACTGTTGCAGCTACAATATAATGAATACATTTAGTTCGAATTTTATGACAAAGTTCAATGTATTATGGAGCCGGAATTATGTTATAGAAAATACCGTTATAAAAGATAAACAGTGGAAACAAAGCAATGTTTACCGTGAATTGGTATTGGTGTATAATTCTACAAGTCTTCTCGTCGCAAACGTCAAACTCTCTCAACAGGTAATCTTCGTAGTGTGTTTCCGATATGGACCTCACTGTCAGATTGTCAAACAGCTCCTCATGGCCCGGAAGGGGCCAATAACGTTCACACTTTTTCTGTAAAGAAATTTATTATGTAAGTAATACGTTAGAAAAATAATAATTATTATAATAATTAGCAATAGAAGCTTGGTTTAAAGTCTAAACAAAGCAGTAATCTCCATACGAGCTAGTAAACCATTTATCTACTAATGTAGCGTAGCCTCAGATATTTCACCAGACACCAGTTTGGGGACAGACGTGTTGCTTGCTATCAGGTGTGTCGATCGTCTAATCGCTGTATTAAAAGTTTTAAAAAACCTTAGATGGATTTGGGTGATCCACCGTAAGGAGTCACCTACAAAGGATGAGTGTAGTCAATTGTATCCTCACTTTAAAACTTTAAGGGACTACCTATCTCTTTAGATTATACCAAAAGTTATATCGATTGTAGTCATGAACAAAGAATTTGCATCATGAGTCATGCAATCATTACTTAGTAGGTAGAATACTGTTTCTTAATTCATCTTCTTTCTCGAATTTATTTTGTAATAAAACATTTTATTATTTAATTAAATTAATAATTGCATGCATTAATAATAAAAAAAGCAATTTCTTATATTGAGTAGCCCTGCCCCAGCATATACACCGCTTGAAGGATAAGATCCCTTAATTACCCTGTAATTGACTGTGTTAGGCCTCTGTATTTTTATCGTAAGTATTTATATTTCGATTTTGTATGTAAATTAAATGGAAATGTTTTGGTACCTTGCCACTTTCAACTTCGTTCGTGATCATCGCGATGACTCTAACCTCTTCTTGCCAGATCATCCGCCAGAAGTCATCTTTTGTATTCGCTAAACATCCTTGCGCCGCAATGTATACCTTATCTTTCACGGCTGGAACAGATTAAAAAAATATATTTACATTAGGTACGTAGGTACACGAATTTAGAACTTCGTACGAGTAAATACAAGTATAAATTTAATTTAAAAAAAACGACATAGCTGAGCGAACTCTTAAAATGACTTTCCTGCGCCATTATCAGACCCTGATCAGTATATGTCTATTAACAACTCGTCAAGATTTAACCATAGATCTAAAACTCGGTGGGTCCTACATTTAATGGAGCCGAGTTTCTGTTACCACGTTCCTGCTTGCTCCTTGAACGTCTGTTCAAAATAAAGTTCTGTGGCATTCCGATTTCAAATTAGATCCCCTTCGTAAGTTCCTCAAAGAAGCGTCGAAACGCTACTTTGAATCCGCGTCCCGTCACGCGAACAGTTTAATCCGCGCCGCCGCCGACTACGCCCCTAGTCCTTCTGACTCGCGCCGCAGACCACGGCACGTACTGCTCGACCCTCCTGACCCCATGACGGTCCTATTGGACCGGGATGCGCCGACCCCTCCCCGACAACCGTATAGGTATAATACCGAAGGTATAATCCTACTAATATAATAAACGTTAAAGTTTGGATAGATGGATGTTTATGCTTGTTTCGCGGAAAAACTATAAAACGGATTTAACTAATAACTAGGTAGGTACTTAACCCCATCGCATAACTGGCAATTATCAGACACCGGTCTCGCCGGCGAGGCCGAAGGGTCGTACGTATGCGACCGCAACGAAGTGCATCACCCCACTGAGTTTCTTGCCGGTTCTCCTCAGTGGGGGCGCGTTGTGAACCGGTGGTAAACTCAGCCCTCTCTTAAGCGACAGCCCAAGCCAAGGCCGTGCCTCCCTGAGGTGCCCTTGTGCTCGTCGCTACTTCTGCCGTAAAGGCTAGAGCGCTTCAAGCGCTCGCCTCCTATTGTCCGGTGAAGCTGCAATGGCCATCTGCGGCTAACAGCGTCTATCATTCCCAAAAAAAAAAAAAAGTTCTGTGAAAAATAATGATCAGAGTCTTCTGATCATTATTTTTCTACCTACTAATCGTAGCAACCTATCCAACAAGTCCAAATTCGGTGGATTTACGTTTATTGGTGCAGAGATCCTGTAACCACCTTCGTGCTTGCTCCCATCACCAGGCTCTAATCATAATTTTTCTACCTATGACTCGTAGCAACCTATCCAACGAGCCCAAATTCGGTGGGTCTACGTTTATAGGTGCAGAGAGATCCCTTGACCACCTTCCTGCTCCATCATCCGACCCTGATCACCATTTTTCTAGCAACTACTCATCGGGACTCACCCAACGAGTCCAAACTCGGTGGGACTACGTTTATTGGTGCAGAAATTCTGTGACCACATTCTTGCTGATCATCATTAGACCCTGGTGAAGGTTACCATTTTCTTTAGTAGGTATCATCGGATTTACATATGTTCTAAATTTCAGATCTTTTGGACTAATAAAAGTAATGAAAAATGTCCATTGTATACGAAATATCCCTTCCTCGATTCGGAAAGGAGCTGATGGTATTCAACGGCTGAACTGATTTTGATGAAACATCGCTAAGAACCATCTCGATTATACCAGCTCCCAAATAAAAAAAAATCATACAAATTCGTCAACTCGTTTGAGCGCTGCGATGCCACAGACCGACATACAGACAGACACCCATAAATAGGCGTCAAACTTATATACTTACCTACCCTTCGTTTTTGGTCGGGGTATGTTATAAGGAATACTTATATAAAAATATATATAGATGCCGAAGCATTTCTTGATATAAATGTTTGTCTGTATGTCCTTTATAGACTAAACTATGCATTTGATCATGTCATCATCTTCAGCAAAGTGAAAGAGCGCAAGCTGAGCTGCGCGGGTCAGCTAATGTTTTTGGTTAAGAACTTGGCGTCAAAATATTATCTCCGTGGTTTTATGAAAATATTCTTGGAATTAAATCTATCTATACTTATAATAAAACTGTAACAGGTCCAATTCTGTACATTGAAGATATTTTGAAAATTATATTTGGAGGGCATTCTATAACCGATACTGAGGCCGAAACTGTAATTTTTTAAATATTTGTCTGTCTGTCTGTCTGTATCACGGCTGAGCATCACGCCGAAACTACTGAATGGATTCACATGAAACTTGGCATGATTTGAGCTCTTACTACGAGGTAGGACCTAGGATACTTTTTATCCCGTAATCTAGCACGGTTCTTTTGGGAGAGGGGATTAAAGTCAAAATGGGTACTTGGTTATACGCTTGGTCCGATTTTATCAATATTTCTTTATAATATAGGAAATATTAGTAAGGGAACACGCATAGAGAGTTTTTATCAAGGTTTTGTAATCGATCGGGTTAAGCAACGTTAGGTAAGGTCAATAAATAGATGGGTGACCGTTTAACGCCATTTGAACTAAACGGGTCCGTGCTTCGGAGAGCAAGTAAAAAGGTGGGTCTCAGTTTTTAACCGACTATAAAAAATGAGGTTATGCATTCGATGCGAATGTCTGTTATTCTAAGTTTAGTTAACGTAAAAATAGCGCAGGCGGAGCTGCGTGGGTCAGCTAGTTCTTTAATAAATATCTACGTAGGTATTTTTTTAAATGTTTCTCGAAATCAGTGTAGTGTAGAGTAGATATTATTAGCACGGGCGAAGCAGGCAGGACATCTAGTGTTTGATAAAGGTATATATTACCTGCATCACGACATACGTTCCCGTTGATTTTGTCCATTTTGAAAGATTTCTTTGCTTCTCTTAGAGCTTCGTCGGATAATGACTTCGTCACCAAGGGAGGATTCTTCTTCTGAGATTCGTTAGTTAGGATTAATGCTGAAAATAGTAAAATAAATCAATCGCGCAGAACAATAAAGCACACCCAGGTACTTTAGTGCATTTTTATGAACGATCTTTATTTTATTTTATTTTTAAATTCAGAAAACTTACAGCTAGTACAAGGTATACAGAGTATAGGTAGGTAGGTATAGGTAGGTTATGTAGTTATAACCTAATTTTCTCCATTACCGATAACTCAATGCTTATTCATTATCTGGGGATGTTGATTTACATACAACACGGTATAATATTACACATCATTTTGTAAAGAGTTTTAAATCATCATCATCGTATGACGATAGACATCCACTGCTGAACAAAGATCTCCCCCTTAGAAGGAAGAGGTTCCCATTATCACCTCGCTTGGCAGTCGTCTTGGGGATCACAGTAGGTATCGTGTTGTTTTTTCTTTAGTCACCTCGTACTACCTCCAATGGAAGGAGATGGGAAGCTGCTTTACTTAACCGGGCACCCCATGGGTCAACTCACCACTGCATCGCCAGTAAACATCAAGCAGAATTGCAGTCAAACACATAGGTACATTATTTATTAAACTCAGTCTCGAACGTTCAATGATAAACAATGAATCGAAGAATAATATCGTAAACCCATTAAAATTTAAATGAGAATGCCATTTATTCATACCTATAGCACTGGTTATCTGACAATGTGTACGTGTGTATTAAAATTCGAGTATTGTACTCGGCGCCTGCGCAGCATCGTTAGTGCTTTAATAATGGCTACGACGCAGCCGACAGAAACATTTTCCTTATACCAAAAAGAACCGGAGACTTTTGCTGATGGATTTTACCAGATACGAGCGGACTTGCATTAAAAATAAAAAAAAACATTGAGTATTTTTATATTACATTTTATGGGGATTATGGCAACCCCTCCCTTCTAAGGGCCTTTGTTCAGCAGTGGACGTTTCGGATGCTGATGATGATGATGTCATGTTATGATAGAGATAGTGGGTTAAAAAAGAAAATAAATGTTTCTTCCGGAAGTTATCTTGTCATAATATTTTGTTTTTAATATTGTCAGCTTTCGAATGACGTGTGAAGTCCGCCAACCCGCATTTGGCCAGCGTGGTGGACTATGGCCTAAGCCCCTTCATCCTGAAGGGAGGCCCGTGCCCAGCAGTGGGACATTAACAAGGGCTGGTATTATTATTTATTAATATTGTCAGCCAACTTCGCAGAAGATAATAATATTATACTGCACGTGTACTGCACTAATGCTCGCGGAGACATGAGTTGCACGATCTCTTCCTTTACTCTGACTATGCGATAGAACAGCAAACAGAACAACCGGAGAGAGAATGATCTCTCAATAGAGCATGACCGACTTATGACATTGACGGGCTCGTTGGTCTAGTGGTTAGGCACCCTGGCTGCTACCCGATGGGTCGTGGGTTCGATTCCCACCAAGTCTCTGTTATTTAATGCGGTAACAGCTACTGAGCTGTTACTGGGCGAGCGCTTGCCTTGGAAACAAGATGCGCAGGTTCGAACGCCGGCTCGCACCTCTGATTTCTTCAATGAATCATGTGTGAATCGTCTTAAGTGCGATTGTTACTATTTATCTACATAAGTATGTATTTCCAAAAAAAATTTATATAAGTATTATTATCAGTTGTCTGGTTTCCATAGTACAGGCTCTGCCTAGTTTGAGATCAGATGACCGTGTGTGGATTGTCCCAAGATATTATTATTATTATTTTAGTGTATATCTTTTGATATCTCAGGCATTGCCCGGTCTTTTAACAGGCTAGCGTGGGGACGAATCCAACACGTAGAGGCCCTTTGAAGAATAAAAAGGTGTGTAATACCTCCCGGGATTAAACACTGAAAATGATAAATCATAAACAGTAGTTGACCCTGGCAGGTGTGGGTATTATTGTTAGTATGTGGAAATAATTCTAGTCTATTTATTTAATACTTGGTGGTCTGGAAACTGGGCTATTGCAAAATGCCGGGGTCACTTGCCATCTATACTTATAATAAAACTGTAACAGTTCCAATTCTGTACATTGAAGATATTTTGAAAATTATATTTGGAGGGCATTCTATAACCGATACTGAGGCCGAGAATGTGTTTTTTTTTAATCTTTGTCTGTCTGTCTGTCTGTATGTCTGTCTGTCTGTATCACGGCTGAGCATCACGCCGAAACTACTGAATGGATTCAAATGAAACTTGGCATGATTTGAGATTTTACTACGAGGTAGGACATAGGATACTTTTTATCCCGTAATCTAGCACGGTTCTTTTGGGAGAGGGTATTAAAGTCAAAATGGGTAGTTGGTTATACGCTTGGTCCGATTTTATCAATTTTTCTTTATAATATAATAAATATCAGTAAGGTAACACTCATAGAGAGTTGTTATCAAGGTTTTGTAATCGATCGGGTTAAGCAACGTTAGGTAAGGTCATTAAATAGATGGGTGACCGTTTAACGCCATTTGAACTAAACGGGTCCGTGCTTCGGAGAGCAAGTAAAAAGTGGGTCCCAGTTTTTAACCGACTATAAAAAAGGAGGTTATGTATTCGATGCGAATGTCTGTTATTAAAAGTTTAGTTAACGTAAAAATAGCGCAGGCGGAGCTGCGTGGGTCAGCTAGTAATTAATAAATTAATTCTTTTTACGGCAAGCGGTGACTTGCCACCCACTAGATGGGCTCTCCATATAGCCGTCAGAAGACGATGGAGTGCAACACCGGTGTGAGTGGTTCAGGGGTGTCAAGAGGTGAGCTGCGCTTTCTCCGTAGTTACTCGCGGCGTTATGCCCTTTAACACTTCCACCACTGGAGCATATAGCTCTAACAGCTCCTCTCTGGACAGTCAATTAAGTCAAGCCAGAGCTGAGAGTCCTGCGGGCCCCCTTCGGTTTCCACTCGGCCGACAAAGACACGCCGAGGTGGGGGCCCTGACCGACTCTCTGGAGCACACGGGTCCGTGGTGTCGTTACGCACCAACAGCTCGCCACAAGCTGCCCGCAGGGCATTATTATTATGGCATGCCTTATAGATAGGATAATGTAACTTTTCAAATTACATAAAGTATAAAACACTAAAATGAATAGTCTGCTTTGTTTTAACAGGTTAGGAACAACTAACAAAATTGTCATATCTCAATGCTCCACGCACCGTCTCCAGTTTGCAAAGTAAGCAGCGGCAATAAATGGCTCCTTGCTACAATGTCAATAGAAGCGATATTTATGCATCAAGAAATACCACTCTTCCTATGGAATAAGAAGATCAGACGTCAAGAATGTTTGCGTATTGATAATTTGCTTACATTGAACACTGTCGAGACTCTCGTTCGAGGATTGCACGGAGCTCGTGGAGTCACACAGCCGAGAGGAGCGGACGTAGCTGGCATTTATGTAGTCAGTCTCCGGTCTGTTGTCGCCCCGTTGTAGAATCACTCGCGTTTGATCATCTGGTAGTGGATTGGATACATACGATAAGTATAATAAATATAACAACAAATAACAAATATCTCAACGATGCGGGTATTCTGCAATAGTGAAAACTGCAGATTCGATTTCTACTGCACTTTTTATCCACTACGTAAGATGAGATTTTTTAATTCGTGACCGGTATTGCAGAAGGTAAAAAACACATTTTTAATAATATCTTATCTTCCACCTCTTTGCCAAAGTTGCTAGACTAATAATATTCTAAAGTAGATATTTTAAGTACATACGACTCTTACCTATGGCTATTCATTAGTCATCATTAGTTCAGTAGTCATAATTGCATTTCTTAGTAAAGATTCTGTATTAAATCTGCTCTCAGTGACAAGATATCGATAATTTATCGGCCCCACCTTTCCTTGGATTTATTTACATATCAATTGACTTTAATATATAAATACCTATTGATTGAATTTTATATGAATGTTACAACCGCAAAAATAAGGTTATTGAGCAAACTTACACGGCAGTATATTTCTGTATCTGTTCTTCGATGCATTTTCAGGTTTATTGCCCTCAAAAGTGGTAAATACGTGTCTGTCTTCCAACATCTTGAGCGACTGAAACTCTCCATCAAAACCTAATTTCTGTTCAATTTTTTGAAGATCATCCACATCCTGAAATGTAGACCACACATTGTTATAGTTCACGGTGCAATGGGATATTACGAAAATAATAATAATTGGAATTAAATTTCTTCTACGAACGAATATGGTCAATTTTTTCATGTTGTATGAATGTAAATTCATCGCAAAAGGAGAGAAATTCTGTTTATCTGTGGCTACAATTTTTCAAACGAATGGAAAGCTTCAAACACAGTTAGCTACCTATTTTGATGAGTTACTTTGTTAAAATCATACAATCCCGATGAGGATAGATCGTAAAAATCTAGTTAATTTCTATTTATGGACTTTATAGCAAATTACGCAATCAACTTCATCACAATATCCATATTATTCAGCTCACATCTGAGCGCAATGCAGACAGAACCGCGTTGCATTTTTATGAAATACCTGCGTCCGTGCATGTTAACAGACACGTGCTTAGTGCTCTTGTATCTTAAGCGCGTCATGTTTAATTCAGAAGCCCGTAAGTCACATCACAGAGCTATTATTGCACATGCCAGACCGTGTGTATGAGCCGCGTTGGATCACTCAGAGACGCAAACCATTTCGTAATCTTGGAATCAGGGCTGGTTGAAATAAATGCAGATGCTGTGTTGTCGACGATGGTTGTCGATGAAAAGGAGGCGAAGGATATCTTAGGGTTTGAGGTTAAATAACTAATGTTGTACGAGATTAGATTACAAAGTGGTAAACTGTCCACTATTCTAATCAATTTCGTTTTTAATTTAATCAAGGAATAATTGTTGGTCGCGAGCCTTGTTTCTCAAGTTAGGTCTCAAATTCTCAACATTTAATTCAATATAACCATTCGGTTTAAGCCGTTAGCCGAACAGTCCAACGCTCGTTATTTTAACCTATTTTAGTCTAATTTTGGTCGCTGGCATAAATCATTGTAACCTCAGTGTCTATGTCTTTTCAGTGAACCATTCTTAGTGACTTTGGGTTAATATGATGTTTATAATCAACACACCTGCATCTCCTTAACTTTTCTATTAATGTAATGGGCTCTGAGGCGGGTGCCGCTGACGGGCTGCAGCAGCCGCAGCACATCTCCTGAGTTCTCGATCATGGGGTAGGATCTAAAATGTTCTATGAGCCCCACCAGGTCGTCGAACTGTTCCCCGCTGCCAACGTTATATTTGTTGTGCTAGGAGAAAAGAGAAGCGTCATGAAAAATATGAATTAAATTTTTAATTAAGTGCTTATATCAAGTTTACTTAGTTGTACGCTAGTATTTAAAAAAAATGCCAGTATATTTACTAATAAACTAAATAAAAAAATATAACGGGTTACACCCTCGGGACATCGTGCCGAAAACAGATACCAGGGATAGTGAGGCCGCTTGTACCCGCTAAGAAAAGTCGCCGAGCTTACGCAAGAATTCCCTTCTTTTCTACACACGAACTCTGTACACTGCTTCGGTGCTGACCAAGAAAGAAGTAGGTATTGTCTGCCCTAGACCCGATGCGCAGTTTTTGTGGTTTTCTTGCCTAGATCCAATAAAATGTGCTCCAATCTGCAGCAGTTACGGTGAAATTTCTTAGCTTGTACAAGCAGCCTGACGCGTTTACCGGAAGTATACCTAGTGAACATTTGTAGCATATTTTAGTAAGTATTTATAGCAGGCTAGTTCTTTAAAAGCTGACTTATGTTACGTTTATTACCTAGATTTTATTTAGAAAACGTGATTGAGGAAGAGAAGAGAAGCTTACTGATTAGCGAGTAATCAGTAAGCTTCTCTTCTCTTCCCCATCGAGATGAAAATCACCCTCGGGCGATACAATCGAATCAATTTTACCCCAAAATGCTTGGCTTTCCTCACCATGTTTATAATACTAAATAGTAAATCCTCCAATTCACACAAATTTCGATCGGGTTCGATCCGCGCCTTACGGGTAGGTAACACGATTCCTAAACCACTAGGCTACAATGGCTTGTTCACTTATGCATACATGTATATTAACGCAAAATCTGAGATACATATATTAATAGTAATCCGGATCTAATTTTACTTCGCTATACATATGTAGTTGCATTAATCTTCAAGACTTTTGCGTATTACTAGTCGCGCTTAGTATACTGTTACGACCGGGAGATAAAAGTGTTAATTACTCCGTTAATTATTACTTAATTGCAATGATCTCAAAACGCATTGTTAGTCTATAGGTCTACTATCGATTCGTACCGAAAGATCTCGAATTCTCAATAGAAAGTAGGTCCCTCCAATTCGCATGTACTTGTGTAAGTACCTACCGCTCGCTCGCTCACGGGTCACTGCCCCCGCCTATTGTTAGTTTATTCTTGAAGGTCGCGCCGCTATTGTATTTCGCGAAAACGATAGAATAGGTACCTACTTACGACTACGAGTACATTCGAGAGAGTTCCACCCCTCTGTTAATTTAGGTATATAAGCCGACGCATAGTGGCGTCCGGACAGTTTGTGTTTACAAGCGACAGCGAAAACATCTTAAGGAAGTGATCAAAGAGAATTGTACCAGCGACCCTTGCGACGACTTTGGACTATTGTGAAGTATTGTGCGACTCGGACTACTGTACCTTGTGTGTATACTGCGTGTATAGTGTATACAGTGTGAGTGTACGTAGAATAAAATCTTCTTTGACGTTAATCGGCATTTTAATACCCACCCGCACGTAACAATTGGTGTCAGAAGCGGAATGCCGATTCTGCCGCGTGAAGAAGAAGTGCGTACTCCGCGAACCAGAAGACAGGTGGAGATGGATGCTGCACGTCGCCGTGGTCAAGAGGAGGAGGTCCAGCCTGAGAACGCTACCTCGTCTGGTACCGCACCAGTGGGAAGCTCGACAGAGGTAAATCTCTCAACCCTGCTGGCTGCTATCCAAGGTATGCAACAGGCTATCCAGGATAACCAAGAGACTACCCGCCGCGACATCCAGGCTATCCAAGAGGCCACCCGCCGTGACATCCAGGCTACCCAAGAGGCCACCCGCCGTGGCATCCAGGCTACGCAAGAAGCTATCCAAGAGGCCACCCGCCGTGACATCCAGGCTACCCAAGAAGCTATCCAGGAGGCTACTCGCTGCGAGATCCAGACGAACCAGGAGGCTACTCGCCGTGAGATTCAGGCCAACCAAGAGACCGTCCTGTGCAAGATTAACGCCAGCATTTCTATACTCGGCGAGAAAGTCACAAAACTGGAAGTGGACGTCAAAGAGGTTACTCTTAAGACGGAAAACCTGGAAGGCCGCATCGATGAACATGATAGCCGTATTCATGTACTGACTAATAATGTAACGAAACTAGAGACTCGCCAACCACTGGCCGTGGCTTCATCATCACCATCAGCAGCGAAACTCGACCTTCCGCACTTTGACGGGTCGTCCTCGTGGACAGCCTTCCGCTACCAGTTCGAGACACTGGCCAAGTGGAATGGATGGAGTGATGACCAATCCTTCATGGCCCTGGTGCTGGCACTACGAGGGGACGCTCTGCTCATATTAGAGAACCTGCCACATGAGGGACGGACGTTGGAAGCTCTGTTAGAAGCATTAGATACGCGTTATGGTGAGGGTCACCTGGAACACGTATACCGAGCACAACTCCGCGAGCGTACATAGAAGGTTGGTGAAAGCCTTCAACAGTGGGCGCTTGAAGTGGAAAGGCTGGTTCGTCGTGCGCACTCTTCGGCACCGGCGACAGTTGAAGTGACGCTGTTGCAAGCATTCGTCGACGGCATACGGGACGCGGAAGTCAGAGCTGCTGTTCGTCTGGGCCATCATTCGACTTTGAAGAGCGCTCTAGCCCATGCTCTCGAAGTGGAAGCTGTACGACGGGACACTCGGCTATATAAGATCCAGGAAGTGGTGCCGGATGAGACAAGGCCCCGGTATGTCCCCACTTGTTATGGCTTTGAAGCAAGGGGGCACATAAAGCAGAGTTTCCCTGTAGAGAAGACCAAAAGTTTTTCAAGTATTGGGATACAGGTCGAACCTGTGAAGCAAGATACGCAGGCACATAGGGTAAGTGAGGTTGTAGCCGTCCGTCGACTCGGTATCTCGCGACGTCCGAGTTTTGGGCCCCTATGTTATACCTGCGGGAAAAGGGGACATATACAGCTGGAGTGCCCGAACCGGAAAAGGAAAAGTGCCTTATATGCAGTGGCGTGCACAGAAATCAGATAAATATATCTGCGAGTCGTTTTTCCTTTATTCTATTTGTTCGTGTTCTATCACAAATATCCTCAACCTAATCAATATTACCAACATTTCCATTTACATAAAAAAAAATTACGATAATTCATGTCCGAACTAAGATTTTTTCAAATTAAGATTGTTTAGAGAAATCCTAGGGTAGGCAAAGTATTTTTGTCAATATTGAGTTGCTGAATAAACTTATTAATGTTTTGAATTGCAAATTAATATGTCTATAGTATTTGCTTGCTTATGGATATTTGACATGGTATACTAAGATACTTAAAATAGGTTAAATAAGCCAAAAACATTTTTTTGCCTACCCTCTGTGCACGCCACTGCTTATATGCTGCACCCCAAAGGGATGACTGTCGAGTAGTACGATGGCAAGAGCAACCGCAGAACGTCTACCATGCAACGGAACATCACAATGGGAATGGACATAGCAACGTGGAAGATGTGATGCGAAGACCTTGTGCCAGCAAGCACTGTTCTAAGGATGAAGTCCGAGAAGAAGTCAGGATTATAAGGACGCATGGCTCGGAAGACGAGTGGACTGGGACCAATATGAAGAAGGCATAAGCAGAGGATGATGATCTTGGTCCTATACTACGCTGGAAGCAAAGTGGGACCAAGCCCCAATGGAAGGATGTATCTGCTTGCAGTGCAACTACTAAAAGTTATTGGGCCCAGTGGGACAGCTTAGTCTTAGAAGACCATTTGCTGTGCAGGAAATGGGAGACCAGTAATGGGAAAGAAGTAGTCATGCAAGTAGTGATACCAAGAGTTATGGTGGCTTCTCTTTTACGGCACGTTCACGATGGCGTATCTGGTAAGCATCTTGGAGTCAAGAAAACCCTGGTGAAAGTGAGACACAGGTTTTACTGGCTGCGATGCCGTAAAGATGTCGAAGACTGGTGCCGTAAATGTTTGGTGTGTGCCGCAAATAGATCACAAACCGGAAGTAAAGGAAAACCTAAGTCGCAAACTGTTGGGCCAGAAGAAGTGCACAACCGGGTACGGGAAAATAGCCTGGTGACCAGGGAAAGGATGAAGACCAGCGACGATTGGAACGCCAATACCAACGGCTTCGATGAAGGGACGTTAGTGTGGTGTAAAGGAGTGTTATTAGAAGGATCAACGACGTCACCTACCGCATCAAGAAGGGACCCCGAGGCAAACCTAAGATAGTTCACCTGGACAGATTGGCACGTTATCATGGTGATAATGATGCTCGGGACGAGCATAACTAAGAGGGGGGTAGTGTTACGATCGGGAGATAAAAGTGTTAATTACTCCGTTAATTATTACTTAATTGCAATGATCTCAAAACGCATTGTTAGTCTATAGGTCTACTATCGATTCGTACCGAAAGATCTCGAATTCTCAATAGAAAGTAGGTCCCTCCAATTCGCATGTACTTGTGTAAGTACCTACCGCTCGCTCGCTCACGGGTCACTGCCCCCGCCTATTGTTAGTTTATTCTTGAAGGTCGCGCCGCTATTGTATTTCGCGAAAACGATAGAATAGGTACCTACTTACGACTACGAGTACATTCGAGAGAGTTCCACCCCTCTGTTAATTTAGGTATATAAGCCGACGCATAGTGGCGTCCGGACAGTTTGTGTTTACAAGCGACAGCGAAAACATCTTAAGGAAGTGATCAAAGAGAATTGTACCAGCGACCCTTGCGACGACTTAGGACTATTGTGAAGTACTTTGCGACTCGGACTACTGTACCTTGTGTGTATACTGCGTGTATAGTGTATACAGTGTGAGTGTACGTGGAATAAAATCTTCTTTGACGTTAATCGGCATTTTAATACCCACCCGCACGTAACAATTGGTGTCAGAAGCGGAATGCCGATTCTGCCGCGTGAAGAAGAAGTGCGTACTCCGCGAACCAGAAGACAGGTGGAGATGGATGCTGCACGTCGCCGTGGTCAAGAGGAGGAGGTCCCGCCTGAGAACGCTACCTCGTCTGGTACAATACATTAGTCTAACAATTTTTAACCACTTATTAAAGTGTTTGTGGAAACACCAACGACCCACCTGAGTTCGTACACTCAGTGACAAAATTCGTTCCCAGAAAATAGCAAATCGTAAAACGCTGGTTCTACGATTTGAATATCATGGACAGGCAATAAGTTATTACAAAAAAAAAATAGTAAGCAAAATAAATGCCATGCATCGTTCAACTATTAGCAAAGATTTTTTTACAAATTTAATTGGGCATGGTTAAGCGCACTAGCCTATTACTTGCGCTGGCATTGAAAGGGAAGATTCTGGTGTCTACAGCTAGTGCAACAATTCATCACAGAGCAACTGGCTACTTTATAAATTTAACTTTTTGTTACCGTACTTAAAAGTGTTATGTTTTGCCGCAGTCTTTAGTAAAGTTGGACTGCTACTTCCCCTATCCCCTAGGTTTAGGATGTCGCTATATAGTGTAGTAATAAAACTATTACATACTTACTGGAACGGTCCAACCAAACTAAATATTTATTGCTAGATGTAACATTAAAATAATAATTTATACTGGAATTAGGAGATGAAAAATAATTATACATTTGCACAAAGCATTTCGTCAGTGACAGTACTAGTACATGTGAGTTCCTAGACCAAGGCCGACTTACCGTGACAATAGTCACGTAAGATGTTCAGTGTCCTTATGCCTCATGGTGTTTCCTGCAAAGGTATTGCTATTCTACTGACGATCCTGTACTGTATAAAATTCACGTCACGTACAGAGCAATGTTTACGTACTCAATTTGTTTTGGTAAGTAAGACTAAAGTTCATAAATATCTGTAACTAATGTGAAGAAAACTTATTAAAACTAAAAATATTATCTGTACCTATAGGTATTTAGGCAATTTTAGTACAAGTTTTGTCGACACGAAGCTGTCGTGCACTACGTCGAACAATCTAATAAACAAGTCGCTATTCGAGTCGACTTAAAGAATTGAGACTAATTGAAGAGTATAAATATTACTCTGTTATCGATTAACAGTTTTAAAAAGTTAAAGATGGACGTAGTGCTTTTGCCAAATGTGAGCACCACAGCTGGGGAAGTATCTGCCTTATCAGGAGGCAAGCCACATATACCTTTGAATAACGTACGTAACGTTTTCCTAGAATTAGTAAAATTGCTGGTACCTACTCTTTAACGAATCGATGTGCTGGCACATGAGCTACAAACGCTTTGTCCCTTTTGCAGACAGTGCAGGGATTCCTGTGACTCAGATTCCCTGTATACCTAATGAATCCAATCTGTTTTTCCTCATTCCATCAAGTAGGATTGCGATTAAGCACTGAAAAAAAAATAATTTTAACAGTCTGTGCATTTAGCCCCTGACTCCGAAATAAAATAACGCACCGATTTTGTCTTTACCGTCGTTTCTTATAATTGGTTGATATGATAATTAAGGAAGACAGTCTCCGTAAAGATTATTTGTTTAAAAAATAATCAAGATAACATTCATAATATATTAATACACTGGATGCAATGTACTTGTTTAGATCAGCGGAACACCACCAGATGCAAGAATGAAAAACATGCAACAACATAGAAGAAAGTATCATATATATAGTTTGATACTTAATATAAAAGTCTAATGAGTATTCTTTGATAAAGGTATTTTTTTATTTTATTGACTCAGTACTCTATGCCTGTGTAACAAGGGACGTGTTTATCGTCTGTTTTTCAACTTGATTTGGCCATATTCTGATGCAGTTTTTACCTGTTAGGGCAGACAAAATAGATTATAGAAAGTTTGATGGTGTTCCTACTTTGAATTGACTGATATTGAAATTATTAGATGCAGTGCCTGCCTGATAGAAGCCAAACAAAATAACGGGGTAAGAACTACATAGCAGGTAAATACAGAAAAACTATCGCGACATTTCCAAGTCGATGGGGCAATAGGACACCATTTGTCATATGCAGCAGTCACGCAACGCATTTGTCTCGCTGTACTTACCACAAAAATCTGAATAACATGCGCTGCATATACGAATTATTTACAATTTTCCTTTGTACCTTAAGAATAAATGAGATAATAATATGTAAGTGCAGTTTGAATGTAATCAGAACCACAACTAATGGTATTTTAGGCTCTATCTATGATATTATGTTGGAATGGTGTTATGTTTTATATATTTCGTGTGTTATGTGTAGGTATGTATATTTGGTTATTGGTATCTCCTGCACCTTCGTTTTGCCGATGATATAGTCATTATGGCAGAGTCTCTGGAGGACCTCAATACGATGCTCAGCGACCTCAGTAGCGTTTCCCAACAGGTGGGTCTTAAAATGAACATGGACAAGACGAAGATCATGTCTAATGTCCATGTTGCACCCGTACCGGTAGTTGTTGGGGACGATACAGTCGAAGTTGTTGACCACTACGTATACCTAGGACAAACTATCCAGTTAGGTCGGTCCAACTTCGACAAAGAGGTCGCCCGAAGAATCCAACTCGGATGGGCAGCGTTCGGGAAACTACGTGACATCTTCTCATCAGAAATTCCGCAGTGCCTGAAGACAAAGGTTTTTAACCAGTGTGTGTTGCCAGTGATGACATATGGTACTGAGACGTGGTCTTTAACAGCTGGCCTTTTGGAGAAGCTCAGAGTCACACAACGAGCTATGGAGAGAGCTATGCTCGGAGTTTCTTTGCGCGACAGAATCCGGAATGAGGAGATTCGCCGAAGAACCAAGGTCACCGACATAGCTCGTAGAATATGCAAGTTGAAGTGGCAGTGGGCAGGCCACATCGCTCGAAGAACCGATAACCGTTGGGGAAGAAAGGTTCTCGAGTGGCGACCACGAACCGGAAGACGCAGCGTAGGCAGGCCTCCCACTAGGTGGACCGACGACATTGTTCGCGTCGCAGGCAACCGGTGGATGCAAATAGCAAATTCTCGTTCATTGTGGCGGTCTAAGGGGGAGGCCTTTGTTCAGCAGTGGACGTCTTCCGGCTGGTGATGATGATGATGATGATCTCCTGCAGCCTTAACGGCAATGGATAAAAACATCAACGTATGTTTCAAATGAAAAGTCTGCTCTTCACAATTGGGTTTTTGTGCATTTACAGGCATTGGCGCCAGTAGCAGGGTGCAGGGGGGTGCACTTGCACCTCCAGGAACGTCAGGAAAGAACAGTCACTTATAACTTGAACAATAATGAATAAGATACACAACAAATTACCTCAAAAAGACTATAAATACATAGTTTTGCTATTCAAATTATTATAGACTTGCACAGGCGAAAAGTCAATAGTGTAATGTGTAGATGGCGGCGTTTTACAGGTAATACTTGATTTTAATTATCATACTCACATAAGGACACAACTAATAATTTCTAGGACGGCTTATAAATACCGACCGTACACTATTCCCCAAGGAGGTATCTGTTTTTATTCATAAGCTGGTTGTTTACTTGGTCACAATAAAATCGCAGCGGGTTGCATGGTATCGGAACAAAAGGCGATCAATTCACATAATATAATAAAAAACAATACACGCGTATAATCATGTAACTGCCATCGTTTAATCTTTATAGACAACAACATGCGTTAAGAATAAATCAGAGAGGATCAGCATACGTTTGAGTAAAAGTACAACTGAATATTATCTTGCGATTTTTGATCTTCCGGTATGAATTTATTGTGTACTTATTCTCTTTTTCATTAATGATATAGTGGTTGAGATAGTATAACGATGATTCACCTGTGTCAGCTGCCCCCATGAGGAGGAAATACCCCTATGCTGTTTTGGACTTTTCTATTTCCTCTAATATTTACCTACGCCCTTGGTGATAAAAAAATAATTAATGTATGTTAATAGAACATCAAAGATTAAAAATGTATCGGTAAATCACAGACCGAATGTCATGATGGGGAGTTTTTATAGAATAATGTTGGGCATGGCAAAATCCTGCGTTTTATAGTAAACCCTAATTTGGGCACAAGTAATCGGCATAGACCACATACAAGTAATAACACAACTTATAGAAAAATCAAATGAATATAACATCAAATTTTATATGTGTTTGATTGACTTTACGAAGGCATTAGACTCTTTGAATCACGACACAATATGGGAAGCTCTCAGGGAACAAGGAATAAACGAACATTATATCAAAATTATTTACAATATTTATTCGAAGTGTAAAGCAAAGGTAAAACTAGAAAGAGAAGGAAAAAGGATCCCTATCGAAAAAGGAGTAAGACAAGGAGACCCACTGTCACCAAAAATATTTAATTCTGTGCTGGAATATATACTTAGAAAACTAGAGTGGTCGAAAAAGGGCTTAAAAATTGATGGGGAGTACCTTAGTCATCTCCGATTTGCGGATGACATAGTAATATTCGCTCGAGAAGCAGAAGAACTGGAGGACATGCTAAATGATCTGACTACTGAGAGTGGAAAAGCAGGCCTTCTAATTAATGCATCAAAACAAAAATCGTAACCAATGCATCAACACAATATGTAATACGATTAGACGGGAAGGTAGTAGAATACACCACAGAATATATTTATCTGGGTCAGTCAGTTTCTTTTAAAAACTGTACACAAACAGAACTACAAAGAAGAATTTCATTAGCGTGGAATAAGTATTGGAGCTTGAGAGATATTTTCAAAAACAAAGATATAAATATTAGTACAAAGAAGAAAGCTTACGAAGTGGCCATATTACCATGTCTAACATATGCTTGCCAGACATGGTCACTTAGGAAGGAAGACGAAAAAAGTTTAGCAGTCTGTCAGAGAAGGATGGAAAGAAGCATATTAAACCTCAAGTTAAAAGATAAAGTAAGTAACAAAAAAATAAGGAAAACAACTGAAATAATGGATGTAAAGGTCCGAACTAGACTCTTGAAATGGAAATGGGCAGGTCACCTTTGCCGAATGCATGGTAAAAGATGGACAAGAAAGGTAACTGAGTGGATACCACGAGATAGGAAAAGAAGGAAAGGGAGACAAAAGAAACGTTGGTGAGATATATTTTCAGATAAATATGGAAAAAATTGGATGCAAGCAGCAAGAGAAAGAGAGCTCTGGAAAGAATTGGGGGCCTACGCCCAAGAGGCGACTTCTACATAAAGGAGCGTTAATAGTGTTAAGAAATATTGTATATAAAACTAATCGAAGTGTAGTAGAAATAAAGGCTTTTTTATTCTTATTTTATTTATTTTATAATCGGTTTTAAACCATGCACTATGTTGCTCCGTAGATAAAACAATATAATAATCTCTAACGATTTTCTGACAATCAGTCTAACACAAGTAACAACGACTTCAACTAGTTTAACGAATTGATTATTAGTTATAATCAAAACACCAGCACTGCTTTGTAAAATAATGTGTTGGCTAAGTAATGCGTTATCAGATGTTATGTAGGTCTACAAATTCAAAATCATTTATATCAAATAGGCTTAACGCACTTTTGACGGTCAATTTTTTTAAAAAAAGCTATCACCGGTTTACAACGCGGCCTCTGAGAAGATCCGGCAAGAAACGCAGCGGGGCCAAAGGGATAGTAGTCGGCCCAGTCCGTATAACCGGAGAGTCACATATTTTGCCTTAAAGCAACCACATTTTTGTATCCTAGTGTAAAGAGCGCTGTAGCTGGTGGAATTACTGGCCTCAAGAGAGGCATCAAATACGACTGTCCATGAGTAGACGTGTCATTTCGCTTAGCATCAAGTTCAATGTCTTCCCCTAACCTAATATAACCTAATATCCCTGGACTATTGGTATAATAGGTATTATATTACCTCGATACTGAAACAATATTATTAACATAAATTGGTATAAATAAATATAAAACGATAAAATGTAGCCTCTACTTTATTATTGTGGCCTTAAATATATTACGTTTTTTGCTGAGACAATTGGCATGTAATGAAGGGTATAGCTTAACTTAATGTATGGCACATATTTTGTAACTTTAAGTATCGATTTATCACATTGATTATATATGGTCTTATTTACAGAGCTATTTTAATACATTGCTGGGTAATAAAAATATAGACGTACGACAAATGATAATGCATTTGTTTACATGTTAGATAACTTCCTAGAACGCTTCACTGGGAGTATCGATGACTAGGAGGGTAAAAGACTGGCAGCACTTCTACTTTGGATAGCTATGTTTATAAACAAACAAAAGCTGTCGTTAACATGTGTTTTACGTTGCAGCACGACAATCTCCAAAGATTTCAATCAGTAATTATTTTACGTATTTTATTTTTAAGTTCTATAATGAAATGTCTGTAACAAACAGATTTTCGGATCCGGTACATCCGGTCATAAGAACATTTTACGTTTTCCGTAAGTCTGAGATTTGTCGCAAAACCCACAACTGATATACCTACCGTAAAACTGAAACAATGTGTTAGAAAACTTAGACATGATGACCACCTCATAGATGGAGCAGTAACTAGCACCAGCCTTGTGCTTGTCGTAATTTTATCTAGTAGAGGGCAGCGACTGACTGCTTATTTATATCCAAAATAGATTGAATGATTATCCATGGTACCACTACTAAACAAAGATGTACCTAGTTATACATTTTTTTTTTTTTTTTGGTAATGATAGACGCCGTTAGCCGCATACAAGGTGTAAGGGACTACGTACCGATAACTTTTTTTGTAAGATTTCTCATAGCGTCCGTTAGCGTTACAACATTACAGAAACCATTTATATGGAAAATGACAAATGAGTAACATGTTAATTTTTGAGCATGTAATGAATACGTGCGGAATAATATTTATTTTTCAAATTACATTGCTAATTTCAATCAAGCCGCCTGCCAAGCGTGGAGATTATGGCACCCCCTCCCTTCTAAGGGAGAGAACTTTGTTCAACAGTGGACTTTTCGGCTGCTGATGATTGCTAATTTTGCACAAAATTGAAATTAGGCTTTATTATTATACCAATAATGATGTTATCCTAATTTTATTTAAAAAAAGCGGCATTGTTTTTTGGAAATTCATGAAAAAGCCTATGAAAAATTTCAACACTAGAATGTTCAGAATCATGTACTGGTATCGGTTTTCGGTACGATGCCCCTTACACCCCGTATAAAAGGAATAGAAAACGTTAATTCCTTGACGAAATCTGAGGCAATTGAGGACAAGTCCATAATCAATTTTAAATTCTGTTTATCAACTAAACTAATTTTATTGCAATCGCGTAACTCGTTTTGCATTCAACCTACGACATCAAAATAATATTACCTAATATGGATGCATTGAATGGACCTGAGTTGATTCATCCGAATGTATTTCTTAGAATTATGTAGATACAACTTTGAGTCATTTGAAGCTTTAGTGTAAAATTTTCCGATTCCCGTCTAGATTATATAAACATGCTTCGATGTTTCGATAGCTATGTAATATGATTATTACGCTTGTTTGTACCTATACATTAAAGCGAATTACTGGTTTGAACTGGTTTTGCGATGAAGCAGATGGAATAGTCTGATCACGTCAGCTGTGCTGCGAAGCTCGTGATTACAGTCACTTGTATAGTCATGATTAAATCAAACATCAAACCATTTTCTTAATTTTTAATACTTATACCACTCTATTAGCAACAGGATATATGCAGTAATGGATGCCTTTGCATATAAAGCTTCACTTCTCATTGTGTTGCAAAAATAAAGACAATTTAACAGTCAAAAGTCAAGTTGATGACGAATAATGGCCGTCTGAGGTCTTCGGCCGCTTGTGGGTGGACGTGTGCTAATTTATAAATCATCTTGTAAAAATAACAATGAGCATCGATTTGCGTCGTTATATTTCGAAACATGCTATGGCGACTTTAAGCTTGATATTGTCAATTGTATCCTTTTATTGAGGAGTAATTGAAAAAATTAAAGGGCTTTTGTAATTAATGATAGATAGACAGATAGACAACTCTTTATTGCACACCAAAAAGTACAGGAAAAAGAAATAAAAATAATACAATGGTATATTGAGCGGTCTTATCGCAAGTTGCGATTTCTTCCAGACAAACTTTGCTGAAGATCTAATAACACTGAGGTTTTACCTACTGACGTCTTATGATAATTATTTATGGATTTGGTTAGGTATGTTATATATTTAAGTAAAGGCAAATATAATGGTATCATGTCAATAGCAGGTATAATTGTAATTGATTATCTAACCATAAATTAATTTTAGGACGTGACTTTTGAAAATATGTTTTTTTAATACTGTAACAAATAGAAATCGAATTCTAAATAAGTCGTATCTGAATGCAATGTAGTTTCTCGAGTGCAATAACAATTTTACGCAACATAATTATAGAGTCCGTAATGAAAATAATTAAACATTTGTATAAGTGTGTCAAAAGCATGATCAGTAACGAGACGGCCTCACCGCGGGCTACTGGTGACCTTTCCGTTCTCTCCGTTTTCCGACGATAAATAGACTAAGTTTTGGGGGTAAACATGTTAATACGATATATTTCGATAATGCTGCAACAATTGAATGTATTTAATCATTATATATCCATTGTTGTTCTTTTTGTTTTAAAGATGTTCCATTATGTAGAGGTAAGTGTTCTTACAGACTTTACTAAACTGTATGAAAAAACTAACCATGCAATAAAAATATTTATAAATGCCCTGTATATGATAATAATTATCCTGATTTATTCTATCGAATTACATAATACGGTAAAGGTATTAGTTATAACCTTATAAATTGTAACTGAATGAAAACTAAGGTACCTATATTATTTTAGGGAAAGATATCTATCTTATCTTTTTACCTAATATTAACCTTTTTACTTAATTTATTTATCTTTTTACTTAATATTCATTATCTATATAATGAATTTAGGTAAAAAGACAGGCTAGCTGAGTTTAGAGGAAACACCATGTGATACTGCACGACAAATTAGGTAAGTAAATATATTATTCGAAGCGATTAAAATCACAATAATTTTCGTGACTTTCACAACACAAAACAGCGTATGTCACAAATTAAGATAAACAAGAGCAGAATGGTGCATCAACCTAAGTATATTTTGTATAAAAATAACACAAAACTTACGTGGTAATGTGTTCGGAAGTATATATCTGTTATAAACGGTGGGCAGAGACAGAATGCGCAATTCGACCACAGCGTGTGTGAAACGTATTAGCATAAGTAAACACCAGACATATCGTTGGTTTGTTTTCGTTCGCCTGAGCCTGATATACCGTGAGGTTGTCAAGCGAGCAATATGTTCGACGAGTGTGGTTTCAAAATATTGACGTTTTATATTTTATTTAATAAAAAATATCGCTTTAGCGAAGCGATGCGTCGACTGTGCTAAAGGGAGGATCCTCCAACCGAGCGAGGGGTGATGCTCGGTCAAGGCCGAAGTTATCCACAGTTTTTTTTTTTGGGAGGACAGACAGAGAGGCCGTAGGCGTTGTAAAACGCCAGGGAGAGGGAGTGGCGTTTCTGCCTATTCCGGTGTAAATCCATAATTAGGGAAAGTGAATATTAAGGTAGTGGGAGGACACGGCTTCGAAGGCAGCGTGGTGCTCTTCGAGTGCGAACAAAATATCTAAGTTCGAAGGGGCCGCGCGGATTTTACGCGCAAGAAGACGGATTTCATCGATCATCGGATCGTTAAGGAAATCCTTAATAAGGGCAAAGTCCGCCAAAAGATTTTTGACGGAAGAAGCCGGTGAAGCCTGCGCAGGGCGAGGGCGCCGGTTCCCGCGGAGGAGATCGGGGCGTAGCCGCGTGGTGGACTTCTGCGGAATGCGTGTAAGGCGGCTTATTCCACGAGTTGTGGCGCGCTACTTGCGAGACAGGTGAAGGGGGCGATTCTGAGATCGCAGGGGAAGATGGTACTGCAGGCACTAGGGCGCGTGACGCTGAAGGCGCTCGCGCGTTCTGTGACAGGTACAACGGGGGGTATTGCGCAGAAGGCGCGGGGGGAAGGCGCGCTGGCTGCGCTGAGGGCACGTGGGGTCGTTGCGCTGAAGGCGCAGGGGCGGAGGGAGTTTCCCACCGATGATGTTCGAATGTTGTATATATTGTTAGCGAACATTAAAACTTCGCTTGCGAGATTCAGGGTACGGCGGTGGCGCCATCTATCGTGTTGTATGTGGTACCACATGTGGCGCCATCACGTTATGTCGAGTCGCCACATCGCAAAATTAACCAATTATCCAAAGTATACCTAAGTGACTAAGTAGGTACCTACTTGTCGTTTACAAAAAATCGACATCAAGATAAAATAATCAATAATATAATAACTGCATGGCTCGCAAATAAAGACAATACAGCGATCATTAACGACAAAGAAGTCAATGTACTGCATTGTTTTTGGTGACGGATGCTCTTTTTAAACTGACTTCTTTCATTGTACCTAAAACGCGACGATAACCGAACATCGTCATAATATGAAATACTCTACGACCTCCCCATCCGTGTGTCACTCCAAAGCGTGATCTTGAAAACAGTCCTCACTGCCCACATATGTACATCGAATAGATAATATTATAATTTTCGACACAAAAAATTATAACACCTATGTGTATAATATTTTATGTAATCATATTTCGTTTTATTGAACATCGCAATTATCAAGAAAGTAAGTATAGCAGGTACCTATCGGAAATAAACTTGTTGAAAATTATTATCAGTGTTTTTCTAGTTGTTTTAGTTTGGCTAACTCTCATACCATATTTTAAAGTCAATTTAGTGTAGTCTATACCACTTCTATATTAAATTTACTTTACTTCTTGATATTTACATTCAACCGAATCATTACTTTAAATTGAATGTGTATGCTTCTGAAAATCTAAATAATAGTTCTAATATGTAGGTAAGTTTAATGGACGTATGACTGTTTGTTACGCGCGAATTATGTATTGCTCGCTGCTATTTATTTACATAATATATTTGTTGCGAGCATAATAACATGGCGATGTTGTCATGAGGGTCAAGGCAGTGTTTCAAGGCTAACTATTGGAAAACTACTACACACACACACACACACACACACACGAATTTAGAAATGAACTGGTTCATGCTATGAGAGAGGGAATTTTAGACTTTAGGTAAGTACTATTTTTTATATATAATGCAAATTAAGCAAAATTAAAAAAAATAAAAAAAAAGCGTAGTAAGATAGTTCTGATCTAGAATACGATTTAAGTTATAACCTGCACACAACTAAATCGTAACTATACAGTTTAAGTATGTATATACTTGAATATACAAAAATATATCTACAAAAATTTAAAAAAACGCTGTGTAATATTAATACTGATATAATTATATAGTTGGTAAAAGAGACTGGATTTAGATAAAGGATATCTATACAGGATGTGGTTTTGCATTTTTTCCATATTTGTAGACCTAACAGTTAAGGATTATGTGTATTGATAAAAATAGATTAATAATTCAGTGATTAATAACTAAAAGATAATTAATGATTCATGATTAACGTTCGACCAGAATAAGAGCTCTCGAGCGCTCAGAATAGGTCCCAAGGTTGGCAACCGCGCGTGCTCTTATTTACCTACTTTGCGCGAAGATCGGTGCCAGACGGGGTTATTTTTAACCGACTTCAAAAAAAGGAGGAGGTTCTCAATTCGTCTCTATATATTTTTTTTTCCTATGTATGTTCGCGCATAACTCTGGCAATTATGAACCGATTTGCAAAAATCTTAATTCCATCCATTCTTTAATCCGTTAGTTGGGTCCCATAAAAAAATTATTGCTTCCGAATAAGTAGTTCCTGAAAAAACAATAATGGTGACTGCGCAGGAAACTTGCAGGAAAGCCTATATAGATGACTTTTTGGTCGCTTTTTAAGGACAAGAATGGTCATAACTCTGGCAAATATTTACCAATTTCAATGATTCTTTTTTTATTCGAAAGAAGAAACCACTGTAATGAATCTGTATGAAATTTATCACAACCGGATAAGAACTTCCTGGAAGACCATGAACGACGAGGAGGAATTTATCTGGTAAAAACCATAAAACTGATGTTCGACATTACATTGCTCTGACAATTATGAACCGATTTCGATGATTCTTTTTTTATTCGAGTGAGTAAACTACTATGATGATTCCATGCAAATTTCATTACGACCGAATATTTTTTTCCGAAGAAACATGAATTATGTAAAACTATGTAGACGATATAATGTGATCATAACCTACCTAGATCATTTTACGGTCTTCGATGGTTATATCTTTATATATGAAAATATCACTAAAAAGTTTAAAATAAAATCTTTTTAAAAAAATAATTGAACCGACTTCAATATCACTGAAAAGTATAAAATAATTTAAATATTATTGAAGTTGGTGCCAAATATACACAGCCGGTAAGCTAACACCAACTTCAATAATATTTAAATTATTTTATACTTTTCAGTGATATTAAAGTCGGTTCAATTTTTTTTTAAAAAGATTTTATATAGTGACCGTTGCACACGGGATTTCTTTTCGTACCAAACATAAAAAATATTACATAATTTTAAGTCTATCATTTAATTATTGATTTATGTTCTTTAAAAGGTATATATCAACCTCCGTAAATATGACCAGAATGCAGAACCAGAATGCAGAACCACATCCCGTATATCTGATATTTTTATAAATTTGTATAAACTAGGGCTAAAATTGTATAAAACCGTGTTCGTGTTTGGTTTGGCCTTGCATCATTCAGACAGAGTAGTAATTCTGTAGCTTTAAACCACTTTTTGAACTATTTTTAAATCGCATATAAAGAGGAGATAACGGCAGGCTAAAAATATTGTACTGAATAATAAAAAGTAGAGGCCCTATATGGGATCTTTGTAGATCTCATGATGTTGCATGTAATGTGATGACACAATGCCCTTTAACGTGAGCCACTGACTTCTACTTTCATTTAAGCATATCTCCGGATATAGACTACTAAGCGATCCATATGACTATATTTTATGACTAGCTGACCCGCGCAGCTCCGCCCTCGCTTTTATTACATTTTCTCCCCTTTTCTCCCTCCTCCCTAGATTAATCTCTATCCATATCTCTCTCTCTTATAAAAAAAAACTAATTATATGCTCTTTCTCTCCTCTCTCTTTCCCCCTCCCGCTTCGGTTTCCGTAACACTCCCCCTCTTCCTCTCCCTGTTGTCCCCTCTCTGAGCCCTCTCCCCCTCTCTCTTCTACGAACTTGCTCCTTCTCACTCCCCCCTTACTCCACCTAACTCCCCCGATCCCTCTCCCCATCACCCCCTCCTCGAATCCCCTCTCCCTCTTTCTCGTCTCTTGCATCCTCCTCCCGTTCTATATATCCTCGTCAATCATGGTATCAGCGGCATTAAATATACTTTATGACCTATTCTCAGACCTCCCCGAGATGCACACAAAATTTCATACAAATCGGGTCACCCATCTGTTTAATGATCTTGCCTTATGTTGCTTAACCTTAACCTAGTGGTATGAAATATACTGTATGACCTATTCTCAGACCTACCCGATATGCACACTTTCATACAAATCAGTTCACCCATCTATTTAATGACCTTACCTAACGTTGCTTAACCTTAACCTACCGGGATAAAAAGTCCTATGTCCGTTTCCTGGTTCTAAGCTACCTCCCCACCAATTTTCAGCCGAATCGGATAGGCCGTTCTTGAGTTATAAAAGTTCTATAGTGATTGTATGGCCAATTCCGCCGATAGATGGCGCTGTTCATAATGTAAATCACGCTAACATCGTAAATTACTGTCTAATGATATTCGATAATGAAAGTTCTAAGTTTTTCGCATCTTTTATTGTTGCGACTGTAATACAATACCTATACACTGGACATACATACCTGGGCTTGGGGAGTTTCATTAAAATTTCATGAACCCCCCCCCCCCCCCCATACAAATGTAGCCTTGGTGGTGCAGTGGACCTAACCGCTGGCTTTTAAATGAAATGAAATGGTATTTTTCCCTTGCCTATTTTTTTTCTAATCTAGTTTGGACTCGCTCGGGATTTACAGATTTTAACTTTTCAAAGATATAATGTCATATTGCTGTCAGCAAAGTACTTAGAACAATACAGAAATCTAATGAAAATGTCCTGGGTGGACCGGCTTACCTCTTACAAAAATTGACCCTTCGCCGCTGCCATATCTTATGCAAACTAAATGTCTGAAGAAGAAGAAGAAGAAGAAGAAGAAGAAATACATTTATTTGACCAACACACAAGTTAAATAAAAGATTACAAATGAAAAAAGAAAAGCAGCTAGTTGTGTGGGGCCAAACAGGATGCTGCCTCAGCATATTGCTGTGCCGTAATAAATTACAACACAGCGCTGGTATTCTGGCAGCACCTTAAAAGGTGACGCCACAGTCATTATAAAATACGTTAATATAATATATATTATATAATTATAAACTAATATAAGTACTAAATAAAAAGAGAAAAGAAAAAGGAAAGTTAGTCAAAACGTAGTAATACTAAAATAAAAATTGCATACACATTAATACGTTATTTAACAAAACATATAATTATTATTCCGTATAATATAAATTTTGTACATCTACTACAACTTATTAGTTAGGTACAAAATCCACAAGAAAAACCACACAATGTTTGGATTAGACACAGACGGTGAGTTCAAAGCCCGAGGTGACGAGTTGGACTGGCAAGTATCTAAAGTGAGTTCTTTTGGGAAAGTAAGAGTAATTGCTTAACCGTTAATCTAAAGTTACGCACTGTTTTTAGAGCACGCACGGGCGGAGGCAAATCATTCCAACATTTAGACGCAGAAAATCTGAAAGAACCACGGAACGCCATGGACCTATGTCTCGGAGTGCATAATACATATGTGGACGCTCTTCTTAACTGATTGAAGTGATCCTGCGCCCATGCCAACTTTTCAAAAAGGTAATAAGGGGTTTTCGTCTTAATAATTCCAAAAAGAAGCGTGGCAAGATGAAGCCTTCTACGTGCTGCCATTTTTAATAGACTAGATGCATTAAGAAATGGTGATATATGGGAGCGAGGTGGTACATTGAAGCAAAAACGGGCACATGCATTTTGGACGCGCTGTATCAACCTTTCAGTCCTTCCAAGTAAACAGGGACCATAAGCAACATCGCAATAGTTGAGTTTGGAAAGGACTAAAGATTCACACAACTGTAATCTAACTTCTTCACTCAGATAAGGGCGGATCTTATACAATAATTTTAAACGATAAATACAGTTCCGTGTACATTCGGCAACATGCTTTTCAAAATGGAGGCTACTATCAAAAATCAATCCCAGATTTCTAGCTTCAGTGACTCTCTCAACAGCCTGATCCCCCACAACAATGTTTAAAGTAGTTTCCTGAAATCTCTGAATATTTCTTTTTGTACCTATGAGCATAAATTTAGTTTTATTTGGATTCAGGTTAAGGGAGTTACGGATAGACCAATCTGATATACGGTCTAAGTCATCATTGATTTTATGCTCAGCGTTTACAAAATCAGGATGAGGAAATGAATAATACAGCTGTAGATCGTCTGCGTATAAATGATAACGACAGTGAGTGATCTCCTTAACAATATCTGCAGTGTACAAAATAAATAGGATTGGCCCAAGAATAGATCCTTGAGGAACGCCATGAGAAACAGGTTGGGAAGATGAATGTGCCTTGGAGCCATCGCATTTGGTTATTTCAACGTATTGTTGCCGGCCCTCAAGATAGCTGTGAAACCATTTCACTGTATTCGAATCAAACCCATAAAAGGCAAGCTTAGATAAGAGCAAGGAAGTATTTATAGAATCAAAGGCACGAGAAAAGTCAAGAAGCACCAGTATACTGCTCATACCTTGGTCTTGGCTACCAAGCAAGTTGTCAATCAGATCAAGTAGTGCTGTAGTAGTGCTGTGGCATTTACGGAATCCTGACTGCACTTGAGGAAGGATATTATTTACCTCAAGGTATTCTGTGAGCTGCATGCATACTACTTTCTCAAGCACCTTTGACAAGCAAGGAAGCAAGCTAATTGGCCGCAAATCTTGCAAAGAGGAAGGATTACTATTTTTAGGGATAGGCTTAACAACGGCAGACTTCCAGTCGTTGGGAAAGGTCCCTGTTACTATAGATGCATTTATTATGTTTGTAATGGCATCTAATGAGTTAGGTAATGTCAGCAGTAACATATCCAAAGATATCCCATCAGTTCCTTGTGCGTTTGACTTGAGACTATGTATAACTCTACTAATTGTGTCCTTACTTACCGGGCTAAGTGAAAATGAAGCAGCACTATATCTATGAAATTCCCAATAAGTGAGTTGTGAGATTGTTACAGAGAAGTCACCAGGGATATTTAGAAAATGGGAATTTATCAATTCAGGATCATCAAATTGTGGTGGGAGTTCGGTACTGTGGCTTTTACCCGGACTACAAGTATGCTTTAGGTTTTTCCACAACTTTTTAGGGTTATTGATGTTTTTATTAATATGCTGAGTGAAAAAACATTGCTTTTCTGTTTCAATAGCCGCTATAACCAGATGCTTCATTGTTTTATAACAATCTTTAAATACGTTACTTTTTGACTCTTTAAACTCTCAGTCCCTATTGTATATAGCGTAATAATAGATATCTTAATGATTAACTGATCAGTCTATAATTACCCTATTCACATACAAAGGAAATTACGTGGTAATATGTGCAAGTAATGTTTCACTGCTTAGCCCCTATGAAACATAGCGTGATGTTTTATATACCAATTTATACCGTGACTTCTACACAACACATCAGTGAAAGTCCTATCAAAATCCATCCACGGGTTTTCAAATGATACCTGGACAAACAGAACGACAGACAGACAGACAGACAGACAGACAGACAGACAGACAGACAGACAATAATTCCAAAAAAAATGGTTTTGGCCTCTATGTCGATAGTATAGTATCCCCACATAGAAATTTTGGAAAAATATTCAATGTACAGAAAAAGTGCTCTTTGAGTTTTATTATAGTAGGTATAGACAATGTAACCCATGGTAAACTTTGTCAAAGGCCTTACAAAAGTCGTCGTCGGATAGCTGTAGTTGGCCTCCTGCAGCGAAAATTGATGCTGATTATAATTTGATTTTCGATCGAATCGATCTTTACAAACCCATGCTAATTACCACCAATTTTTGATTTATTGAATCTTTAAAACTTAATTGAAACTTGACAAACGAAAAAGAATAAACAAATATTTTCAATTGATGTATTTTTAGAATTATAAGTACCTACCTTTAATTTACCAGCATGTTTAACTGTTTTTATTACGTTTAAATTCGGCAAGATGTCGCAGATCATCCTGTGGCACGTGGTCTTTGAAGGAATTTTGGTATGACTACGCACACTTCCTATCATAAGTATCGTGAAACAAGAGTTCGTCAACCTTGCCTCGTTCTTCACACCTACAGGTAACACACACACACTGCACGAAAGCTTGCCATATCTAAAAACTACGCGAGTATAAAATATAATTTTATTAGAAAAAAAAACAACACAATAGTTCCGTTTACAAAAAAAAATGCAAATTTTTATCACAGACGAAAATAATGTCTTGCACGGTGGGTACCGTGCAAGCTAAGTGCTGATTGTTGGATCCCTCAACATCTATTATCATCTCTATATTGTAATAATATTCGATCCTTCTTCTTATGATCATACTAGTACTTCAGAAAAGTGTAAGAAACGATAAGAGTTATCCTACAATAGATATATGTACTTATACCTATATCTACACTTTCTACAGAGTACGTATTATTAATGCTTTGTGGCTACATTGATGTACAAACAGGCGTAATTTATAAAATGCCTTGAAAAGCCCATTTAAGAGGCTGACAACAGCCAAATAAGCTTTTTTCAAATTATCTGTAGCCAAATCTATACAGTTTGTGGTTGCAGGAAAAATATATGTTATTCTTGAACATATTTCTAAGACTACTATAGTGTCCAAAACACGTTTTCGAATAATTTTCTCAATACATAAAAATAGTAAACTGACCTCCTAAAATTTGCTTCAAACCCCTAAAATCCATATTATATATCAACTTACGTTGGTAAAATTAATAACAATAACGTATCTTATGTAAATACAGACATTTATTGTTTTTATTTTTCGATTACTCAACCCATTTTTAAATAATAAATTATTTTATGTTTTTTAAATATTGTATTAGGTTACACGCGCCCTCGGTCATCGCGTTTCTCGTTCTTTTCTATGCAGACCGACAGTGATCGCATGGATGGACTGCTATACGGACGTATGCCACTTTGCTCCGCTGCCCGAGAGGGCAACGAACGGCGAGAGCCATTGATTATAATTTGAGCAAATTTATTTGTGTAAATATATTATTGTGTTTATCAATAAGTTATAAAAAAATTGCTTGTACATATTACAAATAATAATTACTTAACTTAAATTAATTGATTACGAAAAAAGGGAAATAAAGAAAAATGCCAGAGATCAACCAAATATTTGTATAAAACTAACAAAAACTAAGTAAAGAAGTGAGAAACTAAGTAAAATGTTTTAATATTATTGAAATGTAGGTATTTCTGATATACTGATTATTTATAAATTTATTTACTGATAAATCTGCACAACATTGGAAATGAGTATTCTGTGGAACGCATACTTTATATTCACTGTAAACTGTAAAGTTTCCTTGGTCTAGCGGTACTGTGTATAGATTAAATAGCCACGAGAACAAGATAAGACTCGGGTTCGTATCCCAGAGGCGATATGTTTTTATATTATTTATTTATTAGTGTTTTGTTTATAGTTTAAAAATAATAATAACGTCTTTTGGTATATTGCTTTATTTTATTACTTTGTTTATATTTTTGAAATAATTTGCTATTTACTTTACGGTAAAAAGATGCGTTTGGCGAACAGTATATAAATGTATGAGAATGACATGTCATCGAAAAATCACGTGACAAATTATAGGGAATTGACACCGTTAGCGAATGAAGAAATAGATTCGCTATGAAGCGATTGCATCTTGTCTAGGCTCTAAGTGAACCGACATTGGAAATGAGTATTCTGTGGAACCCATAGGTACTTTAAATTCACTTCAAGTCGTAAAGTTTCCTTGGTCTAGCGGTATTGTGTACAGATAGAATGTCCACGAGACGAGTCTCGGGTTCGTATCCCAGAGATGATTTCTTTTAGTATATTGTTCATTTATTAGTTTATTGTTTATAGTTTTTATATAATATTAATGTTTTTTTGGTATATTGCTTTATTTTATTAAACTTAGTTTATATTTTTGAATTAATTTGTTATTTACTTTACAGTAAAGATGCGTTTGGCGAACAGTGAGAATCAAGTGAACCGTCTGAGATTGGTGCAATAAGTACATGTACTTGCTTATATAAATCGATAGTAATGGCCATAATAAATTGGTAGGTAGGCACTTATTATTTTCCCAGTAAAATGGTTCATGTTTTATACTTCTTCAATCTAAGGGAAGTAGGTACTCACTTCCCCCGGGACGTGCTCTAGCAAGCGTTTTGCACTGCAGAGACTGGCGATTATCGCTAAGCATATAAGTGTTTTTATGAAGAAGGGATAGTATAATTATTTTTTTATAGGGTATATTATTGTTGCAGAGAACATACCAAGTGAGCACGAAATATAGTGAAGTGAGCCCGAGTGATAGGCGTTCTAGGATTGTCATAGACTTATGGCAATTTTACATTAGAACTGGCTTATTTAAAGACCTCGTAAACGTAAAAAAATAAATTGATATAAGATATCGTGATAGAGTAAATAAATTATATTTATAAGAAATATAATTAAATCGATAATTTAAAATACAACTTCCATTAAAAATTACATTAAATTATAGTAATTATATTGGGTACATTTTTTTTTGTCTGCAAAAAAATGTGGCAGTTGCAGGAACTTCAGAAAGTAATTATTACCTATATAGTTCCCTCTGAAAATGTTCCTAAGTAAGTACCTGGGGTCCTACCACCACCTCTATTAGCAGTATTATTATGATCGGGTTCGATTTCCACCAAGGGTGGGTGTTTTATCTATTTAAGTATGTATGTATTTACAAAAAAAATATATATACAGTCGAATTGAGAAACTCCTCCTTTTTTGAAGTCGGTTTAAAAAGTATGTATTATTATGTTTTCTGGTTTCCATTACAGTTTCCAGTACAGGCTCTGCTTAGTTTGGGATCGGGTCGTTATACACCGTGTAAAGTTATTTTTGCAGAGAACAGTCACAAAAGAGCCGAGCGATAAGCATTCTTGGATTGTCATAGACTTAGGACAATTTTAGATCCACTTTAGAAAAAACTCGTTGACTTATTATCAATTATAATTATAAAAATATAATTATATCAATAGCTACTACTTTCATTAACTTGAAAATTATAATCATATTATTTGCAATTTTTTTCAGGATATAATATGTATCAGTCCAGGGAACGTCTGAAAGTAATCCCGTGAAAATGTTCCTATATAAGTACCTGTACTGTATATATAGCTATCTAACTTTGTTATGCTTCTGGGAATCATACTTATCAGGTTTGAACAATCGGGAAAGAAATCGTGTGAGGTCATAGTATTATTGATCTAGAATCAAATATATCTCAGTATCTAGAATTAGATATATCTGAATCCACCACTGATCTTGCCGAATTCTAGGTATTTACAAATTCCGCATAGTTTAATTGTATTAAATAATAATACAATTAAACTATGCTAGAGCTTCATTTTATTAGAATGATACACACAAATGCAGGACAGTTTATTCTCTGACGAGAGTTGTACAACGAACAAATGACATATTTTTCACAGTAACGGCTACTTTTATACTTTAAACAAAACAACGGATTGTTATTGGCTGTCGCGACTACCCTCATGTTTTCATAAATGAATGAACAAGGATGCAGGATTTGAATTCATCAGTTTCAGTTCATTCATCATTCAGTCATCTGTATAATCTGGGCGTATGAATGTGGTCTAAAGCCTTTTCGGAACCCAGCTTGTTCGGGAAGCTGGAAGTCAACAAACCTGCGTTCGTCACTGTTCATAATGACTCTCGAAAACATCTTGTACACGTGGCTCAGGAGTGAGATAGGTCTAGAATTCTTCAATAAAGTGGTTATCACCTCTATTGAAGAAAATCAGTACCACATACTTCAAGCATACTTAGTACCCTCGAGTAAGATGGAATTAAATAACCTCTGGAGGACTAAACGTCTCGGTTTTCCACTCGCTCTCAAAGGTTCTGTTGTGATTCCGTCTACTACACTGAGGAAATCCCAGACTTACCAGACCAGCTTGTACAAGATTAGAATGGCTCTCAAACACCTTAAAAACCACAAGGCGCCGGGTGAAGACGGAATCACAACAGAACTTCTGAGAGCGGGTGGAAAACCGATACTTTTAGTCCTCCAGAAGTTATTCAATTCCGTCGTACTCGAGGGTACTATGCCAGAAGCATGGCACAGAAGTGTGGCAGTGCTTTTCTTCAAGAAAGGTGATAACACCTTAAATTGGAGAATTATAGACCTATCTCACTCCTGAGCTTTGTGTACAAGCTGTTTTCGAGTCATTACGAATCGTCTCGAGCTCAGGTTTGATGACTTCCAGCCTCCCGAACAAGCCGGGTTCCGAAAAGGCATTAGTTAGTACCACATTAATACGCTCGGTCAGATTATACAGAAGACCGAGGAATATAATCGGCCATTATGTCTATCGTTTGGACTACGAGAAAGCCTTCGATTCAATCGAGACCTGGGCATTGGAGGACGTTTTCAAGCTCTTGGACTGGAACGGCTTCGGCTTCAACATCAATGGCGAATGCATCACTCACCTTCGTTTTGCCGATGATATAGTCATTATGGCAGAGTCGCCGGAGGACCTCAATACGATGCTCAGTGACCTCAGTAGCGATTCCCAACAGGTGGGTCTTAAAATGAACATGGACAAGACGAAGATCATGTCTAATGTCTATGTTACCCCGTGGTCGTACCGGTAGTTGTTGGGAACGATACAATCGAAGTTGTTGACCACTACGTATACCTAGGACAAACTATCCAGTTAGGTCGGTCCAACTTACGACAAAGAGGTCGCCCGAAGAATCCAACTCGGATCTTTTGGGGAACTACGCGATATATTCTCGTCCGAAATACCGCAGTGCCTGAAGACGAAGGTTTTTAACCAGTGTATGTTGCCAGTGATGACATATGGTACTGAGACGTGGTCTCTAACGGCTGGCTCGCTCGAAGAACCGATAACCGTTGGGGAAGAAAGATTCTCGAGTGGCGACCACACACCAGAAGACGCAGCATTGGCAGGCCTCCCACTGGGTTGACAGACGACATTGTGCGCGTCGCAAGTAACCGATGGATGCAAACAGCCAATTGTCGTTCATTGTGGCGTTCTAAGGGGGAGGCCTTTGTTCAGCAGTGGACGTCTTCCGGCTGATGATGATGATGATGACTCGGTGAGACGTATCCAATGAGTCCAAAATTGGTGGGTCTACGTTTAATAGTGCAGAGATCCTGTGACTGTCTTCCTGCTCCATCGTCAGACCCTGATCACCATTTTTGTACCAACTACTCGGCGAGACTTATCCAACGAGTCCAAATTCGTTGAGTCTACATTTAATGGTACAGAGATCATGGGATCACCTTCTGCACTATCATTAGACCCTGATCACCATCTCTCTACCAACTACTCGTTGAGACCTATCAGCGAGTTCAAATTCGGTGTGTCCACGTTTATTCGTGGAGAGATCCTGGGTCCATCATTCCATCACTAAACCGTGGTGATGTTACCACTTATCTACTCTTTAGTATCATCGGATTTAGGTACTCATGAATTTTTAGTGGCTTTCAGACGAATGGAAGTTATAGAAAATGTCTTTTGTATATCTAATATGTCTGCATCGATTTGGAAAAGAGCTCATGGTCTTCAAACGGCTAAACCGGTTTTCATGTAACATAGCTAAGAACCATCTGGCTTAAACTAGCTTTTAAATAAAAAAAAACAGCATTCAAATCCGTCTACTTGTTGGAGCGCTACGACGCCATATACAGACAGACGAACAGACATAGTCGTCGGACTTATAACACCTTTTTGGTAAGTGTCAATCCGTTTAGGCCGAAAAATATTTCATACTAGTTGTAAATAAAGTCTTAAAATTATTACAATTTCTTTTTCGCCATGTCTAATTTATTACTTGCTCTACGTACTTACAGGATAAAAAAACGAACCGACTTCAATTCTTCGCTTAATTTTTTTTAGTATTTCTATTTTACTGCGTTTTTACAATTTTTTCTGACACGCCTTTTTTGTTTTTTCAGGAACTATTTAATAATTCAGGAATATTTTTTTTGTATGGAATATATTTTCAAATAGGTTAATAATTGCCAGTGTTATGCGCGAACATTCATAAAAAATATATATACAGTGGATTTGAGAAACTCTTTCTTTTTTGAAATCGGTTAAAAATAAATTATTACAACAATGAATGCACGACGGGCCTGTTAATCTAGCTGTAAGAGCCTGCTACTCAATAGGTCGAGAGTTCGATTCCCACCAAGTGTGTGGGTTTTATTTATCTCTTTTAAGTACGTATTTAAAAAAAAAAAAAAGTTTATAAGTATTTGTGTCAGTCAAGCGTTTGGATATTATTTATCTTTTAATGTATGTATTATAAAAATACATATATTATTAACAGCGCCATCTATTGTTTAAATTAGATTTATTGATCGCGGCAATGCGTTCGTCAGCTTCGTACCTAGTTCATTATTTTACCGCAAATGGCTTCGCGCTAGATTATCGGAGAATAAGTGGGCGTGACACGGGGGCGTGACTAAAACATCGAAACGTGGAATCTTTTTAGCTCTAGTCAGCCTCTTAATTTAGTACAGTGATTCTAATTATGATAGTGCACTTGTTGTGTGATCAATAAACTTCAAGAGGGCCTGTCCTAAAGTCAGTGCATTACTTATAGGCTAAGCTATCTCATTATGAAAGCATAAGAATGTAACAGTGATTAAACAATATAATAAGGCTCCAACCTATTTTATTCAGTTTTATGATAATGCTCTTCTAAAGGGACTGTCTCATACCTGTAGCTGTTGTGTTAGCTTTTGTCATAATTATTGGTATACCTATCCAGTTATATAATACGGTCTACATGTATATTCATGATGGCACGCACGCATGTACACACGCAACGGCAGTTATACTTCTCAGAAAAGGAAGTTCATTTGGAGTTTTTGGCAGGGAAAAACCACAGATCGCACTAAACAAAAGATTTACTTATGGTTTATCGTATGATGCAGTCAGTATTTAGGATAAGGATATTAAGGAACTTGAAATGTTCACTTTAAGCTAATATTTTGATTTGTAACATTTTCATATATTAAAAGCATTACGTAACTGTTATAGTTAATTATCATGAGATACGTAACACATGTTTAGATCACTTAACTGCTCATTTGGCTGTAGGTATCACATATGTTCTATAATAATAATAATATAATACTAGTTTTTGTTTAAGTCCTACTGTTCTGCTTGCGCCTCCCCTCAAGATGAAAGGGCTCAGGCCATAGTCCACCAGTTTATTATTGTATTATTAAAGAAAGCTATTTTCGTGTTCATAAATTAAACCGATCATTAATTTGTTGGTTGATATTATTACAATATTATCTATCATGGAAACTCTTCACTTTCAGAACATCACGTTTTAATCAAATTCGTTAACCCTTTGTTTGTAAGCAGAAACATAACGGCGATCCTCACACAAGGAGCGTATTAATCAATTAAATGACACGTAATTCAAGCCGAGACAATTGTTGGTAACGAACAAAAAATCATTTTAAGACGACCGCCAACTAGAGAACGACGTTTTTTGCTTATTGCTGACATGCGATCGTTAGTAAAATTGCGCTCAAAAAATCTCCCACGCGCCGACTACAGGCACAAAATTATAAGACATTCCCCGCACTTAATTAATACTCAGTATCAATGTGCGGTCCACGTTAGGTTTGGAGTGGTCCGGAAGATGATTTCTATTATGAATATAATTTCTATATATCATCATCATTCATTAGCAGCCGAAAGATGTCTACTGTTGAATAAAGGCCTCCCCCTTAGAAGGGAGGGGTGGCCATAATCCCCACGCTTGGCAGGCGGCTTGGGGATCCCATCGCATTAGCATATGCTAAGATAATAATACTGCGTTTCCGTAATAAAACTACTTTTACGACGGGACGGGCCGGCATTTCTCGTTTTCTACTCTACAGTAGAAAACGAGAAATGCCGGCCGGCCCGTCTCAAAATTAAGGCGGTCCAGAGAAAAAACTTACAACAAATTGTCGCCAGAAACATCACCATCATGTCTTGTTGTGTACCTGGGGTAAGTAAAGTGGCCAATGCTTCATATCCTTAAAAAACAACACATTCCCTATGATAACTGTGCTGATGACTGGAGACCACAATTCATCCTCTCTGCTGTCGACCCAGAGAGTATTTTGTTTTAATTAAGCCAGTGCACTTTAATGCATGGCTGCAACGCAAATTATCACCAGGGGTGATGACAGTCAATCACTAAGTATAGTTTATATTACTTATGTATCAATATCTAGTCAAGTCTCACTGCTAGGCAAATTTTCTCCGTTATTATAAAAATTTAGAGGGCATAAGCCAGTATCAAAATAATTCAGGTCGGCCTTGGTTTTTTAGAACCATGTTTCATTTATCACTTATGTTTAACGAACGAAACGAGTAAAAATCTACATCTATCTATTAGAAAATAGAAAGGATTAACGATCTGTCTAAAAGCCATATAAAATACTATGGTTTAGCGGTTGGACGGATTAACCAGAATTTCTACAGGTCGTGGATAAAACACACCAAGTAACATGACTCACTTAATTGAGGAAGATTCTGACAAATTACATATTCCCGTCGAATACCGACTTTCGTTCGTAGAAATTATTATTTTTCGGATTTCCCAATGACTTAATTTAATTTGAACACCAAATAAATTAATGCAGCATCACAAACGTTTATCGAACAGTCAACAAAACCGTCTTCATTGCCCGTTCAGGACAAAAATTCAAAGTAATCCGTGATCACTACCGCTGCTGGAGCTTCCTAGCTTAGCACTGACTTCAATATTATTTTTAGATCTCATTATAAAAAAATAAACTATAGTAACAAGGAAAAAATAAAATTAAAGATGTTTTAGATCGTTTTAATACTACCGTAAATTTTTTCGCTATCTTAAAATTTTATACGTTTAAAGGTCGTCGCTCACTTATACGTTCCGGCTCTAACACCGCTACCGCCAAACAGCCTTAAAACGGACTATAAGTCGGCTACGACCTTTTTAGGTCATCTCACCTCGCAATGGGTGCAACGATGTGCAATTGAAACGATAAGCGACATGGAATTCCTCTCACCACCATCGCTGTTACCAAGGATGGCCAACAAGGCCGATGGAATTTTACAACTATCTATATGATAGAATCATGTGTTCACATTATTATTACTTTGCATACTGTGTTATTTATTTATTAATGACGTGTGTAACTTTTAAAATGTTAATGTACAGAGAAAAAAGAAAATTCATGGAGGTTAGGAATTTTTTGAAAAAAGTTAGGAAAACCTTTTTCATAAAATATAAGCAATCTATCAATAAACCCTACGGCAAGGAAGTCACTGCACAATTTTGAAAATTACTACTATGATAAAACAGCCAAGAAACGTCTCTAAAAAAATACCAACCTTGAATTATTAAAACCAAAACTAAGTAAGTATGTACGAAGAGATAAGGCACTGTTAGAATGTTTGGTATTGGAGATAATAATTAATTACATTTTTTAGTATTTTCTATAGAAGTAATTTTATTTATTCCACGAATATTTCAACACCATATACCTACACTTGTTAACTACCTACTACTTAAAACCCGTTAATTGTGCATCTGCATTTTGTCCTCAGTATTTTTCTGTATAATAAGGTATTTGTTATAAACACCATGTTTAAAAACAATACAAGATCCATTTACAGTAAATTAACGATATTGTTTAATAATAAAAGGATACTTTAACTCTGTAGGTCTGTGGTTATTAGCAAGATTTTAAGCTGCGTTTTTTTTCTCAACAAAGACAAATATTTACATATCAGTAATACAAGATTAGTAACGGGAATATAATACATAAGATGCGACAGCAAAACTGAAGGTAAGCCTAAAGAGAAGAATAAGATATGCATGAAGGGAGTTTATCAAGTGCTGGAACAGGATTATCAAGCTTCGCGATAACTGGTTGTAGCGCAATTGAAAGAAGATGATACCTATTCGATTTAATCAGTTTGACATCAGTCGTCGACTCGATTATTAATCATAGATTGGCGATTTCGATTTCAAACAATCGAATATCAATTAATATAGGAACACCCGTATGCTGACAGGACATTTCTTCTCCTTTGCCACCCATTCGCAACATTCAAAACCCAGTAGGGTTTACGAAAAATGAAAATTTACGAAAAATACGGTATATAGTAATATACCGTATTTTTCGTAAATTTTCATGTTGCAAGGTATCAAGGATTTTTTACTCAATATAAACCAAAGCTTGACTGCGACCCCAGGTAATTGGAAAAAGGAGATACTAAAGCGCACTAAAAGCCTTAATTCTCATTAAAAGCCTGAAGACAATATAATCTGGCAGGAAAACAGACGAAAGCAAACTACTCCATTCCTTAGCTATACCTACGTATTATAATAAATCAAGAAACAAATGGCTTAGTCCGGACTGAAGGAACATTCACCACGTACGGGTGATGATCGTTCAATTGCTTTTGATGTCAGTTGATAACGGTAATATTTATTAATCATGCTAAGTACCTGTCTCCGTATCATGACGTGGCTGACTCTGCCCCTCACTCGTACGGACAGCACGTACTCGCCAGGGTGCGCCTGCGACTCGCGCACCAGAAAGGATCCGTTCTTGCCCTTCTCCATGATGAGATGCTCTGCCTCCTTCGCAGACATCACGCCGTGGAACCACCTGCAACCATAAGGCAAGTTAACACAGCTCATCTTTACGACTACCGTGATGTCGAAGCGCATTATAAATATATCAGAGGCGATGCTGCAATGCCGGAAGTCCTTTAGCTTTAAGTGTTGTAACCAGGCGGCACCTAATCTTTTCCTACCTTAACGAGTAGTTTTCGCAGCGGGGAAATGCTGTTAGGATCTTGTGTACACCTTAAAACAGGCGTCTAATTTTTACCATTTATTTACAAAACTATCGTCATCGTCGTATCGTCGGATGTTGTAACAGGTGACTAAGGGAAAACAAGAAGTCGGGCAGCAGCGTCTCTCTATTGGCCTACCTACCACCCATTCTGTGACCTCCAAGATGCGTCTTGGAGGTTAAGCGTGGGTGTTTTGGCAACCCCAAATAGAGCTTCAGCTCTATATGAGGTTGCCAAAACAGTTCAGCTGTGGAAGTGTTTCGGCTGATGATGAACATCAACAAAAATATAAAAATACCCACTTTAGTGGTATTTATTTTTATGTAGGTATGTATAATGCTTTCACCGAGCATATTAAAGTAGTATGTACATGTAACACTATATAAGACTTCCTCGATCCGCATCAATGATGTAGGCTTAGGTAGCGTGAGAGTCGTGCATCGCTAGGTCGGTCCTTGGTAAGTACCAGCGCGGTCCAGTGAAGCGAATGAATAGCTAAATATTAGCGAAAAAACTACAGCCCTTTAAAAGAAAAAAATCTAGATTACGCAATAAATAACAAGTGTGCATAAATGTTCTAATCCGACCACGTTTTGTTTTTTTTTTTTTTGACCAATTACTTACCAGACCTTCAATGCTCTTATATTATTATACTTACTCAGTGGCGGTCCGAGAGGGGGGTCGTAGGGGTCATGACCCCCCCAAAATCCATATTCGTACACGGCAAAATTGGGTAGCAATTAACGCTAACCTAGTCTAGGTACAACACCAACGGGACCGTCAAATGTGACCCCCCCCCCCCAAAATCGTTGGCTGCGACCGCGCCTGTACTTACTACAAAGTAAAATTACGGACGAGACGTGCTCGAATGCTGCAAGAGGAGGGCTATGTTTTTCGAGAGTATATAACGGGTGTAAGGGACATCGTACCGAAAACCGATACCAGGGATCCAGTACATGATTCTGAATATCCTAGTGTTGAAATTTTTCATCGGATTTTTCATGAATTTCCAAAAAAAAAAAATTTTTTTTAATAAAATTAGTATGACTTCATTATTGGTCTCAAAGTAATTAGAAAGTAATTAGGAGGAGTTAGGAGGAGGAGGTATCGCGTCGATTCCCCGAACAATTTTTGTCGTGGCACTTTTGCGGGGTGCGGGAGGCGAAGTAAACACACACAGATAACATTTCACGCATACCCACACTATAATAGCTCGCAACACATTCAAAAAGATACGCACACAAATAAAGAATGATCTGAACATATGGACAAAATTTGGCAGAGGGGTTAGCGCATCATGATCTCTCTCTCCAGTGGTATCTCCTCTAAGTTATTGGTTTAATAAAGCCTAATTTTAATTTAAAAACAATAAATTAATGATATGTGGATTTTTTAATTTTTTATTTATTTATTATTTATGCACAAAAACATGCCTATGCACGGCAATTAATTAATAGGCAATCAACTATTATTATTTTAGAAAATTAGCTATGTAATTTGAAAAATAAATATTATTCCGCATAAATTAATTATATGCTCGAAAATTAACAAGTTAGTCAATTGTCATTTACTATATAAATGGTTATTGTAATGTAGTAACGGACATTATTTGACGTCTAATAAAAAAAAAATCGGTACGTGCCCAAGAAATATACAGGGTGTGAGGGATCACACCCTGTATATTTCTTGGGCACGGCCTGCAGCTAAACGGCTTGATGGATTTTGACTTTATGTCTTTAGATTTGTCTCAGTTGTAGACGTGACATAGACAATTTCTTTTTTCAAAAAGTTAATCTGGAGGCCTTTAGTCACCATTTTGTATTTATTTTACTTTCGATAATATCAACGTATTAAACGAAAGGTTTTGACTAGTCGAGTTGAAATATACATTACATGTATTAATTAAATTAAACAAAATTATTCAAAGTTGATTACCGACATATAATAGAATATCTATAAGCTTTTTTTACAGTTTTATTAGTTTTAAAAGGAGTTAATAGAGAAAATTAGAAGAAAATATTAATGGCCGTACTTACATAATAGTAAGATGTAAGTAGTTTAATTTTATATTTTTGTTATAAACTGTTGGTTTCTAATAAATAAAATAAAATACAAGTTAAAGTACCTACTCGAATAATCCAATAAATTGGAACAGGTTTTGTCGAAATTATACTTTTTTATAACCCTTCCCTTGCATTCAATACCAAACAAGTTCAACGACCTCGACCACAATGTTGGCCAATTGTGAGACTTGTCGCTTGACAATCAATTTACCTACATGAGCCCAATTTATGTACCATCAAGGTATTTTGCAAAAGTGATCAACCCATTACTGGCAGTCTCAATACGCTAGTGTTTTACTGCCTATCGATCCCTTACTATAAGTTAAAATAGTTACCATCGATAGCTATAATGACATATTTCCGTTTCAATCAATCAATCAAATATTTATTCGCTAAGGATCGGTTACATAATGGTCTTAGAATAACAATAAGTAAGTACCTACATAATGTTAAGCCCGACAATCCGCCATTACTAGGCATGCGAATCTTATTAAATAAAACAAAGATAAAATTAATGTGTGTTTGACAAATTAAAATGAATCAAAGAATCTAACCTGTGTCTGTATCAGATATTTTTTGTAAACAGTTCGTTGATAGAGTAATTTTTTTTTTCTAATAACCATTTATTTAATTTTTTTGTAAATGTGGTGTTGGGAAGTTGTTTAATGTCTTCCAGTATAGCATTGAATATTCGGCCACACATTACATAACAATGTTTGCTGTATAAAGCGGTCTTTGCGATTTTCGAAACAACAATTCTGTTTGGATTTCTTGTGTTGCGAGGATATACCTCGTACGCTTTCAATAATAACATATTAGCAGCTTACTGTTGGTTGTTCGAATGACAGTCTGTCAGGGTTTTAGTTATCGCTCCATTTCGGAGGTTTATCGCGGGATATCGATGACTTGATAGATGATTTTAACTTATATTAGAGATCGATATGATATTGGGACCGGCAGTTAGAGCATCAAGATTTTGATTTAGCCCGGTTACGAATACGATTGCTTCTGAATCTCACGGCCTTATGAGCGGAGTCTCTGTTTTCGGTTTTAGGTAAGGTTTCTCCAAAACATGTGTGCCCCAACAACAACTATACATCATAATAATTATTATAAATAGCGATAAAAATTGCGACAGATACTTTTTGGTTGTTTTGTAAGTTTGTATTTTTCCCATAAAACCCATGTACTTTTCGAAAAATACAAAGTTATACCAAATACTTGTATAATACTGTGTTTTTTTTTATATTTAACAGTCAAAATAATTAATAATAAGTATTAATTGAACAACAATAGAACAGTAATTTACTTTGCGTAACCAAATTATTAATCCCAAAATAAATTACAACGTAAAATACATGTAAGAAACATAAACTTGCGAAAGATTCAACCGATCGCAAGGAGTTTTTATATTATATTGAAAAATACAGGGGCACTTGAAAGATACATGTATTTTACATGTTATTTTCAATGCTAACTGCTGTAAATTGTGTTAGTCTAAGCCTAAGAACAAAGGCCTGGGCCTTTGTTCTGATGATGCTTTATAACCTATCTTTCTTAATACATATTCATACCTTTTCAAGTAAACAAATGATAGAGCTAGAAGAAATAAATCCTGGGCTTCTCTCTACCTATATAAATTATTGCAATCAATTAAGTTAACAAGACTGAATAAACAAGCAAATAATGCATTCAATATATCGTTTTCTATGGCAGATGACGAGTGATTCAATTTAGTTTTTATATTTATATTTTTATACTAGCTGACCCACGCAGCTCCGCCTGCGCTATTTTTACGTTAACTAAACTTTGAATAACAGACATTCCCAACGAATACATAACCTCCTTTTTTATAGTCGGTTAAGAACTGGGACCCAATTTTTACTTGCTCTCCTAAGCACGGACCCGTTTAGTTCAAATGGCGTTAAACGGTCACCCATCTATTTAATGACCTTACCTAACGTTGCTTAACCCGATCGATTACAAAACCTTGATAACAACCTCTATGAGTGTTACCTTACTGATATTTATTATATTATAAAGAAAAATTGATAAAACTGGACCAAGCGTATAACCAACTACCCATTTTGACTTTAATACCCTCTCCCAAAACAACCGTGCTAGATTACAGGATAAAACGTATCCTATGTCCTACCTCGTAGTAAGATCTCAAATCATGCCAAGTTTCATTTGAATCCATTCAGTAGTTTCGGCGTGATGCTCAGCCGTGATACAGACAGACAGACAGAAAGACAGACAGACAGACAAAAATTTAAGTAATTACATTTTCGGCCTCAGTATCGGTTATAGAATGCCCTCCAAATATAATTTTCAAAATATGTTCAATGTACAGAATTGGACTTGTTACAGTTTTATTATAAGTATAGATGATAATTATGTAAATTACATCATTTGTTTTACTCCTCATATCCAAGATATACAAACGTAATTTGTAACTATAATTAATAATAAACTTATAATAATAATCAAAGAAATCCTTAAGTTAATTACAATTTGAACACAATAACATGGGTTTACAATGACATGCTTTATAGATTCTACAATCTATTTCTTGATTCGCTTAACAATGTGATTGGTTAATGCTTAATAGGATATCTTTTTTACAAGATAACGTGATATGAATTTCGCAAGTCGATGAATAGATGTTAATTTAGAAACATGAATTATACTTAGGTAATTTTATTTCCGGCTTCCGGATACGCTATCATTGTGGGATGAGGCTACGACAACTACGATTACTGACACTTACATATTATACTTAGACTGTTTTATTTACAAGATTGAAATACATTAACTGTTGATACATTAATGTTTCGATTTTGATAGTAGACAGGGTATAGGTATTAACACTGACCACTTCTCATCAATACAGTTAGAGAGGTTTTAAAATCATCATCATTATAAGAAGCCAAAACACGTCCACTGCTGAACAAAGGCCTCCACCTTAGAAGGGAGGGTTGCCATAATCCCCACGATTGGCAGGCGTCTTGGGGATCGCAGTATAGGTGGTAGGTAATCCAATAGGAAGACGCTGCTGCCCGTATTTTGTTTTCCCTTAATCGCATTTTACGGACACCCACATATGGGAGAGTGCTATTCTTATTTCTTACCCGGACAACCCAGGGGAAGGCTTAATGTCTAGACATTAAAAAAAAATTCTTTTCGTCGTCTTCTTCTTTTTGTATCGTAATACTTCACAAATATTAGGCACCTATCCCTGTCGTGATGGAAATGTCACTCAATTGGCAAGATCTGTAAGTTTTGACTGTGAAAATAACCTGTATACAATCATCATCACATTATCGGCTGGAAGACGTCCTGCTAAGCAAAAGCAACCACGGCAGTTAGCCAGTCCGCGACATTTACAATGTCGTCGGTCCAGCTAGTGGGAGATCTGCCAACGCTGCGTCTTCCGGTCCCTGATCGCCACTTGACAACCTATCTTCCAAATCGGTTGTCTATTCTTCGAGCGATGTGACCTACATTGCCGGTAACTCATGTCAGTAACTTGGGTTCTGCGGCAAATTTCCTAATTCTTCCAATTAAATTCCTCATTCCAAAAAAAAAACCAACCGGTACCTACATTTTTTTTTTTTTTTGACGCGGGGGAAATCTTCGAAAGATCCCCGGGAGCTGTGGGGCTCGACCGGGGTATGTGGGATTCTTACCCACTAAAACCCCCGCGGCTGTCGCATCGGCACATGAGAGGGGAGACCCCAGGGCTCTCCGGTGGGATCTGCACCAGGGGCCTCTCAGTGCCTTGCCTTTGAGCCCGCCGCCGGGGGGCGCATTGTAGCCCGCCGCCGGGGGGCGCATTGTAGCCCCCCGGGAACCTGTCACGGTGCTCACGGGGACGGGGGTCGCAACCCCGCCGCCGTCCTCCTCGGAGTCGCCGCCGTACTCAATGGACGCTCAAGGGGCCCACACCCCGAGCGTCCAGCGACTCCGAAGGTTGCCCATTGTTTATAGCCCCGGGCTCAGGGCTGGGGAGCGAGACGTTGGGCGGCCGCTTGTGGCGGCCTGCGCCTTCGTCGCCGAGCAGGATCAGCGCGTTCGCGTTCCCGCTCGGCGGCCTCCTTCTGGGACATGACAGTCTCACAGAAGGCGGCCATCGCTCCCCACGCCGCATCCCCGGACAGCATAGCCGACACTACGCTGCCCAGGGAGAGGTCCGATCCGATGACTGCGACCAGGTCTCGACGCTCCGACGACCACGCGGGGCAAGCCTCCAGCGTGTGTTGGGCGGAGTCAGACTGGTCGCAGTGGAAGCATCTCGTCGTCGACCGGTACCTACCTATATCATCCTACATAACCCTCTAATAAAATGCGTTACGCCATAGATTACTTTCCAAATTTAAAAATAGTTATAAAGATCACGACTCTAAAGTGCAAATTACAGCCATATTTAAGTACTAATTAATGTTAAAAGAAACGAAAATCTCCACAGTAAAAAAACTCCATCGACATCAACGACCGGTGCTAATCATGCGCCAATTGATACCCCACGTCGTTTACATTATGATGAAATACCTGTTTGGATTTCAAGTAACCTGCCGCACTCACAAACACCAATTAACGTCATTGCTAACGAAGCAATTTTTTTTATCTAAGATATAGATTCAAGTCAGAATCGAGTCAATACACATTTAAGGCCCAAGTGCGCCGAAAAAAGACGTCCATTTATTTTATCAAAGAATCGATTATCTATTTAATTAACTAAGTACATAACAGTCCTTAACAGTGACCGGGGGTGTCGGTTAAGATAATGGGCTGTTAAGGGTCCATAACGGGCGGGGTTATGGTATCCATATTTATACTGTGGTTATGGAAGTGGTGAAAAATAGATAATCGACTCTTTGCTGAAATAAACCGACGTTTTTTGTCAGCGCACTTGGGCCTAAGTGTAGGGACAACCAATCAATCAATTTTGAATCTTCTTCAGTTGAACTTGCAGTAATTTATAATAATAATATCCTGGGACAATTCACACACGGTCATCTGGTCCCAAACTAGGCAGAGCCTGTACTATGGAAACCAGACAACTGATACTAATACATATATACTTTTTTTTATAAATACATACTTATATACTTAGATAAAACACCCAGACACTTGGTGGGAATCGAACCCACGACCTGTTGGGTAGTAGACAGGGTCACTAACCACTAGACCAACGGGCCCGTCAAAAATTGTTTAGGTATTGATAATTATTGTCTATGCTAGGTAATTATATATCAATAATGCGATTAGAAAAATGAAACACTATTTGAATTACTTTTTTTTATCAATTCGAAATGCAGTTTACTTCGCATAATGTCAACTCGACTTTTTCGAAAATGGTCCACTTCGCATAAACGTAGACATTAAGTAGGTACTTGTTATTGTAACTTGTGACTATCTATCCACTTTCTGATATCTTGGACACCATAAATACCCTATTTAATGGAAAACAGTCACAATAATTGCATAACGAGGTATATCATTATGGTCCGTTTGCATAACTGCATACATATATACTCGTATATGTATATTGTAAGTGCGGTGCCTACGTTCCAATATGTGGAATGCATCTTGTAATACCGGTCCTCAGATGTATTCAACCACCTTTCAATTGATGGGGTAAGTTCTCAGCAGATTGAATACCAGTTTAGCATTGAGTTTCGATTGCGTGGTCTCCGAAATCTACCTTGAGACGTGATGTTTAATATAAATCGCATGCATCCCACCTTGTATTCGAATGTCGTTTATTTATATATACCTACTATCATGTATGAGTTACCTTTCTCCCTTCTCATTAGAAATTAAATTTATTTATTTATTTATTTATCCTTTATTGTACACAGAAACACATACAAAAAAACATTTACAATAGTAAAGATATAACAAAGGGCGAGCTTAACTCATTAAATGAGTTTTCTTCCAGCAAACCCAGGTGCATTGAGTGAGTTGAGACAAAATCAGGGGTAAAAGCAAAATAGTGCACAAAAGTGGGTAAAAGAAAGAAGTAAAATGTTGACATATACTTATTACAATTCATACATAAATACACAACCATATGGTTATATATATATCCATTTTACACTCGAGATTTGAAGCCTCTGGGCTTTGCAAACCGGAGGTCGTGGGTTCGAATCTATCTATCAACAGGCTAGGACAATGCAGGCCTATTACCCGATTGTCTGTAAAGTAAGATGATGCATGCGTCTTGCGCCTGACTTCTCCCCGGTTGTGTCGTCGGTCTTTCGTCCCATCAGATTGTGTGTATTTTATTATAAATCTGGTTTTATCGATATACGATACATTATACTATACCCATTTGATAAAATCGGTCCAGCTGTCCCGACGTGTCGGGAGTTTTTTGTTTTAATTTTTATTGTATTTTTATTTATTCTGATATATTGAACTAAACTTAAAATTCTATCAATCTATGCTAATTTATTTCCAATAAATTATTCTAGTGTTATTCTTTTAATTTTTAAGGCGTTGACCATAATATTGTTTAATTTACAGGTAAGTACCTACTTATGATATTCAAATGTAACTTTTTTTACAAGTTACTTGTTTATGAATAAATTACTATAAACATTGTTGTGTTCCGATGTGGAGGGCACTGTATCTGAGTGACTCTACCGGATACAAGGGACTAATATCTAATGTCTTTAGTTAGGGTCGACACCACGCTAGTGATTCTTCTGTTATTGCTAGCGTCCATAGGCTGCGGTGACTGCTTGCTGCAGGCCGCATGCTTGTGGGTACCTCGGCGGTCGGTATAAAAAAGAAAAAAATACAATCGACAAATGGAATGCCGGATACTATTTAAATAATTATGCTTCTTGAATGCCCACTGATCCGCTCGTACACTGACAACGACATTTTACCACAGTTTTACTTAATTACCCGCATTCGTTATGTTTACGATATACAATCAACATTGCGTACTTATTCGTGATATACAGAATGCGCAATTATGCCAGCGAGTGGCACAACGTGCTGGCATAATATGGGTGGGAAAATGTTTATGAGACTAGGTATAATCCGTTTTATAGGACAATGTTCACAGCATTTGCTGTGTATGTTCTGTAACAAAGGAATATGTGAAACGGATCCATTATGACGCGGTGACAAGTACTTAGTAAAGATATGTCGATAGTTTTTTTTAGTACGACAATAGTAGGTCTGACTAGTCTGACTGGAAAACAAATAATTTTAATAGACTAGTGTTTTCACTAGTCTTTTCACGTTTTAAGTCTAATCTATGGTTATATACAGGGTGTAAGGGACGACGTACCGAAAAAAAAATTATATGACGTCTAATAATGTCCGTTACAACATTACAGTAACCATTTATATGGTAAATCACAAATGACTAATTTATTAATTTTCGAGCATGTAATGAATATATGCGGAATAATGTTTATTTTTCAAATAACATTGCTAATTTTCGAAAATAATAATAATTACTTGCCTATTAATTAATTGCCTATGCACTGTTTTTGTGAATAAAGAATAAATAAATAAAATAAAAACACAAATAATTAATTAATTGTTTTTAAATTAAAATTAGGCTTTATTATTATACCAATAATGATGTTATACTAATTTTATTTAATAAAAGTTTTTTTTTTTTTGGAAATTCATGAAAAAGCCGATGAAAAATGTCAGTACTAGGATGTTCAGAATCGTGTTCTGGATCCCTGGTATCGGTTTTTGGTACGATGTCCCTTACACCCGTTATACACCCGTGGGGTGTCCGGGCAAGAATAGTACCTACCCTCCTATTTCTTCCCGTTAGGTGTCCGTAAGAGTCGACTAAGGGCGAACAAACAACAACGACTTCGTTTTCAATTGTTTATAGATGAACCGGATGCAATATGATAAAAAAATGCATTAGGTATTTGGCATATGCATGTATGTATGTGCGTAGAGTGTCGAACGAGTAATCATTTATCAATTTATTATCATTAATCATAAAAAGCAATTCTATTTACTTTTGCGTTCTTTTGAAAAAGAACTGACTTCAAAGCGTTGGTTAGCAAAAACTGTATTTACTGGTGCCCGAAAATAAGACGCTCGATACAAAAAGAAAACTACTTAATCAGAATATCAATCATGTTAACCATACTCAACTTATGACACTTAGAGCAGCAATTTGACAGGTGACTAAATCTTTAATCCATAACTGCACAGCTAACAAAGCCAAATCGCTTGCCTTAAACACGATTGACGCAAGCCATCCCAATTCGTCTAGCGCAAATGTGCAAATTATTTTAATTGCCGAATTATACGAGACCGACGACAACAACGCGGTAAAACTGAATGACTTGACGACCAAACTGAAAAGTATGATTGAAATACAATGGCCAATAAAATATAAATTACGCGCACGTGATCGAATAATGCATTACGGATGGTATTCCTGGCTGCAGGTACGAATACAAGCCTGAGTCAGAAAAAAATGGTAGTTGTAAAAAATGACAATATGTAAGAGCCCCCGTGAGGCCTATGCATAATAAAGAATTTAATTTTTTTGAGTTTTGCAAGAAAAGTTGTCACAAAAAAGAACAAAGAAATAGTTTATTAAGTATAATCATAATAATAATAAGTTGACAATGTAATAATTTAGTAACAACGGTTCCTGCACTAGGTATACCTGTGTCGCAGGCGACCAATATCTTTATCTTTACATCGTATAAATGAGTCACTCTCCGCATTTGTCTGTAAGTATATATCCGCTAACTCTTCCTAAACAACGCGACAGACTTCACCATTAATTAGATCATTTTACCACTAAAGGATATATAAGTTTAGTTTACTTATATAAAAATCTACATGCGTTTTTACATAAGTAAAAAAAACAGTTACTAAAATGGTGCACCAAAGAATACACTTAATTTATAATTGAGTTTTAATTAAAAATCCTTAAAAAGTTACTCTAAACCATGTGTCGAGCCTCAATCTATACTTAAAATGTTTCCCCAATCGAATTCAAGCATAACTTCCTGTATGTACCTATAGGTGGATATGTAAAGGCTGTTCAAAAAGGAGAAGGTCAGGCAATAAAGTAAACAAATCACATAACAGCACATGTAAATATAGCTCAGTTGATCTCCCAAACACAAGCAACGACCTTACAAGTTTGCTAAGCACACAGCATCATTAACGAAATGCTAACAAAACCCAACCATTGGCCGTTTCAATCAAGATTCAACAAATAAACCGTTTAATTCACACCAGGAAGTGGGAGATCAAAACATTTAAGTTGTATTTCTTTGTCACTGAAGATTGTTTGAAATATCTCTTTCAATTTAAAAATGACAATATGACAGTAGCTAACCAGTTATCCTTCCAACTCGACCTATCTATTTTTTAATATTGTTGCAGTTTTCGAGACAATTTTGCATTTTTCCGAGACTCGCTGCCTGAGAGTAGGCATGCCTCAGCGTCTACACTGGTGACCATTGTAGATGATTGTAGATCTTGGCTTGTCAGAGTTGTAGTTCACCAGATCGTTGTTGTCAGTTCAAAAAGTCTTAGGACAAAGAGTGTGTTTTTTATTAGCGCCGTGTGTTTTCGACCTTTTTTTTATTTTGACACGGGGTAAATTTTCAAAAGATCCCCGGGATCTGTGGGGCTCGACCGTGGTATGTGGGATTCATACCCACTAAAACCCCCGCGGCTGTCGCATCGGCACATGAGAGGGGGACCCAGGTCTCTCCGGTGGGATCTGCACCAGGGGCCCCTCAGTACCTTGCCTTTGAGCCCGCCGCCGGGGGCCGCATTGTAGCCCCCCGGAAACCAGCCACGGTGCTCACGGGGATGGGGTCGCAACCCCGCCGCCATCCTCCTCGGAGTCGCCACCACACTCAATGGATGTCCTAAGGGCCCACACCCCGAACGTCCAGCGACTCCGAAGGGTGTGTTTTCGACCTAACCCATAATTGTGCAAAATGTTAATATTAGGTAAGTATGAATATTTTAACTTAAATATTGTTACCTATATTTTTTTTTCATTTATCTGAAACTTTTAGCCGCATATAAATATGCATAATGTATATGTATATGCATATTTCTAACAATATATTACATTTCACTTCCGACAGGGTGTCCCGAAACTCAACGTCAAGCGGATACTGGGCGATAGGTCAAGTTATACCAGTGCTGGCAAAAATAAAAAGAAATCCATGTCACCTAGATCAGTGATAATAGGCATATTTTGAAAATATTGTTCATCAACGTTCATCACTTGATTTGATTTTGCGATTAATAACATGGCTACTTAAGGTTGCGTTATAAAAAAAAACACATGATTGTGAAATTGGTGATCACAGTACCTAAAGATGTGGAATAGGGCTACACCTTATATTTTCAATGTGCCATGAATTTTTTATTTATTTTATTTTTGTCAACACTGGTATATCTTGACCTATAGCCTCGTACCTACCTACTTAGCTTTGAGTTTCGGGACATCCTGTATAGCATAGCGATGCGGTACATAGGTATTATCAGAAAAAATATTTTCTAATTAAACCATATTACTTATATAAATATTGCATTTTATCTAAAACTCTAAACTGTCATCAACAATCTAATTTCATATTACGTAAAATGTCCAAAATGTTTTCGGTCTACAATCCTAAATAAAAATGTTTATATAAAGAATACGTAGAACACAAGCCTCCACACACATCGGATACATGACCGCCCACGTATTTCTTGTGGGTTCATTACAAATATATTTATGTATTTTATTTTTATTACATCAATAACTTTAAGTTACTGTTTTATTAGACACTAGCTGACCCGCGCAGCTCCGCCCACGCTTTAATTACATTTTGCTCCCCTTTTCTCCCTACTCCCTTGATTTATCTCTCTCCATCTCTCTCTCTTATAAGAAAAATCGAATTCTATGCTCTTTCTCTCCCCTCCCGCTTCGGTCCCCGTCACACTTCCCCTCTTCCTCTCCCCGTTGTCCTCTCTGAATCCTCTCCCTCCTCTCTCTTCTCCCAACTTGCTCCCTCTCACTACCCCTCCCCCCTTGCTCCACCTAACTCCTCCGATCACTCACTCCATCACCCTCCCCTCTCCCTCTCTTGCAGCCTCCTCTCGTTCTATATATCCTCGTCAATCATGGTATCAGCGGCATAAAATATACTTTATAACCTATTCTCAGACCTACCCGCAAAATTTCATACATATCAGTTCACCCATCAATTTAATGACCTGGCCTTATGTTGCTTAACCTTAACCTAGTGGTATGAAATATACTTTATGACCTATTCTCAGACCTACCCGATATGCACATAAAAAATCATACAAATCGGTTCACCCATCTATTTATTGACCTTACCTAACGTTGCTTAACCTTAACCTACCGGTATTAAAAGTATCCTATGTCCGTTTCCTGGTTCTAAGCAACCTCCCCACCAATTTTCAGCCAAATCGGTTCAGCCGAGTTTGAGTTATAAATAGTGTAACTAACACGACTTTCTTTTATATCTATAGATTAAAGTTCTATAGTGATTGTATGTTCAATTTCACCGATAGATGGCGCTGTTCATAATGTAAATCACGCTAACATCGTAAATTACTGTCTAATGATATTCGATAATGAAAGTTCTAAGTTTTTCGCATCTTTTATTGTTGCGACTGTAATACAATACCTATACTCAGATAGAAGAATATCACATAGAAAGGAAATTACGTGGTAATATGTGCAAGTAATGTTTCACTGCTTAGCCCCTATGAAACATAGCGTGATGTTTTATATACCAATTTATAGCCCTACGTCTACACAACACATCAGTGAAAGTCCTATCAAAATCCATCCACGGGTTTTCAAATGATACCTGGACAAACAGAACGACAGACAGACAGACAGACAATAATTCCAAAAAAAAATGTTTTGGCCTCTATGTCGATAGTATAGTATATATACATAGAAATTTTGGAAAAATATTCAATGCACAGAAAAAGTGCTCTTTGAGTTTTATTATAGTATAGATAATAAGTAGTATAATAAACAAGTTTAAGGTAATTACATTATTGAAACTCTCGTAAATTGAATTAGATTAATTCAATAAAAACAACGCGTCAAAAAGAAGGAAATAGAATTAAAATCAAAGGGTAAATAAATACTGAAGGCCTTTAATTCAGTGGAAACAACCAGGAAGCACCTTTTTTGGGTAATTTATTTGATTAAACTCTATCAATACCGGATGACAAATGAATTTAACGCCACATTTTTTTAAACTTACTCAACCGAGACAACTAAAAGCTGAAAAAAGTTTTCTTCTCGCGGAATCCTAACAGACCGTGTCGGAACAAAGCTCAATGATACGCAAGACATCCCAAACAGGCAGCGGCTGTGGGCACGATGACGAAACGCATAATATTTGGCCGGAGGCTTCGGCTCGCGGTCACGACTTCCATTCGAGCCTGGCAAAACTGACCATAGTTATTGTAATTATTAACAAATAACTTTGTCATGCGACAATTGCCTCGTAAACAAAAAGGCCATGGAACCACAAACATATAGAACTAAGCGGCATCATCTCGCTAAAACACACCTAAAATACCCTAATGCAGTTTTATGAAATCCTGTTTAATAAATATTAACTTCTTTTTAAATAGAGATATCAAATGTCTTGTTTGTTAGCGTATCTTACGAAATTATGCCATTTAGGGCTCCAGTGGTAATATAGTAATTATATCTGATTCTACAATACGCTTTGCACTGACTTCCAGTGCTGCTCCTGTTCTCCAGCAGAATATTTTACACTATGTATGGTACAAACTTGTTGGTCCCATGCGTAGTAATCTGACTGATAGCGATAGACTACGCTAACCGAATCTATTAATTAAACTGAATACTGATACTTACACATATAAATTCATTGGATGAGCAAGAATAAGAATGAGGCATACTGAGTTGACTTCGTGCAGTCACCATGTAGTCGTCTATAATTAATCGCCAATAACTTTCTTTCACATACGACTGATACGACTAAACTCGTTTGTGTACATTATCCTCAGTAAGTCGTTCGTTTTTCATAGATGAAGTATAATTTATGCTGAGGAATTAATACGGTCAGTGACTTGTCGTAGATAATATAAATTATTCTTTTAACATAACGTCCTTTTAAAATATATTACTCTAACCTATTTTGTTATTAATGAGGCAACTTAGAAAGTATTCTTCCGGAAGCGGAAGTAACTTTAGGGCCTAAAGTTAGCCTAAAGTTTAGGCAATGCATATTTTGTATAATTACCATTTGATACATATGTGGTAATTTATAAGCATTCAGCTTTTTTGGCCATTCGGTGTAATTGCAAGCGAATGTAGTTATGGTAGAAAATGATGTAGTCAATTCAGATATTGAGAGTTCATAATTGAATATACATCAATAACAGTTGTCTCCACTACGTCGCCGTTACAAATCGGCGCACCGACCTCTGTCAACAAATATTTTCGTACTCTTAGTATTGTACAAGTCTACGAGATAGCATGCGCGTATCCACAATGGGGTACTTTTCATTAAACCTTTAAACGGTTCTGTGGGACTCGACCAGGGTATGTCAGATACTTACCCATTTAAACCACATAAGAGGGCTCTCCAGTGTTATCTGCACCAGGAGCCCCTCAATGTCTTGCCTTTGAACTCGCCGCCGGGGGGCGCATTGTAGCCCCCCCGGAACCTGTCACGGTGCTCACGGGGATAGAGGTCGCAAGCCCTCTACCGTCCTCCTCAAAGTCGCCGCCATACTGATTGGACGTCCTAGGCCCCCACACCGAACGTCCAGCGACAGTGAGGCACTTGCCCCAACCCAACCTTCACCCATACTTAAACCATAAAATTGTTATGTAGCAAAATTATTCATTTAGATTGTGACCAGATTTTGCCAGGGCTCTTGCAGGTTATCATTGTAATAAGGAAGGGAAGGTCAGTTAACAAAAACATTTTTAAATTCCTACTAAGTAGGTACTTATCTAAATTTTCTTTTTTTGCCCCAACCTGAAGCAAATGCTGGGTACGTCCTTGCGAGTTTGATACTAACTCACAAATTCATTATTACTGTTACCATGGATGAATAAAGTCACTAATCAGACGGCAAAAGGCAAGCTAATTTTGTTCGAATTCAAATACATGTCTCTGCTGTAGAAACCGGGGAACTTGACACAACATAGCATTTACATATACCGACAGTTCTGTTGGAGACAAGACTCAGTGATACGGCTAGTATCTCACCGCGACAACATTCCTGAATACATAAAAATATATGAGCCGTTCGATTTAAAAATAAATCGATTAGTAGACCGGAAAATATTAATTTCAAGAAAACTATCTTATCTTCCAATGGAGTTGCGCCCCAGTATTGCGTCAGCGGATTCAGGACGCATACATGGATGAGTAACTTCGTGATGACGTCATAAGTTTAGTTTTCTTTTTATCATTGTTGGAACAAGAGTCGTGTGGCCGTATAAGGATAACGCAGTTGAACGTTCCCCTATATATTATACAGGTAAAAAACATATGAACAAATCAAAGCGCATTAAGTCAGATAATTTTAAACCCGTCTTAAATTAATTAGCTTATAAGCACTTATATATGTATTGACTTTTGATTTAGTTGTTTTTTTTTTAAGTTGATGTATCGGTAGTTGATTTACAACAAAAATTATATACTTAATTAGAGAAAACTTCTATTTCTTACTTTTAATATATAGGTCACATTGCGGCAATAGCAATTTTAATTTATTCCGACAGACTAATAAAATACTTTTTCACACCACCTGCTCGATAATGTCACATTATATGTCATATAAAGATGACATAAAGTGCCTCATTATTGCCCTATAGTCTAGCCGGGTAATAATGTTGTACTAAACTCCCTTGGGTAATAATGTGTTTGAATTTCGAACGTCAAACGAAAATTCCTCAACACTTTTACCACAGATATATATTACTACTCTAAGCAGAGAACTGCACGAAAAACAAAACATTTGAAAATCGAACCGAGCGCGACGAGCACAACCCAGTGTTCTATTCTAGAAAATAAAATGAAATAGATGATAACGCGGCAAATCACTATGTTGATATTATTGACGGTCTCGTTGGTCTAGTGGTTAGACACCCTGGCCGCTACCCAATAGGTCGTGGGTTCGATTCCCACCAAGTGTCTGGGGTGTTATTTAACTATTTAATTAATATTAGTTATCTGGTTTCCATAGTACAGGCTCTGCCTAGTTTGGGATCAGATTACCGTGTGTGGATTGTCCCAAAATATTGTTATTATTTTAATTCTAGCAATATTTGTATTTTATTACCTCGCAGTAGGTGTGAAAAGTAGTGTATTCACCTCGGGGATAAAGGTGCCTTTGTCTTGGGCGAGCTTAAATCCCTCGCTGTACTCAGGATTCTAGTATTAACTCCCTCGCTACGCTCGGGAGTTAACTCTATACTCCCTCGCTACGCTCGGGAGTTGCTAGAATCCTTCGTTATGCTCGCGATTCAATTAAACGCCCGCGACATAAGACACTACTTTATCCCCTTGGTGCATAAACTACTATTATGATTCTTAAAAATACCTACAACGTAGGTAATATTTGTGTGATAAACAAAATGTTCATTTAATTTAAAAATAAAGGTGGCAAAATATATATCTTAATATACCTCCTTTGCAAAAAAACGGGCACCTTACAGTCATTGGCTTTTCTATGGATAATATTAATATTTTTAGTATTTCATTAGCTTAGATGACTAGAAATTTCTTATTATCAATGAGAATATAGGTTTTAACACTTAAATCCTGGAATCGGTGTTTCAGTTAATGAAAACAGAGAGCCGTGTTAAAATTAACATTTTTATGGGTATAGTGAGATTAAGACTAAGATATTTTTTATGGAATTTTAATAAAAAAAGACATTAAATAATAAAAATTAATAATGAGTGTGACCTCCTCTTGCAGCAATTACGGCACTTAATCTTCTTGTCATGCTTTCCACTAGACTTTTGATGGTGTCCTGTGAAATGTGTTCCCACTCAGCCGAAATCACACGTTTCAGCTCCCTGATGTTTTGTGGAGGTGGTTGGACAGATCGTACTCGCCTTTTTAGGAGGTCCCAGACGTGCTCAATGGGGTTAAGGTCGGGACTCCGCGCTGGCCAATCCAAACGACGAATACCGACCTCTTGCATATAAGCATCTACAGCGCCAGAACGGTGGGCCCTAGCATTATCGTCCATGTAAATGGCATCATCACCAATTACAGCCAGTGCGCGTTGTGCATATTGACAAATGATTTCTGTTATGTACCTTTGCGCGTTTAGTGAGCCATTTTCAATTAATATTATCTCAGTACGATAGCTAGAACTTACGCCCGCCCAAAACATAACGGACCTCCACCATAAGGTGTTATTTCTTCAAAACACACGTCTGCATAGCGTTCTCCTGGTCTTCGTAACACTCGCCGACGTCGGTCCTCACCATGCAGACAAATTCGCGCCTCATCCGAGAAGAGTACGTTACTCCAGTTACGTAGTGTCCAAGATAGGCAATTTCTAGCGAACCCCAATCGAGCAATGCGGTGCTCACGGAGTAACTTAGGGGCCCGCGCTGGTCGTCGACTGCGTATATCAGCTGCTAAAAGCCTCCTCCTGGCAGTCCATTATTTCTTTTTTTGACGCGGGGGATATCTTCGAAAGGTCCCCGGGAGCTGTGGGGCTCGACCGGGGTATGTGGGATTCTTACCCACTAAAACCCCCGCGGCTGTCGCATCGGCACATGAGAGGGGAGACCCCAGGGCTCTCCGGTGGGATCTGCACCAGAGGCCCCTCAGTGCCTTGCCTTTGAGCCCGCCGCTAGGGGGCGCATTGTAGCCCAGCGGGAACCTGACACGGTGCTCACGGGGACGGGGGTCGCAACCCCGCCCCTCCTGGCAGTCCATAGGCTAACTTGCGTACCTCGCACCTCTTCAAGGTTTCTTTTGAGGTCTATGTAACTGCATTTGCGGTTCCGCAGCGCATGAGTCACTAAAAAGCGGTCGTCTCGTGGTTGTGTGCAACGTTTTCTCCCAGAACCTTCTCTGAACGGAAACTGTCTCTTGGTATCGAGTCCAGGTTCTTTGGACGTTTGAACGACTCACGTTTAACCGCTGTGAGACGTAACACTGGCTACACCCCTCTTCCAGCAGCGCTATAATTTTACTAGCTCTTATTGCTTTTTCTGCCATTGCAATAGACACAAAGATATTTGTTTTAAGTCACAAAAAGGCAGGATTATGCGCCAAACATAAATTATTCTACAAAAAAAACAAGAAGTTAATTTTAGTTACCTTATAACCTTTTACCCGAAAACCCGCGAAAAGTAAGTAAAAATTCACAAAGTGAAAAAGTATTATTATTTTTTAAAACAAAGGTTTGAATTTGGAATGAACTTTTTTTCATACGCAGACTGTTTATTATGTGCCAGTAACATAGTTTGGCTATTAAAACCTCCTTAGAACTAAATTATTACCAATAATGTAGAAAAATCTTAACCGCCCGTTTTTTTTTTGCAAAGGAGTGTATAAATATCTACGGCGCCAACTATACCTACCTAACTGCTTTCCAGTACCAATGTAGAAGGTATTTATTTAAATTTATTAATTTGAATACAGTTAATTACATACAACAAACTATTAACATCATCATAGTCAATCACAATAAGAGACTAAAAACCAAGTCATCCCTTACTTTAATTGGTCTCAGACTACGACTTACAAATACAAACGAGCGACACATCTATAGGATGCCTCTGTAAAGGTAAACCTGGCATATTGAAAATGAATTTAGGTAAAATGCCAATTTAGGGGGTAATTTATCCTAAGGCTTATACATATGAAACTTTTAGGGTTTTGTTGATAAACAAATAAAATGTTAATCGAATATTTCAATGTAAAAACCTTATATAATCAAAGTTTAAAAACTAACTTATAGGAACCGTCTTCCTAACTATTATTAAAATATTCCGAAATGTTGTTAGATTTTTACTGAAACTGTTCACATTAAATTTTACTATGGACTCGCTAAAAAGCTGAAAGGTTAGTTTATTTTATATTCACGAATGTCGTGAAGAATTATTTGCTGTCTTACATAAGCCTCACTCACGTACCTACTAATACTATTATACAAACACAAGTATAAAATATTTATACAAACACAAGTATATAAAAGCACAAAAAGCCCGACTGCAAACAAACAAAATGGTCTTCTAATACATTATTATACATACATAAATCGTATACATACGGATTATGGATATATATTTCAAGTAGTCCCGATACGACCTTTTATTTGATCCCCTTAGGCCCTTATTGATGTTTTTGGAAGTAAAAAAATACTAAATAGCTGCTCACGGACTCGATAATAATTTGTTTGTTAAAATATATAGCTTATGGCAGTCCCAGAACTTAGACAAATCTAACGACAACTTGTAAGTCAAAATCCATCGAACCGTTTAGGCCGTAGGCCGTGCCAAAGACATAAACATACATACATACATAACATATACATACATATTCACTAAAACATAGTCTGAAAAAAGGGCGAAAAAGGTATGCGGAAAGAGCCTCATCGAATAGGAAAGCACCTAAGTACCTAATATAATCATGTTAATCAGCTCTAGAAGATATTGCTACAGACAAATATTTCCATTACGACGTGGATGACTCCGTGGTAGACAAAAAGATCATTGAAATTGCTTTACAATATATCACTGAGAGCCACATTATAATAGGTAATTAGTAACACGTTTAATTCCTCGCCGTTTAAGTGTCAGAAACAATTGAACCACTCGTTTTAATGAGTCTAAAATACAGTACAATGTACTACGTAATGAAAGAGATTTTCGTTTTGTTTTCTGTGCTATTGTTTTAATACAAATATGCGAGATTCTTATTTACTTGTGTAAATATTGAATATCTTGTAAAAAAAATAGCGGAAAAAACTTGTACATTCGCGTGTGGGTATTCCTTTGTTTTGTTATAGTTATTCAGCAAAACTGTCATTAATTTATGCAATTGCAACCTATGAAAAAAGAATTCAGTAAATATATTAAAAAAATACATGAAAATAAACTGTAGTCTCTTTTAGTCATCTTATCATAGTGAGATTTTTAATATCGCAACACAAAATTAGGCATACTTAAATCCAGCAAAAATATTATTGTTGCGCCTTAGAGCACTTTTCTAAATACCAATTGTGATGAAAACTTTGCTATTTCAAAGTAGTTAAATATCTTTGTTTTGCCACTAAAAGTCTTACGTTCTTACACCCAAGATTATGGTTATTAATACTTAGGCATTACTAAATAGCATCCAAAACATAGGTAAGTATATCTTTAGTGTACTTATATAAAACTTCAATAGAAAAATGCTTATCTAATGATAATTTGGATTAAGTAAAAATACCGAATTTTGGTCTACATTCTTTCAGCGTAATGCTACGTTTTTTGATGTATTAAATAAATCGCTTCATCAGCAATATTATTGTCGAAATACATAAATAAACGTACCTTTTCAACATGAAAGCCTTGCTCAGCTCGTTGAGGACGGTGGAGACGATGGCGCCAGCGGCCGGCACGGCCAGCATGGAGGCGTCCATGCACGCCGAGAGTGCGGCCGGTGCCAGCACGCCGAGCCGGCTCAACCGCGCGTCCTTCGACATCACTGCTCAGTGCTAACACCCTTCCACCCTAGACAACTCGACTCTCGTCACCCTCGTCTACTTGTGAAAACGACAGCGCGCGCGACCCCAACCGCAAAACGATCCGCTTCGCACGCGTTTCTGCACTTGAATGCTCACCTGCGCGGACGCACGGCTCCACGGACACTCGGCCCTTACTACGTATAGTAGTGATTGGACTGAATCGCTTGTAAATAGAGGGGCTGAAGGTCTTCCCTTCGACCCTAAACGATTTTACGTCTCGACGCGTCGTGTTTCCCATTATTAATGCGTGAGATTTTAATGAAATGCTTTGACATAATACATCTATTGTTGTTACTTATTGGTGATACGGTACGAGAAATGCCGTATAGTGTACCTCTATGGAGTGGTAATAGTAAGTTATGTTTTAGAATTGTGTAAGTAGTGCTGTGATTTTTTTTTGTTAACTATGGCATATTCTCCTAATGTAGGTACGTTATATTCACACACTCTACACATTAGGTATGAAATAGCTTTAATAATATAGAGGCAGTCAGATCTATATTTTAAACCGACTTCAAAAAAGGAGTAGGTAGGTTGTCAATTCGACTGTAAGTATATATATATATATATTTTTAACTATGAAGAACAACGCAACATATCAATTAACTAAGTTTGAGTTTTTCCACGGTAGCGCAGTCCGCCCTTCAATCCAATATTGATATCACAAATAGGGGCATGAATCTTTGTAGGTACAACAAATTCACATGATTTTTATTCCAACGTCCGGTTTTAGTACGATTTGCTCCATAATTTAAGATTGTTAATGTAATCCGGACCCTAAAACGTAGCACTGCTTAGTTTTATTATTTTCTTTTTTGATACCTACACTTATCTACGTAAGTATGAATTTGTTTTTCTAAGTATCTCTATATACTTGTTTTAGCGTTTTTACTGTAATTTGTATTCTGCAGTTATAATTGGACACAATACATAATAAATATAATTGATACGCACGCTTATAATAGGAAACATGCATGAAAATTCATCATCATCATCATCAGCCGGAAGACGTCCTCTGCTGAACATAGGCCTTCCCCTTAGAACGCCACAATGAACGACAATTGGCTATTTGCATCCACCGGTTAGCTGCGACGCGCACAATGTTGTCTGTCCACCTAGTGGGAGGCCTGCCAACGCTGCGTCTTCCGGTTCGTGGTCGCCACTCGAGAACCCTTCTTCCCCAACGGTTATCGGTTCTTCGAGCGATGTGGCCTGCCCATTGCCACTTTAACTTGCAGATTCTGAGAGCTATGTCGGTGACCTTGGTTCTTCGGTGAATCTCCACATTTCGGATTCTGTCGCGCAAAGAAACTCCGAGCATAGCTCTCTCCATGGCTCGTTGTGTGACTCTGAACTTCTCGCCTGAAAGGCCAGCCGTTAGAGACCACGTCTCAGTACCATATGTCATCACTGGCAACACACACTGGTTAAAAACCTTCGTCTTCAGGCACTGCGGTATTTCGGACGAGAAGTTATCGCGTAGTTTCCCGAACGCTGCCCATCCGAGTTGGATTCTTCGAGCGACCTCTTTGTCGAAGTTGGACCGACCTAACTGGATAGTTTGTCCTACAACTACCGGTACGGGTGCAACATGGACATTAGACATGATCTTCGTCTTGTCCATGTTCATTTTAAGACCCACCTGTTGGGAAACGCTACTGAGGTCGCTGAGCATCGTATTGAGGTCCTGCAGCCACTCTGCCATAATTACTATATCATCAGCAAAACGAATGTGAGTCATCACTCACTTTCGTTTTGCCGATGATATTCGCCATTGATGTTGATGCCAAATCCGTACCAGTCCAAGAGCATGAAAACGTCTTCCAATGCGTTTGAGAACAGTTTCGGAGAAATAACGTCTCCCTGTCTCACACCTCACTGCAATGGGATTGGTTTCGTGCTCTCGTCCTGTAGTCGAATCGACATGGTGACGTTGCTGTACAAACACTTAAACACTTCGACATGAAAATTATATCAAGAAAATATAATTTTAATGAAACGTACCTAATTTCAAACACCACGTGACGTCACAGCCATCAGCTCAGCTTACTTGCCTTAATTATCCGTCCAGAGAGGAGTTGTTAGAGCTATATGCTCCAGGGGTGGAAGTGTTAAAGGGCATAACGCCGCGAGTATCTACGGAGAAAGCGCAGCACACTTCTCTACACCCCTGAGCCACTCACACCGATGTTGCACTCCGCCGTCTTCTGACGGCCTTATGGAGAGCCCATCTAGTGGGTGGCAAGTCACCATTTGACAAAATATAATTAGTGTAGGTATACCTAATAATTATGACAAGTGACCTGGGTTACTTGCCCAAAGGAAAGGCCTGAAAAAAAAGGCTTTGAAAAGCCTGGGCCTTTTACAATAGCCCAGTGTTCAGTCCACCAAAATTTCCACTTAATGAAATCAAGAAATCTTTTCATATACTTACTATAGTCCCTACACCTGCCGGAGTCAACTGCTGTTTACATCTTATTATTTCCAGTACCTAGTTGATTCTGGCAGGTGTGTTCCATTTCATTAATTTCTACTAACAGGCCTCTGCGTATTCGATTCGTCCCGACGCAAGCCTTTTAAAAGTCCGGGTGTAAAAGCCCGAAAAACTAAATTTACTAGGACAATCCACACACGGTACCACAATTATTATTATAATCCAGGTCCCACCATTATTATTATAAACAAGAATAAAAATTGTGCTTGTTCCCCATTGGAATAGGTACCTAGCAAGTAAGTACTATCTATGCTCGAATAATATATCGATGATACTTGATCATAGTCCATCTTTTGCCGACTGCCTACTTGTGTTGTTGAGATGTAGAGAAGTGCATTTCCATCCTCAGCTTCTAAACTAGGATTGCGGTAAAGCTTACATTGAAAGCCAAGCAAAAAATATAACAAGCACAAGAAACCCGACTGCAAAATATTTTTATACTTACCTATTATGTTCATATACTTACATATATTTTAAACATATACATAGATTTAGAACTTTTTCTTTATATTCACTGACAACGACAGCTACTGCTGTTGATATTAAACAAAACTTTTCAACATAAAAGCCTTGCTAGTTTAAGATGTTTTGAAAAAATAAACAAAATTGACGACGGGCCAAAACTACGACTATAAATAGTTAATTAAAATATATATATCATCTAAGTCCCTTCCACAGCTAGCTAAAACGAATCAAAACACATGTTTGGGCTGTAGGCCATGCCATTGAAAAATACTTAGACTCGAAAAACATAGTCCACCTTCTGGGGCAGTCAGGTAATAAAAACCTTTTGGTGAAAACTGATGATAATTCAAAAGCGCTGTTACTAACTTAACCACTAGTTGAAACTCATAGTCTTATCTTAAGATTACCTCATAAACTTGCATGCATATATTAATAGGTGATCCTATATCACTCATTCGTTATGAATAACACTAACAGACACCTACTCTATTGTTTCTGTTCCATGGCCATCGCCAAGCCATGTTCATACTAATTGTGTTATAGGCATAACAAGTCGTAAAGTTCGTTTATGAAGGAGTTAGTAGTTCTCTAACGTAAAATAGGTGTGACGTCGGCAACTAAATATTTCATTAAATGAAATTAAGTATAGAAAGAATTTAAAACATGTATGTACGGTTTGAGAGAATATGTCAATGTGCTATAATAGCGGGTGATAATTAAATTATACTTAATCAAATTCATTTTTATATTTTATTAGTTTATTTATTTACTGGTACACTGATACTGACCTTTCTAGAATACGTACACTGCTTAACATAGGCCTCCCCCTTGGAAAGCATCATAGTAGGAGGTCTGTCTACGCTCTGCGTCTTCCGGTTCGTGGTCGTCACTCGAAAACCTTTCTTTATTATATTATATTTTATCCCAATTTATCTCTATCTTGACAGAAAACCCATTGAAGTTATTACCTCAATGAGAAAACCTTGCAACATATAATACAAAGGGTGGGAAGTAGTAGGTATTAATAATTAAAAAATATATATTTTGAAGATGTAGAGTTAGTGTTAGGTAATTTGATAAAATATGAAGGTGACACTTACAGTTTAAAGCTATTGCCATTAGTTCAATTTGACCCTGATGCCTCTAAATACAGGTTGATTTTAAAATAATTACACGTACCGCTATCCGCTGGGAATTGCCGTTGATGCGCCTGCGCCGGCAAACTAACCTCATTGAATCAATCACCCAGAGATATATTTGATTAACTGTAATCACGGAATGTTAATACTGCGGAATAAGAAGGGTATTGAATTAATGTATAATTGGAAACATCTTTTATAAAAAGAAGTTACTATCGATATCGTCATTTAATTAGTAAGTGGCCCAGAGAGGGCGATTCTCGCTTCCTTCGAGATAATGACAGATCTGAGGGGGTGATTGTCTTTTTTCCTCTTAATCGCTTCCGCAGACAGCTGTCCTGTTAGGGGACAACGCTGCCTCTGACAGATACAGGGTCCCTTACCTTGTGTAGTTAATAAGCTTACACTTCCATCCACGGCTAGCCGCAGCCAGCGTGGCGTATCGGGGAACTAGGTACTTGTTTTGCAAACTAAAGTTTGGGAATGAAAATGCCGCGGTAACAACTACATTGTGTAGTTTTACATTGGGTAGGACAATACTGGCTGGTTACCTAATTGTCTCAAAAGTATGATAATCCATGCGTCGGATGGGCATGTAAAAATTTGGTCTTGCACCTGATCTCTCCCCGATCGTGTCGGTCTTTCATCCGATGTAAGAGCAAAGGAAGAGAAGTTCACCTGTGCCTGCGCAAGCACAATGTGCACTATAACATCTCCTGCGTAGTTGGCTAATCTTGTTAAAAATAAAAAGATGACCGCTGTGTCAGGATCGGCCTGGAGAGATATTATTCACGGCCACATCACCACTTGCTAATGCTATTTCTTTCTTAATTCCACTTTCCATCAACTTAACGCAAAATCTTCAGTATTGAAAGCAGAATTGATTAATTACTATTATTCTACATATTGAAATGAAACTAATTTTACGGATTATATCGCGGTTTATTTTTGATTTTAATTTCCCGACGTTTCGAATACTTTACAGCATTCATGGTCACGGGCGGACTGAGGTGGTAGCTGTCCAATGTCATAGTTGTCTTAGGGTACCCTCAGGTCTTCTAATTATTATTGTTAGTCCGATCTACGCAGAAAGAGCTTACAGTATCTTGAGGTCTTGCAGTGGAATGCTTGTCTTTGGATTTGACTATGTTTATCACGGGATCCCAAGCTGGTGGTAGCACCCAGCCATCTTCTCTATTGAAATTTGGATGCTTTTTAATTTCAATAGCCTCACGAATCATCATTGGTAGGTAGCGCTGTTCTTTTGCGAGGATTTGTGGTTTGTCAAATCTAATATAATGACGGGTGCGATCCTGAACATGTTCACAGACTACAGACTTCGTATAGCGTCGATGTTTAACGTCAGCTATATGTTCTTTTACACGGGTTTTTACCGATCTTTTTGTTTGCCCGATGTATGAGAGCCCACAGTCACAATCCAGTTTGGCTGGGTGCTACCACCAGCTTGGGATCCCGTGATAAACATAGTCAAATCCAAAGACAAGCATTCCACTGCAAGACCTCAAGATACTGTAAGCTCTTTCTGCGTAGATCGGACTAACAATAATAATTAGAAGACCTGAGTGTACCCTAAGACAACTATGACATTGGACAGCTACCACCTCAGTCCGCCCGTGACCATGAATGCTGTAAAGTATTCGAAAAGTCGGGAAATTAAAATCAAAAATAAACCGCGATATAATCCGTAAAATTAGTTTCATTTCAATGTGTAATATTCGCGTAAGTATCAGAAATCATTATTATTCTACATACACACATCAAAAGTGTCTAGGGATCAACATATATTTTTGCAATAACTTTTCTCCTGATTGATATTAATTAAAATTTTCTTTAAGGATTCATCAAATAAAGTGTTTTCGTTTGTCACAGTAACGATAAACCAAGTTACCTTTGCATTAATAAAGAAATTTGCCATTTTCCTAATAAAGGGATTTTTGACATTTGAACCACTAACACAAAAGTTCGAAAAAAAGACTGAAATAACAGTTTTCTTTAAAATTTTATTGGGTAACTTAAACAATTAATAATCCGTGTTTCTACCGCGAACACTAACAACACAAGAACATCGGTTTGGCATACTCAAAATGAGTTCATCCAAATCACGCTGTGGAATGGCCGCCCATGTTCGTTGCAACAACATAAAAAGGTCTTCTTGCGACTGGATACCCTCCATATTCGGCAGAGCTCTTCTCTGTAGCATATCCCATGCATGCTCAATCGGGTTCAAGTCTGGCGACTGAGCAGGCCAGGGCAGGACATTGATGTTAGCTGCGGCGAGAGTCTGTCTTACAACTCTTGCGGTGTGCGGTCGTGCATTATCATGCATTAACTGAAATAAGGGACCGATTTGCACTTGTAGAGGAACGATGACGTCTGATACAATCGTCTCAGCATAAATTTGAGCGTTGAGGTTGCCTCTGATCCAAATCAACTCAGTTCTTCCGCCGATCCAAATACCCGCCCATACCATGATGGTTCCACCACTATAAGGATGGACTTCCTGGCAGGATTTTAATCGCTGTTGGCGTCCAGGGGTTCTCCAGTGTCGTATACGTCTTGTATCCGGTCTCATACCAAAACGAGACTCATCAGAAAAGCACACGAAACGCCATTGTTCTTCTGCCCATTTTTTTGCCCAAAAATGCTTGATCCCTAGACACTTTTGATGTGTGTAGTTATTTATCGTGCCGAGTCTAAACGTTCACGCGGTTTGCCCAATACGGAAGCTGTGAGCTGAGAGCGGAGAGGTTATTGACCTACAGATATCGCATAATATGATACTAAAAAATATATTGAACGATAATTAATAAAAATATATATAGTGTGGAAAATAATATTAAAAAAAAAAGAGTTGGGTTGATTGATGTTTTGCGTTATTATTACATTAACACGTTGTATAACATAAAAAAATCTCAAAAATCTACCACAACAACCAAAAAAACACTTAAGTACCATTAAAATTCATAGTCTATTTCAAAACGGTATACAAAGGGTAATTAGGATTTATGAACTCACTGAATGAGCAATCCCCAACAGTCACTTGTTTTATGTAGAGAATTTTTAACAAGCCGACGATATTCTGTCCAACAATGGTCCCATATATATAAGGGCAGAGATGTCTTCCTAGGAAGGTCGACGGGCTGGCTCGGTCACGTAGTGTGGGACTTCCGTGTGCATACGTAACCAACTGTAGGCAGGAACTCTGTAAATTGTTGAGTTGAAGATAGGCGAAAGTGAGTAGGTAAGAGTGATAAGTGTTTTGCGAGTTTATGGTTCGTATGGCATAGTTGCTTGGTTTAGCATTGGTGTACCTATTAGAAGTAAAATATATTTACTCGTAATCAAAAATGTATTTTGTGCGATATATGAAAGGATACACCTACTACTTATTTATATTGACTTACTTACGGGTTTTTTGCCTAACTTATCATTGGTTTTCCGATACTTTGGCGCTGTTACAAGCGTCATGATTAAGATCTGTGCTGGATGCAGCTTAGGTAATGAATAGACTAAGAACAGACAAATCCGTCTACCCCCTTTCAGTGTATTTAGCTAAGACTACTAGTTGTACTCGAAGTCCATTGCAAATCATGGCAAAACACACTAACAGTATCATCAGTAGCGGTATATTCATAATATTTTACTCATTGGCGATAGTTTGCGCTACTAAGATGTCATCATTAATGGACGATCAATCAATACCTACCATCGTCTCTTGCTTGGCTTATCAGCAAAGGTCATAAACACATAACATTTAAACAATTTCTATAATTTATTTTTTAACTACTATAACTATCATTTGCACCAATTAAAACTGAAGGCTTATTTAAATTTCTAAAATCTAACATTTTTAAATCCACAACATCTTTCGCCTTTTCGTTTATGCTTGAGAAGTCCAATGATTTCGCTCTATGTCTAGCGATGTCAACGTGGCCCTGCAGTCGTAAGACTTGCTTCCTGTATATAGTGTACAGCCAATCATCTGAGTTTGAACGTTTTTTATCTATATTTGAAGTTTCTTCCACGTCCGTTATATTTAAGAAGCTTGGTCGTCCCGACATCTGGCCCAGTTCTCTCCTCAAGTATCTAGTTCTGAATATGACTCCTCTGTCGGCCTCTTCACGTCTCGCCAGCCAGTAATAATGCGTTATCGGGTCCCTGGGACCCCAGTGACGCGACGGCTGGAACGAACATTTCAGCTTCTGCGAAAGACGCATTTTTTCTGTCAGGAAAAGATAGTCAGGAAATGATTAGATATTCTGGGTTTCATCTCGCTATCAAGGCTGTTAAGGCGACCTTAAAATTCAGGTTGAGGAAAAAAGAATCAACAACAAGCGTCAATTGTGTGTTCACAGGGAAACTTAAGGATATTAGTGTACGTGATTATCAACAAATTACATTCGCGGTTGGAATATTTAATGATATTTGATGTTTGGCTGTTCGAAATAGCATAATATGACATCTTAAATACATGTACAAGTATAGATTATTTTTATCAAACATACCTAAGAAAAGGTCATATGACTGATTTCGTCTATAAGCAGTAATTAAAAAAAAAACATTCAAATCCCCCAACCCCTTACTCGTACGGAAGCTACGATATCACAGATAACTTATTTAGGTAAGCACGTATATGAAAAAATATACAGTAAGTAGTCTTATTAGTTAGTAGTTAGTAAGTATGGTGATTTTTTTAAATCGCGTATGGGGTTATCCGAAACAAGACGATATACTTGAAAACTGTCTTGGAAACAGTCTCCAAACAATGTTAGCTTACTTTCTGATATATTTTTTTAAGGACAACTCACTAAACACACATTTTAAGGACATAATAGAGTATAAAAAAATATTTTCGTGGAAAAAAGGTAGAAGATTTCTAACACAGTAAAACCCTGTATCGTGGTTTCGGATTTCCTTATACATATTAGGTTATTTATAAAAACTGTTTAGGTAGTACCGGCAAACCTTCTGAATAAGATCACATTCGCAAGAGTAGTCCTACTACTACCTACAAAGTTGCAATTTGCTATATAATACATAGTTTAGATCTCGCCAGTGGCATACATAAGCTCGAATAGAATAACAAAAAGAAATAAAGTGTAATAGGCATGATGACTGTAACACAATACCAATAAATCTGTGGTTTTAAATATTAGAACAGATTGCAGTGATACCAAAAATGCATCTCATTTTCATAATAATAGAGAGATTTTCGTGATATTTAAGCAAATAAATTTCTTAAATACAGCTAATCGCCATTTTGTAATAAACGCTGCTCAGAGTGAATGACGTCAATCCTGTGTAAATAAACAACTGTCAAACTGTCATCTCGACTTTTTCTTTCATACAAGATGTTTATTTACACCGCCGTAGTGACGTCACAACATGGCGCCATGCACCGGCCATCGTTTTGGAACGAAATTCGAACTCTATTTTAAAAATTGAAAATATTGCTATTAATTGTAAATTTAATACAAAAATATGATTATTTTCGGCAATAGTAGACCCGTAAGTACATTATAGAGTATTTTTTCAAAATTAGTCATCATGCCTATTGTGACATATTCGTCTCATGCATTCTGGAATACCAGCCTAAGAAGACATTTGTGATTAATCAATTTGTCCCCTACGTTATGAATACCTCATAGTAGTAATGATCAGATAAGGAATAGGAACAGAAGCATTCTTACCCCTATCCAGTCGTACTGGACCTGTCTGGCCACCGCCACCGCTGCGCAGACCACGAATATGACTACAGCTACGAGGAATGTCCCAGCCACGGTACTGGCCGTCCAGGGAGGCTGCGTCCAGTCCCGCCGCAGCAGGCCCACGGTCACCCACCATGCGGTGAACGGCACGTAGATACCGGGAGCCGCACACCAACCCAATACACAATACTTGTTGAGACTTCCGTCTGTTAGGAACTCTACGTCTTCTACTAACACTTTCCAACCTGCAAAGACGTCTCAATTTGGGAACCACATCAAATTATAAAAAACACAGGAAAGAAGGCCTTGTGTCAGAGTTATAGCTGTGCCAGTAACAAAAGGATCAATGTTCCCCGAGTTGCCAATGTCAGCACAGTGACTACGGGAACTACGAATAAAAACGTAAGCAGCATTCTTAGTAGAGGAATCATGTTTGTTGTATATGTATAGAACGTGTTAACGAAATAACGTAAGACCTAGAACTAGTATTTTCAGTATCGACAGAAGAATTGATTACACTACTTTTTAATAAAACGTTAATTTTTACTTTATTTATATTAATTTATCATGCTAAGTCTAAAAGCACGGGCGGTCTACTCAATACAAAGGTAGTCAGAGCTTATTATCCCCAACGGACCCGACACCTGCCAAGCGTAGGGCTTATAGCAACCCCTCCCTAAGGGGGAAGTCTTTATTCAGCAATTGACGTCTTTCGGCTGTTGATGGTGATGCAAAGCTTATTATCCTTCAGCGAGTGTATACGACCTGCGCGTAACGAATGTAGAGTTACCGACAAACAGAATAGTTCGTAAATTAAAAAAGACTATACTAGACTATTTATTATTATTATACTAGTTAACCCGCGCAGTTCCGCTTGCGCACTTTCACTTTGCTGAAGATCATGACATGATCAAATGCATAATTTACGATTCTATAAAGGACAAACAGAGAAAGATGGCGACAAGTCGTGAGGCGCGTAACATCTGCCCCTAGTAACACTACATAACGGCCACGACCGCTCTGTCAAGAGCGTTACGACAGAGAAGAAGAAAGGACATACAGACAAACATTCATTTTTATATATACCTATGGATTTGACTATAATGTATAAAAGCAAATCCTAGTTAGCTAGGAACTTTATAAATAAAATGAAGTGTATAAAAGCAAATTCTAGTGAGCTAACTAGATTAAACTTTATAAATAAAATGAAGTTTAAGGTTACCATAAATAAAGACGAAAGCCAATATCTCGAGGACTGTTGCTATACTAATAAGTAAAGGCAGGGCAACGTCGTCGAGGAGTACTAGGCCGGGGCTCCGTCCCGCCAGCACCGCCAGGGTGAGGCCCGCGCCCACCGCCGACCCGCCCGCAGACACCAGCCGCCACTTCATACCACCCACACGGCGGTAATGGTCATAGATTGGATATAAAGAATATAACTGAAATAGAAAATAATAGTTGTACCATACACGCGTTCCATTATCGAACATCGTTAAGCCAAGTTGTTGTAATTTTGTTATACTAGGCGTATGCCTGATGAGAATTCCCGTCGAGATATCTCATCAGCTCGCCTAGAATATGAAATTTTTAAAATCCTTTCTTATTACTCATCATTTCCTGGTAATTCTGTGTAAAATATCCTCGTTTTAGACTACAAAAATCTAAATAACAGGTTCTAGACCCCCCCCCCCCCCCATTTTAGGCTACGTGTTGCCTGCCAATCAGTGTTAAGAATTTATAAAGTAGTTTATCCGGTAGGATTTGATTTTTATTATGTCACACAATGGAGGATCACATAACTACATCCAATCTTTGTTCGGCCGCAAGTAAGTGTCTCCATTGTTTTCAGTTTATTGCGAACTTCACCTATTCTGTCGGTAAGGCGTTTGTATCACAGAAGATTAAAAAAATATTTTAATTTAATTTACTATTGGTGTAGCTTTTAACAAATAGCGGTGGTAGCTTTTAAAAAATAATTACGTTGAGCCTATTTGAAATAAAGATTTTTGAGTTTGAGTTTGAGTTTATTCCGTGGTTTATATCACCACGCTATTTTTGAATAGTCTGTCCCAGTGCAGGAATGCATTTGGCCACCGTTGCCCATAATGATGGGCATCGGTGGTCAAATGCATTACCACCAAATGCGGTAAAGTATAAAAAAACCTCAACTTCATTTAGATAATAATATATTTAATTTCATCCAAAGCCTAGATCAACGCCTAATTTCCTAGAGATCACCAGAAACGCCTCACTTGTTTATTTCATTGTGGCAAATACGTATAGTATAACAGTACTTTGAATAATAAACCAGAGTAGGTATATAGGAAAAAACTTACCACAGAAATAATACCAGATAGGAATAAAGTGGCTAATATGACGAGAGGCCACGTAACTCCTATATTCTCTGCCAATTGGTACGTCTGCAGTAGAACGGCAAACATGCCAGTGTCCTTGTTTGGCCCAGTGACAGCGAACCAGAACAATATGCCACTCCACACGCAGACGATGTTCACCACCACCAACGCCAACGCTGTCCTGGAATTGGTTAAAAAGTTGGTAAATAATTGATAGATATATCTTGTACAAAGTACACGCGGGACCGTCCAGATAGGTCACCGTAGCGGCATACATATTCTGCCGCAAAGAAAGTTTCGGTGTGTGCTGTAACTGATGAAATTACTAACGTAACGTACTAATAATTACGTAACGTACGTCAGCAAGTCGGACCAGGTGACTTGCTGAACCCGCTATGTTATTTAATAAACAAAAATATCCATTTTACTCGCGTGTGTATATTTGTTTGAGTGTGTTATTTGGAACAGCTCCAAGATTTTTTCCACGACCACCAAGGCCGTTACCGCTTGCTGGGTACATAAGATTGGCTTTAGCCTTACATACCACACCAATAATTTGGCTATTAAACAATATATTGGTACCTATCCGTTTCCTTTCTTTCATTGCAAGGCATAATTAAAGAGGGTGAAAGTAATCAGAAGTACAATTTATCCCTTAGTACTACGTACCATTGTACATTAGTGCTTGCATAGACGGAATCCCCGGCGGATATAAGGTATCCTCCTGCTACCTGTGAAGACATCAGTGCTTGCGTGATCGCCCCGTGCCACACGCCCGGCGAGAGAAAGCTTCGCCACTCGCTTTTGTGCACCATCGTCGCTAGGTTGCCCCCTTCACCCACGCAAGACGCCACTACGATGCCCAGCAGTAACACTGTTGGGCCCAGTGCATAGAATATCCGCTTCATTAGCTTCACTGGATTGTAGAAACTAGAAAGTGTAATGAATTATAAATATTGTATAGTTACTCAGTTTTTTTTTTAATATTAATCAATACTATCTGAGCCTGCAACTCTGTATGCATGAAATTTTGCCGTTGAAGCTTGTAGTAAAGAAAAATCGGTGAAGTTGAACTTGCACCCCAATGGTGCCGTACCTTCTTGGAAGGTATTAAAGTTAGTTTTATATTCATCAAAGACCAACTCGCAAAACTCATCGATATAATAATATCGTTGGCAAAACCAATAAGCTTCTTGGGCAAAACTATAAACAAGTAAGTTTGTTTGTCGAAGTTATTTTGATGATCTGTAAAAAACTGTACTACTAAGAAACATCATTTTATTTTTCCTGTAATCTTTACATCATAAGTAGGTATTTATTACCTGTAATTCTTTCAATTTTTCCTTGCACGGTTCGAAGATAAAAGGGGCGATATAATAAGTCAAATATTGCGTGATTTACAATAAAAATCTGTTTTGAAATGTGCAAATAAAGCCCTTGCATATACCACTTGTTATAACTATTAGTCTTATATGAGTGTGACAAGCAGACCGACACGCGAAGTCGCACCATAAGTGTTCCTTTTCTACCTTTTTTGTACGGAACCCTACAGGGGGTGGACAGTGGGAATAAACCTAAAAATGCATAAAATCTACTCCTCTGTTTTACGTGATTTGCGAATGAATTAACAGCAGCCCCCAGATAATCTACTGTTTTATTACGTGTATAACATTGGAGATTACCTAATGAGCCCAAAGTTCAGTCCGCCATTCATTTTTGTTTTTTATGCAAAGATATTGACTTTATTACTTACCAAATAAAAAAAAAACTGGTTTGGTATAAAAAAAAATATAATACTCACAGAAAAGGTACAAGAACCCACAGGAACATTGCAATCAAAGCTACAGCTAAATAGTACTCAGGCTTACTAGCCACAGGAGCCATGAATGTTACGCTGGAATAAAAAAAACATTTACCTAAATCGCATCCAAACTCAGAGCACTAAGCTTTTACCAATTTAATTTACATACAAACTTACTTTAGACATAGCGATGCATTACTCGTAGTTTCATAAAATTCCTGAAAATGAAACAAAGTCATCAAGAGAAATATCAAATCAAAGTTAGTAAAAGATTAAGTGCCCTACCCCCTCCCCTCATGACAATGTTAAAGTATCCTCCTTTTACATGGGAAAGTTCCCATGTAAAAGGACCTAACGGGTAAGTACCCGTTGGGAGTCCTAGTAACGATAGCACCCACCCATCTCCCGTTGAGTGCCGTAAAAGGCGACTAAGGGCAATAGTAAGAAGACGGGCAGCAGCTTCTTACGATTGGATTACCTACCACTTATACTGCGATCTCAAAGACGCCTGCCAAGCGTCCCTCACGCTATGGCAACCCCTCCCATCTAGGGGGAGACCCTTGTTCAGCAGTGGACGTGTTCCAGCTGATGATGATGACATGGGAAATAGACGCAGATACGTGTAGTTTATAGCTCTGTTTCTTTCTACACATAGGAAACAGATGAGAATGTTATTAATAAGACTGACATGTACAAAGGTGCATCGTTCTCGCAATAAAAAATGATAATCATGATCTAATGGATTTTAGCTAGAATAAGGGTATAATTAGAGTCATACTCTGAAAATCCCGAACCATCAGAAGGCGGTTATTAAACCAATTATCAAACAAAATATAAAACAAATTTTTTACTTTCATTTAAAATACTAACCTCAGTAAATAGCATCTCGTTGCACTCCCAAAATGGTATCGAGTTGCTCAATGTGTATAAGAAGTAACTTATCGTAAGTGCCAAGTAGACCAGCGAGCACACTGAGTTGAAGACCGATATCAACAGCCTTATGTACCCAACACCTACAACGATACAGTAATTATAACAAATTAATGCATAATGCAGACAGAAGTTGTATCTGATATTGTTTCACCATTCGTGCAGTCTGAGGCGATTGCATAGAGAGAAGATCTGGGCCCTGCGTTAGGATTTGCACCAAGGACTCCCTAGTGCCTGCCTTTGAGCCAGCCACGAGGGCGCGCATTATAACCCCCGAGAACCTGTCAGGTGCTCACGGGTACGAGGTCACCAACCCGCCGTCGTTCTCCTTGGAGTCACCGGCGTACTCGATGGAGTTAATTGGGCCCACACCCTAAACTTCCAGTGAAGCCGAAGGAATCATCGTGGTATTTTTCTCAAAGCTAATGTAGCTACATGCCGCTGTGGACGGAAACTTAATAGCTTAAAACAACATGGAAAAGGAGAGCGTATCGCTTTGCTGGCAACAAAAGAAACTGACAAAGGTCCCTCGGCCACCATCACGGCGTTTCCTCGTAAAGCAGTTACAACCTTACTAACCCAGGTTCACGACACCACTCAAAAGTGACGTCACTTGCCTGTGATGTTAGTGGAGGAGTAACTCCAATTTGGAACTTAGCTTACAGTTGGCTTAGGTTTTAGTTAGCTTAGTATGCAAGCGGGTATTCCCCATTGGGAATACCCGCTCCCGCTTGGATTTAAAAGGTAAAGCGCATTCGCTTTACCTTTTAAATCTAAACAAATAGTATCTACATAGTTAAAGTGATTTTTATAGTTTTAATCAATTTAATGGTGATAACGGGGGTGTTATTTAGAGGGGATGCATCTATCGATGCAGACCGATATATCGGTACCGGATTGCTCTAGCACTCGCAATGAGGGGTGCCGGGAGTTACGGATGCCACAACTCTAGGTGTTGCGATAGGAATCAAGATGCACCAGGACGCTGTAACGGGCATAGAGTAACGTCGAGACCCTTGTTATAGGGAGACTTAATCCTGAACAATCGGATGTAGAGCGTGTAGAGACGTGACGCTTCGACGCTGAGTGACTAAAATACTATTGAAACTCGAAAATATCGCCAAAATATCGCACCAGAAGCCCAATGGTTTGACATTGGGTTTCTGGTGCATCTAATCTAATCCATACTGCCTGTATCAAAAACTAATAAGACATCGCGATGAGTTTCAATCGGATTTTAATTTTAAGTACTGTGAGATTATTGATTTTACTGTGTTATTAATTATATTCACCCTTAAAGAAAGGCACAGCACGCCAGACTCCAACAGCATTCTGCTGGCTGAGTTGTCCAACAGCGAGTTGCAGCAACACGACTGGGAGAGCAATCATCACCATGGCAACGGTAAAAGCGAGCCCGTACTGCAGCCCACCGTAGCGGAAAGCGTCCCTTGGTGCCCGCCATGTGCTGTTGAAGCCCACTGCTACGGCCAAAGTACAAAGATGGGCGCGGATCAAAGGCCAGCTAATGTATTCCTGTAAACGATGATTGGTCTTAATTTTTTTTATATATACCCATTTGTCGGAATAATAATTATTATCTTGGATAATTTGGAATACGTAATCAACGGATAACATTTTATTACAACTAAATATTCAAATTATAGTTTACTAGCCTATACCTAATCGTACATTTTATTATCTTCATACAAATTTTTGGGATCTATCCCAGAAAAATCTTGCTAACTGACCACATTATCCATATACAGCACGAAATTCGACGATTAGTCTACAGTACATATCTTACATTATCTTTAAAACTTTTTTGGAGACCAAACTATTTACTCAGTGGCGAAGGCAAGTACTTTCTTACACACAAAGTATACAAAAATAATATGATAAAAATGTTTAAACTCACCTTTAATTTTAACGAATAAAACATTTCAATCTGAGTGTGACGCACGCGGAACTCACTACATATTCACATATTATTGAGTAGACAACCACCATAGTCGTCAAGATTTTGCAATGCATGAAGATAATCTGGAGATAAAATATTATCTGCTGAGCGATCGAATCGATCTGTGAATCCGTACTCGGCGCTCTCAAACTGTTCGTATCCCTTATCACGATACGCCAAAGATACGGCGTATAGAAGTCGCAGGGATGTTTGTTGTTCGCACGAACTGGAGATAAATAATAGGTCGATATTTATAGTGACAATACAATACTTGTTTACTAACACATGCCTATGTAAGGCATAGGTGCAGATGTGTACAACACGGAGCTAATTTTGATAAATGCTCGGTATTTCTTGGCGGCTCTTCGGTGGCGCTTTAACTGCGTGACATTGTATATCAGAGACGGATTTTTAAATCTTAACCACCAGACCAAAAACTAGGGGTGTGTCTGTCTGTGGCATCATAGCGCTCCAACCAGTGGACCTATTTGCATGCGGTTTTTTCGTAGGTAGGTTCTTAGCTATGGAAATGTGTTCAGCCGTTTGAAGACCATCAGCTCTTTCCTGACTCGAGGACTACCTCGAGTATCACTAGATATTAACACTTAAGTGGACGCGCCCCAATAAGTAACGTAAGATCACGCGCGGGGGACATGTGACACCCCATCTTTAACATCAGTGTACTCAGCTTTATGGTATCAAATTAATAAAACACTTAATATTACTATAAAAGGAACTTTACATATAATAACATTTTGGTTTGTTAGATTAAACACGAGTTATGTTTTTATTAATTAAACTAAAAAAAGGAAAAACGTCAATAATTCAAGTTATTTTTTTCATAGATTGGATTATAATCAGCCTTGTGTTTTACAAACATTAATTAGTATAGTTTTGTTCACATATGTGACCGTCTGGACATATCATCACCTGATGATCACTGCAAATCCACTTAGAACACAGTTAACAGGTTATACAAGTGCACCAATCTTGGCTTCGACTGCAAAACACACATCTGCCGTTTTCACCTCTTCTGGGTATATTGTGACGGATCTATATATCTGGGGATATACCCAAAAGTAACTACTAGTACGCATTACCAGTGCCCTAGAAATTATGCCAAAAATCTTTAAAATGTTGACGGTCTGATCTTCGAAACATTATAGAGAGCTCCTTCTAATTTGAAAAAATCTAGAGTAATCCCGGTCTTTCTTTTTGTGTTCTAGCAATAAAATAAATGATGAGGGTATAATATAAAGAAATTCAAAACAAAACACAAAAGTAAGTCTTAAAAACAATAATACTTATCACACAATATAGTGTTAAAAAAGGTTCCACAAGCGCTCGCGTGGGATCATGTGTACCCCAAACAACTTCAAGCACTCATGACGCAAGCTACAGTGCCGAGCGCGTGCCGGCGGACTACTTAACGCATAGATTTGTATACAATTGAAGCTAGCTAGCTAGGCACCCAAGGTCAAAGAAATTCAACTCGCAAAGTTATTGGACTAAACAAAACACTGGGATACGTATGACCCTGCGCGTCCACTCTAGTGTTAATTAAATATAGGTAGGTACACTGGACATTTTTCATGACTTCCATTAGTCCGAAAGATCTGTAATTTAGTACATATATATGTAAAACCGAAAATGGTACCCTTCACCAGGGTCTGATGATGATCAGCGAGAAGGTGGTCACAGGATCTCAGCCCTAATGCACGAAGACCCGCTGAATTTGGACTCGTTGGGTAGGTCTCGATAAGTAATTAGTAGAAATATGATAATCAGGGACTAATAATAGAGCAGGAAAATGGTCACAGGATTTCTGCTCAATTAAACGTAGACCGACTTTGGACTCATCGGATAAGTCTCAATGCGGGTTAGTACAAAGATTGTGATTAGGGTTTGATGGTGGAGCAGGAAGGTCCAATAAACCACTGCTCCAATAAAGTAGAAGTACTGAATTTGGACACGTTGGATAGGACTTGATGTGTAGTTGATAGACAATAAACTATTTTAAAAAAAATAAAAACCGACTTCAAAGTAAATTATCTAAAAAGCATAAAATAACGAAAATATTATTGAAGTTGGTGTTAGCGTACCTGCTGTGTATATTCTGCACCAACTTCAATAATATTTTCGTTATTTTATGCTTTTTAGATAATTTACTTTGAAGTCGGTTTTTATTTTTTTTAAAATAGTTTATTTAACACTTTTTAGTGACTTATTTTACCAAGATAGATATCAGCACTATCACGCAACTCCAACGTCTACATTCCAGTAACTTACTGAAAACATAAAAAGTTTATATCTCTTAAACTACTGGACCGATTTTGATGAAATTTGTACTCTACCCTAAGTTGAAAGATACTTTAACTATTGCAAAAAGAATTTTCGAAATCGGACTTGTAGTTTCTGAGAAATCCGTGGACAAACCTACATACATACATACATACATACATACATACATACACTCGTGAAATTTGGTAAATTCGTTTAGAAGCCCACATAGACTAACATATATGAATATTACGCATTTTTATTAATATTACATACATACGCGTCGAATACAGAACCTCCTTTTTTGAAGTCGGTTAAAAATGATGGTGATAACAGTGCAGGAAATTAAGTAAGTAATTTTAAAAGTCCGTTCTACGAAGTCGGGTATCTTTTAATTTTTTAAATTGTACTATTATAAAACATAAAATGCATCGAGACTTGACTTGAGCAAGGAACCGTGCAGGTAGGTACCACTGCAGTCGGATATTTTGCCGCCAAGAAGCAATGTGTAAACATTGCTGTGTTCCAGTGCGAAGGGCACTATAGCTGGTGAAATTACCGGACACAAGCGACTTAATATCTGATGATCGAAGCATAATATCTAATGTCTTTTAGGGTCTGCAACGCGCCAGTGAGCATTTTTATGGTGTTGCTAGCGGTGACTGCTTATCTACCATCAGGCGGCACGCATGTTTGTTTGCCACCTTGGTTGTATAAAAAAAAGTAATGTTTGCAACCATCGATATACTATACCAACTAGATTTGCTGTCACGACCCGAAAAGTGGTCACGAAAATAAGAAAATAAGAGCTACGGAGACGGCTGTCGCTCAATTGTCTGCAATTATTATTGAACCTTATTTTATAGTATGTAAGTCATCTTTTTATATGAACATATTATTGTTTTGCGTGTACGTGTATAGTTGTGTAGGTATATGTAACCGCGACCACATTTTCGATGTCATTTTGTTCGTGACAGCTAATCTTGTTGGTATAGTATATCGATGTTTGCAACAGAATATCTGACAGTGCGGTGATACCTAGTTGCAAAGATCCTTGAACTAAGTTTAGAAAAACATATAGGCACCTACACACTTACCTGTGTTTAAATACCCAAAAAATACCCAATGCTTAGGTATTAGCTTCCTTCTTAGAAAAATCAGAATAAAACTACCATAGGTAGACGATTTGAGTATATTCTATTCATTAATATCCATGTGAAAGACCGCCGCTTAACGGATTAGCAAGGTCTATACGACAAAATATGTACCTATAAAAATACACCTTTTTATACTACCAAGGTGGCAAGCAAGCGTGCGGCGGCCCGCCTGAACGTAAGCAGTCACCGCAGGTTATGGACGCTAGCAACACCAGAAGAATCACTAACGTGTTGCCGACCCTCAAGACTTTAATCCGGTAATTTCACCAGCTACAGTGCCCTTCACGCCGGAACACAGCAATGTAGGCTTGTGTAGTACATGTACTAAGTACTAAAAGGAATTAATTCCCGACACTCACTAGAACCAACTATTGCTTTTCCTTTTTAGTATATCGTTCTTTTAGTAACTACTTCGTCTTCCGCGATGCATTCGTAATCTCTGGTTCTGTTAGTCACCTATTCCTTTTTAGTACATCATTCGATCAGTCTGTCACTGACACACACGGAACGGGACAGAAAGAATGGGAAAGATATGTACTGAAAGTAGGTACTAAAAGAGCCAATTAGTTTATGTATTTGAAAGATTGTACTAGTACGCAGCGCTCCGTTCAGTGTGCGAGCAAGAACAAGCCTACAGCAATGTTTACAACTGCTGCTTGGCGGCAGAATACCTGCCAGTGCGGTGTTACCTACCTGTACGGTTCCTTCCACAAGGAACCTACCAACTAGCAAAAATGTATTTGTTACTTTGTTGAATATACAGGCATCCTATAGTATGATGCGTGCCTTTGTGGCGTACCGCTGATGCTGCACAGCACCACTGTGTTATATAGATGGAAAAAAATTGAGCATCAGCTCATTAGATGCTCAATTTTATTTCCATGACATTTGGCTTACTCTCTTCTCCAATGTTGGTTGTTGGTCTAAATCTTTTTATCTGCAAAATCTTAATAATACAAAGTGTATTGTAGGATTATTGTTAGGTAGGGATGTAGGCCTTCGGAGTCGCTGGACGTTCGGGGTGTTTGCCCTAGGACGTCCATTGAGTCCGTACTCAATGGACGCACACATGCATGAATAGCATGGATGGTGCCCACGGGGACAGGTTCCCGGTGGGCTACAATGCGCCCCCCAGCGGCGGGCTCAAAGGCTAGGCACTGAGGGGCCCCTGGTGTAGATCCCACCGGAGCCCTGGTGTCCCTCTCATCTGCCGATGCGACAGCCACGGTGGTTTTAGTGGGTAAGAATCCCACAAACCCCGGTCGAGCCCCACAGCTCCCGGGGACCTTTTGAAGGTATCCCCCGCGAAAACAAAGGGATTTAGCCATAAAAATTTTCAGTTCTCGCTAAAAAGGAAGAGAAACAAACCCGTGCTACGGACTTTGAAGGATCAAAACATGTCAGGGCAGCTTTCAAGGAATTTCATTGGTAATGTCATACGGCTAGATCTACATATATTGATAATTTTATTTTATTTTACTATTTTGTATAGTATAGCCTCGATCGCGGCTATGTTTGGGGTTGAGACATTTGGTCCGTCGGGTCCTAGCGCTCTTCACCTTTTTAGCGATTTGTCGAGAAGGCTAGTTGAGTCACCAGAGGGGCTGGCACATACCTTGCGCAGCATATAAGCTTGACCATCCAGCGGGGCAACACTGCCAATCTTCTGGACACATTACCAGGCGACAGCGATGTGGCACCAACATAACTTACCTATAGTAACTTGTTTTTTTTGTTTGTTTGTACATATTATTATCTATTCTGTTTTCTTTTATACATGTAGGTATATGAATTACTTTAAATGTATATTTTATGTAAAATATTAATAATTTAAATGAAAAACCGTAATATATTCTTAACCTTTATTGCTTAACAACTATATTTCAACTACATACATAGAATATGGATCTAAGGTGCAATATCAATAACACAATTTTAAATATACGAATAGTGATTTGAATTCAAATAACCGTAAAATAACTGTGTTTAATTTTATTCATACATCGGTGTACACTTCCGTACTGTAAAATTTGAAGTATGTATATAAAATAGACTCAGGAAATATTCGAAGTAATTATACGAAGTGCGTTTGTTAGCCTATTTAATATTTTAGGTAAGAATACAGATATTGCAATGGACCTACTATTAAATTGAATAATTCGCTAATAACGCATTTTTCAAATTGGCAATCAGAGCGATTCCAATAAAGAACATTCAACCTACATAATAAAACATATTAAATACATTATTTGACCCAAACATTACATATATAACATTGTAAAACCATATTATCAAAAAGACACATTTCGACATTCTATCTAATAGATTATTATTACGAATTAATTTTAAAATATATATTTTTTTACAACTACGATTGCAATTTGTCCACAGTGATTGTCAAATTTGAAACGTAGACACAATCTACGAAGTTGGTGCTTTGTAAGGTGCACCCACACAGCAGATGAATAATTTTAAAACATTGTGTAGCACGATAACATTTTATAACAGTGTGTAACATTTTGCTACAGTATGTTAACAATGTTAAACACTTCCACACTGGTTCAACTCGTTGTTTAACATCGTATAATATTCTGTAACCATCAGTTCGGGTCTATCTTTCGAGGAAGCTGGTAGTGAGTGAATGATGTTATGCAGGAAATGTTCTAATTTGTTATATCATGTTAACATTTTGTTACATGAAGCTGAACAATTTATAACTTTTGTTACAATTTGTTAAAAACGTTAGACAATAAATGTTATGCAACATTCTATAACGTTATATAACTGCTGTGTGGGAGCACATGTACTCACAATTAACGTCGAACTTATATTATGCGCCTGACTTACGATAGAATAGTCCACCATCCTCATATGGTCTTAGTTACCACTAGCCCTTGTTTCTCATCGTGTCTTGAATATAAATTCCAAACATAGGGGAGATGACCAAAGGAATACAAAAACTACCAAAACGTGATAATTTCGATCTGGCAAGAAGCACTCCAGTACTCTATGACAACATGCCGTGCTCGTGACCACCACCTTCGTCTTTTCTGATACTAGAGCTACGATTCCTCTGCCATCGCCAAATTGCAAGCTTAAATAGCTTAATTCGAGGTATAAAATAATGTCTACCAACCAAAAGGACTGTGCCCAGTGAGAACGCCCGTTCAAAGTTAGAGCAGCCAGCCAGAGTAGAATGGATAGTCCCGGTCTATGTTACCCATAGAATAGATGGGTACACCTTATTGAAAATGAGAGCCAACGAAATTAAACTTCGAGTGCAGCGTCGTGGTCCTGCGATGAGTGACGTTGTCGACCTATGATCAGCGATGATAGGAATAGGTAGTGTAATTTCCAACGATATCTTAATATAGACAATCCATACAAGTGCCGATGAATCTAATTTTTTTCCAGGTATTGGAAAGATTCTATTTGATTCGTCATAAATGTATATTTAATAATATTACACGCCATCAGAACCTGTACATGGTGAGATTAAGTGACTAATTTGATGACCTTGGCATGTTTTGTGGACAGATTAATCTCTTTACTTGGAATCATTTGACTTTTACATACTTACTACCCACCTTAATTAAAGCGCAGACCTTCTAAAATGGCAATATAAGAGTTTAATTTTGTAAACTGTTTTTTAACCACCGTAATAAACATATTAAATGTATTATAATTATACACTTATAACATCTAGTTATAGCATCACGAGAAAACATAATCTTTAAATTTAGACAAGTCCCGGAGTCCTGGTGTCGTATCCATACTAATATTCTGATCATTAACCCCATATTACACTACCTACCTATTTCTATCATTGGTAGTGAGCCGCTGTCCTGGCCGGCTGAGGGACCATCGTCTGTCTCTTTTGTACCTTTGACAAGGAATCATTTTCCGTGTGTTGTTAGCTTAAAATAATTTTAAGCAAGCTTCTGTTTACTGTGTCACTATTTACTATCAGCTGGATTGTTCTTTAGTTTGATATATTGAGTATTATAAAAGCAATAACAAAATAAAACACTAACATAAACGACTTACGGTGAAGAAATGGAACTCAATTATCACATAGCTATAGTGCTTTGTACAACAACGATATAAATCTGCTATTACTAGGTACTACTGTATTCCATTATAGGGATCCCACACATAACTGCGAATTCGCATCGCATCGCAAATATCTGCGAGAAACAAGTGATTTTTTGTATCGAAAATTCATGTGTTTCTCGCAGATACTTGCGATGCGATGCGAATTAGCAGTTATGTGTGGGAGGCCATAGTCATTAAAGAAAATATATTTTATTGCACATGATCAAACAATAACTTAACTAAATTACATTACTGTTCTATGAAAAAGTAACTGCTATGTATGCAAGCGCAAATACAGGAACAGAGTTGTCCATGGGGCGACACTTCTAACCCGGTGGTATTTATTCGATACATATTTACTATAGATATCATTTATTTAGTGACTAGCATACCTGTGGGTGGATTAAATAAATATGAGATAATAATAGCAACGTATTTGCATTTTTGGGAAGCTAATATTATAATAATGTAAGAATAACATACAAACCAAGCGATATGTCGTTAATATTTTCATCAGGACAATATGGTTTACACAGTGTATACTTATAATTATACAACCGCCAGACCGCAGAGGTTACTGAGGAACGGACTACACACCGATCTATATTATTTGTACCACTAGATTAAGTGTAATGAACTGATGACTCAAAAAACGATTGCAAAAACTATTGCACAAAGTACGCGCGTATTCATATTTAGAATTCTTCCTTCAAATTGCCTGCAAATGTTTTGAACCTTATTATTGAAGGGGTTGAGTTCACTTTGTTAATCATTATTATCTATTATATTATATCTACAGTAATAAAAGATCAATGTGTGTACATAGAAAAATAACAATTTCACGTGTAAGCATCGTAGCAGCATTAGCAGTAAAGTGTATATTAGGTCTCAGTGGGGGTTGTGTGTGCGGGTTCACTCCCGATTCAGAAGGCGTGGGCATGTCGGCAGACTCCGCAGCCAAGCGCGAACTCTTCACCAGTTGCCGGGTGCTGCACGTGCAAGGGACATTCATCCGCCGAACCCGGCAACTGCTCTCCTTTTGGACCTAAACGAAACGATACACTCACTTCTGCTTTTCATGACAACATTAGTCATCATAAGAAACCGAAAGACGTCCACATAAAGGTTTCCCCCTTAGAAGGGAGGGGTTGTGATAATCTCCACGCTTGGTAGGCGGCTTGGGGATAGCAGTATAGTTGGTAGGTAATCAAATAGAAAGACGCTGTTGCCCGTCTTGTTTTGTATTCCCGTAGTCGCCTCTTACGGACACCCGACGGGAGGAAATGGGTGGGTGCTATTCCCCGGACTCCCCATGGAGGCAACATTAATATCACGGACTTATTGACGTCGTAGTGTTTTTAGGATTCCGTACCGAAAAGGTGGAGAGTGGTCCCTTATGGTGCGACTTTGTCTGTCTGCCACACCCATCTATTTCAACCGACCGCAAGCTATCAATTTTAAGTTTGGAATAGTTTTAAATATTGCTTGTCCATGCATTGCATGCCAGTTGGTTACGTGAATGTAATGTACTTTATAGGAAGAGCGAGGATTCCTAGCACAGGTATTTTTATACTTAAAACGAGTTCTCCAACCCTTATTATATTATGGAAAAATATTTGTAACCGATGAATAAAATATTTTTATTTTATTTATTTCTTCATCCAACCTCATCCCAAATGAAATCAATATTTTGTTTACTTACTTTTAATGTCTAGTTTTTGGCTTATAATTAAAAATGTAAAAAATACACTCCCCTCCCCTTATCTCATGGAGAGAAAAATCTGAAATAAGAACAGCTCCAATAGGCATGATGACTAATTTTGAAAAAATACTCTATAATGTACTTACAGGTCTACTATTGCCGAAAATAATCATATTTTTGTATTAAATTTACAATTAATAGCAATATTTTCAATTTTTAAAATAGAGTTTGAATTTCGTTCCAAAACGATGGCCGGTGCATGGCGCCATTTTGTGACGTCACTACGGCGGTGTAAATAAACATCTGTCTAGGTATAAAAGTGAATCATTGTATCATTGTATGAAAGAAAATGTTGAGATGAGACAGTTTGACAGTTGTTTATTTACACAGGATTGACGTCATTCACTCTGATCAGCGTTTATTACAAAATGGCGATTAGCTGTATTTGAGTAATTTATTTGCTTAAATATCACGAAAATCTCTCTATTATTATGAAAATGAGATGCATTTTTGGAATCAGTGCAATCTGTTCTAATATTTAAAACCACAGATTTATTGGTATTGTGTTGCAGTCATCATGCCTATTGATGTGATTTTGAAATTATTTAACACGGTGTTACGCTCGTTTTGCCAGTCTATATGCAGGTTGTTCGTACTCGTTGTTTCCCGTGGTACACTGGTACAAAGTTCAAGTAAACAAGTCGTGATGTCCGCAGCGTTCGTAAGATGGGTCTTATTATAATATACTATTTTAGGGGTCCATTTTCATATGTTAAGTGTAAAAGTGTACCAACCGGCAGGGCATTGTGGTAGCATGTGTTTCGGTATGTTAGTTACTCGTTGGAAGTCGTCGTGACACGCGTTACAGAAGTGCGACGTGCCGAAACAGAAGAACACAGCCACCTGTTGCATTATAAACACACTTATGGGCTTGCTATGAGAAGACAATTGGCTAAATTTGGAAACATAAAAAAAATTATGTCATTTTTACTTCAGATCGTATCGATCGTAAACAAGAATACTAATATCTTGGGACAATCCACACATGGCATTTGGGATCGTATTCCCAAACTAAGCAGAGCCTGTACAATGAAAATCAGACAACTGATAATAATATGCACGTTTCTTATTGTAAATGCATACTTCTAGATAAATAACACCAAGACACTTACTGGGAAAAGAACCCACGACCCATTGGGCCAGGGTGTCTAACCACTAGGTCAACGGGCCCATCGTTAAATCGTTATAATATTCTGACAAAAAATAATATTTTACTAAAATAACAAAATCAAGTAAGCGCAACAGGGACTCTGTTTAATCCGGCCGGGGGATTTAGCATTGATTAATTTCTGAAATATTTTGAGAACAATATAGAAATGTCTATAAAATGTTATGTATGTATATGTGACTGACCGAGCAGCAGTATCGGCACTTGTACTCGAGGAAGTCGGCGCCGTGCTTGGGACAGGACCGCGCGCCAGTGACGTCACTACAAGCGCCACACACCAGCTCCGCCGGCTCCCACCACCCGCTCGTCTCCGCCTCGCACCGAGCCAACCCACCGAAGTACGCCTTAACATAACACAATGCAACGTGTCAACGAACAAATGCAAAAACAACACACATTACAAAAGTACAACAAACATAATATTATTTATAAAAGCCATCGATATACTATACCAACTAGATTAGCTGTCACGACCCGAAAAGTGGTCACGAAAATAGAGCTACGGAGACGGCTGTCGATCTATTTCAAATTAGTACGAGCCGACAACAGGATGTATCGAAATTCCTTATTGCGCGTTTATAAACTGTCCAAATAATATAATACTTATCGTAATACTAAAATTGCAGATGGAGAATTTTTTTTTCGTTTCGTGTTCTTATTACTACTAGTTTAAATAATAAATATAAGTAAGATATCATTATAATACGAAATAAAAATTATTTATTTGATATTTTCTCCGCTAGAGACTGACAAAATTAATGTTGCCGATAGGCGTGTCGCCACTGTCTATACGAAACTGTTAAACTACACGTCATTACCATAATAAAAAAGTTAGTTCTCATTTTTGCCACCAGCACGGATAAGTTTGTAAGTCAGTACACACACAATGGAAACACACCTGTTTTGAACCTTATTTTATAGTGGTTAAGATTTTCTTTTAAATGAGTACATTTTTGTTTATGTCAAAACAACTACTTTTTTTCGTATAGCTTTGGCGGTTTTATTGATTTTTCTTTGTCTCCGATGTAAAGGTTTTATGTGCCAACATTACTGCATACAGAATTAGACTTTATTACTACATGTGAAGGCTTCTATTAGTCCGACGTTCCGAATTATTTAAAACTATTTTCTACAATTTCTAGCTACGTGTATAGTTGTGTAAGTATATGTAACCGCGACCACATTTTCGATGTCATTTTGTTCGTGACAGCTAATCTAGTTGGTATAGTATATCGATGATAAAAGCACAATAAACAGATATACAATATAAAAAACATGTTTGCAATTCACACGTGGTAGAAGAAAACTCAAAAAAAAAATACTGTCGATGCTAAATAAGTTTTCACTTCAAAAAGCCCGACTGCGAACCAACAGAATGGACTTAAATTACAGTATACATTTTCTAAAATGTATACACATGTATTATATTTCAACTCGTCTCGTTAAGACCATTCATTTGATACCAATATCGATACTTTTAGAAGTAATAAAATATACAAAATGGCGACTGCCCGCCACCATATTAATTGTTTTGAAAAAATAATATAGCTTAAGTCACTCCCACAACTAAGACAAATCTAAAGACATAATTATAAGTCAAAATCCATCAAGCTGTTTAGGCTGTTAGGACGAGCCAAAGAAATAGACCTTCATACATACAAAGACATAGGCATACATACTCTCGGACAACAGGCAAGCAAAATAAGTTTGTCAGGTTTAGCGTTATTACCTTACCTTACATTACCTTAACACGTTGTACTACTCCAAAAGCCCCGGCCAAGCCTACATACGTGCATACTTACAATAAGCAACGGGCAACTCTCCTTTAATCTTTGAGACTATTTTTTTTTTTAAGACAAAAGACGGTTTCGTCAGTTATGTTACCCTCTCATGCTAAGTATGTTATCTGACAAGGTGTCGCCGTCGATGGATACGTTTAGGAGGACCATACATATAGTCCACATAGCGGCCTTTGGGATATTTTCATGGCGTAGGCGTAATTGTATGTCAATAACGACTACAAAAAAAAAAAAAAAAACTTATATTTAAATTACATGCATATTCCCTTTTTCCTGCTCCAGACGAATCGGACTAATCTTTTATTCACGGTAGGTACATATATGTTAACGTACCTTGCCACACTTGTGACACACGTAGTAAGCGTATCTCTCCATCGCGTACGTGGCCGGGTCGGAGATGGTCTTGCCTCGGGCGCCTCCCGGCGACGCCAGGCCCTCGTACTCTAGCCTCATGAGCGCCTTTCGCTTCACTTCCTCGCGAAGCCGCCTTATAGGAGCTAGAGGTTCTTCCAAACTCCAGTGATTCATGTCCTCCTGTTTATAGTGGAAGACACGTTTTAATTTATAATGCCAGTAAGTTTTACATCCCACTTCTGAGCAAAAGTCACTTTCTGTTTTATCATGAGAACTGACGGGATGTTCTGAAAATGTTTTGTTTAATATGTTAATAGAAATATTTGATTAGTACACTGGTCACATTAAGAAGAATATATTGGTATTAGCAGGCTTCGGTGGAATCCGAACCAGCGTCTTGATGGTACTTTGCCAGATACAATCATCCCGATAGTTGATCAATAGAATTTCCGGTCTTGTTTTGAAATAATGCAACAGCACCACGAAGGTTGTGTTATTGAAATGCGATTTTGCTAAATTATAAATAATGCGGGTTTCTAAGTCAAGTTGCACAAATTTTTGGAGCTAACATACAAAACAAACTTTGTACCTGACTTACCTTGCATATAGGACATTGAGAGAATGAAAACGTTATTCTGGGACCGATCCATTTGTTGGCTAGGACCTTCTTGCAGCAGTGGAGGTGGAACACATGGCCGCATTTTAACTGTCAAACAACAATGTGATTATATGGTTTAAGAAATGGATTTATTATGAATATTGATGTTCGATAGATCCCGCGACCTGAGGAGGTCAACAGGGTTATGTGGGATTCTTACCCACTAAAACTCCCGCAGCTATCACATCGGCACATGAGTGGGGACACCAGGGCTCTCTGGTGGGATTAGCCTCTCAGTGCCTTGTCTTTGAGCCCCGCCACCGGGGCGCATTATAGCCACCGTGAACCCCCGGGAACGAGCCAACGTGAATGAACGTGAGCACCGTGTCTAACCAGACACGGTGCTCACGTTCACGGGGACGGGGGTCACCACCTCGTCACCGTCCTCCTCGGAGTCGCCGCCGTACTCAATGGACGTCCTAGGGCCCACACCTCAAACGTCCAGCGACTCCGAAGTGATGTTGCAGCCCTACCTACGTGTCAGTATGTTGAGGTACAGACCTGCAGTGCGGGCGCCGCTTGCAGCGGGTCGGTGAAGCATATCATGCACATGTCGTCGGCGTCCTGTCTCAGCGGCGCGGTGTCCGCGTCCGATCCCCCAGCGCATCCGAACAGGCACGGCAGACACGTCCGCTCGCCGCGGACGCCGCCGCACAAGTGACCGCATGACAGTACGCGCCCGCATGCCTCCTTGCCGTGCTCCTGTGGGTATCACGTGGATGCAACGCACATTAAGGCTAAGCGCGCACGGGTGACATTTGTCGCCGTGACTGTTTCGTCACTCTTATCAAGTCCATGGATATGTATGGAGATGCGCGCATGTTACGACGTGACAACTGGGTGACATTTATGTACGCCGACCGGCGAACAAGCCCGTGACGAAACTGTCACCGCGCCCATAGATTTTCAAAGCAGTGCGCGCACGGGCGACAAAATTGTCACTCTCCTCGTCGTTCGTTCGCATTTGACTTTCGATTCTCGACTTTAATGCACGTAAAATGGCGTCATCATCTACACAAAACGTGAACATCCGAGAATACGATATTGATAATGACATCATTATAGAAGAAGTGTAAAAGAGAAAAGCACTCTACGATACGTCCTATTTAATTTTCTTTCCTCCTATTTTCCACCCGCAGGCCAGCTGAATGAAATTTCTTCAGTAATAAGCTGTACCTTTGTACTACTTTTTCCTATATTTCAGTTTTCATTTAATGTTATTGTGTGTACATAAATTATAAAATAAATAAATAAAACATTGAAGAGCATTCAGATATTAATTTGAAAATTAAATCATGGGAAGAGATAAGTAGAATAATATTTAGCAATTTTTGGGGACCGACCACGAAACGACCGTCTCTTCGAAAGCCATATTGTCAAATGATGCTACGATTTCAAAAACGTTTTGTCACTGTCACCCTTCGTGAGCGCACCCCACTTTGGAAACGTGACGTGACAATGACAAAAACTTTAATGTCACGGCGACAAAAGGTGCGCGCTAGCCCTAAGCCTAAATGACAACACCGCACAGGCGACTTTTGTCACGGTGTCCCTTTTGTCACGGAGACATTTTTGTCCATAGATTATACACTATTTAAGAATAGATGGGTCACTCTGGTTCATCTTTTATTAAACTAATTTAACCCTCGCCAAAAGATGGCGTAACTTTACAAGAATCCAAAATCTGCCAACAGATGGCGTTTTTTAATCATCATTTTACGTATAGGTAAATAAAGCTTTAAGTTGAATGAAAATTTGTAAGGAACATGTATAAAAGCAAACCAAAGAGATATTCATTGTAAAAAAATTACTTGGTAACCAATAATTTAATTCAATATATCTGAAGCACAATCGTACTTTATTATATATATATATATATAGTCCAGTAGCACTTTCAACTTTGTATTGCTAGGCATCTTCAAAACACAAGCACAAGAAAAACAAAACCCTCCTCCTGGGGCATTCGGGCAAATAGTTCATCAACATTCTTCAAAATTTCCTAAATCCAATAGATTAAGCAGATATCACCGTTTCAAGTAAAATAATAGAATACCTAATAATAGAAACAAGTCATTTTGAAAAAAAAATACATAACAACTAAGTTACCATAGTAACCGCCAAAGGCAATTTAAAATACCATAGGTACAGTAACCTACTTGAGTAAAACCATAGTGTTTTATTAGGCATCCGTGGAGGCTGGCTGTTGCATAGATTTTATTACATTATGGAAGTTTAATATAAATATTCGAAATACATCAAATTTACTCAAATAAATTGAAGTTATACAATAACAATACTAAACCAATTAAATAAAAATATATAAACTGCGTTTTTAACGCCATCTAGGCACTTTATAGTAGAATCTTAAAATTTAGTTCCTTCCCTTGCCTGAAGGTGTGCTAGTTTCCATACATTAAAATTATGTCAGCTGTTTTAAGGAGAGTGCCACTGGCATGTTTTTGTCACTGCCAATTTTGTTCATTCCTAACTTCCTAACGACTGCACCAAATTGTATATATAGTTTTTTTGTATTCGTTATTGTCAGGAGAAGGTTGATATTAAAAAATTGCGCAGATAATTAGAAAATTACGCGGGCGGAGCTACGTGAAACAGGTAGTTATTAATAAAGGTAGGTAGTTCAAATAAAATACCAGTGACATTACCTGACACTGCTGGTCAGCACACACATTGCCGATAGCCAGAAGGCCAGAATTGCCTCTTGTGCCGCAGAAACGGCAGGTTCCTGCCAGGCCTGGCGGACCAGACGCGATTGTGGCGCCTTCTCCGCCGCCATTCCCATCGCATACTCCGTCCATTCCCCGGAACTCTGCCAGTGCCTTCAACGTCCGCCGGTCCACTAAGAGTAGCAGCCAGAACAGCTTGGCTCGACCGCAACCCTCATGGATGTCGATTCTAATAGCGCTCTCTTCTTCTTTGCATATCTAGTAATATAAATATAATAAGTAAACACGCACGCCCGCATGATGCATATATGATTGTATGCAGGTCATCGATGTATTAAATTTGTACTAACATTAGATGTCATGTCTTGAAAAATGATCACAAAAATTAAAATTGGTGCTTTGTGCTCTAATTTTCCACCACAAATATTATACAGAATGTTAAAAAACAAGTTCAGTGTACCAATACAAATACATGCTGTATCTCATATTTTCCTTCCTACATTGTTCCAGAAAAACGAATCTGATCTTGTATTTCTGGTACAATATACAAAAAAATGAGATAATTAACAAATGATTTATATACACGCGTTTGTATTGACACACTGAATAATAGCCTCACGGATCGGACACATTTTTCTTACATTCTGTATATGTATAATATAGACTAATAATTAAACTTAACTAAATAAGATGAAGTTTAAGTGTGTCTGGGGTGGACTAGAGTCTAAACTAGGGAATGTATGTATATATGCGTGTCTGGTGTGTGTGTAAAATAAATCGACTGTGTAGGTAATGTAGAGGTAGGAGACCTGTCGCTGATGTGTTCTGGCGGCTCGGTGCAGATGCAGGAAGCGGTCGCACTCTGCGCAGAGCGGGCCACAACTGCGACACTCAACCACGGCGACGGTGGCGCCATCGTCGTGGTTCGCGCAAAACGGACGAGACTCGGTATCCGCCCGGCCGCGAGATTCCCGCCCTTCGCCGTTGATACTGTTCAACGGATAGTTTTGTTTTAGCCTGGACTCTAAGGAAGATCCCCTATGCATGTGCTAAGAGGATTTAGGCTCTTAAGTATGACAAGGGTGTTTAAGGCGATGAGCAACCCGTCGACACTGCCTTGAAACAAATATTTTGCTAAATTAAAATGACTACTGATAGGTACGTTTCGACTTCAACTGTACGAAATTTTGTTGAATTTGGACGTATTATTGTTTTTTTGTTGACTTCTTTTTTTGAGAGTTTGGTATTGCTCTTAATTGGTAATGTTAGCCCGAAGTACGTTCAATCTTTGATGGGGCTTGTGTGAAAATTAATGCCTTTAAACACGTAGTATTAAATCCTCTTTGGGGATGTGTAGACGTATACTCACAGTTCGATATGTGATTGTTCGCAGATGCACAATGCAGCCAAGGCCATCCACACAGTGGGCGCAGCGACGCAGCGTGCTGGTCTCCGGTCGCCCTCAGACACTTGGGCCACTTGCGACACATAGCTGGCGAGGCTCTTGCGAGTCTCCAGACCCCACGCCGCTGACACTTTGTCCTAGTTATTTAAAATATATTATTTAAAATATATTATTAATAATAATTTAAAATAAATGCTAAATTTGCTACAAGTTTGTACAGTATCGAAAGCAGAATTACTTTTAATATAGGATAATTTTTATCATATTTCTATTTATTTATTTATTACATCGCTAGTCTAAAAGTTCAGGCAATCTACTCAATACGGAGGTGGCAAGAGGATTTACTTACAGCCACCAAGTAGCAATGTTTACCTATTGCTGTTATGATGTGAAAAGTACAGGAACGTCTTTTCTGCAGTGTCAATCAACCACCCCAACTCAAGAGACTTGATAACTAATGTCTCAAGTGACGGCCGGCAGTTCAGTGCGTTAGTCAATAGGCGTCTTTTCTGTCCAGTTATTGAGGTAATAACTAAAAATAATTACCTCAGCCATGTCTGAGAGTAGTTTGGCGACGAGGTGTGCGTGTTTCTTGGTGGTGTCACCTCGCATGAACCATGCGGCGGGCGGCGCGGGGCCCACGCTACCACCGAGCGTGACGGAGCCCGGAGCCGTGCTTCCAGCTCCCTTCACCTTCACCTGCACCGTGATCGCCTTGCCCACGTAGCACACCAGGTGGTCCAACAGACTCACTCTGTAATAACATCGAACTTATCAAACAAGACGTGGATCGTAATAGATACCGATACCAGGTATCGTAGTAGATACGATATCGGGTATCATAGCAGATAATAGGTATCGTTGTGACTTAAATATCATATCTGTGACGAATACCTGTGACAAAATACTAGGTAAAAAGGGGTGGAATGTGGAGGAATACTACATAATATTGCTGAAATTAGACTTGAATCATACTAGATACGATACTAGGATTCTAATTTAATTACATCTGTGTCAAATACCTGTGAATAAATATTAGGTACAAAACTGTTAGAAAAGTACTCGATGATAAATTATGTACAGGTCAATAAACTTGACACAGTCTTTTTCGGGGTAGGCAGAGAAGCGTCTATAGACTTTGTTGTTCAGTATTTAGTGTGCTTTCACTTAGTAATATCCGACAACGGCAATTTATTAAACCTGTGTATTCCTTTCAGATTTTTAAATAAATAAATATTTTAATTTAATATAATTTACCTGGTGCTCGAGTCATTGCCATAGTTGATGGCGGCTAACATTTTCTGAGGCGGTATTTCAGCTATCATACGCCTAAGCAGCGATATCACCTAGAACAAGCAGTCGAGATTGAACACCCATTAATGCATATATAATAATTACATAATTAAACCTGATTATTATAAAGACATGTGCATGACAATTGCGTTTCGGACAAAACAGTTGACACAGTTGATCAGTTAATTAGTTCACCTGTCGTTGTACACGCTCGCTGCCGGTATGAAGGAGCGCCAACAAGTCCGCGAGCAATTCCGTGCGTTGCGATAAATGCGCGCGACCCACCGCGCTGCCACTTAATGCCAGTAGCTGTCAACAATCAATCATATAGTTCAATCAGTATAAACAATAAATTATATACAAGTCGGCAGGCACTCAGTGGTATTGATATAGTAAAGTATTGATTTAATTATTGCGGGATGCGGGAAAACACAAGAAAACAAGCACGTCTCGACGTGCTGCGACTCCAGGCGCGGGTCTTGGATTTTGTCAATGGAATTGTGTTCAAATTCTGAGACTACCGGACACGATGGCGACGGGGTCGACTTAGTGTATATTTTGGTAAGACTCTGGGAAGGGACAATTATACCGATTGCCTTAAACGCAAGCCCGCTGAGTTGCTTGCCAATATTCTCAGTAGAGGCCGTGTTACAGTGTTGGTAGTTATAAAACCATAAACTATGTGCATAAACTGAATTTAACCGGCTGTCTGAGTGAATTTGATTTTACCAGTGAGAGCATTTCGAAGCAGTAGTTGTCTTGCTGGTGCGGTGGGTTCCTCGGAGGCTGGTCGTCGTCCGACCGCTCGGCCAACCGGTCGGCGGACCGGTCAGCGGATCGGTCGGCCGCCTCAGCGCACAACAACGCCGTCTCCCAGTCGTCTCGGACCCGCGCCGCTTCGCAACCGATCGCGCACACTATGTGAGACATCACCTGACAAACATAAATACACATACAATGCAGAACTGTATAAACCAGACATTGACCTAAAGAAGATCCTCATTCAGTGGCTATAGAGATTTAAGGACGTAAAAGAGATAAAAACACTTACAACAATAAATAGCAAATTTTAAAACGTGAACGCACTTTTAAAATAGAAACAGAAACAGCTGTTATAAATCTTCTTAAAAGTAAAAAAAAATAAACTGTATAAGCAGTGCTTACGCGTCTCTGTTATAAATTCAAAATAGTTTCTTCTTCTCTTTTTCATAAGCAATCTTCTCCTTCTTACCCTCTTCCTTTTCTATGAGCTTACACGAAAAGGAACGAAGTATCGCGAAATTGCGCGCTGATTGGCTTTGTACAAGACGCAGCCGACGTGACGTTGGCATCGAAGACTTAATGAATTAATTCCAAAAGACGGTATGGCTACGTTAAGCACTAATCAATAAAGTATATTGGTAGATTATATGCCTTGTTATTATTGTCCGTTTCAAAATATAATATCAACCATTAAATGCTTCTGGTCTATACTGTATCTCACTTGTCTCTGCAATGACGTAAGTTTATGCCCAGCGAAGAGAATGCCGACGACATGTTCCCTCAAATCACTGTCGTCCGTGGTCGCGCCGTCCTCGACAGCGGTCGCGCCTTCACCGCCCGACTCACTACCACTGCGCTCCCATTCCAACAGCTTGCCGAACACCTGGACAAACACGTATCAAAATTTTATACACGAATAGAATTCTGTCTTTGAGGATTCTGCAATAATTAGAATTAATAACAATAATTAGCCGTGGCGAATGACGTGTTAATGGGTGTGCCTCCACACCGGCCGCATAGGCTCACGCTGCTGCCTCGCGAGCAAAATGTACCGTCGGTGTGGACGTTCCTCGTGGTTATCCGGGTGCACGTTGGCTCGGCTGAGCGTGCCTCGTGGTCGAGGCGTCGGCAGTCGGTAAACGGGACGTGTTCAAAGGTGTACCAGTGTGCGCTGTTCGTCCGGTGTGGACGGTGTTTTTTTTTTGGCTCACATGCCAGCTTGCAGATATTAACGCAACTGTCCATGGCTCAGCCTGCCTCGCGAGCCACGGCTTGGTGAGGCTGCCACGAGCCCGTGCGGCCAGTGGAGACCAACCCATTCGCGTGTATGACCAGACAAAGAAGATAGAACAGCTGAGGGCTAGCTAGACAATCTACTAGAAATGCTAGAGAATAGAAATAAAATTTGTGGAAAAGACATATCTCTTCACGTGACTTAGCGAAGAGATATGTCATTTCCATATTTTTTTTTATTCTCCAGCGTTGTGTATTGTAGAATGACAACTTGTCTAGGCCCTCAAAAGTCACTAACTGGTGACAAAACGCTTCCGGGAGCTATTCTCCTCGGTACGGTTTTTCTAAGTGCAAGCAGTCTCCTTGCGTATTTTTTTTATGAATATTGCCTGGCTACCAAATTAGATAGGTATAAGATCATCACCAGCTATGGATTGAGGGTAATTTGAAAATAAAAGTGTTTACGTACTATGTACTTAATTAAAGAATTTATGAAGATTTTGGAAGATATAAACACACACCCTATTGACACTGCTTCAAACGTGCAACACGCATCCTTATAAAAAAGTCTGAAATAAAATGTTTTTTATAATTGCGTAAAAAGGGTGTATCCACCACATTTGTAAGATATAGTGGCGTTAGTTGTCTTATAAGTCCGTCTATACACTGTCCATTTTATTATTGGTTTTTTGACAGCTGACGCCCATAAAGTTTCGTGTTGTTAAAGTTACAAATTCACAGAAATAATATTGTACTTCATGGACGCGTACCGCACTTTAGTGAGTTGCCACACATAACGATTACTACTATTGTGCCACAGATTACAAATAATCGATTATCTTACCTTTTAATATCGATTAAGTATATAAAAGATAATTCATATAGATAATTCACTAGTGTTTGGGTGTAATCGTATGATGGTGTACCTGTGAAGTGAGAAGTCGGAACACCCGCAATGTGTCCGCCTCCGACAGGGCATGGAGGACGTGAGCGGGTGTCGCTGCAGCTAAGGGCCCTGGTGTCGGGGCCCCGAGCAAGCGCACTTGCCGCACGCGGACTGCCGGCTCAGGGCCCCGCAGCTCGCAGCGCACTCGCACAGACGCGCTCGACACTCCTACATAACAACGTTGGTTATGATTGTACACAGGAATGTTTATTATAGACTGACTTTTGGTCCACTTCATCATGGACTACTCTAAATTGCAAAGATGCACAGTATTTCATTATATCTCTGATGCATGAGATCTTTGAAACTATTAGCATTATAAAGTTAAAGTTTGGCATGCTTTCTTCTTTTGTACAGTACAGAACAACAAAAACGGGTTACATTATAAGCAATCCACAATACGATCTTAACAGAACCATTACACATCGATATACTATACCAACTAGATTTGCTGTCACGACCCGAAAAGTGGTCACGAAAATAAGAGCTACGGAGACGGCTGTCGCTCAATTGTCTGCAATTATTATTGAACCTTATTTTATAGTATGTAAGTTATCTTTTTATATGAACATATTATTGTTTTGCGTGTACGTGTATAGTTGTAGCCGCGACGACATTTTCGATGTCATTTTGTTCGTGACAGCAAATCTAGTTGGTATAGTATATCGATGCCATTACATTACAATTATTTCTGAACTACGAGGCCACGTAAAAAGTTTGACAATACGTTTAATAATGAGAGATCAGTTGATACTAGATACTATAATAGATCCAACCGTTTATTTTCTATTTGACAGATCTAATTTGACAGTTATAGTGTTGTGACCAAGTGATTATAGTGGACACGATATCGATTCATTTTTCTATCGAGTCTGTGCGGAAAGAGAACAGTCGTAGGAATGGCGCTGGTAAGTAGTAGAACGTCATTCTATTATCACTTTTGTTACATTGACACGTAATAATAATCTTCCTAAATATTAGAGCGGGGTTTTTAAAACGTTCTATTACTTACCCCATTTTTTGTCTATGGGTAAGCAGTAGTATTTTTTCAAGGTAGCAACACTCAATGGTCCACCGCCATTTTGTGTTTGTCACTGTCATCTGTCACTCGCAACAAGACGCCCGTGCTAGTCATTGTTTGCTGAGTTTTGTATTGTTTTATATTCGAACTATAAAATGCCGAAAGGATCAGTGCTGAAAGGACAGACGAGAGAAATGGTGATCAAGCTTCATAATTACTTTGAAGCTGAGTATCAAAATGGCGGCCCGCTTTTACCACTGTCGCAAGTGAGAGAGCGCGTTGCGGCCGCGTTAGGTATTAGTGCACCTACGGTTAAAAAAATTACTACCGAAGCCTACGAAACAAGCGGCATGCAGGAGAATAAGCTTCGTACACCGAAGAAAAAACGCCAACCACGTCGTGTGACATCGGTTGACAACTTTGACGCAGACGCTATACGCCGTCATATATTTATATAACTATTACTTACGAAAAGAAGTTCCAACACTTAAAAAACTTGTTGCTTCTTTGCGTGAATGTGATTTGTTCCGAGGCCAAAAATCGTCATTGGCAAAGGTCTTGAAAGAAATTGGATTTACTTATAAAAAATCGGACAAACGCAAAATATTGATGGAGCGTCGCGACGTAGCTTTCGCTCGTTGCGAATTTTTGAGCGAAGCCAAAAAAATTTCAGATTGGTCAAATGTTGTTTTCACTGACGAAACTTGGCTGAATGCGAACCACACAGTGTCTAAGAACTGGACTGATGACACCGCTGCTTCCACTAGCTCAGTGCCGATGGGAAAAGGAGAACGCCTAATCATTTGCCATGCAGGGTCTATGAAAGGATTCATGCCAGATACTTTGTTGGCCTTTAAATCCAAAAAACAGTTGAGTACCACGAAGAAATGAATTCTGAGGTTTACGAAAGTTGGTTTAAGGAAATGGTGCAATCATTGGAAGAACCGTCAGTCATTATTATGGATAACGCATCCTAAACTCACGCCAAATTGATAAAATGCCGACCCAGGCTGACAAAAAACAAGTAAACATTGACTGGCTTCAACGACATGGCGAAAATGTTGATAACTCCTTACTAAAAGTACAATTACTAAATATATTACGAACAAAAAAACACTTCCCAAAACAATATGTGATCGACGAAATAGCTGCAGAACATGGTCATTGGGTTCTTAGACTTCCACCCTATCATTGTCAATACAATGCCATTGAATTAATATGGGCTCAAGTAAAAGGACACGCCGCTCGAAATAACACAAAACCCCCATTCACGGCAAACAAAATGCTTGATTTATTAAAAAATGCATGTGTGGAAGTAACTGCGGAAAACTGGCAAAATGTCTTTCAAAAAACACAAGAAACTATAATGGCAGATTGGGATAAACACGTGGCGATAGATAATATGAATCAACAATTAATTATAAATGTCGGCGATAGCTCGAGTGACAGCGACGATGAATCTGATTTTGATTAATAAATAAATAAAAGTAAAAGTCACATCTATCATTTCATACCAATCTATATTTATACTAGAATGCTGCATTATACCCGTGTAAAATAGTTATTAAACAATATCGATATCTCAATCGTAACATCACTATGTTGATAGCCATAGAACGTAAATTTTTAAAAACGTTTGTTATTTTATGTAATTTATAAAAAAACTACTGCACTTATGGACTCGATTTGTCAAAGATGATTATTATACGGGATCAAGGAGCAAACTTAGGCAATTGACATATTTTTAAAACCTCGCATTTAAAAGTGAACTTTTGCGTAACATGACGCAGTTACGTTCTATTGATGCTGTAAAAAGAAAATAAACGGTTGGATCTATTATAGTAGGCACGCATAAAAAAAAACAGAATTTCCACTGAATTGATCCGTATATAAAACTTACTTGGCAACGTGTAACACAACCAGGCGGCCGCCTTAGGATCGACATCAATATCTTGCATGTGAAACATCTCACTCGACCCGCCGCTGTATAAGAACGACACCAGCAGAGTTTTGTTCTGTAAACAAATATAAAGATGGATAAAACCGGTTTGCTATTATGAATTATATCTGTTTACTGGTAATGTTCACCTAGATATGTACTTATGTGTATACTATGCGTAATGAATGTTTAGGTAACATTGAAATGTAATTATCTGGTGGATGGTAACTAACTGACCTCAATATTGGTAGCTAGCTAGACTGAAAATATACATCGTATTTATTCACCTTATTGGATCTCGCCATTTTGCCGCTGGTGGCAGAAGTCACATAGTAGTAATTGTCCACGGAATTAATGGGAATGTCCTAGGACGCTCACAGGGCGCTACACATTGATACTACACACATTTGAGACTGATCATTCTCACCGATGTAACTCCTGTAATCTACAGTGATCATCACCGAAGACACCGAGGTTAGACGCTCAGTTAGACCCTAAGAAACGCTAAAATGTCTTGGTACAAATTTAATTAGAAAGGAGTTGGAATAACATATATTACACTTCCCTCTTTTGCAAAACGGGATACAAGCAATAATTTACATTATGTCGATACAACTTTTAAAAAGGAAGACTTGTAAAGAAGGACCATACAATGCCACTAAAATTGAAAGAGGCCTATTACATAGTTCGCGTAAAGCTCAGTACATACCACAGTATCTCTAGTGTTGTCGATGTGAACGCAAACGATGTGAGGACGGTCGTCCGCCGTCCCGCCAGGGTACGCCACTTGGATCCACTTGGCTTTGTTGCGGTCTTCGTCGCCAGACTCCCAGAAGGTCTCGGTGCTACCATCTGTGAGTGCACCGGCCATTCCTTGCCGGGAGGACACGCTTATATCGCACCATCCGGTCACGTCCGGACAGCTCCATACGAAATTTTCCTAGAAATGTCTTGAAGGTCATTGATCTATTAGATTAAATAGATTGATGGCTTTGATTTATTTGAATCCAGATGTTGAAACTATGTGGTGGTGTGAAAACCAAACCAATTAATTACGGATAATTAAGTAGCGACCGCAAACACAATTTTCGTTATCATATGTTACTGTATACTTTAACATATTTTGCAATTGCTATTTAACTACTTCTCACTGGCGGAATCATTGATCAAAAGTCAAAAGTCAAAAATAGTTTATTTCAAATAGGCTTAACGCTAGCACTTTTGAAAGGTCATGTATTTTTATTTTATTTTTAAAAAGCTACCACCGGATCACAACGCGGCCTCAACTGAGAAGATCCGGCAAGAAACTCAGCGGGCTTGTCATTTTATCACTTTTTTTTTTTAAACAGTGTGTCATGTTACAGTTAGATCAGAGCGACAGTGTGTCTTGCCATTCAAAAGATCAAATAATACAGGGGAAAAAAATAATAAAATACCGATAATGATCGTCAATGTAAGCCATGTTTATGAAAAAGAAACAATGTTAACTAGCATTGATCCAAACAACAACGATGCGCGTGTTTTTATCAAACCGGCTGACGCTCACTCAAGCATTTTTTCTATTTTAATAGTTTAGGATTTGGGTATCCGCGCCTACCGGTTTAATCCGTATCGAAGGACCAAAAACTGTTTGAACTGAATATATGCCAATAAAGGTTCACACATCACATTAACCATGTGTTCATGATACCTCATCATTGGCGGTGCAACGCCAATTGACAGTTCACAGACAGACGATATTTAATTCTTATATCCGTTACCAATAAGTGAGACACCATGTCGTATTTATGCAATTAGTTTTGTACCTTATTGAGGTAGCTGTGGAAGCTCTCGTGAAGAGCCCCTAGCATACCCTCCTCGTAGGCGCCATCCTCCGAATGCGACAGAATCTTGCTAATCACACTGAACACTTGCGATCTGATCCCGGCAGCGTTAACAATTCATACACCAATCAAATCGGAGTAAAATTCATTTGAATTTCACAGTACTTACCTGTCACAATGTTAATGTAATTTTATCCAGAATTATTTAAAGTTACCACAGCAAAACCAGTCAGTAGCAGATTAAGAAAGCAGTCTTAAAAAGTCGCTGAGCCTTTATAGGGTTTATTTATAGACCAAATAATTGTTGTAACAACTTAACATAAGTTGTATCTGCATATGAACATACAATTAAATGATAATAACTATTGCTATCGATCAGTACAGATAAGTTAGTTCAACCGGTAGCCAAATATAGAACTTACACGGTTTCATTAGATTTGGGCCAAAAAAGCGGTAATACAAATTAAAATTATGTTTATGGGGCATACTTACTCTCTCACTCTCTCTTTGGGCCACACAAAGTCAGTGTATTAAATCCTAAATAAATAAACTCTCATTTTTCAAAAAGATCGGTTTCCAACAAGGAATATCGTTTAAAAAAAATCCAATGATGCAATTTTAGTATTTATCAAAATCGGGCCCATGACTCCTTTCAGTATTTTGAGGTATTCCATAAAGTTTCGATTTTGGCCATCCACGTGCACTTGAAAAAAAAAATACCCTGCACATAACCTCACCTGTGTAAGAACGCCCGATCGTGTGTCGAGTAATGTAACGCCCAGCACCGGACCGCCTGCAGTCCGGCCGCACTGGCCGGCGGCAGTGACGGCGCTAGTGCACTCACTGAGCCCAGGAACGCGTGGAAAGCAGCCCGCGCACCACGAGCCGACCTACCACCGGGGCATATGGCCGACGCCGACGCGGTCGGAATACTACCGCGACTCGTCTCGTTTGTCACGTTCTGAATAAATAAATAATAAGCCACCGATCAGACCTCGGTGGCCAGTCTTTACAAGGTCAGCGAATTATACAGGATACATATGTACACAAGTGCTTGCAGACACAGGTGCACGCGCTCTCTGGATAAAGATTGCTTTTGGCCATGGGGCAACATAGACAAGCTCTTATAGCACTCTAAAGACCATCTTGAAGTGAGTTATGCTCTTACGGTAGGTAAGCAATTCGCTGCGTTTGTGTTATAGGACAGTAGTGTTTTTGTGCCACCGATGCCTCTGACACCCTTTTCTTTAATTTGTTCACAAGTTTATTGCATTGCAGTCAAACACTAAAAAAAGTATAAGTAAGGTAAAGTGTATCTGTGCACAAGGGCATACGCAGCGTTTGCTTATGGGTGGGGCAAAGTGCCTACTCCACTGTGGGTATGCTCCTATCTGTGCAAGATATTTACCTCTTTATTGTCATCAAGGACGAGTGGCGGTGGCACAATGCGCGCGTACTTGTCGAGCGCGTTACAGAACCACCACATCACGTCGTGAACGCACATCGGCTGCGTCGCCGACCGCAGTAGCCAATTCAATGCCTGAAACAAAATAACAATACTATTTTTTGTCCTATGGTTAGTGGCACAACTGGTGTCAAAGTTGTTTAAGCTGCCCTTTTAGGCTCCGGCCTCTGACCTGGCATACCGACTGCTGCCTAGGTGACAACAACCGGGACCGACTTATTAAGTGCCCTCCGAAGCACGCAGACGCTCAGTTGAAATGCCACTAAACGGTCACCCATCTAAGGACTGACCTTGCCTGAGGTCGCTTAACCAACTCGTCTGTCTTTTACCGATCAGTGATTAGAACTGAGTGCGGTAGTAAGTGTACAAATCATAGAATAAGCCAACTGGACGTATATGGATAGTAGACCAAAAATAAAATTATTCTTACCTCAAAAGCGTACTGGCGTACAGTGTTGATACGAACGGCAGCGTCCATCTTCTGCCTGAAAGAGTAGAGGTCTCGTTTCGCCAGCACAAAGGTGAGCACGGAGCTGGCCATCAGCGCTTCAGGGTCGAGGCGAGGCGGTTCGAATGCGGATACCGGGCAACCTGCGGCCCATTCACCGCATCCGACTAAGCGCTGCAGCGCTGCACTGGGCTGCGACAGGAGCGAGGATCCTGCCCCTGGATGTAACAAATACATCGTAGAATACGAATTATATCAGCAGAAAGGTGTGACACCAGCCGCCTCGTGCCCTCACTGCTTTGCAAGAAATAACAAATTTAGGGACAAGGGAGAATATATGTTACTTTAATAATGACTATTTTGGGTGTCTCGGGATATTACTAACTCATATTGGACTGTACTAATACTGCAGTGTGTGTTGATAGGCACTAACTGCCGCACTCACAAACGCCAATTAACTTTAATTCAAATTAAGTCACTTTTTAAAATCTATTTATTTCGGCTATCGAACCCGTTTATGATTTAATTCGATTATTGAACACGAGATAATTGATATCTCTACTCACTAAGTATTAATGGACTTCGAGTACCGAAATAATTGAATTAGAAAATGTGGATTAATCATCATTAACTTTAATTGACGTTTGTAGGTTCAGCAGTAAGAGTAAGTCACAACGCTATTGTACAGCACTCGTTGTGCTTGCACTATGCACAAATTTAAAAATGTATGTATAATCTATGGTTTACCAGCTAAAGTGTCTTGTTGGTCGATGGGCGCCAAGCGAGTGAGTGGTGGACCTGCTGCACCTGTAAGATCCCTCCCACCGGCCTGGCCCATGGACACCGACCGGTGAACTCTGGGCCAATTCGAGCCTACGTGGTTTTCTGTTGTACCAAACGCTGACATCTGAGACAAAAAATGAAATAAATAATGTGCGTGCGCGTCCCTCCGCGCGGAAGAAGTGAAACTTCATTCTCGTTCTGTCTCTTTCTACAGTCAGTCAGTCAGTCAGTCAGCCGGTCGGTCGGTCGGTCCCTCACTCACTCACTCACTCACACACACTCACACCCACACTCACACACACACACACAGAGACACACACACACACACACAACACACACACACTTAGAAACACACACACCCCACGCACACTCCCACACATGCACACACGCTCACACACACTCTCACCCACACATTCATACACACACTCACACACTTTTGCATTAATGGTATTTTTCTTTTGTCTTAAATATAATAGTAATCAATAAAATGGCTTTCGGTAGGTACTTACAAGTGGTGCGGCAGCTGGCGGAGGCGGTCGTCCGAGCGAGTGGTACCGCGCAGTATCCACAGCTGTACAGGACTTAGGCGCGGCTCCGAGGGCTGCCAGACATTGGAAGGGCGGCGCGGGCTGCCAAACGCTGCCCGGCGGCGTCGGCGGACTGCGGGACGTACTCTCGTGCCACGCCGACGGACTCAGCGATTCTAATTCGTTCAAAATCGTATATATCGGTGTAATAATAATTTTATAAGGATTCGTGTATGATATTTGGCTGCAATCAAAACCCTTCTCTATTTTCGTAATTTTTCCGTGTAATAATACCCGTGCTGCGATACAACAAACGAGCACTTAGATGTTACAAATAACTGGTATAAAACTTCACTAAATGTGAGACAAAGTACTCGTTTACTTCGTATAGTGGGTATAGAATTTAATAATTCACTTTAACAATTTTATAACTCTGCAGCTACCCGACATTTACGAAATTTAGCTGGTGTAATCATTATGTCTTACTAGGTTTTTGAAATCCAAAACGGATGCCAAGAAGGAAACGTAAATCAGACCAATAATTCCATTCGAATATTTTAAAAAATCAGGATCCTCTTTATACTACAGTTAAAAAATGGTATATATTTGATGTAATTAAGAAAACTTTTTTATGGCTACTCTTATGGCGGGGCTACATCTGCACGCTTCGGCGAAGATTCGCGTTATCGCGACAAGTGTGGCCAAACAATTCGTGCTAGCGCGATGTATTCGGGCGAACACGAATGCCTTCGCGGTGTTGTCGGTAAATTGACACGCATCAAAGGATTTTGTCGCGACAAACTTCGCCGAACTGGCTACACTTCGCCTTTGCAGTTGCAGCAGAGTTGACATATATCAGATTTCTTATTCCGTAGTAAATTATAATAATCTTAAATGTTATCCCCCTGTTGTTTTCTTTGGTCACGGCAACATGCCTGAACGGCTAGACCAATTTCGCTAATTCTTTTTTTGTTTGTGTTTGTTATTGTCAAGAGCGTCATATGAACCTTCATATGAAAGAAACACTAGAAAATTACGAGGGCAGTGCTGCGCGGGACATCTAGTGGTTAATACAAACGTCGTTATTATTTTTTATCCTCGACTATCAAACTGAGTTTTCCGGTTTAGTTTATGAGGTATTAGACGAATAGTAAAATAACTATACATCCAATCAAAGGTATGCCCTGGAACCCTGGATGCGCGAGTCCAACTTGCAGTTGACTGTTTTTTTTTAATTTAATCCTACCTATCCAATTCACTTATTTTAGCTCTTTTGTCCATACATATTTTATACAGATTTCATGATAATAAGGCATAGGTAGGTACAGATTTATATACAGATTATAAAACGCTCAATGCATCTGGCAACACTGATTCCGACGAATATTCGCCCGAATACCACGTGCTTTTGCTAGGACGATAATGTAGCCAGCGGCTTCGCCGTTGGGCCAAGACTAAGTTTTATCGCGACAGGGTGACACGAATATTCGCGTGCAGATGTAGCCCCGGGGTTATAAAAAAAATGCATACAAAACGAAGAGAATACCTCCACCTTTTTGAAGTCGGTCAGTAACACTTTATTTTCAATATTTAGGTAGTTTAGGAAAGAGTGTGTTACGAACATGAAGAATTACATTACCTGAATTGGTTAGCGGTGCTAAATCCAGCAGGAACACTGCATTTTCCTTCATGATATGATGGTCTACGTCAGGCACTGCTTCGGAGCGATCGTAAGTCGTAGTAATTTCTGATATTGTTTTCGTTCTGGTCTGCTTAATAGATGACGCCACTTTCAGTGCTTTATCGCGGCATTTTTCACAATACATGTACCAAAGTTGGTATGCTGCGAATTTAAAAAGGAAAATTAACTTCGTGATATTTTAAAGAAAATATATTTTGATGAGGGGATGTATGTTTAAACATATTTTGTTCAAGGTTGAAGGTGCTTCTACCAGCTTCTACCAGCTTCTACCGTCAGTTTTTTAGGTATCCCAACCTGTCTATTGTGGCAACAACTTTAAAATAATAAACGTCTTACGTCTCAAAATATCAGCCATAATGCATCTAGTAAAATTATTATTTATAATTAAGTAAGTATATAAAAATTCAAATAATTTATACTTTGTCCATTTTATTATTGGTTTTTTGACAGCTCGACGTTTGAAGTTTATAGGAACGTGAACAGTACGTAAACGAAATAATCGATATCGAAAAATGTACATTCGATTAAATATTTTTTTTGATTCTGACGACTCATGTTAATGTACTCACTAGATAGTAATAGTGATGTATTCATTGATTCTCTGCGCCGTTATAAGAAACTCATAACGAAGTCTTTTCGATCCACTTTAACTTAATTTAACTTAAGTAATTGAATTTAGTCTATCATAGCATGTGAACCATTATTATTGTTACTTTTTTTCTTTTCTATTAGTTATAAGTTACCCTAAGTTCACTTATAGAGTATGTTGTGACACCTTCAAAAATTGTGCATTTAATTAATTTTCTATGTATTTTGTATTTTAAGTGTGCTAATGTAACAATTACTGGTTGTCCTAATAAATAAAATAAAATGTTTCAACCTTAAAAATTTGTTGTCTTTCTTTGTTATATTATGCATGAGGCCTTCAAAATAAAATGAATGAAAGTTAATGTAAACAAGACGAAAGTAATGAAAACTCATTTATTTCTATCGATTATATGTAATCTGTGGCACAATCGTAGTACGTACCTAATCGTTATGTGTGGCAACTCACTAAAGTGCGGTACGCGTCCATGAAGTACAATATTATTTCTGTGAATTTTGCAAAGATACGTAGTGAAAAAAATCTTAAATCTATGGAATTTTGTAACTTTAACAATACGAAACTTTATGGGCGTCAGCTGTCAAAAAACCAATAGTAAAATGGACAGAGTATAATAAGTCCTTCATAAAAATTAATATTATTTCGGTGTTTCCAAATCGCCAATTTTGTTTTCGTGGAGGAAACCTTAAATAGGTCCCAGGGACCCTGTGGGGGTAAACCGGGGTATGAGGGATTCTTGCCCACTGCCACCCCCGCAGCTGACCTATCGGCAAATGAAAACCTGGGTTAACTGGTGATATCGTCAGCGTCAGGCGTCCCCTCTGTGCCTTGTCTTTGAGCCCGCGTCGCCGGACGGCTCATTATAGGCCCCCGGCATCCTGTCACAGTACCCACCGGGCTGGGGGTCGCCACCCTACCGCCATCCACCTCGGAGTCACCGATATACTTGATACAATTCCATTCATTATTTTTCATTAGCAGTCGTAACACGTCCACTGCTGAACAAAGGTCTCCTCCTTAGAAAGATGGGTTGCCATGATCCCCACGCTTGGCAGGCTTCTTGGGGATCGCAGTATCCCGTCTTCTTGCCCTTAGTCGTCTCTTACGACACTCAGCGGAAGGAGATAGGTGGGCGCTACTCTTGCCCGCACACCCCACGGTCGCATGTACCAGTTAGTTAAAGAAGCATCCGTTGTGTTATCATAAAACAATGTCACCATGTATATTATAGTACGAGTAAAACCCTGTCCGATCGCTGAAGGTATTATTCGATATCGCAATACAATGAAAAAAAATTATGAGATATCCAACAAATGAGTTGTATACAACTCATTTGTTGGATATCTCATAATTTTTTTTTCTGATTTGTACGAACAATGCATTCCTCATACAAATCGGACAGGGGTTTTATAATACTTTTAAGTATACAATATCTTTAGTCAATGATTATGTCACAATAAACAATTCTTAATTATTATATTTACAGCTGTTTTACTGACTTATGCAAGCTTTGTCCAATAAATGAGTGGGGCCCTGGTGACCTGTAATGCAGGTATTACTATACCTATCTCAGGCACCAGTCTCTCACAAACTTTGTAAATTTAGCATACAGTTAGTATAATACTTTGTGATGAGAAATAAATAAATAAACACAATCCGTCTTCTTACAAAAAGCAGTTTAACTATGGACCTGGATTTAAACTCAGGAGGATTGTTCCTGGGTCTTAACCTAGGTTTTTCGTTAAACTGCTTTTCGTAATAAGACGGTCTGTATTATGATACCTTGTGCGAGTTGTCCACAGACAGCGGCGGGCACGGGTATGTCCGCATGTCCGGGTGGCGGGTCGGCGCGCTTGTACGTCCCGGATCTATCGAAGCCCTTGTTGGTGGGCGCTCGGCAGCCCGGGTGGGCATGCCGCAGGTGGGCTGCGAGGGGCGGCGGCACGTTGCCACCGCACAACTCGCAACGCACTGAATACATCACTCGATACTTTTTTTATCGTCAACGAAAATAGTTTCGTTAACGATAAAAAACAGTCGAAAAACAAGTTGGGAAAACAATAAACTGATAGCAGTTTATTGGTGCGCCAATGAACTGATAGTGACTAGTTTATCGGGGAACTCGACTTCTAAACTTTTTGTCAACGGTATAAACTAGTCTAAACTTTTGGCTGTTATATAAACTGGTTTATCGTCGACGATAATCGGTCTTGCTTCGTCGACGGTAAATGCTATGTATTTCAAATACAATATTTTTATACTACCACGGTGGCAAGCAAGACATTTGACATAGCGGTAGTACTCTGGGCGGGTCCTTAGTTAGTTCCGTTTAATTCCATATGGTTTAAAAGAAAAAACAAATTAATTTTGGTTTAGAACCTTAAAAAATCCTGACGAAGACGTGCAGGGTAGCCGGATTAAAATAATTTATCTTAAAGGTATTTTCCAAGACGCTTAGGTCGCTAAAATAACAAATATCAAACCAATAGACAGTTATATTTTTACATTTATAATATCAACAACAAAAAAACTGTCCAAAATTATTAATACCAATCTATTTTGTTTACGATACCTGAGTACGGTGTCTTTGAGCTGTTCGATGTTTTCCAATCGCGTTTCTTCCGAATACCACTGAACAGTCTGGGATCTTCGTTTTCGTTCTTCTCACCAACATCTTTCGTAAGCCTAAATAACATACTAAATTATATAACTAGATATAAAACTAGACTCGTCAAACCACTTAACTTTTTCGGTTTAGCAAACATTGATCAAATTTAATGTACCTATGTCTGTTTTTAAAAAGGGATGCGATGGACATTATTACTTTTGTGAGGAGACTACAGCTTCTTTTCCGCAATAATCGCGAAGTCGTTTCGGCCTATGCTGATTCCGCTTTGATAAGTCTGGAAGAAACCACTAAGAGGCAAGAGCCGAAATACATTGCCCTATCCTAGCTCAATGGTGGTTTTAAATATTTAAGAGTCGGCGGTAATCCGGTTGTTTTACTAACCGGATTGCGAATCCAGTGGGAAGCAGTTGATGCTTCCCACAGAATTTGTCATCTGTATGATAGTTTTATATGTGTGTGGTTGTTCTGTACTGGTTAGGAGTATAAAGAACGAGGGAGTGCACCTATGTCGCAATATAATATTTCCTACATGACTATTTAAATAGTTTAGTACCTTTTGTTTCTACTAATAATCAAAGTAAAATTTATGACTACTTGTAAGAGCTATGATTGACAGCTAATAGACGATAATAATATGTACTACAAAGCTGAATTGCATAAACCTGTTGATTGTTGACATACATTTTAGATGTTAAATCGCACATGTTTGCACTATCCTGCATATAATTAATGATACTGACTTGTCAGTGGCGGCCGAGAGTTGGTCTGCGTCGTAGAGGGCGTCCCACAAGGCGACCAGAGCCCTCAGCGCCGGCGGCAGCACATTCACCACCGACGGAGAAGACCCTGCCAAACAAATGCAAAAGTAACCCAACGACACGTGGTAGGTAATCCAATAGAAAGACGCAGCTGCCCGTCTTCTTGTTTTCGCTAAGACGGAAAGAGATATAAATATGAATAAAAGGCTGTAATCGCCACACTCATACAAACGCCGCTACAGAACAGAAGCTCACTCGAACAGTAAGCGGGTTCTTATAGCATCATTTTTCTGTGTTAGTGAAGCGATTATACCTGTTCATAAGTTATTACTGAGTACCAAAAAAAATTAACCTATATACGTCCTTCATCCAACGAGCGTAGCATGATATCTAACGATTACTCGTGGTATCTTCGAAATTCTATGTAGCGCAGCAATTATTATCAACTAGCGCGAAAATTGTAATCGTTATCTGCTCCCATCGACTGATATTTAGTTCTTCTTCAGAGTGAATAAACTCGTCCAGATTAGTACGAATTAATAGATACCCCAAACTGAATTTATCAGTCAGTGTAAATAACGCTCCAAATACTGTTCTGACAGGTTGTGCAACGTATGCTATGCACATTATATATGTAATCCATTATGAATCCTCTATGGTTAATTACCTGTATCACCGCTATGGCTATGTGTGTCCTCTTCTTTTATAGGGACATCGATTTCAGCCTTCCTCATGCGACTCGTACTAGCCTCGACGCCAGACCGTGTCAGCGTCTCTAACGTCGACGGATGGATGCGTAAGTAGTGACCTACCACATGGAAAGTACATTTGGCTATTAAAAGTCCCGAGATAATGGGGAAGACAGTTTCTGGGAGGATGTGGTTGTGCCCATCTTTTTAGTATAATCAAGAACTATATTTTAATCCGAGGCAGAGAGTTGGATAATTATATGAGTTTATATCTATCTTGTTCTCTCACGAAGCTTTAATTAATACATTTTTTTATTATATAGCTGTGCAAGAAACTCCTGCTTCAAGACCAACCTATTAGGTTTTGCGTTGTCTGTCAGTCAGTGTTAAGTTTTTTGTTTAGATTATGGTTTTAGTCTTGTAATGGTTTAGTAAACCCTGTTGCAAATAGGAGATGCAAGAAAACAGTACCCACAAGATAAAATTTCTTAATTCACATAGGTACATTGGGGAAATTTAATCCAGACGTATTGTTGAATAATATAAGTATTTGAATTATTAGAATATTAAAAGTTACTTAAATATAGACAAATACAAATAGTTATATTATAAACTTTCATTGTGTGGAAACGGACCAGTATTACGGCTTCGTGTCAAACAAGATCACTTGGTTATCGATACTGATGGGGCGATTTGGTCATCATACGAGTATATAATCCCGCCAACTCCTGGAAACGGTAGACCACAGTCCCAACAAGTTCTGTGTTTACATGGTCCAATTTCATGTATACTTTAAGACAAAAGTCACCTTTAGAGTGAGATAATAATAATGTCTTGGTAGCCGTTATTTGGTCGTGTTGGGTGGTCAATTTCACGTTCTATGATTTAGTAATTTTGAAATGGATATCTTTTTTGTTGTCTGATAAAATTAATTCAGTAGGTATTCCCTTAGTTCGTCAAGTCGCGTCACCCCATTGTTTACTATTCGGCACAATCTGTTGATTAAATAGAACCTACCTGCGTTGGCGACTTCGACGGAGTGTCTCTGGTGTCTGGGCGGCGTGACGTCATGCGCGGGCCTCGTCACGACGCGCGCGCCCTGCTTCGGCAGCTGCGGGTGGAACTTTAGGAACGCCGCACACGCGATCGCGTCGTGCACTATACCTGTGCCACGGAACACAGAATTAAAGTCCATAGAGTACATTCAAGACGTACACATGATGATGTGGTTGAATAAACACTAAGAGTTATTATGGCATATGAAAATATTATAAAAAAGGATTTTATCGTTATATTAGCTGACCCGCGCAGCTCCGCCCGCGCTATTATTACATTTTGTTCCCCTTTTCTCCCTCCTCCCTTGATTTATTTCTCTCTCCATTTCTCTCTAAAACAGTCTAATTCTATGTTCTCTCTCTCCTCTCTCTTTCCCCCTCCCGCTTCGGTCCCCGTCACACTCCCCCTCTTTTTTTTTTTTTTTGGGAATGATAGACGCTGTTAACCGCAGATGGCTATTGCAGCTTCACCGGACAATAGGAGGCGAGCGCTTGAAGCGCTCTTGCCTTTACGGCAGAAGTAGCGACGAGCACAAGGGCACCTCAGGGAGGCACGGCCTCGGCTTGGGCTGTCGCTTAAGAGAGGGCTGAGTTTACCACCGGTTCACAACGCGCCCCCACTGAGAAGAACCGGCAAGAAACTCAGTGGGGTGATGCACGTCGTTGCGGTCGCATACGTACGACCCTTCGGCCTCGCCGGCGAGACCGGTGTCTGATAGCTAGTGTAGCATACGGTTGTCGGGGAGGGGTCGGCGCATCCCGGTCCAATAGGACCGTCATGGGGTCAGGAGGGTCGAGCAGTACGTGCCGTGGTCTACGGCGCGAGTCAGAAGGACTAGCGGCGTAATCGGCGGCGGCGCGGATTAAACTGTTCGCGTGACGGGACGCGGATTCAAAGTAGCGTTTCGACGCTTCTTTGAGGAACTTACGAAGGGGATCTAATTTGAAATCGGAATGCAGATCTACGTTCCGCATGTACCACGGGGCACCGACGGCGCGACGGAGGAAACGATTCTGGATAACCTGGAGGCTATCTTCCTCTCTCCGTTGTCCCCTCTCTGAACCCCCCCTCGCTCTTCTCCCACCTTGCTCCCCCTCACTCCCCCATTGCTCCAACTTTAATCCCCATAGGGGATTCCCTCACCACCCCCTCTTCGACCCCCTCTCCCTCTCCCTCCTCTTTCTCACCCTCCTCTCGTTCTATATCCTCATAAATCATGGGTCCTCCAGTGGGATCTGCACCAAATACCCCTCAGTGAGCATTATAGCCCCCAGAATGGCATCCTGATCACGGGGACGGGGCTCGCAACCCCGTCACCGTCATCCTTGGAGTCGCCGCCGGCACCCATCTATGTAATGACCTTGCCTAACGTTGCTTAACCTAGCGGCATGAAATATATTTTACAACCTATTCTCAGATTCTACCCGATATGCACACAAAATTTCATACAAATCAGTTCACCCATCTATTTAATGACTTAACCTAGCGGTATGAACAACGTTCACAGATTTTTTGTCATTGGTGTAAATATTAGTGAAGTTTACGTTATATCTAATAGACGAAGGGACCAATTCATTCTACCAACATTTTTTTAATAGTTAATTATTTCTCATAATAAGTAGAGGATAAAAAATAGTTATTGTGGGTTATCCTTATGAGATAAACATATACCATCGCAGACTTTTTTGTAGACCTTGTTAAGGTGTACAATACTGTTGTACATAATTTTGATCTATCTCGTAGGGTTCAGCCAGCGTTTGCAATGTAAGCGCAAAAAATGTGTTTATTTACGACATTACATTAAAAACCTCTAATATTATCAGTGTTTCTCTACTTTAGTATGCATGTAAAAGATCTAAGCATACATAGGGACCGTAGACAGAATATAACAAGACATCTAGCTAGCGTGCCGCCGATAAGGACAGAAAATAATCATTCGTACACTTAACACACGTTATGGATATTTATTCAAATGCGCCTATTATGTAGTTTAAACGATATTTCATAATGCAATTCAATTTAAAACTCCAAAGCTAGGTCGTGAACTAGAAAATTTCATGAGTACTCTAAGAAAACGCACCGTAGGTGCGCCAGATTTTGAACACACGCTGAGGGACAAAAAATCGTATGCTCTGTTTCTTTCTATCACATATAATATATATAAATGCATCCTTTTCTTGCGCGAATGAGAAAGAAAGTGCCAGCTCTCTATTGGTTTCTTTCTCTAAGATAGGGACCGACAGACGCGGCGGAGGACTTTATTTTATAATACTCGTATGTATAGATTTTCAATACAAAAAAAAAATATATTTACACGTATGCGACAAGAACGCTCAGTCATATATTATCAGTATCGATCAATACCACAACATAACATAGCTAATTGACACATTTGTTATGGACATAACATTATCTGAATCATTCAAGTACACGACGGAGAAACAGTGCACACTTTAAAGTTTAGGCTCCCCACACATAACTGCGAATTTGCATTGCATCGCAAACATCTGCGAGAAACAAATGAATTTTCGATACAAAAATTCATTTGTTTCTCGCAGATATTTGCGATGCGATGCGAATTCGCAGTTATGTGTGGGAGCCCTAACAATCAACATGTTGACAAATGAACATGTAATATATTTGAATACTAGCGGCACGGTACGTGCTTGGCTACGTATAAAGTGAAATATTAAAAAAAAAATTGGAACATCAAATTCAGAACAGAAAATATAAACACAAAGCAATAATTATCACTGGCAGTTTGCTTTAATCGAAGCACGTTCAAAATAAAATGACCGCATGAATGACATAACAACATGCTTTTACTGTCAACACTGAAAAATGTTTTAATTCTGAAAAAAGGTTCAATTTGACAGCAAAATCCCTAAGTATTTACAAAATGATCCGCCATTTATTGAATTCATTTGTAACAAATTCATTCATTCATGATGAATGAATGAATTTGTTACAAAAAATGTGATAAATAAAGAACCGCCCTACCGATTTTGTGCAAACTTCACATAAACCATCTACTAAATAGTCCGAACAAAGCCTAAACATTTGGTTTGGATAGGTGAGCCCGTTCTTGAGTTATAAAATTACAACGAAAAGTGGCATTGATTTTTATAGATATAGATAGATAATATTCAAATAGATGATTCTCCGTGGGGTGCTGGGTTAGAATCCATCCCTCCATCTCCTCTCGTTGGGTGTCGTAAGAGGCGTCTAAGCGAGAACGGGAAGACGGGAAGCAGCGTCTTTCTTTTGGATTTATCTTCCACCTATACTGCGATCCCCAAACCGCGTGCCAAGCGTGAGGATGATGGCAACCCCTCCCTTCTAAGGCCTTTATTCAGCAGTGGACGTAATGATGATGATGAATATTCAAATATCATAGCATAAACATCAAAGAAATTGCATAATATTTGTTTCATACCTACGCCCGGTTTCTGAAAGGCTATTCAAATGGATATTCAACTAACATGACTGTTAACTTGACAGCTTGTTCAAATCAATTCGGGTTTCTGAAACGTTAATTAGAGAAAAAATTACTAATCTATGATCATTTTAATTTGACATGAAGAATATTATTTATGTATGGCTACATTGCCTATTTAGTTCAATATTTCATTCAATAGCTCATTCAATTCAAAGATATTATAATCTGTAACCATAGATGGAGGATCTACAGGAGGGATGGTCACTTTCTTTCACATTCGCACAAGAAAAGAATGCATTTATAAAGGTTACATGTGATAGAAAGAAACAGAGTATTTTTTGTCCTTCACCTTGTGTCACGATTCGAAGAAAAAGCACCTCCACACTCTATTTCGTGGGTTTTCATCCCGCGCGGATGTGGAGTGCGCATTTCACTATCCAAAATTTAAAAAGTAGCAATTGTTAATACAATCTTGGTATTTTTGTTGCAAAGGACCTTTTATACCTAATAATTACATAATCTGTCATAAACTGGTAGATTATCCAAAACAAATAGTATAATTTAATACTTAATTCGTCGACCATCACCAATTAGTTGACATTGTATTTGACAAGAGAATAATCTTTGATCATGGCTTAATTAGCCTTTCAGAAACCCAAATTTGCTTTGACATGAACTTTCTGAAGCAAAATTTAACAGCCGTGTCAACTGACAGGATGTTCAAATTAAAATAGTTGATCATGCTTTCTGCAACCCAAAATACGCTTGACAGGAGATTTGACATCTTGTTAGTTGATTTTTGCGTTGATCATCCTTTCGGAAACCGGGCGCTAGACTGCTGACTTAATAAAATTATTTAAAAAAAACTCTATATCTATGAACTTACGGTCTATATTAGAGTATATTAAGTCAGAAAAAAAAAATCTTAACAAGAACCCCCTCGTTATGAAAGATAAATCATCTGGTAGATAGAGACAACTGCACAGACGACTACAACTATTGGTCGTGTGAACACTGACTGTAACGCCCATCGATATATAATAAGTAACCAGATAAGCAGTCACCTACTAAATTTCATCCATAATATGGTAGTGATAGCTTAAATATTCCATATGAACGTAAGAGCCCGAGTGACCCGTCCAGGACTGCGCAGGATGTAAACGGTTTTTATAGGCGCAATGGTCATTGTACATTAATTTTTTTGTACAATGCTGTATCAATATTTACGCAATATTAAAAACAACGATGTATAGCGTTAGAACTATTTCTGCGATGTTCCTACCGTAGCGCATTATACCCGTAGTACCGTTCAAGCCACGCCACGAACGAGACAGGGATAGTGGCGGACAACGCGCGAAAGGGAGAACGGGATAACTGGAGGCAAGGGGGGCGACCGAACAAGTCTCAACGTAGGCCGACCAACTTATCTTTGCTGGTGGCACAACGAGAATTGAACTATAATCTTATGACAACTACGTGTAGTTTGAGTGTTTTGTTTAGACAGTAGCGGCAAACTTAATTTGGTCGGCCGGTAGCTTGGCGGTTGGCGGACTAGTAGCAGAGATATTTAAAGAAATATTTATTATTTCGTGTTTTAGTAATATCTAACTGATATCTATCATTTAATCTAATACTATTAACTACTACTAATGGGAAATATATGTTCCTGTTTGCTGAAAATTTGCTGTTACGACGTGTATTAAGGCAGTTTTTAGACACAAATGAGGCATTTCGACGTCTTTACGCTAGCTGTTGTCGGCTCTTATTAATTTGAAATAGCAACACAACCGTCTCCGTAGCTCTATTTTCATGACCACTTTTCGGGCCGTGACAGCTAATCTTGTTTAGATAGTATATCGATGGTAACGCCAGACACCACAGACACAGACAGAACATTCCAACAAAGACGGAACGGAGGGGGTGTTGGCTTTTTCCCTTTTGCTCGTTTTTCGGTCTTCAGTCAGCTATCCTGTTAGGATAGCACATCGCTGTATAACATAGCTGTCGTTCCTTTCAGTTGAAATATGTAAGTGTTTATCAATAATAATATGGGACAGTGTACCTTCGTGCCACAGCAGAGCGGCGAATATCGCTCGAAGGCACTCCGCTTGCGCAGGGCTGAGGGCATGCTTCCGCGGGGGCGGGGGCGCGGGGGCGGCGCGCGCAGGCAGCGGCGGCGGCGGAGACATCGCTCGCTTGTACGCTCGCGCGCGACTCGCTAGACGCTCCCGAGCCATGCTTTTAGGACTCAGACGACCTTCCTGTTTTGTTTTACTTCAGCTCAGTGACGACTTAAGTGATTTATTATCGCACTCACACACGTCAATTAGCATTAATTCTCATTAAGACAATTTCTTTAATCGTATGCTATTTTAATTGCGTGAACACACGACCGAATTGATTCGGTTAAATTGGCACAGTTAGATTGATAAAACTCAAAATTATAGTAAACTAACAGGACAATACTATTCTATTTGTTGGCTATACTTCGATCCAGTTGGATCCATTGTGCAAATGTGCATGCCCTAGCCTTTACTCTGTTGGTGACGGGTCAAAGATTTCTCTAAGCTAGATGTGCCACAATTTTGATCTGTATATAATCATCTAGTGAACGATATGCTAATAGCCGGGTCTCCACCGGCCGCACGGACTCGTACGTTGCCTCGGTTGAGCTTGGCTCTTTCAAATGTGCCTCGGTGTGCGCTGTTTGTCCGGTGTGGATGGTGTTGTTTTGGCTCGCGAGCCAGCCTTTAAGGAAAGCAGCAGCCAGCCCTTAGGGCAGCAGATATTAACGCAACTGTCCATTTCATCGCCTAATAGCTCGGCCTGCCTCACGAGCCACGGCACGGGGTTTCCGGGCAAACTACTGAGGCTGCCTCGCGAGTCGCGCTCGCTGTCCAAAACTGTGAAGCTCCCGCGAGCACGAGCCCGCGCGGCCGGTGGAGACGCAGTTCTTCCCAGAAGATTCGATCTATATGTATAAGTCTTGGAAAAGCGTCGCAGCTGTATAATATGTGTAGCATTGACTCTTTTTCACCTTTACAGAAGCTGTGCAGGTGCTGATCGATACCCAAATATTACAGTGAGTGGAGCCTAATTTGTAACCTATTTAAGTGCAACACTAACTCTGACTCAGGGTCAATGTTATTAATAACTAGTGTGATTGTTACAAATGCGTAACAAATTTCCATCAGATAGTATCGCGATCAAGTAGTAGGTATAAGTAATAAGTATAAAAATGTTTTCGTGTATGAATATTTCTTGAATTCACAAACCTTAGCCACGCCCATATAAAGTTGTATAGCCGACATGGCGTCTTCGACCACCCTCTCCGGAGAAGTCTGAGTGCCTGTCTGTGCGAGTCTGCTGCTGCTTCTATGCTCCGGTTCAGGGTTCGGCTCCGGCTCCGGCTCTATATCAGTCTGAAACAAATACTCCCTGTTTTTCTTTACAAAATCCAAATCGGAACAATAAATGTATGAAGACAGAAGTGAAGTGAACACAGACTGACCGGTGGTCAGCCAGACAATTGGTAGGGTTCAATATATCTTCGACGTATGTATCAAAACCTTCCTAGAAATTATATAAATAACTTCGATAAACGAAGAGGAGTGGAATACTCTTCCCGCCAGAAAGTTATTACCTCGAGTATGGTGTTGACATCTCGAATATTGTCGCTAGAGCGCTGCTTCACCGGCGACCACCACTCGTCGCTGTTACCGTTGCTACGTCGCTGTATCCGCCTAAAACATACGAATAGGGAACATACATATAATTTCTTATTATAATTTTCATGCAATTATAATTCAATAATAATAGTGGTAAAAACTGCATTACTGAAAGATTTATTCTAAAATTTATATTTATTTACGAAATAAATGTTACGCAATTTGGAACGAAATATAAACACTACGAGACGACACCATCCATCATATCATGAAAATCTACACACATCAAAAGTGTCTAGGGATCAACATATATTTTTGCAATAACTTTTCTCCTGATTGATATTAATTAAAATTTTCTTTAAGGATTCATCAAATAAAGTGTTTTCGTTTGTCACAGTAACGATAAACCAAGTCACCTTTGCATTAATAAAGAAATTTGCCATTTTCCTAATAAAGGGATTTTTGACATTTGAACCACTAACACAAAAGTTCGAAAAAAAGACTGAAATAACAGTTTTCTTTAAAATTTTATTGGGTAACTTAAACAATTAATAATCCGTGTTTCTACCGCGAACACTAACAACACAAGAACATCGGTTTGGCATACTCAAAATGAGTTCATCCAAATCACGCTGTGGAATGGCCGCCCATGTTCGTTGCAACAACAAAAAAAGGTCTTCTTGCGACTGGATACCCTCCATATTCGGCAGAGCTCTTCTCTGTAGCATATCCCATGCATGCTCAATCGGGTTCAAGTCTGGCGACTGAGCAGGCCAGGGCAGGACATTGATGTTAGCTGCGGCGAGAGTCTGTCTTACAACTCTTGCGGTGTGCGGTCGTGCATTATCATGCATTAACTGAAATAAGGGACCGATTTGCACTTGTAGAGGAACGATGACGTCTGATACAATCGTCTCAGCATAAATTTGAGCGTTGAGGTTGCCTCTGATCCAAATCAACTCAGTTCTTCCGCCGATCCAAATACCCGCCCATACCATGATGGTTCCACCACTATAAGGATGGACTTCCTGGCAGGATTTTAATCGCTGTTGGCGTCCAGGGGTTCTCCAGTGTCGTATACGTCTTGTATCCGGTCTCATACCAAAACGAGACTCATCAGAAAAGCACACGAAACGCCATTGTTCTTCTGCCCATTTTTTTGCCCAAAAATGCTTGATCCCTAGACACTTTTGATGTGTGTATCTTCTCTGTGGCCATGACAACTTGTAGTCTTATTACGGACGGAGTGACGTCACATTCCATCACATCTCGACCGTGAGCGTTTTCGAGCGAATTTTGAGAAGCCAACTTTGATTTGCGGTCAATTAATTATTTATGGCAATTTTTTTTATATCGTTATACAAGCCCAAATTTTTATTATACACTGAAAAATAAAAATTGTGCATGTTCCCCATTAGCAACTGTGCCAGCCAACCCTATGTGATGCAAGATCAATCCTTGCATCTTGTCGTGACCAGCAGCCTTGAAGTCAGCAGTTTTAATTAGTATTTTTCCCTGTAAGTTAAGCTAACATCGTCATCATCATCACCAGCCGGAAGACTCCACGTCCACTGCTGAACATAGGCCTCCCCCTTCGAACGCCACAATGAAGGACAATTGGCTATTTGCATCCACCGGTTACCTGCGACGCGCACAATGTCCTCTGTCCACCTAGTGGGAAGCCTGCCTATGCTGCGTCTTCCGGTTCGTGGTCGCCACTCGAGAACCTTTCTTCCCCAACGGTTATCGGTTCTCCGAGCGATATGGCCATCCATTACCACTTCAACTTGCAGATTTTAAGAGTTATTTCAGTAACCTTGCTTCTTCGGCGAAGCTCCTCATTACGGATTATGTCGCAATAAAGAAACTCCAAGCATAGCTTTCTCCATAGCTCGTTGTGTGACTAAGCTTCTCTAAAAGGCCATCAGTTAGGGACCACGTCTCAGTACCATATGTCATCCCTGGCAATACGCACTGGTGTAATAACCTTCAAATTCAGGTACTGCGGTATTTTGGACGAGAAGATTTCGTACTCGTGCATAATTACTATACAACGTGTTAACGAATTAACTCAAAATCTGACACTAGTTTCTTTTTAATCCAACCTAGTGACGAGACAGGCAAGACTTTCATCTGATGGTAAACGATACGACTGCCTATAAACAGCTGTATTGCAATGCCGGTCGTCGCCCGTCTCTTGTGCCCGGTAACTTGGTTTCGTTTAAATGATCGCGTGAATTATTAAGTATATATTTATGTAGCCATTGATCTAATATTTCTTATAGTCACATTTTAATACAAAATCAATCTAAATAATCGGTATAAAATATGCTACGCTCTACCCTTCCCTTCGCCAGTCCCTTTGCCTGCGAGGAAAGGTAGTTCTCGTTAGAGGAGCAAAAGTCATTGTAAATGAGATGCGACTATGAAATGAGCTACACGTACCTGGGCGAAGATACAGAGCTAGCTAAAGCTTCGTTCCGGATAGTCCGCCCTTGCTTGCTGGGCTCCACGCCAAACATAAAAGGACTTGAACTGCCATCGCTCTGCAACTACGAAATATCATTATTTTAACACTTAGTCTCTAGCCTCTTCTCTATCCGTAAATAAATAAAGTCACTCTACACTTGTTTGCTTTATTTATAATACTTTTTCTAAACTACACAATGGATTTTAATGAGGTTTTTTCGCATGATTGTGTTATCATGTTTATTTTAATACTTTTAAACAACCAAGCATTGTCCGCTTCAAACATTTGAGTTGTGTAAAAAATAATTCAGGAATGAATTAGCAAAAGTTTTAAGAAAGTTTAATGTTCAATAAAGCAGTTTTATTACGGTTATTCAAGAAAGACTGATACCGAAGCTACTTTTATGCAAACAAGTATTAACATACCTAGTTAGTGACAACTCTTAATGAAGTCAAAATATGCAAAATAGAGACTCTACAAATATGTATTTGACAAAAGCAAACAATTTTTATTTAATCCATAAAAAATCCATTGTTAGTAGAGGTTTGGGATGAGATAGCGGAGTGTGTCGTGTCCTGAAGTCGTTCCCGACTATTATTTAATAATAAACGAATGTTCACAGTTAACATACGGCAGCAGGCGCTTTGTCGAGCATGCAATTTTTAACGAAATCTCCCCAGTAGGTGTTTACGAATAAACTTGCATATAAGAGCATTTACACCTCCGGTGTAAATCTATTAGATAGTCAAGTCCACCCTTGCGCCCACTTAGCCCCCGTGAGGTTTACACTAAGAAGCACGTAGATTCATAAATTACCAATTTCCGCACTCAGATTCCGTTAAGGAGTCCATATTTTATCCTTTACTGAAGCACTCACAAACGTCCATTAAAGTTAATTGTCATTAATTCAATTCTTGATATTGGATTATTAACACTTGATCCACTGTAAGTGAGGTGATATCTCGACTATCCCGTTTTATATAATGGAAAATAAGCATAAACGCCACCGATAATCGAAATAATAAGATTTAAAAAAATGGCTTGATGTAAATTAACGCTAATTGATGTTTGTGAGTGTGGCAATTAGAGAGCGTATATTTTGTATTGATATTAACTATGAGCCATCATAACGATTCATTAACGGACTCTAAGTGCGACAGCAAGAGAATTTACCTCATTAGCTACGTCCGATTGTGAAAACGGAAATCTTCTGTCATCTATGCACGTTACTTCTGCAAACAAATATAAAAATACTAAAGTACCATAGAAGCAAAGGTCCGAAGAGGTCTCTCAGCACTGTGCGTGCTACGCCTCATAGAGAAAAGACCAACTTACCGCAAGAACTTCTTACCCCTCGATACCGAAGTCTTTAAGTGATGAATATAGTATAATTATGCATAATATACGATCGCGGTCAAATAGGCTTAACCACTTCTTAAACAAAGTCACTTAACAAACGTTACGTGTGCTTGCCCCGCCCCGCCGTGCAAGCCATTATTGTCCTAAAGGTGATTTCTCTCACCGGAAATTTCTCTCACCGTAAATATGGTAAAAATTAAGTCAATTTTATTCGCATTCGGATTTTATGTAGTTTTATCATTTATATATCTTTGCATACATACTGAATACAAATATCGACCTTCTGACCTTAATACACAACATGTCAACTACATACATACACACTTAATATACTGCATGATACACTTTAAGAGAGTAATGAGCCGTTGATCATGTAATTGCTTTACCATTTAGGCGCACGTCGATGTCATCGTCATTCGTCCAGGAATGCATGTCGCTTTGAGGGCCATCGTATCCACTCCAAGTACCAGTAAACTCGCCCTGAAATATTTTTTTTTCTATTATAATAAACGAGTATCTGTTACTACTTCAATTAAGAATTTTTTTTGGGAATGATAGACGCGAGAGCGCTTGCAACACTCTAGCCTTAACGGCAGTGAAATATTATAGTACATCTGAGCATCTAATATGAAATATGACGTAGCCAATTGGACTCTTGGGTCTTAATCCTTTCAGTCTGAGTGGACGATGACTCAGTCAGTAATGGCACATTAAAAATCAAAATACTTATACTTAAAAATCGGTAAGTAATCCAAAAAAGGGTCGGATTGCAAAAAACATTAGAACCGGTTTCTTATATACAGGCTGGAATTTTGTAATGCCACCTGAAGGGGAAGTACTCTTAATACTGTAGATAGAAAATTTTACTCAAAGAAAACATTCCTTTTTTTTTAAAAGAAAGAAAACTGCATTCGTAGATTTTTATAAATTCGCTTGCCGCACCCGGTAATCGAACCGACTAAAATCTCTAAAAGTTGCAACCCTGTACTTTTATTGCATCGATCGTTAGGGTCAATTATAAGGATGAAATCTCTCTAACAAACTTCATAAATAAAATAAAAGGAAAGAATTAAATCTTAAATTATTTTAATTATTTACAAAAAATGGTAAACTAACTAATTAATTGCTCGAAATGGGCTCCATCTTCTTGGTTACACAAATTTATTCTTCTAACGAATTCATTTCTAGTAACCTTTAGTAACGTGTTGTGGTGAATGTTATAAATCGTATTCTGAACTTCAACTCTCAACTCGTTTACATTCTCATAAGATTTAATGCAAATTTGATTTTTTACATATCCCCACAAAAAAAAATCTAAAGGGGTGAGATCTGGTGATCTCGCAGGCCATCTGATTGTGCCGTTTGTACCAATCCAGGTATTAAAATGGTTATTAATGTAGGCAGTAGTGATTCTGCTGTTATGGGCTGGGGCACCAGAATTATTTGGTTTCGCTCTTCCTCGGGGAAACCAAGTAAAAGTGCTTTAACTTGATCCATTGAATTAATAATTTATGATTTCATTGTTTTCCTTTTATTTAATTTATGAAGTTTGTTAGAGAGATTTCATCCTTATAATTGACCCTAACGATCGATGCAATAAAAGTACAGGGTGCAACTTTTAGAGATTTTAGTCAGTTCGATTACCGGGTGCGGCAAGCGAATTTATAAAAATCTACGAATGCAGTTTTCTTTCTTTTAAAAAATAAAGGAATGTTTTCTTTGAGTAAAATTTTCTATCTACAGTATTAAGAGTACTTTCCCTTCAGGTGGCATTACAAAATTCCACCCTGTATACTGTAATGTTATAGAATCTCAACACGCATTTATGTAGAATAAAAGCTTTCTGGCGTATAATTAGTTCAGGTCTTTCTTGGTAAAGTGATCATTTTATTTCTGAATTGTACTGTACTTGTATTGTATTTTACTACAAAATAAGAACTATAATTCGATTGTACAGGTTGACTCGCCACTTTTGCGATATATTTTAAATAATAGTAGTTTAACCGGAAACTATTGTAAATTTAATGTTTTGTTGGCTATCAACAACAAATAACTATACAGACAGGAACAAAATTTAAAAATAGGAAAGGAGTGTGTTAAATTTAAATAATTTACGGGGGTAAGGTATCCCCATAAAATGACATAACAGAGCAATAATTTTCCCTGGTTAGAGCGGGTGATATGTTACCTGCGGTGGGGTGTAGGGTTCAATCGGCACCAAGAGTGCGCGGTCGAGGTGCCGATGGTGCTGTAGACACCACGCCATTTCGGTGCAACTGTCCGCGTAAGCACGCACCGAGTCCGCGCTCAGACGGACCCACGTACCATCCTTGTTCACCACCTATAACAGAATTTTTTATACACATTGAACGCCAAATGCCTGACACTCAATAGATTTTTGTATTGGTATGATGCCTGACGGCAGTCTAAGGGTTAAATTTAATATGACTTCAAAACGGAGTGCAATCTCAGGACCTACTGCTTTAAAGTGAAAATGTAATAAGTAGTATTGGTTATATACCTAATTAGAATAAGTTATTAAAAAATATTTTTATGTTCTCATAAATAATTCGTAGATTAAAAAGTGTATCTTTTTTATTACACGCTTATTACAGGACTTATACGAATTTACTGAGACCTGTATCATGTTACTTTTAACTATCTGTTCCGCGTAGCTTCTCCAGCATAATTTTCTAATTACCTGAGCAACTTTCTTTATTTTTTTACGTAACAGCCTTCTAAGTACAAAGTATTACAAAACTTTAAAAAAATATGGATTATATCGGTAAAGTCGTTTTCAAGTTATGGCGTGACCAAGGGAATTAGGGATTCATTTTTATATACTTATATGTATATGTAGATAACGAAGCTACCTATTACAGGATAATGTAATGTTACTATTGAGCTTTACCACTGTTGGTGACAAAAATATCAAACGACATATTTTCTAAAAGGAATCTCATTTTACTATCGATGGTTATGTGTACCTCTTCAACGAATGCGATGTTAGCCCCGGGTGGCACTCGGCCCAACTCCTCGGCCTGCAGGCTGGGGCTGGCCCTCACCCGCAGCCCTGCGCTGTACCGGGCCGCGAAGCGCCGCAGTTTCGTGGGCGGCGTGATAGGCAGCACCCCTCCCGCTTGCACTGTTCGCTCTGAAGGACCGTCCGTTGAACTCTCGGCGACTTCGATTGTCAACTCCTGAATTATTTTTTACACAACTCGAATGGTCGAAGCGGACAATACTTGGTTGTTTATAAGTATTAAAATAAACATGATAACACAATCATGTGAAAACTAACCACGGTTATTATAATATATATCACTGTTAAACAACCAAATTCTTATTATAAAGATTCATTAGGGGTCGTCATAATTTTGATTCAAATTACTAATTCGTAGATTTTTTCTTCATATTTTTGTTAGTGCTTTTCTACAATCCCAGAAATCTCACGTATTGAAAAAGACGGTCGGTAATATTCAACCGCGCTATACCTACTCTGTTGTGTCGCTGTCAGGTCAGATCCTAACTCTATGTAACAATGATGGCATGCACGTAAAGGGCGTTCTAGAACTATGTTGTAACTGTTGTACCCACAAAATGTTCGTCTGGCGCACCCTGGACAATCTCTTACTGACAACTTTTCCAATACGCCATGTATTTTATTATAAAATGGTAGTTCAGTGTACCTGTGGCGCTGGTTGGTCGTCGAGGGTACACCTGAACGCGTAGGCGCCGGGCGCTCGCGGCGTCCACGTGGCGACGTACGAGCCGTCGGGCTGCGCGCGCACTGGCAAGCGCTCGGCGGGCACCCGCCCGTTGCTAGGCAAACCGCCTCTCGCCACTCCCGACTCACCCCACGACTCGCTCGCCAGACGGAGTTCCTCGAAAGAATAATTCTGGTACACCTAGATACAAAATTACAGTCATTTATACGTAAATACATACGTGTGTGCGCATGTGTAATTTACTGAATGGAGTGCACACTGACAAACGTGAACAGCGACTTTTATATTATTCAGATATTCGCATTAGTTAGAAACATTACCAATGAAAACTTCTTTTAAGTGGTGAATATAGAACTATTTGGTCACAAAATGAATTCAGCGCGATATTTTTGGTCCATAAATAATTACGACTTTCATTGTGATCTTACTCAGCAACAAAGCTATGAGAGACTTCGATTGGCATTTAATAATGAAGCCCCATCTCGTGCCACTGTTTACAATTAGTTAAATGAGTTTAAGCATGGGCGTAGAAATCTCAGTGGTGATCTGCATGAGGGATTTCCTTCAACGGCGACATCTGGAGATAACAGCTATGCTGTGCGGCGCATGATAGAGGAAGATAAGAGACCTATCAGAAGATTCGGACACACTTAGGTTTTGGCATGAGTCAAGTACAAACAAATATTACACACTATCATATAGGCGTCAGGAAGCTTTGTACCAGATGGATTCCGCATACTTTAACCGAAGACCAGTAACGCCTTCGCATGGATTGGTGTAGCGAAATGTTAGAAAAGTTCAACGGAGGTGACTTTAATGCTTTATCTGACCGGCCAACTAAAATAAAGAAAGGAAGAATTCAAGGAAAAAATATGTTTGCGTTATTTGGTCAGAAAGGTCATTTTGCGAGAGTTCTGCTGGAAAATGGAAGCACAGTTACTGCAGACTGGTATGTTAACTGTTAAGTTGTTTGCTTGTTGTCTAGGGAAATGTTCAACAGCAGCGTCCTCGGAAAGTAATCCTCCTTTACCACGACAACGCTTCAGCGCATTCCGCGGAGCAAACAATTAAATTTTTTACTATGGCAGGTGTCGAGATACAAAGAAGCAACTTTCGTTTATTCCCAAGAATCAAAGATAAACTTCGAGGTATTTATTCGCTTTACAAGCCCTGAAGATGTGGTAAGTGCGTTCAAAAATGCCGTAGAAGACCTCTAAGGAAGAACGGGCCCAATGTTTATCAGTGGTGACATCGAATACGCCGATGTAGAGACAAGAACGTAGACTTCTTCGAACAATAATAAAGGTATTGGCAACTTTCTACATTTTATGATTTTCTAAGAACTTTCAGTGTGACCCACGTATGAACAGGTCAATGTACTGAATTCTTCCTGCTGGACGACTTCACTGTAGACAAACCAAGAAGTTTATGTCGATAGATGGAAATAAACCAATTTTACTTTTTTTTTTATTTCTTTCTTTTTTGTTTTATTTTTTCACAATCCAATTTTAGGGTGATGTATGTGACATAGTTACAAGTATCAACTAGTATTTCAGCGCCCTGTTTAAGAAAAAAGAAAGAAAGAAACTTCGCACACCATTTTTAAATAGTGTTTAGTTCTTTGTATGTCGGTATTGGGCGAGAGCATAACTACATAGTATAAAACAAAGTCGCTTTCCGCTGTCTGTCTGTCCCTATGTATGCTTAGATCTTTAAAACTACGCTACGGATTTTGATGCAGTTTTTCTTAATAGAGTGATTCAAGAGGAAGGTTTATATGTATAATACATGCATAGTATAGTAGAGAAACACACATAATTTTAGACGGTTCTAATGTGATGTCATAAATAAACACATTTGCGCTTACATTGGAAACGCTGGCTGAAACCTACGACATAGATACAAATTAGGTACTACAGTATTGTACACCTTAACAAGGTCTACAATAAAGTCCCCGATGGTATATGTTTATCTCTTAGGGATAACCTACAATAACCATTTTTTATCCTTTACTTTGCACCCTTGCGAAGCCGGGGCGGGTCGCTAGTAAGTATTTAATAAATTTTGAATGTTATCCATTTGGACAATAATTTATCATACCTTTTATTCTACACTAGTAATCCGTATTCCAACAATTTTTTTACTAATTTACACTAAAGCACCTTGGTCTTTCTTCGCCCATAAAGCTAGTAAGTAGACTCTCTGTGTGATAACAATTAACCAATCTTAAGGAAAGGAATCTATTTTAGTATCATTCTTAGTAATTATAATTACTTCCTCGGTTTTCGCCGAATCTCATCTCAGACATTCTAGTTACTTTATTATGGTAGTCGACGAGTAACGAACGAGACGACTATATTTGGACGGTCCGTTCTCTGCTCAGAGGTTATCTGCGTCCTTATCTTACCCGTAAACAGGAGGAGGTCACTCTGTAAGGGACCAATGCCAAGACTAATCCTTGTTTTAGGAAAGAATATTTAATTGGAAAAGCGTAGGACGCTTTTTCTCTGTATCTGTATAAATACAAATTGCCAGTAAAAATACGTAGCAAGTACGGTGTATTCGAACAGGCAGAATTAATTAATTCGGTGCTGTCTAAGGAATCTCTGTACCTTCTCGGTGCCCCCGTCCTGCGTACGAAGCCATACCCAGTTACGTGGATGAAAAAAATAAAAAGTTGAATGATTCCTCGGATCGAATCTTCAAAATTAACTCACATTTGGCATGAAGAATGCGTTTATGCCTTTTCGTGCCCAAATTCACTTATTTTCTCAGCTGTTCTCAGTTTAAATTTAAAAGTCATTTAACAACTTTTGATGATTTAATTAGGTCTAATTTAACAACAAAATTAAACTGTCCTTTTGAAGAGGATCGGGTATTGACCCAGGCTACTTTACCGATTTGTTTAGGTGGTCTGGGTGTCCGCAAAATTTCCGATCTATCTCTCCCGGCATTTTTGTCCTCAGTATATAGTACGGAAATCCTCAGCAGGTCTATTATTGTCTCAGCCTTAGGATCTGTTGAGGTCAGCCATGCCTAGCTGTTGGCTTGCCCGGGTTCCGACCCTCCAATCCTAACTCACTCTCAGAGACAGTGAGATAAGCCACTTTGTAATTCAATTTGGCATTCATTTTTATCATCCAGCAGTAACGATTTGGATCGTGCGCGGTTGCTAGCTGTCTCTCCGAAGGAGTCCGGTCACTGGCTGTAGGCTATACCATCGTCACACATGTGCACCTTATTGACTAATACCACACTTAGTCTTGCAGTTTGTTTACGGATGGGTGCCAGGACCAACCTTCCTCCTCGTTGTCGCTGTGGAGAGCACGTAGATAAATATGGTCACCACTGGCTGTCTTGCTCACGTAGCGCTGGCCGTATGTCACGCCATGCCGCCCTTAATGATATTATTCGCAGGGGGCTTGTCACTGCCGGTGTCCTTGCCGTACTGGAACCAGTCGGTATTACACGAGATGATGGCAAAAGGTCTGATGGTGTCACTTTAATACCATGGCAACATGGAAAGCCGTTGTTGTGGGATGCGCACGTGTCGACACACTCGCTGCGTCCCACACCCCGGCCACTTGCGGAGCGGCTGGAGGGGCTGCGACAACCGCTGGTGATGCAAAGCAGCGCAAGTATGCAACTCTAGGTTCGAGTTATATATTTGAGCCCTTTGCGGTGGAGACCATGGGGCCTTGGTCTCATGAGACGCACAGTTTGGTGAAAGAAATTTCATCCAAACCTATCGAAGTCTCAGGAGATCGTCGGGCTGGTAGCTTTTTCTGCCAACGTATATATGCTTGGCTATACAAAGGGGTAATACCGCCAGTCTTTTAGGTACCCTTCCCTCCATGGACGGCGACAACTTAGAGGAATTTTTTTACCTAGTTAAAGTATACATTTGTAAATATTTAAATTCAATAAACAACCACTGATATACATACCATTAATTCTATACTTATAATAAAACTGTAACAGGTCCAATTCTGTACATTGAAGATATTTTGAAAATTATGTTTGGAGGGCATTCTATAACCGATACTAAAGCCAAAAAAGTAACTTTTTTTATTTTTGTCTGTCTGTCTGTCTGTATCTCGGCTGAGCATCACGCCGAAACTACTGGATGGAGTGAAACGAAACTTGGCATGATTTGAGTTAATACTCCGAGGTAGGACATAGGATACTTTTTATCTCGACATTCGGCACGGTTCCCTTGGGAGAGGGGACTAAAGTCAAAATGTGTACTTGGTTATACGCTTGCTTCGATTTTAACAATTTTTCATTATAATCATAATAAATATTTGTAAGGGAACACTCATAGACAGTTGTTAACAATGTTTGGAAATCGATCAAGTTAAGCAACGTTAGTTAAGGTCATTAAATGGATGGGTGACCGATTAACGCCATTTGAACTAAACGTCTCCGTGCTTCGGAGGGCAAGTACAAAGTGGGTCCAAGTTTTTAACCGACTTTAAAAAAGGAGGTTTTGTATTCTATTTGAATGTATATTATTGAAAGTTTAGTTAACGTAAACACAGCGCGGGCGGAGCTGCATGGGTCAGCTATTTAATAAAACACATTATTGCTTGAAATTTTACAAAATATTAAGCTTGCATTCAGAAAAAGTGCCCCACGCTTTAATAATTAAATATTATCCTTAATTACAAACACGGGGTAGACAGTGAGAAAGGGCTTGATAATTTATTTACTTATTGCTTTTTAGTGCATTACCTACATATAAAAGCGTGTATTCAGTTTTTTTTAAACTGTTAATTTATTTTATACTACTAGACATAGAAATAGCATGGGAAATAGTCTAAAATGGGGATAATACTGACATGTTCTGATTTTTAAGTAGATCGTAGTAGGTTGTTAAAGAGCTTGTTTTGACGGGAGTAGATATTACGCGTATAACAAGTTTGCGAAGAAAACATACCCTTTAATTAAACTATCAACAGTCGATCGATGGCTTTACAAGTAGCCATGCAAGGGTTCTATTACCCACTTTCCAGATACATCCCCAGGTCTTTGTTATTATTACACAAAATGAATTGAACTCGTTACTCGTTAAGTCTAATAAGTCCAAACTCAATGGGTTTACTATTAGTCATCCCAGTGTTCCGTTGCGTTCTAGTATCATCTTCTAGGTCAATCATCAAAACATTTTTATTAATCAATCGATTTGCCTTTAAAAAACTCTTTTCAAATGAGACCAATCTCGATAGGTTTACTAGTACAGGGTTACTGTCTCCCACTTTCCCGTTCCATCTTCAGGCCCTCGTTTTTACTCAAAGTTTACAAGTAAATATTCCAGGGTCCCGTTGCCCACATCAGGGATAGCAGGTATACAATACATTTTTTTATAAAATGCCCCGAGAATATATAACAGATTACCTAATGTATGGATAATAAAATTTATGGCATTAACGAATTTCAAAAAAGAACTTTATAAATGACTAGCTGACCCGTGCAGCTCCACCCGCGCTTTTATTACATTTTTCTCCCCTTTTCTCCCTCCTCCCTAGGTTTATCTCTCTCCATATCTCTCTCTCTTATAAAAAAAATCTAATTATATGCTCTTTCTCTCCTCTCTCTTTCCCCCTCCCGCTTCGGTTTCCGTCACACTCCCTCTCTTCCTACCCTGTTATCCCCTCTCTGAACCCTCTCCCCCTCTCTCTTCTACGAACTTGCTCCTTCTCACTCCCCCCTTACTCCACCTAACTCCCCCGATCCCTCACCCCATCGCCCCCTTCTCGAATCCCCTCTCCGTCAGTCAGTCAGCATTTTGTCAACCAAGTTGTCAACAACTCAATAATATTGTCATATTGACAAAACACAGCGCACTTTTAGTAATAGATAAGACCTTTATGTAAAATACCTATGTTTAACAAATAAATTAATTTGATTTATTACCTCCATTCGTCCAAAAAACATGTAGGCAATTTCGTCCACATATGTAAATACAATGATAAAAAAGAATATGGTAACATTCACCATAGTCTAATGATGGAGCACGAACTGATGGTTACAGCAGGAACACTTCTCCAACGTAGACCCACCGAATTGGCACTCATTGAATAGGTATCAATGAGCAATTGGTAGACAAATGGTCTAATTTCTTCGGGTCTAATGCTGGAGCAGAAAGAAGAGCGCAATGCTCTATTAAACGCAGATAAACCGAATTTGAACTCCTTAGATAGGTCTCGACAACGTACTTTGTTTTTCATTAATAAGTTAATGCATTTCACCCACCAAGGATATACATTTGCTTAGTTTGCCTGGAATAAAAAGAAACTAACTGGAAAGTGCACCAAGTGCTGCTACTATCATTAAACATAACAAAGCTGCAGAACACAATAGTAAAACAAACCTATTTTAAGCAGGAACAAACACTGTATTGCGTAACAAAAGCTTATGAATAGGTACACATACATAATACGCCTTTATTACAATTGAAAACAGTGACTCACGGTCAGTTTTAGCTGACGAAGACGCCTTGAAACGAAATTAACTAAAATATACCATATTACAGTTGAGATAACTTACACTCGTGTACAGATCACGTTGTTAGTCTCGCCAGATGTGCATTTCGCGAGGTCGTAATATTTAAGAAAACTTCGTCGAGATTGGCATAACCTAGAAATACACAATTTTGTCTTGGTCTGTCTTTGACTGTCGGCGACTTGTGATATGACCCATTACAATAGTATCCGATCATAGCTTGCTCGAAATAATATTAACCCTATTAATGATTTATTATAAAGTATATAAGTCACGTGTACCATACTTATAGGAAATAGAATCATGCCAATGACAGGAAATTATAGGAAAACACGCCCACCATGTTGGTAGACGCTACACAAATTAGACTCGTAATTACATCTTCGAGGCGCAGAGAGAGATGTGAAAGTACAAGACAGTCTACAATAATAGTGCCCGTGCACTATTGCGTTAGCGAAGGACAATATGGACGGTAATATGCGATGCATGAGAAGGTAGTGTACCTGTTTCATGCAATAAACGGGAAAATCACGTCACTAGCTCAAAGGAGAGTTGCTAGGTATATTCTGAAATTATATTAGCGAGACGAAGGTCGGACAATTTTATAGGGCCGAACTTGCAATAAACTGCAGGCACAGATTTCCACCATCTTCCGGCCTTGTTCCTGCGGTAAGGTTGGAAGTATCTACTCTATGAGAATTGAGGAGTCTGTGCTTGCCGGCAAGCAGCTCAGCATTCGTTTCTTTTCACATGATCTCAGCTAGTACGCTATCCACGGCTACATTGCTGTTTACCAAACGGAATTGAACTGCTGCGAAATATGGCAAAGTAACACAAATCTATGGTTTCATACCACATTAAACCAGAACAAAACTGCAATACAAACAGCAATTTGCAAACTAAAAGAAACGTGACAGAAATTTACCATATTTTTAAATTTTAGTGCTGTGTATATAATAACAGTTATGTACAACAAAATAATATTCGAATACGCAATAGCAGCGGTACAACATCAAATAATAACAAATTGATCCTAAAACATTATTAACCTAGTCTTAGGTCTTATAACCCCCTACAAAAACGAGGGGTATTATAAAAATGACACCTATGTTTGGTCAGTAGTGGCCAGTCTGTTTGCTTTACCGTCTGTATTAAATATTTAAAATTAATCCAATTTCCTAAGCGTTAGTTAGTGGTTGCTACCATGTTGCTACAATATCTCTATGTGACAGACAGACGAAGACGCGTCTTAATTGTTTCTTTTGTACATAATCTTTTTGGTACGAAACCAGAGTGATAAAATAAATACCGTTATTTGACTTAAAAAGGTAGCTTTTATCAACAACAAAAAAATACTGTCATGACCTCAGGTCATGACACTGCAATGAACGTCAATGACTGTCATCATGGCGTCAAAATGCCGTCACCGCACCGCACATATGCTCTTGGTTACGGCACGGCCCGCTAACCTACAACTTTGTAGTGATTGTATTTTTTTTTGTAAAAAGGCATGAAATAAAGAATGTTCAGATCTTAGAACAATAGCTCTAAAGTTTAGATGATTATTAAAAGAAATAACTTGCATTAATTATTTCAGTGCCAATAATAATATACCGGACACGGAAGAACGCGTCTACGGATTTGCAGTCGCATCCACTTCAGTAGTGAATCCCTATTAAAAATAATTGGCTCTAGGCTCCAGGGACCCATGAACTATTATATTATCGTAAGCGCCATATGCATATATGCAAGTTCGAGGAATAGTTTGCACTAGTCGTACGACGAAAGGTAACAGAAAGTAGAGGAAAAAGCGCGATAAACTGCAACGTAATTTTTCATATCACTCTAATTTGTCATATTTTAATTGTTACAAAGTGACAATAAAATAATATTATCTTGACGTAGTTAATAAACGTTAGTGGTGACATAATTTTTGCTAGTCAATTCAAAATAATATAAAAGATTAAATCACTTTATGTTTCATTTGCAATGAGGTTGGGTAAGTAATATTTTAACTATTTCAAATTTAATATCGAAGAAGAAAATTAGAAACTGATAGCTGGAGATACGTAAATCTTCTTAACATAGTAATAAAACAAAGTCACTTTCCGCGTCTGTCTGTATATCCGCTAACGCCAACTAAATCTCGCAACTGTTTCTTCAGCGGTTTTCCCTATCAGTTAGATAACTTTTCACTGAAGGTTTAATATAAGTATATAAAAAACTAAATATAGTAATATAGTTTATTAATTAATATTAATATATCTATGCTATTATTATTATATACTAGCTGACCCGCGCAGCTCCGCCCGTGTAATTTTCTAATATTGTGCGCAACTTTTTTAATTTTTTTCCATAAGAACCTTTTACAAAGTATTAGAAAACATTTAAAAAAATGGATTAAATAGGTAAAGCCATTCTCAAGTTATGGCGTGACCCCACAAACACACAGACTCTCACATACACACCCACACGCGCCACACTACTCACACACATACCACTCTACACTATCAATTATGTGAAAAGTACCTATGTGTAGCTGAATCTATACATATTATAAAACGGTCCCTATGTATGCTTAGATCTTTAAAACTACGCAACGGTTTTTGATGCGGTTTTTCTTAATAAATAGAGTGATTCAAGAGGAAGGTTTTTATGTATATTACATGCATAATATAGTAGAGAAACACTGATAATTTTAGAGGTTTCTAATGTGATGTCGTAAATAAACACATTCTTTTTGCGCTTACATTGCAAACGCTGGCTGAACCATACGAGATAGATCAAAATAATGTACTACAGTATTGTACACCTTAACAAGGTCTACAAAAAAGTCCTCGATGGTATATGTTTACCGCTAGGTTAAGGTTAAGCAACGTTAGGTAAGGTTATTAAATAGATGGGTAAACTGATCTGTATGAAATTTTGTGTGCATATCGGGTAGGTCTGAGCTTAGAATAGATCATAAAGTATATTTCATGCCGCTGATACCTTGATTGACGAGGATATATGTAGAACGAGTGGCGGGTGCAAGAGAGGGGATTTGAGGAGGTGGTTATGAGTTGAGCGATAGGGGGAGTTAGTTGGAGCAATGGGGGGAGTGAAGGGGAGCAAGGTGGGAGAAGAGGGAGGGAGATGTGGTTCAGAGAGGGGACAACGGGGAGAAGAAGAGGTGGATTGTGAAGTGGACCAAAGCGGGAGAGGAAAGATAGAGGAGAGAGAGAGAGAGAGAGCATACAATTAGATTTTCCTTATAGGAGAGATAGAGAGATGGAGAGAGAAATAAATCAAGGGAGGAAGGAGAAAAGGGGAGCAAAATGTAATAAAAGCGCGGGCAGAGCTGCGCGGGTCAGCTAGTTAGATTATAAAATAAGTATATTATTATGCACGTTCAAAAATATATTTTGTTCGCATGGTGAATTCAAACAAGTAGGATTAATTCATTTGAATCTAACACATTAAAATTTGTTAAGCTCTTAATGAAAAAAGCACCTCAAACACGGAGTATACAAGAGGTTTTTAGTGCTGCACTTATGAACGCGTGTTTTTTAGTTTTAATGTGATGTGAATCGGATTTGTAAAGATAAATCTAATAAACCCAAATACGACGGGTTTAATAATAGAAACTCCAGTGTTCCATCATCCACCTTCTGAGCGAATAGAACGCGTTAAAACAATATTAATGAGCCAAAACTCGATGGGTTTCTCACACCAGCTCGATGTTACTATATTATGGTATAGGTAGCCTTTGTGGCGAAGCGCTTACTTAGCAAATCAGAAGTCCTGGGTCCCCACGGGGAATAACTACTTTGTGTAGTTGTTCCTAACTGGCTAGGACAATGCAGGCCGATCACCTGAGTGTCCGGAAAGTAAGATGATCCATGGGTTGGATAGGCATAAGTAAAAAGTCTGTCCAGCGCCTAATCTCTCCCCGGTCGTGTCGATCTTCATAACGGATTGTGAGAAGGTAGAGGGAGTGCACTTGTGTCTACGCAAGCACTAGTGGATTATAATATGTATCTCTCGCGTAGGGCTGATCTTGTAAAAGTTTGGCTACGGTGGTTGTACCGGTCAGTCCAGGAAGACAGTATATCGGTCCAGAAGTTTACATAGAGGAGAACCCAATAAAAGCGTGTTATAAAATATTTTCGAGGTTGGCTTTAACCGTCGCTATTGTGGTAAAAGATACAAACTAACTAGGAACGGAACAAATATTTATTAACCATCGACTTCGCTTAATTTGATCGAACCGAATATTGGTATAATTGAGCAATTATTTCTTACCTTCATCATAGTGATAGCATGAAAACACATGGTGTCTCTAAGCGTGGGATGATAAGGAACATCGGGTATGTTGATGCGGTATCCCTCCGCTGTCGAGCTGCGACTGTGCCTTGATCCACTGTCCTCCAGCCTCTGGACTACCACCTGGCGATAAATATCAATACAACACTAGTACACGCCGCATGCCGGTGAAGTGACGTATTACTTGTGCGCATATTGGTGAAGAGAATTAAAATAAAAGCGTTTTCTGAATTTTATTTGAATTCGTTAACATTAATTTATTATTGCTGATACAATGCTGGTAACAAAAGTTTAAATGAAAGAAGGAGACCAAGACTGACATTTATGATGCAGCTAAATCTCTCGTGCTGTTTAAGGTTCAATATTGTACGTTTGTAATATGTTAAATATTTCCCAAACACATATTTATTGATATCCTATATGAGTAGCTTATTATAGTAAGTTTTTCAGAATCAGAAAAGCTATTCTATTACCTCCTATGAACCAACATTACTTTCTCATTATTAGTCAAGCTTTAATTAAGATAGCTATTAAAATATATGCAATTAAAATCCATGCATTTGTGTAAGTAAATATATTCGATTACTGGATTTATCATCCTTCAGTGTAATTCTGGAAATCAGCCGCTGTACTACCTATTCCACAGGTAGCAACTAAATCGGCCGCAGTGTTCTTGCGTGATAGATTCATTTATAAAATGATAACTACATCGTTAAACGGATTCACAACTAGTAATACAAGGTCACGATATTGAAGAATTTGGAAAAAATTAACATTTCTTCCATACTTATTTGTAAGCAAATACGATAATTATACATAACTACGATGATAGGTACATAATTTTCTAATGACTCAAACCCGGTACATTAACAAAACGATGCAGGTCAACTAAATTATACTAAGCACTTATCACGTAAGGTTTTCTATAAGTGGTAAGATCTATGTTATATTTTTAAATAAAATAAGGTAAAAAGTGATTCTAATTATTTGCGAAACGTCTTTATACTATGAATACAAAGGCGATATTCGTGATAACGCATGAACAAAGTAACATGATTAGTGCTTAAGGGGGTAACATGCGCCAATGACCTTGAGAATCTGACCGCTCCGGCCGAGAGTTGTCATCGTAGAGGGCGCTACCAGCAAATATGAATATTACATTTGAAAAATTATAGACTAAAATATGCAGATGTGTCAAATTAAGTTTTGTTAATTTTGCCTATTCCGTTATAGAATGAAATTTCAATAAAATTATATCTATTGCAAATATACTTAATAATATCACTTTTGAATGTTTTGTTGATTATGTATACGTAAAATAAATGACTGATGAATTATTTAAATGCATGATGAAAACCGATTTTAACTCAAAGCTTTTTGTCATTTCATAGTGACACGAAAAGAACAAGACTGATGCAGTTTAAGAACGGTAACCCAATATTTAATATCTTGATTTATACCTTGGCGTGCTACCTAATTACAATCTGATAACAACAACTTACAGTGGTAACGTAGTTGACGTGTTGCGTCAGGATATGGATTATTGCATTTCATATTCCAAACTTCATATCAAAGGTTCAGTTCGTCTATTATAGAATGGCCAATACCTGACTAGTAAGACTTATACATACTTCTATTATATTATTGGTGGTTATTAGTTAGGTCCGGTTACAACCGGAACGCACTTCGACCCAGCTGAATACATTGTGCCTGCCATTCGGAATCCATATGAATTCGTACTACTTATAACTTACAGTAGTCATAGCGGATTTTTGTGTGTCTGAAGTTAGGGTTGGCGAACCATTGCGCAAGTACAGTTGTGAGTACTGAATACATAAACATAAAAATAGCTACTGCGCAGCGTCTTGCAGCCAACTTCAGACACACAAAGATCCGCCGTGACTACTGTAAGCGTATTTGAAATGAAACTATGCACAAAGTTCTAAGGTTTCTGTTCTGCACGTCAAAACAAAAGCGTTTAACAGAGCCTTCAAAATATAGTTTTTTTTTTCTTAAAAAGTAGATTTTTTTCTTAAAAAGGGACCTTTTTAATATATTTCCTGAGTTCCAAATTCTCTAACCAATAAACATCCATCTGATAGTTAAGCTTTTTGATCCCTGGAAAAATGAACTGAAACCAAATTGATGATTGATTGAGATGTTCGAGTTTGATAAAGAGAGTGACTTAAGATGCTGCAATGCATGCCAGTGGCCCTGATGAGACACTAGCGGTATTATTAAAGAAGCGTGTAACTGTAGTGTTTCCTATTCTAATGCGTATATTCTCTTTAAGAGCGGCACAAGTACCCGAATCTTGGAAGCTTGCTAGCATCCAACCTTACTCAAGACCAGATACCCAAGTCGTGCAAACGTCGACCCAAGTCGTGCAAACCCAAAAATCATAAATTATTGTTATTGCGACAATTAGTTCCGTGATAAAAATTATAGCACCCATCCATCTCCTCCCATTGGGTGTCCGTAAAAGGTAACAAGACAACGAGCAGCAGCGTCTTTTTATTGGATTACCTACCACCTATACTGTGATTCCCAACCGCCTGCCAGGCGTGGGGATTATGACAACCCCTCCCCTCCAAGGGAGAGAGGACCTTTGTTGAACAGTAGACGTTTCGGCTGCTGATGATGATGTTGATGAGTTCCGCGATCGACTCCATAATGGTCATCCAACTAAAACTATGATAAGATACTTAACTTTTTACATAATTAAGTACAGGTCAAAATGACCCAGACTCAAGACAAACAGATTATGTTCATGCACATGAATGTTTTTCCTGTGTGGGAATCGACCCCAAGACCTTAAGGGCAGCGGCCAGGGTAGTAAACTACAAAATCAGCTGACCTGTGTTGTTATTCAATATACGTGGCTGCCAAAGGAATCCGTAGCACTGTTTGATTGAACGCACGAATTCAGTAATAGTCTTTTTTAGTGTAACGTCATATTATGAACGTAACGTAACTTCATCTTGAGTTCTGTACCTCTTGCGGGGTTTGAACTACGCGGAGCATTTGACATTGATTGTAATAAACAATCTGGTTTTAGACTAACTAATATATTATTATTATTATTAATATGTTAGTTACTCTAAAACCATATACGGTGGTATTTTTTCTCGTGTCTGCCAACAACACCATCAGTTTATTGTTACGCAACTTAGTTAAGTAAAAAGGTATTACCTGATAGTAATCGAAGCACCCACCCATAGAAAAGTCTCTTCCTGTCCCTGTCATCCAAAACTATAATTATAGCCTTTTTTTTGGTCCAATAGTTTTTTTGCCAGCTACAGTGACCTTCTACTTATGTTACACAGCGGAAGAAATCTAAGATTAAAGTGGCGCCACCTAGATAGCACACAAGTACCCTTCCAACTTAACCATCCAGATGTCTCAAAAGACGAGCAACTGTCCAATGCAACTGTCCGTAGGTAAGCGTGTTGCTCACCACCAAGCCAACCCATGTACTCGACTCGTTGCTAAGTTGCAAAAACCAACATGATAGTAATAATAACACCGTTAATGTTTTGACAAAAAAAATCATAATGTAAAGGATAAATGATATCATAATGTATGTCATTTTGTTGACCTACACGGTATAAAATACGATTTAAATTAGTAAGATCATATGATTCTGATACGCTTTAAAAGATAGGCATAATACTCGGCAACAATACTTTCGCATACTCTATGATGAACCAAAAATATGGTATTACCATAAAAATATATTTAATTAAATATACATGTATAGATTTCATTTGAAATGATTTATAATGTTATAATTATACCATTTGTAACATATCTTAATTAAAAATATGTTCAAAATCCTTTAAATTAATTTCCTCTTGTCAAAAAAAATTCGAGCACGTCCACCCGGCGTAACAGTCCACGAAGGACTGATAGAAGGCGATCGCGGGGGCGCTGCAAGGGGAAATGCATAGCGTACGTGGTTTTTCTATAATTTCTTGTAAAACATGTATGAAATTAAGAAATGTAATCAATACAAATTGTAGAATAGATTATGTGCTTTTTAATAGTCCAAGTTTGACGTCTATCCGATGAACGGATGTTGAACGCTAATGCAATTCATATCCAACATAGTACATTTTTTAAATACATATTGCTTGAAAACGTTATACTTAATCCAATATCTAATCAATAAAACTATTTGCTGAAGATCTGAGGTATAAGTACATATAATTTTCATAGCCAATGCAATAGCGGATTGATCCATCGAACTCTTTAAACTAAGGCTATTTTTGCAATTTTACCGTTGTTACCCCCTTAATAACTTTATGAAAGTGTCAAACGCGAAACCGAAACTTGTTTGATGCAGACTCAATACATACCTACCTACAAGCTAATGTAACAAACAGTAACAATTCCGTGTAAATTTGATTTAAAGGTAAAATAAATCAAGAATAGCTAATCAAGAATAATTTTAAATTCTCCAACAGCCAAGTGGAGTAAGTAAATGTTTAATATTACAGCCCTTATTAAAATCATTGACGCCGGGCACTGCCGTGCAGCAGTGAGCTGAATTTGATGGAGGCAACTGTTTACCCGCAATATTATCGATATGTCGACAATATCGCCAGATACACGTAAGTTAACATCGCGGCAGCGGCCAAACTGAAAAAATGGGGCTGGGCTGGTTCTGTCCGCATGGCAGAAAACTGTTGGGAATTAATTATCACAGAATGGACACCTCAGGAGTTTAGACATCGCTATAGACGTGATAAACAGTGAAGCGATGAGGTATAGGCGTTTAAAATGGAGTGGATAACGAAATCTGTAAATAACCGAAACTTCGTAAAAGGGAAAGGAGACATTTGCCCAGTCGTGAAAAAGTATTCGTAATAGAAAATTTAAAAAACAACAGCTTATTTTAATATTTACGTAGGAATCGGTAAGTCCACAGTATATCTAAAGATGTACTAATTTGTACTAAATTAGTACTTATAGCCTTTTCCGAAACACTTATTGAAAATCTTAAGAACATATTAACTTGATAGTTAGAAATTTAATTTTGGTTTATTAGACATATTACGCAATAGCTGACTGGCGTTAGTGTTCTGCGAATTTGTAAAAAATAGTGTAGTGGTAAAAGGAATTTCCTCAAAGAAAGGTATTGAGCCCGTTTTAAGTGGTCAATTAACGGAACTTTATTTTGCACGTGAATTTGAGTTTTGTAGTTGGTTAATTACTTTAAACCGGCTATCGTCATTAAAGTACGTACCTACTGTAATATAATATGTTAGATAGTTAGATAACGACATCGCCCGCCCAATACTGGGCAGTACGGGCGTATTGTGATACTAAAATCATTTAATTTTATTTCATAAAAATGTAAAGGACTTATAAAATACCAATTTTTAACAAGATTTTTTTGTTTATGATACATTAGTAGGTAACACAGGGTTAAAGTCTAGGAAACAAGGGAAACAACAAAAATAAAATCTAAAATTTAGTACCATTTTGGAGAAATACTAGTCACCCGATGCACTGAATATAATAAGTTCTAGTCATCACGCACGTCACATTAAACACGGAGATAGGTCATTGCTATTTACCGGACGCAATCTTACTGCTAGCGACTATTAATATAATTTTCGTAAAGGAAGTCCAATTAACCTTCGAGGATATATTAACGTTTCTCAATAGGCTTTATAACTGTAGTAAGTAGTTCGCTATGTTCGAAAATAAAGCGGTATTTTTCATTATATTGGTTGGGTATATTTTAGTTAGTGCAAAGCCTATAGGAATTACATAATGTTGTATTTTATTTACGCGAATACTACACATAAAATACAACTACTTTTACGGATATCCTTTCCCGACGTTTCCTTTCTCCCATAGTCACGGGAGGAGTAAGATGTTGAACTTCCTTAAGTCACAATTATGCTGGTGTAAGTACTTTCAGATCTTCTTAATTATTGTTGTTTTTAGTTTGTGAACACGTTCAGGATCGCACCCGCCATTATATCGGATTTAATAAAACTCAAATCCTCACAAAAGAACACCGATTCCTACCAAGGATGATTCGTATGGCTACTGAAAAAACATCCTAATTTCAATAGAGAAGATGCTCGGGTACCAAAGGATTGGGGTCCTGTCATAAATATAATTAGGTAAATCCATAAAACAAGCAAAACATTGCAGGGCCTCAAGATACCTACTGTAAGCTCTAACTGCGTAGATCAGACCAACAATAATAACTAAGAAGACCTGTGGGTACACCGGCATAATTGTAACATAAGGAAGAAAGAAGAAAGAAAAGAAAGAAATATTTATTTATGACACTTATGCCCGGTTTCTGAGGATCTCAGTTAACTGTTCATTAGCTATTGGTTCAATAAAGTTATGTATAAGATAAAGTTAGTTTAACTGTCACTGAGTTTCTGAGTACACCGAAAGGCATTCAATAACTATGAGACCGATAAGCAGTGCAATAATTCGACGCTAGATGGGTCTTTTTCTCTGATCAAATTTAAAATTGATTTTAATGTTTTATATAGCCAATATTACCAGTTCTTATTTTTATTAACATTTTTCCGGTATAAATAAGTGCTCAAGAATGATATTAATTAAGTAATAATCAATTAAATTCACCGAAAGTAGTGTCACCAAACGCCGTTAACTCTCGTAGCGCTAGTGCTTCGTAAACAAAGTGACATACAAAAATTCAATTTTCCGCGGGCTCCCTGCGCGCGCACGCTGCAGCAGCGTCAACCTCAAAAACGTCAATTTTGATGTTGAAAACAATAATATCATTGGTTGAAATAAAGTTAGTTAATAAAGTTTCGTCAAATAAAGTTATCGAATAGATAAACTGCACACATTGGTCAGTTAAATTGAGCCAAGTTTAAACGGACTTTATGTAACAATTCGAGGTTCGGAAACGCAATGCGTCAAGTTATCGAACCAATAGCGCTAACGAATAGATAAACTATCGATAAAAGTACCTCAGAAACCGGCCATTACATACGTAACAAACACAGAAGAAAAAAAACTATAAGTACTGTAATATAATTATATTTATTAATTTTTTTAATTTTTTATTAGGACGTTCAACATCTCAGTCCTTCCGTAACCATGGGTGCTGCAAATAATTCGAAACGTCAGGAAAGTAAAATTTAAAATAAACCGCGATTAATCCGTAAAAGTAGTTTTATTTGAGCCATCGGTATAAATGAGGAATGTTTTAAGTTTAATACCTACTCGTATATCTATCGGTGGCATTAGGTACGATTTGAATGCGGTATTTGGTATTCCAAAACCAGCTTTCGAATAAAAACAAAACGGGAAGGGTTTTGTTAAATTTTATGAAAATCTATCTTTTCAGCCGTTTATTTAGTTTATATAGGTTTCTGGGCGGCATTTCTTTTTATTTAAACTAATATTTACAATTATAAAATAATATTTTATTCTACGTGTGTTAACACCCACCACACACGCAAACTCGCACGACCCGATATGAATAGAAATATTATAAACGTAGGATTGCCGAATAATATTTATCTACTTAAGTACTTATACTTTTATAGTCGACAATAATTTAAAAATTTGGATATACATATCCCGATACTTTTATAACTAGTTAATGAAATTATACACATATTATGGGAATAAGTACCTAAAACTTCACTAAAAACAATCAGGAATAAAGAAAAGAAAGAATTTATAGTGTCTATTTAAGTTTTGTTACGTACGTTATACACACAATTAACGGAAATATCTTCTGTTGACACTTACCTACTCGTAACGATTCCACCCTGTATACTCAAAAATGATAGCTCATGCCACCTTAGTAATTTTAGTGTTGGTGTAGTGACGTCCATTTTTTCCAAACACCACAGTATACTTTGAAGTAGTTGCTGTTGTGTAGCTAATCGAATACAGTTGTAAGGCTATGTTCCTTTATTCGCAGAAAAGGAACCAGTTTTAACAACACAGAATTTGAAGAAATGTCGTGCCGAATATTTCGTATACCATGTAGTTGCCTACGGTAGAAGCTCGCTCACCTTTAAATGCCAGCCTTATGTGAAAGATTAATCGAGAATGTTATGTGTTACCTCGACTTTCAGCGCCGGCGAAGAGACTGGATCGCCGTACTGGTCCCGAACGAGGACCGGCACCGTGAGTCGCACCGAGGGGCGCGCGGGCTGCGCGGGCGCCTTGAGCTCGCAGCGCGCAGGCTCGACGCGCGGCGTTGGCGCCAACCAGCGCGCCAACCGCCCGCCCGCTGTGCTTTCCGCGCCCGCCACGAAGTCCGATAGGAACTGACGCTCCGTTGACACACACCTGGGGGGCGATTCTTGCTTACTTCGAATCGACTTCGATTACGAATCTGCAATTCGAAGCCTATCTCTACTAAGAAATCTCGTAACTCGAAGTGATTTTCTGAACTTTTTTGAACTTCGAAATTATCTCTAATCGAAGGGGGAAAATGTTACCATAATCAAAGATAAACGTCGCGCGAGTCATTCCGGTTTTTTTTACCGGATGGGATGTTTTCAGTAGAAAAATATATCTTTAGAGGAATTCACGTCTATAAAATGTTAGAACAAAATTTTGAACGGTTTTTAACATAATTTATCATAAATGAATGCGTAAATAAAATGCGTAAATAAAACATTTAAAATAAGTTAAAATTTCCAATTAGCTATAACGGAATGCACCTCATATTGGCAAAAAAAAGTTAATGTCAATATAATCTATACTTATAATAAAACTGTAACAGGTCCAATTCTGTACATTGAAGATATTTTGAAAATTATATTTGGAGGGCATTCTATAACCGATACCGAAACCGAAAATGTATTTTTTTTAATTTTTGTCTGTCTGTCTGTCTGTCTGTCTGTCTGTCTGTCTGTCTGTATCACGGCTAAGCATCACGCCGAAACTACTGAATGGATTCAAATCAAACTTGGCATGATTTGAGATCTTACTACGAGGTAGGACATAGGATACTTTTTATCCCGTAATCTAGCACGGTTCTTTTGGGAGAGGGGATTAAAGTCAAAACGGGTACTTGGTTATACGCTTGGTCCGATTTTATCAATTTTTCTTTATAATATAATAAATATTAGTAAGGGAACACTCATAGAGAGTTGTTATCAAGGTTTTGTAATCGATCGGGTTAAGCAACGTTAGGTAAGGTCATTAAATAGATGGGTGACCGTTTAACGCCATTTGAACTAAACGGGTCCAAGTAAAAAGTGGGTCCCAGTTTTTAACCGACTATAAAAAATGAGGTTATGTATTCGATGCGAATGTCTGTTATTCAAAGTTTAGTTAGCGTAAAAATTGCGCAGGCGGAGCTGCGTGGGTCAGCTAGTAAATACTAAATACACAAAAATTATGTTGGACAAACCTGTATGAATGTTAGTTCTTACTGAGTAGTCTGTGGCTGTACGGTTCTAGTATCTTTGCCTGTCTTTCGGCGAAGTAAAATAAACTAATAATATTATTTTATAATACAATACAATAATGCTTTATTTCTCGAATCAATGATGACAATATAATCTAGGAATACGGTACTCATCCTAAAATTATAATCATATATAATATAATCAATAAGCCTAAAATTATAATGTTTGACATTTCTTGTGATTCAAACTCGGATGACGTCTCGAATGGTCTTGACCAGTCGAAGCATTTCGAGCAGCTAGCATTCGAGATATGTTGGACTCGACATGTCGAGAATAGCATTACTTGATTTTTATTCGCCAAAAGTTCGAATTCGAATATTTTGTCGATTTCGTGATGGAAGCGCGAGAATCCCAGAACATAAATATCTTGAATCACGATCGATATTGTATTTGCCCGACTGCCCCAGAAGACGGGCTAAGTTTTTCGAAAGAACCTTTATGCAAGTAGGTACTTATTATTTATATTTCTCTGGCACGGCGTTGGGTGTGAATATTATGTTACAACGGCGAGCCTGTTGGTCTAGCGGTTGGACACCCTGGCCGTTACCCAACAGGTCGTCGGTTCGATTCCCGCCTAGTGTCAGGGAGTTTATCTATTTAAGTATGTATTTACAAAAAAAGTATATAAGTATCAGTCGTCGGGTTTCTATAATACAGGCTCTGCCTAGTTTGGGATCGGATAACCGCGTGTGCATTGTCGTAGAATATTAATATTATTTTTCTTTTATTTTTATTTTCTCGGGTTTTAACACCCGAACTTTTAAAAGGCTTGCGTGGGGATGAATCCAACACGTAGAGGCCTGTTAGGAGAAATTAATGTTATGGAAGACACTTGTCAGGATAAACTGCTGGAAATAAGATACTATGAATAGCAGTCGACTCAGGCAGGTGTAGGGACTATTATCAGTACCTAGGTATGTGAAAAAATTCTAGATGTTTTTGAGAGGCATTTGGGGAACTAAACCCTGGGCTATTGTAAAGGGCCGGGGTCACTTGCCATAATTAGTATACTAATTATATTTTGGCAAGCGGTGACTCGCCACCCACTAGATGGACTCTCCATATGGCCGTCAGAAGAAGACAGAGTGCAACACCGGTGTGAGTGGCTCAGGGGCTCAGGGGTGTCGAGAGGTGTGCTACGCTCCATAGTTACTCGCGTCGTTATGCCCTTTAACACTTCCAACTCTGGACAGCCAAGAGCTGAGAGTCCTGCTGGCCCCCTTCGGTTTCCACTCGGCCGACGAAGACACGCCGATGTAGAGGCCATAACCTACATAGTTTTATACTAACATCATTCATGTTTCTTCAGGAACAATTTATCCAGTCGTAATGAAATTTGCATGGAATCATAACCGTAGTTTACTCTCTCAAATAAAGAAAGAATCATCGAAATCGTTGCATAGTTGCCAGAGATAATGTAATAGAAAACATCAATTTTATGGTTTTTACCAGAAAAAATTCCTCCACACCGTTCATGGTTCACCAGGAAGTTCTTCTCCGGTTGTGATAAAATTTATACAGATTCATGATAATGGTTCATTCTTTCGAATAAAAAAAGAATAATTGAGATTGGTAAACATTTGCCAGAGTTATGACCATTTTTGTTCCTTAAAAAGCGACAGAAATGTCATCTTTTAGGCGTTTTTACAGTTTTTTCTGACGCTCCATTCTTGTTTTTTCAGGAACTACTTATTCGTACGTGTTTCATGGGAGCCAATCAGTGGATCGGCCTACCTGTACAAGAAAGAATTTATCACACCGGTGCATAATTGCCAGTTTTTTTATTTTTTTTATTTTAGGGAATGATAGACGCTGCTGGCCGCAGATGGCCATTACAGCTTCACCGGACAATAGGAGGCGAGCGCTTGAAGCGCTCTAGCCTTTACGGCAGAAGTAGCGACGAGCTCAAGGGCACCTCAGGGAGGCACGGCCTCGGCTTGGGCTGTCGCTTAAGAGAGGGCTGAGTTTACCACCGGTTCACAACTCGCCCCCACTGAGAAGAACCGGCAAGAAACTCAGTGGGGTGATGCACGTCGTTGCGGTCGCATACGTACGACCCTTCGGCCTCGCCGGCGAGACCGGTGTCTGATAATTGCCAGTTATGCGATGGGGTTAAGTACCTACCTAGTTATTAGTTAAATCCGTTTTATAGTTTTTCCGCGAAACAAGCATAAACATCCATCTATCCAAACTTTAACGTTTATTATATTAGTAGGATTATACCTTCTCTTATAGACCTGTCTGTGTCTCTACTTCAGTTTTATTCACGGCTGATGGAATACGATAATTACTTGATCGGAACCAGTTCCATACAAGTAAATAAAAAGCCTCGATCGGAACCAGTTCCGTACAAGTAAATTAAAAACCTCGTACAGAATCAGTTCCGAAACTCCGGTTCTATAAACGGCCGAAGCGGCGCAAACATACAAAATAGAAAAATATATCCTACAGTCGAATTGAGAACCTCCTCTTTTTTTGAAGTCGCTAAAAAATGCTAGGAAATTGTAATGTCGATCTCGACCAGAATGCACAATTACAACCACCGCATAATATAATATTATGTAGACTGCAAATGCCTTTGTAAAGATCACTCACCACCTACCTATTATATTCAATGGGAAACTTGAACAAATTTTGTTTTTTAGTGTAGGTATAATAAAGATTTTAGACTCGCTTAGAGGAGTTAGAGGTACCTACCAAAAACAAAAAAGTTAGAATATGCACAAATTATCTAGATATTTTAAATCAAAAGTTGACTTTTCCACGTTGCCGCGAAAACGCTCATGGACAGCCGTGACGTCATTTCTTTGGTTTGACGTACAACTAAGTAAATTTTCATGGCGATTGGTGAGTGAGTAAAGATACTACCACTGAATATCAATATGTTCTCATTACACTTTTGAAGACTAATGTAATCAGAATGATCCCCTAGAGTTATCAGTTCAGAGAAAATTAATATTAGGTATCCATAAAAAAAAAATATGTTGCGGAGCACCAGTCACAAGACAGGCCCAGGACAGACAGGTCTAGTGGTAAGACACCCTGGCCGCTACCTACTATATCGTTGGTTTGGTTCCCACCTTGTGTCTGCGTATTATTTATCAATGTATTTACAAAAAAGGAGGGGGCTCCTGGTGATATGTGGTGAGGTTTTAAACTACCCCCCCCCCCCCCCCCTATCCAAAATCACGTGTATTTTTTGTACAAAATTTCAACATGGTTTATATTGAAATTTTCGGAATATTATCTTTAAAAACAGGTAAGAACTTAACTGATTAAATGTTGAAGGGGAAGTCGTTGCCGGCAACAGTGAGTCAAGGCGACGTGCCGCTGTTTGGTTTAGAAATCGTGCATTCAACGAAAAATAAATACACGTGATGTCTCATTATACCCCTCCCCCTCCTGGTGATATTTCGTGATTTTTTCGGAACCCCCCCCCCCTTTCGAGCCTCACGTGATTAATGGACGATCCCTAGCCAAATGCGAAATTGCGGACGAGTTAAACAATGGGTTGGTGCAAACTCTCCAAGCAGTGGGGTCCAAGTTCTTTAATACCCCACGCCGTAATAAGCCTCAGAAGCTCTCCAATCAAACCATTAAGTTAATGGAAACCCGGACTGAGATGAGACTTCAGCTGATATGTCGGAATATGCTAAACTCAATAGACGAGTCTCGAAATCCATGCGACACTACTTGCGTTCCTATAATACAGCATGTATTAAGGACGCAATTGAGCGGAACAAAGGCTCTAAAGTGTTCGCAATGAATTCGTCTATTGGGCGAAGCCAAGTGACCAAGCTGAAGATCGACGACGGCAGTGTCATCTCATCGAAACCGGAGATATTGAGAGAGCTCGAGAGGTTTTATGGACAGTTGTACATCTCGACACGAAAACCCATTGCCCGAACAGCTCAGAACACCAGAGCACAACTAACCCGACACTACACTGAAGACATCCGACATCAGCTTGCACAAGATTAGAATGGCTCTCAAACAGCTTAAAAACAACAAGGCGCCTGGTGAAGACGGAATCACAACAGAACTTCTGAGAGCGGGTGGAAAACCCATCCATACTTTTAGTCCTCCAGAAGTTATTCAATTCCGTCGTACTCTAGGGTACTACGCCAGAAGCATGGCACAGGAGTGGTGTGGTAGTGCTTTTCTTCAAGAAAGGCGATAACACCTTACTGAAGAATAATAGACCTATCTCACTCCTGAGCCATGTGTACAAGCTGTTTTCGAGAGTCATTACGAACCGTCTCGAGCGCAAGTTTGATGACTTCCAGCCTCCTGAACAAACCGGGTTCCGAAAAGGCTTCAGTACTGTAGACCACATTCATACGCTCCGCCAGATTATACAAAAGACCGAGGAGTATAATCGGCCATTATGTCTAGCGTTTGTGGACTACGAGAAAGCCTTCGATTCAATCGAGACCTGGGCAGTATTGCAGTCCCTCCAGCGGTGCCGCATTGACTATAGGTACATCGAAGTGTTGAAGTGTTTGTACAGCAACGCCACCATATCGATCCGACTACAGGACGAGAGTACGAAGCCAATCCCATTGCAGCGAGGTGTGAGACAGGAAGACGTTATTTCTCCGAAACTGTTCACAAACGCATTGGAGGACGTTTTCATGCTCTTGGACTGGCACGGATTCGGCATCAACATTAATGGCGAATACATCACTCACCTTCGTTTTGCCGATGATATAGTCATTATAGCGGAGTCGCTGGAGGACCTCAATACGATGCTCAGCGACCTCAGTAGCGTTTCCCAACAGGTGGGTCTTAAAATGAACATGGACAAGACGAAGATCATGTCTAATGTCCATGTTACACCCGTACCGGTAGTTGTTGGGAACGATACACTCGAAGTTGTAAACCACTACGTATACCTAGGACAATCTATCCAGTTAGGTCGGTCCAACTTCGACATAGAGGTCGCCCGAAGAATCCAACTCGGATGGGCAGCGTTCGGGAAACTACGCGATATCTTCTCGTCCGGAATACCGCAGTGCCTGAAGACGAAGGTTTTTAAGCAGTATGTGTTGCCAGTGATGACATATGGTACTGAGGCGTGGTCTCTAACGGCTGGCCTCTTAGAAAAGTTCAGAGTCACACAACGAGCCATGGAGAGAGCTATGCTCGGAGTTTCTTTGCGCGACAGAATCCGAAATGTGGAGATTCACCGAAGAACTAAGGTTACCGACATAGCTCTCAGAATCTGCAAGTTGAAGTGGCAATGGGCAGGCCACATCGCTCGAAGAACCAATAACCGTTGGGGAAGAAAGGTTCTCGAGTGGCGACCACGAACCGGATGACGCAGCGTAGGCAGGCCTCCAACTGGGTGGACAGACGACATTGTGCGCGTCGCAGGTAACCGGTGGATGCAAATAGCCAATTGTCGTTCATTGTGGCGTTCAAAGGGGGAGGCCTATGTTCAGCAGTGGACGTCTTCCGGCTGATGATGATGAGAATAAGAATACCCCTCAATATAATCGTCAGATATTAGACTACCGTAACTGGGACATCCAGTTGAACCTTCTGTATAAAAATCTGACACGCTGAAGTATTTCAATATGACGATTATTTTTTTTGCATTTTCAGAAGATCACTACGTTCTTGCATCACTACAAGCAAGGCATTATAAGGGTCCACTTAACATCCCCTCTGAATATCTGACACGCCAGAGTAATTTTTTTTTTAATTTTCTACCCTTACTGCTGGCCACCCCCACAACGCAAATCGGCAGATGAATATACCTTTGGTATCAGAGATACGTTCGGGCATCTAAACTATCAATATCTGACACGCTAGAGTATGTCCATGTAACGATTTTTTTTTTTACATCTTTGATAACCTGTAGCCGCTTTCCCCACCACTAAAAGGGGAACATGATAGAACATTTTATTCTTCTTATCAAATAATCTACAAAATCTATTAGGTCCCCACGACGCTCCAGTACTACACATTTAGCACTGCTGCTATTAGTACTTACTTACATTTTGTAAATAGTCATGCTTATTTTTTTTTTTATCTTAAAATTAATAAATCCCGCTATAATTAAACTAGCGCGATTGGTGGTGTTCCAAATCGCGTTCTATTTTACGTAACTTAAAGTTGAAATATTTCGTAAAAAAATTATAATTTTTGAAAAAAATCTTTTAGTAAAGCTCTTTTTAGAACTACACACATCAAAAGTGTCTAGGGATCAACATATATTTTTGCAATAACTTTTCTCCTGATTGATATTAATTAAAATTTTCTTTAAGGATTCATCAAATAAAGTGTTTTCGTTTGTCACAGTAACGATAAACCAAGTCACCTTTGCATTAATAAAGAAATTTGCCATTTTCCTAATAAAGGGATTTTTGACATTTGAACCACTAACACAAAAGTTCGAAAAAAAGACTGAAATAACAGTTTTCTTTAAAATTTTATTGGGTAACTTATACAATTAATAATCCGTGTTTCTACCGCGAACACTAACAACACAAGAACATCGGTTTGGCATACTCAAAATGAGTTCATCCAAATCACGCTGTGGAATGGCCGCCCATGTTCGTTGCAACAACAAAAAAAGGTCTTCTTGCGACTGGATACCCTCCATATTCGGCAGAGCTCTTCTCTGTAGCATATCCCATGCATGCTCAATCGGGTTCAAGTCTGGCGACTGAGCAGGCCAGGGCAGGACATTGATGTTAGCTGCGGCGAGAGTCTGTCTTACAACTCTTGCGGTGTGCGGTCGTGCATTATCATGCATTAACTGAAATAAGGGACCGATTTGCACTTGTAGAGGAACGATGACGTCTGATACAATCGTCTCAGCATAAATTTGAGCGTTGAGGTTGCCTCTGATCCAAATCAACTCAGTTCTTCCGCCGATCCAAATACCCGCCCATACCATGATGGTTCCACCACTATAAGGATGGACTTCCTGGCAGGATTTTAATCGCTGTTGGCGTCCAGGGGTTCTCCAGTGTCGTATACGTCTTGTATCCGGTCTCATACCAAAACGAGACTCATCAGAAAAGCACACGAAACGCCATTGTTCTTCTGCCCATTTTTTTGCCCAAAAATGCTTGATCCCTAGACACTTTTGATGTGTGTATTTCTATTGAATTATAATCATAATTTATCATTAGGATTTTCATGCAAGTTCCCCATTTGATATTCATGTTATCTCGGCAACCTACCCAGAGCTAGTCCCAGTAAATTTAGCCGAGTGTACATAATTCGGTTACGGCCGTAGGCAACTATTAATTTTCTGGCTGACCTGTGCAGAAGGGCATCAAGTGCACCAGACTCGTGTTACCGTGCAATCATTTAATTGAATAGAGCTTAGAGCTGCGATGGCTTTATAACGTCGAACCAACAATAGGCTTTTCCGAACACAATCCGGTAGATAATTACTGTCTAAATTAATATGTGATGCAGCAAAAGCAGCTTACATTCTTGAAAAGACAATGCAGCTTAGTATGCGCTTTCGAATAATTAAAAGTCGTGATGCACATAAACAGTCATTATTAACCAAAAAAGGGGGTCAGGCAAGTCCGGTCGTGTGTGGAGTACTATAGTCATATATGGGCTGGTGCAGCAAAATGCCATCTAGCAGCATTGGACTCAGTGGAGAGGCGTGCTAAAAACCTAATTGGTGACACTAGGTTAGTGAGGCCAATCCACAAAGCATACAGCACAGGCCGATTTCAATAACCTCCATACTCTGCAAGATTATGGAGCGTATATTGAACTCGCACCTCATGACATACCTGCTCTAGGTATCTCTAAATGCTAAATGATCTCCTCAGCAACCAACAGTACGGATTTCGCCAAAAATTGATCGACTGGGGACCTTCTAGTGTATGTCACGCACCAGTGGCGTGCACAGAAAGTAGGCAAAAATATCTGCCAGTTATCTGTACTATAAGCTATTTGTTAGTATCTTTAAATGAACTAACATTACAGGTGTATCTATTGACATTTAAAAACATCACGTTAATACCATGTCAGTACAAAGTCGTGTCGTCGTAGGCAAAGTCTTTTTGTGTGTACGGAGCATCGATATACTATGGTACGGAGCCAATGAATAACCTTATTACAGTTTTTAAATGCAAATTAATATGTCTATAGGATTTATTAACTTATGGGTAATTAAAATGGTACACTAATATACATATAGTAGGTTAAACAAGCCGAATAAGCTTATATGACTACCCTCTGTGCACGCCACTGCCACGCACATATGGGGCGAGGCCCTCGGGAATGGGGAAGCGCTTGCTGTATCCCTGGATGTATCGAAGGCCTTCGATAGTCTGGCACGCTGGCCTAATAAGCAAGCTTTCAGCGTACGGCTTATCCCCAGGTCAGATCTGCTGGATAAAGGACTTCCTGAATGAACGCTCTCTCCGATTTTTTTTGACGGCTGCTCATCGGAGCCGATGATAACTAATGCCGGAGTTCTTCAGGGGTCCGTTCTTTTCACAACCCTTCCTGCTACATATTAACGATCTGTTGATGATACCTAGTATCTATGGGTATGCGGATGACAGCACTGTTGTGGAAAGATATCAGCCGAGTGCTCGGGCCGGTAAGGATATTATTCAGTCCGAAAGAGAAGCCTTGGTAGAGCGCGCGAATCTCACACTTCAGGCAGTCTCCGAATGAGGCGATGACAATCTTGTGAGATTCAACGCCACCAAAACAAAGCGTGTCTGTTCAGCGCCAAAAGGAGTACGTTTAACTTGGCTCCTACTTTTCAGAATGCATCCTCGGAATACACCGACCGCCTGCCTTCAGTTGTTTGGAGTTAGAATTTCCTCAAACCTTAATTTTGGGGTATATGCGGTTCATTGAGTAAAAGGCCAAAGTAGCTGCAAGGAAGCTGGGTGTCCTTGCAAAGGCAGTACTTCACACCGGGACAGCTTCTGATGTTGTACAAAGCGCAAGTCCGGTCGTATACTGGAGTACTGTAGTCATATATGGGCCGGTGCTGCAAAATGCCATCTAACTGGTTTGGACTCAGAGGAGAGGCGCGCTAAGAGGATACTGGGTTAGTGGAAGCCAATCTACAAAGCCTAGATCACAGGCGCAGAGTAGCCAGCCTCTCGGTATTCTACAGGATGCATTTTGGAGAGTGAACGCAGGAATTGCATGACTTGTTTCAACCACCCTCTTCTATCATCGGACAACAAGACGCACTACGCATACACACCCTTATGTGGTGAAAGTGCATTCAGTAGGGACGTAACGATTTGCCTCTTCGTTTATAATAAGGACAGCTAAGGATTGGAACAAATTGTCTGAGTCGGTTTTCCCGCCCTATTATAATGTGGGTGGGTGCCTTCAAGGCTAAAGTGAATAGGCTTTTAATAAGCTAGTGTGCTTTACCATCTTCGATTGCGTAACCACTTTCCATCAGGTGGTTCTGCAGTCAAGCACTAGCTTATATTCCATAAAAAAAGACGTAGAGTCCTCCGTCACCCTTCTACCACCGGACGACGAGACGCACGGAGCATACGTACCCTTATGTGGTAAAGTGCCTTCAGTCCGTACTAAGAGATTTGCTTCGCCATTTATAATAAGGACAGCTAAGGACTGGAATAGTTGCCTGCGTCGGTTTTCCTAACCGATTACAATGTGGATGTTTTCAAGGCTAGAGTGAATAGGCTGTTAATAAGCTAGTGTGCTTTACCATCCTCCACTGCGTTGCCGCTTTCCATCAGGTGGGTCTGCAGTCAAGCGCTAGTTTATATTGAATAAAAAAATACCTGTAAGTACAAAATGTACGTATGGCTAGAGTAGTAGTGTTCGAAAGGTCGGGTAAACAAAATCAAAAATAATCCGCGATATATTCCCTAAAAATAGTTTTATTTCAAACAAGAAGGAGCAGCAAAATACAAAAATAAATAAGATTGAAAAGAGGACTAATAAAAACAAAACATGACAGGTTAGCTCCATTCCGTTACCTAAACGTTCCTTTGTTATTAACAGTTATTCATAAGCTAATTACACACTAGTCGACTTGTTGCTGGCAATAAGAATGGTTTACGTGTTTAAAGTGCACACAGTTGCAGGGGGCTGCGCTGCGTAGCAGCCACCCGCCGACCTCTGTATCTCGCTATGTATCACATAGTGATGTGCACTGTGCACGCAATGTTATCGAAACTGTATTGTTTTAACCATGACCAGATATTATTATCATTATCAGATAGATTATCAGTTACTCCATACTTTATAAGCATTTCATTCATATGGTCGGCGGAAAGGTTTATTTGTATTTTATAAATTAATAATATCCATTTCATTTTCTAAGTTTGATTTGATTACATAAATTTAATTATAAAATATAATTTATTAGCCATTTTGTTCGAAAACTTCTTGCCAGCTTATACGTAGTGACATAATCTCGTTAATGTAGAAATCTTAAGCTTTTTGATAAAAAAAATGCGATAAGTGGTTATGAAATTCCTCTCTTGATAATAACCTAAGTCCTAACACTACCCAAAGAAATTTGATGAGACCAAAACAGGTTTCCACCTGTTACCGCCTGCTACCTGTTCCGCCAGATCACACACATCTTTGACCACAAATCATCTGAGGGTGCAAGGTCAGGACAAATTATTATGGTGAATGCATTAACACTTCCCAACCAATTTCTCTCAATTTTTGATTTGTGGTCAAAGATGTGTGTGATCTGGCGTTATCATGATGAAATACCACTCCTTTTAGGTTGATTAATTCCGGTCAACGTCGCTCGTCGTCATCGATATATGAATATTTATAACTCTGTAAATTTACTGATTTCAATGATTTTGTTTATTTGATAGCATGAAACATTACAATGATTCTGTATGGATCTTATCACGACCGAATAAGAACTTTTAAGAGGAACATAAGTGATGGGGAGGAATTTATTTGGTAAAAACCATAAAATCAATATTGTTCACTGCATTACTCTGACAAATATGAACCATCTTAATGATTATTTTTTTAATCGATAGAGCTGAACTATTACAATCATTCCAGATAAATTTTATCACAACCAGACAAGTAGTTCCTGAAGAAACATGACGATATAGCTATATAGACGATATCTTCGACTACAAAAATGGCCACACCCTATCTAGACTATCCTACCGATTTCGATGGATTTCCTTTTTAGTGAATTTGGTGCTAAATAAACACAGTATATTTAGGTTAATTGTCACTTTTTAGTGTGGTGTCTATTGAAGTCAGTTTGGAACATTAATCTACAAAACAAACATTAGAAACCAAAAAGCTTATTCTGGAATTTGAATGTAAGTAATAGCTCAGTTCAGTCAGACTATTGTATAAACAAAAATAAAGGAACTCTACATACGTAAATACAGTAATAAGAACTGAGAAGCGCTCAATTAATACCTGATTAAACAGTAATTTATAACACTTTTCAATTACGAGTTAAGTATTAACCGTCACGTTCTAACATTTAACGCTTTATTAGTGATAATAGTAAAGTGGATTCGATGCTAAACAGTACAAATTAAATCGCATCATCGATATCTATAATTGGTAAGTGCGTCAATAAATGGCATCACTAGCAAAGGCCGCGAGACAACGAGTGCCGATCTGCGATACCGGCACGGCGGCAGTCTGTGCATGACACTGGTCGTGCGCGTACGGTCGCGCCCGAGCGCTGACATGGTGCCTACTCAGCTGCTCGCGCTCGCGCTCCTTTTGGTCAATCCCTTTGTTAACGCCGAAAATGAATATAGTGTGTGTAAAAAGCCATTCTGCACCTGCCTCCCCGCTACACATCCTAATTGGAGCCTAGTAAATTGTTCTATTCCGACTTCCGAGGTACTTACAAAATTTGTATATTTCATACATCCATGATACAAACAAAAGTGAACGTGCCGCGCCAGATGTACGATCGAATATACGTTGTACCTCTGCTTTATTCGGATTTCGGACTGGTTCTAGGAATGCAGTGACTGATGAAAAGTTTTATGACAGTTGTCACGATGTTTATTGTTATTTAATGACGAAGTTGCATCCTTTCTATCAGGAATTAAGTTTATTTTATACATTAGTTAATTAAATCAAACTAATGATAAATAGTTGACAGAAGGAAATGATAAATAACGGAAGAAGTGGTTTATTTAGATTCCCGGCACGTCGAAACATGTCCAAGGCGCACGACGAAAACTGTGGAGTAAATGTTGCTATAGAAAACGAACAAAACCTTGTGGCAAGCGCTGATTTAGTATAGAGTAGCATTTCGAAAATAGCACGTAGCGAATACCGACACATCCCCAATGGAAATTGTTTTGATTTGAATCATCGTCTAACTCCGACAGAAGTGCAGCTAAGCCACAATATTTTTATAAATATTACAAGTATGAACCAAAAGTATCTAACCAACAGTGCGAACTAATAGATTAAATAGCTTAATATTTGGATTGTTGCAATCTGCAATACTTAAATGAGATTAAAACTAACATCATAATATAGTCATCTGATGGCTGGAAGGAAAAAAAAACACAATGATATAAACAAAAGGAATCTACCTGGGGTTTAGGCCCCGACACCTTGTAAGCTTGCATCGGCAAACATCAAATTCTAACATATGATTATAGAAAGTGACTATGTAAACAGAACGTGTCACTCAAACATGTTTAACTGAACAATAATTAACGTTAATTCTCATTTAGCCACTTTTTTAATCTGATTATTTAGACTCTTAGAGTCGTTTATACGGTTATGTTTCAGTATTAAGTACGAGTTAATCAATATTTCACAACTCAATAACAAAACATTAAGTATGAATTGGCTTCGAGCATCGAAATAATCCGATTTCAAGAATAGGACTAGTGATAGGGATTTAGAATAGATTGTGGTTTGTGAGTGCGGCAGATAGAGTGTTAATTATTGCATTACTCACACACCTGAGTGAACGCTAAATTACACGGACAATCGTTGCCTTTGTCAATTAGATCAATTTTATTAATTACTCACATGGATCTATATTAGATATCGTTTGTAGCAAATTGAGTAAATAAGATTTTATAAAATTGAATCAATATAATTTCTTACTTTCAACATTTCTTCTCCACATTTTGCCACTTTTAACTGCTCAAGCCACGGTATATTTGTATGCACCTAGCTCTTCCTAGCGCTTCTTTAAATGTTTGTATAAGATAAAATATTTCTTTAGAGCAACGTAGAAAATATACATGAAACCAATAAGCAAAATCAAGTCATAACAATAAAATAACCTTTACAATGGTAAATAAGAATCGAAAGAATCAGGAGGTTAACTCTGGAAACCAATGTAATAATTCAATTTTAATTCCACCAATTGAGAGGCGTTGCCGACCTGACAGCACGTAGTACGAACAGGTGTAATTGAAAAGTGATACTAAGTGATACTTAACTGAAATTTAAATTAGTGTTCAGAGTAAACAAAATGGTATGATAATGAATGATTTCTACACACGACCCAGGGCACGCGGTCAGACCGAGAGTGGAACCCGTATCAGTCGCTGCTTCCCGACCCGGCTATTTGCGGTGACTGTCGGCACTCGCGCGCGAACGTTTTGTCTATCGCATACGTAAATATAACCTAAGACAACTAACACAAACATTCTAAATTAAAATACCCAATCCGTACAAGAAGAACCAGATTCATACACAAAATTTGACAAACGTAGCGCTTGGCGAAGTTTTGGAGACGGTTCAAACTAAATAAAAGCTTGTAAAAAATAGCAATATGTGTCAACGACCGGTTTGGCTCGCTAACGGCTTTGGGCGATGCATAAAATTCAGAGTAGAAATGTAGTATCTCATGCATTAAGGAAATAGATAGAGAACGATATAAACTTGTAAAATCAAGCATTTGCAGAGCGAAGCGTTGACTTCGACTACTGATAAGAAGTCCATATAATAGTTGTACATAGAATAACCAACAGAAACAAATTAGTTTCTTGGAATATTTAGAATGCATTAATATTTGAAGTCAGTTATGACGAGGCCGGATTGTTCCCCGTTAATGGAGCATTAGTCAGGACTCCGATATGATTCGTGGAGGTTTGGTGAAGCCACAGTACTGGACACCAATGGTGGCGCCGTATAAAACAGGAAGTCAATTACCGTCACAGTATCGTTGAACCATTGTCTGTAGGACGGGACCGTTCATGTCGCAGTATCGTTGGACCATTGTCTATATGACGGGACCGTTCATCTGCATGCAACATGTCCCACATATAATTTTATTTGAAGCAGGTTGTCCTAATCACGTAATGCTTTACATAGCATAACAATTAAATTTTTTTATGCAAAAATTCCGTGAAAGTATCCGAGTACAGTAAGTTTCTACGGAGAGAGAGACACGCTTTAGTTAGGTAAATATTACTAGGTAGTATGAAAGTAGGTAAATGATAATAAGTTACATGCCCAGTCTCAATTTTTTTTATTTAAATTCCATAGCTCTAAATGTAAAGTACTCCCTTTCAAGAATATCACTGACGGATCTTATATGTAGATATTACCTATATGTCATGCATGACTTAAAATTCATCAAAGCATTGACTATTAAACCACTGTTAAAATAGTTTCACTAGACTTACGAGTGTATGGATCACAGAGACCAGCGGTCTTGATTCGGTAAATATCGTCATAGAAACATAATTTATAGTAATAAAAAAAAACCGGTCAAGTGCGAGTCGGACTCGCGCACCAAGGGTTACATACCATCTTTGGCCCGATTAAAGTTATTTTACTATTCGTCTAACACTTCAGATAGCAAAAAACCAAACCGCAAAACTAAGTTTGTTTGTCGAGGTTTTTTTAGGAATACAAAAAAATAAAAATATTTTTTTTCTGTAAAATATAGATAGACATGTATCACCCATGTTTTTTGAAGATTTTTCCCTCCACTAACTTCGGAGATAAAGGGCTTTATCTCTGGTATTTTTTTGGCATTTTTGATTATCAGCCAAAAAGTACGTGACATAAACCAAAATAAAAATCAGCCCAAGCAAAGGCCGTGCCTCCTTGAGGTGCCCTTGAGCTCGTCGCTCCCCTGCCTTTCTGGCTGGAGCGCTTTAAGCGCTCGCCCTCTTGTCCGGTAAAGCTGTAATGGCCATCTGCGGCCAACAGCGACTGACCTCCCAAAAAAAGGCCAAAATCCTTGCTAAACCTTACTGATGTATCGATAAATCGATGTTTTTTCAGCGATATATCGAATCTGATATTGTTAAACAAAAATATCGATGCTATATAACTCGATATTTTTGGCCATACTGACTGATATTCCTATTATAATAACCATAGATAAATAAATGTATGTAATGCAACGGAAGTCCAATAACCATACTTTTTTATTTAGAACTAGCTGACCCGTGCACCTCCGCCCGCGCTTTTATTACGTTTTGCTCCCCTTTTCTCCGTCCTCCCTAGATTTATTTCTCTCCATGTCTCTCTCTCTTATAAAAAAAATCTTATTATATGCTCTTTCTCTCCTCTCTCTTTCCCCCTCCCGCTTCGGTTTCCGTCACACTCCCCCTCTTCCTCTCCCTGTTGTCCCCTCTCTGAACTCTCCCCCCCTCTCTCTTCTACGAACTTGTTCCTTCTCACTCCCCCCTTACTCAACCCATCACCCCCTCCTCGAATCCCCTCTCCCTCTTTCTCCTCTCTTGCACCCTCCTCTCGTTCTATATATCCTCGTCAATCATGGTATCAGCGGCATTAATATACTTTATGACCTATTCTCAGACCTTCCCGATATGCACACAAAATTTCATACATATCGGTTCACCCATCTATTTAATGACCTTTCCTTATGTTGCTTAACCTTAACCTAATGGCATGAAATATACTTTACGGCCTATTCTCAGACCTACCCGATATGCACACAAAATTTCATACAAATCGGTTCACCCATCTATTTAATGACCTTGCCTTATGTTGCTTAACCTTAACCTAGCGGTATGAAATATATTGTATGACCTATTCTACCCGATATGCACACTTTCATACAAATCGGTTCACCCATCTATTTAATGACCTTACCTAACGTTGCTTAACCTTAACCTACCGGGATAAAAAGTATCCTATGTCCGTTTCCTGGTTCTAAGCTACCTCCCTACCTTTTCAGCCGAATCGGTTAGGCCGTTCTTGAGTTATAAATAGTGTAACTAACACGACTTTCTTTTATTTAAATAGATTAGTTGTATAGTGATTGTATGTTCAATTTCACCGATAGATGGCGCTGTTCATAATGTAAATCACGCTAACATCGTAAATTACTGTCTAATCATATTCGATAATGAAAGTTCTAAGTTTTTCGCATCTTTTATTGTTGCGATTGTAATGCAATACCTATTATACACTACCTGGACTTGGGGAGTTTCATTAAAATTTCATGAAAAATCTAGTTTGGAATCGCTCGGGATTTACAGATTTTAACCATTCAAAGATATAATGTGATATTGCTATCAGCAAAGTACTTAGAACAATACAGAAATCTAATGTAAATGTCCTGGGTGTACCGGACCGGCTTACCCCTTACAAAAATTGACCCTACGCCACTGCCATATCTTATGCAAACTAAATGTCTGCTCAGTCCCTATTGTATATAGCGTAATAATACATATCTTAATGATTAACTGATCAGTCTATAATTACCCTATCCACATACAAAGGAAATTACGTGTAATATGTGCAAGTAATGTTTCACTGCTTAGCCCCTATGAAACATAGCGTGATGTTTTATATACCAATTTATACCTTGACTTCTACACAACACATCAGTGAAAGTCTTATCAAAATCCATCCACGGGTTTTCAAATGATACCTGGACAAACAGAACGACAGACAGACAGACAGACAGACAATAATTCCAAAAAAAATTGTTTTGGCCTCTATGTCGATAGTATAGTATCCCCACATAGAAATTTTGGAAAAATATTCAATGTACAGAAAAAGTGCTCTTTGAGTTTTATTATAGTATATAGATAAAATCCGCGAATCTACAATGAAATAGGGGTATGCATAACGTATTCAAAAATGTGAAAATAATTTCTATAAAATTTTGGTTTTGTGGCAAGAGACTTTCTTGGTCATTCCCCTTTACACATATCGAAGTCTTCAAAAAAAATTTTTTTTCTCATTTGCGAATGGGTTGGGTAAGTAAGATCTAAATCTATTCCAAACCGATAGCCAGAGATTCCTGGAATATAAAGGTGTGACAGACAGACAGACAAAGTCTCACCATAGGGGTTCCTTTTATTAACCGGCTTCAAAAAGAAGGTTCTATATTCGACGCGTATGCATGTACTATTAATAAAAATGCGTAATATTCACACAATAATATGTTAGTCTATGTGGGCTTCTAAACAAATGTACCAAATCTAATGAGTGTATGTATGAATGTAGGTTTGTCCAGCGATTTCTCAGAAACTATAAATCCGATTGTGGTAATTCTTCTTTTGCAATAGTTTTAGTATCTTTCAACTTAGGGAAGAGTAGATACAAGTTTCATCAAAATCGGTTCGGTAGTTTTTTAAGGACAGGATATGGACTGTTAATGTTTCCAGCAAGTTACTCTAGTATAGCCGTTCGAGTTGCATGATAACGTGAACGCAAGTTAAAATGATGAATAATAGTGAATCGCATTTCACCATATTCCGATTAAGGTAGCCAGAGAAGTATATTTTTGTATACAGTTTATATTAATTGATTTGATGTAATGTAGCCCACATACTGCTGTTATCATAATAGCATAAAATTCACTAAAAAGTGATAAATAAAATCGGATATTAATTAACAGCCATAACGGTATTCTTAGCACCGACTTCAATATATTTTCGTTACCTAATGCTTTTTAGATCATTTTATTTAAAGGCGGTTTTTATTTTTCCTGATTTTTTTTTTATCTTTTAGGTATGGAATCCTAAAAAGGACCTGAATTAATCAACAGAAAAGGAGCAGTCTTTCATAATGATGACGCCAGACCACAAACTTCTTTGGCCACAAATCAAAAATTGAGAGAGATTGGTTGGGAAGTGTTAATGCATTCAACATAATATAGTACTGACCTTGCACCCTCCAATTTCCACCTGTTTTGGTCTCATCAGATTTCTTTGGGTAGTGTTAGGACTTAAGTTATTATCAAAAGAGGATTTTCAAAACTACTTGTCGCATTATTTTTATCAAAAATCCTAACATTTCTACAGCAACGAGATTATGTCACCTTATTACGGAAAGCAAAAAGCAAACGCCATTGTTACCACAATATAATGAATTGACAATAAAATATTAAAAAATGAACCGGAGTCAATTTCTTTTTAATATTTTATTTTATACTAGCTGACCCGCGCAGCTCCGCCCGCGTTTTTATTGAATCTAAACCATTCTCGAATCCCCTTGAACACACACACAAAATTTCATCAACATCGGTCCAGCCGTTTAGGAGGAGTTTAGTGACATACACACGTACAGTAGAATTATATATATAAAGATATTTTAGTGATATTTTCATACATAAAGATTGGACCATCGAAGACGGTAAAATTATCTAGGTAGGTTATGATCGCATTATCATCTACATAGTTTTTTACATTATTCATATTTTTTCAGGAACAATTTATTCGGTCGTAATGAAATTTGCATGGAATTATTATAGTAGTTTACTCTCTCGAATAAAGAAAGAATCATGGAAATCGGTTCATATTTGTCAAAGATAGTGTTTTAGAGAACATCATTTTTATGGTTCTTCTTCTTTTTCTTCTTCTATTACAGTGGTTCCTTCTTTCGAATAAAAAAACATTGACATTGGTAAATATTTGCCAGAGTTATGACCATTTATGTCCTTAAAAGGCGACTAAAACATCTCTTTTAGGCATTCCTACAGTTTTTTCTGAGTCGTTATTCTTGTTTTTTCTGAAACTATTTATTCGTAAGTAATATTTTTTTTTTTTTGGGACCCTATCGGTGGAGCGGCCTATCCGCACATGAAAGATTTTTTCAAATCGGTTCATAATTGCTAGAGTTATGCGCGAACATACATAGAAAAAAAATACAGTCGAATTGAGAACCTCCTCCTTTTTTGAAGTCAGTTAAAAATCGTACACGTTTCATGACTCATAACGAACGTTACGAAACTTAAAAAAAAATAGAAAGCAGATGAACTTAACAACACTCATATGGGGTACAACATGCAATCTATGCACAAAGTAGGTACACATTTTCTTACTACTCTGACGAGTTGTGAGAACTAGTGAGCGAAGTCGTGCATCGTAAACAGCTTTGTCCCTACACCTGTTGCTCGAGAAATGGAGCGGAGGGTGTTTATTATGTCGACTCTGAAGTCAGTGTAACAGAGATTGCTTTAGAATAAGGGCTACAAATGCGGGCCATAGGAATCGGGACCGTGTTTCTACATTACTTTTTATTCTTAAAGCTCTCACATGCATATTTGCCCGAATGCCGCAAGAGGAGGGTTATGTTTTTCGAGAGCATGTATGTATGATGTCTATTTCTTTGGCACGGCCTACAGCCTAAACAGCTCGATGGATTTTGACTTATATGTCGTTAGATTCGTCGTAGTTGTGGGAGTGACATAGGCTATAATTTAATTTTTTCAAAAATTAAAATGGTGTCCGCCAGCCGCCATATTTTATTTTACTTACTTCCAAAAACATCAAAATGGGTATGAAATGAAAGGTCTTAATGAGACGATATACATGTGTATACGTATTATGTATGTATAATGTCAATTAAGACCATATTGTCTGTTCGCAGTTAGGCGTTTTATACTTTTATAATTTATACTTGTTCATGATATTGTGTGATCACAAGAACGATAAATGTGCAAAGAAAAATAAGATTAATCTTATAATTAATTAGACATCTTGGACTGAGAGCAATCTAAACTATCGCTGTATCGCTTCGCGTTTTGTTGAAAAAATAAAACAAACTGGAACACCTCTTTCTCGTAACTAAACAACAAAATAGACAGATCTAGAGGGAATAAAAAGAAAATAATCATATGAGCCGGCCTCTGCACGCATCGTGATCGCGGCGCGGCCGGGCGGGAGCAACGGACAAACCATAAAAAAACGTAATGAGAGATCGCTTCCTGCGACGGCCGTGGCCTCTACTACGCGATATTCTGATACGCGCACCACGTCGACTATTTAAAACTTTTTGGGATTCGAACTGTGATCGTAACTAACAATAATAGTAGCGGTCTCGTGGTCTGATTGTTACTGAAATATTTTCATGTGGATTTTGTGGATGACTTTATTCTTTTGATTTGTATTAAAACGTCAACAAAAAAACGTACAGCAGTGGAATTAGGATCTTGGGGTTAGCAAAATCGCACTTTAGGAAGGTATTTAATCATTTTTTCCCCGAATGCCCCAGGAAGAGGGTTAAATTTTTTCGTGAGTAGGTATGTATGTATATACGTATGTACTCGTATGTATGTATGTTTGTATGTCTATTTCTTTGACAGGGCCTACAGCCTAAACGGCTTGATGGACAGTGACCAACAATATGTCGTTAGATTCGTCGTAGTTGTAGGAGTGAGGGTATATTCCAAAAAAAATACTAGCCGGCCGGCATTTTGTATTTTTTTTACTTCCAAAAACATCAATATGGGTATCAAATGAAAGGTGTTAACGAGACGAGGTGAAATATATATAGGTACTTACATGTGTAATGTTTTTTTTTGTTTCTACGCAGTTAGGCTTTTTGTGCTTCTTTCTTTATGTCGTTATATATATATATATATCCTCTTCTTGTTCTTTCGTTTATATATATATAACAATAAGCCAAGGCACTGTGAGATATAAGATGAAATGTTGGGTTGGATATCTATATCTATACTTATAATAAAACTGTAACAGGTCCAATTCTGTACATTGAAGATATTTTGAAAATTATATTTGGAGGGCATTCTATAACCGATACTGACGCCGAAAATGTAATTTTTTAAATTTTTGTCTGTCTGTCTGTATCACGGCTGAGCATCGCGCCAAAACTACTGGATGGATTGAAACGAAACTTGGCATGATATGAGTTAATACTCCCGAGGTAGGACATAGGATACTTTTTATCCCGTAATCTAGCACGGTTCTCTTGGAAGAGGGGATTAAAGTCAAAATGGGTACTTGGTTATACGCTTGGTCCGATTTTATCAATTTTTCTTTATAATATAATAAATATTAGTAAGGGAACACTCATAGAGAGTTGTTATCAAGGTTTTGTAATCGATCGGGTTAAGCAACGTTAGGTAAGGTCATTAAATAGATGGGTGACCGTTTAACACCATTTGAACTAAACTGGTCCGTGCTTCGGAGCGCAAGTAAAAAGTGGGTCCCAGTTTTTAACCGACTATAAAAAAGGAGGTTATGTATTCGATGCGAATGTCTGTTATTAAAAGTTTAGTTAACGTAAAAATAGCGCAGGCGGAGCTGCGTGGGTCAGCTAGTATAATTATTTAAAAAAAGGCTCTTAATACAAACATCGTAAAATCTGCACAACCTTTTTACAAATTAACGACAGAAATAATAAAGTAGCCATGCTGTATAAATTTAACGTCTGATTAATGCATTAATATTGCACAGGAATTTGATTTAACAAATCAGAACGCATCTGCAATCGATCTTATGATATACAAAAGAAATAAAATGAATTAATCGTTTCTATTAGCTAAAGAGAATAGCTATAGAAACGAATAATAATAATAACAAGCCTTTTAAAAGTCCGGGTGTAAAAGCCCGTGTTATAAAAAATCAAAAATAATAATAATAATATCAAAAAAAAAAAAAAAAAAAACATAATCATGAAAAAGGCATCAAAATCAATCATGAAAAGGCAGAAAATGCCTCAGGCATTAAGTCCGCCTATGTACTAATGTGCATAAAGTATTAAATAAATAAATAAATATCTTGGGACAATCCACACACGGTCATCCGATCCCAAACTAGGCAGAGCCTGTACTATGGAAACCAGACAACTGATACTAATACTTATATACTTTTTTTTTGTAAATACAAACTTAAATAATTATGTAGATTTCTAAACAAGTGATAGAATACATAGCGCTTAGAATATCCTTTAGTAGTAATGATTCCTCAAATTGTGGTAAGCCCAAAATGCACTGTTTTATATGCTTTTAGTACATGGTATTCAATAAAGTTATAAAGTTAAGTTATAAAGTACAGGGTTTCACAGTTTTGAACTTTTAAAGCGAAAAGTACTGTATAGTTAAGTATTCATGTCCATATTAAGAATTAGAGCTAAAGCATTATGACTTATAAGCGCGCGCAGTCTCCGTAACGAGAATAGTTTCTAAAATTAAATCAACAATACATTGTGGTAAACGGTATGTGCAATTTTATGCATAATAAACTACACATAAGGAGTAACAGAAAGGCCTCGTTCGCTACCGCCACGTATTGTACTCGGGCATAATTGTACGGCAATCATAACAACTGGCGTGATATCAGAAAACACCTACTTTTTACTCGAACTGCCAAGACACGTTACTTTTTCTAGGCGTCTTAACAACAAAACAAACAAATAACTTAAAAAAATATAGCCAATTTATACAGGGTATAAACGTTAAGTGTCAACGAAATTTGTCAGTTAGAGAGAGTAAAGTAGTACTCTATTAAGAAAGTACCGGGAAAATATCAATAATACAAAAAATGTTAGTTATTTATACAAATTTATTTTATCACCTTCAAAGTATGCTCCATCAGAAACGATACACTTACGCCAACGAATAATCCCATCATCAAAACATTATTTAAACGCTTTTTGCCCGGAATTGAGTTCAGTTCTCGCCGCGAATTCTCTTTTATGTCTTCTACCGAATGAAAACGGGTGCCACTAAACGGTAATTTGAGTTTAGGAAAAGAAAGAAGTCGGCTGGAACTATATCTGGTGAACAAGGTTGCTCGATTGTGGAGATTTTGGACAAAAATTCGTTCACAATGATGGCCTTGTGCGAAGGCGCAAGGTGGTGTAAAATCCAAGATTTTTTTCACAAATCTGGCCTTTTTCGTCAAATTTGCCCTCTTAAACGTCGCTCACACTCAAATAATATCCTTTTTTTACCGTTTGACCTATCGGCATGAATTCCGAGTACCTACACAACACCGCGATAGTCAATGAAAACAGTCAACATGACTGACTTTGATCGACTTTGGCGCGGTCCTTTCAGTTTCGACGGAAGGCGCCACTCCGAAGCTTGTTGACTAGTTTGCATGTAAAACTCGTAAACCCACGTCTCTTCACCAGAAACAATTCATGAATGTTTCGTAAATGTTGAGTCGGAATTGACTCGCTTTAGCATGTCCTCAGCGACTCTTATGCGATTGAGGTTTTGGAGAAAATTCAGGTCTTTTAGGACTAGCCGAGCGGCAACACGTTTCATGCCCAAGTGATAATTTAAAAAGGTACGGATCATAACTCGGAAAATCGGCCGCTATCTGTCTCAAACTTGAATGAGGATTTTCAGTCACTATTTCCTTCACGTTTGCGATGTTAACTTCAGTTACAGACGTTGATGGCCTACTAGAGCGAGGCAAATCTTCCATCTCATCTCGACCGCTTTTAAACGCTTTGTACCACTCATAAGCGTGTGTTTGATAAAGTCGATTCACCATAAGTCTTCTGTAACATTTTCAGTGACTCCGAACACAAAATTCCATTGGCGATGCAAAATTTAAGACAAACTCTTTGTTCGATTTTTTGTCCATTATGAAATTCGCAATACACACTAGATATAACTAAAAAAGCACTGTATTTAATCTAAATAACAGATGCAACTCAAATCCAAAATGGAAAAGATTTGTGCCAATCTAACAAATCATCCATTCCCGATACTTTTATGACTGAATGTAATACACAAATTGAAACAGATAGATATAGAAAGAAAATAGGTAGGTACGAGGTAGGATTGCCGAATAAGGTCGTATTAAAAGTATTTAATTCAACATTTTGGATTATATCCTGATTATTTTTTGACAAATTATTAATGTCATTTTACTCACTAGTGTCTACACAGTACAGTTTAGTTCTAGGTATATCTGTTTAAGGTTTAAGTTTTGTAATATCAGTATGAATTTATGAAATATCTACTGTTGACACTTAACGTTTCCAGTTTTCTCTCTCACTTATTTAACTCTACCAATTAATTGTCTTTAGTTGGCCACCTGTCAGCCGTCACTCCTGTGTTTATACATTTTTTGTTTCGATTTTGATCTTGTAAAGAAAAACAGGATATATACTACAGAAATACAAAACATAAACAAGTCATATCTATGACAATGAGCCGTTAATAAGTTTTCGAAGAATACTGTAATACTATTAACAGTTCAATATTAAATTATAATTGAAATTATTTATGCTCCTAATATAGTTGAGTTTAATTTTGACAGCATATCGACATCGAGATACAATGGAGTGCGATAGCATATGACACCACGCCATTGTAACTACAAGGTCGGAGTATAAAAACTAATATGTACAATACCACCAGCTCTATACCTACACATAATATAATTATTCAATCCTTAAGCGATGTTGAAAGTAATAGAAAAATTATTATGCCAGTCCGCTTCCGTCAAATAAACATTAGTTTGATATGTGCAAAAAAAACCGTTCCAATAATACTTACGTAGGTAACCTTTACGTTTAATAACGTATCAAACAATCAGCATTTGAAAATCTCGTCAGCAAAAGTCGGTAATTGTAAAAATCAGAGCTAACTCGTTTCTGTGGTGACTCAAATGGCTCTATAACACTTTAAGTGTGAAGAATTAGTTCGGGCTGCCGCAGATGGCATACTACTACCTTCTCCGAACATGATAGAGTTCAATATAGAGCAATTTGGAACTTGTTCCTTGTTCGCTTCGCGACGCAAATCTGGCTAATTGACGGCCAATGTAGGAGATGAACACTGAGTCCGGACCCGAGAGGTCGCGAACTTAAATACACACATCAAAAGTGTCTAGGGATCAAGCATTTTTAAGCGGATTTCTTGAGATTGAGATGTGGCTTTGTAATAAATTTATGATTTTATAAATTTATATGGATCCTTTTTGGTGCATTTCATAATTTGAATCAGGAACTGTGAATCAAATTCGAGTAAAAGATGAAAATCAGCTGTCAATATTTTCCCTATAAAAACATACAACGCATTGAAGACATTATTAGTGCTACTGTTTCCCTACTACTGATTAAAACCAACGTTATTATGGAGCGGCGACGTCATTTAAGCAGGGAAGAAATGCTCAGAGCCGTGGGAATGATAGAAGCTGGTTCCCGGCAACGTACTGTGGCTTTAGCTCTGAATACAAGTCAGAGTGTTATCAGTCGACTTTGGACACGTTACCGAAGCACTGGTACCGTGGCTGAGCGCCATGGAGGACGGTATCGCTGCACCACACGGAGACAAGACCGATATATTCAAATCTTAACTCGAAGAGCTCCAACAATAACTGCCATGATGTTAGCCGTGAGGCTTCATCACTCTTCAGGGAACTTAATTAGCGACCAAACAGTCAGAAACCGCTTGCATGAAGTGAACCTTCATTCCCGAAGACCGCTACGGGTACCACCTATAGCAATGCACAATCGTAGGATTCGATATCAATGGGCTCTTGAACACAGAAATTGGGCAGAAGAACAATGGCGTTTCGTGTGCTTTTCTGATGAGTCTCGTTTTGGTATGAGACCGGATACAAGACGTATACGACACTGGAGAACCCCTGGACGCCAACAGCGATTAAAATCCTGCCAGGAAGTCCATCCTTATAGTGGTGGAACCATCATGGTATGGGCGGGTATTTGGATCGGCGGAAGAACTGAGTTGATTTGGATCAGAGGCAACCTCAACGCTCAAATTTATGCTGAGACGATTGTATCAGACGTCATCGTTCCTCTACAAGTGCAAATCGGTCCCTTATTTCAGTTAATGCATGATAATGCACGACCGCACACCGCAAGAGTTGTAAGACAGACTCTCGCCGCAGCTAACATCAATGTCCTGCCCTGGCCTGCTCAGTCGCCAGACTTGAACCCGATTGAGCATGCATGGGATATGCTACAGAGAAGAGCTCTGCCGAATATGGAGGGTATCCAGTCGCAAGAAGACCTTTTTTTGTTGTTGCAACGAACATGGGCGGCCATTCCACAGCGTGATTTGGATGAACTCATTTTGAGTATGCCAAACCGATGTTCTTGTGTTGTTAGTGTTCGCGGTAGAAACACGGATTATTAATTGTTTAAGTTACCCAATAAAATTTTAAAGAAAACTGTTATTTCAGTCTTTTTTTCGAACTTTTGTGTTAGTGGTTCAAATGTCAAAAATCCCTTTATTAGGAAAATGGCAAATTTCTTTATTAATGCAAAGGTGACTTGGTTTATCGTTACTGTGACAAACGAAAACACTTTATTTGATGAATCCTTAAAGAAAATTTTAATTAATATCAATCAGGAGAAAAGTTATTGCAAAAATATATGTTGATCCCTAGACACTTTTGATGTGTGTAGTACTGGCGTAAATATTCAAGAACTGTTAAATAAACGTTTTAATATTACAGTTGCCTTATTATTAATACATATTATCATTAGAGTTTGTAAGCTAATCTATCTTAAAGGTTTGACAGTACCGTCATATGTAGAGATAATTCAACTGTATCAATTAAACATAACCAAAGGTTTCACTTCACAGGATATTTCGATATTAGATTGATGTTCATAATTTGGGTTAACAAACGTTCTTGCTATGTTTTATTCGCATACCAAAATGTATTTGGATTGTAAACATGGTTCTCGCAAAGGAACACGCAATCTGGCATCCGCACCCATCTATTGTTCTAATTGACCTATGCCCCACCACAGTCGCCCGAAAGTCTCCGGTCATTGTTTTCGACGTCTTCCGTCGGTACCTTCTAGTTTGCAAAGAACTGGCGAATTAGATCGCAACCAGGGTCGCGTGGCAGGTCATAAGTTCCCAAACCATTACAATATTATCTCGTTAGGTTTAACTACTTGTAACTGCGACCTATATTATGAAAAACAAGTTACGCTCTCCTCTCGTCGTGTGGTGCACCTACCTAACTGGTTTTGTATGCAACGCATTTAACTGACGTTGGACGTTCGAACAGGTTTCTTTTGGGGAAACCGAAAATGAACGGCAATAGGTAAACATTAATTTATTTATTTCACAAAATGAAATCAATTAAAAAAATAGGACTTTTTGTCTAGTGTTCGTTATACTTGACTATTGAGCTTTAGAAGGTAGGTACTTGATATCTTGATGGTGTTAGTATATAATATTATAAAGAACTCGCGGACCACTTATAGAATAGTCACGGTTGTATAGCTGACACGACAGATTGCAAAAATGATACGAGGAACGAAGACGTAACATTTATGATAAATAAATTTCACAGCCAATAAAAAATTGGGTAGAGATCAGTAGCATCTGGCGACTAGGCGGCATCGCTTCGTCGAGGCTACACCGTAAATGGAGACCACTTACAAAACAAAAATGCACGGACTCGACGCATGAGTCAGGCTGATCGAGTGCGCAACGCCATAGTCAGTATTATGGCAACTCTGAGAATGAAAAAGTCAAGGCGGAATGTGTTCAAGTTATTAAAACCATTAAATGTTTCATGAGTCAAAACACTACATACAACTATAAATTAAAATAATCATACAACCACGACGCGTCTTTTACCTTTTTCTTGTGAACGTGCTTACATACCTATCTAATAAAGTTTTTAAAACTTCTGTTAACGCCGTAGCTCGTCAGAGACATATGAACAAATTCCACCTGAAGTAGGTAATGCAGTCGTGCTCCTATGGGTGTCTATCGTACGTGTTTATTTTGTAGGGCATAAGAGCGAACGCTCGCGTCGTCGGCTATTTGTTTCACTATAGTAACATAGGTTTCCAGTTTCCAGTCCGCCCTACGGAATAGGCGGCTAATTCGAACAATCTTCCAAACTGAACTCATGTTACCGAGTAGAAATTAACAACGTTCACTTGAACAAATATTTATGATATCTGTTATGAAATTTAGAGCCGTGCATTGTTCGGAATATCTTACGTGTGAGTCATTCGTTATCTGTGGCAGTGGGCATGACGGCGAACGACTTGATAACAGCCATTATATGCACAAGACACTACCATTAGACAGATATACTTATAGCGTAGAGGGATGTATTTAAAAATCAGTGCTGTTCAAAGTTCAAATGAATTTTGTATGAAGGCACAATAGCAGCAAAACAAATGCATCGTTTTCGTAGTGTCCTCTTGTTCACATTCCCCACTATACATGTAATTTAATCAGCTGCCCGTATCCGCTGAACCCCTGCTTAATGGGCCACCCAAACAGTAGGTACTTTAACATTGACCTATTTTATCACTTTTATATAATAAAATATTTCGCGTATAGGTAAGGACTATAAAAAAATTGTTTTGTGGTAAAGTCAATATGTATATTTATTTTCATTTCTCCTGTTCGGAAAGTTTATTTTTCATCGGTCGGGTGGAAAATTGCGTTTTTTATCTCTAGGGCGAAAGTATTTTTTTACTTGTGTCGATTAGCCATAGAATTGAAGATAATTCAGTTACATCAATATGATGTAACTAACCAAACAAGAAACGCAGGTTTTTGAGAAAATTTCAAACATAAATATGCCCGACAAAACATAGAGTTTGTCTTTTTCAAATTGTTCCAATTTTACTTGAAATTTTAACTGATTATTCTTAATAATATACCTGTTTTATAAAATGGGCATTTAGTATTTTACTTTCCTCATAGTCGAAATAAAAATTAGTGTTTAACTCGGGTGAAATTATTCATTTGATCCTCGAACTATTGGCTCTCGGGTGAAATTGGTCACTTTCAATCCTTGGTTATCAATCTACTATTCCTTGTAGTAAAAGATATATATACTTAAATGAATTTATTTTCTTGCTATAATAATAAAATATTTAAAAAATGTCTTCAAAATACGCCGCACTAAAATAATAAAATACGCAATCATTGGTTCTAATGGTTTACTCTCTCGAAGAAAAGAATCAATTTACTCGGTAAATAGCAGTCATAGTTATGACCATTTTTATAGCTTAGTTAGCTTCAGGTATTAACCAAATTATTCCAATGCGCCATTCATGTTCCTTTAAGAACTACTTGTTCGTTCGTAATACATTTTTGGGCTTCTTTCAGTGGAGCGGACTTTTAGTACAAAAAAAGAATGATTCAAATCTGTTCATAACTGCCAAAGCTATGCGTGAACATTAATAAAAAATATATCTATACTTATAATAAAACTGTAACAGATCCAATTCTGTACATTGAAGATATTTTGAAAATTATATTTGTAGGGCATTCTATAACCAATACAAAAATAAAATAAAATGTATTTTTTTTTTAATTTTTGTCTGTCTGTCTGTCTGTCTGTATCACGGCTGCGCATCACACCGAAACTACTGAATGGATTCAAATGAAACTTGGCATGATTTGAGATCTTACTACGAGGTAGGACATAGGATGCTTTTTATCCCGTAATCTAGCAGGGTTCTTTTGGGAGAGGGGATTAAAGTCAAAATGGGTACTTGGTTATACGCTTGGTCCGATTTTATCAATTGTTCTTCATAATTATAATAAATATTAGTAAGGGAACACTCATAGAGAGTTGTTATCAAGGTTTTGTAATCGATCGGGTTAAGCAACGTTAGGTAAGGTCATTAAATAGATGGGTGACCGTTTAACGCCGTTTGAACTAAACGGGTCCGTGCTTCGGAGAGCAAGTAAAAAGTGAGTCCCAGGTTTTAACCGACTATAAAAAAGGAGGTTATGTATTCGATGCGAATGTCTGTTATTAAAAGTTTAGTTAACATAAAAATAGCGCATGCGGAGCTGCGTGGGTCAGCTAGTACATAATATGTGTGATACAATCGAATTGAGAACTTCCTTTTTTTGAAGGCAGTAAAAAATTAAAGGCCAGGTAGCGATTACTTTATTGTTTTTAACAATAGCAGCAAGTGTACAATTTCATAAACAAGTTAGTATAGATAAACACAGTTATCAGATAAACAAAGCACCGTTATGGTATTAAACACATATTGTCGATCATTTGCAGGCCCACGTCAACGTCACGGCCCTATTTTATAGTTATGTATAATGAAAATACTAGGTTTACATCACATTGAATATTCTAGGTAGCATGTAGTAGTTTACATGTCGTATAAGGTTCAATTCGATTAGACTCTATTAGGTTAGTACACATTCATACTCTCCGTGGGGTGCCGGGTTAGAATTGCATCTCCCCGTCTCCTCTCGTAGGGTGTCGTAAGAGGCGACTAAGCGAGAACAAGAAGTCGGGCAGCAGTGTCTTTCTCTTGTTTTTATCTTCCACCTATACTGCGATCCCCAAGACGCCTGCCAAGCGTCTGTCTGTCTTATCTAACCACTGCACTGTTTTTCAAAATCTTATTTTTTGGTTACAGAAGTTGGAAATCGGTGAAGGTGATCTACCGCCTCATACGACGGATTTGATCGTGACCGGCGGTGAAGCAGTGATGTTTGGACCACATTCTATATCAAGTTTTAACGATCCGAGACAAATCTACGTCTCCAGGACAAAACTCGTATTGGTGAAGAAGAACGCAGCAGTGAAACTAAACATCGTCAACTTCTACCTGGACGTGGAACATTGTGAGCTGCTTCGCATCGAAGAAAAGGCTTTTATTGAAACAAAAGGTAAGTTTATACAAATGTTTACGTTTGCGAATTCAGCTGAATGCGATTGATGCCAAGCTAAATAAAATGTATTATAATCGCGTATAAGGGCTGCTTTTTCAATCTCTCGATCAGCGCTTACCAACCTGTCCGTGTGTTTAAGAATGATCGTAGGTGGGGGCGCGGGAACAGACGATTTCAAAAGAAAAATGAATAATATCTTAAAATGTAAAAGGGGGGCGTGAAAATCTCAATTCTGGTTCAAGAAAACGTACGGTCTGGTCCGTGACTTAAAAAAGGTTTAGAACCCCTGCTCTAGATTTTATTCATCGTTGATTGTAAAAGACCGATAAATAACTGCGTTATGTCTTCTGTCATTCACTACTTGTATTAGGCATTGTAGTTGTATGTGACATTTCTTTTTGATAGATTAATAGTTGCTCCAACTGATATTTTTTTATCTAATTATTGAAAAATCAGCCCTAAGTGAGAAATAGTCACGGTATTTTGTATACATAATAAGGCAATGTGGTGCATGTTCCATTGTTAGTATTGCGTAGCGAAATTATGTACCCAAGAAAACATTGAGCAAATAACTTCAAAGTTATACAGATGAATCAGAGTAAAATTAAATATACAATAATATTATACATATTCTAATGCTATTGCTAACTGACTGGAAGGTCTTATTCGTTTTACCTATAATCCATCGAAGTCAATGACAACTTGGGTTTTAATATTTATTTTATAACTGACAATCAAGTATCGCTATAAAATATTTGTAAATAGATATTTTTCAGTGACTATCACATAACTACAGACCTACCGATCGAAAATAAATATCACCGATCGCTCAATCACATCCATAATTTTATGTAGCTCGTAATATTAAGTAGAAATGCTAAAATAGTAGTAATGCTAAATTAAGAAATGATGACTATAATAATAAACGGATTTACAAGCACATGGTCCGCTTCTATGATGGTAATTCCCCGTATCTGTCCGGATTATGCAACCGTACCTACCCAATAATTGGCTTATTCATGGAACCAAACGTATCTGGCATTTCGCACAACCTAATCGGGCTTTATAAACATAAATGGTACACTTAAAATATCCTATTCACGAAGATTATTTATTCACTTTTCGCTTATGTCTAATTAAACAGGTATAAATTATAAAAGCACAAAAAGCCCGACTGCGATCAAACAAAATGGGCTTAAATTACATTATACTTACATACCTAAAAAGTTTAAACATGTCATAAATATTTCAACTTCTCTCTTTATGACCTTTCGTTTGATAACCATATTGACTTTTTTGGAACTAAAAAAAATTACAAATTGGTGACTGACGGCCGCCATTTTTTTTAAAACTTATATGCCTGTATGTTATGTAGTGCTGTAACAGCTCAGTGGGCGAGCGTATGCCTTGGAAACAAGGTGCGCAGGTTCGAACCCCGGCTCGCACCTCTGATTTCTTTAATTAATCATGTGCAAATCGTCTTTGTGCGATTGTTACTAGCTTTCGGTGAAGGAAAACATCGTGAGGAAACCTGCATGTCTGAGAAAGCCTAACTGGCTTTCGAATGACGTGTGAAGTCTGGCAACCCGCACTTGGCCAGCGTGGTGGACTATGGCCTAAGCCCCTTCATCTTGAACGGAGGCCCGTGCCCAGCAGTGGGACATTAACAAGGGCTGGTATTATTATATGCCTATGTCACTCCCACAACTGAAACAAATCTAATGACATATTATAAGTCACAGACCATCAAGCCGTTTAGGCTGTAGGCCGTGCCAAGGAAATAGACATACATACATAACTACTCTCGAAAAACATAACCCTCCGCCTGGGGCATTCGGGCAAAACCTTCGATCATAATATAGTCTAAGGGCAAAACATAGCTCTCCTCCTGGGGCATTCGGGCAAAACCTTCGATCATAATATAGTCTAAGGGCAAAACATAGCTCTCCTCCTGGGGCATTCGGGCAAAACCTTCGATTATAATATAGTCTAAGGGCAAAACATAGCTCTCCTCCTGGGGCATTCGGGCAAAACCTTCGATCATAATATAGTCTAAGGGCAAAACATAGCTCTCCTCCTGGGGCATTCGGGCAAAACCTTCGATCATAATATAGTCTAAGGGCAAAACATAGCTCTCCTCCTGGGGCATTCGGGCAAAACCTTCGATCATAATATAGTCTAAGGGCAAAACATAGCTCTCCTCCTGGGGCATTCGGGCAAAACCTTCGATCATAATATAGTCTAAGGGCAAAACCTTCGATCATAATATAGTCTAAGGGCAAAACATAGCTCTCCTCCTGGGGCATTCGGGCAAAACCTTCGATCATAATATAGTCTAAGGGCAAAACATAGCTCTCCTCCTGGGGCATTCGGGCAAAAAATAGTAAGTTCTTCAAGTGCCGTCGCAAATATGTTGTACTGCAATACTTAATAGAATTAGTGAATCCAAATATCTTAATATAGAATGACGCATTTTTTATATCAACACCCTTGTGTAGTCTACATGTCCTTTGGTCGTTAACAGCTGGCCTTTTAGAGAAGCTCAGTCACACAACGAGCAATGGAGAGAGCTATGCTCGGAGTTTCTTTGCGCGATAGAATCCGAAATGTGGAGATTCAACGACGAACTAATGTCACCGACATAGCTCTCAGAATCTGCAAGGTGAAGTGGCAATGGGCGGGCCACATCGCTCGAAGAACCGATAACCGATGGGGAAGAAAGGTTCTCGAGTGGCGACCACGAACCGAAAGACGCAGCGTAGGCAGGGCACTAGGTGGACAGACGACATTGTGCGCCTCGGAGGTAACCGGTAGATGCAAATAGCCAATTGTCGTTCATTGTAGCGTTCTAAGGGGGAGGCCTATGTTCAGCAGTGGACGTCTTCCGGCTGATGATGATGATAGCCTACATGAAGCGGCAATGTAAGTATTGTCCGTGATGTTGCTCAGAGAGCAACGGTTTTATGTCTGTGGGCTGGTACAGTGGCGCACCGCCGGATGAGCTCGGTCATTGGCTAATATTGAAATAGATTGAAGACGTTCATTATTTTATTTACTCTGATTGTGCTTGTACGTGCGGTGAATATGTCATAAAATATGTTCTATTGTGTATAAAAACTCTATAACGCTTACAGCCATATCGTCATATTCAAATTATGAACTCATGACTAAGTACTTTATAATAAACAGAAAATTTATTACCGCGTCTCTTTTAAAACATTAAAAAGATTTTTTTAAGGTAGCGGTCTCTCGAACAAAAGTATGCTTTAATAACAGTTTGTGAAACTGTTGGATAATACGAGTTATTAATGTAGGGCCAATTTAATAGATCACATTTGACACTTCATCAAAATTTAATAACGTAACCTTGTAACGGCCGGCAACATAACCCGCATTAAGCAACAGTTTCATAAACTACTATTAAAGGGTTCCATTATATTAAAAGGACGCATAATTATTTAATCGCCCAAAAAGCAAAACGTATGCACGTTCGACAATCAAAGAGTCCTTATAATCGTACAAGAAAATAAGTTTAATTTTCCTAACTGTTAGTGTGTGTGTAGTTTTATTTCATTGTGTAGTATTCGCGTAAATGGATTTTAAAAAACAACCCTTAGGGATGCGCAGGGTAAGGAGTGAATTAAGTATGGATAAAAATTATTACTCTTTGATTGATTTGAAATTCAGTAAAAATGCTTTTGAATATTTTTTACTAAATACGAGTTTCTATTTTTTTTTTCAATTTTGGTAATTATGTCAAACTAGACTTTTGTCTAACCAACATTACAAAAATGTATAACTATACCTTATTTAAAGAAAAATATAAATAAGATATGTTACAGTGATGGCAGGAAAATTACGTCCGAACATTTTATTGAGTTCTAAGGCAATTTTATATACCTAAAACAACTATTAGAATTAAAACACTTCGTAATTTTCATAGGCTGATTATTTAATTTTATGAAAATAATATTCTTGTCATTAAAAAAGGACCTCTTCAAATACGGTTTTGGCACGATCTTATATGAGGCTTTCCCATAGTTTAACGGTTTATCTGCTATGCTATTCCCTAACGTAAGCTATCATCTCGATGGTGAGCTCGACGTCGAACCAGCCATTAACACGACATCAAGCTTTACAGTATTCAAATTCATATGATCACTATCGCATTCCGACTCAACGTCAAACTGACTGATAAACTATTCGACCTTAAGTAGTTCCACTGAAAACCGTAAATTCTCGTGGCGGTAATACTTACTACGTAAGAAAAGTTAGTGAATACGAAAACGCAACTCGCCGCTGCCCGCTGCGTCGAACTCGAGGTTGTGTTGCTTGGATAATAGCAGGGCTGGTTGTATTTCTAAAATTATATGTATACAAAATATATGAATCTTAATTATTTCCTGTAATGCACTTTATGATCATATGGTCGCATTGGAGACGTTGCACCACACGCACATGTGCTCCGAAGCTGTGCAGTGACGCACAGGGTATGCCACAAGCGACACGGAATTAAAAACAAAAAGTAGCTGAGAGAAGACGCGACTGCACATCCCAACGGAGACAGACTGGGCTATTAGAGCAACGACCGCCTACTAAAATGGGCCTAATTTTAAGTATTGTATTCATTTAGACAACATATTGTTTGTGCACATACTTATATATTTTTTATAAACATTATTAAGTAGTCGGTAGTCATATTACCTACATGGACTGTAACAAAATGTCGATATATATAATGAAAAATTAATACCCCTGAATAAAAAGTATGACGTTAGAATAAAATAAGAATTAATGTAGGACCAATTTAATAGATCACATTTGACATCTGTAAATTTTTTTGTTCTGTCTGTTTCTTTTGTCTTTATTACAATATTGTATGTCATTATTATATGTAATCGTAATTGAAAAAAGTTAAGCAATTGTGCAGTTCTAACTTTAACGAAAAAAATAATAATATTTTATGCCTGCCGTTACAAGGTCATTTTGTTAAATTTACATGAAGTGCACATTTGACACTTCATGAAAATTTAACATCTATTAAATTGGCCCTACTTTAATAGTCATATCGTACCTATCTTGCGACCCAAAATGATGCCACTTTGGGCAGGCGTTTTGAAGTTTTTGCGTATGATACACATCAGCGATTGAAAGAACGTTTTAAAATACATATTTACAAGCAAACAAGAAAAAGTCTAAGTACATTATATAGTAGATAATTTAGTACACATAATGTAGTAGATAATAAAATACATAATTTTATTCAGTCTATTCTTCTTTGGAACGCTTTGCCTCAGGAAATCAGGCTGGCCGCCACACGTACGTAACTCATTTAAAGTTAAAGTGCGGGAACATTTACATAAATCTTTGGCAGATTTATCTTAAATGTTATCCTATTTATAATTTTGTGTATATAGCATATATTTATACATATATATAAATCGATATCTATACATACTTATATAAGTATAGAATATATACAGGGTGTTACAAAATACCCCGTAAAAAATAAACCCCAAAAAAGTAAAAAAATATTATTATTTTCACCGATGTGCAAACCCTACTTCAGTAAAAATAAAGAGTAAAACTACGCAGAATGTACTACATTTCTACCTAATTCGCGGAACGACAAAAATTTTAAAAGACCTAACCTAACGAAACAACCTAAAAACTGGTGGAAATGTCCAAATGTTGGAAAAAAAACTCGGAACAGTTGTAGGATATCGATTAGAAGATTTAAAATTGACAACATATTTTTTTTTTCAATGTTACATTTTCTGAAGCCAGTACTTAAGTATAACGACATCCTTGTATTGAGATAGAACATCTATTTAATATTATATGAATGAATAATAGAAAAACGATTAAAGTATACAATTATTAGGTAAAATAGGTACGTAGGCCTTTCTGTTAAATAATCTGGTTCCCTGACATGACAGCTTACTAGGGTTGACATAATTTTTGGCTTTGATAATTAATTATATTTTTACGGGGTATTTTGTAACACGTTGTATATTTATTTACCATATCTAAGTACTTATATTTTTATGGCTGTATGTTTATTTTAAATTAAATATCTATTTAAATTTTAGATTACCTATGGACCTACCACTATTACCCTCTGTATCATCCAAAGGTAGACTGGTAGAGAATGCCTAATGCATTAAGTCCGCCTTGTACATATTTAAGTGTGCTAAAGAATAAATAAATAAATAAATAATGCCCGATTGTATCAACGTGGGTAAATAGATAAGAATAAAAATATACAATTAAATTGACCTAATTCTATTTCCTAATATTGTTTAGCTGAATAAACTTGTATAAAACTTTTATGGACCAGTTATTAGATACTGTTAATAAATAGGAAAGGTTTATCGGAAAATAAAAAGTTGACTCTCTTCTTCTGAAAATAAAAAGATACTTATTTTCATGCATGACGGGTGAATAATTAAACTACCGCTGAAAATTATCTCATTAAATTACACTTATTACGACTGAAAAAGTCAGAATGATACTCATAATGATCCCCCAGTTCAGAGAAAAAGATTAGGTGCCTTCTAAAGATATTTACTTGCCAAAAATACCGTTATTGGTATCTAGTTTTACAAAACACGTTCTCACACGGCTTTGGGTCCGGTCGGGCGACTAATCTTTTAACTATGAAGAAGTTTAGAAATTTTATTTGGCGGCATAAGTTAATCGGTATTTGTGTAATTTTCTTGTTATATTAGTACGTACTGATTTATGTATGTTTATAATAGTATTATTTGATGTATGTTTATATATTGTACTCATATGAATATATATTATTATAGTTTACAACATATGTGTTTTATGTGTCTTTGTGTTAATGTTACCTATTCATGTCTAGTGCGCGCACCCTCCGCTCTTTGTAACTTCTTTATTTTCCTCTCCATCCAAAGGTTGCCTGGAAGAGATCGCTTTTAGCGATAAGGCCGCTCATTGTTGCATGTTTTATTAATTTGTGTCTTATTCTTTTAGTATCTGTTTGTTTGTGCGCAATAAAGAATTGTCTATCATCTACCTATGATTTTTATTGTACCAAAATTTTTACGGAGCTCCCGTCAGTTGGACGGACCCGCTGGTGTAGTGGTAAGAAACCCTGGCCGCAAAAAAGTAACAAAGTATTTGTTTCAGTTGTATGGTTACCTTATTACAGGTTCTACCTTGTTTAGGATCACTTCCCGACTTCGAGAACGACGTTATTCCGGCAGTCCCGGGAACGAAACCCTAATATGAACTAATACTTACCCCATTATATTTTATCATAAACTAGGTACTTGTCCGTTTGTGATTGATCTTGTAAGTGACCATATTCGTACATAAATGCCACAGTTATGTGTGTGATCACACATAAACAAAATATGATACAGATAAATTGAGAACCTTCGTCTTTTTTTTAAATCTTCTTGATTTCGACAAGCCTGCCAGGATGGTACGAATGAAAAAACTAATGAAATGACAGCATTGAATTAGGGCGTAGTTTAAACAGTGACACTAAGAATGGCAAGCAGTGACATAACACGCTCATCACGTAGATACATACAGTCGTGGACACTAAAATACCTTAGTACAGAATCAGTATGAAAATAATGCCCAATTACCTGCTTAGTAGATACGAGTAGGTATTGTGTAAAATCTGTTGAGTCTAGACGCGTGGGAGTTTGCTATGCGACAAAACTATATCTAACAAAACGATAAAGTTATTGAAAATAAACACATAAGTGCCATCATTAAGGATTTTTATAACTAATAAATTATTATTATGTGAATAAAAAGATATAGATATAATTTCACATTTATAATTAAAAAATCTCAAGGAAAGTATAATACACATAAAACATAATTAACCACAGTATTAACGTGAAAAAAAATCTAAGTCAATGGTGTTAACAATTACCCCGACTATTTTATTACAACATACATTTATTTAAAAAAGTTAAGTGACACGTGTAAGCCTGTCTACCAATGTATAAAATACCATTGCTGTCTACGTACTTATTAAATACCAAGTTTCTACGAGTATTTGTCATGTCGTTGTCATAGCTTTCTACGAGCGAAAAAAAGTTGACCACACCGTATTTGTTGTTCTTTTTCCTTTTATAGGGATCCTACTGTCATCATGATGTATCTTTTTGCGTGCACATTTTATTAAACGGACAGGAATTCAAGTTGAGGACGATTTTATGACCAAATAAACCTACGTTACATCATCAGATCTGCCGAAAGACATACTGCTGAACAAAGGGGAGGCCCGCTTGGCAGGTGTCTTGGGGATCGCAGTATACGTGGTGGGTAGTTCAATAGAAAGACGCTGCTGCCCGTCTTCTAGTTTTCCCTTAGTCGCCTCTTACGACTCCCGACAGGAGAAGATGGGTGGGTGCTATTCTTACTAGATTACCCCACGGGTAAACTAGGATTATGATAAAGTAATTTAAAAAAAAAACCGTCTCAAACGTAAGTTTAATGAACTGCTGCAAGCGGCATTGTAATAAGCGAATATTTAACTAAAATACTTATGTACACATTTCGTGATCTGACTAGGCTCATAATATACGTACCTAGTAGTGCCGTTGCGACGTTATGACTAATTCTAAACTATTTGTGTTGCCGCTGCTCGTTCATGAAGAACAACATGAGTTCTATTTGTGCCGACTGCACTACACAAAGCCGCTCATCATAACATGTGTTAGTACAGTACGGCCAATAATAACTGACCTGTACATAGCCTTCCCAAAATGGCGCGCAAGTGTTTTCATCTATGCAAACTTACTCTATTTGGCACTAAAAGAGATAATCACACCATCTTTCACTAACTTCACGAATGTTCGTCCTCTGAAATTTTATAATAGGATTAGGATCGTTCAAAAATCTCACCATGGTTATTCATATTAACCTATTCCATTATGGCTGGAGTAGTTTGAGAATGCAACATTTTATTTCACAATGAACTTAGGCAATAAACGTCCCTTCGGAGTTGCTGGTGGGCTGGACGTTTGGGCCTTAGACGTCCATCTAGTACGCCGGCGACTCCGAGCAGGACGAAGGCGGGGCTGTGACCCCGTCCCCGTGAGCACCGTTACAAGTTCCCGGGGAGCCGTCCTGCCCGTACGCCTGGGGACGATTCCAGCGAATAACCCAGGTTCCCCCCTCTTAGGAGCCGATACGGAAGCCGCAGGGATAAGATAAGAATCCCACATATCCTGGTTGACCCCCAAAGGCAGGTAGCAAATCATCTTGCGTGTATGTACGTTACGTCCAGCAGGAGCGTTTAACGCGTAAGCATTTGAGGATGGATTCAGGCAGATTTATCATAGAATTGGACGAAACGTACAGTCAAGGCATCCTTATTTAAAGGATTGTGTGTCAACTTTGGTGTATTTTTTTGATTATAAAAAGTTACAAATTGACTCTACAATAACATAATAGGCAACAAAAGGTTTTGCCCATAACGCCCATAGCTTCAGAGAACTGTAGCTATAAAGGATCTACATTGGTGCCGATTCTGTTGTCACACACTAGACTAAACTAGACTAAAATTTAGTTTAGTCGTGTCTTTCCTATTCAGAGATTCATGAATTAAACTAAATTAGGTATAGTTTGATAGAATATAAAGGTTTTAGTTACTCAACTTAGTTTTAAACGTATTTTGCTATTCTGTTGTGCACAGTTTACGTCATTTATGCCTAATATTAGAAACTTCAAACTAAAATTAGATCAAAATAGTCGGCATCTAAAAGATGTCGATTAAAATAAAATAGAATAGACTAAAATAGAATGAAATATATATTGAAATTAATATTAAAATAAATATTAGAATTTTAAATATTCTTTATTAAAAATAAAATATTAAAATAAAATAAATACACTTGCTTATGCTTTTGGTGTACAATAAAGTGTATTTAATATTATTATTATTATTAAATATTAATAAAAAATTAAATAAATATATAAAATATTAAAAAGAAATTAGAATATATATTAATATTAAAATTAATATTAATATATTAAAAATAAATATTTAAACAAATATTAAAATAAATATTTAAACAAATATTAAAATAAATATTTAAACAAATATTAAAAAAATATTTAAACAAAAATTAAAAAAATATTAATAAGTATATCAAATATTTTTTATTGAATAAATATTAATATTAAAATATATTAAAATATATTAAAATAAAATAAAATTAATATTAAAATTAATATAAGTATCGTAGCCGGAGAATTATCTTAGTTTAGTTTAGTGTAATCAGATGAACAAGAGAATTGTTTTCAACTAACATGATTTGACCAATGAAAACCTCACTATCAACCCAATTTAGTAGCTGTCGAACTCCAATTAAGCACTTAATCATCGTTTGACACCACCAAACTAAAATTTAGTCTAGTTTAGTGTAGTGGTGACAACAGAATCGGCACCAACGATGACGATGCTATATAACAGAATAAAAAAGATGTTGACACATCAAATGTTCTTAAATCGAAAACGAAGATAAAAGAAATAGTTTTTTTATTCATACACAAAATAATTAAATTTTATATGATTAACCTATGTTTTTCAAATTTCTTGCAAATATTTGCAAAATTTTACTGGCCACTAAACTTTCCTTTCTCATCGGTTACTTTTGTAGTCGTTTAATTATATGTATTATATTGGTTGCTATACCAATATACTTAAGAAGGTACATATAATTTAAAGCATAGTTTGAAATTACAAAATATGTGACGTCACGCCAGGGGTCACACAAATGTGACCAACTGTGACAAAGACGGGGGAGGGGTCCAAAAATCATGAAATTGGTGTGACGTAATTTATGGACGGCCCCTTTCTCTATTTGCTAAAATAAAATCGTAAAACAGGATATAGGAACTATGTACCTAGTCCCTAAGTCCCCAGTAAGATACAAGTGACCTGAAACCAGTTCCAGTGGCTTTAATGCAATCTTTTCTCGATTGATATCATAACCACAACTCGAGACCTCTGGAACTCGCCAATTGGCTTAGTCAACTTTCACGGCAACACGCGGGCCCGGGTCTTGTTATTTGGTTACTACAGAAGTACCCATTCAACTGAACTTAAACACCGTTATACGAGTTTTGTATAGTTGTACCTGGTCACGTGGAAAGCCCGATGGTAGCAGATTTTTAAATTAAACAAAGTCTTACGAAGATAAATAAGACGAGAAAGAGATGAAGACTATTAATTAAGAAAGGAAGACACATATAACTACACACGATAATCAAGAAAAACAAATTAAACTAATAATAATTAATACAATGAAACAAGAAAATAATGAATACTTACATAGAATAATATATCAAAACCACAGAAAGAAAAGAGGGAAAAAACAAAATATTCAACAAATTATATTGAAAAAAAAAAACAAATCGAAATATCTTTATTATACATAGGCCTAACGAAGGGCCTAACTTACATATTGTCAACTTTTTTACTACTACCACCAGATCACAACGCGGCCTCTACTGAGAAGATTTGGCTAGAAACTCAGTGGACTTATCATTTTTTTATATATGTATTTTTTAAATAATTTTGACAATAAACATAGGTAGGTAGGTATCTTACAGCTATAGGCTTGCAAGAGCATCGCAGTTTAGCCCACGCAGCTTTATGCTCCAGGTAATCCGAGATTTTATAGTAGCCTTTTTTAGATAACCGGCTTTTAATAGTGCTTTTGAATTTATTTATTGGTAGGCCTCGGATATCCTGTGGCAGTTTATTATAGAAACGGATACCTTGGCCCATGAACGAATTGCTAATTCTGTGGAGACGCGTGGAGTGTAGATATAGCAAGATAGTGTTTGTTCCGGGTGTTTACATTATGATGGTCACTATTCTTTGCAAGCACTTATGTTTTTTTTACATGCAACAAATTTTCATAAATATATTGTGAAATAACCGTAGAATATTTATTTATTTAACTTTGTGCACTTATAGTACAAGGCGGACTTAATTGCCTTAGGCATTTTCTAACAGTCTACCTTAAAGTCTATTTCTTTAAATTTTTGCCTTTGTGTATCAGTAGGAGGTAGATTATAAATAGCTCTCACAGCTCTTATCTGCAGAATAAAAATGGTGTTAAAATCTGCAGAAGATCCCCACAGACCTTATTTTTATTTTACATTTTTAATCATAAATATAAAACTTCGTGACATATAAAATAATACGTTTTGAAATGTGCAAATAAGTAAGTCTCTTTCATAATATAAAAACTCGCATGTTATCATCATAATACATTATAATTTTATACTCGATCTAGCAAAACGTATTTTTGCATCTCTTGATAACTTCTTAGATTTATATTTCTAACAAATCTTATTTGCTGGTTCGCCAGAGGTGAGCAGCGCACATAAGATTTCCTCGACTAGAGGATAAATACGCGAAATGTGTAATTTTAATACAGTTATCTTTAAAAACATACAATTCGTGTACTAATTTTCAGTTTACTAATAAGTATTTATGAACGAGGACACTTTCTGAATCGATAGCTGTATGGCAGCAGTGCGTTCGTCCGCGGTTTGCCATCTATAAATACACAGTTTCCCCGACTTAGTATTCGTGCTTCACAGGATAATGACTCATGACATGCTTCATCCCGCAATCTCCTGTATTTCAGTGTAAAACTAAGAAACATGTACGATTTCAGTTTATCAAAAAATTATCTTATTCTTATATACGAATCAATAATCTTAAGTCAAAAATCCAAACGCGCTTCAACTATTTATCTTAGTCTATAAGATCACAAAAAGCCCGACTGCGTACAAACCATATGGTATATGCAACGTATACACATGTACTTATAATTATGTTTGAAGATTTGTTAGTATTTGAAACAGACTATGTTATTCTTACTGAGCAATGACCTACACAAAGGCTCATACAACTGATTATTGATATGCAAAAAAATATGTATTTCCAGGTCCCCTCTCGGTCCGAATCCACGACTGTGACTATGTTTCAATTGCGGGTGAGGCGTTCTCCTGGCTGCTGAAAATAAATATCACCAACGTGAGGAGTCTTCAGCTCGGTCATGGCACTTTCATACTGGATCCCTCTGCCGGAAATGTAGGCGAACACGGACCCGGCATGATGGTCAGTACAACTAAATAATGGTCGCCTTTGCGAAAAGCAATGCGAAAGCACCGCGAACGAAAACATTGCGAAACTAATTATGAAACAGACGAAATAAATTATGTTATTACACCTCTTTTCTGACATGAGCCACTTTGTGTTTCAGATCATGATGAAGGATGTTGTTCTATCGGATATCCCCGTTCATACATTCGGGTCTTCGGCAGCTGAGATCAGCTTGGAAAACGTGATTATCAACGACATCCAAGGTGGGGCATTCTCCGCCAACACATATAACACCGTGATGGCGATCAACTGCTCGATCCAAAATATCCACGAAGACGCGTTCACTCAAAGATCTCTAATAAATAGTCTGTATTTTGTCGGATGCACAATACATCGCATTTCTTCGAGAGCGCTGCAGTCAGCCGTAGGCCAACTGAATATTTCACAGACCATGTAAGTAGTCCCTTAAAATTAACTAACTGCCGCTCTTACAAACGAAAATTAAGAGTTAATAATAAAAAGTTAATAATCCAGTACTTGAAATCGGATAATGTTGGCACTCGCAGCCAATTAATACTTTATACTCTGATAGTGAGTGAGAGAGCCTAGAGATATCGATTATCTCGTACTCAATAATGGAAAACAAGCATAAATGGCTCAGAGAGTCGAAACAGATAGATTTAAAAAAAATGGCTTAATTAGAATAATAACGGAAGTTACCTACGTGGCTATAACGGACGTTTGAGAGTACCTACGGCAGTAAGAACATAATATCGTTAATTAATTATATTGTAACCTCAAACATTTGTCATCAGATGGAATATCTCAAAGATGTTATTTGAGTTACCGAATTAAGGCATGATGACTAATTTTGAATAAATACTTTATAATGTACGGCTCTACAAAGGGCTCCCACACATAACTGCGATGCGATGCGATGCGGCGCCGCATCGCAGGAATTTGTATGGAAATATTCATTTGTTTCTCGCAGACATTTGCAATGCGATGCAAATTGGCAGTTATGTGTGGGAGCCCTTATGCCGAAAATAATCATATTTTTGTATTAAATTTACAATTAATAGAAATATTTTCAATTTTCAAAATAGAGTTTGAATTTCGTTCCAAAACGAAGGCTAGTGCATGGCGCCATTTTGTGACGTCACTACGGTGTAAATAAACATCTGTCTGTAGGTATAAAAGTGAATCATTGTATGAAAAAAAAATAAACAACTGTCAAACTGTCATAGTTTGACAGTTGTTTATTTATACCGGATTGACGTCATTCACTCTGATCAGTGTTTATTACAAAATGGCGATTAGCTGTATTTAAGTAATTTATCTGCTTAAATATCACGACAATCTCTCTATTATTATAAAGTGAGATGCATTTTAGGAATCAGTGCAATCTGTTCTAATATTAAAAAAAAAAACCACAGATTCATTGGTATTGTGTTGCAGTCATCATGTCTATTGTCTTGTTATATATACGTAAATGGATAAATAAATGTAACAACTTCTTTTTTTCTTTTTCAGATTAGAAAATATTAATACAGGGGCAATAAACATCACCGTTGCTAGTGCACTAATACAAAATACAACTTTTATCCAATTCGACGAGCGAGGTATCGAACTGTCTTCCTGGACCAGACTGAGCTTAAAGAGAAATTCATTCGATGAGTTATCTCCTAACGCGTTCGTTATCGATACAATAACTCATGAAGAGTCCGCTCATAATCTAGTCCTCATAGAAAACGAAATCGAAACTGCTTATCCTGGGAGTCTTAAATTCGTTGGTCAAGCAGAAGCTCACCCGGCGTACACTGTTCTCTACAGGAAAAATTACTTTGGCGGCGTATGCAACTGCAACATCACACAGTGGCTAGCCGAAGTGTTAGAGACCGACGTGAAAGACCCTTACTTATTAGAGAGTCATTGTACAGTTGACGAGTTTTTCGCTCGATGCTTCAATTTATCAGAACCAAACATGTTATTAGACAATTTTGTTAGAGGCGTATGTGAAAACAGTAAACACATCGTTTGCGAATCGTTTAAAATCAAAACAGACGGAAGCACGACTGAAATAATAAATCCTCGTTTTCCACATAAAAATAAGCAAACGCATGGTATCAGCGATCGCGACAAAAAAGTCATCGGCATAGTGATCGTGACTTGCTTGGGTTGCGTAGTTATAGTTATGTTTATAAGCTTTATAAGGTGGATGCGTCGAAAAGGATATTGTGTAAACATAAAGAATTTTCTTATTTCATCCAATTCGTCGTGTGGCTGTTTTTGTGACCGCCTTTGCTCTTGTGGCGGTTCCAACGGGCTTGACAACGCAAGGTCGATCTCGAGATTATCTGTGAATGAATACTCAGAAAGGCATCGATTAAATGAACCAACTAGAGTCCACGAAATGGTTCAAGAAACGATCATTCAAGATGAAACTATACCGACTGAAGATAAAACTACACAAACTTTACCCGAAGAACTAACCAAAGAACTCATAGACAAACTTAAAGAGAATTTAGACATTCCTGAAAATTACCTTGAGGCTCGCGAAATGATAGAACATCTTTACGAACTTGCTAAACTCGATGACAATCCGAACCCACAAAATATTGTTGCCCAGGAAAACATCTACGAACTACCTTTTCAAAACACCAGACCTCGTGTGGGTAGAAATAAGAAGCAAATGGTCAGCACTGGCACTCGAACACCTTCTCTTGACAAATTACTGCCCTTATCACCCTACAATCGGCAAACTGCTTTAGCTCATGAGTACTTTGAACCTAAAGATATCGCAGTTCACCTGTATGCCGAAATAACCAGTAACGATTTAGATAGAAGCACTCTGCTCGGGTCCATACCGGATGTCGTGGCTGAGCCACGTGGTCCCTATCTACGCGCTGTACGGGAAAAAATAGGCGCTACAGGCTCGTCAAAGCCTTTCAACCTCACAATAAATTACCCACAACGTACATCTACTACCAAATCCACATCGTCTAATTCATCTGGGAAAATGGTAAATCGTCCACTACCTAAGAAACCTACGTCCCAGGACCCAGGTGAGGGTACATCACAAAGGTACTAAAAAGTGGCCAACAAGCAGACGACGCTGCGGGCACAAGACTACAGGCTACCATAAAATCCTGCAAACAGTCAAGTCGCCTGTCGTGGTCTCTGCCCGTCGAGAGAATAAGTTAAAAGCTGTTCAACAACGCGACGATGCTTAAACATTTCTTTGCTGTGATATTAATTTTTGTTTACTTTTAATTTGTAACTATTTCGAGTGATAGTGTCATGCCAGGACGTTACTGTATGTTTATTTGTAAATAATTTAGTGAATTTTAATTAATATTTATGTTGTGACACAGAGATACGTGAGAAGATATTGTAGAATCTATTTTAGATTCGATTTTCTATTTAACTATGCTTTACACATTATTTATGATTTGAATAATGGCTACAAAAAGTAATAATTGTATGTATGTACTTACCTGTACTGTTTTACGTAATAAAACGAACCTTCGCAAGTATCAAAATGGACAACTGAGACACGTTATTTATAATCGTAATTTGATGATATAAAATACAAAAAAAAATATAATGTTTTTCAATGTGCAAATCTGAATGTCTAGTGTATTAAGGTAGAACACATTTGGCAATCGCAAATATTAACATCAACAACAACTGAAACATATTATTAATAGTTGGTATTTGATGTTAACAACAAATCTTACTCTATGTGAAAATCTGAATAATAATAATAATATAATAATAATAATAATACATTTTATATTCATCTATATATCCATGTTTTAATTATGTCCTTAGGTAGGTAGATAATTTAATATGTCCTCTTTCGTCCCCTGATGGTTAGTGAATGGATTTCTCGATTATATCCTTTTACTTTTATGCATTTACGGAATATATATCTTTAGACAAAATAAATTGTATTGTACGAATATTTACATTATAAAGTATAATATTGTATTTACTTATATACATATTTATACCAGTTAACATATATAATACATATTTATTATGGAATAAATGCTATCATAATCCTGAATATTAATATTTATGAAAAAAATAGTACTGTAAGTAGTTTTAGAAATGTATGTTAGTGATGTGTCATTAAAAATATTGATGTTTATATGTAACACTTTGCCATAAGACAAATCAGTCATTAGACTATACCATGAAAGGATATCAAATAAAGATTAAAGAATATATAATACTACATTGTTTAGTGATATGAATAGTTATGTTATTCCATTAATGATCAATGATAAATAAATGTTGAATGTGGAAATATATTTTTGTTTTACTGATTAAGCAAAAATTTTTATAGGTAAGTCATGATAACACAAACAAGGATAAAATAAGTCAGTCATGAATAGATTACTTACACAGTGACGAATTGTACTCTTCATTACCTACGCATCAGTAGCATCTTGATAAATTCTTACCTAATCTATGTTTTCTATTGTAATTAAAGCCTACAGTAAGTGTTTAAACCACAGGTTTAAACAAAACAAAATAAACAGGATATAATTTATATTTATAAAACTAGCTGACCCACGCAGCTCCGCCCGCGCTGTGTTTACGTTAACTAAACTTTCAATAATATACATTCGCATACAATACAAAACCTCCTTTTTTAAAGTCGGTTAAAAACTTGGACCCACTTTGTACTTGCCCTCCAAAGCACGGAAACGGTTAGTTCAAATGGCGTTAAACGGTCACCCATCTATTTAATGACCTTGGCTAACGTTGCTTAACCTGATCGATTTCCAAAAATTGTTAACAACTGTCTATGAGTGTTCCCTTACAAATATTTATTATAATTATAAAGAAAAAATGATAAAATCGGACCAAGCGTATAACCAAGTACCCATTTTGACTTTAATCCTCTCTCCCAAAAGAACCGTGCTAGATTACGGGATAAAAAGTATCCTATGTCCTACCTCGTAGTAAGATCTCAAATCATGCCAAGTTTCGTTTCAATCCATCCAGTAGTTTCGGCGTAATGCTCAGCCGAGATACAGACAGACAGACAGACAGACAGACAGACAGACAAAAATTAAAAAAATTACATTTTCGGCCTCAGTATCGGTTATAGAACGCCCTCCAAATATAATTTTCAAAATATCTTCAATGTACAGAATTGGACCTGTTACAGTTTTATTATAAGTATAGATATGGCCTGCGTAACGAAAGTTAACATAATATAATAATGTATTTGCCACAAACAAACAAATTAGACAATTTAAGTTCTAAAATGTTGGACTTATCAATTAAAATAAAAGATATGAACTGTTTATGTCGCTAGTAAGGTTCTCTAGCGTAGCCGTTTGAGTTGCGTGATATCGTGGAAACATAAGTCACTAAAAAGTTTTAAATAAACTATGTTTAGACTAAATAATAACAGACTTCAAAGAAAGTTATCTAAAAAGCACAAATTAACGAAAATATATTGAAGTCGGTGCTAGCTGATGCTAGTGTTAGTTAGCATGATGCGCTTAGATAATTTTCTTTTAAGTCGGTTATATGTTTTTTCTAAATATAGTTTATTTTATATTTATGTTATGTTTATGTAGTGTAGCCCTTATTATAAATAACTGCCTTACTTGAAGAACTGCAAACTCGTTATACAAGTGGTCTGTTGGGTAGAAAAATGGCTTTTTACATCGATTTGGTATAGTATATCGATGGCTTTTTAGGATTTCTTTGATAACTGCCCTTTGAACTCTCTCCAGTTCTAAGAAAATTGTTTTCCCGGCACCACCACACACATAAATACACTACTGAAGAGTGGATTGGCAAAGGGCGAAATAAACGGAGAATAGAGAACATAGTAGGTACAGTCACGGAGCGTTTTTACAGCACGTATGAGTCATCGCACTCGACCAGGCAGCAGATGAATCTGAGATTTGAAGGATAGATTCTCATCCCTGACGATACCTAAGTATGTGTAAGAGACCGTTCGTTCCAAAAATGATGCAAAAATGAGCATGTATGGTAGATAGATATATAATTCTTTATTGTATAACCAACATAAAACATAACAAAACAAGATAAATACAGCAATACATCAAATTTACAATACATCACTACTAGTGATAAGGCCGCCTGGAGTAAGGAACTGAAATAATTTAAGGCGGTACAGAATACTTAATGGACTATAATAATAATAATACCAGCCCTTGCTTATGTCCTACTGATGGGCACGGGCCTCCCCTCAAGATGAAGGAGTTTAGGCCATAGTCCACCACGCTGGCCAAGTGCGGGTTGGCGGACTTTACACGTTATTAGAAAGCTAGTAAGGCTTTCTCAGACATGCAGGTTTCCTCACGATGTTTTCCTTCACCGAAAGCTAGTAACAATCGCACAAAGACGATTTGCACATGATTAATCAAACAAATCAGAAGTGCGAGCCGGGGTTCGAACCTGCGCACCTTGTTTCCAAGGCAAGCGGTCGCCCACTGAGCTGTTACTGCTACTATATGTATAATGGACTATATGTATCATTGGTAACAGTATCAGACTTGGTAACAGAAGACATGAAGGACGATGTAGACATGGAGAGGGAACCCAGAGCATTGTTAGTCCGGGCCAATATGCTGGCCCGCAGGTTCTCCCGTTGTGCAGCGGCAGTGAAAGTGACTTTATTCCAAGCTTACTGCACGACGCTGTACTCGGGGGGCCTGTGGCTTAAATAAACCCAAAAGACGTACAATGCTCTGCGGGTCCAGTACAACAATGCGTTCAGGATGTTGTTGCGGCTGCCGCGCTATTGCAGCGCGTCAACAATGTTCGCCGAAGGGCACACAGACGGGTTCGCGGCTACCTGGCGCAAGCACAACGCGTCACTGCTGCGCGACAGCCCCAACTCCATCATGCGCGCAATAGCGGCGCGGCCCGATAACCCGCTCGTAAGGGAGATGGTCAATCGGGCCAAATCCCTTAATACTAACATAGGTTAAGTTTTTATTGATACTAAGAAATATGGACCTAAGTTGTCTTAATAAATAAAATAAAATTAAAATAAAGATGACAACTTAAAACTTAATTATATATATATAAATCAGTATACATATATAAAAATGAATATAATATATACTTAATTATAGGGGAAACTGAGGATACTTGATCCCTGTGGGAGACAAGGTACACCAACATTTTGAAAATACTAAACGTATTAGATTAATTTAAAGTAGCAAAACTAAACCCAAACTGTAGCCAAATTATAAATAAAAAACTTTCATGGCCAAAATCTATCACTTCTGCAAATGAGGTCGTTTTGATTTTACGAGAACGCGGAACTAAAATTGTTGAGTTCTTGATTGCGATTTTTTTTTGTGTTAACTTTATTACACAAATTTTTCAGTTGGAAAAGTTATTGTATATGTTTTGTGTTTTTCTAATAATCAAGCCGTGAATGGAAAATCGTTAGTACTTAACTAGAATAAAAGAGTTTTTAAAGAAATGCCATTCGGGAGACATGGTACACTCGGTTGAGGTAGACTTGATCCCCGGTTCAAATCTCCCCCAAATGTTATTGTAGTTACCTTGTCCATAGGTACCTAAATAAATATTTGAAGTCTTTTGATTCAAAATGCCACATCATGTAAGATAAAACATGTAAGTAAAAGTGAGAACAAATGAATAAAGACAAACTTAAATCTGTCTTCATATCTTTCTATCTATCTTAATGTAGCTGTTTTCAAGGCTGGAGTGACTGTTAATAAGCTAGTGTGCTTTACCATCCTTGAATGCCGGTTTCCATCTAATAAGCTAATAGGTTCTAGTTAAGTTTACAGTATAAATATAGGTAGCAGAAAAATCGTTAAATTAATTTCTATAATTGGCTTCACGATTTCATGCGTGGTCTTACTAATTTCTCTCAGAGTTACAAAGTGACTAGTCTTACAATTTTGGACAAACATGATTAAAGTATTTTTTTTAAATTGGCAAAACCTGTACGCTTGTCACAATTTTTAGGGCCAATATGTGTAATTTTGACGGGCCCATTAGTCTAGTGGTTAGTGATCCTGGCTGCTATCCAATAGGTCGTGGGTTCTGTCGTGTCTGGGTGTTTGTATATATAAGTATGTATTTACAAAAAAAAGCATACATGTATTAGTATCAGTTGTCTGATTCCATAGTACAGGCTCTGTCTAGTTTGAGATGACCGTGTGTGAATTGTCCCAGGATATTATTATTATTTATGATATGGAAAATAGATGAAAAGGGCATAACAAACTTATATAAACAAAAAATAATTGCATGTAAAGGTTTGAGGGAAGTTTTCAGGGTAATAGGGTTCCAGCTGAACGTAGATAATTAGTTACAGTTTGCTGTGGATGGCTGCAATTAATTATGTGTTGTTTTTGAAACACTAAAAAACACGTGAGATGCTCCGAAGTTAATCCGTGTTTAATCATCACGAATAACCACAAAAGCCAGATAAGGTTTGTTGAAAATTGTATTAATTTATTAACCATTCCATGCCATACTTCACAAAAGTTACAGACCCTGGATAGAATACTTTTTGAAACTCTGAAATCATACTATAATACAGCGAGTGATGTTTGGATGCTGGCTCACCCTGGTCGTCCATTGACAATATAATCCCGCTCCCGATATGATGCTCGTATATCTCCCGCTGTTTAGGCAAGGCAAACCCCTTAGCAATGACGCCTCGAAATATACAAATAGTTAAAATTTATAAATACTTAAATGAAATTTATCCCTTTAACACTGATATTATTACCGATACAGAATTTCATTCTTTTTTATGTAATTGTCCGTCCGGAACATCTTAGTGCTGGTCCAGAAGATATTCAAACACATTTAATAGCATAGGTGTCCCCAACATGTGGGACACTTAATCAAGGTGGATCATGTCTACCTGAGGGTGGGGACCAAGTCTTCCACATATAGGGGACACTAGATACGAATCTAGGCTTACGCTTTTAGTTGCTTTTCTATTTGAAATAAAGGGCAATCCTTATTTGTTTCATACAACATAAAACTATATAAATTTTAAAACTTTTGGTCAAATCACACCCTAACATTTGTTTCAACTTCAAGAGTTAGGGCCAAAAAACAAAAGGGGGGATTAAGTATCCTCAGTTTCCCTATATATACATATATAAAATATATAAACCAATAAATATGCAGCTTAATAAAGAGACCTAATCTGGAGAACAGCAACATTATAAGGTAAAATAATAAGCCTTTAATAGATTTCTAAACATATGCAGAGACGTGGCACTTCTTATCGAAACTGGTAAAGGATTGCAGAGACGAACAGCTTCCTTGAGTGGGCATTTTGAGCTGTTGACGCTTGTAATTTTACAAGCCTCCTTGCCTTTCACACCGAAAAACATCAAAGTGTACACATTGCTCTGACACAGTGGACCTCCACAGAACCTACCACACACCACAGTAGCCTACCTGGTGGGTACGAGGTATCTAGCACGACATCTCTTTGAGAAAAGGTATATGAAATGTTTATCAGTAGATATATGAAATATTTATTCTAAGTTTCGACAATACGACCCGCGCCCTTAAATCTTAGAAAACTACTTCATCCATAATAGTATCGATGATAGAAATCATTCGAATTATTCAAATGATTTATGAAGTTGGTAACTAATTTGATACTTGCTCGACTTTGATTATTCGGATTTGACAGGCGCTCTGACATTATTCGTTCCGGGACCGGAACGACAAATAATTCATTCATATTTCATACCAAAAACTGTCGACTAAGTCGCGAACAATCTAGTTCAAAGGCCGTTAGTAATTACTAATTAGTAGTGGTCATTCGACTATGAACATTAATATATTACTAATATTCAAGTCGAATGCGTACATTTGTGGTTGTAGATTCTAATTGTCGGATTAGTAACAGTCGCGCATCTTTAGCTCGGAGAAAAAAGTTGAAAGAACGACACAACCGTCTCTGTGGCGCTATTAATGTGACCACTTTAGCCGGGCCGTAACATGTAATCATGTTTAGATAGTATATCAATGATAATAGTAGCAGGGACAGTCGTTATTTCATAAATCGAAAGTATCGCAATTGTGAGTTTAGGCACCGAGTTTCGACAGAGATTTGTTTAAGAAACTACAATTTGGTAACCGATTTTGGGTAACGAACTATTGTTCTATTCTAGAATATATAAAAATCTGTTAAATTATACGGAACCCTATATATATACATATATATATGATATATCTATACATATATATGAAGTGCAAGGTATATTTATCTCTATAAGAAATGTACCCATTCATTGTAGCTCACGTCGTGCAATCGCCTCGGAATTGTACAAACAAATAAACTACTCATTTGCTGTAGTTGCTTAAACTCACCGGCAACATTCTCAATTCTATCGGAAGTCTGGACAGTATCTCCGATACGCTTTCAAAACAAAAAATCATAACATTTACTAAGAATTTAACACCATACACTTAGTCGTAAGAACTAACAGTTTATTCGCCTGGGTTTGGACGAATGAACTTATTTATACCTGCAGTCTATTAATTAGAATGTGGTTAGATAAAAAGATGTCTAAGTTCAGTATTTGTTTTTCTTACAAGAAAGTATGTTTAAAGTTGAACGAACATTAAGTGAGTGTAATCTAAATATTGATGTGCTGGTAAATACATTTTTGTGAATAAAATAGACACAGAAAGTTGATTATAATAACTCAACGGAATTTGGTTATAAGTGGCGAAACAATTACGTATATTCTTTCTTTTATAATTTTATATGGAAGAATAAAATATCATGCGCGCAAACCTATATTCTGACAACATCTACCTATATAATTATTGTGTTCTCGTACTTATATTCTTTACGAACGTAGTAAAACCAGCTGTATTCTTAGTGCATACTTAGTGCATAATGTGTTTACCTCAGAACGGTAAGGATAAACTTAAACCAGATATTGAACTTCATTAGCGGCGCTGTGCACTTTTTCGGATGGGGAAAAAATGTTAAATTCGCGTCAGGACACGTGACTGAAAGACCTAAAAATCGCAATGCAAGGTAAGACGCGGCGCAGGGCGCTTGAGCCAATGTTCGTGTGTGTTTGTGTTACAGCGTGCCACACGCCTCCATGGATGGTAATAGTTCTGCTATTACAATGATTTTACATTAACTACATAGACGGTCGAGCCATAAGCATTCATGTGTTAAATTTTTAATGTAACATAAATTGTTTTAAGGCTAACGAACGGGTTTACTCAATATGTGGATGTGTAAAACAGCGCCATCTGCTAACTTTACTTTATTGTCCGTCGTATCCTCAACAACTTACTTAAGAACCAAAATAGTCTCAATAGACCATTCTAATAAAACAGCGCCATCTGCTAACTTTACTTATTATCACGTCGTATCATCAACAAGTTATTTCAGAACCAAAATAGTCTCAATAGACCATTCTAGTAAAACAGCGCCATCTGCTAACTTTACTTATTATCACGTCGTATCATCAACAAATTATTTCAGAACCAAAATAGTCTCAATAGACCATTCTAGTAAAACAGCGCCATCTGCTAACTTTACTTATTATCACGTCGTATCATCAACAAATTATTTCAGAACCAAAATAGTCTCAATAGACCATTCTAGTAAAACAGCGCCATCTGCTAACTTTACTTATTATCACGTCGTATCATCAACAAATTATTTCAGAACCAAAATAGTCTCAATAGACCATTCTAATAAAACAGCGCCATCTGCTAACTTTACTTATTATCACGTCGTATCATCAACAAATTATTTCAGAACCAAAATAGTCTCAATTGACCATTCTAATAACATTTGCTCATTTATATTACACGTTGTACAGGACACAATATCGCTAATGTCGATTCATTTGTAACAAAACAATGTTTAAAAAAAAAAGTGAAAAAATGACAAGCCCGCTGAGTTTCTTGCCGGATCTTCTCAGTTGAGGCCGCGTTGTGATCCGGTGGTAGCTTCTAAAAAATGACGATTCAAAAGTGCTAGCGTTAAGCCTATTTGAAATAAAGATTTTTTGAGTTTGAGTTTGAGTTGTACTAAAAATTCTAGACGTAAAATAGTAACATTCAGCCTGTTGATGTGTTCAAGTTAAATGTGAATATTCAAGTTTTCACTTCTACCGGCACTCCCGGAATGCAACCCGTTGTTTTTTTTCAGTTCTAACATTTATACTCGCACCATCTTATACTCGAACTAAATCAAATATGTTGATGTCCTTGGCAAAGAATTCACGCAATTTAACTATATGATGCCATTTACGTTCGTGTACCACCAACGTGAATAACTGTGTCATGTTGCTCATATTATCGGGTCACGTACTCTTGTGTATATTTCGAAACGCTATGTCGAATTCCGCCAACTCATGGGAAAAAATATAATAATAATAACAAGCAAACAACATAACTAGGAAGCTATTTCACTAAACATACGATAGATAGAACCAAGGATCCGAGCTTAAATACTAACTAGCTTAAATTTAGACGGAGCTAAGATGAAAACATCAGACGAAGCTTTCCAATTAAAAATAACCGCATAATCCGGTCCAGCCGTTTTCGAAAATAGTTGTAACTGCACGTATGCCTTCAACCTTAGGTTTGACGCATGATCTGGGTCATTCAGTAGTATTTTGAAACTCAAAACATAATATTAAAATTAACAAATCGGAGCGATAAGAAAATTCACTAATTGATTAAACAAGACTAAATAAGGCTTAAATCTTTGTACGACGCTTAAATCTTTCTACGTATGTTAATTATTACAACGTATGATGAGAGTTAAGATTAATATCTCATTAATTTCCGCGTCAATCTTATATTATATGGACACTGTGTACTGTGTGTGTTACACATTCACCATCTACACAATGAGTTCTATTTTTGTCTACTATAAATATTTCTGGTATCAGAATTCGAATGAAGTTTTAACGCCGATCGTTGCTCTCACTGCTCGGGGTGAGGTATGCGGCTTATTTAACTTTTTTAATCAACTCTATTTTAATCAACTGTAATATCTGGATCTGACTATCTGTACCTTACGGACAACGTGGTCTAGCGTACTGTGCATAAAGCATACTTGACAAACAGTTACTTACGATACAGAAACAGATATTTACGTACACATATCACATGTATAGCATCTAGTTAGTGCTGGCATGGGGGCCGCCAGGAATACTTTCAGGGAGGTATAAAAAAATTATATGTACATGTATATTATGTAAATAAATGTAAAGTCAAATTCAAACCACGCAGTCCAATTGGACTGCAACTAAGACGTCTTCAGTTTTTATTTAAACAGTAAGATAGTAAAAAAATGAAATTTTCTCTATGTTGTTTCTTTACTGACAGGTCCTTGCACTTGCACCCCGCAAGTGCACCCCCTTCCACCCTGCTGCCGGCGCCCATGAGTGCTGGACTTCCACAACACCACTTGATAGTAAGTGTTAATTTAATTGTTGATGCAAAAGCATTGTCGATTTTTACTAGGGTGTCTAAGCTTAGAGGGCACTAACTTTGTGTCCGGTGCCCTCTAAGCTTAGACACCCTCGTAAAAATCGAACCGGAAGACCGTCACTCAGAAACATTATTCTAGTCCTAAAATGTACGTGTTATAGTAGACGAGGCAAAGCGTTTTGCCCGAACAATATGTCCACAACAAAAGGTGGATTCCCGCCGTGTGTATCGACGTCCAATAGTCCAAAAAGGGGATTGGGAAATTAAACCATGCTAGTCCTGCGCATATTCGCTAAAACATATTCAGTAAATTTTCGTACATTGTAGACAGAGCTATGGCTATAATCTATGATCGAGGTTCTATAGATTAATTTACTGATAAGCATCTAAGCATGCCTCTCCATGGCCACTAATTTAGAAGTACCAGCTTATACGTGACTGCTGTACCTACTCTACACACGATCGAACCTTCGAGCTTTTAAGAAATTACAATATAATTTCCCATTACATTGTTTTAAAAAAACATAGTAACACGAGTAAGATCTATTATAAGCGATGATCTAACAGTGGCCTACGTTATCTGTGATTTATGCAAGACGGATAACCCGAGGTTACGTATACAGGATAAAGCCTGCGTTTTGATCCGTGCTCACATCAAAGTATACTGCCGCACTACCCTTGCCCGCCTCCACTGAGATTTCAATGCCGCCGGGTTATCGGTTAGTTTAAATAAACATTTTTTATCCAAATTACCTCAAGACGAGTTTGATCATAATAACAAAAACGAAAGGTCGCACAAAGTTACGTTGCGTATCTCTTATCTGGATGAACATTAAACAAGTTGTGTTGTAGTTGATTGAAGCCACTTAGTAGACTTGTTTTTAAATTACGCATTATGTATATATTTTGTATTTTCTTTTAGTTCCTATTAGGTGTGTTTAATGCTCATGACAACTCAGTGAGATCTTAATCCACAATAGCATTTTCACATTATTTTATTAAGAAATAGATGATGAGTTTGACTGACCGTGCCGAGTCGCAATTCTGTTTGCTACTAAGACATTTTATTATAGCTATAATGATACTGCTGTTGCGATGATAAACTAATAACTTACCTACAATAACTAAAAATACGTGACTGGGGAATTTTATGGACATGACAAGTTGACGAATTTTATATCCAACGGTACATACACAATTATAACATGAATATACGTTGATAATGTTACCTCCAAAAATCACAAACCACAAAAACCAGAGGCCGTTTCAGTAATGGTATCAGATTTCAGCAGTGTGTGATCAAAGCCACGTAGAGTAACTAACGCTTTTGTTGATGTTAAGTACAAAACTCTGAGAATGAATTAATAGCTTGTTATAATAACACAAACGAATGGTACTTTGTATGCTTTTATTTCAGTCATCTTAATAAAATAAAATTATAGATGAACTATGTCTACGTAATAAATATAAAATTGCGTTTATATGTATAACACATCGATATAATATATAAACTAGATAAACATTCACGAACAAAATGACATCTAAAATGTGATCGCGGAGGTTGCAAACTTATCTGTGCTGGTGGCGGAAACGTGAACTAACGATTTTATAATGATAATGAGTTGCAGTTTGACAGTTTCATATAGACAGTAACGCCACTCCTATCGGAAAAACTAAATTTGTCAGGCTATGGCTTGTAAAGAAATAGCGACACAAGGGCACTATTTCTCGCTACCACTTTTTGAACCGTGACACCAAATCTAGTTTAGGTATATATTATATCGATGGTATAACACATACAATAATAATGTATTTGTTACGAAAAATAGTACCTACTGCAATGCCTTGAAATCAACAGCAACAAAACGACCCAAAATAGAAACCAAAATCTACAAAACCGTATTTTATAACCAGCGTAGTAGATATGTCCTCATTAGGTATAATGAAGGAAGTCTCTTGCCTTGCAGCAGTATTGAATAAAAAAAAACAAAGAAATTGACGCCTAGCTGTCACACGAGATTTTCACTCACTATCTATGTTTTTAGAAGCCAAAAATAACTTTGTCTTGTTTGCGGTGTGCGCCGAAGCATTGTCATGGTGCAATAGGATGCGACTTCTTGGTCGTTTTCCCCTAACTTTTTCAAAGACACTGGGCAAACAAATGGTGGTGTACCTACCCTTGAACGTAGTGAAAAATCTTAAATCTAAAGGTGTACCACTCAGCATTAATTGTCTATTGTTCTTCAATTGTGATCGTGCAGACAGGACCCGTCTGGGAGAAAAAAAACACAATCATTTTTTTGCCTACGTTTTTTGTCTGCCTCAATTTTGTACTACAGGAGACTGTTGTTTTCCTTTCGGCATACTACAATAAATCCATGTTTTATCTCCTGTCACGATATTTGGAAGTCCATCCGTCGTACTTACTATAACAACATTTTTTTAAACCGACACGAGTCTGTTTTTGTTTTAGGGTTAGTTCATGAGGAATCCAGTGGCAACACATTTTTCTAATGTCGATGTAAGATTATTTGAGTTTGGCTCATACCAATCTCCAAATGTCCTCGAACTCTTACCTACTAAAACCCCCACGGCTGCGGCATCGGCATTTAAGAGGGGGCCCTGGGCTATCCGGTGAGATCTGCAGCAGGTACCCCCTCAGTGGCTCGCATCAATATACATAATATAGTATCAATACCTGACCCCCACTAAAAACCCCCGCGGCTGTCGCATGGGCACATGAGAGGGGGACGCATTATATTCCGGATTTTACCCTATATTATATAGAATTATACATAGAACGAAATTCTTTAGTACATCATTGTTACATGTATCTCTTTCGGTTTACGCCTATGTAAGCCGAGTAAATTTATTTTTCGGACACAGTTGCAAACTTAATTAGATTTTTATGTAAGTACATAAACGTTAAGTGAAAAATCATCTTACCAATGATGGTGAAAACCGTTTAAAGATTGGTTACGTGGTTTAGGAGTTAGCAGATATACAGACATACAGTAGCTAAAAGGGACTTTGTTTTATACTATGTACGTACTAGCGACGCGCCCCGGCTTCTTACAAATGTTCTGTGCAGGACGGGCGGACCCGAATGCACGAGCCACTGACGTCCTGTGTGTCTGTAGCTATCGCTGGTACGGTATGAACCCGCCGAAGAGTGTTGACGCTGTTGGTTACAATGTAGGTTGGTTACAAGGTGTCCGTGAAATAAGAACTCCCAATTTGATAGCAAGCTTGATAGTGGCTTCGACGGTGGCGCTCTTCGTACTGAATATTCTTTTCTTCTATTTATATCTTGCTTTTAGTTCCCGCGTCGACCGCTTGCTTGTTCACCGACAGTGGCGCCGAATGCGCATTTACTATCCTTGCAGGGAACTTTACCGTAACGAGAGCCCCACCGAGGCAGCCACTAACGTTTAATTTTTATTATCAAAATTGTACATTTTCACTTATTCTACTTAGGCTATTCTAGACACATACATGATACCTATACCGTTAGAAAGTGCGTGTAAGCAGCTTTCTAACGGTGTACATAGGGTTTATCTATCTATTTCTGTTAGGGAACTACAGGCCGATAAATACTGTAATAGGGGCGCGACGACTTATGCTTTGGCCGCTTGTCACTTCGCCTGCGCCCTGCCCGTAGCATCCACATGCCCACAAATAGTACCGATAGGTAGCCTACGATGTGTACTATCTGTATATCTATGATCTAGACCACCTAGGGGCCTAGGTCATAGCAAAAACCCTAGAAAACATGATATGCGATAGAACAACTGCCTATAACTATGGAAATATGTACATCAGTGCTGTTTAGGCACTTAGACCCACCAAGGCGGACCCAGATCTAGGTCCTGAGTTGGTTCCTAGATTTGGGACCTAGCTGCAAATAGCTATTTGCTGTTCATATATGTGCTTAGCACATCTAGGGCATGTGGGTACTTCTATTATACTATTACCCTACGCTAATTACAAATAGCAAGTACTATGAGACCTAGGCTAGGCTATCTATAACTGATTCAGCTCACCCCTCCTCGGGATAGTGAGCTTATACACAAAACTATATTATAATTTATTAGGAAATTAAATCTAGGCTCTTAACTATCGCAGAGTTATAAAACTTAACTATATATTACTATAAAACACAACACTGCAACACAAACACTATTTTGTCTTCCTATTGTAGTCGTCCTGAACATCTCTCCCGCCGTGCTGCAGCGCGACGGGCCGGAGCGATGCTGCATCCTCTTCCGGTGAAGGGCGACGCTTCCGGCGCTCTCGACGCTTCTATTTTGGTAGTGGCACGATCTTCTTCGTGGGGCGTTTTAAGATGCCCCCCGCAGTGCGCACCTCCACAGTGCGGACTTCTCCGTCGGCTCCGGGGTAGATTGCCTCGACCCTCCCGCGCGGCCAAGTGTTGCGCGGCAGCTGTCCGTCGGCGATCAGGACGGGATCGCCCACCTGGAGACTGGGACCCCTCCCGTGGGGCTCCCGCCGGTACTGTAGCTCGGGCAGGTACTCGCGCACCCAGCGTCGCCAGAACATGTCGGCGAGCGCTTGCGAGCGTCGCCATTGCTTCTTGCTGTCTAGGTCGCTCTCGTCGAACGTCCCGGGTGTCGGCAGCCGCGCCGACCCCCCGAGCAGCAGGTGATTGGGCGTGATGGCTTCGTCGTCCCCGGTGTCCACTGATACGTGCGTCAGTGGTCTGCTGTTGACTGTGTATTCGGCCTCGCAGAGCAGCGTGGCCAGTACCTCTTCTTGCGGGTGCTTCTCCTGTAGTACTGTGTTCAGTGTGGTCTTGACACAGCGAACGAGACGCTCCCAGGCGCCTCCCATGAAGGGCGCTGAGGGCGTTATGAAGCGCCACGCCATCCCACGACGGCCGGCTTCCTCGGCGAGTGCGTCGCGCAGCTCCCTGTCCGCGCCGTGCATGTTGGTGCCATTGTCGGAGTAGATCTCCGCGGGGCACCCGCGGCGCGCCGCGAACCTTCGCAGCGCGAGCACGGCGGAGTCCGCGCTGAGGCTGGCCGCGACTTCGAGGTGCACGGCCCGTGTGGTGAGGCAGGTGAAGAGGGCCACGTATCTCTTCTGGTGTTGACGACCGACGGTGACGGAGAACGGTCCGAAGTAATCCAGACCGGTGAATGTGAACGGTCTCTGGTGATGCGCCAGTCGTGTCTTCGGGTGGTCGCCGGTGGACGGCACTGGAGGTTGTGCTCGTCGTATGCGACATCTCAAGCAACGGTTCACGATGCTTTTCGTGAGGGGCCGAAGTCGCACTATCCAATAGTGCTGGCGCACCTCGTTCACGATCATTTCTGTTCCACTGTGGTGTAGATCGCGGTGCGTCCAGTCGATGTAGAGCTGCGTGATGTAGTGATCGCCGTCTAGCACAGGCGGTCTTTTCGTCTCTTCTGTTACATCTTCAGCAGCGGCGATGCGACTTCTGAGCGTGATGATGCCGTCGTTGCGGAGTTCTATCGGCAGCGATCTCAGGCGACTGTCGATGGCGATACTGTTGCCCTTCCGGAGGTCATTGATTTCCCGTCCGAAGGACTCTTCTTGTACTACGCGGATCAGTAGTACTTCTGCTTCCCTTAGGAATTCGGCCGGTAACGTGACGAATCTTCGAGTGGTGACTGTCTTCTGTGGAGGTCTGCAGGTCTTCTGAGTCCTCTTCTGTCGTCTCCAGTCGGGATCTTGTTCCGGATTCTTTCTGGTCCTTTTGTAGCACGTTTTCGCTGTGGTTTTTCGACACAGTGCTATAAATTGAAGCGCTCTTGCCGTGGCCCGCAGTAATCGTTCCCACTTCGAAAATCTGTGCGGATCGGGAATGACTTCTCTGTGTTTCGGTGCGCTGCGAGCTTCTGTTACTGTCAGAGTCTTCTCTTCTCCCGTTGGTTCGTTGATGCTTGGTCTCTCGTTCGGCCATTGTGACGGATCTTCATACAAAAACGTCGGGCCCCGGTACCATTCGTGTCCGGCGTTGAAGTTCGGCGGCACGTCGCGGGTAGCGACATCGGCGACGTCCATTTTGGACGGCACCCAGCGCCAGTCCGTCACCCTGCTGTGCTCTTCTATGGCGGCCACGCGATGAGCGACGAACGGTTTGTACGACCGCGCGCCGCTTCGAAGCCACGTGAGAACGGTCTTGCTGTCGGTCCAGTATGTTACCGACTCTGGTTTCGCCCGGTGTTCTTGCACGACGGCAGCAGCCAGTCTACTTCCCATCACGGCGGCTTGCAACTCGAGACGTGGAATTGACGTGGTCTTGAGCGGCGCCACCCTCGCCTTGGCGATGACCAGGCTGATGTGCGGTGTTCCGTCGGGCGAAGTCGTCCTCCAGTAGACGGCGGCAGCGTAGGCGGCTTCACTGGCATCGGTGAATACGTGTACTTGGAGAGATTCTGCGTCTGTGTATCCGGGATAGCTTCTCGGCAGACTGACGGTCTTGAGATTCTTGAGGTGCTCGACCCATTCCTTCCATTGATGCGCCAGGTCTTCGTCTAACTGTTGATCCCATCCGATTCCTCTTCTCCAGGCTTCTTGCAGTATTTGTTTGGCCCGTATTGTGACCGGTGAGGCGAGGCCGAGGGGATCGTATAGCGACATCACGATCTTGAGGGCTTCTCTCTTGGTCGGCGCGACTCTGTGCAGTATGTCTTCTGGTAGACGTGCTAGCTTTAGATTGAAGCTCAGTTCAACCTTTTCCGGCTTCCAGATCAGTCCCAGAATTTTCTCTTCTGTCGATTTGCAGCCTATACTGACTGTGTTGACTGCGTCCCGTTCTGGTTCCAGCGTCTTCTTGACGTCTTCTGAATTGGAGACCCATTTTCGTAACTCGAAGTGTGCTTCTCGATGTATATCACGTACTGTTTTCGCTATTCGCACAGCGTCCTCTTCTGTACGAAAACTGTCGAGATAGTCGTCCATGTAGTGATTATGGACGATTGCTTCAACCGCCTCCGGATGCTTGCTGGCATGTTTCTGTGCATTCCAGTTCTTGGCGAAGATGGCGGTGCACGGTGAGCTTGCTGCGCCGAAAATTATCGACGTCATCCTATATTCTTGCGGGGCTCCCTCCCGCCGGTGTCCTCTCCACAGGTACCTGAGCGCGTCTCTGTCTTCTGGTCTCACTTTGACTTGCATGAACATTTCAGCTATGTCCGCCGAGACTGCGACGGGGTGTCGGCGGAATCTCATCATCACTCCTGGCAGTGATTGCAGCAAGTCCGGTCCGGTGAGCAGGTAATCGTTGAGAGACATTCCTGTTGATCTTGCGGCGGCGTCGTGTACGATCCGCAGCTTCTCAGGCTTCATCGGGTTGTGGACGTCGAAGTGGGGCAGGTACCAGGTTCTTCCGGGTACGCTGTTCTTCGGTGCTATCTCTGCGTATCCCTTTTGTACGAGCGAATCCATGTATTCGCCGTACCTATTCTTCAGGTCGGGATTGCGATCCAATTTCTTTTCCGTGGAGACAAGCCTCTTCATAGCGGTGCCGTAACTGTCTGGCATCGTTATGTCTTCTTTCTTCCATAGCAGCGCAGTCTGTACGTGTCCGTCCTCCAACTGGTGTGTGTGCTTATTGAGCGTGTCTTCGGCCCTCTTCTCGGGATCGTTCGCCGGCCGACGAGGGTTGACGATGAGAGATTCTATGGCGAAAAATTCCCTCATTTGCTCTTCTATGCTGTCTTCGCTGGCAGTCAATCTGTTCACGAAGTGGACGCGCTGACCCAATGCTCTGGTGTGCGCGCCGTGTAGCACCCATCCCAGCGGAGTGAGCGAAGCTACCGGCTGATGTCGCGGGCCTCTTCGCACGTTGCTGGCGAGAAGCAGGTGCCAGTTGTCTTGCCCGATGAGTATTCGTGGCACCGCTCCCTCGTAGGCGAGCTTCTCGCGCAAATCTTCCAAGTGTTCGCAGCCCGTGACATCGTTCCGGTCCACGGTTTGCGGCGACAGGTGCAGTCCTGGTACGGTGCGCGCGCGTAGGTTAACGCGCTGTCCTTGCGGCCCCGTGAGCGAGACCGCAACGCGACGAGACTCTGGCGTGTCGACGATAATGTCCCCGATGGCTTCCATCTTGAGCGGGTCCAGACGTCCTTCGGCTCCCACTTGCTTGGCGATCTCTTCGTCGATGAGAGACACCGTAGACCCGTCATCCAGCAGGGCGTACGTCGAGGTCTCTCCCGCCGGTCCGATGACTCGTACCGGAACTATCTTCAGATAGGCTTGAGGCTTCTGCGACATCCATGCGTTGGCGACTGTCTCCCTGGCTTCCTCCGCATTCCTCTCTTCGGTGGACGCTACCAACGCCGCCTTTTCGTGATGGAGAAGGCGGTGGTGCGTCCTCTTGCATCCCTTGATCTCGCACCTTCTGATCTTGCAGTGATGCTTCGCGTATCTTGGCTTCAGACAGCGAAAGCATAGGCCGTGCTTCTTCGCGAGATCCCACCTTCCATCTGAATCGGCTTCCTTGAACTTGGCACAATCTGTAATGGCGTGCCCCTCCTTGTTGCAGACCCTGCACCGCGGCGTCTGCTTCTCTGTTGCGGTGTGCGCTCTGTGCGTCGGCGTCGTCCGTAGGCTGGCCCGTGGTTCCGTGATCAGCTCCGGCGGTGCGAAGGCGCTGCAGTAGCGGGCTTGCTCGGTGACGAAGTCGCTGTATCTTGCTAAGTCCGGAACTGAATTATACTTCTCGGTGAACATCTTGTACCACTGGACGCGCAGAGAGTTCGGTAGCTTCTCGGTGAGACACCGCAGTAGCTCGGCGTTGATGAGATAATATTCTTTCTTCAACGCGCGAAGTGTGACCACGCTGCTTCTGACCCTGCTTGCAAAGGTGCAGATGTCCTTCGGCGATTCTGTGCAGCGCGGCAAAGTTCGGAGTTTTTCTGTTTCCGCTTGAGCGATGGAGTCCGGACGGCCAAACTGTAGTTCCAATTCCTTCATAATGTCGTCCGGCTTCGCGTGCCCGATGAGTTCCGAGCTAACTGTTTCCAAGGCTCTTCCCTTGAGACTTCTTCTTAGTCTTGCTGTATTTTCAACGTCGTTGAAGTAGCTGCGAGTGGTGTCATATATGGCGCGAAACGATAACCACTCGGTGTGTGCTCCACTGAAGATTGGCAGGTCCATGATGACCTTCGATGCGGCGGCAACCGGCGTGACTGCGTACGTCTCGAACGGTTTGCTTCGGTCGGCGAGCGCGGCGATAGCGGACGTTAGTTCGCTGATGAACGGACGGAGTGCGTCGCCTTCCTTCGGGATCTTCACTGGATCAGCACACTTCTGTTCTTCTGTATCCGGAACCCCAGTCTTCTGTGCGGCGTCGGGATCCGGTCGATGCTCGTGAAGTCTTCTGTCTTGAGCCGGCGCGATGTCCTCCGGGCAGAGCGGCAGTGTCTGAACGGGCTGCGCGGCGTCGGCGGCATCGGCATCCCTCCCGGCGGTTTCGTCCTCTTCTGGGCGTGGCTGTGACTCTGGTTCCGGTGCTTCTTCCAGCCAGGAACGTACGAATTCTGTCTTGGAGTGACCGTCGTCATCGTAGTCGTCCTCCGATGAGTCCTCTTCAGCCTTCTGTAGCGCTAGCTCGGCTAATTCCAACTTGAGTTTCAGTATTTCTTCACGGGCTTTCAGTATCCTCTTCTGGGATCGATGAGTCCTGTGGGACTTCGGTGGGCCGGTCGGCCTCTTCGATTCTTCGGTCCGGGTTTCTTCTTCCCGGCTAACGGTCGCTGCGTCCGGTCGGTGTGCTTCGTCGGCGGGGCGCAGCGTCGCATCTGAATGTTTTCCTGTATGTTTCCCCTTCCTCTGGCTCGGCGGCCCTGGTCTCTCTGGAACAGTCCTCGGGGCCGGCGGAGGGGACCGCCGCGGGGTCGCGGGCCGCGGCGGGTCGGTGCTGACGGTCGACGGGGAACGCGGCGGCAGCTCGTGGCGAACGGACGGTTCTTCTCTGGGGGTGGGGCCCCCCCCACCTCAATCATCCACGCCTCGGGAGCCCGTCCTCTTGAACGCGTTATGGGCATCTTGTAAGTCTTCAGTCCAAATTTTCTGTTCTTCAGTTCAAATCTTCAGCTCTTCAGCCGGTTCTTCGGTAATCCGGCTCCGTAGGACCAGCGAATGCTGGTCAGTCCTCTTCAGCCGGTTCTTCTGTAATCCGGCTCGATGCGACCAGCGAATGTGCAGGACGGGCGGACCCGAATGCACGAGCCACTGACGTCCTGTGTGTCTGTAGCTATCGCTGGTACGGTATGAACCCGCCGAAGAGTGTTGACGCTGTTGGTTACAATGTAGGTTGGTTACAAGGTGTCCGTGAAATAAGAACTCCCAATTTGATAGCAAGCTTGATAGTGGCTTCGACGGTGGCGCTCTTCGTACTGAATATTCTTTTCTTCTATTTATATCTTGCTTTTAGTTCCCGCGTCGACCGCTTGCTTGTTCACCGACAGTGGCGCCGAATGCGCATTTACTATCCTTGCAGGGAACTTTACCGTAACGAGAGCCCCACCGAGGCAGCCACTAACGATTAATTTTTATTATCAAAATTGTACATTTTCACTTATTCTACTTAGGCTATTCTAGACACATACATGATACCTATACCGTTAGAAAGTGCGTGTAAGCAGCTTTCTAACGGTGTACATAGGGTTTATCTATCTATTTCTGTTAGGGAACTACAGGCCGATAAATACTGTAATAGGGGCGCGACGACTTATGCTTTGGCCGCTTGTCACTTCGCCTGCGCCCTGCCCGTAGCATCCACATGCCCACAAATAGTACCGATAGGTAGCCTACGATGTGTACTATCTGTATATCTATGATCTAGACCACCTAGGGGCCTAGGTCATAGCAAAAACCCTAGAAAACATGATATGCGATAGAACAACTGCCTATAACTATGGAAATATGTACATCAGTGCTGTTTAGGCACTTAGACCCACCAAGGCGGACCCAGATCTAGGTCCTGAGTTGGTTCCTAGATTTGGGACCTAGCTGCAAATAGCTATTTGCTGTTCATATATGTGCTTAGCACATCTAGGGCATGTGGGTACTTCTATTATACTATTACCCTACGCTAATTACAAATAGCAAGTACTATGAGACCTAGGCTAGGCTATCTATAACTGATTCAGCTCACCCCTCCTCGGGATAGTGAGCTTATACACAAAACTATATTATAATTTATTAGGAAATTAAATCTAGGCTCTTAACTATCGCAGAGTTATAAAACTTAACTATATATTACTATAAAACACAACACTGCAACACAAACACTATTTTGTCTTCCTATTGTAGTCGTCCTGAACATGTTCTATATATTTATATGTAAATCTTCAGTGAAAAATTATCTGACTGAGGCCTTAGTGTATTCGTTTTACAAATAATACGTAATCACTTGCGTTAGCGTTTCTCCATATAGTTTATAAATGGTCGTCTCACTTACGCGATTAGTACGTATTGTTTATAAAACGAATACACTCAGGTCTCTGATGATGAAAACCGATTAAAAATCCGTTGCGTGGTTTAGATTAGAAGTAGTTAGCGGATATACAGTCTCTCGCGGAATGCGACTTTTTTTATACTATGCACAGAAGAAAAGAAATAGATATCATGTGACCTCCATTACAATTATTTGATCAATGTTCTTTCAATTTAAAATCATTATCAATATTGCTTTGTTTACCTTAGATGAATTAATAACACTGTTCACCTACGCATGAATAGTTACGCACACTGAACAAATAACAATTTGGCAGGGTATGACAAGTGGCGTAGGACAATGATAAAGAACAATTTTATCAAACGCAAGTTTATCAACTCGTATACATACTTAAGATTTGATCTGTGATTTAATATTGTCTCTAGGAGATACAATACAAATTTTGTAGAGGTAAGTATTAGCAGCACAGTGTGAATTAGATGAGTTAGTATGTAGATTGAAGGTCACACGGGCAGCGCAGGCGCACCTCACGACTCGCGTGCTGGCTAGCTAACTTCTTGTTATGTATCAGTCAGTCGCATGCGCGGGAACCGAACAAAACCGACGCGCGTATTGTTGCGCACTCTACCTTGTAAATTAATGTTATTACTTTTTTATATAATTAAAATTAATTACCCCGGATACTTGGAACTTTATAACTGTAGTAATGTTTATCATTATAATTTTAAATTTCTTATCACAATGATCACTGTGCGTGCTTAGTTGTGCCTTCAAGTTTTGTTTACGTTTAATCAGTTGTTCGAGTTCACGAGGAAACTGCTTCCATGAGGTTGGTATCAGTGTAGTTTTTATTTGCACTAATATTGGCGTAATATTTGGCGCGAGCTCAATGTTTTGCGCCAAACACTTGAAATAATGTGAATCTAGTCGATGTGCGTCAGTATTGGAGTGCACCTACTCGTACACAAGGAAATCGAGCCGGTGCAAATTGAATCATTTAATACGTGCATGCGAATTACAAAGATCATCTTTAATAAACCTACAAGTTATGTCAGACTGTTATTGGGACCCTCTTAAATTGTCTGACTCACCTCTGACTTACATCTGGAATTCGTCCAGTTCTTCAACCGGTTACACATTTTTATGAAAAATATATCTATTAAACTCAACATTTCGTGGTCACGGCTGATAGGAAAGATGTGTTATTTAATTAAGCAGCAGACAAAGTTATTTCGACGAAATAATATATGAGACTTTCAGCTATACATCCTAATCATAGGGTTTCCAGAGCTGTGTTTGCATTATCATACTTTTTAATTAGGTACCGTTAATTTGTTTCGTTACATACAAGTTAAGATCGTTCAAAAGAAAGCCGCGCATAAATCATAAAGCAACGCATCTCACAAGCACGGTGTCCCGTAAGTGCTGTTATGTGTAAACAAACGGGTCCGAGTTTTGAGAACCGCCGATAATGTAAACGGATACCGGAGATAGAGCGAAGGATCCCGCTGAACACGTGACTTCATCATAGATCAAAAGAATAATGCTAAACTATTAAACTGTCCTTAAACGATAAATACTCTCATTGTTAGTTCAAACAGTGTTCGGTTGCAACTTTTAAAATCATTATTATTCTTTGAACAGATTTCAATTGACCATTCCGAAAAACTGACGCGATAGGTTCAGTGAGAACAGGAGGGTTTGTTTCTCGGGGTTTCTTTCAGATACCATTCCAGTGGAGGCCCGGAGTTTACAACATCTTGGTAAATGATGATGTGCTCGTTCGCTACCAGTGGCGTGCAGTCCAATTCAGTAAGACTTTGCCTACCCTACGACTTCTCTAAATGACTATAATATAGAAAATCTAAGAAATGTCCTTTTTTGCCTACCCTGACATAAAACTGTATGCTATGCACGCCACTGACCATTACTCGACAAACGTAAGAGTTCAATTTGTCCCCATACACTTTACACCCAATACCTCTAGTGAAAACATGGAGTGAAAACTATCGAGATTAAGTCAAACTTATGAGACAAAGCTAAACGTGCGCGACTGGAAAAAATATACTTTAGGTAGTATCTTAGTTACATATCCCAAATAACAGCCAACTTTCGTGAAAGTAACAGCAACCATACCATACTGAGTATGGACTCAACACATGGGTGTTATCTTATCAAGTAAGTGATTTATCGCAAGTGTACCATTATCGTATCCTTACTGGTCTCGGGTGGAAATCAAGACAAAATAAAAGTGTCTGGACTAATGATAATTTATACAATAGATATGCCATTAGCGCGCGAAAAGTGAAACAACGAAATTCACCCAAATTGGGTGAACTAGCAGTAAGTCTCGCGTCGGTAAAATGTAACGAACGTGACGTGTGCCTTTGAAAAACAAGTAAATTGAATTCATATGTATTTAGAAAATGCGCTAAGTACCTACTTACTGTTCAGGAGTAAATAATAAACGGATATCATAATCATACCTTAACTATATATTATGAGAAAATATTTTAATTACATGAGTCACATGAGTGGCGTGCATTTGTAGGGATAGGTATACCAAAATACACAGCAGGTACGCTAACACCAACTTCAATAATATTTAAATTAATTTATACTTTTTAGGGTTATTGAAGTCGGTTAATTTTTTTTTAATGTGTTATATAATATCATATTATGTACGTATATTCTTTGTTTAACGATACGTAAATTATGTATTAATAATATCATGGGGACAATCCACACAAAGCCATGTGATCTAATCAATAGCCCGTCCAAATGAAAAATACGAAGTACTGACAATTAATTACAAATAAAAAAATCTTCTATAGTATTAAGGTATATTTTTACAATTCTGAAACTATTCGGTTGGCACTCAATCGAAGTCAAACGGGAAGCAACCTGTTAAGGGTTAATTCAATAATGACGACACGACTGACTGCTCTGCTGCAGATACCAGATTTAACATCTACCAAGTGGAAAGTTCTCTCAATCAGGAAATATGTACTATTTGTCTTGCAACTAGAATACGGATTACTGCGTAGTGTGATTTCCAACTTAGATATACTTGATAACTATCTCGAACGTAGTTGTTAGTATAGTTATAACAATAAGGTTACCCTGGAATCAAAGGGAAATTATAATCCAACTCAACTATTTTCACCAGTCCATATTAGTCTGGACCGCGGTGCCACTCAATTAGTGGAATTTAAATATGGATTGGATTATAATTTCTTTTAGTTTCCAGACTAGAGTACAAGTGCTACACAAAGATAGAGTTAGCACGTACTAATATAATTCTTTCGTATCATTTTACGGTCATCTTCCTGTCCTCTTCACTGAGTCAAAAACTGCGTCGCTTTGAAGTCAAAATATTTGACACTTTCGCCAGTATGACACAGTTCGAAAAGTACGCGAGCCAGCCAGACAAAGCAAAAGTACAAACCAACTGTAATATCAAAATTTATGTGCAATAAATGTCTTGACCGTCATCAGTGTTATTGGCAATGCAACAAAAACTTCTCGTATTTGTTCATACGTACTGTCTATCTAAGTGATAAATATTATTTCTCAAATATTACAAAACGCCGGCTGGCTTTGCCCCGCATTTTGAGTTGTGTCAGTGAATTTCCAACATTTCAACAAGATAAAAATGCACGTTCGAAATATTTAGGCATCTTCAATTATAGGTACTATAAAATCTTTTTTAAAAAAAATTGAACCGACTTCAATATCACTATAAAGTATAAAATAATTTAAATATTATTGAAGTTGGTGTTAGCTTACCGGCTGTGTATATTTGGCACCAACTTCAATAATATTTAAATTATTTTATACTTTATAGTGATATTGAAGTCGGTTAAATTTTTTTTAAAAAAGATTTTATTTTAAACTTTTTAGTGATATTTTCATATATAAAGATTGAACCATCGAAAATCGTAAAATTATCTAGATAGGTTATGATCACATTATCATCTACATAGTTTTACATAATTCATGTTTCTTCAGAAACTCAGAACCTATTTATCCAGTCATATTGAAATTTGCACGGAATCATCATAGTAGTTTACTCTCTCGAATAAAAAAAGAATCATCGCAATCGGTTCATAATTGTCAGAGCAATGTATGGAGAACATCAGTTTTATGGTTTTTACCAGATAAATTCCTCTACATCGTTCATGTTCCTCCAGGAAGTTCTTATCCGGTTGTAATAAAATTCATACAGATTTAATAAAGTGGTTTCTTCTTTCGAATAAAAAAAGAATCATTGAAATTGGTAAATATTTGCCAGAGTTATGACCATTTTTATCCTTAAAAAGCGACATAAAGTCATCGATATAGGCTTTCCTGCAGCTCTCAGTGCGCAGTCACCATTCTTGTTTTTCAGGAACTACTTATTACTACGCAATAATTTTTTTATGGGACCCAATCAATGGATTGAAGAATGGATGGAAGAAAGATTTTTTCAAATCGGTTCATAATTGACAGAGTTATGCGCGAACATACATAAAATATATATATATATATATATATATATACAGACGAATTGAGAACCTCCTCCTTTTTTGAAGTCGGTTAATAAATATGCAATACTACAATTCACACAGAGGTGGGTACCTCTGCCTACTCAAATCTCAATGTAAGAGTAGAAAATTGAAATCAGGTTACGTCCGTCTTACAATATACCCCAAAGACTGAGATTGTGATTATTTCGTGCAACTAGTACGAGTATATAGTATTCACAACCTGTGTAACAGGGTAAGGTAGGTGTGTGTGTGTGTGTGTGTACATGCTAAACACAACTATCATTATGTCGTCCGTCACTAAGTCCGTAGTCCATGACCATCGATATACTATACCAACAAGATTAGCTGTCACGAACAAAATGACATCGAAAATGTGGTCGCGGTTACAACTATACACGTACACGCAAAACAATAATATGTTCATTTAAAAAGATAACTTACATACTATAAAATAAGGTTCAATAATAATTGCAGACAATTGAGCGACAGCCGTCTCCGTAGCTCTTATTTAGCTCTTATTGTCGTGACCACTTTTCGGGTCGTGACAGCAAATCTTGTTGGTATAGTATATCGATGTCCATGACTAAGTACATGTTGTCATTAACACCGACCAGCAAGAAGAGTACCTAAATACCTTTTTTATAAATGAAAATATACAAAAACTTTCAGATCAATATTTGCTATCAATTTTTAACAGGCGGACGAAGTCCTATTGAAGGCATTTTTTAGTTCAAACATGAACCTCAATATATTGCTGCCCATTGCAATACATTGGAAATATACCTTTCAAAGATTAATACACCGGGTCAGGACGGGCCAACAGAGGTCACCTTGGTTGAATCACCTCCTTTATTTAATACTCCTCTATCGTGTTTGGAGGGAGATACACTCAAGACCGACGTCGTTGGTTATCAATCCAACCAAATACTGTAAACTGCCCGCAACAAGATCAGTCTGTTAACTATTTGTGCAACTAAAAATAACAAAAGAAAGTAACCATTAAGGTAAACTACTAGTTATATAAACTACTAGTTATATAAACAAAGAAAAGAAACTGCAATCTCCTCACACCGCAATTACATACAGCTGAGCACGACCTAATAGACAAATGACAGAATTTTCATATTATTTAAATTTCTGTAAGGCTAATACGTGCGACTTGCTTAGTATCCACGTGGTGTGAGCTGTTTAGTTTTGTTTGCCGCGTCATTTACGCACGTTTGAAATCGCATCAGACCTACGGAGTCCTAGGCCTGATTAGATTATCTTGTACAAAGCAAGACCTGCAATGAGAAACGTTAAGTAACGTAAGTTATACTTCGGAGTAAGCTAGAGTAAGACTTAGCGTATCAGGAATATTATAAAGACGAAATATCATCAAGAAACATTAAAACAGTTATGACTACAGTATTAATGTAAAGAGGTGGTATAGTAATGTGAGTTGCTTAAAGCCATTAAAATATAAGATCTCACAGGCTGAAGTGCTCCGTGCGTGTGGGTTCGCGTTCCGCATCATGGTTATTTTCTTTCAATAGCATATCGAGCACGTTTCCAGGGTCGCACTCACAATAAATTCACGTTAACTTATAAAAGACTCCTTTAAAAAAATATATCATAGTTATGATTTAACATAAAGATCTAATTGTTAACCGACTTCAAAAAAAGGAGGAGGTTATCAATTGGGTTGTATGTTTTTTTTTTTTTTTTATGTTTGTTACCTCAGAACTCTGTCGTTTACGAACCGATTTGGAAAATTATTTTTTTAATTGAAAGGATATGCTTCCAGATTGGTCCCATTTTTTTCAAAATCAAGTTCTGATCATGGGAACCATGAGTAACTGAGGGAACTCCTTAAATATTATAGGCATACATATAGCGTTTTTGGTATTTTTAGAAACTAGTCAAACATTTTCATTCAGAAAGTATCATTTGGTGAAGTGGATCTGATGAAGAAGGCCATAGATGGCCACCGGAACTCTGTAATAAAATTAGCAATTCATCCTATCCTAGCCGTGCCTACTAAACGTAGAACTACCGAATTTGGACTCGATGGATAGTTCTCGACGAGTAGTTGCTAGAAAGATGGAGATCAGGGTCTGATGATGGAGCAGGAAGGTCGTCACGGGATCACTGCACCAAGAAACGTATATCTGCCGAGTTTGGGCTCGTTGGGTAGCTCTCGATGAGTAGTTGCTAGAAAAATGGTGATCAGGGTCTGACGATGGAGCAAGAAGGTGGATACGGGTTCTCGGCACAAATAAATATAGACCCACCGAGCTTGCAGTCCATGGTTCTCGAGAACTACGAGTATAACACCTAGATATCTTCGGTTTATGGCAATTGGTTAGTTTTATTAAGATATTGTCACATGTACATTTTTTTAAATTTTTGCTTAAGCTTATATTTTAGTGAGGGTCCATAGTTGTGTAATGTAGTGGGTGTTTTTAAAATAAATATTAAACTGGCTGTTTGTCAGAATAAAATATAAGTTGTTAAAACTTAACCTAATAATACACCAAGGGAACCACTGAAAAGAATAAAATAAAAATAATTTTTACAAAAAAAAGAACCGCCTTCAAAATGCAACTAAAAAGCCTGAAATAATTTCTAAGAATTAGTGGTTTTTACATCTACATTGTTGGATTTGGACTACAACATATTATAAATACATATTTCTATCGAAGTCGGCGCCTAACGTCTAGCAAATACTTACAAGGGCAGTAGGTACCTGTTTTCCAGTTTGGCGCCGTCTTTGAAAGTAATATGTATTTATAATATGTTGTAGTCCAAATCCAACAATGTAGATGTAAAAACCACTAATTCTTAGAAATTATTTCAGGCTTTTTAGTTGCATTTTGAAGGCGGTTCTTTTTTTTGTAAAAATTATTTTTATTAATAAATATTTCCGATAGAAAATCTACTTGCTAATGAAATAAGTGAATTTTTTGCTAAAATACGCGTTTTGATTTGATGGTGCAATACGTCCCTGAATAATGCAATGCGTCCAAGCTGGAGAGCCGCGGGCCACACCGTAATAAATCAATACACATGGTTCTGAGCTTATCGAAAATGAAAATTGCATAGGCACATTAATATAATAATTATGATGGTAGATTACACGGAGTTTGTAACCGTAGTATCAACTGAACATAGATACACCTTAAATAGCCACACAAATATATGTTGATTAATAATCTTGTCAATGTGCTTATTAAGGCATAAATCCTGGTATTATATGTCTATTCTTTATTCGTCTAGGTGTCACATTATTTATTTATAATATAATACGTACATACGACATAGTACAGGATCTACAGATTAGGAGCAGATAAGATAGCAGTGTGTAAGATGTTTCAGGATGTTAATATTATAAATAGTAAATAATTAATTTGCTATTGCTAATTTGGAGCTGGGGCTTATACATATTTCTAATGCGGACAGAGTTTCCCAATGCAAAAAGCTAGTTATGTAAATATCATAAATCTGTACGTGTCTCTATTTGGACGTTGTAACATTAAAATGCCATACTCTGCGTATCGAATCAAGCCGCTTAACACGTGGACACATGACGTAATCATTGAAAAAGCTACCATAAAACTATAATAGACCATAAATCTTAGAAGCCCACTAAATCGCCTTGGCGGCCACATCGACAACCGATTGAGCGTAAAATGACACACAAACACACATTACAACAATTTGCATATGTCAATATCGTGGTACGTGACATTGGACTGGAAACCATTCTGACAAGAATAAAATCTCGCATCTTCTATATCGCACTTGACTCCATTTCTAATAATTGCATCAAATGTAGTTAGGGTCTCATAAAAAAACGATTAATTTGCTTTATAATCTTTGTTAGGTACTACGGCGTGTATGCAACTTGTGAACACAACGGCACGCTATACTGGCCTTTCGAAGATTGTATTTTTTGTTATCCTTTTCTATTCATTATTTCGTGGAGGTTGGCAATTAACTCCTGCACTTTCTATCTAATAAAAATGTAAATAAGCCATTACACTAAACACTGAACGCATAGATAAGTAGAACACATACATCAAATAAAAAAAAGTGTTTTAGCTATTTTCAAGTGTTGAGAGGAAGAGTAAAATAATGTTTATTATTAGAATTTAAAGCATGTGAACTACTTATACCTACAACCTATAGCAGTATAAGCGCAAGACCTGAATGTAACTTGTTTAGAATAAAGTACTTACTAGATTATGATGACGTCACCGACAACAAAAATGGATGAGTTGACGACAAAACTACATATCAAAGCAATAAACATTGGACTTGAATGGCAAATATGGTGGGCAAAAACAATTCGCGGGCAAAAAATATATACATATATATTTTCTAATGTGCGTGTCTGACAGTTTGGACATTTTCTGTATTTTTTTATATTACTATTAGGTGAGCAGTTATCGCAGCGTATGAATGCTAGCGACACCAGAAGAATCACTAGCTCGTTGCCGCACAAAATCACATTAAATATTAATTCTCTTGTGTCCGGTAATTTCACCAGCTGAAGTGCCCTTTACACCTGTAATGTTACACTCTGCTGCTTGGTGGCAGAATACCTACCTGGACGGTCCCTCGCACAAGGAGCTCGCCACTTAGTATCGTCAAATAACAGGACTCATCGTATAACTTAATTCGGAAACATGCATGAACCGGAACACAAAGTTACTGTCGGCACCAAAACTATAAACCTCTCGTGGCCAATCGCATTTAGCAGAACAACGTATGTCCTAAGCTATTAAACTATTAAAATATGGCTTTCCTAATACAATGGAAAACTAGTCTACGGTAGCGAATTGACCTCGTTGTTTGTTAGTGTTTCGTTCTAGTGTTTGAGTGAACACTCAAATAATAAAACTATTATAAAGTACTAGGTATATAAACCTCTAAAGTCTCTAGCGTAACCGGTAACTATTAAATTTATCGATCAGATAAAATATACATATTATATTGATGGATAAAAGCATAAAAGTTTCTACAACCTCCAGGGACAGGCATAGTGCATAATAACCCTGGAACTTTCTTGCTTAATGAACATAATTTTTCATGGATTACGATTGCAAATATAGAATCTATTACAGTGGTGATACTTAATTTCCTAATCGATAGTCCTTAGTTTTCTTTTCAGCAGTCCTCAGGATGTCAATGAAAGGAAGTTTCCAAGGTACACAGAACGAGTCGTTAGTGCTTTTTAATTTTGCACTATCGGGTAAGGGAACCATAGAAATGCCCGCTTATAAGCTTGGAATAGTCTGAGATAGGTATATCTTACTGTAGACCGCAGCCAAATAAGAAGGAGTAACGTTGTGTCTCAGGAGCAAAGCCTGCCAATGCTCCATGGAGCACAAACGAAACACTGTATAGGCACATACAGTGTGTTGGCGCCTTGGGAACTCCTGTTTCACTGCCAGCACAGGGATTCCTATTATTAATAGGTTAATGCGCATTATTATTTATGACTGCATCCAAGCCTACCATAGGGTCCGGGTGGAGGGTATGGGTGTCGGTGATCTTACGGTCTAGTAATAGCCTGTATTAATTTTAACAAAACTCAACAACTTGAATCGCTTCCGTATATAAATGTCGCAGCGGAAAGTACTCAAACTTGTGTATTCGCGGGAGGCGTAGAGCGAAACAATCGGTTGTTAAACATAGAATGTGCCCACACGAATGTGCTCTGGTATGTGCAACTCGTAATAAGAAATCTGAAACGCGCGATAACAAATGCGGGGCAGGCGCACGTTGGGCTACAAGTCATTTGTAATAATATAGTTATTACAAGTTCGCACTGTACAGAAACACAATGCTGCAGTACATCTCGCCCCTGTCATGAAAGGTTCAACAGAATAATGAGTGCTAAACGTTGGAGCTAATGCTAACAGAATAATGAATGGAAGGGGGAGGCCTATGTTCAGCAGTGGACGTCTTCCGGCTGTTGATGATGACGAAACTTTGAGAGACTACTGATTGATTGTGGCGTTGTGTAGCTGCGGTAAGTAAGATTGCCAGTGGCTCTTTGAGGAGACGCTGAGCTGTTGGCTGAGAGACCATCGTTTATCCTTTTTGCTACCAGAAGTAGCCTTTTAAAAAAAAATATAAGTGAATGGAATAGTTGAAAGTGATAGATAGATAGAAATCGGCCAGCATTGTACAAAATGTAAGGCTTAGTGACCAGCGGACGACATGTACTGGATTGGATGCCTGGCGCTTTTACCAGCGCCTGATCGGCCCTTTGTATAGAAATTATCTACGGCCTCTGTGAACAAGAATAGGTGCAGCATAGGCGCATGTGGATTATACCTACACATGGATGGGGACATACAACGCCAATGAAAGATCGCGAAAATAATTTTAAAATTTGAATGTTCGCTTTTCACCGTTCGTTATCGAATGCTCACGCCTATTACATGTGGCCAGATATAGTAAATAACATTGTACATGTCAAAGGTCAGCCAGTATTGTTAATTGAAAAATAATAATATATCTAAAGCTAATTAATATACAGTTATGCGAACGAACGACGTAATAAATAATTAACTTGTTTATACGCAATTGACTTTAATGTATGTGTTTGATTATTAGTTTGATCCTTAAATCAGATATACGTCAAAGGATTTTTCTGTCCAAAAGGAAATCCTCAGAAACATTTCGTAGTTTATAGTTGTATGCCCACTATTGCGGGACCTATCCAAAGCAGTAGGGAACAAATCGCCATGTACGGTACCTAGGTAGGTACCTATGTAATCACGTAAACATCTAAACAAGCATGATGCGTTATTGTAATACCGTGTTTTTATCACAATTCAATTGGCGTTGCTCATAATACACACTCCTGAATAAATAAAAATTAGGCTAAAGTACCCTAATCTAAACGATATAATAATACTGTTTGTCATAAAAACATCAACATATCGTTCCATACCAGCTTAAATAACAATCAGGATTTAGTTTTAGGAATCTTGAACAACAATGTTGAAAACTAAACAAATGGCAGAGTTGTTGAAACATGCCGTAGTAAGAGTAATGTTTATGAACGGAAATTATTGTAGCCCACTCATAACGAGCACAATCAAACAATTATTCATAATGTTTCACGTTATAACCAGCTACTCACAAAGTTTCCAAATGAATCATTTAACTAACATTTTTTTTAGCTGAAAACTGAAGTCAACTATAATCGTAAATTAAAGGAATACAAACTGTTTGGATTTACATATTTTTATTCAAGTTAATAAGTTTGGGTATCGTAAGTCTTACACTTATTATTCATAATAAAGCAGAATAAATATGTTACCCAGCCGAAAGAGTATACCTACTCTTTCGGCCGGGTATCATATATATTCTGCTTACCCAATTACCCCATAAAGATTTAAAAAGTATGGAGCAAATAAAAAAAAAACTTATCACTCATAATACCTTAATAAATCGATATGGATCTGACAAAATAAATTGCACTCATGCCATACAGCTGAAATTAATCTGAATTAATATACTGAAGCGACGCGACGCGATCTGTTGGTTCGTAATTCAGTGGTGTGGTGTTTTAATGCGAAAATAACTCGGCGATCATAATTAGCATAGGGAGCAGACGCGTCAGATATATCGACCACTCTTGCATTCCGAAGCCAAATAAACTATTTTTCGGGCAAAAATACATAGCTAATGCCACTCTCACAACTAGGACGAATCAAGACGACTCAAACAAGTATCAAGGCCTAATCAGAGGAATCTAGAGACTATATGCAATAACTGATGCAGTTTAGTAACAAAATACGATATGATATGAGTATTTCATGACGAAGTTTACCTACAATACAAGTAGTATAAAGAATACAAGTAGAATGATATTAAGTGAAAACTTTCAAATAATATGCCGATGTTTTCCTATTATAGGTAATTATATCTTAATCGAACCTTTAATTGTAATAAATTGTAATTTTTCACTAACCTAGAGAGAGATTCATGATTATATTAGCTATTCATTTGATATTTACGTAGACAGAATTATACATACATACTCCTAATAGTAGGTAATAGAAAAAAATGTACTCAGCTACGTCAACTCCTCGAGAATCGCTATCTCACGTTTACTATCTCATGATAGCCTTGCTAATATAGCACATTAACGTGAACGCAAACTTCTTTAACTTTATGTCATGTTCTTTTACTTCATTGCTTGTACTGTACAAGTATTCGTTTTATAGTTAAAACGAACCTATTTTTCTTACATACAACTTCACGATTAACATTATATAAAATTGATAAGCTATCTATCAGTATGTTACTGATATACAGAAATCTAATGATAAAGCGATATATGTAGAGACCGTATGGTGGTGCCCATGTTGCCTATTTTGTTATGATTTGTTGCTTAGCCAAGTTTCAACGCCGACGATCAAAATTATCAAGGGAATCAACACTCTAGTGCCATCTTTTGAGAATTGTCATTAACGTTAACATATTTTATCTGTGCCCCAGTGAGTATTCGTTACGTATCAGATAAGAGCGGCCACGATAACGGTCGATACCTAGGTGACTCAGATTGATTTCGTTATTCGAAGCAGTACGCAGTACGAAACCGCATAAACTCTTGCTGACGACATATTATTTCAGTATTGTCTTTGTTGCAGTGTGTGAGTAGAAGAGTGAGATGGTGACGTGACAAGCTAGCATGCGCTGGTCGTGGTGGTGGGTCGTGGTCGCGCTCCATGCGCGCTCGCTCTCGCAGTCTATCACGCCGACAGTGTGCGAGGAAGAGGCCTGCCGGTGTGATCCCTTCACGAGGGTCATTTGTAACTGTGCCCATGACGGTTCGGTACGTATCACAATATGTGTGCTTTGATGACTTTCAAATTAAGTACAATCAGATAGAGGGCGAAGCAAACAGATTAAATACCACTCTCTCTTTTTGAAATCGACATGAAAACTATAGAGTATTAACCATGATGTTATGATGGGAAGATTAGCCAGTCAATATAGTCTTCCAGTGCTAATTGTTCTGGGTGGCTATTTCCGCGCCCCCAAATTACATACAACTTGTAAACGCTCATTTAAATATTTCAGGAGGTGACTCTACGGCCTGATGGAGCCTACAGAGTACCGTCTACAGCCACCGGTATCATCATCGACAATTGCACTCGTGTGACATTTCTACCAGATACGGTGCGAAACCTCATACAACTTCGCAATATAGAACTCAGGAATGTGGAACACGTAGTGATCAGCGAACGAGCGCTGTCGTGGTCACCGTTCTCCAGCCAGAACGAAATGAACCCCGGCCTACGGATCACGATAAACAATTGTACAGTAGACGAAATCGCGTCTCACGCGATACAAGGACGCGTGAACTACGTCGTCATAAGTAACAGCAGAATCAACGTCTTGAAGCCCTTTGCGTTCTCCAGTCTCACAGGAGTTAACAGTATAGAGCTATCTGACAACGACTTTGAAAATATAGAAATCCAAACCTTCAAACAGTTCACCACCGAAAATTTTATTTTGCGCGGCGGCAAAATCAACATACTTCCGAGCAGGTTCCTCTCGGACGTCGAAGTGACCAACTTGTTCCGGATGGAAGGAGTTACCATTAAATATTTATATAGTTTAACATTTCTTGTCAATGCACCAAAGAGGGTTCTTATAGAGAGTAATAACATAGGGACATTAGAAGGTGATGGTTTTCACATAGTTACGAGAGGGCCTATTACATTTAGAAATAACACTGTGACCAATTTGAGGAAGGGTGCGTTTTTTGGGTTAACAGTCGACTTAGCAGTAGCTTCGGTGATGGGACCGCAGGAGTTACTGATCGACAACAACACCGTGACTCATTTAACCCCGGCCTCGTTGATGTACAACCGTACGAGACTGACTTTGCGCGTTGACGGCCTAAACCTCAACGTGTCATGCGCGTGTGACTTAGCCGAGGAGTGGCGCGATATGTTGAAGGAGCAAGGTGGTATCATCACTTGCTGGTACGATCTGGAAGGTTATTACATATCGTTACCGACCTATATAGACAGTAGATGCGGTGCATTTAAACAGACATTTTGGATATTTGTGGTTATTGGCATCGTATTAGTGTTGATTGCGGTAGCGATAGCCATATTCTTTATAGTGAAACGTGAAAATGAGAAAAAAAAGAAAGTGCAAATAGTGATGCCGGACGGTAAGACTTACAGAGAAACAGAGTTTCATATAGTTGTGGAAAGAGCGGAGCTCCTCACCACCGACTTGTAATCACGTAGTGCATGTAGGTACTTGATCTGTGTCAGTTTAATACGCACTTAACGAGGTAAATAATTTAAGCTATTTAAATTGTACATTCCGAAAGACGCTTTGACTAAATATCTCTACTACCTCAAAAACATTGAGGTAATGCCATATTACCTCAATGCTCAAAAACTGATTCCTCAATTCAACCTTTTTTGACCATTTAAGATATTCACATACAGTATTTTTTCTAGATTTAACTACTAAGACCATAGTATATCGATGACTAAGACTGTAAAATGTACAACCTTTATGTTTTGACAATAAACGTTAACAGAATGTATCTATAAAATGCCCATTTTAGTTATTCACCGATCAGTATTACGTGATATGGTGTTGCAAAAGATACTATATTTTTTATTTGAATATATTATTATTGTGATAAATAAAAAAGTACAATGAGTATGGAGTTTCATTGCATAGACATAGTGCTGTTATGCTACGCGAATATTTGCTGTTATTGCGAAATATAAATAATGTATAATGTAAACATTTGAAGGCCCACTGCGAACGTGACGAAATGGCTGAGTTTGTAACTAACAGTTATAATTTACATTGCATCTAGCAGTCGGCTTGCTAATATTGTCACGACCAAAATCTTGCCTCTGCGAATGTGTGTAGGTACATATCTCACATTCCACAAAATGTTAGAATGTAAATTGCATTGCTATTATATCCACTAGAATTCAATATTGGTCGCAGAACGATGTGGTAGGAACTACATATATTACATAATATTCATTGTATAACTAGATACTGATACAACGCTACGCAGCCTACCAAATAATGCGCAGTTTCTCACATTTAATTGCTCGGTATTACAAATAAACATAATTTATAAAGCTTAAAACATAAATAAGACGCGCCACAGGAATATAGTGTGATCGAATTGATATTTTATTAGCAAATAAAATACAGACACCCTCCAGCAAATGGAAGTGTTTCGATCTTGGAATATGATCTTCCTTAAAAGTAATTCTATTTGCAACAAGATTAAAAAGTCGCTATTTTTAGGGTTCCATACCTAAAAGGTAAAAAAGGAACCCTTATGGTCTGACTTCGTCTGTCTGTCTGTCTGTCACAAACCTATATATTTCAGGAACCACTGATGCTATCAATTTGAAACTTGGAATAGTTTTAGATCTTAATTACCCAACCCCATCGCAAATGAAAAAAATATTTTTTTTCCTTTACTTTTTTTATAATGGGGGTCGAAATGGGTCATCAAAATTTCAAAGTGAGACTACTATATTGAGTGGGGTATCATATGAAAGGGCTTCATTTGCACATCTTAAAACCGATTTTTATTTTGGTTTATGTCACGCAGTTTTTGGCTGATAATCAAAAATATCAAAAAAAATACCGTTCCCCCCCCCTTATCTCCGAAGTTTGTGGAGGGAAAAATCTGAAATAATTATGGGTAGTACATGTCTATCTATATTTTACAGGAAAAATAAAATGATCTTTCTAAATAGTACAGTTTTTTAGTAATCCTAAAAAAACCTCGACAAACAAACTTAGTTTTGCGGTTTGTTTTTTTTGCTATCTGAGGCGTTAGACGAATAGTAAAATAACTTTAATACGTCCAAAGATGATATGAAATCCTCGGTACGGGAGTCCGACTAGCACTTGACTGGTTTTTAAAGTATAATTATACTTTACGAAGCCCTCGCACTTTAACTTAATTAACAAACAAACAATCGATAACAACCGAACTAAGAGATACTACGATCAACAACCAATTGGGATAAAATCACTATGCCGACAAGATAGTATATCTCAACATCACATAAATAATTATAAAAATACGGACAACAATAAAATTTAACTTTTTATAACCTTTCGCGCATACAACAAATCGTAATCCTATAATCTGTGAACATAATAGGGAATGAATAGGGAACATATGGCTTTTTTATTTTTATTACACCTCGCCGAAAGACAGGCAAAGGTACTCATACCATACAGCCTTGTTTATTTTTGCCACAGTTACATCGCAATTCGCCAACGAGTCGAGGTAAGGATATTTTGTATACAATAGACATTTTTCATTACTTCTATTAGTCTGATGATCTGAAATTTAGAACATACGTAAATCCGATGATACTAAATATAATGGTAACCTTCACCCGGGTCTGATGATGATCAAGAAGAAGGTGGTAACAGTATCTCGGCCCAAATAAACGTAGACCCATCGAGTTTAGACTCGTTGGATAGGTCTCGACGAGCAGTTGCTAGAAAAATGGTGATCAGGGTCTGATGATGGAGCAGGAAGGTAGTCACGGGATCTCTGCACCAATAAACGTAGAACCACTGACTTTGGGCTCGTTAGGTAGGTCTCGACGAGTTGTTGCTAGATAAATGGTGATCAGAGTCGGATGGTGGAGCAGGAAGGTGGTCACGGGATCTCTGCACCGATAAACGTAGAACCACCGACTTTGGGCTCGTCAGGTAGGTCTCGACGAGTAGTTGCTAGAAAAATGGTGATCAGGGTCTGATGATGGAGCTGGAAGGTGGTCACGGGATCTCTGCACCAATAAACGTAAATCCACGGAGTATGGGCTGGTTTGGTAGTTCTTGACGAGTAGTTGCTAGAAAAATGGTGATCAGGGTCTGATGGTGGAGCAGGATGGTGGTCACGGGATCTCTGCACCAATAAACGTAGACCCACCGAGTTTGGGCTCGTTATGTAGGTCTCGACGAGTAGTCACTAAAAAAATGGTTATCAGTCTGATGATAGAGCAGGAAGGTGGTCACCGGATCTCTGCACTAATAAACGTAGACCCACCTAATTTGGATTCGTTGGATAGGTTGCTGCGAGAAGTAGGTAGAAAAACTTTGATCCGAGTCTGGTGATAGGAGCAAGCAGGAAGGTGGCAACAGAAATTCGGCTCCATTAAATATAGGACCCATCGAATTATAAATCTATGGTTAAATCTTGACGAGTAGTTGGACAGATACTGATCAGGGTCTGATAATAGTACAGGAAAGTCATTTTAAGAGTTCGTTTACCTATTAAATTTATACTTTTAGTACAGTTACTAACAAATATTTATTTTGAAAAACATGCCATGGTTATTTTTTAATAGGGGCTGAAATGTGGTTTCAAAATATCAAAGTGAGGCTACTATATCGAGTGGGGTATCATATGAAAGGCCTTTATTTGCACATTTCAGATGCGCATATTCTATATAATTATTTTAATTAGTAATAACAAGTTAGGATAGATACGTCTCTTTATTTTTAACAATGACAAAATGTACTGACAACACCTTCTAGATATAAATACAAATCTTACGCTATTATTTATTATTTTATTTAACACTTATAAACTAGTGCTTGACTGCAGTCTCACCTGATGGAAAGCGGCGCTATGCTCTATAAAAAGTTCGAACATGTAAAGTTATAATAAAATTATCAAATCTTAATACTCTTGCTATCTGAGGTGTTAGATTAATTGTAAAATAACTTTAATACGTCCAAGGATGGTATGGAACCCTCGGTGCGCGAGTCCGACTCGCACTTGACCGGTTTTTTTTAAGATGGCATGACAGTTTTCAATATCCAGTATATTGTCTGAAGTGTCTGGAAGCGACTAAATAATATGACGCCTGTGAATAACAACGAAAAACTAGAAAGCTAAAACTATTTTCATTTTTAGTCATATGGTAGATGTGTAGATTTATCTGTAGGGGTCCATCACATAACAAGCGGTAACCAAATACTTAGTCGTGGCGCACGATTTTGACATTTTGCTGCATGACCTACTATATGATAGGTAATGGTTGAAGCGTTGTAAACCTTACTGAAAGAATATAAGGTAAGAAATTGATAAAACACTTGGCATTTGAATAGTCCAATAAATTTACAATCTAAGAATAGAAAAAAATAGTAACTTTGCTTACTACTATGTAAAATAACTAAACTATGTAAAGGTTCTAGCTTAAAATGTATTTTTGTAACGCTTAAACATTGTAGCTTAATAATTCAAAATAACCATATTGTAATAGGATCATCATCATCAGCAGCAGCAGCCGAAACGAAACACGTCGACTGCTGATCAAAAGGCCCTTAGTAGGGAGGGGTTGCCATAATCTCCACGCTTGGCAGGCGGCTTTGGAATCGCAGTATCAGGTGAAAGATAAATCCAAAAGAAAGACGCTGCTGCCCATCTTCCCATTCTCACTTAGTCGCCTCTTACGACACCCAACGAGAAGAGATGGGGGGATGTAATTGTAACCCGGCACCCCGCGGGGAACAGGGTATTTATGTGATATTACGAAAAGGAAAGTTGTCATTTTGCTACACGATGTGGAGCTAGCAAATCGACGAGCTTTGCACCATCCTGAAAACAACGTCCAAGTCGACGGATGTTGATAACGGGAGAATTCATTTACTATAGTATATTAAGTCGATCAGTCAAGTAATAAATGCTGTGTTAAGCGTGCTGGCCAATACCACAGAGATTATACCATCAAATTATAAATTATAACGACGATAAAGTGATTTTATTTTAGTAAGAAGATTTGATAGGGTGATTTTCTGAATCAGTTACGTTCAAAAGAAATGTATAGATAGAAAGACAATTCTTTGTTGCGCACAAAAAACAGATAGGTATTAAAAGAAAAAGATACAAATTAATAAAGCTTCTAGGAACCCTTTGTATATATTTATACTTGGTATCAAAATAAATCTGCCTGTCTACATGCAACAAATATAAATCTTATGTTTTCTAGTGGCTTGTTAGATTGTAAATATTTATATACGAAACTGTATGTACCACTTGGAACCTAAAGTGAGCATAAAGGCTACTACCTGGTAACTCTATTTCTTCTATTCTATCGGGACGCTTATTAAGCACCACTCATCTGCTTATAATATATTCAGTAGAGAATAACGTAATAATTATACTAATGTGTACTTACCAAAGTTCATTAGTTCCGATGCAATAACCCGAAGTCAGATTATCGATGTGATGAAGAACATATTATCTATATAATAATAATAATAATATAATAATAATATCCTGGGACAATTCACACACGGCCATCTGATCCCAAACTAGGCAGAGCCTGTACTATGGAAACCAGACAACTGATACTAATACTTATATACTTTTTTTTTGTAAATACATACTTAAATAGATAAAACACCCAGACACTTGGTGGGAATCGAACCCACGACCTGTTGGTTAGCAGACAGGGTCACTAACCACTAGACCAACGGGCCCGTATGCATACATATAATTACTAGTAACATAACAATATGAAGTAGGTAGATTGTGAAAACTGCTGCAGGGAGGTAAATTCCCTCCCTCCAATAATTAGATCAGATATGCTAACTATGCAAGGAACTGAAATATTATGAATCATCGTATCAGTCACCAATTGATCATATTCGAAGAAACACCATTAGCTTGCAGGCGCGTCGTATCACGTAGCATTGTATTTCACGAAGGTGCAAACTCACCTTTTAGTATGCTGTCTAATTTCCAGATTGCACGATGGAGGCTAGTTTGGCATTGGACTAATGATCGAAATTTACAACCGGTCCTAATATTAATTCGATATCTTTGTTTATGGATCGTTGTCATTTTAATGGTTTTCTTTATGAGAACATTTCCAAAAACAGCAATAGCAACCAATTTCGATACGGATCAAGATCAGTTATTAATTTCGTTCATAAAACAGCAATGCTGATAGTGAATATGAAATTTTCTGGTTTTCTAACTACAAATATAGTTTTCGTAATACATAATAAATCATATTAATACTGGGATATTTTAAAATAACTGTTTGGCAGTTTAACCAATAGGACAACATTCTGTTCTAACACTTTTTTACAATTCATCAATGTTCACTGCCTTACTCAAATTGGTTTTCCCTTACGATTATAAGGCAGGTGTTTTCAAGGAGTAAATGGGCTTTCAACAACCTACAATCTATACTGAACTTTACTTTTCCCGTTTGCATCGGCGTTTTCCATCACGTGTGACAGCAGCCAAGCACTGGCATATAAAATATTTTTTTAAGATTAGTCGTTTTTTAAACGGCAATATTTCGAGGCGGCTGCAACGTGATGGTCAAACAAACAGTGCGTTGGATCGATTTTTGCGACCCCGTGTATCTATTACCAATTAGAAAATAGAAAAATGAGTTCATAAATGGTGTGACAAACGTTGTTCACCACGGTGTTAAAAGCTACCCCTGAGAGAGAAGTTAGAAGTATTTTTAAATTTCCCTGTTTATGAGGAATGTCAAAACATTTTTTTTTTATTTAGAAAAGTTTGGCGCGTTGCGAAGCCGTGTCACGGCTAGTGCTAACACGACTCGCAGCAGTGATCTAAATTAATGTACTTTGCCAACAGTGTAGATATTATATACTAAACGAACGAAAGGAAACGCACAGCTACTGAAGAACTCCCGTGGAGTCATATTTTGCCCCTTCGGCCGTTTATAGAACCGGAGTTTCGGAACTGATTCTGTACGAGGCTTTTAATTTACTTGTACGGAACTGGTTCCGATCGAGGCTTTTTATTTACTTGTATGGAACTGGTTCCGATCAAGTAATTATCGTATTCCATCAGCCGTGAATAAAACTGAAGTAGACAGGTATAAAACAGAGAGGTCTATAAGAGAAGGTATAATCCGACTCCTACTAATATAATAAACGTTAAAGTTTGGATAGATGGATGTTTATGCTAGTTTCGCGGAAAAACTATATAACGGATTTAACCAATAACTAGTTTTTAACCCCATTGTATATTAGAAATAATCATACAACTATAAAGTAAACATAAACATTTATTTCTGTCTTAACATTTGGTCTTACCAGGTTATTATGAAAGAGTTTTCTACCATAGACAGTGGTGTCAAGAATTTTGGGTGAACTAGGTCCAATGGTTACGTAAAAGTAAATAAAAAGCCTCGATCGGAACCAGTTCCGTACAAGTAAATTAAAAGCCTCGTACAGAATCAGTTCCGAAGCTCCGGTTATATAAACGGCCGAAGGGTATTTTGCTAACACTCATGTAATTACTAATTAGCATCATACCAAGGCCCTTGCTGAGGAGGTATACACAACATTGTCAATAAGCTTATCATTACAAGCCTGATTGCTTAACATTTGGACTCTTCGTTTAATATAATCCAGTATCAAGACTTGACTAAGTTCTTATATAGTATTTAGTTGCCTAAGAAATGATTTCTTATGTATCATGTTTATGTCCGGAATAACGCCAACGGATATCAGAGAGGCAACGACGTCGCCATTATTAATCTTCTTGTGATTTGACTTTTAAATGCGCTATATTTGGTATACCTAGTCACAAGCGTTGGTCACATTCCCATTTCGAAAAAGAAAAAGGATTCATAAAAAAATATATATTAAGACAGAATACCTGGTTGCCCGACTACCTCAGAAGAAGATTTAAGTTTTACAATCGTAACAATGTCTCGTAATAATAGCAACCGTGTAGTTTTAAACATCGATTTTTGAACGAATGGGGTCAACGCATATGTGACTAGTAATTATCCCATATTTAGACTCACCGCAGTAGTGGCTGACCATCAAGCACGTGATGTATTGTCGGAGGGGAGGACAGTTCTAGGCCTCTCGACAGCAAGATGGCTTCGCTGCCGTCTTGGGACGATTCTCCCTCAGCGCCGGTGGGACTGCCGCCAATCATAGCGTGCACTTGCACCTCCACTATTGTCGCTGAGAAGGAAAATAAATTTTTATAGTCTATCCACCAGAACACATTGGTGACAATTGTTCTTTAGTTATGTCATAGTTTGACGGAATGATAGACCTGTAGGTAATCAAACACCGTTTAAGGTTCGCAGTTTTGTATAAAATACGTTTTACTTTGGATATCCAACCTAAAATCCAACACCACATTATAATGACCTGTTGACAGATACTGCCAAATCGGCCACTCTTTGAAAAGACCAACCGATCACATAGAAGATATAATAGTGTACAAAAGTTTTCATTACTTCTCTTCACTCTCACAATCCGATGACACTGATGACATAGACGACCGGGGTGACATTAGGCGCAATACGAACAGACTTTCTGGATAAAAATCGGAATAGGCAAGTCGTGTTTTGACTGTTTTCGGTAACCCATTCCACATGAACATTTATTACCTGACTACGGAATGGAGGGAGGGTTATGATTTTAACAAGAATGTATGTTTGTGTGTATGTATGTTCATCTGTTCCCGCAGATCTTCTAATCTACTTAACATAATTTGACAAGTAGGGTATCGTTAGAAGCGTCTTGATTGTCCGCTGGTTATATAATATCACATTATTATACTGCGATTTTATACTTAGTCGGGTTTTAGTTTTTAAAACTTATTACTTGTTTTGTACCTACACGACGAACTATAAGTATAAAGTTTATTTGTATGTTATTGCCATTATGTGTCCATTATTATTAAATCGGTGACCATCGGGCAGACGTCAAGAACATACAACAGCAAATATCACGTAAGTATTGCAACATTTGGTCATAAAAGGAAACGTCGATTAGTATGCTACAAATGTGTCTCATGAGAGCACAATAGGTTTAATACACCTGCATCGTCGCATTCCACTCACGGGCCACTGTCAGTCACTGAGGAAACGATTAGACACAATGTGTCATTAGTCGAAAATAATTCATTTATCTGATCATATGACCAATTATAGAGACTCATATCCATTCTCGACTTTATTTGAACTAAGTGCAAATTACATACGATCGTAGACAGAATATGACAAGACATCTAGCTAGCGTGCTGCCGATAAGGACAGAAAATTAGCATTCGTACACGAAACACACGTTATGGATATTTATTCAAATGCGGCTATTATGTACTTTAGACAATATTTCTTAGTGCAATTCAATTTAAAAACACCAAAGCTTGATAATGACCGAAATAACTTCAATGTAAACTGCACCGTCGGTGCGGTTTTCTTCGAGTTCGCGACACACGCTGAAGGACAAAAAATCATATGCTCTGTTTCTTTCTATCACATGCAACCTACATTCTTTTCTTCTCGGAATGAGAAAGAAAGTATCCAGCTCTCTAGGGATTCTTCCTCTAAGCATACGATTAAGGAATGCTAAGAGTACACGAAAACTGTGCGGTATAGATTAAGCAAGCTATTCTGTCTAGCACGGATTAAACAAATTCAAGTTAGCCTGCTTACGTGATTAATACTCTTTAAAGATTGAGAAAAACAAACAATATATCGTCAATATTTATTAGGCCTCAACGAGGATCTTATACAGTGTGATATTTTGTTACACTACATATTGGATGGTGTCTCATTTTCTTTTATTTTATTACATGTAGTGATTTTTTTTTTAAAATAGGCGGGTTAAATTCCTAGCTAGGAATATTTACTTTTCAACCCAAACTTGCAGTTTTAGTGTTCATAAAAATCGGGCTCGTGACTTCATTGAGTATTTTTCGCTATTCTTTACACTTTCGGATTTAGCCATCCACGCCCACTTGAAAAAATCACACTGTATAAATAAGATGTGTCTCATGACGACTGCTAACTCGAAGTTCCAAGTAGTTATTATGAGCTAGTGGATTAATTTATAAAGGGGTGGAACATTGTTAACGGAATAAATACTCAAGGCGGGGTAAATCGTACATAAAACATGTAGATTTAAAAAAATAGTCAAAATAGACGGTGTACTTACAAAAGGTCAAAGGCGGTATGTCCAAGTCAGGCGCAAGGAGTCGAGACGCGCAAGCAGCGCCGGCGTACACCAGCTCCATTTCGAGAGCGACCAGACCTAGGCGCTGTGGCGTCAGAGGGGACTCCTCATACCCCACGCACAGGCAACGGAACCCGAAGCGGTTGTCCTCACTGCCACAAATTATTCTAGTATAGTTATTGATGTTTTTTTTATAATTCAATCTAGTGACGAGAAAAGATGTTCGCCTACAGCGGTACACCTGCCTATAAGTAAGTAAGTAAAAAAAAATATTCGCCACAAAAAAAACAATGCAAAAAAGGAAATACAGAAAAAAATGCTACAAAGATAATTAAAGAAAAAAGAACTTGATTGTGCGTTTTGAGACTCCAGTATACTTGCATAGACAGCTGCATTTAACTGCCGCTCGTCACACGAGACATTAGTCCGATAATTAACAGGAGACATTGGTCCGATAATTTCACTGGATACAGTGCCTTTTCACACTGGAACACAGCAATGTTTTCACACTGCTGTTTGGCGGCAGAACATCTGACACAGCGGTGATACCTACCAGGTCGATCCAATGCACAAGGGACCTACCGCCTAGTAAAACAAATAAAAGGGATGTAATAAAAGTGTCATTAATAAACCTAGTATTAATGTTTAGTATAACCACCATTTAATGCACTATTCATTTCGCTGACACTTTTGTAAATACATATATTATTATAACCATTTTGGTTATAATAATTAAAAAACGATCATTCTTCCTTTATAAAAGTATTGAATTAATGTTACAAGAGATTGTATTAAAAATATCACCGGATCTAAAGAGTTAATTGATAAAATTCATTTCCATTCATTAATATCCTACCGCTGGGCAATGATGTGCAGATGTAAGGAACCGATTCGTTTCCGTTGGTCCCTATATGTAGCTAAATATATGCTATTTTATTTACAGGTGCAGTCCGACACGGAGTCTCTTAAAATGTTCAGCAATGTATCTACGTGACACACACTCCATGCATGAGAAAACTGCACACATAATAGTCATGTATAATTAATTTTGTATAATACTACGAGTTTTGTTTTGCAGTCTGTCAGAGCTCGTTCAGCTATGTTTTTCGGCAGAAGCTACGGTACATTCAAAGACACTGGTGTTTTGCGCTACCTATGAAATCTAAAATTGTAAAATTTACAAACAATTCAACATACTTGTTCGTCTTGTTGTACTCGTTCAAATAATCTGATGCAGTCTCCAGGGAGAATATTACTTCATTGCCGGGAACTAACAGCGCTTTTTGTGGCCAGTCGACGGCACTGCAACAATACAGGTATAACTAAATCGTGCCAGAATAAAATAGTATTAACAACTTATAAGAACAAAACAAACTTGTAAAGAAAATATTGTTTAACTTAGTGCCAGTCAGTCGGTTCTGGTCTTTTATAGTTCAAGCGTGCACACTTATGGATAAAATAGACATTGAAATAACCCCGAATTAAAAACAGAGGGCAGAATGGACTTTCATCAAACGGTTCCGATTATCCCAGCCTCAAATAAAAAAAGTCGCAACTAAATCATTCTATTCTTTTGAAACCTACGAAGACACAAAAAGAAGACAAGCTTTAAACTTAGTGCTAACTCACTTGTTCGCCAACTTGGGCGTGACGCTGACGTAAGTGCAATTATAGTGCATACATGGCGCGTCTGAGTCCCCCTCGTCACCAAGCTCCTCGATGTCGCCCTCAGACGTCAGTTGTACCAGCCGCTGTATACAAGACCACTATTAACAATGCACTTTAATCTGCCAACGTAGTGCACGACCCTTCTAAAGTGACCAACGAGCATTGGAGCGAATTAGCAAGGCTTCACTATCGAGGAATGCAGCAGGATGGAGGGAAACTATCTAAAGCCGCGCTGTTTTTTGCTACTACGGTCCCTAGTATGACTACGAATTATTAAAGAAATTTTCTTTAATAATTCGTAGTCATACAAGTCATTCGTAGTCATCATTTAATGAACAAAGCAGTATATTTCATTCTAGATCAGGGGATTTATAGTTTTATTAATAACAACTATGTAGTTTAATTTAATAAAATCATGAGGATGACATATGAATCGTGCCAAACAATTATCTGTTACGTAAAATAATTTCTGCGCAGTAAAAGTTCTAAACGAACAAAATATAGTCATCATGCGGCGCAGCAACGCGGCCAAAAAATTTGGCCCAAACTAGATCGAATGTGTTTCTATGAAGCGATGAGATGAATGATCCACTACCTTGTATACCTTACGGAATGGCGGGTCAGTGACCCTGGGCTCGCTGGGGCAGTGGCAGCGGTGCTTCGGCGCTCCGGCCACGGCGTATACAGTAAGTGTGTCCTCGGGCTGAGCGGTCACGCTGCGAGGGTCCATCTCCAGCACTATCCACGACACATTGTTCGGGAACAAGACCCTGACACAGAACAAGTTGTACATTAGAAGACAGTGAAACACATGTAAGTACTCAGGAATCTAGAGAGCAAAATTTTCTTTTCAAAACTTGTTACCGGTGGTAGCCAATCAGTGGAAAAGTGACTAAGTCGGTGAAAATAATGTTGAAAGAATTATGCCCTATTTTATGTTGCTGTATTGCGCATTCGCCGTGGGGTGCCGGGTTACAATTACATCCCCCCTATCTCCTATCGTTGGGTGTCGTAAGAGGCGACTAAGCGAGTACAGGAAGACGGGCAGCAGCGTCTACCTTTTGAATTTATCTTCCACCTAAACTGTGATCCCCAAGCGGTGGCTTGGGGCCTGCCAAGCGTGGGGATTATTGCAACCCGTCCCTACTTAAAGGCCTTTTGTTCAGGTAGTGAGAAACAGTGGCGTGCACTGGGTTATATGACAGGGTAGGCAAAAACCGACTTCAACCTAAATTGACATTAATGAATGATGTAAGCACAAAACATTTGATGAGTAGGTACATAATACTTGTGTTTTTATTTCGAATAAATATATATTCTATTTCACTTCCACTACTAAGGGATGCCAAGCGTGGGGATTATTGCAACCCGTCCCTACTTAAAGGCCTTTTGTTCAGGTAGTGAGAAACAGTGGCGTGCACTGGGTTATATGACAGGGTAGGCAAAAACCGACTTCAACCTAAATTGACATTAATGAATGATGTAAGCACAAAACATTTGATGAGTAGGTACATAATACTTGTGTTTTTATTTCGAATAAATATATATTCTATTTCACTTCCACTACTAAGGGATGCCAAGCGTGGGGATTATTGCAACCCGTCCCTACTTAAAGGCCTTTTGTTCAGGTAGTGAGAAACAGTGGCGTGCACTGGGTTATATGACAGGGTAGGCAAAAACCGACTTCAACCTAAATTGACATTAATGAATGATGTAAGCACAAAACATTTGATGAGTAGGTACATAATACTTGTGTTTTTATTTCGAATAAATATATTTTCTATTTCACTTCCACTACTAAGGCGACACGTAGGAAGTAGGTACCTACGTTAAAATCCATCCACCCATATAGGCCGCAGAGCGTCTTATAGAACCAGGCATACCTACATAGGTATACAGTCAAATAAAAACAATAATATCCACCTCCTATTCTTGTAGTCGAGTAAAAAAGCTTACCAACATGACTGCGAGTGACTTGTTTTGTACATACACGTGTGATTGTCAATATGCGACATCAAAATATCAAAAAAAATAATGTTTTAATTTAGTTTCTATGTTTACAGCCGGCTAACCGATTGTAAATATACTAACTATCTGGATATTTCAGATTATTTATCATTAAATCTTCGCGTGACTTAACCTTTGGCCATTTTCAATTATTTATCTTTTAATTTCTTAAGAAAGTGTCGAAAACGCGTGAATGTTTATTTTTTTCTATACACACTTGGCCAGAACATCGATCACACGTTACCACTTCCATATTCTACTAGTATAGTTTTATAATTTGGAAACACTAATATAATTTTTTTTCTAACATACTGCACCGAAAACAATCATATAATAAAAAACTATTTTTAAAAAAATAAAAACCGACTTCAAAGTAAATTATCTAAAAAGCATAAAATAACGAAAATATATTGAAGTCGGTGCTAGCACATCATGCTAACTAACACTAGCACCAGCTGACACCGACTTCAATATATTTTCGTTATTTTATGCTTTTTAGATAATTTACTTTGAAGTCGGTTTTTATTTTTTTAAAAATAGTTTATTTAACACTTTTTAGTGACTTATTTTACCAAAAATAGGTATCAGCACTATCACGCAACTCGAACGTCTACGTTACAGTAACTTACTGAAAACATAAAAAGTTTATATCTCTTAAACTACTGGACCGATTTTGATGAAACTTGTACTCTACCCTAAGTTGAAAAATACTCTAACTATTGCAAAAAGAATTTTCAAAATCGGACTTGTAGTTTCTGAGAAATCCGCGGACAAACCTACATACATACATACATACATACATACATACATACATACATACACTCGTGAAATTTGGTAAATTCGTTTAGAAGCCCACATAGACTAACATATATGAATATTACGCATTTTTATTAATATTACATACATACGCGTCGAATACAGAACCTCCTTTTTTGAAGTCGGTTAAAAATTATAGAATAAAAAACAACAAAAAATGGATGTCATTATGAAATATTGAAGTTTGAACAAACTAGGTATTTTATAATTTGTAGTATTATTCATTCATTCGTTTCCTTCGTATCCCGTTCGATGCATTGCTATTGGTCAACATTTCTGTAGTCCTTCCTTCTAGGTCAGAGAGACAGTGCCTATAGCGTTGCATGTGTGCGTGACATTTATACTGTACGAATGGTCGGCGTGCCTACTGGTGTGTGTAAGTTTGTTAGAGGAATATGTGTGAATGTGTGCAAATCGAGACCCTGCCTTTTAAAACCTTTAGAGCTTGATTAGCGGCTCGAACGCGCGAAGTTTAAATCTCCGCGTACCTAGGAATAGTTTAATGCACTTTGCTCGACGGCCGCGGTGCGCTCAGCTGATTGATTTCAAACATTTCGCGCGAATTTGTTTATTTATATCGATGAAATAATTCAAAACAAAATGTTATTGTGCACATAAATTATTTTTGTTATCATGTATTGTTCAGGAAATCACAGGGTAGGCAAACCCTTTTTGCCTATATGGACTGCACGCCACTGGTGAGAAATAATTTTTGTATATATTTAATGACTTTGAAGACAGTACGTTTTACTAGTTATTAAGGTGAAGATAATTACTAGAAAAAAATACATACATAAATTCACGTCTTTTTCCCGTAGGGGTAGGCAGAGTCCATGGGCCGCTTTTCGCCCCCGTGAGAAACGAGACGTGATGGGTGGCGAACCACATCGCCACCATTTTGGTTAATTTAATTATTTTATGATTAACCATGGCGTTCTCACGAATAACGAGGGAAAGGGAAGGATAGGTGGTGTAAAAAGGAAATAGGAAAAGTAGGATATTACCACCCAGGAAGGCAAGGGATGGGACAGTAATAGCTAGGGAAGCCGGGGTCGCATACCCGTATACTATACCACAATTAATAACCAAAGTGTATACGCACCGGCTACCATTGGATTTCACTTTATTCTTGATTGTTATTCTAATACAAATTGGCTCGATGTAAATGTTCAGTGTAAAAAGGTACCTCATGTTAGTAACAGTGGCTTGTTTGTAGGGATGATCGCTCTCAACCCAGGTGTAATAGTGCGTGGTCGTGGTGGTGACTTCTTCCACATTGGGCACCAGCAGGTTCATCGCCGCCACGTGAGGGAGTAGCTGGTGGATCATCTCCAGCATTTTTATCACGCTCTGTCGATCAAAATAATATAACACTTAGTTTAAATTATCTCTCACGACCGTGTCTTGACGGTCCAACAACCACGACCAAACGTTAAAAACGTTAAATCTCTAGGAAGACCTAGAGATTCACACATGTTCGAAACATATATTTTAGCGGCAGTTAATTGGATATACCTTTCTATTAAAACCTTTAATTTAAAGTGAATTTACAGCCATCAGCACGTAACTTGGCAAGATTCGTTAGATGCGCAGAAGTAATTTTTTAGGTCTCTTTGGTTATCAAGCGGGACGCGGGGAACAAGGTAACGTCGTTCCGAGCGCGCTATTGGTTAGCCGGTGGAGCCTTGCTCCCCGCAACTCATCTACGTCCCGTTCGCATCCGAGTAAACTTGCGTGCACTAAAATAGTTCACTTTGTTTTTGTTAAGTATATGTTACAAGTTTTTGAAAATGTTGTTTTATCACTCTAAGTAGATTCCGACTTTTCATCCTGCAAATTGCTGGCCGCCAAGCATTAAATCAGTAATTACTTTATCACAATATTTTATTTTTAAATACATTTCTTAAGTAAGTTAAACTTTATGAATTTCATTTATTACATCTCATTATATATCAATCATTCCTCTGTTTTCCTTATTTTTATAACATGACTAAAAATATGATAATAAAATTGCAATAAATTATATTGACCATGTTTTGTTACCAACTAAGTGCACTTGCGCGAACTTTCCCCCACTACGCCAAAATCTTGCTAACTTACGTGCCGAGGATTATACCGTCATTTTTATATACTTAGCCAAATACACAGACTACTGTTGAGTAGTCTGTAACCAATAATGAATATAAATCCAACTACGGCTAGTTTCTTCAAAGTTTTGTACTAGTTAGCTTCAGCGCGAGTCATGGTTGGAGATGACATTTTCAGTTCAAATTAACATTAAAAAGTGCTGTTATACTATCAAATGTTTACCTTAGAATCGTCGAGCCCCTCCAAATTGGCCAAGGTATAAGGCAATAGAACATTGATAGCCGGCGACTGCTGCAGCACGGTCGCGTTCCGCCGCAGGTCCTCGGCGGTGAGCTCGTTGCGCAATGTACAGAACAGCTCCGCCCCGCGGTCCATCACGACCGACGCGACCCGCAGTGTGATCGCTCGGAGCGCTGTTATTAAACTATCTGCGCTTTCGGACGTGTTCGTCACGGTTTTTGATGTCCTGCCGCAAATATTGTGGTTATTATTATTTATTATCATCAGCCGTCGCGTCCCCTGCTGAACAAAGACCTCTGTCTTTGAACGGAGGAGTTGAAATAATCCCTACGCTTGGCAAGCGTCTTGGGGATCGCAGTATAGGTGGTAGGTAATACAATAGAAAGACTCTGCTGGCCATCTTCTTGTTTCCCTTAGTCGCCTCTTACGACACGCAACGGTAGAAGATCGGTTAGTATTTTTAATTACCTTATAAAAATTTAACCCTTAACTTTTTGATAATGCCGTTTTATGTTTTATTTAATTGACATAAAATGGTGCTTGATTTAATACCATAGCTGTGGATAATATAAAATGATAACTAGAATTACTACTGAAGCTAAAACATATATCTCACAGATTTGATCCACTATTTTGAGAAGAGAACTATAGGATTTTTTTAAGTTTAGTTTGAAGCCAGTATGTGTAAATATTATGAAATTGAAAAAGTTATCCTGTGCCTAAACTATTGAATGTATCTGATAGATTTTTTGTGTACACTCCTAAAACATTACACCCTATTCGTGGTATCAATTAAACCTATACCGTCGTCACCACCACGTCTGTATATCAAATTTCAGCTTTTAAAGGCTTCAGTCATCTCATAATACGGATCCTTAAGTCTAGTGGATTATATTAGTCTAACGGAACTTACCCGTAATAAATAAGACACGGAATCTGCCCCCTGGCTAGCGTAGTACCATTGAAACTTAGCGAACACGATGCAAATCGAAAGGTGGTGCCATCGGGGCCTTTTACCGACGGTAACCCACAGTCACCGTTAGCAGTTCTGCCACCGTGGTTACACAGCCGGATGGCGTAACGAAGGTCTTCCTGGAAAATGTAAATTAATTTAGGCATATCATGAATACATAGAATTAATACTGAAAATTAATATGAAAACCACATGTGACAAATGTATGCTGATATCTTCAAATATTGCTAAACCTTTAACGCACGAGGTTATAGGAAACTTGAGTTCAACTACAAAAAACTACATGTTGAAAGTGGTTAGCCATCATAAGTCACTGTCTGTCTTTTCGCTTAGGTATAATTTAACAGGACAGTTAGATAAACTTTTTAAATCATTATTATGGTTACTAACGGGACATTTCATCATTAACCACAATGCACAAAGGCATATATCCTGTTTTTCTTGACACATTCAATATCGCAACCAACCCTACCAACTGTCTTTGGCTGGCCACCCGGTCAGCCATCCCCTCCAGTGTTATCCATACATTTACTGTTCCGATTTTGATCTTGTAAAGAAAAACAGGGTATATATCAGGGGTATACAAACAAACGTGGACAAGTCCAACTGGTATGATTTCACAGAAACTGACAAAAACACTTTACGAATTATTTAGTAAGCCGTAGCTTAAAAAAGGGCATTAAAAAATAAGAAAAATATATTTAAAATATTACGAAAAGATATTAAACCTGCTAACTCTTTGGTAAATTGTGTTATGATATAATAATGAATGGACGTATCTCATTTTGTTTCCAAATGGTGATCATATCTAATTTCGTTAGTAAGCGAATGGGACGTATCTAAGTTTGTTGCTAACACATTGCCCAGGGACGTATTTCGTAATTTATTACAGTCAATTAAAATAATAATCAAATTTATTAAAAAAACATTCGTTTTTATAAACTTAAAATTCTAAATTATAAAAGAAGGTATCTCAAATTGTTGAGGGTAGTACTAAACAAATCAATAAATACCTACTAATGTTGAAATTATTGTATGTATCTTAAATTCACTAATGCATTTTTATAACATCACGACACGTGCGTACTTTGATTCTTATTTTATTGACCATTTTTCGAGTCTTCACACTTAATCTGGTAACTACAAATAAATTCGGACAAAGATTCGGCCCTGGATAATTGTCTCGCTACCTCTCTTTTTTCGCCACATTTGCCTTCTATTTTTCTAGCTGTGCCTGCATTTTTTTAACTTTGTTATGTACTACTTCATAACTTTGTTTATTTATTTTGTAATTCTCACTAATATTTTGATAATATTTCTTGATATTTCGCCAAAAATTATTAAAAAACCGCACACTCAAACTCACAAAAATATACCAGCGGCCATTGAAAACAAAGCGTTCCTATTGATTGAAGTGGACTTAACCAGATTTGTTAGTAACAGTAAGGGACGTAACCAACTACGTTAGTCAACGCTGATTTTAACGCGAAAAATCTATGGGACGTAGCCTGTTATGCTTGGAAATTCCTTTTGATATTAGAATGTGAATGACAGATGAATGTGCTGCAATAGAAATTATTATTTTTTTCACCTATGTGACGTATCCACTTTTGTTTCTACACCCCTGATATATAAAGTCAATAAGTAATCTGTACACTGTTCCACACAATACGTCCTATATTTACCTTAAGGGGCACTGGTCGATCGAACTTAAGTTGGACCGTGTCATGCTGGCAGTCTGCCGCGCAGAAGGCACCGTGAGCGATCTCCACGCTCACCCAACAGTGCGCCGGGTTCGATTCCTCGCCCGCCGCCCGCAACTGCTTTATGGTCACCGATCAACACGCATTCACGAGTTTAATTTAACCTTAATAATTCAAACCGTTTCATAGAAGCAATTGCAATAGACTTTGGTTTTAAACTCTTCATTGCTCTAAACTCTATGGATGTGGAAGACACTTCATGTCAAGTCACTTTGACCAATTGTGGCCATAGCTGAGTCATAAGATTTTTAAGAATGGCTCTTACATTTTACAGTAATGCAAATGAATATAATCCGCTGTATGCATCGATATAATATATAAACTAGATAAACATTCACAAACAAAATTACATGTAAAATGTGGTCGCGGAGGTTGCAAACTTATCTGTGCTGATGGCGGAAACGTGAACTAACGATTTTATAATGATAATGACTTGTAGTCTGACAGTTTCATATAGACAGTAGCGACATTCATATCGGCAAAAATAAATTTGTCAGGACGTGGTTTGTAAAGAAATAGCGACACTAGGGCGCTATTTCTCGCTACCACTTTTTGAACCGTGACACCAAATCTAGTTTATATAATTATTATATCGATGGCTGTATGGTATAATATATGAATGTACTGTAAACAATACGTATAGTAGGTAGTCATAAGTCCAAACAGCGGGAGATACTGCAAAGGTATTACGGAGCTCTGGAATTTAGTCATCGGAGTGGGTGTTTAAACAAATGTTACTAGTATTTACTCACCCTCACGTCGTGAAGAAGTTCGAGCGAGTACTCGTAGTTGCCCAGACCCCCATACACACATACTCCGGCCAACATTACGCCGGGACGGTCCACGGTGAAGCAGATCGCATCCGGACTCCCGTTGCCGGTGTTCCAAGCGCGCGATTGGTTCACGCGCATGAAGCGGGACGGCGTTACTAAATGTTTTATTGTGTTGGTGTCTAGGTCTTCCTGATGGAGATAATGATGTTATTTAAATAATTGCATTTTTTAGGTATAAGCTAGAAAATTAACTGCCTGTTTAAACGGAAAAAGTAATAAAATTTGATGGGTACGAATTTGTATACGAGTGGATGGTTCTCTATTAAAAATTTGGACTCTTTTTTTACTCATCGAGACGTATCGGCAACCAGGAGGTCTTACTCAAAATTGGAGAAGCTTACCAGGTTAATTATCTTTACCCTACGAAAAGAAGTGGCGATGGATTCCGACAGCTAGTAAGATTTTAGTGCAGTGGAAGGAGTCTCTATGTTGGTGCCTGAGACACCATCGTTTGTCACTTTTGCATCCCTTTGAAAATGTTCCTTGTGTTATTCTATCTACGGTTGTATTACCACTTAGGTTCTCATTCAAATACTAGATTACACGCAAAAAGAAAATATAATGTCAAGATGAAAGAAGTGTGCAACGAGTACCTACGCAAAGGCTGTTTTCTGTGCAGGCGCAGATACCCTAGTCAGGACGAGAGGCTTATAGTAGTATATTTCCACAATACGGCCTGTTATATTAACTTAACAGTTTATGTACCTAAGTATCAAAGTATCAAAGTATTTATTGCTTTCATGTATACAATAAAGGTGTTAAATGTTAGTATGTAATAGTAGCACTTTGTTTCCTATTTCCTTCCTAATATAGGAAGGAAATAGGAAACAAAGTTAAACAAGTGCTGCTTGTCTTATATCTATCTATTATATATCTATATATATAAAAATTCACGTTTGTCTGTGTGTCCCTTATATAATCGTAAACTATGCATTTGATCATGTCATGATCTTCAGCAAAGTGTTGTGGATGAGCCCAAGAAGGTTTTTGAGTAAAAAGAACGCGAGCGGTAGTCTTGCTAAAACTCAGAAACGGCTTTACCGATTTGAACATTTTAGTTTTGTTGGCTCTAATCCAGAAGTGTATTATAAAGAAAAAAAATATAGAAAGATCCACCAAAAACAGTTTAAAAAAACTACTAAGTATATAAATCTCTTGCATCAAGTAGACCTGTGAGGGGAGATTAGAAAAAAAGTGAAAACTAGAAGAGCACAGAAAAAATATTAAACATGCACTACTTTATTACCCGAATATTTGTGGCACTGTAAGACAGCTCGCCAATAATCCTGGCGATAAGTTTGCAGCAGAACTCGGCGAGTCTCTCTTGTTGCTTGATCTCGCCGTGGTCATGCGGTTGACCGCACTGCCGGGTCATCATCTGCTGTTTGATGGGTATCAATACTATGTCCAAGAGTCGCGGTATCACGTCTAATAGATGCCAGTCCGTGTGGTTCGGCTTCATTTCCGTAGTGTCTTGCGGCTGTAGATAAATTATAATGAGTAGCGAGAGTAGATTTATGCAACTCAAACTTCAGTCTTCAACCATCCAGTACAAACCTTCGGTGTCTCTCTGTTATTGGCTCTCGGCGGCACAGGTGGTGGCTTCTGCGCGTGTGACGATCGTGGCACCGTGGCGGATTTAGCCGGCACTTCTTTTAACACCTGTGAAACCATAAATTGTGATTATTTTTAAATCAAGAATAATATTATCCGTACGCATTGTTGATGTAATATATACCTTGCTATCTGGCCTTCGGTTTTCGTAAGTCGTGATGCAGCTCTGAGTGACGGGCACCACGTACTGGAGAACGTCTCGGAGACTCCGGGAAGCGCACATGGCCGCGCACGTGGATGTTAGCTCACGGATTTGTGACGGAGGTACGACTCCTTCCTGATGTTAATATTACTTGTTAAAATTACGATTCGCCAACTTTGTGTTATTAATGCAATTGCTTAGTAAAAAGGTTCATTTTAAAAAGAATGTAATTTTTAAGACAAATCTGGACAGTATCAAACTGAATAATTACAAAATTTTGATAAGAAAAATAATAAATCGAGAGTTGCCGAGGCAAAATACAAAAAATATTAAATAAAGCACAGCTGTGTTTTAAATTAGTTTTACTTATTAATTTTGCTTTTTAGAAATTATAGATAATTTATGTACAAAGATTTTTGCTGTGAGATCTTTATCTATAACATGAATTGCAAATAATGTTAAGATTATATTTTTACTAACCTTAACATGAAAGAGTAATGAACAAAGATGGTTCCATTTCAGCGTAGGCGTCGGGAAAAAAGCGTGGAAGCAGGCCGTTATCGTTTCATGAGCCTCCTTCAATATGGAGTTGGTCATCTCCAAAGCGAACTGCACGTAGCACACTCTATGCGCTTTATTCTTCCCTGGCTTTCGAGGCAACATAGTGCAGGTAGGCGTAGGGTCGGCCATGATGGCCTGTATCAAGTTCCTCACGTCCGCTATCGCCTCAAAAAAGGACATGTACTCGTGTGAGTTCCGCTTTCTATTATTCTGGGGATATATCTCGTTTATATACGACTTGACTAATCTAAGACACGCTCTGATCACGTACACGAGTCGTTTTTGATGCTTCATAATAGTGAGTTTCTGGTAATTGATAGGTATTAAGCCATTAGTGTCTAAAACGATTTCTTTAAAAGTATTCCAGCTCCATTGCAGAAGGGTTATGAGCGAGCGAAAGCACGGGACAGTGACCTTTCTGGACAAGTTTTTAGTTAATACAATGACCGGTTCGCCTGTGTCGACCGCCCGTGTTGGTACCGAGTGGTCTGGGCTGATGGTGTTGTAGAGGAGGCAGGGGATTTGACCCGCATTCACATCGGTACCGTTGTTAGATTTTTTTGATGTTTTAAAGTGAAAGCCTATTTCGTCGTTGATGACCATCGCCTGACCTGAAGAGCCGCAGTCGGAAGAAGGTCCGTTGATGCACGCCCACGCAACGTACCATCTGTTGGCCTGTCGAAGACGTAAATAACGTAACATCTACTTTTGTATATTGGGGAACTTGCATAAAATTTATAATGATAAATTATGATTATAATTTATAATAGTTCTAAAAAGAGCATTGATAAAAGATTTTTTCTAAAATTATTATTTTTTTACGATATATTTCAACTTTAAGTTACGTAAAATGGAACGCAATTTGAAACACCACCAATCACAGCTGTCAATGAGCGTTTTCGCGCCAATGTGGAAAAGTCATTTTTGATTTGCAATATTTAAATAATTTGTGCATATTTAAATTATTTTTTTTTGGTATCTCTAAGCGTGTCTAAAATCTTTATTATCACATGATTATCACTAAAAACAAAAATTGTGCAAGCTTCCCACTAGCCAAAAGAAACCATATCATTCTTCTATATCATCGATATACTATACCAACTAGATTAGCTGTCACGACCCGAAAAGTGGTCACGAAAATAGAGCTACGGATAATTTTTGCCACCAGCACGGATAAGTTTGTAAGTCAGTACACACACAATGGAAACACACCTGTTTTGAACCTTATTTTATAGTGGTTAAGATTTTCTTTTAAATGAGTACATTTTTGTTTAAGTCAAAAAAACTACTTTTTTTCGTATAGCTTTGGCGGTTTTATTGATTTTTCTTTGTCTCCGATGTAAAGGTTTTATGTGCCAATATTACTGCATACAGAATTAGACTTTATTACTACATGTGAAGGCTTCTATTAGTCCGACGTTCCGAATTATTTAAAACTATTTTCTACAATTTCTAGCTACGTGTATAGTTGTGTAAGTATATGTAACCGCGACCACATTTTCGATGTCATTTTGTACGTGACAGCTAATCTAGTTGGTATAGTATATAGTATATCGATGTTCTATATGAACAAACTGTGAAAGAGCATTTTGTCAAAATTATAGTACAAACTATTTTTAATCCGTCAAGTTCCAGTGGAGACAATGGAGACAATACTCATACGTTTCTCGACTAAAGTGTAAATGTGTATAAAATAAATGTTACTCACCATCAATGATACGGCGGAGTCAAAGAGCACGGGGAAGCGGTCCCGGGGAGCGCACTCGTATACCACCTCATCACTCTCGGCTAGGAGCTCGCCATCCCCTTCCTGATCTCCTCCATCGGCCCCAATGTCATACAGTTTTATTTTAGCTGTGTAGTCACCGCGGCCCCCGAACAAACCGAAACCACCTGCAGATAATCAAATCTTTACCACCACATAAGCAAGAATATAATTAAATCCCGCGATAATCTTCATTTGATCTCAGAAATATCCAGTATAGAAAATACCATATCATCCCACATCTTCTCTGGAAAAGAGAAGCAAGATTTGGGCGTAATAAGGCCTTTAGCCTATTCTAATACAAGATCAATCGCACGAATTCTGGACATACAATATAATATAACCTCTCCCTTCTAAAGGGGATGCCTTTGTGCAACAGTGTCTTCCGGCTGCTGCTGCTGATGATGATGATGCTGTATACTACTCTTTTAGTCTTAGTAAACGTTATCTAACGACTCGTTCAAATACCTTTTTATTTTGACGCGGGGGAAATCTTCCAAAGATCCCCGGGAGCTGTGGGGCTCGACCGGGGTATTTTTTTTAATTGGGACTAATCCCACCACTGTTACTCCTGTAAGCCAGGATCTACAGTGGTCACCACTGAAGACACCAAGGTTTGACCCTCGGCGAGTCCCAGGGAAACGCTAAATTGTCTTGGAACCCGCAACAAATTTAATTAAAAATGTAGATAGGAGGAGTTGGAAATACATATATTCCGTTTTTTTTTTGGGAATGATAGACGCTGTTGGCCGCAGATGGCCATTGCAGCTTCAGCGGACAATAGGAGGCGAGCGCTTAAAGCGCTCTAGCCTTTACGGCAGAAGTAGCGACGAGCTCAAGGGCACCTCAGGGAGGCACGGCCTCCGCTTGGGCTGTCGCTTAAGAGAGGGCTGAGTTTACCACCGGTTCACAACGCGCCCCCACTGAGAAGAACCGGCAAGAAACTCAGTGGGGTGATGCACGTCGTTGCGGTCGCATACGTACGACCCTTCGGCCTCGCCGGCGAGACCGGTGTCTGATAGCTAGTGTAGCATATGGTTGTCGGGGAGGGTTCGGCGCATCCCGGTCCAATAGAACCGTCATGGGGTCAGGAGGTCGAGCAGTACGTGCCGTGGTCTGCGGCGCGAGTCAGAAGGACTAGGGGCGTAATCGGCGGCGGCGCGGATTAAACTGTTCGCGTGACGGGACGCGGATTCAAAGTAGCGTTTCGACGCTTCTTTGAGGAACTTACGAAGGGGATCTAACTTGAAATCGGAATGCAGATCTACGTTCCGCATGTACCACGGGGCACCGACGGCGCGTCGGAGGAAACGTATCTGGATAACCTGGAGGCTATCGATATGGGTGCGGGCGGCGTGCGCGAAAACTACACTCGCGTAAGTCATGATAGGACATATATTCCACTTCCCTCCTTTGCAAAGCGGGAGACAAGCAAATAATTAATAAACGAACTCGACCGGGGTATGTAGGATTCTTACCCACTAAAACCCCCGCGGCTGTCGCATCGGCACATGAGAGGGGGGACCCCAGGGCTCTCCGGTGGGATCTGCACCAGGGGCCCTCAGTGCCTTGCCTTTGAGTCTGCCGCCGAGGGGCGCATTTTAGCCCGCCGGGAACCTGACACGGTGCTCACGGGGACGGGAGTCGCAACCCCGCCGCTGTCCTCCTCGGAGTCGCCACCGTACTCAATGGACGTTCAAAGGGCCCACACCCTGAACGTCTAGCGACTCCGAAGTCGTTCAAATACCTAGACTAACTCAATGAAAAGAAGTATTGAAATATTTAATATGATTTTTCAATTGATAGTAAACTCACCCAGCAGTATATCTGTGTCGCACATGAAACGTATCGCCTCGACAGAATGTCCAGAGTAGCCCCAGCCGCCTCCGTGGCTCTCAAATCTGTTCACAGTGAGGAAGTCTTCCTTGACGGGCGCGACTGGTATGATTGCGTTATCCCTTTTGCACTCTACTTGATTTAACCTATCGGAAATAATGGTTCTTAGTGTACTTAACCTGTAACCCGTTATTGAAAAAATCACACTTAACCTTAGCTTTAGTGATAATGTATTTTGTTTCCGCTATGGGCACGACAAATATCCTTAATTAATATTACCAACACATCCACTTACATTTAAAAAAGTTACTTTAATTCTTGTCAGTACTAAGATTTGTTAAAATTAAGATTGCTTAAAGAAATCCTAGGGTAGACAAAGTACTTTTGTCTGTATGGACCTTGCTGAATAATCTTATAAAAGTTTTAAAATACAAATTTATATGTCTATAGTATCTGCTTGCTTATGGAGATATGAAATGGTAAGTAATAGGTTATGAAAGACAACTACATTTTTTTTGTCTACCATCTGTGTACGCCACTGCTCCACCATAAGTTTCCAATAACAGCATATAATTAGCTGGTAGTAGTGAAAATATATTAATAAGTACAAATTATTACGTACTTGGTATCGTGGGCGTAAGTCAAAGAGTCCAAGCAGCCGAACAGATGCAGCGCGGCATGTATCCTCGTGACCGAGCAACCCGCCGCGGACGGTATCGCCAACTCCTGGTTCAACACGGACATATTCGAAAGCGCCACATTGTCCACCGGCCTGTCCTCGTCATTGCACATTAACTCGAAATTCTCCAAATTCTTAAAGTTCTCCAAACGCTTCATGCTGCCGTAATTCGGATACTCTATTTCCGCATCACCGAAATAACCTTCCGGGTCGCTGTTGCAACATCTCTGGAGTTTGTGCGAGTCGAAAGCTAGTATGTTGTAGCATTTCATGACCCTCATTTGCGGTTGGTAGCACCATAGCACGTCGTATAGGGGGTCGAGGCAGGTTAGGGTGTTGATGAAGTCGACTTGCTCGGGCCCCGTCCATGCGTTGCAAGAGCCGTCGCTTTTGTTAATCGTTATACATTTGAACGTGTGTTCTGGACGGTTAGGGAGAATAACTGCAAGAAATAATTGTAACATAGGTTTTGGACACACGTTTTTTTTCATATTATGGATACAAGGTTTCGTTTTCAAATACTGCATATGAATGAACTATTTCACGACAAACGTTGTTTCAAGTTGTGAGATAATCGTTATTCTTCGTTAATATTGCAAAGTTTCAGGAACCTATACCTTTCTCCTCTCACGATATCTACCTTTAGTGTAACGAGATCTCAGCCTATGTTTTTTTTTCTAACCTATGTCTCACCCTATGTTTATGTCCCACTGCTGGTGTGGTCTCCCCGTGACCATCCACTTATCCCTGTCGTGAGCCATTTGAGACCAATCCTTCTTAAATGCGTCTAAGTCAACACGCCGACGCTTTTTAGGTCTTCCCGACGACGACGTCCATACTCCGGCACCCATTGCGTGACAACCTTGGCCTGTCTGTCTGCCTTCATCCAACAAATATGTCCCGCCAATCACTATTTAGCCTGACAGCTTTCCCCTACATCGACAATTCCTGTTTAGGAACGTATATCTGTATTTCGAACGCGATCGGTCAACTTACTGCCCATCACGCTACGTTCCATCGCCCTTTGGCAGACCCTGAGTTTTGACTTTTGAGCCTCAGTAAGTGACCACGTTTGGACACCGTAAGTTAGAACGGGCAGTAGACACATGCCGATGAGTTTTCGCTTGAGACATATTGGAAGGTCGGCCTTCATCAGCGTGTTCATCTTATGTTATATTTTTTTTTCTCTAATTCAATGATCATTATTTAGCAATAACTGTAGTAAGTACATAGTTAAAATACTTACTTATACTATTACTATTAGCGGTGACCGTGGAGCTGAACAGCGTGTCGGTCTTGATGAGTGACTGTGAGACTTGTACGAAGGTTTGGTCACCAGACGCAGACACCCAGACAGCCTTGCAGGCATGGCGGGGTCCGAGCCGCGGCACCCTGCCAGGGGTGGCGTACCAGATAGGACACCTGTCCGTACGGGCCGGTTCTTCTAGCCTAGGACGACCGAGTGACCCTTTCTGATGGAAAATTTTGAGGGATAAAATTTAAACATAGCACGCATACTAACGTGACCCGTGGGGTGTCAGGGTAAGAATAGCACCCTCCCATCTCCTCCCTTTGGGTGTTCGTAAGAGGCGACTAAGGGAAAACCTATCTATTGTTTGCCGGTTTATATGTTATTTTCCTATTCGATGGCAGAAAAGTCTATTTCAATTAAACTAGGCCACTCTTGTGGTTATCATGTCTGTCTCAATTAATCTTGAGTTCGACCGCAAATACTGAACGAACTTCAATTTACGTTGATCAGTAAGCAACTAGATTTGAGCACAGGTTGCACACACAGTAGTATAAGTTTTTACCCGTCAAGCCTCACCACAAAAATGTTACATGTCCGTTACATGTCTCATCTTTTACAAATAACACAGTTCGCGCATCGACTCCAGAACCAAGAGATTTATTTGCTCCATTACTAGCGACTTGAGTAGCGGCATCAAAAGGTCAATTTAGAAAAGATAAGATTAAATATCTCGTTGCGTTTGAAACACAATTTGAACCACAGCGAATATGTTTGTGTGATAATATATAAGACATTATATTATAATGTACCTGATAGCTTCCGAATGTGTACAGTTCCCCCTCCCTGGTGAGCACTGCGGTGTGGTTGCTGCCGGCGGCGACCGCGGAGGCGCGGGGCACGCGCACCCGCACTATGCGGTGGTGCGCGGATATATCGCCGGCGCCCACCTGCCCCGACTGGTTCGAGCCGAACGTTAGGACGTCGCCTACAAATTGGACCACCAGTATGTAGCTGGATGCGATGCTAAGGCGGTACTCATCATAATATTCTGGGACAATCCACACATAATAGTCATCTCATCGCAAACTAGGCACAGCCTGTATACTTATATACTTTTTTTTGTAAATACTTAAATAGATAAACCACACCCAGACACATGGTAGGAATATTTAGGCGCGAGCACATAGCTGAGCATTGGCAGCACACAACAACACAAAGTTGGAGTTATTTCTCAGACGTCAGAGTGCTTCCTTGACCTCGACTTTCAGGCGGGATTGTTCCCGTCAATGCTTTCAGCATTGCTGCAGTCTTGGACCGTACTTTTTCGTATTAAAAAGCGTTTAGTAAGGTAAAAGTTGTTTGTTACAGACAAATTATTACGTTGGCAGCGAAATGAACGAAGCTAGCGCCCCACACTGGGACAGGCAACATTGGCAAACTAACGGCTAAATTAATTATTTTTAGAAACTTTTTTTTTGTTAGAAAAATTAAATGATATTCCATTAGTGCAAAAGTTAAAGATGTTTTCTTCCAACGAACCATGTTCAGTTAAGAGTACTGTGTGGTGCAAGCCGCACGCAACAGAGGCGACGCGGTGACCTCCCGGTATAGCAACACGAGCCGGGGGCAGACAGGACACCTTCAGGCTGGCGTCGCGGTCCGTCTCCGAGCCAACTGTAGACTCATACGTTGTATACCGAATATTCTCTTTGTCTGGAAACATATCTTTTCTTGAAACATAATTGTTAAGAGACACATGCGATACGCTACGACTATAAACCCTCAACTCATTTCCTCGCTATTCCTCCCCAGCTTCGTAGCAAAATCTAAGAAGTACGTTTGGACAATGGTTTTCAAAGTAATCCAGCAGGGTCGACAGTAATCACCAGTTAAGACCTCTCAAATCTACTAATGTTAATTACTGGATTTCTCGCTTTCAATATTAGGTACGGCAGGAAGGCTTATTTCCTTTCTTCCTTCCTGCTTGCAACAGTAATGTGAAAAAGTCACAAGCCTGAATTCAAACTAAAATTAATTACCGTTTCTCGGTTCAGATCTTCCGGACGCGTCGCCATCGTCGTCTATATCAGTGACCGGGCGTTCGGGACGTCCGGCGGTTACGAATGTATCCGCACATCTGCGGCACACGCCGCAAATCCCGCAACCACTGTCGCCTTCCCCACACCCGCACTTCCTATATCAAGACCGACATTACTAGAAAATACTTCTTAGTCGCTTGATATTAGATTAATGAATGGATTTAGATGCGGTTTTTCTTAATAGATAGAGTGATTCAAGAGGAAGGTTTATATGTATAATACATGCATAATATAGTAGAGAAACACTAATAGTTTTAGAGGTTTCTAATATGATGTCGTAAATAAAGACATTTTTTTGCGCTTACATTGCAAACGCTAGCTAAACCCTACGAGATAGATTAAAATAATTTACTACAGTATTGTACATCTTAACAAGTTCTACAAAAAAGCTCGCGATGGTATATGTTAATCTCTTAGGGATAACCTACAATAACCATTTTTTATCCTTTAGTTTTTATGAGAAATAATGAACTATTAATAAATTGTTGTTAGCATGAATTTGTCCCTTCTTCAATATAACATAAACTTCACTAATATTTACACTAATGACAAGAAGCTGTGAACGTTGTTCATACTGCAAGGTTAAGGTTAAGCAACATAAGGCAAGGTCATTAAATAGATGGGTGAATCGATTTGTATGAAATTTTGTGTACATATCGGGTAGGTCTGAGAATAGGTCGTAAAGTATATTTCATGCCGCTAGGTTTAGCAACGTTAGGCAAGGTCATTACATAGACAGGTGACGGCGGCGACTCCGAGGAGGACGGTGACGGGGTTGCGAGCCCCATCCCCGTGATCACGGTGCCAGGTTTCCGGGGGCTATAATGCGCACTGAGGGGTAGGTATTGTATTTGGTGCAAATCCCACTGGAGAGCCCAGGTCCCCTCTTATGTGGCGATGACACAGCCACAGGGGTTTAAGTGGGTAAGAATCCCAGATACCATGATTAACGAGGATAATATATAGAACGAGAGGAGGGTGCAAGAGAGGGGAGAGGGGATTCGAGGAGGGGGTTCGAGGAGGGGGTTCGAGGAGGGGGTGATGGGCTGAGGGATAGGGGGATTAAGGTGGAACAAGTGAAGAGTGAGAAGGAGAAAGGTGGGAGAAGAGAAAGGGGGATGGGGTTCAGAGAGGGACAACGGGGAGAGGAAAAGGGGAGTGTGACGGGGACCGAAGCGGGAAAGGGGAAAGAGAAAGGAGAGAGAGAGCATAGAATTAGATTTTTCTTATAAGAAGAGAGATGGACAGAGAAATAAATCAAGGGAGGGGTAAGAAAAGGGGAGCAAAATGTAATAAAAGCGTGGGCGGAGCTGCGCGGGTCAGCTAGTAAGAGATAGCTAGTATGAACACTTTTATCGAGTGTAGGTTTCTGAATATTTAGATTAATCAGATCCTATAGTGAGACTGTATACAGTGTGTTGTGGTTTATATTCACATTTTAAGATACTCTAGTAGGTTAGCCATTAAGTATTTTAATATCAGAAACTACTGTCTTAGAAAATGTAGAATAAGATGTACAGAGGTTTCAGAGGAGATAAACACATATTAAACGAATAATGTAGGAGATTTTTTTTTTAAATATACTAATGTAAGATAAAATCCCGTGGGGTGTCCAGGTAAGAATAGTACCCACCCATCTCCTCCTGTTGGAAGTAAGTAAAAGGTGAAACAAGAAAACGGGCAACAGCGTCTTTCTATAGGATTCACCTACCACCTATACTGCGATCCCCAAGCCGCCTGCCAAGCGTGGGGATCATGGCAAGCCCTCCCTTCTAAGGGGGATGCCTTTGTTCAGCAGTGGACGTATTTTGGCTGCTGCTGATGCTGGTTAAGATAAAATCTATTCAATTGTTTTTCTATACACCCACATGGGACTTGGAGATGATTAAAAACGAGTTTTAAAGCGGCAGCAATTGTATCTGTAAAGTGTACTCACTCGCCGGGCACTCTGTTCGGCAGGTGTGCGCAATGGCATGCGCTTGAGAAGCCGGTGCACTGGCGACATAGGACACACACGCGGCAGTAGTCCGTCGTCCACGTGTGGCTAGTCGCGCACAGTCGTCCGTCCTCTTTGGCGCTACTCTGACGACGCGACGGATAAACCTCTGGACATAACAGTGTTCAAACAAGGGTCAATAACTGTTTCTCCAGTGCTTTTTGAATCATGAAATGTAAAAACTTATAGGTTTGCGGTCTTGTTAGGTTTAATGGGTTTGATTTGTAAGGCAAATAGATTGAGCAATCTGGGAGTAGTCTATTCTATACCAGATGATTATGTACAACCTCAAGCTGAGCAATCGTGGGGTACCTTACGGAACTCTTCGCTAAGTCAGCCACAGAGTAAGGGCTAGGGCAGGCACAATAGATCCAGCTGGGTCAAAATGCGTTCCCGTTTGCAACCTGTCAAATAATCTGTAGGAAAATTATAGATACAAATGATTCACTTACTGTCTTTCGTATATCCAAATTCTCTGCCACATTGGCCCTTGTTGTTGATGCCGAAAGTATAAACTTGTCCAAAGTTAGTCAACGCTACGGCGTGCGCTTTACCAAGCGCTACCTGCAACAAGCACTGGCTTATTACCCTAAATGAAACGAAAACAGTAACGTGCGTTAAGCTTTAGGTTTATCCGCAAGTTTTAATCTTATACAGTTTTATTACAAAAAGCAGTTTAACGATTAACCTGAGTTTAAACTCAAGATATTGTTCCTTAAACCTGTGTCAAAATAGGATACTATCCGTGTTCGTTATCCCTTCAAGATGCAATAGAGTAAAGAATTTCAGATGTATTTAACTTTGGTGCTGAAATAGACACCTGCTTAAGGCAATATTATTCTAGTTCATTGTGCCCTTACTGGATTTGCACAATGTTTCATGGCTTCATTTTATTATTGGATTAACAGTCTGTTAGTTTTACTAGCAAATTATTAATCAGTTATTCTAGATCAAAAATCTTCGGATTTCCAATCAATTTGTAGACTTTTGGATGTTTTTCCTTTGAGAATGAAATTTCAGATGAATAAAGAAGTGCTAAATGGGTATCGAAGTGAAAGAAGTACCTGTATAACCCTTTCATGTCTCAATCCAAGAACGACGCCCGCTGGGTCGCAGTGTTGTGTGTCCTTGCCGAACATAAGCAGCAGGCCCTGTCTCGTCACCAACGCGGATGACCCGTAGTTGCAAGCTGCATACACCACGTAGTGACCTTCCGCCTATTGCCCATTTTACAACAGTAAGAGTGATGCATGATAGATGGTAACGTACAAGGTATTGCCGCTTACGTACGTCACTCAGACGAGACTTATTGCAGCTAAAGTCATATACATACAATATCCGTTCTCTTATAAATCCGAAGTTTGGCTTATACCTCGTATCGGTTTACAATAGGAGTTACGACTTGTACAAATAGTTATTATAACTGGTCTGAATAGAATACCATAATGTTCATCAAAATGTTCCGGACATGGTCATGGGTAAGAGTCATCTCGGTACTCGATAGAGAGGGATACGGGAAAATGTTTAATACACGAATTTAATATGTAACTGGTAGATGGCTTATGCAAGGTTGTGTATGTACCCTGAAGCTGGTAAAATTATCTAGCTCAAGATACTTAACAACAATATTTTGGATGAAGATATGGGCAGGTGAGCTTATCAAGGTATCCTTGGCATTTCACTGAGTTGATTTAAATCATAATATCATTTCATTAGATGACAGAACGTCGTTTCTCGCGTCAGTAACGCTGCTGCCCGTTACCAGCCTGCGCCACTTAGCGACGCCATCTGAATATCACGATGTACTATGTATCACGATCTACGAGCATGTGAGGTTGGCTAGGAGCACTAAGATGAAATGTGATTAAAATGACCTATATACCTTAACCCGTGGGGTGTCCGGGTATGAATAGCACCCTCCCATCGCTTCCCGTTCCCAAGAAGACGGGCAGCAGCATCTTTCTATGGACTTACGTACCACCTATACTGCGATCCCCAAGACGCAGTCCTAAGAAGCGGATATTATGGCAATACCTCCCTTCTAAGTGGGGAGGCCTTTGTTCAGCTGCTGATGATGCTGAATCGCTGATATACTTACCTTAAATATTTTCTTAGGTCTGGTAGGTTTAGGCGTGCGACGGTGTTTGGTGGCGTCGCCGTCCTCGCCGCGTCTCGCCACGCCCGTGAACAGAGCCGTGCCGTTGTCCAGCACGAGGACCGCGTGAACGCCCTCGTGACCCACTGCCACCTAACAAACACAACACTCTCCAATTATATAAAGGCGATATATAAAATTAAAGCTGATTTACTCGGATTGGTTACAGGTTTATTTGCTCAACCGTTAATGAGTTCATTTTCTTAGCTGGAGTTGATTTTATAAATGTTTATTTGTAAATCATTGAAGCAGTTACGGATACAGACCACTCATAATCTTATGAAATTAATTTTAGACACCCACCTGTATAACTTTAAATTTTTTGACATTCGGCGCATCACTCCTGGAAAATAAGGTTTCCTTCATAAGCGTCCATCTGCCGGTGTGTGGGGACGCCGCTTTGTAACCTAAACTGCTGCCCTTCCCTGTGTAGTACACCTGTAAGGACAATGTGAGAAGTTGTGACGACACATCCATTTTGCCAGTGTGCTTGGTAAAGAAAACTACTGCACTGTATGTAGTGTTTGATGTGGTCATTTTATGACAGCTGGTACTGTTACGGTATTTTAAAGTTGGTATATTAGACAACAGATGTTGCGAGCTTGAAATAGTCAACATTTTCTGCTACTAACATTGGGTACCGTATTAAAGGAACTTATATTCTCGCGCTTAGCTTTCAGATTATACCTAAGTTGTCAGATAGTAATTTTAACGTAATTCAAATAACCTTTCCAGAAGCTGTAGTGAGAAGAGCAAAGTCCTGGCCACCACATATGCTCATCAACGGATCTTCGTCGCTGTCGTCAAGCTGCATAGCAACCGGGGAATCCACTTCCAAGGCCCGCCTCGAGAAGCCGTCTTCGAAAGGACTCTTGCCTATAACTAACGTTCTACGTCTTAAAAGATGGACGTTCAGTTCTTTCCGCGAAGTTAGAGTCGTGGTGGTGGTGCCTTCTGATCGGTCCATTGGCACATCAACGTCGTACATCCGTATTGTAAGGCTATCCTGTAGATGGATTAAGGTTTGCGTTTATTGAACCCAACTAAAATGAGAGTCAGGGGGCCGGTCATGAAAATAGAGCCTATTAATAGAGTATATTTTAGATATTTAACTAAAAGCGAAGACAGAATGTTACGGTGGCAATTAATTTTTATCCTAATCAGCCCTGAGAAAGCCTTGGGCGTATAGAAAACATAGATAATAATAATCTTCCAGGTCTTTTAATGCCAAACTACGCCAAAGCCATACATACTGTACTAGAGCACTAGAGAGTAACCAGACAATACCTAAAAACTTTTTTTTGTAAATGCATACATAAATACACAAAAAAAAATAGATAAATTAAACCCAGACACTTGGTGGGAATCAAACCAAAGTCTTATTGAGGAGCGGCTAGGGCTAACCACAAGACCAACAGGCCCGTCGATTTTTAAAAACTACTTTGAGTCTAGGAATAAAGCAGTTAAAATAAAATAAACCGACGTAGTGGAACACACTACATTTAGAAGTGGTTGACTATAAGCATACAATTTGAGTGTGGATGACTTATCTGGTGTTATATAGCTATTAATTAAAGTATAAATATAATAAAGTCTGATGACATCCCATTTCAAACTGGCTATCGCGTATAGCTTGTACTTAATTGTAGCGTATCTTACTTACAAAATTGGTTAAGAGTATCAATCCGAGTCTGTCGCCGTCTGTAAAAACAGCGGATTTCGGTTCAACTGGTGCGGGCTGGCCGGGGTCCAGCCGAATTATATTCATTACTTCCAAAGTATCCTTATCAATTTCATAAACTTCAGTCTTTTTCCTGCCTATTCTTAGGTATAACTTACTCTGAAAACAAGAAAATATGTAATATTATACCATTTTTAGCAAAATAATGATTAATCAAAATAATATTTTCATTTTAATTTCAATAAGTTAGAAAGCAGCGAAGCCACGTCATACTAGAATTATATACAGACAGACAGACTTCGATATTGCGATAATAAGCTTCAAATTATAGGTGTATTCCAAGTCAATTATGATCAAAGCCCACGCAACCCACATAATTAATATGAAATATAGTTACGCTAGTATAGAAGAAAATCATTATGTATACTTTATTTAATTTTAGAATCTCTATACATAAACTATTATCTACAGAATCTCTATACACTATATATTAGGAGATAAATCACAACCTGATAAGCAGCCTGTCTTAGGAAGTAATTGCATCTTACAGAAGATTACAACCAAATAACACCACTTCCAAGTTTTGTTTCTCATGTTTTGAGTCAGGTTGTAAAGACTAAGAGAAATTGGTGTACTGGCAGCTGAGAGATCTCGCCATGTTCCTTTGACTGTTAGGGAAATGAATCCTCTGGCATAATATGTGATTCAATACATGCATGCATTACCACTATGTGAATCATAAGATATTTCATACTACTACTGTGACAAGCACCAGCATTATATACAGAATTTTTAGCATACCTATTAATCAAATTATAATTACCTTACAATAACCTAGCCAGCCGTGCCGGTCGCTAGCAAAAAAATCCGGCTTGTATAGGTAAACATGCTGTCGTATCGAACTGCCGTAACCGGAGCCGATCTTCAGCAGTCCTTTAGACGTGAAGACGTAGAGGAAACAACCGTCGGAGACTAGAGAACGGACCACGAGCTCCGCCGAGCCCACTGTCAGCTGAGTGGGCAGGTCTACTGGAAAGCTAGTCACTAGAGATTGATGCGGGACGCCATAATTCAACCATTGGTTGCGGGACGGAGTGCCGAGTATCACGGATTGGACGCTCCGCTGGAGTGTTGTCAAATTTGATGGAACCTGAAAGTGTAAAATACTTAACTAAGTAAGTCGAGGCATTTCGGTTATTCGTGGTAGCAGACAATAACAAGCTAAGACTTACTTGTAAATATTGTTCTGAAAGGGCAGGATTCGACATGATGAGAGAAGCTACGGCATTCAGTATGAGTTCCGCCTCACCCCGTGCCACAGAAAGCGCTATAAGACACGAGCTGCTAAGAGCCGTAAGTGTGGTCGGCGTCTCTGCTATGCCACCTGGTCCGCTGCCACCCGCCACCTCCACCAGCATTGTATGGAGATTTGATATAACCTACCAGAATAGTATTAGTAACAATTTAAATATTAACTGTCGTAAACAGTTTTTTAAATCATAAGCATCTTTAGCATAAATAGGATCCACTGTAAGTACAACATGGAATTAAATAAATGTAATAGAACTCCACTAAACTATATATTATGTAAATACAAATTATGTTGGTTGCTGATTTATCTCAGCACTGTATACTCTAGACTAGCTGTTGCACATTGCTTAAAATGCATGGTTTTCTTAGCCTGCAATTTCTCTCTTTAAATGTTTGATGTGGGTAGTGGGTACAACAAGCACAATTTCGGAAATGATATTTTTATATTGTAAACGATTACCCGTACCTTCAACGAAATTGTAGCCTATAAATCAGAAAACAAATAGATCTGAAACTGGATAAGTAGTATTCTTTGAAATTAACTTTAACTAAAATATTCTGAAGGCATGGGATATTTTACGGCTACAAAAAGTAGCCTGTGTGGTAATCTCCAAATAACATTTTACATACATTGTGTGTTAAAAGTAATAATTAACAATTAAAAAAACAAACAGTCACTTAAATTGTTTGCCATACTCATCGATATAATATATAAACTAGATAAACATTCACTAACAAAATGACATCTAAAATGTGGTCGCGGAGGTTGCAAACTTATCGGTGCTGGTGGTGGAAACATGAAGTAACCTCTCTATTATGTTAATTACGTGTAGTTTGACAGTTTCATATAGACAGTAGCGACACTCCTATCGGCAAAAATAAATTTGTCAGGCTGTGCCTTGTAAAGAAATAGCGACACAAAGGCGTTATTTCTCGCTACCACTTTTTGAACCGTGACACCAAATCTAGTTTATTTATTATATCGATGGCCATACTTATTAGTTTGGTTTGGTGGTTTTATTTGGAGTGACTGATACATACATCAGCAGGTTCCTGTGCGAGTTCTTCAGGTGCATGTCCTTGTAACACATCCATTAAGGCTTTCAGTGCATTTTCACAGAAATGTGCATCGGTGAATCTTGCTTGTGATATTAGAGCAAAAACTGTGCGAAGACCAATTCCTGTAATCTACAATAGAAACAAAAACACACTCTTGAACATGTCTTGTTTTTATAAGTACTACATAAACTTACAACTACTGATCTTGTGAGAAACTGCAACAAGAAAAACAGGTTGCTGATATAATCACCTGAAGACTTGAACATGGTGAATTGGATATGTTACCAGAATAAATTAAAAATTGTATTTTAAATTTGACTTTAAAAATACATTTATTATTGATGCAGGTTAATAAATACAAAAAAAAAAACCGGTAAGTGCGAGTCTGACTCGCACACCGAGGGTTCCATACCATCTTTGGATGTATTGAAGTTATTTTACTATTAATGTCAACATCTCAGATAGCAAATAAACCAAACTGCAAAACTAAGTTTGTTTGTCGAGGGTGTTTAGGATTACTAAAAAACTGTACTATTTAGAAAGATAATTTTATTTTTACTGTAAAATATAGATAAACATGTATTACCCATAATTATTTCAGATTTCTCCCTCCATAAACTTCGAAGATAAGGGGTGAGGGAACATATTTTTATTTTGACATTTTTATGATAAGCCAATAACTATGTGACATAATCCAAAATTGTACCAGTGGTTCCTGAAATATAGGTGTGACAGACAGACAGAGAGACAGATGAAGTCACACCATAGGGGTTCCTTTTTTACCTTTTAGGTATCCTTTTAGGTATGGAAACCTAAAAATGAAAATAAAATAATATACAAATTTTTAAAAACCTTACTTTTGGCAATTTAGTTAATGTCAGCTGTGATGATGTCTCCTCTGTGTCACTGTCATCAGATAGCTCTGACACAGATCCTTGGAGGTACCTCCAGCGAGCCAACACTGATCTTCTGACTGTGGCATACACAGCAAATTGGGACGGGTTGCCCAGTAGTGCCGGAGCATAGCACGCAGCAAGTGCATTAGATGTTTTTATCCTACGGAGCTTCTCTTTTTTACCTACTTTTTTAAGTGATTTCTTTTCAAATTTCCTAAAATAGTAACAGAATATTCAGCTGATAATATTGAAATATATAGACAGGCATACACTTTATATTGTTTTATTACACTTAATAAATCAAGTGTGTAATATAATAAAGAATTGCATAATACCATACTAACCTGGTGCCACTCCAACATAAAGCTCTAAAATATTTTTTATAATTGTCTGGCTCCATACATCTTAATTCAGGCACCTGTGTCATTAGAGGCATGGTGGCACTTTGAATCTAATCCTGTAATATCATTATTATGGAGCACATTGGAATTATTGAATGCAATTAGTAAAAATAATTCGCCTAGCACAAAATTATGGCAGATTTTTATGTAACAGTACTATTTATAGCAGTTTTACAGTATTTAAAAAAAATATCAGAATGAAAGCTGCGCATTTAACTTCCATTTCAGGCATTATTATCATTCTAAAAATTGAATTCATACAAGTTATGAAAATATTAAGTAGGTACTTGCATCAGTAATTTAATTCCACTCATAAAAAAATCCAATGAGCACCAAATATATTTCATTCAGTAATACGTCGCAACAGCGTGTTAAAATACACAATATTGAACGCTAGCGATACAAAACACAACACTTGTATTTAATTTTCGCTAATAGATTTTCCATTAGGCACATACATTATTTTAAAACTATGCTTACTATTGTAGTTACTACGGTATCCATACATGGTAAAATATTGTAAAATAATTAAAATATACCTGATACACTGATAATCTCATTCTCTATCTAACTTATCATTGTTGCTAAGTTTTGAATTTAAATAATCCTCAATTTCACCAAGTTTCGCACTACTTTGTAGTAACGTCAAAAAATCAATAAACATTGGATACATCTGACATACACACACATACAATATCCTGTCGTTAAACGGTATTTACCGAAGATTCCGGTTAATGATTGTAAATTTCAGAAGGATTCAAATTTCTAACATTGCATTTATGTAGTTTTTATTTTTTCACGGAAGCTATGATCAAAGGTGTAATCTCCGCTCTGATATTTAATTATTCTGAGGGAGGATATATGTAAAGGTAACTGCTGCAGCCTGCAGCCCTAATTTACACGATGATGCCTGATTTACACGTATGTATAAGGTTGCAAGTTGGTAACTAATGCCTGATTTACACGTATTTAGTTGTCAAGTAGGTAACAAAATTTTAAGTGACTTAATTTTAAGTTTTTTTTTTTTTTATCCAATATAAGCCAGTGCTTGACCACAGTCCCACCTGATGGAAAGCGGTGACGCAGTCGAGGATGGTAAAGCACACTAGCTTATTAATAGCCTATTCACTCTATTCTTGAAGACATCTATATTATAATCGGGCGGGAAAACCGACGCAGGCAAACTGTTCCAGTCCTTAGCTGTCCTTATTATAAACGAAGAAGCAAATCGCTTAGTCCGGACTGAAGGCACGTTTACCACACATGGGTGCGTATGCGCTGTGCGTCTCGTCGTCCGATGATAGAAGGCTGATGGTGGGATCAATTCATGTAATTCCTGCGCCCACTCTCCAAAATGCAGCCTGTAGAATACCGAGAGGCTGGCTACTCTGCGCCTGTGCTCTAGGCTTTGCAGATTGGTGATTGCTAACCTAACCTAACCTAACCTAGTGTCGCCAATTAGCCTTTTAGCACGCTTCTCCACCGAGTCCAAAGCTGCTAGATGGCATTTTGCAGCACCAGCCCATATATGACTACAGTACTCCACACACGACCTGACTTGCGCTTTATATAACATCAGAAGCTGTCCCGGTGTGAAGTACCGCCGGACCTTTGCAAGGACACCGAGCTTCCTTGCGGCTACTTTGGCTTTGGACTCAGTGAACCGCCCAAAGTTTAGGTCTGAGGAAATATCAACTCCCAACAACTGAAGGCGGTCGGTGTATTCCAAGGATACATTCTGGAAGGTAGGACCCAAGGTGAACGGACTCCTTTTAGCGGTGAACAGACACGCTTGTGTTTTGGCTGCGTTGAATTTCACAAGATTGGCATCACCCCATTCAGAGACTGCCTGAAGTGTGAGACTTACACGCTCTACCATGGCCTCTCTTTCACACTGGATAACATCTTTACTGGCCCGAGAATTCGGCAGATATCTCTCCACAACAGTGCTGTCATCTGCATACCCATAGATACCGGGCTTGAGCAGGTCATTTATGTGAAGCAAGAAGAGGGTTGCAGAGAGAACGGACCCCTGAGGAACTCCGGCATTAGTTGTCATTGGCTCCCATGAACAACCGTCGACAACAACTCGGAGAGACCGATCACTCAGGAAGTCCTTTACCCAGCCAATCAGGCCAGGGGATATGCCGTACGCTGAAAGCTTGCTCATGAGGCTAGCATGCCAGACCCTATCGAAGGCCTTCGAGACATCTAAGGAAACAGCCAGTGCTTCCCCATTTCTCTCGAGGGCCTCGCCCCATAAGTGAGTGGCATACACTAGAAGGTCCCCAGTCGACCGATTTCGGCGAAACCCGTACTGTCGGTCGCTGAGGAGATCATTATGTTCTAGATATGCCATGAGGCGCGAGTTCAATATACGCTCCATAATCTTACAGAGTATGGAGGTTATTGAAATCGGTCGATAGTTGGCTGGATCGGCTCGGCTGCCTTTTTTGGGCACAGGCTGCACGTTAGCAAGCTTCCAAGATTTGGGCACTATTCCAGTGCTAAACGAGAGGCGGTACAATCGTGTCAATACCGGAGACAACTCGGGTGCACATGCCTTTAATACTATCGCCGCAATACCGTCTGGTCCACTAGCTTTATTCACATCTAGACGATGCAGTGCTTTGAGTACCTCTTTATTTGAGATTCGGACTTCAGTCATTGACGAGCCGTAATGAGGCAGTTGTGGTGGTATAGCACTGCCAGTGTCTAGACGAGAATTATGCGCAAAGAGAGATGCAAATAAACTTGCTTTCTCTCTTGCCGTATGAGCCAAAGATCCATCAGGTTTTACCAGCGGAGGCAGCGAAGGCCGACAGAAGTTCGTTTCAACCGATTTGGCAAGAGACCAGAAAGCTCTGCTACCTGATGGCTGGGCAGAGAGCTTTGAGCCGATGTGGTTGATGTGGTCGAAACGAGCCTTCTTTAATGCCTTTTTGTAGGACTTGGCGGCTTTGTTAAAGGCTCTCTTCTTGTAGCTAATATCCGGAGCTTTTCGGTCTCTAGCATCAGCCCAGGAAAGATACGCCGAATGCTTGCTCTTTTCAGCTTGAACACATTCGGCGTTGAACCATGGGCGAGCTTTGCCACCGATGGGTACATCAGTATGTGGGATGAAATAGTCCATCGCTTGACGCACCACATCGGTTATAGCATCCGCGCAACTCGACGGATCTTCGGAAGAGAAGCAGACCTGTAGCCCGATTCTCGTAATAACAAACAGTCCAAATAGCGGTGACGTTTTGTTGTCGTTAGATCGAAATCCTATCCAAAATCGGTATTCTCGTATACCCTATACGTAGTTCGATAGGACTTCAACTCAATTGGATCGAAACTAAACGATTAGTCAACGAGTCATTGTTCTGTACGTTTTGCTATTCCCTGATAGATGTCGTCCTAATAAATTTTTGGTCTTGGTAGGAGTTTTGTGAGATAAGCTATGAGCTTAGGCTTTGGGAAACTCGAGATTAATTCGTTTCCGTTCCCTCCACATACATACTAATTGTTTATTAATTAAAATACGTGTTTTTCTCTATTTATTAGTTTATTCTATCTCTCTTACTCTAATTATATTTACGTTAAAACCATCTCGCTCACACTATCTTCTAATTACTCTCTTCACTCACAGCATACGATCCTATTTTCATCTCACTCACTCACTCCTAGCTCTCATGTTCCAGTTTAGTGCTACAATCAATATATCTCTAACATGAGCTCTATCATGCCTAGTCGCGTTCCATATCCCAAATTTTACGTATTTATTTATATTTTACATATTTCGCCTTATCAGCTTTCTTTTTGTATTTCTTGCTGTGCAGACGAATTTGATAGTAAATACGTAAGTCCGTGGCTCATTTAAAAGTTATTTTATTACTTTGACTCGCACCACAAGAATAAGAAAAGCAAAAATCGTCTCAAATAACCAACGTTTGTTCAACGACTCTTGAATCGCGAAATTTGACGCTTACTCGTTGGCATCCGATCGGTAGTGACGTCATTTTCATACGAGAATACCATTTAGTCAACGTTATAAAACGATTGAACGACGATTATTATACCAGAATACGCTCCAACGATAGTTTAATCGAACGACTTTTAAATCGTTGCCGTTGAAGTAAAATCGACGGACGTGAATACGAAAAGTGTTTAAACGACTGAGTCGCTACGTTAACGTTATTGTTTTGATTACGAGAATCAAGCTACTGTATGCGTTTACACGTAGTTTTTACTAAATTTTAGTTAAAATCTTTAGTTCTTTAGTTCGCCCCAATGGACGGTCGCACGATCCGTGACGATTTCATAGTACTTTGTAGCGACGGACAACGAATTTATTTTTAGGATTAAATTATACACAGCCGGTAAGCTAACACCAACTTCAATAATATTTAAATTATTTTATACTTTTCAGTGATATTGAAGTCGGTTCAATTTTTTTTAAAAAAGTTACAGATTATCATATTAGAATTTCCTTTTTATAATATACATGCCGGGGTGGAGACGTTTCGGCCTCCTTGTTTCGTCATTTTTGTTGGGGTTTAAGTTGTCATTATTCAAATTATTCTTGCGATTAAATTGTTTGTAAAATTAATAATAATTATTGAGGGTACTTTTACACAAAAGTGAAATTGGATTTACTATAAATACAACGCAACGGCCAGAACCGTGACAGAGTCGCTCGGATCGTCGGACCGTTCGGACCTGTCTCGTTTCGTTGAAAATATTAATGTGTGTTTTTAGTTAAATTCGCAGATTTTCCTGGATGCTGGATTTATTCTTCTGAATTGGATGTTTCCGATTCGGCTTCTAAAGGTTTGGCGTATTATGTCGGTGGGTCGGACCAGTAAACGTCCATTTGAATTATGAATATGAAATTAATCAGATGTTCTTGTATGACTAATTAATAATCACAAGGGATGGTGATCCCATTGATGGTTAAAGGCTGGCGTTGGTGTAACCACACCGTAGGGGGGTAGTGTAGGGGCCGGAGGAGACCACTTGGGGGAGTCCCCATATTTTTGTAATAATTAACTCTCAAAATCTTATGGCAAGAGTAACTTTTGTGTCAGTAATGCCGGCATTGCTGACCTCCCGTTATTGTTATGATGCCCTCAGAGTTTTTACTGTGACATCAGAAGTGGGATTGAATTCTGGCCTTTCGGCTACGCTTTCTGATGCAATCTGCATTAGTACCTAATGGCAAAGATGGGCATCGTTTTTTCATAGTACTCTGTGGTGATGGACGACTATGCAGATTATTATAATATTAGAATTTACTTTTGTATATTATGTGTACTATAATTCTAATATTATATATAAAAAAGTAAATTACTTCATGTTTTTCTTGATTAATTGAATTTGCGTTTGCTGTAAATATTTAACCATTTTACTTGATTTTTGTCGGTTGTCCCTGTAAGCCCGCTAACGGGGGTGCCGTTAGCGGGCTCCAAAAGAAAACGCACTGAGGGACCTCCTACGGGGCTATTGCGTACCTCGTTTGACAACTAAAGTGATGATCACCAAAGCTAAGTGGCTATCAAATAACTGTCAAATGATGCATTCGGTATTGCCTAACTTGAGTGACCAACTGAAATGACGTGATGAGCACTGATTTTCGGTGATGATCACCGTAACAATATTTGACAGATGTTTCTGTATCGATAACCTATATTTGGTTTTATGTAAGTAAAGTGTACATCAAACTGATGGTCACCCAAGTTGCGATGACCAACGTGAAAGCAACTAATAAGGAGCAGTGTTTTATATTCTTGAAGGTGATCGACACTATTAGCCGGTTATTTGAAATGTTGACTAGAAAAAAAACATCAACAGACACAATATTTTTTGAAGTGAAACTTCTTATGCGACTTCCAAAAATGTTATCACATAACGCGTTAATCGTTAAATGATAGGTGATAGGCGTTAAGTGATAGCTGTTAAACGATAGGCGATAGGCGTAAATTTGTTAAGGTTATGAAAGCGCTCATGTGACGCCGTCACTGAGTGAGTGGGTGAGTTGGGGTGAGTTGGGGTGAGTTGGGGTGAGTTGGGGTGAGTTGGGGTGAGTTGGGGTGAGTTGGGTGAGTTGGGTGAGTTGGGGTGAGTTGGGTGAGTTGGGGTGAGTTGGGGTGAGTTGCGGTGAGTTGCGGTGAGTTGCGGCGAGTTGGGGTGAGTTGGGGTGAGTTGGGGCGAGTTGGGGCGAGTTGGGGCGAGTTGGGGCGAGTTGGGGCGAGTTGGGGCGAGTTGGGGCGAGTTGGGGCGAGTTGGGGCGAGTTGGGGCGAGTTGGGGCGAGTTGGGGCGAGTTGGGGCGAGTTGAGTTGAGTGTGTGTGTGTGTGTGTGTGTGTGTGTGTGAGTGAGTGAGTGAGGGACCGACCGAACGACCGATCGACTGAGCGAGAATGAAGTTTCACTTCTTCCGCGCGGAGGGACTCCACGCACGCACATTTTTTTTGTAGAGATCTGCAATCAATCTGAAGACCTTAAGGAGATTTGGTGTGCTTTAATGATTTTAGACGGGGCAAGGCCACTGCCTTGTCTCCTTCAGAGAATATGCTTCCTTTTGAGCCTTTTAATTTGATTGTTGGTGTCCAGCAAAATTAGGGCCACCGGGTTCACATGGTGGCTCAGTCTTTGAGATTGTTTTTGTCTGAGGCTTTCAATTGTTGATGCTACAGTTGGGACCTGAAGATAGTCATGGGTCTCATCATTACGGCAAAACCAGGGTGCATAAGATATCGTTCGCAAGATACAGTTCTGTGCTCGTTGAATGATTTGTCTGTTTTTGCTGGTGGTTCCCCAAATCTCAGCGCCATAGGCTTCAGAATACAGTTGTATATAAGTAGTTTGTTGTCGACTGATAGTACAGAATTAGTGCCGAGGAGCCAGTACAAGGTGATGTGATTAGATTTGTGTGCACTGGTGCGAATTCGCCATTTCTGGAGCCACTTGTGAGTTCTGTCTAGTATGTTTTAAAGATTAGCCAGTGCTAAGCTTCAAAACATATTAGACAGTACTACTCTACCACAACGGCCACTAACACTACGGCCAGTCCGTAGTCGCTAGCTAGATAGGCAATATCATCAGCGTAGGTGGCAACAGTTATACTGGGATCGTCAGAAGTTGGTATGTCTGATGTGAAGATGTTATACAAGACTGGTCCAAGAACCGAGCCTTGTGGCACACCAGCCGTGATTTTGTATAGACGTGATCTGTCTTCACCAAGCTTTACTTGAAATAATCTGTTTGACAGATATGACGCTGTTAACAGAAATACGGAGTGTGGAACATCGATATACTAATGGTGTGGAAGAACTTTTTTGATTTTATACAACAGAAACAGACCATCGTGCCAAACACGGTCGAAGGCCTGCTGAACGTCCAGGAAAGCTGCTGAAGAATACTGTTTGCTTTCCATATGTTGCCTAACAGTGTTATACACACGATGTATTTGCTCGATCGTTGAGTGGGATTTTCTAAACCCGAATTGGTGCTTGGCGACTATTTCTGCCTCATCTATAAATTGTTTAAGCCGTATGAGATATATCCTTTCCCACAGCTTAGAGAGAATTGGCGTCAAGCTAATAGGTCTATACGACGAAACTTCGTGGGCTGGTTTTCCCAGTTTGTGAACCATAATTACTTGAGAAAATTTCCATACAGTAGGGAAATAATTGATGCGAAATATGGCATTAAACAGGCACGTAAGATAGTTGGATACCACTTGCATGGTAGGTGTTTTAGAATTTCCGGAGTAATAAGATCAAATCCGGACGCTTTCTTGGATTTGAGTGACTTAATTTCCTTTGCAACTTCTTTAGGCGTTGTAGGAGTTATTGATAAGCACATTTGGAGATCCTGTTGCAATGTTTGTGCTATGTCAGATTCGTTAGGATTAAATATCGTTCTGAAATATCGGCAAATACCTTAGCTTTCTCTGAATCAGTTCGGCCTTTAGTTGCTTTCCAGAGACTGCGCTCGCCTCTACCCGTGGTACTAAGAGATTCTAAACTACATTTAATTTTGTTGTTCGTAGATTCTTGCAGCATAGATTTCAATTGTTTAGCTGCACGGTGATATGCAGTCTTATCTGTTGGATGTTGTGGCTGATGCCATATTCTTCGTAGGTGGCGCTTATCTAGTATATTAGATTTCAGGTCAGCTGTTATATGAGGGGTGACTGGTTTAGTTTGTTAAGGTGGAAAGCCTATCCACGCAGCTACTTGAATCAAGTTAGTAATGTATATGCAGGCATGATCGATATCGTCACTTGATTTCAATGGAATATTTAGAATAATATGTTCTTCAAGATATGACTGAAACCTGGACCAATCTGTTTTATGATTGAGCAGAGATTCAACAGGCTCACGGATAATAGCAGCGATGCTCAGAGTAAATATAAGTTGTGTTAACAGATGTTCCTGAAGTCACCAAACATTTGGTCTGTTATTTTATGTCTTGGTGGACAGTAAACTGCAGAGAGTGTGAGTGGGCCAGTGCAATCCTCCAAAACGACTGTAGTTGCTTGTACGTGTTCTGTGACATAATTATCCATGACTAAGTGCTTTATGCTTGAGCAAATAACTAGCGCTGTCCCAGCATGAGCACGGCCATCTGGGTGGGGAGTAAAGTACACAGAATATCCCTTTATGCGGAAGACATTGCTGTCAGTGGAGTGAGATTGGGATATTAATACAGCATCTAGTTTGTTTAAGGTTATGAAAGATTCCAGTTCAAGTATGTTGGGAGCTAAGCCGTTAATGTTCCACGCATGAAGCTAGTAGGTCAACAATGGAGCCCAAACTCCAAATACTTGATTGAGGCATACGCTATCCCTTTCATTGAGGTCCGATGTGTGGTCCATGTTATAATTGAAATTACCCGAGAAATGGATACCCTAATATAGAAATGCTTTACTTACACATCAAAAGAATGTTTTCCACCCGAAAACTTAAAATACGATGACAATCATGTCTAATAAAAAAAATATTGGTACTGTTCTGCGAGTTCGATTAGAATAATGCTCTATTGTGTTTTCGCCAATTATACTCAAATGCAATTTTAATTACCGATTTTAAGGGTTCGTATTTTGTTGCAACACTGTCGCTTATTGTCAGCATGAAACTGTCTGTCATATAAATCGATCAAACATTTAAATACCATAATTTCACGATAAAGTGAATTAAAATCATAAAAATGGTGATAAAATGTGCAGTACTTGGTTGCAAAAATATGTTGTATCCAGTATTTAATACCGAATATCACTCGTAAGTGCGATTTTGTTCAATAATTACCTACCGATGATCCCTGTGCATTATGCACCATATTTTCGATCAGTTCTTCTTTCGATAGGCACATAACACGTTTTCAGTTCGTTTGTTAGTATTGGGTTTAAGTTTATATTAATTTGTACTTGAATTATTTAATTTTAAAATATTTCACATTATTTTAATAGAGTAACCATGGTAAAGATTTTTTGAAGACTTTCCGTTTTGGGGATTTTTTACCGCCACTTTATGATCAAAAAATAAACGATGTATTTAGTTCAAAGGATTGATATTGAAAACATATTGTATGTTCATTAATTTTACAAGTGTGTAGGTATGTAGGTTAAGTTTAGGTACAGTTAGTTTTGTAACTTATTAGATACATATTATTAAAATCATATTTATTCTTGTCGCCTCCTAGTCCTGTCGCGTCTAGTAGCCTCCGTGGCGCAGTGGGAAACCGCTTGCTTGCATACCGGGGGTCGCAGGTTCGAATCCTGCGGGGAGCAACAACTATGTGTAGTTGTTCCTCACTGGCTAGGATAATGCAGGCCGGTCATTGTCTGTAAAGTAAGATGATCCATGCGTCGGATAGGCATGTAAAGTACACTTGTGCACTTGTGTCTACGCAAGCATTTGTGCACTGGATGATGGCTGATCTTGCGAAAGATTAGCCGCTGTGGTTGGATTGGCCGTATCGGCGAGAGTACCTATATCATTCCATAAATATACATACTGTTTTATTTACCCCTGGTCAATATTAATACATTTTTTATTTTCTTGTAGATTTCCTATAAATATTGAGTGAAGGAATGTACCTATGACTATCCATTGTCCCATTGGAAAATAAATTTGATGAAGCTGCAATGATCTGCTGTTGGTCCAATGGAAAACTAAATTTACCGCGAATGCTTTTTCTATCGTCTAATGTGTTGGTTAAAAGGTGTTTTAGTTGTTTGCATATAATGCTAATTGCTATTCAGTATCTTGTGATTAATCGGAGATCGTTAAACGTACTGAATAAATGATTTTATAGCACAATATTTTTTTTAATCATAACTTCATATGCTTTTATTTTCACAACCATTAGCTTATTATTTATCCCTTGATTTTCTGTAAAGTAAGATGCTCCATGCGTAAGATGGGCATGTAAAATGTTGATCCTGCACCTGGTCTCTCCCCGGTCGTGTCGGTTTTTCATCCCATCGTATTTTGAGAGGTAAACGGAAGAGAGAGAGAGAGAGTGCAGTTGTGTCTACGCAAGCACTTGCGCACTATAATATATTTTGCGTAGACTGAGATCTTTCAAAATACCCACTGTGGTCATATCGGCCAGATGGAGCTCCTTATTTATTTATCATCTGTTTCCCTATCAATCACAGTTTGTTCTTCTTGTACACAGTTCTTCCGTATTTGGGCTGCTCCAACCCATAATCAGACTGATTAAGCAACTAGACATATTTAATCGGTTTAAACATAAAGCATAATAATAATATAATAATATCCTGGGACAATTCACACACGGTCATCTGATCCCAAACTAGGCAGAGCCTGTACTATGGAAACCAGACAACTGATACTAATACTTATATACTATATATATGATTATGTTTCGAATGATAGAAGAACTATAATGATAGAAGAACTATATAATATATGATTATGTTTCGAATGATAGAAGAACTATGTGTGAAATATACAAATATTGTTTTGATAGGAGATTTTAATTTATATTCAAGTAATGATAATATTAGAAATTATTTTGAGTTTTTTGTGTCCTTTTGTGAATTAGCTCAGTTAAACAAAGTACCAAACTGTAAGGGCCGGCAATTGGATTTGGTGTTGTGCTCGCATAGTTTAGGTGATATGATACAGGTATGTGAAGCGGACGGGGCTCCGGTGCCGGTGGACGAGTATCACCCGCCGCTTGCGGTTACCCTAGAACTCGGCGCTCACGCCAGCTTGCAGCCTTCCCAACAAGCGATAAGCGAGATTATACCACAGTGGAATTTTTATAAGGCGGATTATAATTTATTATACTCTTCGTTGGCGTCTATTGATTGGAGTCATATATATACAATTTGGTACCCCGAGGAAGCTCTGGACTATTTTTATTCCATATTAAATGATTTAATGGAGAAATGTGTTCCTAAAAAAGGGTCTAAAACGGTGAATCGGAGGTATAACTATCCAGACTGGTATACGGGAGAAATTATTAAGGAAATAAAATTGAAAGCAAGACTTCATAAGCAATATAAATTGAGCAAATTACGGGTGGATTATGATAATTTCTCTAAATGTAGGGCGCGAATCAAACTAAGTGTAGACCAAGCGTATCAAAATCACCAGCGTCGCGTGCAGAGTAATTTATCTGAAGACCCTAAGTCCTTTTGGGACCATATAAGATCAAAAAAGAAATCTAATAAGCATAAAAATATAGTAAAGGGTGGGTCGGTACTATCTCATCAAGAATGTGCAGCAGAGTTTGCAAATTTTTTTTGTTCCGTTTACAGTAGTAAATCGGCGCAGCTAAATGTGGATGAGGCAGTGGCAGCAGGCGGTGCAAATACAGCCTGTGTGCACGTTGATAAGCTCAAACTCGAGCAGGTGCAGGCTGCGCTCTGTCGGCTTAAACCTAAACGTTCGGCAGGGCCGGATGGTATTCCGGTATTCATAATTCGGGACTGTCGTTCGGTACTGGCTGAACCATTGACTCACATATTTAACTTGTGCCTAGATACCTCGTATTTTCCGGAGCGCTGGAAGCTCACTCGAGTTATTCCGATACCCAAAGGGGGCGGGGGTTCAGAAATAGAGTCCTTCAGACCGGTAGCGATCCTGTCGACACCTGCAAAAGTGTTTGAGTCTGCTGTACAGCGTAGTATTCAGGAACAGGTAGCGCCGTATTTGGCAGATGCACAACACGGCTTTCGACCCGCACGCAGTACCACCAGCAATCTTCTGAATGCTATGGCTTACCTGGTTCCTAATATTGACGCCGGGGTGCAAGTAGATGCGGCCTACTTTGATTTCAAGAAGGCGTTTGACTTGGTGGATAACAACATCCTACTGGCAAAGTTGGCGGCGATTGGCTGCACGTACAAAATGCTCCAATTCTTTGCAAGCTATATGAGAGACCGTCAACAGTACGTGGAATATGCTGGACACCGATCTGATTGCTATTTTACTCCGTCAGGAGTAAGCCAAGGCAGTAACATGGGCCCATTGGAATTTATAATAATGATTAATGACCTGCCTGAAGTAGTGAAGTTTTCCAGGTGCCTACTGTTTGCGGATGATCTCAAGTTGCTCCTGGCTGTCGAAACCGACATTGATGCTCATCACTTGCAACAGGACATCGATAGAGTCGTTGAATGGAGTCGAAGTAACAAGCTGCAATTCAATGTCGAAAAATGTTCTATCGTGACATTCAGCCGAGCTAAGCAACCTCGCCATTACAACTACTTGTTGGAGGGTTTGCCTATAAAAAGGGAATCGGTGGTACGGGATCTCGGTGTTCGCATGGATTCGCAGTTAACATTCCGGGAGCATGTGACTAGTGTTTGTAAAAGGGCATATAAAACGTTAGGTTTTGTACTTCGCACTGCAGGATCTTTTACAAATATTAAAGCAATATGTTTACTGTATGAAGCACTAGTAAGGAGTCAACTAGAGAATAGCTGTGTTGTGTGGGCCCCACACGAAACCAAATACTGTCTCATGTTGGAGCGCATACAGAACAAGTTCACGAGATACCTGTATTTAAGATACTATGGCGTATACCCTTTCTATCCCTTGATGTATCCAACCTTGTTTGTTTTAGGCATGGTTGGATACAATAAGTTGGAGACAAGGAGAGATCTGGCAATGGCGTCGTATATATTTAAAGTATTTACAGGAAAAATAAACAATCCGGGTGTCCTGCAGTGGATAAAGTTATCAGTTCCTGATAGATACGTGCACCGGCGACTTCGGCCCTGCTTATTCGCAGTACCACGCAGTCGCACTAAATTACTGCAGAAGATATCACTGACACGAACGTTGCGCACACTAAACCACGTTGCCGAAAGACTGGATTTGTTCTCTTGTTCACTGGGGGAATTTACAAGAGTGTCATTGTTTGTAATATGTTATTATGTTTAGGTATAAGTTTATGTATTTTTTTTTTTATGTGTTGTTTAAAATAGGAACCTACACTATCGAATTGGGATTGCCTGTAAAGATAGTTGTTTGTATGATAATAAATAAATAAAATAAAATAAAAAAATACTTTTTTTTTTGTAAATACATACTTATATACAGTTCTGGTCATTAGAAGTTACAGATCATGTAAACAAAACCATTTTCACATGTTTTCTCGACAACCTTCCGCAGAATTTAGCTGAAGTTTATTTTAATTTATCTAGCACTATATCACGTCCATCTCGCACTGCATTTGACTATGAATTATATAGGAAAAACTAACAAAATTTACCAAAAATGCACAAACTAGGTAACGGCGTCAACACGAGCTGTGATTGTTTTTTTTCGTAACTCTATTTGTCTATGGAACGTTAGTGAAGTTATGAAAAACGCGTACGATCGATACCGTTATTATAACAATAACCGTTATACAATGATCAATACCGAGCAGCAACAGGGGAGCCAACAAAAAAAAGAGCCAAAAAAAATGCCAACAATAATATTTGTTATGTAGTTTTTAGGGATGTGTGTACGGCGCGAGATTTTTGTTTTATTTTTAACCGACTTCAAAAAAGGAGGAGGTTCTCAATTCGTCTGTATATATATTTATATATATATATATATATATTTATATGTATATATATATATTTTTTTTATGTATGTTCGCGCATAACTCTGTCAATTATGAACCGATTTGAAAAAATCTTTCTTCCATCCATTCTTCAATCCATTGATTGGGTCCCATAAAAAAATTATTGCGTAGTATTAAGTAGTTCCTGGAAAAACAAGAAAGGTGACTGCGCACTGAGAGCTGCAGGTAAGCCTATATCGATGACGTTATGTCGCTTTTTAAGGACAAAAATGGTCATAACTCTGGCAAATATTTACCAATTTCAATGATTCTTTTTTTATTCGAAAGAAGAAACCACTGTATTAAATCTGTATGAATTTTATTACAACCGGATAAGAACTTCCTGGAGGACCATGAACGATGTGGAGGAATTTATCTGGTAAAAACCATAAAACTGATGTTCTCCATTACATTGCTCTGACAATTATGAACCGATTGCGATGATTCTTTTTTTATTCGAGAGAGTAAACTGCTATGATGATTCCATGCAAATTTCATTACGACCGGATATTTTTTTCTGAAGAAACATGAATTATGTAAAACTATGTAGACGATAATGTGATCATAACCTACCTAGATAATTTTACGGTTTTCGATGGTTTAATCTTTATATATGAAAATATCACTAAAAAGTTTAAAATAAAATCTTTTTTAAAAAAAATTGAACCGACTTCAATATCACTGAAAAGTATAAAATAATTTAAATATTATTGAAGTTGGTGCCAAATATACACAGCCGGTAAGCTAACACCAACTTCAATAATATTTAAATTATTTTATACTTTTCAGTGATATTGAAGTCGGTTCAATTTTTTTTTTAAAAGATTTTATTGTTTTGTATAATTTTATAATACTTACTAACACTATAAGCGCAGTGCTACCAGTATTAATGAAAAATTAGGACAGTGAAGCTGCGTGGGTCAGTTAGGTAATGTAATAAAAACAATATTTTACTAATTTTCTTTATTTTCTTCATCACTGTAATAATATTCTGACGTGTCATCATTGGAGTTACCCACATTAATAACAATCGGTTCTACCACAGAGTCTGTTGCCCTATCCAATATTCCATCTAGACTCTTCATTTTTTCTTCTTCTTTTAAAACATGGGTCACATTTTGCCCACTGTTCCGCCCCTATCCGCGCCAAATTATCTTTCAGCATTACCTTAACATCTTCCATTTTAAATGTTTTATTATTTCTACCCACGTACTTAACCCTTTACTTGTGCCCATAAAAGTTCTATTGGGTTTAGCTCGCAGTATGTGGGAAGGCGCAAAACTGTAATATTTTTTGATGCCGCTAACTACTAATGTACATTTTTTTAAATTTCTGTTTATCTATTTTAGCGACTAGTTCCGCTTTAATTTCCGTCTCATTAAATTCGGGGCCTCTCTTTTACTTGCCCTCTGAAGCACGGAGACGCTTAGAATGTAATTAAATGGTCAGTCTATGTAATGACCTTGCCTTATGTTGCTTAACCTTATAAAAAATATCCTATGTCTGTCTCCTGGTTCTAAGCTACCTCCCGACCAATTTTCAGCCAAATCGGTTCAGCCGTTCTTTAGTTATCAATAGTGTAACTAACACGACTTTCTTATATAGATATGTATTTTAATAATGGGACTTTTAGTCTGAATGGGCGATTATTATTAATGTTTATTTTATTAAATATTTATTAAACTCTTTTTCCACTTCCACTTGTTGGTGATGCTTTACGCAAATCGTCGTTACGAGTAACGGTTAACTGAAACGATCGATTATGATTCGTTAAGTGTCTACGATACCACATCACTAGTTAGTTCGTCTATTCATAGACAATTCCAATGTTAGTAAACATTGCAACTTCGAATGAAAAATAGTATAGATAAAACACCCAGACACTTGGTAAACAAGCCAAGTAAGTCGTATTATGCGACGAAGTTAAAAAGATGTCCTGATTTTTCATGAAACATTAAGGTTGCCCTCTTAGAAAGAGAGATCCGACCTCAATGAAAGGGATAGCGTTGACCTCAGGCATGTATTTGGGAGTGTTTCCTCCACTTTGACCCTAATAGCTTCATGGTTCCACGTGGCAATACGATCGAACCCAAAGGAGATGTTCCATTTTGGGCCAACACTATGTACACTACATGGAAAAATAGGAAAAACATAGGAGAGTTTCATAAAAATACTTATAAATTAATTTGTAGCAGAGTACAATTGTACATAAATTATTACTTATGGAGTTATTTAGTATGTCCACCCTGTTTTTAGGGCAGCCATGACAGTTGCGTTTGACGTTGGTTTACTACTTGACAGTTAATGCTATAGGTGACGTTTCGTAATATCTTAGAGGAAGAAAACAATAGAGGGCTGGACACTTTCTTTCTCATTCACGCAAGAAAAGAATGCGTTTATGTAGGTTACGTGTGATAGAAAGAAACAGTGTATATGATTTTTTGTCCCTCAGCATGTGTTCGATTTTTCCGCGCCGTGGGTGCGAAACAAATTTGACGTTTGCTCCCACTTTGCTCCGTGACAATTTTATCGTGGTTTTAATATTAAATAAATAACTTAAAATTCAATAAAAAACTAACTGTGACATTACTGTGTGTTGTGGAAATCCTATAAGAATCGTGCAGTGCAGTATTATAGGCTGTAAAAGTGACAGTGAACGTAAAATTAGTAGAGTATCGTTTCACAGGTAAACGTGAATTATTATGGCCAATTTAGAGATTACATTTAGAAACTAATACATGTAAACGACTTATTTAGATCTTATTGCTCTAAATTAGTTACTATTTTACTTGAAAGTTACGTGTAAGATCGATAAATTCTTGTTTTTCATCCATAACCTAAAATTTTCAGTTTATTTATCGCCATTATCAGTGTTGCCAGTGTATAAAAGAGAGACTACCATAAATAAGTGGTAAATTATTATTAAGTGCATCATACACGATCCCACATGCTGGGTGCATCGAAGAATTTCTCAGATTTCCCGAATTTATTTTTATGATTTCCTGAACATATGGATATTTGTGTACCCACAGTATAGCAGCAACAAAAAGAATTAATTAGGTTGCTAAAAGTTATTCCCGAATGCTTAAATATTCAGAAATAACGTAAGCGCTCAAGTAATTCGTCCAAGGCTGCGCAGGACGTATTCATTCGTTATTTATAGGCACAATGGTCATTGTACATTTAATCGTGCTTTTACTATATGCATGTTGTTTAAATATATGTATGTATGTTGTTGGTTACAATTTATTGGTAAATTTGTCTGAATTATAAATAAATAGTACCGACGTTGAATAGTTTGTTTAATTTGCCCCCCTATTATGTACCTATCTCATTTGACAACTAAAGTGATGATCAATAAAGCAAAGTGACTATTAAATAACTATCAAATGATTCATTTGGCATTGCCTAACTTGAATCACCAATAAATACCAAACACACTTTCAGTAGACATCAAAGTTTGGTGAACAACTGAAGCTTGATAGTCACTTTGCTTTATTGATCATCACTTTGTTTTTTTGTCGGAATAGTACTGTTTCACCGGACAAGAGGGCGAGCGCTTAAAGCGCTCCAGCCAGAAAGGTTTGGGTAGCGACTAGCACAAGGGCACCTCAGGGAGGCACGGCCTCGGCTTGGACTGCCCGCTTAGAGAAAATGAGTTTACCACCGGTTCACAACGCGCCCCCGCTGAGAAGAACCGGCAAGAAACTCAGCGAGGGGATGCATGTCGAGGTCGCATGCGTACGGATCCCTTCGGCCTCGCCGGCGAGACCGGTGTCTGTGTGTTGATGTGTTTACGACTCTTGACATCGTTGTCGGTGTTGGTGTTGTGTCATGGTCCAGGAGGACTGACATCGGGTCGGGTGGGTCGAGTATTACATGCCGCGGACGGCGGCGATGTACGGCTGTTCGACGATCTGAGGGACCTGGCCGCTGCCCAATAGGACATGGGTTCGATTCCGAAGGATTCCGAACAATTGTCTGGGTGTTATTTATCTATTTAAATATGTATTTATACAGTTTACAAGTATTTGTAATCATTTATCTGGTTACCTTACTAAAGGATCTGCGTATATTGAGATCAGGTGGTCATTGGTCAAGCGTAGATTGTCCCAAGATACTAGTACTATAGATTTGTATATTGGAGAAATTTACTAAAACTTACCCGGTAAATGGCCATAGTATGTATTATATTAAGTTATAAGAAAGCCAATTTTTGCCTACCTCTCTGGGAAATAACATATTATTGTTTTTATCTCTTAACTTTTTTGTATGAGGCTAATAATTATCTACAGCTCTTAGCCACTTTAATCACCACGTGATATCACCCAGGTGAACAATGTGGAATAGACCTTAGCTACAGCATATATGATATTAAGTGTACATTCACTTTGTAGCCTCCGTCGTGGGTTCGAATCCTGCGAAGGGCAACAAATTTGAGTAGTTGTTCCTTACTGGCTAGGACAATGCAGGCCGATGACCTGATTGTCTGTAAAGTAAGATGATCCATGTGTCGGGATTTGCGATAGGACGTATGCCCGACTCCTGTCCGTCAAATTAAAACACCGAGCTTTGGTAATAAACACTTATAATCAAATTATTACACACTTATAATGAGAGAGAACAACTTATAATACAGTGGAGTAAACCTAATAATTAAAACATGTCTCTGCCATAGATACTAGCGCGCTGTCATCTTTTTGATAGCCCCTTTGGCGTTCCGAAACCGTGATCCGAGATACGCCACACATGCGTCGGATGGGCATGTAAAAAGTCGGTCCTGCGCTTAACTTCTCCCCAGTCGTATCGGTCTTCCGTCCCATCGGATTATGAGAGGTACCTATTATATAAAGGAAGAGAGAGTGCACTTGTGTCTACGCAAGCACTTGTGCACTATAATATCTCCTGCGTACATGGCTGACCTTGTGAAAGATTGGCCGTTGTGGTCGTTTCGGCTAGGAGGACATTATTATAACAATCACTTTCGTACTTTTTGCAGACTGTCATAGATTAAGACGATATAATGTAAGAAAAGTAAATGTTGTGTCAAAAAAGTGGTTTTTGGTTAGGAAAGAAAATATAATTTACAACAACCTCCGTATTTGCTTTACACAAAGGGTAAAATTTCCCTTACGTGGCAACTCTAAATTTAGTATGTACTTATTTTTCTGTCCTTATCGGCGGCACGCTTGGTATATGTCTGTATTATATTCTGTCTACGCGTAATATATTGTTTACGCGTGGAGTACATAATGTATTCGGAGTTTTTAGTGATTATTTATGTTTACGGACATTCATTGACTGTTTCTTTCTTGATTGGAATCCGTCGTATAAGTGCTATTTCACAACAAGTTCAATCGCAGGTATTGTCAGTTGTCAAAATGACATTTTAGTTACGTATTTCCGATTCATCATATCATTGTGTGGTGTTGCTACAGTAGTATTATATTCTTGACCAAGATATCTTAAATGTACAATAAAACGAAGCAATATTAAAAAAAGATAACATTACAAAACAGTTACTGTATTGCAAAGTTATAAATACACTAGCTGACCCGCGCAGCTCCGCCCGCGCTTTAATTACATTTTGCTCCCCTTTGCTCCCTACTCCCTTGATTTATCTCTCTCCATCTCTCTCTCTTATAAGAAAAATCTAATTCTATGCTCTTCTCTCCCCTCCCGCTTCGGTCCCCGTCATACTTCCCCTCTTCCTCTCCCCGTTGTCCTCTCTGAACCCTCTCCCTCCTCTCTTTTCTCCGAACTTGCTCCCTCTCACTCCCCCCCCCCCCCCTTGCTCCACCTAACTCCTCCGATCACTCACTCCATCACCCTCCCCTCTCCCTCTCTTGCACCCTCCTCTCGTTCTATATATCCTCGTCAATCATGGTATCAGCGTCATAAAATATACTTTATAACCTATTCTATTCTGAGACCTACCCGAAATGCACACAAAATTTCATACAAATCAGTTCACCCATCAATTTAATGACCTGGCCTTGTGTTGCTTAACCTTAACCTAGTGGTATGAAATATACTTTATGAACTATTCTCAGACCTACCCGATATGCACAAAATAAATCATACAAATCAGTTCACCCATCTATTGAATGACCTTACCTAACGTTGCTTAACCTTAACCTACCGGGATAAAAAGTATCCTATGTCCGTTTCCTGGTTCTAAGCTACCTCCTCACCAATTTTCAGCCAAATCGGTTCAGCCGTTCTTGAGTTATAAATAGTGTAACTAATACGACTTTCTTTTATATATATAGACCAGCTGACCCGCGCAGCTCCGCCCGCGCTTTAATTACATTTTGCTCCCCTTTTCTCCCTACTTCCTTGATTTATCTCTCTCCATCTCTCTCCATCTCTCTCTTATAATAAAAATCTAATTCTATGCTATTTCTCTCCCCTCCCGGTTCGGTCCCCGTCACACTTCCCCTCTTCCTCTCCCCGTTGTCCTCTCTGAACCCTCTCCCTCCTCTCTCTTCTCCCAACTTGCTCCCTCTCACTCATCCGATCACTCACTCCATCACCCTCCCCTCTCCCTCTCTTGCACTCTCCTCTCGTTCTATATATCCTCGTCAATCATGGTATCAGCGGCATAAAATATACTTTATAACCTATTCTCAGACCTACCCGCAAAATTTCATACATATCGGTTCACCAGACTCTCGTGCACGTAACTCAGAGGTTCTCAGATTTTGTTGTGCAAGGCGTTGCGAACGTTCGATACTCGACTCTCGTGCGCGTACCTGAGAGTTTCTCTGATTTTGTTCAGCAAGGCGTTGTGCACGTTCAGGTGAAGATTCTCCCATACGACGTATTCTTGCTGCCCGTGCTTGAGAACTATGTTTAGAAAGTTGAGACCTGGCTCTCTTAGGCATTTTCAAATGTTTAAGAAAATGCTAATAGCGTGTAATATTCTAGCCCTGAAAAGAACTGTTGGTTACCCCTGAAAAAATCTGTTGGTTAGCCCTGAAAAGAACTGTTGATTAGCTCTGAGAAGAACTGTTGTTTAACTCTGAGAAGAACTTTTGCGTAGGTGTAGTTTTAAGAAAGAAATCTAAAAAAAATCGCACGAACATTATTAGAATTCGCGCACGACCGCTGCTTAGGGAGCCGACCTCGCGTCTAGGCCGCGCGGGTACCTACGACTTGTACATGTTTATAAATTCTTCCATTACTACATTCCGCTTACGAGACGACATACTGTATTAAGTACGGCATACACGCGCAGGTATACCTGACAGGTATACCTGTGCAGTTAAACTGTACAGGTATAATTGAGCTCCATAGAGACCATACACGTAGCGGTAAACCTGCACAAACTCTCAGTTGAAACCATGGCGCCGACAGCGGCGCATGACTACGACGCAGTAGCGTTAATAGATTAATAGTTTGTTTTATTAAAGAAAAGGATATTAAACGACGACACCGTGAACAGTGGTGAAAAGCAAACAGTACTCTTATGTCGACTTATTGAAGGAATTGAAATTTAAACCGAATTATTATTACCGCAATTATCTACGAATAATAATAATATTCTGGGACAATCCACACACGGATCACAAATTAGGCAGAGCCTATACTATGGAAACTAGATGACTTTTTCTTGTAAATACATACATAAATAGATAAATAACACCTAGACACTTGGCAGGAATCGAACCCACTACCTATTGGGTAGCAGCCGGCGTGACCACTAGACCAACAGGCCCCAATAGATGAAAAGACGTTTCTCGATTATTTTTTTCTTACGATTTATTATAATTGCTGCTACATTTTTATTTTTAAAAGATTAAGAAGCATTATTTGTCAGCATATTTTTATGCTACAATAATAGATGGTACCAAGAATTCTACCGTTTCCGGCGTACAAATGTTTTATCGTTACAGGGTGACATAATCATGTCAAGGAATAAAATTAGTTAAATTTTATCGTGATAATCTTTACACTTAATATGCCAAAAACAATGCTCCGACTTGTACATGTTTATAAATTCTTCCATTACTACATTCCGCTTACGAAACGACATATTGTATTAGAGCGCCGCGCGTCCTTTCCCTCGAACAGTCATCGGACAACTGACGCCTGCGCAGGCGACCGCCACACACGCTCAGTTTTGCCTGCACAGGTAAACTGCACAGGTATACCTGCGCAGTTAAAAATATGAAAATTCATATTTTTTGACTCGCCTGTACAGGCGTGGAAACCTGCACAGTTTTGCGGCATACACGCTCAGGTTTACCTGCGCAGTTGAACTGTACAGGTATACCTGTCAGGTATACCTGCGCGTGTATGCCGTACTTTAGAGCGCCGCGCGTCCTTTCCCTCTAACAGTCATCGGATAACTGACCCTCTTGAGTAATAGTGTTCTGTGTAACTGACGCATGCGCAGGCGAGCGCCATACACGCTCAGTTTTGCCTGCACAGGTAAACTGCACAGGTATACCTGCGCAGTTAAAAATATGAAAATTCATATTTATTGACTCGCCTGTACAGGCGTGGAAACCTGCACAGTTTTGTGGCATACACGCTCAGGTTTACCTGCGCAGTTGAACTGTACAGGTATACCTGTCAGGTATACCTGCGCGTGTATGCCGTACTTACTTATGCCGTACTTTACTCACTCATAGATCTAAACTCCCCTCCCGCATGCGCACCCCCGCCTTGGTGACGCTCACTTCGCAACGGGCCGTGCAGCTAGGGTTGCCAACTTTTTTTGACAAAAATAAAGTATAAAATGGTTTGGATAGGAAAAAATAAAGTATTTGGAAGAAAAAAAGTATTTTTCAAATTTTATGTTTTTATTGCTTTAAAAACGTATTTTTGTGTGCTTTTAGCACATGCTATCAATTTTTTGTTATCTTTAAATGTTTCAAAGCTGGTTTGACAATTAATATTTAAATTTAAATAAATAAACAATTCCTTTTTAATTAAATTTATTGATGCTCTATTTCTCTCTTCTCGCCACTTTAGGTTCATTACTGAAAAAACTCTTACTTACTTAACTATTTAACGGTACACTGTGTACCGTTAAATAGTTAAGTACCCATAATGAGTAGGTATTTTGTTTTACGCATCACAGTAAAGGTTGAAAATAAAGTATTTTCACATACTTTATTTGTATGTAAAAGTATAATTACCAAAAATAAAGTAGGATACGTTATTATAAAGTATGGTTGGCAACCCTACGTGCAGCAGAAATCTTTTAATTTATATGCAGTAATATTTTAATTTCGCCATAACTTCAAAACCAAATGTCCAATTTTAATCATTCACAGACCAAATATTATCTACATAAACTGTACTTAATTTTGAAATAATTTATTTTGATAAGGATTAATAGCATGAGTAAAATAAATGCGTTTAAATGTAGTCCAAACAAAATTCAAGATTTTTAAATTAAAAAATGGTTGTTCATCTGAACAATTATATTGTTTTATAGGTTGTTGGGCCTCACTCGACATAGATACGCGCGTGTGCCGCAGAATTTTTTGGAGATATTTATAAGATCTACAATTAATTAGAACATTTTATGGTTCTATCTTTTATAGTTTAGGCAGCGTACGCAAAATAAGTAACTTTTCTGGTTGATTTTTTACACCTTGTGTCCGAAAAAACCCAAATATCTTACGGAACCCTATTTTTTTCCAAAATAAAATTTAGCCTATGTTACTCGTGGATAAAGTAGCTTTCGAATGGTGAAAGAATTTTTAAAAACGGTCCAGTGGTTTTTGAGCCTATTCATTACAACCAAACAAACAAAGTTTTCCTCTTTATAATATTAGTGTAGATGTAGTGTACACGGTGTTGGCCCAGGCTCCATACATTTCTGGAACAACTCCTTTGGAATCAGTTTAGTTTGGATATTACTGTAGTCAATAGGTTTAAAAGAGTGCCTATTCTGTTGAAAGAGCATATCTAGTTTTTCAGACTGTTTTACTAAGATTTGCTCTAAAGTTGTCGATTGTTGAGGGCTTTCATCAATATTCACTGATGGGAATCTCACACGTCCAGCAGTGATATCGGAGTATGTTTCAGACTTTCTCTGGCTTGAATAGATTTGACTAGAAGCTCCTGCAGGCTGAGGTGGTTGAGTTAATAATAATTCTTTAGATGGATCTGATTTGGTGTTTTGGATATAATTTACACTGCTGGTTGATTTCTTGTGTTTCCTAGCAAAGATTTCTTTATATACTTCGCATCCTTTGTAATTTGTTGGATGGTCGCATGAACAAAGTGCACATTTTGCTGGAATTTCTATCTTTTTTTGGACAGTCAGAGGTTTTATGTCCTTCAGAGCACATTTCACACATCGGAATGGTCGCATGCAGTTATTCTTGGAGTGGCCATATTTTTGGCAGCGTTGACATTGGACCATTATGTTCGATTTTCGTGGATCTTCTATTATAATGCTTTGATTGTATATGTATATTTAATATTCTTTATAAGTTTATTGTTATTACTTGGTTCTATACTAACAATGAATGTAGAGGTTGGTTTCTTATCCGGACCGTAAGGTGCATTTATTATTTCTTATTGACATATTCAATACCGTAAAGAATGATTGGTGGTGGTTTACAAGGAACCTTAGGTTTATTGCTCCTAAGACCGTCATCTTGAGCATCCAAGGGTAGAGAACTAAACCTGTTTTCCAGTTGAGTATTTTCAGGCTGAGGAGGAGAGTCTTCAATTCTTCTACGTTAATGACGAATCGGAATAGGCACCCTTTGCCAAGATGGAGGTTTAGGCGGTGAAACAATAGGAAGGTGGGTTTCTGAAGATAGTTGAGATTCAGAATCATCAACGTCAGCACATATATTTTCAGAATGGTTCTTGTTGTCCGCTACAGAGGTTTTGGTTTGTTAAATAGTCCAGGATGGAATACTTGTTGTGTTCGGGTTTTGTTTGTTTTGATAGGATTGTTTGTAGTAGGTTCGTTCATTTTGAGTCCTAAGAGCAAGGTCGGACAAACTGGTCACTCGTGGGGTGACGCCCATTCCCACGAGAAAGCTTTACAACGGTGTTTGCCAGGTCCACCGAGGTTGGCGCTCACAGCTGGACAGCCCTCCAGCTATGCATCCCGTTGGCGCGTCTCCCACCATGAGATTCGGGGTAATTTATTATAGAGGTTTTCTTCCTCGCAGCCCAGACAATAAAGCCAAGGCTACGGCTCTAGCGAAACATGACCACTGGATTACGGTGAGTGGTAGGTGAGTGGTAGGTGAGTGGTAGGTGAGTGGTAGGTGAGTTGGGTTCGGTTGGGTTCGGTTCGGTTCGGTTCAGTTCAGTTCAGTTGAGTGTGTGTGTGTGTGTGTGTGTGTGTGTGTGTGTGTGTGTGTGTGTGTGTGTGTGTGTGTGTGAGTGAGTGAGTGAGTGAGTATGTGAGGGACCAACCGAGCGAGAATGAAGTTTCACTTCTTCCGCGCGGAGGGACTCCACGCACGCACATTTTTTAGTTTTTAGTTATTACGAAGTCAATTGGTGATTATATCATACGTATATATAATTACGATTCTCTTCGCTGAAGGACCTAACAGGACCTAATTGCACATTGAATAGAATAAGGCCACCAAAAAAAAACTTATAGCAATTCGAAATTCGTCGCAATGTTGCCAGTTTCAAAAACCGCAAAATCGTTAAAGCTCCTCTCATGTTTCATAAAAAAGATTAATAACTGCTGATTGTAATGCAACTTGAATGAACATCTGAATAATTATATTGTTTTATATAAAAAAAAAATACTATTTATTACCGATTCGAATTTCCGTTAATGACTCCGGTTTTTTGAAGTTTCAAGTTTTAACAACCCTGGCGCGCCATTGTGGTGGTTGGTGTTTCATAGTTTGTCATTCTTGTCCTAGCTTGTGTTTTTGTTAAGTTTTAGGACAGTAATGAATATATTTTTTACAAATGTTTTAGTAAAAACATCAACAGAGACAATAATGTGTGCCGAACCTTTTATACCAGATTAATTGGCATATTTGAGTCACCACGGTGAGTTCAAATAGATGGCTGAGGTTATTTGTTGTGACATAGGTAGTTATATATCTGCAACAATTTGTCATCAGCTTTTAATAAAATTAACATATAAATGCTCGTAGGCGCTTAAGAATATTTAATTTATATCGAATTCTCATCTTTCGTTACATCTTGAGGCGGCATGAACATGTTCTTGCAGTACAAAATAAAATAATACAAGCATCATGTCCCTCCTACTTGGCGTTGGTCGTAAGCTTTACAAAGAAAATAAGTATTTCTAAATTAAAACTTATTATAACTCTACAGCTATATACACGCACGTTTCTGTAAGAGTTGAACAATATTCTCACTGATTTAAGGGCTCATACATAAATACTTCTTTGTGGTAGCATGTTGGAACAACCTGCCAATAGAATTGTGAAACATAAAAATCTCTCTTGTAACTAACTAAGCATGGTTCAATGGTATCAATAATTAATTGATTTAACAATTAGTAATTATTTACTAAGATAACATTGTTTAATAACAACATATTTTTTTATCATTAGGTTTTCCAATAATACATCAGCTGTGTTTTTACATTTGTTGATTTTTATAACACTTTTTATGTAATTAGTTAATAATAGTACCCTGCATTTTTTTTAAATGTTTTTTTTCTGACAAAACAGTAATATCTGAATGTACCACATGATATTATTACTTGTTTAAAACATTTTTTATTCTGTTAAATCAAGAGACAGGGTGACAAAGAAATTTTCCCTGATTGTAAGCAACACCCTTGCCTTTAGACAGCTGCACTGTACTGTCGACATTATTATTAAATCTCTGATCCCACTAATTCCATCATCTACAGTGTTCACCCTGGGACACAGTAATGTTTACATATTGCTGCGTGGTGGCTGAATATCTGACATTGATTAGTACCAACCTGGACAGTTCATTGGATAAGGGAACTACCTAGTAAAACACCTTGTACCACTATTTCTTATTAATTAGACAAAATTGTGTAATTAGATGTTCATAAACATGCTTATGCATCCATAGTTCCTTCCTGATGTGTGTAGCTAAAGAATATATGTACATCCACATCCTGAACCTACATGTTTTTTTTATAAAATATAACCTTGTGCCTATTTTAAGGGACTTAACATTGATAGTGGATTTGTGATTGCTATTTGTATATAACAATGTCTAAAATGTAATTATGTTCAAAATAATCCAATTTAGACAGACCTTTAAGAAACATTAACAATTTTTAACTGGCTTCTGTATTAGTATTTTTGAAGTAAGTTAATCTAGACCAACATTTTAAGTGTGTATTTGTAGTTAGCTTTATATTATCCCCATGATAACATGCTTAACTGGAGCTATTAGAAAGTAGATTAAATAAACATTATCCACTCTTATCAAATTGTAATAATATCTTTAATACAGACTCATTGAGTGATAACTTATTTAAGTTAGAAATAATTTAGGTAGGTAGTATACACATTTGATTCATATTTGTCATTTTAACAATGTAGTAATAATGTTGTAGTAAAATGTACTAACACATTTTTGTGAATAGTTGCCATACTATTCATATAAATATTAGATAATTTGTTACATATTTGAAGGGCCAGTTGGTCTAGCGGTTAGACACCCTGGTCGCTACCCAATAGGTTGTAGGTTTGATTGTCCGGGTATTTACAAAAAATACCATATGTATCAGTTGTCGGGTCACCATAGTACAGGCTCTGCCTATTTTGGAATCAGGTGACCATGTGTGTGTGATTGTCCTGAGATTTATATAGAAAATATACTTAATTATGTTGATAGCTGTAACAGCTCAGTGGGCGAGCGCCTGCCTTGGAAACGAGGTGCGCAGGTTCGATCCCCGGCTCGCACCTCTGATTTCTTGAATTAATCATGTGCGAATCGTCTTTGTGCGATTGTTACTAGCTTTTGGTGAAGGAAAACATTGTGAGGAAACCTGCATGTCTGAGAAAGCTTTCGAATGACGTGTGAAGTCCACCAACCCGCACTTGGCCAGCGTGGTGGACTATGGCCTAAGCCCCTTCATCTTGAAGGGAGGCCCGTGCCCAGCAGTGGGACATAAACAAGGGCTGGTATTATTATTATTATTATGTTGATAATCTGGACACTGACATAATTCCTACTGTTTTCCTAGCGTTTTAGTGCCCAAATTGTATTATCTGTAGTTTTAGTACCAGGAAATAACTAAAATTGATGATGACTTGTGATCTGATGTACAGGCTTCTCCAAGGTGGTCACTGAGGAAGGGCAGCGATGGAGGCCGGAGCGCGCGCCCTGGATGTACTCCCGCTACTCCAGGAGCGGGTGGCAGCCCTGACTGGAGGTCGGGACCGTCGCGGGGGACCAATTATATGGTTCCCAGCAAACTCGAGGCGGGATCGAGTTGCTCCAGATGACTATAGGCGTTTGCTACATTATTTAATCAGTATACCGAGGTAAGATTTTGGATGTCGCTACTAAAATGTGCTGAACTCTACATTATTAGCCTCAAGCATTGCAATTTATCAAAAGTTGAGAGGGAATATTTCCTATAGCCTGTATGGATTACAAATGAAGCATTCTTCAAGGCAATGTAGGATATACATAGGTGATATTCTTGGTAACTTATGAATAATACCTACCTACTTGAACACACTCATGTACACAAACTCAATGAACAATGGTGAATAATATTCTCATGTCTTGACGATATATTTTCTGTGGATCAGAATTTTCTTTTCAATCAAAACTTTGTCAATAGTGCAACCGACATGAACTTTAGCTCTTTTCATTGAAATAGCTATACAAATAGCAATTATAAATGCAGTTTGACAATTTAATCTTATGAAGTCTTAACAGTTGATCACCACACAGTTCACAAACTCATTATAAGATTAGTACCTTCATTTACCTATGATTAAATTATCAATTTGGAGTCCAAAGTCAATCTCATAAGTATTTCTTTTCGTGTCGACCTGAATACAGCAGCAATTCATGGTAATTCATGCCAAATTGGAATAATTTATCAATCAGCTATTAGGGCTGATGGTACAATGTGCGCGGGGCGAACATATGTATATTATTATGAAATTCGTAGACAGACTCTCCGCGAGCCCAATGGCTGACAACCGACCTTGTTGATAATATGATCGAGCAAGGTAGGTATTAACGTTGCGTCGCTACTACATGGGCCCATAGCGAAATTAGCATTAGCTACTTTGCCTAGACTCCAGGGACTGTCTCTTGTTTAGTAGATGGTAGAAATTATTTCATTATGAAAATGTGATATACACTTCACCACATTGAATGCTTGACCTTATTATAATAAGTTTTAGTAATGTTGTATTTACCAGTACAAACAAAGTATCTTGTATTTGTAAATAAGATATTACTATTTATTTTATGCAATACTTATTGATTACTTTACTTTAAAATATTTTATACAGTTAATAATATCTATGGTAGTTTATACATGAAATATAATAGTGTATATCTATGTCAAAATACTAGTACCTGTGAATTGTGCTATGTGTAAATATTTCATTGTTTCAGCGATACTGTGAAATCACATGGGTTCACAATATTGATTGACATGAGAGGATCAGCATGGGCAGCAATTAAACCAATATTAAAAGTTCTGCAAGAACACTTCCCTTCATCCGTCCATCAGGCACTGGTAGTTAAACCTGACAATTTTTGGCAAAAGCAACGCACAACTATAGGAGCACATAAGTACAAGTTTGAGGTAATTGAGAGTAAAAATGTTTGTTTAATTTATAGTTTTTTTTTTGTACAAATTTTACAATTTACTTTGATAAAAATTGATTACTCGGCGATGATCAGACATTCTTTCTGCGACATAATAGCCTTGTTATAGCTCAATGTAAATTACACCTATTTTAAATAACTATAAGAATTAGATAATAATGTTTTTAAAAGAATTGAGTTGTTACGCCCTATGAAATTTGAATTGTTTATTATTTCAAAGGCAAACAGCTCTTACAAGAACAGGTAACATCAATTTACATCTTTAAAAAATGGTGTATAGTATTATCATTAAATTACTTATAAATAAAATTTTACTACTTTAAGATCAATTACTTACTACTAATTATTATACATTAAATGAATAGTAGGTAAACCTTTTGTTGCAAACTGACCTTTGCTCTAAACCTGTTGTGATTTGTGACCCCGCACTTACATATTTGCTTTTTATTTCTTCAAACAGAGTTGTTCGTCAAAATTCGGTATAATATGATTGTGCGGCTGGTTGAACTGTGTGAATATGACAAGAAAATTTCTCTATTTATTTGCCTTCAAAATAATATCGCTCTATCTATTTAAAGTACAGTATGTAATTGATTGTAGTACTATTTAAGCCCCATAAATAATCAACCTATAATTTATTTTCAGACAACAATGATTAGCTTAGAAGCACTGCCTAAAGTAATAGATAGTTCGCAATTAACGGCCGATTTAGAAGGCACACTGCAGTACGATCATGCGCAGTGGATAGATCTCAGATTGGTAAGTACTTGCGATTTCAGAGAATGTGCGTGTAAGATATGTGAGTAATGCCGACCCATCTCCCGTAGTGCCCACACCTTTCCGGATACGTCATACTTATTTGTGACTTGTACACTCAGGAATGACGCTATGATTATTGTTGATGCAAATCTGTTGTTCTTATTACCGGCTTATTGAACGTGTCTACTTAAATCCCTCAGGTGACAGTTATCATTGTAGACTTCGTTTCGAATACTCTGTTCGCGTAATCAAAACATAATTGTTTACGCGAACTGGTAATCAAGCGCAGATTATGTATTCAGGGAAACATGTAGGTTGGTCAGTGAAATATTGCTGATATCCACACCACTCGCTATTACTCCTGACTGAGCAAGCGAGACGTAAATAATGCGGTAGTAGGCGATTGCTAGTTTGATACCCTGATTCAATATGTGAGGGTGTTTTACTTGAAATTTCCTTTTGTCGTTGATTTCGTATTCATTTCTAAGGTTTATTTTTACAATAAGTATATTTTGTATGTAGTTTTGTTGATTGCCGCTGTCCGCGCCTTGTCAGATTCGATTGCGGGAATTCAAAGTGCTTGTAAATAATTACGCTTACGGTTTTGAATCATAAACGTAAGTAAATTAATCTCACGAGAGTTACACGTTTGTACGTTTATTCCTATTTTTCCTTAGGCTTTAGAGGAGCTAATGTGGCAAGCTGGTGAGCTTTTAGATAGGCTGGACGACTTGCAAGAGGATGTCGCCAGGGCGGACTTTGCCGATGACGTCACTGGCGCAAGAAGAGCGATCGACGCGCACGCTGACATCAGCAAGCGACTCGCCAAAGTGCCAGTTGATGAACTTGAAGCGCAAGGTAATTTCATAGAAATATGTAGATAACATCATTCTAATGACTACATATTTTATCGGACTGACAACTTTAATGTTTAATTATATATTTGTATGAATATATTGATTTTAAAGAGTCAATATGTGATTAAATGTAACAGTAAAATAGATTTCGATTCATTGTGTTCGATGCACGTCCGATAAAGCAAAGACGAGATGAGCGGACCCCACCATCAGATGGAATTAATAAGTGTGTGAGAGAGAGAGAGAGAGAGAAATATATTTTGGTTTGGCTGAGGATATCGTTGTCCTTACTTTGCGGTGCCATTTCGCATAGTGCAATACTTTATACTTAATTGATTTCTATTTAATTAAACATAAAATGTGAATTTACACTTCACGAAACTATTAATATGTTATGCCCGAGTGATTATTGCTTAATGCGGCCTAAAATCAAATTAAGCAATTCATAAACTTGTGTGCAATTAACGCGTTTACACTCATTGACTCTCGTAATTGCTTATCCACATACGCTTTAAACGTGCGTGCATTGTAGTATGTCTGTGTTTTAGAAAATGTTAAATTGCGGAATTGAATGTTTATATATATTTGATTCATACGTCTTTGTCACGGATGAGCGATCGGTATCGGGTTTGAGTTAGCGAGCCAGCTCCGTTGTCCATAACCCCAATTTTTGACGTGACGTTAGATGGCCCAGTCCACAAGATCTACACAAAATATTTTGAAGAGCATCCGGGTTTTCATTTTATCTAAAATAACCTTAATTTAGAAACTAAGGTATAGTGTTGTATATGACCGAGTTTTAAGCATTATATAATGCTTTGATATGTGCATAGTGTCTGAAGCAGTTTAGTTTTATTACTTTACTTCGTTTAATGTCTATCTAAATAGTTTTAAACAAAGTCACTATACGAGACAGTCTGTTAGTTCGCTTTCTTCTTCTAAACTAGATGAATTTTGATGTGGTTTCTCCATAATTTACGTAGAGAATTTCTTCCGGAAGGTTTATGTGTATAAAATAATCTAATACTTTTTTCTGATAATGATCTTTTATTATCTAGTTACTAGTGAATCAAATAAATTAAATCTTAAGTTCAATAATAATAAACTAATATTTACTTTTTGCAAACATTACTAACACCCGTATTCGTCTAGGTGTATCAACAAAATTCAAGTCTGGTAATAATAATATTTGAAGCAACACTAATGCAAGTCTGTGTTTCGTAATGCTGAAATACGTTTCACGAAGCGTTGCGAACCTAATAGATATTTACGATGTGTTTCGATTGTTTGTGGACATGTCAAGAGCGTGGTATGATAATTATTTTTTTAATTCTTTTTCGCTTAGTATTTTTACATAATTTTTAGAAAAAAATATTCATATAACTGTCTAGTTTATGATGTACCTAATCGTCAATTTGATTAAATTATAGTTTATGTGTTATTTGAAAATGCCCTGAAATAGGAGTTGAGATTTTGACTGTAAAATAGTTATTTTAGTTAGATATATCATTAAATTGCAATTTTTTTACACATTTAATACGTAATATGGAGCTCCCATTGTATGAAGTAAAGTAGAAAACTCATAATCATGAGTAACACATCCACTGCTCTTTGGAAGGTAGGGTTTATCATAATCCCCACGTTTGGCAGGCGTCTTGGGGATCGCAGTATAGATGACAGGTAATCTAATAGAAAGACGCGCTGCCCGTCTTCTTGTTTTTCCTTAGTTGCCTCTTACGGTCACACCTAACGGGAGGAGATGGGAGGGTGCTATTCTTACCTGGACACTAAAGATGCGCGACTGTTACTTATCCGACGATTCAAATCATCTACTACTACTAATGTATGCATTTGACTTGAATATTAGGAGGTAATATACTTATGTTCATAGTCGAATAACCACTACTAATTAGTAATTACTAACGGCGTTTCAACTAAATTGTTCGCGACTCAGTCGACAGTCTTTGGAATAAAAGATGAATGAATTATTTGCTGTCAATCACATCATTCGATCCGCCGAATAACAAAAGTCGAGCAAGTATCAAATTAGTAACTAACTTCGTAAATCATTCGAATAAGTCGAATGATTTACAAAGTCGAATAATTCTAATGGAATCATTCATAGTTGCGCATCTTTACTGGACACTCCATGGGCAATGTAGAAAATTAAATCACTGTAAAATATATACCTAGGTATTTTTTGTTTATTTAGTTTAGTTTCTGAAGTGCTATAAACTATTAGTTTAATTAATGACTCCTAGCAGTCGTGTTTTCCAACTGCTTTAAGGTAAAGTAGGTATGTCCTCGTATCCTTAATCCACTTTGAAATAAAGATATGAGGCGTTCATAGCCAGTTGTAGTCACTGTTGGGTAAACAAACGGTTGGTCAAGCAACGTCAGGCAAGGTCAGTCCAAGATGGGTGACTCAAATCAAATTAAAACAAAAATCTTTATTTTCAAATAAGCTTAACACTAGCACTTTTGAATGGTCCATTTTTTATAAGCTACCACCGGGTCACAATGCGGCCTCAACTGAGAAGATCCGGCAAGAAACTCAGTGGGCTTGTCATGTTTTCACTTTTTTTCAAACATTGTTTTGTTACAATTGGAACGACATTATCGATAGTGTATCCCTATAGAATAAAAGAGCTGAACTTCTCTGTGCCTGTGCTAAGAAGGGCACGTGTTTAAACTGAGCAAACCTGTGCTTTGGAAGGCAAGTAAATAGACTGTCCCGGTTGTTGTCAGCTAGACAACAATCGCTAAGCCACATCTGAGGCCTTACAGCAGCTTGAACAACTCTGACACCATTTCATCGGCTGTCACTCGTAAATCGACCGATCTGAAACTTCATTAACACTTATTGTTTTGAAATACTTACATCGGAAGACTCACAGGTATTTACAAAAGACAGATGTACATTAAAAAAATGTGCTTTTCTTGTCTCTTTAAAACAATTTAATATGCTTGTCATATATTGTTTCATCAAAGTGTAGACCTCGATGGACTTGTATTTTGTTATTGCATGGTATAGTATACCTGTATGATACTCGTACTATATATACGTACAAGATTCAAATAAATTTAAATTAGTGACTCTATGTACTTTTACGGATTTCCTGCACTATTTCACATCACTTCAGTGATTCCAGTTCAAATGTTTCAGAATTAGTACACTGATTAAATTAACCCACGTCTAATCCAGACTTGGAACATGCATTTGGTGTGAAATTAAGTTTACTGTGTATTATAAAGGTGAACGCGTACTCCAACGGCTGGATGCGGCCGAAGCGGCGTGTTCGGAGGCGAGCGGCAGTGGCGGCGAGGCGGCCGCCTTCCACTGCGGCTCGCCCGCGGCTGTTCGAGCGCAACTCTCCGCCGTCCGCTCGGCGCACGCACATGCGCACAAACTGTGGCAACACAAGAAGTTGCAGCTCGACCAGTGTTTTCAGCTGCGACTCTTTGAGCAGGACTGCGAAAAGGTTTGCAACGGTCTTTGTTTTATTTATTTTTAGTAATGCAATATGTAATTAACCGTCTTCAAAAAAGGAGGAGGTTCTCAATTCGACTGTTTTTTTTGAGTTAAACTTTTCCTAGGTAGGTCCCTTACAAGAATCCGCATTGTAGGACACTCTGCCTCGAAGCAGAAGTGCGTAAACATTGTTTTGTTCCATTGTGAAAGGCACAATACCGGCAGAAATGACTGGACTCAAAAGTCTTGACAACTAGATACTGTTTCGGATGAAAAAGCAGCATTGCTATGCAACTGACAATGCGTAGGGTGTCGCTTACCATCTACCAAAAGCTCTGCTCGTCTCGTCGCATAAAAAGACTCGTTTACTGTGTAACGCTAAGGCAATGATGTTGACTTTAATTATTGAGGCTAAGCGATTTTTTAAAGCATATCTTCAAGCATTGTGAAGTGATTTAATCCAATACTTCAATGCAGATGTTGGAGTGGATCGTTAACCACCGCACAGCATTCCTCGGGACCTATGTCGAAATAGGCCGCTCTTGTGCGGCTGCTAAACGATTGCAAGAGGAACACGCTAGGTAAGAAAAAGAAACACCGTTAAATGACAGCAAACAAACCGTAATTGCCATCCAATCATGGTTTTCGAGAAACAAATTCACAGGCAAGATGTAGGGAAGGATTCTCGACGATTAGAGTGTGAGGATTGGATGTCGATGACATAATAGTTCACGGTCCGAAAAGTGGCACATAGAAATAGCGCCCTTGTGTCGCTATTTCACACACACACACACACACACACCACCACAGGCACACACAGGCTACGACAAAATTGACTTGGTCGATAGGCGTGTCGCTATTGTCTATATGAAACTGTCAACTATACGTAACTATCATAATATAACCGTTACCTAGTTCACGTTTCCGCCACCAGCACAGATAAGTCTGCGACCCCCGCGACCACTTTTTAAATGTTATTTTGTTAGTGAATGTTTATCTAGTTTATATATTTTAACGATGCTGCGAGTGGAGGTCAGGGATTCCTGAGCAAGTTTCATTCTTATTAATTTCTCGTGCTGGAGGCATCTTCTCTGTACAAGAGACCATCTAGATTATAACTAGTGTCAGATATTCTGCTGCAGCTGCTGTGTTTACATTATTGTGTTCAGGTGGTAAAGGTACTTGAAGCTGTCGAAATTACTGAGCGCAAGAGCTTAAACTATTTTCTTCGCTGATGAGTGGCAGTATACAGAGACGAACGCACGTTTTTATTTTTGTAATAATGGCAGAAACGGCTGCGAAATTGTCTTATATTCTACATAGATAAAAGTAAACCAGGTGGGATAATTTGCAAGGCGTATTTTGAAGCGTCTATAAAGCTAGTGTTTCATGGAGTAACATAAAACAAATTCGGAAACGCTCCTTTATAGCGACGTTTGTTGGTAGGTTCGCAGCAGCGTGCACTGGTGGCGGGCGGCCGAGTGTCGCCCGCGTCACCACGGCCGCGCGCCGTCTCGCCGACAAGCGGCACTACGCCGAGGCCGAGATCTCGGCCCTCGCGCACCGGCTCGAGCGCGCCTACAAACAACTCTCCGCCGGTCAGTCACCCTATCGACTATCTAACTTATAACATGATATTATAAATCATTACCACAAAATAGTCAGTGTACAGAAATCAAGTGCATGTATGTACCTGTCGCGCTAGGGTTATCAACTCAGGCTTATGTCAAAAAACTATCGTAGTAGTGGCACTCATATCTAGTTGTTTGATTGATTGTTGATAATAAAACAGGAAGAACAGAAACAAAAACCAATAATAACTAAAATAATTATATCATTGCACAATAAACATCATAAGACGCGTGTCTGAAGCGGATGGCACTCGCGCTCGCACTGTTATCAACCGTTCCAAGATACCTTGTCCGTGAGCATTGTCTATGTGTGCGTTGCTCAAGCGCGCATTGTATGTAGCTTGACTTCTGTACATTGATTATTTTGTGTGAACATTTTGTGTCGTTACGGTTCATAGTCTCTTATTCTATCTATTTTAATGTAAATAATATAATACAAAATATATTTCCTTATCTGTCTGTTTGTGTAGATTTTTTGGTACAAATATTAAATAGGCATGTTCTCGCACAGGCTTGGAAGAACGGTCGGCAGTCCTCTCCCTGTCCGTGGTGTTCCACCACAAAGCCGAGGCGTACGTGTCAGCCGTGGGCGGGTGGGGGGCTCAGTGTGCCGTGGCCCTCCAACTGGCGACCGGGCAGGGAGGGGCGCCGTGCAACGACCCCAGGGCTCTGGAGCAACACGCCCAGAGGCACAGGCAGTTGTACGAGCACATGTGCCAGGCTTACACCGAGGTATTTCATTAGTCCTTGACGGGGCGCCGTTGTCATGGGGAGTTTTTTTTTTACTCCCTATAAGCCAGTGCTTGACTGCAGTCCCACCTGATGGAAAGCGGCGACGCAATCTAGGATGGTAAAGCACACTGGCTTATTAAAAGCCTATTCACTCTAGCTTTGAAGACACCCAGGTTATAATCGGGCGGAAAAACTGACGCAGGCAAACTGTTCCAGTCCTTAGCTGTCCTTATTATGAATGACGATGCAAATCGCTTAGTTCGGACTGAAGGCACGTTTACCACATAAGGGTGTGTGCGCGCCGTGCGTCTCGTTATCCGATGATGGAAGGGGGATGGTGGAATCAAGTCATGTAATTCTTGACGAGGTAATCAGGATACGCATGCCCATATGCAGCTGCACTGGTCACCATTTGTGCCCAGTTATTTCACCAGCTATAATGCCCTTCATTATCAGTGCTCTTATGCCACTCGATTTATTAGTCATTCCGTGTGTAAATATCCCCCCACACAGCCACTTATCCAGGAGGCACATCGAGGACTCTTCAAGCCCTAGGTGGTTAGTTGAAGTGTTGTCGGTCGTCGTTAGCGCTTCGATATGATTACTGCGCCGTGCATCGTTAGTGCTGAGCTAGTTTTAGGATAGAAGTCTGACTCTGATTTTCTACAAGGGGTTGATGATAAGTTGTCTCTCGTTGTATCTGGAAACTAAGTGTACTAATTATATCGTGTATATAATAATCGTGTACTAATAATCATGTTTTATATTAATTAAACAATTCGATATTAAGCGTTAACTTATTTTTTGTTAAGGCTCTAGTGGTGGGAAAGCTAACATATTTATTTTTTCTACAGGTTCATTCAACAAGCAAGAAATTATTGTATCAACTTGACCATTTAGTTCAAGTGTGCCATCAAACCGATCCTGCTGATATGGTAAATACAATTAACAATTCTTAAAATATGATCTAAACTAACCTGAAGTTAAATTATTTATTACCAAAACTAGTAAAGAATATTTTACTACCATCAAAAATGGAACCCATCAATTTTGACACCAGAATAACCTTATGTATAAGTGTATAATTATAGTTTATTCACATTTTGTTTGCATGACTTCGTAAATAGTAGCTTACATGCCTACACAAGTTTTCTTCGTCGGCTGTCGTTAGATTTTTTCTAAATTTAAATAACAGTTGGCTGTCTGGAAGCTTTTTAAAGGTAAGTTAATATTTACACAGAGCGATGGGACCGTCAGCAGTGCGGGCAGTAGTGGGGGCGACCCCGCCGCCGACTACAGTTCGGGCGCGAACCACGTGTTGGCGGTCATCCATCAGATCCTCGGCCACCATCGCGCGCTCGAGGCCAGGTACCACCAAGCGAGGCTCAAGCTGCACCAGAGACTAGCGCTGCTTTTGTACAAAGAAGATTGTAGGCAGGTGAGTACTGCTGCGGTGTTACATATCGATCTATTAATATTACAAGGAAAAATAATCTAAGAAATGAGAAAACTGAAGAAGAAGTTATGACATGAATACAAATTGATCATCGATCGGTTTAGCAACAGCAATTAGTATAGCCACAGTCATAATACTGTATAAATGGTCTGGATGTGTGATTTGATTAGAACCGTTTATTCTTAGTGTTTTATTTATACTGTGGCGCAGCCGACAGTCTGGGTGCTGCGCACCTAACCCGTATACAACGAGTTCAGCATGACACGGTTAATAAATGCGTTATACTAAGGCATGACACATTTAGAGTGCATAATGGTGCCCCTTTACTTTCCCGTGCCTGATATGTTCGTTTTTTTTTTAACACTTAGAGCTAGTGCTTGACTGCAGTCCCACCTGATGGAAAGCGGCGACGCAATCGAGGATGGCAAAACACACTAGCCTATTAAAAGCCTATTCACTCTAGTCTTAAAGACACCCACATTATAATCGGGCGGGAAAACCGACGCAGGCAAACTGTTCCAGTCCGTAGCTGTCCTTATTATAAATGAAGAAGCAAACCGCTTAGTCCGGACTGAAGGCACTTTCACCACATAAGGGTGTGTACGTGCCGTGCGTCTCGTCGTCCGATGATGAAAGGGAGATGGTGGAATCAAGTCATGCAATTCCTGTGGTTCATGGTATGGTCGTCTGTATTGGGTAGACGCCTTTAGTAATTTTATTTTCGTAACATCTGTTTTTATCTCAAACTCAAACCTCAAAAATAGTTTATTTCAAATAGGCTTAACGCTAGCACTTTTGAAAGGTCATGATTTTTTTTTAAAAGAAGCTACCACCGGATCACAACGCGGCCTCAACTGAGAAGATCCGGCAAGAAACTCAGCGGGCTTGTCATTTTATCACTTTTTTTTTAAACAGTGTGTCATGTTACAATTAGATCAGAGCGACAGTGTGTCTTGCCGTTCAAAATATCAAATAAGACAGAAAAAAATAAAAAAATACAAAGTACAACAAACTAAAAAGCCAAAGGGATAGTACTAATCTCTACTATTGCTTCAGGTACTGGACTGGTTGGCGAATCACGGAGAAGTGTTCTTACAGAAAAATACTGGAATAGGAAGGAATCTCCATAAAGCTAGAGTTTATCAAAAATCTCACGAGCATTTCGAAAACGTTGCACAAGTAAGTGGTTGAGTCATTTATAACGGCATTCAGAAACATTCATTAAAAATTGTAGATAGATATCAGAATCTATAATTCTGAAAACGTGGCCGGCAAAGAAAAGTAATCCAGTATTAGTTTTTATTATTTTATTAATTGGTAAAGATTGACTTACAGATTATAAATAATTGGCTGTTCATATTCAATATAGCTAAGTATTACTCTTCAATATGTAGAACACATACACGAACGCGGAGAAACTTCTCGCCGGCGCGGAAGAACTAGCGCGTTCAGGCGAGTGCGATCCCGAAGACGTATTGGGCGTCGCTCGGGAACTGGAAGCTCACGTCGCAGCGTTCGCCGCGAGGGTCGACCGCCGTCGCAGGCGGCTCGACCTGGCCGTACTATTGTACACACACGAGAAAGAGGTACCTACTTCTTTTTTATTATTTTGGTATGCTTGTAGCCGACCTGATGTCAGAGTTGTTCTAGCTGCCCTTAGACCCTCTGACTTACCGGCTTGCGGATTAGACGGCTTAACGATTGTCGTCTAAATGACCACAACCGACTTTTTAAGTACCCTTTGAAGCACAGAGATGCTCAGTTGAAATTCAACTAATCTGTCACCCATCTATGGACTGACCTTGCGTTACGTTGCTTAATCAACTGATCGTTTATTATTTTTTCCTTTACCTACCTACCTGAGGCTTAGGAAGTTTCTTAAATCTGATAACTGCGCCAGCTACACATCCGGAATACCGCAACATAGATAGATAACACTGTATTGTACAACCAAAATAAAACTAACAAAACAAGAAAAATACAGCAATACATCAAATGTACAATGGGCGGCCTTATCACTAGTAGTGATCTCTTCCAGGCAACCTATGGATGGAGTGGATCTGTAATAGTTAACGGCGGTACAACATCTAATAAGGATTATACATATAGTTTAATTAAATACATTTAGCTTATTTTATAAATACTTATAAGTATAACATAGTATGTCTACTCGTTGCTACTACTCATTGGTAACTGAATATCTACACTGCTGTGGTTACCTACTATCTACAACTTAGAAAGATCAATTACTAAAGGACAAATCACGCCACTTATAAGCAAAATTCTCACTAGCTAAATTAAGTTGCCCGTTGGCGCCAGTAAGCTACAAGGTAGCGGTTAATGCCGGGGTTTTTTTTTTTTTTTGATTTTTTTTGTATTATTGTGTACGAAGAGCTACGTATTCAAAAATAGTTCTAATGTTTTGTTCTTTTTAACCCCCGACCAAAAACGAGGGGAGTTATAAGTTTGACGCCTATGTCTGGAAGTCTGTCTGTCTGTATTATGTCTGTCTGTGGCATCGTAGCGGGCCAACCAGTGAACGGATTTGAATGCGGTTTTTTCATTTGAAAGCTAGTTTAAGCGAGATGGTTCTTAGCTATGTTTCATGAAAATCGGTCCAGCCAGCCGGCCAGTTTGAAGACCATCAGCTCTTTTCCGAGTCCAGGTAGGGATATTTTGTATACAATAGACATTTTTCATTACTTCTATTAGTCCAAAAGATCTGAAATTTAGAACATATGTAAATCCGATGATACTGAATAAAATGGTAACCTTCACTAGTGTCTGATGATGATCAGCAAGAAGGTGGTAACAGGATCTCAGCCCCAATAAACGTGGACCCATCGAATTTGGATTCGTTGGATAGGTTGCCGTGAGTAGTAGGTAGAAAAATATTGGTCAGAGTCTGGTGATGGGAGCAAGCAGGAAGATGGCAACAGGAACTCAGCTCCATTAAATGTAGGACCCACCGAATTTTAAATCTATGGTTAAATCTTGACCAGTAGTTAGACAGATACTGATTAGAATCTGGGCACAGGAAAGTCATTATAAGAGTTCGTTTACCGTCGGGTCAAGTCGGGTTTTTTTTTAATTTTTAAATTTATACTTGTCATTTGCATTTATCCCAATGAATATGGGCTCCCCCACATAACTGTGAATTCGCATCGCATCGCAAATATCTGCGAGAAACAAATGCATTTTCAATACAAAAAATCATTTGCCCTTATTACTCATGTGATCTTGATGGCCTTCTTTTATTGCCATCTTATTTTCTTTACTATAAGTAAAATTCTTTGAGCGTTAATAATTTCGCAAATTCCATTATAAGATGTTTTGTTACGATTTCAGATGGCAACACTTTTTTTTATTATTTAACGTTATTATTATCTTAATGTTGAAAAACTAGGTCACGGTTGCGATGTCACTTTTAGGGTGACGCAATGGATCTGAGTAGTATTGTTACGAGGAGTAGTCATTCTAACTTGTAATCCCATATATTTGATAGCATAATTGTAATTTTTTGCGGTAAAACTCAGTATCTTCTTTGATACTGAGTTTTACCGCTATATTGTGTCGCTGTTATGCTATTGCACTGACGCCGCATATGTAACCTGCGTTAATATAAAATTACATATTTGTCCGATTATAGTTTATTACTATCTCTTTGGCCTCCAAAAGTAACCCGAAGAGAGGATCCATTGTTTGGTCCAGTTTATCATTGATCAAGATAAAATAATATCCACACTGTTTTTACTGTCTATAATGAAGTTTTTTTGATTTTTTTCGTGTAATAAACGAGTATGGGGTTATTCAAGTCGTGATAAAAGTATTGGTCAAACAGTAAAATATGCTAGGGCGGATCCTCCAGTGTGTGCCCGGAAAACATATTATTTTACCTTTCGAGCACTCAGAATAGTAGAGAAGATTGATGTTTTTTAATTTCGTTCTTACATCGTTTTCCCCAACACATTTATGTCCTATTATTGGGAAAAGCCTTTTGTTAATGGTCCTAGAATATTATAGTAAGTCCTGTCGGCGTTCCGTGTAACAATAGCGTATGTTGTCCTGCATGGCAGTTGCTGCAATGGCTGGAGACATTACGCAGTGGAGGCGGTGTATGCGCGTCCGACGACACGCCCGAGGCGGCGCGGCGCGCGCTCGAACAATGCGCCCAGCACCGCGCCGCTAGCCTCGACGCATGTGCCGCCACCATAGCCCAGGGCGAAGCCTTGCTACAAGACTTGAGGTAAGAACAATAGAAAATTGTCCGGTGAAGCTGTAATGGCCATCTGCGGCCAACAGCGTCTATCTATCCCAAAAAAAAAAAACAATAGAAAGAGTATACAATAAGAGTATATAATAAATAGAAAGAGAGTACAATATACATAGTCTAACTTGACCGCACTGGTTATAGTATCAAAAAGTGTGAGTATGTTTAAATTAATTATGTTGTTTGTTGCGCATACATAATGCTACGTATACACTTTTTTATACACAGTGACTAATTAGGAACACACAGTGACTACTTGTGGCTCTGCCAATGCCTGAACATGAAAAAGTCAACTTATCGAACCATAAAAGTGAATTAATTTCTCGGAGAATACTACATACTTTAATTAACATTAGCCACTTTTACGTGTAGTATGAATAATAGAGACAAGTAAGATATTATGTTGATAGTCACTATTTTCAAGTTTCGCCTGACAGGAGTGCGACCGACTGGCCAGTGACATTTTCCACAGCTGACTTCTATGCGCTATTATCTGAAAAGTTTCGCATTTCCTGCCATCTATCTGGACTAGACAATAGCTTCATTGTGATGTTACCGTTTTACAGTCAATGCCACACCTCCCTTCCAAGAGGTTTTATTATTTAACTAACTAGTCCATATACTGTAAGGCACCTATATTTTTCTTCACTTGTATGACTTGGTATGACAATCTCATTGGAATTTGTAGTGTAAGAACACTACTACTAGATGTATGAGCTTGAAAAACTTTTGTATAATATCTTGTCAAATATTTAATGACCTTTACTAAAACCAAATTGAAACAGTGGCGTGCAGTCCATATAGGCAAAAAGTGTTTGCCTACCTTGTGATTTCCGGAACAATACATGATAACAAAAATAATTTATGTGCAAAATTAAAACATTTTGTTTTGAATTATTTCATCGATATAAATAAACAAATTCGCGCGAAATGTTTGAAATCAATCAGCTGAGCGCACCGCGGCAACGAGCTAAAGTCCATTGAACTATTCCTAGGTACGCGGAGATTTAAACTTCGCGCGTTCGAGCCGCAAGGCCCGCTATTCAAGCTCTAAAGGTTTAAAAGGCCGGGTCTCGATTTGCACACATTCACACATTTTCTTCTAACAAACTTACACACACCAGTAGACACGCCGACCATTCGAACAGTATAAATGTCACGCACACATGCGACGATATAGGCACTGTCTCTTGGGTGCTCTCGATGGCAATCTCGACCTTGAAGGAAGGACTAACGAAATGTTGACCAATAGCAATGCATCGAAGGGGATGCGAATGAAACGAATTAATGAATAATACTAGAAATTATAAAGTACCTAGTTTGTTCAAACTTCAATATTTCATAATGACATCCATTTTTTGTTGGTTTTTATTATATAAATTTTTGTTAAACGATTGTTTTCGGTGCAGTATGTTCGTCCGAAAAAAAAATTATACTATTGTTTCCAAATTATAAAACTTAGTAGAATATGGAAGTGGTTACGTGTGATCGACGTTCTGGCCAAGTGTGTATAGAAAAAAATAAAATTCACGCGTTTTCGACACTTTCTTACAAAATTAAAAGATAAATAATTGAAAACGGCCAAAGTTTAAGTCACGCGAAGATTTAATGATAAATAATCTGAAATATATAGTTAGATAGTACAGGGTGGACCAAAAGTCTTTTTACTTTTTAAACAATGAAAAAAAAATACTAGATAAAAGATGTAAAAACTGTTTATTTATTATTAATATAGACATGTAGGGATTTTATTTTTTGAAAATTACATCATCCATATGTGACCCTTGTTCATCACGACACTGTTGCAACCTGGAGCAAAAATTTTCAATCACAGCTTTATAGGTGTTTTGTGAAATGTTTTGCATTTCCTCGCTGATACGTTCCTTTAATTCCTCAAGAGACGCTGGGTTGGTGTTGAAAACGTTACTTTTAAGGTATCCCCAAAGAAAAAAATCCATTGGGGATAAATCTGGACTATGAGGTGGCCAGTTAATGTCACCTCTTTTGGATATCAATTTTTGACCAAAAATTTCACGAACTGCAATCAACGAGTCATTGGAGATGTGACATGTTGCCCCATCTTGTTGAAACCATGAGCGTTGATTAAAACCATTAAAATTCTGTAGCGCTGGAGTGAAAAAGTTCCGTAACATGGCTATATATCGCTCTGTGTTCACTGTAACAGCATGTCCTCTTTGATCTTCGTAAAAGTATGGACCAATAATCCCTCTTGCTGACAAAGCTGCCCATACAGTAACTTTGGGTATTTGACTTTTGATGCTTTAATTTAGGATTAGTGTCACTCCAGTACCTGCAATTTTGCCGGTTCACGTGTCCATTTAAGTGGAAGTGTGCTTCGTCTGAGAAAAAAATGTTGTTAAAGTTGGTGAACTTCTCTAGCATATCGTTAGCAAATTGGAGCCTGTGAGCACGATCTTGTGGCTTTAATTCCTGTACCATTTGAATTTTATAAGGATGAAAATGTAAATCTTTGTGGAGAATACGAATTAAAGATGTTTTTGGCACGTTTAAGACACTTGACCGCTTTCGAGTGGAGAGGTTAGGCTGTTTGCGAACAGATGTTCTTACACACTCTATGTTTTCGGCATCCCTTGAAGTCCTAGGTCGGCCGCATCGTGGTTGATTCATTGTTGAACCTGGAGACAGGTCACAAACTTCTGTATCCATTTTCTAATCAGTTGAATTGATGGAGCTTCATTTCTATGCCGTGAGCGCAAAATTTTCGTTGCGCTATAGTCGGAGAATCGTTGTTTCGATAGTACTCGCGTACGCAGAACGCACGTTGGGGTCCGTTGAATGGCGCCATGGCACTGAATTCCCGTAGGCTGCTCTCGAGTTACGTATCCCCTCCGCCCCACCCCGCCTTCGCTGCTCGACGTAGGTACTGATTTAAAAGTAAACGGACTTTTGGTCCACCCTGTATATTTACAATCTGTTAGCCGGCTGTAAACATAGAAACTAAATTCTAACAGTGACATATTTACAATCGCATGTGTGTGTACAAGACAAGTAACTCGCAGTCATGTTGGTAAGTTTTTTTACTCGATTACAAGAATAGGAGGTGGATATTATTGTTTTTATTGACTGTGTACCTATGTAGGTATGCCTGGTTCTATAAGACGCTTTGCGGCCTATATGGGTGGATGGATTTTAACGTAGGTACTGGCTGTCGATCATTGGGAAAGCCACGGTTCTTGTATAAATAGTATACATCCTACTGTTTGATTTTTGCTTGGTGAAAGTTAGTGAAAATATGTATTTTTCGTTTGATTTTACACTGGGGTTTTCTGATATTAAAACGGACATTACAATGGCGGTATTCCGTGTCATCACTCACGGGACGTTACACAACAGTATACGACCTATATTCTATGACAATGCGCAATGCCGCCGAGTTAGTGCTTCCAGAGAAAACGAACGGCAGCGGACACGCTATGCAGGAACGGTGTGAACAATGTATTATTTATCAAAGCGTTTTGCCGGATGAGAGATTGGCAGCTGTCCGTGCGTAATTACCGCTGCTCCGGTATTGAGCGTGACGTGTAAACGGTTCATTATACTGCATTTGTAAATAAATTATAAACTCTGATGTTTGTTTATTGGTAATTCTAGCCGTACTGAGCCGAATAATACTTGCACTTGCAATGTAAATAACACTTCATGCAGTTGCAGAGTCCAAAAAGGCAGTCAAAAATTATAAAAGCGAAAGACATGAAAATTTGAAATATACGAGCACGCGCGCTCTTCAATTTCCTTTAATATTTTCCGAATACACCTATGACTACGAGCACTAATCAATAGGTATACTATGTAACTTAATAATATTATTTACTATCCAGGAAGAAAAGAGCTCGCGGGCGATTGCTAATCGATGTATGCTTTATATGCAACATTCCCTACGTGTTTACAGGCATCGTGCGTAAGTTTGTGCCAACTCCTAATTCACTAGGTTGCCTATTATCTTTTCGCATTCTCTCCATACTATTTATTTTATGGTTAGCCTTCTAAAGAACATATTTTGAAATGTGTTTATTATTTTAAGGTAGTTGATGCTGGTTTTAATACTCCGGAGGTGTAATATTATTTTCATTCGATAACGTTATACCGTTTACCTATTCTTTAAGAAGTATGTTATATGTGTATTCTTCTCTATATAAATCTTCTCATACTCTAATTTTAATGCTCGGAAACAGTGTTAAAACTAACATCGACTACCTGAAAATTCTTACACTTCGTTGTTATACGAATTGTCATAACGTGTCCAATTTGCTCTCGCCCGTTCAGGAGCCAGTCGACCAGGACCAAAAATGTTAAAATCCGGTTTCTGATAAATCCTTTTAAATAAAAAAATAATTCTAGGAATCGCTTAAAATATTCCGTATTATCTTTATTCCGTAATAAAGCAATTAATAAAGGTGACCACAGATAACAAACGCTGCATTTTCAATTACCACTTTAAAATCATTGCGAAATATTATACATACCGTGAAAAATAAATAAAAGGAAACCAATATTTCGTTTTGATATTCAAATAACAATACCTTAGGGAAGATCATCTCAGGTTAAACGGATTGGCACTAAATTCCGTTTCGTCTGGAGTAAAGAGAATCTAAAAATCCACGATATTCGCTCGGAATACAACAAACCGTAGTAGCTGTATCGGATACAATTACCGGGAGTGGACATCATTACCGCTACCTACCTACTTCTTAACAACGTTCGTTTCCTTGGCAAGTTTTATATCATTGCTACACGCTGCGGTTTATTGTCATCTATAATTATATGTATAAGTAATTGTATATCCCATATTGTATTAAAATAATTATTCAATGCACTTGCCCGTAATGTGTGCCTTCTTACATTGCTTTTAGGACCATAAACCTAGCTATAACACGCGTGTGTAATGACATGCATTACGCACTATTGCGTAATAGAATCATCCCTACAAAGTTAAATTAGTGCCTTACTGCAAGTAGGGATTGCAATCCGGAAAAACCGATCCGGTAATCCGGTGGATCCGGCTTCATTAAACGTTTACCGGATCCGGTACCAGTATACCGATAGTAAAAATTATTAAAATTATGATTATTGTGATCTCATCTGCTGCGAATCCAACTCGGATAGACAACGTCCGGAAAACTACGCAACAACTTTGCATCCGACGTACCGCAGTGCCTTCTTCCTTCCTTTCTGCTTTTAAGGTTTTTAACCAGTGTGTGTTGCCAGTGATGACATAAAGGTACTGAGACGTGGTCTTTATCTGTTGGCCTTTCAGAGAACTTCAGAATCACACAACGAGCTATGCTCGGAGTTTGTTTGCGCAATAAAATCCGGAAGGAGGAGATTAAAGTCACCCACTTCTTCTTCAATTTAAGAGCAGTGCTCTTGTCGGTGAAGCAATTTCCAATCCGATCTATTATGTGCCTTTATTTTGACCTCCTGGTACGACACTCCACCCACTTTTTGCTTCATTAAACTTCGCCTTGGTCTTCCTCGTCCCCTTCTATTTTACCTTCCACTATCGTTTTAAAGAAGGTGTCGTGTCGTATTAAGTGGCCAATCATCTTTCCTCTCGTATTCTCAATTGATCTTAAAATTTATCTTTTTTCATCAACCTATTCAAAAACTTCCTCATTCGTCTTCATTTTTATCCAACTTATTCCCTCCATTCTTTTACTTTTTCGTCAATGATTATTTAATAGCAAAATGCTATTAACATAATAGTTTTATTCCAACAGGTCCTCTTGAAATTAGTATTGATCCTTATATGGTTACGGAACCTGGCGCATTTCAGTCGCGCGCGCCGTCTCAGTCAAGGCGTGAAAAACTGGCCCTTTCATTGGATCGAGCAAGGCAATACAAAATTACTCATCGAGATGACTACATGTGGTGGTATAAGACTACACTTGAGAGCAATAAAATCGCACACCTTGACATTTTTATGTCAAGGCAGTTTTTTTCATGAATCTGAATAAATATTTAAAAAAACACACACACTAATTGAAATTCTACCTCATTACCTTTCTAATGATATCAAATACAGTGTAAAAAAATACCCATAAGAGGTTTTACGGCAAAAAAACCCAACAAACGGGTAAAATTACCCAATTTCGCTTAAGAAATAATGAAAATCAAACTTAAAATTCTTGAACAAATTGTTTATTAATAAGGTGTATTCCCTCCCCTAGCCTTAATTACAGCTCTTAATCGGTTTTTCATGGACCGTATTAATTTTACCATGAAATCTTGTGGTATAGCGTTCCACTCCTCTTCAATGGTAAGTTGAAGCTCTCGGAGGCACGTAGGAGTAGGGCTTCTTGCTCGAACTCTTCTTTTCAGCTCATCCCAGACATGCTCAATCGGATTGAGATCAGGATTACGAACTGGCCACTCCATCGCGGTGATTCCAACGTCTTCCATGTAGTCGCAAACTGTTATGGCGACATGCGGTCTGGCGTTGTCGTGCATTAGGATAAAATCTTCTCCCATAAGCCTCGCAAGCGGCCTCACATGTCCTTCGAGCACTTCTTCGACGTTCGCACGTCGACGACGAAGAAATCGGCAACTGAATGCGGTTCAACTGGGACAAGAGCTTCAAGAAGTTCGCAATGTCAGTATAAGTCGGTGGACAGTCAAAAGAAGACTTGGTGAAGCAGGACTGACTTCATATCGCCCAGCAAATGGTCCCAAATTGACCACAGCTCACCGACAAGCCCGACTACAATTTGCCAGGGAACATTTAAATTGGACGTATGAACAATGGCGGTCTGTTATGTTCTCTGATGAGTGCAGAATGACATTACATGGTCACGATGGACGCTCTAGGGTCTACAGAAGGTCATCAGAGCGATTTTCACAATGCTGCATAAGCGAACGTGTGGCTTTTGGCGGTGGATCGTGTATGTTTTGGGGTGGTATAATGTTGGACACTAAAACTGACATTGTATTCATCACTGGGGCGAATACCGGCCCGAGATTGAGAGGTTTGACGGCTGCACGATACGTCGAAGAAGTGCTCGAAGGACATGTGAGGCCGCTTGCGTGGCTTATGGGAGAAGATTTTATCCTAATGCACGACAACGCCAGACCGCATGTCGCCAGAACAGTTTGCGACTACATGGAAGACATTGGAATCACCGCGATGGAGTGGCCAGCTCGTAGTCCTGATCTCAATCCGATTGAGCATGTCTGGGATGAGCTGAAAAGAAGAGTTCGAGCAAGAAGCCATGCTCCTACGTGCCTCCGCGAGCTTCAACTTGCCATTGAAGAGGAGTGGAACGCTATACCACAAGATTTCATGGTAAAATTAATACGGTCCATGAAAAACCGATTAAGAGCTGTAATTAAGGCTAGGGGAGGGAATACACCTTATTAATAAACAATTTGTTCAAGAATTTTGAGTTTGATTTTCATTATTTCTTAAGCGAAATTGGGTAATTTTACCTGTTTGTTGGGTTTTGTGCCGTAAAACCTCTTATGGGTATTTTTTTACACTGTATTTGATATCATTAGAAAGGTAATGAGGTAGACTTTCAATTAGTGTGTGTGTTTTTTTAAATATTTATTCAGATTCATGAAAAAAACTGCCTTGACATAAAAATGTCAGGTGTGCGATTTTATTGCTCAAGTGTAGTAATTTTTGCGATAGGTACTTAAACAGTAACATAACATTTATTATATTGGCTCTTGGTTTTCAGAGTAATATGCACTATTGATAAATCAACAATTCACGCTACCTTCATAATATTTATACGCACTCAATACGACTATAATTGTAAACATAAGATATTAACCTAAATATGAGGTCATATTTGATCCGGCCAAGCCATGATTTACAAATGTCTAAATACACAATATAATTTGACTGTCATTATAAACCGAAAGTGAAATAAAAACAGTATTCATCTATAATGCTGACGAGATCTAGTACTTAATTGAATAAACCGCGTGCTTACTCTCCGTCCTGCAAAAGTTTGGAATACTAACATGTCTTGTACAGTAGTTTAATACTTGTTTCACGGCAACTTTTGTTCACAAGGCATGCAGTTTGCGCCCATCCTGTAGGATACCGCCTTCGTCGTGTCCTGTTAGGGTAACTTGCCCGGAGTATGATTCATTTTGTACAGCGAAATAAATACTATAATACTTTTGCGTAGGTATTTTGAAACTTAATTACGCACCGTATATGTGAAAGTCACGATGGGAACATGGATTACGGTCCATGTCTTACTGCCGAACCTACAAACGTCAATTAAAGTAAATCATGATTAATCCATTTTTAGAAATCGGATTATTTTTACACTCGAAGCCATTTAATACTTAACACGCTGATAGTGTGTATAGATATCAATGATCTCGTATTCAATCATCGAAATTAATCATAAATGGCTCCGACAGTCGAAATAAATAGATTTTAAAAAGTGTCCTAATTAGAATTAAAGTTAATTGGGGTGTGTGAGTGCGGCAGTTAGACTCTAAGACTTAGGGTACTATTTTGTCTCGAAAAATAATACGAAGTTTGGAAGATTTGTAATTTGACAAGAATATGTACATTAATGTCGCTCATAAAAACAAAAACTGCAAAAAATCAATTAAGGTATTTTGGTATTAGCATATCGTTTATGTTCACTTTACTTGGAGACAGTTTATTAAAAATTAACCTTTTCCTTTAGTTGGTCAAATGTCATTACTTCTTAGAATTTGATCCTTACTAGAGACACTATTGGATGGTGTAATAATACAGGCTGATGTTTTGTTTTTCAAAATCAACGGATTCGATTCTAGCCTAGGGATATTAATTAATACCAGCCCATGTTTTGTCCTACTGTTGGGTACGGGCCCCCCTCAAGGTGAAGGGATCTTCTCCCTCATCTAGGAATATTATATTTTCAAAAATCCTATGATGCAGTTTTATTTTTCATCAAATCGGGCCCGTACCTCCTTTGAGCATGTTATTCCTTATAGTTTCGGATTTGGCCATCCAAGCCCACTTGCAAAATTCAGCTTGTGTATTTGTTTTGTTTGCTCTAATGCAGCAGGGGAGAAGAAAATAAAAATGTAAAAATAAAAAAAATGGAAATAAAACGCGGGTGGAGCTGGGCAGCTAGTTGATTATAAAAGTATTCTTAATATACAATAAATGTGACGTATATGTGTACGTATATTTGTATTAGATATTTGATTACATAGTGCTGGCTTTGCCTACTTTGGTATCAGGCCGTGTGGAATCATCCAGGATATTTTTATATATCTTAGCATTGTAAATCATTACATAGCTGTATGCTCCTTAAGTAACAGACCCTCATAACACGGTGCTTAAACCACTGCAAACGTCCAGTAGAACTATAACAGGTACTTTTAAGACTAACACAAGGACTGTCGCAAGCGCGTTTTGGCTTGCGGTGCGTTTCAGTGACACAATTGTTTTATATTCAAAACACGTCACAATGCGATACCCATTTATGCACGAATTGCATAACATTTTAAAATTGAAAACAGAATAAAAACATTAATTTGGTAAAACGCAAGTCTTCTACAGAATCGGGAAAAATGTATTCTTGCTAAATTTATTCTGCTGTACGCTAGATTAAAGAGCATAGAATATAGACCAAACGAGTCTCGTAGTGTAAAGTCCCTACAATTTCGTCTATTTGACGAGACGTGTGATTACAATTAACTGAAGAATTACCTATTGTCAGACTACTTCTTGCTACATAAGTGAGGGTACCTACAGCGATGGATAAGATATAGAAGGAAGAAGCTCCCCTAGATTATTGCTGTCTATATCGGAAATGTTTGTCGTTATTAACTAGGTAATCGTATAGTAATGAGAAGAAAAATAGTTTGATACAATAAATATTCTTCACTAAAGCTGATAATATCAATAGTTATTATCGGCATCAGTTATGAATAACAATACTTTTATAGCGCATTCAAAAGCAGCACGGACGCCTAGTTATAGTTTGTTTTCAAACTTAGCCTAGGGGAGATAGAATACAAAAGCCTACTGGTTCCCCACTGTATTTGCCCGGTGCTCAATGTTTGCCGTTGTTATTCGATGACGACCTTTCAATTAAATTTATTGAGAAAATATTTATGTGTTTTCAATACATCGAGGGCTGTATACATACATACGTCGATATTATTTTGAATGTTCTGTGTTTTGTAAACTTTGCTAAGGACGTTCTTCGTTAGTTATATTTTTACTGCCAAATGGACAGAGCTCGGTTTCAGGCTAGGAAAATTACGACGGTTTCGTAAACGGATCTCAAATTTTAAAATCAAGTGTTTTCATGATATTAAGTTTTAGCCCGCCTTGGCATTAAGTCAATATAATATTGTTAATCGACATGAAAGGTTAAAACATTCATGTAATAACTGATTTAATTAAGCAGACTTTAAATACGACGGATTTCAAATAAAGGATAGGTGAGATAAAAAGTCAAGCGCTCGCCGTCTGTTGGAGAAAGGATATTTAGACCATTTTTGTTTAGGAAACGTATGATATTGGCGCCGATTCTGTTGTCACCACTAGACTAAACTAGACTAAATTTTAGTTTAGTGGTGTCAAACGATGATTAAGTGCTTAATTTGGTTTCGACAGCTACTAAATTGAGTTGATAGTGAGGTTTTCATTGGTCAAATTATGTTAAGAGAAAACAATTCTCTTGTTATTCTGATTACACTAAACTAAAATAATTCTCCGGCTACGATACTTATATACTTATATTAATTTTATTTAATTTTAACATATTTTTTATTAATATTTATTAATAAAAAATATTTAATTTTTAGTATTTTAATATTTATTAAAAATTTTTTTTTTTAATTTATTAATAAAAATATTCAATTTTTAGTATTTATATATTTATTTTATTATTTATATTTATTTTAATATTTATTCTATTTATTTATTTTTATTTTATTTATTTTGGCAACAAACAGTCTTTTACAATTTATTGATTTATGTAATCATAAGTATATATATTATGGACCTATAGTGCCGAAGAGAGTTATATAACTATTTTAAACTATAAAACAGACGTGAACTATTTGAGGAATTAGAATACAAAATTTAGAGGAACAAAAAACAAAAAGATCTACGGAAACAAAGTACATAGGCATCTTAGAACCGGGGTATATTATTACTACTTTATAAATAATGAAGTTAACAGTTTATTCTATCCAAAATTAATCTCTTAAATCTATCGAGTGAATTACTGAATATATCCACATCGGTGGTTAGGCTATCAAGATTACTAAAATGTGTATTATAATTATGTAAACTCCGTATGAGAAAACGATTACGTGTGTAGTTTCTTTTCGCTAAGGGTGGTACGAAAATCTGAAGGTACTTATCATTTAAATCCTTAACACGAGAGGGATGTTGTAGGTACTTACACTTTGTTATAAAGTTTATTTTAGCTAAAAGATCTGGACAATCAATGTGGGCGTTAAGAATTTTGTAAAGATAAATGAGATCGAAGTGTAAACGACGATTCTTTAGGGTTGTCAAGTGGTACGATTTTAAGGATTCCTCATATGGTTTTGAATAGCAATTATTCCTAAAATTCAACATTTTTACAAACTTGCGCTGTACTTTTTCTATTCTATCAATGTGTACCTGGTATGATGGATTCCATATAATACATCCAAACTCTAATAATGATCTTACAAATGCTGAATATAATATTTTAAGAGTTTGAGTGCTTTTAAAAGGCTTACTGACTCTGTTTATAAACCCAAGAGCTCTAAACGATCTAGCTACAATATTATCGATGTGTAAATTAAACGTTAGTTTGTCGTCCATAATGACTCCTAAATCTCGTATACTTTTAACTCGAATTAAAGTTTGATTATTGATTTCGTAGTTAAAGTGTATTGGTTTAGATTTACGGGTATAACTAATAACAAAACACTTATCTGTGTTTAAGTAAAGTTGATTGTCTTCACAATATTTTAGTAGCATATTTATATCGGATTGAACTTTAGAGCAATCATCAGTGGTTTTTATAACTCTGAACAACTTGGTGTCATCTGCGTACAACAACTGACTCGTGTTTGGAAGAGCTTTGCTAATATCATTGATATACAGGGTGAACAAAACCGGCCCTAGATGCGAGCCTTGCGGGACTCCAGAATAAGTTTTGAGGAAGTCAGACATGAACCCCTTAATACAAACAGCTTGACTTCTGTTTCTGATATAGGAGTCTATCCATCTCAAAAGACTACCGTGCACACCAGCCCTGTAAAGTTTATGTATAAGTAAATCATGATTAATTTTATCAAAGGCCTTGGAGAAATCGGTGTACACGGCGTCTATTTGCAGATTCTTATCCATGGCATCCAGTAGAAAATCAGTGAAAACAAGTAGATTTGTATTAACACTACGTGATTTGATGAAACCATGCTGATCTTTCGATATATGATTTCGAAAATGATAAGCAATTAATGAGGTGACAAGTTTTTCTAGTATTTTACCGAAAATGCATAGCTTAGAGATTGGCCTGTATTCAGTTAGCACACTAGTTTTAGAATTTTTGGGCACTGGGGTAATAAGGGCTTTTTTCCATACGTTAGGGAAAGTACCTGTAGCTAAAGATAGGTTATAAATATGACTAATAGGTTTTAATAACACATCAGCACACTTAGATACTAAGACAGGATGAATTCCATCATATCCAGCACCTTTGTTAATGTTTACTGATTTAAGCTCGTTATGTATAGTGTCTAGAGAAATTTGAATAGAGTTAATATTTACAGAACTCTCTTCTGTATAAAGGGTTTCATTAAGGTCTGAGCTTTGTGTATTGTCAGTGTTATCTACAAATATTGATTGAAAGTAAGAATTAAATGCATCACATATTTCTTTTCCTTCTGTTAGTGTATTACCCTGGTATATTATCTTATTAGGGATATAATTGACATTACTTTTTTTTTGTTGTATATATGACCAAAAATAATTAGGGTTTATTTGGATTTGTTCTTCACTGTGGGCTATGAATGTATTATGTGTTTGTTGTTCTAGTTTGTGAAACCGTTTTCTTAAACAGGAGAAAGTGTTGTAGTCATCGAGATTACCATAACGCTTCCATCGTCTATGAAATTTACACTTTTCTTTTTCTAACTTTATTAGTGGTTTAGAATACCACATGGGATACCTAGACGTTGTGGAAACCTTTCGGTGTGGTACATATTTAGTAATTAAATTATTTATAATAGAATAGAAGCGTTCAGTGATCTCATTAACATCACTTGTGTCAGAAAATTGTTCATCCCAATTAATTAACGAAAGTTCTTTCTTAATCAATTCGAAATCAGATTTAAAAAACATTCTTTTTACGGTGCACTTTGAGCCTAGAGGTGTCGGTAAGTATAAGGGTAAGTTAACATTAAGTGATTTGTGATGAGAGTCTTCTTTCACCAAGGGGACCTCACAGGAGCTTACTTCACAGTGTACATTACTGAATACTAGATCTAAAATTCTATTATTAATATTATGTTCATAATTGAATTGATTTAATAGAGATATATTCATAAAATTTGAGGTTACAATTGATAAATTATTATTATTAGTGTGTAAGTTAATACTGTCAGAGATTTCATCGTAGTACCAGTCTGCATGAGAGATATTAAAATCGCCTAAAATAAGAAACGTGTCATTAGAATGTGCATCTAGTATGTAATTGGCAACCCTATCGTAAAAAGATGTCAGACGCTCGAGATGCGCCTGGCCGTGAGGTATATACGTGCATATAATGTGCACGTTGGAGGCGGCAGACGCTCCGCTAGCCGCTTGAGGTGGTGATACAAAACTTAACCATATTTCATCGGCGGGCGCTGGCGCAGACTGCTCGGCCCGCAGCGTAGGGCAAAGGTCACTACGTATAGCTACCAGTACTCCACCACCACGGGTCCTTTCTGTGCAGGCGTGTTCTCGGTCGCAACGAAATACCTCGTAGCGACTATCGAAGTATTCAGAGTTAAAAAAACCATCTGTAAGCCAAGTTTCCGTTATACAAATAATATCATAATTGTTTGCTAAAACGCTAGAAGAAAAATCATAACTCTTAGTTCGTAAACCTCTCGCATTTTGGTAATAAACCGATAACATTTTGGTACCCATTGATTATAAAAGAAAAAGTAAATTAAGATTAAATAGCCACCAAACTGCAATAGGGTGACGGTATATAAGGCGAGCAGAAACTACACACACACGTAATATGGTAATTATAACACAAAACTGTTCAAAATATAACGGGTTCAATATTTTTATATTCGTGGATTTAATAACATTTATAAGTAATAATAATAAGCACGTTTTATGTATCAATTTAGTGTAACAACCGGTAGGTACAACAAAATAGCTTTGATAACAAATTACATGATGCAAAATATCGTATTTAAAGTAACACAGAATATAATATATGTGTGTGGAAAGACTTATGGTAGAATAACAACATTGAGAATAAATAGGTCCCAATTCCGTACTCACATACGTTCCATAATTGTAATTAATATATTTTACCGACAGAATATAGCACAAAAAGAGTCATTTTATTTTGTTAAGATCTTCTTCCGTCGCAATTAGCATAGCTTTTGTTGTTTCTGATTTACGTATAAATATTTTGCTGTCACTCAGCCAGACGTACTTGTAACCTCTTTCTTTGGATAACATACGAACTTTTCGATAAAAAATCTTGTTGCAGGGAGTAAGATGTTCATTAACAAATATAGGCTTGGCCGGACCGTCTAGTCCCAAGTCCACGCTGGTCAAGCCGCGACGAGCGCGAACCGCCGCTAGGAAATCCATCTTTTTCTTACGCTGAGTAAATCGGAGTATAATATTGGGTACTGCATTCGAATCCACGTGTAACGGGGTATTTGATGCACCGGCAACGTGTTTAGGAGAGTATCTTCTTACACGTTTAATATAGTCAATATCCCAGTCAGAAAGTGGCAAACCGATTTTTACAGATAACAAGTTAATGATTGTGAGTAGGTTTTCTCCTTTACTATACGGCACGCCAGATATTTCTAAATTATTTGCACGCCCATATTGTTCGCTTATGTTTAGTCGCGTTGTCAGCTGCGTAATAGCGTTATTCGTGTCGACAAACTTAGCTTCGAGAGAATTTAACTTAGAGTTAGTATTTTCCTGTAATTCGGCGACACCTTTTTTTAGTATATTCTGTTCTTGTTCAAATCTCTCGTGTGAGAGCTTTATACTATTTATCTGGTCAATAACTTGCTTGAGGTCCACCGAAAGAACCGAAAGAGACTCCTTTTGCATTTGGGCGAATTCTTTAAATGTCGATATTATTTCTGTGCGAAATTCAGCAAGTGCCTCAGTAAACTCGTTCTCTCTCTGCTTTCTCTTCCGCAAGGTACCAGATGTTGTGGATTCCGATACTTTAGATAAATCTGGCTGCGAACCCGTACCAAACATGTTCATTTTTATGCTTGTGATTATAGCAGTGGCAGGTAGTTGCAAGCTATAACACTGTTATCGCAAAATGCGGCGACGCCACCGAGTCCTCACAGCACTTATTGTCACGATATCAAAGAAATTCCGATACACTATTAACTACTTTACTGATATAGATTAACAGGTAAATTGGTTTAGCACGAAAATGATTATTAGACAACAATTACGAACAAAACTAACGCACGTCCGCTCAAGTTCACGTCCAACGACGAATTCTAATATTTATGTTAATATTAATTTTAATATTTATTTCATTCTATTTTAGTCTATTTTATTTTAGTCGACATCTTTTAGATGCCGACTATTTTGATCTAATTTTAGTTTGAAGTTTCTAATATTAGGCATAAATGACGTAAACTGTGCACAACAGAATAGCAAAATACGTTTAAAACTAAGTTGAGTAACTAAAACCAATTATATTATATCAAACTATACCTAATTTAGTTTAATTCATGGATCTCTGAATAGGAAGGACAAATTTAGTCTAGTTTAGTCTAGTGTGTGACAACAGAATCGGCACCATTGTTTTCCTATATTGCCTATTGAATAGTCATAAGAATATTAAGAACCGTAAATGTGACCGTTGTTGCGTTGAAACTATTCATTTTGACTTTGACGTAATCGTATGTTATATTATATAGTTGTTATTGTTTTTGCCCGAATGCCCCAGAAGGAGGGTTATGTTTTTATGTAAGTAGGTATACAGGGTGTAAGGGACATCGTACCGAAAACCGATACCATGGATCCAGTACATGATTCTGAACACTCTAGTGTTGAAATTTTTCATCGGCATTTTCATGAATTTAAAAAACAAACACATTTTTTATTTTTATATTATTGGTATAATAATAAAGCATAATTTTAATTTAAAAACAATAAATTACTTATTTGTGGAAAATTTATTTAATTATTTATTCTTTATGCACTAAAACAGTACATAGGCAATTAATTAATAGGCAATTAATTATTATTATTTTAGAAAATTATCAAAGTAATTTGAGAAATAAATATTATTCCGCATATATTCATTACACGCTCGAAAATTAATAAGTCAGTCATTTGTCATTTTCCATGTAAATGGTTTCTGTAATGTTGTAACGGACATTATTTGACATCATATAAATTTTTTTTCGGTACGATGTCCCTTACACCCGTTATATGTATGTCTATTTATCTGCCACGGCCTACAGCCCAAACGGCTTGATGAACAGTGACTTCTAATATGTCCTTAGATTCGTCTTAGTCGTGGGAGTGATATGGGCATTATGTATTAAAAAAAAATTAAAATGGCAGCCGTCAGCCGCCCATTTGTATTTTTTTACTTCCAAAAGTCAATATGTGTATCAAATTAAAGGTTTCAATGAGGCGAGTTCAAATATATATAAGTATATATACATATGTATATATACATATGTATGTATTTATGTATCTATTTATGTATGTACAATGTAGGTTAAGTCCATTTTGTTTCTTCGCAGTCGGGTTTTATGTGCTTTTGCAATTTATACTTGTTAATCTAAATCTGTGGTTTTCAATGATTTTTATTTTATTTTAAATCGATCGAATCCAAGTTTTGTGGGGGAAAATTAATGCCAAAAATAGAAAAACAGCAGTGGGACAGTGTGGGCTGATAAGATTTTAAATCGTGACAACTATGATAACCAAACTCATAGTTGGTATCCCAAGATAAAGGCTTTTTCTAGTTTAGTTTTTGTAACTAGGTTAAGTAATTAAAATTGTAAGTTTATTATTGAATAAATAATTTTATTTACTTATATAATTAATTATATTTACGCGAATATTACACGTTGGAATAATATCGTTTATGTTTGATTTTATTTTCCGCGAATAGGTACTTTATTGCTTGAGATACTACCAATAATAATAAGAAGAAAGATTTGAAGGTATTACGAAACCACTATTTCATAAAGGACATCTGTCACCTCGCTACAGACCTCCCGTGACCAGAAATTCTGTAGTGTTTCAAACATCGGGAAAGTAAAAATTAGTTTTATATATTTTAGACTTTCGCGTTCCATTATCGAACATTATTTTTATCGGGAATTAACGCGATTTAGGTACCTTATACTAAAAACATCCTTAAACTCATTATAAGACTATTTTTTTTTAATTGTGGTTTATTGGTGGTGGGTTTTCTAAACATCGTAAAAATGAAATCGTTAATTTACAATACGTTTAACACTTTATAGCGCACTATTTTCTCGTATTTTCACCATCTCGCAATGATTTTTCTTCAGCGAATTCTTGTCAATCAAAGTCACAGGCGGCACTTAGCGACTCTCGCTGCTACATACATTTTGCTCAGTCCTCGGTCGGGGAAGAGCGCGGTTTGACGTATACTCCGCACTCCTAGATCTAAGTTTCTCCCGCGGCTTCGCGCAAATAAAACCGAATGTACTTGGTTCAAATTAAAAATATTTATTATGAAATTGCCAGCGTTTAAGTTTATAATTTATTTATTGTGTGTATAGATTTTTTTCTGATCAGTGTTGATTATTCTTTTTACGCCTTTAATGGATTTGTTCGGCATCAAGACTATTGAATTAACTTAAGAAGTTAAGCCGACGCGGCCATAACAAACGATTTCTGGATAAAAAAAACTGTACCTATTGCATTGCGGAGTTGTAATTATGGTCCACCATAATTATAGTGCGTTAGTTCACTGGATGAACATTATTTTCTGAGGTGTTATATCTTTATTTATTGATGCTGCTACCGGTTATCGAAGCGGACGGTCCCCTTTTAATTATATCTGTGGCAGTGGTAGCGGTGATCGTATTTCCGCAGAGGGGATCGAGTTAGTCCCGCGGGTGTCGTCCACTAATTTAATAGGACCTATTTGTGATTTGATACCAACTGTTTCTATTCTCTGTTAAGGTCGCCTGATTTTCACGATTTCCTTCGAAACATTGGGTATCTACATTGTTTTTTTTAGTGCCAGGATGAATAGGCTTCTAGTACGCCTTGCCGTCCACGGCTGAATAGCCTTTAGTGATTCGGTCAATTACAAGCTTTTATAATAATTAACTATACCCTGCTTTTCTTTACAAGATCGAAATCGTAGCAATAAATATATGAACACAGGAGTAATGGCTGACCATTGGTCAAAGATAATTGGTAGGGTTCAATATGTCTTAACCTGGGCATACATGTTTACATGTATACAAAACAAATGATATATTTATGTACCGATGCACGTTAGCTTATTATGTATACAGATTATCTCCCTCCAGTTTCCAATCAATACCGAGGGTCAGTCAGTCCACAGATACGTTATGTTTGGTTTAATACAGCAAGTGCACACAGCACCCGCTCCCCTCAAATGTCTGAGGCGTATGGATCAAAGAGATTTTCATCAATGTGTAGCTAATATGGAAGATAAATCAAAAAGTTCTGTACTAAATTCTCCCCGTGTGCTATCCGCCATTCTATGTTTAGTAAATACAAATATTATTTTAGTTACGATGAATTTTGAAATTACTAGATTGACTCACTTGTCTATCTATACACAAGTAAAATTATATGGTCTTAAATTTCCTTACGTACATAATTAAAACGTATGAACATATACAACGTGTTACAAAATACCCCGTAAAAAATATAATTAATTATCAAAGCCAAAAATGTTATCAACCCTAGTAAGCTGTCATGTCAGGGAACCAGATTATTTAACAGAAAGGCCTACGTACCTATTTTACCTAATAATTGTTTACTTTAATCGTTTTTCTATTATTCATTCATATAATATTATAAAGATGTGCTATCAATACAAGGATGTCGTTATACTCAAGTAATGGCTTCAAAAAAGGTCATGTTGAAAAAAAAATATGTTGCCAATTTCAAATCTTCTAATCGATATCCTACAACTGTTTCGAGTTTTTTTTCCAACATTTGGACATTTCTACCAGTTTTTTAGGTTGTTTCGTTAGGTTACGTCTTTTACATTTTTTGTCGTTCCGCGAATTAGGTAGAAATGTAGTACATTCTGCGTAGTTTTACTCTTTATTTTGACTGAAATAGGGTTTGCACATCAGTGAAAATAATAATATTTTTTAAGTTTTTTGGGGTATATTTTTTACGGGGTATTTTGTAACACCTTTATATGTATATTTCAACTCATTTCATTAAGACCTTTCATGTGATAATTACATATATTTATGTTTTCGGAAGTAAAAAATAATAATATTAAATAGCTATGTCACTCCCACAACTAAGACGAGTCTAAAGACATATTAAAGTCAAAATGCATCGAGGCGTTTAGGCTATATGTCGTGCCAAAGAAATATGCATACCATACCTACCTACATACTTACATACATACTTTCGAAAAACATAGGCCTCCTTCTGGGGAATTCGGGCAAAAAGGTACAGAGGTTTTGGTAAAAGTAGTAACTGAACGATCAGCCATTATCGATATTTAATGACTTGTTGAATGTTTTAAGAAAAAAATTCTTACTTCTTTCCTAAAGATGTTTAAAACTAATACAAGTCCTTGTTTATGTCCCACTGTTGGGCAAGGATCTTCATTCAAGATGAAGGGGCTTAGGCCATAAAAAACTTTATTTTACTTTAAGTACATGTCTTGCTTTGCCTAACGCTTAGTAACTATAAACCATGTAAGACAACTTTGATTTTCATTCGTTTTATATAGAGTTATTTAATTAGTGAAATTATGTACAGCTTGTTTAGAAATTTTGATCAAATTTTTACCCGAATTTAAAGGAGGAGGTTCTCAATTCGACTGTATACTATTTTTTTTTAATATAGGCAATGATTCCATCGTACATTCCATTCCAATGAAATTAACTTGTTATTGTTTCAAAACGTTAGCGTGGTACGAATAAAAACAACATTTTCCATTTGCAGTGTAAGTATGCTATGCGACGGCAATTGTATGTGATTTGGTTTCCAGGCAGTGCAACTAATTGCTTAATTGCGCTAGCAGAAGGACTATTTGTTATACTAGGTATATATATAAAAGCGCAAATCTTATAAATTATTTAAACGATAAATGCATCAATATATTTTTTCTTTTTTTATGATGACTGGCCAATCCTTCTATTGCAACCAATGCGATTTTATTCATGTCGTAATTTCGGGTTTTTCAATCAGCAAGATCTTCTAGGGCTGTTTGTTCAGGGTACATAGGCACGGAGATGTTCTTTTTGTTGTTTAACCGACTTCAAAAAAGGAGGAGGTTCTCAATTCGTCTGTATATACATATTTTTTTTTTCTATGTATGTTCGTGTATAACTCTGGCAATTATGAACCGATTTGAAAAAATCTTTTTTCCATCCATTCATTAATCCGTTAATTGGGTCCCTTAAAAAAATATTGCTTACGATTAAGTAGTTCCTGAAAAAACAAAAATGGTGACTGCGCAGGAGAACTGCAGGAATGCCTATAGATGACTTTATGTCGCTTTTTCCGGCAAAAATGGTCATAACTCTGGCAAATATTTACCAATTTCAATGATTCTTTTTTTATTCGAAAGAAAGAACCACTGTAAAGATTCTGTATGAATTTTGTCACAGCTGGATAAGAACTTACTGGAGGACCATGAACGATGTGGAGGAATTTATCTGGTAAAAACCATAAAACTGATGTTCTCCATTACATTACTCTGACAAATATGAACCAATTTCGATGATTCTTTTTTATTCGAGAGATTAAACTACTATGATGATTCCATGCAAATTTCATTCATCATCATCATCAGCCGGAAGACGTCCACTGCTGAACATAGGCCTCCCCCTTAGAACGCCACAATGAACGACCATTGGCTATTTGCATCCACCGGTTACCTGCGACGCGCACAATGTCGTCTGTCCACCTAGTGGGAGGCCTGCCTACGCTGCGTCTTCCGGTTCGTGGTCGCACTCGAGAACCTTTCTTCCCCAACGGTTATCGGTTCTTCGAGCGATGTGGCCTGCCCATTGCCACTTCAACTTGCAGATTCTGAGAGCTATGTCGGTGACCTGGGTTCTTCGGCGAATCTCCACATTTCGGATTCTGTCGCGCAAAGAAACTCCGAGCATAGCTCTCTCCATGGCTCGTTGTGTGACACTGAACTTCTCTAAAAGGCCAGCCGTTAGAGACCACGTCTCAGTACCATATGTCATCACTGGCAACACACACTGGTTAAAAACCTTCGTCTTCAGGCACTGTGGTATTTCGGACGAGAAGATATCGCGTAGTTTCCCGAACGCTGCCCATCCGAGTTGGATTCTTCGGGCGACCTCTTTGTCGAAGTTGGACCGACCTAACTGGATAGTTTGTCCTAGGTATACGTAGTGGTCAACAACTTCGAGTGTATCGTTCCCAACAACTACCGGTACGGGTGCAACATGGACATTAGACATGATCTTCGTCTTGTCCGTGTTCATTTTAAAACCCACCTGTTGGGAAACGCACAATTTCATTATGACCGGATAAATTGTTTCTGAAGAACAATTATGTAAAACTATGTAGACGATAATGCGATTATAACCTACCTAGATCATTTCACCGTCTTCGATGGTTCAATCTTTTAGTATGAAAATATCACTAAAAAGCAAAAATAAAATATTTAGAAAAAAAATTGAACCGACTTCAATAACACTGAAAAGTATAAAATAATTTAAATATTATAGAAGTTGGTGTTGGCGTACCTGCTGTGTATATTTAGCACCAACTTCAATAATATTTAAATTATTTTATACTTTTCAGTGTTATTGAAGTCGGTTCGATTTTTATTTTAAATTTTTTATAATAATTAATTATGTGTGTGTATTCGTGCGAAAAGTGACTTTAGTATCTATCATATAAACCTACGTTGACGTAACGGTGCATTTGGGTAATAAGCACAGTTCCCCACGGAAGATACACACCATCCATCCCTTGACATCGATCGTCTAATTGCATACATTAACATTTGTAATACTCTGGCGAATATACTACCTAAACGTTACTTAGCCATTATTTAATAAGATTACATGTCGCACACCCATCACGTTTGCTCCTTTTAACATTTAGATACTATAATATGTGTATTTAATCCACGGAAGATTGCCAAATTAAATTGCGTTAAATTTAATTAAAACACTGTGAGATACTACTTTGGACCAGCAACAAACAATTAAAACTTTTCGATAGAGTTACAGTTACGCTTTGGAATAATTATTATGACTAATTATTCCAAAGTGTAGACATAGATAGAACGTTAAAAAATTGCAGCTGCCATAAAAAGAGAAACTACATATAGGTACAGGTGAATTTTTCAAGTGGGCGTGGATGGCCTAATCCGAAACTTTAGGGAACAGCGAAAAATGCTCAAAGAAGTCATGGGACCGATTTAGATGAAAACTAAAACAGCATCATTCGATTTTTTAAAAATCAATATTCTTGGCCTTACAAAAAAAAAACACACGCCCTGTATTATTATACCATCTGATAGCATCGCTAATAAAGATCAAATTCTGGGAAGTAATGACATATAGAAAATTGAAGGAAAATGTTGAATTTTAATAAACTAATTCATATTTTCAAGCAATATCTTTGATACATACATTACCACCCGTACCTTATAGGAAATAATGCACAAATACATTCATATACAAAAATATTTATTTCAAGTAGGCTTAACGCTAGCACTTTTGATGGTCTTTTTTTTTTAAATAAAACCGGAGTCACAACGTGGCCTCAACTGTGAAGATCCGGCAAGAAACTCAGCGGGATTGTCAATTTTTCACTTTTTTCAAGCTTCGTTTGTCTTGATACAACACACTTCGCCACATTTTTATAAACACACACACGTAATGCAATCGTCTTCACAGCATTATATTATAATTTGATATTTGAATTACCTCTTCGCAGTATATTTTATCAGCGTAGCGCCACTCGCGGTTTGGTATGGCTAAGTTTAAATAGTTAGGCAAAAAAAACACAATCATCTTTCCATTATAGACAGACTAGACGGTCACTTATTCACCCCTTGTGGACATCCCTATAGTCCAGACGAAACGCCTTCTCGCCTGTTTGATAATAAAGTAAAAAGGTGTCTTTATGGTTAGAATAAAAAATACTACCGTAAGTACTACCGAGGGGGATGCGGTCTAAGATCATGTAAACATGAGTTTGTCACACATATTTTAACTAGGAATCCTGAGACAATAAAAGAAAAAAAAAGTATTTTCCCTCTTCAATGTAGGTTATAATTTAAAAAGTAGGTCAAGGAGTATCATTTGTAACAAAGGTCGGTCAGTGACAAGTAATGGCAGAAGTAAATGTTCTACAAGTGCATGAAAGCCTGCTAGGGTTAAACCCGAGGGTCGCATCATAAACGGACTTTTCATCAGAAATATTAAATAAATACGACTTTTAATTACTGAAATATTTTCATTAGCATCATAAAACTACGAAAAAGAGCATTCTAGTATTTAATCATACCGTGATATGCACTGTACCTACTAATTGCAACCGGCAATTCACCCTAATAAACTTAAAAGGCAAAGACCAAGTAAACGTTAAACTGATTGATTTCCAGGTTACTATTAGTGGTCCGGATTTTGTAAATGTATACAAGTAAATCACAGTTTTTCTGGCTTTAGGATTACACTTCACCGACCTTATTTGGGGACCAATGCTTAGACGAAGTCGTAGGCTAAAGTATGAAGACCTTACAGTATAAATATTAGCGTGACATAGGAAGCGTATTATTGTATGATGGTGTTGGTGACGAACAACCAAAACAATGTGTGACAATTTCGTAAGCTAGGCATAGGCCTAGCATAGTATAGCACATGCCAGTGGCACTCTCCTTAAAACAGCTGACAAAATTTTAATGTATGGAAACTAGCACAATCTTCAGGCAAGGGAAGGAACTAAATTTTAAGATTCTACTATAATTTGCCTAGATGGCGTTAAAAACGCAGTTTATATATTTTTATTTATTTAGTTTAATATTGTTTTTGTATATCTTCAATTTATTTGAGTAATGTTATATTTCGAATATTTATATTAAACTTCCATAATGTAATAATACCTATGCAACTGCCGGCCTCAATGGATTATTGTTGTGTGTGGGCCCCAAGTGGAACGCGCTCCGTATAGTATTGTACTATATCTGTGGTATTGTAAATTGCCTTTGGCGGTTACTATGGCAACTTAGGTTGTTATGTCATTTAAAAAAAAAAGACTTGTTTCATTGAAGATAAAAAGCTATAAACAATTATTGAAACTAAATATTTACAGTTTATTTACAAATATGTTTTTGAAGAATTCTGTTGTTCTGTGTCTGGGTGTTATTTATCTACTTAAGTAGGTATGTACTTATTTACAAAAACATTTATAAAAGCTAAAACAAGTCATTAAGAACATGGCATAAGTATTTATTTATAATAACATTTATACTACTCGTGAACTATTTCAGGTCCACTACATCATTGTCCTTAACCACAATGGCTTGAATTGGAAACATTTAATGCAAAGCTGTACTGAAACAAGAAACTCAAGTTAAGGGGATTGGACAATATATGTAAATAAAAGAGTACGATTGTGCGTCAGATATGTTTAGATAAAGTTATTGGTTACCAAGTAAACTTTTTACAATAAATATCTCTTTGTTTTGCCTTTAAACATGTTCCTTACAAATATTCATTCAACATAAAGCTTCATTTCCCGATACGTAAAATGATTATCAAAAAAGCGCCATCTGTTGGCACATTTTGGATTCCTGTGAAGTTACGCCATCTTTTGGCGAGGGTAAAATTAGTTTATTAAAAGTTGAACGTGAGTGACCCATCTATTCTTAAGTATATAGTGTATTATCTATGGTATAGCATGTTTGATGCTTATTTTACTTATTCTACGAATGTGTAGGTATAACATTATCATCAGCTGGACCTCCTCCTTAGTACAATTACAGCATGCGAATGTTAACGGACTGTCTAGCATATTAGTTTTCTTTAGCTAGGATTTGTAAAGTACCTAGCAAGAGTAAGTGCTAATTGAGTGGTAAAATAATATTTGGACGGACATTCGCTGGTACGAAGTGATTGAAAGCAAAAAGTGGTACAAATTATAAAGCATCAATTTTGGAATACTAGTTTTAGAATAAAGTCAAGTTAAGGTAATATGGGAATGGTTAGAACCATTCCCATGAGACTATATGCTCGTAATGTGTGCGCCTGATAGGGGTCCGGAAGTCCGCAGTTAGAAGTCTAAGAATAATAGAGACTATCTCCACGCTAGAATATCGGTAATATCGCTTGTTAGTTTAATGTTTCATGAAGTGTCATGTCATGTTCTTCACGTGAGGATAAAAAAGCAGGCGTATATCTACCTAAAACTCAAAAAAAATCGGCAAATAGGCTGCAAGAAAAAAAGTTTTGGAAAATCTGATCTATATCAACTGTATAAATCCTTGTATCAGAATGGCACTGTTTTTTTAGTGGGATATTTTTATTTAATGCAATATACATGTAACTTATGTAACATACAATATTTCTGTCGACTGTCCTATTCATCGTGTTCTCCTCTCTCAATATCAGATGTTAGTGCTTTTTTAAAAATTATAGTTACTTATGGTCTATCATTATCTTCAGGATATTAAACATGCGGGAAATATCTGTTGGCACGTACCAACGTAAATCTTCCCCTTTATTGGATCGCTAGCTGGTCAACATTGTCTCGGTAGAATCTCAGCATTTTTGTTATTTTACCCTACATCCATTTTAATATCCACCATTCTGTTACCGTCAATTTTCCATAGCTTAGTTGACTCAACCTTTCTCTTAGACGTAATCGATCAACTCCGCCTAACAAAAGTTACGAGAGCCGAATTTTATGCTCTGTTGTGCAATTGCTTTAATGATCGTTGTAGTAATAATTTGTTTGTTTTAATAACTTAATTGTAGTTCAGTCACAGTGTAAGTTTTCTTGATCTTAAGTACATACTACTAAAATTGATAAGAAGATGCTCTGCCTGGTTGCTATTTTGGTAACTTAAGCCGGATATATTGTGTCATTTGTGCATATCTACACTGCGCTGAAATCCATCCAAGGATGCACCGTGCAATCCATCCGACACAAATAGTAAGCTCCAAAGTTAGCCTGTTAATCTAGCAAATATTCTGCAGGACATTTCTTTTTACTTCGTAATAGTCGATTAGTGATTCTGGTCGGGAAGTCGTCAACAATGGTTGATGGAGATTTAAATTGTCTCACAATCGTCTCTTCCGGCGCGCTCCTACGGTTAAGGCCGCGTGGACCCCGCCCGGCGGGCAGTGGCGGCGGGACCGAGGTGACAGGATCCCGCACGCCCCCGCTGCCGGCTTGTCATACGATTGTCCTCCACCAAATGCCCACTCGACAAATAGTCTCGATGGTTACGCACTCGAGACTGCCATTCGAAGTCTTTCATTATATTACGTTAAGGAACATCATTGTTGTGCTTGCATCTATGGGAAATATTCTGACTTCCTTTTCGAAAGCTGAAATAGCTATCTTTGTTTATATAGATTTCTACTACAATAATCAATCCTTCTGATTTTCTCAATACTTGTGTAAGAAAGTTTATTCTCACTTCTCACGATATGACGCAGTAATACACGGTATGCTGTCATGTTCACCAGGTCAACGTGACATATTGTTTAATCGTATTCAATTCTGACACTTCTTTACCGCTGATTTGAATGGATACAAACATAAATATGTTGACTACCAGCGTGGTGAAACGAATTGTCCATAAAGTTATTCGTGATTTAAGTACCCAGCCGTTCCGCTTAAGGTGAACTCAAACAAATCGTGGCAGTTTCCATTGATGGGATTGTTGAGAGCTTTGTGGAAACTAATAATTATGCAGCGGAGTCGTTCTCGGCTTTGTCGGGTTAAGTGGAATGAGCCCTCCACCCTCACTCAACCCTATTCGTTATATTTTCCAGCTGCTTGTAAGCTCTCGTAGCGTTTAATAAGAATATATCCGCGTAGAACTAATGCTTGCTCGTACTTACTAAAAGCTTCGACTGGTACATACCTTTTAAGTTTCTAAAAAACTATAGTGATATTATGAGTACAAGTATCAAAACATCACTTTATTTTCATTTTGAAACCTCGAGTGGTGTCTGTATCAATATGTCGACAACACTACAACATTACTTATAATCGAAGCGGAACTATTGTCTTGCACGTAATTATCGTATTCTTTTTGTTGATAGGAAATGAGAAAGTTTGCGTTTGTGTCTATTGTCGCTCGGGAAATATGTGGATGTCATGTTGAGTAAGAAAATATTTTGTTGGACTTATGCACTTCTATCAACCATACTGTGGTACCTTATAATAATAATATAAAAATACACACGGCCACCTGATCCAAAACTAGGCAGAGCCTGAACTATGGATACCATAAAACGATACTAATAATTATATATTTTTTTATAATAAACTAGCTGACCCGCACAGCTCCGCCCGTGCTCAGTTTGTGTTAACAAAATTTTTAATATCATACATTTGCGTTGAATACATAACCTATTTTTTTAAAGTCGGTTAAACACTGGGAACCACTATTTACTTGCCCTCCGAAGCATGGATACGCTTAATTCAAAAACTATCAAACGCTCAGTGAGCGTATGTAATGACGTTGCCTAACATTGTTTAATCTGATCGATTGCCACATATTGATAACAACTGTATATGAGTGTTTCCTAATTAGTATTTATTATAATTATAATAAAAATTGATAAAATAGGACCATGCTAATAACCAAGTAAACATTTTGACTTTAATTCCCTCTCCCAAAAGAACCGTGCTGGATTACGGGATAAAAATTATCCTATGTCCTACCTACCTCGTAGTATTAACTCAAATCATGCCAATTTTCATTTGACTCCATTCAGTAGTTTCGGCGTGATGCGCGACCATGATACAGATAGACACACAGACAAAAATTAAAAAAATACAGCTTTGGCTTCAGTATTGGTTATTATAGAATGCACTCCAAAAATAATTATCAAAATATCTTCAATATACAGAATTGGACCTGTTACGGTTTTATTATAAGTATAGATATGAAGTTGGTTAAAAACACCCAGACACTTGGTGGGAATCGAAACCACGACCCATTGGGTAGCGGCCAGGGTCTAACCTTTGGACCAACAGACCCGTTCTTATGAAGCCGAAACTCCATTAGCGGATTTAATGGTCTAGGATTACAGTTGTAAATAGCTTACTACGGTTTAATTTTTGCTATCGAATGCTTGTCATTTTTCTCAATATTTCGATATTTACGATAATAGTTTATGGTTTTTTGTGAATTTTCAAACGTTTTTCTTCACATGACATTCACAGACCATGTTTTGACTCAACCAGATTTTTATTGTTTTTTTTTGGTGGAGTTCTTTATAGCACGTTCTGATTTGTTTGCCGGCTGACGGGGCTAGACCGAAAAATGTGAACAATAAAAAAAGGTGAGCTAATTAACACAACTTGAATCAGTAGCACACCACACACAGAAGCATTGACAGTGTCAGTTGTGTTTGAATTTTATTAAATAATCGCATCAAAATAATCGAAAATATTATTATGTAAATTATAGAAATACACAAGTATAAATTTAAAAATTAACTAACTTGAAATAACATTACTATGAACGTAAAAAAAAAAAATATTGGATATATTAAAAGATCGGGTGGAAAACCGGTACTTTTAGTCCTCCAGAAGTTATTTAATTCCGTCTTACTCGAGGGTACTACGCCAGAAGCATGGCACGGGAGTGTGGTGGTTCTCTTCTTCAAAAAGGTGATAACACTTTATTGAAGAATTATAGACCCATCTCACTCCTGAGCCATGTATACAAGCTGTTTTCGAGAGTCATTACGAACCGTCTCGAACGCAGGTTTGATGACTTCCAGCCTCCCGAACAAGCCGGGTTCCGAAAAGGCTTTAGCACCGTAGACCACATACATACGCTCCGCCAGATTATACAGAAGACCGAGGAGTATAATCGGCCATTATGTCTAGCGTTTGTGGACTACGAGAAAGCCTTTGATTCAATCGAGACCTGGGCAGTATTGCAATCTCTCCAGCGGTGCCACATTGACTATAGGTACATCGAAGTGTTGAAGTGTTTGTACAGCAACGCCACCATGTCGATCCGACTACAGGAAGAGAGCACGAAACCAATCCCATTGCAGCGAGGTGTGAGACAGGGAGACGTTATTTCTCCGAAACTGTTCTCAAACGCATTGGAGGACGTTTTCAAGCTCTTGGACTGGTACGGATTCGGCATCAACATCAATGGCGAATACATCACTCACCTTCGTTTTGCCGACGATATAGTCATTATGGCAGAGTCGCTGGAGGACCTCAATACGATGCTCAGCGACCTCAGTAGCGTTTCCCAACAGGTGGGTCTTAAAATGAACATGGACAAGACGAAGATCATGTCTAATGTCCATGTTGCACCCGTACCAGTAGTTGTTGGGAACGATACTCTCGAAGTTGTTGACCACTACGTATACCTAGGACAAACTGTCCAGTTAGGTCGGTCCAACTTTGACAAAGAGGTCGCCCGAAGAATCCAACTCGGATGGGCAGCGTTCGGGAAACTACGCGATATCTTCTCGTCCAAAATACCGCAGTGCCTGAAGACGAAGGTTTTTAACCAGTGTGTGTTGCCAGTGATGACATATGGTACCGAGACGTGGTCTCTAACGGCTGGCCTTTTAGAAAAGTTCAGAGTCACACAACGAGCCATGGAGAGAGCTATGCTCGGAGTTTCTTTGCGCGACAGAATCCGAAATGTGGAGATTCGCCGAAGAACTAAGGTCACCGACATAGCTCTCAGAATCTGCAAGTTGAAGTGGCAATGGGCAGGCCACATCGCTCGAAGAACCGATAACCGTTGGGGAAGAAAGGTTCTCGAGTGGCGACCACGAACCGGAAGACGCAGCGTTGGCAGGCCTCCCACTAGGTGGACAGACGACATTGTGCGCGTCGCAGGTAACCGGTGGATGCAAATAGCCAATTGTCGTTCATTGTGGCGTTCTAAGGGGGAGGCCTATGTTCAGCAGTGGACGTCTTCCGGCTGATGATGATGATGATGATTAAAAGATCGCTATCTACTAAGCATTCATGCTCGCACCTACAGTAGACTTTCAATGTGGCAATATGTAAAAACCATTAAAATTGTCCGGATATTGAGGTAACATTTTTTTATTGGTCCCCAAATGACATATTATAAAATTCAGCTTTTATACTATAGCGAAAGTATAATTAGAATTTATTAAAGTTTAGGGGTGTCTGGCAGGGGGTAGCAACTGTCATAAGTGTCCGGCAATAGATGACGAGATTTCTAGTTATCCCGAAGAAAATATAAAAAAAGACTAAAGAATTTAAGGTACAATTTTATACACCTTTACTAACTGTTACCTGCCCAAGTAACCACAACACAAACTCTATAGTCGCTGGTCGTTCTAACCTGTATGGGGACATACACAGAAATGCTTTGAGCATTTATAAAATAACGAAGGTCTGGCCGTCGTGGGCTCTTGCTCTACATCAAGTAGCGATTTTTCACGAAACTAATCTTTGTCGAGAGTTTGTCAGGTTTTGTTCCCCATCCAAACTAGATGGTGTGAATCACAATTAAATGTATTTTATGAGTTTCCAAGCAGCAAAGCTAGGAAGTGGATACTTTGTAACAAAAAAGGAACAACGTTCACCTCTATTGTTTTTGTTATATTTGACGTGATCGAGCTGTCTTGACGTAACTTAATTCAGCACATAAGCCGGAATGTGTGTTTATCAAAAAAAGACACAATCTTACATTGAGACAATGGTTACTGGTAACTGCGGTACGCAATTCGTTGTGATAATATTAAACACTGTGTACACGCACGTTGCCGTGTTATTTACACCTGCATACTATGATATTATTTTGGTAGACACATGATACTATTTATATCTTAGATTATTGACGTTCTGATGTATATGACGCCGATATTTATCATGGGTATTGGACATCATTCATTTAGTACCTTTAAATAAATGTTTAGGTCTAAACAGCTAAGTAGCACTTTAAACCTAAACAGAGAGTGAGTAGAGTTTATAGTTTGACGGCGATGACGTGAATTTCTAGTAAAATTTGCTACATAAAAGTATACTTAGATGGCAAAATTTAACATATATTTATGGTGACTTTTGCAGTTTACCTGAGGCTAAATCACTTTCTATTGGACTGTATATGCACTTTAAAACAGTCTCCTACATAAACGGGTTCATTTTTCCATATATAATTAACTAGCTGACCCGCGCAGCTCCGCCCGCGCTTTTATTAGGTACTATTTGCTCCCCTTTTCTCCCTCCTCCCTTGATTTATTTCTCTCTCCATCTCTCTCTTATAAGAAAAATCTAATTCTATGCTCTCTCTCTCCTCTCTCTTTCCCCGTCACACTCCCCCCTTCCTCTCCCCGTTTTCCCCTCTCTGAACCCCCTCCCCCTGTCTCTTCTCCCACCTTGCTCCCCCTCACTCCGCCCTTGCTACATCTTAATCCCCCTACACCTCACCCCATCACCCTCTCCTCGAATCCCCCCCCCTCTCCGGCACCTTCTTCTCGTTCTATATATCCTCGTCATGGTATCTGTGATTCTAACCCACTTGAACCCCTGCAGCTGTCGCATCGCCACATAAGAGTGGGGACCTGGGCCCTGCAGTGGAATCTGCACCAAATACCCCTCAGTGCGCATTATAGCCCCCTTAAACCTGGCACCATCATAACGGGGATAGGGGTCGTAACCCTGTGACCGTCCTCCTCGGAGTTGCCGCCGTCACCCATCTATGTAATGACCTTGCCTAACGTTGCTTAACCTAGTAGCATGAAATATACTTTACGAACTATTCTCAGACCTACCCGATATGCACACAAAATTTCATACAAATCGGTTCACCCATCTATATAATGACATTGCCTTATGTTGCTTAACCTTAACCTATAGGTAGGAACAGCGTTCACAGCTATTTTTTAATTGGTGTAAATATTAGTGAAGTTTACTTTATATTGAAGAAGGGACAAATTCATGCTAACAAAAATTTATTAATAGATAATTATTTCTATAAAAAGTAAAAGATAAAAAAATGTTTATTGTGGGTTATCCCTAAGAGATAAACATATACCATCGAGGACTTTTTTGTAGCCCTTGTAAAGGTGTACAATACTGTAGTAGATTATTTTGATCTATCTCGTAAGGTACAGCCAGCGTTTTCAATGTAAGCTCAAAAAAATGTGTTTATTTACGACATCACATTAGAAACCTCTAAAATTATCAGTGTTTCTCTACTATATTAAACATGTATTATACATATAAACCTTCCTCTTGAATCACTGTATCTATTAAGAAAAACCGCATCAAAATCCGTTGCCTAGTTTTAAAGATCTAAGCATACATAGGGACAGACAGACAGCGGGAGCGACTTTGTTTTATAATATGTATAGATGTATAGATGCACGTCAATTGCAAACATAGGCATCGCTATTATAATACAATCCTTTGCAAAAAAAAAAAACGGGCACCTTACAGTCATTGGCTTTTCTATGGATAGTATTAATATATTTAGTATTTCATTAGCTTAGATGACTAGAAATGTCTTATTATCAATGAGAATATAGGTTTTAACACTTAAATCCTGGAATCGGTGTTTCAGTTAATGAAAACAGAGAGCCGTGTTAAAATTAACATTTTTATGGGTATAGTGAAATTAAGACTAAGAGATTTATTATGGAATTTTAATAAAAAAAGACATTAAATAATAAACATTAATAATGAGTGTGACCTCCTCTTGCAGCGATTACGGCATGTAATCTTCTTGGCATGCTTTCCACTAAACTTTTGATGGTGTCCTGTGAAATGTGTTCCCATTCAGCCGAGGTCACACGTTTCAGCTCCCTGATGTTTTGTGGAGGTGGTTGGACAGATCGTACTCGCCTTTTTAGGAGGTCCCAGACGTGCGCAATGGGATTAAGGTCGGGACTCCGCGCTGGCCAATCCAAACGACGAATACCGACCTCTTGCATATACGCATTTACAGCGCCAGAACGGTGGGCCCTAGCATTATCGTCCATGTAAATGGCATCTTCACCAATTACAGCCAGTGCGCGTTATGTATGTTGACAAATGATTTCTGTTATGTACCTTTGCGCATTTAGTGAGCCATTTTCAATGAATATTATCTCAGTACGACAGCTAGAACTTACGCCCGCCCAAAACATAACGGACCTCCACCATAAGGTGTGATTTCTTCAAAACACACGTCGGTATAGCGTTCTCCTGGTCTTCGTAACACTCGCCGACGTCGGTCCTCACCATGCAGACAAATTCGAGCCTCATCCGAGAAGAGTACGTTACTCCAGTTACGTAGTGTCCAAGATAGGCAATTTCTAGCGAACCCCAATCGAGCAATGCGGTGCTCACGGAGTAACTTAGGGGCCCGCGCTGGTCGTCGACTGCGTATATCAGCTGCTAAAAGCCTCCTCCTCACAGTCCATAGGCTAACTTGCGTTCGTCGCACCTCTTCAAGGTTTCTTTTAAGGCCTATGTAACTGCATTTGCGGTTCCTCAGCGCCTGAGTCACTAAAAAGCGGTCGTCTCGTAGTTGTGTGCAACGTTTTCTCCCAGAACCTTGCCTTCTCTGAACGGAACCTGTCTCTTGGTATCGAGTCCAGGTTCTTTGGACGGTTGAACGACTCACGTTTAACCGCTGTGAGACGTAACACCAGTGCCTGATTAGCCATATAGCAGAGGTCAGCAAAAGCTACGGGCCCTGCGCCTCAGGGGGCCCCGCACATATAGCAAAGAAAAAAATATCAAGTAAATAAGATGAGGTCAAGGGCCCTTTGCTCATATTTGCTACGGGCCCCGCGCTGGCTTAATCCGGCACTGCGTAACACTGGCTACACCCCTCTTCCAGCAGTGCTATAATTTTACTAGCTCTTATTGCTTTTTCTGCCATTGCAATAGACACAAAGATATTTGTTTTAAGTCACAAAAAGGCAGGATTATGCGCCAAACATAAATTATTCTACTAAAAAATAAGTTATAAAAACCGGTCAAGTGCGAGTCGGACTCGCGCACCGAGGGTTCCATACCATCTTTGGACGTATTAAAGTAATTTTACTATTCATGTAACACCTCAGATAGCAAAAAAAAAACCAAACCGCAAAACTAAGTTTGTTTGACGAGGTTTTTTTTGGATTACTAAAAAACTGTACTACTTAGATAGATCATTTTATTTTTCCTGTAAAATATAGATAGACATGCATTATCCATAATTATTTCAGAATTTTCCCTCCACAAACTTCGGAGATAAGGGGGGGGAACGGTATTTTTTTTGACATTTTTGGTTATCAGCCAAAAACTACGTCACATAAGCCAAAATAAAAATCTGTTTTGAGATGTGCAAATGAAGCCCTTTCATATGATACCCCACTCGATTTAGTAGTCTCACTTTAAAATTTTGATGACCTATTTCGACCGCCATTATAAAAAAAGTAAAAGGAAAAATATATTTTTTTTATTTGCGATGAGGTTGGGTAATTAAGATCTAAAACTATTCCAAGTTTCAAATCGATAGCATCAGTGGTTCCTGAAATATATAGGTGTGACAGACAGACAGACAAAGTCAGACCATAAGGGTTCCTTTTTTACCTTTTAGGTATGGAACCCTAAAACGAAGTTAATTTTAGTTACCTTATAACCTTTTACCCGAAAACCCGTGAAAAGTAAGTAAAAAGTCACTAACTGAAAAAGGGATTATTATTGTTAAAAACAAAGGTTTCGAAATTGGAATGAACTTTTTTTCATACGCAGACTGTTTATTAAGTGCCAGTAATATAGTTTGGCTATTAAAACCTCCTTAGAACTAAATTATTACCAACTAGCTGACCCACGCAGCTCCGCCTGCGCTATTTTTACGTTAACTAAACTTTTAATAACAGACATTCGCATCGAATACATAACCTCCTTTTTTATAGTCGGTTAAAAACTGGGACCCACTTTTTATTTGCTCTCCGAAGCACGGACCCGTTTAGTTCAAATGGCGTTAAACGGTCACCCATCTATTTAATGACCTTACCTAACGTTGCTTAACCCGATCGATTACAGAACCTTGATAACAACTCTCTATGAGTGTTCCCTTACTAATATTTATTATATTGTAAAGAAAAATTGATACAATCTGACTAAGCGTATAACCAAGTACCCATTTTGACTTTAATCCCCTCTCCCAAAAGAACCGTGCTAGATTACGGGATAAAAAGTATCCTATGTCCTACATCGTAGTAAGATCTCAAATCATGCCAAGTTTCATTTGAATCCATTCAGTAGTTTAGGCGTGATGCTCAGCCGTGATACAGACAGACAGACAGACAAAAATTAAAAAAAATACATTTTCGGCCTCAGTATCGGTTATAGAATGCCCTCCAAAAATAATTTTCAAAATATCTTCAATGTACAGAATTGGACCTGTTACAGTTTTATTATAAGTATAGATAATGTAGAAAAATCAAAACCGCCCGTTTTTTTGCAAAGGAGTGTAATATGTTCATTGTTACTGTTCTTTACAGTGTTTATATACCTCACTTGGTGCCTTGAATTGTAGCCATCCATAATCCATCTGAAAAAATAATATGTGGCTTATAGGAATAGATAGTAGACAGTTGCAACCAGGTTGTAACTTGTAACACGCAATTTGTGACAAGCGTGTACGCACATCGAATGTTAGCAAGGCAGTGTACGTTGCGGGCAGGAAGGCGCCTGACGGCAACTATTTAATCCCCATGCACCGCTGGTTCACGCCAATAAAACCGGATATAAAATGTCCGTCGATGGATGCATTTTAACTGCCCATAAAACTACCACTGAGCCCTAATTGTCGAGTAGCTGGTCTCCCTTTCTCGAGAACGTCTGTTCGCATCATGAGCAGAATTTTTACGAGGTTCAATGGTCATTAAATTAAACAGACTGGCTAACTACACTGCGCCATCGATCCCACTAATAATTTTAGGTTTACAACTAAACAGTTACATATTCGCGCTAAATAAAATTCTTCCCCATTAACAAGAATTTTGTGTATTTTCTGTTTTAAAGATCATCGTTATCGTTAGTATGTAATACTCGTAACTGAAGTCTAGATCTAGACGGAGAATTCGTCCATACAAATATGATAATTTTAAGGTCGCCGAAGAGACTAAGATAGTAATAATGGTTAAACATCAGGTAAAAATATTGATAGGTTGTTGTTAGTTATTATATGCTCATCGTTTTTATAACAAGAATTACTTCAAAGCATTGGTTACAACATTCATCAACTGTGTTCTTAAGCGATCGAAGTGACGTTAAACATAGACGCTGTACGAAGTCTTCACTCTGTGAACACGTTCAGGATCACACTCGCCATTATATCAGATTTGAAAATCCTTGTTAGAGAACACTGATTCCTATTCTGATTAAGAATTATTAGTGCGTGAGTCTATTAAAACCATTTCAACAACTAAGTGACTACCTGATCCTAATTTTGGCTTACCGGCTTCGAATCCCGTGATGAATATAATTACTGTAAGATTTCGAAATACTGTAAACCCTCTGCGTAGATTGGACCGACAATAATAATTAAAGAAGGGTTTTCCAGACAACTGTGGCATTATCCTGTAAATTAATCTCAAGGTCACAGCAGTAAAATATAACCGTTATCTATATTAATAAAAGAGCAGGGTGTTTTCTAGGAATCACGATACAGCAAAAACCATATTACGTACAATCTAGAAATTTGGAACCAACATTATTCAAATAGTCTAGGTGAACAATAAGAACGGATTTTTCGAAATTCCATACCTAAGTGGGTCAAATGGGCTCCCAAAGTTTGTATGGAAAAAAAATTTTTTTTCGTCACACGGACATGGAACTTTGTCAGTGTATTAAACAAAAGAAATAAAGAAACACGTGTATCACACTTTTTGAAAATCGACCCTTATACGGATTTTAGCCTGGTTTTTGAGTATGCAACGCGGAAAAAAAAAATCACACTGTATTGCTGAAATTTTGCGAATACATTAATCAAATTATAGCAATCTAAGTGCAAATAATCATTTTTTGGAAATCAACTCCTAAAGGGGTCCAATTGAGGTCCAAAAAATGTTTCTTGACCTACAATCATAAAACTTAGTTTATATATTGCACACAAGAATTTAAGAAACCTATTTCCAGCATTTTTTGAAAAACTACCCCTAAGCTTTTTTAATGGGGTTTCAAAGTTTGCACAAAGAGGATTTCTATTTCATCCTATAATGCAGCTAGAGTAACGAAACTCGGTAAATAGACTCAACACAACAATTGAAAAAACTAATTTTGAGCATTTTTGTAAAATCAACCCCTAAGTGGGTCAAATGAGCTCCCAAAGTTTGTATGAAAAAAAAAACATCACATCATCATTCATGAAACTTTGTCAGTGTACACAAAGTGTACATAAAGAAACAAGTGTATTACAAATTTTTGAAAATCGACCCGTATAGGGATTTGAGTTGGGACTGGTTTTTGAGTATGAAACGTGAAAAAGCTTAGACATACTGCATTGATGAAATTTTGCGAATATATTTATCAAATTATAGCAATCCATGTGTAAACATGATGTTTTGGGAATCATCTCCGAAATGGGTCCAATTGGGGTCCAAAAAATGTTTTTCGACCTACAGTCATAAGACTTAGTTTATATATGTATTGTACACAAGAATTAAAGAAACCTATTTCCGGCATTTTTCGAAAAACAACCCCTAAGGTATAATAATATCAAGGGGTTAAAAATTTTGCACAAAGAAGGATTTCCATTTCATGCTATAATGTAGCTAGAGTAACGAAACTCAGTAAATAAAATCGACGCAACCATTGAACAAACTAATTTTGAGCATTTTTGCAAAATCAACTCCTATGTGGGTCAAATGGGCTCCCAAAGTTAGTATGGAATTTTTTTTTTCATCACACGGATATGAATTTTTTTCAATGTACTAAGCCAAAGACATTAAGAAACACGTGTATCACAACTTTTTCAAATTCGACCCGTAATGGGGTGTTAGCATGGTTTTTGAGTATGAAACGCGGAAAAAGAATATCATGCTGCATTGATGAAACTTTGCGAATACATTTATCAAACTAAAGCAATTATTGTATAAATAATATTTTTTTGAAAATCACCTCTAAGGGGTCCAATTGGGAACCTAAAAATGTTTTTCGACCTACAGTCATAAGACTTAATTTATGTATTCTACACAAGAGTCTAAGAAAATTTTTTGCGGCATTTTGCAAAAAACAACCCCTGACCATAGTGGGGACCATTTAATGGGGTTGAAAAGCTTACACGTAGATCGACTTCCATTTAAGGCTATCATACAGCTAGAGTAACGAAACTTTGTACATAATCTCAATACAAAAATTGAATAAACTAATTTTTAAGCATTTTTCGATAATCAACTCCTAAGTGGGTCATATGGGGTCTCAAAGTTTGTATGAAAAAAAAATTTTTTTTTCACCACTCTAACTTCACACATAATGCAGCTAGAGTAACGAAACTCAGTACATAGACTCAACAAAACAATTTAACAAACTAATTTTCAGCATTTTTCGAATATCAACCCCTAAGGGGGCCAAATGGGGTCTCAAAGTTACTATAGAAAAAAAATATTCATCGCATGAACACGAAACTTTATCAGTGTACTGATAAAACATGTGTATCATAATATTTTTTTAAATCAACGCTTGAAGGGGTTTAAGCATGGTTTTTGAGTAGCAAACGCGGAAAGAAAATCATGCTGCACTGATGCAACTTTGTGAATAAATTCATCAAGTTAACGCAATTTATTTTGAAAATCAACCCCTAAAAGGGCCCAAAAAATGTTTTTTGTCCTACAGTCTTCAGTCAGTCAGACTTATTTTATGCATTGCACACAATAATCTAAGAAACTTATTTAATGCATTCTTCAAAAAACAATCCCTAAGGTTCTTTTATGAGGTTGCAAAGTTTGCATGAACAAGAATTTTCATTTTAGCTACAATGCTGCTACAGTCACAAAACTCAATAAATAAACTCAACAAAATAACAAACAAATTTTCTGCATTTTTCGGAAATCAACCCCTAAGTGGGTCAAATAGGGTATCAAAGTTTGCAAAAAAATATTTTTCATCAGACGGACACAAAACTTTTGTCATCATAAGAAGTTAAGAAATATGTCTGACACATTTTGATTTGAAAATCAACACTTTACGGGGTTTTTTAGTATCAAACGCGAAATCATGCTGCATTATGGACACTTTGCGGATACATTACATTCGTCATATTGAAGTAATCCATGTAATCCAATTGTTTTTAAATTAACTCCTAAAACCGTTCAATTGAGTTCTAAAAAATATTTTATTCCTACAGCCACACGACATATTTTATGTATTGCATACAAGAATCTAAGAAACCGTTTCCGAGATTCTTTGAAAAATCCCTAAAGTTTGCGTGAAGAAAGATCTCCATTTACCTAATGCGACTATGGTAATGAAACTCAGTGAATGAACTAAACAAAACTATTGAATAAACTAATTTCCAGCATTTTTCGAAAATCAACCGCTAAGGGCGTCTACCAATGGGGTTACCAAATGGTTTCCACTTAACAACTTCATAAGTTGTTTAATGGAATGGCAAAATAAGTACTATATCTTTTTAAATAAAGAAGTAAATATTTAAGAATTCCATTTCTTACACATATAATAACTTACACAAAAATACAGGCTACATACTTGATACATATTAGATCAGGGTTAATAAAAGTGTGAACAATATCGTTAGTGTAAACAACGTTTTAAAAACCTCGATCCATAATTCAAAACACGTTTGAGTAACAAAGTAAACGCGAGCGAAGCCGCGGGCTACAGCTAGTACTTACATAAATATGCAATATTTGCTTAAATATCAGAAATAATGATATCTTGGAATTATCCCAATTGAAGCCCTTATTGCTGGCTGCCGAAACGGCTGCTAGAACTGGTAACAATACTGCTACTGGTATGAGGCTTGCTCCCTGGTGCTTTCGGTGGCTTTTGGTGCACTGCACTGTATATGAGAGTGATAGTATAAAGTGCATAAGAATCTCGAGTTTGGCATAAATGTGGTGGAAATCTGTCGGTTCCGATTGGTCGCCGTCGCGTGCAGAATGCGCCTCGCTCCGGCGACACTGGCAACGGTCTCATGCACCGGAATCTTCACATCTTCTTCTATATACATAATTTATGTGTTCATCAATAGACGGTAAACGTGCGTTACTGACCTATTTACATCGAGAATGAATGGAATATTTTTTTCATCTCTCTTGTTCGGAAAGTTTAACTTTCATGGGTGCCGGGTGGTAAGAACAAGAGCACAAGATACGCAGGTTTCTCCGAAAATTTCAAACATAAATATGCCCGACAAAACATTGAACATTTCTTTTTCAAATTGTTCTAATTTTACTTTATATTTTAACTGATTATCCTTATATATCTGTTTTGTAAAATATGTGTAGTATTTTACTTTCCTCACAGTCTAAATGAAAAGACTCGTGTGAAATTACCAATTTCACCTTCAAAACTGTTCAGAATAATCTCTGGTGAAATGGTTCACTTTCAATCGTTGGTTATCAATCTACTATTTACTGATTGATGCACCATTTTTTAACCGGCTTCAAAAAGAAGGTTCTCTATTCGACGCGTATGTATGTAATATGAATAAAAATGCGTAATATTAATATATGTTAGTCTATGTGGGCTTCTAAACAAATATACTAAATTGTAGGAGTGTATTTATGTATGTAGGTTTGTCCGCGGATTTCTCAGAAACTACAGGTCCGATTTCAATAATTATTTTTGCAATAGTTAGAATATTTTTCAAATTAGGGTAGAGTACAAGTTTCATCAAAATCGGTCCAGTAGTTTAAGAGATATAAACTTTTTATGTTTTCAGTAAGTTACTGTAACGTAGACGTTCGAGTTGCGTTATAGTGTTGACACCTATTTTGCTAAAATAAAAGTCACTAAAACGTGTTAAATAAACTATTTTTTCAAAAATAAAAACCGACCTCAAAGTAAATTATCTAAAAAGCATAAAATAACGAAAATATATTGAAGTCGGTGTCAGCTCGTAGGTCGTGCTAGTCTTAGTTAACATGATGTGCTAGCACCGACTTCAATATATTTTCGTTATTTTATGCTTTTTAGATAATTTATTTTCAAGTCTGTTTTTATTTTTGAAAAAATAGTTTTTTCTAATTAGGATCTTATCTCTATCTCTGTAGAGGTGCTGTTGGTATAGCTAAGTCATCCACAAGATAACATCTGACAAAGGAGCTTTAAGGTTTTGGCAGACAGCGGACGGGACGGGATTGCGACGGGACGCTAGCGGGTCGGTGAAGCGGCGTGGATGTCACGCTGGGGGCGTGATACACCTCGCACTGTGACCCATCGGACTCGGCGCGATTTCTCGAGTATTTCGATAAATGTCTTCAGACGTGGAAGCTGTGTTGCTGCTTTCGTTTGCGTTGGCAAAAAACGGCTTTAACGGATATTGTCCCTTTTCCTCGTCACGGTGGACGCAACGGTGACGGTGATGTGGTCCGTCGCGCCCGACGTCTTGGTGTGACATATTATATATTAACTGGTACATTACAACTCTTCACGTCCCGTCGCCGTCCCGCTGTCTGCCGAAACCTTTACTGTGATTATATTATTGAACTGAATAAATAATGAAACTATATCATCTTTACATAGTAAAACAAAGTCGCATTCCGCGTCGGTCTGTATATCCGATTACTCCTTAACCACACAATGGATTTTAAGCGTTTTTCACCATCAGTTAGATAATTATTTACTGAAGGTATATATTTATGTATGTATATGTAGTTTTTTATATTTATAAAAAAGTACATATACCTATATGTACACCAATAATTTATTGGCAAATACTTTTTTTTGTGTACGTGAATACTGCACATTAAGATGAAACACCGAACAGAGAAGATGGCATTTCAATGAGAAGATTGCTGGATGTTACCGGCTTGCAGGATCCCGTGAAAAATATATTTTTTTAACATAATATAAGCCATTGCTTGACTGCAGTTCCACCTGATGGAAAGTGGTGACGCAACCGGGGATGGTAAAGCACATTAGCTTATTAAACGCAATATTCACTCTAGCCTTGAAGACACCCACCCACATTATAATCGATCGGAAAAACTGACGTAGGCAAACTGTTCCAGTCCTCAGCTGTACCTACGTATTATAAATGGAGGATGAAGCAAATCGCTTATTCCGGACTGAAGGAACGTTCACCACGTAAGAATGTGTATTCGGCGTGCTTCTCGTCGCCTGATGATATAAAGAGGAAGGTGGAATCAAGTTGTGTATCTCCTACGCACACTCCAAAATACATTCTGTGGAATACTGAGAGGCTAGCTACTCTGCGCCTGTGCTCTAGGCTTTGTTAATTGAATCTTTACTAACCCAGTATCGCTAATAACTAAGTCCAAAGATGCTGATGGCATTTCGCAGCACCAGCCCATGTTTCTCCGCACACGACCAGACTTACGGTTTATACATCAACAGCTGTCCCGGTGTGAAGTACCGCTAGACGCTCGCAAAAAAACCTAACTTCCTAGGAGTTACCTTAGCCTTGGACTCAATGAACCGCCCAAAGTTAAGGTTCGAGGAAATAATTAAATCCAAAACTAACCATAGCTCTGCAAGGCCTTGAGATACTGTAATCGAAGATTGGTCCAACAAAAATAACTAGGAAGATAAGTTGGACATCGGGATAAAAATGACATAAGAACATTTAACACCTTAATTCTCCCATGACCATGGGTGCTGCAGAGTATTAGAAACGACGGGATACTAAAAATCCAAAATAATAGTGAATTTTACTGAACCTTAGGATGTATTACATTTAAATAAAATATGATCGACAGTGACATCGCGCTGTGGATTTCATAGACCACATTTTTGTTACATGTCGTGATCTTTTTAGAGATTGCAAGGAGATTTCAACAACTCGTGATATTTCGTGTGACAGACAAGTACTTATGTACTTTTGTGTTCGCAAAATACAGGAATTGCGGGAACTTTCTTTGAATTAGACACGCAAATCGCGTCTCGCTGGTGACTAGCGTTATCTCCATTTACAATCGACGCGCACACACAAATATCATTCTTGTTAGTCGGTTACTCATGTTATCGCAATTGCACTCTACAAGCCTGAGAATAATGGAACTATGTTATAAGAAAAATAAGACTGGCTTTTGCAAGTCTCCGTGGAGACGCAAGAAAAATTTGTGTCGTTTGTTGTCTAGTATTGCAATGAGCACGTTTTTATTGGTCTATGTCTATATATAGGGTAACCAGGACAAAGAGAGAAAATACCGTAAAACAATCTTGATAAATAATTTACCTATTTCTTTATTTTTAAGTAAATTAGTTTTTGGAAAAATCTCAGTAGATTTCCAGATGAGGCGGATGATTTTTGTAAAGTATTTTCCGCACCTGGAAATCGAATCTTCCAACATGCAAGCTTAGAGGAGACAAGCGACTTATATAGTTTTACTCTGAGTAAAATTGTTTGGCTTATGTTAAGCATGTTAGCTTTAGTAAAATTGGATACATTCTCTCCGGTCCAATTAGACTCTAGTCGTTAAACCAATTCAAATTTTTAAATACTCGGACACCGGTCGTCCACAACTGAAACAATAAAACATAATATTCACCAATTTTCAAAAGCAACCCGCTATGGAGAAGCTTAGAGAGAAAGCTTTGGAGAAAAATTACTTTGTTATAACTACTATTGATTTAAACACCGCACGCACCCGGTAATCGAACCGACTAAAATCTCTAAAAGTTGCACCTTGTACTTTTATGCCATCGATCGTTAGGGTCAATTATAAGGATGAAATCTCTCTAACAAACTTCATAAATTAAATAAAAGGAAAACAATGAAATCTTAAATTATTAATTCAATGGATCAAGTTAAAGCACTTTTACTCAAAGATCCATATGTTTACTTATGTTATTAATTAATAATTATCATTGACGTCATTTATCCATTAAAATGATCAACGATTGCAATTTGCACGTGTTTGTAATGCAGACTCCTTTCTTAGACGCGACATAACTTCGTGTGTGTCGTAGTTTAAATAAGGAAAGTTACATTTGAAAATGGATTTTCATCTGTTATTCATTCACATTTGACTGTTTTTACAAATCATTTCATATTTGTGTCACGGTAAAAATGGCTTATCAAGAACAATTTGATTTAAGTAAGCTTATTTTTTAAATAAGAAAGATGTGAATCGTACTCTGCGGTGGTATGGAGAGAGATATCGAGATCGACAGGCACCAACTCGTTTTGTACTGAAAAGAATGGTAGAAAATTTAAAGTATACGGGTAGTTTCAAAAAGCGACGGCAAACTCTTCAGCAGGACAACTTAGATTTTGATCTAAATGTTTTAACATACTTCGAAGCATTTCCGAAGCAGAGATGCTGCCGAAGTAATTGGAACAACCCATACTCGCGTACTTAAAGTGCTGAAAAAGTATAAGTTTAAATGTTATTGCGATGGTCGGTTGGTACAAAAATTGCATCCTGGGGATTGTGAGAGACGACTACAATTTTGTCAAGACATGCTAAGAGAAATTGACCGTAACCCTAATTTTTTGGACCTGTTCCACTAAGTTCAACTACAGGGTGGCGCAATAGAACGTGCATATTGCATCATCTTTTTTTGCGGGGTAGAAAGCGCGAGGGCAGGGCGAGCTTACTACCTTTGGGTAGGAGCGCTCCTGGAGTTTTAGTTACAATGAGTCACTTTGACGGGAAGAGTCGCGCATTTTTCGTGCGCGCATTTTACGAGAACTCTCGTTCACACATTATTTCTCGGCTTCTTTCATGAACTACAGCGAATTAATGAAGCCCCGAGTGCTAATTTAATTAAAATATGGGTAAAGAGCGTATTGAAGGAACTGGTTCAACATTTAAACCACAAGTAAAAGGTCGCCCTAGAACATCTAGGACTGAAGACAATATTGAGAGAGTTATGCAGTTCGTACGAGAAAATCCACGATTGTCTACTCGCAAGAGATCGCCTGTCTTACACTTATCGCGACGAAGTTTGTATCGAATTTTAAAGTTGGATCTTAAACTGCATCCATACAAGCTGCAATTAATACATGAGTTGAAAGAGTGTGACCTCAGAGACAGGCTTGCTTTTGCTAATGAAATGCTTGATCAATTTTCCAATTTTGACAATATCCTTTTCTCTGATGAGGTCCATTTCCATATCATTGGGTTCGTAAACCGTCAAAATTGTTGTTACTAAAACAGTGAGAATCCCAGAGTCAAACATCAGAAACCGTAATAATCCGAGAAACATCGATCACGTCAAGGAGAATATCCGTGGTGAAATGGTTACAGTTTCATCAGTATTACTGAAGAAAGTTTTCAATAATTTCCGTTCGCGGTTAGAGGAGCGCCGTCGTATCTTTAGATTTTTTGTGGGGATATGTAAAAAATCAAATTTACATTAAATCTTATGAGAATGTAAACGAGTTGAGAGTTGAAGTTCAGAATACGATTTATAACATTCACCACAACACGTTATTAAAGGTTACTAGAAATGAATTCGTTAGAAGAATAAATTTGTGTAACCAAGAAGATGGAGCCCATTTCGATCAATTAATTAGTTAGTTTACCATTTTTTGTAAATAATTTAAGATTTCATTGTTTTCCTTTTATTTAATTTATGAAGTTTGTTAGAGAGATTTCATCCTTATAATTGACCCTAACGATCGGTGCAATAAAAGTACAGGGTGAAACTTTTAGAGATTTTAGTCGGTTCGATTACCGGGTGCGGCAAGCGAATTTAAAAAAATCTTCGAATGCAGTTTCCTTTCTTTAAAAAAATAAAGGAATGTTTTCTTTGAGTAAAATTTTCTATCTACAGTATTAAGAGTACTTCCCCTTCAGGTGGCATTACAGAATTCTACCCTGTATAAGGATACACAAATCGCACTAGTAACAGAATCCGTCTGTTCGCATACTTACACCGGGTTCCGTTTACTTTTGTTTATACTAAGCAGCAATAAAACAAGTATCTACGTGCGTTGACCTACGTCCCCACCATCTTTGGTTCCTTCAGTTTTTGTCTAATACTTTTCCGCACGCAGTGTTGCCATACGTAAATGTTAAAAACCACATGAAACTTAATCCGTCTTATTAGTCGTCTACTATAGCCCTTCGCTTCACATTAATTATTTCTCTTCTCTTGAAAGACATTTAGAAGATCTTATTCCTATCTTTAGCCATACTATTATAATGGGTGATTTTAATACCTGTCTCCTAAAAAAAGATTTCCGTACTTCTTTATTAGAATCTGTCGTTAGTTCCTGCAACATGCATATTCTCCCTCTTGGTGCAACTCATCACTTTCCTAACTCTACTCCCTCACTTCTTGACTTGGCAATTGTATCTTCCTCTCAGCATGTTGCTAAGCACGGTCAATGTGCGGCCGAAGAGTTTTCCTATCATGATCTGATATTCCTGTCATATAAGATTCGTCCTCCTAAAGCAAAGCCTAAAATAATCCTTCAGCGCAATTTTAGTGGTATGGATTTTGATGCATTTCTTAGTGATGCTCGCGCCATTGATTGGTCCCCGGTTATTGAGGCAGATTCGGTTAACGATCAGGTGGAAATTTTTAACTCAATCTTAATGCAATTATATGACAAGCATGCACCTTTGCGATCCATTAAACTGAAGCACCTTCCTGCTCCTTGGCTTACTGATGACATTAAGTTACTGATGCGTAAGAAAGCCAGTGCCAAACATAAATTTAAATGCCGTCCCAATGATCTTACCAGAGAAAAATATGTTAGATGTCGCTGCAATACGGTGTGTAGGAACGCATTACGCCATCATGTTCATGAATCTGTAGATAAAAATAATCCAGCTAAAGTCTGGAAATTTCTTAGGTCTATTGGAATTGGTAAAGGACGTCAGGATACCGTTCCCACTAATTTAGATATAAATTCTCTCAATCTCCATTTCTCTTCTTCTTCGTCTATTGATGGGGCAATTAAAGCCAACACTCTTAATTACATCTCAGCCTTACCAATTCCGGACCATTCTCCTTTTGTTTTCAGTCGTCTAACCGCTAGTGACATCAAGAAGAGCATACTTTCAATCACGTCAAACGCAGTTGGTAATGATGGTATCAGTCGCAAAATGCTTGTGCCGCTTCTTGAAATTATCCTTCCTGTTCTTTGTGATATTCTGAATAATTCTGTTGATAGTGGCATTTTTCCTTTAGCTTGGAAGGATGCTCAAATTATTCCTCTACCTAAAAAATCAAGTCCTAAATTATTTTCCGAATTTCGACCTATATCTATTCTTCCTTTTCTTTCTAAAGTTCTTGAACGCCTTGTCTATGACCAGGTTAGTAAATTCCTTTATTGTCACAATCTTTTAAACCCTTTACAATCAGGTTTCCGCCCGGGCCATAGCACGACTACTACACTCGTCAAGATCACTGATGATATACGTCATTCCATGGACAATGGCAAACTTACTGTACTTATATTGCTGGATTTCAGTAATGCGTTCAATACGGTTGATTTTGACATTCTCTTGGCCTTACTTCGCTCAATGAATGTATCTCCTGCGGTTGTCGATTGGTTTTACAGTTATCTTTATGGGCGCAGGCAGCGGGTTCGCCTGGATGAGGATTTCTCTTCTTGGTGTGATACGACTGCTGGCGTCCCTCAAGGTGGTGTCATTTCTCCAATTCTTTTCGCAATTTTTATAAACTCTGTCTCGCAAAATCTATCTTCTTCGTACCACCTATATGCAGACGATCTACAAATTTATTCTAGTGCTTCATTGGATGAACTACCAGAGTGTATTAGGGTAGTTAATAATGATCTTTTCCTTATAACCGAGTGGAGCAAAAAATTTGGCTTAAAAGTTAATCCTGCTAAATCTAAGGCGATGATAGTGGGTAGTTCGCGATTGATTTCATGGGTAAACTGGAGAACGATTCCTAGTGTCAATTTATTACCTTTTAGTGAATCGTGTAAAAATTTAGGAATCTTAATTGATCGCACCTTGAGTTGGGTTCCTCAACTCCAAGTTACTAGCCAGAAGTTGTTTGCTGCTGCAGCTTCGTTAAAAAGACTCCGTAACTTTCTTCCCACTGCCACTAAGATTGTTCTAGCTCAATCCCTATTACTTCCAATTCTTGATTATGCTGACATCTGCTATTTAGATCTTACAGAGGACCAGCTTAATAAACTTGAGCGTCTTCAAAAATTTTGTATACGATTTATATTTGGTTTGCGCAAATATGATCATGTTTCTCAATTTCGTTCTAAGCTCAAGTGGCTTCCTATTCATCTTCGTCGGAATACGCACATCCTGTCTCTTCTTTATAATATACTATTTAATTCTTTTTCTCCGCGTTACCTAAAGGAACGTTTTGTTTTTCTCGGCAATGATTCCCACCGTTTGAGGTCATCAGAAAATCTCACTCTTATGTTCCCTTCTCATAATAGTTCGTTTTACGATAAGTCATTCACAGTAGAAGCTGTTCGTCTGTGGAATGCCTTACCGGTCACTGTTAGACATGCATCATCTCTGCCTATCTTTAAAGATCGTTTAAAAGCATTTTATCTGTCCCTATGAATTTTATATTGATATTAGCCGGCTGCATTTATTTATTTATTATTGTTGGTTATTTATATTTGTTTCTATCAAATATAATATTTATGTATTATACTAATATTTATATATATATATTATTTTGCTGTTACGTATTTTATTGTTTATAGTTATGTATTTTTTTTTATCTTTTATAATTGGTTTGTATAAACAACCCCGCCTTGCAGTTCATAGTTCCTCTCCATCCAAAAGTTGCCTGGTAGAGATCACTTTTAGTGATAAGGCCGCCCATTGTTTCATTCTATTTTACTGTTTTTTTTTCTTGTATTTTTGTGTTTTTTAATGATGGTGGAACAATAAAGAATTATCTATCTATCTATTACGAAACGTAGTTTAATGTTAAAACTAGGTTTAAACTCAGGTTTAAGGAACAATTTTCCGAGTTTAAACCTAGGTTTAACGTTAAACCGCTTTTCGTAATAAGACGGAATCAGTCTTCATTACGAAAAGCAGTTTAACGACGAACCTCGGTTTGACTCAGGAATCGTAAAAGACTTGACTTTGGTGTGCGTGCTCGCGTGCGCGTCTTAATACCGTAAAAGTATTCTTACATAGTATAGCTAGTGATTGGAGTCTTACCTGAGGATAAGTGGTGAATCAGCCGTGGGTGGTAAAGTGCACTAGCGTATTATCCCTCACTGTTACGTTTTATGTACACTGTATGTCATGAAACTTAGTTACTGAATATTGAAATCAAACCACTTTTACGAATTATACCACGGTGTTTTTATATTTACTTTGCCGACGTTTCGAATGTAACAACACCCCCAAGGTAACAGGAGGACTAAGAGGTTGAACGTCCTTCATCATCTGCTGGAAGACGTCACTGCTGAACGAAGGCCTCCCCCATCATTGGAACGTCCATAAGTTACAATTATTACGGTATAAGTACTCTCAGGTCCGCTTAGTTATTATTGTTGCCCGACCTACGCACAAAAAGAGCTTAGGTACAGTATTTTGAAGCTTTGCAGTGTTTTTCTTGGTTTTGGATTTAATTATATGTAACACAGGATTCCAAGCCGGTGGTGTCATAACCTAACTGGAAAAGCCAGGTCGACAAAGTAAAAATCAAAAATAATCCGCATTTACATCCGTTTAAATTGTTCGATTTCACTTTGCAGAATTTGCGCAAATAAAAAAAAAATTGCTTATACGCGTAATACGTACTTCTCATAAAGTAAACTATTTTCTTTTGAGAAATAAAGTTCTTTACATCCATTAGTCAAATATAAAATAACTTATTGCTTTTGCTCCCAGTAGTAGTCAAATAATAATCTATACTTATAATAAAACTGTAACAGGTCCAATTCTGTACATTGAAGATATTTTGAAAATTATTTTTGGAGGGCATTCTATAACCGATACTGAGGCCGAAAATGTAATTTTTTTAATTTTTGTCTGTCTGTCTGTCTGTCTGTCTGTCTGTCTGTCTGTCTGTCTGTCTGTATCACGGCTGAGCATCACGCCTAAACTACTGAATGGATTCAAATGAAACTTGGCATGATTTGAGATCTTACTACGAGGTAGGACATAGGATACTTTTTATCCCGTAATCTAGCACGGTTCTTTTGGGAGAGGGGATTAAAGTCAAAATGGGTACTTGGTTATACGCTTGGTCAGATTGTATCAATTTTTCTTTATAATATAATAAATATTAGTAAGGGAACACTCATAGAGAGTTGTTATCAAGGTTTTGTAATCGATCGGGTTAAGCAACGTTAGGTAAGGTCATTAAATAGATGGGTGACCGTTTAACGCCATTTGAACTAAACGGGTCCGTGCTTCGGAAAGCGAGTAAAAAGTGGGTCCCAGTTCTTAACCGACTATAAAAAAGGAGGTTATGTATTCCGTGCGAATGTCTGTTATTAAAAGTTTAGTCAACGTAAAAATAGCGCAGGCGGAGCTGCGAGGGTCAGCTAGTATTAAATATATATGTAATATAAAATTAAAAATATCCTAATGAAATGCTGATATTTTCAAAGTGAATCCTGACATTTGTACTTAAAAATCCTGTAAAGTTTTGCTAAATATGGGAACCCTATCCCCACGTGATTTGCATGACAACGAATAGTTTACGATGCTTTAATTTTCTTTTTACAGTTATCTCATAAAATGTACCTATGTGAATAATTAAACCTTAAAACGTGTTTTAAATAATATCATCATAACGTTTTTTTATCGTAATCATTGAATTGTTGACAACTGCGTAATCTACTTACTTACATATTTTCATAGTGATGATTTCTGGCAACAGTGAAAATTTATAGTAATTATTGAATTGCTTTAACGAAAAATCACATCGACAAACGAGATTTGTTTTCCAACCGTAACAAAGAACAGTAAGCAACCGACGCAAGTGCGTTACGAGTTCACTTTTAAACACGATCTCAAGCGTTCCCCGGTTCTAAATACTTAAGAGACAGTTTAGATAGCAGGTCAATGGTATCATTGACGTTGTGTGTATACTATTACAGTTTCTAGTTAAAATGTTTATTATTATCACGCCCGTACGCAATATTGTCACCAAGTAATTAGTGTCCATAATAACCTCCTTACGTGTCCGTAACAAAACAGTTAAATTTAAATGCTGGCAATTAGTATTCACAGTGTAGTACAGTGATTCCGACGAACGTTTAACGACACTCGAATGTAATCGTGTCTTACTACGTCGGTGAAATGAACATTTTCGTGCAAAATGCTCAAATATCATCGACGATCGCAAAGGCACAAGTCGCCTGTTCAGTGCTTGCGATGGAGGTATGGATCATAACAGTCGAATATAAGAGAGGAAAAATATTGTCTCTACTGGCCAAGTATAGTTGCCATTTAAAACACATCAATAATGTTTTAATTTTATTACTAATTGCTAAGCAGGTGCAGGTGACGTGTTTTAATGAGAATACGTTAAAATGTACATGTTACTGTACACCTAGTACAAGTTTGTATAGTAAACCTAGTCCTCGTGACCGTGACTATCCGATATACATACATTTCCACATCCGCTAGAGGCCTAGCGGAATGTGTTAGAATCGTGTGAAATGTATAGGATATTCCCTCACAACGTACAGAGGTTACTAAAGTAGCACATTTTTTAAAACAAATCTCATACAAAGCACTTAACACTTCTAGTATTCACCGATACTTCTTATTTTACAAACATTAAATGAGCTTAGTAAGCAAATTAGGCATCTACTGTAAAACAATGTTTCAATATATTTTTATTTTCCCAGATCTTCTGGAGACTCGGATGCTGCAAGCACTGCCGCCGTGGAGACCACATTGGAACGGCTGCGCGGCACGCGTGGTGCCCTCGAAGAACTATGGTCTGATCGTGAGAGGAGGCTCGAACTCACACTCCAGCTGAGACATTTTGAGAGGGACGCCTTAGAGGTAAGAAAAATATGGTATAAAAACAATTGTCTTTGGATCTCCAAGAATTTATTTCAAACGAAAGACTGGATTCTTCTTTTGCTAATTTAACGATAAGTTTTCGAGAACTCATCATCATTTTTAAGTCCATTGATGGGCATTTTTTTTCTGAATGCTGCTTCTATGTGGTGGCTTATCATATAAATTACAATCTAGCTAGCCTAAAGGCTAATCAGTAATATTACTTTAACCTAAACGAATAAATTAAATTAGACCAAGAATATTTCCAATGGCACTTTTCTTATTGTCTCTAATAAGGCGAAGACACTTTGTTATTGTGTTCTACACTGCACTAATTTAACACTTAAACTAACTCAAAAGGTTTTATTAATTTCAGTCTCACTATGTCCGTGTTGTCGAGGAGCTGGAGAGCCCCGACATTCACATGATGATAAAGTAGACGTTCAACAGACGTTCGTACTGAATTCCAAACTACTGAGTTCGATGTTCTTGAGTAGAATTACTGAAAAAAATTTTTTACTGATCTGACTGATGATGAACTGAAAATACAAATTAAGCTATTCTTACTCTTCAGGTTCTTATCCGACAAGTAGGTATCATACATAGTATGGTCCTAGCAACACGCAGAACATAATAGTGAGGTGTGTTTAAAATAAGCGTTTACGAAAACATCGTATTCAAAATTTTCTTTTCATTTGTTAAGTATTCCGTTCCTAAATAGACTAAAAGGTTTTAGTACGTGTGCAACTCGCTTTTGAACTTCAACTTGTTATGTATGTTATTAGATCACTTTAATGAAATGAATGCCCTTATTTGTATAACTATTATTTAAGAAATATATTTATATTTCATAGTGATTACCAAAATTCAAATGTGGTACCAGCACGTACGTTTTGTTTGGTCTCGCTCGTGGGCGTATATTTACGCGTGAAAGAAAGCAAAAAGTTGAATCGTATAGGGGAAAAGTGGGATAGTTGCCCCAGGGGTATAGTTGCCTCGATTGTAATTTCTCTAGTTTGGGGGATGACCACATGTTATTTTATTTATCTTTCGAAAGACTCTACAAGTACCACTAAGTTGACCGTGTTGCATGTCTCTGTGCGATTGCATGGAAAGGCAAGGTGAAATCAAAGCTTTTGCGGGATAGATGGCCTCTTTTTTCAGCAGGGCATCTATCCTAAACGTAATTTACATATATTAGGCAATTATCCCCTATATGGGATAGATGCCCCAAAATTTAGAGGTCCGCAAAAATCGCCAATACCCTGGAAATATCAAAGATAATTGTTTTTCCTTTCATAAGTTTGAAGATAATAAACCAAAGTATCTATCCGTATTACAAGTAAAGAATTTTGCTTTTATAACTGAGAGATATAAAGTAATTTCAAAAAGTGTGGCAACTATCCCACTTTTACCCTAATGTTTAACACGAAATCCCTTATGTTGTGGTTCTGCATATACCTGAAACGTCATGAAAGTTAAAATTAATAAGCTACGATAAAAAACCGTAAAAATATTTTTATATCAATTTGCTTATAAAAAAAAGATGTTGAAACTATTTCCCTTAATTTTTTTTTATTTTTTGTTTTATTAAAACATCTTTGAGAAGTAGTATGTTATATTATGTACATAATATACCTCCTAGTATTTTAGTTACGATCTAAAGCAGGTAGCCGGCACGGTTGCTACGAGTAATTGCAATTATACATGGTCAGGTGCGTACGTATGAAACAAATGAATTCAACTATTCAATACAAATGGTAACTCGAAACTTTTGAAGGTTGGTCGCCCATAAAAGTCCTCCGCAAGCAAGCTATAGGTACCTTAGATGAAATAATTTATTGGCAACTATCCAATGACATCCACACAGGCCAGTGCATATCACGCCGCGCTGGTCGCTGTACAATGGAACTGCCGATTGCCGGCGGTTCCACGCACTTGCCCGTGAACCGTAGTGATAAGGATTAGAAATCAAAGTATTGCTTCCATTACTTATGAGAATTTTATAGTTTCACAATGACTCGGCGAGTGATGACTCTTAGCATGATAGTGTTCAAAATTTTTATTTCTAGGTGTCTTCCCGATTAGAATTATGGGGCGATGAGCTGCAGCGCACGGAGCCCCCGCGCGACCCGCAGCAGGCAGAACAAGCGCTCGCCGCACACAACGAAAGCGTAGCTAGGATGCAGCATGCCACCTTTCAGGCAAGTTATTTGATACACTATGACTTATTTATATACTGAGCTGATTGAATCCTCGTTCTTAATTTGATTGTTATTATATAGTATTGATATGTGGAATTACTGCCAAAGTGGGATAAGCTTAAATGGTAATTCTATCTGCAAATAGTATGACAAGTAGGTATCCACGTTTTGTCCATTGAGTATGGCGTCGACTGCGAGGAGGACGGCGGCGGGGTTGCGACCCCCGTCCCTGTGAGCACCGTGACTGGTCTCCCGGGGGGCTACAATGCGCCCCCCGGCGGCGGACTCAAAGGCAAGGCACTGAGGGGCCCCTGGTGCAGATCCCACTGGAGAGCCCTGGGGTCCCCCCTCTCATGTGCCGATGCGACAGCCGCGGCGGTTTTAGTGGGTAAAAATCCCACATACCCCGGGGATGTTTGGAAGATTTCCCCCGCCTCAAAAAAAAGGTATCCACGTTTGTCTATTTGTTGGCTTTCAAAACTGATCTATGGAATTGGTGTTACTTTTCATATCATTTATAAAATTTATTGCGTCATCGATATAATGCACGTTTGTTTAGAACCTTAAAAGGGATGGGTGAAGCTTCAGCAGGTCGTTAGTATTGAATAGGTACATATCATACTTACTTAAGTTTTAGTGTCTAGCTAGGACCAACAAACCATTTCTTTTTGTCATTGCTCACATTACTGTGTGTAATACGACGACGCTGCCTATATTTTTGCGTGTAGACAAGATTTAATAGATGTTGTGCACATATCCGCGTACAGGTAGTGCAACAGGGGCAGGAGCTGGCGGCGGCCATCGCGGAGGCGTCCGATGTGATGGCTTCAAGCGGCTCTGAGAGCTCGGAGGCGGCGCCACTGGACGCGCAGGCGCGCGTGCAGCTGCTGCTCGAGTTCCTGCACGACCGGCAGCTGGACCTCGAAGAGTTGGCCGAGGAGAGGCGAGCACGCTTCGAACAGTGTGTGCAGCTCGGTAAGAACAATCAGACTATGCTTAACAACTACTAGGAGTCTTCTGTTTACAACGGTATTCTGAGATCATACTGCTTTGTCTTGTGCAATTTAAGCGTTGGTCTGTTTTACAATTCAGTGGCGCTTTGCGTTGGATATTGTGGCGACTCGTTACTTAGTATCCTAAATTCTAGTAGTTAAGAGTTAATGGAAACTTTAATAGTTTTATTTTGTAGTGGAATTCTAGGGGTAAAGTACGTGGAAGAAAAACTTAAAGGTTTTCGTTTATCATCAAAACCCGTACTAGGGGTATTGGTATTTTAACGATAATTTAATTTAAACTTTAAAGTGTGACTGATCATTGGTACCTAGGTAATTACTTCATGTTCTGACCCTGAGGCGCTGTGGTATAATGGCAGCGCATCAGAATTTTGGGACTGTTATCAGCAATCCCAAAATCAAATCCCCACTCTTTTGTCGAGAGCTCACCACTCGTGCCGACCACTATACCTTAAGCGACGGCAATCTGATCTTTCGTTTAGCTGTTATTTGAAATGACGTATTTATGGATAAGCGTCCGAAATTACACATGCTGCGCCACTGTCTTACACTACAGTTAATTAGTATATCTATTGCGCAGTATTCGTCATACATAGTGCATGTTTTTATATTAAAACTTTAATACCATACAAGCAAAGAAGGAAGTACAATAATAATAACTGCGGTGTAATAGAATATGATTTCATTTATCTTAGCTCAGTAAAACTATTTAAATGTGGTTTACCGGGTGCAGGCCAGTTTTTATTGCTATGCTATAATAAATTACAGAGAGCAGTTACTGACTTTTGTACGAGAGTTAGCTGTTGCTATTTGCTATCGCCATCAACTTTTGGTCAAAAACAGAAGATATTATAGTTGATACTCTGGTCGTTTTTGTTTAGTGTTTATTATGTCTTAAAGTAAAAGGTGTTGCATGCAGTCTTTTCTCAAATATATCACTGGTTATTCGCTGTGGACGGAGTTGAGAGAAACTGTACTACGCTTTTGTTATCTATCCAAACAAGTGTTTTGAGTACTTACAATAAAGTAATATTTTAAAATGTCCTCGACACAGGAAAAGAGAATTCATAATAAACGGTTAAACCGATTTTCATAAAACATAGCTCTAAGAACCATCACAATTAATCCAACATTTCATTTAGAATTCTTAAAATACGCTAGTTTATCGTTGCGATCTGGATGTCTGTATCATTTGGTCGGATGGAAGCTCACGAATTTATCACCCACTGATACAAGACGACCCTTTGTTAGAAGCCTCGATGTGCTCGCAGTGCAAGCGTCAAACGGCCGTCGGTCGCTGCGTTTAGCGACACTCACAGAGTACTTGGTCCCTTACCACTGCAGGGAAACAACTTCACTCGAAGGTGGCGTAATTTGGCGGGGATCTTCAGTGAGATGAAAATATATCTCCAGTCAGGCTGCTTCAATTATTTGAAGGGACGCCCACGATGTGCCAATTCACATTTAATGTTAAAGTGATAATATTTAAATAAAAAATTATCATTTCTTTAAAAAATCTAATAAAATTTTAACCAATTAAATTAACTACGGGGATATGGTTGTGGATCAATGGAGGAAAATCGATGTAAACTTAAACTTTAGCTATTCTACTATTGTTACTCCAGTCTCGAGGAGTGTTGTTGTATGTGTCCTTACATTACATTGAGATCTAAATTATGTTAAATCTTGTAACACTTTTGCAATGTCACAAGTGTCGTGTCGTTACAAGTTCAAAGTGATTCGTCTCTTCCAAGCTTTTATACCTTACCTGTCAGATAGAGTCAGTGATATTATTCTAATAGGTATGTAATAATAAAAAATATTCTTTAAATAAAGTCAGCTCTATTGTTTTGGTTCGTAGTGCAGTAACAAATAAATTTTGTTTTATCCGTTTCTGAATAATATGACAACTAGAATAAAATTTTATTTCTGTCTCCGTCTATATGTGGCATGGCTCCCAAATTCATGGATGGATTTCAATGCGTTTTTTGTAATCGATAGCTGGTTTAATCGCGATGTATTAGCCGTATTATCTTTTTTTTATAACGGGACTAATCCCGCCGAACATCCCTACCACTGTGACTCCTGTAAGCAGCGATCGTTGGTTTTCTTCCGTCTGGGATTTTATTAATTTTGAATGTAATTTTGTTCGACGTGCGAAACGAACGACTGTAAAGTTACCGATATCAACAGGCCAGTTCCAAAAGGACGCGGCTCAAGTGGTCAGCTGGATACGCAATGGCGAGGCGATGTTGGCCGCCTCGTTCTCCATCCCGGGGACCCTCTCCGAGGCGGAGCAGCTCAAGCGCGAGCACGACCAGTTCCAGGTGGCCGTCGAGAAGACCCACGCTAGTGCTGTGCAAGTCAAGTACAGGGCGGACGCGCTCAGGGCCGCCAACCATTACGACCCACATACTATTAGGTCAGTGACGTGTACACTATACTGTTATTTACATGGTTCATTGCGAAAAGGGACCAGATACTTGCTGCAACTGTGTCAAGCTAAAGAGACTTGATAATAAAGTCTCAGGTAACCAGCGGCGGCGCAATAGGTGAACTTTCAGCTTGCCTCGTCACTAAAATGTTTAAAAATAATGATCATATATATTTATTTATCATCCATCCGCATCCAGCCATTATACCGTGATCGTGTTTGCAATCCCACTGTAATTTGCCGCAATATTTATGCCGACATGAAAGAAGAACATGATCAATTAATAATATGTGTTTGCCACTCGACAGGGAGATATCGGAGGAAGTGACGGAGCGTTGGCAGCGGCTGGTGACGTGCGCCGAGGAGCGTCACAAGCTGGTGACCGCGTCGCTCAACTTCTACAAGACCGCGGAGCAGGTGTGCTCGGTGTTAGACTCGCTGGAGCGCGAGTACCGCCGTGACGAGGATTGGTGCGGGTCCGCCGCCGCGCCGCCGCCCGACGACCAGGCGCAGACGCAGACCATCGCAGACAAGGCCGCACAGGTATTGCTTTAGCGCACTCACAACTATACCGGGTGAATTGATTGAATATTAAGAACGAATTCGAATGACCTGAATGACCTCGAATAAGAATGAATGTGCTCGAAGGTGACTAAACTGTGGGTCAGAAAAAAAATTAAACATTATATCAAACGAGGTATGGGTAAACATGCATTTGAATCAATTAATCAATCTATTAAAGATATACTTAAAGATAATACTTTCTTTTAGTTGGCCGTATGTCATTATTTACCAGATAATCGTGATACTTACATGGCATGATATAGTGCTTTTTCGTGAACAATGGGTTTTATTCCTGACAAGGAACCCATATATTTTTAAAATCCAATGTTGTTGGTTTAATGTTCATCAAATTCGGGCCCGAGACTCCTTTAAGTATTTTAAGCTATTTCGTATAGTTTCGGATTGGGCCATCCACGCCTTCTTAAAAATTCACACTGTATACAACGTGTTACAAAATACCCCGTAAAAAACATAATTAATTATCAAAGCCAAAATTTTTGTCAACCCTAGTAAGCTGTCATGTCAGGGAACCAGATTATTTAACAGAAAGGCCTACGTACCTATTTTACCTAATAATTGTATAATTTAATCGTTTTTCTATTTTTCATTCATATAATAACGGGTGTAAGGGACATCGTACCGAAAAAAAAATTTGATGTAAATAATGTCCGTTACAACATTACAGAAACCATTTATATGGAAAATGACAAATGACTGACTTATTAATTTTCGAGCATGTAATGAATATATGCGGAATAATATTTATTTCTCAAATTACATTGCTAATTTTCTAAAATAATAATAATTAATTGCCTATGTACTGTTTTAGTGCTTATCATCATCATCATCATCATCAGCCGGAAGACGTCCACTGCTGAACATAGGCCTCCCCCTTAGAACGCCACAATGAACGACAATTGGCTATTTGCATCCACCGGTTACCTGCGACGCGCACAATGTCGTCTGTCCACCTAGTGGGAGGCCTGCCTACGCTGCGTCTTCCGGTTCGTGGTCGCCACTCGAGAACCTTTCTTCCCCAACGGTTATCGGTTCTTCGAGCGATGTGGCCTGCCCATTGCCACTTCAACTTGCAGATTCTGAGAGCTATGTCGGTGACCTTAGTTCTTCGGCGAATCTCCAGTTAGTGCTTATAGAATAAATAAATAAATAATTAAATAAATTTTCCACTAATAAGTAATTTATTGGTTTTAAATTAAAATTATGCTTTAATATAATACCAATAATGATATTATACTAATTTTATTTAAAAAAGTGTTTTATTTTTTGGAAATTCAAAACTAGAGTGTTCAGAATCATGTACTGGGTCCCTGGTATCAATTTTCGGTACGATGTCCCTTACACCCTGTATATATACATGTGCTATCTCAATACAAGGATGTCATTATACTCAAGTACTGGTTTCAGAAATGTCACGTTGAAAAAAAAATTATGTTGTCAAATCTTCTAATCGATATCCTACAACTGTTTCGAGTATTTTTTTCCAACATTTGGTACATTTCCACCACTTTTTAGGTTGTTTCGTTAGGTTAGGTCTTTTAAAATTTTTGTCGTTCCGCGAATTAGGTAGAAATGTAGTAAATTCTGCGTAGTTTTACTCTTTATTTTTATTGAAATAAGGTTTGCACATCAGTGAAAATATTTTATTTTTTTTTTACTTTTTTGGGGTATATTTTGTACGAGGTATTTTGTAACACCCTGTATATTTTGTTCTAATTTTGTAATGTAACCCGTGTCGTGATTGCGCCAGGTGGCCGCGCTGATAGTGAAGCACGGCGAGCAGAAGGAGGCGTTCCTGAAGGCGTGCACGTTAGCGCGCCGCACCGCCGAGACGTTCCTCAAGTACGCGGCGCGCTCGGCGCAGGTGCACGGCCAGACCGCGGCCGCCAGCAAGGCGCACCACGACCAGACGCGCGCCATACTGGACACGCTGCTCGCGCAGGAGAACAAGGTGGGTACTACACCCGCCTGACTATTGCATGATTAATTTAAATACACATTCAAAGCTGCGTCCTTTCTTTTTCTGAAAAATAATTATTTTAGTGCAATATTTAAATCTTGCCAGAGGCGCTCATTTGTACGGATTAGGGCGTGGAAGCGCGAATAGCGCGGTGGCAGGGAAAGAATAAGTAACTTACTGCTCGACGCGTGCACTTTATAGTCACTGCGATTTCGTAGTAATGCCATGCCTACCCACCGATAAGAAATAAATAAAGAAAATGCATTTATTTATGCATTTATTTGCTTAAATAAATGCATTTTCTTTCTCTTCCTCTTTCATGGCTGGAGCGCTTAAAGCGCTCGCCCTCTTGTCCAGTGAAGCTGTAATGGCCATCTGCGGCCAACAGTACTACTCCTACACAAAAAAAAAATCCCTCTTTCTGTCTTCTTTCCCTTCTTTTCCTCTTCTTCCTCTCAAGAAGTAGAGAAAGTTATATATTATAATAATATAATTGTTCGTCGCCTGAGACGCTCGTCGTCAGTGAAGTTTATTGAGACCATTTATTTCTCCAGCTAGAACGCCCATCGCGCCGTAATACTTAAACGGTCTCTGGTACATCGGACCTGCTGATACTGGGAATACAGTGCAAGATGAGATTATAGTGGATAATCAAAAATATTTTTTAATACCGCTAAGAAGTGGCATCGCGGGAAATGTCTTGAAATGTGGAATTCTTTGAAGGACTTCAAAGAATGCCACAGAACTCGGAAAAACTTACCGAAACGTAAAAGTTAGCTAGATATTTGTAAACTATTTTCGTTGATGATCTTAATTTATCACGAAATCAGTTAGTGCGATCTAAAGATTAACTCACAATTTCAAAGCGTTTTCTTTCAAATCCACAATTTAAAAAGAAAAGTACTGGAGCCTTGAATTTACAACTACGCGACAGTGCCTACACTGTATTATGTACAGAAATAGAACATATGGTAACAACCAACATTATCTCGCGAACGATAAAAGATCAGATTAGTTAGAACACAGGAAATGAAAAAAATAGCACCCAATGGATATCCTTAAGAGATAGCATTACGCGTATTCAATACCGAACTATTTCAGCACGTCGATTTTTATAAAACAAACATCGAAGCCGGATTGTTTGTTTGTTAACTCGTCTAGGCGATTTCAATTATTCCACACGCTATACTCATTTGCGAAACGTTTTATTTTGTCGTGATTAGTGGGCCGGTCGCGTGGCATTGGCAGTGTCAGTGTCGACGCAGAACGACGGTGGAAACAATAAGGCTTTTGTTCAGCCGCTAGCGATGGTATCGCGCGAGGGTGTACCTTGTGCTAGACTCTCGCGCCCGCCACGTACCATGCCGCTTGTTTTGCGCCGCGCTTCGTGTTATCATGTTAAAATCATTCGTTACAGTGTTCATACAACCGGTGTACTTTTATGTAATTGATATTATTTACTCCTTGTGTTATTACGTAGTCATTTTTGTTAAGTCGTAGTTTGAATATCTAAACAGTTTTCATTTGAAATATAATATTCTCGTCGCATTATTGTTGAATTTTAACAGTTAATAACTAAGGAAATTTATTATTTGCGAGTTTGTTATATGTTGTTTTTTTTTTACGTTACACACACATGTCACAGTAACAATGTCCCAAAAATTGTGGACCGTCACAAACCGCAGTCTCTAAGCAAACATGAAATCATGAATGTATTGTGCCAGGTATTGGAGCACTGGACGGTGCGCAAGAAGCGTCTAGAGCAGTGTCAGCAGTTCGCTCTATTCGAGCGGTCGGCGCGCGCGGCTGTGGAATGGATCAAGGAGACTCAAGAACGTTGCGGGGCGGCGGCCGCTGCGGCCGCGGGAGGCGTCGCGCGCGAGAGCCGAGAGCGAGTGCGACTGCTCGCGCAACTCGCCGACGGACTAGTCGAGAAGGGACACCCGCACGCCGTACAGATCAAGGAGTGGGTCGCCGCTGTCGATGCTAGGTGAGGGTAACATTTAATTTACCGTTTTATACCACAAATAGTTGACCGGCGCTTTTTTATATTATCAAGCGGTATAAAATATACTTATCGACCTATTTTCAAACCCGACACATGTACATAAAAAAAAAACATAAAGATCGGTCGAGCCGTTTTGGAGGATTGCGACGACAAACACCGAGACAGGAGATTTTTATATATAAGAAGATAATCCAGCCGTTGATTGCGTAAAGAATAATTAAGAAAATATATATACATACGTCTATAGTGGTCTTCTTGGTGACAATAACACGAGATACGACTATATTATTCTGAGAGAATTGTAATCATCATCATCAGTCGATAGATAAGTAAAGCAATAGAAAATTAATAAATAACTTTAAATAAAAAAATGCGTTATGGATCATTTTGGTTAGCTAAAGGTTGGTTAAAAAAGGCTAGTTCAGACGTAAGGTTAATTTGAAATTACAGTACCCGGAATGTAACTTCGATTTTCCTAATTGCCAGCAATATATGCCAGCCATACCATTACCACCCAACACAATTTTTACGGTGGACATGTTACATTAACATGATATAAGAACATATCGTCTAGACATGTCGTGGAAGAGGAATTGTACGATTGCAATTGCAACGGTTGGCGCGTAGTGTTTATTGATCTGGATTTTAAAAATTTTTTTCATGTTTTTATTTATTGTCCATAGATATGCCGAGTTCAGCGGGTCTATGGAAGGTGGGGAGAGTGAACCTGAAAGCGACTCCGGCATAGCACCCTCACTGGCATCTTCACAATCAGTCGACAACGACTCTCGTGTCGAACCGCAGCCCACCGCAACCGGCGACGACAAGCGACGCAGCGCCCGACGTAAAGAGTGAGAAAGACTTTGAAATCTAGCTTAAGCATCTTCTTTACCTTACATAGTATAAAACAAAGTCACTCTCACTGTTTGTACGCTTAGATCTTTTAAACTACGCAACGGATTTAAATACAGTTTTTAGGAATAAATAAGAGTGATTCAAGAGGAAGGTTTATATGTAATATACATATATAAATGTGCTACTGTACAGCCGAGAAATTTAAAGATTTACAAAGTGATGTAACAAACATATTTTTGTGTGTTTACATTGCAAACGCTGGCTAAAACTTATAAGGGGGAGCGAGGGGGGGTAGTGTACAGGGACGAGAAGGGAGGGGGGGAGAAAGAGAGCATAGAATAAGATTTGTTTATGAGAGAGAGATGGAGAGAGGAATAAATAAAGGGAAGAGGGAGCAATGTCATAAAAGCGCGGGCGGAGCTCCGCGACTCAGTTAGTCTCATATAAGATAGGAAAAATCTCTGATTCTTAAATAATTGTTATGTAAAATTGTAAGATTGTATTTCTTCAGGTTTATAATGGCGGAGTTGCTACAGACGGAACGTGCGTACGTGAAAGATTTGGAGACTTGCATTACTTGCTACCTGCGTGAAATGCGCACCGATCCGGGCGCAGTACCAACTGCACTGGCTGGGAAGGTAACAACCGCTTTATATTAATTTTAAACTCACAAAAATCATTTAGGGTTACGTGAACGTTGACGCTCTCGCCAAGTTCTTCCGCCTCATCTGGTTATATGGTTGACGTAAAGACCTTGCTGGCTCCTCGTCACAATCTGCGATTATAGACGATAACTCGCGAGCACGATCATGTGGAGGTCTTACTCGCGTGACTTGTCCGATAATGCAGTGCGCAACCCGTCTCGAAGTAGTCTATTAGTCCACTAGCTCCATCGATATACTATACCAACTAGCTCTACATGTTTTGACAATAATTTCACACTGGATTTTTTTATAAATATTTCGGAACACACTTCAAGAGTTCTCACATTTTACAAAGATTTTAAAACATGCAGCGTTTTCTCATCCGTCCAGGAGGAAATAATATTCGGCAACATAGAGGAGATCCACCGGTTCCACGAGCGGGTGTTTCTACGAGAGCTGGACAAGTACGAGACGATGCCCGAGGACGTGGGCCATTGCTTCGTGACGTGGGCGCGCGAATTCGACATGTACGTGTCCTACTGCCGGAACAAGCCCGACAGCAACGCGGCCGTCGTACAGAACGCCGGCGACTACTTTGAGCGGTGAGTGACGTGCATACGCTATTATAACAGGGTAGGCATAAGAGCGAATTACCTATATTACTGCGAGTTCTTGAACTCTACAGGTATTAATAAACCCAGATTCAATTTGTATGGGGAATAGTCGCATTGCAGCATCGGTATACTATACCAACAAGATTAGCTGTCACGAACAAAATGACATCGAAAATGTGGTCGCGGTTACATATACCTACACAACTATACACGTACACGCAAAACAATAATATGTTCATATAAAAAGATGACTTACATACTATAAAATAAGGTTCAATAATAATTGCAGACAATTGAGCGACAGCCGTCTCCGTAGCTCTTATTTTCTTATTTTCGTGACCACTTTTCGGGTCGTGACAGCAAATCTAGTTGGTATAGTATATTGATGCATTGCAGGCACAAATCAGGAAAAATATTGATGAGATATTCAACAAATGAGTTATATACGTATGATTGTATTGCGACACCGATTAATACCATCAGCGATCGGACAGGGTTTGTAAACACGCTGTATATTGTGCCTCTTCCAATGTCCATAAATGAACTGATGTTATACTTGTAATTGTAATCATTCAGAAATGTCATAGAGTAGGCAAAGTCTCCTTGGTTCTGTGGACAGCACGCCACTGTTCCATATTATATAGAGAACAGAAGCCACCCAAGCGAGATATGTTACGCAACCAACAATAAAATGTCTACATGGTTTTCTTAATGATTTTTAATCAACACTTACGGTACGGTACAGACCTCACACTTTTGTACATTATCTTCGTTGTTTCGTGGAAGTTGGAAGGAGGAGCATTAATAGTTCATTCAAACGTAGTTGTCAGTTTGTACAAAGCGGCGACGGAAAAGAAACAGAGTGCAAGGGAACAAGACGCGGTACAGGGAGGCCACAATGGCGTGCCACTGATATAGCTATAACTTTCTAAAAACCATAACATATTTGTATAAAGAACGCCCAGATTACTTTATTGGCTTATTTTTAAAATCTTCATCGCATGTCTCATCAATACACTGATCTTATGGTGAAGTTGACGAAATGTTACTGTCAACCGGTAGACATTATATGAAGTAGTTATGTTATCATGACGGCAATACGTTATATTTATTATTATGTAATATGAATTTAGGTTCTGAAAACTGGTCACCAAACAATCGCGATTTTTATTAATAAAATACTGGTCGAGTGCGAAACGGTCTCGCGCATCGAGGGTACGGTATTTTTTTTTACATTTGTGTTTATCAGCCGACACCGACATAGTAGCCTATTCCACATAGTAGTCTCACTTTGAAATTTTGATGACCCATTTTGACTCTTATTAAAAAAACATAAAGAAAAAAAAAAATATTTGCGATGGGTAAGTAAGATCTAAAACTATCCCAAGTTTCAAATCGGTAGCATCAGTGGTTCCTGAAATATATAGGTGTGACAGACAGACACACGAAGTCTCACCATAAGGGTTCCTTTTTTACCTTATAGGTATGGAACTAGAGAATACAATCCCGAGCATGTTTTCAATCCTGGGATTACGGGATTTTTTATGCGTAATACCGGGATCCCGGGACTATCCCGGGATTAGACTATGTATTATAAAATCATATTTTATCCATAATATTTTTTTTCCTCTTATAATAATAATATTCTGGGACAATTCCACACACGGTCATCTGATCCCAAACTAGGCAGACCCTGTACTATAGAAACCAGACAACTGATACAAATACTTATATTTTTTTTTGTAAATACTTACTTAAATAACACCCAGACATTTGGCGATTATTTACCGGCTATTTTCAAAAAATGTATTTAAAAACTTTGTTAGTATTACATACTAATCTCAGAGTTCAAAGCGTCACGCAACGAGCTATGGAGAGAGCTATGCTCGGAGTTTCTTTGCGCGACAGAATCCGGAATGAGGAGATTCGCCGAAGAACCAACGTCACCGACATAGCTCGTAGAATATGCAAGTTGAAGTGGCAGTGGGCAGGCCACATCGCTCGAAGAACCGATAACCGTTGTGGAAGAAAGGTTCTCGAGTGGCGACCACGAACTGGTAGACGCAGCGTAGGCAGGCCTCCCACTAGGTGGACGCCAAATTTTATGTTGTAAAGAAAAGACTCCCATATAAAAGTAGACTCCTATTGTATAATGCGCTTGTCGATTCGATCGTATCTTACGGCTTGTCTAGCTATGGTCGCACTTTTAAGACTTATTTGAACAACTTATTCAGGTTACAAGTGAGGATCCTAAAGTTGATCGTTTCATCAAAAGTTGGATCCGAACTTATAGATGACAGCAACATTTTTAAGCACTGCCGCACCCTTCCAGTACATGTCAAAGTTAAATTGAGTTTGTTAAAAGAACAATTTTTTAATTTAAAAATACAATGAAGAATATATCATCCTATATATACGCGTCATGCAGCACAAAATAAACTGGTTACCACCGCAGCTAATAACTATTACGGCGAGCGGACGACGGCCTATCTCGTTCCCCGACTTATAAATTCTTTACCTACCCCCTTACGCTGTACTATTAATGTCAACAATATGAAATTAAAACTTAAAGAATATTTTCTATCACAATTATAATTCATCTATTTGAAATATGTAGTACAGTTGTGCGCTACGATATTATGTATTTAAAATATGTAGTAAGTAAGTATGTATTGGTTCTATATAAAGGCGTGGTTTATTGTATAAGCGTGAACGAATTTTGTGTCACATACAAACCTTAGAGGTTTAAGTGGCACTGTAGTTAATAAGAATGTTTTGTATATGTCTTGGTAATTAAATAAAAAAATAAAAAGAAACAGACGAATGGTGCGCGTCGCTGGTAACCGGTGGATGCAATTAGCCAATTGTCCTTCATTGTGGCGGTTTAAGGGGGTGGCCTTTATTCAGCAGTGGACGGCGTCCGGCTGATGATGATGATGATGATACTAATCTGTAGGGAATTTTATGAAGAATTAAAAAAAAATTACATATTAGAGGGTAATTAAGTTATACAACATTTGGATAAATCATCGAAAGAATGCATCTGTCCCTCCCCACGGGGTACAGACGCGCGGTATGGGCCGTAGGCCCCGCCACGAACGGGAAAGTCCCTTCTAAGTTCTACGACAAACATATTATTTGGACTGTACCTGTTTAGTACGTATCGGACAGCGTAACTAAGGGTTGTTTTTTGTCGTTATGTAATAAATACTATTAATATAATTTAGGCAAGGTTATTGTCAATGCGCAACGGGCTACAGAATGCAAACTACATCTGTTTGTGGCAATCCCGAAAATGCCGAGATTAGCCAACTGCAGTCCCGGGATTTTCGGGGCCAGAAAACGGCCGGGATCCCGAGATTCAGGATCCGGGATTGTATTCTCTATATGGAACCCTAAAAAGATTGCAACTACAGTAAAACAAAGTCTATGCCTGTATGCCTATTAATAAAGTAATAATTATCTACACTTTTACACTACGACGGGCCCGTTGGTCTAGTGGTCAGACACCCTGCCTGCTAACCGATGGGTCGTGGGTTCGATTCCCGCCAAGTGTCTGGGTGTAGTTTATCTATTTAAGTATGTATTTACAAAAAAAAAAGTATATAAGTATTAGTATCAGTTGTCTGGTTTCCATAGTACAGGCTCTGCCTAGTTTGGGATCGGATGACCGTGTGTGGATTGTCCCAAGATATTATTATTATTATAAATTATAATGTAATAAAGATATAAAGAGGAAAGATTTGTATTTTTTGATGTTTGTAGCGAATAAACTCAAAACCTACAGGACCGATTTCAAAAATTCTTTTACCATTAGAATGCTGCATTATCCCTGAGTAACATACGCAATATTTATTACTAAAAAAATGTCCACCCGTGTGACCCCGGGATGAGCCGCTAGTTACTAAAATATATCTAATGCCTCGAAGAACCGATAACCATTGGGGAAGAAAGGTTCTCGAGTGGCGACCACGAACCGGAAGACGCAGCGTAGGTAGGCCTCCCACTAGGTGGACAGACGACATTGTGCGCGTCGCAGGTAACCGGGGATGCAAATAGCCAATAGTCGTTCATTGTGGCGTTCTAAGGGGGAGGCCTATGTTCAGCAGTGGACGTCTTCCGGCTGATGATGATAATGATGATGATGATGATCTAATGCCTGTAAACACATAAGTAATCACTAATGAATGACTAACACTATCAGTGTCAAAATGGCGAAAATCAAATAAGTACATTGTTATGGTTTCTTTCTCCAGTTCAGCTGCTAATATAGAGGTCAGTAGCAAATACATAATACAATAATAACAATAATAACGGCTGAAATGATTCAATTACCTTAATCCACAACTTTGGACACCAGATAACTGATATACATTCTAGACTTAAGTATATCAGTTATCTGTTCTAGACTTAGAGATTCATTCATACAATAAGAATTGTTTGTCCTGGGTATAGAACCCATATGTTTTGGTCAATCCCTGGTTGTTACACTAGCCATTACCTTAACTGTCAAACTATGTATCTCGACGTTGCCATCTATACTTTTTCCATTTATTCGACTTAGGTATCTTATCATGTAAATGCCTGATAGATTATTTTTGATACCACGTCTTTTATTTTCTAAAGAATAAAAGCAGTTCGTACTTAATTCTAACGTCTATTTTGCGCTTAGCCAATTCAAGTACAAAATAGTGTCATCCATAACTACTATAACAACATCATGCACGTATAGGATCTAATTATAAATTACAAAGCCACTATCTGAATATCAAATAACCGAGCTCCAAACGCAAGGTCTACTTGAGTTACAGACAGTGTCTACAACAAACTTAACTTTAGTATCATTTCGACAACGGTGCGTGTTACTTCAGCGTTCACCACTCGTAACAAAATAAATAATAATAATTATCAGGATAGTTAACTAAGCAGTCTTGATACAACGCCCGTCGTTACTGGGCTTTGCTCATTAAACTACTGTCCTTGTGTAGAGTGCAGCGTAAGAAGAAACTTGAACATCCACTGGCAGCATACTTGATCAAGCCAGTGCAAAGGATAACAAAGTACCAGTTGCTGTTGAAAGACCTCCAGGCCTGCTGTGCCGAGGGCCAGGGAGAAATTAAGGTAAGGAAATTGATTTATATAGTATGGGTAAATTGTGTTGGGTTGTGCGAATAAAATTTAAAATAATAAAGAGGTTTTAAATGACATACGCAACGTACAACATAAAGTGAAAACTTTATGCAGGACATACTCCTGTAAGTACTTGTTCAGTAATATCAGGAACTAACATTCAATGATTCGTGTTACTCGACGAACGAAATCGAATGATGTTCAGCGTTCAATATATTTTTTTATTGAATTAGGTTTAGTACTTTTTTTTGTATTTTGCGTGGTCCTTTATTATTAAAGTCAGTCACGTAATAAGTTACAATAAAATAGGAAAACACATTTGTTTATTGCTTATAAATAATATGTCTACTTATATCTCAAGCAGTATAGAGTGACTAAGGTCGCAGTGGCGTACTGTTTATGAATATAATATTTTATATGGAGTAGGGAAATTCCTATGTGATGTAAATATATTTATTACTAGCTGACCCGCGCAGCTCCGCCCGCGCTTTTTTACATTTTGCTCCCCTTTTCTCCCTACTCCCTTGATTTATCTCTCTCCATCTCTCTCTCTCTTATAATAAAAATCTAATTCTATGCTATTTCTCTCCCCACCCGCTTCGGTCGCCGTCACACTTCCCCTCTTCCTCTGCCCATTGTCCTCTCTGAACCCTCTCCCTCCTCTCTCTTCTCCCAACTTGCTCCCTCTCACTCCCCCCCCCCCCTTGCTCCACCTAACTCCTCCGATCACTCACTCCATCACCCGCCCCTCTCCCTCTCTTGCACCCTCCTCTCGTTCTATATATCCTCGTCAATCATGGTATCAGCGGCATAAAATATACTTTATAACCCGACTCTCGTGCACGTAACTCAGAGGTTCTCAGATTTTGTTCAGCAAGGCGTTGTGAACGTTCAGGTGAAGATTCTCCCATACGACGTATTCTTGCTGCCCGTGCTTGAGAACTATGTTTAGAAAGTTGAGACCTGGCTCTCTTAGGCATTTTCAAATGTTTAAGAAAATGCTAACAGCGTGTAATATTCTAGCTATGAAAAGAACTGTTGTTTAGCCCTGAAAAGAACTGTTGTTTAGCCCTGAAAAGAACTGTTGTTTAGCCCTGAAAAGAACTGTTGGTTACCCCTGAAAAAATCTGTTGGTTAGCCCTGAAAAGGACTGTTGATTAGCTCTGAGAAGAACTTTTGCGTAGGTGTAGTTTTGAGAAAGAAATCTAAAAAAAACCGAGAGGGAGCCGACCTCGCGTCTGAGCCGCGCGGGTACCTTACTCATAGATCTAAACTCACCTCCCGCATGCGCACCTACTTGGTGACGCTCACTTCGCAACGGGCCGTGCAGCAGAAATCGTAATATTTTAATTTCGCCATAACTTCAAAACCAAATGTCCGATTTTAATCATTCACAGACAAATATCATCTACATAAACTGTACTTAATGATGAAATAATTTACTTTGATAAGGATTAATAGCATGAGTAAAATAAATGCGTTTAAATGTAGTCCAAACAAAATTCAAGATTTTTAAATAAAAATTCTAGATTTTTAAATAAAAAAATGGTTGTTGGGCCTCAATCAACATAGATAGTGTGCCGCGGACTTGTTTTTTGTAGATATTTAAGATCTACAATTAATTAGAACATTTTATGGCTCTATCTTTTATAGTTTAGGCAGCGTACGCAAAATAAGTAACTTTTCTGGTTGATTTTTTACACCAAAACCCAAATATCTTACGGAACCCAATTTTTTTCCAAAATAAAATTTTGCCTATGTTACTCGTGGATAATGTAGCTTTCGAATGGTGAAAGAATTTTTAAAAACGGTCCAGTAGTTTTTGAGCCTATTCATTACAACCAAACAAACAAAGTTTTCCTCTTTATAATATTAGTGTAGATTATTATGATGCGTTTCAAATTGTTTGTTTTTAATTAATTATATTGTAAGAAATTAGTAGCCTAGAAGTTGTACTCGTGGTTAGTTAGTACCCTCGTGTAAGAGACCATCTAGGTGGGTAGGTACTAGCTCAGTGCCAGATATGTATAAATTATGTGAATATCACTGTAGCGGATAAATATATTGGACTTGAGATTAATATCCCAAGTAACGAGCGGAAATGCAATGCAACATTTCATGACCAGGTGTATCGCTTACTAGTAGACCAACGTCCTGTGTTTTTCATAAAAGCAATTCTATTGTCAGAAAATAAATAGTTACAATGAGGGCTAGAATACCGCAGAAAATATAATTCGACTGTATCGGACTTGTCATTATTTATCGCACAACTTACGCCTTCAGATTACTTCAAACTATGATAAGATAAAGACGGCCACAGGAAAACTCAAGGGTGACGTTAAGTAGCGTCGTTGAAGCGTCGAATGAATAACATAAACATTTCGCGTGAAAACATTCAATAAACCGGTGATACATTCGAACAGTGCCAGGGATTTGTGTATACAACAAGATAGATTTATTTCTTGAGATAACTTGTTTACTCATTACTTCTTCTTTTTTTTTTAATAAGTGAGTGTTTTATATTGTCAAAATTTGAATAAAATCTTTCTTAAACGATGAGCAAAGATATAACGATCAATTACTTATAATAAAAACATAATGTTATATTTTGTTATGTAGTTCGTTTCCGGTAAAAGGATTTTGACATCTTCTATCTTTTTAATTATTTGGCACTCAGTTTGTGAAGCAACGGTCTTGCGACATTTTTGTTTTACTTTATATCACTACTATACGAGGAAATATTGTTGAAACATTTCATGAAACAACAGATGGGATAATCTGTGTACAAATACCTGCAAATTATTGTTAGTCATGTTCTGGCTATTATTGTGACGTTATAAATGTACATCGCGTTAGTGTTGCTGAGGTTTTATGTTTAGGAATAAAGTGCATAAGCCACTGGTCGACTATGCACTGCGCTCGACCATTTGCTCCTGGCCTGGTCGAGACACTGGTTTGCTCTATGAGTGGTATGAGAACGATTTTTAATTCAGCATCACGCCACTATGATATTGTAATATCAGAGCAATCTTCGCTCAAACTATACTACTACTATACGCTACAAATAATAATAAAAAAATAAATCTTAAATGATAATGTAAAAATATATTATGATTAAGACTAAACAATAGTTGTCAACTGTCTATCTATAAATTATGCGGAAATAACAAATTAATATCAGGGTAAGTAAATCATTCAGAATGATTTAGTCACGGAAATTGTAACAGTGTGGTTTTAATCAATAGCCTTGCCAGAGAAACTTGTGACAGTAATAATTGGTTACTGCTAATAGTTCCATTTAATATTAATATCCTGGAACAACCCGCACATAATCAAACCCATGATCTTTTTGTCAGAAGCCAAGTTGTCTCTACACCAATGGACCGTCTGCTATTTCGAGCTAACATATTAATACCAAGTACAAACATAGACGCAAGATGGTCTCAGCTAATATAAAGAACCTATCATTGAGTGAAGAATGGTCTCGTAGTTTGTGATTAGCTTTGCGACCTATGTTATAGCGAATTTAAGTGTACTGAAACGATTGGCTACAATCACCTCCCATTGAACTTATAGGATATTTAAAAAAGTCGTTTCGTCGAACCGATTAAAAATCAAAAAATATGCTACGTATACTTGTATTCAATTTTAAATAAACTCTTGGTTAGAGTTAAAAGTCTTTATCAATGGTTAATGATGTCTCTTAATGGCGTAAACACATTATGTGTCGTATCTGACACATATTTGTTTTAGTTTCAACTTAAATATTCTGGACGTTGGATATGTTTAAGATTAACAAACTAGTACACTTTGTGGTAATTAACAACAGATTTAGTTCAATCTTTTTCCTCGTTACTCATACCTTATGGACATGCCGCAGTTGAATTCCCGCTGACGAATAGAATCGTCGCGACTCGCGTCGTGCTTGTGATACTTTATAATATATCGTACCATGTAATGGTTTTCACGGCCGTGGAAGTGTTGGCATCCATCATGTTAAAGTATATGATAAATCAAAGGGGTAACAGAATTGGCCCGATGGCCATTAAAAATGTTCGTATACGTTATTTTGTTATTTTTATAAATGTAAATAGGGTAACCGGTATAGCGATTGCCCAATCATAGAGTGATTGCCAACACTCATTACATACAAGTTTTCAGGGAACAATTTCAAATTGGTGTTGATACGAGTATCATGTTACTAATGGAACTAAGTTACATCTAACAAATCGATTTCGTTTCTTATAGTTTCAATAAAATGTGTTTGTTTATTAATGTTTACAATCTTTATATGCTGTGCAATCACCATATCAGTTACCCTATAATTATATTGCGGAAATTATTACTGTTACGCCTAGTCTTTTTGTACTATAGCCAGTCATACATGACATTTAAATGTATACAACGTGTTAATAACGCTAAATCCCAGACACCGCCCTTAATTTATATTTAAATATTAATGTTGCACGTTATTATTTATTTTCATATATTATGGTCGGAGTTTTTAATATTATTTAATATCATAACTGTTCTGTATGTTTGTAACTCTATGCTCATTGCCTGCGTGTCGTATACGCTCGCTGGAGGTTCCCTTACCGTCTACGTATTGAGTTCTACTTAGCGGTGGCGGTAAATAAATAGAAATATATTAAAAAGAAACCTTTATGTAATAGTGTAATCAATTCTGCTCTTTATACGGAACAAATTAGTTATAAGTTTTGCGTTTATTAATGTTTGTTAACATATTGTATACCTAGACAGTGGTATCATTGGAAAATTTACACCTCGCTCAATACATCTTGATTCATTAGTTCACAGACAGACTAGTTTTATAATCTATGTGATTAGCGTCTTAATTACATTTTGACAGCGCCAGGGTGATTCGCTGGTGTTATCAAAGACTACGATTTAGTTTGACCTCATTTTTGTACTCTTATAATTGACTAACCTGTTTGATATGTACCTAACGGCGTTCGTCTCTTAGTTATAAACAGTAAAGAAAACATAATCCATGACACTGAAGTAAAAGTACATTGTATTATTTTGTAATTTTATTGCTTGATGAACAAAATATTTACAATGATGTAACCGTACCTTGCTCCTAGCATTAATTCTGACAGCTCCTTTTCCCGAACAGTATATCCATATAAAAAAATTTTTTTGACTAGGACGGCCTGGAGGTTATGTTGTCCGTGCCGAAGAAGGCCAATGATGCGATGCACCTGTCGCTGTTGGAGGGGTGCGACGTGCCCACCGACAGCCTCGGGGAGGTGGTCCTCCAGGACTCCTTCCATGTGTGGGATCTTCGTCAGATCATCAAAAAGGGCCGAGAAAGACGTGTCTTCTTGTTCGACCTGCACCTGCTCCTCGCTAAAGAAGTGAAGGACTCCCATGGCAAAGCGAAATACATTTACAAGACAAAGTTCATGGTAAGTTTTGTTTAGTTTTGTTCACATACGGCATTTATAAATTTATCAGACTATTTTGAATAAGACTAGGTATATAGGCCTTTTATAAACTAGGTAAAATTTTTAAAAAAAATTATTAAAACCTCTAAGGTCGAACTGCAATGAATGAAGTAAAGAAATCAGATCATCTACTCAGAAACAATACATAGGATAGATTATCAATTGCTCAGGTAGTTCGGTTGTGTGCGTATCTATGTACTATGTGCTGTGCGATGATTTTGTAGATTAGCAAGACGGGTAAAGTCAGACAGATGAGAATGGCGACTTCATTTATGATCACTTCATTGATGAGTGATCTAGGATATAGCACTATTAAAAAAAATTTCTAAATTCCTTCTTATTAATAATCTTCCTTATTCCTTCTTATTAATTATTCAACATTTCCCTAATTGCCATAATCACTTAGCTACAATATTTTTTTCTCATGTGTATAATTATCTACCTTTAAGTACTATAATGCTAAATTTTATTGGGAATTCAGTCTGCCCAATAGTTTTTGCAAGCAGTCTCTCTGTGTCCTAACTATGTACTTACTTTGTTACTAAAGGTTCCATGTTACCAAGCATAATAATATTGAGATTAAATTGTCTTATTAAGTAGGCCCTTTTGTAAGGTACCTACTGTGCTCAACCTGGGAGCATCAGGATATGAATTAGTGAAATACTATTAAAGCTTGCGAGAGAGGTTTACTATAATTACATAAGATTCAGAATTCAATCAGGGGGAACGCAGTTGTCATCTTCGCGGTTATGTATCAACTCCACTCTTTTATTATCTTATGTATTAGAAGATTCAAATAAAATTGACGTATTCTATACCAGCCAGTAATGTGCCGACTAGCCAGTAACTGCGACAGTAACCTCCAGGTATACCACCGCAGGGTCAGATTTTCTGCAGTCAAGCAACAATCCGTAAACATTTATAAGTATGAAGGGCTTAGGGTACTGTAGCTGGGGAAATTGCCGGACTCGAGAGATTTAATAACTAATGTCTCGTGTGTCGAGCGGCAGTGCAATGCAGCTGTCCATAGACACGGGCGTTCTTAACCGAGCGCTCATTGAGGTGCTTAAAATGATAATTAATTGTGCAGACATCAGAACTGGGCGTCACGGAACACATCGAGGGTGACGAGTGCAAGTTCTCAGTGTGGACGGGTCGCGAGCCGATGGCCAGCGACTGCCGCATCGTGCTGAAGGCGCCCTCGCTCGAGGTCAAGCAGACCTGGGTGCGAAGGCTACGGGAAGTAATACAGGTGAATTTCGTAATAAATTTCACGAAATGCTTAATAATCAGTATGCGCCTCTTAAGGTTCTCTCGAAATAAATTTTGAACTCATTTTAAATAAGTAAACTATATTTTGCACAGTTTGATGACTCCGCGTGCAGAGTCCGTTAACAAATCATTAAGAAATCCCTTTGTATAGATTTTTTAATGCACTCGACAACTACAATGAATGAGAAACACAATATGTTGATTCCAATTTTGTGTTTTGGTCATAAACATCACAACGCTTTGTTGGGAACAACACTACGCTGACAGCGACAGCTGGCGATGCTCAACACTAGGCTGCGCTCACGCAAACGCAGCATATTTCGCATTGCTGATTTGACTGACGACCTTCGAAAAACACATTTCTAAAGCGGTGTCGACATTTCGTTTCTGTTTTCTAAATTCTGGTCAAGAAATACAGTCCTGAGTGGTATGATGTAAGCTAACCCATTTTTATTGTCCGACACCATTTGTATTCTTTACCGGCCAGTAGTGTATCTACTAGCCAGTAGCTGCTACAGTGCCATATATGTACACACTCTTATTTGACCTACTATAACCGTCGCAAACATTTCCGGTCAATTTTTGTACCCATTCCATACGCGACGTAAATAAGCTTCTTATTAGTCATCGATCGACACGTCAATGCTTTATCAGCTAAGGACGTATTATGCCCGTAGGAAACGTACTTCAGCGGGGCCTTGCAGCAGCCGCCGCGGAGTCCAGCGCGCGTTCGTCCGACCAGCTCACAGCGATCCAGCCGGTAAGGAAACAACTGCTTATAAATACTGGATGGAGCGCTGGATGGACTGGATGGATGCTGGATGTTCGGAGCCCGGGCCTATTTTTTTTGCGCGGTTTTTTCTTGATACGATTCGAGCCAACGGGCTCCGAGTAAGTGACAACAAAACTATATTTTCGTAAATTATAGTGTTAAGTAACTAAGTATAGGTATTACAGAAACTGAAAGTACAACTACAGATATAGAAATTAGATGACATAATGTGTAAAATGACATTAATAAGAACACATTTTTAACTCTGCAAACACTTATTCTGCTGATTAATAGTAGTTCTCACACCACCTGCTCGTTAATGTTGCATTATAATGATAATGATGACCTCGCAGTAGGTGTGAAAAGTAGTGTATTCTCCACAGGGATAAAGGTGTCTTTGTCTTGGGCGAGCTTAAATCCCTCGCTGTACTCGGGATTCTAGTATTCGATACACAGTGATTTGCAGCGCAGCCCACATCTACTGCGAGGCAATAAAATACAAATACTGCTAGAATTAAAATAATATCAACACAGCGATTTGCAGCATTCGCGCCATTTGTAGCAGGGTTCTGTAGTGGTATTCTGTAAGAACATTCACCAAACTCGAAAGCTGAATCCGCGGTGAGATATCAAGTTCGTTGAACGAATTTCATTCGTAAAAGGGTTCATGAAGGTGTCAGAGCACCTTTGTCAACTTGATAATTTATTTTGCAATTGCTATTTAAATACTTGATACTGGCAAAATCATCATTAATTGATGGAGGCCATATTTTTGTGAAAGAAGATCATACGACCATACGAATACCATACGAATGTGTTCATACCATCAATATACTATATACAAGATAAGCAGACACGAACAAAATGACATCGAAAATGTGGTCGCGGTTAGATATACTTACACAACTATACACGTAGCTAGAAATTGTAGAAAATAGTTTTAAATAATTCGGAACGTCGGACTAATAGAAGCCTTCATATATAGTAATAAAGTCTAATTCTGTATGCAGTAATGTTGGCACATGAAACCTTTACATCAGAGACAAAGAAAAATCAATAAAATCGCCAACGCGATACGAAAAAAAGTAGTTGTTTGGACTTAAACAAAAATATATTCATTTAAAAGAAAATCTTAAACACTATAAAATAAGGTTCAAAACAATTGCAGACAATTTGGCGCTTGCACAGTTTTGGAGCTGAAAAATGTGTGCTTCCATTGTGTGTTTACTGACTTACCAACTTATCCGTGCTGGTGGCAAAAATGAGAACTAAATTTTTTATTATGGTAATGACGTGTAGTTTGACAGTTTCGTATAGACAGTGGCGACACTCCTATCGGCAACATTAATTTTGTCAGTCTCGGCATGGCAGTTGCGAACTATTAGCGGAGAATATATCAAATAAATATTTTTTATTTCGTATTATAATGATATCTTACTTATATTTATTATTTAAACTAGTAGTAATAAGAATAAGAAACGAAAAAAAATTCTCCATCTGCAATTTTAGTATTACGATAAGGATTTGGACAGTTTATAAACGCGCAATAAGGAATTTCGATACGTCCTGACGCTAGCTGTGGTCGGCTCGTACTAATTTGAAATAGCGACACAACCGTCTCCGTGGCACTATTTTCGTGATCACTTTTCGGGTCGTGACATCTAATTTAGTTGGTATAGTATATCGATGGTTCATATGATTTTTTATTTGACGATCGAAATTCAAATCACATTATTAGACAAGGAAGTTTACAACAACATAATATAATGAGCTACTTTATGTTAAGGTTATATGACACTTATTGAAACATTATCGAGCAGGTGGTGTAAAAAATATGTGCAGTGTTATGAAAAATAAATAACCCTTATTGAATTTTTGTAGCAGTCTAAACTTCAAAATCTTGACATTCGTTGAAATCCTTTTTTTTTAAGTAGCTAACCAAATTTGCTTTAGTAAAAAAGAATTGGTTCCACATTTAAAAGTTGGGTACCTGACTTGATTTTTATTTATTTGAAATTCGGAACCGTGTTAAAATGGTTTAACACAACAATAAAAAACGTGTAATCAGGTAAAATGATCAGCCAGTTTTATGTGTATGTTGTATTATTTTAATAATATAGGGTGTTTGGTGCATCGTTTGCCAAATTGATTTGGCCGAAAGAGGTCATTGGCTACTTCTTTAGGCCATAAAACATATTTGCCACACCAGATTTTTTTAGCACCACCAAAAAAAAACTAAAAGTAATCGGGGTCTTCGTATTCTTTTAAAAACTTCTCTAGTCTGTCCCCTTTCCAACGATATGAAATTTGCCCAAAAAAACTTGTATTAACTTCACTAATTTTCTAAATTTGTGTAACGAGACGTAGAATTCATAGAAAATAACACGCGCGAAACAGGGTAAACTAACAGTTTTTCCCTCATTTTTGATAACAATCCTACTACAGCACCTACCTCATGCACAGTGGCATTCCTCATATTATGTCTCTTTTTATCATAGGGGAAAGCCGCAAACTAGTTAAGTATTTTACAAATAAATTTTAGAAACTAACGCATCGTTGTTTTGTTAATGTAATTTTCATTTCGTTGTGTATTGTGTTAAATTTAATTAATTTAAATTGTCGTTTTACAAGATTGGCTACATTCTCTAATGAAGAATATGCTAACATTTTGATGGCTTAAGGAAGAGCCGATGGTGTTCCTCGTGAAGCAGAAATAATTTACCAGGACCGCTTTTCTAACAGACGACTACCTTCCCGCCATACTTTCCAGAACACTTATCGATGCTTACGCGAGACTGGTTATTTGACTTATAATGAACCAAGAGGGTGCTGGGTTACTTGTGGGTTGCCAGGTTAGAATTGCATCCCCCCATCTCCTGTCGTTGGAACTAAAAAACTGGCGTGGCATGTAAAATGGCCTACACACGGCCCTAAAATAAGTGGCGATATCGGGACAGCGGTGGTGGGGATGAAATCGGCTATTACTCTACACACGACCCTACCAGTTAGTACATAACCGACCGTGCAACAGACTGCTCGTTGCTCAAAACAGCAAAAAATAGGCATTGCCTTGGCACTTACTATGGTGCCACCTAACCAGAGACGAAAAAGGAAGACCTGGGTAAAAAACTTGTTGATAAAACGTCATGAACTAAGCCACATGAACGTGCTGAGAAATTTAGAAATAGCTAATTTCAGAAACTTTTTAGGAATAATAATAACAATAATATCTTGGGACAATCCACACATGGTCATCCGATCCCAAACTAGGCAGAGCCTGTACTATGGAAACCAGACAACTGATACTAATATTTATATACATTTTTTTTTTGTAAATACATACTTATATAGATAAATAACACCCAGACACTTGATGGGAATCGAACCCACGACCCATCGGTTAGCAGCCAGGGTGTCTAACCACTAGACCAACGGGCCCGCCGTAGAAATGGATTTTGAGTGTTTTCTCAATATGGTGACACCGTTATTACAAAAACAGGATACCATAATGTAGCGCCCGCACGTCGTATCGCCGCAGCAGTCGAGCGCATACTGCGTAGAAATCAGTCCCGATTTCGCTACACACGTGCCGACAACGCTCCCTAGACGATAATTGTCCCTAAATCGTGAGCTCGCCCGAAGCGATTTTAGACCTGATTTATAAACAGTAAAAATTGGATACGATTTGCCTATACACGAGGTGATTTAGGGGACGATTTAGGGTCCTCCCCACCACTGTCCCGATATCGCCACTGATTTTAGGGCCGTGTGTAGGCCGTTTAATGAGTTTTATGGCCTAAAGAAGTAGCCAATGACCTGTTCTTTCAGCCAAATCAATTTGGCAAACGATGCACCAAACACCATGTATAATATCTTGAGACAATCCCACATGGTCATCTGTTCTCAAACTAGGTAGAGCCTGTACTATGGAAACCAGACAACTGATACCGTATATTCATTTTCTTTGTAAATACATACTTAAACAGATAAATAACACCCAGACACTTTGTGGTAATCACACATACAACCCATCGGTAGCGGCCAGGGCGTCTAACCACTAGTCACTAGACCCACGGGCCCACAAACATGCCATGTGTTTTCAGATTGTATTAATAATTTACGAATTCTACAGAGACCTGGATGACACAATCTTGGATGAAACTACAGAAAACCTCGATAGAAATTCTTTGGCGTCTTTCGGCAGCGGCAACACCACAGATTCCGACAAGGTTAGTGGAAATATTATTTAAACCGTGATCATTATAAGTTACTCTGACCTTAGACACACTCTTTCTGTTCGCAACTGTGATTGCATAAGTTTATTTTGCAGGTGATTGTGTGCAGAAAGCTAAAATTTTCATGGAATAATAATGCTTTACTTACAAACTATTGATATAATCTGGTATTAAAATAAAATACTGTGTCTACGGGGTATTATGTTTCAAAGCTTACGGGTGTGATGCCAGAATTAAAAAAAAAATTAGCAAACAAGTATAAATTATAAAAGCCTAAAAAGTCCTACTGCGAACAAGATTACATTATACATAATACTATATAATTTACACATGTATACATATAATTTGGCTCATCTCGTAGACCTTTCATTTGATACACATTGATGTTTTGGAAGTAAAGAAAAAAAATGGTGACTGACCACCGCTACCATAATAACGGTTTTGAAAAAATATTTAACCTATGTCACTCTCACAACTGTGACGAAACTGACGACATATTATAAGTCACAGTCCACCAAGCCGTTTAGGCTGTAGGCCGTGCCAAAGAAATAGACATACCTACATACATACAAATATGTACATACATACATAAATACACTCGACAAACAAAGCCCTCTTCCTGGGGCAGTCGGACAAATTACGACGTCCTTAGCTAATTTACTTGGTTCGCTTTGATTATTTGAGTGCTCTCAAGGAACGGAGCTAAGATTCGTCTTTAGATTACTGTTTGTGCGAAGCGAAGTGATGCGGGAGTCAACAACCTTACCGTAGAGTAAGAAACACAATAATCAGGCCACAACAGATTTGGGAAAACAGTTTTCAACGATGAGATTTGGCTAGTTCTTAAATCAGACTAGAAAGATAAATAACTTATGAAATAAAATTATTTAGGAAATGTAGACATTTTTCGATGACATTATTATAAATTTTCCTCCACTCCAGTCGACAAGATGGACATGCAGCCAGACTGGGAAAATGTTTTAAAACCTATTTAGACGTATAGGACTATTTATAGACACCGAAGGTAGTGCTTAGAAAAGATATAAAAATAATGAATTCGCATTAGTATGCGAATTCATCTTTGATCCATTCGATACTACACGAAAGTAGTTTCTCAAGAAATATTTCTATGTATTGCCGACATCAATCCTTTATATATAATACATAACTTATAAATATATAGACTACAACTTTCGCTGCGCCGATCATTAAAATTATGGGCGTTAGAAATCCTCGTTATGGACCATCCTAGTTACGGACAGACTTGAAGGGTTAAGTAATGTTAACGTCGGCTTGAGGTAAGTACGGGTCGCAAACATCGATACTATGTCATTAGGTTACGGGCGGCTCTGAGATCTTTCGATACCTAATTCCATGAATTGTTCCCTCTAATACGAATGCTAAATTGTTTTCGGAAACGGAACGGAAACTATAATAAAGGAGAGTTTGCTTAAAGGTGTGTTTGGAGAAAATAAGTTGCACAAATTGCGCACAGGCTCAGCATATGAAAGCAACCGATAAAAATAAAATATCTACTCTCTTGATTCTGATGCTTTTCCGTAATTTCAAACGAATTCTAAAAAAATATATTTAGTGTGCATATATGTACAGGGTGGCACAATAGAACGTGCATATTACATCATCTTTTTCTGCAGGGTAAAAAACACGCGGGCGGGAGGAGCTTACTACCTTTGGGTAGGCGCACTCATGGAGTTTTAGTCACAACGAGTATTTTTAAAAAACAAACTTCAGTTATTACTTTACATTTCCTTAGTTTTATTTTAACTATACCTTTTGTATTTATTTTTTAATCGTTTTTTTTAATATGCACGTTCTATTGCGCCACCCTGTATATTAAGTAAGTAAATGGTGCCCAGAAAGTTTTTATAAAACCAGACGAAGAAAAACTGTTTAGTAGTAAGTAAGTATTTTCAAAGCTTTGCTGATTCTGTCATTGAATCAGATTGTTTTCATTCACTATTTTTATTTTTCACAAGCGTACTCGCTCTGCTTGCGTTTTTACGTAAACAATGTTCCAGTTTCCGGTCAAATAAATAAAACACTCTATCTTCTCGCTCTCGCTCTCCGTCTCGTACTCGCTCCCGTCTCCGCTCCCACTCCCGCTCGTGCCTATCTTAGTACCACTTCCGCTCCCGCCAAAGCTTACTATTCCTTAGCTGGTCCCTTCCTCATCTTTTAGAGAATCTAACCCAGAGGCGATTCTCATACAACATTAACAGTTTTGAACTCTTCTCAACCAACCCTCGATTAGAGTAAACAAAACAAAAAAAGAAATTCAAATCAGGCAAGCCATTTCTGAGATTTAGCGAGACGAACGGCTAACGGGCAGCTATTCATTTTTTACCCGAATGCCCCAGGAGGTGAAGGTTTTTCGAGAGTATGTATGTCTATTTCTTTGGCACGGCCTACAGCCTAAACGGCTCGATGGATTTTGACTTATATGTCGTTAGATTCGTCGTAATTGTGGGAGTGACATAGGCTATATCTTTTTTAATTAAAAATGGCCGTTTATATTTTTCTTACTTCCAAAAACATCAATATGGGTATCAAATGATAGATCTTACTTAATGAGACGAGTTAAAATATATATACATGTGCATACGTATTATGTATGTATAATGTCACTTAAGACCATTTTGTTTGTTCGCAGTCAGGCTTTTTATTTTTTTATAATTTATACTTTTACTAGCTGACCCGCGCAGCTCCGCTCGCGCTCTTTCACTTGTGAATCGAAACCATTCTGGAATACCCTTGAACACACACTAACAATTTCATCAACATCGGTCCAGCCGTTTAGGAGGAGTTCAGTGACATACACACGTACAGTAGAATTATATATATAAAGAAGATGAGATAATGATAAGATACTATTAATAAAATTAGGATTTAATTAATTTTGGAAAATGTTTAAAATCTCGACGATTTAGTCGTTTTGTTTCATTGACTTTTTGTAAGACTATGCAGATAAACGGCCGATATTAATAAACAACATTTTCGAATTTCGGATCAAATATTTATAAAGCAGCACCGCTTCCACGTCTGAATCGCTCGACATCTTTCGAAATACTCGAGTAATTGCGCCGAGTTCGACGGGTCATCGCTCCCGCAGTCTGACATCCACGCCGCGTCGCTATCCTGCTAGCGTCCCGTCGCTGTCCCGTCCCGTCCCGACCGCTTTCTGCCGAACCTTAAATGGGACAACAGGGTTTTTCTTACTTAGTGCATACTAAGCCAAATGTAACAAGCTAAAAAAAAATTTTACTGATTTTTAAGACATTTTAATCGCAATTAAACGTCGCGGTGGAAGTCGTGGCGAATCACTACATAATAATATTTATAAAACAAAGTCGCTTCTCGCTGTCTATCGCTATGTATGCTTAGATCTTGCACAAACTAAACTACGTTACGGATTTTGATGCGGTTTTTCTTAATAGATAGAGTGATTCAAGAGCAAGGTTTATATGTATAAATACATGCATAATATAGTAGAGAAACACTGATAATTTTAGAGGTTTTTAATGTGATGTCGTAATTAAACACATTATTTTGCGCTTACAATGCAAATGCTAGCTGAAGCCCTACGAGATAGATCAAAATAATATTCTACAGTATTGTACACCTTAAGAAGGTCTACCAAAAAGTCTGCGATGGTATATGTTTATCTCTTAGGTATAAAACACACTAACCATTTTTTTTATCCTTTACTCTTTATGAGAAATAATGGCTTATTTACGGAGCGGTATTAAGCTATACAGCATTAATCCTTATCCAATTAACTATATTTTTTTTTTACAATCCATGCGAAACCGGGGCGGGCCGCTAGTAATAGTAGTTTATGCACCAAGGGGATAAAGTAGTGTCTTATGTCGCGGGCGTTTAATTGAATCGCGAGCATAACGAAGGATTCTAGCAACTCCCGAGCGCAGTGAGGGAGTATAGAGTTAACTCCCGAGCGTAGTGAGGGAGTTAATACTAGAATCCTTAGTACAGCGAGGGATTTAAGCTCGCCCAAGACAAAGGCACCTTTATCCCCGAAGTGAATACACTACTTTTCACACCTACTGCGAGGTAATAAAATACAAATATTGCTAGAATTAAAATGATAACAATATTTTGGGACAATCTACACATGGTAATCTAATCCCAAACTAGGCAGAGCCTGTACTATGGAAACCAGATAACTAATATTAATTAATAGTGAAATAACACCCAGACACTTGCTGGGAATCGAACCCACGACCTATTGAGTAGCGGCCAGGGTGTCTAACCACTAGACCAACGAGACCGTCAATAATAACAACATAGTGATTTGCCGCGTTATCATCTAAATATTTTCTTTTCTTTTCTAGAACACTGGGTTGTGCTCGTCGCGCTCGGTTCGATTTTCAAATGTTATGTTTTTCGTGCAGTTCTCTGCTTAGAGTAGTAATATATATCTGTGGTAAAAGTGTTGAGGAATTTTCGTTTGACGTTCGAAATTCAATCACATTATTACCCAAGGGAGTTTAGTACAACATTATTACGCGGCTAGACTATAGGGATATAATGAGGCACTTTATGTCATCTTTATATGACACTAGCTGACCCGCGTAGCTCCGCCCGCGCTTTTATTACATTTTGCTCCCCTTTTCTCCCTCCTCCCTTGATTTATTTCTCTCTCCATCTCTCTCTTATAAAATCTAATTCTATGCTCTCTCCCTCCTCTCTCTTTCACCCTCCCGCTTCGGTCCCCGTCATACTCCTCCTCTTCCCCTCCCCGTAGTCCCCTCTCTGAACTCCTCCCCCTTTCTAATCCCCCACCTTGCTCTCCCTTACTCCCCTTCACTCCCCCCTTGCTCAATCTTAATCCGCCTATCCCTCACCCCATCACCCCCTCCTTAATCCCCTCTCCCTCTCTCTCCTCTCTTGCACCCTCCTCTCGTTCTATATATCGTCTTCAATCATGGTATCTGGAATTCTTACCCACTTAAACCCCTGCAGCTGTCGCATCGCCACATAAGACGGGGACCTGCGCCCTCCAGTGGGATCTGCAATCTTAAACCTGGCACCATGATCACGGGGACGGGGCTCACAACCCCGTCACCGTCCTCCTCGGAGTCGCCGCCGTCACCCATCTATGTAATGACCTTGCCTAACGTTGGTTAATCTAGCGGCATGAAATATACTTTACGACCTATTCTCAGACTTACCCGATATATGCACACAAAATTTCATACAAATCGGTTCACCCATCTATGTAATGACCTTGTCTTATATTGCTTAACCTTAACCTAGCGTTATGAACAACGTTCACAGCTATTTTTTTTTCATTGGTGTAAATATTAGTAAAGATAACGTTATATTGAAGAAGGGACAAATTCATGCTAACAACAATTTATTAATAGTTAATTATTTCTTATAAAAAGTCAAGGATATATTTTTATATTGTGGGTTATCCCTAAGAGATAAACATATACCATTGCAAACTTTTTGTACAATACTGTAGTACATTATTTTGATCAATCTCGTAGAGTTCAGCTAGCGTTTGCAATGTAAGCGCAAAAAAATGTGTTTATTTACGACATCACATTAGAAACCTTTAAAATTATAAGTGTTTCTCTACTATATTATGCATGTATTATACATAAAAACCTTCCTCTTGAATCACTCTATCTATTAAGAAAAACCGCATCAAAATCCGTTGCGTAGTTATAAAGATCTAAGCATACATAGGGACAGACAGACAGCGGGAGCGACTTTGTTTTATAATATGTATAGATATAATGTGACATTATCGAGCAGGTGGTGTGAAAAAAATAAAATGTGGACATTCAGTGTGCTGTTTGTGTTATTCTTAGAAATAAATAATTGCTTCGATTTTATTGTACTCGGTTATAATTTGTTCACCATCGTCAGCCGGAAGATGTCCACTGCTTCCCTTTAGAGGGGTGATTACCATAATCCCCACGCTTGGCAGGCGTCTTGGGAATCGCAGTGTACTTGGTTGGTAAACCAATAGAAAGAGCGTCTTCCAATAAGACGCTGCTGCCCGTGTTCTTGCTTTCCCTTAGACGCCTCTTACGACACCCAACTGGAGGTGATGGGTGAGTAGGTTCTTACAGTGATTTAAAAAAATATATCGATATAAGATTGAAATGAGTGTATGTAAACACACAAACCTACATTTAGACCTGAAATGAAGCAATTGACGCCCATAATATAGGAAGAACGAGGTGGAGCAGCGTGCGTTCGAGTCTATTTTCCATTCGCTAACATTAGGCGAGGGGTATCTTAGGCATGCTAAAGAAGATATTCGATTGGTTCTTCTGATCCACCAATCCACCACCGATCGTAGTGATTTGCGTAGCGTTGGGACATAACGAGTAAATAAATGTGCCCGTTAGCTATCGGTATATCTCCATACACGCTCATAAACCGTTATGAGTTATTTAATCATAGTCGTGATCCTTTGGAGACAACCAACAGCTGTTCTTTATTGTGACAGGAATATTTTTACTTGTACGGAGATTTGGATGTTTCAATATTCATCTAGAACGGACGTAGACAATCTTATTTGAACCCTGAGAACAAAAGAATTTTCCCATTTATAAACAAAGTTTCGTACCATATTCGATAAGTAACATATTTTTTTACCATTATGAAGTAAAAAACATCTTACCCTTGCAAATTACTTTGTTTATTTGGTCAGTCTTCCGAGAAAGCTAAACAGTATTTTATTATTATAGTTACAGTTTCCCGAGGAGTGTAATACTATTTCCATGAACGTCAAAATAAGGTGCCGTCTCTTTACAGATCTATGTAGTGTTTACGCTATTCCTTAAAAACTTTTCTCAACGAATGGTAAATTAATGCACAAAACATATTTTCCATATTTCTGTTTAAATTAGCCTAGGTTCATCCATTAATATTGTAAAACGCAGATTTGTTTATTGACTTATAGTTTGTGGGGTCATGAAAACGTCACAACAAGCATTCATATTATTACTACACGCGTTCTACTAATATTAATATAGGCCCACTTTTACAATCTTGGTTGCAGGGTTGAATACTGATCCGTCAAGGACGTTAATGGTGCTGAATCATCGATATATTGTTACTTATTATATATATCGATGTGCTGAGTGAGTCGTACCTACTCTAAAATCGTCTCGTATAACACCAGTCGAGGAGCTCGTCGTGACGTGACGTATGTACTCGTAGTACAGAAAAAAAGCCAAGGGACAGACTGGTCACAGTATGAACACTAGATTGGTCTTGATCCACAGTCGTGAGGACTTTTCTAAGTGTTGTGTATATACGCTCTCGTTCGAGGCCGATTTACGAATAACATGCGCCTATAATTACATTCAAAGGCTGCAACATCCAAGCCAATGTAACGATAACAACACGATAGAATAGACCCTTATTGTTCCCCTGTACTGGTATTCTATAATACTTTAGAATATAGCATACACATATTAAAGTTTGTTTGTGTGAGGGGGAAATAACGAAGGGAGCTGTACGTTTGTGTTTTCACATAAATATTTCCGTGTAAGTATATGGAAAAAACGGGTCGTTATAAAAATAACAAGGGCATAGCGATTGTTGCTCCAGCAAGTTACCGATGTGCTATTGCCGCTTATACATAGGATTATCAACTTGGACGCCTTTGCATAAATACCGAAGGCCATTAATTTTATCCAGCCGCTTGCCCCGGGCGATGGGGTGTGAAGCTTCAGCTTTTTTATTAGAAAATTAAGTTCGTATTACTTCATTGCGAAAATAACGGATAAGTATTTTTAGTCTGCTATCGTCTTCTTCTTCTTCTATATATATAAAAATGAATGTTTGTCTGTATGTCCTTTTATAGAATCGTAAACTATGCATTCGATCATGTCATGATCTTCAGCAAAGTGTTGTGCATGAGCCCAAAAAGGTTTCTGAGTAAAAAGAGCGTGGGCGGAGCAACACGGCGTAGCTGTACATTTGTTTGAAACAAATTGCCTGTATATGGGTTTACTTTGTGTAAGCAGTTCACTGAAACGTGATTTGACGTGTAGCATGACGTTCAGCCGCCCTATGTAGTGAATGAGGCTCTAACTTAAGCCGTTCTGTAGTCTGTCGCCGGTTAAGACGCTTTTCCCAAGTTGTATAATAATAAATGTCAGAATGTAGACCCCTGCCTGTGTCGTAACCAGCTGTACTAAAATCGGTTCGTGTCGAAAATGGAGTAAACATGTTTATGCGGGCAACGTTAGTTATAAAAGACGGATAGCTAGCTATTAAATTATTTTATGTCGACATTATAAAAGATACAAGTACCTATATACAACGTGTTACAAAATATCACGTAAAAATATAATTAATTATCAAAGCCAAAAATGTTGTCAACCCTAGTAAGGTTAGGTCTTTTTAATTTTTTGTCGTTCCGCAAATTAGGTAGAAATCTAGGTACATTCTGCGTAGTTTACTTTTTAATTTTACTAAAATAGGGTTTGCACATCAGTGAAAATAATATTTTTTTTTATTAATTTTTTACGGGGTTTTTTGTAACACGTTGTATATGTATATTTTAATGCGACTGGAGTTAAAATAAACTCAAATTTACTAGTTTGTAGGGTCTTGTTCATGGAACCGTCCTGGTAGGTACCACAGATATTCTGACGTCAAGCAGCAGTATGTAAACATTACAGTGTTCTGGTGAAATTATGGGACACAAGAGATTTAATAACTAATGTCCCGCCCGGGTGAAGAGCGACAGTGCAATGCAGCTGCAGCAGGTATAGGCAGTTGTGTCGCTTACCATCTGGCGTACGTCTTGCTTGTCACTAGGTTGAATAAACAAAAAATCCATGTTCTGTTCTTGTTATATTTCAGTTCTAGTTTCGTTAAGACCTTTATTGATCAGTTATCCAAGAGCAATTAGTTATTATATTATTAATTAGTTATTAAAAAGTGGCAAATTTCTTCCAAATTCCGGAATACTTTAGACTATCCTGAATAGTGTAATACTCGTAGCAAAACTTCGGTATGTCAATGATTTAATTTTTCTCTACATTTTACGTGAAAACGTTATGCAAATAATTATTATTTATGTTTTGTTAGCTCTGCTGCAAATAATTGGGCCGCGCACCGTTGCGCGTTGGTGTAAACAACGTAAATGAAGTAATCACATATTATACCTACTAGCTGTTACCTGTTGCTGTTTTATAGCTCTTTTATAAAGAGCAGCCTATGTGCTGCCTTTGTCGTCCCTCTTGTAATGATGCGCACTATGCCATTGTCAACCAAGTATAAATTAAATAAAAGCTCAAAAAGCCCGTCTGCCAACAAACAAAATGGGCTTATATTACATTACACACTCATTAAACTTATACATACATATGTACATATTACATATGTACGTATTATGTGTATACATAAATATAATCCATAAATTACAAACACAGGGTAGAAGGAAAGAACGGTTTCAATAATTTATTTATTGCTTTTTAGTGCAGTATCTATACATATTATAAAACCGCTCCCGCTGTCGCTCCCGCTGTCGCTCCCGCTGTCTGTCTGTCCCTATGTATGCTTAGATCTTTAAAACTATGCAACGGATTTTGATGCAGTTTTTCTTAATAGATAGAGTGATTAAAGAGGAAGGTTTATATGTATAATTCATATACATATAATATGCATATACACATAATATAATAGAGAATATAGTAGAGAAACACTGATAATTTTAGAGGTTTCTAATGTGATGTAAATAAACACATTTTTTTGCGCTTACATTGCAAACGCTGGCTGAACCCTACGAGATAGATCAAAATAATGTACTACAGTATTGTACACCTTAACAAGGTCTACATATAAGTCCGCGATGGTATATGTTTATCTCTTAGGGATTACCCCTCCATAAACATTTTTTATCCTTTACTTTTTATGAGAAATAATTAACTATTAATAAATTGTTGTTAGCATGAATTTGTCCCTTCTTCAATATAACGTAAACTTCACTAATATCTTACACCAATGAAAAAATTGCTGTGAACGTTGTTCATACCGCTAGGTTAAGGTTAAAAACTCGGAGCCCGTTGGCTCGAATCGTATCAACAAAAAACCGCGCAAAAAAAATAGGCCCGGGCTCCAAAGGGTTAAGCAACATAAGGTAAGGTCATTACATTAGCACGATTTGCCAAGACTCCGTAATCTTGCCAGCTCGGTGTAGAGTATGACGTAATTATCGACCTAGCTAATACCGAAAATGACGTTTCTGTCTGTCTGTGATGTCGATAACTAACTACGTCATACTCCACACCGAACTGTCAAGATTACGAAGTCTTGGCAAGTCGTGCTAAGACTGCTGCAGGGGTTTAAGAACCCAAGATACCATGATCGATGAGGATATATAGAACGAGAGGAGGGTGCAAGAGAGGGAGAGAGAGGGAGAGGGGATTCGAGGAGGAGGTGTTGGGGTGAGAGATAGGGGATCGAGATGGAGCAAGGGGAGAGTGAGGGGGAGCAAGGTGGGAGAAGAGAAAGGGGATGGAGAGATAAATAAATCAAGAGAGGAGGGCGAAGGAGCAAAATGTAATAAAAGCGCGGGCGATGCTGCGCGGGTCAGCTAGTCCCTTATAAAAGCGTGTAGTTTTAGTTTTTTTAACATTACATTTTTTTATACTTATTAGTCTTAGAAATATTAGTCTATACTACGGATAAAATTAGCCCAAGTATTTGATTTGTTCGTAGCTTGAATCGTAGGCAGGTTGTGGCAAAACATATTTTTACTAGACTAGATATTACGCGTAGGTAGGTATATCAATGAGTTTGCGAAGTTTAAGAAAGTACTATACGTATTTTCCCTTTAAACAGTCGAAAGTACGCTAAAAGTTAATAGCTTCACAAGTAGTATTCAAGGGTTCCGCTACCAACCTTCCGGGTCCATGTTGATGGACCCGGAAGGTTGGTTACCTTTCATTTCCATCAGCAACCCTCATTATTGGGCAAAGTAAATAGAACTTTTTAATACAAATCAAATGAGTCCAAACTCTATGTGTTTACTAGTAGCCATTCCAGGGTTCCATCGCCCACCTTCCAGTTCCATCATCAGGTCCTCATTAATAGTCAAAGTGAAAAGAACTCTTTAAAACAAATCAAATGAGCCCAAACTCGATTAGTTTACTAGTAGCCATCCAAGGGTTCCATTATCCACCTTCGAGCCCCAGCATCAGATCAGTTCGATGATACCTTATTATTGTATTGTCACCGGTCCTTGATACATGTGCAAAATTTCAAATTATTTGGACGTGTAGAAGTGGGTCAAATTTGCGTTACTGTCGAATTGATAGAAAACATCACATCCAAATTAATTCAAACCCATAATACGGTCAAAGCGCCAAAACTAACCTAGTCTATGCTCAAAGATTGACAAAGTAACATGTTTGAATGCTGTATTGTAAGTCAATAGTTATGCCTACATGTGTTTAAAGTATTAATATTGTCCTCTTAGTCGATACGACCACAGCGGCCGATCCATCAGCCATCTACGCAGATATTATAGTGCACTAATGCTTGCATAGCCACAGGTCACTCTATTGATCCCATTACTCTCACAATCCGATGGGGTGGAAGCTTGACACGACCGGGAAAAGGTCAGGACACTACCACCGGATCGTAACGTGGCCTCCATTGAGCAGATCCAAGAAAGATTATCTTCTATGTAAATAAAAGCATCCTGATTATGAAATTGTCCACTAGATGACTTAAAAAATATAGAAAACTCATTATGAGATGATTGTACTTGAACAGTAGGTACCTATTCAGTAATTAATGACAGCAGACTGTGATGTGTGAATATTTCTGCTCTTGCCACTATTTGAAGTTCATTGTTTAGGTGACTGACATGCCGATAGCACTGGCATTTGGCTAACATCCATCTATACTGCGTGTGTTGCATTACCATGCCCATTGCTGTATGCTCTTAATAGGTATAAAATTAATTGTTTAAAGACAAAGCGATCGCCAAATAATGTACCAATGTACTTATATGAAATATCTAGATGACGCGGTTATAATATCAGCCTTGATAGCAACTAATGCTACTAGTCAAGTCATTAAATCTAAGCAAAGTGATTTCTCCAGTCATACATTCAGTCGTTCACACCGGAACACAACAACGTACAAAAAATTTCAATTTTGCTATCACCCGTGTCCTTTCTTGCATGTTAAAATAAAGTGAATTGTTTGATAAGAAACGTTATCAATATAATACATAGTAAGTATATTGAACTTCATTAGCATTAGTAATTTAGCTGTCATAAATCAATTCACATTATTCTTTTTCACTAGGAAGCGTGCGCGTTTTTGGCGACATCAATATTGATTCGCCTCTCATCATGTATTATCGGTTTGTTCCGCGAGTGCACACAGGGCCAGGTGAAAATATGCTCAGTACGCAAGAGATTAAAGCGGCCTTAGAGATATTTTTCATTTATATTGAATTCAGTTAATATAATAAATAGTAATATGAAAATAACTCCTAGCTCAAGTTTAGTTTTTTGTTTAGTATTATATACACCATTTTAAGGGCACTGTTGTAATTTAACACTCGACATAAGTTTACATACCTATATTGTAAAATTCTGTGTTACTTACGTCTTTCTAAATGACAAATGTTTGTACCTAAATAATCTGCAGTCTCACACGGACAATTTATCATAGAAATGAGGCATAATTTCTTCAAAGATATTATTAGTCGGTTTAGAGCGTATGCACGTTTCTATTGACTTATACATGTGTAGCAAAGTTTTGATGAAAATTTTGTTCTTTTAATCCGGTCTAGTTTAACGTAGTTAAATGTTTTTGTGAGTACGCAACGCAAGCGAGGACTAAGGCCGTGCGTCATTGCGAATAATTGTTATTGACAAATATTTCATATATCTACTTATCTCTACTTTAATGCTTGACCGATTACATAGTGACAGTGATAGTAAGTATCTCAAAACATAGTGACGAACTAATTTGTTCTCCTCAGTCAGTAGTAGTAGTACTAGCTAACTAGCTAGAGTCGTTTAGAGCGTTTATTTGATCACAGGTGACACGCTCGTTTATGAACAGTACTACCGTACTACTGCTCGTCACCCGAAACATTAGTAATTACGTAAGTAATAATTTTCCCGGTTATTGCGCCATTCACGCTGTAACACAGCAACGTTTACACCCTGTTGCTTTGCGGCAAAATATCTATCCTTTGATCTTAATTCATCTAAACCTTTGATTTATAAAAATTAACAAGGACGTCGCGTCGTTAGGATAATGAACACTCTTCTATGCAAGGTCAGTGACAGATAACGAATATAATTTTGAGGGCGTAGGCGGCTCCCTACTTCCCTACTAGCGTTGATATTGAACAAGTCGTAAGGTTTGGGCTGGTTTATTTTATATGATCCTGTAATATTGGTCGGGAACGATTTGCTGACGGTGCGCACCTTTGGGATCTCGCTTTAATCCGTGAATAACTTGTTGGTGCCAGATAATCACACTAAACTTTATAAGTTACACCATATATTTTGCAAGTAACCACCTAAGGGTTTATCTATCACATTAATATGGATGACTGACAAAATTGCTTAGTCTCACGCGAATTTTTAATAAACGGAAATCTAGATTTCGCCTAAATCTACTATTGTTAGTATTGTATTATTTGTATATTCGTATTGTATTGTATATTTTGTTGGCTAGCACAACAATTTGTGAGTACCTATGTCTTTGTGCTTCCTTTGAATAAAGTTTATATTTATAGAAAATTAATAATGAATTTCTCGAGGAATTCATTGATATGAACTCCTTCAATTTGTGTAAATCGGACTCAATTTATGTTTTTGTTTGCGTTCATCGTTGACCTTGGAAATCCGGACTTGTCAGTTATCCGTTGCCGCAAGGAAAACGACACCGCTGCAGGTAGGTAACTGCTGTTAACGGCTCCCCCATTCGCCGCTAAAGGATTAGGCGCGTCCTTCAGATGGCCCTGTAGCTCATGCCTTTGTGGAATAAATTCGGGAAGTGTAGCTCGATACGGAGGCTGCGTAGTGAAGGAGCGGAGTGTGAGCGCTAGCGGGTGGAGCGGCGCGCGGCAGTGGCGACAGCGCCGCGCGCCGCGACGGACGGAGCGGTGTTGCGACCGCTCCTCCCGCCCGCGGGCACGTGTCGCGGCCGGCGCGATGGCCTCGACCCCGCCGCCCGCCACCACCAAACAAAACAAGAGCCGCCGGAAAATATCGCTGCCGTGGTTCAGACAGAGCTCTGTCAGCGCGCCCCACCCGACTCTCTCGCGGCAGCACACCATCGACACGCCGAGCTCCTTCCACGCGCGACTCCTCAAGGGCAACCGGCAACGACAGGTGATGCACTGCGCCTCTGGTCGCGGAGTGCAGTGCGCCACGGATGCAGCACCCCATGGCGCCCGCCACCCCCCCGAGCCCCCTTCCGCTCAGAGGCGTGGAATTAGCGGCGACGTCACTCCCGCGCTTGCACTATCATGCATGCCCACTTCCGTAGCACTACACCATCCCACTTACGATACAAAACCCTTAAGTTAAAACCCGAACATTAATTTATTATTTGACTAATTATTTGATTCCGATAAAAAATAACATTAAATGCCAAGAAATGCAATCAATAGGAAAATTAAAAAAAATATATATAATATTTAACTTATTTCAATAATTACATAGATAGAAGAAAATAACTTTAATTTTATTGAAGTTGGTGCTAGGCAGACGATTCTAAAATTAGCGTGAGTAATGGGGTTCTTGTTCTTTAGTAATAGGTATTTTTTGTTCGCTTTCTTCATGTAGTTACACATTGGTTTCTGATACAGTTTTTACATAGTTTAGAGAATTGTATCAATAGGTCTATGTGTATTGTCTTCTATCGTCTATATTTACATAAATAAATAGCTGTCCGTTAGTCTCGCTAAAACTGAGAAACGGCTTGACCGATTTGAATAATTTTGGGTGTGTTTTGTTAGTTTTAATCTAGGTTTAAAAGAAAAAGATGGGTGTTCGCGTTAAAAAGCTGCGCGAACCAGCTAGTACATAAAATTTATGTATTGTAGCTTTAGAGCCTTAAATATGAACTAGCAAGCAATAGTCCACGAGACTGACAACCGTATTAGTTACAGTTTATTAAACGTTAAAACATTGTTGATAATATCGCTATTGACCGAGTATCAGATAAGCTATCTCTCATCTATACTAATAGATTTACACGTCATCCAATAAAATGCTATCTAAGCAATCCCGTGGGCAATGTATTTTATGATATCGGTTTGTTTAGTAAGTTCGACTTCTAATAAATTTCTAATAAATAACCCAATAAAATCGATACGATACACACACGTGCCTATATATTTTTTTGAGAACTAGAGTAATGAATTACAAATGAGAGCGTTAGAGAAATGGCAATAGGATCGCCCGTCTAATATACGAAACTAGACTGAAGCAGTAAAATCACACCTTCTTCAGGTGTAGTTGTATTCATGTGAGCAGGGTAGTCAGCGGTCTATTAGGAATGCCGACAGCTGATGGACACCCGTTTCATACTTCTACAGCCAGCACAACTACAATCCAAACCAAATAAGCTTGAACTCGATTACAACTTTATTATGCAGTCTTAAAACACCTCCGCTGTATATTTGACCGTTAACGCGGCAGCAAAAAAAGGTTGGTAATACAAAGTTGTTTTTGCTGACGCGCCTAGTTGACAATGTATGCATTATGTAGTTATTGAGCCGCAAACGAACTTGTAATCGCGTTCAAGATTATTTGGGATGGAGTGTAGTCCTCTGTGTTAAGAAAGATAGGGAGGGGACATTAATATTACAGTCAAGGAGATCATAAAAAAAATGATCTGTGACAGACAGCTAGTGTAGGATTTCAACACTACGCTTATCTAATTGATATATTATGACACTACAGTTTTTCATAAATAATAATTTCTAGGAGACCTCCCTATCTTTATATATATAATTCTACTGTACGTGTGTATGTCACTGAACTCCTAAACGGCTGGACGCATTTGGATGAAATTTTTTGTGTGTATTCATGGGGATTCGAGGATGGTTTAGATTCACACTTGCGCGAGCGGAGCTGCGCCGGTCTGCTAGTCTTTATATATATAATTCTACTGTACGTGTGTATGTCACTGAACTCCTCCTAAACGGCTGGACCGATGTTGATGAAATTTTTGGTGTGTGTTTAAGGGGATTCGAGTATGGTTTAGATTCAATAAAAACGCGGGCGGAGCTGCGCCGGTCAGCTAGTCAATTTATAAAACTGAAGATCGATAAAGCCCATAACGGGTTATGAGCCGCGACAACTATGGAGCAATATTAGCGGACTGTAGCGGACTAATACAGTACATAATTCATTAATAAATATCTTGTCGGGACTGGATGTGTAACACTAAAGACATGACAAAAGTCGAAATGTCAAATCTTATTATAAAGTAAATAGTGTTAATTCCCAATTAAACTAACATTAGACAATGGAACGCGAAAGTCTAATAAATTGTAGAACAATAATAAACACGCTTTTAGTCAAATATATGTGTACCTAATGGAGCTTATTTTTACCCGAATGCCCCTGGAAGAGGGTAGTGACTTATAATATGTTGTTAGCTTCATCTTAGTTGTGGGAGTGACAAAGGCTATATATTTTTCCAAATAAATTATTATGGCGGCCAATCGCCATTTACTTCCAAAAACATAAATATGGTTATCAAATGAAAGGTGTTTGCGAGACGAGTTGAAATATATATACTATACATACATGTGTATATGTTTAATATCAGCTCAGTGGGCGAGCGCTTGCCTTTGGAAACAAGGTGCGCAGGTTAGAACCCCGGCTCGCACCTCTGATTTCTTTAACTAATCATGTGCGATTATTACTTCGGTGAAGGAAAACATCGTGAGGAAACCTGCATGTCTAAGAAAGCCTTCACTAGCTTTCGAATGACGTGTGAAGTCCGCCAACCCGGCCTTGGTCAGCGTGGTGGACTATGGGCCTATGCCCCTTCGTCTTGAGGGGAGGCCCGTGCCCAACAGTGGGACATAAATAAGGGCCGGGGTAATGGGGTATATTTTAATTTTACTAGGTGGTAGTATTCTTGTGCACCACCGCAGTGTCACATATTCTGCCGCCAAGCAGCAGTGTGTAAGTATTGCTGTGTTTCGGCGTGAAGGGCACTGTAGCTGTTGAAATTACCGGACACAAAGACTTAATATCTCCGATTCTTCTGGTGTTGCTAGCGTCTATAGGCTGCGGTGACTGCTTACCATCAGGCGGGCCGCACGCTTGCTTGCTACCTTGGTAGTATAAAAAAATATTAAGCCCATTTTGTTTGTCGCAGTCGGGCTTTTTGTGCTCTTATAATTTATACTTATTGAACTGCTTCATTGACAAGTCAACCAAAAACCCTACAAAATTTATAATTTTAATTACAGAAATAAATATATAAAGTTTATAAACTATGTTACAATTAGATCAGAGCGACAGTGTGTCTTGCCGTTCAAAAGATCAAATAAGACAGAAAAAAAAAGAAGAAGAAAAGAAGGGACGGGAAGAAGGCGTGACTATATGTATGTATGTAAAAATAATAAAATACGGCGAAAGTACAACAACCTAAAAATCCTAAGGGATAGTAGTCGGACCAGTGCAGCTTGGGGGGCCAAGCAGCACTCGCGCACGAGTTGACTCGAGCAGCAGCCATCACTCTCCTCAACCATATTGGAGGGATGGGGGTGACCCGCCACTAGCTGAACACTCCAATTTTTAGTTCCTGGTGATTTTTTTATATTTACAAACTCTCCTCCTTGACTACTCCTTGGTCTGTGCGTTGACAGGGCAGTGAGTCAGTCACTCAGGGCAAATCAGATCAGTCAGATCTAATAAAAAATTAGTTGCGAAAATATAGCACATAATCAACTTCATCCGATACATGTTCGCTACTACAGTATTTGAATACTGTAAATGTATTAGCCAAATCAATCCCCCCAACTAAGACATAAGTCAAAACCCATCAAGCCATTTCGGCTGTATGCCAACGAAATAGACATACATACGTACAATCGATAAAACAGCCTGCTTCTGGGGAAATCAGGCAAAAAGAACCGGTGAAGCGCGAGTCGGATTCCCGCACCGAGGGTTCCATACCTTCTTTAGACCTATTGAAGTTATTTTACTATTCGTCTAACGGTTAGACTCTAACACCTGAGATTCCTCCACAAACTTCGGAGATAAGGGATGGGAACTTTTTTTATAATTTTTTACTATAAGTTAAAAACTATGTGACATAAACCAAAATAAAAATCTGTTTTGAGATGTACAACTGAAGCCCTTTCATATGATACCTACGCCACTCGATAATAGTTTGTTAACACTTTGAAATTTTGATACCCCATTTTGACCTTTATTAAAGAAAATATTTTTTTTTCATTTGCGATTAGGTTGGGTAAGTAAGATCTAAAGCTATTCCATATTTCAAATCGATAGCGTCAGCGCGTTCCTGAAATATATATGTAGGTGTGACAGACAGACAGACGAAGAGCGTCCTTTTTTACCTTTTAGGTATGGAACCCTAAAAAGGATGTTACATTAGACATTTCATATAAAATATGAATATTGCAGATATATGCCAAGTGTTCAGAATCGCATATACGTAAACGCAATAGAATTTACGACGTTGTTTCGTAATTCAACTCATAATATTGTAAACATTACATATTTGTTTGACAACTTTATGTTCAGCTTTCATCACGACGGCAAATTATGACTACATTCGAATCATACACACATACACTTATGACGGTAACATCAAAAGAGCTTTGAACAGGGGATTATTATTTAATATAAGTACACATTTTGAAAGAAATTTGTGATAATAAGAATGATTCTTTAAGTTCTTAATGAGGTTTATGTAGTTGAAGAAGCAAAGTTAGTACCGTAATGATAATTTGAATGAAGCCCTCAATTCATTAGTCTGTTTGCTCCAATTTATATAAGCTATTCGCTTAATACAAATATGTAGTCGTATATGCAAACATTGAGTTTAAAAGTTATAGCAAAGGTTGTAATCGTTGTAAAGAGCTGTAACGACAGAACTTCGGTCTATCCTTACCCTCTTATTGAATATTAATTTTACTGAAGGAGACGATTATTAACAAAACAGCAACAACAGTTTTGTGGACAACGTGAAACAGCTAGTTCTTATTTTGTTGCCTGGAATTTGGTCTGATATATTTTGTATGAGTTAAGCAAGTATTTGCAATATAGTAATATCAGGATGGATCTTAATTCTTTGCGTTTTATTTGTTTTTCAATAACTGCGTTGCCCTTGTAGTTGCCAACAACCCCTGTTCTTAAACCCGTTTTGCCTTATTAACATACACACATCAAAAGTGTCTAGGGATCAAGCATTTTTAAGCGGATTTCTTGAGATTGAGATGTGGCTTTGTAATAAATTTATGATTTTATAAATTTATATGGATCCTTTTTGGTGCATTTCATAATTTGAATCAGGAACTGTGAATCAAATTCGAGTAAAAGATGAAAATCAGCTGTCAATATTTTCCCTATAAAAACATACAACGCATTGAAGACATTATTAGTGCTACTGTTTCCCTACTACTGATTAAAACCAACGTTATTATGGAGCGGCGACGTCATTTAAGCAGGGAAGAAATGCTCAGAGCCGTGGGAATGATAGAAGCTGGTTCCCGGCAACGTACTGTGGCTTTAGCTCTGAATACAAGTCAGAGTGTTATCAGTCGACTTTGGACACGTTACCGAAGCACTGGTACCGTGGCTGAGCGCCATGGAGGACGGTATCGCTGCACCACACGGAGACAAGACCGATATATTCAAATCTTAACTCGAAGAGCTCCAACAATAACTGCCATGATGTTAGCCGTGAGGCTTCATCACTCTTCAGGGAACTTAATTAGCGACCAAACAGTCAGAAACCGCTTGCATGAAGTGAACCTTCATTCCCGAAGACCGCTACGGGTACCACCTATAGCAATGCACAATCGTAGGATTCGATATCAATGGGCTCTTGAACACAGAAATTGGGCAGAAGAACAATGGCGTTTCGTGTGCTTTTCTGATGAGTCTCGTTTTGGTATGAGACCGGATACAAGACGTATACGACACTGGAGAACCCCTGGACGCCAACAGCGATTAAAATCCTGCCAGGAAGTCCATCCTTATAGTGGTGGAACCATCATGGTATGGGCGGGTATTTGGATCGGCGGAAGAACTGAGTTGATTTGGATCAGAGGCAACCTCAACGCTCAAATTTATGCTGAGACGATTGTATCAGATGTCATCGTTCCTCTACAAGTGCAAATCGGTCCCTTATTTCAGTTAATGCATGATAATGCACGACCGCACACCGCAAGAGTTGTAAGACAGACTCTCGCCGCAGCTAACATCAATGTCCTGCCCTGGCCTGCTCAGTCGCCAGACTTGAACCCGATTGAGCATGCATGGGATATGCTACAGAGAAGAGCTCTGCCGAATATGGAGGGTATCCAGTCGCAAGAAGACCTTTTTTTGTTGTTGCAACGAACATGGGCGGCCATTCCACAGCGTGATTTGGATGAACTCATTTTGAGTATGCCAAACCGATGTTCTTGTGTTGTTAGTGTTCGCGGTAGAAACACGGATTATTAATTGTTTAAGTTACCCAATAAAATTTTAAAGAAAACTGTTATTTCAGTCTTTTTTTCGAACTTTTGTGTTAGTGGTTCAAATGTCAAAAATCCCATTATTAGGAAAATGGCAAATTTCTTTATTAATGCAAAGGTGACTTGGTTTATCGTTACTGTGACAAACGAAAACACTTTATTTGATGAATCCTTAAAGAAAATTTTAATTAATATCAATCAGGAGAAAAGTTATTGCAAAAATATATGTTGATCCCTAGACACTTTTGATGTGTGTATTATACCCACTGCGAGGGTTGTAGGATGAAAACTATTATATTATGTACTGTAAAATATACCATATAGGGTAGGACACCCATTTATTGACACCTTAAGGAGAAGATGTACTAAACCATTCAAAAAAGGCATTTTCTTTTAATTTAAGCAACGTCATAGGAATCGATATTCCTTAAATAAGGATAAGAGAATGTTTTAAGGTTATTTTTATTACAAATCAAAGCACTTTAATCAATATTTTTACGTTAAAAAGAAACTTCTGAAATATCCAAATGTTGTCATAGATAAACCTTTTATTGACAGGGAAAATGACCTATTATTGTCCCCTCATTCGTTATGTGGATATATACTAAAATTAATAGAAGTATTATGCAAATCAAAAAGTATTAAATCAATTTGCGTTATTTTTAAACTGTAGGAATTGCCACTTATCATAAATTAGGTTGGAACATAAGTGCAATAAAATAGAAATAACACTTCACATATTACTTCATGTGAAACATGTTCATAGTCTGATGCCTGGGTATCGCCATATTGGTTTAGATAATTCCATATTTTGGATATCAAGGCTATTAAGACTATTTTCTGATCTAATATCTAGTTCAATGTCTGGGCTGAGGTTCTGTGATACTAGCTTTGGCATTTCTTCACTTTTTTCACTGTAGTAATACCAATTTTTTATAGATATTTTAAGATACTAGCAATTCTCTGTGGCTACGCTCGCTATTACATTTTTTCCACCCCATTTATAAGAGTGGAATTTTCAAAAACCCTTTCTTAGTTACATCATAAGAAGAATCTACCGCCGGAATTTCAGCTTTCTAGGTGCAGTGGTTTGGCCTGTGCGATGATGAATCCGTCAGTCAGTCAGTCAGGACAAGTAATTTTATATGTATAGATAAATTAATTTAATTCAAAAAGGATCATAAATTAATTTATGACCCTTATTGAATTACAATAGTAATAAAGCATATTTAACCGCGATGGCAATTTTTATAATAAAACCTATTTTTGGCATGAGTGTCAATAAAATGGTTAATGACTTATTTTCGATACCTAATATTGGCACGGGTAAAAAAGTATTAAAATCGTCAGTTAGAGCAAAAAAATATTGGCTGATTAATTCTTATGCTCTCATAAATCAAATCAAATAACATTTGTTGCTAAAATTCAAAACATCATCTATATAAACAAAGATTAAAATGGGTCTTACCTTAGCAAGAAGTCAGGATTTTGAATTTTTTTACATCCACGTACAGACTTGTCGCAAAAGTATTTATTCAGACGCCTTATTGAAAAAATATCTATTTCTGTGACGCCAATACTCTAACGTATAAATATACTGATAATAATTACCTGTTTAGAAATAAATGTTTTGGGGCCTGGTAACCTTAATATAGATAAAAAATGGTAAGGTGCCAATAAATTGGTACGGTGTCAATATTTGGTTAGTTTACCCTACACCTTGTAATTGCAAAGTGCTTCTGTTTCGTAAATTGGCATATCCGATAATTCATTTAATTCGACAGTACGAGTATTATATAGCTTAGACAAGTTGTCTGTATTATTTTTGTGATAAAGTTTAAACGCTGTAACTTGATCCACTAGTAAAAAATAAATTTTATGTTTGATATTTTTTCGGCTTTGATGTTTAACGAAAAACAAAGAATATTAATCCAACTTGAAAATATTTTTTGTCTGTCTATCCGAACTGATTTAACTGTACTAACGCTACAGGCTCGCAGTGTTGTTAAAAATAGCCTTGAGAGAATTTTTTCCTGTAGTGAAATGGAATTCTCACTGGAAAAGCTACCATATATAGCGGGAAAATACCCTATTCCGGAAAATGTTTGGTATAGTCTATATTATAGTCATAGACTATCAGTTCAGTAGATTACAATTTTGGTTCTATTTCTTGTACGCATATTACGTCGCGAGACCAACAGTGAGTTACTCAATACAACAAAAATAATCCGTTAATAAAAAATATGTTAAGAAAAATTTAACAGTAAATGCCTAAATTATTTAACTGAAAGTGTTTATCAGGCATACACAATAGGAGTTGTTAAAATGAGCTTGTGCTTCGCTAAGCTCATAAGCTCGGGTGCGCTTCATCGAGAATTATTTACAATTACTTTTTATAGTAGTAGTATAGTAGTAACATAATGTAGTATCATTATGTTACTACTTATATACTACATTATTTACAAATACTTACGATTTATAGAAAATTATTTACATAGTACGTAATAATAATAATATCCAATTAGATAAGTAAATTATAGCCTCCACTTGGCTGATTTATTGATGCTATTGTACTAGCGGCTTCCATGTTAAAATTCTTTAACCGTAATTTATACGTATAGTTACTAAATAGTTCGTGGGAAATGTGAAGTAGTTAAAGTACAATAACTACATAACATTTCCTACGCTTATGTGTACCAAATTTTGATACAGCGAAATAGTTATATTGAAAATCCGATATCTGAGTTTCAGTGAGTTCGGATCGTTGGAAACACTAATGAAATTGTCTTGGTTCATCGGATTGGAAATTGAGTTGAGAGAGATAAAATTGAGGCACATACATTCATACTTGTATTTTACTGTATCTTAACTTGCAATATAAGGAAAGATTTAACATTCGTTAACAATTTAGGAAGACATCCTGGGATCCTAGGTATCCCTAAATTTATTAGAAAGGCAATGAATTTGAGGGAGGTTGATTTAATCCAGTACTTATAAAATTATCAATAGCCATATGTATTTTGTTCTAAAAAGAGCTATCATAGCCAAGGTAGTATGAAGTACTGTAATGCCCAACCTCGAAGCAACGGGATTTGAATAAGTAATGACTTTATCAATATGAAAGGTGCTTATTAGGAAACATAGTACATAGAAATCACAACTCAGTATACGTCATATGAGCTCCATGCAAGTCGCAACCACGAGGTTGCCACTTGCATGGGGCTGTTTTTGGTTTTAATGCGTTTAGTTACACTAAACTTTTGTTTGGATACTTACTATTAATGGCAATTTTATTTTGATGTTCAAAACTTGATAAAAATTAACATATCATTTTACGCCAGAGCTGTCGTCGCGCTTCCAACGTAACACGCCGTGACGTCAATTAAGTTGGCTTAGCCGAAATAACGTTACTAGTTGGCGTAAATATTAAAAAAGGCCTATTTCCTAAATTTGTTTTGATGGGTGGATGACGACGCAAGTTTAAATATGAACACAAAATGCCAGTCACCATCAGTTTCAAACTTGTAACAGGGAATATCAATTTGCGCCTATATAAATGTCATGACTAATTACTTATACCGACCTCTTGGGTAGGTAATACTATTATTATTCTGAATGTATTTATTCATTATCGTATTGTACATAGTTTACGTTAATGTATGGATATGATTAGCTTTCACAGTTAATTATATTTTCAGTATCGTTATCTGGGCTAGGTAATAAAAACGTGGGTGCTGGTAATATCCAACAAAAGTGAGTAACAAACAAGTTCCTTTCGGAATCTTTATTTTAATTTGTTGTCTGGCTAGTAAGTAAATACTCCTCACGACACCATACCTTTGATAAAAAAATAGAATAGAAAAGCCGCCGTCTTATGCACACACCTAGACTGAATCACAACCGTCACAGGACGAACACGTCTTTCTTAGTTCACGCAAGCCATTCGGTCGTGTTTACTAGATCATTTACGCTAAATCAACGTTAAAAAATAAACGCATTTTCTTTGAATGCCAATTTCAGTATGGACATTAGAAATCATCGTGCGGAAATGTCCTCAAAAGTAATATAGTATATTTCATTACGAGTGCGGAAAGCCTGTCATTGCAAAGAGTTCCGACAAATGTCTACCCGAGCCGAGGCGCAGCCGAAGGCGAGGGTTGACAGTCGGAACAAGTTGCAATGACGGTTCCGCACGTGTACTGAACAACTATTTTTAATACAGTTGCGAAAAAACGAAGCAACTTAATAAAATAATAAAAATACACAACAAACTCAACTAACTTATCATTTATTTCTTATAAAAGTTATAATTCACATGTACATTGAAATTGGTACAGTTTTTAATAGTAACTGGGGAAGTTTTAGGTTGCATATTTACTGTTTGAGACAAACTATTATTAATTTCGTATGATTGTTCATGTATATTTGTCAAAGGTGTTAAACATTGGCGTTTGCTAGTTGATGGAATAGGATCTGATGAATTATCGTTATCAACGACGGTAGATGGACGAATGTTCTCTTCAGTATTGGCATGTGAAGGAGACGGACTGGACTTTAAATTAATGGATCGTGTGATTTTTTTCCCAGTTTCTAGTTTGTTGTTTAATGAATCAGCAATATAGCCTTCTGCAACTTTGTCTGATTTCCAACCTCCTAGTCGCTTTAAGGACGTCAAATTGGCTCCCGAATCTGCCAATAATGTAGCAGAGGTCCTCCTGAAGCTGTGCCCAGTATAACACTCAGCATCCGGCAGACCAAGAAACGTAGCTATTTCTTTTGGCATATTACCAAATTTGTTTATCCCGATTGCTTGAGTTGTACACTTTCCTTTTTGATAATTTTGGAAAAAACGGTCGGTTTTTGCTTTTTGGGACCGCTGAATCATATATTTGCACTATTCTAAGAAAATCTCCTTCAACAACAAAGCTTCTCGGTATCTTATTTTTTGTATTCGGAATTTTGATTAGTAGCATTTTCCCATGGGTTGCAATATCTTTTAAAGTAATATTGGCTAACTCCTCTCTGCGGCAAGCTCCAACAACACCAAAAATCAGCGCAACCTACAAAAGGGATTTGATTAATATTTTTTTTAAATAATATATAAAGTGTATTTTGCGATTTCGTAAACTGAATACTAAAGAAAAATATAAGTACTTATTAATAAATTAGTACCTTTGTGGCTAAATAACGATCATCGGGAGCTTCGTTCAAAAACCTTTCCACTTCATTAGATGTTAATATTTTCGACTTTTTAGTTGTAAAACCGTCTGATTGTCGTTTTAAGAAAGCATTTAGTTTTGGGTATTCACTTATATCCACGTTGTTCCTTATTTTCAGCATACTTTTTATCATCGAAAACCTCGACCATAACGTAGAAGGTTTTAATTTTGCTGAGAGTTCGGAGAAGTATGCCAACATAACATTTTCTGAAAAACTATTTGCTTTTTTCTCTTCTCTCCGCGCAATAAATTCGTCGTATGTAGATATGTAGCGACTTTTTGACTTTTCCGGTAAAATGTTCTCCGAAGCATTTTGTGCAATTATACTGAGTTCGGGTGGTGTTAATTCAAAAAACATATCGTCGAAATTACTCATTTTGTGCAACAAGCAACTAAACTCACAACAAACAAAGTACAAGGATTTTTTTTGGAAAATAGCGCCAACCCTAAAATAATATAAGCAGTTTTTTGTTTTCTTTATCCATTCTGGGTAGTAAAATAGTACCGTGAAACATGCCAACTTTGCCCACTTTTATCAAATAATTACAATTTTAATACGTTTTTTCTATGGACACGTAAGAATTTTCCGTCATCAGCTACAACTGTGAGATAATGTGCATGTATTTGTATAGCTAAATTAGCTATTATTCAACATTTAGTTCAATATTTCTTCGATTTTGTTGGCGGGCCAAGTTATCTGGACTTTTGGTAAACTTTGCCCACATTGATTTTTGACGCAAATATGGCCTTTATACAGATGACATAAAAACCAGTCTAAGAGTTTTGGTAAAAATGGCGTTTACTTTAGAAATGTAATCTATACAATGAAAAGTTTTTTACCAAAATGACTGGGCAATGTTAACCTGGCATTTTTTATCTTTTTCATACAATCCACATTTCACCTTTTAAAATTGCTAGGGTTGGCACATAGTAAAAATGCTGATTTATTTTCCTTTCTGTACGTCTTGGGATACCAAGTTGCCGTTGTCTAGTGAAGAAATTTGGTCTGATTCCACTGATTCGCATGCAAGTTTTAACATTTCTCCAGTGTAGTTTTTATATAATTATTCGTCTTGACTTCCTCTGTCTAATTCGAGATTTATGTGTATTTTTATGGAACAAACCACGCAGCTCTCAACAAAAGATATTAGAACTAATAATATAGTAAGAATACGAATACGATAAGAATATAGTAAGAATACTTAAATATGTGGACATATCTCACACGGCCGTTTGTCCCCAAACTAAGCACCAGACAGCTAATATAAATACAATATAGATAGATATTTACATAGAAATAACATCCAGACACAAGAAAAAAGCACGTGTTCATCACATGAATGCTTTCGCTTGCCTGTGTTTGGTAGGCAGGCATAATACAAACAAGGCTAAGGGGTTGACCAGCATGAGAATAATAAAAAAAGTTCAAATAATAAGGTACTGCGGAGCAGGTACTCACGCAGCTGTACCCAACAACTAATGTCATCTTTAACTTTTTTCTAATATCATCTAATTAAATACCTAATAATGTTTAAAATTTAATAAATAAGCTCAGCGGAATCCATAAATAAAAAATAAAATAAAAAAAATCTATCGTTCGTATTGAGCCAACCCTAAGCTTATTTTAATAGTGGGCAATATTGACAATCGTAGGTCGGAACATTACCAGATAACTTTGCCCACCATCATAACTTTACATTTAAAAGACCTTGCAAAATGACACTAGCATTAATAAACTCTACAAATAATTTATTAGCACATGATATAAATTAAGTTTACCTATGTTTTCGCCATCTCGCAGAATTTACTTATAAATTTTCACTAAAATTTGCCCGCAAAAACACGCATCTCACTCGACGAGTTCCAACAAGGTACTAAACAAAGTTAGCAGCAATTGGGATAGTCAGCGTTGCCATAAATATAACCTATTTCCCACCAAAGTCAATGAATATTGCCATAATATTAAGATACGCTTGCACATCAAAGATAAGCTTATAAATGGTTTTTCGGGCAAAGTTTCCCTTGAGGGCAATGATGGCATATTTCACGGTATATTTCATTACGAGTGCGGAAAGCCTGTCATTGCAAAGAGTTCCGACAAATGTCTACCCGAGCCGAGGCGCAGCCGAAGGCGAGGGTTGACAGTCGGAACAAGTTGCAATGACGGTTCCGCACGTGTACTGAACAACTATTTTTAATACAGTTGCGAAAAAACGAAGCAACTTAATAAAATAATAAAAATACACAACAAACTCAACTAACTTATCATTTATTTCATATAAAAGTTATAATTCACATGTACATAACGTAGAAGGTTTTAATTTTGCTGAGAGTTCGGAGAAGTATGCCAGCCAACATAACATTTTCTGAAAAACTATTTGCTTTTTTCTCTTCTCTCCACGCAATAAATTCGTCGTATGTAGATATGTAGCGACTTTTTGACGTTTCCGGTAAAATGTTCTCCGAAGCATTTTGTACAATTATACTGAGTTCGGGTGGTGTTAATTCAAAAAACATATCGACTCACTCACAACAAACAAAGTACAAGGAATTTTTTTGGAAAATGGCGCCAACCGTAAAATAATATAAGCAGTTTTTTGTTTTCTTTATCCATTCTGGGTAGGCAAAGGGAAATATGCCCATACAGCCAAATCTGATATTGAAACAAATTAGTAGCTGAATCGCAAAAACTTCTATGAATTCTTTTTAGTAACAACTTCGTGGTTGTTTTTTTTTCTCTTTTTAATAGACATTATTTTGACAGTTGGGAAAGAAAACGCACGAGTGCGGGAAAGGTAAAGAAAAAGCACTAGTGCGTAATAGCCTACATCCCGAACGCTATACATCCCTGCAATACGCCACTTTTTGAGCAACTGTATTAAAAATTCCTTTTTAAAAAGTTGTCTATTAAAAAGAGAAAAAAAAAAAAACAGAAACGAAGTTTTTACTAAAAAGAATTCATAGAAGTTTTTACGATTCAGCTACTAATTTGTTTCAATATCAGATTTGGCTGTATGGGCATATTTCCCTTTGCCTACCCAGAATGGATAAAGAAAACAAAAAACTGCTTATATTATTTTACGGTTGGCGCCATTTTCCAAAAAAATTCCTTGTACTTTGTTTGTTGTGAGTTTAGTTGCTTGTTGCACAAAATGAGTAATTTCGACGATATGTTTTTTGAATTAACACCACCCGAACTCAGTATAATTGCACAAAATGCTTCGGAGAACATTTTACCGGAAAAGTCAAAAAGTCGCTACATATCTACATACGACGAATTTATTGCGTGGAGAGAAGAGAAAAAAGCAAATAGTTTTTCAGAAAATGTTATGTTGGCATACTTCTCCGAACTCTCAGCAAAATTAAAACCTTCTACGTTATGTACATGTGAATTATAACTTTTATAAGAAATAAATGATAAGTTAGTTGAGTTTGTTGTGTATTTTTATTATTTTATTAAGTTGCTTCGTTTTTTCGCAACTGTATTAAAAATAGTTGTTCAGTACACGTGCGGAACCGTCATTGCAACTTGTTCCGACTGTCAACCCTCGCCTTCGGCTGCGCCTCGGCTCGGGTAGACATTTGTCCGAACTCTTTGCAATGACAGGCTTTCCGCACTCGTAATGAAATATACTATTTTACTAACCGGCTGAAAAAATAAGGTTCTGTATACGACGCGTATGTATGTAATATTAATAAAAATGCGTAATATTCACATATGTTAGTCTATGTGAGCTTCAAACAAATTTATCAAATATTATGAGTGAGTATCCTTTGAGTAGTTTAATACTCAAAGGTGAGTATCATATGAATATTACGCATTTTATTAACCCATTAACGCCCTCTGTACTCGCGCGGGTACAGCAACAAAATGCATGATTTAGTTGTATTTATTTGTGGATTGTATAAAAGTAATTAGATATATAGTAACTAAATGGTATAACTAGTGTATGAAAAAAATAAGTTTGGCTGTGGCGCGAAAACAAATGTAATTTTTTTTTGTGACAACTTGTCATTGAGGCCCAAGGTCTTTAGGTAAAATGAAAAAAAATATTTTTACTATAAAATAAATAGTAATTTGATATTTTCTTTATTAAAAACTATTGTACATCTATATAGAATCATATGATACCATTTTAGTAACAATTACTTTCAGTAAGCCCATATCAGAGTCCATTTATGTCACTGTACCCGGATGGGTACAATGGGCACTTATGGACTAATATTTTCAGACATTTTGATAACTTTACAAGGGCGTCTTTACAAGCCAAAATTGCTTTTCAGGATTAGAAAAAGCCCTCAATAATAATAATCATCATCATCTTCATCAGCTGTAAGACCACTGCTGAACATAGATCCCCCCCCCCCCCTCTTGCCAATTGGCGTACATCCACCGGCTGCAACTCGCACAATATCATCGGTTCACCCAGTAAGAGATCTGCCTACGCTGCATCTTCCGGTTCGTGGTCGCCATTCGAGAATTCTTCTTCGCCATTGGTTATCGATTCTTTGAGCGCTAGAGCTTACCCACCCATTGCCATTACAAATTGCAGATTCTGAGAGCTATATTGATGACTGATTCTTTGGCGAATGTATTGATTTTATGGCGTAATGAAACTCTGAACATTGCTCTCTCTATAGCACTTCGTGAGACTTTAGACCTCTGAAAGACTAGCAGTCGGGAACCACGTCTTATTGGCACTGGTGGCAACACACTTTATTTGAAGACCCTTATCTTTAGGCTTTACGGTATTTTGAGCGAGAAGATACCACGTAATTTGCCTATCCGAGTTGAATTCTTCGGAAGAATTCTTTATCGACGTTGGACTGAAATCCGAAACTGGACAGTCACTCCAATTGGTGGACTTTAGACGCCTTTATCTTATTCTCATTTGCTGAGCATAGTATTGAGGTCCTCCAGCGACTCTGCTAGTGTCTGTATCATTTTAGTCCAAGGGCTCACACGTTCAATGCATTCGTGACCAACTTCGAAAAGATAACGTCAGTCACGTTATCTTTTCGAAGTTGGTCACGAATGCCTCAATTATGATGGGGGGTGGGGGGAGGTAGATATGGGGAATGTTGCCGAAGCATTGGGGATCGCAGTATACGTGAAGATAGATATTTCAACAGAAGACATTGCTGTCCGTGTTCTGGTTCTACTTTTGTCGCCTCCTACGTCACCCAACGGAAGAACCTTGGAGGTTGCAATTTTTACCTATACTTGCCAAAAACCCAAGGGAGTATCTCATGCTGGTCACAATCCCGAGCGCAATAACAATTATTAGTTGCATTGTGTTATTCCTTACAATCGCGTTGGTTGGCGTTGTGAACTTTGCAGGAAAATTCTATGTGTTGAACTACTTTGCTTTAGGCAATTATATTCTTAATCCGCCCGTTGTACTCGTCCAGGTACACCCTTATAATTTCTGCGTTGGATAAATTTTTAAAAATTTTTGCTTATATACCTTTTATTTACTTTATAATGATACAATAAATATTATAAAAATATAATTTTTACAAGCAGTTTTATTTTGGGCGTTAATGGGTTAATATTACATACGCACACGTCGAATACAGCACCTTCTATTTGAAGCCGGTTAATTATAAACCCGTGGGGTGCCGGGTTAGAATTGCATCCCCCATCTGGTCTCGTTGGGAGTCGTAAGAGGAGACTAAGCGAGAACAGGAAGACGAACAGCGTCTTTCTTTTGGCTTTATCTTTACTGCGATCCCCAAGCCGTCTGCCAAGCGTGGGGATTGCCTTTGTTCAGCAGTGGACTGGTGGAATGATGAATTAAAAATAAAAACCGGCTTCAAAGAAAATTATCTAAAAAGCATTAAATAACGAAAATATATTGAAATCGGTGCCAGCTGGTGCTAGTGTTAGTTGACATGATGTGCTAGCACCGACTTCAATATATTTTCGTTATCTAATGCTTTTTAGATAATTTTCTTTAAATTCGTTTTTTTTTAAATAGTTTATTAGATCATTTTCTTTGACATTGTTTTTTTTCTGAAAATATTCTATTTGCTAAACAATCATAAAACCTAACTTACAGACCAGTGTCTCAACCTTGTAAACTTTTTCCACATTATCATTCCACCGTGTCATAGCGGGTAGTGTCGTGTTACCAGCTGAAGGTTGCGGGTTTCAATCTTGCATGGAGCAACCACTTTGTGAAGTTGTTCTTTACTGGTTACGACACTATAAATAAGCCAACCACCTAATTGTCTCAAATCTATGATGATCCAAGCATTGGATAGGTACGGGAAACGTAGGTCTCCTGCACACCCTCGGTAGTCGGTCCTATCAGATTGTAAAGGAACAGATAGTGTATCTACATATGTTAATGCGAGTACTTGTGCGGTACGTATTACCTTATACAATTATTGTCAAAGACTGGCCGTTGTGACCGCAGGGGTTAGAAAGATATTACTATTATTTTCTTAAATACATATATATATCTACGTGGTTAACTTAAGACCCACACACTGACAAGTTCTTTTATACACACCAACGTATGTTTTGAGTAAAAATCGAACCTACAAGCTTTGCTTAGCACGCTGAGTATCTAACCTCTACGTCAAAGATAAGCAAGAAATAATGACGATCGAATTGAAATCAGTGCAACCCAAGTTTCTCTGACTATAATTAATAGGATCGAGTCGAGAGTAAGAAAAACCCGGTCAAGTGCGAGTCGGGCTCGACGAGGGTTCCATACCTTCTTTGGACTTATTAAAGTTATTTTACTATGCGTATCAGCTCAGATAGCAAATAAAAAACCGCAAGACTAAGTTTGTTTATCGAGGTCTTTTAGGATTACTTTAAAACTGTACTGTACTTACTTTATTTTTCCTGTAAAAATGTATTTATTACCCGTAATTATTTCAGATTTTTCCCTCCACAAACTTTGGAGATAAGGGGAACAGTATTTTTTAACAATAAGGGTTCCTTTTTGAACCCTAACAACATAAAATGTAGCCAAACCGTTTTATACCTACTAAAACTTTACTGGCACTTGCAATGTTACCCACGTGAAGTGTTAAATAAAAGTTTATGGACCTCATTCATATAAATGTTTTCACTAAATGCTTTAGCTGGCCAATCAACGTTCTTATTGCTATGTAAATGTTGACCAAAGTAAACTCCTCCGTTATTGGAAACGTAAATAAATCAGCTATGTTTCGTGTTCATGATCATAAAGCATTGGTCATCAATTAGAGATGGTGGATTCGACGCTGAGCTTATTTGATAAATAACTAATCTCTTACCGATTTGGTTCTCAAGAGGCAGCGAAACATCTTGCCAAAGAGAAAATATGTATTTGAGTCGAGCGATAGTGATTGCTTTTAGAAAACTAAGAAATTTAACGTATCCGCAACGTTCGTTTATGTATTCAACTCCCTATACACTTCATAGATAAACCAATTATATTAAATTGTTAAATCGATTCTATATACTTATATGAATAACTTACAGGGTTTCTGCTAGGATTATTTATACTCAATATATCCATATACATATTATTCTAAAACTCTATTCGAAAGTATAAAACAATGTTTAAATGTTGAATGAAGTTTGCTAAAATTATAACCACTCTTAATCGTACGAGCTAAGCCAAGCTGTTATTCTCCAATACGAAACGCTAGAGATGAATGATGATCTCTTTACATGACTTAGCGAAGAGATATGTCATTCCCATACATTTGTTTTCTATTCTCTAGCGTGCCGTATTGGAGGATGGCATGCAAAATTGGACGTAGTTATGCATTATGGATCCAACCACAAAAAGTTAGTTTCGACATAATTGGAGTTATAGTAAAATGAATTTATTAAAATAACGACGCAGTTGTTTGTTTTGCAATTCCTCCTAAATGTTAGGTATGGGTATCTACTTTCTTTTTACTATTGTTTCATATAATGTTTTTTATTTTTGTGTAAAAACTTTTTTTTATTATTTATTTTAATAAGAAAAACATGCAAAGACATAAATAAGATAGCAACACTTAAGCCTCTTGGGCTTGTGTGTGTTACTTCACAAGTTACACATTCCTCAACGGCATCGGTTAAGTATTACTTAATATTAAACAACTAACTTATTTTAGATTAATAATACAATCTGGTTCCTTTTTATAATACCTATTAAAAATGTGTGATGGATCTTTTTTAAATTAAGACAGTGCAACAACAGAAAAATAATAATAAAATACCGGTCAAGTGTGAGTCAGACGCGCGCACCGAGGGTTCTTTGGACGTATTAAAGTAATTTTACTATTCACGTAACACCTCAGATAGAAAAAAATAACAAATCAAAAACTAAGTTTGCTTTTCAAGGTTTTTTCAGGATTACTAAAAAACTGTACTACTAGGAAAGGTCATTTTATTTTTCCTGTAAAATATAGATAATAATGTATTAACCCCACAAACATCGGAGATAAAGGGGAGCAGTATTTTTTTGAAATTTTTGATTATCAGCCAAAAATTACGTGACATACTTAATCCAAAATAAAAATCTATTTTTAAGTTTTGCAAATGAAAGCCTTTCATATGGTACCCCACTCGCTATAGTAGTCTCACTTTGAAATTTTGATGAACCATTTTGACCCCCATTCTAGAAAAAGTAAAAGAAAATATATTTTTTTTTCATTTGCGATGAGGTTCGGAGCTAGGTATGCGGAGGTAAGTAAGATCTAAAACTATTCCAAGTTTCAAGTTGATAGCATTAGTGGTTCCTGAAATTTATAAATAGGTGTGACAGACAGACAACAATTATTTTAGTAATATTAATGTCTTCGTTTTTCACTAGAATAAAATCTTTTTAAAAAAAAATTGAACCGACTTCAATATCACTGAAAAGTATAAAATAATCTAAATATTATTGAAGTTGGTGTTAGCTTACCAGCTGTGTATATTTGGCCCCAACTTCAATAATATTTAAATTATTTTATACTTTTCAGTGATATTGAAGTCGGTTCAATTTTTTTTTAAAAAGATTTTATTTTAAACTTTTTAGTGATATTTTCTTATATAAAGATTGAACCATCGAAAACCGTAAAATTATCTAGATAGGTTATGATCACATTATCGTCTACATAGTTTTACATAATTCATGTTTCTTCAGAAACTCAGAACCTATTTATCCGGTCGTAATGAAATTTGCATGGAATCATGATAGTAGTTTACTCTCTCGAATAAAAAAAGAATCATCGCAATCGGTTCATAATTGTCAGAGCAATGTAATGGAGAACATCAGTTTTATGGTTTTTACCAGATAAATTCCTCCACATCGTTCATGTTTCTCCAGGAAGTTCTTATCCGGTTGTAATAAAATTCATACAGATTTAATAAAGTGGTTTCTTCTTTCGATTAAAAAAAGAATCATTGAAATTGGTAAATATTTGCCAGAGTTATGACCATTTTTGTCCTTAAAAAGCGACATAAAGTCATCGATATAGGCTTTCCTGCAGCTCTCAGTGCGCAGTCACCATTCTTGTTTTTCAGGAACTACTTATTACTACGCAATAATTTTTTTATGGGACCCAATCAATGGATTGAAGAATGGATGGAAGAAAGATTTTTTCAAATCGGTTCATAATTGACAGAGTGCGCGAACACACATAAAAAAAAAAATATATATATACAGACGAATTGAGAACCTCCTCCTTTTTGAAGTCGGTTAAAAAAGTTACTTATCAGCTTGAATATTTTTCGAATAGACTGAAGTTGATATCTAGATTCCATATATTTATGAGAGTAACTAAAAAAAAACGATTTTTGTGGGTTGGATCCATTATGCATAACTACGTCCAATTCATCTTTTAAATTTTGACAGTAACGTGCAAGGCACGGCCGAATACGTCACGCTCTAGGGGCGTTGCTTTATACAGTTTCATACATAGATATTTGGGCGTTTGCCTGGTAGGTACGTTTATAGCTAGGTCATGGCACACTCATAGTATATTCCGTCCGTTAGTACGCAGAGGCTTTAAGGGTCTAACTATAAATTATAATATCACATTTTTAGGGTTCCATACCTAAAAGGTAAAAAATAAACCTTTATTTTGCGACTTTGTCTATCTGTCCATATATTTTATGAACACTGATGCTAGCTATCGACTTGAAATTTAGAATAGTCTTAGATGTTACTTAGTCAACGACATATCAAATGAAAATGATCAAAATTTCTAAGTGTGTTTAGGTACTGCCTTTTTAAGAGCTTATCGACGTACCTACAGGCTATACACAATTTCATGGAAACGTTCCACGTCGGTCGGGATTCGAAGCGGTTTATATCGTTTAAATTCTTTCTCTAGAAATAAATAATTGTAATTATTTAAAGAATATATCTTACTGACCTTTCTTAAGTATACTAAAATCAACGTTCGACGTCGCGTGCTAAAAAAACATGTTCATTCGGAAGCCCAAATTAGATATAGGGTACCCCAGGGGACTCAATTTCAATGTCGATATCATTTGCAATTTTGTTTCACATCGAATTTGATGGACAAAGAACACAAGGCTACTTTCGTCCCTGGTTTAACTGAAGTCTGAATTACCGTCTAGAATTATATCAACATACTATCGACATACTAAGTAATTAATTACGTCAATACTTTAATGAGTCATTTTGACTTTTCATTTTCTTAATTTTCCTCTCATTTCCACTTTTCTTTACCTTATTTTGTCAAGTAAAAACTGTTAACCGTCCACATTTTAACTTGGTTTTGTCTTCCTCACCATTATATATACTTTGTTTTCTGTGAACATGACATTTGTACTTTGTACTTGCCAAAATCATTGACAATAATCGAAGCAAGACTTTTTTATAATGCAAAGTAAGAAATTAAAATATACTTAACTTAGTTTTTTAATCATTCTAATGTTTTCAATTTACCTATATGTATTTGGATCACATGTAATTCCCTATTTTCGATATAAACGACAGCGTTTGCTGGTTTGGTACGCAAACCACGGATTATCCTGTACTAAGTGATGAGATATCCACATAAATATAATGTTGATTCTGTATTGACAAGCGCACCGCTTACACAGAATTACAAAACACGCGTTTCAGAACATTTTAATATAACATAATTCGAACGTAAAGTCTTTTTGTATTAATCGTTTACATCAAAATGAAATTACTTTATCTTTTTTTTTTTACGAATTATACTATCCCAACGTTAGTCACGGAGAAAAACATTCAGCATACTTTAACCATACACATTTATGACATGATACATATCATGTCAGTGGAACATATAGCGGCTGTCGAATCCACTACAAGCCTTATCTACGTGTTGCTTTGTTATCAGTGCTTGTATTATTGTTCGTAAATCTTATCTTACATTTGAATTCTGTTATCCGAAAGCTTATTGAGTTGCCTTCGATCCAAGCTTCTGGTCTGACCCACCGTTAAAAACTATCGCTCCTAATAAAGATATGTACATTCGAGCTACCAGAAATCAATAATGTTCGCTACATAATGTTTTAATTCCGATAAATCTACTTTAATCTACGAACTTTTGTTTAATGGACTGGCCCACTTTTGCACAAAGGAGAAGTCCTTTAATTCTCCACACATGATTACGAGCCATTGCCTGACACGGCATTCTTGTGAGTCTATATGATTAAGCCATCTCCTCCTCGGTTGACATTAGACCGATGTCATTCGGTCTATTTTGACTCTACGTTTTGTGTGACGGCAAGAAAGTTATTTTGGGGAAATAATGCCTATCACAATATTTTCAATCAGTTATCAGGGATTGTTACTTTTTCTTAAAATGTCTCTAACACAGATAATATAGTCGAATTTATGACGGTGTACAGCGTCGTCGACTATATTGATGCATGAACTAACCATGGTGTGGTATTGCAGGCTGGACCGGAAATGACGTGGGTGGTGGCAGAACACACGGCTGCGGGAGCCGGCGAACTCTCGGTCACCAAGGGTCAACAAGTAGAGGTTGTGGAGAGTTGGCAGGCTCGCGCAGACTGGTGGGTGGTGCGCGTGCCTGGAGAGCCGCCACAAGAGGGCGCTGTGCCCGCCCACGTGCTCAAACTGCAGCCGCAGCACCACCAACAGAAGACCTCACCCTCGCGCCGCCCGCTCAGCCAACCCTGTGAGGAAACATTAGGTAAGTTTATTAGTTAGTTTATTAACTTGGAAAACCATAACATTTTAATTAAACTCATGCTTGGAAAGTTGGAAGCATCATGCTGCAATTGAATTTAGTTGATATACTTATATTATCACTGATTACCAGCGCGGACTGCAAGAGAGATTATAAATATCGGTTTCGAATCTACTCTTAGATCTGAGTGCATTAAATAATAATGCAACATACATATACAACAGTGTGCCAATGGTAACTATAAGGTTCGAAATGAGTCATTCAATATATGGTATTCCTGAATTTCTAGGGTCCAGTACAGCTGTTTATCCTCATAAAGAGACCGCGTACCGTGAAGTCCTGTAATGCCATTTGAACTTTAGATAAACCTGGTTATAGACGGGACTGCAATATTTAAAAAAAAAATTAAATAGTTTAGTTTATTTTTAGGATTCCATACCTAAAGGTAAAAAAAACTCTGATGGTGCGACTTTCTCTGTCTGTCTGTCACACCGATATACGTTATAGTAGTTGCTGAAATATACAATATCGGTGTAACTACTATATTTGACCAAATATTTATAAGAAATACCTTTTGATAGCTGTCAAGAGTTATTCGACTAGTCATGTATACCCTGTTTTTCTTTACAAGATCAAAACTTGTACAATAAAAGAATGAACGTAGCGTAGGCATGATGGCTGGCCGGTGGCCAGCCAAATAGCGCAGTAGGGTCGAATGTGACATATTCAAACCCACCAATTGTCTTTATGGTATACATCCAAACATCGGTATCTACTATTTTCGGTTCTTATGAGACATCCTAAATAGCACAGGTTTCTTAGAAGTCATCCAAAAACTTTGAAAATTAAACTTCTTCGTGCTACCTGAAGTGTAAATGAACAGCAAACTAACTTTAATAATGCTTTTATACGTCCAAAGAAGGTACGGTACCCACGAAGCGTAAGGCCGACCCAAAATGGAAAGGTACTTTTAAAAATTAGGAACTCGGAATTTTTAATGAATTTTGTCTCGGTAACAGCACAACACTAGCTTGACCTAGAATACAAATAACATTAGCCGGGTCACTAAGACATTTATGCCTTTTTTATGGTTCAATTAGAATTTAAATTAATAGGTTTTTCGTTATTTTAAGTGGCATATTATTATACCACACGCATATCCACGTAACAATTATTACTGCTAGTTTTTTGTAACTGTGAACATGGTTTTTAAACTCCTTTTAAACTCCTAAAAGTAGTTGTGATCAACCTTAAATTATTTTGGATTGTTGAACTCCCGAGTATTATCTTTGACCTAGCGAACTAAGAGGCTGCGTTTCTTGACTGTTTACTAATCCGGCCTGCTCTATTGCACCAATGAGGTGCAGGTCGGTCTCTCTGCCGCATTCAGAGTACGTTAATGAATTATCATATCAGGCAGTATAGAGTTAACACCCGAGCGAAGCGAAGGAGTTAATACTAGAATCCTGAGTACACTAGTGTACTGCCTCGCTGCGCTCTGGGTTACTAGACTCCTTCGTTATGCTCGTGATTCAGTTTCACTCCCGTGACATATGATACTGCTTTATCCCCTTATTATCTAAACATACCTATAATGTCTGTTGTGGTTTATCTTGTGTAGATAATATCATTTATTACTCACGTGACATGTAAAATAGACGCCTACCCTCCGTACTAGTGAAAAAATTGTATGACGGCAGTTTAATGTGGCATGTTTTTTGTGTCCATGTAGCATTTGTCTGGTAATATACATCAGTACCCTACATATTTACATTGTCATAAGTTCAAAGTTAAAGTACTTGCATATAGAGTTGGGCGCAATTGAACAATAAGATGGAATCCCTGTTAGTATAGCCATTGTAATTTTCAATGGGAGATGACAATTACCTAGCCAACAATTTGTCGTTTTGTTTGAAGTGGAGTAAATGTTTGAGCAGTAACTTTGACTGGGGAACAATTTACTTAGGTACCGGAAATTAAATACCATGTTTGAATTTGTAGATTTGACTGATTATAATAATAGCCGTATAGCCGTTTTGCTTATTTTAAGTGTGTTTCTATTTAAGAACACAAAACTGGACACAAATATACAAATACACATACTTAATGTCACTTCTACATACATACACACACACACACACACGCCCACACACACACACACACACATACACCCACACACACACATTCTTACACACCCATCTAAACAGACTCACACTATTTAATTAAGTATACTTTTTGTTCATTAAGTACTTAATTATTTTTTTCTTGTTCTTTTTTTTTTCTTTTCACGTGATTTCTTTGACTGTTTTACATTAATTCGCTAAATAATGTAAATCCGTTCTTGGCTTTTTGTATAGAAAAAATGTTCTGACTGTGTTATTTTATGAGCTGTGGATTTTGATTCAAAATAAAATAATATTTTGGGACAATCCATACACGGTCATCTGCGGGTCTAAAAAGGCCACTTTCGGCGAATAATAATATGAGTATGTTACGGTTTAATTTTTCTTCGTATGGCAGCATTAACTCCAAATATGAGTCTGCTAATTAGTGCTAATAAATGAATTGAGTATGTAATCACCAAAAATGTGAAACCATTTTTCAAAAACTAGTAGTATTTTTAAGGATATGCTTGAAATTCAAAACATGAATTGCTTTTATGTGAATGGGGAACTATTTTTAACCGACTTCAAAAAAGGAGGAGGTTCTCAATTCGTCTGTATATATATATATATATATATATATATATATATATATATATATATATTTATGTATGTTCGCGCATAACTCTGGCAATTATGAACCGATTTGAAAAAATCTTTCTTCCATCCATTCTTCAATCCATTGATTGGGTCCCATAAAAAAAATATTGCTTAATAATAAGTAGTTCCTGAAAAACCAAGAATGGTGACTGCGCAGGAAAGCTGCAGGAAAGCCTATATAGATGACTTTTATGTCGCTTTTTAAGGACAAAAATGGTCATAACTCTGGCAAATATTTACCAATTTCAATGATTCTTTTTTATTCGACAGAAGAAACTACTGTATTGAATCTGTATGAATTTTATCACAACCGGATAAGAACTTCCTGGAGGACCATGAACGATGTGGAGGAATTTATCTGGTAAAAACCATAAAACTGATGTTCTCCATTACATTGCTCTGACAATTATGAACTGATTCCATGCAAATTTCATTACGACTGGATAATTTTTTTCTGAAGAAACATGAATTATGTAAAACTATATAGACGAAAATGTGATCATAACCTACCTAGATCATTTTACGGTCTTCGATGGTTCAATCTTTATATATGAAAATATCACTAAAAAGTTTAAAATAAAATCTTTTTTAAATATTATATTTAAATATTATTGAAGTTGGTGCCAAATATACACAGCCGGTAAGTTAACACCAACTTCAATAATATTTAAATTATTTTATACTTTTCAGTGATATTGAAGTCGGTTCAATATTTTTTTAATTTGGTTTGATTCCCACCTTGTGTCTGCGTGTTATTTATCAATGTATTTACAAAAAAGTACTAAGTATAAGTATTTGTTTCAGTTGTATGGTCAACTCGTTTAGTTGATACTAAACGAGTTGACCGGTTATCTGATGATACCTAACCGCGTGTGGATTGTCCCAGGATATTAATATAATTAGTACTAGTATTAGTAATATAATTGTAAATAGTCATGCTTATATTTTTATCTAAAAATAAATAAATTCCGCTATACTTAAACCTTTCTTCATATTACAACACAGAAATTTTCTCTTGAAAATTTATTGGGCTGTGGGCATGGCCGTCTAGTCGAGGTATGACGTCACGCGCGATTGGTGGTGTTTCAAATTGCGTTCCATTATACGTAACTTAACGTTGAAATAATTCGTAAAATAATAATAATATTAGAAAAAATCTTTTAGCCATGCTCTTTTTAGATGTTCAGAGAAGGCAAGGTTCTGGGAGAAAACGTTGCACTCAACCACGAGACGACCGCTTTTTAGTGACTCAGGCGCTGCGGAACCGCAAATGCAGTTACATAGACCTCAAAAGAAACCTTGAAGAGGTGCGAGGAATGCAAGTTAGCCTATGGACTGCGAGGAGGAGACTTTTAGCAGCTGATATACGCAGTCGACGACCAGCGCGGGCCCTTAAGTTACTCCGTGAGCACCGCATTGCTCGATTGGGGTTCGCTAGAAATTGCCTATCTTGGACACTACGTAACTGGAGTAACGTACTCTTCTCGGATGAGGCTCGAATTTGTCTGCGTGGTGAGGACCGACGTCGGCGAGTGTTACGAAGACCAGGAGAACGCTATGCCGACGTGTGTTTTGAAGAAATCACACCTTATGGTGGGGGTCCGTTATGTTTTGGGCGGGCGTAAGTTCTAGCTATCGTACTGAGATAATATTCATTGAAAATGGCTCACTAAATGCGCAAAGGTACATAACTGAAATCATTTGTCAACATGCACAACGCGCACTGGCTGTAATTGGTGATGATACCATTTACATGGACGATAAAGCTAGTGCCCACCGTTCTGGCGCTGTAGATGCTTATATGCAAGAGGTCGGTATTCGTCGTTTGGGTTGGCCAGCGCGGAGTCCCGACCTTAACCCCATTGAGCACGTCTGGGACCTCTTAAAAAGGCGAGTACGATCTGTCCAACCACCTCCACAAAACATCAGGAGCTGAAACGTGTGATCTCGGCTGAGTGGGAACACATTTCACAGGACACCATCAAAAGTCTAGTGGAAAGCATGCCAAGAAGATTACATGCCGTAATTGCTGCAAGAGGAGGTCACACTCATTATTAATTTTTATTATTTAATGTCATTTTTTTTATTAAAATTCCATAAAAATTCTCTTAGTCTTAATTTCACTATACCCATAAAAAAATTCATTTTAACACGACTCTTTGTTTTCATTGACTGAAACACCGATTCCAGGATTTAAGTGTTAAAACCTATATTCTTATCGATAATAAGAAATTTCTAGTCATCTAAGCTAATGAAATACTAAAAATATTAATATTATCCATAGAAAAGCCAATGACTGTAAGGTTTTTTTGTAAAGGAGTGTATTTATATCTACCTACCTATCTGTTGAACACACCTAAATAGATAAATAACACCCAGAAACCCACGACTTATTGAATAGCGGCCGAGGTGTCTGACCTGTCTACCACCTGACCAACATGCCCGTCGGTTATAATACACACATTATATATATTATACTACCAAACCAAGGTGTATGTGGCCCGCCGCCTGGTAAGCAGTCAATGCAGCCTAAAGACGTTAACATCACTAGAAGAATCACTAGCGCTTTGCCGACCCTCAAGACATTAGATATTAACCCTTAAGCATTGTTATAGGTCTAGTAGACTCCTATAAAAAAAACAAACTTGTACAATCTTGCTCTGGTATTACCGAGTGCATTGTACGCCTAGGTACCTTCAAGTGAGCGGTGAACTTTTGACGGAAGAAGCTGCTTTGCGCGCTTATTAAGGTATTTATCGATGTTTAAAGTTTTGATGTAGGCCTGACAGACCTATATCAGGGGATACGTGAGGTTTTGATATTAGGACGGATTCTGAACAACTGGGTTCTTCCAGATCACTGCGACCACGTACAGTAGGATTGTTATAGACTAAAAATGCTTTGGCATTAGAAGAGTTCATTCAACACAAATAATATGGTGATTTTAGCGACGAATCAGATAATGACGAACCTTTCGTAATAGAGACTGTACAGTCAGGTGGTTCTGGATGATGTAATATGTCTATCACTGAATTCAAAACTGTTCTAGAACAAACCTAGGATTTGGAGCATTATGCTGGTACACCAACTTCACCTGTAGATCATTTAAGATCTAGTTACTACTACGGTAAAAATAGATTCAAGTGGAGTAAAGAAGAACCAACCGGAAATATGCTTAGGCAGTCTCATAACATTATTAGGCTTGGAATATTGATTGAACCTATCAGTGGCTAGGCGGTGGGTGAGCTTGTTCACGTTTTTATTTGATGATAAAATAATATCAAGAGCACAATTTCGCAAATCTTGAACAAGCCTAGACTGACTCAAAATTTGACCCTGGAATCTGAAAAACTGCTTAAACCAAAAATTACTGCAGCATGTGCGATTACAAAAAAGAGGAAGACACAATATTTATGTGTTTCTTGTAAACATACAACTGTTTGCAATGCTCCAAGCCAGTAGCGTGAATTGGATGAACCTGAAATTAGGCAATAAGTAAGTACTGTCATTTTTTTATAAATATGATAACAAGAAATTTAAAATGAGGCTGATTCGGAAAGATAAGATATAGAAGATTATGAATTTATTGATTTCAGAAACATTTTGATATATTTTTTTATTTATTTTTGGTTTAAGAACAAAGAAAGGGACTTGACCAGGTAGTGTTGAAAAAATTCTCCGATTGTTACTTGATCCGGATCTTTGGTGTTTAACTGCCCTATAGTATTCAATTTTAAAAAATATTAAAAATATATTGTGAAAAAGTAGCTTCTAGCATATTTTTTAATCTATTTTCTTCGTAGGAGTCTCTGAGACCTATATCAGTGGTATTGTCTCAAAACCCATATGTCAGTGCTAAAGAGTTAAGTCATTTGTGTCCGGTAATTTTACCAGCTACAGTGTCCTTCACACCGGAACACAGCAATGTTTTCACACTGCTGCTTGTCAGCAGAATATCTACTGCGGTGGTACCTACCTGGATGTATCCTTGCACAACGAGCCTACCACGGTAAACATACATTATGTTTCCGTGTGACAAGTAAATTTCTGCAATTCATTTACGTCATCGTCCGTTGTAGAACATAAAATTTTAAAAGGCAACTTAATTAAAACGAATAGCCATCGTGCCGTTCAAAAATGTTTGTTTAAAAATAAAATCTACTAGGAGTACATTTACCGCAACACATCGTGCACTTCGCTCAAAACAATTTACTTTCCATTAATTCATATCCAAAATATGCATAAGGGTATATATAATCTATTTATTTAAAGAACACATTACAGTGTCAGCAATTTGGGAGTGGTTACAATAATCACCTCGACATTATCGCCGACTTCCCACCGGGGCACCGTGAGCTATATCACCCGACCTGCTTCCCACCCAACACACGATGCAAACTGATGGTCCTGTCTCACCTGACGCTGTAGGTCAACTAATTTCTCATCACGACCGAGTGACCCTTCTGTATCAACATTTTTATTAAGTTAAACTATTTCGCATGTTAAGTAGTTTTACAAAGGATCTCGGAACCATGCTGCTCGAGGCAACTCGTGCGCGGGTGCTGCTTGGGGGGACTGGTCCGACTACTATCCCTTTGGCCTTTTAGTTTGTTGTTTTCTTCTTTTCTCCCTTGCTTTATATTTCGAACGGCAGGACACGATATCGCTAATGTCGATTCAATTGTAACAAAACAATGTTTAAAAAAAAGTGAAAAAATTACAAGCCCGCTGAGTTTCTTGCCGGATCTTCTCAGTTAAGGCCGCGTTGTGACCCGGTGGTAGCTGTTAAAAAAATGACCATTCAAAAGTGCTAGCGTTAAGCCTATTTGAAGAGAATATTTTTGACTTTGATGTTTCTTTAAATTTGAAATTTTACACAAATAAAATAATGTACGACGTTGGCTGCAAAACAAAAAAAATACATTATCCACTTAATTAGCGTCGCATTGCAGTTAAAACAAGTCTCGCAAAGCGCCATTCAGCCTTCTATGTTCCCTTCATTTATAATAAAGTCTCATTCAACCTAATATGTTTAACAGCCATATCTAGTGTACACAGTAAACTAAAGCGCATAATGGCTTCAGAATCGTCCGTACCAAGAAACAGAAAATGTACTTATATCAATCCAATAAATTGTTTGCATCTTCACTTACTCTCTCTCTCTCATACACACAGACTCAGGCAGACACACGCACGAATACAACGGTTTATTTTAATTTTTGTATGTTTTTGGTTTTTGCCTTCGAATATGTTTTATTATTTCTTGTTCTGTTCTGTTGAGCTCTAAATTTTTATTTAATTTAATGAATATTCATCATCATCATCATCATCATCAGCCGGAAGACGTCCACTGCTGAACATAGGCCTCCCCCTTAGAACGCCACAATGAACGACAATTGGCTATTTGCATCCACCGGTTACCTGCGACGCGCACAATGTCGTCTGTCCACCTAGTGGGAGGCCTGCCTACGCTGCGTCTTCCGGTTCGTGGTCGCCACTCGAGAACCTTTCTTCCCCAACGGTTATCGGTTCTTCGAGCGATGTGGCCTGCCCATTGCCACTTCAACTTGCAGATTCTGAGAGCTATGTCGGTGACCTTGGTTCTTCGGCGAATCTCCACATTTCGGATTCTGTCGCGCAAAGAAACTCCGAGCATAGCTCTCTCCATGGCTCGTTGTGTGACTCTGAACTTCTCTAAAAGGCCAGCCGTTAGAGACCACGTCTCAGTACCATATGTCATCACTGGCAACACACACTGGTTAAAAACCTTCGTCTTCAGGCACTGTGGTATTTCGGACGAGAAGATATCGCGTATTTTCCCAAACGCTGCCCATCCGAGTTGGATTCTTCGGGCGATTAATGAATATTATGTATAATTAATTACTAGACTCTACGATACAACTCCAGAACTTAGTGCAGAAGTCACTGTCATGGCATGTTTTATTAATCTTTCATTAAATAAATAAATCATCATCATCTTCAGCCGGAAGACGTCTACTGCTGAACATAGGCCTCCCGCCTTGGGGTTGCCATAATCCCCACGCTTGGCAGGCGTCTTGGGATAGCAGTTTCGGTAGAGATGGATGGATACAGAAAGCGCTGGTGCCCGTCTTCTGGCTTTCCCTCAGTCGCCTCTTACGATAGCCATGGGAAGAAGAGAGGGGGGATGTAAAACTTATAGCCGACACACCGCGGCGATAGAATAAATATAAATAAATAAAAAATAAAATAAGATAAAGTTTTAAACTCAAAGCTAGTACAGCTTGCTTATATTATATTTCATTTGACGGGCCCGTTGGTCTAGTGGTCAGACACCCTGCCTGCTAACCGATGGGTCGTGGGTTCGATTCCCGCCAAGTGTCTGGGTGTTGTTTATCTATTTAAGTATGTATTTACAAAAAAAAAGTATATAAGTATTAGTATCAGTTGTCTGGTTTCCATAGTACAGGCTCTGCCTAGTTTGGGATCGGATGACCGTGTGTGGATTGTCCCAAGATATTATATAGATATTATATTTCATTATATAAGGCTTCCGCAATAAGTAATACTCATCCAGAATGAACACAAGAAACAAGACAAGAATGTGTACCCGTACATCGGACATTCGTTTGAAGATTACGCAGATTTAATAAGACATCGAAATATAAGTCGATTTTATGATTATCTGTGGCATCACCACCACCACCACACCACATCTTCGTTATCACCTTATTTTAAAGTATCTAGCTACATATGCCCTGTTTTTTTTAATAAGATAAAAAAACGGAACTATAAATGTATGAACGCAGGTGGCACGGAGAGGGGGGGGAGTACATATAAATATAAAATATATCAAAATAACTTCCCCTCCTTGTCCCGTTAGTTTGTTCCACCCTGTATATTCCTCCGAATAATTGATTCGTTCGAAGCTTTATCGAATGGATACTGCACTAACAAGAAAACATGGTGCAGTCCGACCACATAGAAGCGAAACTAGTGAAATGCGGAATTGATAGAGCCTGTCACGTGTGGTTTAGGTTTAGGAATGCTTTGATCAAATATTACGGAGCTATTTCATAAATCATTAACAGTTATTCGACATCAAATTGGTTTTGGCTGCCACAATATACCTGGTTGCAAATGGTCCTTTGTGCGCAAACTGTCAATTTCATGGCTCAATGGTATTGCGGTAATTAACGTTTAGTTGATGCTTGCTTGTTACCTTTGTAACTTTTATTGACGTTAGTAATTAAATGTCAATGATGTTGTCACTAAATAAAGTGCAACAAATTGAACTTTTTGTAACAAAATAATTTTTTGACGAGTTACCTTGTCAAAAAATTCACTTTAAATACTAAACAGACTAACAAACAGCATCGCTAAATTCTAAGACATACCACGAGTTTACGATGTAAGTAATTCCTGTATTGTAACAATTATTATCAAAATCGGACTAATAAATGTACAAGCTCAAGAGTGATAGCTGACCGGTAGCCAGCCAAAGACAATTGGTAGGGTTCAATGTAATATACAACCCCACCAATTGCACCCTTATAAATACCCTTTACATACGATTCCATGAATAGAAAACCAAATGTACGTCTGTATACTATACTCTGTAAACTTTGGTTTTGCTACAAAATAGAGTTAATCGTTAATAGAGTTAGGTACCTGAGCAGGAGCTCTGTAATATGTATCAAAAATATGTTTTGTGTCTATGTATAACTTGTAAATTTATTACTATCTATATGTGTGCAATAAAGAGTTAATAAATAAATAAACGTGCAGGGCGAAACACGCATATGAGACTGTACCAATATCAGTTATAATTTAAACTGGTCTGAAAAGTTCTCGGTTTTAATTTACGAATTTGTAGTACATTAAGTTCTGAACTCTTCTGGAAAGAAGTTAAATCGGTAAAATCAAATGCACGACCGAACTGTAATTGAAAACAGCGGTTATCCAACTAAATGTTAACCGTCTGTAAATAAGTAAAGCAATTCTGTTATTCTAGCGTATAAGCTACTACATTCAATGACACATCCATTAAAAGCTGTTATTGGAAATAGCGGTTGTCTAACTAATTGATGAATTTATCGCGTTTGTGATATTCTGACGTTTTAGTTTCCCATTACTGTTGTAGTTTATTATAGTTCATGTTGTTTAACCTCAGACAAAAAGAGTGAGTTATAACGCTGCCTGTCTGAAACATCGTAGTTCCCAAACATAGCTGTATTGTAAGTCATCTTTAGAGCTCGCAAGTTTTATTCGGTAAGACCTACTCAAAACTTTTGAGATCAATGGGAGCTTAGAATAATAACGCATAGAAACCGTGAACATGTACGCACAGTGAGGCAAGTAAAACCAAGCCAGAATGGCTCAGTAGCGAACAGCCCGCGTCAGTGCCTATAGTCGAGTCGTAGCGCTAACAGCTCTCGATATTTTATTTTAAAATCATGGTTTGTGCAATAAATTGAAATCATAGTACATTGGAAAAACTTAAGAAACATTGTAACATAACATTTCACTTGCAAGTATTACGTTTAATCTAATATTTTAACGTAAAACAATCGCCAAAGTGAAAACAATAATTTTCAATTTCAACAGACGACATTATATGAAATGTTGCCAATAAAAGGAAAATTGCTACCCTAAATTTGCTTAATAAGAAAAGATTTATTTAAGTACTAGATGATCCGCGCACGCTTAAGTTTTCGAATGGCAATAAACGGTCACCCATCCATGTAATGACCTTGTCTAACGTTGCTTAACCTAGTGATATGAAATATACTTTACGACCTATTCTCACACCTAACAAGTATACATATAAAAATCATAAATATCGGTCGAGCCGTTTCGGAGGAGTGCGACCACAAAAACAGTGACACAAGATTTTTAGATCGTAGATTTGTTATTTCAGATTTTTATCTTTTAAATTAAAAAGTAATTCATTACTATCAGCAATAATTGTAATTTTATTCTAGAAATTAAATAATGACCTCAGGAAGAAGCAATTCCATTTTCCCTAATTTTGGGGAAAATCTGATTCCCCTAACAACATTATTTGCTCACTTGTGTGCGTGTCGCAGAGCGTCAATACGCGCGACTTACGCCTACATCTATGCTATCGTGCCTCAAACGAGACAGTTTTTTCGTATGAAACTATCGTTCTAGGCGTTATTATTCTAAGTATTCTAAGGATGGGAGGATATTTAAAAGTAAGCAGAATACTGTTTCACTTGTTACATACGTAGGTGAACTGCGCGTATGTAGTTGGACTATGTTAATGCGAAATACAGTTTCAGAACTAGGCTCTACTATACACATTCAATATGGGAGTTAATTGATATTAAATGTGGCAAAAGGGAAGCGGGTGGAAATAGGGGAGGGTTTAATCATTTCACGTTGTTCGTAACTGCAAGAATTAATGTAAATGCTACGAGTACCTGAAAATTGGGTTCAGAAATGATCAAATTAGGCATTTTTAGGTCCCGATGCAAAAAGGGACAAAATCTTTCCTTTAATGCGAAATAACTTTTTTGTTAGTGGATGTAATTTCACAAAATAAATTTTGTTGTATGTACCAATGTCTTTTTTATCTAAATAAATCATTACTTAATACAACTGGCCTCAAGAAAAATTCTTACGTCCTTGCAAAGTTTAGAAAAATGTTCAAATGTATGAAACACTACAACTTCTAAATTCATTATAAAAAAAAACTAAAACCATTTTGAAGTTAGTTTTATTTTAAAAAGTTCTTTAGTTTATAGACTCTCTAACGGTATGCTACACGACTAGAAAAAAATTCGTTATGTAGTCTAAATACTAGTTAGAAAAGTCAGGGTTATGAAAAGACTTATTTCAGTAATTATGTTTTTATTAAACTAAAGTTATAAATCTTGTTCAAACTGACCGTTTCGTATGCATGCACGACATCTTTTTCTTATTTCAACAGTCATTGTACTTAGTCGCATTTCTGATTTCATTGTTTCAAACGCTAAAAATATGGGCCGATGAGATTACGTATTGTACGCAATCTTACCCGGTATATAATTAAAGAATGGTTCCTTCTTTCGAATAAAGAATAATTGAAATTCGTAAATATTTTCCAGAGTTATGACCATTTTTGTTCCTTAAAAAGCTACTAAAATGTCATATTTAACGCATATAAAAAAAAATCCTGGCGTGCCATTCTTGTTTTTTCAGGAACTACTTATTCGAATTAGGGCCAAGCTCAAGAGTCTGGCGCCGCTAGCAATGGGCCAAGGGTATCCCTTGGCCCATTGCTACCCGGGACACGTTCTTGCAACACACCGCCTTTTGCGGTCGTCTAGTACCGGTTGTGACCAGTAATTTTGCCATAACACTTTACACTACTACATTGTGTCAACAACGAAAATAATAAATACAATTCATAATGCAGAATTAGCGAATTATAATAAAGTATCTATAATTTAAAGGGTAGAATTACTAATACCTACTAACTATTCGAAATAATATGTTAACTACTCACTCTCGCTCGAAGGAGAGCCTCACCAATCATCTTTTTAAGATATTGCTAATTGACTGATCTTTTCTAATACAAACAACAAGAGCAACCTTTATTGTTGTTAGTATATAGATACGAAAAGGACATTTCCGAAATAGCTAAAGGGATTTAGTAGGTTCTGAAATAACACGATACGACACTTTTTATCCGTGTCAAATGATCCTGGTGGATCCAAACGAACAAAAAAGGGTTGGTAAACGAAAAACATCTCAGAATTTCGTTCCGGGAGGTTTTTGGTTTATTTATCAATTATATCATTCCGTTACATAATTATTATTGTTGATTTGAAGCATTATTTGTTTAAAAAAAATAGCAGTAGATCTGGACTGATATGAGCTTACTAGCATTCAAATGTGTGCTAGGCAGACTACATACTAGAAACCAAGTAGCTTAATCCTTCACCGCGGCTTATTTGAACGTTTTGTAACTACGAGTAATTCCATTTGAAATTAATTTTGTCTTACTTTCAAATGTGTGTAACGTAGATATGTGAAAAATGTGCTCAGCAAACGAAGCCCTACAAAGTGTCATCGTTATATCATTTGACACATCGTTAAAAAGATCTTAACCTAGCCTCCTGTACAGTATGTATGTATCATGAATTATGAACATCATGTTTGCGTTAACTTTAAGATTTACTACAAAATATGTATCGTTTTTGTTAACTAGACCGGTAAGGGTCTCAGGACAAAAGATAAATTTAGCATCATCGATTTAGCCACTGATTTAATGTTGATAAGGCGACTATACAACGCTCAGACGCAGCGAGTCGCCTCATCGCTATGCAATATGGAATTCAATTCAGTGTCTGCTATTTTGAATTGTGCATTAACCATAAAATTACCATTTCATATGACGCATTTCAGTTGATCTCGACTGTAGGCTGAGATCTTAATACCTAATGCGGCTTGCTGTTTGTCCCACCGATTTAGTTATCCTTCAAAATGGACACTACGCTTCCTGTAAACAATTATTTAAGCATTCAGATCATCAGCAATGCATTTCCACAAACTTATAAGCCCCGTAGGTACTGAAACGTCAAACCTTTTTAACCCCCGACCAAAAACAAGGGGAGTTATAAGTTTAATGCATATGTCCGGAAGTTTGTCTGTCTGTCTGTGGCATCGTAGCGCTCTAACCAGTGGACGGATTTGAATGCGGTTTTTTTATTTGAAAGCTAGTTTAAGCGAGATGGATCTTAGCTATGTTTCATGAAAATCGGTCCAGCCATTTGAAGACCATCAGCTCTTTCCCGAGTCGAGGTAGGGATATTGCGTATACAATCATACATATGTAAATCCGATGATACTAAATAAAATGGTAACCTTTACCAGGGTCTGATGATGATCAGCAAGAAGGTGGTAACAGGATCTCAGCCCCATCGAGAACCTATATAAACGTAGACCCATCGAGTTTGGGCTCATTGGATAGGTTGCTACGAGTAGTAGGTATAAAAATGATGATAAGACTCTGGTGATGGGACCAAGCAGGAAGGTGGTAACAGGAACTCGGTACCATTAAATGTAGGACCAACCGAATATTAAATCTATGGTTAAATCTTGACGAGTAGTTAGTAGACAGATACTGATCAAGGTCTGATAATGGCGCAGGGAAGTCTTTTTTCGTTCACCTATGTCGGGGTTATTTTTTTATTATTTTTTATTTATACTTGCAATTAGATTTATTTTATTCTAGTACTTGACTTAAAAAAAAATTAAATAGTTGGAGAATGCCTGTCTGAGAATGAATTTTTATATATAATAGAGCAAAACTTAGAAGTAACTTCCAAATCGTCGATTTAGTTATACAACAAATTAGTTTTTTATAATTTGCTTTTGTTTCTAATAAAAACCATAAAACAAAGATAAATAAAGTAGCCTCATGGGTATAGGTTTTCGATTATGCCATCTGTTAATTATTATTATTGCTAGGTTAGTTCTGGTATTTTGTACCTATTACAGGTACAATGACGTGTCTTTATATTAGGTATCTATGTATATAAAATATCCAATCGAATGTCCAATTAAATAGTGGAAACCATAAAATGATGCAAGCCTGACATTGGATATCTTTACAGCAGGCTGAAGAAGTCAGTTATTCACTAAGTAAAAATCTTTATAAAGTAAAGTATTCAACGATCATTCCCGGACCACATTCGGCTTACAAGGACATAGGTCCTTGTCAGTAACTTCTTAATAATTTGAAAAGGCTCAACGTAAGTAGGTACATCGAGCGTTTAGTCAGGGTGCCAGAAGAGCAATTGCTTGGCAAATGTCTAGGACTAAGAAAGGCGCTCTGATGGTACGGTGCAAAGGGCACCAGAGGTCTTAACCAAGTTGCCATACTCCTTGTTCCATTTAACTTGACGCCGGATTGCAATCCCTAATGACAATTAGGGATTGCAATCCGGCGTCAATTTCAATCCGGCCAGATCCGACCGGATTGATCAAATCAGGTTGATTTTCGCTTTTCAGTCCATAATGAGCTATTAGCGAGTTAATCTTTTGTACCTACTGCTCTACTTTCATCATCATCAGCAGCCGATATGTCCACTGCTGAACAAAGGCCTCTACCTTAGAAGGTAGGGGTTACCATAATCCCCACGCTTGGCAGGCGGCTTGGGGATCGCAGTATAGGTGGTAGGTAAACCAATAAAAAGACGCTGCTGCCCGTCTTCTTGTTTTCCCTTAGTCGCCTTTTACGGACACCCAACGGGAGGAGATGGGTGGGTGCTATTCTTACCCGGACACACGGGGACTCTACTTTATAAAAAAATAACACAATATTAACTTTTTTCCAAGGTCCAACGGACAAACAATTAAAATCTAGTAAGTACGAGTATGTGGTGTAGGTAACTAGTGTAACGACGGTAACCAGTGGCTCAGTCTTCCTAGATTTCACTTTCACAGATGGATTAATTATTTTAGTAAGTTACTTTATAAAATCTAGTTTAATTAACCTTACGGAATTTACTGAGATGTCAGTTATTGAGAGATCACAGAACTTGAACATCATCACCATTCGGAAGCTTAGAGAAGATACCACTGGAGGGAACCATGATGCGCTAACCCCTCTGCCAAATTGTTGTTCATATGTTCAGGTCATTCTTTATTTGTGTGCGTATCTTTTTGAATGGGTTGCGAGTTTATTATAGTGTAGGTTCATAGAAACATGAAGAGTTTGCATTAGACATTTGCAAGAGTATGCGTGAAATTGTATATGTGTGTGTTTACTTCGCCTCCCGCATCCCGCAAAAGTGCCATGAAAAATTTGTTCGGGGAATCGACGCGATACTAGCTCCATTCTAATTACTCTGAGTCCGGAAGACGTTTATTGCTGAACAAACCAATTAGCGTAGTTTTCCGAACGTTGCCCATCCGAGTTGGATTCGCAGCAAATAAGATCACAGTAATCATAATACTGGCACGCATGCATTGAATTAAAGTACCTACCTATATTCATGCAGTAGCGCTATGATTTTGCCTGAAATTGCTATCGCTGGATCCGTATACCGGATCCGGTATTCTTGTATGGGATCCGGTAATGATTTAATTATGCCGGATCCGCCGGATTACCGGATCCGTTTTTCCGGATTGCAATCCCTAGTTGTCATACAAAATGTATAGGAATGAATGACCTCGCTAAGTCACGTGAAGAATTATGTCATTCTCATACATTTGACAGGCCTGTTGGTCTAGTGGTTAGTGACCCTGTCTGCTACCCAACAGGTCGTGGGTTCGATTCCCACCAGATGTCTGGGTGTTTTATCTATATAAGTATGTATTTACAAAAAAAAAGTATATATGTATTAGTATTAGTTGTCTGGTTTCCATAGTACAGGCTCTGCCTAGTTTGGGATCAGATGACCGTGTGTGAATTGTCCCAGGATATTATTATTATTATTATTTCATTTCTATTCTCTAAGGCCTCAGTGGTGGATACCGCGGTAGATAAGATGCACTCACCACAGCCGTGTGGCCAGTCGGCAAACATTCTTGTAAGTAAGTACCTATATATAGGTAAACACTGAAGGAAGGTAAAAATAGTAACAGATTAATCCGAATCACTCCAAAGATTGCACAAGAATCTTGGATTTTCAGAATATAGGTCGATCACAACAAAGCAACGGAATATTGTTTTTTTAATGTATGGAAATATCGTACTCCAACAAGAATAAGATTACTTTAGAAATAAGCGAAATATAATACATGAAATAGGGAAAATAAAAATGCGTTGACATGCGTTTATTATAGGTATTCTTGAAGTACTGTTTTCGTTATCAGAAAAAAAACAAGCAAAATTTCTCCACATAACTTGTTAGTAGTGGTAATAAGTCATTCAGCGTGCGAAGTGCATTCACACGCTGAATTTCATCAGTAATCCTACATAAAAATATTTCGCAAAAAAAACAAAAAAAATATGCATTTATGTATATTTATTATACTGCTTTTATGTTATTGTTGCGGTATTGCAAATCTTACTATGATAAAATGACTTTTAATGAATTTTCAAGTTATCAAATCATGTACACTGTGTATATGGCTAGACTTACTGTCGCACTCACAAAGGCCAATTAACTTTAATTCTAATTAAGTCGCTTTTTGATATCTATATTTTTCGACTGTCGAAGCCATTTATGATTAATTTCGATTACTGAACACGAGATAATTGATATCTCTACTTACTATCTACGTATTAATAGGCTTCGAGCGTCGAAATAATCCGATTTGAAAAAATGAATTAATAACCATTAACTTTAATTGACGTTTGTAGGTTCGGCAGTTAGTGTTAATTCATAAGTTTTAAAACCAGATTAGTCATGTCATGTAAGATCTAACACAGTAAAGAACTATTCGTTTTGATTTTATGAATGGACGCTAACGCAACGATTAGTGACTTGTATTTAAACGTGACCGACCGAGACGGTACGCTATAGACAATTTGTTATTGTCAACATTACTGCGGACACTCGATTGCAAAATCGCCGCCCGCGATCTTACGTCGTCTGTATAGGTAAGCGTTGGCCCACACCACTATTATTTGTGTCGTGACGCTTATAATCGCGGTTAAATAAGGCACAGTGTAAATAAAACCAGCCCGTGGGCTCGTTGTGTCTTCGGCGCTCGTGATACAACGATTATCGTGCGTGTATATAGAAATGTGAAATTCACATAAACATCATGATTCATATGCGCCGTAGTAAACATTATGTGATATCATAAGAGTTCAAATCGTGTATTTAATGTGTTCCGATGTTTTCTTGTTTTATTTCCGGAAATCAAAGATGGTCGTACATGCGACGAGCCAATAGTGAATAATGTTCATCTGCCTGTGTTGTATTTGTGATGCAAGTATGCACTAGAAGCGGTGTGTGTCGTAGTGGTAGAGGAGGTGTCGCCAATGGATGGGCGTGCTTCGTCAGGGAGTCAGTCGGGCGGGCGGCCGGCACGCGCTCACCCGCCCGCGCCGCGCCGCTTCGCCCTATGCGCGGCCCTCCTGTTGCACGCTGCATCTTTGTGCAATAGGGACCGCCTTCCGGAACACTGGGAGCCCACCCATTTTGGAAACGCATTCATACCGATACGCATTTCCCGAGAGTTCTGACGTATATCGGTCTGCTAATCGGCTCCAACTGATATCTACAGATCATTGGTGGGAGCCGGCTAGCATCCGCTTTAAAGCCTACGCGGTTTTAAAGTTAAATCTAAGCAAACAAAAACCTACCTTAGCTTTTATTACATTGTCTCATTAATATTTAGTGTCCGGTATGGAAACTCCGACGCGAAATGTGTTCTGTTTTTACACAAGAATGTCAAAATACTTCACCAATACGAATGGAGGATCAAGTGAGTAATCCGTTGAATTAACTTCTCTATTTAATGTTAATGCTAATGTAGGTACGTTTATCCGTTGTGATGAACTAAATTCATTAAAACCTAATAAACGATAACGATTATATCACTGATGAGCGTAATTTTTTTATTATTGTCGCTTATAAGAACAAAATCCACTAACATATATTTTTGTATTTTAGAAGGTGCTTGCGGAATATTATTTATTAGATAACTAAAGATATATTATCTTTAGTTATCTAATAAATAATATTCCTTACATTAACGCTTCGAGGCATTCATAAACTATTATCCAATGAATCGGCCGGACTACGGCACTGAAAAACCTAGAACCATACCTACCTAATACCGTGAGATTTGTTTAAATAGATTCACAACTGACTATGTTCAGATCAACAACTAGCCGGTTACATCAAAATCCTAGAATAATATTTTTGCCATAAGCCCTATGTTTAGATAATTTTTTTTTTATAATTGGCCTATAAGTATGTCCCACTGCTGGGCAAAGGCCTCTCCCTCACTCTTCCACAGATCCCGATCTACTGCCACCTCTGTCCAAGTACTGTCCGAGAATTGGTCTAACTCATCCCACCATCTTCTCTTTGGTCTGCCCCTACTTCTGCGGCCATCAGGTGGTGTCCATTTCGTGACAGTGCTCGGCCGTAGGCAAATAACCGTAAAATTATTCCAAATTCATTCATCAGTGTTTTTATTAAAATGTGCCATACGACGGACGTGCGGACAAAAATAACGCACATTTCAGTAGATGCTATCAGTATAATATGTACATATGTGTTATATGTAGATATGAACTCTTCAAAAATTATTTTTATAAGAGAAAAGAAGAACCTTTTGTTTGATAGGTACTCATATTGATTTGAATAGGTATAAAAATAATATGCTTAACGGCTGTTATGTTTGATTTAAAAAAGGTGGCCTATGTCATTTCCACAACACAGAGGAATATAATGACCATATAAGGTACCTACCAATGATATTATAAGTAGAATGAGGTAGATAGGTTATAGGCGATCTAACAGCGGTGGAAAAAGGTGAGCTAACTAACACAACTTGAATCAGTAGCACACCACCCACGGAAGCGTTGACAGTGTCACTTTGCTTGAATTTTATTGAATAATCGCATCAAAACAATACAAAAAAAAAAAAAATAATAAAGCATGAAAAATACTATTATGTAAATTATTCAAATACACACAAATTTTCTAGATATCAATAAATTTTAATTCATTCGTTAGTACAAATTACTTCTGTGCCACTTTTAATCGTCAATTATTTAGTAGGTAACATAAATCTATTACATATAATATAATTGGTACTTAACATAATATAGTAAATCCATCAAGCCGCATGTAACACGTTACACTACGTAGGTACACTCGAATAACGTAACCTTCCTTCTGGCGCAGTCGAGTAATCAAAACATTTTATAAATCTGAGACTGTATGTCCATACGACATCTGGCTTCACTGCGGTAATTAGGTTTACCGTAATAATGATTATTACTATCATTCTTCATATAGATATGTTTCGCTTCGTCTTATTTCTTTGTTATCAAAGCGTTACATACTCACAGAAATACCGTAATATCCCGCATATCAGCTACATGACGTGTTTTACTATTTTTTGTTTATCTGATCTTGTTTTACGAGCACACAAAAACAGTAAGTACAAACACTTAAATTTGATAGCGATTGTGATTTAAAAATGTAGAGCTGTGAATTTTTTATACTCCTACGGGATACAGTAGTAGTGGAATAGAGAGTGATATAGTATAATCTATTGAAGTTGAAGACCATTTCTATTCCACTGGAAATATACAAAACAGGTTTACGCTAAAAAAATACAATGAAAACTCATTGATTAATTAAACTACCTTTCTCTACATTCGTATCGTAATATCCAAATTATGAACTCAAAACCAGTAATCAGTAGTGCCTCTTTCAAAAAATAAAAAGCTTTTTCAAGTACAGGTCTCCTGGACAAAACGATGCTTTAAATAACTTTTTTTTCTATTATAAAACACCTTAGTTTTTTTTTACTACTACCTAGTCGTCAGTTATTCATTGTTTTACAGATCACATAGACAAAAAAAAACAGTTTTTAAGCCGCGATCTAGAAGGCCACGACGAGGCCGCGATCTAGACGCGCATACGAGTAATTTGAATTTTAATTGAGCGCCAAAATATTATCTGTTTTGTATTGGAATGTGGTGGTTAAAACATTTTTTTTTACCTACGAGGCCTGCCTTTTAAGTTCTGTCCTTTCATATTTCCCGGCAATTTTGAATTTGGAACTGTTCTATATTCGAATGTGTTTATATTTTGAATCTCAAAACCATCGAATATGTAAACTAGATTTGGTGTCACGGTTCAAAAAGTGGTAGCGAGAAATAGCGCCCTTGTGTCGCTATTTCTTTACAAGCCACATCCTGACAAATTTATTTTTGCCGATAGGAGTGTCTATATGAAACTGTCAAACTACAACTCATTATAATAGAAATGTTAGTTCACGTTTCCGCCACCAGCACAGATAAGTTAGCAACCTCCGCGACCACATTTTAGATGTCATTTTGTTCGTGAATGTTTATCTAATTTATATATTATATCGATGCTCAAAACAGTTAAATGTATAAGGATTAATGCTATTGTTTAGTCACAGCGTCGATTGGAATCTGTCAGGTTACGTACGAAAATGAATCTTTCTAAGGAAAATCTTCGTGCAATAATTTTCTACAACTTTAGAACAACTAACATCTGTGTTCAGTGATGAAACCCCTTGTCTGCGGACCTTCGAACGCTGGTATTTAAAATTCCGGCGTGGACATACTAGTGTTAGTGACAAATCTCGCGAAGGACGCCCAAAATCCGCCTTCACTGAAGATAACATCATTGCTGTGAGACAACTAATTCTCGAAGATCGTCATGTAACGTATCGAGAGATAAAGGCTCTATTAGGCATCTCAGGGACAACTATTCAGAAGATCTTGCATGAAGCGCTTGGTGTGAGAAAGCTAGTTTGCCGTTGGATACCGCATCTGCTTTCCGACGATCACAAGGCGGCCCGCGTCAGATGGTGTAAGAAAACTCTGCAAAGGTTCAACCGAGGAGAGTCAAATCACGTCTACGACATCATCAGTGGTGACGAATCTTGAACCGGCCATGTTGCGACTATTGCAGTTGAAGATCGTAGAACGGTTAACGCAGAGTGGTATACCACAGTTTGTTTACCACAAGTCATCGCCGAACTTCGAAAATCGAACTCAAAGCGACGCCTCATCCTGCACCACGACAACGCAAGCTCACACAGCGCTCGTCAAACGATTGAGTATTTGAAGCAGGAAAAAGTAGAAATTCTTGACCATCCTCCATACAGTCCTGACCTAAGCCCTAACGATTTCTTTACATTTCCTAAAATTAAGAAAAGTCTTCGTGGTCAAAGGTTCCAGTCCGGTGAAGAAGCAGTCGACGCTTTCAAGTCAGCCATTTTGAACACCCCCACTTTAGAGTGGAATAAATGTTATAATAACTGGTTTGAGCGAATGGAAAAGTGTATTAAGCTACATGGTGAATACTTTAAAAACAATAAAAAGTACTATAAGGTTCTAGTTGTGATTTTTTCTTCAAACGACAAAACTTAAAAGGCATCCCTCGTATTACATGAGTATACTCGTAGATAAAGTAGTATAAGAAACTGTACATAATTAGGTATTCAAACACTCGTGTGATACTATTATAAATCTCGCCTTCGGCTCGGTTTATGAACACACACTCGTGTCTTAATAATCGCTAATATGCAACAGTTTCATAAACTAGTATAATGATTCGATTTTTAGTTTATATTAGGTATGTGTAGTAACATATATTAGCGTATATTAGCTGTTGCTATCCTCGTCTGGCTATCTGTTTTTTAGCTTCCTTCTAAAATACAACAAATCTGAGCGAGTTGAAACTTCACAATGAATTTAAGAAAATTCCGCAAGGTTTATGTCTAGTTATACTTAATAATAACTTTTAGACTTAATTAACAACGGTGAAATCGCGAGCTGGTAAACATTTACCAAGCAGCAGCGGGCACTGGCTACTAGCAACGAATGTTGAGAGAGAAGCTGCCTCACAATGCGTACCGTTTCCAGGAGCACTGCTTTCTATATCTGGTCCTTGGTCCAGTCTTCTATTAATAATATGGTTTTATAATATTCCTATACATATAAGTTTTAAGTGCAATTATCACTTGGGGATCTGTAAAAAAAAATACGAGTTACACAAAACGGGCGCGTGACTCACAGGCCGTCCGTGGGTTGTATTAAATGAAACTATCGCAGAAATATATTGGAAAACTGTTTGGCTATCTAGCTATCGCTACTGCTATACACACAGAAGTTGCTGCTCAAATGCACTTGTCTAAGTGTGTGTCATGCTCATTGTCGTATCCGTCGGTAGGTTCATCTGCCGACATACCTACATCGGACCTCCGTAAAAAAAGTATTCCAGAACATGGATTTGAGTATCAAGTAGTAGTTTACTTTTTTTACTTAATATAAGATAGTGCTTAACTAAGATCCCACCTGATGGAAAGCAGCGATGCATACAGGAATGGTAACGCACATTAACTACGTAAAAGTATTTTTCAAGAATTAATTAAAACCGAAAAGGTTTTTAAGTCGATATTTTATTTTTAGTTATTGGTATTTAATAAAAATGCTTTAAAGGCCTTTTTCATGACCATGTTTTTGTTTTGACGATACACATATTTGCGGTTTATAAAAACGTACGTATATTATGTGTTGTACAACAATGCGGTGACGTGTATTACACAGATAACACAGAAATGTAGTTGTCCCTGGGTTAATTTAAAAATACTAATAACCTTCATCATTTTATTCTGCCTCGAAAACATAAATGAACTGGCGCCTAAACATCAATATAACTGCTAAATTCTTTTTGGTAACTAGTTTTGAAAAAATTTCAATAATTTTCACTAAAGGGATTTGTGATATTTCCGTAATGGCTTTTCAGTTTTAAATTTTCGTTATGTAATGTCATAATCAAAGCTTTTATAGGTATAAAATGAACTGAAAACTTGTCTAAATTTTCCCAAACTCAGCTTAATTTACATGATAATTACGTCAAATATTTCCCGTAATTATTCCGGGACAAATTTTGTGTGTATTTGAATTGCATTTAATGTTTAATGTGTGTATATGCATGAATAACACACAGATGTAAAACAAAAGAAAATAATTTGTCATGTAGTGTTTCTACCGAACATTCAACATCTGAAATTTCATTCTAAACTGCTACAAATTGATAATATTCACTGACAAGATTAACTACATTTAAAAACGCTGCTACACAATAAATCTATTTGAATCTTAATTAATGTATTGTGGACTTGGATAAATTGTTGTCAAAGTTTAGCAGTAGCAAAACGGAAGTATAGCTGTAACAGCTCAGTGGGCGAGCGCTTGCCTTGGAAACGAGGTGCGCAGGTTCGATCCCCGGCTCGCACCTCTGATTTCTTTAATTAATCATGTGCGAATTGTCTTTGTGCGATTGTTACTAGCTTTCGGTGAAGGAAAACATCGTGAGGAAACCTGCATGTCTGAGAAAGCCTAACTAGCTTTCGAATGACGTGTGAAGTCCGCCAACCCGCACTTGGCCAGCGTGGTGGACTATGGCCTAAGCCCCTTCACATTGAGGGGAGGCCCGTGCCCAGCAGTGGGACATAAACAACGGCTGGTATTGTTAAAACGGAAGTGTTTATTTTAAGTTTACTTAATAATGACATGAAATTTAGTATGGATTTATTTATAAATCCGATGATACTAAAAAATATGTGGTAACCTTCACTAGGGTCTGATGATGGAGCAGAAAGGTGGCTACATAATCTCTGCGCCAATAAACGTAGACTCATCGAATTTGGACTAGTAGGTAAAGTCTTTACAAGAACTTGGTAGAAAAATGGTGATCTGAGTCTGATGATTGAGATTGAGAGTGGGAAGGTGGTAACAGAAACTCTGTCCAGTAACGTAGAGCTACCGAATTAGAACTCGATGGATGAGTCTTGACGAATAGTTAGCAGGAGAGTAATTTTTTTTAAGAGTTCTTTCAACAATGTCGGGGATGTTTTATTATTTAATTTACACTTGTGTCGAGTATCACTATAATTTACTAAAATATCGTCTGTTAACACTTAACTTTGTTGCCCTGTATGTGTACAACAATGTTTGCTTGGGACCGTACCTAATATATTTTGTATTCTATGTAATATCCTAGCACACACGGCCATCTGATTTATTGATATTATTGTAATACGTACCGTCCACTGTAGAATATTAAATAAAGTTATCCTTCAATTTTCTTATTATAGCGACATATGAATATCCGAAAACTCAAAGCGCATTTAGATTAACAGTCCTCATTAGCTCTGATCGAATGATTTATTTACAATTCGTTTTGTGACCATTTCGTTCCTATGCTGTAACTGTCCAATGGGACGTGCGCGCGCGCTGCTTCCATATTTGAAATTGAATAGCAGCGGGCACAGGTCTTGCACAATAATGTCCGGCTAGTAAACCCGTGACAGGCAGTGGAGTCGCGTTCCGTCTTCTGCCGAAGTGATATTAACCGTCCTCATATCGTTTAACTGATTGATGGTTCCTACTCTGTCTCTAAATGGATAAAGACAAGGGTAAGGAGTGCTCTGTTGCTTATTGTTATGGCCAAGCATGTAGCTTAAATAAGCTTGGCTATACACCGATTTTTTCCCTACGTCATTCGTCTCGCTAACCCGTTGAAATCAAATTATAAATACATATATAGGTTGCATGTCGTTGTCAGAGAATCAAGTAGGATCTATTATCTTGGTTAATTCGAAACTCGAATTGTTTCGCAGTATTTGCACCAAAATAACTTATGATGACTCTTCGAAAATGTATGTTCATTATAGGGCCCCGTTGGCTCGTTGGTCTAGTGATTAAGTGATCTGGCTATTATTTCTTCTCATCTCTATATTAGTATGTATTTAGAAAACAAATGTATATTTACGTTTAAGGATTTTGTCAATTGTCTGATTACCATAGTACATGCTCTGCCTAGTTTGGGATCATATGGCCGTCTCTGAATTGCCCCCGGATATTATTATTATTTGCAATAAAAAAGCCGAATTCAACTCTGCATAAAGCTATTAACTATGGCGTAATGCGTGCCTTCATTTAACAGCTGTGATACCGTTTCAATCTCCGGTGAAAAAATTGGAAACTTAATAGTTGCGGCTTCGCTTTCGCCCATTTTCCCAGCTTCTAAACTATCCCTGTGCAAAAAAAAGTCAATCCCTAGCTACGTGAAAGCAGGTCAAACCAACAAACAGACATTAGCATTTATAATATTAGTGAGGATCCATGGTTTAGTGATGTACAACCGGTAGATTGTATGATTAAAAGTGATTTTATGTTTATAAAAGGTGAGATACTTAATCTTTTGGTGAGATGAGAAATTTACTTTTGTATAGACGTATATTGTCAACCATGTACGTAGACTTTTACGAGTATAAGTACTTACTTACTTCTGAATATATATGTAAATACATATTTAAAGTTGTGTATAGGCCCCGTGTTTCTTATAAAACGAGTGTTTTTGTTATAACTACATAAGTAGGTACCTACTACTGAATCGTAATACGGTCGCCATCGAGAAATGTATAATATTTAAAATATTATAGATACTTAATGTAGTTTCAATATATAAATTGTATTACGTCTCCTTATTTTTTTATCCACTGGCACTAACAGGGCCTACGTAATGCTAGAGAATAAAAAACAAACGTATGGGGATGACATATCTCTTCACGTGAACTAGCGATGAGATATGTCATTCCCGTTCATATGTTTTCTATTCTCTAGCGTTTCGTATTGTAAAGTAACAATTTGGCTAAGAAGGCGCAGGTTTATTATTTTTCTAATTTCTTCTTATTTTTTGTTACTGTGCGTAGATTAATAATCAAATAATATATTTTTTTACGCTTTTTACGATCCTTTACGTATGTTACTCCTAAAAAAGTTAAAGTAATGAAATTATGTGTACCTATTTACAATCAAAAATAGAAAGAAATATATTAACCGTGACGTCCAATAAGAGTATTCACAGTCGATGTACAAGGTTAGCTTTTATTTGTTTATTAAGTGTGTCAATACTACGACTGAAAGCGTGCGCGGGGCGGGCGGAGGCTAGCGGGCCTGCTGCGTGCGCCGGCGCCGCGGCGCCTAGCGAGCGACTTGCTGCCGCCCGTTCTCGAAATAAATTCTTATAATTTATTATTATTTTACCCACAACGAACTGTGTCATTTTTTATATCGTTGCTTTTATAATATCTTGTGGACCACTATGAAGCTTTCAACTATTGCAATTTAGTCTGAGAGTATGTTTAATACGGAAGTTCAATCCTGTAACGTTTAATTATTCACTTAATGAATCAACAATTATGAGAGTAAATTCCATCAGGGATTTAGGAGTGACTCTGGATTCGAAACTACTGTTCGATGAATATATTAAAAACATTGTTAGTAAAGCTTCAAGAGCACTGGGGTTTGTAACTAGATTGTCTTCTGAATTTAATAATATTAAAACATTTAAAATCTTATAACGGGTGTAAGGGACATGGTACCGAAAAATTTTTTTATATGATGTTAAATAATGTCCGTTACAACATTACAGAAACCATTTATATGGAAAATGACAAATGACTGACTTATTAATTTTCGACCGTGTAATGAATATATGCGGAATAATATTTATTTCTCAAATTACATTGCTAATTTTCTAAAATAATAATAATTAATTGCCTATGTACTGTTTTAGTGCATAAAGAATAAATAAATAAATGATTAAATAAATTTTCCAAATTATGCTTTATTATTATACCAATAATGATATTATACTAATTTTATTTAAAAAAAGTGTTTTTTTTTTTGGAAATTGATGAGAATGCCGATGAAAAATTTCAACACTAGAGTGTTCAGAATCATGTACTGGATCCCTGGTATCGGTTTTCGGTACGATGTCCCTTACACCCTGTATTGTGCTTTTGTCCGCAGTCATCTCGAATATTGGTGCCACGTATGGAATCCAAATTATAACATTTATATTAAAAGAATTGAAGTGTACAGAAAAGATTTCTAAGATATATTCAGTATCGTTTAAAACATTCATATCTAACTATGATAACCGTTGTAAAAAATTTAATATTCTTCCACTACAAGAAAGAAGACGCATAGCCGATTTAGCTTATCTTCTGAATATTGCGCAAGGTTGTATCGATTGTCCTGAGCTGTTGGGCAAAATAGGGCTATGCACACATTCTGCACATCTAAGAAAACCGCAATTACTACATGTACCTAAAGTTAATTCTAACTATCGACAAAATTCTTTTCTTATTAGATCTAGCAAATATTTTAAAACAGTAGCACAAGATTTAGATCTAGATTTATTTAATGCAAGTATTACTGCACTTAAAAAAAAAATGAGCAATGTCTTTTTCCAGTCGCAGATGCGAGTGTTATAATACCGCTTAATTATTACTATTCTGTACCGCTGTTAGTAGTCTTCATCACTGTTATTTCTTATCTCTATCTGCGAAAACTTTTAATTGGCCTTCTGTTACTTTCCACTCTGTATCCTTGTACTAGCTGTAAGGTTTCTGAATTTAAAAATAAAATAAATAAATACTGCTCTGTCAAGAAAGTACCGGTAAAATATCAATAGTACACAAAATCGTAGTTAGTTAGTGATCCAATTTTATTTTTTCACCTTCAAAGTATACTCCTTCAGAAACGATACACTTACGCCAACGAATAATACAATACAATACAATACAAATATTCTTTATTGTAATCCAATCATTAAAACATTTTTTAAACGTTTTAACCGGAATTGAGTTCAGTTCTCACCGCGAATTCTCCTTTATGTCTTCTACCGAATGAAAACGGGTGCCATGAAGTGATAATTTGAGTTTAAGAAAAATAAAGAAGTCGGCTGGAACCGCATATCTGGTGAATAAGGTGGTTGCTCGATTGATTGTAATAGTTGAGTTATTAGTCAAAAAATTTGTTCACATTGATGGGCCTTGTGTGGTGGCGCATTACCGTGGTGCAAGATCCAAGAATTTTCTTACCACAAGTCTGGCCTTTTTTTCTTCGAATTTGTTCACTTAAACACCGCATAACGCTCAAATAATATTCTTTTCACACCACCTGCTCGATAATGTTACATTATGTGTCATATAAAGATGACATAAAGTACCTCATTATAGCCCTATAGTCTAGCCGGGTAATAATGTTGTACTAAACTCCCTTGGGCAATAATGTGTTTGAATTTCGAACGTCGAACGAAAATTTCTCAACGCTTTTACCACAGGTATAATACTACTCTAAGCAGAGACCTGCACAAAAGAAAACATTTGAAAATCGAATCGGACGCGACGAGCAGAACCTAGTGTTCTAGAAAAAAAAATAGATTTAAACCTATGTTAACGCGTTAACTCTACAAATCATAATGCTGATATTATTGACAGTCTCGTTGGTCTAGTGGTTAGACACCCTGCCCGCTACCCAATGGGTCGTGGGTTCAATTCCCACCAAGTGTCTGGGTGTTATTTAACTATTTAATAAATATCAGTTGTCTGGTTTCCATAGTATAGGCTCTGCCTAGTTTGGAATCAGATGACCGTGTATGGATTGTCCCAAGATATTATTATTATTTTAATTCTAGCAATATTTGTATTACATTACCTTGCAGTAGGTGTGAAAAGTAGTGTATTCTTCTCGGGGATAAAAGTGTCTTTGTCTTGGGCGAGCTTAAATCCCTCGCTGTACTCAGGATTCTAGTATTAACTCCCTCGTTACGCTCGGGAGTTAACTCTATACTCCCTCGCTACGCTCGGGAGTTGCTAGAATCCTTCGTTATGCTCGGGATTCAATTTAACGCCCGCGACATAAGACATTACTTTATCCCCTTGGTGCATAAACTACTATTATTTACCGTTTGACCTTCAGGCAAGATTTCCGAGTGCACAACACCGCGATAGTCAAAGACAACAGTCGACGTGACTGACTTTTGATCGACTTTGGCGTGGTCCTTTCGGTTTCGATGGAAGTCGCCACTCCGAAGCTTGTTGACTAGTTTGCATGTCAAACTCGTATACCCACGTCTCGTCACCAGTAACAATTCATGAATGTTTCGTGAATGTTGAGTCGGAATTGACTCTTATGCGAACGAATTTTTGGATAAAATTCAGGTCTTTTGGGATTAGCCGAGCGGCAACATGTTTCATACTCAAGTGATTATTTAAAACGGTACGAACCGAATCGTGAGACGTTTGGCTGCTATCTCTCTCAAACTTGAATGAGGATTTTCAGTCACTATTTCCTTCACTTTTGCTATGTTAACTAGTTGCAGACGTTGATGGCTTACCTGAGCGAGGCAAATCTTCGATCACATCTCGTCCGCTTTTGAACGCTTTGTACCACTCATAAACATGTGTGTTTGATAAAGTCGATTCACCGTAAGCCTTCTGTAACATTTTCAGTGACTCCGAACACGAAATTCCATCGGTAATGCAAAATTTAAGATAAACTATAATATAACTTTGTTCGATGTTTTCGTCCATTATGAAATTCGCAATAAACACTGTATTTAATTTACTTAACAGATGCCACTCAGACCCCGCGCCAAAATGGAAAATAGTTGTGCCAATATAACACCAACAAAAAAAAAACAAAAATAATAATTTGGAACCTAAACAAATCATCCATTCCCTTTGACTGAATGTAAAACCGTATTATTTGTGTAGTTTTCGGAATACAGTTCACATTGTTATTGAACCATTAACTGACTTGAGTACTGCCTACAAAAATGAATTGTATGAAATAAATATTTTCTTCACTTCGTTTTTAACTTTCTTTCTGATTGCATTTGCGCCTATATTTTTTTGCAAAGCTATTATACGCATATTGCGAATGTGTGTGTACTCTGATTCTGTATAACTTGAATATTCCGTTATCCTCCTTATTTTTTGTAGGAAACGTGCACGCACGAATTGTTCTATATAATTTTAATTCGGACATTTCAACATATGCCCAGACTTGACAACTTGTAAGCCAGATAGACACCCGCCTAAAGTATAGTACGTAACAGCTAAAGTCTATACAAGGACGGCCTTATGTTTGACGCAGATGTTTCGGAATTCAACCTTAACATTGCAGACGATCATCGTGATTTAAATATAGGTAACTCTGTGTCTGACCTGCAAGTTTTCTATTGCCGTTCCAACAATGCAATTTAGATCCTATTTATTGTAGCGTAGAGTTTTTAGCTGTTGTAAAAAAATCGTGTTGGCGTACGAAAGATCCACGAGGCGACTGCACATAGCTCAGCCACCACTCGGCCACTGGGTTACTCAATCCATGTACTACGTAGAGTATACACATTTATTTGGCAATATTGGCAAGGTACTACTTTCATTCATCAGGGTTTTTTTTTAATACGAGTAAACGTTATAAGTTTTGTTAAACCATGTCTTTATAAGAAAATAATCAAAATGTTTCTAAAATAATTATTAGTAGGTATTTTTTTAAAGTTTGGTAGTAGTTAATTAATGTTATATAATACATCAGCTGGATTATAACATTATAATTTTAAATTTGTTATAATAATCCTTTTTTCTTCGCTATTCCAGTTAGAATGGATGGTAGCCTGTGGCTAGGGGGGACCTGCTTGGCAAGCCGCCGTAAGACAGCGCCGGTTCAAACCTCAGCCTTGGCAATACCAATATGATAAAAAAAACACCTAAAATTGTAACACTAAGAAGATGTAGTAATCTAATTTTAAAACGTACCTTTGTTATGTGTGCAATAAAGTGTATTTGTATTGTATTGTATATCCAATAACGTGTTATCGCAGTACGGTGGTGTACAGAGGACAGTGGAGCTTTTTATTCGCTAAAGATGACGGAAAACGTCATGAGGAAACCCAGGCGCAACGAGAATATAATGTTAGAAGATTGTACGAGTATGTTAACAATACGAAAGTGACATTCCACGATGGAAACATTGTTTGAAGGGATTTTGATTGGATCCAATAAGCACGCTTAACACGAACTACATAACGTATTTGCATTGATGTGGCAAAATAATTGGGTAAGAATAGGGCCTGCCAGCAGATTTCTCTGTCTACTCTAGCAAGGACTTGGCGTAAAAATGCAATTACAGAATGCCTTCAGTAGAGCACACTGAGCGCAATGTCTATTTCCATGCACATGATTTTCCTTTGTCACCCTTTGAACTTTGACATGAAAGTGATTGGATATTGGGCACAAAGCAATTAATTTAGCTTCCTAGGCATTCCTTTCAGCCAGCCAGCCAGCCAGCCAATCTGTTGTCTACGCACAAGTCACGACTCGTGTACACATAATGCCTCTGCAGGAAAATTTTTAAGTTCGAGGCGAATAATAATATCGTTAAATAAATTATTGTGGAATAAAATAAAAGATGTAGTAAACAAATAAAGCATCTTGGCTGGTTCATATGGATGCCGACAGAAGCAAGGAGGCCACTAGTAGTAGTCAAGTAGATGAAGCAAAATAACTTATTTATGCTCAATGCGATCACTACAAACATCATAACTATTTACAGTGCAGGCATACATGCATACAGCCTTCTATTTTAATAATTGTCAGTTTTACATTCGCACAGATATTTTAATCTTTTTACGCGATGTTGGTGTGCGATCTAAGTGGTCGGCCACACTGCAGGCCTAGCGCGGCGGCGGCGGCGGGCGCGAAATATCAAACATATGAAACCGCCGCACAGTGGGCCGAAATTCGGCTTTCATAGACATTTTCGTTTAATTTTTTAAGTGTCACTTTTTTTGCTTGGATATGCTTTGGAAGACTAATAATATACTTAAAAATACAAAATCAACTGAATGTGACTGCAAACGACTCCTATAGAAATTATTTTAGAAAAAAATGTATGGAGTTGTCATTAAAATCGGCGATAACTCAGCTGTCCCATAATTGCGCATTATTTCCTCTTAAGTTATTTTTCTGTGATTTATTTAAAATTTTCTGACATACTTTATGACGCGCGCAGTGGTGCGCTTTATTTTTAAAAAATCGGTGAATTTTTAAATTTTTTTTTTTTTAAATTTAGTGTTTTTATGTACAACAGAATATAATGCTATATCCCATAGCTAAACAAGCCAAATAATAATTCACAAATTAGAGACTAAAATTCTAACTCAGCTGTCCCATAATTGCGCATTATTTCCTCTTAGGTTATTTTTCTATGACTTATTTCTGATATACTTACTTGAGTATGTAATGAATATGGATTAACTAATTAATACCTGGCTACTTATTTCACCTTAAACATAAACTATAAATAAATTTAATGGAAATATACTCATATTCTCAGGCTAATTAGGTAATATTTCTGCGCAATTAATGAAATAATTACTTAATGGGTTCCTGCATTGTATTAATAATCTTTTCTAAGATAATATTTTTAAATATTTATATATTTAAGTAGGTTAAGCCTTAACGACCTATTTATTAACTAATGGCAAGAAAAAAATGAGGATCGCTAGTTAGTTAGTTAATTAATTACACATTACTCCTTCACCGTATATAAAAAAAGCTCAAGTAAAATATTGAACTAGTTTGCTTTACGCATTGAAAGAACAACAATCATTACTATTTTAAAATGGAAAGTATCGTAACTAACCTAGACTTGTTTGTTATTTTACAAAGTTCAGAGAAAACGAGTGATTACAAATTTTTATTTGAAACTGTGTTATCTAGAATCAGTTTCAATTTAAATGAAGAAGATAAAATGACTTTACGAGAATTTTGTCGAAGATTTGCAAACGCAGTAGCAAGGCGTTTGAAATCCTGTCACAAGAAAATAGAGTCTTTTAAACGGGATTATGGCAGTTGGCTTACAGCTGATGTTGACTGGCCTAGCTGTATTAAAGAAAACGTTCCAGAACCTCATGCGTCATCGGCGGAAGTGCAAGAAAGTGCTAGTTCCTCTACAGTCGCGTCATCGATGGAAGTGCAAGAAAGTGTTAGTACCTCTTCATCGACAGTTGGGACTATGACCAAAAGAAAATACGTTTCTCGAGTACCTTTTAATGACTTGGGATCTAAACAGAAGAAAAGACGGAGTTCTGAACATGTGCATAGCGAAACAAGTGAACTTATACATACAGCTATATCAAAAATGAAAGGAACTGGCCAAGAAAATCTTGCTTTTGTGATACAACATCTACTTAAGCACCCAGAAGCTGTCGATAAAGTTCAAAATATCATTAAAAAACCATCCAACACACGACATTTACACCTGAGAAGGCACTTGGTTTACTACTGTCTCTTCACCTATCAAAGTGGCAATATATAACATTGAGAGAGTCAGTTATGCGAGAGGGTTTCAGGAATATGTATCCATCCTATTACCGCGTACGAAAAAAAAAACTTGAGTGCTATCCACCTGAACCAAAAAATGTTATTACAATTACAGATGTTTCTGCTAGAATTACTCTGCAAGCTCTTTTAGACTTAACATCGAAAAGAATTTTGAAAACTCTACCTGAAAGTGTACAAAACAAACAACTGGAGTTAATCAGCAAATGGGGTTTCGATGGTGCATCAAGCCAGAATCGATATAAACAGAAAATGGACACACCCGATGCCGATGACTCCAGCATATTCATGACGTCATTGGCACCATTGAAGATGACCTGTGAAGGGGAGACAGTGTGGGAGAATCCGAAACCTTGTTCGGTAGCATTTTGCCGTCCCGTGCAGTTTACTTTTGGTAAAGAAAGCGAAGAAGTAGTGAAGGAAGAAGAAATAAGAATAAAAAACGAAATTGAAGCCCTTATACCATCTGTGTGCAATAGTAATACAATTGATCACAAGCTTATGCTCACTATGGTTGACGGTAAAACATGTACATACCTTTCCGAAGCGAAATCCTCAGCAACATGCTATCTGTGTTTAAAAAAACCATCTCAGATGAACAATTTGGCAGAAGTTAAAGAAAAGCCAATATCGCAGAATATGATGAGACTTGGACTTTCTTCACTCCACGCGCGCATAAATATGATGGAATGTCTTTTGCATATCGCATATAGATTGGACTTCAAGACATGGGCTGCTAGAGGTGCTGACAAAGAAGTAATGAAGCGAAGGCAGGAGGCGATTCAAGCCCGATTTAAGGATGAACTTGGTCTGCTGATTGATGTTGTGAAACAAGGCCACGGAACCACAAACGATGGCAACACAGCCAGAAGATTTTTTTGAATACCCGGAAAAAACTTCTGCAATAATTGGACTGGATGAAGAGTTAATCCGCAGATTTGCTATAATTTTACAGGCCATAACATCAGGAGAACATATAAATGTAGAAAAGTTCAAGGAATATACATCACAGACTGCTGAGAGGTTTGTGGCATTATATGGTTGGTATAATATGCCTGTCACTGTGCACAAAATATTAATTCATGGAGCAGAAATAATTGTTCATAATGCAATCGTGCCGATCGGCAGTTTATCTGAAGAAGCATCGGAAGCTCGTAATAAAGATTTTAGAAGGTTCAGAGAACACCATTCTCGTAAAAGGAGCAGAGAATGTTTGAACGAGGATATATTTAACTTCCTACTTCTTTCTTCAGATCCATTTATATCAATAACAAGGCCCACTATGGATGCAAACAAGAAAAAAACATACTTTAACGAAGTATGGGATCTGTTAAACCTGCAAGAAAGTGACCATGGTGAAATCGAGTTCTGTGATGTCGCTCAATTCAGTCCTGAATCTGACTCTGATTCAGACTCTTGTGACAGTATTGACAGTGACTCGGAATAGATTATTTTAGTTTAAGGATTATATTATTTACTTGATTTATTTTCATGTTTATAATTATTTAATTAATCTTTATTGAAATCTTTGAAAATTCTACACGAAAAATTGAATATGTGTATGTACTTGCATAATCATGGAATTATTTCCGAAATATTTATTTGTAATACATTTGTATTGACTTGAATAATAATTAAGGGCCTTTGGTATTAATGTTTCAAGATTCATTCATGTTTTAGTTCATTTTATATTATAGACATCGATATACTATCTATCTATACTATCTATGTGCCAACATTACTGCATACAGAATTAGACTTTATTACTACATGTGAAGGCTGCTATTAGTCCGACGTTCCGAATTATTTAAAACTATTTTCTACAATTTCTAGCTACGTGTATAGTTGTGTAAGTAAATGTAACCGCGACCACATTTTCGATGTCATTTAGTTCGTGACAGCTAATCTAGTTGGTATAGTATATCGATGATTATAGACAACATATTTATAAAAAAAATAGTTTAAATAAAGTTTTTCCTACTAGAATTTTAGTCTCTAATTTGTGAATTATTGGCCTGTTTAGCTATAGGATATAGCATTATATTCTGTTGTACATAAAAACACTAAATTAAAAAAAAAAGAAATTTAACATTCACCGATTTTTTAAAAATAAAGCGCACCACTGCGCGCGTCAAAAAGTATGTCAGAAAATGTTAAATAAATCATAGAAAAATATCCTAAGAGGAAATAATGCGCAATTATGGGACAGCTGAGTTATCGCCGATTTTAATGACAACTCCATACATTTTTTTCTAAAATAATTTCTATAGGAGTCGTTTGCAGTCACATTCAGTTGATTTTGTATTTTTAAGTATATTAGTAGTCTTCCAAAGCATATCCAAGCAAAAAAAGTGACACTTAAAAAATTAAACGAAAATGTCTATGAAAGCCGAATTTCGGCCCACTGTGCGCCGCCGCACCCGCGCTAGACTCAAGTCACCGCGCGTTCACTGTGGCCAACCACAAACAAAATTCAAGTGTAACATTTTTTCGAGTTCAAATCCAATAAAACCCTTAATAATTTGAAGTGATAAACATCTACCGCTCGCAAAACTCTCACAACCATGACAATGAAACCATAATGTTATTCTTGAACAATCACTACAGAGCCATTATTGCAGTGGTGTGAATATATAACAATTGGGCCGGACGCCAGAAGTTTTTCGCACGTCCGTCCCGATCGGTTACAAATAGATTATAGATATCTTTACGTTACGCTTTTACTGCTCACGGAGCATGCACTTCTGTTTTGACTTGTTTATAGCGTGGAGAGAAAGTGACGACAATCTTTGCTAAGTACGTGGCCTTGCCTATATTCTCCTCTGCCAGCGACAGGTAGCTAATAATGTGTATGTTTATAGTATTGTATAAAATATACTTTTTATTCTTACGGTCCTCTTTTTATCCTATTCATTAAAAGCATCTAGAGAACAGAAAACATATGTATGGGAATGACATTTCTGTTCTCTAGCATTGCGTATTGTATAATTACAACTTGGCTAAGGGGGCAGGTAACTTAGATATAAAGCCACAGTCCATATAGTTAACCGCTAGGCAATTTAAACATTTGATTGGATTTTTTTATAAACTAACCTTTTATAAGTTACATCATAAACTTAAAATCGGATAGTTAATATTAAATAGTAGTTAATGAAAATGTCGCATAATAGGGGTTATTAATGCACGAGTGTGTGTTTATAAACCGAGCCAAAGGTGAGGTTTATAATAGTATCACATGAGTGCTGTAATACCTAATTATGTGCAGTTTCATACACTACTTTATGTACACTCTTGTAATAGGTAAAAAAAGTTTAAACTCAATTAATTCAATCCGCAAACTAAGTCCCATCAAAGACGATGTATCACGGCGTACTAGACCGGGCTTATAAATTCGATTTGTAATCTCTTTGCTCGGTTAATGGATGAATATAAAAGCACAAAAAGCCCGACTGCGAACAAAATGGACATAAATTTTATCGTACATACATAATACATAACACCATGGGCGCCGCCAGGATAACTTTCAGGGAGGTGCATCTGCATCAACACATCATACTATGAATTTTTCGCCTGCGCAAATTAGTTGCCTATGATAATTTGAACAGCAAAACGAAATATTTATGGTCTATTTGCGGTAATTTGTTGTGTAGCTTATTTATTCTTGTTCAAGTTATGAGTAACTATTCTTTCTGACAGGGGGCGCAAGCGCACCCCCTGGCACCCTGCTGCCGGCGCCCATGCATAATACAACATTATACACATGTAGGTATATGTATATATTTTAACTCGTCTCGTTAAGACCTTTCATTTGATACCCATATTGACGTTTTTAGGGTTCCATACCTAAAAGGTTAAATAAGGAACCCTTATGGTCTGACTTCGTCTGTCTGTCTGTCACAAATATATAGATATTTCAGGAACCACTGGTGCTATCGATTTGAAACTTGGAGTAGATTTAGATCTTAATTAACCAACGTCATCGCAAATGATTTTTTTTTTAGTTTATTCATATTCGTTAAAAATATTGAAAAGTTTTTTAAAGTAAGTACAGGTATCCTGAACAAACCGATGTTTTAATGTAACTATTTTTTTTCTCTATTATAAAGTGTTTTTTTTTTATAACTCAGACCTTACTGCCAAGTCTTCAGTTATTCATTCTTTTACTAACCAAAGACAAATTGAATTTTTAAGCTGATCTAGTAGGCCGCGACTAATCTGGTAGGCCACGATACATTCGTCTTTGATGAGACGCAATTGTACACATGCGCATAGGAGTTATCATGAATGAATTCAGAAATTGAGCGCCATAATATTATCTGTTTTGTATTGTAGTTTGGTGGTTTAAAATTGTATTTCATGACTTTAGATAAAGTAGTGTATGAAACTGCACTTAATTGGGTATTAATACACTCGTGTGATACGATTGTACACCTCGCCTTCGGCTCGGTTTATAAACACGCCTATATTGCGTCTTTGTGATTTATCAAAAAATTTCGTTATGAATATTTTTTTTAATATTTTAAGTTGTTGTCTGTTTATGCTACAGGTAGGATTATTTGTATATTCGATATATATTACCCTACTTCTGGGCCGTCGATTAAAAGAACGCATCGAACCTTGCTCATTCCATTCCACAAACAGACAGATACAGGCGTACAACTTATAAACACCTATTGTCTCTTTTGCGTCGGGGGTAAATAAAGAATAGCTGAATGGAATTTTTTTTTTTACTTCTTATTTATACAATACAAACAATGATTATATCATATAATGTCATTAGCGCACAAAAAGTGAAGACACGAAACTCACCCAATTGAGTGAACTAGCAGTAAGTCCCGCGTCGGTAAAATGTAAAGAACGTGACGTGAGCCTTTGAACATGAAGTAAAACGCCGTGCTGCACACAAGGAAATAATAATATTGAATAATAATATAGATAATAAGGAAGGAATATCAAACCTTAACTATGAAACAGTATTTTAACATGGGTCACAATTTTTGGTGTGCATTAGTAGGGATAACATACTCGTATCTATGGTTTATAATATCATTGCCTACATATAAAATTATAACTTAAAATAAAAGTGTAAAATTAATAACGTAGTCGTGAAAAGCTGTTCTTGACTAACTCTAGCGTTTAGTGTATGAAGATTGTATCAAAATCCGTAATCAAACTAATGACAGCTGGCAGCGTGCGCGGGAATCGATATGAGACACGGGCGGTCAGAGCGAGCCTATTAGTATTACACGATTCCAGAGTCGATCACACGGAACAATGGTTTGGGCTATGCCCACTAGGCATGAGCGAATTTAGCTGATTGATTTATTTTTTAACAAATTATCCGCAATTATAATCCGAGTGCATAAAACCGTTAAACTTACACATTTCAGACCCACACTTATTAACACCCCTCCTTTTTGCGTTGAGGTTTAAAATACGTTTACTTAATTTTTTTAACCAACAATAATCGTATAAGCTAAGGATAATAAGGCCATAAACCGCAAACAAAAAACGCGTTTAAATCATGCGTTGGGTGGGTTGGATTAACTAAAACATTATCTAAAGCATCGTACTTTAGATTGATTTCATTTACTTCAGCGAACAGATATTTGAAATTGTAATTGTGATTCATATGAAACTAGCGGCCCGGTACGTGCTTCGCTACGTATAAAGTGAAATATCTAAAACATTTAATTGGAACATCAAATTCATATATTCAAACAAAAAATGGCATTTTTCCTTTTTTATAAAAGAATAAATAAAATAAAAAACAAATTGCTACATTAATAGTGGTACACAATATGTTTTTTCAAATGAAGAAACACACATGCATACATGTTATTCACTTCAACAGTTCAAAACTTACCGTTTGTGAAATGCTTTTGACAATTTAATTCAAATAAAGCCTGTAAACATGTTACATTTAAACAAAAAATATAAACACAAAGCAATAATTATCGCGGACAATTTGCTTTATTCGAAGCACGTCCAAAATAAAATGACCGCATGTATGACATAACAACATGCTTTTACTATCAACACTAAAAAAAGTTTTAATTCTGAAAAAACGTTCAATTTACAGCAAAATCCCCATTTACGAAATGATCCGCCATTTATTGAATTAATTTGTTACAAAAAATGTGATAAATGAAGAACCGCTCTACCGATTTTGTGCAAACTTCACATAAACCATCTACTAAATAGTCCGAGCAAAGCCTAAACATTTGGTTTGGGTAGGTGAGCCCGTTCTTGAGTTATAAAATTACAACGAAAAGTGGCATTGATTTTTATAGATATAGATGTCGGTATTTTATACTGTTTTATTAGGGTCTCTAAGTTACTATTGATTTAATTGTTGTTTGTTTGTTAATTTAGCGTTCCGTTTGATTAAAAAAAAAATACACCCGCCCCTTAGCCAAGGTCATTCTACAGTATGGAACGCTAGAGAATAGAAACCAAATGAATGGGAATAACATATTTCTTCACGTGACCTAGCGGAGAACGGCTACAACAACTTGGCTAAGTCATATTTTATTTCACGTGGTTTTCTTCGTGTTTATCATCGGCAGTGGCTACTTACACTGTGTTATTTTATATTGTGTGTAACTAGAAGAGCAGGTCGTTCGCTTGATGGTAAGCGACACACCTGGCCATGGATTTCTACTGCGTCATATAACCGCTCGTCACCGATACATTAAGTAATTAAGTCTCTTAAGTCAGTGAATTATACCAACTACAGTGCCGTTCATACCGGACAATGTTTGTACACTGCTACTTCGTAATAGAATATTTGACACGATGGTATCGGTGGACGTTACGCCTAGTAGAGTTGTCAACAAACCACATAGTCCCCTCACCTCGAAGCATGTGATAAACTGCATGATATTCCTAAATCATTGATATAATTCCACTCAATTAGTAACAAATGCGTTAGACTCCCACTCGCGCTCATTCGTAAGTGTTGTTGTGTTGTGCCGTCAACATTTGATGCGAGGTTTCCGAACCACTTTGTCTCTGTTATTGAACTACTACTTTTTACTACCCACAATGCATTGTTCAGTAATGGAATGTCGGAGAAATAAAATAGCCAAGCAATTGATTCAGTTAGTTAGTTATTGAGAAATAGTTGTACTGTATACTAGTTTAAACGCAATTAAGATCTATTATATTTATCTTAAAATTTGTATTAAAAATGTAAATTTTATTGATGTTTTGTACTATATAAATAATATACCACAGAAATGGATGGATGGACTGTTGAATAACTCAATGAGTGTCGCGCTCAAAGCGATTGACATTTTTTCCAATAGAGCGGACATGTTCAGCTGCGGGAAAGAGGAGGTATCCTTCATTTTAAAAAATATCCTTATTTTCGCTTTAGTACTAGTGTGAAGTGCGAACGGACACATGGCACTGACTATGTCGTGGTGTTTAGCATACACAGACATCATTGAATGTAGTAGAATTACTCGTCGACACGCACGGCCCGTGGTATGCACCTACCCTAATTAGTTTCGTGACAGCTTTGTCGATGCTATCTTATAATAATTTATTTGACTGGTTCTACTACATACCTAGGCTTTTAAAATTAGACATACACTTAGCCTTGAACTTTATCAATGTCCAACGATTTTTGTATTGGACACTTTCTGAACATCTAGATAATAGTATGAGATTAACCAGGATGCTTGACACTCTTTCTATCTATCACCATATTTCTTAATACCTACTGGAGTAATTTATAGAAGTCAGCTATGTAGTATCGAAAATCTTTATAATAAAGTACTGAGTAGTAGCGCATCTCTTCATGAGGATGGGACGTGTGTGTTTGCAATATAATTTACTTTATATGCAGGGCACAGGCGTTTGCAGATCTTAGAGAAAAATCTGTTTAAAAAGGCCAACTTTGTTGTGTAACATTCATTAAAGTTAGCGTTCAAAGAAAACTACAATTTGAAAAATTCTGTTGAATGAGTCGTGTCGCGCGTGTCTGTGTGTAGAATGTGTTCATGAATATAAAAAGGTTCAATTCCAATGTTCAAGCTGTTTATTTCATTTGAGGATCAATTATTAAATAGTAAGATATAGGAGGCAAATGAGTAACAGAAGGAGTTGAGTTTATAAAAAACTGAACCAATATGTGTATATGTTCTCTATTCTCGTGTACCACGTGCTATTTCTAGCAAACCATTTTTGAAAGAACGAACGTGGGCTTTTGTGTACGCTTATTTGTTATGTTTTTACTAACATAGGTGTATTTTGCAGAGGCATCGAACTCCGACCCCGGTGGCAGTAGCGTCAGCGCAGCAAGTCCAGTCAAACAACGGAAGGCTTTTAGTGGGTAAGTACTGTTTTTAACCCATATCCAACGAGGAAAAGGCTTTCAATTCCACTGTAATTATACATATTTCTTTATGTAGGTATATGGTTCATAATTTCAAGACTGTGCGTCAGCAGTTATGAACTGATTTGAAAATTATTTCTTATACCGAAAGTCCGCTTAACTGAAAGGCTCCCATAGATTACGAACGAATAGGTATTTCCTGGAAATAAATGAATGGTATGGAGAAGGAAAGAGTACCTAGTTTCTAAAGAAAAATTAATGATTTAAATCTATTTAAACGATATCGTAATCTGCTACCATTTTTAAATATATTTTACATAATAAGTGAAAAGAATTCTACGCTCTGATCCTTATTCTTCTTTTTTTATAAACAAACTTAAAAGCCTTAACTGCAAAAATCATAAGTGACAAATTGATTGCATAGGTATTGGCCACTCAATAAATTAGCTACCTATACTTATTATTAGGGCACGATTCTCTTTAATCTTTTGCATCCTACTATTGGCTAAATGTCTTATACTTAACTTTTCATTATCTCGCCGATTGCACCCCTTTTATTTTATTATGTGGGGAAAACCTCATGGTCCTTACCCGCGCCGCCACGGGTGGTAGCAGCGACCAATAACAGCTCGAAACTACAGTGCTTCATGTTAGGGTGGTTACTTCAAATGAGTTTATTATAAACCATTATCACTGATTATTATAATCTATCTTTCAAATATAATTTGAATCTCGGATTTGGTTCACGGCCAATTTAGTTTTCTAATTGCTATTTATCTACTTGATACCGAATGAAGACATAATTGTTTAACGATGGAAGCCATTATTTTATACAATAAGAAGAATGCGATTGTCTTTTAGTGAAAATGTCTTCGTATTCCGTTGTTAGTCACCTTTTTATCTTTTTGTTTTATCTAATACTTCGCCGATAACGCTGCGTTCGCGTCAGTCGCTCGTGCAGTTTGTCAGAGGCGTCGCACGCGCAGTCCACGATGTCCGTCGACTACAATTCGCGTCGCCGTTGTTGTGCTAACTGTCTCCTATCTATCAGGTTATATCCTAACCGTCATAATATTTGCCCTAAAACTACGAATCTTTCTTTCATTACAAAGATTTTCTTTTTCCACGTGTCACTGATGGGAGTGTCTGTAATATAAATAATGAAATATTAACTGTTTGTGGTACCGTGTAGTTATTTGTCTTTATGTATGTATGTAGGTACATAAATGTGTCTTCGTCTCCGTTTTATTAGCGGTAGCTAAAATATCGATTTGACGGTCTAGCGGGTTTGCAAAATCCTAGTTGTCGAGCCTAGTTTGACATTAGAAGATTCCAGACAAGGTGATTATCAATAACACAGAAAGAGTAATAATATCTCATAATTTATCAAATAATATGAGCTTTTTATTAATTTAGTTCTCAGTTTATTAGCAGGTGAAATTTTAATAATTATTTGTGACTACATGCTAGACCAAGATTGTATCGTTTGTCTGTTTCCTGAAATTGACGCGTGTGTCATGATGGGTTACGTAACTTTTCATCATAATGGTAATATTGTAGCTTCTATTGCGCAGTTGGTAAAACAGGTCGCTACCTACAGGGTTCGAAAATTCGAACACGCGACTTTCGGTGTATATGCTATACAAAATACAATGTAATATTCTCCGCGGGTTGGCTGATCTTTCTAGACCTCGATGGTTTACTTCTTTATATCTTCACGATTCACCTAGTTATTTAGCTTATATTATAACCAGAAGGCAATAATATGTCCTCAGTGCGACTTTGACGGATATTATTTTAATTTATATCGTCCATATTTGTACCGGGTCATACAAATTGGCGTTAGAGAGAAGCTGACAATTTGTTGTTAAACGGGCCTTGCGTCAAAGAGTCGTAGCCCGAGGGGAGGCAAACAACACGGACGCGGCTCGACTGTGTTCACTGCGCGACATTGCTGCAAAGCGGAAAGCTGAATTGATAAACTTCCCTTTAGTGACGACTCGATTTGCGAACAACATTTTATCACTAAACAAGAATAAAGCAATTGAATATCTGATTTGCCGTTGAGAGTCCTTGGCGAAACATTATTGGACAAAGTTCAGCTCTATGTAGCAATAATTTCACAGTTTGTTTGAAATCATATACCTAATACTTTAAACTATAAATCTTCGACACACTGTAACGGTGCCTTTATCTAGTCTTTACAATATTTTTTATCTTATCTCGCTGGGTCTTATTGTGCAATGAGATAGTTTAAAGTACATTATATACGCATTAACCGTTATTCTGTACCAATTTTTACCGTTATTCAGTCTTAAATTAAAAGAGTGTGGGCCCCTCAACAGAATAGCCAACGTCGAAATACGTTGAGTTCCTGAAATAGTTTGTCAATACCTACTATTTTTCTTCCACTAAGCGATGGCGGACCAGGGACCTTTCCCCTGTGTTATTAATAAAACTATTTATATATCTTTCATTCACTTAGCTGTATCACCGCTAACCATCAGGTGGGTTCGCGGTCAAGCACTAGATATTATTGAGTAAAAAAAAATACTTTAGCGATACTTCTTTGGATGTTCACCTTTCAATGATAAGGTTTATTGAGTTACGATACTCCTCATTATATCCGTGTATGTATGTATGTAGAATGGCACTGAAAAACCGCGATAGGTGTGACGAGCTCGTTGATTAATATGTAATGGAGAAGTCGGTCCCGTTCGAGTCGTCATTGTGGCGGCGGCAATCGTACATCGGTGTGAAACAGTCGTCATAATCTGTCTGCTATTACAGCTCCTTGTCAACGGTACCCCGATCAGATTATTTGCTCCTTCGAAATAGCGCCTAGATAACACTGTTTGTTCATATTTTGAATGTCAGCCGCGGTGTGCACGTGAGTTCGGCGGTAATCGTTAGTGGAAGTGTGTGGTGTGATGTAGTATATCAGTTCAGTTCTAAAACTATGTGGAAACAGGTTGTTTATATGAAGTAAGTATTCACCGAGGACCTGGACAGGCGGGGTAAAGGTCTGCGTAAGATTATATTGTTAATTTTATTCGAGATCCCAGAGTCATCCATTGTATTTCAACCCTTCTCAAATAAACTAAATACTGATAATGTACAGACTAAAGTAAGAAACGATGTAGATCATAATTTATAGTAGGTATACTTATTTACTACACGTATATTCAAAATATGCATGGAATTCAATCAGTAACTTATCACATCCGTAATATCATGCATATTATAAGAATCATTACGTGTGTATGTATATGAAACATAGTTTCTGAAATTGAGATGAATATGTGATGGGTAACGCGAATAAACTTACCACATTTAAATCCATGTAATTGGTGAAAATATAACTTACGTAAATAATTATATTCAAAAGTATTTTCAAATGGCGCATTCAGAAGCAATGTTGGATATTATTTCGTTACCGCCTATGGGTCTGTATAAGCTGGTACAGCACCTTCCAGCTTAGTGTCTTGTGTACAGTTTAGATATTAATTCAATATACTAGCTATCAGAGTCGCCCTCAAGTGGCCATTAGATTATATGGAATACAGCACAGCGATTTGATTTCCAGTAGGTATAATAATATTACACTGGTCATTATAGTGCACAAGTACTTGTATAAGCACAGATTTAACTGATCACACTTCCTTTACTCTTACAATCCGATGAAACGGAAGATCGACATGAACGGGAAGGGGTGAGGCGTAGGACCGGCTCTTTGCATGCCCATCCACCGCATGAATGATCTTACTTTTCAGACAATCTGAACATCGCATCGGTCCGTATTGTCCTAGCCAGTAAGAACCAACTGACAGAAAGTTGTTGCTCCCCGCGGGATTTCAAGTACGATTTACGGTTTACAAGGCGAGCGGTTTTCCGCTGAGCCATGGAGGCTAATATTTCCAGTATAAATATAAATTAGTGGTTGACCGCAACCCTCTCTGACGGTAAGTAGTGTTGCAGCCGAAAGCGCACTTGCTTAACCACACAAGAAAAAAAACTGTGATAGAGTTATCGCTGTAGTGGCAGTAAAAGGATCAAGCTATGGCCACTTACACGCCAGAGGCCTTAACCAAGTTGCCATTCTCCAATATTGAACGCTATATCTCTTCGCTATGTCACGTGAAGAGATATGTCATTCCCATACATTTTGTTTTCTATTCTCTAGCGTTCAATACTGAACAATGGCAACTTGGCTAACGCATCAGAACAGAAATTACTCATTGAGCACGGACACCTATCTAATATCACGAATATAATGGGTATTCGAAAGTGGGGTTGTTTGGTTGTGATCACAATCAAATAAAATTGGGCAAAATCTATAAGAAACTTGATTTTCATGATAATTCATGAATGTCTATAACTTCTATTTGATAAGTCACTATCGACCAGAGGTTTGTTCCCAGAACTAGGGAGTACACCTCTGGTCGAATACATTTCGCATTGTCTTATAGCTAGGTTCATTGTGTGAAAGATTGTGGCTGGTATTGGCACATTCCTTATTGGACGAGGGTTTTATTGTTACTCCTCGCAGAGATTTCCACTTGTGAATGTGTAGAACAAGCAACTCATATATTTTAGTTTATAAACTACTACTAGTGGATCCTTTAAAACCAATTTATGGAAGCAATCCAGGCGTCCTTGTTTGGTTTCATTTTGAGACTTAAACGGAGGTCAACCGAGGGATTCTTACCCACTCAAACGCCCGCGTCTGTCGCATTGGCATTCAGCACATAGAGGGGGGAGGTGGGACCTGAGCTATCCTGTGGTATCTGCACCAGGAACCAGTGCTCTAGTGATTATCCGATTTCCATGAGAAAATTATGTGTAATTTGAAATTTGTGTAAAATTAAATGTGGCTCGTGTTTGTTAATAACCACGAGTAGACGTTGGGCCTAAACTAAATGTAATATGGCGGACAAATAATGAGGAAAACGTACATGTAAGAACTCATAACTTAGTATCCAATGGAAGCAATGCGGTTAGAGTGTCAGATTACATGAGCGATTGTGGTTCATGACTGGCCCTGGTGGCACTGAGCTGTGCCTAAATATTACCAGCTGTGTTCTGAGCTCGGAACACATCCATCTTTGCAAATGTTACCATTTATTACCTCTTCAACTAAATAGATTATGGAGTATCTACGTATTCTATCTTGACAATGTATTTATTATACTATTTTTAATTTTCTGTTCGCAATCGTCGAATACGCAAAAAGATATATGACACAAAAGGATATATGCACATTTTTTTGTCAATTGAACCGTGTGCATCAAGCTAATTGAGGAATTTTATGATGAAATCTTTTTGAAAAAGGGATTACGACCGGATCGCGAATTGTAAGCCTCTTATACACTAGGTACATGTTATGCGTCCAGTATCAAAGTGATACACATGATTGAATTTTTATTGCGATTCGTATTCAGTCCATTTTATTCCAGTTCGGAAGCTGATAGGTATTTATAATTTTATAGTTTATTTTCATTGTTGTTTGTATTTGTCATTCAAATATATAGGTACTTTGCTCTTACCCTGGACAACAGAGAGAGTGATCATGCATAGCTGTAATTATTAGGTACTTTTTGCTTAACACCCATTCAATAAGGAATAGTCTACTAGAGTTTCACATTAGGTATACTTTTCTATTCGAGATATTTTCCCGTTTCTCAAGCAGTTAATCTAACCCCCGAGATTACACTTTCATTGATGGGCAAAATAATTCAGTTTCGGCATACTTATCCCATATTTATAAAGTCGTCGCTGTTACCAGGAGAGGGAAGGTAAGTTTGCCCAATGCTCGTGATTTATATGGAAATGCGTCCCATTTCCCATCCTCTTGGCGTACCTTTCGTGACCTGTATATTGGAGTTAAGCTCGGGTAATGGGACGGCGTAGAGAAATTACTGCTAAGATCAAGTTAAAGTAAGTATCTGAATTATACTTATGGTTCATTTATTAAAAGAAGTGACCATTTGAAAACTGTTTTCTTTTCATGAAGGCTGGTATTTTTCACCAGACAGGGTACCGAGAAAATACACTGTTTTAATAGGTTATACTTATTATGTACTATTCATTTAATGTTTTCATATGGAAAACTGGATTAAATCTAATAATATCTAATAACATTAACGAATTTATTATTAGTGCAGTTAATCTAAAAAGATTATAAATAAACTTAATAACACGTACGCTAGATGTTACTGAAATTAAATACCTATCTATAAACATCTATGTCTATACTTATACATAGGCACACTAAAAGTTGCGTGTCTACATTAACATGGATTTAACTCGGGAAAACTTTCGTTGTATGATTTTCTACGATTTCAAGTGTAATTTGACAGCTCAAGAGACCATCGCTCGGCTTCAATCTGCTTTTGGCGATGAAGTACCATGCAAGACGACTATTTATAGCTGGTTTGCAGAATTCAAGCGCGGTCGTGTCAATCTCAATGACGAATCTCGCGATGGTCGCCCGTCCACCGCTGTGAACAACAAAAACATCGATGCTGTGCGCCGTATGATGATACAGACAGGCATGTGACCTACCATGAGATTCGCGCATTCTTAGACATAGGCATGAGTCAAATACAATCAATCCTACACAAACATTTGGGTGTGAGAAAGCTGTGCTCACGGTGGATCCCACACAATTTGACCGAGGCTCAAAAAACGGACCGCGTCACTTGGTGCAGTTCCATGCTTACCAGATTCAACGAAGGTGCGTCAAATTTGGTGTGGGACATAGTAACAGGTGACGAAACATGGATTTATTGTTACGAGCGTATGGGTATTTCAAGATGAGCCGAAGCCAACCAAAGCGGCGCGCGTGAATAGTGCATCTAAGCGGATGATTGCTTCTTTTTTTAATAAAACTGGACACGTAGCTACTGTTGCTTCAGAGAATCGTACCGTGAATAGTGACAGGTACACGACCATTTGTTTGCTGGAAATTATTGATGAACTCCGTAAAAATAACCGAAAACGCTGTATCATCTTGCACCACGACAATGCTAGTTCCCACCACACGGCCAGACAAACAAATGAATTTTTGAAAGTGAAAAACGTAGAACTTATAAGCCATCCTGCATACAGTCCCGACCTGGCACCTTGTGACTTTTTTCTGTTCCTAAAAATTAAGAACCAATTACGCGGTCAACGATTTTCGTCACCAGAAGAGGCTCGAGGCAGAAGAGTATGAAAAACAAGTTTCTGAGGTCACCACGGAGGAGTGGCACAAAAGTTTTCAAAATTGGTTAAATCGCGTGAAAAAGTGCATATTTACGCAAAGTGAGAATATTTTGAGAAACAATAAATTATTTTTTGACCTTTATTAGTATTTTTTCTTATTCATTCCGGAAACTTTTAGTGCGCCTCGCGTAATAAAACTGTAACAGGTCCAATTCTGTAAAATGGATTTAGAATTTTTTTGGAGGGCTTTTTAACCTATGCTGAAGCTAAAACTTTATTTTCTTTTTATTTGTGTCTGTCTGTAACATAGTCGCGCATCACACCGAAACTACTGAATGGATTCAAATGAAAGTTAGCATGTTTTGACTTAATACTACGAGGTAGGACATGGGATACTTTCTATCCCATAATTCAGAATGGTTCCCTTGGGAAAGGGGATTAAAGTTAAAATGTGTACTTGGTTATACGCGTGTTCCGATTTTATCCATTTATCAATGTTTGGCCATCGATCAGGTTAAGCAACGTTCGGCAGTCATTACATAGACCCTTCGGGGTCAGTGGACATTCGGGGTGTGGGCCCTATGATGTCCATTGAGTAAGGCGGCGACTCCGAGGAGGCGGGGTTTTAGTGGGTAAGAATACCACATAGCCCAGTCGCGTTTGAAGCTTTTCCCCGCGAAAAAAATGTAATTACATAGATGGGTGACCGTTTACCATTTGATCTAAGCGTCTCCGTGCTTCAGAGGGCAAGTAATAAAAGTGGGTCCCGACTCCCGAGTCCCGCGGGGTCAGTATTTAACGGACTTTGAAAAAACGGAGGTTATGTATTCGACGTGAAGTATGCTATTAAACGTAAAAAGAGCGGGGCGGAGCTGCGCGTCAGCAAGTAAATAAATAAAATATGTATTATACTAATACACTAAGCTGCATGTGCGATTAAGTGCGGTACAGTATAATACTGAATATTACGGGATATAATACCCTGTCGTGCATGATGTACTTATCTGTTTCTAATTTGTATCTAAATATAACACGTTATAACGTGTTATTTTACTGAAATAATTTCCAAGATATACTAATACATATTATGTATTAGTATATTTTGGAAATTATTTCAGGATTAGTATGTAAACTATATTCTTATTTAAGAAGGTAGTTTAGTTTTATATAGGTTGTTGGTCCATCCAAAGGTTGTCTGGAAGATATCGCCATGAGTGATAAGACCGCCCATTGTACTTGTTATTTTTGCAGAACTTGTAAATTTATTACTAGCCAGTGTGCAATAAAGAGTTAATAAATAAATAAATAGATGTAAATTTATTACTAGCCAGTGTGCAATAAAGAGTTAATAAATAAATAAATAGATAACCTTAAGGGTGACTTCAAAATTGCACTGCGACTGTCACGCGGCAAATTAATTAATAGCGACCCTAATAGTGACGGTTTAGGCGTATAATGGCAGATTCTCAAAATGGCAGATGAGTCTACAAATGCCACATTCTCAAAATGGCAGATTCTACAAATGCCACATTCTCGAAATGGCAGATTCTACAAGTGCCACATTCTCAAAATGGCAGATTCTACAAATGCCACATTCTCAAAATGGCAGATTCTACAAATGCCACATTCTCAATTTGGCAGATTCTACAAATGCCACATTCTCAAAATGGCAGATTCTACAAATGCCACATTCTCAAAATGGCAGATTCTATACAATGTATTCATCTCGAAATTACGTACTTTTCCTTCGTTACCTGTGTTACTATCATTTTTACTACCAGTATTTTTTTTTGCCCTTCTACTTACTGACTGCTTTATTAGTAACACGGGACAATTTTTATTTCCCATATTACTACTGGTCAATATCATTGTTGATTAGTATTATAAAACATTGATAAATGATAAACATAATGATAATAAAAATATTGCTTTATTCTTACCTATTTTTGGCCAATGTAGAAGTTTGATTTTTACCGAAATGTATGGGAAAAGTTTTAAGCGATTATCTTTGTTTTTTTTGGCGGTTTTATCTTTGGCCCCATAGATTTAGATCCCTACATGAAATAGGATCGCTTTTTTTATATGTTAGCATTTTTTCGTTAACTGTTTATTTATTCTAAAATCTGTGAATTCAGTTGAGAATATCTCAAAAAGTTATGGATGGTCTCCTAGACACATTTTCCTGTAACTGTAACGGTTAATGCCACAGTCCCAGGCCCCGTTTCTCCAAGGGGCCAGACCTCGCCAGGCTGGGCCGACAGGCCATGGGACTCATCGCATTCGTTGAAGCCCACGGCTGCCCACCGTCGCCCGCCCGATCCAACGGGAGCATGGCGCGGCGCGTGGGACCTGTCGGGCTGGCGAGGGCACGCGCGCCGTATTGGCTCATTCATTTTGTTTGCGACCGAACTCACACGTAGCCATGCACTTGGTATCACTGGATGGCGGCCTCGCGCCGTGGGAACTCTCAGCACCTCAGAGTAATTAGAATGGAGCTAGTATAGCGTCGATTCCCTGAACAATTTTTTCGTGGCACTTTTGCGGGGTGCGGGAGGCGAAGTAAACACACACAGATACAATTTCACGCATGCCCACACTATAATAAACTCGCAACATATGAACAAAAATTTGGCAGAGGGGTTAGCGCATCATGCTCTCTCCAGTGGTATCTCCTCTAAGCTCAGCACAGGCTGTGACGGGCCGCGCCAGACGTTGCAACATTTGAAACCTTCGTCGCGGCCTGTCCGGTAAGCGGGTCGAGGGAACGCGGGTAACGAAGGAAAAGTACGTAATTTCGAGATGAATACATTGTATAGAATCTGCCATTTAGAGAAGAAGGCGTTTATAGAATCTGCCATTTTGAGAATGTGGCATTTGTAGAATCTGCCAAATTGAGAATGTGGCATTTGTAGAATCTGCCATTTTGAGAATGTGGCATTTGTAGAATCTGCCATTTTGAGAATGTGGCATTTGTAGAATCTGCCATTTTGAGCATGTGGCATTTGTAGAATCTGACATTTTGAGAATGTGGCCTTTGTAGACTCATCTGCCATTTTGAGAATCTGCCATTATACGCCTAAACCATAGTGACGGTTTAGGCGTATAATGGCAGATTCTCAAAATGGCAGATGAGTCTACAAATGCCACATTCTCAAAATGGCAGATTCTACAAATGCCACATTCTCAAAATGGCAGATTCTACAAGTGCCACATTCTCAAAATGGCAGATTCTACAAATGCCACATTCTCAAAATGGCAGATTCTACAAATGCCACATTCTCAATTTGGCAGATTCTACAAATGCCACATTCTCAAAATGGCAGATTCTACAAATGCCACATTCTCAAAATGGCAGATTCTATACAATGTATTCATCTCGAAATTACGTACTTTTCCTTCGTTACCTGTGTTACTATCATTTTTACTACCAGTATTTTTTTTTGCCCTTCTACTTACTGACTGCTTTATTAGTAACACGGGACAATTTTTATTTCCCATATTACTACTGGTCAATATCATTGTTGATTAGTATTATAAAACATTGATAAATGATAAACATAATGATAATAAAAATATTGCTTTATTCTTACCTATTTTTGGCCAATGTAGAAGTTTGATTTTTACCGAAATGTATGGGAAAAGTTTTAAGCGATTATCTTTGTTTTTTTTGGCGGTTTTATCTTTGGCCCCATAGATTTAGATCCCTACATGAAATAGGATCGCTTTTTTTATATGTTAGCATTTTTTCGTTAACTGTTTATTTATTCTAAAATCTGTGAATTCAGTTGAGAATATCTCAAAAAGTTATGGATGGTCTCCTAGACACATTTTCCTGTAACTGTAACGGTTAATGCCACAGTCCCAGGCCCCGTTTCTCCAAGGGGCCAGACCTCGCCAGGCTGGGCCGACAGGCCATGGGACTCATCGCATTCGTTGAAGCCCACGGCTGCCCACCGTCGCCCGCCCGATCCAACGGGAGCATGGCGCGGCGCGTGGGACCTGTCGGGCTGGCGAGGGCACGCGCGCCGTATTGGCTCATTCATTTTGTTTGCGACCGAACTCACACGTAGCCATGCACTTGGTATCACTGGATGGCGGCCTCGCGCCGTGGGAACTCTCAGCACCTCAGAGTAATTAGAATGGAGCTAGTATAGCGTCGATTCCCTGAACAATTTTTTCGTGGCACTTTTGCGGGGTGCGGGAGGCGAAGTAAACACACACAGATACAATTTCACGCATGCCCACACTATAATAAACTCGCAACATATGAACAAAAATTTGGCAGAGGGGTTAGCGCATCATGCTCTCTCCAGTGGTATCTCCTCTAAGCTCAGCACAGGCTGTGACGGGCCGCGCCAGACGTTGCAACATTTGAAACCTTCGTCGCGGCCTGTCCGGTAAGCGGGTCGAGGGAACGCGGGTAACGAAGGAAAAGTACGTAATTTCGAGATGAATACATTGTATAGAATCTGCCATTTAGAGAAGAAGGCGTTTATAGAATCTGCCATTTTGAGAATGTGGCATTTGTAGAATCTGCCAAATTGAGAATGTGGCATTTGTAGAATCTGCCATTTTGAGAATGTGGCATTTGTAGAATCTGCCATTTTGAGAATGTGGCATTTGTAGAATCTGCCATTTTGAGAATGTGGCATTTGTAGAATCTGACATTTTGAGAATGTGGCCTTTGTAGACTCATCTGCCATTTTGAGAATCTGCCATTATACGCCTAAACCATAGTGACGTTATAGTAAGGTTCACTAGGGTAAAGAGATTAAAGAACATAATATGACAGTATGCGATGAAGTTTTTAAAAGTATTTCTTAATAGGTACTTCTAGTACGACTTTTAATCGTTGGTAAACCACTTCATTCATATTTTCAGAGTTGTTGAGTAAAATGTATGTATTTATTAGTTTCCGATTGGTTCAGCTGGAGTTGCAATACGAGCAATGGAGTGTACGGTGATAAACAGAAAATATGAACACTGTAATTATTAAACTCTTCTGAAGGGTACAAGTGTAGTGGCTCAGGATTAGGACAAATAGGTGACTGGCCCAGACCTCAAACAAAATTGCAAAAGCAAATCTCAAATGAAATTTGTTTCGTATATTTTTACTTAAACATACTAAAAACAATAGGAATAACGTCTCTGTTCCCTGTTTTTCTTTACAAGATCAAAGAGCAATAACTGCATGAATACAGGAGTAATGGCTGACGATACGTACGATTTGATGTTTTTATAGATTAAAAAAATAAATCATTTTTTTTTATTATTTATACAGAAAACGGTGGCTTATACTACGAAAGCAGTCTCAAGGGAAAACAGAAAAAGTCCCAAGTGGAGCTCAATCCCCGGCAACTGCCGAGAAGCCGGCCCCGGCGCTTAAGAAAACCCCCTCTGATAAAAAACTCAAGGTACGTTAAACGCTCGCAGGTTGATTAACGTTCACGTTACGTGCATTTCAATAAAAGCTGAAGTGCGTATCACAATAAAAGGATCCGTTGGAGAATTTAAAATAATATTTTACGCCCAACTTATTATGAAGAACATTAGTATGATACTTTGTTTACATTATTGAGTAATTATTTTCTTGTTTAACCGGCCGGAATGCATAATCTATAAATTTTAGGTTGTGGTGTGTAAAACCGTGGCCCCTCTCTGCCCAATCATCGAGAGACTTGGCGCGTGATCCTAGTGACACCCTGACCGTTACCGAGTAGGTCGTGTGTTAGATACCTACCTTGTGCCTGGGTATTTTTCTCTACATAAGTTTGTATTTACAAAAAAAAAGTATATAAGTATTTGTATCAGTTGTCTGATTATCATAGTACAAGTTCTGTCTAGTTGGGATCAGATAACCGTACGCCCACCGTGCCGTGATTCTGTGCGCGAGTCTGACTCTCGCACTTAGCCAATTTTTTCACGATGTTCGTAGCACATCACTCTCAGTTTCTTATTTAGTTGTAAATTTATAATCACAAGGAGAGGTTATTGGTTTCCAATTGTAGCATTGAGCAGTGCAGCTATCCATGCGGGTGCGGGTTTGCGGGAAAAATATAAATGCAAATGTTTGAAACACTACTATACAGTGACGCACAGGTTATTATAGATTGGGCTTACACACACGTAAGTCCAGCGCGATATGTATGAGCTTAGACTTAGAAGCGCGTTTCAGCGTTTCTGGTTCTACGAGACACACGTGCCGCAATAGCTGTCTTTACAAGACACGTTATTTCCACTCGCTAACACTCGTGTGTGCAGGATCTATCCGTAATTTGCAAGACTGAACGCGTCAAGAACCGCATGCATAATCGAGATTGTTATTTGGGGTCGTGCATTAATCACGTGATGTTTTTTAGCAACTTTTTAACCTCTCCCCCCCCTCCTGGTGATATGTGGTGAGGTTTTTAAACTACCCCCCCCCCCCCTATCCAAAATCACGTGTATTATTTTGAAAAAAATTTCAATATAGATTATATTGAAATTTTCGGAATATTATCTTTAAATACAGGTACTTAACTGATTAAATGTTGAAGGGGAAGTCGTTGCCGGCAACGGTGAGTCAAGGCCACATGCCGCTGTTTGGTTTCGAAATCGTGCATTCAACGAAAAATAAATACACGTGATGTCTCATTATACCCCTCCCCCCTCCTGGTGATATTTCGTGATTTTTTCGGAACCCCTCCCCCCCCTTTCGAGCCTCACGTGATTAATGGACGACCCCTTTGTTGTCTTTATACGCGTATATTAAACGGCGTAAACACTAATGACCTTGTAATCGGGTACAAACAAACTCATTTGCACCTCAATAACCACCGAATGCATACTTTGTCAACTTGGCGTGGCCGCAGTAACAGTTTTGCAGTTGCGTTGCATTTTTAATATTTGGGTGGCCACTGGGCCGTAGCCGGGAACCGTTTGCTTTGCAAACTGAAGGTCGCGGACTTGATTCTTGCGGGGTATAACAACTTAGTGTATTTGTTCCTTACTTTTTAGGAAAATATAGGACGATTTTTGATCTAGGAAGTTAGATGATCCATGAGTCGCATGACCACGTAAAAGACGGTCTTGCGCCTAATCTATCCTCGGTAGTGTCGGTGTCTGGAGAATGCATCTATGTTTCCGCAAGCGCTTGGTACTATAAAATCAATCACGTAGATTTGATGGAAAGAGAGGAGAGAGAGAGAGTGGAGAGAGGCATTATTAATATTGTTTAGTCATATTTATTTTGACATGCTAAAGGTGTAATTGCTTTGAAATTTATTTCATACTAGCTGACCCGCGCAGCTCCGCCCGCGCTTTAATTACATTTTGCTCCCCTTTTCTCCCTACTCCCTTGATTTATCTCTCTCCATCTCTCTCTCTTATTATAAAAATCTAATTCTATGCTATTTCTCTCCCCTCCCGCTTCGGTCCCCGTCACACTTCCCCTCTTCCTCTGCCCGTTGTCCTCTCTGAACCCTCTCCCTCCTCTCTCTTCTCCCAACTTGCTCCCTCTCACTCCCCCCCCCCTTTGCTCCACCTAACTCCTCCGATCACTCACTCCATCACCCTCCCCTCTCCCTCTCTTGCACCCTCCTCTCGTTCTATATACTTCTACTACGTATCAGCGGCATAAAATATACTTTATAACCTATTATCAGACCTACCCGCAAAATTTCATACATATCGGTTTACACGACTCCTGCACGTAACTCAGAGGTTCTCAGATTTTGTTGTGCAAGGCGTTGCGAACGTTCAGGTGAAGATTCTCCCATACGACGTATTCTTGCTGCCCGTGCTTGAGAACTATGTTTAGAAAGTTGAGACCTGGCTCTCTTAGGCATTTTCAAATGATTAAGAAAATGCTAACAGCGTGTAATATTCTAGCGCTGAAAAGAACTGTTGTTTAGCCCTGAAAAGAACTGTTGTTTAGCCCTGAAAATAACTGTTGTTTAGCTCTGAAAAGAACTGTTGGTTAGCCCTGAAAAGAACTATTGGTTACCCCTGAAAAAATCTGTTGATTAGCCCTGAAAAGAACTGTTGATTAGCTCTGAGAAGAACTTTTGCGTAGGTGTAGTTTTAAGAAAGAAATCTAAAAAAAATCGAGAGGGAGCCGACCTCGCGTCTGAGCCGCGCGGGTACCTTACTCATAGATCTAAACTCCCCTCCCGCATGCGCACCCCCGCCTTGGTGACGCTCACTTCGCAACGGGCCGTGCAGCAGAAATCGTAATATTTTAATTTCGCCATAACTTCAAAACCAAATGTCCAATTTTAATCATTCAAAGACCAAATATTATCTACATAAATTATACTTAATGATGAAATAATTTATTTTGATAAGGATTAATAGAATGAGTAAAATAAATGCGTTTAAATGTAGTCCAAACAAAATTCAAGATTTTTAAATAAAAAAATGGTTGTTGGGCCTCGACATAGACAGTGTCCCACGGACTTTTTTGTAGATATTTATAAGATCTACAATTAATTAGAACATTTTATGGTTCTATCTTTTATAGTTTAGGCAGCGTACGCAAAATAATTAACTTTTCTGGTTGATTTTTTACACCTTGTGTCCGAAAAAACCCAAATATCTTATGGAACCCTATTTTTTTCCAAAATAAAATTTAGCCTATGTTACTCGTAGATAATGTAGCTTTCGGATGGTGAAAGAATTTTTAAAAACGGTCCAGTAGTTTTTGAGCCTATTCATTACAACCAAACAAACAAAGTTTTCCTCTTTATAATATTAGTGTAGATGGAACGTGTAAAAGCAGCTCTAAGCATGGGATTTCTATAAGCCCAATCTGAAATTGATCCGTTAAGTAAATGTTTCCATAATTCGAAACTGATTTTGATGCAGTTGCCATACGGCGGTGATAATGGTCGCGCCGAGGATCAGGAGGCCGGCAAGGGCATGTCGGGCGCGCTGGACGAGTGCGAAGACGAGGCCGCTGACGTCGAACTGCCTCCGCCCATGAAACCCATCAAGGTAACCATTACTTCTCATGATTGGTAGGTTTATTCCACTTTGATCACCTAACTCCTATCGATCCCTTACAAATAAGTTAAAATAGTTATCATCGATAGCTATAATGACATAATTATTTCCGTTTCAATAATAACATTAGCAGCTTACTACTGTTGGTTGTTCAAATGACAGTCTGTCAGGGTTACAGTTATCGCTCCATTTCGGAGGTTTATCGCGGGATATCGATGACTTGATCGATGATTTTAATTTATAGTTAGGAATCGATAGGATATTGGACCGACAGTAAGTTACCAAATTCTAATGTAATTAATTTTCTACTTCATTGATCACCTGGGAATCAAATCACTTAGGTGATTACGCCTATGTGATCAAAGTGAAATTGATTAGTGTTCTACTTCGAGTAAAATCACCTAGATGGGTATAAATTAAGTGGCCACTATTTTTATTAACACGCTTTTATTAGCTTGACCTGTATGTATGTATGTATGTATGATGGTAACGGAATCTTGCGATGCAATTTTGACCCACTTCTACACGTCCAAATAATTTGAAATTTTGCACATGTATCAAGAACCGGTGACAATACAATAATATGGTATCATAGAGCTGATCAGATGCTGGAGCTCGAAGGTGGATAAGGGAACCCTTGGATGGTAACTAGTAACCACATCGAGTTTGGGCTAATTTGATTAGTTTTAAAGAGTTCTTTTCACTTTGACCATTAATTGGGACCTGATGATGGAACTGGAAGGTGGGGGACGGAACCCTGGAATGGCTACTAGTAAACACATCGAGTTTGAGCTCATTTAATTTGTTTTAAAGAGTTCTTTTCACTTTACTATGAATGAGGACCTGATGATGGGACTGGAAGGTGGGGGACGGAACCCTGGTATGGCTACTAGTAAACACATCGAGTTTGGGCTAATTTAATTAGTTTTAAGGAGTTCTTTTCACTTTGACGATTAATGAGGACCTGATGATGGAACAGGAAGGTGGGTAACGGAACCCTGGAATGGCTACTAGTAAACACATCGAGTTTGGGCGCATTTGATTAGTTTTAGAGAGTTCTTTTCACTTTAACCATTAATGAGGACCTGATGATGGGACTGGAAGGTGGGGGACGGAACCCTGGTATGGCTACTAGTAAACACATCGAGTTTGAGCTCATTTGATTTGTATTAAAGAGTTCTTTTCACGTTGACCATTAATGAGGACCTGATGATGGAACTGGAAAGTAGGGGAATTACGTAGTGCTTTCTTAAATTTATCAAACTCATTGCGATACCTATGCGTAGGTAATATCTACCCTGTAAATATACATATGTTTTGCAACAACCTGCCTACGATTCAAGCTACGAATAAATAAAAATTGCCAAGTTTATCCGTATTTTAGACTAATATTTCTAAGACTAAAAAGTGTAAAATAAATTCATAGTTTAAAAAACTAACAATACACGCTTTTATAAAGTATCTATACTGCACTAAAAAGTAATAAATAATTTATGGAACTCGTTCTTTCTTTCTACCCCGTGTTTGTCATTAAGCATTATATTTAAGAGTGAAAGCGTGAGCGAGGCGCCTTTTCTGAATAACAGCTTAACATTTATTTCCAATTTCAAGTAGGTAAGTAAGTACTTTTATCGACATGACAATAATTTATAATCAGTGAATACAGAGAAAAAGCGCCCCACGCTTTCACACTTAAATATAATGCTTAATGACAAACACGGGGTAGAAAGAAAGAACGAGTTCCATAAATTATTAATTACTTTTTAGTGCAGTATAGTTACTTTATAAAAGCGTGTATTTTTAGTTTTTTAAACTATGAATTTATTACTTTATAATCTGTGTGTTATAATAATCCACATATATAATAGAAACTAACAAAATCACTCAGATGATTCGATTCCGCGGTGATAAAAGTACACCAATGAATTCCACTTTCACCCAAGTAAAATCAGCCAAGCGATTTGATTCCGAGATGACAAAATAGAATAATTCATTCCGCTATGATCACTTTATCTTTTTTTTTATACATTCCGTTATGAGTTTTCCTAATTTTTAATTTTATACTTATGAACGCGATTTTCCGAAAATCCGTTAGCAATGTTCTCTTTCATTGTAATATGCTAACAAGTCTATTAACAAACGTTACGGGAACTTGCACATTGAGTTAACATTGAAATTTAAGCTAAACCAATTTGTCAGACATAATATTTGCTTCGTCGAATTTGTAGTCCGCCCCGGGCAGAGCAAAATGGCTCCGGGTAGGATATTATGCGATGGAGGAGCCTCCATGCCGTTAACGGACTGAAAACTAATAATGATCTTACTCTCGTTGTCCCTCTGAATTTCAACGTCATTTTAAACTATCGTGTAGGTGCAATATTTCAACATTAGTATTGAATGCAAATTTTAGACTTCATATATAGAAATAAACTATTTTTAGAAAAAATAATAACTGACTTCAAAGAATTTGATTTTAAAAGCATTAGATCCTTAAGGTGAGCCACGATTGCGCCATCTGGAGGCTGGAGCTGTACATAATCGCCTGGTGTAGAAACGTCTTGCAAGAGCGTCGTAGCCACACAGAATCGTTATATCTTGAGTGTAAACACCGTCAGCAATGGAAAGACGGCCAGTTGTCATCGGCGCTGGCTGCATTTCCCAAACTAGGCCCAATACGCTTATAACATTAAGGCCTTTGAGCTTGCCGCTATTTATATTGTCGAACATTATTTCACGTGTATTTCAAATACCGATTAGGATCACTCAGGCACGTACGTTATGATACACTGTTTTCCTTTACCGGTTATTCAAATTATGTTCGCTCGAATATCTCGGCTAAGAACTTCATTCTCTTAACAACATATTTATGAGATAAAATAAATACTATTTTTATCATTTATAACATAATGTCATTTACTCGTCATTATTGCATAATTCAATACGCTAATATGTACTCTCGCAATCACAAGTGGTGTATCTTTATGACGATAATCGCTTGCACGAGCCGGCCCAAAATACGTGCGGACGAGTAGCCCGATTCTCGTAATAACAAACAGTCCAAATAGCGGTGACGTTTTGTTGTCGTTAGATCGAAGTCCTATCCAAAATCGGTATTCTCGTATACCATATACGTAGTTCGATAGGACTTCAACTCAATTGGATCGAAACTAAACGATTAGTCAACGAGTCATTGTTCTGTACGTTTTGCTATTCCCTGATAGATGTCGTCCTAATCAATTTTTGGTCTTGGTAGGAGTTTTATGAGATAGCTAAGAGCTTAGGCTTTGGGAAACTCGAGATTAATTCGTTTCCGTTCCCTCCACAAACATACTAATTGTTTATTAATTAAAATACGTGTTTTTCTCTATTTATTAGTTTATTCTATCTCTCTTACTCTAATTATATTTACCTTAAAACCATCTCGCTCACACTATCTTCTAATTACTCTCTTCACTCACAGCGTACGATCCTATTTTCGTCTCACTCACTCACTCCTAGCTCTCATGTTCCAGCTTAGTGCTACAATCAATATATCTCTAACATGAGCTCTATCATGCCTAGTCGCGTTCCATATCCCAAATTTTACGTATTTATTTATATTTTACATATTTCTACTTATCAGCTATCTTTTTGTATTTCTTGCTGTGCAGACGAATTTGATAGTAAATACGTAAGTCCGTGGCTCATTTAAAAGTTATTTTATTACTATGACTCGCACCATAAGAAGGAGAAAAGCAAAAATCGTCTCAATTAACCAACGTTTGTTCAACGACTCTTGAATCGCGGAATTTGACGCTTACTCGTTGGCATCCGATCGGTAGTGACGTCATTTTCATACGAGAATACCATTTAGTCAACGTTATAAAACGATTGAACGACGATTATTATACCAGAATACGCTCCAACGATAGTTTAATCGAACGACTTTTAAATCGTTGCCGTTGAAGTAAAATCGACGGACGTGAATACGAAAAGTGTTTAAACGACTGAGTCGCTACGTTAACGTTATTGTTTTGATTACGAGAATCAGGCTAGAGGTCAGCGCACGTAACTTCGTTCAAACGATTTTGATTGAACACTGGTACACCGTTCGTGTCCGCGATAGTACCTACGCGACATTTGACATTTTCTCTTAACTTCAAATAATTCTTAAACCTACGAAAATAAAAGTTATTTTCAATGAATTAAAGAAAATATAACACTATCAGCTACTAGCTTTGCACTTTGGTGTAGGTGTTTAAGTAAATAACAAAAACATATGTAGCCTTCCTTATGGGCAGTCGGGAAAAATAACAAAAACTTACGCCTACGTGACACCGTAACCTTTAATTGAGTAGTAGTTATTACCCCAAGTGCAAATGTTTTTAATGTTCTATTTAAAAAAACTGACCTGAATACACCTATCCTTTGATCTAACCAAAATACAAATAGTGGTTTAGTTTAATTAAGCCGCTAGAAATCGAAGTTGCACAATTCAGCAGCTGATATAATTTGAAAAGTGCATTTGCAATAAATTAATAATATTGTTACTACGAAACCAGAGAACTAATACTCAAAACAAAACATTAGCAGCAGATAGATATACACTGTTTGTGTTATTTTGACAGGATAAGGCTTTTTTTTTTGTTAGATAAAGCAACATACTCGGAAAAAGCGAACGTATCATTATATTTTAAAAAATCACAGCCAGAAGATATTCAGAAAATAATTAAACATATAAAAATAAATAAATCAGCTGGGATCGATAATATTAGACCTATGGAATTAAAAATATTAATAGATAAAATATCTCCTGCTATATCTAAATTATTAAACGCTAGTGTGTGTGTGTGTAGTGTGTGTGTGTGTGTGTGTGTGTGTGTGTGTGTGTAGTGTGTGTGTGTAGTGTACGCTAGTGTGTGTGTGTGTGTGCTGGGATTTATCCCACTGACCTAAAAACGGGAATAGTTAGACCTATTTTTAAAAACGGTTCTAAGGAAGAATTCGGGAATTACCGGCCCATAACAATATTACCTATTATTGATAAAATCATAGAAAAATACATCTGTAAAGAAATACATAATTTTTACGAAAAAAATAAAATACTATCGAAAAACCAATTTGGCTTTCAAAACAAAAAAAGTACATCTCAATTGCTTTCTCAATTTACCGATTATGTGAATACATGCCTAGACCAGAAAAAACATGTTCTAATAGTGTTTATTGATTACAGTAAGGCTTTCGACACTCTTCAACATGATATCCTTATTGAAAAATTGGACAATAGTGGTATACGTGGTAAACTTTTAAATTGGTGCATTGACTATCTAAATACTAGATCGTATCATGTTAAAGTAGAAAACCATCTAAGTGACTGCATCTTCAGTACAGAAGGAACAGCACAAGGTTCAGGCCCCCTACACTACCTGACTTATGTGAACGACGTAAACAATGTTGTAACTCAATGTAAGGTATACCAATACGCTGATGATACATGCCTAATAGCAGACGATATAAACCCTGAAGTTGCACTTAAAAGGTTACAACATGACTTTACTCTTTTAAGCAAATGGTCACATGACGCTGGTTTAGTCCTGAACTTCAAGAAAACAAAATTCCTTCACATAAAATCAGCACAAAATAAACTAAATCTAGAACATAACTTGATAGCACATAGCCATAAATGTTTACACAACAACACAATACCATGTAATTGTCCTGCTATAGAAACTGTCACATCGCAAAAATACCTTGGAGTAATTATTGACAATAGATTTAAATGGGATAAACAAATAAATAACGTGTGTGATAAATTAAGAGCCATTTTGGCAATATTTCACATTATAAAAGATAGAGTACCTTTCAGCACTTTAAAAATGTTTTATTTTTCTCTCGCGGACAGTATCATAGTGTATGGGCTTAGCAGCTATGGGCGTACATTTAAAACTTTTATAGAAAAGATTTATAACTTACAATTGCGTCTACTTAAAAAAATTGTCCCTCGTAAAATTAAACAACAGTACAAAAACGACATAGACCAACTGTTTCAGTTTTGCAGGGTTTTACCTGTGCATGAACGTACGAAGCTACTTTTACTATATGAAAACTATTTTTATTATGAAAATAATAGTAATTATGTAGCCCACAATAAATTTACGCGGAGTGTAAAATACAAAAAACTGGTAACAACTAAAGCTAATAATTTTTATGGGGAGAGAACGAGTGCCTTCATGGTGCCAAGGTTAATAAATGAAATTCCATACGATGTTAGGCAGAAAATAACAACGAAAAACTATAAATTTATGCTAAAAAAGTATATATTACATTTAAACAACATGTCAATATAACATTATGCTTTTACTTAAAATATAAAAAAAAAACAACAAATAAAAAAAACTTTTATTAAAATAAAAAAATATTAGTAACAGCCTGTATAGGGGTCAAGCTGTGTGGTTGGTACTGATGGAAAAAAATGTAGGTACAATGCGAACGCCGCCGCCGCCGCGCCGCCGGCTGCGGTTGTGCGTTGACATTACGTACAAAAACTACCCTCAATATTGTAATAATGTGCATGATATGTTTTGATTTGTGTTAATTTATTACTCAAATGAGGAATGTGCGACGCTCGGACAAACCCTTGGTGGTTTATGAGCGCCAAGATCATGATTGTGTAAATTAAATATTTAATAAATAAATGAAAATGAATGAAAATGAAATCCCGACGAGTAACAACACAGGATCAAAGTGATCCGCTTTTGGCGAACGAACCCTGACCTCCATCACGGCTCTGTCAATGTCTCCCGGGTTCTTATCCAATTTCCCTTAACACCGCATTATCTGCCGCATGTTTATCGACAACACACTCGTGACGTCACACCGGACGAAATTAGAGCGTGTTTAGTCTATAAGGACGATTTGTTTTCCCACTTCATTCGCGTTATGCGTTGGCCGAACTGATACTGGGTTATCCACATATAGAATAACAAGTAATAAAACATTCGGCGTTTGATGAATAATTTAGTATATTAATGTACTATCTTGTACAAAATTGAAGCTATGAAGAAAGGCGAAAACGCCTCAATTTTTGCCCGAATGCTGGAGCATTCGGGCAAAAATGTGGAGGGTTATGTTTTTCGAGAGTATGTATGTATGTTTGTGTGTATGCCTAAACGGCGTGATTGACAGTGACTTATATTATGTCGTTAAATTTGTCTTAGTTGTGTGAGTGACATACGCTATATATTTCCCCGAAAAAAAATGGCGGATGCTAGCCACCATTTAGATTTTTTTTTTAGTTCCAGAAACATAAATATGGGTATCAAATGAAAGGTCTTAGCGAGACGAGTTGAAATATATATACCGACATATGTTTAACGTATTACGTATGTTTATATGTGTAACGGATTATGTATGTTGTAATTTAGGACCATTTTGTTTGTTCGCAGTCGGGCTTTTTATGCTTTTATAAATTTATACTTGTTACAAAAGAACACCTGGATATAAATAAGAATAATTTTTCAAGCGCCTATGTGCTCCTATGCCTTATAATTACATTTTCAACGAGGCTGTGAGCTGAGTACACAATCTACCTTAATATGACATTAATGTACGTTTACGATTTGTTGAACTGTACAAAGAGTTGTTGCGTAGACGCGGCGATCCGTCGCGAGTCGCGACTATATGCAGGCCAAAGAATAATAGTCTCGTGGAGACTACCCAATAATACTACACAATATAACTTCATTGGTTGAAATGTTTAGATCAGGTGGTACTTTCCGTTGCGGATATTTCTAAGCTTGTGGCCGATACATTGTTCGTGGATGTAGCGCCTGCAATAGCCGAATATTTATTTCATTATAATAATACTCCAAAATATAGCTTCCTTATTTGAAATGTTTTGTTTTAGTTAGACCAAGTAATACTTGCCGTAGCGAATAGTTTTAGGTACTTACCTACTTATTGTTATTATACAGAACCCGCAAGCAGTTCTCCAGCAGCCGACAGCTGAAACCGCAGCCTCCGCTCCCACCACACGGGTCAGTACGCAGGTCGACCGCTATCGCCATCATTTACCTTCTAACAATGCCTAACTTTCACTCGTACATGTCTAACATTAACCGAGAAGGCCATTCGTAGGGATCACATGTTACATATTGGTGAACGTTTTCAGAATTCATTGGCGATCGACGCTATCGACAGTAACGGCGGACCAGCCGATATCGCGGAGATAGAACAGATTGTGAAGGAGAAAATGGTTCGACTCTATATAAATGCATGTTGTGTGCATGGTTTTTTATTTTGCGCTCCTTTTACCGCTACGCGTACTGTTCAAAACTCTAGATAGATGTTGTTAGATGTTCTACCGCTGAACACTGCTGTGTCCCAGTGTGAAGGGCAATGTAGGTAATAAAATAGCTGGGCTCAATACACTTAATAACTAATATCTCGGGTGATTAATGACAGCGAAGTGACGCTGTTCACTGGCATGTGTGTTACCATGAGTTATGAGTTACGTTATGAGGTGTGTTGCGTGAAGCAATGTCCAAGAAGATGAAAAATTGTTTACATTTCCACTGATGGTAGATACTACAGCGCAATAGCACTAGCTTATTCACAACACAAGGAGAACTACCGTGTCAGAGCTATCATAGTACCGAAGGCAGATGGAACAATCTATGCTCCCTCAACAGGCAGAACAAAGGCTACTCATTCAGCCAAGTGGCGTTTTCCGGGTGAGACGTTCTGAAAGATGGAGCCAGCTCCTCGATCGGTGTTGCTAATTTATCGACTTTGTCACTAGAAATGTTGCTAGAGAACTTTTGCTTATGTCTTAGCGACAAAAAAAGTTTTACGTCACTGACCTATTTATTGTTCCTCTCCCAGAACGAAATCCTAAGTTCAGCTTTTACAGTAAAATCAGTTTTAGCGACTTCCGACATTGAGCCTAGCGACTCAGTTTATAGGAGTACGCAACACTTTGCCCAGTTGGTATGCTCATAATCTAAGCTTTCGATTCGGTTGCGACTTACCGCTTTTAAATATGTACGGATTTACCACACACGAATTACATTATGTTGATCTTCTTTTAGAACAGTTTTGTTTCCTTTAACTATAAGTAATATCGTTAGATTAGCTAACTGCCGCACTTACAAACGGCATTTATAGTTTATTATAATTAACCCAGTTTTTGAATTCGGATTATTCGGACAATCGAAGACAATCAACACTTTATACACTGTTAACGGCTCCAGGAATTGAAATAATTCAATTCAGAAAAATTACAATTAGAATTACCTAACGCTAATAGATGTTTGTGCGTGCGGCGGTTAGTTTCTATTTTTTATTCCCGACTGGACCTACTCGTAGTTTTTTTGAACGAGCTTAGTAATAGATTGTATAGTTGCACATACATCGTATATTTAGCTAGATACATATGGAACAGTATGTCTAGTGATTTTTATGATGTCTAATAAACACTGATTTTTTATTTGTTTTTATTTGGCTTCAGCTAAGGTCCAATTCAGCAGAAACCCTCTAAAGATCTTCAATTATCTGTTTGTTTGTGTGTTTTGCTTCACAGTGGACATAGGCAGTTGTTTTTATTAGGTTCGAAGTTTTAGTTATCCTCACGATGCTACATAGATATCGCATGGGATTATCAAGTTTGTTTTATATTTTATTTAATAATCTATTAACTTATTCTTATTGAGTCGATACTATAATATATGGATACCTAATTACCATATTTAATCTTGCCTGGCTTCGAAACCACTCCCGTTATTTACACTCAACTAGTGTTGCATGGAACACGATCTATTATTATTTTATTTCGCTATCATTATTAATAGGATACCTATATCACAATACAATATTGATTGATTCGAGCACAGTTTAGTGAACAGATAAAACATCAATCACTGCTATTGTTTAAACATGTTTTATTGATAATAATATGTAGAAGCGACAGTAACGTAGGCAAGGTAGGTATGAAACATGCTTGGCGCGGTTATAACTACACCGCAGTCTTGCAGCTTCCCCCAGGCTTTGCAGTGATTTTCACTTTATGTTTTACATAACATGTAATAATCGGAAATACCATTTGGTTACAAGAAAAGTGAAGGAAAAAAATCTTTAGGAAACACAGGCATCCCCCAAAATGTATTCAAACTATGTGATCCACCAATTCGCACTTAGCCTGCGTGATGGATTATGGACTTAAACCGTCTTTTCTCATGTCAAAGAGGAGATGAGACGTAACTCAACAGTGAGACATTACACACTATAACAAAATAATTGGTTATTTTAAGTCAGTGCATTTTCTTATTTGTATATGTATGAACGAACATTATAAAAATATTTGTTTTTAGTTGCTAAATTTCGGATGACTCATTAAGTGGTAGATTCCAAGTAGGAGAGACCGCTCAGATATGTACCACCGCAGTCTTTACAGCCAAGCAACATTGCCGATGATGGTGAAATTACCGGCCTTAAAAGACTGACACCCGTATTCACAAAGAACACTCGGACCTTTGGTGCTGCAAATTCTTAAGTATTGAATGCGGCGCTGTGATTAGTCCATCTGTCAAATATCCTGCTTGACTCTTCAATAAATTCCAAGAAATCGGAGATGGTATAAATTGCACTATTCTCAATCCTGCTTGCCGGCGGCCGTCGAACATTGCCGGATGGTGTATGCCTTTCGCTTCAGTGTGGCGTCGTGCAACACGTTGCGTAATACCTGACGCGGCGGTCTGCGTGTAGATCTGTGAATTGTTCACTTATGGTTGATGTGACTGTAGGAGCAGCACGGGGGCGTGGCCACGGGTTCTGGCCGCGGCGCTGACCCTGACGACGACGAGCCCGTCACCCCGGGGCCGCATTCCAACGAGGGCGCACTCAAGAAGCGCGAGTACGTGCTGCGCGAACTAGTCGACACAGAGGAGATCTACGTGTCCGACCTGCGGCTCATCTGCGACGGATACATGCGACATATTCAGGTCAGTTGCATATTAGCTCTCGGCCTCCATTTAGGTAATCCGGCATGAACGCTCTTGCGGTTAACCTGCTATTAAATTCCCGTGCTCGCGTGTTCACAATATGTTGGGGGTATATGGAAAATGTGCGGTTTTTTGCTTTCAAAACTAATTATAAAGTATATCTGCCCTTTATTTTTCGTATTTAATCTTATGTTGTGGACAAATAAATTCAATAAGCTTTAGGTACTCTGGAAAACTGTATCCAATATAAATTTCATTAAATATGAATTCCGCAGCACACCGTTAGATAATTATTGGATGTAATCGGATCAGATGGTAATACCACACGGTTGACATTGAAGTTGACATTGGTTTTCGAAGTACCTAATCCTACAGATACCGTAACATTAAAGGTTTGATGTGATGATTTGATATTTCAAAGTGCGTTAAAATTTCCCTTAGGACCCGAACGCGGAGCCGGGCCTGCCGGAGGGTCTGCGTGATCGCCGCCATCGAATGATCTTTGGCAACATCGAAGCTATATACGAGTGGCATCGCGAGTAAGTAACACTTCACGTCTAATAGTAAAACTTATAAAGTCACTCATAGAAAATGATTGCTTCCACAACTGTAGAATATAACGATTCACGTTTATGCCCCATTTTAAATTATTCATCAGATTCATGGACGCGTCGGTCAGCAACATTTTTATGAACTTTTTTGCTTTGTATGTTTCTATGAATGTATTTTAAATGTATAGAATATTTAATCTTTACTGCTCTTCGCTTTAGATAAAAAATGATATACGTACTATTTTCCTTTGATAAACATAGAGATAATGTACGTGTACATAAATATATGTACTCTCGCGGTCACAAGCGGTGTATCACCTTTACCAAAATGGCCCAAAATACGTACTTACGAGGTAAGCGCACATAACGTCGTTAAAACGATTTAATTGGAAACTGGTACACGGTTCGTGTCCGCGATAATACGTCATACAGAAACCAAAATATAAGCATACTATGATTTTTAATGATTTATGTTATTTTTCTAAATAATAATTAAACCATTTACAGCTTATAAAAACCTCTTTTAATGTAGATAAAATGTCTCATCAAGCGAGCGTCTATGTGCAAGTAGAGATGAATCATGATGCTAAGCAGTCGTATTGACACTTTCTTTTTGTACACTACAGAGAAGGGAATGAGCGGTGGCAACGCAAACCATTGACTAACTAATTTCTATACCATTCCTTTTATTTACATTGTTTTTCTTTAGTTCATTTATAGATCAATAAAACGTCCGCAACTATGCATAACTGTTACCATATTTGGTGTGCGGTGCGACTGTTGTGTTCCAAACTGAGATTTGTGCTTTGTGTTGTCTAAAAAATATCTGTATGTTTTAGTGGTAGGTGCTCAAAAGAAGTTGTTTTATTTGTATAAAGGGTTCGACCCCCTTTAGATAATCTGCTGTCAAGTATCGTGTGTCAATATGACTACTTTTTAAATAGTTCAAATTTTGTATCACATTTTCTTCCTATGCGGGACTGCGAATTCACTATTGTGCTTTGCAAATACTCGTACATTCTTGCTGAATGAATGTTTACGTATTATTTATTCCGTACATTAAATAGCTGGCATAGATTAGTTTAGTTTACAGCTCTAGCGAATTAAATAAATCTTGTTGCATTGTAATGTCATACTGTGTCTATACAGGATGTTAAAAAACATGTGTCCGATCCCTGAGGGTCTTATTCAGTGTATCAATACAAATACATGTACGTAACTCAATTGTTGAATATCTCAAAATTTGTTTCTACTTTGTTCCAGAAAAATGAATTCGATCTCATCTTGTTTTTCTGGTACAAATTAAAAAAATTAGATAATTAACAAATGAGTTATATAAATGTGTTTTTAATGATACACTGTATAAGACCCTCGCGGATCGGACACATGTTGTTTTACATTCTGTATAGCGGACTTTATTTGCACGTTGTTTCACGCTCGAAAGCATGTCCACGTGAAAGGGCACGCGTGTAAATGCGATTTTTCCCGCGTTCACTCTGTTCACTTCAGATCGCGATTATTTGCGAGTGAAATAATGTGTCGTCTTTACATGTTAATATTTACAATAATGATAGTAGGTCTTTTTGTAAGGAAATCACACAATTAATTGTATTGAAAGGAATATAACCTACATCAATGATATTATAAGAAGAGGTGGATAGCTTATAGGTGTTCCGAAAGCAGCGGAAAAGGGTGAGCTAATTAACACAACTTGAATCAGTAGCACACCACCCACGGAAGCATTGACAGTGTCACTTGGTTTGAATTTTATTGAATAATCGCATCAAAACAATCGACAATACTATTATGTAAATTTTCCAAATACACAAACTTTCCTATCCTATTACAATCGTTAGTACAAATTAATTCTGTGCAACTTTTAACCGTCGATTGCTTAGTAGATAACGTATCTATTACTTATAATATCATTGACCTTCATTATGTTGTCCGTCTGAGTAATTGCCTAATTTTTTTATTGACCCTCTTGTTAAAATCTCCTTAGCTAAGCGTAACTAAGTTAATTCGCGGTCGATATGTGTATGTAGCGTGGGCAAGCGGCTCACGGTGCGATGGTTTGTGCAGCAAGCTCCTGTGCGAGCTGCGGCTGTGCACGGAGCAGCCGGAGCTGCTCGGCCCGCTGTTCCGTCGCTTCCTCGAGAAGCGCATGTTCCTATACGAGACCTACTGCCGCAACAAGCCCGTCTCCGAGTACATCGTCTCGGAGCACGACCACTACTTCCAGGAGCTGAGGGTCAAGCTGGGCCACAAACTGCAGGTGCGTTATGCTCCACACTCTACTCTTCCCACACTCAATTTAGTCACGAAGACAGGCATTATTAGACATTGGAAAATATGTACACGGGATAGACTCATCCCGCTCGTGTTGTATACTCCACTTTCCCCACACTCCCTCATTCCCTAAACTCAAAACAGCGATTCGGTATTATTTGACGTGTAATTAAAAAATATTAATATTTACTTCACGTCCACTAGTGTTGTATAATACAGAAATGTTTCTTGAATATCTTAACAGGTTGTACTTTTTTCCTTTACTTTCTTTTGAATAGGGTTCGAAAGTCTCAAAGTGAGACTTTGTAAGTTCAAGTGGTTACTTTGTGAGATCATATGAAGGGTTTCATTTGCACAGTTCAAAACAGTTTTTTATGTCTCGAGGCTGATGACATATAATTAAAAAATGACGAAAAAGTAGTCTTATCCTTCCTTTACCTCCCAAAGAGAAAATCTATACTTATAATAAAACTGTAACAGGTCCATTTCTGTACATTGAAGATATATTGAAAATTATGTTTGGAGGGCATTCTATAACCGATACTAAATCCAAAAATGTAATTTTTTTTATTTTTGTCTGTCTGTCTGTCTGTCTGTCTGTATCTCGGCTGAGCATCACGCCAAAACTACTGGATGGATTGAAACTAAACTTGGCATGATTTTTGAGTTAATACTCCGAGGTAGGACATAGGATACTTTTTATCCCGTAATCTAGCACGGTTTTTTTGGGAGAGGGGATTAAAGTCAAAATGGGTACTTGGTTATACGCTTGGTCCAATTTTATCAATTTTTCTTCATAATTATAATAAATATTAGTAAGGGAACACTCATAGAGAGTTGTTATCAAAATTTTGTAATCGATCGGGCTAAGCAACGTTAGGTAAGGTCATTAAATAGATGGGTGACCGTTTAACGCCATTTGAACAAAACGGGTCCGTGCTTCGGAGAGCAAGTAAAAAGTGGGTCCCAGTTTTTAACCGACTATAATAAAAAAGGTTATGTATTCGCTGCGAATGTCTGTTATTAAAAGATTAGTTACTTAACGTAAAAATAGCGCATGCGGAGCTGCGTGGGTCAGCTAGTCCTAAATAATTACATCATTATCGTCATAATTAAACCTTACATCAATATGGCAACACTTACGAATGATATGTAAAATTATAAAAGTAATTCACCATTCGCATAGTATCCTACGCAGATACATGCACTAAACAACTACTACACTATTATATCCAATTGTCTGATCTGAAGGAGGTCACTGTGGTTGACTTTGTAAAGACGAAGTTTCTAAGTAGGTATGTGTGTGTGTGAATCGATCGAACAGCCAATAATACGGCTTTATACGGCAAAATATTTGTAATGTGTTTTAAAAGTTTTAAGGTCCATTTTGAAAACTATTAAAATTGTATAGGTACTTACAAACTGCCACACTCACTAACGTTAGTTAATCCAAGGCTAATTAATCCATTGTTTATGTACTTAATTATTTCGACCTGGCGTTTTGCTTTTTCCGTTATAGAGAGATACATAGTTGATATCTCTCAGATTATAAAGTATTAATTGGCTGCGATTGTCGAAAAACTTTACTTGATTAATAATCATTAACTTTGTAAGTGCGGCAATTAGTTTATGAGTAAAACTAAAATGCACGTCATAGTATTTTTGGACTCACATTTTCATTTTCAATTTAATAAAGGTTGACAACTGTAATTATATTCTCGCTTTTACCACATCTCTAAAAAAATATAAATGCTGCTTTTCCATATAAATAATGTTTCAACAGATAAACGAGCTTTGTGTTGTTTACTTTATTCGCAGTCGCCACTTTACGGATTTTTACGCTTCTCTGCATAGCCAGTTCTCCATCCTAACGGAGGCATTTATAAGCCTGCTGCTTGGCATTTTATATCACTTAATCAAACTAATCATAACGTTGAGTTTATTCACAATAATTTATTATCGATATTGTCTACAATATTGGTCGTTTGGCGCTCACGCTTTCAAGCTGCACACAGCGAAACAAGCAGCAACGCAAATTTCATATTATCGCCTGAAATTGAGTAATGAATACTGTATGTAGTGATTTATATTTTGTTAAACGCTTGATTGACACGATCGTGGGATTCAAGTTCATCCTTACGGCACGCGAGTACCTCCGCGGTGCTCGCTCTACCCTGTCCCAGGTATCATTGCGCAAAAATATTACATTTGGGCAGCGCTGGTGCGAGTGCACTACAGAACAATTGGCATTTTAAAACAAATCGACATACGTCAATATATGGTCGTCGGTGGTTGAAGCGAAATTTAAAATATTTATTAAAGGTATTGTACCAGCCATGCTCTATTCTGTTGACGCTATTCTCGTTAGAGCTAAACCGACAAAAGCGCTGCTCCAACGAGTGTAGTACATATTATAAAGTGTTTCATTTAAAATTCGATGTGTGTTACGCAATGTGTCAATTCAAATCTCAGAACACTAATATTTCAATAGTCGGACTTCAAAACTGTAACTTATTATTTTATACACATCACAGTTAAAGAAAAGCCGTAAAAAAGTATAGTCAAATATCAGCTTTCATTTGCTTTTTACGATCGATCAATTAGTGCTTTTGAGCACTGGCCCGTTTTACACTCGGTTAATAAATATCCAATATACGTGTGAATTTAATTGAATCCATCCATTATACTGACGAAACATTTAAAATTTGTTCTTAGTTCAGTAAATTCAGTGCAATGGAGTATTAATGAAAGCTCTATATTACGTACGGCAATTACGCAAATTGGCTTGCTGAGAATGGAACTGAAGCCTTTGTGATTTTAATAACTTTATTTCGATACATACATTATGCGACAGGTACACGCTTGCATGGTTTGCTTTATCTCGTCCAGTCATATTCCAATCATGGGGGTTTAACTTAAGGTTTATATTAACATAAGGCACCGCTCCGACTGAGGATCTACATATCCACTCCTCCACTTTACCCCCGACCGAAAACGAGGGGTGTTATAAGTTTGACGCCTATGTCGGGGTGTCTGTATGTCTGTCTGTGGCATTGCAGCGCTCAAACGAGTGGGTGGACTTGTATTTTTCTTTTATTTCAAAGCTGGTTTAATCGAGATGGTTCCTAGCTATGTTTCATGAAAATAGGTTCAGCCGTTTGAAGACCATCAGCTGTTTTTCGAGTCGAGGTTGGGATATTTCGTATACAATGGTCATTTTTCATTACTTCTATTAGTCCGAAAGATCTGAAATTTAGAATATATGTAAATCTGATGATACTAAAGAAAATGGTAACCTTAACCAGGGTTTGATGATCAGCAAGAAGGTGGTAACTGGATCTCACTCTCAAGTAGACTTAATAAGTTTGGACTCGTTGGATAGGTCTCGATGAGTAGCTGATAGAAAAATTGTGATTAGTATTTGATGATGGAGCAGTAAGGTGGTAGGTAACAGGATTTCTGCGCCAATAAACGTAGACCCACCGAATTCGGGTCATTGGGTAGATTTCGACGACTAGTTGCTAGAAAAATGGTGATCAGGGTCTGATGATGGAGCAGGAAGGTTGCCACGGAATCTCTGCACCAATAAACGTAGACCCACCGAATTTGGGCTCGTTGGGTAGGTTGCTACGAGTAGTAGGTGGAAAAATGATGATCAGGGAATGATGATAGAGCAGGAAGGTGGTCACAGTATCTCTGCACCAATAAACGTAGATCCACCGAATTGTTGCTCGTTGGGTAAGTCTCAACGAGTAGCTACTAAAAAATGGTGATCAGGGTCTGATGTAGGAGCAGGAGGGTGGTCATAGGATCTCTGTACCAATAAACGTAGACCCACCGAATTTGGGCTCGTTGGGTAGGTCACGACGAAAAGTTAGTAGACAAATACTGATTAGGGTCTGATAATGGTGCAGTAAAGTCAATTTAAGAATTCATTTCTTATATTTTTAAATTTATACTTGTTTTGGCTTAAGGTTGCCGATCGATATGATATGAGGAATCACTGTGCTTGGCGGCTGTGAAACCTCGCTTTTTGCCGCCGGCATAGCAATGTCTCTGAGACAAGGAACCTTTAAACTACTCTGTACCATCTAAGTCTGCATCACATCTTACCCGTCATTAGCAAAAACATACACACAACACACAAAATATCAGAATGCAGTTTTGTTGTCGTTGCTTCATGTCTGCATGGGCCAAACGTTTTCGGGTGCCAACCGCGGTGAGCATAACATTTAGTTTCAATTGTATTTGCAGCTGGCGGATCTGCTGATCAAGCCGATTCAGCGCATCCAGAAATACCACCTGTTGATGAAGAAGATCCTCGCCTACTCGGAGGTGGCGCGGGCGCCTCCCAACGTGATCGGATCACTGCGGGAAGCTGTCGAGTGCACCGACATCATTCCAAAGAACGCTAACAGCATGATGGACGTCGGCCGTCTGCAAGGATTCGCGGTGAGTGTTCATTTTTATATTACCAGTTATTATATTACAGCTATATTGTCTTGTATATCAAATCACATGACATGCGAATATGTAGTGCTGTTTGCGAAATATTATATACTTAATAAATAAGATGTTACTAGATTTATTTCAACAACAATCACTTTGAAAGCAAGAAAAATATCTGTAATCACCGATTGAAAGTAGCTGTTTTGACGTCATTTAGTGATAAAAATACATTGCGAATGTTGACTGATGCCAATGCAATATACAGTCTCTATTTATTAATAACGTATTTTTAAAATGGCGAATGATGTGATGTGTACGTCACTAACGCACGCTTATCTACAAGCTTTATAGTAATCATTTCGAGCAGAAAAAAATTCAAACGCGTAATTTATGGCTTAAACTACTGAACTGAAAAGGTTTTCGCTTGCAAAACTTTTTGGCTCTGTGGCGTTATTCATTCAATACATTTCCTGCAGCGACAAACTGCTTTAGCTACTTACAAATAATGAACCGTAGTGAGAACCCACGCGGTGCTGGCAGAAATAGGGACAAAGAACGAGCTCTCAATCCTTACCACAGTGACTCGTCTTAGAATAGAAGCAATGGCAAAAGTATTCGCTGCAGTATCACAACGCCACAGACGAATGCTACTATCCCAAGGTGATTCCGCTGAGCATTATCTCCCCTTCCCTTATAAGATGAAGAGTATAACCACGACTATTGTCGTATTCCAGCCCAACATAACTTCTCAAGGGAAGCTCCTAATCCAAGAGTTAATGCCGGTGGCTGACGTGTCCGGTGTGGGCAACGACCGCGAGAAAGATATGCAAGTGTTCTTCTTTGAGCAATGCATCATATTCAGCGACTGTGTTGGCAAGAAGAATCAGTACATCGCGCCCACATACCACTACAAAGCTCATATCCAGGTGAAACTTTACTTATTGACCGTACTAACTCATTTAAGATGGCAAATAATCTGTACTGAAGGATTTACTATATCGGGGTGGAGACGATAGGGTGTCCCCTGTGAGAGGTGGTGCTGACTATTTATTATTCAAGTTCCAGTTTTCATTATTCAAAACTACCTTCAACAAACAATTGAATCATTTGCACAGTTTGAATATACTTTTAAAATATATTTTTTTACTAACATTTATTCAGTAGTGCTCCCATACACCCGCTGCCGGTCCTTACACCTTATTGAGAATTTCCATACTGTGATATTCGGATATTTGCTGTATATACATTGTTTTGTTCCGATGTGAAAAGTACTAGTGAAATTACTAGGCTTCAGACGTTTATGGAATCCGATCGTTAGACATTTTAGGACACCCAAATATGTTACGCCACATTCTTAGCCAAATCATTTGGCGTATCTCTCCGAGTCGCTATAGTTTAAAACGGTTCCCATAGCGAGAATATAAATACAACAGTGTTAACGTAATATATTCAGGTGAACAAAATGGAGCTGGAAGAGAAGGACGGTGGCAACGCGTTCACCGTTCGCTCCACCGACCCGTGCAGGCCGCGACAGTTTTTCCTCTGTCGGCCGTCTGAAGCGACCCGCCAAGAGTGGATCGCAACTTTGACCAGCTGCCTTCAGCTGCAAAAGAACTTCGGAGCGGCCTTGGAGAACCCCGGCGCGTACCTGCGCGAGCAACAACACCGTGAACCTGCCGCGTAAGTACGGGACCCGACTCCCGCGGGACCCCGATACTCTTACACCGGGCTCCCATATCCAACGATTCGTCCTATGGCACAGCAACCATTTGTAACCAAATTACTATCGACGGGGCGTCACTTAGTGTTCCACAAACCTTTTGCGGCATCTAAAATTATAGGTACAGGATAAAGTCTGGTAGAAAATCTTTCTGTTCGTTACTAAAACGAGACATACTAGGCTGGCCACACATGTCCGTTTTTCGAATTCGTTTTCCTTATGTGGAATTTCGATTCTAAATTCCGTGAGCCTATAGCGGACACGTTAGTTTTCTTTCGTTTGGGATTTATAGTGCTATTATTAGATAGCAACGGCTTGGTGAATGTACGTGAATCTGGAAGCTATGATTTAATTGAAATGCATAATTTCTTTTATCGATGAAAAGCAAAAGATCCATCTCTATTGTCATGACATGACGTGTTTACTAAAAAAAAACATCATATACTAGAAGTGTTAAAGCGTCTTTGCTAGCTAAGTCGCGTGGCGCGGTTCCAAAGGGCATTTTCCGAATGCTTGCGACGGTACAAACAAAATGAATGCGAGAGTTGCATTCCGCATGACATCATTATTTTTATCGGCACCCGTCTCCGAATGCGCGCGGTGGCATTCGAAATGTAGGTACGGAATATTTTCCGTTCGGGAAAAAATCGACGGTAGTCCGCATTTTATATAGATTTGATGCATTCGATAGCCCGAATACGAATTCCGTATAAGTCAAACAAATTTGAAAAATGTAAATGCGTGGCCTGACTATAAAACCTATCTATGTTAATTCCCCTCTTCCGTTGTACTCTAACTAACCAGCGAGCATTTGTCACTTATTCTTTAAGAGTTATTTACGTCAATAACACTGAAGGTTACTAAAATATTGAAATTATTTAAATCATGTATATAACGGATTCAGCATTGACGTGATATCTTAATTTCGCACCATTGCAGCTCGATTGATTTAATGACAATGGCAATGCGATTAATGGACAACTTTTCATTAGGCAATCATGGTATTTTTATATATTGTAGTTTCGTATGCTTTTACAAGTAATCTAAAAGGGTATATTTTATATTAGAATACATTTTAGTTTTTAGAAGAAAATGTGTATCATCTAATTTTTATCCTCACAGAGATATGTAGTTATGGAGACACATACGTATGTGTCGTCTATTGTTTTGTTCTGATATTGTATCAACGTTAATCAACTTACTGGCGGAAGTAGATTAACATGATAATAAATCATCCTGATCTATAGACGACCTGGTCTCTAGTACTTGCACTAGCTTTTGGATAACTTTTCCAACACTCTGAAGAGTTTGTTATTCACAAAGCAATTCAAAACCGCAATTCGTTAAGAATTCGATGCTACGGGATACGAGACGAATGAGATAGTAGTTCGTTAATATAATTGTGTAGTCGTGACGATAGATGTATAGTGCGGGCCCGGACACTGACGCGGTCGAGTGAATTATGCGATGACTCTGTCCATGTGTTAGGTTAATACACCGGAATTGATATTTAGCTGTATTTAGGAGATTTTTTTATATTAAACAATTACTGCCACTTATTCCGCTGTACACAAACGAAGCTCGTTGAAAGTTTTATTAATTTAAGCGTAAAGGTTGTGACTGAATAGCGATATACCGGGGTGGTTGTCGATTCTAGTATCGTCTATAGGTTAGCAAAAACTCTCCTAGAGGGGGCTGCCACCAGTTGTTAGAAAAGTAATATTCCAAACTTAATTTCACTACAGAAACTATAAACCACGTATATCTTGTCCACGTGTCAAAGTGAGTTTATAATACTATCCGCGCTGGTGGTAAGACCCCTGGGGACTTTGTGAGTGTGGGGCGGGTGTTGCACATATGTATTAAATTATAGGCTTTTATGCATTCGCGATCCATCATCTATAATTATTTAAGAGACTGCTGGCGTGCTCACGGTTCGTGCAACCCGGATAAAACGTCTGGCTATTAAGATAAATAAGATAATTCCCGATCGATTTATCTAATGAGATTTATCATTATTTTAGATTTACACAAAAAAAAATGAATTGGTAATCACCGGCAGATAAAAATCTGTGTATTTACATAAAAATACATATCTATCAACATATCAAAAAGAAATATATTAATACTGTTGAAAAAATTCGATACTCCTTTATACAACAGAATATTTGACTGAATATCTAAATGTAACGTAAATGTACGTTATTAATAGTACCTATATTATAATAAGAATGAGCTAAGTTGCTCATTGCAGACGATGCTGTGGTTTGCAGCCGTAATTCAGCCGAGTCTGTAATGAGCAGAGCTCATGAGCTTTTACGACGTTTTTCAACACATTTGCGAGGAAAAAACAAAATAAATTACCACACAGCGGCATGGCGCGCGAGTTTTTTTTTTCAGGCGCCCAATTTAAGATGATACAGCCTATTTCAAAATTATAATTTTAAGTTGTAAAATGCAAATATTTTATAACATATTATTGTTAATTATGAATAATTTGATAATAATAAATGTTTGTTTGACTTAATTATTAATAGTTGCGTGTTAACGCGAATTGCATAGGCGCGATCACCCGTCGGCCGGCGAGGGAGGACGAACACATTTATTTATTTCAAAAATGTATATGGATTTTCAGCGGCAGAAAGCCTCTTCAATGTTTTTAAAAAAAAATGTATTGCCCGGTTAAATTAAGAATGATCTGTTTACTCGAATACAACTTGCAGTAAAGTACTAATTTAACTATTACACACTAGTGCGTCGTAATGTCATAATTATGCGCGCATGTCTTGTAGCCAGGTTTATGACCCTAAAACTGCTGTAATAAGGCTCACTTTACGAACAAGTGTGTTGAAAAATATACTACGTGAGGTTACTAATAGTACAATAATACTTTTTTAAGAGTTGGTAGTTAGGATCATTGACAGATGCAGTTTCAGTGTATAGTGGTACAACCCGCCCGGTCGCTAGTTTGTGTTGCAGCAGAATCGAGTTCGTTGTAGGTACTACCTAAGTTATAGAAATAATATAAAGTCGCGTTATCTCAGGCACAGTGGAACGCTGTTGCCGCGTGTAACGCCACCGGTGGGAGGACACTGCAGTGCCAGGTCCGACCGGCTGGCTACCACCCTCTTGCCTATTTCTGCCGCCAAACGGCTCGTACTTGCCGTGTTCCGGCTGGAAGGGCTAGAGAGCCGGGACTTTCTACTAGCACATGAGGTACAACATCTGAGACCTTGCAGGTGACCAAGTGTAGAGCGAAGATGTTCACTTAACGCTGAGTGACATTAGCCAACTTGTCACCTTTTCTTTTTCGTTTCTGCGTCATTTAATTTTGTAACTTTTAAGTTATTTTCGCTATAAACGCCATTGACTGCGTGTCGAAATGGCTAACAAGAAATAGATCAAAACCGTATTATCGTAAACCATCACATAAATACACTCCATGCTTTGAGTTTAGTTCGTGTTTTAAGATATAGGGGGAGCAACCTGTTGCATACACGGATCACCGGTCCCTAACGTGTCACTGGTCCACAGTGAACTACTGGTCCGCAGTCGGTCACCGGTCCGTTATAGGTTGACCACCGGTCCGTATGGATGATAAAGGTAATATAGTATGCGGTCATTTCATAGATTTAAGAGAGGATCGGTGCTATACACGACGTCACCGATTAACAGTGAAACAGCCAGCCGGTCCTTGTGCCCTACTGCACCTTGGGCGGGACCGACTTGTTTCATCGTAACCCCACGGCTGTATCGCTAACATCTTATTATTGCATATTCACTCTTGTGTCGTATAAGACGCTCGAGTTTAAGGGCCACTTCACATTGCCGATTCGCGTATGTGATCGTACAACGTCATCGTCAAGAGTATTACGTCGTGAGAGGACGACTGTATGAGTGCGAGTTTACGCTGGTGTTTTCAACACGCACGCGCATAGATGACGCCCAACAAACACCTCGCTGGAAGTACGCTCGTAGATCGGTAGTGTGAATTATCTCTAAAATGCCAAAAATTATAGGGGTTACACCATAATCTTACTAGTCCATAGTCCATTTAAATATTTATTAAATGTGCTCTCGTGTTCGATGTTATTTTAAATATTGACCACGTGGCTCGACGCACATCATATCACAACAACCACTAGTGTTCGGCTTCAGATGTCTTTTAACAGTGGTTATTTTTTTCGATGGTGTTGTTCGTATAAAGCCGTCTATCACGAATAGCACTATCAGATATATAAACCACTGGTAAAAATCTTCAGAAACCAAAAACACATAAGTTTTATCGCGTCATAACATGAACATTCTCATTCCACATTTCCATTTCATTTCCACAAACCGCATCGTTGACCGTTTACGGAGACGTGGACGCATTGCTCGGTTATATAAGGTGTCTGCGCCTGGTGCACGCGTTATATGGCGAGCACGCAAGAAGGAAAGGTGGAGTAGAGTATTCTTGACCTCTGTGCTCTCAATCGCTTGTTACACGCGATAAAAACGAACGCCTGCCGGTGAAGAAACTACGTACGTACATATATTATCGCTAAGTAGGTATCGAAGAAGACTGGAAGTTAAGGGAGTGAACGTACCGAAATTATGGATGATTGGATTTAAATGTATTGCATGGTAGAGTAAGACACTAGTATAGAGTAATGTAGTTTTAATCGAAATTATTGCCGTCGTCGGCCTCCGACATCTCAGTAACGGTGCAAATTGGTAACAATTTTTAATGAAAGACATTTATAGATGTTTCGCGTATTCACAGTATAAGTGTAATCATTAAGGTCAAGTTTCGATAAAGATTATGTTAACAAGCTTAATTTCATGGCAACCCCGCTCATCGATACGTCCATATTTGTTAAAATAAATTCCTTTCAAGATTCGATTAAAATTATTCTTCACGAATAGGGGCCAATTTGCGTTCATTTTATTTAACAATAAATAGGTATTATTCAATTATATGTATTTAAAATGAGATCATCGTCAGAAATTAGTCAGTAAGGATTACCTATATCAAACATAAAATGCTTAGTGAACTTAGCTTTTGATGTTGATAGGTATAAGATAACCTGTGTTATTGTATGATTTGCCGTACAACTCTGCGCAAGGGCGAGGGAGGCCGGACAGTTTGTCTTAGTGTAATTGCGCTACGCGTTGTGCTATCCATCGGTGGAGACGGGTCCGCCGCCTAGAGCCTCTTCGCCGACTGCGCAGTCCGCTTACTCTTAAATAATTATTATATACTGTTAACACATTCAAAATGGACAGGTGCGCTTTTAGTGAGGAGCTAACTATGCTTCGTTGTGGCTTTTAACTAATCACCCACGTAATTGTAGAGTGTATGGGTTATGGTTTGGTCTGCCGGTACAGGCCGGTACCGTGGCCCCTGCGCCCTTGTTTCATTTGATAATCTATCGTACTCGCTTTATGTATTCCGCTTTAATAAAAATGTAAGCGAATAAGAAAATGTAGTTTGACTCTACGATTGCCGCCTCCATCGTGGTGCCATGATCTGTATTAGTAATATATTTAATTGCTATCCATTAATAATATTTAAATATAAATTCTGTCATCCAATTTCGTGTGAAGTCTTGATTTACCCCAAGCCTTCGTGCGTTATAGTTTTGTAACTGTCGTATGTATATATTCGTCTGTCAGATGCTAACTTATGTATATAATACTAACATGTAACAATCGCTGTAATACTTGATTATTATGTTACATAAGTAACCAAATAAATGTGAATAAAATACGCTTGTGGTTTTCTGCTTATATTAATAGTCCCGCATGCTTTTTTATGTTACGTTATGTTTATTTTATTTGGGGCCCAGCTTTGGCTAACCGATGCTATTAGACATAACACTGAGCCTAGTGCTGTAGATAAACTAACACCACTTACTAACATTTAATTTGTATTTTATGAGCTATGAGTATTTGTTATTAATCTGCTAAAGTTTAGTGCACTATAGCTTAAAAAGTATATAACAATGCCGTAAATTCTAATTAAGAGAAGGACTTAAATCAAATTTGAACGTTGGCCTCAAAACCTATTCCCAAGAAGTAACTACATTTATATAGTGTAGCAGGTAGATAGACAGGAATAGAGTATAATATAAATATCTAAAAAAATCTATGTGGATATAAATTCCATAATGGTGCGTTAAAACATGATGGTAGACTTCACACGTCTTTTAAAGGTAGTTTCAAAAAAAGGAAAAAAAAAGTTTTAAAGGATTTCAGATTCCTTCACCAATTTTCCTATATCGCGGACAGAATAATACGAAAATAATAATTCACCACAATTTCACAATTCACAAAAAGGTTTTCCTCTTAGTGGCCGTTGGATGTAGATAAATATGTCCACAATTCAGACACGTTGACACGAGATACCTAAATTACAGCTGGTGCTCCCTTTTTTGTTTATTTTTGTTTTTGTTTTGTTTTAACCGATCCTATTCCCGTCCGAATAGTGGGGATGGGTGGTGCGGGCTCCGTAAGACTGAGAGTGTGCCGCCGTCACTGGGCGGGCGACTAGCCCCCGAGTTGCGTCAGCGGTCGCAGCGGCCGCACGCTAAGGCGAACACCATCAACCTCCCCACCGGCACCGCGCGAGACGACCGCAAGAAGAATACCTCGGTCGTGAGTCCGACCTCGCCGCCGCATGCCAATGTAAGTACAGCAGCTGTAAAACGAACGCGTACAACTACGATAATACGCCCCTTTATCCGGTGCAAATATACAGGGTTACTGGTAACCACATAAGGTCCAAAAAGTTAGAGAAAAACTGCTTTTGATGTCAGCTAAAAGTAAAATTTAGCATAACATTCTATGATAAAGGCTTCAACTAAAGCCATTGATTAAGTATTTTTTTATATTTTGTTTTCTATGGATAAATCTGGTGTTTTAAATTATAAATATCAAGCCAGTTAATTTTAGTAGAACATTCGAGGGCTTTATTAGCATTATTATGACCCGTGGGGTGTCCGGGTAAGAATAGCACCACCCTCCCGAGGCGACTAATGGAAAACACGAGGACGGGTACCACCTATAGGCAGTGGCGTGCACAGAGGGTAGGCAAAAAAATGTATTCGGCTTGTTTCACCTATTTTAAGTATGTTATTATACCATTTCAAATATCCATATGCAAGCAAATACTATAGACATATTAATTTGCATTTGAGAACATTAATAACTTTATTCAGCGGCTCCATACTGACAAAAATACTTTGCCTACCCTAGGATTTCTATAAACAGTCTTAATTTTAAAAAATCTTAGTTTGGACGTGAATTAACATAATTTTTTTTAATGTAAATGGATATGTTGGTAATATTGGTCAATTTAAGGATATTTGTGCTGGAACATGAACAAATAGCATAAAGAATAAACAACTTGTAGATATTTTTGCCTGCTTTCAGTGCACGCCACTGCCTATAGGTACTGCGATCCCCAAGATTCGCCAAGCGTGGGGATTATGGAACCCCAATTATAACGGTTGTCTAAACCCCCTCCCCCTGTTCAACAGTGTACGTTTTTCGGCCGCTGATGATGATGATAATATAATGTGGTCATCGATATATTATATAAACTAGATAAACATTCACGAACAAAATTACATCTAAAATGTGGTCGCGGAGGTTGCAAACTTATCTGTGCTGGCGGCGGAAACGTGAACTAACGATTTTATAATGATAATGACTTGTAGTTTGACAGTTTCATACGAACAGTAGCGACACTCCTATCGGCAAAAATCAATTTGTCAGGATGTGGTTTGTAAAGAAATAGCGACACAAGGGCGCTATTTCTCGCTACCACTTTTTGAACCGTGACACCAAATCTAGTTTATATATTATATCGATGAATGTGGTGCAAGGAATACCTTGAGTTACCAGTTGCCCTATATATTATTGTGATAGATTTAACAAAATAAGGACGTTCTGGTAAGTGTACCGTCCGAAACGTCAAAGCTAGAAATTTCATAACTGCCGTGATCACGGACGTCTACGAAACTGTAAATAGATTTGGCCTTCAAACGTCATTACAGCATCAAACGGTATTTTCACATTATTTAATCTGAAATCGATTTCGAAAGCAGATCCGACGTCTAGACCAATGGAATGTATGAAATATGTAGGTACGAAGTTTTCATATTCTCCGGTCCGAAGTCGGATATTGGATTTGTAAAATTTCACATACTTAGTCTTGTCGATCGACTGATACGTTATTATCAGATCAGGTAATGTTTAAATGCTTTATACTAATTACACCAAGGGTCAAATAAAGCTATAAATAAACCGGAGTCAAAGTAATGTCAGGTGGTGGGGAATAACCTTTTCTATTAAAGATTAACAAATATAGCAAATCCTACTAGAAGGAACTAAACGTATAACGTATATGGCTCTTGAACGCAGTCCGACCTGATAGTAAGTGGTTGTATGTTGCCGATAGCAATCGGACAAACGAGGTTTCCTCAGCCGCTAGCACAGCAACTTCATAGGAGCACGCTATTCTTTTTGACATTTATAATGATGTGTCAAAAACTATAAAACATAAAAATAAAATTGAAATGTGAAAATGAAGTCCTTTCATATGATATAACATCCCACCACACGATCACCACCACCTCTTGATATATCACTGCCAGATTCAGAAACGTCTGTTATCGTTAATTTTGATTAACCCATTTTTTTAAATTTTGTTAATGTTTCTGCTTATTTTCCATCATTGATTACAAGATAATCGGTAGCTCTACTCACTCATAGAATATAAAGTGTAAAATGGTTGCGTGTGTAGATATAATCCGATTTTATGTACTGAATTAATTATTATAATCTGTACTTGACGTTTGTAAGTGCGGCAGTCTAAGTTAGTCTAGTTAGAAATCTCGGCGTCCCGTTTCGGCCTAGTGAAGAACAATAAAAGAAAAATATGTTTTCTCATTTGCAATGGGGTTGGGTTAGTATCTTTAAAATTACACCAAATTTCAAATCGATCAACGAAATGCCTCGAAAGAAGGGCTTCTATATGTATACTCAATGTAGAAAAAGTTTAGACTTATGTCACATACTACACACAACGGTAAAAAGTAGTCTTGGCGTTATTAAAATAATAAACAGTGTGTTCGTGTGTGTGTTTTGGATCTTCATATTATTATACAACACATTTTTATACATTACATTCAAGTCCGCTATGAACAGAGGCGGATTTGCAATTTCGGCCGCTCTTGGCCAATTAATAGTAGCTGGCCTTTTCTGCTAATTAAGCAGTTATTTTTATGTAAAAATGTACCGCTTGTTTTATATATACTTCTCATATGTAAATTTTATTGACTTAATTAGTTAAAGCCTTAGTTTTATACGCTTTATTAACACACCTTGAAAGCTGTAGAAACGCTTTAGGTCATACCAACATTGTTATGGCTGGTATAGTGGGGCAATACTGCTAGCATGTTACACTTGAATTGGATTGACTTCAATAATCTAGTTCCTGAAATGTTTCTAAGTTTAATATTGATATGAACTGCTTGCTTTTTGGTAAGTACAGATACATTATGTAATAATTAACAATAATTAAAATATTGGTATTATAGTTCATGACAGAGTGTAGTTGGTTGAGAACCGACTGTCGGGTCTATTAACGTCGTTTTTAATATGTTATATAATAAAATGTGTAGCATTTTACTTTCCTCACAGTCGAAATGAAAAGTAGAGTGTTTTACTCGGGTGAAATTACCCATTTCTCCCCCGAACTATTGGCGCTCTCGCGATCTCACTTCGTTTGAGCGCCAGAAATATCTGGGGTGAAATGAGTATACTTTCAACCCTTGATTATAAATCTACTGTTAAAGGCGTTTATCTACACGACCTACACGACACCAGACAATGCCATGACTGTGCTATGAACGTATCAGGCACGGAAGAAAAATTACGGAGACCATTATGTTAAAATATATATGCCCGTACCGCATTTGAACTCTTAAAATTACTTTTTTTTATACTTAATATAAGCCCGTGCTTGACTGCAGTCCCACCTGATGTAAAGAGGCGACGCAGTCGGGGATGGAAAAGCACACTAGCTTATTAAAAGCCTATTCACTCTAGCCTTGAAGACACCCTCATTATAATCGAGCGGAAAAACTGACGCAGGCAAACTGTTCCAGTCCTTAGCTGTCCTTATTATAAATGACCGGACTAGGGGTGGGCTTTGAATGGACAGAATGGATACAATAGACTGTTTGTAAATAGACTGTTTTATAAACCGGTTTATCGTTGACGATAAGCGGTCTTGTTTCGTTCGACAGTAAATGCGTTGACGACGTCACTAGTCCGGACTGAAGGCACGTTTACCACATAACACATATGGGCGTGTGTCTCGTCGCCCGATGATAAAAGGGGAGATGGTGGAATCAAGTCATGGAATTTCTGCGTACACTTTCCAAAATACATCCTGTAGAATATCGAGAGGCTGGCTACTCTGCACTTGGGCTCTAGGATTTGTAAATTGGTCTATGCTAACCAGATCACTAAAAAGTTTCCTAGCGTGCCTCTCCACTGAGTCCAAAGCTGCAAGACGGCATTTTGCAGCACCAGTCCATGTGACTACAGTACTCTACACACGATCGGATTTGAGCTTTATATAACATCAAAAGCTCCCCCGGTTTGAAGTACCGCCGGACCTTTGCAAGGAAACCTAGCTTCCTTGCACCTTAGCCTTGGACTCAATGCACCGAACAAAGTTAAGGTTTGAGAAAATTTCAACTACCAACAACTGAAGGCGATCGGTGTATACCAAGGATACATTCTGAAAAGAGTCCCGCTAACTACTCGTCGCAACCTATCCAACGAGTCCATTGAGAGATTTTAATAAAACATAGCTAAGAAACATCTTGATTAAACCAGCATTCAAATAAAAAATACCGCATTTAAGTCCGTCCAAACGTTAAAGCGCTATGTTATCACAGACATACATAGGCGTCAAACTTCAAACACCCCTCGTTTAGTCGGGGGTTAAAAATACCGCTCCTTGCAAGCACACGATGCTAAACAACTACTTCGCAAAACTTCCCCTTCGCATAACGTCCACTTCGCAGAAAGTCCACTTAGCAAAACGTCCACTTCGCAAAATGTACACACATATGCGACTCGCAATCGCACCAATGATGATATAGGCTCCCCACACATAACTGCGAATTCGCATCGCATCGCAAATATCTGCGAGAAACAAATGAATTTTTGTATCGAAAATGCATTTGTTTCTCGCAGATATTTGCGATGCGATACGAATTCGCAGTTAGGGCTCCCACACATAACTGCGATGCGATGCGATGCGGCGCTGCACCGCAGGAATTTGTATCGAAATATTCATTTATTTCTCGCAGATATTTGCGATGCGATGCGAATTCGCAGTTATGTGTGGGAGCCCTTATGTGTGGGAGCCCATAGATATTTGGGCTTATTATGGGTGAAAATGTATTACTAAAAAATAAAATGTAGTGGCTTACTAATCATAACAATACTCAGAGTAATTAGAATGGAGCTAGTATCGCGTCGATTCCCCGAACAAATTTTTCGTGGCACTTTTGCGGGGTGCGGGAGGCGAAGTAAACACACACAGATACAATTTTACGCATACCCACACTATAATAAACTCGCAACACATTCAAAAAGTTACGCACACAAATAAAGAATGACCTGACCATATTACCAAAATTTGGCAGAGGGGTTAGCGCATCATGATCTCTCCAGTGGTATCTCCTCTAAGTAACAATATGACAAACATTCATTTTTATTTATATAGACTAGCTGACCGGCGCAGCTCCGCTCGCGCTCTTTCACTTTGCTGAAGATCATGACATGATCAAATGCATAATATCAGAATTAACGGTAATGAACGAAACAAATCTTTTTACACAATGATGATGAAAATACAATTTTAATCATACATAGAATAGAATATGTTTTTATTTCACACAAATAACACTACATCAGTAGGTATTATACATGTTACATCATACGCCGTACATTTTACTTTGGATTGGTCTGTTGGTTAATGGTTAGGTGGTAAGATACCTTAGCTGCTACCAGAAGGGTCGTGCCGGGTTAGAATTGCATCCCTCATCTCCTCTTGTTGGGTGTCGTAAGAGGAGATTAAGCGAGAACAGGTAGACGGACAGCAGCGTCTTTCTTTTGGATTTATCTTCCACCTATACTGCGATCCCCAATCTGCCTGCCAAACGTGGAGATTATGGCAACCCCTCCCTTCTAAGGGGGAGGCCTTTGTTGAGCAGTGGACCCCCCATAAAACATAATCGAAGTGGTCATTTTGTAAAGTAGACGTTATGCGAAGGGGGAGATTTGCTAAGTAGTCGTTTTGCTTTAATTTGACATTATGCCAGTGGTTAATCTGCCTCAAAATCTTACATAGCAGTATTTGGAATGTATATCTGTATTTTCTTGTATTAAGCTTTTCTTTCTATAAATTATATGATATTATACGATGATCATGCGAGTGTTACTATGATATCAGCATTTGGGTTGCCGCTTTCTATTCTTTTGCATGTTCTTTATTTTAACGCTTGTCTATATTTCTTTTGTTGTAGGTATGATATACACGGGAATGCATTTCTAACATAGACTGTGATAGCGGGCCGGATCGACTGACGCGCAACATCAACTATATTGTGCTTAGTGATTCGGAACAACCGCCGTTGGTTATAAGTTTATTTATTGATTGTATATAGTAGATGTAGGTAATATAAAGTGTGTGTGCGGGAGGGGGGTGTCCACGGTGCCGGCGCGCGGTGAGCATGCATGCGGGGCTCGGGCGCTGGTGCGCGGCGTCGGTCATCAGTGTGTGCACGGCAGGGGCTGTCCAAGCGGCCGTGGGCGCTGAAGCTGCGGCGCGGCGGGGGAGCGGCCGGGCCCGCGAGCGCGGGGGCCGTGGCGGCGGGCGACACCGGCACCGACGGCCTGGTGACGGAGCTGCGAGCACCCGAGCTATCTGAGCCCGCGGCCGACGTCACGGTCGCGCCCGGCGCCGCCGCCACGCTCTCGTGCCGCGCTACCGTCACCAGGGCCACCGCGGCTTGGCGGAAAACGGCCCCAGAGACGCGCGCCCTGCGCCACGGTGGACGATTCGCCATCTCGCTCTCGCCGGACGGCCACGCCACGCTCACGATCCACGCGTGCCGCGCGTCCGACGCCGGCGTCTACTGCTGCCTGATCAGCAACGAGCTCGGCGGCGTTCAGAGTTCAGCGCGGCTGACGGTGGGCGCGGGCGGCGCGCCCGGCGTGCCCGCGGTGCGCGCGCACCCGGGCGGGGGGCTCGTCGTGCAGTGGGACGAGTCGACGCCCGCCCACTTGGAGTACTGTCGGGTTGGCGAGGGCGAGTGGCGCCGGGCGACCGAGACCCCGGCCGCGGCCAACACGCTGGCGTTGGAAGAGTTGCCCGCGGGCCAGTACAGCTTCAGGCTGATGTGCGCGCGGTCGGGGGCCGCGGGGCAGGCGTCGGGTCCCGCGGCCTGCGGGGGCGGCGGCGCCTGGCAGCGCGAGCAGTTTGCGCGTCGATACAGCGTGGAGGACGAGATCGGACGAGGCCGCACCGCGCGCGTACTCGCCGCGAGGGACACGGGTACCGGACAACGGGTCGCCTTGAAACAGGTTAGTTGAATGTTTCAATAACAGACTTTTAAATTTAATGAAATACGATAATTGTTATCTTATTTGATCAATTTGTGCTCTTTAACCCTTAATTTGGCAATGTATACCCTGTCATCAGTGGCGTGCAGTCCATATAGGCAAAAAGTGTTTGCCTACCCTGTGATTTCCGATAACAATAAGTACATGATAACAAAAATAATTTATATGCACAGTAACATTTTCTTTTAAATGATTTCATCATTGTAAATAAACAAAATCGCGGGAAATATTTGAAATCAATCAGCTGAGCGCGGTGCGGCCCTGGCGAGCAAAAGTGCATTAACCTATTCCTAGGTACGCGTAGATTCAAACTTCGCGCGCGGCCGAACCGCGATGCCCGCTAATCAAAATTTAAAGATTTTAGGATCAAAACTCTGAATTTGCACACATTCAAACATGTTCTTCACGGAAAGTTTCACGCACACAAAGGAAATTCGACAATTCGAACAGTATAAATATCACACACACAGGCAAAAAATAGTCACTGTCTATCGGCCTTGTAAAATACCGTAGACAGAATATAACTTGGTTTCTTTCTCTAATGCCCGGTTTCTGAAGATCCCAGTTAACTGTTCATTAGCTATTGGTTCAATAAAGTTATGTATAAGATAAAGTTAGTTTAACTGTCGCTGAGTTTCTGAGTACACCGAAAGGCATTCAATAACTATGAGACCGATAAGCAGTGCAATAATTCGACGCTAGATGGGTCTTTTTCTCAGATCAAATTTAAAATTGATTTTAAAGTTTTATATAGCCAATATTACCAGTTCTTATTTTTATTAACATTTTTCCGGTGTAAATAAGTGCTTAAGAATGATATTAATTAAGTAATAATCAATTAAATTCACCGTAAGTAGTGTCACCAAACGCCGTTAACTCTCGTAGCGCTAGTGCTGCGTAAACAAAGTGACATACAAAAATTCAATTTTCCGCAGGCTCTCTGCGCGCGCAAGCTGCAGCAGCGTCAACCTCAAAAACGTCAATTTTGATGTTGAAAACAATAATATCATTGGTTGAAATCGTCAATTAAAGTTATCGAACCAATAAACTGCACACATTGGTCAGTTAAATTAAGCTAAGTTTAAACGGACTTTATGTGACAATGTGTGGTTCGGAAACCCAATGTGTCAAGTTATCGAACCAATAGCGCTAACGAATAGATAAACTATCGATAAAAGTACCTCAGAAACCGGCCATAAGTAGAATACCTTACCAACCGGCAGTGTTGCCAACTCGGATTTAAAAAAAGGCGTTGGCCATGTTAGAACATTTCGTAGAGTTAGCAAAATTAGCTTATGGAAATTTCGTAGATCTTCGAAGTTTTTTTTAGTTTATAAGGAGGTTAGCGCAGGTGAAATTAAATAACTTCGGATAAAAAATAGTCAGTCAGTTTCTTTTTTTCAAACCGACATGAATACTTTTCGTCTTTTTCCCTCAAGTGTGAATATTTTTGTTCTTAATACAGCTTTCTTTTTAGTGGGAGTAACATTCCGCTCTTCCTCACTGCCACTGCTGGTTTCCATAATCGAAGTATATTAAATTGAGCACGAGGCTAAAAATACCAAAATCAAACAAAACCACTCCTTCAAAATTTTTGTTCGAAATATTTTTAGGTTCAGTTTCAGTATTTCTACGGTGGGACGAAACATTTCGACAAACACACGAATCACAACTATGTGGACTGTACACTTTGTCTTGTGTGGCGAGGCAAGTGTGTGTTAGTATGAGAAATGCCCATTCAGCCTGTCAAGTTATTTTGAAAATTTGTTAAAAAATATGTAGATTTATATAGGATCTACGTAAAAAGACGTAGAGTTGGCAACTCTGCTTGAGTCGGCCAATGAGAAACCGACCGCGCTACTATTGGGCGAAGATGAATAATACTACCAATTCTAAAATACCTAGTTTGTTCAAATTTCAATATTTCTACTTGGTATTTATCACGAAGATATAGGGTCAAAGTGGAGTCCAAACTCCAAATAGTTGATTGAGGCATACGCTATCCCTTACATTGAGGCCGGTTCTCTCTTTCTAAGTGGTCCAATGTGTGGTCCATGTAATAATTTAAATTACCCGAGAAATGGATACCCTAATATAGAAATGCTCTACTTCAACATCAAAAGATTGTTTTCCACCCGAAAACATAAAATACGATGACAATCATGTCTAATAAAGTTTTTTTTTGGTATTGTTCTGCGAGTACGATTAGAATAATGCTCTATTGTGTTTTCGCCAATTGTACTCAAATGCAATTTTAAATACCGATTTTAAGGGTTCGTATTTTGTGGCAACACTGGCACTTATTGTCAGCATGAAACTGTCTGTCATTTAAATCGATCCAACATTTAAATACCATAATTTCAAGATAAAGTGAATTAAACTAATAAGAATGGTGATAAAATGTGTAGTACTTAGTTGCAAAAATATGTTGTACCCCTTAGATGATACCGAATATCACTCGTAAGTCCGATTTGTTCAATAATGTACCTACCGATGATCCCTTTGGATTATGCACCATATTTTCGATCAGTTCTTCTTTCGATAGGCACATAACACGTTTTCAGTTCGTTTGTTAGTATTGGGTTTAACTTTCTATTAATTTGTAGTTGAATTATCTAATTTAAAATATTTTACATTGTTTTCATAGAGTAACCATGGTAAAGATTTTTTGAAGACTTTCCGTTTTGGGGATTTTTTTACCGCCACTTTATGATAAAAAATATACGATGTAGGTATTTAGTTCAAAGGATTGATATGGAAAAAATATTGTATGTTCAAGTGTGTATGTAGTTTTAAACATATTATTATAATATATTTATTCTTGTCGCCTCCTAGTCCTGTTGCGTCTAGTAGCCTCCGTGGCGCAGTGGGAAACCGCTTGCTTGCGTACCGGGGGTCGCAGGTTCGAATCCTGCGGGGAGCAACAACTTTGTATATTTGTTCCTTACTGGCTAGGACAATGCAGGCTGGTCATCTGATTGTCTGTAAAGTAAGATGATACATGCGTCGGATAGGCATATAAAATTCGTTCCTGCGCCTGACCTCTCCCCGGTCGTGTTGATCTTTCGTATCACTAAATTGTGAGAGGTAAAAGGAAGAAAGAGTGCACTTGTGGCTACGCAAGCATTTGTGCACTGGCTGATGGCTGATCTTGCGAAAGATTGGCCGCTGTGGTCGTATCGGCGAGAGTACCTATATCATTCTATAAATATACATATAATCACGCCTCTTTCCCGTAGGGGTAGGCAGAGACCACTTCTTTCCACTTGCTACGATCCTTACATACTTGTTTCGCTTCGTCCACTTTCATTATTCCCTTCATACATGCTCTTCGATTTAGGGTACTCTTGACCTGGCCTTTTTTCAAGACGTCCCTGATTTGGTCTTGAAACGTCCGCCTAAGTCTACCCCTTCCAACACTTTCATTCACACCCGCCTTATACACTATTTTCGTCAATCGTTCCTCATTCATTCTCTCGACATGACCAAACCATCTCAGCATACCTCAATTTTTGTCACAACATCTTCTTTCATACCACAACGTTTCCTTATGTCACTATTTCTTAACCTGTCACTATATCTGTCACTATACATACTGTTTTATTTACCCGTGGTCAATATTAATACATTTTTTATATTCTTGTAGATCTCCTAAAGATATTGAGCGAAGGAATATTATGACTATCCATTCGAAAATAAATTTTATGAAGCTGCAATGATCTGCAGTTGGTCCAATGGAAACCTAAATTTACTGCAAATGCTTTTTCTATCGTCTAATGTGTGGGTTACAAGCTGTTTTAGTTGTTTGCATATAATGGAAATTGCTATTCAATATCTTGTGATTAATTGGAGATCGTTAAACGTACTGAATAAATGATCTTGTAATACAATTTCTTTTTATCATAACTTCATATGCTTTTATTTTCACAACCATTAACTTATTATTTATTACTTGATTGTCTGTAAAGTAAGATGCTCCAGGCGTCAGATAGATATGTAAAATGTAGGTCCTGCGCCTGGTCTCTCAACGGTCGTGTCGGTTTTTCGTCCCGTCGTATTTTGAGAGGTAAACGGAAGCAACTAGACATATTTAATCGGTTTAAACTTAAAGCTTAAACAAACCAAGTAAGTCGTATGCGACTAAATTAAGATGATGTCCTGATTTTTCATGAAACATCAAGGTTACCCTCTTAGAACGAGAGATCCGACCTCCATGAAAGGGATAGCGTTGACCTCAGGCATGTATTTGGGAGTGTTGCCTCCACTTTGACCCTATATCTTCGTGGTATTTATAATGACATCCATTTTTTGTTAGATTTTTGTCTTTAAATTGTCATGTCAATTGTCAAGCATTTATGTTCGAAAAAAGTGACTTTAGTGTTTTCAATTTATTAAACTGAGTAGAAAATAGAAGAGAAGATAACATGTGAGCCAAGTGTGTTTAGAAAAATTAAAATATCACGCGCTTTCGACGCTTTCTTAAGAAATTCAAAGACAAATAATTGAAAATATCACTTGTATTCCGAATTTTGATTTAATGATAAAGAATACGATATTTATAATTGGTTATCCGGTTATTGGTTGGTTGGCTGTAAACGTAGAAACTAAATATCAGTTATTTTTTTATATTTGAGGTGGCTAATTTACAATCATCTAAGTATTTGTGTACAAGACAAGTAACTCGCATTTGGCAAGTTTTTTTTACTCGACTGCTCCTACGTGTCGTCTTAGTAGTGGAAGTGAAAAAAAATACATATAACGCTAATAAATATTAAATAAAATACATATAAAGTTAATAAATATTTAAAAAAAAACATAACTATTAGGTACTCTTCACATGTTTTATGTTCACATCATTAAATTAAAGTCAATTTAGGTAGCATTCGGATTTTGCCTACCCTGTCTTAAAACTCTGTGCACGCCACTGCCTGTCATACATGAACTTTACAGTAATACATTTGAGAAATTTACGAGGTATTTATGTTATTTTTATGATTTTTACACTATTTAGGATGAATGTAATGACTACATTTTATGCTTCATAGAGTAACCGAATAAATATGATAATAATTTTGTTAAGTTTTACTTTATAATATTGTTCTATCTAGGTCACTAACCTGCTGTATGCTGTGACATACACTGCCAAGTTCATAACAAAACACTCTCCTATTAATTTGTATGTCGTGGAATACATTGCCAATTTTACTTAGGATTGCTTTTTAGCTTGCTTTTTGTTTTAGTATGTTATAAATTCCAGTCTAGAACTATTTTTGATACTTATAAAATAAGAAATTAATATATAAAAAGTCTACGGCGTATTCGGATCAGAAACAATTGGTAGAGAGAGGCTGAAGTAGTTCTACCCGCAGAAAAAGTATAGAATGAAGAAGGCCCAGGACTACCCCTTTCAAGTAGTATTTGCTAAAAACTGTTTAGCTATAGCACCGTGGAAATATAACAAAGCAGTGAATTTATTAAGTTTTTATGTATCTAAGCGTAGAGACCGTCCGCGTCGGAATAAAAATTACTCTACATCCAAAGTGGACTTAGACTCTCCACATAACGTGAAGGAATACAATAGATATATGAGGGGAGAAGATTTAGCTAATATACTTATTTCTCTACATAGAACCCTATTTAAGCCCTGGCGATGCTACATAGGTATATCTGCCAAAAAAAAACTGGACATTTGCATCAACAATTCGTGGCTGTTATAAAAGCAAATCAGGCAAACAATCGATCTCTGTGAAAGATTGCGGATTCGAGCTTTACGGAACTTTGAAAAACATCGGACGCACGCAGGTACCCTCTATGGAATCCGTAGTGGAATCCTCAGGATTTGACAATGTTGGTTATTTTATGATAATGACCACTCTAGGTCAATGTTAGCTGACTCAAAACTAAAAACGATGCATTGCATAAAGTGCTAAGTTCGATTAAGTTTCGTAACTAGCGAAAGTTTAAGGAATTGTCTACTTGACTATCATTTGCAAGCTTAGTAGAGTTATATTTTAGCCTTTTTATATTATTATTCTTATTATTTTAGTGATATTTTAATTCCCATCATAATTGGCAGTGTATGTCCCAGCATACAATACATTTACTAAATGGAGTTCTGTGCATTTGGCAATGTATGCTGTGGCATACATGGTTTTTCAGGAAAACTGAACTCCTGAGATTTTTGTTACTATTTTTCTATACTAACTTTAAATGTATTTAGGCTAGTTTTAATAAAATTTTGAAGTTCCTTTAGTTTTGTTTTATACTCTTTGCCAAATTAAGGGTTAATAGTGTTTTATTAACGTGAATACAATGTTATCTATTACTTAATAAGAATAGGAGAAGTTGGCGTGTCCTAAAAAGAGTGGATTTATATTAAGATGAAATGTACAGCTCTGAAAACAAGTCAAACAGGAGATACAGAAGACATTTCAAATTTAATTAAACTAGACATTCATAAAACTGTTCGTATAAAATTTAACGTCAGCACGCCTTAAACTTATGTATCGAGATCATAAGTGTGGACACTACCTTGTTATATTTACAAATCGATCCGTGTCTAAAGCCAATCGTCGTTCATTGTGACGTTCCGAAGGGGAGGTCAGATGATGGTACAGTTCGCGGTTGTGGCAGGTGGTGATGGGTCGCGGCGCGGACGCGGTGCGCGAGTACCGCATCCTGTCGGGGTGTGCGCACGGCGCGCTAGTGCGCGCGCTGGCGTTGTTCGCGGAGGTGCCGCGCGCGGGCGCGCACACGCTCGTGCTCGAGCTGGTGGGCGGCGGCGCGCTGCTCGAGTGGGCCGCCGCCGAGCCGCGCCACTACACGCAGCGCGCGGTCGCGCACCACACGCGGCAGCTGCTCGACGCGCTGCACTGGCTGCACAACATCAACGTGGCGCACCTCGACGTCAGAGTTAGTCGACATTATACTTATTACTCAACACACTTGCTCGTAATGTGAGGCTTATCACATCGCTTTTAGGGCCATACACCGAGCTATAACAAACGCGTGCGTAATAATGACAATACGCACTAGTAAATAATAGAATTATACCTACAAAGTTAAATAATAGTTAAGTAAATAAGTTACATACATGTAATTTGTATTGGTATACTGAATAAGACCCTCACGGATCGGACACGTGTTTTTTAAGACTCTAGCTGTCATATTAATAAAAATTGCTTATTTTTCTCTTACTCCAAAGTTACACCGGAAGTAGTTAATTCTAGACTAGTCACGGAATAGCTACGTCTTAATAACGGTATTAATAAATACGAAGTAGGTTCGGAGTAACAATACAATTCTTACACTGAGACTAAGGTGTATGTTATGGCAACCCACTGAAATTAAAAGTAAAAAAATGAACAAAATGACTAAAAAGACACTGGCAGTTAGGTAAATTTTGATATTTGACACTTTTATTTGACAATCACAACTTTCATTCTATATTTCTATTACATCATAATATTCTGTATTTCTCTTGTTGAATTCAAGATAGTGGTTTTAGAATTTGTGTTTTTTTTATTAGCAGAATATTATCTATAAAGCAAAAAAGTATATAACAACTAGGCCGCGAATCTAGCGTGTTACATACCGCTACACCGTCCCTAACAAGAAACTACAGTGCACCTCAAAGGACGCGTGTAAGAGCAGAAACCACGGTGGGCCTCAAGCACGAGCCGGCGCGTGTAATGCAAAACTTGCTGACAATGCAACCTATCCAAGAACAGAAGGGCTATTGTATGGACGCATCCAGCACGAGTGCCGAAAACCAGCTGACGGCGCACAACTAGATCCATTGTATGGACCCATAGCGACGGAATCGGCTCTTCACTTAGCTTCTAACATCGAAGCGGTCACTACAAATTTAAATTAGATATTACAAATGTATTTTAATTTAATAAAAATTAATTTTAAATCAGTTCGTTATTTCTGAATCATCCGGCTGTAGCCTACATAACTAGCCTAATAGTTTAGTTTATTGAGATAGTTTATTTACCTCTCCACGAGCCCAAGTCCTTTTTGCAGCTATTAATGGTAATATTTCTTCAATTCTTTCTATCATTCTCAAATCGTTAATAATAATAATATCTTGGGACAATCCACACACGGTCATCTGATCCCAAACTAGGCAGAGCCTGTACTATGGAAACCAGACAACTGATACTAATACTTATATACATTTTTTTTTGTAAATACATACTTAAATAGATAAATAACACCCAGACACTTGGTGGGAATCGAACCCACGACCCATCGGTTAGCGGACAGGGTGACTAACCACTAGACCAACGGGCTCGTTAGTGAAATCATCTCTATTCATTTTAATCTACAATAATTACAAAATACCACTAACAATAAACTACACTAGTAAGTACTCGAACGAATACCAAACAAATATGAAAATATATTTAGTTTATGTTTAGTATATATATCTCAATGGAAGTTAGAAATACAATACAAATCTAAGCTTACTCAAGCGTTAAACCATGGGGCTCCGCGGAGTAACTTTTAGTCCGGGAGTAAATTTTGATTAGATAACTCCGTCCTTACTCCTAGTTTATTAATACCATAATTGCCTAATCTTTGCGTAAGTCTTGGAGTAAAGTTGTTCTGACGCTAATCATAATTTATTAATAAGGCTGTATACGTTTATGTATTTAATTAATGATGTATGCGCGATATACGCTTACTGTTTTTGTTTTGCATAACAGCTTGAACGGGCATATCACGCTCACTGATCATTCATTGTCCGTCGCAGTTTCCAAAACATTTTCTTCTCATATACAGCCTGAAAACATTCTTGTTGAGCTGGGTGGTGCTCAGCCGCAATTGAAACTGGTTGACCTGGGGTCAGCGGTGGAGACAACGGACGGCGCGACCTGTACTAGCCGGGAGGTTCTGCCCCCCGCACCTGCGCAGTTAGAGTTTGCACCGCCCGAGTGCGTCTTGGGCAGACCCCCCGCGCCCGCGTGGGACGCTTGGGCGGCGGGGGTCTTTTTATATGTTTTTCTCACAGGGGTAAGTAGTCAGTACAACCTAATATAATTGAACCGACCTGAATACTCTAACAGATTAATGTTGTAAATAATCATTGTAACTATTTCTTTATGGTGGTTTTTTACCTAAATAAAATCGCGTGCACCGCTGAGTTATTTGTATAATTATTATTAGATCGCCTGAGAGTGATAACCGCGATTGTAGTAAATATTATGTCTGAGTACCTATGTTTGTCTTGGCTGTCGATCGACTAAAATTCAATCGGTGGTATTAAAAGATCTGACAAAACAACAGAGTAACCTAACATAAATAATAAGGGAAAATTTCGTAACTATTATCTATACTTCAAAGAATAGTCCAGTCGAGGAGGTTACCAGATTACAGGAATTTTGACTGACTGGTCAGGAGTTTTGGACCCGCTGCGCGTATTCTGTAAATTTTACCTTCTTATACAACATTTATGTACAAGTCAGAAAATTTACTAAAAGATCATGGTTATTGTCAGGATTTTTCTTTTCCTTGATCTGGTAGCTCTGGTTAAGTTCGAATGAAATAGGAACGGTTCTCGGATACGTGTGTTTACCGAGTCGAGCGACCGAGTAGCACGGTGTATTGTTGCAGTTGTCCCCGTTCCTGGACGAGTCCATAGAGGAGACGACGGCGAACATCATCAAGTGCGACTACTGCTTCCCGCCGGAACACTGGGCGGGCGTGGACGAGCGAGCGCAACTCCTCATTCGCGGGCTACTTGACGCGGCGCCTTCACGCCGAATCACGCCCCGCGATGCCCTCAACGACCCATGGTTTGACCAGGTAAGTCTAGCGAGTATGGCGGATGTGCTGCCCTCGTCAGCACCGTGACAGATGTCCAGGCCAATGCGCCCCCTAGCAGCGAACTCAAAAGCAATCCACTGAGTGTCTGAGAGGAGCCTGGTGCAGATCCCACCGGAGAACCCAGGCCGGTAGGCGCGAGGATTTTAGTTGACCCTCATAATATGATTAATGGACCTTTTGAAGATTTTCCTCACAAAAACAAAAAAAAATACTGCCCAAACACCTTATCACAGCACTTAGAATTTATGAATCCCTTATTATAGATTTTGTATTGAAATTGATTATGAAAGAAAAATAAAGTTGTTTTTTTTTCACAAACTGTAAGTACTTAGTTAAAAGTACGACTAGTATAAACATTCATGTTAATTCACGCTGCTATGTACCTACAGTTTTGTTGAAAATTTATTAATAGCATATAAACTAAACATCCAAAAATCCCAGTCACTAGAAAATGAATTTATAATAAACGGGTGAACAGACTCATTAAATGTAGATAAGAGCCATTCCGATCAAACCAGCTCTGAGATACAAAGATACGCATTAAAATCCGTCTAATCGTCTGGGAGCTGCGATGCCAGACATGAACATCAGAATTATTATTGTAACATCTTTTTTTGGTTTAGATTCAAATAGGAAAATATGGAAATTTTAGTAAAATTATACAAGTTAAGAAAAGTTGATGCCCTATCTCCATATAGCAAAAAAAAGAGAATTATTTGAAATTTAGCTTCTCGAACGCTAACACTACATAAAATTCAATCGACTAAAAGCGACCAAAAGCCGTTACGTGGTTGTGGCTAAAAAAACCTGTGTCTACGTTAGCCATATCGAGAGAAACAGACCTTTCTATATCACTATCAATACTTTTAAATTTAACTAAGTTCGTGACGGACGATGTTTGTTGATGTACGAGTATTAAGTCTTTTGTATTGTCGCAGGCGCCTCAGACGGCGTTGTCCGCGACGCAACTGAAGACGTTCCTAGATCGACGGCGGCCTGCGGGCCACGGTAACGCGCTTCACTCCCTGCGGTCGCCCAATGACACTTGACGAGGACCGCGCCCGGTGCCTGCGCACACAACACGCGACAACAACGCCGATCCTTATTGTGATGACGATGAAAACACGTCGTGAACATAACCTATATCTAAAACATCGCGGCCTATCAATGATGACATGACTTGTATTTATTTCTGCACAGTAACGCGCATCGACGTCTCTCAGATACAGACGACACGCGAGCGTCGCTTCCTGAACTGATATAATTTGAAGCGATGACATCCGACGAGATGTTTTCGTTTGACTAAACAAACATTCTTAATGTAGCCAAGTTTGTACGTGCATGTACGGAACATCGGCGTCAGCCAAATGTAGATCTTATGGATATTCACTCAATATAGGATTACGTTTTATTTTGTCTTAAGCTGTAGTGTACTGTAATCGTTCTTATAGTCAATGTTGCCCACCTGTTCAGTTTGGTATTTTAGTTTCGTCCAATTCATTCGCGTCTTGTTTGCCTCCTAATTTCCCACATATTTGTTACTGACTAGCTGTGTTATTATCACATAAAGGTAGTCTCCGTTTAGTTTCCTTATTTATGAAATATCTGCCGGCCATTTCTATTAATCTTACAGTTTTTACAAATTATGAGTTTTTACGATTGGACAAATGACGATTTTAATTCATAAAGTGGCCGATTATTTGAAAAAAGTGTCTGTGATTTATGCTAAAAATAAAACGTATCATGCTTATTCCTAATTTTAACATAATGATGTATTTGTTAAATTAATGGTATATTGAAAATAAACTATTGAAATGTATATAGAACTAAGTTTTAGCGCGTAATTTTATGTCCTAATTTGTGACCAAAATGCAAAATTTTAATCGTGTAATGTATGTACGTGGGATATTATTAAATTTAGTAGCTATATTTTAGTTATAACGATGAAATAGAAGGCCTCGGCTGCAGCCCCAGCGAAGGGGCTTTAGCGTGTGAGGCAAGCTCGCCTCGATGTAACACCAAAATAAGTCGATAATCACAATATTCCATATAAATATTCTCATATAATTATCATTGTAGTCTCGATTTCGTAATTATATTTTCCATTCTAGGCTTTTTCTGACCTGGCTAGTTTTAACTTAATTTCTTTTTAGTCCTGTGTTATATTATTATATTTTACATGATACACTTACATTATCTGTGATTTTATATATTTAATGGTCTGTCATTTCAACAGTATTTTATGTGCATGGTAGCGTTCTATTTAGCGGTACCAGTGCTATATATATAAAATAATTTTAAACCAAATTGAGTAATGTAAGTCGAGTCAATGTTAGTTTACGGCGTACGTCGGTGATAATCAGTTTTTTACTTCAAAATAATGTGGCAAGTGGATATGAAAATGTAATCGTTTACAAATGCAATCATAGATTTCTTTGGGTTGCACTAAATTTGAAGCGAGGTTAATTTCCATGGCACGCACTGCATAGCTGATTGGCCATAAGTAACTATACGTATTCAGCATACTGGATGTTAGCACCGCGCTGCTGCGCCTGCTTATTATAATGTTTTAAAACTGATGTATATTATAAATCTTAATAAATACTTTTGAAACAAAAAACCTTTTATTTATAACCCTCTTACGCTTCATATCGAATCCCGAAACACACAATTCGAAGAACACAATTTTGAACTTACTATTAACAGTACTTATAGGATCATGCCGCCTATGAAAAGGGAGAAAAATAGGATAGGAACGGATGGAGGATATTGATATAACCTGCTTTGAGGGCGCAGATTTAAGAAAATGAGGGTTTTGAGAATTACATACCCCGGTTGACCACTTACAGGTCCCGGGGACCTATCGAAAACTAGCCCCGCAAGAATAAAAAGATAATTTAGCTAAGTTATTAGGTACTCTGTTTTGGTGGCTGCCTAGCCACTGGCCATTAATATTATATCTTTGAATAGAGCTTATGTTTAGCTATTTGCTAACCACTTGATTAGGCACGAGTCTCAAATTGTAAAAAATATCCACATTTATCTACCGTCTCACAGTTGAGATTAATTTTTAAAAATCTATAATGTGTTAGAATCCAATTTATACGGATGCTCCGCATTTGCGGATAGGGATATCAGCTACATCCGCTTTCTTGCGATCGGGGAGGAAATCTCGCTGTAAGGGTCAAGGATTTTTACCCATTAAATCATCCCCGGTGCCCCTCATCGATGCTTTAGACTCTAAAGCAGAACCAAACTCGGTCGTAGAGAGATCGCATGGGCAGCGTAGGACGAGTGACGGTTTCAAAAATTTGTAATTTGGGTACAAAGTGAAATATGGGGCGTGAAAAATTCAGTTATGGTCCAGGGGGCCGTGTGTAAAAAAGGTTGGGAACCCCTGCTCTAAAGTTTAGAGCATACTATTCTTAGCCCAAGGGGAGCAGAAATGCACGCTCGTTACAACTCTAGGGAAAAGTAACATTAAAAAAACTAACAGTAAACACACTCATTTATTATTTAATTAAGTAAATAAATAAAATGTATTATCTTCAAATACTTAAAATAACTTTTTAAATACTTAGCTAATGTATGCTAATTAACAAATTTTACTATTGCGTCTGGTAGACAACATGCCCCACATAATAGCAAGTAGCGCTCGTACATAGAGCTGTACATTTTATTAATCTAAAAAAGGATTGTTTGTACATTTTATAAAAATGTTTTTTGTTTATGTACTATCTATAAACGTATGAAATGAGAGCCAGATTGGCCTAACTACCACTACCACTACCATAATATAGAGTAGTAAGGAAAAACAGAAGCCCTGATTTCAAATAATTGTAACTTTAGTAAATAAATATATTTTATTCTTTGCTGCTCAAATCTCTGAATATGTTTTAAATCTTTATCTTTCAGCATTCGTTTTCTTTTTTCAAATAAAATCAGTACCCATAGAAAAAAATACAGGCCGCTCTGGCTCTCATGGCCTCAATAGGATGAAATATATTATTCTAGAATAAGGAAACACTGTTATTCATTTACGACACACGACGGTGCGAATATTTATCTAGGTACATAAATAAAACTAACTACTACACGTACAGATGAAGGTTACGAATAACATTAAACATAGAATGCAAATAGTGAATACAGTCATAGAATTCGGTAAAGCATTAAGTAAGTAGGTACTTAATGTTCAAGCTAGCTTTTCTAAAGAGATTCAAGATGTATGTGTGTACACGAACAAGAGACAAAAACAATTGCTAGTAATTCGTTTGAAACGACCACAGAATCAACAATTTTCCTAGTAGGTACTTACAACATTACGGAACTAGCCGCTGTATGTTATTCTATACACATATACGACACAATTTAATTGTTTTATCTGTGATTAATATACATTCTATATTGTAGGTTTAGAACTCCGTAGTTTAAACTCTGGAATTAATTTAGTGGTTCAAAAATATATAATTATTTTAACACTATCAGTACGTAATACAATGTTAGCTAGGACAATTAACAGATACTGATATCGTAGAATTTAGAATTTAATACCAGCCTGAACTTTGGCCATGAGTTCAGCGGATTTATGGAGGCTGGCGCGTTCGGAGTCGGTGAGCGGCTGCCTGATGACGTCAGAGACGCCGCTGTGGCCCAGCACGCAAGGCAGGGAGAGGAACACTTCCTGATCGATTCCATGCTCGCCCTGCGTCAATTGAATACAAATATATTTATAGACGTTCACTAAATTGTAGGTGATGCGCCCTGGGGCCATCAGCTTTTATGGCAGTGCATTGTTAAAATAATCTTTCTTTTCCGTAAGAAATTACGCAGATATACGCAGCTTATAGCTCTGTTCCTTTCTCTCGCGAAAGCAATATTACAATATTACTGCTCTAACCAGTGGCGGTCCGAGAGGGGGGGTCTTAGGGGTTATGACCCCCGCCCCCCCAAAATCCATATTCGTACACGACAAAATTGGGTAGCGGCTAGGGTAGGCGTCTAGGTACAAGACCAACGGGACCGTCACATATGACCCCCCCCCCCAAATCGTAGGCTGCGACCGTACCTGGCTCTAACAGAGGTGTTAGACCCCATGATCGAGCCATTAGTTAAGGCCCTAAAGCCCAGCTCACTAGCAGGGCACACACACAATTAGATACCCAGATCTAGGTAAAATACCTAACAATTTGGGCGGTCTGCAGCACCGCCTGATCAATTAATAACAAAATATATCTACTGTGACTCTGAGATGCTCTACCCATTACACGTACCTTCAAGTATGTTGAGACCGCGTGAACGCTATTAGCATTAGTGAGGATGGCTCTAGCCAGCTGAGCGAGCGACAGTCCGATGGCCCAGGATGTGTACCCCTTGAGCCTGATCACCTCGTAAGCACTCTTCACCACCATTTCGTGTGTCTCTTTCCAGTTCTCCGGGTCGGAGTCTGTACCGATTTTCTGGTTGAGGTCACTGAGTCTGACCCCCGCGATGTTAACTCCGGACCACACCGGTACTGAAACAATTGTTTTTCGTTGTAGATATGTATACCTACTGTAAAAATAGTTGTTTGTCGTTCTTAATCAACACTCAAACACCCGCAGCGTGTCGGGTTATGAGACCTGCATTTGACACCAATACTCATAATTTTTTACTCGTAGAGCGAATAAATAAGAATTATGTTATGTTAGCATCTATTTAATATATCGATGGGTATCAGGTATTTTCCTTATTCAATAGGTGTCCAATAGAAAACGCTTGCTTTACGGTTGAACGAGACTAATAATATATATTGTGTACATATAATGTGATTCAACTGAGTGAAATTTATTATGATAAGCATATTATTAAATAAACGGATATTAAAAAGTATATCGCGCGTGGCGCGCTTCTTAGTAAGTATGCCTCGGAAACCTATACAGTGACTAAGTTTGCAATAAGGCTGTCTGTCATAAGTTTAAGGTAGTAAATAGTAAATCCATTTGCTGTAGTAATCGTATTAGTTTATATACACACATCAAAACTGTCTAGGGATCAACATATATTTTTGCAATAACTTTTCTCCTGATTGATATTAATTAAAATTTTCTTTAAGGATTCATCAAATAAAGTGTTTTCGTTTGTCACAGTAACGATAAACCAAGTCACCTTTGCATTAATAAAGAAATTTGCCATTTTCCTAATAAAGGGATTTTTGACATTTGAACCACTAACACAAAAGTTCGAAAAAAAGACTGAAATAACAGTTTTCTTTAAAATTTTATTGGGTAACTTAAACAGTTAATAATCTATGTTTCTACCGCGAACACTAACAACACAAGAACATCGGTTTGGCATACTCAAAATGAGTTCATCCAAATCACGCTGTGGAATGGCCGCCCATGTTCGTTGCAACAACAAAAAAAGGTCTTCTTGCGACTGGATACCCTCCATATTCGGCAGAGCTCTTCTCTGTAGCATATCCCATGCATGCTCAATCGGGTTCAAGTCTGGCGACTGAGCAGGCCAGGGCAGGACATTGATGTTAGCTGCGGCGAGAGTCTGTCTTACAACTCTTGCGGTGTGCGGTCGTGCATTATCATGCATTAACTGAAATAAGGGACCGATTTGCACTTGTAGAGGAACGATGACGTCTGATACAATCGTCTCAGCATAAATTTGAGCGTTGAGGTTGCCTCTGATCCAAATCAACTCAGTTCTTCCGCCGATCCAAATACCCGCCCATACCATGATGGTTCCACCACTATAAGGATGGACTTCCTGGCAGGATTTTAATCGCTGTTGGCGTCCAGGGGTTCTCCAGTGTCGTATACGTCTTGTATCCGGTCTCATACCAAAACGAGACTCATCAGAAAAGCACACGAAACGCCATTGTTCTTCTGCCCATTTTTTTGCCCAAAAATGCTTGATCCCTAGACACTTTTGATGTGTGTATATAAACTAATATCGATGGTTGTAGTAGTTATTCTGTAAGAAGCTGAATCAACGAATTTGATATCTAACCGCGTATTCATCTTTCGAGTTTATTAAATCTTCTTACAGAATAATCACCTGTCCGTGCATAATCTTAAACCTTCGACTATTGACGTCGGTTAAAAGTGCGGCTGCTTCGCTCATAAGATCTCGTATATTATTTTATCGCTGATTTCTAGGTTTATCTGTTAGGAATTTTGCAGTCGGTTGGAGCAGCATATCTAGCGAACTGGTCACACATGCATGATGGTCAGCGGTTAAACACTCTGGCCGCCATCCGATAAGTTGTGGGTTCGATTCCCACCAACTGTCTGCTTGTTATTTATATATACTTAAGTATGTATATTTACTTAAGTAAAAAATATATGTGTTAGTTGTCTGGTTACCATAGTACAAATCACCAGCCGGAAGACGTCCAATGCCCAACTTAGGGCTCCACCCTGGGTCATAATCCCTACGCGTGGCAGACGTCTTGGGGATCGACAACAGAAGACGCTGCTGCCCGTCTTCTGGTTTCCCCTTAGCCGCCTCCTACGACACCCAACTAGAGGAGATAGGTCGGGGGATTATTATTTTTAGCCGGACAAGACTCTGCCTAATTTGGGAGCAGATGACCGTATGTGGATTGACTCAGGGTATAATTATTATAATATGGTTGGACTCACCGCTACTGTCCCCGTGTTCGCCGATAATGTACCCGTGGCAGGAGGTGGTGGCGATGCCGAGCCTCTCGGACAGCAGGTACCGGAACCTGGCCGAGTCCAGGTTAGTACCGGAGCCGATGACGCGGTGCTTCGGCAGCCCGCTGATCTTCCACGTCACGTACGTCAAGATGTCCACGGGGTTGCTCGCGATCACGAGGATCGTGTCGGGGCTGTATTTCACCAGCTAAATGGAAAATAAAATAGTAGCGATTAAGTTAAATCCTGGATATGGCCAAAGCAGTTGGATAATTGGATTGGTTACTACTAGTTTCGTGAAAAAGAGCAAGATTGTAGTCTGGCACAGATAAAGCCTACTAACTTCGACGGGCTAGGTAGTAGGTACTTTAAACAATACTTTCGTTCAGCTGTTTCTTCGCCCACGACACCACTAGTGAAGTAGAATGTTATAAATTAGGTATTATCATCGCTGAAAGTCAGTCACCGGTCACCGAGTCAGTCCTAACTTCATCATAATCATCAGCTGTAGCCGAAATACGTCCACTGCTGAACAAAAGGCCTCCCCCTTAGAAGGGAGGGGTTGCCATAATCCCCACGCTTGGCAGGCGGCTTGGGGATCGCAGTATAGGTGGAAGATAAATACATAAGAAAGACGCTGCTGCCCGTCATCTTGTTCTCGCTTAGTCGCCTCTTACGACACCCTACGAGATGGGGGGATGCAATTCTAACCCGGCAGCCCACAGAGAATCCATTCCTAACTTTAGCTGCGACTAATATAGTAGCCAATGTCGCGTCTGTATTTAAAATATGCGCTTGTATTGGGACAAGGAGCTCTATAACTTACCTGAGGTATAATGTTCTTGAGTACGTCGGTATTCCTCTGCACCAGGTCGAGGCGGCTCTCCCCCTCGCGTTGCCTTACACCGGCAGTCACCACGCATATCTTAGAGCCGGCAGATATAGAGTAATCTAAGAAGTAAAAAATAATGTTAAGGTCATCGTTCTGCGCTGACGCACCGCTGCGACTCCGCTTCGTTACAGCGAAGGTATCTATTCGAGTTTGAGGCGCATGCATCTTCAATGCCAAAGAGGCGCTTGGGCTTCACGTCGGTATTTGTGTATTCATATCTAGTTATCGTCAATGCATAACCTAATGCGTTAATGGAATCCTTATTTTTCCTGGAATGCAGCATGGTCGATTTCGTTCCAAGATTTAAAAGTTATAGTTACTTAGGTATTGACTTTTTTTAAAGTAATTTCCAATTCATGTTCATTGTTTTATAGTGCGCCTTAACTCAAACCTTTTTGCTTTGACCCATTATAGCTGTTGAGTTAACCTACCACCACAAAATAAGGTGAAAATAGAGGGGATGGTACAGGCCCAGAATGTTAATTTTTACTGTACGATTCTAATTACCTGTGCTTGCTTGAATTTTAGCATTCCTCATGAACGCAGACCCGTGTTGTAAGTCCATCATTTCTCCTTTCAGCTTGTCCGCCATAACGTCCACCATGGCGATGTTGTTTGTCACACCCTGTAGACAGTTATGGTTAGTTAGTCGATATATATTTCTATCTACAATGTACTAGCACCTGTCAATTAAGGTCGAACGATATCACATACAAGGATTGATTTAATTCTAAGTAGGTAAGCACCTACTCGTAGTTACATAAATTGTTGTGGCTATCAAGTAGCTTACGCTACTAACAATAATGTTGTCTAAAGGCTTACTGGTACGTAAGCCTTTAGACAAAATTATTGTTAGAATTCCTAAAGCTATTAGAGTCCGTTAACGTCTCATTATCTGTCTAGTAGTCACTTAAGCAGTGACTTAAGTGTAGACGTCAATACAAAATAATATAGGTAAGTACATTTATTTCGTCTGAGATAATGACTCTATAATGCAATGGACTTTGAGTGCGGCAGGTAGGTGCTAGGTACTTTTAACTATTACAATCCTGTAGCTGTTTAACACAGCTAGGACATTCATCATTTAATATTCATTGAGGAAACAATATTATTCGCGTTCATAGTAATCTGTGATGATTGCATCAAGGTGAGCGATATAGACGCAATTACCGTAATATTAGTTACGACAATATTATGGTCATAAACTGTTCACAATTCACATTGGAAATAAAATTTAGTACAGTAATCAAAAATTGTTATCCGGGAAAGATAAGATTAGAGATGTACACGCGAAGGACTCGTGCTTACAATTCGGCTTTGTTTTGTGAAGTAATAATGATTATGACAAATCAAAACAACTGATATTTATGCCAACAGTCTAATTCAACCTATTCATTCATTTTAATAAAACTGTATTTACGATATATCTCAGTTTAAACCAGTTTTATTTTACAGCTAGACTAAAGACCCAAGACCCAAGTAAACGTCATATACGTATGCTAAAAAAAACAATTAACGATCAGGTAAAAATACTTAAAGTACTTAGGTATTCACGATCTGAATTTAATCAGTAAATAATGAGCAAGAAGCATGAACGAACACCTTATCACTGACGATTTATCGTTGATAAGTTATAGTGTCACTTGACACATTCAATGAAAAATGTGCGAGTATTTAGAGCAGGGGTTCCTAAACTTTAAAGATTACGGAACAACAACCAAATACCTCTTATTTTATGGAACCCCATATCAAATGATTACAAATCAACACTGACATTTATATAAGAACATTTTTTTTATGAAATGTGTCTGAACCCTGATGACTATTCAATGGAACCCAGTTTGGGAATCCCTGATTTAGAGTACATAAACAGGACACCAATTTTGTCATATACAAACTTCAACAAGGTGAATCAGTAGCACTCAATAAACTAACAAAATCAATAAATAAACAGCACTACCTTATACCACCTACCTATACAGCTCCAAGCTGGCGCGATTGTTGCGTACCTGAGGGAGCTCTTCGATACGCCAGCAACAGAGTAAGGGCTAGGGCATGCACAATGGATCCAACTGGGTCGACGTGCGTTCCGGGAATACCGGGCCCCAATTTATAGCCACCAAGAATAGAATAGAAATAGAATACCACCTACCTTATAAAGTTTACTCCTAATCAATGTGATAACTGACTTATAATAATTGTGGGCTGAATATACTAAGAGATATATCAGTGCGACTGTCTAAGGATATTAAATAAAAAGTTTCTTTTGCAAGCATCGATAAGTATATATATAATATATTTCTTTCTACAATAATTATGTAGACATGGATTGAAAAACTATTGAATACATTTGATGACATTTAACGCTGCTGATAAATCTGATAATTACAATCTAAATAGGAATAGGATAAAAAATAAAAATCCTATGTATGTAGAATGAGGAGATGTTAGCTCCACGACGCAGCATCGAACGTCTGAACTGAATACCACGCCTAGACGTTAATAGCCACGAACAATTACACAGACCTAGTGTGTGGCACTATGTGGTCACCGCCTTTTAACCTTTATTGCGATCCATTAACTAGTTAGTTGGGGGGTGGGTATAGTGTATAATTATCCTTATTATTTTTTTATGTGATACAGTTTTATAAATATAGATAAGAGGGCATGGTCATGCTGATTCTATATTTTTGTTACTACCAGTCGGCATTACACGAGATGACGGCAAGAGGTCTGATGGTGTCACTTTAATACCATGGCAACATGGAAAGCCGTTGGTGTGGGATGCGACATGTGTCGACACACTTGCTGCGTCCCACACCCCGGCAACTTGCAGGGCGGCTGGAGGCGACCGCTAGTGATGCAAAGCGACGCAAGTATGCGGCTCTAGGTTCGAGCTATATATTTGCGCCCTTTGCGGTGGAGACCATGGGGCCTTAGCCTCATGAGACGCACGGTTTGGTGAAAGAAATTTCATCCAAACTTATCGAAGTCTCATGAGACCGCCGGGCTGGTTGCTTTTTCTGCCAACGTATAAGCACAGGTATAAGCTTGGCCATACAAAGGGGTAATGCCGCCAGTCTTTTAGGTACCCTTCCTCCCAGTGCGGCGACAACTTCGAGGAAGTTTTATACCTAGTTTAAGTGTACATGTTTGTAAATAAACTGTAAATATTTAGTTTTGTTACTACTTAAGTAAAATGAACCGTTTATATCACGCACAGTTTTTATTAATCATCAGTTCGCCAAATTTCAGTTATCTAATCTAAATATATAAAGTTAATAATGCATAACCATCTGCAGGAGTACTTCTCTGAACTTCTCTCTATTATGTACACATTTAATCTCTTTGCAACAGGACAACAAATATTAAAGACATACTTAGTTACTTTGCGGCAGAATATGTAGCTATAACCAAGTAATAACGGGTACCGGATAAAAATTTATAAGATGTCAAATAATGTCCGTTACAACATTACAGAAACCATTTATATGGAAAATGACAAATGACTGACTTATTAATTTTCGAGCATGTAATGAATATATGCGGAATAATCATCGATATACTATACCAACTAGATTTGCTGTCACGACCCGAAAAGTGGTCACGAAAATAAGAAAATAAGAGCTACGGAGACGGCTGTCGCTCAATTGTCTGCAATTATTATTGAACCTTATTTTATAGTATGTAAGTCATCTTTTTATATGAACATATTATTGTTTTGCGTGTACGTGTATAGTTGTGTAGGTATATGTAACCGCGACCACATTTTCGATGTCATTTTGTTCGTGACAGCTAATCTTGTTGGTATAGTATATCGATGGGAATAATATTTATTTCTCAAATTACATTGCTAATTTTCTAAAATAATAATAATTAATTGCCTAAGTAGGTACTGTTTTAGTGCATAACGAATAAATAAATACATAATTAAATAAATTTTCCACAAATAAGGAATTTATTGTTTTTAAATTAAAATTATGCTTTATACCAATAATGATATTACCTATATTAATTTTATTTAAAAAAAGTGTTTTTTTTGGAAATTCATGGAAAAGCCGATGATAAATTTCAACACTAGAGTGTTCAGAATCATGTACTGGATCCCTGGTATCGGTTTTCGGTACAAAGTCCCTTACACCCCGTATAATATCGGGAATTGTGGTGGTACCTATACTATACCAGGTCAGTCTGTAAATTATTATATAAATATTTTTGGTCTACAGTTGCTCTACTCACAGTATAGTACAGTTTCCGTTTTGTTAATAGTGGTTTAGCTTGCAATTTACCTCGTGCGGGGAAGCCCTGCTATAATATTGAATTAAAACAATGACGAATGAAAATACGCCATGACATAATTGGTACGAGATGAAAACACATTTTCCTCAAATCCGCCGCTTGACAAACGTTTGTTTCGAGATACAAGAGCACTTCAGTGCGAGACAGCAATTAATATTCGCAAAGCAACTCTATTTCGCAATGCTGAGAGTTCCTTAAGTATCTTGATAGTCGGGTAAAATATTCCGTTTACAAGTTTCTGTGCTGAGGTTGTGCTGTACTAAACTGCTATCTCAGTAGCCTGATTTATTATTAAAGGTACAAAAATAAATGAAGTTTGGAAAATGTGCCAGAAGAGAAATACTTATTTTAATATCTTATTTTCCTATCAAGAAGCATATAGGGCCGGTATCCGGTAGTCTAGCACGGTCTAAAAATTCACTGCCTAGCTTGGGTTCAGATATCCGTGAGAATTTGCATACTCAAGATATTATAGATTCCTGATAGATTTTTTTATAGAAGCAGTCAAATGTTTTAATAATAATACCAGCCCTTGTTTATGTCCCTCTGATGGGCCCGGCCCTCCCCTCATTATGAGGGGGCTTAGGCCATAGTCCACCACGCTGGCCAAGTGCGGGTTGCCAGACTTCACACGTCATTCGAAAGCTAGTTAGGCTTTCTCAGACATGCAGGTTTCCTCACGATATTTTCCTTCACCGAAAGCTAGTAACAATCGCACAAAGACGATTCGCACATAATTAATTAAAGAAATCAGAGGTGCGAGCCGGGGTTCGAACCTGCGCACCTTGTTTCCAAGGCAAGCGCTCGCAAATGTATAGTGTAAATGTTCTAATAATTCTTATAAAATAAGTACAATACATCCAACCAAATATCCTTCAATACGTCCATCGTTCAAGGCATTGTATTACTCTATAATTAGTAGGTACGTATTACTAACACAAACTGCACAAGTTTGTACCGGAAAATTCTTTTCACACTCGAGAATTGCCAATTATCAAAAAGGATAAATTTTAAAGAAAACCAGTTTTTTTATTAACGTGGTAATGTCGTTGGTAAATGTCGTTGTTACATTTACCAACGATAATTATATTTATTTATTTGAGATTAGAATTAAAAAGTAACTATATTAGTTGTACAATCAAAAATCTGAAGCTACCTTTACGTCCTAACATAACTAATCTTTCATACTTTGTTTATTAAATTTTATGTTTCATCATCATCATCATCACCAGCTGGAAGACGTCCACTGCTGAACATAGGCCTCCCCCTTAGAACGCCACAATGAATGACAATTGGCTATTTGCATCCACCGGTTACCTGCGACGCTATAGTTTAAAACAATGTTACTTTTCACGTCTGTCTGTATATCGGTTAACTCCTCTCAAACCACGCAACGGATTTGTTTTAAGCGGTTTTCATCATCAGTTTTTTTACTGAAGGCTAATATTATATCAAAACTATATAAACTCCCATGAAAAGCCGGGGTGGGTTATAAATAACACAACTGAATTTTCGAAAATGTGCATCCGGATCTACAATATCCAAAGGTTGGCCCATGTCAATTAAAAATTAACGACAACGATGCATTTCCAAATTATCTCATTAAAGAAACTAAGATCCAGGAAATACTATTATATATATTATAGCTAAATGGTTAAAAAATTATTCACAAAACTGATTCAAATTCGCCGAGCTTATTTTTTATGGCAATTTACCTGTGTAAGCATAGAGAAGACGGCCGCCATGCCGACCTGGCCCACACCGACCACGGTCACCTTGTTGCCAGTGTCGTCGGTCTTCGGCTGCACCGGCTGGAACAGCTTCCCGATGGTCTCCATCTTGTCTAACAAAATAATCACAATACGTGAGAATATTGACTTGCAGTAAGGTTCAGAGGCCTTTAGGTTTGACTTCAAAAAACTGCGCACGACAGGCCCCATTCACGGTGCGACCGACAGCTATAACTGCGAGAATGTTTATGGCGTTGAACCGCCAGGCTGCCTGAACGTGACCTTGACGCCTTTAGACATCCTATTACATCACTCGCCCAATAATTGTGCATGGCGGGATGGTCGTATAGACATTTCTACAAATTCATTATAAAGACGTAAATTGTAATAACTTTTACCTAAGTTACATACGTTCTTGAATTAGGAATAATGAAGTCATCATTATGAAATAATGTCGTTCTTTGAAATTGTGGTGCAATTCAAACTAGGTAGGTAGGTAAGTGTTTAAATTGACGGTTCTGTACTTACTCATATCGAATGGTCCATATCTACATATCGAATGGTCGAAATGCAACTCATTAAGGATATGGGGAGTCCGTCAGGCAGGTGTCAGACTAATTTAAAAGCAAATCTCTCTCATCTCGTTACATCTGCCTTTTGGTAAAATCTTACCTTCATAATTTATTTTACTAATGAGTGATTTCTTGCCCTCAGCTTTGAAGTACTTAAGTACAACAAAAACTTCTAGTTTGTGTCAGAGATACAGAATTATTACGTATTTTTGCTAAGAAGAAAATATCACATGTTTATCCTTATTCATTATTTATTTTCTATCCTATACTTCTATTTTGCTTAGCAATGACTTCAATATATTTTCGTTTCGCTTTTTAGTTCGTTTTATTTTCGTTTATCATTTTCTTTGAAGTCGATTTTCTATCCTAATTATTTCAAGACCACCACCATAGAGTACACATTTTTAATATTTCGTTCTGCACTAAGAACTGCAGGCCTAAAAGGGCCACTTTTGGTGAATCATAATATGAGTAAGTTACGGCTTAATTTTTATTCGTATGGAAGCATTGACACCAAGTATGCTAACTAGTGCTAATATATGAATTGAGTAGGTATGATTGACCAGTATAATGTTTGATCATTTTACGAAAATTCCTGGAATTGCGAAAAATATGCTGGGAATACGAAATACGAATTCCTTTTAGATGAATCGCATAATGTGGCCTTTTTAGGCCCGCTGGTATAAATGTCTATTATATAACATCCAGCTAAGCACTTCTCCACCATCTCAAATGCTTCCAACCTGTCTCTATCCCTCTGTGTTAAGGCCCATGTCTTACTGCCATACAAAGCGATGCTCCAAATATAGTTTTTAATGAGCCGTTTTCTTACAGCAGTTGCTATACTGGATTTGAACAAAGTTTCTTGTTATTAAATGCCCTTTTGGCCATTGCAATTCTAACAATAATGTCAGGTGTAGATGATGGTGATGTAGGTGTAGTCGTGAGTTATTTGACTTCATAAGTATTTAAAATACTTTACTGCTACTACTGAGGTGTAATTCAAAACAATTTATCGGTTGATTGATGGAAATTTAGCAGTTGGTAAAATTTTAGTTTTCTGTCTTTCTTCCCCTATTTCTATTAAGGTTGCCTGATGTTTGTAAACCGTACCGACTTCAATATATTTTGGTTAATTTATGCTTTTTAGATCATTATCTTTGATGTCATTTTTATTTTTTATAAAAATAGTTTAATAATCATTGGATAAAAGGAAATTAAAATCGAAAAATAAGATAGTCGTTCGTTTTAGTTTCTATATTTCTATATATATATACAGTACGTTTTTCGTTAACTTCATTCAAAATATATTTAAAACAAATAACTACATATAAAACTACTTCATTAATTAATAACCTAAGGTTTACCATACCTACTCATTCTCAACCAATTATCAACTATGAGGTTTGCAAGTTTTGCATCTAATTTTTTGTGCTGCAAAATAAATATCATTGTTGTATAGTAAAATAAAAAATGGGCAATAAGATACATTCACCAATATTTACAAAATTAAGAGTTTTTAATAATAATCTTAACATTTTTAAACACATAACGATGACGAGTTGTACCTAATGCAAAAAAAAACGCAGGACGCACTCAACGGTGCATTCGATTTAACAAAATGCAAGTAGGTAATGCAAAAAAACTTAGCATTGATGGTATTAAATTAAACTTACGGTCATTGCCGTTCTGGCAGGTACCATTTGTTTCAGACATTATAGATAAATAGTTAACACTTTATAACCACTCACTAATTTTAATCAGTTACGATATAAATATCGTTACAAATATCGCTCGATAATCACACGTGCTCTCTGACCAAGCGTCCAAGATTGACTGAATGAATGAATGAATGAACGCAACCAAATTGTCCGCGTTTATATAGCAGGCAGGCAGGCAGGACATGTTGATGCGTATTATAGACAGAATTTCTCTAAGTGTTGATGCATCACATGTGCACCACAGTATCATAGCCAGTAGCCACAAAGTGCAGTCATAGCAGGCAGCAGCAATGCCATCAGTCCTAACTTCAAAAAATATGGTTGAAATTCATTGATTATATTACTTACTTAAACAATACCCAATTAGTCCCAAAAATACCTCAATGGGTAAAAAAAGGAAAAATAAATACTTGCAAAGAGTTTTTAGTAGGTAATACCATGACATTTTGTAAAAAGAGCCAGCTGTAGGGGCAAACTATAATTTGTTTTGTCAATTACTGCTGCTCTACGAAAATGTAAGATGGGCATAGAAAATCGGTTTTGAAACTTAGCGAAATTTTATATTTAGTTCTATTTATATTTTTCATATAATATGGTGAAAACTTAATCAAACCAACTACTTCCACTTGCGATTTTTTTGTAATTAATGCTATAATCAGCAAAGTATAAAGAATTTTGTAACAAGCATCGAAAAACATAACCTTCCTTCTGAGGTACCTATAAGGATAAAACAAACGTGTAACCTTACCTTAATAGAAACTTTTGAAAATGAGTCAAATTAATTCATTAAAATCATTAATTATTTTATTAGGTAGGTATTACCCTCAGCTGAGGTATTATTACCTATACCACGGTATCTATTAAAAAAATATATACGTTCTTATACAGTTGAATTGAGAACCTTCTCCTTTTTTGAAGTCGGTTAAAAAAGATTTTTAGTTTAATTTTTCCCGATTTCAATTTGCTGAAAGTTTGATGTCAAAAGTCTTGTTTACGACGCGGATGGCCGGCCGACGCGGCCCTGTAAATCTAACAGTGATGCAAAAATCTATGATATACTTTCTGGCACCGTTGATTTCATGTAAATTTTCTAATATTTATATAAGTTTTTTATCAACAACACATAATACCTTAAACATATGAAAAACAGAAATTTATTAACAAAATTTTTGTTACAGTTGTGTTGTTAAAAAATATATAAAAATATTGGAAAGCCCAGTAAGTATAATATATAAATACTTACATATATGCATTTTCATAACCAAATCTGTGGATTTTGTGCTTACAAAACTTATCCATAACTACCTACAGAAGGTCAGTCCCTAACTCCCTCTTCGACTTTGGTTTAGTAAACCAAAGTCGAAGAGGTGTGTGATTCTATGATCTTTAAATATTTACTCAAATAGCAAACCGACCCCACCCATGCTTGGATAAATAAGTTTTTTTTGACAATCCAAGAAACTGTGAATGTAGAGAGAAATATATTTCGTTTCTAAGTCAAAACTAGTGTGACATTATTGCTTCTCTCCTCCTAACTTTATGTTAATATTCTTCACCTCACAACTAAGTACTAGAATTTATTCTAGAGTTAAAAAAAATATTCCCAAAACTCCAAAGGTCCAAAAATATTGGTAAAGGTAGTCTGCATATAATATTAACAGTTTGTTTAGAAAGCGATAGTAGGTACTTACAAAGTTACAGTAGGTGGCAGTTACTGGTCTTCGTGTTGCAAGTCACGTAGTTGGTGGAACCACCGTTGTTCGTCTGGTAGAGTCGCGGCGTCTCGGTCGCCGCCGGCCGTCCGGCTTCACTCACTGTTCTCACTCAAGGTGACCTTCAACAGTTAGTTTTGGACGCCACGCCATCGCGCATGCTCGAATCAAAACCACGACTGGGGGAAAAGGCAACATAAATGTATGGACAATACGGTCCTATTTTCTGTGCGTGCGATTTTTGATACAGGACTTCATATTAAATGACTCTATCAACCTCTGGTACAATTTCAACTGTTTGCGCGTTGTTATAAGATTTCAGTTCGTATAGAACTTTGGAAGCTTTTACTGTTTAAAGTCTAGATGGTGGCTACCGCCACACCAACTAGATTTCTGAAGCATATTTCATAAATATTATGAAATATACAATACCGTGCAATATGCGTCGATGTTTGGAAACTTTTGAAGTTCATTCACCTTTAATAACATGATTCCTACTACTTTCAATGCTAGGTCATACAACCCACTATTTAACTTAATTTAGATCTAGGAACCGGTACTTGATGATAAGTTCCAAATCTCCCAATCTACTCAATTGCCGATCACATGGATCAGTTATCGCCAAACAACAGCCAAACAACAAATCTTTTACAAAAGAAAGTACGGTAAGTTAGCCCGCCTTTCGTCTTCCCCCCACTTACCCTAGTCCTATATAGACTGCTCTTCGGTCTTTGATTTCGACAACACATTTAAGACTTGAGGACCTACCTGTAAGTATATCTTTTGTAACCATTGACCTACTATTGTTTGTAAAATATATTTTTGATCAAGATTAAAATTAACAAGTATTAAGTATTTTCTTTATGTAAATTCAAACCCTCAAATTCACTTTGCGTGTAACACGTAGACATGTGTAACAGCTCCATATGTATACATTGTTATGTATATTATATATTGTTGTATATATTTGGTTATTATAGTCTCCTTGAAAGGCAGGATAAGTTGACATTCAAACGACCTCTATAACATACGGATGAATCACGGGGTGGACGAACCCGAAATCATGTATACGATAGAAGGATATAATAAATTCTCAAACTTATTTTGCCAACTACAACTAATAACTAGAAATGTTTTGATTATAATGATTAACCATCCGTTAAACGCATATTATCCTTATTTCAGAATTTAGACTAATATTTGCATAAAATATCATTGTTTGCAGCGCACATTGCTATGATTTCCTGTAGAACCAGATTTTAGTTTGAAATATTGTAAATATCGTAAAAACATAATTGATTGCCTTTTACAAATCAGCAACCAACCCAGACACAGAATCATTGCCCCCAATTGGGCTTTCTACCGCCCGGCCGCACCCGGGGCGGGCGGCGGCTTGTTTTACGAGAGCATGTACACTGTGTATGTCTGTCTATTTACACTCATGAAAGGTAAGTTTGTTTTATGGGCAATCGCCCATATAGATTAACATTATGTATGTTACAATTACGCATTTTTATTAATATTATATACTTACCTACATACATACGCGTCGCATACAGGACCTCCTATTTTGAAGTCGGTTAAAATCTGAATCTTTACATGACAATAGCCCAACAAAAGTGCAAAACCTACATATATAATTCTGTAAAGAGTAGCTATATGTATTTTAATGTAGGGAGTCATTCAACCCAGCTTTATAAATAACATTTTAAGAGCGACAATTTAGCAGAACATTGACTCGATGCATGTATGTACGTATGTTAGTTTTAATGTTATATGTCAGTGATCAGTAAAAGCTTTTTACGACTTGATTATAAAACACCGAAATTCTTCTATTATGTATTTTTAGATATAATTTAAATATTTTATAATACCAGCTCGCCCAAAGTGGTTTAATTAACCATTATTTATGTAACTTGCGTGTGTGTGAGTGGCAAACGAATGCTAGTATGGGCAATGTCTTTTTTATAATTGTAATTTATTATACTGCACTCTGCACTCCTCCATATAAATTTTATCTGTGCTACAATAATCTGTAACTACTTACAAATAATTACTTCGATTTATTATGTAAAAGATTACAGCTGATAAAGTTTAAGTAAAATTTGGATTTAGATTAGAGATTGGATTAGATATAGTCTTCTCCGGCATTAATATTATTAAAATATCGACGATGTTATTGCACTTTTAAAAGTTTAGTTTAATGGAACTAAGTATTTATTGTACTAGTATAATAGTGTCCTCCTGACATAATGGCACAAAATACTGCAGTATTTTGTGATAATGGGCACAGCGGCCAATCTTTCACAATAAGATCAGACATCTCCGCGAGAAATATATAGTAGGTAGTACACACGCACATTAACATGTACCTATAATTTTACTTTCCAGACACTAACGTCATCGACCTGTATAACCAATAAAGAGCAGCTACACAAAATTATACCTCGGGATTTGAACCAGCAGACTCCGGTTTGCAAAGCGAGCAGTTTTCCGCTGCGTCACGAAGGCTAGAAATACCTTATAATTATTGCACTACATACCTAACTAAGTACCAGTGTATTTGGAGTTTTAATATTTTTATTGGGCATTAGACTCTGGAACGGCACACGCACGCAACTCTTCATAGATTTGTCGCAATTGACCTTCACACTGAGGTTTGTGACGTTCGGTGACCCGAAATATCATCCAACGACCCATTCGTTCATCTCATATAAATAACTAACATGGCATTACGTCTATGTATGGCATCCGTTTGTTTACAACATTATTTGAAATATGTCGTCAGAAATTACGAAAAATCCTTAACACATAGGTAAGTACCTACACATATTCCGGTACAAAGCGAACAAAAGTGTATCTTACTCGTATATCTTAATAATTTTTAGCTATAATTAACCATTCTGAATTTAATAGCTAACCTTTTATCATTATTTCCTGTATTTGTCGAATTATATGTATTTTAATGGTCATAAAACTCGTACTTAGATAGGTAGGTACTTATTTTTTATCTTCAATACACGGGTCGTTATTATATTTTTAGTATGGACGTGAGCTGCTTGGTTTTTTAGAGAAGCTCCGAGTCCAATGGAGAGAGCTATGCTCGGAGTTTCTTTGCTCGATAGAATCCGAAATGTGGAAATTTGCCGAAGAACTAAGGTCACCGACATAGCTCTCAGAATCTGCAAGTTGAAGTGGCAATGGGCAGGCCACATCGCTTGGAGAATCGATAACCGTTGGGGAAGAAAGGTTCTCGAGCTGCGACCACGAACCGGAAGACGCAGCGTAGCGTAGGCAGGCTAATTGTCATTCATTGTGGCGTTCTAAGGGGGAGGCCTATGTTCAGCAGTGGACGTCTTCTAGCTGATGATGATGATGGACCAAGGAGGTATTATTTTGGCAGTATTGTGTACCTACTACATTATGAATAATCTTTGAAAGAAAAAACTGTCCCGAAAAAATGTAGCAATGACTAAAGGAAACGTACGAAATGGAAGACGCCTTCCCATTCCTTTATTTATTTATAGGTGGTAAGTACGCATTAATACACTAATTTACTCAGAAATACTCTTTACTATTATGTGCTTATTAATATTTTATCCAACGTAATATTCAAGTTATGTACTCAAAACCCTTCAAAACCAACCAGTACTCTGATGTATGAGTACTCTAATAACAAACATCATTCGCATGCCTCTTTAAAAAAACAAAACATAAGTTTTTGAAAACTTTTTTTTTTTGAATTTTTTTTACTTTTTTTTCTATTAAGTATAAAACAAAAAAACACCAATTTTTTTCAGGGACCATACTGCCAAGTCTTCATTGATTCTATTTATTCATTATTTTACCGACCGAAGAGATTAGATAGAAATCGATTTTTAAGCAGATTTAGTAGGCCGTAATACATTGTTAGTTGTACCACAAAATACATATAATAAGTTGTACGCATGCCCATAGGAGTTATTTGAATTAATTGAGCGCTAATATATTATCTGTTTTGTATTATAGTTTGGGGGTTTAAACTTATTTTAAACTTCCATGAGTTTAGATAAGGTAGTGTATGGAACTGCACATAATTACGTACCTACTTATTAAAATACACACATCAAAAGTGTCTAGGGATCAAGCATTTTTAAGCGGATTTCTTGAGATTGAGATGTGGCTTTGTAATAAATTTATGATTTTATAAATTTATATGGATCCTTTTTGGTGCATTTCATAATTTGAATCAGGAACTGTGAATCAAATTCGAGTAAAAGATGAAAATCAGCTGTCAATATTTTCCCTATAAAAACATACAACGCATTGAAGACATTATTAGTGCTACTGTTTCCCTACTACTGATTAAAACCAACGTTATTATGGAGCGGCGACGTCATTTAAGCAGGGAAGAAATGCTCAGAGCCGTGGGAATGATAGAAGCTGGTTCCCGGCAACGTACTGTGGCTTTAGCTCTGAATACAAGTCAGAGTGTTATCAGTCGACTTTGGACACGTTACCGAAGCACTGGTACCGTGGCTGAGCGCCATGGAGGACGGTATCGCTGCACCACACGGAGACAAGACCGATATATTCAAATCTTAACTCGAAGAGCTCCAACAATAACTGCCATGATGTTAGCCGTGAGGCTTCATCACTCTTCAGGGAACTTAATTAGCGACCAAACAGTCAGAAACCGCTTGCATGAAGTGAACCTTCATTCCCGAAGACCGCTACGGGTACCACCTATAGCAATGCACAATCGTAGGATTCGATATCAATGGGCTCTTGAACACAGAAATTGGGCAGAAGAACAATGGCGTTTCGTGTGCTTTTCTGATGAGTCTCGTTTTGGTATGAGACCGGATACAAGACGTATACGACACTGGAGAACCCCTGGACGCCAACAGCGATTAAAATCCTGCCAGGAAGTCCATCCTTATAGTGGTGGAACCATCATGGTATGGGCGGGTATTTGGATCGGCGGAAGAACTGAGTTGATTTGGATCAGAGGCAACCTCAACGCTCAAATTTATGCTGAGACGATTGTATCAGACGTCATCGTTCCTCTACAAGTGCAAATCGGTCCCTTATTTCAGTTAATGCATGATAATGCACGACCGCACACCGCAAGAGTTGTAAGACAGACTCTCGCCGCAGCTAACATCAATGTCCTGCCCTGGCCTGCTCAGTCGCCAGACTTGAACCCGATTGAGCATGCATGGGATATGCTACAGAGAAGAGCTCTGCCGAATATGGAGGGTATCCAGTCGCAAGAAGACCTTTTTTTGTTGTTGCAACGAACATGGGCGGCCATTCCACAGCGTGATTTGGATGAACTCATTTTGAGTATGCCAAACCGATGTTCTTGTGTTGTTAGTGTTCGCGGTAGAAACACGGATTATTAATTGTTTAAGTTACCCAATAAAATTTTAAAGAAAACTGTTATTTCAGTCTTTTTTTCGAACTTTTGTGTTAGTGGTTCAAATGTCAAAAATCCCTTTATTAGGAAAATGGCAAATTTCTTTATTAAGGCAAAGGTGACTTGGTTTATCGTTACTGTGACAAACGAAAACACTTTATTTGATGAATCCTTAAAGAAAATTTTAATTAATATCAATCAGGAGAAAAGTTATTGCAAAAATATATGTTGATCCCTAGACACTTTTGATGTGTGTATATACTGGCGAATTGTGAATCTCCTCATTTCTTGAAGTCGGTTATGAACACTCGTGTTCATAAGTAGTAGTTGTTAGCGCACACTAGCTCAGAGAACCTGTTTCAGAAGAATCTCTACACTGCCCATAGATAATACACTATGCGCCTAGTGCTGCACTAGAAGCAAAAGGAATGACTGATGACGCCAGAGTCCTTCGAGCTCTTCGAGGGTCCTTCAGTTGCACGCAGCATTGATTATAGTTTCACATAGCACTAAAGTAAAGCGACTATAATCATGAAAGACCATAATCGTCGCTGGTTGGTACACAACTGTACTCGACAGTGAAGTTAACTTTTAAGAAGAAAGTATTTTTTTTAGATTGCATTTGATTGAAGCAGTGTTCACTCACACGTTCACGCTAATAGAGATCAGTAAGTGGTCATAGTCCAGAATTTATGCCTGCTTATCATCACGCTAAGTCCCCAGGGTAGGCAGAGGAAGCTGAGCAGCAAGCGCCCCTTTTGTCACGAGTCTCTATTGTTGCGTCAACATGTTTATATCATTATAATACATATCTTATACGGTTTTTTAACTCCATCAAGCATCACCAGCAATTAGAACGTACGTGCAATTGGGCTATTTCATCATTTTTGCATCAGGCATTAGCAATTATAGAACATCGTACCTACAATATGGTAGGTATTTAGTGTTACCTCTCTTCATTGCGACATAAAAATGAATATGACAAAATATTTAATATCTTTGGTAACATATTCTCAACCATTTTTGCCAAGCTGCCCCAAGATCCAACATACCTATATACAGTAGCGGCTCCAATAGCTTATCCCCCCCCTATCATGACTTACGCGAGTGTAGTTTTCGCGCACGCCGCCCGCACCCATATCGATAGCCTCCAGGTTATCCAAAATCGTTTCCTCCGACGTGCCGTCGGTGCCCCGTGGTACATGCGGAATGTAGATCTGCATTCCGATTTCAAGTTAGATCCCCTTCGTAAGTTCCTCAAAGAAGCGTCGAAACGCTACTTTGAATCCGCGTCCCGTCACGCGTTTAATCCGCGACGCCGCCGATTACGCCCCTAGTCCTTCTGACTCGCGCCGCAGACCACGGCACGTACTGCTCGACCCTCCTGACCCCATGACGGTCCTATTGGACCGGGATGCGCCGAACCCTCCCCGACAACCGTATGCTACACTAGCTATCAGACACCGGTCTCGCCGGCGAGGCCGAAGGGTCGTACGTATGCGACCTCAACGACGTGCATCACCCCACTGAGTTTCTTGCCGGTTCTTCTCAGTGGGGGCGCGTGAACCGGTGGTAAACTCAGCCCTCTCTTAAGCGACAGCCCAAGCCGAGGCCGTGCCTCCCTGAGGTGCCCTTGAGCTCGTCGCTACTTCTGCCGTAAAGGCTAGAGCGCTTTAAGCGCTCGCCTCCTATTGTCCGGTGAAGCTGTAATGGCCATCTGCGGCCAACAGCGTCTATCATTCCCAAAAAAAATAAAAAAATATTGCTTATTCCCCCAAATGCATCTGTGTCCTTTAATGAATAATCTCAAACTAATCTCGAATTATTATGTAAGTATATAAAGTACCTAATAGTAGGTACGTGTACTACCTAACCTACAGTTCCTACAATTGTTATCACTTTCACATACGTATTTATATTTATTTCTTTGGCACGGCCTTGGAGTATTTTAACATATGAAACATTCGAGACGACTATGCTATGGTAGCTCAAAGTTATTATAATATTACTTATTACGGCAAACTATGAAAGAAAGTAAAAGGTTTTCAAAAAGATTTAAAAGACTGCCATTAGTAAGTATATTGTATTTTCTTAACCGACTTAAAAAAGAAGAGGAGACTCGAAGGTCGGAGGAGAGAGGTTTCGTATTAAGTTTCTTACTTTTAAAAACATCATTATGGGAATCAAATGAAAGGTCTTAACGATACGATTTGAAATACGTATGAGTAAGTACATGCACTTAGAGTAGGTACCTACTTTATAATGTAATGTATCACTTCGTTGCAGTCAGTTCTCTGTGTATCTATTTAAAATGTAGGCTAGTCTAAACAACTTTGTGTACCTACATTTATATTAGTTTTCAGAACATCGATATCTAATTTTGCAGTTGCAGAATCATTGCGCCATCCGTTGTTATCTACGTGAGCCGGTGTGCGTACCTACGTCACTAATTACACTGAGGCCAGCCCCCCGTGATGTGGTGAGTCACTGCCACGCAGCCACAGCTGCCGCGCCCCGGCGGCCGCCGGTTCCTGAGAATTGGTGTACGTGCACACAGTCAGCAATACCGGCGCGTGTAAAATAAATGTTTCAATCTTTATATAGCGACTCATCATAGATTACGGTATTTTTAACCCACTTCCTGTGTATGTATATTTCTATGGCACTTCCTAAAACAGGTATATGGATAACGTTCACTCACAGATCAAAACAAAACAGAACATTAAATTGCGTCATATGATTGTCTTTAGATTCTGCCTATGCCCCATCTAGTTATGGACAAGACCTTTATAAGATTTAAAGAAAATAGTTAAAGTCCTTCAGTTGTGGTGGATACCTACCTAATGAAACGGATAAACGGGAAAGGCAAATTGTCCTCGTAGTGATCTATTGTGCCAATTTTGCGTTGCCTTGTTGGATTTCCCATTGTACTGATTCGTATTCTAAGTATAATGCACTTTCCACGGAGAATTATAACTTTTTAATTCCAATAGGTGTAGTAGGTATTTTCAGTAACACTGTCAGCTTGAAAAAGTGTTTTATGAAAGATCTTTTACGTTTTCCTATTGACTTTTGCGTTTTCTTCTGTCTACTTTGCAAGGGTTATGCGTAACTGTCAGTACCTACGTACTTAGTACGTAATAAATATACATGATTGTTGTGTTAACTTCAGCCGATCTGACGAGAGAGTGCATGTGTTATTTTTATCGCAAGCCTGAAATTAAATTCGCGTGCTAATGTGACTTTTATTTTTGGTGCGTGCATAATGCGGACGCCGTTGACCTCACCACAAAATAATCAGTGTACAGAAGTCTAGCTCATGTACTTATGCTCACTTTTTAACCCCCGACCAAAAACGACGGGAGTTCTAGGTTTGACGCCTATTTTCGAAAGTCTGTCTGTATGTAGCATCGTAACGCTCAAACCAGTGGACGGATTTAAATGCGTTTTTTTTTGTATTTGAAAGTTAGTTTAAGCGACATGGTTCTCAGCTATGTTTCATGAAAATCGGTCCAACCGTTGAAGACCATCAACTATTTTCCGAGTCGAGGTAGGGATATTTCGTGTACAATAGATGTTTTTATTAGGTAAGTACTTCTATTAGTCCGAAAGATCTGATATTTGGAAGATAGGTATGTAAATCCGATGATACTAAATATAATGGTAACTTTCATCAGGGTCTGATGATGATCAGTAAGAAGGTAGTAACAGGATCTCGGCCATAATAAACCTAAACACATCGAGTTGGATAGGTCTGGACGAGTAGTTGCTAGAAAAATGGTTATCAGGGTCTCGATTTGGCCTGTCGTACAACAGTCGTGGGACGCCAGCATTACATTTTTTAACCGACTTCAAGGGAGGTTCTGTATTCGACGCGTATGTAGGTAATATTAATAAAAATGCGTAATATTTACGTTAGTCTATGTGGGCTTTTAAACAAATGTACCAAATTTCATGAGTATGTATGTAGGTTTGTTCCTTGATTTCTATGAAAATATAAATCCGATTGCGGTAATTCTTTTTGTAATAGTTTTAGTTTCCTTCAACTTACTCGGGCAAGAGTACAAGTTTCATCAAAATTGGTTCAGTAGTTTACAAGATAATTATAGACTGTTTATATTTGCAGTAACCGTTCGTGTTGCGTGATAGTTTCGCACACATTCGGACAGATAAAATGATAGATAATAGTAACCCGCATTTTCCTTATAATTAGAGTGATTTCATGACCATATTCCCAGAAAGTTTATTGCTTTTTAGATCATTATCTTTGAAGTCGGTTATTATTTTTTCTAAAAATAGTATATTTTAGCCTGAGTTTCCAGAACTTGAAGTTCCTTATGTGGATATAATTATTGTCTTTGATTCCCAAAGAATTTGGAATTTGTAGATTCCAATTCTGGCAGAAACGTCAATCATACAGTAAAGACGTTTTGATATTTAAGGCCCATTTACATGGAATAAAATTCTCGCAGTTTGGAGCGTGAAGTCGAATTGCTGCTATTGTAAAGGATAATCGTTTTAAAACTCGCCGATATTGACAATCTTTGCAGCATGTTACTTTATGTTTCCAGTTTGTTTTTGGAATATAACTTATTACGCAATATATTTGGAGGAAAACAATAAGTAGGTGCATTTATATTCAAACCTTACAAAGAGTTCTTTAATTTAATTAGAATCACTGCTCTTGTTTTAGACATAATTTAATGTTATCCTTTTTTATTGTGATCATTGTTTACTATTCTGCAGATTACTACTATAATAAGTATACATTATAAAAGCATAAAAAGCCCCACAGTGTACAAACAAAATGGACTTAAATTACATTATACGACAAAAAAATGTCCGTTTATTTCAGCAAAGAATCGATCATCTATTTTTTACCACTACCATAACCCCGGTTATGGACCCTTAACAACCCATTATCTTAACCTAGCTCGACATCCTCGGTCACCGTTAAGGATTGTTATGTAGTTAATTAAATAGATAATCGATTCTTTGCTAAAATACACGGACGTCTTTTTTCGGCGCACTTGGGCCTAAATCTATTTTATAACTCGTTTGATACTCATTTAAGTATAGATGTTTTTTGGAAGTAAATAAAATACAAAATGGTGGCTGCCGTCCGCCAAAACTTTTTGAAAAAATATACGTACCTACCTACGTATAGCCTGTGTCACGCCCACAACTGAAACAAGTCTAGACATATTATACGTCAAAATCCATCTAGCCATTTAGGCTGTAGACCGTAGCAAAGAAATAGACGTATATACCTACATACTTAGATACATACATACCTACATACTTAGATACACACATACACACACTCGAAAAACATAGCCCTCTTCCAGGGGTTGTCGAGCAAAAATGGAATAATGAACAGTCTAGTGCGGCGCTCTGGAATAGCACAAAATAATGATTTTGTGCTATTGTGTATGTGGTCCTAGTGTAAACCGGCCATAAAAGTCAGTCGACCAATATTTTGGTGAATAACTTTTGACTTTTATTTTTATATATGCAGTTTGTGTAAAATTAAATCAATACATAAATTACTAGATATTTTTTTATCATGCACAAACATATTACCAGGTTTTCACTAACTCTTTCTAATGTTTTCTCATTTAGTGTGAAATCACCGTATAATAATAACAGCAATTCTTTGTTTTGTAAGTAGAATTAAAATATCTATCTATTTACTAATTTAGGCTAGTTGATATAAAGATGTTCCTTGCCCCAAAAAGAGTTTAGCAGAGGTGCACAGATACTTACACCTTTATATTGTTTTCGTGGGGAAACCTTCGATAGGTCTGCGGGACCTGTGGGGTTAACTGGGGGCGCAGATACACCCACAGTAACCCTTATATCCGTATGTATATACCTATTCTCATTTTGACGAGTTTTTGTTACACTTAATTTTATCGTAAGGTTAGGTAACAATGCAAAGACCTAACCTGGTGCAAAATGTTACAGATACAAATGACAAATCTGGGCACCACGTTGTACGGTCGCGCGCTTACACCTCAAATTCCTTTTCTGAAACAACCAAGGATAAGCTCTTCTCGAAGATGGCATCAAAGAATAAGATGGCCAACAATAAGATTACTGTGGTCGGACCCTCTGCCCTGGCCGCCGCTGCGGCTTTCACTCTGCTTGCTCAGGTCAATTCATTGTACCCATTTACTTACGAGGATTTCTGACGAAGTATCATTACACGGAACACACACCACATTCCATTAAACTGATTATAAAGAGTGGTAAAAAAACCCCTGAACGAACCGTGAGGGTATTCGGTGAATCGATCGATACCTACGTACGATTATAATGTATGTTTCTCATTTGTTGAATATCTTTTTTAAATTTTTACCAGAAATACAAGATCGGATTCGTATTACTTGTATTTGGATTTTTTTATTAGAGAATACCTACCAAGACGGCATTTAGGATACAGCCAAATGTTGTGCAGGCCAAGTACACAGACCAAAAAATTACAAATTAGGTGAACATTGGTATAATAAATTGTGGTAGTGGCTTATTATTATTTAGGTAGGTATATCTTTTAAGATCTAGGGCTTCGGAGCTTCGCCCGGTCTTTGTTTTCCTTTACGTGGGAACGAATTCAACACGTAGAAGCCCTATTCAAGAATTAGTTGGCCTGCATTACCTACCGGGGATCAACCACTAAAAATGTTAAAAAATATACAGTCTGGAGGTGTAGGAACTATTGTTAGAACGTAGGATTCAAGTCTATTTCTTCAACATTTAGTGGACTGGAAGCTGGGCAATTTCGAAAGGCCGGGGTCACTTGCCTTGCATTACTCGTGGTAAACTTATCATAGTTTAGGCAACTGGTGACTAGTCACCCACTAGCTGGGCCCTCTAAATGGCTGTCAGAAGACAACAGAGAGCAACGCTGGTGTCAGGGGTGTCGAGGAGGCTGTTCATTCTCACCCGGTTAATGGGGACATTATGCCCTTTAACACGAGCATATCACTCTAACGACTCCCTTTACTCTTGTGGGGTGAGGACGCGTTAGATTTGCCACGACTTCACATGGCTATGGTTTTGCTTTATTCTACAGTGTTAACCCTTCCTCATAGAGCTCAACCTCCGTTATAGAGTCTGTAACAATATTATATTTGATTTCTATAGAATGTTAACAATGAGATTTGTATGATTGATATAAACGACGACCGACTTCGCGGCGAGAAAATGGACTTACAGTTCGGATCTATGTACCTTCAGAACGCGAAAATTATTGCTAGTAAAGGTATTTTTACGCTTTATAGAGCGTCCAACCGATTATTTTCTTTTTGACAGCACCAATAGAACGTAACTGCGTCATGTTACGCAAAAGTTCACTTTTAAAAGTTCACTTTAAGTGAACTTTTAAAAGTGAACGTGTTACGTTCTATCGGTGCTGTCAAAAAGAAAATAAACGGTTGGACGCTCTATAATAAATAACATTTTTGTCACAAACTTAGAACAGTAAAGTACCTAGGTAGAAGTAGATTGTATAATATGCGAAGGTGCGCGATAGACTAACTTGTAATTTTTATTTAATTTGACCTTAATACTATTTAGTAGACCTAAATGAGAAATTATCATGCAATATTATATGAACAGAACCTCTTTTTGAAGCCGGTTATGAATACGTCATCTTAGCGAACTTATTAAAAAGTAGATAATATAAAAATTGAACCGACTTCAATGTATAAAATAATTAAAATATTATAGAAGTTAGTGTTAGCGTACCTGCTGTGTATATTTGGCACCAACAAGTGGCGTGATTACTTATTGAACCAGGCTAACTTGTATATAAAATACATTTTCAGATCATGCTGATTCAGCGGATTCTAAAATTTGCGTAATCGCAGCCGGCACCCCGCAGGGTAAATACGAGGTTTACTCGGACTACGTCACGAGAAACGCGGGCATCGTACAAGCAGTTGTTCCATCGGTTATTATGTCAAATATTTATAAAATACATATATGTGTGAGTGTGATATTTCCTAGGCAGTTCTTTTATCAAGGAACCGCTCAGGTACTTACCTGATCTACCCCATCGCAGTGTCAGACTTAATAACTAATGTCTCGGATGACGAGCGGCCGTGCAATGCAGCTGTGCATTGGCAGGTGCGCATCGTTTACCCTTATCTGATGTCTCGTCAAGATTCTAATAAAGATCTCTTGCGGCAGGTATTTACATACATCGTATAGGTGTTCACATAAGGATATCACGTTTGATACATACCTACTCAATTTCGTCCTCAGATAATGAAACATAGTCCGAACGCTATCCTCATAGTGGCCTCCGAGCCAGTGGACGTCCTGACCCATGTGGCGTGGAAGTCCAGCGGGCTTGCGATGCACCGCGTCATGGGCACTGGAACCAGCCTGGACTCCGATAGGTTCCGGTACATGGTGGCTGAGCGGCTAGGAGTCGCACCCGGCTCATGTTATGGCTACATTATTGGCCAAAGAGGAAAAACTAGTGGTACAGATATACCTATCTAATGGAAATTCAATAACGATTTACTTTAATTTGATGTAAAGTATCGCGAGTAGGTACCTACTTAGTTATCTCAGAGCGGCGTGGTGTTATTTGAAACAGTGCATATCTTTAGTACCTACCTTTTTTTTTTGTTTTTACGCGGAGGAAATCTTCCAAAGATCCCCGGGAGTTGTGGGGCTCGACCGGGGTATGTGGGATTCTTACCCACTAAAACCCCCGCGGCTGTCGCATCGGCACATGAGAGGGGGGACCCCAGGGCTCTCCGGTGGAATCTGCACCAGGGGCCCCTCAGTGCCTTGCCTTTGAGCCCGCCGCCGGGGCGCGCATTGTAGCCCCCCGGGAACCAGTCACGGTGCTCACGGGGACGGGGGTCGCAACCCGCCGCCGTCCTCCTCGGAGTCGCCGCCGTACTCAATGGACGTTCAAAGAGCCCACACCCCGAACGTCCAGCGACTCCGAAGATATCTTTAGTACCTAATGCAACTACTTATTCATTCACGTACTTAAGTACCTATATCGCGGTTTATTTTCGAATTTATTTTACCGAATTTACATTACGGGAGAGTCGCGGTAGATATCTAAGAGTAGGTACCTAAGTGATCATAGTTGTCTTAGGTTTTTTATTTATTATTGTTAGTTTGATCTACAGTACAGTATTTTAATATTTCACACTAGAGTTTTTTATTTTAGATGTACTTAAGTACTTACTTACCTAATTGCTAATTGCACAATTCTTGGTAGAAATCTGTTTTCTTTTACGAAGATTTGCTGGTTTTCATGTTTATTTCAACGTGTAATATTTTCCTAAATATCAAACATTATCATTGAAATTATAATTCATTTTTATTAACGCATATTAGTCGTGTGTATACTTTAAGTTCTTATTTTACGGCCGGCAGTGCCCGTGTGGTCCAGTGTGAACGTCGCGGGCATCCGTCTCACCGAAATCAACCCACATATATGCACTGTAACTGACCTCGAGGACTGGGAGAGTATTCACAAGGAAGTGGTAAAGAGCGACGAAACGCTGCACAAACTAAAGGGCTACGAGTCGTGGGGCATGGCACTTATCATAGCGAACCTGTGCCACAGTATCCTCAGCAATGCGCATAGTGTCCATGTCGTGTCCACATACGCGAAGGTATTTATACTATTTTTAACAGTGGAACACTAACAATATACAATGTAATCCTTGCGAACAAACTCATAAAAGCAGCAATCAGTACTTCATTTATATAAAAAAATATGTAACGTACTTATGTATGTTGGGAAGCGCTGATGAGGGAGGACCGATGATCCGATGAAGCGAGGAGTTATGCTTAGTTGGGCCGAAGCCTCCATGGATGATGATAATTATGTTCTATTTTTCTTTACTAACATGATTCGGGTACGGATCCCGTCACCGTCTCTCGCGTTTATTAGATAATCGCAGCACGTAGGGATAGATCGTCGTGCTTCCAAGGATATTGTAACGAACTCGTTCACAGTTTACCGTGCGCCGCCTATAGGTACTTTACATTTTGTGTACTTTTCGTTATGTGTTCTAGGGTGAGCATGGCATACTTGACGAGGTATTCGTGTCATTGCCATGTGTGCTAGGCCGCGCCGGCGTCACCGAAATCCTACGGCAACAGCTGACGGAGACAGAACACGCACTCCTGCGCAAGTCTGCGGAATCTGTTGCCAAAGCGCAGGAGTCCATTAAAATTTTAGATCAGTGTGTTAGGCATTGATTGTTTGTTAGACGCGTATATTAATGTTGTTTGATACTTTTATTATTGAATATATACATATTTTTATTACGAGGCTTTCATTAGGTATAAGGTTACAAGTTAGTTACAACATACACACATCAAAAGTGTCTAGGGATCAACATATATTTTTGCAATAACTTTTCTCCTGATTGATATTAATTAAAATTTTCTTTAAGGATTCATCAAATAAAGTGTTTTCGTTTGTCACAGTAACGATAAACCAAGTCACCTTTGCATTAATAAAGAAATTTGCCATTTTCCTAATAAAGGGATTTTTGACATTTGAACCACTAACACAAAAGTTCGAAAAAAAGACTGAAATAACAGTTTTCTTTAAAATTTTATTGGGTAACTTAAACAATTAATAATCCGTGTTTCTACCGCGAACACTAACAACACAAGAACATCGGTTTGGCATACTCAAAATGAGTTCATCCAAATCACGCTGTGGAATGGCCGCCCATGTTCGTTGCAACAACAAAAAAAGGTCTTCTTGCGACTGGATACCCTCCATATTCGGCAGAGCTCTTCTCTGTAGCATATCCCATGCATGCTCAATCGGGTTCAAGTCTGGCGACTGAGCAGGCCAGGGCAGGACATTGATGTTAGCTGCGGCGAGAGTCTGTCTTACAACTCTTGCGGTGTGCGGTCGTGCATTATCATGCATTAACTGAAATAAGGGACCGATTTGCACTTGTAGAGGAACGATGACGTCTGATACAATCGTCTCAGCATAAATTTGAGCGTTGAGGTTGCCTCTGATCCAAATCAACTCAGTTCTTCCGCCGATCCAAATACCCGCCCATACCATGATGGTTCCACCACTATAAGGATGGACTTCCTGGCAGGATTTTAATCGCTGTTGGCGTCCAGGGGTTCTCCAGTGTCGTATACGTCTTGTACCCGGTCTCATACCAAAACGAGACTCATCAGAAAAGCACACGAAACGCCATTGTTCTTCTGCCCAATTTCTGTGTTCAAGAGCCCATTGATATCGAATCCTACGATTGTGCATTGCTATAGGTGGTACCCGTAGCGGTCTTCGGGAATGAAGGTTCACTTCATGCAAGCGGTTTCTGACTGTTTGGTCGCTAATTAAGTTCCCTGAAGAGTGATGAAGCCTCACGGCAGACATCATGGCAGTTATTGTTGGAGCTCTTCGAGTTAAGATTTGAATATATCGGTCTTGTCTCCGTGTGGTGCAGCGATACCGTCCTCCATGGCGCTCAGCCACGGTACCAGTGCTTCGGTAACGTGTCCAAAGTCGACTGATAACACTCTGACTTGTATTCAGAGCTAAAGCCACAGTACGTTGCCGGGAACCAGCTTCTATCATTCCCACGGCTCTGAGCATTTCTTCCCTGCTTAAATGACGTCGCCGCTCCATAATAACGTTGGTTTTAATCAGTAGTAGGGAAACAGTAGCACTAATAATGTCTTCAATGCGTTGTATGTTTTTATAGGGAAAATATTGACAGCTGATTTTCATCTTTTACTCGAATTTGATTCACAGTTCCTGATTCAAATTATGAAATGCACCAAAAAGGATCCATATAAATTTATAAAATCATAAATTTATTACAAAGCCACATCTCAATCTCAAGAAATCCGCTTAAAAATGCTTGATCCCTAGACACTTTTGATGTGTGTATTTCAACAATCTATCATCACAAAAAAGGCATAATTTGTATACTTATAACCAAGAGTTTATACTCAAATAACCTTATTTCATTTATGTAACCTTGATAGGTTACATAAATGAATGTAATATGATTATTACATCATCGATATACATCGATGTATTACATAACAAACAAATAAAATTTTACAATAAACCTTTTTAATTTCGCAAATTATTTGACAGACTAAGTCAATGGAGGCAATACATTGTCAGAACGTCAGAACCACTATATGGTCAGAACTCAGAAATAATTTGCTTCTGTTAGACGAAGATTAATAATGTGAATACGAAGAGAAATTGGTTTATTTTATTGGCAATTATCATTTAATTGTATATTTTAATTTATAGAAACCAAAAGTATGAGTACTTGGAGGATGGCTGGACTCAAGTAAGTATTTCTATAGTTGTGCCAGTGTGACTCTTCCTAAATATCTGGTACCTAAGACAAGCAGTGGCGCATTTACATCCAAACTTAGATTAAGTAGGGAGGGAAGTTGAGATTAACTTGAAAATTGCGCCACTGACTAATTTTAGTAGTTAGTGAAAGAAATTACAACCACAGTAATCACTGGGTTAAGCCTAAAACATAATGTGAGTTGAGTTGCGGAAAAGCTTGATGTTCACTTAGATAGATATCGCTATTCTTCAGTGTAACCCTCAGTCTAGTCAATGGCAAAAATATGGAGAGGTTAGCTCCGGTTGTACCTAGTAGCTATAGCGTAACAAGGTTTTGGGTCATACAGTACATATTTTTGCCCAGGGTGTCAGGTGGAGGTTGCTTGCTACCTACTTAATACTTTCGTTGCTGCGCTAATATTTTCTAGTCATACATATGACCACCACTATAATTTGCAAGAATTTGCAAGAGTCCTTGGCCGTACGAATTAGTAGGATAGACCCAAATGCATATATTTCTGAAGAAGACGCGATAAATAATTAGGACGCGTGGCGAGTTCTAGGCATCCAGTATGCAAGTCTAATAAACACGCGAGGCGAGTCCTTTGCAGCGAACGTGTTAAATGTTGTAAACTAAGTAGTTTCAACTGAAGGTCACTGAGACTACCGCCACAGATCCCGCTACCCAATGGTGGCGAAGGGGTTAGGTATTGATTTGTGAAAAAGTCATAGCTTTTGCTAGACCGCAACGCTGAGGCTAAATTGAGCCCCCAATTACAATAATTGAACCAACTCTCCCCTTCTCCGACCACGCCTGACTGAACTCCGCGGCAATGTCTGTCACGTACGTCGTTGTCTAGCTATTTCCCGCACTGCTGTTACTTTCATCTCCAGTCTTCGTCGCCGTAAAATCACGCACTCGGAAGTACGACTCCTAAGGTGTCTTTCAATTTGCAGTTACGTGAATTATTCAAATATAGCAGCGAAAGTGCTGCGAAAATCCCTGAAGAGTAACTTGAGAGATGAGGCGTCTAAGCGGGACCAATCACAAATTAAATGCTATTATTGGTCTGGCGGGGAAGTGCTGCGTAAGTTATGGCCAAACCTATTAATACCTAGTAAAAATAATATTGCCCGCCTGACCGATGATGATATAGTATCATCGAGAGAGTCAACCAATCGTGCAGGAGATTATTATAGTGAGTGTGGTTTGCGCGTTTCAAACTGATACTTACCTACCGAATGAAAAATATCTCTTTAATTTCCTCTTATGACCAATAAATAGTAAGGGGTGGAAAAAACTTAAAATTCACTTTGCCCTAAAACTTCACTTCGCGGTCCCAAGCGTTCGGATAGAAACTTATGGTTTGTTGTTAAGAATAAGAGATCTAGGGGGACCCATGACCGAGCGGCAACGAGCAGGCTTCTCAATGGAGGCCGCCTTACGGTCCGATGGTAGTTTTTCGAAATTATTTTATGTAAGAGCCTCTGACGGGCCTACCTACACGTAGGTAACAAAGAAATTTTTCGAGACTGCGAGGCGTAGTTATTATAGCTATCTAATGCTTAATTCCAACATTTTCAGCTCTGGGACAGAAGCTTAGCCCTGAGAAAGACAAACCTGCGTGATGTGAACGTATTTTAAATTCTAATAAATTGATGATTTAATTTTATTTCGATTTATTTACTTAAATAATGTAAGTAGGTATTTTAGAAAGAAAGGTGTCTGCTCACTACACGGGGCCGTACTATGAACGAATCAGGTACGAAATAGAAATGACGAAGGATAATATGCACTACTCAAAACATATCATGCCCGTATGCGTATTTTCCTTTCCGTGTTTAATAGGAGGCAGTACTGCCTTGAAAAACGCACGCGTTGGTTACACTATCCAAATCGGTGTTCAATTTAAGGCACACGTCTTCCAATCCCGCAAGCGCACGGGTTTGTAACGCAAACTCTTCTTCCTAACACGTGTTCAATGCGATGCGCGTAAACTCTAATCACGTAGGTCGACACGCGGGAGCGAGCGTAGCGATCTTGGGGTTACCGAGTACTCCGCTTTTTTTTTGACACTGAGTTTTCTTCACAAAAATGCCTACTAACACATACGGGTTTTTGGCGCTTAGCTTTATCAAGGCCGCATGCTCCTTGCAAACCCGTGCGTGATTACCCAAGTTACATGCATCGACACCTGTTCGGAAGAACAGTTTGTGTTGCTAACCCGTGTCTGTGCGTGTTTCAAGGCAGTATTGCCTCCTATTGAACACGGAAACGGAAATACACTATCCATATCGTGCCCGGCACTCAGACTGTCGATTGTCATCAACATCATCACTAGCAGCCGAAAGATGTCCACTGCTGAATAAAGGCCTCCCCCTTAGAAGGGAGGGGTTGCCATAATCCCCACGCTTGGCAGGCGGCTTGGGGATCGCAGTATAGGTGGAAGATAAATCCAAAAGTCCGTCTTCCCGTTCTCGCTTAGTCGCCTCTTACGACACCCAACGAGAGGAGATGGGGGAATGCAATTCTAAGCCGGCACCCCACTGTCGATTGTACCACAGAATAAATAATACCCTAAGAACAAACTGTTATATACACACAGACAGACAATATAGACAGTATTATTTATACAGTGGCATGCAGAAATTGTAGTATTGTTGTGTGATGCTGAAGCATATTTCTTGAAATGAGTTTCCATGATAAGTTATGGCGAGGTAGAAATATTCGCTGTCAATACTAAGCATCTTTGATTGTCCAGCCAGCGTGCGCCAGGTGAACTAAATATATACCGCACATAGATTTAGGATTTTTCAGTACGTTTATTCCGCCATTCCAGGAGTCTTTCGGGCATAATAAGAATAATAAGCTATTAATTACGTAAATATTTTATTAATATTATAACACATCGTATACATTAGACAGATCGTAAACCCATTCGTCATCGTGGGTGAATATATTTTGTTTTGCTTTATAATACCTACATTTGTAATATCACCCTGGCGTATAATAAAAAGTTGCATTACATTAAACAGTTATTCTGAATTTGGTTCATTAGTTAGTATTAAAATTGTTTATACTTAATATTTAAATTCTAAACGTAATATCTAAAGTGCATTCGTTTGCTAAGGTATATTAAATAAAGAAAATATTTTATACTATTAACCTCGATGGCCAGAGTAAAAAAATCAAAGAAATATAATAATAGAAAAAAAAATTGCGACACTGCCAGAATACTTAGATAATAATTCTGTATGTTTTTACTATAGTTTAAAAAATACATAGTTTAATAAAAAAACAAGAAATACAATTTTGCATGAGTTTAAATCTTAAATCTAGCACAGTGAGGATCGTCACTTTAAAGGTGGACATTCACGAGTCGTGGCCTATACAAAAATGCATCGCATTTGACGGGATTATATTAGATCGATGGTACTAAAGTAAGAATAAAAAAAAGAAAACCCTATAAGACGAATTAAGAAAAACAGCTGCATAAAGGCGTAGCTAAGAATACCGAGTAAATCAGCTATCGAATACATGGATTCGTTTGGCTCCCAACACAATTATAGAGACATATAAACAGACATTGGGTTTAAGCCTCTATATAACACCGCGACAGATGCAAGGGACCGATACTAATCAGTAGTGTAGTGTGCGAATTTTCTAATCCACCGTTGCGTCAAACGACCGCGTCAGTCGCAACCGTGCACATCCACCTTTAACCGTATTTCTAATACATGCAATTTACCTATTTTTTTTTAAATATTACATTTGAGCTACAATTTTACCAACACAAATAATGCACAACGTTTGTACAGAGCTGCGAGTGCTCTTAGTCAGTTAATAAAAGTATTCTGTTACTTAAGGCACCACCTCCACGATCGACTGTATCGCCACGAGTCCGCCCTGCAATCGTCGGGTAATATCCACAAGACTCTAGCTAGGTCGTCAAACAACAAACACTGTTTGTATTAACCTTTTGCATAGCCTATCATTTCCTCATTAACAATTCCTAGTCAATATCGGTGCAGCTGTTTAGTGTTAAGGTAACAAACAAATGGTTTAGTTATTCATATCATTAATGTGTTTAGTCGAAAGCTGGTTAGAATTGAGAATACTACTAGCCGAAATGTCACATAGGCAATTTCATTTTAGATCACAGTATGTTACTTATGTGTATTCTTGATACGGGATAAAATCAACATAACAAAAATGTGCACTGTTTTTTTAGTCGTATACAGGTGTTAGAAAACCCAGACCAATCAGTGAGGAAAATATTTGATGTCAAGCCAAGCTATTCTGTTGAATGTCTCAAAAAATTTAATGAGATTTACAACAAGTAAGTTATAAAAGTATAAAAAGCTTGACTGCGAACAAACAAAATGGACGTAAATTTCATTATACATACCTTGTAATATACACATTTATACATATTTCAACTCGTCTCGTTAAAACCTTTCATTTGATACCCATATAGATGTTTTTGGAATTAAAAAAAAAAACTAAATGGCGACTGACATCCGCCATACTAACTTTTTTGAAAAAATATATATCCTATGTCACTCCCACAACTAAGACGATTCTAAAGACATAATATAACTCAAAATCCATCAAGCCGTTTAGGCTGTAGGCCGTGCCAAAGAAATAGACATACATGCTCTCGAAAAAAAAACCCTACTTCTGGAGCAGTCTGGCAACAAAATACTAAATTATGTATAATTATTTTGCTACACCGAATAACGCACTCTGTGATTGGACATGTTTTTTTAACACTGTATACTTGTACAGGTTGACTATACGTGGGACTTATTATAGAAAATATATGATAGCATACAAACACCAAATTTTGTTGACTAAATTAATTAAATGATAATAATTTTAACTTTAAATTTTATATTTTTATTAGGAATGTCCTTAACAACTCCCACGTGGAATGAGTGATCCTGTATTGATACAATATATCCTAGTTATCACAATACGTATAATATCAACAGTGGCCCAATGATTGAAACAAAAATAAAACATTAGAATCTACTATAGTCCATCGTATAGTCAACATAATGAGATAAAAAATGGCTTAATTAGAATTAACAATAACTGGATGTTGGGAATTTATTCTTAAACTTCATTGTAAAGTTTCGTTTTTAATACAAATTGTCATAATATTTAGTTTTTTCCAACGATTTCCTGAACTCAAGACTAAAGTATGTATAAGTATATTTGAGAAATATCGCCATCCCAAGAACAGCAAATATCTTAGGCTCACACGAAAAAGCGAGGAAGCCTGTGTATGAACACAGGCTTCCTCGCTTTTTCGAATTGTTGTATCCACGGGAGCAGTGGCGTTCGCTAAAATACTCATCTCTCTATTGAACACTCTCTGTATCATGGTTTAATGAAGAATTTTAGAAAATTAGTATCAGCGGTAATTTAGGTCAGTCAGCCGGCTCAGGCGGCTTATTTGCAAATCTGCCCCCTACACTGGAGAGACACTACGGTACCGGCTGTGCATACAGTCTTCTTACTTATTTAGCTTGTTTTAAAGACTAACAAATCTAAAACACAGGGTATAGCCACAGAATAAATATATTATACAGTAGAAACAGTGCAAACAAATTGCTCTAATCGCTGCACTAACACAAACAAGCGGCTAGTAGCTAGCTTAACTCGCTTTGCTCCTGATATCCCTTTTGACAGCTGTCAGGTTTAAATAAATTTGGGTTAAAGTACTAATTTCTTGTTGTCTTTGAGATTTGATTTTAAAATTAGTGATTTAGAATAATACATGGTGATGATAATTACATAGAAGTTGATTATTTCTTACAGAAAGAAGTAGTGGCATAGAAAGTTTTTTTAAATCATGTAATTACACTTCAAAAGGTTTTTATTATATAGATTGGGTGAACTATAGAGCTGTTTACTGGTACTGTAAATATTATTTATACTGTGGTAATACTTCCTCCCTCAACTGCACCAGTATTAACTACGTAGTAATCATAGTCACCTCAAGTTGGTCAAGCTTCAATGTCTAACGATCACCAGCTTCAGGATCGACGGTGTCCGCTTCAGTGTTCACCACTTGGCTCTCAGGTCCATCGTCTTCGGGGTTCTGACGCGGTCGCCGACACGAGGGCACAACCCCATTGTACTTGCACATGCCGAATATCAATACACCGAAGCCGATGAGGTGTGGCCAATGGAAACTTTGCCATCTGACCGCCAGCGAGACCATCCAGATCACGTATATCCTGCAATATTTGATTGACCCAATAGGTAGAAGAAGAGCCGGCCGGAAGAAGGCCGGCTCCTTACAATGAAGTTAAACTAAGCGTAGTTTGACTTCGGAGTCGCTGGGGCCGCGGCCTTAGATGTCCATCTAGTTCGCTGGTGACTGAGAGGGCGGCAGGGCTGCGACCTCCGTCCCCGTAAGAACAGTGATAGGTGACTATAAGGCAAGGTATTGAGGAGCATTTGGTGCAGATCCCTCTGGAGAACCCAGGTTCCCATGTGCCGATGCGACAGCCGCCGGGATTTTAGTGGGCAAGAATTCCGCATACCCGGTTGACCCCACAGAGACCCCAAAGAGGGATCTTTAGAAGGTTTCCCATGTAAGAACCATTTTTTTTCGCGGGGGAAACTTCGAAAGTTCCCCGGTAGCTGTGGGGCTCGACCGGGGTATGTGGGATTCTTACCCACTAAAACCCCCGTGGCTGTCGCATCGGCCCATGAGCGAGGAACCTGGGTTCTCCGGTGGGATCTGCACCAGGAGTCCTACATTGCCTTGCCTTTGAGCCCGCTTGCCGGGGGGGCATTGTAGCCCCCGGGAACCTGTCACGGTGCTCACGAGTACGGGGGTCGCAACCCCGCCGCCGGCCTCCTCGGAGAACCCCGAACTTCCAGTGACTCAGAAGGCCCTTGTAACAACCTTGTGCCAACGTGCCTACATCTGTAGAGCCATCGATACACTATACCAACAAGATTAGCTGTCACGAACAAAATGACATCGAAAATGTGGTCGCGGTTACATATACCTACACAACTATACACGTACACGCAAAACAATAATATGTTCATATAAAAAGATGACTTACATACTATAAAATAAGGTTCAATAATAATTGCAGACAATTGAGCGACAGCCGTCTCCGTAGCTCTTATTTTCTTATTTTCGTGACCACTTTTCGGGTCGTGACAGCAAATCTAGTTGGTATAGTAAGGTAAAACCCCCAATCATCGACACTTTAAGGATCGAATATGAACATTTTGTTAAATATCTAGTTGATTTATGATATTATACGATACTTTCATGCACTAGGTATAAGTTTAGGGTTCATTCTATATTATCTTAAAGTAAAAACGAGTGTAATACCAATAAGTAGATCAATAAATTAAATTACATTTAGGCTCTTTTTGGCCTAGTTATCGACAAGGAAATTCCATATATCGACACCCAGTAATCGACATGATCCAATAATCGTGATCTAGTAATCGACATGTTCTATTTATCGTCACCCAAATATCGACCGAATCCCAATCCCAACACCATGCCCAAAAAAGTCTTATTATGTACTTTAATTATAACAAACAAACAGGGACATGCTTAAACTCATCTAAAGTTAAGTAGTGACTTTTTAATGCTATTATAACAATATTTTTTTATTCAAAAATCCTTTTGGTAAGGATCTAAACTAAACCCGTTACGTACTTCCACTATTCTTTATCACGTCTGAATTATGTTAATTAATCAAATATTTAACATAAATTGTAGAACTGTTTTTAATTAATTGGTATTCATCATCATCATCATCACCAGCCGGAAGACGTCCATCGCTGACTATAGGCCTCACCCTTCGAACGCCAGAATGAACGACAATTGGCTATTATAATAAAGATAAATAAATGTCGTCTGTCCATCTAGTAGGAGGCCTACCTACGCTGTGTCTTCCGGTTCGTGGTCGCTATTCTAGAACCCTTTTTCTCCATTGGTTGTCGGTTCTTCGAGCGATGTTGCCTACCCATTGCCACTTCAACTAGCAGATTCTGAGAGCTATGTCGGTGACCTTGGTTCTTTGTCGACTCTCCTCATTACGGATTCTCTCACGCAAAGAAACTCCGACCATAGCTCTCTCCATAGCTCGTTGTGTGACTGAGCTTCTCTAAAAGGCCAGCTGTTAAGGACCACGTCTCATTACCATATTGTCATCACTGGCAACACACAGTGGTGAATGAACTTTGTCTTCAGGCACTGCGGAATTTCAGATGAGAAGATGTCACCAAGAAACGCCAAGTTGGATTCTTCGACATAGTGATCAACAACTTCGTGTGTATCGTTGCCAACGACTATCGGTATGAATGCAACATGGACATTAGACATGATCTTCGTCTTGTCCATGTTCATTTTAAGACCCACCGGTTGGGTTAACGCTACTGAGGTCGCTGAGCATCGTATTGAGGTCCTCCAGCGATTCTGCCGTAATTACTATTTAGCGATGCGACGGCGGCGCTAAAGGGACGATCCTCCGACCGAGCGAAGTGTGATGCTCGGTCAGGGCCGAAGCCCCCAACAATTATTATCGGGATGTTGTATATATTCTTCGAGATGGAGAAACTTCGCTTGAGAGCTTGAAAACGTCCTCCAATGCGTTCGTGAACAGTTTCGGAGAAATAACGTCTCCCTGTCTCACAACTCTCTTCAATCGGGTTGATGTTGTACTCTCGTCCTGTAGTCGGATCGGCATGGTGGTCGTTGCTGTACAAACACTTCAACACTTCGATGTACCTATAGTCAATATGGCATCGCTGGAGGGACAGCAATACTGCCCAGGTCTCGATTAAATCGAAGGCTTTTTCGCCCACATACGCTAGACATAATGACCGTTTATACTCCTCAGTCTTCTGTATCATCTGACGGAACGTATGAATGTGGTCTACGGTGCTAAAGCTCTTTCGGAACCCGGCTTGTTCGGTAGGCTGGAAATCATGACACCTGTGTTCGAGACTGTTGCTATTCCTTCGTTTCGAAAACAGCTTGTACACATGGCTCATCAGTATAACCTTTTTTGAAGAAAAGCACTACCACACTCCTGTGCCATGCTTCTGGCGTAGTACCTTCGAGTAAGACGGAATTGAATAACTTCTGGAGGACTAAAAGTACCGGTTTTCCATCCGCTCTCAGAAGTTCTGTTGTGATTCCGTCTTCACCCGGCACCTTGTTGTTTTAAGCTGTTTGAGAGCCATTCCAATCTAGTACAGGCTGATGTATGGGATGGCCTCAGAGTAGTGTCGGGTTAGTTTAACTCTGGTGTCCGTGTACATCTTAAACACTTTTTCATTCGGTCAAACCATTTTTGAAAACATGAGGACCTGATTGGTCTGGATTGGACTGGATTAGTCTAAGGGCATTTTTTCCACGTGCTGGTTATAAGCTAACGGCCCCGTAAATGTCATGACAGTAGCCATATTTTCCCATTGTCCGCAGTTGAGGGCCAAACTTCACGAATTTTATCATGGAGAGAAACACGGCCTCGATCAAACTCTGCATACCAACGTATTACGGTGCTCAAATGACGTGCTTTCCATCCAATAGCATTTTGAAGTCGAGCAGACTGACTGCTTTTATCCCCTGTGCCATTTGAAAAGGCGTGTATCTTTTTAGGCGCAATTTTTGCAAAATATGTCGGTTATTGGAACACATGGAATATCCAATCATCGACACATTTGTCGATCACTGGAAGCAGTTTGACGATTTAAATGAAAGAACTATATTTTAAGAGTGCTGAAGAAACACAGCCAAGTAATAAAATAAAGTGCGCAAAATAATAAACAAAAACCTATCGACATGTGTCGAAGTTTGGAACAAGCGAAGAAAAAAACTCCAATGACCGACAGGCATATTTTCTTATTTTATTATAACCTCACCCTTGTCAAACAATTATTAATAACTAGTCAATTTATGTCTTATTTTTATAAATAAATAAAATTTTCGATACAGCAAAACAATTAAAAGTTATGAGCAATAAATCTTACTCACCTCCTTAACGATTTTACTAGTAAAACTAGACTTACGATGGAGGATCACTTGCGGTCGAAACTTATACCAAGCCATTTTCTTCAAAATGGCCGAATGTATGAAATGTCATTTGCAATGACAACTAGATAATCCGCGTTTATTGTTTATTCTTGAAATCCATTCAGAAAAGAAAAACTACTCTTATTTTTTATAATAAACTTTTTAAATGTCGGACAATGGTGCGTTGTCGGACACTGGGTGTTTTACCTTATATCGATGTGTAGAGCCCATAGATTTTTCACTGGAGCCACTGTTTTTATTAATTGCATTGCTGGCCTTGAACGATAATAAGAAATTAACTTGTTCTCGCGGGGTGTCCGGGTAAGAATGGCACTCACCCATCTCTTCCCGTTTGGTGTAGTATGAGGCGAGAAGGTAAAACACTAGCGAGGTGACTGCGATCCCCAAAGCACCTGCCAAGCTGGTGGATTATGGCGAACCCTTCCTTCTAAAGGGGGAGATCTTTGTTCAGCAGTGGTCTCTCGGCTGTTGAGTTGATGACGATTTCACAAACTGTTTGTGGATTACACAATCCGTGATTACATTACCGGCTTGATTCTGGGACAATCTATATAATACATACAAAGTCAAAACTGAAAGGAAATTACACTTCTACCTCGGGTAACAAAGGACTTAGGTCTTTGGTGAGTACACACAGCAGATCAAAAATATACTATGTACTATCTTGCTCAAGAACTCTGCCAAAATTCATACCTTATGGAGTCGAGGACCATCCTAGTGGTGGCCGACATCTCTTTGGTGACGCTGATCCCGGCGAAGTTGAAGAACGCGATGGATATTATCGTGCCCACATTCGCGATCAACAGCAGAGGATTGTTACCTGGACCACATCTTGCATTTTTAATAAGTCTTTGCACAAGAACAGATACATCAACGGTTAACTGTTTAAAAATTGTAATAATGTACATAATACTAGTGACTACACGAAAAATGGTCACAAACATAAGAATACTAAGTACGCGCGTGTTCTTTTTTTTTTGACACGTTTTTATTAGCTTGACCAGTATGTATGATGGTAATGGAATCTTGCGATGCAATTTTGATCCACTTCTACACGTCCAAAACATTTGAAATTTTGCACATGTATCAAGGACCGGTGACAATACAATAATATGATATCATCGAGCTGATCTGATGCTGGGGCTCGAAGGTGGATAAGGGAACCCTTGGATGGCTACTAGTAAATTAATCGAGTTTGGGCTCATTTGATTTGTTTTAAAGAGTTATTTTCATATTGACCATTAATGAGGACCTGATGATGGAATTGGAAGGTGGGTAACGGAACCCTGGAAGGGCTACTAGTAAACACATCGAGTTTGGACTCATTTGATTTGTTTTAAAGAGTTCTTTTCACTTTGACCAATAATGAGGACCTGATGATGGAACAGGAAGGTGGGTGACGGAACCCTGGAATGGCTACTAGTTAACACATCGAGTTTCGGCTCATTTGATTTGTTTTAAAGAGTTCTTTTCACTTTGACCATTAATGAGGACCTGATGATGGAACAGGAAGGTGGGTGACGGAACCCTGGATTAGCTACTAGTAAACACATCGAATTTGGGCTCATTTGATTTGTCTTAAAGAGTTCTTTTCACTTTGAACATTATTGAGGGCCTGATGATAGAACAGGAAGGTTGGTGAAGGAACTCTGGAACGGCTACTAGTAAACTCATCGAGTTTAAGCTCATTTGATTCGTATTAAAGAGTTCTATTTACTTTGCCCAATAATCAGGGTTGACGATGGAAATGAAAGGTGGTTGACGGAACCATGGAATGGAGTAAACCTCGATGGGTTTATTAGTAGCTTGGACTCATTTGATATGTATTAAGGAGTTATATTTACTTTGCCTAATAACGTGGACGTTGATGGACCCGGAACGTTGGTAAGCCACCGAACGGCTTCGGACCAGTTATACCATTGAATTATACCAATAATGGTATAAATGGTACTAAGTTGTCCCATTTATACCTGTAATGGTATAGGTGGTACTAGTTAATACCATTAGATATCCCTTGAATACTACTTGTGAAACTATTGACTTTTAGCGTACTTTCGACTGTTTAAAGGGTAAATACGTAGTGCTTTCTTAAACTTCGCTAACTCAATCAGATACCTATAGGTCTACCAGAATCTCATGGCAAATGGGGAAATAAGAATTTGTTGTGTGCAATACTAGGGAAATTGATTAAACGGTCTTGATACTGTTTGATTTTTATTTCTCTTTAGTATTAATGAACATGAAGTATATTAGGTATGTGAATGAAAACTGTTGTTATACATCGGGTTCTTAACATAGGAAAAATAAATTAATTTTATATTACTTTATGTGCTAATTTATTATATTATATCATTTAAATCATAAGAATAACTTCACACTTCATTCAGAACTAGAAAACGGTTCCAAGAACTCCACTTGCATTTCTTGTTCTTCATCAGATGATGAAGATAAAGAGGTATTTACTATAAATCGCTCTTCCAGCATTTCAATTATTCTATCTTGCTTGATAAAATCATTTTCAACTTTCTTTACATGTTCACAACATTTTCGCCATTCCTCTGCACCAATTTGTGAGAAAGCTTCTTCTGTTAATAATTTAATGTCACTTGCAGGCCTATTTACATTTTTATCAGCAACTTTTTGCTTCATTATACCCCAAATCATTTATATGGGATTCAAAATGCAATGATAAGGTGGGAGTCTTAAAACTTCGTGACCGTGCGATTTTAATACTTCATCTATCTCATACCTGGGCGCAGACATGTTTTGTTTCACTACTTCAAGAAGTTGACATTTACGCCAAAGATCATCATAATGTACATCGTTTGCACGAAGCCATTCTTTTATATCAGCGATACGATTAGCTTGTGTGGGCGGTTTGTTCATCCTTACGGAATGATAACTAGCATTATCCATAATAATTAGTGAAGGCCTTGTCAGATTTGGAATTAGCTTCTCTGCAATGGCGAAGGCTCCATATAACTCGATTCCTACCGGCTTCCCTTTGACAACAGGCGTTTGTTACGACGATCTAATAAGACATTTATTTACTAACATAACGTTAAAAACATAGGTATTTAATACACCATCAAATAAAATTAATCTAAAAATCGCCTTATATTAATAGCAAAAAGTTACACTTTTCATTCACTTCAACCGCGCGCAAGTCGTGGCGCGGCAAGCCGCTCGCAAGATTAGGAATTCCACGCGCAATTACCATGTAAAATCAGTACGGAAAACGTTCCCGCGCAAACAAATAACTCGCTTAGTATAGGAACGACGGCAAGCCGATGTCCATCGGGTTATAATGGGGCGTGGTTATGTTAATGGATAGAAAAATGACATGTATGCGAACGAAATAGAGTGTAGTATTGATTGCGTACGCGTACTTCGATCGACTATAATCTTTCGTCTTCATTGATATTTATTTTGTATCGCATATACGGTACATGACAATTTAATTCTACTAAATATTATAATATAATTAGAATCTAATAGATACTATGGTTGTTTAAAGTTTTGTTTATTGTGTTTAATAATATAAAAGTTCTATAGTAATTGTGTGTCCAATTTCACCGATAGATGGCGCTGTTCATAATGTAAATCACGCTAACATCGTAAATTACTGTTTATTATAATGAAACGTATAATACCTTCGCATTTTTTATTGTTGCAATTGATTGCAATATTATGTTACTACCTGGACTTGAGTTACATTTCATGAAGCCCTGACCTTTTTTTTGGCAGAGCTGTTCATTGTGTGTAGTGTGCATTTTACCTACATGTTATTGCGTTAGATCATTTTATTGAAATGAGTCATTGTAGGTCATATCGATGAGATTTATCGAAGTAAGTAATTTAATTTAGTATATTCGTATTCTTAATTTCTAGGGACCTAATCACTAGCTTTTAAATTAAATAAAATGGTATTTTTCCCTTGCCTACCTATTTCATTCCTAATCTAGTTTAGAATCGCTCGGGATTTACAGATTTTAACTTTTCAAAGATATAATATCATGTTACTATCAGCAAAGTAGAACATTACAGAAACCTAATGAAAATGTCCTGGGTGTAGCGGACCGGCTTACCCTTTACAAAAATTGACCCTTCGCCACTGCTTCTCTGTCACCCATTTTGTAAAATTCTCCTTATTGATATCGTGGTGATAGTCAGCAGATACACTTTTTGACCTGTACACCAGAGAACAATTTGGTACAAGGCCATTTTCTCCACCAGCGTTAACAATGATCCACCTCGCTCCAAGTGAAATACTTTTAGATGGACCTGCAATATCTTTGCTTTGCCAGCACTTGTTCACAGAACATGAATCATGAATGTAAGTCTCATCTAAATAAATCACATCCAATTTATTATGCTATTCAGCTTCGCGGTTTTCCTTTATACGCTTCAAAAACTTGAATCTTTGTAGTTTTATGTCATCTCTCTCCATCAAAATGGTCCTTTTTGATTGGCATTTAACATATTCAAAACCGATCTCCTTAAGGATAAGTCCTAAACGATAGCTTAGTCATTCATCATCATCATCATCGAGTGACAGTTAGAGGGGTTATTACTTAATATTTTTCTTACCTCAAAGATTCTCTCCCTCCGTTGAAATCAATATCTTGTCGAAGAATTTGTAACAGTTTAATTACTGTTGGAATTTCCTTCCGAACTGTATAGAATTCATTTACTTTATTTCTAATCAATTCTAAATCGAAACTGTCCAAGTTGATTTTCTTCTTCCCCCATCCTCTTTTTACCAGGCGTGGAAAATACACCATCATTTGATGTGCCCTCTTACGTGTCAGCTGGTGCTAGTGTTAGTTAACATGATGTGCTAGCACCGACTTCAATATATTTTCGTTATTTTATGCTTTTTAGATAATTTACTTTGAAGTCGGTTTTTATTTTTTTTTAAATAGTTTATTTAACACTTTTTAGTGACTTATTTTACCAAAAAAATAGGTATCAGCACTATCACGCAACTCGAACTTCTACGTTACAGTAACTTACTGAAAACATAAAAAGTTTATATCTATTAAACTACTGAACCGATTTTGATGAAACTTGTACTCTACCCTAAGTTGAAAAATATTCTAACTATTGCAAAGAATTTTCAAAATCGGACTTGTAGTTTCTGAGAAATCCGTGGACAAACCTAAATACATACATACATACCTACATACATACATACATACACTCATAAAATTTGGTAAATTTGTTTAGAAGCCCACATAGACTAACATATATTAATATTACGCATTTTTATCAATATTACATACATACGCGTCGAATAGAGAACCTTCTTTTTGAAGCCGGTTAAAAATATGTTTTGCCACAACCTGCCTACGATTCAAGTTATGAACAAACCAATACTTGGGCTAATTTTATTCGTAGTTTAGGCGAATATTTCGAAGACTAAAAAGTATAAAATAAATTAATAGTTTAAAAAACTAGAAATACACGCTTTTATAAGGACTACTGCACTAAAAAGCTATAAATAAATTATCTAAACCGTGCTTTCTTTCTATCTCGTGTTTGTAATTTATGGATTATATTTATGTGTAAAAGCGTGTGGCGCTGTTTCTGAATAACAGCTTAACATTTTTGTCAAATTTCAAGAACGCTAAGTATTTGTATTCACAGGACAATAATTTATAATCATTTACAGTGAAAAAGCGCCCCACGCTTGTACACATAAACATAATACCCCTCGAGCCGGCTGCTAAGAGGCGCATGATATCCCCCCGGAAATCTGTCACGGTGCTCACGGGGACGAGGGTCGCAGTCCTCTTAGTAGTTCGGTTAAATACAGAAAGCACCTTTTAAACCAAACTAAATTTTAAAATTACCTATCTGTACGAGGCCATCGATGGCATCCTCCACGGTGCCTCTGGCATTGTTTCCAAAGTGCGGCGGCGCTGGGGTCCAGTAAAACACCACGAGAAGTACCGACAACACCGAAAACCCGAATACACCCTCCCAGCCAACTGCCTGCATGGATGGGATATTCAGCCCTGAGAAACATATTTGTATGTAACCATAGCTTCCTGTCTGGGGCACAATATACAACAGACCAAGAGAGCACATAAGATGCGCTAATTTGTGTTTTAGTCAGAGCAAGAACACAATGAAATCATTATTAAAACCTTCAAAGTCTTGTACCTGGTACCTGCTATTAGTCAACTTTTGTGGCTACTGGTCACTCTGACCAGTAAAGAGTTTGAATCTGAGGTTTATATACTAATTTTTATATTTAGTTTTACAAAGTTCTAGTCAAGAAGCTTATAGGTTCTAGTCTCAGGTTCTAGTAGTATCTGACAATCCCAGTTTATTCTTCGAAGTCTACTGGCCAGTAACCACAAAGGATGACTCAGGATCAATAATGCAATATGTTGAAAATGTATGAGATACTTTCAGATATCAATAGATTGAATATATTAATACAATAGTGTAGTCAATAAAGCTATGATTGAAATAGTTTAGTCTTTAAACTTTAATCGTGATTTTGTTTGATACTTTTACCGAGTTATCGAATCTATAACAATAATTCAATCAACCTAAACTGCTATTTCACAGGAAGAGATATTATAGAAATATACTATGACCATTGACTTAGTTCACCTGCAACATATTTTTCTTCATACACCATCTGGCAGGCGGACACGACTTGTGCCACGATGATGAGCAGGTCGCCTGTGATAAGGCTGTTCCTCCCTTTGGACTCGCCGGGCGTCTGGTATATAGCGTCTGTCAAGCCCACTATCACGAGGCCCATGATCACGCATACTGGAACCCAACAAAGGTAAACGTTTTCTAAAGTATTGGTATTATATTGCTCATTTTTAAATGAACTGTAATGTTCTTTGAGTAATAATAAACTTCTTTAAACAGAAAGTAAGAATTATCATCTTCGAGGGCATTAGTATATCGATGTTCGAGGGTGTGCTTTCATACATAATAAGAGAGAATTATATCTTGTATTTTGATACGCAATTTTCACTTTTACATGAATCAACCGAAAGTTAAATCTCCTCCTCGTTTAGTCCCCTAGTCTAAATTTTGAATCAAGTCTATCATATTCGGCGACCTTTGATCCACAATTACTACCTAACAGGTCGCTAGAAGGCATTAATGGAGCAAACGAAGCCCACCCATAATAGGGAACCAGAACCATAGCTCAAATGCTATAACGAAAGATGGGAGCGAATAGAAAGGCTTTAACCATGGACAGTACCTGCAATAATGATTTCTGATACTTACGCGAATATTACACATTGAAATGAAACTAATTTTACGGATTATATCGCGGTTTATTTTTGATTTTAATTTCCCGACGTTTCGAATACTTTACAGCATTCATGGTCACGGGCGGACTGAGGTGGTAGCTGTCCATATGTCATAGTTGTCTTAGGGTACCCTCAGGTCTTCTAATTATTATTGTTAGTCCGATCTACGCAGAAAGAGCTTACAGTATCTTGAGGTCTTGCAGTGGAATGCTTGTCTTGAGGTCTTGCAGTGGAATGTTTGTCTTTATGCTTGTCTTTTTTTTTGTGCGCGATATAATCCATAAAATTAGTTTCATTTCAAAGTACCTGCAATAATTGATTGATTGATTTGGCCGATCACCTGATTGTCAGTAAAGTAAGATGATTCATGCGTCGGATAGGGCATGTAAAAAGTCGGTCCTGCGCCTGACCTCTACCCCGGCCGTGTGGCCTTCCGTCCCAGCTGATTGTGAGATATAAATGAAGTGAGAGTGCACTTGTGTCTAGATACGCAAGCGCTTGTGCACTATAATATCTCCCGCGTAGATGGCTGTTCTTGTGAAAGATTGGCCGCTATGGTCGTATCGGCCAGGAGGACATTATTATCATTATCAATAACATACCAATAGGACACTTTCGACGAAGCACCGTGGCAGGACATGGTTTATACATAATCAAACCCGTATAACAAATCCAAGGAGTTGGACATTTACGAGTAAATAAAATATTGGGGGTATATATGGAAGTATGTTACACAAATGTCCATGGATGCCCAGTGATTCATAATTATGCTATGTTTACTTAGTCTGGATTATTACATTGTCAACATATAGGTATCGTTTTACGAATGAGTCACATAAAGCAATGTGAACTGTTTCGCGTTGACGATCGCATGGCCGGCATTGTTTCACTGTCGGTTGCTGTACAAAATATTGTTTTCATTAATTGAATTCTTCCAGTATTCAAACTTGAAGACCTATTATAGTGGCTATTGGGTCTCTTGAAGCGTTTAGGAGTTATATATTATTCTACCCTTGCTTGCAGATAGCTATAAGAGCCGATGGTATAGACCCATCAAAAGTTGTAGTGTAATGATCGCTAATGAAGAAGAACATGATGAGGAAACTCAGACATGGGACAAAATTTATTCACAAGGCGTATCTGAACACTCGGCGCGTGTGATAAGTCTATTTCTCATGCGCTTAATTGGGTCTTTCTGTACCCGACTGCCCCTAATAACTGTCATGTTTTTATAGCAAGTATGCTCTAAATAAATGAAATGTTTGTAAGATAATAATTTGCACCTAACTACATACATAATGTATGTAAATGATTGTCAATTAATTGATAAGCTATGCCCAATGATGATACACAATGGCATGTGTGTTAAAATAAATAATGAAGTGTTAAATTAGGTCCATAAGTCTTATTCCGCGGCTCGAATTACTAGCTGAAACACCGCCCATAGTGTTTTGATAACACCCCGGTAGCTGTGGTTACGTAACCTTTGCTTGTGTGACATAGTGTCGAATGGCATTTGTTTCTCAAAACTACTACTATCCATCGCGACATGATCGCCACGTACCAACCTATATTAGCGTTTCAACCAGTTAACCAGTTTAATAAAATGACGATGATTTGAGGCAATTGAATATCAATACTTATTGCCTCAACGTATGTATTCTCGTTTACCATTAATTCTATTTCTACAACTAGTTTATTTAGGCAATGATCTATCTTCGGTGACGTTGCTATCTTTCAGGTAAGGTAGAGGTCAAATGCCTATTGTTTATAAGAAAGAATAACGACCTATTAGCTGATATGACCACAGGCCCCAATCTTTAAAAAGATCAGATAAGTACACATAAGATAATTATGAGTGCACAAACTTAAATGTTTACGCGAATGAACGTGCACTGTCTTCCTTTAATCTCATAGTTCGCAACCGCACCGATCAAGAGTTCAGGAGTAATTTTCTTCACCTGTTTATTTGGTAACGAAGGTCGTTGTTGGCCGCTGATGGCCATGATAGCTCTACCGGACAAGAAAGCGAGCGCTTATAGTACTCCACACAACAGCTGATTCTCATCGTTGAGATCACATACGTGTGTTTGATTATTTTGCATACGTACTTACTTACGTATTAATTAAAAAAGTACAAGACGGGATTACAACTCGAAATAAGTGGTTGCCACCTAAACGCGCGATTTTTTATAGTATAGCAACCGATATTTTGACAGTTAGTGGTGGTAGTAATCCAACCTAGGTAGTAGGCTGCCAAGCGTGGGGATTAAGGCAATCCCTTCCTTCCAATGGGGAAGCCTTTGTTCAGCAGTGGACGTCGCTGATGAGTAGGCTAGGGGTAGGTTACCCCAGTTGACCCTCACAGAGACCCGGGGGAACGATTTAATGATTTCCCCTGCGACAGCAAGAAATAAATACTTACATATGCCAATCCATTCTCTCCTAGCAATCCTCCGATCCAGGAATGTCATAGACAACACAGCGACGAACACAATAATGGATCCTCGGAACATCTGGAAGCTGCTCACGTATGTAAGTGTGAGTCCAATATACATGATCGAGGTGCCAATCTGTAGGATCAAAGTTGGACATACTTTATGGATAGAACATACTTTATGGATCTGTATTACATGGGACAACTATCAAAGGCATTATAATAAGTGGCTAATGAATGAGATTTTTTTTCTAAGGTGTGGGTGGGTAGGGCAAGGGACCGTCCAGGTAGGTACCACTGCAGTGTCAGATATCCTGCCGCTAAGCGACGTTGCTGTGTTTCAGTATAAAGGCAACATTGCGTTGCCACTGACTCACTATCACCACAGTATATAAACTAGTACAGTAGTTCGACGCCTTTGATGTTTGAGTAAAAGCCGACACCGCATGGCGCACTCCGTAGCACGTAGGGTTGTCACAGTTTGTTTTTATAATTTACTTAAAATATTATTTTATTACTTATTTGGTCAAAGTAAAATACTAACTGCCGCACTCACAAACGTCAATTAACTTTAATTACAATTAAGTAATTTTGTAATCTATTTATTTCGACTCGCCGAGCCACTTATGATTATTTTTTTATTAGTAATTACGAAATTATTGATATCTCTACTCACAATCAGCGTATATAGTATTAATTGGCTTCAAGTGTCGAAATAATACAATTTCAAAAAATGACTTAATTGTAATTAAATTTAATTGAGGTTTGTAGGTGCGGCAGTAAGTAAAGTATATTTCTATTAGCGGATGGTAATGATTTCTTTGTTTATATTTACTTTATTCATTGAAGTTCTTCATAGTAAGATATACAAAAAGGCTTTTCGTGGAGACAAATTCAAATAGAGTTTTACAATGTTAAGTAATATATTGTAATTAATTAATAAATTTCCAAATCGTTTAAAACACCATTGGCCAACTGAAAAATATTGTCGGTTTGTATATTTACTGGATTTCAAATTTCTGTTAATGAAATGTATAAAATATGTCAGTCATTTTCGATTTGAAAATGGAAGTCATTTTCGTTACCAGCACCCCGAGAAACCTTAAAAATGACACAAATAACATTTAAAAAAAAAGAAATTTCTCCATTTTGTATTTGAAAATGGATGCTATTTTCGTAATCAGCACCCCGAGAAACCTCGAAAATGACACCAATAACATATTTTTGAAAAAATAAAACATCCGCCATTTTGGATTTGAAAATGGATGCCATTTTCGTAATCAGCACCCCGAGAAACCTCGAAAATGACACTAATAACATTTTTTGAAAAAAGAAAAAATCCGCCATTTTGGATTTGAAAATGGATGCCATTTTCGTAATCAGCACCCCGAGAAACCTCGAAAAAGACACCAATAACATATTTTTGAAAAAAGAAAACATCCGCCATTTTGGATTTGAAAATGGATGTCATTTTCGTAATCAGCACCCCGAGAAACCTCGAAAATGACACCAATAAGATTTTTTTGAAAAAAGAAAAAATCCGCCATTTTGGATTTGAAAATGGATGCCATTTTCGTAATCAGCACCCCGAGAAACCTCGAAAATGACACCAATAACATTTTTTTGAAAAAAGAAAATATCCGCCATTTTGGATTTCAAAATGGATGCCATTTTCGTAATCAGCACCCCGAGAAACCTCGAAAATGACACCAATAACATATTTTTGAAAAAAGAAAACATCCGCCATTTTGGACTTGAAAATGGATGCCATTTTCGTAATCAGCACCCCGAGAAACCTCGAAAATGGCACCAATAATTTTTTTTGAAAAAAAAGAAAATCCGTCGTTTTGGAATTGAAAATGTGTAAAATAATATCTCTCACACAGCACAGGTAGTATAAACCACTATAGCTGATTACAAAAAAAAAATACATACACGACGAATTGAGAACCTCCTCCTTTTTTGAAGTCGGTTAATTAAAACAAATACGCGTAAGCCCTGAAAGTTATGTCCCGAGCTACTAACTAATTCGGGCGGCAGCAGCGTACGCAGCTCGGGCGCGCCTACCCGCGTCTCACCCCTCACACCCCGCACGATTGCCCTGTCTAGACGGCTTCGTCGGACGACTGTATTGGTTTATAGACTGTGCTATCACCATCTATTTTATTTCCGTAAATGCATCTTAAATATGTCCTGGAATTTTCTTTTAAGGCGCTAATAACGGTGAAATGCCTGAATTCTTGTTATTTTAAGTTAAATGTTCACAAAAACTGTTAATTTAATCTGTATAGAAAAAATATAAAACGTTAGTTAAAGTTTCGATAAATACGTTTACTTGAATAAAAATTTATTTTTGATAACCACTTTTTAGGAAAAAAAGATCTAAAAAGGACCTATTTATGTCATAATTTGCAAATGTTCTCTAAAACCGCTCAAGCTATGGCGTTGGCGTTTACACAGGAAAAAAGGTCTTGAAAATACGAATGTCTTTACTTGGAAGATTTATTTTTATTCCGTATTTTACTAGAGAAATATCTATTTTTCCCAAAATTTAATACTGTTACGACCGGGAGATAAAAGTGTTAATTACTCCGTTAATTATTACTTAATTGCAATGACCTCAAAACGCATTGTTAGTCTATAGGTCTACTATCGATTCGTACCGAAAGATCTCGAATTCTCAATAGAAAGTGGTTCCCTCCAATTCGGCAAGTAGGTACTTACGTACCTACCTACGCGCTCGCGCTCGGTTCACTGCCCCCGCCTATTGTTAGTTCATTCTCGAAGGTCACGCCGCTATTGTATCTCGCGAAAACGATAGAATAGGTAGGTTCATACGAGTTCATTCGAGAGACTTCCACCCCTCTGTTAATTTAGGTATATAAGCCGACGCATAGTGGCGTTCGGACAGTTTGTGTTTACAAGCGACAGTGGAAACATCTTAAGGAAGCGATCGAAGAGAATTGTACCAGCGACCCTTGCGACGACTTTGGACTATTGTGAAGTACTGTGCGACTCGGACTACTGTGCCTTGTGTGTATACGGCGTGTATAGTGTATACAGTTGAGTGTACGTGGAATAAAATCTTCTTTTACGTTAATCGGCGTTTTAATACCCACCCGCACGTAACAATTGGTGTCAGAAGCGGAATGCCGATTCTGCCGCGAGAAGAAGAAGCGCGTACTCCGCGAACAAGGAGGCAAGTGGAGATGGATGCTGCACGTCGGCGTGGTCAAGAGGAGGAGTCTCAGCCTGAGACTGCCACGTCGTCTGGTACCGCACCACCGGGAGACTCGACGGAGCTAAATCTGTCAACCCTGCTGGCCGCTATCCAGGGTATGCAGGAGGCTACCCGTCGTGAAATTCAGAGCATCCAGGCGAACCAGGAGGCTACTCGCCGCGAAATCCAGGCGAACCAGGAGGCTACTCGTCGCGAGATCCAGGAAGCTATTCAGGTAAATCAGGAGGCTACCCGCCGTGACATCCAGGCTACCCAAGAGGCTATCCAGGAGGCTACCCGCCGTGACATTCAGGCCAACCAAGAGGCTGTTCTGTGCAAGATTGACGCCGGCATTTCTGTACTCGGCGAGAAAGTCACACAACTGGAAGTGGACGTCAAAGGGGTTACTCTTAAGACGGAAAACCTGGAAGGCCGCATTGATGAACATGATAGCCGTATTCATGTACTGACTAATAAGGTAACTAAACTAGAGACTCGTCAAGCGCTAACCGTGGCCTCATCATCACCATCAGCAGCAAAACTCGACCTTCCGCACTTTGACGGGTCGTCATCGTGGACAGCCTTCCGCTACCAGTTCGAAACACTGGCCAACGGGAACGGCTGGACTGATGGCCAATCTTTTATGGCCCTGACACTTGCCCTGCGAGGAGACGCTCTGATGATATTGGAAAACCTGCCACTTGAAGGACGGACCTTGGATGCTCTCTTGGAGGCATTAGAGACGCGTTACGGTGAAAAGCACCTGGAGCACGTTTATCGAGCACAACTCCGCGATCGGACACAAAAGGCCGGAGAAAGTCTCCAGCAGTGGGCGCTTGAGGTGGAAAGGCTGGTGCGTCGTGCATACTCATCGGCACCGGCGACTGTGGAGGTGAATCTTCTACAGGCATTCGTGGATGGCATACGGGACGTGGAAGTCAGAGCCGCCGTTCGCCTGGGCCATCATTCTTCACTAAAGAGCGCACTGGCCCATGCGCTTGAAGTGGAAGCTGTACGACAGGACAGTCGTGCATATAAAGTTCGCGAAATAGTGTCGGATGATAGGAGACCACAGTATGTCCCCACTTGTTATGGCTGTGGAGAAAAGGGGCATATTCGACTGGAATGTCGTAAAAAGAGGAAGAGGGTCACGAACTCCGGGACCCAAGTGGATCAAGACCTTCCGTTAAACTAAGTGTCGCCAGGACCGCGGGGCGGGTGCTGGCTGGTAACGATAAGGCCCCCACAATCACCATTACTCAAGTTCGCAATGGAAATAGTCTGACCATCGAGGGCACATTAAATGACAAGACATGCAGTTTGACAGTAGACACTGGGGCTTCGCGGACTATAGTCAGACCAGAGCTACTGAAACGCACTGTTATGTGGAAAAGGCGATCCCCACCATGTCGCCTCCAGACAGCAACCGGCCAGCCAGTCTCCGTCCTCGGTGATACAGACGTAGAGATTAATATTGGTGACCGAACATACATCCACTCAGTTCTTATCGCAAATATCACGGATGATTGCATTTTGGGCTTAGACTTCTTGAAGGATCAGCGATGTGTTTTGGATATTGATAAAGGAGTGTTAAGGTTTCCTGATCAAGAAGTTTGTCTGCAAGGATCACACCCATGCAATCTTTATTGTTTAAAGGATTTCATACTGGCTCCAAGATCTGAAAATTTAGTATCAGTGAAATTCCTTAAGAAGATCAAATCAAACAAATGTGTTATAGTAGAAGACTCCGGCAATCATCCACAGACCATCACGGCCAGGACATTACTTATGACAAATGGAATAGCAAAAGTAAGAATTTTAAACTTGAGTAATGAAGAAGTTCGTCTGAGGAAGAATAGCCTGATTGGAAGATGCGAAGAAGTAAAGTACCTGAAACGGTTAGACACTTCCGCAGTTCATCAAAATATAAGTTCGACTAAAGACGATCACATTCGACAGCTTTTGGAAGATTGTAAGGAAAATTTATCACCACTGGAACTGCAGCAAGCCAAAGAGCTTTTGGTTACATTCAGGGACATTTTTGCAACCGGAAATGACTGTGGTAGAACAGGCCTTGTAAAGCACCAGATTGATACAGGCGATGCCAGGCCTATTAAACAGAGACCTCGACGTATACCGTGGGCAAAAGAAACAGAGGTAGCCGAAATGATTAAAGACATGGCTGAAAACAAGATCATCGAACCCTCTACAAGCCCATGGTCATCACCTGTGGTGCTAGTAAAGAAGAAGGACGGAAGTACGAGGTTTTGTGTTGACTACCGAATGTTAAATAATGTCACGAAAAAGGACAGCTATCCCCTGCCGAGAATTGATGATACGCTGGACATGCTCAGTGGCATGAAGTGGTTCTCGACCATTGATTTGAAGAGTGGCTACTGGCAGGTGGAATTGAGTCCAGAAGATAAAGAGAAGACGGCATTCAGCACTGGAATTGGGAACGGACTATGGCATTTCAATGTCATGCCCTTCGGTTTATGTAATGCTCCAGCAACCTTCGAACGCCTTATGGAGAGGGTGATGGTAGGCCTCCTTGGGGACGTATGTCTGGTCTATCTCGACGACGTAATTGTGATGGGACGCAGCTTCAAGGAGAACCTAAAGAACCTAGAGAAAGTGTTCACCCGGATCCGAGAAGCGAATCTGAAACTGAGCCCAAAGAAGTGTGCTCTGTTTCAGAAGGAGGTCAGTTACCTAGGACATGTCATCTCGGCGGATGGAGTAAAAACCGACCCTGAAAAGATAAAAGCTGTTCAGGAATGGCCTGTCCCGAAAAATAAAACGGAAGTGCGAGCGTTCCTTGGGCTTTGCACTTACTACAGGCGCTTCATTAAGAATTTTTCGGACGTGGCAAAACCATTACATCAATTAACAGAGGATAAACGCGATTTCATCTGGGACTCGAATTGCGAGAATGCTTTTAGTGAACTTAAGCAACGGCTTTGTGAAGCTCCTATATTGGGTTACCCAAGCAGGGAAGGAAGATTTACTGTGGACACGGACGCTAGTAACACGGGAATCGGTGGAGTATTGTCGCAAACACAAGGGGACCGCCAGGTGGTAATTGCATACTTCAGCAAAGCACTTTCAAAACCAGAGAGAAATTACTGTGTTACCCGCCGTGAATTACTTGCTGTGGTAAAGACTTTACAACATTTTCAGAAATACCTTATAGGAAGACAGTTCACGGTTAGAACCGATCATGCGGCATTAAAGTGGTTGTTACAGTTTAAAAATCCGGAAGGACAGGTAGCAAGGTGGATAGAGCAATTGCAGGAGTTCAACTTTGTAACCGAGCATCGCAGTGGAAAAGGACACAATAACGCGGACGCTCTGTCACGAAGACCGTGCGCTGACGACTGCAAGCACTGTGGTAAAAATGAAGCCCGAGAAGAAGTAAACCTTATAAGGACGCATGGCTTAGACGATGAGTGGAATGGACCCAATATGAGGAAGGCCCAAGAAGAAGATGATGACCTTGGACCTGTACTGCGCTGGAAGCAAAGTGGAAACAAACCCCAATGGAAGGATGTGTCTGCTTACAGCGCGACTACTAAAAGTTATTGGGCTCAGTGGGACAGCTTAGTTCTGGAAGGCCATCTCCTGTGCAGAAAATGGGAGTCCAACGACGGAAGGGAAGTCACTCTGCAAGTGGTAATACCACGAATCATGGTGGCCCCTCTTCTACGGCACTTCCACGATGGTGTCTCTGGTGGTCATCTTGGAGTCAAGAAAACCCTCGTTAAAGTCAGACAGCGGTTCTACTGGCTACGATGCCGTGAAGATGTCGAAGATTGGTGCCGTAAATGTACTGCTTGTGCCTCGGTAAAAGGCCCGCAAACCAGAAGTAAGGGACAGCTGAAGCTGTATAACGTTGGGGCACCATGGGAGCGCATCGCGATTGATGTAGCTGGGCCGTTTCCACAGACTGACGATGGGAACAAGTACATAATAGTAGTGCAGGATTACTTCAGTAAGTGGCCTGAGGTGTTCGCAACACCCAACCAAGAAGCAATAACGGTAGCCAAGAAACTGGTCCAGGAGGTGATATGTCGATTTGGTGTACCCATGGAAATTCATTCGGACCAAGGACGTAACTTCGAATCTGCCGTATTTCAAGAAATGTGCAAACTTCTTGGGATCCACAAGACCCGTACGACACCAGCACATCCGCAATCAGACGGAATGGTCGAGAGATTTAACAAAACTCTAGAGAATCACTTGGCCAAGGTAGTGGATGATCATCAAAAGGACTGGGATCAGTACATCCCTTTGTTCCTGATGTCCTATCGTTCTGCAGTACATGATAGTACGGGGAACACGCCAGCCAAGGTGAACTTCGGCCGAGAGATGAGACTTCCGGTGGACGCAATAACGGGTACCCCACCTGACAGTCCTAAACCCGTTACAGACTATGTGTGCGATCTTCAAAATCAGTTGGACGAAGTGCACAAGAGAGTGCGGGAGAACAGTCTGAAGACTAGCGAGAGGATGAAGACCCGCTACGATCGAAATGCGAATACCAACGGTTTCGATGAAGGAACGCTAGTGTGGTTTCACAATCCGCTTCGCAGAAAACGGAAGTCTCCGAAACTTCAAGCCCGCTGGGAAGGACCCTTTACTGTTATTACGAGGATCAACGACGTCACCTACCGCATCAAGAAGGGACCCCGAGGCAAACCTAAGATAGTTCACCTGGACAGATTGGCACGTTATCATGGTGATAATGATGCTCGGGACGAGCATAACTAAGAGGGGGGTAGTGTTACGACCGGGAGATAAAAGTGTTAATTACTCCGTTAATTATTACTTAATTGCAATGACCTCAAAACGCATTGTTAGTCTATAGGTCTACTATCGATTCGTACCGAAAGATCTCGAATTCTCAATAGAAAGTGGTTCCCTCCAATTCGGCAAGTAGGTACTTACGTACCTACCTACGCGCTCGCGCTCGGTTCACTGCCCCCGCCTATTGTTAGTTCATTCTCGAAGGTCACGCCGCTATTGTATCTCGCGAAAACGATAGAATAGGTAGGTTCATACGAGTTCATTCGAGAGACTTCCACCCCTCTGTTAATTTAGGTATATAAGCCGACGCATAGTGGCGTTCGGACAGTTTGTGTTTACAAGCGACAGTGGAAACATCTTAAGGAAGCGATCGAAGAGAATTGTACCAGCGACCCTTGCGACGACTTTGGACTATTGTGAAGTACTGTGCGACTCGGACTACTGTGCCTTGTGTGTATACGGCGTGTATAGTGTATACAGTTGAGTGTACGTGGAATAAAATCTTCTTTTACGTTAATCGGCGTTTTAATACCCACCCGCACGTAACAATACATATGCGCAAGTATGCCTGCTCCGAGCTCTGATTCAGTCCGCTTCGCGGCGTTGTCGAGGGAGGACTGCACGTCGGTGTTGGAGCAATATTGTTTAACTCGTTTAATTTTTTAAAGAGTTTATGCGCATTTATAAATATTGAAATTAATAGAAGTACTTAGTTTAGTTAATATCTATACATTAGTAACGGTAAATATTTTTTTTGGAAATAAATTAACTTTTTAGGTACGCAAAGACTAAGAAAACTATGCCAATGCATTGGGGCCGCCGGTGGGTGACGTCGGTTTGTGAATTCGGAACGGTCTTAAATACCGTAATTCATCACGGTTCCCTTGGGAGAGGGTCCCAGTTTTTAACCGACTTTAAAATTAAAAAAGGAGGTTATGTATTCGACGCGAATGTATTTAATAGGTACTATTAATAATAAAGAGAAACTCATAGACAGTTATTATCCAATATGTGGCAATCGATCAGGTTAAGCAACGGTAGGCAAGGTCATTCCATAGATGGGTGACCGTTTAATGCCATTTGAATTAAGCGTCTCCGTGATTTGGAGGGCAAGTAAAAAGTGAGTCTCAGTTATTAACCGACTTTAAAAAAGCAGGTTATGTATTTAACACAAATGAATTTAATACTGACTTTTATTTTTGATTTTGACGGGCCCGTTGGTCTAGTGGTTAGTGACCCTGTCTGCTACCCAACAGGTCGTGGTTTCGATTCCCACCAAGTGTCTGGGTGTTATATCTATATAAGTATGTATTTACAAAAAAAAGTATATATGTATTAGTATCAGTTGTCTGGTTTCCATAATACAGGCTCTGCCTAGTTTGGGATCAGATGACCGTGTGTGAATTATCGCAGGATATTATTATTACTATTATGAGAAGCCCGTCATAGACAGTTGTTATCAATGTTTGGCAATCGTTCAGGTTAAGCAACGTTAGGCAAGGTCATCATATAGATGGGTGACCGTTTAATGCCTTTTGAAGTAAGCGTCTCAGTGCTTCGGAGGGCAAGTAAAAAGTGGGTACCAGTTTTTAACCGACTATAAAAAAGAAGGTTATGTATTCGACGCGAATGTATCTAATACTATTAAAAATAAGGAGCCACTCATAGACAGTTGTTATCAATGTGTGGCAATCGATAAGGTTAAGCAACGTTAGGCAAGGTCATTACATAGATGGGTGACCGTTTAATACCATTTGAAGTAAGCGTCTCAGTGCTTCGGAAGGCAATAAAAAGTGGGTCCCAGTTTTTAACAGACTTTAAAAAAGTAGGTTATGTATTCAACACAAATGTATCTAATACTATAAAAAAATGAGAAGCCCGTCATAGACAATTGTTATCAATGTTTGGCAATTGATCAGGTTGAGCAACGTTAGACAAGGTCATTACATAGATGGGTGACCGTTTAATGCCATTTGAAGTAAGCGTCTCCGTGCTTCGGAGGGCAAGTAAAAAGTGGGTCCGAGTTTTTAACCGACATTAAAAAAGTAGGTTATGTATACAATACAAATGTATCTAATACTATAAAAAAATTAGAAGCCCATCATTGACAGTCGTTATCAATGTTTGGCAATCGATCAGGTTAAGTAACGTTAGGCAAGGTCAATACATAGATGGGTGACCGTTTAATTCCACTTGAAGTAAGCGTCTCCGTGCTTCGGAGGGCAAGTAAAAAAGGAGGTTATGTATTCAACGCAAATGTATGCTATTAAAAATTAGCTAACGTAAAAGAGCTTGGGAGGCGCTGCGCGAGTCAGCTTATATAATATATCTTTTGTTCATAATATTTTTGTGTTCTATATTTAATGTTCTATTCATATTATCTAGAATTATGTATATACAGGGTTACTGGTAAATATCACAGCAATCCGTTAAGGGTTTGTAGGAGAGATCATTTGCAAATATCAACCATTTTTGAATAATTTGACATTTTATAATTTGAAGATATCTGCGATATACAACTTCCAAAGTCTATGAAAAAAGTCAATTTGTGATTATTAACTGACTTCTTTTATTCTCTGCTTGATGATACATACTTGCATGTATAATAATCAGACATGATTATTTATTATAATTGGTTAATAGTAAGTATTAGAAACTGCTGCACAATAGGAGTTATTAAAACACGAGTGTTTTAATGCTTAATTATGTGCAGTTTCAAACACTACTTTATCTAAACTCATGAAATACAATTTTATACCGCCAAACTACATTACAAAACATATAATACAGAAAGAGAGACCTCTGTTTCACACAGACGACGTGCTTTCTATACTATAGTTAAATTTGTTGTACCAAATAGTATGTAATCTGTGTGGAATAAAATTCTATTCCAGTCTATAATATTATGGCACTCAATTCATTCAAATAACTCCATAGGGCATGCGTACAACTGGGTCCCACCCTCCCGATGAATGTATCGTGGCCTGCTGGATTAGATCGCGGACTACTAGATGACATTGCGGCCTACTAGATTGGCTTAAAAATATTTTGATATAGAAAAGTTTCTCTATTACAATATATTTTTAAGCAGATTTTACGGCATCGTTTTGATCAAACGTTTTTTTTTACGATACACGTGTACCGTAAAAAACTTTTTGATGTTTGTAAAGAGGCATTATGTATAAAATGTGTCATTAGAGTACTAGTTTTGAGTTCATAATATGAACATTACGCTATGAGTGTAGATAAAGGGTATTTAAACATTAAAATTATAAAATAAAGATGCTTAAAATGTTCCTTTTGTAACAATTTATGAAATAAATAATGAGAATAGTAAAATATAAAAAAGACCCCCGTGGGGTGTCCGGGTAAGAATAGCACCTACCCATCTCCTCTCGTTGGGTGTCCGTAAAAGGCGACTAAGGAAAAACTAGAAGAAAACTAGAACTAGTGGCAGCAGTCTTTTTATTAGATTACCTGCCACCTATACTGCCCCAAGCCGCCTGCCAAGCGTGATGATAATGGCAACCCCTCCCTTCTAAGGTAGAGGCCTATATTCAGCAGTGGACGTTTCGGCTGCTGGATGATAAAAAAGACATTAAAGCAAATTAATTGCTAGGATTTGTACCCACGTCTAACATCACGTTATTACCTTAGTTAAGCTCATATACCACTGAGCCAATTATACATAATATAGTACCGTCGCCAGAAACAAATATACTATTAGGAGAGCAAGTCGAGAGCTGTAATGCAATAATCAAACCAGCCATGTCTATATTTATAAGAAAATTGAACTTTAATACGTTGACATACAGTTCAAGTCCGTTTGAATCTGTATAAACAATAGGCAGCTTTTTAAATAACTAACAGTTTTGGTGTCGTTTTTCATTGTTACAGTGTTACACTTTTTTCGGTCTTGCAGCCCATTTTTTTGTGTATAAAAAACACAGACAAGTTAACATAAAAGACACCTCATAGCAGGGCACCGCAGGCTGCCAACGGTATGCAGTGGCACATCATACTTAAGCGCCACGCCCCCGCTCGTGGCCTCATTCCGACGTCAAACGTAAAGCGCTACGGAGCAATTCGGTCTGACTTTAACAACTAAAAATAATATTAAAAATGCCATATTGTGCGGTGAAATGGTGTGGAAAGTGTAGCACAACATCAAATTATAAAAAAGATGGTATCTCGTTCCACCGATAAGTAATATTTTTACTTATTACAATCAAAATATTGTTTTAAATAAAAAGTAAACTTGGGAGAGCCGCCATTGATGTCTTTTTACAAATCCCTTTCTTTCTAATGCAAACTCACATAATGCTGTCTCGCACTGTCACTGGCACATCTAAGCTAGAGAAGAGTAACCTATGTACATCCGGATTATCGGTATCGATAAAATATCATATATTCTACAAAAATATTAATTGTATTGACACAATATACAATGATGAAACTGTAACTTTATTATTATTGATACAGTTGCAATGAGTGTGTGACTACATTTGGTAACAAAATTTATGCTTTTTAAATATTTTTTGTCTTGGGATGAGTTCATAGCATCATTATCTTCAAAATCAGAGTCCACATCAGTAGCAAAGCGTTTATTTACGGTACGTATTTATTTAAATATAATACGTTATGAAGTTATCCGAGGATAGCTCTGTATGTAAGTTATAATGTTTTGTTTTTGTTTGTTAAGCAGGACAATCCTGGGAATTTAGCAGCGCCTTCTTCATCAATAATTCAACTTGCAGACCGACAAATAAAGTGTATAACTGATGATATTTGAGATATTTGTGTAAATCCTACGTTCTGTCTGGTCAACCAAGTTATATAAAATTAATATTTATTTTTACTATATTATAAACATTATTATTTTATGTTCAGACGTTTAATTTCTCTCATAAAGCGATAAAACTATCGATGAAGAAACATGACAGCCAACCCTAAAAATACAAAACTTTAATGATTCTCTTCCAACATTTGTAGTGGAATTCAATCAAGATTTCTAAAATTGATTACACTCTTTTACCTGATAATTGAAATTAGTTATCGAAATAAAATATCGACACTTACACATCACTACCTGGGCGTGGCTAGCGACCCGTTTATGACGGTTTGATGACGTAGCAAGCGTCATAATCTAAACTAACCAATTACAAGTGACGACCTTCCCTCGTCCCCCACCGACTTTGGGCATCAGCGTTCTCATACAATAAAGGTACAATGCTACGTCTTTTATGTTAACTTGTCTGTGATAAAAAAATAAAATGTTTTTAGAACGGAGTTGCATGTGTATAAAGTGTGTCATTAGAGTACTTACTAGTTTTGCATTCATAATTTAAATATTACGATATGAGTATAGATAAAATTGATTACTTTGACCACCTTCCTGCTCTATCATCAGACCCCATCTAAAGATCACCATTTTCTAGCAACTACTCGTGATACCTACCCAAGGAACCCCAATTCGGTGGCTCTACGTTTATTCGTGCAGAGATACCGTGACCACATTCTTGCTCCATCGTCAGACCCTGATCACCATTTTTCTAGCAGCTACTCGTAGAGACGTACGCAACGAGCCCAAATGCGGTTATTGATACAGAGATTCCGTGACCACCAACCTGCTCCATCATCAGACAATGATCACCGTTTTTCTAGCAACTACTCGTCGAGACATATCTGACGAGCCCAAATTCGGTGGGTCTACGTTTATTTGTGCAGAGATCCTTTGGCCATCTTCCCGGTCCATCATCAGACCCTGATCATCATTTTCTAGCAACTACTCATCGAGACCAGCCCAATGAGCCTAAACACAGTAGGTCTACGTTTATTGGTGCAGAGATCCTGTGACCACCTTCCTGCTCCATCATCAGACCCTGAATTCCATTCATCTAGCAACTACTCGTTGAGAACTATCCCACGAGCCCAAACTGAATGAGTCTTCGTTTATTGGGGCCTAGATCCTATTTCCACCTTCTTGCTGATCATCATCAGACCCTGGTGAAAGTTACCATTTTATTTACTATTATCGGATTTATATATGTACTAAATTTCAGATTTTTTTGGACTTATAGAAATAATGAAAGATGTCTATATACGAAATATCCCTACCTCGACTCGGAAAGGAGCTGATGGTCTTCTAATAGCTGGACCGATTTTCATGTAACATAGTTAAGAACCATCTCACTTAAACTAGCTTTAAAAAAACCGCATTCAAATCCATCCACTGGTTGGAGCTCTACGATGCCACAGCCAGCCATACAGAGACAGACACTTCCAGTCAGACATAGGTGTCAAAGTTATAACTCCCCTCGTTTTGGTCGGGGGTTTCAATTAGCCTTTGAATAGAACATTAAAAAAACAATAAAAAAAAATCAAAAACAGCACTTCAATAGACAGCACACTAAAAAGTATAAAGTATTTTAAATATGATTAAAGTTGGTGTTAGTTGTACGTACAATCGCGGACGAAGTATTCAATCAAAATCGTTTGACAAACATTATGTGTGATTATCTCGTCCGCACGTATTTCGGGCCGGCTCGTGCAAGCGATTATGTCCTAAAGGTGGTACACCGTTCTTGACCGCGAGCGTACATACCTACTGTATAAATTTAGCACCAAATAATTTTATATTTTTTAGTGTATACTGGTCGGGTTCATCATCATCATCAGCCGGAAGACGTCCACTGCTGAACATAGGCCTCCCCCTTAGAACGCCACAATGAACGACAATTGGCTATTTGCATCCATCGGTTACAATCGGTCGGGTTAATTTTTTTAAATAATTTATTAGTATTTTTTTCATTCATAAATCGTCGTGATGAACTTGGTATGATACCATTGTAGTAGATTAGTCTCACAAATAAAGAAACTCATTGAAATCGGTTCATATTCGTTAGAGTAGGTATACCGGAAGATGTCGATTTTATGGTTTTCACCAGTTAAATTCTTCCATATCGTTTATGTTCCTCCAAATTATTTTATCCGATCTGTATGAATCATAAATATCTATAACAAACAATCGGAATTGCATTGCATTGCATATCATGTATTCTCATACGTTCTTTAGACATAGGTTCATGCTCAGCTCACTCATACTAAACGCTCCCAAATACACACACTACAAAATGACAAATTGAACATATTTTTTACCTACTATACTTTATTTTACTAATACTACTAATTACTCTGTAAAACTATGTTGTTAGTAGGATAGTAGGTCCCTTGTGCAAGAGACCATCCGGTAGAAATGTACAATCGCAGTGTCAAAAATCATATAGTGTAAAGATTGCCTTGTTCCGGTGTGAATGGCACTGTAGCTGGTGAAATTAATGGGCTCAAGAGAATAACAGTTGTTTATAGGCAGACGTTTCGCTTACCATCAGGCGAACATCTTGCTATTCCCATCACCAGGTTGAATAAAGACATACTACCACTAGTTTGAATATTACACAATTTAAAATACTTAAACTGTGCATATAAAAAAAAAACACATCAAGCACAGACACTTGCATGATAGCCTACTGTAAGCTCCAGCAGCAAACCGTCCATTGGAATTAAAAACGCTTTAAATCGTGTGTACACGATAAGACTCAGTGATGCGTTACAGTAATAGGCAATATCCTACTTAAAATGATTGTTCTCTCTGCATTTTCATATTCTTCGGACAAATTTAGACTTTGTGTAAGCAGTACCGAGTGAAATTGCTAGATGGCGTTGACGTCGGCGGCGGGGTTCCGCGGGCTCGAATGCTCAAGGTCGTTCAGAGTTATTAAGGCCTTAATAGATGATTTTATTAACATACTAGCTGACCCGCGCAGCTCCACCCGCGCTTTTATTACATTTTGCTCGTCTCTCTTTCCCTCCCACTTCAGTCCTCGTCACACTCCCCCTCTTCCTCTCCTCGTTGCCCCTTCTCTGAACCCTCTCCCTCTCTCTTCTCCCAACTTGCTCCACCTAACTCCCCCGATACCTCATCCTATCACCCCCTCCTCAAATCCTCCCTCAGTCTCTCTCCTCTCTTGCACCCTCCTCTCGTTCTATATATCCTCGTCAATCATGTTATCAGCGGCATAAAATATACTTTATGACCTATTCTTAGACCTACCCGATATGCACACAAAATTTTATATTAATCGTTTCACCCATCAATTTAATGACCTTACCTAACGTTGCTTAACCTTAACTTACCGAGATAAAAAGTCCGTTTCCTGGTTCTAAGCTAACTCCCCACCAATTTTCAGCCAAATCGGTTCAGCCGTTCTTGAGTTATATATAGTATAACTAACACGACTTTCTTTTCTAAATATAGATAATAAAGTTCTATAGTGATTGTATGTTCCATTTCACCAATAGATGGCGCTGTTCATAATGTAAATCACGCTAACATCGTAAATTACTGTCTAATGATATTCGATAATTAAAGTTTTTCATATTATTTATTGTTGCGACTGTAAGTAATACAATACCTATACACTACCTGAACTTGGGGTTTCATTAAAATTTCATGAAACAACACCCCCCCCCACCCCTGAGCCCTGACCTTGAAGCGTATTTTGGGAGCGCTGTTCATTGTGTGTAGTTTGAATTGTAATTGTTTATTTTATTGCATCTTGTTAGATCATTTCGAGTCATTTTAGGTCTTATAACTAAGTAAAAATTTTGCAATTTCGTATTCTCAATTTCTACCCACCTATACAAATGTAGCCTTGGTGGTACAGCGGACCTAACCGCTGGCTTTTAAATGAAATGAAATGATATTTTTCCCTTGCCTATTTCTTTTCTAATCTAGTTTGGACTCGCTCGGGATTTCCAGATTCTAACTTTTCAAAGATGTAATGTCATATTGCTATCAGCAAAGTACTTAGAACAATACAGAAATCTAATGAAAATGTCCTGGGTGTACCGGACCTGCTTACCCCGTATAAAAATTTACCCTTCGCCACTGCCATATCTTATGCAAAGTAAATGTCTGCTCAGTCCCTATTGTATATAGCGTAATAATACATAGATTAATGATTAACTGATCAGTCTATAATTACCCTATTCACATACAAAGGAAGTTACGTGGTAATATGTGCAAGTAATGTTTCACTGCTTAGCCCCTATGAATCATAGCGTGATGTTTTATATACCAATTTATACCCTGACTTCTTCACAACACATCAGTGAAAGTCCTATCAAAATCCATCCACGGGTTTTCAAATGATACCTGGACAAACAGAACGACAGACAGACAGACAGACAGACAATAATTCCAAAAAAAATTGTTTTGGCCTCTATGTCGATAGTATAGTATCCCCACATAGAAATTTTGGAAAAATATTCAATGTACAGAAAAAGTGCTCTTTGAGTTTTATTATAGTATAGAAGAAGAAGATAGATGAACTGAATGAAACACGATTTTATTAAACGACTTGACCGTTATTAGAAGCTTATAATAATGAGATAGGCACATCCGTTTCCTGTTGTGTGTTCCCTCTCTTTCTACTTTATGTTGCTATCTCTTTCGCGCCCCGCTACCGTCACCAGGCAGGAGTGGGGATGGCTTTATAAGAGCCAGCGCTGCGCTCCTTTAGTCATTGGCGTGAAATTTCCCGTCGTGTTCACTACTATTCTAAAAGTGTTCTTATTAATATAATTATTATAAAATATAATAATTGGTGAAGTGAAAGCGAAATCTACACGTAAGTTTTATTTTATTTTAACGGTTTTACCGTTCATTATTATTTTATAATCTTTCTGCCTTAAAATTTTATATTTTTAACCGGCTTCAAAAAGAAGGTTCTCTATTCGACGCGTATGTATGTAATATTGATAAAAATGCGTAATATTAATATATGTTAGTCTATGTGGGCTTCTAAACAAATTTACCAAATTTTATGAGTGTATGTACATACATACACTCATAAAATTTGGTACATACCTACATGGTATGTATGTATGTAGGTTTGTCCACGGATTTCTCAGAAACTACAAGTCCGATTTTGTAAATTCTTTTTGCAATAGTTAGAGTATTTTTCAACTTAGGGTAGAGTACAAGTTTCATCAAAATCGGTTCAGTAGTTTAAGAGATATAAACTTTTTATGTTTTCAGTAAGTTATTGTAACGTAGACGTTCGAGTTGCGTGATAGTGCTAATACCTATTTTGGTAAAATAAGTCACTAAAAAGTGTTAAATAAACTATTTAAAAAAAAAATAAAAACCGACTTCAAAGTAAATTATCTAAAAAGCATAAAATAACGAAAAAATATTGAAGTCGGTGTCAGCTGGTGCTAGTGTTAGTTAACTTGATGTGCTAGCACCGACTTCAATATATTTTCGTTATTTTATGCTTTTTAGATAATTTACTTTGAAGTCGGTTTTTTTTTTTTTTAAATACATAGTTTATGTTGTTAATTATTTTATTTTTGTTCCGTGCACATTTACAGCTATATTACAGGGAACAGAGTATTATAATGGATAACGTTAATAAAATCAATGATATGGAGGCTGCTCCCGATGTTATTTCTGATGTAACGGCTAGATCGCAACATCATAAATCGCGTTTAAATGTACGGCGACGGTCGGCATCAACGGTAAGTAGTAGTTCTACAACCTCAACTAATTCTTCAGCAGGTTCAAAGAAAAATAAGCGTAAACGCCATTCCAAAAAGAAACGTGACAGTGATCGTATTAGAAAATTGACAAAAGACGTGAGTGCTTTACAGAAAGTTGTGACTAATTACGAAAGAAACTGTCAAAGTGGTAATGATTCTTGCATATCTGATGTTAGTAATGAACTTTACAATGATTTTTACGCCTCGCAGGCGTTTCAGTCTCCGAATATTGGTGAAAATCACGATTCGATACGAGATTTATCGTTTAATATGAAAACGACACTGAAGGTACCCGCAGTACCTCAAACCTCACAGGAATTTCTTAAACTACTGGACGAGATTCAACAGTTTGGTAAGTCTATGTGGTCTGATGTTAGGTATGCTGAAACACAAAAATTATATAATTGTACACTAGGATTTACAGAATTGGAAACAAACGAAGAGGTGAAGGCATATGACAATATACGTCATCTAGCATACTCTGATAAATCTTATGCAGCTATAACTTTCTGTATATTAAAATAATAAAATCTTTTTAAAAAAAAATTGAACTGACTTCAATATCACTGAAAATTATAAAATAATTTAAGTATTATTGAAGTTGGTGTTAGCGTACCTGCTGTGTATATTTGGCACCAACTTCAGTAATATTTAAATTATTTTATAATTTTCAGTGATATTGAAGTCGGTTCAATTTTTTTTTAAAAAGATTTTATTTTAACCTTTTTAGTGATATTTTCATATATAAAGATTGAACCATCGAAAACCGAAAAATTATCTAGGTAGGTTATGATCACATTATCGTCTACATAGTTTTACATAATTCATGTTTCTTCAGAAAATAATATCCGGCGTAATGAAATTTGCATGGAAACATCATAGTAGTTTACTCTCTTGAATAAAAAAAGAATCATCGAAATCTGTTCATAATTGTCAGAGCAATGTAATGGAGAACATCAGTTTTATGGTTTTTACCAGATAAATTCCTCCACATCGTTCATGGTCCTCCAGGAAGTTCTTATCCGGTTGTAATAAAATTCATACAGATTCAATACAGTGGTTTCTTCTTTCGAATAAAAAAAGAATCATTGAAATTGGTAAATATTTGCCAGAGTTATGACCATTTTTGTCCGACCGAGCGAGTCCGAGCGACTAAAACGTCATCTATATAGGCTTTCTTGCAACTCTCAGTGCGCAGTCACCATTCTTGTTTTTTTAGGAACTACTTATTACTAAGCAATAATTTTTTTATGGGACCCAATCAATGGATTGAAGAATGGATGGAAGAAAGATTTTTTCAAATCGGTTAATAATTGCCAGAGTTATGCGCGAACATACATAAAAAAAAAAAAATATATATATACAGACGAATTGAGAACCTCCTCCTTTTTTGAAGTCGGTTAAAAAGAAGTACCCCTTAACGGTTTCCGTAATTTAATAGCATGGTCTAGAACAGCGGATGCTCCTCAAGGTAACCTCAACGAAAAAATCGAAGAGCATATTCTACAGAGCGACTTTCACAGATTCTCGACAGACTTATTGCAGATGGTTTGTGGTCATAGAGCAGAGACCATAGAAATGAGAAGGGATGGTATCCTTAAATGCATTCGAGACCCAGTAGTGAAGGTAGCTGTGAATAAGATTCCCCCTTCAAACACTCACATCTTCAGCCCTGAAGCTCTGAGTACTGTGTTGGAGAAAGCAGGCGGTGTAAGAAAAACTTTCTGGCCAGTAAACCAACCTGACGGTGGGAATACTTCGCGAGCTAAACCCACAAGCTCTGTGTGGCACCCCTCACAGGGGCAAGGCCACCATAATCATAATATGCCACCGCGTGGTTCTTTTGACTATTATGGTAATCCATATCCATCAACTTCTAAGCTTTGCCGTCATAATCAACCCTCGCAGGGTAACTACCAATCGCAGCATTACTTTGTAAGCGGTCCAAACAATATGGGGCAAGAACAGCGTACGTTCAACCAACAATATAGAGGTCCTTCCTTTCGATCTCGTGGATCAAAGTCATCTCAAAAAGGACAAAAACGGCACGGTTCGCCCTCAGGCTATAAAGGCAACAAGAGACAAAGATATTGACTCGAAAAAAATCCAAGCAGGTCAGTAAGGGTAATTTGTCAATCGTTGGAAGACAATGGGCGCCCCAGACTTTCTTCTGCGTATAATAATAATAATAGGTTAATAAAACTTTTGGATACTACTTCACTACAATACACTTATGTTTATACTTATATGATTTATGTATATTTTCCAACATTTTACACTTATTATTATTTTATTACCTATCTGTATATTTTCTTCCGTGACTTCACTTATCTGGTCCTATCTGAAAATCAGCGCTGTAGCATCATATTCTTGCTGCAGCAACAAGCTGAGATAGGAGCCATTTTTGACATCGCACAGCTTGGTACCAACGAGGATCCATATACTACTTGGTACTGGCTTAAAGTCAGTCTCTGTCCTACTTATTGTAATTCTTTCTCTTTCGCACTATTGTACGTCTCTTTTTTATCTTCTGTGTGTTTAATGTTCTTGTTAATGTTCATTGGGTACCTTGTCTTGTGTATGTCAGAATAAATATATTTCTTCTTCTTCTTCTTAAAACCAGACCTAAAAAGCAATCTTCGTCGCACCTTAGAGTCGAGCGAAATGTGCATAGTCATCCTTCAAATGAAACAGCAGGGTGTGTTGGAGGCAGCAAAGCCATCTGCGAGCTTTGTATCTTCCCTGTTTCTTGTAACGAAGAGCGACGGGTCATATCGCCCTATTCTCAATTTAAAACAATTAAATCAATATGTGCTAACAGACCGGTTTCGCTAACGTGCGTGTCTAACGAACTGGATAGCTCAGAGAAAAAGGTGTGAGAATAATTGTGTATCTCGACGATTTTCTTCTGGCACACCAAAATCGGAGTGTTTTATCCCAGCACGTAAGGCAGCTGTTGGACACGTTGGAATTCCTCGGTTTTCAAACAAATTACGAAAAGTCTGTTCTTGTACCACAAAAGGAAATGACCTATCTAGGGATTGTTTGGAATCCATGGACAAATCAAAAACAGTTGCCAGCAGAAAAATCCGCTGGAATCGCCAAAAAAAAAAGCCTCGCAGGCTTTAGAGAAGAATTACAAAGTCTGATAGGACTACTGAGTTTTGCCAGCTTTGTTGTCCCTCAGGGCAGAATAAATCACCGATTTGCCCTTTCCTTTCTGAATACCTTGCCCAAGGACATAACGTCGACCAGATACGTTCTTCCCAGCGAGGTACTGGAAGAAATACGTTGGTGGCTGCAGAATTGTCATCATTTCACGACGATCCATATGCCACCACCAACGCACTTTTTGGTCACGGATGCCTCGGATACAGCGTGGGGGGCACAACTCAATAATCCGATAATATCGGGCAGTTGGAGTCAGGCAGAACAATACTTGCACAGCAATGTGAAAGAGTTGCTGGCCATCCTAAAAACCCTGCAGGCATATGCGACAAGCATGGCAAAGAGTTCAATTCTAATACAATCAGACAATCAATCAGCCGTAGCTTATCTTCGCAACGAGGGCGGGACCAGATCATTGACGCCAATGGCAATAACTCGAGAAATTTTTCATGTTCTGGACAACCATCAGATAAAGTTCAGAATCCATCACATTCCTGGCAAATTCAACAGTCACGCGGATTGCTTATCGAGACATCGTCAGGCTCCAGAGTGGCATTTAGTTCCAACTTGCATGGAGATGATCTTTGCAAAGATGGGAACACCCGTAATCGACGAGTAGTAGCAAACTATGCAACTTTAGATCTCAACGATCACGAAGCAATGTTTCACGATGCGTTCAGCACGTTATGGAACTTCCCTCTAGCATGGATCTTTCCGCTGCCCTTTCTGATACCTCGAGTACTAATGCACCTCAACCAAGCATCAGGAGAAGCTGGGAGAAGGTTTTCTGGCGAGCGGATTTAAAAGCCCGGGCTATCGCAGCCCCACTCGTCTTGCGGAATCTGAGCCGGTTCCTGGTCGACACGACGACGGGACTGCCACCGCCCAAAGCACAGGACATGATTCTAGAGATTTGGAAATGTGGGGGTGGACTAAAGAGTTGAGAACATGGAATCCAAACCAAATAGCTCTGCTCAAAGCGTCTTGGCGACCATCAACATTGAGGACATATAAAGCTCCCTAGAATCGGTGGATTACTTGCGCGAAACAGAATTAGGTAGATCCCATGCAGCCGGGTCGGAGTTAGCTCGATTTCTGGCCGATCTACATTTAAATTTTAATTTCGCCTATAACACAATACTCCTTCACAAATCAGTAGTTTCCACGCTTTGTAATGTTGAGTTGTCTGGGAAGCTCAGTGAAGATGCGCTGGTAAGACATATTTTAAAGTCTATATCTTTAAAAAATCCGAAGCCACAGAAACCACCTGTCTGGGACATAAACGATCTCGCTACCTTTTTGAGCAATTACTCTGTAAACACTGCAAATGTTTTTCAAACTGTAAGACATACAGCAGCGCGTCTTTGCCCAGGTCGTAGAATTCATGATTTGACGCTGTTAAACATAGACAATGAGCATTGTGTTATTGAAGTAGATTCTATAACTCTATGGCCGCAATTTGGATCAAAAACAGACTGCAGAGAGTATAGACAATCGGGATGGAAGCTCTTGATAAACAAGGAAAATCAAAATTTAAATCATTATCGCAACACCAGGGAGCATACGTTCTGCTGTAGCTTCTAGAAACTGGATGGATAATTTCTCCCTCGATGATATTTTAGCTAGGGGAAATTGGAAAACGGTTACAACTTTTCAAAAATTTTATAACCGTGTTATTAGATCGGATGTTAAGACGTCCTCTATAACTTAATTTTTTCATCCGGTACAGTGATTGACATAATTACATTAATCGTTACTATCGACCAATTCAGTAACAAATATACTTTCTTTTTATTATATACAATCATTTCAATTTTGAGAAGTTATTTTTGTTATGTTAAACTTTTGTTAAATAAAATGCTTTCTTTTTTCGCGCAAATGTATTATCTTTCAAGTCCTTTCCTAAAAACATGATCGCATTGGCGTATTGCTCACCAGGCGATAACAAACAAATCTCATTATTATAAGCTTCTAATAACGGTCAAGTCGTTTAATAGACGCGTTTTACCTGAAATAAAACGCTTATTAAACACTTACCTTATTAGAAGCTTAGTTTTTACACCTGCCTGGTTATATTTCGACACAATGACTAAAGGAGCGCAGCGCTGGCTCTTATAAAGCCATCCCCACTCCTGCCTGGTGACGGTAGCGGGGCGCGAAAGAGATAGCAACATAAGGTAGAAAGAGAGGGAACACGCAACGGGAAACGGATGTGCCTATCTCATTATTATAAGCTTCTAATAAGGTAAGTGTTTAATAAGCGTTTTATTTCAGGTAAAACGCGTCTATTACATTCAGTTTTCATATTACACAGTCTGTTGGCACAAAATATACAATAGATATTGTATTCTGTTGGGAGTTGCATGCATTACATTGTTGTAAGTAGGTATTTATCTAATACCGTCCATTTACCCGTGCCCCGGTGACCTTTAGACTAGAATACAGGATGTTATCATACCTTACTCTGTAATCTGTGACACTAACGTTACCTAATACTGCACATGGCATACATGGTCTCAGAATAGCAATTACTTTCTAGCAGCAAATAAACATACCAGTACTTTTAAGGGTCTAGAGAAATTTTCCCGCAATTTTGATTAGCAGGAAAATCCCACGGATTCATAAGATTCATATGGACATGTATTACTAATACATGAGATATTTTTCTTACACATGACAGTAAGTTTGAGTAAATATTTATATTACGTACTTCATCTAGGAGCTTGTTTTGCAGCCTGGCTAAGGCTAACACACATAACATGAATAACATTTCAACTGCTTAAGCAAGTTGAATATTAAAAAGTTCAGGCAACAACTTTGAACACATGTAAGTATAGTGAAATCTTGAATGTAGTGAAAAAAAAATCTTAATCGCTATTTATGGTAATGGTAAAATGGTGTTTTATAAAAATAAAGATTCAGTCAAAACCATTCAACATAGAATCTTGAAATTTGGAACCAACATTATTTGAATAGTCTGGGTGAACATTAATAACGGAATTTTCGAAATTCGACCCATAAGTTGGTCAAACCGGGTCTCAAAATTTGTATGGAAATATTTTTTTCTATTTTACTAAACCGATCATAAATAAAGAATACAATATATATACAGACCCGAACAAGCCGGGTTCCGAAAAGGCTTTAGCACCGTAGACCACATACATACGCTCCGCCAGATTATACAGAGGACCGAGGAGTATAATCGGCCATTATGTCTAGCGTTTGTGGACTAGGAAAAAGCCTTCGATTCAATCGAGACCTGGGCGGTACTGCAGTCCCTCCAGCGGTGCCATATCGACTATAGGTACATCGAAGTGTTGAAGTGTTTGTACAGAAACGCCACCATGTCGATCCGACTACAGGACGAGAGCACGAAACCAATCCCATTGCAGCGAGGCGTGAGACAGGGAGACGTTATTTCTCCGAAACTGTTCACTAACGCATTGGAGGACGTTTTCAAGCTCTTGGACTGGTACGGATTCGGCATCAACATCAATGGCGAATACATCACTCACCTTCGTTTTGCCGATGATATAGTCATTATGGCAGAGTCGCTGGAGGACCTCAATACAATGCTCAGCGACCTCAGTAGCGTTTCCCAACAGGTGGGTCTTAAAATGAACATGGACAAGACGAAGATCATGTCTAATGTCCATGTTGCACCCGTACCGGTAGTTGTTGGGAACGATACAATCGAAGTTGTTGACCACTACGTATACCTAGGACAAACAATCCAGTTAGGTCGGTCCAACTTCGACAAAGAGGTTGCCCGAAGAATCCAACTCGGATGGGCAGCGTTCGGGAAACTACGTGACATCTTCTCATCAGAAATTCCGCAGTGCCTGAAGACAAAGGTTTTTAACCAGTGTGTGTTGCCAGTGATGACTTATGGTACTGAGACGTGGTCTTTAACAGCTGGCCTTTTGGAGAAGCTCAGAGTCACACAACGAGCTATGGGGAGAGCTATGCTCAGAGTTTCTTTGCGCGACAGAATCCGGAATGACGAGATTCGCCGAAGAACCAAGACCACCGACATAGCTCGTAGAATATGCAAGTTGAAGTGGCAGTGGGCAGGCCACATCGCTCGAAGAACCGATAACCGTTGGGGAAGAAAGGTTCTCGAGTGGCGACCACGAACCGGAAGACGCAGCGTAGGCAGGCCTCCCACTAGGTGGACCGACGACATTGTTCGCGTCGCAGGCAACTGGTGGATGCAAATAGCAAATTGTCGTTCATTGTGGCGGTCTAAGGGGGAGGCCTATGTTCAGCAGTGGACGTCTTCCGGCTGGTGATGATGATGATATACAGACGAATTGAGAACCTCCTCCTTTTTTGAAGTCGATTAAAAATGTATAGTAAAAGGTAATATCATGACTGTAACTGTGCTATTAGTCATGAATTTTTTTAAAAAACCGGAAATATTTAAGAAACCAATTCAGGCACTACTAACATAGGACCATACACGAAAATACAGGCATACATACTTGATACTTATTGGGTCAGCAAAAGTGTAATTAACAATATTTTAAAGAAATCTCGATCTCTATTTCTAAACACTGTTTAGTAACAACGGAGGCAGGCGGAGCCGAAATTTAGGTTTCGTTATGAAGATTAGAATTTGACTTACCAGATCAAACATAGCAGCAGGCATCAGTATGAAAGGGTTAAACTTTTGATTGCCATTAGTGAGTGGGTGGCCTCCACTGTTTCTGGTCTTGAAGAACACCATTTTGAATGTTAGAAGACATAGCATTTCCCCCAGGAACATGGAAGCTGCCTAGACAAGAAAAACATATAAAAGGACGATAATTGCTTACATGAGCCAGTCCAAAATACATGCGGGTGGGGTAAGCACACATAACATTGTTCAAACTATTTTAATTGAAAACTGGTAGTGTTTGTGTCTGCGTTAGTACATACATTAGGATTACAGATCCAATTTAGAATTCAAATTTGCTAATAAAGGACACAATGATTGGAACCGTGTGTGGATTGTCCCAAGATATTATTATTATTAATGAATTTAAGAAAATTCCAATAAGCTGCAATTGGCCTTTGTAGTGGGTGTCTCCTAAATTATCTCATTACTAACAATGGAACTGTGAAACAATTAACTATTTTACAAAAACTTAAATAAAAAATCTGTATTAATACATACCTGGAGAAAAGGATGATCAAATTCTCGGATAACACCATCTGACCCTTCTGAATGCAACTTATCAGCCCAGTTGGTACTTAGAGAGTTGATGGATCCCGTCACCACAAGCATAAACGCCAAAAACATTTGATACCTCGTAAGGCCCATCCTGTCTGAGATAGAATTTTATTTAAAATTTTAACTGTTAAAAAAATGTTACAATACTCTGGCTCCTTTGTGTTGCTGGACACATTCACATAGGTATGTATACCTATTTTCCGTACTACCCCATTTTTTTATTAGTCCAAGTACCTCCAGTCTTCTTAATTCACTATAAAATATGTAACCACCAAACCAACCATAATGTCAGTGTGTGTAAACCTATAATTTATTTATTACGTGACTTAGTTTGAATTGACGATATTCTTTGTTTGAAAAATAGTAGGTAGGTAAGTAAGTGAATTTATTGTGAATAGAAAATTCTTTCTTCAAATCAAACTAATTATTGCACATCTGGTATTCTGAAAAGATTTGTGTTGAGTAATCTCGTAAAAGTAATTACTAGTTTATTTGATACTGGCACTGATTATTTACTTAACTACCTACCTATGTTAAAAAAGAAGCAGCATAAAATAACATTGGTAGAATAGAATCTTTATCTTGGAGATTTATTTTATGTGTAGTATTTATTTTATGGGAACACATAGAAAGAAATTATTATGATTGTATTGTAAGTTGTAACTTGCCTGAACGTGCCACCAACTCCGCTGAGTAAGAAAAAAAAATAAAAAAAAAGTAGAACTAAACCAAAACAACAAATTAAAAATGAACAAAGCAAAAAGCAGAACCAAAGAGCAAAACACACACACACCAACCGACCGACCAACCACAGACAGACAGAGTACAGCAGTGTTGCCAGCAGACAATTTAAGAATGGGGTTTGGGCTTAGAGAAAGAAACCAATAGAGAGCTGGCACTTTCTTTCTCACTCGCGCAACAAAAGGATGCATTTATATATATTATATGTGATAGAAAGAAACAGAGCATATGATTTTTTGTCCCTCAGCGTGTGTTCAAAATCTGGCGCACCTACGGTGCGTTTTCTTCGAGTACTCATGAAATTTTCTAGTTCACGACCTAGCTTTGTATTTTTAAATTAAATTGCATTATGAAATATCGTTTAAATTACATAATAGGCGCATTTGAATAAATATCCATAACGTGTGTTAAGTGTACGAATGATTATTTTCTGTCCTTATCGGCGGCACGCTAGCTGGATGTCTTGTTATATTCTGACTACGGGTTTGGGAGAGGCGAGGGGAGGTGTACTAACCCCCCCTTAAAAGGAAAAGTTGCCCCCCCCCCCCCATTTTCGAGATTTTTTAGTCGTTAATTCTGAGGAAATTTTCCTCATTTTATGAATTAAAATTAGTAACATGCGTAAAAAACAAGGGGGACCACCCTTGTTTTTGGGAGAAAGGGGGGAGTCCTCTCCATCAAAAACGGTACTAGAAATCGGAAAAAAAGCGATGACGAAGCTAGGAATTGGAAAAAAAAAATCGTTTTTCTGTTTTACAAGAGCCCATCCTTAATCTTTAATTTTGTTTAGAACGTATAACTTATGTCTATTTCTTTAAGTACTATGCTTTTATAATAGGAATTGGTCATCCGAACCTCAGAAGTCGAACTGATTTCGATGGATTGGCTGTCGGAGGCATAAAGGCCGATGAAGGGCCGATGGCAGCCAAAGGCGACATAGTTTCAAAAAGGCCGAGAATCGGCCCCCCTGGGGCCTATCTGGCAACACTGGGTACAGTACAGACTACAGACAAGAGAGACCACAGAGCACAGACGTGCTAGAGATGAGACCAACCGACCGGCGATTTGTCGATATTGTTTGGCGACACACACTGATATATAAATTACTCAGAGTAATTAGAATAGAGCTAGTATCGCGTCCATTCCCCGAACAAATTTTTCGTGGCACTTTTGCGGGGTGCGGGAGGCGAAGTAAATTGTATCTGTGTGTGATACAGATACAATTTCACGCATACTCTTGCAATTGTCTAATGCAAACTCTTCATGTTTCTATGAACCTACACTATAATAAACTCGCAACACATTCAAAAAGATACGCACACAAATAAAGAATGACCTGAACATATGAACAAAAATTTGGCAGAGGGGTTAGCGCATCATAGTCTCTCCAGTGGTATCTCCTCTAAGATAAATTATGAAGTATCGAAATCGTATCAAAAACTATTTTTTTTTCTATTGCGATATTTTTATCATCAAAGATCGTTAAAAAGAAACCTGCTGAAATTTTTACAAACTCATACTGCTAATGTTATATCGACAGTGATTTCTGACATTTACGCGAATACTACACGTTGAAATGAAACTAATTTTACGGATTATATCGCGGTGTCTATAGGATTTTAATTACCCGACGTTTCGAATACTTTACAACATTCATGGTCACGGGTGGACTGATGAACATGTAGCAAAGGTTCTTTCACCACTGAGAGGGCAAACTGAGGTTAACATTAGGGATTCTTACCATTTTGTTAGTGAGTTAAAGATCTATGTCTTACTAATAATCAAAACAATGGTCAGTGTTGATGTCCAGTCCTTATTTACATGCCTACCGGTAGAAGACTGCATCTCAATTGTAACGAGAAAGCTAGCAGAGAAAAACTTACCAGTGGGATATGCAGAACTATTAAAACACTGACGTAGCCAGATGGCTACCTATTGTGGAAAGAGGAATTCTACAAGCAAGTAGATAGTGTGGCGATGGGCTCCCCTGTATCTCCCATTGTTGCCGATATATTTATGGAGGACTTTGAGGAGACTGCCGTTAATACTTCACCTATTAAGCCAAGATTCTACAAGCGGTACGTAGATGATACTTTCACAATATTACCATCAGATAAAGTAACTGCTTTCCTAGATCACCCTCCATAAACACTAAAATCCAATTTACAATGGAGTTAGAATCAAATAACTCTCTAGCATTCTTAGATGTTTTAGTAATCCGTAATCCCAATAACACCTTGAGTCATACTGTGTATAGGAAAAAGACCCATACAGATAGGTATTTAAACGGTGAATCTCATCATCCCCCAACACAGTTAGCTACCGTGGGTAATCTTTGTTTCAGAGAGCACACGGAATCTGTGACGAGGAACATCTTGGTGCCGAGCTTCAACATGTCAAGCAGGTCCTGCATGATAACAAGCTTCGAATTCCGCGCCGCCTTAACTGTGAACGTGTCAAGCCATCCACAGTCGAACGTATGCCTGCTGTGTTGCCATTATGTTAGAGGGGTAACGGACAAGATTGGCTAACATATTTCAAGCCACAAAGAAGATTAGTCAGTTTTTACCATCAGTCAAGTGACATGTTGTAGATGTAACAAGATGCAGGAGTATACAAGCTAGATTGTGTTTGTGGGCTCTCATACATCGGGCAAACAAAGCGAGCAGTAAAAACCCGTGTAAAAGAACATATAGCTGACGTTAAACATCGACGCTATACGAAGTCTGCAGTCTGTGAACATGTTCTGGATCGCTCCCGCCTTTATATTAGATTTGACAAACCACAAATCCTCGTAAAAGAACAGCGATTCCTGCCAAGGATGATTTGTGAGGCTATTGAAATTAAAACATCCAAATTTCAATAGAGAAGATGGCCGCGTGCTGCCACCAGCTTGGGATCCCGTCATAAATATAATCTAATCCAAAAACAAGCATTCCACTGCAAGACCTCAAGATACTGTAAGCTCTTTCTGCGTAGATCGGACTAACAATAATAATTAGGGTACCCGAAGACAACTATGACGTATGGACAGCTACCACCTCAGTCCGCCCGTGACCATGAATGCTGTAAAGTATTCAAAACGTCGGGTAATTATAATCATAAATAAACCGCGATATAATCCGTAAAATTAGTTTTATTTCAATTATATCGACAGTTTTTCTTCAATAATATATCGAATCGATTTTTTTTCACTTTGCTTGCTCTTCACCTTCTGTCGGAGGTTGGTTACATGGTCAATCATCACACATTGACTTCAGATTGATCGTGTAATATGCTTATTGATGGACTGATGATCCAGATTGATGGATTTTTAAATATTTTTGTTCAATCCACACCAGATTGATGCCAGATTGAACGTGTGTAGTGACGCATCAATCTAGCGTCAGCACGAATTTATATTTACTTCGGGTTCGTGAGCGTCAGTCATTGTTTAGACAGCGACCGATACGCACGTATAAACATAGATGAAAATCAGTTGGTATGTATTTTAGTCAGCACGATAATGGATGATGACTTGGCATATAGTTTTTAATTTGATTTATGTAAAAAATACCTACCAAAAACAAATGACATGGGTTTATACTCCTACCCTTGTCAACCATTTGTCTGCATAAACATGTCTATATATCTTGTGTCTAGGTATCATTTATCTATAAGTAGATAGGTAGACAGTATTGAGAAAAGAAGCATAATTATTAACTAATTATGTACCTATTCGTTTCGGTTGTTGGAAAAATAAAAACATTTTGACAGACGCGACCGTCTCTGACAAACAGGATGACCAACTTAACCACGAAGGGAACTCTTTCGTGAAACGCACTCTATTAGATCCAACCGTTTATTTTCTTTTTGACAGCACCAATAGAACGCAACTGCGTCATGTTACGCAAAAGTTCACTTTTAAATGCGAGGTTTTAAAAATATGACAACTGCCTAAGTTTGCTCCTTGATCCCGTATAATAATCATCTTTGACAAATTGAGTCCATAAGTGCAGGAGTTTTTTTATAAATTACTTAAAATAACAAACTTTTTTAAAAATTTACGTTCTATGGCTATCAACATAGTGATGTTACGATTGAGATATCGATATTGTTTATTAACTATTTTTACACGGGTATAATGTAGCATTCTAATGTAGTATAAATATAGATTGGTATGAAATGATATGAAACAATTATTGTGACTTTCACTTTTATTTATTTATTAATCAAAATCAGATTCATCGTCGCTGTCACTCGAGCTATCGCTGACATTTATAATTAATTGTTGATTCATATTATCTATCGCCACGTGTTTATCCCAATCTGCCATTATAGTTTCTTGTGTTTTTTGAATTACATTTTGCCAGTTTTCCGCAGTTACTTCCACACATGCATTTTTTAATAAATCAAGCATTTTTTTTGCCGTGAATGGGGGTTTTGTGTTATTTCGAGCGGCGTGTCCTTTTACTTGAGCCCATATTAATTCAATGGCATTGTATTGTCAATGATAGGGTGGAAGTCTAAGAACCCAATGACCATGTTCTGCAGCTATTTCGTCGATCACATATCGTTTTGGGAAGTGTTTTTTTGTTCGTAATATATTTAGTAATTGTACTTTTAGTAAGTAGTTATCAACATTTTCGCCATGTAGTTGAAGCCAGTCAATGATTACTTGTTTTTTGTCGGCCTGGGTCGGCATTTTATCAATTTGGCGTGAGTGATAGGATGCGTTATCCATAATAATGACTGACGGTTCTTCCAATGATTGCACCATTTCCTTAAACCAACTTTCGTAAACCTCAGAATTCATTTCTTCGTGGTACTCAACTGTTTTTTTGGATTTAAAGGCCAACAAAGCATCTGGCATGAATCCTTTCATAGACCCTGCATGGCAAATGATTAGGCGTTCTCCTTTTCCCATCGGCACTGAGCTAGTGGAAGCAGCGGTGTCATCAGTCCAGTTCTTAGACACTGTGTGGTTCGCATTCAGCCAAGTTTCGTCAGTGAAAACAACATTTGACCAATCTGCATTTTTTTTGGCTTCGCTCAAAAATTCGTAACGAGCGAAAGCTACGTCGCGACGCTCCATCAATATTTTGCGTTTATCCGATTTTTTATAAGTAAATCCAATTTCTTTCAAGACCTTTGCCAATGACGATTTTTGGCCTCGGAACAAATCACATTCACGCAAAGAAGCAACAAGTTTTTTAAGTGTTGGAACTTCTTTACGTAAGTAATAGTTATATATATATATATATATATATGACGGCGTATAGCGTCTGCGTCAAAGTTGTCAACCGATGTCACACGACGTGGTTGGCGTTTTTTCTTCGGCGTACGAAGCTTATTCTCCTGCATGCCGCTTGTTCCATAGGCTTCGGTAGTAATTTTTGTAACCGTAGGTGCACTAAAACCTAACGCGGCCGCAACGCGCTCTCGCACTTGCGACAATGGTAAAAGCGGGCCGCCATTTTGATACTCTGCTTCAAAGTAATTACGTAGCTTGATCACCATTTCTCTCGTCTGTCCTTTCAGCACTGATCCTTTCGGCATTTTATAGTTCGAATATAAAACAATACAAAACTCAGCAAACAATCGCACGGGCGTCTTGTTGCGAGTGACAGATGGCAGTGACAAACACAAAATGGCGGTGGACCATTGAGTGTTGCTACCTTGAAAAAATACTATTGCTTACCCATAGACAAAAAATGGGGTAAGTAATACAACCTTTTAAAAACCCCGCTCTAATATTTAGGAAGATTATTATTACGTGTCAATGTAATAAAAGTGATAATGGAATGACGTTCTACTACTTACTAGCGCCATTTCTACCATTCCACTGTTCTCTTTCCGCCATTCCATTGTTCTCTTTCCGCACAGACTCGATAGAAAAATGAATCGATATCGTGTCCACTATAATCACTTGGTCACAACACTATAACTGTCAAATTAGATCTGTCAAATAGAAAATAAACGGTTGGATCTTTAAATATGTATGTACCCACTCTGCTCTAGTCATGAAGATATAGGGTCAAAGTGGAGAAAACACTCCCAAATACATGACTGAGGTCAACGCTATCCCTTTCATTGAGGTCGAATCTCCCTTTCTAAGAGGGTAACCTTGATGTTTCATGAAAAATCAGGACATCTTTTTAACTTCGTCGCTTAATACGACTTACTTGGCTTGTTTAAGCTTTAAGTTTAATCCGATTAAATATGTCTAGTTGCTTCCGTTTACCTTTCAAAATACGACGGGACGAAAAACCGACACGACCGTTGAGAGACCAGGCGCAGGACCAACATTTTACATACCTATCTGACGCATGGAGCATCTTACTTTACCTTAGAGGTACTTTACAGACAATCAAGTAATAAATAAATAATAAGTTAATGGTTGTGAAAATAAAAGCATATGAAGTTATGATAAAAAGAAATTGTATTACAAGATCATTTATTCAGTACGTTTAACGATTTCCGATTAATCACAAGATATTGAATAGCAATTTCCATTATATGCAAACAACTAAAACATCTTGTAACCCACACATTAGACGATAGAAAAAGGATTTGCAGTAAATTTAGGTTTCCATTGGACCAACTGCAGATCATTGCAGCTTCATAAAATTTCTTTTCGAATGGGACAATGGATAGTCATAATATTCCTTCGCTCAATATCTTTAGGAAATCTACAAGAAAATAAAAAATGTATTAATATTGACCACGGGTAAATAAAACAGTATATATATTGACAGGTGACAGGTATAGTGACAGGTTAAGAAATAGTGACATAAGGAAACGTTGTGGTATGAAAGAAGATGTTGTGACAAAAATTGAGGTATGCTGAGATGGTTTGGCCATGTCGAGAGAATGAATGAGGAACGATTGACGAAAATAGTGTATAAGGCGAGTGTGAATGAAAGTGTTGGAAGGGGTAGACTTAGGCGGACGTTTCAAGACCAAATCAGGGACGTCTTGAAAAAAGGCCAGGTCAAGAGTACCCTAAACTGAAGAGCATGTGTGAAGGGAATAATGAAAGTGGACGAAGCGAAACAAGTATGTAAGGATCGTAGCAAGTGGAAAGAAGTGGTCTCTGCCTACCCCTACGGGAAAGAGGCGTGATTATATGTATATTTATAGAATGATATAGGTACTCTCGCCGATACGACCACAGCGGCCAATCTTTCGCAAGATCCGCCATCAGCCAGTGCACAAATGCTTGCGTAGCCACAAGTGCACTCTTTCTTCCTTTTACCTCTCACAATTTAGTGATACGAAAGATCAACACGACCGGGGAGAGGTCAGGCGCAGGACCGACTTTTTATATGCCTATCCGACGTATGGATCATCTTACTTTACAGACAATCAGATGAGCAGCCTGCATTGTCCTAGCCAGTAAGGAACAAAAATACAAAGTTGTTGCTCCCCGCAGGATTCGAACCTGCGACCCCCGGTACGCAAGCAAGTGGTTTCCCACTGCGCCACGGAGGCTACTAGATGCGACAGGACTAGGAGGCGATAAGAATAAATATGATTTTAATAATATGTTTAAAACTACATACACACTTGAACATACAATATTTTTTCCATATCAATCCTTTGAACTAAATACCTACATCGTATATTTTTTATCATAAAGTGGCGGTAAAAAAATCCCCAAAACGGAAAGTCTTCAAAAAATCTTTACCATGGTTACTCTATGAAAACAATGTAAAATATTTTAAATTAGATAATTCAACTACAAATTAATAGAAAGTTAAACCCAATACTAACAAACGAACTGAAAACGTGTTATGTGCCTATCGAAAGAAGAACTGATCGAAAATATGGTGCATAATCCAAAGGGATCATCGGTAGGTACATTATTGAACAAATCGGACTTACGAGTGATATTCGGTATCATCTAAGGGGTACAACATATTTTTGCAACTAAGTACTACACATTTTATCACCATTCTTATTAGTTTAATTCACTTTATCGTGAAATTATGGTATTTAAATGTTGGATCGATTTAAATGACAGACAGTTTCATGCTGACAATAAGCGCCAGTGTTGACACAAAATACGAACCCTTAAAATCGGTATTAAAAATTGCATTTGAGTACAATTGGCGAAAACACAATATAGCATTATCCTAATCGTACTCGCAGAACAATACCAAAAACAAAATTATTAGACATGATTGTCATCGTATTTTATGTTTTCGGGTGGAAAACAATCTTTTGATGTTGAAGTAGAGCATTTCTATATTAGGGTATCCGTTTCTCGGGTAATATAAATTATTACATGGACCACACATTGGACCACTTAGAAAGAGAGATCCGGCCTCAATGAAAGGGATAGCGTAAGCCTCAATCAACTATTTGGAGTTTGGACTCCACTTTGACCCTATATCTTCATGGCTCTAGTATTAGCTATAGGAATGTTAAGGCTGGTACACACTACACATCACATACTTAGGCTTATTGCTTTCTGTACGCAATTAAATTTATATTTACATTCATTACAACATAGATCAAAACATTAAGTTACGTTTTTAAAACATTAATAAGTAAAACTAATTAGAAAAGTAATGGTTCAAAATTTAATTTAAGTTTTAGGGAGAATGATCAAAATGGTAACACTGGGTTATTCTTTTTATTGTAACTTAATACTCTTTTGATATACTACTGATGTAATGGGTAAAATAAAAAGACTTAAATGGCGATGGGCTGGTCACCTGGCAAGAGGACAAGACAAATGGAGTAAAAGGGTGACGTGGTGGTACCCAAAGGAAGGCAAAAGGAAGAGAGGCCGACCACAGAAAAGGTGGGTCGACGATATTAGACAAGTCGCAGGTGTTACATGGAACAGAGTGGCCCATGAAAGAAAGGAGTGGAAAAGGTTGGAGGAGGCCTTTGCCGACTGGCAAACAGATCTTGGCAAAATAACCAAGGACCAAATATTAGTTTAATTGTATTAATATATATTAAGTTTAAGTCTTTAAAGTTAGATACTAAATAAGTTTATATAGTTAATGTTAGCTAAACAAGTCTATATGTTAGTAAAATAAGTTAAATAAGTTTATATAGTTTTACATAAGTTTAAAAACCATTGTAAGAGATCTGAATAAAAGGCTATATTATTATTATTACTCTTTTGATAAATGGATGGATATTGAATTTGAAGTCTGTAGCCAATAATTGCAGCTTGTGGACAGCGGCGTGCAGTCCATACAGGCAAATAGACTTTGCCTACCCTACGACTTCTCTAAATAACTATAATATAGAAAATAATCTTAGAAATGTCCTATTTTGCCTACCCTGACATATGTATGCACGCCACTGCTTGTGGACATACAAATTTATTTCAGGTACATAACTACTGCTACACCTATACCTAATAAGATACCTTTTTTGATGTTGGCTTGTATGTTGATAATTCAACACCATTTACTAGGTGGAAGATGACTGACGCGTGACCGTCAGGCCGGGCAGTTAGATACCACCACAGTGGTAGATGTTCTGCCTCCAAGCAGCAGCATTGTGTTACTAAACATTTCTATAATCCAGTGCAAATGGCATTGTAGATTATAGTATTTATTGGACAGAATGTCTTTCATGACTAATATGGTGGTGGCGAGTGAACGATGTATGGGTGTAAATAACTTTCTACGACCACTCATCTCGCTTACCATCACTCGAATGCATATACAGAAATCTAAATAACTAATATATATCTTTGGGCGGTTGTCAAGCTCGTTTCGCCACCAAAGAGCATAAAAAAATAAGAAAGCAGATTCTATTGTGCGCATGTCACAATTTATTGATCGATTCCTATGACGTAAGTGCATAACAAGTGCATTATGTTGTTGTTTGTAAACGCGGTGACCTGTAAAAGCTTTTGTTCAGTTGGAAACATGTTTATAGGCTTCAAAGCAATGATATTATTAACCATAGATGCGCGCCAAAAATTGTCTCATGTAATAATTAAAATATTTTCTCATATATAGTTAAGGTATCCTATCCATTCCTTATTATTTACTTTTGTACAGTACTTTGTGCATTTTCTAAATAGGCATGAAAGCATTTTACTTGATTTTTAAGGGCACACGTCACGTTCGTTACATTTTATCGACGCGTGACTTACTGTTGGTTCACCCAATTTAGGTGAATTTCATTGTACGCTAATGGCATATCTATTGTATAAAATATTATTGCTTCAAAGTAAAGAATTCATACCTCTTTTGGGCTATAGGCAGGTATTGTAGGCAATTTTGTTAAGCGAGGTCCAACCAATTTGGCTGTTAATGATATAAATAAATCCTAGAAGTATACTGCTGAGGGCAGAGATCGTTATGTAGATTCCAGTTACATGAAAGTATCGTCTTATACTCATATTATTGTCTTTGTAGAGATCATCGACATAATGTTGAAATAATATTGATGATATTATAGTAAATCAAAATGAAAACAATCAAATTTAAGTTTTTATTTTATAACACAGAATGTCTGGATACATTAAGCAAACAAATTGAATGATAAGACATAGGTACAACAACAATAGTTAAAATTACATTACATCGATGGATAATAAATAACCATTCTATTGCATAACATTTGGATTTTGAGACCAGAACTACTTTTTATTTAAAATTAAGATCTTGGTAGTTATATACTACGTAAAAGTATTTTTTTAAATATAAATATGTAAATAATATTAATTACACGTGGAATTCTAGCAGTTGTCTCGTCATAATAGCCGTATTGGTAAAACTAGGCATTTCTTTGTTTGATTTATTTAACATTAATTTTCCATTCTGCGATTATATCATAGTATCCTCTTCATTCAACTATCCTTTTTTTTAATTTGCCGATCCATGACGTCAATGAGTGTGCAATATAAGTACGACGTATATATCCTTCTTCTTTATGCTCTACCCTGTATTTGTGGCACTCGTCGTCTACTCTACCGTTTCTTTCTATAGTATGACGGTAGGCGGTGAAAAAAAATACTCGTTACCTACTATTTTCTACATAAAATTTTAATGATATTCATAAATCTATCAAAAACATAATGATTTAAATAAAAATCATTTTACTCTAATATGTATGTACTGCTAAACACATACACACGGTAGTTTTTGTACCACGGGGACACATACATTTATAACATTCTCTTTAATAACTAAAAACACAGCTTGGGATAGAAAAGAGTGACGTTGGGGGCCACAACAATTACACATCGATAATGAACCATTATCTCCGTTTTACAGATTGAACAACATATTGAAAAGATTCTCAATTCTTAGAACGGTCATTGGATTTTTGTGCCCATCTCTGACCTCTTGCCACGAAATCATCGCAGCCTTAATTCTTTCAAGTAGATTTTTCAGTACAGTTTTTTCCGGATCTTCACCACGAAGGCGTACTTGCACCCATTGCGTGGAGTTTACCAATACAAGCTGATGAAGGTCCATTTCGATTTGCGATGGTATACTGAGGTTTTCATAGTAGCTTCTTTCTTGGCAAGCAACTGCCAGGGAAGCTCGTAATGCCTGTAGAACATAATTCAACTTCTTCTTTTTCATTTCCTCATCTTCCCGATACATATTCGGATAATAAAAGGGAATTTCTTCCCCCTGTAGACTGTCTAGATTTTTATTAATACGATTAAACCACTTCCGACGTTTTTCAGCACTAGTTTATATTTTAATAATGGTACCTTCGATATTATTAGGCAGCGACCTTAATGTTACGCGACTAACGTCCTGGGAACTGTGGGGGGAACAATTTATGCGAAGCAACAGATTGCTTGTTAGTGTTGCCAGGCCAAGGTGGTGAAACTCCACTTACGTATAAATGGAAGGTGTTAAATTGCTATACAATAAGGCTACATAAGATAAAGCAAATAGTGATTTGATCATTGAACTAAATTATTCATTATTCAGCTTTAATAGAACGATAAAAAATGTTATTTTTTTGTTATTTCAGTAAGGCTTCGGGAGGTGAAGCCTCGGCCTTACAATACAACATTTCAAGAATGTTATGAAATGTTTAATGTTGCTTGCATTGAGATAACATAAATAATATATATATATTAATTTTCTCAAAGAAAATGCATGAATAATATGAATGAAAAAACAAAAGAATGTTGATTTCTGTATAAAATAAGAAAGAGACAGATAGCGATATGACAGCGAACTGATAACGATATATAAAAAATATGCCGTAGCACCACTCTATTTTTCTGTGTATAGAGGACTGACACCAATAGCGCTATCAATGATGGAACAATGTTTCCTTTATTTTAATATTTTTCTACGTATAAATGGAAGGTGTTAAATTGCTATACAATAAGGCTACATAGGATAAAGCAAATAGTGATTTGATCATTGAACTAAATTATTCATTTTTCAGCTTTAATAGAACGATAAAAAATGTTATTTTTTTGTTATTTCAGTAAGGCTTCGGGAGGTGAAGCCTCGGCCTTACAATACAACATTTCAAGAATGTTATGAAATGTTTAATGTTGCTTGCATTGAGATAACATAAATAATATATATATATTAATTTTCTCAAAGAAAATGCATGAATAATATGAATGAAAAAACAAAAGAATGTTGATTTCTGTATAAAATAAGAAAGAGACAGATAGCGATATGACAGCGAACTGATAACGATATATAAAAAATATGCCGTAGCACCACTCTATTTTTCTGTGTATAGAGGACTGACACCAATAGCGCTATCAATGATGGAACAATGTTTCCTTTCTTTTAATATTTTTCTTAGTTGTAGTGTGACAATTTTGGGTATCGAAGATTTAGCATAAATGTACTACTTAATGCTGAAAAGGTAGAGTATGTTTTCCAAATGCAAAAGATATTGTTGCCAAGTTTGAACGTGTCACGTAAACCAAGGCCTACATATCAACAAGCTCTTGAGTTTCGCAACGCCCCGCCCATAGTCATGTGAACATGTGGCACCCTGAGACAGTTATGATTTGGATACCAAACATCTCGGTCTATCGGTGACTATTCTGTGAGTATTTGTTACCTACGTCAGGGGAAGTAAATTTTAAATTGCCATATTATATTTCGCAAAAAAACTCATTTAAATGTATAAAGTATTATGTTTATTTTGTTTCGGTTGGTTGCAATAATCTAATCATTTTCATTTTGTTCATCAAATAAATAATAAAGATTTTGATAAATAAAATGCCATTTCCCTTTGTGGCATAAAATATAAACAAATTGCAATAAACTGAACCTGATTTAATGATGATAAAACAAACCCAGTGGTGCCAGGTTCTGTTGGTTACCTACCAAAGAAAATAAATAATCGATATCGATAGAATTTATGTCACACATCTCTATATTCTATTCGTTATGTTGCTAGTACTGATTATTCAGTCAACTCCATGGACCTTAGAGAAAGAAACCAATAGAGAGCTGGCACTTTCTTTCTCACTCGCGCAACAAAAGGATGCATTTATATATATTATATGTGATAGAAAGAAACAGAGCATATGATTTTTTGTCCCTCAGCGTGTGTTCAAAATCTGGCGCACCTACGGTGCGTTTTCTTCGAGTACTCATGAAATTTTCTAGTTCACGACCTAGCTTTGGATTTTTAAATTAAATTGCATTAAGAAATATCGTTTAAATTACATAATAGGCGCATTTGAATAAATATCCATAACGTGTGTTAAGTGTACGAATGATTATTTTCTGTCCTTATCGGCGGCACGCTAGCTGGATGTCTTGTTATATTCTGTCTACGCCATGGACGTATTATACGTCCATGGTCAACTCACACAGTCAACTCATCACATCAATCAAATTGCGCCAGGTTGGCTATCCTGAGCACAGGAGGTACTCCCATAGATATAGAATTTTTCACTACGGGTACCGAAGTAAATATAAATTCGTGACGGGTACTCCCATGAAGCTAGTAGGGGTACTCCCATGATGGTACTCCTATATTGACATTAGGATTACTTTGTTTTCCAGGATTTCCTCTATGTTTAGTCCCGTCTCTTTTTACGGTAGTATAGTATATCCTCTTTGAGCGGATGTACCCTATTCATGGGTTGAACTTCTTTAATCCTTCCTCAAGGGCTGCGCTCATGCTGCATTCAATAATATTAGATTTTTATCATCATTGGTTGCACTCATGCATGACTATTGCGTATCTTTAGCCACCCAAGCTCAGAGTAATTAGAATCAGAATTAGAAATTAGTGGTATCTCCTCTAAGCACCCAAGTGACTAAGTATTAAGCTTCAGTTGTCCACCGAACTTTGATGCCAACTGAAAGTATTTTAACATTTGTCTTAATTGTCACTCAAGTTAGGCAATACTTCTTTAATCCTTCCTCCAAGGGCAATACCGAAATGATACCGAATGGATTTGACAGGTAGGTATTTGATGGTCACTTTGCTAAAGTGATCATCACGTTAGTTGTCAAACAATATAGATACGCAATAGCCCCGCCGGTAGGGGTAGGTAGGTTGGTACCTACCTGCCCCTGCGGCGGGGCGTTAGGCCGCAGTGTCAGATATTCTGCCGCCAAGCAGAAGTGCGTAATCATTGCTGTGTTCAGGCGTGAAGGGCATTGTAGCTGGTGAAATTACCGAACACAATAAGGGCTCCCACACATAACTGCGAACTCGCATCGCATCGCAAATATCTGCGAGAAACAAATGAATATTTGTATTGAAAATTCATTTGTTTCTCGCAGATATTTGCGATGCGATGCGAGTTCGCAGTTATGTGTGGGGAGCCTATCATATCTAATAACTAATGGCTTAATGGTCGGCAAAGCGTTAGTAATTCTTCTGGTGTTGTTAGCGTCTATAGGCTGCGGTGAATGCTTACCATCAGGCGGGCCGCACGCTTCCTCGCCACCTGACAATTGTTTCATATCATTTATCTGAATTATTATTAATATGATCTGAGTCCGATATTGAACTATTATTAGTTCAATATCGGACTCAGATCGGAGTCCTATCAATCTTATTTAGTGGAATATACAATGTAGGGTAGCATTGCATATTCCACTATGTAAATCAAATGCATCGATATATTATTATATCGATGATCATAAATGTAAAGATTAAGTAAATATACCTAATCGGATTTATTCAGCTTAGCTTATTTAGCTGGTTCTCCGTAAAATCAAACAGTAGAGCAATGGGAAGCAGTAGAGATTTGACTAGTTTATTTTTCAAAAGTTTTTGACCAGAAGTTTGAAGCTGGGGAGTCCAATTCAGACAATGGTCCAATATCAGGACTACATTTTCTACAGTCTCACTAAAAGGAACTGATACTTTATCAAAGATAACTTTAGATCAATGGCGGTCCGAGAGGGGGGGTCGTAGGGGTCATGACCCCCCCCAAAATCCATACTCGTACAAGGCAAAATTGGGTAGCGGCTAGGGTATCTAGGTGCAAAACCAACGGGACCGTCAAATATGACCCCCCCCCAAAATCGTTGGCTGCGACCGCGCCTGCTTTAGATAAGGAGAGTTTGCCAGTCCACCTTCGATATTAAATTCGAATTACCAACAGTAAATATTTGATGATGACACAGGTAGGTAAGACCTGTGTCATCATCAAAAAATATTGGGCACGTATTTTTTCTTTTGTGGAATTCATTGCGCGTGACGTCACGTAGGTATACTCCATCCCAAATAAGCTTGGAGGCGATTACAAGTTCGTTTGCGGCTCAATAACTACATAACGCATACATAAGTACATTATACTTACAATTCAGGAATCGGGTGACATTATAAATACGTCTTCTTTGTTTGACGCAGGTATGCTACCGTTACTGCCGAACCTACAAACGTCAATTATAGTTAATGATAATTAATCAATTTTATGAAATCGGATTTTTTCGAGACTCGAAGTCAATTAATACTTAATACGCAGATAGTGAGTAGAGATATCAATTATCTCGTATTCAATAATCGAAAATAATCATTAACGTCTACGAAAGTCGAAATAAATAGATTTCAAAAAGTGAGTTTTTTTTATTTTTATTTTATTTTGGACTTAATTGGAATTAAAGTTAATTGGCATTTGTGAGTGCGGCCGTTAGAGCATTTGGTTTAATTCTCTAAGATGCTACCATTTCACTGCTATCCGATTGTATCGATGAAGGTATCGATCATGAAGGAAAACAAAGGGCATTTTGAACGTCATTAATTTTCTATATCGACAAGGAACAAACAAATAATTTCATATCAATACGAAGATCATTTAATTTATTTCACACTGACATAAGCAATGACATAAATTTACATTACATACATTTTGCTTAAATTTAATGTATTCAATAGGTACCCGAAGCTAAGCTTTTAAGGGTGTAAATAAATAATATGCCTTCAAATCTCCGTTTTCAGATTACAATGCACTCGTGTGGGAAGACCACGCCTCGCATCGGGACTGTGGGACAGGCTGTAAAACAAATTATAAATGGAATTATGTGTTTAGCACCTAAATAAGCATTTAATACTACAGTTAGTTTACGAATACAAATTACAAAGCAAACAATGCTCGAATTATTTTTAGAGCGGATTTTGATAGAAACTTTACGTTCTTTACTTGGTACGTCCATATGATAAGCCTTAGGGGCTTTGCGGTATTTTATATGTAAAGTGTACATGATCAGGGGGCTTATCGGCTTATCCTATCTGCCCGTCTACATTTTGTCAAAAATTTACCGACCTTAGCGAGCTAAATTTTCATCGGAAACTTGTTAGGTACATACTTACATGTGTCAGTAGAAACATTCTACTTACTACATTTATGTTTAAGAAGAAAATATCGTAAGTTCTATGAAACAATTTCTGAATGAGAATAGTCTCATTCACACTGTAGAGTTTATTTTCATATAGGTAAGTATAAGTATGCATGTATCGTATATTTACTGCAGAATTTAATATACAAGTACCTATAAAATAAATTAATTAAAATAAAAAACTTTTTAAAACAATCTTTTATTTAAATGTGCTAAAAAGAATAAAATAAACTTTTCCTTTAAAACTTTTAATATCAATTTATAACGTCATTCCACAATTTATCTATACATATTATAAAACAAAGTCGCTCCCGCTGTCTGTCTGTCCCTATGTATGCTTAGATCTTTAAACGCAACGGATTTTGATGCGGTTTTTCTTAATAGATAGAGTGATTCAAGAGGAAGGTTTTTATGTATAATACATGCATAATATAGTAGAGAAACACTGATAATTTTAGAGGTTTCTAATATGATGTCGTAAATAAACAATTTTTTTTTGCGCTTACATTGCAAACGCTGGCTGAACCCTACGAGATAGATCAAAATAATGTAGGTCAGTATTGTACACCTTAACAAGGTCTACAAAAAAGTCCTCGATATCTATTTTTCATACCGCTAGGTTAAGGTTAAGCAACGTTAGGTAAGGTTATTAAATAGATGGGTAAACTGATTTATATGAAATTTTGTGTGCAAATATCGGGTAGGTCTGAGAATAGGTCACAAAGTACATTTCATATCGCTAGGTTAAGGTTAAGCAACGTTAGGTAAGGTCATTAAATAGATGGGTAAACCGATTTGTATGAAGTTTTGTGTGCATATCGGATAGGTCTGAGAATAGGTCATAAAGTATATTTCATGCCGCTGATACCTTGATTGACGAGGATATAGTATAGAACGAGAGGAGAGAGAGTGGGAGAGGGGATTTGAGGAGGGGGTGTTGAGGTGGGGGATAGGGGGAGTTAGGTGGAGCAAGGGGGGAGTGAAGGGGAGCAAGGTGGGAGAAGAGGCAAGGGGAGGTGGTTTAGGGAGAGGACAACGGGGAGAAGAAGAGGGGGAGTGGGACGTGGACCAAAGCGGGAGGGGAAAGATAGAGGAGACAGAGAGTATACAATTAGATTTTTCTCATAAGAGAGAGAGATGGAGAGAGAAATAAATCAAGGGAGGAAGGAGAAAAGGGGAGCAAAATGTAATAAAAGCGCGGGTGGAGCTGCGCGGGTCAGCTAGTATGAAATAATTAAACGTTAAACTCGCGACAAGCTTAAAAGGCTTAATCATATAAATTGTGTAATGACGTTATAAATTGATATTAAAAGTTTTAAAGGAAAAGTTTATTTTATTCTTTTTAGCGCATTTAAATAAAAGCTTGTTTTAAAAAGTTTTTTATTTTAATTAATTTTTTACTTTTTAGTTATTTATTTTACTTCTTAGGTTTTCCTGGACCTAATTTAATTAAATGGTGAGTGTTTTTTTTTCGCTAACCATTCCAGAGTCCCGTCACCTACCTTCCAATTGCATCATCAGGTTCTCATTGTTAGGCAATGTGAATAGAACTCTTTAAGACGAATTAAATGAGCCTAAACTAGATGTGTTTACTAGTAACCATTCCGGGGTCCCGTCACCTACCTTCCAATTCCATCATCAGGTCCTCATTATTAGGCAATGTGAATTGAACTCTTTAAGACGAATCAAATGAGTCTAAACTCGATGTGTTTACTAGTAACCATTCCGGGGTCCCGTCACCTACCTTCCAATTCCATCATCAGGTCCTCATTATTAGGCAATGTGAATTGAACTCTTTAAGACGAATCAAATGAGTCTAAACTCGATGTGTTTACTAGTAACCATTCCAGGGTCCCGTCACCTACCTTCCAATTGCATCATCAGGTCCTCATTGTTAGGCAATGTGAATAGAACTCTTTAAGACGAATTAAATGAGCCTAAACTCGATGTGTTTACTAGTTACCATTCCAAGGTCCCGTCACCTACCTTCCAATTCCATCATCAGGTCCTCGTTATTAGGCAAAGTGAATAGAACTCTTTAAGACGAATCAAAGTAGCCTAAACTCGATGTGTTTCAGCGTTGGCAGGCCTCCCACTAGGTGGACAGACGACATTGTGCGCGTCGCAGGTAACCGGTGGATGCGAATAGCCAATTGTCGTTCATTGTGGCGTTCTAAGGGGGAGGCCTATGTTCAGCAGTGGACCTCTTCCGGCTGATGATGAAACTCGATGTGTTTACTAGTAACCATTCCAAGGTCCCGTCACCTACCTTCCAATTCCATCATCAGGTCCTCATTGTTAGGCAATGTGAATAAAACTATTTAAGACAAATTAAATGAGCCTAAACTCGATGTGTTTACTAGTAACCATTCCCGGGTCCTGTCACCTGCCTTCCAATTTCATCATCAGGTCCTCATTATTAGGGACAGATAAGTATATGCGGACGCGATGGTGTCAGGACAGGGTTTTGTAAACAATCTTTACATATCTCGGAAGTATTTTTTAGTAAGACTAGCTTCGAAGAAACGGTCGGATTACAGTTAGAAATACTTTACATTACCTTTTTCGCACCGCTGGCCATAGTATCCAGTTCCTTCACATTTGCAAGTAAAACCAGGGTCCTGCACCGTTTGAATACATATTCCTCTCAAACAAGGCATCCGACTGCAGACATTTGAACTCCTCTCTGTAAAAGTATTGTTTTTCATTGGTATTGGTCAATTTACATTGCAATTAATGCACCTAGAATTGTAGACAATTTGCCGTTTTGTATAAAAAATATTCCAATATAATGGCCTTCATTTAAGATATGAAAAGATTCTGGGCACTCCGATTGGACCTCGCCAGAATCATACCAATCTGGACAGTCCCTTATTAATAATACTAGTATTACGGGTGGAGTGGATTTTTTTTTAGAATTCTGGGCCGCGGTTTAAAGTCGGCTGAACACATGTAATAGGGCCTTTGGAATGAGCTTAAGTTTGATAGACTCAATATAAATTGCACAAGATAAATCCGTATCCGCTCGCCTGGCTGCAGCAGCTACCACGCGTCTTTCAGCCGCCATAACAACCATACATCATACAGTACTGGTAAGGTTTTTTGAAGCGGTAAGATCTTAGACAGCAGTGCCCGTATGTGAGCCTCACATTGTGAGGAAATGATTGTCGGTGTTGCTCAGCTTAGGGTTACCGCATCAAATAATGAGATTCTTTCCCTTTCTGAAAATGTCCCTGGCATTTTAGTCAATTTCCTGACACTTTGTCTAAATATTGTAAAGTACCTAATTGTACCCCGTGAATCCAATACACTGTAACTACGAAAAACTTATTTAGAGAAAATGAGCAAAACATATTTCTTGGTTTTTTGAAGATTAGTCCAAAGTTTTCTTTAGAAAGTATTTAGTGTTTGGTACTTACCAATTTAAAGATAATTTTATAAGTTACCCAGCCTAGTATGTTTTACATATATTTACAGTAGGTATACATAATGAATTATCGTGGATAAATTGTGTTGCCCTAATAGTTGTCAGAAGCTAAGGAAGAAATTGTCAAGGCAATACACTGTATAATATAGTTACGAGTACAGTGTATTGACTTGAGAAAACAGGGCCTAAAAATGTATTGGTAGGTATAAGTTGGAGAACCTTAATACTGCACAGACGTGGCAGTTCTTGAGATCTCTTGGTATTTTCTATTGAGAATGCTTCATGTTTAGATCTTGATTATTAATGCACATTTTTCAAAGTCACTTGTTGCTCTTGATAATGTTAAGTTGTCCACATTAAATTGTTTCTCTTAGCTATCTTTGCCTTTATGTTCTCCTTTCTCTTTGAGCTCAGTTACTGAGGGGGTTAGGAATTATATCATCATGATCTTCAGTTAAATTGTTGTTACCTAACCTTGAAGTAACCTTGACCAACCCTTGTCCAATAATCACTCGTTTCTTAAACTTTGCAATTGAATCCTGTTCTTTCCCGTCTGCATGGAAGAAAGCTTGTCATTGTCATTCCTTTGCCAAAACAGCCAAATCCTTCTGTTACAAATTTTAGTACTATATCTACACTCCTTGTTCTGTTCAAAGTCCTGGAAGGTATTTATTGTTTAGAAACAAATGGCAGACTATTTTGCATCTAATTGCCTTTTAAGTCCTTATCCACAGCACTGTTCCCGCTTTAAAAAAATAAGTGATGTTTGACGCTTGGTCATGGAAAACAGATGATTATTCTGGTATTATTGAATTTTGGTAGAGACTTCAATTCTGTTGATTTTGACATCCTTATAGGCATTCTTTCCTCTCTCAATGTCGCTTCTTCCTTCAGCAATCAAGTGTTTTGATCATATTCATATCTTCGTGGGCGCTCCCAATCTGTACGCTTTGAGGAGACATCATCTGTGTGGTGTGGGCTTGAGACGGGTGTTCTACTGGGTGCCGTGCTCTCTCCTCTTTTCTCGTTCTCGTTTTCTCTCTTTCGTCTCGTTTTCATCAATATTATTGCGAGGGTTTTCTGACTATCATCTCTAAGCAGATCATCTGTAGCTTTATAGTCATGCCAATATTGATAATATCGGGGAAGCGATATTTCCGCATAATGATAAAGATTTAGATAGCTTATGTAAGTGGGCAAAATCGTTTGGCTTGTTAGTAAACCCTACTAATTCGCAGGCATATTTGGTGGCAGAAACATGATGAATCTGGTTGACATTAACTCACTCTCTAGTTTAGTTTTCGATTCTGTATCAATTACATACTAAAAAAAGTTCAAATTTTAGGAGTTATGTTTGATTATAATCTTTCTTGGGAATCTCATGTTGGAGAACTTGGAGATATAAGTAGGAAGATCGTTTTCCCTTCCCTGCCTTCAAAAATTTCTTCCGCGTCAGACAAAAATCTTTTTTTTTTATCTTTACCTCTTTTCGATCATGCAGATGTACGTTTTCTAGATCCAACTGAGAAGCTTTTTAATAAACTGGAGCGATTGCAAAATTTGTGTATTCGTTTCATCTTTGGTCTACGGATATATGATCATGTGTAGGAATTTCGGGCTCAACTAGAATGGCTGCCGATCCGTCAGCGGCGGAACTGGCATATTTTTTATTTTCTAAATTGTATACTGAACAATCCTTAATCTCATCTTTATCTTCGTGAGCGTTATACATTGCATTTTGTAACAAGCCTTGACTTTCCACTGTATCTCTGCTTTTTGAAGTTCCTCCTCATTGTTGCAGTAGCTATAACGGTTTTTTTTACCATGCACGTAGTGCGGCTATGGAATTCTCTTCCATATTCCTGTTGTGGTAGCTGTAATTTAGTCTTAAAAACATAATTAAAAAACAACATTTCCTCTTTCCAGATAGATTTAATTTAATATTTTTATTTAATTAGTGTATTTATAATAATATAAGTACTTAGTTATTTTTAAATTTATGTAAGTACTTATTATTAGTTCATCAGCTCATACTTTCCCGCCACCGCGCCGTCGCTCTCGGCCAGATCGACCAATAATCATTGAAATCGATCGCTCGGCCTCGCTCTGATTGGTGCAATCGCGTCCCGCCAGTCCTTCTACTTTGTTTTGACAAAACACTGTATCTTGCAATCCGCGAAGATTAATTGGACAATACACTGCATCTTCAATTGCCGTGTTTTACTAATTCGGGCCTGTAGTTTTAAGTAAATACAGTGTAATTTGAATTGCAATAACTCAGTATTTTTCATACAAAGTAAAAAAACTATGAATTCCATAACATCAAACAGGTTAAAAGAAATCGAATGAACGTTGTTAATTCAAAACACTGTATCTGAAGTTACAGTGTATTGGATTCACAGGGTACCTATGTGAAGGTAAGATATGCAGGGTATGAGCCAGGCACCTTCAATATTTATTTTAGTTATCTGACCGTTGCGTGCCGTATGAACTAATCGTCTCTGTGTTTTGATGGGCACAAAAAAGTCGGTCGCGGTTGTTGTCATCTACTATACAGCAGTCGCTAAGTCAAGCTTAGTTAGAAGCCAAGGGCGGCTTAAACTACTCTGACATCAGGGAGGGCACTGCCCAAACAAAAAACAAACTTAGTTCATAATTTTAAAAGCTCGCGTTTCACTTATGCCCTCTGCCCGCATTGTGCCTTACGTAGGTATGCGCACTTTGTGTGACGTCGTACGTCCTAATACATAATTATATAATAAGGAATTTGTTCAAGAATGTAAGGTAAGGAATAACTGTTTTATTACAGCTCTAGTTCCACCGCTGACCTTTTATAGCGTTGAGACAGGCTCGCCTTGTCCTGTAGATGAACTCTGTTCGACAGCCGAAGCCACATGTGCACGAAGCCCCGTAGATCTTGCATCCATTGAGGGCCTGGTCCGGCTCACATGCCCACGCGGTAACTGTCGAAGGCATTTTATTATTTACATATTATACTTAGTGACGAGACAAGGAAGACCTTCGTACGTAAGCGACACCTGCCAAAACACAGCTGCTTTGCACTGCCGCTCGTCCCCCGAGACATGTCTCTCGAGCACAGTAATTTCACCAGCTACAGTGCCCTTCAAATTGCAATGTTTATACATTGTTGCTCGTAGTGAATATCTGACACTGTGGCAGCCCCGTGCCCGGATCTAGAGGGGGTTAAACCGTGGCAACCGCCCCGGGTGGCAGTTCCAGGGGCGCCAAAACCGTAATAATGTACATAACGATTAAAAATAAAATACTCCACAAAGCGTAAACACTCTAGCATACCTAGTTGGCTCACCGTCGAGTCGTAAGAAAAACGCGCCACACAAGCCGGCAGGAGATTGGTGCGTTTTTTAATGTTTTTTAAGTAATTTATTAATCTCAATCGCTGGAGAGAGGGGCGCCACTATCAAGTTTCTACACCAGTTTGAAAAAAATATAGATCCGGGGCTGCACTGCGGTAGTAGGTAGGTTTTTTTTTTGACGCGGGGGAAATCTTCTAAAGATCCCCGGGAGATGTGGGGCTCGACCGGGGTATGTGGGATTCTTACCCACTAAAACGCCCGCGGCTGTCGCATCGGCACATGAGAGGGGGGACCCCAGGGCTCTCCGGTGGGATCTGCACCAGGGGTTGAGGTGCCCCTGGTGCCTTGCCTTTGAGCCCGCCGCCGGAGGGCGCATTGTAGCCCCCCGGGAACCTGACAAGGTACTCACGGGGACGGGGGTCGCCACCCCGCCGCCGTCCTCCTCGGAGTCACCGCCGTACTCAATGGACGCTCAAAGGGCCCACACCCCGAGCGTCCAGCGACTCCGAAGGGCGGTAGTAGGTACTACTTTAACCCTTACTTTGATCGATATGGTATGGACAAAGGGGGAAGCCGCTAGATTTACAAACCATAGTTTTCAGGCATAAATCCTGCAGGGAGCAACACATTTGTGTATCCGGTTAGGATATTACATACAAGCCGATTGTCTGATTGTCTGAAGGAAAAGTAAGATGATCCGTGTGACATGGGTGCGTTGTGTCTGCGAAAGCACATGTGCACTTAATTTTTTTTCTTACTAGATATAGGGAATATTTAGTATTTCTGTTGTTATTGCATGTTTATGTAATGATACTCACATGGTAGGTACTAAAATACACGTAATTATTCATTAATGTTCTTTACAAAATACGTTTTTATTTGTGTTTATATGTATCTACCCAGAGCAATTAAATTGCTGCTGCTAAAGAAAGGTTTTTGCACTGCACACTTGATTGTTTTACCGGATATCGTCCTTCCGTTCATTATAGCTTAGTACCTACATCCTTTGTATGAAAAAAATATGATATTATATTCGCTTATCTGTACTTAACCAGGCCTTAGTGTATTTATTTTACAAACAACACGTAACGAATGTGTTAGCGTTTCTCCATTTAGTATATGGACGTCTCACTTACGCGATTGGTAGGTAAGTATTGTTTATAAAATGAATACACTCGGGCCTCAGCTCGAGCTGAGGCCCGAGTGTATTCACGTGTACGAGGTAAAGGATCCTTTACCTCGTAATTTCTATCGATGGTTACATCGGAAAAGAATTGTCTAAATAATGGTGAAAAGTACGACACGATCATTTCATCATCAGCTGGAAGACGTCCACTGCTGAACAAAAGCTTAGACCGCCCGTCGTCTGTTCATCTAGTGGAGGGCCTATCTACGCTGCGTCTTCCGGTTCGTGTGGTCGCCACTCGAGAAACTTTATTGCCAATCGGTTATCGGTTCTTTGAGCGATGTGGCCTGCGCATTTTTAGGTAGGCAATAGCTAGGCGGCTACCCCTCCACGGCCGATGGCTCGGATCTGAACAATAGCGCAATCACGTGGCTGGCTACCGAGGGCGGCTGTGCGAATGCATACATAGCATAATTATTTCAATTATTCTCTGACCCACAGCAAATTTGATAGTGTAAGGGCACCGTCAATTTCTATATAACGAATATAAATTTACTTAAGGAAACAATTAAGTATTAAATATTATTAATGAGGTGAAACGTACACCTTCATGCATATAGCTTCATGCTTTAATTATGGTATTGATTACTGGAGCACGACGCGTGCGTATCTCTATTGAAGCTAACAACAGAATTATTCCTTTTTTATTATACCTATGTACAAGTATCCTACATACTGCTATCTGATTCCAACCCTGCACTATGCAAAATAGATAACTCTGTCCGACCCTGTCAAATGCTAATTAAGTATATAATTTCTATTTTAAAACTTCGATGAAAATCAAGAACTTTCCATGTTACTATGCTACACTCACGTTCATGGTTATCTGCACTACGCTGACTTTTATCACCTGAACATCATGCCTTTGACTGCCGTCGAGGTCACATAACAGTAGAAAAATCCTTTGTGTGTCGGAGACTTGGCGTTTAAGTAGTCTATGAAAACCTATATGCTTGAGGCCAAACATTACTCCAGTTCAAGTGTCTTTTACCGCCGTGAGGCCTATGCATAATACAGAATTTTGAATTTCAATATGAAAGCCACTGCATATGTACTTAAGCTAGTGTTTGACAAAGAGTTAAAAAGTTGGCAAGAGCTAATTATACAAGGAAAATGACCCTTTGTCAAATGGCATAAACGCCGGTCCCTCAGCGGCCGGCAAAGCAAATTCTCATAGAGCAACGTACTCATGGCAGAAACACTTTTGAGTGGCGTAATTTGACTGTGAACTACTGTAAGTTGTTGAAGTATTCAGTACCTATGCCTTCTTCTTCTTCAATTTAAGTACGAGCTGTAAGAGTTCTCGTGTCGGTGAAGCAATTTCTATCCCAATCCATTATCCGCTTTTATCTTGACCTCCTAATATGACTCCTGGTGGTGTATCGGTGTCATATCGAGTATGTAATTGGGTAATAAGTAAGTAAGTATATATTTTTTTACATTCTTAAACATAAAACCTATTATAGAGGCGATTCTATCGATTAGCGGAAACCGACTTAGGTAAGTTTGCCTTTATCACACGTCCATATTATTCTTATCTTTATGTTATATGTAGTTGCAGATGATTAGAAATTCTAAATTAGTTCAAGGTTTTGTTGTGAACAAATAAGTACGTATTAGTAATCATGTCAAGTTGTCAACTCTAATTAAAATATCTTCAATCCATAATTTAGTTTGATACGTACCGAAAAATCCTAAATCTAATAATAATCCCTCCTCGCCCTCCTGGCCGATACGACCACAGCGGCCAATCTTTCACAAGATCAACCATGTACGCAGGAGATATTATAGTGCACAAGTGTTTGCGTACACACAAGTGCACTCTCTCTTCCTATAAACCTCTCAGAATCCGATGGGACGGGATACCGACACGACCGGGGAGAGGACCGACTTTTTACATGCCCATCCGACGCATGGATCATCTTACTTTACAGACAATCAGGTGATCGGCCTGCATTTTCCTAACCAGTAAGGAACAACTTCACAAGTAGCCCCTCGCAGGATTCGAACCCGCGACCTCTTTGTAAACCAAGCAAGCGGTTGCCCACTGCGCCACGGAGGCTACAATCCTAAATCAATATTTGATACAACAAAACTAGATCCTTCGATGATGAATGGGAATGACAAATTGTATTAAATCGCAATTGGTATGATGTATCCAGTTGCTGATGTGTCCTAATAATTAAATATAGTACTAGACCGATAGACGTCCACAGCTGAACATAGGCCTCCCCCTTAGAAGGGAAGTGTTGCCATAATCCGTACGCTTTGCAGGCGGCTTGGGGATAGCAGCTTAAGTGGAAGATAAATCAAAAAGAAAGACGCTGTTGCCCGTCTTCCTCTTCTCGCTTAGTCGCCTCTTACGACACCCAACGAGAGGAGATGGGGGGATGCAATTCTTACCCGGCACCCCACGTCTACTAGCTCTACATTTTTTTAATGAAATTGGTTTATTAATTTGAGACTGACACGTATTACCCATCTTAATGTCTTGGACTAGGAAGACCATAACAGGAGGAGGTTTCAAAAGTTATGACTTGTTCTGAGTTATTTTGTTGACAGAAACAATTGGTTCGAATCGTGGGCGTATGATTCGCGTGAACGGAAAGTAATCTAGGATCAATAGGTTCCGTTGCTATGGTGCCAGACAGAAAGTCTAAGGCCTCGTTTACGGAGGCGCGGGGCGTCACGCGTCGCGTTGGGCGGCGCGGCCCGCACTGAGATAAAACATATGGCGTTATAGGAGTGAGAGAGAGATGTGAGACGCCACGCCACACGCGACGCTCGACGCTCCGCGCCTCCGTAAATGAGGCCTTAGGAGAGAATATATATATATATATATAAATAAATTTTTTATACGTTTCAAACCAACCATATACAAAGGTGACACAACAAAAAATGCGAAAGGCTATTTTTAGAATTGGCCCACATTGGCAGGGAAATCGCACTACAGAAAAAAACGATTAACGTAATTTTATAAATTCACTGTTTGCCATTACAGTACTTATGTTTTTCTTCTCACAACTGTAAGTATAGAGTGACCCTAGATAGAGTGGACCCGTTTTAAGACTAATTTACTTACCTGCTAATCTAGTCCAAAATGGGGCTTTTAAATAAATAATTATACCTACATAATTTCTAGTTTCAATATCAAAGATGATTATATCCCGAACCTTAGAATAAAGTCCCGAACATTAGAAATTACATCTACAATATTATCACTGTAAGATAATACATATTAGATTCACAATAAGCAGCTAAAAGTGCCATCTATTGGCAACACATAAACATAGATAACACGTTATTTTCGTTAGAGAATATTTTGGGGTTCAGATATGGATGAAAATAGGAAATAGTCTCCAGCAAGGCCTAACATGTTTGTATAAAACGTACCTAATTTGTAACAAGAGATGGGGTTAAATAGTGAAAAGAACTTCTATTCCTTTTTATTTGCGAAAGATGGCGCTACAGGTATTATGTAAATATAGAGTCAGAAAAATACACCTCCCATACCTTTAAAGAGGTCTCCTAATTATGGACAAGACTCCATTTATTTTTAACTGATTTTGGAGCATAGTAATTTTATTTAAATATAGGACAAAGAAACGTAAAGTAAAACGGTGATGGGAAATATTGTCATAGTGGCACCAAATTTTGAAATCGAGGTAATACATTTGTTTGTAGTTTAGCAGATGAACCTTGAACACGCCTGTTAAATCTCCAAGACCCTTAGAGGCTAAGGCTAATAATATTAATCAACTATCAATAGAGTGCAGGCGATATGACCGTGAGGAAATAAATACGTGATATGAAGTAGTCTCAGATACTGCATTTTATCATACTGACATTCACAATACCGATAGTTATATTAAAATTAATAAGGACACATCCATTGAGTGTCAAGGGAACCTCTGACCTCTCGATATCAAACACAAACTAACAAGACAACAAGAGCCCTACTATGATGGCATAGATAGACCCACAAACATAATTTATGCTGTTTATTTTAAAATTATATATATTTTTTCGTCCAGAATGAATTTATCATCTACGAAGAAAAAAATTGCAATTATAAATACCAAGTGATTTTTTTGTTTCTGTACCTTTATTTTAGCATATAAATATAGCATACTGAGACCAAAAGAAGACAAATTCTTATTCTTTTGGTCTAAGGTAGCATAACAACATGGATTAGTGGATAATTATGATTTGTCAAAACGTTGTTGGGGATATTATACTTGCTTCCCCGTTACATTTCACACAGCGTCTAAAACAATAAATAGTTATCCACAATATTTACAACAAACTGAAATATTATTGGGAGCTAAAAGACAGGGTACAACCAAATAACAACATAAAGGTACATTTGACCTATAGCGAAGACCAAAAATAGCACAAAACATTTGAAAGTATTTTTTTTGTTAATATCATTACATTAGGTACCTAAGTACCTAATTACGAAAATTAAATATATTAATAAAAAAAAAAACAGAAATAAAAAGAAATCGCGTCGCCATTAGCTTTACAAAGGCAATCTCGAGTAAGTAATTATTTAATTTTCAATTAATATCAAAAGCGAGAATTTTTAAAAATATTAGATATATTAGCTGTTAATTCTAAAACCAATCGCTCTTCTTAATTTTTATGATAATATAATAATTTAACTAAATAACCGTCGCTTTCTTTGTTTTGAACCAAATACGATACTCACGTTGGAGACAGACTGCAGTGAATACGAGGACTGATGTCCCGGCGCGCATTGTAACTGGATTGCACACTATAGAGAGCTGGAGTCTACTGAAACGCACTTCCTCCGCAAGTGTGAATGGCCGTCGTATCAATCCATATCTATCATCCCACTTTACTATCACCCCGTAGACAGAGAAACCTATAGGCAGAACTACTGTGTACCGGGTATGAGATAGCGATACGTTTCATACCTATCATGAAATGTGGTCAAACGCTGTGGTCAATTTCCGAGAAGATTAACTTGCTACGCAAGAGATAGTGCGCATATGTTTTATGCAGATTTTTGTGCATACTTTTCCTTAGCTCTCACAGGCCCATTGACCGAAAAGCCGTTATGACGGGGAAGAGATCTGAAAAGTAATATAAATTTCGTATCAGTCCAATTTTCAATTCCACGAATCTACTTGCAAAGTTTTCTAAGCAGTAAGGTGTACACCAATTTGTTAACCACTCAGGACCAACCCATGACACTTTGCAATATACTTACTTATCTACTAATTAATTGATTGAATATTTTTTTATTTTCTATCTTGTCCTAGCAAGATCGGATTCGTATTGTTCTAATGATTTGTTTCAATTATCTATCTAGTAAGTACCTACTAACTATGTGCCCATTACGTTATTCCGCTATGTACGAATTGTTACATTTCAAGGTCTATTTTAATTGTTAGATATTATGTTTATTAGAAACATTATATAATTGGCCGCGTAGTTCAATAAAATAGTGATTGCTTACAATTTTAGTTGGTTTGATACCCATATCAGGTAAACTTCATTTTAAAAAATGTTTGAATGAGGCTATTAATTTTTAAATATTTTGATGATTGAATTTGATATCTTCAATAATAATAAGTATGTATCGTTCGTGTCCGTCCAGTCCTGTATATTATAATATAAATATGGTAAAATAATTTAGTAACTGCTCTCTCTATTGATAATATTATTTAAATTTATGTATGATCCTATGTCACGCCATGCCGCCCTTAATGATATTATTCGCAGGGAGCTTGTCACAGCCGGTGTTCCTGCCGCACTGGAACCGGTCGGTATTACAAGAGATGATGGCAAGAGGCCTGATGGTATCACTTTAATACCATGGCAACATGGAAAGCCGTTATTGTGGGATGCGACATGTGTCGATACACTTGCTGCTTCCAGACTCCGGCAACTTGTAGCTGGTTGGAGGGGCTGCGGCGACCGACCGGCTAGGTTCCAGATATATATTTGCGCCCTTTGCGGTGGAGACCATTGGGCCTTGGTCTCATGAGTCGCACGGTTTGGTGAAAGATATATCATTAAAACTTATCGAAGTCTCAGGAGACCGTGTGGCTGGTAGCTTTTTCTTCCAACGTATAAGCCTGGCCATACAAAGAGTTAATGTCGCCAGTCTTTTAGGTACCCTTCCCTCCCAGTGCGGTGACCACTTGGAGGAAGTTTTTTACTTAGGTTAAGTATATTTGTAAATAAACTGTAAATATTTAGTTTATTGTATAAATAAAAAGGTAGTATTCTGTTGTCTCTATAATATCCTATATTGAAATTACAAATAAAGTGAATTTATCTAAACACCTAATAACAACACCAATTTGTAAAGTTCGGAATATTTTTTATCTCAGTTTGGACGGCAATGACACGCATTGTCGAAAACGTGGGTCGTTGTCCGCTCATTTTAACTGTGCTAGGATAATGCGCTCTTATCACTATACGAAATATTTATAGCAACTTATTATCTTCTGGCTACCGACGGCCAGTGCTGGGCATGCGTACAACAGTAACTATCATAATATTAGCTATTGTTGCAGAGAAATAGTTTAATAATAATAATATATTAACATTCTAGGATAATCCAAACACGGTTATCTAATCCCAAACTAGGCAGAGTCTGTACTATGGAAATCAGATAACTGATACTACCTAATACTTACTTATATAATTTTTTACTTTACTTTCTTACTTTAATATATAAATAACACCCAGACATATGGCGGGAATCGAACCTACGACCTATTGGGTAGCAGCCAGGGTGTCTAACCACTAGACCAACAAGCCAGTCGAAGTTTTTTTAGGTATTCGTAATGACTAGAACGAATTAGGCGATAACTTACAGGTTTTTATTAAATAACGTAATATCAAAATATAGTAATTTTTATTGCATGAAATCGGAGAACACAAACAGTCCCCTCGCTAGCTATGGGCTACGAGGGTTTTAAATAACTTGCTAAGTTACTGGTGCGTAGTAGTAGTAGATATTAACAGTAAGTACTTACAAACTTTTATGAACGAGAAATATTCCCTAAACGTATTTTGTCAATTGTCCAAAAATGGGTCATGGTTATCCCGCGACTGACAGAAAACAACTCCGGTTTAAATAGAATTAGGGCGCGTTCAGGTGTATTGACGCTTGCCTGTGCTGGCGGGTGTCAGCGCCGATTTCCGTTGCACAAATGGAAGCCGGCCGAAACGGGAAATATAGTGTACAAAATGTCCATAATGCTAGCACTTGTCGATCTAGGTACTAGTGTCTATACTATACACAAACACAAAAATAATTAATAAGTTAAATAATGTGTTCAGGTGGGGTGCGCGGGGTGGCGGTGGCTCAGCTTAGGGAGTATTTAGTATTATTATTTTCAAAATCATCACGAAATCAAAATTATTTGACGGCCCATGTATGGCCTTTTTAACAATTCTTTTTAAAAAATGGCACGTTTATACATAAAGGTTCGCCACCCCTGGCCCTCTAGACAAAGTAACATTCTACAAGCGTTAACACGAATAGAAAGTATAAAAATGTATGAGAATGACATAAGACATAGAAAAATCACGTGACAAATTATAGGGAATTGACACTGTTAGCGAATGAAGAAATAGAATCGCTATGAACCGATTGCATCTTGTGTTGGCCCTCTGGTCTATAGTAACCGGTCCACGCGGGTTGTCGGTACAGGCAATCGCTAAGGTAATAGGTACCTACCGAGTTTCTCCCTCTGAGTCGCTGGACTATCGGGGTGCGGCACTAAGGGGCTCCTCGTGCAGATCCTACCGGAGTGCCTAGATCTCCCCCCTCTTATGAGCCAATTCGACAGCCGCGGGGATTTTAGTAAAAATCCCACATAACCTCATAGGTTCCGGAAGATTTATCGAAGGTTTCCCCGCGAAAACCAAAAAATATACATAATACATACATACGCGAATAATTACATTGCAGTGAAACTACTTTTACGGATTTTATCGCGGATTAATTTTTTTTATACTTATTTTTTTTTAATCTATAAAAGTAGTTTGATTTCAATACATGATCTAAAGTAAATAAAGACTTCCACGACGTTGTCGCCGCGTTTTAGGTAGGCACCTTTACTCTCAAGTAAAGGGTATCTAAAATACTGTTGGTTTTCCTCTCAGTAATGAATACCCTATATATTACTATGACCCATGTTCAGTTCAACTAGTTCCATAGCCAGGACCCAGGGACGCATACCTATTTGCATTTTGCATAGTAGCGGCCGCTGAACGGACTCCGAGTGCGGTAGAAAGAAGTATAACTATAAAATAATGAAAACACTGAATTAAAAGATTGTGTAAAAATAATTTTTATTAAAAAAAATTAAACATAGTTTTATTCCTGTAAAATTGTATCACATCCACTTTGAAAATGATAGATATTTTGGAATATTCAACTTAAAATTTACGAAGATGCTCATCGGCTGGTGCACACGGTACTATTCTACTCCGGATTGTAGGATAGATATCTTCAATGTCTACAATTAATAGATTGTTAAGATTTCCCCCATCAGTTACGTACTTACCTTTAAGAAGGTATAACCCCAAAAATTAAGATATAACGCACACACGCACACTTGCTAATCGGGTCAATCGCATTGCTTGTGATAAATTGCTTCCCATAGATATTAAATATATACTTAGGCTAATGCTTCCTTAATTCTTTTGAACTGTATACATACCTATTAGTAAAAACGTCACGAAACACTGTTGTACTTTACCAGTGATGAAATAATTATGCTGCCCAACAAGCGTTAAGACCTGTTCAACGTATTGCAAACCCTAAGTCCACATTGTCCACATTCTTGATAGAAATCTTTTGAATCGCGATATTTCGTCGATTGCCTCGCGAGTATGTGCCGGAATTATTCTCAACTAGCGGGCCGCCCTGGAATCGCCAGAGTAAAAAAATATTTTTGGGTACTTTTTTGTTTAAATTTTATTATGAAGGTAAAATTGATTACAGTATTTTTTTTTAAATAGGATACCAATTTTATATCAGAACCAACAGTCCTGTGTTTCTAGCTTCGGTAATTTCGGCTTTGCGTTGATGAGTCAGGTCAGTCGAGCGAAAAAGGTCTTCCTCTTTATAATATTAGTTACCGTTAAATAACATAATAATTAATTAAGCGTGTGTGCTTTTAGTCCGGAGTCTACGCTCTCCCCCTAGATCAGCTAATTTCTATTAATGTACACTCTGATAACCTCTCGAAATGTTTCGTGTGCATCAGCTACATTTCCCTTAATTTTTATTTAAACTATCTGTGATGTGGTGTACACGTTGAGGAACGGAGCGTTCGGCCCCTCCTGCAGCCAGTTGCCAGATGAATAGTTGTTGTCCTTCTTTTCAATCACGTGGAAGGTGTAGGCGAGCCGGCTCTTGTCCGATTTGTTGTGGGCGCTCTTGTGAACCACGTTGCCATGTAGAAGAATGCACGTCCCTGTAGTAATAACGAATTCTAATTGAAGTTATTTTTTTATACTCAACTAGCGGCCCGCCCCGGCTTCGCACTGGTGGCAAATAGTGTATTTATACTTAACTAGCTGACCCGTGCAGCTCCGCCCGCGCTTTTAATACATTTTGCCCATTTTCTCCCTCCTCCCTAGATTTATCTCTCCATATCTCTCTCTCTTATAAAAAAAATCTAATTATATGCTCTTTCTCTCCTCTCTCTTTCCCCTCCCGCTTCGGTTTCCGTCACACTTCCTCTCCCTGTTGACCCCTCTCTGAACCCTCATCCTCTCTCTCTTCTACAAACTTGGTCCTTCTCACTCCCCCCTTACTCCACCTAACTCCCCCGATCCCTCACCCCATCACCCCCTCCTCGAATCTCCTCTCCCTCTTTCTCCTCTCTTGCACCCTCCTCTCGTTCTATATATCCTCGTCAATCATGGTATCAGCGGCTTTAAATATACTTAATGACCTATTCTCAGACCTCCCCGATATGCACACAAAATTTCATACAAATCGGTTCACCCATCTATTTGATGACCTTGCTTTATGTTGCTTAACCTTAACCTAGCGGTATGAAATATACTGTATGACGTATTCTCAGACCTACCCGATATGCACTTTTCATACAAATCGATTCACCCATCTATTTAATGACATTACCTAACGTTGCTTAACCTTAACCTACCGGGATAAAATATCCTATGTCCGTTTCCTGGTTCTAAGCTACCGCCCACCAATTTTCAGCCGAATCGGTTAGGCCGTTCCTGAGTTATAAATAGTGTATGTAACTAACACGACTTTCTTTTATTTAGCTAGATTAAAGTTCTATTGTGATTGTATGTTCAATTTCACCGATAGATGGCGCTGTTCATAATTGTAAATCACGCTAACATCGTAAATTACTGTCTAATGATATTCGATAATGAAAGTTCCTAATGTTTCGCATCTTTTATTGTTGCGACTGTGATACAATACCTATACATAATACACTACCTGGACTTGGGGAGTTTCATTAAAATTTCATGAACGACAGATTTTATAGATTTTAACTTTTCAAAGATATAATGTCATATTGCTATCAGCAAAGTACTTAGAACAATACAGAAATCTAATGAAAATTTCCTGGGTGTACCGGACCGGATTACCCCTTACAAAAATTTACCCTTCGCCACTGCCATATCTTATGCAAACTATAAATGTCTGCTCAGTCCCTATTGTATATAGCGTAGTAATACATATCTTAATGATTAACTGATCAGTCTATAATTACCCTATTCACATACAAAGGAAATTACGTGGTAATATATGCAAGTAATGTTTCACTGCTTAGCCCCTATGTAACATAGCGTGATGTTTTATATACCAATTTATACCTAGACTTCTACACAACACATCAGTGAAAGTCCTATCAAAATCCATCCACGGGTTTTCAAATGATACCTGGACAAACAGAACGACAGACAGACAGACAGACAGACAGACAGACAATAATTCCAAAAAAAATTGTTTTGGCCTCTATGTCGATAGTATAGTATGCCCACATAGAAATTTTGGAAAAATATTCAATGTACAGAAAAAGTGCTCTTTGAGTTTTATTATAGTATAGATTGGATAAGGATTAATGCTGTATTGCTTAAAATTGCATCGCATCATCGCATTTGCAGACTTTTTTGTGGACCTTGTTAAGGTGTATCAAAGTACATTATTTTGATCTATCTCGTAGGGTTCAGCCAGCGTTTGCAATGTAAGAGCAAAAAAATATGTTTATTTACGACATCACATTAGAAACCTCTAAAATTATCAGTGTTTCTCTACTATATTATGCATGTATTATACATTTAAACCTTCCTCCTGAATCACTCTATCTATTAAGAAAAACCGCATAAAAATCCGTTGCGTAGTTTTAAAGATCTAAGCATACATAGGGACAGACAGACAGCGGGTGCGACTTTGTTTTATAATATGTATGTATATAGAAGAAGATTTAATTATCATTTCATCCCAAGCCACGGCGACCACTTCGGTTTATTAAACCGAGTGACGAGACAAGACAAGTAAGACGTTTGGCTGATGGTAAGCGACATTCCTGTCTATAGACAGCTACACTGTACCGCTGCTCGACACCCGAGACGTTAGTTTCTTGTTCTTGAGCCCGGTAATTTCGCTAGCAATACTGCCCTTTACACCGGAACACAGGAATGTTTACACACTGCTGTTTGGCGGCCGAGTATCAGACATTGCGGGGGTATCTGGAGAATCCCTTGCACAAGGGACCAACCATCTCCCCGCTGTACCACAAAGACTACAATATAAGCTAGTCCGTGACTGTGACGCCACGATTTCTATAGTTGACGGGGAAACCTACGGGAGGATTATGTTGAACTTCTGCCCGCTAAGATCTCTGTTCGAACTGCGCCAGTCTCTCCTGCGGAAGAGTACGCTTCCCTCGACACTCTTGCGGGGCTCGCGACGTCGCACACCGCGTCGTGGCCCACCTCAGACAAGCATTTAAAATGCAATAATCTAACGATATGTCATTAACATTCCTTACACTGAAAGTCCCAAGATGCCTGCCAAACGTGGGAATTATGGCAACCTTTCCCTTCTAAGGAGGAGGGCTTTGTTCAGCAGTGGAAGTCTTTGGGCTGCTGATGATACACCTAAAGTAAAACAATTGAATGCGTCAGTAGTGGTGGGTATACTACCTTTGCTGACTGGAACTGCCGTGAAACTCGACTGTGGGTAGAACGGCGCTGGTTTGTCGTATATCAGGGTCTCCTTGCTATTCTTGTCAGGGTTTCGGACTAGAAGTCTGTGGACACCAGACTTGTGAGAGCCTCGCGCGATCCATAGGCAGCCGTTTTGCACTGTGGCGTCTTCTAGTGCGATCCAGAAACCAACGGGGGCAATCGGTTCCGTGTGTAAATAGGTCACATCTTGGTGTGGTACCACTGAAAAGAATAACTGCCATTTCGAAGTAATATGTACCTACAAATTATTTCAAACATCCTACTACATTTACTTGGTATGGTTTAAAATAAGCATAAAATGTACTAAGTAGAAAGAATTTGACGGGCCTGTAAGGATAGTGGTTAGACCCCTGGCCGCTACCCTATATATAGGTCGTCGGCTGGAAACCTACTAAACTAAAAAATAGGTAGTTCACTGTCGAAAGCAGAACGGATTACACTACATTTGTATTTTATTTTTATCATGCCCGGTCTAAGAACATAGGCGGTCTACTCAATACAAACTAGACAGAGCCTAGTGACTGTGTGATTTATCCGATTGCAAACTATGTAAAGTCTGTACTATGGTAACCAGATAACTGTAATTAACTTAATACATTATACTTTTTTGTATTTATTATGTATATCATTTAATCGACACAGAGTCGTCGTGTTACGCACATAGCGTGCCAAAAAAACGAACGTAGTTACATAGGTACATTTTACTTGAAATATATAATTTAACGTAGCGGTAACAGCTCAGTGGGCGAGCGCTTGCCTTGGAAACAAGGTGCGCAGGTTCGAACCCCGGCTCGCACCTCTGATTTCTTCAATGAATCATGTGCGAATCGTCTTTGTGCGATTGTTACTAGCTTTCGGTGAAGGAAAACATCGTGAGGAAACCTGCATGTCTGAGAAAGTCTAACTAGCTCTCGAATGACGTGTGAAGTCCGCCAACCCGCACTTGGCCAGCGTGGTGGACTATGGCCTAAGCCCCCTTGAGGGGAGGCCCGTGCCCAGCAGTGGGACATAAACAAGGGCTGGTATTATTATTTATTATTATTATATAATTTTATTTTCATAGTCTCCAACAAAAGCTACACTTGTACAGACATTTGGGACAATTGGATAAACAATATAAGTATTTCTATAGATTTTTTTCATAAGGAAAGCTTCTTAGCTGATATAGAATCGGAGAAGACGGAGTCCGATTTCACGCTCCTTTTAATAAGGCGATTGTGTATTTTTACAAGAAAAATATATATTTTAGAACTTCTCAGTATAACGTCTGAGCTGAGATTATTGAGTTTCTTTATATTCAACGTACCTAGTGACGAGGTAAGCAAGACGTTAACCTCATGTTAACCGATACGCCTATAGCTGCAGTGCACGTCTGCTGCTTGCCACCCGAGACCATCAATAACAAATATCATATGAGACTCTTGAGCCAGAACACAACAATGTTAACACATTTCTGTTTTGTGATTGATTATCTGACACTGATGGTACCTAATAGGACGGACTCTTGCACAAGAGCCACTTAGTACACCTACATAAAAAGCCATGGAGTCTTATTACGAAAAGCAGTTTAACGTTAAACCTGGGTTTAGATTCAGGTTTAAGGAACAATTTCCTGAGTTTAAACCTGAGTTTATTGTTAAACTGCTTTTCGTAATAAGACTGATGGAGTTGCGGAAACCAGCCAGTTACACCAATACCAAGTTATAATAAATAGTGTCCTCCTGATCGATACGACCGAAGCGGCCAATCTTTCACAAGATTAGCCATCTACGAGGGAGTTTCACAATGCAACCATTATCGTAAAAAAAATATTTATACTTAACAGGACTTAGCAGAAAATAATCAGTTATAGGTATATCTGCACTATGATGGCCACTACGATAGGTACACATCTCGTTTTCTTTTTTCGTGCTGTACTTTTGTCATGCCAACTAAGTATACTTACGTTTGAAAAACAGTTATTGTTCCTTTATAGTTAGTTGTCAATTACTCGAAATAACGAAACGAAATAAGCAAGATAAGCTTCAAAACGGCCATCATAGTGTGCCGGAATTGTAGGTAATTAAACTTGGCGTAGGGTTCTCATTATATAACTGTGAGCGGATGAAGGGAAAAACAACTTCGAGAGGAAGTTGTGAAATTTTGATTAAGTATATAAATGTCGTGAAAACTATTTCAAATTTAATTTGAAATAATTTATCAGGCCTCCGAATTTAATCAATCATTTCTCGCATAACAATTGAGTAGGTACCTACTATTTTGTATACAACCTTTTAATATTTTAAAATCTTTATGGTTTAGCTAACACTCCTTTTCAGGCGTACCTAGCGACTTTGTTTTAATATTTACTTACTGATTTACATTATAAAATTCACAAAGCATTATTCATCTACATTTTGTGTTAGGTAAGGGCTAAATATAGGTAGATTTAGTAGGAAGACAATAGTTGCAAGTATTTTCATATAATGGAGAGCATTCGAAAACGATATTTAACTAACATATGTCATAGAATACACTAACGGGTCACGTACCTTGTCAGATCAAATCTATCAAATATCGCTAAGAAAATAATTATTTTTTATAAGTACTACCTAGGTGGCACGCAAGCGTGCGACTCGCTTGATAGTAAGCATTCACTGCAGCCTATAGACGCTAGCAACACCAGAACAATCACTAGCGCATTGCCGACGCTTATGATATTAGATTAGTCATTGTGTCCGGTAATTTCACCAGCTACAGTGGCCCTTTATGCTTACACACGGCTGCTTGGCGGCAGAATATCTGGCACTGCAGTGGTACCTACGTGGACGGTTCCTTGCACAAGGAACGTATCACCTAGTAAAGTAGTAGTAGCAGCCATACTCAACCTTTTTTACCCCTTTGCCACATAGTCGCTTCTGCTTTACCCTGCGGGCCGCATAGTCGCTTCTGGTTTACTCTGCGGCCCGCAATAATCTAGCCTAAATTATTGTAGGTATGTTTAATTATAACTACCCTAAGTATATTAAATCACATATTAGAAATATAGCATTTATTTAAAAATTAAAGGATTTTCCATTAATAGAAGACATTTCTTTACTTAAATTCGGTGTGCGTGCCATTTTCTGAGAGTAAGAAATGAACATATAATCATTTGAACTTTATTCGAACGACATTTTTTGCATTACTTTTGTACACTTATCAATAAAATACTACAGTTAATCTAAAAATACTGTACTAGACTTCGGGCCGCTTAGAACAGGCTAGCGGGCCGCAGGTTGAGTATGGCTGAGTACTAGGAATGACGGAAAGGATAACACACCTTCACCTCCAAGGTTTGGGTTCTTGTAGATAACCATGCTTTGTACGACTGATGGCTCCTTGAAGCCCAGCTCCCTGCAGACTGTCTTGACACGATCGCTGTACGTATAACATCTGAATATCGGGTGGAGAAGATGGAGTGCATGGCCAACCTGGAAAAATTCAAATAGATACCTTAACCACTCAGCTGCATTATGAACAAACAATAAACCAGCTGTAATCTAATGTTTACTATGCCATATGCTCGGTTCAATGTAATTCAATTTATTTTTTCATGAAACCTACAGTTCTTAGTCGTAATACCAAATATGAAAGAAAGAAAGAAAGCAGTCATTCAACTTTAAAATTAAATAATTATAACTAGAAACTAGTATCTAACATACATACATATTATGTTTATTAGCCATATATACTTACATTTTAATAAAGAAAATTAAACTGACATCAATAGATACGACCATCGATATACTATATAAACTAGATTTGGTGTCACGGTTCAAAAAGTGGTAGCGAGAAATAGCGCCCTTGTGTCGCTATTTCTTTACAAGCCACATCCTGACAAATTTATTTTTGCCGATAGGAGTGTCGCTACTGTCTATATGAAACTGTCAAACTACAAGTCATTATCATTATAAAATCGTTAGTTCACGTTTCCGCCACCAGCACAGATAAGTTTGCAACCTCCGCGACCACATTTTAGATGTCATTTTGTTCGTGAATGTTTATCTAGTTTATATATTATAACGATGGATACGACAGTGAAAAGTAAAAATTAACATAAATATAATTGAACTTGGTGCTAGTCAGTCGATTCTAGTGTCCGCGTGAATACTTAGATTCATACTGTTCCTACTTATCACCAAATCCAAATAAACTTATTTTTATTGGAATAGTTTCAGCTAACATCAAGTAGAATAATATGTTACTGTTCGTTACTAAAACGACTCGTTAATAACATTTGTGAATTAGGGTCAAAACTACATAATAATGCTAACTTGTTTTAAAAGATATAGATTATTAGAGAAAATGTTTGTTAATTACCTTATTTAAAGATACACTGGGATCAACTTTAAGCTCCCCATCTGGTCCTAGAGCACTGTGCTCAAAGAAATGGCTAATATTTTCGTTGCTTTTTAGAAAGTATTCATCTTTTAATTGCTGCAAATAAAATAAATCATTAAGTATTTAGTTTTCTCTATTCCTGTGATGATAAACATGAAATTGATATGTGTATCGTATTTTTTTTAACTATACTGGTAAATGTATTATTATTTTTTTTAAACCTAGTTACGAGACAAGCAAGACGTTCGCTTGATGTAAAGCAATACGACTGACTGCCTATAAACAGCTGCATTGCACTGCCGCTCGTCAGCCGAGACAGCCGAGAGTTCACCAGCTAACGCGCCAACACTGCTGCTTGGCGGCAGATATCTGACATTGTGGTGGTACCTACCTGGACCATCCCTGGGGACCTATTACAAATATACTAGTACCTAGGACCTATTACAAATATACAATTATACTAGTACTAGTAAATAACTAATAACTTAGCCTATCTATACATATTATAAAACAAAGTCCTCCGCCGCGTCTGTCTGTCCTTATGTATGCTTAGATCTTTTAAACTACGCAACGGATTTTGATGCGGTTTTTATTAATAGATAGAGTGATTCAAGAGGAAGGTTTATATGTACAATCTATCTATACTATAATAAAACTCAAAGAGCACTTTTTCTGTACATTGAATATTTTTCCAAAATTTCTATGTAGGGGTACTATACTATCGACATAGAGGCCAAAACAATTTATTTTGGAATTATTGTCTGTCTGTCTGTCTGTCTGTCGTTTTGTTCGTCCAGGTAACATTTGAAAACCCGTGGATGGATTTTGATAGGACTTTCACTGTGTTGTGTAGAAGTCAAGGTGTAAGTTGGTATATAAAACATCACGCTATGTTTCATAGGGGCTAAGCAGTGAAATATTACTTGCACATATTACCACGTAATTTCCTTTGTATGTGAATAGGGTAATTATAGACTGATCAGTTAATCATTAAGATATGTATTATTACGCTATATACAATAGGGACTGAGCAGACATTTAGTTTGCATAAGATATGGCATTGGCGAAGGGTCAATTTTTGTAATGGGTAAGCCGGTCCGGTACACCCAGGACATTTTCATTAGATTTCTGTATTGTTCTAAGTACTTTGCTGATAACAATATGACAATATATCTTTGAAAAGTTAAAATCTGTAAATCCCGAGCGGATCCAAACTAGATTATGTATGTATTACAGTCGCAACAATAAAAGATGCGGAACACTTAAAACTTTCATTATCGAATATCATTAGACAGTAATTTACGATGTTAGCGTGATTTACATTATGAACAGCGCCATCTATCGGTGAAATTGAACATACAATAAATATAGAACTTTAATCTATATATTATATCAAAGAAAGTCGTGTTAGTTACACTATTTATAACACAAGAACGGCCTAACCGATTCGGCTGAAAATTGGTGGGGAGGTAGCTTAGAACCAGTAAACGGACATAGGATACTTTTTATCCCGGTAGGTTAAGGTTAAGCAACGTTAGGTAAGGTCATTAAATAGATGGGTGAACCGATTTGTATGAAAGTGTGCATATCGGGTAGGTCTGAGAATAGGTCATACAGTATATTTAATGCCGCTGATACCATGATTGACGAGGATATATAGAACGAGAGGAGGGTGCACGAGAGGAGAAAGAGGGAGAGGGGATTCGAGAAGGGGGCGATGGGGTGAGGGATCGGGGGAGTTAGGTGGAGTAAGGGGGGAGTGAGAAGGAGCAAGTTCATAGAAGAGAGAGGGGGAGAGGGTTCAGAGAGGGGATAACAGGGTAGGAAGAGGGGGAGTGTGACGGAAACCGAAGCGGGAGGGGGAAAGAGAGAGGAGAGAAAGAGCATATAATTAGATTTTTTTTATAAGAGAGAGAGATATGGAGAGAGATAAATCTAGGGAGGAGGGAGAAAAGGGGAGCAAAATGTAATAAAAGCGCGGGCGGAGCTGCACGGGTCAGCTAGTACATGCATAATATAGTAGAGAAAAACTGATAATTTTAGAGGTTTCTAATGTGATGTCGTAAATAAACACTTTTTTTTGCGCTTACATTGCAAACCCTACGAGGTTGATCAAAATAATGTACTACAATATTGTGCACCATAATAAGGTCTACAAAAAAGTCTGGTATAGTATATGTTTATCTCTTAGGGATAACCCACAATAACTATTTTCTATCCTTTACTTTTTATGAGAAATAATTAAAATTAACTAATAATAAATTGTTGTTAGCATGAATTTGTCCCTTCGTCTATGTAACGTAAACTTCACTAATATTTACACCAATGACAAAAAAGCTGTGAACGTTGTTCATACCGCTAGGTTAAGCAAGGTCATTAAATAGATGGGTGAACCGATTTGTATGAAATTTTGTGCGCATATCGGGTAGAATCTGAGAATAGGTTGTAAAGTATATTTCATGCCGCTAGGTTATGCAACGTTAGGCAAGGTACATAGATGGATGACGGCGGCGACTCCAAGGAGGACGGTGACGGGGTAACGAGCCCCGTCCCTGTGATCACGATGCCAGGTTTCCGGGGGCTATAATGCGCACTGAGGTGTATTTGTTGCAGATCCCACTGGATCTAGGTCCCCCCTCTTACGTTGTGATGTGACAGCCGCAGGGGTTTAAGTGGGTAAGAATCCCAGATACCGTAATTGACGAGGACGAGGAACGAGAGGAGGGTGCAAGAGAGGAGAGAGAGGGAGAGGGGGTCGAGGAGGGAGTGATGGTGAGGGATAGGGGGATTGAGTTGAAGGAATAGGGAAGTTAGGGGGAGCAAGGTGGGAGAAGAGAGAGGGGGAGGGGGTTCATAGAGGGGACAACGGGGAAAGGAAGAGGGGGAGTATGATGGGGACCGAAGCGGGAAGGGGAAAGAGAGAGGAGAGAGAGAGAGCATAGAATTAGACTTTATTAGAGAGAGATGGAGAGAGAAATAAATAAAGGGAGGAGGGAGAAAAGGGGAGCAAAATGTAATAAAAGCGCGGGCAGAGCTGCGCGGGTCAGCTAGTTAGTATTAAAAATCAAAATATGTATTGCAAGAATCAACAATTGTGTAAAATTTTACTCGTACTTATAGGTATATACTATCGAATAGCAGACAATGATAATATAAACCATAGATATGTTATATACTTACCTGCCAAAAATTATGACTCATGTAATTAATATAATATTTTCTCATACTTAAATAGATACGCTATTCCTTATTATTTACCTTTATATAGTAATTTACTTTGTGCATTTTCTTAATACGCTTGATGGCATTTTACTTGATTTTCAAAGACACACGTCACGTTTGTTACATTTTACCGACGCGAGACTTACTGCTAGTTCACCCAATTCGGCTATTCCAGCTATCCCACTTGGGTGAATTTCATTGTCTCACTTTTCGTGCGCTAATATCATTACTGATCAGTGATCACAGACTACCTACTCAATATTGAGTAATCTGTGCTTAATGATAGTTAAATAAATAAACACATGTATGTACCTACCAATTTCTCAGCATCGACAGAGGAGAAAATTGTTCTTTCCTCTTTGTTAGGCAAGTTCTTGGTTAGTTCTCGGCTGGCTTCCAGTAACTCATCGCATTCTGCTGGACGAAGGAAGTCTTCCAAAACCACGTAACCATCTTGTTCCAACTGTAAATTAATAGAATAGTTGGACAAATAAGTAAAAATGAGTAGATAAAGATAAGAAGTCTAACAGATAGAAGTTTTTCGTTAGGAATCTTAGTGAACATATGTAGTTTGTGATATATTATTACATTGATCAGTAATCCAAATACGGTATACTTCATTCCAGATTCCATTTCTTTTAAAGCATATTATCTAGCTAAATAACCATATTTCACAAGATTTTCAGGTGTGATATTTCAAGTGCATTAATATCCGAAACCCCGAAGACTTTCAACTCGAACTACACAATCGCTTTCAGTGCCTAGCCGAATGCGAAACTGCGGACGAGTTAAACAATGGGTTGGTGCAAACTGTCCATGCAGTGGGGTCCAAGTTCTTTAAGACCCCACGCCGTAATAAGCCTCAGAAGCTCTCCAATCAAACCATTAAGTTAATGGAAACCCGGACTGATATGAGACTGCAATCTTCAACTGATATGTCAGAATATGCTGAACTCAATAGACGAATCTCGAAATCCATGCGTCACGACTTGCGTTCCTATAATACAGCATGTATTAAGGACGCAATTGAGCGGAACCAAGGCTCTAAAGTGTTCGCAAAGAATTCGTCTATTGGGCGCAGCCATATGACCAGGCTGAAGATCGACGACGGCAGTGTCATCTCATCGAAACCGGAGATATTGAGAGAGCTCGAGAGATTTTACGGACAGTTATACACCTCAACACAGGAACCCATTGCCAGAACAGCTCAGGACACCAGAGCCAAATTAACCTGACACTACACTGAGGACATCCCAGACATCAACCTGTACGAGATTAGAATGGCTCTCAAACAGCTTAAGAACAACAAGGCGCCGGGTGAAGACGGAATCACAACAGAACTTCTGAGAGCGGGTGGAAAACCGGTACTATTAGTCCTCCAGAAGTTATTTAATTCCGTCTTACTCCAGGGTACTACGCCAGAAGCATGGCACGGGAGTGTGGTGGTTCTTTTCTTCAAAAAAGGTGATAACACCTTGTTGAAGAATTATAGACCCATCTCACTCCTGAGCCATGTATACAAGCTGTTTTCGAGAGTCATTACGAACCGTCTCGAACGCAGGTTTGATGACTTCCAGCCTCCCGAACAAGCCGGGTTCCGAAAAGGCTTTAGCACCGTAGACCACATACATACGCTCCGCCAGATTATACAGAAGACCGAGGAGTATAATCGGCCATTATGTCTAGCGTTTGTGGACTACGAAAAAGCCTTCGATTCAATCGAGACCTGGGCGGTACTGCAGTCCCTCCAGCGGTGCCATATCGACTATAGGTACATCGAAGTGTTGAAGTGTTTGTACAGAAACGCCACCATGTCGATCCGACTACAGGACGAGAGCACGAAACCAATCCCATTGCAGCGAGGCGTGAGACAGGGAGACGTTATTTCTCCGAAACTGTTCACTAACGCATTGGAGGACGTTTTCAAGCTCTTGGACTGGTACGGATTCGGCATCAACATCAATGGCGAATACATCACTCACCTTCGTTTTGCCGATGATATAGTCATTATGGCAGAGTCGCTGGAGGACCTCAATACAATGCTCAGCGACCTCAGTAGCGTTTCCCAACAGGTGGGTCTTAAAATGAACATGGACAAGACGAAGATCATGTCTAATGTCCATGTTGCACCCGTACCGGTAGTTGTTGGGAACGATACAATCGAAGTTGTTGACCACTACGTATACCTAGGACAAACAATCCAGTTAGGTCGGTCCAACTTCGACAAAGAGGTCGCCCGAAGAATCCAACTCGGATGGGCAGCGTTCGGGAAACTACGTGACATCTTCTCATCAGAAATTCCGCAGTGCCTGAAGACAAAGGTTTTTAACCAGTGTGTGTTGCCAGTTGCCAGTGATGACTTATGGTACTGAGACGTGGTCTTTAACAGCTGGCCTTTTGGAGAAGCTCAGAGTCACACAACGAGCTATGGAGAGAGCTATGCTCGGAGTTTCTTTGCGCGACAGAATCCGGAATGTGGAGATTCGCCGAAGAACCAAGACCACCGACATAGCTCGTAGAATATGCAAGTTGAAGTGGCAGTGGGCAGGCCACATCGCTCGAAGAACCGATAACCGTTGGGGAAGAAAGGTTCTCGAGTGGCGACCACGAACCGGAAGACGCAGCGTAGGCAGGCCTCCCACTAGGTGGACCGACGACATTGTTCGCGTCGCAGGCAACCGGTGGATGCAAATAGCAAATTGTCGTTCATTGTGGCGGTCTAAGGGGGAGGCCTATGTTCAGCAGTGGACGTCTTCTGGCTGATGATGATGATGATGATGAATATGCGAATAGAATTAGAGAAAGAGAAAATATTTTTGCTTTATTTTCCTCACTTCGAAGTTGTAATTAAACTCGTTTCGTTATTAACATTTCGTCATATTTTATGAACGAGCATTGCAACTTTTAACATCACACAAGCATCACACTCATATCCTTATTTTTATTGCCAGTCAATAGATTATGAAATAAAATTTTGTAGTTAGTTTTCAGTCTTATAATGGGGTTGGTATGCAATTGGGAGGCGGGGAAATATATACTCGTAGGTGTCACAGACAGACAGACGAAGTCGCACTATAAGATTTTCATTACATACGCTTAGTCTGGCCATACTGTTACAATTAAAAATAAACAAAATATTACATTTGAATTTGGAATCTGTCATTTTTATATGATTGTTCATTGTATTTTCTCGTTTTGGCGCCAATACATTGTACAATATTTTGCGATATTCAAATGGAGTGGGGTGATAAAGAGAACCGAATCGCTGTGATTGCATTACACAAAGTAGGTATGAAGCCAAATGCCAATTTTTTAAACTCTCCATACGCTTGGTATTAGCTGTGGTAAAATGTACACAAAGTACCGTCACAGAAAAGTTTTGTTTACGGATGAGATTTTTTTTATGATTGAGCAACATTTTAACAAACAAAATGACCGTATTTATGCTCAAAGCTCTAAGGAAGCTTCCCAATTAGTCGACAGAGTGCAACGTGGGCACTATCCGACTTCAGTGGTGGTTTGGTGGGGTTCCTTTTTCACAAAAGTTATAGTTGTCAGTTCATAGCTATGAAGGGGTGACTGAGTCATACTTTTGTGAAAAAGGTATCAAACGGAACAAGTGTATCAAGATACCATTCTTGAAGCCCCTTAACAACACAATGTTCAATAACCAAGAATGGTCCTTCCAGCAAGACTCGGCGCCGGGTCATAAAGCTCGGTCTACGCAGTCTTGGTTGGAAACGAACGTTTCGGACTTCATCAGAGCTGAAGACTGGCCGTCGTCTAGTCCCGATCTGAATCCGCTGGATTATGATTTATGGTCAGTTTTAGAGAGTACGGGTTGCTCTAAACGCCATGATAGAGTCCCTAAAACAATCCGTACGATTGGCAGTGACGAGTACGATTCCCATGGAAAGAGTGCGTGCTTTATTTGATAACTGGCCTCAACGTTTAAAGGACTGTATTGCAGCCAATGGAGACCACTTCGAATAAGCTTTTTACATTTTAAATTGTTTTATATTTATGTATTAAACTAACACACTGTAAAAGTAATAAATGTGTTAATTGCAATAGGAAATTCATTTAAACAAAAAGCAACACAGAAAAAAACATGAACAACTGCACGAAAAAGCGCATTTTTATTGAGGAACCACACGAAAAACCCGTTTCAACTAAATAAGTACTTAAAAGTAAATTTATTTTTCAACGAATATATTGGTTCAGATATGGACGTTGTAATGGAGAAATATCCCATAGCAACTATACAACTACATAGGTACTGCGGGCCTAAAAAGGCCACATAAGGCGCTTCGTCTAAAAGGAATTCGTACGAGTATTTTGTATTCCCAGCATATTCGTCGCAATTCCTGTAATTTTCGTAAAATGATCACACATTTTAGGTGAATCATACTCAATTCATATATTAGCACTAATTACCAGACTCATATTAGATGTAGCTTCCATACGAATAAAAATTATACCGTAACTTACTCATATTATGATTGACTGAAAGTGGCCTTTCTGTAAATCGTATTACAAAAACTAAAAACGACAATGCAACGCAATCGTATTCATTAGGTAACGTAATCTATGAGAACTCGCGTGCAGCGGGGTCGAATTGATAAACTGCCTCCTGTCCTGTCCTATCTATCTATTGATTATTATTTAACAGTGTCAAGCTATTTATGGCAATATGTTATATGTTAGCAGTAACAGCTTAGTGGGCGAGCGCTTGGAAACAAGGTGCGCAGGTTCGAGCCCCGGCCTGTGCCCCGGCCTGTGCCCCGGCTTGTACCTCTGATTTCTTTAATCATGTGCGAATCGTTTTGTTGCTAGCTTTCGGTGAAGGAAAACATCGTGAGGAAACCTACATGTCTGAGGAAGCCTAACTACCAGTCGAATGACGTGTGAAGTCCGCCAACCCGCACTTGGCCAGCGTGGTGGACTATGGCCTAAGCCCCTTCATCTTGAAGGGAGGCCCGTGCCCAGCAGTGGGACATTAACAAGGGCTGGTATTATTATATTATATATTATTATGTTTTTACGGATAGGTACTTAAATCATAAAAATTTAAACACTAAGAAAAAAAAGTTCTGCCCTGTAAAGGGTGTCGAAATGGATCATCAAAATTTCAAAGTGAGACTACTATATCGAGTGGGGTATCATATGAAAGGGCTTCATTTGCAAATCTCAAAAGAGAATTTTATTTTCAGTCGTTTTAACTGTGCACCTCGCTGGAATGTGACGTCACAACAGGTACACAGTTAATTCAGTAGAAAATTGAAAATATTATTGACCGTGTACCGGCTACCAAAGATATATTGTATATGTCCTAAGCCTCTTCTTGAGGGGTGGCCGGTGCCCAACAGTGGGACAAAAACAAGGGCTGGTATTATTATTTATATTTTATTATTATATTTAATACATGCCTACGCTATATAGGAGACACATATCAAAATATATATTTTTTTTTGTCCTGAAATCTGTAATACATAGTCTTAACACACGCTCTCATCATATTCTTAACACATTTAATAATTCGCAAGTGAATAAGCCTGCTAAAATGAACACGACAAGGGAATGAACACGCACTAGGCCATCACATGATCATTATAACTACAATCTAGCCATAGCGCGCCCGCCCCCACGTGGCCGTACTATTTTGGGAATTCTGGCGGTTTTGTATAAATCGGGCAGACGTCGCAGCGTGCCGCTGTGGAGCAAATACATTTTATAAACAAAAACACTTTGTTGATGAGAAAATTTGGGGCGAATGTGGATGTTTTGCGGTGTTAATTAGTTTGTGCTCATGAGCACAGTATCAGGTATACTTTGAATAACCTAAGAAGGATTATTTATTAGCGGTTTTGTTTGTTTTCCAGGTAAATATGTAGGTCTACTCATGAAAATATAACCCTAGTTCTGGGGCTGTCGGGTAACGATTAGCATAACACAACAAATATTTGAACAAAGGTACATTTCATGATTTTATATCAACGTTAAAATATAAATCATCATCATCAGCGTTCACTGCTGAACATAGGCCTCCCCCTTCGAACGTCACAATGAACGAGAATTGGCTACTTGCATCCACCTTTTACCTGCGACGTGCACAATGTCGTCTGTCCACTTAATGCTACGCTGCGTCTTCTGGTTCGTGGTCGCCACTCGAAAACCTTTTTTCCCCAACGGTTATTGGTTCTCCGAGCGATGTGGTCTGCCCATTGCCACTTCAACTGGCAAATATTAAAAGCTATGTCGGTGACCTGGGTTCTTCGGAGAATCGATTCTGTCGCGCAAAGAAACTCCGAGCACAGCTCTCTTCATAGCTCGTTGTGTGACTCTAAGCTTCTCTAGAAGGCCAACAGTTCGAGACCAAGTCTCAGTGCCATATGTCATCACTGACAACACACACTGGTTAAAATCCTTCGTCTTTAGGCACTGCGGTATTTCGGATGAGATGATTTCGCGTAGTTTCCCGAACTGCCCATCCGAGTTGGATTCTTCGGGCGACCTCTGTGTCGAAGTTGGACCGACCTAACTAGATAGTTTGGCAACAACCTACGACAAACTATCAAACAACTTCGAGTGTATCGTTAAAATATTGTTTATCTAAAAATTATACTTTAATTCCTACGTTATTACACTTCCAAGTAGTAATTATATATTAAGTAAAATTCAATTGACAAAACATATTCGCGAAGCAAATGTTGGCTAATTTAAAGTGGGTATATCACATTCGCTGTACGTATATTCGCTGTGCAATTGCATTTCAGCTAAAACAAAAATTAATCGCCACATGTAGGAAATACCGTATACTTGCCGTATACTCTTCTTGGGTTCTTAAATACGTTCACTGCGAGTCACACAAGGTAAGGAATAGGTACGACAACATCGATATACTATACCAACATAGTATATCGATGTACGACAAAGACAAATATACTTTACTGAAAATACGGATTTTAAGTGGCATTCAAATGTAATGTCAGGTCAAATTTGACCTGTACTGCACATAATGTAAGTCCATTTTGATAGATGACCAATGTCGACCTGTTGCCGCATCACGCGTTGATCAGGCGCCGAACTGACATTTAGTGCTGTGCCCTGTCGATGACGCGACGGTTCCCTGTTGTTTACGCGGCTCGTCAACTTTGCTTCTTTTGGTGCAATATTACTACCTACTTATTATTGTCATAGTGCAACGAAAAGAAATTCAAAAGAAGTTTACTAAACTCATGTTGATAGACTGAGCCTGCACAGTAATCAGCGTGATTGTTATACATAGATAATATTGGAACAATCAAAAATTCTGGAAATGCCCTTGAAAAAGGTTAAAATAGAATAAATTGTGCAGGGTGTTCTAAAAAATCAGAAGTGTAACCAGCCTCTTTGCAAAGCGTGCTATAAGAATATACCTACACATATTATAAATTATATTTATAATTAATTATAACGACACGTTAACAATAAATAAATCATTTGATTATCGATAACCTAGTTTCTATTGTTTGTTACATCGCTATAATGCGGTATCTATCATTATCAACTCGACATATTCATTTGCTGATTTGTCATTATCTATCTGGCGAATCCAGCGGCGAAGCCACACAACATTAAATAGAATAATTAATTTACAGTTTTGTAATACAAACCAAATAATTACGCGAATACTACACACATTGAAATTAACCTAATTTTACGGATTATATCCAAAGATTATATCGTGGTTTACTTTAGATTTTACTTTCCCGACGTTTCTAATGCTTTGCAGCACCCATGGTCACGGGAAGACTGAGATGTTAAATCTAAAATAAACCGTGACATAATTCGTAAAAATAGTTCAATTTCAATAAATATAAACCAATTTACATAATGCTTTCACAAAGATATAAAAACGCTGTATCTGCCTACCTAGTTGTGGTAGGTCGAATTGGCCTGCTTCGGAGTCGCTGGACGTTCGGGGTGTGGGCCCTTTGAACGTCCATTGAGTACGGCGCCGACTCCGAGGAGGACGGCGGCGCGGTTGCGACTCCCGTCCCCATGAGTGTCAGGTTCCCGGGGGGCTACACTGAGGGGCCCCTGGTGCAGATCCCACCGGAGAGTCCTGGGGTCCCCCCTCTCATGTGCCGATGCGACAGCCGCGGGGGTTTTAGTGGGTAAGAATCCCACATACCCCAGTCGAGCCCTACAGCTCCCGGGGATCTTTAGAAGATTTCCCCCGCGTCAAAAAAAAAAGGTCGAATTGGTCGAATTGGTCTGGTACGCACCACACGCAAGTCTGTTGGATACGTTTTTTTGACCGCTAGCATCAGATGATGGTTACAATTTTTTTTGCCGCAGTGAACATGTGTGAACCAAATAATTTAAACCTTTTTTTACTTAGTGTTAACTCCGACCAAACATCAAAAGGGTTAATAGGGACTCATAAATTTAAAGGTTTCTTGCTATTAGTATCGACCTGGACACGAAGGCGTCGAGGGTAATGAGAAGGAAGATGAACTAGCAACGGCCTGCTTACAAAGATTCTAGCTGGCCCTGAACCATTTGTGGGGATTCCGTAGATATATGTGGATGTATCACCAAGGATCTTATGCGCATGGAACAGACGAAAGAAGAGAGGAAAGCGACGGGGCAGGGATGAACCCTTCCCACACTATTCCAGCACAAGGATGAAAACTGTGGGGTTAAATTATTAAACTATAATTAAATTAATTAAATTAATAATTAGGCAAATAATATATTTGGTATTATAGAGCACCTATACAAATTCTTTGAAAATGAAAAAGAGTGAATGCTACACATACTGCGTAGCTGCGAGCTGCGAGCGGCTGTTGCGAGTCGTGTAGGTTAAAAAAGTCATCTGAGGTAGCCAATCTTACACAAGACGATTATGTACAGCTCCAAGCTGGCACAATCGTGGCATACCTTTTTTTGTGAACTCTTCAACACGTTAGCAGCTGAGTGAGTCCCGTAACAGAGTAAGTAAACCCGCACAATGAATCCAACTGAGTCGAAGCGCGATCCGGTAACTACCGGGCCCAATTCATAGTCACCAATAACCGACTATATAACAGAAATAGAATAAGATCGATTGCCATGGCCACAGCTGTCATTTTTACCCGAGTACCCGTACTAAGGAAGGGTTATGAATTTAACAATCGATGTATATGTAAAACAACTGATCTCATTTTGAAAAATGAAATCACGATTGATTCCTCTTTAGAGTAAGAGTGTTATAGGATTGGTTATAGGCTATATTTTTAGACGCTTTAGTCTTATTACGATAGCTTGACCTGTAAGTACGTATTTTTTAACTACCCAACCCAAATTATTTAATTATTAATTTAACACATGAAAAAAGAACAGATGTTTTTCTTCTCGGTGTTGACTCGGACATAGACTTTACTATTCATTGATTGAATATTGTTGCTACTAAAAGCTAATTATCTTGGGCAGATAAGAAATTTCAGAAAGACGCCTAGTTATTGTTGCCAGGCGGCGCCTGTACGGAAAAACTGATGCCATAACAATATGCAAATGCTTCCAAGCACTTGGGTTAAGCACGCCATTGTAATTAATTGTAGGTACATACATATTTTGAGTAGCATTATTAATAATATATATCTATTTCTGTGAAGTAGTATTGTAAGTTTATATTATACATGTAAATAGTATGACTAACGTACTTCAAAATTTTAAAGCATATATGTACGCAGATGACACATCTCTAATTTTTAGTCATAATGATCAAAATTCTATACAGGAGGCATTGCAAGCTGATTTTGATAGTGTGACAAAGTGGGCCCATGATAATGGAATCATGATTAATATTAGTAAGACTGAATGTATGATCATTAATTCACCTTACCACCATAACAAGCAAATTTCAATAAATGTAAAGGGTCATACTTATCAATGTTTACACAACAATAAGCGCGACTGCCAGTGTCCCAATCTGGATGTTGTGAAATCATATAGGTATCTGGGGCTTTTAATTGACAAAACATTTACATGGAATTTACACATTGACAGTGTTTGCAATAGGTTACGGTCTATATTGGGTAAATTAAACAATCTAAAATATATAGTAAGTAGAAAAATTATGTACATGTTATATTATGCCCTGGCTGATGCAACCATTGCGTATGGGTTGGATAGTTATGGTCAAACATTTATTACTCATGAAAGCGATTCAAATTAGATTATTAAAACTATTAGTAGACAAACGTACAAAAACTAAATTACAAAAGGAGTATGAAAAGTTATTTAAACTTACTAAAATATTGCCGATAGATCAAAAGGCCAAATTAACAGTATTATTGGAACAATTCGGTAATACAGAATATTTGAAGAAAAACATTTATAAATACCCAACCTGTACGGGTTGGGTATTTATAAATGGTTTTACTAAAGTAAAAAATATATATTATGTACCCAGAATAAATAATTATTATGGCAAGCGTACGAGAAGATTTATTGTACCGCTACTAATAAATGAGCTACCAGAGGGCTTTATATCTAGAAGACATTTTAAAACTACACTAAAAAAGCACTACCTATCTTTGTGTCCATAGTGAGGCTTTAACTAATTTTAATTTGTGTTGTATAACTTTTAGTACTTTCTTATACCTAATTGTATTGCTATTTTCATGTTTAAATAAACTGTTTGGTATTTAAATTAATCATGCATTTCTGAACGCTCTCTTGTGACGTAAATGACGTATTTCCAAATCAACCAATCCCGTTCTTCCTTGAGTGGCCTATATCCGCTTAGTTACCGTTTAACCACGAGACCTACAGCACACCGCCGCCGTTCGCGATAGTGCTTCTAATGCCTATAATTGTGAACTTTTGTGTCGACACATTGTGCCTGGTACCAGCTAATCATCAGGTGAGTGGCGCTAGCTGTTTCCTGCCTTTTTCCTTGACTTTTACCTGCGTATTACAGCGTCGAGTAGCGTTCAATACCTACTAATTTAATACACCTCATACAGTCCACAATTAAAAAATATTAAAACCGCTATTTTTTGGCTTCTAGCCATATTTTAAACCCGCCACCTTTTTTGGTCCATCTCACCGGATTTGATACCTTTTTTGGTCCCATCCAATGGTTTCATTATTCGATTATCTAATCGCTATTATTATCTAGCTGTCTGTGAAATAACAATTAAAAGCCTATTTAATTATAAATTATTCCCGCCCGCTTTGATTGTATACATAAGTCATAAGTATACATAATCGCTTCTAGATTTATGCAATCTAATTCGCAGGCATTTATTTGTGTTGAAGGACAGTGCTTATAGATTAATAAACGTAATTACGTACTTAAAATTATTTTCTTTACAATCATACGCTGTATGCAGGTAGCATTCTGTGCCCCGCTTGGCTCGCGTCGCAGATAATACGTGCCACCTACCTACTTAACGCGCTCATTTCACTTCACAATACGCTAAGTTATTAAAATATTAATAATATTATATTTTACGCTCGCTAATTATTTAATTGGTTATAGATTATTAAAGCTAATTAAATAATTTCATAGGTGCATATCTCGGTAGTTAGGGTAACTCATTCGCTTAGTTGTACTTAATCGTTTTTAAATACTTAGTACCGCTTTAATTTAATAGCAATTGGTTTTTAAGCTATTAAAACCAACAAACGCATACTTTATTTATTATCGCCTGCTTTTATTAAATTAATCCGCTGAATAATGAGTAAATCTAGGGGTGAAGAACGGTCGCCATGCCGGGAGGACCCAAAGGTTGTCATTCTTCGAGCAAAACGAGAAGCAATGTTCTCGCGTTTGCAAAAAATTTACGAATTGTCGCGATCAGCTATCGCTGATGAACAACAGCGTGATACATTCTTGTTAAACGCTAGTAATGTAGATACGTTACGTACTGATTTCGAAAAGGTTGTTGATGATTATAATAATGTCTACTTACAAGCCAACCCCACCAGTTCCGTTGATTATCAAACCTGGATCGCATTTGAAGAGTTATACTGTCATATAAAGGGGGTTCTTTCTAAGTTACAGAAAGACTCTAATATTCCGATAAAGACTGAATCCAAGCCTTCTTCGTACCACAATAAGTTGCCGCCTATTGAATTACAATCGTTTGATGGCGATATTCGTCATTGGCCTATGTTTCATCAACAATTTAAAAGTATTATTCATGATAATCCGAATTTAACGGATACTGAACGCGTATATTATTTAGTTGGTAAACTTACTGATAAAGCCAAAGCAATTTGCGCTGGGCTGTCCGCTACGCCAGAAAACTATCCCATAATTTGGAATAATCTTATACAAAAATATAACGATACTCGTTCACTCGCTGTCTCTTATTTTAATCATATGTTAAGATTTAAACCGCTTACTTCTAGTTCCGCCGCAAATCTAGAATCATTTATTAATAATTTTGATTCCTCAATCAAAGCGCTAAAACAGTTAAAATTAAATGACTTAACAGACTTTATGTGCTTGCAATTAGCATTGCAGAGATTAGATGCAGATACTGTTAAAGCCTTTGAATTGTCGCAACGTCAAACTGATATACCTACATATCAGAGTCTTATCAGTTTCGTCCAAGAGCAAAGTAAGATACTTAATAATATACAAAAACAATTTGAACCTACCGCAAACAAACTTTCTAATAATAATAAAAAACATAATATACCTAGACCTAACAGTGGTCCTACTAGAACTTTTATTAATACTGACAACAATCAACCGTGCGTTATGTGTCAAGATAAGACACACACACACTTGTTTAATTGTCCGCGCTTTTCTAAATTAACGCCTAAGGAAAGGTATAACTACATAAAACAAAATGGTTTTTGTACGAATTGTTTAAGTAATAAACATAAGTCCAGTTTTTGTAAATCGCAACGTACATGTTTACATTGCAATCAACGCCACCATTCCTTATTACATTTTACAATTAAATATGAAGCGCAAGCGCTAAATCAAAAACCGGTTTCCCAGCCGGCCGTCTCGGGTATTCGTAATGCTCACTGTAATTTAACCTCTAATCCTTCTACGAATAAGATCGAAATTAATCCGCAGTCCAACTCGGGTGATAGTGTATGCACTCAGGGCTTGGAGTCTACTACGATTTTGTCGTTCAGTATTACAAACCTTAACAATGATATTAATCACACTCAAACCGCTGCTTTATTAGCGACCGCAAAAATAAAAGTAATAAATAATTATGGACGTGAATATTATGTAAGATGTTTAATAGATCCAGGGTCACAAAGTGACTATATTTCGTTGGTTGTTGCAAACGTTTATCTTTACCCATATCGGGAAAAAACCGCTTTACCGAAGTTCATGGCATTGGTGGTTCATCGCAAAAAATATTAGGCGTTACTCACGTTAAATTCACATCTCGCTTCGATAATGAATTCGTATATGAAGTCGAACCGTTAGTAGTGCCTCACATTACCGGGAAATTACCGGACGTTAAGATTGATTTAAATAAGATTAATTATATATCTTCGATACGTTTATCTGATGACCAGTTCTTTGTACCTGGGGAAATTTCCTTACTTTTGGGGGTAAATACCTATTGTAAAATATTACTGTCAAATAAAATAATTACGCCGCACGCGCCTATGGCGCTAGAAACAACGCTAGGTTATGTAATAATGGGCGACGCTTATGTGGAGTCCCCTACTCATAAATCGCATTCTTTTCATTTAATTAATCAAGAACCGCTTAATGAGATGCTTCAAAAATTTTGGATAATGGAAGAATTGCCTTCTACCAAGTATATCAGTCCGCAAGATAATGAGTGTGAAAATATTTTTACCTCTAATACCGCTCGCAATCCTGATGGCAGTTACGTTGTCGCTTTGCCATTTAAGGATCCGCCAGAAAAATTAAGTAATTCGCTTCAAATCGCTGAAAAAAGATTTTCTCTTCTTGAAAGAAGATTTAGTAGAAATCCTGAACTTCGCGCGCGTTACAATGACGTCATTAGGGAATATTTAGATAAAGGGTTCTTAACACTTGTTCCGCAAGAAATGATAAGGTTTGATGTGCCTTGCTTTTACCTACCTCACCACCCGGTTATTCGGGAGGATAAATCATCCACACCGCTCCGTGTAGTAATAGACGGCAGTTGTAAGTCAGATAACGGTTTATCACTTAATGATATTTTGCATACCGGTGAAAACTTACAAACTGACATTTTCAATATTTTACTCAATGTACGAATATATTCTATTGCTTTTTTCGCTGATGTTCGTAAAATGTATTTTTGCATACATGTACAAGATTCGCACCGCAAGTTCCAACGAATTTTATTTCGCTTTTCTGATGACGAACCCTTGCAAACGTATGAATTTACTCGTGTCACTTTTGGTCTTCGTTCCTCACCATTTCTCTCTCTTCGCGTCATGCGTGAGTTAGCAAAAGATGAAGGAGCTAACTATCCTCTCGCAGCTAGTCTTATTGAAAGACAGCTCGATATATACATGGATGACCTTGCTTCCACAGCTTCAACGCTAGATGAAGCTGTAGCGACAGCAACACAATTAATCCAACTTTTCAAAGCCGGTGGTTTTGATCTAGTTAAATGGACGAGTAATTCCCACGAATTGTTGGAACACATACCCGCAAGTCATCGTCAACAAGAATATATTTCTTTTAACGATAATGACACTCATAAGATTTTAGGCCTTCGCTGGCATCCCGCTACTGATAATTTTACTTTTACTGTATCTCAACCGCCCGCTATTTGTACAAAGCGTTCTATGCTATCCGCTACCGCACAACTTTATGATGTATTGGGTCTTGTCGGTCCCATAACGCTATTCGCTAAATTATTAATTAAACAATTATGGCTCCTCAAAATTGATTGGGACGAGTCTCCGCCTTCTTCTGTTGTCAAGTTGTGGCAACAATATATTTCAGAGTTACCGCTAATCTCGGGTCTTCAATTCCCGCGTCATATGGGTATTAAGGACTCTTCTGTTGTTTCGCTTATCGCTTTCGCTGACGCTAGCGAAAAAGGTTTTGGCTGCGTCATATACCTTCACGTAGTTAATGAAGATTCTCCCCCTATAGTCACGTTAGTTTGTTCAAAATCCCGCGTTTCTCCGGTAAAGACCGTGACTTTAGCGAGACTTGAACTTTGCGCCTTAACACTGCTCGCTAAGTTAGTGCGTTCAGTGGTCAATACATTGTCAATAAGACACCCAATAAATAATATTTACGCATTCTCTGACTCTGAAGTCGCTCTGTGCTGGGTTCACTCTTCCCCACACAGATTTAATACTTTCGTCGCCAATAGAATTTCGCAATGTCAATCTTTATTGCCAAGTGATCATTTTTATCACGTCGCAGGAGTAGAAAACCCCGCGGATTGTGTATCTCGCGGGCTGCTTCCCTCACGCTTAATAGAGAATAATCTCTGGTTCCAAGGCCCATCTTGGATGTCTTTTCCTATTAGTGAATGGCCAATTCAGCAATTTTCACCGCAAAGCTCATGTTTACCTGAAGAAAAAACATTATCTCACGTCGCTTGCGACGCCGCCGCCGCGCAAACTGAGCATCTACTTCTGACATTAAGTTATAGAGTATCCTCGTGGAATAAGTTACTTCGCACTGTAGTGTATGTGTTAAGATTTCTAAGAAAATTGCCCCGCAATAATGTAATAACCGCGCAAGATTTAGACGCTGCTGAACTTGTTATAATTAAGGCCGTTCAACACGCTTCATTCGCTGATGATATTAAACTTATAGAAAAAGGAAAAGGTTGTTCCTCAGCTCTTCGCAAATTAACGCCATACATGAATGACGGCATTCTATATGTCGGAGGTCGGTTAGATAACGCATCATTAGAAAAATTACATAAACATCCCATATTGTTGCCGAAAAATGGTCACATAATTAATTTGATAATTGACTTTTATCATAAGAAAAACTTTCACGCTGGTCCGCAACTACTACTTTCAATACTGAGACAACGTTTTTGGATTTTATCCGCCCGCCGTATTGTTCGTTCCCGCATACATAAATGTAACGCATGTTTTAGGTTAAAACCAAAAGCTAATTTTCCTATGATGTCCGCTTTGACACCTGCCCATTTTATACATACCGCTCCGCTGGAATGTTTACCCGCTCCTACGTTAGAAAATGATCGCATGACTCTTCAAACGCGCTTTTCGTTAATGGACTCATTAGTCCAATCGTTTTGGAAGAGATTCCGCACGGAATATTTACATAATCTGCAGTCGCGAGAAAAGTGGAACACACCTGCAAATCCTGTAACTGTAGGTACAGTAGTTCTCATCATTGTAGAGAACTGTCCGACATTACGTTGGCCGCTTGGGGTTATCACTAAATTGTTTCCCGGCAAAGACGGTGTAATCCGAGTTGCTGAAGTGAAAACCAAAAGTGGCATCCTGCAGCGTCCGGTAGTGCGACTTTGTCCGCTACCAACGCAGTAGTTTTCTTTATGTTATCGCTAGTTTAAGTTACAATTATTATTGATATAAGCACTATCCTTCGCTCTAGTTTTTGTCCTTATGACTTAGTTTATATTCCGCATTATTAGATTATATTACCGCACGCATACACCTAATTTAATGGTGATGTTCTTATATATGTTTTCCCCCTTTTTGGGTTTATTTTTATTTTGTTTTTGAGGTTACCTCAAAGCCGGGAGGTTGTTTGGTATTTAAATTAATCATGCATTTCTGAACGCTCTCTTGTGACGTAAATGACGTATTTCCAAATCAACCAATCCCGTTCTTCCTTGAGTGGCCTATATCCGCTTAGTTACCGTTTAACCACGAGACCTACAGCACACCGCCGCCGTTCGCGATAGTGCTTCTAATGCCTATAATTGTGAAGTTTTGTGAACTTTTGTGTCGACACATTGTGCCTGGTACCAGCTAATCATCAGGTGAGTGGCGCTAGCTGTTTCCTGCCTTTTTCCTTGACTTTTACCTGCGTATTACAGCGTCGAGTAGCGTTCAATACCTACTAATTTAATACACCTCATACAGTCCACAATTAAAAAATATGAAAACCGCTATTTTTTGGCTTCTAGCCATATTTTAAACCCGCCATAAACAGTATGTCAGATGCTAGCGTTGTAAAACGAGAACGACTGCCGACAAACTACTATGTAGTTTGGCAGAAGATGAAATATGTAAAATGTACTGTTCTTTTGTATACAATAAATAAAAAAAAAAAAAAAGGTTTACATAAATTATAAATTAAAAAAGATGCAATAACCGATATGAATCATATACCTATCTGGTGACACATTAGCATTGACTCTTACTGCGTATACGACTGTCTCCAGTACGACCATCTGTCAGTGCAGTCGGCTTCCATTTATCATTATGACACAGATTTGGCGGACATGACCATGTTTGACGTTGCAAAGTGCATAAGGGACAGAACAACGCCGCCGTGTGACGTCACCGCAAAATAATCTAGATCACGCGTGAGTCAAGATCCAGAAACGCTGGCCGTTAGAAGAATGGGGCAAAATTTATACTTGCTCCGGTACCCAATTTTATCGGATGTTTAAATATTAACAATGTAGCTATAAATATCTGTGTTTATTTGAGAAGCTGGTTCTTAAAAATGAATCGACGAAGTGTGAACACTATGCCCCAGCTACGTTCTGAATTTTGCATCCCGTTGATTAAAAGCTATTGCTACACAAATAGTATGGATATTAGAGTAAAAATTACAATTAGAGTTAGGGAAATATGCTATTGTATTTCGTATCTAGTTGCTAAGTTGCTTAAAAAACTGTTCAGTTCGATGAAACCATTATGGAGCATCGCAAAAAGATGCATTATAGCAAGCATGCTTATGACTAACAGCTAAGAGCCTCGTCATTCCAGTTAGTCGTCTTTTTACGATGATCCCTGTGAATATTATTACAAGCATTTCGCTCAGTCCAGCCCACGGGAGATCGTCACGAATTAGTTTGGCTAGCTGTTGAGAATTAGGGATTACTCATATACGAACAAATCACAATGTATTTATAAATCATAATGTACTTAGTTTTTGGCCGACCTTTCTGGCATTTCGTGATTTAACTGTAGTAATATAATTTTTAGCGTTCTCTATTTCAGATAGTAAAAAAATCAAAAATATTTACCGGAGAATGCCAAACCCGATTTACACAAACAAATTAATTCAGTTTTGTACTAAAAATGAAAAGATGCGTTTATTGAAACATTGTTTGCGTTACAAATTACATTTATGTATTTGGAAAATAGTTTTTTTTTTATTTCCGCTAACAGGTAAGTAATATCAATTTATTTAGATAAATATATCATGGTGATATTTTTATAACGATGAATATATTGATATAAGACACTGAAAATATTACATAACAACAACTACTGGGCTCCTTGTGCATGGTAACATACGCAGAATCAGATATTTTATCGCGAAGCAGCATCTTGCTGTTCCGGTGTGAAGGCCGCTGTAACCGGTGAAATTGCCGAAGAGGCTGAATAACTAATGTCTCAGGTGACGAGCGGCAGTGCAATGCAGTTGGCTGCCTGTAGGTAGGCGTGTTGCTTTCCATCAGGCAAGCGTCTTTTTTTGTCTCGTCAGGAGGTAGAATAAATAGAAGACCAGTCTAGGGCGAGTCGGACTCACGCACCGGATTTTCCATACCTTCTTTACTTTTCGTCTAACTAATACCTCAGATAGCAAAAAAAAGTCGAGGTTTTTTTAGGATTACTAAAAAAATTACCTACTACTCACAAAGATCATTTATATTCCAAGTTTCAAATCGATAGCGTCAGTGGTCCCTGACAGACATACAGAGAGACGAAGTCTCACCATAAGGGTTCCTTTTTTACCTTTTACTTATGGAACCCTAAAAACCCTATTCTGTATGGACGATTAGTTATTGAACAAAAGTTATAAGATCTACACTCGTACATAGACATCCTTTGAAGTTAGACAGCTGCATTTAGGTTGCGGTAAAAAGATATCATATTGCCAAGTATGCCTTAATAAAAAAAAACTTATAAAAAGCTACTATTAGTACATAATTACTACATTAACTTTTACTACATTTAAGTACTTCAGTTTCAGTTAAAAATAAGTTTGTATCTAAATAAATTAAACTAACATTACAATTATTCCATTTCAGTAAAATTCATCTTTCAACTTGATGTAATCAATTATCATTTTACACGTCACGCAGTTTTAAACTCAATCCGTCTTATTACAAAAAGCAGTTTTAATGAAGAACCTAGGTTTAAACTCAGGAAATTGTTCCTTAAACCTGCGTCTAAACCTAGGTTTTTCGTTAAACTGCTTTTCGTAATAAGACTGAATGAATTCAATTTCTTGAATAGTGTTCTATACTAGTATTGTTCTGAATATAGCCGTAGACATAAAATAGATAAGTTTTGCGTACTGTATTTTCGAGCGTTTTAGCGATAGTTTACTCAGCCTTCCATCGCAACGCAGTTATACAAGAGCGTGTTATCAAAATCGCTGAGTTTAGCGTATAGATCACTTCGATCGTTGGAAGTATCGTTTGTATTGTGTACCTAAATCTTCGGTGGTGCCTTACAGGTGGACTAATTCTAGTTGGTGCACTTGTAATAATCTTTATTTCTCTTCTTTGTGATGTTTACGTGTCTTTTGCTTTGAAAAGGTGGGAAGTGGGATTTATATTAATAATAATAATACCCTGCCCTTTCATATGGAATTTATATTACTTAATATAATCTTCTAATTGTTTTCCATTCTAGTAGTTCCAAGCCAATTTAGCATTTCCCCGGGACTCGCCGAGGGTCCTAACCTCGGTGTCTTCACTGGTCACTACTGTAGAACCTGACCTGACAGGAGTGACAGTGATGGAAATGAGTGGTGGGATTTAAAGAGCCATTAAAAAAATATGACCCCAGAACTATATATTAGCAATTGAGAAGTAATTATTAATCAAAATCAAAGGTGATTTTGTACCTAAACTAAAAATATCGCCAACGATTGGAAACAATATTATAACTTTACATTTCATTCAATCTCCTAATTTTAATTTAACGTCCAGTTATTTGTCCTCGATACCCTTTGTAAACACAATCCGCCTTATTCCGAAAAGCAGCGACGAACCTAGGTTTAGACTCAGGCAAAACCTAGGTTCGACTAAACTACTTTTCATAATAAGATGGAATAAGCAGTAATATAATGACAGACGACGTAGGTATTAATTTCAAATTGTGGTTATCTTATTCTAAAAGCTTACAACGCTGAGTCACTGTAATGCTATATTCACACAACGGTTATTTATTTTCAAACAGTCACTATATCTCCCAAATTGCATCACAAATTTGAAGTTCACAGGCAGAAACGCTAATTTGCAAAATACAGACGAATTCCTCATGTGGAACAAAACACTCAAAGAAAATCATTAAGACGTAATAAATCAGTAGGTATTATATAACACAGCTTTTTATCAATAATATTGTTTAGAAAATTGAAGATAAATATGTTGCTATCTTATAATTAACATAGGATAGTATAATTGTTTTTATTATGAAATCAGTAGGTTTCATCACTAATTATGACAAATCACAATGATTTTTACGAGGAAAAATATTATAACATAATATTCTTGACAACAGGTAAAAATGTGCATAAGTAATTTTTAGTAAGTAGATGATAAACAAAACACATACCTAATGATAAACAATAAACAAAAGAATTGTTCTAGATGTTAAAATTATTAAACCAATTATAATAAAAAATTATAATAATTAAATAAAAAAATGAATAAGTACCTGATTCCTTATTGTATCGTGCATGGTACTCGTGTTTGTTGTTTTATACAAGTATTAAAAAAATAAACCGATATGGTTATACAAGCGGCGATAACCAGAAACAAGCCACAACTGGTGTGAGTGAAGCTGCGCCCGCGTCGATATGTATTTAGCTATAGTGCTACGTCTGTCTGGCGGACTCCCACACACGTCGATCACGTCACCGCACTCTAAAATACCAAGTACAACGTCGCTCGAATATCCCAGTGATGAGTAAACGTTCTTTTTAAGCGAGCGGTGTATGACGGTCAGAGAAAAACGGCAATTTATGATGATAGCAACGGGGCGGGCGCGGGGCGCGACTCGTGACATCTGTAAACTATTGATGGTTCTGCATAATTGCACCTTTTCTATATTTATTTAAAACTATTTAAGTAGTTTTTCAATAATAATTCAGACCTATGAATTTAGGTGATAATTGTGTTCGAGGAAGGTAGCTGTAAAATCTGCAGTCATCGTTTTATGTCAATACAGAGTGTTAGAAAACCCCTGTCCGCTCCCTGAGGGTATCATTCGGTGTATCAATACAATTATATGTATGTGAAAAAAATGTGAGATATTCAATACTAGTTTGTACCAGGAATACTAATCCGACCTTGTATGGCTGACTGGTATACCTACAAATTTGGAAAAATATATATGAGAAATTCAATAAATTCAATTTCGATACAACAAAAAAAAACAAATGCTACCTATGTTGTAAAAATTAGCTATTATATCCCAAAACCTGTATCAATTATACATTATGCCCAAACACTCGTTATCTCATTAGAATATGTCAAAGACAAAATAAACTCTTGTATTTTCTATAAGTAGATACCTACTTCAAGAACTAAAACGTAGGTTGGGTCATCAAGGCCAGAGAGAAAGAAAAATGAACGTTGGGCACTTCATTTCTCATTGATCTTACCTAGTTATTGACATCACTAACTGATAGAGATAACGTGGTGGCTATCCACCACATCATCATCAGATCATTGTGCTATCACAATGATCTGAGAGCATGAACTGGGCAAGGTAGGCACATGTGTGTTCCTAACGTTTTTTTTGACATTTTTGATTAACTGTTAAGATCTACGTGTCATAAACCAAAATAAAAATCTGTTTTGAAATGTGCATATGAAGCCCTTTCATATGCTATCCCACTCGATATAGTAGTCTCACTTTGACATTTTGACGGCCCATATCCGATCCCCATGAAAAAAATTTTTTTTTTTCATTTGCGACGAGGTTGGATAAGTAAGATCTATAACTATTCCAAGTTTCAAATCGATAACATCAGTGGTTCCTGAAATATATAGGTGTGACTGACAGACAGACAGACGAAAGCCGGACCAAAAGGGTTCCTTTTTTACCTTTTAGGTATGGAACCCTAAATATGGTAAGTCGATGGCGATGATCTCTTTCCATTGGGTGTCGTAAGACGCGACTATGGGATATCCGGGTAAGAATAGTGCATTTCCTCCCGTTGGGTGTTTTCAAGAGGCGACTAAGGGAAAACAAGAAGGCGGGCAGCAGCGTCTTTCTATTGGACTACCTACCACCAATATTGCGATCCCTGAGACTCCTGCCAAGCGTGGGGGTTATGGCAACATATCCTTTCTAAGGGAGAGGCCTTTGTCCAGCAGTGGACGTCTTACGGATAATGTTGAATTATCACAAACATGTTACATCGCAATTCGCGATAAAATAGCGATCGCCAATTACCTTTTTGCCCGATTGCCCCAGACGGAGGGCTATGTTTTTCGACTGTATGTAAGTATGTATGTATGTCTGTTTCTTTAGCACAGCCTACAGCCTAAACGGCGTGATAGACAGTGACTTATAATATCTGGTTAGATTCGTTTTAATTTTTTTTTATTGATCTTCCAAAAACGCCTCCACAGCAGCCATCACCTCGCTATCGTCGTCATTATTTTTGCCTCGGAGGTGTACCTTGAGCAGAGGAAAGAGGTAAAAGTCACTGGGAGCCAGGTCTGGCGAATAAGGTGGGTGTTCAAGCAATTCGAATCCCGTTTCTTGAATGACAGCCATCGCAACAACGGCCTTGTGAGCCGTCCGCTTTGCTTTTCGGTTAACATTCTCGGTACCAAACGCGCAGGAACCTTTTTCATATGCAGTTCGTTCGCAAAGATTCTTTGAACACTGCCATATGAGATCCCTGTGACCTCAGCTACATGCCTTATGGTCACTCTTCGATCTGCCAATACGACATGTTTGACTTTTTTATGTTTTCTGCAGTGAGGGATGAGGATGGGCGTCCCTCGCGATGTTCATCTTCTGTGGATGTTCTACCCAGTTTTAACTCTGGAATTGGCCACTGTGGAATATGGAGGAGCAGAGTCCCCTAATGTTTCCACTAGGTCGCTGTGTATGTCTTTGGTAGACATTTTTTTCAAACAGAGGTACTTGTAGACCGCTCTGATTTAGTTCTTCTCCATTTTAATATTGACTCTCCGACTGTTTGTATTCAAATGAATGTAGCTCCCAGTAATCGTGGCCTATTTATATGTTTTTTTATGCTGAACGGATATATGAGAAAGCAAAAAAATATTTTTCATAATTTTATGTGCTCTACATCCGATTATCATTACTTTTCGATCACCCCTCGTATACATATGTATACGTATTATGTATACGTATTATGTATGTGTAATGTAATTTAGGACCATTTTGTTTGTTCGCAGTCAGGCTTTTTATGCTTTTATCATATTACTTGTTATGTTCACTTTCTCGTTTCTTTTTACGATTTTACGTTAAATTTTTGAAGCTGTTTTCTCCCTCATTTTGTATTCAGTGTTAATATTTACATTTACCAAATATAGAGCTCATGCCGCCGGCGGCGTACCCGCGCAATGATTGAACAGTTGCCGTGCGTAACCGACTCGCCGGACTCTACCATATTAAATAGTAATAAATAATAAATACACGAAGCCCATAAACGTTATATTGTTTACTAATCTGCTGTTTTATGATTGAATAAACCTTAAAGTACGCTAGGTAGTACTTGTAAGACTGCATATGCATGTAAATGTAAGATAATAATCAATCACTAAACGACTACCTATATCTCATAGAGTTTATATATTAAGAATAGAGTACGCGTTTATCTATGGTCCCCTTAAACAAAATGTAGGCAGATTTTCCTCTAAGAGGCAGGTGGATTGAACTATTTAAAGTTATATTAAAAAAGTTATATTGATATGTAAGTGATAAGTAGTGATGGGTTTGATCTGTCACAAGCGCAAATGTCGATAAATACAGCTGATGGTATAGTACCTATTGTTTTGTACCTGATATTTATGTATTTTGATGTTCTTACTCGTGGTTACATGTTCTTACTTTAATTAAGTATTCTATAGTAGGTACTTGTACTGATTCATATTCTAAGCTATATCTACTTATAATATTATGACTATGTATTCCAAGATAAGACATGCATTATGTACGTACCTTATTGCTGGCTAATGCCCGACACTTTGCCCTATAGATAGTAGTAGGGGACAAACTATTTAAAAACGTGCCTCTATATTCGAACATTTGACTGCAAATTAAAAACATCTCACTCATAAAAACAAACGTTGCTGTCAGATGTCTTGCAGACAAGCCCGACGGCTTGAACATGTCAACTCTATTATAAAAAAAAAAACATGCATAAAACTACGTAAAAAATCGATTGTAAAAACTATTATGAAATTTCTTTCACCAAACTGAAGTACGTATGTCTTAGACGTCTTTGGTTAAAGTACTTGGCTGGCACAGAAATCTATTGTTATAAAGATTTTTTTTGTGCGTGGAGATGGTGGCAAAATGGAATTTCTGGAAAAGTCGGGACGAAGGGATGGAAAGGATCCCCGCGGTAAGATAGAAAAAACTAAAGTAGGTACCTACTGTTTGGGAGCCCTAGTATTTCATACACTACTTAAACCCGTATTCAATGCAAATAATACGTTCTTATTCTTTACTTTTTGAACAAAGTAAGCTAATACTTGATCCCAGTCATATGAGATTATAAATAAGATATAAGTACAAAGGATTCGCTGATGTGTATTATGTATGTATTTACATGTAAATTGTATAATTCATGAGTTACACAACACTTTCAGTGTACACCACGTTATTAACGTCTTGGGTGATCTAATCATGGTCTTTCAAACAAACGCACCCAAAACAACAGATTTGAAAAAAAAGTCTCGTGTGACGAGCGGCAATTAAATTGCAGCTGTCTATAAGCAGGCGATTAGGCAAACGTCTTATTCCTGTTGTCACAAGGGTAAATAAAATAAAAACAACAAAAATGAATAAGAATATTGACTGTTACTGCCTTCATTATATTTAATTCCTAGATATTGCACAGATTTATTGTTGCAGTAATCAGTGCAGAGGCGGTGCAAAGTACAGCGAAGACGTGTGTGGGCGGTCCAACGGATGCAATGTCTGAAGGTCTTCTCTAGACAATTAAAATAAAACCGGTGAAGTGCGAGTCGGACTCACGCATCAAGGGTTCCATACCATCTTTGGACGTATTAAATTTATTTTAATACTAGCTGATCCACACAGCTCCGCCCGCGCTGTGTTTACGTTAACTAAACTTTCAATAATATACAGTCGCATAGAATACAAATCCTCCTTTTTTAAAGTCGGTTAAAAACTTGGACCCACTTTGTACTTGCGCTCCGAAGCACGGAGACGTTTAGTTCAAATGGCGTTAAACGGTCACCCATCTATTTAATGATCTTATCTAACGTTGCTTAACCTGATCGATTTCCAAACATTGTTAACAACTATCTATGAGTGTTTCCTTACAAATATTTATTATAATTATAATGAAAAATTGTTAAAATCGGAGCAAGCGTATAACCAAGTACACATTTTGACTTTAGTCCCCTCTCCCAAAGTAACCGTGCCGAATGTCGGGATAAAAAGTATCCTATGTCCTACCTCGGAGTATTAACTCAAATCATGCCAAGTTTAGTTTTAATCCATCCAGTAGTTTCGGCGTGATGCTCAGCCGAGATACAGCCAGACAGACACACAAAAAAAAAAGAAAAATACATTTTTGGCTTTAGTATCGGTTATAGAATGCCCTCCAAACATAATTTTCAAAATATTGTTACGACCGGGAGATAAAAGTGTTAATTACTCCCTTAATTATTACTTACTTGCAATGATCTCAAAACGCATTGTTAGTCTATAGGTCTACTATCAATCCGTACCGAAAACAACTAGACTTCTCAATAGAAAGTAGTTCCCTCAAATTCGGCAAGTACTTATACCTACCGCTCGCTCGCTCTCGGTTCACTGCCTCCGCCTATTGTTAGTTTATTCTCGAAGGCCGCGCCGCTATTGTATCTCGCGAAAACGATAGAATAGGTAGGTACATACGAGTACATTCGAGAGACTTCCACCCCTCTGTTAATTTAGGTATATAAGCCGACGCATAGAGGCGTCCAGACAGTTTGTGTTTACAAGCGACAGCTGAAACATCTTAAGGAAGCGATCGAAGAGAATTGTACCAGCGACCCTTGCGACGGCTTTGGACTACTGTGAAGTACTTACTGTGCGATTCGGACTACTGTGCCTTGTGTGTATATTGAGCCTTGTGTGTATACAGTGTGAGTGTACGTGGAATAAAATCTTCTTGTACGTTAATCGGCATTTAATTACCCGGGTGGTTGCACGTAACAATATCTTCAATGTACAGAATTGGACCTGTTACAGTTTTATTATAAGTACTAGCTGACCCACGCAGCTCCGCCTGCGCTATTTTTAACCGACTTCAAAAAAAGAGGAGGTTCTCAATTCGTCTGTATATATTTTTACGCGCATAACTCTGGCAATTATGAACCGATTTGAAAAAATCTTTCTTCCATCCATTCTTTAATCCGTTAATTGGGTCCCATAAAAAAATTATTGCTTAGTAATAAGTAGTTCCTGAAAAAACAAGAATGGTGACTGCGCACTGAGAGCTGCAAGAAAGCCTATATAGATGACGTTTTAGTCGCTCGGACTCGCTCGGTCGGACAAAAATGGTCATAACTCTGACAAATATTTACCAATTTCAATGATTCTTTTTTTATTCGAAAGAAGAAACCACTGTATTGAGTCTGTATGAATTTTATTACAACCGGATAAGAACTTCCTGGAGGATCATGAACGATGTGGAGGAATTTATCTGGTAAAAACCATAAAACTGATGTTATCCATTACATTGCTCTGACAATTATGAACCGATTTCGATGATTCTTTTTTTATTCGAGAGAGTAAACTACTATGATGTTTCCATGCAAATTTCATTACGACCGGATATTTTTTTCTGAAGAAACATGAATTATGTAAAACTATGTAGACGATAATGTGATCATAACCTACCTAGATAATTTTACGGTTTTTGATGGTTCAATCTTTATATATGAAAATATCACTAAAAAGTTTAAAATAAAATCTTTTTTAAAAAAAATTGAACCGACTTCAATATCACTGAAAAGTATAAAATAATTTAAATATTATTGAAGTTGGTGCCAAATATACACAGCAGGTACGCTAACACCAACTTCAATAATATTTAAATTATTTTATACTTTTCAGTGATATTGAAGTCGGTTCAATTTTTTTTAAAAAAGATTTTATTACGTTAACTAAACTTTTAATAACAGACATTCGCATCGAATACATAACCTTCTTTTTTATAGTCGGTTAAAAACTGGGACCCACTTTTTACTTGCTCTCCGAAGCACGGACCCGTTTAGTTCAAATGGCGTTAAACGGTCACCCATCTATTTAATGACCTTACCTAACGTTGCTTAACCCGATCGGTTACAAAACCTTGATAACAACTCTCTATGAGTGTTCCCTTACTAATATTTATTATATTATAAAGAAAAATTTATACAATCTGACCAAGCGTATAACCAAGTACCCATTTTGACTTTAATCCCCTCTCCCAAAAGAACCGTGCTAGATTACGGGATAAAAAGTATCCTATGTCCTACCTCGTAGTAAGATCTCAAATCATGTCAAGTTTCATTTGAATCCATTCAGTAGTTTAGGCGTGATGCTCAGCCGTGATACAGACAGACAGACAAAAATTAAAAAAATTACATTTTCGGCCTCAGTATCGGTTATAGAATGCCCTCCAAAAATAATTTTCAAAATATCTTCAATGTACAGAATTGGACCTGTTACAGTTTTATTATAAGTATAGAAGTATAGATATATAGATTCGTCTAACATTTGAGATAGCAAAAATGTCGATAACATCGATATACAACTCTTTGATGTAATGCATTGATAATTTCTTCAACGTCCATCCCTTACGGGGATGCGTGACGCTATTGACGTCACTGTTTGCTTCAGTGAGTTAACGAGTTAACCGTAGACAGGAGTTAACACTAGCTTTTAGGTTAACCAACATAACTTATTGAAATAACTATTACTTTTAGAGGAAGCTGTATTCTGTCTACGCTATTAATATTATTAAGTATGTAGATATTAAAATTAATTATAATAATGTAAATTATTACTTCAATAAAAGAATAAAATTTATATTTCATTTGCAAATAAAATTTGCAATAGTTTTAAATAGTTTTTAAAACTATTGCAAATTAAGAGAAATCAAAATAACTTATAAGACGATGACAGAAGGAAGACCACTTCTTTCGTTGCCTAGTAACAAAGATAAAGTAGTTTCTAGCCTTTTTTTATTTCGTAAATCATTTTTAATTTGTATTAATATAAAATTAGTATTTATCTATCGTTGTAGAGGCACTAGAAATATAAACTCTGTCAAAATTTCAACGTAATAGGTAGAGTTGAACTTTTATATCTTTTTTTTATATTTTAAACCGTAGGTTCATAAGATACAGCCCGCTGACAGACAGACGGACGGACGGACAGCGGAGGTTTAGTAATAGCGACCCGTTGGTACCCTTCGGGTACGGAACCCTAAAAGTGAATGCATCATCATTTCTATTTCCCCTGAATTTTATTTTATTGCAATGCATTGTTATTTATTTTCTTTTCACTACATGATAACTCAATGTATATATGTATACGTAAGTATACTTTTACGTTAGTTGTCCTACGATAAATGAGCAGTAAATTTAAAATGTTTACAAAATTACATTCATGTTACGAGATATTTTGGTCCATTGGCGAGTGCGTTGGCATTTGTAGGCAAAAATATTACACAAGTCTTGCTTTTCTTAGGGCAAAATCGATCGTACATAATCTATGGAAAATTTACTGTAACGATAATGTTTAGGAGAATTTAACCGGATTCAGGGTTCACAGCCACGGAATAATAAAACTCTTCCGTGTTCACAACCGTGACTTGCGATACACCATCGCGGACATCGATATAATATCGATGATCGCGGAGGATCTTTCATTCGGCTCATGGTAAGCAACATACCTGCCTATAGACAGCTGCACTGCACTGCCGCTAGTCACTCGAGACATTTTATTAAGTTAGGTTCGGTAATTCAACAGCGCCCTTCGCACCACAACACCGAAATGCTCAAACATTGCTGCTGGGCGGCTTATTGCAGTGGTAACCACCAGGACAGCCCTTGGGCCCTACCAACTTGTAAATAAGCATTTTCAGTAAGTGATGGAGACAAAAACCGTGTAGTGTATAACTATCGCTATATTTATTTTTACATAGTATTGTTACGACCGGGAGATAAAAGTGTTAATTATTCCCTTAATTATTACTTAATTGCAATAATCTCAAAACGCATTGTTAGTCTATAGGTCTACTATCGATCCGTACCGAAATAAAATCTTTAAAAAAAAATTGAACCGACTTCAATATCACTGAAAAGTATAAAATAATTTAAATATTATTGAAGTTGGTATTAGCTTACCGTCTGTGTATATTTGGCACCAACTTCAATAATATTCAAATTATTTTATACTTTTCAGTGATATTGAAGTCGGTTCAATTTTTTTTTAAATAGATTTTATTTTAAAGTTTTTAGTGATATTTTCATATATAAAGATTGAACCATCGAAGACCGTAAAGTGATCTAGGTAGGTTATGATCACATTATCGTCTACATAGTTTTACATAATTCATGTTTCTTCGGAAAAAAATATTCGGTCGTAATGAAATTTGCATGGAATCATCATAGTAGTTTACTCTCTCGAATAAAAAAAGAATCATCGAAATCGGTTCATAATTGTCAGAGCAATGTAATGTCGAACATCAGTTTTATGGTTTTTACCAGATAAATTCCTCCTCATCGTTCATGGTCTTCCAGGAAGTTCTTATCCGATTGTGATAAATTTCATACAGATTCATTACAGTGGTTTCTTCTTTCGAATAAAAAAATAATCATTGAAATTGGTAAATATTTGCCAGAGTTATGACCATTTTTGTCCTTAAAAAGCGACCAAAAAGTCATCTATATAGGCTTTCCTGCAAGTTTCCTGCGCAGTCACCATTATTGTTTTTTCAGGAACTACTTATTCGGAAGCAATAATTTTTTTATGGGACCCAACTAACGGATTAAAGAGTGGATGGAAGAAAGATTTTTGCAAAACGGTTCATAATTGCCAGAGTTATGCGCGAACATACATAGAAAATAAAAATATATATATATACAGACGAATTGAGAACCTCCTCCTTTTTTTGAAGTCGGTTAAAAACTAGACTTCTCAATAGAAAGTATTCCCTCGAGTAGAGAGTCTACGTTACAGTAACTTAATGAAAATATAAAAAGTCTCTTAAACTACTGGACCGATTTTGATGAAACTTGTATTCTACCCTAAGTTGAAAAATATTCTAACTATTGCAAAAAGAATTTTTGAAATCGGACCTGTAGTTTCTGAGAAATCCGCGGACAAACCTACATACATACATACACTCATAAACTTTGGTAATTTTGTTTAGAAGCCCACATAGACTAACATAATTATATAAATAATACGCATTTTTATTAATATTACATACATATGCGTCGAATAGGGAACCTTCTTTTTGAAGCCGGTTAAAAAACAAAGTCCTTCGCCGCGTCTGTCTGTCTGTTCGCGATAAACTCAACGGATAACTGAAACGGATTTTCATGCAGTTTTCACCAATAGATAGAGTGATTCATGAGAAAAGTTTACATATTACCTATAATTTGACAAGGTTTTGTGCAAATTGGTTGAAATATAAAGATAAGTGTCGGAAAGAATGCAGGCAAAACTTCTCGGGTCAGCTAGTTACATATAAATATCACTGATTTCGTGGCCGCCCGTGAGCCCGATGTCTGATCCCTAAGTTAGCTAAATTAATTCCCTTGTGTTGTTTCACTCTTTAGTGGGAAACCAGGTGTTTTATTACTACTTACTAGGAGAAAACGGGAGAGATAAATTCAAAATTCTTATACTTAAGTCTGCATTACAATCTTAAAAATCGTAATAATGATACGACTAGTGTTCGATGAAATAGCTTCACGTGTAGGTGGATAGTTTATTAAACTTATCGATTCCAATAAGTTGCTTTGTAACATGCTTCGGAGAATCTGTTTTTATAAACTGCTTTTAACAAGCAACTATGTAGCTACCATCAGCTGGGATCCAGCCAAGCACCATCTTGTACCTACTAAATAAAGAATTTACTTAGAACCTATATATTCTGGGAATATTATAGAAATACTAACCGTCTGGACGAGCTGAGTGTAAAAAAATCAGTCAGAAAGTTAATATCGTGCTTGTGTGCGTATTGGTGTTGTTTGGTTTATGTGTATTTCATGTGTTCTTATTTTGTCAACAATCTAAAATTCGTACCTAATATACGAGTGAATCGTAATATACATTAAAAATCATATGAAAACAACATTAAAAGATTTATACTTAAGGACCCATTGGTCAACAATATTAAAATATATACTTACGGGACCATTGAGCAAGTCTAGTGGTTAGACACCCTGGCTTCTAGCCAATAAATAGGTCTTTGTTTCGATTCCCACCTTGTTCTATCTATGTATTTATTCATCTTTATATGTATTTTTTAATTTTTTATATTTTTAAACCATCTATAACAAATAGCTGCAGCTCTGACGCAAAAGAATGTTGTAACATAAACACCTATACCTATTTCTTTATTTTTTTAAGTCTATTAAAGGAATAGGGTAAATTTATTTATGTAGGTAACAGTCTATAAACAGTAAGTATTTTCATTGTGCTCGTCGCTACTTCTGCCGTAAAGGCTAGAGCGCTTCAAGCGCTCGCCTCCTATTGTCCGGTGAAGCTGCAATAGCCATCTGCGGTTAACAGCGACTATCATTCCCAAAAAAAAAAAAAAAAAAACGCATGGCGCGCGTGAGTGGTGCATGTTGCAGCAGGTTAGTGCGCGCGCGCGGCTCCGCCAGTAGCCGCGGCCGCCGTCGCCGCCCGCCGCCACACGTACTGGTCTGGTACGCACACCTGAATCTGGCCTAGTACGGCCGGGTCATGCGTCTCACCACGTATAACGCGAAATAAATATTTCAGTAGAGAAACTTCCCTTCTCACTTCCAGTTTATGATAACCGACTATGCCGAGAAGGAACAGAGTCGGATACAGTAACGGGTACCCTGGATACACTTGATACAATTTAAGATACATAAACCTTACAAATTTGTTCTGAATACGCTCTAGCATTATTTTGTACTTAGTTTCGCTGGGAGCCCAAATAACTGAATTAATTATATACATGTATATGTATTTACAAAAAGGTATTAATGTATTTGTATCAGTTGTGAGGTTGCTGAAGTACAGGCTGTGCCTAGTTAGGGATCAGATGACCATGTGTGCGTTTTCTCAGTATAATAAATAAGACATGTGCTTACGTGTACATAGGAAGAGCGGCTTTGTAACAAAATATCCACCCTTGCATCCTGTACATTGGAAACCACTGTTAACGTCCACCATCTTTAATTTCCACCAATCAAGTATTACCGAAGGCCACAGCGTTTGAAGAACCGATAACCGATGGTAAAAACAAGATCTCGAGTGGCGACCACGAACCGGAAGACGCAGCGTAGGCAAGCCACCCACCAGGCCCAGGGCCAACGATATTTTACGGCCCACTGTCTACGGCACGTGAATTTTGGCGTTCTCAGTGGGAGGCCTTTGTTTAGCAGTGGACGTCTTCCGGCTGATGATGATGATGATGATGATGGTGGTGCCACACGATGACTGTCATCACGGATAGCTGCACTAGACCACTTCATTGGTGGAATTTCAAATTGGAATAGATTAAAATACTGTTTTAAACCATGCCCCTTGTTCAAGGGGCATGGTTCCGTAGATGCAATAACTCATGTTTCGGTTGACGAGAGGCGGTGTATAAGTTTAGACTTTGGCGAATTAATAGCCGCAAATGTGATAGCATCGTTCGGAAGTTTCGTTAGGGTTTTATATCCGGAACAAGATTAAAGCGACGCCGATGTACAGAAGCTACAAGTAGCTCGCGTCGGCCGCGACCTGAGGAATCTTTAATTCAGGCTCAGCTCCCGCCGCAGTTGCGTATTTTATACTACAGTTTGCTATTTACATTATGTAAACGCAAAAATATTGTAACCAATGATATTTTATATCATTGTTTGTAACGCATTATTTCTGTTTTTGTCTTCCTTGCTTTGTGATAAGTTGTAAGTATAAATATTAATGGTTATTTTTTTATATTCATTTTCGTCTTAACTAAAAGTGGTCGTTTAGTATTGTATCGAAAGCGTTCATTAAGGCTCCGTAATGCAAGTATTTATAATAACAAATTGATGTCCAGAAGAGCTCGACATTTGCTTGTTAGTAGTTAGTGACACGTATAGCAGATGCAATGTACTGCCGCTCGTCTTCCGAGACATTATTTATCAAGTATCCAGGCCCAAACTTCCCCGGCTACAGTACCTAAGTACAGTAACCGAGTTGGCGCAATTTTTTTGCGGTGGAATTTACCTGGGCCCCAAGCCTGCTAATTTTAATAAAATGACATACTATTGCCATTGCAGCGATACACTATTGAGACTCCATTACGATTGTAACAGTTTCGGAATTCTGCTAAAACCACAATTGCGTCTCAGTTACGTGTCGATTGAGTGTCGGTTGAGTGAGTGTCATTTGGATGATTTTACAAATTTGGTATTTTTTTAAATTTATAATACCAGTGGCGTGTTGTTGGACAGACTTGACTTGAAAGATGTAATCTGCCAAACATTTCTATAATAAGTAAGTACTATTGTTGAACCGTCATTGCTTATTATTTGAAATGGTAAATTTGACGATATAAAGACTGACCAGTTTCAGAGCTAGTGCAAAGGTTTATTGAATTACGCTACAGGCGCGCGCTTACAGAGCGGGGCGGGTCAGGGAGGGGTGACTTCGTGCTTCAGGGTATCCGCCCGCCCTTCGTCACTCCAGCGTCAACGAGAGCCCGGTTTGGTCGTCGATCAGGCAGACGTTGCCGCTGCGAAAAAGTTCTAACGTGATTGTCATGGTTGGCCTGCAGTTGGCGCCAAGTCGTGTCTAAAATGATAATATTTATCCTTGGTTATTAGTTTCGGCATTGACCATAGGGCTTATTAAATTGGTATTTATTAAACAAAGTAAAAATGTCGCTCGTTGTTAAACTAAACCGTTTCAAAGTGTTGAAATGCAAGAATGAGAAATTCGCGCGCTTGGATTTTCGAGGTAAGTTTAAAGCTTGATTCTTTGTTGCTTGTGTTTTTTTAAAATTTGTTTAATATTTATGTGTTCAAAAGAACATTTATTATATTCTGTATTTATAATTGTGCAGTATTTATTGGAAAATATATTGTTTGATACCTTTGTTTTATTTTTTCTATTCTGTTACTTATTATTTGTTAATTCATGTTTAATATATTTGTATACTTATGCTAATGCCGCTCCTTTTAACTATTGTCATGTTGTTTCGTTTATTTAAATTAAGATCAATATAGCGTAGAGTTAAAGTTATTCTTAAGATGATTCTTTACTTCAAAGCGATTTCTCAAAATTGTTGACACTAAGCGATCCTCCCGGCGTGGCTGGCGTGCACTTTGTTCGGCCTGTTTCTTGTCTACAAATATTGGATCCAGTTTCATGGAAACGCTGGAGTACTCGCTGAACTGTAGAAAGAGTCACACTAACAGTTGTCGCTGTTTTTCGCTGACTGTGCCCATTTTCAAGCATTATCAGGATCTTGGTACATTCTTTAGGAGTTAATGACATGATGACTTCAGAATAATAAAATTTATAAGGTAGAGACACCATATTTAACTTTTTTTATTGCAAAGCTAAAACAAACTCAAAACGCAATTGAGTTAAATTTGTTGGTACAAAATTAAAAAATGACCATTATTTTACATTCAGGTTTCTTATACAGTTATCAAAAATAAATAAAAAAAGATTCTTATATTATTTTATGTGCCATTAAATATTCTTTAATTTAGTCTTTATTTCATAAAGCTAGGTCCAGTACTTTTGAAGATATGGAAAATTTTCTAACCGACCAACCTTTTTCCTTGCGGTCTAGTGTAGATATAATAGTTAAGAATCATGCCAAAAACCACATTTCAAATATAAAAAACCTCATTCAAATGCATTTGGAACAATAGTCGCAGACAGACCAACTGTCAGAGATCGCTTTTAGCGATAAGGCCGCCCATTGTTGCATTTTTTATTAATTTGTGTCTTATTCTTTTTGTATCTATTTGTTTGTGCGCAATAAAGAATTGTCTATCTATCTAATCTGTCATAGGTTTCAAACATAATGAAAATATCTTTATTCAGAAAAAAAAAATAACAATTACAATTTTCTGCGCTCCCACATTAGGTCATAATTCATCATTAAGTAATAAAAACGATGTAGTAGGTAGTCTCTTATGCCTGTATGTGGTGTGTATGAGTTGTGCAGTGTGTCAGTTGTGTGTGTGTGTGTGTGTCAGTGTGTGCGTGTGTGTGCGTGCGTGTGTGTGTGAGTAATTTTATCTTTAATACATTCGTATGGTGCTTAAAAAGCTAAGTGTGTTGGTATACACCAAGAATTTTTTTAAATTTTTTAATTTGTAATTTATGTAATAGATTTTATTAATTGTTCAATGTTATCGTAATCAAATTTTAGTAACCATTCAGCAACAAATTTTTTGAAAGTGGATCGTTTATGTTTTACTATTTCTTTATTTATGAGTAGAAGCTTATTGTATAAACGAGGGGCAATATAATCAATATGTCTCCTTGCAAAAACTGATTTAACTGATGGAGTTGGATAGCGTAAGATTCTTTTAATAGTAAGGGGCAAATTTGGAACAGTATTACAATGAAATTTATATAATGCATGTAATATAAACAGTTTACGTATTGGCAAAACATAATGATGCCTTCTTTTGTGTCGGGGGTTAAAAAAATGAAATACATCAAAATGAATATCATGCGGTAGTTACCCGAGTGTGTAACCTTTTTAATAAAAAGGGCACAAAGGATCAACTTCAAAGGAAGTAAAGAAGATAATGTTTTTCGTTTAATTATTAAATAATGAGACGCACAATACAGAGTAGAAACCACTAAACTTAAAAACTGGCCCGACATAAAAACTTTTTATTGCGTTACTCGTACCCCCAGTATCTCTGCCGAGGGGAACTTGGAATTACCTAACAAGTTTCAAACATGTTAGTATTTCCATTGCGTTCTTTTCAAAGAAAGTTAAGAGTTTGCAACGTGGGCCACTCGGATACGGTTGCTTTAAAATGAGGGTGTCTTTAAAAAGCAAATATGCAAGAGAGGCTTGAGTTTGGACTAGGTACTCTTACCCGTGGTGTGTCCGGGTAAGAATACCACCCTCCCATCTCCTCCCGTTGGGTGCCCGTAAGAGGCGACTAAGGGAAAACAAGAAGACGGGCAGCAGCGTCTTTCGATTGGGTTACCTACCACCTATCTATACTGCGATCCCCAAGACGCCTGCCAAGCGTGGGGATTATGGCAACACCTCCCTCCTAAGGGGGACGTCTTTGTTCAGCAGTGGACGTCTTTAGGAGGCGAGCGCTTAAAGCGCTCTAGCCTTTACGGCAGAAGTAGCGACGAGCTCAAGGGCACCTCAGGGAGGCACGGCCTCGGCTTGGGCTGTCGCTTAAGAGAGGGCTGAGTTTACCACCGGTTCACAACGCGCCCCCACTGAGAAGAACCGGCAAGAAACTCAGTGGGGTGATGCACGTCGTTGCGGTCGCATACGTACGACCCTTCGGCCTCGCCGGCGAGACCGGTGTCTGATAGCTAGTGCGCAGGGCAGCTTGTGGCGAGCTGTTGGTGCGTAACGACACCACGGACCCGAGTGCTCCAGGGAGTCGGTCAGGGCCCCCACCTCGGCGTGTCTTCGTCGGTCGAGTGGAAAACGAAGAGGGCCCGCAGGACTCTCAGCTCTGGCTTGCCTTAATTGGCCGTCCAGAGAAGAGCTGTTAGAGCTATATGCTCCAGGGGTGGAAGTGTTAAAGGGCATAACGCCGCGAGTAACTTTGGAGAAAGCGCAGCGCACACCTCTCGACACCCCTGAGTCACTCACACCGGTGTTGCTCTCTGTCGTCATCGGACGATCATTTGGGGAGCCCATCTAGTGGGTGGCAAGCCACCACTTGTCACAAAATAATTGTGAACGTAATTATGGCAAGTGACCCCGGTCTTTGCAATAACCCAGTCGCCATCCACAAAATGCTCAACCCCATAAATTAGAATTCTTTTCACATGCTTGCAATAGTGCCTACCACCTACCGAGGTCAACTGCTGTAATTTCATCATTGTGGCAGTTGACCCCGGGAGGTGTTTTACACACCATTTTCTTCTTCTAAAACAGGCCTCTACGTATTGGATCCGTCCCCACGCAAGCCTCTAAAAGACCGGGCTAAGCCTGTGAGTAAATAAAACATAAAAATAATAATAAACTTTATTGAAAACCATTTAGTATCACTAATTACATAATAGTCCTATCTCCTGAACTATGATGCTAATGCTGACTAACTGAGGACGTACCTTTCTTTACCTGGAGCCAATTTTCCAATAGCCTGTACTCCTCCTGATTACTAAAACGTCCCTGGTGGCGGAGCAGGGAACTGCTTGCTTTGCAAACCAGTGGTCGCGGGTAGGAATACCGCGGAGAGACAACTTTGTATAGTTATGCCTTACTGGCTAATAAAGCGGGCCGAACACCTGAATTGTCTGAAAAGTAAAATGAACCATACGTCGGATGGGTATGTAGAAAAGTTGGTCCTGAGCCTGACATCTCCCCGGTCACTACAGTTGTAAGAGTAAATGAAGATTCAGTGCACATGTATCTATGCAAGCAAGCAATTGTGCACCATAATATCTTCCTCGTAGATAGCTGATTGCTTGAATGGTGTGAGAGTTTGCTGTGGCCCGCTGTAGTCGTGTCGACGAGTAGGACATTACCTATTCCTGTATGTAACTCCAACACAGTGTTCTTTAAGAGCTAGTGAAAGTCCGCCCTCGGCGGCATATATTTGATATCAGGGTGGGCTGTGAACAATTTTAACAAGCGAAAGTTTTATTATATTAGGTTCGTTAATAATAATAAACACGCAAGGCAGCTTATGGCGAGCTGTTAGGGTGTAATGACATCACGAACCCGAGTGCTCCAGAGAGTCGGTCAGGGTCCTTACCTCGGTGGCTCTTCGTCGGCCGAGTCACTGTTTATTTTTTCAAACCTCAAAAGTTCCCCGGGAGATGTGGGGCTCGACCCGTATGTGGGATTCTTGCCCACTAACCTCACACATGAGAGCACATGAGAGGGGACACCCAGGCTCTCCAGTGGGATCTGCACCAGGAGCTCCTCAGTGCCTTGCCTTTGAGCCTGCTGCCGGGGGACGCATTGTAGCCCCCGGGAACTAGTAACGGTGCTCACGAGAACGGGGTCGCAACCCCGCCGCCGTCCTCCCCGGACTTATGTCCTGTCTCCTCCTCCGCCGTACTAAATGGACGTTCTAAGGCCCGCACCAGCGAACGTCCAGCGACTCCGAGGGTTGCCCGTTATTTAGGGCCCCGAGTTCAGGGCTGAGGAGCGAGACTTTGGGCTGCCGGCCGGCGCCTACGTCGCATATGACTGTCTCGCAGAAGGTGGCCCGAGTGGTCACTCTAAGTTAACCCTGAAAAGCCCGAGAGTGAATCAGTGAAGAACACTGAAAAAAAAATAGAGAATTAAGTTTATTGTTTGATAAACAAATTTACTTAGTAACATCAGAAAACAAATATAAGCTTTTACAATTTGAAGCGCAAGTAGGTCGAAAAAAATACAATCAAGTAAACTACAATGTTAATTAACTTGACCGGCCAGTAGCAAGTTGTCATTCTACAATACGAAACGCTAGAGAATAGAGAACGGATGTATGGAAATGACATCTCGATTCTCGACACGATTTGTCATTGCCATACATTTGTTATCCATTCTCTAGCGGTCCATCTATTCTAGCGTATTGCAAGTATCAGTAACGCTAGTATTTAAACTAGGCTCAGTCTAAGTATTCTAGCCTATTAAAGTATTATTATAGCCTGCACTAAGTAGGTATTCATAATGAGAATTATAAACATTGTTAGCAAATTTGCTGTTTATATACAACTTTTATCCAATTTTATTTAAAAAAACACTTTCTTGAACAGAATTTTACAAAGATCATTTTCGCCTGCTTCACGGGAATTTAAGATGGTTTTCCTTGAAGATAATTATCTAAATTGCGGAATAACTGTGGTCGGGATGGGGCTACGTCAGGTGTTTATTGGCTAAGGACGCGTCTGGCTGTATTAAAGAAAAAAAAAGAAAAGAAAATTTATTCAACGACATACTTACAATATGTATAGAAAATCATACAAAAAAAAGGAAACTTAAATAAATATGACGTTGAATGCCTAAATGTCGTCGCTACAAAGAGTAACGACGCTGGTCTTCCGTGAACACCCAGTGACGTCACAGAGAAATAATCTATACTATAATAAAACTCAAAGAGCACTATTTCTGTACATTGAATATTTTTCCAAAATTTCTATGTGGGGATACTATACTATCGACATAGAGGCCAAAACAATTTTTTTTGGAATTATTGTCTGTCTGTCTGTCTGTCTGTCTGTCTGTCTGTCGTTCTGTTTGTCCAGGTATCATTTGAAAACCCGTGGATGGATTTTGATAGGACTTTCACTGATGTGTTGTGTAGAAGTCAAGGTATAAATTGGTATATAAAACATCACGCTATGTTTCATAGGGGCTAAGCAGTGAAACATTACATGCACATATTACCACGTAATTTCCTTTGTATGTGAATAGGGTAATTATAGACTGATAATTATAGACTAATCATTAAGATATGTATTATTACGCTATATACAATAGGGACTGAGCAGACATTTAGTTTGAATAAGATATGGCAGTGGCGAAGGGTCAATTTTTGTAAGGGGTAAGCCGGTCCGGTACACCCAGGACATTTTCATTAGATTTCTGTATTGTTCTAAGTACGTTGCTGATAGCAATATGACATTATATCTTTGAAAAGTTAAAATCTGTTAAACCCGAGCGAGTCCAAACTAGATCATGAAATGATTCATGAAATTCTAATGAAACTCCCCAAGTCCAGGTAGTGTATAGGTATTGTATTACAGTCGCAACAATAAAAGATGCGAAAAACTTAGAACTTTCATTATCGAATATCATTAGACAGTAATTTACGATGTTAGCGTGATTTACATTATGAACAGCGCCATCTATCGGTGAAATTGAACATACAATCACCATAGAACTTTTAATCTATATATTTAGAAGAAAGTCGTGTTAATTACACTATTTATAACTCAAGAACGGCTCAACCGATTTGGCTGAAAATTGGTAGGGAAGTAGCTTAGGAGCAGGAGTCGGACTTTTTATACCTGTAGGTTAAGGTTAAGCAACTTTAGGTAAGGTCATTAAATAGATGGGTGAACCGATTTGTATGAAATTTTATGTGCATATCGGGTAGGTCTGATAATAGGCCATTAATTATGTTTCATGCCGCTAGGTAAAGGTTAAGCAACATAAGACAAGGTATTAAATAGATGGGTGAACGGATATGTATGAAATTTTGTGTGAATATCGGGTAGGTCTGAGAATAAGTCGTAAAGTATATTTCAGGCCGCTGATACCATGATTGACGGATATATAGAATGAAAGGAGGGTGCAAGAGAGGACAGAGAGGGAGAAGGGATTCGAGGAGGGGGTGAGGGATCGGAGGAGTGAGATGGAGCAAGTTGGGAGAGAGAGATGGGGGGGATAGGGTTCAGAGAGGGGACAACGGGGAGAGGAAGAGGGGGAATGTGACGGGGACCGATGCGGGTGGGGGAAAGAGAGAGGAGAGAAAGAGCATAGAATTACATTTTTCTTATAATAGAGAGAGAGAGAGAGAGAGATGGAGAGAAATAAATCAAAGAAGGAGGGTGAAAAGGGGAGCAAAATGTAATAAAAGCGCGGGTGGAGCTGCGCGGGTCAGCTAGTATTAATAATAATAAACAAATAAAGATAACAAAACAGCCCGACGCCCAAACACACGCGCACCGCGTTACTATGTCACAATAGTGTCCAAACCCTATAGCTTCTTGGTCCACGTGCCGCGCGATAAGGCTTGTCACCTGCCAACTACTTGATGCATTGTTAAAAAAGACTCCCTGGATGCTACCCAATTATTGGATCGAACCTACGACCTATTGGGTCCCAATAAGTCGTAGGTTCGATTCCCACCGTGCGTTTGATTTTAATTTATTTATATAAGTATTTACAAAATAGTCTACTAATAAGTATTTGTATAAATTGTCTGATTACCATACAGGCTCTGTCCTTTTTGGTATCAGATAACCGTCTGTGATTTACTCAGGATATTATATTTAGGTATTTTATCATTTCATGAGAAAAAAATAGAACTGAGCGGAATATGAGGGGTTGTACCAATTAAAGCGTTACACTAGAAACGTTATCATCTGCAGAATGATATCCACTGCTGAACATGGGACACCCCCTTTAAAGGAGGGGTTGCCATAATCCCCATTCCTGGCAGGCATTTTGGGGATCGTGGTATAGGGTACATAATACGCTGTTACTCGTCTTCTCGAATTCCCTTAGTCGCCTTTTACAACACCGTTCGGTGTGGAAGGGTGGGTTACTATTTTTTTTTTTTTTGGGTATGGTAGACGCTGTTGGCCGCAGATGGCCATTACAGCTTCACCGGACAATAGGAGGCGAGCGCTTAAAGCGCTCTAGCCTTTACGGCAGAAGTAGCAACGAGCTCAAGAGCACCTCAGGGAGGCACGGCCTCGGCTTGGACTGTCGCTTAAGAGAGGGCTGAGTTTACCACCGGTTCACAACGCGCCCCCACTGAGAAGAACCGGCAAGAAACTCAGTGGGGTGATGCACGTCGTTGAGGTCGCATACGTACGACCCTTCGTCCTCGCCGGCGAGACCGGTGTCTGATAGCTAGTGTAGCAAACGGTTGTCGGGGAGGGGTCGGTTACCCGGACACTCTACTAGATGCGCAACGGATGCGCAACCGGGGACACTAGCCACATAGGAAATTATTCAATAGGACACATTTGTTATACGGAAGCAAAAACACTATAATTATGCTGACTTTCAGTTGTTATAGTCATTTTTAGTGAAACTAAAAAGATTAAAGAAACTAAAGTTCATCACAATAAGTAAAATATGCATAATATTTTTTCTCAAACCTTTTATCGACTCAAACTGAAACCTATTTTCGAGACTAAATTTATTTTGTTTAAAACAGCTAATCTCAGATGCTTGTTCGCTGTTCCGAAATGAAAAATCTAATTACAGATTGTGAAACGGATCCCTTGTAGGGAGGGGCTTGATTAACCGTAGGTATTATGTATAATTTTTAAAAAGCCTACATTATTGACGCTACCACACAAACGCTTTATAATGCTACTAAACAATTACTTAGTAATACCCAATATAAATTTTACTACATGTTCTACATGAGTAATTAACACGAGGCTGCGGGCAACTCGCTGTCCGCCATTTGTCGTTCAGTGGCCTGGGCTAAAAGAACAAATCATCATCATCATCAGCTGAAAACACGTCCACTAGTGAACAAAGACCTCCCCCTTAAAAGGGAGGGGTTGCCATAATCCCCACGCTTGGCAGGCGTCTTGGGGATCAAAGAACAAATACTACATATTAATTACCAAAAGCTGTGAAAACTAAATACTTATGTAGGTAAGCGGCCAGATTGAAATCCCTTTTATGAAATTTGGCCCGACCGTTGAAAAGGTTGACCGCGTTTGATTTAAAAACTTCACGAGAAAATATCCTTATTGTTATATAATCTCTGACTTTCTAGTAAAATCCTCACCATTGTCATGTCAGTATTGTGAGCTTTGTTTTTATTAGATACTAGCTGACCCGCGCTGCTTCGCCCGCGCTTTATGAAGGCGAAGATGTTGCTATCTTCAACGAAACAACCATCAACAAGGAGACATAGACTTACTAAAAAAATATTTTCAAAAAAATATAAACCGACTTCAAAGTAAATTATCTAAAAAGCATAAAATAACGAAAATATTATTGAAGTTGGTGTTAGCGTACCTGCTGTGTATATTCTGCACCAACTTCAATAATATTTTCGTTATTTTATGCTTTTTAGATAATTTACTTTGAAGTCGGTTTATATTTTTTTGAAAATATTTTATTTAACACTTTTTAGTGACTTATTTTACCAAGATAGGTCAAGATAGGTCAGCACTATCACGCAACTCGAACGTCTACATTACAGTAACATACTGAAAACATAAAAAGTTTATATCTCTTAAACTACTGGACCGATTTTGATGAAACTTGTACTCTACCCTAAGTTGAAAAATACTCTAACTATTACAAAAAGAATTTTCGAAATCGGACTTGTAGTTTCTGAGAAATCCGCGGACAAACCTACATACATACATACATACATACATACATACATACATACATACACTCGTGAAATTTGGTAAATTTGTTTAGAAGCCCACATAGACTAACATATATAAATATTACGCATTTCTATTAATATTACATACATACGCGTCGAATACAGAACCTCCTTTTTTGAAGTCGGTTAATTAAAAATAATAGATTAGACAAACGTCTAAATAGTAGGTATCTATACTTTAATAATATTCTCCTGCCTGATAAACTAGCTCTACTACTAGAATCAGCTAGCTACGTAGGAGAAAATAAAGTGCTAAAGTGATTGCCTAGACGCATGTGCAGATGCGCTCCATTACTCTCGGTCGGAGAGACATTAGGCCTATGATCGACTTTTAACATCTGATGCCAGAATCATGTTTATTTTTAAACAAACAGGTGATCAGTCTGTATTGACCTAATAACCTAGACACAAAGCTGTTGTTTCACGTAGGATTCAAGTCCACGATCTCCGGCTGGTTAAGCAAGCCGCTTTCCGCTGGACTAGATAGATAGATAATACTTTATTGTTCCACCATTATTAAAAAACACAAAAATACAAGAAAAAAAAACAGTAAAAGAACAGTAGAAGACTAGAAGAAGAAGAAGAAGTAAGATTTTTATTCTGACAATCATACAGAACAAGGTAGTAACACGTACACATTTCTTAGACAGTAACACATAAAGTACTTGAAAGAACAGCATAAAAATATAAACGATATCAACAGTAATAGAATACCACCAGCTGTGTGATGCCAGAAATGGCCCCTATCTCAGCTTTATGCTGCAGCAACTAGTTGCAACAGCGCTGATTTTCAGACAGGTCCAATTAGTAGTGAAGCCACGGGGGAAATCTAATAAATAGAAACTAAGGAAAATATACAATAATACGTAACCAAAGTGTGTTGAAGCATTATTTAAAAGTACACGCATAATATAAATTATACTATACATAAATAGGTAGGGAAGTGTAGTGCAGGAAATTACAAATTAAATTGAAAAACAGAGAGAGACTTCCTGAGTGATCGGTCTCTTCGAGTTGTTGTCGACGGTTGTTCATCGGAGTCGATGACGACTAATGCCGGAGTTCCTCAGGGGTCCGTTCTCTCCGCAACCCTCTTCTTGCTGCATATCAATGACCTGTTAATGCCCGGTATCTATGGGTATGCAGATGACAGCACTGTTGTGGAGAGCTACATGCCGAGTGCTCGGGCCAGTAAGGATGTGATCCAGTCTGAAAGAGTAGCGATGGTAGAGCGTGCTAATCGCACACTTCGGTCTCCGAATGGGGTGATGCCAACCTTGTGCGATTCAACGCCGCTAAAACACAAGCGTGTCTTTTCACCGCCAAACGGAGTCCTTTCACCTCGGCTCCTACTTTTCAGAATGTATCCTTGGAATTCACCGACCGCCTTCAGTTGTTGGGAGTTGAAATTTCCTCAAACCTCAACTTTGGGCGGTTCATTGAGTCCAAGGCCAAGGTAGCTGCAAGGAAGCTAGATGTCCTTGCAAAGGTCCATCGGTACTTCACACCAGAGCAGCTTTTGATGTTATATAAAGCGCAAGTCGTGTGTGGAGTACTGTAGTCACATATGGGCTGGTGCTGCGAAATGCCATCTTTTAGCTTTGGACTCAGTGGATAGGCGCGCTAAGAGGCTTATTGGTAACTCTGGGTTAGTAGAGACCAATTTACAAAGCCTGGAGCACAGGCGCAGAGTAGCCAGCCTCTCGGTATTCTACAGGATGCATTTTGGAGAGTGTGCGCAGGAATTACATGACATGATTCCACCATCCCCCTTCCATCATCGGACAACGAGACGCACGGCGCGCACACACCCTTATGTGGTAAACGTGCCTTCAGTCCGAACTAAGCGATTTGCATCGTCATTCATAATAAGGACAGCTAAGGACTGGAACAGTTTGCCTGCGTCAATTGTTCCGCCCGATTATAACCTGGGTGTCTTCAAAGCTAGAGTGAATAGGCTTTTAATAAGCCAGTGTGCTTTACCATCCTAGATTGCGTCGCCGCTTTCCATCAGGTGGGACTGCAGTCAAGCACTGGCTTATAGGGAGTAAAAAAAATAAAAAAAATAAGTTGTACAACCAAGCGATGTGCAGATTCGCTTTGCAAATTTACCAGGATCGTTAGGACTTTGTATTGTTAAGGGCATTGTTATAACACAAAGGAAGGGATATCGGATGAGGGCGCTGAACTTTAATGCTCGACCCGATCCTGGCTGTTCATCTATTTAAACAGAGAGTTGATTAATTCATCATTTCTCCCAAAAATATTCTCCTATATTTGTGAGGAAGTGATTGTAAATCTGGACATGGTAGAAGTCAGAACCAAAAGAATCCCCTAAAACAATGAGATAGGTACTTTTCTTTATGACAAATAGCAAAATATTGTGGAAAAAAGTTGCTCGACAGAATTTGATCAGACGTTACATTAGTACGCTTCTCATACCAAAAATTTGGTATTTAAAAAACCTCAAACTCAAGAAGAAGAGTGATGAAAATCCATTTATCCATTTAGAACCACCCGAGTTTAATGAACAAGAAAAATCTGAAATATTCAGGATTGTTCTAGTTTCGAGAATACAATATAAAACTCTAAAATATATCCAAAATTAAACAAATTGAAAATTATTTAAGTCAGTCTATAATATTCTGGATATTCGCGTAATTTCTCGAGAATTGGATCAGTTTTTAAATTATTCTCAAGGGGGTAGAGTTAAGGCGGTTTAATTAGTTTGCTTTTTAGACGTTTTTTGTAAACTAAATCAGGTCATCAGGTCATTAGCTTAGATGTGATGAGGTAGCAAACAGATGGACATGCAAACTCAATTTTGAATTTATACGTATAAAGTAGGGATATCTGATAACGATTTGACACGAGACAGCACTAACAGCACATCGGTTATCAACACATTATGTCGATAAGAAACTGAGTAATCGATTGGCACTGAAAGAAAATAGGTACACAGCAAAAAAATCTTCAGTCATGTAAATCGCCCGCAGCTCGCGTCATGGTTTCAGTCTCTTACAATATGGCGACTTCATAAAACAGCTGCTCCAGAGAGTTCGGCGACGAAAAAACGGAATAACACCTTTGTCCAGCTAGAGAATCGAACTACGGACCCAACTATAATATCAGTTGTGGCCTATACTTGCCTAGTACACATGCGCTCTTTAATTTTTGTTTTACTGCCTGTTATATGGAAAAGTAGATCAGTCTGATGTTTTTGATCATTAACACCTAACAGATGATCATGTTTGTTCGTTACTATTAGCGTTGCACCGCCCACGTAATTTTCTAATTTTCTGCGCAACTTTCTTATTTTTATCCGTACGAACAGAACCTTTAACGAGGTATTAAAAAATTAAAAAGATGGATGAAATCGGTGAAGTCGTTCTCTGTTTTATCTGGGTGTTATTTATCTACATATTATGTATGTAGGTATTTAGAACAAAGTGTAATTATATCAGTTGTCTGAGCCTATGCTATGGAAACCATAGGCTCTGCCTAGTCTTGGATTAGATGGCCGTGTGTAGATTGTAGGTACCTACTCCTCTGGTGGTCTAGAAAAGCTGTTCAATTCTCAAACAGACTGACTCAGTGCAGCCAAGATCAAAAAAGTCAATAAATTATTATTATTTTGTGCAGCATCTTCACGACTGCGCAGTGAGGTGACTTTAACAAGGGTCACATATTTGATAAAAATATTATTTCAATAGTTTTTTTTATTGTAATATCTTTCATAAAGTCGTCAGTTCATTCAACCGCTGAAAATAGTGTGTAGATTTCTATGATTGCCCTTAAAGACGTCATGTATTTGGCACTTAGATGATAATAAACTGACCGAATTATAATGACTTTGACACCGACTGCGTACACAATTAATGTAGTAAAAGTATTCAGCCTGTTATATTTTTCCGTCGTACAATAGTGGTTAGTGGCCAACCTGCAGGGTTATTCAGAACCGTCGGAAACTCCCGTATCCGAATCCGATACAAAAGATTTCGGGGCTATCTTTCAAATGCTATTCACAAATCCGTAATCGAAAAGTTTTGACAGTGATTCGATAACAAGAAGATAATTCACGGAAACTATTCCGCACCTTTTGATGTCGGGAAGGTTAAGATTTCTCATAAATATTATGTTTTTATACAATTACAGTGTAAAAAATAACAACAATAATGATAGACACTCACCTAAAGAATATTCGCTTAACTTATTCTCTAAATATTAAATTGAGAATTTTATTATGGCGTTCACACTACCCCAACGAACGACTCATTCACTAAACATCCAAATAGTTCCAATAGAGGCAAAGGAACACAAGACTTCAAGGAGGAAGGAAGGAGGAGGGAGGAGGGTGGGCTAGTTTGGTCAATCTACACATAGGAAAGTAATAATCAATGGTTAGCTTTCGCCGAAACATCCAGTCAAAATCAACAAATTCCTTCCGTTGGCCCGGTGTGTACGTGGCACTAAAGGAAAAAATTACTAAGCGTTTACGACGCAATTTTTGAAGAAAATTCGCAAAAATGTTATGTCAATAAAACACATTCCTATAAATGACTATATAAGACACAATATATAAATTATGTTCCAAAATACATTAAAATTTCAATAATAAACATTTATTTAACCAATTTAAAACTTTCTACCATGGTGATCTCTATTTATAATGGTCTCCATAAACAGGCTCACTTCGGATTCGTAAACTCCTTTTCCGATAGAAACTGTGAAGAGCGTTTGACAATCCGTCGGATTAAAATTCGATATATCATCTGACTTTCCGATCCGATAACGGAACGTTCCCGACATTTGTGAATAGCCATGCTGGTGTTCGAGCTACTCTAAGGCCTCTGACTTGGCTTAAAGACTGTTGTCTAGATGACAACAACCAGGCCTGACTTTTTACATGCCATCTGAAGCCCGCAGACGCTAAGTTCACGTGCCACTAAACAGTCACCCACCTAAGGAGTGACCTTGCCTGACATTGCTTAACCAGCTGGCTATTCAGCCTGTAATCCTATAATTTTTCTTATATTTACAGTTTTCACTCTCCGGGTTCACTCTACGCTGGTCAAATTTACGACGAATTATTTACCCACATCACTTTCAAAATTCTCCTTTATGTGTAAATAAAATAAATGCAAAGCAGCCCTTCGCCAAAAGCAGCGAAATGACCTGTTTTTTATTACTCATTTAAACCCATTACGCTGAATTTAAATGGCGAGTGGATCAACCATGCGGCCTTTTTAAATATTTTATTTACAGTAAAAGCATGTGTGTAAGTATAATTTTGTAAAATGTTATCCTCAATCTTACTACACTCAGGCCGTAACTTCATTTAAAAACAAATTTTGATAAACGGCCCATCTCGGGAAAGCTACGCCACTGCTACGTAATATTATAGCTTGTAGAGTTCTAGTTTTAGTTTGTCTATAGCGTGTGGGTTGGATAAGATATGTATATACTTACAGTGTTACAGCATTGTCGATTCTATCCCTTGATTATCGTCGATGTAGCGCAATGTGTCATCATCGTCGATTTAACATGTCCTGAGGGTCTGACGAGATACAATCTCTTCATAGCGATTCTATTTCTACATCCGCTAACGATGTCATAAAAGGGAGATCATTGATTAACAAATAATAATTGACTGTCACCAAAAGTAACCGCGATAGCAAGAAACAACTGCTGACTCACAGATTTTGATGCAAGTTTGCGTGTATGAAGTATACATTATACTCTTTCATTTGGCATTTCAATCGTGGCGGCCTCGGACCACTTTTGCCCACTGTCTTTTAGAGACCGCTTAGCTATGGGGGTAAGACTCTTGTAATTATTTCAACACGTTTTGTTTAACTTGAGATTCATAATCATCATCATCAGCAGCCGAAGCACGTCCACTGCTTAACTAACGGCCTCCCCCTGATAAGGGAGGGGTCGCCATAAACCCCACGCTTGGCAGGTATAGGTGGGAGTTAAATCCAAAAGAAAGACGCTGCTGCCCGTCTTACCGTTCTCGCTTAGTTACGACACCCAACGAGAGATGGGGAGATGCTATTCTGACCCGGCACACCACGGGAACGGGAACATGAGATTAAGCCCACTGAATTATGTTCCTGATCGTAGGATATACCTATCTAATGTATCTTGTATCTACGACGTTAACCAAATATTATGTTCTAAGTAATATATGAGCTTCTAATAAATTCGCGGCGCATTCATTGTTACAGTGGTCAATAACCGGCGATAAGCCGTTTGTTCACAAGGGTTCTTAACTGGCCTGTTGTTATTCAACTGCTCAGACATTATAAATGAATTAATCGTTTTAAGAGAGATCAGGGTGTATTTTTATATTTACGACTCCAACTTCTCCATTTTGAGACTGATATGTATATTTAGACGGTACATAGTGGTCACATTCGAGGCATAATATTGCTGACTTTCCAGTCAGCTTTATTATTCCCAAAGAGGACGTAAAACTAAGAAGAGTCGGAACTCCCGTAGGTATAGACAGAAGTCCCTATCCACCGCGCTAATTATACTTAGATCGGTTTGAAAAATAGATAAGTTACATTAGGTATTTATTATTATTGAATTACTGAAATTGTGTACACAAATCCATACAATTGTTTTGTTGTATGGAGTTGCGGTGGCCTGATAATGCCTATGCCTTAGCTTATCATACTATTCCCTAAGTTCTAGTAACAGAATCTTTTATGTAACAATCAGGCATGCAATGGAACACGAACCTTAGCCAATTCCCTTAATTGCCCCTTAGAGCTCTAAAGCTGATTAGCAAAGGTGCCGAGCTTGGGTTGCATTCATGTATAGAGCAGACATCAGCTTAATATAAGTAGACTCATTTAGTGCGCCCTTAATTAATAAAAGAAAACCACGGCTTCTTTTGTTTATTTACAGAATCAGACATTCGATATTCTTTAAAATTGATTCATTTATCCTAATGGTAGCGTGGTCAATTGATCCTTAGTCTATTTCTAAATTATATAAATCAGTCGCTTTTCGCATCTGTGTGTATGTTCACTTCTTGTAAACTACATGATGGATATCAATGTGGATTTTGTCGTCATGGATTAGTTCAACAAAATCATCGATATGTTGGTATTATTGCCGACGTTCTGGCTGTTTATATATTTACTTTTTTCTATATTTAAATTGTTGATTTTCATACTTTTGTTTTATGAATGTCAGTGTCTTAATAGTCTTCAAGAAAACTCGTGGAACTTATGTGTTTGCTTCCACTACAGGTATAGTATATCGCTGAATAAAATAGCGACTGATCATTTCTTTCATTTTTAGTTGGTTCAATTCCCTTCTCAAGCAAGCTTTTTTTTTCTTAAATACTTGAATTATAATTATTATAATTTCTAAAAATACAAGATTGTTTCCTTTCAGTGAATTTCGATATTATAATTAATTAATTAATGTAATTCCCGTTAAATAAAAACCGTGCCCCGTTCGTTTATTCCAGCCTGTAGGTACAGGTAGTTGTAAGTAATTTTCCGGTTTACATAATGTTGTCTTTTACTTACGCGAATATTACACATTGAAATCAAACTACTTTTACGGATTTTATCGCGGTTTATTTTTTGATTTTACTATCCCGACGTTTCGAATGCTTTGCAGCACCCAGTTCAGTTTTCGGGATAGTAAAATCAAAAAATAAACCGCGATAAAATCCGTAAAAGTAGTTTGATTTCAATTTTCCAGTTTATTATAAATCATAATACCTATAGAGCGAGATACTTGGCAAAAATCTAACTTATATTAGTAAATTAATATATAATTGATATGGTATTATCGCATTTATAATATACCTACCGTGCCTTGACCTGTGATATAACCCATACTGACGCGTTGCTAGCGCTATCGTGATGATGATGATGATGGTAATTGTTTACGCGGCTAGACAATTTTGATATTTTTTTGTTGCAATATTACTATTATTTGTACCTGGATAGCTGTAAGCACGGACTTCAAAAGCTACGCGTCCTTCCTTTGCCTTGCATGTCTAAAAGATATAGCAACATTTGTAAGGAAACATCCTGAATGTTTTAATAAACATCAAGATGTCCTTACGAGAATAACAAAGCATGGGAAAACACTACACATGCTGAAAAACAAATAAAATATTTGGCAACAATAATATGTTTGCTGTGGCCATCAAAGTATTTACTAAGCTTCCAAGGGATCTAAAAAATACCAATGACTATGTTTAAGAACAAATTACATGACAGGCTTCATCGATATACGGGATGTAAGGGACATCGTACATGATTCTGAACATTATAGTGTTGAAATTTTTCATTGGCTTTTTCATGAATTTCCAATAAAGAAATGCCGCTTTTTAATAAAATTAGGATAACATCATTGGTATAGTAATGAAGCCTAAATTCAATTTCAAAACAATAAATTACTTATTTGTGCAAAAATTAGCAATCATCAGCAGCCGAAAAGTCCACTGCTGAACAAAGGCCTCTCTCCTTTAGAAGGGAGGGGTTGCCATAATCTCCTCGCTTGGCAGGCGGCTTGATTGAAATTAGCAATGTAATTTGAAAAATAAATATAATTCCGCACGTATTCAGTACATGCTCAAAAATTAACAAGTTAGTCATTTGTCATTTTCCATATAAATGGTTTCTGTAATGTTGTAACGGACAATATGAGAAATCTTATAAAAAGTTTTCGGTACGTAGACCCTTACACTATATAAATAAACTATCGATTAGTGGCTTTTAAAAAATATGTTATTAAAGTATTCCTAAACTCAAATAACATTTCAATTACCTAAATGATTATTATTTATTGTATTTGTTCCCATGCCGACATGTTTGCGTTCTAATTTCTTTAATATTATTAATTATATAATTTATTAATGACTTGTTTATTAATGAATGATTATAAATGACTAATGATTGTACATTTTACATACCAGCATCATACTAGTAGAATGAAATTGGCTCTATGTACTGCACTCTGTAACATCTTAAGTAAACATCTCATTCGCAAATAAACGTTTGCGTTTGAGTTTTTTTTATTATAAAGTAAACTAAAATTACGTTGGAATGATGAGCCTGCACTTAAATATTTAAATCAATAAACACAGTAAAAAGTTGGATAAATCAAAAGTTCTGGACATGTCCTTGATAATTAAAATGGTAAGTAAACAATGAATAAATAAATATAAATTACCCTTCAGTGCGGTATCAGGCAGGCAAGGTCAGCCCTCAGATGGGTGTCCAAACTGAGCAACTCCGAGCTTCGGAGGGCGCTTGAAAAGTCGGTCTCAGTTGTTGTCATCTAAACAGCAGTCGATAAGCCATGTCAGAGGCCTAAGAGCAGCTTGAAAAGTTCTCACACCAGGTTGGCCATCGATATACTATACCGGTATAGTATATCGATGAGGTTGATCTGTCATTATCGACCCGAAATATTCATTATCTGATTTCTCATTATATATAATTAATATTTTGACAATATAAAACAAAGGTTACATCATGCTTTTACAAAAATAATGAGCTTTGTGCACCATCTAGTTGTGGTGATTCATTTTTTGACCGCTACCGTACCAGACGAGTCACAGTTTATATTTCTGATGTAAACGTGTTAAACTGTGTCGCCACCAATATCGCTTGAAAGAAAGTAATATTCTTAGCGTTGATTTAAGATTTAAACTGTTGATTGAGGTCACGAATTAACAACACGCTCACGCTAAGTGATAAGGGGTTATTTTAGTGGTCCGATTATAAAATTCATATTGCTGCATGTAATATAAACGTTTATATAAAGGCACTAAAACCCAACTTCAAAAATCGAAAAAAATTAAACCGATTTTGTGAAGTTCATTATCTATATCTATACTTATAATAAAACTGTAACAGGTCCAATTCTGTACATTGAAGATATTTTGAAAATTATGTTTGGAGGGCATTCTATAACCGATACTAAAGCCAAAAATGTTTTTTTTTTATATTTTTGTCTGTCTGTCTCGCTCGGCTGAGCATCACGCTGAAACTAGTGGATGGATTGAAACGAAACTTAGCATGATTTGAGTTAATACTCCGAGGTAGGACATAGGATACTTTTTATCCCGACATTCGGCACGGTTCCCTTGGGAGAGGGGGCTAAAGTCAAAATGTGTACTTGGTTATACGCTTGCTCCGATTTTAACAATTTTTCATTATAATTACAATAAATATTTGTAAGGGAACACTAATAGACAGTTGTTAACAATGTTTGGAAATCGATCAGGTTAAGCAACGTTAGGTAAGGTCATTAAATAGATGGGTGACCGAACTCAACGTCTCCGTGCTTCGGAGGGCAAGTACAAAGTGGGCCCAAGTTTTTAACCGACTTTAAAAAAGGAGGTTTTGTATTCTATGCGAATGTATTATTGAAAGTTTAGTTAACGTAAACACAGCGCGGGCGGAGCTGCGTGGGTCAGCTAGTAATTAATACATATAATATAATGGTAACAGAAATACCTTTGCTCTGATACCAATATTGAATATTTTGAAAAAGAAAATGTTTACCCACAGCTACGACAGATCTATCCATTATTTCGATTTGTTTATGTACTTATAAATTCTAGTTTTGAAAATCGTTTCGGTCGATCAAGTCAGTTTGATATCCGTACTCTTACAAATAATACCTCAATGTTCTGTTGTGTGTTTTGCACTCAAATTTTCATTATTTTAACGATGGTGGAACATGGTATTACTGTAATCCAACCTATATTATTATTATTATATATATATATATAAATAAACAGCTGTCTGTTAATCTCGCTAAGGGCTCCCACACATAACTGCGATGCGATGCGGCGAGAAACAAATGAATTTTCGATACAAAGAAATCGAAAATTCATTTGTTTCTCGCCCTAAAACTCAGAAACGGAACGAAAAAAATCGTTTTGTTTTGTTTCTTTACTATACAGTAGCAGTAAAATAAATGGTGTGAGAGTAAACAAAGCGCGGGCGGAGCGACGCGGGTTAGACTAATAGAGAAAATTATTATAATTGTTATTATTATATATATATTAATAGCTTTTATTAATTATTAAACAAATATATTGTGTATAATTAAACGTACCTATTGTAAGCAACCTGGATTTTATTTGTGCATCTTAATGCTATAATGAGCAAGATGGGCTAGGCAGCTTGTAGACATTGTATTGCACCTGTACACATCACTTAAGACATTAGTTTCTTAAGTAAGTCGCACCAGTATTTACAAAGATGCTTTGTTCATGAATATCTGATCACCGTGACTACCTACATAGTGATCTCTTGTCCAATATGCCTCTAGCCTAGTAATGAAATTGTTATTTCTGATATACCTAAGTCTGTTTGTTCGAACTTTTAGTTATCTCGCAAAGTTTTGATAGGTACTTGACCCGCTAAATGAGTTCATCCAAATCGATGTTCCGACTTTATTATACCCCGCTATATTAAAATTCATGACGAATACCAACTTGATTCACAGGAAAGAGCAATCATTTACGTGTAAAGGTAAGCAGGTTATTTTTAAATTAATTTTCACACACGAACTCTTTAAACATTGTCGTTATTACAACCAAATACTCGTAACAGAAATGTTATATACAAACGGTCAAACGATTACATACTGAAATAAGTACCAAAAACCTGCAACGACTTTATTGCGTTGACATAATATGGTTGTCTAAAGGAAATAACAAGAGGAGCGCGGATAATTATATTGTGAAAATTGAGACAGGATATTTGGACGACATGGTCCAGCACTTATGACAGCCACTTCAGACAATGTAATGATCTCAACATTCTTCTAAAACTATCTAGACCTGATAAATTCCTAGCAGTTGTCGTCTTGGTCTCCTTTTGATATACTTGTCTCGTTACAGAAACTTCATTCCATCTAGATATCCATATTCTTAGATTTAGGGGCGAAAATGGCACCCAACGTGGGCTCAATAGAAATCATTTATTGAAAAAGGCCTGAGTTCCATTAAAGCCTCCGATGATGGTATATGGATTCCGAATTGTTCATACGCAAAAATATTGTTGACGTTGCTAATTAAATTGATGCAACTCAATTATAATGCACTCTGGTATCCCGCGTCAATTATCTTTTGCTTTTATGCGTTTTAATGGATAGCTTTTATGGTAAGGGCTTTTTGCCGTATCAATTATTGTTACGGCATTTATGGTGATGTAGGGTTATAGTTACTTTGGTATAAGGTTTTTTTTATACCACCAAGGTGGCGAACGCATGCGGCCCGCCTGATGGTAAGCAGTCACCGCAGTCTATGGATGGATGCTAGCAACACCAGTAGGATCACTAGCGAGTTGCCGACCCTATAAAAATTTGTTAACTCCCTTTTTCAAAAACGGTGTTTGGTATTTAAATTAATCATGCATTTCTGAACGCTCTCTTGTGACGTAAATGACGTATTTCCAAATCAACCAATCCCGTTCTTCCTTGAGTGGCCTATATCCGCTTAGTTACCGTTTAACCACGAGACCTACAGCACACCGCCGCCGTCGAGAGTGCTTCTGTTGCCTATAACTGTGAAGTTTTGTGAACTTTTGTGTCGACACATTGTGCCTGGTACCAGCTAATCATCAGGTGAGTGGTGCTAGCTGTTTCCTGCCTTTTTCCAATGACTTTTACCTGCGTTTTTACAGCGTCGAGTAGCGTTCATTACCTACTAATTTAATACACCTTATACAGTCCACCATTAAAATATTAAAACCGCTATTTCTTGGCTTCTAGCCATATTTTTAAACCCGCCACCTTTTTTGGTCCTTCGAGCCGGATTTGATACCTTTTTTGGTCCCATCCAATGGTTTCATTATTCGATTATCTAATCGCTATAATTATCTATCTGTCTGTGAAATAACATTTAAAAGCCTATTTAATTATAAATTATTCCCGCCCGCTTTGATAATATACATAAGTCATAAGTATATTCAATCGCTTCTAGATTTCTGCAATCTAATTCGCAGGCATTTATTTGTGTTGAAGGACAGTGCTTATAGATTGATAATCGTAATTACGTACTTAAAATTATTTTCTTTACAATCATACGCTGTATGCAGGTAGTATTCTGTGCCCCGCTTGGCTCGCGTCGCAGCTAATACGTGCCACCTATCTACTTAACGTGCTCATTTCACTTCACAATACGCTAAGTTATTAAAATATTAATAATATTATATTTTACGCTCGCTAATTATTTAATTAGTTATAGGCTATTAAAGCTAATTAAATAATTTCATAGGTGCATATCTCGGTAGTTAGGGTAACTCATTCGCTTAGTTGTACTTAATCGTTTATAAATACTTAGGTACCGCTTTAATTTAATAGCAATTGGTTTTTAAGCTATTAAAACCAACAAACGCATACTTTATTTATTATCGCCTGCTTTTATTAAATTAATCCGCTGAATAATGAGTAAATCTAGGGGTGAAGAACGGTCGCCATGCCGGGAGGACCCAAAGGTTGTCATTCTTCGAGCAAAACGAGAAGCAATGTTCTCGCGTTTGCAAAAAATTTACGAATTGTCGCGATCAGCTATCGCTGATGAACAACAGCGTGATACATTCTTGTTAAACGCTAGTAATGTAGATACGTTACGTACTGATTTCGAAAAGGTTGTTGATGATTATAATAATGTCTACTTACAAGCCAACCCCACCAGTTCCGTTGATTATCAAACCTGGATCGCATTTGAAGAGTTATACTGTCATATAAAGGGGGTTCTTTCTAAGTTACAGAAAGACTCTAATATTCCGATAAAGACTGAATCCAAGTCTTATTCTTACCACAATAAGTTGCCGCCTATTGAATTACAATCGTTTGATGGCGATATTCGTCATTGGCCTATGTTTCATCAACAATTTAAAAGTATTATTCATGATAATCCGAATTTAACGGATACTGAACGCGTATATTATTTAGTTGGTAAACTTACTGATAAAGCCAAAGCAATTTGCGCTGGGCTGTCCGCTACGCCAGAAAACTATCCCATAATTTGGAATAATCTTATACAAAAATATAACGATACTCGTTCACTCGCTGTCTCTTATTTTAATCATATGTTAAGATTTAAACCGCTTACTTCTAGCTCCGCCGCAAATCTAGAATCATTTATTAATAATTTTGATTCCTCAATTAAAGCGCTAAAACAGTTAAAATTAAATGACTTAACAGACTTTATGTGCTTGCAATTAGCATTGCAGAGATTAGATGCAGATACTGTTAAAGCCTTTGAATTGTCGCAACGTCAAACTGATATACCTACATATCAGAGTCTTATCAGTTTCGTCCAAGAGCAAAGTAAGATACTTAATAATATACAAAAACAATTTGAACCTACCGCAAACAAACTTTCTAATAATAATAAAAAACATAATATACCTAGACCTAACAGTGGTCCTACTAGAACTTTTATTAATACTGACAACAATCAACCGTGCGTTATGTGTCAAGATAAGACACACACACACTTGTTTAATTGTCCGCGCTTTTCTAAATTAACGCCTAAGGAAAGGTATAACTACATAAAACAAAATGGTTTTTGTACGAATTGTTTAAGTAATAAACATAAGTCCAGTTTTTGTAATTCGCAACGTACATGTTTACATTGCAATCAACGCCACCATTCCTTATTACATTTTACAATTAAATATGAAGCGCAAGCGCTAAATCAAAAACCGGTTTCCCAGCCGGCCGTCTCGGGTATTCGTAATGCTCACTGTAATTTAACCTCTAATCCTTCCACGAATAAGGTCGAGATTAATCCGCAGTCCAACTCGGGTGATAGTGTATGCACTCAGAGTTTGAAATCTACTACGGTCTCGTCGTTCAGTATTACAAACCTTAACAATGATATTAATCACACTCAAACCGCTGCTTTATTAGCGACCGCAAAAATAAAAGTAATAAATAATTATGGACGTGAATATTATGTAAGATGTTTAATAGATCCAGGGTCACAAAGTGACTATATTTCGCTTGATTGTTGCAAACGTTTATCTTTACCCATATCGGGAAAAAACCGCTTTACCGAAGTTCATGGCATTGGTGGTTCATCGCAAAAAATATTAGGCGTTACTCACGTTAAATTCACATCTCGCTTCGATAATGAATTCGTATATGAAGTCGAACCGTTAGTAGTGCCTCACATTACCGGGAAATTACCGGACGTTAAGATTGATTTAAATAAGATTAATTATATATCTTCGATACGTTTATCTGATGACCAGTTCTTTGTACCTGGGGAAATTTCCTTACTTTTGGGGGTAAATACCTATTGTAAAATATTACTGTCAAATAAAATAATTACGCCGCACGCGCCTATGGCACTAGAAACAACGCTAGGTTATGTAATAATGGGCGACGCTTATGTTGAGTCCCCTACTCATAAATCGCATTCTTTTCATTTAATTAATCAAGAACCGCTTAATAACATGCTTCAAAAATTTTGGATAATGGAAGAATTGCCTTCTACCAAGTATATAAGTCCGCAAGATAATGAGTGTGAAAATATTTTCACCTCTAATACCGCTCGCAATCCTGATGGCAGTTACGTTGTCGCTTTGCCATTTAAGGATCCACCAGAAAAATTAGGTAATTCGCTTCAAATCGCTGAAAAAAGATTTTCTCTTCTTGAAAGAAGATTTAGTAGAAATCCTGAACTTCGCGCGCGTTACAATGACGTCATTAGGGAATATTTAGATAAAGGGTTCTTAACACTTGTTCCGCAAGAAATGATAAGGTTTGATGTGCCTTGTTTTTACTTACCTCACCACCCGGTTATTCGGGAGGATAAATCATCCACACCGCTCCGTGTAGTAATAGACGGCAGTTGTAAGTCGGATAACGGTTTATCACTTAATGATATTTTGCATACCGGTGAAAACTTACAAACTGATATTTTCAATATTTTACTCAATGTACGAATATATTCTATTGCTTTTTTCGCTGATGTTCGTAAAATGTATTTTTGCATACATGTACAAGATTCGCACCGCAAGTTCCAACGAATTTTATTTCGCTTTTCTGAAGGCGAACCCTTGCAAACGTATGAATTTACTCGTGTCACTTTTGGTCTTCGTTCCTCACCTTTTCTCTCTCTTCGCGTCATGCGTGAGTTAGCAAAAGATGAAGGGGCTAACTATCCTCTCGCAGCTAGTCTTATTGAAAGACAGCTCGATATATACATGGATGACCTTGCTTCCACAGCTTCAACGCTAGATGAAGCTGTAGCGACAGCAACACAATTAATCCAACTTTTCAAAGCCGGTGGTTTTGATCTAGTTAAATGGACGAGTAATTCCCACGAATTGTTGGAACACATACCCGCAAGTCATCGTCAACAAGAATATATTTCTTTTAACGATAATGACACTCATAAGATTTTAGGCCTTCGCTGGCATCCCGCTACTGATAATTTTACTTTTACTGTATCTCAACCGCCCGCTATTTGTACAAAGCGTTCTATGCTATCCGCTACCGCACAACTTTATGATGTATTGGGTCTTGTCGGTCCCATAACGCTATTCGCTAAATTATTAATAAAAGAACTATGGCTCCTCAAAATTGATTGGGACGAGTCTCCGCCTCCTTCTGTTGTCAAGTTGTGGCAACAATATATTTCAGAGTTACCGCTAATCTCGGGTCTTCAGTTCCCGCGCCATATGGGTATTAAGGACTCTTCTGTTGTTTCGCTTATCGCTTTCGCTGACGCTAGCGAAAAAGGTTTTGGCTGCGTCATATACCTTCACGTAGTTAATGAAGATTCTCCCCCTATAGTCACGTTAGTTTGTTCAAAATCCCGCGTTTCTCCGGTAAAGACCGTGACTTTAGCGAGACTTGAACTTTGCGCCTTAACACTGCTCGCTAAGTTAGTGCGTTCAGTGGTCAATACATTGTCAATAAGACACCCAATAAATAATATTTACGCATTTTCTGACTCTGAAGTCGCTCTGTGCTGGGTTCACTCTTCCCCACACAGATTTAATACTTTCGTCGCCAATAGAATTTCGCAATGTCAATCTTTATTGCCAAGTGATCATTTTTATCACGTCGCAGGAGTAGAAAACCCCGCGGATTGTGTATCTCGCGGGCTGCTTCCCTCACGCTTAATAGAGAATAATCTCTGGTTCCAAGGCCCATCTTGGATGTCTTTTCCTATTAGTGAATGGCCAATTCAGCAATTTTCACAGCAAAGCTCATGTTTACCTGAAGAAAAAACATTATCTCACGTCGCTTGCGACGCCGCCGCCGCGCAAACTGAGCATCTACTTCTTACATTAAGTTATAGAGTATCCTCGTGGAATAAGTTACTTCGCACTGTAGTGTATGTGTTAAGATTTCTAAGAAAATTGCCCCGCAATAATGTAATAACCGCGCAAGATTTAGACGCTGCTGAACTTGTTATAATTAAGGCCGTCCAACACGCTTCATTCGCTGATGATATTAAACTTATAGATAAAGGAAAAGGTTGTTCCTCAGCTCTTCGCAAATTAACGCCATACATGAATGACGGCATTCTATATGTCGGAGGTCGGTTAGATAACGCATCATTAGAAAAATTACATAAACATCCAATATTGTTGCCGAAAAATGGTCACATAATTAATTTGATAATTGACTTTTATCATAAGAAAAACTTTCACGCTGGTCCGCAACTACTACTTTCAATACTGAGACAACGTTTTTGGATTTTATCCGCCCGCCGTATTGTTCGTTCCCGCATACATAAATGTAACGCATGTTTTAGGTTAAAACCAAAAGCTACTTTTCCTATGATGTCCGCTTTGCCATCGTGCCGTGTAGAACCTTGTAAAGCTTTTACGCATACGGGCGTAGACTACGCTGGACCGTTGTATATAACTCATACTAGAAGACGAGGTGTCCGTAGTCAAAAGGCATACTTATGCATTTTTGTATGCCTAGTAACCAAGGCAGTTCATCTTGAGCTTGCTTCTGATTTAACCTCAGCTACCTTTTTAGACGCTTTTAAAAGATTTTTATCGCGTAGAGGTCCTTGTAAGTATCTCTACAGCGATAACGGTACGAATTTTGTTGCTTCGCGTTCCTATCTAAACGAACTTCATGAATTTCTTAAATCCGATGATTACTACAAAACTTTTAGTAGCGAATTAGCGGAAAGCCGTATAACTTGGAAGATGAATCCACCAAATGCACCGCATTTTGGCGGAATTTGGGAGTCCCATATAAAGTCTGTTAAAGGCCATTTATTTCGCGTAATTTGTTTACCTACAAATATTAACATATGAAGAGATGGTTACGGTGTTGAATGGTATTGAATCAGTTTTGAACTCGCGACCCTTATATTTGTTGAGCACTGATCCGTCAGAACCGTCCGCTTTGACACCTGCCCATTTTATACATACCGCTCCGCTGGAATGTTTACCCGCTCCTACGTTAGAAAATGATCGCATGACTCTTCAAACGCGCTTTTCGTTAATGGACTCATTAGTCCAATCGTTTTGGAAGAGATTCCGCACTGAATATTTACATAATCTGCAGTCGCGAGAAAAGTGGAACACACCTGCAAATCCTGTAACTGTAGGTACAGTAGTTCTCATCATTGTAGAGAACTGTCCGACATTACGTTGGCCGCTTGGGGTTATCACTAAATTGTTTCCCGGCAAAGACGGTGTAATCCGAGTTGCTGAAGTGAAAACCAAAAGTGGCATCCTGCAGCGTCCGGTAGTGCGACTTTGTCCGCTACCAACGCAGTAGTTTTCTTTATGTTATCGCTAGTTTAAGTTACAATTATTATTCATATAAGCACTATCCATCGCTCTAGTTTTTGTCCTTATGACTTAGTTTATATTCCGCATTATTAGATTATATTACCGCACGCATACACCTAATTTAATGGTGATGTTCTTATATATGTTTTCCCCCTTTTTGGGTTTATTTTTATTTTGTTTTTGAGGTTACCTCAAAGCTGGGAGGTTGTTTGGTATTTAAATTAATCATGCATTTCTGAACGCTCTCTTGTGACGTAAATGACGTATTTCCAAATCAACCAATCCCGTTCTTCCTTGAGTGGCCTATATCCGCTTAGTTACCGTTTAACCACGAGACCTACACCCACGAGACCACACCGCCGCCGTCGAGAGTGCTTCTGTTGCCTATAACTGTGAAGTTTTGTGAACTTTTGTGTCGACACATTGTGCCTGGTACCAGCTAATCATCAGGTGAGTGGTGCTAGCTGTTTCCTGCCTTTTTCCAATGACTTTTACCTGCGTTTTTACAGCGTCGAGTAGCGTTCATTACCTACTAATTTAATACACCTTATACAGTCCACCATTAAAATATTAAAACCGCTATTTCTTGGCTTCTAGCCATATTTTTAAACCCGCCAAACGGCTTCGTGTTTTAGTTTAGTATTTGGATAATAGAGCTAGTTCCGATACTTCCAGCAATATTATATTTCAAACAATTTACACAAAACCTCGACAAACGATATATCTAAACCTTTATCATGAATCAATCTATCTATTGGTGGAAAGCGCATGAAAACCTGTGTCGCAGTTTTTGATTTTATCGTTAATAGACAAACAGATAGACGCGGCAGAGGACTTTTTTTATAATATGAAGTGATGATAGATTAACGTAAGCAGTAGCGTAGCTTGCCTAAGACGAATCCTGTATTAAACAAATGTTGGTGGGTAATGTGATCAAATAAAGGATAAATGGGGACTTTGTAGCCCGGAGGCTCGTATATATGATACGGCGGTAGACTACGTCCCTGCAGCTAAGTAAATGTTCACAATATAAAAAAAGAATATAAGTATCCATAGTACCGGCTCTGCTTAGTTTGGGATCAGATGACCGTGTGTGGATCGTCCGAGAATATTATATAGATATTATTATCAAATTACTATCTAAAACTGTGAACTTCAACTTCAATGAAAAATCTTTGACCATTTCGTAGAAACTAGATATTATATCTATAAGGACGACCTTGCTCCGAGGAGAATAATAGAAGATATCATCACAGAATATAAATCACTTTTATTACAACACACTTTGTACACTGAATATACACGACTACAATAAATTAGATAAATCAAATTCACAATAAACAGTTACTTCCAACTCTTAACAGTCTCGTGGTTGACACCCGAATACCCTCACAATACTACCGACCATGCTTTTATCAGAAAAATCCCTACCCCAAAACTAAACCCCCAAACGACTCGCCACGACCAATCACAGCCCGCATCAGTTCTCTTTAATGCGGCTCCGTGATTGGCCGGCGGCGGCGCTACGAATTAATTGCAGAGTCTATGACTAACTTCCGCTTCTGTCAGTACTCGAAAAGTAGTTACCAGTATATTAAAATATTAAACAATTAAAATAAAGTATTAAATAAGTAGCGATAAATCTCTACAAAATTGCAAACCCTAACAATCGACCATCCTGACGACGTGTGCGTCCCCGCACACGACCCAGGTGGAACCCTAACAATCGGTGTCGAGTACATGGTCAGCAGCACGAAGGTCCATTCTAATACAATCAATTGAACATCAACAATTTGTACAAACTATAGTTTAGAACCTGTTTTATTTTTATCTTATTTACATCATGTTATGTACATGTATTTTACATTACTATAAACTTCGTTAGTTAATTAGATAATTCCATAATAATTCCATTCCTTTTATTTTATTAAAAACAAATGTATCATTTATCTAATTGCTATTAGGAAAACTGTACACTTATATTGTAAACATCTAGTATTCCATTCTATTCTAATTTATTAGACAACGAGTCGAAACCACATCAAAATATCAATATGTACATATATCAATAATTGCTGTTAGGAAACTGTACACTTTTATTTCTATTCTAATTTATTAGACAACGAATCGAAACCACATCGAAATATCAATATGTACATATATGGACTTACTCAGGTCCACGAAAGACTGGTGACTGGCACACCAGCGCAAGCCGATCGATTGCTTCACACGGCGCAGGTGAGACTACTTAATGGGATTGGGATCGAATCGAGTCCGTGCAGGACTGCCCAACTACCATTTCAAAATCATATAGACCCCAACTGGCGGATATACAAGACGATCGATTACTTGATACCGCACAGTGGGACAATGCATCGTGGTGGCTCACACAAGCCGATCGATTACTTGTGGAGACGCACCATCGTGGCACCGAACGTATCAAAATATGGCACGATCGATTCGATACCATACATGACCGCCCGACTACCAATTCGAAACACCAACTGGCGGCACAAGCCGATCGATTACTTGATACCGCACAGTGGGTCGATGCATTGTGGTGGCTCACACAAGCCGATCGATTACTTGTGGAGACGCACCGTCGTGGCACCGAACGTATCAAAACGTGGCACGATCGATTCGATACCATGCATGACCGCCCGACTACCAATTCGAAATCAGATTAACACCAACGGCGTGCACAAGCCGATCGATTACTTGAGACGGCGCAGTGGGCCGATGCGCACAAACCGATCGATTGCTTGTGATTTATCTGGAAAGATACAAAAGACCTTCTGTAGCAACATTACTCTTAATATCTCATATTATACACACAAAATTACGGATTCAAATTAATTACTATCATTACTATTCTACTACATTAGCTTTAGATTCATTTTCGTGAACTTCTATTTCACCTATGTATTTCCAAGGCCTGCTAGTTTATAGTTCGTTTTGCATGCGTGCTAATCCACAAAACATTAATGACTACAGGGTTCTATAAACGTGGATATGTCCACGTTTATAGCTTTTTGCTTTGCCCATCACTGTTAAAGCAGGGTTTATATTTCTGTCCTCTTATCTATCCTATCTTGAACCCCATTTCGAATAACGGAAACCGCTATTAAGGAGAGTTTGATAGACTATCACGTTAAGAATAGAGCTTTATCCCATTCATGCTGGCACCAAATAACACCTCTGAATCACATACACCTATGTTTTATTTTTTTTGCGTTTTTAAGTTTCCAACAAACTCTCCCCAAAAGCCGAAATCAATCTTTCTCATCATTTTGTTTAGTTCGTTTAGCGATTCAAGGATAGTACGATTGAACCCTTCCAACTAACCGTCAACACCGACTAAACAGTGTTCAAATCTTATGAAAGCATGTGATGCAGAATAACTACAGCGATCGCTTGCCAAGCGATCCCCTGATCGACCCCAATTGTGTAACTTATAATCTTCAAAAACGAACACAGATTGTTTGTTTTCTTGACAGGTATAATCAATCAGGTAAACACACCCATAACTACAAGTAGGTGAGTATAACCTCCCTTAGATCTTACGAAGGGCCCAAGGTGGTCAACATGCAAACGGCACCACTACTTTTGTTTTTGTGAAATTGCGGAGTAATTCGCTTTTAAGTTATGTTTTTTTTTTTAATAAGAGAATTCTATGCAAACGTTTATACCTTTTTTTTTATTTGCCAATACATAAATCGCTTCTCATTTTATTAATACTTTAATCGTATATACCAACGATATTGTACCGTAATTTTAATTTTATTTACATTTTTTTTTGTGGCCCTACACGGTCCATAATTATACTTAGCTTTAAGCTACCAATTTAATAAATAACCACCCAATAACCACCTTGTAAATATTATGGAATGTAATAAACGATATGAATCTATTAATTTTAACATTATTTTCTGACGAACCAGGATTGTCAGTTCTAAGGTCTTCTTTTGACACTGAAATATTCAATGTCGCCGTGGTTCATACCTGTTCATACGACACAGTTGCCACACCGCATCCCTCAGAACTACCCATCGAATACTGCTATTATTACCATGTACATAACATAATACTTGACAGTCTTTTAAAACTTAGTTATTTATGTAATTTAGGCACTTTTCATCACAATCGCTGTTAATACTTTTGATCCTACAGATTGGTCTCCCAGTTGGACAGTGCAACCAGTAGTCACTAAAGTTTGTTATTACACTCAGAAATTGGTCAGAAAAGGCTTCCACATTGACGGCTACGGGATTTCGCGGTAGCTTATTTGGCGACATGGCTCACTTTAGAACCAGTCCTATGTTACAGAACAATCGACCTCTTGCAAAGTTTACACATATAGACATCTACTAAAGGTTCTCGGAATTAACCCCGGTACAGAAATGTGGAATGCAGCTCACTAACCGGTAATTATTAAAATACGGTACCTAGCAGATAACCCTAAACTTTCGCAGAAAGAAAATCACAGCTAAACTTTACAACTGAGTAGAGGTTCTTCGCTTCTGCTAAAGTCTATGATATAGTATAGTAAGCGACGATATGCTTGCTCTACTCAGAAATCGGAACCCAGCTATCAACCCAACTTATTGTAGCAGTGCATGCTAGACGTCGAGCCAGCACCGAATTAGACGTAGAACCTAACGCCGCAGGGATCCGTACTCACTATCGAATTTCTGCTCAACGTAGAGCTGACCGTTAAACTATTAGACCCTCGTGGCGGTAGTGTTGCTTAAGCAAATTTAGTGAACACGAAAACTTGACAAGCCACTGTCGTAGCATCGAGCTCGAGCCCTTGCTGCTTAGAGAACAGCACTACGGGTAATACCGACGACAGGCCTGTGCAGCTAGTAGAGGCATTTAGTCTTCAATGACAGGAATAAGATAATTTCAAGTTAACAGCCGATAATCTATGCACATCCTAAATGACCCATCCCTTTTACGAACAAGCAAAGACTAGCTTGAGACGGGCCTTCGCGTTCGTGATGGGACAACCTGTTTGAGTGGTAACTATTCAACTCGTGATGTTTGCGAGTCCTAAATTATGGAGGGACGTCGACAATATTTAGAGTTTCAGTATGTCTAATAGACGTTGCTTATCTTCAGACACACGAGCCTGATTATTATAATGCTGTGCTTGTGACTACATTTGACGGTGGTCCCGTTATGACCTTGTCAGAAAATTGCACTATCCCCACGACAAAATACAAAATCTATCAAGATCCGACATATGGCTGATGATTGCACTATCACAACATCAACACGTCCGCACTTAACTTGATACGTCCTTTAGACATGTGTTACTGTTTCTACTCTCATGTGTACTATTCAGTTGCAATGCGTTTTTTTTTTTTTTTTTTCATAACTGCTACTAAATGGTAGATCAATCAGCCAATACCGTGGCTGAGCCGTACAACCCAAAGACATCGACTGATCAAGCCGTAAGGGAACATTCACTCATTTGTCTAACTCAGGTTAAGGAGAATTTATTACCTACATCAAGAAATTGCAACTGAGTCAAGTTTTTATAAGCGATTAAGTATGTTCGTGCAATTCACCACCCCCTGATACAACTTGGGCAGTAACGTCTATGCATAGTTGAGGTAATAACATACCCAGACTTAACAAAGGACCATGCCCATAGTATGGAGCTGAAAGTCAGCTGTGCAAATTGCACTATGTCACAAGATAGCATATACATACTGCTAAAAAGTTATCTAGATTTAATGTTATGATATTGGACATTAAACATGATAATTTCCTACTGGTTTTTTTTTACTTTATCGTTCACAGACAGCATTGCTATTAGTTTTTCACTAGGAACTTCATGATCACATAAGCTAAGCCAGATCAGTGTTCTTTTATATACTTATATGTATGTTATCAGACAAACATGTCAGTTATGTGGAATTATCTAGTCTGTCCCCATTGTATAATGTCAATATGTATGTGAAAACAATTTGGTTAGATACACTGGTACTGCAATGTTAACAAGAACGTCTTATTATTATTATTTTTTATCTAGTGCTTCATATGATTTAAAATTAACAACATAATTCTAATTTTATTTATTAGAGCAATCTTGTAATATACTTTCTCTGGGCATTTCTGGGGCACAGATGGACATTGTCCTTTGTAAAACCGATGAGAGATGATTAGACAAAGTCCTAATTTTTGCACAACATATCCATTTGTTAAAGTGGAGTCACTGCCAAAGGGTACAAAGGCGGTGAAGAGTCCTATTTTCCGTACTTCATTCATAAGTTTTGAGTAACGGCTCGGCTATTCCGACTTAATTAAACCTATACATGTCGCTTTTTGCAATGCATTTTAATAGATTTAGGACAGCACCAGTAATTCATATTGGGGAACTTACTGGGGAACAGTCAGCAACAGGACTGATGATATTTAATGCCACAAAGATATTGCAAGAGCAGATCAGGATATGAGCATCGCGATGCCAGAGAGCCAGACCTCAAAGTTCGATACTTATATCTGCGAATAATACAATCTACCGCACGTTTTCCCTACAATATCACGTTGATTGTGTGTCAATTCTTCATAATAAACCTCGTACCTACTCCTTCGTCCTAAGACTCCTAAGTAGCCCCCCTTCAAGACATAAGACCCGGCTATGTTCTGCTCGAAAGGAAAAGCAAACAGTAATTTCTCTTGCCATTCCTACCAGGTCAATAGAATCGAACTACCAGACCTCGGCCAGATCCTAGAACTTCAAAGTACCAAAATCAGTGATAGTTCTATCACCCTCCCGTATAGCGATGCACACTTGGTAAACAAATCATTAATTTAACAAAGTATGCATGCGTTGAGTTCAAGGATCCAAAATCTAATATTATATAAGGTTTTTGCGTCCTGGGAAGATGCAACACCATCCCTAACGCATTTAAAAATATCGAAAACATTTTTTTTTTTTTTGAAAATGAAGGACTACGTGACCTGTTAGATTGTCCCGCGTCGACACGTGGCTCTGTGCTACCGGCAGTCAGCGGACCGATTGCGATGGCTCCTTCCACGACGGTCGTTGTCCCGCCGTGATTGTGAACGCTGATTCCGATCCACCTTAGTCATCCTCGTGGCCGTCATTCCGTAGCTCACGCTCGACTCGCAACAAAAAGGTTGTGTGAATATTATGTTACAGACTTACACGTGTATCGTATTATGACGGTAGCTTGTAAATATTAGAGAGCATTTTATATAGGCAAGCTAAAATTACTACCTATGTAGTTAAAAGAAAACAGATTGACGACTACCTAACACAATCACTGCCATACACTGTAGGAATATTTTGGTATCAGGTCACCCAATAATAACCGATGAGACCATAATACATTACTAATACTGCAATCTGACACTAATACTGCGCACTTCAGATATAATTCGATACAATACAGACACTGCTATCATCTTCCATATTATTCCATATCATGCAAGAAATAAATACAATCTCCCAATTATATTATTAGTTATAGACTATTCCGAAACTGTTACATACCTATGTATTTTTTTATAAGAATACAATTGGTATGGATGTATCTGTCAATCATTGGACTACCTATTGAAATTTCTCCGTCTTACCGTCAGCTGTTTTTATTTGCAGAAAATAGCGGATTATACTTATACGGTTTAAGACATTTATTTTCGCAAAAGATTACAAGATAATCACTTACAGAGAAAATACAAAATATAATATACGAACAGTTTGATTTGCTCAATTAGCGTTGTACATAAAAATAGAGGGTAGGTACTTTAAAAATATTTAAACATTTTTATTTTTCCAGGTATTGCGGGTACCTTCAAATTTCATTTAGAAATCACAATGCACGATGATAAATTTTAAGCAGCAAACCGATATAGAAAAACTACAACGCGTAGAGATAAATATCAATTCAAACTAATTCAAAAGACAAAGATTACTTAATTCAAAACACTTCTTGTCTAAAAATTGTAGATTTGGGCGTGTACTTACGTTTTGTTGAAGTTAGTTGCGATAGCCACTTCTGATCTATAAGGACGACCTTGCTCCGAGGAGAATAATAGAAGATATCATCACAGAATATAAATCACTTTTATTACAACACACTTTGTACACTGAATATACACGACTACAATAAATTAGATAAATCAAATTCACAATAAACAGTTACTTCCAACTCTTAACAGTCTCGTGGTTGACACCCGAATACCCTCACAATACTACCGACCATGCTTTTATCAGAAAAATCCCTACCCCAAAACTAAACCCCCAAACGACTCGCCACGACCAATCACAGCCCGCATCAGTTCTCTTTAATGCGGCTCCGTGATTGGCCGGCGGCGGCGCTACGAATTAATTGCAGAGTCTATGACTAACTTCCGCTTCTGTCAGTACTCGAAAAGTAGTTACCAGTATATTAAAATATTAAACAATTAAAATAAAGTATTAAATAAGTAGCGATAAATCTCTACAAAATTGCAAACCCTAACATATCCAATAGTATTCAATAATAATATAAATAAAATAATAACTTAATATTGTTTAAGCAATCTAAAAAAAAGCCATTATTGTTTAAGTGCTATTATTGTTTAAGTATGCTAACGATCCGAAAAAACTCCTTGAACTGCCCCTAGGCCATTAGTACAGCAGTCAAATTAAGGTTTCTGCACCATTTATTATTTATTTCATCCCAAAAACAAATAATGAAAAGGGTCAGTCTGTCGTTTTCAGATAAATCTTCGTAGAACGCTTTTACAGTTATACGACGCTTTTTCACATAAATAATTTATTCTAACAGGAGTCAGAAATACCCACCAAATGCACAGCTTGTGTGTGTTTTTATGTTTCTCTTTCGTTTTCAATGTTGTTAATCTCTTATTTAATTTTAATTCTTATTATAACCATTTATTTATCTTTTAACTATTATTTTACATCTATCTATATACTATATAAAAGAAAGTCGTGTTAGTTACACTATTTATAACTAAAGAACGGCTGAACCAATTTGGCTGAAAATTGGTGGGGAGGTAGCTTAGAACCAGGAGACGGACATAGGATACTTTTTTTATCAGGTTAACGCATCGATAATGGGTTAACGTTAACGTTAGGTAAAGTCATTAAATAGATGGGTGAACCGATATGTATGAAATTTTGCTTGCATATCGGGTAGGTCTGAGTCAGTCAGTCCGTCTCCTGGTCATAAAGTATATTTTATGATTGACGAGGATATATAGAACGAGAGGAGAGTGCAAGAGAGGAGAGAGAGGGAGAGGGGTTTCGAGGAGGGGGTGATTGGGTGAGGGATCTGGGGAGTTAGGCGGAGCAAGGGGGGAGTGAGAGGGAGCAATTTGGAAGAAGAGAGAGGGGGAGAGGGTTCAGAGAGGGGACAACGGGGAAAGAAAGAGGGGGAGTGTGACGAGGACCGAAGCAGGAGGGGGAAAGAGAGAGGAGAGAAAGAGCATACAATTAGATTTTCCTTATAAGAGAGAGAGATGGAGAGAGATAAATCAAGGGAGGAGGGAGAAAGGGGGAACAAAATGTAATAAAAGCGCGGGTCGGCTAGTTTTAAATATAAATATAAAAACAAGTAAGTACATTTCTCTCTCTCTCCAACTTAAGAGCTGGGCTCTTGTCGGTGAAGCAATTTCCAATCTGATCTATTATATGCTTTCATTTTGACCTCCTGATACGACATTCCACCCACTTTTTCTGCTACTTGCTTCATAAAACTTCGTCTGGGTCTTCCTCTTCCCCTTTTCCCTTCTATTTTACCTTCCACTATCGTTTTAAAGAAGGTGTCGTGTCGTATCAAGTGGCCAATCATCTTTCCTCTCATAATCTCAATAAATCTTGAAATTTCTCTTTCTTCATTGACCAGTTCTAAAACTTCCTCATTCGTCTTCCTTTCTGTCCAACTTATTCCCTCCATTCTTCTCCAACACCACATCTCGAATGCTTCCAACCTTTCTCTATCCTTCTGTGTAAGGGTCCATGCCTCACTGCCATACAAAGCGATGCTCCAAATATATGTCTTAATGAGCCGTTTTCTTATAGCAGTTGCTATCCTGGCTTTGAACAAATGTTTCTTGCAATTGAATGCCCTTTTAGCCATTGATATTCTAGCAATAATGTCAGGTGTTGATCTAGAATCGTGAGTTATTTGACTACCTAAGTATTTAAAATTCTTTACTGTTTCTACTGAGGTGTTATTCAAAGCAATTTGTCGGTTGGATGATGGAAATTTAGCAGTTGTTAAGATTTTAGTTTTTGTTATGTTAAGTACATTTAACAATATAAAAAACCGCTTCCAACCGGCGGCTGCGGGAACAGGGTCCTAGCAGACGGTGGTCAAGGATCCAGAGAGGAACTTCCTCACAATGCGTGCCGTTTCCAATGGCACTGCCTTCTGCATCTGGCCCTTATCTAGCCGTCTAACGTGAGCCTCTTAAGATATTTGTCGAGGCTCTTGGCCATAAGGCCATGAGCGGAAACGACTATAGGTAGGTACAATGATTGCGTTATCAATGTCCCACATATCGACAACCTTGTGCGCAAGATATTTACATTGTTTATCTTTTTCCGCCTTCACGAGGTCCTCATCATGGGGTACAGTGACGTCTACAATCATAATTATTATTATTATTATACGCAATTTAAAAGAAATTGAGGTTAATTATTAAATATCTCACATATTTGCCTACAAAAGACGTTACCGCAAGTCATTAAGGTTTTAAATACAGTATTCTATAATTCCCTTAAATTTTAATGAAGCCTGTTAAATATTGGTGCAAGTACAAGTTACAATCCAAGTAATTACAAAGAAATCCAATGTTTTACTTAAAGGACCATTCCGTTTGCCCTCGGGAGAACTACAGAGCAAATTGACTCGAACTCTTAATTAAGGTATCTGTAAAGTTTTTATTACAGTTTACAATGTTATTAATAGGTACCTTTCACGACCATTTGTTCCATACCTTTAGGATCGCAAATTCAGATGAAGTACTAGATCTAAGAGGTTTTAAGTACGTTGTTAATTACCTATACTATGCGTTTCAACTAAGAATGTGACTGCCATGATGATCGCGACTGCGGAACTTCACTCGGTTTTTACAATTTTTGTACCGGCAGCAGCGTAAACACAAAATGAAAAATTCGCCCCGGTTTTGATTATTTATTGTAGGTTTATTCTTATTTATCTTATTTTGCAATCTATTTTTGTTTAAACATCATTTTTAGTAATTATATATTTGAAATGGCAAGATGGCGACCACCTTCTTATTTGAAACGCATAGTACTTTACTTACACTAACTAAAAAAAACTAAGTGACATAAGTGACTGTCCAGCGGGCCTAACAAGACCACATTAAGCATTTCATCTAAAAGGAATTCGTATTTTGCATTTCCCGCAATTCCTCTAATTTTCCTTAAATGGTGAATCATACTCGTTCCCATCCTCAGGGGCCTAATAGAAATGTGACGAGGTATGCCCCTGCCAGGAGGCTCGTGGGTCGCGGAAACATAGGACTCTGTGCGACCCTACTAACCGCCACTCCCACCATCCTATCGATCCCTTACTATAAGTTAAACAAGTTACCATCGATAGTTATTTCCGTTTCAATAATAACATACAGTTGGCCTTTTGGAGAAGCTCAGAGTCACACAACGAGCTATGGAGAGAGCTATGCTCGGAGTTTCTTTGCGCGACAGAATCCGGAATGAGGAGATTCGCCGAAGAACCAAGGTCACCGACATAGCTCGTAGAATATGCAAGTTGAAGTGGCAGTGGGCCGGCCACATCGCTCGAAGAACCGATAACCGTTGAGGAAGAAAGGTTCTCGAGTGGCGACCACGAACCGGAAGACGCAGCGTAGGCAGGCCTCCCACTAGGTGGACTGACGACATTGTTCGCATCGCAGGAAACCGGTGGATGCAAATAGCAAATTGTCGTTCATTGTGGCGGTCTAAGGGGGAGGCCTTTGTTCAGCAGTGGACGTCTTCCGGCTGGTGATGATGATGAATAACATATTAGCAGCTTACTGTTGGTTGTTCAATGTCAGAGTTTTAGTTTTCGTTCCATTTCGGAGATTTATCGCGAGATATCGATGACTTGATCGGTGATTTTAACTTATAGATAACGATACATAGGATATTAGGCCCAGCAGTAAATGCATAACCTGGCCTCCGCTCCCTCGGAGACTGGGTACCTTTTGAAGGTTTCCTCTTTGACAGCAAAAAAAAGTCATATTTGCTGTTAATGCTGCCATACGAATAAAAATTAAACCGTAACTTACACCTACTCATATTATAATGATTCACCGAAAGTCGCCTTATTAGACTCACAGGTCAGTACCACCACTGCGGTGATATATGTATATATTGGCGCAAGGCAGGCAGCAGAGTGGATACAATGTTCCTTCGAAAAATAATCCTTGGAAAATGACTTGGCTTAAGAGACAATAGACGTATCAAGTTACGAGAACAGCCTAACATAACTATCCATGTGGAGGTGGTTTGCATATAATCAGGCGTAGGTATGACCTATATTGTCGGGAACATTTTTACGACTGATCTTGTTTGTCTAGCGAACAAGATGAGTCGTGATAGGTAGGTACTGGTGAAGTCCGATTTATAAAATTCATGGGCAACTGTTTTCCTTTTCAGTTTAGTGTAATTTAATACTAAATATAAAGTGTTTCCAATAGAAAATTGAATCCTACTCAAACTGAATGTAGGCCAACAAAGATAACCATGTTACTGAACGCTTAGCTTGGTGCATTTCCAATCAAGGGCAGTTGCCTCGCATGGGACTTCGTTCTCTAATACCAATAACCGGACCATTATAAAAGAGCTGAGCAGTTCTCTTCCATGACCCGGATTATATTACAAACTAGCTTTTGCCTGCAACTTCGCTAGCGTGTTGTCAGTATTAAACGAAAGAATTATATTTATAGTACTTATTTGATAACATGAGCATTTTTTAGTTCGGGATGTATTATAGTTGCCCTTTGGTATCCAAAACAAAAATATCTAAATACGTTTAACTTATCCCAGGGTCACAATCTACAAACATTGTGAAGAAAAATTCAAGAGTATAGCAGTTTCAATTTTTGAATTAAATCTTCTCGAACAAACAGACAGACATAAATTGATTTTTGGTTCATGGTGACATAATGCTGGAGCGGGTGCTAGTAGAGACTGTCGAGAGTAGTACTTGTATAAACATTTTCGGACTCGGCAGACGGCTTTTCCTACTCGTAGTTTAACCTATTAAATCCAAGTCAATCGAAATCGATCAAAGTCGATATAGCTTTTCATAGCATCGCTTAAGTAAACTTTTACGTTTACCTACGTACTAATTTTCTGGACCTCCTTCACCTAACATTTTTACTTGGACCTACCTACTAAAGGTAAGTACCACTAAGGCAAATTACATTGAAAGCCATCATGTACCTGGTATACTTGATACATTCAAAAATTAACAAAATTTATGCCTATATTTATTTATGTTAATATTTATTTATGCTGGAACCCCTATTATTTTTCGGGATATAAAGAGCCCTTAAATTACCCGTAATATAAAGGTAAAAGCCAAATTACATTACATCCAGCTTTCACATTACTCTTAAATAAAAAGAAATAGATGGTGCTTTTCATTGTCCTGCAGGAACTCTATTATTTTTAGGGATTCATACCTAAAAGGTAAGAAATAAACCCTTATAGTCTGACTTCGTCTGTCCGTCTGTCTGACTGTCTGTCACCTGTATATATTTCAGGAACCACTGACGCTATCGATTTGAAACTTAGAACAGTTTTAGATCTTACTTACCCAACCTTACCCACTTGCGATGAGGTTGGGTATGAAAGATCTAAAACTATTTTAAGTTTCAAATCCACGAAGTCTCACTATAAGGGTTCCTTTTTTACCTTTTAGGTACGGAACCCTAAAATGTACAAAATACATATAAACCTGCAGGAACTACCAACCCCTATATTTTGTGGATAATAAATTATTAATAATAGTGCTAGCACATCGTGTTAAGTACCGGACACAGGTGACTTAATATTTCTTTAGGGTCGGCAAGGCGCTGGTGATTCTTCTAGTATTGCTAGCGTCCATTGACTGCGGTGATTGCTTACCATCAGGCGGGCATGTGGCCCGCCTGATGGTATGTATCATGTTTACCACCTTGCTGGTTAAAAAAACACGTTTCTGTTTTAAATTTTCAAAACTTTATACATACCTACCGTGAGCATAATAGCACCAGTGGTTGAAATAAACAAGCGTCGACAATTAACCAATTATCTGCCGGAAATCTACATCGCTCACCCTCGATTCCCTTGTTATTCTAATTGAGATAGAAAGCCTTTGTTTGAATTTCATCAATTATTGGCAAATTATTGCTCAACACACTGCTGTTGACAATGGGAAAAATTATTGACTGATCAATTTTGATGTAAGTTTAATAGATCAACGTATTGTAAATGTGGTTTGGTTTAAAGGTAATAAAAATATTGTATCTGTTATATCTGAAAATATTCTAGGAACTATAATAATTCACTATAATAATTCTACTATAATATTTGTGTAAATACATCGAGTAAAAAAATCGAATCAACAAATCTCGTAGAAAAAATATCCTAATGTAATTTATTAATGAGTTTTGTTCCCGATATCTGGATCCCATATAATAATAATGTCATGTTAGCGGACCCACTCTTTGCCACATCTAACGTAAGCACTTCTTGACATTTTTATAATCATCATCATAATCAACCCACATCAGTCCATAGCTGGACAAAGGCTTTCCCCAAGGCACGCTCATGAGCCCGATCCTTTGCGCTCCTCTTCCAGTTACTACCAGCCACCCTGCAAATGTTGTCGCTCCATCAACTCAATTCGACTCCTATCTAGAACTAGTTTATCCTAATCCCACAGCCAATTCAACTGGCTAATTCTTTGAGCTATGTTGCAATGTTGGTTTGGTTCCCTTGCGAATTCTCTTGCGTTTCTTATCGTATTCGATTCTTTAGTACAGGGACACTGAGCATAGCACTCTCCATAGCCCGCTAAACGACCTAGAGTTGGTGGACTAGTAGTGCCGTGAGACGGATTGATTATGCAGATTTAGTTTTATAAAACGAATATTTTATTATCATTTAAGGTAAATGTGCCGGAAGCTTATAATGTTAAAATCCATCAAGCCATTTAGGCTACAGGGCTACAGATTATAAAAAAAAAAAATATACTTACCAACCAGCTTATAACAAATGTAGGAAAAAAAAAACCTCCTGAGACAGGGTAAAATGATGAAAGATGAATGAACTCTAGAGCTAAATTACGAACATTATATTTCGTGGTTAAAGGTTTCGCTTACAGTTTATTATATACGACATTATTATATTATTATTGTGTCAGATGACAGTTATCAATTGTTTTAAAAGAGTTTATTTATACTAATTAGATGAATATTTTGTAATTTTGCTTAAAGTCGGTAACAAAGTAATTATGCTAATAAAATTCAAATACTTATATCTACAAGTCTTATCATAAATAACCTTTTGTCTGGGTACATACATTTTAATAAGTAAAAGTAAATCCTCTACAGAAGTGGAACGTGTATGAATTTGCAAAGCAGATGTCTCAAGAGGCGCGTAGAAATATAAATATGGAGGCGTTTCTTGCAAATGAAGATGGTACGGCAAAGTAGACCGGATAATATTAGATATTGAGTTACGCTTCTTTTCCCAAAAAAAGTTGGTATCGGTTAAGCTGTGTGATATTGTATAATATATAAAATAGCTAATATTTATATAATTAATCAATAGACCAGATAGTCTCCTTACAAAAAAAGCTTATTTACATTAGTTTAGAACTCTGTTTTAAAATACTGTTTCAGTAATACCATAACATAACCGATTTCGTGGTTGGAGAGAATAATGGTAGAAAATACATTTTGCATAATGTTATTTCTCAAGGCTTCACGTTTCACGAACATCTACACTACACGTTGGTGCGTGCTTCGATTTAGCAGGCCCGGGGTGTAAGTAGGTAATTATTAAGAAAGGTCATATTTTCTTTGAGAAAAGTATCACATTAGGTGAGTTAAAGTAAAAATTAGGATTAATTTTTATTAAATTTTAGACAAATATACTTATGTATGCTTAGTTACTCCTGAAGTTTTTAAATCTCACGCTAAGGACACCATACATCCTCATCGAGTCCCTCGAGGAGTTCGTCCCAAGACTGGTCCCTGGCGCTCTTAATGGCGTTTTGGAGTGCCTTGGTGGACACTGGCTGAATATGCCCTGTGGTCCCTGGGCACCTACCTCTTCCGCTTGAGCTCGCCTTCTCTTTCTGGCCCTGGTGATCTGTCGGCGGCTTTGCAGGCAGACCGCGCGAAGTTGTGTGATCTGTGGCGACCACCAGCGGGCCTAAAAAGACATTAAGCATTTCATCTAAATTGCATTCTCAGCAGATTCTTCGCAATTCCTGTAATTTTCGTAAAATCACTCACATTTTAGGTCAATCATACTCAAATCATTTATTAGTACTAAAAGCAGACTCACATTTGATGTTAATGATGCCATACGAATGAAAATTAAACCGTAACTTACTCATATTATGATTCACCGAAAGTGGTCTTTTTAGCCCCGCAGTACACAAGGCTACGCTTGGGTCAGTTGCCTCGGGGCATCAACGCATCGCAGATCTGCCACCAGATCCAGGTACACATCGTAGTCGGCAAGGGACCTATTGGGAGAGACGTAGCTGTCCACTATGATCATGATGCCCCATCCGACTACGACGAAGCCCTGCCCTCCCTCCAGTAGGGTGCAGGATGGGAGACCCTCTCTTCCTCCCCAATAGAGCATCACGGAACCCAGGTTGTCTCCCACTAGCAATTTACTTTACACAACCTGTCTGGCACAGACTAAGTATTTAGCAGAAAAATTACAATTTAAAAGTGCAACTGTTAAATCTATTTGAATTACCTATGTATTTCTTTCAATGAGACAGTAAGCTAACCTAATGTTCATATCTTAGGTTACTAACTGTTGGAGAACTTAAAAATATTTTAAGAAAATTGGTTTAAACCCGAGCTTTACAACTTAAGGATACAGCAAAAACTATGTAGATAACGTAGTTAAATATACCTTTTTAAAATAATAATAATATATCTTTATTGATCATAAAATTGTAACAACTAAAGGTAGCCCTGTCTCCTAAACTAGGATCAGTATGTTAGAAGACAGTTCTTCCCAAAACAAGTGATACCTCTGTTCATTTCAGACTTATTTCTAAAATAGATATAATAGATGATTACCGAGTATGTTTATTTGAATTGATTTTATTACATGAATCATAACATGTTATAAGATGCATGTTAATATCTTTATTATGATTATTCCTATAGGTGGTAGGTTCCTTAAACAAGAGAACGTCCAGTAGCATCATATTCTGCCGCAAAGCAGCAATGCGTCAGGCAGAATTGAAATATCTTTATTAGCTTGACATTAAACTGATTTGGGGCACATTTGGATCCACCTCTTTTGGGTATATTATGCATTTTTTTTACATCTAATTGTCCTTCTACTTATTGTCTTTTGTATTTGTGTAACTGTGTTTGATTGTGGTGCCCAAAAATGTTTTCTTCTACCTTTTCTTTTTCAATGTGCAAAGATGTGAAGTTATGTTGTTGTAATATAAAGGGCATAGTGCCCTTGTGAAATTACCAGTATCGAGAGACCTATTTGGTCTCTCGATACTGGTACTGATGTTTTGGATGACGAGCGGTAGTACACTGAGGTCTCATACCATCAACAAACATTCAGTGTCTGTAACCCCTGGGCCACGAAAGTTATCGCCCCGCTTGAGGCAGCTATTAGCAACAAGCGTAATTTCCAACTAGAGGGCCATAATAGTTGCAGCAGCCGCTGAGAGGCTGTCCATTACTGAACAAAGGCCTCGCCTTAGAAGGGAGGAGTTGCCATAATCTCCGTGCTTAGCAGGCGTGTTGGGGATCGCAGTATAGGTGGTAGGTAATCCAATTGAAAGACGCTGCTGCCCGTCTTCTTATTTTCTCTTAGTCGCCTCATACGGATACCCAATCAATGGGTGGAGATGGGTGGGCGCTATTCTTACCCGGAAACCCCACGGGTAAAGAAAAAAGTGGGGCCATAAGCCTTAAAGTAAATTCGATCTGCGCTGCAAGCGTTAGCGTAGAGCGTTAAAATCAAAGTCTATAATCAAATTGATGCTACCAGGAAGAGCCGTCATTAAACTTCAGAGACAAGGGTTTGGAGCATTTCTTGCGTCGCGGTTGTGAAATAATAGAGTATTACGTCTATTGTGCGGATAGAAATTACACGGGAATTCGTGGCGTAACATGAGCAGAGCCTACAAAAGGCTTAATGATACATACTCACGGGATTATAAAAGGCAAAGGTAGCTAGATGACTGCTGGTTATTGTGTTATTCGGAACAGTTCTTATTGAGAGTAACATAGTTTGTTTAAAATAGAGTAAACGATTTTTAATGTGTACACTCGTAATTATGTTATTGATTAATCAGTGAGTATTTTGTCAAGAATTGACTTACTGTATTAGTGTTCATGTAATAGTTAATATTATATCAATATTTTTCTTTGTTCCAGGGTGCAACAAGTATTCTCATGTGTTCATTCACACTGACGAGATCATCTTTGTTAACCAGGTTAGTTCCTCCGTTAATTACTAGTCGTCTATTCATTTGTCGTGTTTATATATCTGGTTAACACTTTTGGGATTAGATGGCCTTGTATTTGTGTGTGTGTATGTGGGTGTGCTAGCGTGTGTGTGTGTGTGTGTGAGTGTGTGTGTGTTTCAGGATATTATTATTATATTTGTGGGAAAATGAATTATTTAGTTATAAAAACTAACCAATATATTTTATAAAATTAATTCATTAAACGAAAAATACATATTATATCATGTTAATTCACACCGAAACATACTATTTACTAAAAATTTTGTTTCGTACTTAAACGATGGCTCTCGATTCGTTGCTAATTAATGACCAAATGTTTACTAACGACCTAATAGGCTACTAATGAGTATCTAAATTATTTTACATTTTGCTTTATGTAGAGAAATTTATAGGAACTTCCTCCTATAAATTTCTTTAACAAGATTAGTAAGAAAATGTACAAGTAAGCGTAGTAATTATCTATACAGGTTGTATATGATACTATATACAATTTCCTGTATAGATAATTATTAGTTTCCGCCCTGTGAGAAGTTAATGAGTACCTACATCGTATACCTTTAGAAATATTGTAAAATGTATACCTACCTATAGACTTGGTAAAAATGGTCAAATATTGGCAAGAGTCACTTTGAATACCTAGGCCTGAAATATTTGACCATTTACAACTATTTTAAATAGTAACATATACCTACTTTAAATACGTACAGCGTTTTATAACGGTGCACGTTTTGATTCTAAAATTGTACCTGGAAAAAGGCAATAGGTCTACTAAGCGGTGCATTTCTGCTTCACCTCGGGGCGTGCTCTAGCGAGCGTCTGGCGCTAAAGAGACTCTGGCGAAGGCCCAGACGGAGGAGCTATCAGACACCGGTCTCGGTGGCGTGGCCGAAGGGTTGTACGCATGCGACCTCAACGGCGTGCATCACCCCACTGAGTTTCTTGCCGGTTCTTCTCAGTGGGGGCGCGTTGTGAACCGGTGGTAAACTCAGCCCTCTCTTATGCGACAGCCCAAGCCGAGGCCGTGCCTCCCTGAGGTGCCCTTGAGCTCGTCGCTACTTCTGCCGTTAAGGCTAGAGTGCTTTAAGTGCTCGCCTCCTATTTTCCGGTGAAGTTGTTATGGCCATCGGCGGCCAACAGCGTCTATCATTCCCAAAAAAAAAAGATGGATGGCATACTGCCGCACTCACAATGCCAATAACTTCAATACTGATTAAATCACTTATAGAATCTATTTATTTCGACTGTCGGAGCCGTTTATTTATTTTCGATTATTGAGCAGGTACTTACGAGATAATTGATATTTCTACTTTTTATCTACGTATTAAATATTGCGTATGAAATAACCCTATTCCAAATAAACTATTTAAAAAAAAATAAAAACCGACTTCAAAGTAAATTATCTAAAAAGCATAAAATAACGAAAATATATTGAAGTCGGTGCTAGCACATCATGTTAACTAACACTAGCACCAGCTGACACCGACTTCAATATATTTTCATTATTTTATGCTTTTTAGATAATTTACTTTGAAGTCGGTTTTTATTTATTAAAAATAGTTTATTTAACACTTTTTAGTGACTTATTTTACCAAAATAGGTATCAGCACTATCACGCAACTCGAACGTTTACGTTAGAGTACTTACTGAAAACATAAAAAGTTTATATCTCTTAAACTACTGAACCGATTTTGATGAAACTTATACTCTACCCTAAGTTGAAAAATATTCTAACTATTGCAAAAAGAATTTTCAAAATCGGACTTGTAGTTTCTGAGAAATCCGTGGACAAACCTACATACATACATAGATACATACATACATACACTCATAAAATTTGGTAAATTTGTTTACAAGCCCACATAGACTAACATATATTAATATTACGCATTTTTATCAATATTACATACATACGCGTCGAATAGAGAACCTTCTTTTTGAAGCCGGTTAAAAATGGATTAATGATCATTAACTATAATTGACGTTTGTAGGTTCGGCAGTTAGAGTTTCTCCATGGCGTCAATCAGAGCCTCCGGGGAGGTTTTGGTGGGTAAAATCCCACATAATCCGGCCTCCGCCCCCTCGGAGACCGGGTACCTTTGAAAGGTTTCCTCCTGGATAACAAAAAAAGGTCTACTAAGCGGTAGGACCCTTATCACGAGTCCGTTTAGGTAGGAACTACTGCAGTGTCAGATATTTAGGCGCAACATAAGTCAATAGTTTAATATTAACACACTAACCGAAGACGAAGTAACTTACAGTAAAATGGTCATACTCCTATATTGCAAAAAAATATTTGTATTAGGTACGTTCTAGGATTTTATAGCAAAAAAGAAATGACGTCGATATATCGCATGGATATGCCGTACTATGCCGGGGTGGCACATTTTATAGCGCTCCATGGCACGCCACACAAATGGGATTTGCAATCGAAGCCGATGATACCTACCTGCTGCGCAAGTACACACATATCGAATCTATGTTTTGAGTATAGCTGCGAAAGCCACAGATGACATAAATCACTTAATATTGAATTATCTAGTTAGCCACCGTTAGGAAACAAATAAGTAACAGTAACGACCCGCCATTTGAGGGGTTAGCAGACTTTTATAAAGAAAGTAATTCGCAATCATTGGTAATTCGCATTGGTCTTGACATTTTTTTGTCCACAACCATATACAACTAAAAACTCTTTTAAAATTAAAATATTTTATGTAAGTGTAATGCATACATTACACATACATAAAATATATATGTACTTTAGATGTTTCAATAAAAAGCACACACATCATGCAACATTCACATCTGTTACTATTCCGGTCGCTGGAGATAATCTTAATTAAGGAGAAAAAATAAAATATTTATATTGCACAATTGCAAGCATAAAACCACCCAACACGGTATTGCTTGGCCTATAATAATAATAAATAAATAAAATGTTTATTTCACTAAAAATAGAGTACAATAAGGTCTTACAATAATAAAGTTTCATCTATTTAGCTACTATAAGTCAGCATGTGAAACAACTAAACCGAAGACCTCACGTTCAGCAGTGGGCTTACTACAAACCGTTCAGAGGGCATAGACAAGATACATTTTTTTTTTAATCTTTTTTTTTTTGGGAATGATAGACGCTGTTGTCCGCTGATGGCCATTACAGCTTCACCGGACAATAGGAGGCGAGCACTTAAAGCGCTCTAGCCTTAGACAAGATACAATCGCTTCATAGCGATTCTATTTCTTCATTCGTAAACGCTATTCGTATAATTGGTCACGGGACTTTTCTATTTTATGTCATTAACATATGTTTTTTAGTTTCTACTTTCTATTAGCGTTAACGCTTGTAGAATGTATTGTCTATAGGGCCAGGACCCGTAGCCAGGTTGTCATTCTGCAATACTATACAATAATAGACAATAATATAAATATATACAATAGAAAACAAATAATAATATCTTGGGACAATCCACACACAGTAATCAGATCCCAAACTAGGCAGAGCCTGTACTATAACCAGACAACTGATAAAAATACTTATATACATTTATTTATAAATACCTAGATAAATAACACCTGGGTGTTATTAAGTATCTGAATTCTTGGTGGAAATTGAACTCACGACCCATCGGGTAGCGGCCAGGGTGTCTAACTGCTAGACCAACAGAGGGACTAGACAAGTTGTCGTTCTATTATACGAAACGCTAGATAATAGAAAACAAGTGTATGGAAGTGGCATATCTCTTCACGTAACTTAGCGACAACTTGTCTAAGGCAGGTTAGATTACGTTGTAGGTATTGTTATCTAGCTGAATTGTCTTATGCTTGGAAGTGTTTCTTTTTACTTCAGAAACATTTCTAGTAATTTGTCAAACATCATTTCGTACAGAGCTCAATCGTGCGACTCATATTTGTAATATATTAGTGTTGACATAAACAAACTAACATTAATTTCTATCTAAACAGATTTGGTAGTACGTATTTAGCATATAAAGCATAAAATATAAGGGATTCACCGAATTCCCATATGAACAGCTGCTCCCGTATCCTTTGAAAAGAAAACTTAAGTCGATTTTGTAGGTATGTACGATCCATATTTCCAATAATAACAACATTTCGGGTTTCAATTTCAAATAGCATTTCATTGTTTCACACAACCACACCACGGTTGTGTGAAACAATGAAATCTATTAAGCGCGGTACCAACCCAATAAGACCATGGGTTCTTTTTCCAACCAGGATAAGCAAGAACATGTCTGGCTGGGTGTTAATTGTCTGATTACCTTATACACCAATAACGATTCGGCAAGGTAGATATTTTTGTACTACTAAACCAGTCCATATCTGGTGTTATTTCTTTAGATTTTTAGTTTTATACAATACCTAATAGCTGACCCGCAGCTTCATCACGCTTTTTATAGGTTTACATATAATCAAAGCGTTTACCAAAGAAAATGTAGTGTAATACTTCAGGTAATCAGGATGGTCACAATAATCAACACATAAGCATTTGACGGTCAATTATATTTTATAAACAATCGTGCAGAGTTTCCACTTACAACTGTTCTCAACGACGGTGACAGAATTAATAACTCGAACGTTGTGACACCGGTATATATAGGCAAACAGATAAGCTAATCAAGAGTCATACATATACAAAAACTATTACATATTTAACATTAATTAATACTATTTAGATTGGAGATTTAATTAGGAGAATTATCAATCAATAATACATATAAACCACAACTAATGTAAATATTACTCATAATCAGTATTTTGTTACGCCGGAAGCTGTCAAGCGCACGGCGACATAATTATATTTCATTTAGTTGGTAGTTACAAACAAGTATTTAAACACAAATCAAAATAATGTCATGCTATAGAACAAATTAAATCACAAATATAATCAATATATAATTATCTAGGTGCACAAAGTTGAGCAGGGACCGGAAGTCTGTAACACTCGGCCATCCTGCTTTGCCGTGCCCCACGGCGATCAGTATTACCACTTTCAGCCTAGTTTGTCCCTGATATACAGCATCTGAAAAAAAAAAATACAAAAGCAGAACATCTATCCATGTAGTCGTAACTAATAGGTATTAAGCCTGTAGGCTGCTGCTGCTGCTGCTACTGCTCTATTAATAAACCATAAATTATGTCCCGATCTCAGTTTCTATCATTGCATTCATGAATGACAACATCTATATTCATAATCTGTCCTATATCTATCACCTTTCACAAAGTTTTTATTTATCACACAGCATTTATTTATTCCATATCGCAAAGCTTTAATGAACCCCATATCACATAGCATTTATATATCCCTTATCACCCACTTTTTTTCATATCACACTTCCATATCACACAGATTTTTATCACATTGCATTTAATTAACCCCTTATCACTCAGCTTTTTATTTAACCCATATCTCACAGAATTAAAGATTATTTCATATCAATGTAGCAGTTTATATATATGTATGTATGTATATATACCTATAAATTTATCCATGTATTTATTTATATAAATATATATATATATATTACATAATTTATTTTATATTTAATTATAATTTATTTATATATTTAATTTATTTATTTATTACATAATTTACTTTGTATTTTTGTATGTAGTAATGTGTTGTACACCTGTTTGTATCCCCAACAGTATTTAAATTTTTCTCCAAATTCTCCATCACTCAAAGGTTAGCTGTCAGAAAACTCAATGTTTGGGTTAAGTACGCCTTTGTACATTAATTTTCTTTATTTTATAATAATGTGTAATATTATTGTGTGCAATAAAGAATAAGAATAGATCCAATTTAATCCATATCACATAGACCATATCTAACCCATATCACACAGATCCAACATATTCCATATAACACGGACTTTGACTAACCCATATCACATAGATCCAATTTAATCCATATCACACAGATTTTATTTAACCCATATAACACAGATCCAATCTAATCCATATCACACAGATTTTATTTAAACCATATAACACAGATCCAATCTAATATATATCACACAGATTTTATTTAAACCATATAACACAGATCCAATCTAATCCATATCACACAGATTTTATTTAAACCATATAACACAGATCCAATCTAATCCATATCACACAGATCTTATTTAATCTATATAACACAGATCCAATCTAATCCATATCACAGATTTTATGTAACCCGTATAACACAGATCCAATCTAATCTATATCACACAGATTTTATTTAAACCTTATAACACAGATCCAATCTAATCCATATCACACAGATTTTATTTAAACCATATAACACAGATCCAATCTAATACATATCACACAGATTTTATTTAAACCATATAACATAGATGCAATCTAATCCATATCACAGATTTTATTTAAACCATATAACACAGATCCAATCTAATCCATATCACACAGATCTTATTTAATCCATATAACACAGATCCAATCTAATCCATATCACAGATTTTATGTAACCCGTATAACACAGATCCAATCTAATCTATATCACACAGATTTTATTTAAACCATATAACACAGATCCAATCTAATCCATATCACACAGATCTTATTTAATCCATATAACACAGATCCAATCTAATCCATATCACACAGCTTTTATGTACATATTGGATGGTGAAATTCAGTTTACATTGATTTGTTGCGATTATTAATTACATCAGTAATCATTGATAATCACTTTCGTGAGTTACCAATAATGAGTATCACTCTTACATATCCCCAAAACTGGCGCGCGATGCGTAATAATATTGAAAGTCTGGCGCGCGATGCAACTTCCTGTCAAACTAAACTTTTATGATTATGTTAGATACATTAACTTAACTTTCTAACAAGTCTAATTTCTCAACCCTATCTATTTCTATTTATCGGAGGATACTACTATGTTCTCATTAGGTATGGGTGAAGTATATGGTGTAAGGACTTCACCACGTACTATTGGAATAAATTTTCGATATCTTTTCATGCCCTTGATATAACTTATAACATATCTATTGAGTGGTCGGCTTTACATCCTTTATAGGTACAATCCGTTATTTTTTCTAGTAACATACGCATTTTACGTTGTCCTACAGAGTAGTTAACGCACTTCCTATATACGTGAATTGATGCCCGAACAATGGCTGAAAAGGAGGGAACCTAGCGATCGCAAAATCAGTATTATAAATTAGCGAGATCATGGTAAGATTTGTATACATGCAGATGTTTTAAATGTTATAAAGTTACGACATTATTACAGTTTACGAACAGCTTTAGAAAATACTTTCACACGGTCATAGTCTATAGTCTATTAGTAGATCAAAGTCTTAAATTGAAAGCCATCAGCGAGCTATGCGGGGAATAATAACTAAGGTGGTCTCTAATGCGGCGCAGTCCAACTCTGCATCCACGGGGATGCCAATGAAATATATCCGATAACGTTTTAGTGACCAACTGCTAATGTATCGAGCTCGTAGCTATGATAAAAATTGTTTCTCTCTAGTCAATTACTAAATATGCAATCTGTTATATAACGCCAACAGATTGGTTTTGCAACAGTACTCCTCTCCACCTAATCTAAGCGTACTTGCTCAGTATGGAATATAGATTCTTGGACAGGACCCCGTCTATTCTACGTCCTTCTTGGTCTACTGCGTGGGACCTAGAGACATCAGCAAATCCGCGAGTAAACATAATATACAACATTAATCCTAATTGACGCATTCCAAACAAATTAGTAAGTTTTTTTTATATATTCAGCTATGCAACGAATTTGAGTCTATCCCGGCCGCAGTGTTCCCGCGGAAATCTTGTGTTCTAAATAATTAACGCTTGTCTAAGGACATGAGGCATATTCCTATGCTGGATATTGCTATTTAGCAGTACGTGCATTGTTCGCTCTGTAGTCTAATTATATACTCTAGAATAAACCCCTTTTTCCACTACAACTCCTAGACTCGCATAGATAGACAGATTCCCTCATAACGTATTGCATCACTAATGCGTACAGTGCGTGGGAGTAGCAACACCATGCTGAATGTTATTAGTACCTAGTAAGCCAGATTGTCCAATTATGGGGCACTGGGTACATTCACATGAGCTGAGCTGAGCACACCCGGTGTGTCAAACAGCGCGGGCAGGTACTTAAACTAAAATTATGCATTAAGTAATTAAATTCTGTATATAACCCACTATGGACCTTGTCGGTGTCTGTATCTTATTGTATTTTACTTTATTTTGCTGTATTTTGCTGTATTTTGCTGTATTTTGCTGTATTTTGCTGTATTTTGCTGTATTTTGCTGTATTTTGCTGTATTTTGCTGTATTTTGCTGTATTTTGCTGTATTTTGCTGTATTTTGCTGTATTTTGCTGTATTTTGCTGTATTTTGCTGTATTTTGCTGTATTTTGCTGTATTTTGCTATATTTTGCTATATTTTGTTGTATTTTGTTGTATTTTGTTGTATTTTGCTGTATTTTGCTGTATTTTGTTGTATTTTGCTGTATTTTGCTGTATTTTGCTGTATTTTGCTGTATTTTGCTGTATTTTGCTGTATTTAAATTTAACTTTATTTAACTTTAAACTTTATTTAACTTTAAACTTTATTTAACTTTAAACTTTATTTAACTTTAAACTTTATTTAACTTTAAACTTTATTTAACTTTAAACTTTATTTAACTTTAAACTTTATTTAACTTTAAACTTTATTTAACTTTAAACTTTATTTAACTTTAAACTTTATTTAACTTTAAACTTTATTTAACTTTAAACTTTATTTAACTTTAAACTTTATTTAACTTTAAACTTTATTTAACTTTAAACTTTATTTAACTTTAAACTTTATTTAACTTTAAACTTTATTTAACTTTAAACTTTATTTAACTTTAAACTTTATTTAACTTTAAACTTTATTTAACTTTAAACTTTATTTAACTTTAAACTTTATTTAACTTTAAACTTTATTTAACTTTAAACTTTATTTAACTTTAAACTTTATTTAACTTTAAACTTTATTTAACTTTAAACTTTATTTAACTTTAAACTTTATTTAACTTTAAACTTTATTTAACTTTAAACTTTATTTAACTTTAAACTTTATTTAACTTTAAACTTTATTTAACTTTAAACTTTATTTAACTTTAAACTTTATTTAACTTTAAACTTTATTTAACTTTAAACTTTATTTAACTTTAAACTTTATTTAACTTTAAACTTTATTTAACTTTAAACTTTATTTAACTTTAAACTTTATTTAACTTTAAACTTTATTTAACTTTAAACTTTATTTAACTTTAAACTTTATTTAACTTTAAACTTTATTTAACTTTAAACTTTATTTAACTTTAAACTTTATTTAACTTTAAACTTTATTTAACTTTAAACTTTATTTAACTTTAAACTTTATTTAACTTTAAACTTTATTTAACTTTAAACTTTATTTAACTTTAAACTTTATTTAACTTTAAACTTTATTTAACTTTAAACTTTATTTAACTGTATTTAACTGCATTTTACTGTATTTTATTGTCGTAAGATTGTTATATTTCATATATAATTCTCATCAGTACCTATTTCCCCGCTTGCTAAGAGTATATTATGCTTGCTACTCTGTGATAATTATTATCTCAGAGGATAACTACAAAAAACAATTCCTCAACCTTATGATACGACTACTGTCAACTCCACTACAACAATAAGTATTCGTGAGAAATATAAGGTTCGGTTTGATATTGACGTAAATTTGTACAAATACATAATATCGTGGCGGTATTACATTACTGTATTCTAAATAGACTAGGAATTCAATTGCTTGTTGCATACTAAGTTTTTTTTATATTAAAAGTTATGAATTAATCTTATAAAATGTTCTGAGGTAACTAAAAATATCTTTTGATTTACCATTGACTACCCAATTATTAAGACTAATTATCAGCAAGATTTTCATCATCAAAAATCAACAATACCGCACAAAACATGAACATTATAATAATATAAGAAGTTTCCAATGAGTTTGAATATCAACCACCAAATCCTTTCATTTTAACTATAGAAGGTTTGATCCTCTGCTTTAAATTACGAGCTTCGTAAGCTTAAGTACTGTAAGAATTTTTTTTTTTTTTAGTACCAGTGTCTGCGCATGCAACAAGGTGCTAACCATTACTATTACTATTTGCTATATTCCTGTAAAAGTCCATATAAACATTTTAAGTTATAATTAAAACGCTACTGACCTTTTGTGCCGATGTGAAGAGCCAGCCGCAGCGCCTCGTAGCACGGCATCTTGCAGCCCCGTACTACATGGCCCTCTCCTAACCGCGTAGCATTTCCGATCTCTTGTGGATCCTTGAAGACTAATCGGTGAGTTGTCGAACAGTTTCGCCACAATCATACATGTCGTCCCACTGGTTAATTTAATTTTTTGTCGTTCCTTGATTCTTCATCCGGTAGTATAATGGAATAATCTCATCATCGTTTTGAAGTCCGCGACGCCTTTTTCGTTGAACATGCCTTATCGATCTCCGCGTAGTCAGTTGAACAAGAAAAAAAATCTTAGTTTTCTTCGTCATCTCTTGAAATTGTTGTGTAGTTTCCATAAATCTTTGTACCAATTCCATCAACATGTGGGCCTGAATATATCCCACTTCTGAAGTGTAATACTTCAGGTAATCAGGATGGTCACAATAATCAACACATAAGCATTTGACGGTCAATTATATTTTATAAACAATCGTGCAGAGTTTCCACTTACAACTGTTCTCAACGACGGTGACAGAATGAATAACTCGAACGTTGTGACACCGGTATATATAGGCAAACAGATAAGCTAATCAAGAGTCATACATATACAAAAACTATTACATATTTAACATTAATTAATACTATTTAGATTGGAGATTTAATTAGGAGAATTATCAATCAATAATACATATAAACCACAACTAATGTAAATATTACTCATAATCAGTATTTTGTTACGCCGGAAGCTGTCAAGCGCACGGCGACATAATTATATTTCATTTAGTTGGTAGTTACAAACAAGTATTTAAACACAAATCAAAATAATGTCATGCTATAGAACAAATTAAATCACAAATATAATCAATATATAATTATCTAGGTGCACAAAGTTGAGCAGGGACCGGAAGTCTGTAACAGTAGTCTAGCTCTCAGGGACAATATACCTTTTTAACAGTGAAAGAATTTCAAAATCGGATCAGTAGTACCTAGGTACTTACCGGAGATTACACATCCAATGCTAACAAACTTTACCTCTTTTTAATATTAGTGGATATAGGTATAGACATTAAGAAGAAGAAGAAAACACATGTAAGAGATACACAATAACACACACAAGGGACCACTAGATACAACAATTAAATTAAAGGTAACAAATAGTATAAATAACTAGATGTAAGACACACTTAGCAATCCTAGTAGCAGTCTCGGGTTGTATATTGTGTATCTAAAAGGCAACAGCTCAGCTAAATGCCGCATATACATATATACAGCGCTGATTTTTAGCTAAAGCCAGGTGGCTTATTGGTCAAAAAATTAAATACAAAAAAAAAATAGTCCATGGACAAATAAAATAGAAATCTTATATAGGTACTTAAATTATGTGCCATTAATGCTATTACAAAATACTGAAATGGAGTGTGTTGTATAAATTGCATATAAATATTCGTAATCAGAATGGTTGAAATGTTAAAGGCATATTCCTTAGCCATTAACATTTAACAACTGAGGTATAAATAGTATTGCCAGGTACAGGTATATACACGAACGAGGCCATAATCACAGAATAAAGTTAATTGATGCGAAAATAAATTTAATTTAGTCGGACTTTATTATTCTTAAATAAAAATAACAAACAATTAATTTGAAACTAAGTACTTACATACTTTTTTAAAAATCATATAACTATACCTATAGGTAAATAAGTATTTCTTATAATAAGATCTATCTTCGTAGAAGGACACCAATTCCTGCCACGGATGATTAGCAAAGCTATTGAAATTACAATATTTTCGAGGAAACATCATCATCAGCCGGAAGACGTCCACTGCTGAACATAGGCCTCCCCCTTAGAACGCCACAATGAACGACAATTGGCTATTTGCATCCACCGGTTACCTGCGACGCGCACAATGTCGTCTGTCCACCTAGCGGGAGGCCTGCCTACGCTGCGTCTTCCGGTTCATGGTCGCCAATCGAGAACCTTTCTTCCCCAACTTCTTTCTTTCTTTCGAGGAAACGGCGGCTATTAATTAAGTACTGATCCGATTATGATTAAATCCGAATGTAGGTTGGTTTATTATTCTCACTAGTGATTTCATAATTCTATCTTGGTAATTTATATCTACTTAGTACCGTTGTAACAACCGAATCGCGGTACTATTGTTTTGCTAAAAAAATATATAAAGATCTCTTACGTCCTTTAATCGGGATCATTGTTAATAATAATAATTTATTATGTTTCTAAAATCAAAACGTCCCGCTAAAATAAATATTTACGTGCTGGCTACACGGTTATAAACCACAGGCACTAACTTGATAAAGTGGCTATGATTCCAGGAAAAATATCGATATGTCGATATTTTATGTTTAGATAGAAGGATATTTTTCCGAGATATTTAATATTTCGATATCTCCTTCGATCGACATACTTGATATTTTACCTAGATATATCGATATAAAAAATGAATTATCGAAAAATAATATTAAAATAAATATTTTTTGTATAGATTACGATATCGTTGTCTTTAGCCAGGGGTATAAAGAGTTATAGCACCCACTACCCAAGTGTCTTGTCTATTTTGACAATATTTGGACGGTTAAAATTAATATTTTTGTGATACTTAGGTAGATAACTAAAACTTGAAAACTGCCAATATTCTTTAAAATAATGATGACATTTTTCATTTAATATATCTTACCCGACATATGTTTTAAAAATGTCGATACGATGTTATGTCGACACCTTATTTTTGCTCTTGTACATCTCTAACGCTGGTTAGTAACTGTGTAGCCACTCTTTTATGACTGATTATTATTTATACGGCTGACAACACTAGACAGGGGATTTAACATGGATTTAGCCTTGAGGCTCAAAATGAGGCCGTGTTGTAGGTGTAGGGTTATGCTCAGGTGCAAGTGACTTTATTATACAAAGATATCCGAGTTAAGATATAATATTTAAATATTTATAAAACGTGTAGTGTAACCTATCTATATAATAATTTATAGTAATAACATTAAATGGATTTGACATTTGTCAGTTTCTTTCTTTGTCTGTTTCTTTTGTCATTATGACAATAAATAATATGTGATCGTAATTGAAAAAAGTTAAGCAAATGTGCAGTTCTTACTTCGAAAAAAAATATATATCTCGCCGTTACAAGGTTACGTTGTTAAATTTAGATGAAGTATCAAATGTGGTCTATTAAATTGGCCCTACTATATCTTACTACGCCAAAACCAGGTATCATCCACCCAATAATCTCTATCCACTCCAAACAGTGTAATGGAATTATTCGATTGTTTGCCAGTCGTCGTCACCTCTGGCAAAAAATGTAATTTATTTTCCATTTTATCACCAGTGGGAGAACGTAGCCAGTGGTGACGGGAATAATCGCAATTATTTATGTGTAGTCAGAATAGGGTTATCACACCTCACTAAATTGATAGTGCCTATTCTTTGAAGTTTATTCCCATTACTACTTCCAAGTATCATTATTCTAAAGCAGAAAATAGTTGATCTCATATTCCCTAACTCTGCCACTAGGTACTATACGTGACTTTACGTGAGAACACACCAAAGAATAAAATATGGAACACACAAAGACATTCTTAAATATTATCGGATGAAATTATTGCCATTCTACTGAGTATTTCGTACGCTTTAAACTGCTATAAATTACCTAAGAATGTGCACCGACTCTACAACTGAGGCAATTCTAACTATAACATCAGCACAAAATTATATCTACGTCAGTAATTATTACAATTTGCCACAGGCAACATGATATAATTTCAATATAATTAAACGCTGAATAGATTATGCGTAATGCTTTTCGATTGATAGACATTGATTTGATCGGTGCTTTCAATTTAATTTGGAATTGATTGCCATAGGTTTGTGAAAATAAACAGATAAATGAGAAATCATTTTTCATTTATAGCTGACCCCCTCCTTTTGGATCCTCCTCACTTCCTACAGGTACAGTTGCGATTATCTCATTAAAAGATCGACTTTATTTCAGATCCGTTTATTAAATGGTGCGGTATTTTTTTTTCAAAAATCGTTTAAGTATACCTTTCAATAATTAAATACCGCCGCCGTTCGTAGTGTTACCGACGCTTTATTTATTTATGTTTTAATTATCACAATTTAGCCAAATGTGAAAGAATCTAAATAGATCTTTATATTAAATTAATAATTAAGTGGGTATTTGCGTATCACAGTTGCTATTTTGACTAGACTGACTACCGTCAATAGAGTTCGGCGTCTGATATAAAGATGGCGCGACGCGCCATCTTAAACAGTAAATTGTGAGATTTAGTAATGGACAGACAATGGTGAGACTTCGTAGTGAGCAGTGATTGTGAGATTATATGTGGCGGCCGTGGGACGGCTGCTGTGTTATAATGTGTTTGTGAGTTTGATTGGCAGGTTGTCAAAGATTATCAAAGACGTGCCACCTGAGGAACTGCATTGATGATTGAGATGCAACCGACGAACATCATGAGGTTTGATGCATCCGCTGAGTAAGTAACAACCCAGTATTATATATATTTGTGTAATGATTAATATGAGATTATTATTGACTAAATATTATTATGTGATATAAGTGATACTTGATGATGATAGTGGATAACTGAATAACTGATGATGACCAAGAGTTGGCGTTTGGTGTGGTTGTAGGGGCTGGTGGAGACCACTTGTGGGAGTCCCCACATTTTTATAGGCTCGTCAATGTATCGCATACCTTTAATATGATTGAATTATTAAGATTATTAAGATGATTACCAGTAAGAGTGTATGAAACTCTTACAGATCAGAAGTGGGATTAGATTCTGGCCTATCCGTTTCGCTATCTGATGATTTTTGTTGAATTCGTTTACATTATTATCGTGTCATTTTATTATTCTGCAAAAATAATACATGTGGGTAGTTGGTGTTTTTATTAATAGCGATGCCTACAGATTTTACGATTCATGTCATTATTGTCAGTCTTTGTTATGTTAATAGTTATTGGTGGAACACGAATAAGTTTGAGTTAAGTGATATTTGCTAGTCCGGTGTAATGTTTTTCTATTGAGGATTTCTGACAAAATTGAAATTTGTTCTTATTGGACATGCCTTGTAAATGTGTCTTCAACAACATGTTTCAGTTGGTTTGATTTATTTCATTACTTCGTATCATTTAAGCAGTGGGTAAATTTGAGTTCTGAGTGCTATGTATGATTAACTGCGATTGCTAATAATTTTGGCAGTAAAGTTGAATTTTCTTGCAGGTGTTTTGTTGTCATTCCTAATCAGTCATTGCAATGTGTAGTGATATGTTCTCATTGTCCATTTTTCTCTGCCGGTGATTAATAATCTTATTTGAAATCTGGTTAATATGTTTAGTGAAGGAGGCAGATTGCTGATTGATCATACAGGCCTAATATATTAGCAAGAGCCGATTGTGTCTTGTAAATTTTAATTCCGGTTCTATAGTTATGTTCCAGAATATGTGAATGCGAGTCGCTGGAGCGATTGAGTGGCATTAGTGGCTGCGTTGTGGCGCTGGCCGCTGCCGCATGAGTCGCGTTACGTGCTGCGCCATGACGGTGGCGCGGCCGCCCTGAATGTGTCGCAGCCGCCCTGATGGTGGCGCAGCCGCCCTGAAGGCGTCGCGGCCGCCCTGATGGTGGCGCGGTCGCCCTGACTAGTGGACGTGAAGAGGATGAGATGAACTGATCAAGGTCGTCGATTGGTTCTGTCTCACTTGAAAGTAAGTCTAGTTTATAGGGTACATTGGTCGACGTCATGGACCCATGTACCGGGCTGAGCTGGTCAAGGTCATGGATTGGTTCAGTCCTTAGAATAGTATAGTTTATAGGGTACATTGGTCGACGTCATGGACCCGTGTACCGGGCTGAGCTGGTCAAGGTCATGGATTGGTTCAGTCCTTAGAATAGTATAGTTTATAGGGTACATTGGTCGACGTCATGGACCCGTGTACCGGGCTGAGCTGATCAAGGTCATGGATTGGTTCAGTCCTTAGAATAGTATAGTTTATAAGGTACATTGGTCAGCGTCATGGACCCATGTACCGGGCTGAGCTGATCAAGGTCATGGATTGGTTCAGTCCTACTTAAAATAGTCTAGTTTATAGGGTGCATTGGTCAACGTCATGGACCCTTGTGCCGAGCTGAACTGATCAAGGTTGTCGATTGGTTCTGTCTCATTTGAAAGTAAGTCTAGTTTATAGGGTGCATTGGTCAACGTCATGGACCCTTGTGCCGAGCTGAACTGATCAAGGTTGTCGATTGGTTCTGTCTCATTTGAAAGTAAGTCTAGTTTATAGGGTGCATTGGTCAACGTCATGGACCCTTGTGCTGAGCTGAATCGATCAAGGTTGTCGATTGGTTCTCTCATTTGAAAGTAAGTCTAGTTTATAGGGTGCATTGGTCAACGTCATGGATCCTTGTGCCGAGCTGAACTGATCAAGGTTGTCGATTGGTTCTCTCATTTGAAAGTAAGTAGTTTATAAGGTGCATTGGTCAACGTCATGGACTCTTGTGCCGAGCTGAACTGATCAAAGTTGTTGATTGGTTCTGTCTCATAAGTCTAGTTTATAAGGTGCATTGGTCAACGTCATGGATCCTTGTAACGAGCTGAACTGATCAAGGTTGTCGATTGGTTCCGTCTCATTTGAAAGTAAGTAGTTTATAAGGTGCATTGGTCAACGTCATGGACTCTTGTGCCGAGCTGAACTGATCAAGGTTGTCGATTGGTTCTGTCTCATAAGTCTAGTTTATAGGGAACATTGGTCAACGTCATGGATCCTTGTGCCGAGCTGAACTGATCAAGGGCGTCGATTGGTTCTCTCATTTGAAAGTGTCTAGTTTGTAAACATTGGTCAACGTCATGAACCCTTATGCCGAGCTGGACTAATCAAGGTCGTCGATTGGTTCTGTCTCCTTTGAAAGCAAGTCTAGTTTGTAAGGTGCATTGGTTAACGTCATGGATCCTTGTGCAGAGCTGAACAGATCAAGGTCATGGATTGATTCTGTCTCATAAGTCTAGTTTGTAAGGTATATTGGTCAACGGCATGGACCCTTGTACCGAGCTGAACTGATCAAGGTAATGGATTAATTCTGTCTCATTTAGAATTAAGTCTAGGTGCATTGGTCACCGTCATAGACCTTCGTGCCGAGCTGAACTGATCAAGGTCATGGATTGGTTCGGTCTCACTTAGAATAGTCTAGTTTTTAGGGTGCATTGATCAACGTCATGGATCCTTGAGCCGTGCTGAACTAATCAAGGTCATCGATTGGTTCTGTCTCATTTGAAAGTCTGTCTAGTTTTAAGGTGCATTGGTCAACTTCATGGACCCTTGTGCCGGGTTGAGCTGATGAATGTCATGGATTGGTTCAGTCCCGGTCAGAATGTGTAGTTTATAGGGTGCATTGGTCAACTTCATGGACCCTTGTGTCGAGCTGAACTGGTTAAGGTCGTCGATTAGTTAAGTCCTGTTTGGCAGTTCAAGATCAAGGATCAGCCAAAGAATGTTAAAAATTTAGTATGTGAATTGTTTGGTCATCGTCATGGACCAATTAAATTAATTAGCTTGGGCAGTGTTTGTCTATATACGTCTGCTGGATATCTGTATCCAGTAATGTCATGTGAGTATTTAGTAAATTTTGAATAATATGATTGAGAATATGTTTTCCTTGGCAAATGGTTTACATTTCATGATACAATTAATGAGTTGGTCAACGTCATGGGCCAATTAATTAAATCGATTAACTAGGGCAGTGACTGTCTATATGTCTGCTGGGTATGTGTATTCAGTTCTTAATGTCATGTGTGTTTTTAGTAAATTGTGAATAATATGATTGAGAATATATTTTCCTTGGCAAAAGGTTTACATTTTATGATACAATTAATGATTATTGCTCCGTGTGCGTAAATCATGCAGCTTTCTATTACGAGGGACTCGTAATGTTCACGGATGGCCGAGCTGTTACTGACGCTTTATTTATTTATGTTTTAATTATCACAATTTAGCCAAATGTGAAAGTATCTAAATAGATCTTTATATTAAATTAATAATTAAGTGGGTATTTGCGTATCACAGTTGCTATTTTGACTAGACTGACTACCGTCAATAGAGTTCGGCGTCTGATATAAAGATGGCGCGACGCGCCATCTTAAACAGTCAATTGTGAGATTTAGTAATGGACAGACAATGATGAGACTTCGTAGTGAGCAGTGATTGTGAGATTATATGTGGCGGCCGTGGGACGGCTGCTGTGTTATAATGTGTTTGTGAGTTTGATTGGCAGGTTGTCAAAGATTATCAAAGACGTGCCACCTGAGGAACTGCATTGATGATTGAGATGCAACCGACGAACATCATGAGGTTTGATGCATCCGCTGAGTAAGTAACAACCCAGTATTATATATATTTGTGTAATGATTAATATGAGATTATTATTGACTAAATATTATTATGTGATGTAAGTGATACTTGATGATGATAGTGGATAACTGAATAACTGATGATGACCAAGAGTTGGCGTTTGGTGTGGTTGTAGGGGCTGGTGGAGACCACTTGTGGGAGTCCCCACATTTTTATAGGCTCGTCAATGTATCGCATACCTTTAATATGATTGAATTATTAAGATTATTAAGATGATTACCAGTAAGAGTGTATGAAACTCTTACAGTAGGTATTACCAAAATCTTATTTTAAGCTGTCTTCAAAAACGACGTGGTTGTCAATTTGTCGCGTACCTATTATAACCATATTATAACTGTCTATTTTACTATTGTTTTTTTTTTGACAACTGACGCTGAAAGTTTCGTATTGTTTAAGTTACACAATCATGAAGCTAGTAGGTCAACAATGGAGCCCAAACTCCAAATACTTGATTGAGGCATACGCTATCCCTTTCATTGAGGTCCGATGTGTGGTCCATGTTATAATTGAAATTACCCGAGAAATGGATACCCTAATATAGAAATGCTTTACTTACACATCAAAAGAATGTTTTCCACCCGAAAACTTAAAATACGATGACAATCATGTCTAATAAAAAAAATATTGGTACTGTTCTGCGAGTTCGATTAGAATAATGCTCTATTGTGTTTTCGCCAATTATACTCAAATGCAATTTTAATTACCGATTTTAAGGGTTCGTATTTTGTGGCAACACTGTCGCTTATTGTCAGCATGAAACTGTCTGTCATATAAATCGATCAAACATTTAAATACCATAATTTCACGATAAAGTGAATTAAAATCATAAAAATGGTGATAAAATGTGCAGTACTTGGTTGCAAAAATATGTTGTATCCAGTATTTAATACCGAATATCACTCGTAAGTGCGATTTTGTTCAATAATTACCTACCGATGATCCCTGTGCATTATGCACCATATTTTCGATCAGTTCTTCTTTCGATAGGCACATAACACGTGTTCAGTTCGTTTGTTAGTATTGGGTTTAAGTTTATATTAATTTGTACTTGAATTATTTAATTTTAAAATATTTCACATTATTTTAATAGAGTAACCATGGTAAAGATTTTTTGAAGACTTTCCGTTTTGGGGATTTTTTACCGCCACTTTATGATAAAAAAATAAACGATGTATTTAGTTCAAAGGATTGATATTGAAAACATATTGTATGTTCATTAATTTTACAAGTGTGTAGGTATGTAGGTTAAGTTTAGGTACAGTTAGTTTTGTAACTTATTAGATACATATTATTAAAATCATATTTATTCTTGTCGCCTCCTAGTCCTGTCGCGTCTAGTAGCCTCCGTGGCGCAGTGGGAAACCGCTTGCTTGCATACCGGGGGTCGCAGGTTCGAATCCTGCGGGGAGCAACAACTATGTGTAGTTGTTCCTCACTGGCTAGGCAAGACTTGTGCACTTGTGTCTACGCAAGCATTTGTGCACTGGATGATGGCTGATCTTGCGAAAGATTAGCCGCTGTGGTTGGATTGGCCGTATCGGCGAGAGTACCTATATCCTTCCATAAATATACATACTGTTTTATTTACCCCTGGTCAATATTAATACATTTTTTATTTTCTTGTAGATTTCCTAAAAATATTGAGTGAAGGAATGCACCTATGACTATCCATTGTCCCATTGGAAAATAAATTTGATGAAGCTGCAATGATCTGCTGTTGGTCCAATGGAAAACTAAATTTACCGCGAATGCTTTTTCTATCGTCTAATGTGTTGGTTAAAAGGTGTTTTAGTTGTTTGCATATAATGCTAATTGCTATTCAGTATCTTGTGATTAATCGGAGATCGTTAAACGTACTGAATAAATGATTTTATAGCACAATATTTTTTTTAATCATAACTTCATATGCTTTTATTTTCACAACCATTAGCTTATTATTTATCCCTTGATTTTCTGTAAAGTAAGATGCTCCATGCGTAAGATGGGCATGTAAAATGTTGATCCTGCACCTGGTCTCTCCCCGGTCGTGTCGGTTTTTCATCCCATCGTATTTTGAGAGGTAAACGGAAGAGAGAGAGAGAGAGTGTAGTTGTGTCTACGCAAGCACTTGCGCACTATAATATATTTTGCGTAGACTGAGATCTTTCAAAATACCCACTGTGGTCATATCGGCCAGAAGGAGGTCCTTATTTATTTATCATCTGTTTCCCTATCAATCACAGTTTGTTCTTCTTGTACACAGTTCTTCCGTATTTGGGCTGCTCCAACCCATAATCAGACTGATTAAGCAACTAGACATATTTAATCGGTTTAAACTTAAAGCATAATAATAATATAATAATATCCTGGGACAATTCACACACGGTCATCTGATCCCAAACTAGGCAGAGCCTGTACTATGGAAACCAGACAACTGATACTAATACTTATATACTTTTTTTTTTGTAAATACATACTTATATAGATAAAACACCCAGACACTTGGTAAACAAGCCAAGTAAGTCGTATTATGCGACGAAGTTAAAAAGATGTCCTGATTTTTCATGAAACATTAAGGTTGCCCTCTTAGAAAGAGAGATCCGACCTCAATGAAAGGGATAGCGTTGACCTCAGGCATGTATTTGGGAGTGTTTCCTCCACTTTGACCCTAATAGCTTCATGTACACAATTCACAGAAATAATATTGTACTTCATGGACGCGTACCACACTTTAGTGACTTGCCAGACATAACGATTACTACGATTGTGCCACAGATTACAAATAATCGTTGCGTTTTCATTACTTTCGTCTTGTTTACATTAACTTTCATTCATTTTATTTTGAGGGCCTCATGCATAATATAACAATGAAAGACAAAATTTTTTTAAGGATGAAACATTAACATGAGTCGTCAGAATGAAGAAAATATTTAATCGAATGTACATTTTTCGATATCGATTATTTCGTTTACTTACTATGTTCACGTTCCTAAAAACTTCAAACGTCGAGCTGTCAAAAAACCAATAATAAAATGGACAAAGTTATAATTATTATTTTTTATGATGTAGGCTATCTATCTACAGCTAGGCTGGGCAGCATTCGGAAAACTTCATCGAGTCTTCTCGCCGATACCGCATCCTACCCGTGCGCGTCCCACTCACGGTACGACTAGTCCACCGATTCAAGGTCGCTTAACACGTTTGCTGCGACAGTATCTTTTCAATACTTTCCATTCCTTCGGTACAAGGCATATAGACCTGGTAATAAAACTTCCATTGTGGCGGTACCAGGCTTATAGACCCTGTAAGATTTAAGAAACTTAAATCCATTTTTTGCCATCATTTAAAAATATATATGTTTTTTTTTGGTTGGAATATTAATAATAATGAATTAATTGACATACATCTGAAGCCGTTCGTTAACAACTTATTTAGTTTAAAAATTATAGCTATATTCAAAATACAAGGCTTAATCACCCGGTGCCGCACTGAATAAGGGAAGTCTGGTGCGTATTTTAAGGATGTGAAATAAAAATATCGATAGCTGTAATTAAGTTAATATAATGGAAAAAAAAAACAAACATGAATTAATGTTTTTCAATAAAACATGGGTAGCAAAAGCTTTTTTTGCACTGAACACACTTAGTTATTTTTTTTTTACTTTTTTGTCAGCTTGGCGGCTGGTTAAAAAGGTTCGGAGTTTTGCGTAACATCCGACACAATTCTTATCTTACCTTTCACCAAAGTGTGTTTGTTAAGTTTTCGCGCGGGTTCTGAAAATATAAATATTTATTATTATTTATTTATATGTGTATGTGTGTGCGCATGTGAGCGTGGATTGGATGTGGATGTGTATATGTATGTGTATGTGTGTGTGCACGCATTTACGTCTGCGATGAAATTACCTGTATCATTGTCAAAGTACCATCTCCCTTTCATCATCGGACGACGAGACGCACGGCACGTACACACCCTTATGTGGTGAAAGTGCCTTCAGTCCGGTCTAAGCGGTTTGCTTCTTCATTTATAATAAGGACTGCTAAGGACTGGAACAGTTTGCCTGCGTCGGTTTTCCCGCCCGATTATAATGTGGGTGTCTTTAAGACTAGAGTGAATAGGCTTTTAATAAGCTAGTGTGTTTTGCCATCCTTGATTGCGTCGCCGCTTTCCATCGGGTGGGACTGCAGTCAAGCACTAGCTTATAAGTGTTAAAAAAAAAAAGTCCTTTTTTGTAACTTCTTTGATAATTTCCTCCACGAACCGTATTTTTTTTTTATTACATCACAAAACAATTTACATTTTTGCGATTACAAACTTATACTTGCAGTAAACTGTATCATGTTTGGCGAAAACTGCAAAATTAAGTTTGTCATTTACTACATAATCGGCAAAAATGAAAAAGTTCTCAAAGACTCGATTCGGTAAACTTTCCGGGGTTAGGTAGTACGGAACTCACGATGCGCGTGTCCGACTCGCACTTGACCACTTTTGTAAACTTAAATACGCACTCAACGGGAAACGTGACTCACCTGTCTCTGATAAATCAATCTATAATTAGATTTAACTTTCACTGCATCACTGTCCTCGCAAACATCATAATAATATATTTTTTCGGCACCGTTTTGTTGGTCTTAACGCCATGTCGATACGTGCGTTTCTCACGATTGCAAGCCAACGCCCAACACTAGTCGCGCGAAGCTAACGTGGGGTGCGGTACCAGGTCAGCGAGGTACAAGGTGTTTCGACCTGGTTCCGCATTATTATGAAATTTTATTTCTTCCGTGCTGTACCAGGTGTAAAAACCTGGTATTAAGGTAGGTACACCACTGGATTCTATTTTAATAATACATCTCAGATATACATATATTCATCTTTTTCCTACACCGAGTTAGGCCTTCCGCAAGACAAGGAAGTCTATACTTTTCTTAGCCGCACTGTAAGCGTAGACGTATACAAGGTGTTTAGACCTGGTATCGCACTCAACGTGTTAACGGAGAGAGCTATGCTGGGTGTTTCTCTGAGGGAAGTGGCAGTGGACTGGTCATATTTGCCGAAGAATCGAAGACCGTTGGGGTAAACTGGTTCTGGAGTGGAGACCGCGAATCGGGAAGCGTAGTGTAGGACGCCCTGTGACTAGGAGCGACGATATCCGCAGAGCGGTTGGCAGACACTGGATGAGGAGAGCCGTAGATCGGGCTCAGTGGCGTGTCTTGGGGGAGGCCTATGTCCAGCAGTGGACTGATGTGGGCTCATGATAATGATGAATGTTTACTCATAATTTCACCAAATACCATCCAAATACGTTAGTTAGTACGGATTTAGATGATTCTTTTTTGTATCTAAAGAACGCTCCATCAAAAAGGTCCCATTCAAATTCGTATGGACCAGTAGTTCCGGAAGGAATAAATGTAAATGGCGCGTCGGAATTATTTGTTAGAATGCCTGAAGTTGATATTGTTAACAAGAAAAAAATATAACGCTGACAAATATTTACCGATTTTTATGAATCTTATTTTATGCGAGAAAGTGATATGTACTTCCTGTGAATTCATATGAATAAATGAGGAGTTTCTGTGGTAAAAACCATAAGTTCTATAATTATTAGTCTGACTGAAAAAGAATCTAAATCTATGACTGACAAATATGAACGGCTTTTGATGATTATTTTTTAATCAAGAGAGTGAATTATTATAATAATTTAATTTACGACTGGACAAGTCGAAGTTCTGAAGAAACATAAATGATGATGATAATATACTTACCTATAGCACTATAGCACATATATTATAGACGATATTTATGACTGCAAAAATGGTCATACCTTTAACCTCACTCAGACTATCCTACCGATTTCGAGGGTTCTGTCTTTATTCGAGAGAATATTACTAAAAAAATACTTTTTATTTTTTTCTTTCAGATTAAATACAAAGTTATTCATGAAAATAATAATCGTATATGTATTCCCTTTTGTAAAAGTACTCAACTAAACCCAATATAAAATATAATGTTTGATCACTATTAAATCAAAGAGGAAATAGAACTCAAAGATTAGTATTCCGAACATTTCCAACCCATTAAGTGAAGCAGAGAATTTTATTAAAAACGCGGACATTTCCTCAGTTGGTTTTCATTTGAATCTTTAAAAGAAAATTGTCCAACAAATCTGAAACGATAATAATAAAAACTTTTGTAAACTTGTCTTTTCTACATTGGAAATGTAACAATACTTAAAAAAGAAATTGCGACACGGCTAAATGAGCGGGTCAATGTTCCGTCAGCGACGGGGAAAAATTGATTGCGTACATATTTTTAATATCGCATAGGTACCTACGTAGGTATCTTGTCAGGTGCATCCGGCCCATCAGTGGCCTGGAGCAAACGTACAACGTACTTAAATATAGCATATAAATTAAAATAATTGCCTAATCTTAAAGTTTAATATGAATGCTGATATGATAACATACATGTAAATTATTCTGTATATTTTATATGCAGCCCATAGTGTAACAGCAGCACGGCTGAAGCACTGTACTGCTTTGTAAATCCTAAATAAAAAACGCGCGACAACAGCAAATTTGAAGTCACCCTTAATGACTCATAAGTAGGGTAAAAGTGGGATAGTTGCCACACTTTTTGAAATTACTTTATATCTCTCAGTGGAAAAAGCAAAATTCTTTATTTGTAATAAGGGTAGGTACTTTGATTTATTATCTTCAAACTTATGAAAGGAAAAACGATCATCTTTGATATTTCCAGAGTATTAGCGATTTTTGCGGACCTCTAAATTTTGGGGCATCTATCCCATATAGGGGATAATTGCCTAATCTATGTAAATTACGTATAGGATAGATGCCCCACTGAAAAAGAGGCCATCTATCCCGAAAAAACTTTGATTTCACCTTGCCCTACCATGCAATCGCACAGAGACATGCAACACGGTCAACTTAGTAGTAGTTGTAGAGTCTCTCGAAAGATAAATAAAATAACATGTGATCATCCGCCAAACTAGAGAAATTACAATCGAGGCAACTATACCCCTGAGGCAACTATCCCACTTTTACCCTACCTACTTTCTAGTAAGAGAGTGAGAAAAGATCTTATCGATAAAGATCTTATAATGTTCTTACATGATCAGTTTGCAACAAATCTGTTAAGAATACAATTATAAAATCTATTAAAAACGGATTTCAGATAGTCATATAGCCCGATATAAGTGTTAATGTTACCAAAATATAGATTAAATTATCCAGAATAATTAAAAACGTTCTTGTAAGGAAAACTTCGTAATTTAATAAACTTTCTCCAAACTACATCTCAGAGGGAGATTTTTCCGTTATGTCAAAGCTGCGAGATCTGGCTAATAAAAACTACAATAATTATTCTTTAAGCCCGTCCCGAGAAAACGTGATTTGCGAACAAAAACGCGCCGCCTGAAGTTTTCATAAGCCCGATAGGGTTTTATATTGTCCTGTTGGGGATTTATACTAACACTGTAATTTATTTCGGAAGCATTCAGTGGTATTATTCACTCAATTAAAGCTATGTTTCAATTCTTATAATGTGTCACTGATTTCCGCCGGTCACTAAATTTTAATTATGATAATTTGTACAATTATAAATAATAAAAATACTCATATTTTTTAAAATATAAGTACACATATTCTTTCTTTTCTTTGCACTACTCATAATAACTGTTTAACTTATCTCCGTGAACGCTTTGAGCACTTAGTTCCTAGGGACAAATCTTGTCATTCAAACATTTCCCTTTTTTGCACGGGGGAGCGACGAGCCTTGTTGGGGCTCTAGTGTTATGGTGGCTCCTTTACTATCCATGAAGTTCGTATAAGGAACTGTGATATATAAATACATATTTTATATTTATATATTATTAATATTTAGGTATGTACACTAATTGTACCCCATTATAAATCTCTCTTTTTACATTGGTTTGCTGTTAGAAAACTCATGTACTACATGCATTTACTATGTTTATAATTACAGTGTATGCGTTTCTTTGTGTACAATAAGAAGAAATAGATTTATAAAATGAAAATGAAAGTTTGTCTGTGAGTCCTTTATGGAATCGTAAGCGACTGGACCGATTTACATGAAATTTTGTGTGTACATTCCAATGGGTTCCTGGATGGTTTGTAAATATAATTGGACCCAGTAGGTGGCGCTGCTGCCGATATGTCAACAATTTAAACAAACTGGAAATACTTGAAAGAAGGAAACTCTCATAGACAGGCAGTAATCACTGTTCGGAAAACGTACAGGTTAAGCAACGTAAGGTGAGGTCAATAAATAGATGGGTGATCGCGAAGGGGCATTTAAACTGATGATCTCCGTGTTTCGAAGGGCAAGTGAAAAAAGGCGGTGATGGGGTGAGGGATAGTGAGAGAATGGAGGAGTGAGAGGGAGCAAGGTGGGAGGGGCGAGAGCGAGAGGTAGAGGGGTTCAGTGACAAGGGGGAGAGGAAAAAGGGCAGTGTGACGGGGACCGAAGCGGGCGGGGGAAAGAGAGAGCAGAGATCATAAGATGGAGAGAGAAATAAATCAAAGGAGGACGGAGAAAGGGGGAGCAAGCGCAGGCAACGCTGCGCTGGTCAGCTAGTAGATTATAAAATAAGGGTAGAAAATAAAGACTTACGTCATTAGAAGAGCTAATTGTACCTATAGCGTGTTTTTGACGATGCAACACTATTATGTTGTGGTAGTTTAATTCATATTTGGTCAACCCGAGGTCAGGCGGTGGTTCTAGAAAATCAGACAACATTTTTGGTACGCAAATGCTCCCAAAAACTACTCTATGTAATATACTGGTATATATTAATCTGTTTCTGATACCTAGGTAGACTGCTTGTATTTAGTTTTACTCTTTAAATTGTGTATCTACATAATACATATAATACAATGAATATCATATCTATTTTGTAAACAAGCGAAATCATCATCGTCATCAGCCGGAAGACGTCCACTGCTGAACATAGGCCTCCCCCTTAGAACGCCACAATGAACTACAATTGGCTATTTGCATCCACCGGTTACCTAGTGGGAGGCCTGCCAACGCTGCGTCTTCCGGTTCGTGGTCGCCACTCGAGAACCTTTCTTCCCCAGCGGTTATCGGTTCTTCGAGCGATGTAGCCTGCCCATTGCCACTTCAACTTGCAGATTCGGAGAGCTATGTCGGTGACCTTGGTTCTTCAGCGAATCTCCACATTTCGGATTCTGTTGCGCAAAGAAACTCCGAGCATAGCTCTCTTCATGGCTCGTTGTGTGACTCTGAACTTCTCTAAAAGACCAGACACACACTGGTTAAAAACCTTCGTCTTCAGGCACTGCGGTATTTCGGACGAGAAGATATCGCGTAGTTTCCCGAACGCTGCTCATCCGAGTTGGATTCTTCGGGCGACCTCTTTGTCGAAGTTGGACCGACCTAATTGGATAGTTTGTCCTAGGTATACGTAGTGGTCAACAACTTCGAGTGTATCGTTCTCAACAACTACCGGTACGGGTGCAATATGGATATTAGACATGATCTTCGTCTTGTCCATGTTCATTTTAAGACCCACCTGTTGGGAAACGCTACTGAGGTCGCTGAGCATCGTATTGAGGTCCTCCAGCGGCTCTGCTATAATGACTATATCATCAGCAAAACGAAGGTGAGTGATGTATTCGCCATTGATGTTGATGCCGAATCCGTACCAGTCCAAGAGCTTGAAAACGTTCTCCAATGCGTTTGAGAACAGTTTCGGAGAAATAACGTCGCCCTGTCTCACACCTAGCTGCAATGGGATTGGTTTCGTGCTCTCGTCCTGTAGTCGGATCGACTTGGTGGCGTTGCTGTACAAACACTTCAAAACTTCGATGTACCTATAGTCAATTTGGCACTGCTGGAGGGACTACAATACCGCCAAGGTCGCGATTGAATCGAAGGCTTTTTCGTAGTCCACAAACGCTAGACATAATGGCCGATGATACTCCTCGGTCTTCTGTATAATCTGGCAGAGCGTATGTATGTGGTCTACGGTGCTAAAGCCTTTTCGGAACCCGGTTTGTTCGGGAGGCTGCAAGCGAAACAAGCGAAGCAAGGAGATAATTTTATAAAGTTTCCTTTTTATGATATAAAAGCAAACAATACAAATGAATTACTTACGAGTTACTCCCGTAACTGATTGAATTCAAAACGTGTTTTAAAATCTAGCTGTGATGTCCCCTTAGTCACTATCTCTTCACTATCATCACTACATATTAAACAAGTAATAAGTTTTAAAAACTAAAACCCGAATACGGATAAAATCGCAGTGTAATAATGTGATATTATATACCCTATAACCAGCGGACAATCAAGACGCTTCTAACGACACCCTACTTGTCAAATTATGTTAAGTAGATTCGAAGATATGCGGGAACAGATGAACATACATACATATATACATTCTTGTTAAAATCATAACCCTCCCTCCGTTCCGTAGTCGGGTAGAAACAGTCCTCCGCCGCGTCTGTCCGTCTTCAACTCAAAAACTACTAAACGGATTTACATGCGGTTTTTACCAATAGTTAGAGTGATTAATGAGGAAGGTTTAGATAAGTATTTGTCAAGGTTATGTGTAAATTGGTTAAAATGTAACGTTACTTGTTGGAAGTGTAGGAAAAGTGCGAGCGAAGCTCTGCGCGGGTCAGCTAGTACCTACATAATACTTAATATCTCACTCAATGGTTGAATCCATTGAAAATATACCTAGGTTTTAGCACTTTTAGCAAAAATCACGATACAAAAAAGTTGACTCAATAAGAATCCTTAACATAATTCCTTAGCAAAGTCCCGCTTATTGCATTGTGTATGAAGCAGTCGTCGTCTCAGTGAGGACGCTCAGCAGCTTCCAAGTGCCCGACCTTCGTTAATATTAAAGCAGCGGTAACTTAAGATCGTGTGATGTAGTACCTTCAATAATAAATTGGGGTATAGTGAACTCAGTGCAATTTGGACGAGATATTCGTTTTTGATGATGCGAACTTAACAAGAAGGTGCTTGTTAATATTAAGTAACTTATTATACCTAATCGTAAGTTTTTGTTTGAAAGCTGTGGATATTTATTTGAAAGCTAGTCTAATCGAGATTGTCCATAATTATTCATGAAAATCGGTCCAGCCGTTTGAAAATCATCAGCTCTTTTCCAAATCTATGTAGGGGTAATAGAAATTTTCTATTACTTACATTCGTCCGAAAGTCATGACATTTAGTACATTTGTGTATATCCAGTGATACTGAAGAATACATATGTAATAATAACCTTCGCAAGGTTTGATGGTGGAGCAGCGAAGTGGTAACAGAACATCTAAACCAGTAAACGTAGATCTACCGAAGTTGGACTCGTTGGATAGGTCTCGACGAGTAGTTGCTAGAAAAATGGTGACCAGGGACTGATGATGAAGCAGGAAGGTGGTCACGGGATGTCTGCACCAATAAACGTAGACCTAACGACTATGGGCTCGTCGGGTAGGTCTCAACGTCAGTTGGAGAAAAATGTCGAACCCATGAAACGTAGACCCACCGAATTTGGACACGTTGGATAGATTGCGTTGCAACGAGATTTTGGTAAAACAATGATAATCAGAGTCAGGGGGAATAGGAAGGTGGTTACAGGAAATCTGCTCCATTAAACGTAAGACCCACCGAATTTTAAATCAATCTGGGTCAGGAATGTCATTTTAAGAGTTTGTTCACTCACCTTCACGAGGTCCCCGGGACCGTCTGGGGGTCATCTGGAGTATGTAGGACTCTTACCCACTAGAATTCCCGTGGCAGTCGCATCGGCACAGGAGAGGGGAACCTGGGTTCTCCGGTGGGATCTGCACCAGGTCCCCCTCAGTGCCTTGTCTTTGAGTATTATAGCCCCCTCTGTCACAGTGATAACGGGGACGTAGGTCGTAACCCCGCCGCTTTCCTCCTCGTCGCCGTTGTACTCGATGGACGTCGGCCCACACTCTAAACATCCAGGGACACCGAAGGAAACAACTTAACCACACTATGTTATTTCGCACAGCGCTTCGAATGGCCGGTGGCTCGAGCCATTGAACCCGGCGAGGTGGTGACTCTGCACCTGCTGTCCCGCGTGCGATGGGGCACACCCCGCGTGCTCGGCGTGTACCGCCTCGGCCTGCAGATCGTCGTCTCCGACGGCCAGCTCTCCGTCACCGACACCCTCGTCGATGACCGCAACAGGGCTGTGCCGGTGAGTCCATCCAAATTTCAAATTACACTGACGCTAGAGAACAATACTATCTTTACTATTACGTATGCTATACGACATTGCTTGACGATCTGATGGATTTGATTGCTGTAATAAACCGTGCATTTGCGATTGTGCATTTCTTAAATGTGACTTGTAACGTTTGTTTGAAAAATATGCAGAGTAGGTATAGAGCCAAGTCGTAGTGTTAGCTGTCGGAAAGCGATAAATCACTGGTCGTTATACTAAAAGAATAACTCTGAACTTACTTCTGCCTCTGCGGGTACGATTGGTAACATGCACTATTGACTGTAAAATAAGCTTGTGCGGATAGAAAATTGCACTTGTAACAGGCCTTCTTGTTTTAATGTCGTCATTAGGTATACCTAACATGGTATATCATGTAATATGGTATTGGAAACATTGGTCAAACTGCAATTGGTTGGGCTGATTAGATGCGCAATCGGGCTCCGGCGACCCATTTTTCTGTGTAGTATCTAAATGTTAGGTATACACGTTTTGCATTAAGTGTCGGTGGTTAGCCTGCTGATGTCAGATCAAATATCTAGATCAAAGTCAAAACTGTATACTCTGACAAACAAATCGTTTGATCCCAATTTGAACATTGATTTTCCCTGTGCTAGAAGCCTGCCTAGCAATACGTTCACGGCAGAGGATGTTAAGCGCGTCACGTCAGAAGATTATGATCATGTAACAATAAGGTTAGTGTAGAATTGATAGAGTTTTGGGGATTGTGTAATACTTCAGGTAATCAGGATGGTCACAATAATCAACACATAAGCATTTGACGGTCAATTATATTTTATTTTATAAACAATCGTGCAGAGTTTCCACTTACAACTGTTCTCAACGACGGTGACAGAATGAATAACTCGAACGTTGTGACACCGGTATATATAGGCAAACAGATAAGCTAATCAAGAGTCATACATATACAAAAACTATTACATATTTAACATTAATTAATACTATTTAGATTGGAGATTTAATTAGGAGAATTATCAATCAATAATACATATAAACCACAACTAATGTAAATATTACTCATAATCAGTATTTTGTTACGCCGGAAGCTGTCAAGCGCACGGCGACATAATTATATTTCATTTAGTAGGTAGTTACAAATAAGTATTTAAACACAAATCAAAATAATGTCATGCTATAGAACAAATTAAATCACAAATATAATCAATATATAATTATCTAGGTGCACAAAGTTGAGCAGGGACCGGAAGTCTGTAACAATTGACATACTACATATATTATTTCATTTAATCGTCAGGACCATGCCACGTCACTGCAGCTGGCCTAACACGACTTGCATTCTTGACAGATCGGTGTGGAGTGTGACATAGTTTTCAACATCGAAACTCTCCATACAAAAATTTGAAATACTACGTCATAGTGACGTCATACTCACACTTGTCTGTCAAGATTTGCACATCGTGCTAAGCCTGCAGATTTAGAATTTTTGCTTTTGCCAGGGATCCATTTGCAAGCTTCCAACGGGGCGTTTAACAGCCCTAAGAGAAGTCGTATTAGGCCGCGCGCACTTTGGACAAGTTTTCGTACGAATTTTACTCGTGCGGACACATACGAACACGTACGAACGATCCCGACATTCCAAGTACTATGGGAGCGCGCAGACTGGGTGCGAGTTAATCGTGCGTATAGTACGTACGTGTAGTTCAGACGTCCGAATACAATCCGAACTTGTTGGGATTACAAACACGTTCGTACGTTAAAAATTAAAAGTGGATGAAGTGGATGGAGAAAAAATTATTAACTTGGTTTACGAACGTGAAACAGTATGTGGTCATTATATGTCTTTCATAATATGATGGTATTCACTGAATTCACGTCTTTTTAATTATATTTCATGCACCGATAGATATATTTTTCTACGACAGCGATGACGCTGCCGCATTCTGCGAGTTATAAGAGAATTACCAGATACAGGTTATTCATGGCGCTCCAAAGAGGACTTCACGAGTACGATATAACCGGAAAAAATTCAATTCAATTTATTTGCATAAATGTGGTACGTACGTACGTAAACGTATTCAATGTGCGCATCTAATTCGTACGACCACGATCATACGTTTACGTACGATACAAATTCGTGTCCAAAGTGCGCGCGGCCTTAATCTTGTATTTTCATTACAACGAATTGCCTGAATACCACTCGACACTATGTCTAGGCTGACACAACCTGTCGTAATCAAAGTCAAAGTCAAAGTCAAAAATAGTTTATTTCAAATAGGCTTAACGCTAGCACTTTTGAAAGGTCATGTATTTTTTTTTTAGAAGCTACCACCGGATCACAACGCGGCCTCAACTGAGAAGATCCGGCAAGAAACTCAGCGGGCTTGTCATTTTATCACTCTTTTTTTTTTTTTTTTTAAACAGTGTGTCATGTTACAGTTAGATCAGAGCGACAGTGTGTCTTGCCGTTCAAAAGATCAAATAATACAGGGAAAAAAAATAATAAAATACGACGAAAGTAGGTACAACAAACTAAAAAGCCAAAGGGATAGTAGTCGGACCAGTCCCCCCAAGCAGCACCCGCGCACGAGTTGACTCGAGCAGCAGCCATCACTCCCCTCAACCATATTGGAGGGAAGGGGGTAATAAATAACAACCCTAAATAATGTACGTTTAAAATACCTAACCCAAGTTCGGGGCAGATTATCTTACAACATCAAAGTGTATTTTGTAATAACTTGTCACTGTTTTGTGTAACAACTTACAATATTTTGGCACACTCATGCTGGATAATTTATAAGAGAAGAAGATAGATCGATATTGTAGTAGAAAATTATAAGTTAGTCTATGTCTATGGCTAGTCTATGGTTAACTTATTATTTTCTACTACAATATCGCTCTATCTTCTGCTCCTTCTTTTATATAAAATAAAAGGCAAAAAAACTGCTGAATAATTAACACAGCCTAAACCACTGGCCCTAAAGACTTGAAAGTGTATTCTTCACAATACGTATGCACACTAAGAACGGACAAAGGAGATTTTATGATTTACAAAAACGCGTTAGAATTCATAGTGTTGGTACTAAATCCTTGATTTTTTACGTGAAGATGCCTTGATGAAAATATACGATTACCTGCCTGAGTTTTTAGTAAGACACATCACCTAATTGTTACAAAGAAATATTTAGTTTTTTGACATAAAATAGACATAAAATTATAAGAACAAAGTCAGGGTATGTTTTGTGGGATTTAGAAGATAATCGCAAAAGATTTCTCGTTATAATAAAAAACAGTAGGTATGGGATATAATAATATTATAGGCATGGTCCCAATACCAAAATGGGCCTTCTGTTAGAACATAAATTAGTTGTCAGTTAAGTTAATCAATGTTCAACAGAAATGGTAAAATATACATCTTTTACTTTATATTTTTATTCCATCTGGTAATATTGTGGACTACTGTGCAGCTTTTGATCACGAGGTGCTGAATTTGATTGCCAAGATGGGCAAATATACAATATATCTTTGGTAGCCGGTACACGGTCAATAATATTTTCAATTTTCTACTGAATTAACTGTGTACCTGCTGTGACGTCACATTCCAGCGAGGTGCACAGTTAAAACGACTGAAAATAAAATTATATTTTGAGATTTGCAAATGAAGCCCTTTCATATGATACCCCACTCGATATAGTAGTCTCACTTTGAAATTTTGATGATCCATTTCGACACCCTTTACAGGGCAGAACTTTTTTTCTTAGTGTTTCAATTTTTATGATTTAAGTACCTATCCGAAAAAACATAAATTGAGCTAAGTACGACTCCTGGTTTTGCCTGTACTGAAGACTGTAAGACCAAGACCGTTTAGGTAATAAGCGGTGTGGTTTCATTATACAACCTTGACTGTTAGGGACTAAATCATAATAAAATAGAAGGTAGTAAAAAAATATGCTTTCCTAATTATTTATTTTTAATAACATATAGAAGTCTAAACAAAAAATCATCATCATCATCATCAGCCGGAAGACGTCCACTGCTGAACAAACGCCTCCTCCTTAGACCGCCACAATGAACGACAATTTGCCATTTGCATCCACCGGTTGCCTGCGACGCGAACAATGTCGTCGGTCCACCTAAGCCTGCCTACGCTGCGTCTTCCAGTTCGTAGTCGCCAATCGGGAACCTTTCTTCCCCAACGGTTATCGGTTCTTCGAGCGATGTGGCCTGCCCACTGCCACTTCAACTTGCATATTCTACGAGCTATGTCGGTGACCTTGGTTCTTCGGCGAATCTCCTCATTCCGGATTCTGTCGCGCAAAGAAACTCCGAGCATAGCTCTCTCCATAGCTTGTTGTGTGACTCTGAGCTTCTTCAAAAGGCCAGCTGTTAAGCTGTGCACAGATTTGCGAAATGTAGCATACAATGTAACATGAGAGGAGCATTTTACAAGTGTGGACGCAGGGCGCGCACGAACCAAGCATGTACGTGCTCGCATCTGTTTCCGGCATGCGCGCAACAACAACATGGCTCAGTCTGTTGAGAACACGCGTGCACGTACAGATACACACAACCCATCCACACTGGCGCTTTGTGCACTCTGCGCGCCCCTTTGTGTTCGGAAAAAAACCGACAAATGGCGGATCGCGACGCGCATGAGTTGAAATGCTCTGTTCGTGCGCGTAGTGAGCACGGTGCGTGCGCGCAAGCCGTCCACACTATGGGAATTCTGTTACACTGCATGATACATTGCGACAATGTGGACAGCAAATTATTTCATTGCGTGTTACATTTCGCAAATCTGTACACGGCTTTAAAGACCATGTCTCAGTACCATATGTCATCACTGGCAACACACACTTGTTAAAAACCTTTGTCTTCAGGCACTGCGGAATTTCCGATGAGAAGATGTCACTTAGTTTCCCGAACGCTGCGATTTGAACATTCTATCAGTATCTTCTTCTTCTATCAATCTTATGCGGCTACTTTCTTTTGTATTTTGAAAGTCTCACCATAAGGATTCCTTTTTACCTTTTAGGTAGGCCTTACCCTAAATATATGTATATAGGGGTAGATGGTTCAATCGATGTAACTCAACTTCAATTTGTTATTCGCTTACTTGATGCGATTTGTCGCCTACCTACTACAGTTTATTTGAGAGCCTGACACCTTTATTCATTTCTTTAACCTAGACTAATGAAGACTTCGCTCTACCTGAGATCTCATAGGTTTAGGTGAAACTTTTTGACTTAATTTAATTAACGTGCCAGCATACCACTGGTAAGAGATGTCGGGCGGCTATAGAATTTTATGAGGAGAATTTGAAGCGAAATATGGTTAGGTATAATATGTACAAGACTACAGTGTCGCTTTTATATGGATATTTAATTAAGCTCAAATCTACAGGTTATATTTTCTATCTATGAGTCTTATGGCTATGTATTCTATCATAACTTGGGTCAGGAGGAGACCTACCACCTAGAATGAGTTCCTCGTTCTAGCAGTAGTATTCCAAATTATTCTAAAAAACATATTTGTAATTATTATAAGTAAAGATAATATGTACAAATACATATTTCTATAAGGTATCATTAATTATAAGGGTCTCCTAGAACTTATTACGTTAGTTTAATTTGCATCAGACTTCTTTTACCCATCAACAAAAAAAAAGATCTGATAGCTTATCAAACTGTGAAAATACCATCAAAGGAATTAACTAAGCAGACTCGTTGCGTTCTACATCATTTATAAACCAGGGAATTTATATTTTTGTTGCTAGTGTATTTCAGTATTTTCAAACCTTATATAATATTGTTATTATTCACAAAACAAGAACCAGCGTATAATCTGTTTACTAGTATTTACCGACTTTAAATAATTATGAAGGTTCGTAACTAGACTACTGTGTAGTACGGTCTTTGTCATTCTACATTCTTTGTCAGTAATCCCGTAATAATAGCGAACATTCCCCTTGTGGAAGAATCTAACCGGGAAAGTATATCTGTCGCAGGGATATGATAAAACAGAGATTTGGTCAATTCCCTAAGGGATTTATTTATTTGATCAAATCACGGAAGATGTTAAATTAACAACACAATTTTATCACTTTCCTATACATATTAGTGATTTTATGAAGCAGCCTAACACAAATTGTACATGGGGCATGCTCGCTCGTTTCGCTCGCTCGCACGCCGTTTCGTAATGTTATGTACTCTGGAAGCCCGAGCTCACTTCGCTTGCACCCGCATGCCGCGGTCATTTTTGTCTTTTCACTGAATCAATTTAGGTAGGCATTTGTTCAGATCACTAGATTTGTTACCCTTCTAATTAAATTATTGGACATTATGCCAATAATGTTTGAAAGCTTGTCTACAGGCCCAGAAATAGATGATATATAATTGTTAAGAGTTCTCAGAACTGAGAGGAGTAGAGTAGAAATGACATTGCCATTTATGTTTATGAGCAATGGTTTAAAAAATAACAATCATAATTTGGAAGACGACAACGTTAAATAACATGAAACACACAAACACTCCTCCAACTGTCATCCGATCCAATAGGCATGATGACTGCATCACAATACCAATAAATCTGTGGTTTTAAATACTAGAACAGATTGCACTGATTCCAAAAATGCATCTCATTTTCATAATAATACAGAGATTTTCGTGATATTTAAGCAAATAAATTATTTAAATACAGCTAATCGCCATTTTTGTAAAAAAACGCTGATCAGAGTGAATGACGTCAATCCGGTGTAAATAAACAACTGTAAAACTGTCATATCAACTTTTTCTTTCATACAATGATTCACTTTTATACCTACAAACAGATGTTTATTTACACGTATCACCCTATTCCTCACCTCATCACCTCCCTCTCTCTCCTCTCTTGCACCCTCCTCTCGTTCTATATATATATCCTCGTCAATCATGGTATCTGGGATTCTTACACACTTAAATCCCGCTGTCACATCGCCACATAAGAGAGGGGACCTGGGCCCCCCAGTGGGATCTGCACCAAATACCCCTCAGTGTGCATTATAGCCCCCGGAAACCTGGCACCATGGTTACCGGGCCGGGGCTCGTAACCCCGTCACTGTCCTCCTCGGAGTCGCTGCCGTCAGTCATCTATGTTATGACCTTGCCTAACGTTGCTTAACCTTAACGTAGCTGTATGAAAAACGTTCACAGCTATTTTTTCATTGGTTTAAATATAATTTAAGTTTACGTTATATTGAAGAAGGGACAAATTCATGGTAACAACAATTTACCTATTAATAGTAAATTATTTGTCTAAAGTAAATGATAAAAAAATATTTATTGTGCATATACCATCAAGGACTTTTTTGTAGACCTTGTTGGTGTACAATACTGTAGTACATTATTTTGATCTATCTCGTAGGGTTTAGCCAGCGTATGCAACGCAAGCGCAAAAAAATGTGTTTATTTACGACATCACATTAGAAACCTCTAAAATTATCAATGTTTCTCGATTATATTATGCATGTATTGTACATATAAACCTTCCTCTTGAATCACTCTATCTATTAAAAAAAACCGCATCAAAATCCGTTGCGAAGTTTTAAAGATCTAAACATACACAGGGACAGACAGACGCGGCGGAGGACTTTGTTTTATAATATGTATAGATATAGAAAGATATAGAAGATATAGATAGATAACCTGCGTGGGCTTGAACTGCTCAACTCATGCAAGCTTAGAAGTTTAAGGCTGACTTATGTATAATTTGTAAAACTGTTTTAAAAAAAAATTACAATAAACTATTTTATAAAAAATAAAAACCGACTTCAAAGTAAATTATCTAAAAATCATAAAATAACGAAAATATATTGAAGTCGGTGCTAGCTAATCATGTTAACTAACACTATCACCAGCTGACACCGACTTCAATATATTTTCGTTATTTTATGATTTTTAGATAATTTACTTTGAAATAGGTTTTTATTTTTTATAAAATAGTTTATTTAACACTTTTGAGTGACTTATTTTACCAAGATACGTATCAGCACTATCACGCAACTCGAACGTCTACGTTACAGTAACTTACTGAAAACATAAAAAGTTTATATCTCTTAAACTACTAGACCGATTTTGATGAAACTTGTACTCTACCCTAAGTTGAACAATACTCTAACTAAAAGAATTTTCGAAATCGGACTTTTAGTTTCTGAGAAATCGGCGGACAAACCTACATACATACATACATACACTCATAAAATTTGGTAAATTTGTTTAGAAGCCCACATAGACTAACATATATTAATATTACGCATTTTTATCAATATTACATACATACGCGTCGAATAGAGAACCTTCTTTTTGAAGCCGGTTAATGAAGCCGGTTAAAAAAGACAAGCCCGCTGAGTTTCATGCCGGATCTTCTCAGTAGCGGCCGCGTTACGATCCGGTGGTAGTTTGTAAAAATGATTTTTGTGTAAGTGCCTCCGTGGGGCCTATACATAATAAAGATATTTTGACTTTGACTTTGAGATAGATAAATAAAATAAAAAAAATAATATATTTTTTAACAGGCTTCAAAAATAATTAACAGGCTTTTTAAAATAATTAACAGGCTTCAAAAATAAGGTTCTCTATTCGACGCGTATGTATGTAATATTAATAAAAATGCGTAATATTAATATATGTTAATCTATGTGGGCTTCTAAACAAATTTACAAAATTTTATGAGTGTATGTATGTATGTATGTATGTATATATGTATGTATGTATGTAGGTTTGTCCGCGGATTTCTCAGAAACTACAAGTCCGATTTCAAAAATTCTTTTTGCAATAGTTAGAGTATTTTTCAACTTAGGGTAGATTACAAGTTAAGAGATATACACTTTTTATGTTTTCAGTAAGTTACTGTAACGTAGACGTTCGAGTTGCGTGATAGTGCTGATACTTATCTTGGCAAAATAAAAGTCACTAAAAAGTGTTAAATAAACTATTTAGAAAAAAAAACAGACTTCAAAGTAAATTATCTAATAAACTATTTTCAAAAAAATAAAAGCCGACTTCAAAGTAAGTTATCTAAAAAGCATAAAATAACGAAAATATATTGAAGTCGGTGCTAGCACATCATGTTAACTAACACTAGCACGAGCTGACACCGACTTCAATATATTTTCGTTATTTTATGCTTTTTAGATTTAGACGTGGTCCCTAACTGTTGGCCTTTTGGATAAGCTCAGAATCACACAACGAGCTATGGAGAGAGCTATGCTCGGAGTTTCTTTGCGCGGCAGAATCCGGAATGAGGAGATTCACCGAAGAACCAAGGTCACCGATATAGCTTTTAAAATCTGCAAGTTAAAGTGGCAATGGGCAGGCCACATCGCTTGGCGAACCGATAACCGCTGGGGAAGAAAGGTTCTCGAGTGTCGACCACGAACCGGAAGACGCAGCGTAGGTAGGCCTCCCACTAGGTGGACAGACGACATTGTGCGCGTCGCAGGTAACCGGTGGATGCAAATAGCCAATTATCGGTCATTGTGGCGTCCGAAGGGGGAGGCCTATGTTCAGCAGTGGACGTCTTCCGGCTGGTGATGATAATGATGACGATGAAGTGATAAACTTGCCTAAAATTATTTGAATTACGTAGCTAGAGTTTAAACAAACGATAATTGCACATAATTTGCTATTCATTCATCATTATTATTTGCTACAGCACACAATATCTATTATCGTGAATAATTAAGTAGAGCAATTCAACCCTGCGGCCTTTTTTTCGCGGGATAACCTTCAAAAGGTCCCCGGGAGCTGTGGGGCTCGACCGGACCGGGGTATGTGGGATTCTTATCCACTAAAACCCCCGCGGCTGTCGCATCGGCACATGAGAGGGAACCCCGGGCTTTTCGGTGGGATCTGCACCAGGGGGCGCCCTTCAGTGCCATCGTTCAGTGCCTTTCTTTTGAGTCCACCGCCGGGCGACGCATTGTAGCCCCCCGGGAACCAGTCATGGCGCTCGAGGGTACGGGGGTCGCAACCCCGCCCCAGTCCTCCTCAGAGTCGCCGCCATACTCAATGGACGTCCTAGGGCCCACACCAACGCTGCAGCATAGTTTAACATTGTACGAGTTACAATTTTTAGGATAATAATATTATGATAATGTTTATCTTCGATAAACTATTTTCAAAACTCATAAAAATCTGTTTGTCTAAAAATGTCTATTATTAAATCTCGGATTATCTCCAAGATAAAGCTGCGATAGGCTTAACCTGCGATAATCAGTCTCGAAGTAACGTCAATCTGCAAGAAGATCAGTAGGTACACTAGTCGATGTAGCTGAGCTAGAATTAGTCGTTAACATTGTGAACCGAAAACTAACTAGCAATTATATTTCCATTTCGGTCTAACCTTGTAGATAAAATTTCAGCTTATCTTCTCGAACTGTAAAGTAGCTACTAGCTTCTAGTTAATAGCTTTCGATGGGACCGGGCCCTTACAGTCGTCTGTACAAGGATTCTTCGTAGAGCCTGGTATCCTTACTCATCCATTTGTCTCAGGTGAGGTGCTCATGGCCAGCTATAATCAGGTGAGGCAGGGTCAAACCATACATGGGTGACCGTTTAGTGGTATTTGAACTGAGCGTCTCCGTGCAGAAGAAAAACGTCTGTCCCGGTCGTTGTCATCTAAACAGCAGGCGTAAATCAAAGTCAGAGGCTTGAGGGTAGCTTCAACAAATCTGACACCAGGGTGTCCGTTATCTGGGTAATCCGTTTATCGAGTACGGCGGCGACTCCGAGGAGGACGGTGGTGAGGGTGCGACCCCCATCCCCGTGAGCACCGTGTCAGATTCTCGGGGGGGGGGGAGCGCCCTGGGGTGTGTGTGGGAGAGACCTCCTGTGCCGATCCCTCCTGACCCCATGACGGTCCTATTGGACCGGGATGCGCCGAACCCTCCCCGACAACCGTATGCTACACTAGCTATCAGACACCGGTCTCGCCGGCGAGGCCGAAGGGTCGTACGTATGCGACCTCAACGACGTGCATCACCCCACTGAGTTTCTTGCCGGTTCTTCTCAGTGGGGGCGCGTTGTGAACTCAGCCCTCTCTTAAGCGACAGCCCAAGCCGAGGCCGTGCCTCCCTGAGGTGCCTTTGAGCTCGTCGCTACTTCTGCCGTAAAGGCAAGAGCGCTTCAAGCACTCGCCTCCTATTGTCCGGTGAAGCTGTAATGGCCATCTGCGGCCAACAGCGCCTATCATTCCCGAAAAAAAAAACATGTGCCGATGCGATAATATCGTGTCAAATATTCTGCCACCAAGCAGGAAGTATAGCTGCGTTCCGGTGTGAATGCCACTTCTGTACCTGGTAAAATTACAAACAAAAAATATAGTGCGATGATTCCTAGCTACTGCTAGCTAAACAAGATTGTGTCAGAATAACGCTATCACGCTCGAACAATAACAGCAAACACGCACCACCAGGACGTGCAAATATTTGCACAATTCTGTTCCACACAAAACGTGACAAGCGTGATATTGTTTCCGCTTCACTTCAAACGATGGGTCAACTATCTACTAATAAGTAAACAAGTATGAAAGTTATAAAAAAAAAACGTTAAACCGACTTCAATAGACACCACACTAACAAATTATAAATTATAAATGCACAACTAATGGGTAAAAATAACACCAGCGAAGTCTTACTATCATTAAGTCTATTGGGAAGGAAATTCCCAGTACTACAACTGGTAAGACTACTGGGATTAGGCGAAAAAGCCGAACTGCAGACAAACAAAATGATCATAAATTACATTATACATACGAGTATATAAATACTATACATAATGCAACATGTCTCGTTAAGACCTTTCATTTGATAACCTCATCGATGTTATTGGAAGTAAAAAAAAAAAACATTTTTGTAATGTGCAAATGAAGCAGTCAATTTTTTTTTTGTAAATGGGGTTGGGTAAGTAAACATGTTTAAGCTGTTCCAAACAAATTAATAACATAAGTAGTTGCTGAAATAATTATGTCGTCTGTGTGAGACACAGACAGCCTAAACAACACACAGACAGCCTACATAAATAAGTCAGACCGGGTTTCGTTTTTACCCTTTAGGTACAGAACCCGTTATAAATAGTGCGGCTTTTTGCAAAAGTAGTGGACACATGGTAAATAAATGTTGCCTAATATAAAGCTGTTGTTGTCAGCTGCTACATAATGCTCGCTTCCGGCGTATTATAAATCTACCTAATTGGCCGTCTGTTGATCAGTGTGGAGCTGTTCATTAGATGGTTGGCGGCTTGTGCAAAACAATGGCTATAAATGCTACGGCTACATTATCGGACGAATAATGGCGTCGCGCTGTCGCTTTAAAAACTTGGTGTTCGGCCATCGGCGAAGTTGCTATCCACATTATCGTCCTAGCAAATGCACGGGTGTTTTCAAGTGATAATTCATCGAGATTAAAAAAAGAAGAAAGAGGAGGTGGTGGATGACTTCTATTCATAGAAACCGAACAACGTAATTGTATTGCATCCAAATTGCACTACTAATCATACGTCAGACACAGTCAAAATCTACGCTGCAACTGCAAGGGCGAAGTGTAGCCAGTTGAACGAAGTTTTTCGCGACAAAATCAATTTACCGACAACACCGCGATAGGCATTCGTGTTCGCCCGAATACATCGCGCTATGACGAACTGTTTGGCCAGACTTTTCGCGACAATGCGAACCTTCGCCGAATCCCGATAATGTAGCCGCACGGTTATATCTTTGAAATAATAATAAAATTGCTGACACAGTCAGTTCGGAGTACAGTACATACAGTGTCAATCAACAGAGGTTGGTCAATTAGCAAGAGCGGAAGTGATTAACGTGCACGACGTTTACTTTCAATAATAATGTAATAAGAATTTGTATACTGCATACGTGATTATTGAGGTGCTTGCAAAACGTTGTTCATATTATAGTTATCAGAATATACTACTAATATACTACAGAATATACTACGGTGCCCGCATCCGAGTTTTAAACTCGTAAATATTAACTCCCTACTTTATTCTAATTGCCATCCCCTTCCTCCGTGCAATATCCAACGGGGAACACTTTCGACTCACCAGAGTGTGTTCCTGCGAGGTAACTAAAATAGAGTTTGCGAATTAGAAAATAAGTATTCTCACCTAAAACGTATCCTCACCTGAGTAAGAATTGTAACATATTAACACCTAACTAATATGAGGTTATACGGGGTTATAAGCACCCGCTTATTATATTGAAGAAGTCTGACTAGGGAAGACAGAATTTTTCAAGAAATCGCATCAAAATAACGCCCGCTCTAAGAAGCGTTCCTTTCCTGCAGTATGGTAGACTCTACGAGCGGACACTGTACTAACAGATGAGAGGTTAACTTTACATTATAATTATAATGATCTGAGTTAAATCTAAGATTGATAAGAATTTATACCAATAAGATTATTCCTAGAAGAAAATTTCCTTATATATAGTATGTAAAGCGCTAAATTGTTTTCCAAGTAAGTAGTAGCTAGATTGGTGGGACAGGGCAAATAAATAACAGTGATACAATGATCTTGATATTTTATAGACTGTGGTAGTGATATGTAGTAAGTACCTATTCATTTGTATGCGTCACTAATCAAATCACAGTATAATTTAGAGTTCAATTTGCTGTGACCAAGTTGTACGAACTACGTGTGTTAAATTACTCCAGTTCACGCAATGTTCAAATTTAAAATGAGTTAATACGGTTTACCTGCAATTAAGTATTATAGAGTGTTATATTATAATTGTAATATATTCGGTTAATCTTTGTTTATTACCAAAGGTATTTCATATAAAAATATTGTTTACAAATTTGCCCCACTGCGTAGGCTATGTAAGTGTGTATATACATGTGTATGTATATATAGGTGCGTATGTATAGGCAGTGGCGTGATATGTATCGCCTTTGTTCGGTCAGGTCCAATACAGCTTTAATGCAAAAAAGTGTATTTTGCATGGCTCATCGATATATAATAAGTAACTTAGATAGTATATTTTGACTTTAGATAGTATATCGATGGTATGGCTCCTGTAATTTATAACAAATTGCCAAAAGAAATAAAGACATTGAACATAGAATTATTTAAGAGAAAATTAAAGAATCTGTTAATAGATAAATGTTACTGTAGTTTAAATGACTACTTAAATGACAGTTTTTAATTAATTTGCATGATGGACATGTATAATGAAATTGATAATCTATATTTAATTTTAAATCCAATTTATTTGTAATGAATTAATGTTAATTTTATTTTAATCAATATTATTTATTATCAATATATTTAATTAATGTTGAATAACCATACATTTTGCATGCCTTACGGGTAGAAACGCTTGAAACAAATATCACATTACCTATTAACACCATTGTAACAGTGTTTTCTGCAAAATAAATTCTTTGATTCTTTGATTATATATCTATTTCTTAGGGCACGGCCTAAATAGCCGAAACGGCATGATGGATTTTGAATAGGTCTACTACGTCTTTTATACTACCTACGTCTTTTATATGGCGGTGCTTTTTTTTTACTTCCACAAAACCAATACGAGCATCAAATGAAAAAATACGAAAGGTGTTACTGAGTATGAGTTGAAGCAGCATTATATATAGTAAATACATACTTATATACATAAGTAATACTCTTTGTATAAAATATAATTTAAGATCATTCTCTTTGTTCACCATCGGGCTTCTTGTGCTTTTATAAACATAATTTGTTTACTTGTTATCACCATCAGCAGCCTAAGCCCCTAGCGTCTCTCTACTGCTGAACAAAGGTTTGTCCCTTAGAAGGGAGGGGTTGCCATAATCCCCACGCTTGGTAGGCTTGGGGATCACATTATAGGTAGTAGTAATCCAATAAAATGATACTGCTGCCAGTCTTCTTTTTTTCCCTTAGTCGCCTTTCACCTTTCGCCTGTCACCATCGATATACTATACCAACTGTCACCCAACGGGAGCAGTCAGTCAGTCAGTTTGCAGTCTTGCAAATTCAGTGAAGCAATCGGGAGGCGCCGACATACCACACCACTACAACGCCGCCCTTCAGCTCAAGCTAAACGATTTTTCATAAAGTTTCGTTTCTTAACTCTAACACCCATATTCTTAGACGTTTCCTCGAACATTCCTCCACTCAAACTCGACTGATAAGGCCTCAAGGAACGACCCGAAAGCACCTCCAAAAGTTCCGAGTTCCCTCCACTGAAGATGAGTGGAGGAGAGACGTCATTATGTCGAGGTGATTTTTGTTATTAAATTGACCAATAAGGTTGACCATTTAATCTAAATTGTGTTTATTTTAATTGAATTTACAGTGTGTTAATGATTTGACTATTATCAAGTAGTTAAATAGACCTTTTTAAACGAATTTGAGTAGGTGGTGAGAAAAAAATATATATTATATGTTTTTAAAAATAAAAGCTCTGAGAATATCAAACAACCCTAAACCTACTTATTATCTATCTATACTTATAATAAAACTGTAACAGGTACAATTCTGTACATTGAAGATATTTTGAAAATTATGTTTGGAGGGATTATGCATTCTATAACCGATACTAAAGCCAAAAATGTATTTTTTTTTATTTTTGTCTGTCTGTCTGTCTGTATCTCGGCTGAGCATCACGCCGAAACTACTGAATGGATTCAAACGAAACTTGGCATGATTTGAGTTAATACTCCGAGGTAGGACATAGGATACTTTTTATCCCATAATCTAGCACGGTTCTTTTGGGAGAGGGGATTAAAGTCAAAATGGGTACTTGGTTATACGCTTGGTCCGATTTTATAAATTTTCCTTTATAATATAATAAATATTAGTAAGGGAACACTCATAGACAGTTGTTAACAATGTTTGGAAATCGATCAGGTTAAGCAACGTTAGGTAAGGTAAATTAAATAGATGGGTGACCGTTTATTTTACCGCCATTTGAACTAAACATCTCCGTGCTTCGGAGGGCAAGTACAAAGTGGGTCCAAGTTTTTAGCCGACTTTAAAAAAGGATGTTTTTTATTCTATACGAATGTATATTATTGAAAGTTCAGTTAACGTAAACACAGCGCGGGCGGAGCTGCGTGGGTTAGCTAGTGGAAAATACAACTTGGCGGGCAGATTCCCCAGCGCATCCAATACTCAATATCATGGTGTATGTGGTCATGCTTCCTGAGATATAATATGTTTACGTATACAATATCGCTAAACAGCCAAATAATACTTCCAAACCGATTTTCTCCTAAGGCGTTTCGTATTCTTAATAAAAAAAATACCGGTCAAGTGTGAGTCGGTCTCGCGCACCGAGGGTTCCATACCATCTGTGGATGTATTAAAGTAATTTTATTATTCATGTAACACCTCAGATTGCAAAAAAACAAAACCACAGAATTAAATTTGTTTGTCGAGGTTTTTTTAGGAATACTAAAAAAACTGTACTATTTAGAAAGATAATTTTATTAATCCTGTAAAATATAGATAGACATGTATTATCCATAATTATTTCAGATATTTCCCTCCACAAACTTCGGTGATAATGGTGGGGAACCGTATTTTTATTTGGCATTTTTGATTAACAGCCAAAAACTGTGTCATAAACCAAAATATAAATCTGTTTTGAGATGTACAAATGAAGCCCTTTTATAAGATAGTAGTCTCACTTTGAAATTTTGATGATCCATTTCGACGCCTTTAAAAAAATTAAAAGTAAAAATATATTCTTTTCATTTGCGATGAGGTTGGGTAAGAAAGATCTAAAACTATTTCAAGTTTCAAATCGATAACGTCAGTTCAGATTCCTGAAATATGTATGTGTGACAGACAGACAGACAGACGAGGTCTCACCATAATGGTTCCTTTTTTACCTTTTAGGTATGGAACCCTATAAAACGTTATTGGTTACACAGAAGGTACATAAATTGAAGCAGGATATCCAGTATCCTTTATATGGTTTGTTTTTATTAGGTATTTTTACCCGACTGCCAAGGAAGGGTTATTCGCATGCTTTATACCTAAAATTTTTGTACTTACGTGTATGTAAAATAAACAATTTTTCTTCTTCTTCTCCAATTATATCCCATATTCTCCAAATAATCGTATTTTATGACGCGTCTATCTCTACATTAATGTGCCAGTACGTATATACAGGACGATTTTATTACCAGCATCCACACGCACGTATGTCCGTAATCTTTTTCGAGCATTGCATTTAGAATAGAATTGATGCTATCGTTTATTTAATATCTGCGAATTACGGAAAAATATGACCTTGCACTATACCGGTAGCCGTTTCCACTCGACGCATAATTAATAGAATATAATTTAATACACTTTATTGTACACGAGAAATTCCAATGATATTATAAATTAAACTAATACCACCGAGAAATTCATAAAAAATAATATAACAAATCTATTTCTGTACAGATTAACAATTAATTTCTGCATCGAAAAAACACATCAGGCACAGCAAAAATATATTTTGACCAGTCTACGAGTAAGTAGTTCGATTCTGTTTTCTAGGTTGGACAAAAACGTTACATTATTTAATTATTTATTTAATTTATAATTATTACAAGTACAAAGTCACAGCTTATTTCATTCCTGTAATTATAGTAAATCTTATTACATATAAATAAATTTATATTACAGTAGGTACCTACTTACTCAAGTGAAATGAAAATTGGATAAATATCATTGGTTAAACCTAAAATAACATTACAAAGGCGTATAATCCAATGTTTAAACATAATAAATAATTCTGTGAAAATTGTATGATCAATGAAAATGGGTTTCGTATAAAATTCTATTAACACGGCACCGTTGGTTTTTATTCTCAATGGTAATCTAATCTAAACCTAAGCTGCTTTGTGTATGGTCTAATTTTAAAAATCGCAGATACCATTGAGTATAAAGTTGGGATATAGAAATAAAATTTTATGTGGACTCCATCACACTAGTGTGGTTTTGTGTACGTAAAATGTTTTGTCCTTTATCTGGGTGTTTATATAAGTGTGTCTATATAAGTATGGAATAACATTGTTTTTATACCACCAAGGTGGCAAACAACCATGTGGCCCGCCTGATGGTAAGCAGTCACCGCAGCCTATGGACGCTAGCAACACCAGTAGGATCACTAGCGCGTTGCCGACCTAGTAGAAATTTGTTAACACCCTTTTTAAAAACATAAAAAGTATTGTATCTGTATCAGTTGTCTGCTTAAGTACAGAGTCGGCTTAGATCAAATTACCGTGTGTGGATTGTCCCAAGGTACCTATTATTATATTATTTACATAAAAACTAAATATTTACAGTTTATTTACAAATAAATACTAAAACTAAGCAAAAAAACTTCCTACAAGTTGTCACCGCACTGGAAGGGAAGGGTAGAAAAAAAATGGCGCCGTTAGCACTTTGTATGGCCAAGCTAATACGTCGGCAGAAAAAGCTACCAGCTTGACGGTCTCCTGAAACTTCGATAAGCTTGCATGAAATTTCATTCAATAAACCGTGCGTCTCATGAGACCAAGGACCCATGGTCCCCACCGCAAAGGGCGCAATGATATTTACGCGAACATTGCATACGGAAATATAATTTTATGGGCAACGTCGCGGTTTATTTTTGATTTTACTTTCCCAACGTTTCGAACACTTTACAGCATTCAATGTAATGGGAGCACTGGGGTAGTAAATAGATCCAAAAATCTAAATCGCGATATAATACGTAAAATTAGGTTTATTTACTTCAGCATAAATATTATTTCGAAAATAACCATAAAATAAAATAAAATCCACAGAGATTATTTCAAATATTTCAATATTACATTGAAAATAACAAGTCATTCTAGAGGTATATAAATAGATGTTATTTTATATGTTTCTGCCTGTTTTTAAGTCGATTCAATATGATTAACTGAAACTAAGTAGCTGCAATCACAGTCGAAATTCGAAGATAATAATGTTAACAAAATATTTTACTAGATCCACGATAGATAATCAAACATTATAAACAAGTCTTATTGATACAAGAATCCGCATTACCAATAAATATAGGAAAGCATCAAATATTAATTCTCCTTTGTTTCTACTTTTTGTTGGCGGCTTTTGTTCGAGCCACATTTTTTGCGGAAATACAAAATGATATTGTTTCAAGTCCCAGAAATAATATTTCATTCGTACGCGAAACGAATACCTACGTATCAATTTAATGTTAATTTAAATTTATTGCTTTGTGCAATGTATCTCTGTTCCTATTTTAAAAGACCCAGATGTTATTGGGTACTCTTACATAAAGTTCTCAGTAGCAGCCCAGTGCTTAGAATTGTGGCCCGTAAATAGTCCAGTATACCTTTACAGTGTTTTGTAATGTTAGTATAGATAAAGTCTAGGTTGGTTAACTCAGTGGCTCAGTGGCAACCCATAGTCACAGATTCGAATAATGCTTCACGTAACATCTTTGTCAAAGTTGTTACATGTTTCATATTGGTTAGAATTATTAGGCCTATAAAAGTCAATAATATCTCTGGTCTCATTTAATTGTGTAAATAAACAAAAAAAAAATATATATACAGACGAATTGAGAACCTCGTCCTTTTTTGAAGCATATACATATGTATATATATATATATATATGTATATATATGCTTGAGCAATTGCGTACTATATTATACTCTGCATAGTTGACAAATCTATGATCCAGGACGATAAGAATTAAATCTTTTAAAAAAAAAATTGAACCGACTTCAATATCACTGAAAAGTATAAAATAATTTAAATATACCGTAAATTTATTATATTAATATATATATATATTTATTGAAGTTGGTGCCAAATATACCTGCTGGGTATATTTGGCACCAACTTCAATAATATTTAAATTATTTTATACTTTTCAGTGATATTGAAGTCGGTTCAATTTTTAAAAAAAAAGATTTTATTTTAAACTTTTTAGTGATATGTTCATATATAAAGATTGAACCATCGAAGACAGTAAAATGTTCTAGGTAGGTTATGATCACATTATCGTCTACATAGTTTTACATAATTCATGTTTCTTCAGAAAAAAATAGTCGGTCGTAATGAAACTTGCATGAAATCATCATAGTAGTTTACTCTCTCGAATAAAAAAAGAATCATCGAAATCGGTTCATAATTGTCAGAGCAATGTAATGGAGAACATCAGTTTTATGGTTTTTACCTCCTCCAGGAAGTTCTTATCCGGTTGTGATAAAATTCATACAGATTCAATACAGTGATTCCTTCTTTCGAATAAAAAAAGAATCATTGAAATTGTTAAATATTTGCGCAGTCACCATTCTTGTTTTCTCACTACTTATTACTAAGCAATATTTTTTTTATGGGACCCAATCAATGGATTGAAGAATGGATGGAAGAAAGATTTTTTCAAATCGGTTCATAATTGCCAGAGTTATGCGCGAACATACATAAAAAAAAACATACAGATGAATTGAGAACCTCCTCCTTTTTTGAAGTCGGTTAAAAAAGTGGTCCAAGATCGCCATGTAAAGAAAGAGCACCTCAGCAAACTTCCGCCTTGAAATAAAAATTAACCCCATATGACAACCTTTTACCTACTGCAAATAGGTAGGTAAAAGGTTGTCTTACTGAAATACATCAGTACTCGGAAGTTACGTTATTTCGTCCAGTTTTTACAGTTTCCCGTAAACTGGATGTACTTACTTTCCCAGCCAGATGCGCTGTAGGTACCTAAGCGTTACCTACTTGTTATTTCGACCGTTCTTCTTTATCAAATTATTAAATCGGCTAAGAATCTGTAGCTTCCGTGGTGCAGTGGGAAACCGCTAGTTTTGCAAACCGGAGGTCGCGGGTTTGAATCCCGCGTGGGGCAAAAACTTTGAGTAGTTGTTCCTTACTGGCTAGGACAAAGCAGGTCGATCACCTGATTGATCGTAAAGATGATCCATGCGTCAGATGGTCATGTAAAAAGTCCATCCTGCGCCTTACCTCTCTTCCGGTCGTGTCGGTCTTCCGTCCCATCGGATTGTGAGAGGTATAAAGGAAGAGGGAGAGTCTTCCTGAGGTGTATTCGCAAGCATTTGTGTATTATAATATCTCCCGCGTAGATGGCTGATCTTGTGAATGATTGGCTGCTGTGGTCATATCGGCCAGGAGGATATTATTATCTCGGGCGTCCTCTTAAATCTAATTATTGTATCCGCTAAGAATCACAGTATCAAATCATGTCGGTTATTTATTTGTCACGTATATCTTATACCTATTAGAACATAATTGGTATTGGTATCATAGTCACAAAATATAGAAAGTACAGAAGGCAAGCTTCATACAACGGGCGCTCGAGTAACGCACATATAGACAGCGCTCACAACACGAATTCCCGGGTTATCTCAGTCTAATGAGAGCGCGGTTGCCATCCGCCTGAGACACGCGTCGTACGCGTCTTGTGATATTTTTTTTGAGCAAAGATGGAGCATCAATTAAGATGGTTGGATGTTTAAATTCTACTTTAAACGCTGTGAATTGACGTTTTTTAGCTACCATTTGTTTAATAACCAATATTACCAATATTTGGCTTTAAAAAACCTACGTGCCAGAACTGACATCACCGTACTACGCGCAGACAAAGGCAATGCCATCGTCATCTTAGACACGGAAGATTACAATCTCAAAATACAACAACTTTTGTCGGATGTAAGTACATACAAAAAGGTCAAAACAGACCCAACTAATAATATTCTCAAATCAACAAGTGAAATTGTAAAGAAAAACTCCGAGAGATTGAATCTTGATGTCAAATCACTGATACCTTCTTGAGCAAAACCGCCAAAGTTGTATGGGTTGCCCAAAGTACATAAACCCAATGCTCCGCTACGTCCGATTGTGAGCCAGATCGACACACCAACTTACAGATTGGCTCAGCACGTAGCAGGGGGTGCTTTCATCACTAAGAGGGCACACACAAGCACACACCAGGGATTCATACCATTTTGTCAGTGAAATTAAACATCTGTGTCTTACTGACAATGAAACTATGGTCAGTTTTGATGTCCAGTCCCTATTTACATGCCTACCTGTGGTGGACTGCATTGAAATTGTAAAAAAGAGGCTAGCTGAGAAGAACATGCCAAAGGAGTATGCTGAACTATTAGGACATTGCCTTACATCGGGCTATCTATTGTGGAAGGAGCAATTCTATAAGCAAGTAGATGGAGTAGCAATGGGCTCGCCTGTATCTCCAGTAGTTGCTGACATTTTTATGGAAGACTTCGAGGAGACAGCCCTCCGAACTTCACCTGTTACTCCGAGATTCTACAAGCGGTATGTAGATGACACTTTCACAATATTACCATCTGATAAAATAACTGTATTCCTAAATCATCTTAACTGCATCAATCCAAAAATTCAATTCACAATGGAGTTGGAATCAAATAACTCACTAGCTTTCTTAGATGTATTAGTAATACGTAATCCTGATAACACCTTGGGCCATACTGTGTACAGAAAACCAACCCATACAGATAGGTACTTGAATGGTGAGTCTCACCATCACCCAACACAACTGTGTGTGTGTAGTAGCTAACTAGCTACTGTCGGAAAATCTTTGTTTCAGAGAGCACGCGGTATCTGTGATGATGACCATCTGAGCGCTGAGCTGCAACATGTCAAGCAAGTACTGCATGACAACAAGCTCCGAGTCCCGCGCCGCCATCATAGTGAACGTGTCAAACCAGCCACTGTCGAGCTTCAGCCTGCTGTTCTACCATATGTTAAAGGGGTTACAGACAAGATTGACTACATCTTAAAGCGAGCTTCGATCAAAACTTATTTTAAGCCACCAAGGAAGATTAGTCAGTTTTTACCACCTGTCAAGTGACATATACCTCTACAAGATGCAGGAGTTTATAAACTCGATTGTGACTGTGGGCTCTCATACATTGGGCAAACAAAGCGTGCAATAAAAACTCGCGTTAAAGAACACATATCTGATGTGAAACACCGACGCTGTACGAAGTCTGCAGTATGTGAACACGTTCAAGATCGCACCCACCATTATATTAGATTTGATAAACCACAAATCCTCGCAAAAGAACACCAATTCCTGCCTAGGATGATTCGTGAGGCTATTGAAATCAAAAAACATCCTAATTTCAATAGAGAAGATGGTTGGGTGTTACCACCGGCTTGGGATCCTGTGATAAATATAATTAAATCCAATATCAATCAAAACACTGCACGGCCTCAGGATACTGTAAGCTCTTACTGCGTAGATCGGACCAACAATAATAACTAAGAAGACCAGACGGTACACCGGCATAATTGTTACATAAGGACGTTCAACATCTCAGTCCTCCCGTGGCCATGGGTGCTGCAAAGCATTCGAAACGTTGGGATAGTAAAATCAATAAATAAACCGCGATAAAATCCGTAAAAGTAGTTTAATTTCAATACCATTTGTTTCACAGCGATAGTATAGATAGATAGTAGATAGTAGGTATTTGCTTGTACTCGTATTATAACTAGCTTGTATTTTTAACCCCCGACCAAAAGCGTGGGGTGTTATTAGTTTGACGCATATGTCCGGAAGTCTGTCTGTCTATCTGTATGTCTGTGGGTCTGATGATGGAGCAGGAGGATGGCCACGGGAACTCTGCACCAATAAACGTAGACCCACCGAATTTGGGCTCGTTGGGTAGGTCTCGACGAGTACATAGTTACTAGAAAAATGGTAATCAGGGTCTGATGATGGAGCAGAAAGGTAGTCACCGTATCTCTGCACCAATAAATGTACATCCACCGAGTTTCGACTCGTTGGGTAGTTCTCGACGAGTAGTTGTTAGAAAAATGGTGATCAGGGTCTGATGATGGAGCAGGAAGTTGGTCACGGGAACTCTGCACCAATAAACGTAGACCCACCGAATTTGGGCTCGTTGGGTAGGTCTCGAAATACGAATATCAATACGAAACGATGGTACACGTCTTAACAACGAGACGTCGGAAGTGTAATAAATTTGAAAGTGTAAATAATTACATTAAAATTGAATTATTTTAGTAATTAATGGTTTTTATTTCCGTTCTTCCTGTTTTATTCTCACCAATCAATTAAACAACAAGGTGTACACGAGTGCCACAACCACGATAGTTTTTTCGCATAAGCCAGAGTTGACAAAACTAGCGCAACCGCCGAGCATAGGTATGAAAAGTTAAAGGCTTGCCTTCTGTACTCTCTATATTTTGTGTCATAGTTCTGTGTAGCTGCAGTAGTCAACAGCACGGCAAATAACAAAGGCTCGTTACGTTAAGCCCCGGGCGCAAAGCTGCTTATAGGTACAGAATATGTACAATACACTACACACAAGTTGGATATACTCCTTTTTATCTCCAGGTTTATAATATGTATATCAATATAACTAGTATTCGTACAATATTACGCAGTTATGAGTTATGCATGACGCACCCCATCTCTTCTAATTATACAAAAAGGCTCATTAAAAAATTTTAGACTACCTGGATAATTAAAAGCAGCGTGGGCTTAGACTCATGCAAGTTTAAAATTTTAAGACATTTTATGTTCGTAATTTAATAAATTAATCTCTGTGTGCGAAGAACTCGGAAAACGCTTGACAAGGGAAGCCTGCTTGACTTGCTTCGTCCGGCTCGACAATTAATCCTCGTTCCAAGGTTTTTTTTTCTTTAGTCATGAGCAAACCTAATGCTAGCCTTTGATGCGCTAACAGTATTGGATGCGTCCTGCATTTCTCTTCCCTGCTTTTATTTCTTTACCATACGGTTTTCTGTCTACCAGCTTCATTAAATTTAAACATAGTATTTGAAGTTGATTCTCAATCACAATTTTACTTTTCTTAATCAAATAACAACTGATAATATTTGAAACTTCAAAAAAGATTTTCACGTTGACGTGTATGTAGGTACCTATTTGGGTGATTCACAATTTCACTAGTAATTTTAACCGCCTTTTTAAGAGAATCTCTCACTCAATTCGTTAGGTTTCATTTTTGTTAATGTTACCGCAAATCAATTGTTTGTATACATTCGAAGGCAAGCCTGGTATTTCTGGGAGCCTGAGTTTCTTTTTGTCTTCAATCAGAGGTAGGCATGAACGGTGTACCACAATTAGGACAACAATCGCTTGCACGAGCCGGCGCAAACGTTGTTCAAACGATTTTGATTAAAAAATGGTACACCGTTCGTGTCCTCGATAGTACATGTAAAACACATAGCTGAGGTGGAGTCATGGCTTTAAGGCGTGCTTAGTACGTAACCAACCATCGTTTCCATTTGTTACAGATGTCTAAAATACTTGTACGCTAGAATTACACACATCAAAAGTGTCTAGGGATCAAGCATTTTTAAGCGGATTTCTTGAGATTGAGATGTGGCTTTGTAATAAATTTATGATTTTATAAATTTATATGGATCCTTTTTGGTGCATTTCATAATTTGAATCAGGAACTGTGAATCAAATTCGAGTAAAAGATGAAAATCAGCTGTCAATATTTTCCCTATAAAAACATACAACGCATTGAAGACATTATTAGTGCTACTGTTTCCCTACTACTGATTAAAACCAACGTTATTATGGAGCGGCGACGTCATTTAAGCAGGGAAGAAATGCTCAGAGCCGTGGGAATGATAGAAGCTGGTTCCCGGTAACGTACTGTGGCTTTAGCTCTGAATACAAGTCAGAGTGTTATCAGTCGACTTTGGACACGTTACCGAAGCACTGGTACCGTGGCTGAGCGCCATGGAGGACGGTATCGCTGCACCACACGGAGACAAGACCGATATATTCAAATCTTAACTCGAAGAGCTCCAACAATAACTGCCATGATGTTAGCCGTGAGGCTTCATCACTCTTCAGGGAACTTAATTAGCGACCAAACAGTCAGAAACCGCTTGCATGAAGTGAACCTTCATTCCCGAAGACCGCTACGGGTACCACCTATAGCAATGCACAATCGTAGGATTCGATATCAATGGGCTCTTGAACACAGAAATTGGGCAGAAGAACAATGGCGTTTCGTGTGCTTTTCTGATGAGTCTCGTTTTGGTATGAGACCGGATACAAGACGTATACGACACTGGAGAACCCCTGGACGCCAACAGCGATTAAAATCCTGCCAGGAAGTCCATCCTTATAGTGGTGGAACCATCATGGTATGGGCGGGTATTTGGATCGGCGGAAGAACTGAGTTGATTTGGATCAGAGGCAACCTCAACGCTCAAATTTATGCTGAGACGATTGTATCAGACGTCATCGTTCCTCTACAAGTGCAAATCGGTCCCTTATTTCAGTAAATGCATGATAATGCACGACCGCACACCGCAAGAGTTGTAAGACAGACTCTCGCCGCAGCTAACATCAATGTCCTGCCCTGGCCTGCTCAGTCGCCAGACTTGAACCCGATTGAGCATGCATGGGATATGCTACAGAGAAGAGCTCTGCCGAATATGGAGGGTATCCAGTCGCAAGAAGACCTTTTTTTGTTGTTGCAACGAACATGGGCGGCCATTCCACAGCGTGATTTGGATGAACTCATTTTGAGTATGCCAAACCGATGTTCTTGTGTTGTTAGTGTTCGCGGTAGAAACACGGATTATTAATTGTTTAAGTTACCCAATAAAATTTTAAAGAAAACTGTTATTTCAGTCTTTTTTTCGAACTTTTGTGTTAGTGGTTCAAATGTCAAAAATCCCTTTATTAGGAAAATGGCAAATTTCTTTATTAATGCAAAGGTGACTTGGTTTATCGTTACTGTGACAAACGAAAACACTTTATTTGATGAATCCTTAAAGAAAATTTTAATTAATATCAATCAGGAGAAAAGTTATTGCAAAAATATATGTTGATCCCTAGACACTTTTGATGTGTGTATATTCCTACTCATAGGTGTGAATATGCAAATAGGTTAAACAACAAGTTTCACCTTGCAATGCCTCATTTTCTTAGTATATAGCCGCTTCCCTACCATCTCATTATGTGGGTACTAAATTTCAATTAAATATGCAGCATTTTTATATATTTACTTTGTTGCCGTGACTTTCTGGAAATATTTTATACCTATGACTTGCATTTTACAGTTAAACAGGTTGGAATAACAATCACTTTGAGTAACAACTTGAACACTTTGGTTTTAGAATTTTCAAGTGCTCATAAATTATGAAATGAACAATTAAGATGCAGACGGTAAATGCATACGATGTTGAAGATTTAAAGTGATTAGGTATTAACTATTTTTTTATGTTAATGACTAAACAAACTTGAGTTTCTTCTGCTTTTGAAGTAAAGGAAAAATAGTTCAGTCAGCAAGATCTTCAAGGCTGATTGTTCAGGGAGCCCCAGGCAAACATGTAGGTATTATTTTGCCATTCGAGAACACTCTTACCACCTAGCTACTCTTTCGAGCGTGAAGGTAAACTGCACATTTGCCTAGATATACCTAGTATGCTGCATGCGAATAGCGATTTTTTTTTTGTTACTGTGCTTAGGGTACCAGTAATAATCTTCAAACGGTAATCAAGTATAACTTGTTTTTGTAATTTAAGTCCTTAGTGATGTGGTCCATAGAGGTTGCACGTTTGGAGTGGGGCGGGCATCGAGGATGACGGCGACTCCCAGGAGAATAGCGTCGGGGTTGCGACTGCGTAACAAGTTTACGGTTGCTATAATGTGAGAGTAAAAGAGTACACACAGTACTAGATTGCGCAATGATAGGATAAGTAGGGTGTGCTCGCTTGTATAGGGCTAATATGAGGCCGTTGCCGTGGAAGAGTTTCGTCCAGTATAGGTAACTGGCTTCTAATTAACAATGCTTAGTCCACGCCTGAATTTCTACTTGTCATCGGATGGGTTGCGGTCAATCACAGGTAAATACAAGCTACAGGTAAAAAGACTTGGTACTAGACACCGATGTTTTTCCGTGTATGAATCATTCCCTTTTTGTAGGAGTCTAGAAGAGTCTGGGTATTTCCCACCCACTACTCCCACTGACCTCTCGGCTCAACATACTACAGGTAAAAAGACTTAATACAAGACACCGATGTTCAGGCAAATAAATATTTGTTTTGAGTATGAATTATTCCCTTTGGGTAGGAGTCTGGGTGTCTCCCACCCACTACTCTCTGTGGCCTGGTTGCCCTACAGGCTTCAGATAAAAAGACTTGATACAAGACGCCGATGTTCACGCACGTAAATGCTTGTCCTGGATAGAAATCATCCCCTTTGGGTAGGACTCAGCGTGTCTACCCACTACTCCTACTAATCTGTCTGCATAATTACATTTCGACTTCCAATTATTTGCACTCACTTATTTAAATAAAATTAGATACCTAGATACCTATTTTGAAATGTTTCCAGGCTCTGGTTCGACCTCAAATCAATTTAGATTTGTCAATATTGAATTATCTGTTGACTGCGAACGAGAGATAGCGGTAAAGTCGCGTAAAGCTTTTTTTATGGCTAGGAAAATAGTAATACTTTTTTCAAATATGCTACTGACTTGCAGGTAATTTGCTCTTTTTACTATACTATAATCTTGCTCACGACGATGTTAAAAAGAGATGTTTGTATTGCTATCTACATACCTAGTAACGAAGGATTTAATTATTACCGGACTTTGATGGCAGCCGTACGATGCGAACCTTATAGTATTGTTCTGTGGAACCGTGTATGGTGGTCTTTAATAAATTCATTATTAAAACCAGATCCTCCTCTTAATTGTATCCCCTCTACGGAACCTCAATGTAGTGAGAAATTCAGTATATCTGAAGCTGCCATTGATTAAATATTAGTGAAGGGCAGGCTAGAAGGTATTCAGCAACCTAGCTGACCGCCTCATATACAATGCAACAGAACGAAATGAGGGTACCGCGATAAATTGTATGAACAAACTTGTTGACTGACTATGTGGAGTAGCATGGCGTGGGTGATATTAGCAGGACCATTCCTTTTCTCCGTAATATTTCAGTTGAACCCTTAATATCGCAGGCGTAAAATACGCTATAAAATCTTTTTGCTTACAAATAACATCAAATTGAAACAGCCGTCACCACCAAGCTACACCGTATAGAGATTAAAAATTCATCAAAGTTAGACGCATTAAATCTCGAACCGCCTTTATTTTTATTTTACAGGAATGATTAGGTATGTCGTAATGTACCAATGTAACGTCAAATTGTAACGTAGCATGTTGTTATGGAGGACCAAAATAAAACCACGTAAAATGGTCTAAATTGGGGCAGGCCGACTGGAAAAAGACTATTGATAGTGATAATTGTATATTTTTTTGTCCTTTGTTTCAGGCTTTTGTGGACATGGAGGTGTATTACACACCTCCACCAAAACTATCTGCACCACCTCGTGAGGAACTGATCGAAGTTGGATCGCTTCGAGTGTCTACACACAGCATTGTTATACCTTCAGTCCACGGATCTACTCCCGGTTCTGCCCATGGATCAGCTCACGGATCCGGCCACGGTTCTACACCGGTGTCAGTTCACGGGTCTCTTCCAGGAACGTCTCCTAAAGACTTCGAGGAAAACGTATTAGATGAGGTGGAGCGCAATATCGCAACCCTGGAACAGTCCATTCGCAACAAAGAGACTGCGATCGATATGGAGTTTATAGAAGAGTCTCGTACTCATAGGCTCAAGAGTGCTGGAAAGCGTCTATTGAGGTTAGTTCGTTCCGTTATTCTGAACAAAAGTCTAAACATCACTTCGTAGAAAGTTGTTAGTTTGTGAAATTGTTATATGTAGCCTAGGTGTGGATCTTGTTTAAAATTTTCTACAAACTTTTTAGTTAAATTCCTGAATACTGAACTTTCATTAACATGGAAATTTTTCAGCTTTAGTTAGAAACTAGTTAGAAAATCTAGATCATCGATATATAGTACCTATATCGATAGATGCCTATAGTTGAAATATTTCTTAAAAAAAAAAACAAGTTTTAGAATAAATATTTTGGCAATGCTCTTTTTACAACTAAGTACTTTTATTAAATTTATAATTATAATTTTTATGCAAGTCCCCCATTGGAGAGGCCAATGTCCAGCAGTGGATGACTATTAGGATGATAGATAGTTACTTACTAACGTCTATTTACCCGACTACGGAACGGAGGGAGGCTTATGATTTTAACAAAAATGTATGTATGTATGTATGTTCATCTGTTCCCGCATATCTTCTAATCTACTTAACTTAATTGGACAAGTAGGGTGTCGTTAGAAGCGTCTTGATTGTCCGCTGGTTATAGGCTATATAATATCACATTATTAGACTGCAATTTTATCCATAGTAGGGTTTTAGTTATTAAAACTTATTACTTGTTTTATTTTGATATTTTTTTAGTCTATAATTAAATCTGTTCTTCAACACCGTTTATAATGCACAATTGGCTTGAAGCCTTTAAACATCCGCCAAAGCATTCTGTAAAGTTCTCCGGCTGATGTTTTTGTTCGTTATAAATTCCGGGCTCGTCCCGTTATTATGAAGAGTACACCAATGAACTTTCTTTTAGTGAAAACAAATTACTTACTTCTGTAGAATAAGCAATAGCCTCTGAAAGTCAGTTGCTGCTGAATTGACCACTGTTTTATGATATTCCTGCTGCATTTAATTTTCGAATTTTACAATGAACTATAACGTAATAGTATAATTGTTCTACAGGCGCGGATTCACTATTGGCAGCGAGAAAGTCGACCTAGAGATGCCGGATCGTAAACGTCCTTCAACCCTGAAGACAGTGAAGACATTGATGCGACTAGGCAAGCCACGGAACCGTGGCAGCAGTGGGGACGAGGAGCTAGGCCTCTTGGATATGCCTGGCCCATCTACGGAGCCCGACCGTCCCATGAGTCAGATCTCTATGTCTTCTGACGAAATGCTTGTTGATATCCACTCGCCAACTGAAACACCGAAATTTAAGAAGATGTAAGTATTAGTTCAGATTTTTTTGGTATGTGAAAAATTTAGAAAAGTATAGAAGTTCTTCATAAATAATGTTTGAGTAAATGGCGGTAACAGCTCAGTGGGTGAGCGCTTGCCTTAGAAACAAGGTGCGCAGGTTTGATCCCCGGCTCGCACCTCTGATTTCTTTAATTAGACATGTGCGAATCGTCTTTGTGCGATTGCTTTCAGTGAAGGAAAACATCGTGAGGACACCTGCATGTCTGAGGAAGCCTAACTAGCTTTCGAATGACGTGTGAAGTCTGCCATCCCGCACTTGGCTAGAGTGGTGAACTAATGCCTAATCCCCCATATCTTGAGGGGAGGCCCGTGCCCAACAGTGGGACATAAACAAGGGCTGGTATTATTATTTATTGTTAATGTTTGAGATGTGACTGTTCGTTACACAAAACGAAATTTTGTCTGGAAGTGACGCGCCAGAGGGCATACGTAGCCCTTTGGCTGTCCAGAGTAGAGCATTCAACGCTTAGGTCTGACATAAGAAGAGGGACCTGAGCTATCCGGTGAAATCTGCACCAGCCCGCCACCGGGGGGCGCATTATATCCCGGATTTTCACTCCATAATATATGAGATTATACATACATAGAAATAAATTCTTTAATACATCATTGTTAGGTATGTCTCTCCCTTTAGCCTACGTAAGCCGTGTAAATTTATTTTTCGGAGCTTTGGTTGCCAAATATTTTTTTTCTACTTATATAAAACTTGATTATTTAGGTTTTTAGATATCTGAATCTTCAGTGAAAAATTGTCTAACCGAGAGTGAGCTCCGTTGTGTGGTTTGAAAAAGGAGTTAGCGGATATACAGAGAGACAGAGTTGTTTTATATGTACTTATAATAGATATAGAAACCACAGTTAAAATGTACTATGTTTAGGTAATTCAAATATACCTGCCCAAAAACGCACACAAGATGTTATTGTATACGCGTTTCTCTAGAAGATCATATAATTTTACTGTTTATAACTGAATTATTTGAATAGGTAAGTAAATAACATTGACAACATTTTACCTTCGTTCAGGCGCACTATCGTCGACACAGGCGGTCCGTCAGCGTTAAAGGCAGCTGATTTCCAAGTGTGCGTGACTGTGATTGAGGCGAGGCAGCTAGCTGGCCTGAACATGGACCCCGTGGTCTGCGTGCAGGTCGGAGATGTCCGCAAGTACACCAGCGTCAAGGAAAGCACCAACTGCCCGTATTACAATGAGGTCAGTTGTTAGTCGCATAAAAAATACTGGGTGGAAGGTGTTATGTGCCAGGATCCGTCCACATAGGTCCCACTGCAGTGTCAGATACACACAATATAGTACACTAGCTGACCCGCGCAGCTCCGCCCGCGCTTTATGAATCTAAAGCATTCTCGAATCCCCTTGAACACACACCAAAAATTTCATCAACATCCGTCCAGCCGTTTAGGAGGAGTTCAGTGACATACACACGTACATTAGAATTATATATAAAGATATACATATAATATTTTAATAGTATAGATCAAATAGTACCTACTGTGAAAACATTGTTGTGTTTTAGTGTGAAAGGCACTGTAGATAGCTGGTGAAATTACTGATAAACTAATTAGGCTCAAGAGTCTTCTCCCCCTCAGCGGTGGAGTGATCGCGGTTCGCGCTGCGCGTGTTAACGTAATGCGGATCGGAGTCATCCGCCGTGGAGAGCTTCTAGTCGAAGAGCGACAGTGCAGTGCAGTAGAATGTTGGTAGGCGTATCACTCCTAAGCTAGGCCTAGGCGTGTCTTCGGACTTGTCACTCAGTTGAATAAAAAATACCTAATGTGTGTGTGTGTGTGTATGTGTAGGTTACATTAGGTATTTTTTACCACATACTATAATGTGTAATAAATGAATGTGCTCTTAGACTTTTTCCGTTGTGCTACGAATGAAGGATACCTTTAGCCTTTTTTTGCTTAATTATAGACTAGTATTTTTTTTATTCTACCAAGGTGCTAAACAAGCATGCGGCCCGCCTGATGATAAGCAGTCACCGCAACCTATAGACGCTAGCAACATCAGAAGAATTACTAGCGCGTTGCCGACCCTCAAGACATTAGATATTAAGTATTTTGTGTCCGGTAATTTCACCAGCTACAGTGTGCTTCACCGGATCACAGCAATGTTTACCCACTGATGCTTGGCAGCAGAATCATGAGATCGTAATTATTGTTTTAATAATCCCACTTGATGGTATGTGGTGAAGAACACACAGGAAATCTCAATGTCTATGTCAGGGGTCACTCATATCTGACCACAGTCCGCATTAGTACATAAACAAATAATCTTTGTTTATCACACAAAATTACACGACATAGATAACATTTGAAAAGACGTCAAGATAAATAAGTGGCCGTACATAATAATGGGTCCCCTGGCTCCCAAACTAGGTATAACATGTGACTTGGGAGTCAGGTTTTCCTCCTAATTGTACAAAAGTATTAAAATTACATGACATAGGAAACATTTGGAAAGACGTCAAGATTTAAGTGGCCGTACATAATAATGGGTCCCAAACTAGGTATAACCTGTGACTTGCGAGTCAGGTTTTCCTCCTAATGGTACAAAAGTATTAATCCCGAAAAAAAAGACGAGCGCCGGACAGTGCTGTCAAATTCCTGTTAAATTATAATGCTCAAGAATGAAATAAAAATAAGTAAAGTAAGTACAAGAAAATAAACTAAAGCTGATTTAACTTAACTTAACTGAAGCTGATTGAAATGTTTGTCCACAGTACTTCGTGTTTGACTTCCACATGCCACCGATCATGCTCTTCGACAAGATCATCACGCTTTCGGTAAGAATTTTTGATTATCAGTAGCAATGTATTACGAGCGAAGCGAGTGTTAGTTAGCTATATTCCTTTAGATTAATATTTATTTATTTATAAAAACATGTTTAGGGAATAAAGACGTGACGTATTTCATTTACACATATCATTTTATTTTAGCCATATGTGGCAAAAGACCTACTTAAAATTTTAATAATAAAATATGAATTTAATGCAAAATATTTTCTAACTAATATTTTTTTATAACTTTAATGAACATTTGTTTTTATGTAGATAAGGATGTAAACAAGTGCGAACTCTACTTTCTCCTAATTTAAACTTCTGCATCACGGAAAAGTAGAATTTGAATAAATAAATATAACTTTATCGTACACTAATAAAATTGTAGTTATAATGCTAGGAGAGATTTTAATAACATCAGAATAATAATCTCACAAAGGAGCTCTAAGTGTTGAAACTCGAAACAGAACTCGTTGGAACAGATTAACTATCTACTTATACCTACTCGGTGTTTGAATTCCTCTGGAGCCTTTCACGAAAGCAACTTACGGAGCTTAAATATACGAAAATAAAATTATAAGACATTTGAAACACGAATTTACTGTACTCATCTATCCTTTCTGCCAGTCTATTAATTTCATGATTGCCAAGATCTGTTCATACGAGTAACTCAGTATAAACTAAGTTTATATCTGGGTCGTAGACCTTTCTTAGTCTTTTTAGGGTTCCATACCTAAAAGGTAAAAAAGGAACCCTTATACTTATAGTGAGACTTCGTCTGTCTGTCTGTCTGTCACACCTATATATTTCAGGAACCGCTGACGCTATCGATTTCAAACTTGGAATCGTTATCTTTTTTACCCAACCTCATCGCAAATGAATAAAAATATATATTTCCTTTTAGTTTTTTTTAATGGGAGCTGAAATGGGTCATCAAAATCTCAAAGTGAGACTACTATATCGAGTGGAGTATCATATGAAACGTCTTCATTTGTACATCGCAAAACAGATTTTTATTTTGATTTATGTCAAGCAGTTTTTGGCTGATAATCAAAAATTTCAAAAAAATTAATTCGACGGATTAAGGATTATAAGCCTTCGTTTAATGCTTTGTTAAAACACTTGTTGGATCATGCGCCTTAGAGTAGTTCATATTGCTGAGCTCTAATACCTTCTGTGGTACGTATTAGATGGCCCTTTCGCATCGGCCCTTTATAGTAAAGACGGACGAAAGTATAAAGATCGTCTATGCAAGTAGGCACCATACCGCATCGTCGTAATATACCTATGTGTAAACATCAATGTAAACATTGTAAAGTTTCGGTGGGAAGGGCGTCGTATACCGTATAAATTACAGGGCTCAAGTGGCTCAAGAGGCTTAGTAGCTAAATGCCTCGGGTGTCAGACGCATGGTAAGGCGCAGTTTAGTTTTCTTTTATTATTATTTATAATCTAATTAAAGTTTACAGTTGAAACACAATACATACACGATTGATTGTAAACGGAAAATTTATATGTGGATGTCGTAAAAGCGATATTTCGTCTGTAAATGCCGAATTCCATTTTGACAGAGAAATTTGGTACCTACTCAGATAAAAGTTTTATTACCACTAACGGTAGCCATGACAAGGGTCGTATTGTATATCCCTACATAGTACAATAATATAAAATGAACTCCCCAGCCGCATCTCCCTGTATATTCAGTAAGACTACTTGATGTATTTTCTTGGAAACTATTTAATGTAGGTAGGTATATATTGATTCAATTTTTATTCGGATTGTTTCTTGAGGTTGAGGAAGATTTTGTATTATAACACATAACGCTTGCCTGAACGAGGAGAGACTGGTTGCTCATTATAATTTGTTACCGTAAACATTACACACGTTCGGGAGAAAATAATATATTTTCTGATACACCAGAAAGGCGATATTTAAAAAAAATCTAATATTTCCAATCTTTTTTAATATATTTTTAAAGTTCCTAGCAAGTATGTTAAACTCGTGCTATTTAAAAGTTAAAAGGATACAAGATGAATTGCTAAAACCATATAACTTAGAATTTCGTAGCGAAGTTTGATTAGGCTAACTCTTACAGCTAATACGACGCATGATGGATTACACGGTCGTATGCGTATGTCACCTAAAAATGTACCTACAGCCCAAAATAAATATTCACCCTGTTAGACACCCTGGCACCTTCGTCGAGTTCCACCTTATACCTATATACATATAAATAAGTATAAGGTGGGACTAAGACCTTTGTGTTATTTATCTATAAGTATTATTTACAAAAAAGTGTGTTAGTATTTGAATCAGTTGCCTGATTAAGTACTATACCTAGTGCAGGCTGTAGCTAGTTTTAGATCAGATAACCATGTATGGATTGTCCAAGGATATAATTACACTGCTACTAAAACTTAAAATTATTTTTTTATTTTACACTATAATTTACTTAAACAACTCGTAGAAAATAATTCCTGGAATTTGAATTTCTGGATTATACATATTTACGTACACATATTTTCAAATTGGTATAAGATTGATGGGTCATACTCACAATAATGTACATTTGGCATTTTATTTTGTCCAAATAGTTCAATATTAAATATAAAATGTAAATATCATAGGCAAGTATTTTTAGTAGTCTTTACGTGTATCTCTAGACTTAAAATCGATTTGATACTTTCATCAAATCCTAGTTTTATTACTATGGAAAAACAAATGTAAAATACCTCCCTATACAATTTCTGAATGTCCAACCGGCGATCTCAATTATTCAAAAATTGGTTGTTACGGATTTTAAACGATTTAGTTAAGTTTGACTGTTATTATATAGGCCTCTTTGAGTCCAGCATTTGTATAGATATACATTTTATTACTTAGAATCTTATATAAATATTTTTTTTTTTAGAATTAGTGCCTAATATCTATAATTTTATTATTTTTTGGTGTTTCTATATTCACTGTGTGTGTACTTTGCTTAATGATATCAGTTTCGTTACACTGCTCCTCAGCTACGTTACATATCAGTTTCATTATAAATTTAAAATGTACACTTTTTCTGAGTATGACCCTGATACAGTTATCGATCTATTTATTACTCGTATTTGGACATCATACACTGAGTAAGCAAGCATTGTACCACAAAATCACAATGAATTGACACAAGCCCAAGCTCGAAGCTCAATTGACATGACGCGTGTGTCGTGTACTGATGATTATACATACAATACAATTATACATACAATTAACAACGTATCTGTACACAGATACGTTGTTAATTGTATGTATAAAGGTATCTACTACTAAGGATAGCATACCTACATACCTACAACACATGTAGGTAGAATGAGATAATGAGATCTTTTCTGTGTTACGAGACAATTTATAAAAAATGCTTCAGAAAACAGTATGTTTTACTAAGGCTCTAAAAGTCTTGAAGCTTGGGACGGCACCGTTCTTTTTTTTTTTTTGTTTGGCAGGAGATCTTCCAAAGATACCCGGGAGCTGTGGGGCTCGACCGGGGTATGTGGGATTCTTACCTACTAAAACCCCCGCGGCTGTCGCATCGGCACATGAAGAGGGGCGAACCTGGGGCCTCCGTTGGGATCTGCACCAGGTTTCCCTCAGTGCCTTGCCTTTGAGCCCGCCGCCGGGGGACGCATTGTAGTCCCCCGGGTGCCATCACGGTGCTCACGGGGACGGGGGTCGCAACCCCGCCGCCGTCCTCCTCGGAGTCGCCGCCGTACTCAATGGACGTTCACAGGGCCCACACCCCGAACGTCCAGCGACTCCGAAGGTTGGGACGGCACCTTATTCAACTCCGCATACTATGTACATAGTATGTCCTTATTAGCATTTGCGATTAGCAAGCATGAGCATCACGCTGTACCATAGTGAGTAGGTATCTTTTTTTTTGTTTTCGCGGGTGAAACATTCGGTAGGTCCACGCGACCTGTCCCCACAGGTCCCCCGTAAACCTGGGTATGTGGGATTCTTACCCACTAAACCCCCGTAGCTGTCGCATCGGCACATGAGAGAAGGACCGTAGCGCCGAGTCTCCTAAGCTATTGCTAAAACGCGTAATTTTGATACAACTAAACACTGTCGCATTTTTTACAGCTCTAAAATCAGTGTTTCATATAAAAAGCACCAAAACGTGTGATGATTGTCATTTCATTTTAATATGATTTCTGATATTTAAGTTAATATTACACATTAATATGAATATGAAACTATCTTTTCGGATTATGCCGCGGTTATTTTTTAGGTTACTAGGTATAAATTATTTTTACGTACTCGTACTATAAATCGGATAACAACAACAATTCCAATATCTAATTATTGTACCCTGGGATAACTAAGACTTGCGAATAGCTCAGCGACAATGGATGCTACAAAATGTTACAGGGGTCGGTAACGTAAAAATAAAAAAATAAACCGCGATATAGTTCGTAAAATTAGTTTCATTTTAATGCTTCTTTATTACTTATATCATATCTTTATTCCTCGGTTTTGTGAATCCTCGGTATTACCGTTTTGCATAAATCTGATAAAACATGCCACCGATTCCAGGAAGCTCTTCAAAGAATGATTATTATAATAATCCTTGTAAGTACAATGTACGTGTACAATATTAATAGGGAATATGAAATATGTAATAAGTTATTCACTGAATAGGTAATAGGCCTTTGTGCTAGAAACGCTCTAGGTGACAACACCATCACCGTGAGGGCGCCGGGAAAAGCGTGCGTTCTCTCCTCCCCCCGGGATGTGCTCTAGCGAGCCGTCGCGGTTTGCGCCAAGTCAATCTTCGCGCCGGAGAAACTCTGGCGATGATTCTCTTGCGAGAGGGGATTAAAATCAAAGTGCGAGGTTCGTTTATGGTGCCCATAGTCTCAGCGCTGCGCCCGGGGCTCTAAATAACGAGCAACCTTCGGAGTCACTGGACGTTCGGGGTGTGGGCCCTAGGACGTCCATTGAGGACGGCGGCGACTCCAAGGAGTCCGCACCGTGTCTGGTTCCCGAGGGGCTACAATACGCCCCCCGGCGGCGGGCTCAAAGACAACGCACTGAGGGGCTCATAGTGCAGATCCCACCGGAGAGCGCGGTTGTTTTAATGGGTAAGTATCCCACATACCCCAGTCGAGCCTCACAGCTCCCAGGGACTATTTGATGGGTTCCGACGAAAAAAAAATGGTGCCCAGAGTCAGCCCACGCCATTCATGAGGCCTGAGGAGTAGAAATCATAGATAACCCGGCCTCCTACGGAGACCGGCTATCTTATGATGGATTCCTCCCTGACAGCTAAAAAATAACAATAGCACAGTATCAAACATTTAGCCTCAATATAAGGGAAAGTACCGGAGTATAAACAGTACTGAGTAGGTATCAGTGTGAAGGAAACTGCTACTGTAGATATCCCTGGGCTCTAAAGACTTAGAACAAATGTGGCAGTGAATTATTGGTACAGCTGTTCATCAGCTGGTATGTCAGTAATCATTAAAAAAATACTATACGTATACCTATACGATATATGTATGTATATGTTTGACTATATTAGATGTCATTAAATAAATGACGAGCCTGTTACAATTCTACAGCATATGCTGAGCAGGATTCTTAGCAAAACTATACATAATCTGTGGCAGCGATCAAAAAAGCTGTTATTACTTCCACTTTGTCACGTTATCAACTGCACAGATCGTAAAATAAATTATTTATTTATTTCTTACTTTTTAATTCAACCACATTTATATTTATATGATCGTACTACTGCTAAAAAACTATCCCTTCCGTATCACTGCACTGCAATAATTAGGTATGCTGGTAGGTATTAATAGCAGCAGGGGTAGGAACCCTGAATCACAGGATTAAATATTATTATTCTGCAATCCGTAAAATATATTTTAATATTTCAGATTACCATCTAACCGTCGGCATTGTACCCAGCGTTATCCATGTTCATGTAACCACATGTAACGTTATCTTGTACTCGTATTCAGGGAAGCTCATTAATAGCTTTGGCCTCCCAACGGCGGCGCCCAAATAAACTATATAATATTACAATTGGTCTTATTGGCCGCAAAATTATACTTTCTTTTTATTATGCTCGGTACAGCGCTGCTCGTAAAAATATTCCATCAGAGGCATGTTGTTGTATGCAGTTTCACAGTTAGACAGTTGTTACAAATATTTATTATAATTATAAAGAAAAAATGATAAAATCGGACCAAGCGTATAACCAAGTACCTATTTTGACTTTAATCCTCTCTCCCAAAAGAACCGTGCTAGATTACGGGATAAAAAGTATCCTATGTCCTACCTCGTAGTAAGATCTCAAATCATGCCAAGTTTCGTTTCAATCCATCCAGTAGTTTCGGCGTGATGCTCAGCCGAGATACAGACAGACAGACAGACAAACATTAAAAAAAAATACATTTTCGGCCTCAGTATCGGTTATAGAATGCCCTCCAAATATAATTTTCAAAATATCTTCAATGTACAGAATTGGACCTGTTACAGTTTTATTATAAGTATAGATTTCGGCCATCCACGCTCTCTGCTTTCGATATTGATTGACCATAATATTAACATTTATGGCATCACTATGTTTGAATTAATGGTCTATCGGTATCGGTAAATCGGTATCGTAAGTCGCGATTTCTACCAGAAAACCATCAATAACGTGAAAGAAACCGTAAATGTACCGGTAAATACCCATGGGGTGTCTGGGTAAGGATAGCACCTACCCATCTCCTCCCGTTGGGTGTCCGTAAGAGGCGACTAAGGGAAAACAAGAAGACGGGCGACAGCGTCATTCTTTTGGATTACATACCACCTATACTGCAATCCCCAAGACGCCTGCCAAGCGTAGAGATTATGGCAACCCCTCCCTTCTAAGGGGGAGGCCTTTGTTCAGCGGTGGACGTGTTAACGCTGATGATGATGACTGGTAAATATAAGTTTTATTTTTCATACAAATGATAAGAATATATTTAACTTGCAATCTGAAGAGCATCGCATTCACATCATTGAAAAGGAAATATCAAGTATTCTTAGTGGATAAACAAAACGCGGCCCGCGAAACAATTCCCGCATACATAACGCCTTATCACGGGTGCCTTCCGCCAGATGTGGGGGAAATGTTATATCGCCAAAGAAAATACAAAGGAATTGAGCCTTTCATAGTCATGGATACGTATGTCGCATTCCAGCCGAGTCCACTAAGATGAGAAGTACTGGGACACTTGCTGACTGACACAATCATCCTTATTTACTTAATTTGATCAACAATTATAACCTATAGGTGATCGGTCAGCTCGTTAGATTATGGTCTAAAACCTAAGACCTACTTACCTACTATAAACTGATGGGAACCGCACAAAATCAACTTTCATAAATGAAATAATATTTTGGTGTCGTGTCATATTAGTTTTCGTAAAGTATAATAATAAATTACTGAGACTGAAAACGAATACCATTATCAGTGGTGTAAAATAAGTTACCTTTGCTCAGTTTCTACCACAAATTAAATTAGACTTGTCTACCTAATTACGTCACGATTTTTCCTTCATGGCAATACTGAAAACTTGACAAACTGCCACATAACCATTATCTATACTATAATAAAACTCAAAGAGCACTTTTTCTGTACATTGAATATTTTTCCAAAATTTCTATGTGGGGATACTATACTATCGACATAGAGGCCAAAACAATTTTTTTTGGAATTATTGTCTGTCTGTCTGTCTGTCGTTCTGTTGGTCCAGGCATCATTCGAAAACCCGTGGATGGATTTTGATAGGACTTTCACTGATGTGTTGTGTAGAAGTAGGGGTATAAATTGGTATATAAAACATCACGCTATGTTTCATAGGGGCTAAGCAGTGAAACATTACTTGCACATATTACCACGTAATTTCCTTTGTATGTGAATAGGGTAATTATAGACTGATCAGTTAATCATTAAGATATGTATTATTACGCTATATACAATAGGGACTGAGCAGACATTTAGTTTGCATAAGATATGGCAGTGGCGAAGGGTCAATTTTTGTAAGGGGTAAGCCGTTCCGGTACACCCAGGAAATTTTCATTAGATTTCTGTATTGTTCTAAGTACTTTGCTGATAGAAATATGACATTATATCTTTGAAAAGTTAAAATCTGTAATTCCCGAGCGAGTCCAATCTAGATTAGGAAAGAAATAGGCAAGGGAAAAATAACATTTCATTTTATTTAAAAGCCAGTTCATGAAATTTTAATGAAACTCCCCAGGAAACGGACATAGGACATAGGACTTTTTATCCCGGTAGGTTAAGGTTAAGCAACGTTAGGTAAGGTCATTAAATAGATGGGTGAACCGATTTGTATGAAAGTGTGCATATCGGGTAGGTCTGAGAATAGGTCATACAGTATAATTCATACCGCTAGGTTAAGGTTAAGCAACATAAGGCAAGGTCATTAAAGAGATGGGTGACCCGATTTGTATGAAATTTTGTGTGCATATCGGGGAGGTCTGAGAATAGGTCATAAAGTATATTTAATGCCGCTGATACCATGATTGACGAGGATATATAGAACGAGAGGAGGGTGCAAGAGAGGAGAAAGAGGGAGAGGGGATTCGAGGAGGGGGTGATGGGGTGAGGGATCGGGGGAGTTAGGTGGAGTAAGGGGGGAGTGAGAAGGAGCAAGTTCGTAGAAGAGAGAGGGGAGAGGGTTCAGAGAGGGGACAACAGGGAGAGGAAGAGGGGGAGTGTGACGGAAACTGAAGCGGGAGGGGGAAAGAGAGAGGAGAGAAAGAGCATATAATTAGATTTTTTTTATAAGAGAGAGAGATATGGATAGAGATTAATCTAGGGAGGAGGGAGAAAAGGGGAGCAAAATGTAATAAAAGCGAGGGCGGAGCTGCGCGGGTCAGCTAGTTAATATAAAAATAGTTTATTCCAAAGTAACAGTTTTTGTTATTAAACTATCTTCATACTTTATTTTTAAACACAGACAAGTAAAATTTGATGAAAATTACAAATAAGTATTAGTTACAATAATGCGATTGTCTTCCTCTTATATGAATAAGGACTTAGGATCCCTTTAGGATTTTAAATACTTAAATTTTATTAAACACATTGTGGATTCCGGTCATGTATACAAACCGAACATTTATTGAGTTAATTAGTTATGCCCTTGCGATTGACCAAATTGACGAAACTATCATAATTGATATTCAGGTCGCCTCATGCTTTGGTAAAATCAATATAGATATCTATTAAGTACCTATGGAACAATCGGTTTAAACTAATAATCAATTAATACGAAACGATTCGAATTGTCTCTCTCGCTCTCCTCTCAACAGTCCGAAATTTGCTCGAAATGGGATAAAGAAGTTTTTTTTGAGATGGGTTCTCAACGTTAGTAAGTAGGATGGGAATAAGAGATTCATTTTGGTCTTATTAAGGTACAGTTAGGTGCCAACAATCAGAATATACTACTACCTACTTTGCTTCATTGCTTTCAAACCTGAATTATTAAAGGTCATAGAATCTGGAAATGAGACCATCATACCTTTGTCTACTAATTTGAGCCCTTTAGATAGACATCATCGAAGGACAGAAATAATTTTATACCTATGTGTAACCCAAAGGTGCACCTTATTTTTTTTTTCTAAATTCCACTTAGTGTAACCTCTATCTGATCGTTCGCCTAACGGTTATCAACATCATAGCTCATAAATAGTTCCATTGCCGCTCGGCTAATCTCCTAAGACTATAATTTTTCTCGAGTTCAGTGATTGCTCTAGCTAGAGTGTTTACACACTGCTGTTCTTCGGCATATATCTGATATTGCGATGGTAGGCAGCAGTGGCACCACCTGGGCCTTTACACAAGGGACCTCTGAATTAACTTAGTTAGTACTAGTAGCTCCTTAAATTTCCGTAAACCACTTACTGAATTTCCGTGAAGCGTTTGTTAACTATCTCACGATGTGACCTTATTGTTACAAATTAAAGCCGACACAAACTAGATAACGTTATAATAAACATAGATAACATTATACATAATGTATTTTGTTATGTAGCATAGGAATAGCGTAACAGCAACTCGGACCGTCCTTTGGGATAAAGGAGCATAGCCATTTTATACAGAATTGATAACGAAATGAACTTTTAGGGGAATGCGCAGTCGTACTCAACACGTGACAAAAAGTGGGTCGCACTCACAGTGAACCAGCTGTCATTAAAATTCAACGTTTCTAGGGAAAAATAATAGTTTCGTGCTTTGTTTACTTTTAGTATGAAAATGGATTAATGATAGCGGGTGGGGAAGCATTTAAAATATGTATTTGTTTTGATTTTCCATGATTTATCTTCTTATTGTGACGCGACGACGCGAATGATACGAAAGAGTTGTCGACATGAACAACTCTTTCATGTCGTCACAATAGTAGTGGAAAGTTTAGTCAAAATGCACAATTCGCCCTTTTACTTTTAGGACCTTCTTGTCATTTTTTTATTATTTCCATATTTAGATTTGTTTAGTGTAAACAATGGGTTGGTACAAACTGTCCATGCAGTGTGGTCCAAGTTCTTTAAGACCCCACGCCGTAATAAGCCTCAGAAGCTCTCCAATCAAACCATTAAGTTAATGGAAACCCGGACTGAGATGAGACTGCAATCTTCAGCTGATATGTCAGAATATGCTGAACTCAATAGACGAATCTCGAAATCCATGCGTCACGACTTGCGTTTCTATAATACAGCATGTATTAAGGACGCGATTGAGCGGAACCAAGGCTCTAAAGTGTTCGCAAAGAATTCGTCTATTGGGCGCAGCCACCACATGACCAGGCTGAAGATCGACGACGGCAGTGTCATCTCATCGAAACCGGAGATATTGAGAGAGCTCGAGAGGTTTTACGGACAGTTATACACCTCAACACAGGAACCCATTATCAGAACAGCTCAGGACACCAGAGCCAAATTAACCCGACACTACACTGAGGACATCCCAGACATCAGCCTGTACGAGATTAGAATGGCTCTCAAACAGCTTAAAAACAACAAGGCACCGGGTGAAGACGGAATCACAACAGAACTTCTGAGAGCGGGTGGAAAACCGGTACTTTTAGTCCTCCAGAAGTTATTTAATTCCGTCTTACTCGAGGGTACTACGCCAGAAGCATGGAACAGGAGTGTGGTGGTTCTTTTCTACAAAAAAAGTTAAACACTTTATTGAAGAATTATAGACCCATCTCACTCCTGAGCCATGTATACAAGCTGTTTTCGAGAATCATTACGAACCGTCTCGAACGCAGGTTTGATGACTTCCAGCCTCCCGAACAAGCCGGGTTCCGAAAAGGCTTTAGCACCGTAGACCACATACATACGCTCCGCCAGATTATACAGAAGACCGAGGAGTATAATCGGCCATTATGTCTAGCGTTTGTGGACTACGAAAAAGCCTTCGATTCAATCGAGACCTTATTGCAGAACCTCCAGCGGTGCCACATTGACTATAGGTACATCGAAGTGTTGAAGTGTTTGTACAGCAACGCCACCATGTCGATCCGACTACAGGACGAGAGCACGAAACCAATCCCATTGCAGCGAGGTGTGAGACAGGGAGACGTTATTTCTCCGAAACTGTTCTCAAACGCATTGGAGGACGTTTTCAAGCTCTTGGACTGGTACGGATTCGGCATCAACATCAATGGCGAATACATCACTCACCTTCGTTTTGCCGATGATATAGTCATTATGGCAGAGTCGCTGGAGGACATCAATACGATGCTCAGTGACCTCAGTAGCGTTTCCCAACAGGTGGGTCTTAAAATGAACATGGACAAGACGAAGATCATGTCTAATGTCCATGTTGCACCCGTACCGGTAGTTGTTGGGAACGATACTCTCGAAGTTGTTGACCACTACGTATACCTAGGACAAACTATCCAGTTAGGTCGGTCCAACTTCGACAAAGAGGTCGCCCGAAGAATCCAACTCGGATGGGCAGCGTTCGGGAAACTACGTGACATCTTCTCATCAGAAATTCCGCAGTGCCTGAAGACAAAGGTTTATAACCAGTGTGTGTTGCCAGTGATGACATATGGTACTGAGACGTGGTCTTTAACAGCTGGCCTTTTGGAAAAGCTCAGAGTCACACAACGAGCTATGGAGAGAGCTATGCTTGGAGTTTCTTTGCGCGACAGAATCCGAAATGTGGAGATTCGCCGAAGAACTAAGGTTACCGACATAGCTCTCAGAATCTGCAAGTTGAAGTGGCAATGGGCAGGCCACATCGCTCGAAGAACCGATAACCGTTGGGGAAGAAAGGTTCTCGAGTGGCGACCACGAACCGGAAGACGAGACTAGGTGGACCGACGACATTGTTCGCGTCGCAGGAAACCGGTGGATGCAAATAGCAAATTGTCGTTCATTGTGGCGGTCTAAGGGGGAGGCCTTTGTTCAGCAGTGGACGTCTTCTGGCTGGTGATGATGATGATGATGATGAGTGTAATCGTTATTTCACCCTTATAGTCCAATCCTGGACAAAAATCATATTAATGTTTCTTTACCTAGCCGGATTCTTTCCTTTTTTCTTTACGCGTTTAATTTCCGCATGATAGAAATATTTAAAAATTTTGTTTCGTAATTCAGTCCTGTTTTTGTGTAGCGTTAGTTGGTTTAGGAAGGTTTAATCACATAGATACGTACATAATACAGTCGTTTTCTTTCAAAACACGGCTGGGTCTGAACAATAACTAATTTTTATTTCATGTCGGTTCCTAGAAACCCGGATTTCCATCCCTGGCTATCCTTAACGACGGTACTTACCATTATTACGTCCCTTGTCGGAAGTTGTAATTTTCTTTTTCTTCTATTTAACATAAATTACATAAGAACAGTGGACTTGATTCTTGTATTTTATAACTAGAGAATTTAGTCTATACTTACCTACGTGAAATGTTATCATCATTTCCTTAGGTCGCTTTTATTAGGGCTTTTAGAACTTTATTTCAGGTTTCAACCTATTACTATTCTATACTATTGTTGTTGGCTTTGAATTGGGTTGCCAGGTCCGGATCTTGGCAAACCGGGGCACCCTCTCCGGGCGGCAGTTTCAGGGGGCGCCAGAATCGTAATTTTATATGGTTAACAAAACTTGCTTCACGCTACGGCTCCACAAGGTGTAAGTAATAGGTAATAAAGAATACAAATGTATTAAAGGGTTCTTAATGTCCCATTCAAAAATGCCAACCTTTTTACCACCTATATTTGTGAGTTTTTTAGTCATTTATCTCAAGCGCTAGAGAGAGGAGCGCCTATCAAGTTACAGCGCCGCACAGTGTTTCATGGGACCAAAAAAATTTCCCTCTGCTGTTTATAGCTTTAATCGATCAAGGTATGCATTTAAAATGCACGAGTAAAACACCCAAGTGTCAAATTCAAATACTTTTTTTTATAAAAATTATTGAACTTTACATGACCTTTAACTTATAAAAAATAAAATTAATTCTGAAAACGTAACTATCCAAGTTGGTTATTTAAAAAAAATATAGCCTGATAAAACATCCTTAGGTGCATGTTTTCCTATTTTTATTTTTGGAAAATCACTTTTGGATATTTAGTTATTAATTATTTTCACATTTTCGTTATTATTTTTTTTCTCCTTAGAAACTCAAAAGTGGGACTTGTGACTAGCACAGAAAGATAGCTATTCATAAGGCCTACCAATAATAAAAAAACCATGTTCCACTTCCGCGGCCTTTGGGAGAAATTGAATTTTTAAAAATTGTGTTAGGGTTGTCATACTGTTTGACCTTAATTAATTTTGTTTTGAACAATAGTTTTTTACATTAATATGTTAAATTAAATTGCTTGCTTGGCAGGCCGTTTTTTGTGATAGGTTCCTACATAAGCTGGGGGATTAACTCCACGTGGTGAAGGCGGGAACAGTTTTCACTGCCTAAATCTCCACAAATATACATAATAACTTAACCTGCGTACTTCCATACGCATAAATGCCTTCGGGCTTATGTTGTTCTAGCTATCTATTACGTATTTTTATTTGGTGGCACGATAGCTTACCCGGTAACGCAGAATTTATTTGTTATCATGGAGTTGAATAAGTCCCGTGATACTTCTTTGCCTCAGCAGGGGCTTACCCTTTTTGCTGGAGGCTGTTCATCCAAGCCGCAACTGGAGACCTTAATGGAAAGGGGACTGGAGAGTGACACCCTCATGTTGGTACACGATTGAGAAATGATGATGAGGACTGCACCACCGCCAGTACTTGTCAAACGCCTGAAATATCGTGATTACATTTTTTTTGAATGCTTTTCTTTGTCATCTTGACTATAATTTCAGGCGTACTACACGATAACTATGTCAGTGACATTTTTTTATTACTTAAACGGAAGTACTTACCCCTACTTATTTCTTTTTTAAGAAATTGAGTGACCTTTTGCGACAACCCTATACTGTATAATTTGACCTTAGAACAGAATGGTCTATATCTTCCAAAGGCCGCGGAAGTGGAACATGATATTTTTATTATCGATAGGCCTTTTTAAGAGCTATCTTCCTGTGCTAGTCACAAGTCCCACTTTTCCGTTTTTAGGAAGAAAAAAAATAATTACGAAAATATGAAAAGAATTAATAACTCAAAATCCAGAAGGGTTTTTCCAAAAATAAAAAAGGGAAAACATGCGTCCAATGACGTTTTATTAGACAATATTTATTTAAAATAAATATCTTCGATAGTTACGTTTTCAGAATTAAATATAATTTTTATAAGTTAACGCTCACGTAATTTTCTATATTTTTTATAAAAAAAAGTATTTGAATTTGACACCTGGGTGTTTTACTCATGCATTTTAAATGCATACCTTGATCGATTAAAGCAATAAACAGGAGAGGGAAATTTTTTTGGTCCCATGAAACACTGTGCGCCGGTTTGAAAAAAAACATAGATCCGGGGGAGCTGGTTGCCACCGAAACGCACTTCGAAACAGTTGAATCCATTGTGCACACCCTAGTGATAAGGACTAGGCCCTAGTCCTTTCCTTTTTTGCTGACGTGTCGAGGAGTTGCCTTTGGTTCGCCACGATTGCGCCAGCTTGGAGCTGTACATTATCATCTGGTGTTAGCCTAAGAATCATCAATATTTAATAGGATATATCCTTTTTTCGTCATATATCTTCATGTACAGAATACTTACAACACACTATTACGACCAAAGTACGACAATAACTATAATAACCAAAACAAAAGTGGAAAGTAAGAAGGTGTTGAGGCTACGGAATCCCAATTTCACGCGGGACCAAAACGAACTTGGGCATTTTTTTATTATTTAATATTACCCACCGGCTGCCGGCCTCCCTTTTGAAGCATAACCTCATTTATGTCGGTGGATGTGAGATTAGATAGCCCCATTTTCTCCGTGTTATAAATACACACATCAAAAGTGTCTAGGGATCAAGCATTTTTAAGCGGATTTCTTGAGATTGAGATGTGGCTTTGTAATAAATTTATGATTTTATAAATTTATATGGATCCTTTTTGGTGCATTTCATAATTTGAATCAGGAACTGTGAATCAAATTCGAGTAAAAGATGAAAATCAGCTGTCAATATTTTCCCTATAAAAACATACAACGCATTGAAGACATTATTAGTGCTACTGTTTCCCTACTACTGATTAAAACCAACGTTATTATGGAGCGGCGACGTCATTTAAGCAGGGAAGAAATGCTCAGAGCCGTGGGAATGATAGAAGCTGGTTCCCGGCAACGTACTGTGGCTTTAGCTCTGAATACAAGTCAGAGTGTTATCAGTCGACTTTGGACACGTTACCGAAGCACTGGTACCGTGGCTGAGCGCCATGGAGGACGGTATCGCTGCACCACACGGAGACAAGACCGATATATTCAAATCTTAACTCGAAGAGCTCCAACAATAACTGCCATGATGTTAGCCGTGAGGCTTCATCACTCTTCAGGGAACTTAATTAGCGACCAAACAGTCAGAAACCGCTTGCATGAAGTGAACCTTCATTCCCGAAGACCGCTACGGGTACCACCTATAGCAATGCACAATCGTAGGATTCGATATCAATGGGCTCTTGAACACAGAAATTGGGCAGAAGAACAATGGCGTTTCGTGTGCTTTTCTGATGAGTCTCGTTTTGGTATGAGACCGGATACAAGACGTATACGACACTGGAGAACCCCTGGACGCCAACAGCGATTAAAATCCTGCCAGGAAGTCCATCCTTATAGTGGTGGAACCATCATGGTATGGGCGGGTATTTGGATCGGCGGAAGAACTGAGTTGATTTGGATCAGAGGCAACCTCAACGCTCAAATTTATGCTGAGACGATTGTATCAGACGTCATCGTTCCTCTACAAGTGCAAATCGGTCCCTTATTTCAGTTAATGCATGATAATGCACGACCGCACACCGCAAGAGTTGTAAGACAGACTCTCGCCGCAGCTAACATCAATGTCCTGCCCTGGCCTGCTCAGTCGCCAGACTTGAACCCGATTGAGCATGCATGGGATATGCTACAGAGAAGAGCTCTGCCGAATATGGAGGGTATCCAGTCGCAAGAAGACCTTTTTTTGTTGTTGCAACGAACATGGGCGGCCATTCCACAGCGTGATTTGGATGAACTCATTTTGAGTATGCCAAACCGATGTTCTTGTGTTGTTAGTGTTCGCGGTAGAAACACGGATTATTAATTGTTTAAGTTACCCAATAAAATTTTAAAGAAAACTGTTATTTCAGTCTTTTTTTCGAACTTTTGTGTTAGTGGTTCAAATGTCAAAAATCCCTTTATTAGGAAAATGGCAAATTTCTTTATTAATGCAAAGGTGACTTGGTTTATCGTTACTGTGACAAACGAAAACACTTTATTTGATGAATCCTTAAAGAAAATTTTAATTAATATCAATCAGGAGAAAAGTTATTGCAAAAATATATGTTGATCCCTAGACACTTTTGATGTGTGTATTTTAGCACTGACTGAAGAAACATAGATCCGCCCCGCGTTTTGTCCTTTAGGGGTGTAAATTGTCATATAAGTGCAATTCTGAATTCTGAAGCTAGCGTGAAGGAAGACTTTAATGTCAAACCTTATTCGTGTTATTAGTCGAGCAAAAACACCATGTTCAGTAATATATTTGCCTGAAGTAGGGCTGTGTTTTCGAGAGTATATAATTCTTTGGCCTCGCCTAAATGCCGAACGACTTTAATTACACATAGACAGAGAGAATATAAACAGTATTGTCCTAAAGTGTTTTTTTCCACATCCCAACATAGAATGATCATGGCGCGGTCTTAGTATGGTTCGGGGTAGTTGGCAGATACTTTAAAAAGTCGAGTAGACATTATTAATAGGTACTTAACAAAAAGCATATACAAAAAATAAATTCCTAGTATAAATACGATGAAATAGAATATTCAGTATTCTAATAAAATCACTTCAAACTGACAGATAGCGCAACGTATTAGTTCGGAAAATCCAATAAAGGTCCATTTACGATTCGTCATAAAATATATTGGAATATAGAGACCTAGCTTATTGGTGCTTATATTCTACATAAACTATACCCACTTTACGTTAAAGTAGGTAAGTATGTACATATATTTACTACATATGTTGTGAATACACACCTTTATTTCTATTCATTTTAGACATTTACGCTATTACCTTTATAAGACATTAAAATGAAATTAGTTTTACGGATTTTAGCAGTTCTCAGTTTTAAAGTGAGTTTAATTCAAACTACAGATTTTAGGGTTCCATACATAAATAGTAATCGCTTATGGTGCGACTTGGTCTGTCTGTGTGTCCGTCTGTCTGTCTGTCTGTCACACTTATAAATTTCAGGAACCACTGATACTATTATTCTATATATTATTTTGTATTGATGTTGTTATATTGATATTGTTATATATATTATATTGATATTGTTTTGAAACTTGCATTCGTTTTAGATCTTAACATACCCAACCTCATTTTGAATGGGGTCTGAAATGGGTGTCAAAATTTCAAAGTGAGGCTACTAAGTATATCGTCTGCGGCATCCTTAGAGGAGATACCACTGGAGAGAGCATGATGCGCTAACCCCCTCTGCCAAATTTTTGGTCATATGGTCAGGTCATTCTTTATTTGTGTGCGTGTATTTTTGAATGTGTTGCGAGTTTATTATAGTGTGGGTATGCGTGAAAGTGTATCTGGTGTGTTTACTTCGCCTCCCGCACCCCGCAAAAGTGCCACGAAAAATTTATTCGGGGAATCGACGCGATACTAACTCCTTTGGTACTTTCTCTGAGGCGGCATCATATGAAAGGGATTCATTCGCACATTTCAAAACAGATTTTTATTTTGGTTTATGTCGAGTAGTTATTCACTAATAATCAACCAGGCAACTGGTGGCAATGTGGCTTTCTTTATTGGATACATATATACACAGAGAACAGTACAAAGCCGCCTGCCAAGCGTGGAGATTATGGCAACCCCTCCCTTCTAAGGGAGAGGCCTTTGTTCAGCAGAGGACTTTTCGGCTGCTGATGATTGCTAATTTTGTACAAATAAGTAATTTATTGTTTTTAAATTGAAATTAGGCTTTAAATACCAATAATGTTGTTATCATAATTTTATTTAAAAAAGCGGATTTTGTTTTTGGAAATTCATGAAAATGCCGATGATCGGTATCGGTTTTCGGTACGATGTCCCTTACACCTCGTATAATTTGATGAAAAAATAATGTATAATCTACTCATATGGCATTTTTATATTTTGTAATGCGGCTTGCATTAGCGAAAAATTGCGAATAAATTTGCATAGCTTGTACAATGCGAATACTAATAAAAATTCATTATATGAGCTAAATGCCTTTGTAAAATCCCAATTACCTATACTTATAATAAAACTGTAACAGGTCCAATTCTGTACATTGAAGATATTTTGAAAATTATGTTTGGAGGGCATTCTATAACCGATTCTAAAGCCAAAAATGTATTTTTTTTTATTTTTGTCTGTCTGTCTGTCTGTCTGTCTGTATCTTGGCTGAGCATCACGCCGAAACTACTGGATGGATTGAAACGAAACTTGGCATGATTTGAGTTAATACTCCGAGGTAGGACTTAGGATACTTTTTATCCCGACATTCGGCATGGTTCGCTTGGGAGAGGGGACTCAAGTCAAAATGTGTACTTGGTTACACGCTTGCTCCGATTTTAACAATTTTTCATTATAATTATAATAAATATTTGTAAGGGAACACTCGTAGACAGTTGTTAACAATGTTTGGAAATTGATCAGATTAAGCAACGATAGGTAAGGTCATTAAATAGATGGGTGACCGTTTAACGCCATCTGAACTAAACGTCTCCGTGCTTCGGAGGGCAAGTACAAAGTGGGTCCAAGATTTTAACTGTCTTTAAAAAAGGAGGTTTTGTATTCTATGCGAATGTATGTTATTGAAAGTTTAGTTAACGTAAACACAGCGCGGGCGGAGCTGCATGGGTCAGCTAGTTATATTATAAATATACACAAAACCTGCAAAAGTCACTAAGTAAAAGATCTATTTCGAGGGGCTATTTTGGCTAAGCTTAATAATGTTCCCTAAAAGTAAATGACGACAAAAAAGCCTGTATTTTTTTTAAATATCAATGCGAATGCGGTGCAGCTAAGGTTTGTTGCAGGTGCTACAGTCGCGCAACATTCTGCGCGCCAACAAATTGCTCGGCAACTTCAAGCTCGACGTAGCGACAGTCTGGAGCCAGCCTGGTACGTATTATATTCTCTTTATACATATTATTGTAGAAATATGCATCATGCCACGTGTACTATGTACCCTATTGTACTGTATTCCAAGTCTTCATTCAGTCCCCCTTATGCCACTTACACAATCTCTAGACATCGTCGTACAATTTAAATAATCTCAGTGTCGTTTCTATTTTATATTTTATTGTGGTTTTGTAATTCCATCAACCCTCAACAGAGGTAGGGTCGCGGAAGCGCTTCCTTGATATCGGAGCCGTTCCACTCGGCAAGCACCCAAGCTTGAGAGCCGTGTGGTTTGGAGTAATGAGGTACTGTGTGTGTGATACCGTTGTTTTTCTGCGGCGAATAATCTCCGCACTCTATACAGTGCTTTATGAGCCAAAGATTCTGGCCAAGCGACCAGCGGGGTCTATAAAGGCCACCTAAAAGTAATTCATATTTTGAACTTTAAGCAGATCCTTAACTAGGTACTAGTTTTTAAAAAATGGTCAGAAATTCTATGTGAATCATACTCTATTCATTTATTAGCAGCTTTATGAAGCTGCTAATAAATGAATGGAGTATGACTTAGTATGCTAAGTGTTAAGGCTGTCAACGAAAAAATGTAATCCGTAACTTACTCATATTATGATTCACCTTATGTGACCATTTAGACCTGCAGTTATAGTCCTTTTTGATGACACAGCAATAATTATCATCAACAGCCAAAAGACGTCCACTGCTGGACAAAGTGCCTTTACCTTAGAAGGGAGGCGACATAGCAATTGCACTAACATATAATATAGTATTTTTATTTGTGTTTGTAAAACTAGTGAGCCTTGATTTACGGCTGCATCTGAATTTACCATCAGTTGATATTGTGGTTAAGCACATGGATAAAAAGTTTATCTTTTTCACAATACTAAATAACTGTTTGATAACAATGACAAGTTATATAAAAAATATCATGGATAGTAAAACAAAATCTGAATCAATAAAAAAATATACCTACATACATATCTACTTCACGAAGAGTAGGCGAAATATTGGCGCCAGTTGGTACGTCTTATAACATTAAAAGTCATTGCGATCAAAAATATAAAGCATAACATTCGCATAGACAAAGGAAAATTTCACCTTTATTGTTTTAGGATGCGTACAGTTTCCTCGGGGAAAGTAGGAAAATATATCCAATTTATACGTCCGTTATACTTTACGTCCTGAATGCCCACGTGCGTATTACCCATAATTTATTGCCATTTCATCCCCTGAGACAATACAGAAGGTATTTCTCTTATTTCAGGGGCACTGTTGTGAACTTAATTAAAAATAATAGTAGACATATAGGTACTCCACATTAATTGAGTATCAACATTTACCTAGAATCGAATGGTCATTGGAACTAATCCCACCACTCATTCCCACCACTGTTACTCCTGTAAGGCATGATCTACAGTGGTCACCACTGAAGATACCGAGATTTGACCCTCGTCGGTGAGTCCCAGAGGAAGGCTAAATCGTCTTGGATTGCAACAAATTTAATTAAAAAGGTAGATAGGAGGAGTTGAAAGGACATAAATTCCAGTTCCCTCCTATGATAAGTGGAAGACAAGTAATGAATTAACATAAGGTCGATACAACCTCAAAAAATAAAACTCTTACAGTGGGATCAACGAAGGATATATCGAACGGTCAGTGAAGATATTTTAGCTTTCACGGTTCGCTAGCTACGTTAGTCGTTCGGTAGCATGTGTGATAAGATAGATAGATAAATTCTTTATTGCACACATTATTAAGACAGTTTACATGAATCAGTAACCAGACAACCTTTGTAGAAGGAGCTATACAAAGATAGATCTGCAGTGTAGTGCACAGTCATCAAAACATTAGAATACAATTTATACGAACAATAAATATGATATTAACAACATATAATGATAAGGACATATGGTACTGAGACGTGGTCTTTAACAGCTGGCCTTTTAGAGAAGCTCAGAGTCACACAACGAGCTATGGAGAGAGCTATGCTTGGAGTTTCTTTGCGCGACAGAATCCGCAATGAGGAGATTCGCCGAAGAACCAATGTTACCGACATAGCTCTCAGAATCTGCAAGTTGAAGTGGCAATGGGCAAGCTACATCGCACGAAGAACCGATAAACGTTGGGGAAGAAAGGTTCTCGAGTGGCGACCACGAACCGGAAGACGCAGCGTAGGTAGGCCTCCCACTGGACAGACGACATTGTGCGCGTCGCAGGTAACCGGTGGATGCAAATCGCCAATTGTCGTTCATTGTGGCGTTCCAAGGGGGAGGCCTATGTTTAGCAGTGTACGTCTTCCGGCTGGTGATGATGAATGATAAGAAGATTCGCATATTGCTATGTACTGAGACCGATAACATTTCTACTACTACCTACACCACTTATTTTTCTATGTTTTCCCTACTTAAGGTTAGACCTATTTTGCGAACACATGAGCTTTGTGCCCCAGATTTTTTTCGAATGGGTAGAGTTTTCAGCGACTACTAAGACCTGCCCTGCTCCGGTAGCCAAGTTGTCTTCTGCAAAAAGCGTCCCGTCGCTAGAGATAGAAAACAAATGTATTTGTGTGACATATATCTTCCATAAGTCACGTATAGAGTTCCTTCTTGTCATTCCCCTAAATTTTATTTCTATTCTCTAACGTTTCATATTATAGAATGACATCTTGGCTGATTGAAGAAATATCAGAGTTCGAAATTAAGAATATAAATATACTTTGCTATTTAAAATGTGAGAGATATTGTGTGTTGTAAAAGCGTTGGAGGCTTCTAAGGACAGATTTCATTACCGAGTGGTAATCGAATGTGTCCATAAAAGAAGTGAAGTTCTCTTTGCCTACCCCGCAAGGGACGATATTATTATTCAAAGACATAACTTTCATTGGAAGCAATGTATTCTCATAGTAATTAGCTTGAATAATTTATACAAGTTAATTAGTACCTAAATTACGTGTTTAGTGGTCTATGTTAAAATATAGAGTTCCGTCGAATAATTTATTTGAATTTCTGAATACCCACGAGTACTATAAAGAGCAGCTGGTGTCGATATGCGTTTGTAGATATAAACTTTTTTTAAGTTATGTAAGTTTAATGATGATGGTAGCAGAGGCTTATCTGCCTCTATTACCACCATCCTTAAACTTTTCATGGAGTCTCCAAACAAAAAGTGAAACGAGCTTCAACAGCAAATATTTCAATTTATTCTAGTGACGCAGCTGTTTCATGTATTAAAAAATATATATTTATTTATTTAACGTTATGCACTTATAGTACAAGGCGGGCTTAATGCCTTAGGCATATATGCCTATTCGCTATTGTTGTTGTTATTTATACATTCGCTATCATGTTGCAATTTAATGTATATTTTTTTTATATTATGCCATGGTTTAATTATGCAATTTTTTTTTTTTTGGTTGCCTGGAAGAGATTGCTTTTTAGCGTTAAGGCCGCCTTTGTACATTGATATCTACAACGTATTGTTAAATTTACATGTAACTTTTGGTGTACAATAAAGTGTATTTATTATTATTATTATTATATAATTGCTGCAATCTCAAAACATTGCAATGTAGCATTTGCAATGTTTTGAGATTGCAGCAATTAAATCAAAATGTTATACTTACAATATAACGTCTGTGTAGCAGCACCATACGAAGTTACATCACAAATACGTATTACACTACCTGTTACACTGTATTATAGGCATACACTGTGTTGACTACTACGATTATTTTATGTACAAAAGCGATAAAATTATAATAATAATAATTTAAAAAAAAAATATTATTTATATAATTAAGTATATAAATAATTTGATTAACCAAAATGGCGGCGATGTGGTTCGCCACCCATCACGACTCGTTTCTCACGGAGACGAAAAGCGGTCCTTGGGCTCTGCCTACCCCTACGGGAAAAAGGCGTGATTTTATGTATGTATGTACAAAAGCGATATAGGGATAGCCTCTAAAAAGGGAAATTACTACATACGATAATTTCCGATGCAAACTTGTATTGCTTCTTCATTTTACATCACTCAAAATAAAATGCAAATCAATGTGCGAATCACAGTGGAATAGAGAAACGTAGTCATAAGATAAACAGCTATTAGGAAACAAATGTTCAAAACATAGGAACTACTCAAAACATAGCAACTTTAAATGATTCTTGAAGTATTGTTCCCATTACCTACATCAATTGTTGTTCCCTTCCCAACGATGAAAGTACCTGATCCTGTTGTGAGGCAAGTACAGAGGCACCTAGCACCTATTTACTTGAATCGTTTACTGACTGTACAATAATTTTGAACTACTCCTTGAAATGATTGGCAACAAGTAATAAGTTTTAAAAACTAAAACTCGACTACGGATAAAATCGCAGTCTAATAATGTAATATTATAAAACCTATAACCAGCGGACAATCAAGACGCTTCTAACGACACCCTACTTGTCAAATTATGTTAAGTAGATTAGAAGATATGCGGGAACAGATGAACATACATACATAATATATACATACATTCTTGTTAAAATCATAACCCTCCCTCCGTTCCGTAGTCGGGTAAAAAAGAACCAAATATTTGTAATCAAGTTTTTATCTAAAACATGTCTGACTATCACTGAATATTGTAACATTTATCAACTTCCTATAACATTAAATAAGTGTTGCTAAACTGGTGTTTACATTCGCTCAAGCAGAGTGTCAACAAGCTATAGAGCACGAGGCTGCAACAATTTTGCTCACAAATTGTTTACCGTGAATACATATAAGTAACAAACACGAAATATCCGCCCCTGACTGAAAATCATTTTTTACCACTAGTAGTCCACGACGCGAAACTGTAGATACAGCGATATAGTAAAGCCTTTATATCTCGTTATATAGATTTCTTCTTATCTTATCAGCCTACACTGTCCCACTGCTGGGCAAAGGCCTCCCTTTCGTTCTTCCATTCACCTCTATTTCTAGCATTGGTTTTCCAATCCCGACAAAACTCTCGCAGCTCATCGCACCATCGTTTCTTTGGTCTACCTCGACGTCGAAATCCCCCAGGGGCCCAATCTGTAGTGACTTTAGCCCAGTTGTTTTCTGGCATGCGGCAAACGTGACCAGCCCAGTCCCATTTCAGTTTGGCCGCTGAGATGATAACATCGGATATACGTGTGATAGAACGTAGTACTGTATTCCTCACCCGGTCACTGAGCTTAAGCCCTAGCATACTGCGTTCCATGGCTCGTTGGCAAACCTTGAGTTTGTACTTTTGTGCATTTGTCAAGGACCAAGTCTGGGCACCGTATGTGAGGATTGGATATAGATTTAAATTAAGATAATTTTACGGATAACATAAAAACGCGATTTGTTTCATTTCAAAGTGTAAAAGTATTCGCGTAAATATAAATCTTTATCGTATACAGAGTTAACAAAGCTATTTTTTGGGGCTTATCCCACCTAGTCATTCACTGTGGTTTTTTGAAGACAAGACCTGCAGTTTCTATCACAAAAGACACAGAGGTTTCGTAGTCTCTGGATATTAATGTAACATGGTATTTATTTAGTATCTTCAAGATAATCGGATTTACATTTTTTATTTTTAAAACTCCATAAACTGGTAAAATGCATAAATAGCGATTATTACTCACAAATAAAAACATAATCGTTTTAACTAGGTTAGCAAATATACTCCGCTTATAGGATCAAAACAGTTTAGAGTTTAAACATAAAGTTGATTTCTACGAGTCTCCGGAGTACCGTCTACTATATCCACCTATAACAGATCCGAGTACGTTACACAGTTAGCTAATTAAACACGTACAAGTTCCAACTTGGTCCCGTCGGCAGGCGAAAACCGTTTAACTATTCATACTCGACCTATGTGTTAGAACAACGGAAAGCGTAGCGCTGCGAGTAGTGATCATAAAATTCTCCGAGATTTTTTCAAGTAAGAGCTCAGTCTCCTGGAACTTTAATTTGTTCGAATAGAATTTATTTTATCTTAAAGATCAAGGGTTCATGCACCTCCACAAATAAATAGCGCAACTAAATCCCAAGCCAGAATCTAGAGCCGCTAACTTACAGTTACACTTTACAGAACTTTTATTTTGGAATAAGCCACTTATTCCTACAATTATGATTTATTTGTACACTGGTTCATATCGCAATCCTCTCTAATGCTGCCATAGGAACATATCACATAAGATAATTTGTACGTAAATGCTGAAATAAATAACTAAATCATACTATCAGACCTCAAGCCTTCTCCTTGGAAGGAGGATTAATCCCTACGTTTGCCAGGCATCTTGGGGATCACAGCATAGGTGGCCTTTTTGTTAGTCACTTTTTACGGACACCCAATGGGAGGAGATTGATATTCTTACCCGGACACAACACAGGCCAATAGACGACTTGGTTGAGCAGTATTATGAAGTATTTTCTTTTTAACCGACTTCAAAAAAGGAGGTTCTGTATTCGACGCGTATGTATGTAATATTAATAAAAATGCGTAATATTCATATATGTTAGTCTATGTGGGCTTCTAAACGAATTTACCAAATTTCACGAGTGTATGTATGTATGTATGTATGTATGTATGTATGTATGTATGTATGTATGTAAGTATGTATGTATGTAGGTTTGTCCGCGGATTTCTCAGAAACTACAAGTCCGATTTCAAAAATTCTTTTTGCAATAGTTAGAGTATCTTTCAACTTAGGGTAGAGTACAAATTTCATCAAAATCGGTCCAGTAGTTTAAGAGATATAAACTTTTTATGTTTTCAGTAAGTTACTGTAATGTAGACGTTCGAGTTGCGTGATAGTGCTGATACCTATCTTGGTAAAATAAGTCACTAAAAAGTGTTAAATAAACTATTTTAAAAAAAATAAAAACCGACTTCAAAGTAAATTATCTAAAAAGCATAAAATAACGAAAATATTATTGAAGTTGGTGCAGAATATACACAGCAGGTACGCTAACACCAACTTCAATAATATTTTCGTTATTTTATGCTTTTTAGATAATTTACTTTGAAGTCGGTTTTTATTTTTTTTAAAATAGTTTATTCACTATATCTCTCATCGATATGATGTGACGTCGTCGTTATAAGGTGACTTCAAATTTGCAGCGCTGCTGCGTGTTTTTTTTTTATTTATATGGATTTACAAAGCAGCGCTGCAGCCGTGTTGCAGAAGTCTCTGTATTTCTCTCTTGTAACATAGCTGGAAAATCATGGGCTGCCTACTGCTTCAGAAAAAAATAGCATATTGTGTTATGTTCAACTTTTCTTTTATCTTAACGATGATAAGTAGCATCGGAGCACAGAGGATAATAATGTATGTATCTATAACGATATACGGTTCGCTAGACGGGACATCTCTTGGGCATGAGACCGTCCAGGTAGGTACTACCATGAAGCTAGTAGGTCAACAATGGAGCCCAAACTCCAAATACTTGATTGAGGCATACGCTATCCCTTTCATTGAGGTCCGATGTGTGGTCCATGTTATAATTGAAATTACCCGAGAAATGGATACCCTAATATAGAAATGCTTTACTTACACATCAAAAGAATGTTTTCCACCCGAAAACTTAAAATACGATGACAATCATGTCTAATAAAAAAAATATTGGTACTGTTCTGCGAGTTCGATTAGAATAATGCTCTATTGTGTTTTCGCCAATTATACTCAAATGCAATTTTAATTACCGATTTTAAGGGTTCGTATTTTGTGGCAACACTGTCGCTTATTGTCAGCATGAAACTGTCTGTCATATAAATCGATCAAACATTTAAATACCATAATTTCACGATAAAGTGAATTAAAATCATAAAAATGGTGATAAAATGTGCAGTACTTGGTTGCAAAAATATGTTGTATCCAGTATTTAATACCGAATATCACTCGTAAGTGCGATTTTGTTCAATAATTACCTACCGATGATCCCTGTGCATTATGCACCATATTTTCGATCAGTTCTTCTTTCGATAGGCACATAACACGTTTTCAGTTCGTTTGTTAGTATTGGGTTTAAGTTTATATTAATTTGTACTTGAATTATTTAATTTTAAAATATTTCACATTATTTTAATAGAGTAACCATGGTAAAGATTTTTTGAAGACTTTCCGTTTTGGGGATTTTTTACCGCCACTTTATGATCAAAAAATAAACGATGTACACACATCAAAAGTGTCTAGGGATCAACATATATTTTTGCAATAACTTTTCTCCTGATTGATATTAATTAAAATTTTCTTTAAGGATTCATCAAATAAAGTGTTTTCGTTTGTCACAGTAACGATAAACCAAGTCACCTTTGCATTAATAAAGAAATTTGCCATTTTCCTAATAAAGGGATTTTTGACATTTGAACCACTAACACAAAAGTTCGAAAAAAAGACTGAAATAACAGTTTTCTTTAAAATTTTATTGGGTAACTTAAACAATTAATAATCCGTGTTTCTACCGCGAACACTAACAACACAAGAACATCGGTTTGGCATACTCAAAATGAGTTCATCCAAATCACGCTGTGGAATGGCCGCCCATGTTCGTTGCAACAACAAAAAAAGGTCTTCTTGCGACTGGATACCCTCCATATTCGGCAGAGCTCTTCTCTGTAGCATATCCCATGCATGCTCAATCGGGTTCAAGTCTGGCGACTGAGCAGGCCAGGGCAGGACATTGACGTTAGCTGCGGCGAGAGTCTGTCTTACAACTCTTGCGGTGTGCGGTCGTGCATTATCATGCATTAACTGAAATAAGGGACCGATTTGCACTTGTAGAGGAACGATGACGTCTGATACAATCGTCTCAGCATAAATTTGAGCGTTGAGGTTGCCTCTGATCCAAATCAACTCAGTTCTTCCGCCGATCCAAATACCCGCCCATACCATGATGGTTCCACCACTATAAGGATGGACTTCCTGGCAGGATTTTAATCGCTGTTGGCGTCCAGGGGTTCTCCAGTGTCGTATACGTCTTGTATCCGGTCTCATACCAAAACGAGACTCATCAGAAAAGCACACGAAACGCCATTGTTCTTCTGCCCATTTTTTTGCCCAAAAATGCTTGATCCCTAGACACTTTTGATGTGTGTATTTAGTTCAAAGGATTGATATTGAAAACATATTGTATGTTCATTAATTTTACAAGTGTGTAGGTATGTAGGTTAAGTTTAGGTACAGTTAGTTTTGTAACTTATTAGATACATATTATTAAAATCATATTTATTCTTGTCGCCTCCTAGTCCTGTCGCGTCTAGTAGCCTCCGTGGCGCAGTGGGAAACCGCTTGCTTGGATACCGGGGGTCGCAGGTTCGAATCCTGCGGGGAGCAACAACTATGTGTAGTTGTTCCTCACTGGCTAGGATAATGCAGGCCGGTCATTGTCTGTAAAGTAAGATGATCCATGCGTCGGATAGGCATGTAAAGTACACTTGTGCACTTGTGTCTACGCAAGCATTTGTGCACTGGATGATGGCTGATCTTGCGAAAGATTAGCCGCTGTGGTTGGATTGTAGAGTACCTATATCATTCCATAAATATACATACTGTTTTATTTACCCCTGGTCAATATTAATAAATTTTTTATATTCTTGTAGATTTCCTAAAAATATTGAGTGAAGGAATGTACCTATGACTATCCATTGTCCCATTGGAAAATAAATTTGATGAAGCTGCAATGATCTGCTGTTGGTCCAATGGAAAACTAAATTTACCGCGAATGCTTTTTCTATCGTCTAATGTGTTGGTTAAAAGGTGTTTTAGTTGTTTGCATATAATGCTAATTGCTATTCAGTATCTTGTGATTAATCGGAGATCGTTAAACGTACTGAAAAAATGATTTTATAGCACAATATTTTTTTTAATCATAACTTCATATGCTTTTATTTTCACAACCATTAGCTTATTATTTATCCCTTGATTTTCTGTAAAGTAAGATGCTCCATGCGTAAGATGGGCATGTAAAATGTTGATCCTGCACCTGGTCTCTCCCCGGTCGTGTCGGTTTTTCATCCCATCGTATTTTGAGAGGTAAACGGAAGAGAGAGAGAGAGAGTGCAGTTGTGTCTACGCAAGCACTTGCGCACTATAATATATTTTGCGTAGACTGAGATCTTTCAAAATACCCACTGTGGTCATATCGGCCAGAAGGAGGTCCTTATTTATTTATCATCTGTTTCCCTATCAATCACAGTTTGTTCTTCTTATACACAGTTCTTCCGTATTTGGGCTGCTCCAACCCATAATCAGACTGATTAAGCAACTAGACATATTTAATCGGTTTAAACTTAAAGCATAATAATAATATAATAATATCCTGGGACAATTCACACACGGTCATCTGATCCCAAACTAGGCAGAGCCTGTACTATGGAAACCAGACAACTGATACTAATACTTATATACTTTTTTTTTTGTAAATACATACTTATATAGATAAAACACCCAGACACTTGGTAAACAAGCCAAGTAAGTCGTATTATGCGACGAAGTTAAAAAGATGTCCTGATTTTTCATGAAACATTAAGGTTGCCCTCTTAGAAAGAGAGATCCGACCTCATTGAAAGGGATAGCGTTGACCTCAGGCATGTATTTGGGAGTGTTTCCTCCACTTTGACCCTAATAGCTTCATGGGTACTACATACAGCACGTACGTACTTGTCAATTAGAGGGATGTCGAAAGAGCCAAAATGTATCGATAAACTATATCGTATCGATATTTTTTAAATATTTTTATATAATATATCAGTTTTGATATATCGAATAAGAATTATCGATGTATCACTAAGTGGTTGGCCACAGTGAACGCGCGGTGACTTGAGCCTAGCGCGGGCGCGGCGGCGGGCGCGGCGGGTGGCCACAGTGACGCACGGGCTGTTGCGGCGATAACACTTATTGCAGGTGTCGCAAACCTTTTATGAGGATTCTGTATTTTTTACTGGGTAGGCCAATCCTGAGATGGGAGGCGTTGATCATAAGAGATGGTGTGCTGGGTGCTCACGAAATAACTAAAAACAGTTAAATGAATGAAGATTTTAAAAAAAAATATGTTAAGAATTGAAATTGTAGTCAAAAATATTTATTTTATTTATTAAGAAACATCAATAATATACATATTATACACTTACAATTTCAAATGTCCAAAAAAACCTTTTTTATACATGTATTTAAAGTTATTCAATAATAAAAAAATACTTAAAACGAGCGACAAGATTGAAATGGTTTGATACCCCGCCAGCCGCGCGATCGGTCGCTTGTTGACTAGGCCCGCAGTGTGGCCAGAACGAGCGGATAGGAACGTTTGAAAAGTACGCCCGCTAACTCGCTCAAGCCGGTCGCGCTAGGCTCCCGCCTAAGTCACTTCAGTGTGGCCGCAAGCGGCGGTTTCATATGTTTGATATTTCGCGCCCGCCGCCGCCGCCGCGCTAGGCCTGCAGTGTGGCCGACTACTAAGTGGTTGGCCACAGTGAACGCGCGGTGACTTGAGCCTAGCGCGGGCGCGGCGGCGGGCGCGCCGGGTGGCCACAGTGACGCGCGGGCTGTTGTGGCGATAACAATTATTGCAGGTGTCGCAAACCTTTTATGAGGATTCTGTATTTTTTACTGGATAGGCCAATCCTGAGATGGGAGGCGTTGATCATAAGAGATGGTGTGCTGGGTGCGCACGAAATAACTAAAAACAGTTAAATGAATGGAGATTAAAAATTTTTTTTTATTAAGAATTGCAATTGTAGTCAAAAAAGCTTATTTTATTTATTAAGGAACATCAACAATATACATATTATACACTTACAATTTCAAATATCCAAAAAAACCTTTTTTATACATGTATTTAAAGTTATTTAATAATAAAAAAATACTTAAAACGAGCGACAAGACCGAAATGGTTTGATACCCCGCCAGCCGCGCGATCGGTCGCTTGTTGACTAGGCCCGGAGTGTGGCCAGAACGAGCGGATAGGAACGTTTGAAAAGTACGCCCGCTAACTCGCTCAAGCCGGTCGCGCTAGGCTCCCGCCTAAGTCACTTCAGTGTGGCCGCAAGCGGCGGTTTCATATGTTTGATATTTCGCGCCCGCCGCCGCCGCCGCGCTAGGCCTGCAGTGTGGCCGACCACTAAGAGTTTGTAAGAATTTGGCAGTTTGATAGTTATATAGTGTGTTTTACCCAGTTTACCTTAGTAGGTATCACGTCTCACTGGGATATTAAACATAAACGTCAAAAAAATTCAAAGACAAGTGGACAAGTGATTCATAGGTGACAGGCTCTGAAGATAGGATATTGACATGATTATGGTACATTTTAGGTATTTTATATCGATACTAGCTGACCCACGCAGCTCCGCCTGCGCTATTTTTACGTTAACTAAACAGACATTCGCATCGAATACATAACCTCCTTTTTTATAGTCGGGTAAAAACTGGAACTCACTTTTTACTTGCTCTCCGAAGCACGAACCCGGTTAGTTCAAATGGCGTTAAACGGTCACCCATCTATTTAATGACCTTACCTAACGTTGCTTAACCCGATCGATTACAAAACCTTGATAACAACTCTCTATGAGTGTTCCCTTACTAATATTTATTATATTATAAAGAAAAATTAATAAAAATCGGATCAAGCGTATAACCAAGTACCCATTTTGACTTTAATCTCCTCTCCCAAAAGAACCGTGCTAGATTACGGGATAAAAAGTATCCTATGTCCTACCTCGTAGTAAGATCTCAAATAATGCCAAGTTTAATTTGAATCCATTCAGTAGTTTAGGCGTGATGCGCAGCCGTGATACACACAGACAGACAGACAACAGACAGACAAAAATTAAAAAAAAAATACATTTTACAGTATCGGTTATAGAATAATAATAATAAAAATAATATCTTGGGACAATCCACACACGGTCATCCGATCCCAAACTAGGCAGAGCCTGTACTATGGAAACCAGACAACTGATACTAATACTTATATACTTTTTTTTTGTAAATACATACTTAAATAGATAAACAACACCCAGACACTTGGCGGGAATCGAACCCACGACCCATCGGTTAGCAGGCAGGGTGTCTGACCACTAGACCAACGGGCCTGAGAATGCCCTCCAAATGTAATTTTCAAAATAACTTCAATGTACAAAATTGGACCTGTTACAGTTTTATTATAAGTATAGGTTTTTTCAACAAGCCTAGTCAGTTTGCTGTATGTAAAACAGCAGTGTATTACGATTTCTGTGTGAAGGACACTGTACTTAGAGCAATTACTGCAAGCTCAAGAGACTCTAAACCAATTCAACATATGAAGAGTGGCAATGCAATGTCCACAAATAGGAGTGTCGCTTATAGCCGAACGACACCCTCTTCCAGGCGGATATACAATTTTTTCAAAGCAGTGGCGTGGCAGTATAAATTTGATAGTGGCGATTAAAATAAATTACTTTTTCACACCACCTGCTCGATAATGTTCCATTATGTGTCATATAAACTTGACATAAAGTAGGTCATTATATCCCTATAGTCTAGCCGGGTAATAATGTTGTACTAAACTCCCTTGGGTAATAATGTGATATGTTTTTTTCTTGTCCTTTAGTTCTAATTCTAATTGGGAAGGCAAAAGGTTCTAGCTCATACAGCCTAGCTAGGCTTAAGCCAATTCTTCATTAAATTGCTGTCATTTTCCATTCATGTTTTCAGACCGAAGCCAATTCTTCATTAAAATGTAACTTGAATTACGAACGTCAAATATTTTTTTACCACGGAGACTCTTTACAGTAGGTATATAAACCACTCTCTAAGCAGAGGCTTGCACGAAAAAATACATTTGAAAATCGAACCGAGCGCCGGGAGCCGAATTGGAGCCGAACCTTGTTCTAGGTTCTAGAAAAGAAAAAAAATTGATAAAAAGAAAGCGCTAACGCTGGTGATATTATTTTAATTCTAGAAGTTTTGTATTTTACTGTCTCGCCTCGCAGTAGGTGTGGGCGCTAACGCTGGAAATCGGTGTGTTTGTATTATTTTATTTCTAGCAGTAAGTATTTAATAATAATAACAAATACACTTCATTGTACCATTGAGATTTTACACCAAAAATTACAAGTAAAAGTTAGTTAGTTGAACAATACGTTGATGATGTAAAAAGGTGGCCTTATCGCTAAAAAGCAATCTCTTCCAGATAACCTAAGCAATCTCTTCCTAGTACTCGTATTTCATTACCTCGCAGTAGGTGTGAAAAGTAGTATATTCTCCTCGGGGATAAAGGTGTCTTTGTCTTGGGCGAGCTTGAATCTCTCGCTGTACTCAGGATTCTAGTACTAACTCCCTCGCTTTGCTCGGGAGTTAAATCTATACTCCCTCGCTACGCTCGGGAGTTACTAGAATCCTTCGTTATGCTCGCGATTCAATTTCACGCCCGTGACATAAGACACTGCTTTATCCCCTTGGTGCATAAACTACTAAAAAAGCTCACAAATCTTAAGACGGCATCTCGAGTCCACAAGTTCACTTGTGGTGTGGCCTTATGTGCACTTTTTTCCCGAGTGTCCCAGGAAGAGGGTTATGGTTTTCGAGAGTACGTATGTATATAATATATATACATATTATGTATGTATGTCTATTTCTTTGGCACAGCCTACAGCCTGAACGGCTTGATGTTCAGTGACTTATAATATGTCGTTAGATTTGTCTTAATTATGAGAGTGACATAGGCTATATATTTTTCCAAAAAAATAATATGTCCTATTGTATTTTTTTGACATCCTAAAACACCAATATGGGTATCGAATGAAAGGTGATAAGGAGACGAGTTGAAATATATACATATGTTTATTAATGTAATTTAAGCCCATTTTATATGTTCGTTTTTGTGTTTTTATAATTTATACTTACTTGTTCTTACAAGTCGACGCTAGGCTTACGTATACTAGGCGCTTTAAGGAGCAAGTTTTTTAATTTAACCAACCTCTTCCTTCTAAGGCCATTGTTCAGCAGTCAACCTTTTTTGGCTGATGATGAACCATTAAACATATTTTGTAAGAGGTTTAGTATATAGAGGTTATTTGCACATCCCTAATCCCCTAAGAAATGAGCTGTTATTATACATAGTAACAACAGCTCACTGCCCATAAGGTAAAAATTGCCTTTAGGTGTAACCAGACAGACAGTACTTGGCAACCCTATCCCCGGGATAACTTGTTGTTTTAAATGCCATGCCATGGGGAGTGCAACATGCAGGAATGCAATGCAATAATGGATTCAGTCGTGTATCACGTAATCATTACGCAAATTGATGTCAAATGTAACGCCATTACAATAGTTTTACTGACAACGTACAAAAAAGTATCTTACTTACGTGATCACGTACAAATCACGTAACCTGGTTGGAACCTCTGCAATTGTGGACTATTTAACATTGACGTATAACATTTTGCATTTAGGATTTCGCGTGGTGTAATTAAGAATTCTCACGGAGCTTGATTTACCACCTGCCAACATACGAGGCGGTATTTGTGGCGTGCTTATGAATTTGAATATTTAAACAACTTTTGTTACGACTTTCGTGACAACATTTGGCACGTTCTAATCAAGTGAAACTTGAACTGCTAATTATGTAAAGTATGTATTTTATGCTTTACTTTGTACATATTTTAGTAAAATCAATTTGTATTAGATATTGTAATTACCCTCTTTTACTATTGCTTCTTTTTTGCTATTAATATTGAAAATATAAGATCTCTATGACTAATTTTACTGGTTTCTTAACATAACCCATTACTTCAATGCAATCTATACATATAAAATTACTTGTCCTGACTGACTGACTGACTGATTCATCAACGCACAGGCCAAACCGCTGGACCTAGAAAGCTGAAATTTGGACAGTAGGTTCTTCTTATGACATAAGCATCCACTAAGAAAGTATTTTTGTAAATTCGACTCCTAAAGGGGTAAAATGGGGTGTTTTCTTTTGTATGAAACTTTTTATTGTATTGTTCGATTGACTTGAAATTTACTGAAAAGATTCTCTAAATAAAATAAATCAATACGTGTTTCGCGAATTTTCAAAAACAACCTTTGGGGGTATGTTAGGGGTTGGTAAACTCTGTAAAAAAATTAGCGGGCGAAGCCGCAGGAAATTGCTAGTATATACATATCTTTAACACGTACTCTATAGTACATACTTTTTTCAAATAAGTTGACATTATACAAAGCTTGCATTCGCCCTATCATGACTTACGCGAGTGTAGTTTTCGCGCACGCCGCCCGCACCCATATCGATAGCCTCCAGGTTATCCAGAATCGTTTCCTCCGACGTGCCGTCGGTGCCCCGTGGTACATGCGGAACGTAGATCTGCATTCCGATTTCAAATTAGATCCCCTTCGTAAGTTCCTCAAAGAAGTGCCCCTAGTCCTTCTGACTCGTGCCGCAGACCACGGCACGTACTGCTCGACCCTCCTGACCCCATGACGGTCCTATTGGACCGGGATGCGCCGACCCCTCCCCGACAACCGTATGCTACACATGCTATCAGACACCGGTCTCGCCGGCGAGGCCGAAGGGTCGTACGTATGCGACCGCAACGACGTGCATCACCCCACTGAGTTTCTTGCCGGTTCTTCTCAGTGGGGGCGCGTTGTGAACCGGTGGTAAACTCAGCCCTCTCTTAAGCGACAGCCCAAGCCGAGGCCGTGCCTCCCTGAGGTGCCCTTGAGATCGTCGCTACTTCTGCCGTAAAGGCTAGAGCGCTTCAAGCGCTCGCCTCCTATTGTCCGGTGAAGCTGCAATGGCCATCTGCGGCCAACAGCGTCTATCATTCCCAAAAAAAAAAACGTCAATATCACAATATTATGTTCGTAGCGTGTGTAGCGTTCGTATGCATTTGAAAATAAACGGTGCGGCGCGGCGTATAAAAAGGACTACTTAATTACAATTTGTGACAACATATGTACGACTACAACTTATATTTTACTATTACATATGTATATGTTGATTTGTGATTTATTTATTTTTTTGTGACACATTGTTTCGTATTAATAGTTACATACGAATATTCTAAAACATTTCCAAGCTATTTTTAAAAAAAATATACTAGCAGTTTTATAATTAGTTATTAATAGTTCGGCGAACATTCCTAAATTGATTACATTTGACAGCCAAATACCAACCAATCATAAATTAACATTTATGTATGTAGTATACAATTGTTTTGTCATTTAATCACAAGCAGCAGCTTACCACTATTTATTTGTAAATAATTTGTCTCAATGTCGGTCTACAACATTCATGGGCTATGCGAATGACAGCACCGTTGATGTCTATTAAACGGTCTTGAGATTACCCTCGGTCCACCGCACTGTATAAGAAATCCGCCGTGATTTGAGACTGTCATTGAGATTCTGTCAATAATCTGTCGCTAAGGTAATCCTATTGATGTAATGCGTTCTAGAACTCTTTTCTCGACATTTCAATGAACATCGCAATGTTTATATGCCCTAAGATTTAGGTAGGGAGGGTAACATCAAACTGGTGTACAAAAAACTCGCCGCAAACCAGCAAGTTCATCACATTGTAGCAAAGCAAATACTTAAAAGTTGCGAGTCTGGTATGGTGAGCTGCCTGCCACCTACAGATGGCAATGAGGGCATGGAACTCTTATATTGTTTCAGAGAACCGTTAGACATTGTTGACGTTCCTGAATAGCCACTATACGTCGAGGAGTAATTTGGGCTTAGTGGTACCGCAAATTTACTGTCTCTTGAACCTGTTAACTGTACCAGCTGCGGTGCCCTTTATGATTACTACACCGGAACACCGCTTTACCCACACATTGTTCTTTAATGATATCTGACATCACGGGACACCTATCTGGAATGTCTCACTAATATTTATACTTACCTATAGAAAAATTAAATCCAAAACCAAACATTTTCATTGTGGTAGGTAGTATAAGTAGGTACAAACACAAAACGAAAATCATGCGGTATTATAATATAAGTACTTACTCCATTTTGCAAATGTATGAAATAATGTACCTACCCGATATTACGCTGAGCGACATGTAGGTAGGGACCCAGGTCGCTCCGGTGGGATCTGCACCAGGGGCCCCTCAGTGCCTTGCCTTTGAGCCCGCCGCCGGAGGGCGCATTGTAACCCTCCGGGAACCGGTCACGGTGCTCACGGGGACGGGGGTCACAAACCCACCGCCGTCCTCCTTGGAGTCACCGCCGTACTGAACGTCCTTGGGCCCACACCCTGGACGTTCAGCGATCCCAAAGGTGTATGGCCTATCCTAAGCGAAGCCAGTCTTGCTTGGGCTATCCCAAACAAAACTGTTTTTCTCTGCATTTAACTTAACTAACTAGTCTAGCGAGCGCCTGGCGCTGGAGAGATCCTGACCATCCATATTAACTACTTATATTACAAATAGCATGTTAACATGCAGCTGGCGACACTTCAATGCTATGTTTTTGCATTGCGAAATGGTGTCATGATTTAAAAGTCGGTTTTTTCCAATTGATGTATGATATGTTCTTCTATGCATTGCTTCATTGGCATTGACTAATCCCATTTCTGATTTTAAACTGTGGTTTATCTAGTTGTATTAATTATGTTAAAACCAATCATTATACCTAAAATAGATGAGTAAAAAAGGCTGGAATAGAACTTTTGCCGCGATATTCTGAATTTGATTCTATTCAAGAACTGATAATACTTGTTTGGAACTTGGAGGTAAAAACCAGTCCATTTTTGTTGACGGGGAGGATACCTTTCAAAAGGTACCTACCTAGTCCCCGTGGCGGCACGGCCGGGTTATTTATATGAGATTTTTACCCACTAAATCCTCACCGGTGTCCTTCGTCGATGCTATATGAAGATAGCTACTTACCCTAGGTCCTCCGTTAAGTTAAATGCAGAGAAAAACAGTTTTGTTTGGGAGAGCCCAAGCAAGACTGGCTTCGCTTAGGATAGGCCATACACCTTTGGGATCGCTGAACGTCCAGGGTGTGGGCCCAAGGACGTTCAGTACGGCGGTGACTCCAAGGAGGACGGCGGTGGGGTTGTGAACCCCGTCCCCGTGAGCACCGTGACCGGTTCCCGGGGGGCTACAATGCGCCCCCCGGCGGCGCGCTCAAAGGCAAGGCACTGAGGGGTCCCTGGTGCAGATCCCACCGGAGTGACCTGGGTCCCCTCTCATGTGCCGATGCGACAGCTGCGGGGGTTTTAGTGGGTAAGAATCCCACAGTACTACCACCAGTGGTACCACGGACAATTTTCTCCCGGGAACGTTTTGAAGGCTTCCCCGCGAAAATAAAAAAAAATAAAAAAAAAGGATAGCCCATACAAGTCTGGTTTCGCTTGAGATACCCCAAGAAAGACTGGTTTTCCCTCGGATAAGGGCTTCGGCTCGGCTAAGAAATTTCACTTAATTCATAGGAACATAATTCCTGAAATAAATAACTAGGTAATATTTTATACAATGTATTTTTACTACTTGTCAGTTTTACAAGCATCTATTTTTATCACAGTAAGTAATTAAATCTTAATTTATATTTGATTTTTGTTTCTGAAATAACTTCTTCAATCTAGTGGACGTTAGGCTAACTCAATCAAGTATTTACCGTACGAGCAAGCAATATCGACGATCTTCTCAGAGAAGCACTTTAAACGATATAAATAGATAAATTAGTTTACTCTGCTGAGCGTGATGCGATTGGAACGCCCACTTTAGCACAAATCGTGTTATCTTAGGTTGTATACAGACAGAAAGACCGATGATCGACCAGCGCCTATCAACGCAGATCATTGCTGATAATTATAATTGGTGTGGCAATTTCCATTCTATCGACCAATCGACCAACGCCAACAAAATCCGATCCAAGAGAGAGCATCGCCTTCCTTGATATCTATCGAGAGCTTGCAATAATAGGTGCATGGCTACCCAACTCTTTCAAGCTTAAGTTTAAGGTGTATAATTTTGTAATACTCTTGAAACTGATGTTAAAAAAATAGAGAAAATTATGACCAAAAAGACTAGCCCGTTGAATTACGGGCCGGCCCGGTGAACCTACTTACGTGGTACACGTAAGTAGGTACACCTTTTTATGATTCAACATGCTACATTAAAACTACAAAGACTTAAATGCTTTCTTTGTTTATTTTTTTCTTTAAATTTCTATTTAAGCTTAAAAATATTAATAATCATAAAAAATATAAAATAAATATACTTACAAAATATTTATATTAATACTAGCTGACCTGCGCAGCTCCGCTCGCGCTCTTTTTACTCAGAAACCTTTTTAGGCTCATGCACAACACTTTGCTGAAGATCATGACATGATCGAATGCATAGTTTACGATTCTCTAAAGGACATACAGACAAACATTCATTTATATATACAGATAGATTAGTCAAAATATCAATTACTGAGCGAAAGCGATTTAAAAAACGTCTATTATTTATAATGTATTTAATTCATGCTGAGCGAAGTTTTCCCTGCGTGCCCTGCGTGTGGCGAGTGGCGAGCAATCATTGGCGCGGTGTGAACATGGTGTGAACAGCTAGCGAGCGCCACATTTTTGATACGTACATGAAAAGTTTTTTTGACCGAAAATATAGGTAGTTTTCTCGATTAAAGCTGATAACAGTCTAATGGTCAGACACGTTTTAACTCTATACTTAGTATCAAATCCGTGCATTACATTACAAAGGCGGTTTTCATTTATATATACTACTAGCTGACCCGCGCAGCTACGCCCGCGCTCTTTTTACGTTTAAAACCGTAAATCTGATTGTAAGCAGATGGCATTAAGTAAACCTTTTATAATTTCAGAATGAACATCAATGTGTACCTAATTGTACCTGACACAAAACAATGTTTGAAATTCAAAGTAGGTAATGTTTCGTAAGTGATATTTTTTAGGATACCACTTTTGTATTTATTACCTACAGCATGGATCACAAGTACCTATATATAAAAAGTAAAGTATCCTTTACATTCATTTAACATCTGTCACATAAAATGCCTTCATATAGGTAGTACCTACATCGTTTCAATTGACCGTCGAATTTCACACCGTTCAAAATTAATAAGGAAATCGAATGTATCGATGCGAAATCGGCTTTATTAGAATATTGTATACCCTTAAGTTCATCTATCGCGGTACAAATCCCTGGGCGAGAAGCTGTATGTCAATAAAACACGAGATTAGCTCCGATTACCTACATCGTATTACGTGTTCAATCTTAGAGAAGACACGTAATAGGGTAGGATTTATATTACCTCTTATTTATAGATCAATACAATGTCATTAGGGAAATAGTTTCCTCTACTAATATTGGCAGTTGTTTTTTGTTAGAATTATATGTTAAAAGCGTTTTTTATCTACTTATAAGTTCTTTAAGATATCTCAACTGATTAAAAAATTAACTTAAATATAACGAATGTCTGTGAAATTAGACCTTATAATGTAGATATTTCCCTTTTTTATTCAAAAATCGTCTATCTCACATACCTACGTGTATGTAGTAGGTAAATACATACATTTTCTACAAAGAATAAAAACTTTATTTAAAAAACACGTTTAATTCTTTTTAACTGTTCAACTTTTTGCTTTGTCAACAGATCGTCAGTTCTACCACAAGTGGGCGCTCCTGACAGACCCCGAGGATGTGGCCTCCGGAGCAAAGGGTTACCTGAAGTGTGACATCAGCGTCATCGGGAAAGGAGATACCATCAAGATCCCACCAAAGAGCGAGAAGGATGAAGACGATATCGAAGCGTGAGATACTATTAACTATTCATTAATTACTAGGAAACGCAGGCATAGGTATCTCAGAATTTTATCGGCAGATGTCTGTTTCACCAATCAAACAATCAAAACTTAGCGTGTTGGATTATGGCCTGGAGAGAAGAGCCTTGCCTAGCAGTGGGAGATAACGGATTATACGGTGCTTTAGTTACCTACAGGTGTGCAGTTACCTTAACCGCAAAAAAAACTAAGTATGATGCCTTTATTATATTTATGCATGTTTTAATAGCCCATGCTTTTGTCCCACTTTTGGGTACGGGCCTCACATCAAGATGAAGGGTCTTAGGCCATTATAGGGGCTTAGTAGGCATTAGTCCTCGACACTGGCCAAGTGCAGGTTGGCGGACTTCACACGTCGTTCGAAAGCTAACTAGCTAGCTTTTTCAGAAATGCAGGTTTCCTCACGATGTATCCCTTATCGAAAGCTAATAGGTACAAGTCGCACAAAGACGATTCACACATGATTAACTAAAGTCAGAGGTGCTAGTCGGGGTTCGACCTTGTTTTCCTAGGCAAACATAATTCTTAATTACAAACACTGGATAGAAAAAAAGAACTGGTTCCATAATTTATTTATTTGATTTTTAGTGCAGTAAGTATACCATATAAGTACTACTTATAGTTTTTTTTTAAAACTATCAATTTATTTTACACTTTTTAGTCTTATAAATATTATTCTAGAATACAAATAAACTTCATCATTATCATTATCAACCAAAATTCGACCACTACTGATCTAAGACCTCCCCCTTAGAAGGGAGGGGTTGCCATAATCCCCACACTTGGCAGGCGTCTTAAGGATCAGATAAACGTAGCATTTTAAAATTATGGAACCCTTTCTTTCTACCCCGTGTATCAATTAAGCATTATAATTAAGTGAAAAAACATGGGGTACTTTTTAGTCTTAGAAATATTGTTATTATTAGAAACAAAGTACTTACTTACGTACTTATTCGTACCGTATTCGCTGAAGGTCATACAGATACAGGTAGGTATACGCGCCGACCTCGGTAGACCCTGACGATGAATGAAGTAGAGGCTGACTGTAGAGGGAGACGATGAACTAGAATGAATGTATGAGGAGATTATCAGCCCATACATACTTAACACTAAAACATAAATTTCACTATTGTTATTATTGTTGTTATTGTTTTAGTTCTAAGTTTATATTGTAAACTAGCTGACCCACGCAGCTCCGCCCGCGCTGTGTTTACGTTAACTAAACTTTCAATAATATACATTCGCATAGAATACAAAACCTCCCTTTTTAAAGTCGGTTAAAAACTTGGACCCACTTTGTACTTGCCCTCCGAAGCACGGAGACGTTTAGTTCAAATGGCTTTAAACGGTCACCCATCTATTTAATGACCTTACCTAACGTTGCTTAACCTGATCGATTTCCAAACATTGTTAACAACTGTCTATGGGTGTTCCCTTACAAATATTTATTATAATTATAATGAAAAATTGTTAAATCGGAGCAAGCGTATAATACCAACTACACATTTTGACTTTAGTCCCCTCTCCCAAGGGAACCGTACCGAATTTCGGGATAAAAAGTATCCTATGTCCTACCTCGGAGTATTAACTCAAATCATGCCAAGTTTTGTTTCAATCCATCCAGTAGTTTCGGCGTGATGCTCAGCCGAGATACAGACAGACAGACAGACAGACAGACAGACAAAAATAAAAAAATTACATTTTTGGCTTTAGTATCGGTTATAGAATGCCCTCCAAATATAATTTTCAAAATATCTTCAATGTACAGAATTGGACCTGTTACAGTTTTATTATAAGTATAGATATCTTCTTTGGTGTACAATAAAGAGTATTCTATTCTATTGTTATGTGCAACCTCAATGCGAATATGGGCACACGGAATGGCGATGAGTTGAGAGTGAGCTCGTATGGGTAGGGCCAGCGGGTGGTCGACTTCATGGAGAAGAAAGGACTCTATGATATGAACTCATTATTCAAGAAGCAACCATCTAGGAATTGGACGCAAATAAACTCCGATAGTTCAATCAAAAATGAGATCAACTTCGTCATCATGATGTCAAAGAAGCATTTAATGATCTCTCCGTGATCGGCAGGGTGTAAACCGGTACCGATCACCGTTTTCTTAGAGGCACATCGAGTATTAATGTCAAGCTCGAGGGGTCTCGTCTGATGAAATCCACCCTCCGACTGGGTTCCACTCAAATACAGAACCACGAAAACTTTCAACTCTAACTACACAATCGCTTCCAGTGAATAGCCGATTGCGAAACTGTGAATGAGTTAAACAATAGATTGGTGTAAACTGTCCACACAGTGGGATCCTAGTTCTTTAAGACCCTACATAACATAGTAAAAAGCCTCACAAAACTGAGCCGAGATGAGACTGCAAAGTTCAACTTGGCAGCTATGTTGCCAAACAAACCCGACACTACACCGACGACATCCCAAACATCAAAAATCCCCACTAACCCGGCCTCGACCCTTACGGAGACCTTTTGAAGGTTTCCACCCTCACAACAAAAAAAAGGTAAGTATATTCAAGTACATAGATGGATAGATATTTCTAAGCTCTTGAACTGGAACGGATTGGTAATCAACATCAGTGGCGATTTCATCCCTCACCACCATCGTTTTGCCGATGATATGGTCATTATGGCAAAGACTATGCAAAAGCTCAATATTATGATCAGTGACCTTAGTAGCGTTTCCCAACAGGTCTTAAAATGAACATGGACAAGACTACGAATATCATGTCTAATATTCATGTTGCACCCGTACCGGTAGTCGTTGGGAACGTTACACTCGAATTTGTACACCACTTTATTTACCTTGGACAGCTAAATAGGTCCACAGATGTATTAGATATGGTCGGTACAACTTCGACAAAGAGGTCATCCGAAGAATACACCTATAGATGAGCTAAACTTTTCAGTCTCAGTTCTAACTGTTGTACTCAACCGTTTTATTTTTAAATTATATTGATTGATTACCTATTTTTGATATAATTGTGTAGATTTTAAGCAGGAAGTTAAGTTTGGTCAATTTGACGAGTACTATTTTGAGATTTTGGGGGGGTCATGACCCCCTACGACCCCCCCCCCCCCCCTCGGACCGCCACTGGGTGCTTTGATGTAATACTAAGAAATTTAGAGCTCAATAGTTTGCTGCAAGAGTAAAAATATCTATTTCCAGCTACTATTCGTGCCTTGCCTTTATCTCTTCGTCTGTCCTATTATCGATCCCAGATACTTGAAACTGCCAACACCATAACTGTTTCCGACAGAGATGTTTTGTGGCAATCCCGGTTACCTCGCAGTTGCGAGGTACTCAGTTTTGGACATGCAGCCCAAAATTTGCAGCTTGTGTCTCTAGTTTTAAGCACTGATTGACCATGCTGTTTTCCGACTTGCTGGTAATGACAATATCATCAGCGTACGCCACTAGCTGGGTGATATTCCAGTCAATCAGACCATTGATATTTAGCTTACTTGTGGCAGCCGCAAGTACATGGTTCAAAATTACTGACGAAAGTGCATCTCCCTGTTTGAGTCCAGAGCGAATCTCAAAAGGTTCAGACAGATCATTCTGTATTGCAACTACAAATTTGGATTCTCTCAGCGTGGCGTCGACTAATCTGACTAACTTCCCAGGCACACCCAGTTGAAGCATGCTGGAGCGTATATGTGCGCGGTTTACTCTGTCAAATGCTTGCTTGAAGTCTACAAACATGTGGTGCAAATCAATGTTGTACTCATATGCCTTTTCCAGTGTTTGCCGCAGGAGATGGATCTAATCCACAGTAGAGCGGCCAGGTCTAAAGCCGCATTGGTATTCTCCTAATATCGCCTCAGTTGATATGCTGTGTATATATAAGACACCCGAGAAGACTTTACAGGCCGTAGAGAGTACGGATATACCTCTGTAATTACTACAGATGCTCTTATTTCCTTTTTTGTAGAAAGGTACAAAAATACCTGTACATTCGATTTTCAAGTTCAGTTCCGCCACTTTTAAGTAACTTTGAGGTGATATTATCAAGACCAGGCACTTTATTATTGGTGGATGGTACATACTTATTAAGTTGTTTAGCTATTGGCTGTTTGTAAAGCATTTCATTGGAAGAATCTTTAAGTTTGTATTTTTTCCATTTCGTACGTTTTTCGGCTTTAGAATTTTGAACTCCACAAGTTTTATCCTTTATAGAAGCAACAACCAGAAAATGGTCAGTCACAGTTGGCACCCCTATCCTCCTGGGATCTGGCGTAATATCTGTAATACATAGAACAAAAAAAAAATATTACACTGACATCTGTTGAAATGTACCGCAAATTTCTCTTTAGTTCAATAGACAAGGTATCTGTCCGCCTTTATGAGATGTGATTGGCTGACAAAATGGCATTTTTTATTGTATTTTCTTCTAGCGTCTCGATCAGAAGCACGTGGTAAGTAATTTTGTGTTTTTATAGTAAAATATTGACGAATTCGAATGTAACTGATGTTTTTCTTTTTGGTTTTAGTGCTTATTCGTAGAATATGTATCAATAATTGTTGGCGATTGCTTGTAAACAATAAAATATGTGATGAAATCTGTATGTCATACAGGAATTGCATGAGTTCTCAATGACTAGTGTAAACGGATGGAGCCCAGTGTAATATCTGTATAAAACTACACATGCTTATGTTATTTTCATTTGTTTTGTATGCGATAACCAAATATTGATTATTTATACTACTCAGAACTCGATATAAACGATGAAGAAGACCCAGAAAATTTGCCAATACTTCAAAGTAATAGCAGTATTGACTCCGATTTAAGTTCAACAAATTCTTCAGACACAGAAGAAAAAAGTCGACCAAGACCTGCAATATCTTTGAATTGTTACTGCGAATAGGGGTCGTCCGAGAACCAGCGGTGGGGTAAGAACGCTTGGAGGAAGATCAAAATAGGCCGTGTGAGAACAAGAGGTGGGCAAAGACCAAATGCTAGATTGGCCCTGCTAGCAAAAGTAACAGTTGGATCGGAAATGTCTCACCCTTAGACAAGCCTTATTTTCAGCCAAGATATAATTTGATTAACACTGGAACTTAGACTGACGAAGATTGTTTCAAATAATAGGTATATATGTATGTGAAGATAAGAAGAGAAATGGGTAAAAGACAAACATATCTATCAGAATATGGAAAAGAGTAATGGATGGAAAGGAGGATGGAAAGGAGTTAAAGCTTACTTTGAAAGAGCTAAAATCTTATATAGGCATACTGCTAATAATGGGATGCATAAATATGCAAAAAAAATAGAATGTAATAGTCAAAAAAGTAATGCATTCAAAAAATAAAAGACACTATGAGTCGAGTATGTTTTTTCGGCATTAGATCAACTTCGAAAGTTGTCGTTGATGCCGAAGTTTCAGAATAAGACAGATCAAATAAGATCTGGAAAGTTACTCTACTTTTTAATGCAGTTTTACGCGGATGTCATAGCCAAGTAAAAGCGGGCATCATCAGTATTGATCATAATTCCTAAGCTAATCTGCTGACTGTGATGAAATACTAAAATTTTACATGTAAGAAAAACTCAGCTTATCTGCTGACTTTGATTAACTAAACTAGAAAAACCTTAGAAATAATGAATAAAACATGTTATTGAAGATCCAGATAGTAGTTTTCGTTACACATTACTAATTAAACTATTAAAAATATTATATGTCATATATATATAACATAATATACCATTGACATAGAGAACTTATGTCGTATATATATGACATTGCGAAAATCTACATTTTCCGAATTAGATTTTTTATTATATTTTTCTCAGTAACCTGATTGCCTATTTAGTAGATTAGGGTAGTTTTAATTTGAATTCCTGACTAGAAATTCTCCTGGGCCCCAGGAGGCTATATACTCTCACATTTTGAACATTAGATATTCTGCGTTTGCTATATAAGACATGATTGATTTAATTGTATTGCTGTCTGCCTGGGACTTTCCACGTGCCTTTGTGGATCCGTTTGTGAGGGAATTTGGTACCACATATAAAGAGATTGTTTGCTGCTGCAAAATTGCATATTAGTTCTCTGGTATAATATTATACACGCTTTTTCCCTACTTTTGCGTTGAATTCACCTACCACACAGAGAGCATCATACTTTAGCACTTTGCTGTACAATTCGTGAAAAATCATAAAATTTTTCTTTGATGTCATCTGCTGCATTCTCCGTCGGAGAGTACGCACAGCCAAAAGTAGTGTTGTAGAGTCTTCCTTTTATACGTATAGTCACCGATTGGCTCAAAACCCAGTACACAATTACGTAGTTTCTTGCTGATAACGAAGCCAGTGCTGCGATGTCTTTGGCTATTTTTCAAATACATGTATTAAATTTAAGAACCTGATTTTTTTTATACTACTGAGGTACTAGGTAAGAAAGCATGAGGCCCACCTGATGGTAAGCAGTCACCGCAGCCTATGGACGCTAGCAACACCAGAATAATCAGTAGCACTTTGGCGTCCCTAAAGACATTAGATATTAAGTCTCTTGTCTCTAGCAATTTTACCAATTACAGTGCCCTTTACACCGAAACGCAGCGTATTCCTGTATTTATTATGAAATAAGAACATTATTACATAGTTATTCTGTTCTAACTTGTTTGAAATTTACTTACTTAGGAACTTGCTCCTGCCTGAAGGTGTACCAATCGAGCGTCAACGAACCAGATTCATAGTGAAGATCCACAAAGCAGATGGCCTGCCTAAGATGAACTACTCCATATTAGCTAATGTGAAGAGGGCATTTACCGGGGAGAGCCAAGACCTTGTAGACCCTTACGTGCAAGTCTGCTTCGCAGGCATGACTGTGAGTACCCTATGTTTGGATTAATTCGATGGCTATGGCTTTGAAATGTGTTTTTTTCATAAAGACAGCACTGTTACCTAAGATTGATCATCTAGGCTGCAAGTCACGGGATTATGTTTATCATATGTTTTTTTTTGTTTCGTGACGACATTTTAATAGTTTTTTGTAAGTTCAATAATAATATGCTTTAAATACTTATCAAAGTTGAAAGACAGTCTTCCGCTGTGATACTATTATTGTTCGTTTCTGCTCAGTTTCTTCAGCGTTCGAAATAATCTATACCTATAAAATTACTTGTCCTGCCTGACTGACTGACTGATTCATCAACGCACAGGCCAAACCGCTGGACCTAGAAAGCTGAAATTTGGACAGTGTTTTCTTCTTATGACGTAAGTATCCACTAAGAAAGGATTTTTGAAAATTCGACTCCGAAAGGGGTTAAATGGGGTGTTTTCTTTATTATGAATTTTTTTATTGTATCGTTCGATTGACTTGAAATTTACTGGAAAGATTCTTTGAATAAAATAAATAAATACGTGTTTCGGGATTTTTCAAAAACAACCAGGAGGGGTGCGCTAGGGGTTGTTAAACTTTGTATGGGAAATAATTATTAGTTAATTCAATTGATTTGAAAGTTGGTGAAAATACCCTTAAAATAAAAAGATTGAAGACGCATCATTTATTTTTCAAAAACTCTACCCCTAAAGTGGGATAAGAGGGATTTTTTTTAATCTATATTAATAAAAGAACAGGCTTTTTTTTCTAGAAATCACCATACAGTCAAACCATTTAAAGTAGAATCATGAAATTTGGAACCTACATTATTCAATAGTTTAGTTAGGTGAACAATAAGAACGAACTCGACATTTCACACCTAAATGGGTTAAATGTCAAATGGGCTCCCAAAGTATGTATGGATTAAAAAAAATAATCACACAGACACGAAACTTTGTCAGTATTCTGAGCAAAAGAAATAAAGAAACACGTATTTCATAACTTTAAAAAAAAAAAAACGACCATTAAAGGACCATTAAAAAGCATGGTTTTTGAGTCATACTCAAAAACCATGCGCATAAAAAAATTCATGCTGCATTGATGAAACTTTGCGAATACATTTATCACCGCAAATGCAAATCCATGTGCCATTATATTGTTTTGATTATCAACCCCTAAGAGGTTCTAATTGGGGTCCAAAAAATGTTTTTTTAACTACAGCCAATACTTAATTTATGTATTGCACACAAGAATCTAACAAACCTATTCCGGCAAAAATAACCTTTAAGTTAATTTCATGGGGTTGAAAATTTGCACAAAGAACGATTTCTATTTAATGCTATAATGCAGGTAGAGTAACGCAACTCGGTAAATATACTCTACACAACAATGGAAGAAACAAATTTTTGGATTTTTTTCTAAACCTTGATCCAACTCGAACCATTTCTATGCAGTTTGATAACCCGGCTTGATTCATCTCGATCCACTTTGTTTTACCTTGACCCACTTTGACCCACCCAGACTTAACTATTTCGATCCACCTCGGTTCATCTCGATCTACATCGATCCACCTCAATTTACCTCGCTTTAGCTCGATCCAACTTGATCTTGCTTGATCCAGTTTGATCCAGCTCAAACCAGTTTTATTCAGCTCAATCCCGTATTATCCGGTTCAATTGAGTTTGATGACCCAGCTTGGCTCAACTCAATCCACTTTATTCCAACTTGACCCACTTCAAACCACCTTGACTTATCTCGATCCACCTCGGTCTATCTCGATCCATATCAATCAACCTTGATCCAACTCGAACCAGTTCAATGCAGTTTGATAATACAGCTTGACTCATCTCGATTCACTTTGTATCACCTTGACCCACATCGACCCACCCAGACTTAACTATATCGCTCCACCTCGGTGCATCTCGATTCACATCGATCCACCTCGATTTACCTCGCTTTAGCTCGATCCAGCTTGATCCTGCTTGATCCAGTTTGATCCAGCTCAAACCAGTTTTATTCAGTTCAATCTGGTATTATCCGGTCCAATCGAGTTTGATGCAGTTTGATGATCCAGCATGACTCATTTGGATCCACTTTATTCCAACTAGACCCATTTCAAACCACGTTGACTTATATCGATCCACCTCGGTCCATCTCGATCCACATCGATCCACCTCGATCCAGCTCGATTTACTTCGATCCAGCTCACTTTAGCACGATTCACCTTAATCCTGCTTAATCCAGTTTGATACAGCTCAAACCAGTTTTATTCAGCTCAATCCGGTTCAATCAAGTTCGATGCAGTTTAATGATCCAGCTTGGATCATATCGATCCACTTTATTCCAACTTGACCCATTTCAAACCACCTTGACTTATATCGATCTACCTTGGTCCATCTCGATCCACATCCATCCACCTCGATTTACTTTGATCCAGCTCGCTTTTGCTCGGTTCACCTTGATCCTACTTGATCCAGTTTGATCCAGCTCAAACCGGTTTTATTCAGCTGAATCCGGTATTATCCGGTTCAATGCAATTTCATGATCGAGTTTGGCTTAACTCAATCCACTTTATTCCATCTTAACCCACTTCAAACCACCTTGGCATATCGATCCATCTCGGTCCATCTTGATCCACATCGATCCACTTCGATTTACCTCGATTCATCTTGATCCTGCATGATCCAGTTTAATCTAGCTCAAACCAGTTGTTATTCAATTCGGTTCTATCGAGTTTGATGCAGTTTGATAATCCGGCTTGACTCATCTCGAAACAGTTTATTTCACTTTGAGCTACTTCGACCCACCTTGACTTATCTCGATCTAACTCGGTCCATCTTGATCCACATCGATCCACCTGGATTAACCGGGGTAAATTATCCAGCTCGCTTTAGCACGATGATCCGGCTCAACTCAGGCAAAATAATTTTCAAAATCGGATCAGTGGTTCCGAAGATTACCCTTAGATTACACATACTTACAAACACACAAACATACAAAAATATAAATTTAAACTCTTTACAATATTTACTTTTATTTAGTTAGATATATAGATATAGATAGATAGTATAGAAGTAGGGAGGAAGTAGGGACAGTAGGATTTCTTATCAATTGTAAAACAAAGTCATGGTATTATTTTCAACAATGACGAAATTCCATTCTAAATTTCATTCCCTATTTCAACTCCTTCAATCTTTTTGTTCGGGATAAAAGGTGTATGTCCTATGTCCTTTCTTAAGGTCTAATCTGTCTCTGTACCAAATTTCATCGAAATCGGTTCAGTGGATTAGGCGTTAAAGCGTAGCAGACAGACAGACAGAGTTACATAAATACAGGCTATGTCATCAAGTATGTATATTTGACGATGACACATAATAGGTCCAGGTTTAATAAAAGTGTAAACAATATTTTTTAAAACCTTCATCCTTGATTTAAAACGCGTTTTACTTACAAAACCAACGCGGGCGAAGCCGCGGGCTACAGCTAGTAGCGAATATGACGATGTCCCATCACATTATGTTGGGCACTTACTTACGAAAAGTCATAACTTTGTTATTATTTACTAATAGTATTTCAATTTACGTATTCTTTACTGCAGGGTTGTACATCAGTGCGCAAGAGCACTTACGCGCCAGTGTGGAATGAGCAGATTGTCTTCACGGAGATGTTCCCGCCACTTTGCCAGCGCATCAAGATCCAGCTCCGAGACAACGCCCCAGTCCACCCTAACGTCATTGGCACACACTTCATTGACCTGAAGTCCATATCGAATGATGGCGAGAAAGGTAAACTGCATTATATTTCCACAAGGCAATTGAGTAGCGTGCTGTGGCAAGTTTCAAGGTTTGGCTCTTCTTGCATGTAATTTTTGATAACTAGAATAAGCATCTGGAGTACATTTAAAATGTAAAGATCTTAGAAGGATTTGTTGATTGACCAATTTAGTCTACAAAATTTTGAATGTCTTAGGGCCTAGGCTCTAATTGATTGATTTATCATACCGTTATTTTTTGTTTCTTCCAGGTTTTCTGCCAACATTTGGGCCGGCCTATATCTATTTGTATGGCTCCACTCGCGATTACAGTCTGATAGATCAGCACTCTGGACTGAATATGGGAATGGGCGAAGGAGTCTCGTACAGGGGCAGGTCATAAAACTAAATACTTTAAGGACTTACTGCCGAACCTACAAACGTCAATTAATGTTAAATATCATTAATCCATTTTTTGAAATCGGATTATTTCGTCATTCGAAGCCCAATAATACTTAATACGTGGATAGTGAGTTAGATATATCAATAATCTCGTAATTCATACTAAAAGTCAACCATAAGAGACTCGGAGGGGCGAGATAAATAGATTACAAAAAATTACTTAATTGTAATTAAAGTTTATTGATATCTGTGCGTGCGGCAGTTAGATCTCTAACAATTTGACAGAATATCCCTAAGTAGTCTAAGCCGAAAGGGTGTATAACCTTCTATTTTTTTTACAGAATTTTAATCTCAATCCGTACTGAGATAACGGACAGTATTGAATACCCAGCTTGTGAGGTAGAAGTGGAATCGACCCCGCCGATTAATGAGCCGAGCTTCGAAAAGAACGAGGAGTTCTTTCTTTTTTCAAGCATTTTCGAAGCGAATATGATTGATAAACGTTTGACTGATAAACCACTGCAGTTTGAGCTAAGCATCGGAAACTCTGGCAACTCCCTTGACGGGCATAACGAGTCAGTCCGGAGACCTCAGGACTTGGAATCAGTGGAACTCGGTACGATGGTATATTTAGATAGTGCTTTGCTTGGTAATACAGTCGTAGATGGATACGCAGTAACTTCTTAGCTCATTAAGAAAAAATCTCCGAGTCAAAGAATCGTGGGCCCCAGCGGCCAGAACATTGACTCAGCACAGAGCACTGGAATCCTTACTTACTGCAGAAACAACGCCATTTGAACGTTGCGGTTTTTTTTGTGACTTGAGCCGCTCCAGTTTTGGCAGAAAGAAACCCGCTTTGGCTACGTTTGCTTTTATGTTTATGTGTTGCGATTATAGGCCATCGTTTAAACAAACAGCATCGTATCATTACGACGCTGTAGTGCACCGGTTTAATTTCAAGGATTATCCATTTTTAGGAGTAGAATAATCCGTAACCGCGGCAGTAGAACATCAATGGGCTTTAAAAAACGTTCTTCTATAATTTAAAATTTTTAATATATTTCGTATTCATTTATTTTTCAGATGAAATCAGCGCGGACACTGGATATTGGCAGAGCACTACACAACCAACAAAAGCCTCGCCCACACCCGATAAGAACTATTACTATCTCCCGTATTGGGACCACAAGCAGTGTATGCATGTCCGCAGCATCTGGCCCGACCACCGTCGGCGCATGTACAACTCAAATCTCATCGCCAACATTATTGAAAAATTCGTGAGTTGCGAATTTCTTAGACTTTCATTTAATATACAATTACCATAATATGGAATGTCTAACCTTACAAGCAAGATAACATTTTAACCATGTTAATTACCTCTTATTCAGGAGGAGGGATTGGGATCCGCGCAAGTAGCGATTGACCCTGACTTTGGTCCTGACAACTCCAGCGTTCTGACACTCAAGTCTGCTCTTGAATCTGTCAGCAACGCCTGCGCAGCTTACGTACGCCACATGAGCAACGCACCTCCTCTCGGAAGCACTAAACTGGATAAAGAACGACAGAAGCTTTGTCTTTTTGAAATTGTAAGACTCATTTTAACTGCTTACACCTTTTAATGAATGAATTATCAGAATTAAAATAAATTTAACTTTTCAGGATCATATTGCTGCGATGACCAAGTCATTGAAAGCATTGATTACAAAACATTCTATAAAGGATCGCTTGCGAACGGCTTACACTTATCTTAACAGGTTGAAACATCTGTGTGAAGACGTAAGACACTTATTAAAGTAAGTAGGTATTGGGTAGTCGAACAAGTGCGGTACTTGTAAATGTTGTTTTAAATTTTAGTCTCAACACGCAATGCCAGATGTCTTTATATGGCTGATAAGTAACGGTAAGCGGCTGGCGTACCAGAGGATTTCAGCCAGGGACATAATTTACTCCGAATTCCCTGAAGAATCCGGCAAATATTGCGGAAAAATGCAAACTCTTTTTCTGAAGGTAAGTAAAATTTTAATAGTTACACTCTATTATAGTTACACTCTGCTATAATTATAAGTATATTACTGTTTCTATTATAATATTTTAGTGGCCAGGAAAGAAGGCATCTATGCCAAGTGGCTGGGCTATCCCAGCTAAAATAAGTGTATACCTCTGGCTCGGAATACTGAAAGATAAAAAGCATTACATAGACGGCTTGCCACAAGGTTACGAAGTCGGTTCTGAATTAAGGAACGCCGATAAACTTCGCTCTAATGCACCATCAGCCATATTTTATGCTGAAAAGCACGTACGTAATACACAATATACATGCATAATAATTTTCTGACATAAAACTTCTGTATGTAAGCTTTATTTTTGTTTTTAGAATTTCCAAATGAGGGCCTACGTTTATCAGGCCAGATCGTTGATAGGGTCAGATTCTTCAGGTCTCTCAGATCCTTTTGCGCGTGTAATTATTGGTGAAAGTGTCGGAACTACGCAAGTCATCGATGAAACTTTGAGCCCTACTTGGGATGAGTTGCTAGTTTTTGATGACATACTGCTGTACAGCACTATCGAGCAAATAAAGTCTGATCCACCAACTATAGTTATTGAAATATTTGACCAAGACAAGGTTGGAAAATCTGAATTCATAGGCCGCACTTTAGCTAAGCCTCATATCAGGGCATTTGAAGACACCCACGATAGGCCGCAGAATCCACCTTCTTTGGAATGGTATGAAATTACCCGTGGTGACGACCATGCCGGAGAGCTACTGGCAACTTTTGATCTGCTTGAAATACCACCTAAACAAGATGCATCAATACTACCTGAATTACCATCACCAAGAGAAGCTAATGGAAAACCACCGTTAGACACTAACAAGGGTCCGATTCTACCTGTCCCTAAGGGAATACGTCCAACTTTATCTAAATATCGAATCGAAGTATTATTCTGGGGTTTACGAGATTTGAAACGTGTCCATTTGCTCACAGTTGACAGACCTAGGGTGGACATCGAATGCGCAGGAAACATTCTATGTTCAACTGTAATACAAAATGCTAAACGAAATCCAAATTTTATGAATCCCGTTAAATTCGTTGATGTAGAACTTCCTGATCAAGATTTGTATCGCCCACCACTCACTATTAGAGTAGTCGACTGTCGCAGTTTTGGAAGGATAACCCTTGTGGGAACACATACAATTAATTCTATTCACAAATACATATACACCCCAATGAGCAAACGTGAAAGAGATATCGAGGAGAGGAAAAAATCTTTAATACCGCTTCAAAATGTGGATTTACGAGCTAATTGTATTGTGCAAGACGATATGTTTACAGTCGAAAATGAAAAAGAGAGTTGCCCTTTGCTGATGCGAGACGGCAGGAGTAATGTCTCCTATGGCTCAGGAATGAAATCGTCTACGCGCAAAAAGGTATCTAAGCGAGACTCGATGAGGAAACGCAAACCTAGTACTGATTCCGTATTAGACGATGATGAAGGAAGCAAAGACTGGTGGACTAAGTACTTCGCTTCCATTGAATCCATGATTGAGGAAGAGAAGGAAGCTAAAAGGGAAAGACAGGGTTTCCTGCAGCCGACCCAGTTCAGCTACGTTGATGAAACTCGGTCACCACGCGAAGAGGTTCACTCGCCCAATACGGATCGTGACAGGAACAAGCGCCGCCAACCAATGTCACCAAGAGTAAACGTAAAAGTCAGCCCGACCATTTTAAAGAAAAATGAAATACCTACATCGGCCTTGACTAAGGTAAACAGTAATTTAGTGATTTTTGCAACTACATTTACTTAAATAAAAATATTGACTTTCGCTTTCTCTTTAAAAAGATAGTTTTTGATATAACTTACTTACCACTATTCTCGAAACTCAAGATTGTTGAAGTTTGTTTGGTGGGGCTGCTGTACGTCCGGTGGTCACAACCTATACTCATGGCAATGTAACTCATTTTTTTGCCCGATGGCACCTGAAGGAGGGCTATGTTTTTCGAGAGTATGTATGTATGTATGTCTATTTCTTGGGCACGGCCTACGTCCAAAACGGCTCGATGGATTTTGACTTATGAGTTAGATTCGCCTTAGTCGTCAGCCGCCATATCGTTTTTTTTTACTTCCAAAAACATACGAGTAACAAATAAGGTTAGAACAAGACTAGTTGCAATATACTTATTACTTATATATATAATTTAAGGTCTAATATAATTTAAGATCATAACTATTGATTTTTTGCAGTCGGGTTTTTTGTGCTTTTATAATTTACACACAACACAACACTTGTCTTTTCGTAGATTTACCCACATGAACTCGAAGCGGTGCCAGAATATGATGAATTTAAAGAATGGCTGCATTCATTTGAGTTATATAGGGGTAAAAAGACAGGTGATGACTCTGAAGATGAAAACAGAGTGGTTGGAGTGTTCAAGGTACGTAGTATGTCTATAAATATTTTTTCTTAGCTACTTTCTGAACTCAACACATACCTACTCTTCAAATTTCTCAGCCCTATTGTTTCCTCCTCACTCCTGCTCGTTGATTCCTTTTGGTTCAGACTTTCACACTGCACGCGCAACTTCTTTCATAGCCTCTACTGTGCTTTCGATGTTTTGATAATTTCATGAAAAGACTTATTGTTCTAGGGAGCAATAAAAGTTTACAAATGGCCTCTACCAAGAGGAATCGATGATCATACAGTTATGGGATTTGACCCTAATTACGGATTCTTCCAAGGAGTTCCGAACAATGATCCAATTCACGTATTAGTAAGAGTGTACATAGTGAAGGCTACTGATCTTCACCCTATGGACCTTAATGGGAAAGCAGATCCCTATATAGTGTTGCACTTAGGTTCCAAGAGGATAAGCGATAAAGAAAATTATGTATCAAAGCAACTTAATCCTGTATTTGGAAAGTGTTTTGAAATAGAAGCAACTTTCCCACAAGACTCAATGCTGACTATCCAAGTTCTAGACTGGGACTTGCTGGGATCAGACGACCTGATAGGGGAAACTAAAATTGATCTCGAAAATCGTTTCTACAGTCGTCATAGGGCAACGTGTGGATTACCAATGAAATACGAAGAGTAGGTAGAGCTTGTATTTTTTAACATTTATTAAACTAACCGCTTGCTTGAACTCACTAACCAACTTTGATATTTAGACAAGGATATAACCGGTGGCGCGATGCTATGAAGCCGACGCAAATTTTGGCTAAACTTTGCAAGGATGGTAAATTAGATCCGCCCGTCTACGAGTACGGGCGAGTCAAAGTGGGCCGGACTGTGTTCAACATGCCTATGGACGATACCGAGTTGTTCTCTAACCCGGATACTATCGAGGAGCAGATGGCGTTAGTAGTGCTCCGTCGCTGGCAGGAAGTCCCACGTGTGGGTACGCGACTGGTTACCGACCATGTTGAAACTCGGCCTTTATATAATCCTAGCAAACCAGGTAACAAATAAACTAACATAGAATATTGACGATCATTGTTCTTTATAATGTGACTGTTTAAGCCACAGCGGTCAATCTTTTAAAAAATCAGCAAAATACGAAAGATATGTTTGTGCACAAGCGCTTGCGTAGACACTGGTGCACTCTCTTCCGTAACTCTCATAATCCGATGGGACCGACACGACCCAGGAAAAGGTTTTACATGCCCATTAGACTCATCGATCACACATTATGGGAATCTTCTATATCGTCATAATAATAGAGGCACAACTAGGTACCCGCAACCTCCAGAATCATACCAGATTATGTAAAAATACTATGGCCTAAAGCTTACTTTGACGACACTTATGATTTCTCTAAATTTGTTGTGAAAGCTGAAATCATGTCGTTTTTCTACAGGCATTGAGCAAGGCCGCTTGGAAATGTGGGTAGATATGTTTCCGATGGACATGCCGCTGCCTGGACCACCGTTAGACATCTCAGCGCGGAAGCCAAAGTCCTACGAAATGCGAGTTATAATTTGGAACACGGACGATGTCGTATTGGAAGATGATGCATTCTTCACTGGAGAGAAAATGTCTGATATCTATGTCAAGGGGTAAGAAATAACGAAAGCGAGAAGCCGCCTGGCGAACCATTAGTTTGTTGATTTTGCCATTCAAGGGCGATCAAAAATGTAGTTACTGGAATGTTTCATACTAAAATTGGGGGCCTAATTAAACATTCACACGTGTTTCCAATTAAAGTTCTATAGTACACAAATTCGACACAATGCAGATGCCAATGCTGCTGCTATGCTGTCAATGCTGATATATGTTTATATATATGTATGTACAACTTACGATTACTATAATATGTCCACAGATGGGTGAAAGGTCCCGACGACTGTCAAAGCACAGACATACATTACCGATCTTTGACTGGGGAAGGAAATTTCAACTGGCGTTTTATATATCCATTCGATTATCTGGAGGCAGAAGAACGTATAGTGATATCCCGCAAAGAGTCGGTATTCTCCTGGGATGAGACCGAATGCAAGATACCAGCACGTCTCGAGCTGCAAGTGTGGGACGCCGATCACTTCTCAGCCGACGATTTCCTTGGTAAAATTAAATATAGTCGCTTTAAAATACAGAAGAGACTTCGCCATCTGATTCTTTGATAATCTGGTATAAATAATATTTCATGTAAAATAGGTACTATATCTGTATCTGTGTATGTGTAGGCTGGAGGATCTCAATACAATGCTCAGCGACCTCAGTAGCGTTTCCCAACAGGTGGGTCTTAAAATGAACATGGACAAGACGAAGATCATGTCTAATGTCCATGTTGCACCCGTACCGGTAGTTGTTGGGAACGTTACACTCGAAGTTGTTGACCACTACGTATCCCTAGGACAAACTATCCAGTTAGGTCGGTCCAACTTCGACAAAGAGGTCGCCCGAAGAATCCAACTCAGATGGGCAGCGTTCGGGAAACTACGTGACATCTTCTCATCAGAAATTCCGCAGTGCCTGAAGACAAAGGTTTTTAACCAGTTTGTGTTGCCAGTGATGACATAAATGGTACTGAGACGTGGTCTCTAACAGCTGGCCTTTTGGAGAAGCTCAGAGTCACACACCGAGCTATGGAGAGAGCTATGCTCGGAGTTTCTTTGCGCGACAGAATCCGGAATGAGGAGATTCGCCAAAGAACCAAGGGCACCGACATAGCTCGTAGAATAAGCAAGTTGAAGTGGCAGTGGGCCGGCCACATCGCTCGAAGAACCGATAACCGTTGGGGAAGAAAGGTTCTCGAGTGGCGACCACGAACCGGAAGACGCAGCGTAGGTAGGCCTCCCACTAGGTGGACCGACGACATTGTTCGCGTCGCAGGAAACCGGTGGAAGCAAATAGCAAATTGTCGTTCATTGTGGCGGTCTAAGGGGGAGGCCTTTGTTCAGCAGTGGACGTCTTCCGGCTGGTGATGATGATGATGATGAGGTACTGTATGTGTACTAATTCATCGTTCAAAAATCCCAATGCTGATGTATGTACAGGTAATGTAAATACTACAGCTAATAGTGTCTCGAATTACAACTGTAAATTCTAGGAGAGTGGATGAAAATATAGACATACTATTACCTCTACAAACCTCTCTACATGTTACAGTTCACAACTAGTTTATTAATATTACGGCACCTACTCGTACCCTTTCTAAACAACTCTAAGGTAGACTGGCAGCCTGCCTATAACATTTAAGTCTACCCCGCCCATGTACGAATGTGCATAGAATTAAATAAATAAATCATTTTTTCTGCAGGGGCGATAACGTTGGACCTAAATAGATTCCCGCGCGGGGCCAAATCATCCAAGCTATGCACTCTAGACATGCTCCAAAACGATGGTTCTGTACCCATGGTGAACATCTTCAAGCAGAAACGCGTGAAGGGTTGGTGGCCGTTTTATATAAAACGTGACACAGAAGAGATGGAGTTGACAGGAAAAGTGGAGGCCGAGATACATCTTCTCACTCGCGAAGAAGCTGACAAGGTGCCGGCTGGACTTGGTCGTAACGAACCGGATCCTTTGGACAAACCCAAGTGAGTATGGCAAGTTTTGAGCACACAAAGTCTTCCTTTCCAATTTTTCTTTCAATCTGGTTAATTGATCTTGGATGGATTGTCGATCCTACCTGACGGTAGTCACAGTGGTGGGACGGAATGGAGGGGATTAGTTCCGTAAAAAAATCTGGGTAATTGACAGTGAAAACGGAACACATGAACGGAATCGAAAACGGCTAATCGTTTAAGTAAAATATGTGTCTGTATAAACTTTGTTCGATAATGTTGTCTTTTACTTACGCGAATATTACACATTGAAATTAAACTACTTAAAAACAATAAAAACTTGCGTTAAAGAACACATAGCTGATGTGAAACACCGACGCTGTACGAAGTCTGCAGTATGTGAACACGTTCAGGATCGCACCTCTCATTATATTAGATTTGAAAAACCACAAATCCTCGCAAAAGAACGCCGATTCCTGCCTAGGATGATTCGTGAGGCTATTGAAATCAAAAAACATCCTAATTTCAATAGAGAAGATGGTTGGGTGTTACGACCGGCTTGGGATCCTGTGATAAATATAATTAAATCCAATATCAATCAAAACACTGCACGGCCTCAAGATACTGTAAGCTCTTACTGCGTAGATCGGACCAACAATAATAACTAAGAAGACCTGAGGGTACACCGGCATAATTGTGACATAAGGACGTTCAACATCTCAGTCCTCCCGTGACCATGGGTGCTGCAAAGCATTCGAAACGTCGGGATAGTAAAATCAATAAATAAACCGCGATAAAATCCGTAAAAGTAGTTTAATTTCAATTTGTTCGATAAGTATGTGTAAACTTTGTTCGATAAGTTATTGTAACTCTATGGACCTTTTGATTCGGATTTTGTAACAGTTTAGATAATAAGTACATATATTCCCAAAGGTTCTAAGTTTAGAACAGAGCATTAAATAAGTCTGAAGAAAGCCGAAGCTAGTGAAACATGGGTACACAAACCTAAACCCAGTTTTCCTTTACAAGATCAAAATCGTAGCAATAAATATTTGAATACAGGAGTGATGGCTGACCGGTGACCAGCCAAAGACAATTGGTAGGTTCGAATATGACGTATTGATAGACATATCGATTTTGATCTTGTAAAGAAAACCAGGATATACATGGTACCTATTGGTGACAAGTGAGAATAAACGGTTGAAAAGCTTAAAAAGTTATAATTTCTCTTTTAATTTTCAGTCGTCCAGACGCGTCGTTCATGTGGTTCTTGAACCCGCTGAAGTCAATCCGCTACATAGTGTGGCACAACTACAAGTGGACTATCCTGAAGGCAGCCATCGTTATCTTGGTGGCTCTTATGTTCTTGCTACTGGTGTATGCTGTACCCGGCTACACAGTCAAGAGATTATTGGGAGCTTAAGTTTAGTTTAAGTACTTGATTTTTCCGATACAGCTGATAAAGCTGATTTACTGGTTTATTGTCGTTGGAACTAGGTTTAAGTTCAGTGTTTCACTTCAATGTATAGGTACTATTATCACCTACTTAATTACCATCATGTAACCATGTTATTTATGTGACTGTGACCATATAATCAATTATTAAACGCATAATTTTATCTTATTAGCTACATAATAATAATATCTACGTTAGTGTTTTATTTTGTACCTACTTAACCATGCTTTTATGAAAAACAAAGAATTCGTCATATTTAGTATAGCAGTCTACAAATTTACTAAGATTTTTTAAATCACAAGAATAAATATACACCAAAACAAAAACATCGAAACAATTCAGCATGAAACAATTCAGATTCACGGTTGTGGATTAGCAGCGACGTCGGCGTTTCCTTCTGCCACAGCTGCGCCGGCGTCGGATCTTGCGCCGGCGGCGCCGACGGCTGCAACTGCGGACTCGCCTGCGCCGCTTGCCACATGCCTCACGAGCAGTCCATTTGCTATAATGTGAGCCTTGCCTCTCAAGGAATCCCAGTGCTGTTCCGTTTTCTAAGAGCAACATCACTGTAGAGGTTAGCTCGGATGGATCCTTTCCACAAATCGTCTTGAGGTGCCGTAGAATATCCGCCAACGTTGCACCTTCCTTTTTCTGCTGTAGATACTCGATCACCATTCTATCGGTAGGCTCGGGTGGTGTAACCTCCGTTTCCTCAACCATCCTTTCTATATTTGTGTTTGACATATTAGGTAATTAATTTGAAAATATTCATTCCAAATTTACAAATAGTTACGCGCAGCAGTATTACCGAGAACGACAAAAGTTGGGAGATTTTTTCCGGACATTTTCCAGATTGATACCTGTGATTGATAACGTCTGTCAGTTTGATGAGCAGATTATTTCATTTAAAAACGTAAACGTCATTTAAAATTATCTATCACTTCATACCTATTCCATTAAAATCCTCTTTACTTACTTAAATCCAAACCCATTCTAAACTAAATAAACCAATAAGCTTCTAAGTATAAAGCAAGTTTCAGACTACGCTATAATATATTACCTTACAGTATATAGCTCATAGCACAACAATATCGCGCACCATACATTGTTATGGACACGTTCACACTGTACTGTACTATATATTATTGGCTTACTAGGTACACGCTATAATTTGGTGCGATGTGCTTAGTTCGTGCTGTGCTATATCGTGCGCCCCCCTTTTCTTCCTCCCTCACCCCCGGCCGTCCCGCAAGCGAAACGAGCGATATACTATAAATGCTTGCGATAATATCGCGTACTTAATGACACACAGACACCGGTCTCGCCGGCGAGGCCGAAGGATCGTACACATGCGACCTCGACATGCATCCCCTCGCTGAGTTTCTTGCCGGTTCTTCTCAGCGGGGGCGCGTTGTGAACCGGTGGTAAACTCACACACTCTCTAAGCGGCAGCCCAAGCCGAGGCCGTGCCTCCCTGAGGTGCCCTTGAGCTAGTCGCTACCTATCTTTCCGGGCTGGAGCGCTCAAAGCGCTCGCCCCTCTTGTCCGGTGAAGCTGTAATGGCCATCTGCGGCCAACAGTACTACTCATACAAAAAAAAAAAAAAAAAAGCGTACTTAATGTGAACGCCATGCTGTATAGTATAGGTCCTTCTTTGCTACACTATATAGCTCTATTGAGCTATATAGCGGGTTAGCTATAGCAGGTTTCAGACTACGCTATACTATTGTATAGCGTAGTCTGAAACCCGCTTAAGTCTTGAGGTACTTAGAAGTAAATTCAAGAAGCTTATAGAATATACAATATGTATGTGTGTAGAATATGTGTATATATAAGCTTCCTGAACTAAACTCACAAAAACACGCCCCAGTGTTGATAATGCCCCGACAGCTACAATAGCTTATGCAAGCGTGAGGAAATGAAAAGACCAGAGGGCCTAGACAAGATGCAATCGCTTCATAGCGAATCTATTTCTTCATTCGCTAATGGTGTCAATTCCCTACAATATGTCACGTGATTTTTCGATGACTTATGTCATTCTCATACAATTTTAAACTTTCTATTAGCGATAGCGCTTGTAGAATGTTACATTGTCTAGGGGGACAGAATATGTTTAGGGATCAGTATGACAAAAAAATAGCATATTGCTATTCAGGTGCACTCGCCCATACGTGTTTCGTACATACGTGCTTAGCGCACCTATATGTATAGCATGGATAAATAATCCATGATGTAATACTAGCTGACCCGCGCAGCTCCGAACGCGCCCTTTTTTATCATCTTAGATCTAACGGTAGTATGAAATTAATTATACTACTTGACGTAGGTCGTAAAGTAGGTACTTATCTTTTAATAATATTTCTCATACCTACCTAGTATACAGATTTGTTTTAAATCGGTCTAGCCGTTTTGGAGGAGTGACACCACAAACACCGTGACACAAGTTTTTTTAAGAAAAGATGAACTGTGGGCCTAAAATTGTTTCGTCTAAATGGAATTCGTATTCTGCATTTCCAGCAGATCCTTCGCAATTCCTGTAATTTTCGTAAAATACTCACACAATTTTAATTGAATCCATTTAATTAGGCCAACCGCACTTGGCCAGCGTGGCGTCCACCACTGGTGGACTATGGCCTAAGCCCCTTCATCTTGAGGGGAGGCCCGTGCCCAACAGTGGGACATAAACAAGGGCTGCTGGTATTATTTTCATAATAATATATAATTCTTCTGTACGTGTGTTTGTCACCTAACTCCTCCTTACCGGCTGTACCGATTTCGATGAAATTTTGTGTGTACATCTCAATGGGTTCCTGGATGGTTTGAAAACACAATTGGATCCGGTAATTGGCACTGCTGTCGATATGTCACCTATTTAAACTTACTGGAAAGTCGGATGGCAGCTGTAATCACTGTTCGAAAAACTTACAGGTTAAGCAACGTCCAGCAAGGTCAATCCATAGATGGCTTTTAATGGATTTTAGACTGAGCATCTCCATGCTTCGAAGGGAAAGAAAAAAGTTGATTCCTATTGTCGACATGCAACCCTAAGGGGGTCAAATAATGATGGGGTATTTTTTTTATTTTTACGCAATTTTTATTTTACAGTCCAGTTTTTTAAACTTCCTTTTAAAATATGGAGAAGCTCATAAGCAGTTGTGATCACAACGTTAAGCAACGTCTGACTAGGTCAGTACATAGGTCTTCTGAGTCACTGGACTTTTGGAATGTGGGCCTAGGGCCACGTCTACGTCGGCAAGCTAGACGACTACGTCTAGACGTAGCCGTCCATGGAGTATTGCGACTCCGAGTAGGACGGCGAAGGGATTGGGACCCCCGTTCCGATGAGCACCGTGTCAGGTTCCCGGGGGCTTTAAAGTGCCTCCCGGCGGCGGGGTCAAAAGCAAGGCATTGAGGGCTACCTGGAGCAGTTCTCACCGGAGAACTCAGGTTATGTGCCGATGCAACAACCGCAGGGGTTTTAGTGGGTAAGAATACCACATACCCTGGTTGACCTCCACAGGTCCCGGGAACTATTGAAGGTTTCCCTCGCATAATCAGAAAAAGGCGAGTCCATGGGTAGGCTGGTGAAAAAATAAATAAATGAGTAGGTGGCCACTTAGTGGCATTGGAACTGAGCGTCTCCGTGCTTCGAAACGCACGTAAGAAGTCGGTCCCTGTTGTTGCTATCTAGACAATAGTTATGTCAATCAGATTTAGAACTAAGGGCGCTTGAAAGACTCAGGCATCGGTCTAATTAAAATACCATATTAAGAAACATTGTGTTCATACCGGAAGGAGGGGATACACTGCCTCATACTAGATAAGGAAACCATAGAAAGGAAAAGGACCATAATGGATGTACTTAGCATTTCACTTTGGGATCTTGAAAAAGAAAACACAACAAGTATGAAAGTTATCGCTTTCAATCTAGACAATTAAAGACCCCAAACTAGAAACAGAATCGTAAGTATACAGACACTAGACTAGAAGGTTCGATGATATAAAAAAGATACTTAATGAGTTGGACCTTTTTTGGTTTTCGCGGGGTAACCTTCGATAGGTTACCGTGATCTGTGGCGGTCAACCGGGGTTATGTGGGATTCTTACCCACTAAAACCCCCGCGGCTGTCGCATCGGCCCATGAGGACCTGGGCACTCCGGTGGCATTTGCACCAGTAGCCCTTTAGTGCCGTGCACTTGAGCCTGCCGCTGCACCCCGCATTCTTCCGGAAATTAGGAACGGTGCTCATGCGGAGCGGGGGTCGCAACCCCGCCGCCGTCCTCTTCGGAGTCGTCGCCGTACTTAATGGTCCTACCGTCCTAGGGTCCACACCCCGACCGTCTAGCGACTCCGAAGGAAAGAGTGGGACCTGGATCAGATCCGTCTCATCTCGAAGAGGGAGGCAAGAGAGAGAAAGAGCAAAAAGGAGAAAGTGGTAAAGGGACAGAGTATATTGTTAACGTAAAAAAGCACGGGCTTAAGTAGCTGTGCGGGTCAGCTAGTTATTATTTAAGATTTTTTAACCGACTTCAAAAAAGGAGGTTCTGTATTCGACGCGTATGTATGTAATATTGATAAAAATGCGTAATATTAATATATGTTAGTCTATGTGGGCTTCTAAACAAATTTACCAAATTTTATGAGTGTATGTATGTATGTATGTATGTATGTATGTAGGTTTGTCCACGGATTTCTCAGAAACTACAAGTCCGATTTTGAAAATTCTTTTTGCAATAGTTAGAGTATTTTTCAACTTAGGGTAGAGTACAAGTTTCATCGAAATCGGTCCAGTAGTTTAAGAGATATAAACTTTTTATGTTTTCAGTAAGTTATTGTAACGTAGACGTTCGAGTTGCGTGATAGTGCTGATACCTATTTTGGTAAAATAAGTCACTAAAAAGTGTTAAATAAACTATTTTAAAAAAAATAAATACCGACTTCAAAGTAAATTATCTAAAAAGCATAAAATAACGAAAATATTATTGAAGTTGGTGCAGAATATACACAGCAGGTACGCTAACACCAACTTCAATAATATTTTCGTTATTTTATGCTTTTTAGATAATTTACTTTGAAGTCGGTATTTATTTTTTTAAAAATAGTTTATTTACTACGTGGTGAATCATACACAATTCTCTTATTTATTAGCTCTAAGTAGCAGACAAAGAGGTGGCAGACTCATATTTGTTGTTATGCATACGAATAAAAATTAAACCGTAAGTTACTCATATTTTGACGCCTTTTTATGCCTTTTTAGACCCGCTGTATAGGTACATAAACAATTCGAAACTCATGGGATAAGTATATAAAGGTATCTATGCTTTTAAGCTCGGAGGAGGATTATCTGCAAATTCTTAAAGAGTTTTTATATGAGTAACTTTGTCACGAAAATCATCGATAAAATATATAAACTGTTTATAATTATATCGATGACGAAAACACTGGTATGTAGGTGTCACCAACATCGGCAGAATAATCCTGAACTGACATCTGGCTACATTTTCCATTTTTAAATGCATGCAAACGTTTTTGTACGGTTCGGTTTAATCTCAAAATCAATGGCAATGTTTAAAATTTTAAATTCATACTTTCATTTGTAAAATCAAACAGTAAGAAAATGACGGCAAATGATGTGCAACAAGAACAAGACCAGAACACCGCCAAACTGGTGATGAGTGCGTTTTACAAAGTAGCAAACAAAAATGGAACCACGGCGGCGGACATCACTAGGCACTTGCAGGATAAATTCGGCGATGTATGGAAAGTAAGCGCGCTGATGGGGAAGGCGGAAGAGACCTTAAAGAGGAATGCAGTACTAGGGTTTCTTGATCGTCACGGCGATCAGTACGTGGCGAAACTAACTCGGGAGTTAGGCTGCTGTAGACGAAGACGCCGCCGGAGCTGCCGCCGGAGGCGCCGGCGACGCCGCAGCTGCAGGCGCCGGCGACGCCGCAGCTGCAGGCGCCGGCGACGCAAACCATCATGCTGCTGCACCAAGAAAGAACCTTCGCAGGTGAAGTGTGTGCATTAAACGAAGTTGTTTGTTCCATTCTATAACATGATGTTACGTCCATTAGTCTCGGAATACCTACCTATCGCTATGTTTGTCGCATTTTCTATCACAAATATACCTACTGTTGTTTTTGATCCGTTTATTTTACTTTCCTTGCAATGATTTACTATATTACTACTACTATATAATTTACGGCGCATCCTCGTTCTTAGGTGGAAAGCCAACGGACCTGACTGCGGGTGTAAAAGGCCCGCAGACGTCCGGTGGCACTTCAGCACGCTTTTCTCCGCCTTTCGTAGTATATTAGATCCTCTTTGTTCTCCGCGAAGGCGACGGAGTGCACGGGCAGGAGTTCCTCCGTTCATGTTGTCTGCACTTCCTAGCAACGGGGAGGTTAGTTAGTGTTGGCCATTATTCTGTGTCCGCCAATTCCGGCCGCCTGAGGCTTGATATGTACCTACCTGCTCTGTGCCTGCGGCTCTATCTATCTCGATTCAACTTGGTACGAGTCGCGCCAAGTAAACTCTTCTCACAGGAAATTTTAATAAATTCAAAGGGTTAACCATAGGGTATAAGTGAAATACATAAACAATAGGTACGTAGTATTAACGCCGGTCACATGAATTTTCCAGCTCAGATGATTATGTTGGGTTACGTATAGATAGCACTTCTAGATGCAGCTTGAGCATTAAGTAAAGACAATTGTGAACGGGTATTTACAATTTTCTGGACCACCACCAGGATGATTTATGGGTCAGTCTTCGGAAAGATCGTCATCATTAGTTGGGAAGCTCGCCCTAAAAATTTTACGGAATCTTAAATCTTGCTATTGTCCTTGTATAGTATTACTAGCAGTACCCGCGACTTTGCACGCAGCCAGTAATTTTCAAGAACTCAGGCAATGTTTGCACTTTTTTCACGTAGGAAAATCCCCATACCACCACGGGAGTGGCAATGTGGGTTATGTACGACTCCTACTGAGTCGAGACCTTAGGTGTTCACATACCGCTGAGTTGGTGGGCCCTGGGAACGGCCCCGTTTACTATTCCGAGTCCCAATAGCGGCCAGCGAGCCCATCCTCGTAGACCTGCCTGCCGATGTAACAGGCCCGCAGAATCTCATCAGATGGCGTGCCGAGACACTTAAGCACGACATATCCGCAAGGGTGAACACAGGCAGCGGTTCCCCCGTCCCTTCTGTTTGCACATCCTCGCTCGGGCGGGATAAGGTCGGCATGGGCCCCTCATCTGTGGCCCGGGCCTCCTCCTGCATTGCGGATCACCGAAGGGATCCCTATCCTTGATCTGCTCTTCCACCACCTTCTGCGACCCTTTTTCCTTTAAAACCTCAAACCTTCAAAAGGTCCCCTGTATATTGTGGAGGATCAACCAGGGTTTAAAAGATACTTACTGACTAAAACCTAATGATATTATAAGCCATGTAGGGTAAGCAGGGGGAATAGCGCTCACTGGGTAATGGCGCTCACCTCTGTAACTTTGTCAAAATGGAAGATAGGAAAAGGCCGCGGCGCTTAAAATGCGGGGCTTGAGGACTCATATCAGGCAGCGACGCGTACGGGCAGTCAGCTCGCGGCATGTAACCGTAAACTGTGTTTCTCCGTACATTGGGTACGGCAGCGCTGATGGAAAATTACCATTTGGTCTATACTGTGTGAGTGCGACGCTCTCACTAGACGTAGATTAACGACGTGCCTTAAATTTGAGCCAGCCGCCGAGGCGCATTAGGCTCAAAAGATGGCAGAGCCCGGCAGCGGCGCGCGCCCACTATCACTGTGAAAGAATTTAAAACTTTATCTACAATACGTAAAAGACCAGTATCGCTTGAAAAGCTCAACGAAGCCGCGCGGCTGGACGCGGCGCCACGCGCCTTTTGGAGCGGAGTTTCCTTGTATAATGTACGAACTGCCGCTGCCAGCCGCGGTGCGCCTCTTCTGGTCGCTGACGGCCAGAAGAGGCGATAAGGCTCAATTCACACCAAGATGTTAGCATCTTGGTGTGAATTGAGCCTTATAGCCCTAGCAACCAGACACGGTGTTCACGGGAATGGGGGTCGCAACCTTGTCGCCATCCTCCTCAGTCGCCGCCGTACCCAATGGTCGTCCTATGGCCACACCCCGAACGTCCAGCCACTACGAAGTAAAATTTTAATATGTCCCTTGGATCAACTTACTTTATCGACAATCACAGTAAGTACCTAGCTAGAGGGAATGGTAACGAAAAAAAAACATATTCAATGATCATTATTTATTTTTTTAAATCTAGTTTAATATTTACACGTCTTCCACATAGTTAACATACTCTTCGATATAATAACCAAAACATTTAACATTTAAGATTACAAACTCCAGTACACTTATTGCTTCATTTGTCATGCCTATGAGATGCTAGGCGGTAAGGCTGTATGAGTGACTTTAGGCGGCCTACACACGGCACGTCGACCGCAGCCACTGTTTGACTACTGATTAGGGATATGATGTGATCGTTTGTCGACAGGAATTAACGGTGCATTCTCAAAATATTAAGATCTTAACATCTATAATACACGTACTAATTTACTTTTCATCAGTCGAAAATGCATAGGTAAACTTATTGCTATTAAATATTGTTGCAGTTGGAAGCGAGTCAAAATTCAGACAATACAACCCATATTTTATACCGATACGATTGTCTGTTCATATAGTAGGTACAAGCCACAGCACCCTACTACTGTCGGCTGCCTTCACCCTACCTCCCACCTTCGATGTTCATAGCGTACCGGCCGCCTCACTAGATTAATACACTACGTTGTATTTTATACAGCCGTACAATTTTATAACTATGAAGTGCGTTCCGTAACACTCGGGACAATGCGATTACTTTAGTAACTACCAGAATTTACAAATATTACAATTTAGTTATACATGTCATATTGAAAAATGACTATCACTGAAGAGTAGAAGACAAGGTGTTTTTATTAAAACTAGTAACGATTCTAAAACAAATCATTTTACAATAGTTAATGTTTCGACATCACACAGACATGTTAAGAGGAATTCTAACAACTTACACGTCAGGGCTTGAGAGCGGTTGACGAAACATTGCATCGGAACGCCACGCGACATCTTATTTCCATGGAACTGATACAAATTAAATAACAGCTGTTAAAATAATTAAATTACAAATAATCATATTACATACAATAGTTAAAATTTAGGCATATCTCGATATATTCTTATTTATTCAGGATTACTAAGTAAAAGTATAATAAAAGCAAACGAACGATAAGAATTAATAACCTTAATTAAACCTCGCACAACAATGACAAGGTGTGGCAAAGCTGTAGGCTGAAATAATTTATAACTGTTATCTAGGTTTAGCTATAACTATATAACAGAAAGGCCAATTACAATATTTACCAATTTACAGCGTATATACAGAAAACTTGTGGTGTGAAAATCTTTACCGTGTGCACATCTTGAATGTTGTTAAATAAGAAAAATAGTGAACCAGCAATGGCGCCCGTTCAGTGAGAACACGTATCTAAGCCCGTATGTATAGTGATGATAGATGCAGATGCGCAACAGCACACACAAGAATCGACAGCGGTGACGTCAGATTCAGTTAAGCAGTACGATACTGCGACGGCAAGTCGACAGCTATGAGTCATGTACCTTGTTACACAGATATTAAGATTGAAAGGAAATTCATTAAAAAAAGATAGATCCCCGAGCAGCTTAACATTACTTATTTTCTAATTAACGAAATGTGCATAGTAGAGTAGTATTAGTAAATACTTTGAAGGTATACCTACCTGCTTGTGCCACCGGTCAATTTTCATGTACCAGGTGCTAAAGATACATAATAATAGCTCACTTTACTTAAAGTCTAACTCCATCACTCACAAACGCCAATTAACTATAATTCAAATTAAGTCACTTTTTAAAATCTATTTATTTTGACTTTCAGAGCCATTTAAGATTTAATACGATTAATGAACACGAGATAATTGACATCTCTACTCACTATCTGCGTATTAAGTATTAATGGGTTTCGAGTATCGAAATATTCCGATTTCAAAAAATGGATTAATCATCATTAACTTAACTAACTTTATTAACTTTTAGTTGACGTTTGTAGGTTCGGCAGTAAGTGCTTATTTTTATGTATTACTTACAGAATATCATTAAAAACTAATAATTGATATTGACAGACACTTTCCATCGGCGGTAAAAGCAGCAAGATGCGTCTAAAAAACTTTGCTATTATTTTTTAGAAAAGTTCTACGACCATACGTACGCTAAAGTTACATTGAGTAGAGCTGCAATCTAAGTTAATAGGCTAAAATCTTTAGTGTAACGCGTTGGCAAATTGTCATGTAAGCAATAATTAAACCCGTGTTGTGTGCGTCGGGGAATTATATTATGTGTCAGAACTGAGTTATCTTGGCAGCCTGTTGTTACCCCAGACAGAGTGTCACGTAATATATGATTGATAGCGCATCTGCGCTGATACGCTTAAGATAGTTATAGCTTACATGACAATACGCTTGTGCCGTTACCTTAATAAATTCAAAAATGATTTTACCACACAAGAAGCACACTAAATAGCTTTCCTTTATTAAGAATGCAGCTCTAGTTATTTTTATTTAAATATAATAGATTGAGATTAGAGAAAAACCTTCCTAAAAAGTAATATCAAAACGTAAAGCAATGCAAAATAATAGCTAACCAATAACTTTGGGCGCAGATGTTTTTAGACGCGTCTGGCAGATATTGACGCTGATGGAGAGTCTAATATCAGTTATTAGTTTGTAATGATATTCTGTAAATCAGACATAAAAATCAGTACTTAGACATTAAGAAACGGGCCTGTTGGACTTGGACATTGTTTTAACGGGCCTGTTGATCTAGTGTTAAAGACCCTGGCTGCTTCCCAATAGGTCGTGGGTTCGATTGTCGCCAAGTGTTTGGATATTTTGTCTATATAAGTATGTATTTACAAAAGAAAGTATATACATATGTATTTGTATTAGTTGTCTGCTTTCCATAGTACAGGCTCGGTCTAGTTTGAGATTAAGACGACCGTGTGTAGATTGTCCTAGAATTACTATTACTTTAAGAAAATTGGTCACGGGTTTATGTACCTTCAGGACCTCGTATCTATAAATGATCCGGCGGCCCACTACCCCACTACTTAATATTACATTAATACTACATCTACATTTTGTTACTTAGAAAATAAGTCATGTCTGGCGGCCCTCGGATCTTGATCCTAAGCGTCTGTTGACACTTATGGATTCCACCCTGTATAAAATATACTAGACGAACCCTGGTAAATCTCGCTAGTCCTTTTGTGTAACTCTATTTATATATATATTATATTGCATTTCATATTAGTTATAAACTTAAAACGTATTATGTACTGTACAAATCAGTAAAATTTTATAAAATATTTATAGTTGGCCATGGTAACTGTTTGTTAAGCGCATTAACCGGTCAACAAGCAGTTAGCGTAAACCGTTCCCAAGCCCCATCTACGTATGTATGTACAAAATGTTGTTATTAAGGAACAATGTCTCGATAAAACCTTAAGGCCACACTGAATGAAGACAGATGCGCATTGCGTTGCATTAAACCTACAAGGTATCTGCCCACTGCTGCACCGCATATTTTCATTACTAGGTTCCTTAGAAATTACACCTAACTACTTAAAAACACGTCGTCATCATACTCGCAATTAGAAACCTGGTTTATCATGTGTTTGGTAATCACAAATAATATGGGAAATATACACATATAAAAACTGTACCAAACAGGCAACCGTCCCCCTCTGAAGTTGGTAATCGTTAATCGGTACAACATTAAAAAAAAGGAAAAGTTCTTATTGGTCAAGGTGGCGAGCACAAAGAATACGTGGTCTTTCGTTCATAAACGTTGAGTCTCTTCCCATAATTTACAATGACAGTTACTTGGCTCGATATCAAAAAGGACTCATAAATATAGACTTTTAGACAAGACATCAATCACAAGTCATAGAATTTGGTTTATGGTAGCAACACTAACAGCGCAACTGTTTAATTTTGATACTAGTACACAGGCTAGCTGCCCCGCGCAGCTACGCCTACGATTTTTATTCAGCTGTTTTCATGACCTAACCTAATAACGCGACCAATAAGACTTTCGCCTGGTGGTAAGGGACTCGACTGGTGGTAAGGGACTCGCCTGCCTATAGACAGTTGCATTGCACTGCCGCCGCTCATCACCAGAGACATTAGTTATTAAGTCTCATGTGTCCGGTAATTTCACCAGTTACAACGTCCATCACACCGGAACACAGCATTGTCTACACACTGCTGCCTAGCGGCGGAATATCTGGCACTGCGGTGGTAACTACCTGGACGGTTCCGTTCACCAATATATTCAGCTAGAAGCGCTAGTGTGGAAAATACGGAAATAAATAACGGTGGTAAGTCTAATTGAGGGCACTGGTCCAGGACAATTCGAACGATGAGAGTTCTGTCTGATATTGTCTGATAATACGTTGCTCTACACTCAAGAAATATTAACCTATAGCTTGTGTTTCTTCACTCTGTGTGGAAAACAAGGCCATCTAAATAACCATCAGTTGTAGGCAAAGAAGACACATAACATTCTAAACAAAATGACGTGATATTTTTGTTCTCCGTCTCCAAGCCCATAAGTTCATACACTGATTACAAAATATGCTGGATATAAACAAAGTATATACAAAACGCATGTGATAATATTTTAAATTGTATATATACATAAAACGCTATTAAAATCCTTACGATGTAGTTCGAACATTAATCTAAATTACAAAATCGGACATTCGCCAAACAAACTATCGATATTTATATATAAGTTAATGAATATGCTATGAATAGGTGCGAAACTTTACATAACATTATACTATCCCATCAGATATATAGCCCTATTGTTTTATGTACAGTAAAGTGTAACAAAAAAAAATGTGTTCACAAATTAAAATTATTAAAAATAATATTGTAACCTCCGACCGAACGGATAAAAACATGAAACGAAACAAACGGTCCAGTGTTCTGCTGGGCATAGAAATATCAGCGTTCAAATGGATCGTAGACAAACCACTTTGATCGTGAGCACAACGCAATCTACTGTTTTTTTTTTAAATTGACTGTGTCAAAGGAGAAGTACAAGTTTTTTGAAGTTACAAAATGCCTTCAGCCGCCATTTTTAATATTATTGGAAAATATATAGCCCTATGTCACTCCCACAACGAAGACGAATCTAACGACATAAGTCAAAGACCATCAAGTCGTTTAGGCCGTGCTAAAGAAATAGACATGCATACTTGCAATCATACATACATACATACTCTCAAAAACATAGCCATTCTGGGACAGTAGGGCAATTATGTGACTTCAGTTTTAGATGAAAAAGTCAAGCACTTTTATTTATATACTTACACGATCAAATGCCATTAAGTTACACAAAATTTAGTACAATGTTAAAATGAGTAGTTAATAAATAAAAAAAATATCGAATTCTAAGAATATTAAAACCTATTAAAACCGTTATAAGATTGCACATTGATTGCGAAAAAGAAATCAAATTATTTCACAGCAATGGATAAATTAATATTGATAAAAACAATTGATTGCAATTTGGATGTAAATCCAAGTACAAGAGAATCTCATTTGTGATTTATATCATTATGACGGTAGATATTGACTAGAAAAACTGTTGGGACACTATTCTTCACTTAAGCTGGCGCAAACCTATTGCCGGGCAGTGATACGTAACCGAGACGCAATCGGCTATTTAATATTCTACCAAATTATAATGTATTCTTTCCTATTAATGTCCAGAATAGTATAATCACTCACAATAGAAAAGATATTACAAAAGAAAGAAGAGCAAATAGCCCACAGCTGCCTCTCGTATCGCTGATTGCTGGTTTTACCTTTGCGAAAGGTGAACACTCTTTGCACACCCGAAGGGCGTTCATTGTACGAACACGCAATTATAAAAAGGATACAAAACAAACGCTTATAAGAACTCACTTCCATCCGACGGCCACAACACACTGAAGGCACAATATTGTTGTTAGTTTATTATGCACTAGACGCCGCGACCGACGACCGGTCGACGCGATACGTGTACGATAAAAAGTAATACTAGCCGGTACAAACGGTTTACACTGCCAACTGCGCGATAACGACGCGGTACTGTTTATGTAAAGTTTATAAACTAATACGAAATACATAGATGCGGCCCGGGACAACGGTGGTATAACGCTGGAAATATTGATAGCTGTCGGGAACCCCCCGCACGGGTCCGGTGGATACCATCGGGGCCGGCGGGAGTGAAGCCGTGCACCGAGCGTAGTCCGAGGCGTCGACAAGAGTGTTTATATCTCCGATGGGTTATCACAAGGCGAGTTATAGTGAACACGATAGGGGTACGGGACGGCTCACACGGTGTCGATGTCCCCGACGTTGATGCGGTCCTCGGCGGCGGTCACTGAGAATCCCAGGATACGCGCGTCGATCTTGAGCATCTTATTCTTCTTGGTTTTCTTGCCCTTGCCTTTGACCTCCTGGAAGTCGGAGCCCGAGATGGTCCGCGGGTTGATCGCCATGGCGGGCGAGCAGAGGTCGTCAGAGGGAGTCACCATGCCGACACGAAGGAGTTTAGACCTGCAGCACAATCGTTACCGTTCAATATTTATTATTAGTTAAGTTGGCATAAAACCCGCGAACTTAAATATCTTTCCCTAATTATTTTTCTATATTAGTGGTTGGATACTCATCAAAATAAAGCCTGCGATACTTAGTAACTTGTGTTTGTATGTAGCAAAAATCAAAACATGTAGTTAATTTTTATTTTTTCATCTATTTAAAACAGAATAAGCATTACTAATTGTAAACTGACCTTCTCTCAAGAAACTGGCGAGCGAAGTCATTGGAGTCCTTCGAATCGCCCAGATAACATTTCACGTAGTCTTTCACCTCATACGGGGACTCGATGTCCTTCAGAAAACCAACGAACGTCGGCACTGCAAGAGAAAAAAACTCGATTACTAGTAGATGGCACGTACATTCATTTTCACTACATTAATAATTGACACTTCTTAACTGAAGCTCAACAATCAGATTACTGAGACAGTCGAACAAATCCTCGCAAAGGAATGCTTACCATCGATCTTAGAGCTCCAAGCCGTGAGGAAGCTGGTGCACCAGTTCTCAAATTCGACGGCGGGCGAGGCCTCTTTCTTGGGAGCCGTTGAGACCTTCTTTTTGGGTTTGGTGACTTCCGCCGCGGGTTTCGCCGGCTCTTGTGGCTTCTCTGGCTTAGAGGGCTGGTTAGGCTGCGTATCCCAGAAACCACCTACACAAATTGCTTATTTGTTTATGTAAAATTAGAAGTAGTATTTTATGTAACTTGCTGATGGATCAAGCACGACATTGGATTGACGGTAAGATGGTAAGTTGGTAACCGATGATGTGTATACCTACCATAGGGTGTCTAATGCATTAGTTATTATTTCTTCAGATAGGCACAGTGCCCTTCACACCGGAAAATAGCAATTTTTACACACTGCTATATTGCGAAAGAATATATGACACTGCGCTGGCACCTCTTTTGTTGTCAGGGAGGAAATCATCAAAAGTACCCATTAATGGATCGTATTGTTGGATGCCGGGCAAAGAGTAAAATATACTAAAAAAGAGAGGAAAGTTGGCGTTATTTCTGTCACCCTCGATCATGCGAATGAATTGGCGCCATCTAGTAATTTCTTCCAGCACTAATATCAAGTACAGGTACCAGGGATGCAGTCGTATCCTATAAGCTGCACTCAAAAGAGTCCTTTTAATGAATCATATCCCGTCTATTATTATAGATTTTGTAATAAAATCTACATTAAGAGACGAGATAATGATCCATTAACGGACTCCGAGCGCAGCAGCTAGATTGATAATTATAGGTAGGTAGGACTTGTTCAGGATTGGTACTTATATTCAATTATGAAAAGAGCCAAGTTTACAGTCTGTAAATAAAACTAATATATAAATAGGTATTCTAATGTTGATGTATAAAATACCTGACATTGGTTATATATTTACCAAATCCTAAACAAAACAAGAAATAACTATAATTATTTGAATTGAGACTATTTATTACCATGTTTACAATGATTGTTGTGGTATTTTTAGGCAATAATTTAAAATTCATCTTCACCAGTACATTATAGAGTATTTTTTCAAAATTAGTCATCATGCCTATTGATGAATTGCTAGTATACTTTTTCTTGTCTCGTTGGCCTACTATATATAAGTACTATCTGTGCACCCGCGTAATTTGCTAATTTTCTGTGCAGCAAATTATATTTTTCCGTCAGAACCTTCTCCTGCCATTAACGAACACATAAAAAATATCCAATTTAGTGCAGTCGTTCGGGGAAGTTATTCGCGTACATATATTTCGGCGATCAGTATCAGCTATCTTATCTGGTTACCCTATTTAAGGTCCCGGGATATTATATTTTTCTTTACTTCAAATGCAACGCATCCATGCATGTTGTCTATATATAAGTGTGTTTATGTTGTGTCGTACATACATTATTGGTACTGCAGAAGTATACGTACCGCCATTGTGTGAGTTGGTCCAGGGCACGTGGTTTGTCTGAGGTGCGGCTGCGGCTTGTGCCTCTTCGAAGGCCTGCGCCTGAGCCGCGGCCGCCGCCGCCGCCGCTGCGGCCGCCTGTTTCCGCGCCTCTGCCTGTATAACATCGTATCGTCACAAATACATACTGTTATAAAACGCCTTTCCGATCCGTAGGGGGAATATTTGAATAGTTGGTACAAATCAGGAAAAATATATATGAGATTCATCAAAAGTATTATATAGGTACGTATAATTGCATTGCGACACTGAATAATACCCTCAAAGAGAGGACACGTTTTTTTCAACTGTCTGTATATACAAAAGACCAGTACCTATAAGATTTAAAAACGTTACATTTTATTTTCTAACCTGTATTTCGGCTAAACTCTGTCCCGGCGTGTTGAAATTGTTCCCTTTCTTTTTAGCCCAACCCAAACCGGCCTGCATTTCCTGTAAACCACAAAAGCAAAGTTAAAAATTGGTCATAGATAATTTCACCAAAAAAAAGTAGACGTAGGTACAAAAAAAACATTATCAACAAAAAAGTAAAACACACCGCACGCACGGCACGCAACGCGCGCCGTCAAGTTCCGATGCGGGCGGCGCGGATAATGGACGCAGCGCTATGTCAAACCATACAAAGCAAACTAAAATCCGGCGCGTGCCAATGGACGCGTACCTTAGGAGTCGTCCATTAATCACGTGAGGCTCGAAAGTTCCGAAAAAATCACAAAATATCACCAGGAGGGGGGGAGGGGTATAATGAGACATCACGTGTATTTATTTTTCGTTAAATGCACGATTTCTAAACCAAACAGCGGCACGTGGCCGTGACTCACGACTTTCCCTTCAACATTTAAACAGTTACCTGTATTTAAAGATAATATTCCGAAAATTTAAATATAGTTTGTACAAAAAAATACACGTGATTTTGGGTAGGGGGGGGGGGGGGGTAGTTTAAAACCTCACCACGTATCACCATGAGGGGTTAAAAAGTAGCAAAAAAAAAAATCTTTACTAATCTAGTATTTAAATAATAGATGCTGTGAAACTGGCCTGTTCCCGGGCGAGCGCTACGGCCTGCTGCTGGGCGATGATCTGCATCATCTGCTGCTGCTCCTTCATCTGTTCCAGTTTCTTCTCGCGCTCGAGACGCTGTATCTCGGCCAGCGTGGGTCCGTCCTTGTTCACCGACTGCGAACTGAGGTTGGCGATCGCTGACCACGGCGCCTTCTTCGCAATTGTCTCGGACGCCGGACGCGATTGTTGCTGCTGCGCTTGCTCCTATTACACGAGTTTGTTTTTGTTTAGTCCAACTTAGAGACAATCAAGACGTTCGCCTGACGATAGGCGACAGCTGCACTACAATACCGCTCAACAATTGAAACATCAGTTGTCAAGTCTTATGAGCCCGGTTATTTGACCGGCCAGTGTCTTTCAAAATCGGAATACAGTCTTACTGCTTGGCAGTAGGATCTTTGATACTGCGGTGGTGACTACAAATAAAATTATCTATCTGATTATTTTTAGTGGATGTGTTAATTGACACCACAGGAATTTGAGAGCCAAGACAACTCGTAGACCTTTTATTCGATGCACGTAATATATTCGACTTTTGCCTGAAAAATTGTACATCCTAGATCACTTCACGAACGAAAATGCATAAATTGGTTACTAAAACACTCCAGAAACACCACTCTAGTTCTAAGGTAGTCAAGTACAAAAAAGCAACTATGCAAAGTAACAAATACCTGTTGCTTTTTATGCGTCTCAGTCTGCTTCTTTTTCTTTTCTACTTCAGCGGCCAGTTTCTCTTCCTCTTTTCTATAAATAAAAATAACCTCGTTTAACAAAGACATTGATTGAAAGTGTACACTCGAATGGCGCATAAATTAGTAGTGGACAAATGAGGACTCGTAGGAATTCTGCTTACCCGACAATTGTCAAAGCTGAAGTGGTACATTAAAGTATCTGACCTCTTACGCTCCGCTTCCTCGGCAGCGCGGGCTTCCTCCGCCTTCTTTTTGCAGTCCTTCGCGTTCGGCTTCTCGGGGCCCTTGACGATGGTAAAACCTTCCTTGATCCATTCCTACAAATAGTGTCATCGCTTACTAGCAACAAGCAATCGGCTAAATTCAATAATAATAAAGTAATAGGTACATAGAAAACAAAGCTTATACACCTACAAAACTGTTTATTTATAAGTGCGCAAATGTGTAAATTCTTGTGAAATAAATTTATTATTATTATTATTTATTATTAAAGACAACTAACAAAGGAAACTGATCAATACACCTGCCATTTTACTACCTCTGTCTACTGATAATCGCTAGTTAATATTTTCACATATTAACTGTGCATGTGTCATTTAATGAGTCATTAATTCATCGCTTAGATTATATTTTATTTTGAATCACTAACTGCCGAACCTACAAACGTCAATTAAAGTTAATGATGATTAATTCATTTTTTATAATTGGATTAATTCGACACTCGAAGCAAATTAATACTTAATACGCTGATAGTGAGTAGAGATTACAATTATCCCGTATTCAATAATCGAAAATAATCAAAAACGGCTCCGACAGTCGAAATAATTCGATTTTAAAAAGTTACTTAATTGGAACTAAAGTTAATTGGGGTTTGTGAGTGCAGCAGTAAGTCACGAGATAACTAATTATTCGGATTCTAAGCAGCAGCAATCAATTTATTGGTTTCAAATTTGATTTGATGTTTGCCTACGTGGAGCAACGAATAAGGCCACTTGCTGTTAAGTCAGTCCTGGGTCTGATCTCTCCCAAGTCGTGTCGGTCTTTCGTCCCCTAAGATTATGAGTTTATACGAATATAGTAAACCGATGTCTGCTCAAACAATTACACGATAATATCTCCTGTGCAATTAGCTGACCTGTACGCAAATTGAACACTAATATATTTACCTTTTTCTCTCTTTCCAATTCTTTTTTATTTGATTTGTCCTCCTTTTGTTTTTTAGGCGGCGACGGTTCTTGCGATCTTTTCTGTTAAAATAAAGAGAAGATAATGTCGTCAACTGAATCGCGTTATAAAACACATTGCAAGTTTTAGGTCACGAGGACCCATCATGAATGATCATGTTTAGACCTTACCTCAGCCGGTGATACTTCATCATCTTTAGATTTAACTTCAACCGCATCATCCTTTTTCTCGTCTTTTGTCTTCTTGCTCTTGTTTTTCGTGTTATTGTTTTCTTTGTTTTTGGTTGTCTTGTCAGTTTGTTTTGCCGGCTTCGACTCTGCGGTAGTTTTGGCCGGGGCTTGACTTTTGGTGACGTTTGGTTCAGCGGTAGTTGGTTCGGGTTTCACGGCTTTCTCCGGTTTTGGCTGCGGCTGTAAAATCAGAAGTCTGTTGGTAATAATAAACACATTAGACTTAAATTGCCTTTTCAGATTATATTTTCTTGTGTGGTGTAGTCGCCTTAGAGTATTTCTATAATAAAATTAATTATTATCTAAATACATACTACTTGCTGGGAGGCAAAGCCAGAACACCACCAATAGTGTCTTCCTCAAAATCTAATACTGTTTCAATATCAATGGTCACTGTTATTTATTATACACAATTCACACGCTATGACCCCCGAGCCGCCTTAACGATACAATATACCAATACGGATCTTTTTAGCGTATATCACGTCTGGAATATTATTTTCCTGTGCTCACACAAAAAAAAAGTACATAACTTTTTTATATTCACCTGCGGTTCAGTTTCTTCGGGTTCGATTACGGGCGTGCTAACCGTCAAGGTGTCCTTCTGAATGAGCCTATGAAGCTCCTCCAAATTGGGTGTAGCATTTATGGCTGCCGCGAAACGGTCATCAGGTACAGTAGTAGCCACAGTGATAGCAGCCGGCTGCTCGATGAACGATAGCGGCGGACCAATGTTCTGTGACGCCCTAAGCTGCGCTAAGATTTGGTCCTCCGTCTTCATTTCCTTGGTTATCTCCTCTGGTAAGAGGGAATTAGAAGCGATTGCGGACGGCTGAAATAGCAGATCCTGGATGTAGACAATTGAAACTTCATAAAACTGAATTAAAGTAAGTGAAATATATATATTAAAGCCCGTCAATTGAAGGGTCACTTGCCAATTCAAATGAATCTTTCTATCAAAACAAAAGGATTATTTCAAATGAATGCACTTGTCAGGGTTATGGGAAAGCCAGTCTCCATATGAAGCAGTCGTGAAAGATGTTATAAGAAGCAGCCATCACTATCCATTTTTTTCGTGAACTTGTGTTTATCGATACGTCTCATAAATCCAAACTTAAAATCATGATGCTTTGCCTTTCAATTCGTTAATATCGAGTGTAAAGATTAATATCAAAATATAAATAATTATAAAATAACTATTCCAGTACTCACTGGTTTTGCAACATCACGTGTTTAGTTTTTAAATTCGAATACAATTTTTAATATCAGAACCCTGTCTGTGCAAATGTATCCCCAAATATAGCATGTACCTACTGCAAGGAATTAATCTTTGTTTACAATGAACCAAGTTTTAAGTGATATGTATTTTTAAACTTCAGGAAGTTACGGTTCCGCTCTCCAGCTTGGCCCAGTGAGTAATGATAAGACCTACCATCACGAACACACCCCGACACCTTCTTTCAAGCACTTTGCTCTATGTTTTCAAAGTACCATCTTGTAAACACCACATTTGTGCAAATAAATTGAATTGAAATTGCTTCGATGAAGCTATTGGAATTAGAATACCTATATCCTATACAGAGGATACATTCTAGTCCTGCCTGCCGTTCCTGGCTGAATTTTTGTTGATCTTACATTTAGCTATCATTTGAAATTTCATAAAAGTTCAATAGGTTTATTTTCAAGTGACACTACAAAATTAAAAAGTACTTACAATATTTTTTTTATCACGGCCACGCTTAGAATTAATATTTAATTTACTACGTTACTAGAGAAACCATCACCACTAGATATTGTCAAACAAGTGCAATTCCGTCGCATAAACTTAGTCTATGTTCCGCTCTAGTCTACATATGTACCTAATAATAATAATATAATAATACCAGCCCTTGTTTATGTCCCACTGCTGGGCACGGGCCTCCCTTCAAGATGAAGGGGCTTAGGCCATAGTCCACCACGCAGGCCAAGTGCGGGTTGGCGGACTTCACACGTCATTCGAAAGCTAGTTAGGCTTTCTCAGACATGCAGGTTTCCTCACGATGTTTTCCTTCACCGAAAGCTAGTAACAATCGCACAAAGACGATTCGCACATGATTAAAGAAATCAGAGGTGCGAGCCGGGGATCGAACCTGCGCACCTCGTTTCCAAGGCAAGCGCTCGCCCACTGAGCTGTTACAGCTTAATAGCTGTTACAGCTTAATATGTACCTAAAGTTAATTTTAATTCTTGTTTAAGATAATTTAGCTATGTTTTCGTTAGTACGTACGTAGTACACCTCAATGTTGGAGCTATAATTTTACTTTCATATGTCAATGGGGAACTTACACAATTTTTGCAATTTTTATTATTTAGTGTATAATAAAGACTTGCTTAGATATACCAAAAACAAAAACTGAAATATTGCAAATCAAAAATTGTCTTTTCTACCTTGACGCGGAAACGCTCACTGATTTGACGTGACGTCATTCTGTTGTTTTGACATTGACACATTTAACTAGAAAATACAACATACACCATATAACTCTGTTTTTCTGTTCAAGATCAAAAATTGAACAGTAAATGGTTGAACGCAGGACAATAAATATATGAACCCAGGTAGGGTCGAATATGACATATTCAACCCTACCAATTGTATTTGGCTGGCCACTGATCAGCCATCACTGCGTTCACACATTTTTTTTTAATCTTGTATAGAAATACAATTTTAGAATAATATTACACTTTTTACACGTACGATGGATAGTCCTGTAACAAAATTACGTAACCTCACTTCAATTGACTCACCGCATATAAGCTTTTGTCCTTTTATCTCTACGCTTGTATAATTGGAATTTTCTATAAAAAACACTGCACTTTGGGCAGGTTTCAAGAATCTGCTTGATTAAAGCCTTTCCCATTTTTTTATTATTTTTCTTAGTTTGTAGTTTAAAGTTTTCATAAATTCCCTCCGTCTTGTGCGATAGTTGTTAATCAGCCGAACACAGGTACAATTATTATTAATTATTAACTTAAAAATTGAAATATTTCGTAATAAAATAGTTTTAGAATAAATCTTTTAGTAATGGTCTTTTTACAACTACTTTTATTATACTGTATTTATAATTTATCATTATTATAATTTTTATAAATTCTCCATTACAAAAAGGACCCTCTAGTAGCAGTAGTCCGGTTGTTAGTCCGGTTGACCGGACTAGTGCAACTTTTCAGTAGCAGTAGTTCGGTTGAAATATAGCACCGAACTACTGATACTCTTTAGTAGCAACAGTTCGGTTTGTAATATTAAGAATAAAATTGTACAATACACTTTGTTATTTTGAAATGAACACACAGGAGGTGCATAATCTTGTGCCTTGTCTTGTGTGAGCATATGAATGTGGTTTAGAGCTAACATGTTTATAGTAGACGTACCGGGGAATCCTCAAGTCCACCTCAAATCCAATGTCCAATGTGATTTTTAACTACGCCCAAGATACCTACCTACTGAGGTTGTGGTACCTATTGAGTAGTAGCTAAAATATTTAAAGCAGAAGTACCAGGGAAGCACAAGATACAAGGATATCTTGCCTCTTGATACATCCTTTACCCTCCCGGCCCTCACCTCTTAATACGCGACACCAATCAAAACCAGTAAGCCAGATATACTCTGGATATCAAGACTTGAGAGCTCTTCCTCATGTTCTATACTACTTATGTCCTATGCTTCCCTGGTACTTCTACTATAAACATGTTACAGCTCTAGACCACATTCACAGGACAGGGCACAAGATTATGCACCTCATGTTTATTCATTTTAAAATAACAATAAAGTAACAAAGTGTATTGTACAATTTTACATTTAATATAATAAACCGAACTGTTGCTACTCTTTAGTATCAGTAGTTCGGTGCTATATTTCAACCGAACTACTGCTACTGAAAAGTTGCACTAGTCCGGTCAACCGGACTAACAACTGGACTACTGCTACTAGAGGAAAAGGACCTTTCTTCAAAAAAAAAACTATGTTGGGCACCAGTTGGACGGGCGTCGTCGGTCTAGTGGTAAAATACCCTGGCCGCTACCTAGCATAATAATAATGCAGGGCAGCTTGTGACGAACTGTTGATGCTTAACGACACCACGGATCCGAGTGCCCCAGAGAGTCGGTCAGGGCCTCCACCTCTGCACGTGTTCGTCGGCCGAGTGCGAACCGAGTTTGGTCCGCAGGACTCTCAGCTCTGGCTTGCCTTAATTAACCGTCCAGAGAAGAGCTGCTAGAGCTTACATGCTACAGGGATGGAAGTGTTAAGGCATAACATCGTAGAAAGCGCAGCCCATCTAGTGTATGGCAAGTCACTACTTGACAATAAATAATTTGAAACAAAATTATATGGCAAATGATCCCGACCTTCTGAAATAGCCCAGCTTCAGTCCACCAAATGCTCAACCCCATGAACCTAGAATTCTTTTCACATACTTGCAATAGTCCCTACCACCTGCCGAGGTCAACTGCTGTATTTTTATCATTGTGGCAGTTGATTCCGAGAGGTGCCTTACACGCCATTTACTTCATTAATCGGGCCTCTACGTGTTGAATCCGTCCCCACGCAATCCTCTACAAAGACCGGGATAAACCCGTGAGTAAACAAAACATGAAAATAATACTATGTAATTATAATAATATACCCACACAAGGTTATAAGATCCTAAACCAGGCAGAGCCTGTATTAAGCTACTTTTTGTATATACATTGATAAATAACCCTCAGCCACATGTTGGGAATAGAACCCACGAGCCTGGAAATAGTTTTTAAATTAAAGGGTAAAGAATGGAGATCATTACTACTTATAATGTGATGCCATCTGTGCTTAATCTGTGGGTTGGTATTATAGTCTAATAGGAAATCATGTCTTGAGATGATGATTGATGATGTTAAATGCATATCTTCGCTACTTTAAAGGAATACGAGGTAATTGCAGCATCAAGCCGCAAACGTAAAATGCGATCTAATAGAGAGCTTTTAATAACTAACACGAAAACAAACAAACAAGAACAAGGAATCAACAAACAGGTTTATATGTACTAGGCTAACACAGTGACAGAAGTTGCGAGTTAAATCAACCCGAGCCATCAACAATGAACCATTAGTAACCTAACCAGTATTATCTTATCAAACAATATAGTTTTCGGTAACTTAAACGTACAATAATTACAAAACTTCAAACAAAAATAAAAGCCTCCTCATTCGCAATCGTTTTTAAACTGAACCATAAACAGTTCCATATCGGTGTTTTCAGTCTTCCAACAAGTTTATATTTATAAGTATAACAGCCAGTATTATAAATTCGTAGACAAACTTAACTTTAGTTATAAGATATAATCTAGTGTTATTATGTGCGACAATGATTTTTGTGGCCTTTCTAAATACTTTCAGTGCAGACTCGAAGAGATTTTATTGATATGAAATGAATTTGAACTAGATTCTACTTTTAGTATTAAATTCATCAAATTTGGCACCTACTTTTGTGCTAATAATACAAAACTGGCAATGTGCGAGTCGGACTCGCCCACCGGTGGTTCCATTCCTTCTTTGGACGTATTAAAGTCATTTTGCTATTCATCTAACACCTCAAATAGCAAAAAAAAGCCAAACAAAGTTTGTTTGTCGAGGTTTTAGGATTACTAAAAAACTATATTAAAGTAAGGCCAACGAGACAAGATAAAATACGTACACAAACTGACCAATGACCGTTACTGAATTACACAAGCTATCAGTTTATCTATCTTTGTCTCTCATACGTACGCAGTAATGATATCAGTAGGTAGAAGACGATTGTTGCGTGATTCGTAGTAAAGGAAAGCTGTCGGTACTGAAGTTATCAATATTTGGGCAGTCGTTTTGTGAAAATCATTCCTGTTTGGTATTTTCAATTTTCAGTTTCTGTATCTGCTTAGTTTTTAGTGTTATTAATCTGTTAGTTAGTTTTTCCTGTTGATTTTTACTGTTACTGTGAGTGGCTGAGTGGTTGTTGATTTTTTATTATGAAACGCACAACCTGGCAGCTCTAGACAACTGTTGAGCTCAATTCGCCACGCAAAAATCGTCAAAATGTAAACTAAGTAATTAATAACTCATTCTTCCGCACATAAACCACTATTATACCATAACTTTTCGGACACTTTTAACGAATAATCTGCGTCTTATACAGGCGACGACGATTAGAATAGGAAATTTAAAATTAGTTATAATTACTTCAAATAAAAATGTTTCGTTAAATTTACGTTACTTAAAAACAACATTTTAATGTTTCTGTAAAATATAGATAGATAAAACAAGCTGGCCCGCACGCTTCGCCCGCCTTTTAATTTTTGTCGCCTTTTAAGAATGAAAAATATTTTAATCTAAGGTTTAGTAAAAAATACCGTTCCTCCCCCTTATCTCTAAAGTTTGTCAAGGGAAAATCTGAAATAATTAAAGCAAATAAATGTTCATGTTAATTTTCCAAGAAAAATTAAAATATGTTAAGTTTTTTGAAATTATCAAAAACCTTCAACAATCAAACTTAATTTTGCAGTTTGGTAATTTTAGCTATCTGAAGTGTTAGACGAATAGCAAACTAACTTTAACACGTCCAAAGTAACCATAAGTGCGCGAGCCCGACTCACACCTGGCGGTTATTTTTTTGTTACTTTTAAGTATGGAACCCTAAGAACCAACACTTAATTAATATACAAAAAATTATGTTAACTAAATACTGGTGATTTTATATTAGATTTTCACTCACACCGTAAGATGATCAATTTTATAAAATACTATCCAAAAAAATTGAATATAATCCTATAAAATAGTCTCCAGGGAATCTGTGGCGTGTTCCAAGTGTTTAGTCATCCTAATTAAAATAAAAACACATCACTATAGTACTTCGTCCATAAAAAAAACAAGTACAAAACAACATAAACCTACATTATTAAAAATATAAAATATAGCAAAATCAATAATATAAATTCTTGTAGACGACTTAGTGATCTACGACCATGCTGAATACCGCAAGTAATTGTACAGACTACACATCAGATCTAATGGACACAGCGCCAAGAGGTGTTCAAAAATCATATTATACAGTTTACATAATAATGGTAAAATAGACATTTATAGTTGCACAGACATTGACAAATCGCTTTAAATTACGACACAAAGGTGAACCTATTTACTAGTACACACAACAGAAATATCGATTTAAATGTACCTTCACAAATAAGACTCATTTTGAATACATTAACATATTTTTAGGTAATTTTAAAATTACATCTATTATTAAAACATAATCCTACATAAGTAAACCATTTTATAAAGTTTATATAATTCTTAGCTTTAATGTAATGTCTACAATACAGTTCTGTGGTAGCATCTTATACAATGAACACCGAAAATATAATAGTTCGAAACTATTCAGGCGGTCCCTGTTTAATTTTACTTAATATTCTATATGCAAATGCTTTAATGAGATACATTTTATCAGTAATTGTTAATTAATGTAACCCTTTGACCGTCCGCGTCTCTAGCTTCGTATCGATAACATACTAGGCCATTTCATGCATTTTTTCGGAGAACGATGCGAACATAACTCAATTATTGAATTTTAATATTTTATAAACTGCCTTTGTTAAGCAGTGGTTGCTCTATTCACATTACTAAAGGTAGCTCAAGCCGCACGAGGCACATAATAATCTAATCACTCACGAACAGAAGAAAGATTCGACTCGACTCACATTTAGAACTAAAGTTATTAACTTGACCGATAGTTCACAAATGGTTAGCTGACAATCATTTCGATTACTTGCAAGCATCAGTAAAGGATTGTTAAGACCCGTTTTAAGGGAAGAATTAATCGCATAGAGTGCCTAAATAATATAATGAGGGTTTTGTTGCCAGTGCTGGCGGCTGAAAGACCATCGTTCAAGTCGAACGACCACCTTTTTGCTGCCGACACAGTAATAAGTCTGCGTCAGCACTTACCATCTGGTGAGATCATGGTAGATCATGGGGTAACAATAAATCAGTAAATCTCCAGCTGTTATTATAAGCGCTTAGGGTGGACAGCATTTTCGTGAGCAGATCACCAGCAGGGCTATTAGTCGTCGGAAGTTTCCGTTTTCGAATCAGATGAAATCCTTTTCACCGATATCTTGTAAACATCATGCCCAAATCCGATAGTTTCTATGAAATTCTATTTGGTTTGATGATGGTACCAAATAAAATTGTCAAAACTCTTCGATTCCTGAATAGCCATTACAGGATATCAGCGGAAATGTTTTCATCGGATTTAGATACGAAAACAGGAACTTTTCCAACAGTTGTAAATGATCTGCTGTTCAGGAGAGCAACTTTCTTTGAAATAGTATCATTTTCACCATTCCATTATTTTTTTACATGGTATAAAACAAAGTCGCTTTCCGCGTCTGTCTGTATTACAACCATATACAGACTATTTCTAAAATTACATTACGGGTCGCTAGTTTACTTATGTGTCCCTGCAGCCTGCAGTATGAGGGTACAGGTGAAACTAATTTCTTGCAAAAAAAGGCAAAGTCCAGCAAACTGATGAGACAAGTATAACATTATTCGTTTTTTAAACGTAACTAATAATAAATTAAAATGTTGTGTTAATAATTTTATAACTTTTTTTAATGCTTTATCTTTATTTAGATTTTTTTTTATCTTTTCTAATATACATCTCTAGTAGTGATTTTACTCAAATCTTTAGTTACGTTACGCGTCAAAGGGTTACCATATTATACACTCTTTTCCCTAATTAAAAAGTTTTGGAAATTTCTTCTCAGTCTTCTCAATCATCAGAAATTTAACACAGATTCTGTCGTCCATTTCGATTCCCCTGAAAAGCAGCACAGTGCTTACTTAACTAATATTCATTTAACACAAATAATTCAAAATTAAGGAATCATGAAGGACAATTTTATTTAAATAACTATGAAACATCACAAATAACCGGTAATTAAGTTTTTCTGAATGAAAAGAAAATATAATGTATAATTATAAGGTTCACCTTGGTTGTTACTAGGTAATAAAAGAGAAAAAAAATGAACATTGCTATTTTCCCTCGACATTTTTATGAGCAAAACTATTGTATTATTGAAATACTGTCTCATTGAAAATCTTCATCGAGAATATCTTCACGCGATGATTTTCGACTTCAAATGTCGACTAAAACCGGAAGTCATTTGATAATTTTCCAATAGAACTCAAAGACATGGTTTTAGTTAGGGACCCAAAAAAATATAATTAGAAAAGGCTTCATTTGAGAAGGAAGTCAAAATAGGAGTCTGAAGACGTGTAAAAATGTTTTATTAACTGATTTAGATATTTGACATTTACACACGTTACAAAAGTAGATGACGATGGATTGGTTCTTTGAAAATATGTATTATAATAATAAGATTTTTACCTGTACTATTTTTTACTTTCGCAAAACTTTTTAAGTGCCCCACCACTTATACATACTACGTGCCAATAAAACATTAAACTATCTGTATTAGTAAAATTATAATATTAATTTCCAACTACAGTGCTGAGCCTTAATGGAACCTAATACTATCTATGCATCGTAATCTATACATACATTGGCAGGCCTGTTGATCAAGTGGTTAGACACCCTGGCCGTTACCTAATAGGTCGCGGGCTCGATTCGCACCAAGTGTATTAGTATCAGTTATCTGGTTCCCAAAGTACAGGGTATGTCTAGTTTGGAATCAGATGATCTTGCGTGGATTATCCCCGAATATTATTATTATAAGCCATAAGTCGACATTGCATTACCTCGACTCTTGCATTCATCAGATCATACATCATTGTAGCTTTTATCTTAGTGATAAACAGTTCTTAAGTTAAATCTAGTATCTCAGAACACTATCTAATCTGTAGAAAGAATTTTGGAGTATGAGCAGCTTTCGTCCGGAAGAACTACTTAACTTCTGATTCTGTATTGCGGGTCATGCCAAGTAGTAGTGACTGTCTTAGGACTAAACATTGGATACCGCGTTGATTGGTAGCGTTTCGAATTCCGGCATGATTTTTAGTAAAGCATTATGGGTCTAAACAGTTGCACTGCGATGTATGTATACAAATTAATACGATTTTTCCCCTAGTGATGCACGAAGCACCGCGACGGCAGTTAGAAGGGGGTCCTAGGACGATCGACAGTGACTCACGTGAGGCTGCACCCGCCAACCGTTACCCACCCCAGGGTTGCTACAGGGCGAGGACCCGATGGCAATCTCTAGATAAGAACGGGCAACACCACCGTCTCTAGTTCAAGCGTCCTGTGGTGCGGCCAGTGTCGTGCCAGGGTAGGCAAAAAAATTATGTATGTTTTTAACCTATTATATTTATACCATTTCAAATATCCATAATCAAACAGATACTATAGACATATTAATTTGTATTTAAAACTTTTAGATTATTCAGCGGGTCCCTACAGACAAAACTACTTTGTCTACCCTAGGATATCTTAATTAACAAAAATCTTAGTACTGACATGAATTAACGTAATTTTATTAAATGCAAATGGATATGTTGGTAATATTAATTAATTTAATGAACAAGTATCATAAAGTATAACTAACTCGTAGATATTTTTGCTTGTTCTCTGTGCACGCCACTAGGTGCGGTAATACTGTTTTATTGCTGTGTTGATATCGCAATTCGCCGTCAATGAGCCAACCACCATTCTGTTAATTCCTCGATAATATTAAAAGAAACACAAAAGGTAAGCGTGCACAGCCGATGCACGTCTCCTCACTAACACTCGACCTTTGCACTGCATTTCTTGACTTACGCAGATTCGGTGTCAGTCAGTTACATTAGCACGCCGAAAATGTGTGTGCAAATACATGTGTTACTAACTTCATTATCACTTTAAAGATCCCTCATTTTCTACGCTATAGTGTGAAGTTTGTGGACACTGGATGGTGACCAAATTTTCTACCGATCCCACAACGATGACCAAAAGACTACTCGGATATTTGAGCACCTAAGTGACGCCGCGCCGCTGATTTGGCTCTACAACGGTACCTTGGTGCGCAGGTAGTCACTCTCAAGACTTACTACTTAATCTACTCATACCAGAGGGACGACCATGCCAGGAAAGAAGCGCAGTACTTTGCGCTAACGCTTGGACCTGCTCCACTTTGCCGGTAAAACCCTTGCTTTCAGTACTTTAGTCAAGGGACTAAGGTACTGAGAGCACTATATCATCTAGACGTGAATACAGCTTGTGGACTAGATCGTATGTCAGCCAGAGACCTTTCTTGGGGTCTGTACACCTGAGTTGTCTCTTGAACTAACACGACTGTACCGCCTTTAATTTAGAATAGGGTCCAAATTGCGGATGTTAGCAAATGTGCTACCAGTGCAGTGACCAAAAATGGCAATATTGCAATTTTCAAATTTAATTTCGGAAGAATGAAGTCTCTCTTGATGTCTTCAAAGCCTTCGACAGGATCTGCCCCCACAAGTCTTTTGAGCATGTTTCCAGTCACGGTTTATCCTCTGGTCTGGGCTGACTTGCAGAGTAAATGTTTGCTGTTAATAGTTATCTGAACCGATGGCAACTAACGTCGGGGTTCCTCAGAGTTCCGTCATGACTATTTCTGCTTGTTTTCACATATATAACGGGTATGCAGATGACATCACAGTTGTAGAAAGATATCTTTCAAGTTCTCGCGCAAGAATCTTGTGCAGTCCAAAGGAGAAACTATGGGACTTCTCATAATGTAGTCGTAGCCGACCGTCTTCAGTTGTTAGGAGTGGCGATTTCGTCAAAATTGTCAAGTAGCTGTAAGGAAGCAGAGTATTCTCACGAAGGTCCAGCGGTAATTCACACCAAGACAACTTCTTCTGTTATATAAAGCACAGGTCCGATCGTGTGTGGTGTACTGTAGCCACATATGAGCAGAGTCATTTATAACTTAGTGGAGGCGTACTACGAGACTTATTGGTGACCTTATTTTAGGTACGATCTATCTACAAAGTTTTAAAGTAAAATAAAATAAGTTAAAAAACCCTTCCCTTGATTTTAAATTTAACATAGGCGCAGTAGTAGTTTAGTAGATACCTTAAACAAAGGAAATTTTAATGTATTGCCATTAAATATTCATTGTACAGTCAACGGCATAGATAGATAATATGTATAAAAAATACCGGTCAAGTGCGAGTCGTACTCGCGCACCTAGGGTTCCATACCTTCATTGGACTTTAGTTATTTTACTATTCGTCTAACACCTCAGATAGATAAAAATATACCGCAAAACTAAGTTTGTTTGTCGAGGGTTTGTTTAGGATTACTAAAAAACTGTACTACTTAGAATGATAATTTTATTTTTCCTTTAAAATATAGATAGACGTGTATTATTCGTAATTATTTCAGATTTTACACTCCACAAAATTCCGAGATAAGGGGGAACGGTATTTTTTTGACATTTTTGATTTTAAGCCAAAAACTTCGTGACATGAACCAAAATAAAAATCTTTTTTAAGATGTGCAAATGAAGCCCTTTCATATGATACGCCCCTCGATATAGTAGTCTTACTTTGAAATTTTGATCACCCATTTCAAAATAAACATTTTTTTTTCATTAGCGATGATGTTGAGTAAATAAGATCTAACACTATTCCAAGTATCAAACCGATAGCTTCAGTGGTTCCTGCAATATATAGGTGTGACAGACAAACAGACAGATGAAGTCTCACCATAAGGGATCCTTTTTACGTTTTAGGTATGGATAATTTTGCGAGTATGGAAGTATATTATTCATGGAAAGACGCTTATAATTATTGTACCCATCATTAAAAACAGATATATTATTATGTAAAACATACACGTATATGCCATCATTTGTAAATATGTTTTCCCAATGTTCGTATATTCCTGTAAATATTAACGTTTTATGAGAAATTGTGTTTAAAATATACATATATTTTTGCCTTTGACTGTAGGTACCTATACATCGTACTTAGATTGCAATATCTAAGTTTTCATAATACCCGCACACCGCACATTTACGAGGGATGCCTTTTAAGTTTTGTCGTTTGAAGAAAAAACCCAACTAGAACCTATAGTACTTTTTATTGTTTTTCAAAGTATTCACCACGTAGCTTAATACACTTTTCTATCGCTCAAACCAGTTATTATAACATTTATTCCACTCTAAAGTGGGGGTGTACAAAATGGCTGACTTGAAAGCGTCGATTGCTTCTTCACCGGACTGGAACCTTTGACCACGAAGACTTTTCTAAATTTTAGGAAATGTAAAGAAATCGTTAGGGCTTAGGTCAGGACTGTATGGAGGATGGTCAAGAATTTCTACTTTTTCCTGCTTCAAATACTCAATAGTTTGACGAGCGCTGTGTGAGCTTGCGTTGTCGTGGTGCAGGATGATGCGTCGCTTTGAGTTAGATTTTCGAAGTTCGGCGATGACTTGTGGTAAACAAACTGTGGTATACCACTCTGCGTTAACCGTTCTACGATCTTCAAGTGCAATAGTCGCAACATGGCCGGTTTTTTCAACGAACGTGGCCACCATTTTCTTTGAAGTGCTTCGAAAACGAACAACTTTAGTCGGCTTTGGCTCGTCTTGAAAGACCCACATTGTAGATTGTTGTTTGGAATCAGGATCTTAGGCATAGATCCAAGATTCGTCACCACTGATGATGTCGTAGACGTGATTTGACTCTAATCGGTTGAACCTTTGCAAAGTTTTCTTACACCATATGACGCGGGCCGCCTTGTGATCGTCGGAAAGCAGATGCGGTACCCAACGGCAAACTAGCTTTCTCACACCAAGCGCTTCATGCAAGATCTTCTGAATGGTTTTCCCTGAGATGCCTAATAGAGTCTCTATCTCTCGATACGTCACATGACGATCTTCGAGAATTAGATGTCTCACAGCAATGATGTTATCTTCAGTGAAGGCGGATTTTCGGCGTCCTTCGCGAGATTTGTCACTAACACTAGTATGTCCACGCTGGAATTCTAAATATCAGCGTTCGACAGTCCGCAGACATGGGGCTTCATCACCGAACACAGATGTTAGCTCTTCAAAACACTGATGCCGTGTCAGGCCTCTTCTAAAATTGTAGAAAATTATTGCACGAAGATTTTCCTTAGAAAGATTCATTTTCGTACGTAACCTGACCTGACAGATTGAAATCGACGCTGTGACTAAACAATAGCATTAATCCTAATACTTTCAACTGTTTTGAGATTCAAAATTAAACACATTCGAATATTCCAAATTCAAAATTGCCGGGAAATATGGAAACGACAGAACTTAAAAGGCAGGCCTCGTATCAGCACATAAGTGGCTCGTCACGTATATCACTCAACAATAGGCATGATGGATGACAATTTTTTTTTTTTAAAATACCCTATAATGTACTTTCGGGTCTTGTATTGCCGAAAATAATCATATTTTTTTTGTATTAAATTTACAATTAATAGCAATATTTTCAATTTTTAAAATAGAGTTTCAATTTCGTTCCAAAACGAAGGCTGGTTTGTTTTTCACGATTTTACTACGAAAGAGAAATATTGAATTAACAGTGCCCCGTATCGATACTAAAAGTGTTAATTTACAGTCAATATTTATGTTATAAATGCGATTTTAAGTTAAAACTAATATAACAGTTTTCCTGCAACTTTTATGGTGAACATTTCGTAATAAACCTGGCGGTATGTATTTTTGGTGTGGGAGAAGTCCCTTTATTCTATATTTAGGTTATTAGTGTAATTATATCATGCCAATTAGATCTCTATAATATTGTTTTAGAGGTTAGAGACCTTAGACTTTGTACCTTGGTCAGATTAGTGAAGCCAAAAAAAAAAATAATGGGCTGTACTCATTTATTATCTTTACTATGGATGCAGAGATGATTATTATAATATTCTGCCACATTTTTATTAGATTAAAAATATTTATTTCATAATAGTACATTGGTGCCGATTCTGTTGTCACACACTAGACTAAACTAGACTAAATTTTAGTTTAGTCGTGTCTTTCCTATTCAGTGATCCATGAATTAAACTAAATTAGGTATAATTTGATAGAATATAATGGTTTTAGTTACTCAACTTAGTTTTAAACGTATTTTGCTATTCTGTTGTGCACAGTTTACGTCATTTATGCCTAATATTAGAAACTTCAAACTAAAATTAGATCAAAATAGTCGGCATCTAAAAGACGTCGATTAAAATAAAATAGAATAGACTAAAATAGAATGAAATTAATATTAAAATTAATATTAAAATAAATATTAGAATAAATATTAAAATAAACATTAATATAAATAATAAAATAAATATTAAAATATTAAATATTTTTTATAAATAAATAAAATTAAATAAATATTAATAAATATTAAAATAAATATAAATAATTATTAAAAAAATAATATGAATAATAATAAATAAAAAAAATATATTAACAAATATTAAAATAAAATAAATATTAAAATAAATATAAAAATTATAAAAAATTAAAAAATAAATATTAAAATAAATATTGAAATAAATATTAAAGTAAATATTAATAAATATATAAAAAAAAAAATTAAAATAAATATTAATAAATATTTAAAAAAAATATTAATAAAAATTATTATTTTTATTTTAATATTTATCTATTTATTTTTTAATATTTATTTTAATATTTATTTCAATATTTATTTTAATATTTATTTAATATTTATTTAATATTTTTTATTTATTAATATTTATTTTTGTATTTATATTCATATTTATTCTAATATTTATTAATATTTATTTTAATATTTATTAATATTTATTTTATTTTAATATTTGTTAATATATTTTTTTTATTTATTATTATTTATTTTATTATTTATATATTTTTTTAAATAATTATTAAGATTTATTCATATTTATTTTATTTTAACATTTTATTTTATTTATTAATAAAAAATATTTAATATTTTAATATTTATTTTATTATTTATATTCATATTTATTTTAATATTTAAATGTATTAATATTAAAATTAATATAAGTATCGTAGCCGGAGAATTAGTTTAGTTTAGTGTAATCAGATGAACAAGAGAATTGTTTTCAACTAACATGATTTGACCAATGAAAACCTCACTATCAACTCAATTTAGTAGCTGTCGAAATCAAATTAAGCACTTAATCATTGTTGACACCACTAAACTAAAATTTAGTCTAGTTTAGTGTAGTGGTGACAACAGAATCGGCACCATTGTACTACTATTAGTTATGACATTTCTTAAGATTTAGTAAGTCAATGGTGTCGATTCTGTTGTCACCACTACACTAAACTAGACTAAATTTTAGTTTAGTGGTGTCAAACGATGATTAAGTGCTTAATTTGATTTCGACAGCTACTAAATTGAGTTGATAGTGAGGTTTTCATTGGTCAAATCATGTTAGTACAAAACAATTCTCTTGTTCATCTGATTACACTAAACTAAACTAAAATAATTCTCCGGCTACGATACTTATATTAATTTTAATTTTATTTTATTTTAATATATTTTTATATTAATATTTATTTATTGATAAAAAATATTTAATTTTTTAATATTTATTTTAATATTTGTTTAAATATTTATTTAAATATTTATTTTAATATTTGTTTAAATATTTGTTTTAATAAATATTTAAATATTTTTTTTAATATTTATTAATATTTATTTCAATATTTATTTTAAAATTCATTTAAATATTTTTTAATATATTTTTTATTTATTAATATTTATTTTAACATTTATATTAATATTTATTTTAATATTTATTCTAATATTTATTTTTATATTTATTAACTGTTATTTTATTTTAATATTTTATTTTTTAGTATTTTTTATATGTATTTTATTATTTATATTAATATTTATTGTTGTTATTTATTTTAATATTAATTCTAATATTTATGTTAATATATTTTTCTTTATTAATATTTTTTTTTATTAATATTTAATTTATTATTAATATTTTTTTTAATATTTATTAACATTTATTTCATTTTAATATTTTATTTTTTAGTATTTTTATATGTATTTTATTATTGATATTAATATTTTTTTTTGTTATTTATTTTAATATTAATTTTAATATTTATTTCATTCTATTTTAGTCTATTCTATTTTATTTTAATCGACATCTTTTAGATGCCGACTAATTTGATCTAATTTTAGTTTGAAGTTTCTAATATTAGGCATAAATGACGTAAACTATGCACAACAGAATAGCAAAATACGTTTAAAACTAAGTTGAGTAACTAAAACCATTATATTCTATCAAACTATACCTAATTTAGTTTAATTCATGGATCTCTGAATAGGAAAGACACGACTAAACTAAAATTTAGTCTAGTTTAGTCTAGTGTGTGACAACAGAATCGGCACCAATCTCTGGTTACATAAATTACCTTATATTACTTTATATCCACAGAGAAATTGAATCTCAACAACTGCCTTTTAAAACTTCTAGTAATAATGTTCTGTATTTGTATAGTGAATAGATTGAATGGTGATAAAAAGTGTACCATTTTAACTAGTTTCACAGTTTGTTGTATTGGCGCCATTTTGTGACGTCACTACGGTGTAAATAAACATCTGTCTGTAGGTATAAAAGTGAATCATTGTATAGTTGTTGTGTAGTTGTTTATTTATACCGGATTGACGTCATTCACTCTGATCAGTGTTTATTACAAAATGGCGATTAGCTGTATTTAATAAATTTAATTGCTTAAATATCATCAAAATCTCTCTATTATTATGAAAATGAAATGCATTTTTGGAATCAGTGCAATCTGTTCTAATATTCAAAACTACAGATCCATTGGGTTATGTTGCAGTCATCATGCCTATTCAGAATAGGAGAAAACACTATCTTGATTGAAATGAAACTAATTTTACGGATTATATCGCGGTTTAGTTTCATTTCAATGTGTAATATTCGTGTAAATATCAGAAATCACTATCTTGATTATCATGTATCAAATTCAAAATATCTTTATTATGCATTTTTTTTTCTGCAGTGCATCAGGAATGTTTGCGGAAGCCAGAGTGGACTGCTTTTATGCCACCATACGTAAAAGATGCGCGTCCTTGCTCTGCAGAGTTAGGGCCAGCCCCAATCGCGTCCTAGCAATGATAGCTGGCAGGCTTGACTCTTTCTACATGAATCATTGCATTAAGATGCATGTGGAAAGGGTTGAGCAAACCCGTATTATATATTAGAATAACTAACACTTAGTTTTTAAGCTTTTACTAACAGTCTTTGTAATTATATATTTTCTTTTATGGGTCTTCAAGACCTGTCAATAAATGAATAATAATAGGCCTAACGACTTACATATTGTCAACTTTTTTACAATTACCACCACCGTGTATCGCTATTATATTCACAGAAGTAGCAATCAGATGTGTAGAAAGTTAATTCACTTAGTTGTTATTAATAGTTAATGATAGTCTTTATAGCATTGATTTGGTATAACTGTAATGGTGCTATAAATGTGTTTAAGTAAATAAAATAATAAAAATTAAATAAAAATATTATCTTATACGATATTAGTTAGGACACGAGAATCCGATACAAGAGACAAGAACGTGATGTATAGACTACTTACCTACCAATCACACCTATTTGCCTCCAAATTTTAATACACTGAGTAGGCAGAAATAACAGAGGCTTTATGATCTCGATATCTTTTACTTCTTTAGACAATATATACTTCTTCTTCTCAAGCATTCCTACTCGCATATTCCCTTCAGATACGATATTTAATCGTAATTATTATAAAGCCAGTGCATAAACACATACTTCACGTGAACTAAATTAGGAACGGGCTTTCTATTTCAAATCGAATTCACTTACTTAAGCCGCTAGGCTATAAGCTATTGCACGCTTACATTTTTGACGAGTAGCAAGCAATTTCAGAAGATTAAAACAATTTCTATGAATCATTCCATACATTCTGCTTCTCAGATACATATATCTGCTTTAACCAAAAACGAGGGGTGTTCTAAGATTGATGCCTATGACTATATCATCGTAGCGCTCCAACGAGGGACGGATTTGAATGCGGTTGCTTTTTTTATTTGAAAGCTGGTTTAGTAGAGATAGTTCCTAGCTATTTTTTATGAAAATCGGTTCAGTCATTTGAAGACCATCAGCTCGACAATGGGCAGGCCACATCGCTCGAAGAACCGATAACCGATGAAAAAAGGTTTGCGAGTGGAGACCACGAACTCCCACTAGGTAAACTGACGAAATTGCGCAGATCGCAGGTAACCCGGCAGGGGGATGCAGATAGGCAATTGTCGTTCATTGTGGCGTATCAACGGGGACGCCTCTGATCAGCAGTGGACGTACTCCGGCTGGTGATAATGATGATGATGAATTTGACCAAATATTAAGCACCTGTTTTCATTACAAATTTAGGACGAGAATCGAGTATTAGTGTATTAGACTTAATACAAAAATGTTTCTTGTATAAGTTTCTAAATAATGCTGAACTTAGTACTTACGTGCCTACATATGTTCACCAACACAGAAATTCCAAAAAATACTTACATATTTGCATTCATTTAACGAATAACCGAAGTGTATGCATAACTCAATAAGAATTACGCTAATGTATGTATAGGAACAGTAAAAAAAAACAGTTGGGTTCTAATAGTTCGGGTCTTATAAAACTTTATTTTTTATAATAACTCTTGTTTGTTTCCTTTTCATTGCCCCGCGTGTACCATACACTAGTTTATAAGGATATCTCATAGCTATCCTTATAATATTATGATTAAATAAATTAATATGATGATTCATGAAAATGAATAAACATTAAACATTCGCAATGCTGTTTGGCGTATATGATTAAACATAGATAGATACAAACTTTATTAGAAAATTGAGAATTAATGATAGCTCTTCGTCGAATTCGGGTGTGATGATTTTATAGAATAGGGATACATTATACTCGTAGTTGATTTAACAACACTACACACACAGGGTTTTACGCACCAACTCGGCGTTGTTAGGTTTTTGGAGCTACCTAATTGGGAAACACCCACTACTTTTTATTGGAGTTACCCGACTGGACAAGCACCCGCTCAGTATTGGAGCAACCCGACCGAGAAATCACTCGCTCAGTATTGGAGCTACCCAACTAAGGAAACACCCGCCCAGAATTGCAACTAAACGACTATAATCATAATCATAAAGCATTTATTTCAAATAGGCTTAACGCTAGCACTTCTGAAAGGTCAATTTATTTTTTATTTTTAAGAAGCTACCACCGGATCACAACGCGGCCTCAACTGAGAAGATCCGGCAAGAAACTCAGCGGGCTTGTCATAATTTCACTTTTTTTTAAACAGTGTTTGTCATGTTACAATAAGATCAGCATCAGCGACAGTGTGACTTGCCGTTCAAAATATCAAATAATAGAGAAAACAAAAAACGACGAAAGTACAACAAACTAAAAGGCCAAAGGGATAGTAGCCGGACCAGTCCAACTGGAGAAGTGCTGGGATGCGGTAACATCTCAGTGGGCGAGCGCTTTCGTTGACTACTTCTTTCCAAAATTTGTGAATGCAGTTCAGAATACCTTAAAATGTTATGGATGGTCTCCTAGAAACGTTTTCCAGTAATTATAACGGTTATGGTACCTGCTCTTATCGTTATTGTTTTTTATGAAAAAAGTTGTCATTCTGCGAAGTGGATATTTTGAGAAGTGGACGTTTTACGAAGTAGACATTTTGCGAAGTAGGCATTATGCAAAGTGGACATTTTGAGAAGTAGGCATTATGTAAAGTGGACATTGTGCGAAGTGGCAATTTTGCGAAGTGGGCATTTTGCGAAACAGACTTTTGCGAAGTGGACATTTTGCGAAAAAGTAGTTTTTCGTCGAGTTGACACTATGCGAAGTGGGCATTCATCGTCAAAACCGATCTTATGACGCGAATGCTCACAATGAGCACACCCGTCCACAGCCCGAGGCATGCGTGACGAAACATTCGCGACGCACGCCTCGCCATATCTGTATGCGGCTTTATATCTGTTTATTTATGTAGTACTCGTACATACCTGCCAGTATACAGCATTCAGCGCACCTACTTATTTATCATACATCTGAGGTTCTAGTAGTCACAACAATTAATTGAAATAAAATAGAAAGCGCGTTATGTTATCAAAATACATATTAGTGCATATTTAAGATGTACCAACGGCGGGCATTCTAGAAAATTTAAATGGAATGAATCTAAAAATAATACCGTAATACCGGTATTTTTAAATCAACTATGTATACATGTATGTACATCCCTAGTATGAGATTTGATAGTAATAAATTACGCTGTATCTGAATTGTAAATGAATTCTCCATAAATTTCACAAGTTTCCTCTAGATTCCAGTAGAACCACTGGTGTGTAATGTATGGAAAGAAGACACGCTAACGGCGGTAAATTTTACTATGAAACTTCATACTAGGTGTACAGGGCAATAAGCGTCCTAAGTCAAAACTCAAGAACAAACAGCGTTGTTGCTAGTTTTAGTGCCTCACCAAATTAAATCACTTTGTATTAATGTAAGTTTTGCGTATGATAATAATGACTAAAAACTTCAACATGGTCTAAAATTATGCAGTTATTTACTTAATTATATTAAGCCATCGAGCAATTGAAGGAATCATGAAAGTAATACGTGACCAGGTTTGATATTTGTGTAGGTATAATATTTATTATTACTAGTTATAATTATATATTTCATAGAGTTCGTACACTGCACGAAGGGTAATTGCAAGGCCACGCTTAATCGGGCAAAACTTAGCTAGACGAACCGTCCGATTGAATAAGATAAAAAAGAGTAAGCCTTGGAATGGAATGTATAGCTAAAATTTAGAATGGGAACAGGCGATCCCCATCTCAAAGCTAGTTATGATATTATTAAATTATATAAATCATTGCCTACAAGCATGTTACTTTTTTTGGATCCGATTGAATTTTTTAAACACTGTATATATTTATAGGTAGGCTTGCATCAGATTTTACACTAATTACTGTTTATAATTTTCATTCCATAGTTTATGACTTGACGGGACATTTAGTTTGGTAGATGTTCCCAAAAGCTTGTGGTCATAGATCTGCTAGATACTTATAACGTTACTTAAGACTAAAATACTGGAACTATGTTTTATAGACATACATATATAGTTCCAGTATTTAATCCTATAATTCATAGCCAATATTGTATCTTTATCTCCTACACATGAGTCGTTTAGGTGGAGCGATCATTTGAGAATTTTTCCCTGTTCTACGTAGTTTTGGATCGACTATACATGTCCACTTGAACAATTCATCTGTATATTAGCGTACAACCTCAAAGTAAAAAAGCCTGCCACATTTGCACAGTCAGTACTAAAAAACACGGTTTGCAAAACATCATAAATTTAGGCCATTCCCACTTTAAAATTGGATTTGATTAAAATTCTGAGGTTACAATAGTACCCTACAGAACCTTAAAGTCGACGATAACATTTGGAGTTTCAATAAATTGTTTATTGACCACGTTTAACTTCAGCAGTCGATACAGTTAGCTAAAACAAATGGTTTAGTATGCACCCCCAAATATACTTAAATAGATCATCATTTAAATAAACTCACTTTGAACAACAACACAGTATTAGAAAAACATCATTTAGACTGTGCTGAAACAAATTCTCGTTCATGATTCCTTTACTTTATGGAATGCATAACTAGTAATAAAGCACGACAAAGGTCATATTATAGCTATAAATGAATATTGAAACGAATAGTTAATGTCATGTGTCGTGCTTTATTCACAACAAAGATGTCCCAAAAATGTACTTAAGATTCATAAATTTCGAACTTGGAACAAAAAATGTTATTTACTATTTTCGAAATTCTAATCCAAGTTATACTTTTAATGTTTTGGTATAGCATTCGCACAAATGAGTAAAAGAAAAATATAGGACTGCTCTATTAACTTATAGGAGTACTATTAACTTATAGAAGTAGTAACCCACTCAATACTACTTATTTTTAAAGTTTATGTAGGAATAGTTTCTAATAATGAAAATAGCACAGGTATAATTAGAAGTAGAATTGGGGTCGATCATAGTCAGCCTCGTTTTGAAGCAGCGTTGATTATGACTTAGTAGGTACATAGTTTTAGAGATTAAATAAATCAAAAACTGCCTGCCTAAATAAGAGATGCACGCGCATTTGGGACCAAAAGCTGCTACATTTGGTTGCATACTTATTATTACTTTGACAAAGTTAAAAATCTTTACGAAGAGGTAAATTTCGTCGTAATAAATGTGTAGTGTTAATTAATTTGAACAGCACAATTTCAACGAACTTGGTCTATCGCTAAAGCGACTTGTTATCAAAGGACAGCAAAATTCCGTTGCGAAACAGGTTTGTGAAAAATAATAATATACTATCTGTCCCGCGCAATTCAGCCCGCGTAATTTTCTGAGAAAATTTCTTAAATTTTTTTTTAGTTATAAAAGCCTGATAGTATCGAACTCAAAAATAAGAATTATCCAATTTGGTGCAGTCGTTCGGAAGTTAAGTGCGTACATACATTTCGCCGATTAATTGTTATTAATAGATTCATTGCCGTACATTTTTTTTTACTTAAGCACATAGTATTGGAACATCTGTTGAATAGCAATTTCAGAAAGGGTTTATAGTGACAACGTTTCAACTAATTTATAAAAGTATTAGATAGCACCTTTCTAAAACTGCGGCAATAAAAGGCAAGCATTCTTAGGATCATTCCAAAAGATTTTGTGGAAATTAAAGATTATCATTGTGTGCAGTTAGTAAATGGTGCAAGAACATTCAGCAAAAACACATAGTTTTTAATATTAATAGTGTACAATTATGCTGATTGTACTAACCACTTAGTGCAGATATATAGGTACTAATATAGTTATCTACATAATGTAATAGTGACGGCTACTACCATCAACATCGCAACTGAATTTTCTTACATTATGTAGACTATCAAAATTTGCGACCATAATAGTATTAAAGCAAGCTCTCACTAATTATCAGCATTGTGTCTTGGTGATGTGTATGAATATGTGTCCCATTAATAAGTAGAAATTTATAAGTAAGTATAAATAAAATTTTAAAGTGTTGCAACATTTTGTGTCGTACAGAACTGGAATGATGGAGATGTTGGCAAGCCCATAATAAATATGAATTAAATAAAAAAAAATGGATGTACTGGCTGTCCCGGAAAGGGTATATCAAGCAGATATATTATCATTGATTACGATCACCCCGAAAAATAATGCATACGCTGAATATGTGAAAATTAGAAATAAAACAATAATATACTTTAAACTGGGCGCAAGTAGCCCTACTACCTGGACTTGTGCAGCCGATTTTTCATTACTTAACTTTCAGTTTAATACAGAGCATAATTTAAAGTTTACTGCAAGTACTATAAGTCTGACCGCAACCGCTGTACCGCGCCTTAGCTGACCGAGGGGCGAGACGGGGGCGAAACAGTAGACGCATATGAGTCGTACGTTAGCAGTTGTGCTATATGATTATTGATTTAGATATTTTATTAATATATCAAGATTGTCATTTTCTAAGTGGCCGAATAATTTAATTAGTCAGTGTAATTTATTTACCTAATAAATAGTTTTTAAATTTTTGGTTTGAATTATTATTGTCAGACACTTTTTCTTGTAACAAATTGCTACAAAGATTTTATAAATTCAAGAATTAAAAATTCATTTCATTTATATTGGTTCTTTATTTGTTCTTATAAATCATATTGGACAAAAACAGGGTTGGATATAATTATACTCGTAAAGATGCAGCTTAAAAAAAATGTGCGTTGATATCGTAAGATCTGTCTGACACTACGAATCTCATGTCAGTCCATGCTCTTTCCTTCCCACCTGCCTACCTCCCCGTGCATACCTAAGGCGCGGTACAGCGGTTGCGGTCAGACTTATAACTGCCGCCATTACGATTTATTTAATTATTATTATAATTATTATCTTGTAAGTTATGTGTAGATTTCGATACAAAATCTATAACATTAATTAACTCCAGGCGCGGCTCTCATAAACATTAATTAACGTTAATTCTCATTTATTTATTATATTATTTATGATTATTTCTATTCTAACAGCCGTTTCTGCTTATGTTACATTATTGAGTACGAGATAATCAATATCTACTCACTTCCCTTCGAGTGTCGAAATAATCCGATTTCAAACATTTTATTAGTGATGATCATTAACGCCAACCGTCTTATTACGAAAAGCAGTTTAACGTTAAACCTAGGTTTAAACTCAGGAAATTGTTCCTTAAACCTGAGTTCATGACAATTTTGAGTGCCACATTTTAGGACTGATAACTGTTTAAAGTTCTTTTAAAGATTTTTAGCTTTTATGTTACACTATGTATCATCACTGGCTTGATACCCCTTATGTGGGACAACCTATAAATTTTTAGCAGCTATTTAAACAATGATATGTCTAGAAACGATGCAATATAATTTTTTGTTTATATTTGACGCCGCAAACCAAATGTAATGTAATAAATTTTCTTGTAAACGTTTGATTTCTAACTTCCATCCATTATGATATTTTAAATAGTAATACATAATATAACAAACAGATTAAATAATAAGTAGCTTTTGGGTTAGTTTATACAAAATAACTGTAATCACTTTTATATTAAATTCTTCAATAAATATATTTAAAGGTAAGTATATTAAAATGACTTCTAGTCTCATTCAGTAATCTTATCATAGAAATTGGGCATTTTTAGGGTTCCATAATAATATCTAACAGTAAAAAGGCATCTTATGGTGCGACTTCGTCTGTCTGTTCATGTCTTTATATTTCAGGCACCACTGATGCTATCGATTTGAAACTTAGAATAGTTTTAGATCTTACTTACCCAACCCCATTACCATAATTAACGTAATAAATGTATATCTATACTTTACAGAAACAATAAGTTGGTACAGTTTTTTAGTATGTTAGTAATCCTAAAAAAGCCACGACAGACAAACTTAGTTTTGGGGTTTGTTTTGGTATCTGAGGTGTTAGACGAATAGTAAAGAAGGTATGTAACCATCGGTGCGCGAGTCCGACTCGCACCTGACAGGTTTTTCTGTTTTATTATTAGAAATGTTTTACTCTTTTTTATGCTATAATAATGATAACATTTTATGCCACAACTGGCTTAAATGCATGCAGCTCTCCTGTATCCGGAGGTGAGCAGTTACTGCAGCCTATGGAAGCCCAAAGCCAAGATGGTCACTTATGCATTTAAGACCTTGTATTTCAAAGTAATAGTGCTGGCTACATAGAGACTAATAATACAACGTCCTACTGACAAAAAAAGCGGTGCAATAAAAGTTTATGCCACACATCGCTTAGTCAACGAGAATTCCGCCTCATAAAGCTGGCTCACCAATTTTAATCTAGCGTTTTCGCGCTATCTCTCATTACAATTATGGGTAAAAGAAAGACTAGCATTACTTACATGCTTCAATTTTCGAACCCTAGGTAAGGCGTTGACATCATTATTTTTAAGTATGGATTGTAGCACACGCTCAACTATTGTTTAAAATCTAGTAATCGCGTAAGCAGATATTAGACAATCGCTGCTAAACAACATCCTCAGTACGGAAGCTCCAATATTTAAAGCGAACGTTTCCAATAGACCCTTATTAGGCAACTTAAAATAAAAGTGAAAATTTATTTTTTATTTAGTAAAATCTACCGAAAACATTTTTAGACGACTAGTGCTTGACTGAAATCGCACTTACCAACCAGATTGTAAATGGCGAATATGTATATCATGACAGGATCGCCTATTTCATTTGTGCAGTTAACAAGTACATAGTAACATCTTAAGGAACAAATATAAATATTTGTTGGAAATTATTAAATACAAAAAACTCGTTTAGATTGCAATAAAATATGTATAGACACATTATAACGAGCTTGCGGTATAAAAGTGAAAATAAAATGAAAATACCATAATGGAGGAAACTAATAAACTTGTAGCTCCAAATAATGTTTCATTGAGCATCTAAAACTAACGAATATCTACGGGATAAACTATACAGTTTAAAAAGTGGAGACAAAAACATATGAAAGTGGAGTCAAAAACATATGAACTTTTCCCAAGATAAATACGCTATTGGTATGTGTGCGTGATAGTGTCAAAGTCTGATATATAGGGTCGCAAACTTTAACAGCGAAATAGTGGAACACATACCTGCTGATCCCAGAAGAACATCGGCAAGTTGTTGACCCGCGCGTCATTGCGGGTATTGAGGGGTTGTTGCATCCACATTAGATCGTTAGACGACTGGCCCCACAGCACGTCAGTCTGTAATGCATTACCTATTGCTTAAATATAGTTACCGAAAACATTATTAACCCAAACTTTATTTACAACAAAATATTGATTTAGTCTGTTCAGGGCTTGATAACGTTACAAAAACTAATAGTAAAAAACATTACATACTGTTAAATTCATTAATATATAGCTGAGTAACATTAATTTGATGTTACTGGATATCATTTCAAAGATAATAATAATAACATTATGTGGTTCTAATAACGTTAATACATCTGACTTTATAATGTTACGAATTATTATTAACAATATTAATTTAATAAATATTAATGGGGTCGTATATCGATATACTATACCAACTAGATTAGCTGTCACGACCCGAAAAGTGGTCACGTAAATAGAGCTACGGAGACGGCTGTCGCTCTATTTCAAATTAGTACGAGCCGACAACAGGATGTATCGAAATTCCTTATTGCGCGTTTATAAACTGTCCAAATAATATAATACTTATCGTAATACTAAAATTGCAGATGGAGATTTTTTTTTCGTTTCGTGTTCTTATTACTACTAGTTTAAATAATAAATATAAGTAAGATATCATTATAATACGAAATAAAAATTATTTATTTGATATTTTCTCCGCTAGAGACTGACAAAATTAATGTTGCCGATAGGCGTGTCGCCACTGTCTATACGAAACTGTTAAACTACACGTCATTACCATAATAAAAAAGTTAGTTCTCATTTTTGCCACCAGCATGGATAAGTTTGTAAGTCAGTACACACACAATGGAAACACACCTGTTTTGAACCTTATTTTATAGTGGTTAAGATTTTCTTTTAAATGAGTACATTTTTGTTTAAGTCAAAACAACTACTTTTTTTCGTATAGCTTTGGCGGTTCTATTGATTTTTCTTTGTCTCCGATGTAAAGGTTTTATGTGCCAACATTACTAAATACAGAATTGGACTTTATTACTACATGTGAAGGCTTCTATTAGTCCGACGTTCCGAATTATTTAAAACTATTTTCTACAATTTCTAGCTACGTGTATAGTTGTGTAAGTATAATGTAACCGCGACCACATTTTCGATGTCATTTTGTACGTGACAGCTAATCTAGTTGGTATAGTATATCGATGGGGTCGTGCCTCTATTTGTTGTTTGTGACACCCTGGCCGTTACTCAATAGGTCGTGGGTTCGATTCCCATCTACCGACTAGATGTTATTTATCTAAGTATGTATTTAAAAAGGATATAAGTATTTTAATCAGTTGCCTGGTTACAAAAGTACTGGCTCTGCCTAGTTTGGGATAAAATCACCGTGTGTTGATTGTCCCTGGATATTATTAACGTTATTTCAAGCCCTGGCCTTTATAGCATTAACTATTGTACTACCCGTGCGCCATAAGTTGAGACTCGCGGAAGGCGACACACCGCCCGCTACCCATTTCACTTCCCTTCGAGCGCCCCCGTTGTACTGCAGGCAACGCCATGTTTGTCTGTGACGTACCGCGCGTCCCGCGCTCAGGTCTCTACTTATCGCGCACGGGTAGTATAGTAATAAGTATTTTCTGTGTAAATAGAGTCAAGGTTCAACAGTAACAGCTTTTTTAACAATACAAACACATCGCCAAGGGATAATCCACTTCATTAGCACACGAAACTATAATCAGACATGCGCGTCCCTTACTATATTACTTAAGTGACGAGATATTGCTCTGGTGTACGGCGGTTAGAGCACACAGTACACAGGCTGCTTATTACTTCGGCGACTAGCGATTTTGCGGCAGTATCGATGCAACTTACTGCTCTCGATTGTAGTGTTTTGAAATGACGCGTGTTAGCGACTGCAACAAGTCTGCATCGTATTTTAGGGTTACTTCAATTTTACAGCGCTGCTTTGTAAATCCATATAAATAAAAAAACGGGCGACAGTGCAAATTTAAAGTCACCTTTAGTAAATGAGTGTGGTAACACAATTGCCGACTATAAGAACCAAATCGCTATGTACGAAGATTAGTTTTAATATTGTGCCAACTCGACCAAGATTTATTCAGCCGCTAAATTGACCCAAAAGTGTCTTAATCTAAAAGTAACATCAATCTTAATAGTGAACATGAGCAGAGAGGCGAGGATTGTCCCTTGCAATATCAAACAGCGAAAAATACCCTAACCAAATAAGAAGAGAAGGGAAGACCGCAAATAAATCGTATTAGCAGTCTGAAAAAAAAAATGGAAAGGGCAATACAAACAGAAATGTTATTTTATTAGTTTGGTTAGTGATTACCATGGGCTGCGGCTGGTTAAAAGATTGTATCCCCATCTGTCCCACAGATCCGAACTGTACCGTTTCCGCGGGTGGAATATCGGGCACATTCATTTTCATTACCTAAAAATTAACAAAGCAAGCCTCATTACGTATAAGGCACTAGCCATGCGACTGTTATAAACAATTCTCGTTATGCACAAAGCCTACATTGGCTTTTTCCTATTCATATTATTATAGGAGATAATTGTATTAAAATATCGTCCTGGAGATTGTTAGTAATGGCTGCTGTTAGGTAAATTTAATATTTAAAAAGTGAATCACTTACGTCTAATCCTCGAGCAGTTTGTGAATTCAACATCCTGTCGTGGCTCTGTGGGTGCGTATCGAAACCGCCCGACATTGGGTACGGCGGCAGCATGTCCTAATAAGTGAACAATATAATATGAAAAAGGTTTGGTAATAATAATAAACTATGTACTTTGAAGTATACATTATTATATGCTGAAATAAAACTAACTAACTTATAAAACGAGTGTTGTTGATGTAGCATTAGGATGCTTGCAGTCATTGAATAGAATTGAATCATCATTATGAATCGATACTAATGACTATCTATACTAATAAACTGAATCCTTTTTGAATGTATATAAATACAATGGGTCACTGTTGCATCCTGACGTCCCTAACGGACCATAATTATACGAGATAGCCCATCTAGTGATTGACGAGTCACCACATGCCAAAATATAATTAGATTATTAACTATCGCAAGTTATCCATCTTTTTAAATAGCTCAGTGTCCATTGCATTAAGTAATAACTCGAAGGAAAACTTTCTAAAAACAGACATGCCTATGAGGTCCACTGCCATTTACTTGTAAGTTATTAGCCGCACTTGACACTAGATGTGTTACACATCATTCGTTCCACTAAATGGTGTTCTATTCGTCCTCACGAGACTACAAAAGGCCAGACATAAAAGCACGATTTTTCTTCTTCTTATCAACAATATTACATTTATCGATATTGGTGATAGATGACGTCACATAATTGTTAAATGTAAATCTTACCATGACAGCAAATGGTACTCCGGGACCATAAGAGCATAGTGGTCTCATGTTGGTCTCGCACGCTCGGCGCACCATCAGTGACGGAGTGAAGAACCCGGCCCTGTACCAGTTGTACATGTCTTTCGATGAGAATGGTCCTTGGATGTTTCTCTGAAACAACCATACCAAATTATAAGAAAGAAAAGCTTATAACCTTAGAGGAAGGATCTCTATAGAGTACGCGTTTGTCTATGGTCCCATTAAACAAAGCGTAGGCAGATTTTTCTCAACGAGGCCGGTGAATTGAACTATTTAAAGTTATATTACAAGAGTTTTATTGATATGTAAGTGATAAGTAGTAATAGGTTTGATCTGTCACAAGCGTAAATGTCGATAAATACAGCTGACGGTATAGTGCCTATTGTCGTGTACCTGTTACGTATATATTTGTATGTTCTTACCTGTGCCTACAGTTCTTACTTGCATTTAAGCATTCTATAGTACTTGTACTGATTTTTGTTCTGTGCTTATAACCCTTGGCGCTAGTATCCCATCAGTCGCGAGGAAAGTCACTACCTAACTTTAAGTCCTGAGTGCCCACCCAGGGGTGTAGCCACCATATCAATGATACGGGGCCCTGGGCTACAGATGTACCGAAAGTGTGTAAGCACTTAAACTCTTAGGCCATACCTTCATTAGGGCTCCTAAACAAATTTTGATGTAGAGCCCGTCTAAGACAAGCTATGCCACTGTCCCCACCACACTCGGGGCTTGCATGTCATAGTTTAGTTAGTGTAGTGTAACGTTACGAATGTCCTATCAGTCCAGTCTAAGCTATTTGCTGCGTTATTAATTATACGTAGGTACGTAGCTAAGGACTGGAATAGTTTGTCTGCGTCAGTTTATCGACCCGATAATAATGTAAGTATTTTCAAAACTAGAGTAAAAAGCTTTTAATAAGATAGTGTGCTTCTACATCCCCGATTGTATCCTTTCCGCCGCTTTCCGTGGGGTGGGTTTGTCCAGCATTAGCTTATTTTAAAAGAAGATTGATAAGCTCACCTTAGGATCTTCGTAATACCACTGCTCTGAGAGATTTGTTGCATTATTGCTATAGATAGAATTCCCAAAGCCACCGAGTGATGCTGAATGTTGTAATCCGTGCATAGGGAACATGTTGTTCGGTGTGGCGTGTTTCGGCATCGGTATATCGCTTAACGTTGACATCTATTGAGGACAAAAACAATAGTCTTTAATAACGAGGTCATAGTTTAATGTAAATCTACTGTTTAAATGATCTGAAATGTCAGCTACTTTTAAGAACTCATCAATTTAACTAAGTGATACTTAAGGTCCCTTTTGCTAGAGACCGACCATCCCAGGTAGGTACCACCGCAGGCAATATTCTGCTGTCAAATAACAATGTGTAAATACAACACCATTTTTTCAGTGTAAAGAGCAATGTAGAAGGTGGTATTACTGGGGCCAAGAGACTGACGACACACATGCAGAGGTGTAGTGCGAGCGAGCGCGCGTGGCGAGAGTTAATCGAGGAAAAACGTTAATATTAATAATATCCTACGACAATCCAAACACGGACATCTGATTGCAAACTAGGCAGAGCCTGTACTCTGGTAACCAGACAACCGACTTTTGTAAATTACAATTACACAAATAGATTAATGACATCCAGACACATGGTGGGTATTGAACCAACGACATATTAGGTAACAGTCAAGGTGTCTATTCACTAAAAGCCTGGTAAACATATTTATTAACATATTCAACTTACGGCAGAATTATTGGCGTTCTGTAAGAACAAGGAGTTGTTTCCGACGTTAGCGTTGGACATTCCCGGTACGCCACCAGTTTGGTACCCAGGTATACTGCCGGCCGCCTGCAGCGAAGCTGTAGCCATAGCGTTCTGCATTCCGGACGCACCCATGGACGCGCCCATGTTATTAGCCACACATGTATTGGGAAATACTGCCGGCGACACGTTCTGTAGTGGGGACCCCATGTTAGCGCCAGGTACGAGTGGCAACCCTAGCGATGCATTCAACGCTGTATTATTCATTCCGACCATTTGCATCACAGATGACTGCATGGGCGGCGCCTGACCTCGGGGCGATGGCATTCCCGGATTTTGTAGCACACTATTCGGCATTCCTGTGTTTGGGTTTATGCCAGAAGGCAATTGGTTCTGAAGTCCGCCCTTAGACATCCCCTGGGTTTGCATTGCACTTGACAGTCCGGCATTCTGCATGCCCGATGGTATTCCAGAACTTGTCATTCCAGCCTGTGACACGCCTGAATGTTGTATTCCGGTGTTCGGTATTCCATGTTGGGCCATCCCTGTGTTGTGCATACCGGTCTGTTTTGCGGACTGTAGTAGTCCACTGGACTGCATGCCAGGTGTTTGTTTTCCAGATGTATGTCCAGATTGCATTCCAGGTGTTTGGCGTCCAGCCGCTTGCATACTAGACGCCTGCATGTTCTGCTTGTTGACATTAGCTTCCATCGATAATCCTTGGTTGCCCATAACAGAATTTTGTTTATTCATTTGCATATTGACGTTTTGATGTTGTGGCATCGAGCTACCAGGTGAAGCTAAACCAGTGGGCATTCCAGAATTTGATAATGTTAATAGCGTATTCGCTGATGACGTCGACAGTATTTCCTTTCCATCAATGGCCATCCCAAATATTTTATCCACTAATATGTCCTCTGGAGATTTATGGCTTCCGTGATCACTAAACAACAAAATTATTAAATTTAGAGAATCAATTCACCAAGCACTTATTAACTAGATGAATAAGCGATTTGAAAATAATATACTCACATTTCATGCTTGCTGCTTTTAGTTTGTGATTGTTTGATATTATGATTTATGTGTATATTTTTATTAGAAATGTCACTGGCTGGCACAATATGTTGATGTTTTTGACGTAAACTATTGTTTGGCGTAATGATAACAGACTGAAAGTTCCCTCTTTCGTCATTCGCCTCGTCCATGTCCATGTTTAAATCGGATCGCATCATTGCATCAAATGTTTTGTAAATATTCTTCCCGGCATAGTTGTCCTCCTTTTGGGTGTTATTGGATTCTGGCGGTTCTGGGGCAGTCACTGAGTCTGGACTTTCAAGACTATCTTGTGAGCACTCCTCTTTGTGTCCGCTGGATTTGTTGTCCCCTTCAGCAGACCCAACACTTCCCTGCTGTAAATTGAATAATATTTGAATTGTCCGAAGTCCGAAGTGGATGCGGATCGCTAGTTACAAAATACTTATTTAATACTAATAGTATTTTAAGATTCTATGAACTCGTACTATATTTATAATACAGTCAGCTCCATATTAAATAAATATGGCAAATGGAAACATTCATTAAAATAATAAGAGTAAACTCTTAAGAGTAACTCTTGTGATTCTAAAACAGTTTATAGGTACGTTTAATAATGAACGAGTCATTTTTATTTTTTAAGACAGTTCCATCAAATTGGTCTGCTGCAGGGAATTCAAATGAAAATTATGTATATAGGACTATGTTTTCCAGAGCACACTTTAATACTACAAATACATACTCATCTTCATATCATACAGACTACTCATCATCATTACATATTTTTTATGGGACTAATCCCACCACTGTGACTCCTGTCAGCCAGGATCTACAGTGGTCACCAGCGAAGACACCGAGGTTTGACTCTCAGCAAGTCCACGCTAAGTTGTCTTGGAACCCGCAACAAATTTAATTAGAAAAGTATATAGGAGGAATTGGAAAAATAAAAATTCCACTTCCCTCCTTTGCAAAGCGGGAGACAAGTAAAAATCACACCGGTTGATAAAACGTCAGAACGAACGATTCTTACAGGTGTACCAACTAGAGTTAGTCCATCTGTAAGGCACCACGGAAGTTACTAGATTTAAAGGGACCTATATTTAGATTTCTACTAATAGACTTGTTTCCAGTAATAGGTATGGCAGAAAGCACAGAAATTTTCCGTAGTCGCCACAGTGTCCGAGTAATATACAACTCCGGATGTTATTTTCAAACTATTCAACATAACATTGCGTTCATTGCGCCAGAGAACTCACTCCCAAAGTATATGATGCGCAATTTGTTCGAACTCATTATACACCGTAGAACATTGACAGAGAGGTGAAGACACCAATTTAAAAGAGATAAGTTTGCTTTTAAGTTGGTCGGTTGGTGGTCTACTTCTATCCACGGTCTATCAAGCCGCTCACGGACATCTGGCAAAAATAAATAAAGGTGCCGGCCCTTTGTGGACGCATCCCATCTGGCTTGCCATCATTACATTTGGCGTCGTCACGATCAGCAATATTAAGTTAGCTGTATTTAAAACTTTACTAGTATGTACATTGCTAACATGTCGGCCAGAAATTCTTAAACCTTGATAAATTGACAGCTATGTATTAATATAATAACACTGTAATACCTTATTAAATTTTACTTCGCTTGCATCAAATCTTTTTGGAGATAATTTTTTTGCTTTCTCTGAGGCCCACCACTCATCAGATCCTTCTTCAACTGTTTTTGACCTCACAAAACTACCATGGGTGTGCGATCTTGTCAGCGCTGCAATAAAACACGTCCAAATAAATGTCTAGCTGCTGTCGTCTATACATCGGTTAAGGATGGCGTGAAATGCTTACGATGTGATGTTTCCTGGTTTTTCGGTAAGTTAGAGTCATCATTGCTATACCCATGGAATGCGCCAGATGAATCGAACGTACCACCACTACATTCTGCGTTGTCAGCAGCCCTGTTGGATAATACAATACATAAATAACAAAGTAAAAATAACAAATTCACTTTTTTTATCATTGACTTTACTGTGCTGCTTTATATTGTCACATCTTGACGACAGGCTGCATACTTAGTCTTCACGTCTGCATTCCTAAGCAAGGTAATCCAAGAGGCCACTAGCTAGGTTCTCGTAGCCCTGTCAAAATACCTAAAAGTATGTATACAATTTAAAAACTCGGAACAAACACGCACACAAGTAAATAACCGACATAGGATGATATATTTAAAATAATTTCCGTGTAAAATGTAAATTCTCTCGCGAATAACGCGAAGTTATACTGTAGTGACGGCTGAAAGCCGACGCTTCGCTCTCTGTGGCAGGCGCAATGGTTCCTCTGACACAGGTATACGTAACGGTATTAGTACCAGATACTTGGTAGTACAAAAAACTCAGACTAGTAATTCGATCAGTAGAAATTCCTCACCATTCTGGTAAGTTTTCTTCGTTTTGCGAGTCACTACCACCCCACGTGCGGCGATTTGTAATCCAGCCCTGTGACTTCTCACCGCTGGGCCTGTCACCCCTGTCGCGTTCTAAAGGAAACACAATCTATAAAACCACTCGTCACTTCACAAGAGAATACACTGCAAAAAACAACGCGTCATTTAAGAACATTCTCTACATGTGGTACAGTGCGATTCAAACTTAACGGCGGCCGTGAAGTTAGGCTCAAGTCGCTGCGCAGTAACCAATTTAAGGCATCAGCGGGGTAATGTTGAGGTGAGATGCCGGGGCACACCCGTGAGTACAACTTAGATTAGTTGGTTGTGTGAGTTTGTCATCCATACACTGCACACATACGCTACTCGGGTTACGAATGTACAGTCGAGCTCATATTCATCGTTATTGTTTTCTTTATGTTATTTATTGTTGTTAATTCTTTGTAACGTGTTCTGTTTTGTTAGAACCATTCCACGTGGATGATATAATATTTTGGAAGGCAACCAAGGAAAATGTTATATAACGTTCCGCAGTTTATGAAAAACGAGGCTTCGACCTGACAAGTTATTGTCTTTTAACGGAAATATGAGGTTTTGACCTGACATCGTCGTTTTCGTTATTGGCAACATCGTATTTAAATTTCGCATCAGTTTTACATAGTATAAAACAAAGTCGCACCCGCTGTTTGTACGCTTAGATCTTTTAAACTACGCAACGGATTTTAATGCAGTATTCAGCAATAGCTAGAGTGATTCAAGAGGAAGGTTTATATGTAGGATGCGCGGGCGAAGCTGCGCGGGTCTGCTAGTATTTAAAAATAGCAAAACTATATATCTCTCTCTTTCTGTGTATCCACGGACCGGTGCGTGCGCTTTGTCAATTTAATTCTGCGTAATTTATTGTAATTCTGCGTATCAATTATTGTAATCAGTAAAAGTGAGTGACTATTAAAGCAATATAGGTACAATATTTGTAGAGAGTTTGATTGCTACACCCAGGTATCTAATGGAAACATAAGAATCAATCCGAAAAGATCATTTGCAACTAGAAGTGAAGTCCACCAAAACGATACATTAAAAAGTCCTATCAGCAACTTTAGATTTACATAATTATCTTATTATGTATATTAATATTTGTGAAATTGCAGCATTTCACAAATCGCCATAAAAAAACGATTTACCTAATTTATTGTCAACTTGACTGTACATGCGCGAAGACGCAAATGCACGAATTTCACAGCCGCCTTTAAGTTTGAATCGTATTATAATAAAGTGATTACATAAGACAATGAGATTAGATATGTATACCCAAAACCAGATATAAAGTCATTTTTTGTAATCAAACCGGGTACTTCAAAACAAACCTAAATTTCTTCACCAATACAAGATGAAAACTTTCCATTTATCACCACACACACGTAAAACATCCAACTGATTCAGAAAACTAGTTAAACTACTGAAAATATAATTAAAATCTTAAGATATACGAATAAATAAAATATTTTTGACATGAGAATGCCACAGATAAAATATGTCAATATATAGAACACACACTTTGTCTATGGAAATTAGTGATGTCCAATATTTAAAGATCTAAATCTCGATATTGAATGATTTGAAATTGATCCACAATCAATCATTTTATAAAATAAAAAGTATTATATTAAACTCAGACTAAACTGAGGTAGATTCAACATAAACAGTAGGTCCGCCGTCCCTATTTCAAAGTAAATCGCTACTCTGCCCACGTCTACACGGATTATATTATGTTGATTGTAAGATAATATTTTATATTACGTATCTAATTATTTATTTAAATAAATATCAATAAAATTGAGTGCCGAATATGAAAATGTATGCGGTTTGACAGGTTCCGGGACTTACGCCTTAGTGCTGCCACCTGGTGCACGTCATTTTTGAACACCCTCATTGTGTTATTCATAGTCATTCATTCGTCGCTTCGTATCGATGTCGTACGTACTGAATGCTCTCTGGTGTCTTTTCTTTAACGAATTTGCTTTCGATTTTTGGTTTTGTGTTTGCTTTGTGATTTGGACCGTGTTTTCGATTGGACTGACGACTTATTGCTACGATCTAAGGATTTTGATACTCTCGATTAGATTTCAATTGAAGTGTTTGTGTGTATATAAGGTAAGATTTTATAAGATTATTTTAGTTTAAAGTAATTTATTTAAATTGGAAAAAAAATTATGATAAAGTAAAAAAAATACATTTATCAATACAATCAACAACAAATCGTTTAAAAAAATTCAATTCACATACATGCACTACAGGTTCTTTTTTCCATCCATTTTTTTTACATGTAGTTTTACTAAGTGTTGACGATTAAGTCTCCAAAGCTATTATACATTTGCACTGTCGTGCACTCATTTGTTTCAATGAGCATTATTTTATAAGCTTGAATATTTAATTTATAAATTATGTCAATACTTTTTATTAGTAATTACAACAAGTCAATAAATCCATTTATTTCGTTTGAGTCCAAAATATAAATGGGTAATTACCCGGGTGGAACTCACGAGTGGGTTAAAACCCATTATAAATCAGTTCGCTCCACACACTGGATGGCTTGACAAAATGTATATAGATTTCACTCTGTTGAACCATCCAGTGGGTTGAGCTCAATTGGTGATAATCTTCGGAGTCTCTGCACGTTCAGGGTGTGGGCCCTAAGACGCCCATAGAGTATGGTAATGACTCCGGCGGGGTTGCGACCCCTATCACCCCACGTCCCCACAGGTACCAGGTACCTTTTAAACTTTTTTCCCGTGAGAACAAAATAAAATGGGTGACTTTATTACAAGAATTATAAGTAATCACTAAATGTGTTTTTAGTGCTTGAAGATGAGCGAACCTCGTCCTGGGCCGGAAGATGGAAGTTACAAAATGGTTCGCAAAAATCCCAAATGCTACCCTTTGACGTATTATATTCAATCTTCTAGAGAATAAGTAAAATTGTTGTACACTCAAATTAACATTTTAATACTGACGCATTTGTTAATTATTTTGAATTAAAGGGTTTCGAGTTGTTATTTGTTTAAATAAAGGTGAAATTATCAATAAAAATAATTCACAGTAATAATGTATTCTTTTTAATCCTACCGTTGCTGACATAAATATCGATACTGTAATGGATTTATCCTCAGAGTAATTAGAATAGAGCCAGTATCGCGTCGATTCCCCGAAAAAATTTTTCGTGGCACTTTTGCGGGGTGCGGGAGGCGAAGTAAACACACCCAGATACAATTTCACGCACTATAATAAACTCGCAACACATTCAAAAAGATACGCACACAAACAAAGAATGACCTGAACATATGAACAAAATTTGGCAGAGGGGTTAGCGCATCATGCTCTCTCCAGTGGTATCTCCTCTAAGGGATTTATCATACATCTATGATGTGGTCAGATTCACTCGTTCATGAGGCGTCACCTCCCTAATATTGTCGATGGTTGCAATACCGCCATGTTTATTTACTTTTTACGACGGAATACTTGAATTCGAGTATATGTATATTACGAAACACGGCGTTTACTAAAAGCTAATATCAACAAGTACGTCAGGCGCACATGAGGAAACTCCTCCGCACGAGAAAGCGAGTAAAATACAAGCACTGCTCCTTTTGAACAATCAGTGGCAACAAAATATTATACATAACATACCCCATTTCTCGCCTTGCCGGGATCTTCCCGGCTCTGAAGACCGCCACTCTCCGCCCTCGTCCCTTGACTGTTGTTGTCGCCAGTTAGTATTTGTTCCTCCCTGCCGTTTACTATACAAAGATACGTTGACAGTTTAGAGTTCCCAATAAAGCAAATCACGAATACACTATTTATACGTATATAATATATCTTATGAGAATAAAGTTCATAACCCAATACATACCTTCTATACATCTTATTTGCCCATTCTGTCTGATCTACATTGTTTCTATTGTTGACACTATTATTAGTCCAAGAACGCATTGGACTGCCCTCGTCCTCTGCACTTCCACTATAACTTGGTAGTCTGGGATTGGTTACATTCCAAATTGCTCCTCTACAAAAAGAAATATAAAAAACTATTTTTATGCAGCTTGGTGATGAGAAGAGCAGACCATTCACCTGAGTGTAGACGATATGCTTGCTCATAGTTAGTTACATTAAACTCCCAAGCAACACTGAGACATTAGTCTGACATTCATCATCAGCTGGATGACATCCACTGCTGAACAAATGCCTGCCTGCCAAAAGGGGTACCATAATCCCCACGCTTTGCAGACGTCTTGGGGATCACAGTATAGGTAGTAGCTAATCCAAAAGAGAATCAAAGTAAATGCGGGAATATAGTACAACCAGTAAATCATCATATCAATAACACATTGAAATAATGTCTCACCACAGCTGACTAGTGAGATTTGTTATTAGAATTGATGATTCATTGTACCAATACCTATTTGACCTATTTTCACAGTTCTACTCATACCAGTTAACTACTTGTGTGAGTAGAACTGTGTGTATACTGGAAATTTGAACCAAAGAGATTGCTTTCTAACCTTTCCATAAACTATTTAAAAAAACCGACTTCAAAGTAAATTATCTAAAAAGCATAAAATCACGAAAATATATTGAAGTCGGTGTCAGATATGCTTTTTATGCTTTTTAGATAATTTACTTTGAAGTCGATTTTTATTTTTTTAAATAGTTAATTTAACACTTTTTAGTGACTTTTAATTTTGCAAAATAGGTATCAGCACTATCACGCAACTCGAACGTCTACATTACAGTAACTTACTGAAAACATAAAAAGTTTATATCTCTTAAACTACTGGACCGATTTTGATGAAACTTGTACTCTACCCTAAGTTGAAAAATACTCTAACTAATGAAAAAGAATTTTCAAAATCGGACCGGTAGTTTCTGAGAAATCCGGGGACAAACCTACATACATATGTATGTAATGTATGTAGGTTTGTCCGCGGATTTCTGTTCTGTGTATACATACACTCATAAAATTTGGTAAATTTGTTTAGAAGCCCACATAGACTAACATATATTAGGGCTCCCACACATAACTGCGATGCGATGCGATGCGGCGAGAAACAAATGAATTTTCGATACAAGTTCCTGCAACTTGTATTGAAAATTCATTTGTTTCTCGCCGCATCGCAGTTATGTGTGGGAGCCCTTAATATAATAATAATATATAGTATATATATAAGCCGGTTAAAAAATTGAACCAACTCAAGAATGCAGACAAGCCATAGTGGTCGACTGGCAGTGTGTACATCGATATTCCGTGATAGGAAGCTTTTTTTCTGTTACTAGTAGTTAAGTATACTATGTATGTGCTTATATTTTAATAAAAAAAACTGTAGGAACGCTTGCTTCTAACCATTATTTTTGCACTCATTACGCAACTTTGACACAGAATAAATAATTCCTCCGCTGCTTTATTTGTTCAGGTGTTCATAACTGTTTCTTTCTGTTACCTCAATTTATTATTTCAATTTAAAAACAACTACATTAAGCACATTTTGCTGGAGTATTAAACAGCTGTTGCTCCTCTGTTATTAGTTGACACTACTTTATACCGTCTCGTACCGTCGCTATTTCCTTCTCGCTGCTCCGCAAAAACTAAAGCTACTACTATGTCCACGAAATAACAAAGGGAGAAGACAACAATCTAAACTTTGAGCAGATATAATGACTCAGATAACAAGCTGCAGTGCAATAAACTGTTTATAGAAAGGTGCTCAACACCAGGCGAACGAACGATCGTCTCATTGTCGCATAAAAAACACAAATCTCACCTCCCAGTGGATGCTGAAGGTCGTGTATACCCCCCGCCACGGGACCTGCCACGTCCGTCGCTCATTCCACCCCGACCTGAGCCACGACCCAGCCCATATCTGTCAGTTGACGACATACCTCCTATAGGTGGGGCACTCCGCATGTTATCCCTCTGTAATCATTTAATACAGTTATCCATAAAAAAATTACCTCAATATGATAAATCTCAGAAGCGGAGCTGGTGGCTGGGGGTTGGTTTGTCAATTAATATTGATCATCAGTAATATCACTATCTTGATCACTATAATTATCCGCTTCCCTGTACTACGAATCTGAACGGAACTTGCCCACCCGCAAACCTCTTCACGCACCCTTCGTTCCAGAGACCTAAATGCGCATTTAGTGAAATTTTTCAAGTTATTTGCCGGGCACTCTACTAGGACATATCATAAACAACATTTATTAATTAATCCAAATAACACATTTCAAAAGATTGTTTTGAAAGATTGTTACTTCAAGTACTGTCTACATGCAGATATTATGTTACTACTGACAAACCTATAGCATCTTATTTGCAATAACAATTATTTCAAGTAACATCTACAAGTATGTCATATGTGTATAGGAAAGGTGTATCTTCTTTCATAAAGATATCTATTATTTTTTATCTGTTACGATAAATACACCACGCGCCTAGTGATCCCAATGGACCATGTGTTTTCAAAGGTGGAAATGTAAGATATAGGCGATGTGACTTCAATTCTGGAAGAAATGAATGAATAAATTAAGCCACTTTTATACAAAAACCCTTGAGTATAGGCTAATTAAAAACCTGTTGTGAATAGGGTATAACATAAAGTGATATTGCATAAAGAGAAGCGATGTATGTAGTTGTAGTGTAGAATGTATATAAGGAGAATGCTGCATTACTGGAAGCTGTGAGTGATAGGGTCAGGGCCACTTTCATTTTCGACAAAAAATATAGGGTACCTACACTTAGATGAGTGCACTGGCACAGGCCATACTGAAGAGCTGCGGGTATATACCGACAGCTCCAAAACTAAGTCGGGCACAGGCGCTGGCGTGTTCTCAGAGGACTTAAACATACAACTCTAGTAGAGTTGTATGTTTAAGTACTACTCAAACATACAACTCTAGTATAGTTGTATGTTTAAGTAGAGTAGAGTTACTCTACACACCATTGGGTAAATATAACACCTGTTTTTCAGGCAAAGTGCATGGGTATTCTGCTCCAATATGCTGAGATCTCCACCAGCACAATATCAGGGTGGTCTCTGACAGCAAGGCGGTCCTACAAGCTCTTAACAGCAACACAACAACTTCGAGTCTCATACAAGAATGCCACTTAACCTTAAACAAGGTAGGTAATACTAATCAGCTTAACCTGCAATGGATCAGGGCACACAGCAGAGCCCGAGCCAATGAGGCAGCAGATGTACTAGCTAGGAAAGGGTCTGAGTCGACCCCGGTAGGACCTGAACCTATTATTCCTCTACCATTAAACTGGTTCCGAGCCACAATGCGCCGGCGCACGAGCTTACAACACCAATCATATTGGGATAACCTGGGGGACTGCAGACAGGCCAGACTTGCTCTGCCCCAAGTTGACTCGCTCTTCTCCAAAGGTATTATACGGCTGAGTAGATCCAAGATCTGCCTGATAACAGATGCATTAACGGGTCATGGCAACTTCAGTCACAGTCCACTGTGCAGAGCGTGTATGGAGGAAGAAAAACAGCTGCCCACATGCTGCTTGATTGCAGCGGGGTGGCATCTTACCGGGCGACGCACCTGGGCACACCAGGTTGCCTCCGGGAGGTCTTCGGCAACATCAAGCTGTTGGGAGACTTCCTGGTGGAGCTAGGATGGCTGGAGTGAACCAGCCTACCTCCACCCTCAACACAAAATAGGCGCTCAGTCGTCGAGTTGTGGAAACGCCCGTTGTAGAAGTAGAAGAAGAAGAATGTTATGCCTATTCACTCTAGTTTTGTATACGTCCACTTATTTTTTACTGAAATATACTACCTACTAGTGAGTTTAAATACGGCATTCACTAGCTAGACCTGTCAGTATGGTTTCTTGTGTATACTCGTTCGTTCCGCCTTAATCACCACACTAGTGTCGTAGTGTGGAAGGAACCTATTGTGTGATCTATTTAAAAGGTGTTTACTCACCATTTCATCTTCAAATGTGTTGTTTAACGCCACCGGTTGCTTGCCACGCGGTTGATATATAGCATCTATGGATTTTAGCTCCGGTGGCGCTTCTGCATTTCTATCATATAAAGCAAGCATTTCTTCTCTGCCGTATCTGAAAAAAAAAACAACGAAAAAATTCCTGTAAGTTTTATTTCAATTATCAAATGAACTAGCCACCCGGCGCGGCTATTATTGGGTTAATGATTTCGTAGTTTTTCAGTTTGTGGGTAGTCTAATTTGAGATTTAGTAATGGTCGATCGTTACGTTGTGTTAAGCAACGAGCCGTGCTAATAATCAGCCGCACTACCGCCCGTCACCTGAGACATTAGAAGATATAATTTTACTGGCCTTAGTGCATTTCACACCGAATCACAGTAGTAATTACACCTTTACAAATTGGCGACACAATATCTGACTTCGGCGGTGATTCTATGTACTCATTACTATAATAGCAGATAATATTGAGGTCAGTAGATATTACTATGAGTTTCAACTAAGAATGTGGCCGCCATGATGATCGCGACTGCGGAACTTCACTCGTTTTTTACGATTTTTGTACCGGCAGCAGAGTAAACACAAAATGAAATATTCGCTCCGGTTTTGATTATTTATTGTATAATGTCTTAATTTGCTATCTACTTTTGTTAAAACCTCATTTTTAGTAATTTTATATTTATATTTAGTAATTTTATAGTTGAAACGCATAGTATATGATTTTATAAATAACTAACTAATATTGCTCACCTGAGCTTTGCTAGGAGAAATTTTGATGTGATGCCCGGGTATCTTGGATCGACAGTTGCGTTGTTGTTTGCTGTGTTTGATCCGTTACTGTTTGTTGCTCTGTTGTTTGAAGCGCCAGAGCATGATGCGTTGGCGTTCGATTTGTTTGATACTGTGGCATTTCCCGGCCCAGAGGGGCCGGGGCCCGCCCCATTGCCCGAACCCGAGTTGGCCGCTTGACTGGTGGGTGAAGAACTGATTGCTCTGCGCTCCCGGGGCAAATTGCGCAGCCACTCGGGTCCAAACTTAATAGGATTGTTGCGGTCACCCATGTCTAGTCTTTACGAGGTTTGTTTACCCAGAGAATAAAAGCAACTTGTGCGTAGAGACAGCTGTAACAAAAATATGGTTTGAAGAATTGCAAATTTCAACAATTTTACCATACGTAAATAAGTAAACAATGGTAGTAATTTAGGAAATTCAATTTCCATATATGAGTGTAGTTTGAAAGATGCGTAAGTTATCCACATACAGACAGCATTAAAAAATAGATTTAATAGAATCAGATTGCACACAGTGCAATACAATAAATACTTCACCGCAATCAAACTAAATGGCAAACAGTGACGCAGTTGAGGCGTTTAAACGCAATGGATTATCAATAGCCGCGTCTCCACAGGCTGCACGAGCTCGCACGGCAAACAAATGTGTGTTCGGTGTGGACGCGGCTAGTGACATATGACCCGTGATAAGGATTCAATTGTCTAACAGCATGACAGGAAAAAGACGAGGTCTAGGACTAAGGTGTGGTCTTCCTCATTAAACCCTTAAGGATCACGGGAACGGGCGTATTCTATCTCACTATATTAAAAAGAAATATATATACAGTCGATTTGAGAACCTCCTCCTTTTGTGAAGTCGGTTAAAAACATCACATTTTATTGAACTTTTCCATAATATTATAATACGATATATTATTATGGTAAAGCTAACTAATTTATTCTGTCAAAAACGCTCATTATTGTGCTTTGGCAAACGATAAAATGCACCGCTGCTGCATTTCGCTATTAAAAATTAAGATATACACTCGCAATGTTTTTTCAACATTTCGCATATAAGCTGTAAAAGATTGTCGTCAACCATGATATGAAATTCAATGCTATTACTAAATACAGTACTTAATGTTACTATATCAAGTTATGTACGGTGCATCCACTCACACAGGGAGATAGAAAGGGCCTGTAGAGTTAGAGCATTGATCATTATCAACAAAAATAAAATTTCACTGTCAGCCAGAGTTAGACCACGGAATAACCAACGATACTTCATCTTCTAGAAGTGGTAGCAGTAAAATCGGCCAACGGGATATATCTGACGTTGGCTCGTGACTCTTTATTTTGGTATGTTTCGTGTTGTTGGTACAAGATGGGACGGACACCATTCATCCTAACCAGGAATATAAGTTTGGTGAAGCAAAACTGTAAGTCTTCCTCTATATTTATTGTTGTTATGATGATATTTTACTGTGACATTATAATGGAAATGTAAATGACAATGTGCTCTAAGAGCTCTCGAATATGTTTTTCGAGAGGCTGAGGCTTCTGAGGCTGTCGGGCAATAAGGCTTTGTTGGAACATATTGGATTAGCCCGACTATAGAAGAACCTCAACAGTCAGAACATTGCATCCAAATAAAGCCACCTTCTAAAGGTTTTGTGTTCCTATGATTAAGGTTACCGTTGCTCTATAAAGAGTTATTACTGGCGGCTTAACGCATCTATTGTTAACCCCCGACCAAAAAGTGGTGTTATAAATTTGACTCCTATGTCTGTATGTGTGTCTAGACTGTGGCATCGTAGCTCTCAGCTCAGCAGGAGTGGACGAATTTGAATACGATTTTTTTTTACTCTTGTTTCTGTTGTTAATGTCCTGACACATTGTGTGTTAGCATCTATGACTGCATCTCTGCTAGTCATCAGATGGGATTGCGGTTAAGCACGAGCTTATGTGCAACGCCTTTGATACAGTACAGAACACAGTGTATTATCTAGGTTAGAATTGTAAGTTTTCCTGAAACATGAATATAGGTAAGACTTACTATACCAGTTTTAAAATATTATTACCTTAATTATGTGGATATAGAAATTGTATGTGAGTTTACTCTCTATTTTCCAGGAATACAATTTGGTAATAAATACAAACATAATACGTAGCATGAAGATTTATAAACTTGGTATTTCTTATACTTATGTTGTTGTCGACAATTACTGTTCCATTATTCCTTGTTTATATAAAAAGTACGAAAAAGTGCTATAGCTGAATTAAATATTGTAAACTCAGTACATGACCTTTTGATGAAAAAATACATTGTCACAGCAATAACTCGCTTTGCTATTTATATATCAATTGCAGAGGCAAGCACAACATATTAAGGTCTTGATTAAACAACTCGCAATCAGATTTAAATTTAACATACTTGGGATGGTTAGTAACACATATACATGTGTAATAAAATGAAGTCTGTTAATAAATAACAAATCACACGCTTTAATAATAATATTAGGTTAATCTACACAGGCAATCTAATCCCGAACTATGATGAGACCATACTACAGCAACCTGACAGCTGATACAAATAAACATACATAATATGTACATTAAATATATAACCTTAATTTAATAATAATATTCTGGGACCGTCCACACAAGGGCATCTGATCCCCAACTAGGCAGAGCCGGTACTATGGAAACCAGACAAATGATCCTAATACTTATATACTTTATTAATGTAAATACATAGATAAATAACACCCAGACACTTAGTGGGAATCCAACCCATGACCTACTGGGTACCAGCCAGGGTGTTTAACCACTAGACCATCATACTCGTCCAATTAACACTCAGACACAAGACAAGCAGATACACAGATATTCAATAACAGAAATTTTTGCCCTGGGTGAGAATTAAACCTGATTGGGTAACAGCCAGCATAACTAGCCATTGCACCAACTGGCCCATGCTTAATTAATAAAAACAATTATTACAGTAGTACTGTCACTGGAACTTGGAACTATTTAACAAGAAGACTGGCAGCAGCATCTTTCCATTGATTTACCTACCACCCAGTGGCGTGCACAGAGGGTAGGCAAAAAAATGTATTCGGCTTGTTTCACCTATTTTAAGTATGTTATTATACCATTTCAAATATCCATAAGCAAGCAAATACTATAGACATATTAATTTGCATTTGAGAACAATAATAAGTTTATTCAGCGGCTCCATACTGACAAAAATACTTTGCCTACCCTAGGATTTCTCTAAACAGTCAATTTAAAAAAATCTTAGTTTGGATATGAATTAACGTAATTTTTTTAATGTTAATGGATGTGTTGGTAATATTGGTTAATTTAAGGATATTTGTGCTGGAACACGAACAAATAGCATAAAGCATAAACAACTCGCAGATATTTTTGCCTGCTTTCAGTGCACGCCACTGCTACCACCTATGTATACTGCGATCCTCAATATGGCTACCAAGCATGGGGAACATAGCAACCTAAGACAGAGTAATAATAGTATCATCAGCAGTGGTCATCTTTAAGCTGCTGATGATACTATTTTCCCAAAAAGGGCTGTAAAGTGTGTAAAGACCTCTATAGCAACATTTATGACTATTGAGTCTTCATATTTTTTCCCTACTGGTGACCAGTCTAGTCCAGCTATATTTTCAGTAAAATGGGAGATAGCCTACATATGTTTTCATATCAAACGGACACATAAGCAAAATGGCTCACAATCAAAATGACCAAAAAAAAGGACCTGCAAGTAAAAAGTCTTTGTGAAGAAATGCAAGAACTCCTATTTGCAATATGTCTATTAAGCGTAGTATGGTCTTTTAATCATAAGCACATGATCTCACTTTGCCTGGAGTAAATATACCCACCAAAATAGTCCAAAATGTGATATACAAATTTGGTCTGTATTCTATAATTGTCCAACTATATATTTCATGATCCCAATGTAAACATTTACTCATTTCAATGTTAACATACTGGGCAATCTAAAAATGGGTTTTGAGTATTTTTATTAATTGGAGGAGACAAAAGTTGCCTATTTATAAAATATTTTAAAAATATATCAATAATTTATGTAGATTTTTAAAAATTGATAAAAGTTTTTCTTGTTTCTTTTTTATTGCTTTAAGTTACAAACATAACAAAAATTACAGTTAATATTTTTAATATAATTAACTGATACTCGACAATTATTTAAATCTGTGAAATGTTCGCAAATTTGAAGATAACTATTGAAATTAATTTTCTAAACATTTTATATTAGATAAGTGTAGGTGCTAATGATTAACATAAATAAATAGAATAGAAGTATCTATTTGTGATTTTACAATGTTTCAGTTTTGATGTTCTTACTTAACTGCCCCAGAAGAGCATATTTGCTATAAAATGCATAAACATTCAACACACCACTACCTGTAACTGTATTAGATATTTCCTATGTACTAATTAACCCCAGCGATGCTCCAGGCAATAGCTAGTTCCAATTCCAAAAGATCCTTCATTCTTACATTTTCTAAATACCATCTGTTACAACCCTAATATACACATAAAGATGGTTTCATATTAGTGTAACAAAATAGTATGAGCAAATCTATTTGAAAAAAAGGCAACTAAAGAGGAGATATGTGATGAAAAAAAATATAGATATTAGTTATTCAAAATATAAAAAAATATTCAGATGTCTTCAATACAGACCAGTTCAAAAACAATTATCTATGCTTAACCCAAAACAGACTTAGCGTGAAGTAGATATGAATACTTTACAAGTATAAAGTACATGTTCATTAAGTACAATATCAGCAGCCAAATACAAGCAATTTGGTTATAAACTAACATAAATTTGCGTTACATTTATACTGTCTGGATTAGATTATAATAAAATAGTATTTATTATGAGTTTATACCATATCATCTACATCAGAGCAAGTTATAAAACAATATTAATCAAAAGCTAATAACTTGAATAGGAAGTTTTTTTTTTTAAATGACTTGTGTTGCCCCACAATGTGAGGATTCCTGCATTCCCTAAATAACCAAAACTTATGTTCACCAACATGCACTTGTATTGTCCTAAACACTCTCTATGTCAAAGTGCGATCTGCACCGATTACTTAATTAAGTTATTTAATAGAGGTTCATATTTACTAATATGTTGCTGTTGATTTTCTAGTACTTAATTTCAATACAAACATAAAACCTACACAATTTTAGATTACTGTTGTTTAAAACACAAATTTAAAGATATACTCATAGTAAAGACATAGATACCTACCTACAAGATGTTCTAGTTAGAAAAAAGTATGGTTTCAGAAAATGTTGGTACATAAATAGAAATGATGTTTGGGAAATTACCCAAAATAATACATACATCATAATCGTAATAATTTGTTATGGTTTACCTCTTACAACATCAACATCTCACTTCATAATATTCACCCAATATTAGGCTCATCACAAAGAGATATACTGGAGGTAGACATGATTTTACGAATTCAAATCCTATTATCTCTCCAATTATTCCACAATATACACAACTGAAACACTATATTTTTGTGATTTAATTATGACCAAAGTAGGTACATACACGTTTCTATACTAATATTTTCAGATAGGTAGGTACGTACCTACGTAGATTGGCTCACCAACAATTTCATACGAAATCACAATAGAAACAACGTGGTTCTCGCGAGCACTGCTATATTTATAACATAATATTATTAGAAGAATCCATCTATGATGAAATACCACGCAGACTAATCGTAAACGCCTCGCGTATTTCTTCAACAGATTGTAACGAAACGCACAATCCAAGAGTCAAGGTGGCAGTAGGTAGAAACGGAATTAACATGCGTTTTAATTAAAAAGCGCTCCGCGTGTCCTATTATTACACCTTTAAACAAAAATCGCATGTGAAAACTGAATTGCATAAGCTATGAAAATAAATTATAATAATTACCTAAGTGCTTGAATGATTCAATAAAATATCTAACGCACGCAGGGAGACACAGTCACAGCAATATGGCGGACCGACGTACAGTGCTGCCAGCAGATAAATAAAAATATGGCTGAAAGATATGCTGGTATTTATATGGGCCGATTTTTGGTCGGAAAGGCCGGCACTGAAATTAAATTGTACTGTACTGACTGAGTCCGAATAAGAGTTATATTTTACTTACAGTACAGTGTATACATATATGTATATTTCTTTGACATCATCTGCGGCCAACAGACTACTGATCTGCTGAGGTCTAAATGATTTCATAGATTTCGAATTTATATGTTGTTAGATTACGTATCCATTTAAAACATCAATAAAGCAAAATAAAAACAAAGCTATATTCTTGATGGTAAGCTATATTTTTGGCTGTCAGAGACTCAAGGACCCAAGGATTAGATACTAGTCCAAACGCCGACCCGTTTTTTGATAATCCTTGCGATAATCAGACCTTAGAGGACGATCTGGCAACTCTGAGTGGCGTTAAGTTCAAGAGTCAAATAGTAGTGGATTTAGTCACTATGTTTTAGGAGGTTTTAGGGCAACAATATACGTCCGATTTTGTTTATGTCCGATTATCTGATCAGATTATCGGATCGGATTCACCCAATACACGCCCGATTTAGGCGTCCGACTGTTTCTGAACTCAGTCGTTTCCTAGCTTTCATCCCGAGCACTTGAGTACGGAGCAAAAAGAAAAGATGGACGACGAGTTACTGCTAGAGTAAAAAATGCATAATTATCTGCTCGCGTTAACACGAAATGTGTAGAAATAATACTCTTCGCCTTATTTATTTTTACAAAAAATATGGCTTCCATCAATTATTGATGACTTCACAAGTGTAAAGTAGTTTAATAGCAGTTGCCGAGTCACCCCCTTCCTTGCAATATGGTTGATGGGAGTGATGGCTGCTGCTCGAATCAACTCGTGCGCGGGTGCTGCTTGGGGGTCTGCCAACTGGTCCGACTAAGTACAATAACAAACTACTACAATAACAATACTATCCCTTTGGTCCTTTAATTTATTGTAATTCGTCGATTTTTTCTTCTCTCTCTGGTTCAGTCTTTTGAACGGCAGGACACACTGTCGCGGATGCTGATCTAATATTAACAAGTATAAATTTAACAATTTAAAAACCCCCGACATAGGTAAACGAACTCTTAAAATGACTTTCCTGTGCTATTATCAGACCCCTGATCAGTATCTGTCTAACTACTCGTCAATATTTAACCATAGATTTATACCTAATTCGGTGGGTCCTACATTTAGTGGAGCCGAGTTCCTGTTGCCACCTTCCTGCTTGGTCCCATCACCAGACTCTGATCAACATTTTTTTACCTATTACTCGCAGCAACCTATTTAAAGAATCCAAATCCTGTGACCACCTTCCTGCTCCATCATCAGACCCTGATCATCCTTTTTCTAATAACTACTCGTCGAGACCTACCCAACGAGCCCAAACTTGGAGGGTCTACGTTTATTGGTACAGATATCCCGTGACCACATTCCTACTCCATCATCAGACCCTGATACCTGGACTCTGATCCGATAGTCGGATCGGACCTCCAAGTCGGAAGTCATTTTAGATTTTATTGCCGATCCGATTGTCTGCAGGTGGTCTGCATACTACAATAGGATAGAGACATAACCGACCTCCGAATCCTCCGTCCGACTGGCCAGTTGATTCTGTAATAGTGTTCTGTGTTCTAGCGTTGACGCTGAACGGGCGCAACGTTGTGGTTCGGAAAATGGGAGAAAATAATGGTTATTATGATATCGAACGGCTTTTTTCAGTCATAGAAAAACGTATTTGCCTTTAGGACTCAGGAAATGAAGAACACCATGATAGGGAAAAGTCCCAAAAAATTGTAGTCCCCGGGGAAACTGACACGGAGCTCATGGGGACTTCCGGTGTCTTTTTCATCCCCATCACCGTCTTCCGCCGCACCGTTTCCATACGTGTAGGTACTGTACTATCGCGGTCACGAACGGTGTACCACTTTTCAATTAAAATCGTTTGAACGGCGACGTTACGTGCGATTACCTCGTCCGCACTTATTTTGAGCCGGCCCTTTCAAGCGCTTATTGTCCTAAAGGAGATACACCGCTTGTGACCGTAATATCAATACAAATGTGTCTTCAGATGTCAAAAAAAAATCATTAAAATAAAATAAATAAATAAATATAATTTATTTAGGCTTTAGTCTATGTGGTTTAAATAAATCTCCGTAGTAGCAGTAACTCGTCGTCCATCTTTACTTTTTTCACAACGACTGTTGTTGGACGCAAAAATCGGACGTGTATTGGGTAAATGTAAATCTGATCCGATAGTCTGATCAGACAATCGGTAACAAAATCAGACGTTTATTTTCACAGATTAGAGAGTTGTATGTTTACAATTGGTTTACAATTTATTGTCACCCTGAGGCTTTGAGTATTAAACCAACCGGAGAGGCCACTGTCAGGCGTTCCCCTCTGTCAAAGTACGAGACCACCGGTCATACCCGTTATATAAAACTAGTTGACCCGCGTTCCACGCCATTCAACAAATCCCGGTGCGCGCGGAACGACGTAAGCTAAAAATGCCGAATGCCAGCGCGTTTTCGTGTAAAAAAATATAAGACTTATCTAGTGTACCCAAGGATAACGTTACTTTCCATCTGTAAATATTATATCGTTTATAAATTGTCAAATAATGCACTAAATTTGCAAAAAACTAAAAAATATTATTAATCAATAAGTGTTGCCACTAAATCGTACAAAAGCGTAACAAGCGTAATTTTAAAAGTTGAATGTATTGACATTAGTTTAAGACTTCTATTTCACGTAAATTATTGTTAATACCATTTATTTCTGTAGATGCATAATTAATTAATTAAAGATTACTGTTTGAAATTCAGTATATTTACTTGAATTTTCTACATATTTTTTTACTAAATACTTTAAAAATTATCGATTCTATGAAACTGTATGTTTATGTTTGGGTGTACTTAATTATTATAAGATATTTACGGTCGTCACTTTTATTCCGAATACTTTTATTTATTTTTAAATACATTGGCCACACCGCAGCAAAGTTAGCGCTGGGACAGCTCATAATCAAATATCGATATCGACTATCAGTATGTTATTCTGACTATTTATTAATCAGATATCCAAAAGAGTTTGTGTAGTGTACCGCATGCCGTGTCACTTTTTAGCCGACTTCAAAAAAGGAGGTTTTCAATTCGACTATATATATATTTACATTTACGTATGTTCGCGCATAACTCTGGCAATTATAAACCGATATGAAAAATTATTTTTTGTACGGATAGGCCGATCCCTGATCGGGTCCCATTAAAAACGATTGCGATTTACGAATAAGTAGGTAGTTCCTGAAAAAAACAAGAATGTCGCGTCAGAAAATAGTAATAACGCCTTAAGGATGAGACTCGTCGTTTTTAAGGAAAAAATGGTCATAACTCTGGCAAATGTCTTTCTTTCACACTGAAAGTGCGCTGTCGGCCGCTGCCATCTTGGTGTGAATTGAGCCTAACTTCAAATATGAACCTATTTCGATGATTCTTTCTTTATTCGAGAAAGTTAACTACTATAATGATTCCATGCAAATTTCATTACGTCCTGATAAATTGTTCCTGAAGAAACATGAATGATGTAAAAAAATGCAAATATGTATACTCCGTAGGTACGCTAACACCAATTTCAATAATATTAAAATTATTTGATGCATTTTAGTGTTATTGAAGTCGGTTCAATCTTTTTATATATTTTATAAAATGATCATACAATACATCTATACATACAATACATGAAATACATCTATACTCCTGCTTTTTGTGGTGTATCTATACCGACATCCAATCCTCTAGATTTGTTAGGTCTCAATTTATCCTCCGACCTTAATTTCGGACGACCCATTGAGTCAAAAGCCAAAATCTCTGCTAAAAAAATTGGTATCTTGAATAAGGTTAGGCTTCACAAAGGAACAGCTGTTGAATCTTTACAAAGCTCAGGTTCGACCCTGCATGGAGTACTGTTCTCACCTGTGGGATGGCTCTGCCAAATATCAACTTGACTCTTTGGATTCGCTAGACAGACGCGCTCGCAGGATAATTGACGATAATGACCTAACAAATGAAAAACTGCAACAATTGGATCATCGTCACCTAGTTGCATGCTTATCGGTTTTTTACAGATTGTTCCACGGTGAATGCGCTCAAGCACTTTTTGACCTTGTACCACCATCCCCATGGGCGCTGGCAGCAGGGTGCAAGGGGGTGCACTTGCACCCCCCTGTCACGGAAGAATGTACATAGAAAAAATACATAAGTACGCTTTTGATTAGCGAAACATACTCAATCAAATATCCGCGTGTTTTGAATTTGACATTACATTTATTTACATCATATACATGTATAATTCTATAGTTTAAGTTAATATTAAAATGTGTAGATACAGATGCACCCCCCTGAAAGTAACTCTGGCGGCACTCATGACCATCCCCTTTCTTTTACCGGACTGCCAGGCGGCGGCAGGGTCTCCACCGCTTTAACGTTGACACTCCAACTTGCCGAACTAAGCGTTTCGCTTCTTCTTTCCTCATGCGCACGGCCAAGCTGTGGAATACCCTCCCGGACAACGTTTTCCCTGATAAATATAACTTGGGTGTTTACAAGTCTAGATTGAACAGGCATCTTATGGGTAAGCTCGGTCCATCCTAGACCACATCTTATCTTCACTTACCATTATGTGAGATTGTGGTCAAGCGCAAGTAAACCTATCGCATCGCTGTCGCATCGGCACATGAAAGGAGACACCCGGGTTCTCCAGTGGGATCTGCACCAGCAGCCCGTCAGTACCTTGCCTTTGAGCCCGCCACCGGGGGATGCATTATAGCTCCCCTGGAACCAGACACGGTGTTCACGGGGATAGGGTCCCCGCCGCCGCACAGTGGACGGAAAAACGAGATTCCCTTTCATAGGATTATTTAAAAATGAAATATTTTATTTGATACTTTCAAGTATACAGTTTTGTCAAGTACATTAAAAAATCGAATAAATGAGTAGTTACCGGTTTTTTTATCGAGTCTATACCATCAAATAATGACTTTATATATTTCAAATGTATGAAAATGGAATTAGTTTTCCTCATAACTTTTTTCTGTCTAGGATTGTAAAGCTGAAACTTTTAGGTATTGTTGCCGAGCCTATTAAAAAACCTCTTGACATTTGACCTTGACCTCGAACTTCCCCGTTCAAAAGATATGAATCAATTAAAAATGCATATTTGGACGATGTTTTAACACGCGGTAATGTACTTCAAAAATAAGTTTTGTTTTATTTTTTTTACCCTTTATTGATCCCTGATAGACACAACACAAACCTATATGACTATCGATCTTGACGAAAAGCGTACATATTCATAACGTATGCACAACACAACAAATAATGCGATATGAATGACTGATATTTTTTTATATTTTATTTGCAAGAATATAGGTAGCTAACACAAGTTCTTAAAATATATGGGTTTCACGTAAATATTTGTACGGCTGAAATGCCGAATATAGTAAACTGGCATTTCAGCCGTAAAAATATTTAGGTTTTACATATATATAGACTCGAAAAAAAAACCGGTAACTACTAATTTATTCAATGTTTTAATGTACTCGACAAAACTGTATACTTGAAACTATCAAATAAAATATTTTATTGTTTAAAAATCCTATGAAAGGGAACCTTGTTTTTCCGTCCATAGTGCGCCGTCCTCCTCGGAGTCACCGCCGTACTTAATGGATGTCCTAGGGCCCACGCCCCGAACGTCCAGCGACTCCGAAGGTAACGACTACTGTCTACAACAACCGAGAAAGAAGCACAGGGAAGCTCAGTTCAAATGTTCAAGAAAATCCAGACGACGGCTATCTATGTATTGGCCTTACTTGACATTGATTAACCAACGCTAGCTTATGTCAAAAATACAACATATTTAGCAAAATGCTTTTCCCTTTTTAGCCGTTAAAATTTTATCATAGGAATGAGTAAAGATATTTATTTCTTTTTATAGGCAGACTTTTCATAATATAAGAGTAAGAATGCAGCTTAGGTATTTCTTGAAGTATCAGACTTAACTATACTGACTTATCCTAATTAATCGGATTTTGACGACAACCCAAGGTTCTTTTCCTATGATCCTAAATTTAAAAATACCTTATACCTATTTAACTTTCACCAAAAATATTATCGGAACTCATCGACAATAAAATATCGATAGTGTCATGCACTATCCTCGTTTACTTAAAATTGACGTCATCTCGTGTACAGATGGTGTTGTCACTCACGTGCTGGCTACACGGTTATAAACCACAGGCACTAACTTGATAAAGTGGCTATGATTCCAGGAAAAATACCGATATGTCGATATTTTATGTTTAGATAGAAGGATATTTTTCCGAGATATTTAATATTTCGATATCTCCTTCGATCGACATACTTGATATTTTACCTAGATATATCGATATAAAAAATGAATTATCTAAAAATAATATTAAAATAAATATTTTTTGTATAGATTACGATATCGTTGTCTTTAGCCAGGGGTATAAAGAGTTATAGCACCCACTACCCAAGTGTCTTGTCTATTTTGACAATATTTGGACGGTTAAAATTAATATTTTTGTGATACTTAGGTAGATAACTAAAACTTGAAAACTGCCAATATTCTTTAAAATAATGATGACATTTTTCATTTAATATATCTTACCCGACATATGTTTTAAAAATGTCGATACGATGTTATGTCGGCACCTTATTTTTGCTCTTGTACATCTCTAACGCTGGTTAGTAACTGTGTAGCCACTCTTTAAGTGTGAATTTACTTGTGTGCGTATAGATTATGTTAGTGTTTGATAATATTGTCGTGTGCCTGCGTAGCGACGTGGCGAAGAATGCATTAGCAGTAGATAGTATTTGTGTGAGTTACCTCGTCCCCCGCGCAGAAAGTGACAGACTTTTTCTCATAGCGAATAGTGCGCGTGTCGTCTCCTTTTGGTTTAATACTCAAAGCCCTGAGGCGATGTCCTAACTAAACGCGATCACACGATCTATTATGACCATTAGGACCGTAGACAGTTTTCTTCCTCTAAGGACATACCACTATCTAATCTGTGATTAGGACTTAGGACTATCTTCATCTTCATGCTTAGGACACTCCCTTAAGCAGTGGCTACACGGTTATAAACCACAGGCACTAACTTGATAAAGTGGCTATGATTCCAGGAAAAATATCGATATGTCGATATTTTATGTTTAGTAGTCTTTTGTACTACAAGAACGGTGAACGGTTAGGAACCGTTGCGCAATGCTCACCGAATAGATTCGGTAATCTTAATCGTACATCGGACACTTGCTGTTTTAGTTCAGCTTGAACGATGAACAAGCAACCGTACGAAGTACTACGTACGAAAGAGTCCGGTCCTCATCTTGCGGATGTTGTGTGTTGCCAGGGCCAAAGTTCGGTGGGGGTGGTAGCGGGGCATCTGCCGTAGATTCTTAGCACCCCCTACTGGACCGTTACCCCACCTGCTACCAAGACGAGGAATAGAGGAGCCGCCGGGGACTAGGGGCCATTTGCAAGTCGTGTCTGTCATTGTGTGTTTAGGGGGGATTTGCCATAATCCCCACGCTTGGCAGGCGTCTTGGGGATCGCAGTATATATGAAGAAATGAATCACAAACAAAAGACGCTGCTGCCCGTCTTCTTGATTTCCCTTAGTCGCCTCTTACGATACACCCAACCGAAAGAGGTGGGGGATGCAATTCTAACCCGGCACCCCACGGGTATTTTATACTACATATACAAAATTCCTGTGACCAGTAAAGTACTTCGTCTTCCGCTCGAGATTTATTCGTAGTCTCTTGTTCTGCACGAACTGGTCCGATCAGTTACTCGTTGACACACTCAGATCGGGACTGAATGAGCGGGAATGATATGTACTAAAAGTACTAAAATAATAAATTATTACATTTAAAAGATTATACTAGTACGTAGCGCTTCGTTCAATGTCCGAGCAAAAACAAGCCTAGAAGATTTGCATACCTATATGAATGTTAAAGAACATGAGGATTAGGTTATTATTGAATATTAATTATGTAACGTTTGTGATTTTAATAGTTTTTGAAATATTATTGTTGTATGACGCAGTATGTAAACAAATAAAGCTAACAAAAAAAAACAAGATAATTAAATGGCTGAAATGCGTGGGGTGGTGGCGTCTTCAATTCGAACAATGATGATGATATAGATGATGATGGTGATGATTATGATGATAGTTGTGTGATGAACGTGATGAAAATGTGAATGATGATGTTGAATGGTGATGATGGTGTGAAAGATGTGAATGATGATGAATGGTGATTATGTGTTATAAAGGTGATGAGGATGTGAATGATGATGATGATGAATAGTGAAAATGTGTGATGATGGTGATAAACATATGAATAGTGTTGATGATGATGAATGGCGATGATGGTGTTTGATGATGATGATGAACGGTGATGAATATGTGAATGGTGATGTAGATGTGAATAATGATGATGATGATGTGTGATAATGCTGATGAAGATGTGAAAAATGATGATTATGATGAATGGTGATGATGGTGTGCAGAAGTACACATGAAAAATTACACGAAAATATACTGATTACAATTTGTAATTAAAGTCATTGATCTATCGATTGGTAAACGTAAACGAGAAGCCTACACTAGTTTCGTCGTTGACCAAACGACAACGATAACGATAGACAACGACGTCGACGATCAACGTCTACAGCTAAAAACATTCTGCTTACGATATAAACTGCTCGAAACTTTAGACTGTATTATAAACTACACACATCAAAAGTGTCTAAGGATCAAGCATTTTTGGGCAAAAAAATGGGCAGAAGAACAATGGCGTTTCGTGTGCTTTTCTGATGAGTCTCGTTTTGGTATGAGACCGGATACAAGACGTATACGACACTGGAGAACCCCTGGACGCCAACAGCGATTAAAATCCTGCCAGGAAGTCCATCCTTATAGTGGTGGAACCATCATGGTATGGGCGGGTATTTGGATCGGCGGAAGAACTGAGTTGATTTGGATCAGAGGCAACCTCAACGCTCAAATTTATGCTGAGACGATTGTATCAGACGTCATCGTTCCTCTACAAGTGCAAATCGGTCCCTTATTTCAGTTAATGCATGATAATGCACGACCGCACACCGCAAGAGTTGTAAGACAGACTCTCGCCGCAGCTAACATCAATGTCCTGCCCTGGCCTGCTCAGTCGCCAGACTTGAACCCGATTGAGCATGCATGGGATATGCTACAGAGAAGAGCTCTGCCGAATATGGAGGGTATCCAGTCGCAAGAAGACCTTTTTTTGTTGTTGCAACGAACATGGGCGGCCATTCCACAGCGTGATTTGGATGAACTCATTTTGAGTATGCCAAACCGATGTTCTTGTGTTGTTAGTGTTCGCGGTAGAAACACGGATTATTAATTGTTTAAGTTACCCAATAAAATTTTAAAGAAAACTGTTATTTCAGTCTTTTTTTCGAACTTTTGTGTTAGTGGTTCAAATGTCAAAAATCCCTTTATTAGGAAAATGGCAAATTTCTTTATTAATGCAAAGGTGACTTGGTTTATCGTTACTGTGACAAACGAAAACACTTTATTTGATGAATCCTTAAAGAAAATTTTAATTAATATCAATCAGGAGAAAAGTTATTGCAAAAATATATGTTGATCCCTAGACACTTTTGATGTGTGTATATATGTTTTTCGAAAAATATTCGTACCCAGCCTGCTACTAACTTTAGTATTCAATTACATAATTGTCATTATTCACCTGAAATAAATTGCAATTGCTCTACAATTAATAAAGTAGCTTCGACTAAATACCTAGGTGTAATGATTATCATGGCACAGTCATATAGATTTAGTTTCTATCAGAATAAGAAAGTTAATTTGGATTTTTAAAACATTAAGATATGTAGCCTCTGAATCACTTTTGAATAGAATATATTTAGCATTAGCTAAGTCTGTGTTAGGTTACTGTCTCTCTGTCTGGGGTGGGGCATCCAAAATAAAATTTTTGGAAGTGGAACGAGCTCAAAGGGCGCTCTTAAAAGTGATGTATTTTAAGCCGTACATGTACCCCACAAATGATCTTTACATGGAAAGTAATTTATTGACCGTCAGAAAATTGTATATTTTATTTGTAGTACTGAAAAGGCATAAATCTGTAGTCTTTGATCCCAGTATTTTAACTAAAAGGAGGAAAGATATCGTTTTCACTATAGACAATGTCAAAACTGTTTTTGCTCAACGACAGTATATTAAACAATCGGCCCTCTTATATAATAAAGTTAATAAAATCTTAAACATATATCCTATGGATACTCGTACTTGTAAATTAAGGATAACTAATTGGTTAAAATCTTTAACATATGAAGATACAGAAACATTATTACAATCATCTTCGTAATTTATATTGTAGTAAGTACCTATAATAAAAATTAAAAATCATGAATTTGAATCATTCGTATGAGACGTTTTTGGATTATTTTTATACTTATACATAGTTAAATATGAACACTCTCTCTCTCACACAACTACACACACAGTAACACACACACACACACACCTACACACAAACACACACACACATAGGCAAACATACATTCAGATACAGAATACAAAAAAAAACTTACCTTTTCTTTATTTTTTGTCTGTTAATGTTAATATTTACAATAACACACAATTTACTGCTAGGTTTATTGAAATGTATAAATACATATGGCTATGGGAGAGCGGAATCGTCTGGCACAGGTGTTACACTTAAAAGGCGATTCCAACCTTGTTTTGAAGTTTGTAATCATTCTGGTTAATGAATAAAGATTTATTTATTATTTATTATTTTGCTCGGACATTGAACGGAGCGCTACGTACTAGTATAATCTTTCAAATGTAAAAATTTATTATTTTAGTACTTTTAGTACATATAATTCCCGCTCATTCAGTCCCGTTCTGTGTGTCAACGAGTAACTGATCGGACCAGTTCGTGCAGAACCAGAGACGAATAAATCTCGAGCGGAAGACGAAGTACTAAATTAATCCAAATGAATGATGTACTAAAAACGAATAGGAATAGCTTACCAGTTATTATCTGTAATAACTGGTCAGCTATTCCTATTCGTTCATAGAGCCAGAGACTGCGAATACATACCGAAAGACGAAGTACTAAAAGAGTGTTGTACTAAAAATGAAAAGGAATAGTTCTCTCATGTACTACACAAGTCTATCGTCGACGATAAACTAGTAATATCGTCCACGATAAACTAGTTTATAAAACAGTCTAAAGTTTCGACTAGTTTATATCGTAAACAGAATGTTTTTAGCTGTCGACGTCGTTATCAATCGTTGACGATGCATCCGTCGTTTTTTCAACCTCAAAACTAGTTTAGTCTTTTTGTTTACTTTTACCAACCGAATAATAAACGAATTTTATTTACAAATTGAAATAAATACATCGTGTATTTTTCATGTATACATAAGTACACATGAAAAGATAAATCATCATCACACATCATCAACTTCGTTCATATCTTGGTGATGAAGGTCATCATCACACAACGATCATCATTATCATCACATGGTTTGTGGGCGGGGGGGGGGTTACTGGTCACAGGAATTTTGCATATGTAGTTTAAAATACCCGTGGGGTGCCGGGTTAGAATTGCATCCCCCACCTCTTCCCGTTGGGTGTATCGTAAGAGGCGACTTTTGTTTGAGATTCATCTCTTCATATATACTGCGCCTGCCCCTGCGTGGGGATTATGGCAACTCCCCCCTAAACACACAATGACAGACACGACTTGCAAATGGCCCCTAGTCCCCGGCGGCTCCTCTATTCCTCGTCTTGGTAGCAGGTGGGGTAACGGTCCAGTAGGGGGTGCTAAGAATCTCCGGCAGATGCCCCGCTACCACCCCCACCGAACTTTGGCCCTGGCAACACACAACCAAGATGAGGACCGGACTCTTTCGTACGTAGTACTTCGTACGGTTGCTTGTTCATCGTTCAAGCTGAACTAAAAGAACAAGTGTCCGATGTAAGATTATGATTAGGGAATCGAATCTATTCGGTGAGCACTGCGCAACGGTTCCTAACCGTTCACCGTTCTTGTAGTACACAAGACTACTAAACATAAAATATCGACATATCGATATTTTTCCTGGAATCATAGCCACTTTATCAAGTTAGTGCCTGTGGTTTATAACCGTGTAGCCAGCGTATTAGGCTCAGAGTCATAGATGTACACGGAAATAGATGTGCCAGTTGTGCCACTAAAGTATCCTTTTTTTAGGGATAGACGGAGAGATAGCGCTGTTTTAAGTTTACGTTTATAACGCTATTAGCGAATCGGTAGATGACTCAGAGTAATTAGAATGGAGCTAGTATCGCGTCGATTCCCCGAAGAAGTTTTTCGTGGCACTTTTGCGGGGTGCGGGAGGCGATGTAAACACACACAGATACAATTTTACGCATACCCACACTATAATAAACTCTCAACACATTCAAAAAGTTACGCACACAAATAAAGAATGACCTGACCATATGACCAAAATTTGGCAGAGGGGTTAGCGCATCATGATCTCTCCAGTGGTATCTCCTCTAAAACGGCCTACAGACGGCCCTTAAATCAGTGGCGATATCGGGACAGCGGTGGTGGGGATGAAATCGGCTACTACTCTACACACGACCCAACCAGTTAGTACAGAACCGACCGTGCAACAGACTGCTCGTTGATCCGAGATGCCGCCGACACTATCAAAACAGCAAAAAAAAGGCATTGCCTTGGCACTTACTATGGTACCAACAGGCGTGGGTTCGATTCACACCAAGTGTCTGGGTGTTTTATCTATATTTTCTTCTGTTGGTCGGGTGTTCTATCTATCTATCCTTTTGTGGTGGGCGTTAATAGCTGCGACACAGTTTTTAACTAATTTAGCTATTATCGTACTTATGTAAATGTTAACATATGTTTTAGTTCCAATAAAATATGATTTGATTTGATATAAGTATGTATTCACAAAAAAAAGTATATAAATGTATTAGTATCAGTTGTCTGGTTTCCATAGTACAGGCTCTGTCTAGTTTGGGATCAGATGACCGTGTGTGAATTGTCCCAGGATATTATATTATACCTTATTATACCCATTCATTCGTTCATTCTTCGCACAGAGCGGAGCGCCTGCACGTCGTATCGCCGCAGCACTCGAGCGCATACTGCGTTGCGTAGAAATCAGTCCCGATTTCGCTACACACAAGCCGACAACGCTCCCTAGACGATAATCGCCCCTAAATCGGGAGCTCGCCCGAACCGATTTCAGACCCGATTTCTAAACAATAAAAATTGGATACGATTTGCCTATACACGAGGGACGATTTAGGGTCCTCCCCACCACTGTCCCGATATTGCCACTGATTTTAGTGCCGTGTGTAGGGCTTTTAAGGTAGATGACGATTACTTTACACTATAGGCATTATATTCGATAGATGGCGCTCATGAAGTAGTATTTTACAAAAATAATAAGGCATATGAGAATTCTTAATTATTTAATTACGTTTAGGCCAATAGCGAACAATAGGCATGATGACTGCAACACAATACCAATAAATCTGTGGTTTTAAATAATAGTATATACTATCTAAACAAGATTTGCTGTCACGACCCGAAAAGTGGTCACGAAAAGTGGTCACGAAAATAAGAGCTACGGAGACAGCTATCGCTCTATTTCAAATTAGTACGAGCCGACAACAGCTGGCGTAAGACGTGTCAAAATGTCTTATTGCGCGTTGAAAAACTGTCCAAATACTCGTCGCAACACTAAAATTACAGGTGGAATATCTTTTTTTCGGTTAGTAATCTTATTACTACTAGTTTAAATACAAAATATAAGTAAGATATCACTAAAATCCGAAATAACAATTATTTATTTGAGATTTTCTCCGCTAGTAGTTCGCCATTTGCCAAGCCACAGGCTGACAAAATTATTTTTGCTGATAGAGAGTGTCACTACCGTCTATGCAAAACTGTCAAACTACACGTCACTACCACAATAAAAAAGTTAGTTCTCATTTACGCCACCAGCATACATAAGTTGGTAAATCAGTACACGAGCGTTACGTAGTTCTCGAACAAAGAATGCATGGAGTTTCATTGTTATAAAATTGTGCAATTTTTTTCACAACTGCGTAAAATAGAAAAAGTGGTGATGAGATGTGTGTAAGTTTGTATTATTATACTATTAGAAACCCTAAATAAGATTATTTAAAAAAAGAGAATCTGTCTAGAAACCATTGTCACTGGACCACCTTAGTAAAATAAAAACTGAACATACCACTGAAGAATTATTACCACACTCCTGCAGCAGGAATACATTGTAGTCACCATGACGCAGCAACTTCACTGAGACTTCCGCACTGTACGAGATCTGAGAAACGAATGACTGCGGTACCGCTAGAGCAGTGACTTATATACGCATTCGCTGGGCGCGTTCGGCTATCCTACCCACAATTTATTTTATATCGGTTTTGGAGTCTAACAATACCATCATTTGAAAACTCGTTGGTCTAATGGTTAACCATCCTGGCCTCTATCCAATAGGTTGTGGTTCAGATTGCCACTTTTTCTCTGGGTGTCATTTATTTAGATAAGTATGTATTTTCAAAAAAGTATATACGTATTTATATTAGGTGTCTGGTTACCATAGTACAGACTCTGGACAGTTTTGGATTACACGGCAGTGTGTCCTCAAATATTATTATTACTTTACTACAAGAACGTGGTTGCTCCGTGTATTAAAAAATTAATAGTTCTTCGACGGGATATCGTTTTGATGAATGTGAAGAAAATTTAAGTGCTATAGAAATCATAAAAAATAAATCTATACAGCACAATTTTGATAAATACCAGATAAATTGCAACGAACTCATTCAAAAATTAGAACAAAACCCAATTCCGGAAATTGTTTTCCAAATAGTAGGTTACATTTCTGGTTTTGTGGTAAGTAGTCTAGTAAAAAAGCTTAGGTGCGAGGACTGCAAAAGAAAATTATGGGCAAAAGAAAAATTATGGTTCCACAAACTAGTGGATTTACGAGATATGAATGGCTTATTTTATTGTGCAAATGATGTATTTGACATTTGCATGAACACTGAACGCGTTATACGCAACTGTGTTCGTTTAAGTGGTGGTAAAAATATACACAAGAAATATGACAAAATATTTATATCTGTTGCAGTTTTAAAATTATATATTAATAAAGATGTTTTTGTCGGAGAAAATGAGCATAACCATAACATTGATTTACTGAGATTAGTTGTAGAAAAATTCATCGATGTAAGACTGCATTATGTTTGTAAAAAAGAAACCGCTCAGACAAAAAATGATTCAAAAAGACAGATTTATAATAAATTAAATTTGTTTAAAGGTAATTAACATTTCTTTTTTCAGACAACTGATACTAATACTTATGTAATTTTTTTTTATAAATCCATACTTAAATAGATAAATAACACCCAGACACTTGGTGGGAATCGAACCCACGACCCATCGGTTAGCAACCAGGGTGTCTAACCACTAGACCAACGGGCCCGTCAATTAAATATAAATATAAAATATAATGTCAAATACATTGTCACTAAACTTGATTAATTATTAATGTTCAGTGTAGATAAATTAGACTTAAAATAAAATAAAAACTTGAAAGCGTTAAATATGCCATGTTTAGTACCGACTTCAATACTATTGTCATTATTTAACGCTTTTTGTAACATCTGTAACGCTTTTTGTAAAATTGTACCTAACGAAACCTAATTATTTTAAGTCTATGCATAATAAAGAATTTTGAATTTATATGTATGTCTTATTTCATCCAGTCGTTCTCTTGACCAACATGCGTATCAAATGAAGCGTCTTCGCTTCATTTGATACGCATGTTAATCTGTTGGCGGTCGACGCGTCATAGTGCTTATGCGATCGGAATCATCAGCCGTTGAGAGCTTAATGTTGTAACAAATAAATGCAGATATACTACTAGAAAGAAATAACAATCATTCTGGAGAAGTTGGGTACAAAGTAATGCTTTCTTTTATGGCTAGCATAACATTATACGTAACTTACCATATTTTTATATTACGGTTATTCTGGAAAAAATAAACGTAAGCAACTCCATACCTTTCCTTAGCTTACTGTACGTCTAAGCGTTCAAAAACAATGGAACTCAATGGAAGCACACAACTCTCAGCTCCAAAACTGTGTAAGTGCCGAATTGTCTGCAATTATTATTGAACCTTATTTTATAGTTCGTAAGTTATCTTTTTATATGAACATATTATTGTTTTGCGTGTACGTGTATAGTTGTGTAAGTATATGTAACCGCGACCACATTTTCGATGTCATTTTGTTCGTGACAGCTAATCTAGTTTAGATAGTATATCGATGCAGATTGCACTGATTCCAAAAATGCATCTCATTTTCATATTAATAGAGAAATTTTCGTGATATATAAGCAAATAATGATTTCTGATATTTACGCGAATATTACACATTGAAATGAAACTAATTAAAATCAAAAATAAACCGCGATATAATCCGTAAAATTAGTTTCATTTCAATGTATAAGCAAATAAATTACTCAAATACAAAAAATCAAATCACCATTTTGTAATAAACGCTGATCAGAGTGAATGACGTCGATCCTGTGTAAATAAACAACTGTCATCTCAACTTTTTCTTTCATAGGTACCTCTCGGCTACACATGCGCGCGAATATTCGTGTCGCCCTATCGCGATAAAACTTCGTCTTCGCCCAACAGCGAAGTCGCTGGCTACATTATCGTCCTAGCAAATGCACGTGGTATTCGGGCGAATATTCGTCGGAATCAGTGTTGCCAGATGCATTGAGCGTTTTATAATCTGTATATAAATCTATACCTACCTATGCCTTATTATCATGAAATCTGTATAAAATATGTATGGACAAAAGAGCTAAAATAAATGAATTGGTTAGGTAGGATTAAATAAAAAAAAAACAGTCAACTGCAAGGTGGACTCGCGCATCCAGGGTTCCAGGGCATACTTTTGATTGGACGTATAGTTATTTTACTATTCGTCTAATACCTCATAAACTAAACCGGAAAACTCAATTTGATAGTCGAGGATAAAAAATAATAACGACGTTTGTATTAACCACTAGACGTCCCGCGCAGCTCAGCCCTCGTAATTTTCTAGTATTTCTTTCATATGAACCTTCTCTTGGCAATAACAAACACAAACAAAAAAATAATTAGCAAATTGGTCTAGCCGTTCAGGCATGTTGCCGTGACCAAAGGAAACAACAGAGGGACAACATTTAAGATTATTATAATTTACTACGGAATAAGAAATCTGATATATGGCAACGCTGCTGCAACTGCAAAGGCGAGGCGAAGTGTAGCAGTGTGACCAGATTTAGCAGAATTCTGCAATTTTAGCAGAATTGGGCCCCTATTTTAGGGCTTAGCAGATTATGTCGCAGAATAGAAAATTTTAGCAGAATTTAGCAGAATTCGGTATTCAGTCAAAATAATAAACAAAATTTCACTTGGTGGATATTTGCACAATACACGTAGGTATTACATCTACCACTCTATTTATGTCTGACTTTTATTGTTGTTGTGGCAACCCTTTACTATAATTTTTAGGGACAAACCGACTGAATACAGTTTGAATCAGTTTGACGTATTTGCATAGACAGTGGCGACACTGACAGCTTACAGGTAAGTTGGAAAGGTAAACTATACGACAAATTGTTCTCACTTATACGTGCTCAGATAATGTACTATACTCAAGACTTGGGTAGAGTACATTATCTGAGCAGTTGTTGACTGGGATATATTCGAGATCTATCTATTTACGCCTATGAATATGGAAAGGTTTTGGGACCATATTTCAAAAATGACTAAAGCAAATGGAACTAAAAAGTCTCCATACTTGGTTGATTTCGCAAAGGCCTGCGAGCGAAAATTTTCACAAATTAATTATATAAAAACAGACTTACGAAATAGATTTCAAAACGAACATGTTTCTGCAATTCTACAAGTGAAACAAGCAGTAAAAGAACAAGATGGTTGCATAAATTTTAAGCCCATGAGAGTTATGGTAAAAGCCGCCCAAAACTCTGCAGCTCTGTATACAAATATTGATTCATCTAATTTTCTTTCATCATCATAATCAGCAGCCGAGATATGTCCACTGCTGATTAAAGGCCGCTCCCTTAGAATGAAGGGGTTGCCATAATTCCCATGATTGGCAGGCGGCTTGGGGATTACAGTATAGGTGGTAGGTAATAAAAAAAAAGACGCAGCTGCCCATCTTCTTGTTTTCCCTTAGTCGCCTCTTACGAACACCCAACGGGAGGAGATGGGTGGGTGCTATTCTTACCTGGACACTGGAAAATTTTCTTTAATTAATATATAATTGAATGTTTTTTTTAGCAGAATCTTAGCATTATTTTCAAAAAGATTAGCAGAATTTAGCAGAATTTGGCACAGCGGCTAGTAGAATTGTCAATTTTAATCTGGTCACACTGAGTGTAGCCAGTTCGGCGAAGTTTGTCGCGACAAAATCCTTTGTTTGATGCGTGTCGTTGTGTTACCGACAACACCGCGAAGGCATTCGTGTTCGCCCGAATACTTCGCGCCAGCACGAATTGTTTGGCCATGGCCACACTTGTCGCGATAACGCGAATCTTCGCCGAAGCGTGCAGGTGTAGCCCCGCCAATACAATAATTCACTTTTATACCTAGACAGATGTATATTTAGTTAATATACACAGTTGTTTATTTACACAGGATATTATTAACACTGCAGTGACGTCACAATATGGCGCCATGCACCGGCCATCGTTTTGGAACGAAATTCAAACTCTATTTTAAAAATTGAAAATATTGCTATTAATTGTAAATTTCATACAAAAACATAATTATTTTCGGCAATAGTAGACCCGTAAGTACATTATAGAGTATTTTTTCAAAATTAGTCATCATGCCTATTATAAACTATCGTAAGAGATTTTAGCCACAAACATGCACAGATTTACGAAAAGTTTACTTGCGTAATATTGTTTGTTTTTTAATGACCACCATCTATCGGCATTTATATAAACCTGTAGCCAAAGTTAGAACAATTCAATTTTAGAACATAAAAATGTATGGGAATTTCAAATTTCACCCCCCAGTTCAGCGTAACGTTTTCTTGGTTTTAAGCTCAGGTTTTAGGCTCTGAGGATTTAGTTTAGGTATATAATTTACTAGCGGCCCGGTACATACGTGCTTCGCTACGTATAAAGTGAAATATGAAAAACATTTGATTGGAACATCAAACTCATTAATTCAAACAAATAAATTGCATTTTTCCTTTAATTAAATCAAATAAAAAACCGCATGAATGACATAACAACATGCTTTTACTGTCAAGACTGAAAAAAGTTTTAATTCTGAAATAAGTTCAATTTGACAGCAATATCCCCATTTACAAAATGATCCGCCATTTATTGAATTCATTTGTTACAAAAAATGTGATAAATAAAGAACCGCTGTACCGATTTTGTGCAAACTTCACATAAACCATCTACTAAATAGTCCGAACAAAGCCTAAACAATTGGTTTGGATAGGTGAGCCCGTTCTTGAGTTATAAAATTACAACAAAAAGTGGCATTGATTTTTATAGATATAGATGTAAACGTCAATACTAGATGCTACAGCTAGCACTACATAAAGTGTATCTATAGCATCTACAAATCTAGCAAGCGTGTCACCATAGTATAGGTATAGGATGAGTACAGTACCTTTGGAGTCGCTGGACGTTCGGGGTGTGGGCCCTAGGACGTCCATTGAGTACGGTGGCGACTCCGAGGAGGACGGCGGCGGGGTTGCGACCCCCGTCCCCGTGAGCACTGGCACCCGGGGGACTACAATGCGTCCCCCGGCGGCGGGCTTAAAGGCGAGGCACTGAGGGGCTCCTGGCGCAGATCCCACCGGAGGGCCCAGGTCCACCCCTTTTCATTGCCTCTGTCTTTGTTGGAGTAATTATTTTGTTCTGTGGTTTTTTCTAGCGACCGCGAAAAAATTTACCAATTTTCTTTTTATCATCTTGCTCACTGGCTTACTAATTTTACTTGATTCAACAAACATTTATTGAAACGAAATATTTACAGTTTATTTACAAATATGTATACCTAAACTAGGTAAAAAACTTCCTCCAAGTTGTCGCCGCACTGGGAGGGAAGGGTACCTAAAAGACTGGCGGTATTACCCCTTTGTATAGCCAAGCTTATAAGTTGGCAGAAAAAGCTACCAGCCCGACGGTCTCCTGAGACTTCGATAAGTTTGGATGAAATTTCTTTCACCAAACCGTGCGTCTCATGAGACCAAGGCCCCATGGTCTCCACCGCAAAGGGCGCAAATATATAGCTCGAACCTAGAGCTGTATACTTGCGTCGCTTTGCATTACTAGCGGCCGCCGCCCTGCAAGTTGCCGGGGTGTGGGACGCAAGTGTGTAGACACATGTCGCGTCCCACCAATTGTGAAATTAGCTAATGTCGCTAGGATAGGTTCCAAACCTATCTGTCTTTGAACTTCTGCTTGGTCACATAATGGTCACAGGTGTATTGTAACTTGATTCTTAATTAATTTTTAAATCCAACCAAAAACGCTGTTATAAGTTACGCCAGTTATCTTATGTCGGGTGTCTGTGTCTGTCTATCTGAATGTCTGTTTCTGTCTGTGGCATCCCAGCGCCAGCGCTCAAATGAGTGAACGGATTTTTATGTTTTTTTTTTAATGCTGGGTTATGCGATGTACCAGCATATTTATAAAGTACATAAAATTCAAACAAAAAATTCAACGGCTAAACCGATTTTTATGAAACACGCTACGGATAGTTCGTAGCGTGTTTCATGAAAATCGGTTTAGCCGTCGATTTTTTGTTTTATTAATTACGGCAGTAGCGTTACGTACTATAAAAATATGCTGGTACAAAGAGCAGGGCCAGATTAAGCTAGCGGGGGGCCCGTAGCAAATCATATTCCCCCCATGACTTGTATTAGGTATTAAAGTTTATAGGTTTAATATGAGACATGCAAATTCCTTGGGTACACACTTACGTGCCAAGGCGCGGGGCCCGTAGCATTTGCTGACTCCTGCTATACGGCTAATCCGACACTGACAAAGAGTATAGTCGTCAGCAGCGGCCTAAGTGCTACGTGAACTGCAGTGGATGTGTGTTACTGTCGCGCTCACAAACGTTAATTCTATCTAAGCCACTTTTTTAATCTAATTACTTTGACTCTCAAAGCCATTTATACTTATTTTCCAGTACGCTATATACCATATATCTCTACTCAATATATATTTTTATACTATCAGATCAGGGTGGCAAGCAAGCATGCGGCCCGCCTTGTGGTAAGCAGTCACTGCGGCCTATAGACGCCAGTAACACCAACATCTCAGTATATTAGTATCATCTATGACCAACAGAATAACAAGCGAGGATATTAAGTCTTTTGTGTCCGGTAATTTTACCAGCGATAACGGTGCCCTTCACACAAGAAAACAGCAATGTTTACGCACTGCTGCTTGGCGGCAGAATTAGAATATCTGACTGACACTGCGGTGGTATCTACCTGGACGGTTCCTTGCACAAGGAACTCACCACCTAGGAGAGTATATCGTCAAATCTAAGTACTTATAAAGTATTAATTGGCTGCTGGTGTTGAAATAATCCGATAACAAGAACTTAACGACATTGAGGTAGGTATTTATGTAAGTACCTACTTAGTAAGTACATAATACCTTAATGATTAACTGACGTTTGTAAATGAGGCAGTAAGACTTACGAAAATATAATATTTAACAATAAAACACAAATACCCTTAATTATGATTTATTTTAATACTGTAACAAAACAACCACTTTTAAGTAGCTAGGTATCTAAAATAGGTAGACTGGTATATACTTTATACCAATATATAAGTATATAGGAATGATATTCCTTGAATCGTTTAATTTTACGTACGTATGTATATAACAAAAAAAAAGTTCTCAATTTTTTTATATAATATTATTCCATTCCAACTATGCATGCAAACGTGTAAGTATATATAATATATATTTACACGTATGCATATTATTATTAAGGGTGAGAGAACATTGTTCTATGGTTTTACAATTGACGTAATATTTCGTTATAATAGTACATACACAAATTATTCAAATTTTATTTCGCTATTTATGTGGGATTCACGTTAGTTTCTTTTTAGTGGATTTACTGAACCCACTTATTAAATTTAACTTAAAAATAATTTTGAGGAAATAGGTAGAGCTTAGAATATTTCCCAAAAATAATCTTTTGCTACCTAAGTATTGTATACGTCAGCGCACAAGACTGCTGAAACATTTTCGAATACGTAGTTATCACAATGTCCTACAGCAGTTACTAGAACCAGAACAGTCTTAGGTGCAAAGACGTAACTACTGTAAAACAACGATCATCAAAAGGCCAGGAAACTTTCCTGAGCTTGACGTACAATAAAACACTATAACTACACCTAGAACAGAATGACACACAATATTATTTTAGTGACACTTTTTGCTTAATACAGGTAAACAGGTCGCCGATTAATTAATGTCCAAGCTTCAACAAAGTGGATCAACCCACGATACATTATTCAAATGAATAAAAAAATAGTAAGTACTTTTTAATTTTTAAAGTAAAAATTAAAAAGTACTATTCGAAGGTTCTCATTCGAAGTCAATCTTAGAACGGTGGCGTTCGACGACCTTTTTCGTCCATTAAGTGACCAAGCAGAAGTTCAAAGATACGCCCGCCGCATGCACCGATAGGTGCCAATAGCGACATTAGCGATCACTGAGTAAGTAATTTCACAATTAGCGATGCAAGCTTGCCCCGTGAGTCTTGATAATATGCTAGTTGGTATACAGAAGATCGATGTATAATATATTATAAAGTAATCAATACTTCACTGTATTAAATGCTTGTACGCTAAACAATTGCACCATGGGGCCTTGGTCTCAGAGACGCATGGTTTGATGAAAGAAGTATCATCCAAACCGTCGGGCTGGTAGCTTTTTCTGCTAGCTAATAAACTTTGCCACTGACATTTAAGTAGGTACCCTTCCCTCTCAGTGCAGCTAGAGATTAAATATTTTTGTAAATTCTACTCTCTTTACTCTAAATGATGTTGCTGACTAATTCAATCGGCCCCCTGTATACTTTTTGCCATTCTCAATTGCTTGCTTTTACACGGTTAGTAGGTATATAAAACAATATTTCACATAAACTTGTACAAGGAACGACCATCCGGTCGTTAAACGTAAACGGTGGTTGGTAAACGGATTTAGTGGTATCCACCACTAAATCCGTTTGGTGAACCAATAAATAATTATTATGAAACTAATGTAGGTAGTTGACTGTAATTTTGGGACGACAATTTATTTTGTGACCATTTAAAATAGCATACAAAAATTACATTCCTAGTCTTCAAAGTAAAATATGAAGAATACTATGTATCTCATATTGAGATTTACATTCTGCCTCAGTGAATCGTTTTGTTTTACAAAGCTCATAGCAAGAGATAAGTAACCTCCAGAAAATATCTAAATGTATTGCCTGGGGAACCAGGTACAGGTAAATGCACAAGTTCACATTTTTTTAAATTAAGCTCGTTATGATTATTTATTCTACTTAAGCCATTACGTACGTAATTATAATTTTTTTTGGTAATGGAAATGCTACACTCTTATTATCACGAACATGTTTCTACTTTTAGACCCCAAAATTGTAATCCATTTTTTAGAACAATTTGGCAAGCTTTAATGGTCAAAAATTTAGCTAACAACTACGTTATATTGTCTATTTCCAAAACAATAACATTTCGTTTTAAACTTAATATGATCAATACTATAATTCCTTTTAGTTAACCTAAAATTGTATCACATTTCGATAGTGCACTAGACAAATTCTCACGCATTCAAAAGTAGATAAAACTACAGTCGCTTATATCTAAAATGTCTATAATAGAGTTTTGGGGCTAAGTGAATTTAAGTTATAGGAATACACAACCTGCTTAGTATTTTTTTTTTCTTTATAAAGTTATTTTTTACCATAATGCTGATCTCAGACATTAAGGTAATTGGACTCTAGAAACTCAATTTCAAACATTTATTAATTTATTTACTTATTATATGTAGAGTGGCAAACGCCACATATGAATTAGGTATAAAAATACTAAAAGCAAATTAAATTTAAGATACTAATATTCCAAGGTCGAGTTTTCACAAGACATCGATTTGGACGAGATTCATGAATAGTTCTCGATTAGCACCACTGTTATCGGTGGTACTGTTAGTATACAGATATTTATATAAATAGACACATTTACAAAAAAATACAATGTGGCCATCTATACAAATAAACCCTCGAATAAAAGAACTCGCAAAACTCGGCCTTTAACTTAAAACGAATCTATTGAGCCTTATTCTAAGAAATGGTCATGCGCGTCTGCTCTTACTGTTCACCTGCAATTATATCCAAAATGCTAACATAAGCGCCCGTTAGGAAGCCGAGAATTCCGAAACAAATCAAGAAGATATTCTTCCAGAGGACCCAGTTTAGGCGACCGAGGCCGTTGGGTCGGTTCCAGTATGTAACGGTCTCTATGACCGATGGAAAGATAAGGCCAAGGAAAGAGAGACAGACAGCGCCGACCAGAGAAATGAACGGACCGAGGTTGGGAATAGCTATGGCAGTGCAGACCGTCATTATAATGATACCGATCCTAATGCTGTATTCCGCAAGGTTTTTCTTGGCACCGAACCAGTGGCGCACATTCTTCCAGATAATTTCCATAGGCACGTAGAACTGCAAACTGTATGTTAAGAAGATGGCTACCGCAATCATAAGTTTCACGCATTGGCCCAATCTGTAAAAAATAGAGAGAATCTTAAGTCACTCAACCAAATCACAAAACTATATAACATTTTCCTAAGAATTTTATTAATAAACATTTTCCTAACAATGATATTATTTCATTATTTTTGTCCAATATACATATATAATTATTTGCCTGTTGATGATGGTACTTTTGAAGGTACTAACTGTGCACAAGTGCTTGTGTTACGCACAAGTGCACTCTCTCTTCCTTTTCTCTCAACTCAGAACTCAGGCGCAGGACGGACTTTAACATGCCCATCGGACGCATGGATCATCTTACTTTCCAGATCGCCCTGATCGTCGGCGATCGTCCAATCGATCGGTTTGCGGTCTGCGCCACAGAGGCTACACAAATAAATAATTACAATATATAACTGATAACTTACACTTCAGTTTCAGGCAAGTTTAAGGTGATGCTGCTCTCGGTGATAGGTCCATATTTAAGGTAGCCGAAGAAGCCAACAAACGCGTACAGCGATACTACGAAGAACATGCCAGTATTAAGCACGCCAGGACAGCCGATAAAGTGTGTTGGGGTCTTCATGTTGTTCTCCAGGGGCATGACAACGCCAATGCCTTCAAGGGCAAAGATGGCTGTTCCAAAGAAGGTTGGTAATCGGTCTACGCTTGTGAAAGCATCTCGTTCACTGGGACTCGACATATCTTGGAATAGATAGTAAAATGTGATTCCCATTCCTGTCCCGACTAACAGATTAGCGATCATAGAGAAGGGCGCCAAGTATTTTAGGTTTCTGATGAGGTTCATTACAATAAGCAGGGGTAGAAGACAAGCCATGTAGATGCGAACATCAGTATCATGCCAGTAGGTGCCCGCCGCATAGAAATCGACTACTTGTTTTACGTTCTTGGAAACGAACACGATGTACACACAGCAGCAACCCAGTAAATCGACCACAAGAAACCAGTTGATCATAGCTCTGAAAAAGAAAAAAAATAATATTTAATTAATGTAACGAATGACTAGTTGGTCTAACCGCTAGGATACCCCAAAAGGTACATACTTAGGTACCCTTAAAAAAACTTCAGCCATAGATCCCGTAATGTTTCCTTATTATTTTATATTATAATGAAAAATTGATAAAATCGGACCACGCGTATAACCAAGTAAAGATTGTGACTTTAATCCCCTCTCCCAAGAGAACCGTGCTGGATTACGGGTTAAAAGGTATCCTATGTCCTACCCTCGTAGTATTAACTCAAATCATGCCAAGTTTAATTTGAATCCATTCAGTAGTTTCGGCGTGATCCGCGGCCTTGATACAGACAGGAAGACAAAAATTTCAAAAAATACAGTTTTGGCTTCAGTAATAGTTATAGAATATATATCATTTGCAAAATATCTTCAATGTACAGAATTGGATCTGTTACAGTTTTATTATAAGTATAGATAGATAGATTGAAATCAAACTACTTTTACGGATTTTATCGCCGCAAGATACTGTAAGCTCATACTGCGCAGAACGGGCCAACAATAATAACTAAGAAGACCTGAGGGTACACCGGCATAATTGTGACTTATGTCACAATTATGCCGGTGTACCCTCAGGTGATACCCTCATTGTGACATAAGTCACAATTATGCAGGTGTACCCTGTAGCCCGTGACCAATGGTGCTGCAAAGCATTCGAATCGTCGGGATAGTAAAATCTAAAATATACCGCGATAAAATTCGTAAAACTAGTTTGATTTCAATGTGTATTAACCACTACTTACTTAGCCAATCTTGAAAACTTGTGCACCGCTGGAGGTCCTGACAGGAACGCGGCTTCGGCAGTTTCTGCGAAACCGAGCGAGGGTTTTTGTATCCTCCTACAAAGTTCATGGGCAGTCTTGACCAGCACATGCACGCAGTAGGTGCAGATGGCCCCGATGGCAAACGTAGCCACCAGGCCGAAGTATAGACCCGCATGTCTAAACGCCATTGGCATAGCCAGAATGCCACTGCCGAGGGAACCTTTCAGCAAATGAATGAGGGTATCCATGTCCCTGAAATAAATAAAAGATGCGCGTTAAATATTTTTTCAAGAGTACTTATTTAATTTCCACCGCAGTTGCAGTGGTGGTAATCGCTGTAGGTACTTTGAACACGTACTAGACACAAGTCCGGTGCTTATGTCTCGTATCCATAAATGGAAATTCAAACTAGGGGTACCTGCGTGAGCCCTAAACGCCCTTCGAGTACGGTGGTGGCGGGACACGTCCCCATGCGCACAGTGATGTGAGATGTGAGATTCCCAGGGGGCTACAATGTGCCCCCTCCCCTTGCGACAGCTCAAAGGCAAGCTACTGAGAGACACCTAGTGTAGATATCACCGGAGAACAAAGGGTTATCTCTTATGACAACCGCTGGGATTTTAGTGGATACTTCATACCCAGGTTGGCCCCCCACGGGCTCCCGGATACCCTTTGAAGGTTGGGACAGTACCCCTACGTATAAAGATTATAGGTTACTGGTGAATAAGACTAAGATAATTTAAAAATTTCTTATGTAAATATCTAAAGTTAAATGTTTAGCAATGTGACCAGACTTCTCGTACGCATCGACATAGTGCCGCTGTCCCTTAACTATTCTATACAAATTTTCGGTGTTATCTGACGCATAGAGAGCAAAAGGTCAAAATATACAGTGTACTTTAGTAGTGCACGTTACGTCCAGAAATTCAGTGTCCATATTCTGTGTACCTATGTCATGTTCAAAGGAAAGAGAACTGTTAACTTACGACGTGGGATGCGCCAGTTTCCTGTGCTCGAATGGATTGTAATCCTCGTCAGCCTCAATGTCTCGCCCCGGAATCTCCATGAGGGGGAGGGTAGACCCAGCCTGTTGTTCCACAGGTATCTCATTTGGATCAACTTTGTACCTGTGAACCGTTCCCCAGAGATTGTTTTAGCTGCTGTTTTTGTACAAGACGATATTAAAACTAAGTTAAGTATTGTAGATAGGTTAGAAGTGAGTAGGTTTAACAGTGTAGTTTCAAGTCATTCGTTAAAGTTAAGCAGAACTAAGTATGTAATGGCAGCGACAACAAGTAAAGCGCCACGTTTCAAGCTAAAATGTGATCGAACGGGGTGTGGATGTCGCGGACGCGATTTTAAGAATTACAAACATGAAACTAATGGAACTAACTGTGGCAACTGATATCTACACGCGATCGTTATAATTTACTATACAAACGTTAGCTGTGTTGTGTGTTCATGTGTGCAGTGTACATTCATTATGGTCTCCGAAACAAAATACAGAATATTTAGGTTTGAGTGCGTTTCACTCTGTTAAGACTCGGCATTTACAAATTATGGCTCAACCGTTAAATTCAATACAGCTTTACGTTATAAATTAAATTTAAAAAAAACTGAAAACTTAACGGACAAAGATGGCAATTGGACAATCAGGTTAATAAAAATCTTGGAGTTACCTATTGTCTAACAGTAATCAAATTTATTACCCAAAGAATAGGTGTGAATGTGACGTTATTAGAAGAATAAAAGTAAATATAAAATGTATAAGTAATTTAAACAGACATAAAGCTAAATCAAATTTGTACAAATCGCCAGTTTGAGAGCCAATCCCGAGCCTGAACAGAGATGGCGCACGAGTCGAGTGGCCGTCGCGCGCGGCTGGCGCAGAGCCTCGCGTCAGCGCGGCGGCCACGGAGCCTCGATACCTCTCGACTCCTCGTAAGTTATTCATATCTTTTTACCATTACCAAACAAAATAAATTATAAAAACAAAATTGAAACCATAAAATGGAATGATGTACCGGTGTATGAGTCCATTGCAAGATGAGCAATTTCGTCGAACGACTTTAATCTTGTGGAAGCAGCACACGTCTTCCCGGATCGTCTCCGAACGGCGTCGAGCATATTAGCTCAATATAAGGAGCGAGTACTTAACAGTCAACATACAATATAAAATACCACGGCAAAACATTTGATAATAAACAAGGGTAGGGCTGAGGATGGGCACCGATCGCGATGGGACCGAGTCGCCCGCGCCCCTTTGCCCACTTACGCATTCATTACTTCTAATGCTAATAGGCTAGATCTTTATAATTAAATGTAAGGAAGGTATATATTTTTCTTTTCAATTTCCTGTAGAACAAAAATGTCAATATTATTAGGTTCAAGACATAACATGTATGCATTTGATAAGATTCCACAGTCAAAACAACTTGCCGAACAGAAAATATGAAATAGGTAAAGCTGTGAAGCATGCTTTTATGTTGATTCCAAATCTAATTAAGCATTAAATTGGATTGAATATGGGCTAGTTGAATTGAAGTAAATTATTAACAACACATAATTAGGCAAAGCTTGGTGTGATCGTCGAACTAGTAGCATCCCACCGCTGGCATATATGGAACATTATCACTTACTTGACCATAACGACATCTGACAAATCATTTTTAACTCCTTTTTTCTTGGGGTCATATTCGACAATCATGGGCCGCATTTGTGGTTTCTGAAACAAATAAGAATTCAATTACATTTAACATTCTAGCTTCGTTTTACGATGATAATCAATGAACAACCAATCAACAGTTGCACACTCAATTATTTTCTTTTTAGGTAAGTACTTAAGTAGGTATATAAAAAAATAATTAGATATATATATATATTGGTACTGAACAAAACACAAATCTGAGCAACCTAGGTACTCTAGTACCTAGTATAAAATAAGCATCAGAGACGCGGCAGACGTTTCCTGTATACTTAATTACTACTTATTCGTAATTAATAAGTACAATATCTACATTATTAGGTGATAGGTGCTTTATGCAAAGGACCGTCCAGGTCCACCGCAGTGCCAGATATTTTCTCGCCAAGCAGCAGTTTGTGAACATTGCGGTTTTCTGGTGTGAAGGGTACTATAGTCATTTATATCGATGACTGACTGTATACTTGGTGAAAATACCGAACACTAGTAAGTATCTGGGTTGACGTACGAATTTTAACGATATCAAAATAAAAGAAATTATACGTAATAAGTTTTATAGCAATAAAAAAACATATAATTTTATTATTATAATGAAATGTAACAACTATCGCTCTCTATACTTTTATAGCAGCTTTTTATCAAAAAGTACATAATTCATACATAACACAGAAGGACTCTGTTCCGATATTTACAATGTTTTTATTATTATTTCATATCAATCTTATCATTAATGCCTTGAATCGGACCGTGATCGTGTAGACGTGTAGTAGAAGTCACAGAGTCGTAGAATGCGTCTTACAAGTCAATGCGATGGCCACGTAACCCAGCCGTTGCTATTTCGGGAAGGCACACACGCCCAAATAGCCACATTTCTCGTGTAATTATGGTATACAGTTCCCCCGGAACGCTGGCAAAATTATATGATGTCACGGACATGTTACGAACGTAAAGGAAATAACGCTATGTTTATTATTTAATGTTAAACAGATTTTCATGTTATAAAAATTTAACTCCCAAACCAAAGTGGTCCAAAGTTCACAAATGTTAATGCTGTCGTCCCAAGGTTCTTGGAACGTTTATTTTTTTTTCTCCCAATTCACACAGCGTCTTACTTCTCTATTTATCAATGCCTGGAACTAGGATCTGGGTGATCAGTAAATAGTAAAGGGCTTACTATCACAAAGATAAGTTATCCTATTATTAGAAGTTTTGGAGAGTGTGCACAGGAACTGCATGACTTGATTCCATCATCCCCCTTCTATCATTGGACGTCGAGACGCACTGCGCATACACACCCATATGTGGTGAAAGTGCCTTCAGTCCAGACTAAACGATTTGCCTCTTCCTTTATATTGAGGACAGCTAAGGATTGGAACAGTTTGCCTGCGTCGGTTTTCCCACTCGATAATAATGTGGGTGTCTTCAAGGCTAGAGTGAATAGGCAGTTAATAAGCTAGTGCGCTTTACCATCTTCGATTACGTCGCCACTTTCCATCAGGTCAAGCACTAGCTTATGGTGAATAAAAAAAAAGAAGTATGTATAGGTAGCTTTAGTAGGTAACAAATAATGGATCTAATATTTTTTCGTACTAGGTATGATAAAAACAAAATATGAACACGTGCGCTTTTTTTTTAACTTTTTAATTCTATTACGCACTAGTGCGTAATGTCATCACTACGCACGCGTGTCTTATAGCTACTAGGTTTATGGCCCAAAAAGCGACGTAATAAGGCTAACTGTACGAGCAATTGACTTGAAAATAATATTATGACCACAAAATTATAATATTAAAGTGCGTCACGTTACATATTAATTGTGTTTGCAAATTAATTATATGTTTCGTATATTTTAATTGTTTCTCGATGATAAATTAGCACCTGCTGCACATTGTGGAATGCAAAATATTATGAATATGAGGCGATGTGGTTTTATAATAACTATATACTTGATCAAACGGCGACTATGTAATTTTTAGAGGTTACAAGTTAGTTCAAGGAAGCAACCTTTTCGATAATCGAATTTAATTCTACTAGCTAGACTAGAGCAAGGGTCTTTAACTCGCGGTACACGTTGAAGTGTACAATAGATATTTACGGCCTTCCAACAAAAATAAACTTATTATAATAAAAGGCTATGTAAAACTGTCGGAAAACTCCGTATCAGAACCGATGAAAACATTTTCGGTGATATCTTGTAAACCCTATTTACGAATCCATCATCGAAGTATGTTGTCCATTCTATTTAAAATGATGATGAAATTTTATAGAACCTATTGGATTTGATTTGTGCATACAGTTTACAAGATACCGGAAACTATTTCATTTCATGCTTCGTATTCGGATATAGAAATTTCCGACGGTTGTGAGTAGACCTACTGATCTCCATAAACGTAGATCCTGTATGTGGGCCACCAGAGAACATTCATATTTCATATATAAAGATACACTCTACTAAAAGACAAACAGGCATGTTATGCATACGTTTTTTTTTGTCCTGAGTAGGAATCGAACCCATGGCCTTATACCGTAACTCTACCGACTTACAGACATTGGCGTCGTAGCTAAAAATGTAAAGGGTAAGGGAGCGACCAACCCCAATGACTCATAGTTTATGCATGTATTTATGTAAGTAGGTAGCTCGTTGTGAATAAATGTTTTATGCTCATACAATTAAGTCCCCCAATTTTATTCAGTGAAATCGAAGTCTGGTTTAATTTTACACTATTTTAAACTTTGCTACCTAATAATAAGGTATAAATTTCCATTAAACTGTACAATACCTAGTGTAGGTACGTGTTATTTATGTATGGTTGCCAAGTGGTCGGCGCTCACCGGCAAGCAAGACCGATTGTGCGTGGAACTGGATTGAACTGGTTTTGAATATAAATTTGGAAGAAACCGGTCCTCATGGCTGCAAAAAATGCGCTAGCTGGAGTTATAAAATGTTGATACCATAGTCACTTTTGCCATTTTTTTGATTCAACAATGATAATGGAGAAAGTTAGTTGTTTTCTTTGAGGTCAAATAATAAATTAAAATATTTTTCCCTCATTCAAATATTTTTGTACACCTTGACCATTTGTTAGATGTTATTTTTAGTTTTCTATAGGTGCATCTTACTCAGCTACCTATAAGTATGTAATTGAATTCGACGTTTGATTGAAGGTAAAAGTTTGATATTTCATTAATGTAGGTCTGAGGTACGAGTACTTAGGTTATTTTGTTTTTATTTAAATTTAAAAAAATATGTAAAAGATAATTATTTCTGATATTTACGCGAATATTACACAATATAATCCGTAAAATAAGTTTAATTTCAATATGTAAAAGATGTTTTCTTTTTTTATAAAAAATATACTTATTGCCGTCTATTAAGTAAAAGGTTGCCTGGAAGAGATCACACTACCTACTGATAAAGTCGCCAATTGTAGTTAGGTACATTTGCTGTATTATTGTATTTTACTTGTATTGTTATGGTTTAAATTATGTTGTTTGTACATTAAAGAGTTATCTATCTTATAATAATTGAAATCCAAGTACTTACATAACATTATTACAGTTACGTAAGCGTACCTATAGAAGGTAGTATTTAATGCCTATCTATGCTATGTGAACTGCATTTAATTAAGGGCATGTGTGCGAGCATGTGGTAAGTAGGTAGGTAAAGTATTGAAAATTGTATTTCATCAACGGAACCCCAAATCTCCCAATGTATCAGTACAAAAACATTTTTGTCTGTAATATACTCTACACGAAACAATATTCCATAACAGTGGCCAAATACCAGGCGATTTTACAAGTACCTACTTGTTTTTATGAGCAAAATCTGGCAAAGTTTCTGTAGTATTCCTGTCAACGTTGTTACCGAATGACCATGCTTCCTGATTCTATACATACGTTACATCAGTACATGTTCCAATCATAAATAAGGCATCTTGACAATGACTAGATGAATCGAGATACACATAACGAGAGTAAGGAGGCTATGAATGAAGAAGACAAGTTTCAACCAAATTGCGGTCCGTGCGTCACAATTTAGTTGGTTAAAGAGCGCACTCGAAACGATTGGGCCGCTAAAATTCATATGAACTTACATTTTGTTGTAAGCTGTGACTTTCTAAAAGAAACTCCTTGTATTTCAGGACATTTGAGGCAATCAGCGAAAAAGCGGTCTAAGCTTGAAACTTGTCGAAGCTTGATGAACTTTGAGTTAATGCACAAATTTTAAAGTTTAAAAACAAACCTTAATTTGAAGTAAGTAAGTATATTAGAGCAGGTCTGTTTTTTAAGTTCAGTAAGAAATCCGTATTTTAATCAATATGCATAAATGTAGCAAGTATTAAGATATTTTCCTTAAATAACTCTTCATACGATATAATGTGGTTTAGGTTACTTTTGCGCTGACGGCCTAATTTATGAGTTGCTTCTAATTCAGGCTTGATAACAGTGTTCTACCTCATTTGACTAAAATTATATGTAGCCGAAAAATAAAGTTATAACTAGGTATGTTTTTGTTTGGCAAAAAATCCCAACTCGCGTTAATAAGGCACTATACATAATAGAGCCGCAGCTGATTCTATATTATGTACCTATTATAATAGCTAGTTGAGTTCGTCACGATGTTCTAATAGGTTATATACACCAGAATCTCTGACGAGTGTGCTGGTTATTGTTTGATCATCAATGTGCGCACTTACATCTAAATCACACGCGAAGGCCACTCAAGTGATAGAGCTATTTGTCGGAAGACACGCCTCCTGACGTTATGTTCTTTACACATAATTGTTTTGATCACGACTCGCCTATATAGAGTTTTCATGATATTTACAGAATGTGACATGATTATCAATAACATTAGTATGTATTGTAGGCATTGTAAAACTTCGTACACACAGCTAGTAATGCTGTGAACAACATTTGTTTGACCTAACCTAAAGTACGTAACCTAAAATCAGAGGTATCTAGTACTAGGTGCTCATAAACAAGAACAGTAGAGCGTTGCGAGAGTAATCGATAACGCAGGTTCTATCTACTATGATATAATAATAAAATGCACTTAGGTGCAATCCGTGCAATGAAATTGAGAGTTACATGCGCAATGCGTGACTTCGGGACATAGACTAGATTTTAATTTGGTCCCTGTCACTCCTGGTGCATTTAAAGCCACCATACATTTACTAGAAAGAGGCAAAAGCTTATCTTGTGCTTCCCATTTTGATAGCTGATATGCTATATAACTATGTATCTTCATCCTTTTAAGATGAATTCTACAAAACATCCTTATATTAATGCGATCCTAGTAAATTTCATTCCGTTTTTATAAAAATGACACTTCAAAATAGTTTACTCGTTCTTTAAAACTTTTTTTCTGTTGTTTTATAAGTATGAAGTTTTTAATTTTAAGATAGTATTAACCCCTTTGAGGCCACGAGTTTTTACGGAGAAATACGCTTCAGGGGTATGATCCTTGTTGACGGGTTTAAGAGTTATAAAACTTGTTCAAATAATATAAAAAAAACATTTCTAGAAAGTTTGACGGATGTTCGTTTATTAGATACGTTTTGTACGGCAATCTTTTTTTTAACCTTTAAAAACATAAGATAATAATAATAATAATAAATACACTTTATTGTACACCAAAAGTTACATGGCGGCCTTATCGCTAAAAAGCAATCTCTTCCAGGCAACCTAAATATATATAGATATTTATATTATATATAGATATTTATCTGTATTAAACCCCACGTGTGTATTTTAGGTAGAATTTTAAGCCTAATTATTGTAAACAATAGGACATAATAATGTATCTTCTATTCACTACTGAAAATTTTACAGGTATTGTACCTAAAATTTACATAGCGCAACGTTGATCGAACTGCAATCAAACTAATACTTACCTACTGATCTACTTTTGAAGTTTGTTTGCTGCACTCAGTATTAACACTTAAGTGTAGATACAAAACCCAGAGATAATAATATATTACTGTACTCCGGGCCGATGTGACCTTAGCTGCCGATTTTTCACAAATGAGCCATCTACATGGGAGACAGTGCTTGCATAAATACAAGGACACTCCCTCTTCCTTTACTATCAGAATCCGATGGGACTGAAGACGACACGACCGGGGATGAGTTATGCGCAGGACTGTCTTTTTACGTGCCCATACGACGCATGGATCATGTTTCTTTCCAGACAATCAGGTGATCTGCCTGCACTGCCTACCAGTAAGGAACCACTACACAAAGTTGGAGCTCCCCGGGGTACTTGAACCCACGACATCCTGTTTACAATGCAAGTGGTTTAAGTTGCGCCACAGGTGCGAAATAGGTTCTTCTACGTAGGGTCTGTACCCTATCTCTGTACCTCTGTAGGTACAGAGATAGGTTAGTCTAGGATAGGATAGAGATCTTCGGAGTCGTTGGACGTTAAGGGTGTGGGCCCAAGGACGTCCATTGAGTACGGCGACGACACCGAGGAGGACGGCGGTGGGGTTGCGACCCCCGTCCCCGTGAGCACCGTGCCAGGTTCCCGGGGGGCTACAATGCGCCCCCTGGCGGCGGGCTCAAAGGCTAGGCACTGAAGGGCCCTGGTGCAAATCCCACCGGAGAGCACAGGGGTGGGGACCCCCGGGCTCTCCAGTGGGATTTGAGAGGGGTCTCATGTGCCGATGCCACAGTCGCGTGGGTTTTAGTGGGTAAAAATCCCACACACCCCGGTTGAGCCCCACGGCTCCCGGGGACCTTTCGAATATTACCCCCGCGTCAAACAAAACAAGGATAGGATAGAGATAGGAGATATATGGAGATAAATGGACTGAACGTGTTGTTATCAGAAAGTAAGGGCTAGTTCATCTAAGGCCTGGAAATCGACTATCTACGGATAGGATAACAGAACTAGCTGAAAGTGTTATCCAGACTAGACTCAGTGCGCAGTTACCAAAGTACTAACATGCGCCGTGAGCTGAGGCCGTGAGGTGAGCCGATTATTGAGCTGAAACCAATGCTTTAGTACTAGGACATAAGGAGGCGATAGAAGTTGCTAAGTTTAAAAATAAATACACAGTCAGTCCGGTATATTTAAATACAATATAGTACAATTACAATTCTAGTAGGTAACTTAATTATGTCTAATTTATTAATAATAATAAAAAGAAAATAATTCATTTCCAATTATAAAATCTTGTGGGCTAAACGTGCAAACTGGTCCACTTACGAAGTCTTTCAAAATTTATACGTAGAGCTTATAAATTAAGTTACTTACGTTCTTTCTCGTGATTATCGCTGGTTTACTTAATAGTTAATACGTATGGCAAATTAGAAGATCAATATACATACTTACTCGTATATTACTGTGCCTGAAAAATCCCAATCGTTTATCGAAAAACTGATATATTTCGTTCAAGTATGGCTATGGCTAAGGAAACTAATTACTGTGCCACAATGGTGATACAAAATACATATCTCGACAAATAGTAGTTGATGTGCAAGAAATTAATTTCTTTAGCGTAATAAAATCATTATTGTTTTTTCACGCGAAAGCCACGAGGAAGTTTGAACAATTATAAATTGAAGACCAATCGGCTGCTGGTTGCGGGAGTTTGGCTAACTTTCTACTGGGAGCAATAACCTCGACACTATTTTTTGAATGTTACCTACACACACATGTTGACTATATGTTTAGGTTATGTCCGTCCCTGTCAGATTTTCACAATCGTATTTTGAATGAACATGAAATGCATTCCTATTTTGCAATTTCATTTCCTTTAAATTATACTTTGTAGCTCTTTAAAATAGGTTAATAAACCAATAAGAAGGCGCCAGATTTTAACCCTTGCTTTGACATTTGAATCATTGCATTGAACGACCCGACAAGATGTGTGTCACCGTGAGCCGCTAAAACGCGTAAACTATATCTAGACGCGTAAACTATAACTCCTAATGGAATATTAAGCCAAATTGGGTACCAGTTCAGCGCCTATTAACGAAACATTATGGTCAAATCGAGGTAGGTATGTTTTTCGTAACAATTGAAGTTAGTGGACACAAAATTCGCGTACTGTACTAATACTGACCGAAGACCGAAGAAAAACGCAGTTAGTTTTTTCGTGACTAACGATAGCTTTTCAACAACAATAGCTTGACAATAATAGGTCACATTTTTGTTGAATGGCAGAGCATATCGTTGGTAACTTGACGCCGATATCCACCATCAAATATAAATATTTAATCAAACAGAATATTCCATTCCATACATGCCATTTTAAGAATATTCAGATCAATGGACTCGGGGGCAAAGTACTTAGAATCTTTAGGTTTCGCATATTTAGACTTAAACGAACATGAGACATTTAGTCATAAGTTCTTTGGTTTTGAAACAGTTTTTCTTTACATAATTTTTACACCAGTACCTACCTTTAGAGATAGCAATAAAAAGCTTGTAAAAAGGGCGAGAGATAACTAAAAGTCTGTTTGTTTTCGATAAAGATCAAAAACCATACTTTTTGCCCAGGTTTACACCTAGTAGGTATATACCTACTCCTTGATAGCGCACGCACCGCGCGGTCGCCGCAGTCCTATAATTAAAGGAAAAAGAGGTTTAAATAAATGTAATAAAATATTGCAAGACATATAAATGAAACTTATATAACACTAGGTAAACAACATTAATGCCACACCCACAAAACATATTTAAGACAATCGTTTTTTTTTCACGTTGTTTATTCGTAAGTTATTACTTCTTGGCAAAGTCTCAAACTACGTCGCTTGTGTTTTTAAACGTATTTGCTATTTCTGTATTTGAACATTTTCGAACTAGTTATTTAGTTTTGCTTTTCAGATTTAGCGCTATTTTGTGATTTCAGTATAATTACGAGGAAACTTTCTTCCGAGTTATTTTTCTTCTTCTCTTAACGACATGATATTGTATATTTGGCTGCCCAGTAAGCAGCAACTTTTATTATTACATGTAAAATTGATTTACTATAAGAGGTCATCACCTGCGTAAAGGGAGAACCCCAGGTTTAAATAATAATATTTAAGTACTTTCACAGGTTTAAGCCCTAATCTTTCTTCGCAATTGTATATACCTATGTAACTGTTAATTTATTTTATCTTGATTTGCCTTGAGTTGAATTTCCAGTTTGTCTTTTAAATTTTATTTTCGAGTCGAAAATGGGCACATATTTTAATGCCATGACGTAATTATGTGCAAATTTTGTAGACGAGAAGATAAGAAGACACTGTGTACTGAATTCATAAACATGGCGTTATTTGGATTGTTAGTCATCATGGATGATATCAGTGCTACACATACAACTAGTTAATACGATGATGAAATTGATTGGATATTAGCAGCCCGTCTGGGGAAGTACGTACCTCACCCCAGAGAAGATAGGGGTATAATACCCGGTACCTTGGAATGGCGTAGTGTTTCTGCGCTCAGTAAGTACTCTATGTAAGGTATGCGCTTTTAATTATTGTTGTTAGTTAATAAGTTAATGCCGCATTCACTAACGTCAATTAGCGTTAATTGTCATTAATCTAGTTTTTAAAATGGGGCTATTTCGACGCTTACAGCCGATTTATACTTTGTACTCTGATAGTGAGTAGAGACAGGATATTAGCCTAAGCTAATAACCAACGTTTAAGTAATTTTTTTGCTGTGTGATTCAGGTTTGTATTTTTTTTGTAAGTACATGTAATATTATGATGAATGGGAAAAATAAAAGTAATAGAAATTGTCATTACAAAGTGTGAATGAGATGACTCTACATTAACAAGGTTGACTGTAACTCCAAGATTTTAGGATATTTTCATCTGCATTCAATGACCCGATAATATTATAAATTAAATTGGTGCGCGCTGGTTACGTTTCTTTTTTAAATCAAAGTCAAAGATCTATTTGTTTGTACTCTGTGACCTCACGAGTGAGCTGAGACTTGTACCATTTACTTGGTAAATTATCTCTTAGACATCTAAAATAAACTTTTTGTCTGAGCGTTGTCCTTATTTACACATAATGCAACATCCCGACCACGATTGAATTGAATCGCAAAATTGATTAGACTCACGTAGAGCCGGATCAGAACAATTTAGCACTTGAAATAATAAACTAGGGTACAGTAGCGGTGAGAGGGCTGTAATGGAATGGGGATACCTTGAACTAACGGTCTCATGACTCTACGAGTACATGTGAGTACGGACAATCATAGATTCCTGTAGAACATTTGGGATATCTGCATGCGTTCGCGGCTATTATATTTAACGCTAACCCCTAGCTAGACAAATAATAGTGCCCTTAAGACCGTAAGCCCATCTCTCGTGTATTAAATCTAATCGGACTACTACCTACTTAAGTTACCACCAAACTCCTGTTTAAATAAAAATATTTTAGATAAAAACTCGGTGACAATCTGGCGGCGGTTTCCGTTGTTGTGTGTTGTTAAATTGATGTGCTAAGCATAAGCATAGTATTTGATCCTATATTAATACTGGCTCAAACAAGATCTACCTACACATACAAATAATGTAATTCGATTAGGTACCCATTGATTATTAAGTATCGGATTTCAATAACAAGTAGGTTTAGCTAAAATAATGAAAGATGACAAGCGATAAGCTGATTGTAAGATACGGGGCTATTTATAGTGAGAGCCATTTACAATCTGGCTCCTACTGATTCACTGAGGGAAAAATTCAAAGAAATAGATATTCTAACGGTTGTTTCGCAATTCGTATTTGAAAATTTAGTTTATATTCAGAAAAATGATGTATCTTTTAAAAAGTACAGTGCGATTCATAGTGTTAATACCCGGAACAAACACAATCTTGTTTTACATTCCACACGTCTCCACAGAACAAGCAAATCGTTTATGGGCCAAAGTATACGCTTCTATAACAAACTGCCACAGGATATCCGAGATCTTCCACTGAATAAAATTAAACCTTTGATAAGAAGCCGGTTGTCGAAAAAGGCTTATTATAAAATCTCGGATTACCTAGAGGATAAAGCTGCGTGGGCTTGAACTGCTCAACTCATGCAAGCTTAGAATTGTAGGCTTACAGTTTGTAACATCTCTTAATCTGGTGGATTACTGATGGCTGTTTCACAAGTCAATTAATTGATAGTATAAAGACTATGTGAAAGTGTTTTGTGTCTTGCCTGACGAGGTACTACTTAACAGCAGAAGTGAAATGTGAGCCATTGTGATTTTGGTTCGGTCATGCTCGCCATCGAAATGTCTTTGCTTGTGGCGGCTTCGTGTGGCGGGTCACCCCCTCCCCTCTAATATGGTTGAGGGGAGTGATGGCTGCTGCTCGAGTCAACTCGTGCGCGGGTGCTGCTTGGGGGGACTGGTCCGACTGCTATCATTTTGGCTTTTTAGTTTGTTGTATTTTTTGTCGTAATTTATTGTTTTCTTCTTTTCTCCCTTGCTTTATGTTTCGAACGGCAGGACACACTATCGCTAATGTCGATTCATTTGTAACAAAACAATGTTTAAAAAAAATTGAAAAAATGATAAGCCCGCTGAGTTTCTTGCCGGATCTTCTCAGTTGAGGCCGCGTTGTGATCCGGTGGTAGCTTTTAAAAAATGACGATTCAAAAGTGCTAGCGTTAAGCCTATTTGAAATAAAGATTTTTGAGTTTGAGTTTAACTTTATCAAATATGAGTAAAATTCTTACTAGTCCGACCGTCGTTGGCTATGGAATACTCAACAAATATTAATTTTATATTTACAGATTAATACTGTAGTTATTTATCTAAGTTGTGCCTACTATATAACAAATAATTTATTCTGCAGACGACAAACTTAATAAGTGGTATATATTAAGTAGGTAGTCATTTTATTACAGAAAATACTTCCTGTAATTAGTGTAATGGAATTATTAGAGTGCATTTGTCAAGACAAATTACTCTCATTAAAAGAATGGTGATCTGAATTACTACAGATCGCACGATGGTAACGACAAAACGTTTGTGTTTTTATAGAGGAGAATAGTAGAGCATTTGAATGCAATCTTGACAGAAAAGGAAGAAAGTGACTTATTCAAAACTGAAATCATTCTTTCAGGAATATGCATTACATATGAATTCGGTAAAATATACGTAATGACAGTGATGGCACGAATAGTATCAATTTGGCTACCTATTGATGATGGGTTTATACTAACAACTATCAGGTTTCGTCATTATCTCTCTTCTCAAAATGCATAATTCAAACTCAAACTCAAACTCAAAAATCTTTATTTCAAATAGGCTTAACGCTAGCACTTTTGAATCGTCATTTTTTAGAAGCTACCACCGGATCACAACGCGGCCTCAACTGAGAAGATCCGGCAAGAAACTCAGCGGGCTTGTCATTTTTTCACTTTTGTTTTTTAAACATTGTTTTGTTACAAATGAATCGACATTAGCGATATTGTGTCCTGCCATTCGAAACATAAAGCAAGGGAGAAAAGAAGAAAACAATAAATTAAGACAAACTAAAAGGCCAAATGGATAGAAGTCGGACCAGTCCCCCCAAGCAGCACCCGCGCACGAGTTGACTCGAGCAGCAGCCATCACTCCCCTCAACCATATTAGAGGGAAGGGGGTGACCCGCCACACGAAGCCGCGGTAATTGAGTGCAGCGTGTATATTCAAGAGTAACGGTCCTTTTAAAAAAATAATATCGTAGCTATATTAGAGTCACACGACTAACCAAAAAGACCGCGAATGTTTTGGACAAGATTCAAGATTCCATGTAACATGATGTTTCGTTCACGTTGTTTGTACTAAGCATGTATTTTGGCGCGTATCACGCTTTTGGGTGTTTACACTAGGGTTGCATATTATTATAAACAGTATAACATAAAGTTGCAACCGTTGATGCGGTTTTTGCCACGCACTTCAGTGCCACGCATGTACGACAAAACAATTTAGATTTCTGTGATTTATAATTCAAATGAGTGACTTTAATCTGAAATCGATTATTTTCGTACGGGTTTTAGTGGGAACAACCAGACACAGCTCATCGTTTACTTATGTTATTCATTAATGAATTGTGATTTTAAGTCACAAAGGCTTGTGTCGACAGTCGACAGCCCTATGTTTAGTTCAGCAGTTCAGCGAATGATGGATCGCGTGGCAGCCATGCACGTGAGTACATCGTCATAGGTTGGCTCTAAATATAGCAATTCGGCGGCGTAGTGAGAGTTTACGATTTTTCTTAATAATATTTTAGAATGGTTACGAAAACCATTAAAAGTTGGCATAAGATTTGTTATTACGTAGAAAAAATAATACCTAATTATGAAAAATGATAACATTTAAGTATGATTTATTTAAAATGTGTATACACTTTTTTTTATTAGCCTGAAAGTATGTCCCACTGCTGGGCAAAGGCCTCTCCCCCACTCTTCCACAGATCCCGATCTACTGCCACCTCTGTCCAAGCACTGTCCGAGAATTCGTCTAACTCATCCCGCCATCATCTCTTTGGTCTGCCCCTACTTCTGCGGCCATCAAGTGGTGTCCATTTCGTGACAGTACTTGGCCATAGGTGTGTCCCCATATGTATCACGTGCCCTGCCCATTCCCACTTCAACTTTGCAGATTTCACACCTACATCAACTACACGAGTAATGGAGCGCAGTGTGGTATTTCTAACCCGGTCTATCAACTTTACACCAAGTATACTGCGCTCCATTGCCCTTTGGCAAATCTTGAGCTTGGACATTTGCAGCTTTGTTAGAGACCAAGTCTGGGCACCATAAGTTAGTATAGGCAGAATACACATGTCGAGGAGTCTACGTTTTAGGGATATCGGAAGGTTTCCCTTCATAAGATTCACCATGGACCAAAAGCTCTTCCAGGCGTTTTCAATGCGTCTTTCGACTACTTTCTCCTGCCGGTTATTAAACGAGACTATCTGGCCCAAATACGTATACTCTTCGACATACTGTATTACTTGCCCATCCACTTCCACTCTATATTTTGTGCTGTTGGTCATTAGCTGTGTCTTTGATCGATTTATAGAAAGCCCAATCTCAAGACTCGCCATGCTTAGGTCTTGAAGCATTAGTTGAAGTTCTGTCGCTGACGACGAAAAAAGTACTATGTCATCTGCAAAGCGAAGGTTTGTAAGCCGTCGGCTATTTATAGGAATACCGCGTGAAGACCAAGATACTGATAATTTCCTAAAAACCTCCTCTAAGACAGCGGTAAATAGTTTAGGAGATAATGGGTCCCCTTGTTTGACACCTTTTTATATTACAAATTTTGGACCGGGATTATGTAGCTTTATATTTGCTGTGCTAAGATTAATATAGGGGAGTTCAATATTTTGATTTTCTAATGTGGTTAGGATTGCGCTATGATATATACTATCGAATGCTTTAGTATAATCATCAAATGCTAACTACAAAGGTTTATTATATTCTTGATATTTATCTATAATTTGGTTTACGGTATGGAGGTGGTCAGTTGTGGAAAAATGTGGACGGAATCCAGCTTGCTCAGGTGGTTGATGAGAATCCAGGTTTCGGGCGATCCTATTTTCAATAAGTTTTGTAAATAATTTGTATAAGTGCAACGATAGGCTTATTGGCCTGTAATTTCCAGTGTATACACTTATGTATTGAAAAAACAAGTACTAAAATGGAATTCGCCTCGAAATATTTTATTATGAGACAGTACAATACAATTGACTATTGTTTCCTCTATTACAGTACCTAAACAATTCGCTGGCGGACAACAATGACATACCAAACCATCGCACACATGTCTTTCACGCAAGATATAGAAGTTAAAAATTAAAAAAAAAACGAAAGGGCAGAACGGACTCTTAAAATAACTTTCCTGCGCCACGTAAAATGATCTGATCACTATCTTCTACCAACTCTTCGTCGAGACCTATCCAATGAGCCAAAACTCGGTGAGTCAACTCTACGTTTATTGGTGCACAGATCCTGTGACCACCTAACTGCTCCATCATCAGACCCAGATCACAATTTTTCTACCAACTACTCGTCGATGTCACTGGATATACACATGTACTAAATTTCATGACTTTCGGACGAATGGAAGTAATAGAAAATGCCTAATTATCCCTACATCGAATTGAAAAAGATCTGACGATCTTTAAACGGTTGCACCGATTTTATGAAACATAGCTAAGAACCATCTCAATTAAACCGGCTATCTTATAAAAAAGCGCATTCATATCCGTCGAATACTTAGACAGCTATGATGCTACAGACAGACAGACATATAAGCGTTAAACTTATAATACGAGGGGTGTTCCATCGGGGGTAAAAATTGTGCTAACTTACAATACATCATTGGATTGGATGCTTTATATAAATAGCAAACAGTCAAACAATAAAATCAAATGGTGATTAAGCAAAGTGGGGTAGTAAGCTTTCCCAAACGTCAATCTCATCTGTTCTTAGTGCATCCTGCTGATAACAAACGAGGCTATGACGACCGACAAATGGCGGGATAGCCATTACAACTCATGAGGACGGGCAGTAGCGTCACCCGTGCGAATGGTTCGGCACTTATTGCGGTCACCAATCCAGTTGCCAACCGTGGTTACTGGTTACTATGGCAAAACCCCCCAAATGATTACAAGTGGGGGAGGCCTATGTTCGGCAGTGGACGTCTTGTGGGTGACATAATAATGGTGATGATGAGGATTTTTAATGGGCTCCTTTGCAGCCAATAACGCGTATTCGTATGTTCATAAATTAACTGAAGACTAACACACTGTATTTAGGTATTATTAATAGTTTGAGTTGCTCATGCGCTAAGAAACATTTTCGTTCAAAAATTGTTTCTAATATCCCATAACTAAGTACTACCTTTAACACAACACTTATGAAAATGAAATATTGTATGATAGAGATATTTATAACACGAAATCTTATTTTCTTCAAAAACATTGTTATCCTTCTAGTGCGTAGGTACACACGACGTATCTACAAGACTGAAGGACTCAATACCATACAGTGGCGTAGCTTGCCTTAGATGGGCCCCGTATCAAAATTTGTTGGGGGGCCCAAATGATGGTACGGCCAAGAAATTATGTGAGAACATGGATTTTATGAATTGTTTCTTACACAAGTTCGGGGCCTGTAGCCCGGGGCCCCGTATCATTGATACGGCTGATACGGCGGTAGCTACGCCCCTGATATCATAGGTAATTACTTTCATGGAGAAAACTTTTGCTCGCTAAGGCCGGTCGATATTAACTGTTTTAATGACTGGCTAAAAATTAAACATTCAAGTATTATCTACCCACTATATAAATAAATACTGAGTGGGTCGGATGATAGTTCAGAGTGGTCGCAGATCAGACCCTGGCGGAACAATGGGCGGCGACACTTGAGTGAGCGCAACCTTGCGAGGACGGAAGTCGCCACGTAAGTAAGTACGATGGCAACTGATTTTGCGAATTAATTCTGCCGTGTTACTCGGAGAATAATTATGTTGACTGACGATTACGTTTCTCTTGTAACATTGTAAGTATTACCTACTCATACTTGACTACTTAGCATCTTTTTTTAGATTAGTTTTATCAACAGTTATTAATTAGTAACACCTGAACAAACTCTGCATTATCAAGTATCATGAACGTAAATATCCGCGAAACGACATCTATTTTTTTCATAAACTAAGTCATCCATTACGTGACATAATAACATAGCTGTTATTATCATAATTAACAAATTGAGGCCCGCAATGACATTGAAAAATACTCACGGAGACATGTCTCAAAGTAGATTTGGCAAGCATTGCAACTATTTCTTGGAAACACGTATATAGATTTGCGCAAGTCCGACAATGTCCCTTTGGACATTGCGCCGGCGTTTGTCTACCAAAAAAAAATGGTTGTCTAAAAGATTAAAAACAAGCCATAGTTCAAATTATAGTTTTATATAACTATGTAATATATACTTTTTTTGTAAATAGATACTTACATAAATATATCACCCAAACATTTGGTGGGAATCGAAACCATAATCTATCGGGTAGCGGCCAGAGTGTGTTAACTAGACCAACACGCCTGTCATGACATGATGGTTCAATATGACATCCGTACAATCGTCTTTGGCCGGCCACACGGCTTTGTTAAGATTTGGATCTTGTAAAGACAAAAACAGGGTATCGTTTTCACGCATCTGCGTTATGAATTTGTGATTTGTACGGTGACTTCCAGAGCTTTATTACGGTGTAGACGTCACCAAGGCCCTTTTAATTACTGCACCGTAAATATCCCCTACTACGAACTCAATGAAGTGTTGGGAATTTCGAGGAAGTTTGGGATTTAATGATAACCTTTATTATGATCTTTGAATTCATCAAAATTTGCCTTTATGCAAAAGAACATCAAAGTCATGTTAATTTAAAGTAAGCAGTGATTTAAATTCAATTATTTTAATCCAATTTAATGATTTATTAAATTCAATTTATACACTCCGTAAGCGGGCAATGGTAATTATCATTGGTAGCGGGTGTTTTGTGACTATATTAAATAGCCGGTGTGTGTCCAAATTTAACAAAAAACTACTAGACATTTCTTTCGGTACGATTATTTAGTTAGTTGTAGGTTATTTAAATAATTACTTTGACTCAATAGATTGTTTGTTGACAGCGAATGTAAATAATAAATTATTTTTAATTACTGTAAGGTAAAACACCCAGTGTCCGACAACGTACCATTGTCCGACATTTAAAAAGTTTATTAAAAAAAATAAGAGTAGTTTCTCCTTTCTGAATGGACTTCAAGAATAAACAATAAACGCGGATTATCTAGTTGTCATTGCAAAAGACATTTCACACATTCGGGCATTTTTAAGGAAATGGCTTGGTATAAGTTTCGACCGCAAGTGATCCTCCATCGTAAGTCTAGTTTTACTAGTAAAATCGTTAAGGAGGTGAGTAAGATTTATTGCTCATAACTTTTAATTGTTTTGCTGTATCGAAAATGTTATTTATTTAAAAAATTAAGACATAAATTGACTAGTGTTTAATAATTGTTTGACAAGGGTACGGTTATAATGAAATAAGAAAATACGCCTGTCGGTAATTGGAGTTTTTTTCTTCGCTTGTTCCAAATTTCGACACATGTCGAAAGGTTTTTGTTTATTATTTTTTGCACTTTATTTTATTACTTGGCTATGTTTCTTCAGCACTCTTAAAATATAGTTCTTTCATTTAAATCGTCAAACTGCATCCAGTGATCGACAGCTGTGTCGATGATTGGATATTCCATGTGTTCCAATAACCGACATATTTTGCAAAAATGGCGCCTAAAAAGATACACGCCTTTTCAAACGGCACAGGCAATAGAAGCAGTCAGTCTGCTTGACTTCAAAATGCTATTGGATGGAAAGCACGTCATTTGAGCACCGTAATGCGTTGATACTCAGAGTTTGATCGAGGCCGCCTCTCCATGATAAAATTCGTGAAGTTCGGCCCTCAACTGCGGTCATTGAGAAAATATGGCTACTGTCATGATATTTACGGGGCCGGAAGAGACCGTGATAGCTTATAACCAGCACGTGAAAAAAATGCCCTTATACCAAACCAGACCAATCAGGTCCATAAGTTTTCAAAAATGGTTTGACCGAATGAAATGTGTTTAAAATGTACACGAACACCAGAGTTAAACTAACCCGACACTACTCTGAGGACATCCCACACATCAGCCTGTACTAGATTGGAATGGCCCTCAAACAGCTTAAAACTACAAGGTGCCGGGTGAAGACGGAATCACAACAGAACTTCTGAGAGTGGATGGAAAACCGGTACTTTTAGTCCTCCAGAAGTTATTCAATTCCGTCTTACTCGAAGGTACTACGCCAAAAGCATGGCACAGGAGTGTGGTAGTGCTTTTCTTCAAAAAAGGTGATAACACCTTATCGAAAAATTATAGACATATCTCACTCCTGAGCCATGTGTACAAGCTGTTTTCGAAACAAAGGAATAGCAACAGTCTCGAACGCAGGTGTAATGATTTCCAGCCTACCGAACAGGCCGGCTCCCGAAAAAGCTTTAGCACCGTATACCACATTCATACGTACCGTCAGATAAAACAGAAGACTGAGGAGTATAATCGGTCATTATGTCTAGCGTTTTGTGCTACGAAAAAGCCTTCGATTTAATCGAGACCTGGGCAGTATTACTTTCCCTCCAGCGATGCCATATTGACGATTGCGATGTTGAAGTGTTTGTACAGCAACGACCACCATGCCAATCAGACTACAGGACGAGAGTACAAAATCAAACCGATTGAAGAGAGTCGTGAGACAGGGAGATGTTATTTCTCCGAAACTGTTCACGAACGCATTGGAGGAGGAGCTCTTGGACTGGTACGGATTCGGCATGGACGTCAATGGCGAATACATCACTCGCCTTCGCTTTGCCGATAATATAGTAATTACGGCAGAATCGCTGGAGGACCTCAATACGATGCTCAGCGACCTCAGTAGCGTTAACCCAACCGGTGGGTCTTAAAATGAACATGGACAAGACGAAGAATATCTCTAATATCCATGTTTCATTCATACCGATAGTCGTTGGCAACGATACACACGAAGTGGTAATTGTCCGGTGAAGCTGTAATGGCCATCTGCGGCCAACAGCGTCTATCATTCCCAAAAAAAAACTAAGTTTTTGATCACTATGTCTACCTTGGATAGATTTAGTAGGTCCAATTTCGACAAAGAGGTCGCCCGAAGAATCCAACTTGGCGTTTGGGAATCTTGGTGACATCTTCTCATCTGAAATGCCTGCCGCAGTGCCTGAAGACAAAGTTCATTCACCAATGTAGGTTGACAATATGGTAATGAGACGTGGTCCTTAACAGCTGGCCTTTTAGAGAAGCTGAGCTATGGAGAGAGCTATGCTCGGAGTTTCTTTGCGTGACAGAATCCGTAATGAGGAGATTCGACAAAAAACCAAGGTCTAGTGGAAGTGGCAATGGGTAGGCAACATCGCTCCAAGAACAGACAACCAATGGGGAAAAAAGGTTCTCAAGTAGCGACCACGAACCGGAAGACACAGCGTAGGTAGGCCTCCTACTAGGTGGACAGACGATATTTATCTATCTTTATTATAATACCCAATTGTCGTTCATTGTGGCGTTTGAAGGGTGAGGCCTATAGTCAGCGGTGGACGTCTTCCGGCTGGTGATGATGATGATGAATACCAATTAATTAAAAACAGTTCTACAATTTATGTTAAATATTTGATTAGTTAAATTAATTCATGCGTGATAAAGAATAGTGGAAGGACATAACGGGTTTAGATCATTTACGATTTTTTAATAAAAAAATATTGTTATAATAGCATTAAAAAGTTATTACCTACTTAACTTTAGATGAGTTTAAGCATGCCACACACATGTACATGTCCCTGTTTGTTTATTATAATTAAAATAATTAACGCACTTAATAAGACTTTTTTGGGCATTGTGTTGAGATTCGGTCGATATTTGGGTGACGATAAATAGAACGTGTCGATTACTAGATCACGATTATTGGATCATGTCGATTACTGGGTGTCGATATATGGAATTTCCTTGTCGATAACTAGGCCAAAAAGAGCCTAAATCTAATTTGATTTATTGATCTACTTATTGGTATTACACTCGTTTTTACTTTAAGTTAATATAGAATGAACCCTAAACTTATACCTAGTGCATGAAAGTTTCGTATAATATCATAAATAAACTAGATATTTAAAAAAATGTTCATATGCGATCCTTAAAGTGTCGATGATTGGGGGTTTTACCTTAGCAATAGGTAGGATAGACAAGAAGTTTATAAAATTCTTAATCTGTATTTAATATACCTACGTATAATCAGAGTAAAAATCTTTATATTTTTGTCTCTTTGTGTCAGAAATTATTAGCTGAATTTTGATTCCGCTCCTTAGAATAGGAGTTAAAGCAAAGTTAAAACAATCTAAATCTATGGGTTAGCATGAAATTGCCATGGTATAGTAATAGCTTTGATTATACAGGGTGTTAGGGACCACGTACCGAAAATGTTTATACATTTATAAGATTTCTAATAATGTCCGTTACAATAAATGACAAATGACTAACTTGTTAATTTTCGAGCATGTAATGAATACGTGCGGAATAATATTTATTTTTCAAATTACATTACTAACATGGTTAATTTTGAACAAATAAGTAATTTATTGTTTTAAATTGAAATTAGGCTTTAATATTATCCCATTAATGATGATAATAATAATATGATATGATCATAATAAAAAAGCGGCATTTTTTTTTCGTATATTATGAAAAAGTCGATGAAAAATTTCAACACGATGTTCAAAATCATGTACTGGTATCGGTTTTCGGCACGATGTCCCTTACATCCCGTATATAATCAAAGAGTAATAGATACTTTGAATTGACATAAAACCTTTATGGTGTGAGTAACATTGGGATTTTCGATTTACAATTGTTTCTTTTAATTCAGCTTAGACGCGTAAAGATGGATACTTCGAAAATCTGAGTCGTTTTTTAATATGAGTACCGACGCTCTACTTTTGTCGAATCTAGATCTACAGAGTTCTATCGTAAAGGCATAAATCAACTTCTGTTTATATGGCAGCAATGTATAAATAACGAGGGCAAATATTTTGTTTGAATAAATATGTTAAATCTTTAAAAAAAATAGTTTTTTTTAGTACAAATCGGCAATTTCATACTTTAACCCTAACATTTGTTTTTTTATTCTCTAGGGTTTCGTATTGTAGAATGATAACTTGGCTAAGGGGGCTGAGCCATGTAGAGATCAAGTAGAGCGGACGATGAGACGCGTGGCAGCTATACGAAGTAATTTATTAATTGTATTAAAAATAGATATAGATAGATAGACTATTCTTTATTGGATTTCTTAGGTAATACTTACATCCAATATTAAAAATGCACTCGAAACACTACTTATAGAGTCTGATTATCGTCACTACAAGAATGCACGTGAAATCATAAGTATTTAAAATAATATAAATTGTGTTTATACTTTATAGATACATTAGATGTCGTAAAATAATAAATATCCGATAAAAAGGCAGTGGCGTCATATCATATAGGTATGTCATAAATCATAATATTACACGTATTTAGTCTAATAAGTAAGTTCCATAGGACATTAGACTTGTTACGTTGTTAAGTCGAATAAAAGTAAAATCTAATATTGCAAAATTAATTCACTCAAGATAGTCCATCATTCCCAATCTTCACACTGTTTTGTGTTACTAGTGTGAAGGTCGAAACTTGTTTTTCCCAACTTTCACATTAGTGTTAAACAGAGGAAATCAGTTTCTTACCGTTCACGACGGCCTTCCTTCGAATGATGAACTCTTCTTAATAAGAAGATTATAACCACTACCTATGTATGTAGATTGATCATGTTCAGTTCAGTTATAAATAAGAAGTTACGCGACGTATAATAAATAATATGTTTTATTAATTCTAAAATCTAAAAACCGCGGAACTAAACTCTAGATTGTTTTGGAGAACTGAAAGCAATCTTATACAAACGGATCGAATTCTCAGGAAATCGCGCCGGGCTGGTAGCTTGTTATGCCAGCATAAGTATAAGCTTTATAATCTTAGAAAGAGCTAGGCCATACAAAGTGGAAACGCTGGCGCCAGTCTTTTCTTTCCCAATGTAGGTGCAAGTTTTTCATACTACAGTAATTTTTATAAATAAACGGTATTGTTTTTGTTATTATGTAAATAAGATAGCAATGAGATTATGTATTCTTATGAAAATGAGGGTAATGGATGGATTTGGATCACGTGCGGAACAATGACATGCGACACGTGACAATAGATTGCAACACGTTTGGTTTGCATAGAATTCGAAACGGCATTCTATATGAAGATTCGAGGCATTAGTTAGCAGATCAAAATAAAAAAAAAGAGGCGGGAAGTTCATAGTAAAAAAAATAATGTATTCAGTAAAGTATTCAAATTTTAATTGATAAATTCATCATCATCATCAACAGCCGAACGACGTCCACTGCTGAACGGCCTACCCTTGGAGGGATGGAGGGCTATTCCCCATTGGCAAGCCTCTTGACAAGAAAGACGCTGCTGCCTGTCTTCTAGTTTACCCACAGTCGCCTCGTTCGGTGTAGTGTGTAGTTAACACTACACCGAACAACAAAAAGACATGGCTGGGTCCTATTCTTACCCGGACACAGGATATATCGAACTTTAAAAAACACGAATGAAAACAGTGATTATATAAATTAAGAGACTCCTTCTTTAGTTTAGGAATAAAGCGTGGTATATAATCGTAGTAGTATATAATTTATTCCTTTTTGGCGGATCGCTAGCGGAGTTTGATCGTTGCCGTCACATACCGCACATAGTATAATCCAGATATATTTACTAGATTGATCAATCGACCTACATCCTGGTAAAGGAGGGGGAAAATAAACCTTGGTAAGACCTTGTTTGGCCGCATTGGACGTCATGACTACGTATCGATAAATGGCGTTTATTTTCAGGCAGCGAACTGCTGGTCTGGAGAAAACGTGACGTAACTGTCTGGACGCCCGCGCCACCCCGCTTTGGCGCCAATCTTGGCATCCGAGTGCTCCCTCCCATCTTACCCACTTCGTGATGATTTTTGCATCGAATACCTATGCGCGAGCATAATAATGTTGAGCGATTAGGTACTCGATATTTCTTCTATTATATACCAACTACGTAGGGTAATAACTCTCTTACGTTGTCTGGGTATAAATAGTATAAAACAAAGACATTATAATTTATGCCCTTTGGGATTTATTTATACATAAACTAAATTATACATAAAAAAAAACTACTACTAAAATTAAGGACTACTTGTGGCTTAGGTAAATATTATTTAAAGAAATCCTAAAATGTCAGAGCCAGTTATGTGTTTCCTGTTGCTTTACATTCCTGTTAATATGCATGCTGCGGTGTCCTAAAATTGTAGAGTTACGTAGCATAAGATCACAATGTAATCGGTATATTAATCATAGGTAAGTATGTCGTGTATTCTACGTTGGAGATCCATATACAAACAAAAATAATGTCATCACTGTACACAACTGACGCCTACTTATATTAAATTCTTTAGCAAATATACAAAATACATATGAAAATAAACTTGTAGGTACCTAGTCGCATTTATTAATTCTATCATAGTAAGATTTGCAATATTGCAAGTAGGCTTATTTCCTTCAATAAATATTTTTGTCTACTTAGAGCGTACGCACGTTTATATATTGAGTTACTACACGTGTAACAAGTTTTAGATTAAAATATTACTCGCAAAGGCTGGTCTATTCCTAAGTTAAATGTCTTTGGTATAAAACAAAGTCACTATCCTCATTTGTATGTTCTCTTACATAAACTGCACAATAGATTTTGATGCCGGCACAAATTCACGATCGTTTAGAGGATTTATTCTTGAAGGTTTAGCATCAGAGGATGAGGTACGGGATAGAGCGAAGTGGAGAGAGAAGCACTGAAGGCTGACCACACCACTATTTGGGATATTAGCTAGGACGAGAGAGAGATTTTTGAAGGTTAAAGTGCACTATACTTTATACTTTTATGTAGCAAATGTTACACCTTCAGTAAAACATCAAATTTTTCACATATCTTTAAACTACCAAAACATGATATCTTTTTATTCAGGAACTGGCCCAAGGTCACCTGTAATCATTGAAGTAATTTGTAAATGCCTGTAATTTCAAGCTGAATATGTATGTAGGATTCACGTAATAAAATTGCTAAACCTTTTAAGATAATACACTTTATTTGAAAATTTTACAATACAACAATTCTATATTACAATACAACAAACACACTTCGGTAGATTCCTTTATAAAAATTAGTTTTATACCTACATGAATCATATAAATATGAAGTCTCAGAAGTAAGGATAACTATATTTGGCAAACAGATCGACTATTGATTGGCCTCATATTTGAACATTTCAAAGAGTGTGGGTTTCAGAACTAATGTTCAGATCAGCCAATGAAACGCAAGTCTTACAAGCGAAAGGCAAATCCAAGAGCTGTCTGCAAACAAAAAGAAACATCCTTGACCTGATACAGTGTGACGCGTGATTGTGCCACGAATTACCGAGCAATTATACAAACGTAACGGCATTTTTTTGTTAGATATAGTTACTGGAAACAAAGACGTGGAATTCTGAATAATTTCTAAGTATAGAATAGATTGGGCCTTTCATTGATTTGCGAACCGGAACTTTGCCTGATCCCTTGCACAAGAAGTCTATCACATCACCTATCCACCTACCTACCTACCCCCTCCTGGTACCTACGTACGTACCCTAACGTACATACGTAGCTTAGCACCTATCCTATCCCTCATAATCCAATGATTTTAAATAAATTATTAGAATAGTTTTAATAAATTTACTGATCACAGCGCAATCCACAGAGTTTGGATAAAATCATAATTAATGTTTCCCGTTGTTAATGAATTGGTATATTCTAATCATCATCATCATTAACAGCTGAAAGACGATTGCCATAATCCCCACACTTGGCAGGCATCTTGGGGATTGCAGCTATAGTATAGGTGGTAGGTATCTAATCTAATAGAAAGACGCTACTGCCCGTCTTCTTGTCCTTGTCCCAACGGCAGGAGATGGGTAATCTCTTCTAATACGTATACACCTATATAAGTACATAAATATTTGGGCACCTATGTCAGTTTAACGACCTTTTCGTGCATGCGGCAATCGAAAGCTTATCTTTATGGCACTATGAAGAGATTAATTCTACTTTAGTGATGTTTAAATCGAGCCGAAACAAATAATAATTTACAAGCCGTCCACAGCGTTTTTATCGTTAAAATCGATTTAATAATCGAATGGTTTTATGATAATTGCAAAATTCTTCGTAAAATTTAATAGTTAGTAATTTTTCACCGACATAGTTTACTTAGAAAAGCCCATGTTTAGCTCTGAGGAAGAAAAATACAAAGAAAAATACGATTGGAAATTACTAATACTAATGCACTATAAAATCGCGTCGTGTCGTGATTTTCAGGATCTTTCTGCCTCCGAGGTGACATTAATACTGGCGTCTGTTAGCAGATGATAACTAGCTTGGTATAAAATACGGATCTAGTAATAGGTACTTCAGCTGTCCCCTCGTCAGCTCGTCCTCGGGGTACAAATGTTAAACCAAGCCTAAGAAAATATTGCCAAATTTAGTTTGAATCGACCAAATTATGGTACTTATTTAAGATATTTATTTGAAACGCAAGTCAGATTCTCTAATTAAGACTTGACCAGGGTACATTACACCTAAACACTGGAAGCTCTCCATAATATAGAAAAATATATCACTGTGTGCGAAATACATAATATATTTTTAAACAATATAGAATCCAAGATAAATCCTCCTGATTTATATTTTATACAAAATTTCAATTTCATAGGAAAATCTTTAGATTTGGATTATATCACACTATGCTTTCCGGCAGAATATTTGACACTGCGAAGGTACCTAACTGGGCACCGGTCCTATGCACAAAGGACCTGCCCTAACAACTACAAACAGATTAAACTAGTAATTACTTACTACATATTTTAATATATTATTTACAAACAAAATAATCGCAAGCAAACATTCGCGATGCTGCGCTGTGCTGTTGCATAATCAAAAACCGTAACAATTTTATATTATTAAATATTACGTAACATATAACGAGAAACTGCAACCCAATTGTATAGGTAGGTACCTATTTTCCCTGTAATTCTTTAAATCATGCATGTTTCTCTGCGCAAGCGCAAGCCGCGCCGTGTAGGTACACCGCGCGCCGTTAGCGCCACTTTGATGTGTGCGTATGAAGGAAGGTCTACATAAGTAGCTACTGTACTGATGTACTGTTTCGTACCACGTTTTTGTACCAACAAAAAATAATGACTAACCATTTTCTAAATTACGTACATATACGTACGTAAGTTATTGAACAATAAGAGGATTGCGAATTTATTTATCGCTGTGTAATTGGTTAAATTGTCTGTAGATGCTACAATTACTGCGGCGACAACTTGCATGACTGTGTGGGTGCTTAGTTAGAGAGCAATCGTTCGGATCTTGTTCCGGAGTCATTGCTGCGGGTTAGCACGCGGACATCACGTGCAAGCCGCGTGTGACGCGTCTATGTTTCAGGGCTGGCATGCAAGCAATATATATATATATAATACATCGATGGATTTATTATTTATATTTTACATTGCTTTGGGATAATAAAGCAGATAGGAATATTGCGAAAATTATGAATGTCCCGCGCCGCGATACGACCCACGTACCTATGAGTGAGACAAACTTAAAACAAATTCAATTATTTATATTCATACATTTTCCTAAAATAATTGACAGTATCATACGATACTGTCAATTGTGAAAATCTAAACATCATTTGGGACACCATCATAAATTATATAAATTCCTATTTTTAGTACAATACAATATGTGACGAAGTACCTATTATGCTTTACCATCCTTTATCCCCCCCCCTCCCCCCTCATCTCCATCAGGTGGGACTGCAGTTAAACACTAGCTTATAAGCGGTAAAAAACCCCCAAACTATGTAACTAGGTATTGAAAACAAACAAATTATATAAAAATAACCTTAACAAAAGCTAGCAACCCTGAATCAAGCCTGAATTTTAATTGATACAATAAACAGTTTTTACTAATTGGAAAAGTTTAATGTCCTGAATTACGTGTGTAGGTACCTAAACTAGGCAATACATATCTAAAGTACTTTATACATAAATAGTTTATTTAGGTTCACAATTAAATGTAAATTTTCCATAGCAATCAACCAAACAATATTAAGTAATACCTATTTACGTATTGTCTGTACGGAAAATGATCAAATACAAAACGTTATCCTTATACCGTTTTCAACCGCGATGTGTTGGTCGAATTCAAAATGTGCTTACTTGAGTATCAGTATCAGTCTATTAAACGTACTATACGAAATAAGTAGAAATTTTGAGTCAAGAATAATAAAGTAAAATCCTTTATTTCGTTCTGTTTATATTATATTAATCTTTGACAGAGCTGTGAAAGTAGTCAACAGTATGACGTATAATTCTGAGGAGTAGCTTAACATGTATACATTTACGACTTTATTTATAGACTAATTAAATAGGAAGAGAGCTTTTATAGCTTTTGAAAATTATTTTTCTGCAAACCAACGTTTAGGACATTAGATAAACGTGACCAATTTACCTACAATCACGTAATTTTTGCTGCTAACAACGCTATATCGTAACATTAATAATTACGCATATGCATAAAATTAAGATACTGTTGCAGCCATCCATTATCTGTAAAAGGCAGACTTGGTACAAAATAAAATAGAAAAATTAAAATGAATAATATTTTTCATTTTTCATTAACTCAATAGTGCCTTTATTATACAGAGTGTTAAAATAAACACACGTGTTCGACCCACGAGGATCCTATTATGTATTTGTACCCAGGGGCGTATTTACCCTAGGGCCAAGGGGGCCATGGCCCGGGGCGGCAGGCTCCGAGGGGCGGCGCAAGCCGCACCTCGCTTAGCTATGTGCGTCTTTCTTTTTGGTTTTATATGATAAACCTACATGATTAACTTAAACTAAAACTCATTTGGTTGAACTAGACGGGAATTCGGGATATTTCACTGTCAACGTTGTTACGCGTGTAGTTTTTGTACATATCCAGCGAGACGGTGGGGCGGCGCAGGCCACAGCGTTGGTGACTATTTGCTGACCATGTGGTGACCGTCACCCAGCCCAGCAATAAAATTAATGAAGTGACAATCGACTTCAATCTTCAATATTAGTTTACCTACTATTTACCTAATGGGACTTTGCTTTTTGTTGGAACTGAAAAAGATTTTTGGCACAAAGTTCCTTATGGGACGATGCAGAGGGGTACCCTAACCGGGAAAAAACGTCCGTAACGTGACCATCCGATCATTATTCACAAATATATATCTTATTTTAGTTACCATAAAACTTAAATCTCTATAATCGTATTTAGGCTTAATTATTATTATTGGAACGAAGTTTTGTGTGTGTGTGGTGTGGTGTGGTGATGTGTGTGTGTGTGTGTGTGTTTGATCAGTGTGTTTATTTATTATTATTATTTTTTTAAATATTTTTTTTTATTATATTTTTTTTAATGACGGAATGACTGCGTCACGTGAGCGCTTTCATAAGGTTAACAAATTTAACGCTTAACGTCTAACGCGTTAAGTGATAACATAATATTTTTGGAAGTCGCTGAAGTTTCACTTCAAAAAATGTATACCCGAATAATTATTTTCTTTATACCTCGAATAGAACTTAAAATTAATATTTTTATATTATGGAACTTCGTTCCTATCCGGTGTCCCACGACACCACACGGTTTTTTTGCATTCTTATTTGGAATTAATTCCAAAATGCGACTAAATGTAAAGCGAATTAAGGAAAAGTTCGTGTGACGTGGTAACCGCCAATTATGCATTTTTGTGTAAATTGGATACAATGACCAAAGCCAGTGCCGGATTAAGCCAGCGCGGGGCTCGTAGCAAATATGAACGCGGGGCCCTTGACTTGCATAGTTTTTGTTGTTAGAGTAAGGTCATTTAGACGTTCTCAGAAGACAAACATTCGCTATTTATTTGCTACACTTCATTGCTTTTTTGCCCAAATGCCCCAGGAAGAGCTACGGGGCTACAGGGACATAAGGTCAGCATTGGCCCGCCTTTTGCCCGGACCTCTGCGGCATTGCGGACCAACGAGGGGATCACTCTCTCTGATCCGCTCCGCAGCTTCTTTCTGCGACATAACATTCTCACAGAAGGAAACTACCGCCAATTACGCCCTTTCACTCCCTACCATGGCTTTCACGGCTGACAGCGACGGGTCGGACCCAATTGCGGCGCGGTGACTACGCTTCGCCGTTGACACCTTGCACACCTCGAGTGTATGATGCACCGTATCTTCAGTGCAACCACATTCACGGCAGCTCGGGTTCTCTTACCTTACGATTGTCTTATGAAGGTACCTGCCGAAGTAAACGTGCTCCGTCAGAACCAGCACGAGCCGGAAGGTGAGCGTGATATGGTCAATTATGGCTGGCATGGCTTGACTCCACCACTCATTCAAGCGACCGCACAAGGGCGTCGTCCTGTACCTCCCTTCGCCACTGCTGAACTTTACGAGGAGGTGCTCCGCCCTGGCTTTGCGCTTTTTTGTTCTTCTGGTAAACTGTGGTCAGCATCTTCGTCTCCAAGTCCCAAGGTAGGAGGACCCCACGCCTCATACAAAATTATGCGGTATCTGCGTAGGTATTACCTGGACCACCATGACCTTTGGTCATTGCAACGGGGTCTTGTTTGGATAGTCAGGGTATCCTCCCACACTGGCGTGCTATAGAGGGACATCAGCCATACCCCGGTATATAGGTGACGGCAACTATCACTCGGGACACCCGGATTCGGCAGCAATTACTAGCAGCAGCAGAAAACTATTCTAAAAGGTCGAGTTATACGAACAGTTTGAAGCTTAGAAGCTAAATAATTTCCTTGGAAAGGACAGACTTAAAGATAATATAGGAATCTAGATATTCCTCTGTAAGTATTATATTGTCATGTTAACAGCTGGCCTATTAGAGAAGCTTAGAGTCACACAACGAGCTATGGAGGGAGCTATGCTCGGAGTTTCTTTACGTGACAGAATCGACAATGAGGAGTTTCACCGAAGTACCAAGGTCACTGATATAGCTTTCAGAATCTGCGAGTTGAAGTGGCTCGAAGGACCGATAACCGATGGGGAAGAAAGGTTCTCGAATGGCGACCGCGAACCAGAAGACGTAGGTAGGCCTCCCACTAGGTGGACAGACGACATTGTGCGCGTCGTTGGTAACCGGTGGATGCCAGATTAGCCAGTTGTCGTACATTGAAGCGTTCCAAGGGGGAGGCCTATGTTCAGCAGTGGACGTCTTCCGGCTGGTGATGATAATGATGTTATCAACTTGCAAAATTATAATATGATGCGGCCAATGGTCACTTTTAGAATAACTATAAAAGAAAGAATTATAATTTTATTTGACTGATATAGACTACTTGACTACACGTATTTCAAATAGATTGGTGGATAGTATTAACTTGTACTTGTTTTTTTTTTTCGTTACTATATGTGCGGGGGCCCCCAAGGTGCGGGGCCCGTAGCATTTGCTGACTCCTGCTATATGGCTAATATGGCACTGCCCGAAGCAGAGAGTGAATGCCATAAAAAACTCAAAGTATACGCGATTGGTCTAGCGTGTTTGGTCTATCCAAAAAAAAATTTAGATCTGTATTATTTTAAATTCTAGTTTCTTTTCTCATACTAATGTATGGGGCGGCAAATCTTAATGGCCCGGGGCGCCAAATTCTTAAATACGCCTCTGTTTGTACCAGAAATACAAAGTCGGATTCGGTTTTCAAGGACAATTTAGGAAAAAAAAATGTTAATCAACAAATGAGTTATATACATTTCATTATATTAGATACACCGAATAATACCCTCACGGATCGAACAAGTGTTATTAAACACTCTGTATATTACCAATACGAGCTACGACTGTTTTGTTTAAATGTGTACAACAAACAATGTTATTTATTTAGAAGTATGTATTATAATCTATTTATCCACTAAATATAATTATTAACATATTTTTGAAGTCATTTCATTGCCCAGTTTCATTAATTTACAATTATATTTAACTAGGAACAGGTTTTGACAATATTGATCACCATCGTCATCAGCAGCGAAAAGAAGTCCACTGCTGAACAAAGGCCTCCCCCTTAGAAGGGGGAGGCCTTTACGTGGGTAGGCCTTTATTTCCTGTACGTGGGTTGCCGTAATGCCGTAATGGCTTGGGGATCGCAGTATAGGTGGTAGTTAATCCGAAAGAAAGACGCTGCTGCCCGTCTTCTAGTTTTCCCTTAGTCGCCTCTTACGGACACCCAACGGGGTCGGGGAGCTGACAATAAAGCTGTGAAATAAATTATGCATAGATAGGTTTTCGAATTGCGATATAAATTATCGGATGACCACGCTGTTGTTACCACAGATTTAGTAAGTTGGAAATATAGAGACGAGTAGGTACTTTAACTGATGATAATATTTTGAATTATGGAAGTAGATACTATGGGAAGTCTCTGTATTTATACCTTCAACAACGCAAAAGTGATGACCTCACAAACCACAATTGACGTAATGAACGAACCCACAACTTTATTTAAACCTAACAATTGAACCTGAAAAGGAAAATTGGAACATAAATAATATTTTTAATGTAATGAGTAATAAAACCTAGGATTCTATTTTAAGTTCAAATAAGCTATTTCAAAGGCTTTGTTTTATTAATTTGTCAATATTATATATATAATAGGCTGTTCGTTCTATACTGACTACCTAGTCTTTTTGACTAAGATCGGACGGAACATTATAAACCAATACTTCGTAAATCAGAAATACAGTAATTTCTTAACAACACAATAGTCGATACGTGATTCTAATAGCAACTTCACATACAATAAGGCCGGTATTTATAAACTGTCGCTCCACGAACGTTGACACACACGGACCGGTAACCGCCTCGAACCGGTTCGGACCGTATTATCTCATTATTGAAACGTATTTTGCGAGTATTTTGCATATATTTTGACATCGTTTATCAAAATGCACCGGTTCTCAACATTTTAATATGTTTGTAATTTTTATAATTAGCTCCGTTTGTCGGTTTAAGTGGCATATTATAAAGTTTTTTTATAGAGAGAAGAACTCTGTATAGTGTGGAAAATAAACATAGTCCAGCATGGTGTTTCGAGAATGTTCTCCGTCTACTGAAACCTATAGACTGATAATAAACTAGGTGGTAGGTCCCTTGTGTAAGGGACAATCCATATAGGTACCAACGCATTGCCAGATATACTTCCGATAAGCAGCAGTGTGTCAACATTGCCGTTCTGGTGCGCTATTCACAACTGTCGGAAATTTCCGTATCCAATATCCATGAAACATCTATCTATATATACTTATAATAAAACTGTAACAGGTCCAATTCTGTACATTGAAGATATTTTGAAAATTATATTTGTAAGGCATTCTATAACCGATACTGAGGCCGAAAATATATTTTTTTTAATTTTTGTCTGTCTGTCTGTCTGTCTGTATCACGGCTGAGCATCACGCTGAAACTACTGAATGGATTCAAATGAAACTTGGCATGATTTGAGATCATACTACGAGGTAGGACATAGGATAATTTTTATCCCGTAATCTAGCACGGTTCTTTTGGGAGAGGGGATTAAAGTCAAAATGGGTACTTGGTTATACGCTTGGTCCAATTTTATCAATTTTTCTTTATAATATATTAAATATTAGTAAGGAAACACTCATAGAGAGTTGTTATCAAGGTTTTGTAATCGATCGGGTGAAGCAACGTTAGGTAAGGTCGATAAATAGATGGGTGACTGTTTAACGCCATTTGAACTAAACGGGTCCGTGCTTCGGAGAGTAAGTAAAACGTGGGTCCCAGTTTTAATCGACTATAAAAAAGGAGATTATGTATTCGATGCAAATGTCTGTTATTAAAAGTTTAGTTAACGTAAAAATAGCGCAGGCGGAGCTGCGTGGGTCAGCTAGTTTTCAATAATATCTTGTAAATCCTATTTATGAATTCATCATCGAAGTGTTTTGTTTTGCAATTCTATTTGGAATGATAATGTAGTTTCATTGAAACTATCGAACCTGTGCGTAACATTTATATAATATCACCCGAAACAGTTCCATCGGGTTCGGATACAGAAACTTCTGATGTTGTGAAATGCCCTACTGAACTGAAGGGATATGTTCTCTTAACAATCGCCTGTTAAAAGACTACGAAATTATATATGTACACCTATCTCACTAACAATATTAAGTATTATATTTCCAACAAGTTGTCCACGACTGCCCTAATAATTTGATTTCATGAACTAGTTTAGTGACAATTAACACTAATTGACGTATGTGAGTGCGGAAGTAAGACTGACAATAAATCACACTATAACTATGAGTACCTACTTAGCATCCGAAGAGTGAGCAGCAGAATAGTTAGAGGCAAGAAGATTGACGAGACTCTACTTTCTCTGTCCACGCATGATTTCTCATGAAAGTAAGTATAATAAATCCGTTACACTAGAATGGGAGAGATATACGTATTTTCATTTATTATGTACTTAAATGCGCGATTTTCGAGAAAGTTTGTCTTTTAACGATAGAGTTTGTAAATTAATTGTATAAAAGCACTTCATAGGCCGTTTGCTCGTTATAGACAGTATTCAGTCATCCGGAATGACGAGATTCGCCGAAGAACCAGGGTCACCGACATAGCTCGTGGAATATGCAAGTTGAAGTGGCTGTGGGCAGCCCATATCGCTGGAGGAACCGATAACCGTTGGGGAAGAAAGATTCTCGAGTGGCGACCACGAACCGGAAGTTAGTCCACAGCGTAGGCAGGCCTCCCACTAGGTGGACCGACGACATTGTTCGCAGGCAACCGGTGGATGCAAATGGCAAATTGTCCTTCATTGTGGCGGTCTAAGGGAGAGGCCTTTGTTCAGCAGTGGACGTCTTCCGGCTGATGATGATGATGTGCTATGGCTGCTAACTTCTTTACCATTTATTTTGCGGTGGTCATGAACGTCTATCTTATAAAATCTTTTTAAAAAAAAATTGAACCGACTTCAATATCACTGAAAAGTATAAAATAATTTAAATATTATTGAAGTTGGTGTTAGCGTACCTGCTGTGTATATTTGGCACCAACTTCAATAATATTTAAATTATTTTATACTTTTCAGTGATATTGAAGTCGGTTCAATTTTTTTTTAAAAAGATTTTATTTTAACCTTTTTAGTGATATTTTCATATATAAAGATTGAACCATCGAAAACCGAAAAATTATCTAGGTAGGTTATGATCACATTATCGTCTACATAGTTTTACATAATTCATGTTTCTTCAGAAAATTATATCCGGTCGTAATGAAATTTGCATGGAAACATCATAGTAGTTTACTCTCTCGAATAAAAAAAGAATCATCGAAATCGGTTCATAATTGTCAGAGCAATGTAATGGAGAACATCAGTTTTATGGTTTTTACCAGATAAATTCCTCCACATCGTTCATGGTCCTCCAGGAAGTTCTTATCCGGTTGTAATAAAATTCATACAGATTCAATACAGTGGTTTCTTCTTTCGAATAAAAAAAGAATCATTGAAATTGGTAAATATTTGCCAGAGTTATGATCATTTTTGTCCGACCGAGCGAGTCCGAGCGACTAAAACGTCATCTATATAGACTTTCTTGCAACTCTCAGTGCGCAGTCACCATTCTTGTTTTTTTAGGAACTACTTATTACTAAGCAATAATTTTTTTATGGGACCCAATCAATGGATTGAAGAATGGATGGAAGAAAGATTTTTTCAAATCGGTTAATAATTGCAAGAGTTATGCGCGAACATACATAAAAAAAAAATATATATATACAGACGAATTGAGAACCTCCTCCTTTTTTGAAGTCGGTTAAAAAGGTGCAAAGAACGATCACATTAAATGGCTTAATTGGTAAAGGAGTTTCTAATCTCACCCGCTTTAAGACCAAATAAGAGTACTAACTATCCTTATAATTAAATAGTGATAGTGTGTTTATGAGTTTATTTATTTCTTTTATAATTTTTGTACACACAAAAACATTACAGGAAAACGGAAATATAGGAAAGAATAGTACAAAAGCACAGCTTATTTCTAAAGAAATTTCTTCCAGCAGGTCTGCGAGTGGAAAATTGAAAAAAAGGAATGGGATAGTGTTGCTGACAGTGATGTTTGTACATTTTTCCTTCAATGCTATTTATGTATTGGTCTGTAATATGACTTCATTTGTCCTAGATTTTCGCTGCAACTGGTTTTAACGATCGATAGATAAACGTTATCATAATAAGTAAAGTAATCTTGAGCCGCGAACTTGAAAGCGATTTCCGCGCTCCCTTATCAATGATAAGGGAATTTCACGTTACTATCCCTATCAACTGATTTGATAAATACGTTTTCTAAGTACGGGTGAGACAGACAAACATACATCGCTTCATGATTCATTTATATTGATGTGTTAATGACTCTGTACCATGTCAAAAACTAAGAGGACTAATGCTAAATAAGTCTACCCGGATATATACATGGCAAACAAATATTTACATGCATAGAAAGAAATTACGTGAAGTTCCATTTCTACGTGTTACTGGTTATTCCAAGATTATAAAGCGCCTATTATTGGAACGCGAGGGTTGTGGAGCATTTTAAACAGTTTAATAAGCCCTTCATACGTATAATAAAAAAAACTGTTGTGTCATTTTAGGTTGGACATAAATCTAATTTTTCTCTGTACATTTGGATAAACTACATAACGACTTTGAAAGCGTGACTTAACAATAATCAATTATAAGTCATCCATTAGAGGCAAGACGATAGAAACGACGAAAATTACTGATCGACCCTCCTGACCCCATGACGGTCCTATTGGACCGGGATGCGCCGAACCCTCCCCGACAACCGTATGCTACACTAGCTATCAGACACCGGTCTCGCCGGCGAGGCCGAAGGGTCGTACGTATGCGACCTCAACGACGGGCATCACCCCACTGAGTTTCTTGCCGGTTCTTCTCAGTGGGGGCGCGTTGTGAACCGGTAGTAAACTCAGCCCTCTCTTAAGCGAGCCCAAGCCGAGGCCGTGCCTCCCTGAGGTGCCCTTGAGCTCGTCGCTACTTCTGCCGTAAAGGCTAGAGCGCTTCAAGCGCTCGCCTCCTATTGTCCGGTGAAGCTGTAATGGCCATCTGCGGCCAACAGCGTCTATCATACCCAAAAAAAAACAAAAAAAAAAGTTCTTCAAGAACGCGCCAGTACAATCCACTTCCGTTTAATAATATACAGTGTTAGTTTCATGATAAAACACCATCAGATGTGCCGATGCCAATAAAAATGGGCCTCGCCCACGCAACGACACAATACGTAGGAGTGCCCCTTATTTATTCTGCCATCAAAATAATTAGTAAATGTTTGGCGTGGATAACGTCTATTTAGCAAAAGGCCCGACCCTAATAGTAACGCAAAGCCAAGCACCCATCGATGTATTATTAGGTATACTTCACCGGATTAGTGCAGATAAACATGAACATGACCATTAGGACTATAGTATAACCAGATAAAAAAATCATAGTACCTAAGCAAGAACAATACGAAGCAGATTAAACTTTAGCAAGCCAAAAAGGTTCTCAGTGAAATAGGATGGAATAAGCTAATATTCCAATTGTACCTGCATATTGTACCTAAGCTATACATATTTAATTTACCTGAATAGTATTAAATAACAGGATTTAATCACATAACACATTTGATTGATCTGAGGTTCGCTAGAACATACAAAGAGAACAACGGTTCAGAGAAAATAATATACTCGTAGTTTTCAAATATTTATGCTGCATATTATATATAATGTTTGCCTTCATTGAATGGACTTAATTTTTATTTGCACGTGAAGTCTATTGAATCAGCTGATAGATTAACCGCTCGTTAAACTTCGTTAACTAATGGTTAATAGGTAAATACTGTTGAGCGTAGAGTCGTTATTTTGAATGTATTGTGTCAATGTGTTTCTGTTTATTAATTTTCACACCACCTGCTCGATAATGTTGCATTATGTGTCATATAAAGATGACATAAAGTACCTCATTTTAACCCTATAGTCTAGCCGGGTAATAATGTTGTACTAAACTCCCTTGGGTAATAATGTGATTTGTTTTTTTTTTTTGTCCTTTAGTTGACCCTAATTAAGGCAAAGGGTTCTAGCTCATACAGCCTCGTCATAAGTGTGGGCTACTCCCACAGTATCATAATTATACATAACACGTTATAAATACATTATATACATACATACTATATATGCTTCAACATTACCCAACAATAATATAATTACACAAAACCATAACACTACATCTTTACAGTAGTCGGTTATGACACCGTGTGGGCCAGCCTTTATAATAGCCATAATGTATGAACGGTGTGAAGCGTGTGCGCATCGGCCGTTGTGCGGCCGATATGCGGGTAGTTGAGAGAGTCGAGTGATATCCGTACGCTCTGCATACAATTGTAATAGAAATTATAAATTATCTTATTTGTTTGAGTCGAGTTCAATTCTGTGCTATCTGTTATTCTTTCGTACTTTTCGTGTACCTTGTCTGCCAAGTCCGCGAGTTGCTCGAGTGCGAGTGTTGGTTGCGAAGCTATCAATGTCTGCATGTTGCTCGGTAGGCGTTGAGTCCAAATAGTTTTAATAAAATCCGTTGGAACAGATGGTCCAGCCAAGTCTTGTAGATGACGTAGGAACTGGGATGGTTTGCGGTCACCAAGCTCCTCATGTGTCAATAGCTGTTTAACCTTCTTCTCATGGGATGCTGAGAGACGGCGTATCAGTTCAGACTTTATTTTCGCGTAGCATTGGCTAGCCGGAGGATTGATTATTATATCCTTTACTGCCTTCGCATGAGTCATATCAAGGTTAGTTATCACGTGCGTAAATTTTGTCATGTCATCGCGTATATTATAATTTTTGAACTGACCTTCAAGAAGAGCAAACCATATTTCTGGATCATCTGGCGAAAACGGTGGCACCTTGAAGTTAGGGATTTGTCCTACGGGTTGCCGGTTGTCATCGTCAGAAGTATCAACGGAGCGGCGCATTTTCTTTGGACGGCGGCGTTCAGTAACGCCCGCGTCGCCATTAGCCGATTTTACAGTATGTGCTGAATCACTATCGCTCATCGTGTTCGTTCGGTGTCACCAGATGTAGGGATCTCCTGATAATTATATACTCTTATATGGCTAGTACTTAGCTGTAGCGATCCTGTATCCTGCACAGTTTCCCAGGTAACATATACTTGTAGGTCCAGGTGAGTAAATAATAAAGTCCAAGACTTGAAACACAAGTGTAATTGTTCGCACAGAAGAAGTATACACACAGTTCAGGAGAAATCACAATTAGAAGGAGAAGATAGCGAAAAGTACGAAAGAATAACAGATAGCACAGAATTGAACTCGACTCAAACAAATAAGATAATTTATAATTTCTATTACAATTGTATGCAGAGCGTACGGATATCACTCGACTCTCTCAACTACCCGCATATCGGCCGCACAACGGCCGATGCGCACACGCTTCACACCGTTCATACATTATGGCTATTATAAAGGCTGGCCCACACGGTGTCATAACCGACTACTGTAAAGATGTAGTGTTATGGTTTTGTGTAATTATATTATTGTTGGGTAATGTTGAAGCATATATAGTATGTATGTATATAATGTATTTATAACGTGTTATGTATAATTATGATACTGTGGGAGTAGCCCACATCAGTAATCTCGTAATAAATCAATTTGTAGCTAGGCCGCCAATGCTTCATTAAATTATTGTCATTTTTCATTTATGTTTTTAGGCCGAAGCAAATTCTTCATTAAAATGTAATTTGAATTATGAACGTCATAGTAGTTTATGTACCAAGGGGATAAAGTAGTGTCTTATGTCGCGGGCGTTTAATTTAATCGCGAGCATAACGAAGGAATCTAGCAACTCCCGAGCGCAGCGAGGGAGTACAGAGTTAACTCCCGGGCGTAGCGAGGGAGTTAATACTAGAATCCTGAGTACAGCGAGGGATTTAAGCTCGCCCAAGACAAAGGCACCTTAATCCCCGCGGTGAATACACTACTTTTCACACCTACTGGAGGTAATAAAATACAAATATTGCTAGAATTAAAATAATAACAATATTTTGGGACAATCCACACATGGTAATCTGATCCCAAACTAGGCAGAGCCTGTACTTGGAAACCAGATAACTAATATTAATTAACAGTGAAATAACACCCAGACACTTGGTGGGAATCGAACCCACGACCTATTGGGTAGCGGCCAGGGTGTCTAACCACTAGACCAACGAGACCGTCAATAATATCAACATAGTGATTTGCCGCGTTATCATCTAAATATTTTATTTTCTTTTCTAGAACACTGGGTTGTGCTCGTCGCGCTCGGTTCGATTTTCAAATGTTTTGTTTTTCGTGCAGTTCTCTGCTTAGAGTAGTAATATATATCTGTGGTAAAAGTGTTGAGGAATTTTCGTTTGACGTTCGAAATTCAAACACATTATTACCCAAGGGAGTTTAGTACAACATTATTACCCGGCTAGACTATAGGGATATAATGAGGCACTTTATGTCATCTTTATATGACATATAATGTGACATTATCGAGCAGGTGGTGTGAAAAATATTTTTTTACCGCGCAGTCTAGTATTACCACTCTCTCTAAGCAAAGACTTGCCCGAAAATCATACAATTGAAAATCGAACCGAGCGCCAGGAGCCGAATTGGAGCCGAACCTTGTTCTAGCTTATAGGAAAAGAAAAAAATTGATAAAAAGAAAGCGCTAACGCTGTTGGTATTACATTATTTTAATTCTACCAGTCTGTATTTTACTGTCACGCCTCGCAGTAGGTGCGGGCGCGAACGTTGGAAATCGGTGTATTGATGTTATTTTATTTCTAGCAGTAAGTATATAATAAATATATTTCATTGTACCATTGAGATTTTACACCAAAACTTACATGTAAATTGAACAATACGTTGATGATGTAAAAAGGTGGCCCTTATCCCTTATCTTCCAGATAACCTAAGCAATCTCTTCCTACTATTTGTATTTCATTACCTCGCAGTAGGTGTGAAAAGTAGTATATTCTCCTCGGGGATAAAGGTGTCTTTGTCTTGGGCGAGCTTGAATCTCTCGCTGTACTCAGGATTCTAGTATTAACTCCCTCGCTACGCTCGGGAGTTACTAGAATCCTTCGTTATGCTCGCGATTCAATTTCACGCCCGTGACATAAGACACTTCTTTATCCCCTTGGTGCATAAACTACTATTAAAGCTTTAAACATTTTTTTTCTACTAACGCACCTATGTAACGTAATGCAAACTTTGTGGTCTTTCACCTCTCGTGCTGACCAATACAGTAATATAGTGTGTTGACGAATGTGTAATGAATGACTAATGGCGTTTCATAAAATGTAATGAGTGACATTATTACTGATCATTATTTCTACTAGTGTGCGGGCCGTTACTTTGTTTGCGATATGTTTATGCCATCTGAGCAGTCGTCCCTTGATTAGTGTTAACTTTCATTTTAAGCATCAATCTATTGTTTATACTATTGGATCGATGGTTTTTAACGATTGATTTGCAAAATCAAGTAGGTAGTAGAGTTTATATGTCTTTGCACGAATATTAATTTTATGTATGCATGTATAGTTATTGGAGGAACAAATATATAAAATACATTTACATGTATGGTACCAATCGGTATAGCAGACTTTGGTACACAATAATAATTTGGTATCTTAATAGTAACTACTACCAGTGTAATCATGCATGCCAAAGCATATTTTTGGGAGAAACATGTCAACTATTAGAAACTATTTAAGAAGGATAATAACTCACTAAAATTCGCTGAAAAATAGTTCAGAATATACGTAGAAAAAATTAAACAAATGTAACAAAATATTACTTACTTAAGTTAATACTTTGTATTTAATTTTATTTTGACTTTTGAGCGAGTCCTCTAATGGTCCTATCATTACTACTTAGACATAAAATAAGATTTCTTATCGTTCGTATAATGTGAACAAAATTGACCAGAACATGTAAACTTCTATTTCACACAACAGGGACCGACCGAACACAGTAACAAGAGGCCCAAATGTTCACGTCCTAAAGCAAAGTTAAGTCAAGGGCAAACACCTTATCTTATCAGTATGGTGTGTGCTATAGTAATCGATGGCGCTGTAAACTCATGATTCGGATTTTTGTATAAACCGAGATGAATTTGCATCAGAACTAAATAAGCATACTTGTATAATACTTGCATAATGTTATAACAATCTGGGGAATGCATTGACATTGTGTAATCATTTCTGTATTATATTTACATTGAGCATGCTACAACAAGTGATTTTCTGGTGGATGCATGACAATAGGCTAGATGACTAGCTATATTAGTCCGACATTTAAAATATCAAAAATGATTGGACACGTATTTCTTATTTTGTCAATTAAATAAAACATGACGAAGATATAGTGCGTTGAAATTCTGCGTGACTTCACGCCTTTGTATACTTTTTACAGAGGTATGACGTCACTAGCCGTCCTCTCGAACTTTGACGCTCTTTATCTTTGTATTTTTTATTGATTTGTTAGAAAAAAGTAAATTTCCAATGGTTTCTGATAAATCATCTAACTGACTTCCAAATTAGATTTTTTTAAGCCAGGTATCATCCCTTTGTGGCTAGTGGCTCTATAAACATTGAAATCTTCCGGGGATGCCACGGGCACGTAACGGAAATTTAAGCGTTATTAAGTTCTCTGATATTTCTTTTAGAACATGACACTACGACATACACAGCGAATATTACATACTATGCTTAGCTTTTAATTAAAATATGTAAGTATGTATGTTCCAAGAAAATCTAAATCATTAATAATAATTATTAATTATCTTGTTCTAGTTTCAAAGAAGTCTACAAAATTCAAATTTATTGTACTTATTTTAAAAAAAAAAGTTACTTTTATTTATCCGTGATTTGACACTACCGAGAAGGTTATCTTTAACTTAGATGGGTGAAATTATTTGTTTGAAGGTAAGTGACACGTCTGTTCAGAGACAGATGCATTGCATTGCCATTCGTCATCTGAGGCATTTAACGAAAAACAGCAACGTTGGTGGCAATATACGCCAATGTGCCTTCCTTAATAATAGTCTCTTGCGTATGAGACCTACCACTTTACCACTTTGTATATGCTATGATGTTTATGCGACATATACATTAAAATACAATGCATTCATGCAACGTCCTCTTTCATAAATTAGCAATGTCATCACTACCATCCATTAATACTTCTTCTTTATAATTTTCACAAAAAATTAGGACGGTAAATAGCAACATTAATATAGTGTAATCTAATCACAAAACACAATAAACTATTTTCTAGCATTGATGTAAACCATAACAATAAAAATAAAATTCTGAGTAAAAAAGACGGAAGTTGATTAAGTAACACCTACTTGCTCTGTGCAGTGGTTAAGCCAGTGCCTTTCCGGGTAATATTACCACAGATGGCACATAATCTTGACTAACCACCTGCACGCGGTAATGGGGCAATACCGTAACTCAGTTACATTTCGATGTACTTCAATCTCAAAGTATATACAGATGGAAAACTTTCTACCTAAATATCAAGTTTATCTAAGTGGTCAACACAACCAATCAAGTAAAATGAGTGTAGAAGGCCCTAAACTACTTGTTAAAAACAATAATGTGTCATTTATGTTAGTCAACTTACTCAATAACGGAACTTCGGGATGCGTAGTTCTGGGAGATGTTTTCACCACATTTTTTTAGGCCAAGGACATGGCCTGGAGTTTTTACTGACGATTGGGATAAGGCAACAGTTTCCATAAAATTCCGAAACATTCCAAATGAATTATGAAACTGTTCAATATGATTATTGATAGTTAGAAAAATAATTAGCGGATTTTTCCACCGTCGTCGTAAATTTATATATTCTTAGAAAAGCTGGGTCGATGTAAGGACGTTTGGTTGCTATAAATATTTATATGGTGTTAACAAATTAACATTTGCAAAATAAAACTCGGCAAACAGGAAATAAATAAATAAATATTAAGTGTGTCTATGTAATGGAAAGCTACATGATTAATAAAATACTTTTTCACACCACCTGCTCGATAATGTTGCATTATGGGTCATATAAAGATGACATAAAGTACCTCATTATATCCCTATAGTCTAGCCGGGTAATAATGTTGTACTAAACTCCCTTGGGTAATAATGTGTTTGAATTTCGAACGTCAAACTAAAATTCCTCAACACTTTTACCACAGATTTAATACGGCTACTCTAAGCAGAAACCTGCACGAACAAAAACATTTGAAAATCGAACCGGGCGCGACGAGCAGAACCCAGTGTTCTAGAAAAGAAAAAAATTAGATGTTAACACGTTAACTCTGCAAATCACTATGCTGATATTATTGACAGTCTCGTTGATCTACGATGGTTAGACACCGTGACCGCTACCCGATGGGTCGTGGGTTCAATTCCCACCAAGTGTCTGGGTGTTATTTAACTATTTAATTAATATCAGTTGTCTGGTTTCCATAGTACAGGCTCTGCCTAGTTTTGAATCAGATGACCGTGTGTGGATTGTCCCAAGATATTATTATTATTTTAATTCTAGCAATATGTATTTAATTACCTCGCAGTAGGTGTGAAAAGTAGTGTATTCGCCTCGGGGATAAAGGTGTCTTAGTCTTGGGCGAGCTTAAATCCCTCGCTGTACTCAGGATTCCAGTATTAACTCCCGAGCGTAGCGAGGGAGTTAACTCTATACTCCGTCGCTGCGCTCGGGAGTTGCTAGAATCCTTCGTTATGCTCGCGATTCAATTTAACGCCCGCGACATAAGACACTACTTACTATTAATGTACTTGCTAAAAACGTAAGGAGTAACACCAATTATTTTCTCAGTACCTAAAGGCTATAGATTTTATTTTATTTTGTCTATTTACAATTATAGGTAAGTACTCCCTTGAAGTAAGTAAAAACTTCCTTTCTTCTATTTTTCTAATACCTATACGGCGCTATATTCACATAACTCACCAGCCTTCTAAAGACAAGGAAAGTTGATTTTTGTCTCTGCAATCTTTTTTAGCGGCATTGAATACGGCTGTGGTAACAAAAAGAGCAAAAAATTATGAGTCACTAACTTAGTTTTTTTCATTTCGTAACGTGTTGCGTTTTGCTCTACATATAACAAACGCTGAACCAATAGAAGAAGAGTTCAAAAATGTATCGTCAAAATAACCAACTATATGTCCATTGTTGAGCTGATAACCTCAGAATTATTTCAAAGATAACATTTTCAAAAGAGGTTTTCAAAAATAGATTATAATAGTAACCCGCATGCGTGGCTTCGCATGGGTGTAATTTAGAACACTCAGTTACAAAATATTGTTTTTTTCCCACTCACTTAAAATCTTAATTAGGTTTTATTATACAGGTGACTTCTTTAAGTGGGCGTGGATGGCCAAATCCTAAACTATAAGCAAGTAATAGCGAAAAATCGGGTCCGATTTTGATGAAAACTAAACTGCATCATTGGATTTTTTGATGAATAGAAGAAGATTGATATTCCTAGTCAGGAATCGAACCCAATGATTTTGAAGAAAAAAAACAAGACCTGTATTATTACACTATACTACAGTGTCACTGTGTCATAGTGACGATCGTCTGGAATGTAATGATATCCATTGCGTGATTTAGGAGGAGTTAGCTGTATCTGTATATCGAGACATACGCGACTTTGTTTTATACTATTTAAAGATGGTATCCATGTAGTTATAGGGTAAAACCAGGATAGTTGCCCCAGTGGTATAGATGCCTCGGTTGTAATTTCTCTAGTTTGGTGAATAAATCATAATTATGTTATTTTATTTATCTTTCAAGAGACTAGAAACCACTAAGTTGAACGTGTTGCATGTCTCTGTGCGATTGCATGGAAAGGCAAGGTGAAATCAAAGATTTACGGGATAAATGTCCTCTTTTTCAGCGGGGCATCTATCCTAAACTAAGCGTAATTTACATAGATTAGGCAATTATCACCTATATAGGATAGATGCCCCAAAATTTGAGGTCGGCAAAAATCGCCAATACTCTGGAAATATCAAAGATAATGGTTTTCCTTTCATAAATTTGAAGATAACAAACCAAAGTACCTACCTGTATTACAAATAAAGAATTTTGCTTTTTTTACTGAGAGATATAAAGTAATTTTAAAAAGTGTGGCAACTACTATGTGTGGCCACTTTTACCCTAATCGATATTTTTGGTTCAATTTAGATTAATAAAGTGACCTTTACTTGCCTCGCAGAACGCACGCGACTCGACGCTCGACCTCATTTGTATTTTAGATGCAGTTTGAACAATAGCAATGTGAAAGCCGCGCGTAGGTAATCTACAATAGAGGCATACAGCCACCCACATCGAGTGAGCTGAGGTTGAGAATTTGTTATGTGCAAGTTTATTTTGGTTCGTTTAGTACCAATAAGTCATGAATTTGATCGCTCGAGCGATGAAATTTCAAGTTACCTACGTTTCGTCTATACTGTCCAACTACAATATGGGTGATTAATACTTAATAATACTTTTTTTGCAGGTTGGATATTGCCGTGTATTTAATTTTCGCGTAAAGTGGTCTGCTGAGTGCTACATTTAGTAGGTAGGTAGGTATAACTGGGTAGTAAATTAAAAAAATCCAGTAATGATTGTCTTGATAAAAAATAATATTTTTTTATACTAGGGTAATAACTCTAGTATTTTTAAATTGTAAGTATCAGGGTAAACTTTAATTAAAACATAATATGCACATATTAAAAAGAAAGTCTATTTTTAACTTTTTTAAACTATTTTTAACCCAGCAAACATAGGTACATATATTATGTATGTATACAATATAGCTTTTATTCCATAATTTATAACGCCGCGGCATTAAATTCGTGACCGCGATGCTATCGCTACTTTTAATGACATTATGGTCAGTGCATCGCGAATTGCAACCCATCCAACATCGCATTTCGAACAAGGCACTACATCAAATAAAATTGTATTATGGTAACAACATTATTAAACGACTAGAAGCGTTATGGTCATATACTTAGAGTTCATTTTGCCCGCGCAAGGTATTAGCTGAAGTATTTAGAATTATCTTTCTCTGAATCAGCCGCCGCCGCGCCGCGCCGTGTTCGCTTAGAATAAAACTTGACTGGGTATTTTCGCGTAGGTAGGTACCTAACTCTTAAGCTGTTTTTGAAATTCAAGATCCAGGAAGCATTATTCAAATTCTAGCGATAGTATTAGGCACTTTAAACTCAGTCAGCAACAAGTAAAAATTATAAAAGCACAAAAAACACGACTGCGAAGAAACAAAATTCTCTTAATATAATTATATATGTACTTATTCGGTTCCCACCAAGTTCGGGTTCGATTCCCACCAAGTGTCTGGGTGTTATTTACCTATTTAAGTATGTATTTACAAAAAAAAAAGTATATAAGTATTAATATCAGTTGTCTGGTTTCCATAGTACATTAGTGCCTAGTTTGGGATCAGATGACCGTGCGTGGATTGTCCCAAGACATTATTATTTTATATTTTTGATATGTACTTATATAAAAAGTATACAATACACATTTTTTTAACTTGTCTCGTTATATATTATATGTATAATACTTATAAAATATATAGCGTCATGTCTCACTCCCACAGCTAAGACGAATCTAACGACATTCGTAAATCAAAATCCATCGTGCCGTTTAGGCTGTAGGCCATGCCAATGAAATAGACACACATACATACATACTCTTGAAATCATAACCCTCCTCCACGGGCATTCGGTTAAAAACATAACCCTAGAAGAACTAGGGACGAGCAAAACATGTGCCTAGGCCACTCTTTATTTATTCAATAAGTTTCCATCTTAAGCGAACTCTACATTTCAACGAAAACTGTTGCAAACAATAGGTACATGGCGCTGAATAAAAAATATTATTTGTGTAAATATTTAGCAGCCGACTGTTGACTCCCGAGAAGCAGGTATAAATTAGTATAATAATCTAACGTAGAATACAAACGGTTCAGTCAGCTATTTGTTGGGGTTTTGTCGCCGCCGCGCCGCACCGTGCCGCGCTGTTACAAACGAACGGGTCGAACGGCGAGCGTCACGCGGACACAACACGGCGCGCGCGGCGGCAAGCGATGCATAGATCCGCTTACAATTGTTGTCTTGCTTCAATCATTGAACGGCTCTCTTTAATTAACAAAATGGATGGAATGGATGGACTTAAGAAATAAGTAAAATAATAAATAAGCAAGGGAGCAGTATTTTGTGATTCTAAATTGGGTAAAAATATAGTCAGTCGTGCGAAACCGTTAAAAATTAAGGTTGGTTACAAATTGTTAGGAATTATTTTTATTTAATGGTTCGTACAACAAGATGAAGCGGTTTCTATAGAACTGGGACTGAACCCTTTGAATTTATCAAAGGGGAGTGAGAATGTCGTGAGAACCGTATTCGAAGGAGCGCGCCAAGTGCGGAGAGAGCCATGCGCCGCTGCCGCCGCTCCGTCCGGGGCGGGGGAAGCGACGTGCCTCTCTAGAAATTTCCATTGCCCAAGCGCCGTTGTTATATCAACATCGCGTACACACACCGAACCGAGTGTGAAGGCAATGAAGGTTAGAGAGAGACGAGTAATCGGTGCTCACTGCTCGCCGAAGCGCGCGACGTGTCGTGCCACTGCGCCGCGACGAGACGGTCTGCACGCGCGATTCTTTTTAATGCCCGCCCAGACCGTAGATTTAGTACCTACCTACTAGGTAGTAATTCTATGGCACAGGCTCTAAAATATTATACCTATCTAAGGATGTGTTAATGTTCTTAAATTATTAGATACGACTAGGCGATTCAGCGTATAAAAGTCACAGTAACATTAAGTAAAACAAAAGTACAAACAAAAGACGATGAGGTCATCAGACGATTAGGTATATTGTCAAAAACGAAGTTCAAATTGACTAACAAATATGTATGTAGTAGCAGGTAGTAGCATAGATGTTGAAACGCCCGCAATAATAATTTAAGCACAAATATTTTTTATTGGGTGAACAATGTAAGGAGCCAAGTGGTTCGCGGCGGCGACTCGCGACCGCCTCACTCATCGCTGTTTCGAGGCCACCGTGTCGTATTGCGCGTGTGTGTGTTATACGCTTCAGTTAATATGGAGACTCAGAGGCCGGCTACTTTGTGCTTAATCATCTAATAATTCTAAAAATTAACAATGGTAGGTCCTTTTGATCTTCCCGTCCGCCAAAATGTAGCCGTACCATTGAGTTCTTGGCGATCCCAAGAACTCAATGGTACGGCTACATTTTGGCGGTACGAATACTACGAATATAAGATTCGTTGTTGCTAATCTCAGTCATTAGCAACATTCCTGTTGTGTGTGGTATAATGTAAACGATGTTTTCAATATTAGCCCACTGATGAGGTCAAGTATGCCTGAAATACAGCAGATCGCTACTATCGTGACCATATTTGACTTGTTGATCCTTAGTTTTAGTTCAGCACTTTACTGCATCCAACTTGACCTACATCTGTTTAGTTTGTTAAAATTATGCCACAATGCTTCGACCGAGCGTCACTGCATTGATCCCATTGCCCGTATCCTATCGGCGGCGGAGCTACTTACGTACGTGCCCATTTCGCAAGAACCTAACTAATGTTTTTCCGTTTTTGACTCTAGAATGAGCTTACAATAGTAATTTTTTTTTGTTCATGTTTGTTTTAATTTTAATTTTGGAACATTAGATCCTTCTTTTCTGTTTCAGTCTGCTTCAAAACCAAACCGTTGTAACGATGAACTTATGAATATACTGAAATATTATAACATAACTCTACGTACTCAGCCAGATCAAGACTATTTTATTACAAATAAAGTTCACCAAGGATTTTTAAAAACTGAATAAAAATTTTAGTTGATATCTTTATTAAGCGCTTTAGTGTAGTAGTTAGAAACATTACCTATTACATAAATGGTCGTGATTTTGTTTTAGGATTCCTGGGTATCCCTAAATAAATTTGTGTGTGGCACACATGACTGTATGTTGTGTTTGTTTGGGTGCTCTCTGCATATATGTATATACATGTATCCTGTAAAAAATATATATATTTATTTAGTACATATTACTTGTTTGGTTACCTTATTATAGCTCTGTCTAATACTTGTATGTAGGTTGACTCAAAATATTATAATGTTTTAAATTTTCATGGCGATTTACAATACTATTTGCCCGACTGCCAAGGAATGGTTATGTGTTTTAACTCATGGGTTTACTGCCATGATGATTTTTTATCGAGTTTGAGTTCCAGTAGTAACCCGTAGCAAAAGACTGAATAACAGACATACAGATTTGTCTGTTCCTAATTTACTTTTAACCCACCCGCATCTTACATTCATCACGTCGATAAATGATAATAAATCATCCTCTGCAGAAAACCCGTGTGTCAAAATAGTATGTATAATGAAAGTCGAACATAAATTTCGTAACGTTTTTCCGCTTATATGGTAGTTGTGTTGTAGTTCTTACAATGCCACTCATCAACATGCGAGTGTCCGCTTGCAACGGACCGGACAATACCCAATACACACCTGATACTGTTTATGAATAAAAGACACGCGAATTGTTATAATATTTCAATGCGCACTTTATGTAACTACAGTCAAGACCGGTACTCGGTTTTGTTATCCAGTTTTTGAGAAAACTTACAGTTATATAATTATTATTTAAGTGTATATTAATTTAAGAATATGCATGTGCAGACCTGTATTGTAGCCTCCGTGGCGCAGTGGGAAACCGCTTGCTGTGCAAATCGGTGGTCGCGGGATCGAATGTCGACACCAACAACTTTGTGTAGTTTTTCCTTCGGGACCAACAACTTTGTGTAGTTTTTCATTACAAGCTAGGACAATGCAGGCCGATCACCTGATTGTCTGTAAAGTAAGATGATTAATGCGTTGGATGGGCATGTAAAGAGTCGGTCCTGCACCTGATCTCTCCCCGGTCATGTCGGTTTTCCGTCCCATCGGACTGTAAGAGATAAAAGGAAGAGAGAGTGCACTTGTGTCTACGCAAGCACTTGTGCACTATAATATATCCCGGGTAGATGGCTGATCATGCGAAATATTGGCCTCTGGGATCGTATCGGCCAGTAACATTTAAGATATCCTTATTTCACTACTAGTACTAATCTTATACTACGTGAAAATAACATTTGGGCTACAAATGTCTTCATAAAATAATTGCCAGTTACGTTACATAAACATTTGGTAACTATTAGATTGACGCACAACTACAAGCGACAAAAGGCACTCCCCAGTACAAAAGTCCGAATCCCATTAACGCCACTTTCGTTGCGTTGTGTTACTTCGGTGAGTAAAAAGGTGAGTGTATAACCACTCAACAGCCGATGATGCCGATCCGTATCATACTAACACGCGAAGCGAGCACGCGAAATTTCGTGTCCGGCGCGGACAGGTACATATATGCATGGTTCTCCTGTAAGAAGATTTAACAGAATTTTAGCCAAATCCGCGAATATTCGTTGGACGAATATGATAATATCTCACCGCGGATTCAGCTTTCGAGTTTGTTAAATGATTTTACAGAATACCACTATACAGTTCTCGAGAAGAAGCGATTGTACTGGAGCTTATGTCTATAAGTACCTAGTAAACCCAACGATTCCTCCGGCGACAGAGATCCATGAAAAGGGGTTGTACTGTTGGCGGAGCTTATTTCCTTTTGTTATGAGCACAACAATTCCTCCGACTAAAGTGCTCTATGAGAAGTGAGAGGTTGTACTGTTGGCGGAGCTTATTTCCTTTTGTTATGAGCACAACAATTCCTCCGACTAAAGTGCTCTATGAGAAGTTAGAGGTTGTACTGTTGGCGGAGCTTATTTCCTTTTGTTGTGAGTGCAAAAATTCCTTCAACTAAAGTGCTCTATGAGAAATGAGAGGTTTTACTGTTGGCGGAGCTTCTTTCCTTTTGTTGTGAGCGCAACTATTCCTCCGATTAAAGTGCTCTATGAGAAGTGAGTGGTTGTAAAGTTGATGGAGCCCTTTTCCTTTTAGTGTGAGTGCAACAATTCTTCCAACTACTGTGCTTTATGAGAAGTGGAAGTGGCTGTACTGGTGGAGCTTATCTCTTTTTGTTTTGAGCCCAATGGTTCATGTGAAACAACAGTAACTTGAAGTGGCTGTTCTGTTGCCTGAGATTATTCTCTTATGTTATGAGCCCAGCGATTACTTCAACATTTAAGTGCACTATAAGAAGTGGTTGTGCTTGTAGCAGAGCTTATTCCCTTTAGTTGTGTTATATAAGAAGTAGCTGTGCTGACGGCAAAACTTTTTCTCACTTTTGTAAGCTTAACGATTTCTCCGACACAAGTCTGTGTCCTACTAAATGTAGCTATTTTGTCGACAGAAAATACTGCCTTCTGTAGCGAACACAATGACCCTCCTACATTGCAGTACTCTACTAGAAGTTGCTGTGCTATCGGCAGAGCATTTTCCCTTGTACATACAGGTTCCCTGAACTTATAATACATACTTTATTTTGACGGTTGCACCACCATTTCAAATTAGAGGTGATTGTGATCAAGTACTAGCTTATAATAAGTGAGAAGCTATGAAAGTGACGTTAAATTTTCAAAATAGACTTGACTCTACGTATTTTATTTGCTTTCCTTATACTTCTGAAATATGCAACTTGAGTGAAACGAATCTATACTCTGTTTTTCTTTAAAATATCAATATTGGAGCAGTAAATGTATGAAAACATGAGTGTGATGGCAGGCCAGCCATAATACACGGGTTACCTATTTGTATGTTTGTGTATATTTTCAGTATAAAGAGCTGTCCCTCAATTTTTAAGACCGCTTTCAAATTATAAATAAGTATAATATCTAAAAGTGCCTTCACTGAAAGGACTTGTACGCTAAATATTATAAAATTAAGACACTTAAAAAGAAAAAAACACACAGTGAACCACCCGGAGTTAATCTATCTTTTACACTTCGTCACAAAGGGCAGTTAGAGTTGTCAAGGTTTTAAAGTTTTAGTTATTTTGATTCCCCGCTTTTACAACCTTACTGTGCCTATACGCACGTGTGTCTTTTTAAACTGAAGTCAGTAAATTCATTGTTCCCGTTCGTCGTGTTAGTGATTGCTTGTGTATCAACACAGCACTTTAGTGGACGATCAATCATCACGGTACGCAAATAGACCAGGGTTTTTCAACATCGCACCGAGTTTACAACATTTTCCACATGTTACCGGAGTAAACGATCTTTGGCAGAATATTTTTATGAGGCTCGCTTGTTTTTCTTTTATAAACAAGGTTCGCTACCGGTCATGTTTAGATAAAAGCAATGACAATGTCAGTATGTACTTATATTAGTTTAAGAATGAGAGTATCATGTAGTAATAGTGTAATTAATGACTTTTATAAATTGGATTATGTCCATATTTGTGTTTATTTAGATATTATAATATTTTAACCAATTTTCTATGCATTGATAATTTTTGACAGCTATTTGGTTTTATTTACCAGAAAAATTGAAAGAATAACACGAGATTACCACTGTAAATTATAATGAAAATTCTTTATGTACATTTATATCGTATTATGTTTCAATATATCAATAAACTAATTTCATGTTGACTAATTTTCTATTTTGCATACAGATAACAATAAGTCGTTCATGACGTAATAATAGCCACCGTAACTGCCAGTGCGACGAACGCCTGGCGGGCGCTACGCTCCGTCGGTAGTGACTCAATGACGGATAGGTAAGCCAAGTTTTGGAGTGCAAATCGTTTGGTCAAATTATATAGTCAAGGATATCACGGCCACACTAAGTCTTTAGTCAAGATTGTCTTATAAGTATCGTTTGGATTTCTATAAATTTTTAGTACCGATAGTGTCTCTTGTGGCTAGAGTCTGAAAACAGGTCTTCCGAGCTGGCTTGAAAGTGTGCTCAAGTGAAAGGTTTAATGTTACTATAATGCATTAGAAAGAGATAGTAACACCATCTGACTAACTTCACGGTAGTCCCTACTGCACGAGCAGACATTCCGAATGCCATCGAGTAGATATTGTACATTTAATTTTGAAATAAAAGTATTTCCGCCTTAGCCGTGCCAAGCGGCACACTACTAAATTAGGATTATTAAGAATTCTATTAATATACATGCTACGTTCTTGTGTTGACTAACAAAGTCGGCATCCGAGCCTGTCTGTTTGTTTGCTTACTTCTTTTGACTTACGAAATTTTGATACAGTTTACACAATCAATCATACGATATTGTTCAGGAGACCTATGTGGTATTTTATTTATAAATATGACCCTTAGAACCTATAGAGGCCTAGAAAACTCCAACGGATCACTAATTTGATAGAATAAATTTAATTTAAAATTTGTTTATTGATAACCGCAGTTTTTTTTTACAACCGTAGTTTGACGTTGCTACTTGTAAGAGTCATTTCTAGATGATTGTAATTATAACCATTTTATATTACTAAGGTATTCAATAAATTCTCTAGTTCGAATATTGAATGTCTAGTTAGTTTCCACGAATAATTGTTTTATGTGTATCGTAAAATGATTATGGTACTTATCTTGTTTATAAATTATTAAAGATTCTAAGATAAATCAATGTTATACTGATCACGTAGGTACTTTCTATCATAAACGTGTTCTATGGAAAACATCGCAATACCACGTGATTTCAGGGTTCACAGTATTATAAAAAATGTAAAACGAAAGTTTGATGGGATCAGTCATGAAACTATCGTAATGTAATTTTAAACAATATCTATACTTATAATAAAACTGTAACAGGTCCAATTCTGTACATTGAAGATATTTTGAAAATTATATTTGGAGGGCATTCTATAACCGATACTGAGGCCGAAAATGTATTTTTTTTAATTTTTGTCTGTCTGTCTGTCTGTCTGTCTGTCTGTCTGTCTGTATCTCGGCTGAGCATCACGCCGAAACTACTGGATGGATTGAAACGAAACTTGGCATGATTTGAGTTCTTACTACGAGGTAGGACATAGGATACTTTTTATCCCGTAATCAAGCACGGTTCTTTTGGCAGAGAGGATTAAAGTCAAAATGGGTATTTGGTTATACGCTTGGTCCGATTTTATCATTTTTTCTTTATAATTATAATAAATATTTGTAAGGGAACACTCATAGACAGATGTTAACATTTTTTGGAAATCGATCAGGTTAAGCAACGTTAGCTAAGGTCTTTAAATAGATGGGTGACCGTTTAACGCCATTTGAACTAAACGTTTCCGTGCTTTGGAGGGCAAGTACAAAGTGGGTCCAAGTTTTTAACCGACTTTAAAAAAGGAGGTTTTGTATTCTATGCGAATGTATATTATTGAAAGTTTAGTAAACGTAAACACAGCGCGGGCGGAGCTGCGTGGGTCAGCTAGTACTTAATAATATTCTAGGACAATCTACACACGGCCATCTGATCCCAAACTAGGTAGAGCCTGTACTATGGAAACCAGACCACTGATACTTATATACTTTTATTTTATAAATACATACGTAAATAGATAAAACACCCAGACACTTGGTGGGAATCGAACCCACGAACTACTGGGTAGCGATTCAGGGTGTCTAACCACTAGACTAACAGGCCCGCAAATATTGTTTCGGCCTAAATAAAAGTACTTATATAATATGTGTCTCATGTACCACATCATATTTACAGAATAGCTAAATATTTACAGTTTATTGACAAATATACATATTTAAACTAAGTAAAACATATTCCCTATGTAATACTTGGCACACTACTGGTAGGAAAGGTAACCTAGGGGAATAGCGCCGTTGTTTGTTTTGTACATTCAGTCAAAAAAATATCGGGAATGGATGATTTGTTTATGGTACCAAATTGAATTCTTTGTTTTTTTTTTTGTTGTTAGAATGGCACAAGTACTTGTTGTACTTATTCATATTCTAAGGGCACAACTGTTTTCATTTTGGCGCGGGTTTTGAGTTGACAAGCAAACTAGTCAACAAGTTTCGGAGTGGCGCCTTCCAACTGAACTGAAACCGAAAAAACCACGCCAAAGTCGATCAAAAGTCAAAGTGATGTTGACTGTTTTCTTTGAATATCGCAGTGTGATGCACTCGGAATTCTTGCCGGAAGGTCAAATGGTAAATAAAGAATATTATTTGAGAGTTATGCGGCGTTTAAGATAGAAAATTCTACGAATAAGGCCAGATTCGTGGAAAGAGTTCTTGGATACTTTGAGGGTGATAAAATAAATTTGGACAAATAACTAACATTTTGCGTAGTATTAATCATTTCCCGGTACTTTCTTGACAGAGTACTATCTTACGATTACTGAAAATACATATAAGTAATTAATTATGCATATTTATACTTATAAATAAGTATAAATATGCATAATTAATTACTTTACATAATTAATTAATTCACCAAATTTGGTGAATTTGTTTGGACTGCATAAATTTGTGAAAGTTCAGAGAGAGATAAACACCCCAAGGCCGAGCTCTTAGTTTTATTTTTATCACCGAAATGCTAGTTAAACATCTTAACTGAACTTCATTTTACTTTCACAACATAGCGATGTAACCTAATATAGCCAGTAAATGATAGTACATTAAACATAAGTATAGAAAGGTTTAATTGGGTCTTTTAATTTGAAACTTATGACTGCTTTTTCCTGTTTCAAAGAATAAATCTACCTTTTTTATTTTGTATATTCTACTTAATGTGTGTTTTGCTAAAGATATGTTCCTTAACACTTTCTGGCAATTATTTTCACAGAGTCGGCAATTATTAGCGTCTGCTACAACTGGACAGATGTAGTGCCAATCATCAAAATGTTTTCAGAGGTTCAGTGTAGTAGTATCAGTTATGACTTTTCGGCCAACAAACCTAGGTTTGTGGTTAAAGAACTCAATTGTTAGAAACAATTATTGGTATTGGTATTGCGAAAAAGTACGATAGATTGCGTCATTTTCTTTAACGATAATACAGGTTTAAAACCTACGCCTTCTGATACATCTCTTAGGAGATAACCATAATGTAAGGAATGATAGCCTAAATCATGTTAAGTACAGCCTACCATGTGCTAACATTAAAAATGTAAAACATTTATTATATAGAAAACTACTCAGAAAATAAACAAAACAATCTTGAGAAGGTCAAATTTTAATAGCTCAGCTTGTTTAAGTTTTAGTAAAGTACATACATTAAGATGTAGTTAAAATTCGGTAACAAGACAAATAATTTAAACACGTTGATGTCTATTACATATTGAAACTTTAAACTTTCAAGTTCGAAAATACATTCATGTATTTATCTATCGATGATTTATCACCTTTACTTGGTTTCATAAAGATAATAAAATGGTAAATTAGAACATAATATAACGATTTCTCTAAGCGCAATCCGCTCGCTTCCACAAAATCATCAATTTAAACGCACAGCTTGTTTTCACACAATTTTAGAGATTGCGTACACCGTGTTGTTGTTGATTGTTGAATATAATGTATACTTATTAAGGCTAGTACGGTCTGGTACAAATGTGCCAGTGGTTTCTACCGCGCAGACCGCCGCGCTGCCGCCGCACCGTTGACACGCAAACATAGCTAGTTCACGATGGAAATTCCACCACACCATACCATTCTTGCAGATACATACGTTTTTCACAGTAGTATATATATTTTATTGTTATTCTCAATGTGATTATCTATCGTCAATCTCAGGAAATGTTGAAACCTGTGCGTTGTATATTTTCATCACTTAACGTTGACGCTCAAAGCATCATATAACGTTGACGCTCAAAGCATCATATAACGTTATCGCAGAGGCATTTAAGGAAAATGTTAACTTAGTTAACGGAACAGTATCCTTAACACAAATAAAATTCGCAAAAAATGCAAATACAAAGTAATTTAAATAAACACTCACCTTAAATACCGCCGGAGCTAACGGTATAGCAGCTTGATTGTGAAGATGTTTTTTCGACATTTTCGGTTCTGTTCCCGTCCACGTCTATCAGAATAGTTGATCAAAATCGTCACAAATATTAATTTTGTTTATTTTAAAAACAATTCTAAATGATTTGTATACTGTAAACGTGTTGCCCTCTGCAATTGTACAAATCTCCGATGTCTAAAATTGCGATATTACTTTTCGCCGAACGGAAACTTTATTATTATATTAGGTTCAAAGTAACGTCCTCATGAAATCTCTAGTTGTTTGCTTTGTTAATTTATCGGCGAATTCACTTATTGGACATTAAAATATAGTGCCAAAAAGTAACTTTTAATATTAGACGCGTCGACGAGAGTACCATACGTCGTGCCACTCTTACGGTCAAGTCGGCAATGAACGGGTGAGACGCGACTGAACGCGCCAAAAAGAGTGAGCAACGAGTTCGGTCGGTTGTACGGTGACGGTCCGACAAGCTGAAGCGGAGGCGCCGGGTGACGTAAGCGCGCCCGACTCCAACTAACCAGCCAGCAGCGCCACGCTGAAAAAGCGCTGTCTCGTACCAATGCGCGCTGCCAGCAAATTTTCAGTGTTGCGTCAATTTACTATGACGTTGTAAGCACGCCCCTAGCCAAGGAACAGCCAATACGAGCGGATTAATCTTTAAAAACACGTGACTCACGATGCTATTACCCCGATTTGAGGTATTGTCACACCTACGTACTTACGATTTTTGCTGAAAAAACTTAACTATTTAGTGCTGATTATGTTTAGTGTTATGATCAAGAAAGATATACTTACCTTACTGATATTTTTAAAGTGGTGATACCCATAAGTAGATGTTACTAATAGCTCTTCGGTCGCAGTTGATATGGAGCTAATGATTTGAGGAATCTGGTATTCTGGTTCATCTGGATTTATATATTAGTTAAAATATCACAAACCAGAAACTGCCGTATTTTGCTTAACATCTCAAGCTACCTAAACTAATTCAGTGATCTCAGTTACCTAAAAAACAGTTAGTCAGTAGTCTCAGTTACAGTGGCAAAGTGCGGCACTTATCATACTTACGTACAAAATGCCGTTTGTTCTTGTGGTTTAAATGTACCTATTTATACTGTGGTCATTACTTTGCGATATTTACTTTACGGGGCTTCACTTATTATAGAACTGTGCGGCTCGTCTATTTTTCTTATTTTTTGGTCTGATACATCTCTGCTTTGTTATGGTACTGTAAGTGCAATCTCTTTTAATAGCGCGTTTTCTAGAACATCGGTCTGTATCCAAAGACGTCGACGCAACCTTACGAAGCATACAGACGACAATGGCACGTTGTATTTATTGAGAATTCATCTGAATAGACCTTTTAAGGTTTTTGTTCATTCAAACAGCAGGTAAATAAAATTAGGGGTCTTGTCGAGGTTCTTTGTACTGCGTTACGTATGATTACGTACGAGACACGTTCAACAGTGGGTTTACTGGACTATAATAAAAATCTACCCCAAGGCCTAATATGACCTTAATATAGCAAAAAAATCCCATGCAACACGTAACGCCTCAAAACGCTATCACTGTATTATTTCACAAGGCATCACAGCTGAGTCTATTAAAATGTTCTTCATTCATGTCTAAGAAATCATAACAATGAGAAGAGTTTAACTGTACAGTCCAGTACCATATAGGAAAAACTGAAATTGGATTTTTTGTTACTAAATTATCTGTAGTTGAGGACAGTGCCTGCTTTAAATCTCAAAGGCTGTTATTGTCAATGGAATAAAGCCGGTGAACCGTAGAGTTGTTAATAGGTACTACACGGGGTACACCTCAGCCAACCAGACTCTACTTTGTATATATACGTCAATCGTATTTAATAATAAAGAATTTATGTAAACTAACTAAGCTTTGCTTATATAATAACAAAATACTTATACCTATCTTAATTATTAAGCTATTATCCTATCTTAATTAAAGTAAAGACATAAAATTGATTAGAGTACAACGAAAAGCTACTACATACGCAGAACTACCAAAAATGTATTCAATTACGTATGTATTAATAGGTAAGTACATGCTATTACAGCCGATAAGTTAATAAACAGAAAGGCTAGAATCGTGAAATAAAACATCGATTTTTGGATTTACGGCGAAAGTGCCGGATTAAGCCAACGCGGGGCCCGTAGCAAATATGAACGCGGGGCCCCTTGACTTGCATAGTTTTTTTGTTATTATAGTGAGGTTATTTATACGTTCAAGAAGACAAAAAATAGCACCTACCGCATCTATTTATCGCTACTTTTTATTACTATATTATAGGAGCTAGAGCTTGCTTGACTGAAGTTGACTGTGATCCCAGATGGTAAAGCACCCTAGGTTATAATAACTCTATTTAATCTAGTCTTGAAAACACAAACAATTATAATTGACTGGGCAACTGGCAGGAAAAACACGCTATTCCTGTCTTCATTTGTAAATATTGAGCAAGCAAACTGCTTTGTCCGTTCAGATGGGACGTTCACAACGTAAGAGTGCGTAGCTACGCAGTGGATCTCATCGTCCAGTGATAAAAAGGAGAAGGTGGAATCAAATCCTGTAAAAATCCTGCGCACACTCTGAAATATATTTTGTAGAATACCAAGTTTTTTTTTCTTTTCACGTGGGGAAATCCTCATGAACACCTATACTGGTGTAGCATTGAGTATGATGTCATGTCATGTCATAAGATGTCACTCCTACTGACTAAAACTCCATGGTGTCCTCATCTCGTTATGTTGACGGGCCCCGCCTGTGAATGTGTACTTGACCCGCCGGCGGCTATTCGCTTGCGGCAATTGCTACATCGTAGGTAGGCCCACGGACCTGTTTGCGGGTGTAAAAGCCCCGCAGTCTATCATCCGGTAGCGCGCCGAAACCCCTTAGCACGCCAGCCTCCTCGAGGGCAAATTGTCACTGTGCAGTGCACAGGCAACAGCTCAACCGATCTTGGTGCCTGGCTACGGGGTCATAAGATCAGCATTGGCCTGCCTTCTGAATAGGATGCCTACACGGGCCTCCTGCAGCATCGAGGATCTGCAACGGGATCGCTCTCTCTAAACCGCTTCATTGCTTCCTTCTGCGAAATAAGGCTTTCACAGATGAAGGTCATTGTCAACCACGCCCTTTCACTGCCTATTATGTCTTGTATCAAGGCGGACAGCGACATGTCGGTCCCAATTGCGGCGCACAGCTGACACCGTTCACGCCATGTAACTATGCCCCGACAGGATCTACATGTGCCGCTGGAATGTGAGGGTACCGTATTTTCGCTCCTGTGACCACACAAGGGAGTCGTCTAGTGCTTTCCTTCGCCACCACTCAACTTCACTAGGAGTGCGGAGCCGGGATGGATGCTCCATCCCGGCTCCGCACTTCTGTGTTCTGTCAATAAACTGCGGTCAACACCAGCGCGTCCAAGCCCTAGGGTAGCACTCCTCGACAGCCCACATGCGGCCTCGCACGAAATTGAGCAGTATCCTCGCATCACCCAGACCACCATGACTCTCTGTGGTCATTGCAACGGGGTCTTGATTTAGGCAGTCAGGATTTCGGCCCAAACTGGTGCGCCATAAAGGGACACCGATATACAGGCAACGGCAACTATCGGAAGGAGCCGCGACAGAGGACATCAGCTTCGGCTAGACCCTTGAAATGGACGACTAATCACCATTTCGGGTCGAGGACAAGACCCAAATATTTCATATGGCTCCCGACTTAGTTCGTGACACTCTCAGCAGCTGGAAACACAGGGCCTAGGTCTTGTTCAGGGCTACCCTCAAGTCCAGTCGTAACAAGTCAAGTCAAAGTTCAAGTCAGACGAGCAGGAGCCCGCAGTGTAAATAGTTATGGAGCACCCAGACATATGCGATGTTGCACAGAAGAGGGCCGAGCACCGTGCCATGCAAATACCATGCGCCATGGGACAGGTGCACTAGACCGTCACTTCCAACGCAGACGAAACTTCGGTCCCTACTCGCCCTACTCGCTTAAAATAGGCCGAGACCTGATGGTAAGATACCATAGCCGCAGCCTCCATCATACATCTGAATTGAAGTGTGTTAAAGCATTGGCGATGTCAAGAGACACCGCCAACATGACACAACCCTGAGGCACTGCCGCATCTGAGAGGGCCCTAAAGCGAAGGGTCGTGTATATGTTAGACCGATCCTCTCGGAATCCGTATGGGTGTTGGAGACTCAGGCACTACTTTCTAATATCCTATTATAAAGTGGTGCCCGAGTAGATAGCCTATCAAGAGAATACTATTCTAAATGATCGGTTTATACGAAGATCCTGTAGCTAACAGTAAGGGCTATTTAACTTCATTCGAAGGATAAATTCAAAAATTCAAAATTCAAAAATTTTTATTTCAAATAGGCTTAACGCTAGCACTTTTGAACGGTCATTTTTTTTAAAAGCTACCACCGGATCACAACGCGGCCTCAACTGAGAAGATCCGGCAAGAAACTCAGCGGGCTTGTCATTTTTTCACATTTTTTATAGGCATGAAGACCAAGTTCAAGACACTGGTTAGAATTATATTGTCGTGTTGTCAACTTCTAATATCATAATAATAGATGCGGCCAATGATGACTTAGAATAACTGGTGAAGTTGGTTAAAAAAAGATAAGAAAGAAAATTTTATATGACTGATCTACACTCCAAATAGACGGCGGATAGTATAAACATTATCTTATTAAAAAAAATATCAGTTCTTTTAAAAAGTATAGTGATACACATAATATTAATACCCGGAACAAACACCATCTTGTTGTACATGCCACGCGTCTCCACAGAACAGGCAAATCGTTTATGGGCCAAAGTATACGTTTTTATAACAAACTGCCACAGGATATCCGAGATCTTCCAATAAAGAAATTTAAACCTTTGATAAAAAGCAGTTTGTCAAAAAAGGCTTATTATAAAATCTCGGATTACCTGGAGGATAAAGATGCGTGGGCTTGAACTGCTCCACTCATGCAAGCTTAGAAGTTTAAGGCTGACTTTTGTATAATTTGAAAAACTGTTTAAAAAAAAATGTTTCTTGCCGGATCTTCTCAGTAGCGGCCGCGTTACGATCCGGTGGTAGTTTGTAAAAATGATTTTTGTGTAAGTGCCTCCGTGGGGCCTATACATAATAAAGATATTTGACTTGGCTTTTGACTTATTTACTTGATTTTTTTCTTTGTTATATGTGTGGGGCCCTCCAAGGCGCGGGGCCCGTAGCATTTGCTGACCCCTGCTATATGGCTAATCCGGCACTGGGCGAACGCACTTCATAATAATAAAAATTAGGTACGTAAGTGGCAATGGAAATCTCCAATCGAACGGTCGCGGCGGCGCCGCGCACTGCCACAAAATCCTTCGTACTATGCGAATAATGTCAATAAAACCGTATTGTTGAAACACGAGGCGTCACTGGTCATTAATCATTAGTATTACGAGTGTTTTGCTATAAACCAAACGATATAATCAACCCACGAATATTTCTGCCCATGTATTAAAATTTATAGTCTCCGAATACGTACGTACCTACGTACACATACATACCGATAAACCTATTTGTCCAAACTAACTGAACCAACTTTAACAAAGTCGGAGGTTCTCAGTTCGCTTATACGTATTTTTTTTTGTTAATTTGAGCAGAAGCATAAACCAAGATAAATCATGTGAATACTCTTCATTAACTAGTCAGATATTCTTACTGATAATATAATATCATGCCTTTTTAATTGCCTTAAATTAATAAGAAAACCCACAGAGCAGCTTAACTGTGGCGAGTGATGGTGCGTAATGCCATCACGTAGAATTTGCCACAAGACACTAGAGCCAACAAATACATTTGGCGGCAGATGGTCATGATAGCTACACTGCCGGCTGAAGATAGGGACTAGCTCTAGAGCACTTCAGGCAGGTGGGCACAGCCGCGACTTGGGCTGCTGCTTAGAGAAAAATCACTACGCGCCCCTAGAAAGATCAGCCAGTGAGGGTTTCTTACCAGTAACGGTATACTCCCCGCATACCAGTTTAGTGAGGATCAGGATAGTATTGAAGATGAGTAGTGCAAAGACGTTTATGAGGCTCGCGGTGGTAATGGAATAATTCTAAAAGTAACGCTTCCTGAATACATATTATAAAAAGTCAACATTAAAATCCAGCCGATCATATTTTAGTAGGTACAGAGATGTATAGTCAGTCATTGCCCATCGCGATAAATATGTCGATTGATTGTCATTCTGTCGGTACCCTATATTGATATTTTTAGCAATTTTATTACGTACGTGCATTGCGAACACGTAATCAATCATTATTCTTCGATAGTCGATTGAATGATTCGTGATTACAATATTTCGCGATGCGCAATAAATTTAGGTCGATTCTGGTTACGTACGTACGATGACTATATATCAATGTATAAAAACAGTCGCGAATTGATAGGTACGTCATACAATTTTATAGAATCGTGCAAAACAATGAACAGTCCGCCATTTAACACTTCGCCTGTGCTAACAAATCGGTCAATTTTATGGTTCTGGCTCGTTTTACATATACTTACATCTTATTTTAGTTTTGTTATCAGATGAATCACAATAGTTTCCTTCAGAACCTTTACTAGTTATCTCCCCCTAATTCTCTATGACCATTTTCAGATTCAACGAAATCATGTTCATATCGATATAATGAAGTTACTTTGTTATGAATTTATAAATGACGTGTACAATTATCGGCTTATAACCTAAAACATATTAAATATTGCTCTCTATATTGACGTCGTTTTAGCAGAGCAAGACTTACCTACGCGCGGAATCTACTTAATCCGGTGGTACTTAGGTGTAAAAAGATTACAATAATACAAAAAACGGCTTGCGAATAAAATAGACGCATATTTCAATACGTACACACAAATCATGGCAGCAACAAGCGACATAGAGCCACTAAACCCATAGATCCTTTAAAAATGCTTATTAACTTTTTTGTGTAGGTAAGTTTTAATAACTTTCAGCCGTCAGTACTGGAAAACCCTGGCCCAAGAATAGTGTAGATATTACATGTACATATTTATAACTAATAAAATCTTTTTAAAAAAAAATTGAACCGACTTCAATATCACTGAAAAGTATAAAATAATTTAAATATTATTGAAGTTGGTGTTAGCTTACCGGCTGTGTATATTTGGCACCAACTTCAATAATATTTAAATTATTTTATACTTTTCAGTGATATTGAAGTCGGTAATTTTTTTATTTAAAAGATTTTATTTTAAACTTTTTAGTGATATTTTCATATATAAAGATTGAACCATCGAAAACCGTAAAATTATCTAGGTAGGTTATGATCACATTATCGTCTACATAGTTTTACATAATCCATGTTTCTTCAGAAAAAAATATCCGGTCGTAATGAAATTTGCATGGAATCATCATAGCAGTTTACTCTCTCGAATAAAAAAGAATCATCGCAATCGGTTTATAATTGTCAGAGCAATGTAATGGAGAACATCAGTTTTATGGTTTTTACCAGATAAATTCCTCCACATCGTTCATGGTCCTCCAGGAAGTTCTTATCCGGTTGTAATAAAATTCATACAGATTTAATACAGTGGTTTCTTCTTTCGAATAAAAAAAGAATCATTGAAATTGGTAAATATTTGCCAGAGTTATGACCATTTTTGTCCTTAAAAAGCGACATAAAGTCATCTATATAGGCTTTCCTGCAGCTCTCAGTGCGCAGTCACCATTCTTGTTTTTTCAGGAACTACTTATTACTAAGCAATAATTTTTTTATGGGATATCAATGGATTGAAGAATGGATGGAAGAAACATTTTTTCAAATCGGTTCATAATTGACAGAGCTATGCGCGAACATACATAAAAAAAATAAGAAAATATATACAGACGAATTGAGAACCTCCTCCTTTTTTGAAGTTGGTTAAAAATGCCGCCTGTCGTCATTGCTAAAAGGCACAGGAAGGAATACGAGCGTGGGCTTGTTTTTGATCAAATAACTAGTAGGTTAAGGTAGCCGTCAAGTACTTCCTTCGGAGTCACTGGACGTTTGGGGTGTGGGCCCTAGGACGTTCATTGAGTACAGTGGTGAATCCAAGGAGGATGGCGCCGGGGTTGCGGCCCCCTTCCACGTGACCACCGTGTGTGTCTGGTTTCCGGGGGAGTACAAATGCGCCTCCCGGTGGCGGGCACAAAGGCAAGGCACTTAGGAGCCCCCTCCTTATGCAGATCCCACCGGAGTGCCCAGATCTCTCCTCTCATGTGCCAATGCGACAGCCACGGGGGCTTTAGTGGGTAAGAATCCCACGGTTGACCCCCACAGGTCCCGAGGACCTATCGAAGGTTTCCCCACAAAATAAGCCGTCATCTGCTTAGAACTCCGTTACAGAATACATAATAGTACTACGTAACTTCGTGTCCAAAAAACGTGTGCATATTATGATTAATATCATAGCTACATTTATATTCAATTCCAATAAGATCGGGCCAGTAGTTATTGAAATACCGTAACACTTGTACCTATACAATATCATTGCGTGACACAATCCAGTCGCGTAGGTACATCAATAACTACTCCAGTTATTGTGTCAATTGTTAATAAAATAAGCAACGATGCGCCTCAGAAGGAAGCAGCCACATCAAAAGGCTAAAGCTAATCCTTTTGATTGAAAAGAAACAACTTTAGTTAAGAAATAATGAACTTCGTGCCGTGCTTATAATTTAATTACAATCCTTAAAGTATTGACTATATTTCTATGAATATAACGCCATTTCAATATTTATTATAGTCGAGTGGTTGCGAGTGTGGCTGTGTGATCTTGGAATAAACAAATACCCGGTTGGAGTATCAGAAAGTAAAATTCCCGTAACGACTGTCAATCCTCCTACATTATTAACTACTACCGACTTCTATTTAGGGTGCGTGGACACAGTCATAACCAATAATGAAATATCTATATGCATATGCACATTTATATACCTACTAGCTGACCCGTGCAGCTCCGCCCGCGCTTTTATTACATTTTGCTCCTCTTTTCTCCCTCCTCCCTAGATTTATCTCTCTCCATATCTCTCTCTCTTATAAAAAAAATCTAATTATATGCTCTTTCTCTCCTCTCTCCCCCTCCCGCTTCGGTTTCCGTTACGCTCCCTCTCTTCCTCTCCCTGTTATCCCCTCTCTGAACCCTCTCCCCCTCTCTTCTACGAGCTTGCTCCTTCTCACTCCCCCCTTACTCCACCTAACTCCCCCGATCCCTCACCCCCTCACCCCCTTCTCGAATCCCCTATCCCTCTTTCTCCTCTTTTGCACCCTCCTCTCGTTCTATATATCCTCGCCAATCATGGTATCAGCGGCATTAAATATACTTTATGACCTATTCTCAGACCTCCCCGATATGCACACAAAATTTCATACATATCGGTTCACCCATCTGTTTAATGACCTTTCCTTATATTGCTTAACCTTAACCTAGTGGCATGAAATATACTTTACGGCCTATTCTCAGACCTACCCGATATGCACACAAAATTTCATACAAATCGGTTCACCCATCTATTTAATGACCTTGCCTTATGTAGCTTAACCTTAACCTAGCGGTATGAAATATACTGTATGACCTATTCTCAGACCTACCCTATATGCACACTTTCATACAAATCGATTCACCCATCTATTTAATGACCTTACCTAACGTTGCTTAACCTTAACCTATCAGGATAAAAAGTAAAAATATCCTATTTCCGTTTCCTGGTTCTAAGCTACTCCCCACCAATTTTCAGCCGAATCGGTTAGGCCGTTCTTGAGTTATAAATAGTGTAACTAACAAGACTTTCTTTGATATAATATAGAGATTAAAGTTCTATAGTGATTGTATGTTCAATTTCACCGATAGATGGCGCTGTTCATAATGTAAATCACGCTAACATCGTAAATTACTGTCTAATGATATTCGATAATGAGAGGTCTAAGTTTTTCGCATCTTTTATTGTTGCGACTGTAATACAATACCTAATTAAATTAAAATTTCATGTCTGCTCAGTCCCTATTGTATATAGCGTAATAATACATATCTTAATGATTAACTGATCAGTCTATAATTACCCTATTCACATACAAAGGAAATTACTTGGTAATATGTGCAAGTAATGTTTCACTGCTTAGCCCCTATGAAACATAGCGTGATGTTTTATATACCAATTTATACCTTGATTTCTACACAACACATCAGTGAACGTTCTATCAAAATCCATCCACGGGTTTTCAAATGATACCTGGACAAACAGAACGACAGACAGACAGACAGACAGACAGACAGACAATAATTCCAAAAAAAATTGTTTTGGCCTCTATGTCGATAGTATAGTATCCCCACATAGAAATTTTGGAAAAATATTCAATGTACAGAAAAAGTGCTCTTTGAGTTTTATTATAGTATAGAAGATATGTACGACGGGTGTTCCCCGTAAAAAAGATCTACCTGATTGACAAATTTTTCTACTATACGACATAAATTACTTCGCAGTTTTCATGTTGACACGTAGAGCAAAAAGAGCTATGCTAAAATGATTACGCGCGAAGCCCTTTGTGAAAAGTTGTGGTCTTTTACATAAAATGTTATTTAAATAAATACCCAAATAGATTTGGGTACAGTTTCGACAGCAAATGGTAGAAATGTTTATTGGTATTTTCGGCGACCTTCACCGCGGCACTATTTCTCTTGTCCGTATCCTGGATATTCGTCGTTCATGCCATATCAGCAGTTCAGGGCGACCACATGGATTATCTCATCAGGTCTATCACCATTAACCTCACCTTGGGATTTAAAGACTGCATAAAAAAAATTTAAAAGGTAGCAAAATCAAGGCAGGTAGCAAAAGTATAACAGCAGTTTCAGACCAGCGTTTTATACGCGCATAAGCTCGTTTTTGGAAGCGCGTAGGCGTGCCTTTTGCCAGACGCGCAACTCGTATACGAGCGAAGACGCGTTTATAAGCTCGTATAATCCATGTTGATATTGACTTATCACTACTGATTATTAGAGCGAACACCGGATTAGGCCGGTTATGATGTGCGAAATGTAGCCTAATTGGCCTAACCATGGCCTAACGCTAGTCTCAAACCGCTATAAAATTTATTTTGAACTGTTGCTACCGATAATATTATACATAAATTTCACTAGTATGACCGGAGATTATAAATATTAAGTACCTACTTGCTTTAAAATAAAATCTTTAAAAAAAAAATGTACCGAGTTCAATATCACTGAAAAGTATAAAATAATTTAAATATTATTGAAGTTGGTGTTAGCTTACCGGCTGTGTATATTTGGCACCAACTTCAATAATATTTAAATTATTTTATACTTTTCAGTGATATTTTCATATATAAAGATTGAACCATCGAAGACCGTAAAATGATCTAGGTAGGTTATGATCACATTATCGTCTTCATAATAGTTTTACATAATTCATGTTTCTTCAGAAAAAAATATCCGGTCGTAATGAAATTTGCATGGAATCATCATAGTAGTTTACTCTCTCGAATAAAAAAAAGAATCATCGAAATCGGTTCATAATTGTCAGAGCAATGTAATGGAGAACATCAGTTTTATGGTTTTTACCAGATAAATTCCTCCTCATCCTTCATGGTCCTCCAGGAAGTTCTTATCCAGTTGTATAAATTTCATACAGATTCATTACAGTGGTTTCTTCTTACGAATAAAAAAAGAATCATTGAAATTGGTGAATATTTGCCAGAGTTATGACCATTTTTGTCCTTAAAAAGCGACATATAGTCATCTATATAGGCTTTCCTGCAACTTTCCTGCACAGTCACCATTCTTGTTTTTTTTTCAGGAACTACTTATTACTAAGCAATAATTTTTCTATGGGACCCAATCAATGGATTGAAGAATGGATGGAAGAAAGATTTTTTCAAATCGGTTCATAATTGCCAGAGTTATGCGCGAACATACATAAAAAAAATATATACATAGGTATATATATACAGACGAATTGAGAACCTCCTCCTGTTTTGAAGTCGTTTAAAAATATTATTACCTATAGCTGCCAACAGGCAATGGCATCAGGCTCCCGAAGGAACTTTACAATGCGTGGCGTTTACAAGAGCACTAACTTTTGAATCTGATCCAGCCGACTAATCCAGCTACTTGAGATGATTATCGAGGTTCAATTAAGCTACCAGTCACAGGATAAATTAAGATAGGCCAGATCAGTACCCGTATTTTTCCTAAACATGCTTATCTCCTGTTATCATTATTTCAATAGATATCATTGCGTCACCATCAGGATGGGTGTGTACTACTATGAATCACATCAGATAAGCTGATACACTCGAGAACTCATTACGGGCGAACAATTCCGTAATTAAAGCGATAAAGCTAACAACACAAACATTCTTACAACTTAATATACCTACCCACACTTGTGCGATTTTGTATTGACCAACTTGGCCGAGTTACGTGCACCTAAAACTTGTCAATAAGTTACTTATTTTATATAAGCTAAGTGATAGATAATGCCCTCCTGGCCGATACGAACACAGCGACCAACCTATCACAAGATCAGCCATCTACGCGACAGATAATAGACTGCACAGCACAAGTGATTGCGTAGACAAGTGCACTCTCTCTTCCTTTACCTCTCACAATCCGCGCGCGCAGGGCCATCTTTTTACAACGCCCGCCGACGCATGGATCAACTTACTTTACAATCAGGTGATCGGCCTGAATTGTCCTAGCCAGTAAGGAACAACCACACAATGTTGGCGCTCCCAAGCGGTTTCACACTGCGCTACGGAGGCTAAACACCGAGCAGTCTGTCTCATCTACCATCAGCACTTAGCTTGCCACATTATTATAACCATAGCCATCTCAACGCTTATGACGAGAAGAAAGTGAGAAACGTGCCCAGCAGAGGGGCATTCTTCTTCTCTGCCGTAACGCTCTTGACAGAGCGGTCGTGGCCGTTATGTAGTGTCACTAGGGGCAGATGTTACGTGCCTCACGACTTGTCGCCATCTTTTTCTGTTTGCCATCATCCTGGTGCACTCATGCAAGGGACCGCCCAGCGCAGATTTAATTTGGTCGGTCCATTGCATAGGTGACCGCCCGCGCGGTCTAGTGCCTTCTACCCTACCCTGCACGATAAGGCGCTCTATGGAGTCTTCGCTTCTTCTGGAGACCGAAGAACTTGAGTGTACGGGATTGTGCGGTTTTCGACAGACGCTGCTTGATGCCGAATTGAGATTACGGGTTGTAAAAAAACTAGATACTAAATATAGCCTAATATCATGTAAAGCTTGTAAGGAGTGATCCGTATCCATGGAGCCCGTATCAAAGGAGCAAAAGAGACGAACCATGGATGGGTCCCTCAATTGCAGTCACAACATCTCCTCATACACGGTTCATATTTGGCTGCGTGCGACATATTCGATACTAAACATGATCTAATAAAGCTGGAAACATACTATGTTGTCGTATTGTGGCGTTTTAGAATCATAGCGATAACATACATTTAGTATGGTTAGAAACGTATTATAGGGCGTGTCGTGTCGCGTGTTAAATGAACGTAAACCGATATGCTTCTGACGCATCACGACACGACACTATAAACATAGTGTATTTCCAGCTTAAGGAGACACTAAAACTTACCTACATAGTATGTATATCGAACCATGTTCGCTATGTGTTTATTTGTACTAACTAGATAACATATCGCGTGTCACGCGATCTACGTATATGTATTTACTTACTGTGTACATATCATATCACATCATCACGTTACCATCTAAATTTCGAATAAAAAAATAAAGAATCAAAAGCCTACGCGAATCGTAATTCTTAGTAAGAGAGCTTAGACAAGATACAATCGCTTCATAGCGATTCTATTTCTTCATTCGCTAACGGTGTCAATTCCCTATAATTTGTCACGTGATTTTTCTATACTTACTAGATATCCAGCTAAAGGGTAAGTATAGTATTGATAGTAAAGATTCAAATAAGGCAAAAATTTATATTTTGAGTGCCTAAAAAATACTATAATAATCTTATTATATAAAAGAGTAGACAAAAACCCACTCATCACGAAATCTCAGAAACTACAAGTGCTAGGAGTCTCAAACTTTGCATGGGGGTTCCTTTTAAGACGTAGGTGCTCACTAAGACTGGATTTTGGGGAATTCAACCTCTAAGGGGGTCAAACAGGGGGGCAAAGTTTGTATGGGAGAACGCGATTCCTTGGTTCTATTGACTTGAAATTTTGCACAGACATTCGTTAAGAAAATTAATTGAATTAGTATTTCATAGTTTTTATAATTTATCCCTTTACAGGGTAAAAAAGAAGTATTATTACTCAACCGATGGCAGTACAAATATATTACAACAATAAGATACGATAATTTGGGAGATTAAATTAAAGTTCCTTGGCCAAGTGGTTACGGAAGCGTCCTCTAAGTACCGACTGTCCGGGTTCGCTACCCCTGTTCTGATTTTTTTTTTGTATTATTAAACTTTGTTTTTGATTTTTTTATTTATATTAAGATTCGATGTTTTAAATATTTAACTCATATTGACTCCGGCACTTTTTATCTCTAATATATTTATTATATTTAATGATTTTTTAAAATTTAAAATCATGCATACGTAGTTAACTTCTCTCTAATGTTATGATTTAGTTATTAGTGGAAACTGAATTGATTTTTATGTACTATTGGATCTTATATTTAGTAATAAGTGGTATCATTTGTTTGTTTCCCAAATATAACAAAATAAAAATAAAATAATGATAATATATTTTCAAAATGTCTGTTTGGGTAGGAATACAATATGCATGCACCTATTGTACGTATGATATAAAAAAAGCCAAAACTTTATTGGAATTATTGTCTGTCTGTCAGTCAGGGTTTTTTCTATAGGTTGGCTGGTGTTGGGGACCAACGACGTCAAAGTATCTTTACATAGTGTGAAACAAAGTCGCTATCAGAGTCTGTCTATATCCGATAGCACCTTCTAAACCACGCAGCGATTTTCACCATCGGTTAGATAATTTTTCATTGAAGGTTTTAAGTTTTATCTAAGTAAATAAACTTACATAGCTTACATTGACTAAACCTAAAGAGATACATAGTTAACAATCAAGTACTAGAGAATTTCATTAATTCCATATATTATAAAGTAGGTAAATATCCGGGATATAATATACCCGCCCCCCGGTGGCGGACTCAAAGGCAATGCACTGAGGGACAGCTGATGCAGATCCCACCGGAGAACCTCCTCTCATGTGCCGATGTGACAGCCACGAGAGTTTTAGTGGGTAAGAATCCCCCACAGGATCCCAGGGACATATTAAACGTGCCACCACCCCTTTAACTGTGACAACGGTCACAGATTCCCGGGGGGCTATAATGCGCCCCCGGCAGCGGCTTCAAAGGCCCTTGCCTTGCACTGAGGGGTACCCGGTGCAGCCCCATATTTTTTGCGGACAGCCGTGGGGGGTTTAGAAGGTAAGAATCCCACACACCGCGGTTGACGGAAGCCTATTGGAGGTCTACCCGTGGTCCCCGAAACTTTGAGCACGGTGACAGGTTTTTGAAGTGAAACTTCTTATGCGACTTCCTATGCCGTCCGTGAGTGAGTGAGTGGGTGAGTGGGCGAGTGGGCGAGTGGGCGAGTGGGCGAGTGGGTGAGTGAGTGAGTGTGTGAGTGGTTCTGTGTGGTTCGGTGTGGTTCGGTGTGGTTCGGTGTGGTTCGGTGTGGTACGGTGTGGTACGGTGTGGTACGGTGTGGTACGGTGTGGTACGGTGTGGTACGGTGTGGTACGGTGTGGTACGGTGTGGTACGGTGTGGTACGGTGTGGTACGGTGTGGTACGGTGTGGTACGGTGTGGTACGGTGTGGTACGGTGTGGTACGGTGTGGTACGGTGTGGTACGGTGTGGTACGGTGTGGTACGGTGTGGTACGGTGTGGTACGGTGTGGTACGGTGTGGTACGGTGTGGTACGGTGTGGTACGGTGTGGTACGGTGTGGTACGGTGTGGTACTCGGACTGACCGGGACTGACCGGGACTGAGCGGGACTGAGCGGGACTGGCCGGGACTGACCGGGACTGAGCGGGACTGAGCGGGACTGAGCGAGACTGAGCGGGACTGACCGAGACTGAGCGGGACTGGGCGGGACTGGCCAGGACTGAGCGGGACTGAGAGGGACTGAGCGGGACTGACTGGGACTGACCGGGACTGAGCGGGACAGACCGGGACTGACCGGGACTGAGTGGGACTGAGCGGGACTGACCGGGACTGAGTGGGACTGACCGGGACTGAGCGGGACTGACCGGGACTGACCGGGACTGAGCGGGACTGAGCGGGACTGACCGGGACTGGCCGGGACTGACCGGGACTGACCGGGACTGACGGGACTGACCGGGACTGACCGGGACTGACCGGGACTGACCGGGACTGAGCGGGACAGACCGGGACTGACCGGGACTGAGTGGGACTGAGCGGGACTGACCGGGACTGAGTGGGACTGACCGGGACTGAGCGGGACTGACCGGGACTGACCGGGACTGAGCGGGACTGAGCGGGACTGACCGGGACTGGCCGGGACTGACCGGGACTGACCGGGACTGACGGGACTGACCGGGACTGACTCGGATTCAGCCAGTCCGAGTCAGTCAGTCAGGGACACCTGGTGCAGATCCCACCTGAGAACCCAGGTTTACCTCTCATGTGCCGATGTGATAGCCACGGGAGTTTTAGTGGGTAAGAATCCCAAATACCCAGTTTGACTTCCCCACGGGATCCCGGGGACATATTGTATCGGGGATGTTTCCCCCGCTACTCCCTTAAACTGTGACAACGGTGACAGATTCCCGGAGGGCTATAATGCGCCCCCGGCAGCGGCTTCAAAGGCCCTTGCCTTGCACTGAGGGGTACACGGTGCACACTCTTTTGTGTGGACAGCCGTGGGGGACACATACTGCAGTCGATCGCCCGCAGGATCCTGGGGCCTATTGGAGGTTTCCCCCGCGATCCCCGTATCTTTGAGCACGATGATAGTTTCCCGGGTGGCTTTATTGTGCCCCCCGGTGGCGGGCTCAAAGGCAAGCCACTGAGGGATCTTGGTGCAGATCCCACTGGATGGCCCAGGTCTCCTACTTATGTACTAATTTAACAGCCTATGGGGGTTTAGTGTATAAGAATCCTACATAACCCGGTTGACCGCCAACAGGGTCCCGGGGACCAATTGAAGGCTTCCCCCGTGACCCCTGTAACCGTGAGCACGGTGAAAAGTTCCCAGGTGGCTTTATTGTGCTCCCCGGTGGCGGGGTCAAAGGCAAGCCACTGAGGGTATAATGTTGCAGATCCCACCGGATAGCCCAAGAAGGGGTTCTTATGTGCTGATTGCACGGCCGTTGGGGCTTTAGTTTATAAGAAACCTACATACCCGGTTGACCACCAACAGGGTCCCGTAAATCCCATTAAAGGCTTCCCCGTGATCCCTGTAACCGTGAGCACCATGACAGGTTCTCGAGGAACTATAATGTGCCTCTCCGGCGGCGGGTTCAAAGTCAAGGCACTGAGTGGTATCAGCTGGTGCAGATCCCGACAGATAGCCCAGGTCCGCCCTCTAATGTGCCGACGTGATAGCCGTAGCCGTAGCAGTCTGCAGTTTCTAAAATTATAAATACAATTAACAAATCACAAGCTCATAGATTCAACGTTACAGGCTTAAACCTAAGCGTTGAGTACTTTGCCCATGGACAGGCAGCTATATGTAGCCCTTTCACGCGTCACTTCTATACAAAATTTGTTCATATTGCGTTACGAAAAGTCAGCTACAAACTGATAAATAATTCCAAGAAATTCTATAATCAAAGGCAGTAGCTTTAAATTATTCACTTCTTTTTTTTTCTCAATTACACCCGTGCGAAGCCGGGGCGGGTCGCTAGTATACTCTATAAAACTGTTTCTAAGCAACCCTGTGTCAAAGTGCCTACTCAGGGGCCACTGTGTTTTCTTGATTGCGTGCCTTCCCTGTTTAATAAGAAATTCATTCATTTTCGGTTACTTATCGAACAAAATTTTGAGCTCACTGCACTGAAACTGTTGACCTTTTTCATTATTTTCTTTCACAGATTGATTGATTGTTGTACACAGTGCATGATTACCGGCTTGATACCCCATTTATGGGACACCCTGTATATGCATTATGCCATTCTCATACATTTTATTCGTGTTAACGCTTGTAAAATGTTATAACGTCTAGAGGGCCAGAGCAAATACCAAACAATTCACCTTGCACCGGATTGATCAGAGATGCCATACATATAGTTACTGTATGTATAACTAACAATAGGACGGCTCGTCTGCAGCCGCTGGAGCTTCGTTAACCTGTGTGTATTATAAGTGTATAAAAAATAGATTTAGAAACTTGTGATAGGACAGAGGGATAATCTCTAAATGATGGTAAAACCGCATATCAATCTATTGTTAGTTTAAAAGAAATAGGTGAATAAACAGGGATAATTCTACACTACATGCACACTCGGATATCGACTTTGCCCTGGACTATTTAGTGATTGTTTTAGATAAAAATAATTGACACGTACCTAAAACCTAATATGTATTTAGGATTATCTGAAATAGTCTATTCTTCCCTGTTGGGTTGGGTAAGTACTTATATGTTAAAACTAAGTTAAAAACAAATCAGCCTGAGAATTGCCATTTACGAAAAACCAATATGATTTGCTATTTGAACTTGACGTGATACTTTAGGAGAGAAAACTGTCTCTTCCCATTTCAAGCAACGTTAAACAGACAAGGAAACACGACCCATGCATGAACCACAGATTAGGCACTGCCACAGATTTGACTGCCAACTACTTTTAGTAGGTACACGATACCTTAAAAAATCACGATGTAGGAATTCGATCTGGTTCCTAAACTGTACAATGGCTAGAGAAGCGTGGACTTTATAGCAGTCACAGCAAAAAATAGAGGTAAAAATTTAAACATTACCTAATTAGCTAACAGGTAATAACCATGTTCATGGGCGTACGCAGCTTTTGGTCTGGGGGGGGGGGGGGGAAGGCAAGATAAGATTTTTTTGCTGGTCATCAAATTCGTCAAAGCACAAATAAATACACTGTAAATTTTACTGCCGCACTCAGAAACGTCAATTAACTTTAATTATACTTAAGTCCGTTATTAAAATCTATTTATTTCAACTGTCGGAGCCGTTTATGATTATTTTCGATTATTGAATCCGAGATATTTGATATTCTTCTACTCACTATCTGATAATTGGCATCGAGTGTCGAAATAATCGGATTTCAAAAAATGGATAAATGAGCATTAACTTTATTGACGTTTGTGCCGCTTTTGATTTTTTTTGTTGGGAATTTCCATTTTAAACTTAAAATAATTTTTGTCTAGTTGTCACCTTTAAACTCAAAAAATAAAAATGCTGTAGACTTGATACTGACAACATTTCTAGATTTTGACCTTAGAATCAACATAGGCTACTTTTTACAACGGTAAAATTTATTTCCATGGGAATATTTTACAAGGCAACATTTCAGAGACCTCTAAACCCCTTTTTTCTGTTTAATTTGGTTAATTTTTTGGTAAAAAAACGTTTTTGCAAGTGCTAAAATGGTTTTTGATTTTTTTGGACGCCAGCTAAGTTAGTAATCGACCGCACGATGACAGATTGTTAACGGAAATAACGAGGCTACGAAATCTGCCTTCTGACAAAACGAGGGAAATTACCATTAAAATCATTTATAGCCAGAGCGCATAATTATGACAATCTTATAAGCCCTAAACACGGCTAAGATACATTTTTTGTTCCGGCTTCATCATCATATCAATTTGATGGTACTAAGTATATTCGATTTTACTATTTATTTTGCTTCATCTTAGTCAAAGTCAATTCCACTTCGCCAAATGATACTCCCTGAATGCAAATGCTCGTTTTTTAACCGACTTCAAAAAAGGAGGAGGTTCTCAATTCGTCTGTATATATATATTTTTTTTTTCTATGTATGTTCGCGCATAACTCTGGCAATTATGAACCGATTTGAAAAAATCTTTCTTCCATCCATTCTTTAATCCGTTAATTGGGTCCCATAAAAAAATTATTGCTTAGTAATAAGTAGTTCCTGAAAAAACAAGAATGGTGACTGCGCACTGAGAGCTGCAAGAAAGCTATATAGATGACGTTTTAGTCGCTCGGACTCGCTCGGTCGGACAAAAATAGTCACAACTCTGGCAAATATTTACCAATTTCAATGATTCTTTTTTTATTCGAAAGAAGAAACCACTGTATTGAATCTGTATGAATTTTATTACAACCGGATAAGAACTTCCTGGAGGACCATGAACGATGTGGAGGAATTTATCTGGTAAAAACCATAAAACTGATGTTCTCCATTACATTGCTCTGACAATTATGAACCGATTTCGATGATTCTTCTTTTATTCGAGAGAGTAAACTACTATGATGTTTCCATGCAAATTTCATTACGACCGGATATTTTTTTCTGAAGAAACATGAATTATGTAAAACTATGTAGACGATAATGTTATCATAACCTACCTAGATAATTTTACGGTTTTCGATGGTTCAATCTTTATATATGAAAATATCACTAAAAAGTTTAAAATAAAATCTTTTTTTAAAAAAATTGAACCGACTTCAATATCACTGAAAAGTATAAAATAATTTAAATATTATTGAAGTTGGTGCCAAATATACACAGCAGGTACGCTAACACCAACTTCAACAATATTTAAATTATTTTATACTTTTCAGTGATATTGAAGTCGGTTCAATTTTTAAAAAAAAAGATTTTATTTATTGATAATATCAAAATCGCTATACATATGTATGTATATATTCGTAGTACCTATACTATTTAAGGAGGAGAACTAGATTTTGATGAAAATTGAAACAATCTGAAACTAACTACACACATCAAAAGTGTCTAGGGATCAACATATATTTTTGCAATAACTTTTCTCCTGATTGATATTAATTAAAATTTTCTTTAAGGATTCATCAAATAAAGTGTTTTCGTTTGCCACAGTAACGATAAACCAAGTCACCTTTGCATTAATAAAGAAATTTGCCATTTTCCTAATAAAGGGATTTTTGACATTTGAACCACTAACACAAAAGTTCGAAAAAAAGACTGAAATAACAGTTTTCTTTAAAATTTTATTGGGTAACTTAAACAATTAATAATCCGTGTTTCTACCGCGAACACTAACAACACAAGAACATCGGTTTGGCATACTCAAAATGAGTTCATCCAAATCACGCTGTGGAATGGCCGCCCATGTTCGTTGCAACAACAAAAAAAGGTCTTCTTGCGACTGGATACCCTCCATATTCGGCAGAGCTCTTCTCTGTAGCATATCCCATGCATGCTCAATCGGGTTCAAGTCTGGCGACTGAGCAGGCCAGGGCAGGACATTGATGTTAGCTGCGGCGAGAGTCTGTCTTACAACTCTTGCGGTGTGCGGTCGTGCATTATCATGCATTAACTGAAATAAGGGACCGATTTGCACTTGTAGAGGAACGATGACGTCTGATACAATCGTCTCAGCATAAATTTGAGCGTTGAGGTTGCCTCTGATCCAAATCAACTCAGTTCTTCCGCCGATCCAAATACCCGCCCATACCATGATGGTTCCACCACTATAAGGATGGACTTCCTGGCAGGATTTTAATCGCTGTTGGCGTCCAGGGGTTCTCCAGTGTCGTATACGTCTTGTATCCGGTCTCATACCAAAACGAGACTCATCAGAAAAGCACACGAAACGCCATTGTTCTTCTGCCCAATTTCTGTGTTCAAGAGCCCATTGATATCGAATCCTACGATTGTGCATTGCTATAGGTGGTACCCGTAGCGGTCTTCGGGAATGAAGGTTCACTTCATGCAAGCGGTTTCTGACTGTTTGGTCGCTAATTAAGTTCCCTGAAGAGTGATGAAGCCTCACGGCTAACATCATGGCAGTTATTGTTGGAGCTCTTCGAGTTAAGATTTGAATATATCGGTCTTGTCTCCGTGTGGTGCAGCGATACCGTCCTCCATGGCGCTCAGCCACGGTACCAGTGCTTCGGTAACGTGTCCAAAGTCGACTGATAACACTCTGACTTGTATTCAGAGCTAAAGCCACAGTACGTTGCCGGGAACCAGCTTCTATCATTCCCACGGCTCTGAGCATTTCTTCCCTGCTTAAATGACGTCGCCGCTCCATAATAACGTTGGTTTTAATCAGTAGTAGGGAAACAGTAGCACTAATAATGTCTTCAATGCGTTGTATGTTTTAATAGGGAAAATATTGACAGCTGATTTTCATCTTTTACTCGAATTTGATTCACAGTTCCTGATTCAAATTATGAAATGCACCAAAAAGGATCCATATAAATTTATAAAATCATAAATTTATTACAAAGCCACATCTCAATCTCAAGAAATCCGCTTAAAAATGCTTGATCCCTAGACACTTTTGATGTGTGTACTTTGAAATTTTCCAAATCAGTTAAATAATTCAGCTGGTTCTGAGGTAATAAAATTAAAAGAAACTACATCCATATTAAGAACCTCTTCCTTTTCTTTAAGTTGGTTTAAAAGGGGCAAAAAGCAATTCTTTAAAAATAATGGATCTTCTGCAAACCGGTTATAAGGAAACCTCCGTTAAAAAAAATTCATAGTACTTACAAACATGTCTGTCATTGATCAAGATCAAGCGCGCAGCGCCGAAATTTTATATTTTTAATTCTAATATGATGATTTGTAATTAAAAACATAAACCTCTTTTACAATTTATTTCAAATAAATGTATAATTAGACAAAATATTGTCAGCTTAGTGAATGGTTGCGAAGTCCAGGGGGGGGGGCAACGCCCCCCCCCCTGCCCCCCTGCGTTCGCCCATGACCATGTGTAATACATAATGGTATATTCCGTGATTCTGCGATGACTAAATCACGAACACTACATTAATTTAGCGAGAGAAAATCTAGCTTTGGTTTTATTATGCAGTGTTCTACTATCAATGCTCAGTAAGTATACGTACGCCACCTTTGAGTGTCTTAGAGGATCCTTTGAGGCGTATATCGTAGACAATCAACCTTGGATGATCTTGCTGACTGACGACTCATTCCACTAAACAATGACCTCTGAGGTACCGGTATTCATATCGACTAGATAAGAAGAAGTTTATCTGTGGATCCGTCAGGTCTCCCAGATACTACTCTTCATTACTATTCTTCTGCCCGTATAATAAACTATTGTTTATTGTATACCACAGAAACATAAGTCTTCTGGATAATCAAGTGGAATTGCGAAAATAATGATTTTATTCTTTCCATCGACATTATAAATAAATAAATACATGGATAGATGATAAGTGACGCTTGATTATATTATATTACACTGGCGCTTGGCGCTTTGACTTACTATATATTGGTGTAGTTGACTGTTATTATAAGGCCTCATACCTAGTAGGTACTTGTTGTTACATGTATCTATCTAACAGATAACTTTGAGGACTGCACACTAATTGGATTTGAATTAGGTACCTACCTACCCTAATCGTCAGTTGGATTCAATTGCTATACAGACTCCATCATTACAATATAACTCCAGTTACTACCAATGAGATGGCATAATGCCAGTCTGTAATTGATGTGCAAGTACAGGAAATGACAGTACGATAACAAATTGACCATCTTTATTCTTTCTAATTATCTATGTAGTCATCTACGCCTGGATTTTGGACCACAATTTACATGTAACTTCTCCCAGTTAATTTGTAACACGTGCCTCTGAGATTTGAATTAACTTCTAATACACACATCAAAAGTGTCTAGGGATCAACATATATTTTTGCAATAACTTTTCTCCTGATTGATATTAATTAAAATTTTCTTTAAGGATTCATCAAATAAAGTGTTTTCGTTTGTCACAGTAACGATAAACCAAGTCACCTTTGCATTAATAAAGAAATTTGCCATTTTCCTAATAAAGGGATTTTTGACATTTGAACCACTAACACAAAAGTTCGAAAAAAAGACTGAAATAACAGTTTTCTTTAAAATTTTATTGGGTAACTTAAACAATTAATAATCCGTGTTTCTACCGCGAACACTAACAACACAAGAACATCGGTTTGGCATACTCAAAATGAGTTCATCCAAATCACGCTGTGGAATGGCCGCCCATGTTCGTTGCAACAACAAAAAAAGGTCTTCTTGCGACTGGATACCCTCCATATTCGGCAGAGCTCTTCTCTGTAGCATATCCCATGCATGCTCAATCGGGTTCAAGTCTGGCGACTGAGCAGGCCAGGGCAGGACATTGATGTTAGCTGCGGCGAGAGTCTGTCTTACAACTCTTGCGGTGTGCGGTCGTGCATTATCATGCATTAACTGAAATAAGGGACCGATTTGCACTTGTAGAGGAACGATGACGTCTGATACAATCGTCTCAGCATAAATTTGAGCGTTGAGGTTGCCTCTGATCCAAATCAACTCAGTTCTTCCGCCGATCCAAATACCCGCCCATACCATGATGGTTCCACCACTATAAGGATGGACTTCCTGGCAGGATTTTAATCGCTGTTGGCGTCCAGGGGTTCTCCAGTGTCGTATACGTCTTGTATCCGGTCTCATACCAAAACGAGACTCATCAGAAAAGCACACGAAACGCCATTGTTCTTCTGCCCATTTTTTTGCCCAAAAATGCTTGATCCCTAGACACTTTTGATGTGTGTACTTACCTAAACAAGTACATAAGTATTAAAAACGTACAACTTACATGCAAACTTGAAGGATATTTTATGCATTACAATTGATTCTCTCGTAGTATAGCGAATTTTAATCTTACAAAACTTCAGTCACATTTTCATAGATAGGTACATACATGGCTGGGTACTCATGTATTAGCCTAAGTATATCAAGACCTTAGACTAAATCGAAGATCAAGACTTAAAAATGTCAAATGATAGGAAAACAATCATAACATAATTCAACAAACACAGCAAGGATAAACTAGTTAGTAAAATTACAGTAGATAAGTTAACATTAGGTAAGGTTTGAATCTTCATTGATAAAACGCATCAAAGACAAGAAACCTTTTTGTGAAGGTCATATGAAACGAGAGCTTACGGGTGCGGGGGGCGTCATCTGGACTGGATGCTGGCATTGAATGGAGAAGCATAATCGATGGTGTTGGCGCCGGCCCGTCTACCACCCCATCTTTGACGTCACGTGCGAAAGTAGGTAAAGTTTTGTGGGGGGTGAGAGCTCTATTAGGTCAGGTTAGCGACAAACGTGGTTCGCAAATTTTTGCAAACTGAACAGGAGAGGATATAATCCGTAAAATTAGTTTCATTTCAATGTGTAATATTCGCGTAAGTATCAGAAATCATTATGTGAACAGGAGAGGCCTAACCCAATTCCTCAACCAACTACACACGTCCCACCCCCTGATGAACACTTGGCTTAGGCCCGTGCCATCAGGTATACCGGTTCATTTGCAACCGAGATAAACTAAAGTTTAAACTAAAATAATAATGATATTTTGGGACAATCCACACACGGTCATCTGATCCCAAACTAGGCAGAACCTGTATTATGGAAACCAGACAACTGATACTAATACTTATTCTTTTTTTTGTAAATACATACTTAAATAGATAAATAACACCCAGACACTTGGTGGAAATCGTACCCACGACCCATCGGTTAGCGGACAGGGTGTCTAACCACTAGACCAACGGGCCCGTGCTATGAGACGCTCGTACCTAGTATCCGGAGACCTAGAAATGTGTAGTAATCGGCACGTGCCCACATGATAACAAGGAGATTGCCGACGATGATTAATTCACCGGTGCACCGGAGGAGTACAATGTTAAGAGTATATGCAGAGGACAGCGAGCGAAGCTGTACGTGCATGGTATAGAATCCATCTAAGCGCTATTTTGTTTTGCAACTAATGAGGATATTTTTTGAACTAAGTAAATAATCGAAATACCTTAGTGACATGCGAAGAAAGTTTTCAAATCTACCAGAAGGTTCCGCCAAAGCTCAGCGAGCTGATAATCCTACACGATGACATACATAAAAATACATAATGTCTTTATAGTTATGTCGTTACGATGACTGCTCAAACATCTTCTCTTCTTCCATTTTTAGGATTCCATACATGCTTTGAACGAATTTAAGTTATTTTACTTTGACCTATTTACTTCAGATAGCAAAAAAAAAACCAGAACTAAGTTTGCTTATCGAGGTTTTTCAAGGATGTTTTTTAGGAACCCTCGGAGCGTGAGTCCGACACGCACTTGACCGTTTTTTTATAACTTTTCATTCAATTAGATTGACAACATAATTGTATAGGTACTGAAATTAAATGAATGGTAGCAGCAGCTATAAACTCCAGGTGCATCTTGAAGGCTTGCCACTCAATAATGATCACGGACGATCACCGATCATGTGGATGCTTGTACGATGATCGAGACGATTGTACCTTGCCGATGACAAACGATCATACGAATAACGATCATCGCTGATAGTGAAGAGGAGGCTTTAGTTAGACTTTCTAACGTAGGTATAGAAACCTACCCTGATTTTCTCAAAGATCAAAGTCGGAACTTTGGCTGGCCACCGGTAAGCCATAAATTCCTGAGTTCATACATTTATTGTTCCAATTTTGATCTTGTGAAGAAAAACAGGGTATAGACAATCAGTCTATGCACATAGATATTTTCTCAGGATATTTTTAACACAATCCTCGACGAAACGAGGAGTGTTACAAGTTTGTCGCCTATGTCTATCTGTGCCATTAGCTCTAAGTAGGAACCTGGTGGACAGATTTGAATGGTGTTTTTTTAAAGCTGGTTTAATAAAGAAAGTTCTTACCTATGCTTCATAAACATCGGTCCAGCCGTTTAAGTTTCATGAGCTCTTTTCCAAATCGATGCAGGGATATTAGGTTCAAATTTATTTAACAATAATGATGAAGCAAGATGGACTAGTATGGTAATAAACACATGCCTTAAAAGACATTTTCTATTACTTCCATTCGTCCGAAAGTCATGAAATTCAGTACATGTGTATATCCAGTGATACTCAAGAATATATGGTAACCTTCGTCAGGGTCCGATGATGCAGCAGGAAGGTGGTAACAACGTAGTCCCATCGTGTTTGAGCTAATGTGTAAAATGATGATTAGTGTCTGATGATGGAGCAGGAAGGTGGTCAGGGCATCTCTGCACTAATAAACGTAGACCCACCGAGTTTCGGCTCGTTGGGTAGATCTCGACAAGTAGTTGCTAGAAAAATGGTGATCAGGGTCTAATGATGGAAGCAAGAAGGTTGTAACAGGAACCCTGCTCCATTAATCGTAGGACCCACATTTTGACAAGTAGGTAGTTGTAGACAGATAGGTACCTACTGGTCATTGGTCTGTTTTTGGCATGAAATGTCATGTTAAGAGTTCGTTCCCCAATACAGAGGTTTTTTAAATAAATCTTGTTATCCCTATATAAAATGCCATTTCGGTGTTGAAATCTATACCCTGCTTTTGACCGGTGGCCAGTCGAATAATCATCCATCAACATCACCATCCGGTCAGCCATCACTCCTATGTTCATACATTTACTGTCCCAGTTTCGATCTTATAAAGAAAATAGCGGGAGCGGGATCGGGAGAAGGCCGATGCCTCGGCCTCCTTCTGAGACAACGGTCTTACAGAAAGAGGCAACGGCCCTCAAGAGGTACCTACCAAGTGCACACGCCATCAAGGAAAGAGTGGACGAGGGGACTCAAACCGGTTGATGAATCTCACCTCATATGTTAAATTGGAGCAGGAATTTATTCCAAAAACTGCAGTGTCAGTCAAATCATGGGGAAATATGCATCAGTATTCCAAGCGGAAACATAATTATGCTATAATCGCCTGCATTAAAGAAATGCTAAGGAGAAATGGAAAAACAATTTGTATTCTCAATGACAGTCAGGCAGCTCTGAAGGCATTAAATTCTTTCAGAATTGTCTCCAAACTAGTCAAAGGAGGTGATACGGCTTAAACAACTTGGGAAGACACAATAACGTCCTGGACATGAATGTGTCAAAGGGAATGAGAAGGCCGATGAACTAGCGAGGGCCGGCTCACAAAGACAAGTTTGCACTGAACTATTTGTAGTGCTTCCGTATGAAACATACCACCGAGCATAACAAACGCTAGGAATGAACAAACGAAAGAATAGAGGGAAGCGATAGGCCTAAACCCCTTCAAAACTTCCGTCAGCACAACGGTGGCTTAAATTATTAAAACTAAACAGATTACAAATTAGGCATGGCGCACTCACGGTCCAATTTGTCTAACGAGCATCTACACAGAATTAGGCTAAGTTCCGTAGATACTTGCAGATTCTGTGAAAATGAAAAAGGGTCAATGTTATACATACTGTGTGGCTGCGACGCTCTTGCAAGAAATAGATTGCGTCATTTGCGAGTAGCCTATCCTACACCAGATGATTATGTACAGCTACAAGATAACGCAATTGTGGCGTACCTTATGGAACTCTTCGATAAGGGCAAGGGCAAGCACAATAGTTCCAGTATCTAGGTTCCAAGTGCGTTTCCGTGGTTACCGGGTCCAATTCCAACCAATTATATTAAGTACTAGCTGACCCACGCAGCTCCGCCTGCGCTATTTTTACGTTAACTAAACTTTTAATAACAGACATTTGCATCAAATACATAACCTCCTTTTTTATAGTCGGTTAAAAACTGGGACCCACTTTTTACTTGCTCTCCGAAGCACGGACCCATTTAGTTCAAATGGCGTTAAACGGTCACCAATCTATTTAATGACCTTACCTAACGTTGCTTAACCCGATCGGTTACAAAACCTTGATAACAACTCTCTATGAGTGTTGCCTTACTAATATTTATTATATTATAAAGAAAAAATTATACAATCTGACCAAGCGTATAACCAAGTACCCATTTTGACTTTAATCCGCTCTCCCAAAAGAACCGTGCTAGATTACGGGATAAAAAGTATCCTATGTCCTACCTCGTAGTAAGATCTCAAATCATGCCAAGTTTCATTTGAATCCATTCAGTAGTTTAGGCGTGATGCTCAGCCGTGATACAGACAGACAGACAGACAGACAGACAAAAATTAAAAAAATTACATTTTCGGCCTCAGTATCGGTTATAGAATGCCCTCCAAAAATAATTTTCAAAATATCTTCAATGTACAGAATTGGACCTGTTACAGTTTTATTATAAGTATAGATAAGTACCTATTGCCACCAACAATAGAATAGAATAGAACATCAATGATGGTTTATTTATATTATCATTGTAGAAAATGCTATGCTTTGCATATAATTCAATATATTTTCGTTATTGAATGTTTCTATTATCATTTTCTTCAAACTGGGTTTTTATTTTTTGTAAAAATTATTGAACAGATTTGTGACTTATACGTATGTTACCAAGATATCAGCAGCCTAACCTACCACCAACCAAGATTAACCTTTATACGTAAGTACGTCGTTTATAATTAAAGCTTTCATATTGCTTGCGAAACTATCACGCAAACCCGAACGACTGTGCTAGAGTAACTTACTTACTGGAAACAAAAACCGTCCATATCTTGCTACTGAACTTGAACTCATCCATAAGCAAAAAGTTCATAAAACTATTACAAAAAGAATTACCGCAATCGGAGTCCTATCTTAGGCTCAATTCACACCAAGGTGGCAGCGGCGCTTGAAAAACGCGACGCTAATATATTGTAAATATATACTTCAGCTTCTTAGTGACGACAGTAATAGAGCACGTTTTATCTGGTAACATCTTATTATTATTTAAACCACGAAGTAAATTATTTGTTGTGAAGGATCGAATAAGAAATGTTATCACCAGAGAATCAAACTTGCCGACGTAGGTCAACGAATTACCAGACTGGAGTGGCTGGTCATATTGGCTGTAGAACCGATGATCATTGGGAAACAGTGGTTTTGGAGTAAAGACACCACTAACCGGAAAACGCAGTGTAGGAGGCTCTATGTTTCGAGGTTCTGATTTTATTTTCTGACTAACGACTTGACTTATATACCTGGTAATGGCGTATGGGTAAATTAAAGTAAGTAAAGTTTAATCAATAATAGGTTTACATAAGTAACTTTATTTACGTAAGAACAAGATCATCGGTTTTTCAATTGGAACTGGTAACAAACATAATTTATTTAGTGTTATCGTCTCCCAAAGGAACTGGTATTGATTGACTAATATTTTTTTCAGTGTCATACATAAGTACGAGTAAAATAAATAAGGTATAGCCTCTCATTAGGCAACGTTGATGTTGTGACACACTATAAAACATTTTGCCTCAAAATGGATATCACAGACAGAAATCAAAATCTTTATCACAGACACTGGAATATTGTAGGGATTTCATCCATCCTCGTCTTTAATCCGCATCTATTTTTGTCATAACAAAGAATTATTTTGTTAACCCTTATTAAAACGCTGGGAGCTATACTTCCCACATCTCAGATTGAAGTAAATCGTGTTTTATTTTTATATGCCTAAACCTAAGGGCCTCCGCCGACACGATACTTTTTGCATCCGTGTTCGGCAACTCTGTTGCTTTTCGGAAGCCTGATACCGCAGCCGATCGCGAACCCCCGCACACTACTAGCAGATAGCGACCAGCGATTTCGACGCTTTTCGGTCGCTGGATGCAGCAACCGCGCGCTCAGGGGGAGGTCACTTTGTATGGAGCCAATGCCAACACGAATGTTTGTTGTGGGAGAGATTTTTTTTATAGGGACACCGCTATATACCTAAAGGAGATAGACATAGGTTGACATAACAAGAATAATAGCCATGCGTAGTACAAGTTTTCTACCGAAGTTTATTAATATTTTGGTAGGAAAAATTATTCTACATTTTTGTTATTTATTAAAAATTATCTTTTTTATTATATTATTTTAACTGATTTGCTGTTAAAATTTGATACCAAAGGTATTTTTATTAATCATATTGTTTCCAGTCATAATTAAAACTATATTTACTCTAATTGAACTTTATTTTGTGTACAATTTAAACAATTACACATTGCAACACTAACAAACGAAAAAAAAATTCAAAATGTCGGACAATTTTCTTTTTGCTTTGATAAAAATGTTGAAAACTCTTAGTTTATGTAATTTCACTCGTTTTTGCTTGAGTAAAATCTCACACGGTACAATAAAGACATACACAAAGTACTAAAAATACAGTTCATGTGAGAAATGTGTGTACTAACATAGGTTACATAGGTACTTTACCGTAAGTTAGGTACCCGTGGTTTTACAAATAAAATAATTTGGAATCATTTCATTTAACTAGTTCTATTTAATATAAAAGTGACTAAAAATATTAATCTTGATATATATCAAAATTACACCGACATATACCGACGATCGAATAAACCGACAATGTAAATAAGTGTGGCGTAAAAAGGCGTTTTAGAAGGTGCCAAGGTGGTGAAAATGAAAATATATAATAGAAAAACAAGAGAAAAACAAAGAAAGGTAAAAAAGGATCTATACAATAAAAAGTTATTTGCAATGAGATTACTCCGTATCTATGGATATTTCTTATTATTCATCACCAGCCGGAAGACGTCCACTGCTGAACATAGGCCTCCCCCTTAGACCGCCACAATGAACGACAATTTGCTATTTGCATCCACCGGTTGCCTGCGACGCGAACAATGTCGTCGGTCCACCTAGTGGGAGGCCTGCCTACGCTGCGTCTTCCGGTTCGTGGTCGCCACTCGAGAACCTTTCTTCCCCAACGGTTATCGGTTCTTCGAGCGATGTGGCCTGCCCACTGCCACTTCAACTTGCATATTCTACGAGCTATGTCGGTGGCCTTGGTTCTTCGGCGAATCTCCTCATTCCGGATTCTGTCGCGCAAAGAAACTCCGAGCATAGCTCTCTCCATAGCTCGTTGTGTGACTCTGAGCTTCTCCAAAAGGCCAGCTGTTAAAGACCACGTCTCAGTACCATAAGTCATCACTGGCAACACACACTGGTTAAAAACCTTTGTCTTCAGGCACTGCGGAATTTCTGATGAGAAGATGTCACGTAGTTTCCCGAACGCTGCCCATCCGAGTTGGATTCTTCGGGCGACCTCTTTGTCGAAGTTGGACCGACCTAACTGGATTGTTTGTCCTAGGTATACGTAGTGGTCAACAACTTCGATTGTATCGTTCCCAACAACTACCGGTACGGGTGCAACATGGACATTAGACATGATCTTCGTCTTGTCCATGTTCATTTTAAGACCCACCTGTTGGGAAACGCTACTGAGGTCGCTGAGCATTGTATTGAGGTCCTCCAGCGACTCTGCCATAATGACTATATCATCGGCAAAACGAAGGTGAGTGATGTATTCGCCATTGATGTTGATGCCGAATCCGTACCAGTCCAAGAGCTTGAAAACGTCCTCCAATGCGTTAGTGAACAGTTTCGGAGAAATAACGTCTCCCTGTCTCACGCCTCGCTGCAATGGGATTGGTTTCGTGCTCTCGTCCTGTAGTCGGATCGACATGGTGGCGTTTCTGTACAAACACTTCAACACTTCGATGTACCTATAGTCGATATGGCACCGCTGGAGGGACTGCAGTACCGCCCAGGTCTCGATTGAATCGAAGGCTTTTTCGTAGTCCACAAACGCTAGACATAATGGCCGATTATACTCCTCGGTCTTCTGTATAATCTGGCGGAGCGTATGTATGTGGTCTACGGTGCTAAAGCCTTTTCGGAACCCGGCTTGTTCGGGAGGCTGGAAGTCATCAAACCTGCGTTCGAGACGGTTCGTAATGACTCTCGAAAACAGCTTGTATACATGGCTCAGGAGTGAGATGGGTCTATAATTCTTCAACAAGGTGTTATCACCTTTTTTGAAGAAAAGAACCACCACACTCCTGTGCCATGCTTCTGGCGTAGTACCCTGGAGTAAGACGGAATTAAATAACTTCTGGAGGACTAATAGTACCGGTTTTCCACCCGCTCTCAGAAGTTCTGTTGTGATTCCGTCTTCACCCGGCGCCTTGTTGTTCTTAAGCTGTTTGAGAGCCATTCTAATCTCGTACAGGCTGATGTCTGGGATGTCCTCAGTGTAGTGTCGGGTTAATTTGGCTCTGGTGTCCTGAGCTGTTCTGGCAATGGGTTCCTGTGTTGAGGTGTATAACTGTCCGTAAAACCTCTCGAGCTCTCTCAATATCTCCGGTTTCGATGAGATGACACTGCCATCGTCGATCTTCAGCCTGGTCATATGGCTGCGCCCAATAGACGAATTCTTTGCGAACACTTTAGAGCCTTGGTTCCGCTCAATTGCGTCCTTAATACATGCTGTATTATAGGAACGCAAGTCGTGACGCATGGATTTCGAGATTCGTCTATTGAGTTCAGCATATTCTGACATATCAGCTGAAGATTGCAGTCTCATCTCAGTCCGGGTTTCCATTAACTTAATGGTTTGATTGGAGAGCTTCTGAGGCTTATTACGGCGTGGGGTCTTAAAGAACTTGGACCCCACTGCATGGACAGTTTGCACCAACCCATTGTTTAACTCGTCCGCAGTTTCGCATTCGGCTAGGCACTGAAAGCGATTGTGTAGTTCGAGTTGAAAGTCTTCGGGGTTTCGGATTTGGGCGGTTCCCGGACGGAGCGTGGACTTCATCAGACGGGACCTCTCGAGCTTGACATTGATATTCAATGTGCCTCTAACAATGCGGTGATCGCTACCGGTTTTCACCCTGCCGATCACGGAGACATCATCAAATATATGCTTCTTGGTCGTCATGATGAAGTCGATCTCATTTTTGGTTGAACCATCGGGGCTTATCCACGTCCACTTCCTGGATGGTCGCTTCTTGAAGAAGGAGTTCATCGCAAAGAGTCCCTCCTTCTCCATGAAGTCGACCAGCCGCTGGCCCCTTTGGTTCCGCTGCCCGTACCCATATGACCCCACTCTCAACTCATCGCCATGCCGTGTGCCCACCTTCGCGTTGAAGTCCCCCATAACAACGGTGAAGTGTGTTTTGGAGGTATGTATGGCTTCTGATATCTCCTCATACATAGCCTCTACTTCATCGTCAGGGTGTGCCGAGGTCGGCGCGTATACCTGTATAACCTTCAACGAATACCGACTGGTTATTCTGAGTATAAGGTACGCTACCCTACTCGACACACTATCGACCTTAATCACGTTGTTAATAAGGGACTTACGGACGAGAAACCCGACACCACCCTGGGATTTCCGGTCTCCTTCCCGGAAGAAGAGCATGTTGCCAGAATCAAGGGTTATCGTATCCTGTCCCTCTCGCCGGATTTCAGATAATCCCAAGATGTCCCAACGCAACTTGCTCAATTCTTCCTCCAGCTCGACAATCTTCTCATCAGTCCTCATCGTGCGGATGTTGTGTGTTGCCAGGGCCAAAGTTCGGTGGGGGTGGTAGCGGGGCATCTGCCGGAGATTCTTAGCACCCCCTGCTCGACCGTTACCCCGCCTGCTACCAAGGCGAGGAATAGAGGAGCCGCCGGGGACTGGGGGCCGTATGCAATTATTGTCTATCATTGTTTGGGGGGGGGGGGGGTTGCCATAATCCCCACGCTTGGCAGGCGTCTTGGGGATCGCAGTTTTTGTGAAGAGATGGAATTTAAAACAGAAGACGCTGCTGCCCGTCTTCTGAATTTCCCTTAGTCGCCTCTTACGTACACCCAAAGGGAAGAGATGGGTGGGTGCTATTCTTACCCGGACACCCCACGGGCATTTCTTATTATTACTACAGTGTTAATGCATGCTATATTTAGATACCCAAATTACTTAAAATAGATAGTTTTTAATTCTACCCAGTGGTAAGACAAGAAAGACGATCTACTATAGTCGGCTGCACTGCACTGACTAGTCAACCGAGACAGGTATTAAGTCTCTTGTGTCCGGTAATTTTACCAACTACGGAGTCCTTTACACCAGAACACAGCAATGTTTACACACTGCTGCTTGGCATCAGAATATCTGACACTTCACACTGGATGGTCCCTTTCACTAGGGATTATCAGTATTGATAGTAGTATAGATTTCCACAGAATTAGTAAATGACAGTGATTTCTGATAATAATATAATAATAATAATTTATGTGATATACATTGAAATGAAACTTTACAACATTCATGGACAAGAGAGGTCTGTTTAAAACATTGGGATAGTAAAATAAACTGTGATATAATCTTTAAAGTTAGTTCCATTTCAATTAGGTAGTAAATTATTTCATATATATTCTGGGACAATTCACACATGGTTATCTGATCCCAAACTAGGTAAATCCTGTACAATGGAAACCAGATAACAGATACTAATTATTATATACTTTTTTTGTAAATATATACTCAAATAATAATAATAAGTAGTTGGATTCATCTCCATGCAAGCCTTTCAAAATTCCGGGTGTAAAAGCCTGTGAAAAACAATAATAATAATATTCTGGGCCAATTCCACACATGGTCATCTGATCCCAAACTAGACCGAGCCTGTACTATGGAAACTACGCTATACTGTACTGTACTTGTGCTATATAGTATAGCAAAGAAGGACCTAATGCTATACTATATAGCATAGTGTTCACATTACGCGATATTATTATAGCACAGCATGAACTCAGCACATGGCACCAATTTATAGTGTATAGTAAGCCAATAGTATATAGTACAGTACTGTGTGAACGTGTCCTTAACAATGTATGGTGCACGATATTATTGTGCTATGAGCTACATATATACTATATGCTAATATTATAGCGCAGTCTGAAACCAGCTTAATACTTTTCTTTTTGTAGATACATACTTAAATAGAAAAGTAACACCCAGACACTTGGTGGAAATCAAACCCATGATGACTTATTGGGTAACAGTCAGGGCTTCTGACCTCCACCGGGCCCGTCTAGAATTTTATGATTGATCTAGAGCAAAATGAATGAATAAATTTTATCTGTATTTTTAATAAAAAAAAATATCTGTAGGATAAAGCTGCATGTGCTTGACTGTAATACTGAAGTAAGTTTTGTTTTCATGGTCATTATTGTATTAAGCAGTTGTTTATTTAAGAACAATAACACAAAAATAGACAATCCCGCAGACTTAAATCTTTTTAATAGAGCCCATTAGTTGCATACCTGACAAGGGAACAACCTCCTTATAGTGGTAGCAACTTTGGCATTCTGAAAGTTTTTTTTTATCACTAGTTGTTTATATTAAATAGGTTGTGGGTTTGATTCCCACCTGTTGAAAAATATGTTTGTGTGTGAACATGTCAGGTTAGTTCATACTGGCTGGTGGGACAGTCCATAGATATGGTTAAAATTTACCAATGTTAATAAGTATTGTACCTAATCAGTTGCACTTTCAATCAATACTAAGCAAATTCAAAAGTATTGTGTTAATTCATTAACATGTTGTAAGTATGCATATACAAAAAAACTATTTATATGTATGTATTTATATCAGTCATCTTGTTACCATAGTACATGCTCTGCCTAGATTAGAATTAGGCGACTGTGTTTACATTATATAAATAATTATTATTATTAGTTGATATGTTATTATTTATTAGTTGATAACATATGAATCTCTAAAAATTTCAGGTTGTCCAAGCGATGAAAACAAAGAAGGAGACTGGAAGTAGCATGTTAAAATCTTTTGTACATGGCCAGGTCTAGGAAATGTAAAAACATTTTCCGCATTTTGCTTTTCAAGGGATTTTGTTACTGCTGATGGACTGAAAGTTCTAATCTTTAGAGGTTAGTATTTTTTTTTTATTGCACATAGAGAAACAATGTATTACAAATTGTAATTATAATTATAAAAATAGTAAATGGGTGCTGGTGAGCTTTACTCATGAGTTTTCTACCAGCAATCCAACTAATGAACACTTTAGCATTATATGGGGTCCAATTAGTGTGCAACATACTTAAATATTAATACAAACATATTATACATAGCTGCTAAATCAATCAAAATCTTGTAGGGCCAATTTAATAGATCGCATTTGACTTAAGTCAGTTACTTTGTTCTGTTTATTTCTTTTGTCGTTATTCTTTTATAAATATATTAACTTTTTTTATGTAATCGTAATTGAAAAAAGTTACGCAATTGTGCTATTCTAACTTTGTAAAAATTTTTTTTTGCCCGGCGTTACAAGGTTACGCTGTTAAATTATGATGAAGTGTCAAATGTGATCTATTAAATTGGACCTACTATAGTAATAATGCCATTGAAATGAAATGATTAAAAATATTTTTATTTTTTCACAAAAGGGATGTAAAGTTGTCTCAAATAAAAAAAAGAAAACTGCATAGTGGGTTCATTAAGTACTCGGCATGCTCACTAAAAAGTAGAAGTAGGTGTTGAATAAATGAACTTTTTTTTTAGATTGTTTTTTGTCGTCATCGAATAAACTAGTTTACAGTCCACTGATAAACTGGTCGAATCTTATCAACATTATGCTGAACCGCTTTGTAAACTAGTAGATTGAACGTTTCAGTTGACGCGTCGTCGACGCATTAATCGTGTATGGTCAAGTCGCGACGTTCACGATTATTGACGAAATGAGCAGAAATGAACCGATACATGCCCACTTTCCGCATTTGTTGACTGGTCACAGATCAAGCTAATATTGCGTAGCTATAATAGGCTTTATTAATCATCTCCATTTCTATAGTCGTTTTTGAAGTATTATTGCAGTATGTAAACAAATAAAGCTAACAAAAAAAATATTTAATGTGATTGATTTATTTTATGTTTAATATCATTCAAACGATGATGACGGTAAAATTATGATGATTATGGTGCTGTAATGATGATTGAAGTTTGACGATGATGTGATAATGGTGATGATGGTGATGACGTTGATGACGATGATGATCGTTATGTAATGATAGTGACGAAGATATGAATGATGATGATGAGAAATTATTATGGTAATGTGATTGTGGTGATGATGATTATGGTGACGAATAAATACATGATGTAATAATGATGGTATTTCGTGTGATGATGATGAAGTAATGATGGTGACGAAATAATAATGAATGATGATATGATGATGGTTAAGAAGATAGGAATGATGAATGAAGTGTGACGATGATGTGATAATGGTGATTATGTTGATGACGATGATGATCGTTATGTGATGATGATGTGATGATATCTTCGTTCAATATGAATGATGATGATGATGAATAATGATGTGTGATGATGATAATAAAAAGACTGGTACTGGACTAATTTAAATATTATTGAAGTTGGTGTTAGCTTAACGGCTGTGTATATTTGGCACCAACTTCAATAATATTTAAATTATTTTATACTTTTCAGTGATATTGAAGTCGGTTCAATTTTTTTTAAAAAGATTTTATTTTAAACTTTATTAGTGATATTTTCATATATAGAGATTGAACCATCGAAAACCGTAAAATTATCTAGGTAGGTTATGATCACATTATCGTATACATAGTTTTACATAATTCATGTTTCTTCAGAAAAAAATATCCGGTCGTAATGAAATTTGCATGGAATCAAAATAGTAGTTTACTCTATCGAATAAAAAAAGAATCATCGAAATCGGTTCATAATTGTCAGAGCAATGTAATGGAGAACATCAGTTTTATGGTTTTTACCAGATAAATTGCTCCACATCGTTCATGGTCCTCCAGGAAGTTCTTATCCGGTTGTAATAAAATTCATACAGATTCAATACAGTGGTTTCTTCTTTCGAATAAAAAAAAGAATCATTGAAATTGGTAAATATTTGCCAGAGTTATGACCATTTTTGTCCTTAAAAAGCGACATAAAGTCATCTATATAGGCTTTCTTGCAGCTCTCAGTGTGCAGTCACCATACTTGTTTTTTCATGAACTACTTATTACTAAGCAATAATTTTTTTATGGGACCCAATTAACGGATTAAAGAATGGATGTAAGAAAGATTTTTTCAAATCGGTTCATAATTGCCAGAGTTATGCGCGAACATACATAGAAAAAAAAATATATATATACAGACGAATTGAGAACCTCCTCCTTTTTTGAAGTCGGTTAAAAACTAATTTACTTCTCAAAAAATCAACAGTGAACAGTGGGAAAGTGACATTTTGACAGAATATGGTGTAAATAAGTAATACACGCTCCATAAAGTTCTTTATAAATTCTTTAAAAGGAACAGGGCTTTAATTGCAACGATATAATCAACAAATTTCACATATAAGTTACTTGTTAAGAAAGACTAACTAAGACTAGACTAAGACTTGCTCAGAAGAAACGACGTAGGTTGAAATCATCGCATTCGTGTTTGCCGGACGTTCAAATCTCGCCTGCTAAGGACTCTTTTTGTTGGCGCAAAAGTATTATTTCGTTTTCTTCTAATATTTATCATGGCTTCCAACAAATGTACCTATTGTCACAACTCTATAAAATCTAAAGACATGTTGACATGTTCCGATTGTACTCGTATGTCTAAATATGATTTGTATTGTGCCAATGTTCCCGATAAGCGCTTTGGGAACATGAACAAGGAACAAAGTCACTGGGTTCATGTATTCTTACGAACTAATATGAGGTAATGATGTGAGGATGGTGATGATGATAATGATCGTTGTGTGATGATGATGATGTGATGGTGGTGACGAAGATATGAATAATGATTTGATGATGATAAATGATGATGATGACCATGTGGTGATAGTGATGATCATTGTATGATGATGTGTGATGATAGTGACGAAGATCTGAATGACGATGAATGATGTGATGATGTGTGATTATGATTATGTATTTTTTCATTTGTACACAAGTTCAATACACGATATACTTACTTATTTCAATTGGTAAATAAAATTCATTGATCCATCGATTGGCGAAGCTAACAATGACGGTTGACACACGAAAAACGTACTCTCCTGAACAACCTGTCAACTAAACGACACGCGATCATCACGCAGTTTCGGTGCGGCTGAAAGTTCGGTAGATTATAGCTGAAACCGAATCTTCAGTCGGTCACAGAATATGTAATAATTAGGCGCGCGCGTAGATTAATTAAACACAGTGCACAGACCTAAATACATATGTATCAATCATCGTGTTTTCACAGGATTTAACATTGTTAGCACAGTCGATTTGATTGGAGAAAATATTATGGATATCTAATATTTTCTCAGATATCAGGATATCTCTGGATATCAGGCAGCTCTGAAAGTTCTAAACTCCTTCCGAGTGGTCTCCAAACTGGTTATAGAAGGTGTCACAGGTTTGAATAACTTGGGAAGACACAACAGCGTCAGCCTTATCTGGGTACCTGGACACGAAGGCGTCGAGGGTAATGAGAAGGCAGACAGACTAGCGAGGGCTCACAGAGACATTTGGTTGGCCCCGAACCATTTGTAGGGATTACATACAGAGTAAGGGCTAGGGCATGCACAATGGATCCAACTAGGTCGAAGTGCGTTCCGGTGGTTTACCGGGCCCGATTCTTAGCCACCAACAATAGAATAGAAATAGAATGGATATCTAAATTGTCTGGGATCATCTACAGACAGACTATACCTCGAGAGTGCGGGTCACGAGTTAGTCGATAACGATATTAACCCACCACCCACACTTGCTGAAATGAATAGAATAGAATACTCTTTATTTGCACACCAATGTAAAACATACAGAAAACTTAGAAAATAACTTAAATTAGGTACAAATGGCGGTCTTATCGCTAACAGCGATTTCTTCCAGACAACCAAAAGTTAAAAAAGAAGAAACTGAACTATTTGGGTAACTGGTGGTGTACATACCTTAAATTGTACATCTTATACACATTATATATATATTTATACGTAGTTCTAAATAACAATATCTAATAGTAATTGATATATATACATATAAAAAAAAGTAAAAACAGACTATCAGGAATTTATAGGCTCAGATAATGGTCTTTGACCATTTCTTTAAAAGACAGCAAGGATTGAGCACTTCTTATCGAAACAGGCAATGCATTCCACAAACGAACAGCTTGTACGGAAAAGGATTTATCAAAGAAGTTTGTGGAATGCATTGGCATTTCCAACATCAAGTTCTCTGATGATCTTAAAATTCGTGCATTCGCTTCACGACTAAAAATGAAACGATTTTTAAGGTAAGAGGGTGTAATCGGATTAAATAGAATACTATAAAGAAGATATAGTTTGTTTAGCTGTTCTTGTGTAAGATCAAGATAGCTGGCATCGGCATAGTTAAGTATCGGAAGGAGAAGGGATTGAGCAAGTGCAATTTTAGTGGTAGTAGGAAGAAAATTTCGTAATCTTCTCAAACTGCTTGCAGACGCAAAAAGTTTGCGACTGACTTCCCGGATTTGTGGATTCCAGGTGAAGTTAGAGTCAATATAAATGCCTAAATTTTTAACTGTTGTACTAAAATTAATTATGCTACCATCGCAAATGACAAAAGGTAGTTGCATCCAATTTAGACAAGAGGTCATTCTGGAGCTACCAACAATGATAACCTGCGTCTTTGAAGGATTAATCTTGACTCCATGATTCTTACTCCACGTACATATCATTTCAAGATCTGTATTAATAATATTTATTGCTTCCGACACCTTGGCCACCGATGCATGAGTGTATATTTGAAGATCATCTGCATATAAGTGGTAGGTTGAACGTAGTTGATTGGAGATGGAATTAATGAAGATTGCAAAGAGTAGAGGAGAGAGTACGCCACCCTGTGGTACACCAGCAGTAGTACTACACCAAGAGGAATAACTATCCTCAATACGAATACGTTGCCGGCAACCAAACAGGTAATTACGAAACCAGTCAATCGCCGTTGGAGATATGTTAAGAGAGCATAGTACACTGAGCAAAATATCGAAATCTACTGTATTGAACGCATTGCTGAAATCGAGCAAAGCTAAAACTGTTATATTGCCGTTTTCCATGGCTTGTCTTATATCATCCGTAATATTAACTAGAGCTGTGACGGTACTGTGACCAGGACGGAAACCAGACTGGTAAGGATTAAATAAGCTGTTCTCGAGAAGGAAACTGCTTAATTGATCATGGACATGACGCTCGAGAACTTTGGACAGGAAAGGTAAAATAGAAATAGGACGATATTCAGAAAAAGATGTGACAAATAACTGGAAGGATTTCATTCAGAAAATCAACATGTTTTTATAATTCAATATAGAATGTAAGGAAGAGAAATACATGTAAATGAATAATCAGTGACAGGTCTACACTCATAAGAGTTAAAGTGGTTTATCAGTTTGTATGTTTGTAGACTTCCGAATACTCGTACTGTCTATACTTGGATGGCACTACCAATTCAATTATAAAGATTCCGAAAGTGACATTCCATAAGGATTTGTTTCTGGTATAATATTTACCGAACTCCGTATCAAAAGGTAGTTGAACTGACCTAGATACGACGAGTGCGAAACTACAGGCTGAAGTGGTAGACTTATATTAAAAGAATTTCGGATAACCTACATTGAATAATTCTGTGGATCTTTATACAACATTGACGAGTGACGAGACAAGTAAGATCTTCGTCTGATTGTAGGAGACACCCCTACCTATGGATAGCTGCATTGCACTGCCACTAGGGATAGGTCATCGACGCATTTTCAATCTACGAAACGAGACCGTTTATCGTCCACGATAAACTACACACATCAAAAGTGTCTAGGGATCAAGCATTTTTAAGCGGATTTCTTGAGATTGAGATGTGGCTTTGTAATAAATTTATGATTTTATAAATTTATATGGATCCTTTTTGGTGCATTTCATAATTTGAATCAGGAACTGTGAATCAAATTCGAGTAAAAGATGAAAATCAGCTGTCAATATTTTCCCTATAAAAACATACAACGCATTGAAGACATTATTAGTGCTACTGTTTCCCTACTACTGATTAAAACCAACGTTATTATGGAGCGGCGACGTCATTTAAGCAGGGAAGAAATGCTCAGAGCCGTGGGAATGATAGAAGCTGGTTCCCGGCAACGTACTGTGGCTTTAGCTCTGAATACAAGTCAGAGTGTTATCAGTCGACTTTGGACACGTTACCGAAGCACTGGTACCGTGGCTGAGCGCCATGGAGGACGGTATCGCTGCACCACACGGAGACAAGACCGATATATTCAAATCTTAACTCGAAGAGCTCCAACAATAACTGCCATGATGTTAGCCGTGAGGCTTCATCACTCTTCAGGGAACTTAATTAGCGACCAAACAGTCAGAAACCGCTTGCATGAAGTGAACCTTCATTCCCGAAGACCGCTACGGGTACCACCTATAGCAATGCACAATCGTAGGATTCGATATCAATGGGCTCTTGAACACAGAAATTGGGCAGAAGAACAATGGCGTTTCGTGTGCTTTTCTGATGAGTCTCGTTTTGGTATGAGACCGGATACAAGACGTATACGACACTGGAGAACCCCTGGACGCCAACAGCGATTAAAATCCTGCCAGGAAGTCCATCCTTATAGTGGTGGAACCATCATGGTATGGGTGGGTATTTGGATCGGCGGAAGAACTGAGTTGATTTGGATCAGAGGCAACCTCAACGCTCAAATTTATGCTGAGACGATTGTATCAGACGTCATTGTTCCTCTACAAGTGCAAATCGGTCCCTTATTTCAGTTAATGCATGATAATGCACGACCGCACACCGCAAGAGTTGTAAGACAGACTCTCGCCGCAGCTAACATCAATGTCCTGCCCTGGCCTGCTCAGTCGCCAGACTTGAACCCGATTGAGCATGCATGGGATATGCTACAGAGAAGAGCTCTGCCGAATATGGAGGGTATCCAGTCGCAAGAAGACGTTTTGTTGTTGCAACGAACATGGGCGGCCATTCCACAGCGTGATTTGGATGAACTCATTTTGAGTATGCCAAACCGATGTTCTTGTGTTGTTAGTGTTCGCGGTAGAAACACGGATTATTAATTGTTTAAGTTACCCAAAAAAATTTTAAAGAAAACTGTTATTTCAGTCTTTTTTTCGAACTTTTGTGTTAGTGGTTCAAATGTCAAAAATCCCTTTATTAGGAAAATGGCAAATTTCTTTATTAATGCAAAGGTGACTTGGTTTATCGTTACTGTGACAAACGAAAACACTTTATTTGATGAATCCTTAAAGAAAATTTTAATTAATATCAATCAGGAGAAAAGTTATTGCAAAAATATATGTTGATCCCTAGACACTTTTGATGTGTGTAGTTTATAAAACAGACTGTGTTGTGTTTGTGTTGTTCGTTTGGTCAACGACTAAACTAGTTTAGTCTTTTTGTTTGTTTACGTTTACTAATCGATTGATCAGCGATTTTTATTTACACATTGAAATAAGTATGTCGTGTCTTTTCATGTGTACTTATGTACAACATGATCACACATCATCACCATTCATCATCATCATTATTCACATCTTCATCACCATTCATCACTTATCACCACTATCATCATTCAGATCTTCATCACACATTATCACCATTCATCATCATTACACATTATTACATCTTCATCAACATCATCACCATTTATCACCATTGATCAGCATCACCATTGACATCTTCATCACCATTTATCATCATCATCATTCACTTCTTCATCACACATCATCTCATCATCACCACACATTATCACCATTCATCACCATCATCTTCATCACTATTCATCATCATTCAAATCTTCATCACCCGTCATTTGAACATCATCGCACATTATTACCATTCATCATCAGCATTCACATCTTCATCACCATCATCATCAGCATTCACATCTTCATCACCATCATATCACATTATCACCATTCATCATCATTTAGGTACGTCTTCATCACCATTCATTATCATTACTCACATCTTCATCACCATCATCAGCATCAGCATTCACATCTTCATCACCATCATATCACATTATCACCATTCATTATCATCATTCACATCTTCATCACCATCATAACACATTATCACCATTGATCATCATCATCATTCACATCTTCATCACCATCTCCATTCATCATCATCACCATCATAACACATGATCACCATTCATCATCATTATCGTTCGAAATGAACCCCCCCCCTCATGGTTAATTTCGGCTCACTTCGGTAATAACCGTGTATGGTCACGTCGACTGAAGTGTTCAATCTACTAGTTTAGGCCAAAGCGGTACAGCATGATGTTGTTTACGATGCTACCAGTTTATTCAAAGCGGTGCATTATGATGTTTACGATTCGACCAGTTTATCGGTGTACTGTAAACTAGTTTATTAGTTGACGTCTTAAAAACAGTCTAAAAACAGTTTATTCAACGCCCACTCCTAACTGCCACTCGTCACTCAAGACATTAGTCATTAATTTCTATGAGCCTGGTAATTTCATCAAATACGGTGTCGTTCACGCTGTGACACAGCAAAGTTTACACATTTCTGCTTAACGGCAAAACATCACATTGCGGTGTGGTAAATACCTAGTAAACCTTTTACCTTTTTCAGATATTGCAGAATGGAGCCAAAGATTAAAGATATCACAAGCCCTAATTAAGCTTTTGCGTGTCTGCATTAACAACACAGCAGTAGGATTCAAATGGAAAAGAGAAAATAAAGGAGCAGCTATACAAGTTCTCAGCCATTCAGGAGTCTGGCTTGCATGCTAAGATTAGTGCAAGTAAGCATCTCATCTATCTTTGTGTTGGCCGCTACCCTATAGGTCGTCGTGGATTCAATTCCCACCTAGCACAAACATTTGTTTTGCATGAACATGTCTGTCTGTTCTGTGTCTGGGTGTTATTTATCTTTAAGAGTACTTATGTATGTATTTACAAAACGTAGCTACCATGGTGCAGTGGGAAACCGTTTGCTTTGCAAACCGGAGGTCGCGGGTTCGAAGCCTGCGAGGGGCAAAAACTGTGTAGTTTTTCCTTACTGGCTAGGACAATGCACTGATCACCAAATTTTCTGTGAAGTAAGAAGATTCATGCGAGGTATAAAGGAAGAAAGAGTGCACTTGTGCCTACGCAAGCGCTTGTGCACTATAAAATATCCCGCGTAGATTACGGATTTCATAATGAAGTCCGTAAGTAAACGGAGTTTTTTTTTGTATAGAGTACATAATTCTACATAGGTATCTTTAAAGAAAACAGTCTTCCTCAATTACTTTAATTTTAGCAATTTGCGGGGTTGGTTACTTACTTAATAATATAAAACTTAAATATTTTTTGTATGTTGTAACCTAGTTTGTAAGTATTTGTTGACCTAAATAAATAAAATAAAAATAGTTACAAAAGTAGTTACTTTTAGGTACCAACCAGTTATTAGGTTTATCAGCCAACTGGCTGATCTTGTAAAAGATTGGCCGCTGTGGTCGTATCGGCCAGAGGACAAAAAAGTATATAAGTAGCTGCATCAGTTACTTGTCTGGTTACTGCCTAGTTTGAGATCAGATGACCATGTTAGAAATTGTGAATTGACCCAGGATACCATTAAAATAAAATCGTCGTCATAGACGATAAGTTATTTGGATATTGAAAAATGATTTCACTTTCTTATGTTTAATCAATAAAATATAATTCTTTTCAGACGAACTTTCCCGAACGAAGATAGTACAGTAAGGAAAAAGTTCTTGAGAAATAACCCTCATATGGAATTTTTTAACGAAAAGAAATCGTAATTAAAATAGTTGTGGAAACAAGAACTGGACCACTTTCTCACGATGGTTGTATACGCGCACTAAATGCAATGTAACATTTGCATGACAGTTTGATTAAAATGAATATTGTTAGTATATCTACCGAATGGCATCAAGATCCCTGTAAAATTGTTTTGACAGTAGATTACAGCCAATAATTGTGGATCCCAATACAGAAAATATAAATATTGGCCATTTTATTGCACATATGCATAAAACGAAATTGTGAAGTAGACACAAATATAATGTTGCATGATTTGAAGTCGCTGTGGGCGATCTGCACGAAACGAAGGTGTCCTGCAAGATATGACTGTATTCCGCACGGTGTGACGGTGTCCTAGGCAAGGCGGCGGTGTCCTGAGCAATACTACGTGTCTTATACGTTACAACGGTGTTCTGCGCTACGTGAGTATGATTCTATTTTTTTTCATTCTGGTCCTATATTACAATTTTGAGAACTAGCAGACACGCGCAGCTGCGCCCGCGCTTTGACTGACACTTCCAACAATTATCGTTATATTTTAACCAATTGACAAATGATATACCTAAACCTTCCTCATGAATCACTATTGATTGGTGGAAGCCGCCTTAAAATCCGTTCAGTAGTTTTTGAGTTTATTGCCAATAGACAGACAGACAGAAAGACCCGCCAACGACTTTGTTTGTTGTGTAGTGATGATTACACTATTCCTAAATATTTTGGTAATAAATTTAGGTATGTGACATGTTTCACTAAGATCTGGCATGTAACATTAAGTATAGATAAATTAATACAAAAATATTGCATTAGAATAATTGTATAATAATAAAATAATAATAAAATAATAATGAGCTGTAACAGCTCAGTGGGCGAGCGCTTGCCTTGGAAACAAGGTGCGCAGGTTCGAACCCCGGCTCGCACCTCTGATTTATTTAATTAATCATGTGCGAATCGTCTTTGTGCGATTGTTACTAGCTTTCTGTGAAGGAAAACATCGTGATGAAACCTGCATGTCTGAGAAAGCCTAACTAGCTTTCGAAAGACGTATGAAGTCCGCCAACCCGCACTTGGCCAGCGTGGTGGACTATGGCCTAAGCCCCTTCAACATGAAGGGAGGCCCGTGCCCAGCAGTGGGACATAAACAAGGGCTGGTATTATTATTTATGGATTGAATAGGAATACAATAAATAGGAATGGAATTTCTTTGATTTCTAACACTATTATATCGACTATTATACTTCAGTGTTAGTAACAATGCTAAAATCTATAAACTAGTGTCGTTCCTATTTATGCACTGTCGTGTAGTTTTAGGTCGATCTTATAAAGAAATCACTAATGACATTTATTAATTTTTCTACTAGCTACTCATGTAGATGAGTTTTCAACTGTCAATTCTCGCATTTATTTAATGATTATCACATTTCAGGGAGAGCTGCGCGATTCAACATCGATCTGCTCGACTTGACATCGATCTGTTCGACATGGTTGCGGCCTTCGTGACGCTGTTGGTGACCTGTGTGACGCTGCGATTTCCTTTAAAGGCCTTTGAAAGAAGTGAGACGGTAGTGATGAATAATGTATTTTATCTAACGTAAAATGGATTGAATAGGAATACAATAAATAGGAATGGAATTTCTTTGATTTCTAACACTATTATATCGACTATTATACTTCAGTGTTAGTAACAATGCTAAAATCTATAAACTAGTGTCGTTCCTATTTACCATTGCATTCCTATTCACTTAGTTTTTGTCTGAATGTGTCGATTTAAGGGTGATAACATACATATACCAGGAGGATACGTAGTGTCACAGACGATATTTAAGTAAATTACAGGGATATTAAAAAAAATAGATAGGTATAGAAACTAGGTCCCCTAATGAGTATAATGATATTAATAGAACTTGTTAGAAATTAATCAGGATTTAATTGAACGAACGAATTTAATTCAAAATTTTGAGATACCCCAATGAGTAAACATTAATAATTTATCAATAATCACGATATTATTGATAAGTTAATGATGAAAATTTGATGTATGTAAAAAAGAACATAAATACTTTCGCTAAGGTTAGTGATCGACATAATATAAATACTCGGAACAAACACAATCTTGCTGTACACTCCACGCGTCTCCACAGAATTAGCAATTCCTTTATGGGCCAAGGTATACGTTTTTATAATAAACTGCCCCAGGATATATGAGATCTACCATTAAAAATATTTAAAACTACTACTGAGCCATTTGCCTAAAAAGGGCTATTATTAAATCTCGGGCTTGAACTACAGTACTCTTACATGCTTATAGTTTATGATATATTTATTGTAAATTTGTTTAAAAAAAAATCTTATATGATTGAAAAAAGACAAGCCCGCTGAGTTTCTTGCCGGATCTTCTCAGTGGAGACCGCGTTACGATCTGGTGGTAGTTCAAAAAAAGGACAATATGTAAGAGCCCCCGTGAGGCCTATGCATAATAAAGAATTTTGAATTTGAATGTTTCGTCATTAGGGCATCTAATTTATCTAACAGGTTTTGTAATATCACTATAATGTATAAATATATCGTCACATCGTCAGGATTCCACCTATATGGATTATTTAATAATAAATATTTAGTTTTTTTTAAAAAGATAACTTGTTCAAGGGAGTATTGTTCTACTTAAACAGATTACACGTATCACTGCGGGGATAGATAATGTAATAAGTTTGTTGTACGTGTGTTGAAATGTCTTATTGATTTATATACTTATTTTACACTTATGTCATTTTAAACTTGAATCAATTCCTATAAGTTATATAACAATGGCTTTCATTTTATATCTTGAATATTTCAATCGTAGGGATGATGGTAATAAGTCAGTAACTGTTATTATACTATATTTAGCTTTTTAAACCATGTGGATTTAGCTTTACCGGTTGCCTGATCAATAATTTGCTATTATGTTCATCAGTATACTTAAGTACCTATTTACGGGTAATAAATCTTTTTGATGGAATAAAACACTTTTAATTTACAACCTTTTTTAATATTATCAGTAAGTATATGGCAGAATAAAGATATATAATATATTCCGAGGGAAATAGGGATGCAGGATTGAATGGGCACAAAACTCGTTAAGTTTTTTAACATTGAATAAATATAGTTTGTTAGGTATTTTTAATTAGAGATTCTTATTTATAATCAACAAACTATATGAATTCAACGTTAAAATCTTAACCAGTTTTGTGCCCATTCATCCCTGAATCCCAATTCCCTCGCAAGAATTTATTTTGGGCGCGAATTACAAATATACTTTTTAAATTTCGCGCGGAGATTAGTTCATGTGGGAAAGATTAGTGGGCGCCACTGAGCAACCTATGTGAAGTTGTATGCATATTTTTTGTATGGAGTGGCCCTTCTTCTCTTGAGTAATAGTGTTCTGTGCGCGCGCTACACCACGCACACTACAGATGCCAGTCGCCGCGACTTTGGTAGTTCCGGGGTTCCCAACTTTAAGGATTTCTCCCTAAATAAATGGAGCATAATACATTGAACTATTTGTATTCTGATTACGTAACATTTATTAATGGGCAATGTTAATCTTAAAACCGACTTGTAGTTAAGATCTTAGTGTAAAAAACTTGCTTCGAGGACAATATATTGAGTTTGATTAATTTTGTTAAAATTTTATTCGTTGAAATATTTTTTCGTACCGTGCAAAGCCGCTTGTAGTGTATGAAATTTAAAACAATCTAAATAAGTAGATACCTAGGTACTTATTAGATATAAAATCAGTCACTATCCGTGTTATACGTATAGTCGCTCCTGTTTGTTTGTTTCCTTAATCTAAACTAAACATTGAATTTTGACCCAATTTCTACAATCATTTTGAGGGTTTCGGTACGTTTTAATATTATACGTAGGTATAATTATAATGTATAATTATAAGGTTTAAAACTCCGGCGAGGGAAGCTGATGTCAGTTAATATGTTATGTTAAGCACCGACTTCAATACATTTTCGTTATATAGTACTTTTTAGATCATAATAATATCGTTAAAGTCGGATTTTAATATACTAGAAATATTTTATTTAATCTTTTTATTGACTTTACCTATTATAACGCTCTGAATGCATGAAACTACCACGCAACTAGAACAACTATGCTAGACTTTACTAGGAACAAAACAGTGCATTATATACTAAAGTACCGAACTGATTTTGATGAAGCTATTACAACAAGAATTACCGCAATCGGATTTGTAGCTTCTGAGAAGTATGGGAATAAACATATATACATACACACACAGACACACATATATGTATGTATATATGTCGCAGCCGGGTCATTAGTATAGGCTGTCAATTAATACTAAATGTCCTGTTAATTCTAAAATGTAGGGTATGAGGTCAATAGTATCAAAGTCAGTCAAAATAACATTATTATGTATAGGTCCCACGGAGGCTTACACAAAAATAATTTTTACGCGGCCGCTACTGAGAAGATCTTTATATTTTTTTTTTTTTCTTATTTATTTAAGGACAACCAACAAGACTTACACTAATACATTGCATTTTTTACATTGGTGAACTTAAAACTAAGTGCAAGCTTAATTATAGGTCGCCACAGCATGCAAAAAACGCGTTAATCTTGGAAGACACTCAGCGGGCATGTCCTATTTTGTAATTTTTTTTTTAAACAATTGTGTAAACAGTTTTACAAATTATGTATAGGTAGCCTTAAAATTCTAAGCTTACATGATTTGAGCAGTTCAAGCCCACGCAGTTTTATCCTCCAGGTAAATCGAAATTTTATAATAAGCCTTTTTTGACAATCGGCTTCAAAAAGTTTAAATTTCCTCATTGGAAGATCTCGGATATCCTGTGGCAGTTTGTTATAAAAGTGTATACTTTGGCTCATAAACGATTTGCCTGTTCGGTGGAGACGCGTAGCATGTACAACAAGATCGTGTTTGGGTTGTTATTTGACAAGTAAAGGTCAATGTCTTGTTGTGTCTTAAATGGAAGGTAGAAGTATCGTTTTCACAAATTGTAATGGGAAGGTAGACTAACAATAGCCGAAGGGGTTACTCGAATATACATTATGCTTAGATGCCCATATATAGTCTAACATATGTCAATTATTATAATATGTATACGCGTCGAATACAGAACCTCCTTTTTTAAGACGGCTAAAAAAATAAAGTATAATTGGGGATCACTTGATTTAATTTAGGGAGGAAACATTTTTAACCGACTTCAAAAAAAAGGAGAAGGTTATCAATTCGGTTGTATGTTTTTTTTTATGTTTGTTACCTCAGAACTCTGTCGTTTACGAACCGATTTGGAAAATTATTTTTTTAATTGAAAGGATATGCTTCCATATTGGTCCCATTTTTTTCAAAAACAGGTTCTGATGATGGGAACCATGAGTAACTGAGGGAACTCCTTAAATATTATAGGCATACATATAGCGTTTTTGGTATTTTTAGAAACTAGTCAAGCATTTTCATTCAGAAAGTATCATTTGGTGAAGTGGATCTGATGAAGAAGGCCATAGACGGCCACCGGAACTTTGTAATAAAATTAACAATCCATCCTATCCTAGCCGTGCCTACTAAACGTAGAACTACCGAATTTGGACTCGATGGATAATTCTCGACGAGTAGTTGCTAGAAAAATGGAGATCAGGGTTTGATGGTTGAGCAGGAAGGTTGTCACGGGATCTCTGCACCAATAAACATAGACCCACGAGTTTGGGTTCGTTGGGTAGCTCTCGATGAGTAGTTGCTAGAAAAATGGTGATCTGCGTCTGATGATGGAACAAGAAGGTCGTCACGGGATCTCGGCACCAACAAACGTAGACCTACCGAATTTGGACTCGTTGGATAGGTCTCGACGAGTAGTTGCTAGAAAAATGGTGATCAGGGTCTGACAATGGAGCAAGAAGGTGGACACGGGTTCTCGGCACAAATAAATGTAGACCCACCGAGCTTGCAGTCCATGGTTCTCGAGAACTACGAGTATAACACCTAGATATCTTCGGTTTATGGCAATTGGTTTGTTTTATTAAGATATTGTCACATCTACATTTTTTTAAATTTTTGCTTAAGCTTATATTTTAGTGATGGTTCATAGTTGTGTTATGTAGTGGGTGTTTTTAAAATAAATATTAAACTGGCTGTTTGTCAGAATAAAATATAAGTTTTTAAAAGTTAACCTAATAATACACCAAGGGAACCTGTCCAATTACGATATTTAAGTTGACACAAATAGATGGCGTTAGTTAAGTTTTATATCACGCAATGGTTTTGTTTTAAGTGTTTGTATACATGTGGTGGATTTTTTATGCTTGCCAACATCCGCGGCATAGCACTGGTCAATAAACCAGTTGTTACTGCAAAAGAGGTTTCATTTCTGGGGAAACCTAAGGGGGATCATCCGAACAGAACCACTAAAAAGAATAACATAAAAATATTTTTTTACAAAAAAAAGAACCGCCTTCAAAATGCAACTAAAAGAATTCTAAGAATTAGTGGTTTTTACATATACATAATACATTGTTGGACTTGGGCTACAACATATTATAAATACATATTACTATCGAAGTCGGTGCCTAACGTCTAGCAAATACTTACAAGGGCAGTAGGTACCTAACTGTTTTCCAGTTTGGCGCCGTCTTTGATAGTAATATGTATTTATAATATGTTGTAGCCCAAGTCCAACAAAGTATATGTAAAAACCACTAATTCTTAGATATTATTTCAGGCCTTTTAGTTGCATTTTGAAGGCGGTTCTTTTTTTTTGTAAAAAATATTTTTTAAGAGTAGTAGTCGGCCCGGTGCGGAACGAGACTCGTGCAATATGTGTTCAGTGTAATAATAAATATTGACGATGCTAAACGTTACCATGGACTCTTATAAAGCTGCACTGCTTCTTGCTTTACTAATAAAGTGAAAATATAAATCACGGTGAAGGCGGTACTGGCTACATCCAATTACCAGTTTTCAAAAACCTATGTGTTGAAGCAAACATTATCATTCAATCATTCATGTAGATTTGTGTTAAAAATCATGTAGAAGGTGAAATATATATTTTTGCAATAGGTGCTTTCTTTGAAATTAAAAACCAAAGCAGCAATATTCCTTAAAAAGTGGTAACTTAAATCGACCCCGAAAATAATCTAGAATACCAGAAAAAGTTGGTAACCCCCCTAAGTCAAAACACGTCACACCAGCGGTACCGTGTGAATCCAATACACTGTAACTTCAGATACAGTGTTTTGAATTAACAACGTTCATTCGATTTCTTTTAACCTGTTTGATGTTATAGCATTCATAGTTTTTTTTACTTTGTATGAAAAATACTGAGATATTACAATGCAAATTACACTGTTTTTACTAAAAACTACAGGCCTGAAATAGTAAAACACGGCAATTGATGATGCAGTGCATTGTCCAAATAATCTTCGCGGATTGCAGGATACAGTGTTTTGTCAAAACAAAGTAGAAGGGCTAGCGCGACGCGGCTGCGCCAATCAGATTGAGGCTGGGCTATCGATTTCAATTATTATTGGTCGATCTGGCCGAGAGCGACGGCGGCGCAGTGGCTGGAAAGTATGAGCTGATGAACTAATACGTACTGAAATTTAAAAATAAATATAGTATTATAAATACACTAAATATTAAAATAAATCTATCTGAAGAGGAAATGTTGTTTTTTAAATATGACTAAATTACAGCTACTACGCAAGGAATGTGGAAGCGAATTCCATAGCCGCACTGCTTGCATGGTAAAAAAAAACATTATAGCTACTATAATAATGAGGAGGAACTTCAAAATGCAGAGATATACTGGAACGTCAAGGCTTGTCACAAGACACGAGCAAGGAATAACGCTCACAAAGATAAAGAGGAGATTAAGGATTGTTAAGTATACAATTTAGAAAATAAAAAATGTACCAGTTCCGCCGCTGACGGATTGGCAGACATTCTAGTTGAGCCCGAAATTCCGACACGATCATATTTCCGCAGACCAAAGATGAAATGAATACACAAATTTTACAATTGCTCCAGTTTATTAAGAAGCTCCTCAGTTGCATCTAGAAACATACATCAGCATAATCGAAAAGAGCTAAAGATCAAGCAAAAAAGATTTTTGTCTGACGTAGAAGAAATTTTTGGAGACGCTTGTGAGACTTATAAGAGTAAAAGATCTTCTTACTTATACCTATCTCCAACATGAGATTCCCAAGAAATATTATAATCAAACAGAACTCTAAGAATTTTAACTTTATTTGAGTATGCAATTGGTACGGAATCGAAAACTAAACTGGAGAGTGAGTTAATGTCAACCAGATTCATCACGTATCCGGCACCAAATATGATAGCCTGAGAATTAGTAGAGTTCACTAACAATCCAATTGATTTTGCCCACTGACTTATGCTATCTAAATCTTTATTAAGCGTATATATCGCTTACCGAAGCTTATCAATATTGGCATGACGATAAAGCTAAGGATGATCATGCATAGAGATGATAGTTAGAAAACCCTCGCGATAACATTCATGAAAACTGAAAAGAGGAGAGATTACGCCACCCAGTGGAACACCCGCCTCAAGCTCACACCACACAGATGATGTCTCCTCAAAGCGGACAGACTGGGAGCGCCCACGATGATATGAATATGATCAAAGCAATTGATAGCTGAAAAAGCGACATAGAGAGAGGAAAGAATGCCTAGAAGTATGTCAAAATAAACAGAATTGAAGTCACTACCAAGATCCAATAATACCAGAATAATCAGTTGTTTGCTTTCTATAACCAAGCGTCAAACATCACTTATTTTTACTAAAACTAAGGACTAAAAGACAATTAGGTGTAAAATAGTCTGTCATTTGTTTGTAAACAATAAATACCTTCCAGGACTTCCAGAACAGAACAAGGAGTGTAGATATAGGACTAAAATTTGTAACAGAAAAATTTGGCTGTTTGGGAAAAGGAATGACAATGACAAGCGTTCTTCCCAAGACGGGATAGAACAGGATTCAATTTAAAAGTTTAAGAAACGAGTGATTATTGGACAAGGATTGGTCAAGGTTACTTCAATGTTAGGTAACAACAATTTTAACTGAAGACCATGATGATATAATTCCCAACCCCCTCAGTAACCGAACTCAAAGAGAAAGTAGAAGATAAAGGCAAAGATAGCTAAGAGAGACAATTTAAAGTGGACAACTTAACGTTATCAAGAGTAACAAGTGACTTCTAAAAATGTGCATTAATTGAAATCAAGATCTAAATATGGAGCATTCTCAATAGAAAATACCAAAATATATCAAGAACTGCCACGTCTGTGCAGTATTATGGTTCTCCAACTTATACCTACCAATACACTTTTAGGCCCTGTTTTCCCAAGTCAATACACTGTAACTATATGATACAGTGTATTGCCTTAACAATATCTTCCTTAGCTTCTGACAACTATTAGAGCAACACAAGTTATCGATGATAATTCATTATGTATACTCTAAATATATATAAAACTTAATAGGCTGGATAACTTATAAAATTATTTTTAAATTGGCAGCAAACACTAAAAACTTTCTAACGAAAATTTTGGAGTAATCTTGAAAAAACTAAAAAAATCTATTTTGCTCATTTTCTCAAAATCAGTTTTTCGTAGTTACAGTGTATTGGATTCACACGTTACAGCGCACAGTGGGCGTTAAAACAAGCTTCTCTTTCATAAGATTTTTGATAATGTATTTCTTGTGGCTTTTAAATACAAACAACCGTATTCATAATCATAACGATATAAGATCATTTTGCGTTCGATTACCACAATACGTAGGTACTGAAAAGACTTTTTAAATAAAATAAATAAATATTTCGCAAGCTTTAAGTGATTTTAAAGATGCACTAGGGGTTATGAAAATGGAGAAAATTTTATCCCGCAGTTCAATCAAGGTTTCATGAACTGGCCTTTTTTCATTTATGTAACTTACTTTGTTGCTTCGGAAGCGCAGGGAAACCGCTTGCTTTAGAAACTGAAGAGCTCCGGGCTCTTCTTTACACTTTGCTAAATGCGACGAAACGCGAAACGCGCGAAGTAAGTTATTTATTATTGGTTTGGACAATACAGGCCGATTGAAAATAAGATGAAAATGAAATGACGACGTGTAAAGGACGAAGTTTTCTTGCATGAAATTATTATACAATATGCGTTGTTACTGATTGTTTAAAACCTATAAACAATCTATACCTAAGTACTAACTGATGACGGTCCCGTTGGTCTAGTGGTTAGTAACCCTGTCTCCTACCCAACAGGTCGTGGGTTCGATTCCCACCAAGTGTCTGGGTGTTTATCTATATAAGTATGTACTTACAAAAAAAAAGTATATATGTATTAGTATCAGTTGTCTGGTTCCATAGTACAGGCTCTGCCTAGTTTGAATCAGATGACCGTGTGTGAATTGTCCCAGGATATTAACTAAATATGTGCAAGCGATGCTGCAGGATAAAGCTAGTACATAATATACAATACAATACAATACAAATACTCTTTATTGCACACAAAAGAAATATACATTTGAAATTAAAACAATTAAAAACAGTGAACAACAAGGCGGACTTATCGCTAAAGCGATCTCTTCCAGTCAACCTTGGGGTACAGGACAGAGCATTCTTATGGGCAGGTGCAGTTATATAAATAAATTAAGTGGATTAAAAAAATATATATATATTTAAAAAAAATTAATAAAATAAAAAATAAACTACATATTATAATATATTATGATAGACTAATACATATCTATTACCAAGAAAGTGAGAGAAGATCAATTTTTTTAAAGCTAATGTTCAAACTTAAGTGCATTTATTTGAATCATACTGTAAAAACTTCTACACTTGCCAACTCTGGACAAATTATAAAAGGAGGTCATTGGATGGTATTCGTGTACAATAATATAATAACATTTTCAGACACCTCATGGGTTTTAAATAGGTACTGTAGTGCCTCTAGCAAGTTTACGGAGGCGCGTCTGAACACGTTCAATGCCATTCAGAGAAGCTGAATTGCTTCATATATGGCCAGGGTTGGTCAGTGTAGAAACGGTATTATTAAAGAAATCGCGGACCGTTGGTCTATAACGAACATGTGTAGACGTTGGCGTGAAATGGCTGCTTAAAATTCTTTTTTTTACTGGGATGTCTGTTTTTTTTGTTTAGTTTAGTTATTATTTATTTATTCTGTTTGGTTTCTTCCTTTTTTTTGTCAATGTGTCTTTGTATTTTTTTTGTATGGATCAAGAGTCTGAAATAAACGTATATTATTATTAAATACATTGGTTTAATTAAAAGGCAGATGAAGTTCTCTTTTTATAAAAAAAAACTACGCATTTGTAGTTTTTTTTACTGTCTAAATTGTTCTTATTGTGCTTGTTTATCGTAAAGATTATATAATTAAATAATACCTGAAAATTGTTTTGGGTGAAGTATATAATATCATTTTTTTTTATATTTCATTCAACTTCTTGATTATGTATTTGCATTTCAAAGTTCTTAAGCGATTTTACCATTATTCAGAAGGATTAGTCAAATCCTGGTGACTTAGATGCAAAGCGAACTTGTTTTTTTATAAAGTACCTACTGGGTATTAGTTTATACATACTTATATGTATATCAACATAATAACAACGACATCTATAATACCGCAATAGCAGCATGTGATATTTGTAAAAGGGTTAAGGTTGAAACTCAGACGGTTTTGTTACCATAACCGTAACGTGACCAAAAAGATTCAGCTTTACAATTCAAACACAAAAAAAAGGGGAAACAAATTATATTTTGATACATTTGGAATGTTGTTACAACATTTAATGTTGTTAAGTTAAAAATAAAACTTGTGATTACTAAGTAATTCGATGTTATGGTAATTTTAACAAATCCGTGTATTTGAACTACATAAAATATATTTCATTTTTCAAAAAAATTAAGCTAGTGAACCTTATTTTTGGCCCACTGTGCATCGATGACAGCAGTCGCTAAAACGCGGTGCAGCATTGATGCGGTTGCTAAAACGCGCGACTCCGATACAGCGACCGAGCGCAAGGAGTAGCTCAATGGTCGCTAATGAGTTGCTAAAACGCGATGCAGTCGCAAAGTTGCCAGTCGTTGCAGCTAGAAAACGCTAGTGGGCGGAGGCCCTAATGCAATGTAATATTTATCTACGCAATCTTAACATTTCAGAGAAAGAGAATCTTTTTTAATGGCAACACATTTCAGAGAATTATTACATGTCATGGTAAACACACGTCAAAATCAGTTGACGTGATTTTGTCACCGAAAACAACCGTTATTTTTAAGTTTTTTGCGTAGTGCTGAAAAAAAATTAGGTAATCAGATTTGAGTTTTAGCTATGTAAAATAGACTATATTACGGTTGCGTGAAACGTAAATTATGCCCAGAATCTTTTGTTTATACCTTGGTAGAGGCCAGTGGCGTGCAGTCCATATAGGCAAAAAGTGTTTGCCTACCCTGTGATTTTCCCAATCAGACATATCAATAAAAAGTGTGCATAGTAATATTTCGTTTTCAATTATTTCACCATTGTAAATAAAGAAAAGCACGCAAAATATTTGAAATCAATCACCTATGCGCGACGAACTTAACATAAATGCACTGTACTATACCTATCTACTCATAAATGTAAAGATAGATTTTGCGCGCGGGCCACGCAAAGACACGATACGGCGTTGCCTCAATATGCACACATTCAAACAGATTTCTTGCACACAGACTCACACCGATACACGCACCCATAAATAATCTGACATGTATAATAGAAGAAATATCACGCACACAGACAAAGGACAGAGACACAGAGAGACACTGCCTACCAAAAGTGACATTTCAATATAGTTTAGTCCCAATAGATATTTATGTTACGACATGAATGCTAATTTGACGCGCATAGATATTGCAGCGGCAGATCATTTTGTTAGGCGTTCGGAAGCGAATCACGAGACGCGAGTTCGTATCCTCTTAGAATCGAAGTTTCTTTTTGTAATGTTTTTAAATTATTTAATAGAATATAAAGCGGTGCAGGTATATAATAAGTAACGAAAAAGAAAAGAGGACGTGTGAGCACGTAGGTCGTACTTTGCGAAAGATAATAATTTAGCTATTATATTTTTCGATAGTAGGTATGTTTATTTTTTTAACATGGTCTGCGGCATATTAAAGTAAAATCCATGGCTGCATGGATTTTAATTTAATATACTTAGGTACTTCCTACATAATCGTAAGATTCGTTTTAGTTATGGGAGTGTTATAGAATATATTTAGGAATATTTGAGCAATAATGCAATAATGAGTCAACAAAAATATAAATAATTCTGTGTTAACGCAATCTATCTCTTGTTATAGGCCCAGGCGACGTTTAAAAAAATGCCCATGTCAGTAATTCAGCTCAGTAAGTTAGTAAAGCTCCATCTAACAAAAAAAAATCTTAATGCAGTTTGTCGCGCCGTACTTAAGGTGTAGTACCCCCCCCCCCCCTTAAAAGGAAGAGTTACGGAGCCCCCCATTTTCGAGTTTTTTAATTTTTAATTCTGAGAAAATTTTCCTCATTTTATGAATTAAAATTAGTTATTTGTGTAAAAAACAAGGGTTCCCCCTTGTTTTTTGGGGGAAAGGGAGGAGCCCTCTCCATCAGAAACAGTACTAGAAAATGGGAAAAATATGATGAATATTAAAAAAAAAAAACATGGTACATTTTCGTTTTTCTGTTTTACAAGAGCCCATCTTTAATATTTAGAACGTATAACTTAAGTCTATTTCTTTTCTTTTTATATAAGTGCTTTGCTTTTAGAATAGGAATTGGTCAACCGAACCAATGATTTCGATGGAATGGCTGTCGGAGGCTTAAAGGCCGATGAAGGGCCGATGGCAGCCAAAGGCCGACATAGTCTCGAAAAGGCCGAGAATCGGCCCCCCAGGGGCCGATCTGGCAACACTGGTTCTGGGGACTATATAGCATAATTTATTACTAATTTCAGTGCAATCAATATCACCATGACTTAGAGGAGATACCACTACTGGAGAGAGCATGATGCGCTACCCCCTCTGCCAAATTTTTGGTCATATGGTCAGGTCATTCTTTATTTGTGTGCGTGTATTTTTGAATGTGTTGCGAGTTTATTATAGTGTGGGTATGCGTGAAAGTGTATCTGTGTGTGTTTACTTCGCCTCCCGCACCCCGAAACATGCCACGAAAAATTTGTTCGGGGAATCGACGCGATACTAACTCCTTTGGTACTTTCTCTGAGCACCATGACAAATTTTATATAGCAACATTGCTTCCAGTTGTAGACGTCTAGATTCGTTTTATTACGATTTGTAACATCACATGCACTTATTGCACAAGCCACCCTAATGGAACAATGATATTTCATATTATAAATTTGAGATCATGCTAAATTAATAAAATTTACTTTAACAGCAAACAGAGCGCGAGGCAGCGTAGCAGTGGCTTATGTCAAAGTGACGAGGAATAAAATAAAAAAAATATCTCTGCCTCTGTTGCACTCGTGCAGTTTGTATTTGATTAGAACTTCTCCCTCCCACGCTATGTTATCTTCTTGAACATAGTGAAAAATTTTAAATCTATGGGTATAAACGGATTTCGCCGTGCCGGAGGCGTCGCGCCCGCCGGCGAAATCCGGTGACCGGTTGCATGCAGTGCACCCGGTCACCGTACAGTACAGTCACACCTCAGAGTAATTAGAATCTCCTTTAGAGTCACACAGTAGCGCCCATAGATTTAAAATAAAATTTTGTAGCGCCACAAAATATAGTAGCGCGACCGGACCGGCCATAGATTTATAATAAACCTAATGCCTGATTTACACGAATTAAGTTGCAAGTTGGTAACTAAATCTTTACTAAAGTTTAAGTAAATTATTGCGTGTAAACAAACACTTTAGTAGTAAGTTCCAAGTTAAAATTTAGTACTTAAGTGAATAAGTAAAATTTTTCGTTTACACGTATTAAGTTTGTAACTAAATCTTTACTAAATTTTAGTAAATTATTACGTGTAAACAATCACTTTAGTAGAAAGTCCCAAGTTAAAATTTAGTACGCAAGTTATGAAGTAGAATAGAAACTTTTCTATTTTTCGGGTAAGTAGGTGGGCGTGGTTCATTCTTGATACGTTTGGACACACACATGTATAATGCACGTTTGCAGGTGTGCGTGCAAAGGTATAGCCATAGATCATACCATAGATAATATACAAATATAATAAGAGCAAAGTCGTTTTCGTCACGTTTTCGTTGTACCAACGTATATTTAGGGTTGCCAGAAAAACGGGATTGTTCCAGAATTTGTATTGTCCTGGAATTTTCAAATACCTACTACGCTGTAGGTATTAATGTTTGCAATTAAATGTTTTTTTTTTGCTTTTCCTAGTATACTGCCGTATAATTAAGTGATTGAGAGCTATTTGGCTAATAGTCTCGGGAATTTTTAGATCAACGGAGAAATTTTGCGGTAATATAAGCCTTTATCTGGCATCCTTTTTTTCTAGCGGTGAATTGTTCAATGGGTCCCAGGACCTGTGTAGGTCAACCGGGGTACATGGGATTCTTTCCCACTAAATCCCCGTGGTTGTCACATCGACACATGAGGGGAAGCCTGGGCTCTCCTGTGGAATCTGCACCAGGAGTCCTTTGCGTTTCCTTCGGAGCCTGCCACTGGGGGTGCATTTTAGTCCCCCGGGAACCAGACAAGGTGCTTATGGGAATGGAAGGCAATAAACAAGTAAAATGGTTAAATATTTACATCAAACACAAATTCAGTAATCAAGAAAGACACGACGTCGTTTACTTTCTATATCTAATATTATAATTATAGTACATTATATATATTATAAAAAGGAAATTCTAATATAATAATCTGTATTAGTTGTCTACATAATTTAACCCTAAAAATAAATTAGTTGTCCGTCGCTACAAAGTACTATGAAATCGTCACGGAGCGTGCGACCGTCCATTGGGGCGAACTAAAGAACTAAAGATTTTAACTAAAATTTAGTTAAAACTACGTGTAAACGCATACTTAAAATTAAGTCACTTAAAATTTAGTTACCTACTTGACAACTTAATACGTGTAAATCAGGCATCAGGCATTAATCAGGTATAGGAGCGCGACCGAACGGACGAGACGCGCAAACAAAACAAAGTCACGTTCCAGTATTACGTTACACGCCTCTAAAATTCCTTTTTGTGCGTGTCGCTGTCGTACACGCGACTCTTCTATAAATCCATCTCTTTTACATCTATTACAAATGCTTAAGATAAAAAAAATCTAACGCAATGCATCTTCTCAAACAAAATTCAACATGGCTTTTGCTTGCAGTTTAATGGCAGCCAAATAGTGAAATATTTTTAAATTTGCGGCCGTAAAACGATCTAGGCATCAAAAACAATTACTCGAATTGATTATTCGTAACATATTAATTTTGTTTTGTAACGTTTTACCTTCATATTTCTCAGTTTGAATTGTGTATAATTTGTCTTCTTTTTATCGTTATTGCTAGGCGCAGGTGAGGTGATAATCTTGTGAATACTTAAGTAAAGATGAATGAATGAGTTGTGGCCGGCAATTCGGTATCCCCCAACAATGAAAGGATATTTTATCTTTCGGTAAATATTTTGAAAAGGGAGCTGTTTTAACCATTGCCATTCAACGTTCACAATCCATCTGGTTTACTTCAAATTGTGTTGTCTTTATGTTCATTGTTCTTATTAATATTGTATCAATGTCAAATAGTAGAGGTTCAGCAGATTTCGTTTTCAAATTATACTTTACTCATATATTGAAACATTTGAGTCTGTGTTTTAAACAGCTACACTTTGTCAAAGTGTGTTGTTGTGAATGATCTTTTTAGTGTAAATTTAATTACAAAATCAATCTAAGGGATGAGATAATTGCTCTTTAATATGATATCCTCCTGGCCGATACAACCACAGCTAAGATTGGCCATCTACGTGGGAGATATTATAGGGCACAAGCACTTGCATATTCACAAGTGCACTCTCTTCCTTTATACCTCACACAATCTGATGGGACAGAAGACCGACCACCGGGTTAGGCGCAGGACTTTTTACATGCCCATCTGATGCATGGATCATGTAACTTTACAGACAATCGGGTGATCGGCCTGCATGGACCTAGCCAGTAAGGAACAATTACACAAAGTTGTTGCCCTCCCTGTAGGATTCGAATTCGCAACCTCTGGTTTGCAAAGCAAGCAGTTTCCCACTGCACCATGGAGACTACAATAAATGTACATTACATTATTCTTATACATTGAGTGTGGCAGTTGACGGTGACCATTTGCGTCTATTGTTCTAAATAATGTGGATAGGCATTAGCATCGTCAGACCTACAGATATTTTAGGAGAATTTGAGATCACGTCTGCTAAAATACTGACTTTGTTGATGATTTTTTTCTATTTGAATAATGAATAACCTCTTATTTCTCCCTGGAGCTAATTAGTACTTGTTAGAACAACTTCTACAATAGTAAATTTGTACCTTGTTGCAATTTTTTGTTGCATTTTAAGACTCCTACAGTGTAATAAGAAAGTTTTGTGTCTGTCATCGACACCTTTAATTATTGATTTACAAATACAAAAATATTTTAATATTTAACATTACATATTTATAAGACATCTTTGGTAGGCTAACATGAACCACAATATGCTGATATTAATTATTTTATTAATGATTACTATTTTTAATACATTTATATTTCTGTATTAATATTTGTAGTTAAAACATCAAATACCTACCTGCAATATGTAATATACCTAATTCATTCCTAAAACAAAATCTATCAATAATTTGATGGCTGAATATGTTCTGATATGATTTTATAACAATCTCCTGGGACATTAAACATGAAACCATCTAATTCCAATCTAGTCTATGTACTCTCACGGTCACAAACGGTGTACCACCTTTAGGACGACAATCGCTTGCTCGAGCCGGCACAAAATACGTGCAGACGGGGTAAGCGCACGTAACATTGTTCAAACTATTTTGATTGCGAACTGGTACACCGTCCGTGTCTGCGATAGTACATTATATTTCTATGGCAACCAAAACTCTAGTACATATATGTTATACCTACTTTGAAATATACATATTCGGTAGATATTAATATCTAGACATGAGATGCATGCATTTGGTACATGTCAAGAACAACATTTTACCTAGGTGGGAATTGAACCCACGAGGTTTTGATTAGCCACCACTGTCTACCTAGCCTGTATAACTGCTAGTTGATTTTCATGTTATACTTGTCATTAGAGACGAAACGGATATCTGGTAACTATCCAGTATTAATATAGTCTGTACCAAATAAAACTGAAAACGTTTACAGCTTTATTATGCGGTCGTAAAACACGCGCGCCTTATACTTGACAATGCGACGCGGCAGCAAAAAAGGCTCGGTAATACAAAGTTGTATTTGCGGCCACGCGAAGTCAACAATGTAGGCGTTATGTAGTTATTGAACCGCAAACGAATTTGTAATCCTTTACAAATTAATTTGAAGCGGAGTATAGATACAATGTTTATTCAAGAGATTTTATCCTTATCATTTTCCCTATTGATTAGTTTCATAAAATAGTGGCAGTCGTTTTTGCATTTTTAGTTGTTTCGATTCCTGACTCAGGCAAGCTTTTTTAAAAATGTTTAAATGCATTTATTATTATGTTGTAAAATAAAAGAATGTTTCCTTTCAGTGAATTTTGATATCTAATATTTAATGTACCTTGCCTTCATATCCCATTCGTTGGTTCCACTCTGTATATTAAGAAGTATGTGCTGAGTGACTGACTAACAACACACAGCCCGAACGGCTGAACCTAGGGACATGAAATTTGGACTGTAGATTCCTCTTAAGAATACACATGAAAGAATACTTATGAATACACAAGAAATAATTTTTGGAAATTTGACCCCTAAGGGGCCTAAATAAGGTGGTTTCGAAAGTTTTTATTGTATAGGCCGATTAACTTGAAACTCAGTGAAAAGATTCTTTGAATAATATAAATAAATACAGTTTTCGCGAATTTTCAAAAAGAACCTTTTACATTGATTGATTTGAAATTTAGTAAGGATACTCCTTTAATGAAACACAAGTGGTGTTTCATTTTTTTTAAAGTCTTCCCCTAACCTGTTAAAAAGGGGGTGAAATTTTTTCTCACAAATAAAATATAAAATTTTGCACATAGGTTTCTTATGTAATATGTATACCTACTATGAAGTATTTTTTTTGGGAAATCAAGCGGATGAACTGGGGTCTTAAAATTTTTATGTATTATTATATTTATATATTATTATCTTTATATATTATTATCTTTTTATTTGACGGAACAGTTGACTGAAAATATACTGAAAAGGTTCTAAAACAACCCTTAGGAATTACAGAATTTTGTATGGAAACAAAATATTACACCATTTGCACCCCTCATCAGAAATAGAGCGGAAGATCATGTCAAAGGCATGCACTGTAAAAGGAATGGAAAGAAAGAGAGGACTCTTCTCAAAGGTATATTTAAAAAAAATGTCAAGAAAATTTGAGTTTTAGTGAAACAATAAAACGCGGGCGAAGCTGCGCGGGTCAACTAGTTGCATATTTATGTTTATTATCACTATAACTATAATTTATTATATATTAAATTTGTTTCAACATGCATAAACGAACACAATTTGAAGTCTGCATTCATTTTTGATATTTGTTTAATTAATCATTACATCTTAATTATGTTACTTTTTGTTTTAATATTTTATATCATCAGGTTCCATAAGCTGATAAATTTTTTGGTGGTTGATTTAAATTATTTTACTATGTTCATTTACATTTGCTAAAGCATTATCATGTGCAGTAATGAAAATTGTTTATAGATTCTGAACATAGTTTTCATGTGGGTATTGTTTCCAGAATTTAAGTTAATAATGCGGAATTCATAATGAAGGAGATGGTAGGAGGATGCTGCGTTTGCTCCGACGAGCGAGGTTGGCCGGACAACCCGCTGGTCTATTGTGATGGGAATGGTTGCACAGTAGCAGTACACCAGGGTAAATATATATAATTGTACTAAAGTAGAAATTTATAAATCTAAATTTAAATAATGTACTTAAATGCTTTTTATATGGTTTAATAGATTGAGTATGTTGAATATAGAAAGAAACTTAATAAGACAGTACTGCTAACAAAGTTTTTGAATACTTCATAGAAATGAGAAATTTTCAAGTTTAGGGTCAATTAATATATTTTTATTAGAAATTTACTAGTAATTTTCAATAACGCAAAAACGTGAGACCACATAAGTGTTCTAACCTCGTTGAGGGGAAATGATACTGGGAGTGAACCTACTAGGTATAACCTACTTACTACCTTTTATCCATCAAATCAGCTTCAATCAAGTTCTAGGAGCCAGCAAGAGATTTTGCTCTTTGCCCAATGTAGATTTCATTTGGTGCATGTTCATGGGATAATTCAATTAATAATAATAATAATAAATGCCGTATTTTATTTTTCCTCAAAGATTCTTAATTTTTATGGAGTTTGGAACCATCTTTTTGAGTTTAACTAATCCTGTATAAGGACAGCCCCAATCAGTGTAGTTCTGTGAAACAAGAATGTGTTTTCTATATATTTCATTATGCTATGTTTCTATTTTATTTACAACACTGATTTTTTACATTCCAGCATGCTATGGCATAGTGACAGTCCCAACTGGTCCTTGGTACTGTCGAAAATGCGAAAGCCCTGAAACGAAAGGCAAAGTAGTAAGTGCTACTTTTTATTTTATTTCCACACACAAATATCAGCTATAGGGTGGCCTTATTTCCAATAATCAATTTGAGTTGGTAAATATATTGAAGAACACACTTCCGTTTAGATATATTTTATAATAAAGAGTAGATATTATCAGATACATACAATGTATGTTTGTATGTAAAGTGTATACGTATTTATTGCAACCTGTTATATTATCAATTAAGCAATGTTGTAGCAATATTAATAGCAATAATATATCAAGAGCATTCAGATGAAACTACTTTTACGGATCATGTCGCGGTTTATTTTGATTTCTACTAACTCGTCTTTTTTTAATTAATATCAGCCAGTGTTTGAATGTAGCCTCAGCTAAAGGAAAACCCCGACGCAATCGGGGATGGTAGGTTACTAGCTTTTTATTTTAATAATAGGCTTTTACCTATTCACTCTAGGCTTGTAGATACCCACATTATAATATAATCAAGCAAACTGTTCCAGTTCTTCGCTGTCCTTATTAAAAACAAAGAAGCAAATCGCTTAGACCCACATTATAATATAATCAAGCAAACTGTTCCAGTTCTTCGCTGTCCTTATTAAAAACAAAGAAGCAAATCGCTTAGTCCATACTGAAGGTACGTTCAAAACATAAGGGTGTGCACACGGCGTGCGTCTCGTCGTCCGATGATAGAATAGGGGAATGGTGGAATCCAGTCATGTAATTCCTGCGCAAACTCGCGCTGCATCGCGTAGAATACCGAGAGGCTGGCAACATTGCATGTGTTCTTGCTTTGTAAATTAGCCTCATAGCACGCATCTCCGCTAAGTCCAAAGTTGATAGTTATCATTTTGCAGCACCCGCCTATGAGTTTTAAAAAACTCGTTTCCGATCCGTGAGGAAATTATTGGGTAATACAAATACATGTATTGCAATACAAATACTAGGAAGGAACACAGCAATGCTTACACACTGTTGCTTGGCGGCAGAATATCTGACACTGCGGTGGTACCTACCTGGCCGGTCCCTTGTACAGCGAACCTACCACCTAGTAAGTTTTACAAGATATCACCGAAAAAGTTTTCATCGGATTCGCATATGGAAAATTCTGACAGTTGTGAATAGCCCCACTGAAGCTGTCCCGGTGTGAAGTACGATCGGACCTTCGATGACACACCAAGCTTTTTTGCAGTTACCTTGGCTTTGGATTCGATGAACTGCCCAAAATTAAAGTTCGAGGAAATTTCAACTCCCAACAAGAATGCATTCTGAAATGCAGGAGCCAAGATAAACAGACTCCTTTTGGCGGTGTCCAGATACGCTTGTGATTTGGTGGCGTACAATCTCACAAGATTAGCATCCCCCCATTCGGAGACAATCTGAAGTGAGAGATTAACACGCTCTACCATGGCCTCTCTCAGGCCAGATAACATCTTTACTGCCCAGACCACTCCACAATAGTGCTATCATCAGCATAGCCAATATACCCATAGATACCGGGCATATGTAGGTCATTTAAATGTAACAAAAAGAGGGTTGCGGAGAGATCATAGTCCTGAGGAACTCTGGCATTAGTTAACCATCGACAACAACTCGGGAGAGACCATTCAAGGGGGCTGCAAGGGAAATGTCAGGCGGAAGTGTTTGCGCTATTTAAGTAAGTAAAATACCTACACAAGAAGATCCGCAGCAGACAGATTCCCGCCAATCCCTTACGTTCGCTTAGGAAATCATTTTGCATTCCATGCGACGCGAGATCATTTTGCTCTAGGCATTCCATGCGACGCTAGTTCAATATACGCTCTGTAATCTTAAAGAGTATGGATGTTATTGAAATCTGCCGATTATTTAATGGATCGAAACGGCTACCATTTATGTCATGGGCTGTACGTGGGCAAGCTTCCAAAGCTTGGGTACTATTCCAGTTCTATATGAAGTTTTGAATGCTTTGCAGCACTCATGGTTACGGGAGGATTGGCTCAATAATAATTAAGACCTTTGGATACATAGGGATAATTACACAAAATGACATTTAACACCTGAGTCCTCCTGCGACCATAGGTGCTGCAAAACATTCCAAAGGTTGGAATAGTAAAACCCTAAATAACCGCGATATAATCCGTAAAAGTACTATAGTTGAATTGTAATGTGCAGCATTCGCGTAAATAAAAGAAAACATGCACACCAAGAGCGTTGTTTGAATGGAACACTTAAATTATTTGAGTTGTAAGCAGTCACACATAAACAGAAATCATTGTACAGAAATGCGAGTTGTGTCCATCGAAATCTGGCGCTTTGAAACGGACAGACACAGGCGGGTGGGCACACGTGGTCTGCGCCCTCTATATACCGGAAGTCAGGTTCGGTAACGTCACCTCCATGGAACCCATTGTGCTTCGACTTATACCACCAGAGCGGTATAATAAGGTATGACATGTTTTTATCCTTAAACTAGCTGAACCGCGCAGCACCGCCCGCGCTTTTTTACGTTTTTGGATGCCCGCATAGGCTTATTATGTGAATAAGACTCATTTTTAATAGTATTAGATACATAGGTACCTACTCGTCTTATACATAACCTCCTTTATTGAAGTCGGTTAAAAAACAGGGCCTATCTTTTATTGACCCTCTGAAGCACGGAGACGCTTAGAATGGAATTAAATGGTCACCCATCTATGTGATGACCTTGCCTTATGTTGCTTAACCTAGTATAAAAAGTATCCTATGTCCGTCTCCTGGTTCTAAGCTACCTGCTCACCAATTTTCAGCCAAATCGATTCAGCCGTTCTTGAGTTATAAATAATGTAACTAACACGACTTTCTTTTATATACGAAGTACTCGTTTAGAGATAGATTTCTTAAGTCCTGTCATCGGCAATATTGTGGTAAGGCCATATTGTGATATTTAATTATCGTAATGATTCTCGCAAGGAAACCTGCCGCGAAGTGCATGCTCTGGTACCATTACCTCGGAGTTGTCACCTTGGTATTTGCCGCGATAGTATTCACAGTGACGCATATCCTAAAGTGAAGTGTGGCTTTATAAGTAAGAGGACACACCTATTAAATTCTTTTGCATAATTCCGAGCAAAAGTTTTCATCTACGTTCGCTGGAGGCGCTTTATTACCCGCCGGGAACATGCCATGGTGATCACGGGTACGGGGGTCGTAACCTCGCCGCCGTCCTCGTAGTCGAGCAGCTAAGGGACCTACTTGGTGCTTAGCATGCCGTAAGGCACCTATTCAAACCGCACCCCTGCCTTGTCTCGGTCGATACCGACCGAACTCGGGCCAACTCAACTGTTCATCTCAGTCCGACTTGATCCGACTCTGTTTGACTTGTTCCTACACGGTCTGACTCGCTCTGCCTCAGGCCAGTTCGATGAAACTCTATAACAAGCTTTTATTTTATTAGATCCAGCTCGATTCAGATAAATTTTACTTTATACAACTCAATACATACTATTTGGTGGAATTTTGGTTAAACATAACCTTGGTTTCTTTCAAAACCTGCCCACGATGTTCCGGTAGTAAATCACTTCAGCATCATACTGGTTCCCAATTCCATAGATTTTATTAACTTGTCATCGAATGATTAAAATCTTACTATTGTTACTTACTTTACTATATACTTATAGAGCTATTATAAACCCATCCCAATTAATATTTGAAACAATATATTGCAACAACATAATATGCATTTTGTTTTCTTTCTTTAATATAAACTTCTTTGCTGTAAGCTACGAGTACATTTTGCACTTTGTTATAAAATATCGATAGCATTTGATCTAGTCATTGCACTAGCATATGAAAAGTCTTCTTATTTTTTATTTTATTTGGATGTAGTGCATTTACTTATAGTCACGTAGCTGTGTGAAAGAACCTGGTGGACCTAGGTTCGTTACGTACGTGTGTGCGCGTTGATATTCGTATAGACCTTGTATGTAGTAGTTAGGCAAGTAGTGCGAATAATTCGGAGGCAGCGGTTTTGGAACTAACCGTGGTCTATAGCCGCTCGTTCTATTGTACAATTCCGTGGGGGCTACATCGATATAATATATAAACTAGATTTGGTGTCACGGTTCAAAAAGTGGTAGCGAGAAATAGCGCCCTTGTGTCGCTATTTTTACAAGCCACATCCTGACAAAATTTATTTTTGCCGATAGGAGTGTCGCTACTGTCTATATGAAACTGTCACACTACACGTAATTAACATAATAGAAATGTTAGTTCACGTTTCCGCCACCAGCACAGATAAGTTTGCAACCTCCGCGACCACATTTTAGATGTCACTTTGTTCGTGAATGTTTATCTAGTTTATATATTATATCGATGGGGGGCTATAATGATGGTTAAAGCAGTCTCATATATTTTTGAATGACGCAAACATCACGATGATGATGTAAAGGCCGTGTAATATCTATACCCAATGCCACTTCAGACGGCTAATCCGTTGCCATATACATACATCTGATTATTTATGTATTTGCAGACATGTTACATCTGTCAAGAGATGGGAAAAACCCATCGGGCGTCTGCTGGCGCTTGTATGCAGTGCAACAAGTCAGGTACGTAACTTATCCACTTAATTTTGACGGTCTATTCCACTTTGATCACCTGGGTGATTAAAGTGGAACAATTTATTCCAGTTTGATCACCTCGGAATTAAATCACCTGGGTGATTTGAGCTGGGTGATTTGAGTGGAATTAATTATTCCACTTTGATCACCTAGGAAACAAATCACCTGGGTGATTTGAGCTGAGTGATTTGAGTGGAATAAATTAGTGGACTTTGATCACCTAGGAAAAAAATCACCTGGGTGATTTGAGCTGGGTGATTTGAGTGGAATAAATTAGTGGACTTTGATCACCTCGGAATCAAATCACCTGGGTGATTGGAGCTGGGTGATTTGAGTGGAATAAATTAGTGGACTATGATCACCTCGGAATCAAATCTTCTGGGTGATTTGAGCTGGGTGATTTGAGTGGAATAAATTTGTGGACTTTGATCACCTCGGAATCAAATCACCTGGGTGAACAGTGGCGACTACAATTTTTTTTTTCATTTTGTGTCTAAATCACCTGCTTTCCGAATTAAGTATAATGGAAATATTCAAAGTCAAATAGTGCAACAACCAATTTATTATTATAAATATATTTAAAATGTTAATTAACAAATATTAGTTTTTGAGACATATCACAATCACATTGGACAATCATAGAACAAATAATTAAAAGTATACGTATTTATTTTGTTCTGTGTGGACACACCTTCTTAGTACGCATGTACTGCAAGTGCATTGCGTATTTTTACTAGATATTTATTTAATATGCGTACGTATGGAACGCGTCAAATTGAGGAACTTTTTAATTGAAATTGCTTAAAAATTATCTTAACTTCTCTAGAAAATGACCAACCGATAGGTGGCCTTCAACAAGTGCTGTTTGGCAGTCATTTATAAATTTATCTCTAATTCTAGCCGGACTTCGTTTAGACGAAGACGAGCACTCTCATTGATCAACATTTTTTTTTTCAAGGACATGGTATAAAATGATGCATCTTTTTGCAATGCGTGCAGTAAGTGAATGATGTTGTTTTTTCGGCGATACACGGATGAGTTCAATTTATTTTAAATGTTTTATTTTATACTTTTTAACCATCGATATAATATATAAACTAGATAAACATTCACGAACAAAATGACATCTAAAATGTAGTTGCAGAGGTTGCAAACTTATCTGTGCTGGTGGCGGAAACGTGAACTAACGATTTTAGAATGATAATGACTTGTAGTTTGACACTTTCATATAGACAGTAGCGACACTCCTATCGGCAAAAATAAATTTGTCAGGATGTGGCTTGTAAAGAAATAGCGACACAAGGGCGCTATTTCTCACTACCACTTTTAGAACCGTGACACCAAATCTAGTTTATATATTATATCGATGTTTTTAACCATCGAAGACTGTAAAATTATCTAGGTAGGTTATCACATTATCGTCGACATAGTTTTTTCCATAATTCATATTTCTTCAGGAACAATTTATCCAGTCGTAATGAAATTTGCTTGGAATCATCATAGTAGTTTACTCTCTCGAATAAAAAAAAGAATCATCGAAATCGGTTTATATTTGTCAGATTAATTTATTTGAGAACATCAGTTTTATAGTTTTTACCAGATAAATTCCTACACATCAATCATGGATCTCCATGAAGTTCTAATCCGGTTGTGATAAAATTTATACAGATTCATTACAGTAGTTCCTTCTTGTGAATAATTGAAATTGGTAAATATTTGCCAGAGTTATAAGCATTTTTGTCCTTAAAAAGCGATAAAAACATCATCTTTTAGGCATTCCTCCATTTTTTTCTGAGTCGCTATTCTTGTTTTTTCAGAAACTACTACTTATTTGTAAGTAGTAAGAATAAGAGTTATGCGCGAACATACATGGAAAAAAAATGTATATATAGACGAATTGAGACCCCTCCTTTTTTAAGTCGGTTAAAGATTATACGGTAACCTTCGTCAGGATGCGTTACTAATGATTGTTTGAAACCTATAAAACAATCTATAAGTACTAATTAACCGCAAGCGAAACTGCGCGGGTTAGCTAGCTAACCCGCGCAGTTTCGCTTGAGGATAAACTTATAAAAAGTAGGTACCGATGCTTAAACATTGAATTTTGTAAATCCAAATGTAGGTGATTTAAAGACACAAAATTAAAAATAAAAATAGTAGTCGCCACTGTTCACCCAGGTGTTGATTCCGAGGTGATCAAAGTCCACTAATTTATTCCACTCAAATCACCCAGCTCAAAGCACCCAGGTGATTTGATTCCGAGGTGATCAAAGTCCACTAATTTATTCCACTCAAATCACCCAGCTCAAATCACCCAGGTGATTTGTTTCCTAGGTGATCAAAGTCCACTAATTTATTCCACTCAAATCACTCAGCTCAAATCACCCAGGTGATTTGTTTCCTAGGTGATCAAAGTGGAATAATTAATTCCACTCAAATCACCCAGGTGATTTAATTCCGAGGTGATCAAAGTGGAATAAATTGTTCCACTTTAATCACCCAGGTGATATCACCCAGGTGATCAAAGTGGAATAGACCATTTTAACGGCCAATAGCCATGCTATAGAACTTCTTATTTTGAACAAAAGCTTATGGGAATAACAATAACTGCGATACTTTTTATTATCACCAACTGTTAAATCTATGTGCATATTTTTAGAGACTAGCAGGACGTTTCTTTGATAGTAAGCGACACGCTGTACATCCCACAACTGCACTACACGTGTGCAAGTCTAGCTCGCACGTGATCAGATTTTTTTTTCAGTATTTTTTCGAAGTGGCCTCGGTACATTTCAGTATTTTTTCGAGGAAACCCCGGGTTCTTTCGTAAAATTTAATCTGGTCACACTGGCCCCGTAATTTCACCAGTATCCTTCACACGGAAACAGCGCAGGCGCAATGCAATGCAAAAAGTACACAAATTGCTGCTTGGCGGCACAATATCTCTGCGGTTGTAACTACCTTCAGGCTAAGCTCGGCGTTCGGGGTCGAAAACTACGTCATACAACCATCGGTCAACTATAATGAGCCCTTCGACGACAGGTTCAAAGGCAAGGCACTGAGGGACACCTTGTCTAGATCCCACTGGAGAATCCAGGTTCCTCTCTCATGTGCCGATGCCACAGCCGCGGGGATTTTAGTGGTTAAGAATCCCACATACCCCGGCGGACCTCCTACAGGGTCTCGGGACCTATTTAAGGTTTCCCCCACGAGACCAAAAATATCCTGCTGGACGAGACTTTGACCTACTTAGTAATTTTTGTCTTACTAGGCTGTAAACAACAATTCCACGTGACGTGTGCACAAGGTCTGGGCTTGCTCTGCGAAGAGGCTGGGAACTACCTGGACAACGTGAAGTATTGCGGATACTGTCAACACCACTACAGCAAACTGGTTAGTCCTGGCCCTTGTTTATTTTAAATGTTCTTACTTCCACGCCACATTATATTTATAGATTGATTGAAGAAGATATTGATTTTGCTATGTTTTATAACGCTACGGAAGCTGCTTAGATTATTATAAGCAAGTAACTTCTGAGAGCTGGGGAAGTAAGTACCTTCACCTTTCAAAACTTCGTTGCCGGATGACGTCATCTTTGTTCCTGTGATAACTGAAGCTATCCGCGCTCTATGAGAAGGCGCTATGCCCACAGCTGACGGGTGCCCGTTTCGTTTATTTTGCTGCCAACGCAAGGATTCCTGTGTTACTAATAAACTAACACGCTTTGCTATCCATTGTTGCATCGCTACTTACAAACAGATGGGGTTGAGGTCAAGTTAAAAAAAATCTTCACAGAATCACAAGCAAGTGTATGGGTCATCAAAATTAAAAACTTCTTTTCTTATCGTACAATGGGTTGCTCAAACCTAGACTAGAGGGAATTACGAAAACATCGTAATGGGAATTTGCTGTCTACATGAATCGTGACTGCGACTCATACCTGTGATTTGAGGTTCAGACGGTTTTTTTAAAAACTCGTCCATGTTATACACCTAATCATTACAATAAAATCTAACCTGAACACAATCCAGATTAGATTTTATTGTCCACGGTTGTATGTTAGCCGAGTTTGGGTTACACTACAGCTGTAACAGATATATAGCCGAGCGTGGCTTATCTCATTTATAATAATAACCTGGTACATTGCACACGCTGCCATCTAATACCACACAAGGCACACCCTGTAATATAGCAACTAGACAACTGACCCAAATACATATAATTATCTGTTCACGAACAAAAAATATTTTCCTGGATACAAAACTAGTCCACGACCTTTTTCGAGCGTGTCTGGATAACACCAAAGAACCTGTCACTACTAACTCTTTTATCAACTCTTTTTCAAATCAGATGCATGATATTATTCTATGTTACTTTGAGCATCAAGGCAATACTTCAATCACTTAATTAAAAATATAGAGTGTGATCAGTGACTGTACGCTGCTACTGCATGAAATAGAAATCTCTTGCTTTATTTTAAGACGACATTGCGTCTATTCATGATTGTAATAATTATCATTATTATACTAATAATTTTCAATGATTGAATGCCCATTTCTCCTGGATTAAAAAATTTTGTTATAATGGATTTTGTAAGCAGTCAATCATTTTCCCTATAATCTCATTTCAAATTCAAATTATTTTAGGTACTAACTCATACTTTCATACTTACATTATATCCATGCATCGATATAATATATACTAGATTTGGTGTCACGGTTCAAAAAGTGGTAGCGAGAAATAGCGCCCTTGTGTCGCTATTTCTTTACAAGCCACATCCTGACAAATTTATTTTTGTCGATAGGAGTGTCGCTACTGTATATGAAACTGTCAAACTACAAGTCATTATCATTATAAAATCGCTAGTTCACGTTTCCGCCACCAGCACAGATAAGTTTGCAACCTCCGCGACCACATTTTAGATGTCATTTTGTTCGTGAATGTTTATCTAGTTTATATATTATATCGATGTATCCATGTGTCTATAATTATTACCTACATAATTCATAATTTTCCCTATTAACCCTGCTTTTATACATACAGCTTAAATACCTGCCGTTTACTTTAAAACTTGTAAAATATTACGATGATACAACGCCCATCTGTGTGATGCTTGGATTATTATTTGATCTAACATTATATTAATGAAGGTTTACTTAAGAATAAGATTGCAAATTCTGGCTCATAATCTCACACATCCTTGCCACACATACCGCTATACCTGCCATAGGATAGCAGGAATTTAAATTAAACTATGTTTAATTTATTATATCTTCGAGTAGGTGCAGCGATTTAAACTTTGAGGCTTTTTATGGTGTAATATAATACGCTTGGGCGCATTGCTACCTCGCAAATCAAACTTATTTTAAACGAATAGATTATTAAGGTAATTAAATCGGAGTATTACTTTAAATTTCCACCAAGTTATAAATAAATCGTTTATTAACAAGATTTACAAGTTTACTTATAATACGTGTCGGTGTCGTTATTTGCACAGATAACACCTGTAAATAAATATTCGTTAAGCTCGTCGATCGATCTATTTCAGTCAAATTTGTGAATTAAATAAAATCATATTTCAATGTTAAAAGTCTCGGAAATCAATACTATAATATTTGTTGAAGATGCATATAATTTTCAATTAGTTCATTGTTTCTCATTATGCGATCGAGACGCGGCGCTTCTAATCCTTGCGTAACGTCGCCCGCATATTTTGCATGAAAATTGATTTATTCATTCATTATCATTTTTTGTAGTTCACCAATCATGATGTCACCGTCATCGCAAAGGTACTAAAACATTTCATACTATAACAATTGGAAGTCAAATATAACGTATATGGAATAAAAATAAATATTAGCGTAAAGTTAAGTGTCCGTACGTAGAAGCTTATCAATTACTGAATAAAATATCCTGTTTCACGAGCGGTGTTAGCGCAAATCCGTTACAATTTAACACTGTTAATATTGTTTGTGAAACGTTGATTGTGCAGAAAAAAGGCGGCAACGTAAAGACCATACCGCCATACAAGCCCGTGTCGCACGACAGTCAGTCGAGCGACTCCAGCTGCGAGAAAGAGGGGGAAGCGTCACCCATGGCTAGCGGGAGCGGGACGCCGACGCACACGGCCAAAGCTAAAGGGGTATGTGTGTGCACTGTGTGTGAGTTCAATCTAAATTCAATTGCTTCATGCCCATTTACATTTTCGATGTAGAGTTTCCTATTAAATATATCACGCACACTCACATAGGGCCGTTGCGTTATTACCGCTTAACTAGCCGTATCTGTATGTTTGTTTGCAGCCTGGACGCAAGTCGGCGCACACTGCCACTGTGGTGGCAGGGAAAAACACACCAAACTCTGCAAAGGCACCGGCGAACACAGGGCAGCCCACGGGTGAGTTATTGCTGTTGGAATAATAAATCACTGCACAGCATATCTTTATTACAATCAATTTTTATTTATTTATTCACTCTTCGCACTCGCATAAAGCGAGTCGCTTTATCGCACTTTAGCAACAGAACATGTGAAAAAATAACAGTGGTTTAAAATATTATTTTGAAATTGGCTTTTTAAGTACCTATAGTGTTCAGTATGTTTGTTTTAAACGAAGGTTAATGATGACATATAATTTGAATTTGATATATTGTCAAGTCGTAGGCACAGGCACCTTAAAAATTTCGCGATAGGCTCTTTCATTAAAAAGCATGAATGTTGGCTTTATATTTAAAAGTTTTTATTAATAGATAGATAGACAATTCTTTATTGCGCACAAAAAACAGATACTAAAAGAAAAGGTACAAATTAATAAGACATCCAACAATGGCCGGCCTTATCTCCTATGGCCTTATGGCCTGATCTCTTCCAGGCAATCTTTCAATTGAATTTATGCATTATAAATCACGGTTTATTTAAGATGTTATTTTCCTTACGTTTCGAATGCTTTGCAGCACTCATGGACACGAAAGGATTGAGGTGTTGAATGTCCTTATATCAAAATTATCCTGGTGTACCATAAGGTCTTCTTAGTTATTATTGTGAGTTCGATCTACTTGCAGTTTCGCTTGATTTTAGATTTCATATATTCCAGCCTATGGTAACACTCAGCCATCTTCTCTATTGATATCCGGAGGTTTTTTTTTTATCTCAATGGACTTGCGAGTCATCCTTGGAAAAATCGGCGTTCATTAGCGAGGATTTGAGATTTTTCAATTATAATAGCGGGTGCGGCCCTGAACGTGTTCGCTGACCTGCAGACGTCGTACAGCGTCGGTGTTTCACATCATCTATATGTCCTTGAACACGAGTTATATTGCACCACCAGCCGTTCTGCCATTTTTTTCTCCACTAAATCAACAACAACTTTAAAATATTTTAATGACGTAATTCTATTAGATTTGACATTGCACTTCATTCGGTTTCAAACATTATTAAATTATATAGAGGACACCGTTGCTTCTTATGCGTTCTGACACGACGGGTCTACCTAAGTTAGTGACCGATGGTATAGGCGGAAAATTACATCACTCGTCAGACAAAAAGAAGCCGTCGCCATCGCGCCGGGGCTCCTCAGCGGGGGAAGCGGGGTCGGGCAGCAAGACTAGCACACCGGCGCCTTCGCCGCAACACTCCACGGACGCATCGCAGGCACAGACCGGCAAAGGTAAGGCGGATTTTCTACCACAAATGTGCTGGCTAAGCAGTAAGCGAGGTCTAAGCTAAGCTACAACAATCTGCTGCACTCATTAACGTCAATTAAAGGTAATTATCATTAATTAAATTCTTGAAATCTGATTATTCAATATTAAGACAGTAGAGATATTGACTATCTTGTTCTTAATAATGGAACATAAGCATAAACAGTTATGAGAGTTGAAATAATCAGGTTTAAAAAATATGGTTTAATGTTAATTAAAGCTAATTGATGTTTGTGAATGCGGCAATATGCGACCGTTTCCACTAGTACTAAATGATGTAGCGGAGCGGGTAAGATATGCTGTGCGAGGTAGCTGTGCGTATAAGATGCACAACTTGAGCTAAGCGATGCATCGATAGTAGGGGAGCGGGGAACGGTGGTGGCTGTTCTGCAAATAGCTACATCATTCACAAACCCCTAGCTCACGTCCTTAGTTTCCATCCTTAGCACGCATCCCTTAATATAAACATAGTTTCGATGAACCTTTTTTCACCAGACCTCAGGCTGTGGTCTCCTATAAACGCAATCAGCCATGAGCAACGACGCTGTAAGCACGCCGTACGCCGCGCCACGATGCTAACTATAGAAATGTACTGTTGTGGTCTCATTCACACGCTGTCGTCGGCGTGTGGACCTCGTAGACGGCATTCAAACTCAGCGCCGCGTCTCTAGTTATTTTTAACCATTGCAACGTAACGTCAACGACGCGTTAGTACAAAATAGCGAAGTTTGTTGTTTGTCGACAGCTATTGTGGATGAGATGTCGTCGTTCGCTGCTAAAATGTAGTGACCGCTGACGGTGTGCCTGGTGTTTAGGCGTCTATCGGAACATTTACGCTAAAGTCGGACGTCACGTATAGCCTTTAATAGGAGACCGTAGCCTAAGCTAAGCTTTAAGAGCGATCCTATTGGCGAGTTCGAAACACATCGGAAGCTTAGTAGCTACGTTGCCTTTCTGATGAAAACAGCAAAAAGTGAACTCTTCTAAATACATGTTGCATTATTAAGATGGATATATGTAGTGTGTTTGATTACATGGCTCTTAATAACGTCGACCTGTCTTGTTCTGACCCTTCATTATGACCACTTTTCTCACTTTCCAAACAGCGTCTTCATCAGGTGGGTCGACGCCGGGGAACGGATCGAAGGTAGCTCCGCCTGCAGCGTCACCCAGCTCCAACAAACCCGTGGAATCAGTTGGCGTCATCAGCTCCGTGGCTTCGGCATCCTCCATTTCATCCATTTCCACAATCTCGACAATACCCAGCAGGTAAGTTATCGCAGCACAAATATAAGTGAATAAAAACCCGTGTCTCGAAGCTCGCTCTGGTACAGTGACTGAGGCAAGGGTTATCATCATCATCAGAAGCCGAAAGACGTTCACTGCAACAAAGGGGACCCTTCGAAGGGAGGGTTTGCCATAATTCTTTCGCTTGGCAGGCGTCTTGGGGATCGCAGTATAGATGGTAGGTAACCCAATAGAAAGAGAAAAAGAGTCTTCATTTTGTCCCTTAGTCGCCTATTACGTGACACCCAACGGGAAGAGATGGGTTATACCTATTGGCAAAATTACCCCTCTCGCAAAATTTAAACCAACACACTGACAGTCATAGGTGTCAAACCTATAACACCCCTCGGGTTGGTTGGGGGTTAAAAAGCGACGTCAAAACCTGTGTGAACCTAATAAAAATAGAGTAAGAATGTATTTTTTATTCTAATAGCGGGTCGGTCTCCACGTCAGTGGTGCAAATACCTCCTCCGAAGGCATCATACCAGGAATCTGTGATTACAAACACAGAGGCAATCGACACGAAGCAGACAAAAAAGAGGAAGGCTGTGTCCGCCGCGAATAACCTCAACACGCCGGTCGACTACGCTGCCACACCGCCGCCATCCGGGGTAAACTATCCTTAGACGAGCTTTTAGACACTCCACCGAGTTCACAGACCTATGTCAAATTTAGGGTCACATCGAATGCTAGCGAGCCATTTGATTGGCTGTCGAATATTGTAAAAAGAAATTAATTAGTATGTTATGGTTTAAAATGTCCTAAATATGTTTAACAGATGTGGCCGTCCCATTACAATAGTAATCTTGTCTAAATGGTCGTTGTAGCCCAACAGACACATTTTATCGGTTTTAGACGGTTTTTGTGTCATTGTCTGAGTGAACCAAAGAATTATGATACTTATGATATGATAAAAATATCAACATAATTTTATACACTCGAAATAAAGATATTTCAACAAGTATTTGAATGATTGAAATATTTGAACTGTTGTCTTTAATTTTCACATCCTTAATAATACCTATCCACAAAACAAGATCTTTAAATTATAAATCAAGTACGCTGTTCATTTCATATTTGGAGCGTTTGGAAGCTTATTTATTTTAACCTTTTTATGTATAGAAACTGAACTTCAAACTAAGATTCATGAGACCTACCTTCCATATTGACATGGTTTATTCATATCGTAATAGAAAGATTGGTCAGAAAGATCTTCTAGAACTGGTGAGCAGGCCATGCCATGGGAACATAATATTATTTCTCTATTCTAGAAGCTTTATTCCGTGTACCTCCCTCGGAAAATAAGTCGGACGATATAATACCACAGTTAAACGAGATGGCTTCGTGACGATTTTACAAACAACCTCTAAGACCTAAATTTTTCCTATACTCATTTTGGTCACATATTACATTGGTCACGCGCCTTAGAGGTCGCATATTATATTATTAGTAATACACGACACCATGACGTTGACCAACTACTGCGGCAGATCGACGTGCGAGTTACCTAATGTCCGGTGAAGCTGTAATGGCCATCTGCGGCCAACAGCGTCTATCAGTCCCAAAAAAAAAAAACAATTCAAATAATATGTAATAATATTGAGGCTATTTACGGCTAAAATTTCAAACATACGTTAACTAAAATTAAAAACATAGTTTTATCGGCCAGTGCACCTAAATAGTCATTTGATGTCAAATATTTACACTTAACTACTTGCTAGTCTGTGAACGAACATGCCAATACTTATATCATGTGTAATACTTTGGTGTGTACAACATCTTTTGGTGCTTGGTAGGATTAGTTAAGTTCAAAGACATTTAACTGCTTAGGAATTTCCTATGTATTTAACTTTTCGGGTGTGTTCCATACTCAGGATTACAGACGGTGTCGCTATCATAGGCTAATAGGAATTTCTCATGGACACCCGTTGGTTGGTTAGATACCCTGGGTCTACACATATGGTCGTGGGTTCGATTCCCAGGACAAATTTTTGTGTGCATGAAAATGTCTTGTGTCTGTGTGTTACTATCTATATAAGTATGTAATTACAGAAAAGTATATAATGTATTTGTATTACTGGTCTTGTTACGATAGTACGGGCTCTGCCTAGTTTAGGATCAGCTGGTCGTATGTAGATAGTCCCTGGATATTATTATTATTATATCCAGGTCTCGGAGTCGGGCTCGCAAAGCGGCAGCGTATGGGAGAACCCTCACATTCAGAACGATGTTCAGATGGATTCCGTCGATAAAGTCATTAAAAAGGTCAGACATGTCAAGAACGATGCCTGTTCAACAATACGTCCAAATTACAGCAAGCCCTTTTGCATAGAGTTCATTGAGTAAAACCGAGATAGGGCTTGAGAAAAATTATGGACATGTTATTGTATTGGTAATTTTTGATTAGACTAGAATAGGTATGCACAATGTGGAGTCGCCGGTAAATTTATAGATTTTTGCTTATTAATATCTCGTAAAGTACTTTACGAGGTATTTTTAGTACACTGACGGCAGTGTGTGCGTGAACGTGGCACTTGCAAAAAGCTTCTCTGTGTGCGTAAAATTATAAAAAAACATTGTTTGAAGCAACTCATTGCTTAGACAACCCGAATATACACTTGAGACTTTAGTTATTAAGTCTTATATCGAGTAATTTGTCCAGCTGCTATGCCCTTAAGTAATGTTTAAGCACTGCTGTTTGGTGGCAGAATATCTGACACTGCGATGGTACCTGAATATTACAACAATAATGATTACGTAACTTGAGTGTATTATTATTATTCAGTGATGTTTAGTTTCTTTTTTTTACACTAATGACGCATTTGATATTAAAATGTTATGAAGAACAATGAACTATAATGATAGCTGGAACAAGTTTTTTTACGTCGTTTATTAGTAGGGACAAGGAAGGTTATGGAAATATTATATTTTATAACTACCTGTAAATATGGTAAACACCATTAGTTTGATTTCAATGAACAGTACAAGTATCTCCTGAGAATATTCATTTATATTTTTGCCGGGTCGATTCCCACCATGTGTCTGGGTGTTACTTATATATTTAAGTAAGTATGTATAAGTATTTACAAACGAAAAGTATATAAATATTAATAACAGTTGTCTGGTTCCCATTCTATTTTGGTGGCTATTAATTTGGCCCGGTAACCACCGGAACGCACTTCGACCCAGCTGGATCCATTGTGCCTGCCCTAGCCCTTACTCTGTTGTCGAAGAGTTCCTTAAGGTACCCCGCGATTGCGACAGCTTGGAGCTGTACATAATCATCTGGTGTAGGATAGGCTACTTCCAGATGACTCAATTTACGTCCTGCAATAACGTCGCACCCACACAGTATGTGTAATATCGACTCTTGCATCTTCACAGAATCTGCAAATATCTACCACACTTAGCCTCATTCTTTGTAGGTGCTCGTTGATGCCACAATGGTCCGTGAATGCACCCATTAGGTGCCTGATTTGTGATCTATTTAGGTTTAATAATTTAGGCCCATAGTCCACCGTAGTGCTGGCGAAAGTTTTGGAGTGATTTACGCTAATCGCTTCCCTCCATTCTTTAGTTTGTTCATCCCTAGCATTCACATATAATGCTAGTAGTATGTTCCATTCGGAATCCCTACAAATGGTTAAGAGCCAATTAGATGTCTTTGTGAGCCGGCCCTCGCTAGTTCATCGGCCTTCTCATTCCCCTCGACACCTTCATGTCCAGGTACCTGAACCCAGATAAGGCTGACGTTATTGTCTACCCAGGTTGGTTGTCTGGTTGCTGTAGTGCAGGCTCTGCCTAGTTTGGGATCAGATGACTATGTGTGAATTGTCCCAGGTTATTATTATTATACAATACAGTATGTTACAAAAACCCTGTTAGATCACTCGGTGAATCAATATAATAAATACGTGTGTAACTAATGTGTTGAATATATCATATTATTTTCCTCATGTGTACCAGTGATACAAGGTCGAATTCGTATTGCGTTTTAGCTACATACTTTATAATCGTTCAGCGTTTTTAAACCAAGGGGTTTTGATACAAATAATTTATAATCCTGATGGGGTCTTATGGAAAAAAGAACCTATTTTTGATAGACAGTCGCCACGTTGTTAGCCGGATTAGTTACAGTATTGATATAAAATGGTCCATGTAGTTTGTTAGAATTTGTAGGGATTTATTGTTGTTGGGCAGAATACACAATTTGTCAGAAAAAAATGTGAATTTAAAACGTGTCTATTCAAATTGGTTTATCATACGCCATAAAAATGTTTATACAATAAAATACGTTAAATAAATATAAGTTTAAATCTGTTATAAATTGTGATATTGCTGCTAAGTTATCAGTTTTAGCTGATAACCCTATTTAACAATACGTGTAATAACCCTACATAACAATGCAAAACAATGTGTCGATCAGGCAATAAAGCAAACAGAAGACATATTAGACTCACTCTAATGTAGTGTCACTAGGTATTCCTAGTTGCGTCGCATTATACTACAAAGTTTGTAAATTTGGTTGGTTTGTTGGTTTTTGCAATTAGTTGTATGATATTTTACTACATAATTTAATTGCGCTGTGTGATTATGTTTTCACATATTATGGTTAAGGTCCGGAAAAATAGGGAAATCTTCGAAACATCCGTACGTATAATGCGCAGATTTTAAATCTTCGTTACGCTTTTATTCCCGTATTGCTAGACTTAGGGCGTAAACATAAATTTTGAAATTCTCTGTTCGACGTTATAAGACGGAACATGGTAGTTATTAGTAATTTTCATGTCAGGCTTGTAAAGTAATCATGTTAACATGTGTGTGACCTGAGCCCGCCATTTTCAGCCACTAGTATGTTTATGACTCAGGCGAAAACTGAAGGAGCTGACAATGCGGCGGTGACGTCACACTTTTCTTCTATGGTCCCAGCGCCGCCGCCGCCTCCACCGCCCCCGGTTCACAGTCCAGCGTCACAGCCCAGCCCTAGGTAAGCATTATTAATTAAGTAATGCCGCGTTTGGTTTATCATCGAATAAAATCAGTAACTGGCGTGCGTTGTGGTTATAATTAGGATAAAAACAAGTGACAGGAGACACGCCGACGGGACTATTTGACATTGGTTCTATGACCGATAAGTTCTGTAACTTTGTATCCCGCTGAATATTCGCTTTTTATTTTGGTTGTTTACATACTTTTCTGATAAAATTCGAAACGTATCGTATCTTAGGCATCCTATCGTACACCTGAAGGTTAAATATCTGAGCTCGACACTGGTGATTCTACATAATTGATCCTCGCTTACAAGTCATTGTTGTGGGATAAATGGTAGAAAAAATTCTTGATAAATGGTAAAAATTGTCATTTGTAATGTCGTCACTGTCGCGGTGTCCTGTTGAACCGAAACTGATTTTTAAATGCAGCATTGTATATTATAGTTATTTTTAAAGTGTGTATAAATATGTATAGTCAACCTCAATATTCCTACTGAAGTTGGTATTTCTCCACAGGCACCTCCCAAGTCCAATGCCTGGTCCTAGCGGCATGAATCAAATCTCTAATATACGATCTCCGTCACAACCTCAGGTGAGTTGTCTATAGAATATTTATATTTTACCAATAGGTACCTTTTTTTTTTTTTTTTTTTTTTTTGAGGCGGGGGAAATCTTCGAAAGATCCCCGGGAGCTGTGGGGCTCGACCGGGGTATGTGGGATTCTTACCCACTAAAACCCCCGCGGCTGTCGCATCGGCACATGAGAGGGGAGACCCCAGGGCTCTCCGGTGGGATCTGCACCAGGGGCCCCTCAGTGCCTTGCCTTTGAGCCCGCCGCCGGGGGGCGCATTGTAGCCCCCCGGGAACCTGTCACGGTGCTCACGGGGACGGGGGTCGCAACCCCGCCGCCGTCCTCCTCGGAGTCGCCGCCGTACTCAATGGACGCTCAAGGGGTACCAACCAATAGGTACCTTTTTTTTTTTTTTTTTTGACGCGGGGGAATTCTTCGAAAGAACCCCGGGAGCTGTGGGGCTCGACCGGGGTATGTGGGATTCTTACCCACTAAAACCCCCGCGGCTGTCGCATCGGCACATGAGAGGGGAGACCCCAGGGCTCTCCGGTGGGATCTGCACCAGGGGCCCCTCAGTGCCTTGCCTTTGAGCCCGCCGCCGGGGGGCGCATTGTAGCCCCCCGGGAACCTGTCACGGGGGTCGCAACCCCGCCGCCGTCCTCCTCGGAGTCGCCGCCGTACTCAATGGACGCTCAAGGGGCCCACACCCCGAGCGTCCAGCGACTCCGAAGAACCAATAGGTACCTACTCTAACCCATTACTCTTCTTTAGCCGGAGTTAGAAATAGCGCTCAGTGAAAAGGCTCACTCAAAAAAAAAAAAAAAAAAAAAAACATTCGAAGCCCCATATAGAAGACCGCCGACTAATGACCTTGACCTTAATGAGTGATTGTGTTGCTGCGGTAATATTACTGTAAGAAAAGTCTGTGGCGGCTTAGGAACTTCGGTTTCGTCCTTTAGCTAGTGCAGGGATTCCTCTGATTGGTACGCTAGTACATTTATCATCTGCGTACTCACCGGAGACCGGAGGCTTGTACGTGTTTTGATAGTCAAACTGTCAGTTTTATCTATACATTTCTCACCAGCGCTCCTAGCGGTATCTATCAAAAACTAGTAATATGTACAGGAGAAAACTGACAGTTTGATTAATATCGTAAACTATCAAAACCCGTACTAGACCCGCAGATAGGTTACCTGTCCAGCCACTATCTTACGTTGATAAAATTCTTATCTAGGATATTATATAGAGAAGCCGAATCTTTACTTTTTAGTTTTGTTTGTGTCAGATCATTTCGAATAGAAAATTGCGCTTGTGCATAGTTTTACTCGGCGACGGCTTTGCATTGACACTAATGATGATGACCGCTTCGACCGCTTGATAGAGCTTTCATAGGTACACGTTTATTTTCATCATCACTAAAAATTGTACTCAAATTACTGAGAGTACAACAAATCCTTCCTATTAGGCGTTGTCATTCATCACAAAGCATACGAAATTTAATAAGTTTTCAGTTCTATTACTGCCGCACTCGCGAACGACCATTAGTGGTCATTATCACTAACACAGTTTTAGAAATTGGATTATTTCGACACTCGTCTAGCCAATTAAGTAAAACATTATACCCACTAACTGTGAGAAGAGGTAAACATAAACGTCTCCAAGAATTGAAATATCAGATTAATAAAATTTTATTTTTATTGAAGTGCACCATCAACTGCCCATTATGTTTCTCTCTCTCATTTTCTAGTTAGGTTGCCTGGAAGAGATTGCTTTTTAGCGATAAGGCCGCCTTTGTACATCTATCGATATCTTCAACGTATTGTTCAATTTACATGTAAGTTTTGGTGTACAATAAAGTGTATTTATTATTATTATTATAATTATTCAATAAATTGGCTAAATGAGAACTAACGCTAATTTTACAACGTTTGTAAGTGCGGTAGTTATGACATTTTAGGTTGACCTCTAAAGTATGTGGTGGGTCACCCCCTTCCCTCTAATATGGTTGAGGGGAGTGATGGCTGCTGCTCGGGTCAACTCGTGCGGGGGTGCTGCTTGGGGGGACTGGTCCGACTACTATCCCTTTGGCCTCTTAGTTTGTTGTAATTTTTGCCGTAATTAATTGTTTTCTTCTTTTCTCCCTTGCTTTATGTTTCGTAAGGCAGGACACACTATCGCTAATGTTGATCCAATTGTAATAGGACAAACAATGTTTAAAATAAAAGTGAAAAAATGACAAGCTGCTGAGTTTCTTGCCGGATCTTCTCAGTTGAGGCCTCGTTGTGATCCGGTGGTAGCTTTTAAAAACTTGACCAATCAAAACATCGATATACTAAAAACAAGATAAGCAGTCACGAACAAAATTACATCGAAAATTTGGTCGCGGTTACATACTTACACAACTATACACGTAGCTAGAAATTGTAGAAAATAGTTTTAAATAATTCGGAACGTCGGACTAATAGAAGCCTTCACATGTAGTAATAAAGTCTAATTCTGTAGGCAGTAATGTTGGCACATAAAACCTTTACATCGGAGACAAAGAAAAATCAATAAAATCGCCAACGCGATACGAAAAAAGTTGTGGTTTTGACTTTAACAAAAATATATTCATTTAAAAGAAAATCTTAACCTTTTCTTTAATAAGGTTCAAATCAATTGCAGACAATTTGGCACTCACACAATTTTGGAGCTGAGAAATGTGTAACATTGTGTGTGTACTGACTTACCAACTTATCCGTGCTGGTGGCAAAAATGAGAACTAACCTTTTTACTATGGTAATGACGTGTAGTTTGACAGTTTCGTATAGACAGTGGCGACACTCCTATCGGCAACATTAATTTTGTCAGTCTCTGCATGGCAGTTGCGAACTACTAGCGGAGAAAATATCAAATAAATAATTTTTATTTCGTATTATAATGATATCTTACTTATTATTTAAACTAGCATATATAAATATTAAATCGATCAATTGTAATTACGAGTATTGACGGTAAAATAATAAATCGATTAATCGTAATTATTGTCGATGCTTTATTGTTTTTGTTTACGATAATATATATTGCGACTTGCTGCCGTCCCGTCTATCACAGATAGCTTGCCGCATGCAATCATTACACACAGAGAATGTTTACGTCACTAGCATATAATTATTATGTTGCCGTGATAAAATCAGATATCAGTTGATACTTTCTTATTATTTAATGTAGATTTTCACTTTTGTTTTAAATTTTTTACTCAACCTGTTCTCAACGCCTAGCTGTTTCTCAAATTTTCAATAGGAATTACAATCTAGTAATATCAAGCAATCAGATGAGCAACATAACTCAGATTAAAGAAGTCTCTGTTAGTTATGCGTGCTTGAGACAAATATCAGGTTTGAAAGATTTTGAAACGGGCCTAAGAGATAGTTTCCTAAAATCTTTGTTTACTTATAACTCGTGGCCTATTTGGTGTAGTGATGGCCGATTATTACTAAAAACTAATCGAATCAGTCGATTGTTCAGTTTAGTCGATAAAAGTCGATTACAATCGATATTAGTCGATTGTTAACGACTAACTGCGTGCGGCGGCTGACAATGACTAACACGGCTACTCGTGTCAACTTTAATTATTATTTTGTAGCGCAGCGCACCTATTACTATACTCTTATGTACTACTAATTCAGTAATTACAAAAAATGGTGCGGTGGGCGTGCAATGCGCTACTATTCAATAGTTATAAGTCAGTGCGCCACTACTTACGTAATAAAGTAATATAACAATCGACTCTCCCGCAAGCACCGCCCCGCAGATTGTACTGTGCGTGAATTAGTAGTTAGTAGTTCGTCGAGTGTTATTCGAATAATCATGGTGAGAAACTACTAAATCGACAATCGAATGAATCGAATGCGAATTAGCAATTTTCGATTCAGTCGAATGCTTTTTTGGCAACAAGGGCCCATCGCTGCCTAGCTCGAGCTAGGCATTCGCTTAGTGGTAAGCGACACACCTGCCCCACTTACTGCTATATCCCCGTCACCTGTGACAATTTTTAAGCCAAAATTATTTTATACGTTTATTGATTATGAACCGCATCTATTAACTGCCCGAGCATTTAAAACTAACCGGGAATATGAGCAAGTACTATGGAATGTGAAATTAAATTGATAAACTTATTCAATAGTATATAACAGTAGCTCAAGATTTCAATGGTGTGAATGAGGCACTAGTGCGCACTAATGCGTGGGTTGTGTAGGGCGGGAAGGGTGAACGCGACGGGCCTGCCTCGCTGCTCGTGTCGGTGCCCTTGCCCTCCACCAGCCATGGACTCAACCTCTCCGCGCACTCACAGGTTCATTATCTACCGGTGAACACCTATGCCTTATTTCTGTAGCTTATAAACAAATAGTCTGATTGATTATTCCTATGGTTTTCTTAGGCTTCGATCCCAGGGAGAGAGATCTGCGCTCAAATAAAATCTAGGAAATTGTAATTGTATAGCAAAAAGTTTTAGACCGCTCGCTGTGGAATCGACGTCTAATGGTTATTCAGCATTAAACTTAATGGTAGGATTTAGAGTATGTGTCTCAAGGAAGTTGGCCACATCGTCTACAGTTTGTTTGTTACTCAATATAAGCTAGTGCAAACCCAGCTGCTGGTAAGTGGGGATGCAGTCGTGGGAGGTAAATCGCACTAGCTTATTAACAACACAAGGACTAACTACCGCACTTACTATCGTTAATTAGAGTTAATGATCCTTAATCCAGTTAATACTTTATAGTAGAGATAGTGGAGATATACTTTATAGAGAGATTATCTATTACGTACTCTATGATGGAAAATAAGCATAAACGGCTCCGAGAGTCACAAAAGTTAGATCATAAAAATGGCTTAATTACAATTAACGATAACTGACGTTTGAGAGTGCGGCAGTAAGCCTGTGTCAGAGGAATCTATCTGCCGTCAGCAAAAGGGACGATCGGCGGTCCCGTAGCTGATAGCGTAGCCACTATTCACAAAGCTTCCGTTCGAAGCTGCACTTAAAAGTGACGTTGCTTAGCTATGCTTTTCTGTAAGGTGGAATTACCTTATCGGGATACTTACAATTATGGGTGTTACCACCGTGCCCTTTCTTAATAGGAAGGTTTAAATATAATTTACTCTTACTATTATAATGCAAAATTTGTTAAAATGCACACAAATCGAAGTGGTCGCATCTCGCTGTGTGTCACCTATCCCAGACGTATACTCCAAGTCCTACTTAACTTTTTGGTTTTTGAATTGTGTCTGCACAACCATCATCAATATAATATGTAACTATTATATCGGTGATTATCGATATTGTCTTTTTTTAATTTCTATATTATGCACTCTAGGCACTCCCCTCATGGCGTTCCTTACATGTTACTTTCACTTTAGAATTAAGCATATCTATTTAATCACAGACTAACTGCTTTATTTATTCAGTTTTAAAACCAGTTAAAGTTATTGTGATTTTTTTTTTTTATGTACTTCGTTGTTTTTGAACACACTTACTCGTAAAGTAAGCCATGTTACATCGTGTATAGCACCATAAACCGTGCTATAACAAATGCGTGCGTAATAATGACATTACGCCCTAGTGCGTAATAGAATTATCCCTACAAAGTTAAATTAATACCTTATTGCAAGTTTTATGCCAGTAAACAGAGCATTCTTAATTTAACCGGGTGATACCATTTAACCATAACCATTAACCATTTGTTTAACCATTAAACCATAACCAACCGGGTACATTTAACCAATGGGTAATGGGTGGGTGGGTATATTTAACCGGGTTTTAACCATTTGTGGATAACGGAGCTGGTTATGCTGGCAGTAAACCAATATTTGTTATGTAATTTTTAGTAATCTATCAGTGTAATTGTTAGTTGTCCCCAATAAAGTGAAAAAAAAAAAAATACAGTTACTCTTTTCTTAGTAAAAACAAACAGGTTTTGTCCCGCTGAAAATCCATATATATTTTTGGAATAAATAATGTGTACGTCCTTAACATTTATTATTATCTAATAATTCATAATTCTCAATACCTAATTTGTTATAAAATATCTAAATATTTGCATTTTATCACCAATAAACTAAAAATTTTAATTTTGAAGTAGGGTGTATGTTATCTCACATTGCATTGAGCACGTGAAATAAAAAAGCGCGCCATTTTCAATAATGGATATATTTTGTTTTTATCGAATTTATCGCTGAGTGGTGAATTATGTTGTCTTTTCCTCGCAAGTGTGTTGGATAACGTTGTATAAAACTCGTGAGCTCTGCTCATTACACATTCAGCTGAATTACTGCATCCCACAGTCTCGTGTGTAATGGGCAACTTAGCTCACTTGTGTCATAATATACTATTGTATCCTCTTATAGAATCTTGAACAAATGATTTATTTTTAAAGAATGACATTATATAAGAAAATAACTGTCATTTTTTGTCATTAAATTATTATAATGCATAACTAGAATCGCCTGTACGTACTAACCGGTACTGCTTATTTAGGCGTGCGTCCCCTATGAGCCTGGGAAGCTTAGCTTTTGCTTTTAAAATCGACAGCATGTTTTAGCCACTCAGTCTTAAAGTTTATTAATAATTAAAATATTATTTTACCTATATGGTTACTACCTCAGCAATTTATATTAAATCTTATTTCTAAGTAATAGTAATTCTTAGTTACCACACACTGCCTGTTATAAATCATGTTCACTTTGTCTAGGTATCAACGCCATCGGATATGTCGGGCCCATCACCGCACATTTTCCATCAGCCACAGAAACAAGTGAGTTTGTTTGTGCCCATATTATTTATTGTAAAATATTAACTTATAACTATTATGTCGAAGTTAAATTATATAAAAATCTAGAAGAATAACGTTAATAAACATTAAATTATTAATTTTACAAATAAGTTACTACAACTGTTTAATCAGATAATGCATCCTTTTTATCCGTTAAGTAATTTGAATTAAATATATACAGTAATAAAAATACCACGCAACAGACTACGCTACAAAACTTGTCTTTGTAAGGATCAGGGGTTTGAATAAAAAATGTAAAGAACCCTTACAATGTACACAAATGGTGCACCGTAGCGCATGGCGCGAAGCTGACTTCCATTCAGTAAAATGTGGCTTACACGTGCCGATTACACTAGTTCAGTTGATCACTAGACAACTTGTACTATTTTTTTACTACTAACTCGTAGGTAATAATTAATTTGAAACCAACTCTGGAAATCGTCATGGTTTAATAACAACGCTTCCAATTCTAATTTGTTATCACACCAAGTTCATCTACTAGAACAATAGCTCTGGGTTTAGTAAAAAATAAAAACAGTTTGGCAGTGAATTTATGTAAATAACAGCAGATTAGCATTCCAGGAAATAGCAAGGTTGCGATAGCGCGCCCCAGGTCATAGTTTGCAATTTTGTACCTGCTTCAAACCCCTCGTCTACCTGCACGATGGGCCGACCGAGGACAACACAAACATGTGGGCTCCGTTCGCGCCATTCAGTCATCCCGCGACTCCGGCCATGGATACATCTGCCGCGCTAACTGGCCTCGTTATTAACATACGCACTGGGCTTTTAGAACTGTACTGAACAATTTGTTATGCCACCGGTTATTTGAATTGAACTAAAATCGTTTTAAATTTATAATGGTAAGTTTTGTGCGCGTATGTGAAGTCGGCTCTGGGAATAACAACACGTGGTTATGACATTACGGTTCGGTAACTTGGTGGTAAATATCACATTTTAAGTTATATCTATATTTCTTTGCCATTATGTTTGCCATTATTTAGCTAGGTGTTTCATTTATACAAATTGGGTCCTTACAAACTACAGTTTTTTGCCATTCCGTCGTATTTATTTCCTCTACCAACTAAACAAATTAGGTCATCAAAATCGAGTTCAAATATCATTTATTCAGTTTAGTCTCATTATAAACACATTATGAACGTCAAAACTGTTCTCGACGAAGACGACCCATTTCGTATCGCGTGTTAGAAATATCACTTAGTCTGGAAACGATATATTTCGTAGCAAGGACATATAATTCCCATTATTTATGGTTGCTGCTTTAAAAAGGATGAACACATGTTGTTAGTCTCGATTCGTCTTATATAATACATATTTCCACGGGTGAATAAGTTGAATAATTCTTGTTCTTTTCCGGAATTATTTTTAGCATGTACACTACATTAAGTTTTAAGTATACCTGCTTTTTATCCGTAGAAAGGACAGTCCATAGTATAGTCAATTAATTACACTTGGTGACTAGTTATCCCAAGTAACATGATTGAAACGAGCAATATTAGAAGTGCGATATATTTATAAAACCGCTTAAAAATCTGTTGCGTGGTTCTAGAGGAATTAGCGGATATACAGACAGACGCGTAATGTGACTTTGTTTTATAGTTTGTAAAGATATGGTACTAGCCTATCCAGGTTGCTGCTAGAACTCACTAGTATAGGATTGCCTCATTTTGTTTAATTATAATATTGAGAAATATTAAACGTATACATACTTACTTCCAGGCTGCCATGGAGCCAAGCATACCTGGGCACTCGCCCCATGGTGTTCCTACACGTTCCTGGGGAGGTTTGAATGTGGCATACGAGATGCAGCAGGATCCCAACAAGCCGGGGCAAGTAATACTTATAAACATTTGACGGGTCTCTTGGTCCAGTGATTAGAGACCTTGGCCATTGCCCAACAGGTCGATTCCCAGCTTGTGTCTTGGTGTTTCTTTTTCTAATATCACTTGTTTGTAACTCACACAGTAATAGTGCACCGTTGTCCTTCCGAGACTGGAGCAACCTCACTCACCCAAAGAACACAACGCCACTAAATAATGGAGTTATTTGGCTGCTATCATCTATAGGATGGATAAAAACTTACCCTATCGGACAGCTCCTTTTGAACGAGTGATCCTACTGTATATCCCGAACAGGCTGTAGCCTGTGATGCACATCAGAGATATGGGCGTGCACTAGCACACGTTGTTAAACAAACTGTCTGCTTATTTTACCAAATGTTCTACACCTCGGAAGCACAACAACTAATTTTACACGTTGCTGCTTGGTGGTTAAAAACAACTGCGGTAGTACTTAGACGATCAATTGTACAAGGGGGTCCCAGTAAAATTATATATATTGCCAAATCTAGACAGCATTTTGCTTCCATTTTAGTCTCTTATATTTTTAAATACATGATTATTTATTAACAAATCATAAAACAAGACGACACTGTCAGTGGCGAACATCCACTTTTATAATAGAGAAGTCGTAGGCTAGGCAAAGTGTTTTTGCCTGTATGCACTTCATTGCTCATGGTATGAGAACGCTATACTAAGTTCCATTTAATTTTAATATAAATAGGGCTTAGTTTTGCCTGTTCGAGTGATTGCTGTAGCCCGACTTTTTTACAGAAGGCTGTTGCCAAATAACGCCAATTACGAATGGTATTTTGTTCCAGTTTCCATTGCTCTAAGTGACAGCGCGCATAGGAGACTTTTGTCGCAGTCACTTTTATGTCACTCTTGAATATGTATGGAGAGGACGTAAATGTCACGTAACGTGCGCTCATGCTCATTTCATTCACAGTCCTTACATATCACTAAGTTGTGTCGCTGTCTTGACACCTGGGGGGTACACGTTCTTGTGCTTGTTGATACTCTAAATGTAACATGTTTTGGTTTGCCACACATGATATATGGTAGCCGACACTCATGTATACAAACATAAACTTTAATGTTACTACTAAATACCTGTTGCCGTTGCGGCATGAGAAAAATAAGGATTTCGCGTTTACTATTACTATTTAATAATATTATAATTTTTCTAAAATATTTCTTGTGTGTGTAAAGTACTGAAAATACTATAATTGTAAATGATTATAACCCCACTCAAAGAACAGATACTACTATACTTGTAAGCGTGTTTCTGAAGGATACGATGGGCTTCACCTATCTATTAGGGCTAAATCAGTTAAAACTGTTTCATTAGGTGGGTCATTAATTATGACAATGCCTATGTTGTATGCGAAATATCTGTAAATGTATTACACAAAATTAATTTTGTTTCCAATCACAATTAAATGTTGATAGCGATATTATAATTACTATATAGCTATCAGGAATGAATAATTTATTTATTTTGAATGCCAAGGCGAATACATGCGTGTTTTTAGTGTTTGTGCAATTTACGTTTGGATATAAGATGCGATGCCATATTCATTTATATAGTGACAACACAATATTATAATAATAATATGGTGGTGTTAATATGGCGTTTCCAATTCATTAATGGTCAAATAAAGTCAAAAGTTCTCTAGCCTTTGTTTTACTTTATAGAGTTCTGTGCAGTAGGTTTTTGGATTATTTTTTGAACCATAAAATTAAAGCTAAAGCGAGTTACTCAAACCATCCAGCTGGTGGAGCGAAATGGGTGATAATGGATTTTAACCCACTCGTGAGTTTCCACCCGGATGATTACCCATCCATAGCCGTGGATGTAAGCCCACTAGCTTATTACAACAAGGAAAATGAACCTGGTTTAAAGGTGAACAACCATACTCACCCAGCAATCAGCACAGCGATACCTTATAGATAACTGGCAATCTTACCATCCGCAGTGCTAATAATACTAGATATCCTAGAAAGGGTATATCAAGCCAAAAGGTATGGAAAGTATTGACAGTGAAGAATTCGACAAAAATGTCGAATACAGCAAAACTTGTTATTTTGAATTACATACAAAATGTATTTACACCGTCTTAAAATTTGTGGTTAAGGGCGACTGCGTTATATCTTGTGCTCATAAGGACTGGCAATAATGCGTTTGACCGTAAATATGCCACCGGGTCACAGCGCGGCCTCAACTGAAAAGATCCGGCAATATACTCAGTTGGCTTTTTTTCCTCTATTATAATATGTACTTATACATTTTCGTCTTTTCAACGTAGCATGTACGGTGAGAAAAAAAATCGGTTGATCATCTTTAGAACGAGGGGTCAGCCCAAAATATGTGCGGGGTAAGCGCCTTTAACGTTGATCAAGTGGTTTTAATTGAAACAGTGGACAGTGGTTTAAAAAAAAAAACAAAAGATCAAAAGGACTAAGGGGACCAGTCCCCTCATAAAATAATGTATAAGTATGATTAAAGCGAATGCGAATACAAGTTCACGCTCAAGCAACATTGCTTGATTGTTGTTTACAACTTCAGCGAATGTTAGCTACATGAGTATATTGTAATTTTGAAAACACCAAATTATAACGTACGCATAGAATAATCATAGTATAATTTAATTGTTAAAATATTTTATCAACAGAATGAGTGGCGTGGCCAGCACCAGCAAGGATATGGGTGTTAGTACTATGGGCCCCATGCCGCCCGCCGCCATCCGTAATAAAAAACGCGCTGCCATGGCCACGTCTGTGGTCGCCATGGCCACACCGTCGTCCGCTATACGTAAGCACCCTCATTATCTTACATGCCTTTATTTTTGACTGTAATAGGGACGGCTACAGAATCGTAGCTGTGCTCGACGCACAGAAATCTGCTGTCGCACCCCCGCTTAGCTTGCGTCACGTGTTTTCATCACATATTTCAAAATTATATCAGCATCACAAGTAGGGTAACCGGTATAATGTTTACCCAGCATTGTCTACTACGAATTAAATACATTTAAGAAACAATTTCAAATTGGATTTGATACATGCCACTGCTGAAACTAAGGTAAAATCTATCGAATTCGATATAGTTTCATGAAATGTTTTTATTTTTTAGTGTTAGCAATGAGGATTATTTTGCGCAGTCACAATACTGGTTACCCTACATCATCTCAGCATAAACCTGATTGGATTTTAATGAGACATAATGCAGTCTTTAATAGAGATTCGAATGTTAACAGAAACAGCAACGACACACAGCTTGGCGGGCGTGCGCCGGCATCCACACCCGACACCTTCGCCCATATACCAAGAAACTATTAAAGATTCGCCACCGAGCTCGCCAAGTATGTCGATATATATGATAGCTAGCGACACGGCCCGGTTTTGGGTGTATTTTTTTTCTGTTACCGCACTTAAGTCTATTGCAAACATGACGACTGGTTGATAATTTTTAAAAGTACTTATGTATAATGTAACGGCGTATATTTATCAATAAATAATACTTATAGATTTGTTCGCCGGTCTATTCGTTAGACAACTTGACCGTTACCCAATAGGTCATGGGTTCGATTTCCACCATGTGTCTGGGTATTAATAAGACTTTCTTTTATTTTTACTAATAAAAAAGTATAAGTTATTTGTAGGTATCAGCTTTATGTTGTATATGGTTCAATGATACGTTATCAGGTCTAGGTATTAAGTACTTTCGAGCAGAAAGCCTTGATTCATTTTTGTATCATCACAATTGGCTCACAAGAAAAGAGTAAAGCGGTAAAGGTGAAACGTTCCTGTGGGCATGCTGTAGGGCTAGTAAAAATATTGAATATTTAGATCAATTTAAATAACAGAGAATATTGGGTACTATGGTTCCTTGTGCGAAAATCGTTGCTAGTTTCATAGAAATGTCACTCATCACTAATTACTGTATACAAACCTACAACCACTTGGATAGCTAGCATGATACCTAAGTATTAGACTGTATTTGAAATTGACAACAATTACTCAGCCTTCTCTCAGGCTACAAATCTCGCTCGGTTTGCATTGCATTATTGCCTTTAAACACTCGATTGTGATTACGAAATTAATTTTTCACACCACCTGCTCGATAATGTTCCATTATGTGTCATATAAACTTGACATAAAGTAGGGCATTATATCCCTATAGTCTAGCCGGGTAATAATGTTGTACTAAACTCCCTTGGGTAATAATGTGATTTGTTTTTTTCTTGTCCTTTAGTTCTCCCCAATTGGGAAGGCAAAAGGTTCTAGCTCATACAGCCTCGTCATAAGTAATCTCGTAATAAATCAATTTGTAGCTAGGCTTAAACCAATTCTTCATTAAATTGCTGTCATTTTCCATTCATGTTTTCAGGCCGAAGCCAATTCTTCATTAAAATGTAATTTGAATTACGAACGTCAAATATTTTTTTAACACGGAAACTTTACAGTAGGTATATAAACCACTCTCTCTAAGCAGAGGCTTACACGAAAAAATACATTTGAAAATCGAACCGAGCGCCAGGAGCCGAATTGGAGCCGAACCTTGTTCTAGGTTCTAGAAAAGAAAAAAAAATGATAAAAAGAAGGCGCTAGCGCTGTTGATATTATTTTAATTCTAGAAGTTTTGTATGTTACTGTCTCGCCTCGCAGTAGGTGTGGGCGCGAACGCTGGAAATCGGTGTGTTTGTATTATTTTATTTCTAGCAGTAAGTATTTAATAATAAATACACTTCATTGTACCATTGACATTTTACACCAAAAATTACATGTAAATTGAACAATACGTTGATGATGTAAAAAGGTGGGCTTATCGCTAAAAAGCAATCTCTTCCAGATAACCTAAGCAATCTCTTCCTAGTACTTGTATTTCATTACCTCGCAGTAGGTGTGAAAAGTAGTATATACTCCTCGGGGATAAAGGTGTCTTTGTCTTGGGCGAGCTTGAATCTCTCGCTGTACTCTGGATTCTAGTATTAACTCCCTCGCTTTGCTCGGGAGTTAAATCTATACTCCCTCGCTACGCTCGGGAGTTACTAGAATCCTTCGTTATGCTCGCGATTCAATTTCACGCCCGTGACATAAGACACTGCTTTATCCCCTTGGTGCATAAACTACTATTATATACCACCAGAATTACTAGTAAATATTATTTACACTCGAAAACATAAGCTCACAACATCACCGAAACCAGACAACGAAAAATGTGCATCAATACAAAGTAGGTGCATCAAAGAAGAAGATGGATATAGCTGCGAAAAGAGCACGGTTTATGTAACGCTTTTTTTTTTTGTATGGAGTTGCGTCTGGCTGGACGTTATTGTTTTTGTGCTAACACGTGGCTATTCTGTAACAATACACGTCCTTTATTGTATGTATAACTTTTTGAAAGGAAGGACATCACGAGTGACTGAGAAGCTTCGTAGAGCGATAGAGACAGACAATATTTTCGTATGTCAGGGCTTTGGGTTTTCTTTTATGGGGCTCAATCAGTCTTGGGGGATCATTAAAGCAGGAGGGTATATCGATATTTAGAGGTTTTAAATTAGTTTGACGTTTTGTTACGAGGGAGTCTAGAAAAACAACTATAGTGTGTAGATGCGGTGAGCAGCAAACCATAGCCTCTCGTAAGTAAGAATAATAAAGTGTTCCTTCCTTGATAAGCAATCGATGATATTGATTAATGTACAAAGTAATAGGTACATGTTATCAAAAGATACATTAATCTTTCGTTTATCATAATATTTTTGTTTACTGATTTATTGTTGATATTATAAAATGTTAATAAAGGACTTTTTTTTACATTTGTTTGTGGTTGATTTTACTAAATTAGACATCATAAATATGCCAAAACTACCAAATGCTGAAACATTTGTGTTAATTTTAGTTACGTAGTATTTTATACGTATATTTGCGTTCGTTAGTAATCGACTACAAAATAGCACCTACTTATAAGTCACTCCGGTATAAGTGGTATAATGTGTTAAACTTTTTTTTTTATCTACCTCTAGATAGTAAAATAAAGAACTTCTCTAACTTTGTTTCTTTGACTTGCATATTAATATTTTTTGGCACAGTTGTATGACATTGATTTGCTTAATATACTATGTATGTTTACCTACTTACGTAATTTTTAGTTGCAACTACCACTAATTATAACCACCTAAAAACAATGTTTAAGAAAACAATAGATTCAACAAAAATATTACCGTCGTATTTAGTAAATTATCATATTGAGAAATATACATACATAACTTTTAAGAACATCACAACAATATGCTAAACAGCGACCGTTCCCGATATAACAGTCCACATAATGAATACACACCTGAAGGATATATTGATAGTCGTCTACTGACCCACTTAGAACGACAAAAATAATACAATATTTATCAGTGATATTTTTAGTTTTCATTCTGTTTAATATTGATTCGTTTTTGTTTCAGGTTCTGAAAGACCTTTGAAACCCAAAATGGAACCCAGGTAAGTTTAATATTGACATACACAAAAAGGTATCTTTGTGTTTTTTGACGTAACTTGTTTCCTTGTGCTGGCGGTTGAGAGAACATCGTTCATCCCTTTTGCTGACGATAAAGCGAGAGCTCTTACTCAGACTCCGTTTCCTTGTGTTATTGATAAGCTCATTTGTTTCCCATCGATAACAACCGTACCTTCCAAGGTAGGTATTCTGCAGCGAATCAGCAGTGTGTAAACATTTTTGTGTGAAGGGCACTGTAGCTGGTAAACAGTTACGGTTTTGCGATTTCTTTAGCTTAATATATCGGCTAACCGTTATTTTTTAGTACAGGTTGAGAATTTATACAAATACTTTATCGTTCGCATCCTTTGTTATTATGAAACCAGTAAAACATGATATTAGGTTCAATATTGTAACATTAGATGCCTCTGTTTTGTATAGAACTATCTTAGGTTGATTATGTACATTAATCGTAACATCAGGTACATTTGCAAGATTTACGACTTTAGTAGTTAGTCTAGGACGGTAAGATACGGAACCGGACGAGTACCAGGTACGTTCCCGGGGCTCGTCGACAGCGAGTTGAGGACACCGTGGGGTTTTAGTCGGTAAGAGTCCGACATAACCCGCGCTGCTATCCCCGTAGCGGTGCGGGTATCCATGAAGATTTCCCCACGTTAAAAAAAAATGGCGGTAATAAGATACACTAACTAACGTAAACTGCGGCCCGGAAATAATCGAATTCACGCGTTGTAATGCATCTGCAACCGTGGTATAATAATAGCATTATGTGGTCTTTCCTTAGAGGAAATACCACTGGAGTTAGTATCGCGTCGATTCCCCGAACAAATTTTTCGTGGCACTTTTGCGGGGTGCGGGAGGCGAAGTAAACACACACAGATACAATTTCACCCACACTCTTGCAAATGTCTAATGTAAACTCTTCATGTTTCTATGAACACACACTATAATAAACTCGCAACACATTCAAAAAGGTACGCACACAAATAAAGAATTCATCGTTCCTACACATTTTATTGCACGTCCACAGACGTAAATTGTAGTGATGTGGTGCATGCAAAGACCGATAAATAATGAACGAGTTCAAAGAATGGAATGTTTTAATGAATCTAATAATTCAATATGGAGATTATTGTATTCATTTTGTAAATCAAACAAGTAACACATTTAAATTAGTTAGTATTATATAAGTACATAGTATTTATTTATTAGTATGTATTTGTGTTTATTATATTAAGTATTTATGTCCGTATGTATTTTATTTAAATAATTCTCAAACTCAAACTCAAAAATCTTTATTTCAAATAGGCTTAACGCTAGCACTTTTGAATGGTCATTTTTTAAAAGCTACCACCGGATCACAACGCGGCCTCAACTGAGAAGATCCGGCAAGAAACTCAGCGGGCTTGTCAATTTTTCACTTTTTTTTAAACATTGTTTTGTTACAAATGAATCGACATTAGCGATATTGTGTCTTGCCGTTCGAAACATAAAGCAAGGGAGAAAAGAAGAAAACAATAAATTACGACAAAAATTTCAACAAACTAAAAAGCCAAAGGGATAGCAGTCGGACCAGTCCCCCCAAGCAGCACCCGCGCACGAGTTGACTCGAGCAGCAATAATAATAATGTATTTTAATTAATCATTTTGGTACTTATTTTTATTTCATATACACACTACGTCCCATTTCTTTCTTCCAACTTTCAACTCGCAGGCCTGCTGGAAGAAATTTCTTTAGAAATAAGCTGTGCCTTTATAGTATTCTTTCCTATATTTCCGTTTTCCTGTACTTTCATTGTGTGTACAACAATTAAAAAATTATAAAATAAATAAATAAATACATCATTATATACTTATGTTATCATATCATTTCAAATATTTAGGCCATATATTAATCCCGAGCTCAATGATGATGCAGACATTGAGTGAGAGCGGAGGGCATTGACAGTGAGAGTAAATATTCTGGCTCACTGGTTTGCACTCTACTCACTGACTGTTAAAATTACACTGTTTCACGCGTACTGCAAAGCAATTTATACTTACAGCCTGTGGGGAAATTACACGCAAGGATCCTACGACGACCTACGTATCCAATACAATTATGTGTTCAGAGTGCTGGTGTGATTACCTCACTTCCGTAGCGCATCTAGGATGTTCGCGGACGCACACGTAGATTGCTTTTACGCTACTTTGCGCAAGAGGTGTGCGTCCCTGGTGCGCAGGGCGCGGAGCAGCCCTGACACTCTTCAGAACATGATAGTTAGCTGGATTTTGGATACGTAAATCATTGTTGCTCCATTTCCCATGATCTGGTGCGCGATAATTTGCGTATTATTTGTATACAGTATGTATAATTTGTGCATTATACTGCACAAACGTATGCGTTGATACCGATTTCGATGAAGACGGCGCGGTGCATCGGCGGGTTTTCGACTCCGTCTCTGTGAGCACTGTGACAGGTTCCCGGGGGCTATAATAGTCTTAAAGGCAATGCACTGAGGGTGCAAATCCCACGGGAGAAACCAATTTGTCCTCATGTGCATCCGCGGGAGTTTCTGTAGGGTTTAATAGGTGGTAGGTTCCATGTGCAAGGAACAGTTCAAGTAGATTCTTCCGATAAATATAAGGTAAATCGCGCTAATTCCCGAACAAAATTACGTTTAATTTTTTACTAGTTACCGCTTTAAACGCGTCGAGAACATAACCTCCTTTTTTGAAGTCGGTTAAAAACCAGGACCAACTTTTTAGTAGCCCTCTGAAACACGGATACGGTTAGTTCAAACGTCGCCCATCTATTTATTCTTATACCTTGGTACCATATTGTTATGTATACACATAAAAAAATCATAAACATTGGTCGAGCCGTTTTGGAGGAATGCGAATGCCGTGAGACGAGATTTATATATGGATTTTTCATTTTAATAGTATTATATACATACGCGTTGAATACATACCTCCTTTTTTAAAGTCTGTTAAAACCGGGACTCAAATTTTACGCTCTCCCTTATTTGTGCCCTCCAACCGAAGCACGGAGACGTTTAGTTCAAAGAGCATTGTATAATGCTGACCGGTGATTGACCGTCTGGTCACCCATCTGTATAATTACCCTGCCAACGCTGCTTCACCTAGCGGTATATAATATACTTTAAGACCTAATCTCATTCCTACTAAATTTATGTACATAAAAAGAAAATCTCATAAAAATCAGTCAGCCGTTTTGGAGGACTTCGACCACAAACACCGTGACACGTGATTTTTATGTATAAGAAAAGGAGAAGATTATTGTTATTTATCACGATACTCTCGATACATTAATCTATTTTTATAACAATAACTTCATTATAATAAACATCATTCATAATTATTAGACTTTTCTCCATTAGCCTAGAATGAACTAAATTTTTTTCATACATTCAATCCTGTCCTCGCACTATGCTGTAACTAGGATAAAACATGGAAATTTTGATTCAGAGATAACAATATTTGGTTTCTATTTTTTAATACTAACATATTCGTAAAAAATAATATTTACAAATGATAGGAAACTCCCATTCTCTCGCCGATTTATGGTACCTAATCGATTTTAACAGTCAAATATTGCTCAAACATCCATTTTCACGGAGCTGTATAATGCATGACGACCTGATACGGACTGGACAACAATCGCCCGTGAACTAGTTTTTATAAAACGACCTGACCATATGACCAAAATTTTAGCAGAGGGGTTAGCGCGTCATGCTCTCTCCGTTGGTACTTACTTAAGGGTCTTTCACAACTACTACGAAACATTGAACAGATAAGACTAACGTCAAAAACGGCCATCATAGAGCGTGATGTGGATATACACACATCAAAAGTGTCTAGGGATCAACATATATTTTTGCAATAACTTTTCTCCTGATTGATATTAATTAAAATTTTCTTTAAGGATTCATCAAATAAAGTGTTTTCGTTTGTCACAGTAACGATAAACCAAGTCACCTTTGCATTAATAAAGAAATTTGCCATTTTCCTAATAAAGGGATTTTTGACATTTGAACCACTAACACAAAAGTTCGAAAAAAAGACTGAAATAACAGTTTTCTTTAAAATTTTATTGGGTAACTTAAACAATTAATAATCCGTGTTTCTACCGCGAACACTAACAACACAAGAACATCGGTTTGGCATACTCAAAATGAGTTCATCCAAATCACGCTGTGGAATGGCCGCCCATGTTCGTTGCAACAACAAAAAAAGGTCTTCTTGCGACTGGATACCCTCCATATTCGGCAGAGCTCTTCTCTGTAGCATATCCCATGCATGCTCAATCGGGTTCAAGTCTGGCGACTGAGCAGGCCAGGGCAGGACATTGATGTTAGCTGCGGCGAGAGTCTGTCTTACAACTCTTGCGGTGTGCGGTCGTGCATTATCATGCATTAACTGAAATAAGGGACCGATTTGCACTTGTAGAGGAACGATGACGTCTGATACAATCGTCTCAGCATAAATTTGAGCGTTGAGGTTGCCTCTGATCCAAATCAACTCAGTTCTTCCGCCGATCCAAATACCCGCCCATACCATGATGGTTCCACCACTATAAGGATGGACTTCCTGGCAGGATTTTAATCGCTGTTGGCGTCCAGGGGTTCTCCAGTGTCGTATACGTCTTGTATCCGGTCTCATACCAAAACGAGACTCATCAGAAAAGCACACGAAACGCCATTGTTATTCTGCCCAATTTCTGTGTTCAAGAGGGCCATTGATATCGAATCCTACGATTGTGCATTGCTATAGGTGGTACCCGTAGCGGTCTTCGGGAATGAAGGTTCACTTCATGCAAGCGGTTTCTGACTGTTTGGTCGCTAATTAAGTTCCCTGAAGAGTGATGAAGCCTCACGGCTAACATCATGGCAGTTATTGTTGGAGCTCTTCGAGTTAAGATTTGAATATATCGGTCTTGTCTCCGTGTGGTGCAGCGATACCGTCCTCCATGGCGCTCAGCCACGGTACCAGTGCTTCGGTAACGTGTCCAAAGTCGACTGATAACACTCTGACTTGTATTCAGAGCTAAAACCACAGTACGTTGCCGGGAACCAGCTTCTATCATTCCCACGGCTCTGAGCATTTCTTCCCTGCTTAAATGACGTCGCCGCTCCATAATAACGTTGGTTTTAATCAGTAGTAGGGAAACAGTAGCACTAATAATGTCTTCAATGCGTTGTATGTTTTTATAGGGAAAATATTGACAGCTGATTTTCATCTTTTACTCGAATTTGATTCACAGTTCCTGATTCAAATTATGAAATGCACCAAAAAGGATCCATATAAATTTATAAAATCATAAATTTATTACAAAGCCACATCTCAATCTCAAGAAATCCGCTTAAAAATGCTTGATCCCTAGACACTTTTGATGTGTGTAGTCGAAAGCCTACAATGAATAAAATGGGGAAAATAATAATAAGGTGCCTATTTGATGGTCATCATTTGGCTGCTTAAAGCAGTAGTCATGCAGTTGTTAGTAAATGTCCACGGAACTGATGATCTAGTTCAAAAGACGCTCAAGGGCTGCTCCAACCTGATTCGATATGCATTTAACTACTAGCCACTAGTAAAATAGAGGACAGCGACAGGGTGTAAGGGACATCGTACCGAAAAAAAAATTATAAGACGTCAAATAATGCCCGTTACAACATTACAGTAACCATTTATATAGTAAATGACAAATGACTAACTTATTAATTTTCGAGCATGTAATGAAGATATGCGGAATAATGTTTATTTTTCAAATAACATTGCTAATTTTCTAAAATAATAATAGTTAATTGCCTATTAATTAATTGCCTATGCACTGTTTTTGTGAATAAAGAATAAATAAATAAATAAAAATAAAATAAAAACACAAATAATTAATTAATTGTTTTTAAATTAAAATTGGGCTTTATTATTATACCAATAATGATGTTATACTAATTTTATTTAAAAAAAGTGAATTATTTTTTTTGTAATTCATGAAAAAGCCGAAATATTTCAACACTAGGATGTTCAGAATCGTGTTCTGGATCCCTGGTATCGGTTTTCGGTACGATGTCCCTTACACCCGTTATAAAGCTTGTTTCTCCGTTGTTCGGCAGCTCGATGTTAGGTAGGGTGGGCGCGAGCTGTACGGCTCCGCACATGCTCGGCAACGAGCTAAACCCGGAGAGCGGTGCGGCCGCATGCCTACAAGAGCAGCTGACCGCAGAGCTCGCCGCTCACGCCGCCGGTGCCGCGGGCGTCGAGCCCATAGTGCCGCCGCCGCTCTTCAACAAAGCAGCATCGGTATGTACCGCGTAAAGCAGCACAAGTGAAGGCCGTGTCTCCTGAGGTGCCTTTGAGCTTGTCATAATACAACACATACACACTCTTTAAGTATACGTACACGTATAATTATTTAAACACTTATTACGATCTGGACAAATTTATAAGAAGCATTGATTTATTATTTGTACTAAACAAGTAATGGTATATGTATAAATTAAGTGTGACCACTCGAAAAACGATCACTAAAATAAAAATACAATATAAAGTATTTTGCAGTAGGGATATACCCAATTATTGGCGCTTTAAGACTTGCATGTAAAAATGGCATTTTTAGGGTTCCATACTGGCTAAAACTTTCCGTCTGTCACATACTAATACGTTTCTTGTACCAATCATGTTATCAATGTGAAAATTTAAATAATTCTAATTTAATTATAGCTTGAATATTCTCTTTCCTATTTGCAATAAGAGCTGAAATGGAGACTCGAAATGTCGAAGAGAGACTAGTATATCGAGTGGGGTATCATATGAAGGGTTTAATTGCAAATTATTTTATGTCTCAGTGTTTGCCTTTAAAAATGTAAAAAAATACCGTTCCTCTCTTATCTCCGATGTATGTGAAGGGAAATTCTTAAAAAAAATTACAGGTAATAAATGTTTATATAAATATTAGCACATACTAAAAGGCACAGATTATTAGAAATCTCCAAAAATTATTGGCAAACATAGACTTAGTTATGCGGTTTGGTCTTTTCGCTTCCTGCGGTATTAGAAGAATAGTGAAATAAATTCTAAACTTCCAAAGAAAGCACGGAACCCTCCGTGCGGAATTCCGACTAGCACTTGATTGGTTGCAGCAATCTTGGCTATTTTTTTTCTATAAAATCAAACGGCCTGATACATGTAATATTTCTACCTTAAACTCTGCTTAGACTTAGCCTAATTATTTAAAGAAGTTCTACAAACTTGTCTCGTTAATAAGGTTAGATTTATCTGAAGCAATATAAAACGAGTTACAGTTCTTATTTTCTAAATTTGGGATTCTTATTTCATTGTAAACCTAGCGCTCGACGAGATAATTTATTATTGTATTGCAAACATGTTCAAAAATATTTGACTTTAACTGTGAATATTATTTATAACAGGGTATTAGCAGTAGCTCTGGGCGGGGGACATCAAGTGCACAGAGTCTCGACCAACTATTAGAACGCCAATGGGAACAAGGGTCACAGTTCCTCATGGAGCAAGCGCAACACTTCGACAGTAAGTATATTTCCTTCTCCTCACTTCATCCCTCAATGTTTAGGTTCTTCTTTTCAAGCCTTCTCAGTACTTCTCGTCCTAATATTACACATGAAAATAATTCACATCTTCGCAAGTTATTATTGTATATTTTTTCGTCTACTTAAAAAAGAGCTTTATTGAAATTACTTCCACGGGTAAACAGCGATACGTGCTATCTTGTTAGTCGGAAAAATCGCATCACTGACTGCAAAGCAGGGGTTTCTTGATCGTCCCTCCGCCTCCAACACATCTTCATAGAACAGTGGCAGCCTTAACGCACACGTCACTCGAAGGGGGCTGCGGTCTTCTCTTTGGTGGAGGTACTTCTCCAGTTGGGCTACTATAATTTCTTAGCAGGAGCACCAACTGTGCTCTACGTTTCTTAACTGATTCTGGTAATAATGTATATCCCTGCCAGTTCGATGGCAATCGAACCAGTTGTTTCTTGACGCAACAAAATGCAATGCAGCCTTGTCAAATTAACTACTTTTACTTTATGTGCATTTTATCGATTTAAATAGAGCAGTAGGCAACAGTTTTAAGTTAAAAATATATATCCGTATAAACACAACAGGACATATCATGGACTCCTCTTACCTATAATTTCTTACACTAATTATAATATTGATAGTGAGTGCCATTGAAGTCAAATATTTGTTTTAGGGAGCATATTATATTGCCTGCAGAGCCTTGGCATAGCGGCAAATCGCTGTGAGTTTAATTTTATTTAATGTATCTACTGATTTAGGTAGGGAACAATCATACCGCAAAGATTACATAAAACGAATTTTAAATATCTCGATGTGAACGTCTTGTTATTTTCGCGTATTACGACGATCGAAGTTTATTTACAGTTGCATCGCTGCTGTCGTGTCTACATCAGCTGCGTACAGAGAACGTTCGTCTCGAAGAGCACGTGGGGAGTCTTCTACAGCGACGCGATCACTTGCTCGCCGTCAATGCGAGGCTTGCGATCCCGCTTACTACCGGTCAGTGTACATTATACCCTACTTACACACATATTTAGGTTTAAATACGACCCACCAGATAACAGTCGATGGCACTTGTACACCTTGGATGAAGTTCATTATGTGGGGTTTGCCCTCAGAGTAATTAGAATGGAGCTAGTATCGCGTCGATTCCCCGAACAAATTTTTCGTGGCACTTTTGCGGGGTGCGGGAGGCGAAGTAAACACACACAGATACAATTTCACGCATACCCACACTATAATAAACTCGCAACACATTCAAAAAGATACGCACACAAATAAAGAATGACCTGAACATATGAACAAAATTTGGCAGAGGGGTTAGCGCATGATGATCTCTCCAGTGGTATCTCCTCTAAGGGTTTGCCGCATGGCTAACAGCCGCTAGCGGGACTTTGGAGAGTAAACATTTACTATTGCGGTCACGAACAGTTCAGTTTTCAATCAAAATCGTTTAAACACCAACGTTATTGCGTTTACCTCGCCGACAAAGCAATTATCGTCCTACACATGATACACCGGAAATAGCTCACTGTATGTACTCGGGGCCAACCAACACAGCGAAATGACGACACCGTAGGAATTTTAGCTTGTAAGAGTCTGACATAAGTTACACTGTTACCCTCGTGAAGGTGTGGACATTCATAAAGATATAATTACGTAAAAATGATTAAATACAATAGTCAGTACTCTTGAGGCTCACGGACTAGGAGAAAGAAGCTTCGCCGACCCAGGGCTTCTCGATACTTTTTCTCGGTGCTTCTCGGTGAAGACTCCCCTATTTTGTCCATGTAGTAGTGTATATTTAGCGAAATAGCCTAGCCAGCTATCAATTTACTTCAATGTGTTAAGCGTGTGCAGGCATAATTAAATAATAGGCTAATATTATACGGTTATTTAAGTGACGTCACTGCTGTAGTAACACGTATTAGGAACTTTTTTACTCGAAATAAGGTTATTTCACTATCACAGATGCCGATGTTTTTCTATTATTTATTTTAGACACGTTGTACTATTAACCTGAGTAAAATAGCATTTTGATTTCTTCCATGCTGTATGTATTTGGCAAAAGCGATGTATTTATGCGTTTACTGCGATTAGCTTCTTGTGCTGTTGATTTTGCGTTGCGAATTTGTTGATTTTTTGTTGTTGCTTTATAAGACATGTATGTATTAATTGATGTGTATGGTTAAAAAGTATTCCTACAATACGAACATACGACCAATACACTCAAATACATGCCGCTCCAGAAGTCTGTGGCTCAACAAACTGAATAACGAAAATCTGGTTTTCGTAGTGATAGCTCCTCATACTCATACATACGTGGTGTCCTATATTTGTCCACTGCTGGGCCAATATGTAATTTATAATTTGCAAGTGAGAAGTTGAATAGGTCCGAAAACGCTGATTGTCTTGACGGAAAATAATAACGCGAAGTTCTCCTGGTACGTGTTGCTGCTGCTGAAATTAAACTGTAGCTGATGGAATGAAATCGCTTTGCGCTGACACGTCTTTAATAATAATAACGTTTCAATAAGGATAACTTGAAAAATACACAGATACACACACACACACACACACTGCCGCTGATGCTGATCTAATTGTACAAGACAAACACTGTTTAAAAAAAAGAAGTGAAAAAATTACAAGCCCGCTGAGTTACTTGTTGGCTCTTCTGAGTTGATGCCGCGTTGTGATCCGGTGGTAGCTTTTTAAAAAAATATATTGACCGTGCAAATGTGCAAATTAAGCCTATTCGAAATAAATGATTTTGAATTTGAATATAAATATTTTGTAATACTACCATTAAATGATCCTATTAGTGATTCCTTTTGTGGTGTCTTCTTCTATAATTTTTATTGTTTTATCTTTACTATACCTTTTTGGCTGTGTTTCTTTATAAGTAACCCAATAAAATTTACTGTCCTTACTTTTTTCTTGTTAAAATTTTTCATGCAAGTTTCCCATTGTTGTCACAGAGATAGACCAGAGTAAGTCGTACAACGCTGCGGGTGTGAGCTGCGCGATGGGTGGCCCCCCGGACCCGGGCCGCTGTCCGCGAGAGAACGGCCCTCAGGTGCGACCGCCTCCACCACGGCCCGCCGAGACCATTACCTCCGAGCGCTCGCACCAGGTAATAATGGACCAGGTAATTATATATTGTAGATTCATTTTTTATTTACAAGTACCATAGATTTATTTACTTGCAGTTAGTTCCCTGGTTCAAGGTCGTTCAAACGATTTTGATTGAAAATTGGTACACCGTTCGTGTCCGCGATAGTACATATTTTTATTTTAAAAGCTTTTGGGTAGTTGGGACCTGTGTGAACTTATCAAAGCAACTGTGTGAACCGATACAAGTTGTTCGCCTGATGGTTACTTGGACCCTTATACCAGGGAAGGCTTTGTAATTACCATGGTGATTAGCGAAAGATTAAGGTGCGTATGCGGGGTGTTCCCTCCCCCGCGCCTCAACTCATACCCCGTTTGCCATGTCGACCCGTCGCGTACTGCATATGAAGTTTGTGGTGATCTCCTGACGGGCGTGGTTTGTTGTTAGCTGATAATGCGCGAGGTGCAGCAGAAGCCCAGCTGAAAGGAGCCCGGTGGCGGCGGCGGGTGCGGGCCCCCCGCGCCCCCGCCCGCGCCCGCGCCCCCCGCCCCCGACGCCGACGCGCTGCGCACCGTACAAACATACATCATGCTGGAGCAACGCCGCCGGGCCGACTTCTCCATCGACTCCATACTCAAGTTCGACCATTAGACCCGACACCACCTCACAGACACCTCCCCCCCCCGACCCTTGCGCACCTGCAGCCTGCGATAATCGTGACACTTTATTATGCGCGTAAATGCCGCACTTGCTAACGACAATTAACGTTAATTATAAATCTTTTACCCTTTTTAAAATCTATTTATTTCGACTTACTGAGACGTTTATGATTGTTTTCGATTATTTAATACGAGATAATTGATATCTCTACCACTATCTGCATATTAAGTATTAATTGGGTTCGAGTGTCGAAATAAACAGATTTCGAAAAATGGATTATCATACATTAACTATAATTGACGTTAGTAGGTGCGGCAAATAAATTCAACCATCAATGTGGTATAATAAAGGAAATTTATCAGAAAAACTTTACATGTTCCCTTGCCTTCTTGTACCTTATCAGACAGTCGACCGCAAGAACCATCCAAAGATATTGCTTTACACACGTGTGACTCTCGACATAGATCAATCGTGCACGGATTTCGATTCCAAATGTTAGAAAAACAGTACTAAAAATTTTCTACAAAATTATCACCGATGGTTAAGTCAAGTAAAGACAAAAAAATAATTAGTGCAAAACGGGGCAGCTACGTCCATAAAATGACGTCACCGCCTTCCACCCGGCTACCACAGTAGAACTCTTAATTGACTGGCAGGACGAATTAGTACGCGATGTAGTGACCGCGTTCGATGAGCTCACGGGCGAGTGGATTTTGTTTGCTTCGAAGGGTCGGTACCGCCACCTCGCATGTACCTGGACATTGACGCCAGCGGCGACCGCCGGCCTAACAAATTGACTAGTACATCGATGCTCTTAATTTGAAGAGTTGTCATTTTTAATTTTAATACTAACTGCCGCACTCAAACGTCAATCAGCGCTGATTCCCATTTAGTCACATTTATTAGTCTGATTATAGACCTGAAGTCTGATCGACCCGCGAGCCATGTACGACTTTCCGTTATTGAGTACGAGATTATCTATACCTCTACTCAGTAAAAAACTCTAAAGTATTCCTAATTGGCTTTCTTGAAATTAGAATAACATCTAATTTCAAGAAGCGGATTAATGATCATTAACTCTAATTGACGTTTGTGTGTGCGAGTATGAGTAAATGTTTTAAGCAATATGTTCCGTACTATACTTTAGTTTTATTGTAGTTATTAATTGATGTCGCATTTAATGTCTATGATATTGGGCAGTCTTACTAAAACAGCAGAGTATTAAATGTCATGCAATGTTTGTGTCAGATGTTTGAGCGAAGTTTTCATTAAAGTACTGGACGGTACCTTTGACTGAGTAGATTTGTTAACTGATGATGGGGAATGTTATGCTCGTAAGTATAAAATATTTGTTGAACATTATGTGTCAAATTTTTAACGTTGCGTTTTTGTGTATCTATTTAAGCTATGTGATGCTTTTAGCATCAACAACCAGTGATATTGATGGTAGTATGAATTTGGTGATTTTAGCCACTCGCTGCGTTTGATGACATATTTCAGCGATGCATACTTATTGCATCTCGTTAGAGATCGCTCGTTTAAGCGACTAACTGCTGCAATCACAAACATCAGTGACAGTTAATTCCCTTTAAATGTAATTGTTCCGACTCTCGGAACTGTTTATATTTTCATTATTGATTACGAGATAATATATTACTTACTAATAAAGATTAATTGGCTTCGCGTGTCGAAATAATCCTATTGTAAAAACTGGATTAATTGGCTTCGAGTTCCGAAATAATCCTATTTTAAAAACTCTATTAACTCTCGATAAATAACTAACTGATGTTTGTATGCACGTTAGTAAATCTGATAGCTGAAGCTAAAAGTATCGTGTGAACTTAATTAATCAAATCATAAAAGTGGACTGGGAGAATAAATGGATGCCAAATTATATAACTGTATTGAGTTTAAGAGTATTTGATGTGTGTATTAGCATTATTTTCCGTGGTAAAATAGGTAATTGTTTAGATATTGATTGCACAATTTGTATCATTGTTCATTATAATGGTGTAATAATATTGCCGTCTATATTTCAGAATACATATTGTTCAGTGTTTTGTAATCACGATGTTATAGACTATGTTAATTAATTGTTAGCATTTAAATGCCAGAAAACTAACACCGAGACACTATACTTTGAAGAAAGCTCTGCCACTTGACTACTTAGCAACATCGAGAGTATGTTCTGTTTAATCTAATTGTGAATACACTAGCCGCCATATTCCTTTGAGGTCTTGACATCACCGTTATAGCAAAATTCAAAGCTGTGCTTTGAAAATACAGCACCAGCAAGACTTGTGGTAGTTGTAAGACCTACGGTACGTAGTCAATACACCTAGTGAGAGTCTTAATCGTAAACATAAATTCATCTCATTCATCTTATGTTTTTTTCATACATTTTTCTCGTCTGATAGTTGCTGCCAGAGGTGTTGGTGTGAAATGTATGTAGATTAACGAAAATCTTACTAAGGGTAAAGCCATATTATTTATTTCATATGTAAAATTATTATTTATTACTAAGTCCTATTCAACCATTCTTCATTGCTTATTTAAAAGGTCATACTGATTACTAATAAAAAATTGCTTAGTTTTGAGTTTGTACAGTATTTTTATAACTACAAAATATAAGATAATAGGTTCAGTTAAAGAATTCGAATTAAACCGCACAAGGCCTACTATTGTTTTTGCTACTGAATTAATTTCACACACACACAGATCTTATAATCGCAGAGTGCAACATAATATTAATACTAACTAATCGAGGTAGTTTCTAAAAGTGTAGTGCCTCGGATTTAATACTGTATCAGCTCACCCCGATGTCTCTATGTCTGATGTTTATTCGTTCTACACATAGATAATAATTAGTTTTAGATAATGCAAGTGCACGATTTGCGCGGTCCCAAGTTATGCGTAAATAACTTAAACTTATGTGACAACGGAAAATATGTCATATATTCACAACCTTTACTGGAAGACGGTTGTAGCAGGCGATATTGTCGCATGACAATTCAGTTTCGTAGTTCAGTCGCTACGCGGCTTCTTCCGCGATTCATTCCGAATTGATTTGGGTTCCCGAAGTTAATAAGCGGCATGATTGGTTTTATAGTGTTGGTATAGTGATCGTGATACTTGCGTTGGCTAAGTCCACTTACATCTGTGGGTTCTTCATATTACGCTCAATGTTGTAATCGATGTTGAAACTATTTATCGGTGTTTTAATGTTTAATGGAAAACTTAACTATTCTTTCGTAATATCCATGATATGTGACATAATAACATGTCAAAGTTTTTCTTTTTCGCAAATTGCCAGTGTTAAGCTAGTTTGAAAATGATGTACATACCTATTTAAATAATTTTGTTTCCACTAAACTCGCGTAATTACAAACTCTTCCTATTTAAATTATTTAAATTCATTATTTAATCACACAATGTGTACCTACCTACTGCCACGCACGAAGTGAATCATTTTCTAGTAACTGTGTGCATATTTTATTTAAGTTTTCAAACCCGCTAATGGCCAGTTTCTGAGGAACTTTTATCGATAGTGTATTTATTCATTAGCGCTATTGGTTCGATAACTTGGCACATTGCGTTTCCGAACCGCACAATTTCCATAAAGTCCGTTTAAACTTGGCTTAATTTAACTGACCTATGTGTGCCGTTTATTGGTCCGATAACTTTATTTGACGTTTCAACCAATGATATTATTGCATTCAACATCAAAATTTGACGTTTTTCGATGTTGTCGCTGCGGCAGCGCGCGCAGCGGGAAGCGGGGGACAGTTGTTTTTTGTATGTCACTTTGTTTACGCAGCACTAGATCTATGAGAGTTAACGGCGTTTGTTGACACTACATACGGTGAATTTTGTTATTACTTAATTAATATAATTCTTAAGCACTTATTTATACCGGAAAAATGTTAATAAAAATAATAACTGGTAATATTGGCAATATAAAACTTAAAATCAATTTTAAACTCGATCTGTGAATCGACCCATCTAGCGTCGAATTATTGCACTGTTTATCGGTTTCATAGTTATTGAATAGCTTTCGGTGTACTCAGAAACGGAGTGACAGTTTATCTTTTACACAACTTTATTGAACCAATAGCTAATGAACAGTTGAGATATTGAACAACTGAGATATTCAGAAACCGGTCATAAATCGAGCAACTTTGTGACTAATTACGGCAGCTGGAATCCCTCAACTTGTTTTTGAAGTATTTCATATAACTTTGTTACCATGCACACGTTGCTACTTTACTTAACAGTTTTGTTAATCTACTATGGCTTTTTATCCAAATCGAATTGAAAATCCATGAATTAATAAATTGTCACAGCTACCAGCAAGCTTCTACCAATTTTTCAAAGTTGCCAATTTCCCCAACCGGCATCTTTATTATATTACTCCCTTCCCAGCAGTACGTAGGGGAGGGAGGAGGAGTATTTTCGTTAATTAAGAAAGTTTTCGTAATCTTTTGTTGTTGCTGCAGCTAGCAACCGTTAATGAAATCTCTTAAAAATGTTGACAGATGAGTCAATTTTAGCTGCTACGTGTACGTAGAACCTAAGTAGCAAGATAATGATTCATGAACCGTCTGAGTGCAGTATCAAGTGTCCTAAAACGCATAAGTATACTTTCATATTCCAGATTGTTTAAAGAAATTATAGCCTGTTCCACATCCGAACTCCACTATTATAGATGCTGCAGTGTCACTGTAACCAACTTATCTGAGCGGATGTCGGAAATATGAACTAAAGTATTACCGGTACTGTTAAGTTTACTTATTTATTCGCAGAGTTTAACAGATAGGTGGGGTACTCTGTACGGTACTAGTGAAGAGGCATTTCAATCGATATGCCACATATTAATTCTAGTATACCGTTGTGAAAAAAATATAATCGATAAAAAAATCATAATTATTATTGTCAGATTTTGTCGGATTTCATTTCTAGATCATGACGTTTAAATATGATAATAAATATACCCTTAGATACGTAAAAATAGTTTTATATCGTCGTGTTACATTTGCCTAAATGTAAGAAAAAAATGTGATTTTATTTTTCTCTATTGCAATTATAGTTGTATGTAATCGAGAATCGACAGCTATAGTTATTGAGATGCCTGTTTACTAGTTCATCTTTCATAGTGAACTTCACATGTGGTACAAAGTTCTAATACTATTTTTAATAATTCCTGTCTCAAAATGGAGAGTCGATATAATTTTGACGCCTTTGTTAGTCTATATCTGTGTGACGTCGTAACTTCTAAACGAATGAACGGATTTGAATGTTTTTTTGTTTATGGCTAGATTAAACGGGAAGATAATTTTCGATGAAAATTTGTTTCGCCGTTATTATAAATATAAAGTTTAATTCATTAGGTTTTTAAATTTTTTAAGTGAACATATCATTTATTTGAACACAAACCACTAACCTTGATGTTTCTCACATAAAACGAAACGTATCTATTAGAGATGGGCGGGGGAAGGTTTTCACCGAATACTAACATTTGGCCGAAAGTTAGGTAATTTTTTTACCGTATCGAATAATCGGCATAGTTGGTCCCTTTACCTAACTAACATAAACAAAACAGGTCAGAACTTGTTTACACAAAGCGCTCGGACGAACGACGAAAACTAATCAGAATTAGCAATTCGTTCATGGGCCAAGGTATCCGTTTCTATAATAAACTGCCACAGGATATCCGAGACCTACCAATAAATAAGTTTAAAAGAACTATTAAAAGCCGGTTATCTAAAAAAGGCTACTATAAAATCTCGGATTACCTGGAGGATAAAGCTGCGTGGGCTTAAACTGCGATGCTCATGCAAGCCTCTAACTTCAAGAAATATTTATTGTCAAAATTATTAAAAAAATACATATATTAAAAAATTATAAGCCCACTGAGTTTCTTAAAAGATCTTCTCAGTAGAGGCCGCGTTGTGATCTGGTGGTAATTGTAAAAAAGTTGACAATATGTAAATGCCGAGAGCATTTAGGCCTATGCATAATAAAGATATTTTGGATTTGAATTTGAATTAAACATTTTGAATAGCACTTTGCCGAACATTCGGTGATGTAGCAGCATATTCCAAAATCCTGCCGAATACCAAATATAAAACGAATATTCGGCCCATCTCTAATATCAATACTAAATCTATACATAAAAAAATATTAAAATACTTCTATAAGATCTTAGTGACGAGACAAACAAGCCGTTCATCCGATGGTAAGCTGGGATGCACTACACTTTTTTGAGCCCAGTACTTTCACCAGCCAGTGAGCCCTTCACACCGGAACATGAGAATTCTTACACACATCTACTTGGTGCCAGAACATTTTACACTGCTGCGGTATCGCACATGGGGCCTATTGACTAGAAATATTGATATTTCCAATGAAAGCTAAATTCAGCTATTTTGGCTGTTAATCATGAATTATCGCAATTAGCATTAGATGTCCAACAATACGTATAACTTTGTACGATACAACTTTGCTATTTATTATTTTGAAAAGTGATTTTTGAATATTTATATCTTCCCTTAAATAATATAGCGTTACTCATTCGGGACTTATCCAAAATTATATTTTTGTATAACGACATTTTAAATTAAACCCTTTTTGAATCTTAAGAGGTTTCGAGTCTGTCTATATTTTTGTATTCGCTATATAAATAAAAAACAATCTGGAGTGCATGATGATATATTAATAGTAGGTACATAGTATTTTTTTTGTCAAAGATGTTTTAAGAAATATTATGTAGCTATTTTTTACATTGCTATTTATCTGGACCAATTATTATTTTTGATAGATTTTTCTATTCGTCATAAATACTTTCATAATTTGCAGTATGCATGAAAATTGAATCGGATCTATCGTTTTACGGTGACTATAATTAAGTATAATCTGTCGATTTAAGGTACGCGTCCATTGGCCCGCGCCGGACGCACCGCATGCACGGCACGCAATGGATTTTAGTTTGCTTTCTATGATTTTACATAGCGCTGCGTCCATTATCATGTTGCCATTTTCCGATGCGGGCCGTCAAAATCATAGAAAGCAAACAAATCTTTTGCGTGCCGTGCGTGCGGTGCGTCCGGCGCGGGCCAATGGACGCGTACCTTTATAGAAACATTAAATCTCAATGTTTATCAGTAGAAATTTCCTTACATAGGTATGTATTATTATTATGTTACATTTCCATTGAAAATTACATTGTTGAACGTCCATACTTTGTAAGGAGCATTATGTATGATTTCATTAGTAAAATTGTCGCTTGTTTTTAAGTCAGACTCGGTCTTATAACATCTGTTGTAATTGCACTGGATACCACACTAAATATCAATAACGTGCTTATTATATAAGTAATTAAGCTATTAAAACAGGTTTATATACATAAAACCTATATCCGAATATGTATTGTGTGCCACTACGTCTACTAGAATTACTTTTAAATAAACATTAAGTTAATGATTTCTGATATTTACGCGAATACTACACATTGAAATGAAACTAATTTTACGGATTATATCGCGGTTTCTTTATGATTTTAATTACCCGACGTTTCGACGTTACGACGACGATATAATCCGTAAAATTAGTTTCATTTCAAAACATTAAGTTAATGAACAAAACAGTGTGTTGCTATATTACTACATTCATTAGACACATATTTTTATTATGACAGTGCCTACTGTACCAAATATATTTTATATTTTTTCGGCGTATTTGTAAGTCACTATACTCGTGTTCACTAATCAGTGGAGTAAATTGACGTTTACAATGTTGTTAGGTTTTTAATCTAAAATGTTATCAATTAAAAATACTGATAACTTTTTAGATACCTACCTACAGAAACATACAAAAAAGTGACCTACACAAACTAGTACAGAAAAATTAAATATATATATTTTTAGTATGTGTTCTAAAATTATTTTATTTCTTATCAATATGGATAGATTTGTTAGCTACACTTAAGATATTATTTACATTTATGTACAAACTAGTGACCGGCCCCGGCTTCGCACTGGTGTAATTTAGAAGACTCGCTACCGAACCTACAAACGTCAATTAAAGTTAATTATAATTATTCCATTTTTTTAAATCGGATTATTTCGACACTCGAAGCCCATTAATACTTAATACGCAGATAGTGAGTGGAGATATCAATTATCTCGTGTTGCATAATCGAAATTAATAATAAATGGCTTCGACAGTCGAAATATATAGATTTCAATAAGTGACTTAATTAGAATTAAAGTTAATTAGCGTTTGTGAGTGCGGCAGTCGGTTGCTAGACATGTTTTTTCTACTTACATAAAAACCTAATTGCTTTGATATGTTATACATCCACCTTCAGTGAAAAATTATATGATGATTAAAACCGCCTTGCCAGAACTTTCCGAAAGATGGGACGATGCCAAGGTGCCGATGCCGATGCATGTTGCATCCTATACCATGGGCCGACCCATTTTCAATGGAATGACAGCCATTCGTTTTGGCCTCTTACGATCGTTACGTAATAGGCCACATGGCTGTAAAATAGCAGAAACGTTAGTGGTGGTAAGGGCCCTACGTCGTTAAGCCCTGGTGACATTAAGTCAGGAAATCCTACTTGCGATACGAAGAAAATAGAGTCCAAGCTAGTACACTAGTAGTTAGCTCTTAACCATGCTTGCAAATTATTTGTCATTCATTAGGATCTGTCAGTTTACTCCGTCTATTTGTAAGCACGAATATAGATTGGTATAACTTTAAAATATTGTCTACTTTGTTTATTTGGCGAATAGAACGGTTACTTTGTTACTAACGGACTCTACTGCAGTATTTTTTTTATTTTCACATTCATTCTTCACCATTCAATACATTGCGAATAAAAAATCAAAAAAAATTAAACACAACCCGTGTGATTTAGTGATACGGTCCACTATTAACTATACATGTTTTTTTTATTATGTCTGGCGAATAGTAGGTGTATCTTTGGTTTAGCTTTGTTTAATTGACACACCATTGTCACACCTATTACAAAACTATAGTGAATGTTCGCAATGCGTCTCAGAGACTGCTGCGATAAGATCCATACTAATAGTTTTATTTTATTACTAACCATCGTTTTCTATTCGCCCCTTTAGCGATCAGCTGCATGTTGCAATTTTTTTAACTGAAGACCGGTAATATACCAATTAGAAATAAATATTTGTTTTAAGTATGTAGTTAAGTCCATTATATACTTCTTACAAAATGATCTCAGTCAATAGTACTGTATCCCTAGTACGAATTTTGTTTGTTAATCAAATCATTCTAATTCGTCACGAAAAACAAGTGTTGAAGTCTGAATATTTTAGTTAAATATCAAAACTTGTACTCAGGATACTGATTCTCCCGAATATCGTATTTTTGCTGTACGTCCACTCACATGCTAATTTTTAGAGATATTATTAGTTATTTTATTTAGTCTAGCGCGATATGTGATTTTTCATCTTTATCTCTTAAATAGTTAGCTAATTGGCTAACTGTGCCTATCGTTTCCCCTACTACTGTACTTTCAAAATGGATTTTGATGCAGTAAACCACTCACCTCCCCATCATTACAGTATTATTCCTGAACGTTAATTTGTGTAATACCACTTTTTAGGAGACAAGAGGTCTGGCAAAAACACGGCGGGTCTCGAGACCCAGGAGAAGTAAACAAATAGTGTCGGTGATCCGACTAGCTCAAAACTTCATATTACACAATAAATATTTCGCTATAATGGATTTCAAACTATTTGACAAACTAACATTCCTATTTTATTTATCGTGAATGTATCAAGTTCCAAATGTGCATGTATATAATATTATTTACATATAGCAAAGATACGATATTTCAGCTAGCGAGAGCCGTAACAATTTTAAATCATGACTGATTGTATGTAATTAGGTTTTAATGAACCGAAAATATTGATGTATAAATGAGGTTTAGGTACATATACCGTATTATTTTATAACGACGATATTGATTCGAGTCTTGATTTATTGCATTTATCATCGATCTATCATCTACAGTCAATTACCAAACGTACTAGTACCTTAAATAAAATTTTCCAATAAGAATTCCCGTGTATTATTTTTAACCGACATCAAAAAAGGAGGAGGTTCTCAATTCGTCTGTATATATATATATATTTTTTTTTATGTATTTTCGCGCATAACTCTGACAATTATGAACCGATTTGAAAAAATCTTTCTTCCATCCATTCTTTAATCCGTTAATTGGGTCCCATAAAAAAATTATTGCTTAGTAATAAGTAGTTCCTGAAAAAACGAGAATGGTGACTGCGCACTGAGAGCTGCAAGAAAGCCTATATAGATGACGTTTTAGTCGCTCGGACTCGCTCGGTCGGACAAAAATGGTCATAACTCTGGCAAATATTTACCAATTTCAATGATTCTTTTTTTATTCGAAAGAAGAAACCACTGTATTGAATCTGTATGAATTTTATTACAACCGGATAAGAACTTCCTGGAGGACCATGAACGATGTGGAGGAATTTATCTGGTAAAAACCATAAAACTGATGTTCTCCATTACATTGCTCTGACAATTATGAACCGATTTCGATGATTCTTTTTTTATTCGAGAGAGTAAACTACTATGATGTTTCCATGCAAATTTCATTACGACCGGATATTTTTTTCTGAAGAAACATGAATTATGTAAAACTATGTAGACGATAATGTGATCATAACCTATCTAGATAATTTTACGGTTTTCGATGGTTCAATCTTTATATATGAAAATATAACTAAAAAGTTTAAAATAAAATCTTTTTTTAAATAAATTGAACCGACTTCAATATCACTGAAAAGTATAAAAAAATTTAAATATTCTTGAAGTTGGTGCCAAATATACACAGCAGGTACGCTAACACCAACTTCAATAATATTTAAATTATTTTATACTTTTCAGTGATATTGAAGTCGGTTCAATTTTTAAAAAAAAAGATTTTATTTAAATTTTATAAGGCTAAGGTCAAAAAGAGTGTTACCTCATCACCGGAAAACGGCTGAATGCGTATCAATTCAATTTATACAGTGAAATAGGTATTATTCCAACTTAGAAGATTGGATATATTTTATCAAAATCGGATAAGTAGATCAAGAGATAGCTTGACCCTCCTATTGTAGGCAGCGGCATACAAACAAGGGGCCAGAGTTAGCTGGATTGTTACTCACTAAAACCCCCGGGGCTGCCAAAGTGGAACGAGGTAGATCGAGGTGGATCTTCATGATCCGAGATAAGTCGAAGTGGGTTGAGGTGGAGCAAAGTGGGTCGAGATGGAACGATATAGTGTGTGTCGTTTTCAAATGTATCCGCGCGTACCTAATGGCTATACTACGGACCTAGTCGGCAAGCGACCTATTGCGCGGGTGGCGGTGGCAGTTCAGTACGGTTATGTCGCTCGGAGTAAGGGCTCCCACACATAACTGCGATGCGGCGCCGCATCGCAGGAATTTGTATGGAAATATTCATTTGTTTCTCGCAGATATTTGCGATGCGTTGCGAATTCGCAGTTATGTGTGAGCCCTAAGCGCGTCTGAAGTGATTTTTTTATAATCAAATAACTTTTTTGGATACAATTTCAATTCTTTATACACATTAAAAAACACCACCATGGTTTCAGAGGAGGACGTTAAAAAATCCATCCTTTCCATTTCCACTAAAGCTGTTGGTGCTGACGGACTGCATCTGCAGATGATTCTCCTCATTCTGGATGAGCTAGTACCTGTAATCTCTCATATAATTAATAACTCTCTTGCTACTAGCTCCTTTCCTTATGTCTGGAAAAAAGCTCATGTCATACCACTTCCTAAAACTTCTAACCCTTCAACCTTTTCCGAGTTCAGACCTATTTCCATACTTCGGACTACCCATCCTTTCAAAAGTCCTTGAAAGCATTGTTCATAAACAGCTGTCTTCTTTTCTTTCTTGTAATGGCCTGCTGCCAAGCCCACTTCAGTCTGGTTTTCTTCCTGGGCACAGTACTGTTACTGCATTAGTGAAAATTACTGATGATATTCGGCTGGCCATGGAGAACAAACTTCTAACAATTCTCGTTCTTTTGGATTTTAGCAGTGCATTTAATTCTGTCGACTTTGATATCCTTTTAAAAATCCTATCATCACTCAACGTCACTTCCTCTGTTATTACATGGTTTGATTCGTATCTTCGGGGACGGTCGCAGTCTGTTCGCGCTGGTTAGGCTACTTCTGACTGGTGTGACCTTACTGCGGGTGTCCCGCAAGGTGGCGTGCTCTCTCCTCTTCTGTTTTCTGTTTTTATTAACACTGTCACGACCGTAATATCTTCCAACTTCCATCTCTATGCAGACGACTTGCAGTTGTACCGTCATTTTAAAGTTGAGGATGTAGGGGAATGTATAAATGCCATCAATAGTGATCTTAAGAAGAACATTAGCGATTGGGCGAAAACCTTTGGTTTAGTTGTTAACCCAAAGAAATCACAAGCGATCATTATTAGTGGTAGGTATATGTATAATCTGTTAATTTCTAGTCCTATTCCCCCAGTCATGTACGAGACGGTAATTATTGAATATGCCAAAAGTATTAAAAATCTAGGGGTACATTTCAGTTGCACCTTGTCTTGGGACGTTCACATCGCAGAGGTAAGTAGAAGAGTTTTTGGTACTTTCCACTCTCTTAAGCGGCTCCAAACCTTTCTTCCTTTCGAGACTAAAGTTACTTTTGCTGTGTGTGTCCTTACTTCTACCACTTCTTGATTACGCCGATGTTTGCTTTCTAGATGCCACAGAGGAACTATTGGACAAGCTCGAACGCCTACAAAACTTAGGCATACGTCTTATTTACGGACTTAGGAAATATGACCATGTCTCTCAATTTAGATCAAAACTTAAGTGGTTACCTATTAGACATCGGTGTAATCTACACATTCTGTGTTTACTATATAATATCTTGTACAACCCTAATTCTCCTGACTATCTGCGTGAACGCTTTGAGTATCTGTTCCTGTTAATGTACCTACTCGCTCTTCCAAGTCTCTTCTTTTAAAAACTCCTAGGCACTCATCAAGTCGATATGACGGCTCCTTTACGGTCCGAGCTGTTAAACTCTGGTCTGGAATAGCCTTCTCCTTTCTATAAGTAAAAGCCCTTCTCTGCCCATTTTTAAAAATAGAACAAAAGAATATTTCCTTTCAATGTGATTTGTACAATAAAATCAAATGTATGTAAGTATGTATTATAAAATATGTATAATTTATCTATCATTATATATATTTTTGTATTTATTATGTATATTTGATATCATAATATATTAGTTTATGTTTTAACGTGTATATATGTATTGATATACCTATGTGTGTTATTTATTTGTCTATATGTAGGATGTTTATTTTAATGTAACTTAACTTACATCTTTTTATTTATTTATTTATTGTTAGGAAGACTTACAGGCTAATATACATTAATATGTAACAATTATGTGTAAACATGTTGCTAACTAGTCTCCACATATGTGTAACAATATAATCTACAATTACAAAATAGTAAATGAATACAAATAGAACCAAAAACAAAATATTTCTCATACTATGTATAAAATTAACAATATACTATGTATAAAATATTAAGTAGCATGACCTCGCATTATCTAACGTATTACTTTATTTATATATTTTTATTTACTTGTTTTAATGAAAAAAAAATATTATTAATCATTCGCCGTACTGCCTGCGTACCCGTATTAAATATATCAATGTCCAAGTTTAAAGGAAGTTCGTAGGTTCAATTGGTTTTACCCTGTAGCGGAGCTACTGTCTGCTAAATTAATTAAGTATAATTATTTCACGCAATAATGCTAAACTTAAACCCTATGTAAAATAATATCTAAACCTAAATCATTAATCTAGACTTATAGCTAAACCTAACCTAAACCTAATACTAGTTACTAACCTAAATCTATAAGTACTAACTTAGTGTTATAATTATTTGCATAATTTAAATTAGCTAGTAATGAGCTTGTTTGTTTTGACACTCAACAAACAGCTGGACAAACACATCGCATATCATAATTTAATATTAGCGATCACACGGCCCGGTCTCAGGATCGGCCGGGTGACTCGCTACCGAGTGACGCGGCGAGGAGGACCGATCTATGACGAGCGGCGCCGAGCGCGGCACCACTCGGAGATGATCGTGAGTCGTCTAGTCGCCTACCGGCTAATACCTACGCTTTGTTTATAAGTTGTATTATTACGTGCTGTCTTCGCTATTTTCTATTTCCTATATTCTCCTTCTGTATTGTTTATAGTTGTTATCTGTACTGTTTTCAAGTGCAATTAATAAACTGTTCTGTGTGTTACTTAGTGCGCTTTTATTCGTGACAATCCCGGTGCCTACCTACCATACACCGGCTACCGTGAGTAGTGCATATTGATACCGCAGACACTATATTAACTATATTGGTGACACCTACATTGAACACAATGAGCGACAGCGAAAATTCAGCACGTACAGCGAGGTCGGGTAGTGGCGAGGCGGGCGTTACTGTACGCCGCCCAAAGAAGATGCGCCGCTCCGTTCACTCATCTGACGAAGGTACCCAGCAGCCCGTGGGACAAATTCCAAATTTCTAAGTGCCACCGTTTTCTCCAGACGACCCTGAAATATGGTTTGCCCTTCTTGAAGGGCAATTTAAGAACTTCAACATACGGGACGACAAGACTAAATTCACGCAAGTCATTACTAATCTGGACATAGGGCACGCGAAGGCCGTGAAGGATATTATCATTAATCCGCCGGCTATCCAGCAGTATGAAAAAATTAAGACAGAGTTGATACGCCGTCTCTCAGCCTCTCACGAAAGAAAAGTGAAACAATTGTTGACACATGAAGAGCTGGGCGACCGGAAACCGTCTCAGTTTTTGCGCCACCACCAGGACCTGGCTGGGCCATCAGTACCGACGGACTTCCTCAAGACTATCTGGACCCAACGTCTGCCAAGCAGCATACAGACCTTGCTAGCATCACAGCAGACACTCTCGTTGGAGCAGCTTGCAGACCTGGCTGACAGAATACAGGACATCGCCACGCCCTATAATGTCGCAGTGGCATCAACCAGCCAAGGCAGGCATTCTAACGAGATTGCCGAGATGAAGAGGATGGTGGAACAGCTGGCGATCAAGGTAGACGAGCAGAACCGCACGCCCTGCCGGTGCGAGCAATCAAGACGTCGGCAAGATTCTCCAGCTCAACGTCGTCGTAGATCCCGCTCGAGGTCGAGATTGGCCTCTAACTTTCAGAAGCACCCGCTGTGCTGGTACCACTATAGATTTGGTAAAAAATCTACTAGGTGTATAAAACCGTGCAACTTTTCGGGAAACGATGCGGGCAGTCGTTAATGGCGACCGGTGATTGCCACAGTGCAGGTCGCTTATTCGTCACGGACAAGAGCTCGAATACTAAATTTTTAGTTGATACAGGTAGTGACCTATGTGTATTTCCCCGTTCGTTAGTCAGGGACAACCGTGCAAGAACAAACTTTGAATTATGTGCAGCAAACGGGTCCCCAATACACACTTACGGCTATATGCATTTAGTATTGAACCTAGGCTTGCGCCGCGACTTCGCTTGGCAATTTATTGTCGCTGATGTTACTAAGGCGATTATCGGCGTTGATTTTCTGCATCATTATAATCTGACTGTAGATATCCGCGGTAAACGACTTATTGACACCAGCACTACACTTGCGACCGCGGGTTTGCCTGCACGTTCTCATGAGGTAATTTCTTCAGTAAAATTAGTTTCGGGTAACACATTGTACCATGATATCTTACAAAAATACCCCGAAATTACAAATCCCTCTGGTATGCATCGGGCCCCTAAACATAACACAGTACACCACATTCACACCACACCAGGGCAACCGGTATCATCAACACCGCGCAGGCTAGCACCGGACAAATTAAAAATCGCAAAGGCCGAATTTGATAATATGTTGCAGATGGGCACCTGTCGACCATCAGGATCTGCCTGGTCATCACCTCTTCACCTCGCGCCAAAGAAGGACAACGGATGGCGTCCGTGTGGTGACTACCGCATGTTAAATGCCCGTACTGTGCCTGATAAATACCCGATCAAGCACATCCATGACTTCGCACATAGCCTGTCTGGATGTAAGGTCTTTTCGACAATTGACCTGGTGAAAAGTTACAACCAAATACCGGTCTACGAGGGCGACATTCCGAAGACTGCGATCACTACACCGTTTGGTCTCTTTGAATTTCCTTATATGACCTTCGGTCTTCGGAATGCCGGCCAAACTTTCCAGCGCTTTGTCGATGAAATGCTTCGTGGCTTGGATTTCGTTTATGCGTACGTCGACGATTTTTTGGTATTTTCCCCAGACGAGGCAACTCACCAGCAGCACCTGCATCAGTTATTCACCAGGTTGAAAGAATATGGCATGATTATAAACGTGAGCAAGTGTGTTTTTGGAGTACCTGAAGTAGCATTCTTAGGCTATAGTATTTCCGCCCAGGGAACTAGGCCATTACCTGCCAAGGTAGAAGCTATCCAGACCTTCCCTGTGCCTAAAACGGTCAAGCAGTTGAGAAGATTTCTAGGCATGATAAATTTTTATCGCAGGTTCATCCCAGATGCAGCAACCCATCAGACTCCTCTTAACGCTTTGCTTACTGGCTCTGTTAAAGGCTCCCATCCAGTCAACCTAACTACTGAGGAGCTGAAAGCCTTTAACGCCTGTAAGGACAGCCTGTGTAAGGCAGCTTTGTTAGCGCACCCCGCTTGCGACGCAAAACTAGCTTTAGTCACAGATGCCTCAGACAAGGCTGTAGGTGCGGTACTTCAGCAGCTCAAGGAATCTTCTTGGGAACCTCTAGCATTCTTTTCGCGTAAGTTGAGTCCATCGCAACAGAAATACTCTCCATACGACCGAGAACTGCTGGCAGTTTACGAGAGTGTAAAGCATTTCCGCCATATGCTAGAAGCCAGAGAATTTACGATCTACACTGATCACAAACCGCTGACCTATGCCTTTCATTCGCGAAAGGAGAATTGCTCGCCCAGGCAGTTTCGACACCTGGACTTTATTTCTCAATTTACAACGGACATTAGGCACGTCGCAGGAAAAGACAACGTGGTTGCCGATACTTTGTCTCGGATTGAGGAAATTGGGCAACCCGTAGACCTGGACAAGCTAGCTGAAGCACAAAAGACAGATTGCGAACTGAAGGACCTTCTGGGTAATAACACATCATTACAGCTTAAGAGCTTCACGTTGCCCGGTTTCCACAGCGAGTTATGGTGTGATGTAAGGAATGATACAATAAGGCCGTTCGTGCCTGCACAACTGAGACGCCAAGTATTTGAGAGCTTGCATTCATTGAGCCATCCAGGCTCAAATGCAAGTGCTAAGCTGGTGTCAGAGCGTTTCGTGTGGCCAGGAGTACAGCGCAACTGCCGAGAATGGGTTCGAAGTTGCTTGGCTTGTCAACGCTCAAAGATAACTAGGCACGTATCTGCACCTATCGGTACTTTTAAGCTCCCCAAAAGTAGATTTTCTTTTGTCCATATCGACTTAATTGGACCACTTCCCTTGTCCCAAGGCTACCGATATTGCCTCACTGCCGTCGATCGTTTTACACGATGGCCGGAGGCAATACCGCTGGTCGATATTACAGCGGAGACTGTGGCAAAAGCCTTAATAAGTGGTTGGATCTCACGGTTCGGTTGTCCTACTGACATTATAACTGACCGTGGGAGACAATTTGAATCTGACCTATTTAAAAAACTGTCCCTCTTGATTGGTTTTCAACATCGTAGGACCACAGCCTACCATCCGCAATGCAATGGATTAGTGGAAAGATTTCACAGGCAGCTAAAAGCCGCAATTACGTGCCATGGCAATACATCCTGGGTAGACACACTACCTATTGTATTGTTGGGTATCCGTAGTGCCGTAAAGGAGGATCTAAACACTTCTTCGGCAGAACTTGTTTATGGGGAACCTCTCCGTCTCCCAGGAGATTTTTTTCTACCGCAGCATATAACGGTGACTGATATGACTGACTATGTGTCGCGGCTACGCAGGTTTGTGAAGGACCTCCAGCCGTTACCTACTACAAGTCATAGTGGCCAGCGCTCGTCATTTATTTTTAAGGACTTAGCTTCAGCGTCCCATGTGTTTTTAAGGGACGATAGTACCGGCGGTTCCTTGCAACCAGCTTATACAGGTCCTCATGAAGTATTGGAGCGAGATGAAAAGGTGTTCAAAATTATGTATAAAGGTAATAAGGTCACGGTATCCATTAATCGATTGAAACCTGCTTATCTATTACTGGACCCTAACACACCAGTTACTCACTCACATACACCTATTACACCAGCCACACAGCATAAGTCACTTACCGCTAACACCTCTCCACATACACAACCTTACAGTAATACGCCCTTACCTGGTACATCCAGCAAAAATCTAGTTGCTGAAGATAGTACGCTCAGGAGAACTAGGTCGGGGCGCAAGGTTAGGTTCCCGGACTATTATCGCCCGTAGGACGGTCTCAGGAGGGGGGTGGTGTAGCGGAGCTACTGTCTGCTAAATTAATTAAGTATAATTATTTCACGCAATAATGCTAAACTTAAACCCTATGTAAAATAATATCTAAACCTAAATCATTAATCTAGACTTATAGCTAAACCTAACCTAAACCTAATACTAGTTACTAACCTAAATCTATAAGTACTAACTTAGTGTTATAATTATTTGCATAATTTAAATTAGCTAGTAATGAGCTTGTTTGTTTTGACACTCAACAAACAGCTGGACAAACACATCGCATATCATAATTTAATATTAGCGATCACACGGCCCGGTCTCAGGATCGGCCGGGTGACTCGCTACCGAGTGACGCGGCGAGGAGGACCGATCTATGACGAGCGGCGCCGAGCGCGGCACCACTCGGAGATGATCGTGAGTCGTCTAGTCGCCTACCGGCTAATACCTACGCTTTGTTTATAAGTTGTATTATTACGTGCTGTCTTCGCTATTTTCTATTTCCTATATTCTCCTTCTGTATTGTTTATAGTTGTTATCTGTACTGTTTTCAAGTGCAATTAATAAACTGTTCTGTGTGTTACTTAGTGCGCTTTTATTCGTGACAATCCCGGTGCCTACCTACCATACACCGGCTACCGTGAGTAGTGCATATTGATACCGCAGACACTATATTAACTATAACCCTATAACATTTTGTCTCTATGCCCGGGTTTGCTGGAAGAGAACTCACGTTTTTGAGTTAAGCTCGCCCTTTGTGATACCTTTGTCTTTTGTTAAGTGTTTTGTACTGTTTTTAAGTGTACCCAATAAAGTATAATAATAAAAAACATATTCATTTATTTATCTTTTTTTAGTTATGTCGTGCATACCCAACACACCATCTCTTGCGTTTAACACCTCCCATCTCCAGGGGACCTTTTGACGGTTTCCTCTGCGAAAATAACGGTCGGATAGAGGAGTCGTGGGGAATCGGGTCAGATCGAGTCGGACCGAATCTGATCAATCGGATGGAGATGGATTGTGTTATGTCGAGTTTGATTTTATGAGTATGTACTTACCTATAACGCGAAAATTACTGGCTGCGTGCGAAGCCGCAGGTAGGTACAGCTAGTTTCTTTACATGTTGATATCCACAGAGATAAATATACATCATCATAGTAGGTACAGAACAAGTGTAGGTACAAAAAAGTGACAACATAACTAACCATTATGGATGGATGTTGTCACTTTGAGCAAACGAACGTTCGGTTGCAGCAAACTTTTTTTTTCTGTGGAGATAATCGGGTGATCGTCCTGTATTGGTCTAACCAATAAATCACCAAGTTGTTGCTCTCCGCAGGATCCGAAACCATGACCACTGAATTGTAAAGCACTAACCAAACAAACAGTAGCAAGTGTATCAGATAATACGTTGGGGGCTTTATATTCATTATCAAACTTAGTTGATATCTTAGTTGAGTATTTAATTACTTGTAAAGTAGGTATGTGCAATCTCTACCGGAAAATAGAAGATACCTACTCACGTCGACACTAGGTAACATAAAAAAATGTGCGTGCGTGGAGTCCCTCCGCGCGGAAGAAGTGAAACTTCACTCTCGCTCTGTCTCTTTCTTTTCCCCCTCCCCGCGACTGAACGGCGCTGAATGACACTGAATTACACTGAAATGACGGAATGACCAAAGACTGAATGACTGGGTCACGTGAGCGCTTTCCCCCTCCATGGTAGCGTTTAACGCGTTTAGCGTTAAACTTGTTGGAAGTCGCATAAGAAGTTTCACTTTAAAAAAGCTAAGAAACGTTTATTTAATAACTTGTATTCCCTCCCCGAGATTACTGCTAGGCTTCCATACGGTTCTTCATCGATCGGATGAGAGTCACGATCAAATGTTGTGGCATTCCATACCATTCCTCTTGGATTACATTTTGCACCTGGCTAAGTGTTTCTAGGGCAGGGTCTCTTGCACGAATTCGTCTCTTTAATTCATCCCATAGATGTTCAATCGGATTCATGTCCGGGCTTCTTGCTGGCCATTCCATAATGGAGATACCGACTTCGGTAACATAAGCTCGTACGACGCTCGCGGTGTGAGCCCTAGCATTGTCGTGTATGAATATGAAACCGTTGCCAATAAACTGTGTATATAGGGCATCACGTGAGGCTCAAGACACTGATCGATGTACCGATGTCTGTTTAGTGCAGGCAGTCGTGGCCTAGACACAAAGACAGGCTCTGTCTTACCGTCGTCGGCGCTGATTCCTCCCCAAACCGTCCACGAACCGCCACCATAATAATAATAATAATATCCTGGGACAATTCACACACGGTCATCTGATCCCAAACTAGGCAGAGCCTGTACTATGGAAACCAGACAACTGATACTAATACATATATACTTTTTTTTTTTGTAAATGCATACTTATATAGATTAAACACCCAGACACTTGGTGGGAATCGAACCCACGACCTGCTGGGTAGCAGACAGGGTCACTAACCACTAGACCAACAGGCCCGTCAAACCATAGCTGACCTTTTCTTCAATGAAGCATTGTGCAAAGCGTTCTCCATCTCTTCTGTAAACCTTGTTCCTTCCGTCGTTACCAAACAGCATAATTTTACACTCATCAGAAAAGAGGACTTTGTTCCACTGGAGGTATGACCAATTTAGGTGCTCACGTGCAAAGTTAAGGCGCACTCTTCGATGGTCTGCAGTTAATTTCGGCCCATTAGCTGGCTTGTGCGGTACCAGTCCATGTTCCTTCAACCTTCTTCTTATTGTAGTCACTTATAGCCACCCTACGTAGGTACAACATGAAGCTGCTGCTGCAGTTGAAAAGCATTAAGGCGTCGATTTCGTAAAGAAGTTGTTACAATAAATCGATCATCTCGCTCAGAAGTGACCCGCCAGATCCTGAACGGCGCGTGAACAAACCTGTCTCCCACGATAGCGTTTGTAGACTATGATCAGACGACAGGCTTAGATACAATCTTTCAGCCACAACACGCTGACTAAGTCCAGAATCCAGCAATGCCACCACTTGGGCGGCTTCTGCGGGCGAAGTATTCAATAGGTATGTTTTAGGAAAAAAACTTTTCAGACGTCCCAAAGTCACAGTACCTACGCACACAGTATACAGAACAAAAAGTTTTAAGATAAGCGCTAATTTTTAGTTTTCAAAGGTGAAATGTACTACATGTACTTACTCTAAACATACATTTGTCTCAAAACAGAACCGTTTCATTTATAGGATAAACGTTGGTATAGTATATCGATGGGATAAACAAATGAAATTCTAATTTTGAATTTTCGCTTATCACTGTATTACTGCCAGTTATACAATCCTGTGAATTTTTTTCATGGAATGAAAACTCTTTTGTGTTACATAAATTAGGACAGAAACCATAAAAAGGGAAGTGTTTTGATTTTTCTGATGAGAAGTGTATATTACCGAGCTTACATAGGATTTATAGTCTCTATGGCGCAGCGGGAAACCGCTTGATTTGCAAACAGTTAGTACGGGCGGAGACATAAAACTTTGAGTAGTGGTTTTACTCGTTGGGATAATACCTAGGTACAAATCAATACCTGCATCGTGTACGGTGGCTGAGGTGGAAGGCGCGGCGGCGGGGTGACGACCCCCGGCACTAAAGGGTAGGTATCTGGTGCAGATCCCACCGGAGAACTTAGGTCCCCTCTCTCATGTACCGGTGCGATAGCCAGGGGATTTTAGTGGGTAAGAATTCCACACAGAGTGTTGAACCCCACAAGTCCGGCCCAGTCCTGAGCCTAACCTCTTCCCGAACGTGACTGTTTTCCGTCTCATCAGAATCTTGTGCAAGATTGTCCGCTGGGACCGTATCGGTGTGGAGTCCTCCAGGTAATCCTCCATTAGGTATACAAGTACAAGAAACTTTTAAATCTCGCGGCCTGTATGTCACTTTGGCCCATAATGAAGAAAATAATTTCGCAGGGCAATCCGTCTAATTGGGAGATTCCGACTGTCACCAGCAGATTGGGCCGCGATAGGCGCTGGCGTACCTTCCAATAGGTATTAATATTAATATTTGCCGTCTTGACCTGAATGTCTTATAATGTTGCAATCTATCTGCTATCGTTATCAAAAGAAAATATAATTAATGTATCATAATCTTCGTACGCTAGTCTTCACCGCGCCACTAGCTATTAATAACTATTTTAATATTATTAAATAATTAGTATAAAAATTACACATAAGTATATAATATTTAATTAAAATGTGCGGTTTAATATGCGCCGCGACCACGACTGCAGTTGGTGCTATATTAGTGGTTGTTACTAGTATATTTGGTTATGCGTTATTACCCGGTATTATAAACAATTTGATTATAAATGTAAGTAGATATTTGTGTACGTTCATTATAGATTTTTGTGTATATAATAAGCGTGGTTGTCTGTCTGTTTACAATGAAATGGTAGATAATAACTTCATCCACTTTGAGGACGAAGTGATTATCTACCATTTAGAATGTTGTAGGCAGATAAATCCTAAGTTTTGGAACGTGACCGATTTCAAAAATGTTTTTATTTTAAAAGAATAAAGGTTTACAAGATATAGAAACTGTGCTGGAAAGAGGTGATTATTGGTATTAAAGACCGGATTGAAAATACTTAATTCCCCAACTGCGTCCGAAAGTAGGTACCTAACGTTTTCTGTGTATAAGTATGTTAGTCTATTATTTCTGTGGCATGGTCTGCAGCCTAAACGGCTGAATAAATTTCATCTTATCACATATTAAGTACATACTACGTTTACAATTAAATTCGATAGTTTATATCTATTCGGTTTTCACTATTAAAACATAACCCTCCTTCTGGGGCAGACGGGTAATCGATCGACTGTGATGTGAGTTGTTTTTTTTTTTATATACCTAATGAAACTTCAATTCAACGGCGACGGCGCTTAGCCAGTGCTATTAGGGGGCGTCCATTAATCACGTGAGGCTCGAAAGGCGGGGACCCCTCCCCGCCTTTCGAGCCAAAAAAATCAGGAAATATTACCAGGAGGGGGGAGGGGACTGACATCACGTGTATTTATTTTTCGTTGAATGCACGGTTTCTAAACCAAACAGTGGCAAGTGGCCTTGACTCACCGTTGCCGGCAACGACTTCCCGTTATAATCAGTTAGATGTACCTATTTATAGATAATATTCCGAAAATTTCAATATACTTTGTACAAAAAAAATACATGTGATTTTGGGTAGGGGGGTGTAGTTTAAAAACTCACCACATATCACCAGGAGGGGTTCAAAAGTTGCTAAAAAAAACATCACGTGATTAATGGACGACCCCTTACGTTTCAAATAGAAAGAGTAACCTAAGTACCTACCTAAATAAATAGTATCTAAATGATGAAATAAACACCATCGTAACTGAGCAAACATATGTGCCATACCAATCCAACAGGAAATTGTCAACCGAACGAAACTGTTTTAGCTGGAATGGCTGTCAAAGGCCAGTGGCTTGCCAAAGGCCGATGTAGATTCAGAAAGATCGATAATCTGTCCCCCAGGGGCTGATCTGGCAATGTTGCTCCGTAGCAAATATCAATTAACAATGTTATCGGGACAACTGACAAGGCCTAAATTTGATGCAAGCAAGCAATTGCTAGATCCTCTGTTGGCGATAGAGGGCAGATTCTACATAGCCGATTTAATCACTGCATCAATCAAGCGGTAGCCTTCGCATAAAATCAGAACAACGATAGGTATATTAAGTTAATTTCACAGTTGTTTATTATTGGTATGTGGTTGGTGGTATTGGCCAGCACAAAAGTAAGGTTAACAGTAGGCGAAGTCCCTGAAAAATAGTTAAAAACGCTAAATCGATTACGATTACCTAATCGATTTCAATATTAAATAAAATGCCAAGAGCTGTGTGTAATCAAATCATCATATTTCAGGAGGTTGTATTGATAGATGACAGTATTCAGTTGGAAAGATTCCAAGAGATTCCGTTCCCGCTTGACTTTACTGTGCGGATTTTCAACCTCAGCAACGCTGACGACGTCGTTAATGGTGCTGTGCCAGTGGTTAAAGAAGTGGGGCCTTACATTTACAGGTAAACCAGATTTAAACCGACGCCAGCGCTTAATACACTTATAATGTCACAATCACAGTCTTCTTCTTGCGTAGGTATATCACGGGATTATACATAGCCGTTGAATTCAACTGGTTGGTCAGACATAATGGTACTGGTCAGTTAGAAAAACTTCTACTTAAGGTTAATAGGAACTGCTCAAAGCCAGCCAGCCAAAATATATCGGTGGATAATAATAAATACATAATAATAATAACCTGTTATATTCGAGTGCTGGGCAACGGTCTCTACTAATTTATCATAAGGTTTCGTGGCCGCAATGCACTACGCAGGTTAGGTGCAGATCCCGCGCTGCTACCACCCGTGGCGGCGCGGGTATCCATGAGGATTTCCCCATGAAAAAAAAGGAAAACAGGTTAGGTGCAGATTGTGGATACTGCACGCAGTCTCACTCAGTATATTGTAGGAGGTAGTTCGCTTTGTGCCCAGAAATCGGGAAATATTTAAACGCGGAACACATTAGGAAATCCAGGTATGTCTACCTGGATTTTCTAATATGTTCAATCACACAAAGTGAAAATCACATTTTACTACGAGGCAATACTACAAAGATAGGCTATGCGTCAATAAGACACCATAATATTTTCTCAGGTTGTATCAAACACGCCAAATAGTCGGAATGGATGAAGATATCATACGGTACCGTATGTCGGATCGGTTCGAATTCGACGCAGTGGCATCCTATCCTAATACTGAAGATGACATAGTCACGGTCGTCAACGTGCCTTATCACGTAAGTAAAGTACGGCCGTTATGGATCTAACTTAGTTTTCCATACTTATTTTAAGGCTTTTAGTAGGTGTTAAGTACCACTACAGTATCAGTTATTCACAAACTGCCGTTTGTAGCAGTTTGTAGACAGTGCTGTGTTTCGGTGTGAAGAGCACTGCAGCTGGTGAATTTACCGGGCTCAATTGACTTAATGAGTACCACCTAAAGACCTCGGGCACGCGTGTTACTTACCATTAGATAAACGTCCAGTTTGTCTTGTCACTAACTGCCGTACTCACAGACATCAATTAACTTTAATCGCATTCAAGTCATTTTTTGTAATCTATTTATTTCGAATCTTCGTGTCTCATATGATTATCTTTTAGTATTAATTACAAGATTATTAATATATCTACTCACTATTCGCGTATTAAGTATTATTTGGTTTTGAAAGTCGAAATAATTCATTTGCAAAATATGACTTAATCACAATTAACTATAATTGACGTTTGTAGGTTCGGCAGTAAATAGATTAAAACTACGGGTAAGTATTAATTATAGGTATTCCGATATCATCATGCGAATTTCTTTTTGCGATTGCCAAGCGAATTTCAGTTTATTAATTATTGAAGTCGAACTAAGGTATTACATGTAAGTACTTATAACTCTTTTCTTAATTAAATAATAATTCATGTTTAAACTAACAAGAACTAACAGTTCCTACCAAGTGCCAGTTAAATTTTCTCTATACTAGAAATCTAGAGAACACCTTGTTTACCATTTCTTCATAGAGAAATGGTGCTGGTATCAATTTTACCTGTTCTATGGCACGGCTCACTCGGATCGAGAACAAATACGATCTAAGCTTTGTTTAAATAGAGGTGAACCACATGCTCGCGAGTGTATTATCTACTGCTGTATTGCATAGACACGTTTAACGTGTGTTCTCAATGCGAGAACACTCGATGAAAATGGTGAGTGTAAATTAAAATTCAAACTATCCAAACACTGTCCCTTTTAGATCACATTAAAAACATCATACTTGGACGTGAACGGTCTCTCCGAGTAGTTATTGACGATTGCTCTTCGGGGCCCAATGACGGCTAAAATACCGAATTTACTTAGGGTTTCGTTCCCTCCGCAAAGGGTTCGGTATTTCGGTTTTTTACCGGGCATAAGTAGATCTTTGAAATGCCGCTAAGAGAGGGCTCTTAGCGGCATTTCAAAGATCTACTTATGCCCGGTAACGGGTATACCTACAGGTGATAGCACAGTTGAGGAGAGATATGTAATATATCCCGATTGCTCGGGCCAGTAAGGATGATATCCAGTTTGAAAGAGTAGCCCTAGTAGAGCATGCGAGTCTCATATTTCAGTCACATATTTTATTCTGTATTTAAAAACCTTTTAAAAACAATTATTAATGGCACTCTGTGTTTTAAATAAAATAGAAAATCTATAGGTATGCTTGTTTTTTTAAACGATAACCAGTAGGTAAGTCTTCTTAATTGGCAATTAGATATTCTAAAATAAAGAAAAAGACAATCGTAGTTCATTAAGTTCTTACAGGATTAAAAGCTGATTTTTGTCGTCGTCCTTTTTATTACTTTTACTACCGCGCATTTGCTAGACATAGAAATAATTATTAATACAAGATGTACATAATCAGGATAGTTACGTACACAGTGAGACAACGGTTTAATTGAGGATAAATGTTAAGCTAAACTCATAAAAAAGGAGGAGGTTTTTAATTAGTCTTTAACACTTTTTTCTAGTGTTAGAACTCTGGTTAATAAGTACTGATTTAAATAAATATATTTTTTAATTTAAAAGATTTATCCGCACCTTATAGTCCCGTATAAATTTTATCACAACCGGAAAAGCAGTTGCTGAAGGAACATGAATGATTTTAGTGGAGGTATTTTCGTGGTAAAAATGAAACATTGAGACGGTATCGTCCTAGTGAATGAATAATGTACTTTCCAGATGTGTACCATATTGATATATTAAACAAATGAATTACATACGTAAATAAATAACTGTATTGATACCTACACCTAATAATAACGTCACGGTTCGGACAGGGTTTTGTTAACACTGTATAGATAAATAACACCCAAACATAAGACAAACAGACATACATGTTCATGCATACAAATGATGTTTGGTCCACCCAGGAAATCAAACCCACGATCCATTGGGTAGCGGCTAGAGTGACCAACCACTAGACAAACGGGCCAGTCGTTTAAACCGACTCCAAAGGAAACCATTGTGACAAAAATCTAATTATATGCGAAAAACTAATAATAAATTAGGTGGTAATGAAAATATCTTGATTTTATTTCAATTAACTTTTTTTTTAATGCATTTTTTACATTTATTGAAACAAATATTTACAGTTTATTTACACTTAACTACTTTCATTTAAATAAACATTTGTTTTTCTCTCCTTAGATACTACCACGTGTCAGCGTATCCACGTGTCAGTATCAAGCGAGTATTACTTATTAGTTAAGACTTGATGATAATAACATCGATAACAACATCGATTTACATTTGCAAATACATTCCGTATCTTATAATAATAGATACGAACCAAAAATACGTGTTAGTTGAAATAGTAAACAACAACCTACAAGACAGATAGTTCACTCAGAATTTTTGAGTCAATCGAGAATTTGAGAAATTCATTTTTGTACGGATAGGCCGCTCCACTGATTGGGTCCCATAAATTATTACGTACGAATAAGTAGCTCCTGCAAAAATAATAATGGTAGGTCAGAAAAAATTGTAAAAACGCTTAAAAGATGACATTTTTGTCGCTATTTAAGGAACAAAAATGGCCATAACTCGGCATCGATATAATATATTGGATTTGGATTTGGTGTCACGGTTCAAAAAGTGGTAGCGAGAAATAGCGCCCTTGTGTCGCTATTTCTTTACAAGCCACATCCTGACAAATTTATTTTTGCCGATAGGAGTGTCGCTACTGTCTATATGAAACTGTCAAACTACAAGTCATTATCATTAGAAAATCGTTAGTTCACGTTTCCGCCACCAGCACAGATAAGTTTGCAACCTCCGCGGCCACATTTTCGATGTCATTTTGTTCGTGAATATTTATCTACGGGCAAATATGTACCAATCTCAATGGTTATTTTTTTTTATTCGAAAGAGGAAACCATTAACATAAATCTGTATGAATTTCATCATAACCGGATAAAAACTGGAGAACCAGGAACGATGTGGAGGAGTTAATCTGGTAAAAACCATAAAATTGATATTCTCTCTGTTACACTACGAGGACAAATATGATCCGATTTCGATGATTATTTTTTTATTCGAGAGAGTAAACTACTATAATGATAATGTTGTCTTTTACTTACGCGAATATTACACATTGAAATCAAACTACTTTTACGGATTTTATCGCGGTTTATTTTTTGATTTTACCTCATATCCTCGCAAAAGAACACCGATTCCTACCTAGGATGATTCGTGAGGCTATTGAAATCAAAAAACATCCTAATTTCAATAGAGAAGATGGTTGGGTGTTACCACCGGCTTGGGATCCTGTGATAAATATAATTAAATCCAATATCAATCAAAATACTGCAGGGCCTCAAGATACTGTAAGCTCTTACTGCGTATATCGGACCAACAATAATAACTAAGAAGACCTGATGACCTGACACCGGCATAATTGTGACATAAGGACGTCCAACATCTCAGTCCTCCCGTGACCATGGGTGCTGCAAAGCATTCGAAACGTGGGACTAGTAAAATCAAAAAATAAACCGCGATAAAATCCGTAAAAGTAGTTTGATTTCAATACTATAATGATTCCATGCAAATTTAATTATGACCGGATAAATTGTTCCTGAAGAAACATAAATGATGTAAAACTATGTAGACGATAATGTGATCGTAAGTTCATAACCTACCAAGATCATTTTACCGTCTACGATGGTTCAATCTTTATGTGTAAAAATATCACTAAAAAGTACTTACCTGAGTATAAGACAATATATTTTAAAAAAATTAACTGACTGCAATAACAGTTTATAGAGTATAAAATAATTTAAATATTATTGAAGTTCGTGCTAAATATACACAGTAGGTATGCTAACACCAACTTCAATAATATTTAAATTATTTTATACTTTTTAGTGATAGTGAAGACGTTTCATTTTTTTAAATCGTTAATATAAAATAACATGGAATAACATCTTTTTTATTCATCCATGATAATAATATTATACTTAATAGTAATATTCTGGGATAATCAACACACTAGGGCCTATACTATGGAAACCAGACAACTTAACTAATACTTATATCCTTCTTTTGTAAATACATACTTATAAGTATAGATAAAACACTCAGACACTTGGTGGGAATCAAACCCACGACCTATTGAATAGGGGCCAGAGTGTCTAACCACTAGACCAACAGGCCCGTCGTGTATACTTACATAAGTAAGTATATAGATATTGTATACATACTTACTTATGTATGTTATACGTATAGACCAGTGTGAATAGTTTGATCGTGTAATTTTGTTCCTCGCAAAAGTAGACAAGTATATACTACGCATTAAGCACGAGTCCTACTTACGTACCTACATAACTAAGTTGTATAAGAAAGTAATTTCAATTGAAAACTCATTGATAATGTTTCATATAGATGACTCCTCTGGGAAACGAAAAATCTTATAGGTACTTAAGTAATACACGAAAGTGATTTAGAAAATATTATGCTAAAAAATATATTCGCGAATTTCTGGCGTAACTTCGCATGTGACACAATAATAATTAAGCGACTGTCCGTTCCATACCTCGCCGTCATATCTGCTGAAATCTAGGACGACCACCGCGCCGCGCCGCGCCGATTTGTTTCAGTAAAACATGGTAATTTAATCCATTGCACTGCATAAAGCCACGTTCCAAATGATGATAAAATTTTAGTTCGGTTTATTTGAGGTGAAATTTTATGACATGAGTCGAAGATCTTATATAACGCTAGTAGTTACCTGCAATCCCACCTAATAATGGAGAGTGCCGATGCAATCGGGGTAGGTGATGCACACTAGCTTATTAAAAGAATATTCACTCTAGTCTTGAAAACACTCAACCTTATAATCAAAGCACTCAACTTATAATCTGGCGGGAAATTCCAGTCCTTAGCCGTACGTAAAGAAGCAAATCGCTTATTCCGGACTGATGGGGCACTCGCAACGTAATGGTACGTACCGTCGCCGTCGCCTCGTGCGTCTCGCTGTCCGATGACAGAAAGGGCACGAAGTCATGTTTTTTTCTGCGCACACTCTTCCCAGTTTTTCCTGTAGAATACCGAAAGGCTTACTACTCTGCGTCTGTGCTCTGGGCTTTGTAATTTAGTTTCCACTATTCAAGGGTCATCAATCTCAAGGGTCTCTTAGCACGCTTCTCCACTGAGTCCAAAGCTGCTAAATGACATTTCGCTGCACCAGCCTATATATAGCTACAGTACTCCACACACGATCTGACCTGTGCTTTGTGCTTATAAATATCGAAGGCGGTCGGTCTTTTCCATGTATCTATTCTATTCGTTCTAATTTGTATGAGCCTTACAAAGGCTCCTTTTAGTAGTGACGTTTAGCACTTGAGTTTTGGCGGCAGTAAATCTTGCAATAATCACCCCATTTGGAGACTGTCTGAAGAGAGACTCGCACGCTCCACCATGGCCGTTCTTTTGGACTGAATGCTATCCTGACGGACCACACACTCAGCAGATAAATAAACTATTCCTTTGAATGGTTTATCAATACATACCAACACAGAGATAACCCACCTAAGCTAAAAGTAGGGTGCCCCATGCCCCCGGCGCTTCAGCTAGAGAAATAGGTTCATAAATGTATCTAATTTCTGACGTGACGAGCGGCAGTGTAATGCAACAAGTTGTACTTAGGCCTTCGTGGCAAACCGAAGATCGCGGGTTCAAAGTTTGTGCACTATAATATCTCCCGTGTAGGTAGATAGCTGATGTTGTGAAAGATTAGTGGCTCTGTGTGATCGTATCAGCCAGGAGAGCATTAATATTATTATTGCAACAAGTTGAAGCTTGTCACTCTATTAGGCGAAGGTTGAAATCGACCTGGCAGACAGACAGCACGGAGTGCAAATCTTGACAGAATAGTGTATGACGTCACTATTTATTTATTTCATAAAGAAATTATACATTTGCGCACTTATTAAATAAACAGTTTTGTAAGTGTATCTTAATTAAGTAAAAAAATCACGAAAAGGCACACGAACTAGGAGATTTCTGTATCTCACTCTGAGGTATCTCAGCTAGGTACCAATAACCCACCCTCAAAGTAGATACACTACTGTAAAGTTGAATGTACGTACGATAGCAAATTTATAAAAAAGGAGAATGTAAACAATACAAATAATATATCAACAGAAAAATAAAACGAAAATAATAATAATAATAATATCCTGGGACAATTCACACACGGTCATCTGATCCCAAACTAGGCAGAGCCTGTACTATGGAAACCAGACAACTGATACTAATACATATATACTTTTTTTTTGTAAATACATACTTATATAGATAAAACACCCAGACACTTGGTGGGAATCGAACCCACGACCTGTTGGTTAGCAGACAGGGTCACTAACCACTAGACCAACGGGCCCGCCAAAATAAAATAAAATAAAAGAAAATATACCTACTGTGACGTAGTTTCATCGTTTTGTATAGAGAATGACGTTTCGGTGTTGAAAACTTGTTTGAAAACTACGTCATACTCCACACCAATCACAAATCAGTCAACACTTGCAAGTTGTTCCTTCAAAATATCCTTTTCATTTATTTTTTTAGAATTTATTGTACTTACTATGTTTTTAAATGCTTCTGTGTAAACTAGGTAGTAAGCTCTATCACCAGGAGCCTGATAGAAATGTGACGATTTATCCCCTGCCTTAAAGGGAGCTTGTGGGTCACGGATGCACAGGGTGTCCCAACTAAATGCGTCGTGTGTCGTCGCGAGATAATGAAAAATATCTCTACATAAAACATATGTATACTTATGTATATATATTTACTGGCCACCGGTTAGCCATCACGCCTTGTTCATACATTTAATGTTTTTATTTTGATCTTGTAAAGAAAAACAAGGTATACATACTTATATATAAGTATAACATACCTACATATAGATACACATAGATACAATCGAAAAACATAGGTCTCTCAAGAGATCAATGTTTTTTTTGTTGACTGCCTCAGGGCAGTCAATTGAAAACTGCCTTGTAGACTCCCCTTAAAGCTTCCGATCGTACATAGATTGAATTAGTATTTATGAATACTAAATAGCCGTGCTAGTACCTGCACTGATTTTATTATGTTAACAATCTGCGCCACAATCAAATGTGCAATTGAAAAATTCATTATTTTACATAAACATCATGCGAAATCCTATCCTATATAGGTATGCACAACGAACTCATCAAGAACAAGTTACACCACACTATTTATCTTATCTTCTTGTCTATTATTAAGTTATCAAATTAGGTATGCTTTAATAACATTATATAATGAGAAAAACAAATTATTTAGACTTCGATAAGCTATCTCGGTATTCTCAAAGATAGTGATAATCTGTTTTGTTTTTATGCATAATCTTCTTTATCTGACCTGGCAACGATTTTCATTCATTCACCCCATATGCCATATAGAAGTAAGCAGGCAATACTGTAGGTACATCTATGTTCCTATGTGTAACAGAATTTTACATAATACTGGTCATATAAGAAATTCCAATGTCTTTATCACTAGGAAACATGTAAGTATAGCTGTAGTACCTAGTGGAACAGGGAAGCCACCTATTTTCAAGTCTGTGTAATGAATGGCGAATGGTCGTACGTATGACACCTCGACCTATTAGGTTCCATGACGAATCTTCTTGGTAATTGCGTGATATCATCCGGCAGTAAATGGCTATATGTACATTACTTGGCGCAAGAAAGGACATCCTTTCTCGTTGACAGCACTCACAGAGGCCGCGCCTCCCCGAGGTCCCCTAGTGCTCATCGCTGCCCTGACTTTTAGACTGAACGCTATAATCGCACACCATTGTGGTATTATGTAGAGAGGTCATCTAAAATAAATTACGTGGAACAAGCTTTAGCGCTAGCTCGTAGCTCGTCAACAAACTGACGTCGAAACTAGCCGTCGCAACTAGATTTTTTTTCTAACAAGCCCTGAAGTTCCAGCACGTTACCTCTGTTAGTGTATTTTTTTTGCATTCACCACAAGCCAGTGCTTGACTGCAGTCCCACCTGATAGAAAGGAGTGATGGAATCAGGGATGATAAAGCACAGCCTTTTCACTCTAGCCTCATTTTAATCGGGCGGGAAAAACGCGACGCTTAGCTTTCTATATTATACATATAAATTAAAAAGCTCATAGCTTAGTCCGGACTGAAAACACCTTCTCCACGTAAGGGTGTGTACGCGCCGTGCGTCTCGTCATCCCTTGATAAGACGGATGGTGGAATCAAGTGATTAATTGCTGCACACAAATGACTTTACTTCAAGGATCAGACTACAATGTCTATGGAACTTCAAAGCTTGTTTGAAATTATCTAGTTGTGATGTCTCATCTAGTACCAGTATGACCTCTTAAGACTCCTCATACAAGATTAACCTACGCATCGATGAACACTGCAGAGCGTGCCCCTGTCCTTACTATTTTCAAAGCCTCCGCAGAGACGGTAGAATAGATAAAAGGGGGGTTGTTAAGATGTTGCCGAGACTCTTCAACATCCATCGCGTTTCAGGTAGCAAGTCCTTAACAGTAGAATACAATACAACATACTTTGTAAAGTGAAATTTTCTGTGTTTTCGCTCGGCTGCATTCTGGCGTGTTATCCATGATAAAATTTATTGCGTTATTTTATTTATTCGGTGTCGCAGTACAAATCTAAGTATTAAGTAAATAAGGTATAAAAAATACCTATATACGTAAGTATATTTATCAGATATTCAATAAAATGTCTATATTCAGCAGTATAAGCAAATGCATAATATGTTTTGCTACACCGAATACACCCTAAATGATCGGACAGGGTTTTTTATCACTCTGTATTTAATGAAGAATTCAATACTTCTTCTATTAAAAAATTATGGCTTCCATCAATTAATTATTGATGATTTCGCCAGTGTCAATTAGTTAAATAGCAATAACTACATAGTATTAAACAAAGTCGCTGTCTGTCTGTCCCTATGTATGCTTAGATCTTTAAAACTACTTATATCTTTAAAAAGAAACTCTGATGATTTTAGAGGTTTCTAATGTAATGTCATTAAACACATTTTTTGCGCTTACATTGCAAACGCTGGCTGAATCCTACGAGATAGGTCAAAATAATGTACTACAGTATTGTACACTATAAGAAGGTCTACAAAAAAGTCTGCGATAGAGTTTGTCTAGTCAAACTTGAGACTGGAAAAGGGCGGCAAAGTTAAAAAAATTAGGTGGTGCAACCCTGTTCAAACTAGGAATAATCATACTTGATACTTTAATATATTTGTTATTCTTTAGAAGTCCAAGGTCTCTATTGTGTCGATGAAGGCCACTGTGGTGGTTTAATGTTAACGTGTAAAGTCCCACGTAACCCGGCCTCCACCCCTACGGAGACCGGGTACCTTTTGAAGGTTTCCTCCCCGACAAAAAAAAGATGACAGGTCCCTTATCCAAGGTACCCTCCAGGTACCAATGCAGTGTATGACAATCTGCCAGAAAGCAGCAATGTGTAAACATTGTTTTGTTCCGGCTTGATGGGCTCTATAGCTGGTATAACCCTCCTTCTGGGGCTGTCGGCCAAAAATTACCGCCTCAAAAGACTTAATAACCCATGTCTCAGTTGATAAGCGGCAGTTCCTTAGTAAAGATTTATATAAGTACTGAGAAGCAGTGCAGTGTAGCTGTCTATAGGCATGTATGTCGCGTACCATCATGCAAACCTCTAACTTGTTTCGTCATTAAATCGATTAAAATAAAAGAAATAAGCTAAATAAAGGTTAAATATTATTTTTTAAGTACTTGATTGCACCGTATACTTATTGTTTATAATTATTCTTTGCATAGAATGAAAAAAATAGAATAGAACAGTTGTATAAGTATTTGTTTAATTTATTAATCACAATATCAAATTACAGGATTTTAAACTGGATTATATTATTAACGAGGCACAGTTTTATCATAATATTTTCTTTTAATCTTGTCTTCGCAATTTCATAAAACTCCTTTTTCATTTACCCTAAAGTGCTTATACTAACGCCTGCAAAAAAAGATGAAATCATACTTTATTATAATTATAATTCCCTTATATGCCTACACATCATAACCTTATTTGTAATATCTCATTCCATCAAAAGATGATATACTTTATCTCAACAATGACATACATAATAATAAAAGAGGACTAGAAAAAAATACTATAAGCATTCTGTATTTTTCATAAATGTATATCTTTGTCTCCAACATAAATTATAAATTGGTAGGTACTCTTTCTTAATAGCAATGGTTTACTTTGATTACCACTTCATTTTTTTATCAGAATTCTATGCCAATCTCTCTGCACAATGTGCAGTCGTCGAGGTTGCATGTATCTGGTCTGGTTGTAGTGGACAAATCAGCAGGCGTAAAAGGTTGTAAAGGGAACTCGGATACACTTCGAATACTATCCAGTCATAGAAGCGATTATAAAGTATTGCTTTATATAAAAAGGTCAAGTTGATTCTTGTAAGTTTTTTAATTTATCTTTTAGGGCGCGGACTGTCTGCAGCATTTAAAGATTAGTAGTACATTACGCTGAAATAAACAAGACGATAACGATGTAGGTGGACAGACGACCGGTGGATTCAAATAGATAATTTTATTGTCGTTCATTGTGGCGTTCTAAGGGGGAGGGGGACGTCTTTCGGCTGATGATGATAAGTATCAAGAAGAATTCAGTATCGTACCTGAAATCCCCATACCGATGTAATGCTTTTCGATGCTTTACTTTTTATTAGATGGTGTTTACTTATCAAGTCTTATAACATGTTTTTGACACTGCTTTTCATAGTTTCCGGTAATATTTCATTTGAAATATGCAGAAATATTCACAAACTGATTTAATCTTGAGGTTATGTAAACAACAAATGACATTTATCGCAATGTTGTCAGTTTCTAAAACCGCAAAACTAGTAGGTAGTGTCAACAAAAACTAGACAGACTCTAGTATGTATATCTCTTAGGGGTAACCCACAATAACTATTTTTTATCCTTTACTTTTTATGAGAAATAATGGCTTATTTACAAAGCGATTTTAACCAGTACAACATTAATCCTTATCTAATTAATTATAAATACATTTTTTACCTCCCGTGCGAAGCCGGGGCGGGCCGCTAGTTGCAAAATAAAGTAGAATATCATGTAATAATGAGAAAATGAAAAATGGAAAATTTGCGCTCGCGGTCGCTACCACCAAGATAGCGGCCGCGAACCAAATCCGACGAATTCAATACCTACCTTATAGGTGTCAGTATATCATTGGTGTCAGTTATAAAAAGTGTTGACAGTTTTTAACCGATTTCAAAAAAAGGAGGAGGTTCTCAATTCGTCTGTATATATATATTTTTTTTTCTATGTATGTTCGCGCATAACTCTGGCAATTATGAACCGCTTTGAAAAAATCTTACTTCCATCCATTCTTTAATCCGTTAATTGGGTCCCATAAAAAAATTATTGCTTAGTAATAAGTAGTTCCTGAAAAAACAAGAATGTTGACTGCGCAGGAAAGCTGCAAGAAAGCCTATATAGATGACTTTATGTCGCTTTTTAAGGACAAAAATGGTCATAACTCTGGCAAATATTTACCAATTTCAATGATTCTTTTTTTATTCGAAAGAAGAAACCACTGTAATGAACCTGTATGAATTTTATCACAACCGGATAAGAACTTCCTGGAGGACCATGAATGATATGGAGGAATTTATCTGGTAATAAAAACTTTTTTAAAAAAAATTGAACCGACTTCAATATCACTGAAAAGTATAAAATAATTTAAATATTATTGAAGTTGGTGTTAGCGTACCTGCTGTGTATATTTGGCACCAACTTCAATAATATTTAAATTATTTTATACTTTTCAGTGATATTGAAGTCGGTTCAATTTTTTTTTAAAAAGATTTTATTTTAAACATTTTAGTGATATTTTCATAAAGATTGAACCATCGAAAACCGTAAAATTATCTAGGTAGGTTATGATCACATTATCGTCTACATAGTTTTACATAATTCATGTTTCTTCAGAAAAAAATATCCGGTCGTAATGAAATTTGCATGGAAACATCATAGTAGTTTACTCTCTCGAATAAAAAAAGAATCATCGAAATCGGTTCATAATTGTCAGAGCAATGTAATGGAGAACATCAGTTTTATGGTTTTTACCAGATAAATTCCTCCACATCGTTCATGGTCCTCCAGGAAGTTCTTATCCGGTTGTAATAAAATTCATACAGATTCAATACAGTGGTTTCTTCTTTCAAATAAAAAAAGAATCATTGAAATTGGTAAATATTTGCCAGAGTTATGACCATTTTTGTCCGACCGAGCGAGTCCGAGCGACTAAAACGTCATCTATATAGGATTTCTTGCAGCTCTCAGTGCGCAGTCACCATTCTTGTTTTTCAGGAACTACTTATTACTAAGCAATAATTTTTTTATGGGACCCAATTAACGGATTAAAGAATGGATGGAAGAAAGATTTTTTCAAATCGGTTCATAATTGCCAGAGTTATGCGCGAACATACATAGAAAAAAAAAAAAATATATACAGACGAATTGAGACCCTCCTCCTTTTTTGAAGTCGGTTAAAAACCATATAACTGATGTTCTCCTTTACATTTCTCTGACAAATATGAACCGATTTCGATGATTCTTTTTTTATTCGAGAGATTAAACTACTATGATGATTCCATGCAAATTACATTACGATCGGATAAATTGTTTCCGAGTTTCTGAAGAAACATGAATTATGTAAAAGTATGTAGACGATAATGTGATCATAACCTACCTAGATCATTTTACGGTCTTCGATGGTTCAATCTTTATATATGACTAGCAGTAGCCCGCGGCTTCGCCCGCGTTGATTTTGTTTGTAGCACGTGTTCTGAATTAGGTATCATGGTTTTTCAAAATATAAATATATAAATGTTTAATAAGTATCTAGTCTAATAAGTATCAAGTAGACATATTTAATGACATATCCTGTATTTTTGAGCAAGGCACCGTAGCTTCTATTATAGTGCTGATTCTTAAATATTCACCGCTATTATTTAAAAAAATCCGGTCAAGTTGAGTTGGACTCGCACACCTTCATTGGACCTATTAATGTTATTTTACTATTTGTCTAACACCAAACCAAAACCACACACATAACACCAAAACCAACCAATAGCAAAAAACCAAACCGCAAAACTAAGTTTGGCTGTCGAATTTCTTTTGGGATTTCTAAAGAATACACACATCATCGAAAAATCATTTTATTTTTCCTGTAAAATATAGATTGATAAGTATGTATCGCCTATAATATTTTTTGACATTTTCGATTTTAAGTCAAAAACTACGTAACATATACCAAAATAAAAATCTGTTTTGGAATTTGCAAATAAAGCCTTTTCTTAGGATACCCCATTCGATACAGTAGTCTCACTTTAAATTAAATTTTGAGGATCCTTTTCGCTGCCCATTATAAGAAAATAAAAGATTTTCTTTTCATTTGTATTTTTGTGATGAGGTTGGGTGTGTAATTAAGTCTTATGACTCTAGGTCGAAACACCATTTTTTGGACTCCAATCCAATCCCTTTGGGAGTTGATTTTCAAAAAATGAATATTTAGACAGGTGTAGTTGGATGGTGTATTGGCAAAGTTTCATCAATGCAGCATGTCCCATTCACATTACCACTACTTTTTTTTTGTCGTATGGTTAGTGCTTTGAGTATTAAACCAACTGAGGGTTAGTGGCCAAACTGGTGTCAGAGTTTTCAAGCTGCCCTTAGGCCTCTGACTCAGCTTAACGACTGCTGCCTAGATGACAATAGCCGGGACCGACTTTTAACGTGCCACTCCGAAGCAAGGAAACGCTCGGTTCAAATGCCACTAAGTGGTGACCCATCTAAGGACTGCCCTCGCCTGACGTTCCTTACCCAACTGATTGTGTATCGAACAGTAGTTACAACTGGCTATGAGCATCTCACCACCACTTATTCATCCACGTTTATGTTCCATTCTCTCTTTTTTCCATCCCAAGGTTGCCTGGAAGAAGTTGCGAATAGCGGATGAGGCCGCCCTTTGTATTTAAGTATATATTATGCTTTATTTTATGTGTAAGTTTGTGTGTACAATAAAAAGTACATATATCTATATATATTTTTTTTCGCGTTATACTCAAATATGTTATACTCAAAACCAACCACAAAAACGCCAGTAAAGGTTGATTTTCAAAAAGTTGTGATACCCGTGTTTCATAATTTCTTTTGCTCTGTACACTGAAAAGTTTCGCGCCCATGTGATGTAATATTTTTTTTTCCATACAAACTTTTGCCCATTTGACCCACTTAGGTGTGGAACTTCGAAAATCCGTTCCTATTGTTCACTCAGCCTATTTGAATAATGTTGATTCCAAATTTCAAGATTCTACGTTAAATGGTTTTGGCTGTATCGTGATTCTTATAAAACATCCTGTTCTTTTATTAATACAGATTAATATGTAAATATGAAAAAAAGAATCCGATATCATCAGCGAAAAAAAAATCAAAGAAAACAATACAGTTGTCCTATCGCATGTATTCTGTACTATAGCCAGTAAGTAAAGTACATTATTATAATAAATGTTGTCATCCTTTTACCCACCTTAGGTGTGGAATTTCCTAATACCCTGAAATATATTTTTTTTTACTGAAACACCAAATACCAATTTATATGCGTTTAACTTCGAAAATCTCTAATTTTCATACAAACTTTCATCCCCTATTTTACCCCCTTAGGGGTAGAATTTTCAAAAATCCTATAATATGTATTCTTTATTTTTAACTAACAGGCCAATTACTAAATAACATGAATTTAAGTTCATAAATGACTGATTTTCATACAAAATTTTATCCCCCATGTTACCCCGTTAGGGTTGGAATTTCCAAAAATCCTTTAATATGTATTCTTTATTTTTAACTAACAGGCCAATTACTAAATTACATGAATTTAAGTTCAATAAACTATTAAAAAAAAATAAAAACCGACTTCAAAGTAAATTATGTAAAAAGCATAAAATAACGAAAATATATTGAAGTCGGTGCTAGCTAATCACGTTAATTAACACTATCACCAGCTGACACTGACTTCAATATATTTTCGTTATTTTATGCTTTTTAGATGATAGGTTATTTTATGTGTAAGTTTGTGTGTACAATAAAGAGTACATATATCTATATATAATTTTTTTTCGCGTTATACTCAAATATGTTATACCCAAAACCAACCACAAAAACGCCAGTAAAGGTTGATTTTCAAAAAGTTGTGATACCCGTGTTTCATAATTTCTTTTGCTCCGTACACTGAAAAGTTTCGCGCCCATGTGATGTAATATTTTTTTTTTTCATACAAACTTTGAGAGCCCATTTGACCCACTTAGGTGTGGAACTTCGAAAATCCGTTCCTATTGTTCACTAAGCCTATTTGAATAATGTTGATTCCAAATATCAAGATTCTACGTTAAATGGTTTTGGCTGTTTCGTGATTCTTATAAAACATCCTGTTCTTTTATTAATACAGATTAATATGTAAATATAAAAAAAAGAATCCGATATCATCAGCCAAAAAAAAATCAAAGAAAACAATACAATTGTCCTATCGCATGTATTCTGTGCCAGTAAGTCAAGTACAATATAATAAATGTTGTCATCCTTTTACACACCTTAGGGGTGGAATTTCCTAATACCCTGAAAAATTTTTTTTTTTACTGTAACACCAAATACCAATTTATATGCGTTTAACTACGAAAATCTCTAATTTTCATACACACTTTTATCCCCCATGTTACCCCCTTAGGGGTGGAATTTCTAAAAATCCTTAAATATATATTTTTATTTTTAACTAACAGGCCAATTACTAAATTACATGAATTTAAGTTAAAAAATGACTGATTTTCATACAAACTTTCATCCCCAATTTTACCCCCTTAGAGGTGGAATTTCTAAAAATCCTGAAATATATATTTTTTATTTTTTAACTTAAAGGCCAAATACTAATTTTCATTAATTTAACTTCAAAAATTACGGATTTTCATACAAATTTTCATCCCCTATTTTACCCTCTTAGGGGTGGTATTTCCAAAAATCCTTCCTTAGTGGATGTCTACGTTATAAAAGGTACCTACTGTAAAAATTTCAAGTTTCTAACCCAAGCCGTTTAGGCTGTGCGTTATGGCAGTCAGTCAGTCAGTCAGTCAGTTTCTTCTTTTATATATACAGATTGATGTTGTCATCCTTTTACCTACCTTAGGGGTGGAATTTCCTAATACCCTGAAATATATTTTTTTTACTGAAACACCAAATACCAATTTATATGCGTTTAACTTCGAAAATCTCTAATTTTCATACAAACTTTCATCCCCTATTTTACCCCCTTAGGGGTAGAATTTTCAAAAATCCTTTAATATGTATTCTTTATTTTTAACTAACAGGCCAATTACTAAATTACATGAATTTAAGTTCAAAAATGACTGATTTTCATACAAACTTTCATGCTCTATTTAACCCCCTTAGGGGGTGGAATTTCCAAAAATCCTGAAATATATTTTTTAATTTTTTAAGTAACATGCCAATTACTAAATTACATGAATTTAAGTTAAAAAATGACTTATTTTCATACAAACTTTCATCCCCAATTTTACCCCCTTAGAGGTGGAATTTCCAAAAATCCTGAAATATATATTTTTTATTTTTAACTTAAAGGCCAAATACTAATTTTCATTAATTTAACTTCAAAAATGACGGATTTTCATACAAATTTTCATCCCCTATTTTACCCTCTTAGGGGTGGTATTTCCAAAAATCCTTCCTTAGTGGATGTCTACGTTATAAAAGGTACCTACTGTAAAAATTTCAAGTCTCTAACCCAAGCCGTTTAGGCTGTGCGTTGATATGTCAGTCAGTCAGTCAGTTTCTTCTTTTATATATACAGAAAATATCACTAAAAAGTTTAAAATAAAATCTTTTTAAAAAAAATTGAACCGACTTCAATATCACTGAAAAGTATAAAATAATTTAAATATTATTGAAGTTGGTGCCAAATATACACAGCCGGTAAGCTAACACCAACTTCAATAATATTTAAATTATTTTATACTTTTCAGTGATATTGAAGTCGGTTCAATTTTTTTGTAAAAGATTTTATATATGAAAAAAATGACAAAGTCCACTCTATAGCCATGGCCTAATACTTTTACCTCTAAGCTTCTTGGCTTAGTATCTACCTACCTACCTACTTGGAATTTGGTTCACGGGCGCCTTCTTGGTGGTAGCGACCGCGAACACAAAGTTTCCCATTTTTGTTTTCTCATTATACTTAGTACTAGATAATATATGGTTAATTACTTGACACTGGCGATATTATTAATAATTGATGGGAGCCATAATTAATTTTGTAAAAGTGTCATTATCACATCCACTTAATCCGGGTGCGTCACTCTTGTTCGAAATTCATTTTACAGATTTTTATTTTAATATCGTTCACTGAATATAAATTGCTTTTGTCATAACGGACAGTTAACATAATTTTACTTGCCATACAATCTACACCAGCAATTGATATATTGATCAAGTGTAATACTACAAATTTATATACCTACTTACTAGGTACTAATATTACCTACATACTGTTCAAGTATTATTTTATTCGATAATGATGATTTGACCCTACTTTTGCAGCATTACCAGGCGAAAAACGTCCACTGCTGAACAAAGGCCTGCCCCATAGAAGGGAGGGGTTGCCATAAACCCCACACTTGGCAGGCGGCTTGAGGATCACATTATAGGTGGAAGATAAATCCAAAACAAAGACGCTGCTGCCCGTCTTCCCGTTCTCGCTTAGTCGCCTCTTACAACACCCAACGAGAGGCGATGGGGGGATGCTATTCTTCTATTTTTGTCTATATTATATATTTTATTAATCGAACATATATTACTTACTTACCCTTTAATCCACCAACACTTCCCTGAGTATAAACACTCTGTTGTTGGCAATATCATCGACTCCAATCGATGGAGGCCATTTTTTTTTTCTTAAAAAGTGAAGTGAAAACTAGAAGAAGAAGTTTATACTCGTATTTAATAACTTTGTTCAAAACACATGTTATCTAAGCGCGCCCGTGGTCCGTAGTAGGTAAGTAAATACGTTGCACGTCCGTTAATCTAATAAATTGCATTTTACCGCGACTTTGAATCGACATTGTTAATATGTAGTTTTTTCTTCTTACAAACTCAAACTCAAAAATGTTTATTTCAAATAGGCTTAACGCTAGCACTATTGAATGGTCATTTTTTAAAAGCTACCACCGGATCACAACGCGGCCTCAACTGAGAAGATCCGGCAAGAAACTCAGCGGGCTTGTCATTTTTTAACTTTTTTTTTAAACATTGTTTTGTTACAAATGAATCAACATTAGCGATATTGTGTCCTGCCGTTCGAAACATAAAGCAAGGGAGAAAAGAAGAAAACAATAAATTACGACAAAAATTTCAACAAACTAAAAGGCCAAAGGGATAGTAGTCGGACCAGTCCCCCCAAGCAGCACCCGCGCACGAGTTGACTCGAGCAGTTACACTTGCTAATTATAATAAATGCCACTTATTAATCAACTGTTTTTGTTCCGACAGCAGATAATTAAGTCCTTTTACACGTTTTAAGTATAAAAGCCTATTATATTTTCGCCCGTGGCGTGCCTGGGTAAGAATAGAATAGCCCCCCCCCCCCCATCTCCTCCCGTGGGGTGTCCGTAAGAGGCGATTAAGGGAAAACAAGAAGACGGGCAGTAGCGTCTTTCTATTGGATCAAGTACTTACCACCTATAAGTACATATATACAGTAAACTAGCGGCCGCCCCGGCTTCGCACGGGTGGCAAAATGCTATGTTTAGATTATAATATGTGTAAAGAATAATACCTTACCTTACCTACAGTAGATTTTCGTAAAATAAAATTTCCCCTAGCAATTTTGCCATAACTACAACATTTTTGTATTTCTTTTAACACTCTTATAAATTGAATTTTAAATAACACGTTGTAAATGATTTGTTGAAGAGTATTAACCAAAAGTATTAGCTAAGATTCACGTAAATTGGACAAATTACCAACTTTCCTTCTCTATTTTGCCTCTTAGGAGAAACTATCAAAAAAAAAAAATACAACTTGCCGAAAGGTGGCACATACAAACTATAGAACGTTTAAGAAACTTTAGGTTACTCCATAGAAACCTATTTTCTTTACCAGCCCTTGTTTTTGACCCACTGTTGGACACAGGCCTCGTCTAAAAATGTAGAAGCTTAGGCCATAGTCCACCACGCTGGCCAAGTGCGGGTTGGATGACTTCACACGTCATTCGAAAGATAGTTAGGCTTTCTCAGACATGCACGTTTCCTCACGATGTTTTTTTTTACACCAAAAGCTGGTAACAATCACACAATGACGATTCGCACATGATTAAATAACGAAATCAGAGGTTTGAGCCGAGGTTTGAACCAGCACACCTGGTTTCCAAGGCAAGCGCTCGCCCACTGAGCTGTTGCTATTTCAGAAACCTAAGTACTACTGTCATAAAATTATTCTATAATCCTAGTCCAAAAGTTGATTTAAATCGACTTAGACTATAGTTTTTGTACATGAAGAAGGAATAAAATCATTAAAGTAAAATTACTGAATAGGTACACGACTTTTAATATTCCAATTAGTGTTCATCAAGATGTATTGATTTTTAGCATGTCCTGCTCTATAGAGACCAACCATATAACTGTCGATGGGAAAAACATTCTTCTCGTGGATCGACTCCAACAAAATATTTTATGGTTTGACCTTGAAAATAGTTTAGGTTATATAGTATAGTATGTATATAGTATATACTATAGTTATACTATAGTAATAACATGAGAATTTTCACCGGAAATTGCTGACGCTATAGGTCTGTCTATAGGCATTAAAGGGGTGCGAGAAATGTGCATAGTTTAACCAAGCTGGTCAAATGAGGATAATGGTTTCGATAATATTATTTTTTATAATCTAAACTGTAATCTTACCCCATTGCACACATACACATGTTAAGGGGATTAAAATTATTCATCTAATTATAATATTTAGATACCTTACCTGTATTTTGAGCTATGAGGTGGAAGTCTAGACGTATTGATAAATTTAAAAACTGTATTTGGTTTAAAAAAACTCTAATGTATTGTGACTTCCGTGTCTACACCACGCGTATCCACCACAACCGTATCAATTATTTTATATCCCCTACTGTTAGCTGGTATCCTATCATACAATACAAATCTTATCCCTTAATTTAATTCAGATGAAGGTGCTTTTAAATTAAGAGTATGTGTGGTTCATATGTATTTAATACATACACACATCAAAAGTGTCTAGGGATCAAGCATTTTTAAGCGGATTTCTTGAGATTGAGATGTGGCTTTGTAATAAATTTATGATTTTATAAATTTATATGGATCCTTTTTGGTGCATTTCATAATTTGAATCAGGAACTGTGAATCAAATTCGAGTAAAAGATGAAAATCAGCTGTCAATATTTTCCCTATAAAAACATACAACGCATTGAAGACATTATTAGTGCTACTGTTTCCCTACTACTGATTAAAACCAACGTTATTATGGAGCGGCGACGTCATTTAAGCAGGGAAGAAATGCTCAGAGCCGTGGGAATGATAGAAGCTGGTTCCCGGCAACGTACTGTGGCTTTAGCTCTGAATACAAGTCAGAGTGTTATCAGTCGACTTTGGACACGTTACCGAAGCACTGGTACCGTGGCTGAGCGCCATGGAGGACGGTATCGCTGCACCACACGGAGACAAGACCGATATATTCAAATCTTAACTCGAAGAGCTCCAACAATAACTGCCATGATGTTAGCCGTGAGGCTTCATCACTCTTCAGGGAACTTAATTAGCGACCAAACAGTCAGAAACCGCTTGCATGAAGTGAACCTTCATTCCCGAAGACCGCTACGGGTACCACCTATAGCAATGCACAATCGTAGGATTCGATATCAATGGGCTCTTGAACACAGAAATTGGGCAGAAGAACAATGGCGTTTCGTGTGCTTTTCTGATGAGTCTCGTTTTGGTATGAGACCGGATACAAGACGTATACGACACTGGAGAACCCCTGGACGCCAACAGCGATTAAAATCCTGCCAGGAAGTCCATCCTTATAGTGGTGGAACCATCATGGTATGGGCGGGTATTTGGATCGGCGGAAGAACTGAGTTGATTTGGATCAGAGGCAACCTCAACGCTCAAATTTATGCTGAGACGATTGTATCAGACGTCATCGTTCCTCTACAAGTGCAAATCGGTCCCTTATTTCAGTTAATGCATGATAATGCACGACCGCACACCGCAAGAGTTGTAAGACAGACTCTCGCCGCAGCTAACATCAATGTCCTGCCCTGGCCTGCTCAGTCGCCAGACTTGAACCCGATTGAGCATGCATGGGATATGCTACAGAGAAGAGCTCTGCCGAATATGGAGGGTATCCAGTCGCAAGAAGACCTTTTTTTGTTGTTGCAACGAACATGGGCGGCCATTCCACAGCGTGATTTGGATGAACTCATTTTGAGTATGCCAAACCGATGTTCTTGTGTTGTTAGTGTTCGCGGTAGAAACACGGATTATTAATTGTTTAAGTTACCCAATAAAATTTTAAAGAAAACTGTTATTTCAGTCTTTTTTTCGAACTTTTGTGTTAGTGGTTCAAATGTCAAAAATCCCTTTATTAGGAAAATGGCAAATTTCTTTATTAATGCAAAGGTGACTTGGTTTATCGTTACTGTGACAAACGAAAACACTTTATTTGATGAATCCTTAAAGAAAATTTTAATTAATATCAATCAGGAGAAAAGTTATTGCAAAAATATATGTTGATCCCTAGACACTTTTGATGTGTGTACATTAAATCAATGAACAAAAAATATCACCATACAAAAGTTCAATTCTTATTTTAAAGCCTTAACTGATGAATTTTCATAAAAACAGAAATAGTATGTGTGCTAAATTGTAGGTAGGATAGACAGATAGGTACAAAATGTTTTTTAACACACATACTTTCATTCCCTATTTTACACCCTTAACTGACGAATTCTGAAAAACGCTGATACACGTATCTTATTATTTTTATTAAAGAGTCCAATTACAAAATTTGTAGCCAAAATACAATGTTTTTACACCCATCCCATACAAACTTTCATCTTCTATTTTACAACCTTAACTAACGAATTCTGAAAAACGCTGATACACGTATCTTATTATTTTTGATAAAGAGTTTATGTACCTACAAAATTTCAAGTCAAAAGACATTGTTTTTACACCTATCCCATACAAACTCTCAACCCCTATTTCACACCCTTAGAGTTCGAATTTCCAAAAATCCTTTCTTATTGATTGGTTAATCCGTAAAATGGACCTCCTGTCCAAATTTTGTAGTCCTAGCTTCGGCAGTTTGGTCTCTGCGGTGTTGAGTCATCCACGCGAAACAGGCCCACCTCTTTATAATATAACTTTATTTACACCCTTAACTAACGAATTATGATAAATGCTGATACACGTGTTTGATTATTTTTAGTAAAGAGTCTAAATACACAAATTCAAGTCAAAATACAATGTTTTTACACCCACCCTATACAAACTTTTAACCCTTATTTTACACCCTTAGAGTTCGGTTTTCCAAAAATCCTTTCTTATTGGTTCCCTAGGCTGTAAAATGAACCTCCTGTTCAAATTTTGTAGTCTTAGCTTCGGTAGTTTCGGCTCTGCGTTGATGAGTCAGTCACGTGAAAAAGGCCTACATCTTTTAGTTCATATTTACACCCTTAATTGATGAATTATGAAAAATGCTGGCATACGTGTTTTATTATTTTTGTTAAAGAGTCTAAGTGCAAAATTTCAAGTCAAAAGACAATGTTTTTACTCCCTTGCCATACAAACTTTCAACCCCTATTTCACACCCTTAGAGTTCGAATTTCCAAAAATCCTTTCTTATTGATTGGTTAATCCATAAAATGAACCTCCTGTCCAAATTTTGTAGTCCTAGCTTTGGTAGTTTCGGCTCTGTGGTGTTGAGTCACCCACGCGAAAAAGGCCTACCTCTTTATAATATAAGTACAGAGTATAGATATAGATACTGCGATCTCCAAGAGGCCTGCCAAGCGTGGGGTTTATGGCAATCCCTCCGTTTTAAGGAAGAGACCATTGTTCAACATTGAACGTCTTTAGGCTGCTGCTGATGATGATGAACGCATATTGTACTCTCGCGGTCACTAGCGATGTATAACCTTTAGGACGTTAATCGCCTGCCCGAGCCTCCCCAAAATAGTGCAGACGAGGTAAGCGCACGGCGTGCGCTTACCTCGTCGCACGCAATGTCGTTCAAACGATTTTGATTGAAAACTGGTACACCGTTCATGTCCCCGATAGTACATAGCTTCATGCTTTAGGTTTTTCTTATGCAATAAAGTTACTAAACCAAAAATTTTTCTAGCTTCATTGTCCTTCACTTCAGAACTGCACTGCAGCAGGATGGTTTCTTGTAAAAGGGAACTTCCACTAAGTAAAATCAGTAGTAGGTAGGTACTTCACGCTGACAGAAGTTTATAAGCGCCTGTAAATGCCCTGTTCACTAGCTTCGTTAGGTTACATGTGAGTTGGGCCTATTTACCGGTTACATTTTCAATATTCAGGCCGCTACTGAGGATTTTCTGACAAAACCAAATAACGCTCTCGATCTGAAATCCAGAACCCCGGACTGTATGTACAACGGTAGGGTCGATTTAGTCCATAACTTTTCGTTTGAATTTCCGAATACATATTTCATAAACACTCGAAAATTCATCAAAGCTCTTATTATCCGGCATCCAATTTCAGTATGCTCGAAATTAATTTAATATTATCGATACATTCGTGGAAAATTATATTTGGACAGTAGATAAATTATTTCCACATACACATATTTCAACAGAGAGCCTTTCATCAAATTATTCAAAGGCAAATACAGCCCGGATAATTATTACGATGCAACTTCTGTCACAGAGACCGGTGCGGTGGTAGGTATGTTTTGATTGAAATACATTAACAACGTTACTCAAACGTGAAATGGACTTTCAAACTCGCGTTTGTGGTCCCGTGATTATATCAAACTTATATATTTTAACATGCCAGACCACGCTAGGTACTGTATCTATCAATTTATATGGAGCTACGTCGCATAACACTAAGTAGAGTAGATACTCGTATCGTCTTTAGCTCATGAAGTGACGTAAGTATTCAGGAAAGTGCAATTACGCATTCATTAATTATTGCACTACCCCGAATACAATTTGTAAAATTTTTGTGAATGTCAGTGAGGACCTATACGCTGTTTTTTCTATACAAAAGCAGGGTATACTCATAAGCGCACCGACCAATTCGATCGGTATTCTCGAGTGTTTTCTCGTGATCCCATAATGTTGTCTTAAAACAATTTATCAAACATCTACCAGACGATGCTGAAGACTACAGACTGACTTAAGAAAATAGAGCGCGAGTTATATTTGGCAAAAATTAAAACCTACTTCTATCGTTCGGCTTACTCCACTCCAGATAGAATAATGTTATATTGTATGTCTTTCAAATAATAAAAAATATAAAAAAGCCGGTCAAGTGCAAGTCGGACTCGCACACCGTGGGTTCCATACCATCTTTGGACCTATTAAAGTTATATTTACAATTCATCAAAAATGTGTTGTAACTTTATGCTATTTGTTTGATTCATTTGCTTATTTTCATTTTAGGCTATTATACAAGTAGCTGAAAAATTCTACCCAGCACTTGCGTCAGTGCTCAACTTAGCTATGGGTAGCATCTTCGGTCAATACAACTCTCCCGTCGCGCAGTTCCGAGTACGAGACCTATTGTTCGATGGGATATCGATCTGCGTTAACCCTGGATTGGTAGGAACCATCGCCTGCAGCATTATCAGAGATATCGGAGCGACCGTTCAGAACCTAGAGCAAAGAGAGGATGGTTCTTTGGCGTTCTCAGTTTTAGCTTACGTAAGTATACATATATTTTACAAATCTTATAGGTAACTTTTTGCTTGACGGCATATCCCAATTGATGGTAACCGATGGTAACCGACCCCGTGGGTAAGTAAAGAAAAGGGCCGTATTAAAGATCCATATCGATTACACGTTATTTTTAAAAATTAAGAATATTTAGATTATGTTAGGTATAAACATATCTACAATAAGCTTTTAGTATTAAAATTTTAAATATAGGCAGGTAGATACGTGCATGTCCTATTTTAATGCTAGAAGCCTAGAAGTCGACATGGACTATTCATTTTACATGTCCTCGTAGGTGTACAAACCCAATATAACACGCCAGTCTCGTTCCGTTTCATATAGTTACTATTAATTTTATATAAATGCTACCGTTGTGAATTCACTCAAAGTATTCAGATATTAAATCATACCTACCAATACGATTTGATCTCTCCACTCCTAACATCTTGTATCCTATTATGTCGATTTCTACAAGCAAAAATGTAATAACGTAGATGCACACGTCAACTATGTACCACCCAACTTCCTCCCCTCACTACTACGGAATAAGTAACATCTCAGTAGTAGTAAGTATTTTTCTGATATATATAATGTAGGTACCTACTTATTTATGTACGTAAACAATAAATTCGGTTTTTTTTAAACAGTACTTTTTCTTTTTGGTGGCTTAGTAGTTATATGACACATTTTCATACAGTATCTTGACCATTCATATAGTGTATGTATATTACGTATTTTTTAATTATCACCGGCACACAACACGGTCTCAGTTCGGAACCCAGATTGCTCGTCATTTTTACTTCACCAACTCTTATAGCAGTGTTGAAGTTTTCGTACTTTTGCGTGGGAAAGAGGCTCAGATATTTAAGTACCTTTCTTTCGCACAAGTAAGATTACAATAAAACAAATCGTGACAGTGCATGGGGAGGGGTGCGTCATGGCCTCTTGCCGTGATTGCGCACCGGGTCCAAAGCAGGTGGTACGTCCATGGAAGCAAAGAGCCCTCTTTATTATGTCGTTCAGGGAGCCATGGGAGAAAACCTGCCTGCCCTTCCAGCACAGAAGAGCAAATCTTTTAAAGCTGCTTAATAAAATAAAGAACTGAAAATAATAATGGTAGCCTTTTTTGATTAAGCAAATAAAAAATATAGAAATTATAATACATTAACTTTTAGTGTAATCAAATACCTACTATCTAAGCTTTATAGAACCATGGAAACGGACACGACAATCAGCCACTTGTTGCTTTTATGAACCCGGCGTTCAGCGTTCAGCCGGAGAAATCCTCTGGCCAATTTTATTGCGCATCCGACATTAATAAATGGTATTAGTCATACTGGCTTGTATTGATCTCAATTCCTAGAAATATTTCGCAATATAACCACCCGAACCCCCTCCACCATCTATTAGATTTTTATTTTAACTTGTCGGGTTCACCTTGGTACATGTGATATAGACTTTTATGGATATTAATTAATATTCTGTCGTAGTGGATGAAAAGGTTTAAGCTAAATTAATATGTAATTCATAGCATCGGGTTGGCATCGGGCATGAAACACACACACACACACACACACACACACAACAGAATAAGTTACACATATTTTTAATTTTGCTCATTAAAGTGTGGAAGGAAATTTAGCAATGTCCCTTTTTTCTCCTTAAAAATCTTAGTATCGCGTTTTTATTAGCGTTACTTGTATTCGATTCAATCTTAACCCAATTCTACACGTCCAAATCATTTAAAAATTTTGTACACGTATCAAGAACCGGTGACATGGTAATATCGAACTGAACTGATGATGGCGATTTATGGTTACGTGTTATTCGTATTTTCTAGTTTTTAAACTATTAATTTAATTTTATAAACTAGTTACAACCGGCCAGAGGCCGGCCGGCCAAAAGGTTTTGAGAAAAAAAGTTTCCAACAATCAATCAATGATTGTTGGAAACTTTTTTTCTCAAAACCTTTTGCGTGGCCTAATGCAATTTCTAACTTTAAACTAACTTAAAATGCAGCGAAATTGCATCAGTGCAATGTTAATTTACTTCCATAATTGTATCGGTCCTGAAGTGAATTATTTACCGTAGGACAAGATTCCCGGAGAGGGAGGTGGGCTGCCAGGAGATTTTGAGCACATTTTCATGTTCTATTCTGTGTAATGGAGTTACAGATTGAACAAATATTAAATTACTAAAGGAAAATATACTTACTTAAATAATTACTTAAACAGAAATATAGTCAAAACTAACTTATAAACAGGTAGGTACTTTAAAATAGCGTAATCAATTCTGCTGTCGATGCCCAACAAACGAGTTTCAAGTTTAGCGTTAAGTAATATATTAGCACGTTATATTAATTCCTTCTTAGTCTACATAATATGTTGTAGTTAAACATACATTTCTGCAAATAATATTGAGAGCGAAGTCAGTATTTTATCCTTACCTATAGAAAGTTATCCCTTTAACCACATCACATCACCAGCCGGAAAACGTCGACTGTTGAACATAGGCCTCCGCCTTGAAACGCTACAAGGAACGACATTTGGCTTAGGTTTGCACTTTGCACCCACACAACGTCGTCAGTCCACCTAGCTAGTGAGAGGCCTGCTTACGCTACGTTCTTATGATTCGTGGTAGCTACTCGAGAACCTTTCTTCCCTATCGGTTATCGGTTCTCCGAAGCCATTTCAACTTTCAGATTCCTAATGCTTAGATATTATTAATTCAAAAATGTATGCGACTTACCTAAACAGAAGATAGAAAGTTGAAATAGACTACACTTTATGATTTACCATTATTGTCATAAAATACTTGACAATTATTATAATTAACTTAAATTATTGATTTGTAATTCAGAGAGCCTTTCACCCAAGCAACGAGTACGAAGTCCGAAGAGGTTTAGAAGATTACTCAGAACTCGGTCACATTTTGAAATACGATAATGAGTCTTCTTTCTCTTACTGGATGAATGAATTTGACGAAATCGGCAATGAGGTGTTGAGCGTGTGCAACATGATCAACGGGACGGACGCTGGGATCTTCCCGCCGCTAGTGAACACAAATAACCTGATGTATGCCATCAATACGGATATATGCCGGTGAGTTAGTTGTATCTACTTCGTAAATTAAGCGTACAAACACTGTGTCAGCGGAGCGGCTTGGGAAAATCATCACAAGCGGATGATCAAGGGGGGCGATAATTAATAATAATAATATCCTGGGACAATTCACACACGGTCATCTGATCCCAAACTAGGCAGAACCTGTACTTTGGAAACCAGACAACTGATACTAAGACATACATATATACTTTTTTTTTGTAAATACATACTTACATAGATAAAACACCCAGACAGTTAGTAGGAATCGAACCCATGACACGACCTGTTGGGTAGCAGATAGGGTCACTAACCACTAAACCAACGGGCCCGTCACAATATGTTCTTTTGCTCCTTATTGTCAAACATGTGGCAATACAAATAATATTATATTAATTTAGGTACAATAAAGAGTATTCTAATCTATTTTTACAAAACATGTGTCATGTATTGTACTTAAACACCCCGCCTCTATGTTTACAAGTAAGTATGTCTCACGCTTATATCACCCGCTCAGTACCGCTACCTACGCCACTACCACTATAACGAAAACTTATGAGAGTACCGGTAGGTTATAATAAAATCTACCAATACCAATCTACCACAAGATCGGTCATCTACGCGAGAGATATAACTTATCGAAAAGTTACATTTGATAACGTTGAAGGAAATCATCATTAAGTTCGGTGCTCAATGATGTTCCAGAAGAAAAGCGATGGGTTTCCCATTTCCCACTTGTCTCATGAAGGCAAAATAATTACAACAAATTAACCTAACAAAAAAAATACTATACTTACTAGGAATTATGTTATGATGCTACCTAACCAAATCATTTATGGGTGATACTTATCTATACATACAATAACAATCAATATGGTATGCCTTGTACTCCTATCTTTTGAATAAGATTCAGTTTAAGTAGGACGCCAATTTCAATATATTTTGAAAATTTTACGTACCTAAGTAAGTATATAATATGTTAAAAATTATTAACATGTTTAGTAGGTATAGAATTGATTTTCCAATTACTATCAGGTCTTGCGCTTATTCTATTACCATATTGCATATTCCATCCCATAACCGTAGATGTGTGTATTCAATTATAGTACCTATCGCTTCAACGGGCGTGAGCTTGAAGTACCTACACACAGTGCACTGTAATCATAACAACAAAGGCATTGTATGCAAGTTCCATACCATCCTGAATATGTCATTCTGGCTCGGTCTCTTTGTAGTGGATGGACAAGATGTTTAATCAAAATGAACTACTCGCAAAGGCCAAAATGATATGGCTGACATTTAACATTGCCAATTGCTCCTATTACGTTTGTACATATGTAGAATGTGCAATTTATACGGATGGTTTCGACTGCATCCAATTTCCAATCAGTTTCAGAAATCGATTGCAGTTTGCGTAATTTACGCTTTAGAGTTTAGACATTTTGTACCTGCCTGCCCCCTATGCGTCTCGTTATCTCGTTTGACAATTAAAGTGATGATCACTGTGTAGCAAGTGACCATCAATTATCTGTCAAATGATTCATTCGGTATTGCCTAACTTGAGTGACCAATAAATAGCAATACTATAACACTTTCAGTTGTCATTAAAGTTCGGTGGACACCTGAAGCTTAATAGTCACTTGGGTGACTTTTTTTTATCGACGCGGGGGATTTCTTCCAAAGATCCCCGGGAGCTGTGGGGCTCGACCGGGGTATGTGGTATTCTTACCTACTAAGACCCCCGCGGCTGTCGCTACGGCACATGAGAGGGGACCCTGGTCTCTCCGGTGGGATCTGCATCAGGGGCCCCTCAGTGCCTTGCCTTTGAGCCCCCCGGGAACCTGACACGGTGCTCATGGGGACGGGGGTCGCAACCCCGCCGCCGTCCTCCTCGGAGTCGCCGCCGTACTCAATGGACGTTCAAAGGGCCCACACCCCGAACGTCCAGCGACTCCGAAGGACTTGGGTGGCTAAAGATACACAATAGCCCTGTTGTTCTTTAACAGATAGAACCTCAGCTCCGTATAGAAGACAATATTCAGATGCCGGTTTTGCCTTACAATTTTTGGAACAATTGTCTCATTATTATATTATCAACTGTGTGAAATATTCCATGTCTAATAGAAACCAAATTCACGTTCCGGGAACTCGTTAATTATAAACAGAGCAGACAACTCTTCGGTAACAGAAGGCAGGAAACTCCTATGTCAAAACCCCCTACTTATGTAACTTCATTGCGCTACCTATGCGCAAATAATTGCCCATGAATTCGAATTTCTATTGTCCATCGTAATTTGCTACCTCTATTGTCTACTGAAATGTCTATAAACTTTAGAAAGAAATAAGTTTACACAACAAATCTGAATGGTACTGAAGTCCAAGTGGTTACGGAAGCCCTATCAAGCTCAGCAGTTGCTTATAAATGTTTTGAATGAAGTTGACTTACATAAACAGTATATATAAATAGGTAGGTAAATACCGTTATGACTTTTCACTGAGTCACAAACTTATTATAAGCTTTTGTAGGAAATCCTGCAGCTGAAGTTACCTAACTGATTTTAACATAACATAAAAACGGTTTTATGTAAGCGAAGCGTTGGTAATTATAATAATACCTGCCCTTATTTGTGTCCCACTGTTGGGCACGGGCCTCCCCTTTAGATGAAAGGGCTTAGGCCATCCACCACGCTGGCCAAGTGCGGGTTGGCGGACTTTACGTCATTCGAAAGCTAGTTAGGCTTTCTCAGACATGCAGGTTTCCTCACGTTGTTTTCCTTCACCGAAAGCTAGTAACAATCGCACAAAGACGATTCGCACATGATTAATTTAAGTAATCAGAGGTGTGAGCCGGGGTTCGAACCTGCGTACCTTGTTTACAAGGCAAGCGCTCGCGCACTGAACTGTTACTGGCTTAAGCTTTGGCAACTTGTAAATAAGGTATTTTAGAACTGGGAATACAATCAAGTAGATACTTATCAAAACAATATACAAATAAAGATTGGCAAATTTTTTTTTCGCTAAATTGGTATTAAAAATTCTACACAGAAATGTAACAGGTATAATAGCTTAGGCCGTTGATATTGGTACGCCCCGGTTTGTAACGGATTTGCCCGGCCGCTGAGGGACAAGTGGACTAATAATTATTATCAGTGATCACAAAGTTATTTTACGGGTTAAGAAGGAACATAAAAAATAATTAATGTATGACGAACAGTGGAACGGGATGGTTGTGCGGCGGATCTTTTCTTATACGCAGAGCCCAAACCATTTTACAAAAAGTACACTTCCAAATCGATACTAAATCGAACTTGGATTTTGAATAACATTATACTCGTATTAATGTACAAAAATAGTCTACTTTATATTAAGTTGAACTTACCTACGAGTAGCTATCCAGCTAGCTTTCAATTTTAATTTATTTTTCTGCCCGCATAATATGTTGGTTGATAACAGAACATATTTTTGTCAGTTAGTCGGTCAAGGTGTACCTACTACCAAGTGTTTTATTTATTATGTTTTAGTATGGTTTTAGTTATTATTTTTTTTTGTATGGCGATGTTATGCAGATTTTTAACTAACGTAATTACACAGATAAAATGGGAGAGATAGTAACATTTTTTAGTTCATTTATTATTAGCTAATGACTGAAACGATTTTTTATTAAAATCGTTGCATTAACCGTCTAGCGGTTTTAAATCTTTGGTAAACTATTGACCTGTTTAACATGAGATGTGTGGGTTCTCAGGGTTATTAATTAAAGGGTACACGACAAACGATTGAAAGGTGTATATTATAATGCGCGAGAACAATTACAGGTAATAATGTATAATCAAATCTCAATAACGAATTAAACAGACACGCGCGTCGTCGCGGCTATGGGCGGACTAGGTACTTCTTGTCGCTCGCGCAATAGAATCATCGCTAGGCGGCGGGGTGAGGGGCGAGTGCCTATCCCTTGCCCCGCGCTGGACATGATAGGGCGCAATCCACACAGTATGGATAAAGGTTCGGTTACATCCTCCCCCTCTGACCTAGACATAGCGCCCTCGCGTCTGGGTCAGTCCTGAAAACGCTTGGGTCTTCCGCGCCTACGCTTTTCATTGACTGGTGGTGGCGGAACGTCGCCAACGAATGGGGTCAGTTGGGAGACGTGGTACCTTCCTAACGTTTCACCGTTTCTAACCCGTTCCAAAACATACGTCGTTGGGCTCGCGACTTCTTTGATGCGGTACGGTCCATCTCGACGAGGTATGAATTTAGGCGTCTGTCCGTGGGTTGTGTCGTTACTCCCCTGGGTCTTAAGGAGGACGAGATCTCCAGTAGAATAGTCTGGTGCTGGGCGGCGACTCTCATCAGCGACTCGTTTTTGGTTCGCTTGGACCTTCTCGTGAACTTCCCTGGCCTCAAACAGCACGGTTGACATCCGATGAAGATATGGAGTAAGGGTGGTCACCACATTGTCGCTCTCAATAATCGTCCGCATGTCTGCGATCACATCAGCTGGTGCACGCATCTCACGCCCGAACGTGAGGTAAGCTGGTGTGTAACCGGTGCTGCTTGTCACTGCCGAGTTCATGGCGAAACGTATAGCCGGTAAGTGCACATCCCACGTATTATGGTCTCGTCCTACTTGCATTGCAAGCATCGGTTTCAAGTCCCGGTTTTTCCGTTCAACGGGATTCGCCTGTGGATGGTATACAGGTGATAGCGACTGCGTAATTCCGAACGAGTGACAGACTTGTTGCATCACCTCGCTGATAAATTGTACGCCGTTGTCACTTATGATGCGTCTTGGTACTCCATATCTCAGGAAAACTTCTGAGATCAAGGTCTTTGCACAGTCTGAACTGGTAGCGTTTTGTAGAGCGAATAACTCTACCCATCGAGAACAGGTGTCTTCTAAGATGAGGATCCATTTGTTTTTGTTGACTGTCTCCGGTAACGGGCCAAAGAGGTCAATGGCGACAACTTCAAAGCGGCGGTTTGCTGCGGGAGTTTGCAACAGTCCAGCTGGTTTCCTATTGTCGACTTTATACCTCTGACAATCCACGCACTTTTTTAAAAATCCGGTGACGTATTGGCGCATCCCTGGCCAGTAATATTTGGACTTGATACGGTCTAGCGTGCGTTCTATTCCGCAATGTCCAGCTGTCGGTGCGTTGTGGTATTCCATAAGGACTTTCTCACGCTCATGTTCAGGGACAACTAGACAAGCGGTCTCCTCGTCACACTCATCAGGCCCGTATCTGTACAGGATGCCGTCGGACATCAGATACCCCCGGTCGGCCCAACTCCTCCCCCTAAATGGGTCGTCGGGTGATTCCATATATTCAACGATCTTGCGCAACTCAGTGTCCTTGAGCTGGTTCTCACGAACGTCCATGGGGTTCCTTGACGGAAAATCTACTTCGGCGAAGCGGACGTCGCAGTCTGCCTCATCGTCACAAGGTGGGCGCGAGAGAGTATCGGCTATAACGTTTACTTTGCCAGGGCTGTACTCTATTTGTAGGTTGTACTCTTGAAGAGTTAAGGCCCATCGTGCTAAGCGACCACTCGGCGACTTCACGGTCATGAGCCATCGCAAAGGTTGGTGGTCACTCTTTATCATGACTTCGGACCCTTCTATGTATCCACGAAATTTGGTAACAGCCCATACTACTGCAAGAGCTTCTCTCTCGGTCGTATTATAGTTTCTCTCAGCGCTGTTCAATAGGCGGCTGGCATATTCTACTGGTCGTTCCTCGGGGCCCTCCCCCTGCATCAGCACTGCTCCGAGGCAATAACCGCTGCTGTCAGTACGCAGTGTAAACGGCATTGAATCATCGGCTTGACGTAGTATCGGAGCAGAAACAAGCAAACGTTTGATGCGGTCAAAGGAGTCTTGCTGCTTCGAGGTCCATATGAATTTGCTGTCCTTTTTGAGGAGATCTGTCAAAGGTCTGGCAACATCGGCGTAATTGGGAATAAAGCGCCGGAACCAACTGGAAGTCTGCAAAAAGGTCTTTAGGCTCTTCGTGTCCTTAGGTGGAGGCATGTTAGAAATAGCTGCGGTTTTATCCGGATCTGCTTTCACTCCACCCGGTACAATCACGTGGCCTAAAAATTTAACTGACTCGCGAGCAAAGCAACTTTTCTCGCGGTTGATACGTAGGTTATACATTTCGAGTCTATCAAACACAGCGTTTAGGTCTTCTAGGTGTTTCGGAAACGTTTCTGACAGAATGATGATGTCATCTAGGTAGGCTAAAAGGCAAACATGGGCTAGTTCCTTTCCTGATTTGAAACGGTCCATAAGTCGCTGGAAAGTCGCCCCAGAATTTCGTAGACCCATAGGCATACGCTTGAATCTGAAGCAGCCAAGCGGACTAACAAACGCTGTCTTGTCTCGGTCATCTGGCTCTACGCTCACCTGGAAGTACCCAGACCGAAGATCGCAGGTCGTCATAAAACTTGAGTTCTTGGCGGCGTGGAGAACATCTTCGATCCGTGGGAGCGGGTAGCGGTCAGGCTCGGTCACGGAATTCAACTTCGGTAATCTACACATAGGCGTACTCCACCGTCCTTCTTGGTTACGAGGACTACGTTGGCAGCCCAGGGGGAATCGCACTCCTCGATGATATCAGCATCCAACAGCTTCTGCAACTCCTGTTCCAGTATGGCTCTCTTACCAGGGGACATACGGTAAGGTGGTGAGGCGATGGGTTCCTGGTGTGGGTCGACCTTCAGACGATGTGTGGCATAATCTGTGGGAGGTCCCTCCTTCGCAAAACGGTCGGCTCTCTTCACCAGTAAGGTGTTCAACTGGACCCTCTGATCCGGTGTTAACCTGGTGCCTTCATCATCCCTAAGCACTAAGTTGGAGGTCTCTACCTTCATCAGCTCCATATTGCTGGTGGTAGATAATTCAAAGCTAGTGATGAACGGATACCAGCGACAAGGCTCATCGTTAAAACACCAGCTGCACTGTGATAAATCTATCAGGATATTCGCTTTCGTTATGAAATCTCTACCTAGCAGCGTCCTCGTCTGCGCGTCCGGTAGCACCATGAACGTGGTAAGTATTACACGACCTTGAACGGTGACTTCGGTGTCGCACTCGAGTGCCGTACATACTTGCTGTGAACCATCAGCAAGCCCTATGGTACGTAACGTCTGCCTAAATTCCACACCAGCGTCAAGCAATAATGAATACAACATTGGACCCGCGATAGAATGTGTGGCCCCAGTGTCCAGGATGGCCACACCCTTGCGATTCACGACCTGAATTTCCACCAAAGGTCGCGTATCGTCGCTATCGGTTACATGCGCGCTACAAAAATCCGATTTATTTGAATCGGATACACTTTTACAATTATTACACTTAGAGCGTACCGTTCCCAGCTGACCACATCCGTAACAACGTAATGGCGTATTACTACTACTAGTACTTGACCGGTTCGAGCTTTCATCAACTATATTCTCTCTCTTATTCTTATTGCGACATTCTTCTACTGTGTGCCCAAAACGTTTACAATAAATGCACTTCGGTCGGACGCGTTTAACCCCCTCGCTATCACTACTACTACGCCTGGCGTTTGATATACGTGGGCTATTGGACACCACGGTGTCGCGCGATTCCGACATTGACTTCACAGCAGGGTTAACTATGTCTACAAATTTACCTACGACATTCGCAGGGTTACTGTTATGAATTGCGCCCGAACGGTCCCGCGCGGGGAAAGGGTTGACCTGACTCGCATCATTATTAAAACAATGGGGACTCACCTCCGCCAACGCCTCCTCGACTAACCTGACCTTAGTAATCAGCTGTTCCAGCCCGTCCACAGCATCGCGAGGCACACGCTTTCTTATCTTACGGTCTAACAGTCCATAAACAATATCAACTTTCATTGTTTCCGGTATCACGTAAGGTAACTTTGATAATAACGCGCGCACTTTACATATAAATACATCGGCCCGTACATTATTTTGTTCGGTACTAAAAATGTCTCTAAAGATTTTATAAGCGGGTCGCGGCAACCCGTACATTCCTCGTAGTCGTTTCAGGGCGTCTGTCCACGAATCTATTGATGCCTTGACGCCTTGCCACCAGACAGCGGCTTCTCCGACCAATAACATTGGCAATCCACGGAGTGCGTGTTCGTCGCTGATGTTTGTACACTCTCGGAACACCTCAATAGCGTCTATGAATGCCTCGAGCTCGTCGGCGTCCTTTGATGCGCCGTCGAATCGCGCCGTGCACTTGGCAAAATTCCCCGGTCGCAGCTGCTGACTGCAGGTCTCGGGTTGTGGTGAGGGTGACATAGAAGACGGCGAGTGCTGTTTGTTGCCCATCATCATGCTTTCTATCAGAGCTCGGCTCGTCTCGGCCTGAGTCCTGGCGATGTTAGAGAGCAGGGCCTGCAGCATATCCTCGGACATGGTAATATTCGGCGAGGTGTCAGACGGTCCCGCCTCCATGGCATTGGACTCCGCGTCTGTCTCCGATCCAATGTCTGCCTTCTTCTTTGGTGGCATGTCGATATTAGTACGTACGGTTGCTGGTCACAAATCCGGTCCGTAATCCGTATATGCGACGTCACGTCGCCGGCGTCGTGTTGATGAACGCGTACGGTAGGTACTCTAGGTACGCCGCCGTCGTTGCGGTGCCGCGCGCGCGTCGGTAGGTAGGTACGTAAAAATGGACTCGCCCCAGTGGAGGACGCGCGCGACACGGAACCAAAATGGACTCGCCCGAAAGTGCTACGTTTATTCGCTTTTCACTGTAATTACACTGTTCTCGTAAAATATATTATCGGAAAGGATACACTATATGTGTCGTCACGATAGATATATATGCACTTATTGTAAATTTTGAGATTTTGTCTTTTTTTCACTGTTCACCGGTCGTCGTGCCGCAAGTTGGGAGCCAGATTTAACATGAGATGTGTGGGTTCTCAGGGTTATTAATTAAAGGGTACACGACAAACGATTGAAAGGTGTATATTATAATGCGCGAGAACAATTACAGGTAATAATGTATAATCAAATCTCAATAACGAATTAAACAGACACGCGCGTCGTCGCGGCTATGGGCGGACTAGGTACTTCTTGTCGCTCGCGCAATAGAATCATCGCTAGGCGGCGGGGTGAGGGGCGAGTGCCTATCCCTTGCCCCGCGCTGGACATGATAGGGCGCAATCCACACAGTATGGATAAAGGTTCGGTTACACCTGTCAAAAAGAAATGTCACAATTACAGAACGATGCATAAAATCATCGATTTATTATTTGTGGGTACCTACTTACTATATTGTATGGCGTGTGAATCGACATTATCTTCATATGATTTGAGCCTTATTTTGTAGTGTTAAAGTTTTATTTTTAAATGAACTTATTATATTTGAATGTTTATAACCTTAAACTGCATCGATTATAATATCGATGAGCAACTGCTGCTATGTTTTGGGTGTCATTTTGTTCGTGATTATAAGTAGGTACCTATAGAGTATAGATCGATGCCTAAAATACAAGTAAAGTCGTGATTGATAGAGGGCAAAACACTTTGTATTCGTCGATATATTATCTACAATATCCGATTAATAATATTTAACTAGAAAATGAAATCGTTTATTTCCAATAGGCCAAAATTAGCTTTCGAATTGTCATATTCTATCGTAAAAACTACCAAAAAAAACTACTACTGGATCACAACGCCTCAACTGAGAAGATACGGCAAGACACTCATTGGGCTTGTCATTTTTTACTCTATTTTATGCAGTGAGCTGTTATTACTACTTACTACGTATACGTAGTAGTAAGGGCTCCCACACATAACTGCGATGCGATGCGATGCGGCGAGAAACAAATGAATTTTCGATACAAGTTCCTGCAACTTGTATCGCAAATTCATTTGTTTCTCGGAACTTGTATCGAAAATTCATTTGTTTCTCGCCGCATCGCATTGCATCGCAGTTATGTGTGGGAGCCCTAACTCACTGATTTTATGTTTTATTTTCAACATATTAAGTAAGTAGGTACAGCTGGTTCTCACAAACATTACTATTTTATTAGTGTCAATGTGTTGCTATTGGAATTTAAAAAAGTAAGCAAATAAAAACGATGAGAATATGAGAATGAATAAAAAAAGAAAATGGTGATGGTCAGACCAGTCCCCCGAGCAGCACCCGCGCACGAGTATGATCTAAGCACTGCAGCCACCATCATGCAGAGACTGAAATATCACCTAAAAGAAAATAGCGGGTCATATTTGCAACCAAAAAAACTACAAACCTCATTATCGTTGCGACAATAACAACATGGAGTATAGTATATGTGTGTATGTAGTTCAAAGACCCCGGAAGATGCGCACGTAGGCGGCATGGTGCCTTTAAAATGTATGCATATGCAAACAAAATATTATAAAAGTCGCCGGTAGGGTGGCCAACTTACGAACTAAATCCACTATTGTCCGGTTGTTTACAACTAAAGTAGGTGCTACATCCGTTACAGTAGATCTCCCCGGAACTCTTTAGTAACGTAACTGCAATATTTATTAGGTATAATATAACCTAATAGAACGACTTGTAAATGATCTTTTATGGTTGATTCGGTATTTGTTGAATACCTACGCATCTAGTTTTTTTGAGTCATAATTATTATTCCGGTTTTAAGTAACTACTCAAAAACTGCATCTTATGTAGTACCTTAGCTATATTGCAGATCTAGTAGTAAGTTATGTAAAGAAACGAGTGACTGATAGATAGCATTGCGACAACAGTGAAGGATTAGAGATATTTGGTGCAGTAAGGATCTAGAAGATGGACTGCATTTTAACTGCAATCCGACTGCAAATTGGCAGTTTGAATGCAGTTAGTACGACTGCAATACAACTGCAAACCAACCGTGCAGAGCGATTAGTTTCTATGGAGTTGGCGTGCAGTTCCAACGACTGCACGTTGACTGCAAGCTAGCTGTATGGCCCAACTGCATTTGAACTACACGTCGACCGTGCAGCTGACTTGCAATTAGCGTGCAGTCTTCGGAACTGCACACCGACTGCAATTGGGCTGCACGATTGGTTTGCAGTTTTGAGCATGGGCACCGGCAGCAGGGTGCAAGGGGGTCCACTTGCACCCCCCTGTCAGGAAAGAACAGTCACTCATAACTTGAACAATAATGAATAAGCTTCACAACAAATTACCAACTGATTTGCGCAGCCGAAAAATTAATAGTATAATGTGTAGATGCTGATGCACCTCCCTGAAAGTAATCCTGGCGGCGCCCATGGTCGGAGTACAGTTATCTAGAGCCTGAGATAGTATTTGTATGTAATGTCACTATTTGGGTATTTTTGATTCCGGATAACCGTATTCATCACAAGTTCCGAGACTCTTTGTCTTATAGGATACCTAGTCAATGGTATAAGGTGAATCTAATCGTTAGTATTAAAGGTTACTGAATGACTGTGCTCTCATGAAACGCTAAATGTGTATTATTGACACTGGTTTCAACGAACCAGGCAGCATCCCTATAATAATTAACAATAAATAATGCTAAAATAACCAACTCAGTAACAAGACGAGTATTTATTTTACTTATAACCAACTTAATAACGCGACCAACACGTTTATCCATATACTGTTGCATTTCACTGCCGCTCTATGCCGATAACATTAGTCTAAAGTCTCCATAGCCCAATAATTTCTTCAGTTACAGTGCTCTTAACACTGAAACCCAGTGACGTATGCACAGCACTTTTATGATAGGGTAATATAAATAAGCAAACTATGAAAATAACTGTGAGTTCTTAAGCTCTAAATCTATCCAAACGATCAGATGACGCACATATCTTACTATTGTTTGGAGGAGTCATTAGGTCGGTGAACTCTTATTGAATCTCTTTGTCGAATGACGCCACTACCGAAGCTCAACAAAGTTTACATACTGCTACTTTGTGACTGAACAGTGAACAGCTATGTCTATAATACTGCTTGGTACTGTCGATAGTTAGTAAAAATAATTTGTTGAAATTGTCCTTCTGGATCAATCCTTTGATGACAAATGTAGCACACTCAACTAAAGACCGAACTCACCCTGCAGGGAAGAAATAGAAACGTACGTGCGTTAGCGTACGTATGCGACCGCAAGGAACGCGAAGGAAGGTGACTCACGACGCGTTTCCCCATTGCGTTTCTCGCCGGGTCCTCTTATTGCGGAGCGTGTTGTAATCTTTTGGTAAAGCCATGCAAAAAGAAGTACAGACCGTTTCATAGGGACCACGCATGTACTAAATTAATTAATATTTGGCACACCACGCTAATCGTGTGCAGCTAATGTACCTACTAGCAGTCTACTTATGTGCCTCACAGAACTTGTATATAAAAACACATAGCGTACAAAACTGAGACAGCAGCAAGTGACGGACCTTAAAATGCGTCTGCAACTGGACCTGCCCTATAGACCTAGACAACTTATATATATACTTATCTTAAATAATAGTATAGGTAGGCATTATTAAACTACAGCTTTAGTCATTTAACTTGGTTGTTAGCTCGTTTAACTTGACTAAGATTTCAGTAGAACATTGATTTATCATGCTAATTGGATTAGTTAGCATTCGACTGGATTGAATGTCGTCATGACAACTGCTACTGAGACCGATTGCGTACCTAACTGCATCAGACATACCTGTTAGTTTGATAAAATTGAATAATAAAACTAAAAGGATCTTTTTATTACATATTTTGGAGCCAAAACAAATTACAATCATAAATAATGTTATTGCAAAATGTTTTTGATCTGAATTCCAATAAAACTATACGAATTTAATTAATGACAGCTAGAACAGTAGACTAAACATTGGTATTTTCGTAATTTATTCCGATCACTAAAGTTACCTGCGGCTGCGGTATATTGTATGGTAGGTAGGTATCCCTATGAACAGTATAGTCACGCACCATATTGATGCCTTTATTTAGAAAGTGAACAACTAGTGGATATAGAATAGTATTTCATTTGTCGCATTCACATGATATTTAAAAAGAAAATATAATAACCCAGAACAATCTACACACCTGATTCCAAAGCAGAGCCAGTACTATGGTAACCAGACAACTGATAGAAATCACGCGGCTTTATACAACGAAAGAGATATCCGACCGGAGCATTGTAAACAAATAAATAGGTATTAAAATGTTTTAATCGCTGCGTGCTAAAAATCTGTTGTCCATTTTTGACCGATAGTTGGGTCAAATATTAAGTACTTATCTATTTTTATTGCATATCCCGGAAGAGAATCGAGTACTGAGAGCCCTGTATTAATATTTCCCATGTTCAACCAGTCACATGGTACAGATAAATAAAATCCGGACACAAGAGCAACAGACATGCTCAATTGCTCATGCACCTAAATATTCGGCCTGGTTGGTAATCGTACCCAAAATCTTTTTGGTTAGGTAGGTACTTAGTGACCGGACAGAGTAATCTTTATAGTGATTGCCAACGTTAAGAAATATACACATTTTATAAAACTTTTCAGGGAAGAACTGGATTTGATAGATGTTACTGTTGGAACTAACTAGGTATCATCACATAAATTGTGTCTATTTCTTAATGTTAGTAATCAATAGGGTAAGTGGAGGAAAGACGAAAGGCGGGGGGTAACACAAAAAGTTGTCAATAACGTCAGGGAGTTATAACTTTTTCTGTTACCCCGCCTTCCCTCCACTTACCCTATATGCAGAGCAATCACTATACCGGTGCTTATATGTTAATTTGGGACACAGGTCCGTTGAGCTTCGCTACCAATACGATTCGGAGTTCGAGGGCATACCAGCGGTGCGGTACTCAGCCAACGAGTGGTTTCTGAACAACGACGATGGCTGCTTCTGTCTGAACGTCACCACGGGCATGACCCGCGAGGACGGCTGCCTCCTTAGGGGGGCTATGGAGCTATACACTTGCGTCGGTGAGTACTTATGTATATACTTACAGCAAAATTAGAGTAAGTACCTTCAGTTTAACATCGGCGATCGATTCATCGATACCTACTGTGGTTTTAGTCACTGTCCGATCGTCGAATCAAAATCGCGCGTTTTAGCGACACCATCCATGCTGCATCGCGTTTCGCAATTCTGTATGTATTAAAATCGCTGATTTTTAAATGTATACTCAATATTTGCCCGTGTCGAGTAGTAATATTATATGCAACTTGCCTACTTATAACTGTCGTTTTAAGTATGATATTACTTTGTATCTCTTGAGATTCTATTCTTAGTCATGAAGATTAGCAAGCCGTATGATATTGAGCTAACTTGGCAGTCATACCAACATTATTCAAACTATGTTCATGTTCTCAAATCTAGTTTGCATGAATTAAAACGTTATGCAATAAAACAACGGAGCTATATCACTGAAGACCTAATAAATTTTTCATCTCTCTAGAACCAACTTATTCCGTTCTTCAAAAGTTATTACGCCAAACGGAATGAGAATATTTTCTACTTCGTTATTTTTTTCCATTTCAGAAATCTTATAATGGTAATCCATTCAGTAGGTATAGGGGGGTCTACAGAGAGTAAATACATATTTGAAGTGAGCATGAATGTTCAAATGAAACTATGCGAAAGTTTTGTAACAAATTATAGTATGTAATGGCAGTATTTAAATAAAACTATTTCTCATAGTCGCTTTTACCTTTACTTTTAGACTTATGCGAATTCTTTGTATACGAGTAGTAGATACTCGGGTATAGAACTAACCTATAGAGTTTCCTATTAGGATCAAACATAGATCAAACTATATAAGTGTGTTTATCTATGAACATAGTGCCAAATAGCTAATTTCAGAAAACAATCTAATATTATAATAAATTCAAATTTTAGAAAGTAATGTGATGTTTTCCTAACAATCATAAATTATATAAAAGCACAAAAAGCCAGACTGCGAACAAGAAAAACATTAGCCCGTTTCACTTACTCAAACTTGACCCCTGTAAGCGGCGGTAGCGCTATGAGACTATAGCGGTTAGATGTCCGGTATATCTCTGTGACCCAAGTTTGTGACTGATAATCTCGTGAGCTGACAGGTTCAATATTAAAAAAGAACGTTAGTGTTTGAGATTTGTTTCGCGGCCGCTATCTTGGTGATAGCGACCGAGAACACAAATTTTCCAATCTTTGTTTTCTCATTACTTGATAAATTGCAATTGCTATTTAACTACTTGACACTGGCGAAATCATCAATAATTATAATTGATGAAAGCCATAATTTTATAAAAGAAGAAGACGTTAGAGTTTTTTTACTACCAGTCTCAATACTACTCAAGAATTATGGTGACAAAATCCAAAATGTATGGTACTACTACGTCAAAGACAGCATAAATATCTAGCTGTCGCTGAAATAATTAACTATGATTTTGTTTAATTACATCTGCATAAAGGTAATCATTACATGCCTAATATTTCTAGGACTGCATCCAATAATTCACAGACTTTAAATTCAATGGAAAACTGCGGATTATTGCTAGAGACCGAATAACAAAATTGAACACACTTCGTTAGTCAAAACAAGTGCCGTGCCTTGAAGTCGCCGCTGGGCAGCGATTTTTTTTTATTTGGCTGATTTTACCACCGGTTCACAACGCGCCGCCGCGGCACCCTCCCACTGAGAAGAACCGGCAAGAAACTCAGTGGGGTGCGCTGGGGAGCGAGTTATAGCCCCCCGCGAACCTGTCAAATTACTCATGGGGATGGGGGTCGCATCCTTGCCACCGTCTTAATTCATGAGCGTCTAAGGCCCACCCCCCAACTCTGTCATGTTCTTAAAACAGATCACCAGTAGCGTCGACTAATACGTATATGGCGATACTACTGCTGAGCAGCAGCACGATGGTGCTTATATTGACAGAGCGTACTGGGAACTGAAGTGCGCGAAAAGAGCCTCTTCAAATAGCAAAATAATATATTATATTCAACAGGCGCAGCCTGGACAATCAGTCTTAGATCTGGTGATTGACCAATCTTTCCGTCTTTAAGACATGAAACAAACAGTGGCGCTTTCGATCATCAGTGGGTTGAGCTTCACGTTCACCACTGTTTTTTAAGGAACCAATAGGTATCCAAGCGATGCACAGCGAAACTCAGACGCGTCTATCCTTATTCCTTGTGTGGATATGTTAGATGCGCAAGCTTCAATTTGACATTCTCAATCTACTTGCAATTTGCGTATTTGTTTATTTACTTTCCCAAATTCAGGTATGTATATCTCATAATATTATACATAATTAGGTACTGCTTAGTTCCATTAATTAAGATAGCGTAATGATTTTCATTTCGGAGTTTAAATCCTTAACTAATCTGTTATAGATAGATAGATAGACAATTCTTTATTGCGCACAAACAAACAGATACTAAAAGAATAAGACACAAATTAATAAAACATGCAAGAATGGGCGGCCTTATCGCTAAAAGCAATCTCTTCCAGGCAACCTTTGGATGGAGAGGAAAATAAAGAAGTTACAAAGAGCAGAGGGTGCGCGCACTCGACATGAATAGGTAACATTAACACAAAGACACATAAAAACACATATGTTGTAAACTATAATAATATACATATATTCATATGAGTATATTATATAAACATAAAATGTATTAGAATCATACTGACTTCTGGACGTTGAAATAAAATTCTGAATGCACTTTCAGAATTTCATTCTAATCAACATGATCATAAAATCTACGCATGATGTAACTCTTTTAAAAAATTTTTTAAGTGTATACTGGACTAGAGATAATATGCTTATTAGTATTATCACATTGACACAGAAATATGGATCAAGTCTAATGGAACGCGCAGAATAGCATGTATTCTGCGTTCTGCGCGTCACTATCATAAATTAAAACATGGTCGTCTGTGTTTTACTCAACTATTATAATGTGTATTCCTTGTAACTAAGTATATAACTGTATTTTAATTTGGCCCAGAACGGTACTAGGTAAAAAACCGGTCAAGTGCGAATCATGCTCATACCCCAAGGGTTTCGTTCCTTTTGTGATGTATAAACGTTAGTTTGCAATTAACTCTAAAAATAATTAATATTAAAAACAAAAAAGTTAGTGGGCTATTCATGTTAAAACCTCAGATAGGTACCTAAGTAGGTACCTAGTATAAAGACTAATCCGCATATTAAACTCAGTTAGCCTGTCGAAGATTTTGATGATTAAAAAAAAAATATCCTATCTAAAATCATAATTTTATTTTTGCTGTAAAATTTAGTTAGACAGAAAATAAATTATTTCACATTTTTGTCCCTCCGCGCACTTCGAAAATAAAGGGGGTATTATAACTTTTCACATTTTTTAAATTTTTGGTGATAAATTGAATAAATAAATTTTTAATTATAATTATCCAAATGAAGCCCTTTGGCTTATGAAAAGGCATCTCAACCTCACTACATTAGATACTGTAGTCCACCTGTAGTCTCACTTTGAAATTCGGATGTCGTGTGACAGACTGACGTGATGAAGAATTTTGAAATTTCGAAGTAAGTCGCCATACTTTAGGAAAGCACCTACTTAGGTCACCTATTAGAGAGATATAATTTAGTCTGTAAAGAGTCTGTATAAAAATATCGAAAAGAGGAATTAATGCAAATAATGTATTTGGAATTGTGAATATAAATCTATCATCTTCGTAATATGCATGACTAAAACAAAATGCTGTCTATATCCGATGACAACACCTGCCAAACCAACATAGCGTCAAAGTAGCGTCATATGCAAAAAAAATAATTGTAGGTGGTAAGTAATAAATAGATAAAATTTAACCACTTAAACAAGGCCAGATTGATTAAAAAATGAACAAGAGATTAATTAAATCATTTGATCTGACATCTATAAAATATAGAAAACCACTTAATCCTCGTATCGTATAACAAATGGCATTTAAACTGATTGATAGCCACACGGCTTTCTGATACGGTAGATGTGACGCGTATGACTTTACGATTATTTTATATTGGAACTTAAAATTAGGCAACAAAGGCCACCGTCTCACCTCTTGACCCTCCGCGGAAATCGAACCACAATGTTTACACGCTCGACAGTGAAACTCAACCTTTAGGTGTCTTTTGGCCGGACGAAATAGAAAAACATAAGCATTTCTTGAATTTATTGGCACAAATAAACCGCTTAATATCTATGTCTCTACTTTATTATTTTTGACACGAATAGTATTAAGTATATATGCGACTTTTAATTTACTTTTATGTTGTATTGCGAAAGGTACACTAACGATGTCATTATCAAGAAAATATTTAATAAGTATAGAGAACATATTAAAATCACGTGTTTTTCTGAAACGGAGTTGATAGAAGTTTACCTACTTTATTGGGCATTTCGCAACCGCGTGTCGCCGGTTATGTTTGGTTGATACCTAATAGGCTGCGAAAGCTCAAAAGTTTCATACTAAAAAACAAAAAACATTCCCAAAATCAAACTTTTAAATTAATCCCTGCACTGTGGTTATCAAATCACGGAGTCATCGAGAAAATAAAACTCCTAATAACCTATCACCCATCAGTTGGTATAATATCCTTTGCAAATGGAAAACAAAAGCATAATTGTCATTACATTTCGCTCACGTTTTTAACGAACGTTTGTACGTGAATGGAATGATCATAGGCGATGATCCAAGTGGTGTATATGCATGGTTGAGCGCCGCTGGCTATAGCGTCGGTGACGTGCGCCAAGGTGAACCGCAACGCCGGAGTCCAGCGGACGCTGCACCCCCGCCTGTCTGCCTTTCCCGCGTTCTGCAACGGGGCGTCACTAGCTAGCTACCAATCAGCTGGTTATACTGACATTGATCTGCGCTCCACATGCTTGACATATTGTACAGTTAAAATACGGGTGCGACACACATCAGCGTCACGCGGCGGCGGCGGGAGGACGATACATACGTAAAAAGCTTGCGCTTGCGCCCGATAGCCAAACACGTCGCGATGAACCGCGTCGCGTGGTGGACGTGCGCGCTGATCGCGCTTATCGACGCGCGCATATACGAACGATGCGAGTTAGCGCGTGAGTTGACAGCGCTCGGCGTAGACCCCGACAACATAGCCACTTGGGTCTGCATTGCATACCACGAATCGCGATTCGACACCGCCGCCCGCAATCCTAACAGCGGTGATCATGGTCTGTTCCAAATTAGCGAATTATATTGGTGCGGCCCAGGAAAAGCCTGTGGACTCCCGTGTGCAGCCTTCCGCGATGAAGACATTTCAGATGACCTGGAGTGTGCGCTGCAGGTACACGAAGAGCACACTAGATTTCAAGGCGACGGTTTTCTAGCTTGGGTAGTGTACCCACAACACTGTAAGCACAACACTAAGAAATATCTCGCGGACTGCGATACATCAGTAAAGAACCATGTGCCGTTCAAACCGCGAACTTTTACTTACGACAAGTATTCTTCAAATGTTACTACATTTAAAAAGCATAACGTTGAAGATTTACTACCACCGTATCTGGTGGTGAGCTCAATATTTAAAGATAACTACGGTAAAGTTTTCAATAAAAATAAAGGTAGAGTCGATTGGTTTAATTATAAAATTGATAATATTGATGAGCTACAGCTTCCAGTATTTGGAAAAACACCAGAACCTACTACCACCACTACTGCTGCTACTACTACGAGTACGTATATACCACCTGTGAAGCCGTGGAGGACGATAGAAACAAATCAGTTTCGGAAGAAACTACACTTCGACGATAAACTCGCAAACAAAAAATATTACATATCTTCCACAGAAAATACTACCCCAAGTACAATATCTACAACGAAAGAGCCACCGACCACAACGACAACAAGGAAACCCTTTTCTGTTTCAACCATTGTACTACAGAACCAAGCAACAACCTCATTAAGACCAGCGACTATCAAGTCGACTACACTAAGAGCAAATTGGACAAACAGACCAGTGATATACCGTACTACTACAAACAAACCACCGACAACAAGTACTACAGAAGCAAAATATTATTTTACTACGGTTAAACCGCGAACAGTTGTGACTACTTCCAAACCAACGACTAGTAAAGCACAAATCATATTCCCAAGCCAAACAGCAACAACAACTACTACTTACAAACCATTCACATTCTCATACAAGTCATCAACAACAACAAAACCACCAATTTTTTCATGGTACACATTCACGTCTCGTACCACTACTCCAACGCCTGCAAAATTCACTCAAAGTTATATTCAATCAACAACGCAACCTGCTATTACGTCACGTAGCACTATTTCGGCGTCTGCGAAATTCACACAAAGCGCTAGTCCATCAACAACGCGACCTGCCATCACGTCTCGTACCACTACTCCAGCGACTGTGAGATTCACTCAAAGCGCTACTCCACCAACAACGCGATCTGCCATCACGTCACGTACCACTACTCCAGCGACTGTGAGATTTACTCAAAGCGCTACTCCACCAACAACGCGATCTGCCATCACGTCACGTACCACTACTCCAGCGACTGTGAGATTCACTCAAAGCGCTACTCCACCAACAACGCGATCTGCCATCACGTCACGTACCACTACTCCAGCGACTGTGAGATTCACTCAAAGCGCTACTCCACCAACAACGCGATCTGCCATCACGTCTCGTACCACTACTCCAGCGACTTTGAGATTCACTCAAAGCGCTACTCCACCAACAACGCGATCTACCATCACGTCTCGTACCACTACTCCAGCGACTGTGAGATTCACTCAAAGCGCTACTCCACCAACAACGCGACCTGCCATCACGTCACGTATCACTACTCCGATGCCAACGAAATTCAATCAAAGCTATACTCAATCAACAAACCGACCTAGTGCATCAATCACAACAGCAAAGCCAGTATTTACCACAAGAAAACCAGAAATAATCACTCAGAAGCCGAAACCCACGCAGTCAATATTTGATTTGTATTTGAATCCGACAAAACCACCAAAGTTGCCTCCTTTCAAATTCAGTGCAGAGAGTGATAGAATATTTAAGTTAAAGATATTCTCCGGAGGCACCACGATAGCTGCACCTTCAAATGTATCATCATAATAAGTTACTATCCGTGATCAGAAAACAGATAATGGTAACGTAGCAAATAACCCCATTTGAAGATTGGAATCTCTCTCAAGTTCTCAACTTATTGTAATGATTGTAGTCATCTCTATTATTAGGGGATATTTATGTTCCTACATATTGTACACGGTAATAAAGAGACGGTTGTGTCTTTAATTATAATAAAATCCTAAAAGAAGATTTATTCCAATGTTATCCGCATGCAGCACACGTAGAAACATGCATGTAATACAAATAGTGAACATTGGTTTTATCTGTAAATATAAATTGCACATATATTTAAGCCAAAATGCATTTATAAATATTTTGTATAAAATTATAAGATATATTACGATATATTTGATGTGTTTTATTGGGCGCATGAGAAATACTATACAGACTACCAATTTGCATAAGTTGGCCCGAGATGATATATACCTAACAAACTTTTTGCATAAGTAGGTAGGTACTAAATTAATGATGAACCTCTTAAAATAATCCTTGTATAAAATAACAATAATTAACATTTTAAATAACAAGTTTTATCGCGGAACTAACTTGAGGTGCGAATGGCATCGCATTTGTAGAACAAGTACTTACGCATTTATTTCAATATTTACTTATGAGTAATAATAACAAACATTGGCATTCTATGGGCATTCTTAAAGCATCATTGTACCGGCCTTCGTCTATCTAAAAATCTACAGCACACGTAGGTACATAAATGGTTGTTTTATAAAAATAAGTATGTTATACAGCTGTATACCTAGATTAAGATTGGTGCCAGGCGACATTAAATTATATGATCACTCAATATTAATATTCATAATGTGGCATCCATGAAAAGTGAGCTAGCTGATGATCTTGCGTCGTTCGTCTAGGAGCCGGTTCCACGCGGCCGGCTAGGGATGTCGCCAACTATATCATTTATATTGATGTATCGGCCAATAGGCAAATTCCAGATTCGTCTAGTTTCTGACACATTATTAGTCGATGTTTTTAAAGTTCAGTACTTTAAAAACATCGACTATTCAAAGAAATCATGATGATCATATGAATCACCCTTAGTAGAAATCGGTTTTCTTTTGTGAGGATTCATATCTTGTCAAATTTGATATACCTAATGGCAGTGCGGAACGTGCTGTCCGACTGCAGACTTTATGAAACGTCGGATGTTTAAAATTATATTATATATACTCATTTACTCGTACGTTGCTAAAAGACCTTTTACTAATAGCGGAAGTGTAGATGCCCCTGTCACTTAAGTGTTATTTATTCTCCTGCGCAGTTGCGTGTTCCTCACGAAGGTTGGCCGCGGTGGCTATATTGGTCAGAGGAACTTTATCAGTTTTAACAAATATAAGTATATATTATGCATAAGTTTCGGTTTTTTAGGCACCCTTCCTTCACTCAAAGTGCGGCGACAACCCCGAGGAAGGTTTTTATTTAGTTTAAATATTTAGTTTTTTGCTAAAACTTAAACTGTAAATATATTATTAAGATGTATATATATGATTGCTTCCATGACATTTAAACACACATTAAGAAGTATTTAAAAATAAAAAAAAGTGCTGGGTTTAAAATCGATTTGACAACCCTAGGTTGTTTACAAAACATAAATTATACACTTTATGTTATACGTAATCCTTATTTTTAAGGTTGATATTTTTAATTCAAATAATTTAAATTATAAAAGAAAAAAGTACTGTGCCATTAATATATCGTTAGGTGCCAAGCGTCACAATAACAAATTCTAGCGAGGCTGGTTTAAGAGCTTAATCGCAACTAACAACATTAATTTCAAATACGACGTTTTCTTTTTTCCGGGAGGTATACAGACTCCGTAGGGGGAAACGGAGAACGGGATGGACATCAGGACGATAGGCCTGACCCAGAGCTTAGGGTTTATTTTTATCAGAGTTGATCAAGCTGCCTTTGGACTTGTATCTAGATGACAACAACCGAAGTCGATTTTTTCAGTGTCCTCAGAAGCACACAGAGACGCTCAGTTCAACTGCAGCTAAATGGTCACCTATCTATCGACTGACCTTCTGACCAAGTGACCGCTGAAAGCACCAGGTTTTTCCTGCTTTTATAGCCTAAGATAATACGTAAACATTTTTTATTTTCATTCAAAACTAAACCTATTTCTAGCAATGAACAACAGAGATGTAAACAATAAATACAGAGGTTCACTAACTACCTCGCGGGTATTCGGTACCTATCTATATGTGTTCCTCATTATTATTATTATTTTTATTTCTGTGGGACAAAATTTTAATGCAATCGAACATAATTTTATAATTACGAGTAAGTATTAAGTATCGCCATTTAGCGATTTTAACGCCATAGCAAGGCAATAGTAAATGCTAGCTTTATTGAAACCTGGGACAAATTTGCATCCCGATACTCTCTTCGGGGACACCGGGACCACAGAATACATATAATACCGGGACTAGTGCCAGAAAACGAAGACGCGACGTATGGCCACGTTATGTATCTACCAACAAAAAAGTATTCACCAGCAAAAAAAAATGCTGCCTGTGAAGATCGTGTTTTACTTTCGACAATGTAATATGGAGATATTCTTGTGTCATTTTATACACTGTAGGCTAGGCAATTTAACCAAATGCCGACGTTGCCAGTGGGGCAAAATAATAATATCACATTTTTATATCTATCGAGTTACTAATTAATTTAATTTACCTACGACATTTCATTAATCAAACATTTCCGAAAACTTAAGTGTACCTATACCTACATAAGTATTTATGTAAAATAATCAACAGCCGCAAACATTGATTATGCGTGACCACAAACGTTGACCGTCCAGATATTTTTCTTAGAAACACACTACTGTAACCTTTGATGAAATATTAATAATAAGGATTTTAATGGAAAACCTTCAAACCGTTTACTCTGCCTATTACCAAAAATTCTATTGAAATAGTAATATAAATAGGGCAGTAAATGTACCTACCGACCTTTCTCCGAGATAGTGATTTGTTTCTGAGCCGAGGTGATCAAAGTAGACTAATTAATTCCACTCAAATCACCCAGCTCAAATCAACCAGGTGATTTGATTCCGAGTGATCAAAGTGGCATAAATTGTTCCACTTTAATCACCCAGGTGATCAAAGTGGAATAGACCAACTTGATCCCAGTGTGTCAAGTAGAACGACTTTAAAGTAGTCTAGTAACTAAACAAAATTGATACTGTGGTGCCTTTTTGCTCGCGGGGAAACCTCTAATAGGTCCCACGAGACCTGTGGGGATCAACCACGGTATGTGGGATTCTTACCCACAACATCCTGCAGCTGTCGCATTGGCACATGAGAGGGACCCAAGTCCCCGGGTTCTCCGGCCGGATCTGCACCAGGTACCCCTCAGCGCCTTGCCTTTGAGCCCACAGCCGCGGAGCGCATTCTGACCCTCGGGAACCTGTCTTGGTGATCGTTCTGGTTCTGCGGTTCTGCCCCTGTAAGACAACTGTAATGTTTTGAGCAAAACATCTATTTAGCTCTGGCCTACTTTAGTAAATAACTTAGTAAAAGCAACATTCTGGCCGATACGAAGGAACCAGCTAAATGTGATTTATTAGAGCGTCTCAGCGCTCACTTAAACGACAGATACACTGGGGTTGTCACTTGGCTGAGAAATCCGGGAAACTCCCGAAATTTGGGGTAAAACTTTCCCGGGTTAGGTAGACTTTCTAGCTAGTACCTATCTTAATTAATTAATACTCTATTGTACACAGAACAATTACAATAGTATAAAACATTTAAAAAAAGAATCGAACCGACTTCAATAACACTGAAAAGTATAAAATAATTTAAATATTATAGAAGTTGGTGTTGGCGTACCTGCTGTGTATATTTGGCACCAACTTCAATAATATTTAAATTATTTTATACTTTTCAGTGTTATTGAAGTCGGTTCGATGTTTTATCAAAAATATTTTATTAAAAGTATAAACTTTTTAGTGATATTTTCATACTAAAAGATTGAACCATCGAAGACGGTGAAATGATTTAGGTAGGTTATGATCACATTATCGTCTACAACATAGTTTTACATAATTCATGTTTTTTCAGAAACAATTTATCCGGTCGTAATGAAATTTGCATGGAATCATCATAGTAGTTTGCTCTCTCGAATAAAAAAATAATCATCGAAATTGGTTCATATTTGTCAGAGTAATGTAATGGAGAACATCAGTTTTACGGTTTTTACCAGATAAATTCTTCCACATCGTTCATGGTCCTCCAGGAAGTTCTTATCCGGTTGTGATAAAATTCATACAGATTGATTACAGTGGTTTTTTCTTTCGAATAAAAAAAATAATCATAACAATTGATAAATATTTGCTAGAGTTATGACTATTTTTTTTGTCCTTAAAAAGCGACAAAAACGTCATCTTTTAGGCATTCCTGCAGGTTTCCTGTGCGGTCTCCGTTCATGTTTTTTCAGGAACTACTTATTCGTAAGCAATATTTTTTTTATGGGAATCAATCAACGGATTAAAGAATGGATAGAAGAAAGATTTTTTCAAATCAGTTCATAATTGCCAGAGTTATGCGCGAACATACATAAAAAAAAATACAGATGAAATTGAGAACCTCCTCCTTTTTTGAAGTCGGTTAACAAAATGGTAATTTACTATCTCAAAGTCCCGAGTACTTCATTTTTTGTTCAGTATGTTACAATACCGTACCCGCAGCAAAAAAAACCGGTCAAGTACGAGTCGGACTCGCGCACTGAGGTGTCCATACCTTCTTTGGACTATTCATCTAACACCTCGGTACGGTAAAAAAAAAAACGAACTACAAAACTAAGTTTGTTGGTCGAGGTCTTTGTAAGATTGACAACCCTAGTAGGTACACTTATAATTTAACCTAATTTCACTAGTGCCCCGTACCTGTATACTGCATACTACCGCTCGTGTTTATGGTGTTTAGTTTTTAGTGTGCCCTAGTGTTATTGTACAGGAAACTGTGATAAAAGCTAATATTTGTACACAGTATTTATAACATCAACGGTTTATCGTGCGTGGTTTTCTAGATAGAAACTACCCTTAACCGTGTCTCATACCACCACCATTATTTCATAAAATCCACCCTCAGCCTGTAGCATCCAATGTGACTCTTACACGCTTTAGGTAGGTACGGAGAAGCAGACTGGAGATATAAATTTAAATACCAGAAACTGAATACTGGTGTTCTAGCAATGATACGAATGTACTTACCTGCACGCTAATTAATTATTTCAATAATTTCGCACATTACGGTATAGATGCGTTACTTTAATGTAGATAATAAAAGTCATTCAAACATAAACAATATACTTAGTAGAAAAAGTAAATTTGAAAATGTTATATAATACTTAAATAGATAAAAAACCCAGATACTTGGTAGGAGTCGAACCCACGACTTGTTGGTTAGCAGCCAGGCTGTCTAACCACTAGACCAACAGGTATTGGTATATAAATATATATTTTGTGTAAATACGACCTTTCTGGTAAAAATAACAACTTTAAAGTTTGGTAGATTATATTTAATATTATTTCATGAATGATATTTGTGTATTTTACAACGACATTCGGTATATTTCTATTTTACCGTCTATGTTATGGATACCAGTTCATTTTGCACGCAAACAACGTCGTTTGTCGACAAACATATCCCTCACTCACCTGTTGTTAACACCCTCTATAGGTAGTTCTGTGCTCTGACCGTATAGATATATGCTATCAACCAACTTGTTCGCAAACTGTGTCCCTAAATTTATCATTTGGATAAGTATAAAAATCTAATTGAATATCTACATATTGTACTCATTTGAGAACTTGATCGCGGATTAATCGTACCCGGCTTTGATTTTCATAATTTCTATAATATAATGAATGATTTGAATGTACATAAGTACATTTATATGTACATAGTAGGCAGATAGCAAACCTGTACTGCGGTTGACTTGACGCAGTACGGAAGTAATGTGAGTGTTATAGGTACTTATCCTATCACAATGACACCTGAATGGCAGCATCATTTGAAGAATGGTAATTCTTGATTATTATATGATAATACTAACCGGTAAACAACGCACAACTTCCACCGGTCTGGGTTTAGAACTCAAAGCACAAAAATTGCACAGAAGTTTCCTGTATAACACAGGTGAGAACTATGAAAGGGACTTTAAATATTCAACCTCCCATGCATGGAATTCTGTCCGTCAAGGCAACTATTAAATTAGTAATATCCTACCGTGCACGTGCGAGTTGACCATGCGCTGAGAAATGATTTCAATAGACTACGACCGACGACGGGCAGTCATTGGTAGCAATGACGTTTTGACTGACTTATATTAGGTACCTAACTTATACAGAGTGCTTCAAATAAATGTCCGATCCGTTCAGTGTATCAATACAAATACATGTACGTAACTCATTTGTTGAATATCTCATATTTTTTTCCTAATTTGTACCAGAAATACAAGAACGGGTTCGTTTTTCTGGAACAATTTAGGAAAACATTAGATATTCAACAAGTGAGTTATATGCATTTAATAAAACAGACAGCGACACATCAACGTATGCAGTTACACTAAAAAATGGCAGTTAGTGCGCCGGAATAAGAGCTGTCCCAAAGTCATAATGCATACGTTGACGTGTTGCCGTGTGTACTAATACACCGAATAACCCTCACGGATCGGACACGAGTTCTGAAACATTTCTGTACATTATTACGTTTCTTCTACCGAGTTTAATAATGTTAAACTCGGTAGAAGAAACGTGTTAGTTATACATAGGTACTTTATAAAAATAGTCAACACTAACCATTAAACCATGTGCTGAACTCCATCTTATTCATATCACATGGCGACCATGACATTTACCAAGATATTTATGTACGCTTTGACGGTAGGTTATTATGAGGTCGCAACCTTCAGAAGACAGCAGTGGGTGGTGAGAGGGACCCTCTCACAGAGCCACCGCCTTCGGAACGTTCATGAAATTCTCTGTTTAAAATAGTTTGTACCTGCTTAGGTGAAGTCACTAAAGGGGAGTGAATTAGACACTATTAAGTAGATATTATCAAGCATAACAAGCTGGTGATAACATAAATCAAAAGACGATCGACAGACAGATTATTATCTGTGCGTACCTACTTAATGGATTTTCATATGATTTTTATAGACATCAGTGGATTCCTAATAACATATTAGGGATATGTATGTATAAGATTATAAAATATAAAAAAAATATTCTACTTGTTTCAACGGTATTACGGTTCGTTGCAGGTGCGTTCCTGGTTCTCTCCTACCCCCATTTCTTATACGCAGACTTGAGATACAGAAATAGCGTTCTGGGAATGATGCCGAATGAGGAGAATCACAGAATCTACATGGACATCGAACCGGTACGTGAAATAATTTATAAATAATAATGTAATAATAATAATAATGTTCTACGACAATCTACACACGCACGGTCATCTGCTCCCAAGCCTGTACTATGGAAACCAGACAACTAATACTTATATTATACTTTTTTTGTAAACACATATATAAATAGATAGAACACCCAGATACTTGGTGGGAATCAAACCCACGATCCATTGGGTAGCGGCCAAGGTATCTAACCACTAGACCAACAGGCCCGTCAAATAATAGGTACATATATCCCGGGATAATCCACACACTGTCATGTCATACCTGCCAAAGTAAGAAAACCATAGGTTATGGCAACCAGAAAACTGATACAAACACTTTTAAATGTAAAATGTAAGTACTTATATCAGTACCTAATTAACACCCATACACAAAACATGTTCATACACTCAGATTTTTTTTCTGAGTGAGAATCGAACTCACGGCCATTTGGGTAGCAGCCAGGTTGCCTTAGCACCATACCAACGGGCCCGTCATCTGTATTTTAATTATTACCTACTACCTAAACTCCATAACCCACTACTAATTTCCAATGTCAATCTTAATGATGTCTAATAAAATCATATAAATAGATAACGTAATTGGGCCATTTTGTATATTAGCATATTACTTATTACAATATTATTGTACATATAAATTAAAAATACGATGGGTATCCTATTAAGCATAATCAATTTCTATTGAAATAACGTGGCAATTTAAATGATTATGAGAATTAAGTCTCTGTCAATTAAGTCGCAAAATCGTTACGTCAATTTTCCATAATGACACATATGATCGCAGAGTACTTCCTCCAAGCTTATGATACGTACACAGACTACGTCATACCCTAAGCCGCGGAATTTAATTGTATAATCACAGCAAATTACATTATGTGAAAAAGTAAAGTGAAAAAAAAGTAAAGTTATGTGTAAAGTGTATTTAAGTATTATTATTATGTGAGGTAACGGTAGGTAGGTTTTTAGTTTCAGGAAAACTTTGCTCAACGCTAACAGCCCTTCGAACGAGAAATAAAATAATATCAAACCATGCTAAATCAAATCCAATCCAAATTAAAGAATGAGAAAATACCATAGATTTAAGATTTTTTTCACTACGGAAAATACCGACCAAGTGCGAGACGGACTCGCGCACCAAGGGTTTCACACCTTCTTTGGACGTACCTATTTAAGGTATTATTTAAATGACTTCAAAAAGGAGGTTCTGTATTTGACGCGTATGAAATATTAATAAAAATGCGTAATATTCATATAAATACGTTATTCTATGTTGGCTTCCAAACAAATGTAACAAATTTCACGATTATATGTAGGTTTGTCCACGGATTTCATATTTTTCACTACAGATTTTTTGGAATAGATTGAGTATTTTTCAACTTAGGGAAGAGTACAAGTTGCAACAAAATCGAACGTACTAGGTGTCATGCCGGGTGCTGAGTGAACGTAGTAGCTAAGTAGTTTAAAATATAAGACTTTTGAGTAAGTTACTCTAACTTAGACGTCCGAGTTTAATGCTACTGCTGATACCTTAGTAAAATAAAAGTTACTTAAAAGTGTTAAACAAACTATTTCAGCAGAAATAGAAACCGACTTCAAAGAAAATTATCTAAAAAGCATTAAATAACGAAAATATACCTATTGAAGATTTCCGAGGTTGGTCAACGATAACTAAAACTTTTCTAAATTTCAAACCGATAGCTTAAGTAGTTATTCAGATAGATACGAGTAGGTGTGACAGACAGACAGACGAATTCGCACCATAACGGTTCTGCCTTCGATCATACTATAGTCTAAAGGTTCTACCTAAAAAACTAAATAACCTGTTTAAATAAGTACTAACCCAAAAATGTTTTACTAAAACAATCGTTATAATCAAATGATTTACGGAAATATTCGTCGGAATTGCAGCGAACAGGTATGAAGGTTGAAAGGGGGAGGCCGGGGCTGAGTTATTGCGGTGGGATGGGAAGGTGGTGGAGGACGGATAGGACATCCAGGACCAATCTAGGGCTGCGCTCTGATCAATATGCCCGGGAAATTGCGTCGTTGGCTGCATTTAGCACAGCTACTCTAGGCAAGGCAAAACATTGTACCTAGGTACTATTATTATCTGTTGGAACTTTCTCCTTTTCAACAACAAAAGTATACAGGATATAACACAAATTTACCTAATATGTTAAATAGCATCATTTACTTACTTTGCAGTAGTCAATCGAGCATTTTAGTTTTATTTATTTTCGATACCCGCAGATACCATACGGGTATTTCAACAATCTAGGCGGCAAATAGTTTATAAATTCAAACGCCAAATTGTGAAAAGGGACCCTTTTGTGGACCACCAAAAGGTTATGGATTCTCAAAGTACTTACCTACTTACAGGTTTGTATGTCGTGTTACAAAATTTTGGCCGCCCAGATCGATCAAATTCTATGTGCCCCGACGCAAAAAAAGTTGTTGAGTGTTAGTATAAATTTCACAGTTTGTAATACCGTAGCCATCGATATCGTAGTAGCATCTCTGTCTGTGGTTTCTGTTTTTTAATGTGATAGTTCGCAAATTACTTCTACAATAGTAGTAAAAGATTTTATAATACATTACAATATTTAACTAAACTATTGTTTGGAAACTAACAGCACAAACCCTTAATTTTCTCTTTTACAAACCAAAAGCGTCGTGAACCTCCGTTCCGTAAGCGAAGCTCCTTTCACCATGATGTATCGTACCTACATGATGCATCGCGTGATGCGTTACGTGCAAAAAGCTTTATTAAACTAAAAAATAGTCAATTTAACAATGCTGGTAATTGACTTCAACGCGTGTGTACCACTGTACCAGTATCGGATATATATTTAGGGCTACAGCACATACGATACTTTTAGCTTTGGCGATTAGCGATTTTGCGGCTACATCGATCAAATTCACTGCAAACTCTTGGATATTTGCTATTTACTTATATTCGGTTGCGGAATCGGTCTATATGAATCACTGCTACAGAAGAATCTGGGCATAGTAACATATATTTATGTACATGTAAAAATTAAAGTACCTATGTATTGCAGAACACCGGCACACCTATAAAGGGCGCAAAGAGAGCTCAGTTCAACATATTCTCGCGTGCAATTTCCGCAGTGCCTGCTACACAGAATCTGCGCGAGGCTTTGATACCATTTCTGTGGATTGAGGAAGTAAGTACATACAATACAACACTATAAGTGGTGCTCCTCTTATGCATGAACCTTACTAGTTATAGTTACCTATATACCTACCTAGTAATAAAAATCTTTCCAATTAGCGACAAGAATAGCTAAAAAATAATTTAAGTTTCATTTAAAATAGAACTAGGTACTTATATATAGTACCTATTTGTTTTAATAATACAAGCATCAGCGTAAAAAATAAATACATTGTGTCACATAGTAATGCCCTTCCACACTGTAGGAACTGTAGGAACTATGTATTAGGTAAATTCAATAATTCTAATAAATGGTTATTAAAACCCATTGAGAATGTTAATTGGTGTTGTAGCCAAAGCGTTCAAATAAGTAGGCATGTATTATATTTACTTGAGTGCTGAATTTGATAAAGAAATTAAATCATCAAAAAACAATTAGGTAAGTAGGTACCTATTCATCATTTATATACCACTGATCACATTCCCACCAAATTATCAGATTTGCGCCCAAAACACAACGACAGAAACTAACATATTATTAGGCTACCTACTACTTTGTAGGTAGTCATAATATTTGACACATTTTTCCTGATATCTAAAGATGTAAGGTAATTATGCCCGGTTTGTATTAAATTGGGTTTACCCTTTTACCTTTACCATATCGTATAATATTTACTACTTAGGTACTATAATTATTTTTTTTTTACAGCACAGTTTAGTATAAAAAAAATAATTGAGAACCTCCTCCTTTTTTGAAGTCGGCCATTCAAATTTCACATAATACCACACACCATCATCATCATCACCAACCGGAAAACGTCCACTGCTGAACATAGGCATCCCCCTTCGCCACAACGACCGAGAATTGGCTATTTGCATTCACTGGTTACCTGCGACGCGTACAATGTCGTCTGTCCACCTAGTGGGAACCCTATCTACGCTGCGTCTTCCGGTTCGTGGTCGCCACTCGAGAACCGTTCTTCCCCAACGGTTATCGGTTCGCCGAGCGATGTGGCCTGTCCATTGCCACTTCAACTAGCAGATTTTAAGATCTTGGTTCTTCGGCGAATCTACACATTCCGGATTCTGTCGTGCAAAGAAACTCCGAGCATAGCTCTCTCCATAGCTCGTTGTGTGACTCTGAGCTTATCCAAAAGGCCAACAGTTAGGGACCACGTTTCAGTACCATATGTCATCAATGGCAACACACACTGGTTAAAAATCTTCGTCTTCAGGCACTGCGGTATTTTGGACGAGAAGATTTCGCGTAGTTTCTCGAACGCTGCCCATCCGAGTTGGATTCTTCGGGCGACCTCTTTGTCGAAGTTGGACCGACGTACCTGGATAGTTTGTCCTAGGTATACGTAGTGGTCAACAAATTCGAGTGTATCGTTCCCAACAACTACCGGTACGGGTGCAACATGGACATTAGACATGATCTTCGTCTTGTCCATGTTCATTATAAGACCCACCTGTTGGGTCGCTACTGAGGTCGCTGAGCATCGTATTGAGGTCCTCCAGCGACTCTGCCATAATGACTATATCATCGGCAAAACGAAGGTGAGTGATGTATTCACCATTGACTCTCGAAAACACCTTGTACGAGTACACATGGCTCAGGAGTGAGATAGGTCTATAATTCTTCAATAAAGTGTTATCACCTTTTTTGAAAAAAAAACCACCACAGTCCTGTGCCATGCTTCTGGCGTTGTACCCTCGAGTAAGATGGAATTAAATAACTTCTGGAGGACTAAAAGTACCGGTTTTCCACCCGCTCTCAGAAGTTCTGATGTGATTCCGTCTTCACCCGGTGCCTTGTTATTCTTGAGCTGTTTGAGAGCCATTCTAATCTCGTAACAGGCTGATGTCTGGGATGTCCTCAGTGTAGTGTCGGGTTAGTTTGGCTCTGGTGTCCTGAGCTGTTCTAGCAATGGGCTCCTGTGTTGAGGTGTATAACTGTCTGTAAAATCTCTCGAGCTCTCTCAATATCTCCGGTTTCGATGAGATGACACTGCCGTCATCGATCTTCAGCTTTGTCATATGGCTACACCCAATAGACGAATTCTTTGCGAACACTTTAGAGCCTTGGTTCCGCTCAATTGCGTCCTTAATACACCCTATATTATAGGAACGCAAGTCGTGTCACATGGATTTCGAGATTCGTCTATTGAGTTCAGCAAATTCCGACATATCAGCTGAAGATTGCAGTCTCATCTCAGTCCGGTTTTCCATTAGCTTAATGGTTGTATTGGAGAGCTTTTGAGGTTTTTTACGGCGTGGGGTCTTGTAGAATTTGGACCCCACTGCGTGGACAGTTTGCACCAACATATTGTTTACCTCGTTTCGCATTCGGCGAGGCGAATGCGAAACGGCGGAAGCGACTGCACTGGAAGCGATTATGCAGTTCGTGTTGAAAGTCTTCGGGGTTATGGATTTGGGCGGATCCCGGACGGAGCGTGGACTTCATCAGACGAGACCTTTCGAGCTTAACATTGATATTCAATGTGCCTCTAACAATACGGTGATCACTCCCGGTTTTCACCCTGCCGATCACGGAGAGATCATCAAATATATGCTTCTTGGTCGTCATGATGAAGTCGATCTCATTTTTGGTTGAACCATCGGGGCTTATCCACGTCCACTTCCTGGATGGTCGCTTCTTGAAGAAGGAGTTCGTCGTTTAGAGTCCCTCCTTCTCCATGAAGTCGACCAGCCGCTGGCCCCTTTGGTTCCACCGCCCATACCCATGCGACCCCACTCTCAACTCATCGCCATTCCGAGTGCCCACCTTTGCGTTAAAGTCCCCCATAACAAGTATGTTTTGGAGGTATGTATGGCTTCTGCTATCTCCTCATACTTAGCCTCTACTTCATTGTCAGGGTGTGCCGAGGTCGGCGCGTATACCTGTACTAGCTGTAGCCCGCGGCTTCGCCCGCGTTGGTTTTGTAAGTAAAACGCGTTTTAAATCAAGGATGAAGGTTTTTAAAAATATTGTTTACACTTTTATTAAACCTGGACCTATTATGTGTCATCGTCAAATATACATACTTGATGACATAGCCCGTATTTTTGTAACTCTGTCTGTCTGTCTGCTACGCTTTAACGCCTAATCCACTGAACCGATTTCGATGAAATTTCGTACAGAGACAGATTAGACCTTAAGAAAGGACATAGGCTACCTTTTATCCCGAACAAAAAGATTGAAGGGGTTGAAATAGGGAATGAAATTTAGAATGGAATTTCGTCATTTTTGAAAATAATACCATGACTTTGTTTTACAATTGATAAGAAATCCTACTGTCCCTACTTCCTCCCTACTTCTATACTATCTATCTATATCTATATATCTAACTAAAAATATAAAATAAAGAGAAAATAAATATTAAGTAAATATTGTAAAGAGTTTAAATTTGTATTTTTGTATGTTTGTGTGTTTGTAAGTATGTGTAATCTAAGGGTAATCTTCAGAACCACTAATCCGATTTTGAAAATTATTTTGCCTGGGTTGAGCCGGATCATCGTGCTATAGCGAACTGGATCATTTACCTCGGTAAATCCAGGTGGATCGATGTGGATCAAGATGGACCGAAGTAGATCGAGATAAGTCAAGGTGGTTTGAAGTGGGTCAAGTTGGAATAAAGTGAGCTGAATAAAACTGGTTTGAGCTGGATCAAACTGGATTAAGCAAGATTAAGGTGAATCGTGCTAAAGTGAGCTGGATCGAAGTAAATCGAGCTGGATCGAGGTGGATCAATGTGGATCGAGATGGACCGAGGTGGATCGATATAAGTCAACGTGGTTTGAAATGGGTCTAGTTGGAATAAAGTGGATCCAAATGAGCCAAGCTGGATCATCAAACTACATCAAACTCGATTAAACGGAATAAAACTGGATTGAGCTGAATAAAACTGGTTTGAGCCGGATCAAACTGGATCAAGCAGGATCAAGCTGGTTTGAGTTGGATGTAGCTAAAGCGAGCTGGACCGAGGTAAATCGATGTAGATCAATGTGGATTGTGGATCGAGATAGACCGACGTGGATCAATATAAGTCAAGGTGGGTCGAAATGGGTCAATATGAAACAAAATGTATAAAAATGAGTCAAGCCAGATTATCAATCTGTATCGAACTGGTTCGAGGTGGATCGATGTGATCCAAGCTGGATCATTAAACTGTATCGAACTTAATTGAACCGGATTGAGCCGAATAAAACTGGTTTGAGCTGGATCAAACTGGATTAAGCAGGATTAAGGTGAAACGTGCTAAAGCGAGATGGATCGATATAAGTCAACGTGGTTTGAAATGGGTCTAGTTGGAATAAAGTGGATCCAAATGAGCCAAGCTAGATCATCAAACTACATCAAACTCGATTAAACGTAAAACTGGTTTGAGCCGGATCAAACTGGATCAAGCAGGACAAAGCTGGCTTGAGTTCGATATAGCTAAAGCGAGCTGGACCGAGGTAAATCGAGATGGATCAATGTGGATTGTGGATCGAGATAGACCGACGCGGATCAATATAAGTCAAGGTGGGTCGAAGTGGGTCAATATGAAACAAAATAGACCAAAATTGGTCAAGCCAGATTATCAAGCTGTATCGAACTGATTCGAGCTGGATCGAGGTGGATCGATCTGAATCTAGATGAGTTGAGGGGGTCGAGATAAGTCAAGGTGGTTTGAAGTGGGCCAAGTTGGAATAAAGTGGATTGAGTTGCGTCAAGCCGGATCATCAAACTGCATCAAACTCGATTGGACCGGATAATGCCGGATTGAACTGAATAAAACTGGTTTGAGCTGGATCAAACTGGATCAAGTTGGATCGAACTAAAGCGAGGAAAATCGAGGTGGATTGATGTGAATCGAGATGCACCGAGGTGGCTCGATATGGTTAAATCTGGGTGGGTCGATGTGAGTCAAGGTGAAACAAAGTGAATCGAGATGAGCCAAGTCGGACTATCATACTGCATTGAACTGGTTCGAGTTGGATCAAGATTGATTGATATGGATCGAGATAGATCGAGGTGGATCAAGATAAGTTAAGGTGGTTTGAAGTGGGTCAAGTTGGAATAAAGTGGATTGAGTTGAGCCAAGCCGGATCATCAAACTCAATTGAACCGGGTTTTACGGGATTGAGCTGAATAAAACTGGTTTGAGCTGGATCAAACTGGATCAAGCAGGATCAAGTTGGATCGAGCTAAAGCGAGGTAAATCGAGGTGGATCGATGTAGATCGAGATGAACCGAGGTGGATCGAAATAGTTAAGTCTGGGTGGGTCAAAGTGGGTCAAGGTGAAACAAACTGGATCGAGATGAATCAAGCCGGATTATCAAACTGCATAGAACCGGTTCGAGTTGGATCAAGGTTTAGAAAAAAATCCAAAAATTAGTTTCTTCAATTGTTGTGTTGAGTTTATTTACCGAGTTGGTGTTTACTCTACCTGTATTATAGCATTAAATGGAAAACCTTATTTGTGCAAACTCTTCAAATCCATGAAATTAACTTAGGGGTTGTTTTTGCCGGAATAGGTATGTTAGATTCTTGTATGCAATACATAAATTAAGTATTGGCTGTAGTTCAAAAACATTTTTTGGACCCCAATTAGAACCTCTTAGGAGTTGATAATCAAAACAATATTATTGGCACATGGATTTGCATTTGCGGTGATAAATGTATTCGCAAAGTTTCATCAATACAGCATGAATTTTTTATGCGCATTTCATACTCAAACACCACGCAAATGCACCCCTTTAACGGTCGTTTTTTTTAAAGTAATGAAATACGTGTTTCTTTATTTCTTTTGCTCAGTATACTGACAAAGTTTCGTGTCTGTGTGATGATTTTTTTTTTAACCATACACACTTTGGGAGCCCATTTGACCTAATTAAGTGTGAAATGTCGAGTTCGTTCTTATTGTTCACCTTCAAATTTCATGATTCTACTTAAAATGGTTTTGAATGTACGGTGATTTCTAGAAAAAAAAGCCTGTTCTTTTAATAATATAGATTATAAATTTTTCCCTCTTGGGATCTTTAGGGGTAGATTTTTTGAAAAATAAAAAATACGTGTTCAATCATTTTATTTTGAGGGTATTTTCACCAACTTTTAAATCAATTGAACCAAGTAATAATTATTTCCCATACAAAGTTTACCAACCCCTAGCGCACCCCCAATGGCTGTTTTTAAAAAATCCCGAAACACGTATTTCTTTATTTTATTCAAAGAATCTTTCCAGTAAATTTCAAGTCAATCGAACCATACAATAAAAAGTTTCATACAAAAGCAAACACCCCATTTAACCCCTTTAGGAGTCGAATTTTCAAAAATCCTTTCTTAGTGGATGCTTACGTCATAAGAAGAACCTACTGTCCAAATTTCAGCTTTCTAGGTCCAGCGGTTTGGCCTGTGCGTTGATGAATCAGTCAGTCAGTCAGTCAGTCAGTCAGTCAGGACAAGTAATTTTATATGTATTGATTGATGAAGCGATTGGCATTTGGAGTAAAAGCCTGTCCAGGAATTGTTGTTGTTAACAAGTATGTTTTGGAGGTATGTATGGCTTCTGCTATCTCCTCATACTTAGCCTCTACTTCATTGTCAGGGTGTGCCGAGGTCGGCGCGTATACCTGTATTACCTTCAGCGAATACCGATCGGTTATTCTGAGTATAAGGTACGCTACCCTGCTCGACATACTATCGGCCTTTACCACGTTGTTAATAAGGGACTTACGGACGAGAAACCCGACACCACCCTGGGATTTTCGATCTCCTTCCCGGAAGAAGAGCAAGTTTCCGGAATCAAGGGTATCGTATCCTGTCCCTCTCATCGGATTTCAGATAAACCCAAGATATCCCAACGTAACTTGCTCATTTCTTCCTCCAGCTCGATAATCTTCTCATCGGTCCTAAGAGTGCGGACGTTGTGTGTTGCCAGGGCCAAAGTTCGGTGGGGGTGGTAGCGGGGCATCTACTGGAGATTCTTCGCACCCCCTGCTCGACCGTTACCCCGCCCGCTACCAAGGCTAGGAATAGAGGAGCTGCCGGGGACTGGGGGCCAACTGCAAATATTCTCTGTCATTGTAGGATTTGTAGGAAACGGGGGTTGCCATAATCCCCACGCTTGGCAGGCGTCTTGGGGATCGCAGTATAAGTGATGAGATGGATCACAAAAACAAAAGACGCTGCTGCCCGTCTTCTTGATTTCCCGAAGTCACCTTTTACGTACACCCAATGGGAAGAGATGGGGGGTGCTATTCTTACCCGGACACCCCACGGGCAATATACCACACACGTGACAACTTCATTAGTCGGCTAGCCGCACACCTTCAATATTCAATATTGTCCTGGCGCTGTGACGTCGCATTCCAGCCAGGTGCACAGTTAATTCGGGCGAATTGTAGAATATTGACAATATTATTGAAGGCTTATTGAAGGTGTGCGGGCTGCCTTTGACCAAAATATACCCTCCTGTTATCTCCAATATTCTCTCGTATAAAAATGTTCTTACTTTTTTACAGGGCATCTCCTTGCCTCAAGAGTATGTCGACGAGCTGACGAATAAGTTATTATTCAGTCTAAGGCTGGTGAACATTTTAGTACCTGTCCTAATAGCGTTGTGTGCTGTCGCGACGATTCTCGGATTGTTGTTTACTATAAGGGCGCGAAGAAGTAAGACTGCTCCACCGACCCTGGTCAACGATGTGCTAGAAACGGCGCAGCCTAAAGTGGAGAATTAAAATGTATATTTACAATATTTTATTTTCATTTATATCATAACCCTATTAAGTACCTACCGAAGCTATTTATATACTTACTGTGAGATTTATTTTCATGGCGAATGGTATTATCCAGTGTTGGATAAGTCGATAAACAAAGTTCACTAGTCAGACAGAAGTAAATACTTCTGGTTCGCTGGAAATTTATGTATTATGCAGTTTATAACTCTATCACCAGCTACCAGTCTAATGATGGCAGGCAGAGCTCCTGCCACCGTCAGCTTCGCGCTGTCTTACAGTCGCATTTATGTTTTTTTCTGTATATCATGACGCACGTCTCGTTTCCTTTCTATTTTTTTATTTCTTTCCCCTCTACTTCCCAAAAAAAAGCAGACCACATACCTAAGTACATAGTTTCCCTAATGCATAATGTAATGATAATTGTAAGACTACGTTCAGAAACTGAGAAAAGACATCCTAGAATATAGTTTTAAGAAATCCTGATAGAGGCCGGTCCATGACCGCGGAGTGCTAGCTTAGGGCGAAGTGCAATAAGAGCATCGATTATCAAACCAAGCTCCGAGTACCTACCTATCTTTTACACTTGTATAAAACAAAGTTGCTTTCCGCGTGTCTGTATATCAGAGTATATCTGCTAACTCCTGAACCACGCAGCGAATTTTACTTACCATCAGTTAAACGAAGACCAAATCAGTCAGTTTTCTCTTGTATATACATATAATACTCATTATTGTTAATTACCACTAATGCTGGAGTGAAATGTATGGAATCTGGCCCCGAGGTATACTTAAATTTATGTATGGAAAAAAAAATAAAGCTTGATCGTTTTCGTTAACTACCAAAGTCGTAATTACTACATAGACCCCTGTAAGGTTTTCAGCACTGTATACGTACTTCCGCCCTCAGAAACGCCAACTAATGTTAATAATCATCCAAGTTCTTGAAATTAAGTAAGCAAATATGTACACTCCTTTGCAAAAAAAACGGGCACCTTACAGTCATTGGTTTTTCTATGGATAATATTAATATTTTTAATATTTGATTAGCATAGATGACTAGAAATTTCTTATTATCAATGAGAATATAGGTTTTAACACTTAAATCCTGAAATCGGTGTTTCAGTCAATGTAAACAGAGAGCCGTGTTAAAATGAACATTTTTATGGGTATAGTGAAATTAAGAGTACCTACGAGTATTTTTATGAAATTTTAATAAAAAAAGACATTAAATAATAAATAATAATAATGAGTGTGACCTCCTCTTGCGGCGATTACGGCATGTAATCTTCTTGGCACTAGGCTTTTGATAGTGTCCTGTGAAATGTGTTCCCACTCAGCCGAGATCACACGTTTAAGCTCCCTGATGTTTTGTGGAGTTGGTTGGACAGTTCGTACTTCGCCTTTTTAGGAGGTCCCAGACGTGTTCAATGGGGTTAAGGTCGGGACTCCGCGCTGGTCAATCCAAACGACAAATACCGACCTCTTGCATATAAGTACGCATCTACATCGCCAGAACGGTGGGCCCGAGCATTATCGTCCATATAAATGGCATCTTCACCAATTACAGCCAGTGCGCGTTGTGCATGATGACAAATGATTTCTGTTAAGTACCTTTGCGCATTTAGTGAGCCATTTTCAATGAATATTATCTCGGTACGATAGCTGGAACTTATGCCCGCCCAAAACATAACGGACCCCACACCGGAAGACATGATTTCTTCAAAACACACGTCGGCATAGCGTCCCCTGGTCTTCGTAACACTCGCCGACGTTGGTCCTCACCATGCAGACAAATTCAAGCCTCATCCGAGAAGACTCGCTACTTCAGTCACGTAGTGTCTAAGATAGGCAATTTCTAGCGAACACCAATCGAGCAATGCGGTGCTCACGGAGTAACTTGGGGGCCCGCGCTGGTCGTCGACTGCGAAAGGCTAACTTGTGCTACACGTACCTCTTCAAGGTTTCTTTTGAGGTTTATGTAACTGCATTTGCGGTTCCTCAGCGCCTGAGTCACTAAAAAGCGGTCGTCTCGTGGTTGCGTGCAACGTTTTCTCCCAGAACCTTGTCTTCTCTGAACGGAACCTGTCTCTTGGTATCGAGTCCAGGTTCTTTGGACGGTTGAACGACTCACGTTTAACCGCTGTGAGACGTAACACTGGCTACACCCCTCTTCCAGCAGTGCTATAATTTTACTAGCTCTTATTGCTTTTTCTGCCATTACAATCGACACAAAGATATTTGTTTTAGGTCACAATAAGGCAGGATTATGCACCAAATATTAATTAACCTACTAAAAAAAAACAAGGAGTTAATTTTAGTTACCTGATAACCTTTTTTTTTTACCCGAAAACCCGCGAAAGTCACAAACTGAAAAAGGGATTATTATTTTTTAAAATATAAGTTTCGTATTTGGAATTATTTTTTTTTCATACCCAGACTGTTTAGTAAGTGCCATTAACATAGTTTGGCTATTAAAACCTCTTCAGAAGGAAATTATCACCAATAATGTAGAAAAATCGAAACCGCCCGTTTTTTTGCAAAGGAGTGTATTTTGTTTGTTGATTAGGTATCTCATTCTTATTTTTGGAACATAAACATAAACGGCTCTGAGTAGTCAGGTTCAAAAATATGGCTTAGTTAAAATTAACACTAATTATTGTCTGTCAATGCAGCAGGGGCAGGTAATTTTAAGCTTAGACGGGCATAAATATAGATCAAGATAGTAATAAAACCAGAAAATTTTAACATTGAGCTTTATTCAAGAATTAAACTTGATTATTTTCATTCATTAAAACACATAATTTATTATTCAATTACTGCACACAAGGCAATGGTTACACTTGTGTAAATAAAGAAAATAATAAGTCTTCTTTTCAATAATATTTATATTGGAAATTAAGATCACATAATTCTGAGGCTGATAATGGGGTATCTTAGACTTTCCTTAATGGACTAGATAAAAACAACTAATTGATGAGATTTCATATTTATGTAAAACATCGATAATTCCAAACAATATCCAATGTGTAAAGTAGTTATCGAAATGACAACTCAAATTACACGATTCACTCAGACCGCGTTATCAGCCCCGTGCGGACAACGGACACTACTATCTGCCTACAACATAAAGACATTCATTCGATCAGGATAATTGTTTAACGTCGGAGTAATTTTCAAGTAAAAATATATTGATATCTTTAGAATTAAAATCTACTATGTCATGTAAAGAACACAATATAAATTAGTATTATGCATTGCAACTGCACCAGAACAATAGATACTTCAAATTTTGGATGTCCAGACCAGATGGGGGCATTCTTTTGTTTGAAATCATGAAATATGAAATTTCATGTTAAATATAATATTATTATCATGCATTATAGTACATAACTCACTTATTAAAGTAACTTCTTTTTGGAAATAGTATTAGTCTCAACTACATTTATATTTAGTTGAAAAACTTGATCATTAATATTTGACATCAGAGTTAACACTGGACGATTAGAATTTAAACAGGGACTAGGACCACACAGTTGCCACTTCATAGCATCAAACCTAAAATGTGGTAAGTGAAAATATATAGCAGCGGATTAGTAGAGATGCTTTATTACTGAGTACCTTCACTACAGGTATTTATCATATATGTATGTATATACAAAAGAAAAAAAATAGATTTAAGACTAAAGATTGTAAGTTGATTAGGGTTCAATTAACTCATTTAAATATGCCCCACATCATGTTCATGAGTTATTGACTAATACAAGTCAAGTAAATTATACGTCGTTACTACTATCGGTGTTCTTTACTTAAATTTTGCTACGGTACTGTAAGAGCTGTTAACAATTTTGTTTAATAAAATCAATTCTCACAGTGGGTTGGCTCATTCAAAATTTAACTAAAATAATGCTATAAAAGATATACAGTATTTACAGAACTCAATTCAAATATATTTAGCTTTAAAGGTTTCTGGTCAAAATGTCATGAAAAATGACACCTTTATAAAGAACTATAATATTATGTACAATGTATATACAAGATTAATATAATCTAAGAAGCTAACATTATTCAACCAAATGACGTTTATCGTCATTGTTACGCTTCCGTCCTTTGGCGTGTGCTAACATCGTAACTAACTTTTTATGGCTGTCACCGACGATCCAGCCGTGCTGCTGGAGGTGTTCCTGTTCTTCGTCACCCTCCGAGGACCAATAGTAGGCAGAGGAGCGAGGGCGCGGCTTAGACCCGTTTGAGACTAGTACGCCCTGCGACGTGGATGGTACCGGCGCGTCCAAGGCACCCAATCCACCGCTAGCCGCGGCGTCGTCGCTGTCCCCGTCACCTTGACTACCTCCAGCACTATTGCTACTAGCTACTCTGCCGTCAACGTCTTGTTTTTTAAACGTAATCTGTCGACTGTTAGCACGTCTTCCGGCGGATGGTTGCCCGTCCTTCTTCTTTCCTTTCTTCTTGCGACTGGAGCCCAATACCACAGACTCAGCGCTGTTGGGTCGGGCCGGACCGCCATCAGGCTCCGACTCTGAACTCCAAGTCTCAGCCAGCACATTCTGCTTTCCAACAGTGCATTTTCTCCGAGCTCGTTGTCTAGCCACGCCCATTTCGTCATAAGTTGCGTTCTGGTCGTTTACTTCGCTGTAGTCGTAACTGGTGCTAATTCCTTCGTCTAGTTTCATCGAGGGCGATTTATTTTTCAATGGTTTATCATTACCATCGCGTCTTTTATAAGTTGCGTCATCGCTCTTACTTGTTAAAGGATTCATATTCTTCTGAGCTTCAGTAGTCAATTTTTTTGATAGTTTTACATCATGCCTCTTTGATGACATCGGGTCATGTTTATTTGGTGAATCTACGTTTATTGTTTGTTTTCTGGATGTACTAGGTTCGCTGTCCACACTCTTGTGACGATCATCATGTTTTTTGGATGCCGAAGGCACGCTATCTACTGACAAGTTATCATAATTCTTCGGCGAAGAAATATCCGAATTGGGTGAGGGAGAACTGAATTTGGTTGCTGGTGAGAATTCGTCTCTGGTTGGTGATGTGCGATGACATTTATCATACTTCGAAGTTTGATCATAATTCTTAGAAGTAGTGAACTCATCATTTTGTGGAGACAAGGCTTCATTTCTCAACATAGAAGAGCTAGGCTCATCTTCAAGAAGGCTGTCAAACAATTGATCTAAGTTGGCTTTGGGTATATCTATTAAAATATCCTTGCATTTTGTATTTTTCTTATCACTACGCAGCGCATTGTGCTTAAATATTTTACCCATTACAGCGTTCTTTTCCACTGCATCTTTCCGTTTCAATGGTGACGTGTTCTTTTTAGCATCACTACCTACTTTGCTGCTCACTTCACAGGACAGCATACTGTTTTCTGTTTCATCATCACTACATATATAATCGTCGGACATGTACACAAAATCGTCGCCATCAGAAACACTTTCACTAGTGTTTTCAAAGTCAGTGGCCACAGGATTTAACTTGGAAGTACTAGGAGTATCTTTATTACTTAAACTTTTAAATCTTTCCATTAGTGTCGATGGTCTGAATTCAAATAACTCCGCGTCTTCGTTATCCATAAATTCGTAAACATCAACTTTCTTTTGTGGGCTAGAACTGTCTTTGGCGCGAAGTTCATTGTCATATTTTCCGCTTGACTCAGATTCTCTCTTATCTCTCTTCTTTCTCGAACTGATTTTTTTCTTCTTTCTCGTCGAAGAACTATCCATCGATGGAACAATAGCAGACATATTTATGTCAGATGTGGGAATAGACACTTTAATGCCATCGAATCCCTTCAGAGCACCTTTGGTAAGCACCTGCGTGCTTAGTACATTTCTTTTAGAAGGTTTCTTACCCTTCTTCTTTTCAGTTTTTTTGCGGTTTTTTAGGCTGTAAAAATAAAGAAACATCAATAAATCGCATTTATATCCTTTTTATTGTATTTTAGCTGACCCACGCAGCGCTTAAAAGAAAAAAAAACACCGGCTAATCAATAGATTATGCCAGTGTTTTTTTACCACCCCTGGATTAGAGAGAACAAAACAAAACAAAAATTATTTGAATCGGATAAGCCAATTTTGAGTTTTAACTAGTCTAACGGAAAGCTATTCATTTTTATACAGATAGAGAAAACTAATAAAAAAAGTCAAATGTTACCTGGGACTAGGTTCTAGGGGAGTTTGAGTTTGTTTTGCTGCAGCTGCTTGGGATCTACATTTTCGTTTGATTTTATCAAACTTATCCTCAAACATATCTATGCTGTCAATTATATCTGGGTACAGTTTATCCTTCACTTCAGACTGCTTCTTCACTTTACTTCGAACACACACCTGAACAGATTCGTAACAGTCCATAGGTTCATAAGATTCATCTTCTATAGGACTCGAGTAACTCATGTTAATATCTTCTGATAAACCTACATCACTGACACTGCGTTGATAAGGAACTTTTGTCTTAAGTGTGCTAGCATGAGCTGCTTCCTTTAGACCGCATATTAAATCATTCTCAAGGTTTCGGACTTCTTCACTTTCCAGTATATTTTTGGCCGTAATAGAATCTACATCACCATCGCCTTTTGTTGGTTTTTCTAATAAATCATATTCTTTGACGGTCGATACTGTAGAACATGTGTACTTATTTAGGTCATTGTGCAAGCCAGCAGTATTAGATGCGTTATCCTTCGTATGCGCTGTGTTAACATCATTTTTGTGTGATTTTAACAGTTCACAGCAATCTATAAACAATGCTTCGTCACGACTAAGCCCTCTTTGAGAAAGCTGTTGCTCCCGTACCGTTTTATTAACGTCTGCTAAAATTTGATCCAAAGTGGGTAATTTTATCTTCGGGACTGATTTCGAGTTCTTTCTTTTCTTGGCTAATTTATTCGTTAGAATTTTTAGTTTGTCCAGTTGCTGTTTATACACTATAAGGTAATTGGGCTCTTCATGAATTGGAATTGTTTTTACTTTCATTTCAATCTCCGACAATTTAGATATATGAAGAAGTGTCATTTGATGTCTTAAATAATTGTCTGGTCGACGAAATTCTTTCTTACAAATACCACAGTAACATGGTAAGGGTTTTATGTAGGTTTTCTTCTTACGCCCGCGTTTTAAAATTCTCCTGGATGACGTGTGTTGCTGACTTCGTGAACTTGAAAGAGCAACAGACGATTTTTTGTTTTCGTTTTGCATAGATCGTTTATTTGAACGCTCTTTAAAACCGAAATATGTGTCGTCGCTCTCGTTTGCTATAATGTGAAATGTTTCTGATATTTTCTTAGAAGCTAGTAAATTCGATTTTCTCGGTTTTCTTTCAGAGAAGAAACCAAAACTCTCCATAAATTGTTCAGACCGTAGATGTTCATCAGTTTCGTTTTGCACAGTTGTTTTGTGAAGATTGTTAAAAACAGCAAGTGTACGTCTATTCTTCTTTTCTTTATCATCTTGTTTCTCTTTAGGATCTAAATACGTACTGTCGTCGTCGTTAAACCTGGCTGAAGAATATTCTAACTCTAAAATTTTCTTTTCTTTCTCTTCTACATATTTTTTTAACGGCACGTCACTTTTTGACGAGTCATCTGAATCAGTTTCATTACCTTTGGAGACACTTGCAGGTATATCTAAAATTTGATCACTAATGAACTTCGTAGTTTTCGATGAATTACTTTCCGTATGCAGTGCAAACAGATTTTCTTGTTTATTTACAGATTTATTATAAGTTTGTTTTTGAGAGTAAGTGGGCTTGGCTAAGTACTTATTATACGAGCTTTTATCAGATGTAAATCTTTTACTTTTATAAGACTCATCTTCGATCATATCCTCTAAATCTATATCATAAGGATCGTACAAATCAACTGTTGAAGATTTCACTACAACAGATTTAGAGCGAGTCCTTCGTGCAGCAGGCATATAGCAAGTGGTTCTTGGTTCTGATAACATAGAAGGATTCTCGTTGTAGCTTAAGTCCGTATCTTTTGATTTATCGATATTCTTCTCTTCATCCACATAAGTTAATTTAGTTTTCTTAGGTTTGGTAGTCTGGTCCATTTCAGTTGGTAGTTCGTTCACGAGTTTTCTTTTTTCAGTAGATGGAAACAATTGTGATAATTCTTTATTGGTAACTATTTTAACTGGCTTTATCCTAGATAATGTGTCATCGTCGTTAACATCTTTACTATCTTGAGAGTGCTCGTCCTTATTTATCGGTAGAGGTATTGAACTCACATCAACAGAGCTCTCAAGTTGCGTTACAGAACTGTGCCCCTTATTGACTTGATCACTATCTTCTTCTTCATTGAAAGTGCTAGTGCTATCAATGGATTTCTTTTTCTTTCTTTTAGCTTGTGGTGATTTTTTACGTTTAGTTGTTTTAACTTTATCGACATCTCGCCCGTAATTTTCTTCCGCATTGCTTAAATGTAAGGAAGTAAGTTCGCTAGTTAAGTCTTTTTCAGGCGTAGAGTGCGCTTGAGGCAATGGATTATTTTCCACATCAAGTAATAATTTAGAAAAAATCAATTGCTTTTTTGTTAATGGTGCCTTTGACTCTATTATTATTTCAGATGATGCTATGTGCTCACTTTCACCTATCACGCTGTCCACGAACATAGATTTTCCACGCCTGCTTCGCCGTAAAGGGGCGGTTTTGTTTGCACCTATTTCAGAATTTAATAAAACGTCTTTATCAATTATCGCTTCAGACATATCTATATTTTTTGATTTCTTATTTCTTGATTTCTTTTTGCACTTCTTTTCTAAATTTAAGGCTAACCGTAACGACTCTTCAGACTCCCAGTCTTCGGCACGAATATCTGTATTTTTAATGGATCTTATATTGTCAATTTTGCTATCATCCCCAGGTTTTAATTTTTCTTCATCACCTGTAGAAGCTGCTGGAGCAGTCGTCGTCTCTGAGCTAATAGTATTTTCATGTTGATTATTAGACTTCGCATCATCTCCAATTTCCTTGTACTTGTTTAGACTATTTGTCTTCTTCTTAGGTAGGGTATTCTGAATATTTGATGATGAATCAGTAATCGCAATACCAAGATCTTGTACTTTGTTCTCATTGGAAACCTCGCTATTTGCACTTACTTTTTCATTTAAGTTATTCGGTTTCATATCTATGCCAACATCGCTATTTTTTACTTTGAGAACAGCGACTTTAGATGGATCTGATACGTTTAACACAGACGTAACATTATCTATAGTATTTTTTATTTGTAGCTCAGACAGAACTACAGTGGATTTTTGGGATGCGCCACCTAATCCGACATTGTCATCGGTTAAATTATTGAGTACTTCCATCATTTGTGACTGGCTATCATTTACTTTGATTCCAGCTTTTTGCATTTGTGTTTTTTCTGTCTTTACTGTCGGGTCGTCATTATCACAAACTATTTCTGTTTTAGTTGTTACATCGTGGACATTTTCAGAGCTAGAGTAATTCATATCCGCATTAGGTTTGTGTGTTACATTTTTCAGCGCGTTTTTCTTGTCACTTTTCTTATGTTTTCTATCTTTCGTTTTGTTGCAATTTGGTAATGTTTGAGATAAATTTTGATTATCGTCACTGCCTGTTGATATTAATTTCTGTCGCTCGCGTTGCTTCTGTTTTATAATAACAGCTAGGGAAATATCATCATCAGAATCTTCTTCTTCAGCAATAGTTTTATCAGTTTTTGACAAAACATCTAAAACTTTTTTCAGTTTCACTTCATCACTTGAATCTTTTTCTATAGTAGAAATTTGAGTTGTCGACTCATTTTGATCAGTGCAGTTTTCAGATAATGTTAAACTTTTATTGTTGAGGATTACATTCCCATCCCCACATTGTTTTATAATTTCGGTATCATTTGATATTTTAATACCTGTGTCTTGGACCATAATAGATGAGGTCACTAACCCAGATTTAGAAATCAGATTATCAGCTTGTATCACATCCTTATCATTTTTAATTTGTATTTCCTCTACTGGAGTCGGTATTCTATGTGAACTTTCTGTATGTAGTTCAAGTCCTGTTGATGTACTGTTTGCGGGGAATTTAGAATCAGCTGCACTATTTTTGTTTCCTTGTTGAGTACTACTGACTTCAGCTTGTTGAATAGCCAAAGATTTCTTGGATTCAGATGATTTATTAACTTCATTATCGGGATCTATCACAATAGTCGAGGTTTGTCCGATAACAGTTTCTGTTAAGGATTGTATATCCGATTCTAGCCTAGTCTTTGTCTCCAATATTTGGGTTTCTGTTTGTGCGTTTGATTTGTCAACAAGTTGCGATTCTAGGTCCATCGTACATTTAGTAAATAGCTGAGTTTCTGTCGAAGCGGATTTAACTCTTTCCGACTGTGTTTTTATACGCACTGCTCTTAAGCTGGCAGTTTTATCATTTAAACATTTTTGCCTGCTTCCTTTTACAATGGCTGTATAGTTAGTCACGTTTTGAGATGGAAAGGAAACTGAAGGCTTGGTCAAATCTTCAGCAATTTTTAGTAATTCACTATTCATTGGTATGTTATCATCATCTGTTAAGTCTATGACTTTAACTTTTGAATCATTGGGTTTTACTTTATCATCAATGTTTATGATTTCTGGGTCTTTTTCTTCTTTAGCACAAATCGGAATAGTCAAAGATGGCTTGATATCTTCAGGATATTGTTGAGTCTTAAATATCAGAGTGTCCGGTGGAGGCAGCGGCGGCAACGGGGGTAGAGGTGGTGGTGGCGATGGAGGCGGTGGCGGCGGCGGTGGCGGCGGCGGTGGCGGCGGCGGTAAAAGATATGAAAAGGGATGTTTTCTATCTACATCGTAAGTTCCGATCAACTGTGGGGTAGACTGAAGCATATTAGGGTGCAAACAATAATTTGAAGTTAACGTATTTATCGCATTAGCATTTTGATATTCTGAATTTGTTTCAGAGACCCGGGTTGTAAGATTCTTGGTGGATAATGAAGGTATTTTCGTAGACAATGGAGTGCTTGTTACACTTTGCGCATTTATGTCACTATGTGTGGTTGAAATGGCTGTCGAAGTGGACACGTACTGTGGTAGCACGTTTAAAAGTTGATTTCTATGGTCTGCTGGCATATTACCTAAAATATCCACTAACTCTTTAGGTAGCATGGCAATTTTTCTTGCCGTTTCTGGATCTTGATCTGCAATCTTACTCGTGTTTCTAGTCAATTTCTCCGCTGATTTGGCTTCTTGATCATTTTTTATTTGTTTATCAATAGCGAGAATAGGGTCTCCTAAACTAACTGCTGGATTTTTAACACTTCCACTTAAAACTTGGTCATTGTTAGAAAAGGTACTGTAGTTCGTAGGTGTCCCAATAGTTGTGCCAGCCAATGTATATACCGATGTTGTATTGGCAATAGTCGAGCCCGCAATACTTAGTAGAGTGTTTGTTAAAGAAGCTGCAGATGTAGATTCTATTTTAGTTACAGATATGCAAGCATTTGCTAATGTGTACACCGGCTTCGTACTTTCATATTTGCTGACAATAGAAGACATAACAGGATTCGGTAATGTATAAACAGGTATAGTTCGCACGATTGTATTCACAGCTGCATTTAAAGTGCCAGTAAAGTTAAAGGGTAAGCTTTCTGGAATACTCCCAGGGTTTACAGAAGTATCGTGTTTTAAATTTAATAATGTTTTTGGTAATGATGTCGTGTAATTTACACAAGGTTGTGATATTAATGAATCAGTGGGTTGCACACTTGTGGTAGTTACTGACATTATAGCATGAGATACAGCGCCTATATCGCCAATGGTCTCGGGTGTTGTTTCTCTAAGTTTATATTGTGGAATCTTAAGAGTTGGATCATACACGGGTTTTTGTAGTTGTGAAGATTGGTCTAACACGCAAGGTGATGGTATATTTATTTCCTCACTTCTATTTGTTTTAGTATCTAGACCAGTCTTGGTAGCCGAGGAATCTAGTGTTATTTGAAGAGTTGTATTAGTGTGTTGCTGTTCATTTTCTATCTTCGCGACTGCAGTTATTTGATCTTCGTCGTCTTTAGTTAAATCTATACAGAAATAACGAGATTTGTTAAAGTCTATTTTAGGTGAATTATCTGTCACTTCTGCCATTACTGGGCTCACTTGTATTTTGGGTAGTTTCCCGGATAAATCTGTCGGTTCCTCTGATGGTACATCAATCTCGACTGTTGGTTTTGCAGCTGTTTTAGATATGATAGTACTATCAAGCTCTGTTAAGTTCATCTTATGATTGGACAAATCTTGAACATCATAAACAACCGGTTCTACTTCAATACTTATAGGAATGTTTCCTCTTACTGACAAGTCAGTAGGTACATAATCATCTTGACATCGCCTAAACGACAGGTCAGTTATATTATCAATCTCACTAGTAGAAGTTTTAGCACTCAAATCGATAGAACCTTCTTGAAATACTAATTGAGATGAAGATTTTATTCGCAAGTCTACTACAACATCTTTTTCGAATCTCTGTCCATCTGATTTTTTGTTTGATAGATCTAATGTTTCATATGTATCATAGCTATTAATACTTAATGAATTACTATGTTTTGACAAATCTTCCGAGCAATCTACTGGCAATATTTTACCAGATAAGTCTAAGGGGGATACTAATATAGGTCCTATGTTAGTGCTCGCATGAGCAGGTGGAGGTACATCATCCGAGGTGTCACTATAATCGTTTTCTGAGTAATCATTTATGACCACTTTGTTCTGTGATTGCGGTTCTGAATGAACGTCGACTATTGTTGACTGTGTCAATATGTTTTCAGAATACAGCTCGGATAGTTTTGATCTCGTACTACAACTTTCTGTATAAGACTCTTGCAATGGCCTTCGATCATTGAAAGTTCGACGTTCTATAAATGGCATTTCGTGTAGCAACGGATTTGACTCAGTCGACAAAGTGACTCTGGATAAGGAGTTTGTTTCAACCGAAACACTTTTAACAACAGACGCTGCATCGGTAGATAAGCGTCTGTCAATTAATATAACAGGCTTATTTGACATTCTAGCTTCAAATGAAGATTGCTCGACTAAAGTTGTATCTTCTATTATAGGTCTTTGCTTATATGTTGTTAAGCTATATTCGTCAGAATTCCTGCGTTCGCACGTGATTGCCTGTTCACTTAAAGAACCAAGTTCATTTAAATTGTGCTGTTCCTTTGAGGACCTTCTTTCTACCGAAGATGTTTGCTCACGGAAAGGTATGTATTCATTTGAGGTCTTCAACATGTTCGTCGGTCTTTCATAGGTATTCTGATCATTTATATGTATTTTATGTTCACTAATCATTCTGTGTTCACTTAACAATGTTTGCGTTGCTAGTATTTTCTCATCATATAACACCCTATTTTTGATTGGTTGTTTTGAATCGTTTCGTAAAAAACTTTCACTATACATTTTTTGATCTTTTGCAGGTTCCTGTTCAGAAACCTGTTGGTCTAAAATCGATCGTTCCATTTCATGTGTACCATAACCACTGTTTAATTTTTGCTCAGATTGTCTATAGTCTACAGATCGTCTGCGGTCGATTGATTTTCTTCGTTCAGAAAGTGATGTAGCCTCGGAAACAGGCCTTGGTTCTATAAAAACTCTCTGATCAGGATTTTGGTCTGATTGGGATCTCAAGTCAGAAGATTGTCTTATATCACCAAATTTTGACTCTTCATGAGATTTCTCTTCGCAATGCGACCTTTGACTTTCATGTGGTCGTGACTCACAATGTAGTCGTTGTTCATTAGGTAGCCTCCGATCAACGAATGTCCGAGGCTCATATTGACTTTGATCTGTGTGTGTCCATGATTCACTATACCATTGATCACTCTGTAGTTTATGTTCAATAAGACCCCGTTTATCAGTAAGCGACCTCTGCTCTAGAACAGCACATTGTTCTGTGTGTAATTTGTTATCACTTGGTGGCCGAACCTCAACATGTGGTAGTTGTTCAGTAATCGTTCTCCGATCAGTCGTCAAATGTCTTTGACCTGCTAGTAATCTAAAATCAGCACACTGTAGCTGGTCATTAAAATCTCTTTGCTCACTATAAGACCCATCTCTAAAATGTCTTTGTTCTTCGTATGATCTCAGTTCAGAATGTTGTCGTTGTTCAGCGTGTGTAGTTGGATCAATGTATATTTTTTGTTCCCTATGTGATTGTGGCTCCTTAAAAATTGTTTGCTCAGAGTGCAATTTTTCATCACCAAGTGGTTCTTTTTCTCCATGTGAACGGTGCTCTACGATGTTTATCTGTTCAGTAAACTGTCTCTGTTCTGTCAATTGTGGCGATGACATTGATGTTTTTGCAGATGATACAATGTTTTTACTTCCCGGCTGAGCAATATTTCCACATTTTTTAGGTTCTGAATATATTTCTTGATTGTCTTTGAGAGAACTCTTTCCGTTCTTGTTACGTCCTTGTTTCTTTTTTGTATCGTTTTCGGAAGTTACTAATTTTGTATAAGAATCACGACGTGGATGCGAGGATGAAGATTTTGTGGTTGTGCCAGATTGCTGGGGTATTATTTCTATATGAGGTGGTAAATCGAATAGCTTTTGTTGAATTTCAATTTCAGCACGCGCAGTGGATCTAGTACGCGCCGATTTACGTTTAATCGGTACATCTTTCATCTTTTGTGGTGTTGATATTACAGACATAGCTTGAGACTTTTTACTTTCTATATTACCACTGTCTTCTGAGGATTCAACTGGCTTTTCAGTAATACCGCTTTTAGAAATAATTGGCTCAACATATGTATTTTGAGATTTGTCTACACTACCGCTAGATAGTGGATCTATTCTCGCTTTAGAGGACACGACAGATCGCGAAAACACTTCTGCACGTTTCGAATCACTTCTTCTATCGATTGTCGATCCTTGAACGTAAAATCGAGGATCAGGTTCTAAAGGATCGTCGTTCCCACACTGGACAGATATTTGATTATTATTGGGAATACTAGGTACTGGATCCACTAATTTATTCTTTAGCATAGCTATACAATCATTAAGGCCTTTTCGTGGCTTGTTTAATTTATTATTCTTTTGATTCACGTTAGGGTCCTGATTGATAGGGCCTTTTTTATTAGTAGGTAAAGGTGGTTTATCTAATTTAGAAACTGCAGCTTCGTTTTCAAATAGCTGTTTTTGTCCTGGTGGTCCATGCTGTGTTACATCATTACATTCTTGTTGTACCAAAAATAGATGATGAAATTGAACCGATTTGTCATGTGTCTCTGAATTAGCAGTTAAACTTGCAATTGAATGCTTTAATGGTGTATTAGGAACTGGTACGATATTATTATTTGCATTGCCATTTTGCCTACTGCATCCAGGTTGCTCGTTTCTATTACCAGATCCACCGCGACCAGCATGTTCCCTTACAGGATGTTGACCGCTGTTAATGTCAATTTTTTGTGGATCATTATTGTCAGGTAATCTCTGATTTTGACTGTTACCGGCCACTGTACTCGCAGTTTCAGTCTGTTGTTTTTTTCCTACATTTGGACGTTTCATTTGGATTTTTCTCTTAGCTCTATTTAACACAGATTTCCTTTTTACATTTTCAGTTTGACGAACACTTGCATCTTGCAGCAGTTTTATTTTAGGCTTCAGAATTCTATTGTCATCGTCATCTTCTTTCGGCGCATCGCTAACTTCCTCTTTATTTATAGTAGCAGACCCAAAGCTACCTGGATCTTTTGCCGTGCGGACCCGCCTATTTTTAGGATCTTCTGATGAGCGACGTTTTCTTATCAACTTATTACGTTGTTTATCGTGTTTTCTACCAGACCGCAACATCGAATTTATTGGGTTTACTAACACGCGATGTCGTTTTGCTGGCAAGTCAGCAATCATCTTACGTATGGTCTCAGCTAGAACAAAAGATTTTTTATTTGGAATATTTGACAAATTATTTTCTGTTAAATATAAATGCAAAATACAATAAATATAAACGAATACAATACAACTTACCGTCTCCAACTTCCGACCTTATCCTAGGTCTAGGCCTCATATGGGGCTTTTGTCTGTGTCTCGTTCTGATATCTTTACGCATCTTCTTACGTATAGTATTGTCCGGTAGCCGGGGCCGCCGTCTGCGCACTCCAAATGGCCTATAGCGACATTTCCTGCGCACTGCAGGTGTATCTCCGGCACAATCTAACATATGTTGATGTAAATCTTCTAAAGAAATGGACTTTTTACATTTGGTACAATCTCTAAATCCCCGGAGAGGTCTCGTTCGGTTATAAACCTGACTCGGAGGCACATATAAATGCTTCAAAATATCAGCATTCAATAGGGGTTCTCCAACAATTTCGTAATGTTGCACTTGTGCATTAGAATGCTGCGTAGATATATGAGTTGATAGGGCCCTGGAGTCTCTAGTTTGTGCACCGCATGCACAGCACACGTAACACCTCGGCCGTACCCACTCCCCGCTGAGCACTGCGGGTTGCATGTCATAATGCGGCGCTGATGGGACCAAGCCCAGAGATGTGGGAAACGCAAGGCCATCTCTAGTTGGGCCAGGCTTGCTTATGGGTCGAACCAATTGCGACGATGTTGTTGGAATTTCCCTGCTCTCAAGTATCTCCTTAAGTTCTTTTCCAATTGTATTTAGTTTTTCAGTCTTCTTTTCTACAGTCGTGCCATTAAATTTGTCTTCATATTTGCGCCTCATACAAAGTTGTGTCCATATATCCAAGCTTGAGACCAGAGTTATAATACAGTTGTTGGTATGTGAATCACGCTTTACTTGACCAGTATTTATAATGTTCCGTTCGTTTTCAATAGTATCCCACTTCCATTTATGTTTAGGAGCGATACCTCGAGGCATGTAGCTGTCAAACACATTTCGCGAATATTGCTCATAAGCCAAAAGTATCGGGAACCCTTCGGCTGTGTTAATAACAACATTGTTTTTGGACTTTCTTGTTTTTATAGTACTGTCCGGATCTGGGTTGAAATTAAATGAGCCATCAAGGAATTTTGCTAAGTTTTCCTGTACGTTACTAGCTACTCTTGAATAGAAGCTGGTCTCGAAACATTTTTCAAATTTTTGAGTAGACTCGTCTATTTTCTTAAACCAGTCGCGTCTAGTGGATTCACCTGCTCTCGGCGATCTGTGAACGACGCCTAGTCGTGATAAAATTTGGTCTGCATCCGTATTATGGAATGAAAAATTAGGAGGAATTCTCTTATTCCATTGTATGTCATCTAGAACGATAACGGCATTTTTTTCAATAACCGAATTACTACTGCCACCGAGGGTTTTACTGGGTGGCAGTATTAAATTCGTTGTTATGTTATCCTCGATGTCTGCCTCATCAAGAACACATGAAGGTTTTAATTCGCATGAAATCACAATACCGTTAAAGCCATGGTTTTCGGAGAATACGTTATCAGTGAAATGTTCCTTTTTGTCAATGTCGAGTTTCTTACGAGTTTTCTTCTTTCCGGTCGATGTCTTTTGGCGTAATTTGGTACGGTACGGTTTTTGCTTCTCGCACACATTAAGCTTATGCTCTGCCAACTCCTTCGTGGAGGGGAATCGCGTGTGGCAATTAAGACAGGCAAAGTATTGATTAGGATGGCTGTCCACCATGTGCCGGACAATATCGTTGGCTTCAGCGTCATTATGATTACAGAAAAGACAACCAACGATGGGATCTTCCTTGGAAGTAGAAATGTGCATTCGCCGAATATGTTTTGACAAAGTTTGTTTAGAAGCAAATTTTCTGTCGCAATATGGGCAAAGAATTTGCTGAGTAACTATATTATCAGACTTGATAGCGAGATCATCTGGTTTCGGCGTCACTTTGGACGGGGTACTCGTTCGTTTGGTTTTGTCCTGAGCGATCTTGCCTTCGTTTTTACGTGTGCCTTTAGTATGTGGGCTAGGCGCATTCGTCTTTCGAGGTCTTAGTCTTCCATTCAAACCAGACGATGATTCATCTTCACCCGTATTCATCGTGTTTAGTTCAGTACTAAAATAAAAATAAAATTATTAAAACCATGACCTCAAAACGCTATCGGGGAAGACTTCAATAAATTAAATAATCATTTGATTAGTTCAAACTAAGAATAAAAAATACCGGTTAAGTGCGAGTCGGACTCACGCACCGAAGGTTCCATACCCTCTTTAGACGTATTCAAATAATTTTACTATTCATGTAACACCTCTGATAGCAAAAAAAAACTAAGTTTGTCTGTCAAGGCTTTTTAGGATTACTAAAAAATTGTACTACTAAGAAATATCATTATATTTTTCCTGCAGTATATAGATAGACATTGATTATTGGTTGTGGGGCTGTACCAAACAAAGTAACGTACAGACAATACAACGATTCCAGAACAAAGTACTCAGAGGTATTGTAAATGCGCCCTGGTACATAAGAATAAACGACCTCCATCCATCGGGACCTCGTTACCAAAATTATTAAGGATTATGATGAAGCTCGTCAATATCGGCTTCATCACCATGTGAATGTCGAGACTATCCAACAACCTCCTCGACAACACGGGCATAGTGAGAAAACTGAGAAAAGGACAAAACCTTTTGAGTTAGTTTAAATATTACATTTGTGCAGTGTAGAACACAATAATAAAGTGCTTCGCCTTCAAGCTTATTTGGTTTGTAGTGTACTTGCTCGTGTATTGCCTAGTTTCTTTGAATTTCTCCATATCGCTCAATATTGGGGTTGCAAAACATTTTACTAAATTAATGCTTATTGCCTTTGCCGTAAATGGCTTGATATTTCGTAACGTCACCATCGACCGAAATTGGCTGGAATTGAGCAATTTTAATTGTCCGTGTAAACGCACCTTAAGGGTTGTTTGTAAATATTTTTTATCAAATAATAAAGTAAAAAAAGTAAATTGAGGGGTCATAATAAAAGTATCACAAAGGTACCTAATTAATTTTCCTGGCTACAATATTATAAAATTAACATACAGATTAACTTTTTTCGTAATGCGCACATATTGTACCTTGGTACAAAAATACCGAAATAATTTTACTGGAAAATATCCACATTAAGCGCAAAATCACGGTCTCCGTACTGGGGCGTTCGCCTCTTGCAGAGGTGACGCGCGTCACCTCATCTACCCCCCTATGGCCGCGTGTACATGGGTGCGTCACAGTTGTTCGAAATTCATTTTACAGATTTACATTTCAATACCATTCATTGAATATAAATGACTTTTGTCATAACGGACAGTTGACATAATTTTATTTGATATACGTTATAGTTGTTATATGATTTAGAATCTATACCAGCAATTGATATATCGATGAACTGTAATACTATAATTTGATATACTACTAATATTACATACTATTCAAGTATCATAATTTTGTTCGATATAAAGATGATAACAAATGCTGTTTGTATAATATAATATAGTATTCAGTTTTCATGACTAGTCTAGGGCAATGTCATAAAATATATAGGTACGACGACGCGCGAGCCGAGCGAGCGAAGCGAGCGTGCCGCGGTAGCGGCCGGCGATGCGCCAGAAGAATAGTGTTAGAGCATTCAATTTGTGATCGAAAATGAACTGTCTAGGGTAGTCTTATAAAGAATGTGCGACAAGTGTACAGCGAATTGCAATCCGTGTATTGCTCTTTTGATTTAGTCAGGCATTTTTTGTTTACTTTTGAAATATATTAATACTTAGGTATCGACCTTTCATTTTATTAAAATTCGACTAGAAATAATTATATGAAGTGATTATATTTTTTCTAATAGTTATTTCATTTGTTGCGTATATCACATGGATATATAGTTTATGAATGGGTTTCTTTTGGAAGGTTTATTATATTATATTTAATATATACGAAATGAATGGTATATCATAAGTTTGTATACTTTTTCTCAATAGATATTTTAATAATCGACCATATATTACTTACCCCGTGTACACGCTAAAAGTCGCCGGGCCTATGCAAAAATTCGTGTCGTTTTTACACACGAATTCTGTCATCGATATAATATTTAAACTAGATTAGGTGTTACGGTCCGAAAAGTGGCACACAGAAATTATTTATTTAATAACGTAATAATACTCACGTGTTTAAGGACATCAGATGAACGGGGGGAAATACATTTAAACAATCGTCCGTGTCGTAAGGATCAGGCGCAATGATGTGCGGGTCCAACAGTTCATCTTGCTTGGTTTGCGTGCCAAAATTGAAGGCATCGGAAAATCTAAACAAAAATGCAAGGTACAGTTTATGAATCAATTTACTTATCCAAGTATGCGAACGAATGTTTACGGTCTCCTATTGGCCGAATTTGTTTAATAATTGGAAGTCTGCTATGTACAAAATATTATAAAAATATAGATTGTGCATTGAGATGCAATCGGCGTGAGACCGCGCTAATTCGCATGAGGTTCCTTATAACTAGAGTGGTAGTCCTAGGCACTCTTGTTTTTTTAATCAATAGACATTACACCAAAACAGTACTACTTATTATATAATACCTCAATGCTTATGAAACACATTAGTCATAGTAAGGGAACAAAACATACAAACTATTCAAGGCTATATTGGCCATTAGAAATGAAGCGCCTAAAACTTGCGCTAATGTCAATATTTCAGTCAGTTAGGATGGTAGAAGTCGGTAGTTGAGGTACTTTTATATACAGAGTGTTTTTTACGTGAGTGTGGATGGCCAAATCCGAAAAAACAAGAAGCTGCAGCATTGAATTTTTGAAAAATTAATATTCCTATCTAGATCAGGTGTTTTCTTTTTTCAAAATCATCAGGATCAACCTGATAAACACCAATATGGCTATCAAATGAAAGGCGTTAACGAGACGAGTTGAAATATCTACACATATGTACAGATATATTTGATGTACTTATGTATAATGTAATTTAAGCACATTTTGTTTGTGCCCTTAAAGCCCAACTGCGACTTTTTGTGCTTTTATAATTTATACTTGTCAGTAAAAAACTCTTTTATTTTTGTTGCATTACCTAGTTATTATAACTTAACTATACCAAAGCGCGAGTGGCACTAATCCCATTGATAAAATATGCCTCCATTAAATCAAATTGTTTAATATTTGTTAAATCCATCTTCAAATCACAGAATTAAAGTTCCAAGTATTACTTTTCTATAACAATTACTAGCTGATGCGCGCAGCTACGCCCCCACTGTTTTACATAAACAATGCTCCAAATTCCAATTTTTGGTCAAAGAAATAAAATATCTCTCCCTCTGCATCTCGTTCTCGCTCTCGCTTTCGCTCTCACTCTCAATCACCCTCTCGCAATCGCTCTTTTTCTCGATCCTCTCCCGCCAAAACATAAATTACTAATTATTCTATATGAATTCTTTCATTTATTTATTTTTGCCCCGTTTTTAGGGTTCCATACCTAAAAAGTAATAACCCTTATGCTGAGACTTCGTCTGTCTGCCTGTCCTATTTATTTCAGGAACCACTGACGCTATCGATTTGAAACTTAGAATAGTTTTAGATCTTAATAACCCAACCTCATTGCAAATGAAAATTAATATTTTTTTCTTTTATTTTTTTAATGGGTTCGAAAAGGGTCATCAAAATTTCAATGTGAGACTACTATATAGAGAGGGGTATGATATGAAAGGGCTTCATTTGCACATCTCAAAACAAATTTTTATTTTGTTTATGTCGCGTAGTTTTTGGCTTATAATCAAAAATACAAAAAAAACCGTTCCCCCTTATCTCCGAAGATAGTAGAGGGAAAAATCTTTGAAATAATTATGGGTAATACACGTCTATATATATATAGGGTGTAAGGGACTACGTACCGAAAACTTTTATATAAAATTTCTCATATTGTCCGTTAGAACATTACAGAAACCATTTATATGGAAAATGAGAAATGACTAACTTGTGCATGTAATGAATACGTGCGGAATCATATTTATTAACCGGCTTCAAAAAGAAGGTTCTCTATTCGACGCGTATGTATGTAATATTAATAAAAATGTGTAATATTAATATATGTTAGTCTATGTGGGCTTCTAAACAAATTTACCAAATTTTATGAGTGTATGTATGTATGTAGGTTTGTCCGCGGATTTCTCAGAAACTACAAGCCCGATTTCGAAAATTCTTTTTGCAATAGTTAGAGTATTTTTAACCGGCTTCAAAAAGAAGGTTCTCTATTCGACGCGTATGTATGTAATATTGATAAAAATGCGTAATATTAATATATGTTAGTATATGTGGGCTTCTAAACAAATTGACCAAATTTTATGAGTGTATGTATGTATGTAGGTTTGCCCACGGATTTCTCAGAAACTACAAGTCCGATTTTGAAAATTCTTTTTGCAATAGTTAGAGTATTTTTCAACTTAGGGTAGAGTACAAATTTCATCAAAATCGGTCCAGTAGTTTAAGAAATATAAACTTTTTATGTTTTCAGTAAGTTATTGTAACGTTCGAGTTGCGTAATATGCTGATACCTATTTTGGTAAAATAAGTCACTAAAAAGTGTTAAATAAACTATTTAAAAAAAAAAAACCGACTTCAAAGTAAATTATCTAAAAAGCATAAAATAACGAAAATATATTGAAGTCGGTGTCAGCTGATGCTAGTGTTAGTTAACATGATGTGCTAGCACCGACTTCAATATATTTTCGTTATTTTATGCTTTTTAGATAATTTACTTTGAAGTCGGTTTTTTTTTAAATAGTTTATTCAACTTAGGGTAGAGTATAAGTTTCATCAAAATCGGTCCAGTAGTTTAAGAGATATAAACTTTTTATGTTTTCAGTAAGTCACTGTAACGTATAGACGTTCAAGTTGCGTGATAGTGCTGGTACCTATTTTTTTGCTAAATTAAAAGTCACTAAAAAGTGTTAAATAAACAATTTTTGAAAAAATAAAAACCGACTTCAGAGTAAATTATCTAAAAAGCATAAAATAACGAAAATATATTGAAGTCGGTGTGAGCTCGTGCTAGTCTTAGTTAACATGATGTGCTAGCACCGACTTCAATATATTTTCGTTATTTTATGCTTTTTAGATAATTTACTCTGAAGTCGGTGTTTATTTTTTCAAAAATAGTTTATTTTTCAAATTACATTGCTAATTTCAATCAAGCCACCTGCCAAGCGTGGAGATTATGGCAACCCCTCCCTTCGAAGGGAGAGGCCTTTGTTCAGCAGTAGACTTTTCGGCTGCTGATGAGTGCTAATTTTGCACAAATAAGTAATTTATTGATTTAAATTGAAATTAGGTTTTATTATTATACCAATAATGATGTTATCCTATTTTTTTGGAAATTCATGAAAAATTCGATGAAAAATTTCAACACTAGAATGTTCAGAATCATGTACTGGATCCCTGATATCGGTTTAAGGTACGATGTCCCTTACACCCCGTTTCTTACAGGAAAAATAAAATGAAAGTAGTACAGTTTTTTAGTAATCCTAAAAAAACTCGACAAATAAACTTAGTTTTGCGGGTTTTTTTGCTATCTGAGGTTTAGACGAATAGTAAAATAACTTTAATAGGTCCACAGAACGTATGGAAACCTCGGTGCGCGAGTCTGACACGCGCTTGACCGTTTTCTTTTTATTTTTCTTTCAAACCACCTTTGGATAAGGCACCCTAGCTTTAACACCTAAATATTATGCTTAATTACAAACACGAGGTATTTTTTTACAGCTGTTACTATTGTCCTTTATTGCTTATTTAATATCTTTATTTGCGAAAACTTTTAATTAGCCTTTTGTTACTTTCCATTCTGTTACTGCCGCCAGTCCGAATATCCTATCTATTCCTTATTATAAGTTAAAATAGTTACCATCGAAAGCTATTATGACATATTACCGTTTAATTAATAAGAATTAATTAAGAGAGATAGAAATATCTATCTTTACTATTGGTCTATCTTTCCGTGGTCCCAATGCTTACCAGAGTTAAGTAAGTTCATTGCCTTTTTGCATTAGCCGCTTACTGATAAACATCAGTAAGTATTTGAACAAACGTTCAAATTACAGTCTGTCAGGGTTTTAGCTGTCGCTCCATTTAGGTTTTTATCGCAGGACGGACGGACGTCTAGGGCCCACCCCCCAAACCTAAGGGCGCAAGCTTTTCTTGTTATCGCGGGTGGAACCTTCAATAGGTCCCCAGTACCCTATGGAGGGTCCTACGGAACCCTTAAATTTCTTACTTAGCAACATGTGTTTCTCATTCGTCTAAGCGCAAAAAACTTAAGCACAGGAACGCTATAAATCACTATAAATAAAGTTACAACGTCTATCTATGTTTGATATCGTGAATTTGGTCATTCGTCATTAGGTCACTTTTTTCGTACATACCTCACCAAAAACAATAGTAATAATAAAAATTAATAAAAAAAAAACAATAATTGATGTCATTATGAAATATTGGAATTTGAAATAACTAGGTAGATTTTACAATTTGTAGTACCTATTATTCATTGTTTAAATCATCACCCAATATTAGCGCGGTCGGTGCATTGGGCTCTTATTGGCCGATAGACAGCGACTAATCCATTGCCTGTGTGCGTGATATTTATTCTGTTTGAATTGTCAGATTGCCTATGGGTGCGTGTACCTTTCCGCGAAGAAAATGTTTGAATGTGTGAGAATTGAGAGCTTTGATTTTAAAAACGTCAAATTTGGATTAGTAAGAGCGTCGGGCCTCGTGGCTCGGCCGCGCGCGTAATTTAAATCTACACTTCTACGCGTACCTAGGAATAGTATAGTGCACTATTGCTCGCCGGGGCCGCGCCGCGCTCTGATTGATTTCAAACATTTCGCGCGCAATTTGTTTATTTACAATGATGAAATAATTTAAAACAAAATGTTATTGTGCACATAAATTACTTTTGTTATTATGTATTGCTATCGGAAATCACAGGGTAGGCAAACACTTTTTGCCTATATGGACTGTACGCATCGATATACTATGTATAAACATTATATCGATGACCGCACGACACTGGTAGGCAGGTTGTTGTACATAAAGATCGTTTAAACGGGAGTAGATATTACCCATATGGAAAGCAATACGTTTTACCTTTTCAACGATCAAAAGTACGTCAAAAGTCGATGGCTACACAAGTAGCAATTTAAAGGTACTTTCCAGGTCTACAATACTACTACTACTAATACAAATAGATATGTACACCTTGTAAATTAATATTTAAATAGATAAACCAATCGAATCAATATCTGAGAATTCTTGTTAAGTTAGAATAATTTGACATGATCTCTGAAACATGTCAAATTATCGCAATCTCATCGGAGAGCCATTTCCGTCCATTGAAAATTTAAGGGAAGTATATTGTAATCGAACAGAAGAGTAAATTTTTTAAAACGTCTTGGAGAGCTCTTGTTATAAAATTTACACACCTTTGATCAGAACAGTTTCCCACCTCAGATCGGACATCATACATATTTCATAAAAACGATTTCACCGTGTGGGGGAACAGTTGTTTAAAAAACAGTTTACCATTACATTATAGGTCAACCAAAGACCGGCCAACTACTTAGGACTAGACCGACCATAGAAAAAAATTTCATCAAAAACTTGTTACATGTGTAATAAGTCAATAAAAACAAGCATGCTCTCAAATCCGACAACAATAATATTTTTGTAGAAAATATGCGTATTTTCTACGATAAAATGAAATAATAAGACTATATTTTATTTATATATACATATGTATATGTATTTATACATTGCTTACTGAGAGTTTAACAAAAAATATAGCGCTCTATTGCCTACATTTAATATCTTTGAGGTCAACCATATTCATGTTATTCAATCAATATTGAAATTCGCATATAGTACCACAAGTATAATATCATTATTTCATAATCACAACATACGTACCAAAGAGAATGACACGCATCCGTGTGTATTTGTTTGTTCGCTTACTTCTCCTAAACTCCACAATTAATCATGATACATACAGTTTACGATCAGTTCTATAACTGATTGAATTTCTTCCGAAAAGATTATGTGTATAAATAATACATAAGTGTATATTCAATTTTCAGATGTCTTAGTATCATGTCGTAAAATACACTTTTTTACGCTGAATTATACTCACATGACACATCATGTGCAACGGATCCATGTTCTACTGAATTGTAGCTCTTAACCTACAGCAAGTTTACAATAGGATTTATGTATCTTTAAAGGATGGTACCCATTTTTATGTTTCAATAATAATAATAATGATGATAATGGATAATCTTTAGACCAACGTTAATTCTTATGATTGAATAATAATTAACGTCGAATTAACGTAGATATAATAAGTTTGGTATTAAATTACCACAATGAATATTTTGCAAGATCGGATACCTATACCCCAACGGTCATAGGTTCTGCGGCAAAAATAAATACGGTTTACTTACGTACATAGCGAGATTTGCGAAGCATGGATTGGAAACAAACTATTATGTCGTGTTGTGTTCTTCCTTAGCTCTATCCTCTATTTCTCTATATCTAAATAGTGTAAAACATAGGCGCTTTCTGCATGTCAGTCTGTTTGTCCGGTTACTTCTTAACGGTGGATATTGTATAATTTTGAGAATTTACTATGTTACTTTAATGGCGGGCGACGGCACGTCCATTCACCAATTAAGTATATGTTTAAAGAAACGGCTTGGTGGTTTTTAAGGGTGGACGAAAAAAGATTTTGTTTATTTATTTGTAAAGATTGCAATAGGCACGGTTGCACGGTTGCACAGGAGCAGGGTCGCAGTGTGAGGGGTGGCCTCCTACCCCCATCCATCCACCCCACCCACCTGGCGTAACAGCCACTGCGTCCCGTGTTCCCGCTCGACCTATTTCCGCGCTATCGAGAGACGCACTAATTGCCGACACACAAACTTCCCACGCAATAATTTCAGACAAGAGTAATGATTTCCAATTTTCCGAGAATATATAAATAAATCGGGAAAATATCGATTGTAATTTTTCTATTTCATTTCGTAGGCAATTCCAAGTAATATACCATTATTTCATTTAAACAGTTAATTTTCAATGCACCCACCTTACTGGTCTATTTATCCACCCACCTTACGGATTTAAGTCTATTTATATCCTAAGCTCGTGAGATTACCGACGAAATGCGATGAAAAGACAAAAATGTACTTATTTCAAGCTTCCCTTAAAACTTACATTTAAGGACAAAAGATTCGCAAAGCATTTTTACAAATAACAACATTCGCACTCGTTCTTAAAAAAAAAAGAAACACAATATAAAAGAAACAAAATGATAAAGCAAAACGAAAAATTAATGAAAATAATTACACATAACTAAAAACTCAGTAACATCATCACATATTGAATTGTGCGCAACAGGTAAGCATTCGCAAGTTAAATAAATTGACCAGCACCGTTTGGTGTAAGTTACGCATGTAACAGTGAAAAGTAAAATCAAATATTTACCTCAAGGGCCGCTTAAAATCTCCGTAACACATCTCTACCTTAGTTAATAAATGATAACACAAAATAAAATCATAAGGTACAAATTTACGCACTTGTAATTATTGTCTTTCCGATAGAGTTCTTGTAAGCTTCCACATTTAAGGCCAAATACAAAAATAATATCACTCTCAAAATAAAAATAAGGATTCTAATACAGTTAAAAATAAAAATCTTAATGAAAACACGGGGCATGGCAAAGTGCACCGTCTAGGGTTAGGTCCGCGCAGGAACTCGGTCCAGACTAGAATGATGCACTCGCTTGGCAGGTAAATCTGACAGGTCCCGTCATAGTGAAGTTTACCACCAGCGCTTGTATTAGTGCGCGTGTACGATAAGCAATGCACTTACATATGAAGTTGTGGGGCGGCGCAAAGCGCCCGCCCCCGGTTGTACGCAGGCCCACACGTGGCGCCTTCTCCCCGGTGTGGCCAATACGCAAACGATGACTACGAATTATTTCACAGCTTGCGCGCGAAGTCACGGCCAGCTTCATGCAGCCGGACGCTCATATCAATCAATATCACCTGGAATAATGACCAACCACGTATGATTATCATCTTGCGCGTCGCAATCAGGTCCTTAAGGGGAGGGTGGAGTAGGTAACTCCACCCCTTAAGGCTATCAAACGCATCTACACCCCATTCCCCTCGTAGCTTACGAACTAAAGCTGTGTGCTGCCGCTCACCAGCCCACACTGAAACGTACCTGTTGCAGAAGCAACAAGCTTTATGTATAGAAAAATGCAATAGAGGACATTCTATATACACTGTACTTATTTCTAAATAACTTCTGTAGGCATTACGGACACTGTGCTGACATTTCACTTCGATTTTTTAGTAACATTAAACAAGTTTTAAGTTTTCAATATTGTCGACATAGAAGCAAACATTTGGAAATATTGTTGGTCTGTCTATCTGGTCCGGGCAGGACTTTAACACCCGGGGATTTTAATAGGATTTTCACTGTTGCGTCGTTAAAAACCCGTCGGGCATAATCAAATATATAAAACATGAGACTATGTTTCATATGCAGGAGGAGCTAAGCAGTAAAGCACTACTTGCACGTCCTGCCATGTACTTTGCTGATTACGTGAACCAGGTAAGTATTATAAACGGATAAGACTAATTCATAAAGTATGTATTATCACAATACATACGATATATACTGAGCAAACATCACAGAGCGAAATGAAATAAGCAAAAGTAAAAATATTTGACTTGTTTTGTATAAATTCCGTAGTCCGTGTCGTAGTGACTGGCTACGGGGTTCATTTGAGTCTCAATAGAAGCTAAGTTCGACTCTCGTTTTCATTTTGGGCGTTTATCTTAGAGTTAGGCGTTTATAAACTTTTAATTTATAAGAACTTAAAAAAAATTGATTAGATATTTTATTAGTAGGGAACTTGCACAATTTTTGTATTAAAGGTACCTATATTAAACATTTTAGGCTCACTTAGAGATACCAAAAACAAAAAGTTAAAATATGCACAAATAATCTAAATATTGCAATTTGCAAATCAAAAGTTGACTTTTCGACGTAGATTGGCGCGAAATTGGCGAAAAAGCTAACTGACAGCGGGGCGTCATTTTTTATTTATTTGTAGTAGGTACGTAAATTTTTATGGCCGGTGAATAAAGAAATTACACTTTTGGACGAGTTATAAAATCCGAATTTTACTATGTCAGTAAAATTCTAGATCAATGATATTATAATATGTAAAAAGAGCAGTAGTCACAACGGGTCTTTGTGTGTCTGAATTTGGCTGCAAGACGCTGCGCAGTAGCTATATTTGTGTTTTTGTATTGACAACTCACGACTATAGTTGCGCAATGGTTCGCCAAGCCCAACTTCAGACACACAAAGATCCGTTATGGCGGGAAAAAGGTGAGCTAATTAACACAACTTGAATCAGTAGCACACCACCCACGAAAGCGTTGACAGTGTCACTTCGCTCATATATTTTGAAATAATCTTAAATTATCCAAATACACAAACGAATTTTACAGAGTAGATACATTAATGTGATGTTGCAATATATGGTCATTGCTGAGCCACTCCTAATCGTCGTTTGCTTAGAAGGTAATATATATTACTTATAATATCATTGGATAAGATGATCTCCTAGTATTCAGCTTAGAGAAAATTAATATTATAAAAAATAATTTTGTGAAGTACCATTCACGTACGGGCACATTGGTCTAGTGGTTAGCCACTAGCCGCTACATAATATACCGTGTATTCGATTCCCACCTTATGTCTGGGTGTAATTTATCAATGTATATACAAAATAGTAATGTAAGTATTTTTCTCGGTTGTATGGTTAGCTTAATACAGGTTCTGCCCCTAGTTTAGGATCAGATGACCGTGTGCGGATTGTCTCAGGTAATTAATTATATTATTCGGGTTGAATTTTTCAAGTGGGCGTGGATGGTCAAATCCGAAACTATAAGTCAGAGGTTACACGGTCAGTCTGGCATCAATACAATCCGTGATTGACAGCAGATTGATCGTGTAATATGCTGATTGATTGATTGATGGAACGTGTAAACTCCGACTAAAGAATAGCGAAAACACCCAAACGACTTACGGGTCCGATTTTGATGAAAGCTAAAACTGCATCAATGGATTTTTGAAAAATTAATATTCCTAGCCAGGAATCGAAACTGACTTTGAAAAAAAACATCAGTCTGTATTATTGCACCATCCAATAGTGTCAGTAATTAGGATCAAATTCTGGGAAGCAATGACATATTGCAAACTAAAGGTAACTAAAATCAGCACCGTTCGGTGCTGATTTTCAAAGCGCGACTACTATATTGAGTGGGGTATCATTATGAAAAGGATTAATTTACACATCTCAACTCACTTTTTGGCTGATAATCAAAAATGAAAAAAAAATACCGTTCCCTTATCTCCGAAGTTTGTAGAGGGAACATCTGAAATAATGATGAGTTTTACATGTATACCTATATTTTACAGGAAAAATAAAATGATCTTTCTATGTATGTAGTACAGTTTTTTTGGAATGCAAAAAAAATCGACCGACAAACTTCGTTTTGCGGTTTGGTTTTTTACTATCTGAGGTGTTAGACGAATAGTAATAGTAGTTTATGCACCAAGGGGCTAAAGTAGTGTCTTATGAAGCGGGCGTTAAATTGAATGGCGAGCATAACGAAGGATTCTAGCAACTCCCGAGCGCAGCAAGGGAGTATAGAGTTAACTCCCGAGCGTAGCGAGGGTGTTGATACTAGAATCCTGAGTACAGCGAGGGATTTAAGCTCGCCCAAGACAAAGACACCTTTATCCCCGAGGTGAATACACTACTTTTCATACCTACTGCGAGGTAATAAAATACAAATATTGCTAGAATTACAATAATAACAATATTTTGGGACAATCCACACACGGTAATCTCATCCCAAACTAGGCAAAGCCTGTACTATGGAAACCAGATAACTAATATTAATTAAATAGTTAAATAACACCCAGACACTTGGTGGGAATCGAACCCACGACCTATTGGGTAGCGGCCAGGGTGTCTAACCACTAGACCAACGAGACCGTCAATAATATCAACATAGTGATTTGTCGCGTTAACATCTATTTCATTTTCTTTTCTGGAACCAGTGTTCCAGAACCAACCCAGTGGTTGTACTCGTCGCGCTCGGTTCGATTTTCAAATGTTTTGTTTTTCGTGCATGTTTCTGCTTAGAGTAGTATTATACCTGTGGTAAAAGTGTGGAGGAGTTTTCGTTTGACGTTCGAAATTCAAACACATTATTACCCAAGGGAGTTTAGTACAACATTATTACCCGGCTAGACTAAAGGGATATAATGAGGTACTTCATGTCATCTTTATATGACATATAATGCGACATTATCGAGCAGGTGGTGTGAAAAGTTACTTATAAAGATGACATAAAGTACCTCATTATATCCCTATAGTCTAGCCGGGTAATAATGTGATTTGAATTTCGAACGTCAAACGAAAATTCCTCAACACTTTACTCTAAGCAGGGATCTGCACGAAAAACAAAACATTTGAAAATCGAACCGAGCGCGACGAGCACAATCCAGTGTTCTAGACACAGAGTACTTTTGGTTCTAGAAAAGAAAATGAAATAGATGTTAACGCGTTAACGCGGCAAATCACTATGTTGATATTATTGACAGTCTCGTTGGTCTAGTGGTTAGACACCCTGGCCGCTACCCGATGGGTCGTGGGTTCAATTCCCATCAAGTGTCTGGGTGTTATTTAACTATTTAATTATTATCGTCTGTATCTACTAATAGTTGTCTGGTTTCCATAGTACAAGCTCTGCCTAGTTTGGAATCAGATGACCGTGTGTAGATGGTCCCAAGATATTATTATTATATTAATTCTAGCAATATTTGTATTTTATTACCTCGCAGTAGGTGTGAAAAGTAGTATATTCTTCTCGGGGAAAAAGGTGTCTTTGTCTTGGGCGAGCTTAACTCCCTCGCTGTACTCAGGATTCTAGTATTAACTCTATACTCCCGAGCGCAATGCTCGCGATTCAATTTAACACCCGCGACATAAGACACTACTTTATCCCCTTGGTGCATATACTACTACTTATTAATAGGTCTAAAGAGGATAATACCTTCGGGGCGCGAGTCCGACTCGCACTTGACCAGCTTTTTTCTGTTTGATAATGCCTTTGTTATAAGGTTAAGTAGTTGTTGTTTTACTTTGTAAGGCTTTTGTTAGATAACTACAGATTTTTCTATATACATATAATCTATATCCCTAATGGAATCCCTATTTCCGTTAGTCACGCCATAACTTGAGGACGACTTCGCCGATTTCATCCATCTTTATGTTTTGGAGATTTCTAATATTTTGTAGAAGGTTCTTACAGATAATATAATTAAGAAAGATGCGCAGAAAATTACGCTAGCAGAGCTGCGCAGGACAGCTAGTTTAATTAATATTTTTTTGTAAGTTAGTGGGTCTTGTAATCCCAATCTAGGCAGAACGTGTACAATAGGAACCAGACAACTGAAATTTACTTAAATATTTTTTGTTTGTAAATGCATACTTATATAGATAAATAAAACCTAGACACTTGGTGAAAATCTAACCCACTATCTATTGGGTAGCGCCCAGGGTTTCAAACAACTAGACCAACAGACCCGTCAAAGTCAAGGTATAATCAATGAAGGTAAAATTGGTTTTTCCTTTAAATACACAAATTATATAACCGATAATTCCCAGAGGGTCAAAATGTAGAACAACTGGGAATAAGCCAGTGAAAAATTTCATTAACTCAGGAGAACAAATAATGGTGGGGACTGACATCTCTAGGTGTGAAGTCTACATAAAGATACGAAGAGTTGAAAGACCCAGCTGCCACTTCATAATCGCTTTTTCTTATGTACATAAAGATAAGCCAGTGTGAACTATACACATTATAATAATAATATTAAATGCTGGACAGTTATGTATAACACAATAATAATTTTCGCTCTGAAAAAACGCATGTGATGACTTATATTATTTTGTGTTCCAGACATAGGTACAATTACTAACAACAACAACTACGAATAACCGCATAATTCACTATGGCGTATCTGGGCCCCAGATAGATGTGGTCCCGCCAATACGAGCTTAAAAAAGGAGGTACTGCACAACTTGTCGAAGCAATTGACTTAATTTTTAACCGACATCAAAAAGGAGGTTCGGTCTATGTGAGTTACTAACAAATGTACCGAATTTCACGAGTGTATGAAAATGATTTTTTTTATTTCAAATAGACCAAAATTAGCCCTTTCGAATTGTCATATTTTATAGACAATAACTACTACCGGATCACAACGCGGCCGCAACTGACAAGATCTGACAAGATCCGGCAAGAAACTCTGTGGGCTTGTCATTTTTAGGGTTCCATACCATACCATAGTCGATTCCACTTATCCACCCTGGATGGGAAAAGTGGAAAAAAACACTTTTCCCACCTAGGTGGGATAGCTGGGTGGGAAAAGTGGAATAGCCGCATAGTTTTACATAATTCATGTTTCTTCAGGAACAATTTATCCGGTCGTAATGAAATTTGCATGGAATCATTATAGTAGTTTACTCTCACGAATAAAAAAGGAATCATCGAAATCGGTTCATATTTGTCAGAGTAATGTAATGGAGAACATCAGTTATGGTTTTTACCAGATAAATTCCTCCACATCGTTCATGGTCCTCCAGGAAGTTCTTATCCAGTTGTGATAAAATTCATACAGATTTATTACAGTGGTTGCTTGTTTCGAATAAAAAAGATTCATTGAAATTGGTAACTATTTGCCAGATTTATGACCATTATGTCGATTTTAAAAAGCCATAAAATCGCCATCCTTTAGGCATTCCTAGTTATTTCTGAGGCCCTATTCTTGTTTTTTCAGGAACTACTTATTCATACGCAATATTTTTTATGGGACCCAATCACTGGATATACGTAGAAAGAATTTTAAAGCGGTTCATAATTGCCAGAGTTATGCGCGAACTCACATAAATATATATATATATTTATGTGTGTTCGCGCATAACTCTGGCAATATATATATATATATGTATATGTATATATATATATATATATATATATATATATATATATATATATATATATATATATATATATATATATATATATATATATATATATATATATATATATATATATATACAGTCGAATTGAGAACCTCCTCTTTATTTAAAGTCGATTAAAAATATACTGAAGTCAGTGCCAGCTGGTGCCATTGTTAGTTAACATGATATGCTAGCACCGCAAAATATAGTATATTTATTTACTGAAAACTAATACAAACACAAAATAATGGCTTATTATTAAATTATTCACATCAGTCCATCGTTGCGTTGGTCGATCAAGAGCGCCCACATGTTTTTTGTCGTATCCCAGAATAATAATTACTATACTCTCCTCTATCACTAGACTTTTAAACACAATATAATTATTTCGCTCCCCACGTCTGTCTGTTTTTCCCCTTACTTTTCTTTTTCTCCCCCACTTTTACGTCGATGTCGTTTTCACCACAGTTTAGTTAAGAGTATTTCTTCCGCAAGGTTATGTGTTTGTAGTATGAGTATCTTTTATCAATACTTTATGCACATTGGTGCATAGGCGGATGCCTTCGGCATTTTTTGTCTGGCTTAGGGTGGTCCACAAGTCACGAGGTAGGTGCATTAAAAAGAAAAAAATAGACTGAAATAAAACTAAAAAAAAAACAGCTTGTATATAATAATACTACACTAAATAATCATCCGGGGGTGCCACGGGCACGGAACGAACTATTAATACATAGAAATATTAACTAACAGGTTAAGCGCTTAATATGTGAAACTTCAATAAAACGATAAACTTTTAGAGCTCCCACACATAACTGCAGCAGTTATGTTATGTTGCATCGCAGTTATGTGTTGGAGCCCTTACTCCAATTTTCGGCCAAATATTTATTACTTTTTCTTCGTTTCTCTTTAACTATCTGTCGTCTCTCTTTATCCCTATCTTGCTACTTTCTCTCTCTACCTCTACCTCTCTTGTCTCCATCTCTCACTTATACGTTCCTCTTTTTTCTCCCCCTCCCCTCTGTATGTGTAAATAAAAAGTACCATACGAACATTTAGCAGTTATAATTGCAGGTGCGATCCTGAACGTATTCACAAACTGCAGACATCATACAGCGTCGGTGTTTTAGGGATTTTCTAGAGATGTACTAATGCCAGTTAATCGCGGTTTAATCAGCGTAGTGGGGGATAATGTAGATTCCAAAATAATCAAGAAATCGTAACAATTGCACGCTACTTTTCATACAAGTACCTATTCTGATAATACCTTTGTGAGTGATTTATTACTAGTGCCTAATTGCGTAGGTAGTTCTTAGTGCATTTGAAGGTGGCTTCACAATGACAGGACCAATAACTATATGTAGGGACCGGATTTATATGTAAATATGTACATATATTTAATTTCAATAGTTTTTTGCTCGGTATGTTGTTTTCTACACGAATCATGACATTTGGAATGAGAAAATTCAATTTTAATTTTCCATGCTTTTCGAGATTTTGGCATATTTCAAAGATAAGCCCATATTTTTACAAAAATGAATATATTTCTATTAAAAGGGTAGCAAATAGATGTATTCGAAACAAAGTACTTACGATACCACATAGGTAAATCACAAAAAAAATGTTCATACGGAGTAGGAACAATTTGCGAAGTAGCAATATATTTCTTTTTCTTTCTGTAAACATGTCACATCGCATTCACGGGTCGTTACGGTAAGCTATCGGCACTGAATTTATTGTACATTCCTCGTATACACCTTATCCATCAAAAATCACTGTCGCGAACAGCGGTCCGTCAGTTCAGTGTGCAAGTATGTTCCAGTCAAAATCATATATAAAAATAATGTCCTCCTGGGCGATACGACCATATGTTCACAAGCTCAGCCATCTACGCGGGAGATATTATAGGTACCTAGTGCACAAGCGCTTGCGTAGATACAAGTGCACTCTCTCTTCCTTTATACCTCTTATAATCCGATGGGACGGAAGACTAACATGACCGGGGGAGAGGTTAGGCGCAGGACCGACTTTTTACATGCCCATCCGACGTATGTATCATCTTACTTTACAGACAATCAGGTGATCGGCCTGCATTGTCCTAGTCAGTAAGAAACAACTACACAAAGTTGTTGCCCCCGCAGTCTTCGAACCCGCGACCTCCTGTTTGCAAAGCAAGCAGTTTCCCACTGCGCCACGAAGGCTACAACAGGAGGCCAGTCACATACTGTGATGTTGAAAGATACAAAGCATTATTTTGACCAAACAGAACAACCTTGAATTTGATCCATACATTCGTTAGGAAGCTACGATGCCACAGTCAGACAGAAATAGGCGTACAAACTTAAACATGCCTATTTTGCATTGGGAGTTACAAAACATGAGATCCAGCTACAAGAAATGCATCCGATTTAGTTGCACAATGGGATGGCGTAAATTCTGTGGAAACATTGAATCTTGCCAACAAGCAAACAGGGTAAAGGTTGTGAAACAGAACTCCTCTGGACCTAGTGCACTCCAAAAACCTGATAACACACTTACCAGAAGAAACTAGACGCCCAGGATGCGCTTTTTCACAGGTAATAAACTGGCGAGAGGAATATTCTACACCGTCAGAAGATGATTGGCACTACGCACACGAGATGATTACAATCGATAAACCACAATGGGCTATCAGCACCTTCGAACCCTTCAAAGCTCCCGGTTTAGATGGCATACTACCTGCCCTAATGCAATGGGGGGAAGCATGGATCGCTGGGATACTAGCGGCTATCCTTAGCGCGTGCTTAGCTCATGGATACATCCCAAAAGGGTGGAGGGAAGTGAAAGTTATATTCATCCCTAAACCAGGGCAGAGTGATTACACTAACGCAAAGTCATACAGACCAATCGGCCTAACCTCCTTTTTGCTGAAGACTCTGGAGAGACTCTGCGAGAGAAAACTGAGGGAAGGTGCGTTGAAGCAATTTCCCCTACACCCTAATCAACACGCATACAGCTCGGGCAAATCGAATGAATCCGCGCTACGTTTAGTAGTCAGCCGAATAGAGGAGGCACTTTTAAAGATATCGAAGGAGCTTTCGATTAAACTAATTTTACTAGTATAAACTCTGCTCTGTAGAGAGGCACCGAGTGGATCCAGTACTCATAGATTGGATAACGAATATGCTAAGCAAGCGATTGGCGAGACTTGAAGGTGTGGAGCGACCAGCTTTGATAGCCAGAGGTTGTCCTCAGGGAGGCGTTCTCTCCCCCCTCCTCTGGAACCTGGTTATAAATGACCTCATCACCAAACTCAACGCCAACCATTATTACACACATTGTGGAAAGCTGGTGCAGGGAATTTGATTTATCAGTCAACCCTGGTAAAACTGAACTAGTCATGTTCACTCAAAAACGGACACTGGGCACATATCGTCTCCCAAAGTTGTTCACCGCAGAACTCCAGCTGTCTACGGAAGTCAAGTACCTTGGTGTCATTCTAGACACCAAATTGAATTGGAGTAACCACTTAGAAAATAAAATAAATAAAGCTAGCATCACCTTGTGGCAGTGCAAGAGAATGATTGGGAAAAAATGGGGTCTAACACCCAAAATAATCTTGTGGCTGTATAACATAGCGATCCGCCCAATGGTGACATATGGTGCTGTAGTCTGGTGGCCTATAACCAAACTGGACACGGCATCGAACAAACAACAACGGACCACACAAACAGCGGCACTGGAAGCCATGCTGCATCTTGCACCGCTGTACCTATTTATTCAACAAGAAGCAGCGGTGATGGCGTTACGCCTGAAAACACTGGGCCTCTGGAAAAACAACAATACCCCACACACGATAATTTTGGAGGAACTCTCTGAGGGCATTCCAATCATGCGGGTAATCAACGACCGCATACCAAAGCAATTTATTTTCGACAAGAAATACAAGATTCAGCTGTATGAAGAGAACCAACGCGAGGGTTTCAACTCCCACGAATTGATCTTCACAGATTCACACTTCTAAGTACTTCGGTAACCCGAGTACTCTCCAAGGGATCGTCGGTGGCATCAAGTGCTTTCTGGCCTTTCTCGAGGAGTTAGGGTGGATCGAATGAATCTATTCCCACCCGTACGCAAAATACGCGCTTTGACGTGGAGTTGCGGAAACCAGCCCGTGATACCAATACCAAAATGAGATCCATGTACTGCAACAACACAAATACTGAAAAGAACTGCCATATACCTGAAACTTATGGTTATTTTTAACTCCATATTTTTTTCATATTATCAATTTTTTGTCCATATTATATGTACATATTTTGGAATTTTAAATTCCTATAAATCCGGTCCCTAACTATATGTATCAATCAAACTATAGGATAGTCACTATCCTATAGTGAATATATACAAAATTAGAACAAAAATAATACAATAAATAGATTACAAATTTACAATTACACATTTAATACAAAATCTACACTAGTGATAACGATTTATAAACTGACTCTAAGTGCAGCAGTAAGCTGCAGATTTGTATGTAGAGTTCCAAACTAAACTAATTTCATACGCCATCAATGTCCCACTGCTTGGCAAGGTCATCATAAAGTCTGGGATTATATGTAATCAAATTATGTGGTTTGGTGCCATAGACAGAAACCACTCAAATCAATTTTAGATCATGACAATAATACTTCATTACAATGTTCTTCACTCACACTAATATAAACACATAACTATACTAACACTATCTGCTGATGCAAAGGTACACTATTCCCAGGTAATATAAGCAATAAATATTGTGGCTGCCCATAGTTTTAAGGAAATATAAAGTTTGATACCTAAAAATTTTGGACACAGTTGGGTCATCACTTAATGGTTTTTTTCTTTTAAAGCTTTGATTATAAACGAAACCACTCAATTCATATTTTTAAATATATCTAAAACCTCTGTTTGTAATTGATTTGGAATCATTAGATATATTTATTGTAAAGATATTTCAATTTAAAATGTCTCTCATACTTTTCTCATTATGGAATGGACTTTGACCTCCATTGGACAACCACTAAAATATGAATAAATTGCTATTATTATTTTTTCTTTCACTAAAATAATATTGTGTGTATTAAATATAAGTCAAAGTCATTGTAGATAAATAGTATATATTTCTTGGATAACAATTTTTCTTATTTGGGGGAAGAAAAATGAATAAAGCGTACAATTAAAAGTCAACTTTTAATCACCATCATCGTCAATCCAGCATCATATTAAAAATATGCGTTACACAAAGGAGCAAATAGTGCTTAACATTGATCCTATAAGTGTTTCTAAAAAGTTATAAGAATCTGTGTAGCTATTCAAGAAGTGATCATTATCTGTATTATTATTACACCTTTCACATAGGGCTTATGCTCCCAGCTGGTAAAACTGGTACTTTGATGTTCATAAATATATTATTAAACTATCACTCATATGCTATGGTATAATAGTTTATATTGTTGACCTAAATGGTAATATCAAAATTTTAAGTAGATAAGACAAATAAAATGCTAACAGACAAAACATAATCTAGAAATCCTTTTAGTAGACCCTGAAGTACTCACATTGAATTTGGAACTATCACTATTAATAACTTTAGATATTTATTATTTAAGTGTACAAAATACTTAATAAAGTTTAATAATGTTGTTTATTAACATTTTTTTCTTCAATGCAAGAGTCACAGGCTTATATTAGGCTAGTGTGCTTTACCATCCTTGTTTGTATCACCACTTTCCAATCAGGTGGGTTGCAGTCAAGCTCTAGCTTATGGTGTATAAATAAAACAGATATCTAGCAGTTTACTATTTACAATATTAAAAATCTTTTTACTACATAGGTACATTAAGGTTGTCTGGAAGAAATCGCTATTAGCGATAAGGCCGCTGTTTGTGCTATTCTTTATTGTTTGTTCTATATTGTTGTTTTTGTTTTATTAAGTCATACCATTTTCTTGTTCATTTGTTTGGTGTACAATAAAGTATATTCTATTCTACATCAATATAGGCCCTATACCTGTAATATGGCCTAAAGCTTTAAGCACAAACTACAGTATAGTAGTACTTCTTTATACTAAATTAGTTTTTATATGCTATAAAACAAATCTCGGTCTGCTTAAACTACACAATCAATGCTGTTTTAACCATCACTATGTGTAAAACATTAATTCTTCTTAGGTTAAAACATTAAAAACCTCAGGTACTATAGCTAATGGAGTATATTTAGGATAAACAAATCATTATGATTTATTTTGTGAGCAGTCAGCAGTATCACATTCAATGGGCTCTCAAATATTTAGTGACCACACCACCTAGTGACAGTTATGGAAACTACAAAATGTACATGAAATTAATTGTATCTGTGTGTTGTGAACTATAATAATATTTAATAAAATAATATTGTGTTTAGTAATACATATAAATAGGTAAGCAAATTTATACACATGACTACAATACAGCTATGCTGACAAGCATCTAGACATCTGTCCTACCAGGTAGGTACCCATTATATAAAAGTATAAGTTGTTGAAATAAATTAAATTTAAAATACGACTAGAAAATGTTATAAATTAAATATTGCAACAATCATAATTGTTTCACATAAAATCTGTAAAAAACAATATGTACTTAATATTTTGTTATCATTATTGACATTGTTTAAACAAATTTAATGATTGCTTTCTGATTGTAATTAAACCATTAATTACTTGTGACCAAATAAAAAACAAACATTAATTTATTAATGATTTATTATAAAGAAAGAAAACTGATCAACCACGCTCGTCGCTCCAGAAATTCAAGTAAAATACCTATACAAAATATCGAGCACACAAGCTAAAAAAGCCTCTATAGCTACTCATATTATGTAGTTGGTACCATGCACGTAGCAGTAAAATATGGAGGATGCTTATCCGAAACCATCGAAAATCTTCATCAAATCGAAATGTGTAACTAAAGTAACAGCAATACAGCTGTTTTATAATGTTTATAAAAGAATTACAATAATATTTAGTGATAAAAAAGAAGGTAAAATAAGAAATGTCCTCAATTGCCACACAATCGTACCGCCCTACGCTGGTGTTGATGTAGCCAAAATTTGTACTTACCATGCTCGTGAATGACATATTCCACGAAAAAAATAAATGCGGATGAAGAGAAATAAAAGTTGTATCGAATTTTTTTAGTGATTATGTGGAATTTAGTTAAGTTTCACAATTTTTTCCACAAAACAATAACACTACGCGCAATCACGATCGCAGCACCACACTGAAGTTGTTGACAACGAGATCAGTACAGCCAACATAACTGTTAAAATAAATCAATTATTTCGGAACTACTTCATGCCGTACAGTTAAAGATTTTTTGAGCAACATTCCAATCATCAAAACTTGAAACCTCGTTTAACCTCTATAACTATAAAATTATTTAAAATTAGCTAAAGATAATTATGTAGCAGATTTTTATTAGATAAGAAAATAGCAAACATCTTATAAAACACAATTAGTTTTGAAATAAATGCTGACTGATGATATTAAATCGATTTCTATCGACCGTAGCATCCCTAATACGTCTGTGCTATCGACCAACTGTGCAAATTCTTTGTGTATATCGATAATACACTATATACTGTATATCTCTCAAATGTCACAACTCGGGTGCACACATGTATACATGAAGCTAATGCGTAGCATCCATAATACGTCTGTCATCACAGAGCTTTAAATAAGAGGTGCACCAAGAAGCTTGGGGTGTACACCTGAAGTGCACACCTCGTGCACACAGCTCGAAGACAGAATATTATGACAGGACATCTAGCTGGCGTGCCGCCGATAAGGACAGAAAATCAGCATTCATACACGAAACAACACACTTAGGGATATTTATTCAAATGCGGTTAAGTAGTTAAACAATATTTCCTTGCAATTCAATGAGGGTGTTCCGGAAAATTTACGCCACCCACCAGTTGGCGCCACTAAAATAAACACGTGCTTTCAGAACAAATTTTGATTTGGGATTTGAAGATATTGTTTGGTTTCTCGTTTGGACGGCTGCAGGGATGCGACCCCCGGACCCGTGAGCCCCGTGACAGGATCCAGGAGGGCTTTAGTGTGCCCAGCAGTGGGCTTAAAGGCAAGGCACTGAGGGGCACCTGGTGCAGGTCCCAGGCTTCTCATATTGCAATGCAACAGCCACGGAGGATTTGCTGGGTAAAAACCCCACATCCTCAGTTGACCCTCTCAGGGTGCCGATGCCGGGGACCTTTTGAAGGCTTCCCCGCGAGAACAAAAAACAATTGGCACTGAGACACCTGCCGCAGATCCCACCGGAGAGTCCAGGTTTCCCCTCCCATGTGGCGATGCAATAGCCGCGGTGGTTCTAGAAGTCCTTCTGGTCGCGGGTAGCAACAACTTTGTGTAGTTATTCCTTACAGGCTAGGACACTGCAGGCCCGATCACCTGACTGATTGTACAGTAAGATAATCCATGCATCGGATGGGCATGTAAAAATTTGGTCCTGCGCCTGATCTCTTCTCGGTCATGTTGGTCTTCCGTCCCATCGGATTGTGAGAGGTAAAAGGAAGAGTGCACTTGTGTCTACGCAAGCACTTGTGGACTATATCTCCCGCATAGATTGCTGATCTTGCGAAAGATTGGCCGCTGTGGTGGTCGGCCAGAAGGATATTATTATAGGTACATTATGAAAATAACATGCAGTCTCATTCGGTCATTTTGTAGGTAACATAATGTACATCTTAGAGGAGGATCTCTATGATGTACCTAATGTTGATGTTAAAAGGATCTAATCGTCTTATTCTGTCTACTGTCTGATTTTAAACTAAAACCATAGATATAAGATTTTTCCACTAGTACCTACGTTCAAACTGGTTCAAACTTAAACACACTATGAATATCAAAATGCCTTGTGTCACCTAAAGGTACGTACGCATCCATTGGCCGGCGCCGGACGCACCGCACGCACGGCACGCAACGGATTTTAGTTTGCTTTGTATGATTTTACATAGCGTCGCGTCCATTATCCGCGCCGGCATTTTCCGATGCGGGCCGTCAAAATCATAGAAAGCAAACTAAAATCCGTTGCGTGCCGTGCGTGCGTTGCGTCCGGCGCCTGCCAATGGACGCGCACCTTAAACGTATCATTTGATATCATTGATTCATAGTTACTATCTGATTTTTCAAAAATATAAAGTGAAATATTTTAAATCTATGGTTTTTTTTTGTAAAAGAAGGGGTAGACGCATCTTCATGGTAGACGCTCAGGCACAGATTAAGCTCATGGTAGAAGTCTGAAGGTAGCAGTATTTGGAGATGAGAGATATTTACTAGAGATGGCGACTCTTTCCAAAAATGATCGATTTTTGTATCGATTCGTATTGAATACTGATGAATCAATACTCGATAAAATCGAGTTCTAAAAGGTCGATTTCTCTAAAAGCGGATGAGATAATATTCAGCTGCATCGAGCTTTCGTCTCGATTTAAATCGAGTCACCTACATTTTTTTTGCGGGGGAAATCTATATGTCCTTGAGACCTGTGGGGGTAAACCGGGGTATGTGGGATTCTTACCCACTAGAATCCCCATGGCTGTCGCATCGGCACATGCAAGGGAAACCTGGGATCTACGCCAGGTGTCCCTCAGTGTCTTGCCTATAAGCACGCCGCTAGTGACGCATTGTAACCTCCCGGGAACCTGACGTGGAATTCACGAGGATGGGGTCGCAACCCCACCGCTGTCCACCTCGTAGTCGCCACCGTACTCGATGGACGTCTAGGGCCCACACCCCAAACGTTCAGCGACACCGAATGTTGTCCGTTATTAAGAGCCCCGGGCACAGGGCTGAGGAACAAGGTGTGGGAAGGCCGCTTAACATGGCCAATGCCAACATTGCCTGCAATGTCGTGCAGGACCAGCGCGTTCGCGATCCTGGTCGGCGGCCTCCTCCTTGGACATGATCTCATAGAAATATTGGTATCATAGAAAATGGTCATTGCCCCCCACGCGCCGCAGCCCTCTACAGCATAGCGGACACTACGCTGGCTGCCAAGGGAGAAGTCCGTTCCAATGACGGATACCTCGACGCTCTAACGACCACGCGGGACCAGCCTCTAGCATGTGTTGCGCGGAGTCAGACTGGTCTTCTTCTACTTCTTATAGCGTTGTGGTACCTATACTATATCTACACGTTCACAGATTATTTCATTGCAATTACTGTTTTGGGATTCATTTTACGAATATTAAGATACTTACCCTGCAGTATTATAACTAAAACCGTACGTACGTGCCATAAAATAAAAAACACTACCGAATTATTAGCCAAAAAACTTTGACCCCGTGTTTGTAAGTGGTGGTCAAACACGGAAGGGTCAAGCTGCATCTCTTGATCTTCTTACCCAATTTTGATAAAACGTGTATTTTAAGATAAAATATTTGCTTCTTCACTGTATAAATTACATGATTGATAAGCATTCAGACAGACGAAAATTTAAAAATAGTCATATGTGTTCTATTGCTTATTTTATAGCCCACCTAGCTTATTTTGGTAAAAATGAATATTCAATGTACTGTGTTTGGGTACATTCAATCTATAAATAATTTTATGGTCCATAAAAAACAGAAAAAAATCGAATCTAATTACCCTGGATTTCGATATCGATCAGCTCTAGATATCGACTAACTCATTTTTTTTAGTACAAAAAATCGATTCTTATAATAATGGATTTCAGATCGCCATCCCTAGAAGCCTAGAATAGACATGGAATAGACTTCCTCGAAGAGAATAGAAGAAGAATAGAAAGGTCTTAGAGGAGATACCACTGGAGATAGCATGATGCGCTAACCCCTCTGCCAAATTTTGTTCATATGTTCAGGTAATTCTTTATTTGTGTGCGTATCTTTTTGAATGTGTTGCGAGTTTATTATAGTGTGGGTATGCGTGAAATTGTATCTGTGTGTGTTTACTTCGCCTCCCGCACCCTGCAAAAGTGCCACGAAAAATTGGTTCAATGAATCGACGCGATACGAGCTCCATTCTAATTACTCTGAGAGAAAGGTATTGTAATCTTTGCTTTGAATAGAAGCATCCCTTGAAATTACAAAAAAAAAGAGAAAACGTAGTGATCACAGACAACTCACTCATTACTTTGGCTTAAAGGTCTATGCAACCAAGCCATAAAAAAAACTACAAAAAAAGTATATTACATAAAAAAAAATAGTGTTCTGTGAGAAGTGTAGTGCAAAAATAAATTTCAATTACAATTAACAATAATTACGAAAAATTGCGCGCGTAAAAGTTGGCGTTTTATTGGCCATTTAGTAATATGAAATCATTATACGTATTTAAGAAGATTTTTGTAATGGCTATTATTTTATGTGCTGTATTATTTGTATTTTTTTGGGCTAACATGGAAATATTAAGGTAAATATATATTTTTTTAATCATGCAAGGGTAGTTTTCTTTTGTGATAGAGTTTATATTGTATTTTTCTCATTGCTTAGGTACTTTGGATGTGTTTTACAAAAATATTAAATGTTTCTAAAATTGGCATGTAAATTTTTTCGGGTTCCTTTTAAGCTGGGCTCTGAGCCCCAGGCATATGACATACGGGACCAATTCTATTAAATGTTTTTGTAAATGATTACCCAATTGTCTTGCTCACTCCAGTACCCTACATGTTTGCTTTCAAATCTTAAATTTTGTAAACTAATTGAAACTGCCTAGGACACTGCCTTGCTACAGATTGATGTGGACAATCTTATTGCATAGTGTGATCAAAACAGAATGTTACTAAACAGTAATAGCGCACACAAAGTAAGAGCTTTGCAACTGTACGAGTTGTGGAAACCAGCCCGTTATACCAATAAACATTGATAAATGCTATTATATGTATTAGATTAACTTGCAAGCTAAATCCCCTAAAGTCTATCTACTCTATTATGGGCAACCACAACTCTTAAGGAAGTTAATAACATATGGGACTTGGGAGGTAATATTGTATTTTCAGCTTACATTTGTTTGTCATGTGGATTTAGTGACAAAGAAAGTGTCAAGAATGATGAGGTTCTTACTGCGACAGACATTTCGGAAATCTGCAAATAAAATCATGCTATACAGTCACCATTTTTCTAGCAACTACTCATTGAGACCTCTCCAATTAGCCCAAACTTAGTGGCTCAACGTTTATTGGTGCAGAGATCCCGTGCCCACCTTCCTGTTCCATCATCAGACCTCCTAATCATAATTTTTCTAGCAACTACTCATTAAGATCTATCCAACAAGCCCAAATTCAGTAGGTCTATGTTTATTAGTTCAGAGATCCTTTTACCACCTTCCTGCTTGAACATCAGAAACTGGTGAAGGTTACCACATATTCTTTAGTAGCACTGTTGTAAGCGCTGAGTGTCTGGCCCACAGACTGCATGTTTAGAAATAAATGCAGTATGCTCGAAATAGGGTAACTTTAACAAGTTGCATGGATGAGTTGACACACCAGCCCATCGTACATTTTTGACCTGGTTTCTATGCCATAGGAGACAGTATGCTTAACACACAATACAGTGCTTTCTGTTGGCAGTCCAGGACAAAAACTGAACTGATTGTCATGTGGTGCTATGTATTTGTTTAGTTATATATTAAGCATAAATTATCAAACGCCTTGGAGATGATTGTGTCCCATGAAAGCTTATGTAGAAGTCAAAATGTTTCATGATATTGATATTTCTGCACAGTATACAGAAATTAAATTATTATTTTCTTCTGAACCAATTCCTCAATGCTGACATGACCACATTGCCTTGTTCGAGATTAAGACATTTTTTGGTCAGATACATAAATAATAACCATAGAGTGCTGTATACAGTATCAATAATTATGTGGTGAAATAATATTTACTATTTATATTAATATGTATTATATATAATTCATATACACACATCAAAAGTGTCTAGGGATCAACATATATTTTTGCAATAACTTTTCTCCTGATTGATATTAATTAAAATTTTCTTTAAGGATTCATCAAATAAAGTGTTTTCGTTTGTCACAGTAACGATAAACCAAGTCACCTTTGCATTAATAAAGAAATTTGCCATTTTCCTAATAAAGGGATTTTTGACATTTGAACCACTAACACAAAAGTTCGAAAAAAATACTGAAATAACAGTTTTCTTTAAAATTTTATTGGGTAACTTAAACAATTAATAATCCGTGTTTCTACCGCGAACACTAACAACACAAGAACATCGGTTTGGCATACTCAAAATGAGTTCATCCAAATCACGCTGTGGAATGGCCGCCCATGTTCGTTGCAACAACAAAAAAAGGTCTTCTTGCGACTGGATACCCTCCATATTCGGCAGAGCTCTTCTCTGTAGCATATCCCATGCATGCTCAATCGGGTTCAAGTCTGGCGACTGAGCAGGCCAGGGCAGGACATTGATGTTAGCTGCGGCGAGAGTCTGTCTTACAACTCTTGCGGTGTGCGGTCGTGCATTATCATGCATTAACTGAAATAAGGGACCGATTTGCACTTGTAGAGGAACGATGACGTCTGATACAATCGTCTCAGCATAAATTTGAGCGTTGAGGTTGCCTCTGATCCAAATCAACTCAGTTCTTCCGCCGATCCAAATACCCGCCCATACCATGATGGTTCCACCACTATAAGGATGGACTTCCTGGCAGGATTTTAATCGCTGTTGGCGTCCAGGGGTTCTCCAGTGTCGTATACGTCTTGTATCCGGTCTCATACCAAAACGAGACTCATCAGAAAAGCACACGAAACGCCATTGTTCTTCTGCCCATTTTTTTGCCCAAAAATGCTTGATCCCTAGACACTTTTGATGTGTGTATATCATTTCGATTTTGAATATTTAAATTACATATTTTTTCACTTGTGTTTTAATCATTTATAGTATGAACAATACAAGTAATATGATGCTATCAAAAGGAATTCCATTGAATGTTAAAAACAAAGTGTGCTATGTGAACTTAAATGATGACAGAAGTCATCTCAACAACAAGACTTCGGAATTGAAGATGATATATTTTGTGACACCTACATACCCTCGACCTGAACAAGTTCCAGAACTCACTCGACTAGCACATACGCTGATGCATGTGCCTCGGCTACATTGGATTGTAGCTGATGACCAACCACTCTGTTCTGATATTGTTTTTGATATACTCAGGTGAGCTATTGCAATAGACATAACTAAATAAAAACTACACCTTTTTCAGGCTGCCTGTCCACCGGAGCGGAGCGAGGCAGTGGAGCGGAGAAACGGAGAAATATTAACCAATAAAATTCAATAAGATTTTGGAGCGGAGATTTTGTGCAATCTTAATATTTCTCTGTTTCTCCGCTCCACTGCCTCGCTCCGCTCCGGTGGACAGGCAGCCTCAGGGTTCCATGCCTAAAAGGTAAAAAAGGAACCCTTATGGTGCAACTTCGTCTGTCTGTCCATCACACATATAATTCAGGAACAACTGATGCTAACGATTTGAAACTTTGAATAGTTTTAGATCTTACTTACCCAACCTCATCACAAATTAAAAATCTTTGTTTTATTTTCTTTTCAATGGGGGGTCGAAATGGGTCATCAAAATTTCATAGGGAGTCTACTATATCATTCTACTATATCGAGTGAGATATCATATGACAGTGCTTACTTCACTTTTCTAAACAGATTTTTACTATGGTTTATGTAATGTAGTTGGTTTATAAATAAAAATGTCATAAAAATACTTTACGAATCCATTGTTTCAGGCGGTCAGGATTACCATTCACTCATATATCTAGTCCTAAGCCCTACGCTTATAGAAGTACGAATTTTCCTCGAGGCGTAGCCAACCGACGGGCGGCCCTCCTGTGGCTCAAAGATAACGCGCAGGAGGGCGTGTTGTACTTCGGTGACGATGACAACACCGTGGACTTGCAGTTATTCGACGAAATAAGGAGTACCAAAAAGGTTTCCATGTTCCCGGTTGGTTTGATAGGGGACTATGGTGTGTCGACGCCGATTGTAAAAGATGGAAAGGTACATAAGTATACTGTTCCTCTACTAGTACTATATTATTTTTACCTATGACCTGAACGACTCGAGGATGTGTACTGAGGTATATTATATATTGTGTATGTCTGGTTTTCCATGGGGTCACACTCTTCGAGATATCTATATGAAAATTTGTGTTCGATCGATTGTTAAATTAATGTAAAATACAGGTAACTTTTTCAAATGGCCCCGCCCATTTGATCCATGGCCGAAATTACAAGGAATAACGAACAATGTTATGGAGCCTTGGTACCTTATTTACAAAAAAATCCAATGGTGTAGTTTAAAGGTATGCGTCCATTGGCACGCGCCGGACGCACCGCTCGCACGGCACGCAACGGAAATTGACGGCGCGGATAATGGACGCAGCGCTATGTAAAATCATAGAAAGCGAACTAAAATCCGTTGCGTGCCGTGCGTACGGTGCGTCCGGCGCGGACCAATGGATGCGTACCTTTAGTGTTTATCAAAATTGGTCCTAAAACTACTTTGAGGATTTTTCGCTATTCCTTATACAGGTATCTCATAAATACCCAACTATTTCAAAGTATAATGAATATAAAGATAAACGAAAAATCTTCGAAAGGAGTTTTAGGACCGATTTTGATATAGGGCCTTCAGGGTAACTCCTTTGGTCTGCAGACCCCATGACGATTAAAGTTTCTGAATAAATCTTTTTATTTCCACAATATGTAAGTAAGGCTAGTGATGCGCAGCACCTCATTAACAGTATGGGGATCCTGCCTTGGGTAAATCGGTCCATGCTAGCAGCAATAGTGTTGAAGCATCCCTAGTTGAAGTATCCATAAACAGCACCATTGAAGTATTATGTACTTATAATAGTAATCATATTAATTTCATAACGTATAAATTGTTGTAATGAATAAGTACTTAGAAATAAACTGTAAAACCTACTATCCACATGATTTCCTCTGACCACGCCGTGCATAAAAGAGTTTTGTCATACAATTACAGGTGGTGGCATTTTTCGACTCGTGGCCTGGCGCGAGGACATTTCCTATTGACATGGCAGGTTTCGCCATCAACATCGAATTTCTTAAACCGTCAGCATCGATGCCGTACATTGCTGGCCACGAAGAAGACAGGTTCCTTGTCAGCCTCGGCCTCAAACTCGACGACATTGAACCTCTAGCGGCTAACTGTTCCAAGGTATTAGTTTGGCATACTAAAACTGCTAAATACAAGAGACCCACTTTACGGATCAATATTGATAAGCTTGATGACCTACCGAACTACGAGAACTTTGTTAGACTTCTTAAAGAAACTTTTAGACTTGGAATGGCCAGCATTAGCTCGGGTAATGGTACGAGACCGTACATCATAAGGAATCAAAAGCAATATGAAGCGTTGGGAGGGTTATTGTAGGCTTTAAATAATGTGGTTGTTGAATATTGAGTTCCATTATTTCGTATTTTTATATGTGTGTATAATGGCCTTAATCTACTTGAATTAAAATTATCACGGGACTTATAATGTGGTTGTTTTATCTTGTAATTTTTAATCTAATTGTTAAATTATACTCTAGACGTGGTTGGTATTCAAGTTACGAGTTAATTTATGAACTTAAATGTGAACTTCTGTTATTCGTAAGTAATGCATTCTTTAAAACATTTTGATAAATGAACGCCAGGCTTTGACTTACTACGGTTTACATCATTGACCCCCAGGCAAATAAGTTATTTCAATTTAAGTTTAGAATTTACATTGAGTGCTACACACATTTACACACACAGAGTGACGTTTTGACGTCATTATTATCTGTTATGCGGCACGCTATGATGGCCGTTTTGACCATTTTCTTTTCTTTTCGTTGATTCGTGGAAGTAGGAAACTACCAACGATTTATTCAAACGTAATTATCAGGTTTTTCGAAGGAGCGAGGATACAAGACGTGAATCAGGGTGGCCGTCACACCTATTTTAACGATTTTTTTTTATAATCGTGACCACTAGTGTTTACTTTGGTTTACTTAAAGTCGCCATGTCGTATTCACTGTGTGTGTTAACTTGCCCTTTGGTTTTATTTTCATACTGAAGTCGTGCATAGAAGAGCGCACTTTTTAAAATCAATGAGGCACTGTGTTGAATTGGGGTCACTGCGCTCGTAGTAAAATAGTTAAAGATATATACTTGTAGTCTATCTTCCGACGGCACAGCCATTTCTTATAGGACTCACCCTAATGCGCGTACCTACGCCGGAAACAGATGCGAATAGGTACATATTCGGTTCGTGCACGCGCTGCGTCCACAGTCCACACTGATGAAATGCTCCTTTCACGTTACATTGTATGTTACCTTTTATCAGACTGTACGCAGCATAGGTAAACTTCTAACAGTCTGCTCTAATCGCCATACCCACACAGACGAGCTACAGGAGTTTCGCTATGTAATTGGTCTAGTTATTGTAGCTAGCTCCTGTAGCAGCGCTGTGTAAGCGCGGTGTTTAGAGCTGTTTGTGTATCTACTGTATATGTTAATTATACTGTGGTACACATATTAAAGTGTCTGCCCATAATCGGACCATATTATGACCGTGCCATGACCATGCTAAAAACGTATCGTAGATCAAATATTATTTGTATAAAGCTATGAAGCCACGCCCACTTGATCGTCGCGTATTCGGCCGTGCTATGCACATGTCTATCAAAATTCAAATAATGTCTTCTGCATGGCAGTCGACGTTGCCGTTCGGCTACGCGTCGCCACAGTATCAATAATACTGTCCAATATTGTCTGTGTGTTTAATTAGAACTATAGACTGTGGTACAATTGGCAGACTTGCTGCTTGCTGACAGTTTTGAGTGCATGGTAGTCACCGTCATTTCTTTTCCGTGCTTGATACGTTTATAGTACGGTCTTAGCATGGTCCAGTCATGAGAGTAGATAATTTTATACTAATTTTATTGGTGACTACCTACTACATTGCGATAGCAATGTCAGTTATAACCATAAAAATAGTAAATTTACAATATGTAAGTTATGCACCATAATTAACTTTTATGGGAATTGTTGTATACGCTCATAGATATGAATTATTGGTTATAATCAATATATTCTAAGAGAACAAAACAATGAGAGCCGTAAGAATATACAACAGATTTTGTGGGATAACCTATTCCGTGGGAATAAAAACATAACAAACCTATTTGTATACATATAGCAGTTAGAAATGTTTTAGTGATATTAGTTATGTATGTCGAATTAATATAATTTTTATTTTACAAGGTGGACATCAAAAGGTGCTCCATGACGTAACTCTTATATGTACATATCTTATAAAAGGTGGATTACTTTAGAATGACTTTAAAAAGATTTTCTTTGTAACCTCATTAAAATAAGCAGCTAAAGCAGTAACACTTACTGCTACTAATTTTACTGAGCGTATTCGTGTAAGATGCAATCTGTCGCAATATTCTAAGGCAATGAGAGTGATCTACTTCTTATTTTATTAAAAAGATCTCAACAATGCTCAATGAGGTTACAAAACTACCATATATGATCGTAGCTCTCTATGCAAAGGCTTTGTTCTATTTCACCGACTTAAAGCAAGGAAGTTCTCACATACAGTTTAATCTAGTTTTTTTTAAGTCAATTAAGACGTTGCTTTAAAATTGTATTATGTTTAATATACATAGGTACCTTAATGAAAATATATATTTCATCATCACCAGCCGGAAGACGTCCACTGCTAAACAAAGGCCTCCCCCTTAGACCGCCACAATGAACGACAATTTGCTATTTGCATCCACCGGTTTCCTGCGACGCGAACAATGTCGTCGATCCACCTAGTGGGAGGCCTGCCTACGCTGCGTCTTCCGGTTCGTGGTCGCCACTCGAGAACCTTTCTTCCCCAACGGTTATCGGTTCTTCGAGCGATGTGGCCTGCCCATTGCCACTTCAACTTGCAGATTCTGAGAGCTATGTCGGTAACCTTAGTTCTTCGGCGAATCTCCACATTTCGGATTCGGTCGCGCAAAGAAACTCCAAGCATAGCTCTCTCCATAGCTCGTTGTGTGACTCTGAGCTTTTCCAAAAGGCCAGCTGTTAAAGACCACGTCTCAGTACCATATTTCATCACTGGCAACACACACTGGTTATAAACCTTTGTCTTCAGGCACTGCGGAATTTCTGATGAGAAGATGTCACGTAGTTTCCCGAACGCTGCCCATCCGAGTTGAATTCTTCGGGCGACCTCTTTGTCGAAGTTGGACCGACCTAACTGGATAGTTTGTCCTAGGTATACGTAGTGGTCAACAACTTCGACTGTATCGTTCCCAACAACTACCGGTACGGGTGCAACATGGACATTAGACATGATCTTCGTCTTGTCCATGTTCATTTTAAGACCCACCTGTTGGGAAACGCTACTGAGGTCACTGAGCATCGTATTGAGGTCCTCCAGCGACTCTGCCATAATGACTATATCATCGGCAAAACGAAGGTGAGTGATGTATTCGCCATTGATGTTGATGCCGAATCCGTTCCAGTCCAAGAGCTTGAGTCCTCCAATGCGTTTGAGAACAGTTTCGGAGAAATAACGTCTCCCTGTCTCACACCTCGCTGCAATGGGATTGGTTTCGTGCTCTCGTCCTGTAGTCGGATCGACATGGTGGCGTTGCTGTACAAACACTTCAACACTTCGATGTACCTATAGTCAATGTGGCACCGCTGGAGGGACTGCAATACCGCCCAGGTCTCGATTGAATCGAAGGCTTTTTCGTAGTCCACAAACGCTAGACATAATGGCCGATTATACTCCTCGGTCTTCTGTATAATCTGGCGGAGCGTATGTATGTGGTCTACGGTGCTAAAGCCTTTTCGGAACCCGGCTTGTTCGGGAGGCTGGAAGTCATCAAACCTGCGTTTGAGACGGTTCGTAATGACTCTCGAAAACAGTTTGTATACATGGCTCAGGAGTGAGATGGGTCTATAATTCTTTAATAAAGTGTTATCACCTTTTTTGAACAAAAGAACCACCACACTCCTGTGCCATGCTTCTGGCGTAGTACCCTCGAGTAAGACGGAATTAAATAACTTCTGGAGGACTACAAGTACCGGTTTTCCACCCGCTCTCAGAAGTTCTGTTGTGATTCCGTCTACACCCGGCGCCTTGTTGTTCTTAAGCTGTTTGAGAGCCATTCTAATCTCGTACAGGCTGATGTCTGGGATGTCCTCATTGTAGTGTCGGGTTAATTTGGCTCTGGTATCCTGAGCTGTTCTGACAATGGGTTCCTGTGTAGAGGTGTATAACTGTCCGTAAAACCTCTCGAGCTCTCTCAATATCTCCGGTTTCGATGAGATGACACTGCCGTCGTCGATCTTCAGCCTGGTCATGTGGCTGCGCCCAATAGACGAATTCTTTGCGAACACTTTAGAGCCTTGGTTCCGCTCAATCGCGTCCTTAATACATGCTGTATTATAGGAACGCAAGTCGTGACGCATGGATTTCGAGATTCGTCTATTGAGTTCAGCATATTCTGACATATCAGCTGAAGATGCAGTCTCATCTCAGTCCGGCTTTCCATTAACTTAATGTTTTGATTGGAGAGCTTCTGAGGCTTATTACGGCGTGGAGTCTTAAAGAACTTGGACCCCACTGCATGGACAGTTTGCACCAACCCATTGTTTAACTCGTCCGCAGTTTCGCATTCGGCTAGGCACTGAAAGCGATTGTGTAGTTCGAGTTGAAAGTCTTCGGGGTTTCGGATTTGGGCGGTTCCCGGACGGAGCGTGGACTTCATCAGACGAGACCTCTCGAGCTTGACATTGATATTCAATGTGACTCTAACAATGCGGTGATCGCTACCGGTTTTCACCCTGCCGATCACGGAGACATCTTTCAGCTTCTTGGTCGTCATGATGAAGTCGATCTCATTTTTGGTTGAACCATCGGGGATTATCCACGTCCACTTCCTGGATGGTCGCTTCTTGAAGAAGGAGTTCATCACAAAGAGTCCCTCCTTCTCCATGAAGTCGACCAGCCGCTGGCCCCTTTGGTTCCGCTGCCCGTACCCATAAGACCCCACTCTCAACTCATCGCCATTCCGTGTGCCCACCTTTGCGTTGAAGTCCCCCATAACAACGGTGAAGTGTGTTTTGGAGGTATGTATGGCTTCTGCTATCTCCTCATACATAGCCTCTACTTCATCGTCAGGGTGTGCCGAGGTCGGCGCGTAAACCTGTATAACCTTCAACGAATACCGACTGGTTATTCTGAGTATAAGGTACGCTACCCTGCTCGACACACTATCGACCTTAATCACGTTGTTAATAAGGGACTTACGGACGAGAAACCCGACACCACCCTGGGATTTCCGGTCTCCTTCCCGGAAGAAGAGCATGTTGCCAGAATCAAGGGTTATCGTATCCTGTCCCTCTCGTCGGATTTCAGATAATCCCAAGATGTCCCAACGCAACTTGCTCAATTCTTCCTCCAGCTCGACAATCTTCTCATCGGTCCTCATATATATTTAGACATCGTCAATTATTGACTAAATTTGGCTTTTATTATAGCCTGTCAAACTAAATTTCGAAAGAATCTTAAATATCAATTTACTGAACAAATTCCATTATTAAAGTATAATATATTTATTTGGATATTCATATGCAAATCGTGTAATATTATTTATTTAAGTTTAGTGCTAGTTTAGAAACGGAGCCGTGTACCAAACATCGGTACCTCAATTTTACCCGTACAAGAAATTTTAAACGTTGTCGTCTAAGTAGTCTTAATACTGCCTAACAGCTATGCTATTGTCTAACATAACCTATCGTGGCTATGCTTGACGGCGAACTCGACGTCGAGCCAGCCTTGAATACGACGTCGAGCTTAACGCTGTTGATATCCGTATTCACTATCGCATTTCGGCTCGACGTTGAACTGACTGTTATAATATTCGACCTTATGTAGTTTCACTCGTAAGCAACGTTAATAGATACGAGAATGCAACTCGCCGCTGCCGCAGCGTTGGTTGTTGCTTAGAGACTAGCACTACAGTACCAACTGTTCGCGACAGGTAGACATGGCAATCGGGTATGACTCAACTCATCCGTATGAGGTAACTCGTAAAGGATGGTAGCTGCACATGCGGACATCAGCCGCTAGCGTCATAGTGCTGCACGAGTCTATCGATTTTGATCTCGATCACGTTGTTATTTGTACTATTGTGTATTAAAAATGACTTCGGTTGCCTTTTCGTCCCGTGTTAAAACAAAAAAAAAAACACCCTCAAACACGAGAACTAGCCAGAAAAGTATTAGGAAAGTTGTGACATTAAACTGTTTTTTTTTTGTTATATAACTATCCTGTCAATCATGCACTGGATTGATTTAAATGAATATAATATACTTACACATAACTAGCCAATTTTCGTTTTCTTATTATAACTTGATACTATAATTTGTTTTGCAATGTATATTTAACTACTTGAAACCAGTCTGGCGTAATCACCTATAATTTAATGGAAGCCATAATATTGTAAAAGAAGTTGTGGAAAGCGCGGGATCTCTTGAATTTATTAGTAACACAAGCAACAGAATTAGGTATTTGAATTTTTTTTTGTGATAAATGGAAAGATCATATATAAGTTTTATAATAAAACTACTTTTTGGGTTTTTTTTTCGGAATAATTCAAAAGTTATTTCAAAATAAAAAATACAATTTTTGAATCCAGTACCGGAAACACGCCGACAGCTCCTGAACAAACCCGAGCGGGTGTGACGTCATAATGTTAATGCTATCTAATAACAGTACAGCGTCAACGGCTATTACACTTGACTAGACAATAATATTGAAAATTTATTGCTAAAAAACGACTCTGAACAACGCTGAACGACACTGAACGACGACACTGAACGTCACTGAACGTGACTGAATGACACTGAACGACACTGAACGTCACTGAACGACACTGAACGTCACTGAACGTCACTGAATGACACTGGACGTCACTGAACGACACTGAACGACGACACTGAACGTCACTGAAAGTCACTGAACGACACTGAATGACACTGAACGACACTGAACGACACTGAACGACACTGAACGACACTGAACTACACTGAACGACACTGAACGACACTGAACGTCACTGAACGTCACTGAACGACACTGAACGACGCTGTACTGTTATTAAATAGCTTTAACATTATGACGTCACGACTATGGTGACCAATCATGGCGCGTTTATAGTCACGTGAAATTTCATCGATTTTTAATTGTTTATAATTAATAGAATTTTTCCTTTTTTTAGTTTTTGTTTTAAATATCAATATTATTAATAATAAAGTTTTAAAATATATAAATAAAGAAAAAAAAATATGTTTTTAGGTATTTGGATACCTAATTCTGAAATTGACTATATACTTATACTTAAGTGTAAAGCCAGAAGAAAAAAGTAAACGAAATAAAAAGATAGTATTAATTTTACTCTCATTCTGTTGCGTACCAAAATAAATCGCTGTCTACTAAATTCTTCTACCTGGTATGCGACGGCACATCACTGGGAAAATGCCATGTCAACCTGTGTCTACACATACTATAACTATTTTTAATTATACGTACCACCACTTTGACAGTCTCAATATTTCTAATATTTAAGCGATAAATATTATTGATTAAAAGTTAATTTAGGTGCTAGTTTAGACACGGGAGTGAGTGTGCCATGTACCAACTGAGTTAGTATTACTCTTCCTACAGTCGAACACAAGATAGGATTCTCTCTTAATTTATTTTTTTATAAACAGGAAAATATGCGAGGGTCTCATACTGTTTGGAACATAATATTATAAGTATAATTTAGTGAATATTCCTCTTTTTGGGACAGAGGTGAAATTATTAGTTTTGATAATTTTGTTTACATTTTATAACACAGTTGATAGTTGTTTAAGTTTTATTTAGGTACCTTGATTTTGTGTTCATAATAAATCTTCGCGATAGCTTTTTAACGTTGTGGATGTACGGGAAATACTATGTATAATTATTTAATAATTCTAATTTTAACTCGAACATGTTAAATATTTATAATAATGGAAATACATATAAAATGTACGTGGTAATTTATGTCGTTATACATTAGAAATTTGCGTAATATAGCAGTGCTGGACATCTTTGAAAAAATGTTATCTTTCTGAATCTGGTTAAAGCGGGTAGAAAATAAGGGTTTAGTCGAATAAGGTCATAGTAGAATAACGTCCAGGTATAAAATGGTCCAGAATAGTTTTTTCGTCTTAGTCTAATAATGTCTGTATCGGATATTGTCAAGGTATAAAAACGTCCAGATGTAAATTTGACAACGTATAAAAATGACCAGTTATAAATTGGTCCATGTATAAAAATGTCCAGATATAAGATTGTCAAGAATAACAAATATAAAATACGATATTTTCCATTATGACTTTAAATTCGTAACCAAAGTACTTAGGTAGAGTAATAAAATTACCAAATTATTTATTATCAAAAGTATTAGGGAAGCATACACAAGAAAGAGTTCTCACCTCTTGAAATCGAAAAATAAATTAAAATCAGCAATGTTCAATCATCTAGCCATATTCTTTGTACGGGCTGTGCTGTGGTGAGCGTGAGTGAGATGCAAGGCGGGAAATAAATGAGGGAAATAAGCTTCTTGGGCGGGATATCATCATGATGTCACAAGCTTCTTTGTGCTTTATGATTTCCTGGTACTTCTGATCTATTTCTATAATAACCTTATTTTAGAAATATAAATGTTTTTGTTTTAAAAGAGACTGATAGGTAGCCAGACATTTCTATATTCAGACCATTTCATATCTGGACGTTATTATACTTCGACTATTTTATTTCTGGACATTATTATACTTGGGCTATTGTATTTCTTGACATTATTATACTTCGACTATTTTATTTCTTGTCATTTTTATACTGCGACATTTTTATATATCGTCTTTGGACCATTTTATACCTGGACATTATTCTACTATGACCTTATTCGACTAAACCAAAATAAGAAAGTTCTATTTAGAACTACTAAATTCTATAATAAAATGTGTTATAGTGTAGTCGTCACTAGACTACCCTTAATCTACATGATCATTATCATTAGCTGTAATTTAATATCTACTACTAATCAGCTATTCAAATTGAGTGCAGTGAGATATTTAGGAGCATACCCTTAGTACCTACATACCTATTTCATAGAGCCTGTGTTTATTAGTTTATAAGTTATTATAAATAACACATTTTATTATCTCAATCTTCATTTAACCTCTCAGTATAAATAAGTTACCTACTTTTCATGTCTTTCGCAAACTTCTTGTAAACTACACAGTCCATGTTAAAGCCGTTTTTACCACCATGTAGATAATTACATTCTTGACGTTTATATTATGTGTATAATACGTATATATACTTATTTATTAATACAACCCTATCCGTCTTATTACGAAAAGCAGTTGGAGGTACCTGGGTTTAAACTCAGGGAATTGTTGAGTCTAAACCGTAGGTGCTTTCCGTAATAAGACGGTATAGGTTTAGAACTTCATAAGACTGGGTGAAGCGACGCTGAGTTGCTTATTGTTAGGATCATAACTATGATGCTACGGCAGCTACGGGCTTATTCGTTCACGGTATCCAGAACTTGATTCGGACTCCACAAATTTTGACTCGGCAAGGATTTCTCTAAGTTTGTAATCTGGGTGTAAAATATTATTCTGAAACTCATGTGTAGAACATGTCAAGTAGAGCCAGAATCGAATTTTGGACAAACCGATGGATATTTTGTGTGTTGCAACATATGAGACTTGAGACGATAAAGACGGTTCTTTGTAATGTTGTCGTATAAAATTATATTTATATTTTTTCAAACATTATCATTTTAGCTAATGCAACTAGTCAAATGAGTATATATAAATTAATTAGAATGCGTTATAATGTGTCATAGGCAAACCGGATATTGTGAATACGCGTTTGTCCTATTATCTAAAAGAATAAAACACAATATGAAACCAACAAGTTTTTTTTTATTATTTTACTACTATCAGTGTATATATACAAGTGAATTCCTTGATACAGGCCAAATCCAAAACTATAAGGAATAACGAAAAATGCTCAAAGGAGTCACGGGCCCGATTATGATAAAAACTAAAACTACATAATTGGATTTTTGAAAAATTATTATCTTAGTCAATGAACCCGTTGATTTTGAAAAAAATCTGGGAAGTATACATGGCTATGGCCTTAGTATTAATAACGGTTATGGCATAGTATAGGAAAAGGTTGAATTTTATTTAAATGTTTCATATTTTTTACCCGACTACGGAACGGAGGGAGGGTTATAATTTTAACAAGAATGTATGTATGTTCATCTGTTCCCACATATCTTCTAATCTACTTAACATAATTTGCCAAGTAGGGTGTCGTTAGAAGCGTCTTGATTATCCGCTGGTTATTATAGGCTACATAATATCACATTATTAGACTGCGATTTTATCCGTAGTCGGTTTTAGTTTTTAAAACTTATTACTTTTAACCAATGTTTTTGATTCATTTCATGCATTGCCACCAGTCACCACACATACCCTACGTAAGGTATATGATGATAGTATAAGATAATATGCTAATTTTTTTTCTAGTTTCATCAAAATGGGACCTGTAGGTACATCGATATAATCAATGCTCAACGCTTTTCGCTATTCCTTATAGTTCCGGATTAGACCAAGCACGTACGCCCAGTTGAAAACTATATTGTGAAAAAGGTACATGACATATATAATGTACCTATGTATGTATAGGTCTTAATATTTCTTGCCTATTGTCGTGGTAGTCATCGTTCATGTTATTTATTCAGAATATTTACTTTTGTTTTGTATTCGGCCAATTCTACGTCGTCCCAGTGAAGAGTTACTTTGTCGAAGAACCTGAAAAAAATAATAAACTTTGTACATATTTGTATAAACTTCACAAAGTTTAATAAATTATATGCTTAATCATACTCAATAGGTAACTAAAAAAAATACCAGCGCTTCAACATAAAGTCGGTCCAGTCATATTCGTAGTGACGTACCTACCTACATAAAAACCTATGTATACATTTCCTAAGGTCTATCCGACGGAGACGTTTTCTTTATAATATATTAAAACACGCTGGGGATACTAAAATAAGGTACCTAGGTAATAGGGACCGTTCATTATTTAGGTCCGTGAAGTGATGAGGGGGTCGAGTCGAACCTCACCCAAACTCACATGTGTACCTCGACAAATATCACGTAATCTTTTTCTGCAAGAAACGTTGTAAAATTGCGAGAAAATTAGGTTAATTAGGTCTTAATAATCTATACTAGTCTTAAATAAAAAACTTTTTTTTTTCAAATAATTCCAACGCAATCAAGCACAGATTACTTACTTAACTTATTTACATTAAAAACATGCAATTTAATAAAATGTCACGTGAGATGGGTGGAGCAAAATATCATATCTCACCGGGGGAAACGGGAGGTCGAAAAATAGCCTCAGGTAATTATTGGACCTTACCTCGTCTGAACATCTTGAAGGACCAGTTTTTCGTGGTCAGTTAGCCCTTTGTCCAGCACGTCTACGGTGTCTCTGAGCTGATCGACATTGAAGAACCCGCATATGTTCGTGTCAATGCCAGGCTGGTTAAGAGTGAACCAAGTCGCAAGACGGGCCAGTTCTACATTTTGTGCCTACAAACAGATAAATGTTGAAAGCTAGGTTCGTCGACGTCGAGAGCGCAGTCGAGCACAACCACGATTGCATTGCTCAGAGTATCGGGGCAGCTCTTTTGACATACCTTGCAGTAATCTGATGCTTTTTTACATATCGCTTTGATATCGTCACTAGCGGGGTGCCAAGGCTGTGGGCCTTTATTAGATAGCAAACCCATTCCGGTTGCAGCGGCGTTGATCACGCCTATACCCTTGCTCTGAAACAAGAACTTTCGTGTCTTGAAAATTCGCGACTGACAGTCCGTATCTTCAGTCACATCAGCCAATTACCTACGCTTGCTCAGTCGTCGGATTTTGCAATAGAAGGGGTATCCAGCCATGGCAGGCAGTGGCATTAATGGCTAAAAGACTGTTGACATGCAACATTTTGAAATTAGGTCATGCATATAAATAAAATTTCAACCTACCTAAGTACTTACTTACTTATTTTTAGGGTTCTATACCTAAAAGGTAAATAAACTATTTTATAAAAAATAAAAACCGACTTCAAAGTAAATTATCTAAAAAGCATAAAATAACGAAAATATATTGAAGTCGGTGCTAGCTAATCATGTTAACTAACACTATCACCAGCTGACACCGACTTCAATATATTTTCGTTATTTTATGCTTTTTAGATAATTTACTTTGAAGTCGGTTTTTATTTTTTATAAAATAGTTTATTTAACACTTTTTAGTGACATATTTTACCAAGATACGTATCAGCACTAGAACGCAACTCGAACGTCTACGTTACAGTAACTTACTGAAAACATAAAAAGTTTATATCTCTTAAACTACTAGACCGATTTTGATGAAACTTGTACTCTACCCTAAGTTGAACAATACTCTAACTATTCCAAAAAGAATTTTCGAAATCGGACTTGTAGTTTCTGAGAAATCGGCGGACAAACCTACATACATACATACATACACTCATAAAATTTGGTAAATTTGTTTAGAAGCCCACATAGACTAACATATATTAATATTACGCATTTTTATCAATATTACATACATACGCGTCGAATAGAGAACCTTCTTTTTGAAGCCGGTTAAAAAGGAACCCTTATGGTCTGACTTCGCCTGTCTGTCTGTCTGTCACACCTATATATTTCAGGAACCACTGATGCTATCGATTTGAAACTTGGAATAGTTTTAGATCTTACTTACCCAACCTCAACGCAAATAAAAAAAATATTTTTTAACTTTTACTTTTTTTTTAAATGGGGGTCGAAATAGGTCATCAAAATTTTAAAGTGAGACTACTATATCGAGTGGGCTATCATATGAAAGGGCTTCATTTGCACATCTCAAAACAGATTTTTATTTTGGCTTATGTGACGTAGTTTTTGGCTGATAACCAAAAATGTCAAAAAAAATACCGTTTCCCCCGCGTCAAAATAAAAAAAGGTTACAATATGGTTTTAATAAAAACCTCTGAATTGTATTTTAAATCCACAGCTAAACGAACTTAAATATCTATGCAAAATTTTAATCACTGTAAGTAGTTACATAATCTGAGATGTACTACCTTATCCACTGGGCTTGCTTCTAAATTACTAGTTTATCTTCTTAATTACTACTTTATTAACAGACCAGTTGCTAGTATGATAGTGAGTAGCTCGATAGGTAGGTACCATATTAGTTCCGATGAATGTCGCGTGCTGATCCTCAGTGCTGACCAAGCATTCTTGTACCTATCAGATCGATTATTGTTTGCCCAAGAAACCCATCTTCTAAATTGTGTTAAATTAGCGCGACGATATTTAGTGTTTTTATGTATACTACTTACCTGTTTTCACAATCATGCTTACAAGTTACAGTACCTACTTAGTTACCTACAGTCCGTGCATACTTGCGTGCATACATTTAGGTTAGGTTTTAGTCTTTAGGTGATACACGGTAACCCGCGGTCCGGTGAAGCTGTAATGGCCATCAACGGCCAACAGCGTCTATCATTTCCAAAAAAAAAAACACGTTAACCCGCAACAAAACGCTGTAAGAGTTTGTTTATGACGACGGAGCGGAGATAACAAAAGACACCAACCTTAAAATAAGCTGTGTAATTTTGCAACCTATTGTCAAATAGCGTTGACTTGGCGTAAGAGAGTATCGTTGATATCCTACAGTCGGTCTCTTCCACGACTTCCTTCATCAGGTCAATGTCGTAATCAGCGAGACCTATGAACCTTGCTTTTCCATCTTTGACAGCGCGTTCTAGTGCTGGTAACGTCTCTTTTATAATGATTGATATATCGGGTGCAAATGTAAAGTCGTGTACCTGTAAACATGTACCAATTAGTTTATTGGAATAACTCAAGTGATTTGTACTTAGCACTTTCATCTAAATTGAGTCAAGCACTCCCCATATTTATCAATACTTATAATAAAACTGTAACAGGTCCAATTCTGACCATTGAAGATATTTTGAAAATTATGTTTGGAGGGCATTCTATAACCGATCCTAAAGCCAAAAATGTATTTTTTTTTATTTTTGTCTGTCTGTATGTCTGTATCTCGGCTGAGCATCACGCCGAAACTACTGGATGGATTGAAACGAAACTTGGCATGATTTGAGTTAATACTCCGAGATAGGACATACTGAGTTTCTTGCCGGTTCTTCTCAGTGGGGGCGCGTTGTGAACCGGTGGTAAACTCAGCCCTCTCTTAAGCGACAGCCCAAGCCGAGGCCGTGCCTCCCTGAGGTGCCCTTGAGGTCGTCGCTACTTCTGCCGTAAAGGCTAGAGCGCTTCAAGCGCTCGCCTCCTATTGTCCGGTGAAGCTGTAATGGCCATCTGCGGCCAACAGCGTCTATCATTCCCAAAAAAAAATAAAAAATCTTGTTATCCCGACTTTCGGTACGGTTCCCTTGGGAGAGGGGACTAAACTCAAAATGTGTACTTGGTTATACGCTTGCTTCGATTTTAACAAATTTTTATTATAATTGTAATAAATATTTGTAAGGGAACACTCATAGACAGTTGTTAACAATGTTTGGAAATCGATCAGGTTAAGCAACGTTAGGTAAGGTCATTAAATAGATGGTGACCGATTAACGCCATTTGAATTAAACGTCTCCGTGCTTCGGAGGGCAAGTACAAAGTGGGTCCAGTTTTTAACCGACTTTAAAAAAGGAGGTTTTTTATTCTATGCGAATGTATATTATTGAAAGTTTAGTTGATGTAAACACAGCGCAGGCGGAGCTGCGTGGGTCAGCTAGTTTAAAATAAAAACGATTTCTTATCTTGCTAGAAATTACCAATGCATTTTTAATTATAAGTTGATACTTATTTAAATATATGTAAGTATATGTATTTAATCTCAATGAATATAGTAGGCAAGTCAATGTAGGTTATACATTGACTTACCTATATACTTGCACGTAGATTAGGACTGGACCACATCAACAACATGTTTATTTACTACATGACCGCTGCTTAATCTGTTTATTGTTCAAACAGTTTGTTTATTTCTGATAGGTAACGTCTTTTATGAAGGTAAGTAGATATATTAACAAATAGTTTAACTACGACTAGAATAAATTGTACTCAACCTTTAGTCAGGTACTCATCGAAAGTTTTGGTTGTCTGGAAGAGATCTCTATGCGCATCGATATGTTTAGATCGTATATCGATGCTATAGGCGATAAGACCGCCATTAGTAGATACCTAATTTAAGTTATTATATTATTTTCTAAGTTTTCTATATGTTTCACTTTGGTGTGCGAATAAATAGTAGGTATTCTATTCCATAACTTTTGCCATGTCGGATATTAAGTATTTATTTGTAAATGTAATTTTAAACAAATTATCGTTTGAGATCTTAAATTAATTCAATTCGTGCCTTCCTCTTGAACCCCCCATTTGAACCCCCTAGGGGTTCCACCTCAGGTTCCACGGATACTCACTATTACACTTGGTCCCCCTCCCCCTTTTTATGGGGCTTAAGAATCATTGCAGAATTGGTATTCTGAAATTGGTATACCTACTTGAACCCCCTGAGTCAAAACCTATTATGTATGGCAAAAAGAAAATTGGACTGTTTACCAACAAGGAAATCTACTTCTTATGCACTGACTTATTTTTTTTTGTAAGTGTATTATGCCATCCCGAATAAATGCGGATTGGATGAACCATTTTTATTCCAAAAATACCAGGAATGCATAGTACACAAGAAAGAGACCTCACTTCTTATAATGGAAAAATATAATCAGCAATTTAACAACTAATGATAGAGGAAGAAGGCACGGTTCAATTATCTACAGGTTTAGACGTGATCACAGAATAATATACGTGGTATGCAAATCATCTAAGTACGTAAAATAAAACTAAATTTATTTTGATCAACGAGGATTCGCTTGCGGTTTCCTTCCACTCACTATTCGATTACCGCATTGTTTTATGAGACTAGTAAGTGTAGGTACTTAAGTATGTTATACAGGTCTCTGTCTCAATAATCCGCTAGGATGATCTTTACATTATAACATTCCTAGAACGAGGTATTTTTACCTACAGAACTAGCCGATCAAAGCTACCATGACTTCTACATAGTTTTTTTTCTACTTAATACCTATTATGAACACCGGTTTCTGTATGACGTTTGTCAACTGAATAATTAGGGTAAACTAACCAAATATTGACACCTTAAGGAATAGCTGTACTAAACCATTAAAAAAAGGCATTTTCTTTTAATTTAAGCAACGTCATGGGAATCGATATTCCTTAAATAAGGTTAAGAGAATGTTTTAAGGTTATTTTTATTACAAATCAAAGCACTTTAATCAATATATTTACGTTAAAAATAAATGTCTGAAATATCCAAATGTTGGCATAGGTAAACCTTTTATTGACAGGGAAAATTACCTATTATTGTCCCCTCATTCGTTATGTGGATACATACTAAAATTAATAGAAGTTTTATGCAAATCAAATAGTATTTAATAAATTTTCGTTATTTTTAAACGGTAGGAATTGCCACTTATCATAAATTAGGTTGGAACATAAGTGCATTATAATAGAAATAACACTTCACTATTACTTATTGTGAAACATGTTCATAGTCTGATGCCTGGGTATAGCCATATTGGTTTAGAGAATCATTGAAAATAACTTCCATATTTTGGATATCAAGGCTATTAAGACTATTTTCTGATTGAATATCTAGTTCAATGTATGGGCTGAGGGCTGAGGTTCTGTGATTCTGGCTTTGGCATTTCTTCACTTTTTTCACTGCAGAAATACCGCTACGCCCGCTATTTTTTCCACCCCATTTAATCCCTACAGGAGTGGAATTTTCAAAAACCCTTTCTTAGTGGATGCTTACATCATAAAAAGAATCTACCGCCGAAATTTCAGGTTTCTAGGTCTAGCGGTTTGGCCTGTGCGTTGAATCAGTCAGTCAGGACAAGTAATTTTAAGATAAATTAATTTAATTCAAAAAGGAACATAAATTAATTTATGACATTTTTGAATTACAATAGAAATCAAGCATATTTTACCGCGATGGCAAACTTTATAATAAAACCTATTTTTGGCATGAGTGTCAATAAAATGGTTAATGACTTATTTTCGATACCTAATATTGGCACAGATAAAAAAGTATTAAAATCGTCAGTTAAAGTAAAAAAAAAAATTGGTTGATTAATTCTTATGCTCTCATAAATCAAATCAAATAACATTTGTTGCTAAAATTCAAAACATCAACTATACTTATAAATAAAGATTAAAATGGGTCTTACCTTAGCAAGAAGTCAGGATTTTGATTTTTTTTTACATCCACGTACAGACTTGTCACAAAGGTATTTATTCCTTATTGAAAAAATATCTATTTCTGTGATGCCAGTACTCTAACGTATAAATATACTGATAATTACCTGTTTAGAAAAAAATGTATTGGGGCCTGGTAACCTTAATATAGATAAAAAATGGTAAGGTGTCAATAAATTGGTACGGTGTCAATATTTGGTTAGTTTACCCTATTATGTATAAAAAATCAAGCAAGTAACCGCTCCTCTGTTACGTAAGATTAATAGGCCGAGCTTTATTAGAATCAATTGACGACCCCCGCCCGCATCATGATTGCTCTTGATCTTGACCTGTATCAAGTCCACATAATCCAAACCCAGAAGACGGAGTGTGTTGTCGACACCTGCTTCAGTCTTTTCAGCTGAGAAATCGAACATTTTCGCCGTGGACATCTCGTATCTTCCTACTTTACTGCCGATGAAATACGAATCCCGAGGGATACCCACCAGCGCCTAGGGGAGAAACACGGAATCGTCAATCAAGTAATACGTCAAACCCAATTTAGTTTTTAATAGGTTTAATTTATCGATGGGTTTTACTATTTATGAGTTTTTTAATCGACGAAGAGATTGAAGTTCTCTATTCGTCAAATAGGTATGACTGTATGACACTGTTTGTTGCAATATTATGTATGTCAATTCTACAACTAAATACATTAAGTAGGTATCGTTTACGTAAACAGTTTTAAGATCTTATAGGTGGTAGCGAGGTGATAGGGAGGATTTCGACCTGTAATATTATAGAAACATAACTCAAGAGTCTTGTTCTCAACAAGAGGCTTGTTCTCATTATAGGTACCTATGGTGTATATTACCTTTCCTATAACCTTCTCGGAAGAACCTTGACCATACCAAGGCCCCGTCTCCAGGTAATTGACGCCGCATTTGAAAGTTTCTTTAATCAGCGCCAGACTTCTGTCTTCTTCATAGAGACTGGAATGTAAATAACGTGTAATGTAAATATATAGTTCATAATTAGGCCTCCTTTACACACACACACACAATTTTCATGAAGTAGTAAAGCAACAAGGCAAGTCATACGTAAAAATTGCAGAGCTGTTACAAATTTTCAGTGTGCAGTGTAAAAAGGTACGGCGACTTTTCTGACTGTCAAATTTCAAGAATACTTAGAGGTTAGAGGTAAGTACTTAGGTACTTACATAATTTGTAATCATTTGCGAGAAAAAGCGCCCAACGCTTTTACATTTAAATATTATGCTTAATTACAAACACGGGTTATAGTTTTTTGTAACTATTAATTTATTTACCATTAGGTTATAGAAAAATTCTCAGATCAATGGAACTACTGGGAATCATCCCAATATAATTTAATAGGGTGTGCTTTCGGCTCAATTGTTTTTTATTCATAACTAATATATTTTATTGGAGTACCTACTACGTACGATGGCTTCTTGTATTCCACTCAAGACACGGCATATGATATATATTATATAATGCTTCAGTCAAGTCTAATGCCGCGTTTACATTCAGCCCCACCCGCTGCCACTCGCGCTGCCGTAAATACTTCCCTAAATACTTCTGTGGGAGTAGCAAGTGGGCTCTCATACATCGGGCAAACAAAACGATCGGTAAAAACCCGGGTAAAAGAACATATAGCTGACGTTAAACATCGACGCTATACGAAGTCTGCAGTCTGTGAACATGTTCAGGATCGCACCCGCCATTATATTAGATTTGACAAACCACAAATCCTCGCAAAAGAACAGCGCTACCTACCAGTACCAAGGATGATTCGTGAGGCTATTGAACCTCGGAAGTCGGAAAGTATATACTTTCCGACTTCTTATCTATGGTCGGAACTCTTAAATTTTGGTTGAAATAATGTATCCGATACGTCCCCTTAATCTCAAAGACGGCCATAATGTTATGTGTGGTAAGTATTAGACAGTTTGGATTTGGGGGCCTCATGCATGATGCACGTAACCAAAATACAAATGCACCTACAATGTGGCTGTAGTGCCTATGATCTATTAAGCAGGGAATTTACACAAAATTTACTCTGTAGAATGATAACCCAATCAATCAATTAGTGATTTGTAAACGAAGTGTAATATAGTGGGCCAGGAAGTGAAAATGGGTAAAAAGAATCAAACCAACAACGAAATAAACCGGCGAATAAGATTAGGATGGGCAGCTAGTGAGTATTGCCGGTCTTTACATATGGAGCTGAATCTTGGGTTACAACAAAGGCTGTGGTTCAAAAGCTTGTTGTAGCTCAAAGGGCTATGGAAAGGAAATTAGTAGGAGTAACTCTGCGAGATAGAAAAACAAACAAATGACTTCGCAAACAAAGTAAAGTTAAATTACTTAAGTAAATGGTTTCTGTAATGTTGTAACGGTACAACATTACAGAAACCATTTACATTTATGGAAAATGACAGATGACTAACTTATTAATTTTCGAGCATGTAATGAATATATGCGGAATAATATTTATTTCTTACATTGCTAATTTTCTAAAATAATAATAAATAATTGCCTATTGCCTATGTACTGTTTTAGTGTACTATTTATTCTTTATAAATAAATAAATAAATAAATTTTACACAATTAAGTAATTTATTGTTTTTAAATTATAATTATACTTTATTATTATACCAATAATGATGTTATACTAATTTTATTAAAAGTGGTTTTTTTTTTGGAAATTCATGAAAATTCTGATGAAAAATTTCTACACTAGAGTGTTCAGAATCATGTACTGGATCCCTGGTATCGGTTTTCGGTACGATGTCCCTTACACCCTGTGTAATCGGTGAACATATAATGCGTATGTACAGTTTTAGAGGACTGGGAGGGAGGTACCCGGATTGGTGGGACCCTATTGAACGATCTCCGCTTCGCAGATGACACCTAACTTATAGGATCTTCGAAAAGGAACAGGCTGATCTTCTTGAAAAATTGAGGATTGATGAAAAATTGATAAAATGATCTTGAAGAATCGTCTTTCTAAATCAAATTAATGCGTAAGTACTCTGGTCTTCTCGATCTTTTTATATGCTTCTGAAACCTGGATGTATTGGAAATGTGGTGTTGGCGCAGAATGCTAGGCAAATCGTGGACCAAGCGTCGCACTAATGCATCTAATCTCGAAGAGCTTAATAATATCAAGGAGCGACTTTCCACCGCGAGCATCTCTCGCGATTCGGCCCATATGACCGGAAGGTCGGTCCCCACCGACCTTCCGGTCATATGGGCCGAATGGGTTGGTGGACGGTCATGTCTGCGTTAAACGTGTCGTCAACTTTTTAGGGCACACGGGCAAGAGAAAACGGAACAGCCTAGGGAGACTTACGGACGGCAAGAGAAGCAGAGGACGCATGTCGATGCGAAGGGCAGACACTGTCACGAGAGCGACGCTACGGGAAGCATACATGGAGCTCATTCATGATCGAACAGCATAGACACGAGTGGTGGCAAGTCTGCATAGTCACGTCCCTTAGTCATGAGGTCACGACTAAGAATATTACTATAAATTAACGAAAATATTGACTGTTGACATTTATAACGTTTCCATCCTGTAATGTAAAGCATTTATGTCACTAGCACAACTAACACGAATCTAACGACATATCACAATTCGAAATCCATTGAGCCGTTTTGGGTGTAGGCCGTGCCAAAGAAACAGACATACACACAGACATACTCTCAAAAAAACACACCCCTTTTTCTGGGATAGAAATACATCACTCTCTGACCGGGGGGGCCTCATAACTTTTTTCCGCCCCGGGCCCCCGACAGGCTTAGTCCGCCACTGCCTAACCATCATAAATATTTAATTGTAACAATCTTTCTTGGGTCATTGATTAATTGATCAATTTAGCTTTACTAATCCAAAATGATAATTTTCTACTAACTATTAATATACTTAGTCGATTAATATCGAACTACCGTCTGTACATAAGTACTTATTATAAAAATGTATATTACTCATTTTTAAGTGAACTGTAATGTTCACTCTTATCTATGGTAATGTTCTTTGAGTATTAATAAACTTCTTTAAACCGGAATATATCGATGTTTTTATTGCAAAATGATAAAGGTAAGTACATTTGCAAGTATTGTGTTAATTACAAGTAGATATTTTGAATTTGTCCATTTATACATACAGGGGAAAACAACGATCAAATTGCGGAATTAGCCTCAAAAAATAAAACTTCTGTACCTAACTATATGTCATTTGTGTTTATAGTTATTATACGTAAAAATAGTTGAAATAAAATTTTACTGTGATGATGCATGTGGATCTAAGTCCAAGGGATCCATCCGGACGGAGACAACAGTAACCTTGATACCACTGATAGGGTTGTACCAAGGTTATAATCGTGGTTGTGGGCCCTAGGTGTCCATTGAGTATGGCAGGGACTCCGAGGACGGCGGTGGGGTTGCGACCCCGTCCCCGTGAGCACCGTGACGGGGGACTACAATGCGTCCCCCGGCATCGGGCTCATAGGCAAGGCACTGAGGGGCTCCTGGCGTAGATCCCACCGGAGAGCCCAGGTCCGTCCCTTTACATGTGCCGATGCGACAGCCGCGGGGGTTTTAGTGGCTAAGAATCCCACATACCCAGGTTAAGCCCCACAGCTCTTTTAAAGATTTCCACCACGTCAAAAAAAAGTTATGATCCTGGTAAGCAAGCACAGGTGTAGGTACCACGGTTTGGCGACTTCGAGGACGGCGCGGCGGCGGGGTTGCGACCCCAGTCCCCGTGTCTGGTTCCCGGGGGCCGATGATGCGCACCTGGGCGCGGTGTCGGTCTCAAAGGAAAGGCACTGAGGGTTTCCTGGTGCAGATCCCACCGGAGGACCCAGGTCTCTCCCCTTTAATGTGCCGATGCGACAGCCGCGGGATTTTTAGTGACTAAGAATCCTACATCAGGATCCCGGTGATCTATTGAAGGTTTCCCCCGCGAGAACAAAAATGGTATACCACAGTCAGTTAAGAAAAAGTACCTAACCGTGGTACATAACACTGCTGGTACCGCGGTTACGGATTCGGCATGCTATGAACATCAAAATAATTTATCTGTAGATAATAATTAGTATGTGCAGTGTATAGTGGAAACAATTCCAAACCGCGCGCGATAAGTTTATTTGGCCGTAGCCGCGTAGTGATGAAAATAATAAAGACGTAAATATTTACCCATAAAAATTACTGAACGCTGCGCCTCCTAAACTGACATGGGAAACCTTGATGCCTGTTGTACCCAGCTCGTTGTATTTCATTATTTAGTAAATAATTTAATGTGTATTATTAATTACACGTTCGATATGTCGAACACTACGCAAGCGACTGATTTGATTATATGTTCAATTTTGATTGAAGAATTGCTCGCGAAGTTGCGGCGCATTGGCAGTCTGACTCACAGCTACAAGGTCTGACTGCTACAATACAAGCTAGACGAACGACCACAATAAATAAATACCTGTGCATTATGTTATGTGCATTGTACATAGTAGGTAGATTACACTACGTGTAAAATACATCTAAATATAGACCGATAGGTGTACATGGCTTAGAGGAGATACCACATGGTGATAAAGTGACATACCACCGATAACGGGATTTGCGTTGCTTTCCGCGTCATTATGTTTGTATAAAGGTGCCCATTGACGATACGTCCATCAATCCAAATGGCGTGGACGTCGTCCAAAATGGTTCCGTGAATGTGAAAAACGTTTGCCAATTTATTGGACGACGTCCAGCTTTGGATTTCCAAACGGATTGAAATCCATGCATCCAATCCAATTGGAAGACGTCCAAATTGTCTGTGAATGGGCAAAACCACGTCCATTTTTTTGAAATTTTCTTCTCAGTTTATGCTCTGGCGTTGACGGTGGCACATGTGCTGGATTATAAGAGCTCTGTGGCTGAGTCTATGAAACGTATAAATAAAATCCCCGGATTGCATTAATGTTATCACAGGCTTTCTGGAATATGTCTTTACAAATAAGCAGTGCCTCTGTCTGTAAAGGATATTTTCTTTAACAGTATTTAAGTTAGCCCTGGCGCTACCCTTTCTTTTAAACAATCCAACAGAGCATTCATTGCTGCATGTCTCCACAGAGATAAAAGAAATGCACGATGAACAGCGTGATAGATAATCAGGATGTTTCACTTGCCATAAACATGGATGCGATTTATATTTTTATTTTTCAACTGACTTCTAATACAAAGTAACGCACAAACGTAATATTTATTTGTAAACATTTCATAATTTTTCGACGGGCCTGTTGGTCTAGTGGTTAGACACCCTGGCTGCTACCCGATAGGTCGTGGGTTCGATTCCCGCAAAGTGTCTGGGTGTTATTTATCTATTTATGTATGTATTTACAAAAAAGAAGTAAGTATATATGTATTAGTATCAGTTGTCTGAATGCGAAACTGCGGACGAGATAAACAATGGGTTGGTGCAAACTGTCCACGCAGTGGGGTCCAAGTTCTTTAAGACCCCACGCCGTAAAAGGCCTCTTAAGCTCTCCAATACAACCATTAAGCTAATGGAAAACCGGACTGAGATAAGACTGCAATCTTCGGCTGATATGTCGGATTATGCCGAACTCAATAGACGAATCTCGAAATTCATGCGACACGACTTACGTTCCTATAATACAGCGTTTATTAAGGACGCAATTGAGCGGAACCAAGGCTCTAAAGTGTTCGCAAAGAATTCGTCTATTGGGCGAAGCCAAATGACAAAGCTGAAGATCGATGACGGCAGTGTCATCTCATCGAAACCGGAGATATTGAGAGAGCTTGAGAGATTTTACGGACAGTTATACACCTCAACACGAGAGCCCATTGGTAAAACAGCTCAGGACATCAGAGCCAAACTAACCCGACACTACACTGAGGACATCCCAGACATCAGCCTGTACGAGATTAGAATGGCTCTCAAACAGCTTAAGAACAACAAGGCGCCGGGTGAAGACGGAATCACAACAGAACTTCTGAGAGCGGGTGGAAAACCCGCCGGTACCGGAAACCGGTACTTTTAGTCCTCTAGAAGTTATTTAATTCCGTCTTACCCGAGGGTACTACGCCAAAAACAAGGCACAGGAGTGTGTTGGTTCTTTTCTTCAAAAAAGGTGATAACACTTTATTGAAGAATTATAGATCCATCTTACTCCTAAGCCATGTATACAAGCTGTATTCGAGAGTCATTACGAACCGTCTCGATCGCAGGTTTGATGACTTCCAGCCTCCCGAACAAGTTGGGTTCCGAAAAGGCTTTAGCACCGTAGACCCAATGATATTAAACGTAGACCACATACATACGCTCCGCCAGATTATACAGAAGACCGAGAAGTATAATCGGCCATTATGTCTAGCGTTTGTGGACTACGAAAAAGCCTTCGATTCAATCGAGACCTGGCGGTAATTCAGTCCCTCCAGCGGTGCCACATTGACTATAGGTACATCGAAGTGTTGAAGTGTTTGTACAGCAACGCCACCATGTCGATCCGACTACAGGGCGAGAGCACAAAACCAATCCCATTGCAGCGAGGTGTGAGACAGGGAGACGTTATTTCTCCGAAACTGTTTTCAAACGCATTGGAGGACGTTTTCAAGCTCTTGGACTGGTACGGATTCGGCATCAACATCAATGGCGAATACATCACTCACCTTCGTTTTGCCGATGATATAGTCATTATGGCAGAGTCGCTGGAGGACCTCAATACGATGCTCAGCGACCTCAGTAGCGTTTCCCAACAGGTGGGTCTTAAAATGAACATGGACAAGACGAAGATCATGTCTAATGTCCATGTTGCACCCGTACCGGTAGTTGTTGGGAACGATACACTCGAAGTTGTTGACCACTACGTATACCTAGGGCAGATTGTCCAGTTAGGTCGGTCCAACTTCGACAAAGAGGTCGCCCGAAGAATCCAACTCGGATGGGCAGCGTTCGGGAAACTACGCGATATCTTCTCGTCCGAAATACCGCAGTGTCTGAAGACGAAGGTTTTTAACCAGTGTGTGTTGCCCTTAGAGAAAGAAAACATTTAGTTATATTCTGTCTACGGTGTTGCCAGTGATGACATTTGGTACTGCGACGTGGTCTCTAACGGCTGGCCTTTTAGAGAAGTTCAGAGTCACACAACGAGCCATGGAGAGAGCTATGCTTAGAGTTTCTTTGCGCGACAGAATCCGAAATGTGGAGATTCGCCGATTAACCAAGGTCACCGACATAGCTCTCAGAATCTGCAAGTTGAAGTGGCAATGGGCAGGCCACATCGCTCGAAGAACCGATAACCGTTGGGGAAGAAAGGTTCTTGAGTGGCGACCACGAACCGGAAGACGCAGCGTTGGCAGGCCTCCCACTAGGTGGACAGACGACATTGTACGCGTCGCAGGTAACCGGTGGATGCAAATAGCCAATTTTGTGCCGTTCATTGTGGCGTTCTAAGGGGGAGGCCTATGTTCAGCAGTGGACGTCTTCCGGCTGATGATGATGATGATGATGATCAGTTGTCTGGTTTTCATAGTACAGGCTCTGCCTAGTTTGGGATCGGATGAACGTGTGTAGATTGTCCTAGAATATTATTATTATAGGAAATAATAGTACTAGGAGTGTTCGCAACGGCTCTATATTAAAAACGCGTTATAACGATATGCTACTTATAAAACGCATGTTATTTTTTACGCTTTAATATATCAGTTAGCTTCCTAACGTCGCGTTTGGATTATCGTCGCGCGCCGTTCGTTAAACGTTTTTAATAGCTATGTGGACTTAAGAATAACAATATGTTCGAGCTGCGGCTGCTATTCGAGCGATTAGCGGGCAGTATTTTTTTTAGTAAAGAATATGTATATTCTAGCCCCACTTCTAACTATAACTACAAAAAACTTTTTACAAAAATTGCCTAACCTATTATTATTTATATTATAAACACTTAACTAAAACTAACTTTAATTTACAGTTTTAATACAGTAAACAAACCAACACGATGCTTTATTTGAAAAAAAAATACAAATCGGAATCGCTTACAAACAAGACAGACGAAAATCGCGTACGTAAATAAATACGTCATACAAGGTCAAGCCAGTAAGCCGCACTGCAGGCAGCCGCAACATAGAACATTGTAATTGGTCTTAGGCAATTGGGGTAAATTTAATGGCGGATATAGTTCTCTCACTCCCACAATATTACTCGCTCTTTCTTTCATGACATTCCCGCCATTGAATGTCATTGCTTAGCTTGTTTACGTGCGTTCTAGAACTTTAAATTACAGTAATTTGGAAAAAATAGATATTTTTTGAAATATATATCGTGATTCAATATTGCTATTTATCTAATTAAGCTTGTGATAGCCTACTTTGGTTAAAATGAGGTATAATAATGAGGTGTAATATAATATATAATATTTAAATCCAATATATAATTGACAGATATACTGACAGATACTTTAACGGTCAATCTTATCATCCTCCTACACAGTTAGCTACCGTGGGTAATTTTGTTTCAGAGAAAACAGGATCTGTGACAAGCAACATCTTGATGCTGAGCTTCTACGTGTCAAGCAAGTCCTGCAGTCAGTTGCAAGTTTCGCGCCGTGACCGTCTTTATCACGTGAACGTGTGGCATCCTATATAGTGGCATCCTACAAATGACTTGGACATTAACACCTAAGCTCTCCAGTGACCATAGATTATGTATGTATTCGGAACGTTGAGTCGTAAATCAAACAAATTACCTGTTATAGTTTATCAGTTTATTTATTTTGTTTATTGCATGTAGAGGACATCGAAAACGAAAGAAAGAAAAGTAAAAAATATTTTCATGATGTGTTTTTCTTTATTAATAAAATAATATGTTATTCGTAATGGCGTTTTATTGTAAACAAATTTCAATAAATTGAACCTGGTGCCAGTGGAGCCAGGTTCTGTTGGATTATTTTTATTTTTTATGAATACCAAGGAAAAAAATCGATATCGACAGAATTTATATGGCACGTCTCTAAATTCTATTCGTTATGTTGCTAGGACTGATCAGTCGACCTGTCATTATTTCATCAGGTTGGCTATCCTGAGGTACTACTTTTTTGACATTTGGGTTAATTTTTTTATTGTATGGAGTCCCGTCTCTTCTTACGTTAATATTACATACTCTTTGCCGCACTGATTGATTCAACCATAGATAATACACTATCAGCCTTACTTATAAAAATCTACTAATCACCGTCTTAGCAACCAAATAACTACTTACTACATAACTCCTTATTAAGCAGTTTTATATTTTCTACTTATAAACGTTGCATAAGAGCGACATAACTAATGAACAGTTAATAAGGCAAAACATATTTTACTCTGTCAATACCGCCACGTGTTGTCAGCTTGAAATATTCCGTCTGACCTAAAACTTGGTAAAATGGCAACATTTTGTAATTCAATTCGACAAATAGGAAGCTAGGTTGTCAAATTCAAATTTGGATGCATAGAACACAAATCAGTACTATAGAATGATTATTTTCAAGTAAGAACCGTAGGCACCGGTAAGAACATCAAAATACATAAATATCAGGTACACGACAATAGGTATTATACCATCAGCTGTACCTATTTATCGACATTTGAAAGAAAGAATAATTTATTTGTGACACACAATCAACAATCAAAAATTAGAACAAAAAAATAAATAAATAAAAATAGACATATGTAAGTAGGTAGTTACATACTTTAAGTGCGTCACAAAATGGTTCCAACTCAGCAAAAATGCTGATCGTACACGCAACCAGCGGTGATCTTCCGTTTCGTTGTTTCGTCCGTGTTCGTTTCCGTTCCAGCGCTGATTTGTGATTGTGACAGATCAAACCCATCACTACTTATCACTTACATATCAATATAACTCTTATAATGTAACTTTCAATAGTTCAATTCATCTTCCCTCTCAGAGTAAAATCTGCCTACACTTTGTTTAAGGGGATCATAGACAAACGCGCACTCTATTCTTAATATATAAACTCTATGCATCGATCGATACAAATTACAATGCAAGTGCAACTGACTGAATCAGCTGATAGAGAACCGCCATATTGTTACATAACGTGCTAATAAGCTTTTATACAAGGGTCGGCCGCTGTTTAATTTGACAGCTACTTTAGCAAGCTGTTATGCAACGTATTAGGGATAAACATCGTTTATAAGTAAAACATATTTTTAAATAGCTATTATGTGTTGCATAAAATTTAACCATCGTTTATAAGTAAGGCTGTAAATATTTAAGAATAGATGGGTCACTCTCGTTCAACTTTTAATAAACTAATTTTACCCTCGCCAAAAGATGGTGTAACTTCACAGGAATCCAAAATGTGCCAACAGATGGCGCTTATTTAATAATCATTTTATGTATAGGGAAATGAAGCTTTAAGTTGAATGAATATTTGTAAGGAACATGTTTAAAGGCAAAACAAAGAGATATTTATTGTAAAAAGTTTACTTGGTAACCAATAACTTTGTAAACATATCTGACGCACAATCGTACTCTTTTAATATTATCCAATCCCCTTAACTTGAGTTTCTTGTTTCAGTACAGCTTTGCATTAAATATTTCCAATTCAAGCCATTGTGGTTAAGGACAATGATGTAGTGGACCTGAAATAGTTCACGAGTAGTATAAATGTTATTCTTTGATTATATATACGTCTAGATAGCGTGTTCGATGTTCAAACACTTGACAATATCAAGTACACCAAAACATCAAATTGGTATACTTGGTTGTTTAGTATCACTTGAACTGTACCGATGGTTTGTGCTCGCAAAAAAAAAACATTATGCCGAATTGTGTAATCAAATCGTGAAAACATTAACTAAGTAAAATTAATAAAGATCCTAACTTAATTTTCCATTCATAAGTCTTAAGATTCTGTGAAGGATTATTATAAAAACACGATTGTTTTTTACGACAATTTGTACATTGTCCGACTAGACTGGTATTGCTAGGTAATAATGGGGGAATATATCTTAAGTGTGGGGTATTTTTTCTTTTAACAAAAATGAATTCAATGAAACGTAATACGGTATACTGACTAAAACATTAAATAAATCAATTAAAATAATTTATATTTTTTTTTATAAATTAAGACAAATAAGACGTCCACCTGATGGTAAGGGACACGCCATTTAATTTAATTTAGTTTAATTTCAATTTCAATTTCAGTTTCAGTTGCAATTTCAGTTTTAATTTCAATTTCAATTAATAATAATAATAATAATATCCTGGGACAATTCACACACGGTCATCTGATCCCAAACTAGGCAGAGCCTGTACTATGGAAACCAGACAACTGATACTAATACATATATACTTTCAATTTCAATTTCAATTTCAATTTCAATTTCAATTGAAATTGAAATTGAAATTTCAATTTCAATTTCAATTTCAATTTCAATTTCAATTTCAATTTCAATTTCAATTTCAATTTCAATTTCAATTTCAATTTCAATTTCAATTTCAATTTCAATTTCAATTTCAATTTCAATTTCAATTTCAATTTCAATTTCAATTTCAATTTCAATTTCAATTTCAATTTCAATTTCAATTTCAATTTCAATTTCAATTTCAATTTCAATTTCAATTTCAATTTCAATTTCAATTTCAATTTCAATTTCATTTCATTTCATTTTATTTTATTATTACACATTTACACAGTTCATAACAACGCTATCGCTATTTATGGGAAAAAATATTTATAACTGGAGATCCCCAAACACGCACACAACCACAGATGACGCGAGTGTACAACGAGGCCTGCACGCACACACGAATTATGAGGTTGTGATGCTTATGAACGTAACGTTACAAGACTATTAGGTATCTAGACGTATATATAATCAAAGATGTTATTATAAATAAATACTTATGCCATGTTCATAATGACTTGTTTTAGCTTTTATAAATGTTTTTGTAAATAAGTACATACTTACTTAAGTAGATAAATAACACCCAGACACAGAACAAACAGAATTCTTCAAAAACATATTTGTAAATAAACTGTAACGGTCTTATTCATAAAAAAAGCTTATCAAAGGTTTTAGGCACTGATTAGTTATAGTGTTCTATAAGGTTATAAAACGTTCTATAAAGTTGCTTATTCATAAACGTTTCATAAACCATCTATAACTAATACGTCTCTATAGAACGTTTTTCAATCAAAGTATTGCCATTATAATGAAGTTGGTCAACAAATTGACCGAATACACCTTAGAGGAAGAAAACAATAGAGGGCTGGACACTTTCTTTCTCATTCACGCAAGAAAAGAATGCGTTTATGTAGGTTACGTGTGATAGAAAGAAACAGTGTATATGATTTTTTGTCCCTCAGCATGTGTTCGATTTTTCCGCGCCTTGGGTGCGAAACAAATTTGACGTTTGCTCCCACTTTGCTCCGTGACAATTTTATCGTGGTTTTAATATTAAATAAATAACTTAAAATTCAATAAAAAACTAACTGTGACATTACTGTGTGTTGTGAAAATCTTTTAAGAATGGTGCAGTGCAGTATTAAAGGCTGAAAAAGTGACAGTGAACGTAAAATTAGTGGAGTATCGTTTCACAGGTAAACGTGAATTATTATGGCCAATTTAGAGATTACATTTAGAAACTAATACATGTAAACGACTTATTTAGATCTTATTGTTCTAAATTAGTTACTATTTTACTTGAAAGTTACGTGTAAGATCGATAAATTCTTGTTTTTCATCCATAACCTAAAATTTTCAGTTTATTGATTGCCATTATCAGTGTTGCCAGTGTATAAAAGAGAGACTACCATAAATAAGTGGTAAATTATTATTAAGTGCATCATACACGATCCCACATGCTGGGTGCATCGAAGAATTTCTCAGATTTCCCGAATTTATTTTTATGATTTCCTGAAAATATGGATATTTGTATACTGTGGATAGCAGCAACAAAAATAATTAATTAGGTTGCTAAAAGTTATTCCCGAATGCTTAAATATTCAGAAATAACATAAGCGCTCAAGTAATTCGTCCAAGGCTGCGCAGGACGTATTCATTCGTTATTTATAGGCACAATGGTCATTGTACATTTAATCGTGCTTTTACTATATGCATGTTGTTTAAATATATGTATGTATGTTGTTGGTTACAATTTATTGGTAAAATTGTCTGAATTATAAATAAACAGTACCGACGTTGAATAGTTTGTTTCATTTGCCCCCCTATTATGTACCTATCTCGTTTGACAACTAAAGTGATGATCAATAAAGCAAAGTGACTATTAAATAACTATCAAATGATTCATTTGGCATTGCCTAACTTGAATCACCAATAAATACCAAACACACTTTCAGTAGACATCAAAGTTTGGTGGACAACTGAAGCTTGATAGTCACTTTGCTTTATTGATCATCACTTTTTTTTTTTTGTAGGAATAGTACTGTTTCACCGGACAAGAGGACGAGCGCTTAAAGCGCTCCAGCCAGAAAGGTTTGGGTAGCGACTAGCACAAGGGCACCTCAGGGAGGCACGGCCTCGGCTTGGGCAGCCGCTTAGAGAAAATGAGTTTACCACCGGTTCACAACGCGCCCCCGCTGAGAAGAACCGGCAAGAAACTCAGCGAGGGGATGCATGTCGAGGTTGCATGCGTACGGACCCCTTCGGCCTCGCCGGCGAGACCGGTGTCTGTGTGTTGATGTGTTTACGACTCTTGACATCGTTGTCGGTGTTGGTGTTGGTGTTGTGTCATGGTCCAGGAGGACGGACATCGGGTCGGGTGGGTCGAGCAGTACATGCCGCGGACGGCGGCGATGTACGGCTGTTCGACGATCTGAGGGACCTGGCCGCTGCCCAATAGGATATGGGTTCGATTCCGAAGGATTCCGAACAATTGTCTGGGTGTTATATATCTATTTAAATATGTATTTATACAGTTTACAAGTATTTGTAATCATTTATCTGGTTACCTTACTAAAGGATCTGCGTAGATTGAGATCAGGTGGTCATTGGTCAAGCGTAGATTGTCCCAAGATACTAGTACTATAGATTTGTATATTGGAGAAATTTACTAAAACTTACCCGGTAAATGGCCATAGTATGTATTATATTAAGTTATAAGAAAGCCAATTTTTGCCTACCTCTCTGGGAAATAGCATATTATTGTCTTTATCTCTTAACTTTTTTGTATGAGACTAATAATTATCTACAGCTCTTAGGCACTTTAATCACCACGTGATATCACCTAGGTGAACAATGTGGAATAGACCTTAGCTACAGCATATATGATATTAAGTGTACATTCACTTTGTAGCCACCGTCGTGGGTTCGAATCCTGCGAAGGGCAACAAATTTGAGTAGTTGTTCCTTACTGGCTAGGACAATGCAGGCCGATGACCTGATTGTCTGTAAAGTAAGATGATCCATGTGTCGGGATTTGCGATAGGACGTATGCCCGACTCCTGTCCGTCAAATTAAAACACCGAGCTTTGGTAATAAACACTTATAATCAAATTGAGAGAGAACAACTTATAATACAGTGGAGTAATCGTAATAATTAAAACATGTCTCTGCCATAGATACTAGCGCGCTGTCATCTTTTTGACAGCCCCTTTGGCGTTCCGAAACCGTGATCCGAGATACGGCACACATGATCGGATGGGCATGTAAAAAGTCGGTCCTGCGCTTAACTTCTCCCCAGTCGTGTCGGTCTTCCGTCCCATCGGATTATGAGAGGTACCTATTATATAAAGGAAGAGAGAGTGCATTTGTGTCTACGCAAGCACTTGTGCACTATAATATCTCCTGCGTACATGGCTGATCTTGTGAAAGATTGGCCGCTGTGGTCGTTTCGGCTAGGAGGACATTATTATAACAATCACTTTCGTACTTTTTGCAGACTGTCATAGATTAAGACGATATAATGTAAGAAAAGTAAATGTTGTGTCAAAAAAGTGGTTTTTGGAAAGAAAATATAATTTACAACAACCTCCGTATTTGCTTTACACAAAGGGTAAAATTTCCCTTACGTGGCAACTCTAAATTTAGTATGTACTTAATTTTCTGTCCTTATCGGCGGCACGCTTGGTATATGTCTGTATTATATTCTGTCTACGGAATACACCCAATCGCCCACAGATAATATGTGTCTACACACCGCCTAGGTGTGATCATAGACATTATTACAGATTATAAAACATTTTATTGTCTACGAAACGATGACGACTGTCGATTTGACGGGCGTGTTGGTCTAGTGGTTGGACACCCTGGCTGCTACCCAATAGGTCGTGGGTTCGATTCCCGCTAAGTGTATGGGTGTGATTTATCTATTTAATTATGTATTTACAGTAAAAAAAGTACTTATATAAGTATAAGCATCAATTATCAGGTTTCCATAGTACAGGCTGTGCCTAGTTTGGGAACCAATGACCATGTGTGTATTGTCTCAGAATATTTATTTATTTATTGTATTTATGACGCCCATGCGGAATTCATCATACATCCATCGATCATTGTCATTGTTATTTGATTGTTAATGTTTCTTGGGTAATGTTGTAACAAGCGCGTAATAATAACTAACCTAAAATAAAGTAACAAATTAAAATATATTAAATTGTATAATAATAATAAAAGTTAAGTACTGAATAAAATAATAAATCATAAAAGTTTGTAGTGTGTATACTGCTATTTTGATTTCTTACGAAATTGAACGGATATGAAACCTGTATGGGCTAGAACTCTTTGCCTTCCCAATGACGCTCAACTAAAGAAAAAAATTGAACTGATGGATGTGACACTGACACAAATGTCATTTTCTTAATAATTAATAATCAGCTGTTGAAAGACGGCCATTTTTTACCTTATATCACGCTTATAGCACTGTTAAAGTAGGGGTCTGCCCTCTATAACTTTACAACATAGCTAAAGAACGTTTTAGTGCTAAAATGCGTTTATGAATAACACTTTTTGAAAATCATACTATAGCGAGCCTATAAGTGTGTGATAACTTTTTATGAATAAGACCGTAAATATTTACGGTCTTATTCATAAAAAAAGCTTATCAAAGGTTTTAAGCACTGATTAGTTATAGTGTTCTATAAGGTTATAAAACGTTCTATAAAGTTGCTTATTCATAAACGTTTCATAAACCATCTATAACTAATACGTCTCTATAGAACGTTTTTCAATCAAAGTATTGCCATTATAATGAAGTTGGTCAACAAATTGACCGAATACACCCAATCGCCCACAGATAATATGTGTCTACACACCGCCTAGGTGTGATCATAGACATTATTACAGATTATAAAACATTTTATTGTCTACGAAACGATGACGACTGTCGATTTGACGGGCGTGTTGGTCTAGTGGTTGGACACCCTGGCTGCTACCCAATAGGTCGTGGGTTCGATTCCCGCTAAGTGTCTGGGTGTTATTTATCTATCTAATTATGTATTTACAGTAAAAAAAGTACTTATATAAGTATAAGCATCAATTATCAGGTTTCCATAGTACAGGCTGTGCCTAGTTTGGGAACAGATGACCACGTGTGTATTGTCTCAGAATATTTATTTATTTATTGTATTTATGACGTCCATGCGGAATTCGTCATACATCCATCGATCATTGTCTTTGTTATTTGATAGTTAAATGTTTATTTGGTAATGTTGTAACAAGCGCGTAATAATAACTAACCTAAAATAAACTAACATATGTATATTAAAATATATTAAATTGTATAATAATAATAATAAAATAAACGTTAAGTACTGAATAAAATAATAAATCGTAATAGTTTGTAGTGTGTATACTGCTATTTTGATTTCTTACGAAATTGAACGGATATGAAACCTGTATGGGCTAGAACTCTTTGCCTTCCTAATGAGGCTCAACTAAAGAAAAAAAATGAACTGATGGATGTGACACTGACAAAAATGTCATTTTCTTAATAATTAATAATCAGCTGTTGAAAGTCGGCCATTTTTTACCTTATATCACGCTTATAGCACTGTTATAGTAGGGGTCTGCCCTCTATAACTTTATAACATAGCTAAAGAACGTTTTAGTGCTAAAATGCGTTTATGAATAATACTTTTTGAAAATCATACTATAGCGAGCCTATAAGTGTGTGATAACTTTTTATGAATAAGACCGTTAGTTTCAATAAATGTAGCTTTTTATCTTCAATGAAACAAGTCTTTTTGAAAAAATGACTTAACAACCTAAGTTGCCATAGTAACCGCCAAAGGCAATTTACAATACTTGGAGGAAGGAATAAAATGGAGTGGTTCTAGGAATTCGAAACCAACCACTTAGTATCCATCCTCTTTCCCCATATAGGACATGCATCAAGACAAACAAGGACACCTATATATTTCTTAATGCGTCATTTAGAAAGGTTGAACACACTTTTAGATTTAATAAATAAAAGTTAGTGGTGTCCATGCAAGGATACGCATATCGATATTTAGACAATGTCATCGAAACCATTTTTAATGCAGCGTTTCAGTACTTTAATGTTTTGAATCAATATATTTTGTTAGTATGTTTAATGTAGTATGTAAATGAAAGTTATAATTTATTTCAAATAGGGTAAAATTACCACTTTCGTATTGTTATATTTTTCTGTAAAAGGTACTACTGGATCATAACGCGGCCTCAATGTAGAAGATCTGGCAAGAAACTTAGCGGGCTTGTCTTTTTCTTTTATTATTATTAAGTGTACGGCTGAAAAAGTGGGACGTGAGAAACATTATCTGTCTCTTTTTTTCTAATGCTCATTCCCCATAAGAGTAAACGAGATAAATATTCATTTTAGTTAACGCTTTTAGCTTATTTTTGAGACCCTCTCTGTATTACTCTGTGTTACAATACCACAGATATAGTACAATACTATACGGAGCGCGTTCCACTTGGGGCCCACACACAACGATAATCCGTTGAGGCCGGTTGTTGCATAGGTTTTATTACATTATGGAAGTAATTAAGTAAGGAAGTAATTAATAAATAAATATTCGAAATATAACAGATTAACTCAAATAAATTGAAGATATACAATAACAATAGTAAACTAAATAAATAAAAATATATAAACTGCATTTTTAACGCCATCTAGGCATATTATAGTAGAATCTTAAAATTTAGTTCCTTCCCTCGCCTGAAGATGTGCTAGTTTCCATACATTAAAATTTTGTCACCTGTTTTAAGGAGAGTGCCACTGGCATGGATTCAACGAAACGAAAATAAACTAACGAACGTTATTATAATTATGATACGAACAAATAAGATAAATATCGTTGGAAATCATCTAACGTGCAAACGTTAGATATTACTGGACACTGATTTAAATATAGTTCTTAAGCAGTTGTATTAAAGTATTATTTGGCATGCAACTCGTGACAAAATATTATACGGCAAAGTGAAATTGACCTAGGTCCTTGAGTCGTGGCCCACGATGACGAGTCACGTGCCAATTAATACTCTAAGACAATTACTTAAGAACTATATTTGAATCAGTGTCCAGTAATGAAATGAATAAAATAGTTTTTACGATATTTCGTTAGTATCGTCATATACTCTTATCTATGGTATCGTCGCCGCGTCTTGGCAGGCGGCTGTGGTCATGCGGCGTGCGTGCAATACCTATGTAATTTAAATAACGCTTGCCTAAGATATCAAATAATAAGCGATTTGATTATTTATAAATAGTGGATTATTATATCAGTTATATAATATAACGAACACTCCTAAATAGTACAGAGGCACTGCTTGTTTGTAAAGACATATTCCAGAAAGCCTGCGATAACATTAATGCATGGAAGTAATAAGTACTAAGTACGTACTAATTACTTCCATCCATGCATTAATGCAATCCGGGGATTTTATTTATACGTTTCATAGACTCAGCCACAGAGCTCTTATAATCCAGCACATGTGCCACCGTCAACGCCTAAGCATAAACTGACGGCGGACGACGTCCATTTGGATTGGATGCATGGATTTCAATCCGTTTGGAAATCCAAAGCTGGACGTCGTCCAATAAATTCGTAAACGTTTTTCACATTCACGGAACATTTTCGGAAGACGTCCACGCCATTCGGATTGATGGACGTATCGTCAATGGACACCTTAACTCCTCAAACCACACAACGGATTTTGAAGCGGATTTCATTATCAGTTGGATAATTTTTCCCTGAATGTTTTTACATAATTTTGTGCAAGTTCCCAATGCCGCATCTCTATACTAGCGAACTTGGACTCTGTGCTAGCGACCCGCCCCGGCTTCGCATGGATGTTTATTTATTTAATTTTTCTAATATAAAGTATCTATGTGTATACTCGCATAGGTGGTAGAATATTGAATTGACAATATTTGACAGTGTGTGGCTAGCTTAATACAATTACTAAAACCACAGAAAACGCTGGCTAAAATGAAAATATATGTTGGTGTTGGTTGGTCTTCCTCAATAAGATTCTTGGTCTTCCTCCAAGGTGTTGGTTATTTATATCTGTCTCGTTTCTTACCAATGTTTAGCCTAGATTTAAAAATTTTCACTTTGGTTTAGCCATAAGCTCTCTTGAGTAATAGTGTTCTGAAGCTAAGCCCATGAAGCTAATAGATCAACAATGGAGTCCAAACTCCAAATACTTGATTGAGGCATACGCTATCCCTTTCATTGAGGTCCGATGTGTGGTCCATGTTATAATTGAAATTACCCGAGAAATGGATACCCTAATATAGAAATGCTTTACTTACACATCAAAATAATGTTTTCCACCCGAAAACTTAAAATACGATGACAATCATGTCTAATAAAAAAAATATTGGTACTGTTCTGCGAGTTCGATTAGAATAATGCTCTATTGTTTTTTCGCCAATTATACTCAAATGCAATTTTAATTACCGATTTTAAGGGCTCGTATTTTGTGGCAACACTGTCGCTTATTGTCAGCATGAAACTGTCTGTCATTTAAATCGATCAAACATTTAAATACCATAATTTCCCGATAAAGTGAATTAAAATCATAAAAATGGTGATAAAATGTGCAGTACTTGGTTGCAAAAATATGTTGTATCCAGTATTTAATACCGAATATCACTCGTAAGTGCGAATTTGTTCAATAATTACCTACCGATGATCCCTGTGCATTATGCACCATATTTTCGATCAGTTCTTCTTTCGATAGGCACATAACACGTTTTCAGTTCGTTTGTTAGTATTGGGTTTAAGTTTCTATTAATTTGTACTTGAATTATTTAATTTTAAAATATTTCACATTGTTTTAATAGAGTAACCATGGTAAAGATTTTTTGAAGACTTTCCGTTTTGGGGATTTTTTTACCGCCACTTAATGATCAAAAAATAAACGATGTATTTAGTTCAAAGGATTGATATTGAAAACATATTGTATGTTCATTAATTTTACAAGTGTGTAGGTATGTAGGTTAAGTTTAGGTACAGTTAGTTGTAACTTATTAGATACATATTATTAAAATCATATTTATTCTTGTCGCCTCCTAGTCCTGTCACGTCTAGTAGCCTCCGTGGCGCAGTGGGAAACCGCTTGCTTGCATACCGGGGGTCGCAGGTTCGAATCCTGCGGGGAGCAACAACTTTGTGTAGTTGTTCCTCACTAGCTAGGATAATGCAGGCCGGTCATCTGATTGTCTGTAAATTAAGATGATCCATGCGTCGGATAGGCATGTAAAGTACACTCGTGCACTTGTGTCTACGCAAGCATTTGTGCACTGGATGATGGCTGATCTTGCGAAAGATTAGCCGCTGTGGTTGGATTGGCCGTATCGGTGAGAGTACCTATATCATTCCATAAATATACATACTGTTTTATTTACCCCTGGTCAATATTAATACATTATTTATTTTCTTGTAGATTTCCTAAAAATATTGAGTGAAGGAATGTACCTATGACTATCTATTGTCCCATTGGAAAATAAATTTGATGAAGCTGCAATGATCTGCTGTTGGTCCAATGGAAAACGAAATTTACCGCGAATGCTTTTTCTTTCGTCTAATGTGTAGGTTAAAAGGTGTTTTAGTTGTTTGCATATAATGCAAATTGCTATTCAGTATCTTGTGATTAATCGGAGATCGTTAAACGTACTGAATAAATGATTTTATAGCACAATATTTTTTTTAATCACAACTTCATATGCTTTTATTTTCACAACCATTAGCTTATTATTTATCCCTTGATTTTCTGTAAAGTAAGATGCTCCATGCGTAAGATGGGCATGTAAAATGTTGATCCTGTACCTGGTCTCTTTCCGGTCATGTCGGTTTTTCATCCCATCATATTTTGAGAGGTAAACGGAAGAGAGAGAGAGAGAGAGTGCAGTTGTGTCTACGCAAGCACTTGCGCACTATAATATATTTTGCGTAGACTGAGATTTTTCAAAATACCCACTGTGGTCATATCGGCCAGAAGGAGGTTCTTATTTATTTATCATCTGTTTCCCTATCAATCACAGTTTGTTCTTCTTGTTCACAGTTCATCCGTATTTGGGCTGCTCCAACCCATAATCAGACTGATTAAGCAACTAGACATATTTAATCGGTTTAAACCTAAAGCATAAACAAGCCAAGTAAGTCGTATTATGCGACGAAGTTAAAAAGATGTCCTGATTTTTCATGAAACATTAAGGTTGCCGTCTTAGAAAGAGAGATCCGACCTCAATGAAAGGGATAGCGTTGACCTCAGGCATGTATTTGGGAGTGTTTCCTCCACTTTGACCCTAATAGCTTCATGGCTAAGCCTGTCCCATATATCCAAAGAGGATGTAATAGATATATATATCTTCACCTACTAGCTTCATGTTCATGCCTGTCCCACTCTTGTATTTTTTTTTTGTTTGCTTCTGGCTTCACACGGGTGTATTTAGCCAATGTCAGTTTTTTTTTTTGCTTGTGTTGACAGTATAAAACGAAGGAACCAAATTATTAGGAAAAGATAATGAGAAAAATAGGAATTTTGTACAAAGGAAAGATCAGTAGGATATATATGATGAATATATACATATATGTCTATATACAAAAAACAAAATCTATTTATATTATATTAAATTTTTAAACTATTTATGCTAATAAATGAATCTATTGCATTATAAATATTTACATCATTTGTACATAATAAAGAAGTGATGGATGTAGGAAAAGGGACTGCAAGAGATATTAAAGAATTAAAAAAGGAGGCACGGTTGTAGTTCGGACAAGAAAAAAATATATGATTTATATCACCCAATTCCGCCCCACAGTCACAGTGAGGGCTATTTCGTATATTGAGTCTGAAAAGATGAGCTGGAGCACATGTGTGTCCCAGTCTGATACGGATGATGATGGTGGTAGAGATTTTGCTATATTTAAATTGGAAGAACCAAGGCTTCACTGGAATGGAATTCTGGATTTGGTGGTAATGTTTACCTTTATATTTACAAGTGTCTGACCAAAGTTCATTCCATGAGTCTAACAGATAAAACTTTGATAATGATAACAAATCATGGGAGTAATTTTTGAAAGGGACTATATCACCAGAGTAGCAAGCCTCTTTAGCCAGGAAAGGGACGAGTATCACGAGTTAGTAATGCCCTTATTACACCGTCCTGAATTTAGGAAGTTAGATGAGTTAGTCACTGAATTCAGTGAAGTGTAATCGCATTTAGCAAGTTAGGTTAACCGACTTCAAAATAGAAGGTTATGTTTTTGACGTAAATGTATCTAGGTAATACAATTAAAATAAGGAGCTCATAGCCAGTTATAAAATTTTGGCAATCCATCAGATTAAGCAACGGTAGGTAAGGTCGGTGACCGTTTATTTCTATTTGAATTAAGCGTCTCCGTACTTTGGAGGACATGTAAAACTGGGTTAAAGTATTTAACCGACTTCAAAAACAAGGAGGTTATGTATTCGACGCAAATGTAGGTTCTATTATATTGTTCAAAAATAAAAATAATAACTATATTCATAGTTGGCTTAATTAAGCCAACGGCCAGGGCTAGGCAAAGGCCATTTTCTTGGTGACTGGACAAGACTGGCGACATCCTTCGTTGTAAACGACACGTCTAACTTCGTCGCGCGCTAACGGGTATCTGATTCAGTCACTGAATTAAGAACAGTGTGTTCAGAAGCTTCTAAATCAGTCTCTGAATTCAGAGATCGAAATTTAGAAAGGTGTAATAACTATTTAACTACTTACTCATATTACCTCCACCTCTTGGAGGAAGGACTAAAGTCCTGAATAGATATACCCATCACCAACACATATTTTCTTTTGATGTTGCCAGCGTTTTAGTAATATTCTACAACACATGCGACTGAACAGTACACCTGCTGGCGCTGTGATATCGCATTCCAGCGAGGTGCACAATTAAGTCTGGTGGGTTACGGGTTGTAGAATATTGACAAAGACAATATTATTTACCGTGTGTGGCTTGCTTTACACTGGTTACTATGCGTTTCAACTAAGAATGTGGCCGCCATGATGATCGCGACTGCGGAACATCACTTGTTTTTTACGATTTTTGTACTGGCAAGCTGAGTAAACACAAAATGAAAAATTCGCCACAGCTTTGATTATTTATTGCAATGTCTTATTTTACTATCTATTCTTATTAAAACATCATTTTAGTAATTATATATTTGAAATGGCAAGAAGGCGGCCACATTCTTAGTTGAAACGCATAGTAGGTATATATTTTTTCAAAAAGATTAAAATGTCAGCCCTCAGTCGCCATTTTGTATTTTTACTTCCAATCTTGCTTCGAATCCAACATTATTAGGATATCAGATAAAAGTTCTCAACTAGAAGAGCTCAAATATATATTCATACATATGTATACGTTTTTTGTATGTTTACTTATGTACTAATTTTGTTTCTTCGCAGTCGGGTCTTTTGTGCTTATATAATTTATACTTGTTACCTTAGATGCATTAATTCATTCATCTATGCTTGTTCCAACCTACACAAGATTACATAACTTGTCTGTGTTAGGCTTAGGCGGCCGCCTCTCCCCCCACCCCTTACACACACACTCACATACACTCACACACACACACACCCTAACACACAGTCACACACACTCACACTCTCACACACTCTCTCTCACACACACACACGCACTCACACACTAATAATATCCTGGGACAATTCATACACGGTCATCTGATCCCAAACTAGGCAGAGCCTGTACTATGGAAACCAGACAACTGATTCTAATACATATATACTTTTTTTTGTAAATACATACTTTTATAGATAAAACACCCAGACACCTGGTGGGAATCGAACCCACGACCTGTTGGGTAACAGACAGGGTCACTAACTACTAGACCAACAGGCCCGTCAGGCGTATTTTTGGAAGTCGCATAAGAAGTTTCACTTAAAAATACGTAATATTATATGTTAGTCTATGTGGGCTTCTAAACAAATTTACTAAATTTTATGAGTGTATGTATGTATGTAGGTTTGTCCACGGATTTCTCAGAAACTACAGGACCGATTTCGAAAATTCTTTTTACAATAGTTAGAGTATTATTCAACTAGGGTAACTAGGGTAGAGTATAAGTTTAATCAAAATCGGTCCAGTAGTTTAAGAGATATAATTTTTTTATGTGTTCAGTAAGTTACTATAACTTCTACAAACTACATCTAATGTCTTAAGGGTCGGCAACGCGCTAGTGATTCTTCTGGTGTTGCTAGCGTCTATAGGCTACGGTGACTGCTTACCATCAGGCGGGCCGTACGCTTGCTTGCCACCTTGGTAGTATAAAAAAAAAAAAAAAAAAAAATATACTTTTGATGACTTGAGATGAAAATGATGTCTGAGATTATACTTTGAAGTCGGTTTTTATTATTTTTATTATAATCTCAGTCATCATTTTCATTTCAAGTCATCAAAAGTATGTTCAGCTTACCTTATAGAACCTTATAGTTATTAAAACTCGCAATATATTAGTTACTTTTTATAATAAACTATTTTAAAAAAAATAAAAACCGACTTCAAAGTAAATTATCTAAAAAGCATAAAATAACGAAAATATTATTGAAGTTGGTGTTAGCGTACCTGCTGTGTATATTCTGCACCAACTTCAATAATATTTTCGTTATTTTATGCTTTTTAGATAATTTACTTTGAAGTCGGTTTTTATTTTTTTTTAAATAGTTTATTTAACACTTTTTAGTGACTTATTTTACCAAGATAGGTATCAGCACTATCACGCAACTCGAACGTCTACATTACAGTAACGTACTGAAAACATAAAAAGTTTATATCTCTTAAACTACTGGACCGATTTTGATGAAATTTGTACTCTACCCTAAGTTGAAAGATACTCTAACTATTGCAAAAAGAATTTTTGAAATCGGACTTGTAGTTTCTGAGAAATCCGCGGACAAACCTACATACATACATACATACATACATACATACATACATACATACATACATACACTCGTGAAATTTGGTAAATTCGTTTAGAAGCCCACATAGACTAACATATATGAATATTACGCATTTTTATTAATATTACATACATACGCGTCGAATACAGAACCTCCTTTTTTGAAGTCGGTTAATGAAGTCGGTTAAAAAAGGTCCGAATGGGTGTTAGAGCCAGTTCTGGCCACATTTTTTACCCATTTGTGGCCACACACTGTGTGCCAGTTTTGGCCATTAGGAAATAAAGCGTCAACAAATTCAAAATCAACGTATCATTATTTAATAATAGTCGCTAAAAATGGCATAATCAACTATTACTTATTAGGTATTCAAATAATCTTCAACACACTAGACTAGACAGTCTAGTCTAGCTAGACTATAGCATAATATGTACATAGATCACAAGTATATAACTAGTCATTTGACTTACATTAGTATTATCGATGGAACCAAAAGTAATCAATATATCTTAACTTTAGTAGAGTGAACCATCCATACAGGCCACAGGCCAGGGGGTCTAGGACGAGTTCCGGTAGTTTACGAGCTCGATCAAACTGTCAGCTTTCTCCATATATTTCACACCAGCGCCCCTAGTGGTAACTATCAAGAACTAGTAAAATGTACGAGCAAAAACTGTCAGTTTGATCGAGCTCGTAAACTATCGGATTTCGTACTAGACCCCCAGATCTACAATTTTCCTATTTTCCAGATTTTATTTAATTTTATACAAACATTAGGTTGTTTATGCATATAAAGCCATAATATGGTAGTTGCGCATACCTCGCGCACGCGTTTTTTTTTATCAAGTTTACGTAGTTTGTACATATGATCGGCTAAAAACCTAGTTTTTATACAAAAGTCGACGATAAATATTAAGTGGCCAGAATTGGAGATTCTACGTGTGCCACTTTTGGCCATCGACTTGGGCGAAGATGGGAAATTACATAATTGTTGCCCCATTTGTGGCCATCGCTTTTAACTTTACTTCTCGTACGAATGGCGAGCAAATGACTAAAATACTGCTTAGATAATATGATTTTAATGCAATATGAAAAATAACATTATAAAAAAACCTAAGATTCCAGAGACAATAACTGATTACATTACCACTGTCCCTTACTGTTTTTGCAAAGAAATGAACACGTTTCATGCACATCGACATTGTATGGCTGATAGAATCTCAGTTACGTTTGGTCATGGATGAATGAAGTAACAGCTAACAACTATATTAAGGTAGCCATGAGTCGTAAGTGTAACTGCCATATTCCATAGATCTGTTTAATTATCTGAACCTTGTAACACAGCTTTGAAATTAGAGGTGTAAAAGTAACGAAAAAATCACGTACCCGTATGTATTCGTTACTATACATTCAGTACTCGTTACTATCGTATCGTTATTCGTTACTTTCGTTTATTTCATACTATTACATAAAATTTATGAAATTTTAGTGGCAAAATTTTATGAAAACACTTTTTCACAAGTATATACTTTTTTTTTTACTGCATACTCTGTTAAAGAAAACTTTGTTTTGAATATTTGAAATTTTGACACCATAATGCGCGCACATCGGTCATTGAAACAGCGTATGTAACCATGATACGAAACATGCGAGTAACGAAAAGTATTCGTGAGTAACGTTTCGTTACTCGGTACTAGATGGCGTACCCGTTACTTAGTAACGAATACATACGGTTTGCTACAGCTCTATTTGAAATTGAAAATGGCCGAAATTGGGTCAGTGGCCAGAACTTGGTCACCTACTACAGTTTTTTTAGTAATCCTCGACAAACAAACTTAGTTTTGCGGTTGGGTTTCTTTGCTATTTGAGGTATTAGAGTTATTAGACGAATAGTAAAATAACTTTAGTATGTGTAAAGAAGTTACGGAACTCTCGGTGCGCGAGTCTGACTCGAACTGGATCGGTTTTATAATTTAATGTCGTTGGCTTTAGTAGAAAGCACAGACAAGTGGTAGAAATATTGCGATATTACTGGTAGCCCCGGGTAGCATCATCGAGCGATTGCGGCTAGCTTCATTACAATAAGAAGAGGGAGGGGAAAGGTACGCACTGCACTGACGGATGTTTTATTAGTTTTAAACACGTTTTAAAGCAAGTAAGCATGCGATGTATGCTAGTGATAGCGTTGATTTGGAGTGTGTGGTATAGTTATTGAAAAAGATAGTTATTTGCGTCTTTTTTAGTAACATAAAATGTAAACTGCCATATAAACAACTCAAGAATTACAAAGGTGAGGCAATTAGTGTGGATGTTGTTGTCTGAGCTCACTGATAAACTGTTTACGCGAAGTCTATTGAAGATCCAAAATTTTTTGTCTGCGACTTTTTTCTCTAAGTTCTGTGTTGCGAATTCGATTAGACCTATTGATTTATGTTTTTTTACGACTAATATGATTGTTTTGAATAGTTTTGTACCTCAAACGGAATTAGTAACTAATTTTATGTCATGTTTATCATTTTTTACTTGACGAAAATTGAAAATGTTAGGACTTCTTATAATTTTGGTTAAAATTGATTGTAACAGTTTACTTCTGGTTTCCTCGATGATGAACTACATTGCGTATCTATCGTTCTTTTTTGTGCCGTGGTGTTAGATTTTTAGAATAAACAAGAGATATAACATAGCTATTACAACTGTGTACCTATATACTTTATTTAATACATTAGTAGGAGGTATTTTAGGTAGGACCTATTTTGATAATATATCTCATAAATAATAATATATCTTATTCATATTATATTAATTTCATGTTCAATATAATAATCACAATAGGTGCCTACATAGGAACATAAATATATTAATATTCAATATTATACTTATGTATTTAAAAAAATGCTTGATTATAGAATCCACTATGAGGACCAGGGTACTCCGCTGCCGGCTATTCTCCACCCGAATATTGGCTGTATTCCTGCTGCTCCTTGGATTTGCTGCTTACTGCTACTATTATACTTCATCATCTCCAAACTACACTAAGCCAAGTAAGTGGACTATGTATTTAGATTATAATTTTTATGATTTTTTATTATACCATACTCAATGAAGAAACAGAAGCATTTACATCAGCCCTAAATAAATAGTGTGCATCATTTTTGTAAATGAGTAAAATGTGCCTTGGGCTTAATGAAATGTTGGGGATATAGGAATGTTTTTTTATTACAAAATTGTATTTAATTGATCGATGGAGCTATCACGCTCGACTCCTCACGTTTTGTCTAAAAGAATGTGACCATTGGCTTCGAGCTAGCCTAAACTGAAATTAAATACCCTTGTGGCAAGCTTTGTGACTCAGAAAGGTCGTTCACACAGATATCTTTTGGGCGACGGTGTTTTGGGAGCATCCGTATCTGTAATGTCGCAGTGGCCGTTTTGGTATTCATGGTCATGCAGAAAATGTGCGCGGAGGCATCCATCGACAACATCAATCCGAATTAACGGCAAGAATCTTGAAGTGCCGTGAACTTGTACCGTCGTCCAGTCGGCCAGGCATTTCTTCCTCACTTCGGGAGTCGTTCATTTATTTTGAAACAGCCTAATAGTCGACTGACGCTTCCGGGGTCATACTAGTAAATCTTGAAGATATCACCCGTAATAGTGTAACGTAAAGGGTCTATTCCCACTCATACGCAAAATACGCGCTTTGACATGGAGTTGCGGAAACCAGCCCGTGATACCAAGGGTGTTGGATCAATATTGGAGTCCGCTTAAATCTTTGTTTTATTATCTGACGGTAAACACGAACTTGCTTCTGAGCCTCTGTGAGATTGTGCGGTACAGCAGCGTAGCTATCCTCCTTTCATAAAGAGTCTTCTGAAACTTCCATGAACATTTCAATCTATAATTTAATAATGACACACGCCCGCACACCATCTTTCTCCCACCCAGGGAATCCAACCCACGACCTTTAGGGTGTCTTACCATGACACCAACAGGTCGGCCAATGCTGCTGAATCTCTTCATATGTAATACGCCTGAACTCTTTAAATTATTTTTCCACTAATTTCCACTGCCCGCACGTGTCAGCTGAATTAATCGTCAAAGATCGGCACTTTCTTGGCCCACCTACTGGATCATGCTTAAGTTCACGATAAAGCGTTAATCAATTGCTTTAAAAGGGCTTTTGTCTTTTAACGTTACTCAAAGTCTATCAAATAAACTCTTCTGGTTATGCTCGATTTGCAAAATCATACACGTAAATCATCACGCGATAATGGCCTTGATGCAGAGCAGACCCAGTTGGAGACTATTACGGAAAAATATCGAGAGACTTGCGGAAAACACAGTACTTTAATTTTGCTTACAAAAATAAATGTAGAGGCAAAAAAGTTGCATATTAAACAATTTTGTGTATTTCTCCGTGTGGAGGCAAATTTAAATTAGGAATGCCTGTACATATTTGTTCTCATATTCGAAATTATTTTATTTTAACTAGCCAGCAGTGTTAGCGACCCGCGTCAGCTTCACACAGGTGTAATTTATAAGATTCTGTTTTTTAATATTGTTTTTTTTATTTTTACATAACTTAATTGGGTTTTATATTAAACGTTAATTAAAAATTATCTAACTGACGGTGAAAACCGTGTGGTTTAGAGCGGATATACAGACTTAATGACGCGGAATGCGACTTTGTTGTATGCTAAGTAAAGATATAACCTAATTACTACTACTAACTGCCGGTCCCAATATCCTATCGTCCCCTAACTATAAGTTAAAATCATCGATTAAGTCATCGATATCCCGTGATAAACCTCCGAAATGAAGGGATAACTAGAACCCTGACAGACTGTCATTTGAACAATCAACAGTAAGTTGCTAATTAATATGTTATTATTGAAACGGAAATATTTTAACTTATAGTAAGGGATCGATAGGATATTGGGACCGTCAGTAAGTAGTTTCGAGAACTAGCGAGAATCGCTTTGTTAAAAAGTATTTGTTCGAGCGCCAATAGTTCGAGAGTGAAATGGGCAATTCCACCCGAGTTAAACACTCTACTTTTCATTTCGACTGTGAGGAAAGTAAAATACTACCCAACATTTTATAAAATTGGTATATTAAGAATAATCAGTTATAATTTAAATTAAAAAAGCTTTTAAAAATTAGAACAATTTGAAAAAGACAAATTTAATGTTTTGTCGGGCATAATTATTTATGTTTGTAATTATTTCAGAAACCTGCGTTTCTTTTTGGTTAGTTACATCACATTGATGTAATTCAATTATCTTTGACTCCGTGGCTAATCGTAACAATTAAAAATAAAACTTTCCGCCCTACAGATGAAAACACAATTTTCCACTCGGCTCGGTCCGTATTTACCCATGAACATGAAACTTTCCGTTGAAACTGTCTTTGTGCCAACATGGTGGTAATGTGGTATGGTATTTTGAACTATCTAGGACCATAATACCTCAATGCTATCAATCAAGAACACACGTCACCGCGCGCACCGTAATTGTGATGTACCTATTTAATAATACCGCTAATTGAGTCGTTATTAAGATAATCGTGTCCAGTGCAGTGTGGAAGGTCAAAGCAAAACGAGCACTTATCAACAAGCTCTAATCTCAATGTTGCAGTCCATATCTTGTTTTTTGTATAAGTACATCAGATTCAATCCTACCAATGTCTTTGGCTGGCCACCGCTCAGCCATCACTCCTGTGTTTATACATTTATTGTTCCGATCTTGATATTGTAAAGAAAACAGGATATAAGTGCCACAATCCGTCGGTAGTTGCAATATACTTGGCTGTACTCCAATATGAATCTCATAGGATCAGCGTTGTACATACATACAATATTAATTTAATTTTGAATGTATAATAGGTAAGACTGGATTTCTATTCTATTCTTGGTGGCTATAAATTTGGGCCCGGTATTCCTGGAACGCACTTCGACCCAGTTGGATCCATTGTGCATGCCCTAGCCCTTACTCTGTTTCTGGCGTATCGAAGAGCTCCCTCAGGTACGCAACGATCGCGCCAGCTTGGAGCTGTGCATAATCATTTGGCGTAGGATAGGCTACTCCCAGATGATGCAACCTACGTCTCGCAAGAGCGTCGCAGCCACACAATATGTGTCGCATTGACTCTTTTTCATCTTCGCAGAATCTGCAAATGTCACTAGTACTTAGCCTCATACTGTGTAGATGCTCGTTGGTGCCAAAATGTCCCGTAAGTCTACCCATCAGGTGCCTTATTTGTGATCTGTTTAGGTTTAATAATTTGACCCCACAGTCCACCCTTCCGCTAGAGAACGCTTTGGAGTGGTTAAGGCCTAACGCTGCCCTCCATTCCTTCATGTGTTCGTTTCTAGCATGTGCATACAATGCTTGGTGATATGTTCCATACGGAATCCCCACAAATGGTTCGGGGCCAACCAAATGTCTCTGTGAGCCGGCCCTCGCTAATCTATCTGCCTTCTCATTGCCCTCGACGCCTTCATGTCCAGGTACCCAGATAAGGCTGACATTGTGTCTTCCCAGGTTGTTCAAGCCTGTAACACCTTCTTTGACCAGTTTAGAAGCAACTCTGAAGGAATTCAGAGCCTTCAGAGCTGCCTGACTGTCGCTGACAATGCAAATGGTTTTACCCTTGACATTTCTCCTTTGCATTTTTTGATGCTGGCAATTATGGCATAGGTTTCCGCTTGGAATACCGATGCATATTGCCCCATGCTGTGACTGATACTACAGTCCTTGGAATAAATCCCTGCCCCTGTACCTGATTCCATTTTAGAACCGTCAGTGTACCATATGAGGTGAGTTCCACCAACCAGTTTGAGTCCCCTCGTCCACTCTTCCCTGGATGGTATATGTACTCGGTACCTCTTGTTAAACATGTACACTGGATTTATCCTATCACAGGGCATGTCCGTTAGATCATCATTAGATCATATGTTTTGTACAGGGCTTGTTACGATTCCAAACTCCTGCTTTTGCAAGTCTGTATAGCGACTTTCTTGCCTCTATTTGTATGTAAGTGTGAAGACTGGATAGTTAAAACCTACTGTCTTCTGGTTATGAATCGTTCTAAGAAGATTAGGAACAAATACCCCTGTCACTAATCAATCAGTGTTATTGACTAGTTATTCCTGTCAAAAAGTTATCACTAGCAGCGCGAAGTTAGGAACGAAGTAAATAATTTGTAATAGACTAGCCCTACTAGTAAAGGCAATAAACGGCTGCCGTCAATGTTTCACTCTGAAAATCCAATTAGCAATGAAACAGCAATATAACGACGACCGTAAAAAGTTTGCCAATTATTCTTTTTAACTTTCGATTTTATCACGTATCCAAGCATGCCATTTTTAATCACGTCAATATTGTGATATTACCTAGTTTTCGTACCTATCTATGAATAAGGCGATGCAATGCCATATGCAATACGGTAATATTAAAAAGCGTGTTAAAAATTGACAATTTATTTGTGTCACTCATGCGAGGGAATCTTTAGGGGTCTTATTACAGAACTTGACTCAAGTAGCTCTTAAACTGCATTCAACTGATCACTGCTTGAGCGGAGAATCAAGACTTGAGCACCCAACGTATTACAAAACAATCCTCAAACTCATATCAACTGAGTCGAGTCTTGAGTAGAGATTTTGATCTCTGCTCACTTGAGTTCTGAATATATAAAGCAACACTGCAATCAGTCTGTTTTCTATTACAAATAATTTCTGTTTTCTATTATTTATATTCTGTTTTCTATTACAAGTATCGTTTTACGCAAAACACCTATTTGAACATGCATGGAAACAAACAATAATCTTGTGCTTTGGCGCTTCTATAATTTAAGAAATTAAGTAAAATTATTCAACTTTATATAAATTGCTCTGCTTAAATGATATTTCTGGAAGTGATCAATTAATTAAAAGTAAAATACAATACCGGTAAATTTAAGGCTTGACCAACTAATTGACATCAAATGGCCTGCGCGTAACCTATAGCTTCATGGTAAACTGCAACCCACAGACTATTAAATTAGCAACCTGTGCTGTGGGCGGTCATGTCGTCTGGGTATCTTATTTTCGCTTCGGCCGTTTATAGAACCGGAGTTTCGGAACTGATTCTGTACGAGGCTTTTAATTTACTTGTACGGAACTGGTTCCGATCGAGGCTTTTAATTTACTTGTACGGAACTGGTTCCGATCGAGGCTTTTTATTGTATTTGACTATGAAGTTGAGCCAGTAACTTGGATACCCTCGCCAGTATATTGGATACTGCAGGTTGTGATAGATGAAACAAGTCACCAAACACAATTTGTAAAAGACGGAGTAAATTTTTGTGAATCTAGTATGGGTTCTGATAATTTACGAGCTCAATCAAACTGTCAGTTCTTTCTTGTACATCTTACAAGTTTTTGATAGTGACCGCTGGTGTGAAATGTACGGAGAAAACTGTCAGTTTGATCGAACTCGTAAATTATTAGAACTCGTAACAGTCCCCCAGTATTTGGAGCTCAGGAGCGCTATAGGCAACCGACGCTGGTCTGGCTGAACCTACATTATTTTTTAATATATTTACTTCCATGTTATATTTGTTTATCTTGCGCATCCCTCAATATATTTCTCGGGATTCTAATATTAAAATAATTAAATCTATTGTCATAGTAATCGATTGCTTCGGAAATATCCTTTTTTACTTGCGAAATCTCTACTCAAGCGTGGTCTCGACCACACTTAGGACTTTATATACGAAAACAAAGATCAAATCTCGACTCAAGCAGAGATTTTGAGTTGATTACGATTCAAAAATAAAGGAATCGGTATTCGACACTCAAGTAATGTTCTAAAATAAATCATTAACGTCATCACGCACTAACAATGCTCAGGTGATTCTTGTTTGACTTGACAGTGCTCAAGTAAGGTTCTAAGGTAAGGTAAGTAAGGTGTCCTTATTGCCAATCACCTTCCGTTTCTCGTATTTTTTAGCCGGCTGTAGAGGAGCTTCCCGACGAACATATTGTTTCATAATTAGAGAAAGCCCTTTCTGTATTTCCCAATAAGTTATTTAGTTTTGTCAATCAGCGCTCCGAGGCGCACGGTAGGTACTAGAGTTGCGACATGACGTCACATGGAAACTAGTTTGACGGCTTGATGTACGCCGTTTCTAGTTTCTAAATCGATTTTCCACCAAAGACTTTTCTATTACTGTTAACAATTCTTGTGCTGACCGAAATTATATTATTATAATCGAGTTCGTCTCAGATTGTGGGTGTTATCAATCAAATCAACCAAGAAAACCAGACGCCGCCACACAATAAATACACACATTATGTGTACGCAGTTACATTGTGTTGGCTAATATTAATTTCTAATCCAAAATGTTGGGAATTTAAATTTAATAGACCAAGCGTCTAAAACATCAAGGAATTCCTAAAGATTTTGTTTTAACATCAGTTTATAATATATCAACATCAGTTAATATTGAATAAATTTCGGATAACTAACAATCCTAATCTTCAGATATCTGTCAAATACTCGTCTGTAAAGCGGAAGATATTTTATTAAATAAAGTAACAATTTGAAATGTTTATTCTTATAATATAACGACAATCCATAAATCTTGGGCTAAAATTTTAAATCAAAATCGGATTTTAACTCTGCATAATCGTTATCGACAAAGACAAACAAACATTAATTTCTCACAATTCCCATACTGCAGAGGTCATCCTCTGGACCATAGCTGAAATTTTCACGGCCCGCCCTTTCACTTTGTATCCAATAGCTTTGTACCCAACTTATGAATTCTTGCGTTTAGTGACTAGCATTTATGACAATGGATTTTTCTTTCGAAAGCGTCAATAGTCTCACCTCACCCTGCGATCTCTCTACGCCCCCTCACGGGACAGGTTGGGAAGTCCAGTTTTTAATCGAGCAGCGCAAGCGGTAAGTACTGAAAACGTGACAACGTAACGAAGCTGTGATCAACAGTAGGTAGGTAGGTATATTTACTTTGCAATGTAGCACAATAATATAAAGTTCCACGAAGCGATAGTGATATACGACTTACAACAAATAACTCGGACACTCAATAAGTTCGGTATGCCCTTAAATTATAGAATAGAATATTTAGATGATGGTGTGTACCTATCAATGTATATAATACTAAATACCAAAGATATTTAACTACTTAGGACTGGACCGGCCTTAGCGAGCAGTAGAAATGTACCCACTACGTACGGCAAATAATATTTTCATAGAAAGAATTCCTAATTACAATGACAATATGACTTAATGAGGCTACAGTTTATTTTCATATATGTACTTATATCTATCTACATATAAGTATTTTATAATATTTACTGAAGAATTAAGTATTAAAAATTATGACAGTTTTTGTATGGGAACATCCTAAACCTACGTCCTAAATTTCATCTCTTTGCCTATTATTAACAAACATAGTTGGCCACGTTGGGTAGTAATTAGTAGAATTCTCAGTTAATACAGAAATTTCCGGCCCTCTGAAGTTAGTTGGACCACAGATGGTTGGACGTAGAATTTATTTACATGTATATTTTTAAAAACCTTTTATAAACCAACGTCGTTTAATTTTTGTAATACAAAAATTAAAGATCTTTTTTTTTCATTTAACCTAGTGACGAGAGAAGAAAGACGTTCGCCTGATGGTAAGCGACACTCCTACTTATAGACAGCTAAACTGCCGCTCGTCACCCGAGGCATCACCTAGTTATTAAGTCTCATGAGCCCATTTAACCGGCTACGGCTACCTTACACACCAATGTTTACACACTTCTGCTTGGTGGCAGAATATCTGACACTGCGGTGGCGGTGGTACCTAGCCGATCTCTTACACAAGGCACATATTACCTAGTAGTAGTATGCTTTTCAGTGAATTGTTAGGTGATAATTTCCTTTTGTTACTCTAACGAATACAATTCGACCATACATAAATGGACAAAGTTGCGTGGTGTAGATGACGGTCAAAGTCAATATCAACGCTACCACTGGTTCGTAACTGGTGGGCTAAATTGAGAGCAGGATGTAGGTACCGTAAAATGAAGACACTACAATTGACTCTGATTTTAAAAATTCTCGATCGTTCTTTTGAAATATTGTAATTGGACTACGCAATGTAAGATTTCGAAACTGTACCTACTAACAAAGTTTAATGATTTCTGAATACAAAATATACTCGTGAGAAAAATTACAATGTCGTCGCAGTGCCACAACGCTTTTGTCAAAAGTCTTAAGAGCACCGCAATTGGAAGCCTTTGATCTGGCTAGTAAAAGCTTTTAAATTCGATTGCCAGCCTTTTTTAGGCTTTTACCTAAGTTCTGCCAACATTGTTTCGAGTTTTCCATTCACTTTGACATAATTATAAATATTTGCAATTTCCTAAATAAATGTTCTCACATCGAGTTAAATTCAAACAATGGGAAAGTTCCGCGTTTAGCCCTTTTGTTGGGTGTTTACTCGTTTGAACTTAGTACATACATAAACATTTTCTGACACAGAATAGGTACATGATTTATTATTACTACTTTTTAATTTATTCTCGAGGGAATATGAAGTAAATATTTGTTAAATTGAATAAATTCGAAGCTAAAGAAGAGGTTACAGTTTATTTTAAGAAAGTTATATATTAGATTTATATTTAATCCGTTATTAAACATAGGCATGCTAAATATCATACTTAAATTACGCAAAAGTTATTTGAGTATTTTTACATAATAATAATATTCTGGGACAATCCACACACGATCATCTGAGCCCAAACTAGGCAGAGCCTGTACTATGAAGACCAGACAACTGATACTAATACTATATACTATTTTTTGGAAATACATACTTATATAGATAAATAACACCCAGACACTTGGCGGGAATCGAACCCACGACCTATTGGGTGGCAGCCAGGGTGTCTAACCACTAGACCAACAGGCTCGTCCACATAGTTATTTATGGGTGCTTTTACAAATATTGGGATCCCATTAGCTTCATCCTTCATTACCCAAAAGTGTCACTCCTCTTTTATGGAGAGCTTTGTTTTGGAAAAATAACAGGCTTATCGAATCCTTTATTTCTTGTAATCAGAAACTGTAGTGTCCCTGCTTCTGTATTTCATATAACGCTCTTTGTTACATTGTTTTCATCATTAGCAGCCGACAGACGTCCACTGCTGAACAAAGACCTCCCCCTTAGAAGGGAGAGGCTGCCATAGTCCCCACGCTTGGCAGGCGGCTTGGGGATTACATTGTTTTATTGTTACTATAATACATTAATTTATAACCAACACAATAGACTGTTAATGGGGGTTAGTATCTAATTGGGGTAAATATAAATACAAGCCTAAAACCATAAACAGCATAAAACCATATTATTATTAAAGCAGTAAGTTTCTACGAAAATGCGTATTAATGTACATACAAATGAATACATATGAATTAAGTTTGTATAAGCACATAAACTTATAATTACTTGACACAACTAACTAATATTAGCTCTTACTTATCGGCTATCAGAAATAAAGGAGACTGGCTTATATCTACGGTACATTTTATTCATTCCTCTATGTCTGGGGCCGGGGCTTTTTAAATGTTTAAATTTATACTTGTTAAATTTATACATTCAATTTCGCTTAACATAATAAAGAAAATTGTATCGAAATTTGTTCAGCCGTTTTTACGTGATGCACGAACTAATTAACAGAACGAACGAATAAATGTAATAATACAATGGCAAAAATACAGATGTGCGTTTTGGGGTTTCCAATAATGTGATAAGTATCTCTGCTCTGTGCTCTTTTGATCCCTGTAATGGATAAAGAGTTTATATTTTCCAAGTAGGTACATAAATAATATCTTGGAGGAATATAGTACATATATACATAGTTTACCTACTTCGGTTTTCCCATCCTATTATAATGTGGGTGGTCTTCAAGGCTAGAGTGAATTGGCTTTTAATAAAGCTTGTGTGATTGACCCATACATTATCGATAGCTTCGCCGCTTTCCATCAGGTAGTATTGCAGTTAAACACTAGCATATAATGACTATGTATGTGTGTTGTAGATTTCTTGGGTGGTTTGTTTTCTTTTTTACGGGGGGCGGTTCATTCAGTGTTTTTGCCATGAATACTGCCTCGAGTGTGTTCTTGTATTTCATTTACATGAAATATATGTACTTAAATATATTTCATTTGATATCTGCGTATTCTGTTTTAAGCTGAGCCTTTGCACTGTCTTTGATTTATCACATATCGTAGAAATATTTCTACCTCATTCTATGAGCGTGTTGCGCAACTATCGTCTGAGGAAGTAATTACCGGTTACATTTGCTGCTCATTCTGTTAAGGTGACTGAGCTGCTATGACTGCTTCCGCGACAGATACATTGCGATCATTAATGCGATCGTAAATGCCTGGTATGCCTCAGTACATAGTTTAATTACCCATAATTAACCAGTTCAAAATAAACCCTCGTGGGTTTCGTCGATTTTATTAGAGTTAATTTATTTTTAACTTTTTAGTTCATTTTATTAACAAATAATAAAAGCTTGTTTTTAATAAAGGTTTTTTTTCTTTAATTTTATAATCGTATCACACGAGTGTATTAATACCTAATTATGTGCAGTTTCATAAACTACTTAATAACAATTTTAAACCACCAAACTACAATAGAAATCTACGCTTTTTTACATTATTCATTTATAATAATAAATAATGTGTTAATATTGTTAATAAACAATATTAATACACTTAATTTTATCGATACTGTCTTTCTACTATCTTTTTGATTGCTTCGGATTCGGTTGCGGTATAATAATATTCAATTGTTTTATTGATCCATTTGATTGTATTTATTCAATTAAATTTTATTTGAATACTACTTACAATTTTTCGGTTAATGGTTGGTTTTTCGGTGTAGATAAATTTAACCATGCTAAAGTTTAAGTTCAGAAGTTTAGTCTATTGCATTTACTTCACTTGAGTCTTATATATTGCGGCAAACTAAAAGTTTCCGGAATGAATAAGAAAAAAATACTATTAAAGGTCAAAAATTAATTTATTGTTTCTTAAAATATTCTCCCTTTGCGTTCAAAATTGGTTTAATCGCATGAAAATGTGCATTACATTTTCATGCGATTAAACCAATTTTGAAAACTTTTGTGCCACTCCTCCGGTGACCTCAGAAACGTGTTTTTCATACTCTTCGACAGCCTCTTCTGGTGACGAAAATCTTTGACCGCGCAATTGGTTCTTAATTTTTGGGAACAGAAAAAGTCACAACGTGCCAGGTCGGGGCTGTATGCAGGATGGCTCAGAAGTTCTACGTTTTTCACCTTCAAAAATTCGTTTGTTTGTCTGGCCGTGTGTCGTGGTGCAAGATGATACGCCGTTTCCGGTTATTTTTACGGAGTTCGTCAATAATTTCCGGAAAACAAATGGTCATGTACCAGTCACTATTCACAGTACAACGATTCTCTAAAGCAACAGTAGCCACGTGTCCAGTTTTATTAAAAAAAACCAATCATCCGCTTAGATGCACTTTTCACGCGCGCCGCTTTGGTTGGCTTCGGCTCATCTTGAAAGACCCATACGCTCGATTGCTGCTTTGTTTTGGGATCGTAACAATAAATCCGTGTTTCGTCACCTGTTACTATGTCCCACACCAAATTTGACGCACCTTCGTTGAATCTGGTAAGCATGGAACTGCACCAAGTGACGCGGTCCGTTTTTGAGCATCGGTCAAATTGTGTGGGATCCACCGTGAGCACAGCTTTCTCACACCCAAATGTTTGTGTAGGATTGATTGTATTTGACTCATGCCTATGCCTGCAAACCAGCTATAAATAGTCGTCTTGCATGGTGCTTCATCGCTAAAAGCAGATTGAAGGCGAGCGATGCTCTGTTGAGCTGTCAAATTACACTTAAAATCGTAGAAATTCAAACTACGAAAATTTTCCCGAGTTAAATCCATGTTAATGTAGACACACGCTTTTTAAAATGGCGCCACAATGAAAAACAATTGACAGTCAGATGAAACAAACTGCATTCTACAGCCAAAGAGTTCCATTTTAAAATGTTGTAATTACTTTAAATTATTAAAATTATTTTAAATTATTACATTATTTTTAAATATTGTTTCTGCAAGTGGCCAGTTCCGGAAACTTTTAGTGTGACCTATGTAAGTGGTACATAGTATAATAAATGATTAGGTTCTCTTTATCTTTACTTATTACAATGACCAAGCAAGACACGTTCATTCCAGGAGACTGGTCCCCGGGAGACTGTTATTGAACGAGGGGAAACTAAAATAATAGTGCAGTGAAAGCTTTGAGAACCCGTATTTCACTTTATCCGCTTTTCTGAGATCTTGTTTGCAATGAAAACTAATTAGATGCCTTTCCTTGAAGCTTTAAAGATGAAGTTTATACATATTGCTTTTGCTTTGCTTTAAGAGTCATCAGAGCTATATGATCTTTATTTATTTTTACATAATTGCAATACAGAGGACCCGGTATCTCTTAAAGCAAGGGTCACGTAGTACGTTCAAACTACATAGGTATGTAAGTACATATACTTTTTAAAGCAAGGCTAATTATTTTAATAAACATTCACATAATTTCGATAGTGGGTTACGGTACCAGTACCTTGTTATAACACTTCAATAAGTTCTACCTAATCTTGTGGCCAATACCGCGCGAAACATTTTCAATGTCTTTAAAATAAACACAAGCAATTTATTATTCAGTTGGAAGGTAAGCTATGTTTACCTTTGTCAAGTGCTCTCTATCTTCGATATACCTACTCCGACCATAGGTTATGCAAAGTATTTGAAAAATCAGAAATGTAAACGTAAAACATTTCGATATATTATTGGTCGCTAATCTATATTAATAAAAGAGCAGGGTGTTTTCTAGGAATCACGATACAGCAAAAACCATATAACGTACAATCTTGAAATTTGGAACCAACATTATTCAAATAGTCTAGGTGAACAATAAGAACGGATTTTTCGAAATTCCATACCTAAGTGGGTCAAATGGGCTCCCAAAGTTTGTATGGAAAAAAAAACTTTTTTCGTCGCACGGACATGAAACTTTGTCAGTGTACTAAACAAAATAAATAAAGAAACACGTATATCACCCTTTTTGAAATTCGTCCCTTATAGGGATTTTAGCCTGGTTTTTGAGTATGCAATGCGGAAAAAAAATTTCATACAGCATTGTTGAAACTTTGCGAATACATTAATCAAATTATAGCAATCCAAGAGCAAATAATATTTTTTTTTAAATCAACTCCTAAAGGGGTCCAATTGGGGTCCAAAATATGTTTTTCAACCTACGGTCATAAGACTTAATTTATATATTATACACAAGAATCTAAGAAACCTATTTCCGGCGTTTTTCAAAAAACAACCCCTAAGGTCATTTTAAGGGGTTGGAAAGTTTGCACAAAGAAGGATTTCCATATCATGCTATGATGCAGCTAGAGTAACGAAACTCAGTAAATAAACTCAAAACAACAATTGAACAAACTAATTTTGAGCATTTTTGTAAAATCAACCCCTAAGTGGGTCAAATAGGTTCTCAAAGTTTGTATGGAAAAAAATTGTTTTTCGTCACATGGACACGAAACTTTGTCACTGTACTAAGCAAAAGAAATTAAGAAACACGTGTATCACAACTTTTTGAAAATCGACCATTTATGGGGTTTTAACATGGTTTTTAGTATGAAAAACGAATAAAAGAGTTAATGCTGCATAGATGAAACTTCGTGAATGCGTTTATTAAACTATAAAGCAATCTATGTGTAAATAATATATTTTTTATAATCAACTCCTAAAGGGGTCCAATTGGGGTCAAACAATTTTTTTCAACTTACAGTCATAAAACTTAATTTATGTATTTCACACAAGAATCTAAGAAACATATTTTCAGAATTTTTCGAAAAACAACCCCTAAGGTCATTTTAAGGGGTTGGAAAGTTTACACAAAGAAGGATTTCCATATCATGCTATGATGCAGCTAGAGTAACGAAACTCAGTAAATAAACTCAAAACAACAATTGAACAAACTAATTTTGAGCATTTTTGTAAAATCAACCCCTAAGTGGGTCAAATAGGTTCTCAAAGTTTGTATGGAAAAACAATTTTTTTTCATCACACGGATATGAAATTTTGTAAATGTACTAAGACAAAGAAATTAAGAAATACGTGTATCACAACTTTTTCAAATTCGACCCGTAAAGGGGTGTTAGCATGGTTTTTTAAGTATGTACCGCGGATAAAATATCATGCTGCATTGATGAAACTTTGCGAATATATGTATCAAAGTAAAGCAATTATTTTATAAATAAAAATTTTTTGAAAATCAACTCTTAAAGGGGTACAATTAGGGTCCAAAAATTTTCTTCGACCTGCAGTCATAATACTTAATTTATTTATTGCACACAAGAATCTAAGAATTCATTACCAATTCAATCCATTACCGGCATTTAGCGAAAAAGAACCCCTAAGTTCATATAATGGTGTTGGAAAGTTTACACGTAGAACGATTTCCATTGAATGTTATAATGCAGCTAGAGAAACGAAACTCGGTACATAGACTCAACAAAACAATTTAACAAACCGATTTTCAGCATTTTCCTAAAATCTACCCCTAAGTGGGCCAAATGGGGTATCAAAGTTACTATGGAAAGAAATCAGAAAAAAACCTTTATCGGTGTACTGATAAAAAACTACATGTATCACATTATTTTTTTAAATCAACCCTTGAAGTGGTTTTAGCATGGTTTTTAACCCCTAAAAGGGATTAATTGGGGTCCAAATCATGTTTTTCACCCTACGGTCACAAGACTTTATGTATTGCACATAAGAATCTAAGAAACCTGTTTCCTGCATTCATCAACAAACAACCCCTGAGGTCAATTAATGGTTTCAAAGTTTGTATTCAGAAGGATTTCCATTTAAGTTATAATGCAGCTACAGTCACAAAACTTGGTAAGTAAACTCAACACAACAATCTAACAAACTAATTTTCAGCATTTTTAACCGATTTCAAAAAAGGAGTCACCATTTTTGATTTTTTAGGAACTGCTTATTCGTAAGTAATATTTTTTTATGGGACCCAACCAGTGGAGCGGCCATTGCCAGAGTCATGCGCGTACATACATAGAAAACAAATTGTACAGACGAATTGAGAACCTCCTCCTTCTTTGAAGTCGGTTAAAAAACCATTAAACTGTAATGTTCTCCATTACATTACTCTGACAAATATGAACTGATGATTCTTTTTATTCAAGAGAATAAACTACTGTAATGATTTCATGCAAACTTCATTAGGACCGGATAAAGTGTTCCTGAAGAAAATATACACAGTAGGTACTATCGCGGACACGAACGGTATACCAGTTTTCAATCAAAATCGTTTAAACAACTTTACGTGCGCTTACCCCGCTCGCACGTATTTTGGGCCGACTCATACAAGCGCTTGTAGTCCTAAAGATGGTACACCGATCGTGACCGCGAAAGTACGTCAACGCCAACTTCAATAACATTTAAATTATTTTATGCTTTTTAGTGTTGTTGAAGTCGGTTCCTTTTTTTGTTGTGTTGTGTGCAATGTTTTATTCGCAAATCAACCCGTGGGACAAATGAGGTATCAAAGTTTGTACGTAAAAAAATTTTTTTCAGGGACACGAAACTTTGTCAGTGTACTCATCAAATAATTGAGAAACACGTCTAACACATTTGTTTTGAAAATCCCCTTAACGGGGTTTTAGCACGGTTTTTGAGTATCAAACGCGAAAAAAAGCATGTTGCACTGATGACACTTTGCGGATACATTCGTAATATTGAAGTAATCCATGTCATTATTTTAAATTAACCCCTAAAAGCTGAACGCTTTTGAGTTCCCAAAAATATTTTATTCCTACAGCCACACGACATATTTTATGTATTGCATACAAGAATCTAAGAAACCGTTTCCGGCATTCTTCGAAAATCCCTAAAGTTTGCGAGAAAAAAGTTCTCTATTTAATGCTATTATGGTAACGAAACTCAGTGAATGAACTAAACAAAACTACTGAATAAACTAAATTCCAGCATTTTTCTAAAATCAACCACTAAGGGCATCTTCCAATAAGGTTACCAAATGGTTTCACTTAACAACCTCGTAAGTTTTTTAATGGAATTGCAAAATAAGTACAGTATCTTTTTAAATAAAGAAGTAAAAGTTTAAGAAATGGGCGCTATGATAGCTTACACAAAAATACAGGCTACATATTATACTTGATACCTATTAGATCAGAGTTACTAAAAGTGTGAACAATATTGAAATCGATCGTCCGAAGATCGGACCAACAATAATAACTAAGAAGACCTGAGGGTACACCAGCATAATTATGACCTATGGACGTTCAACATCTCATTTCTGCCGTGACCATAGGTGCTGCAAAGCATTCGAAACGTCGGGATGGTAAAAGCTAAAATAAACCGCGATTAAATCCGTAAAAGTAGTTCGATTTCAATGTGAAGCATTCGCGTAATTATAAGACAGCATTAGTGTAAACAATATTTTAAAAAACCTCGATCCATAATTCAAAACACGTTTGAGTAACAAAGTGAACGCGGGCGAAGCCGCGGGCTACAGCTAGTAAAGATGATAAAATAATAACGTGATATTGCTTAGTCTAGCGAATACCATCGGATAACTATTTCTATATATGAAACATCGTCAGCGTGACTGAAATAGCTACATTGCATACCATACGGACGCTAAAAGGTATTTGTAATTATGATGTTAATAAAATAATGTACGTTGGCAGTTGTAAATAATGTATGTTATGTTGGGAGTCCTTACACAATTTATTATATATCACTAGGGACCGGATTTATATGTATTTAAAATTCCAAAATATGTACATAAAAAAATATGGACTAAAAAAACGATAATATGGACTAAAAAGCGAAAATATGGAAAATATGGAGTTAAAAATAACCATAAGTTTCAGGTACGAGTATATGGCGGTTCTTTTCAGTATTTGTGTTGTTGCAGTACACGGATCTTATGTTTTGTAACCCCCAATACAAAAAAGTACACTTATGTCTCTCTGTGGCATCGTAGCTTCCTAGCGAAGCGAATGGATGGATGAAAATTCAAGGTCGTTCTGTTTGGTCAAAATAAGGCTTGGCACTGGCTGAATAATCTTTCAACATCGCTGTATTTTTTATTTTTTTTTGCGGAATGATAGACGCTGTTGGCCGCAGATGGCCATTACAGCTTCACCGGACAATAGGAGGCGAGAGCTTAAAGCGCTCTAGCCTTAACGGCAGAAGTAGCGACGAGCTCAAGGGCACCTCAGGGAGGCACGGCCTCCGCTTGGGCTGTCGCTTAAGAGAGGGCTGAGTTTACCACCGGTTCACAACACGCCCCCACTGAGAAGAACCGGCAAGAAACTCAGTGGGGTGATGCACGTCGTTGAGGTCGCATACGTACGACCCTTCGGCCTCGCCGGCGAGACCGGTATCTGATAGCTAGTGTAGCATACGGTTGTAGCATTCGGCGCATCCCGGTCCAATAGGATCGTCATGGGGTCAGGAGGGTCGAGCAGTACGTGCCGTGGTCTGCGGCGCGATTCAGAAGGACTGGGGGCGTAATCGGCGGCGGCGCGGATTAAACTGTTCGCCTAACGGGACGCGGATTCAAAGTAGCGTTTCGACGCTTCTTTGAGGAACTTACGAAGGGGATCTAACTTGAAATCGGAATGCAGATCTACGTTCCGCATGTACCACGGGGCTCCGACGGCACGTCGGAGGAAACGATTTTGGATAACCTGGAGGCTATCGATACGGGTGCGGGTGGCGTGCGCGAAAACTACACTCGCGTAAGTCATGATAGGGCGAATGCAGGCTTTGTATAATGGTCAACTTATTTCTAAGCGACATTTTACTCCGCTTGCAGAGAAGGGGATACAGGCGACCTAATACGAAAGCCGCTCGATTGCGGACGGACCTAATGTGCGGGCCGAAAGTCATGGCGGAGTCCAAGGTGACTCCGAGGTACTTAACCTTCCTAGTCCAGGGGATAGGGCGATTGAATAAGGATATTGGGGCTAGTCGTCTGCTGGGCCGAAGGCTCCGCGCGGAGAACATATTGGCGGGTCCCCGGGAGAAGACCACCGCGGCACTCTTCTCCGGGTTCACCTCTATGCGCCACGTACGGCATCATTGACCCAGGGCGTCGACTGCGGCTTGAAGAGCACGCGTCAAATAGGACATGTTCCTGGGAATAATACAGAGCGGTGTCATCCGCGTAAAGGGCGAGTTGGACTATGTTCGAACGAGGAATGTCGTTCGTGAACAGGCTGAACAAGAGGGGAGAGAGCACGGAGCCCTGGGGGACTCCGGCCTGTATAGGATGGGGCGAAGAAAACGTACCTTCGACCCGGTATAGAAAGGTACGATTCGAGAGAAAGTCTCGTATGATGAGTACGAGCCTATCGGGGACTCCTAACTGGAAGAGCTTGTATATCAAGCCGTTGTGCCAGACCATGTCGCAGGCCTTGGCAACATCGAAGAATACAACATCGCTGTATGTGACTGGCCTCCTGTTGTAGCCTCATTGGCGCAGTGGGAAACCGCTTGCTTTGCAAACGCGAGGTCGCGGGTTCGATTCTGACAGACCACTATTCGCGAGTGATTTTTAAAGGTGTATTTTTAAGGTGAATACGGGTAAAGTACAACAAATTCAGCGCCGATAGCTTACTGTAATAACCCGTGACTGCGATGTGACACGTTTATAGAATAACTAGCTGACCCACGCAGCTCCGCCCGCGCTGTGTTTACGTTAACTAAACTTTCATTAAAATACATTCGCATAGAATACAAAACCTCCTTTTTTAAAGTCGGTTAAAAACTTGTACCCACTTTGTACTTGCCCTCCGAAGCACGGAGACGTTTAGTTCAAATGGCGTTAAACGGTCACCCATCTATTTAATGACCTTACCTAACGTTGCTTAACCTGATCGATTTCCAAACATTGTTAACAACTGTCTATGAGTGTTTCCATACAAATATTTATTATAATTATATTGAAAAATTGTTAAAATCGGAGCAAGCGTATAACCAAGTACACATTTTGACTTTAGTCCCCTCTCCCAAGGGAACCGTGCCGAATGTCGGGATAAAAAGTATCCTATGTCCTACCTCGGAGTATTAACTCAAATCATGCCAAGTTTCGTTTCAATCCATCCAGTAGTTTCAGCGTGATGCTCAGCCGAGATACAGACATACAGACAGACAAAAATAAAAAAAAAATACATTTTTGGCTTTAGTATCGGTTATAGAATGCCCTCCAAACATCATTTTCAAATTATCTTCAATGTACAGAATTGGACCTGTTACAGTTTTATTATAAGTACTAGCTGACCCACGCAGCTCCGCCTGCGCTATTTTTACGTTAACTAAACTTTTAATAACAGACATTCGCATCGAATACATAACCTCCTTTTTTATAGTCGGTTAAAAACTGGGACCCACTTTTTACTTGCTCTCCGAAGCACGGACCCGTTTAGTTCAAATGGCGTTAAACGGTCACCCATCTATTTAATGACCTTACCTAACGTTGCTTAACCCGATCGATTACAAAACCTTGATAACAACTCTCTATGAGTGTTACCTTACTGATATTTATTATATTATAAAGAAAAATTTATAAAATCGGACCAAGCGTATAACCAACTACCCATTTTGACTTTAATACCCTGTCCCAAAAGAACCGTGCTAGATTTCGGGATAAAAAGTATCCTATGTCCTACCTCGTAGTAAGATCTCAAATCATGCCAAGTTTCATTTGAATCCATTCAGTAGTTTCGGCGTGATGCTCAGCCGTGATACAGACAGACAGACAGACAAAAATTAAAAAAAATACATGTTCGGCCTCAGTATCGGTTATAGAATGACCTCCAAATATAATTTTCAAAATATCTTCAATGTACAGAATTGGACCTGTTACAGTTTTATTATAAGTATTGATAAATATTTTGCTCATTCGTAAATTGTTCCTACCCCGTATGAACATTTTTTTTTGTGATTTACCTACGCTTATCGGTAAGTACTTTGGTTCGTATACATCTATTTGCTACCCTTTTTACTGAAATATATTCATTTAGTAGTAAAAATATGGACTTTTCTTTGAAATATGCCAAAATGTGGAAAAATATGGAATATTAAAATTGCATTTTCTCATTCCAAATGTCATGATTCGTGAAGAAAACAACATACGGAGCAAGAACTATTGAAATTAAAAATATGTATTTACATATAAATCCGGTCCCTATATATCACTAGGGACCGGATTTATATGTATTAAAAAATCCAAAGTATGTACATATAATATGGACTAAAAAATCGAAAATATGGCAAAATATGGAGTTAAAAATAGCCAAAAGTTTCAGCTGGGTATATGGCAGTTCTTTTCAGTATTTCTATTATTGCACTATAATTGGTCCGTTATTGTTTTACGAATGAATGTTCCGTCTGATATCACGTATTTGCTATTAATAAATATTAGTAATAAACTATTTAAAAAAAAAAACGACTTCAAAGTAAATTATCTAAAAAGCATAAAATAACGAAAATATTATTGAAGTTGGTGTTAGCGTACCTGCTGTGTATATTCTGCACCAACTTCAATAATATTTTCGTTATTTTATGCTTTTTAGATAATTTACTTTGAAGTCGGTTTTTTTTTTAAATAGTTTATTTAACACTTTTTAGTGACTTATTTTACCAAGATAGGTATCAGCACTATCACGCAACTCGAACGTCTACATTACAGTAACTTACTGAAAACATAAAAAGTTTATATCTCTTAAACTACTGGACCGATTTTGATGAAACTTGTACTCTACCCTAAGTTGAAAGATACTCTAACTATTGTAAAAAGAATTTTCGAAATCGGACTTGTAGTTTCTGAGAAATCCGCGGACAAACCTACATACATACATACATACATACACTCGTGAAATTTGGTAAATTCGTTTAGAAGCCCACATAGACTAACATATATGAATATTACGCATTTTTATTAATATTACATACATACGCGTCGAATACAGAACCTCCTTTTTTGAAGTCGGTTAAAAAAGTTACGAGTTGAAGTATTTTGATTAAATAGGTACTTTTACATAAGTTTATTTCTAATTGCAAGTGATATAAGTATATTTTGCAGTTGTGAGGAAAACAAGGATGTAGGACTGTAAAAGCTGTTTTATATCATACATGACAACAACCATATGCAAAAATAATGGGAGCGGGATATTTCGTTTAAGCGTTGTGTCTGCGTGATTGAGTTATTAGCTAGTGGGTGATTCCTATGAGTAAATCACCTCAATCATACAGATTTGCGAAGCGCTTTGCCTGTCATGTGTATTTCTATTACCTACACATTCTATTTATAAAAATGTAAACGAATGTGATGCTAATACTATATACTTATATTAGATTAAATATTTAATAATTCTGTACCTATATAAATAATGTCGAGAATGCTACTATAATAAATTGTTGTAAATACTTAATAAAAATGTTTACGTAAATAAACTATTTTCAAAAAAATATAAACCGACTTCAAAGTAAATTATCTAAAAAGCATAAAATAACGAAAATATTATTGAAGTTGGTGTTAGCGTACCTGCTGTGTATATTCTGCACCAACTTCAATAATATTTTCGTTATTTTATGCTTTTTAGATAATTTACTTTGAAGTCGGTTTATATTTTTTTGAAAATAGTTTATTTAACACTTTTTAGTGACTTATTTTACCAAGATAGGTATCAGCACTATCACGCAACTCGAACGTCTACATTACAGTAACTTACTGAAAACATAAAAAGTTTATATCTCTTAAACTACTGGACCGATTTTGATGAAATATATACTCTACCCTAAGTTGAAAGATACTCTAACTATTGCAAAAAGAATTTTCGAAATCGGACTTGTAGTTTCTGAGAAATCCGCGGACAAACCTACATACATACATACATACATACATACAAACACGCGTGAAATTTGGTAAATTCGTTTAGAAGCCCACATAGACTAACATATATGAATATTACGCATTTTTATTAATATTACATACATACGCGTCGAATACAGAACCTCCTTTTTTGAAGTCGGTTAAAAAACAATACATTTAGCAAAAAAATATAAATATTACATATTTGTTGATCACCATTCACGTTGTTTACGAAAATACAGGTTGGTATTCAGATCTCAAATTGAGTCCTATTGAGACTATCGTACGCAAAGCGAGGTGTCGTCCCATTCAGCGTGAGCGTTGGCGCGTAGTTGCTTTGATCCGAGACGCTCGGTCCAAGAGCCACAACCTGCAGCGCTCTAAGCAAATTAACTCTGAGCTTCAAGTGAAGTGTCAGCTTCAAACGACAAAAACAAATGTATGGTTAATATCTTCCAGTTATATTAAATTCAGCCGCCTCATTGAAAAAAAAACCAGAATCACTTACATAATACTAGATTCATTAATAAAAAATACAATAAATGCTATTACAACTATACCATGAATATGAATAATATGTAGTTATTCACTATTTACTAGCGTCCCGCCCCGGCTTTGCAAGGATGTAATTTAGAAGACTAGGTTGCAAAATATCAATGTTTTTTCTACTTACATAAAAAAAAAATTTGATATTTTTATAGTAGGTAGGTAATACTTATACATAAAAGCCTTCAGTAAAAAATATCTAACTGATGGTAAAATCCGCTTAAAAATCCATTGCGTGGTTTAGAACAGACGCGGAAAGCAACATTTTTATGCTAGGTATGTAAAAATATATCTAAGTATATCTTATATTCTCATTGAATCGTATATCTTATAGCGTATAGATAATGCATCTCTTTAAACAGTTCATATGTTCATGACATCTATCTGGCAGGCTATAGTTTAGGCAAAAGTTAAGGCATAGGTCACAGTTAACAGGTTCTGACTTTTTTTAGTTGTCAGAGAGGAAGAAGACAGCGACCAAATACAGCTATGTTCGAATTGCAGGAGATATAACTTCTGGTTGGTTCCATTACTACTACCGCCCCTTTAGCCAACTTGTCATTCTACAATACGTTTCCTATTCTATAATGGCAACTTGGCTAAGGGGGCTGCATTACCTACCATATGACCACAGCACGACCAGAGCACGTTTATCGCCTCGACGTTCGCCAGTGCCCCTCGTGAAATCATTTTATATTTTCTCTCACCGAGGACTTATGTCATGTCACCCTCTAATATGGTTGAGGGGAGTGATGGCTGCTGCTTGAATCAACTTGTGCGCGGTTGCTGGGGGGACTGCTCCGACTACTATCCCTTTGGCATTTTAATTTGTTGTCATATCGTCGTATTTTTTTTCTCTCTCGTGTTTTATCTTTCGAACGGCAGGACACACTATCGCCGATGCTGATCTAATTATAAACAAGACAACTGTTAAAAAAAGTGAAAAAATGACGAGCCCGCTGAGTTTCTTGCCGGATCTTCTCAGTTGAGGCCGCGTTGTGATCCGGTGGTAGCTTTTAAAACAATTGACCATTCGAAAGCTAACCGTTAAGCTCTAGCCTATTTGAAATAAATAGTTTTGAATTTTGAACGTACACAAGTTTTCACCCGGTTGCTCGTAGCTCTCCTTTCGCATAAAGAACATTACCGCTGCTGTACGTCGTTATGATAATGGAAAATCTGACAATGACTAAATGACTCTGAAGCGACATGTTCGAACGGCAGTTGTTAGTGTCCTTCAATTCATATTTAACAAGTTCGTAAGTGGGCTCGCGATCAATGCATGTCTGTGGTAACTTAATCGTACTTGACAAACTCAAATGTATGTATGTTCGTTCGGAGTTGTCAGTGAATTGTACCAAATTCGATGCAGTATATCGATTATAAATTCGGTAACGAAATAATCTTGTCGTTGATAAGTCTACGCTTTGTACTCATATCGTTCTCCGTAATTTACCGGTTTCTACCATTTATTAATCTGTGAATATATGACCCGTCCGCTGAAGGAATATAACGCTTTTCTCTATTAAGGCCTTAATAACTCTGAACGACCTTGAGCATTCGAGCCCGCGGAACCCCGCCGCCGACGTCAACGCCATCTAGCAATTTCACTCGGTACTGCTTACACAAAGTCTAAATTTGTCCGAAGAATATGAAAATGCAGAGAGAACAATCATTTTAAGTAGGATATTGCCTATTATTGTAACGCATCACTGAGTCTTATCATGTACACACGATTTAAAGTGTTTTTAATTCCAATGGACGGTTTGCTGCTGGAGCTTACAGTAGGCTATCATGCAAGTGTCTGTGCTTGATGTGTTTTTTTTTATATGCACATTTTAAGTAATTTAAATTGTGTAATATTCAACCTAGTGGTAGTATGTCTTTATTCAACCTAGTGATGAGAATAGCAAGATGTTCGCCTGATGGTAAGCGAAACGTCTGCCTATAAACAACTGTTATTCTCTTGAGCCCATTAATTTCACCAGCTACTGTGCCATTCACACCGGAACAAGGCAATCTTTACACTATATGATTTTTGACACTGCGATTGTACATTTCTACCGGATGGTCTCTAGCACAAGGGACCTACTATCCTACTAACAACATAGTTTTACAGAGTAATTAGTAGTATTAGTAAAATAAAGTATAGTAGGTAATAAAATATTTTCAAAAAAATATAAACCGACTTCAAAGTAAATTATCTAAAAAGCATAAAATAACGAAAATATTATTGAAGTTGGTGTTAGCGTACCTGCTGTGTATATTCTGCACCAACTTCAATAATATTTTCGTTATTTTATGCTTTTTAGATAATTTACTTTGAAGTCGGTTTATATTTTTTTGAAAATATTTTATTTAACACTTTTTAGTGACTTATTTTACCAAGATAGGTATCAGCACTATCACGCAACTCGAACGTCTACATTACAGTAACTTACTGAAAACATAAAAAGTTTATATCTCTTAAACTACTGGACCGATTTTGATGAAACTTGTACTCTACCCTAAGTTGAAAAATACTCTAACTATTGCAAAAAGAATTTTCGAAATCGGACTTGTAGTTTCTGAGAAATCCGCGGACAAACCTACATACATACATACATACATACATACATACATACATACATACATACATACATACACTCGTGAAATTTGGTAAATTTGTTTAGAAGCCCACATAGACTAACATATATGAATATTACGCATTTCTATTAATATTACATACATACGCGTCGAATACAGAACCTCCTTTTTTGAAGTCGGTTAAAAAATATGTTAAATTTGTCATTTTGTAGTGTGTGTATTTGGGAGCGTTTAGTATGAGTGAGCTGAGAATGAACCTATGTCTAAAGAATGTATGAGAATACATGATATGCAATGCAATGCAATTCCGATTGTTTGTTATAGATATTTATGATTCATACAGATCGGATAAAATAATTTGGAGGAACATAAACGATATGGAAGAATTTAACTGGTGAAAACCATAAAATCGACATCTTCCGTTATACCTACTCTAACGAATATGAACCGATTTCAATGAGTTTCTTTATTTGTGAGACTAATCTACTACAATGGTATCATACCAAGTTCATCACGACGATTTATGAATGAAAAAATACTAATAAATTATTTAAAAAAATTAACCCGACCGATTGTAACCGATGGATGCAAATAGCCAATTGTCGTTCATTGTGGCGTTCTAAGGGGGAGGCCTATGTTCAGCAGTGGACGTCTTCCGGCTGATGATGAAGATGAACCCGACCAGTATACAGGTCACTAAAAAATATAAAATTATTTGGTGCTAAATTTATACAGTAGGTATGTAGGCTCGCGGTCACGAACGGTGTACCACCTTTAGGACGAGAATCGCTTGCACGAGCCGGCCCGAAATACGTGCGGACGAGATAATCACACATAATGTTTGTCAAACGATTTTGATTGAATACTCCGTCCGCGATTGTACGTACAACTAACACCAACTTTAATCATATTTAAAATACTTTATACTTTTTAGTGTGCTGTCTATTGAAGTGCTGTTTTTGATTTTTTTTTTATTGTTTTTTTAATGTTCTATTCAAAGGCTAATTGAAACCCCCGACCAAAACGAGGGGAGTTCTAACTTTGACACCTATGTCTGACTGGAAGTGTCTGTCTCTCTGTATGGCTGGCTGTGGCATCGTAGAGCTCCAACCAGTGGATGGATTTGAATGCGGTTTTTTTAAAGCTAGTTTAAGCGAGATGGTTCTTAACTATGTTACATGAAAATCGGTCCAGCTGTTAGAAGACCATCAGCTCTTTTCCGAGTCGAGGTAGGGATATTTCGTATATAGACATCTTTCATTATTTCTATAAGTCCAAAAGATCTGAAATTTAGTACATATATAAATCCGATAATAGTAAATAAAATGGTAACCTTCACCAGGGTCTGATGATGATCAGCAAGAAGGTGGAAATAGGATCTAGGCCCCAATAAACGAAGACTCATTCAGTTTGGGCTCATGGGATAGTTCTCAACGAGTAGTTGCTAGATGAATGGAATTCAGGGTCTGATGATGAAGCAGGAAGGTAGTCACGGGATCTCTGCACCAATAAACGCAGACGCATTGGATAGGTTGCTATGAGTAGTAGGTAGAAAAATAATGATAAGAGTCTGGGGATGGGAGCAAGCAGGACGGTGGTAACAGAAACTCTGCTCCATAAAATGTAGGATCCATCGAATTGTAAATCTATAGTTAAATCTTGCCGAGTAATTACTAGACAGACATCAATCAGAGTAATGGCGCCGGAAAGTCATTTTAAGAGTTCATTCACCCATCTCGGGGTTTATTAAAAAAGTTTAATTTATACTTTAGCCTGAATTAAGTATACACATACATACTACAAAGTCTAGTTAGGTACTTAACAATAACAATAAATATAAAAATATTAAATATTAAAGTAATGAATTTTATCTATACTCATATCGTAATATTTAAATTATGAATGCAAAACTAGTAAGTACTCTAATGACACACTTTATACATATGCAACTCCGTTCTAAAAACATTTTATTTTTTTATACACAAAAAAATGGGCTGCTGAGGGGCAAGACCGAAAAAAGTAACAATGAAAAACGACACCAAAACTGTTAGTTATTTAAAAAGCTGCCTAATGTTTATACAGATTCAAACGGACTTGAACTGTATGTCAACGTATTAAAGTCTCAATTTTCTTATAAATATAGACATGGCTGGTTTGATTATTGCATTACAGCTCTCGACTTGCTCTCCTAATAGTATATTTGTTTCTGGCGACGGTACTATATTATGTATAATTGGCTCAGTGGTATATGAGCTTAACTAAGGTAATAACGTGATGTTAGACGTGGGTACAAATCCTAGCAATTCATTTGCTTTAATGTCTTTTTTATCATCCGGCCACTGCTGAACATAGGCCTCTACCTTAGAAGGGAGGGGTTGCCATTATCATCACGCTTGGCAGGCGGCTTGGGGATCACAGTATAGGTGGCAGGTAATCCAATAAAAAGACTGCTGCCACTAGTTCTAGTTTTCTTCTAGTTTTTCCTTAGTCGCCTTTTACGGACACCCAACGAGAGGAGATGGGTAGGTGCTATTCTTACACGGACACCCCACGGGGGTCTTTTTTATATTTTACTATTCTCATTATTTATTTCATAAATTGTTACAAAAGGAACATTTTAAGCATCTTTATTTTATAATTTTAATGTTTATATACCCTTTATCTACACTCATATCGTAATATTCAAATTATGAACTCTAAAGTAGTACTCTAATGACACATTTTATACATAATGCCTCTTTACAAACATCAAAAAGTTTTTTAGGGTACACGTGTATCGTAAAAAAAACGTTTGATCAAAACGATGCCGTAAAATCTGCTTAAAAATATATTGTAATAGAGAAACTTTTCTATATCAAAATATTTTTAAGCCAATCTAGTAGGCCGCAATGTCATCTAGTAGTCCGCGATCTAATCCAGCAGGCCACGATACATTCATCGGGAGGGTGGGACCCAGTTGTACGCATGCCCTATGGAGTTATTTGAATGAATTGAGTGCCATAATATTATAGACTGGAATAGAATTTTATTCCACACAGATTACATACTATTTGGTACAGCAAATTTAACTATAGTATAGAAAGCACGTCGTCTGTGTGAAACAGAGCTCCCTCTGTCTGTATTATATGTTTTGTAATGTAGTTTGGCGGTATAAAATTGTATTACATGAGTTTAGATAAAGTAGTGTTTGAAACTGCACATAATTAAGCATTAAAACACTCGTGTTTTAATAACTCCTATTGTGCAGCAGTTTCATATATGTACTTACTATTAACCAATAATAATAAATAATCATGTCTAATTATTATACATGCAAGTATGTATCATCAAGCAGAGAATAAAAGAAGTCGGTTAATAATCACAAATTGACTTTTTTTATAGACTTTGGAAGTTGTATATCGCAGATATCTTCAAATTATAAAATGTCAAATTATTCAAAAATGGTTGATATTTGCAAATGATCTCTCCTACAAACCCTTAACGGATTGCTGTGATATTTACCAGTAACCCTGTATATACAGAATTCTAGATAATATGAATAGAACATTAAATATAGAACACAAAAATATTATGAACAAAAGATATATTATATACTAGCTGACTCGCGCAGCGCCTCCCGAGCTCTTTTACGTTAGCTAATTTTTAATAGCATACATTTGCGTTGAATACATAACCTCCTTTTTTACTTGCCCTCCGAAGCACGGAGACGCTTTCTTCAAGTGGCATTAAACGGTCACCCATCTATGTATTGACCTTGCCTAACGTTGCTTAACCTGATCGATTGCCAAACATTGATAACGACTGTCAATGATGGGCTTCTAATTTTTTTATAGTATTAGATACATTTGTGTTGTATACATAACCTACTTTTTTAAAGTCGGTTAAAAACTGGGACCCACTTTTTACTTGCCCTCCGAAGCACGGAGACGCTTTCTTCAAATGGCATTAAACGGTCACCCATCTATGTAATGACCTTGTCTAACGTTGCTCAACCTGATCAATTGCCAAACATTGATAACAATTGTCTAAGACGGGCTTCTCATTTTTTTATAGTATTAGATACATTTGTGTTGAATACATAACCTACTTTTTTAAAGTCGGTTAAAAACTGGGACCCACTTTTTATTGCCTTCCGAAGCACTGAGACGCTTACTTCAAATGGCATTAAACGGTCACCCATCTATGTAATGCCCTTTTTTTTTTTTTTTTTTTTTTTGACGCGGGGGAAATCTTCGAAAGATCCCCGGGAGCTGTGGGGCTCGACCGGGGTATGTGGGATTCTTACCCACTAAAACCCCCGCGGCTGTCGCATCGGCACATGAGAGGGGAGACCCCAGGGCTCTCCGGTGGGATCTGCACCAGGGGCCCCTCAGTGCCTTGCCTTTGAGCCCGCCGCCGGGGGGCGCATTGTAGCCCCCCGGGAACCAGTCACGGTGCTCACGGGGACGGGGGTCGCAACCCCGCCGCCGTCCTCCTCGGAGTCGCCGCCGTACTCAATGGACGCTCAAGGGGCCCACACCCCGAGCGTCCAGCGACTCCAAAGGATCTATGTAATGACCTTGCCTAACGTTGCTTAACCTTATCGATTGCCACACATTGATAACAACTGTCTATGAGTGGCTCCTTATTTTTAATAGTATTAGATACATTCGCGTCGAATACATAACCTTCTTTTTTATAGTCGGTTAAAAACTGGTACCCACTTTTTACTTACCCTCCGAAGCACTGAGACGCTTACTTCAAAAGGCATTAAACGGTCACCCATCTATGTTATGACCTTGCCTAACGTTGCTTAACCTGAACGATTGCCAAACATTGATAACAACTGTCTATGACGGGCTTCTCATTTTTTTATAGTAATAATAATAATAATATCCTGGGATAATTCACACACGGTCATCTGATCCCAAACTAGGCAGAGCCTGTATTATGGAAACCAGACAACTGATACTAATACATATATACTTTTTTTTTGTAAATACATACTTATATAGATATAACACCCAGACACTTGGTGGGAATCGAACCCACGACCTGTTGGGTAGCAGACAGGGTCACTAACCACTAGACCAACGGGCCCGTCAAAATCAAAAATAAAACTCAGTATTTAATACATTTGTGTTAAATACATAACCTCCTTTTTTAAAGTCGGTTAATAACTGAGACTCACTTTTTACTTGCCCTCCAAATCCCGGAGACGCTTAATTCAAATGGCATTAAACGGTCACCCATCTATGGAATGACCTTGCCTAACGTTGCTTAACCTGATCGTTTGCCACATATTGGATAACAACTATCTATGAGTTTCTCTTTATTATTAATAGTACCTATTAAATACATTCGCGTCGAATACATAACCTCCTTTTTTAATTTTAAAGTCGGTTAAAAACTGGGACCCTCTCCCAAGGGAACCGTGATGAATTACGGTATTTAAGACCGTTCCGAATTCACAAACCGACGTCACCCACCGGCGGCCCCAATGCATTGGCATAGTTTTCTTAGTCTTTGCGTACTTAAAAAGTTAATTTATTTCCAAAAAAATATTTACCGTTACTAATGTATAGATATTAACTAAACTAAGTACTTCTATTAATTTCAATATTTATAAATGCGCATAAACTCTTTAAAAAATTAAACTAGTTAAACAATATTGCTCCAACACCGACGTGCAGTCCTCCCTCGACAACGCCGCGAAGCGGACTGAATCAGAGCTCGGAGCAGGCATACTTGCGCAGATGTATTAAATTTTGGGAAAAATAGATATTTCTCTAGTAAAATACGGAATAAAAATAAATCTTTCAAGTAAAGACATTCGTATTTTCAAGACCTTTTTTCCTGTGTAAACGCCAACACCATAGCTTGAGCGGTTTTAGAGAACATTTGCAAATTATGACATAAATAGGTCCTTTTTAGATCTTTTTTTCCTAAAAAGTGATTATCAAAAATAAATTTTTATTCAAGTAAACGTATTTATCGAAACTTTAACTAACGTTTTATATTTTTTCTATACAGATTAAATGAACAGTTTTTGTGAACATTTAACTTAAAATAACAAGAATTCAGGCATTTCACCGTTATTAGCGCCTTAATATTATATGAAGAGGGGGGCTAGAGTGCGTGGTCCTGGTATCTACAAGCGCAACCGCGACATGCCTCGCTACATCAATATTTATTGTATTACTTTATGCACACTGACATAGTTAACTAAACTATTCATCTGTGTACTTCTATCGGTGTATCAAAGGCTAAAAACAGCACGTTATAATGTGTCGCCTATTAAAATCTAAAACTCTCTAAGTCTTCATATCTTTTTTACTAGTAATGTACCATTTCTAACCAAGGGTCTTATCTCAAACGGGCCAAGTGTGGATGGGCACGGATATCCTTCAATTTAGCCAATAGTAAGTGTTTTCATTAGTATATATACAAAGTGGAAAGTGGGTACAGTCAGACTATCACGTGAAGTGTGGTGTGTCATATTAGGAGTTAGGACAAGTGAATTACTTACTTACGTGATTTGGTTTTCACATAAATATCGAAGTTATTCATATGATGAGGTCTAACCCTTAATTAATGTCTGTCTAATTCAATTCAGTAATTTAAGGTAGGTGGATAGCAAGTTTTTTTTAGCTAATTGATTGCATGCTATATCGTCGTTTAAGTAAAGGACTACTTTTCATGTGATGTGTTGTGTGTTATTGTTGATGCTACCTTTGGTACACTATATAATATTATGTTTATAGATTTCATATTGTAATCAAACTACAGAGACAACATTATAAGAGAACATTATTTTATCGATTTCAATTATTTAATTATGTATATTAAACTACAGAACGTGAATGGCGTGAATGGCACTGTGGCTGGTGAATTTACCGGACACCTGAGACTTACAGCTAATGTGTCGAGTGACGAGCGTTAGTAAAATGTTGCTGTTTATAGGCGGGCATGTCCCTTAACGTCTTGCGTGTCTCTTCACTAAATTGAATAAAAAATAATGCTAAATGATTAGCTGCATTGTTCATAGATATTACATAAGATTTATCGTTCGCACCAAGTTATGGGACGTGGATCTGCAAGACCTAAAAGGTCAATTTCAGTTCATGAATTAGTTTCAAAGGTTATCTTAAAAAAGGTTTTATTACAATGATACAGTCATTATTAACATCGTGTATACACAACGATTGATTTCAGAATATATGTACGGGAATATCACGCTGAAGAAAATATTGTAGGAACCAGTTCGAATTTAGCCTGTACGTATTAGTGGATTATAGTTTATCCTTATTGAGGAGTTGAGAAGCGCATTTTGCCCACCTAGCGTGCTGCGATTATGGCATTCTAACGGTCTCTTCATTCGTCTCAGTCTTCATAAGAGTATTACGTCATGTTGTCTAGTTAGCTAGCTATTCACTATGCCACTAAAGTGCAGTTATTGACTCATAAATCTGCGCCTTTTTGTCGGGCCGAACGTAATGTTCAGGCATTTTTGAACCGTTACTTAAAATAACATTTTGTGTATGCCTCTGAGTACAACGGCAAGGTAAATTATGTGTATATTAACATCAAAGAACCGAATACGTTTCTCTGATGGGCTGCGCTTGTAAATATCCCATTAGGGAAAGAGTTTGCTCCTCCCGATGCGTTAATTGCTCTTACGATTTTGTTGCTAGCTGTGGCGATAATGATTAAAATTACGTCATTATTTCATTAGGATATGCAATAACGGCGTAGTTGTTTATCTCCTTGAATACGTTTAAAGTATTATTTAGCGTAATTTTTTAACACAGATATAAAATTGACACTTTTTTGAACTTACTCTGCCGTACACACGAGTAGGTATGCGTGTTTCTTAAAAATGGGTGATTTATTTTTGAATGTAAACGATATTTATTGTAAATTGATTGTTTTAAATTATTTTCTAGTCTAAGTGGTCTAATCGCTGAATCTAATCTTATCTGGTGTTTTGGTGTTAATTTGGATTCATAATGTCTTTCGACTTCAGTTAAAAGAGATGTTTCGAATATTGTTTGGTTTCTCGGTATCTAACACATATTCCCATTATATTTGTTGTCTACAAATTAAATTTTAACAAGATAATATTAATTAGAAGTTACTTTGTAAATGTGGCTATTTATATGTAATTCGAACAATATGGACCGCGTCTGGGGCAACGGGTTATCAATAATTGACTTGCTCAGTTTCGCTGATAAAAGCGAACTTGAGAAAATCAGTTCGTGCCCTAGCCTCAGAGCCGCATATTATATAGGTGGGTATGCGAAAGATAACCTTGAAGTCACCCACAAACAATAATATCCTTAGGAATGGTATTTATTTATTCTTACGTTGTTTTAGTAAATTAGGGACCCACGTAAAGTGAAATTCGTAAGGACTACTTATTTTATTTGACTGTGGCCAGTTGACGCAAAAAATGTATACATATATAGTAGTTATGTATCTGGCGTATCAGGCTGAGTTCCTGTTCCCTTCCTTCCTTCCAACTTTTCGTCGAGACCAAACTCGGTAGGTCCACGTTTTATAAAACTGAGTGCCGGTGACCACCTTCCTGCACCATCCTCCCCTGATCACTACGTCTCTCTACCGACTACTCGGCGAGACCAATCAACGAGCCCACACACTGTCGGTTTTGTTTGAGGCATGTAAAAAATAGTTTCTATCGCGTTCCATTATCAAACTTTATTTTAATCGGGAATTAGCGCGATTTACCATATACATGTTAAATAACCCCTGTCCGATTATTGGGAATATTCACATTCCTAGTACAAATCAGGAAAAATATTTATGAGATATTCAACAAATGAGTTATATACGTATGATTGTATTGCGGCACTGATTAATACCCTAAGCGATCGGACAGGGTTTTATTACACTCTGTATTGTGGTGTTCGTTTCGGCTGGATTACACAAGCCGTGGTAACAAGCAAGAATTGTTCAGCGAGACGGCTTCGTGCGCGAGGAAGAGATATCCTCATCTACCTCCGGTCTAATACACACTTCACTCACAGTATCAGTATATTTAACCGCCGGCAAATAGCAAGGTTTTGTCATTTTAATCACTGGTTCCCATGAAGATGATAATTTCCCGATTGAAATTTATATACAGGATGTAAGGGGTTTTCGGGACTACGTCCCGAAAACTTTTTTTATATGATTTCCTATATTGTCCGTTATAACATTACAGAAACCATTTATATGGAAAATGACTTGTTAAAACGTGCGGAATAATATTTATTTTTCAAATTACATTGCTAATTTCAATCAAGCCGCCTGCCAAACGTGGAGATTATGGCAACCTCTCCCTTCTAAGGGAGATACCTTTGTTCAGCAGTGGACTTTTCGGCTGCTGATGATTGCTAATTTTGCACAAATAAGTAATTTATTGTTTTTAAATTGAAACTAGGCTTTATTATTATACCAATAATCATGTTATCCTAATTCTATTAAAAAAACGCCATTTTTTTTTGGACATTCAAGAAAAAGCCGATTTTATCAAAAATTTCAACACTAGAATGTTCAGAATCATATACCTGGATCCCTGGTATCGGTTTTCGGTACTATGTCCCTTACATCCCGTATAAAGAGCATATATGACGGGCACGTTGGTCTCGTGGTTAGTCACCCTGGCTGGCTGCTACCCGATGGGTCGTGAATTCAATTCCCACCAAGTGTCTGGGTGTTATTTATCTATTTAAGTATGTATTTACAAAAAAAAAGTATCATCATCAGCCGGAAGACGTCCACTGCTGATCAAAGGCCTCCCCCCTAGACCGCCACAATGATCGACAATTTGCCATTTGCATTCACCGGTTGCCTGCGACGCCAACAATGTCGTCGTTCCACCTAGTGGGAGGCCTGCCTACGCTGCGTCTACCGGTTCGTGGTCGCCACTCGAGAACCTTTCTTCCCCAACGGTTATCGGTTCTTCGAGCGATGTGGCCTGCCCAAAAAAAGTATATACCTAAGTATTAGTATCAGTTGTCTGGTTTCCACAGTACAGGCATGCCTAGTTTGGGATCGGATGACCGTGTGTGGATTGTCCCATAATATTATATAATAATAATAGTATATCGCCGCTGTTAAGAACCGCCATATTAGCAAGTCAGCGATTGCCGAGCATATCGATACCTCGGGGCTCAAAGGGCGTAACCACCATTTTGGCGAAAATGGCTTTTTAATGCAGCCCTACGCAGTTTTTTCTGCTCTATCGATCTGTATATTTAAAAACTTCCAATTCGCCAAAAATGGTGTTTACGACCCCATTTTTTGTAGAAACAAAACAGATATTTTTAGTTTTTGTGTCGTAACAGCAACCACTGTTAATTATCATAAACGCGATGGTACTAAACGCCACCGTAGATTATACAAATGCTTTTACGCCTAACCATTTTCAACGATATATTTTTAGTTTTGGGTCGTAAACGACATACCTAGTAACATTATGATGCTTACGCCCGAACATATCAATTTTTAAAGAATCAACTGGCCCGATACGCCCTTAATAATTTCTGTTGGTCTAAAATAAAAGGACACATACACCCCAAAAATCAATGGATGTGTGATGAATGATGGTTGTAACCGTCATCTTGCCTACTATTTCAATCAGTTTGTAGACAGTTACTTTGTTTTCTTCAGTTGATTAAATATCAATTACAATTTTATATTATGGACTTTATTAACTTGGCATACCTATTTATAAACTCAGATAACAAATTATACAAATAATTATTGATGTTACCTATACCTAATTACCTGTCTTACCCAAAAACTATTCAATAACACATTTTATTTATAAGTAGGTACTAATATAATAAAGCTGGATGGAACAGCTAGTTCATTATAAAAGGAAAATGTTAAATAAAGATCAATTTCATATTGTTTATCAAACAATCTAGGTATCGCCACAAAATTTAACGCTATTAACTAACCATCTTAAAAAAAACAAGGAACTCTTGAGATCAATTATTATAATTTTCAAGTCTTTTGGTGACCTGTTAGTAGGTGGGTACTTTAAATCTACATAGACCTATGAATACCTAGGTATACCTATGTAGTTTTACCTACCTAATAACCGGCCACCAAAAGAATAAAAAAGGTTAATTATATGATCTCAAGATTTGTTTATTTTTTGTATTCATACTTTATGTACACATTGCAAACACAGTTTTAAAATATAAAATAACACACAATATTATGTACAATGGTGTACTTAACCTAATATGAGTTCTCTCCCAGCAGGCTCCTATAAGGAAAGAAGAAACAATGAAAAGGTAGGAGGAAGTATACAAAAATAATGAAATTAAAATGAAATATAATAATAACACATACATATTATTATATTTATATTAAAATAAATAAACTAATACTATAAAAAGAATACATATAAAATATTAAATGAGATCTATCTGGATAGTTAGGCCGTTAGTGCTAAATTTGAAGATACCTAGATTATTTAATAAATTACCTACATAATGTGATTTTTATTTATCATTTTCCTTTTAAAAATGAAAACTAGCTGTTCCATGTCATCTTCATCCACGAGAAACGTTTTTGCTTCACCCCCGAAGGTCCTAGCGTGATGTTAAATACTTTCCTCAAGAATTGAACTATCAAATTCAACAAGATTTTTTTCAAATCCGACTGTTAGTTTCAGAGATTAGCGCGTTCAAACAAACTCTTCAGCTTTATTATATTAATTTGAATAGTTTTTAGGTAAGACATGCAACTAACTACTGGACTAGGTAATATCAATAATTATTTTTATAATTCGTTAATAAATTGCAGTGGCGTGCATACATTTTTATGCCAGGGTAGGCAAAAAAGAAAATTTCTTGGAATAGTTATTAAATAATAGTCATTAAGAAGGGGGTAGGCACAGTCTTTTTGCCTGTATGGAGTGCATGCCACTGATAAATAGGTATGCTACGTTGATAAAGTCCATATAAAATTGCAATTTATATTTAATCAACCGTAGAAATCAAAGTAACTGTCTACAAACTGATAGAATTAGTAGGCAAATTGGCGGTTACAACCATATCTCATCACACATTCATTGATTTTTGGGGTGTAACCGCCCCAAACATGCAATTTTTCGGGGCGTATAGGAAAGCTAATTTTGTTTCTTTTAAATTTATTCCAAATATAATATTACTGTGTTCTGCATCAGAAAAAAATAAGACTTTTGGTGTTTAAATGGCTTATTTAGATCAAAAACCAAAAAAGTTATGACAAAAATAATTTTTCTTTTTTGTTTTTTGGCTCTCCTGGAAAGTCGAGTTTTGGTGCTTACGCCCTTTGAGCCCCGAGGTATCGATATACTTCAGTAGGATACAAATCATTGGATTGAGTTTCATCGCCCACAAGTCCTTTTCACCGATGGACACTTTTATTAATGAGTGGTTCGTGAAGCGATTGAAATCAAGAAATATAAAAATTTCAATCGGGAAGATGGCTTTAGATTATCAGCCACATACGAACCAACTTGATATCCCAATGTAATGAAAGGATTTCCCTTTTTGAGTTGTGTTCAACTTCTCTGGTTACAACAATGAGATTATTAATCCAATAATTAGAATATTAACAGGTATGAAGATAAAAATATACATTATGGGTACCATTCCATTGCATTGCAAGTTATTACATCAGATGCGTCGTAATATTGGCAATCATAATTACTTATATGGTCACGTTTTCCTTAAACGATGTGTCTTAATAATTACAACTAGGTATATATAATGTTATAAACCTAGTTTCCTGGAGGTACTTTTTGTACCTACCAAAATACACGTAAAAAAATCATGTACATAAACAAAGAAGTTGGAATACGAGTATTACAGTTCATCTATTACATTATTTTGCGATCTATCGTTAATTGGGAAATTTGAGCATACAACGTTAGCGCTAGTAAAAATAAAATCAAAAGCGTTGTCGAGCAAAACTGAACGTATATGAGTACATAGTCTTGTGCCTACAGTATATCAAGGCATTTTTCAGTCAGGTAAGTCCAGGTTTGGACTCGCTACGGGTAATACTATAAATATATGTGATTATAATCTCTTTTAAATGATTAAAACAGCGAATTTGTCTATGTTATGAATATCTCAACCTTTTCCTTTAGATCACTACTTTTAAGACACCCTGTATACATCTTACGTTGTGGATTAACTATCTAAGCCTTCTGGCTGGAGCGCTTTAAGCGCTCGCCTTCTTGTCCGGTGAAGCTATCATGGTACTACTCCTACAAAAAAAAAGTGGATTAATTATGTATGAGAGCAAACACCATCCATAAAATTGAAGCTGTATATTTGTAAAAAACGTCTAAAAGTTTGTCTAATTCAATGTTCTTTATTCAACGCTAACTCTATGTCTTTGCATGACCCATATTCCTGTGCAAATTCAATTAAAAACGAGTACAGACATTATCGGTGTAGGAAACTAATCTTGCGCCCTGGCCCTAATACGATCTTACTTAATGCAATTATCGACTTGTGATGTCTATTAATAAGCAATGGACCTTAAACCATACTAGATGGTAGGTGACTTTTGCAGAAGAATGTTCAGTTCAGTCAGTCAGTAGGTACTACTATATATGCTACACACAGATATGCCGTATAGTAGCAACATAAAGACCATTGTTTATATAGTATGTGAAGAGAACTAGATATCATGATCATATATCATATCAGTGATTAACAGGAGTGTAAATCTACAAAAAATAAGCAGGCGTGTCGGTTATGACCAGGCCGACGCTTCGCTCGTCTAGACACTGATTTGTATAATAAAATTCCAGGATTTCCAAGCCACCGCCGGACGCTCATCAAAAGGATGACGACTTGACATTACCGCTAAGCCCTCACCCTCGCTTCGTCCTCACACTCCTCTATTCGTTATTTTATTTGCGTCCAATGAACCGTTGTGTCTAGTACGTCGTGAAATTCTCCGTAAATCATGTACACTCGTTTTAATATACTTTTACGAATAAAAGCTGTAGGACTTGTTCAAATAAATAAATGTTTATTGTTTTAATGCAAAATATTTAATTGCTTAGGAATAAACCGGCCGTAGCGAGATAAATCTTCTCCACAAATAAACTATTTTTGAAAAAATAAAAACCGACTTCAAAGTAAATTATCTAAAAAGCATAAAATAACGAAAATATATTGAAGTCGGTGTCAGCTCGTGCTAGTCTTAGTTGACATGATGTGCTAGCACCGACTTCAATATATTTTCGTTATTTTATGCTTTTTAGATAATTTACTTTGAAGTAGGTTTTTATTTTTTCAAAAATAGTTTATTTAACACTTTTTAGTGACTTTTATTTTAGCAATAAGGTATCAGCACTATCACGCAACTCGAACGTCTACGTTGCAGTAACTTACTGAAAACATAAAAAGTTTATATCTCTTAAATTACTGGACCGATTTTGATGAAACTTGTACTCTACCCTAAGTTGAAAAATACTCTAACCATTGCAAAAAGAATTTTCGAAATCGGACCTGTAGTTTCTGAGAAATCCGTGGACAAACCTACATACATACATACATACATACATACATACATACATACATACATACATACATACATACATACATACATACATACATACATACATACACTCATAAAATTTGGGAAATTTGTTTAGAAGCCCACATAGACTAACATATATTAATATTACGCATTTTTATTAATATTACATACATACGCGTCGAATAGAGAACCTTCTTTTTGAAGCCGGTTAAAAATACCCCTACCCTACCCTTAGTAATAATAAATCATTTAACGTGTGTACGCACTGATCCAACCATATTTAGAATTTTTTCACTAAACAAAATATATTTTGTAGGAAATAGGTATAATATTAAATTAAGCATATTTCCTTAAAAAGTTCAGTTGCAGTATTAAAACTTTCACTATGATACTTACTACATTTTACTGTCGTAAATTGGAAATATAGGAGGCAGCTGCAGAAAGTGGGTAACAGTTTTTGTAAGAAAATATGTATTCCCAAAGTCCACTCTATAATCTTTTTGTTATAATATAATGTATCCATCAGCTAGAGTAAAAATATAAAGTAAGTGAAATTAAATTGATCTTCTTATACATAATGGCGTTTTTCCACTTTAAAATTCACTCTGTTAATAGATAAGGGTGATTTCTAGCCACTCTAGCATTTGTCACCCAATTTTTTTTTTATTTTTTAATAATAAATAGGTTTGCGCTTGACCACAATCTCACATGATGGTAAGTGAAGATCTGGTCTAGGATGGACCGCGCTTACCCATAAGATGCCTGTTCACTCTAGACTTGAATACACCCAAGTTATATTTATCAGGGAAAACGTCGTCCAGGAGGGTATTCCACAGCTTGGCCGTGCGCATGAGAAAAGAAGAAGCGAAACGCTTAGTGCGGCAAGTTGGAGTGTCAACGACAAAGCGGTGGAGACCCTGCCGGCGCCTGGTAGTCCGGTAAAAGAAAGGGGATGGTGGTACAAGGTCAAAAAGTGCTTGAGCGCATTCACCGTGGAACAATCTGTAAAAAACCGATTAACATGCAAGTAGGCGACGATGATCCAATTGTTGCAGTTTTTCATTTGTTAGGTCGTTATCGTCAACTATCCTGCGAGCGCGTCTGTCTAGCGAATCCAAGGAGTCAAGTTGATATTTGGCAGAGCCATCCCACAGGTGAGAACAGTACTCCATGCAGGGTCGAACCTGAGCTTTGTAAAGAATCAAAAGCTGTTCCTTTGTGAAATACCGCCTCACCTTATTCAAGATACCAAGTTTTTTAGCAGATATTTTGGCTTTTGACTCAATGGATCGTCCGAAATTAAGGTCCAATACATGCATATCCATGTATCTGGTTACATGTTCAGTAGACTAATAAAATAAAATAAAACAGGATGCGTTTTTTTTATCCAAAAATGCTTGGTCAATATTTGTCGAACTATTATCACACTATTATATACGGAAGCAAGAGCAACACTTATGACCTCTGGCAACTCTATGACACGGCCAGACCCGAAAATAAAGCAAACGCGCGTATCTAAGTTCACGTTGGATTCAGAAAATCAAACAAATAGAAAACATTGTGGAGGGATCCAATATCTCTACGACTATTTTAATATTACACGCCCTGGTATTGCTGCTACGCTCTTCTAGGAATTGCTGCAGCGATTCCCCCGCAGAAACACGACGCCTCTTGGTGGTTACAGTTGCTGAAGTACCTACAAATAAAGCTCGTCAATGATTTTGTAGAATTCATGCGAATATAATGTGCGTTTTTATTATTTTTTCGCTATCTTAAATACCATTACCATCGCTCTAATAGTAATAAAAATATTTAATCATAGTGGTTATGTAGTTGTAACGAAACGAAACACCCACAACAATTTGAATTGAATACGCCTTTTCATCGTAAAGTTATACCTATTATCAGGAGCTGCCTAGTATGAAGAAATGCTGTAATACAGGTCTCAGAGTAATTAGAATGGAGCTAGTATCGCGTTGATTCCACGAACAAATTTTTCGTGGCATTTTTGCGGGGTGCGGGAGGCGAAGTAAACACACACAGATATAATTTCACGCATACTCTTCCGCTCTCTATTATTCCCATAGGAACATGTCCTATTTGACGAGTGCTCTTCAAGCCGCAGTCGACGCGCTGGGTCAATGGTTCCGTACGTGGCGCATAGAGGTGAACCCGGTGAAAAGTGCCGCGGTGGTCTTCTCCCGGGGACCCGCCAATATGTTCTCCGCGCGGAGCCTTCGGCCCATCAGACGACTGGCCCCAATATCCCTATCCCCTGGACTAGGAAGGTTAAGTACCTCGGAGTCACCTTGGACTCCGCCATGACTTTCGGCCCGCACATTAGGTCCGTCCGCAATCGAGCGGCTTTCGTATTAGGTCGCCTGTATCCCCTTCTCTGCAAGCGGAGTAAAATGTCGCTTAGAAATAAGTTGACATTATACAAAGCTTGCATTCGCCCAATCATAACTTACGCGAGTGTAGTTTTCGCGCACCGCCGCCCGCACCCATATCGATAGCCTCCAGGTTATCCAGAATCGTTTCCTCCGACGTGCCGTCGGTGCCCCGTGGTACATGCGGAACGTAGATCTGCATTCCGATTTCAAGTTAGATCCCCTTCGTAAGTTCCTCAAAGAAGCGTCGAAACGCTACTTTGAATTCGCGTCCCGTCACGCGAACAGTTTAATCCGCGCCGCCGCCGATTACGCCCCTAGTCCTTCTGACCCGCGCCGCAGACCACGGCACGTACTGCTCGACCCTCCTGACCCCATGACGGATGCGCCGAACCCTCCCCGACAACCGTATGCTACACTAGCTATCAGACACCGGTCTCGCCGGCGAGGCCGAAGGGTCGTACGTATGCGACCTCAACGACGTCCATCACCCCACTGAGTTTCTTGCCGGTTCTTCTCAGTGGGGGCGAGTTATGAACCGGTGGTAAACTCAGCCCTCTCGTAAGCGACAGCCCAAGCCGAGGCCGTGCCTCCCTGAGGTGCTTTTGAGCTCGTCGCTACTTCTGCCGTAAAGGCTAGAGCCCTTTAAGCGCTCGCTTCCTATTGTCCGGTGAAGCTGTAATGGCCATCTGCGGCCAACAGCGTCTATCATTCCCAAAAAAAAAAAGGAAATCTCTAATGCAAACTCTTCATGTTTCTATGAACCTACACTATAAATAAACTCTCAACACATTCAAAATGATACGCAAACAAATTTAATAAAGAATGACCTGAACATATGAACAAAAATTTGGCAGAGGGGTTAGCGCATCATGATCTCTCCAGTGGTATCTCCTCTAAGATACAGGTAGATTCGCACCGGTTATGACGTTAGATTTTTTTCTATTTTCTATTAATGTATAGTAGATACTAACTTCTTTATAACGAAACGACCATCGGTACTTAAGCAACATAATAAAAGTATTTATTTAGCTGTGCCCTCGAAGTTTTATGAATACATATTTTTTTTTGGTTTAGCGTGTTAAACTATCTAAATAGGCCGGTTAGCTAAACACATAGCGTTTGTCTGAATAAATTGTTCGACAGTTATGACGAACAATTGAATTATTCTGAGAATAATTCTATACATACGATTGTGGTTGAATCAATAACAAAGCAGTCTGTTTGTTTCCTTGTGTTGTTAATTAATGAGTGCGCTTCCATCCAAGGCCACATCAACTTAGGTAGGTTAGTAGTTACCTTCAGGCGAGATCATGGTCAAGAAATAGTATCTATTGAGAAGACAGAACAAATAGATATCAACATTATTTCATTCTTTTTTCTAGCTTGACTGTAGCTGTTTTATACCAGGAAAATAAAATATTGATAATTTAGATAAATATTATGATTTAGGCAGCTGGTCGGACTACTTGGAATAAACGAAATATTACTGTCACTGCCATGTACTATCACGGACACGAACGGTAGCCCATTTAGCAAACAGATTTCTTTGAACGGCGCTAAGTGCGTAAGAGCGGGAAAACCCCGCCCACACGTAGTTTGGGCCAATGACAGGTTGGGGTGGGTTCAGGCCAATTGTAAAAGTAACGGGAAATTGTATTATTTAAAAAAAATGATGTTTTACTATTCGCTAGTGATTAACAAGTCCGTTTGCGCGATTGTAAATTTTATGAATGAAAATTGAATGAATTTTTATGGTTCGTGTTTTGTTTCATCGGACTGTTGACTGCCTTCCTACTTACTTGTGAGATGTTTTTATGGATGCTAAAAAACCCTTTAATACAAAATAAAAGAAACCAAAGTTTGTTTCTTCACAATCAAGGACTGCAAATAACACAAATATCTTAGAATATATAAAATTTAAACTATACTATTCCTAGTTTTTGAATATTTTTATTTTGTTAATCTACTAAAAGTATTTTTTTATAAAATGCATGTGTATGACTTATTACTTATAATAATATCTTCTTTTAATTTTATATAGTATTATGTCTGTATTCCTACCTACTATAAAACTCACCTATTCATAATCTTTTTTTTATAACATGAATATATTTACTTTGATGAACTTGAACTAATCATCGTAATTCGAATCTATTATACTGATATTTTTTCTTTTATTAGGTAAATTGAATATTGAGTTTTACTAAAATAAGTAGATCATGTGCTAATAATGGCTTAATTTTAATATGGAAGATAACCAAGAAAAGTAGATAAGAAATTTTAGAACAATAGGTAATAAAACTATTACATTGAACACGTTTTGCTCACTCCCATACCTTAATTTTAAGAATTGCTTTGACCAAAACATAAATATTTAAAATAAGTCTTAGTGTGTTGAGATAAGATTGTTTTTTCTTCAATTATTAGCTTGTTGTATATTAATTTACCAGTGCAATAGAAATAACCTTTTTTTGTCGTATGGTTAGTATCCAACCTGTACCCTGATGTCAATTGTTTAAGTTGCTGCTAGATGCTAGACTGCTGTTTAGTCTAGATGATAACAACTGGAACTGCCTTTTTATGCGCCTTCAGAAGCATGGAGACGCTTAGTTCAAATGCCACTGAATGATCACCCATCTAAAGACTGACCTTGCCTGACGTTGCTTAACCAAGTGAGTCGTTTACCGAACAGTTATTACAATTGACTATGAGAGCTTTAGAAATAACCTGAATGTTAATTAATGTATTTACTTGTCTTTCTGCCGCACTCACAGTCATCAATTAACTTTAATCGCATTTAAGTAATTTTTTGTAATCTATTTATTTCGACTCTCCGAGTCTCTTATGATTGTCTTTTAGTATTAATTACGAGATTATTGATATATTATCTACTCACTATCCGCATATTAAGTGTTATTTGGCTTCGAAAGTCGAAATAATCCATTTACAAAATATGACTTAATCACAATTAACTATAATTGACGTTTGCGTACGGCAGTTGGTCTTATACTTGGGTATAATTTAAAAAATGTGAAAAAAACTATTTGAAGGAATTGTCTGGGTATTCATAACTCAAGGTCTGCCAAGTTTGGTACCAGAAGTGTGTAACGCCTCCGATTTCACATTTCATATGATTTAATTCATTATATTTTTCTATTTTATTTAACAGTAAAATAGAAACATGTAATTAAATCATAATAACCACACTATGCTTGAAAAAAAACCGGAATACTGCGGCAGTGATAATAAATGATGTGGAATGGAATACCTATAAAAACTTTTTTGTTATTAATTTAACATAATCACAGTATATTTCAATTCCACCTATGAATTGCTATATTATTATGTCGACGAATGCTCTTTGAAAATATTTTACACTATACAAAAAGCGATACAGCCGGTGGGGTTCGAACCATGGCACTTGCTCTATACTGCAAATATCGCCGTAGACCTCCAGACCAAACAGTCATTAGCGATGTAAGGCGAAATTTGTAGTACTATTCTAAGGCACAGTTTTTTTTTCATTACTAAAAAAGCATTAGACACCCGCCGCAGGTAATCCTACTATTCAAAAGAATACCGATTAAAAAAAATGTTTCGAAGCTACGATGTATCAGTGAAAAAAATGGAAACAATAGATTGAAGCAATGCGATGGAGTTTTAAATGTTGTATTTTTTCTTCGACAATTTACATCCGATCCCAAACTAGGCAGACCAGTTAACTGATACTAATACTTACTTATACACTTTTTTTGTAAATACACACTTAAATAGTTAAAACACACAGACAGTTGGTGGGAATCGAACCCACGATCTTTTGGGTAGTGGCCAGGGTGTCTAACCACTAGACCAAGAGGCCCGTCAAATTTTTTTTATGGTTCATTTTTTGTTTTGGTCAAAGCTATATAATGAAACCAGTTAGTTCATTTCGTATTTTTTTCTAAAACTTTTAATTTGATTTTATCGTTCAAGCTAAGTAACACATTGTAAATCTAAATACTAATAAAATAACAATATTTATTTTTTTCCTGATAGGAACACATTTATTTATAGATTATTTATCCGTAAACCGGATCTTAGAGAGTATTCTTTGCTTCAATAAAATAAATTGGATATAAGGCAAAAGCTCAATTATCTTCTTCAATTTGTTTTTTTTTTTCTAAAACTTTTAATTTGATTTTATCGTCCAAGCTAAGTAACACATTGTAAATCTAAATACTAATAAAATAACAATATTTATTTTTTTCCTGATAGGAACACATATAATTATAGATTATTTATCCGTAAACCGGATCTTAGAGAGTATACTTTGCTTCAATAAAATAAATTGGATATAAGGCAAAAGCTCAATTATCTTCTTTATATATAAAGATGTCTCCAAATCAATCCAAATAGAACTAAACTTATGTTTTCAAAGATCATGTGATTTTTAATTAATTTCTTGTTATCAGTAACTACTTATACATGCCAATTATAAAGGGTTATCGATGGTATACCGACTTTCATCTAATAAGTAATTAACTACACGACTGTGATTACTCGGCTTGTATTTCATTGAATACAGGTAACACGGCGATGCCGGCGCAAGCCTTTCAAAATGCAATAATAACAATGGCATTTATTGCGGCAATACGGGTACGCCCCGCTGCCATAAAACGAGGCGGAACTAGCTCTGCATTTGGACGCACGTGCAAGCGATTATAGCTCTAACAGTGGTACACCGGGAATGTCCGTGATTGTACATAGTTCCGGTTGAAAACGTATTGGAAATTATAAAATTGCTGGCAGGTGGTTTCATCCGCTCTCTTTTATATGTTTTCAATTTTCCAGCGTAGCTCTCTACAGTAAATAGTCGCCTGCTAGAAAAATATGTTTTTTTTAATTAAATTACAGATATTAAATTTTTCACAACAAAAGGCGTAGAAAAGGAATTAGGTTCGGAATGCACAATAAGGGATACAACACACAATAAGGACGGTGCGTTGTTGCTTCTTTTTTATTTATGGCTTTATTAAGAATGATATTTTTGTATGTTTGATAAGTTGAACCGCTATGCCATACGGGTTTATTGTATTGTAAATCAGGGTCTAAGCTCACAGCTTCATCAACGGAAGTATTATTGTATTGGCCGCTCATGAAACTGCTTCGGTTCTAACTCTACCTCGCAGAAGACCACCTAACTCGAATCTTTTATCTCGAAAGGTGTAATAGTACTTACCATTACTCTTACTGACATATCAATGAGGAAGTTGTTCCATAGACGAAAGGATAGTGACTGTTGCATTTTCCATGAAGATGACCGAGAATTAATTTTCAATTTTATACAAATATTATCTTGTTAGGTGCTCATTTCTGCCTAATCTCGGAGACCATAAATAATCCATAATATACTTACCCCTCGACCTGGAAAGTATAAACAGGTTGGTTTCGTACTTCGTTAGCTTTCTCAACTGTCATAAATTATAGGAACCCTAAGACCCAATCCCAAACTAGGCAGAGTCTGTAATATATCAACCAGAAACATGATGACTGATACACATAGACACAAAACAAACAAATATCTTCTAGTGTTTAAATAGTTAACGAAAATTTACGAATAACAATTGATTAGTCCATTCTCATATCGTACTTCAAATTCTATATATTTATCTCGATGTTCAAATTTGAATGAAGCTTGCATTGGCTTTTTTCCACACCAGCCAGATTAGCAAGTCTTCACAAATCTCAAGTTTCTTATTTAAGAACATGGACGAGCAAAAATTGCACTCATTACGTAGAATCAATCGAAAAAAGCAATGAAAACTTTACGCTAGTAATTTGTTATTAAAACTCGAATTATTGCGCAGTCAACGTCAGCCAAACATTTTTACGTCGTACATCAGACAACTTGTATATATTTACTACTGAATGGGTACGTCGACCTGTGTCGAGCACCAACCGCGTTATGGGCTGCGGAAGGCAACAAACGCATTGACTAGTTATCACTGTTATTATTAAGTATATAAGCAATAAATAATAACTAACATATAATCCATTCATTTGTACTGGGAGCTTTGCCCGACAGGCGTCACCATTAGTCGCTGTTGTAAATTAGTTGTAAACTACCTTACTTGTCATGGACAAACTTTCGGCACCTAAGTACTTACGTAATTTAAATAAATAAGTACATATTTTTATTCGCTCTGTAAAGAATTTCAATATAAATGTCTGACGCTGTTATTTTCAAATTTTGTTTAAGTATTTCTTAATTTTGTCTACGCAACTTGCGGAAGTGTATATTCTGTTATATTATGACTGAACAGTTAGTTGTATTGACTGTATTTATATGCTAGTATGTAAACCAGGTATAGTTTCTATTTTACAGATACAGTGACTAGTGAATGTTAATATTAGTGATTATTCCGAACATTATATAGTATTTCTTGAGGTGAACAATATTTGACATAATGATTTGTGATACCTACTTACGCGAATATTACACATTGAAATGAAACTAATTTTACAGATTAAATCGCGGTTTATTTTTTATTTCCGGACGTAGACTGAGGTGGTACTTATCTGTGATATGTCAAAGTTGTTTTCTTAGGGTACCCTCAGGTCTTCTAATGGGGAACTTGCATACAAATTATAATGATAAATTATGATTATCTATATTAATAAAAGAGCAGGGTGTTTTCTAGGAATCACGATACAGCAAAAACCATATAACGTACAATCTTGAAATTTGGAACCAACATTATTCAAATAGTCTAGGTGAACAATAAGAACGGATTTTTCGAAATTCCATACCTAAGTGGGTCAAATGGGCTCCCAAAGTTTGTATGAAAAAAAAAATTTTTTTTCTTCACACGGATATGAAATTTTGTCAGTGTACTAAACAAAAGAAATAAAGAAACACGTATATCACACTTTTTGAAAATCGACCCTTATTGGGATTTTAGCAAGATTTTTAAGTATGCAACGCGGAAAAAAAATCATACTGCATTGCTGAAACCTTGCGAATACATTAATCAAAATATAGCAATCCAAGTTCAAATAATCATTTTTTGATAATCAACTCCGAAAGGGGTCCAATTGGGGTCCAAAAAATGTTTCTCGACCTACAGTCATAAAACTTAGTTGATATATTGCACACAAGAATCTAAGAAACCTATTTGTAGCATTTTTCGAAAAACTACCCCTAAAGTTTTTTAATGGGGTTTCAAAGTTTGCACAAAGAAGGATTTACATTTCATCCTATGATGCAGCTAGAGTAACGAAACTCGGTAAATAAACTCAACACAACAATTGAAAAAACTAATTTTGAACATTTTTGTAAAATAAACCCCTAAGTGGGTCAAATAGGCTCCCAAAGTTTGTATGGAAAAATAATTTATTTTCGTCACACGGGCATGAAACATTGTCAGTGTACTAAACAAAAGAAATAAAGAAACACGTATATCACACTTTTTGAAAATCGACCCTTATTGGGATTTTAGCAAGATTTTTAAGTATGCAACGCGGAAAAAGATATTCATACTGCATTGCTGAAACCTTGCGAATACATTAATCAAAATATAGCAATCCAAGTTCAAATAATCATTTTTTGGAAATCAACTCCAAAAGGGGTCCAATTGGGGTCCAAAAAATGTTTCTCAACCTACAGTCATAAAACTTAGTTTATAAATTGCACACAAGAATCTAAGAAACCGTTTCCGGCATTCTTCCCTAATATAATAATAATAAAATAAATCCCTAAATTTTGCGTAAAGACAGATCTCCATTTAATGCTATAATGTAACTATGGTAACGAAACTCAGTGAATGTACTATGCGTTTCAACTAAGAATGTGGCCGCCATCTTGTCATTTCAAATATAAAATTACTAAAAATGATGTTTAACCACAGTAAATATAAATTCGTGGTTTTAACATAAATAGATAGCAAAATAAGACATTACAATAAATAATTAGTTGAAACGCATAGTACTAAACAAAACTATTAAATAAACAAATTCCCAGCATTTATCGAAAATCAACCGCTAAGGGCATCTACCAATGGGGTTACCAAATGGTTTCCACTTAACAACCTCATAAGTTTTTTATTGCAAAATAAGTACAGTAACTATCTTTTAAATAAAGAAGTAAATATTTAAAAAATGGGAGCTATGATAGCTTACACAAAAATACAGGCTATATACTTGATACCTATTAGATCAGAGTTATTAAAAGTGTGAATAATATTGAAATCGATCGTCCGAAGATCGGACCGACAATAATAACTAAGAAGACCTGAGGATACACTGGCATAATTGTGCAAATCGACGTACAACATCTCAGTCCTCCCGTAACCATGGGTGATGCAAAGCATTTGAAACGTCGGGATAGTAAAAGCTAAAATAAACCGCGATTAAATCCGTAAAAGTAGTTTGATTTCAATATTTAGCATTCGCGTAAATAAAATAAAACATTAGTGGAAACAATATTTAAAAAAAACTCGATCCCTAATTCAAAACACGTTTGAGTAACAAAGTAAACGCGGGCGAAGCCGCGGGCTACAGCTAGTCTATACTTATAATAAAACTGTAACAGGTCCAATTCTGTACATTGAAGATATTTTGAAAATTATATTTGGAGGGCATTCTATAACCGATACTGAGGCCGAAAATGTAATTTTTTTAATTTTTGTCTGTCTGTCTATCTGTCTGTATCACGGCTGCGCATCACGCCGAAACTACTGAATGGATTCAAATGAAACTTGGCATGATTTGAGATCTTACTACGAGGTAGGACATAGGATACTTTTTATCCCGTAATCTAGCACGGTTCTTTTGGAAGAGGGCATTAAAGTCAAAATGGGTACTTGGTTATTATACGCTTGGTCCGATTTTGTCAATTTTTCTTCATAATTATAATAAATATTAGTAAGGGAACACTCATAGAGAGTTGTTATCAAGGTTTTGTAATCGATCGGGTTAAGCAACGTTAGGTAAGGTCATTAAATAGATGGGTGACCGTTTAACGCCATTTGAACTAAAAGGGTCCATGCTTCGGAGAACAAGTAAAAATGTGGGTCCCAGTTTTTAACCGACTATAAAAAAGGAGGTTATAGATTTGATGCGAATGTCTGTTATTAAAAGTTTAGTTAACGTAAAAATAGCGCATGCGGAGCTGCGTGGGTCAGCTAGTAATTTAATAAAAGTAGTTGTAAAAACATCATTGCTATAAGTATTTTCAATTTTTTTTTATTATTTCCATAGAGTGAGGTAGCTTATACATATATCACTCATCGGCCAGTAAATTACTCCCTTCCTGCTTGAAAAAAACAAACACATTCTTAGGTTGTATAATATTAGGAGAGATTATCAAATCCAAGATAACCTAAATAAAACTTACAAAAAAAATATAGTATTTACTAATTAAATTTTGCATTAGAAACACAATCACACGCCACTTTGACCAACCCGTTTAACATAACAACAGGACAGGCCTCTTAGTTTAAAACAAAACCTTAACTAATACTTACTTCCAATTAAACAGAATGCGGTCACTTTGCAAAAGCTTTTACTGTCCCATACAACACGTAACTTTGAATGAAGTGAGCTATTATAAACAACGCGAACTCTAAGTGTAGTTATAATATTAGGTCCCTTGCATCGTATAGGCGTATCAATGGTCCTTTGCTGTGAAGATGGCGTTGTACATGAATATATGTATAATAAGTTAAAAAAAAAACTGACTTCAAAGAAAACGATCTAAAAAGCATTATAATAATAATAATACCAGCCCTTGTTTATGTCCCACTGCTGGGCACGGGCCTCCCCTCAAGATGAGGGGGCTTAGGCCATAGTCCACCACGCTGGCCAAGTGCGGGTTGGCGGACTTCACACGTCATTCGAGAGCTAGTTAGGCTTTCTCAGACATGCAGGTCTCCTCACGATGTTTTCCTTCACCGAAAGCTAGTAGCAATCGTACAAAGACGATTCGCACATGATTCATTGAAGAAATCAGAGGTGCGAGCCGGGGTTCGAACCTGCGCACCTTGTTTCCAAGGCAAGCGCTCGCACACTGAGCTGTTATCTAAAAAGCATTAAATAACGAAAATATATTGAAGGCTGTGCTAACTGTTAACTAAAATCAGCACCGACTGGCACCGACTTTCGTTTTAGATAGTTTTCTTTAAAGTCGGTTTTTATTATATCTAATAATATTTTATTTTAAGTTTTTAGTGAATTTTATGCTATTAAGATATCAGGAGAACGTGGGCTGCATCAACTCAGTTAATATAAATTATATAGTGAAGCCGCGCTGCAATGTTATTAAAATTAAATTATATTGCCGTTGCAGGAGAATCCGCTATTTTTATCTAAGTTTGTGCTGGCGTTATACATTGATCATATTGAAACCGGCTCACCGGCTGAAGTACATAATACTATTTTATGACTAATTTAATCCTTCTGATGCCACGTACAATATGACGACGTAAGTATCTCTAGTCTATCTCTATATTATCTCGATGTTCAAATTTTAATGACGCTTGCATATGCTTTTTTCCATTAGCCCACACCAGAATAGCAAGTCTTCACAAATCTCAAGTTTCTTATTTAAGAACATGGACGAACAAAAATTGCACGCATTTCGTGGAATCAATCGAAAAAAAATAATGAAAACTTTACGCTAGTAATTTGTTATTTTATTATAACTCGAATTATTGCGCAGTCAACGTCATCGTCAGCCAAACATTTTTACGTAGTACATCAGACTATAACTTGTATATTTTTACTACTGAATGGGTACTCTAGTCTAGTAATATTTTTGGAATAAATAATTTGAATTTTAGTAACGTCATCTTCGACTCGGTCTTGTCTCTATTTTTTTTTGCACTGCTTTTCAAATGATCTTGAAGCATTTCAATTTTCAATTAAACAAGCCACGGATATCTAAACATGAATTATTGTATCGATTTCGGCGGGCCAAACTTTGTCCAAATCGATCTGTCATGTTCTTCTATCAGCCCGCCCGCCGCCGCCGCCGCGCCATCGGATGCCGAGCGGGTCCGTTTGTACCTAAAATTAAACGCTTACTCTGACTAGTATATTGATGACTCTGATAATACTGTCGCATTTTTGGTTATATTTATAGTATTTTTGGTTTAATGTACTTGTGAACCCACGTCACCTTTTAAAGATTTAAACCTATATGCTTTCCGTCCGGTAGAAATAATCTAAATATTGGTGAAAGCACCAAATCAACGAAAACTTAATTTTAGCTGAGAAGTTCCTCAACAAAATAGTATAAAACAAACTCACTTTTGGCATCTATCTAGGTATATTCGCTTAGGTACTTTTGTTAAACTACGACATAGATTTTAATGCGATTTTTACAATCAGTTGGGTTAAAATTTATATTTCAGGTTTTACGCACAAAACGTCCCGTACGTTTTGTGCGTAAAACCTGATAGAGAAATCACAATGTATTTAAAAAAATAATCATTTAGAGCATATATATAACTATGGTGTGTCGCCTTGTACATAACAAATATGTAAAATATATATGTTTTTTTTTCTAAATTGTAGTTGTTAATGAAACCGGTTTAAAAGGCATACCCAAAGTCTATGATAGACATATGATAGACATGTAATTTCTATACAGGTTGTTATTGTACCCCCCCTGTCCAATTTGTATGGGGAATATTCGCATTGCTGGTATAAGCCTGCAGCGCTGCAGCCGCACTGTTGTTGCGCATTTTTTATTTAAATTTATAAAGCAGCGCTAGAGCCGCGCTGCAAATTTGAAGTCATTCTATATCACTGAAAATATTTATGAGACATTCAACAAATGGAAATATACGTTTGATTGTATTGAGATACCGAATAATAACCCTCAGCGATCGGACAAGGTACTATGAACTAGACGAGTTTAAATTTTTATCTTTCTTAAAAAATAATGGGCTATTTACTAATGTACTTTGATCGACATAGTATTAATTCCTATCCAATTAAATATGTTACATACCTTAGGAATTTATTAAAATTAACCTGTAAATATGTCATTAAGAAGGTATCACTGGATTAAAAAATACTTTTTAGTTCACTTGCAGCGAGAGTTACGAAAGTGTATTGAAAGATATAATGTATATCTTATCCAGTTGAAATTCTTCAAATGGTATACAACAAAGTCACTAACCGCATAAAACACCAAACCAACATGTTTTTTTTTGTGTATTATGCGTGATTCCAACTATATTCGTATTTTATTTTGTACGGTGACGACGTCTTAGTTTTTTCAGACATGAAATTCAATGGGGTAATTTGCAACGCAGTTTCCATTATGAATATCACGATGTTAGCGTAAGCGAATAAATACTGATTTAAATAAATATTCCTTGTATTTGATGATTCAAGATAACAAAGGTTGAGAAAACAGACTGGGGCTACAGTTATCCCAGATATTCATATAATCTTCAAACATTATGTGTTATTGCACCCATTTCCTTTGTTACAGAGAGTAGTCTAACAGGCAGCGAAGAGATTGACCTAAAATCGGCACAGTATTTTCATGAACCAGTGCACTATGATCAGGTAAGCTTTTTTTTACACAATATATGCCAGTGCTTGACCCAGTCCCACCTGATGGAAAGCGACGGTGCAATCGGGGGTGATAATGCACTCTAGCTTATTACAAGCCCATTCTTTCAAAGACAAATAATTTGACTTTCTGTCATTAATAACACATATATGAATATATACAGCGATCAATCTTTAGGGTTTATATTCCAAAAAGGAGAAAATAAGTAAGTGGTTGTGTAGAACCTATTTGAAGCATCTTTTTAACCAGTATTTTTCTGTTCAGGTACAGGAACAATGTCCAGCTCTGAAGGAAAGTATAGCAGACATCGACACTGTCTCTATCTACCCAAGTTTTGAATTTCAGGTAGGTTTCAGTTAATACCCTATTTTCACATCCTTCATGAGCAGACACGCGTGCTCGTTTATTGTAAAAGAGGATTTTACCGATGGATACACGACACATTTTAATTAGCCTACGTAGGTGGTAAATATTTACGTTCAGACTTTTATTATACGGCAAAATAGACTGTAAGACCGCAATTTCCTACTTCTATAAGTCCTATTTCAATAAAACCATCTGTTATTGATTCTCGTTTATGAATTATAAAAGTATTGCTAATTGTTGATTAATGCTCGTGTTTTCGAGAATAACCACTCTGTTAAGTAATGGGGTTAATAAATTTGGGGTTTTACAACTACAGCCGGTATATCAATATATCTATTTTGTTTACGTTTCTAGCCTAGTCCGAAGTGATCCGATCTGAATGTCCCAAAATGTAACGATGGACGAATGTAGGCGTAAGGTAAATAAAAGTAGTCAAAACTTTTAGATTATGAATCTTATACCTGCATAAGAATCATTCTGCGACTATTGGGTATTGATTGACCCCGTCGCGTTGGTTCCAGCAAACTATGTATTATGGCGATTGAAGACGATATGAAATTCTGTTTTAAAATTCTTACGACAACGATTTATGTAACCTAATAATAACCGGCCGGTGTCTTATTACTGAAAACTCTTGCGTGACATGGTATTTTAGTTACCTATCAACTATCTGCAATTATACTATAAAGTAAAAAGAGCTAGATAGGTTATACGCGATCCGAAAGCGGCGGAAATATGTGAGCTAATTAACACAACTTAAATCAGTAGCACACCACACCCACAGAAGCATATCGACAGTGTCACTTCGTTTTAATTTTAATGAATAATCGCATCAAAACAATCGAAAATACTATTATGTATATTATACATCGTTAAGACAAAGGGTATTTAATACTACCCATATTACACTGAAAGCCATTGCTTACAGCTATGACTCATCTGCGCACCAGCGCTTCTGGATTTCGATGATTTGAGATGTACAGAAATTTACTATAAGCTCAATTATGTACTGCTAATATGAGTATTTTTAACCGGCTTCAAAAAGAAGGTTCTCTATTCTACGCGTATGTATGTAATATTGATAAAAATGCGTAATATTAATATATTATATATGTGGGCTTCTAAACAAATTTACCAAATTTTATGAGTGTATGTATGTATGTATGTATGTAGGTTTGTCCACGGATTTCTCAGAAACTACAAGCCCGATTTTGAAAATTATTTTTGCAATAGTAAGAGTATTTTTCAACTTAGGGTAGAGTACAAGTTTCATCAAAATCGGTCAAGTAGTTTAAGAGATATAAACTTTTTATGTTTTCAGTAAGTTATTGTAACGTAGACGTTGGAGTTGCGTGATAGTGCTGATACCTATTTTGGTAAAATAAGTCACTAAAAACTGTTAAATAAACTATTTAAAAAAAAAAACCGAATTCAAATTAAATTATCTAAAAAGCATAAAATAACGAAAATATATTGAAGTCGGTGTCAGCTGGTGCTATTGTTAGTTAACATGATGTGCTAGCACCGACTTCAATATATTTTCGTTATTTTATGCTTTTTAGATAATTTACTTTGAAGTCGGTTTCTTTTTTTAAATAGTTTATGTACTTCAAATAAACGGTTATTATTATAATTATACAAACATCTAGAAATCAATAAATCACATTGTCGACTGTTTTTCCAGCGCCACGCGCCCAATCAAAAATCGTGTCGGATTATTTTCGTCACTTCTTAATTTAGTGATTAATGGTTGCTCTTATTTTCGTGACCACTTTTCGGGTCGTGACAGCAAATCTAGTTGGTATAGTATATCGATGGTTGACAAGCACCTAAAGAAAATCTCTCCCCAGGATTGGGTGCACCCAACATTTTCTTTAATTGGCTGTATTTTTTTTGTTTTCACCTAAAATTGTACTCACAACAATAACTTTGTCGACGTTCATTGAGTCCGGCCTTCCTCGCGTAAGTACCAAAAATTAGTCGCAGCTTCGGTAAGAGCCTTTACTTACATTGATAAGAGATTTTACTAGGTGGTAGGTAGGTCGTTAGGGTCGGCAACGCCGTAGTCATTCTTCTGGTGTTGCTAGCGTCTATCGGTTGCGGTGACTGCTTAGGGGTCGTCCATTAATCACGTGAGGCTCGAAAGGGGGGGGGGGGTTCTGAAAAAATCACGAAATATCACCAGGAGGGGGAGGGGTATAATGAGACATCACGTGTATTTATTTTTCGTTGAACGCACGATTTCTAAACCAAACAGCGGGACGTGGCCTTGACTCACCGTTGCCGGCAACGACTTCCCCTTCAAAATTTAATCAGTTAAGTACCTGTTTTTAAAGATAATATTCCAAAAATTTCAATTTATAGTATATTGAAATTTTGTACAAAAAATACACGTGGTTTTGGATAGGGGGGTCTAGTTTAAAAACCTCACCACATATCACCAGGAGGGGGGGAGGGGTTAAAAAGTTGCTAAAAAACATCACGTGATTAATGCACGACCCCTTAGGTGAGTCGCAAGTTTCTTGGCCATCTTGGTTTTATTAAAAAAACAGCCGATATTCGACTAGTCTGAACAGAAGTAGCGACATCCGATATACAAAACGGATCTCTACACCCGTCAAAAGAGAACACAGCACTACACGTAAACAACTCCACTAGCAAGGGTATCTACACACGATAGCGTTATTTGGCTTATCTTTGGTAGTACATATAACAAAAAAAAAATGTGCGTTCGTGGAGTCCCTCCGCGCGGAAGAAGTGAAACTTCACTCTCGCTCAGTCGATCGGTCGGTCGGTCGGTCGGGCCCTCACTCACTCACTCACTCACACACACACACGCACACACACACACACACACACACACACACACCAACTCAACTCAGCTCAGCTCAGCTCAGCTCCGCTCGCTCGCTCGCTCACTCACTCACTCACTCACTCACCCACCCACCCACCCACCCAAACTCACCCACTCACCCACCCAAACTCACCCACTCACTCAGTGACGGCGTCACATGAGCGCTTTCATAACCTTAACAAATTTACGCCTATCGCCTATCGTTTAACACCTATCACTTAACGCCTATCACCTATCATTTAATGCTTAACGCGGTATGTGATAACATTTTTGGAAGTCGCATAAGAAGTTTCACTTCAAAAAAAGAAATGTGCGTGCGTGGAGTCCCTCCGCGCGGAAGAAGTGAAACTTCATTCTCGCTCAGTCGATCGGTCGGTCCCTCACTCACTCACTCACATACACACACACACACTAACTCAACTCAACTCACCCCAACTCACCCAACTCACCCCAACTCACCCACTCACCCCAACTCACCCACTCACTCAGTGACGGCGTCACATGAGCGCTTTCATAACCTTAACAAATTTACGCCTATCGCCTATCGTTTAACACCTATCACTTAACGCCTATCACCTATCATTTAACGCTTAACGCGTTATTTGATAACATTTTTGGAAGTCGCCTAAGAAGTTTCACTTCAATAAAAACCCTTATGGACCAATTATATCCGGTTTACAATGATACCGGATATCATTGTAGTATAAATACGAAAAATGGATCGGGCGGCGGTGGCGTCAAAAACTAGCCTGTTTATCCACGTCTACGTGTGGAACCCACACCCTACTTGCAGCAATCTCATATAAGTATTTCTAATTAGTCGAGCAAAACATATCGAGATTAGCCATTCCCGAGTCACACCAGTATCAAGTTAATTAAAGTTTTTATTAAAGTGCCATGCACCGTTATAAGAAACACATAATGAAATCTATCCGATCTAATTTAGGCTATCATAGCATGTGAACCATTATTATTGTTACTTTTTTTGTATGTTTCGCTCAGCTCAACTAATTAAAATATATGTAAGTATAAATATATGCAATATGTTGCTTTTTGGAGCAATAACATTAAGCTAAGTGAGCACCATTTCAACGTCATAATATAATGTAGTTTTTAGTTATTTTTATACTTTCGTTTATTTTAAGATTTTTATGTTGTTGAATAAATTTATTGTTCTTCTTTTCTTTCTTTCTTTTTCAATACAATTTTTCCGTAGGTATGTAATATATTATCTACTTAATCTAAACTTAATATAGTTATAAGTTACCCTAAGTTTAATTAAAGAGCATATTGTGACACCTTAAAAAATTGTGCATTTTACTAATTTTCAGTGTATTATGTAAATTTAAGTGCGTTAATGTAACAATAACTAGTTGTCCTAAATAAATAAATGTGCGTGCGTGGAGTCCCTCCGCGCGGAAGAAGTGATACTTCATTCTCGTTCTGTCTCTTTCTACAGTCAGTCAGTCAGTCAGTCGGTCGGTCGGTCGGTCGGTCCCTCACTCACTCACACACAAACTCACACACATACTCACTCACACACACTCACTCACCTACTCACTCACACACACACTCACTCACCCACTCACACACAAACTCACACACATACTCACTCACACACACACTCACTCACACACACACACACGCTCACACACTCATCAATCATTTTGTCAAATATTGGAGTTCGTTTTGTGTGAAAATTGAATAACGAGTCATCTGGTTCTGAACGGCATTGTCGGTATCGTAACTACCTATTATGTAGGTACTTCGCTAGTTTGTATGTACATTTACGGATATACCTAACGCAAAAAAATAAGTTATAAATCTTTAAAGCAATGCATTACAAATGATACCCGACGCGGTAAATAAAACAGCAAGCATTTTCGTCGTATTCTTTATGATCTAATGCAAATAAAAAATGCGTGATGCTTTAACTACGAATAGATGCGTGCTAACAAGGAATTTGCATATGTCTGCGTTCTAATGACTTAAATAAGTGAGCCCAATTTTAAGTTAAATAAGTAGACACTGCAAGAAAAAAAATGCCAAGAACAAATAATGATTGACAATACAAAACACATCGACGGCTTTCGTTTACAAAAATGTGGCATGTAGTCGAAAGTTTGCGCTTGCCAAGTGTCTCTCTCACTTAAAAAGGGTTCATTTAGGATCGATCGCTTGCCCGATATAACATTTATGGACGCCGAACGCTTTTAGTAAACCATTTTTTATATATGTAAGCCATCTACGACGAGCTATAAGAAGGCGCGTTGTATGTAAACATAATACATTTGGAGATCGGAGTGGTCGTCTGTGAGAACTGAGTGAGCATACATAATTGGATATATCTTTTGTTTTATCTTTTTACAAATTGCGAGATTGGTTATACAATTGTTTATAGGTCTACTGAACCGATTTTTATGAAACTTGTACTCTTCCCTAAGTTAAAAGATACTAAAACGATTGCAAAAAGAATTACCACAATCGGATTTATAGTTTCTGAGAAATCGATGGACAAACCTACATACATACACTCATGAGATAGTACCACATAGACTACTAACATATGTGAATATTACGCATTGTTGTTAATATTACATACATACGCGTCGAATACAGAACCTTCTTTTTGAAGCCAGTTAAAAGAACGCATTATATTTATATCGGTACCTACCTCATATCAATATTTTAATTAGGTTTTTCAACCTGTTGTCCTTTTACAATTAACTGTTAAAGTACCTACGTATAGAACGCCATAAGACTCATTTCTATATAGTCGATTGGCAACACTTTTTCGCTCCGACGTAAAACGCCGGTGTTAAACGGTTGTAGCCTACGTCTGTCTGTCTGTGGCACCATAGCTCCCAATCGACGGATTGGACGTGAATACTCGTAGCTTTATTACCAGATCAATATCAAACACAAGACGCAATGTATTTAACGTATTTTCTTTTATGCTAAGAAATTTCATAATAACAAAAGGTACTTAGACGTGTGTCGGAAGATAATATTAAACCTACGCAAAGTTATTGAAAAAGGAGGCAACTGGTAAGCAATATGTGAATTTGTAAAAAGCTGTGGGTGGGAGCAACATTTTAGACTGTCCCGACTTTATATACATATTTATTGACTACTAGCAGTCACATTGCAACTTGTGCGTGTATAATAATTATTACTATTATTTCTTTATTATCAGGCGACATAGGCCTATACATAAATACGTTCAAAAACGAATTCGTCCGTCGGTAAAAAGTTCGCTGCCCTTCATGCTGGAGAGCTTTGAGCGTTCGCCTCTTGTCCGGTGGATATGTTATGGGCATTTGTAGCCTATAGTTAACTTCATACCCAAAAAAAGTGGCCTCGTTTGTCGGCTGCGTTCTTCTGTAAGGTAGAAGTAATATCCCAGCCGAACTGCTTTATTTTGAAGCGGGCGTTCCCACAGTTCATCTCTTACAAGACGAAAAGATTCAAATTATTACAATATGAGTCCTCCAGTTAAGTTCGCACGAATGCTTTTCCTCCCCAAGAAACCTATAAGTCTTCTAGCCACTGATCTGTGTACTAGTCTGTCTGTATACGATGACCAGTACCAGTAAGCATGCAGTAGCAAGTGTCCACGGTATTAATGATAGTAATGGGAATATACTTTTTGGACGCTCGAGTGGCGCTTCGATACATTTAGTCAAGTTATACTACTGTAAAGCGTGTACAGAGCGGCTAGTATAATGTACTGTCCTCTAGTAGAGGTCAGTGCTTGACATCGCTAGTCTACCCTCTAGACGGCACCGTAAAGACACAGAGACAGTCCATTGACGCGTGCTTTGTTTTCTTGATTTGTATAAGAAACAATACAACTTACTGAATTGCATTGTTGATTAAGTTTTGAATTGCATTGAATTTTGGATATCGTATTTAATATACCCCCGTGGGGTGTCCGGGTAAGAATAGCACCCTTCCATCTCCTCCTGTTAGGTGTCCGTAAGAGGCGACTAAGGGAAAACAAGAAGACGGGCAGCAGAGTTTTTCTATTGGGTTACCTAACACTTTACTGTGATCCCCAAGACGCCTGCCAAGCGTGGGGATTATGGCAACCCCTCCCTTCTAAGGGGGAGGCCTTTGTTCAGCAGTGGACGTATTTCGGCTGCTGATGATGATAATCTATACTTATAATAAAACTGTAACAGGTCCAATTCTGTACATTGAAGATATTTTGAAAATTATATTTGGAGGGCATTCTATAACCGATACTGAGGCCGAAAATGTAATTTTTTAAATTTTTGTCTGTCTGTCTGTCTATCTGTCTGTCTGTCTGTCTGTATCACGGCTGAGCATCACGCCGAAACTACTGAATGGATTCAAATGAAACTTGGCATGATTTGAGATCTTACTACGAGGTAGGACATAGGATACTTTTTATCCCGTAATCTAGCACGGTTCTTTTGGGAGAGGGGATTAAAGTCAAAATGGGTACTTGGTTATACGCTTGGTCAGATTTCATCAATTTTTCTTGATAATATAATAAATATTAGTAAGGGAACACTCATAGAGAGTTGTTATCAAGGTTTTGTAATCGATCGGGTTAAGCAACGTTAGGTAAGGTCATTAAATAGATGGGTGACCGTTTAACGCCATTTGAACTAAACGGGTCCGTGCTTTGGAGAGCAAGTAAAAAGTGGGTCCCAGTTTTTAACCGACTATAAAAAAGGAGGTTATATATTCGATGCGAATGTCTGTTATTAAAAGTTTAGTTAACGTAAAAATAGCGCAGGCGGAGCTGCGTGGGTCAGCTAGTGATTTAATATCACAATTGATCATTGAATGTTATTTGAAGATGAATTGGTATTTTACGATATGTCATAAAGTCCTTATTATTCATAGCCATAGCTTTGTTCCCGTATTTTGTCACGTAACAGGTATCTGACGACATACTCAATAGACGGTGCCACCTACGAAAATTTTATCAATATCTGCCAATGAAAGCTAAAAGGGGATTTTCATAAAAAAAAAAGTTAAAATAGCAACTGATTATGATCGATATTAACCTATTAAACTTTAAAAGTCCATACATAAAGCCACAATGTGATTAAATTAATTTAATATTTCAGCCGAGCTGGCTACGCACAAAGGAATTTTGGGACAGGTCCTTTGAAGAGCGCTATGAAAAGATACGCAATGATACGCGACGACCCAGATTGAAGGTGAGCTTTGTTGTATTCTGTATGTAAAATATGATGAGGGAAAATAAGGTGGAATCACCGTATCACTTATCTCATTAATGCTAATTAATTTCACTGCTTAAATATTAACATAAATGTGCTATTGAAACTCGTGTCGCGAAATCATACAACATTCTCATCTTTTCGGAAATTATTCTGTATTTGCGATTCTGCTCTATATTTTCCTAACAGGGACTTTTATATGAGTAATTTGGACACCGTCTTTAATATTTACGTTTTGTCTAAGCAAGGCCTAAAGGTTTAATAAGAAATTTGACATTAAATATTAAGTATACGAATTTATGCGAAATTACGAATCTGTCTCTGACTAGGGCAAATTTTTATTATATTTTAACTATCTACATATGTATGATACCTACTCATATGGTAGGTTATTAAAAAAAGAATTATATCGTCATCAGGTGATAGTAGTCCCCCACTCACACAACGACCCCGGTTGGCTGAAAACCTTCGAGCAGTACTTTGAGTGGAAGACCAAGAACATCATCAACAACATGGTGCAGAAACTGAACCAGTACCCGAACATGACCTTCATTTGGACAGAGATTTCGTTCCTGAACGCTTGGTGGGAAAGGTCACACCCCGTTAAACAAAAGGTACTTACAATGTTTACGTAAACCTCGTCATTTGTAAACCGTATTCTGTTCCCACGGGTAGATCTAGAGATAGAGACGTGATGTTATGTTAAACAGTTACTGTCATTGTTATTTATTTTATTTAATAGATACAGGTAATCTAGTGCTAGATTGCAATTCTCCCTTAGTGTCAATGGTAATTTGCATCAGAAAACTCTGGTGCTGGCAGCAAGTCACAAATTAGGTGATTTGTCAACGGCGGCAGAATTGGCTAAGTTAGCATTATTTACTGGCTTGTATAATGTGGAAGTCTCCAGTCAGAATGCTTTAATGTTTTTAGCAGGAGGTTCCGTTGTCTCCTTACCTCTTTTACCATCGAATTCACTAACATCTGTTAAATATTAGGGGCCTGCCAGCATGATTGTTAGGTTTTTTTTTATTGCAACACCCAATTAGTATGTTATTATTTGAATTCGGCTATTACAGTTTATTGATAGATTTCGTTCTAGTTTATTCATGTGAATACCATTCTCCAGGAACGTAGCATTAGTAGTAACTGCCGCATTATCGATTGTAATGAACTTGAGCTGTCACAGTACTTACACATGTGTATTCGCATCCTGCACTCTTAGTAGGGAAAGGTATATTGGGTTTGATCCGAGCCATTCTGCAGTCGTTGGAGGTATGCCAATTTACATAATATTTGGTTATAAATCCAAAGCAGGGTAGTTAATTTTTGTGTGTAGGAAAATGTACCCCTCGCACTGTAGTACTCGCTAGTTAGAGTAGTAAGTACACCTGCCTTACGGGAGATCGCAGCCAAATAAAAATATAATCCTCTTCTTTGAGTCGCGTTGTGTACGTGTGATGGATAAGGCCGCCAATGTGGTGTGCTAGTCTCAACATTGAGGTGGGAAGTTGTCGCCGCGTCGCCAGTGACCTATGGGGAGTCGCTAGCTGGCGACTGAAGGACCCTCGTTCGACTTAATTGCAGAGGGCACGGCGATGCTAGCTAACCTTTTTTTTTCACGGGGGAAACCTTCAAAACGTCCCCGGGAGCTGTGGGGCTCAGCCGGGGTATGTGGAATTTTTACGCAAATAAACCCCCGCGGCTGTCGCATCGGCACATGAGACCCCTCTCATCTCACACCCGTACTCCGGTGGGATCTGCACCAGGAGCCCCTCAGTGCCTTGCCTTTGAGCCCGCCGCCGGGGGGCGCATTTTAGCCCCCCGGGAACCAATCACGGTGCTCACGGGAACGGGGGACGCCACCCCGCCGCTCGTGTCCTGCCGGTGTCCTCGACGGAGTCGCCGCCGTACTCAATGGACGTCCTATGGCCCAAACCGTCGCTGAACGTTCGGGTTCAGCGACTCCGAAGTATGCTAACTAACCTAACACAGAGCTCTATTCCTTTTTGATAAGCTAGTGCACATCCATCCGAGGCTGCATCGTCAATACCATTAGGTGAAGTACTATGTCTCTTTTTTACTCGTTTCGTGGAAGATAACACTTCCTACGTTTAATCCCACGCCGGCCAACTGCGTGATCGCGCTATTGTGCAGATCCGAGCCATCGGCCGTGGAGGGGTAGAAATAGGAATTAATTCAAATATCAGAGCCCGTGGGTGTTCAGGTAAGAATAGCAATCACCAATGGGCAGCAGAGTCTTTTTATTGGGTTACCTACCACTTATACTGCAATTCCCGAGACGCCTGCCAAATTGTGGGGATTATGGCACCCCCTCCCCTTTAGGGAGAGGCCTCTGTTAAGCAGTGAACGTCTTCCGGCTGATGATGATTAGAAGCTAAGCGAAGCAGTGAGCAGAAAGAATTAAAGCGAAACTACAGTAACGCAGATATAGTTTATATTAGGCAAAAAAATAACAAACAATATTTTGTATGTCCAGGCCTTAAAAAAGTTGATAAAAGAAGGTCGCCTAGAGATAACAACAGGCGGCTGGGTGATGCCGGACGAAGCTTGTACACACATCTACGCACTGATCGACCAATTTATTGAAGGTAAATTATACAGTGGAAATGGAAAAAGACGGGCGAATATTTTAACAGCGGCTCCTATCACTTGCAATAAACATATCGAGATGTCTTATAGGTTGACTCGTCTGAGAATAGCCTCTCCTATACCAGATGATTATGTACAGTTCCAAGCTGACGCAATGGTGGCGTACTTTAGGCAAAACTTCGATACGTCACAACCAAAGTGAAGCCCTCATTTGGTATGCACAATGGATCCAAATGGATCTAAGTGGGTTCCGGTGTTTACCGGGCCCAATTTATATATCACGATTATCTTAATGCGTATACATAATATACAATATTGGACGAATAGTGTGTGGCTACATCGATCTTGCTTCCTGTAGATATTGATACTACGCTTCATCGATATAATATATAAACTAGATAAACATTCACGAACAAAATGACATCTAAAATGTGGTCGCGGAGGTTGCAAACTTATGTGTGCTGGTGGTGGAAACGTGAACTAACGATTTTATAATGATAATGACTTGTAGTTTGACAGTTTCATATAGACAGTAGTGATACTCCTATAGGCAAAAATAAATTTGTTAGGATGTGGCTTGTAAAGAAATAGCGACACAAGGGCGCTATTTCTCGCTACCACTTTTTGAACCGTGACACCAAATCTAGTTTATCTGTATATATAAAAGAAGAAACTGACTGACTGACTGACATATCAACGCACAGCCTAAACGGCTTGGGTTAGAGACTTGAAATTTTTACAGTAGGTACCTTTTATAACGTAGACATCCACTAAGGAAGGATTTTTGGAAATACCACCCTTAAGGGGGTAAAATAGGGGATGAAAATTTGTATGAAAATCCGTCATTTTTGAAGTCAAATTAATGAAAATTAGTATTTGGCCTTTAAGTTAAAAATAAAAAATATATATTTCAGGATTTTTGGAAATTCCACCTCTAAGAGGGTAAAATTGGGGATGAAAGTTTGTATGAAAATAAGTCATTTTTTAACTTAAATTCATGTAATTTAGTAATTGGCATGTTAGTTAAAAAATTAAAAAATATATTTCTGGATTTTTGGAAATTCCACCCCCTAAGGGGGTTAAATAGAGCATGAAAGTTTGTATGAAAATCAGTCATTTTCGAACTTAAATTCATGTAATTTAGTAATTGGCCTGTTAGTTAAAAATAAAGAATACATATTAAAGGATTGTTGGAAATTCCACCCCTAACGGGGTAACATGGGGGATAAAATTTTGTATGAAAATCAGTCATTTATGAACTTAAATTCATGTTATTTAGTAATTGGCCTGTTGGTTAAAAATAAAGAATACATATTAAAGGATTTTTGAAAATTCTACCCCTAAGGGGGTAAAATAGGGGATGAAAGTTTGTATGAAAATTAGAGATTTTCGAAGTTAAACGCATATAAATTGGTATTTGGTGTTTCAGTAAAAAAAATATATTTCAGGGTATTAGGAAATTCCACCCCTAAGGTGGGTAAAAGGATGACAACATCAATATATATAAAAGGAGATGTCCTGACTGATTGACTGATTGACTGACTGACAGACAACGCACAGCCTAAACCGCTGGTCCTAGAGACTTGAAATTTGGCAGGGGTATTCTTCACAATACGTAGACGCACACTAAGAACGGAATTATCAAAATTCACATCCTAAAGGGTCCAAATAGGGGGTTTTATGTTTTATAAAAAAGTGTTATATTTAATGAACGGTTGGTACTAGAGGCTTGAATTTTCACACGCAGACGCCTCAATGAAAATAAACAATTACGTATTTTTGCATTTCTCCAAATTTTCTAAGTAGGAGTTACAGGACCTTAATTTTTGTAAGAAATAAATATTTTACCATTTCTTAACACAGTTCACTGTCTTCCGATACAATATGATAGACAGGATTAGGACAAAGTCAGGTTTAAGAAATTATGAGTGTTTTAAGGTCAAAATGGGACCCCTAAGTTAAAAATCTTGCGTGTGGTGTCTTTTAAAAGGTAATTGAAAACAGTTTTTTTATGATATAAGCGGTAGGTATGAGTTATATCATGGGTTTTAAAACTAAAATACGACATCGATGTTTCAAATTTGAATTGGATATGATTTTTAAAGTGATTATATTGTTTATTTAAACTATTCTGCTAACTGCTGCGTTAGCTCGAGTGTGGCTACTAAATGCACGCAAGGTTTCAATTCAATACGAGGCTGTCGAGAGTGTTCACAAACGCGTGTATCCTGCACCACGCGCACCCACGTCAAGCTGCCACCTAAAAAAAAAAAGCTGCCGCCTCGCTCCTCAGCCATAAGCCCGGACAAATAACAGGCAACCTTCGGAGTTGTCGGTTGGACGTTTGGGTTGTGGGCCCTAGATGTCCATTGAGTACGTGGCGTTTTAGTAGGTTAGATACTCCGATTCGGAGTTAGGTACCGAATCAAACCAAAAAAAAAACCGGTCAAATGCGAGTCTGACTCGCGCATCGAGGGTTTCATACCTTCTTTTCACGTATTAAAGTTATTTTAATCTATACATATAAAATTACTTGTCCTCACTGACTGACTGACTGATTCATCAACGCACAGGCCAAACCGCTGGACCTAGACAGCAGGCAGAAACATTCAGTTATTAGATCTCGTGCGGAATTAAAAGCCCTAAGTAGAAATATTAAAAAAATACAGAATAACATTGTAAATACCAACTTCCCTTTAATGATCACATCACTTACACAAAGATTATACAAACCGTGATACATTGGCAGGTAATTATAAAAATGTGGGGACTCCCCCAAGTAGTCTCCGCCATCCCCAATAAACTACACCAACTCCGTCCTTATTACAATTTAAGAAATACATTGACACAATTTAACAGTATGATTGCATTGCAACATATCTAGTGACAGAATAACAGAGTGACCGCACTATACAACTACTGGAACTAGCGTTCCGCACGAGATCTAATAACTGAATGTCCCTGCCAGAACAGAAAGCTGAAATTTGGACAGTGGGTTCTTCTTATAACGTAAGCATCCACTAAGAAAGGATTTTTGAAAATTCGACTCCTAAAGGGGTTAAATGGGTTGTTTTCTTTTGTATGAAACTTTTTATTGTATGATTCGATTGACTTGAAATTTACTGGAAAGATTCTTTGAATAAAATAAATAAATACGTGTTTCGGGATTCATCAAAAACAACCATTGGGGGTGCGCTAGGGATTGTTAAACTTTGTATGGGAAATACTTATTACTTAATTCAATTGATTTGAAAGTTGGTGAAAGTACCCTTAAAATAAAAAGATTGAACACGTATCATTCATTTTTCAAAAAATCTACCCCTAAAGTGGGATAAGAGGGATTTTTTTTAATCTATATTATTAAAAGAACAGGCTTTTTTTTCTAGAAATCACCATACAGTCAAAACCATTTAAAGTAGAATCATGAAATTTAGAATCAACATTATTCAATAGTTTAGGTGAACAATAAGATCGAACTCGACATTTCACATCTAAATGGGTCAAATGTCAAATGGGCTCCCAAAGTGTGTATAAATTAAAAAAAAAACATCACACAGACACGAAACTTTGTCAGTATACTGAGCAAAAGAAATAAAGAAACACGTATTTCATAACTTTTTAAAAAAACGACCATTAAAGGGGTATTAGCATGGTTTTTGAGTCATACTCAAAAACCATGCGCATAAAAAAATTCATGCTGCATTGATGAAACTTTGCGAATACATTTATCACCGCAAATGCAAATCCATGTGCCATTAATATTGTTTTGATTATCAACCCCTTCTTCTTCTTGCGGTGCCTCTTCACTACTGAAGTTTGGCCGTCAGCTCATTAAACCTAGATCGGTCCCTTGCCAAGCGAAATAGATGTTCCACCCCTAAGAGGTTCTAATTGGGGTCCAAAAACTACAGCCAATACTTAATTTATGTATTGCACACAAGAATCTAACATACCTATTCCGGCAAAAACAACCCCTAAGTTAATTTCATGGGGTTGAAAATTTGCACAAAGAAGGATTTCTATTTAATGCTATAATGCAGGTAGAGTAACGCAACTCGGTAAATAACTCACCACAACAATAGAAGAAACAAATTTTTGGATGTTTTTCTAAACCTTTTTTTTTTTTGACGCGGGTGAAATCTTCCAAAGATCCCCGGGAGCTGTGGGACTCAACCGGGGTGTGTAGGATTCTTACCCACTAAAACCCCAGTGGATGTCGCATTGGCACATGAGAGGGGGGACCCCAGGGCTCTCCGGTGGGATCTGCACCAGGGGCCCCTCAGTGCCTTGCCTTTGAGCCCGCCGCCGGGGGGCGCATTGTAGCCCCCCCGGGAACCTGACACGGTACTCACGGGGACGGGGGTCGCAACCCCGCCGCCGTCCTCCTCGGAGTCGCCGCCGTACTCGGCGGCGACGGCGGCGGCCCTTTGAACGTCCATTGAGTACAATGGACGTTCAAAGGGCCAACACCCCGAACGTCCAGCGACTTCTAAGTTGATGATCCAGCTTGGCTCAACTCAATCCACTTTATTCCAACTTGACCCACTTCAAACCACCTTGACTTATCTCGATCCACCTCGGTCTATCTCGATCCATATCAATCATCCTTGATCCAACTCGAACCAGTTCAATGCAGTTTGATAGTCCAGCTTGACTCATCTCAGTTCACTTTGTATCACCTTGACCCACTTCGACCCACCCAGAGTTAACTATATCGATCCACCTCGGTGCATTTCGATTCACATCGATCCACCTCGATTTACCTCGCTTTAGCTCGATCCAGCTTGATCCTGCTTGATCCAGTTTGATCCAGCTCAAACCAGTTTTATTCAGTTCAATCCGGTATTATCCGGTCCAATCGAGTTTGATACAATTTGATGATCCAGCTTGACGCAACTCAATCCATTTTATTCCAACTTGACCCACTTCATACCACCTTGACTTATCTCGATCCCCTCGGTTCATCTAGATTCACATCGATCCACCTCGAACCAGTTCGATACAGATTGATAATCTGGCTTGACTCATTTTGATACATTTTGTTTCATATTGACCCATTTCGACCCACCTTGACTTATATTGATCCACGTCGGTCTATCTCGATCCACAATCCACATTGATCTACATCGATTTACCTCGGTCCAGCTCGCTTTAGCTACATCCAACTCAAACCAGCTTGATCCTGCTTGATCCAGTTTGATCCGGCTCAAACCAGTTTTATTCAGCTCAATCCAGTTTTATTCCGTTTAATCGAGTTTGATGTAGTTTGATGATCCAGCTTGGCTCATTTGGATCCACTTTATTCCAACTAGACCCATTTCAAACCACGTTGACTTATATCGATCCACCTCGGTCCATCTCGATCCACATTGATCCACCTCGATCCAGCTCGATTTACTTCGATCCAGCTCACTTTAGCACGATTCACCTAAATCCTGCTTAATCCAGTTTGATCCAGCTCAAACCAGTTTTATTCAGCTCAATCCGGTTCAATCAAGTTCGATGCAGTTTAATGATCCAGCTTGGATCATACCGATCCACTTTATTCCAACTTGACCCATTTCAAACCACCTTGACTTATATCGATCCACCTCGGTCCATCTCGATCCACATCGATCCACCTCGATTTACTTTGATCCAGCTTGCTTTTGCTCGGTTCACCTTGATCCTGCTTGATCCGGTTTTATCCAGCTCAAACCAGTTTTATTCAGCTGAATCTGGTATTATCCGGTTCAATGCAATTTCATGATCGAGTTTGGCTTAACTCAATCCACTTTATTCCATCTTAACCCACTTCAAACCACCTTAGCATATCGATCCATCTCGGTCCATCTTGATCCACATCGATCCACTTCGATTTACCTCGATTCATCTTGATCCTGCATGATCCAGTTTAATCTAGCTCAAACCAGTTATTATTCAATTCGGTTCTATCGAGTTTGATGCAGTTTGATAATCCGGCTTGGCTCGTCTCGAACCAGTTTATTTCACTTTGAGCTACTTCGACCCACCTTGACTTATCTCGATCTACTTCGGTCCATCTTGATCCACATCGATCCACCTGGATTTACCGAGGTAAATACCGCTTTAGCACGATGATCCGGCTCAACCCAGGCAAAATAATTTTCATAATCTGATCAGTGGTTCTGAAGATTACCCTTAGATTACACATACTTACAAACTCACAAACATACAAAAATACAAATTTAAACTCTTTACAATATTTACTTAATATTTATTTTCTCTTTATTTTATATTTATAGTTAGATATATAGATAGATAGTATAGAAGTAGGGAGGAAGTAGGATTTCTTATCAATTGTAAAACAAAGTCATGGTATTTTTTTCAACAATGACGAAATTCCATTCTAAATTTCATTCCCTATTTCAACCCCTTCAATCTTTTTGTTCGGGATAAAAGGTAGCCTATGTCCTTTCTTAAGGTCTAATCTGTCTCTGTACCAAATTTCATCGAAATCGGTTCAGTCGATTAGGCGTTAAAGCGTAGCAGACAGACAGACAGAGTTACAAAAACACAGGCTATGTCATCAAGTATGTATATTTGACGATGACACATAATAGGTCCAGGTTTAATAAAAGTGTAAACAATGTTTTTAAAAACCTTCATCCTTGATTTAAAACGCGTTTTACTTACAAAACCAACGCGGGCGAAGCCGCGGGCTACAGCTAGTATATTATATAGATGCTACGCTTTGTAAGAGTAGTTTGTGAAACTCATTTCCAAATTCTTATTTATTCGACTAAAACCTGTTTGATACAAACATTCGCCCGTCTTTCATTTACTTTTACAGTATACTATTAGTAATTAGTACATAATACAGGAACTTAATCATATGCTAATTTCCCAGGCCACAATTGGGTGAAGAGCAATCTAGGCGTTATACCGAAAACCGGCTGGTCAATCGATCCGTTCGGCCACGGACCCACAGTGCCTTACTTGCTCGACAAGAGCGGCCTCGAAGGGACCATCATCCAAAGAATCCACTACGCGTGGAAGCAGTGGCTCGCCGAGCGACAGATCGAGGAGTTCCACTGGATGTCGGGCTGGTCATCCAAGAAGCCCACGCTCATCGTACACAACCAACCTTTCGATATTTACTCGATAAAGAGCACCTGCGGGCCCCATCCATCCGTTTGCCTCAGTTTCGATTTCAGGAAAATACCCGGCGAATACTCTGAGTACACAGCCAAACACGAAGATATAACCGACCAGAATCTCCACAGTAAGTCCAAGACGTTGATCGAGGAGTACGACCGCATCGGGTCCCTCACGCCTCACAACGTAGTGCTGGTGCCGTTGGGAGACGACTTCAGGTACGAGTACGCAGTCGAGTTCGATGCTCAGTATATAAACTATATGAAAATGTTTAATTATATAAACGGCCACAAAGAATTGTTCAACGCCGACGTCCAGTTCGGTACACCCCTGGACTACTTCAACGCTATGAAAGAGAGGCACCGGAACATACCGACTTTGAAAGGCGATTTCTTCGTCTACTCTGATATATTCAGCGAGGGCAAACCAGCTTACTGGTCGGGGTACTATACCACCAGGCCGTACCTAAAGATCCTTGCCCGGCAGTTCGAACACCAGCTCCGATCGTCGGAGATTTTATTCACTCTCGTCTCCAACTACATAAAGCAAAACGCCAATGAAAGATTCGTCGCTGCGGAGAAACGTTTGGAAAAGTCTTACGAGCAATTGATCAACGCCAGGAGAAATCTGGGACTATTCCAACACCACGATGCGATTACGGGCACGTCGAAAGCGAGCGTAATGTACGACTATGGTACGAAGTTGTTCACTAGCTTGTACCACTGTATTCGGTTGCAGGAAGCAGCTCTGACCAGCATTATGATCCCAGACAGGTCGCTGCACACCCAGAGCATCATACAAAGCGAAGTCGAGTATGAGCAGTACGGGAAACCGCCTAAGAAGCTACAGGTGTCCGTAGTCGACAGGAAAAAAGTTATCCTTTTCAACCCTCTGGCTGAATTGCGTACTGAAGTCATCACTGTACGGTCGAACAGTTCCAATATCCGCGTGTACGACACACATAAGAAACAACACGTGTTGTACCAAATAATGCCGAACATAGTGTACGGTGAGGATGGCAAGCGCGTTATTAGCGACAGTAACTTCGACGTGATGTTTGTAGCCACAGTCCCCGCGCTAACCTCTATCACATTCAACTTAGAAGAGCACACGAACACGTCCAATCATTGCGTTGTGTTCTGCAATAATTGCAATGACACTCAAAAATCGGAATTGGAGAAAGAGATTTTCACCACCAAGAAAATGATGCCTGGTGATATTCAGTTAGAAAACACAGTCCTTAAACTACTTATCAATAGAAACACCGGATTCCTTAGACAAATATATAGAAAGGATATAAGAAAGAAGAATGTAGTCGAAATGCAATTCGGCGCTTACCAGAGCGCTCAGCGCCACTCGGGGGCTTATTTATTCATGCCTGATTACGACTCGCCAGAGAAAAATGTATTGCATCCGTATGCCAACTGGAATACACTTCAGGACGATAATATAATCATAGTCTCCGGGCCGGTATCGACTGAAATCACAACAATGTACCTACCATTTTTGGTGCACACAGTCAGAATATACAATATCGAAGACCCAGCTCTCTCACGCGCCGTGTTCATAGAGAATATCGTCGATTTCGAAAGCCCACCGAAGAATAGAGAAACTGAATTGTTCATGAGGATACAGACTGATATACAGAACGGTGACATTCCGGAATTTTATACTGACCAAAACGGTTTCCAATATCAGAAGAGAGTGAAAGTGGACAAGTTGGGCATCGAAGCCAATTACTATCCCATCACTACGATGGCCTGGTTACAAGACGAGGAGACTCGGCTAACTTTAGTGACCAACCATGCTCAAGGCGCCGCCGCCTTCGAGCCAGGTCGGTTAGAAGTGATGCTCGATCGAAGAACTCTCTACGACGATTTCAGGGGCATCGGCGAGGGCGTAGTGGACAACAAGCCCACGGTATTCCAGAACTGGCTACTACTGGAGTCGATGCCCGGCGTCACGAGACCAAAGAGAGACACCAGCGAGAAGATTGTCAAATACGCGAACGAGAGACACTTCAGCCCGGACCAAAAGGACACTGCGTATCAACTTCCTTCGCAGACGGCCGATTATTTGAGCAGAACGCTCAACTACCCCGTTAACGTATACTTGTTGGATACCAGTGAAGTGGGTGACATAGAAGTCAAGGCGTCGCAAAGTTTTGTACAAAACTTTCCGACGGGCATTCACTTATTGACACTGCGGACCATCACTGACGACATGCTGGAGCAATTCCCGAGTAGCTCGAGCTACATGGTGCTGCAGAGGCCCGGATACAGCTGCGCTATGGGCGAGAACAACAAGTATTCCGCCGCATTTACACCGAGAACTAGATTTAACGGGCTGCACATTAGCAACATAACTTCGGTTAGCTTGACTGGCCTAAAGTCGTTTAAGCCTCTGACGGGTTTGCACGACATCCACTTGGACCCTATGGAAGTGAAAACATACAAAATCAGGTTCTAAAGACTGCTGTATAAATAAGTGTAAAACATTTGTAATTTTATAGTAATTTACAAGTTTCTAATGGACATATTCGCCAAGATACGCAAAGCTTCTAGGTGGGAATTACGAAGGTGCAATTTTGAAAGTGCCCTAGTATATTATAACAAAATTCGAAATGATATGTGAACACTAATATAAATTAAATTATGTTTATTCACGTAATCCACGTCGACTAAGTCATCGTTACTTGCCCAGTTAAGTTATTTTTGTTGTAAAATATTATTTAATATTGTATGCTCGATATTTCAAAGAGATGAACCCAGATAAATCTACCTCAGGACCAAATGATATACCCGTTCAAATATTGATTCTATGAGACATGAATCTACATTAAATATTAATTTAATAGTTCTATTAATTAATCTATGAATTTGTCATTATTTAATAATAAATTCCATATCTGTTGTAAAAAAATATTTTATAATGTTAATTTATATGTTACTAACTGCCCGTCATTGTCTGAGACAAGTACTAATTAATAAACAGTGCACTAATATATTAATAATAATAGGTCGCTGTGATAGTTTTCATGACATAAATACAATATTTAATGTGACAGGTCTAGTTACCGCCACTCAGACTGAATTCTGTTGTTCATTTTTTTATAGAAATACAATCAAGACAACCCAAGTAATATGGTAATAGCAAAACGGCCACGATTATAACCTTAGATAAATCGTAACAGGCCTCATTGCTTCTCTGAACTTTACTATTATGTGGTAAGAAAATCATTAGGTTGTGTCCCTATTTATTGATTAAGTTTTTAAAGTGATATTTCAGTTACATTTAATTTTAAGTTCAACATGATTCCATATGAAGTACATGTATGTCATGTAACAATAATTGTATTTATTTTATAATCTTCAAGAATTTTCTTATTTCTATATTGCTAGAATACATATATTCCGTCTGTTTTATGCATTTGTAGGACCAAATGTTATTGTTTATTAGATTTTATTTATTTTGACATACTTTAGTTCAATTAATGACTGCTTTGTAATGTTTGTTTTTCCGCATGCTAAGTTTGTTTTATTTGTATATGTATAAAAAAAATGTAAATATCTTATGATATTATGTAACAATATTTTTCCACTATTTTATTATTTTTATAAAGAATATTTGATACAGTATAGACAACAAGTACAACAGTTTGATATTTATTTTTTTGCTAGTGTGGTACATATTATTTTATTGTGTACATTATTATAAAGAATTACCATTGATATTTTAGTTATAGAAAAGAAAACCAATGTGACAATTTTGCCTTAATTTTAAAAAATTAATGTTATGTGATTATTATTGATTTGTTCGTATCTCGCATAATTTAGTCATTCATAGATATAAATAGCTAATAAAATTTTTGTTCAACAAATGGGTGTAGTTCAAATAAAAACAACACTACATACAAGAACATGTTTATTATAATATCCCATTCATGCAAACAACGGATATATAACCTGATAGGTATTATCTTTAGAATATAGTATAACTTATGAAAACATAAGTGTTAAAAAAATTTACATTAACAACAGTAGGTACCTATTTATTATTCACACGTCGCTGCCAACATCGGTGTCGTGTCATTTCTTCTTGATCCGGCTCGCGATCCACTCCAGGCCTAAGTGTAATCTGAAGCAAACAATGGGTAACAATAGTATCGACGATTGCAGCGATACAAATTTTTTCCAAGGTTATGCTTGTAACATTGTCAAACATATAAAAAGTGAATCATGTTCGCTGGCAGTTACTTGCAAGAGTGCGTACATAACAAACTATCATGGCTGGGCAAGAGGCTACCTTTATGATAGATTATATGGCGCAAAACCTTCACATATTTTATGTACAACGCGGCCCATGTCCAGATCGGTCAGTCACACAGTCTTCCTTTTTTTTTTTATAATAAATAGGTCTGCGCTTGACCACAATCTCACATGATGGTAAGTGAAGATGTGGTCTAGGATGGACCGCGCTTACCCATAAGATGCCTGTTCACTCTAGACTTGAATACACCCAAGTTATATTTATCAGGGAAAACGAGAAAAGAAGAAGCGCAACGCTTAGTGCGGCAAGTTGGAGTGTCAACGACAAAGCGGTGGAGACCCTGCCGGCGCCTGGTAGTCCGGTAAAAGAAAGGGGATGGTGGTACAAGGTCAAAAAGTGCTTGAGCGCATTCACCGTGGAACAATCTGTAAAAAACCGATCAACATGCAACTAGGCGACGATGATCCAATTGTTGCAGTTTTTCATTTGTTAGATCGTTATCGTCAATTATCCTGCGAGCGCGTCTGTCTAGCGAATCCAAGGAGTCAAGTTGATATTTGGCAAAGCCATCCCACAGGTGAGAACAGTACTCCATGCAGGGTCGAACCTGAGCTTTGTAAAGAATCAAAAGCTGTTCCTTTGTGAAATACCGCCTCACCTTATTCAAGATACCAAGTTTTTTAGCAGATATTTTGGCTTTTGACTCAATGGATCCTCACGTTGTTTTCCTTTCGTTATGAGCATAATCAATATTTTTTTAATATCATAATCAAAATTAACTATGTTGGTAGTGCCAAGTGTGTCGTTCTAACTTTTATTATATTACAGATAGATATACTTTTATTAGTCAAGGCCTGTACCCATGTATTTTCGGATGCAATGAAATCTTGGAATGTAAATATCACTAACTTCTAGAGGTATTGTTGATAAATTGGAAATATGTCACGAACCGACGACAATATTCTCACAAAGGCCTTGGTTCTCATCACGAACCTTAACCACTAGATCCTGGCTTTGGGCTCACAGGTGTGAGTGATATTAATACAAATTATAAAAAAAAATAGTTACAAGTTTTAGTACAAAAATATTATTGCATCAGCGACTTTAAGAAATTGTTTACTGGACCGCAGCGTAAAAGAGATGATTAAATGCTCAGTTAAAAATATTACCTATTTAAAAATAAATGTCCGAAAATATGGTGAATTATCGACACAGCCACCAGCTCGTTTAATATACAAAAACGGCATTACTTGAACTGAATGAATACGGAAGCAAACAACTATGACCTTTCGTAATAAGTCCTGATAATTTGTCCACATGTTTTAAAGAACAATGCACGAACAATAACGTTGACGTAGTTTGTTTTTATAACTTATGATAAGATATTTTTATAGAGTACTAATAAAGATTATTTACTACCACGAGATCATAGTCTTAACGATTCAAAATAATATATTGTATTCAAGTAGAAATGCGCCGATAGTACCTATGCCGAGCAAGTGTCTTCGATACAAAAAGCGTTCGCCGCGGGACTCATCGTTCTATTATGAGAAATAACGCGTCTTTGAACTAAAAACTTACACGATGTTAGAGAGACAAGGATCCAAAAGGCTGACAGTTTCGTTCGCGCCCGAGCGTACTGACGTAACCATGAACTTTTTTCTTTAGATCCTAATATTTCTGAGCTGCTGTAGATAGGATATAAATAGAGCGTTTAAATGACACGAGTTTAAGTTGTATAATCAGTTTATACTTATAGTTATAAATTAGGTACTTCGATTATCTAAATCCGTAAAGTACTTACGAACGAACTATCATTAAGCGACGATACGGGTCGATACAAGAGTAGAGTGTAAGTAGATAATTTCAAGTCAAATGACAACGTTTTTCACCTACGCCTTACAAATTTTCAACCCGTATTTTACATCCTTTAAGGTTGAATTTCCTAAAATCCTTTCTTAACGCTTGCCTAGGCCATAAAAGGCACCTACTGTCCGAATTTTGTAGTTCTAGCTACGGTAGTCTCGGCTCTGCGTCGAAGAGTTAGTCGTGCAAAATAGGCTTTCCTCTTTGTAATATAATAGTAAGTATAGATTAATAGCTGACACAGTATAATGAAGCACGTACCCTTCGCCAGTGAGCGCGCAGCACGCTTGTATGTGCCACGGATGTTGCTTTATGGACGTGAGATCCAACTGCTCTGAAATTTCTGCTGCCGTCATCGAGCCTTTAACATCCTGCAACGAAAAAGGAAGAAAATATAGCCCTCCTTTAAATAAGTCCTCACCTTCCCAAACACCTCTGAGGCCCGAGTGTATTCGTTACGTAAACGCACAGCTTGAAAGTAATGTGTAATGTGAATCGACTGGTGAAGACTAACTGACTTATATAAAAAAAAAAACAATTTAATATTAAAACAACACTAAAATAGTGTTTATTAATGTGTAAGGTGTGTGCTTAATACGCGCATTTAATATCGTCAAATTAATATGGTAACCTGAGTTTTGTGCCTATATCACGGTTTATTTTAATTGGGGTGTCTTGAGGGTGTGCCCTTATCCTGTTACGGGTTGCATAAATAATACGGTTTATCGCCATACATTTTGTGGTGTAACTTAAAGATAACAACCAGGCCTCTGGTAAAACGTAGGCGCAATATCTTGATATATATAATTCTACTGTAGGTGTGTATGTGAACTCCTCCTAAGCGGCTGGACCGATGTTGATGAAATTGTTTGTGTGTGTTCAAGGGGATTCGAGAATGGTTTAGATTCAGCTAGTAATACATATACTATTATATATGACTAGGCCGTGACTTTATGTAAGTACATTTTAATACAATCACGACAGACACACTGTTATATAATTTCTTTAAACCTTAAAAAATAAAATACATTCCTGAAGAAGTATGCCAATTTATTAGCGTTCGAGCATTAATTTACTATATGAGCGAATATTCAATCCAAGGATACATACAAGTGTGTTTTCTATTGTGAGCGAATTCAGAAATGTTGGTTAGAATGAAAGCAAGTTCATTTCACTAGAACAAAGTAATTCTCCAGAGCAATAATTATGTTGAGACAGATAAACTATACGTAATTTCTACCCTACCCGTGTTCACCAGCCGATCGCCTCTACATCGGGCTGGCGTCCCGATTACTTGTATATTGGTTACTCGATGACGCCACACAATATAGTAAATTGACACAAATTGTCAAAACGAATATGACAACTTGGGAGTATTTCCGAAGGAATGCAAGATACGATACATAATGAACGTTGAGGAAGCAAGGTACTGTTAGTGTGATTGTAAAACTCTATTTTTAAGATCACAGATTTTAGTTTTATAATTGTGAACTTGTTGAGGGTATGCAACTCATAATAGTTTGAGATGTATTTTAAAAATAACAATCTGGAAGGTAGTATTTGTAATGTGTTATGAATTGGTTGTTGTAATGACATTCAATGTGGTGGGGGAAATGTCTAGTAGTATTTAAGGTGGAACCTCATTGTATTCTGGTCAATACGCAACGGTAGGTGCCTCGACGCCTTGGTCGACGTTCTCGACTTTGACGTCATCGCACCTATGCGCCCGACCCATTATCCCAATAATATCAATCACCGCCCCGATGTCTTAGACATGGCCCTCCTGAAGGGTGTGAGCCTCCGGTTGCGCTCCTTAGAGGTTCTCCATGAGCTAGACTCTGACCACCGACCGGTCCTAATGGAACTAGGTCCCCCGCCCACTTCCCAGCCGGTCACTAGGACCGTTCTGCATAGCCATTCACAAATGTCGGGAACGTTCCGTTTCGGATCGGAAAGTCAGATGACATGTCGAATTATGATCCGACGGATTGTCAAATGCTATTCACAGTTCCTATCGGAAAGGGAGTTTACGAATTCGATAAGAGTGTGTTTACGGAGAACATTATAAAATGGTAGAAAAAGAGATTATAGTGGTAGAAAGTTTTAAAGTTGTTAAATAATGTTTATTATTGAAATTTTAATGTATTTTGTAACATATCATATAGGCAATAACATAATTTATATATTGTGGCTTATTTAGTCGTTTATAGGAATGTGTTTTATTGACATAACATTTTTGCGAATTTTCTTCTAAACTTGCGTCGTAAACGCTTAGTCATTTTTGCCTTTAGTGCCGTGTACACACCTTGGAGGAAGGAATGTACACACCGGGCAAACGGACGGGATTCGTTGGTCTTATACGGATGCTTCGGCGAAAGCTAACTATTGATTACTGCTTTTCTATGTATAGATTACCAAACAAACCCAGCTAATGTGTCCCTTTGCCTCTATTGATCCTATTTCGATGTTTAGTGAATGAGTAGTTTGTTGGCGTAGTGTGAATGCACCATAATACAATTCTTAATTTAATTTTACTAGTTACGTGAGTCGCGAATATTCTTTAGATGAGTGAGTGTCTATAATTATTGTTTTTGTAGTCTATTTTAAACTGTAGTTGTATAAAAACATAACATTCTTGTGAAATATTAACCTTCCCGACAGCAAAAGGCTCGCGGAATAGTTATGAATGAATGATCGTCTTGTTATCGAATCGAACTGTCAAAACTTTTCGATTACGGATTTGTGAATAGCGTTTGAAGGACAACCTCGGAAACTTTTCTATCGGATTCGGATACGGGACTTTCCGACGGTTCTGAATACCTCTGCTGGACTGGCATCAACTAAACACCTGTTTAGCCGATGCCGACTCTCCGAATCTTGCCCGCTTCCCGGCGCAAATCTCGTCCCCTCAGGACACCGACCAAGCGATCGGCGCTTTCACCGATCATCTTAAATCGGCCATCAGCCAGTCCTCCCGGCAGTTTACGCAACAGCAACTTTTACGCTGTCCGCTTCAAACTGCCCGATGACATTAGGGAATTAGTCCGCGCTAAAAACGCGGCTATTCGCGCGTACGACTCCTACCCCACCGATGCCAACCGGGCCCGCATGCGTGCTTTGCAGAGGGACGTGAAGCGCAGCATCGCGGAACTCAGTGAGGCTCGATGGGGAGGGTTTCTCGAGGAGATCTCGCCGTCACACCAGGCTTACTGGCGGCTCGCGACATCCCTCAAAACCGACACGGTAGCTACCATGCCCCCCTTGACCCGCCCTTCAGGCGACCCACCCGCGTTCGAGGACGACGAGAAGGCTGAGGTTCTCGCTGACTCTCTAGAGAGTCAGTGCACACCCAGCTCCGCTCCCGTCGATCCAACGCACCTCGATCTTGTGGATAGGGAAGTACAGCGCAGGTCCTCACTCCCTCCCACCGAATCCCTCTCCCCGGTCACGCAGACCGAAGTGGAAGATCTGATTAAAGGCCTTAAGCCTAAGAAAGCACCGGGCTCCGACGGCATCTCCAATCGCGTCCTTAAGGTTCTCCCTGTCCATCTGATATGTCTTTTAGTGATGACACAACGGCTTGATATACAAGCTCTTTCTCTCGAATCGTACCTTTCGATACCGGGTCGAAGGTACGTTTTCTTCGCCCCATCCTATACAGGCCGGAGTCCCCCAGGGCTCCGTGCTCTCTCCCCTTTTGTTCAGCCTGTTCACGAACGACATTCTTCGTTCGAACAGAGTCCAACTCGCCCTTTACGCGGATGACACCGCTCTCTATTATTCCCATAGGAACATGTCCTATTTGACGCGTGCTCTTCAAGCCGCAGTCGACGCCCTGGGTCAATGGTTCCGTACGTGGCACATAGAGGTGAACCCGGAGAAGAGTGCCGCGGTGGTCTTCTACCGGGGACCCGCCAATATGTTCTCCGCGCGGAGCCTTCGGCCCAGCAGACGACTGGCCCCAATATCCCTATTCAATCGCCCTATCCCCTGGACTAGGAAGGTTAAGTACCTCGGAGTCACCTTGGACTCCGCCATGACTTTCGGCCCGCACATTCGGTCCGTCCGCAATCGAGCGGCTTTCGTATTAGGTCGCCTGTATCCCCTTTTCTGCAAGCGGAGTAAAATGTTGCTTAGAAATAAGTTGACATTATACAAAGCTTGCATTCGCCCAATCATGACTTACGCGAGTGTAGTTTTCGCGCACGCCGCCCGCACCCGTATCGATAGCCTCCAGGTTATCCAGAATCGTTTCCTCCGACGTGCCGTCGGTGCCCCGTGGTACATGCGGAACGCACCATCTGCATTCCGATTTCAAGTTAGATCCCCTTCGTAAGTTCTTCAAAGAAGCGTCGAAACGCTACTTTGAATCCGCGTCCCGTCACGCGAACAGTTTAATCCGCGCCGCCGCCGATTACGCCCCTAGTCTTTCTGACTCGCGCCGCAGACCACGGCACGTACTGCTCGACCCTCCTGACCCCATGACGGTCCTATTGGACCGGGATGCTCCGAACCCTCCCCGACAACCGTATGCTACACTAGCTATCAGACACCGGTCTCGCCGGCGAGGCCGAAGGGTCGTTCGTATGCGACCTCAACGACGCGCATCACCCCACTGAGTTTCTTGCCGGTTCTTCTCAGTGGGGGCGCGTTGTGAACCGGTGGTAAACTCATCCATCTCTTAAGCGACAGCCCAAGCCGAGGCCGTGCCTCCCTGAGGTGCCCTTGAGCTCGTCGCTACTTCTGCCGTAAAGGCTAGAGCGCTTTAAGCGCTCGTTTCCTATTGTCCGGTGAAGCTGTAATGGCCATCTGCGGCCAACAGCGTATATCATTCCCAAAAAAAAAAAACTGTTCTTTCTATCTGTGCGCCTGGTGGAATAAAGACGTACCACGTACTCCAGTGTTTTACTCAGAAACTATAATTAACAGTACATAATTATGTAAAGAGAGCACTTCCCATCAAAGCGCAGTTACCTGGCGTGATAAGGCACAAGGTTTAGATTTTAGATAATAATCGTAAAATTAGTACTGTCGCCAAACAAACAAACATGCCATCTACGTTGACCTTCATTTGTAAGACTACGCTTAAACAGTTAATTTAAGTAGAGATAATATATTATTTACTTTTTAACAGAGGAAGTGTAGAGAGGGTAGAGACCATTCGTTCAATTTCTAAAAGCCCAACTTCTAACAAATCTTTCATTTGCTATCCTTTGATGTTCTTGATAGTTAAAAAAAATACTGAATGTGCGGCTGACGGAAGAATATAATTATGTAGGCCTATGTCACTCTTACAACTAGGAAGAATGTAACGATTCTTCAAATGTTAAAATCCATCAACCCGTTTAGGTTGTAGACCGTGCCGAAGAAATAGACATACATACATTTTTTTTTTTTAAATATTTATTCATATATGCAATATGCTATGTATATCGTAGTCCAAGTACAATAACGACACCTTGGAATAAGGTGGTGTCCCTGCAATGAGAATGGTTGCCAGCGCAGCACTGCACAGTGAATGAGTATCGGTGCTGTCAGCTAAGGCGCGGTGTCTTGTTTTGCACCATTCTTTATTTATTTTATTTTAATAGCAACATACTGCGCTGCGCTTACGCGCGTATTATAGCAACACGCATACCAAGTTACAATAACAGTAATGACTAGTTTTTGTAACCAGCGCAGCCATTTCTCTGGACACAGGTGAATCACGTGTTTATATTAAGAAATCACGCCATCTGTTACGACTGCATCAATTTCTTACATCAGTTGAAATGTAGTCAAACACTAACTTATATAAATAATAACAAACTCGACTCGATAACAATCGTTTGAGTCCTGAGACAAGATCTTCTATTACCTTAAACAAAAAGAACAATGATAGCTGGAAGATGTGAGAGATCGATAGTCATCTCAGAATGAAACCAGAATTACCCAGGTAAATAGTGAACAGATAGAATCTAAAGCCAGAAAAGAAAATTCCGTTATGATAATGCAGCAGACACTGGCAATAGAATTTAACTAAAACCGTCGATGTCGACTGGTAGATATCATATTTTGAATTTCAATATGTCAAATACTTCGCTAAGTATATTATAAAGATTATAAACATATAGGCAAATAGGTGCCTTGTATGTAAATGATGATGACATCATAGCATAATAATTACACAGGTGGCGACAAGCAGACGGAGAACGTGACAGTTCGTATTTTGTTCAAAATATAACACCGTAAATCATACAACAAAAATATACAATTGTACGTTTCTATGCTCATTACGATAAATTAAAATATTAACATAGCGAGGTTCCAACCAAAGGAATAAATTAAGTATCGCATGGACAATCACCATGAATAGACCTTTTTGAAATAATAATTGTACTTGCAAATACGGCCTTGCCAGAAAAATCTTCGATGTTTTGAAAAGCACAACTTAACCGCACTGTTAGCAAGCAATAGACACGTACACTGCATATACCTACTTATGTATGAGTCATACCTACTTCCGTGTCAAACGGTACTAATAAATAAACTAAGGGGCGACTGGCCACTCCTTCGAAATGGGTATATCTAGTTACGATAATTTAATAATAGTTAAAGGCTCCTTCTTGCAATAAACAATTGCCATCCGATCCGCTTTTCATTTACATCATTGTACCCGATTATTGAAACAACCGGTCAAATGAGAGTCGGACCCGCACATTACGGGTTCCGTACCATTTTTGATTAGTATCAATAAAAATTAGTATTTGTCGTTCTACTTAGTAGCACTAGAAATAAAAACTGAAAATTTCAACTAACTATTACGGTTCATGAGATACAACCTGCTGACAAACAGATGGAGCGGCAGCGGAGGCTTATTATTAGGGCCCCGTTGGCACCCTTCGGGTACGGAACCCTAAAAAATTAACATAATTTAAAGGCCGCGGTTAATTGTGCCCCTGATTGTATTTTGTTGTTTGTATTTCACACCTGAAATAATAACATCTATACCAGCCCTTGTGTTGTGCCACTGTTGGGCACGGGTCTCCCCTCAAGATGACGGGGCTTAGGCCATAGTCCACCTCGCTGGCCAAGTGCGGGTTGGCGGACTTCACACGTCATGCGAAAGGTAGTTAGTTAAGCTTTCTCAGATATTCAGGTTTCCTAGGCTCAAGATGTTTTCCTTCACCGAAAGCTAGTAACGATCGCACAAAGACTCGCACATGATTAAAGAAATCAGATGTTCGAACATGCGCACCTTGTTTCCAAGGTAATCGCTCGCCCACTGAGCTGTTACCTGAAACGAAGACACATAATTCAATGTGTTTACCTGTTTATTAGCATACACCAGAAGGCAGGCGCGGCTTAACTCCTCGTGCTTGAGCATCCGATGCAGCTCTTCTCGGCTTATGCTGAGCCGCTGGCGGTCCGTTGAGTCGATAACCATTATCACGAACTGAAAAAAAAATGATACAGTAGGTACAAATTTCAATCTTCGCAGCATATCAATCAGCAGGGTCTAACAAAGTCCCCAAATTCGTGGCGGTAAAGACAGATATCTAACTAAACGATTTTACTTCTATACAGATTTTATTTTTTTACAGCAATTATTGTGCAGTTCGTTCTACATATTGGACAATATTGTTCTCTATACTTTAGGTACTTTATTAAACTAACTTTGCCTTGGAGGGTAGGCAGCGAGCAGTTTGCATATAGCTTCTTGCATTCTAAAAATAATTATTAATGTTGTGGGTACTAATACTGGTTGCAGTTAGCCGATTTACGAAAACTCCAAATTGCAGTTCAATAATTTCAAGTCTTGCTGCCACTTTACGTCAGTTAGTGGACTAAATACGAAGCACCATCCCAATCTTACACAACTAAGTGTTAACCTAATAGATGTGCACCCGATTGGCGGCATATTAAATTTATTACAACTTGGACACGTACAATAGATGTTTCAGAATCTAAAGAAGTGTCCTAGTTCATATTATATACCAAAAGTGTAACAAAAATATGTGCAATCGCTAGTGGGCGGAGTACCAAATGATAGATAGATTAATTTATATACATTCGCAATTAGCATTACTACAGCCTCTTAATGACTAACTCAATAATATCTTAGAAAAAGTTCAGTTCTAAAAAAATCGGCTGGCACCGATTCACCAGTGCCTATCAGTGTAGTGTCTTGTTGATAGTCAACGTAGGCAATTGCGATATCACACGGCTATGGGCCTACTATGCGACGACTGGTCTTGGTCCGTATTAAGTCGTCGCTTGCATTTAAGTATTAAATTTTATTGCGGCAACAGTAGTCGATGGCTGCCATTTTTCTACTCGCACGCGCCCTTAACCTTATTTTACGCTATTATCCGAGCAATAGCAAGAACTTGCTTTATTTGCATAAGTAAATTTTTGGAAGACCACTAGTATGAATTAATAAACCAATATAATAGTCGTTATTATAATTGAATATAACGGCTGAGTCACAAAAATATTGCAGCCCGTGGGGCGGCTGTAAATAATTAAACTGATTGTAATTCGGATGGTTCTGATTTTTCAGTTGCAGTTAAGTTAAATAGTACATTTGTTTATGTCCCTCGATACTGTTACTTGAAAGGCAGAGCAAAATTGTTGCAAGCTTTCGTCTTTTCTACAGGGATATGTACCTAATCTGGACAAAATAAATCGCAATGCAAAATAAAACCCTTCTTAATTTCGGAGCAAACCGGTTGAAACGTATAGTCAACCAGATTACCTAATCTTTCGCTACAAGTATGTATAAGGTCATAGGTAAGGACAATAGCATAAAGCAATATGTACACTAAATCAAAACATACCGCACTATGGCATTCGCAGTCCGTTAGGAGTAATATGTAAAATTAATATAGTTTTTGAAATGAAATCTACACAAGGGACGAGATAATTATTCATTAAGAACAGACTCTGAATGCGGCAGTAAAAGACGAATTAGGATAAATTAATATCTTGAACTTGACTTCTTATATTTCTTATATAGTTGGGTAATGTGGGATGCTGGGAAATAAAATAGTCGACGTGAAACCATTCTTGCGATAAATTGTTTAAACCCAATGTCATATAACACAATGTAGTCGACCTTCGGCTTCTTCGCTCGGCTTATCTGTACGAGTATTTTATTTAAACAGGTGATCGTTGTCGGTGAGCAGTCACATGTATTCCTGCTGTCGTTGGACTGATTATCAGACATTACTTACATAACATTCACTATGAAGTTAGCAGAAGTTTTAAAGAGTAAAAAAATATTTAATAGGTACCTAATTAACTTCAAATGCATATATTTTTCAGTGCCTAATTGTAGCAGATACTAACAGTTTGTTAAAGTAACTACACAAAGAATATCCTTTTTACAACAAGAACTACGCTATAGGGTCCTATCCGCATTGAGATTTAAAAGGATCCAATCTATTTTTTTTTTATGTAATTGATTCTTTTTAACAAGTTGTGTGTTGTAAATAAATATTCTTTTTATGAGTTATGCAGAAAGGATTAACATCGGTTCTTACGCAAAAACTTCAACTCTTGAAAAATATTGGATCCCTTTGACAGTGCTTTTACATAACTATGTTCGCAAAAGTAATAAAAGCTTGCTGCCACACTTAGTTCGTTTAATATTGATTATCTCTTCACTTGTGAAGATTTCAATACGAAAACTATACTTAGATGACTTAGGTAATGATGAATGAAAATTATAATGAGATATTAACGGACTATGAGTGCAACAGCAAATTATTTAATCGCTATGTATTTAAGTTTTGCTTCATGCATCATAGATATAAATTATATTTTGTTGTAGTTACTAGTCCTATTTTTAACACAACATAATATAAATCGGTAGCCAGCTAGATCAACATAACTGTCATACATCAACAATGTATGCCAATAATGAAAATTTAAAGATTTTCGTAAATTCCCTTATTATAAATGTTCTTTAATTAAGTATAAATGTTCATAAATTAATATCAACATGTTATTGACATCAATATAATTGTTTTATTAAATTATAACCACATACTTATTAATAAAAGGATTCATTTCAAAACACGGAAATTCCTATGAAGAAATGTATGGGTAATTTGAATATTATTACTTAATCAGTCTACATAATAACATAAAATCTCGTAACTGTACTCTAGTGAACTGTACGCACCCTTAAGAAGTTCTTACCTCACTGTTAGTGTAGTAAGTGTTCCAAGCGGATCTTAGGCTCTGCTGGCCACCAAGGTCCCACATCACAAACCGCAAATTTCTCCACACAACCTCCTCAACATTTGAGCCAATTGTAGGCCTTGTGTGGACGGCTTCTCCAAGTAGGAGTTGATAAAGTATTGTGGTCTTCCCAGCATTGTCCAACCCCACAAGGACGAGTTTGTGTTCTGTAATAGGAAGTATTATACCATTCGAAATATTTTATTAGTAGCATTAGTTAAACTAGCAGAGTAGAGACTGTGACTAAAAGAATAAGAATAGGAGAGGCACACAGTACTAGTAAGTGAAGTATTTAAAGTATTTATTTATACAAAAATACATTTTACAGTATACATACGAATGTCAATGGACCCCGCACTAGGCGAACCTGTATCGCGGGCAACCCTCAGAAATAATCATTAGTCAGTAACAATATTATATACGTAAAATACTATATAAATATATAGGTATACATTATTATTATATACTATATATCATTATTTTGGTATTGATAATAATAGTTCTGTGGCGTTATAGTCCAGGGTAAGTAAAAATGTCTTTTATTTAACTTTTGCTTCTTTTTACGCAAAATACGCGCTTTGACGTGGAGTTGCGGAAACCAGCCCGTGATACCAAAAAAACTTTTGCTTCTGAAGAGCTGAGATTTTTTATATCACAAGACCTGTTTATTTTTAAGTAAATAAATGGAAATAAGAAGCTGCTAAATTGTTGTGCAAAGACAGTTTTAACAGGATAATGTTTGACAATAAGTCTACTTTGCATACTTGTTTTATAATCTCCAGATGAAATAAAAGCCATCAAGAAATACCAAATCGCTAAGCAATGCACATAGTATGAACAAATAGGTGATCACACACACAAATAGTGGTTGGTTCTAGTGCTTTAACCATTTACATAATATTAATATTAAGAATTCAGCTGTGTTATTTGCACTGTGGTTATTACTTTACTTACAGATTGGTATTACTTAGTTAGGTTCATGTTGTCATACTGTAAGCTCCATTTATACTTAATCTCATGGTCTGATGGTAGAGTGTAAGTGGGAGGATTGCTCTAGTGGTTAGACACCCTGGCCGGTACCCAATAGGTTGTGGGTTTGATTCCCACCTTGCGAAAGTATGTATTTACAAAAGACTAATAAGTATTTTTATCAGTTGTCTGGTTTAGTGGCATGCATTCTATAGACACAAAGACTTTGACTACCCTATGACTTCTCTGGTTGATATTAAATATTTAGATTAGTTTTTAAAAGGAAAATCTGGCTGTAATATCAGTTCATTTGTGGCTATTTTAAGAGGCACAATAAAAACCTGTTGTAAAAGTATGTGCATGCTACTGGTCTGGTTACCATAGTACAGATTCTGCTTAGTTTGGGATCAAGTGATTGTGTGTGGATTTTCCCAGGACATTATTATCATCTACTATTAAATGTGATTTAGTTTTTGTTAAATTTATGAAAACAATTTGTAAGTCACTTCACTCTCAAAACATCATTAAAACGTCGTAATCCATAATTACAAGTAATTATTAATAAAAATTTTTTTGCTTTTGAAGCTTTTGAAATAAGAAGTGCTAAAATCAACTAGGACTTTATTAGATCTGTTATGTAAATGTCCAGAGTGATATAGTGCAAATACGCTAGATAAGGTGACCATATTATTAACCCACAAAAGACATGATTTCTACTACAAATAGGTAAAGTATAAATATGTGAATGTAATTAATGGTGTACTTACTGGTATTAAACAGTAAGTACACCATTCATTACATTCAACTTACATGTTTTAATTTTATTTTATCTTGTTTAATGTTATCATTACATTAAGGTGAAAACAGAATTACAGTTATCACCAAGCTTAGCATGGTAATAAGTGATAATGTATATCAGATAATTAAGTTTATTATTGTCTTAGAGAATTTAAGTTTTATTAACATGTACCTACCATGTCATGGATCACAGAATATCTTGTAAATTACCATATGATTTTAAAATATCTCTTATATATTCAAATGAAGTCAGTTAAAAATGAAATCAATCATAATGACTGTATTTTTTATTTTTTGGGTGACCCAAATATCAAAAATTGTAAAATTCATACTCACCCTCACACTGTTTCTTTGAGGATATGGTCCTCAAGGAGGAATGAGAACAAAGAATGTAAATAAGGTTACCTGTTAATATGCCTAGTAACTATTTATGGGATGGACATGGATCATGTTAAATTTTAATGTCAATGTAGACAAAAAAAAATAGCTTTGTAGCAAAGAAAATATATTGACTAAATATATTATTAAACGGATCTATTTTATTATTTACCATCACTGCTATATTGAGGGGTAGGAAGAGAGAAGCTTTTGCCTCCACCAAAGTGTTTAGTTGTGAAAATCTTGAATTTAGTAAATCGCAATTAGAAAAGCGTTCAATGTTATCAATAGTTAGAAATTGATGCGCAAATTAAGATAATAAAATCAAAATGATACTATTCTAGTTTTGTTTACCTTCATTTCCAAATAAACTCCAAATTTTTGATATCAGTAGACCCATTGCACTAATCTTTCGAAGAGACAAAGAATACGAGGCTAGCTTAACCACTTATTTACTCTATAGTCATCGTCGTAATCAAATTGAATATTACGGTGTCGTTAATTATAAATACATGTTAAATTGCTGATGGGGAACACTGTACACTGTTTGATTCACATTAATATTGTACATAATAACATCATTTTTATTCGTATGTAACTCAGGTATGCAATCACTTTTCTCTTGAATCTTGAAATTTTAGATAAAAAGAAAGCAATTTACCAAAACCACAGATCATAAGGTCGCGTCCTGTCTGTCGCGTCTTACGTACGTATATAAGTCGTTGTCACTTGTCAGTCAGTTGTCACTTTGTCAGCATGTCAGGCAGAGTCTATTTTGATGATTAGACCATAGAGTAAAGAAACACCATCGTTATATTACTCAGAGTAATTAGAGTGGTATCTCCTCTAAGTTATATTATTAATAAACCTATCGATGTTCTCCATAAATTATAGGAGCTTTAGGCTTAGAGAAAGTACCAAAGGAGTTAGTATCGCGTCGATTCCCCGAACAATTTTTTCGTGGCACTTTTGCGGGGTGCGGGAGGCGAAGTAAACACACACAGATACACTTTCACGCATACCCACACTATAATAAACTCGCAACATATTCAAAAATACACGCACACAAATAAAGAATGACCTGACCATATGACCAAAAATTTGGCAGAGGGGGTTAGCGCATCATGCTCTCTCCAGTGGTATCTCCTCTAAGAAGTCAAAGGACTAGTTATATACTTGTGATCTATGTACATATTATGCTATAGTCTAGCTAGACTAGACTGTCTAGTCTAGTGTGTTGAAGATTATTTGAGTACCTAATAAGCTCAGAGTAATTAGAATAGAGCTAGTATCGCGTCGATTCGCCGTACAAATTTTTCGTGGCAGTTTTGCGGGGTGCGGGAGGCGAAGTAAACACCACACAGATACAATTTCACGCATACCCACACTATAATAAACTCGCAACACATTCAAAAAGATACGCACACATATAAAGAATGACCTGACCATATGAACAAAATTTGGCAGAGGGCTTAGCGCATCATGCTATCTCCAGTGGTATCTCCTCTAAGGCTTTAGGGGAGTGTCCTAACTAAACGCGATCACGCGATCATCGTGCGAACGAATGACGCGACCATCGCGTTACATCTTAGAACATCTTAGAGTTCCTTTAGTGAGAACATCGACAGGGCTGGGCAAAATACATGCTTTGCTTTAATTGAAATACAAATTACAAAATACTGTATTGCATGTAATTAAAATACGTAATTCAAAATATCTATACCCCGAAAAGCATATAAGACCCCAAAACAGTAGTAATTTGTTGGCTTAGCCTCCAACTGACGGACCTACAAACGTCAATTAATAACCATTATTCCATTTTTTGAAATCGGATTATTTCGACGATCAAAGCCAAGTCATACTTAGTACGCAGATAGTGAGTAGAAATATCAAATATCTCGAATTCAATAATAGAAAATAATCATAAACTGCTCAGTCGAAATAAATAGACTTTAAAAAGTGACTTAATTACAATTAAAGTTAATTGGCGTTTGTGAATGCGGCAGCAAGTCACCCGGTTGCCTAATGTTAAAGTGTTGCCATTTAAAAAAAAATTTGCGTGCGTGGAGTCCCTCCGCGCGGAAGAAGTGAAACTTCATTCTCGTTCTGTCTCTTTCTACAGTCAGTCAGTCAGTCAGTCGGTCGGGCGGTCGGTCGGTCCCTCACTCACTCACTCACACACACTCACACACAAACTCACACACACTCACACACACTTACACACGCACTTACACACATACACACACACTCACAATCACACTCACACACACACACACACTCACATACTCACTCACTCACTCACACACACTCACACACTCACAATCACACACGCACGCTCACACACACACACACACACACATACTCACTCACTCACACACCCACTCACCCACCACCCACTACTCACTCACTCAGCCACTAGCCCTCAGTCAGACACCCTGCCTGCTAACCGATGGGTCGTGGGTTCGATTCCCGCCAAGTGTCTGGGTGTTGTTTATCTATTTAAGTATTTACAAAAAAAAATATGTGCGTTCGTGGAGTCCCTCCGCGCGGAAGAAGTGAAACTTCATTCTCGCTCTGTCTCTTTCTATTTCACCTCCCCGCGCAACGAAGTCAACAAAGTCAACGGAGTCGGCGGAGTCGGCTGAGTCGGCGGAGTCGGCGGAGTTGGCGGAGTAGGCGGAGTAAATTAAAAAAAAATAATATTAAAAAAAAAACCGACTTCAATAAATAATATCATTGAAGTTGGTGTAAGCGTAAGTACCTACTGTGTATATTTTGTACCAACCTAAGTAGGTATATAGAAATTATTTTATGCTTTTTAGTGTTACTGAATTCGGTAATTTTTTTTTATTTAGTATTTTAGTTAGTGATATTTTCATACATTATGATTGAACCATCAAAGACGGTTTTATCTAGATAGGTTATGATCACATTATCGTCTACATAGTTTTTTACATTATTCATGTTTCTTCAAGAACAATTTATCCGGTCGTAATGAAATTGGCATGGAATCATTATAGTAGTTTAAGTGTTTATCATTATAGTGTAAGTACTTACTCTCTCGAATGGTTCATATTTGTCAGATAATGTAATAGAGATCATAAATTTTATGGTTTTTACCAGATAAATTACTCCACATCGTTCATGGTTCTCCAGAAAGTTCTTAAGTATCCGGTTGTCATAAAATTTATACAGATTCATGATAATGGTTCCTTCTTTCGAATAAAAAAGAATCATTGATATTGGTAAACATTTGCCGGAGTTACGACCATTTTTATTCCTTAAAAAGCGACAAGAATGTCATTTTAAGACGTTTTTACTGATTTTTCTGACGCGCCATTCTTGTTTTTTTTTTCAGGAACTACTTACATATTCGTACGTAATATTATTTATGGGACCCAATCGGTGGATCGGCCTATCCGTACAAGAAAGAATTTTTCAAATCGGTTCATAATTGCCCGAGGTATGCGCGAACATACATAAAAAAAATATCGGTCAAGTGCGAGTCGGACTCGCTAACCGAGAGTTCCATTCCATCTTTGGATGTATTAAAGTAATTTTACTGTTCGTGTAACACCTCAGATAGCATAAAACCAAACCGCAAAACTTCCTCCGTCGTGCCGTCGTCGGTGCCCCGTGGTACACGCGGAACTTAGATCTGCATTCCGATTTCAAATTATATCCCCTTCGTAAGTTCCTCAAAGAAGCGTCGAAACGCTACTTTGAATCCGCGTCCCGTCACGCGAACAGTTTAATCCGCGCCGCCGCCGATTACGCCCCTAGTCCTTCTGACTCGCGCCGTAGACCACGGCACGTACTGCTCGACCCTCCTGAGTCCTGACCCCATGACGGTCCTATTGGACCGGGATGCGCCGACCCCTCCCCGACAACCGTATGCTACACTAGCTATCAGACACCGGTCTCGCCGGCGAGGCCGAAGGGTCGTACGTATGCGACCGCAACGACGTGCATCACCCCACTGAGTTTCTTGCCGGTTCTTCTCAGTGGGGGCGCGTTGTGAACCGGTGGTAAACTCAGCCCTCTCTTAAGCGACAGCCCAAGCCGAGGCCGTGCCTCCCTGAGGTGCTTTTTTTTTTTTTTTTTGGGAATGATAGACGCTGTTAACCGCAGATGGCTATTGCAGCTTCACCGGACAATTGCTGAGGTGCCCTTGAGCTCGTCGCTACTTCTGCCGTAAAGGCTAGAGCGCTTTAAGCGCTCGCCTCCTATTGTCCGGTGAAGCTGCAATGGCCATCTGCGGCCAAAAAAAAACCGCAAAACTAAGTTTATTTGTCGAGGTTTTTTTAGGATTACCTAACTAAACAACTAATATTTAGAAAGATCGTTTTATTATCCCTGTAAAATATAGATAGACATGCATTACCCATAACTATTTCAGATTTTTCCCTTCACAAACATCGGAGATAAGGGGGGGGGGGGCGTTTTTTTTTATATTTTCGATTATCATCCAAAAAAATACGTGACATAAACTAAACTAAAAATCTGTTTTGAGATGTGCAAATGAAGCCCTTTTATATGATACCACACACGATAGTAGTCTCACTTTGAAATTTAGATGACCCATTTCGACACCCATCTATACTATAATAAAACTCAAAGAGCACTTTTTCTGTACATTGAATATTTTTCCAAAATTTCTATGTATATACTATACTATCGACATAGAGGCCAAAACAATTTTTATTTTTATTATTGTCTGTCTGTCTGTCTGTCGTTCTGTTCGTCCAGGTATCATTTGAAAACCCGTGGATGGATTTTGATAGGACTTTCACTGATGTGTTGTGTAGAAGTCAAGATATAAGTTGGTATATAAAACATCACGCTATGTTTCATAGGGGCTAAGCAGTGAAACATTACTTGCACATATTACCACGTAATTTCCTTTGTATGTGAATAGGGTAATTATAGACTGATCAGTTAATCATTAAGATATGCATTATTACGCTATATACAATAGGGACTGAGCAGACATTTAGTTTGCATAAGATATGGCATTGGCGAAGGGTCAATTTTTGTAAGGGGTAAGCCGGTCGGGTACACCCAGGACATTTTCATTAGATTTCTGTATTGTTCTAAGTACTTTGCTGCTGTGATAACAATATGACATTATATCTTTGAAAAGTTAAAATCTGTAAATCCCGAGCGAGTCCAAACTAGATTATCTATGTATTACAGTCGCAACCATAGATAATACACTATATACTTAAGAATAGATGGGTCACTCTGGTTCATCTTTTAATAAACTTATTTTACCCTCGCCTAAAGATGGCGTAACTTTACAAGAATCCAAAATGTGCCAACAGATGGCGTTTTTTAAAATAATCACTACGTATAAGTAAATGAAGCATGAATATTTGTAAGGAACATGTATTTGTAAGGCAAACCAAAGAGATATTTATTGTAAAAGTTTATTTGGTAACCAATAACTTTATTCAACATATCTGAAGCACAATCATACTCTATTAATTATATAGTCCAATCCCCTTGAGTTTCTTGTTTCAGTACAGCTTTGCATTAAATTTTTCCAATTCAAGCCATTGTGGTTAAAGACAATGATGAAGTGGACCTGAAATAGTTCACGAGTAGTATAAATATTATTATATTTATATACTTATGCTAGGTGCATAATGACTTGTTTGTTTAAGCTTTTGTAAATAAGTACATACCTACATAAGTAGATAAATAACACCCAGACACAGAACAAACAGAATTCTTCAAAAACATATTTGTAAATAAACTGTAAATATTTAGTTTCAATAAAAATTATAAAAGCTGTTTATCTTCAATGAAACAAGTTATTTTGAAAAAATGACATAACAACTTAGGTTACCATAGTAACCGCCAAAGGCAATTTACAATAGTACCTGGTAACCTCCTTGAGTAAAACCATAGTGTTTTATTAGGCATCCGTTAAGGCCGGCTGTTGCATAGGTTTTATTACATTATGGAAGTTTACTAAAAATATACGAAATGTATCAGAATTACTCAAATAAATTGAAGATATACAATAACAATATTAAACTAATTACATAAAAATATATAAATAAACTGCATTTTTAACGCCATCTAGGCAAATTATAGTAGAATCTTAAAATTTAGTTCCTTCCCTTGCCTGAAGATTGTGCTAGTTTCCATACATTAAAATTTTGTCAGCTGTTTTAAGGAGAGTGCCACTGGCATGGTCGCAACAATAAAAGATGCGGAAAACTTAGAACTTTCATTATCGAATATCATTAGACAGTAATTTACGATGTTAGCGTGATTTACATTATGAACAGCGCCATCTATCGGTGAATTAATCTTTATATTATATCAAAGAAAGTCGTGTTACACTATTTATAACTCAAGAACGGCCAAACCGATTCGGCTGAAAATTGGTGAGGAGGTAGCTTAGAACCAGTAAACGGACATAGGATACTTTTTATCCCGGTAGGTTAAGGTTAAGCAACGTTAGGTAAGGTCATTAAATAGATGGGTGAACCGATTTGTATGAAAGTGTGCATATCGGTTAGGTCTGAGAATAGGACATACAGTATATTTCATACCGCTAGGTTAAGGTTAAGCTACATAAGGCAAGGTCATTAAATAGATGGGTGAACCGATATGTATGAAATTTTGTGTGCATATCGGGGAGGTCTGAGAATAGGTCATAAAGTATATTTAATGCCGCTGATACCATGATTGACGAGGATATATAGAACGAGAGGAGGGTGCACGAGAGGAGAAAGAGGGGAGGGGATTCGAGGAGGGGGCGATGGGGTGAGGGATCGGGGGAGTTAGGTGGAGTAAGGGGGGGGGGGGTGAGAAGGAGCAAGTTCGTAGAAGAGAGAGGGGGAGAGGGTTCAGAGAGGGGATAACAGGGTAGGAAGAGGAGGAGTGTGACGGAAACCGAAGCGGGAGGGGCAAGAGAGAGGAGAGAAAGAGCATATAGTTAGATTTTTTTTATAAGAGAGAGAGATATGGAGAGAGATAAATCTAGGGAGGAGGGAGCAAAATGTAATGAAAGCGCGGGCGGAGCTGCACGGGTCAGCTAGTTATAAAATAAATTACTAGTTTAAAAAACTAAAAATACACGCTTTTAGAAGGACTACTGCACTAAAATGCAATAAATAAATTATCGAAGCCGTTCTTTCTTTTTTTCTACCCCGAGCTTGTAATTTATGGATTATATTTATGTGTAAAGGCGTGGGGCGTTTTCTCTGTAAATGATTACAAATGATTGTCATGTGAATAATACTAAGGCCTCGTTTACGGAGGCGCGGGGCGTCACGCGTCGCGTTGGGCGGCGCGGCCCGAACTGAGATAAAACATATGGCGTTATAGGAGTGAGAGAGAGATGCGAGAAGCCACGCCACACGCGCCGCTCGACGCTCCGCGCTTCCGTAAACGAGGCCTTAGCGTTCTTAAAATTTGACAGAAATGTTAAGCTGTTATTCAGAAAAGGCGCCCCACGCTTTTACACATAAATATAATCCATAAATTACAAGCTCGGGGTAGAAAAAAAGAAAGAACGGCTTCGATAATTTATTTATTGCATTTTAGTGCAGTAGTCCTTCTAAAAGCGTGTATTTTTAGTTTTTTAAACTAGTAATTTATTTTATACTTTTTAGTCTAAGAAATATTCGCCTAAACTACGGATAAATTAGCCCAAGTATTGATTTATTCGTAGCTTGAATCGTAGGCAGTGTAAGATGTGGAATGTGCTTATTGAAACCCGAAGTATTATAGGAAAATTTTATTGTACCAATTGACCGCTGCTTTTTTCACACATTGACAAGTTGTCAAACTACATAGTTTTTTATTACTTATCGCGTCGCTAACACAGCCCCACCCTAGTGATGCTTCAGCAGCGCTCATCATCAACTGGAATTCGAGCGACGCGCGTAGCTGATCTCATTAGCGTTCCAGATTTAGTCTTCACCTTTACTATTCTCACTCGACCGTCTTTGCCAGGAATGATCTCCTCGACTAAACCTTTAGGCCATAAATTACGTGGGCCATTTGGATCGACCACAAGTACGAGATCGCCTACTTGTAACTGTCTTTGCTCTCTTTGCCATTTCGTTCGAGGCAGCATGTCTGGCAATATTTCTTTGACCCATCTGCGCCAGTACATGTCTGCTAATCTCTGCGATATTCGCCATTGTCTTCGCAGGTACAAATCAGAGTCATCGAAGGTTCCAAGTTGAGGCAAGCTAGATGACGAACCCACTAGAAAATGATTAGGAGTTAATGTTTTGAGACTTTTTGGATCCACAGATACATGGGTTAATGGTCGGCTATTAACAATATTTTCGACTTCTGCCAGCAAAGTCATTAAAGTTTCATCTTTAGGAGCTCGTTCTTTCAGTATGACTTTCAGACTGGTCTTAACACTCCTTATGAGCCGTTCCCAAGCCCCACCCCAGTGTGGGCTAGCTGGTGGTATGAAGGTCCACTTGGTGCCATAGTTCATGGCTTCATTCTTCAAAACCTGTTCGTCTAACCCTTGAATCGACTTTTTTATTTCAGTATCTGCGCCTTTAAGGTTTGTCCCATTATCGGAATATAAATATTGTGGCCAACCTCGTCTAGAAGCCATTCTTCGGAGCGCCATTATTAATGAGTCCGTGGTAAGTGTACCAACGACTTCCAGGTGGACAGCTCGCACAGTCATGCATGTGAATAGGACTCCATACCTTTTTTCTCGTCTTCTTCCGACTGTAACTTCCATAGGACCAAAAAGGTCTACACCACAGTAAGTAAAGGGACGCTGGTGATGAGCCATCCGAGCGCCAGGTAAGTCTCCCATTCTTGGTACTTCCGGTTTGGCTTTTCTAAGCCTGCATTGCATGCACTGAGAAGTTACAGATTTTACTAAAGGTCTCAATCTTGTAATCCAGTATTTCTGTTTAATTTCGTTCACTACAGTCTCTTGGTTACCATGAGCGTAATAATGATGATGATATTTAACTATTAATTTCGCTATATAACATTTGCCGCTCAATATTATGGGTTCTTTGTTTCAGGTAACACATCAACAGCAGCACCGATGCGGCCGCCGACGCGTAAGACTCCGTGTTCATCAAGGTAAGGTGACAAGTTAATTATCTTACTAGACTTTGGTAAACATCTATTGTTTCTTATTTCAGTTAGCTCCCTCTCAAATGATTGTAGTTGCGACTCCTTTAATAGTAGTGTTTCAGCTCGTGCGACGGTGTCGTCAAATTCATGGGTAAGCCTTTTACATCTGTTTATAAATTTCAGGATCATAGAAGTCGTTCGAAGTAGACGGAGCCACGAGGAAAATCTAGTAACATCAATGATTGGTAAGTGAGTCCCTGTTTGTATATTATTTACATATTCCATTTCTAATTCAGTATGTTTTATTTCAGGTTCGAGTTGTATACAGCTGCGAGGCCATTGGTTCTCCTCGAGTTGCAGGAAGGTAGGTCCATGTAACCATTCTTTTTCCAATATAGAACAGTCATAAGATTCTCTGGTGCCGAGGTCAGCGGTATTAAGCTTCGTTGGTACGTATCTCCAATCATTTGCATTACTTAACTCGTCTATTTCCCCAAGACGGTGTGCCACGTACTACTTATAGTTACGGGCATCATTGCGTATCCATGTAAGTACCGTACGCGAGTCACACCAGAAGAATTTTCTTTCTGCTTTCATCTTATGTTGTAATGTTACAGTTTCAGCTAGTCTAGCAGCCAGTACAGCGGCCTGCAGTTCCAACCGCGGCACTGATACCAGTTTGACAGGCGCGACACGGCACCGGCTCGTTATGAACGCCACTTGTACACAATTATTGTAATCTAGCCACCGCCAGTACGCTACCGCGCACATCGCTTTTGTAGATGCGTCACAAAATATATGCATCTGTAAGCATGTATAACTAGTTGTTAGCGTAGGCTGAATCGTAGTTTGCACAGAAGTTCCACGCTGTGTCTGCAGTGACTGTTGACTAGAAGACATATGTTCCATTGCACACGCTGTCGCCATCGGATAATACCTCGGTAGACGTACAAAGCGTAGTGTTTGTAATTGTGATATCCATTTCGTCCATTTATCAAATATTTCATCAGTCACGTGATCGTCCCAGTTGATATTTTGTATCCAAGTTTCTTGTAGTATTATTTTTCCGTTAATGGTATACGGTGATAAGAAGCCGTAGACGTCGAATATAGACATAATCACTCGCAACATTTCTCTCTTAGTGGGCCTTTGTGTACCGTTAATTATTGTAGCGGTTCGTTCTAGAATGCTTTCAGCGCGTAAGTCTTCGGAGTTCTGCCTTGGCTTAGCAGATACGCCCATGGACTCGATGGAGAACGACCTTCGTACTTCGTCTTGAATCTCCCGGAGGATACATTCAGTTTCCATGGTGTCACTGGTAAGAAACAGAGCGGAGTGACACAGGACCAGGTGAGCAGGTAGGTACCCTTCCATGTAGGCACCATCCCAGAGGAGTCCGGGTGGCGTAGGGTTCATTTGGTCTGCCCATCTTCGTCTCCAGAGGTAAGATAAGGTGGTAGTTATCTTGGCCAATTAATACTTGTGGTTTTAACTGTCCAGTACATAGGTGATGGCTAATATTATGTAAATGTTTGAAATTATTGCAATTTATTAGGTTTAGGTTTTGTTTAGGTAGCTTAAGTTGGTCAACAATGCGCGCATTTATATTAAACGATTCTTCGTTTGCGCCACACAGTGTTAGGTCGACTAGCTGAGTGTCGCACATGAGTTCTGTGCTGTCCCATGCACCGCGCACGCGAAGAGACTCCCGGCGGCCGCGCAGGCCCGCTCGTGCGGCAAGGCCAGAGCTTATCAGTGTTACAGACGACCCGTCATCAAGCAGGGCACTCGTATTCAGTATTCCGTTCGGTCCGTGAATGTCAATAGGTACGACTTTCAATAAAACAGAGCTCTTGATGTTGACATTGTTAACTGTTTCAGGCGAGGCTTCAGTTTCATGTTCTGGCACTGATGTGCGGTTGTTTTGGCGTGGCACGTAATGCAATAAGCGATGATGAGCTTGTCCACAGTTCTCTATATCACAGCAGGGCGCAGGGCACGTCTCCCTGTTATGATGCGCCACTAAGCACTTATAACAAATGCCAAACCGCTTAACATGTTGCCATCGGTCCTTACGTAACGATTTCTTGAACTTTTTGCACTCGCTTAGCTTGTGATTATATTTACGGCAGTAACGGCATTTTTGCTCACTTCGCTCATCTTGTAGTAGCACGGTATGAATATTATCTACTTTATCGTATTGCTTACGTTTAGTATAATCTGTTTTAGGATGCAATAAGCTCACGCTGCATGTAGATAGTTTCACCGCTTCTTCGGTGAGAAAATCTGATAGCAGGTCCAGTCTAGGTTTTGATGAGCCGGCGGTAATAAAGGGATAACTGTAATCCGCCCACTTGGACAATAGCGCAGTAGGTAGCTTGGACAAAACGATAGTAGCTACCTCCATCCCTTGCAGGTATTCTTCACGTCCGAGTGCCCGTACCGCGGCCACGTAGTTCTTCACTTTAATAGAAAATGGAACAATTTCTCGACAGTAATCTGGTGGTATGTTATACATTCTCTTTATGTCTGTCATAATGTGAGATAAGATGATGTCAGCGTTACCGAATTGTAGTTCCAGTGTCGACATTACTACCGATGGGGAAGTACCACTTATCAGTAAAGCTGCCACAGCGTCATACGCGGGACCACGAAGACATTTTCGCAGCCGCCACAGGTTTTCTTTCTCAGAAAAGGTGCATACTTCTGTGGATTCTTCGTATGATTGTTTAAAATGTAACCACTCCATCGGGTTCCCGTTAAAGAGTGGTAAATCTCGCGGTGTACTAAGACGGGTGAGAAGGTTTGTATTGTGCTGCGTAGTAGAAGAGGTGACTAAATCTTTCAGTGCATTCGCTAACTGTTGAACTGGTCCGTCTGTGCCGATGGGATTCGGCGTGTGCTGCTTGCCTTTGTCGCTTCCAATCATAGTGGCATGCTGCACCTCCAGCTCCTGTTGACTGCGATCCATCCACTTCTGTACACTTATTTTAGCGCTACAATTTCTCCTCGATGCTTCTGACGGTGGACTGTATTCTTCGTCTAGTTCGGCTATGTCTGCCGCTAATTGTTTGTCGATCAGCTCTAATTTAATACGAGCCTTTGCCTTGGCTGCTTCTAGTTCCAGTTTTTTCTTCTGGGCTTGTATAGAAGAAGATGATGAGGGTTTTTTCGACGTAACCGAGTGACGCGATGATAGTGAAGGCGGTTTATTAGCACAAAATCGGTCCGATTTCACTATACTCTCAGCGTACGACTTTCCAATTGTGTCATCAATCTCCTTAGCTTTTGTTACAGTTGCAGGCAAAGTTGCAGACGGTTGCAATTCCTGTACATTGGTGGCGACATGTTGTTTTTCCTTTTCTTGCAATGCCATACTTCGGGTATTTACCATTGTTTTCTTCGACGGCGGCGTGGTAAACATGACGATCCTGCTCGATGAGACCACTTTGTAAGATGTGGAATGTGCTTATTGAAACCCGAAGTATTATAGGAAAATTTTATTGTACCAATTGACCGCTGCTTTTTTCACACATTGACAAGTTGTCAAACTACATAGTTTTTTATTACTTATCGCGTCGCTAACAGGCAGGTTGTGGCAAATCATATTATTACTAAACTACATGTGCAAAATTTCAAATGTTTTGGATGTGTAGAAGAGGGTCAAAATTGCATCGCAAGATTCCGTTACCATCATACATACATAGTTACATACATACATAAATACATACAGGTCAAGCTAATAAAAGCGTGTTAAAAAGTTAAAGAAGAAATAAGTATATTTTTCATTTGCGATGAGATTGGGTAAGTAAGATCTTAAACTATTCCAAGTTTCAAATCGATAACATCAGTGGTTGCTGAAAAATAAGTATTTGTGTGACAGACAGACAGACGCAGTCAGACCATAAGGGTTCCTTTTTTACCTTTTAGGTATGGAACCCTAAAAAATACACAGGGTGGAATTTTGTAATGCCACCTGAAGGGGAAGTACTCTTAATACTGTAGATAGAAAATTTTACTCAAAGAAAACATTCCTTTATTTCTTAAAAGAAAGAAAACTGCATTCAAAGATTTTTAAAAATGCGCTTGCCGCACCCGGTAATCGAACCGACTAAAATCTCTAAAAGTTGCACCCTGTACTTTTATTGCATCGATCGTTAGGGATATAATAAGGATCAAATCTCTCTAACAAACTTCATAAATTAAATAAAAGGAAAATAATGAAATTTAAATTATTTTAATTATTTACAAAAAATGGTAAACTAACTAATTAATTGTACAATGTCGCATCTAAGAAAGGAGTCTGCATTACAAACACGTGCAAATTGCAATCGTCTTATCTAAATAGTAATACGTCATTTTAATGGATAAATGACGTCAATGATAATTATTAATTAATAACATAACAGATGGATCTTTGAGTAAAAGTGCTTTAACTTGATCCAGTGAATTAATAATTTAAGATTTCATTGTTTTCCTTTCATTTAATTTATGCAGTTTGTTAGAGAGATTTCATCCTTATAATTGACCCTAACGGTCGATGCAATAAAAGTACAGGGTGCAACTTCTAGAGATTTTAGTCGGTTCGATTACCGGGTGCGGCAAGACAATTTTAAAAAATCTTTGAATGCAGTTTTCTTTCTTTAAAAAAATAAAGGAATGTTTTCTTTGAGTAAAATTTTCTATCTACAGTATTAAGAGTACTCGCCCTTCAGGTGGCATTACAAAATTCCACCCTGTATATACAGACGAATCGAGAACCTCCTCCTTTTTTGAAGTCGGTTTAAAATAAAACAAACTATTGATTCTGTAACACTTTATTAATCAAATAAAATTAAGAACAATCAACGGAAAATAAATTGCTGTTTAGGTAGACACAAAAGATCTAATATTTAGATAGGTACTTATTTGCAATTATTAATAATTATGAACAGAATTTATTAATTATTCAGGAATATTTTAAAAACTTACACGTAACGTTGTTAGCTCCATTGGTGGAAAATTATCTAGATTGAAATTAAGGACAGGAATACCATCGTCAGTTCCAGGAAGGTTGGTCTGATAAACTGATTTAATATTTCGAAGGACTTTATCAATTGCAAAGTAATTATCGCCATTACAATGACGATAGAATCCATAATCTATCTGACATGAAAAACTGTGTCGATGCAATATCAAAAGAGCTGAACTTGGGTTGTATTTATGTGAAACAGCCCTGTTTACTATGATCCTAAAATTTAGAACCATGATATCACATGGAAAAGCAGTTTTTATCAATGGAAGAAAAGTATAATAACAGAGGTCCGATTGATTTTTATCAACTATAAATATGTCCAAGACGTAATTTAATGAGTTAGCCAGATAGACAGCGGATGCACTAGGCAAAACGACGTTACTATGCATAGAACGCAAGTCATCACCACGAGGTTCGGTGAAACTCTCCAATAATATGAAATGTCTGTGACAAGTAGCGCTACTATCGGCCAAGCCTTCGTTTGTTCCTCTACCGTCATTGAATAGAACTCTTCTATCTAATAAAACAACCACTTGACCTTCTTGTAAAGCAGTCACCCCTTGAGCATGGTCCGTTAAAACACTTAAACGACTCTTTTTATCTTGAATGAACACCATACTTGTTATGGGATAAATGTTAGACTCTATGCGCCTACTTATTTTCAAAACTCGAGCCGTATATTGAAAGGCATTATTATCAGTAAATATCTTTGGAGGTACACCGTTTTCTATATCAGTTTGTATAGATAAAAATAATTCGATTTCTCTATTTTTAGGTGACACTTCGTAATCCACTTTACTTTCTATGCAAATACCTTGTGATAAAGGGCTCCTTAGAAGATTAAATATTTTTACAGTATGTTGTAACAAGCGACCGTATATTGTAGTCATTTCAGTCATCAGGAGGCCTGATACAATTATAGTTATTTTAGATTTCTGACCGATTCTGTAGGGACGTAAAATATCATGCAAAGGCTTACTAGCATTTGTATTAAATAGAAACATTCCCGAGTTAATATTAGAGTCTCGAAATGCTCCGTAATCAAACGAAATTATTTTTTCTCTATTCGTTTCTTTATCCATGACAGTTTTTAGAAATCCAGTGAGTTCATCAAATATAAGACGATGTTTATAGTTTTCTAGTTGTATATCGCCAGATTGTATTGGTTGAATGTTGAAAGGAAATATGACATCGTCATTTGAGATTTCATCAACTTTGCAGTACAAGCAATAAATTGTAGCTGCGTTTTGGGATGCGTCATAAGTTTCTTTGATTTTAAATAACTCTAATGTCATTGGGGGCATAACAATAACGAAATTTAGTTTAAAGAATCTTCTAGATATCATTATTAAATTATCTGAATTGTATTTCCAAACTGGATTGATTTGAACCGTTATGTCTTTTTTGTTGTGATCAATGATTCTAATATTGGGGTACCTAGTTATTAATTCGACTACTTCTGTTCTTTCATGACTTAACGAATTGAATATGTAAATCTGATCACCCGGCGATACAGTTTTAAATACCGAAATGAATTCGCCATCCCGATAGACGTACTTCTGCAAATATGGCAAACCTTGTCCCGGTTTCATACTGAGGAAACTGGTCGATACTTCCTGTATGTACCAGCAATCTTTCACTGTAGTTAAAATTTGTTTATAAACGTATTTTAGAGCAAAAGCTGAAACCGTGCCACTGGAAACATTACGGTCAAGCAATCGGGCCACAGCTTCTCTAGATTTTATTAAAAGTTCGAAAATATTTGATAAGTTGTAATCACCAAAAGAGTTTATACTCAGCGCAAAGGAAAATAGAATTTCTGTAGTTCGTAAAGTTGATTCCAACCGTCTCAATAATATTTTAAGTAATGGTCTTGATGTGTAAAATCCGATCCAATATGCAGGGCTACCAGAACTGATATCAGCAAAATTCAAGAAATCACCTTTTAAAGTAGGATAATTCTTCTGCCTTTCGAGTATAGTAGTAAAATAATCTTTAGGAGTACCGAATTCCACAGTTGCTTTATAAACGTTAGAATTAAGGTTAACAAATTCTGCTATTTTCCGATAATTATTATATTGATAATCAAATTCAGGTTGATTTTCGTAACTATAAGGTCCTCCTAATGGCGCGATAATTACATTATGTGACGATATAGTCCCAGTTTTTGAGTACTGTTCAAGGAGCGCTTCGGATTTTTCTTTCACATTGTAGTGAGTTATATCAAGGTTTCTATTTGATTTGGCGAAATTATATTCAGAATTGCAAATGACTCCATTTGGTCCACATGCATTAAATCCTCCTGAATTGAATTGCAGGTAGTGCGTCATTGTAGCGTGTTTTGGTAACCGTTCATGTCCAATTTTCTTTAACGCTTCATTAATTTCAGTTGGTTTATATTTATTATAATCCCAGTTCTGAATCCAAACAAAGTCACTAAATTGATATTCAGCTAAAAACTGTTCCCAAGAATAATGTAGATTTGTAAATATTATTTGATGAATATCTGACGCTGATAAAATGTACGTCATTGTAGGACTATGGCTGACGCTATTGGTGAGCCACGCTACCCTGGGGCTGTAATTGAGATGATATTTTAGCCATTGATGACCTGCAACAATGTCAATTTCACTTTTAAAATTTGGTACAATTACTGGACACAATAGACTTAATAACTAATTTCTCGGGTGCAGAGCGGCAGGGCAATGCAGCTATCTATAGGTAGGCGTTTCGCTTACCATCAGGTGAAAGTCTTGCTTGTTTCTTTACTAGGTTGAATAAAAATCCCCTCGGGGCGTGCTCTAGCGAGCGTCTGGCGCTGGAGAGACTTTGGCGAAGGTCTGAACGGAGTGCCCAGAGACTCCCTATAAGCGTCGATGAAGGCCACCGGGGAGGTTTTGGTGGGTGAAAATCCCACATAACCTGGCCTCCGCCCTCTCGGAGACCGGGTACCTTATGAAGGTTTCCTCCTCGACAACAAAAAAAAAAGGTTGAATAAAAATCAATCAAATTAATCGTATAAACTAAAATATATACGATACCTTCAATGAGTTGATGGACAAGTCCAAAAATATGGGTAGTTGCTTCATCTGGCTCCACCCAACCTCCAGTAGTTATTTCAAGTCTACCAGATTTCACAAGCTTTCGAAGAGCCTAGGCAGTAAAATTACCAATATATTTTTTTACTAGTTTATCATCCTATTTTTTTCTACCAGGACATGTTCCCTATGCTTTTGGGATCATACCTACCACCTATGTTCCGAAAGTACATGTAAAAAAAAGGCAATCAGTGGAAAATGTTAGATATTTTCAAAGAATTTAAAAACAAATAATGTGTCTCTGAAGAAGACTTGGTAGCAAATCAATGTATATCTAGGGAGGAATAACTAATTCCACATCAAGGCTTTAGCTATCACAGCAACTTTCTGCCAGACAGCCGTTATAGGTGAAATCGTCAGACCGACCATTTAGAAGAAAACATGGGCGGAATTAATTTTTGTGGACGGTAATGCGCCGGCACACCAAGCTAATTCATTTTATACCTACTCTCTTCAGCGGGCGTTAATCCCTGATCTTTATTTTCCTTTCAATGTTTTTTTCATCAAAACTGGCTTCAGTTTTTAAACCAGACATTTATTTTTAGTAAAAATAGCAAAAAATTCGATCCGTAAATTTTAAAGCTTTACAAAATTTTCAATATTTCCACATTCTATGAACGCATCGATATAGGCAGTGCCGGATTAAGCCAGCGCGGGACCCGTAGCAAAAATGAACGTGGGACCCTTGACTTGCATAGGTTTTGTTGTTATAGTGAGGTCATTCAGACGTTGAAAGAAGAAAAAAAATTACTATATGCTACACTTCACTACCTTTTTTGATAAAAGAGATAGTGCTTGCTTGACCGCAATCCCACCTGGTGGCAAGCGGCGATTCTATCTAGGTTGGTAAAGCTAGAGGCTTATAAACACCCTATTTTATCTATACCTGAAAAAACATACATTATTTTATTGCCTGGGCAACAGGCAGGAAAAACGCAATTTCAGTCCTTATTTGTAGGTACATGTATTGCAAAAGACGAATTAGATCGCTTTGTTCATTCAGACAGGACGTTAACAACGTAAGAGAGCGTAGCTTCGCCGTGTACTCGTCCCGCCAGTGGCTATTCGCCTATGAGCCACCGGAAGGTGAGCGTGCCGTATTTCCGATGCACCCAGTCTTTTACGACCGGGTGCACCACTGATATGCTCGTGCAACCACACAAGGGCGTCGTCTTGTGCTTCCCTTCACCATCGCTAAACTTCACCAGGAGGTGCTCCACACTGGCTCCGCGTTTCTGTGTTCTGCCAGTAAACTGCGGTCAACACCAGCACCTCAAAGTCCTCCATGACCCTCTGTGGTCGTTGCAGTGAGGTTGGTTTGGGCAGTCAGGATGTCCGCCCGCACTGGCGCGCCATAGAGGGGCCTCGATCGTACTACCCCGGTATATAGGCGACGGCAACACTATCACTTGGGTTGGGCCATTCAGATTCAGCAGGAGCTGCGACAAAGCCCTTCAGTCTTTGTGCCGCTATCCCCTCCCACGTAGCACCACTTATGTTACATGATTTAAGGCGACGTTTGTAGCGCAGGTACTGCCCTCAGGGTTTATCCTTACCTGAGCTAATCTCAGCGCACGAGCTAATCTTAGGTACCCTGGATGAGCCCATGCAAACTAAATGCCTACACCAACGCAGTTGGCTTTTCATTAACAAGCCCTCCAAAACCAATTCGTCTAAGTACCTCCGTGTTAGTAACATGATCTTGCCATCTCAGCCTTAAAATAGCGCGAAGGCATTTTTAATGGAAGATGCCAAGGCATTTAATATCTTTCCTGTAAAGGCAGCAGGTTTTCGTGGCGTACAACAGTATAGGAAGCACAATAGCTCTGTGAACACGGCAATTTTGGTCTTGAGTTTCAGGTTGTGCGAGTTCCAGACACGTTGTCTTAATTTTCCAAAGGCTGCAGCAGCTTTCGCGATTCTGGCAGGGATCTCAAAATCAAATTTTTTTTTTTTGTAAGTGTAGTACTGTTGGCCGCAGATGGCCATGACAGCTTCACCGGACTAGAGGGCGAGCAGCATAACGGCACCTCAGGGAGGCACGGCCTCGGCTTGGCTGCCGGTTAGAGAAAGTGAGTTTACCACCGGTTCATAACTTGCCCCCACTGAGAAGAACCGGCAAGAAACTCAGCGAGGCGATGCATGCCTAGGTCGCATGTGTACGCCCTTCGGCCTCGCCGGCGAGACAAGTTCAGAATAAGACGATTGTCGTCGCGCACTAAACTTCCAAGATACCGAAAAGCTACAACTTCATCCAGTGGTTTTTCAGCTAGATCTACTGCAGCGTCGTCTGCAGATTGACCTTTTGCAGGTTATTTCAAAACTTTCAAAATCTGAGTTTTTGATTTATTGGTAACTAAACAGATTTTTTGCCAGGATTCCTCAAAACTGTCTAGAAAGCCTTGGAAGCGCTGCAAACTGTCAGCCATGAGGCAGACATCATCGGCATAAAGTTTCCAGGACGGGTACCTGTTGGATCTTACTTTTAGCTTTAAAGCGAGCGAGCCTTAAAGCGCCCTTGTCCATTCGAACATTTAATGTGATTACGTTTCTCGTTTGACAACTAAAGTGATGATCACTATAACAAGTGACCATCAAATAACTGTCAAATGGTTCATTCGGTATTGCCTAACTTGAGTGACCAATAAATTCCAATACTAAAACAATTTCAGTTATCAAAGTTTGGTGGACAACTGAAGCTTGATAGTCACTTAGGTGGCTAAAGATACGCAATAGCCCTGCTGATCTTCCTACTGAACTGAAAATGGTTCGAAAGTAGCCAATAGTCTATCAACTGGAAATGGTTCGGTTATACGAACAGCTTGAAGCATAAGGGCTATTTAACTTCCTTGGGAAAGACTGGCTTGAAGACTATATAGGCATCTAGATATTCAGTATTGTTGTGTTGGCTTGCAAAATCATAATATGATGCGACCAATATTCTCTATTAGGAGAACGAAAAAATATTTTTTTTTTAAATTGAACCGACTTCAATAACACTAAAAAGTATAAAATAATTTAAATATTAAAGTAGTTGGTGTTAGCGTACCTGCTGTGTATATTTGGCATCAATTATTTTATACTTTTTAGTGTTATTGAAGTCGGTTCAATTTTTAAAAAAAATATATTATTTTATACTTTTTAGTGATATTTTCATACATAAAGATTGAACCATCGAAGACGGTAAAATGATCTAGGTAGGTTATGAAATCATTATGATTTCATATTATCGTCTACATACTTTTACATAATTGTTTCTTCAGAAACTCAGAAACAATTTATCCGATCGTAATGAAATTTGCATGGAATCATCATAGTAGTTTACTCTCCCGAATAAAAAAAGAATCATCGAAATCGGTTCATATTTGTCAGAGAAATGTAAAGGAGAACATCAGTTTTATGGTTTTTACCAGATAAATTCCTCCTTATCATTCATGGTCCTCCAGGAAGTTCTTATCCGATTGTGATAAAATTCATACAGGTTCATTACAGTGGTTTCTTCTTTCGAATAAAAAAAGAATCATTGAAATTGGAAAATATTTGCCAGAGTTATGACCATTTTTGTCCTTAAAAAGCGACATAAAGTCATCTATATAGGCTTTCTTGCAGCTTTCCTGCGCAGTCAACATTCTTGTTTTTTCAGGAACTACTTATTACTAAGCAATAATTTTTTTATGGGACCCAATTAACGGATTAAAGAATGGATGGAAGAAAGATTTTTTCAAATCGGTTCATAATTGCCAGAGTTATGCGCGAACATACATAGAAAAATATATATATATATATACAGACGAATTGAGAACCTCCTCCTTTTTTGAAGTCGGTTAAAAAAGAAAAAAAAGGATAATTTTGTGTCACTGATATAGTATCACTGATATATTGCCTATTCCAAATGGACGGTGGATGGTTTAAAAAACGTTATCTTATTTTATTTTCTTTGAGATATGCGCGGGGCCCTCCAGGGCGCGGGGCCCGTAGCATTTGCTGACCCCTGCTATATGGCTAATCCGGCACTGGATATAGGTACTATTATATCGATGCATGAACATCGATCCGTCAATATTATACTTGGTTATTAGTTCTACCATCGGCATAGTTCTATATTTTGTGGTTCTGCCCTTGCGAAAACCATATTGGCTATCTGATAGGAAACTGTGGCTTGCAAAACACCATTGTAAACTGCTGTTGACAATTTTTGATAAGCCAACAGGATCTTGAGCAAATCAATTACTTAGTACCTAGTTATTATAAAATACTCAATTACTATTCTTACCGATCGATTTTTTCCAGTTGTAGTTTTCCACCATTGGCTCAAATGAGATACTTCATTCCAAGTGTATGTTAGATTATTATAGAATTGAAGTTTTTTGATAGCATTTGATAAGATTTTACTAACGGTATCATGGTGATATTGTTCAAATGTTTTTTTCCATATAGTGTCGACATGTGAACGTGGTACTAATATCACCTGATTGTTAAATACACACATTAATTTCATGTAAATAAAATATTAAAAAGAATACACGAAGAACATTCGTTACCTTTAACGACGGCCACTTCGGATTTCTCATCAAAGACTCGTAACGACTTTCAAAAATACTATTCCAGTAATGCTTTTTGAACATCCACGACGGCTGTAAAGCAACATCCGTAAATGATTACCGAACTCATAAACAAAATAGGTTACAAAATGATTTAGCCTCACCTCTATATCAAGCTCTGAAAATTTCTCTTGTGCATCTATGTCTGCATTGGTGTGTTTTATATCATCGCAAAAAAATGATTCCGTGGACACATTGTAGCTGTATTCTGAATTAGCCACTGGTGTTGCTTCAATCAAAAAGTCTGCCTTTTCATTGTTCTGATCAGTGTCCCATTGGAGATTGTGATTGTTATTGTTCCGATTTAGTGATTCATCATTCTTTTCTGTTAGGACTGGTATTGCAATGCTTTTTACAAGTAAAGAAGAATTTTCTTTTAAAATATCAATATTGTTGGGAATAACGACATTTTCTTTGCTATTTGCGTTCTGTTCAACGCCTTGTAACTCCTGGTCTCCGACCGGTGGAAAGAATTTAGATATTGGATGAATATCATTATCATAAGCTGCTCCTACTCTACTATTGTCACTTTTTTTCTCCTGCCGATTAAGGTATATATCATCTACATTTGATAGTGCAACATATGTGTCAGAGTTAGAAGTATTGTTAGACAAAAAAGTGTTCCTTGTTAATCTGAGATCATTAGGCAAATTATCATTTTTTGATATTTTTGTTCTGGAATATGCGGATTTACTTTTCCTCGGTTCTATTGCTGAGAGTACCTTCGATACTTTAGGGCTCTGCAGTATACGAAAAGATTTCATTTCTGAAAATCCTGGAAAGAATATTTCATTATTTTTCACGGCATGCTGTTGGGCTTGAGATGTATTTGTCCACGCAATATCGGAATCGCTGGGGCCACTGAACGACCTATGTACCATCTTCGATTGACTTCTAACAATCTTTCGTAAAGCTATAAAATAAATAATAACTTTAATTTATATTAATAATAGAATTAACTCTTTTCCGGTAACCGTTCGGAAAACAAATTTACTCTTACTTTTTTCATGACAATATATTATTGGAGCACACAAGAAGGCGAGTAGAATAGTCGCACATACGCGGATTTTACTGTCCATTGCCGTCGGTCAACTAATTAAGGGTAATCATTACGAGGCTATTGTTTGAGAATACGTTTTTCAACATCACATTGTTTTCCGGCTGTCGTATAAACGCGGAAAACTGTCTTCCAAGTAATATTGATGTAAATGTGATATTTGTTTGATATTTTTAGGCGGTATGGCAAAGTTCGGTATCAAAACATTATATTTTAGGGCAGCGAGCTTGATGTCGTAATTACCAACTGCTTCAAGCTGTGACTGCATAGCAAACTACAATCTTATTTATTGAAATACCTCGTCTATTTCACCCCTGGAGCAGTCGCAATTTCGGATAATATTATTAGGTGAAATTTCGTCGTGCAGTTAACAGTTGCAAGAAATAAACTGACCTCAAGCCGTCTACTTAATCTCTACCGCCCTTTACTCCTCAAGCCCGGTTTATGTTAATCGGTTAATGCCAAAATTAGATAGATTTTCTTATTAGCTTTTTACGCCTGAATAAAAGCAGCATTTGCAGGGACAGTCTACAAATTTTGATAGTTTACGAAAACATTCAAAGTTCACACTAGCGCCCCTAGCGGTAGCTATTAACAACAAGTGGTTAAAAACGACTACCTTATGAGTTGACAATGACCGTTCCAGTGGTCCGTGTAATAAATGCTCAACCTGCCCATGAATGGCCATTCATGGGCAGGTTGAGCATTTATTACATAAAACACACCAATGCAGACATAGATGCACAAGAGAAATTTTCAGAGCTTGATATAGAGGTGAGGCTAAATCATTTTGTAACCTATTTTGTTTATGAGTTCGGTAATCATTTACGGATGTTGCTTTACAGCCGTCGTGGATGTTCAAAAAGCATTACTGGAATAGTATTTTTGAAAGTCGTTACGAGTCTTTGATGAGAAATCCGAAGTGGCCGTCGTTAAAGGTAACGAATGTTCTTCGTGTATTCTTTTTAATATTTTATTTACATGAAATTAATGTGTGTATTTAACAATCAGGTGATATTAGTACCACGTTCACATGTCGACACTATATGGAAAAAAACATTTGAACAATATCACCATGATACCGTTAGTAAAATCTTATCAAATGCTATCAAAAAACTTCAATTCTATAATAATCTAACATACACTTGGAATGAAGTATCTCATTTGAGCCAATGGTGGAAAACTACAACTGGAAAAAATCGATCGGTAAGAATAGTAATTGAGTATTTTATAATAACTAGGTACTAAGTAATTGATTTGCTCAAGATCCTGTTGGCTTATCAAAAATTGTCAACAGCAGTTTACAATGGTGTTTTTCAAGCCACAGTTTCCTATCAGATAGCCAATATGGTTTTCGCAAGGGCAGAACCACAAAATATAGAACTATGCCGATGGTAGAACTAATAACCAAGTATAATATTGACGGATCGATGTTCATGCATCGATATAATAGTACCTATATCCAGTGCCGGATTAGCCATATAGCAGGGGTTTATGTTAATCGGTTAATGCCAAAATTAGATAGATTTTCTTATTAGCTTTTTACGCCTGAATAAAAGCAGCATTTGCAGGGACAGTCTACAAATTTTGATAGTTTACGAAAACATTCAAAGTTCACACTAGCGCCCCTAGCGGTAGCTATTAACAACAAGTGGTTAAAAACGACTACCTTATGAGTTGACAATGACCGTTCCAGTGGTCCGTGTAATAAATGCTCAACCTGCCCATGAATGGCCATTCATGGACAGGTTGAGCATTTAGTCATTGGCCTTACGGGCCAATAAAAATTAGGTTTAAGTATGGCTTTTTTCACGATCCGTTTAATTAACTCTACGTCAGTAACATCATGAAAGTTATTAAAAGACACAACGTATTTATGAATTTACGCAAAACCTGTAACCAGTTTGTTTAATATCGAGAACAGAATTAATTACACTACTTTTTAACATAGGGTTATTTTTACTATACAGAGTGTTCAAAAACCCCTGTCCGATCACTGAGGTTATTATTCTGTGTATCAATATAATTATATGTATGTAACTCATATGTTGAATATCTCATACTTTTTTTCTAATTTGTACCAGAATATGTGTAAGTAATACGAATCCGATCTTATATTAATGCTAGAAATTAGGAAAAAATTAGATATTCGACCAACGAGTTACATATTATACCTACATTAATTGTATTGATATAGTACAGAATAACACCCTCAGAGATCGGACAGGGGTTTTTTAACATTCTGTAGGTATTTCTACAGGCAGTGTACTCATACGAACGCGGTAGCGTACCTATACGACACGCGTGTTATAAGTGTAAAGCTACGAAAAAACTGAATAATTATGAAATTAAAAATATTATTAATATCTTTAACGATTAATTATATATAGGTACTTAATGTTAGGGTGTCTGAGGTTTTGTGTTAGGTATTTAATTAACAAGTGATTTTAATTACTTAGGTAAGTATATTAATATCGGTAAGTACAATTAATTCCTCAGAAAACGAAAATAAAAATGACTTTACACGAGTTATAATAATGTTCCAGTGTCGGAACGAGAACACTTTTTTTATGTATGCAAGCTGCCGTCGTCACGAATAACGCATGCGTTAATATCACGACTGAAGTTAGCACAGGAACTGCTACCAACATGCAAAAAATCTAATATTGGGCAGGAGGGTTGTATTGATCCAACCAACCCCTATTACCCAGTCACCAGCTTCGCCCTCACGTTTCGCACCCATAACAACAAAAATTCAATGTGTTAATAAATTTCAATGAAATAACTTTTGTTTAAGCAATGGTAAGTAAAATCCAACGGATATTTATAAATGACTGCGTATTATTAGTAAATATGTACAAATTATTATTTGAACCTTATAAGAGTGCTTAACAATGTTTACATAGATAAAATATTGTAGAGACTACGCGTAACTACTGTTATTCAGGCATCGGCGAAAATAATAAATTTAATGTCGGTACCTATATATTACCTACGTACGTAATTTGTTTTCATACTGTATTTATTTTTTATTTCATAGACAACTTGCTAATTAAACACGTACTTACTGCCGCAGTGAGATTCGTTATATGACCCGATATTAGCCACGTACCAGCGAATTTTCAACTATAATTGTGAAAAGTAGCAGTTTTTTTATATATTTGTGAAAGCAGATACTCGTAATGTGTGTGTGCATACCTTCACAGGACACAAATGCTATGACTACATCTGGACTACTGGAATGGGAGTTTTCCTTACCAACTGACCAGATCATTTCGCACGGCTGGTACCACGGTGCTCTTAGCAGGACTGCCGCCGAAAGCCTTTTGCAGCAAGATCGCGAATTCCTCGTCAGGGATTCATCCTCACAGCCGGATAATTACGTACTCAGCTGTCGATCCAATGGCCAACATCTACACTTTGTCATTCAGCGGGTAATGTTGATCAATTTTGACTTCTTTGTATCACAGAGTAGATGACTAATAATGTGCATTTATCTACCTACCTTAACCATAAAGGCTGTTCCAACCAATACCAACTCTATCTCGCATATTTTACCTATATGGTAATTATAAGTCAGTATTAGAAACTTCCACTTGAACTTCTAAGTCAAATCATCTCCTACTCACATAGAGGATATTAGAACAAGACAGTATTATTTTCAGATAGTAGTTCACCCGGACACTGTATACGAAAGGCATCAATATCAATTTGAGGATGAAGCATACGATACGGTGGCTGATCTTATTACCTCATACGTGGGCTCCGGAAAACCCATATCGGCTGCCTCTGGTGCACGAATCCAGTACCCTGCAAACCGAGTGTCACCTCTGACCAATTACATACAAAACGACGAAAACTCAGTCATGTCACCGGTTGCAGATGGTTCTTACGGTAATCCCTATAGCCTGTATAGCCATTTCGCAGCCAAGCCAGGGATGCAGTTAAGAGTGCCTTTCAAAAAACAACGCTCGCATTCTTTAACACCAATTGATATGGCCCAACATGTTAATCACGGTAAAAGTGCTAGTGCTGACGGAGTTATCCAAAGCCAAACGAGCAAACACGTGAAAAACTTTTATAGCGATTCTAGTTCAAGCTCTAGCACATGGGACGCGAATCTGCCAACTAGTCCACCTGCCAAACCCGCTAGGTACGATGGTCCGAAAGCAGACGACAGAAGGTTGGAACTGCAACGGCTATACCATGTATCGGGCTCAGATTCAGGAAATGGATCTGGTGACTCCACTCAAAGCTCTGCTCACAGTGATCCTAACAAGTCAAGGATTGAATCCGATTATAATTTGGCGACCCCAACAATGAAACAGCAATTTGATTATGACTTGACCGAAGCAAAACTATTGCAAGCAGAGAATTTAGATTATGTGGTTGAGTCAAGAATAAATTTAGAAAATTTTCAGTCGCATATCATAACAACTGGATTAACAAAACCTCTGGAATCAGAAACACTTCACACAATAAAACTTCTTTTAAGGACTTCCGGACCTCGGATTCTCGCTAATCATTTGACGAAAGTAGACTTATACTTTTTGTTCGATGATGCCATACAAATTGAAGGACTCGATAAAACTGCATCAGGATTAGAACTTTTATTTTTGCCTCAAGGGAGACCCCTGAGGTTGGATGTGATTGAAAGGTAACCACGATTTAAAGTGAGGCATCTTTAAGATATAACTGCAAAAAAAAACACCGTTACTCACTTGCTATTCGGTTTTAGGATTGAGACTTTCCGACTTCTCATAGCTGTAACGATATTGACATGCCAGACTGATAGACAACGAGCAGACACAATTAACGATTGGATACTGTTAGCAGTCGAAACTAAGACTGCCCTCGGGAATTTATACGGATTTTCTGCTATCATGTTTGGATTATGCATGCCGCAGGTAAGCGTGAAAAACCAAAGCAAACTGCAGTTTTCTTGATTAAGTAGTAAATGTGATTTTCTTTAAGTACCTATTTGCTTCTTGTAGGTTGAGTGCTTAGAGAACACGTGGAATATATTGCGTCGCGTCTACACAGACAACGCTTTCATGTTTGAGGCTAAACTGCGGCCATGTTTCAAGAGCATGAACGAGGGCACGAACCCATTGCCACCTAATACAACAACTCCATATATTCTACCACCTGTGCTTTGTTTCCATTTATTCGGTAAGTTCTGACTATTTAAGTAGTGACTACGAAAATTAGGACGAAGCAAATCCGGTGAAGCATTATGTGAGTGAATTAGGTTTAGCAATTTTAGAGACTGGCGATCTCGGAGAGTAGGTAGGAGATAATACCTACTATCTTTATACATATGTATATGTAGAACACTCATTTTCTAACTTATTATCTGGTTCACTTCTGAATAAACTACTTGGCAGAGGTGAGAGTCATGTGTTACTGTACGATAGCAACTTGGTTGCAAAATCTTAGAGAAACTTACCTACTCGTAGCTGTTATCGACAGATGAATTAATATAATTTCACACTCACCAGGATCCATTTGTAAATTTTGCTTTTATTCGTAGATGGAGATGGCGGAGGTCTAATGCAGCCAGATGACACCTTCCCTTGCGGTTTGATAAACAGCCTTGATTTTGATTTCAATGCAACTGCAGCTCACTTGGACGCGGCCCGTCATTTCCCGAATCAAATCGATATGTTCAAACGCAACGCCAGAACCGTTGTCCAAGAGATGTCTTCTTTGGGGCCAACTTTGGACCCAACTTTGCTGGAGCTCTTCCGAGCGGAATTTCATATAAACTTTCTGTGGGGCGAGAGAGGGGCTTTGACCATGCCAAATCAACGGTTCGCGAGGCTGACGGATATATTGACGGCGATGGCGAACAAATTGGCCAGTCAGCCTCCCGACACAGACGATGGTGTGTGAAACAGCACGACTTTGACCATATCAGCGCATAATAGTTTGTTCGTAGTTCGTGAGGAACTGTATGTATGTAATATTACCTTACCTTGAAATTTACGTACAAAGCAGCTTGCTGTGCCATACTGTTTCTGTTCTAAATAAAAAAGAATATATCTGACAATCTATATATTGTAGCAATAATTTAGATTTCCGTGTTTCAGCTCGTAATGTATTATTATAATCATAATAAATCTTACACGATCCCAGTACTCAGGTTTTGACACTAAAAGCGTCTGCCCGTTTCGTCATAATATGTCCATCAAACATGAACATATCAGGCACGAAAAAGAAGTGACAGAGTCTACAACGCGTTAATAAGTCACTGCACCATACGGTCACTAAACGCGTTGTATATAAGTGAGGTGCGCGCCGCCACACAAGTATCAGCGGCTCTAATCTAACATACAAAAAGATATATGCACTTGTACTAGACATTATTCTTTATATTGTGTTCTCATCCTCTGAAGCGCCGATAGAAATGTGATGTATGGCCTGTTGTACTGGTCAAATTTCATTGAGTAACTTGGTGGATTTTTAACAAAATTAAGAGTGTAATGAATTAATGACATAATTAAAAAAAAAAAAATTATAATATCTTGGGACAATCACAAACTCGGCGGAGCCTGTACTATGGTAATCTGACAACTGATACTAATACATATATATTTTTTTGTAAATACATACTTATATAGATATAACACCCAGACACTTGGTGGGAATCGAACCCACGACCCATTGGGTAGCGGCCAGGGTGTCTAACCACTAGACCAACGGGCCCGTCAACGGGCTTAGTGCTAGCACTTTTGAAGGGTCTTCTTTTTAAAGTTACTACCGGATCAAACCGCGTCATAAACTGAGAAGATCCGGCAAGAAACTCAGCGGGCTTGTCAATTTTATGGTTCCGTACCTAACAGGTAAATAAGTAACCCTTATGGTGCGACTTTGTCTCTGTGACGCCTATATTATTTGATAAACAATTGACGCTATCGATTTGAAATCTATATCTATAAAAATCAAAGCCACTTTTCGTTGTAATTTTATAACTCAAGAACGGGCTCACCTATCCAAACCAAATGTTTAAGCTTTGTTCGGACTATTTAGTAGATGGTTTATGTGAAGTTTGCACAAAATCGGTACAGCGGTTCTTTATTATCACATTTTTTGTAACAAATGAATTCAATAAATGGTGGATCATTTTGTAAATGGGAATTTTACTGTCAAATTGAACCTTTTTTTTAGAATTGAAACTTTTTTCAGTGTTGACAGTAAAAGCATGTTGTTATGTCATTCATGCGGTCATTTCATTTTGGACGTGCTTCGATTAAAGCAAATTGTCAGCGATAATTATTGCTTTGTGTTTATATTTTTTGTCCTAAATTTGATGTGCCAATAATTTTTTTAAATATTTCTACCGGGCTGCTAGTTTAGAATAGTTTTAGATCTTACTTACCCAACCTCATCATCATAAGTAAAAAAAATATTGTTTTTCTTTTTTTTAAATAAATCGCATATAAATATGTCACACACAATAAATATGCCAGCTAAGAATATCGTTATGGTCTGTAAATTAAAATCAGCACCGGCTGGCACCGACTTCAATATATTTTCGTTATTTAATGCTTTTTAGATCATTTTCTTTGAAGTCGGTTTTTAATTTATCTGAAAATATTTTATATATCAGCATTAGGTACCTACCTCGGCTACATCAAATCAGTTAATATAAACTGTATACAAAAAAATGCTTTTCTGGCTACCGTTTTTCAAAATATGGTCGTGAAGTCCAACACATGACAAGCTAAATGCGATTCACTATTATTCATCATAACTTGCGTTCACGTTATCACGCAACTTGAACGGCTATGCTAGAGTAATTTTCTGGATACATTAACAGTCCATATCCTCAAAACTACTGAACCGATTTAGATGAAACTTGTACTCTTCCTTAAGTTGAAAGATACTAAAACTATTGCAAAAATAATTACCACAATCAGATTTATAGTTTCTGAGAAATCGCTGGACAAACCTACATACATAGATACACTCATGAGATTTGGTACATTTGTTTAGAAGCCCACATAGACTAACATGGTGTCACTATGATAGTGAATATTACGCATTATAATAATATCCAACCGCTACAATGTCTTGGAGTTCACTTTGTTTATATTAATACTAGCGACCCGCCCCGGCTTCGCACGGGTGTAATTGAGAAAAAAAAGAAGTGAATAATTTAAAGCTACTGCCTTTGATTATAGAATTTCTTGGAATTATTTATCAGTTTGTAGCTGACTTTTCGTAACGCAATATGAACAAATTTTGTATAGAAGTGACGCGTGAAAGGGCTACGTATAGCTGCCTGTCCATGGGCAAAGTACTCAACGCTTAGGTTTAAGCCTGCAACGTTGAATCTCTGAGCTTGTGATTTGTTAATTGTATTTATAATTTTAGAAACTGCAGACGTGTACGGGTGCACAATTTGGGTGGATTAAGGACACCATTTCTTTGAAACCAATTTATGGAAGCAATACGGGCTTCCTTGTTCGGTTTCATCGTTAAGACGTAAACGGGGGTCAACCGGGGAATTCTTACCCACTAAAACCCCCGCGGCTATCACGTCGGCACATTAGAGGGCGGACCTGGGCTATCTGTCGGGATCTGCACCAGCTGATACCACTCAGTGCCTTGACTTTGAACCCGCCACCGGAGAGGCACATTATAGTTCCTCGAGAACCTGTCATGGTGCTCACGGTTACAGGGATCACGGGGAAGCCTTTAATGGGATTTACGGGACCCTGTTGGTGGTCAACCGGGTATGTAGGTTTCTTATAAACTAAAGCCCCAACGGCCGTGCAATCAGCACATAAGAACCCCTTCTTGGGCTATCCGGTGGGATCTGCAACATTATACCCTCAGTGGCTTGCCTTTGACCCCGCCACCGGGGAGCACAATAAAGTCACCTGGGAACTTTTCACCGTGCTCACGGTTACAGGGGTCACGGGGGAAGCCTTCAATTGGTCCCCGGGACCCTGTTGGCGGTCAACCGGGTTATGTAGGATTCTTATACACTTAACCCCCAACGGCTGTTAAATTAGTACATAAGTAGGAGACCTGGGCCATCCAGTGGGATCTGCACCAAGATCCCTCAGTGGCTTGCCTTTGAGCCCGCCACCGGGGGGCACAATAAAGCCACCCGGGAAACTATCATCGTGCTCAAAGATACGGGGATCGCGGAGGAAACCTCCAATAGGCCCTAGGATCCTGCGGGCGATCGACTGTAGTATGTGTCCCCCACGGCTGTCCACACAAAAGAGTGTGCACCGTGTACCCCTCAGTGCAAGGCAAGGGCCTTTGAAGCCGCTGCCGGGGGCGCATTATAGCCCTCCGGGAATCTGTCACCGTTGTCACAGTTTAAGGGAGTAGCGGGGGAAACATCCAATATGTCCCCGGGATCCCGTGGGGAAGTCAAACTGGGTATTTGGGATTCTTACCCACTAAAACTCCCGTGGCTATCACATCGGCACATGAGAGGGAAACCTGGGTTCTCGGGTGGGAGTCAGGGTGGGGTCAGTCCCGCTCAGTCCCGGCCAGTCCCGCTCAGTCCCGCTCAATCCCACTCAATCCCGCTCAGTCCCGGTCAGTCCCGCTCAGTCCCGCTCAATCCCGCTCAGTCCCGCTCAGTCCCGGTCAGTCCCGGTCAGTCCGAGTACCACACCGTATAAATCGCTGCGTGGTTTAGGAGGTGCTATCCGATATTGACAGACTCGGATAGCGACTTTGTTTCACACTATTTAAAGATACTTTGACGTCGTTGGTCCCCAACACCAGCCAACCTATAGAAAAAACCCTGACTGACAGACAGACAATAATTCCAATAAAGTTTTGGCTTTTTTTATATCATACGTACAATAGGTGCATGCATATTGTATTCCTACCCAAACAGACATTTGGAAAATATATTTTCATTATTTTATTTTTAGTTTGTTATATTTGCGAAACAAACAAATGATACCACTTATTACTAAATATAAGATCCAATAGTACAAAAATCAATTCAGTTTCCACTAATAACTAAGTCATAACATTAGAGAGAAGTTAACTACGTATGCATGATTTTAAATTTTAAAAAAGTATTAAATATAAAAATATATAGAGATAAAAAGTGCCGGAGTCAATATGAGTTAAATATTTAAAACATCGAATCTTAATATAAATAAAAAAATCAAATCAAAGTTTAAAAATACAAAAAGAAATCCGCACACGGGTAGCGAACCCGGACAGTCCGCACTTAGAGGACGCTTCCGTAACCACTTGGCCAAGGAACTTTTATTTTATCTTTTGAATTATCGTATCTTATTGTTGTAATATATTTGTACTGCCATCGGTTGAGTAATAATACTTCTTTTTTACCCTGTAAAGGGATAAATTATAAAAAATATGAAATACTAATTCAATTAATTTTCTTAACGAATGTCTGTGCAAAATTTCAAGTCAATAGAACCAAGGAATCGCGTTCTCCCATACAAACTTTGCCCCCCTGTTTGACCCCCTTAGAGGTTGAATTTCCCAAAATCCAGTCTTAGTGAGCACCTACGTCTTAAAAGGTACCCCCATGCAAAGTTTGAGACTCCTAGCACTTGCAGTTTCTGAGATTTCGTGATGAGTGGGTTTTTGTCTACTCTTTTATATAATAAGATAGTAGTAATCACGGATTGATAGGTGTGTGGCCATTGTCAAATAAAAACTCATTAGTTATCAAATGAAAATATTTATTCATCTTAAAGGGGTTATTATAGTCAAGCGACCATTTATAAACTATGAAATATTGCTCACAGGGTACACTGTGAGTATCAAATTACTTTTATATGAAATAAACCAGGTCTACCTAAATATAAACATAAATTCAAATCATACATCCTAAAGATCAAGTATAAAATAGTGCCAAGACTGTTTAGGCAGGCTATGTGAACATCCGGCGACTATTTAGAAATTTGCTATAATTAAATCTTTTATAAAAATACAGATTTCTAATTCCCTGTATAGCAGGTAATTAATATTATAGCATTCTCATAAATAACATACGCGTGAAATAAACTTTGATAGAGACAGTAAAATGTGGTTAGAAAAGCATATAAAAACAAGATGTTAGTTTGAAGAAAATTTGACTTTACAGGAGAAGTTATGGCCAAAATCAAGGCACAAGAATAAAATTTAAGAATTTAAGTAATCTTTAAAAATCAAATAAAATAATGAAACCTTAAAAATGAAATGGGTTTAAATTAAAATAATTATATATCTATGTTATAATAGGTATATTTTAATACATAGTATGCAAAATTTACATAATATTAAATATTTTTAATGCTTTGTTTTTAAACTACCTGATGTGTAGACTGCAGAATGAAATGTTATTTTATGCTATTTATGCTGGGATAAATATGTAGTCGCTGAATACAACTTTTATTGTTTAGTAGCCTATTGAAATTCGGCTTCCAATCCAGAGTTACAAAACCTGCCCTAAATGTCATGATAATTATGGTTAGCAAACATAAGGATTAGGTACTTTCTAATAAATATACATATTATAATAGTCATTTATGCAGTAGACTATCCATCGAGCCCTTATTCTAAAATATTTATAAAGACTTTTGGTATATTTAAACCAAGTAATAAAATTTAAAAATAACACCCACGATGAAGGCTAACGTCGCATATTTTAAAAACTACCCACTGCTTAAAATTCAAAATCCTAAAAAAAACGTATTTAATTCAGTCCAGTAGTTTTCGTGACAAAGACACATGCAAACATTTATTCTTATTATATATGTTTGTAACACCGCGCCACCAGTAATAATTTTATAATTTAAAATATTGACTAATTATGTAACATATAATCTGTAAAATATTTTGTGTAAAATTTTTGTACCAATAAATAACACCAATAATAAGATTATACATAAAAAGGTCTACTTTTGTAGTCACGAAATCAAACTATTCGATAGGAACTTGATCAAACCAATGGTGCTGACATCACTCGACACTTAAATATTCTCTTCATTTTACACACGTCAAAATTTAGCCAGATAATAAAGTACAATTACTAACAGAGTGGATTACTTAGCATTTAGTCATGCCAATCGCGTGCGCATAACATAAGGGGTGCAACCCTAAGTTAAATTTCATTTTCGTGTTTATGCTCTTCTGAATTTAATTCAAATATTTGAGTGGTGTCAAACTTTCATTAATAGTAACCAAATTACCCAAAAAATTTAGTTGTACATGTTATTGTTATGAGCAATTCACGAACACCACAATATAATAACGTGTTACAGCTTGACAACAAAAAAAATAAGGACCAGCAAGCTTACAATACTCGCTCACAGGGTGCTCCCTATTTAGTTCAACATTCAAATATTATGCATAATACATATAAAATCTAATCACATTATCCTCGCTTTTTTACGAGTTGTCTTGGGACAAATAGTTGGGGTCCGTCGTGAGCAGGCCAATCATCAGAATTTAAGCGATTTCGCGAAGAGCGCTACTGTAGCTTGCGTTTTGTCGCCGTTGAATCGTCGCAGCTCTACGATGGCCTGAAATGTCGGACTTCATATGAGCCACTCCAGTATAGTATATAACAGTCGAGCAATCGACCGTCACGACCTTATAACTATGAAATACACGCACATAAACTGCAAAAGCTTACCTGCTCGCGTGTGAATCCGAGAGATACAATTTCCTCAACCTCAGATTCTCCGAAGGGATCAGTCGGTAGAATAGTTTGACTAGGGTCGCCCAGTCCTAAAGAAGACAAATAATATATTTTTAAGAAAATCAAATCATTCGTCACAGTATTTTTTTATATCTAAAAATACCAAGCATAAATTGGAATAATTAGTTCAATTATGAAAACAACAAGTTATAGGTGAGTGCAGAACTACTAGCAGTTACTAAGCTGTTGTTTTCTATTCCATTAAAAACTCTCAAATTGTACGTATTATGTGATTCATCGTAGTTGTGGGAGTGAAATAGGCAATATATTTAAAAACTCTCAAATTGTACGTATTATGTGATTCATCGTAGTTGTGGGAGTGAAATAGGCAATATATTTAAAAAAAAATGCGTCCGCCAGCCGCCATTTTTTTTTTTACCACCAAAAACATCAATATGGGTATCAAATAAAAGATCTTAATGAGACGAGTTGAAATATACATGTGTTTACTGTGTGTAATTTAAGTCCATTTTGTTTGTTCGCAGTCGGGCTTTTTATGATTTATACTTGCGTATTTTAATTTATTTAATAGTAGCATAGACCTGCGTGCACTCACCAATTCGTTGATTGCCGCCTTGTGTAGACGTAGACTGAGTACTGGAGCTTGGTCTGGAGACTTGATTACCACCTGCTTCTGTAGAGTAGCAGAAACATAGACCCGTTACTTTCGAAAAGTTTGTGTAATAATATTGTATTGATATTATACATACTTCTAATCTAAACGGTAAACATTCAACAAAAAATAAAATTAAAATACACAATTTAAATGAGAACAATGTTATGGGAACCAACAATAATGCAGTTATATAATATTGATGTTATTACAAATACATTACATCAAATGCTAATAAATATTCCCAATTCAACAACTATGTGTACAGAACATACTCATAATATTTAGTATCAAATAAAGAGGACATTACTTATCGAAACAGGTTTATCGGAGGTCGCAAGCATTTTCTTTAATGTGACTTAATGATGTAGTTTCAATACATGTTTCCAATCATTGAACAGACTTTCCCTATAAATATGCACCACGCATATAGCAGCTCGTAGGCTAATATATTATGCCGCAAACGACTACACAGAAACGACATGTAATTGTTACGATTTTTATATTTTTTACATATATTACTATTTTTTGTTTTAGTCCAATACGAATGACAATATAGCGACATGTTATCACAATTTGTATGTTTCATTTCTTTTTGGCGCGCCCACCTTGCTTGGACTTCTCTAGTGCTTCTTTGACCTGCCGTTCCTCGTGGTCTCGCATTGACTGGTTGACGATCTCGTCCTCGGAGGAGCCGGAGAGTCGAGCGCACTCGGGCAGATCTGACTCGGGCAAGAACGGCGTCTCGGTGCCGGTCGTGCCGATGCGTAGGACGTTACGCTTCAAGTCTATGTTACACTGCACACACGAAAGATTAAATTTAATAATTGTTCAGTACTTTTCATATCTAATGACGAACGAAAAAATCTTGACTACATATGTCTGGGCTTCCAAAGCGTAGGACGATAGAGTCTCAAAAATCTAAAGTCATAAATGCCAGTCACTCAACGCAAAAATTCGTAAGTTGGGTACAAAGTGAAAGATGAGCGTGATGAAAAAAAGGTTGGGAGGCCCTGAAATATGTGGTCGGTACCTAGTGCGCCCTCGCACCATAGTGTTAGTCATTCTGCCATCTAGTAGTGATGTGTTAATATTGCTGTGTTCCAGTGTAAAGGGCACTGTAAGTAACTGATGAAATTACCAGGCTAAAGTGACTTAATAACTGATGTTTGGTGGACTACGGTGAACTACACCTGACTATGCGCAAGCATTTCGCTGTTAAGTGAACATGTGTTGTCTACTCATCATCATCATCATCACCAGCCAGAATACGTCCACTGCTGAACAAAGGCCTCCCCCTTAGACCGCCACAATGAACGACAATTTGCTATTTGCATCCACCGGTTTCCTGCGACGCGAACAATGTCGTCGGTCCACCTAGTGGGAGGCCTACCTACGCTGCGTCTTCCGGTTCGTGGTCGCCACTCGAGAACCTTTCTTCCCCAACGGTTATCGGTTCTTCGAGCGATGTGGCCTGCCCATTGCCACTTCAACTTGCAGATTCTGAGAGCCATGTCGGTACCTTCTTCGGCGAATCTCCACAACAACAACTACCGGTACGGGTTTACATGGACATTAGACATGATCTTCGTCTAGTCCATGTTCATTTTAAGACCCACCTGTTGGGAAACGCTACTGAGGTCACTGAGCATCGTATTGAGGTCCTCCAGCGACTCTGCCATAATGACTATATCATCGGCAAAACGAAGGTGAGTGATGTATTCGCCATTGATGTTGATGCCGAATCCGTACCAGTCCAAGAGCTTGAAAACGTCCTCCAACAGTTTCGGAGAAATAACGTCTCCCTGTCTCACACCTCGCTGCAATGGGATTGGTTTCGTGCTCTCGTCCTGTAGTCGGATCGACATGGTGGCGTTGCTGTACAAACACTTCAACACTTCGATGTACCTAGTCAATGTGGCACCGCTGCTGGAGGGACTGCAATACCGCCCAGGTCTCGATTGAATCGAAGGCTTTTTCGTAGTCCACAAACGCTAGACATAATGGCCGATTATACTCCTCGGTCTTCTGTATAATCTGGCGGAGCGTATGTATGTGGTCTACGGTGCTAAAGCCTTTTCAGAACCCGGCTTGTTCGGGTGGCTGGAAGTCATCAAACCTGCGTTCGAGACGGTTCGTAATGACTCTCGAAAACAGCTTGTATACATGGCTCAGGAGTGAGATGGGTCTATAATTCTTCAATAAAGTGTTATCACCTTTTTTGAAGAAAAGAACCACCACACACCTGTTCCATGCTTCTGGCGTAGTACCCTCGAGTAAGACGGAATTAAATTATTAATTGTTGTCTACTAACACTAAGTTTTCACAATGGGTCAGCATACAAAGAAGTAAATGTCAAATCAGCATATAAGGTACTTCAATAGGGCTACACGCCTCCTTGTAGCCTCCGTGGCGCAGTGGTAAACCGCTTGCTTTGCAAACTGGAGGTCGCGGGTTCGAATCCCGCGGGGAACAACATCTTTGTGTAGTTGTTCCTTACAGGCTAGGACAATGTAGGCCGATCACCTGTTTGTCTGTAAAGTAAAATGATCCATGCGTCGGATGGGCATGTACTCTGAACTCTCTCAGCATTGTCAGTTTTCCGTCCCATCGGATTGTGAATGGTAAAAGGAAGAGAGAGTGCACTTGTGTCTAAGCAAGCACTTGTGTAATATAATATCTCCCGTGTAGATGGCTGATCTTGTGAAAGATTGGCCGCTGTGGTCATATCGGCCAGGAGGACAATATTTTTATTGGGCAATAGGAAACTGACCTGATGTCTTTTGAGCATGTCAAGGCCAAGAAGCATGTCCATAGGCTGTTCCTCTAGTACGGAGAATGAGGTTGTGAGAAAGTCCTTCTCTATTCTCATCTGCACCATGTGTATGCGGCCTATGATTCTCTGCACACCCACACCTTTGGCTATGCCAGCCCATCTGGTAAACATTATGTTTATTTATTATCACACATACAACTATCTTTACAGGCAATCCCAATTCGATAGTGTACATTCCTATTATATTTATATATTATACTAGCGACTTGCTCCGGATTCGCACTGTGTAATTAAGAAGACACGTAAAATATTGTTTTTTTTCCTAATTATATGAAACTTAAGCTTTCAACAGCCGATGGTTCCGATCTGCAGCACCAGCACGCGAACGGCATAAGCGCTATCAAACGTCGACCGCTGACGGATTATTTAGGTTTTATATATTATACTTTAATAAACCTTCTAAATAAAATCTGTTAATCGAAAAAATATCTGATTGTAGACTGCTTAAAAATAAATTGGTTTAGGATGACTTAGCAGATATGCAGACAGACACAGAAAGCGACTTTGTTTTAAATTATGTAAAGATACATAATAAGATGACATTAAGATTGAAATATTCTTAATATTGGAAAATACTAACAGATTTTTGAACCCTATTCAAACAGAGATTATTTTTTTTTTCACTTAACTTAGAGCATGTATTGTATACCCTGTTTTTGTTTTCTAGTCAAGAAAAAAAATGTGCATCTCTGTTATTATGCAAGAGAAATGCATAAAATATGTAAATGACATAACCAGCAAAAACAAAAATAGGATCTAAATGGCTGAAATGAAAACAATGCCAACTGATGGCAATTCCAAAATAAAGAAAAAGAAGAACACCTGGCAAAGGCTTAGGTACTTTAAGTTACTTCACATACCTTGTGTCAACAAGTCGCATTATATTACACCTCTCAGCACATGCAGCAGACATTATAGTTGTTTGAGCACCAGAATCAATGAACGCTTTGACAGGAAATCTAGGACAAGACAATTTCATCATAAAAACAATGGTCCACATGAAAAGCAATAGATAATAGTCATCCATACAATATTACTAAATGATCAGTTATCACAATTCATTAGCATTAGCTCACCCATTAACATGACAGTTGATGTACAACATGACAACAGTGCCAAAGGTCTCTGGGTTGTACTCCATAGCGGCCTCCATGTTAGCTTCAATGTTTTTCTGCCTGATCTCCTCAGCAATCATCCTTTGAGCCTCTGTATCAAATGGATCTGAATTCATCATCCTGAAAATAAAACTCTATACATTTTAAATTCTGCCAGACAAAACATGGAAAATCACAGGCAATTATGCACATAGGTTTAACCTATGTCTTTTCACAGTTTCACCTTATTCGCTGTTGCTGTCTTTCAGTTCTAGCCAATATCTGTTCACGAAGCACAGCAGCAAATGTATCTATGGAAAACAGTTGATTTGAAATTATAAATTTCTTCAATAATATTCTGAATACAAACTTAGTTTTTATACATATTAAAACACACTGGGTTGTCCATATTGTCTACATACCAAGGTTACCACTAAGAAGAGCATCAGCTAATCTTGGATTGTTTTGTTTGAGCAGTGCCAGCTGGTCAGGATTGGCCAGGAACATCTCCCGGATGATGCGAGGGTCCTCTTCTACTGGAGTATTCCTCGCAGCCATGGAGGTGCTCGCCCCCAATGGTACTCTGATGTTACTGAAGTCAAAATTTGCTAAGCCTGTGGGCAAAGCTGCAAGGCAGATATTTTAGAATTTGTTAAAAAAAAACGTACTTAAAAAAATTACACTAAAATGACATTTTGATAGTCTATCAAAACACTGTTTATTGTTGTCTTTGTTTTCATGTCAGGCCAGTATTTTCTTTCAGGGTATTACGAGTGTTTTGGGGTTTGACAAAAATGACGCCTGGTGTCACCTCTGACAACAGGAATGACAATGCATTTTTAGGTCATTGTGTGCTACAAATAAATAGTGGCTAGTGGGAACAATGTACCTTGGCTGGAATCGGTTTGGTTGAGGTTTGAAGCTGTCTGGAGCATGTGGAGAAGCACGACGACGTCTCCGTCGTGGACGCCGTGCTCCTTGAGTGACTTTTTATCATCCAAAAGTGGCTTGCCATTGAAATTCAAAATGATGTCTTTAGCAGGGAACCCCGATTCTATTTCACAGAATGCTTTGAAATTCTCCAGTTCCAAGTCTTCTGACACGTCCAGGACGAATATCTCGTCGTTAAGTGTTGTAACTGTAACTTTCATTGTGAAATTTTGATGATGTGCCGCGTATGAACAAACTGTGCTCACGGAGACTGGACAAAGACGTAATAATTGGTTTATATTTCGGGAATGACTGTCCAAAACATTTTATATTTACACGCCCTTTAATTGCACAGTGTTTGCGGCACTAACACACACAAATAAAACTTTTGGTTGGGTTGGTTGGATACGAATTACGATCGTTTCGTCCGATAAATAAATCCGCAAGGTGAACTTATAAATAGAGTTGCCCGCGCTACGATGTTTTAACGATTTGATAATCGATATCAATATATTAACGGTTTTATAAAGATTTTACATGTTGATTAAGTAAGTACATGGTGTTCTTCAGAAAGGAAAGCCATTTCTTTTCCAGATGTAAGGAATGTCAACTTACATTTAAATTTTCACAAAAAATAAATAATTTATGGTACACCTTCACCAGCATAATATGCAGTTTAAAAAAATTATGTCTACCTCTGAGTAGTACCACAGTCTATAAACCAATACAGTCGTCCAACGAAGCCGTCTAGACAGGGCAATCGTGCGGAGTGTGAGGGGTGAGACGCGGGTAGGCGCGCCCGAGCTGCGTACGCTGCTGCCGCCCGAATTAGTTAGTAGCTCGGGACATAACTTTCAGGGCTGACTCGTATTTGTGTTAATTAACCGACTTCAAAAAAGGAATTCGTCATGTATGTATTTTTTTGTAAGCAGTTATAATGGTTTATACTACCTGTGTTGTGTGAGAGAGATATTATATATTATTTTACACATTTTCAATTCCAAAACGACAGATATTTCTTTATTTCAAAAAAATTTTACTGGTGTCATTTTCGAGGTTTCTCGGGGTGCTGATTACGAAAATGGCATCCATTTTCAAATCCAAAATGGCGAATTTTTTCTTTTTTCAAAAAAATGTTATTGTTGTCATTTTCGAGGTTTCTCGGGGTGCTGATTACGAAAATGACTGACATATTTTATACATTTCATTAACAGAAATTTCAAATCCAGTAAATATACAAACCGAAAATATTTTTCAGTTGGCTATCTATAATAAACGTTTTGGAAATTTATTAATTAATTTCAATATATTACATAACATTGTAAAACTCTATTTGTATTTGTCTTCACGAAATGCCTTTTTGTATTTCTTACTATGAAGAACTTCAATAAATAAAGTAAATAATTATAAACAAAGAAATCATTACCATCCCGTGCGCTAATAGAAATATACTTTACTTAGTATTTTAGTATAATATAATATTTTAAATAAATTATAAAAACAAACTGTGACAACCCTACGTGCTACGGAGTACGCCATGCGGTGTCGGCTTTTACTCAAACATCAAAGGCGTCGAACTACTGTATTAGTTTATATACTGTGGTAGTACCTGTAAATAACAACAAAATCGCAGATCTTCATTATCATCATAATCAGCTTACATTATTCCACTGCTGGAAATTAACCTCCATCAATCCACGTCATTGATCCCGATCTTCGACTTTCTTCATCCAGTCACCGCCAACTGCGTACCTACTTATAGTCACTCCGCCTGGTATCAGGGCGTGCTGTTTTCGGTTCATGGTCCCCCCTCCAGAACAAGTCTTCCCCAAATATTATCGGTTCTGCCGCAAATATGACCAGCCCACTGTCACTTCAGCCTGATAATCCGTGGAGCTATGTCGGTAACTTTGGTCTGGCGAGTTACTTCGTTTCTTATTCGATCTCTCAGAAAAACGCCGAACATGGCTCTCTCTTCGAAGCTTACTGAGCGACCTTGAATTGGTGGACTGGTTCTACCGTACTTAGCAGCGTGCGTCATTACAAGGTAGGACACACTGGTTTAAGACATTAGTCTTCAGACATTGTGGTAGCGTTGACTGGAAAACCTGGGCTCCACCACCGCCTCTAATAGCAGTCATCATCATCATCATCATCAGCCGGAAGACGTCTACTGCTGAACATAGGCCTCCCCCTTAGAACGCCACAATGAACGACAATTGGCTATTTGCATCCATCGGTTACCTGCGACGCGCACAATGTCGTCTGTCCACCTAGTGGGAGGCCTGCCAACGCTGCGTCTTCCGGTTCGTGGTCGCCACTCGAGAACCTTTCTTCCCCAACGGTTATCGGTTCCTCGAGCGATGTGGCCTGCCCATTGCCACTTCAACTTGCAGATTCTGAGAGCTATGTCGGTGACCTTAGTTCTTTGGCGAATCTCCACATTTCGGATTCTGTCGCGCAAAGACACTCCGAGCATAGCTCTCCCCATGGCTTGCTGTGTGACTCTGAACTTCTCTAAAAGGCCAGCTGTTAGAGACCACGTCGCAGTGCCATATTTCATCACTGGCAACACACACTGGTTAAAAACCTTCGTCTTCAGGCCCTTCGGTATATTGGACGAGAAGATATCGCGTAGTTTCCCGAACGCAGTATACTAATAGCAGTATTATTATAATTTTATTTGATACAAGGTAGATACGTGATTTGATATAAGTAGTTTATAGCTGTTACTTTCTATTGAGAAAATAAGGTGGTAGAGGTTCTTAGAGGTGGTGGTGACTTCAAGAAGTACCCCATTCACGGCCACCCTGACGATGTGTTCCAAATGCTGCCCAGCCCAGCTGCATTCTTCTCTTGATTTCCTCCTCAAAGTTGTCCTTACCTACCTAAATGGAGTGTTTGTTCTAGCTACGCATACTCCTGGAGAACTTCAAGAGGTACCCCATTCACGGGCACCGGTCCCGGAATAAAATGCGTGTAAACAAAGCATTACTTTTGTTTTAGCTAAATTCATCCGGAGACCGATGCGATGAGAAGAATCAGCCAGGCCATTAAACATTAAATTATCGAACCCACATTTAGCGATAAAAAGTATCCTACGTCCTATCTCGTAGTAATATCTCAAATCATGTGCAAATTCAATGAATCCATTTAGTTGTTGCGACGTGAGGCGCAGACAGACAGACAAACAGACAGACAGACAAAAAAAAAATAGTTTGCATATATAATTTTATTAATATCTGCGATGTACAGAATTTGACTAGCGGTTAACCGCGGGGGCGGCTATCCACTTTTCCAGTTTAACATGCAACCGCTTATCGCTCACAAAATTTAAAAATAGATAACAGCTAGCTGCTTCGACGGCGCCGGCGTCCATTTCATTGATGAACCCTACACGTCTTCGAGTTGGCCGCCAATCGCTATCGCGATTAGCCGCTATGGCAACCGTGTCAGGCGGCTGGCTACTCGAAAGCACATAACACTATTACTTCCAGAGCTCGTAAGAATCGCCTTGGAGGCCAACCGCTAGTGCGTAACGGGGCTTACAGTTTTATTAAAGTAGGTACACAAAAAAGTAGGTACTTAAGTAAAAAGGGCTGATTTTAATAATACCGGTATTTTCCGATTCATAACGATTGTCTGAATCAAGTTGTTCTTATTTTTACAAAATTAAGGCTTCCATCATTTAATTGATGATTTCGCCAGTGTCAAGTAGTTGAATAGAAATTGCAAAATAAATTATAATCAAGTAAGTAATAACGAGATAACGTTTTAATCAAAATTAAATGTTCTTAGCAGATGCCATCTTAAAGTTCATTGATATCGATAATGATATCGATATTCTGAAGTCTGTCTGTTAGTCTGATTGAATGGACCGACGGACGACTGAGACTGACACATCGTCACATACCTATGCTGAACGAATAAAAAAAACTACATTAATTGTCAATTGTCGAATCGAAGTGAAAAACCTTTGTTACGATTTAGAATTTTATTTGAAGTTTAAACGTGCATAATCTTTTAAATTACGAAATAAAAGCATTAGATATCGTATGTGTATTAATATCAAAACCTAAAAGACAATGATTATTTAGAAACTAGGACACATTGTTGTACAATATCTTGTTATTTTCGTAGGTGGTCTCCAGATATTAAACATTTACAATGTGAAATCGACAAATGACGTAGAAATAGAATGGTGAGTGGTTTTTTAGTGAATTTATTGAAGAAATTAAAACAAATAGATATATTTTTCAATGTGGACGTAGTTGTCTGTTGTCTTACAGAAAAATCGTACAAAAACGAATTTCAATTTATTTAAACTTTTCCATCAAAAGGGAGGTGTTTAGTTGCATGAATCAATTACAGTAACTATGTAATATTTTCTACATTGGTATTGAAACATTGGTAGAGGTAGGGATTGCTTTCTCTGTTACAATAAAAATTTAATTGCATTAGCATAAAATATACATCTTGTAATGTAATTTTTAGCGTTGCTATTATCATGAAAATTAAATAGTATTCAATATGTACATTTCATTGTGAAATTACAATAAGAGTGTAAACAAAAATAAAACCCAAACAACAAAACAGGTTTGGAATCCTACCCTTTAAAATAGATCTATTTATATCAAAAATAATCACTCATGTTAGAAAATTGACTAATATTCAATACCATAGATATGCCATTAGAGTATGATAAATGAAGACACAAAACTATCCTGGATAAGCCACGACAATTTCTTAATTCTTCTTATCAGTGTTGTCCACAACTCTATATTTATTTCGGGTGATGGTAGGAAACTTCAGTTATACTAGCTCAACCAAGAAGTCTAGCCATTTACTTTTGCAATTACTCATTAACTCCTGTTCTTATTACTTACTTGTTGTTCTCTTTGTTAACCAACTTAAAGGAGGCAGTTCTCAATTCATTAAGTATGTATTTTGTTTTAATGTAACTTTCCGATACTTTGATGTATATTGTAAGACTGCATGACATGTGTGTGTTAGAATAGGTCAACATGCGACTGTGTATGCTTTGAATCTTCAGTCAAATTTAAAATATTTTTAGTATTCATAGGCCACACAGCTTTTGAATTATAACAGGACACTAAGAAGGTCTGGCAAGAAGTTCAGCAGGCTTGTGTGTGTATGTTTGTTTTAACTTTTATGGTGCAGCAGATAAAGGGTTGAAATTCTACGGAGAGCAACAACTATCAAAGTCAAAAGTCTTTATTTCAAAAACGCTTAACGCTAGCACTTTAGAATGGTCATTTTTTTTAAAAGCTACCACCGGATCATAACGCAGCCTCAACAGAAGATCCAGCAAGAAACTCAGCGGGCTTGTCATTTTTTCACTTTTTTTAAACATGGTTTTGTTACAATTGAATTGACATTAGTGATAGTGTGTCCTGCCATTTGAAATATAAAGCAAGGGAGAAAAGAAGAAAACAAAGAATTACGACAAAAATTACAACTAACTAAAATACCAAAGGGATAGTAGTCAGACCTATGTGTAGTTGTTCCCTACTAGTTAGGACGATTTAGGCCATCACCTGATTGACTGGAAAGTAAGATGATCCATGCATCGGATGGGCTTGTAAAACACGCTGTCCTGTGCTTGACCTTTCTCCAGTTGTGTTGTTCTCCCATCCTATCAGTTGTGAGTGTAAATTAAGAGAGAGGGCACTGTGTCTGCACCAGCATTTTTTCACTATAATATCTCCCGGATGGCTGAACTTATGAAATATTGGCTACTGTGGTTGTCTTGTGAAAGATGGCAGTCCGGAGGACAATGAGTATGTTTTACATTTTGGACAATCCGCATGTTGAACATTTATTGTTATGGCCAATCTTCATGTTGGAAAGTTTTTGTATTGACCAATCTTCATTTGCCTGGAATTCTTCCTTCATGATGGTATTTATTAACATTCTTTGTATTGCGCTTTGAACATGTTAGACATTCTCCATTTTGGACTTTCTGCATGTTCAGATCTGACAGAGAGTAGAACTTCAGCATCTTAGATATGAAATGTGGTCAGTCCATGACTGGACAGTATGCTTTTTTCCTATGTATGTATTAGTTGGGTGGCCTCTCACTAAAAAACAAAATGTGTCTTTCAGAATATCTCTACAAACCGGTATATTTAGTATCATCTGTCAAGAATGTCGTCTGTGGGACAGCTCGTTCCCCAAGTGACGCGAAGCCCCCCAAACATGACGATCAAGTTCAGCGGGCCCCACATTGAGGGCTCATTTTGCACCTCAATTGATTACAACTACGATCCTGTTATAAGCGTTATATGTGCGATGTACATCGCGTTTGGGATAGTTTACACATTATTTGGTAAGTGGTATTATGTACTTGTGACTTATGGAGTCTGCCCAGTGGACATACCGTGCTATGAACGTATCAGGCACGAAAAAACAAACGATTGTGACTACTATGCATACTATGCTCAGAACGTATCATGCTCGGCACCCAGACTATCGACTTTACCACAATGTAAATGAAACATACATACTGAAAATCGGCAACATCGCTGGCCATGCAGAAATCACTCTTCTTATCGTTTAAATTTTGATGGAAGTGCAAGGCACGGCCGGATACACGACGCTCTAATTGGCTTCATACAGTTTCATACAAAGAATATTTTTTGCCTGTTATGTTCATAGTATAGCCATGGCATGATCATAGTATGGGCATTTCATGTGGGCAGAGTCCTTTATACTTAGAATAATAACGCTTTATACTTATGTGGATGCTTTTTGTTAACGATAATGATGTTCATGTTATTCCATAATTAAGATGCGGGTCCGCAACCAGCTATGCTTTTCTCTCGTTGCTATGCTGCGGCGGCGAACCCCACGTCGAGCACAACCTTGAATTCGACGTTGAGCTTAACGCTGTTAAATCCGTATTCACCATACACTTCTAATTATTTCTACGACCACTGCTGGCTTTTGGAAAAACAATTCCAATATAATTTTTGAATACAGTTGGATAGTTGGATAGGCGGCAGTGTTATTCGGTTGGAGTTGGAGATAAAGTGGTTTGGCATTGGTTTCAAGAGTAAGCCGGCAGCCTTCATTGTGTAGCGGTATCGACGCAGATAGGCGGTGGCGCGTCGGACCGTCGCCGCGTCGCCCCGCTGACGTGCCTTCTGTCTATCTGACTACGCCTTAACACTAATAAGTCAATTTCAATTTTGTGCGATCATTGTGCACACACACAAGGGCACTTGTGTCGATATGAAAATACTTCTTTGTATGGTTACGTACATAGCTACTAAAGAAATATTAAAAACGTTATATAATTTAATTAGCTACGCGTCTCACCACACTGCATCGCATATAATTATTTACGGCACCGTTTTAATGTAGGTAGCTCACAAGCAGATTTACATTACAATACGTAATCTGATAACAAAAAGAAAACCGTGAGACAGCGATTTTGTTTTATATTTATCGTGTACCTTAACAGGGAGTCTAACCCTTTACATATTTGCACATTTGAGTGATGTAGGATTTTTTTGTAACACCTCTGCAGCTCTTGGCGCAGTATAATTCGATGTCCATATTTCGGTCTATAAATCATAACATCCACTGTTTATGTGTCCTCTTAGTAATTTAGGCTAGAACTTTTAACAAGTATAATTTATTAAAGTACAAAAAGCCCGACTGCGAACAAACAAAATCATTTTAAAAAACATATACATATTGATGTTTGATGGAGATAAAAAAAATACAAGATAATAAGAACAATAAGAAGTGATATAAATTTTTGATGTTTTTTTATCGAAAAAGTATATACAGATTGTAAAGAAACTCGTGTCCGATCACTAAGGGTATTATTTGGTATCATAATAAGGCCACATACGTGCTATCCTTTTTTATATATTTAATAAATATTTTACCCCGTTTAAATTAATTTATTAAATAATTTTACTTTAACTTACCCATGGCAACACCGTTGATACCGCCCTGAGGTCAATCACACTTTCACAAACAGACCGGCGACTTGCCAGCTGTGCGCGCACGCGCGGTGGCCGGGGCGGGGGCGGCAGTTCAAAGGATCGTAACGCTCTATTCACAGATAAAGTCGACGTGTAGGTAATCAAAATAATCTATCACGCCTATTATTACCGAAGAGGCAGACGGAGTAAGTACCTGCTTGTTATGCCATTTCCGTCCGCGGTAGCAGGTGAGCATTTTGCTAATTAAGGGCACAATCTGATACCTAAAAACTAATAGGTTAAACATCTTTGCCGGACCTGGAGCTAAAACTCTTCCCGCACTAACAAAATGAGAGATAAAGTATCTTACATAAGGCTACTGGAATTTATGTACCTAACAACAATTCGATCTTACAATACTGTGAAGTGAGCCCTACTATCATATGGTCTACAACAGAGGGCTACCTTCGTTGGTAACACGGTCGGTGCCGCGCGCGCCGCCACCGGAGCACGCACGAGGCACTCACACTCAGTTAGACACACACACTCAAACGATATGCAGAAATTTATTTAATTCCACATCGCATTCACATTATTTTATTTCACCGCAATCCGCCGTTTTAACTAACTTAATAACGGGTGTACACTTTAGTTGTGGTGTCCTTCATTTCCAAGTCCAACACGTACCGATGGCACTGGCACACCTAATCGCACTGAAAAACGGACCTCGTATTCCCTACGTGCTGCTGCTTAATTACAATTATTTCGACGGAAGCACATCAACGCGTTAAAGTACTTCGCATTTCAGTAAGACATATGCGGACGTCCAACCGGAAGCAATCTTCGCGCAAGACTAATCAATTGATGAGTAGCAATGAATGCAACACGTGCCACATAGGTACATAAATGTTGATCAAAGCGAAACGCCGCATTTGCGTTCGCCGAAACAGCGACGCGGCGCTTTTTAGCGGGCCCGCGAACAATAGCACAAAGGACGGTTCCTTTGTGCCTTTGTACCTATTATCAGTGTGCCGATTGAGTAATAAAATCTGTCACAGTAAAATAGGTTGCAGAAGGTCCAGTTTTACATTAGAGGGATATGAATTAATTACTATTAGACTTCCTCGCCTCGGTACCTAGTGTTAAAGTACTAGTACGGAGCCACCGTAATTTGGCCGTAACCATAATTATGAGAGCCAGTAAGAAAATGATAAGGAGAATAAACTGGACTGATTTAGATGGAATCCAACATAGGTGGTGAATAGTGGCTGTAGTAATATGTTTCTTTTGACATTTGCTTTTATGTAAATAGTTAACGATACTGTAAGACACTAAAATGGTACTTTAATTGAACTTTTAATTTCGTCACCGTTTCGGATATCAGTCCTAGTTTAGATTTCGATACAAAATTAAACTACTTATGATGATAACACGTACATTTGTTCTAAGGAATGGTCTGATGCATTTACTGCATGAGTGTTTTCTGAACGGAATGGACCTTCTGTAGTTTGACGGTGGTGTCATTCCTGACCTACGGTATGTACGAATATTATTTATTGTGTACCTACGACGGCAGTTGATCAAAGGCGGTCAACGCACCTGACTTGTGACAGAAGTCATTGCCTTCTACAAACAAGTGTTACCAGCTGTTGAAGATATCGGGAAGTTTCGGGGAAAATATTATAATAATTCCAATTTTTAAAAAACGATAGCATTTTTGGGGTAGCCGTAATATTATTTTTTATATTTTTCCGGTTATGTACAAACCTTTGTGAATACGCCCCTTTTGGATCGGACACCAGTTTCTTTACATTCTGTATAGCCAAATTAATTGTCACTCCCAAAATTTAGACGAATCTAACGACATATAAGTAAAAATCCATCAAGCCGTTTAGGCTGTAGGCCGTGAAAAAGAAAGAGATGGAAAGAAATAGATATACATGCTTACATACATACATAATCTCGATAAACATAGCCTGCCCTCCTTCTGGGGCATTCGGGCAAAAAACAGATATTATCAGAGTTACTCGAGATATCAGTTCAAACAGAGATTGTTGTTGTTTTAAGTCTGAGTACTACTACGGGAGTGCCTAATACATAAATTGCCTTTGGTGCCAATCATCGTTTAAAGGACACAGCACCCGAAGTTGACCTTTGTAATTTGATTTCGTATAGATTTGCATTATTCTTCAGACGAGTAAAAACTAGGAAATTATTGAGATTTCGAAAATGATAATCGTTGTATAAATTATAAAAGCAAAAAAGTGCGACTGTGAAGAAACAAAGTGTACTTAAATTACATTATACATAAATAAAACGTATAGGTACCTAAGTTTATATATTTGAACTCGTCTCGTTGATAACTTTAATTTAATATCCTTATTGATGCTTTTGAAAGAAAGAAAAATAAATTTTGTAAGTATTTTTTTTCTTCTTGGCGACTGGCGGCTGCCATTTTAAAAAAATATATAGCCTATTTCCACAACTAAGACGAATCTAACGACGTATTATAAGTCTCTAATTTGAAAATAACCTTATTAAAAAAAATTGAACCGACTTCAATATCACTGAAAAGTATAAAATAATTTAAATATTATAGAAATTGGTTTTAGCGTACCTGCTGTGTATAATTGGCACCAACTTCAATAATATTTAAATTATATTATACTCTTCAGTGATATTGATGTCGGTTCAATTTTTTTTAAAAAGGTTTTATTTTATACTTTTTGTGATATTTTCATAAATAATGATTGAACCATCGAAGACGGTAAAATGATCTAGGTAGGTTATGATCACATTATCGTCTACATAGTTTTACATAATTCATGTTTCTTCAGAAAAAAATATCCGGTCGTAATGAAATTTGTATGGAATCATCATAGTAGTTTACTCTCTCGAATAAAAAAAGAATCATCGAAATCGGTTTATATTTGTCAGAGTAATGTAATGGAGAACATCAGTTTTATGGTTTTTACCAGATAAATTCCCCCACATCGTTCATGGTCCTCCAGTAAGTTCTTAGCCGGTTGTGATAAAATTCATACAGATTCATTACAGTGGTTCAATCTTTCGAATAAAAAAAGAATCATTGAAATTGGTAAATATTTGCCAGAGTTATGACCATTTTTGTCCGTAAAAAGCGACATAAAGTCATCTATATAGGCAGTCCTGCAGTTCTCCTGCGCAGTCACCATTCTTGTTTTTTCAGGAACTACTTATTCGTATGCAATATTTTTTTTATGGGACCCAATTAACGGATTAAAGAATGGATGGAAGAAATATTTTTTCAATTCGTTCATAATTGTCAGAGTTATGCGCGAACATACATAAAAAATATATATATACAGACGAATTGAGAACCTCCCCCTTTTTTGAAGACGGTTAGAAAAAACGCTGTATGAGGAACCGAATTCGGTTCCTGGTTAGGTATATTGATTTTATAAAAATTCAATGATGCTTTTCCAGTTTTCATCAAAATCGGGCCCGTGACTCCTTTTAGTATTTTTCGCTATTCCTTATAGTTTCAGGTTTGGCCATCAAGGCTCACTTGAAAAATCACTTTGTATACATCTATACATATTATAAAACAAAGTCGCTCCCGCTGTCTGTCTGTCCCTATGTATGCTTAGATCTTTAAAACTACGCAACGGATTTTGATGCGGTTTCTCTTAATAGATAGAGTGTTTCTTATGGAAGGTTTATATGTATAATACATGCATAATATAGTAGAGAAACACTGATAATTTTAGAGGTTTCTAATGTGATGTCGTAAAAAAACACACTTTTTTGCGCTTACATTGCAAACGCTGGCTGAACCCTACGAGATAGATCAAAAGAATGTACTACAAGATTGTAAACTTTAACAAGGTCTACAAAAAATTCCGCGATGATATATGTTTATCTCAAGGGTAACCCACAATAACCATTTTTTATCCTTTACTTTTTATGAGACTTACTTACTATTAATAAATTGTTGTTTGTATGAATATGTCCCCTCTTCGATGTAACGTAAACTTCAATAATATTTACACTAATGACAAAAAAGCTGTGAATGTTGTTCATACTACTAGGTTAAGGTTAAGCAACATAAGGCAAGGTCATTAAATAGATGCATGAACTAATTTGTATGAAATTTTGTGTGCATATCGGGTGGAATCTAAGAATAGGTTGTAAAGTATATTTCATGCCGCTAGGTTAAGCGGCAAGGTCATTACATAGATGGGTTAGATGGGTGACGGTGGCGACTCCAAGGAGGACGGTGACGGGGTTTCGAGCCCCATCCCCGTGATAACGATGCCAGGTTTCCGGGGGCTATAATGCGCACTGAGGGGTATTTGGTGCAGATCCCGCTGGAGGGCCCAGGTCCCTCTTCTTATGTGCCGATGCGACAGCCGCAGGGGTTTAAGTGGGTAAGAATCCCAGATACCATGATTGACGAGGTTATAAGTATAGAACGAGAGGAGGGTGTAAGAGAGGAGAGAGAGGGGGACGAGGGGGTGACGGGGTGAGGGATAGGGGGATTAAGGAGGATCAAAGGGGGAGTGATTGGGAGCAAGGTGGGAGAAGAGAGAGGTTCAGAGAAGGGACAACGGGGAGAGGAAGAGGGGGAGTGTGACGGGTACCAAAGCGGGGGAGGGGGAAAGAGAGGAGAGAGAGAGAGAGAGAGAGAGCATAGAATTAGACTTTTTTGAAGAGAGGTGGAGAGAGAAATAAATCAAGGGAAGGAGAAAAGGGTAGTAAAATAATAAAAGCGCGGGCGGAGCTGCGCGGGTCAGCTAGTAAGTACATATAATAGTATACCTACTTGCCACCCGCACCGGCTTCGTACGGGTGTAATTTAGAAGACTGTTGCAAAATATTGTGCTTTCCACATACTTACATAAAAACTGAATTAGGTTTTAAATATCCGTTGCGTGCGTTAAGAAGGAGTTACTGGATGTACAGACAGAGAGACGGAAAGCGATTTTGTTTTTTACTACGTAAAGAACAAGATAAAGAAGAAGAGGGTTAATTAGTGGGAGTATGACAAATGGGGAATCATAGCCAACCCAGATCTTATGATAGAGGATAGGAAACAATTGGACAGCAGTGGTAGGGTAGGTACAGTAAAAATTCGAGGAAAGCTCTTATGTGCTCAATCACACAGTTTTATCAATTATGGAATGATACGAACATAATTATGCCAATGCTTCTTACAATACCATGTAAGTTTTATACTACCTTTCGAACCCCTGCCTGTCGATGCCTTGCGGTGGACTAACTAGAAAACATTAGATCGTTCAAGTTCTCGGGTTGGTCGTTGCGATATTAACATGGAGGTTTTAAAACGTACCTCAATGTGCGAGCGAATTTTGTCCGTTTAAACGATGATGATGATGATGATGTTTAATCTCTACAAGGCGACAGACAGGTGACAGGGTAGAAAGCTAATAGTTATAGCCAAGTTCTCAAGCTCATTATACGAAGCTCATGATAAGAAGAAATCAATTTATCGAGTCCCGTGTGTAGAGGCACTGTTACTAAGTGCCTAGAGTCGAATGCCTTATATATTCTCTTGCTCTTTAGTAGCTATTGTAGGTAATTACATACATTATAAGACCCCACCACGCCTGTGGGCATCAATGTATTCTATTCTCGCCTCTTTCTTCTCTTTGTTCATCCACATTTCTATTGGTAGTATTTATTCCAGGTTACCGATGTTTCAAAGCGAGCATGTTCTTAACCGGTTTCTCATTCGGATCTGCCGTAGTATACTTAATATGCCTACAAGAGTATCTGATGCCTCCGTATGGTAACGTCGGTAAGTATGTAATACAATCTTCTTATATCCGTATATTATTACCTATCGTTGATTATAAATATACGGCACGTGTTACTTACACGTGCCGTATATTTATATTCAACCAGAACAGCGGTTTAGGAGTACTCTCCTAAACCGCTGTTTTGGCTATGTGAAAAGGAATACCATCTATGAATTTAAACTTGATTTTCCAAGAATAAATGTTGCATTTGTTTTTATAAACCTATCATATTCACTACCATTGGATGTTATTGAAGGTCGTTTTTATTTTCTAGGTGTCGCACTGTGCGCCGGTCTTTTGTTCGGGCTCATCACAATGCTGATACAGTATGTCGGCCTGTTCATGACCGGATTCCACACCGGTCTATTGCTGGCTATCGCCGGCTTGGCCATCTACGACCACTTCCTGGAGAGCCGACCGGCTACAGTAAGTATTCTAACAGTACAAATATGAAAATGTCTATACTAACTAAAACTTTATTAACTGGTTCTGACGGTCTCTGACGGATGGGTTGACTCATTACTATTTTGGAAATAATTTGTGCAATTTTTTTAGGATTAGCTGATTTAAGATTAGGATTACTAGAAATATTTTTATAATTACTTATGGATTGGACCGACTCACCGGTTATGTGATTCATTTATTTCTTGTGGATTTGAGAGTTTTTTGTGCCATAAAATTTATTTGACCTTTGTCGAATATCGAATATTTTGGTATGAAAATTAATGTAATTTTATTTTTATGTATTTTTATTTGATGGCCTGTTTGGTGTACCTATTAGTGGTTATACACGCTGTCTGTTGTCTTGTGTTTAGGTGTTATTTATCTATATTACATACAATATATAAATATACATTTAGAATAAAAAAACATGATTCTAATTGTATAGAAATAGTAGTGTATATGTATGTATCAGTGGTTTTAATTAGTCTGTACTATTATTACAGGGTAGTACAGGCTCTGTCTAGCTTGAGATCAGGTGACCGTGTAATCGCTTCAAGATATTATTTTTGATAGTAATTATGTACTGATCAAGGTTGCTAGGTCATCATTTTATGTAAGGAAGAAGGAACGGATTTATCAAAGCTACACATTTAAGAGATTTTTGGTAAAAACAGGACAAACATCTGATATAATCCATTCAAATAGGTAGCGTATAAGTATTTCGACTAAAGAAACATAAATGACCAACGTTTCAGACGTCAAGAAAATAAAGTGTTTGCAGTGCATAATTCTGTTACGGATACACCAGCCACAATTAGAGCGTGCTATAGTTCTGAGTTTCCGTGATGCAAACTTATTTTATAGTCCAGACGTGTTAGAACGGTCATAAAGAATTTTAATTTTACACCTGTACCTAACACAAAGAAGTCTTTTGCACCACCTGACCCTATCAGAGACAGCTACCAATAATTTAGATCTTTACATAGCGAAATGGTGATCACATGCGAAGATGAGCAATTTATTTCTCTCAATACTTATAAGCAATATGTACATGGCCAATAGTAAGTAGCCAATGATAAACTGCTACATTGTAGGTCTAATTTTAGAACAGGAGTGGTTGCCGGGTCCGTGTAATAACCATTAAATCAATAGGATGCGTTGTGGAGCCGCATCAACAAGGTTATGTGACCTCGATTGTATGCACCGAAGAGTTCAACTCCCAGATGCACTTACACGTGCTGGCATGCGATATTGGCCACTAACAACTTGGTTATGCATTATGCTGATATTTGCATGTCACTATGTCAATAAGTTTTGACTCTAATACACATTTTATGTTTCTTGCTCAAATTAGTTAGGTTAGGACCAAAAACACTTCGGAGTCGCTGGACGTTCGGGGTGTGGGCCCTTAGAACGTCCACGGCGGGGACTCTGATGAGGACGGCGGTGGGGTTACGACCCCCGTCCCCGTGAGCACCGTGACTGGTTCCCGGGGGGGGGGGGGGGGCTACAAGGGGCCACTGGAGAGACCTGGGTCCCCTCTCATGTAGAGGGTAGATGGTATTTGCGAGTTTATATGTAATCATATTGTTCATTCGTTACAAATGTAGACGCAATATGCATCTAACCACGTTTCAGATACAGTAAAGACTAACATATACCTACATTTACAAAATGGGCATCATTGTTAATTAGAGAAAGTTCTCCAATTGCCGTGAGGGACAATACACGTGTAAATAATGTATTTGCACTCTAAATTGTCATTCACCGTGTTGGTATTGAATGAAAGTTATTTGCATTCGTTGTATAAAAAACTAAGCTACGTAAATAGGTCTAATTAACAGTTGCGTGCACACACTTTTACCACAGGGTAGAAAAAAATGCAAATTATTACAATTTCGACGATTTAGACTGTATGCTATTTTTATTGTGCCTCCTAAAATATCCAATAGCGAATTGTTATTATAACAAATATATTTTCCTTTTGAACATATTTAATATACTTACTTACTTCATTAATATTATGATCACTGATCATCACCCTGAGAAGTCTTAGGGAACACGAGGTATTTTTGTCTGTATAAAACATAATAAAATATAAAACATAAATTATGCTTTTAAAATATTTACTTCCATAGATGTTTTTTGACGCTAGAAGACATTACGTTAGTAAAAGCGTGAGATTGCGTACCCATCGCGCCTTTTTCGTCTTCTGTTAGCTTGAATAAGTTTGTAATGTACAACATGCATTACCCTGTTTTTTTTTACAGGATTAAATTCGGAACAATAAATGTAAAAATCATGAGTGATGGCCGACCGGTGGCCATCCAAAGACAATCGGTAGGGTTGAATAAGTCATATTCAACTCTCACTCCTGTGCTCATTTTTTGTTCCGGACATTTTTTGTTCCGAACTTGATCTTATAAAAAAAAGCAATACTATGATACAAGTAGTGTGCTCTCACGATAAAGGGCTTCCCGATAAAGGATAAATCGATATGTTGATCGTCCAGGATTTATAGGTGTGTACTTATAAATCAGGAGCTCTTGCAGAAATCGGGGCATCTTGTAACACTACATTGGACGCATTCAACTGGACGGTATTCTCTCTCTTAGTTGAGCGCTTAGAGCCCCAAACATTATAATTATACATAAAAAGATTATTCGATAAAAAGATTAGATAAGGTTTATCGATTACGAGTTCGGCGAAAGTAAAACCAGCGAAAGTGAGAAGTACGCATTTATTAATAACTGTGAGTAAGCGATGCGAATTGGCCAGCGAACTACGTTGCAAAGCGAAAGTTTTTTTTTATACTACTTATTGCTCAATAGCAATGTTTTGATCATTATTTGTTACATTTGTCATTATTGTTATACTTATAGGTATACCTATTATCTTCTTTTGAAGTTGATAGCCAATCCATACATCCAATGCCGTGTTGCTCTGGTATGTCACGCAATCTTCTATGACACCTTGGTAGGTAGGTATAAGCCGTCCTTAGGCTAAATCTCTTCAGCACGGCTATAAAATACGCGACGTACAAGAATTGAATGACACAGTGTGTTGAAATTCTAACTCTCTGTGCTGTGAAATTAATTTAGTCCAGTAAAAAATAATGGCATATTATAGTATTTTATTGGACCCTAATAAAAAATATTGACAATTCATGTCTGGATTGAAAATTACGTAAAAGCAACTACTTTGGTTGAAATTGGATTCTAAGTTATATTATGCCTAAATAATTATTTAGTTCTTAGTTTATCGTATTGTACTTGCGTAAGGTAGCCATAAGGTCACAAGAACAACGAGGCCATTTATTTATGTAAACAGTTATTGCCTACTGAAAAGTATCGCTAAATTATTATTTAAAAACAGTACTTATCTATTTTGTTAATATTCGTGTTGATATAACTTTTGCTTAACCGTATTGCCACCTGATGGTATGTGATTCCCACCTCGTAGAGTACTGGCAATGTTATCGTGTAGAAACATAACCTCACTCGAAGGCAGTATTGCCATTTAGGAACTTCGCTAGTAATGTCCTTTGCTTAAGTCTCATACCAAAAATAGATGTGATGTCAAAAATACACCCCCTTTCAGACCGCTACCTAGCGTTTTAAGTCCTCTCAACGAAATCGTGAGTTCGCTCCTAGTAGAAATAGTTTTACCGACATTCTATCGACTTCATATTGAGTCTTGCCAATTGGATTTATAGAAGTTGCCAAGGCCGCCGAAGGTGGTGTTATCTGGTTATAGCTAGTCGATGTAGTACTTAAATTTTGAGAATAGAGAAAAAAGTATAGGTATGTCCGTCTTTGTGCATCATATGTCTTGGCTTTGCATCCAGCGTGGCGTCGTGCGATTGTATACAAGTATTTCCGCAGTTCAGCCGCCGCGAAGGACTTAATATGTCAAATACTGTTTAAAAATAACATTGCCCTTTAAACACCCTGTGAAGCGAGTTGAAATTGCCGTTGACATTAATAAATTCACGGTGCCCAGACAACATCTTGATAACGCTGCGAATGAAATGAATGACGTGCTAACTGATCATGCGACTGCATACATTTACATAATTGTTACTCTCACTACTTTTATCCCTTTTGTTTTGGTATAATATGGTTGTTAATAGCATGCAGTAAAGAAATATGCCTGAAAATGTATTTATAAAGAATAATGTGTCAATTAAAAAACGATCCAAGCGACAACTGGCTTATTATAAACACGTCTGTAAAAGAAATATTTTATATTATTTAATTGGTTAACCCTAGATGATGTAGATGTGTATTTGTCTGAAATTGCTGTAAAATTGCTGGATCATAAGCCAGTGCTTGACTGCTGTCCCACCTGATGAAAAGCTGCGACGCAATCGAGGAAAGTAAAAGCACGCTATAGCTTGTTTCACTCTAGCCTTGAAGACGCATCATAATCTGGTGAAAAAAAAACAGCGCAGGATTACTGCTCCAGTCCTTAGTTGTCCTTATTATAAATGAAGAAGTAAATAGCTTAGTCTGGACTAAAGGCACGTGTGTGTGTACGCGCCGTGCGTCTCGTCCTTCGATTATAGACGGTGGAGTAAAGTGTTGTAATTCCTGCACACCACTCTCCAAAACGCGTCCTGTAAATACCGAGAGGCTGACGATTTTGCGACCGTGCTCTAGGATTTGAAAACTGGCCTGCACGAACCCAGGGTCAACAATTAACCACTTTTGTCACTGAGTCCAAAGATGCTCGATGGCATTTTGCAGTTCAGGCCCATATACTACAGGGATTTATTTGTTTTGGTATTATAGCGATGAATATAAAAACTATTCGAAACTACTACTAACATATATAAAGAAATTATGTAGGTGTCACACGTTATTCAATTGTTTAAATTTTTATTCGGCCGTAGTGAATTTAATGGATCTGTAATTTATGTCATTAATTCACACGTATGATTTGTTTCAGTATTGGCTGTGTGTTGTAGTGCTGCTCTGTTCAGGGATATTCTTCGCAGTCATTAACCTGTATTGGAAGAAAGGTGAGGTCTTATCTTATCACGTTGCAATACAGATAAACGTGTGCCGATTGTAACTAACATGAACTTGTTAGATTATATTATACCGGGTGTTTCAGTAATGGGTATCTTCTGTGATAGTCAATCTCTTTCAGAATCGAATAAATAGATCATCACACACGACTAGCGCGCTGTAAATGACCGCTGTTCCATTAACGTAGGGGTAATAACTAAGAGTTGCTTACAAACGGTTATAAGAACTATATTTACTTTTAGTATGAGATCGTGTATAATTGATATTTTTTTCGGAACATTGATAATTTATTACTATCAATTTGTTTCAATAGAACTTTTACAATTTGTTTCAATGTAACACTTTTTTAAAACTCAGAGTCACACAACGAGCTATAGAGAGAGCTATGCTCGGAGTTTCTTTGCGCGACAGAATCCGGAAAGAAACAAGGTCACCGACATAGCTCTTAAAATCTGCAAGTTGAAGTGGCAATGGGCAGGCCACATCGCTCGGCGAACCGCTAACCGTTGGGGAAGAAAGGTTCTCGAGTGGCGACCACGAACCGGAAGACGCAGCGTAGGTAGGCCTCTCACTAGGTGGATAGGCGACATTGTGCGCGTCGCAGGTAACCGGTGGATGCAAATAGCCAATTGTCGGTCATTGTGGCGTTCGAAGGGGGAGGCCTATGTTCAGCAGTGGACGTCTTCCGGCTGGTGATGACGATGATGATGATAACTTTTTCGGAACACTTGGTATACGACGTAATTTTTACTAAAGTGCAAACCAGAAGGCAAGCTGTGCAGAGTCACTAGGAGAATTAATTCCTACCCAGTGTCTGGGTATTATTTATCTGTTTAAGTATGTATTTACAAAAATAGGTACATAAATATTAGTTGTGGAACTCCACAACTAATATTTATGTACCTATTTTTGTAGTGCAAGTGGAGGCTTTGTCTAGTTTGGGATATTTTTATTGTTTGAAGAGTCTTATAGTTTTTTTAACAAGTTACATTGTGCACCAAAAATGTATATAATAATAATATATTTATATCATAATAATGTATGTATGTAATATTTTTTGTCGGGGTTGTATACCTTAATGACGCTGGTTGACCACTTGAATAAATACAGTAACTTACGTCTCATTAATAAATCATTAAATTAATTTCAAATTTAAGGAGTGTTATGAAGGTCGAAAAACGCTTCTGGTATCGCTAGTTCTACATAAAAGTAGTAAAAATGGTTTTGATGAACGGTTTCAGCGTTTGGCAATTTTAGAACAGCCTAACTCAATTATACGTTTCTTTAACTTAAGAATATATTCTTAAGTTTTCAGCTGATATATCAGCTGGTATATGTAACACACTGTTCACTGAATTAAATACATATTGTTTAAACATCTTTATAAATCACACAATAAACTTCTTCAAATTATAGATGTGGTATTTTTAAGTATGCTCAGTTAGCTACTTCTAAAAATACAGACCTAAATATCCGCAAAAAATATATTGGTGAAAACAACCAATAAATTATTTGCACAAATCTCTGAAGAGTATTCGATTACTCTGATCTGACGTATGTTTCTTGTTGCAGTATTAACAATTTTTGGTACGAGCGTTTACGGTGGCGCGGTCATCGCCACTTCGCTCGACTACTTCTTCGAGAGGATGATGATGCTCAAGTGGGTTAGTAAACCGTTTTTATGCATTATTAACACGCTCCACTGCGTGACGTGTGACTGAACCCGTCAATGTTACAGTTATCGTATTTAGTAACTGGAGTTTTGTGGCTTAAACACAGAATTTTTATTTTTGCTAAAGATAATTCGCGCATGCTGGTCCTTTAAGAAGGGGATGCGGGGTCGAACCCTACATCTAGATGTCTTTATTGAAAAATTAAAGATGTGTAAGTAGGGCATTTCCTGGAAGTATCTGTCAAAAATGATGGAGATATAATCAGTGTTGGTTGACCTTTGCAAGTGCGTGAACTTTTATTGTATGAAGAAAGAATTCAAGTGTATCCAGTGGTAACGTTTATGCTCAATTATACAACTTAGTTGACGAAGCATGCAGAACCTTGAAGATATCTGTGCCTTGCACTTATGTAGTGTTTCAAATCACGGTTTGGTAGATATGGGAGCGTGCGAAGTTAGAGCCGCCCGTAGCGCCTCCGTGTCGGCTATCCTGGCTGACCCTCGCTGCGTGGCCAGCGGCCGCCATTGTTGGTCTCACCGCTCAGTGCGCGCTCACCGCCACAGGAATATACCACGAGCAAAGTGAGTATATATCTAGATTAGAACATTGCATAAATACTGCTGTTGATGTAAACAGTTCTGCCTCTGAATTCCGGTGTAAAGGGCTGATGAAATTACCGGAATTAAGAGACTGTTACGAATGCATCGGGTGAGCTGTGGTGTTAGTGGATAGAGCTTCTTCGAATGGATATTAACTCTTTATTGCACTCCGGATAGTAATAAATTTACAAGTTCTGCAAAAATAACAAGTACAATGGGCGGTCTTATCACTCATGGTGATCACTTCCAGACAACCTTTGGATGGACAGAAAGAAAATAGGTACATTAAAATTGCAACAGGCAATCGTGGTGCAACAAACTATAAGTAAACTACCTTCTTAAATAAGAATATAATGTATTATTACCTACTAAGGGCGCAAAAGAATCAGTTTCAGTAAATTTTTCTGATTGGTCAATCTTTTCATCAAAAAAACAATTCTTTATTGTCATCGATATACTATACTAACTAGATTAGCTGTCACGAACAAAATGACATCGAAAATGTGGTCGCGGTTACATATACTTACACAACTATACACGTACACGCAAAACAATAATATGTTCATATAAAAAGATAACTTACGTACTATAAAATAAGGTTCAATAATAATTGCAGACAATTCGGCACTTACACAGTTTTGGAGCTGAGAGTTGTGTGCTTCCATTGAGTTCCATTGTTTTTGAACGCTTAGACGTACAGTAAGCTAAGGAAAGGTATGGAGTTGCTTACGTTTATTTTTTCCAGAATAACCGTAATATAAATATATGGTAAGTTACGTATAATGTTATGCTAGCCATAAAAGAAAGCATTACTTTGTACCCAACTTCTCCAGAATGATTGTTATGTCTTTCTAGTAGTATATCTGCATTTCTTTGTTACAACATTAAGCTCTCAACGGCCGATGATTCCGATCGCATAAGCGCTATGACGCGTCGACCGCCAACGGATTAACATGCGTATCAAATGAAGCGAAGACGCTTCATTTGATACGCATGTTGGTCAAGAGAACGACTGGATGAAATAAGACATACATATAAATTCAAAATTCTTTATTATGCATAGACCTAAATTAATTAGGTTTCGTTAGGTACAATTTTACAAAAAGCGTTACAAATGTTACAAAAAGCGTTAAATAATGACAATAGTATTGAAGTCGGTACTAAACATGGCATATTTAACGCTTTCAAGTTTTTATTTTATTTTAAGTCTAATTTATCTACACTGAACATTAATAATTAATCAAGTTTAGTGACAATGTATTTGACATTATAGTTTAAAATTATATTTAATTGACGGGTCCGTTGGTCTAGTGGTTAGACACCCTGGTTGCTAACCGATGGGTCGTGGGTTCGATTCCCACCAAGTGTCTGGGTGTTATTTATCTATTTAAGTATGGATTTACAAAAAAAAATTATATAAGTATTAGTATCAGTTGTCTGAAAAAATAAATGTTAATTACCTTTAAACAAATTTAATTTATTATAAATCTGTCTTTTTGAATCATTTTTTGTCTGAGCGGTTTCTTTTTTACAAACATAATGCAGTCTTACATCGATGAATTTTTCTACAACTAATCCCAGTAAATCAATGTTATGGTTATGCTCATTTTCTCCGACAAAAACATCTTTATTAATATATAATTTTAAAACTGCAACAGATATAAATATTTTGTCATATTTCTTGTGTATATTTTTACCACCACTTAAACGAACACAGTTGCGTATAACGCGTTCAGTGTTCATGCAAATGTCAAATACATCATTTGCACAATAAAATAAGCCATTCATATCTCGTAAATCCACTAGTTTGTGGAACCATAATTTTTCTTTTGCCCATAATTTTTAATTTTAATATTTGATTCATCAAAATGTAATGAGCAAATTGACGAAAATGCGTGAGGTTTATACAATTCATCTCCTCTTTCTTTAGCGACTATTGAAACCCATTCAGCACATCGAAATGGATTACTAGGGAATCTACAAAAAATGAAACAATAAAAAAAGATCAAATAAAAAAAAATATTGTGTATCATTGAGACTATTTCTCATTCATCATATTAAACTACTAATTTAGTTAATGTTAAAAAAACCGTTCTTTTAAAAAGTATAGTGATACACATAATATTAATACACGGAGCAACCACGTTCTTGTTGTAAAGTAATAATAATATTTGAGGACACACTGCCGTGTAATCCAAAACTGTCCAGAGTCTGTACTATGGTAACCAGACACCTAATATAAATACGTATATACTTTTTTGAAAATACATACTTATCTAAATAAATGACACCCAGAGTAAAAGTGGCAATCTGACCCACAACCTATTGGATAGAGGCCAGGATGGTTAACCATTAGACCAACGTGTTTTCAAATGATGGTATTGTTAGACTCCAAAACCGATATAAAATAAATTGTGGGTAGGATAGCTGAACGCGCTCAGCGAATGCGTATGTAAGTCACTGCTCTAGCGGTACCGCAGTCATTCGTTTCTCAGATCTCGTACAGTGCGGAAGTCTCAGTGAAGTTGCTGCGTCATGGTGATTACAATGTATTCATGCTGCAGGAGTGTGGTAATAATTCTTCAGTGGTATGTTCAGTTTTTATTTTACTAAGGTGGTCCAGTGACAATGGTTTCTAGACAGATTCTCTTTTTTTAAATAATCTTATTTAGGGTTTCTAATAGTATAATAATACAAACTTACACACATCTCATCATCACTTTTTCTATTTTACGCAGTTGTGAAAAAAATTGCACAATGAAACTCCATGCATTCTTTGTTCGAGAACTACGTAACGCTCGTGTACTGATTTACCAACTTATGTATGCTGGTGGCGTAAATGAGAACTAACTTTTTTATTGTGGTAGTTACGTGTAGTTTGACAGTTTTGCATAGACGGTAGTGACACTCTCTATCAGCAAAAATAATTTTGTCAGCCTGTGGCTTGGCATATGGCGAACTACTAGCGGAGAAAATGTCAAATAAATAATTGTTATTTCGGATTTTAGTGATATCTTACTTATATTTTGTATTTAAACTAGTAGTAATAAGATTACTAACCGAAAAAAAAATATTCCACCTGTAATTTTAGTGTTGCGACGAGTATTTGGACAGTTTTTCAACGCGCAATAAGACATTTTGACACGTCTTACGCTAGCTGTTGTCGGCTCGTACTAATTTGAAATAGAGCGATAGCCGTCTCGGTAGCTCTTATTTTCGTGACCACTTTTCGGGTCGTGACAGCAAATCTATAGTATAGTATATCGATGTTTATTGTACAGCCAATATACAACATAACCAAACAAGAAAAATACAGCTAAACAGCAAATATACAATGGGCGGCCTTATGACTATATCTTCCAGGTAACCTTTGGATGGAGTGGAACTGTAATATATTAATGATAGCATAAATACATGGCTTTGCATGCAGCTTAACCAAATTTTTGTTACAGGTATAAGCGCACAAAAACGCCGACTGAAGGCACAACAGACTCGTCCGATCACGCGCGAACAACGCGCCGAGATGAAGCAACGCAAGTACAGATACTTGTACCAGGTGCGCACCGCGCATGGGGACGTTATATCGCAGGTGAGATGTTACATAGTGTCCTACTGCTGGATCAATCACTTTTTCTATTGATTATTTATCATTAATAGTTTCTTTTAGCATTTTGGATTACCGTTTCTCACCAGTAAGATTAGTTTGATGCACTTCTGTAAAATTAGGTTCGCACAAATCTTTTCAAATGTACCTTTTTGTTAATACAGTCTAATCAAAATGAACTGTTATTATTTTATTTTGATATTAGTAATGATACTTGTATTACCGACCAGGTAGGTACCACCGCAGTATCGATATTCTGTCTCCAAGCAGCAGTGTGTATACTCTGTTATATTTCGCTATAATGCACCCTGCATTGTAGCGAGTGCATTAACCGAAAATAAGAGACTTTATATCTAATGTTTTAGGGTCGGCAGCGCTCTAGTAATAGGGATGATGACTGGATAAAAAAAAATCTAATTAGTCCGTCAGTTAGATTATCAAAATACGTATTAGATTCATCAATACACGTATTTTTTAATTTAACAATTCAATAAAAATTGCCAAAGATATAGAGCGTCTAAGTTCGGGGGTGAGGGCATTTTACGTCACACCTCAGTAAAAATTGTATACCGGACGCCGAGTGACGTCACGCAATATTTCAAAGCACTATATCTTCCTCATTTTTTGTTTAATCGACAAAAGAAAAAATAGGTGTCCAATATTTTTTGATAATCTAAATGACGGACTAAAAAATGTTTTTTTGTCATCTAGCTTATTCTTCGGGTGTAGCTAGCCGTCTCTAGGCTGCGATAACTGCTTACCATCAGGCGAGCCGCATGGTTATTTGTCACCTTGGTAGTATAATAAAAACCACATCTCAGCGCCCCTAGCGGTAACCATCGAAACCTAGTAAAATAACGGGAGAAAACTGTCGATCTGATCGATTTCGTTAACAATGAGAACTCGTACTAGATCTCCTGGTATGTGTGTGCAGTCGTACGTGCAAGCGTTGCAGAAGAAGGCGCAGTGCGGCAATTGGAGCGGTAGTGGCGGCGGCGGCGGCGAGTGTAGCACGCTGCAGAGCGACTCCACCCACCTGACCGTGCTCGCGGGCTCCGAGCACGCGCCGCCCACTGACTCCGACGACGACCTCAACCAGATACGAGCCGCGCACTAGCCGGTATACAGGTACACTACCACCGCTACGATTCATTATCATCACATGATTGAATAAACACGTCATTCAGGTCCACTCTTTTAATTTAAATAATTCTAATTCTTATAAATTTAGTGTTTCGCGGTATGTATGCGGTAATTAGATAAAAAAACATTATCGTACCGATGTTTTATTGTGAATATATAATCTGACAGCTGTCAAACGGTATTTCTTAGATTTGCGGAACTATATGACCACTAACACTATGCGGGTGTTCACTACAAGGCTAAGGCACGGTGGGGCTGTCCTAGCCATTCGTGGCTAATGGGGACCTTAGTATCGTCGCACACGGGCCACCGGCCACATCCACAATTGCCGCCACTTGAAGCTAGAAGGGGCTACAAAAGAAGCTGACGCGCGCGACAGCCACTTGTGGTCCATGTTGGACACTTTTGGTCGGTGGCCGCTACTTTTTAACTCGTGCTCGCAGTGAAATGAAGGGAGAGATAGGTGGGGAGTCGCGCGAGTGGCTTGTGCCGGCGTTTTGTGGCCGAGCCGACCACTACAGACGAGCAGTGGCGATTTGTGGCGTGTGGCGGCCACCGGCGTTTACAGTGTGTGGCGAGTCCATGCAGAATGTATGAAAACAACAGGAAATAGGACGGTGGCTGCGTTTTGTGGTTGTGGCCGGTGACCCGTGTGTGGCGACACTGAGACCAACAACTAACAATAACCTCGTATTTTTAATAATTTTCTATTTCAATTTAAAATACCTTTGTTTTAATTTCTATTTCTTCTTTTTCAGAGAGTCCTTAAATGGAATTTACAGTATGGCAATAACGGGGTGAGCACTATTAATTTTTACTCTATATATCCAGTATTATCTAAGAAGAATCCACTCATTTATTATTACATTATTAGCGGTTATTGTCATCATTAGTAATCTTATATTTGTATTTAATGTGAATTTATTATTGTAATCGAAGTTATGTGCACATGACGGAGTTCAAGGCCTAAATTTATTTATTGCCAAATATAGTATTAGAATTAAGTATACTTTAATGTCAATTTATGAGAGTTTTTGACGTATTTACAGAACTGTTTTGTCCTCCGAGTTTTGATTTTACTCTATAGATTACGTGTCAACATTCCAAAGGTTAGTTGAATTATAATTTAGTAGTAGGGAATATAAGTGTAAGATATATACCATCGCCTATGGGTTGTCCGTTGGCAAACATCACTGCCAACAAACGATTTTTCTTCCTAATACGGTCTTGAACTCCTTGGTGATTGAGTTGAATTGAATGTTTACTTTTTACGCTTAAATATCTTTCTGAACGGTATCTCGGAGTATTTCTGCTTTTGTATGGGGTAGGAAATAAATTTGTTGAGTATTTGTTGAAAACCCATCTATATGCAGTCAGGCATGTAACTGTCTCGATCGAAATGTCAAACAGATAAACTTTAGACCATAATAGATGGGTTCGGTAAAGCATTTTTCACTGTTTGCGTGGAATTGAGTAATTATCGTTAAGTATAAACTCAATGCATTACAATTTAGTTTTAATTTCAAACATTACGAATCATCACAAGGAATTTTCAACGTCAGTTAGCTCAGACAGTAAAGCTATGTTTGTTTAATTGTGATAACACTGAAATAATCTATTCTGTTGTTTTGCCAGAATTATCAAATCGGGTATTTTGTACCAGTTACTGATTTTAATCATACATCTATTATGAAACGTTTTTGTAAAATTTACTAGCGTAGAACTTGATGCTAAAATATATCGTTTCCTGCGTCCCATTTCGACCCGGATACACACAGAATACATATAATTATTTTACTAACATCAATGTTCTTGAGGCCCCATGAAATATATATATTTTTTTGCCAAATTAAGCTTGCTTTAAGATACCTGACCCTTCGATTGGTATAAAAATACATGATAGTGTGTTGTTTTTACCGTTTGTTTCCCATCGCAAGAATATTTTCAAAAGATTCGATCATGATTTTGTGTGTATTCGCTCTAATAAAGGATGTTTTCATAAACACCGTGTAGTTCTTTAGTGAACGATGACTAAACGCCCAGTATTTTTTATCGGATGTATGTTGCAATTGTGCCAAGCTCTATGATTTATATCTCTATGTCAAGTTACGCTACCTAATTTTGTGAAACCCTGTATAATTGGTGTGTCGATAATATCCTTCATAGAACCCATTGTCTAAAATGTTTGAACTGTCCATTTCTTAAAGAAAGTACGTAGGTGTATTCATTTTTATGTAATATGTCTAAAGCACAATGCGATTTGGATGTGATGAACGGGTATACTCTTATAAAGAGTCGTAGACTAAGTTAGAATATGAAAAATGTATAAGTAGAGATCGAATTTCATAAAAAAGTTACATTTCTTTATTGTTGATTACGTTAAAGGGCATGTGACGCCAATGCATAGCATTTAAGATGTTTAATGCAAACTATTTGTTTGTTTCTGTTTGTATACTTCTGATCATTAGAACAGTGATAGCGAAAATGCTCAAAAATGAATTATTTTGTTTAGCTGATCGTTGACTGGATACGAACATATTATATGAATAATGCTCTTTGTGAAAGAATTGCTCAAAACGAGGGCTAGACTCCGTGTTTATTGTTCGAATGATCAGTTGTGTGGTACGACGTACATTCTATACAGTGTGATAATTTCATAATTTGGCCAAAGTATATTTTAGTTGTTACAAGGCTTAGAGCACAAGGTTTATTATTGAATGTTATTTTTTTATCATTATTCTTTCAATGCAACATAAACTTGTATATATCATATTGATTTAGAATTTCAACTTTATTTTGTGATTATTGTGAAAGTTAACTACATTTAAAAACTGTTTACATCAGAATTTTGGACAATATGTGTATTATAAAAAAATTGTTGTGGGGTAACCCATATATATTTTTGCTGTTTTCGTTAACTAATAAACGCAATTTTATTATATTCCTTGACAGCTTATGTAAACACATTCAATTACATTGTTCGGAAAATTTTAGACATCTATTTTTGAATACTTTTTGTTTCTAATGTCTAAAGTTTTATAAAAGATAATGTATTATAAAACTTAGGGAGTTCGTAAGATAGGGTAATATACCTAGCTAGAGTAGGATAGTACGTGACACGTTTAGGAGATAATGATATGTTCTTGATCTTTCTATCTCTAAACATAGACGATCGCTCAATTTCTAGTCTTCATTTTGTTTATTGTATCCCAAAAATATTCAATATAACTAATACTAGTATGTTGTCACTGAGGGAAAACTTCAGTGAGCAGAATGTTTCTATGTTTTTTCCTTATAAGTAATTTAAATTTGGTAGATTTTAATTTTTGAAAAACTATTACGCTAATTCATTCCAATTTATTTAAATTCTACGGATTATTTTATCTTTGTTATGTATTTTTTTATAATTGATATTCTATATTTTATATGATGACTCCTTTGTTTTATTTATTAAACCCTCTATTATACATGGTGGCCAGAACAGTGACGAACTGATAATTTCTTAGTTTCTGAGTAGCTTCAGAGAATGCCAGTTTAGATTTTTAATTTTAAGATGAAAATTTAAATAAATAAATAAATAATAAATATCTTTATTTATCACAAAATTGTTACAGTTTGATGTAGCCCTGTCTCCTAAACTAGGATCACCTGTATGTCAGAAGACAGTTCTTCCCAAAAACAAGTGATACAGGTGTTAATTTCAGACTTATTTCTAAGATATATTATGCTCATGGAGTATGTTTATTTAAATTTAATCTATTGATGATAACCCACTTAACATACATTCTCAACTTTAGGTGAATTTTGTAGTAACTTCCATTAAAGTTATGAGGCTGTTTATTTTATGCATAAATGCACAGTTCATAGAGATTTAGCTGCAAGAAAAAAAAATCGAAGAAACCTACTTTTTTTTTACAAATGTTTCAAACTGAACTGACCTAAAAAAAAATTATGACGTCACTGTTCTGGCCACCCTGTATATTTAACAATGTACAAATTAGTAGTTTGTAAACAATATTCATAATTGATACATATTTGCTACAAACCTGTAGCATTCTATTTTAAAAGTTAATTATCAGCATTACAATTGCTATTTATTGTCAGTTTAAGTCGATAAGGGGTTAACCTTACCAAGTTCAGAAACTATGAAGTAGTCAATTTGATGGCTATATCGCGTCAGTCACTAGCTTTATTTGTCAAAACATACAAAATATCGCAAGCTTTATTTTGCACCACACCCTCTTGACTGTTAAATTATTATTTTGTATGTGTTTAATAAGGACTAGATGCAGCTGTTACATATAATCGACTCCATCCGAGGTAGCTGTTAAACATAAGTATCGTCCTGGGATTCTACTATCATCTGTTACAGCAGTAATATTATTTTCGCACGAAAAAGGAACAGTGCTATAAGCTGCGCATATCTGCGTCACTTTCTTACATAAAAGTAAGAATATTTCAACACTGTGATAAAAGCTGATTGTAGTTTAGTTACAGCTTTAGTACAGGTGGCAAAACACATCCCTCTAACACCGTGCCACGCGCTCTCCAATTCAAGTAGCCTGTCACAATGTGAGTTTTCGTTATTTCTTATATTTTTTCTGCACCTTTCAATTAAACTCTAGGATGTATCGGCTTTAAGGCGGAGCATATGCTTGTATTAGCACTAGCTTCTTTTCTAGTTAACGGCATGTTCAAATATATGGCATTTGCTTGCTTACTTGTGAACTTCAGACAAAAGTCAGTTCATTATGGCCCAAGAAGAACGCCCGTGTTTAGCAGTCGACGTCTTCCGACTGATGATGATGATATCAAGTGCTTTTTATTTGCTTGTCAGATGCAGCATGTCATTTAACGAATACACAAGAATGTAGCTGGCGCGGGCAGGAGCTGGTATGCAATGACAGTGCCAGCTACAGGCATGTGTACTCCAGCCTTAAGGATACAAATAATGATGTAGCTCTTCAGTAATGAAGACCGATAGCAAAAATGAATAATACATTACATAAACAGTAAGTTAATGAAATATCTATATTACTGGCCAGTTATTTAAGAGCACTAGCCTAGAGAGCTAGATCGCTAGAATTGCCTTTTGTATCTCAAAATAATATTCATAACAGACATGCCACTGTAAGTTATGATAGATAATTATAGATACGCTACCGACGCTATTATGGAGTCTGTATTCTTGATAGATTATCAAAGTACCGTGTAAGCGCTATGTTGGCTAAGCAGGTGAAGCGTTATGTTTGACTTCGTCTTTCATAATACGCTACTTACAAACTAAGTTTTTTTAACGGTGTGGCGATGCTGTTTTATCTCCGGGCGGGTCACTGTTTGGCACAATCTTCTGTCACATGTCGGGAGATTTGTCTAAAGAAATGGCGACTTCGTCGACTCGAACACAGGACTGGTGTAAACAGATACAAGGTGCGGTGAGCAAATTTTCTTTTCTCACCTTTACATACGTTACAGGTATCAGCAGTCTTTCTCAAAGTGGGCGCTAGCATCCCCTTTTGGAAACACAAGATAAATTTATGGAGTGTTAGGAAAAGATTTAAACATATTATTTTTATATTAATCTTTATTTCTTGGTAGGGAAAAACAATTTTCTGGGGACGAGAATAAAAACTTGCTTACCTATATCCAATACTGAACACCCCTTCGATAAAATAAAATATCAGTAGTTGATAATTTTTTTAACAGGTTATGGATATCAGTGGCGTGCAGTCCATATAGGCAAAAAGTGTTTGCCTACCCTGTGATTTCAAATATCTCTATTACATGATAACAAAAATAATTTAAGTGCACAATAACATTTTGTTTTGAATTATTTCATTATTATAAATAAACAAATTCGCGCGACATGTTTGAATGAAATAAATCAGCTGAGCGCTCCGCGTCAAAGCGGGCGAGCGCGCAGCAAGTGCAATGAACTATTCCTAAGTACGCGGAAATTTAAAGTTCGCGCGTTCGAGCCGCGAGGCCCGATCAAAAAGGCAAAATCTTTATTTGCACACATTCAAACGAAAATTTACTCACACCTGTAGGCACGCCGACCATGCGAACAGAATAAATGTCACGCACACATGCAAACATGATACTCTAAGATAGGCATAAGATAGGCACTGTCTTTTCGGTGACAGTCGATCCCTGATTGGTCGATCCAATATACTCTTTTAGATGAGTCAACCAATAAGGAGCCCGATGCGTCGAACGAACGCAATACGTTATACTACAAATTATAAAATACCTAGTTTGTTCAAACTTCAATATTTTATAATGACATCCATTTTTTGTTGGTTTTTATTTTCATTTATACGATTGTTTTCGTTCGGTGCAGTATGTTCGAAAAAGTGACTACTCCGTGTATTATTATTTTATTAGTGTTTCCAAATTAAAAAACTTATAGTAAATGGAAGTGGTAACGTGTGTTCGATGTTCTGGCCAAGTGTGTATAGAAAAATTAAAAAATCACGCATTTTCGTCCCTTTCTTACGAAATTAAAAGAAAAATAATTGAAGATGGCCGTTGTATGCCGAATTTGGAATTAATTCAGGTCAAAGGTAAAGTCACGCGAAAATTTAATAATAAAGAATATAAATAAGAATACCTACTCGTAAATATCTATTCATTTTGCAACTGATTGCAGTCACTTTTTTGTTTGTACGCGTACCAATAAGCAATCGGGTCTTTATCAAGGCCACTTCGTGTATCCTTAAATTAATTTGTCTATAAAATCAGTTAATTTTTGGATATTTGAGGTGGCATATTTACAATCATCTTAGTGTGTGTGTACATGTGTGTAACTCGCAGTCTCTCTCATATTGGTAAGATTTTTTACTCTACTACAAGAATAGAAGGGTTATGTTTTTAGAGTGTGTATGTATGTCTGGTACTTCCTACGTACTCATTAGTAGTGGAAGTGAAATAGAATATGTATTTAAAAAAAACAGTAGGTATTAGTTACTCAACAAACAATTAAGTAGGTATGTTTCTTTTGTGTTCACATCATTAAATTAAAGTCAATTTAGTTTTGCCTACCCTGTCATATAACCCAGTGCACGCCACTGATGGATATTATTAAATAGTCCTAGATCTCCCTGGGTATTATAGGCTTTCTATACTTTCGAATATTGTCATTGAGTTCAAATCAAGAAGAAAGCTGCATACCTCTTGTTCAAATATAAATAACGCAGCTAAGTTATGCTAAAACGTCAAATTACGTCCTGGTTCAATTATCGTGCAGCGAAAATATTAGACAGTATCTTTTCATTATTTTTGCTGTTCTATATACCGTGGGTCGTTTTTAGCGAATTCAAATAGTAACAAAGTTTGGAATATTAATTTGTTTGTACATACATTAATTCTTGTATGTACGCGTACCTATAATTGTACGCGTGATCATTCGTATCGCCAGTTATTTAACGTGTAAATAGAAGATAGGTAAATATTTTTATATATACGATAAAAGACGTAAATGGTCAAAAATATATTTTCGGATACGATAAATTAGTTGTATCATTAAATTATAAATACGTAAGTTTAATTTATTTCTATTATTTCAATACATTTTTGAATATATAATTTCTAAACTTAATCTTTATTTGTTTATTTTATTTACAAATAAAAAAAATGTTATTATACCTAAGTACTAATAACTCAATTCCGGTCCAAAACCCATCTGTCGGTAATTTTTCTTTACGATAAAATGTTTCGTAGATAAGTGCTGTAGTAATCTATATAATTGTATAAAACGATGACGTATTAATAATAAGCATAAGTACCTAGTAAGAAGAAATCTAAAAGCATTAAATAAATGTGAGTTAAATATTTCTAATTATAAATTTTGGCATCGAATCTTTTTGGTACAATGAATGTTTGGTACAATGAAATTCGTTCCGATTAATATAAAATATTAGTATTTAAGTGTATATCTAGTCTTAAAATGAATAAAATATAGGGCGAGATCGCTTTAAGATCGTAACAGTGCGGTGTTGGAAATTGAGCCGATAATCATCTTTAGGTACATTACACAAACTTTCTACTGTGGATTGCATCCTGCACTGGAATAGGATAGCGAAATGCAATGTGCATTACTTGAATTGCATACACACTAAGGGTTGATGTTAATGATTAGATCTGAGTCCGGCAAATTAAAAAAATATGGTAAGTACCTATTTCTCGTCTAGTACAGATGTAGCTTTCTGCCTCGATAGAATTTTGTGTCGTTTATCAATATTTCGTCACCTATGTAATGTATACCTTGGTCATAAATTACTCACAAGTTTAGTTAAGCATAATGCGGCTAAACACGATAAAATTTATCAGGCTAGGCGTTCGTGACAATTAATTATTGCTTTATACACAGACTTTAAACATGTGAACGATTTAGAAAAAGGAGGTGATGTCGATGTGTATTACTATTAAGTGTCGTAAGTAATGGGTACCTTCGGACTATCGTACGTAAATGCCAACACTGTTTTGTGAAAACGTTATTTTAATAAACAATTTGTCCCACCAAGATTTTTATTTTTGTTTACGTAAATACAAAGTCGTAAAATTTTTAATCCTGGTTTATTACGTAGTTCTTAAAGCCCAATAAAAAAAGGACATCACGAGGATGAACAATACAGGGTGTTACAAAATACCCCGTAAAAAATATAATTAATTATCAAAGCCAAAAATTTTGTCAACCTTAGCTGTCATGTCAGGGAACCAGATTATTTAACAGAAAGTTTAACAGAAAGGCCTACCTAACTATTTTACCTAATAATTGTCTACTTTAATTACCCGACTACGGAACGGAGGGAGGGTTATGATTTTAACAAGAATGTATGTAGGTATGTATGTATGTTCATCTGTTCCCGCATATCTTCTAATCTACTTAACATAATTTGACACGTAGGGTGTCGTTAGAAGCGTCTTGATTGTCCCCTAGTTATAGGCTATATAATATCACATTATTAGGCTGCGATTTTATCCGTAGTCGGGTTTTAGTTTTTAAAACTTATTACTTACTTGTAGTTTTTCTATTTTTCATTCATAAATGTTTGCTACCTCAATACAAGGATGTCATTATACCCAAGTACTTGGCTTCAAAAAAAGACAAGTTGAAAAAAAAATATGTTGTCAATTTCAAATCTGTTGAAGTTTATTATGAACAAGTAATAAGTTTTAAACACTAAAACCCGACTACGGATAAAATCGCAGCCTAATAATGTGATATTATATAGGCTATAACCAGCGGACAATCAATACGCTTCTAACGACACCCTACTTGTCAAATTATGTTAAGTAGATTAGAAGATATGCGGGAACTGATGAACATACATACATACATTCTTGTTAAAATCATAACCCTCCCTCCGTTCTGTATTCGGGTAAAAAGTAAGTGTTCGTTTAGGTTGTTTCGTTAGGTAAGGTCATTTAAAAATTTTGTCGTTCCGCGAATTAGGTAGAAAAGTAGGTACATTCTACGCAGTTTACTCTTTAATTTTACTAAAATAGGGTTTGCACATCAGTGAAAATAATAATTTTAATTAATAATATTTTTTACGGGGTATTTTGTAACACGTTGTATATTCGTGAAAAAAACCTAAAAGTAATCTAAAGATATTAGGTACTCGTGACAAATATTATCTCATTGTCAGGACTGTTTTTCAGCATATATTTTTTTTCAGTGAAGTTCATTCTTGTACCTACAGGTTATATTTGATTACTTAATTTCTGTATTTTTTTCTAATTCATTTTATTGACAAGACAAGCAGGACGTTTACTCGTACCTGAAGCGATATGCCTGCCTATAGACATCTTCATCGCACTGCAGCTCGTCACCCGAGACATTAGTTATTAATTCTCTTGTGTCCGGTAATTTCACCAGCTACAGTGCCCTTCACACCGAACAACAACATTTTTTAATCATTGATGCTTGGTGGCAGAATATCTGACACTGCAGTGAGTGGTACCTAGCTACTTGGACAGTCCCCCTTGCGTAAGGGTCCTACCACCTTGTAAATTTAGTAATTTATAAATTAGTTTCTTTGCTGTATCGTATAAGTAATTGAATAACTTATAATATACCTTTAAAATACTTATAGTAATAATAACTTATATATTATAATCATAAACAATTATATAAAGGGCAATAGATTTTATTGCCTTTTGATGATTCGCATTTTATATACTGTGTGTGTGATAATTGTTTAAAGATTAGGATGGAACTCAGTGATACCAAGCTGTTTATGAGTGAGGTTGCATCGGATGTGATTACTTGAGTAGTATATCCCAGGGCCCTGAAGGTAAAGGCCAAACAACTTTAATTCTTAAACATTTTATTTTTATGTATAACAACACTTTGGTTTAATTTAATTATAATATCAAATAATTTACATCTTTAGTATAATGTATATTATATATTTATATAAACTAAGATATTCTTATGGTACATTTATGGAGACTATTATTTCTGTCTCACTATTATTTCATTAGTCTGTGCATACCATTACAGGATATTCGTGAATAATTATTGAATAATTATTTTTATACAGTTTTACTACTTCTATTTAGCAGAACCGCAATATTTACGTAGTATACAAATATTTACGCTCTGAGTATACTCTGAGTATATGTATAACGTAATTTATAATTTATTTGAATTTTTTTCAGTCACGTAAAAACAAAGAACACAATGTTATTTTTTGCCTCCAATGTATTTTCGTGATACATTTATGGCATCATGAGCGTAAACATTTCGTCGTTAAATATGTAATCTTTTTGTAAGATGTTGCGAAGCATTGATGCGTTTTGTTATTTTTTACCTCTTTGCTATCTATTGAAGCGTATCGATCGTGTCCGAATGAACATAAAAAAATGGTATTGCGCTGAAATCAGCTGTTAAATAAACGCTGAAATTGTTTATATTGTGATGAAATACATCCCAGTAGGTACGTCATTGCTTCGGTGTTTCATGTCGCGATGTACCCTAGTGCTTCACACTTGGTACTTAACTTTAAAACGATCTAATACAAATATCAGTTAGACATATATGATTTTCTATATACATGGTGAATATACATTTTACTTACACGTTGAATTAGATATTGCTTACATTTCTAACAAATTAATCACTAGAGAAAACCTCTTTTTTGGTTGACTTGAGGTTTTTTCCATTTTATGCCTGTAACGGTAATTACAAATTTTACTGTATCATTTATAACTATATTACAAAGCAAGTTTCTTTATTATTTATCTATTCTATTTATATAAACTCTGAAGGTGTAGCTTTTACACTAACATTTGACATAAAGTTTATTAAATATTAGGTACAATAAAATATAAACGAACTGATGAAACTAATATTTCAAATTAATTGATACCTAGCTACAATTAGTTTGACTAAAATATTGCTAAGTTAAAAATACAATTTTTGGAGTAATAACGCCCAAAATTAAGTTTTTTGGTCGACAGTGACGAAATTATTACCAGCACGATTTCGTGATTATCTCACATAAACATTTTTTAATGTTAATAAAAATCATTATATCCAATGAAAACCAAAAAAGGTAACCCTTGTGGTCTTACAATTGTTCCTGCTTAGTAGTTAAAATCTTATCTATGTGTAAATAATTTAGTGATGAGAAACAATTATATGCAAGTGGTGATTTCTTCAACGTATGAAGATGGGAAGATTCCATAGATGCCGTTTAAGTCTCCGCTCCACCAGCCATCGTCTTGCTTCTCATGGATAATAATAATGTCACCTGTGAAAAATTGTACATTTTAACCTAATTACTAGCGATCTAACGCGGCGTTCTAAGGCTAATAAATTATTCATAGAGAAATACAAGGGTAATAAACCTCCCGGAAGATATTCTGTAAATTGTGGTGAAAACTGCATCAAAATTCATTCTGTGTAAGTAAACTTATCATAGAATGTATTTAAATAAAATGATGCGCTTTAGAGCTGTTACTTATTCCACAATACACAGAATACGTACCTGTCCATGGGCGTACGCAGGGGGGGGGGCAGGGGGGGGCCGTTGCCCCCCCTGGACTTGGGAATCACTCACTAAGCTGACAATATTTTGTTTCATTATACATTTATTTGAAAGTAATTGTAAAAGGGATTTATGTTATTAATTACAAATCATCATGTTAGAATTAAAAAAATAAAATTTCGGCGCTGCGCGCTCTATTTTGATCGATGACCGACATGTTTGTAGTACCTACTATGGATGATTTTTTAACGGAGGTTACCTTGTAACCGGTTTGCAGATGATCCACTATTTTTAACCGACTTCAAAAAAGGAGGAGGTTCTCAATTCGTCTGTATATTTTTTTTTAAAGAATTGCTTTATGCCCTATTTTTTTTGCCCTTTTTTAACAACAAAAAGAAAAGGAAGAGGTTTTCAATAGTAGTTTTTTTATAATTTTATTACCAGACCAGAACTAAATTAGTTAACCGATTTGGAAAATTTGAAAGTAGATAGTTCTAGATTGTTTCAATTTTCATCACAATCTAGTTCTGTTTATGGGATCCATGAGTTATTGAGGAAACCCCTCAAATAGTATAGGTACCTACGAGTATATAAGTATGGCGGATCACCCCCTTCCCTCTAATTATGATGGCTGCTGCTAGAGTCAACTCGTGCGCGGGTGTTGCGTGGGGGGCTGGTCCGACTAGTATCCCTTTGGCCTTTTAGTTTGTTGTAATTTTGTCGTAATTAATTTTTTTCTTCTTTTCTCCCTTGTTTTATGGTTCGAACGGCAGGACACACTATGCCTAATGTTGATCCAATTGTTACAAGACAAAGAATGTTTAAAAAAAGTGAACAAATGACAAGCACGCTGACTTTTTGGCGGATATTCTCAGTTGAGGCCACGTTGTGATCAGGTGGTAGCTTTTAAAAAAAATTCCATTCAAAAGTGCGTTTAAGCCTATTTGAAATAAATATAATAATAATATCTTGGGACAATTCACACACGGTCATTTGATCCCAAACTAGGCATAGCCTGTACTATGGAAACCAGACAACTGATACTAATACTTATATACATTTTTATTTTGGAAATACATACTTAAATAGATAAATAACACCTAGACACTTGGTGGGAATCGAACCCACAACCCATCGACATATTTTTCACTTTGACATATGTATTTAGCGATTTTGATATTATCAACAAAAAAACAAGCATTTGCATTCAGAGAGTACCATTTGGCGAAGTGGAATTGACTTTGACTATGATGAACTTCATCAGATGAAGAAAAATAAATAGTAATATCGAATATAGTACCATCATATTGATCTGATGACGAAGCCGTAATAAAAAATGTATCTTAGCCGATAAATAACTAGCTGGCGTCCAAAAAAATCAAAAACCATTATACGTTTTTTTTTAAATAAAGAGAAAAAAGAGGGTTTAGCGGTCTCTGAAATTACCCCTTGTAAAAAAATCCCATGTGAAAAAATATTTTACCGTTGTAAAAAGTAGCCTAAGTTAATTCTAAGGCCAAAATCTAGAAATGTTGTCAGTATCAAGTCTACAGCATTTGTACTTTTTGAGTTTATGTTGGTGACAACTAGACAAAAATTGTTTAAAGTTTGGATTTGGATAAGATAAAGGAAATTACCAACCAAAAAAAACAAAACCGCTCCTACAAACGTCAATTAAAGTTAATGCTCATTTATCCATTTTTTGAAATCGATGCCAATTATTGCTCAATACGTAGATAGTGAGTAGAGATATCAAATACCTCGTATCAATAATCGATAATCGAAAATAATCATAAACAGCTTCGACGAAGCTCGACGGTCGAAATAAAAAGATTTTAATAAACGACTTAATTATAATTAAAGTTAATTGACGTTTATGAGTGCGGCATTATTTTAACAATGTATTTACATGTGCTTTGATAAATTTGACCACCAGCAAAAAAATCTTAACTTGCCCCCCCCTAGACCAAAAGCTGCGTACGCCCATGTACCTGTCTATTGAATAAAATAACTCGCCATTAAGATAGTGTTTTAAAGAAGTTTTTAAATTAATACGGAATTTATTTAGTTACGATTTAACACCTGGAACTGCATTTTTTACGCAATGAGTCAAATTCGCTCTGCAATTTAAGCACACAATGATTTTGCCACAAAAACTGTAAATGAAATAAGTCTGGCATTTGACCAAGGTTTTTTGAGAATAACAAAACAAAGTCAATTACTTTCCCACAATCGATTTTAAAATTTATAGTACGACTCGTTGTAGTAACACTTCATACGTAAAGTGTGTTTTTAGTTGGGCTTTCCTATGGGTGCATTCTGCCAGTGCTTATCATCGCCATACCGCTATACATTGCAATTGGAAGGTGCGGATTGGGAAATAAATTAATCATGTACAAAATGTCACTGTAGCACCTCTCCTAGATGATAAATAATCGGACATGTTGGCTTTTATATCGCTCTAGACTAGAACGTGTCTCTACCGGAAAATTTTCAGGGCTTCCCTAGGTACGACATTTTCAGAAATGAACTGGTTCAATTTTATAAAAAAAAATAAAGTAAGCTGATTCTTACTTATTAAAGTCGACAATACACAAGCTAAGTAGTAATAGGTATGTATATACTAATAAAGCTATGCTACACAGCTAATATGATTTCTCAAGGTTTTTCACTCTGAGACCAAATCATTGACGACGACTTGACTACATAATCAGACCACTACCAAATATATGAATGAAGAGTTCGTTTACCTGGTGTGAGCGTCAGTTCGTCGTTCAGTCTCGCTTCGTAGGTGTAAAGCGCCCGGCACTTGCCAATAGACGGCAGTTGCGGGGCCACGACTCCGTTCTCACCCTTCATGATGTCAGTCAGGTCCGTGGAACTGTCGCTTTGCGATGAGAACTCGTCTGAAACATCGAGATAACATTCTATAATAACGATTCTTCGAAACTATGTGTAGGTTGGTAACACTGTTAAAAACATAGTCATTTGTTCACATACATATCTAGCTAATTTATAAAAAATAACAACCGACTTCAAAGTAAATTATCTAAAAAGCATAAAATAACGAAAATAGCTTGAAGTCGGTGCTAGCACATCATGTTAACTAAGACTAGCACCAGCTGACACCGACTTCAATATATTTTCGTTATTTTATGCTTTTTAGATAATTTACTTTGAAGTCGGTTGTTATTTTTTATAAAATAGTTTATTTAACACTTTTTAGTGACTTACTTTACCAAAATAGGTATCAGCACTATCACGCAACTCGAACGTCTACGTTACAGTAACTTACTGAAAACATAAAAAGTCTATATCTCTTAAACTACTGGACCGATTTTGATAAAACTTTTACTCTTCCCTAAGTTGAAAAATACTATATCTATTGCAAAAAGAATTTTCGAAATTGGACATGTAGTTTCTGAGAAATCCGCGGACAAACCTACATATATAAATACACTCGTAAAAGGAGTTGTTCCAGAAATGTATGGAGCCTGGGCCAGCACCATGTACACTATATGAATATATAACTATGCAATATGGTAACTGTTTTGTAATGTTCTGTTTTTATAATATTGCTTCGTTTTCTTGTACATTTAAGATATCTTGGTCAAGGAGAGCAACACAAAAGAGGATATAATACTACTGTAGCAACACCACACAATAATATGATGGAACGGAAATACGTAACTTAAATGTAATTTTGACAACAACTGACTGAGTGAACATCATAGCAATCCATTAATGTTCGTAAACTTAAATAATTACTAAAAACACCGAAAAATAATATGTACTCGCGTAAACAATCTATTACGAAACGTCATACCTATAGCATAAACTGTCAAGTAGTAAACTAATGTCAAACGCAACTGTCATAGCTGCCCTAAAAATAGGGTGGACATACTAAATAACTCCATAAGTAATCATTTATGTACAATTGTACTCTGCTTCAAATTAATTTACAAGTATTTTTATGAAACTCTCCTATGTTTTTCCTATTTTTCCATGTAGTGTACATAGTGGTGGCCCAAAATGGAACATCTCCTTTGGTAAATTTATTTAGAAGCTCACATAGACTAACATATACGAATATTACGCATTTTTATTAATATTACATACATACGCGTCGAATAGAGAACCTTCTTTTTGAAGCCGGTTAAAAAAAGGTGAGAACGCTATGTTATGCCAGACAGCCTTAGCAGACAGCGTACAAGTATTTAATAATAATAAATAATAATACCAGCCCTTGTTAATGTCCCACTGCTGGGCACGGGCCTCCCTTCAAGATGAAGGGGCTTAGGCCATAGTCCACCACGCTGGCCAAGTGCGGGTTGGCGGACTTACAAGTGTTTGCAACTAATAAATTATTTATGAGAAATTATCAATTTTTGCCAGAGATATAAAATCAACGAGTCACAGTTTCATATAAAGTAAGATGGTAGTGGATGAATCTTGTTTTTTTTTGTTATACCTAGGTACAGTGTTAAAAGAACTCTAACCGATCACTGATGGTATAATTCGGCGTCGCATGCGCAATAATACCTCTTAGATATCCTTCCTGTAATGTACCAGCAATGGAGATATTTTGGTCCATTTCATGAAAAATATTTATGATTTAATCAACAAAATAGCAGCAATATGTATAGTTGTTTCATACACCGAATAACGCCCTCAGTGATCGGGCTGGATTTTTTAACATTCTAACTGCCGAACCTACAAACGTCAATTAAAGTTAATGATCTTTAATCCATTTTTTGAAATCGGATAATTTCGACATTCGTAGCTCTGTAATACTTAATACGCAGATACTGAGTAGAGATATCAATTATCTCGTGTTTAATCATCGAAATTAATCATAAATGGCTCAGACAGACGAAATAAATAGATTTTAAAAGGGGACTTAATTAGAATTAAAGTTAATTGGCGTTTGTGAGTGCGGGCAGTTAGTATGTTAAAAATGTTACAGTAGTTAATATAGTAATCCAGGTTAGAGTAACGAGTTCGTATCTATGCACATTAGCAGCGTACGGTGACATTGCAGTCTTCTTATTTACACACAACTTAATAACACTTTAGATAGGTAGGTATATCTTTCGCATAGCTGCATATTATGACATCGTTACAGAGATACAGCGTTTGTTGTCCGTGGTACCACTGGTGGTACTACTGGTGACACCACAGACAACAAACGCGATACAGATACACACGCAATATGTTGCAAGCCCGAGTTCAAATACCCACCGAAGTCACTATCCTGTTGGTTGGACAACCCGTCTCCCGCTCCTCGCTCGCTCCAATCCAGTGGACTTTCTGGCGGTAGGGGGGCATCCAATGTGGGGGTCTGTATGGTTGGCGTCGCTAGATCCGCGCTTACTGGCGTCGGCGGCGCTCCCTTCTGTTCCGTATTCTTTCTAAACGAGAGATGTTCTATCCTAAGTTTGCTTGAAGCTCTGCTCATTATAGAGTCCCGCCTCTCTCTCTCCTCCCCGCCGTTGACGCTCTTCGTCAACGCCGTGTAGTTTGGTTGGAGGTTCTTGTTAACTTCGTTCTGGTAATCTGCTTGTAACCACGGAGGCACCTGAAGGAGAGTTGTGATGTCACCTTAAACTCATAACATAAAAAATAAAGGTCCATCGAATCCGGCAATGCTAATAGTATTAGCATAGCCTAAGTTTCATAATTATTGGGTCGAGCCATAGGATATGGGGGTGTGCAATACAATGGTTTTTCATGAAGACGGCGTAGTGGCCACCATCAGTCAGGGCTGTGGTGGCACATATTCAGTACGGTAAGAAATGCGAATCGTGGTAGGTGTTGACATTATGCAAAGAGCTCCGATTGACACAACATCCATCTTCTCGGTTGACACATCGTATAAACACAGCTAGCGAGTGTCATCATTATCATCGGCAGCCGGAAGACGTCCACTGCTGAACGAAGGCCTCCCCTTTAGAAGGGCGGGGTTGTCATAATCCCCAGCAGGCGGCAGGCGGCAGGCGTCTTGGGGGTAGATAATCCAATAGAAAGACGCTGCTGCTAGTTTTCTTACTTTCCCTTAGTCGCCTCTCACGGAAACCCAACGGGAGGAGATGGGAGGTATTCTTACCCGGACACCCCACGGGTAATACCAACTGTGGGTATACCCCTGTCAGCGTGTGTATGATGGCGCAATCGTGGCGGCTCACGGCAGCCACTTCACTGATATTTGAACGTAGGTTGGCGCGTGGTAAGGGACTCGGCCCATGGACATTCGCCACTCGTCACCTTAATATTATCAAGTCTTAAGTCCATCTACTTTGTGCATACTAGAATACACTGTTACTTTGCGCCAGAATAACTGACTCCGCGGTGGTACCTACTGGGTATTTGCACAAGAGACACCAGTTTTTAAGCTATTTCTTTCTAAAATCCTTAGGTATTGTTCTTACTTTAAGTATACTCTGTTGCAATCCTTGCTTGTCCCTGACGACTTGTATGTGTGCTGCGAGCGGGTGCTGCACGGGAGGCCTGCTGTCCAGCTCGTTCAAACTTGCCGTTATCTTATACCGCACTGCTTCCAAGTATGTCAACATACTTCTCATCTAAACACAGAATGTTTTGTGTAAGTAGGTAGACGCTTTGTTGAGCAGAGGACAAAAGGAGAAGTGACGCGGCCTAAAGGTCGTAGCCGACTTATAGAAACAATACTGCTCCCACACGGCGAAATAATGTTCATTGAAATGTGAGCTTCAGGGCGTCCTCTAGACATACCAGTAGTTCACATTGATAGGGACTAGGGACCGGATTTATATGTATTTAAAATTCCAAAATATGTAAATATAATATGGACTAAAAAAACGAAAATATGGACTAAAAAGCGAAAATATGGAGTTAATAAAATCTTTTTAAAAAAAAAATTGAACCGACTTCAATATCACTGAAAAGTATAAAATTATTTAAATATTATTGAAGTTGGTGTTAGCTTACCGGCTGTGTATATTTGGCACCAACTTCAATAATATTTAAATTATTTTATACTTTTCAGTGATATTGAAGTCGGTTCAATTTTTTTTTAATAGATTTTATTTTAAACTTTTTAGTGATATTTTCATATAAGTATAAAGATTGAACCATCGAAAACCGTAAAATTATCTAGGTAGGTTATGATCACATTATCGTATACATATGCAATGTAATGGAGAACATCAGTTTTATGGTTTTTAGGACCAGATAAATTGCTCCACATCGTTCATGGTCCTCCAGGAAGTTCTTATCCGGTTGTAATAAAATTCATACAGATTCAATACAGTGGTTTCTTCTTTCGAATAAAAAAAGAATCATTGAAATTGGTAAATATTTGCCAGAGTTATGACCATTTTTGTCCTTAAAAAGCGACTAAAACGTCATCTATATAGGCTTTCTTGCAGCTCTCAGTGCGCAGTCACCATTCTTGTTTTTTCAGGAACTACTTATTACTAAGCAATAATTTTTTTATGGGAGCCAATCAATGGATTGAAGAATGGATGGAAGAAAGATTTTTTCAAATCGGTTCATAATTGCCAGAGTTATACGCGAACATACATAAAAAAAATATACAGACCAATTGAGAACCTCCTCCTTTTTTGAAGTCGGTTAAAAATAACCATAAGTTTCAGGTATATGGTAGTTCTTTTCAGTATTTGTGTTGTTGCAGTACACGGATCTCATGTTTTGTAACCCCCAATGCAAAAAAAGGCATGTTTAAGTTTGTATGACTAACGAATGGATGGATGAAAATTCAAGGTCGTACTGTTTGGTTAAAATAAGGCTTGGTACTGGCTGAATAATCTTTCAACATCGCGCATGTGACTGGCCTCCTGTTGTAGCATCAGAGGCGCAGTGGGAAACCGCTTGCTTTGCAAACCGGAGGTCGCGATTTCGAATCTGATGGACCGTTATTCGCGACAGTGATTGTTTAAAGGTGTATTTATAAAGTGAATACGAGAAAAGTAGTAGGTGAATAGGTGCTGAATTTAGCGCCGATAGCTTACTGTAACGACCCGTGACTGCGATGTGACACGTTTACAGTATAATAAATATTTTGCTCATTCGCAAATTGTTCCTACCCCGTATTAACATTTTGTTTGTGATTTACCTACGCTTATCGTAAGTACTTTGTTTCGTTTACATCTATTTGCTACAGAAATATATTCATTTTTGTAAAAATATGGACTTATTTTTGAAATATGCCAAAATGTGGAAAATAAAAATTGCATTTTCTCATTCCAAATGTCATGATTCGTGAAGAAAACAACATACTGAGCAAAAACTATTGAAATTAAAAATATGTATTTACATATAAATCCGGTCCCTATTGATAACATAAATAAGCAGACAGCTCGCTGTAAGCGAGCATACCGCCTTCGTGCCTCTCGGTAGTTGACGTCTCGCTTACCGCACGCTTACCATGAGCTTCAAGCAGGTGACCCGCGCGATGTATGCCGCACTGCTCGCTCGAAGCATGTTGCTAGCTTGTCGGTGCGAGAGACAATACGACTATATTCAATGGAGACTGATCACAAACTGTGTCAGTTGACATGACGTGGATAGCGAGTAGTCATCTCCATTTTAAGGCGGTGTTGTGCGGGAGTGGTGTTGGAGCGGGGTCGTATATCAGTTGCCACCATACATTTAGGATTTTTCACTACATTCAAGGTACAAAGTACCCCATTAATTACAAAGTTCCTCTAACCGATTCAGCTGTTTGCTCACACTAATTTTTCGGTTTCGTAATACTACTTACGTGATATAGCTTGTCCGCTACATTTTGCTGAGAATCGTCGTTGCCGAACGTGGGCGTCTGTTTGATCGCCATCGACAGCTTCTCAAGTCCCTGCTTGGATTTTCGCTCCCTGTCGATGTCTTGTTTTATGAGCTGAAGAATTTTGAGCAACGCCTGCAAGAATAAAAGCTATAGGTACAATGTCAAATCAATTATTATAGTGTTCGCTGCAATTCAGTCAAGCCTTAGCGGTGCTCACAAGCATGATATTATGTTGATTCCATTTAACTCAATTTTCTATAACAATCTGTTTTTTTTGCAATGACAACACTGACCTCTTGGTCAGTGTTGTCATTCAAAAAAAAAATCAAACCTCCTCCTCTTGGAGAAGATCGCTTTTAGCTCCAGCCATAACACACTGAAGATCAATCCAGTCATGTCAGCAAGCACAGCAGCGCTGCGCCACTCAGTTGGTGGAATTTAAAACGAGTATTGATTGAAATTTACGTTGGTCTTCGGAGTAAACGGTGCATTCTTCACCTTCACACTGTCTGTCACATCGGTGTGGTCGGCATATTCTCCCCACCATCGCCTGGGCTTTAAATTTTTGTCTGATTACTAAGTGAATTTACTTATAATCCTCAAGCTTGGCAGGCGTCTTGGTGATCGCAGTACACGTGTTGTAGTTGTATATCACACAGCCGCTTCCTACAACAGCCAGCGGGAAGAGATGGGAGGGTGCTATCCTTACCCGGGCACTCTAGGGGGAGGAGTTATTAAGTGCTATGGTTTAACTGACCTGCTTGCGTCGTTCCCGGTTCATGGCAAGCGTGGTGTGCTCGCAGTAGAAGTCCGGCAGCAGTTGCTCGCTGGCCGCGGTGGGCGCGGACCGCACCCCGCGCACCACCCTCATGTCCGTGTTCGCATTCGCGTTTTTTATTGGAGTCACTAATACATTTGTCGCCTGAAAATATAATACTCAATGAAGGACAGCTATTTCTAACAATTTGATGACAATTTAACGTTTCCCAGGGCCAAACCTCGGTGTCATAAATCCTGAGGTAGATGGGAATAAACGTTTTATAGGTGAACCGAGTATGAATTAAAAATTAAACGTTACACTAACTCTTTTTTGGTTCTTAAAATGCTGTACTTTAAATATTTCCAATGACTGGGAAAATCGTAACAAATTCAGGAGCCGATCGCACTGATCGCACACTTGGCAAAACTTATAAAATGTCTTAATTTGCATGACTAAATCACCCACCGAATAACGATCAATATAGGTATGTAGTTATGGTAGGTATATGGTATTTTTTATATTTAATTGATATTAACCTCTGCTAATTGTGAAGGCACTGCAGCAGTTAGCCTAAGGTAACAGTCGGCGGCAGTTTTCATCTGGGCAAGTCTCTCTTCTTCAAGAGACTCCAGCATTCCTGAACCCTTGACGACACACGTCTCCCATTCTAATCTGTAACATTGATAACAAATTTAGTAATATTAATTTGTATCTAGTTTCTTGACAATATTAGAATTTGATGTTTTTTGTTGTGTTTACCTGGCTCGTTCTGCTTGTACACAAACGCTATAGTAATCAGCTTCGGTTTTCTTAACTGCATCTTCTGTCTTCCTCTTCTTCACCTGAAGTTTAGCAGCGTCCTTATCACTCGTAGCGTTCGGTAGTCGTTCTGCCCGCGCCGCATTCAGTATTGAATGCGCGTGCGGTATATGGCCTACACTCGAACTACGCGACAGACGACTGTGAACAAACACGCTAACTAATAAATAATTAATCATATCTATATCCACTGTACGACATTCGCTATATGTACAATCGTTCGCATAGCCATTCGCATCGGCAAAATTGAAGGATCCTTCCGTAAACGACTTGGGCAGTGTAATGTCCTGAGAGTATACTAATATCTGAAATCGTCAAAAACAGTACATTAGCGCCGCCAAGTTTATGTCAAGAAGCAGACCTAATTTCTAACGAGGCGTCCTGAAGTTTCTCATTCTCCCTGGCTGCGGTGTGCGACTGTTTCTTAGACTTAGCCTCGGCCGTCCTCCATTCCCCGAGTGCCCGCGTCGTCTTGTCCACATTCCCTTCGATCTGCAATTATAATTTTAACGAATAGGTTATCGAGCGCGATGTCGCAAACGTGCCGCTTAAATAACCTTGCGTAAAACTTAACTCACCTTCTTCCTGAGTTTCAATTGATTGTCGATTACATGTTTCATTGGTTTCACTAGTTCTTCTGACAGAGCACTTGAGTAATTTCTGAAATGTGGCAATTTAGTTACGTTTAAATATTTGTGAAACGTCTCATTTACCTACGAGTTTTACCATAGCGACGCCAGCGTTACCTATGTATTTCTGATCGTTTCTCCATCTCCATAGCGACATGCTTCCACGCTTCGGCGCACGAGCCGACGCTTTCCTTGCACGCCTTCGTCAGCTTCGTGCCGAGCTTCGATAGGCATTTTGAATAGTAGATCTCTGCTTCGATCCTGCAAAGAAATGTTTGCAAAATAATAATGAGCCACCCCCTAGCCAATATGGCCCCCTAGCCCTGGCCATCAATGGCTGATCTGCTGAGCGCTCGTGAGGCTCGCGGCTGATATTATAGTGCAAAAGTGCTTGAGTAGACATGCGCTCTTTCTTTACTCTTAGAATCCGATGGTACGGGAGATCGACATGACCGAGGCGAGGATAGGTGCATGACCGACTTTTTATATGGTCATCAGACCTTTCAGATCGTCAATCAGTTGATCAGCCTGCATTTTTCTAACCAGTAAAGTACAACTACACAAAATTGTTGCACCCCGCGTGATTCCAGGGAACCCGCGACCACTGCAACACACCTTTGACCACCGGTTTGCAAATCAAGCGGTTTTGCGCTGCGATATAGAGGCTTCTATCGAATTAGTAGCCAAGGATATAGTAAACTAATCTTTGCAATACATCATAGTATCGAAATGTTTTCGCAACTTCACTGCCGCGGGTAACAATATCGAGGAGTCGCGCGGTAATTATTTGCTTTTCCGTGTGCACGGCCGGCCCTGTGGCCGTGTAAAAGCGAGATAATGCAGTCTCTGCCAATGAGAGCAGATGATTTTTTAGAGCGCGCGATATTTGTGTCTCGCGTCTGGCCCACTTGGAGGAACCTCGCGACGAGCTATTTTTGATTTTGTGGCCATTGCCGTGCCCTTACATTCGTATGCAACAGTTTACGACGTGATCGATATCTACATATATATCGGCGAAAGCAATGCGTGCGTAAAACAATATACGTAATCCATTATGCGGCATGACGAGAGCTTTCGCATTGTCCCTCCTGTGAGTGGTCGGAAGGCGCGGGCCGTTTGCAGATCTAAGGATCGTTCAAGCGATTTGCCCATAAACAATAAGGCATTGTTTCATTATCACACCCGTGAACAGTAAATGTTATGGATACATTTTGATAAGATGTATTGTGTTATCTATTGCATGCACGACTTGCATTCATATTTCGCCGGTTGAGCGTAGCGCGCATTGAAATGATGCGTAACATTTAAACAGTTAGTCTAGCAGAAAAAAATGACAATAGTTATTTGCACGTTCATGTGCTTGTATTAGCATGCAAGTAAATGCCGTTATCAATAGGATTTACTATTGTCATAAAAATCTATAGGTTGAAGAAGCAGTAGGTATTCTGTGCTATTATGTCGAGTGTATTAATTGTTATGAATTTACCGTGTTTAAGGACATAGTATTTACAATAGTCAATGATCAAGTAGGTATTAAATCAGGGTCATTGGGTGATCAAAATAATTTATTTCGTATTCTGATCCAGCAGTCACCGCCAGCATTTAATGAATTAAGCAATTCGTAGATACGTCGCTAGCCTTGGGTTAAAGGGTTTAAAATTGACTGTAAACGACACTGTATTCATTTAGCCGTTTGGTAAAATAATGTTTGCTCCACATTCGTGAGATTTCGGTGTTTTTAAATATCTTCTTCTAGATCGATCTGAAATAATTGAGTTGCCTACCTCATACTCCGTTGTTAGGAACAGTCGTTTTCTCACATTAACTTCGTCATTAGATAAATATAGAAAGTATACAAATCAATTCAAATTAGATCGATACACAAATAAGTTGGCCGTTGTTCACACAGAAACTACAATTCTTTTCTCCTAACATTCAGGTTCTTACTAATTTTATTACTGCATGTAATTTTATAATATTTTTAGTAACGTTCATGAATTATACAACAATTTTACCTCTCTTGTAATATTGCTGCTAACTCCTTGCTGAAATCACTCCCTTGCTTCACGTATCGCCGTAGTTCATCAAAACCATTCTGGGCCTGGAAAAAAGAGCACCGTTTAAAAAATAAACCTCAAATACCCGATGTTTGTTTTAGTAAATAAAAACACAGAAAACCCTACTGTAAACTAAATGGACTCAAATTTCCCAGTTTAGGCTATAGAGCGTGCTGGATAATTACCATACCTAGGTACTGACTTAAGTACGTACCTTGAAGAGATTAATTTATTTTCCTTTTAGAACAGACAATGTTTATTTAAAATATTTTAGAATCTGTGTTTACTTTATAAAAAAAAACTGCTGAAACAAATCGAGGCGATTTGGATAAATATTACCATTTACAAGGAGTGCAAGGAAAACGCCTCAAATGGCAAAACAACAATCCTTGCCTGCATTGCCTGGGCCTTGGAACTTATCACGATATGAGTGCCTAATCCCATAGCATTTATTTTGGCAAGAAAAGCAGAACAAGACTAGTTACAGATAATCAGGAAGTTATAAACAAACAATTAGAACCATCTAACGTAAGTATGATCGGGTCGAGATGTTTTTACATCAATTAGGACTCGATAAGTGTTGTGATAATTAAAACGAACTTCAGATTTCAATGTCTAGGACTCAGAGTAATTAGCATGGAGCTAGTATCGCGTCAATTCCCCGAACAAATTTTTCGTGGCACTTTTGCGGTGTGCGGGAGGCGAAGTAAACACACATAGATACAATTTCACGCATACCCACACTATAATAAACTCGCAACACATTCAAAAAGATACGCACACAAATAAAGAATGACCTGAACATATGAACAAAAATTTGGCAGAGGGGTTAGCGCATCATGGTCTCTCCAGTGGTATCTCCTCTAAGGTCTAGGATGAAATAGGTAGGTAGGTACATTATAAGGTCGGAGTAGCTCAAGGCGGACGCATGCTGTTAAATGTGGTTTACTATGTTTTCTTCAAGGAACAAGTACCTAATATGTAGATAAAGAATAACAAAGTAGTTTAAACTTTAGTTGCCAGGACTAACACAATTCGAACGACATAAGGCAAAGGTGAAGTGAGACGCTCATAGCCAGTTGTAGCCACTGTTCGTTAAACGATCGGTTGGGTAAGCAACGTCAGGCAAGGTCAGTTCTAGATCGGTGACCGTTTAGTGGTACCTATATGAACTGAGCGTCTCCTTGCTTTGGAGGGCATGTAAAAAGTTGGCCTCGGCTATTTTCATCTAGACAGCAGTCGTTAAGCTAAGGCAGATGCCTAAGGGCAGCTTGAAATCTCTAACACCAGGTTGGCCACTAACTATACGACAAAAAAAACCTTCAGCCGTTTATGCTGTAGGCCGTGCTAAAGGAATAGTCATAAATACTTACATACTCTAGAAAAAACATACCCCTTCTTCTGGGGCGGACGAGCAAGAAAGAAATTCATATAATATTAGAAGATCAAAAGGATAACGGGTGGTTAGACTGAAGGTCTAGCCTTTTATCAAATAACACGCGCACGTGACAGACTAGGGACCTTTCCATGATCTTATAGCAGGGCAGTTAAACACGAATAATGAGTTACAAATTTGTAGATACCATGAGTGCACTAATTAGCGTGATAATAATAATGTCACCTGACCACTCACCTTTTAAATGACGTAATAGCTGGCCTGCTGTGCGCGCATGGTACACAGGTCACTTTTCGTGCCTACACTGCCCTGCTATAAGAGTTCATGGTAAGGCCACAGCAGTCATTTCGCCTCGATGGTATTGGAGGATTGGACCAAATCCATAGTTTAGTTAGTACTGGGTAGGTACACAATGAACGAATGTAAGCGTTCATTGGAAGTAGTTCATCAATGGTTACCGAAAACGTTCGTTGTAGTTTTTCTTTGAAGTACTAACAGCCGGGTATCACAAATATCACAATCGTTGGCAAAGAAATTATTTAGTATTTTTTCAATTCAATCGCACGGAACACAGAATAGGGCGTTCGCATTCGCTCACTGTGTGCCCGGCATTACGTTGCGTGAACGGAACCCGCAACTACCGTCATATCAAACTTAATAAACATTGATTTATGCGTCAAGTATCGCATAATACACACCACAAAAGCAGCTGCGTAAGATGAAAAACAATCTAAAGGAAAGTTACAGTTTGACAGTAATGGGTTGTCTAGGACTAGCCACGTCTAGGAATTAAGTGTTCGTTAATATAACGCGCCGACAGATAGCATGACGGACACCAAGATTCGTTTTCAATGGATTAATAATAACTTCAGTAAAATAGCTTAAGAAATATAGGTAAGATAACAAAGAGACCGTAACCAAGTAACTACCTGTTTTTCCCAGGAGGGGTGCGCGGAGAGGGCCTCCTCGAAAGGCGTATTATAATAGCGAAATTAAGACCTAATATAAGCTAGTGCTTCACCGGTAAATAAATAGTAATGTAGCCGTCGACCAAACCGTGTATTAAGATATGATTAAGATCATAAGGAACATGACACTGGGCCAAAAATAGTCGCTCTGACCTGACGGCGATGATCCCTCAGCCGCCAAGACTGACTAGATACAGCTAGAGCTCTTTTGATTATGGGTTTTGATAGAAATCGACCAAACCGTCAGATGTCTGCCGTACTATACATTTCACTAGTTTTTGATAGTTACCGCTAGTGGCGCTAGTGAGTAATGTGACAGTTTGGTCGATTTGGATAACTATCGAACCCGTAGGTACTGGCAGCTTCATGTCCACTGGACCCCTAAACAGGAACACTACGATTCTCGAAGCTACTTTCAGCTGCTCTTAATTTGAGCGAGCGTTTTCCATGTGCTCTATATTTCCTATATTCTCAAACTCAAACTCAAAAATCTTTATTTCAAATAGGCTTAACGCTAGCACTTTTGAATGGTCATTTTTTTTAAAAGCTACCACCGGATCACAACGCGGCCTCAACTGAGAAGATCCGGCAAGAACTCAGCGGGCTTGTTATTTTTTAACTTTTTTTTAAACATTGTTTTGTTACAAATGAATCGACATTGGCGATAGTGTGTCCTGCCGTTTGAAACATAAAACAAGGGAGAAAAGAAGAAAACAATAAATTACGACAAAAATTACAAGAAACTAAAAGGCCAAAGGGATATTATAACTGCTGAACTCACATACGGCAATTATTATTAATTCTAATTTAGCCATTATTTTTAAATCTAAATATTACGATTCAGAGTCGTTTACACTTAAGTTCCATTATTGACTTCGAGATAATCGATATCTCTACCAACTAATAGATAGAGAACTTAGAACTTAAATAGTGGTTGTAATAATAACCAAAACATAGGTAGTCTTATAAGGAATGTAAAAATCCTGGGCTAAGCGGACCTGTCGTTATTATTACTATTCTTTTATTTTTATTTTCTTGCGTTTTCACACCCGGACTTTTAAAAGGCTTGCGCGGGGACGAATTCAACACGCAGAGGCCTGTTGGGAGAAATTAATGATATGGAAGAGACGTGTCAGGATAAACTGCTAGAAATAAGTTATAAAACAGCAGTTGACTCTGGCAGGCACTATTGTAGTATGTGGAAAGAATTCTAGATGTTTTTGAGTGGGCATTTGGGGATTGCACACTGGGCTATTGTAAAAGGCTATACCATAATTAGTATACTAATTATATTTTGGCAAGCGGTAACTCGAAGATGATGAAGATGGGCGCTCCATATGGCCGTCCGAAGATGACAGAGTGCAACACCGGTGTGAGTGGCTCAGGGGTCAAGAGGTGTGCTGCGCTTTCTCCGTAGTTACTCGCGGCCTTATGCCCTTCAACACTTCCACCCCTAGAGCATATAGCTCTAACATCTCCTCTCTGGACGGTCAATTAAGGTAAGGCAGAGCTGAGAGTCCTGCGGGCCCCCTTCGGTTTCCGAATACAGTAGAGGTGGGGGTCCTGGCCGACTCTCTGGAGCACTCGGGTCCGTGGTGTCGTTACGCACAAACATCTCGCCACAAGCTGCCCTGCAGCCTTATTGTTATTATTATTACTAGGTGGTAGGTTCCTTGTTCAAGGTACCACCGCAGTGGCAGATATTCTGCCACCAAGTAGCAGTGTTTAAGCATTGCTGTGTTCCGGCGTGAAGGGCACTGTAGCTGGTGATATTACCAGACACAAAGACTAAATACATATACAAAGACGTGTTACAAAATACCCCGTAAAAAATATAATTAATTATCAAAGCCAAAAATTTTGTCTACCCTAGTAAGCTGTCATGTCAGGGAACCAGATTATTTAACAGAAAGGCCTACGTACCTATTTTACCTAATAATTGTATACTTTAATCGTTATATATAATATACACACATCAAAAGTGTCTAGGGATCAAGCATTTTTGGGCAAAAAAATGGGCAGAAGAACAATGGCGTTTCGTGTGCTTTTCTGATGAGTCTCGTTTTGGTATGAGACCGGATACAAGACGTATACGACACTGGAGAACCCCTGGACGCCAACAGCGATTAAAATCCTGCCAGGAAGTCCATCCTTATAGTGGTGGAACCATCATGGTATGGGCGGGTATTTGGATCGGCGGAAGAACTGAGTTGATTTGGATCAGAGGCAACCTCAACGCTCAAATTTATGCTGAGACGATTGTATCAGACGTCATCGTTCCTCTACAAGTGCAAATCGGTCCCTTATTTCAGTTAATGCATGATAATGCACGACCGCACACCGCAAGAGTTGTAAGACAGACTCTCGCCGCAGCTAACATCAATGTCCTGCCCTGGCCTGCTCAGTCGCCAGACTTGAACCCGATTGAGCATGCATGGGATATGCTACAGAGAAGAGCTCTGCCGAATATGGAGGGTATCCAGTCGCAAGAAGACCTTTTTTTGTTGTTGCAACGAACATGGGCGGCCATTCCACAGCGTGATTTGGATGAACTCATTTTGAGTATGCCAAACCGATGTTCTTGTGTTGTTAGTGTTCGCGGTAGAAACACGGATTATTAATTGTTTAAGTTACCCAATAAAATTTTAAAGAAAACTGTTATTTCAGTCTTTTTTTCGAACTTTTGTGTTAGTGGTTCAAATGTCAAAAATCCCTTTATTAGGAAAATGGCAAATTTCTTTATTAATGCAAAGGTGACTTGGTTTATCGTTACTGTGACAAACGAAAACACTTTATTTGATGAATCCTTAAAGAAAATTTTAATTAATATCAATCAGGAGAAAAGTTATTGCAAAAATATATGTTGATCCCTAGACACTTTTGATGTGTGTATATAGATGTGCTATCTCAATACAAGGATGTCATTATACTCAAGTACAGTGGCTTCAGAAAATGTCACGTTGAAAAAATAATTATGTTGTCAATTTCAAATCTTCTAATCGATATCCTACAACTGTTTCGAGTTTTTTTTCCACCATTTGGACATTTCCACCAGTTTTTAGGTTGTTTCGTTGGGTTAGGTCTTAAAATTTTTGTCGTTCCGCGAATTAGGTAGAAATGTAGTACATTCTGCGTAGTTTTACTCTTTATTTTTACTGAAAAAGGGTTTGCACATCAGTGAAAATAATAATATTTTTTTACTTTTTTGGGGTATATTTTTTACGGGGTATTTTTTAACAGCCTGTATAATCTAATGTTTTATGGGCCGGCAACGCGCTAGTGACTCTTCTAGTATTGCTAGCGCCTATATGCTGTGACAGCTTACCATCAGGCAGACCGCATGCTTGCTTGCCACCGTATAAAAAAAATCTCAACAACAGTCACAACGAATCACAAAATCCATTTCAACAGTGCAGTTTAATATTTTAATTTCAAGGTAACAGTATTGTTTGCGTTACACTTAGCATCATTACGCAGGCATTTTCTACTGTCGTCGTAGTGATACAAACTCGCGTCTACGTTTACATTAGTATTTATTGCATCTACATCAGTTGCCCGCGAATAATTATTTATCCGCTCGTCACGCGCCACGATGTACATCAATGGAATTCAATGGATTAAATTATACCTATCTATTTACTACGCCACAAACACACACAATAACTTTCTTTACAAGGCAGCTTTCACTGTACTGTAAATGGAACTTTATTATAATCGAGAATAAGGTGCGAAATTGGATGTTTGATTCTATGTGTGTGGTTTCAAAATGGTGTGAGCATGATGCGAATAGTGAGGTGCGCACGCGCTTCCGCCCGCCCCGGGAAGCGAACCCGTTGTATACGTATAGTAGCGTACTTCAAATAAAGTTTCGAATGATTATGTAACTTAATTAGCATAAGCGCACGATAATTGAATGTAATTACATTAATAATAATGCGTGCTAGAGTAGAACTAAATAACCGCCGTAATAAACAACATTGGTATTTAATCCATATTAAAAAATAATCAATTGTCTTCCGATCAGTGTACAGGCCTTGAAGGCTCTTTCATGATATTTTTATTTCTTTAATATTATTACTAGCAATGCACTCCGGCTTAACACATACTTTTAAGGTCTTAAATCCAATGCTAAATTATTATAGGTAAGTGCTTACACATAAAACTAGGAAGGAATTCTAAAACTAAATTATTGTGAAAATCTAATCAAAATCCGTTGTATAATTTAGAAGTAAGCGATCAACCAGATAGCGTCTCTGTTTTATACTATTTAAATATGTAACCCTTATTAAAAATACATTTTAAGTGTGCATTTATTTGCAGTTCAACTTCACCTTTCCAGATTCAGCCATTTGCGCATCTTTCTTTATCAGTAGCTTATCTTGAGTGGCACAAACTGTACCTACCTACCTGTATATCCTTTCTCCGCCGCACTGTTATCACCGCAGAGATATTTTGACAAGGTTACTGACAATTATAGTATATGTTACAGATAAGCAAAAATTATAGAATTGAGAATGCTGTTCGATTGTATATTTGCAAGAAAACAAAGTATCACCTTGATCTATGAATGAATTAACATTACAGAAGATTAAGATAATTTTTTGACTAATTAAAAACTTGATAAACATGGTAGTTCTCATTTGTTAATGCAGCGTGTAATAGGCGAAGCCAGCAAAGTAAAATTCTATATTTTATCCTAACCAAATATGGAATGACTGCGGGGCAATCATGAGCTTTCCTTTGCAACGTTAGGATGGTTTAATTTAGCCAGAGAATTTATTATAAGTAGCCCCAAAAGCTTATTTATTTCTTTGTCTCTTTCTCACCTTTTATTTAAGAATCTAGCTGTTATGTCAAACTAAAACAAAATCATTATCTATTAATTTTGACTCGAAGGGTAGTAACCCTTCTTAATTGCGAAAGTTGCAATTGCTAAAATGTATTTTTGTCTTGTTTCTTTAAAAATAGCGGACTCTTGTAAGAGCTCTAATAGTACCAAAAAACTTTCGCTAAGCTTTTCTGATGATAATTTTCGTATAATTCACTATTTTCCATTACCCCAATTACAGTTATAGTCATTTCGCTTTCACTGCAGCCCACAATCTTGTGACCGCAAAACCTCAGCTATAATGACAGATTTAATTCCTCTTTTTGTCTCGTTACGTGAATGACATCTGTCTGTTTCAATGAATGCGCAGGACCTCCGCAGGGCGTTGTACGCATGAAGCTTATAGGTTGTACGTTTCTTGCTTCCGGATTAGTTCATTCAGGAAAGATCACGTCTTCACATCATACGATCTTCGTTTATGCATTACTAGCGACCCGCCCCGGCTTCGCACGGGTGTAAATTAGAAAACAAAAGAAGTGAAAAATTTAAAGTTCCTGCCTTTGATTATAGAATTTCTTCATAAATAACGTTTGTAGCTGACTTTTCCTAACGTAATATGAACAAATTTTCTTTAGAAGTGACGCGTGAAATGCCCCCTCAGTGCCTTGCCTTTGAGCCCGCCACCGGGGGGCGTATTGTAGCCGCCCGGGAACCAGTCATGGTGCCCACGGGGACGGGGGTCACAACCACGCTACTGTCCTCCTCAAAGTCGCTGCCGTACTCAATGGACGTCCTAAGGGCCCACACCCCGGACGTCCAGCGACTCCAAAGGTTGAAGAGGGGGGGCCCGGGCTATCTGTTGGGATCTGCACCAGGTGATATCACTCAGTGTCTTGCCTTTGAACTCGCCGCCGAAGGAGCACATTATAGCTCCTCGGGAACCTGCTACATAAGAGGGAGGGGCCAGGGTGGTATCTGCAACAGATACCCCTCAGTGACTTGCCTTGGAGCTTGCCGCCGGGGGGCGCATTATACCCGGGAACCTGTCACCGTGCTCACGGTTACAGGGGTCACCTTTAATAAGTCGGGACCCCGTTGGCGGTCAACCGGGTATGTAGGATTCACTATACATACTATACACTAAACCCCTAATGGGCGTGCAATCAGCACATAAAAACCTGGGCTATCCGGTGGGATCTGCACTAAAATCCCCTCAGTGGCTTGCCTTTGAGCCCGCCACCGGGGGCACAATAAAAAAATAAGCCACCCGGGAACCTGTCACCGTGCACAAAGCTTCGGGAATCACGGGTAGACCTCCAATAGGCTCCCAGGATCCTGCGGGTGGTCGACCGCGGTGTGTGGGATTCTAACTCTCTAAACTCCCCACGGCTGTCCGCACAAAATATGGGGCTGCACCGGGTACCCCTCAGTGCAAGGCAAGGGCCTTAGACGCCGCTGCCGGGGCGCATTATAGCCCCCCGGGAATCTGTCATCGTTGTCACGTGTCCCCCGCCACCCCTTTAACTAAAGGGGTGGCGGGGGACACGTTTAATATTTCCCCGGGATCCTGTGGGGGAGTCAACCTGCGTATTTAGGATTCTTACCCACTAAAACTCCCGTGAGGGGAACCAGGGTTCTCCGGTGGGATCTGCGTCAGCTGTCCCTCAGTGCATTGCCTTTGAGTCAGCCCCCGGGGGGCGGGTATATTTACCTACCTTATAATCTATGGAATTAATGAAATTTTCTAGTACTTGATTGTTAACTATGTATCTCTTTAGGTTTAGTCAACGTAAGCTATGGAAGTTTATTTACTTAGATAAAACTTAATTAGGTTTTTTTATATACATAAACCTTCAATGAAAAATTATCTAACCGATATGGTGAAAACTGCTACGTGGTTTAGGAGGAGCTATCGGATATAGACAGACGCGGATAGCGACTTTGTTTCACACTATGTAAAGATACTCTGACGTCGATAGGGAACAACACCAGCCAACCTGTAGAAAAAACCCTGACTGACAGACAGACAATAATTCCAATAAAGTTTTGGCTTTTATACACACATCAAAAGTGTCTAGGGATCAAGCATTTTTAAGCGGATTTCTTGAGATTGTGATGTGGCTTTGTAATAAATTTATGATTTTATAAATTTATATGGATCCTTTTTGGTGCATTTCATAATTTGAATCAGGAACTGTGAATCAAATTCGAGTAAAAGATGAAAATCAGCTGTCAATATTTTCCCTATAAAAACATACAACGCATTGAAGACATTATTAGTGCTACTGTTTCCCTACTACTGATTAAAACCAACGTTATTATGGAGCGGCGACGTCATTTAAGCAGGGAAGAAATGCTCAGAGCCGTGGGAATGATAGAAGCTGGTTCCCGGCAACGTACTGTGGCTTTAGCTCTGAATACAAGTCAGAGTGTTATCAGTCGACTTTGGACACGTTACCGAAGCACTGGTACCGTGGCTGAGCGCCATGGAGGACGGTATCGCTGCACCACACGGAGACAAGACCGATATATTCAAATCTTAACTCGAAGAGCTCCAACAATAACTGCCATGATGTTAGCCGTGAGGCTTCATCACTCTTCAGGGAACTTAATTAGCGACCAAACAGTCAGAAACCGCTTGCATGAAGTGAACCTTCATTCCCGAAGACCGCTACGGGTACCACCTATAGCAATGCACAATCGTAGGATTCGATATCAATGGGCTCTTGAACACAGAAATTGGGCAGAAGAACAATGGCGTTTCGTGTGCTTTTCTGATGAGTCTCGTTTTGGTATGAGACCGGATACAAGACGTATACGACACTGGAGAACCCCTGGACGCCAACAGCGATTAAAATCCTGCCAGGAAGTCCATCCTTATAGTGGTGGAACCATCATGGTATGGGCGGGTATTTGGATCGGCGGAAGAACTGAGTTGATTTGGATCAGAGGCAACCTCAACGCTCAAATTTATGCTGAGACGATTGTATCAGACGTCATCGTTCCTCTACAAGTGCAAATCGGTCCCTTATTTCAGTTAATGCATGATAATGCACGACCGCACACCGCAAGAGTTGTAAGACAGACTCTCGCCGCAGCTAACATCAATGTCCTGCCCTGGCCTGCTCAGTCGCCAGACTTGAACCCGATTGAGCATGCATGGGATATGCTACAGAGAAGAGCTCTGCCGAATATGGAGGGTATCCAGTCGCAAGAAGACCTTTTTTTGTTGTTGCAACGAACATGGGCGGCCATTCCACAGCGTGATTTGGATGAACTCATTTTGAGTATGCCAAACCGATGTTCTTGTGTTGTTAGTGTTCGCGGTAGAAACACGGATTATTAATTGTTTAAGTTACCCAATAAAATTTTAAAGAAAACTGTTATTTCAGTCTTTTTTTCGAACTTTTGTGTTAGTGGTTCAAATGTCAAAAATCCCTTTATTAGGAAAATGGCAAATTTCTTTATTAATGCAAAGGTGACTTGGTTTATCGTTACTGTGACAAACGAAAACACTTTATTTGATGAATCCTTAAAGAAAATTTTAATTAATATCAATCAGGAGAAAAGTTATTGCAAAAATATATGTTGATCCCTAGACACTTTTGATGTGTGTATCATAAGTACAATACATGCTTAATGTATTCCTACCCTAACAGAATAAGTAATAATTATAAAAAAATATATTAGAGATAAAAAGTGCTGGAGTTGATATGAGTTAAATATTTAAAATATCGAATATTAATAGTATAAATAAAATAATCAGAAACATTTAAAAATACAAAAAGAAAATCCGAACACGGGTAGCGAACCCGGACAGTCCGCGCTTAGAGGACGCTTCCGTAACCACTTGACCAAGGAGCTTTTATTTTATGTTTCGAATTACCTTACCTTATTCTAGTTATATATTTGTACTGTCATCGGTTGAGTGATAATACTCCTTTTTAGCCCTGATAAAGGATACATTTAAAAAAATATGAAATACAAATTCAATTAATTTTGGTAAAGAATGGCTGTGCAAAATTTCAAGTCAATAGGACCAAGGAATCGCGTTCCCCCATACAAACTTTGCCCCCCTTTTTCACCCCCTTAGAGGTTGAATTTCACAAAATCCTGTCTTAGTGAGCACCTACGTCCTAAAAGGAACCCCCATGCAAAATTTGAGACTCCTAACACTTGTAGTTTCTGAGATTTCGTGATGAGTGGGTTTTTGTCTACTCTTTTATATAATAAGATAAGATTATTGTTAGATTAATATTCACTCCCGTTAATAATGGATACCTCGTATTATGGACTGTCTCACCAGTGCGCAACGGCTACTCAAAGAGATTTGTAGATTTGCTTTTTTTCGCCCAAGAAAGTAATAAGATCTCTCTTATAATCGCCATAATCAAAACGAATATCATAGAGATAGATAATGTTTTGGTAGTGTGCTTGATACTGACCAATGACTCGGTATTAATTTTTATGTCACATTTAATAGTTGAAATATATGGTCTGCCCGAAGATAAAATTGGGAGTCTTCAAAACCAACGAGCTAGAATCATGTGAGGATAATCAGAGGCTGACTATGACAATGGGTGTAAAATGTAGATTCCAGAAAATTACTTATATTTTTACTACCTTCAAAGTCTATGGAAAATCCTGAGCCCCTGAGCTCCCATAGTCGTCTCACACGGGTGTATCAGAAAATGCCTTGTAAATAAAATTGAAGGGGATATAATCTGTTGGCTCTCAGTTATCTATCGCTACTTACTTCTTAAGACAATAAAATTAGCGGGATTATAACATAATTAGAAATTATATAAGGTAATTATATAAGGTTATCGTTGTCAATCGGTAGGCGTGTTGCTTAGCTAAAAAAATACTATGTCCATAAAATATTTAATTCACACTCCATGATGTCTCACTTCTAAAGTTAACTTTATCTAACGTTACGCCAATGTGTCATTGTATGTACATACCTACTTAATAAGTTCTGTGAAAATGATGTGTTTTCAAGCCAGATCTTATAATATCATTGGCTTTACCCATATAACTTCCATTGAAAATAATCTAATCCTTCAGGCACTAGTTATGTAGTTTGACTTTTCAGTATTTCATTAAGTAATCTGACATCAAGTTGTCTGACGTCACGCGATTGTAATAATGTTACCAAACAGTGATTGCATCGTATTACAAGCATGTTGTTACTGTAATCACGTGTTACAATCATTCTGACATGGACGAAAATATATCACTAGGATATTAACATTAAAAGACCTTTGAATAGATTTTATTCTCCACTCTGCAGGAGGAAGTTGAACGAATCCGTAGTGATGGATTAGCTCAAATATTAGATCAATGGTGATAAGTATCTTTACTTCTACTACGAGCAACCTTCGGAGGCGCTGGACGTTGCGTGAGCGCTTTTTTTTTTTCGTTGACGGCGGGGGGGGGGGGTTGGAACCTTCAAAAGGTCCCCGGACTCACCGCCATACGCCATACTCGATGGACGCCTAGAACCCACACTCCAAGCGTCCAGCGACTCCGGGTGGTGCTCCAGGTGGGTGTGGGTCCTAGACGTCCATCAAGTACGGCGGCGACTCCTTTTAAGCACCGTGACAGGTTCCCGGGGAGATATAATGCGCCCCTCTGCGCAGCGACAGGCTCAAAAGCAAGGCACTGAGGGGTAGATACCTGGTGCAGATCTTACTGGAGAGCCCTGTTCCCATTATCATGTGCCACAACGTCAGCAGCGGGGGTTTAGTGGATAAGAATCCCTCATACCTGGTCGACCTCCCACAGGGTCCCGGAGCCTTTTGAAGGTTTCTCCGTGCTCACGAATTCAATGGTGGGGATTTCCCGGGCGAAAGGGGTATTTAGTGATTACAGGAACTTAGCTATAATTAAATTAGACCCACCGAATTTAGTCTCATTGGATTGGTTTCGACGAGTGAGTAGCTGTAGACAACGGTGATCTGATAATGAAGCAAGAAAGTTCTTTAAGAGTGGGTATTTAAATTTTTTGGCCAGGGTTTTGTAAATGTTTAAATTATACTTACCTACACTAAGGTATTTTATTTTTGTATAAGAAACTCACCCAATAGTAATCCTTGAACACTTGGTTATTCGAGGATCTTAGGTTGATCATCTCCTCAAGGGTGTTTTGCCACCGGTCCATGCCGGCGGCGATTTTGGTTGAGACGTTCTCCCGGTTCATGCCGGCCTCTGCTTCCTCGGCAACGTGGCTAGCTGGCGCAGCATCACTGCAGCTCGCCTGTTTGCTGCTTGCCTCCCTACGGCCAGACTCTTTGCTGGCACTGAACGTTCTGAAAATAAATTATTAAATTTTAACACACTGTTGAGTAGGTAGGTGATTAACGAAATAGAGGCCAGCCAACAACCAACGCCACCATAATCCCGAGAGGTTGTTATGATCGTCCTGGTATTTGTGTCCACCGGAAATGAACTAGAATTATTTTAATCACTTATAAATTGTTTTGTAGTCGAGACTATATGAGTTACACGCTAATTTGTTTCTTAATTGCTTTTTACATTTAATCTATAGTTACTTAAAGTTCAGCAAACGCAGCACAAGCAATCGCGTTAAGTGTCAAACAGTACGTACCTAATAAAAACGTCAATTGTAATATGGCACTTATTGCTTGCAATTATTTAGATAAATGTAGGGATTTATTATTTATTTAATGTTATTATTTCCTTATATCGGTTTTTTATTGTTTTTGTATAGACATGAAACACTACCTCTTCGTATCAAGCAATGAAGAGTAGTGATTCATACTTCCTATATGGATGCGTAACACATTTTCTTACTCACCGTTTCCAATAATTATGAACATTAGTTCGCGAACTATATTTACTATACTTACTAGGTTTTCAATTCTGAATTGGTGGTATCGTAATACAGTGAAACTTGGATAAGCGTCATCCGAAGGGACCTACATTGTTTTATCACTTATAGCGACAAAATTTAAGAAATCGAGTCTGAGTTACAAAAGTTTCAAAATTCCCAGTAACAGAGGTATTCAATGCAAAAATGTCGAGACCTCGTTGAAATCATCAATAACAGAGGTTAATCACGTATCCAGAGCCCAGTTATCCAGGTTTCAATGTATATTTCATAAGAGAATATACTGCCCATCGAGGGCAGATCTAGGGTTGCTCAGGGAGGGCGATTTTCTCCAAAGGGGAATGTGTGATTTAGTTAGACTCAATACGTAATAGTAATAGCGCTTTGGGTCTGCAGGATTTGTGCGAGGTTAGGTTTAAATGTTATCTTATTTTCTTTATAATAAATATAATTTGTATTAATTCTGCAAGCGGGCAGATAGAACATTTTATAGGCTACAACTACCTAAATTGAACTAGGGGATCACATACGTCTGGTGGTTATTGTGCTTCTACTGTATTGGTGTGAGTGTTAACAAGTTAGATGTCTACACCAAATCTCCAGTAGGTATTTGGCAAGGTTTGTTTTGCTAAGAGCCCAGTGAAGCGGTTTCAATATTTGTAATGGTATTACATTAGTAAATCACTTCGCCGTTGAGTAATACGTGTCAGATTACATAATTTAATTGTTGCCTTATGTTAACTGTTTGCTTTAGCCAGTATGAAATATTGGTCTCGTGCAGTGACTTCTGACTTTATACTCACGTAGAACACGATTCTAGAAACAATAATAGAACAAAAGTTCTTGAATGAAGCCTAGGAGACGGCAAACGTAATGTAGGACGACCTCAAGCTAGGTGGAGCGATGATCTATAGATGGAAAGTAAATGAGAAAAGCCGAAAATTAAAGCCAGAGGCGGGCAATTGAGGAGATGGCAACCGGCAGTGGACTGCCATAGGCGGATGATAATATATAATACATATCTTAACGAAATCAATAAACCTTTTGTTAGCAATGTAAATAGTAAGTGACATAGTGAGTGGATATTGAATCTTATATCTGCAGAATTATAAAAAGGTTACGTAATCTTTGAGGTAGATTAGTAGTCTTGGAGTCTTGAAAGATTATAGACAAATGTTCTTTTAGGCTTTGATAGAGTACTATCATTGAAATTTTATTGGTCCATTCAAATTTTACTATCATGTCATGTTATGTATACATTCAGATTTCTATTAAAGTGATAAATTCGTAACACTTTATAATTACACTTTAGTATCCAATTTACCCTATTAATTTGTATATAGTACCTACCTACCTACAATTATTTAAACTAGCGAGCATATCTTATAAGAACTAGGATCTAGTTAAAAGACATTCATTGTTTGCCTATATATTTAGTTCCTTATCTTTTGAGTCACTAATCAAACAAAAAATGCGACTAGTGCGCATTGTCGTAGTCGGTTTTGTTCTTTTTAACTATAAGTTACCGATACATAAAATTCACTCTTATTCATTACAGTTTCATAAACGACTATTTTTATTTTATCTATAGAACAACTACCATACGAAACTCCCTAACGTACTCGTCGCCGCGGTCACTTTGTTTGTACTATTTTCGGTCTCATTACGGCACAACACTGCCTACACTACAAATGCACATAGATCTATAGAAACAGGTCGAGCGTACTTTCGCAATATTTCAGCCAACATACACGACCTCATAATGATAAATAATAACAATTCACGGCAAAGATGGATGATGTACAACCGCAGTGTGATGTACGGTTACATTTTAAAATTTGTAGTTAAGGAGTATACACACACCGACGTATATTAGACGCTACCACCGTTTTAAGGAAATAAATTTCTTATTCGAAGATTATCCATTTTGTACAAGATAGGTTGGTAATCATGATCATCATCATCATGTACTTTAGACGCTGCTACTCGAAATAGTGTCTTTGGCCATGCCTTCTTCTACGTTCTACTAATCTCTAAATTATTATTTATTGAAGGTCGTACTCATAGATTTAGGACTTTTCACTACGGTCGTACGCATGATATAAAACCAAAATATTCATAAGCTTCCTTCTCTTAATTATGTTTAAGATCATTAAGGACATTTTGGAGTTGTTTCTGTTTTATCAGTCCGCTCCAGATAGAGGGATACGTTTCTCTAGTGTATTATTATAAGTAAGGCGGGTATGGGAGAAAGGACTAATTTTTGCCCAACTGTCCCGGAAGGAGGGTTATGTTTATCGAGAGTATGTATGTACATATGTATGTATGTAAGTATGTATGTGTGTGTGTCTGTTTCTTTGGCATGGCCTACAACTTAAACGGCTTGATGGATTTTGACTTATATTATGTCTTTAGAATCGTCTCAGTTGTGGGAGTGACATAGGCTATATATTTTTCAAAAAGTTAATATTGTATAATTGAGCGCCACAATATTATCTGTTTTGTAATGTAGTTTCATGGTTTAAACTTTGTTTTTTTTACCTATTACATGAGTGTAGATAAAGTAGTGTATGAAACTGCACGTAATTAAGTATTCAAACACTCGTGTAATACAAATCTGAACCTCGCCTACGGCTCGGTTTATAAACACACTCGTGCATTAATTTGGTTGCCAAAACTATTATAATCTAAGTAGGTATATTTGTTATTTTCAAAAATATTAATATGGGAATAAAATGAAATGCCTTTATGAGATGATTTCGATTCCACGTGTTTATACATACATGCTACATATCTATATGTAATATTTTTTGTTCCCCCCCCTACTCTGGTATGCCACCATATTCAACATTCATTCTTTTTTATTCAACCTAAGCTAGTGCTTGTTTGCAGACCCACCTGATGGAAAGTAGTGAGGCAATCGAAGATGGTAAAGCACACTAGCTTATTAAAAGCCTATTTAATTCTTGTTTTAAGCCAACGAAACGAAAGCATACCGGACCGGCGGCGGCGCCCGGCGCGGCGCCGCACTGCTGCAACCGTTGTACTGTGGGCAAAGGTCTTTACCATCTTTTATTTGCCGAAGGTCGGAAGCCATTAACATTACCGGACCCATGTAATTATTGTGATTGAATATGTATACATTATGATTAAAGTTTTTTACAGGTTTATATTGTACCACATACCTACCTATGATCATCGTGTCTTCATTCTCTGTATGAAATTGATTTCACACACATGTATAACCGTAACTAGATCACTTCGAATGCAGTCTACAACACAACCAAGTTTTGATTTTGACTTTTTTGTAAGTATATCCATTCCCTCATGTATTTTCATATATTTATTTAGATTTCTATAAATATAATTCTTTCACGGCCACACACAGTGTTTTTCAAGTTCAAGATAATAAATTTCAAGAGTACACGCAAAACGTGTTTTTTTTTGTATCAAGCATACAAACTGCTCACAAGAGAAGGTTAGTAATTAAATTATACTCGAATAATTTGTAACGCCTCTTACAATTTGCGTGACTTTGTTTTACCTAAATGCGGTCATGAATTTCAGATCATTTTGCGTTACAATACCTAGTTACATAACGAATAGGTATTCAGTTTTAAACCGTTAACGATAAGCACATAAGTGTTCATGACCCTAATTATGACAAACGGACTGCAAACGGACTGATAGAAGACTGCTGTAGTGTAGTCTAAGGTTGAACCGTTTAACGTTGGATAATAAGGTAAAATCAATTAGTTACCTTGCGTAATTTCGAGTTGACATTTTCGCATTCACTAATCACTGTAGCCTTTTGGCAAATATTTACTTTTAACTCTTTTATTTATTTCTCTATCCTATAGTACAGCTTCTCCTACAGTGTCCCGGAGCTCGTGGGCTACCACTGGAGCTAACTTATTTTATAATGCTGGAATCACTAACTAAACTAGAACAAAGCTTAATATACCGCCATGGTCAAAAGTATTGAGCACCCATGATAAACTTCAGTTTTTAGGAAACATCGAATAGAAAACAAAACATTTTTTTTATGGTATTACCTATGTATTATTATAAATTTAATATTTGGCGGGTCCACTCTTTGCCTTGATTCAAAATCAAATTATTTATTTTAAATAGGCTGTCAAATTGTTTTTAAAAGCTACCACCGCAGCACAACGCGGCCTCAACTGAGAAGATCCGGCAAGAAACTCAGCGGGCTTGTCAGAAAAAACTGTTTAAATAAAATCTTTAAAAAAAAAAATCAAACCGACTTCAATATCACTGAAAAGTATAAAATAATTAAAATATTATTGAAGTTGGTGTTAGCTTACCGGCCGTGTATATTTGGCACCAACTTCAATAATATTTAAATTATTTTATACTTTTCAGTGATATTGAAGTCGGTTCGATTTTTGTTTAAAAAGATTTTATTTTAAACTTTTTAGTGATATTTTCATATATAAAGATTGAACCATCGAAAACCGTAAAATTATCTAGGTAGGTTATGATCACATTATCGTCTACATAGTTTTACATAATTCATGTTTCTTCAGAAAAAAATACCCGGTCGTAATGAAATTTGCATGGAAACATCATAGTAGTTTACACTCTCGAATAAAAAAATAATCATCGAAATCGGTTCATAATTGTCAGAGCAATGTAATGGAGAACATCAGTTTTATGGTTTTTACCAGATAAATTCCTCCACATCGTTCATGGTCCTCCAGGAAGTTCTTATCCGGTTGTAATAAAATTCATACAGATTCAATACAGTGGTTTCTTCTTTCGAATAAAAAAAGAATCATTGAAATTGGTAAATATTTGCCAGAGTTATGACCATTTTTGTCCGACCGAGCGAGTCCGAGCGACTAAAACGTCATCTATATAGGCTTTCCTGCAGCTCTCAGTGCGCAGTCACCATTCTTGTTTTTCAGGAACTACTTATTACTAAGCAATAATTTTTTTATGGGACCCAATTAACGGATTAAAGAATGGATGGAAGAAAGATTTTTTCAAATCGGTTCATAATTGCCGGAGTTATGCGCGAACATACATAGAAAAAAAAAATATATATACAGACGAATTGAGAACCTCCTCCTTTTTTGAAGTCGGTTAAAAATTAAATAACGTTTTTTCTGTTAAAATTAGATCAGCATCTGCGACAATTTTTTACTGTACAATGGTAATGCATAATTATTTGGTCTGAGTGTTGTTCCTAGAGAGTACGAGGTAAGTAAGTACTTCTTATTGGTAAACGGAATAGATTTTACAAATGGGGCCTAAAAAGTTGTCATTTTTGTCACGATTAAGAAACGTTCGACTCGATCTCTATATTTTTTTCTAACTTTGGCGCACTTACGAGGAAAACACAAATCTACTTCCAATGTCTTAATTCTTGCAGTTTACATTTGAATTCTTATTTTTTATTTAATTATGTAAACAAGGCAAACTGCTATTCGAACAGGCAACGTAAAATGACTAAGTATATATTGTAAGTAAAACGGCTACAATTTTATTTCCAATCACACCAGCCCTGCGGAGTACGACGCGCGGTGCGAAGTTTTAAGCATGTTATGACCGTTTACGTTAAGTTAATGTGAGGAATAGGCGTCACTTCTTACGGACTTCACGGCTTTTTTTCTAATGAAGGAAGAGCCAAAGCCAAGTGCGCGCCCGAGGTTGAGGTAGATAGGAGCGACGGGTTCAAGTTCATATTATCGAAGATAATTAGCTATTAAGTGTCTCAAATAAATTAAAATTTTTGATAAACGTCACAAGCAACGCGACAGAGACGCAGTTTTCTCACTGCGTTACGTGTCGCATTTCGTTTAAAATTAATTACCTACCTAAAGGTCGGGTCACGTTATCATGTTGCATAAAAATATTTTTAATGTAAGTATACATAACTTGTCAAGCTTATTAATAATTAAAGTTCTTTCTCGATAGATGATTTTCGTATTTTAAATAAAATGCAATACCACTGCATGTAAAGCCAACACGGACTAGACTTTTAAAATGTCCCATAGCTATATGAAGTACCTACGTAATATATTAATTAAGTGAAAAATATTAAAACGTATGGGAAAAGTGCTTCGTAATGTAAGACTATCTGTGCTGTGGGTACTGAAGATTAATGAGTTTTTTTTTTTAAATTGAATTTAGCTCATGAACCGACTTGCAAACATATACTTATTCCCCGGAAAGAGATTGTAGGTAATTGTAAGTAGGTAACTTACGGTACTTAGGTATAATTTTTGACTTTATACTGTTTTACTTTCAAATAAATATTTAAATATAAAATTATTGCTATAAAATACCTAAGTAGTGTTAGGTACTAAGGAATTGTGGAATCATTGTACTTAAAAGTTACAGTTCCAAGTTTTATGAAGCATTTGAATAATTTGATTGATTATACCGCTAAAAACCAGTCCAGTAGCGACTCTAGTGGGTAATAAGTATGTATTTTTTTTATTTGTTATACCAGTACCACACCGGTACTCATACCATATTAGATTTATAGGTATTACACCGTGCCAGTACCTGGAAACAAACTAGTAGTCGTTGTCGGACCCCCTTCGCCTGCGCCGGTTATAATTTGTTACTTCTAACCAACAATAAAAAAGCATGATCTCCATTTGCTGTATTATTTGAATATTATTCAAGGTATTATTTTTGTAAATTTGTAATTTTTTTTAATATTTTTGGAACTGTTATTTCAAATAATTTATTGAATAGCGTTGCAAAGTAACAATAATATTGTTAGTTCTCAATTCAAATAACATAGACAGATGTCAGTAGACGATCATTTCTTTTATAGTCGACTGAATTATTAACCATCGCAATACGGACCTTTTAGTTTTTGAAATCTCCGAGATAGTCGTCGTATCCTGCCGGACAGTTACAAAACCACGTTTATATTTCGCAGCGCGTCTGGTTACGTAAGCAGAAACGGTTGGCGACCGTTGGCCACCGCGACGCGAACTGCTACACCCAGCGATATTACTGATCAGTCTTTCACCATAGATCTTTAATTTTTTATGCCTTTGCATAGCATCGCTAATCAATCGTGTTTGATAGTACCTACCTATACATTTGGGGAAATATAATTGTCAGTTTTGGCAATAGTTACTTCTGCAGTTGGGTCCATGCATCGATCTAACGTTTATTTTTGGTCTACCGATTGATAATATGGATGTAAATTAGATTGGTTTCAGGGAATAGTTTCTATGATTATCATTGTATATTTTGTATACTACCTAGGGCAAGCATACGGCTCGCCTGATGGTAAGCAGACACCGCAGCCTATAGAGGCTAGCAACACCAAAAGAATCACTGCGCGTTGCCGACCCTTAAAACATTATATATTATTTAATCGTTAGATTTTAAGTGCCGCACTTACAAACACCAATTAGAATTAATGATCATTAATCCAGTTCTTGAAATCGGAAAATTTCGACACTCGCAGTCAATTAATACATTATAGATACTTTGAAAGTGAGTAGGTAGGTAGATATATCTATTATCTACTACTCAATAATCGAAAATAAGCTTAAACAGCCGTTTAAGCTTTTTTTCATTTCTTTGAATCTGATTATTCGACTCTAGGAGCCCCTAGAGTCGAATAATCAGATTCAAAGAAATGGCTTGGTTAGAATTAACGATAACTGACGTTTGTGAGTGCGGCAGTAGGTCTCTTGTGTCCTGTGATTTCACCAGCGCAGTGCCTGTCACAGCGGAACACCACCGCTATATTTACACAATGCTGCTTAGCAGCAGAATATCTGACACGGCAGTGGTAGGTACCTACCTGGACCTACCCTACCACCTAGTCATATTAATTAAGACGATGAGAGTGTGAACGGGAAGCGATGTAATGGATTATGGATGGTCCTCAGACCAAAATAATATTATAAGTAGTTGGGGCACACGGCATTAGTAGGTAAGTGAATGCAGCTAAATTAAGTAATAAATAGCAAAGTAATGACCACAGTGTAAATAATAATAATAAACCGCAGGGCAGCTTGTTAGTGCGGTGGTGGTGGAAACCGAAGGGGGGCCCCTTTCGGGGGGGGGGGGGGCAGGACTCTCAGCTCTGGCTTGCCTTAATTGGCCGTCCAGAGAGGAGTTGTTAGAGCTATATGCTCCAGGGGTGGAAGTTTTAAAGGGCATAACGCCGCGAGTAACTTCGGAGAAAGCGCAGCACACCTCTCGACACCCCTGAGTCACTCACACCGGTGTTGCTCCCTGTCGTCATCGGACGATCATTTGGGGACCCCATCTAGTGGGTGGCAAGCCACCACTTGCCACAAAATAATTATGAACGTAATTATGGCAAGTGACCCCGGCCTTTGCAATAACCCAGTCGCCAATCCACCAAATGCTCAACCCCATAAACCTAGAATTGTAGTCCTTACCACCTGCCACCTACCGAGGTCAACTGCTGTAATTTCATCATTGTGACAGTTGATCCCGGGAAGTGTTCTAACCACCATTTATTTCCTAAAAAGGGCCTCTGCGTGTTGGATCCGTCCCCACGCAAGCCTCTAAAATGACCGGGTATAACCCGTGATAAATACTTAAATAAACGATAATAATAATAAAAGAACCGAACGTTAAAAAAAAGCCCGAGAAAAATAATAATAATATACTAATTACGGCAAGTGACCCGTGGCCTTAATAATCGAAATAATCAGTGGCCTTTTGCGATAGCCCAGTGTTCAGCCCACTAAATGCTCACTCAAAAAAAATCTAGTAATCTTTCCACGTAAGGACGTGGACATTGTAAGGACAATAAGTCCCTACACCTGCCAGAGTCAACTGCTGTTCATATTTCCAGCCAACAGGGGCAACAGGCCTCTACGTGTTGGGTTCGTCACCACGCGAGCCTTTTATAAGTCCGGGTGTAAAAGCCCGAGAAAATAAAATAAAACAGTAAATAATAATAATGTCCTCCTGGCCGATATGACCACAGCAGCCAATCATTCACAAGATCAGCCATCTACGAGTAAAATATTATAGTGCAAAGTGCTTCCGTAGACACAACTGCACTCTGTATTCCTTTAAACGTCTCACAATCTGGGATGGGACGGAAGACCGACACCACCGGGGGAGAGGTCAGGCGCAGGACTGACTTTTTACATGCCCATCCGACGCTTGGATCAACTTATTTTACAGACAATCAGGTGATCGGCCTGCATTGTCTAAGCCTCTCCAGACCAGTATAATGTTTCCAGCTACAGTGCACTTAATACTAAAACTGCTGGTTTGTTTACTGATTTATATAGGTACCTACAATATATTTTTATCAAGACGTGAATTAACTTTGTTTGATAATAGCAGTGGATAATAGTTAGGAAAATTACGAATGAAATGATGAATAGCTGTTATGTTACTCGCGCCGGCGGCGGCGGCGTCGTAAACGTTTTCTACGTAACTATTGTGCAATTCTATTGACTTGGCAGCGATGTGCGTTCAAGAGGTATTTAACTTGACGAATAATATACATGACTATAAATGAACTCACAGTTGCACATGTGTGTAACTAAGATCGTATTTACAAAACCAAATGTTCTCATTACTATCAGCTAAGACAAATCTAACATCTCATCACGTGTATAATTTTTACTGACAACCAATGGCGTTTTAGGATGCAGGTTCTGCTAAAGAAATAGATAGAGGTATACCCTATTTTTCTTTACAAGATCAAATTCATAAGTAGTTATAATGATGTATAACTGTCCTTTTCTTTTTTTTATTCTCTTTTGATTCGATCTATTTTTTACTTTTTAAATTCCGATAGCAAAACATTGACACTGATAAAATTATGTTTGTGAGAAACAGATGCACATACTTACTATGTTGAAAAGAAAAAAATACATGAAATCGATTAAAAAAATACCGGTCAAGTGCGAGTCGGACTCGTGCACCGAGGGTTCCATACCATCTTTGGACGTATTAAAGTAATTTTACTATTCATGTAACACCTCAGATAGCAAAAAAAACAAGCCGCAAAACTAAGTTTGTTTGTTGAGATTTTTTAGGTTTACTAAAAAACTGTACTACAAATGAAGCCCTTTCATATGATAACCACTCGATATACTAGCCTCACTTTGAAATTTTTATGACCCATTTCGACCATCATTATAAAAAAAGTGAAAGAAAAAAATGTTTTTTCAATTGCGATGAGGTTGGACAAGTAGGATCTAAAACTATTAAAAGTTTCAAATCGATAGTATCAGTGGTTTCTGAAATATATAGGTGTGACAGACAGACAGACGAAGTCAGACCATATGGGTTCCTATTTTACCTTTTTGGTATGGAACCCTAAAAACAACAAGTCCACTGAGATTCTTGCCGGATCTTCTCAGTGGAGGCCGCGTTGTGTTTCGGTGGTGGTTTTTTCTATAAAATATGATAATTCGAAAGTGCTAATTTTGGCCTGTTTGAAATACTTAAACGATTTCATTGCAGAAAAAACATTTTTCAGCTTCCTGCAAAGTATACCTAAATGTACAAAATATTTACAAAAACAAACTGTAGTTTAATTCACTAATTTTATCAGTGAGATTTGCAATAATCGCAACACGATGTTAATTTATATTGATGTCCATCTACAAGACCCAATGACTTATTACCACGGGTTACAAGTTTTAGGTGGATAAAATCTTTTTAAAAAAAAATTGAACCGACTTCAATATCACTGAAAAGTATAAAATAATTTAAATATTATTGAAGTTGGTGTTAGCTTAACGGCTGTGTGTATTTGGCACCAACTTCAATAATATTTAAATTATTTTATACTTTTCAGTGATATTGAAGTCGGTTCAATTTTTTTTTTAAAAGATTTTATTTTAAACTTTTTAGTGATATTTTCATATATAAAGATTGAACCATCGAAAACCGTAAAATTATCTAGATAGGTTATGATCACATTATCGTCTACATAGTTTTACATAATTCATGTTTCTTCAGAAACTCAGAACCTATTTATCCGGTCGTAATGAAATTTGCATGGAATCATCATAGTAGTTTACTCTCTCGAATAAAAAAAGAATCATCGCAATCGGTTCATAATTGTCAGAGCAATGTAATGGAGAACATCAGTTTTATGGTTTTTACCAGATAAATTCCTCCACATCGTTCATGTTCCTCCAGGAAGTTCTTATCCGGTTGTAATAAAATTCATACAGATTTAATAAAGTGGTTTCTTCTTTCGATTAAAAAAAGAATCATTGAAATTGGTAAATATTTGCCAGAGTTATGACCATTTTTGTCCTTAAAAAGCGACATAAAGTCATCGATATAGGCTTTCCTGCAGCTCTCAGTGCGCAGTCACCATTCTTGTTTTTCAGGAACTAAGTACTTATTACTACGCAATAATTTTTTATGGGACCCAATCAATGGATTGAAGAATGGATGGAAGAAAGATTTTTTCAAATCGGTTCATAATTGACAGAGTTATGCGCGAACATACATAAAAAAAAAAATATATATACAGACGAATTGAGAACCTCCTCCTTTTTGAAGTCGGTTAAAAATGTTGCTCGCTATGGCCGGTCTATTCCTAAGTAGGTACTTTAATATCTTGGAGTACCTATGAACAATTTAATCAACATACTGGCTTTGATTATTATAATATTATTAAACTATTGCGAGCAAAGGAGGGCGGGCAGCAGTCCAGTTGCGCAAACATCGCCTTTATTTACGTTTTACTATTTACATTGTGTGTCTCTAAGTAGGTTCTTGATATTATATTCCACTTCCCCAGAAAATGTTACCAATAATGTAATGCAATATTAGTCAGCTAAGAATACTGTATACCTACTCACATCTCAGCCATGTCAATAAACAGACACTTCTTACATATTGGTAAATCTCTATGTATAATCAAATACATTCCAACGACGTCTTTATATCAAGGGGCATAGGATTGAAAACATCGTTCGCGGTTTGTGTGTATTTACAAACTTGTTATGGTCAGTTTCGTAAGCAAAATCTTGGCATTATCAGATTTTTTGTTTCGGTTTTACAAAGCAAAGATTGGCAATCTTGATACAGCGATAGTAATTACTGTTTTACAGGTTTAAAAAAGAATAAAACTTGACTATTCGGATACAAACAAACGCCTATCTGAATGCCTGTTAATACTGCTCTGTTTATCTATTATTTTTAAAACTGATCATAGGAGTGGTTATGGCCTGCACAAAAATGGTTGAATTGTTTTTATATGAATCAATTAATACCATGCCTGGCCCTCGGAGGCTCTGGCCGTAATTCAAACATTATAATGGTATTTTTTTATTTAAATATGGTACAGATAGATAAGAGTATTTGAATTTGGAATGTTACATACCGTAAAGACGTTTCAAATTAATTATGATATGATGCAACGGATAATCGTTTGAATATAATTTGCGTAGTTAAATTTAATGAAACTAACCGCCCCGAATACAAGCAAATACACAGTAATGTACTTAAGCGATAGCTATCAACATATTATGCCATTATAATACCTACGTAACTTACACCAGAGTAGATTAATTTCATAATATGGCCGGTGCAGTATTAGAAATGTGAACCGTCCAACTTTACGCAACTGTACCGTTAGCAGGTAACATGTATTATGTATATAATTACAGTATACATAATATATAGGTCGAGATTTACTGCCATAAGTCAAGATGATATTAGGATTCTAAAATTATAATAGTGATTTGCAATCTCAAATAGATAAAACTCCGGAGTGTGTGCACTGCAAAATATAAATAGGTCTAAGTGATTTGGTGCGATCTAGGCGAGGGAAATCGGTCGTGAGGTGCCTCGGAATGACAATCGATTTACTGCGACGAAAGTGTTGCAGATTCGATTACTAGCATCGATTTGATGACTTTCACTGAGTGCCGGTGACCGGCCTGACGTCGGCGTCGGGCGGCAGGCGACGTCATCGCTCGCAGACACTGATGGATGTCGCGTTCGATTGTTGATGTTTTTGTCATTCGATAAGTCATCTCGCTGTTAGTTCGCTTATCATATAAATCAACAGTAATTATTCACGTTTCTTATATCATCAACGACGGTTAGAAAATATATTGATATTTTGTAATAGTTATATTGTGAATGAACTTTCTTCTGTTTATCATCGAACACGCAATGGACACATGTATAGTTACAAAATCGAATTGAAAACGTCTGATGGTCACGTTGCTAATGCCGGAGTGAAATTAAAAGTTGAACCTTGAATAATAAAATTAGATTAGACGATTGCGATCACTATTTTCGATAATACGGCCATCATAGTGGCATGTGTAACAGGTATACTGGATAAACATCGAATTATTCTATCGATGTTATGTATATATACTACTCGTAGATAGTAATCGATGTTTGAGTGACCTAGCTGAGTCGATACCTGATTCTCATACAGGTTTAATTTGAATTTAGAATTCGTTTGGCACCTTTTATTACTTATATTGGCGAGTATCTCTATAAGTATACATAATGTATACTTGACACGGTGCGGAGCAAATCCTTTTAAGAGTAATTAATAAATTTTAAGATTGAAACTTCGCGACATTATAACCCAAATCATGAGACCTTCCCTGCCAGACAGTAACATGTCATTTTCAATGAAGAATATTCCCATAAAACGAGTTGAGTGTTGACGAAATCAAGCGGGTACCTACGCCTTTGTCTACAAGTTTTCTTGAATGAAAATCTAAACAAACATCAGTCATAATCGAATTATATATCTCATGAAGGAAGGCTATTTAAAAATTGGGACAGGGTTACTGAGGTAGTGTAAACAAAGAACGCTACCCCTATGTGGTTGTATAATTGAAATATCTTTTTATTTTGTTTAAATTTCCGCCCCTCGTTGATACCGTTATAATAATACAAAGAATTTCTTACTACTGTACTCCTGTAAGTAAGGATCTACTTACAGTGATCTGCACTCACCCCTCACATGCCTCTGGCAACCTCTGGTAAAACGCATGTTTTAAAAGTAGATATCAGAAGTCGGAAACTTATAAATACCACTTAAATAAAATAATGCATAAATACAATTACCCGTAGGGTGTTCGGGTAAAAATACCACCCTCCCGTTGGCCCGTTGGGTGTCCGTATAAGGCGACTAAGGGAAAGCAAGCAAGAAGACGGGCAGCAGCGTCTTCTATTAGATTAGGCACCTGCCACCTATACAACGATTTCCAAGTCGCCTGGCAAGCGTGGGTTTTATGGCTAACTCTCCCTTCTAAGGGGAGACCTTTGTAGCTGTGAACATCTTTCGGATGCTGTTGATGATGATTTAAAATACAATTTGCATCTCTATTTAAAAACATTTTAACCCTTCAAGCCGCGCGGCCATATTAGTTCCACCGCCGTATTAGAGCCGCTGTTCAATCTATGACTCGCAACCCAACCATGCCAAGCACTTGCAGATGAAATATTATAGTATCTATAATCGCGCTACTTGGACTGACCGCAATACAATTATGTTTTAACAGAATAGATATGCTTTTAGTTAATTTTTAAGTAATACAGAATCTACATATGTTTACTGTTTGATTGTACTTTGCGTACATTTCATTATTACAGCTCGAAAAGCGCCAAGTAATGGTCCTATTACATATTTTACTCTGTCAGTAAAGTTTTGACTAGGTAACAAAAATAAATTTTGGATAATATGTTTTATATGGAATCTGGTAGGTATATGTTCACATCTTAGAGCATTAAACCTATATTTTGATGCTCTAAGGTTCACGTGGAACTTGGTCTAAGACATCACGGCAGTGCCACAAATGTTCTGCACTCGCTACCTGCTTATTACTAGGTAGGTACACAAGTTTGGAAGATCTCTACCTACTGCTGAACATAGGCCTCTCCGTTACAGACCAATCACCTAATTGTCTGAAAAGTAAGGTAATCCATGAGTCACGTGGACATTTAAAGTCAGTCCTACGACTGTCCTCTCGCGGCCGTGTCGACCTGCGATCAGCCCTGCACTGCTGGTGTCTACGCAAGCACTTGTGCACTTTAATATCTCCCGCCTAGGTGGCTGATATTGTGAAATATTGGCCGCTGTGGATGTGGACAAACACCCTATATAAATAGGGCAGCAGGATATTTATTACATAACTTTTAAATTTGATAGGTACTAACGTAAGTTTCTGGTATCTATTGGAGGAAAATATTAAGCCTATTCGCTCTCTATTTTTCCCGATAGGTTCCATGAGCTTAGATAGGAACTTCCTTGTGACATCAACGGATTAGTACACAGAAAGAATGTCAATTCACAAATTAAGATGGATTGCTGAGATATCAACAGTTTGCTAGACGGTTCTAGTAGGCAATGCACCACTGTTACCGCTACTTGGAATTGTTCTGCTCTAAAAAGTATAAATCTTAACGTTCCAGCTGATTGATGGATTTGAAATATTTTGTAAATGCATACTGACGACACACTGAGACTGAGCTCTAATATATACAAATACAAGCCAACATTGGGCGAGGTAATGCCTGGTGGATCCCTTTGCAAATATACATGGGTAGATCATCTTATTAATGTAAACAAACATGAAAAATTAAGTGAAAATGTATGACATAAGTTTCAAAAAAAAATGTTACACCATACGCACAAATACAAGCGTCAGCCGCATGCTATTGTGGTTGTAATTATAAAATGAGCCCCAATGTAAGCAGATCTCACAATACATTCTAAGCTCCATTAAGGAATTGGAGCTGTACAGCTCTATAAAAACTGGTACATGATAATCGCCTTTTACGTTTTACTACCGTAATTGTATCTGCTGATTGCGGAGATTGTCCGGCGATTTCCCACGTCTTTTGCACTTTCAATTTAAAATATTTCGTCTAAAGTGTTACCAATGCTCTGCAACGCCAGTAGCTACGAATAACGACTATTTTCTTGGTTCTGAAGATTAAAATACGAGTGAAGAAATACATTTCGAAATTAATTTCGCTATGGTTTTAGTGGCAAATTTGAACAGCGCAGAGCGTGTAAAAAAGATAATAAATAATTACGTCGAATTCTGTTCCGTTAATAAACAAAGCCAATATATACTTATACTCGCAAGTAACGTAATCTGTCTTCCTTAGAACTTTCGAATTCTATGCTACTGTAAACTTTCACGAATAATCCATTGTAATCCATATCAAGATATTCAAATGCAGCAATACAATGCCTCATATTATTTTCTGATTAGAACAGATTACTTCGAAATTGAGTGTCGTTTCGAGCGACACATTTGGCACCATAAATAGTCTATGTCAAGAGTGCCCCGAAATTGATTAACCAACAACATTTTATGATTAATGATTTCACTCAAAACTTTCAGCTACGCAAAACCCAGTTCTGCTATGGTCCTTATTAAATTTAATTAATTGTATTGCTAATTTTGACCTACAAAGAATGCCTTCTGAGAATTTAGCGAGAGCCCGGACGACATTGATCGCCGTTGAAACAATGAAGCGTTTAAATCATCTCGCCGATTGGATCTGCCTCCATACATATCCATCTCTTTGCTTGACGCTTGACAGTTTGTGATTGTATTAGTCTTAGATCGAAGGTATTAGTCATGTATTGGTAGTATGGGGTTTATTTATAAAAAGCGTAGCTCGTTTAACGCATCCTTACTGAAGGGGATGGTAGTGATGTATTACACTTACGTTTTGCCTTCGGCGTCGGCCGCGGCTGCGAGTCATTTACATTTACCGGACGAAAACATTGTCGAAGTTCCAAGTTCTGGGCTACTACCGGGATGTTTCTATCAGGCCCACACATTCACAGCAGCTTTATTTACGACTATAGGGAAATCGAGGCAATCGGAATTATTGTACAAATATTCCCATTTATTTCCCACGTATTATTTATCATCATTTTGTAAGTAGTAGGTAGTAATATTTCTTATTGTTTCTTAGTTTTTAAAGAGAAAACATTTGATTTATTATAATTTTTGGATAATATAAACCTTTATTATAGTGGTTCTACGTGCAATAACCGGTGCTTTAGTTTTATATAAGCTAGGTACTTTTAAACAGAAAAATATGCCAGGTTTAATTAATAAGACATACATTTGTACTTGACCTCGTGCCTTTGACACAACGACCAATCGGTAACACTTAAGTTTTTTCATTTCAACTCATAATGTCAGTGACTTCGATGCCCATATAAATGAACAAATCGACCGGTTGGTATGGGTGCAACAAGAGTAGCGAAAATAACAGCCTGTCTATAACCTTTAATGAAGCACTGAAGGACAGACATGTCAATGAGTAAAACTATATTTGGAAACTTGTGCAGAATATGTGCCTCAATTGATCCGTACATGTCGTAACTAGTGCTACCAACCAATCGTAGGGTATTTCTGAATTGTGCGAAAATTATATCGACATAGCTTTGTGATACAATTGTGCGTTTAATATTAATTGGATTTATTTGGTTTAATGTAGGACCTACTATAGTAAAAATATAAGTAAAAATATATGCATGTTTTACTATCATTTATTTATTTTTAGCAGCCGATAGACGTCAACTGCTGAACAAAGGCCTCACTCTTAGAAGGGAGGGGTTGCCATAATCCCCTTGGCTTGGGGACCGCAGAAGATGAAGATAAATCCAAAAGAAAGACGCTGCTGCCCGTCTTTCCGTTCTCGCTTAGTCGCCTCTAACGACATCCAACGAGAGGAGATGGGGGGATGCAATTCTAACCCGGCACCCCACGGGCTTAATTGCGATATTGTGGGGGAATCTGCTGCTAACAGTTAGTTTATTCAAAAACTATTTGTCACACACAATTCATATCTATTAGTAAAACTAATAAAATATTGAATTGAATTTAATTATTTAGTTAAATAATGCTATGTCTCATGTGGGGCAAGGAGTCGTTACAGTATTAATATTTATTTTGATTACGTAATGTTAATTGATGCACAACAAATTTTAACAGAATTTTGTTTTGTGCGAACTCTGTGTAATGACTATCGTAGAAACACTGAAAAAATGCTCGTAGCTTAAAAGTTACCAGCCGTTACTATAAATAAACAATGTAGTCCTATAGATACGATAACATAGAACATTTATGAACGTACGACCATTCGAAGATAGCCCTGTTGGTCCATCAAAGTGACGGAAACGATGATGCAATTGCTAGTATCAAACTCCTGCACACTCTAACTAGTTCGAGTACCGCTTGTTGGACCGAAACAGACCGCTAGGGGCGTCCATCCACTACTGAGACATGGCATTCGTAGTGCTGGACTGTGATTAGTTGGTCAGGCTATGAGTTAAATATTACATAGATACACGGTATTGTTCCGCTAGGACTCATTGGTGTAAGACAAGCTTATGTAACATCCGATGCTACTGCAAGAGTAAATATGTACGTTTCACTACGTTGTTGTTTATAAGTAAAATATCAATACAAAAGTGGGTGGGTATCATATAGTCTGAGGGTCGATCCCAGTAATATCTAAATTCACTTCTAATAGCAGTATTATTGTAATGTTACTTTGTTTATCTATACTTATAATAAAACTGTAACAGGTTCAATTCTGTACATTGAAGATATTTTGAAAATTATATTTGGAGGGCATTCTATAAATAACCGATACCTACTGAGGCAGAAAATGTAATTTTTTTTAATTTTTGTCTGTCTGTCTGTCTGTCTGTATCACGGCTGAGCATCACGCCAAAACTACTGAATGGATTCAAATGAAACTTGGCATGATTTGAGATCTTACTACGAGGTAGGACATAGGATACTTTTTATCCCGTAATCTAGCACGGTTCTTTTGGGAGAGGGGATTAAAGTCAAAATGGGTACTTGGTTATACGCTTGGTCCGTTTTATCATTTTTTCCTTATAATATAATAAATATTAGTAAGGGAACACTCATAGAGAGTTGTTATCAAGGTTTTGTAATCGATCGGGTTAAGCAACGTTAGGTAAGGTCATTAAATAGATGGGTGACCGTTTAACGCCATTTGAACTAAACGGGTCCGTGCTTCGGAGAGCAAGTAAAAAGTGGGTCCCAGTTTTTAACCGACTATAGAAAAGGGGGTATAAAGGATATTATGTATTCGATGCGAATGTCTGTTATTAAAAGTTTAGTTAACGTAAAAATAGCGTAGGTGGAGCTGCGTGGGTCAGCTAGTTGTAATCTAAATATAAAGTGACAGCGGGTATTTAACTACGTATAGGTACCTACTGACGTCTCTAGCTCGTGTTATAGTGAGATTATAATAATACTGCTATAGAAGTGGTGGTAGTGGTAAGGCCCCAGCACGAGGTAACTAAAGCTATTGCTCCATCCACTGCACTGGGCCTGTACCATCACCTCTCTAATAGCAATATTATTTTCAGCTTATTTTCTCCATATAAAGTGACAGAGCTCTATACTACGTATATTGACGTCTCTATCTCATGTAAGATTATAATAATACTGCTAATAGAGGTGGTAGTAGGGACCTAGTTCGGTGTCGGTCTTAAAAATAAAAATAAGATAAGTGATCCTCCTCCACCTACGTTTACTCAAGGGTTATATTCCTAATAGCTTTTTTAGTAATTTATTTATAAATTAATTTTTAATCATGTGGAGACATTACCCATGAGAAAAGTAGGACCACATGCGGCCAAGCGTGTGTCAATGTCAAAATGAGCGTGACGTCCGTTAGTGCAACCGCAGCGCCAGGAAACACGTCATGGAGCCGGCATCGCCATGGCCGTTGAGCGTGGCTGCCAATGAACATATTTTTTTATTTACTTATAATATTTACATTGCTATATAATGAGCAGCTGTTTAATTACTAACAGGAGTACTGTGTCATACATACTTAACCGTCTAGTTCTTATTGTTACAAATGGACATTAACACGTTTAAACAACTCTAGAACAATCGATAGAAATATATGTAGTTATAAGATTTTCTTGAACAACTAATAAACAGTAGTTCTTTGAACTCATTCACGTCAATGCAAAATATAGTCATCCAATGAAACGTTAAGTCTTTATTGCTAACACGCTTATTATGCTCGTATTTTGATTTTGTAAAGTTTCTGCATAACTTGAGATATTCAATAACAAAATCTACGAATGTACAGTAGTCACAACGGATCTTTGTGTGTCTGAAGTAAGGTTTGGCCAATGGTGTTTGGAAAACCATTGCGCAACTATGAGACACAAAAATAGGCACTGCGCAGCGTCTTGCAGCCAACTTCAGACACACAAAGTACCGTTGTGACTACTATAGGTACTTACCTAGACTAGCCATTTTTAGTTAATTCTTCAGTAAATAATAATAAATACTGAAAAGAAATTGTAGTCCCATTCGGTAAATTTACCACAGTAAGATTTGCAATATTATAAGACGAAATTAGGCATAGATATTACTTTTAAAAATAAATTTCCTAAGTAAGTAGTTAAATGTCTGTGCCAACGCAAAAACTGTAACGTCAGTCCATAGTGTATGAAGAATATTTTATAATTCATATTTTATTAGCAGTTACTACACTTCTAATTGTTTAATCTGTATGTATGTTTATACCTAGAAGTTTCATTATGACAATTAAAAAGAAAGCCGTATAGCTGTTTTTACATGAGGTGCGGAAGAAATAGTAATCAGACAGTCGACAGACTAGACTACTGTTTATTTTTTATTCTATTGTATATATATGTAGATAATATCACATAGACAAAGCACATGATGTTAACTATAAACCAAATAAGCAGGGTTACAGTTTGTTACGATTCATTCATGAAAACTAAATATTAGCACGCGTCCCTGACACAATAAAGAAATGTTTACATAATATAAAATACAAGACAATGAACGCAGCAATACAAACAGACATGACAAATTCTAGTATTATCTTGATTGTATATAAAGAATGCTAATAATTAACATAGTGATTGGTAGTAATAAACCGAACACTTGAGACTGGCTTGGTATCTATCCGGCGCCTAACGACATGCAAAGTGGACCGTTTCGGTCTAGTCTACCATAGCTTTAAACCATTTAACGACATTAGATACATAGATTGATAGATAATTCAATTACAGATTTCAATAGAAAAGATAGTTAAGTAAATATAGATTAATTTATGCAACAATGGGCCGTATCGCTAATCTTCTTTCTTCGATCTTATCCAGGCGAACTTTGGATGTACAGGAAAATAATATTTTACATAAAATATTTTTGGAAAAAATATTGAACCGACTTCAATAACACTGAAAAGTATAAAATAATTAAATTTTATAGAAGTTGGTGTTAGCGTACCTGCTGTGTATATTCTGCACCAACTTCAATAATATTTAAATTATTTTATACTTTTCAGTGTTATTGAAGTCGGCTCAATTTTTTTTTAAATATTTTATTATTAACTTTTTAGTGATATTTTTCAATCAAAGCTTGAACTATCGAATACGGTAAAGTGATCTAGATAGATTATGTCACATTATTTTCTACATAGTTTTACATAGTTCATGTTTCTTCAGAAACGATTTATCCGGTCGTAATGAAATTTGCATGGAATCATCATAGTAGTTTAATCTCTCAAATAAAAAAAGAATCATCGAAATCGGTTCATATATTTGTCAGAGTAATGTAATGTAAGGTTTTTACCAGATAAATTCATTCACATAGTTCATGGTCCTCCAGGAAGTTCTTATCCGTTTGTGGTAAAATTCATACAGATTCATTACAGTGATTCCTTCTTTCGAATAAAAAAAGAATCATCAAAATCGGTATATATTTGCCAGAGTTATGACCATTTTTGTCCTTAAAAACCGAAATAAAGTCATCTTATAGGCCTTCCTGCAGTTTTCCTGCGCAGTCGTCATTCTTGTTTTTTCAGGAACTACTTATTCGTAAGCGATAATTTTTTTATGGGACCCAATCAACGGATTGAAGAATGGATGGAAGGAAGATTTTTTCAAATCGGTTCATAATTGCCAGAGTTATGTGGGAACATACATAAAAAAATATATATATACAGACGAATTGAGAACCTCCTCCTTTTTGAAGTCGGTTAAAAATATAAAACTAACAGCGAATGGAGGGTGCACTCATATGTATTACATAAATACAAACTAATTTCAATTAGCACAAATATGAGTATATCCATATCATTATCATCATCATCATCATTAGCAGCCGAAAGACGTCCACTGCTGAATAATAGCCTCCCCCTTAGAAGGGAGGGGTTGCCATAAACCCCACGCTTGGCAGGCGGCTTGGGGATCGCAGTAGGTATAGGTGGAAGATAAATCCAAAAAAAAGACGCTGCTGCCCGTCTTCCTGTACTCGCTTAGTCGCCTCTTACAACACCCAACGAGAGGTGATGGGGGATGCAATTCTAACCCGGCACCCCACGGGTATCTATATATGTATATCAAAATACGTAAAATCATTACACAGCATAAAACAAAATCGCTTCCGCTGTTTGTACGCTTAGATCGTTTAAACTACGCAGCGGATTTTAATGTAGTTTCCAGCTATAGTTAGACTGATTCAACAGGGAGGTTTATAAGTAAGCTGCGCAAGTCAGCTGCCCGCACTCATATCGATAGCCTCTAGGTTATCCAAAATCGTTTCCTCCGACATGCCGTCGGTGCCCCGTGGTACATGCGGAACGTAGACTTGCATTCCGACTTCGATTTAGATCCCCTTCGAAAGTTTTTCAAAGAAGCGTCGAAACGCTACTTCGAAAGCGCGTCTCAGCACCCTAACCGTTTAATCCGCGCCGCCGCCGATTATGCTCCTAGTCCTTCAGACTCGCGCCGCCGTCCGCGTCACGTATTGATAGATCCCCCAGACCCAACATCGGCCCTATTGGACCATGGCATTGAGCCTGCCCCTCCCCGATAACCGTATGCTACACTATCAAACAGACACCGGTCTCACCGGCGAGGCCGAAGGGTCGTACGTATGCGACCTCAACGACGAGCATCACCCCACTGAGTTTCTTGCCGGTTCTTCTCAGTGGGGGCGCGTTGTGAACCGGTGGTAAAATCAGCCCTCTCTAAGCGACAGCCCAAGCCGATGCCGTGCCTCCCTGAGGTGCCCTTGAGCTCGTCGCTACTTCTGCCGCTAAGGCTAGAGTGCTTTAAGCGCTCGCCTCCTATTGTCCGATGAAGCTGTAATGGCCATCTGCGCACAAAAGCGATTGTCCTCCCCAAAAAAAAAAGCTACTAATACTATAAATTAAAACAAAAACAGTAGGTAAAGCTAGTACTAGTAGTACTAATATCTAAATATTATACAAATACCGATGTACTATTATAATTATGCAATATAAATTAATTCAGAAACTACTAACGATTGCTGTTAAATGGGTCACAAGTTCACAGCAGTTTCGTAAATTGATAATAATTTGGGACAGATGTACGGCACAATAACTTATTTCGATGATAGACCATTTGCGCAAACACCGGACTATGCAAACGAACTAGTTATGTTAATTTTATACTTTGGCGTTCTTATTACAATTTATAGCTGTTGAGTTACCATTTTATTACACGCTTCTCACAAAATGTATGTAGTTACCTATGTTATTAGGTGTATATTGCTATGCTATTATTATAACGATAGTATATATGTAAATTAAAGTTTAACTGTAGAAGAGAAGATATCAATAGATTATTTTAATTGTTATTTTTAGGCAGCATGTTCATTTTATACATAAACAAACATTTACAGCGGAAAAATATTCTGTAGGAATAAATTACTGGGGGTGAACTTATACTAATACTAAAGCCATACTCGTATAGGTACGACCAGCATATGCTTAAGAAGATAACTCAGAAGTTAAGTAGTCAGTGTTGTTTTAAAAGTCAAACTAGTTACGTGTTAACTTTGGTCAGTAACCTTCCATAAAATGCACGTTACTCAACGCGAAAAAAAAAATCATATTCATCGAAGGTCGATTTAGTATCGATACCTACTGGACGTGATATTATCGTGAAAATTTTCGACTTGTGGACGTAATTGACAATTGTATTAAGAAGTACCGATAGTACTAAAGGGTACGCAATTAGCAATGTAGATAGATACCTGTAGCATTTGTTTTAGTCTAATTAAAGGTTATTAAATAAATACACTTACATAGTTGTTCTGCTTTCTTTCTTTGTTAAATTACATATTATTTTAAAAATATATCGATAAATGTAAATATTTACAGTTTATTTACAAATATGTATACTTAAACTAGGTAAAAAACTTCCTCCAAGTCACAAAATATAGAGAGTATCCAAGTTGTCACCGCACTGGGAGGGAAGGGTACCTAAAAGCATAAAAGACTGGCGGCATTACCCCTTTGTATAGCCACGCTTATACGTTGGCAGAAAAAGCTACCAGCCCGACAGTTGCAGATTATATTTTTATTGTTTAAAAACACAGTAAGTAATTAGTAAATACTTACACAAAAAAGTTTACAATAAAATGCAAAATTATGTTTTAACATTAATGACGTGTTTTTTAACACAAAAATAATTCTAGTACATATAGGTACATATCACAATACATACATAGATTTAGTACATACATAATAGTATTATAATAAAATAAAAATATTCCAATAGGTACATGCAGGCCGCTTTTTATTCGAAATCATCCCATGACTACTTGGTACCTACTGAAATCGCAATGTATGATTGCGACGTAAAAGTCCGAATTGTTTCGCGTTATTTTATTTTTATCCCCATTTCAAGGGCAGTTGGGTCAGCGTTAACTTGTGAAGGGATATTTTATATGTAGCTAATGAGTACATTGCGACGTTTTTGCGGTAATGAAATAATTGCAAAATTGTATGCATACTCGGATATCTAAAGACCCACTTGCACCGCTGCCGAGAATATAACGAAATAAGATAAATAAAGAATCTGAATCTGAATCAGTATCATGTATGTACATACTTAGCTCAGTGCAGCACAAATTGTCACCAACTTCTTTTACGGTGCACGTTCCTGCAGCCGATCTATATGGAGACCTACATGAAGGAAGAGTTTTAGCCGTAGGGTGTCCTGTACTGCAAGTTTCGAGGAAGCCTGCGGGACAACCTTGACCAGCGTAACACGTCGCGCCTTAATGTGCACTTAGTAAAGTATGTTTCTCACAGTGTGAACCTCTGAGGGATTTCGAAGTCGCGGTGGACCGAAAAACGATGGTGCGATGAGCTGCTTTTGTTTTTTAGGGCCTGAACAAAAATAGGGCAGAATAGAAAATTGAAGTATAGGCATCAGCCTAGATTTATGCTAGTTGTAAGGTTTTTATGTCTGAAACGTACATGTAGCCTAGTTATAAATAACTCTTCTCAAGTAATAGCATACTATTGTAGTACTTCAAAAAAAGCCTACTGATAAGTATTTCATAAATAATAATCTTATTTTGAAGTAATCGTTTTATGTTACAATATTCACAATACGAAATCCGCTGTTTGACATTTCCGTAAATATATGACTAGAGATCCGTCCTGAGGACCCGTCTCTGATTTTCCTGGTATTTTTAAGATTAACATCATAATATAGGTACCGAAAACCGCATCAAAATAACCATTGATCCAAGTAGTATTTAAAAATTAAATTATTGTTCTCAGTTGTCTATTCCATAGTGGCCGCTCTACAAAAGTAGTAAGTATTGTTTAATATAAACAGTAATCTTTGTTCGTTTACTTCTTCCAAAATCTGAATCCAGATTTTGGAAGAAGTAATATAAACGTATTTTTTAATCTTAGATGAAATAGCCTTTTACGTCTAATAGGTTAAAATATATAAGTTCTCAAATATTTTTAATCTTTTTTATACAACCAAGGTGGCAAACAAACATGCGGCCCGCCTGATGGTAAGCAGTCACCACAGCCTTAGGATGCTAGCAGCACCAGAAAAATAACGAGCGTGTGGCCGACCTTAAAGACATTAGATATTAATCTTTGGTGATATTAATATTAATCTTTGGTGACATTAGATATTAATGATCTGATATTAAGTCTTTGGTGTCCGGTAATTTCACCAGCTACAGTCCCCGTCGCGTCGGAACACAGCAATATTTACACACTGCTGCTTGGCAGCAGAATATCTGACACTGCGGTGGTACCTACCAGGACCCAATCTAAATCCTAAAATATAACCTAGTAATATCACAAGTAGTTACCTATCTATTCTGACTTATCTACTCTATGACCTCTTGACAACGTGTCGGGCATTTCCAATTTGTAAAAATAAAAGAAATATTCTATTACGACATTTTCTATTTAGCGGTCAGCGAGGACGCTGCCGATGCCGGTGTGACCAATCGGATGGCGTCAACTATGATAATCAGAATCATAGACAAGTTGAATATTTTTAACGCAAGACTTGCATACGACTATGTATCTAAGGGACAACTGCACGTAAAATTTGTTACAGCTACGATAGTTTGGTATTTAATTACAATTATAAACCACTCATAGGGACCATGAAAGACGACTTGGGATGGCAGTTTAGGTGATACCTAGGTAATACAATAGAAAGAAGACGGGCCTTCTTGTTTTCCCTTAGTCGCCTTTTACGGACACCCAACGGGAGGGTGCCATTCTTACCCGGACACACATTACTTTACTTAAAACATCTTTACTTCTCACGTTATTATTAATTTTAAGTTACGAAATAATTCAATTATGTAAGTCTAGGTATTTACATTTTATTTATTAAATACTAAGTAAAAAACTTAAGTTTTCAAACACCAGTCAGCGTAAATGCCGACACTTGATTGGTAGCCCCCATGAAGCTGTAGGGTAAAAGGTAGCTCCTTTGCGGCACTAATAAAAATTATTGACGCGCTAGGTTGTCATACCAACCCAATGTCTTCACATCAAATCAGTACAGTGTGTTTTCGCGCCAAGCAACGTAGAAAAGTTCACTTTGAAAGGTAATTTTGATTGAACTTTATAATAATTTATGACAAAAAAATGTTTTTTGAAGTGAAACTTCTTATGCGACTTCCAAAAATGTTATCACATAACGCGTCAAACGTTAAATGAAGCACCTTAACGCGTTAAGTGATAGGTGTTAAACGATAGGCGGTATGCGTAAATTTGTTAAGGTTATGAAAGCGCTCATGTGACGCCGTCACTGAGTGAGTGGGTGAGTGGGTTTCAGTGGGTTTCGATGGGTTTCGGTGGGTTTCGGTGGGTTTCGGTGGGTGTCGGTGGGTGTCGGTGGGTTTCGGTGGGTTTCGGTGGGTTTCGGTGGGTTTCGGTGGGTTTCGGTGGGTTTCGGTGGGTGTCGGTGGGTGTCGGTGGGTTTCGGTGGGTTTCGGTGGGTTTCGGTGGGTTTCGGTGGGTGTCGGTCGGTTTCGGTGGGTATCGGTGGGTTCCGGTGGGTGTCGGTGGGTGTCGGTGGGTTTCGGTGGGTTTCGGTGGGTTTCGGTGGGTGTCGGTGGGTTTCGGTGGGTTTCGGTGGGTGTCGGTGGGTGTCGGTGGGTTTCGGTGGGTTTCGGTGGGTTTCGGTGGGTGTCGGTGGGTTTCGGTGGGTGTCGGAGGGTTTCGGTGGGTGTCGGTGGGTTTCGGTGGGTGTCGGTGTGTGTCGGTGGGTTTCGGTGGGTTTCGGTGGGTGTCGGTGGGTGTCGGTGGGTTTCGGTGGGTTTCAACGGTGGGTGACAATGGGCTTGGGACGGTGTACCCTGGGCACCGGGTAATTTCTCTCCACTCCTCGGGGTGGACAGATGTTGCTCGGTGGCGAACGAAGCCTTAGGGGGGGGCGCCGAACTGCTGTTCCCGATTAGGACACGTCGGTTGAGCGGCAGCGAGGCGCGGGGGGGATGTAGGGCCGAAAGGCCACGTAGGGCGGGGGCGCCACTACCGCTGTTCCCGATGGACACGCACGTCGGTTGAGCGCGGTGGTGGTGCGGGGGGGAGTCGGGCCGAAAGGCCTTAGGGCGGGGTCACCGCAGCAACCGCACTGCCGGGGTATGGGCGCCGGCAGGCGGCAGTACCTGGGGTATGGGACCCGGTAGCTCGGTGCAATTGGGGGGGGGGGGGGGTAGGGCCGAAAGGCTATAGGGTGAGTCGTCACTGTGGTCGCCCTTGGTACTTCTCTGTTGAGCAGAGTGGACTGGAGGGCACCACATGTGACATCGGGGGGGAGAGCCTGGAGAGGCTCCGGCTTTCGAGCCGTTGGAGGGTTTGGCGCAAGCCGAACGGCCGCTGGCGGGAACCGGATGAAGTACTACGTACGTTCCCGGGGCCCGCCACTATAGCGGAGGTGCTGGAAGGCCCGATGGTGGTTTAGTCGGTAAGAGTCCGACATAACCCGCGCATGGTAGGCGTCGTGTGCGTGTATCCATGAGGATTCCACCATCGCTAAAAAAAAAAAAAAAAGAGTTCGGTGGGGTACGGTGGGGTTCGGTGGGTTTCGGTGGGGTTCGGTGGGGTTCGTTGGGGTTCGTTGGGTTTCGGTGGGGTTCGGTGGGTTTCGGTGGGTTTCGGTGGGTTTCGGTGGGTTTCGGTGGGGTTCGGTGGGGTTCGGTGGGGTTCGGTGGGGATTCGGTGGGGTTCAGTGGGGTTCGGTGGGGTTCGGTGGGGTACGGTGGGGTTCGGTGGATTTCGGTGGGTTTCGGTGGGGTTCGGTGGGGTTCGGTGGGGTTCGGTGGGATTCGGTGGGGTTCGGTGGGGTTCGGTGGGGTTCGGTGGGGTTCGGTGGGGTTCGGTGGGGTTCGGTGGGGTTCGGTGGGGTTCGGTGGGTTTCGGTGGGTTTCGGTGGGTTTCGGTGGGTTTCGGTGGGTTTCGGTGGGGTTCGGTGGGGTTCGGTGGGGTTCGGTTGTGTTCAGATCGAGGCGTGGGTACTGGCTAGGGTGTACGAGTGGTCGGCGCGGCGTAGGGCGCTCAATGCGCCCCCCGCCGCGTAGGAGCGGGAGGCCGTTCGGCGGGAGGCGAGGGCCGCAATCGTCCATCATTGGACCGAGGACCTCGCCTCTGCCACCTTCGGCCGCCGAACGTTGGACGCGCTCGGGCCAGTCCTTCAGGGATGGCTCGAGCGGCCCCACGGCTTCCTCTCGTTCCGTCTGGTGCAGGTGCTGACCGGGCATGGTTGCTTCGGGTCGTACCTGCATCGGATTGGGAGGGAGGAGGCCGCCGCGTGCCATGACTGCGGCGCGGCGGAGGACTCGGCACAGCACACCCTCGAGGTGTGCCCGGCCTGGTCTGAGCTGCGCCGCGGCCTGACTGCGGTGGTGGGGCCGGACCTCTCGCTGCCCGGCGTAGTTCTGTCCATGCTGGGGGGCGAGGCGGCCTGGTCGGCGGTCGCCTCTTTCTGCGAGGACGTGATCTCGCAGAAAGAGGCTGCGGAGCGCGCGCGGGAGGACGATCCCCTCGCGGCGCCGCTCCGCAGGCGGAGAAGGGGAAGAGTGAGACGGCTGTACGATCAGCGTCTCCTCCTCCCCGGTGGTGAATAGCGGGAGACTGCCGCGGGGGCGCCTTCTCCTGCACTGCACTATTCACCACCACCGTCGGCGGGAATGACCGAGCACTCGCGGTCATTTCCGGGCCCCTCGTACGGAGGGGCGTGCGGGCCCCGCTGTAAAAGCGGGCGGTCGTCGGCGGGGGACTGGATGATAAGGCTCTGCCAGTTTCCCAGTTCCCCTCCATGAAGACGATGCGGGAGTGCCGCTGGGTCGTTTAGTGGGTATACCCGGGCTAGCCGGGGGAGTCCCACATAACCCTCTCGTCCCCCAACGAGAGGGTATGCGTAACGCATTTTTCCCAGCGTCAACAAAAAAAAAAAAAAAGGGTTCGGTTGTGTTCGGTTGGGTTCGGTTGGGTTCGGTTGAGTTCGGTTGAGTTGAGTTACTGTGTATGTGTGTGTGTGTGTGTGTGTGTGTGTGAGTGAGTGAGTGAGTGAGGGACCGACCGACCGATCGACTGAGTGAGAATGAAGTTTCACTTCTTCCGCGCGGAGGGACTCCACGCACGCACTTTTTTTTTTTATCTTCTACCACATACATATCAAAAAACTAACTATATAAAGTAGTTTAAGTGTGTTTGGGGTGGACTGGAGCTTAAACTAGAGAAAACCCTGTATTTCAGGTCTCCAGGATTCTCACCCGCGGTGTGTGTGGATGTATGTGTGGATGTTTGTGTGTTTGTGTATGTGTGTGTGTGTGTGTATTGGTGTGTATATGCTGATAGAGGTACTCAACTTATGACTGTAATGAGAGATTCGGTTTCCATATAAGTAAGGTTTTGTAAATAGCTTAGAATGATAGATTTATGTACATTTGTATGAGGTTTTAGGAAAAATGTTTAGTTTAGAATTTAATTTATTATATAAATAGGGTGCAAGAAAGCAAGACTGTCGTCTAAAGAAATCAGTATTTATAAATTATTTCTGCATATTTTAACTTACAGTAAGTATGTCTAAAATAGCTTCCCTGCCCTGATGCAAAAAAGGGATATAAAGGGATATAAATTAAAAGTTTAACGCCTATAGGTATGGCTGGCAAAATCTTAGGGGTGCTCTCAGACGACTGGGTGGATATAAATACGTTTTTTTACTAAACTGATTTAATCGGTACGAATATTATCGGTTTGATGATCTTTTTATTCGTTTATTATCTCGAGGGTTTTTAATATATTCAATTCATACGTGTGGTGATCGCATCGCGCATCCTAACCAGATGATAACTTCCTATAAAAAATAATGAAAGAATACATTGATGAGGTTGATTACCCTTATTGAGAGTAGAGAAGTTAACGAAGTCAATAATACCTATATGTTATAATCTAGGTTCATATACTTACCTAGTACTTAACATTTAATAAAAAAAACTTTTATTTTTCTAAGGGAGGTCTACATTTCTCCATTGTTCCGTGTTATCCTTCACTAGACACTAATAACCATTGTTAAAAAAGAAACTCATTAAACATTTGAAATTATATTAATTTTCGGGCAATTTAAATTAATTTACTTCTTTGTTCACAACACGGTAATATAATGTGAACTGAAATAAAGAACCGTTAATTAACTGCCTTTATTTTTCTTGTGTCATTGTTCAACCTTCAAAAACAGTTCATGTTTGAGGAAGCCGGCGGCAACCTTCTGTCACCCATTCGAACTTTTCTATTATCTAACGAGCGTTGAGGCCAATTTTATATGTAATTTAATTTCACGGCAATTGTAATTTTGGAGTTGCCAAACTTCCTATTGTGCACTTTGCAACAGCAATTTCATCCGAGGTTAAGAAAATTAATTCCGAAAAATTATTATGCATTGAAAAAACTTACTGAAGCCGAAAGCATTCAGTTAAACATTCATGAACGTTGCTACTCGTTTTTTGATCGCAACATGCGCTCTTGACCTTGTACCCAAAGTTGACTGAACTGTACTAGACGGAATTGGGACTGAGGGAAGAAAAAAAACTATATCAATAAGTCGATGCTAAGAGGTATATGTTACGCAGGTAATCTATACGTTGCACTATGAAAACACGTACCTACCTAGTTATATAGAGTTACACCCGCAATGTATTGTTATAGCCGCACTAATATTTAATTAAAAAATGTAGGTACCTTTAGCTTTACATCCGGGATGTGTAAAAGTATGCCAATGGCGTATTAATCATGATCGGAGTCGGATTCCCGTAATAATTTAAACGGCACAGCCTTGCGACCAGTGTTCTCGTTACATAGCCTTCAGGATCGAGCAATGCCCCCATTGGTCTCACTTCGAATGTGGACCAACGAGGTTTTTCCTTTCTGTTTAATTGTCACGTCCGTAAAGCCGCAAAGTGGCCGGGTTAGCGGGCTATTGTCACATTGCCTTCAGGGACGCGAGGCTTTGATATGCCGCGTCAAAGAAACGTTTCCAACAAAGGGTGATTGTTTTGGTTTTATAGATTCACTACCTATGAACCTATGGTAGGATTAGGCCTACTTAGTGAAATTTGGGTAACGGTCTTCAAATTATAATAGTATGGGTATTCGCGAAATTGCAACGCTTAGGTATTCCAATGACAGGTAAAAAACATGTGATGAACTGGACTTTTTAGTTACGTAAAATATATTTTTACGAATTTAAATAATGAATTCACAATGTCTTTTTCAACATTCTAAATCGCTCATGACCTTTACACAGTAAACTTATTCATTTAAAACACGACAAACAAAAATTGAAATGCAATAAAACGCCCGTGTTTTAGGTCCAAGTCTACGTAAGGTAAAAACAACCTGCCTACGTGAATAGCGACTATGACCTTGGCAGTTAAAGAATTGGATATGAAAACCGAGCCAGGTCCATATCTCGCGGCCTCATGTCGGCCTCGATGGGAGATACCGAATTTTACCCGTAGTGGTACTCACTCGACCGTACCGGCGCGGCGGCAGCGGGAACGTTCAGCGCTTGTTATATTAAAACTTACAGCAGACCTATCCTATTAGATCGGTGTATTTATGACGTAGTTTTCTTACGTGGAAACGTCTTTGACGGAAAATCAAGTTTCTGATTTTGTTGTTTGGCCAATCTTACCATAAAACATGAATCTTTAAAGCGATTATTTCGACACGAAAAGAAGAAGATTAAGTTTCTACGGAAATCTACATCATTGTGACGTATTACTGTACACCAATATCTCATGAGTTGTATGCTTTGTATTACCACAGTCTATAAACCAATACAGTCGTCCGACGAAGCCGTCTAGACAGGGCAATCGTGCGGGGTGTGAGGTGTGAGACGCGGGTAGGCGCGCCCGAGCTGCGTACGCTGCTGCCGCCCGAATTAGTTAGTAGCTCGGGACATAACTTTCAGGGCTTACGCGTATTTGTTTTAATTAACCGACTTCAAAAAAGGAGGTTCTCAATTCGTCGTGTATGTATTTTTTTTAATCTGTTATAGTGGTTTATACTACCTGTGCTGTGTGAGAGAGATATTATTTTACACATTTTCAATTCCAAAACAACGGATTTTCTTTTAAAAAAAAATGTTATTGGTGTCATTTTCGAGGTTTCTCGGGGTGCTGATTACGAAAATGGCATCCATTTTCAAATCCAAAATGGCGGATGTGTTCTTTTTCAAAAATATGTTATTGGTATCATTTTCGAGGTTTCTCGGGGTGCTGATTACGAAAATGGCATCCATTTTCAAGTCCAAAATGGCGAATGTTTTCTTTTTTCAAAAATATGTTATTGGTGTCATTTTCGAGGTTTCTCGGGGTGCTGATTACGAAAATGGCATCCATTTTCAAATCCAAAATGGCGGATGTTTTCTTTTTTCAAAAATATGTTATTGGTGTCATTTTCGAGGTTTCTTGGGGTGCTGATTACGAAAATGGCATCCATTTTCAAATCCAAAATGGCGGATTTTTTCTTTTTTCAAAAAAATGTTATTGGTGTCATTTTCGAGGTTTCTCGGGGTACTGGTAACGAAAATGACTTCCATTTTAAAATCGAAAATGACTGACATATTTTATACATTCATTAACAGAAATTTGAAATCCAGTAAATATACAAACCGACAATATTTTTCAGTTGGCCAATGGTGTTTTAAACGATTTGGAAATTTATTCATTAATTACAATATATTACATAACATTGTAAAACTCTATTTGAATTTGTCTCCACGAAATGCCTTTTTGTATTTATTACTATGAAGAACTTCAATGAATAAAGTAAATATAAACAAAGAAATAATTACCATCCGCTAATAGAAATATACTTTATTTACTGCCGCACCTGCAAACCTCAATTAAATTTAATTACAATTAAGTCATTTTTTGAAATTGTATTATTTCGACACTTGAAGCCAATTAATATACCATGACCCATGATGACTATGACCAAATATGTAATAAAATAATATTTTAAGTAAATTATAAAAACAAACTGTGACAACCCTACGTGCTACGGAGTGCGCCATGCGGTGTCGGCTTTTACTCAAACATCAAAGGCGTCGAACTACTGTACTAGTTTATATACTGTGGTATTACGTTACGGGGGTAGCAGTGCGTTATTTTGGACTTCTTCCCCACGGTTTTTTCCTCGTACTGTGTTGACGGGACGTAAGTACCAGTGTACTCTTCCGAGTCCCTCTAGCTAGAGGCTGCTCACCTTCCGGCGAACCCTTTTGCGTTCGTGAACAGAGCACGCTACTTACATCGAACTTTGGGGCGCGCGAATGAGTCAAAGCGTTACTATTTGGTCAAGTAGGACGTTTTAAGAACCTAATAATTCAGCATCTTCGGGTCTGATAAAAGCAAATTCTTAAATGTCTGCTGATAATGCTTTCTACACTTTCTACATTCCAGTTTTCGGTAACATTAGCGGAGTTGCGGATAGTTGCTAACTATGTGACAAATCAAGGTGACTAGGAAACGATTCGCAATCAGTGGATACCAAGCACTCAAGACTGCACAGTCTTTTGATCCAGTTGTAATTAGTGTTTTTACTTGGTTAACTTTTAAAATCACAACTAAATTTAAAGGTTAAGAAAAGGACTGGACATTTACAATACAATGCCGATCGATCTAAATTGTTTTGGTGTTTCCAGGCAGGGTTTGTTACACAAACACAAACACAAACACAGGTTACACAAACTGATAATTAATACAGTGGTGATAGTAAGGCCTGATAAATTGTGGTGACCTTCGCATCGCGAAAGCTATGTTGACACATTGTTTTTTTTTACACTTCCACTTACACTTCACGTTATTCAGAGTTTTTTTTAATGGTAAGCAGTCATCGTAGCCAGCAACACCAAATAGTGGGTGACCGACCCTTAAGACATTAGATGTTGTCTTTTGTGTCCGGTAATATCACCAGCTACAGTGTTCTTCACACCGGAACACAGCAAAGTTTACCCACTGCTGCTGGGCGGCAGAATATCTGACACTGTGGTGGTACCGACCTGGACGGTTGCTTGCACAAGCACCTACCATCTAGTAGTACTTATGTAGTGTTTGTAGTACAAAGGACCCTAGGACTTACCAAATGATTTGACAAATTTGTGTTACCTAAAAACTAAGTTTCTTCAAGTCGCTTACAGAAAATTTTCACAGAACATAACAGTCATTTTATATTGCGGTTAACGAGTGTGTGGTTTGTAGTACCTCCGGTATAATATAAGATGATAGGCTTGGTTTACACCGCGTCTAGACTTCCTATCTTATGTAAGCAGCGTTTTAGTTGGTCGGCGTTATTTATACCAACGGAACACTTTGCATATTACTAAAAGCTATTAGTTATAACTCATAATCAATGCTGGTTTCGCGGCCAGCTGTTGACTACTTTCTTTCTAATAAGATGCTTAATGGTACTGTACGTAATATTAATTATGTTTTTAATTTAACGAGTGACGCGTTGTCAATAGACGCAAGCAGAAAAAAGGACCTGTTGATTGCAAGGTTTCGGGGCTTTAATCATACGTCGTGTATGTTTTTATTAGTTCTTTTTGACAAAAGCGTATGAATTAGGCGCTGAATAAATCCTTTACAAATGACGAACTAATACGAAGAAGACAAATTTTCCCATTAGGATATGAATAATACATACACGAAAGAGGAAAAATTTTCTATGGGCTGTCGGGTATTGCAATAATATAAACCATGTAAATTTGAGGTGCCTCAAATAATGTTTCAAGTTACGTTTCTGTATTTGGCCAAACATTTTGAAAATTAGAGATATTTCCAATCTATACTTATAATAAAACTGTAACAGGTCCAATTCTGTACATTGAAGATATTTTGAAAATTATATTTGGAGGGCATTCTATAACCGATACTGAGGCCGAAAATGTATTTTTTTTAATTTTTGTCTGTCTGTCTGTCTGTCTGTATCTCGGCTGAGCATCACGCCGAAACTACTGGATGGATTGAAACGAAACTAGACATGATTTGAGATCTTACTACGAGGTAGGACATAGGATACTTTTTATCCCGTAATCTAGCACGGTTCTTTTAGGAGAAGGGATTAAAGTCAAAATGGGTAGTTGGTTATACGCTTGGTCCGATTTTATCAATTATTCTTTATAATATAATAAATATTAGTAAGGGAACACTCATAGAGAGTTGTTATCAAGGTTTTGTAATCGATCGGGTTAAGTAACGTTAGGTAAGGTCATTAAATAGATGGGTGACCGTTTAACGCCATTTGAACTAAACGGGTCCATGCTTCGGAGAGCAAGTAAAAAGTGGGTCCCAGTTTTTAACTGACTATAAACTATTTTATAAAAAATAAAAACCGACTTCAAAGTAAATTATCTAAAAAGCATAAAATAACGAAAATATATTGAAGTCGGTGCTAGCTAATCATGTTAACTAACACTATCACCAGCTGACACCGACTTCAATATATTTTCGTTATTTTATGCTTTTTAGATAATTTACTTTGAAGTCGGTTTTTATTTTTTATAAAATAGTTTATTTAACACTTTTTAGTGACTTATTTTACCAATATAAGTATCAGCACTATCACGCAACTCGAACGTCTACGTTACAGTAACTTACTGAAAACATAAAAAGTTCATATCTCTTAAACTACTGGACCGATTTTGATGAAACTTGTACTCTACCCTAAGTTGAACAATACTCTAAGAATTTTTGAAATCGGACTTGTAGTTTCTGAGAAATCGGTGGACAAACCTACATACATACATACACTCATAAAATTTGGTAAATTTGTTTAGAAGCCCACATAGACTAACATATATTAATATTACGCATTTTTATCAATATTACATACATACGCGTCGAATAGAGAACCTTCTTTTTGAAGCCGGTTAATAAAAAAGGAGGTTATGTATTCGATGCGAATGTCTGTTATTAAAAGTTTAGTTAACGTAAAAATAGCGCAGGCGGAGCTGCGTGGGTCAGCTAGTAGTAAATAATAATATATACTTACTTACCTAATCACAGAACACAGAGTACCTAATCACAATATAACCATAAAGTAGGCACACTATGGTGTGCCTACTTTATGGTTATATTGTACTACAAAATAATGTACTTACTTAAGTAAAACTTACTACAAAAACTTACTTACTAAACTTACTATTTCTTTTCTTAAGATAAGAAATAAAGGCATGTTAAAAACTGTAACGTAAGTGCAAATCGCAATATTCTTGCTACATATTCTTTTGCTTCAATTTGTTTATTCTCTGAGACGTAGATAAAAATCATAAAAGTAATCTCGTATTCGCCTCATATGTACATGTACAAATAATATTCGTTTCGTATTATGACCTTCTTTTCGTAACAGTTGCATAAATGGATACTAAGTAAGCCAACGTTCAAATTAATTAATATGATATATTCAAATTATATTCAAAAGTAAATCCATAATTTAGTGATAACACCATCACACCGACCGACCGACATACCGATCCCGATTCTATCTTAGAAATTTTAGTTAGGTATAAGATGTTCAAAATGTATGAAATTATATTCCTCGCTATGCGACGTGAGCCAACACAAAATATAATAAAAAATATGTGATCTCTATTTTCGTCAAGGCAATATCAGATATGCTTTCACTATTCTTAGTCCCCTCCCCCACCATCCTCCACATTGTGTCTCATTATGAAACCTCAAAATAATACTGGCGTTAGGGGAAAGTATTTTAATGTAAACTTAATTGGGTTCCGTCTGCGACTCTACAATTATTCGTTATTAGAGTTGGCTACAGCGCGCGAGTCGCTCTATGCAAATGAAAATGACCACGTGAAATTGAAATATTTGAAATGTTTACGTAATAATATAAGATTAATGTTACCGTCTTTTGAGATGTCCAAAGCAGAATTGATTACTCACATACCAACCTTTTGTGTTGGTTCATATCACGAGGATTGGTATGATGCCGGAGCATTGAAGACATCTTGCGACTCGACTCTTGAGATTAGTCGATAATGAACATGAACATATTGAAGTGCCTTATCTCATCTAATCTTTCTTCTTAAAACCGACCGAGCCTCAAAAACCAACAATGTAATGGTAACGACAAACAAAGTAAGTATTAATCAAGGGACAATAGCCCGAGTAGGTATTTGTAGGTATGTATAATAATATGGCCAGTAGCAATGTTTGTTTTGCGTCGCTATTTTATTTAAAAAGCATGTGCTCCGTTTTCGCCTGACACACACACTACATAATGCAAAAAAGTCTGTAACGTGTTTCGTGTTCGCCACTTCGCCTGAAAAGTGTTTTTTCAAAATTGATTTTGACTAAGTGAGTTTCAATTGCTTTTGTATCAGCGATGTACTTCAGACAGAATATAAAGATTACTTATTTCCAAAAAATACCCCAAGACGCCTGCCAAACACGGCGACCAGCATTGGAAAACTTCCGGCTGATAATGAATATAAATGTTATCAATTGAACACTGTAGTTAGAATATTCGTCCAACGAAGAGTTGTGTACTGCAATCTTAGAGGAGATACCACTGGAGAGATCATGATGCGCTAACCCCTCTGCCAAATTTTGTTCATATGTTCAGGTCATTCTTTATTTGTGTGCGTATCTTTTTGAATGTGTTGCGAGCTTATTATAGTGTGGGTATGCGTGAAATTGTATGTGTGTGTGTGTTTACTTCGCCTCCCGCACCCCGCAAAAGTGCCACGAAAAATTGTTCGGGGAATCGACGCGATACTAGGTCCATTCTAATTACTCTGAGACTGCAACACATAATCATTTCGCCTGTCAGTGGTCTAGGTATACAAAGACGAGATATCGATGTAGTCACTCGTTACGCAGACAGCGAATACGCGTTTAAAGTTTATTTGATAACCGACTCTAAAAAATTATCTATTCATCACGTATGCTTTTATTTGTTTTATTAATACAGGACTATAAGGACTAGGCAAAGAACGAGGCAATAAGATAATAATTTACGTACGTTTTAAAATGTTTTACATTACACGTACATGAAATGATTGTAATGCACATATGTACATACGTACGTGCATATTATTTATGTGCCACAAGTCCTCAAAGTCACCTCTATGATATGATACGCCTTTATAGAGCTCACATTCTTAATATCGAAAATTAATTATGTTAACATTATAATTAATGCTAGGTAAAAGTTTAAATGGCGCTGAGATTTGACACCAGTCTTGACATTAGTGTCACCAGCGTCTATAATAACGGCCGATATTATTGACAGATCCTGCTAATTCACAGTCTTAAATTAAGCTATCATTTGTTTTATTTTATTGTCATTTCATTCTAATATTTTGAAATCTAATATTTTAATTCGAAGAAGAAGAAGAAGATCAATTTCATATTAATTTTGATATTTGGAGACTTTCCACATTTATCTTGGATTTATTTGCGTTAGGTCAGAGGCAAAATGTAGTAGGTACGAGTACGTACAGTTATAGTTCACGTAACAAGAGTGTAATTGGTTCGGCTTGCGTTTGGCGTCATATAGCGAGTTATATTAGATCGTTTTTATCCGAAAGGTCCAGCGCGGAAGCCTGCAGTAGTGCCTAGAGGTGATTCCTTGTCGATTTATGTAAAGCGAATCTTAAGATATTTTTTTTGTGTCCAATAGGTATGTATACACTACGATATTGAGTGTCGAGTGTCGCCATGTTTAGTCATTACACCACCACACGTCCATTTCTAACACCTATCTAATACAATTTATTACAAAATCATAACTACTAGCTCGGTAAAACGGTTATTGTAGACATTTACGAACACATAGCGTGTCTTCTTCAATACTTTTGTTTATAACAGCCCTACACAATGCCCTGTATTGATCAAACGCTGGCAACCACTATTACTTTTATTTTTTTGGTGTCATCGTGCAAGGTTATTCAGTCATAAGATAAAATATATTGTGGACTTACGTATTTATATTGTCAGTCGTGTAATTTCACAATAACAAAACTAAAACATCGACCAGATCCGTTTAATTTGCCACGTTGTGACTCAATTGAGTCTAATAGAAAGGTCGAGGTAATTACATTAGCGATGCTCTTCTAATGTGTATCACTGACCCGACTCATAAAAGACAACCGCGGTTTAGGAGAAAGCCCCATCATACAGCGGCTACAGCGGTTCTATTGATCTACAGATTATAGCAATTTTCAACGTTTATCGAGCGATGCGGAGAAGACAAAAATTAAAGTCGCATTGTGTAGAAAATAAGGGCGATGTCGTTTGTGGAAAGTTGCGACGTTCTGGTAAAATCTTTATGTTGGGATTGCCTCGGGTCCCTGATCATTCTGCGGTGACTAATGATAGCATTAAGGATAACATACACCTCTACTGCTATGAAATTGTTAATGTTTCGTATGCGAAGTAGTTAGCAGGTTTAGCAACTGGCGAAAACGTCTGCATATTAGGTATAGACAAAGTATGATTAGAGTAATGTAACAAAAGTAACAACGGTCGTAATTAGGTACAATAAGTAATTGTATTTAACTAACCCCTACATTCTAACGTTAAATAGTAGAGATTTAAAATTTTATAACGAGATGATGCTGAAATTCAAAGAATTGATTACATTGTTATTACTATACTAGCTGACCCACGCAGCTCCGCCCGCGCTATTTTAACGTTAACTAAACTTTGAATAACAGACATTCGCATCGAATACATAACCTCATTTTTTATAGTCGGTTAAAAACTGGGACCCACTTTTTACTTGCTCTCCGAAGCACGGACCCGTTTAGTTCAAATGGCGTTAAACGGTCACCCATCTATTTAATGACCTTACCTAACGTTGCTTAACCCGATCGATTACAAAACCTTGATCACAACTCTCTATGAGTGTTCCCTTACTAATATTTATTATATTTTATAGAAAAATTGATAAAATCGGACCAAGCGTATAACCAAATACCCGTTTTGACTTTAATCCCCTTTCCCAAAAGAACCGTGCTAGATTACGGGATAAAAAGTATCCTATGTCCTACCTCGTAGTAAGATCTCAAATCATGCCAAGTTTCATTTGAATCCATTCAGTAGTTTCGGCGTGATGCTCAGCCGTGATACAGACAGACAGACAGACAGACAGACAGACAGACAAAAATTAAAAAAATTACATTTTCGGTCTCAGTATCGGTTATAGAATGCCCTCCAAATATAATTTTCAAAATATCTTCAATGTACAGAATTGGACCTGTTACAGTTTTATTATAAGTATAGATTTTTGTTGTTCTCTAAGAGCCAAACCTCCATAGGTAAGAAATTAGGTAAGTATATATTTTTAATCAAGATATTTAATAAGTCGTTTTAAGACAGGTAAACAAAAAAAAGCCATAACATCTAACAGTCAATACCATCTCAGTTCAATGTTACCTAGCGTATCGTGCAGCCCGTTCGAATGTGTTCAATCCTTAACTGCAAAGCCAGTTGACGGATAGATGTCGTGAAGACGCTAATGCTAAAAACTAGGTCAGTGGACTCCACGGCGCACTAGAACTAACTGTGGTGTTTGAACAAAGAATAGTATTAGGGCGCGGTACAAAGCGGGTTATGGTAATTGAAAAATAACTTTATATTTTGGAGCGTATTGTTTTAATTGGATGTTGTGTGTCGCAATGTTTGGTCAGATGAGGTGTAACCGGGTCGGTGGACGCAATGTGGAAAGGTTAGTAGAGTTGTCAGGCATATACAGTGCTCACAATTATTATCAAATTTTATTTACGGGAGGAACGGTTGACTTTTGTGGTAGCAACTACTGCTGTAATACCGACTCTTGACAATAGCTCTAACTTTTGAAGCTAACGTTTTTTTGACAAACGCTATTCGTTATTTTCTTGACAAGCTTGGCTTAGAAACACTTGATGTAAAATTCTAAAATAATAAAAACATTTTAATTTATTTTTGTATAATATTTCCTGCAGTAAGTATAACCGGGAAGTCTGAATTCTGATTATTTTAACAAAACAGGCCCCTACGTGTTGGCCTCATCCCCACGTGTGCAATTCTCAACTGAAAAGTTCGTCTGGATCTACATCTATAGAATACTATCCAGAAATCTATTGCAACGCGTCAGAGACTATGATCATCTAAGCTTGTATACATTTTTAGTTAGAGTAAAAGTAACCTTGCCTCTACATAATGTAAAAAAAAACACGAGTAATGATAATTATGAACCTCGCTTTAAACGGTCGGTGGCGACTGCGACTCATCTCATATTTCCTCTCGCGACTATAAACGCGAAAACATTATAACAACCAGTAGATTCAATCGTGCGAATAGCGACACTTGTCATACATTTCCTGTGAATGAGCGGGGTCCACACATGTAAGTTTTCAATATATTAAGGACACTAAACAATCTTCTTTTTTATGCTAATGTGAGTACCTACTGCGAGGTACTCGTAACATACGTCGTGTGGGAAAAAATAGATAGTGAGCAAGGTCTTCTTCGTCATTCGTGGATGCTCTTTTCGCCGTACTTATTTTTTTATTATTATAGCTGATAGGTCCAGTATACAGGTACCGTCCAGGTTGATACCATCGCAGTGTCAGGTATTCTTCCGCTAAGCAGCAGTATGTAAACAATGCTGTGTTCTGGTGTGAATTGCTGGTGACGTAAGCGTACCATCAGGCGAATTTCTTTCTTGTATCGTCAACAGGTTGAATAATAGAATGTTATTGTAATTACACGTAGGATATAAAAAAATATCCTTAACAGTACCTAAGTAAGTAGTTTCAACAGTAGTCGGATATAGTATTGTTAACTAGAAGTAGAGATTCTGAATATTTTCAATGTACCTGTTGCGGAAATCAGGTTTCCAAACGATGTTTTCTTTTGTCTTACTGGCATTGTGGTGGAGCTGATGACCAATACCTCAACTACTCCCATGATAGAACTTGCCGAATTACAAATGAATTAAGAAAATGCATATTTTGTGTATTTTATATCTTTGTGTATTTTTGGCCTGCTCGTCCCGTTTTCCGGCAAATGTCTATGGTATCCCTACATCTTACAATGAAAATGTTAGACAATGGGAAACGGCAAGATGGTATACAAACAGATGCATGCAACCTTGCGGCATGGTTGACGGCTGATAGCGTATCTGTGTGTTCGTCTAAATGCTAACTTGATCTGTGAATATTTTGACAGAGATTGATGCTCCATCGTGTGACACAGCACGCTGCTGGTAAAATTCAAGGGTTTTTCGTTAATTAGTTTTGAACTGCATATTACTGGTGTACATCAAAATATGGTAGCGATTTATAGTGTGCTCCGTAAAGTCTAATGCAAATCTAATGCGAATAAAATCGTTTTATTTGACATTCACGAGAAGGGAATGAGAATATTTTATTATACGATTTCTTTGGCACGTACTGTAGTCACAACGGATCGTTGTGTGTCTGAAGTTGGCTGCAAGATGCTGCGCAGTGTCTATTTTTGTGTTTTTGTATTGACAACTCATGACTGTAATAGCGCGATGTTTTGCCAAACCCAACTTCGTACACACAAAGATCCGTAGTTAGTACTGTAGGCCTTTTAGCTATGGATCTAATTTGGAAGTAGGTGTACGCTACCTGGCGTTCGATTGCAGTGTATAAGTAGTATATGAAAAAAAAACCATCCAACTACCGATAATAAGTTACGCACATCATTTGGCATATCACGAGTCACGAGCTTATTCCGTTATAGCTTCTTGCAGTCATTTTCGCTATGACATCGTTAGCACATAGAAAAATCGTGACGTGTCGATGATGAAGAAGTCACAACTCGGGGGTAAAATCCTTAGAAGAGGCCGCAATTACTGTTCTCGATTGTTATAAGCAATATAGTAAATACACCACGACGACGTGGCGTCGACCACGTCGATCATAATTTAGTAAAATGCTAGCGTGTGCGTGTGGAATGTACAGTACGTCACTGTAGCTACATTTTGTGACGCGATCATCGACATAATGGACGCGATTGACAAAAGGCTGATGCCATGATTCCATTTTTTTTTATTTACCTTGTAGCTACATTTCGTGACGCGATTGACCAAAGACTGACGCCATCATAATGCCATGATTCCATTTTTTTTCATTGATTATCTTGTGGCTACATTTCGTGACGCGATTGACCAGACTGACGCCAACATAATGCCATGATTCCATTTTTTTCATTGACTAACTTGTGGCTACTTTTCGTGACGCGATTGGCCAAAGACTGACGCCATCATAATGCCATGATTCCATTTTTTTTAAATTTAACTTAGATTCAATCATGAAGTTCGCTGGAACGACAGGTCTGCTTATATACAGCTCTGGACTGCTGCACTGCACATCATCTGACACATTTAGTTAGAAAGTCTCTTAAGTCCGGTTATTTCACAAGAAACAAAGCTGTCCACATCAATGTCAATGTTTACAAACTGCTGCTTGGCGGAACATTATCTCACACTGCATTGGTGCATTGCTATCACCTATTATCCCATCTACAACCTGATCGAAAAGCGGCGTGTGACAATCCAGCTAGTAACTCAGCAGGCTTGTTTAAATCTTATTTTTACGTCTTCGACATCTGTTCTGCATTAAGCATCTGTTTAATCAGTTATTTAGTTTTGATAAAGTCGTGAGAAGCGGGTCGCATTTAATACAAAATAACTGGCAACTCCGGTAAGTGGTTACTGTGGTGGCGTGAAAACCATACCGTTATGAGTTACAATGTCAGCTGCATGAATGGGAAAAGGGAATTGAGATTTGTGAAAAATAAATACCTAAGAAAGAAGTTTATCTTATTTCTTGTGTGTTTAATTCATGCCCTATATCCCTAGATGGGGATGACTTTGTATGGTACGTCCTTTTTAATTGCTGCTTAAAGTCTTGAACATTGAGTTAAAAGTATGTACTTAGGTACAAATAAAAAAAATACAACAACGCACAATATAGGTATGTATGTATAATATTTGAACTAAATTGATTCACTCATTTGAAAAACTGCTTAGGCGTTCACTATGAAACAACAAGATCAACATATCAGAATCATCTAAATTCAGTTAAAACAGCTTTCGAATTTAAACCGCATTCAAACCCTTTCAGATTTTAGAGTGCTACAACGCCACAGACAGACATAGGCGTCAAACTTATACTTCAGGCTGTGTACCTAATTATTTTATACTAATTTGTTGTCAGTTATGTACGTGACACGCAACTACAGATGTAAACTAACGTTAACGTGTAACAAAAAACAACATTGAACAAACAATGGAATGTAAGTATGTTTTTATTGCTGTACTAATGTACCTGCGGTGTATCTATACTAAGTGCCCATACGCACTGCGCGGTTACCCGCATTACGTCCAGCCGTTCGGTTGACCGGAAAAAAAGTGACGCGGTAGAGAGTGTCCTAATAGCACGCGATCACGCGATCATCGCAAGTTCGCGCGAACGAAATCTCAAACATAATAATATGGACGTCGAACGAGTGTCCTAACCGGCGGTCGCGCGAACAAATTCGGACTTGCGATGATCGCGTGATCGCGTCTAGTTAGGACATCACCGTACGCACGAATTTGCGGCTAATCGAATTGCACGTAGCCACGTCGCATTGCGAATTGACACTTATTTTACGTAATTCTTTTACTTGTGTTTGTTTAAAGCATAGTGCCAATGTGCACTACCGTGATACCAAAATTACTGAATTTAGCGCCTGAATGGCTGATACTTGTGAGCGGGGGTTAGAGCTCGTCTCTGCATCAAGTTTCCAAAAAACGACTAACGCGTATAAATCGTCAATGTTAAAGTGTCGTGTGTGCTTGGGCTCTTAGTCACTGCTAAGATAGTATAAAACCGTCAGGTGACGGCTACTCTGTACGCACGGTGTTTTAAGGGCGTGACTAATTTGTGTATTTAAATTTAAATGCTTTTAGGTAAGTAAGTACAATGTTTGTAAAGATGCATTAGGCGACAGTGAGTCGCGCACGCGAGTCCATATGGTGAGAATAGAATAGTATAGTAGAGACACCCAATCGAACCCACTAATTTCCCCAATCCTTCGCGGCCTGGTTTGGGAGCTTATACGTTAACACATATATAGTCACTGATCAGTGGGCTATGCACCATCAGCCAAGTCCTTAGATAGGTGACCGTATAGTGGCATTTAAACTGAGTGCCTCTGTGCTTAGGAGAGCACGTAAAAAGTCATTCCCGGTTGTTGTCATCTAGACAGTAGTGGTTAAGCCAAGTCACAAGGGGGTTAGCCATCGATTCGAGCAGTATTATTGTAATCTTATTTTCGCTAGAGAATGCAATAGAGCTATTAGCTGCGTATTTGTGCGCTTTTGTACCAATGTAAAGTAAGAATACTTTTACACTCCCATTAGAGCTGGTGTTATGGCAGGCAGGTCCCAGGCAGGCCATTATCAAAAGAAAATAAAAAATGAAAATCTGTAAATGAATTTAGTTCTGGTAAAGAACCAAACATTAAATTAAAATCCCCTGATATACAGCCAAGCGCTGCCTATAAATAAATTGGAATAGAGATAAATTAACAGTGATAATAGTATAGTAAAGGCGAAGCTAATTGAGTGGAAAGTCGAGTGAAACGAACGTTTACAGTTCATATATAGGTAGGTGCATAGATTTGTGATAAATGTTCGTGTCAATACAAGTTAAATCGCTGAGAAATTGCACTGTAGGCTGTTTTAAGTAGGACTTACAAGATCACTACACATTATTCCGGACAAAACAAACTAAGTTACAATACTAAACTTTTTAAATTATAACATAAATGCGTAGGTTTTATTTGTAAAGCACACTGACATGCATGCTCAATCTCGAGCAGACGAAAAATACAAAATATATTTAGATGTTTTCGTTTGTCTGGCCCAAAATACGCAATATTTATGTTTAAACGCTATAAATAAATACCACGGACACTTGCCTTGCATATTTACAGGAATGCCAAATAGCCTTTCTAGGAGAAAGGCATAGGAAAACCACACATTATAATTTCCTAGTTGTTATGCTTTACATTGAAATCAAACTACTTTTACGGATTATATCGCGGTTTTTTAAGATTTTAGTTTCCCGAGCTGTAAAGCAATCGAAACTGCTTTGCAGCACCCATGGTCACGGGAGGATGGCAGGGTGTCCTCCAAAGTAGTTTGATTTCAATGTATAGTAGTCGCGTAAACAAAAGAAAACATTATGTTATACTAATATTATATTTAGATACTAACTACTACAGTAGCTACTTACTAGATTTAATTTCACATATCGCACATTATGATCATCCTTTAATATTTGATTTCTTACCTGTGAACAAAAAATAATATGTAATAATAATAAAATTGATATGATATTAATGATATATGTACTCGTAGGTGTATCTCGCAATACATTGAAAAATGTGGTTATGAACAATGTTTTATTTAAGTCATCTTGTGTGTGTGTGTGTGTGTGTGGCAGCACAGAAAGAAGTGTATGTTTTATTCACGTCAGTTTTTTTATGTTTCTGTAATTAATACATTTATGATGTCACTACATTTTAAACGTTACATACCGTTTATTTCTAACCTGTTATCATTCTGTTGTTCATTGCGTCACTTGTTCGTAGTCTATCTTTACATTTTATGGTCGACTAGTAATTAGTATGACGCGGTAACCACATGACAAAATGCTCGTGGTTAACATTGCAGTTACAACTTAACACGGAAAAGGATACAGACCGATAACGAGAGAATGTAAAATATCCATAAGTTATTTAATTTAATTTTATACCTTATACGTATAGTGTAGAGAAAGCGCGGAATGTTAAAAATAAAATGAGAATAATATCACACTGAAACGCAGGTTAACAAAGACACATTAAAAATCTTTTACATTAATCGTGCACTGAGTTAAATTATATTTTTTTATAAGTACATAAGTATAATCCATTAAATCTGAATGCCACTAAATATTACTTATCCGAATAAGAAATAAAATAGTCCATAGGAAATCGGAACCGAATTAGAATAATAAATTACATCTACGTAATGATATATCATAATATTGGATACAAAAAAAATGACACACCGATACTGATTTATTTCACCACAAAATTACTGTTTGACATAATTATTTTGCATTCGCTTACGCAACGCAAACGATAAATTTTTAATTTTATTATATCGTTCTCTCGGATATCTGGTTGTTGCTGTGTTTGATACACAATTCTGAGATTCCGTCACTTATGTAACTGTGAGGCCAGTGGGCCCGTTCGGACCGGCCCGCTTACCGAGAAATTGATTGTCACCCTTTCTAGTATTGGATTATAGGGCGTTCACGTCGACTTCGTTACCTAGTTTAGATAAATCTCATATTAATAAGACATGGCTGGCTACGATTAAAAAAAATAATACATCGTTAATAAATCGTAATAATTAAAACATTAATTAATGCCTAAGGCATTAATTCCGCCTTATACGTTATGTGCATGAAGTTAAATAAATAAATAATAATGAGATCTTAGTGAGAACTAAAACAGAAAATTATAAGCAAAATATTGTTGCTCATCTTTGCGTAGTCTAAAATTTGATTCAGTACTTACTTACTGCCGCACTCAGTGTAAATTAATGAATCATTACTTTGTCACTTAGTGTACATTTTAATTTAATAGATAAATAAATGGAAGGTCTTAAATCAAAACAGGTATTTATACCTGCATATAAAAGCATAAAAAGCCCGACTGCAAACAAACAAAATGGACTTAAATTACATTATAAACACATAATACATATACACATGTATATATAATTCAACTTGCCTCATTACGACCTTAAATTTGATACCAATATAATATATGGTCTTTTCGGTAGTAAAAAAATACAAAATAGCGACTCATGGCAACCATACTAACTTTTTTGAAAAAATATATAGCCAATGCCACTCCCACAACTGAGTCGAATCTAAAGACATATTATAAGTCAAAATCCATCAAGCCGTTTAGGCTGTAGGCCGTGGCAAAGAAATAGACATACATACGTACATACATACATACATACATACTTACATACGTACATACATACATACGTACATACATACATACGTACATACATACATACTTACATACGTACATACATACATACGTACGGTCAGCCAAAAATATGGTTTACCATCCTACGGTTGAAGTTCATATGCATATCATAGAACAACAAGGTTGATTTGCAATTACAGTTACTAATGCTCTCTATATCGTTAACGTCAACACTGACTTGAGTTCCAAGTTTAAATTGTCGCATCTGATAGAAATGTTCCACCTTAGTGTTATTTTGATTGCATAGGAAGTTTTGTCAAAACTGGTAAACGACTTTCTTGGCCGACCGTACATACATACATACTTACATACGTACATACATACATACATTCGGCCAATTAATAATAATAGATTGTTATTGAACCTGAAATGAAACAGATTTATATTGAACACTAGTTTGTATGTAAGTACATAATTATCAATGGGAATGGATATGGGATCCCTATTCGTGGGCACGGTCCACCAGCCACCTGCTATGCGTTCAATCATGGACCATTGCACTGACAAATGGGACGAGAAGCTATCTCGATTTCTATTCAAAATATTACTAACGGTATCCAATCCACTATTATGATGATGGGTTTATTAGTGTAGGACAGTATTACCTACCACTGGTAGGTAGGTAATCCTGTCGTTGATTCGATTTTCATTTAGTACAGACATGTTGCAGTTGTCTTTTTGATTCCTATGTAGTCGAGAATATTATATAAAAGTCGAAGCACAATTCAAATCAATGCGATATTTATGTGTGATTTTTATGGTTATTTACCTTTATTTAATAATACATAGCCGAACGATAAATAGGTAGCCGAACCCTGACACGATTCGTTTAGGCAATTTTACCTCTTTGATAAAACTCAGTTATCGATATAATATTTGTTAGGTAAAATAAGATTGATGTTAGAATTAAGAAGTAATGTAAGTCGTTAAGTATGGTGAATTAATAGATATAATTATTATGAGTAATAATCTCCTGCGGTATTGCTACTACTAGGTAGGAGAGCACCGCCGGATAAAAATATCTGTGGAACCAATGATATTATAATTAATTTACATATAATATTATTGTGTGGAACTGCCAGACTAGCGGAACTACCGGTGCATAATGGGTCACGATAGTGTGTTGAATATTCTACGGGGAAGTTAATAAGGTCTAATTACCTTATTGCCTAAGTAATAAGGTGGTAGAAAATTGTATTGTCCTTTGAGAAAAGGGCATCCGCCGCCGCATCGCGCCGCCAACTAACAGTAAATATTGATGTGTTCTGTAATAACCAATGTCTTGGATGACGAGCGACACAACAGTGCAGCTATCTATGGGCATGGGCGTCACTTACCATTAGGAAAACGTAATGATAAAAAAAAACCGGCAATTTGAGCTCAATCGAATGATAAATACAGACTTACACGTTTATCTGTATTTGTATAGAGAAAGTAATTTAGATTCTGAGACACGAGGCAGGAATGCGGGCCTGTACTCGCCGCGGGTCAATGAAATTTACACAAGTGCCCTTTCCTAATAATGGGGACCTATTGTCTTACCGCCTGTTCCAGTTGTTACATAACCTGTGTTTCAAGAATTCTTTCGACATAGTTATTGGCTGATTGTATCACCGCAGTTGTTAGTGTGTGCGGCCTAACTTAGGATGACTGTGTTGATTAAAAGAACGATAACTGTCGAACAATGGCATTCACACCAACTTTACTTGTGTGTACTTATATTTTTTTAGTTAATTGAATATCTTTTATAGGATTTTATGTCTGCCACACGGATACATTTATTCTATGCAGGTATTATATGACTTGGGTGCACCATCCGCCCTATCATCGGTCGACGAGAGACAATCGGATGATATAAGTATCTATATTAATATATACTTAGAACCACACATCTTTCTGTCGCATCCTAGCTCCTATACAAATGGGCGGCAAACAAAATGCATTTGCACGTTGGATTAATATGTATAGTTTTCTTGACTCATGTTGAAAGAAAACCTATTTGGCCGTTTATTAACTATTCTTCTAGGATGTTTATTAAAAAGAAAATATATAAGTATTTTCTTATTAGATTCTTATTAGATTTTCTTATTAGAAAATATATAAGTATTTTTAATACAGAAATAGAATAGTTTCTGTATTAAAAATACAGAATGTTACCTACTTACAAAGGATTCACTTATAAAGTAGGTAGTCACATAACAAAATTACTGACCTGAAAATGTTCGTTAATTCTAATTAAGCGGTAGTTCAATATTAAGCGGTGTACATTAAATAATATGTACTTATGTCTAATACATTCTCGTTATTTGTATGAGGTAAAGGCTATATATGGGTATATTCATCATCGATTTGTGTTTGTACTACGTCAGCTATACAAGTAGGTAGGTATACACAGATTGTCATCGTACGATGGTGTCATGGGATACACAGCAAACGAACCGCATAAATGTTTTATATAATCACTTTCACCATCAAACATAGACAGGTACCATTTACATGGATATTTAAATGTTTATGAGTAATAGTTCTTAAGGGGGAGGCCTATGTTCAGCAGTGGACAGTGATAAAGTTTTTAAAATCCGACACAAAAGGCAGGGGTGTTATAAGTTTGAAGCCTATGTAGGTGTGTCTGTGACGTCGTGGCTCCCAAAGGAATATATGTACATAAATATACTACGCAAATGAATGGTATTTTATTTAAAATTATTATTTAGTTAGTACATATTTATTTTTTGGTTAATCAGAACTGTGCTAACGAAAAATCACTTACGATTTATTGATTTCTTGAAAATGTGTTAGTATATTTGGACGATTTACATAACAGTATTTTCGATTGTCTTTATTCAATTATTTAAAAAAACACTGTCAATGCTTCCGTGGGTGGTATGCTACTGATTGAAGTTGTGCTAATTAGCTTACCTTTTTCCGCCGCTTTCGGATCGCCTATAACCTATGTTTTTTCTTATAATATCACTAGCTGACCCACGCAGCTCCGCCTGCGCAATTTTTACGCTAACTAAACTTTGAATAACAGACATTCACATCGAATACATAACCTCATTTTTTATAGTCAGTTAAAAACTGGGACTCACTTTTTACTTGCTCTCCGAAGCACGGACCCGTTTAGTTCAAATGGCGTTAAACGGTTACCCATCTATTTAATGACCTTACCTAACGTTGCTTAACCCGATCGATTACAAAACCTTGATAACAACTCTCTATGAGTGTTCCCTTACTAATATTTACAATATTATAAAGAAAAATTGATAAAATCGGACCAAGCGTATAACCAAGTTTATAACCAAGGGGATTAAAGTCAAAACGGGTTTGACTTTAATCCCCTCTCCCAAAAGAACCGTGCCAGATTACGGGATAAAAAGTATCCTATGTCCTACCTCGTAGTAAGATCTCAAATCATGCCAAGTTTCATTTGAATCCATTCAGTAGTTTCGGCGTGATGCTCAGCCGTGATACAGACAGACAGACAGACAGACAGAATTGGACCTGTTACAGTTTTATTATAGATTTATCATTGGTACCCATAGTAAATCAAACACCGCGTGGCAATTATTATTTAAATGATTAAATTATCTCTTGCTATTTTCAGTCAGCATAATAGAACTAAACGCGAAATGGTCTGTTCTTCAGGTCATTATAAATGCTCCGACAATCTTTGGTAGGATGACTATGTTTTTTTATGAACAGGTTATGGTTAAATGTAAATTATTAAAATACTCTAAGTGAAACCACAAAATGTTGCCTTCATTCCAACGTATCATAACATAATATGTTTGCGTGCGCAATCGTACGCAGCAATTACCTACTGTAACACAGCATTATTTGTTTATAATGTGGATTTCTAAAACAATTAACAGGCACTGATTACCATCTCGAAAGTTAAGTAGATTACTTGATTACTTGTTCAAATGATTTCTTAGAAACTTAATAATGTCAAAGGTCAATAAAAGATTTTAATCTTAAGATCGAGTTATACGTATTGCTGACATTTGAATTAAAAATGTATTATTTTCATATTATTAGCAACATTCAAAATTTATATAACACGTTATTTACTTAGACGCTAAACATAGAGAAAGAACAAATTTACATTAGTAAATATAGACAACACGAGTACACGACGCGACGCACGATCGTGTCGTCAATGATATTTTTATTTAAAATCTAAAATAAACAGTTGCGTTATAAATCACAGGAGTCTAAATTCTCTGATATAAATTACACTCAATTAAGCAACGTTTCAGACGTTCATTCCGTTCTCAATATCGAATAGTAAGTGAAGCAATTTCCTTATAAAAACCAAGGTCGCTGCTTAATCAAGACCGGATTAAGTATCGGAAATTAATTATACAAGTGTGTTCGGTTTGTTTGTCATACTGTTACATTTAAAATATTGATATATCATCGAGTCACCTTGTGCTCGCTGCGATCTCCCAGTGGTCACTCGATCCGAAATTACGGTAAAAGCACACGGACATTGTAAATAGATCGAAATAATAATTACATATTTTAATAAGCGATCCGCCTTCTCAAAAACAAATTCTATTGCACTGCCATTCGATACGTTTGCCTGTCTGAAATCACTGGATAGTCACGACCCTACGAAAACCTATTAAATGTTATAAGTACATGAGTATAGTTTCAGCTATACCTACTTACCTACTTGTATTATCAGATGAAAAGTGCCAGAACGCTAATTGCAAGGACCATCATTTATCCATTTTGTAGCCGGCACAGAAGCCTCTGATACAGGGTCCGTTTCCTTGTGTTGATAGTTTTGTTACTCCATTTCAAATAAACTTGAAAATAATTACAACTTTATTATGTGGTTGAATACATTACCTCCGTGTATCTAACAATGCAATAAGTCAGCAAAAACGGCTTGGTAATACAAAATTGTCTTTGCTGCTACGCCAAGTTAACAATGTAGGCGCTAAGCAGTTATTGAGGCGTAAACGAATTTGTAATTATTTAAAAGTCTTGTTTAAATCGGAGTGTACGTTTCCATCGGACAAGCATTAGCGAAATTACGTTGAATATTCCGAGATTTCAGGGCATTTAGGCCTTGTCTAATTATATTCTGTACTAGCTGACCCACGCAGCTCCGCCTGCGCTATTTTTACGTTAACTAAACTCTTAATAACAGACATTAGCATCGAATACATAACCTCCTTTTTTATAGTCGGTTAAAAACTGGGACCTACTTTTTACTTGCTCTCCGAAGCACGGACCCGTTTAGTTCAAATGGCGTTAAACGGTCACCCATCTATTTAATGACCTTACCTAACGTTGCTTAACCCGATCGATTACAAAACCTTGATAACAACTCTCTATGAGTGTTCCCTTACTAATATTTATTATATTATAAAGAAAAATTGATAAAATCTGACCAAGCGTATAACCAAGTACCCATTTTGACTTTAATCCCCTCTCCCGAAAGAACCGTGCTAGATTACGGGATAAAAAGTATCCTATGTCCTACCTCGTAGTAAGATCTCAAATCATGCCAAGTTTCATTTGAATCCATTCAGTAGTTTCGGCGTGATGCTCAGCCGTGATACAGACAGACAGACAGATTGACAGACAGACAGACAGACAGACAGACAAAAATTAAAAAAAATACATTTTCGGCCTCAGTATCGGTTATAGAATGCCCTCCAAAAATAATTTCCAAAATATCTTCAATGTACAGAATTGGACCTGTTACAGTTTTATTATAAGTATAGATGATCGGGAGAGATATTACTGGCTTTGGAAATTCTGTTGGATTTTTTAAAAAACAACAATGTACCATTTTATAACCAAACCAAACAAAATTATCGAAACATGTCCGCACGCGGCTCGTTGTGTTTAACAATATAATTTTAATAATTTTCACAATCACCGTACGTGCTTGGCGCTGATGAAATATTTTGTTTAAAGTTTACCTTGAATTGACGGAAACTACATCGCCACTTTCTAGAAGTATAATTAACAAGCCCTGCAATTGTTAATAGTATTAGATGATATATGATTGCATAACACAGACCTTTACGTCGTTACTTTCAAGTTTCTCTGTGGAGAAACTTATCAAATATTGTTGTACACAGCATAAAAAATTAATTACTCATTCTAAGTTATGCATGGACGTTAAATCAGAAGCTTATTACTTTACTAGGGTTGTCAGTAGTGTGTATTACACTTAGCTCAGAAATACTGAATCCCTTTCTCTTCCCACGTAAGAATAATATCATCATTAGAATGAATTAGCTGGAATTGTATATAAACAATACATACATTTCTCATGTTACGTTGCAAACAAACGTAAAATAGTAGCAAAGATAAAGTGACACAGTAGGTAAACCTAAACAACTATTTTCTCCTAATAACACACACATTATTTATCCTAATAAATAGATTGCTGGAGATTTTGCAAAACAATACTTTAATGCCATGAGAGATAAAATTTGGACTTCTGGTCAATGAAATTTAATCCATTCTCTAGCTAGAGCAAACATTTTATTTCAAATCAAATCAAAAATCTTTATTTTCAAATAGGCTTAACGCTAGCACTTTTAAATGGCCAATTTTTTAATAGCTACCACCGGATCACAACGCGGCCTCAACTGAGAAGATCCGGCAAAAAACTCAGCGGGCTTGTAATTTTTTCACTTTTTTTTAAGACATTGTTTTGTTACAATTGAATCGACATTAGCAATAGTGTGTCCTGCCGTTCAAAACATAAAGCAAGGGAGAAAAGAAGAAAATAATAAAGTACGACAAAAATTACAACAAACTAAAAGGCCAAAGGGTTAGTAGTCGGACCAGTCCCTCGAAGCAGCACCCGCGCACGAGTTGACTCGAGCAGCAGCCATCACTCCCCTCAACTATATTAGAGGGAATGGGGTGACCCGCCACACAAAGCCGCCACAAGCAAAGACTTTTCGATGGCGAGCATGACCGAACCAAAATCGCAGTGGCTCACATTTAACTTCTGCTGTTAAGCAGTATCTCAGGCAAGTCAGGCAAGGCACAAAACACTTTGACATAGTAGGTATTTAGTATTTATTTATTTCTACGTATTATAAGTTAATTTCATCATCATTCACAAGTTGATTTGTAGCAAGTTTAGTTTACCTGCCTATTTTACATTAATTTCTAGTTTGAAGACTATTTGAAATTGTTTTATTTGTGCGGTGAATATTTTTAATTCTATTTCATTTTAGTCAACCCTACAAAATGTTACCCACATTACGACCTTACTGAAGGCAAGTGAGTTATTTTGCAATTAATTAGTAAGTGTTACTTGTGTGGTTTGATATTAATACATACGGTTGCCCACGCGACGGGTCTCGCGTGAAACGATGAGTCTAAATTTAAATGCGGTATAAATGTACAACTGCGGAGGTCTTGTGATCTTTTCGGAATCTGCATCATTTTCACCTATACTCTTTGAGGATCTATTCTCATACAGTATTTTTATAGTACCTACTTAAGTATTAGACACCAAAAGATTTCGATGCAATCCTTTGCTAACGACCTCTGTCTGTGATTGGCATACAGTTAGATAAGTATCCGCATCCATAAAATGCTAATAGGACTGTGGTGTGTTATTAAGTTTTTTGTTTAGACGTCCCTCTTTACTTCACACCACTCAACTTATATGAATATCAATATTTTTAAAGTTGTATAGACAAACTAACATCACTTATTTCCATCGGAAAGTATTTATGAATACTTTTAATTCTATTGCATATTTTTAACCTGGTTACAGGTCTGCTATAAACAATATCGTTGATTCTATTGTCTTCAGCAGACCTGCAATTAATATTTTCATAAGTACCCTTTGATTATTATAATCAATGTATATAATAAGAACTTTCACGCTACGATATCAGAAAAATACATTACGCTAAAGCACCTAGAAATAAGTATTCCCAAAGTAAACAACTCTAAAATGCAAAATTAACTCACCGTTTAAGTAAATTTGCCATCTACGACACTCATGAACGTCAAAAAACTTGCAAAATATTTAACAAATTACACAAAACCCGTCCTTAGTCCGTAACAAGAGAACATTATCTACAATAAGATGTGCTATCGTGACAGATCGGGGTGTTCTTAGCACTTTATCGCTTTTATAATCTAAAAACAACATGTCAATCATGCGTAAGTCGGTTATCTGGTTGCTTTTGATATTAGATGTATCACTGCGTCATAATAGGTATGGAATTATTCTCAAAATGTATGCGATTTTTTTTGCATACATATTCTATAAATGTCTAATTGCTTTAAATAAGTTTCTTACAACAAAGGTTTGCGTGAATCAGGGGATGTAATACTTGATACGACATGTCTCTAAAATAGCAGAAACTTAACGGCGCTTAATCCACTTGTATGAAGTATAGTTGCAGAAGAGTTGCAGCCTATGCCGACTACAAGCCAGACTCGGTTGCCGTGTTTCTACCTCTAAAACCGACTTCAAGTTATGTCATCGATATAATATTTTATCGATGAATTATGTAAATAAAATTCAAGACAAAACACTATACTCGTAATTAAACTTGACAACTTGAAACAAATAAATAGGTTGGTACACTCTCCTTGATTTATTATATTTATATACTAGCGACCTATCCCTCTTTGCCAGGGGTTTTGAGGTTTCGGACAAACTTATTTGATTGTGTTATATTTAGACCTTACACCTGATATAATCCAACGCGAAAATGATAACAAAAGGCTACAGTAATTTCGTTTTTTACTCGTGCCTTCATTACGGCCCTGAATAAGCCTCAGTTTGAGGTCAGAAATAATGTATTTATCTTTATTTATATAAAATGCAGAATAATATCAAAGTTCCAGTTTCAATGAATAAAAACTTTTACGTATTTCAATAGAGTAATACCTTTTCATTGCAATTTATATCAAGGATATTATGATGACGATTTTAATCTACCTCAAAACTCTAGTTAATGTGAATAAAACTTAGTACTTACTTACCTATCCAGTTTTTCATGTGGATTTATATTAAAAATAAACATTATTTTGTGTATTATGTCAGCCCATGGTAAGGGGTATTGCACTGCTGCTTGTCACCTAAGATATTACCTGAAGTCCTGTCATCTCTCTAGCTACAGTGCAGTCTACACCTAGATGTAGCAATATTTACACACTGTTGTTTTGCGGCATAGTATCTGACACTGCAGTGGGGCCTACCTGGACGGTCTCTTGTACGAGGACCTACTACTATAATGTTATTTAAATAAAATAACAATGTACTGAAATCGAAACCCACTTCACCTCGTAACAAATGTAAAACAGGCTATGTGACTATAGCATATTATTGCTATGTGACAGACGAAAATAACCGGCGGGCATGTTTTAAATTGCTCGTGAATGCGTTTTCATAGTTTCCGATCCAATATCGGTATCGGACGCTGATGACATAGTGTAATTTCTGAAATATTACAAATGTCAACGCGTACATTTTATTTATTCCAATGTACATATTCCATAAGTACATTTAAGCACGGCGACAACTACGTCGAAGATATTTTATTTAGTTGAAAATTTAAATAAACTTTACCTATATTTTATTTTTATTGGGTAAATACAATTTAGTCACACATTAAACCGGTACCTATTTTCGTTGTAGTTTCCATGAAAATAAACTGCGTCGTGACGGACCGTCACTTCGTTTCAAATTAATTATGGGGAAATTCCTGTCTAATAATTAATATAGATACCTAGTTATTGTCACAAGTTAGGTGTTTCTGCTTCGTTTTTCATTACATTTAAATAGACATCGGTATACTATATCGGATCGGATAGTCTTGAAAATCTCAACACTATAGATTAAATTGAGTCTGGTTTAAAGACGAATACACAATGATCCCAATTTAAAATGAAACAATATTATTTAAATTTAAAATACTATTTTACGAATAATAATAAAATAAAAAATAAAAAGTTATTTATTTTCCACCACAAAAATATACAAACTAGTAAACTAATTATTAAACTTAACAAGATAATACTGTGAATATTTAAGGCTAAGGCTTAAGGCTAAATACAATGAGGTGGACTGGAGCCTAAACTAGGGAAGCCCTGTATTTCAGGACTCCAGGCCTCCCACCGCAAGACAGCGTTATACATACCGATAAGTACCTTACGTGCACTTACAATTAAAGTTAGCTTTGCATTTTGTGGTAAGCTAATTTACGCGTGTACATGTGTGTGTGTGTGTGTGTGGCTGTTGCTGTGTGTGTATGTGTATTTATGTGTGTGTGTGTGTGTTATGTAGTTCGGGTGTGTGTAGATATGCGCAAGTACATGAGGCAAATATGTATAAATAATGTTTACTTTACAACAGTTAATAGTAATTCTGTATCATTGTAATCTAGACTGAATAACAAGTTTTGGACAAGAGATTTACATACATATGAGTTTTTTGTGAAAATATTTAACCGTGAATTAATTTTATTATATAGATACGGTGCAAGGAAAGATGATTGTCTTTTGAAAAAGGTAGTATAATGTCTAACTGAATTACATACCCTATTTCTTTCACGTATTGACGGTGTGTTTTTTGGGTCGAAAGTTAATTCTTTATGTTTTCGCATTATAGTCTGCAGAACAAATAATTGTCTAATTGTCAAGACTTTAGAGTCACTGTAAAGGCTATATGTAGAGTACAAAAAAGGTTTCCTGAGCATCACCTTGAGTAATGATCTTTGTGCACGTTCAACATTGATGAGTTTTGTCTTACACGCACCACCCCATACCGGAATACAATAACTTAAGACTGATTGGATCAAAGCATTGTATACAATTTTTAAAAGTGTTGGTTTGACTACATTTCTTAGTTTTTTAAAAATCCAAATCATTTTACGAGTTCTAGTTGCCATAAGATCCAGCTGAGCATTCCAGGATAGGTTTTCATCAAGAAGTACGCCAAGATATTTAACATTGTTTGTTTTTACTAGTGTCTGACAGGAGCATGAAGAGTTAATGTTATCACACGTGTGAATTTTTAGAGAAAAGTTGTCAAAGGTCGGCTGTGTAGATTTGGTAATACTGAAAGTAACGAATTTAGTTTTTTTAATATTTAAAGTAAGAAGATTTTTATTCAGCCACATGGCAGTTTGATGGAGTCCCTTTTCAGCGTAAGTCCGAACTTTCTCCCAAGTCTCTCCCTGGAATATAAGTGCTGTGTCATCGGCATAGGAGATCATTTTACCGTTTATAGGTGAAAATTCACAAAGTTCGTTTATATAAATCAAGAAGAGACTTGGGCCGAGGACACTGCCCTGTGGCACACCAGAAGTTATTGGTAGTGGGCTACTAATGTTATCGGCTACTTTAGTACACTGGTACCTATTACGTAGAAAGTCCCTAAAGAGCAAAAGAGGCAGCCCGCGTACACCAATTCCTTCAAGTTTTTTCAATAATAGAGTTGAAGAAACCACATCGAAAGCTTTGGCTATGTCTAAGAAGACTCCTATACATTTCCGGCCTTGGTCTAAGTTCGTGGAAACGAAGTTAGCAAGGTCAGTGACCGCATCAACAGTAGATTTTTTTGGCTGGAAACCAAATTGAGATTCGGAGAGGATCTTGTTTCGTACCAGATAATTCATTAAGCGTTTGTTGATAAGTTTTTCAAGAATTTTAGACATAGCTGTAAGCACTGAAATAGGGCGGTAGTTGTTAAGACAATCAGTACTTCCACCTTTATGTACAGGATGTATTATTGAGTGCTTAAGGCTATCTGGGAAGACACCTTTTTGAAAACAGAGATTAAAAATGTACGTTAGAATAGGACTAATGATATTAGCAATGCGTTTTAGAAATGTCCCAGGTATACCATCTGAGCCAGTGGCAGAGTCATTTTTAAGATTAAAAATTAGTGCTTTAACTTCGGCTACATCTGTATCGAGCAAGACAAAAGACTTTAAGCGGGAGGAGCTTTTAATGACACACCTATTAGAGGAATCTACGTTAATATTATCCTGAAGTTTCTGACCACATTCGGCAAAATATTTATTTACCATGTTTACCGATGCTATCGCGTCGTTTGGGACTGTATTTAAGAGTACTTCAGCAGGACTGTTGTTTTGTGAAGTATTTGTAATTTTACGTATAACTCGCCAAGTTTGTTTCGGATTTTTACATTTACCAAATTCCGAGCTTTCGTACTTATCTTTTTCTTTGGCTAATATTTCATTACAGTAATTCCTGTATCTGCAATAAGAAGACTTAAGTATTTCATTATCTGGTGAGGCGGTCAGTTTTTTGTGAAGGGCATCCCGATGTGTGATACATCTAAGTAATCCTGGTGTTATCCACGGCTTTAGAATATTTTTTCTGTTTGGTACTTTTCGGATGGTAGTATTGAGTTCTAAAGCTTGTTTTATATTACTAATTAAAATTTCGATAGCATTGTTTGGATCTAGAATAAGTAAAATATTTGACATATCTGTATTTGAAAGGGTAGTGACAGCCTCATCATAGTTAACGACTTTTTTGAATTTAGGGGTACTATATTTATTCGGAAACGTCAAGCTTAGTAAAATTGGAAGATGGTCTGTGATTTTCGTTTTGATTACAAGTGTTTTAGCAGTACGATTAGTTTTGAGCATAATATGGTCTAAACAGTTAAATTCACGGGTTGGAAAAACGTGCGCTGGAAGAAGGCCATGCTCAGCAAGAAGATTTAAGTAATCATGGCTTTTACGATCATCGTTAAAAGGTTTTATGTCTATATTAATATCTCCCATAACCGCTATAGTCCTATATTCCCGAATTAACTTTAAATTATTATCAAGTGAAGTAAGAAAGGTATCAATTGACTTGTAGGAAGGTGATCTGTAGATACAGAAAATAGCAACATCAGACATTTTTAATAGTAGGCAGTTAGCTTCGCAGAAGGTAGGCTCCTCTACAGTATGAGTTAAATTTTTGTTAACATAAATAACGACACCATCATTTTGATTGTGGGAAATAGAAGTGTAGTGAAGTTGGTAATTATCAAATTGAGGAAGAGGTTTATGTGTAGATATCCAACATTCAGTAAGAACTAAAATATCACAATCTGTACCTATACGCTGTAAGAAGATCAGAAGATTGTCGAAATTGCGATAAATGCTGCGAATGTTAAGGGTTAAGATCAGAATACCTTTTTTGGTACTGCAAAGTATATTATGACAATCATTAGGGTCAATTAGTACAGACTCCGATACTGCTATATCATCTACTTGGCTTTGCACATCAATAATATCATTGTTATTGAGCATTGTGAAAACAGTTTCATCTTAGGACATAATTTAAGTAGTCTTATTTTATTATTATTTACAGGCACAGACATGGGAATAATCTTATATACAGGACTTAGAAGTAAGTCATGTTTATAGCAAATACAAGAAATGTGTATCCAGTTAGTTGTAATATAGATGTTTAGCAAATTAATATATAGGCAATCAGAAGTAAAAGAAAGTGAGGGGATTGGCCAAATATGTACGAGCATATAAAATAGATATAAGTATATGTATGTAAATTGTATGTCGTGTGGTATTGTGATTATATTGACTTGTGTGTTATTTTTATTGATGGATAAATTATTAAGAAGTACTTGTGGTATGATACAGTAGATATTAGATTTAAATATAATATAATATAATAGTACTTTAGGTGTAACCAGTGTAGGGTATGTAAGTGCATATTGTTTAGAATACAAAAGGTAGTATTTATAGTATTTAGTAAGAATTAGATGGTTATATGACTCGACGAATAATAATAGTCACTGAGGGAACTTTAAGAAATCCTCTTCACAGGTTATAAGGACAGCAGGCATACCTTCCTTTTCTCTAATAAAGACTTTCCCATATGAGGTCCAACAGGTCACTAGATTATGCTTTTTTACATATTCCCGAGCTAAGAAGTACAAGCGACGTCCACAAGTAGTTAGTGATTCCGATATAAAAATTGGTTTTGGTGGTCCTTCCAGGTTAATGTGGGCAGTATTCAGTTTCTCCTTCGTACCCTTATTAAATATTTTCGAGGATTTTATTATATTTTCCTTGACCGATATAGTAAAAAATTCCACAATTATGGGGGCCGATTTATTAGTAGTCTTCTTGCTTCTAAAAATGTTTCGTATATCAGTATCAATGATCTCAACGTTAAGGGTCGCAGCAACATTTTTCATTAACGATATTAAATTCGACTTATTCTCCGTTTGCGTATCCGGAATATTCCTAAGTTCAATACAAGCGGCTTTAGTATTGCGCTCCAAGTATTCAAGTTTTTGTTCCAACTGCTTCATATTACTTTTTAAAATACCATTATCAGATTTAATCCTTTGTAAGTCAGTTAATAGATCATCATATTTATCAGACATATATTGAATGGACTGCTTAATTTCACGATTTTGTTGTGTCATTTTGTTCATGTCTTCATCAAATTTATGAGCTTGGGCTGTTTGTTGACATTTCAGTTCGGCCAGAATGTCTCTTATTTCAGACAACGTGGAGTCTCCGTGCTTACGCTTAAAACGTTGAGCGATATTCATTTGGCTTCCATGATCTGGCTCCGACCCGATACAGTCTGATGCAGAATCTGACTCTTGTACAACGCTAGCTAACTTAGCCGGTTTTGAGACGTTTTGTTGTTTTTTGACCGGAGAACGTCGGCAAGACATTGTTTTATTATAAACTTATTGTTTGGTAGGTACGACGAATAAACTGTGCAAGCAGTGATATACTGGAGGTTGTTTGTTGTAATTGAAATAAGTCTAAATAAGTATTTAAGCGTGCATACAGCCACGGATTGTTATAAATTTGCCTTATTACGGAGCTTAACAATCATATACTTGTCTTATTCACTCCTATAATCTCCGCCGTAAGGTCCAGATAACTTATCTTGCTCTCAGTAGGTGCCGGAGTACTATTTGTAGGCAGGGGTCTTGTATACTGGTAGCCGATCGCCGTTTGTGAGCAAAATCGCTTACCGTCAATTTTAAGTTGACCTCATTGTAGGTAAAAGATTAGAGATAACTCACTGGGTTGATGCACGATGCCTTTGCGTGCAACACTGCGCGTGCGCCGCAAATTTAGACTTTAAATTGATGCACTTAGACCTTGATCTTGCTAGATTGATATTATTTTAAAGTATTTTTCGAAGTATGTATAAAGTTTTGAACTAACGCAACAAGACACACGTCCGAACGCAATCGCGGTCCCGGTGGAAGGGAACGAATAGGTCAAATGATAAATTTAGTTTAATGAATATTTAAAAAGATATTAAAATCCTTTGTCTGATAATCTTCCAAATATTATCGCAACCATGACGACATGTTAATTATGTTTTCAATTACAAAGCTATCGTTAATATTGAGGTAATATGTATGATTTGAAATTAGTTTTCCTTGCCTGGAAGCGCACTCTACGAAGTGCCAGAAAAATTGTTTACAGAATATTCAACGCGCCTACATATGTATATTATAACTAAGCTATACAAAAACAGACACACAAACAAAAATAGATTCTCTAAAGTTAAATGATTTGAGGCTAAATGCATAAAGATACAATAAACGTCACTTATCCGCTCGCGCACGTTTAGACATTCTTGTTAATTTTTAACCGACTTCAAAAAAGGAGGTTTTCAATTCGTCTGTATATAAGAATATATATATATATATTAAGGGTGGTCGGGCATAATTTTTGCCCGACTACTTCACCTTATAGCAGACCATGGTCAAGTAATGCAAATTTCGAATGTCGTTGTGTTCGCGGAACGATTCCTTTATGGATGGATGGATTCTTGTATATGGATCAGTATAATGCAATAACGCTTTAGCATTGCTATTCATGATATTAGCACGTAGGTGCCGAAAGTCGTCCAGTGCTAAACAGGGACCTCCCTCGTAGAAGGGAGGAGTTGCCATAATCCCCACGCTGGACGCTGCTGTCCGTCTTCTTATTTTCCCTTAGTCGCTTCTTACGGACACCTAACAAGCGATGGGTGAGTGGTAATTCTTACCCGGACACCCACTGCTTCAAAAATACAAAACAGTCAGATAAAACTGTCGGAAATTCCCGTTTTCGATTCCGATGAATACTTTTCCAGTCGTATCCTGTAACGGCTGTCCACAAGTGTCATAAGGAAGTTTTGAAATTTTATAGCATGACGTATATTGTATTTATGAATAGCGTTCAGGATACTAACGGAAATGTATTAATCGGATCCGAAAACAGAAATCTCCTACGCTTGCAGCTATAGTCAACAGATATTTACGGTATAAATAATAATATTATGAAATACTTATGTAAAAATTATGGATGAAGATGACAAATGATAGCTATATTGTCTAAGGTCACGTAATTTTACAAGAAACGAGTTATAACTGCTGCCAGTATACGTGCATCAAATCGTTTTGTTAAAGTTACACACACAAAAAAAACATAACTGGCGCATTTCCAACACCGTATTGGAAACGAATTGGTCCAAACTGTATTAATACCCTCATAGGTTTAACTTCTATTTTAGTATTACAGAAAATTCCTTATCGCTCTATTTTTATGTGTATAAGACAAACTCTCTGTTAATTTTAATATTCATATATTTGCGGCCTTTGAGCATTGGGCCTTAGTCTCATGAGACGCACGGTTTGGTAAAAGAAAATTTCATCCACACTTATCGAAGCCCCAAGGGACCTTATCGGGCTGGTAGCTTTTTTCGCCAACGTTTATGCTTGGCCATACAAAGAGGTAACAGTCTTTTAGGTACCCTTCCCTCCCAGTGCGGCGACAACTGGGAGGATTTTTTAACCGACTTCAAAAAAGGAGGTTCTGTATTCGACGCGTATGTATGTAATATTAATAAAAATGCGTAATATTCATATATGTTAGTCTATGTGGGCTTCTAAACGAATTTACCAAATTTCACGAGTGTATGTATGTATGTATGTAGGTTTGTCCACGGATTTCTCAGAAACTACAAGTCCGATTTCGAAAATTCTTTTTGCAATAGTTAGAGTATTTTTCAACTTAGGGTAGAGTACAAATTTCATCAAAATCGGTCCAGTAGTTTAAGAGATATAAACTTTTTATGTTTTCAGTAAGTTACTGTAATGTAGACGTTCGAGTTGCGTGATAGTGCTGATACCTACCTTGGTAAAATAAGTCACTAAAAAGTGTTAAATAAACTATTTAAAAAAAAATAAAAACCGACTTCAAAGTAAATTATCTAAAAAGCATAAAATAACGAAAATACACACATCAAAAGTGTCTAGGGATCAAGCATTTTTAAGCGGATTTCTTGAGATTGAGATGTGGCTTTGTAATAAATTTATGATTTTATAAATTTATATGGATCCTTTTTGGTGCATTTCATAATTTGAATCAGGAACTGTGAATCAAATTCGAGTAAAAGATGAAAATCAGCTGTCAATATGTTCCCTATAAAAACATACAACGCATTGAAGACATTATTAGTGCTACTGTTTCCCTACTACTGATTAAAACCAACGTTATTATGGAGCGGCGACGTCATTTAAGCAGGGAAGAAATGCTCAGAGCCGTGGGAATGATAGAAGCTGGTTCCCGGCAACGTACTGTGGCTTTAGCTCTGAATACAAGTCAGAGTGTTATCAGTCGACTTTGGACACGTTACCGAAGCACTGGTACCGTGGCTGAGCGCCATGGAGGACGGTATCGCTGCACCACACGGAGACAAGACCGATATATTCAAATCTTAACTCGAAGAGCTCCAACAATAACTGCCATGATGTTAGCCGTGAGGCTTCATCACTCTTCAGGGAACTTAATTAGCGACCAAACAGTCAGAAACCGCTTGCATGAAGTGAACCTTCATTCCCGAAGACCGCTACGGGTACCACCTATAGCAATGCACAATCGTAGGATTCGATATCAATGGGCTCTTGAACACAGAAATTGGGCAGAAGAACAATGGCGTTTCGTGTGCTTTTCTGATGAGTCTCGTTTTGGTATGAGACCGGATACAAGACGTATACGACACTGGAGAACCCCTGGACGCCAACAGCGATTAAAATCCTGCCAGGAAGTCCATCCTTATAGTGGTGGAACCATCATGGTATGGGCGGGTATTTGGATCGGCGGAAGAACTGAGTTGATTTGGATCAGAGGCAACCTCAACGCTCAAATTTATGCTGAGACGATTGTATCAGACGTCATCGTTCCTCTACAAGTGCAAATCGGTCCCTTATTTCAGTTAATGCATGATAATGCACGACCGCACACCGCAAGAGTTGTAAGACAGACTCTCGCCGCAGCTAACATCAATGTCCTGCCCTGGCCTGCTCAGCCGCCAGACTTGAACCCGATTGAGCATGCATGGGATATGCTACAGAGAAGAGCTCTGCCGAATATGGAGGGTATCCAGTCGCAAGAAGACCTTTTTTTGTTGTTGCAACGAACATGGGCGGCCATTCCACAGCGTGATTTGGATGAACTCATTTTGAGTATGCCAAACCGATGTTCTTGTGTTGTTAGTGATCGCGGTAGAAACACGGATTATTAATTGTTTAAGTTACCCAATAAAATTTTAAAGAAAACTGTTATTTCAGTCTTTTTTTCGAACTTTTGTGTTAGTGGTTCAAATGTCAAAAATCCCTTTATTAGGAAAATGGCAAATTTCTTTATTAATGCAAAGGTGACTTGGTTTATCGTTACTGTGACAAACGAAAACACTTTATTTGATGAATCCTTAAAGAAAATTTTAATTAATATCAATCAGGAGAAAAGTTATTGCAAAAATATATGTTGATCCCTAGACACTTTTGATGTGTGTATTATTGAAGTTGGTGCAGAATATACACAGCAGGTACGCTAACACCAACTTCAATAATATTTTCGTTATTTTATGCTTTTTAGATAATTTACTTTGAAGTCGGTTTTTATTTTTTTTAAAATAGTTTATTTTCCTTAGTTTAAGTATATTTGTAAATAAACTGCAAATATTTTGTTATTATGTAAATAAACTATTTACCCGACTACGGAACGGAGGGAGGGTTATGATTTTAACAAAAATGTATGTATGTATGTATGTAGGTATGTACTTCTAATCTGCTTAACATAATTTGACAAGTAAGGTGTCGTTAGAAGCGTCTTGATTTTCCGCTGGTTATAGGCTATATAATATCACATTATTAGACTGCGATTTTATCCGTAGTCGGGTTTTAGTTTTTAAACTTATTACTTGTTGTATTAATGAGAATAATAGCCAATGTTCTTATTCTTTATTGCACACAATAATATTACTCATTAGTATAAAATAAAGAAAATTCATGCACAAAGGCGTGCTTAACCCAAACATTGAGTTTTCTGACAGCTAACCTTTGAGTGATGGAGAATTTGGAGAAAAATTTAAATACTGTTAAGGATACAAACAAGTGTACAACAAATTACTACATACAAAAATACAAAGTAAATTATGTAATAAATATTATATACAATACAATAACAAACATACACATATAATATACAATAAAATTAAATAAGTACATGTAATGTTGTATGTGATAATATATATTTAAATATTTACATAAATACATGGATAAATATATAGGTACATACATATATATATAAACTGCTACATTGATAGGAAATGATCTTTAATTCTTCTTTTGAATACATCCGACGATATGCTCTCACGTATAGTATGAGGAAGAGAATTCCAGAGACGTACTGCCTGCACAGTAAATGATCCATCATAGCGACTTGTGCTATGATTAGGAAAACTTAGAAGTAGAGAGGAGACTGAACGAGAGGGTTTGTCACTGGTGGCGAGATATTCAAAGCGTTGCCGAAGATATGTTGGAGACTTAGGATTGTGAAGGACCGAAAAAAGAAGAGCAAGAACATGAGAATCCCGACGCTGCCGGATAGGTAACCATTTAAGACGCTGTCGGAATTCCGACACGTGATCATACTTTCGAAGGCCGTAAATAAAACGAATGCATAAATTTTGCAAGCGTTCTAGTTTATTGAGGAGGTCCTCCGTTGCGTCAAGAAAACAGACATCAGCGTAGTCTAAAAGCGGCAGAAGGAGAGACTGGGCAAGAGTTATACTGGTTTGAAATGGCAGGAAATTATGGAGACGTTTGAGTGACTGAAATGAGCAATATACTCTCCTGCTGACTTCCGTAACATGCACATTCCAAGATAAATTACAATCCACATATACACCCAAGTTCTTAGCACATTTGGAGTATATAATAGGAGTAGAATTATACATCACTGGTGGGAGAGACTGTTGATCCAAATGACTATAAAAGTACTTGCTAGCAATAATAAGAGCTTGAGATTTCGCTGGATTAACCATTAAACCAAAGTTTTGAGCCCACCCACTTATATTGTCCAGATCTTTATTAATAGCATTGACAGCTCCCGATAATTCATCAATTTGAAAATGGCGATAAAGTTGCAAGTCGTCTGCATAGAGATGGTAGTTCGAAATCAAAACTTTAGTGATGTTGTTAATGAATATTGAAAAGAGAAGAGGAGAGAGTACACCACCTTGGGGAACACCTGCAGACAGCTCACACCAATCAGAGAGTTGTTGTAGAACGTTGTTTGTTGTAGAACATTATAGTTAAGTTTGTTTATCGACATTTTAGCCACCGCGTATTTTTCGAGTCCGTACACAAAAGTAAATTTTATGGATCTTATTTCGGCACTCACAAACGTCAATAAGTAAAAGAGATTAATAACGTATCACTAACAATAGAGTAGGACAAACGATCAGCGATGTTCCGTGATTCGGATGACCGACTGTGTACATTTGTCTTTCAGTGAAAAATATTATTGTTTCAGTTTTCCTCATCAATAACCTTCGGGGAGCGATAAATCAGATGAATGACGATTGATAATCGTGTCATTGCATTGTTTACTGGCTATTACCTATTACTCTCTGTGCAACGAGACCAACGCATGTGGCACCTTTTTTATGAGAGATTCTTACAGCTTTAAAACTAATCTTCCTAGGTTTAGTTTCAAAATTGGCCAAGATGAAAGAAAAAAAAATGGAAGAGAAAAAATTTTTTTTTTCTTCTCACCGTCATCAACCTATAGCCTACCAGTCTACCACAGTTGTACAGTAATACATTTTGTTGTTTGTTTCTTTACTGTAAGGGAGCGTCCAGGTAGGTACCACCGTAGTGTCAGATATTCTGCCGCCAAGCAGCAGTGTGTAAACATTCTGTGTTCCGGTGTGAAGGGCACTGTTGCAATTAATTCAATTTACTTAATGTATCGGGTGCAAGCGGCAGTGCAAAGCAGCAATCTATAGACAGATGTCGCTTACCATCAGGTGAACGTCTTGCTTGTCTCGTCACTAGGTTGAAAAAAGTATATAGCAACCAGGAAATATTATATTCACCGAAAAAATTTAAGGCCACAAGGGCCAAACCAAAAACCTCACTGGCTAAGTCAAAGGGTCGTATCGTACGTATGCGACCTCGCGTGCATTCCTCCTCAATGAGTTCCTAGCTGCGTGTTCTAAGAAGTGACGCGTTGTGATCCGAAGGTAAAGCCAATCTTCTCTAAGCGACAACCCAAGTCAAGGCCGTGCCTCTCTGAGGTGCCCTTAAACGCATCACTCCCCTGCTCATCTGCCTAGACTCTTGCCATTATTGATTGGTAGAACTGTGGGCTAACAGGCCAACCTTTCCCAATCAATGCTTTACAGCAGGATTCCCAAAAAAAGCATATTAAACGCGCTCGCTATTTCATAAGCAAGCAATGACGACAATCTTATCCGTAAATGAATTCGGTATACTATTGTCACAATCGATTACAGAGCTCCGATCTTTGATTAGGAGGATGAAGAAATATATGTTGTTAAGACAATAATAGGCTAATAGAAATGCGCTTGTTAGGCACTTACAGGGTTAGGTAACGTGACGCAACGCCACACGTGACTGTAGTTCTACTGCTTCAGTAGTCTATAGTCACGTCCGTGGGAAGCAAGCAACTATGTATACATACAATATACATATCTGTGTCTGACATTTTACAACACTGGTGGAAATTAAAACAAATTTTACTGTCATTTTATTTTAATTTTACTTTACATAAATGAATAGGTAACTTAGTCTTTACCCGCAGTGATGGTAAGTCGCGATGCAGTAGTTGATGGAAGCGCACACCAAATTAAATAATATAGGTTGTTAAGCGGCCGTTGGGAATTTTTTCATACAGGAAGGGTAAGTTCATATATAACGCGCGTTACTGCACGTCAACGCGCGATCAAATTGAAAAAGATGACAAGCGCTAACGCGCGTTGCGAGTTCCTTCTCGGTACTTCATCAATTATTAATTAGTCGATATCTACAGATTTACTCACTTTTACGAACTGGATGCGATAACAATATAAAATTACGAAAATACACAAAGATACACAAAAAAAAACAACGAACAAAGACACAAAAAAAGAAAAAAAATATAAATTAATAATTCAAAAGTTTTAACGTTGGATTCGTAGAATTTCTTCAGTTCTTTTACCAATAACGTGGTAGGTACAGATTTAATATTCAATTGTTACCTATCTTATAGATATGGTACCTACAACGGGTTTACCTTTTGGCTTGACCAACGCAACGCCGAGAAAGTGCAGTAAAATTTAACAACTAGGAGGTCTAATCTTGTTACAAAAGTTAATAAAAACTCGAATAATATTTTAGTTTAACAATTGAATCTCTATGTTTTCAGTCGTTTCCTTAATATTAAGCTCTCGCTCTTCTAATAGGCTTCCTATTGTTAATCGCACCTATTTATCCCAACTGTCTTGTTTGTCGTCTAAATGATGACCGATATCACCAGCTGTTGGGGTTGGGGTGGGGTGTTAAAACTCTTCTCCGCTTTTTTTACTTTTTGCCTGTTCCCATTTGTCTTTCCAGGTTAGAATGATTGCTTATACATCTATTATCTGTGTGCCTACAGAATGGAATAAACCAATATAAGACAGTGTTTGGTGAAAGTTTACATAATGGAACAATCCGCACTGCCATCTTATCCTGTACTATGCAGAGCCTGTACTATCGCAATCAGGCATGGCAATTTTTGAAACTTTATACTTTGGTATAATATAAAATACATAGCTTATTTAACAAGCAGACTGAAGAGGAACAGCCACAGCACATTCACAAAAGAGTTTATCATTGGTTGGAATCAAACCCACGACTTTTGGGAAGCCGTCATTGTATCTAACCGCTACGCCAATAGGCACGTGGATCGTAAGTTCTATGTGGTGGGGGAGGTCGTCAATAAGCTTAACCGTTGAAAAGTATTTCTAATCATAATATAGAGGTAAACCTCATCATGATTGCTGCAAGTGTCCGTTAGGCCCTTATTTCTCCATTCTATAGTTTACGAGTTCAGGCGGTGTTATGTAATTAGGTATGGTAATAATAATATACCGATGATGGTTAATATATACAAATTCGTAGAATGCTACAGTAGTACGTAGAAGTACTTTAATAGATCCTGTATTTGGCCTATTAAAACTCAGCACGCAAAATATTTATAATAAATATTAATATAATTTATACTTATTCAATAAGTGCGTATGGATACATAATAATAATAAACCCGCAGGGCAGGTTGTGGTGTGTGTGTCGTCGTCAGCCGAGTGGAAATCGAAGGGACGCAGGACTCTCAACTCTGGCTTGCCTTAATTGGCCGTCCAGAGAGGAGTTGTCAGAGCTATATGCTCCAGGGGTGGAAGTGTTGAAGGGCATAATGCCGCGAGTAACCTCGGAAAAAGCGCAGCACACCTCTCGACACCCCTGAGCCACTCACGCCCCCGTGTTGCTCTCTTTCGTCATCGAACGATCATTTAGGGAGCCCATCATCTAGTCCCGTCGGTATGTCACCACTTACACCAAAATAATTATGTTGTATGTAATTATGACAAGTGACTCCGACTTTCTGCAATAGCCTAGCTCCTTGGTCACCAAATATTCAACTACATAGACTAATAACCTTTCCATATATTTACAATATAGCTCCTACACCTGTCGAGGTCAACTGTTGCAATAAATAAATAACACCCAGATATTTGATGGGAATCGAACCCACGACCTATTGGGTAGCGGCCAGGGTGCCTAACCATGAACAGGCCCGACAACATATTATGTAAATTAAATAATCTCAAAAGATATTATTATGTAACTAAAGTAGTGGCCTATTCGACTATATACTCGTTTATTTATGGCTATCATCTGAATATATTTAGTTTTATTCCAATTACTGAACAAACTAGTTTTAAGTTTTGCGTTAATTTGATAGTAAGTTGTAAGTACTTATATATTTTCTATTTGTGCACTAAATCTATCGATGAGATGTTTTCTGAATTATAATTAATTTTTTGGTTTACAGATTGTACCTACGTGTCAGTGTAAAAAATATCTTACGTCATTCTTTTGTTTATTTTTTTATGAGCAATTAAAATACCTACTTCTACTGCTGTTGCGTATTCAACTAAAATGCAGAAGAATATAAATAATTCTCATCTCATCCCATCACCTAACATACGCTCATCGCAATGCTTGGGTACGCGCAAAGGGATTCAAATGTCTTTGGGTATCAGAGATCACTGCGCGAATCTAATGGCAAGATATTTACCGCAATCAAAAATCTATACTTATAATAAAACTGTAACAGGTCCAATTCTGTACATTGAAGATATTTTGAAAATTATGTTTGGAGGGCATTCTATAACCGATACTAAAGCCAAAAATGTATTTTATTTTTATTTTTGTCTGTCTGTCTGTCTGTATCTCGGCTGAGCATCACGCCGAAACTACTGGATGGATTGAAACGAAACTTGGCATGATTTGAGTTAATACTCCGAGGTAGGACATAGGATACTTTTTATCTCGACATTCGGCACGGTTCCCTTGGGAGAGGGGACTAAAGTCAAAATGTGTACTTGGTTATACGCTTGCTCCGATTTTAACAATTTTTCATTATAATTATAATAAATATTTGTAAGGGAACACTCATAGACAGTTGTTAACAATGTTTGGAAATCGATCAGGTTAAGCAACGTTAGGTAAGGTCATTAAATAGATGGGTGACCGTTTAAGGCCATTTGAACTAAACGTCTTCGTGTTTCGGAGTGCAAGTACAAAGTGGGTCCAATATTTTAACCGACTTTAAAAAAGGAGGTTTTGCGAATGTATATTATTGAAAGTTTAGTTAACGTAAACACAGCGCGGGCGGAGCTGCGTGGGTCAGCTAGTATTATAATATAAACGTTTGAAGATATTACCTATTTCATTATAATTTTAATATTAGTGTGTAAATGTAAAATTACTTAGGTACCTAATATATATTTTATTATAACAAATCTGCCAGAAGGTTATGAATCTGCATTCATAACTTGTTACCTATTAAATATGGCATAAATGACTATTATTGTCCTTAGTAGGCATTGTTTTGGCTAGAATATATGAAAAATATAGAAAATAATACATAGAATGGAAAAACACACGCAGGCCAGGCCAGCAGTGTCCTTTTCATTAATTTTGTATGGGGGTAATTGAAATGAATTGGTAGGTACATACGTCACCGTATTGTCCTATTCATACACCTGTCATGCCATCTCTGCTGTAATGGTTATCTAGTGTTGTCTATTTGTTTGTTTATGTCCGCTTTTTTTTTAGTTTTGTCTCGTCGAGTTTCAATGCTATAACTCAACCTTTCAAATTCAAGCAAAATATCACCCGATAAGTACGTATTAAGTATTCGTTTTCGCCACTCACTACCGGAACTTTTGGTATATAAACAATAATATTTTCATTATTACGTATGTCTCAGCAGTTCAGTCTTCGTCGTTAACAAAATTTCCATTATCATACCTACGTACGTAATGTCAACAAAACAAACGGGTGGCCGCATTCGGTTATAAGAAAAACTTGCCCGAGCTCCACTCACCTATGCCAAGATGCTGATGTAAACAAACACAACCGTCAAATCCACTCACAAGTTGGCCACAGATGCGGCAATATTTTGTTTTATTTCACTTGGTTTTCGCGTAGGAAAACTAATGAATTAACGTACAGTCCGTAAGCAGGAGAGCGAAGCCACACATAATACACCCAACACACGACCGCGTGGAAGCGCGACTGACTGAGTGAATTTCAATAATGAGCGCGCGAGCACTCGCCCGCCGCATTCGACTCTCCGTTGGTCCCTCCACTCGGATTCAGCAGCGCGCTGTGGGGACCTGGCTGGCCGATTCGCCTCACCGCGCCGGTCGCGCAGCGCTGCACGTCCGGACAAGAGATGCCACAGATACTTTGAGTTGCATAACTCTAACCAAACATTTAGCCCGATTTCCACTTCCCTATGCAGTAGGTTAAGACTAAATCTAAATTGGAACAACACAAGAGTAATGGGTGACCGGTGGCCAGCCAAATGGTAGGTCGACGAATGGTAGGGTTCAATATGATATAATCGGTAATCAGTCTAATTTGGTCATCACCACGGAATAGGTCATCACTCCTGTGTTCATACGATTTTGATCTCGTAAAGAAAAGCAGGGTATACGAGCTCAGGCCACATAGGTATGACTCACACGGTGCATGAGACCGCATGTGCTTGGTAAACCCAACTTTGTCCTGTTTAAAATCTTTACTTTTTGAAATTAATCTACGCTCTTTTCGACCGAGTTCTTTATACCGATGTTGCCATAGACAGGACTTTTTATTTTGACCAATTTGGCTTACACTATATGTAAAACTCGTGTTCGCACATTAATGGTGTATGTAGGCTTGATGTAGCCTCACCCTCCTATAAGCTTAACACCCTTTTGGTTTAGATTTAGATAGACCAAAGTTAAAACCTTTTTACGACGGAATTTCAGTGAATTGACATACTTATGACAAAGCACTTTTTGACACTGGCGAAATCATCAATAATTGATGGACGCCATTATTTTATTAAAGAAGAAGAAGATTAAATATATAATTTAATTTAATAATTAGGTCAAATAGCTATGAACAAAAATAATTCAACGTTCACATTAAAAAATGAGAATACGGGAACGGATAGAGATACACAGGAAACTGCAAAGAAAGCCAAAGGCGACTTCTTGCCCTCTGACAGTTCCTCTCACACACATTTTCATAAAATACCAAGACACGAAGACGATTTCAAAAGGATTACTCGAGATGAGTATCTTGGTATATCAGAATCGATATCAGGATCATCCGATACATTCCAATGCGTGCATGGGCCCGAGGGCAAGAAATATTCGGAGAAAGGACTGTTGAAAAGAAATATTTTAAAAGAGTTGGATCCAGTTCCTGTTGGTAATCATTTTAATATTTCTATTTTATTACTATTATAAACTAAAGCGAATGTTGAAACAGTATGTAAATCAACGTGAATACATATATTAACATTTCGGAACCTTGATATTTAAGTATGATAAAATTGGTAGCCAACACTTCATGGATATAGATAGTTTGTTTTTTTTTATTCAAATTATGCCTTGTTTGTTGATCCCAAGACCTCTGTCCAGCATGGTAATTGGTAAATGCAGTTTTGGACAAAAGCACTAGCTCATTAGAACAACATAAGGAAAACGATTGTGTCAGAGGCATAGTCGCACGTCCTTCTTAAAACGGACGAACGATAAGGAAGAAGGCTGCGTTTCCACCATATAGGATAGATAGATGTGCGTGGAAGCTGAGCGGTGCCAGGATGCATAGCGAGTATTAAATAACTAATAGATTCTATGTATTTTGGCTACATTTCTTCATCGCATATTGTTAAATAAGTACAATTTTTTTTCTGATCTACGTCTGATCCATGTGTATTTTCCAATTGCTTAACACCTCATACTTCGCTAAGCCCTTTTCCTTCTAAACCCCCAGCTTTGGGGTTTAGCACTTTCTCGCAAGTCTTTGAACGCAACCTGATCCCTCAGCCGCCAGCGCAGCGACACCATATCGGTGACCATGTAGGGAGCACTGGGAACCCTGCTTCATAAATATGTACCTACTACGTCACTCAGAAGGCGGCATTATTTCACTGCGATCTTCAGTAAGGCAGAAATAGAGGAGAGCTAGTGCGTTTGGGCCGTTCGAAAATTCAATAATAGACTATTCGCTTGATTATATGCACATTACCTATACTACGGGTATTAGCGACCTGAATTTAGAACGTTGAATCCGGATATCTGGTAACAGATTTTATAGCGTTTTTATATAGAAAATTGCAGACAGTAGATATGTGCTATTTTTATTTGCAACAATTTCCATCCGGTATTCACAATTTTGATATGCAACATTTTTATATCTATTTCTTTTGTTTTGTTTATCTAATATTAGGTTATTTCTTTCTTAGTATAATTATATTAAGAGTCATAAGCACGACGCGATTTCGCGGTTTTACATTGGAGCAAACCGATGTTTTAAAGAAGGTGTGTAATTTCTAGACAGTTATTAGCAATATGAAATGTATTAGTATACCTACTTATCATTCATGGTCTTGTATCTCCAAATAATGATCGGCATAGTATTTATGAAAGTGCACGCAGTGCTGGACAAAAAGGACGCCTATCATTTATTGTGCACTTTCCCTCGCCCACTTACCCTTATAATGAACAATCATAATTCAATTCTTGAACGACAATGTCTATCTGACCTGCAAACCAGCTATTGTGTTCGTAAATAATTTTATTCATTCCTAATTACAGCAGTTTACGCTAATAGCTTTTTTAACTATAAAAATAAAACTTTCCAAGTTGAATCTAATCACGGCCTATTGATCCTAAAAATATTAACTCAGTGGTCCCTAATTGATTTTAAATATAGACACATGCTAAGCGGACATGTTCATACATAAAATGTTGGTACCTAACCGAATCCACTACCTTTCGGATAGGAGATCGTTACCACTAAACTAACTGGCCCGTCGCTAAAAATACATACATATTTAAAAAAAGTAGGTATTATACAAATCTAGAAACACTTTTCGTAGAGATAAATAACTCGCGTGGTGACGTGCAATACAACTGTTTTTACCCGACTACGGAACGGAGGGAGGGTTATGATTTTAACAAGAATGTATGTATGTATGTTTGTATGTTCATCTGTTCCCTCATATCTTCTAATCTACTTAACATAATTTGACAAGTAGGGTGTCGTTAGAAGCGTCTTTATTGTCCGCTGGTTATAGACTATAATATATAATATCACATTATTAGACTGCGATTTTATCCGTAGTCGGGTTTTAGTTTTTAAAACTTATTACTTGTTGTACTTTTGTACCTACTTGTAACAACACACTTTTGCCTTCACGCACAAAGTAGTCCAACCCACAGAATAGAAATAGCCAAGATCTTGCTGCCACAGGGCTCTTAGTTATGTTTAGGAAGTGGAAGATTAGGTACAGGTGTTATTTTTTTTTAACTTTTAATATTGCCGCAAATCCTCCAAAACTTGTAATTACGAAGAAGGGGCTTAATACCTAGTACAAAAAAACCTACCACGTCATACCTACTTAAAAAAGTCGTTTACTGTCACAGATTGGTTTTACTACTCTACTTTAGTAGATTCTATATTTTACTTTTTATTCATGAAAAATAAATAGTATTTAATCAATCAGCGGTTCCTTTTAATTAATTTTATATCAAGTTTAGAATAATGTGGTATGTTTTTGCGGTTTTAATCACTGCAATCAATAACAATCAGATATTTAGTTTCTTAGAATGCGGTTGTTACTTGTATAATGGCGCTGGTCGTAACGATCTTTTAACTATCTGTGTCACTGCATTTACAATTATATCACGCAGCACGCTTCTCCAAAAACTAACGTCTTTATCAGCTATTGACTGTGATGTCGAAGATATATTAATTCAGTTTTACTGGCGTGCCGACTACCTATAGTTTAATAGTTCAATGTGAGGTAGCTGTTTGTGTGCTTGTGTTTTAGATCGTAAATGGAACGATGAGTGCTCTCCAGCATATGAGTGGGGTATAGCGAAGAAGCTTGAGTTTCTAGTTCAGGATCCAACGGTCGTTCATCAGATACCCCGCTTGGAAAATTACCTCCGTGACTTCGCGAGGACTGCAAGCGCTGGATTTGTATCCTTTTTACTATCTGGTCTAGAGGTTGTATACATTTAAAGGTCGTTTCCTTTGTGCAAGAGATAGTCTTTTTATTAAATAAGTATTACTACAGTGTCAAGCATTCTGCCGTCAAATAGCAGTGTGTAGATTACTGCAGTGTAACCCATGAGACTTGAAAACAAAATCTAAGTGAAAAGTGTCGCTTGCCATCACGTGAGCGTCCATCTCGGATAATTAATTTTTTAGACACCATCATCAAGTTGTTCTAAATAAATTGTATAAAAACTGGGCGTATATTAAAAAAAAACTTGATAGGCCAATCAAATCATCTTAGGTAATGCTTATAAAATAACATGGATGTTTTATTAACATGATAATGTCCTCTATGATCTACCTGCATCAGGCAACTGCTGCTGCGGATGATATATCAGTAAGTCTGGTACGAGTTTTGATATTCAACAAAATCGCCCAAACTGTTGTTTTCTCCCATACAATTTATACATTTTTGATAGTTACCGCTAGTGGCGCTCGCTGGTGTGATATATTTAGCTGTTGGCAATGATCGAATGCGATATTCAGACAATGTGTGAAAGAAATGGTTTGAATGTAATCGACTATGACAATTAATAAGAAGTTGCTAAATAGCACTAAATGCATACTATAACAACAAATGAAAATGAAAAAACAATGAATTAACGAATGAATTAGCAATTAAAACTCTCTTTATATGAATAAAAATATTTTCGAAGTCAGTGCTAAGCACTAAAGCTGACCGGTTTAACACTGTTTGTGACTGTCTAACAAAGCCTGTTAAAATACCTATAAATGAAGACCTACAAAATAATACCTTAAACCAGTGTCTAGAGAGTCGACAGCCTTGAAAGCCTATGCGTTGTTTTGGATTATATATTAGAAACATTGCCGAAGATACCAACACTGAAGGAGGGACTAGAGTTACTTTTAAAAAATGTAAACAAGCCGATCTTGTTGAATGCCTCTTCCGATATCGTTAAATATTTTGAAACAATCCAACATTATATTGGATTTTTGGGTAAGTATAATACCTACAGTTAATACAGGTATGTGTGGTTTAAGATATTATTACCTTGTTTGGCTAAATATTTCATTAGGTCCTTCGGGTTTTTTACAAGTACATTTTTTTTATATACTACCAACGTGGCAAGCAAGCGTGTGCCTTATGGTAAGCAGTTACCGCAGCCTATAGACGCTAGAAATGCTTGTTGTGATTTTGTCCTTGTAAATTTGTGTTTACAAGGACAAAATCACAGTAAGGGTGCCTTCAAATTTCAGTGCGGCTGCAGACATTCTGCCTGCATGTAAATCCATATAAAACAAAAACGCACGCAACAGCGCGGCCGCAGCGCTGCTGTCGCGCTACATATTTGAAGTCACCCTTATAGTTAAAATGAGTCCTAGACCGACCAATTGATTAAAGAATGGTCGTTGTAAGATAGCAGTCGTAATAGCTATACCACCAGTCCTAAAAACGACTCACAGTGAACCTGTCTGTTCATAGTAAAACGAACTATTCATATTTCTTAGCAATCCACTGGTATTATAACTTTTTCATCTAGGCCAAGTTTATATTGGCATGCCACGCTAGACGAGCAGCTAAAGAGGACAATGTCGTTGACACTCGCGGGATTTTTACTCCTTTTATGTCGTCGCAAATTATGGACAGCAGGCGTGCCTCACATGTCAAATCAGCTCAAAGAATAACGAGTTTTACTGCTGACCTCTTGCAGTTGAACGCTCTCTAATCCTGGCTATCAATAATTTCACTATCCTCCATAATTAGCAATCACTGTTTGTTAATGAATATTGTTTATGATTTAGGTTGCTACTTACAATGTAGATAGGTAATAGGTACCAAACATTCAGAACTACGACTGTTTCATATCCTATTAAGAATTTTCGATAAATCTCAACCTTTAATTAAGTTCCGAATTTATTTAGAACTATATACTATATTATTTCTAACAGTGGCTAAAATAAAGACTACTTAATTTATAAGTCGATACAGATTTGTTTTTTATTGACATTAGTTTGCACGTATACATTATTCAACATAACCTGCTTCTGATATATTGATTGCTATTGAATAAAGAATGTTTATAGGATATTTGCTGCTACGAATTGAAGACGACGAACATTTCAACTTCGTATCCAATGCACTGATCTGGCAGCTGTCAGCTCCGAACTCTGTACGGGGCCCCGTAGCGGCCCAGCTGCAACACTGTTTGGCAGCGGCAGCACCCAAATTGCACCAGTCCATAGTTAGGATAATCGCAACAGCCCCAAGTCATAGATTCCCAACCTTCCTGAGACTAGCGCTTTTACTGGCGTGCGACGCTGTTGATAACTGTAAGTTCTAGTTATTGGAACTTTATCTATGGTAGCCTGCACACTGTCAATAAAATTGACAATATTCTACAACCCGTACGATTTAAGTGTGCACCTGGCGTTGTGAAGTTGTAATCCAGCGAGGTGCACAGTTAAGTCAGACGAGTTGTAGAATATTGACAATATTATTGACAGTGTGCGGCTAGACTTTGAGTAGGTACCTATGCTTATATGTTTTTGCATTGTAAGTATAAACATCGATTCGCTGAGAGACAGACAAATAATAGAGGAAAGACAAAATCAATATTGCGTTACGAAATACCTTCAAATAACATAGCAACAACTTTTTTTCGTATCGTTTCGTGACACGTGTTGAAAAGAAATATCGTATTTTGTCAAATTGTTGTAATTGTTGTTGTGTAGCCGCACTGCTATCGCGCTGCAAATTTGAAGTCACCCTAAAAGTTGTGCTTTTGTCAGCTGTGTAGGTACATGTTATTAGTCCTTTCATGACTGTTCTGTACGCAGGCATCGAAATGATGAAGGACAACATTATAGAGAATATTTTCTACCGCTTCAACCCTTATTTTCCGTATAAAAAACTACCATTTTACGACACCAACCCAGCTGTTACGAATGATTACAATGTAAAACTGGGTAAGTCTTAACGGTTTTTATTTAATAAATAATCAACTTTTGGCTGTAAAATGAATGCGTGAAGGGTGATTAGTTGTTATTTTATGACAGAGCTTTTGTATTAAAGATTTGAGTAGGTATTAACGATAAATCATACTAGTACAAGCGTAAAAAAGGCCCTCTGGACGCTTTGCAATATCGCGGGCAAACTACATTTCTTGGTTTGCGGTTTGTTTGTCGTTCACCTAATGCATTCCTAACGTTGAAGACTTAAGGCAAACATGTATTCTCTGTATCCCGAGAATCCTTGGATTCATTATACAAATTACCCGTGTAGGTTAGAATAGCACTCGCCAATCTACTGCCGTTGGATAAGAGGCGACTAGGGGAAAACAAGAAAGCAGCAGCGTCTCTCTATTGGATTACCTATAACCTACACTGCGATCCCCAACACGCCTGCCAAGCGCGGGGATTATGGAAACCCCTCCCTTCTAAGGGGAGGCCTTTGTTCAGCAGTGGTCGTCTAAAGGCTGCTGCTGATCATTATACAAATTTATAGTATTTAAACTTAGGTACCTATGTACTTCAATCAAGTTTTCTTGTTTTGCATTATGTTTCTAAAGGCCTGTATACAGTTAATTCTAGGTTCTTTGAGACAGTACCACTATAATCATTTTAGGCTTGTTCCCAAACAGGTGATAGCAGTTTGCATATGAGCACAACACTGTCTCTACTCTTGGTTCTCGGGAAGACCACGAAACAGTTCCTCGAAGAGAATCCGAACTACCGAAAGATTTTGCCTTGTCCTGATTGTTATTCACAACGGTATTCCATTCGTTTTTTCGTTACTTAAAGCTACCACACATATAAAATACGTGTATCTACATGAGGGATTAAGACTAATGCTTGAGCCACATACCCAATGTGCCCAAAGGGTAGACTTCGTTATGTGATATAAAGACAAAGAATATTCGCTCTGCTGTCAGAAAGTGCTTGCACATCATAGGGGATTTAGACTTCACTTTAGACGACTTTGTACTACCGTACATATATTATTTAGTGCCAAAATCGCCACATGTGTTCGTTGCCGTGTGCAGATGTTTCATCTGGGCGTATCGCTGGGAATGTCGCGCCCCGAATCATAACCACGAGAGAAATACACTCACTGTTATTGTCGGTACACTGCTCAACTGCTTCGGAGACCGGCTTATGGCACTATCAGCCATGCTCATGCCAGGTGAGATAACAAATCCTCCATTATGCTTTTACTGTTTATACTTAAAGCAAAAATAATATCTAAAACAAAAAGTCTCCTATTTTAATACTTTAATATCAATAATAATGGTATCGGAAATGGAATTAGTTCCATTAGCGAATTTTGCCGAACATAATTTGAGGACTTTCACTTCCGGCGGAATAGATTTGTGTTTCTAGAAGAATGGCTGTCATTGAAGCGTGTACCATAATAAAGGAAACAAAATTTTACGCATATACAAACACCTTACTGGCTCTGAGGGTCTTATCATTAGGGAGGGTATCCGTGTGTGGGTCGATCTTTGTCGCGTGTGCGTGGCAACTAAGGGCCTATGCACACCGCGTTAATTAAACGCGTTTTTCTTTCCACATAAACAAACTGATCGTCACGTTAATAATTTCTTGCTGGTGGTCAAATCCATCAAAGCACAAATCTATACAAATAAACTGACTTACTCACAAATATCAATTAAGTAACTTTAATTCGAATTAAGTACTGACAACCATAGCTTTTTTTTTTGATGCGGGGTAATCTTCCAAAGATCCCCGGGAGCTGTGGGGCTCGACCGGGGTATGTGGGATTCTTACCCACTAAAACCACCGCGGCTGTCGCATCGGCACATGAGAGGGGGGCCCCAGGGCTCTCTGGTGGGATCTGCACCAGGGGCCCCTCAGTGTCTTGTCTTTGAGCCCGCCGCCGGGGATCGCATTGTAGCCCCCCGGGAACCAGACACGGTACTCACGGGGACGGGGGTCGCAACCCCGCCGCCGTACTCAATGGACGGTCAAAGGGCCCCGGGCTCAGGGCTGGGGAGCGTGACGTTGGGCGGCCGCTTGACGCGGCTTGCGCCTTCGTCACCGAGCGGGGTCAGCGCGTCCGCGTTCCCGCTCGGCGGCCTCCTTCTGGGACATGACAGTCTCGCAGAAGGCGGCCATCGCTCCCCACGCCGCACCCCGGACAGCATAGCCGACACTACGCTGCCCAGGGAGAGGTCCGATCCGATGACTGCGACCAGGTCTCGACGCTCCAACGACCACGCGGGACAAGCCTCTAGCGTGTGTTGGGCGGAGTCAGACTGGTCGCAGTGGAAGCATCTCGTCGTCGCTTCACGTCCCATCTTATGCAGATAATCACCGAAACAACCGTGTCCGGTGATTATCTGCGTAAGCCTATAGGTGAGTCGTCCGCTCCGTCGCTGTATCCAGGCTTCGAGATGCGGCAGGAATGCCTCAACGACGCGTTTGACAACCATAGCTAAACAAACCGAACTCAGAAAAAAATATATATTCAGGGGGTCTAGCAGGTACGAGTTCCGATAGTTTACGAGCTCGATCAAACCGACAGATTTTTCCCGTACATTTTACTACGTATTTTTTTGTTACCGCTAGGGGCACTGGTGTGAAATGTATGGAGAAAACTGACAGTTTGACAGAGCTCGTAAACTATCGGAACTCGTACTAGACCCCCTGTAAGGTGGAAGTGCTCTCACTAGTGTACGAGCGAGTGTATATACCTTGTGATCTCGGTACGCACTCACGGCGCGCTCACAAATCGTTTATGTTATGTCCGATTTACACGTTTGCGGTTTGCTTCAAACCGCAAGCCACTACAAACGCAACGCAATAACGTTACGATTGGCACTGGCTTGCGCAAGCCAAGCCGAACACTCGGTCTGCTGTTGTGGACGCTGCCCTGGCCGAGGTTTGTTTGATAAGCATTTGGACGCTTCAAAATATTGCAGGATGCAGATTTCTTTTAACTATTAGGCGAAGAAGAAAAAAATACGCTAATTCTTTCTGTTTTGGTCTGAGGATCAGACCAAAATTACTGACGCTTTTCTTATTAGCGAATAAATTGGCAACCATTCACTTACTACCAGTGGTGGGCAGACTTATTGCGCATGCAGTCTCATTTTATAAGTTTGGCGGATCTATCTAGGAAATAAACCACCTAATATTTCTCAACAGATATTATGTCAATGTCAGTTTTAACCGAAATCCCTCGGAGGAATGACTGGACTAGTACGGTCAATATAGCGACTTCCCAAATAGACGTGAATTTCAAGAAACTACTGATTTATTTAAGCGTTCACTTTCTTAAAGTCTTCCCATATAATAAGTATGTAAGTGCTATGAATAATTTACCAAGTTCATTTATAATCTGGGACCTATTTTAATAACAAGTTAAGTAAGAGTACATATTACACTACATATTATCGTCCTTGACTGGTACACCTACAGAATTGAATTCCGTACCGACGACGACGTGAAATATTTTTTTATTATAACCATTTCAGAACGATAACTTGTCAAGTAATGATCGATTTTTTTTGTGCGCAGATGGTTGAAGCCCGACACTGGTTGATGGGTCTAATGTACTTGTTAGACCCCGGTTTGTGCCACCTGAGGGTACGTTGGTCGACACCATTATTTGCTGAGATCCGGAAAGTGGCACTGCAGGCTTTGGTCTGCACGTTGCCCTTGATTTCTCAGAGTTTAATCATGAAATACGGATTGATTAGAAGGTAATGTTGGTTGGTTGTTTGTTGTATGTTGTTTTTGTGACATTCTTTATCAGATTTTCAAGTTTAGCCTTCGTCCTTCCTTCGACCTTCCATCGTCGTGCTGTGACAGACAGCATAGACTAGCAAGACAGCAGTCTTGTTTAAGCGTATTCTATATATCTATGTGATCGAAATAAGTAGGTATATACTTACCTACTAGTTATGTTGTAGGCTATTGGGGATCAGCCCTGATAGTACCTACCTACATTCTGCTGTATGAATTAAGTAGCCTAGCGCAGGAATGGCTGATATTAGATGTAAAAAAAAAATATATATATACAGACGAATTGAGAACCTCCTTTTTTTTTGAAGTCGGTTAAAAACTCTCCTAACTCATAATCTTTATTCTCGGAAAAAGTACTAAGTTCCTGTTCAATAGAAATAAAATAGAACATAATTTGAATAACATTATAAACAAATTCAAAATCACATAATAAGTGAGATATTATCTCAACCTGATTAACGAAGAAATCATCAATTTTATCAGTTTAGATCAGCTGACCTTAGTGGTCAGATGGTAATTTTTGCATTAGGCAGATGCATTTATTATTTAAGAAAAAATAAACCAAGTAGAGGTCGATACGCGTTGAAGGTTCTTATTAAGATCTACAATTTGGTGAAAACAAAACAAATAAATATGTGTCGATTGCAATAGCAGTATAAGTGGTATTGCTAATATATAAATACAATATAATGACCTCAATTAATTCTTCCGGAATCAAACTAGTGCCATTTAGTCGTATTTTATTGCTTAGCTATTAAACGAAATTGTTACTTACGCACGTATTATGTCTGTCTGACTGTTACCATTGTTATATCTTTTTTTGGCTCAATATTATCTTTAAAGTAGAAGTCTATTAACACTGCTAACAGCTGGTTCTGTTTATTTATTTTAAAGCTATTATTGCCACTGATTACATGAATTTGGCCACATTCATAGACCCTACTTTGATATTCCATTCTTGTTTTATCGGCTTAGAATAGTTTAAAACCCATTTATAATCATTTTAAATAAAATTTATGTTACTTTTTCAAGTCAAAGTTTTCCACATTTGATAGCCGATACTACAAGACCATTAGATTATCAGGAATCATTTCCTTAATAAAGAAATGTAAAACGTTTTCAGGCTAATGTGGTACATTGAGTGGTATTCAGAAAGTCCTTACGAGTTGTCGGTGTTGTATTGGTGCATGAGGCTGCTGCAAGTTGCTACGTCCAAAAGAGGACAGCCGAATCGCCAGACCGCTATTCGGGATTTGTTTGATACACACGGCATTATTATATTAATTCGTAAGACTCTCAGTTTTATATGGTATTTTGTCTTAGTTGTATTGAGACGAGACTCTTCACCCCAGTTCCGTTAAATTATAGTTAGTGGTCACGATTTATGTTTTAGATTTTAATAGTTGTATGTAAATATAATGGTCTGATGTTTTGTAGGACATTTATCCAGTTTAGAATTGGGGAATGTTTACCTGTTTAGGGCACCGAAGGTATACGTATATGGTAAAAAAGAGACCCTCATTGTGCGACTACGTCTGTCTGTCACACCAATTGTATATAGGAAGTACTTCCCTAGTGAGTACGATTGCTTAATTTTTTAGCGGGTGTCCCTGCTGTTGTTTACCTTTTTTGAATCTTGAACCTGTTTTTCTCACGGGCGAAACCTTAAAAGGTCCCTAGTACCTACCCTGTGGGGAGTCAAGCAGGGTATGTGGGATAACCCAATAAAACCACTGTGGTTATCGCATAGACACATTTGAGCCGCGGTGCCTTGCCTTTGAGCCCGCCGCCGGGGACACATTAGGCGTCTGCCTCGAATTTCGCGGGCGGCGGGGCGGCGGCGGCGGCGGCGCGGGCGAACACCGGCCGCTTTTTTCGAGAATGGGCCGCCCATTTGATTTTACGCATAAGATCCTGCCGCTCCCGCGCCTCCGCCGCCGCCCCGCTGCCCGCAAGATTCGAGGCAGAGACTTTATAGTCCGCCGGGAACCGTCACGGTGCTCACTGGCACGGGGGCTCCTCGGAGTAACCGCCTTACTCGATGGACGCCTAGGACGACTCCAAATCGTGAATGTATGATCGCAGTGCGTTACCAGGTCTCTGTTACATTCTCATGGAGCAAAAATTGCCGCCGGTGGAAAAGAGCCAGGTGATCCTATCGCTCTGTCTTCGTATAATGACCAGCGCGGTGGAGGCCAAAAGTCGAGTCACCTGCTGCGTGTATCCCTATTTAAAGTGGCCGTCGTCTATTAACTCCCTCGCCAGGAAGATGCTGGATGTTGTCCTGTACTCTCTGGATAAGAGTTTCATTATAAGTGATAGGTTAGTAAGAGTTTAATATCATGGTTTCTTTTTGGTATCATAGTGTTGTTAGGAATAGAAAATATAAAAACGGATATGTAAGTCGGAAGTTACACGTTCAATCTGGCGTCAGTCCAATCTATGATTGATAACAGATTGCCATCAGATTGATCGTGTAATATGCTGACAGATGGATTGATGATCCAATCTTTGTACCAACTAACTAACTACCAATAAGCCATTGTTTTTACAATATTAATATTGCGCACATTACATATTATAAGGTTTTCATTAATAAATATAGTAGGTATCTAAGAGTTACTTGCTGGAAAACCGCGGCACATTCTGGGGGTTTAGTACGAGTTTGACAGTTAATCAAAACGACAATAGTTCAGTTTACGCCTATCGTGATTGATTAATCTAAATCCTACCATAAAAAGAGAAATTATGTACGTATATTCACGCCTTTTTCCCGTAGGGGTAGGCAGAGCCCATGGGCCGCTTTTCGCCCCCGTGAAAAACGAGACGTGATGGGTGGCGAACCACATGGCCGCCATTTTGGTTAATTAAATTATTTTATGATTAACCATTGCGTTCTCACGAATAACGAGGGAAAGGGAAGGGATAGGTGGTGAAAAAAGGAAATAGGAAAAGTAGGATATTACCACCCAGGAGGGCAAGGGATGGGACAGTAATAGCTAGGGAAGCCGGGGTCGAATACCCATACCACAACTACCGGACAGGTAAGTTGGGATGAGTATCCCATGACATAAAAAAACTAATAATATTGTCAACAAGCAAAAATTAATAAACTAATAATATTGTCAACAAGCTTGTGACAGCTTGAGTAAGCCCAATTTGATTCGCAGGTGGCTAATAGCGTTATTGAATCTTATTTGGGAAGCCATTATATGGAAAAAGGATTACAGACAAAACTTTATCATCAACGATGGAGTTTACAAGCTGCTGGATATGATCACTGTAAGTGTAACGGTTACCTAAATTAACAACTATAGAGTTGTAACGGATGGCTAATAGGTACCTACCTACTACGTGGTGTTATTATTGTTCTTGATAAAATAAATCGACTTGCAAATCATGACAGATTGGTATGGAATATGACGTAATTTCAAGATGGAAACTTCATTTTCTCCACAAAATGGCGTTTTTGTGTGGGTAAATATCGTCGTTATACTCTTTTTTGTCAAGAATTGCACGCTGTATAAGCCTGCTGTAGGGCTACCTATACACGACCATTGTAAATTTCTGTTTTGAAATGCAATGAGGTTTTCATTGGATTAAAAAACGGAAACTTTCAACGGTTGTGTATACCCTTACTGGTGTATATCATCAAAGTAGTGCACGGCCTCATGCACTGCTAACGATGAAAGACAATAACATCGCGTTTAAAATTCGCAAAGGGGGATCGTAACATCCTTGTATTCAATTGGAGTAAATAGTAGCGACTATTGACCGTTTCTTTGTAACCGAATTCACACTGTCTAGATTCTAGATGAATAATATAGTAGATAGGCTGAGAGAGGACGGACACTGTTTAAACGGATAGACTTTGTAATTATCCTGCATCGGTGGTATGGCGGCTGCAATTATATAGTTATTGTAAGTTCTCCGGTTGAATTCCCAAGTTGGGCAGTGTTATATACTTACGGTCTTATTCATAAAAAGTTATCACACACTTATAGGCTCGCTATAGTAAGATTTTCAAAAAGTGTTATTCATAAACGCATTTTAGCACTAAAACGTTCTTTAGCTATGTTGTAAAGTTATAGAGGGCAGACCCCTACTATAACAGTGCTATAAGCGTGATATAAGGTAAAAAATGGCCGACTTTCAACAGCTGATTAAGAAAATGACATTTGTGTCAGTGTCACATCCATCTGTTCAATTTTTTTCTTTAGTTGAGCCTCACTGGGAAGGCAAAGAGTTCTAGCCCATACAGGTTTCATATCCGTTCAATTTCGTAAGAAATCAAAATAGCAGTATACACATTACAAACTATTATGATTTATTATTTTATTCAGTACTTAACGTTTATTTTATTATTATACAATTTAATATATTTTAATATAAGTTAGTTTATTTTAGGTTAGTTATTATTACGCGCTTGTTACAACATTACCAAAAAAACATTAACAATCAAATAACAATGACAATGATCGATGGATGTATGACGAATTCCGCATGGGCGTCATAAATACAATAAATAAATAAATATTCTGAGACAATACACACATGGTCATCTGTTCCCAAACTAGGCACAGCCTGTACTATGGAAACCTGATAATTGATGCTTATACTTATATAAGTACTTTTTTTACTGTAAATACATAATTAAATAGATAAATAACACCCAGACACTTAGCGGGAATCGAACCCACGACCTATTGGGTAGCAGCCAGGGTGTCCAACCACTAGACCAACACGCCCGTCAAATCGACAGTCGTCATCGTTTCGTAGACAATAAAATGTTTTTTAATCTGTAATAATGTCTATGATCACACCTAGGCGGTGTGTAGACTGTAGACACATATTATTTGTGGGCGACTTAGAGGAGATACCACTGGAGATAGCATGATGCGCTAACCCCTTTGCCAAATTTTGTTCATATGGTCAGGTCATTCTTTATTTGTGTGCGTATCTTTTTGAATGTGTTGCGAGATTATTATAGTGTGGTTATGCGTGAAATTGTATCTGCGTGTGTTTACTTCGCCTCCCGCACCCCTCAAAAGTGCCACGAAAAATTTGTTTGGCGAATCGACGCGATACTAGCTCCATTCTAATTACTCTGAGGTGGGCGATTGGGTGTATTCGGTCAATTTGTTGACCAACTTCATTATAATGGCAATACTTTGATTGAAAAACGTTCTTTAGAGACGTATTAGTTATAAAACTTGGATTTCCTGAGATTATTTCTTCTACAAATGAGAGCCAAATTCTTGTATAGTCTGCTTTATTATTTCGTCATACGTATTATTTTCATTAGTATTTACTTTATTTTCATTTTATTAGGAGTTATGTTACTTTGAAGATTACAAAACAAGTATGCAAAGTAGACGACTTATTGTTAAATATAACCCTGTTAAAACTGTCTTTGCACAACGATTTAGCAGCTTCTTATTTCCATTTATTTACTTAAAAATAAACAAGTCTTGTGATATATCAAATCTCAGCTCTTCAGAGGCAATTGTTAAATTAAAGACATTTTTACTTACACTGGACTATAACGCCACAGAACTATTATTATCAATACCAAAATAATGATTTATAGTATATATTAATTAAGTATGTATGTACATATTTATATAATATTTTACGTATATAATATTACAATATAATATTACATATATAATTGATATGCTCATATTGTTACTTACTATTAGAATTATTTCTTAAGGTCGCCCGCGATACAGGTTCGCCTAGTGCGGGGTCCATTGACTCTTCATTATGTTTAATGTACTTAAATGTATTTATGGATTAATAAATAATAAATAATAGTTATAGATGGTTTATGAAACGTATATGAATAAGCAACTTTATAGAACGTTTTATAACCTTATAGAACACTATAACTAATCAGTGCTTAAAACCTTTGATAAGCTTTTTTTATGAATAAGACCGTTACAGTACAAGTCTGTGATAAATAACTCGTCCTCTACCGGGCCCAACATAGCTAGTGAAACAGATAGCCCTTTGCAAAATCGTAGCTCTATGTATGAATTCATCGAATATTCTTGAAGCGAAAATTTACTTTTTTTTCCCGAATGCCCCAGGCGCAGGGTTATGTTTTTTGAAACATATATGCATATGTATACGTATTATGTACTTATGTATAATGTAATTTAGGATTAGATCATAATATCATTTCTCTTTCGTTAGATGTGCCGCCCATCGGTTCAGTGCCTGGCTTTAGCATTGATTTGCGACATTGCTAGAGCTGGAGACGCGGTCGGCCAGTTAATATCTTGGCGCGCCAGCCTCAGTGCTTCTAATGCCGTAAGCACCTTAGTTTTTTACCGAATTATTTATTTTATATTTATTTATACTTATCTACTTAGATTAAGTGTAACGACCTGAAAAACTGTCATCTTGTGACTTTCACAAGAATACAATTACAAGGTAAGTATGTGCTATTTCGGATTTTTAAATACGTTGAACCCCATTTTGTAGTGTTTGTTTTAAATGAATTTATGTTTTATATTTAAATATTTCTATGAAAGAAAAGAGTGGGGGTTTTCGAGCATAATTTTTCTGTATGTAAGTAGGTATATTTGTTTGGCGCGCCATGCAGCCTAAACAGCTTACTTAATAGGTCTTAATATTCAACGTGCTATTAGTTTTGTCTGCTTGTTGGAGTAATATGGGCTATCTTATGTAATATTTAAAAAAAATATACATGTCGGAACACGGCTAAGGTACACAAGGAACAAGAACAAACTGAATCATCTCTTCAATACGCAACACACTCGCTAACGCCCAGAAGCAACTCTTACAAAACCTTACTTGAATGACCCTCGCGTCACCAATGATACCACCAGATCATGATTAGAGTAGGGCATCGAAGCCCTACCTACCTAACGATTGGCCTCCACCATATCCCCTCAGAGCCAACCCTGACCGACCAGCTTCCTACTTCGACCTTCAAGCTACATCAGGAACTAGTGACACTCATCCAGAAATATCAACAATAGACCGACTCAGACAGACTGCCCCAGACAGACTGCCTCAAGCAGACTGCCTCAAGCAGACTGCCTCAAGCAGACTGCCTCAAGCAGACTGCCTCAAGCAGACTGCCACAGACAGACTGGCCTATCCGCGCTCGGAACACTTCTTATAAAGACCATCGTTAGTTTCCCTCTCCATTACAATTTGTGAAATGACATCTACCCTACATTTAAGAATCAACACGATCCTTTGTGTTTCGTAGTCAATTGACGACCCATACTAATGACCCGGAGGCGACACGGCCATCCTGCGAGACACACGTCCTCGTGTGTGGATCTCTATGAGGAATATACCTACACAGCTCCACATAGCTCGGCCACTCCTGACAATCTAGGACAACCAAACCAAAGTAAAAATCTGTTTCAAAATGTGCAAATTAAGCCCTTTCATATGATATCCCAGTCGATATGGTAGTCATACTTTGAAATTTTGACACCCCCTTTCAGCCCTCATTAAAAAGAAAGTAAAAGAAAAAAATATGTTTTTAGTTTGCGATGAGGTTGGGTTATTAAAACCTTATCAATAGCATCAGTGGTTCCAGAAATATAAAGGTGTGACAGACAGACAGACAAAGTCACACGATAAGGGTTCGTTGTTACCTTTTAGGTATGGAACCCTAAAAAGGTAGGTTGTAACTCTGTTCTGTTTTTATTGCCTATACTAAGTAAGTAAGTAAGAATATTATACGCATGTATGATTACACACAACAAAAGTTCCTGTCTACTGTTCCAGTATCCTATAGTCGTGAAGAGAGGGTCTACTATTGCAACACTCATGGCTTCTATATTCCGTGACGAGTGCAAGAGGACTGGTGTGCGCCTTAACGAGGATGGGACTGTGCAAGGTTCTAAGCTTTTAATTTCTACGCGACAAGTAAGAAGCGTACATTAAATGTACGCATCCATTGGCACGCGCCGGACGCACCGCACGCGCGGCACGCAACGGATTTTAGTTTGCTTTCTATGATTTTGACGGCCCGCATCGGAAAATGCCGGCGCGGATAATGGACGCAGCGCTATGTAAAAGCATAGAAAGCAAACTAAAATCCGTTTTGTGCCGTGCGTGCGGTGCATCCGGCGCGGGCCAATGGACGCGTACCTTTATATCAACGAAAGCGCAGCAGTTAATTTATCGAGTTTGATGTTGACATCGCCTGGGAAAAATTCGCGCTTGCTATTAATTTTAAATGAGCTTAAAAGCCTTCAAAACGGCGTAGATAATAATAATAATATCATGACACAATCCAAAAACGGTGATCTGATCCCAAACTAGGCAGACCCTTTACTATGGTAATCAGGCAACTTATATAAATAAATACCATACACCAGACACAAGATGGGAATTAAAGCTAGCGGCCAGGGTGTCTACGGCCGCCTAAACGGGCCCTTCAATATATATTAAGTGACTAGCTGTCCCGCGCAGCTCCACCTGCGTAATTTTCTTAATTTTTTCCGTAAGGATTTTCTTCTGACAATAACACAATAAAAAAAGAATTAGTGAAATTGGTCCAGCCGCGTGATGTCGTGACCAAGGGAAATAGGGATCCCTTTTTATTATAATTATAACAGGGGGTCTAGTAGGTACGAGTTCCGATAGTTTACGAGCTCGATCAGTCAGTCTCCATACATTTCATACCAGCGCCCCTAGCGGTAACTATCGAAAACTATTAAAATGTACGGGCAAAAACCGTCATTTGATCGAGCTCGTAAACTATCGGAACTCGTACTCGACCCCCTGATTATCAGATGTATGTTACATACATATTAAATAAATTACTACGCTGTGTTCCTAATTTGCTAGATTTGGACAATCCGATTATGGCGTCCGATGTGTGGGAAGCAATGAATAGTCCCGACTTCAAACAGAATAAAAGCCATCGCACTAGTGTGTGCTACCCTGCGGCCGACTTGGCGGGGTCTCGACTATCTAAGGTATTTCTATTTGCTTGCGTTGGGGTACGTGGCGCGTGACGGCGACTCGCGAGAGACTTGGTAGATACGGTTTGTACTTATAAAATTGTATGGAGGAAATTTAAGAATGAGAGACAGGCGCCCACGGGACGTGGCGACGCATGTTGTTCTATAAAACTGCAGGTTTATTTAAATGGAAACCATCGTAAATCTATCTACGTCTCACTTCTTTTCTTCGAAGAAATTTCTTTAGAAATAAGCAGTGACTTTGTACTATTCTTTTCTATATTTTTCTTTCGTTTCTTGTTATTGTGTGTAAGAAAAGTATAAATTAAAAAAAAATTAGTACACCTGTCATCATGGACGGCAGCACGACTCGGTTGGTGGAACTTAAAATTTGACTGGATTCAAATTTACTTTTGTTTCCAGAGTAATCTTACTGATTTGTCCAGCTCTCAGAACATTAAATTTAATTACTGTTCAGTAGTCCTTTTCTTTTGGCACCAAAATATTTAAGCGGTGCGTCACTCACACCGATAAGACGGAGCTTTCACCTTCAAGCCTTCCACGCTGAAGGGCAGTAAAGCATCTAGCTCAAGAAAGAGTACCTCAAGAAGGCCTCCGCTTGGGTTGATGTTTAACCGTGAGAAGATCCGGTAAAGAACTCAATGGGGGCTCAGCCATTTGGCCTCGGAACTGCGTTGGAAGCGAGTTCCAAAAAAAAAAACTAAATCGCTAGTGCAATAAGGCGTAGGCGCAGTTATATCTTTAAAAATAAATAGTTACCTATAGGTACTTACCTATTGTATAGATTTCCAATCGATATCAAATACTTACTACAGGTTTTCGCGTTACTTCATATGTTAGCTGAAGATTTGGACTATAAAGTAACACTCGCCGATGAAGCGTATAACCTGTATAAGAACATAAAATTGGCCCCTGAAGATGAGGTAGGTCCAATAAATATTTTCATTTTTAATAATATGTATTCGTCTATCGTATTTACCTAGTCACTTAACAGGCGGTGTTAGTTCTGTGTTCACACTACCTGACCATGAAAATAAATGAAGTATGGATGGAGACGAAAATACAAAGTCCTGGATTTGTTCAAGAAGACGAATACATATTGGAGGAATTTATAATGATTGGCAAGTGAGTGATTTCATTCTTAATCCAATGATAGCAATCTTAAAGCTTTAGGCAACAATCAATGCAGTAATATTTCTTTACCAAATTTTTTCACACATCTGAGTTGCGGTTATGGGTTTAATCTAATACCGAAAAAAAAATATATAGGTTAAATATTACCGAAAAATTGTATTATGTACTTACAAGTACGAAAGTCAGTCTGGTTTGACTGGTAGACATTGTGTTAATTACAGAAATTATGTATTACTTTCAGAGGTTGGGCAAAAGAAATAAGGAGTCAACAAGAAAATGTTATTGAAAAATATCGTAAGAAGGTACCAAGCCCGTAATATTACATTAATGTTATGTACTTACATAAATTGAATTTATACTGTAGGTAAACGTCCATTCGTATAATGAATGATCTCCTGGCCTGCGAATAGTTGGAATTTTACCTGGGAGAATACACTTTCTTCGAAAATTTCTTATTTAGCCCCAATCGATAAGAGAATACATCGTTGTTAGGTACGCAAATTTATGCTCAATGGCGGTCATTTTCTTTGTTTTGGTCGCAATTAGGTTTAGATTTCTGAAATATGTAATCATAATGCCTAATTATTACGTAAAGTTATTTTCAATATCATTAAATTTAATAGGAACTGGAGGAGGAGAGCACTCTCTACGCGTTCCTCGGGCGCGTGCGTTTAAACATCGCATTGGATGCGTTGCGGTCAGTGCGTTGCGTTGCGCGTTCGACGGACCGCGCGCGCATCACGCATGTACTGATACACGACGCGGTATACGCGCATCATCGACGGAGCACGTTCGCGAAGAAGCTCGCCGCGCCCGTATTGCGCACCTACGCAACGCCATTGGACGATCAGGTAACATCACGTTCTGCATCAAGCTCTCTTTTTGTTTGAGATATCAAATGTTTACCCTTAGACTGCCGTCAGGCATCATACCAATACAAAAATCTATTGGGTGCCAGGCATTTGGCGTTCAATGTGTTAAAACGGAGTTATAATACTTTGCTTGCGTGGACTTCACGTTTGATCAGAGGATTTAGTTATCTCCTTCCCAGAGTAAACGTTATTTACTTCTTACTTAGATCATCCATTAGAAAGTCTCGCCGTCACACCAGGCTTACTGGCGGCTCATGAGATCCCTCAAATCCTACTCAGTAGTAACCATGCCCCCCTTGACCCACCCTTCAGGCGACCCACCCGCGTTCGAGGACGACGAAAAGGCTGAAGTTCTCGCTGACTCTCTAGACTCTAGAGTCTAGAGAGTCAGTGCACACCCAGCTCCGCTCCTGTCGATCCAACGCACCTCGATCTAGTAGATAGGGAAGTAGAGCGCAGGTCCTCACTCCCTCCCACCGAATCCCTCTCCCCGGTCACGCAGACCGAAGTAGAAGATCTGATCAAAGGCCGAAGGCCTTAAGCCTAAGAAAGCACCGGGCTCCCACGGCATCTCCAATCACGTCCTTAAGGTTCTCCCTGTCCACCTGATATGTCTTTTAGTGACTATCTTTAACGCTGCCATGTCCCACTGCGTCTTTCCTGCCGAGTGGAAAGACGCAGATGTAGTAGGTATCCCTAAGCCGGGTAAGCCTCGTAGCAGCCCTGCGAGCTACCGGCCTATCAGTCTTCTCAAGTCTCTCGGCAAACTCTACGAGCGCTTGCTGCTGGCGAGACTCAGAGAGTTTGTCACTTCCAATAATATCCTCACCGACGAGCAGTTTGGCTTTCGAACCAGACACTCTTGCGTCCACCAGGTGCACCGCCTCGCGGAGCACATCCTGACCGGGCTCAACCAGCCCAAGCCCGTCTACACAGGCGCCCTATTCTTCGATGTTGCCAAGGCCTTCGACAAGGTCTGGCACAACGGCTTGATTTACAAGCTCTTCCAGTTAGGAGTCCCCGATAGGTTCGTACTCATCATACGAGACTCTCTCGAATCGTACCTTTCGATACCGGGTCGAAGGTACGTTTTCTTCTCCCTATCCTCTACAGGCCGGAGTCCCCAAGGGCTCTGTGCTCTCTCCCCTTCTGTTCAGCCTGTTCACGAACGACATGCCTCGTTCGAACAGAGTCCAACTCGCCCTTTACGCGGATGACACCGCTCTCTATTATTTCCATAGGAAAATGTCTTATTTGACGCGTGCTCTTCAAGCCGCAATCGATGCCCTGGGCCAATGGTTTCGTACGCGGCGCATAGAGGTGAACCCGGGGAAGAGTGCCGCCAATATGTTCTCCGCGCGGAGCCTTCGGCCCAGCAGACGACTGGCCCCAATATCCTTATTCAATCGCCCTATCCCCTGGACTAGGAAGGTTAAGTACCTCGGAGTCACCTTGGACTCCGCCATGACTTTCGGCCCGCACATTCGGTCCGTCCGCAATCGAGCGGCTTTCGTATTTGGCCGCCTGTATCCCCTTCTCTGCAAACGGAGTAAAATGTAGCTTAGAAATAAGTTGACATTATACAAAGCTTGCATTCGCCCAATTATGATTTACGCGAGTGTAGTTTTCGCGCATGCCGCCCGCACCCGTATCGATAGCCTCCAGGTTATCCAAAATCGTTTCCTCCGACGTGCCGTCGGTGCCCCGTGGTACATGCGGAATGTAGATCTGCATTCCGATTTCAAGTTAGATCCCCTTCGTAAGTTCCTTAAAGAAGCGTCGAAACGCTACTTTGAATCCGCGTCCCGTCACGCGAACAGTTTAATCCGCGCCGCCGCCGATTTCGCCCCTAGTCCTTCTGACTCGCGCCGCAGACCACGGCACGTACTACTCGACCCTCCTGACCTCATGACGGTCCTATTGGACCGGGATGCGCCGAACCCTCCCCGACAACCGTATGCTACACTAGCTATCAGACACCGGTCTCGCCGGCGAGGCCGAAGGGTCGTACGCATGCGACCTCAACGACGTGCATCACCCCACTGAGTTTCTTGCCGGTTCTTCTCAGTGCGCCGGAGCGCCTTGTGAACCGGTGGTAAACTCAGCCATCTCTTAAGCGACAGCCCAAGCCGAGGCCGTGCCTCCCTGCTGAGGTGCCCTTGGGCTCGTCGCTACTTCTGCCGTTAAGGCTAGATAGAGTGCTTTAAGCGCTCGCCTCCTATTGTCCGGTGAAGCTGCAATGGCCATCTGCGGCCAACACGGTCTACCATTCCCAAAAAAAAATCAGTCATTGTATGTATGGACAAACGAATCGTGGGTCGTTTAAAGGAAGCTTATTTATGCGTATTTTGTCGCAACTTTCAAATCTATCGCCCACTTTTATATATTTTTGCAATATTATTTACTTATACCTACGTTCGTAATAAAACCAAAACGATCTGCCTACTTTGTAACCAGTTTCTGAAAGTAATTGACGCCTATTTAATATTAAATAGTAATTACAGTACATAATAACGTGATCGACCGTTTGCATTTCAGAATATCATCGGCCAGAACCTGAAAGTTTACAGCATATTATCAAAAGACAAAAAGAGACCAGTTGAAATACCATCGTCATCCTCTTCGCACACAAGTTGAATTATGAGTTTAATTATATAAATATGAATTGGATATAAACAGTTTTTTTAATAATATACTGGGTCAATGTACACACGGCCACCTGATCCCAAAATAGGTAGAGCCTGTACTATAATAACCAGACAACTGATACAAGTACATAGATACATACTTTTTATTATTTTGTAAATATATACTATAGGTATGACTAATGATTATGTATAGATACTACGATTTTCTTTACAAGATCCAAAACTGAACAATGTATGTATGTATAAACACAGAAGTGATGGCTGATCAAAATGGTATTATGTATTGGTAGGGTTCAATGGATATAGATAGATAAATACCTAATACCCAGTCTTAGTGGAAATCGAACCCACGACCTATAGGGTAGCGGCCAGGGTTTATTACCGGGCCCGACAACAGTCAAATTCAAATTCAAAATTCTTTATTATGCATAGGCCTCACGGGGGCTCTTACATATTGTCATTTTTTACAACTACCACCGGATCGTAACGCGGCCTCCACTGAGAAGATCCAGCAAGAAACTCAGCGGGCTTGTCTTTTTTCAATTATATAAGATTTTTTTAAAACAAATTTACAATAAATATATCAAACTATAAGCTTGCAAGAGTACTGCAGTTCAAGCCCACACAGCTTTATCCTCCAGGTAATCCGAGATTTTATAATAGCCCTTTTTAGACAAATGGCTCTTAATGGTAAAATTTTTTTATTGGTAGATCTCGTATATCCTGGGGCAGTTTATTATAAAAACGTATACCTTGGCCCATAAAGGAATTGCTAATTCTGTGGAGACGCGTGGAGTGTACAGCAAGATTGTGTTTGTTCCGAGTATTTATATTATGTCGATCACTAACCTTAGCGAAAGTACTTATATTCTTTTTTACATACATCAAATTTTCATAAATGAATTGTGATATAACCGTTAGAATGTTTATTTCTTTAAATATTTGTCTTAATGAATCCGTAGGAGCCAGATTGTAGATAGCTCTCACAGCTCTTTTCTGCAGAATAAAAATAGTGTTAAGGTCTGCAGAAGATCCCCACAGCAATATGCCATAAGACATAACACAGTAGTTGTTCTTTACATGCACGTGGATAAAAAAAATAACGGGATTTAATTTAAAATTGTTTTATGAACCGTTTAACTAACAGTGGTATTATTAGTAGTAAAAATTACTTGCATAGAACATAAAAATCTTATTTTCTCCAAGTAGGTACCTACTTTATGCAATGTTTTATGTTTATAAGTTTACATTTTTGATCGCATGAAGTACTTGCAACAACATATTCTAGAAATTTTATACAAATGTTCCAAATTACTAAATGGACTTTTCTTTTGTTATGTAAGTACTAGCGGCCCGGTACGTGCTTCGCTACGTATAAAGTGAAATATTAAGAAAAAATAATTGGAACATCAAATTCATTTATTCAAACAAAAAATGGAATTTTTCCTTCAATTAAAAAAGAATAAATCAAATTAAAAACAAATTGCTACATTAATAGTGGTACACAATATGTTTTTTCAAATTAAGAAACACACATGCATACATGTTATTCACTTAACAGTTCAAAACTTACCGTTTGTGTAAATGCTTTTGACAATTTAATACAAATAAAGCCTGTAAACGATATGAAACACCGACGGCTCGCTAAAAAACTGAGAAAAGTAAACGCACACATTATATACATATTACATTTGAACAAAAAATATAAACACAAAGCAATAATTATCGCTGACAATTTACCTTATTCGAAGCGCGTCCAAAATAAAATGACCGCATGAATGACATAATATCATGCTTTTACTGTCAACACTAAAAAAAGTTTTAATTCTGAAAAAAGGTTCAATTTGACAGCAAAATCCCCATTTACAAAATGATCCGCCATTTATTGAATTAATTTGTTACAAAAAATGTGATAACTGAAGAACCGCTCTATCGATTTTGTGCAAACTTCACATAAACCATCTACTAAATAGTCCGAACAAAGCCTAAACATTTGGTTTGGATAGGTGAGCCCGTTCTTGAGTTATAAAATTACAGTCAAATGTGTGGTCGGTCGAGCCATACTCAGCCGAGGCAACGTGCGCTCGAATAACCCCGAGGCACGTCCACACCGATCGCACGTTTGGTTCGCGAGGCTGCCGCAAGAGCCCGTGCCGGCCGGTGGAGACGCGGCTAATTACGTGAGGCATTCAGGGCTGGGGGTGAGTCGAGCCGAATCTCCCAGGAAGCGCCTAGTCCGGGAATTCGAGACTATACAACCTCAGTAGATGTCAACGATAAGATAAAGCTTACGAATTGAGTGTTAATTAGGTAGTTTACTTGATTCAATGTTAATAGATCATTTCTTTCAGGCATAGTTTTTACAGCTAGCGATGACGAGCTGCAGATACTGGATGATTTATTGCCGGATCTAATGCAGGGAGCTGATTTGTTATACCATGGCAACAACAACACTACACCGGTGCAATCAATTGGTCAAGCAATGGATCTAGAGAAACTAAACTTAAATAAAGTTAAAGGAAAATTAAACATTCTCAGAGATGATTTTTTAAAAAAGAAATCACACCGAAGACAAGCCGCTATACCCGTCAAAGGAGGAGGTTATATGGCAGGTACCGGGATGAGGACGAAAAGGAAAATATGTGACTTAATTCTGCAGACCATATACATGGCGAGACATAAAATCAGAGCAATGGCAGGCGACAAATACTTCAAAATCACTGACACAGGGTACAGAATAGCGTACCTTTTCAGACGTCTCTCTAGTATAATGAAAGTACTACTTACTATATATTGGACGATGGCGAATCACACAACAGTGTGGGAAGACATAACACCGTATTTGATATTACACCACAAAGCAGTGAGATTTTATACGGATTTCAATAACATATGGTGGGTCCTGGTGAGAGTGGATGGTGCTTATAAATCTGGCACAGTCAAAGATTCCGAAGAATTAAATTATTGACAAACTCATATCTAAATACACATTTACTTGTATAAGTACAATGTACTTAATGAAAAGACACCAGCTATAAAAGTATGTCATACTTTTATAGCTGGTGTCTTTTCATTAAATGCTTTAGTATTTGGATCTCTTGTACCTACTATTAATACTAATAAATTTATTATGTTCTAGTAAATACTAAAAGGCGAAATTATTGTACTACTTTAAGGCCTCTGGGGGGCGATTCTCGCTTACTTCGAATCGACTTCGATTTCGAATCTGCAATACGAAGCCTATCTCTACTAAGAAATCTTGTAACTCGAAGTGATTTTCTCGAATCTTGTATTCTGGGCAACAATCGAAGTAAACTTCGAAATAATCTCTATTCGAATGAGGAAATTGTTGCCATTATGAAAGATAAATGTCCCGCGAGTCATTCCGTTCAAGTAGTTGATACGGTTTTTTTACCGGATGGGATGTTTTTTGTAGAAAAACATATCTTTAAAGTGGTTCACGTCTATAAAATGGTAGAACGACATTATGTACGATTTTTCACATAATTTATCACAAATTATTGAGTAATAAATACACAAAGCTGTGTGTTCTTACCATAGATTTTTATAAATCTATGGTTCTTACTTAGTAGTCTGTGGCTGTATGATCCTAGTACCTTTGCCTGTCTTTCGGCGAAGTAAAATTAAAACAAAAATACCATATGTTTATGTATTTATGTTTACGATTTTGTTTTAGTATGCCCGAAAGGTTATTTATAAAAAGATAAGTTTTATTATTATTGTCCGTATTCTTAAAGGCGTTTATGTGATGTTTAGGTGTATATAATCTTGCCGGCATAATGATTTTATCTTAATTGGCTGTCGATCGCAGTATCTCTTAATTAATAGTCTGTGTTGTTGGTTGTTTGTTTGGTAATGAATTAAGTTATAATCAAGTGCGAGGACTTCGTAAAGTGTAGTTGTACTTTAATAAACTATCCAATAATCTTATTTTGAATAAAATAATCTAGGAATACGGTACTCATCTTAAAATTATAATCATATTATACGGCAAGGTTTGACATTTGTTGTGATTCGAACTCGAGATGACGATTCGAATGGTCTTGACCAGTCGAAGCAGTTCGAGCGGCTAGCGTTCGAAATAGGTTGGGCTCGACATGTTGAGAATACATTTACGTGATTTTTAGTCGCCAATAGTTCGAATTCGAATATTTTTTCGAATTCGTGATTGATTCGAAAGTGCGAGAATCGCCTCCCAGCCTCGAATCTTGCGGGCAGCGGGGCGGCGGCCGCGCCGCTGTTTTCGAAAACTGGTCCATTTGATTTTACGCATAAGATCCTGCCGCTCCCGCGCTTAGCCGCCGCCGCCCCGCTGCCCGCAAGATTCGAGGCAGAGGCCTTACGGATAATAATCGCTGTTTATTTTTGATTTTTACTACTCCGGCGCGACGATTTAAATGACTTGCAGCACCTTAAAGAAACCATTAGAGAGCTGGCACTTTCTTTCTCATTCGCGCAAGAAAAGGATGCATTTATATATATTATATGTGATAGAAAGAAACAGAGCATATGGTTTTTTGTCCCTCAGCGTGTGTTCAATATCTGGCGCACCTACGGTGCGTTTTCTTCGAGTACTTATGAAATTTTCTAGTTCCCGACCTAGCTTTGGAGTTTTAAATTGAATTGCATTATTAAATATCGTTTAAACTACATAATAGGCGCATTTGAATAAATATCCATAACGTGTGCTAATTGTACCTACGAATGATTATTTTCTGTCCATAGGGGTGTCCGTCAGGATGACCGCACCACAGCACGGATTCACGTGAAACTTTACCAAGATTTAGTACCTATTTTGTACCTATGTTTAAATATTTTGTACCTCAGTAATAACAAAGTTATTTAATAAATAAAGTGGGAAGCCATTCTGACGTCAGGATGGCTTCCCACTTTTTACTTTGGGTACTTACGGTCCATATATTGCTGAAATCTTTGCATAATAATTTAGTACCTTTTTTGTACCTACCGTAAATATATAAATACTTAATGTATTCCATTTAAAAATTACTTTTATTTATTATAAACAATTATATATGGAGCATCATTCACCTGACATTTATCTGACATATTATAATGTAACATGTAGTCCCCTTTCCTGCGCAACAGAGCAAGTATTCAGTATTTTCTTTAGGATATTCCGACCCCGCTTAGCGTTTCATAATTCTCCATCACGGCATACATTCATGCAGTAACAATCATGTGCTACATTCGACCCTCTCTGATGAAATTTAATAGATCACATTTGAAACTTTATCAAAATTTAACAACGTAACCTGGTAACGGCGGGCAAATAATATTATTGTTTTTGAAGTTAGAACTGCACAATTTCTTAACTTTTTTCAATTACGATTACATATAATAATATCCCAAACTAGGCAGAGTCCGTACTATGGAAATCAGACAAGTGATACTAATGCTTATATACTTTTTTATTGTAAATACATACTTAAATAGATAAATAACACCCAGACACTTGGTGGGAATCAAACCCACGACCTATCGGGTAGCGGGCAGGGTGTCTGACCGCTAGACCAACACGCCCGTCATACATATTTATTGTAATAATGACAAAATAAACTGACAGATATTAAATGTGATCTATTAAATTGGCTCTACTTTAGGTAAGTTTTGCACTTCCAAGTTGCTAGGAAATTTCGAGTGTGGGTCCCAGACGTCCATCAAATACGGCGGCAAGTCTTCTTTGTAGTCATAAGCACTAGCTTGGCTGCAATCCCACCTGATCGAAAACTTATTAAAAGGATATTTACTCCCTTGAAGACACCCAACATTACATTATTATCAGGCGAAGGTTCTACCGAAAAAAAAATTAAAAAAGTTGAGCAGTAAATTAGTTAATTAGGTGGGCGTAGCTGCACGGGACAGCTAGTTTTATATAAATAAAAGTACATAAATAAAAAAAATATAATGTACAAATTAAAAATTATTCACTATAGAATAGCATTTTATACAGTATATATTATAGAATTCTATAATCTTGTACGATCTGTAAAGGGCACATTCTCATATGCTTGTGAAATTCAGGAAATTATTTAAAAAAAAAAATCTAGGAAAAAAATCAACAAAACATTTATTTAATAACAACATAAACTAGTACACATATAATGACTTACAATAACTATGGCTGGCTATGCCAGAGAAATTTACTGGAAACTTAAAGTCTATCGGTCTTATTCATAAAAAAAGCTTATCAAAGGTTTTAAGCATTGATTAGTTATAGTGTTCTATAAGGTTATAAAACGTTCTATAAAGTTGCTTATTCATAAACGTTTCATAAACCATCTATAACTAATACGTCTCTATAGAACGTTATTCAATCAAAGTATTGCCATTATAATGAAGTTGGTCAACAAATTGACCGAATACACCCAATCGCCCACAGATAATATGTGTCTACACACCGCCTAGGTGTGATCATAGACATTATTACAGATTATAAAACATTTTATTGTCTACGAAACGATGACGACATGACGACTGTCGATTTGACGGGCGTGTTGGTCTAGTGGTTGGACACCCTGGCTACTACCCAATAGGTCGTGGGTTCGATTCCCGCTAAGTGTCTGGGTGTTATTTATCTATATAATTATGAATTTACAGTAAAAAAAGTACTTATATAAGTATAAGCATCAATTATCAGGTTTCCATAATACAGGCTGTGCCTAGTTTGGGAACAGATGACCATGTGTGTATTGTCTCAGAATATTTATTTATTTATTGTATTTATGACGCCCATGCGGAATTCGTCATACATCCATCGATCATTGTCATTGTTATTTGATTGTTAAATGTTTGTTTGGTAATTTTGTAACAAGCGCGTAATAATAACTAACAAATAAACGTTAAGTACTGAATAAAATAATAAATCGTAATAGTTTGTAGTGTGTATACTGCTATTTTGATTTCTTACGAAATTGAACGGATATGACACCTGTATGGGCTAGAACTCTTTGCCTTCCTAATGAGGCTCAACTAATGAAAAAAATTGAACTGATGTATGTGACACTGACACAAATTAATAATCAGCTGTTGAAAGTCGGCCATTTTTTACCTTATATCACGCTTATAGCACTGTTATAGTAGGGGTCTGCCCTCTTATAACATAGCTAAAGAACGTTTTAGTGCTAAAATGCGTTTATGAATAATACTTTTTGAAAATCATACTATAGCGAGCCTATAAGTGTGTGATAACTTTTTATGAATAACACCGTATATCTCTTAAACTACTGAACCGATTTTGATATCGCGATTTGTAGTTTCTTAGAAATACGGGGATAAACCTACATACGTACGTACACTCATGAAATTGGGTAAATTTTGTTCATAGATTAACATCTATACTTATAATAAAACTGTAACAGGTCCAATTCTGTACATTGAAGATATTTTGAAAATTATATTTGGAGGGCATTCTATAACCGATACTGAGGCCGAAAATGTATTTTTTTTTAATTTTTGTCTGTCTGTATCACGACTGAGCATCACGCCGAAACTACTAAATGGATTCAAATGAAACTTGGCATGATTTGAGATCTTACTACGAGGTAGGACATAGGATACTTTTTATCCCGTAATCTAGCACGATTCTTTTGGGAGAGGGGATTAAAGTCAAAATGGGTACTTGGTTATACGCTTGGTCCGATTTTATCACTTTTTCTTTATAATATAATAAATATTAGTAAGGGAACACTCATAGAGAGTTGTTATCAAGGTTTTGTAATCGATCGGGTTAAGCAACGTTAGGTAAGGTCAATAAATAGATGGGTGACCGTTTGAACTAAACGGGTCCGTGCTTCGGAGAGCAAGTAAAAAGTGGGTCCCTGTTTTTAACCGACTATAAAAAAGGAGGTTATGTATTCAATGCGAATGTCTGTTATTAAAAGTTTAGTTAACGTAAAAATAGCGCAGGCGGAGCTGCGTGGGTCAGCTAGTAGTAAATATTACTTATTTTTATTAATATTACATACATACGCGTCGAATACAGAACTAATTTTGAAGTCGTTAAAAGGGAATCCTTATGGTTGTGAATGGTATGACTTCATCTATCTGTCTGCCACACCTATATATTTCAGGAACTACTGGTGCTATCGATTTGTAATTTCGTATGATATGATCGTACTTACCCAACCTCAAAGCAAATAAAAAACATAAAATTATTTTCAATGGAAGTCGAAATTGGTCGTCAAAATTTCAAAGTGTGCCTTCTATATCGAGTTTATCGATGTGCATCGATAATGACCAAAAATGTTCGTCCCTCGATAGGGCCCAAAAAATCCATGTGTATGCGAGCCCAGGGTTTCTCTGGCCATGGCCAGAGAGAGGGCGTGGGCGGCGCTTCACTCTCTGCAATACAGATCCGACAATCGCCACAGATTCTTTCGATAGCTTCGTCAATACTTTGCCACCACACGTAGCTCCTAGCGAAAGATTTCTTTATATCTAGCTTCTGGCACAACCACCCTATGGCCCCACATCACACAACCTAATTCGTCATACAGTTATTTCCAGCGATTGAAGTAAGTGCGAAAAGACATTATTTCATTCTCAGTGGGCCATTCGTCCCGTATGTATCTTAATACTCTGCCTATTAACTGATCACGGCTTGTTTGCTGTTTTATATTATTATAATCTAGTAACGTGGCACTTTGCGCAAAATGTAAATAAAATTGTTCCTGAACGCAAACGCTTTGTGTAGTTTTAGTCAAATCATGATAACCCATCTGCTCTGTTTTCTTTTGACTTTACATATTCTATGTCGTATGTATGTGCTGATAATTTAATAGCCCACCGCTGTAACCGACTCGCAGCCATCGCCAGCCTGCTTAGGCTCAAAAATTGTCACCAACGGTTTGTGGTCGGTACGCAATTTAAAACGTCTCCCATATATTTATGTGTTCTTCTTCTCTCTTTTTTATATATATTTGTGCATGTCTGTGGTTTATTGTAAAATTATTGTGTACTATGGACGTATGTCTGAATATAAATTATAAAATAAATAAAAAATAATAAAAAAAAATTATATAAATACTGGTGCAACTTTTCTAAACAAAACACTATAGCCAGCGCCTCGCGTTCAATCTGAAAATATCGTTTTTCAGCTGCGGTAAGTGCCCGCGACACATACACAACCGGTCGCTCACGCATCCGTCCCAAACTGTAGCCAAAGTTTAAGTTCCCAGAGAAACAGGCGGCAGAAGTTTTTATCGTCAATGTTAGAACTAACAAATGTATGGGTTTTACTCCTCTGCCTGGATGCAGGAAAGGGGACTACATGGTTTGTGAAATATAATATGTCACATGAATGATGCTCCATATATAATTGTTTATAATGTTGTAAAAATATTTTTAAATGGAATACATTAAGTATTTATATATTTACCGTAGCGTAGGTACAAAAAAAGGTACTAAATTATTATGCAAAGATTTCAGCAATATATGGACCGTAAGTACCCAAAGTAAAAAGTGGGACGCCATCCTGACGTCAGAATGGCTTCCCACTTTTTTTTTTATAATAAATAGGTTTGCGCTTGACCACAATCTCACATGATGGTAAGTGAAGATGTGGTCTAGGATGGACCGCGCTTACCCATAAGATGCCTGTTCACTCTAGACTTGAATACACCCAAGTTAGGTATATTTATCAGGGAAAACGTTGTCCGGGAGGGTATTCCACAGCTTGACCGTGCGCATGAGAAAAGAAGAAGCGAAACGCTTAGTGCGGCAAGTTGGAGTGTCAACGACAAAGCGGTGGAGACCCTGCCGGCGCCTGTTAGTCCGGTAAAAGAAAGGGGATGGTGGTACAAGGTCAAAAAGTGCTTGAGCGCATTCACCGTGGAACAATCTATAAAAAACCGATAAACATGCAACTAGGCGACGATGATCCAATTGTTGCAGTTTTTCATTTGTTAGGTCGTTATCGTCAATTATCCTGCGAGCGCGTCTGTCTAGCGAATCCAAAGAGTCAAGTTGATATTTGGCAGAGCCATCCCACAGGTGAGAACAGTACTCCATGCAGGGCCGAACCTGAGCTTTGTAAAGAATCAAAAGCTGTTCCTTTGTGAAATACCGCCTCACCTTATTCAAGAAAATTACCTTATTTATTAAATAACTTTGTTATTACTGAGGTATAACATAGTACAAAATAGGTACTAAATCTTGGTAAAGTTTCACGTGAATCCGTGCTGTGGTCCGGTCATCCTGACGGACACTATCGGCGGCACGCTAGCTAGATGTCTTGTTATATTCTGTCTGCAGCACTGATCCTTATCAATAAGAAGATGAATTAATCAATTAAGAAGATGGCTGGGTGTAACCACCGGATTACCTACTTTGTTTCCCGTGATAAATATAATTAGATCCAAAACTAACCATACAACTGCAAGGCTTTAGGCCATTCAGTCCGATAATGAGTCTTCATCTAGTATCTTCGGAATTCGAGTTCGGCATTAACTGACGCACCTACAAACGTCAATTATAGTTAATTGTGTGATTAAATCATATTTTGTAAATGGATTATTTCGACTTTCGAAGCCAAATAATAGATACTTACTTAATACGCGGATAGTGAGTAGATATATCAATAATCTCGTAATTACTCGAAATAAATAGATTACAAAAAATGACTTAATTGCGATTAAAGTCAATTGATCTGTGAGTGCGGCAGTAAGTAAGTTAGTACGGTATGAAATCCCGCACTGAGGTTTCGCGCGTTCAGCCTGCCGACGACGACGTTGGTTATCACCATTTGTTCGGTGTCGTATCGAGTAATTAAAAAAAGTACATACCTATTATGTAAATTCAATTCTGACTTTAAAATGGTTGTTTGAAATAGAAATATAACCATAGATAGAACTAACACAGGAATAATTTAATTACTATGCGTTTCAACTAAGAATGTGTCCGCCATGATGAACGCGACTGCGGTAATTTCACTAGTTTGTTTTACGATTTTTGTACCGCCAGCAGAGTAGGTAAAAACAAAATGAAAAATTCGGCCCGGTTTTTATTATTTATTGTAATGTCTTATTTTGCTATATATTATTGTTAAAACATCATTTTTAACCGGCTTCAAAAAGAAGGTTCTGTATTCGACGCGTATGTATGTAATATTAATACCTATATGTTAGTCTATGTGGCCTTCTAAACAAATTTACTAAATTTTATGAGTGTATGTATGTATGTAGGTTTGTCCACGGATTTCTCAGAAACTACAGGTCCGATTTCGAAAATTCTTTTTGGAATAGTTGAGTAACGAAACTCGGTACACAAGAATCTAAGAAACCTATTTCCGGCATTTTTCGAAAAACTACCCCTAAGGTCATAGAGTATTTTTCAACTTAGGGTAGAGTACAAGTTTCATCAAAATCGGTTCAGTAGTTTAAGAGATATAAACTTTTTATGTTTTCAGTAAGTTACTGTAACGTAGACGTTCGAGTTGCGTGATAGTGTTGATACTTACCTATTTTGCTCAAATATAAGTCACTAAAAAGTGTTAAATAAACTATTTTTCAAAAATATTAAAACCGACTTCAAAGTAAATAAAAAATTATCTAAAAAGCATAAAATAACGAAAATATATTGAAGTCGGTGTCAGCTCGTGTTAGTCTTAGTTGACATGATGTGCTAGCACCGACTTCAATATATTTCGGTTTTAATTTTTTTGAAAAATAGTTTATTAGTAATTATATATCTGAAATGGCAACTCGGCGGTCACATTCTTAGTTGAAAAGCATAGTAATTACTGAGCATTTTGGTGCGCCCTTACAGCTATGCCACACACTTTACTTTTTGCATCGACAACGCGTCGCGAAAACGCGTGCAATATTGATGGTCCCTGACACGCGTGACCCAGGTACATCGATCGAGCGCAGGGAGTCGCTAAAACGCGATGCAATATTGATGCAGTCACTGAATCACGTGACCCAGGTACATCATCGAGCGCAGGGAGTCGCTAAAACGCGATGCAATATTGATGCAGTCACTGAATCGCGTGACCCAGGTACATCGATCGAGCGCAGGGAGTCGCTAAAACGCGATGCAATATTGATGCAGTCACTGAATCGCGTGACCCAGGTACATCATCGAGCGCAGGGAGTCGCTAAAACGCGATGCAATATTGATGCAGTCACTGAATCGCGTGACCCAGGTACATCGATCGAGCGCAGGGAGTCGCTAAAACGCGATGCAATATTGATGCAGTCACTGAATCGCGTGACCCAGGTACATCGATCGAGTGCAGGGAGTCGCTAAAACGCGATGCAATATTGATGCTGTCCCTGACACGCGTGACCCAGGTACATCGATCGAGCGCAGGGAGTCGCTAAATCGCGATGCAATATTGATGCAGTCACTGAATCGCGTGACAGGTACATCGATCGAGCGCATGGAGTCGCTAAAACGCGATGCAATATTGATGCTGTCCCTGACACGCGTGACCCAGGTACATCGATCGAGCGCAGGGAGTCGCTAAAACGCGATGCAATATTGATGCAGTCACTGAATCGCGTGACCCAGGTACAGCGATCGAGCGCAGGGAGGCGCTAAAACGTGATGCAACATTGATGCTGTCCCTGACAGGCGTGACCCAGTTACTGCGCACGAGCGCAGGGAGTCACTAAAACGCGATGCAATATTGATGCAGTCACTGAATCGCGTGACCCAGGTACATCGATCGAGCGCAGGGAGTCGCTATAACGCGATGCAATATTGATGCAGTCACTGAATCGCGTGACCCAGGTACAGCGATCGAGCGCAGGGAGGCGCTAAAACGTGATGCAACATTGATGCTGTCCCTGACACGCGTGACCCAGTTACTGCGCACGAGCGCAGGGAGTCACTAAAACGCGATGCAATATTGATGCAGTCACTGAATCGCGTGACCCAGGTACATCGATCGAGCGCAGGGAGTCGCTAAAACGCGATGCAATATTGATGCAGTCACTGAATCGCGTGACCCAGGTACATCGATCGAGCGCAGGGAGTCGCTAAAACGCGATGTAATATTGATGCTGTCCCTAACACGCGTGACCCAGGTACATCGATCGAGCGCAGGGAGTCGCTAAAACGCGATGCAATATTGATGCAGTCACTGAATCGCGCGACCCAGGTACATCGATCGAGCGCATGGAGTCGCTAAAACGCGATGCAATATTGATGCTGTCCCTGACACGCGTGACCCAGGTACATCGATCGAGCGCTGGGAGTCGCTAAAACACGATGCAATATTGATGCAGTCACTGAATCGCGTGACCCAGGTACAGCGATCGAGCGCAGGGAGGCGCTAAAACGTGATGCAACATTGATGCAGTCCCTGACACGCGTGACCCAGTTACTGCGCACGAGCGCAGGGAGTCTCTAAAATGCGACGCAACATTGATGCAGTCACTGAATCGCGTGACCCAGGTCCAGGTACAGCGATCGAGCGCAGGGACCTGCTAAAACGCGATGCAACATTGATGCAGTCACTGAATCGCGTGACCCAGGTACAGCGATCGATCGCAGGGAGTCGCTAAAACGCGACGCAACATTGATGCAGTCCCTGAATCGCGTGACCCAGGTACAGCGAACGAGCGCATGGAGTCACTAAAACGCGACGAAACATTGATGTAGCCCCTAAAACGCATGACCCAGATTTACAGGGAGTCGCTAAAACCCGATGCAGTCGCTAAATCGTTAAAAGTAGCGTTTGCGAAGGCCTCTACCGAAAACCTCTTTCCTGCGGACTTTCGATTTATAATAAGCATTAATCGTGCATTTTGCTAGATGTTTCGTTGTAATCATCGATATACTATACTAACTAGATTAGCTGTCACGAACAAAATGACATCGAAAATGTGGTCGCGGTTATCCGAAGTACGCGTTTGTCTATGATCCCCTTAAACAAAGTGTAGGCAGATTTTACTCTGAGAGGGAAGGTGAATTGAACTATTGAAAGTTACATTATAAGAGTTATATTGATAAAATATGTAAGTGATAAGTAGTGATGGGTTTGATGTGTCACAATCGCAAATCAGCGCTGGAACGGAAACGAACACGGACGAAACAACGAAACGGAAGATCACCGCTGGTTGCGTGTACAATCAGAATTTTTGCTGAGTTGGAACCACTACATATGTCTAACCTACTTATTATATAGAGTTTGTCTAGTCAAAGTTGAGAGTGAAAAAGGGCGGCAAATTAAAAAAAAATTGGTAGTGCAACCCTGTTTAAACTAGGAATAATCATGCTTGATACTTTAATATATTTGTAATACTTTAGAAGCCCAAGGTCATATTGTGTCGATGAATGCCACGTTTTAATGGGTAAAAGTCCCAAATAACTCGGCCTCCACCCCTACGGAGACCGGGGATTTTTTGAAGGTTTCCTCCCCAACAAAAAAAAGGTGATAGGTCCCTATGCAAGGGTCCGGATCCAGGTAGGTACCAATGCAGGGTCAGGTAATTTGCCACCAAGCAGCAATGTGTTAACATTGTTTTGTTCCGGCTTGAAGGGCTTTATAGCTGGTATAACCCTCCTTCTGCGGCAGACGGGCAAAAATTACCGCCTCAAAAGACTTAATAACCCATGTCTCGGGTGATGAGCGACAGTTTCATATATAAAACACTAATATACTGAGAAGCAGTGAAGTGTAGCTGTCTATAGGCACGTATGCCGCTTACCATCAGGCAAACGTCTAACTAGTTTCGTCATTAAGGCGATTAAAATAAAATAAATAAGCTAAATAAAGGTCACAGATTATTTCTTAAATACTTGATTGCATCGTATACTTATTGGTTATCATTATTCTATGCATTAGAATAGGATAAAAAAATGGAATAAAACAAGTTTTTTCTATATTTGTTTAATTTATTAATAGTCATATTACAGGATTTTAAACTGGATTATTATTAACGAGACACCGTTTTTTATCATAATATTTTCTTTTATTCTTGTCTTCGCAATTTCATAATACTCCTTTTTCATTTTCCATAGAGAACTTATACTAACGCCTGGAACAAAAGATGAAATGGTACTTTATTATAATTCATTTGTATGACAACAGATCATAACCTTACTTGTAATATCTGAGATTCCATCAACAGATACTTATAGAACCAATATACAACACTTTACATTATCCCAACAGACATACATAATAACAAAATAGTACTAGAAAGCGTAGTAAAATAAAAATCCTATAATCGTTCTGTATTTTTCTCATAGGTATGTACCCAACTATCAAGCCGATAAGGAATTATAGAAACATTTTAATTACGACAATATATTCCGCTGTATATAATAATAATATCTTGGGACAATCTACACACGGAAATCTGATCACAAACTAGGCAGAGCCTGTACTATGGAAACCAGAGAACTGATACTAATACTTATATACATTTTTTTGTAAATACATACTTAAATAGATAAATAACACCCAGACACTTGGTGGGAATCGAACCCACGACCCATCGGTTAGCGGATAGAGTGTCTAACCACTAGACCAACCGGCCCGTCTTGATATACAACTTAGTTCCATAACAGTTATATTCATATAATACAACAATATCATACAAATCCTCAACAATTTATTAGTAAGTATCAAGACTAACCTGCAATATAGGCAATTTTTCGTTTTCATGAAATACAGCATCGGATTCCCTTTTCTTTTGATGGTATTTAATTATCATGTCGTATAACATTTTTCTGACACTGCTTTTAATAGTTTAAGATAATATTTAATTTAAAATACGCAGTAATATTCACAACACAATTCACTTTAGAGGTTATGTAAACAACAAATGACATTTGTCGCAATGTTGTCAGTTTCTAAAACCGTAAAACTAGTAGTGTCAACAAAAACTAGACAGACTCTACCTATTATTTAACCTACTTACATATGTCTATTTTTATTTATTTATTTTTTTGTTCTATTTTTTGATTGTTAATTGTGTGTCACAAATAAATTATTCTTTCTTTCAAATGTCGATAAATACAGCTGATGGTATAATACCTATTGTCGTGTACCTGATATTTATGTATTTTGATGTTCTTACCGGTGCCTACGGCTTACTTGAAAATAATCATTCTATAGTACTGATTTGTGTTCTATGCATCCAAATTTGAATTTGACAACCTAGCTTCTTTGAGTATTAAACCAAAAGGAGACGACACGCGCACTTTCGCTATGAGAAAAAGTCTGTCACTTTCTGCGCGGGGGACGAGGTAACTCACACAAATACTATCTACTACTACTGCAATCTTCGCCACGTCGCTACGCAGGCACACGACAATATTATCAAACACTAACATAATCTATACGCACACAAGTAAATTCACACACAGTGACAACACAGTCTGTACACGAGATGACGTCAATTTTAAGTAAACGAGGATAGTGCATGACACTATCGATATTTTATTGTCGATGAGTTCCGATAATATTTTTGGTGAAAGTTAAATAGGTATAAGGTATTTTTAAATTTAGGATCATAGGAAAAGAACCTTGGGTTGTCGTCAAAATCCGATTAATTAGGATAAGTCAGTATGGTTAAGTCTGATACTTCAAGAAATACCTAAGCTGCATTCTTACTCTTATATTATAAAAAGTCTGCCTATATACAACTTTGTGCAATAAAAAGAAATAAATATCTTTACTCATTCCTATGATAAAATTTTAACGGCTAAAAAGGGAAAAACATTTTGCTAAATATGTTGTATTTTTGACATAAGCTAGCGTTGGTTAATCAATGTCAAGTAAGGCCAATACATAGATAGCCGTCGTCTGGATATTCTTGAACATTTGAACTGAGCTTCCCTGTGCTTTTTAGTAAGTATACAGTTTTGTCGAGTACATTAAAACATTGAATAAATTAGTAGTTACCGGTTTTTTTTTCGAGTCTATATATATGTAAAACCTAAATATTTTTACGGCTGAAATGCCAGTTCACTATATTCGGCATTTCAGCCGTACAAATATTTACGTGAAACCCATATATTTTAAGAACTTGTGTTAGCTACCTATATTCTTGCAAATAAATATAAAATATCAGTCATTCATATCGCATTATTTGTTGTGTTGTGCATACGTTATGAATATGTACGCTTTTCGTCAAGATCGATAGTCATATAGGTTTGTTATCTATCAGGGATCAATAAAGGGTAAAAAAAATAAAACAAAACTTATTTTTGAAGTACATTACCGCGTGTTAAAACATCGTCCAAATATGCATTTTTAATTGATTCATATCTTTTGAACGGGGAAGTTCGGGGTCAAGGTCAAATGTCAAGTGTTTTTTTAATAGGCTCGGCAACAATACCTAAAAGTTTCAGCTTTACAATCCTAGACAGAAAAAAGTTATGAGGAAAACTAATTCCATTTTCATACATTTGAAATATATAAAGTCATTCTTTGATGGTATAGACTCGATAAAAAAACCGGTAACTACTCATTTATTCAATTTTTTAATGTACTTGACAAAACTGTATACTTGAAAGTATCAAATAAAATATTTCATTTTTAAATAATCCTATGAAAGGGAACCTCGTTTTTCCGTCCACTGTGCGGCGGCGAGGACCCTATCCCCGTGAACACCGTGTCTGGTTCCAGGGGGGCTATAATGCATCCCCCGGTGGCGGGCTCAAAGGCAAGGTACTGACGGGCTGCTGGTGCAGATCCCACTGGAGAGCCCGGGTGTCTCCTTTCATGTGCCGATGCGACAGCGATGCGATAGGTTTACTTGCGCTTGACCACAATCTCACATAATGGTAAGTGAAGATAAGATGTGGTCTAGGATGGACCGCGCTTACCCATAAGATGCCTGTTCAATCTAGACTTGAAAACACCCAAGTTATATTTATCAGGGAAAACGTTGTCCGGGAGGGTATTCATGTTTCTTCAGGAACAATTTATCAGGACGTAATGAAATTTGCATGGAATCATTATAGTAGTTAACTTTCTCGAATAAAGAAAGAATCATCGAAATAGGTTCATATTTGAAGTTAGGCTCAATTCACACCAAGATGGCAGCGGCCGACAGCGCACTTTCAGTGTGAAAGAAAGACATTTGCCAGAGTTATGACCATTTTTTCCTTAAAAACGACGAGTCTCATCCTTAAGGCGTTATTACAATATATTATAAATTTTTCTGACGCGACATTCTTGTTTTTTTTAGGTCTACTTATTCGTAAATCACAATCGTTTTTAATGGGACCCGATCAGGGGATCGGCCTATCCGTACAAAAAATAATTTTTCATATCGGTCTATAATTGCCAGAGTTATGCGCGAACATACGTAAATGTAAATATATATATAGTTGAATTGAAAACCTCCTCCTTTTTTGAAGTCGGCTAAAAAGTGACACGGCATGCGGTACACTACATAAACTCTTTTGGATATCTGATTAATAAATAGTCAGAATAACATACTGACAGTCGATATCGATATTTGATTATGAGCTGTCCCAGCGCTAACTTTGCTGTGGTGTGGCCAATGTATTTAAAAATAAATAAAAGTATTCGGAATAAAAGTGACGACCGTAAATATCTTATAATAATTAAGTACACCCAAACATAAACATACAGTTTCATAGAATCGATAATTTTTAAAGTGTTTAGTAAAAAATATGTAGAAAATTCAAGTAAAGATACTGAATTTCAAACAGTAATCTTTAATTAATTAATTATGCATCTACAGAAATAAATGGTATTAACAATAATTTACGTGAAATAGAAGTCTTAAACTAATGTCAGTACATTCAACTTTTAAAATTACGCTAGTTACGCTTTTGTACGATTTAGTGGCAACACTTATTGATTAATAATATTTTTTAGTTTTTTGCAAATTTAGTGCATTATTTGACAATTTATGAACGAAATAATATTTACAGATGTAAAGTAACGTTATCCTTGGGTACACTAGATAAGTCTTATATTTTTTTACACGAAAACGCGCTGGCATTCGGCATTTTTAGCTTACGTCGTTCCGCGCGCACCGGGATTTGTTGAATGGCGTGGAACGCGGGTCAACTAGTTTTATATAACGGGTATGACCGGTGGTCTCGTACTTTGACAGAGGGGAACGCCTGACAGTGGCCTCTCCGGTTGGTTTAATACTCAAAGCCTAGCTTCCTATTTGTCGAATTGAATTACAAAATGTTGCCATTTTACCAAGTTTTAGGTCAGACGGAATATTTCTAGCTGACAACACGTGGCGGTATTGACAGAGTAAAATATGTTTTGCCTTATTAACTGTTCATTAGTTATGTCGCTCTTATGCAACGTTTCTAAGTAGAAAATATAAAACTGCTTAATAAGGAGTTATGTAGTAAGTAGTTATTTGGTTGCTAAGACGGTGATTAGTAGATTTTTATAAGTAAGGCTGTTAATCTATAATGAGAAGTAACATATAGACATACATTTTCATTGTCAAGTCAGCGATGCGCTTCTGTTAGATTAGCCGCGTCTAGAGTTGATTACTATGAATTATTATTTAACTCTTAAAGTAAAATACTATAACTCTAAAAAACAGAAGACGATTTATATAACAGCAAGTAAATAAAAGATTAAATCATATTTAGTTTTTTTTTGCCGTCCACTTAATTTATACAGGTATTTAGTAAGTTTAGAAAATCCAATAGGAACTTTCCATGAAAGATGGAAATGGTTCGTTCCCGACATCTCGGTGGTAGCTTCCGCGAAAACTAATTGTCCAATGTTTGTTTTTTAACCCCCGACCAAAAACGAGGGCAGTTATAAGTTTGACGCCTATGTCCGGAAGTCTGTCTGTCTGTCTGTATGTGTGTCTGTCTGTGGCATCGTAGCGGTCCAACCAGTGAACGGATTTGAATGCAGTTTTTTTTTTTGCAATTGCTATTTAACTACTTGACACTGGTGAAATCATCAATAATAAAACATCGATTTCAGATCTCAGGCGAAAAATCTGATACATCTGACTTCTATTAATAATCTGTTGTATTTATTCATAAACATTTATAAAATTTCAATTCTACACAAAATGGTGTGTAAGCATTAACTTGGCTATTAAAATTTACAATGACTATAGGGTTTGGGCACGCGACCGTACCAGAATGTCGCGCAGACATAATATGCGAATTCTTTGGTCGCGGTCGCGTACAGCAAACTACAAACTTTATGTATAATTAATAAATATTTAAAATATACAGACAATGTAAACAATTTAAGGTGTCTACCAAACCGTGCTATAAATGTATCAGGCAAAAAATATTCTTAGTATGAATTAACAGAGAACAACTACGCCCACTGGAATATCCACGCGTCTGAGCGGGACGTTTTCGGTACTGCGTCTGTTCGATGATCGAAGTAGTTCGATTGGTAGCAATCGAACTACGAGGAATAAACCAATTTTACATGGTACTTACGCATGGAATTCCTGACTCTGCGACCGGCTTGCTGCGGCTTGCGCGCGATTTAAGTGAACGAAAAGTGTACCTTTTTGCTATTAATAAAAATGTAGGCGATTTATAAATTTAATTTTATTTTATGGTGTACTAAATACCAAATTTTTAACGTTATGTTAGTTTCGTCGTAACAAACGCCTGTTTTCAAGGGAAGCCGGTAGGAATCGAGTTGTATGGAGCCTTCGCCACTGATGTACAATCAGCTGCATACCAAACGCGTGGTAATACGGAAGGATGGAATGGCTAATAAATATCGGTTTCGATAATATCGAATAAAAAATATTGACGTATCAATAAGACGTATTTATAAGGATTATGGAAGCTTGTTTTTTAAGCAATCTCTGAAGAAATAAATCTCGTAATCTAGAAAAAATATCGTTGTAATACGATTAAATACTAGATATTTTATCTACTTATCGAAAATTTTTAATATCGCCAAAAATATCGATACGTTGATGTTTTTTGGAAAACCTAGTATACAATATACGTGATACTGTTTGTGTGTGTAGGACTACCTACGCCCACAAACCGAACTATACAGATATGTAACTATACAGATTACTAAATCTGTAATTTGTTTTCATGCTTGATACGCTTACAGCACGGTTATGCAATGAGCAGCAGCATAAGCAGACGCCTTTAAACTGCTTAAAGTATCAAAACGTAACTTACAATAAGCATTTACCAAATGACATTGTACATTATGTAGCAACAGAATAATATCTCGGTACACATATTACAACTAAGATACATTTTTTATCACTAAGGTGGTAACTTGAATGCAATACATCTTGATATGAATTGATGAAAAAGACAGTAGGTATACACGCATGCTGGTCCGGTAGTTGGGGAATCATCGCCGAATAGGAACATGATGTTAGTGTTTGTAGCATACTTTGTTACTTACTACCAGACTACGTTTTATATCGTCATTAACCACGTGTCTGTGTATTTTCATTCTCTATGATAGTATCAATTGTTTTTTAAATAACTAAGTACAAAATTAATATCTATAAACTTGTTTCCAGCTGACATCTGATTTGCTCTTTATAATTAATTTTCAGGTTTTATTGAGAAGTCTTTTTTTTATCCAATCTATTCAAAAAGCGATGCTTTGTTCCTCGATAAGTGCGACCAAAGTAGGTCATTCCAGTGGCAATAACAGCGACGAAATGACTTTTAAATTTGGAATACAATTCCGGTAGTAAAAAAGCGCGCCTATCGACGCGGCATTGGTTAAAGAAATTGAAAAAATAATATGCGGGAACTTATTCTTTTATTTATTACTTTTTATCAAAATACACACATCAAAAGTGTCTAGGGATCAAGCATTTTTAAGCGGATTTCTTGAGATTGAGATGTGGCTTTGTAATAAATTTATGATTTTATAAATTTATATGGATCCTTTTTGGTGCATTTCATAATTTCAATCAGGAACTGTGAATCAAATTCGAGTAAAAGATGAAAATCAGCTGTCAATATTTTCCCTATAAAAACATACAACGCATTGAAGACATTATTAGTGCTACTGTTTCCCTACTACTGATTAAAACCAACGTTATTATGGAGCGGCGACGTCATTTAAGCAGGGAAGAAATGCTCAGAGCCGTGGGAATGATAGAAGCTGGTTCCCGGCAACGTACTGTGGCTTTAGCTCTGAATACAAGTCAGAGTGTTATCAGTCGACTTTGGACACGTTACCGAAGCACTGGTACCGTGGCTGAGCGCCATGGAGGACGGTATCGCTGCACCCCACGGAGACAAGACCGATATATTCAAATCTTAACTCGAAGAGCTCCAACAATAACTGCCATGATGTTAGCCGTGAGGCTTCATCACTCTTCAGGGAACTTAATTAGCGACCAAACAGTCAGAAACCGCTTGCATGAAGTGAACCTTCATTCCCGAAGACCGCTACGGGTACCACCTATAGCAATGCACAATCGTAGGATTCGATATCAATGGGCTCTTGAACACAGAAATTGGGCAGAAGAACAATGGCGTTTCGTGTGCTTTTCTGATGAGTCTCGTTTTGGTATGAGACCGGATACAAGACGTATACGACACTGGAGAACCCCTGGACGCCAACAGCGATTAAAATCCTGCCAGGAAGTCCATCCTTATAGTGGTGGAACCATCATGGTATGGGCGGGTATTTGGATCGGCGGAAGAACTGAGTTGATTTGGATCAGAGGCAACCTCAACGCTCAAATTTATGCTGAGACGATTGTATCAGACGTCATCGTTCCTCTACAAGTGCAAATCGGTCCCTTATTTCAGTTAATGCATGATAATGCACGACCGCACACCGCAAGAGTTGTAAGACAGACTCTCGCCGCAGCTAACATCAATGTCCTGCCCTGGCCTGCTCAGTCGCCAGACTTGAACCCGATTGAGCATGCATGGGATATGCTACAGAGAAGAGCTCTGCCGAATATGGAGGGTATCCAGTCGCAAGAAGACCTTTTTTTGTTGTTGCAACGAACATGGGCGGCCATTCCACAGCGTGATTTGGATGAACTCATTTTGAGTATGCCAAACCGATGTTCTTGTGTTGTTAGTGTTCGCGGTAGAAACACGGATTATTAATTGTTTAAGTTACCCAATAAAATTTTAAAGAAAACTGTTATTTCAGTCTTTTTTCGAACTTTTGTGTTAGTGGTTCAAATGTCAAAAATCCCTTTATTAGGAAAATGGCAAATTTCTTTATTAATGCAAAGGTGACTTGGTTTATCGTTACTGTGACAAACGAAAACACTTTATTTGATGAATCCTTAAAGAAAATTTTAATTAATATCAATCAGGAGAAAAGTTATTGCAAAAATATATGTTGATCCCTAGACACTTTTGATGTGTGTATTAGACATTTTTATTTTTAATTTGGTTATGTAAATATAAATACTATTTATATTTACTCTACAATTCTTCGCTTCGCTATGGATTCTAACAACCGCTGTCGCCCTAAAAACCTACATTATTTTGGTCTCCTATGACACGATCAAAATTGTTGTTGTTATGTTACATTTCGATGGCGCCGTCGCTGTCTAGGATTAGTTTAGCGGACACTATTGATAAAACACGACATTTTTTTACTGCAATTCCAACTGAAAGCTGCGATGCCAAGGATGATAAAGATTTAAAGCCTATTCAATCTAACCCTGTAAACACCAACAACGTTATAATCGGGAGGGAAATCTGTTCCATGTAACTTCAGTCCTTGGCTGTAAGAATTAAAAATGACGAAGAAAATAGCTTTTTCCGGACTAATCGGTCGTTCCCTACGTAATGTGACAAACTCGCTAGGCGTCTCGCCGTTAGATGATAGTAGGGGGATGGTGAAATCAAGCTATGTAATCCCGCGCACACTCTCCAAAAGGTATCCTGTACAATACCGCCTTAGTAATTTGATGGTAAAACTGACTATATTACTGCCGCACTTAGAAACATCAATTAGTGCTAAATCTTAATTATCACTGGAATCGTACTTAAAATTGGACGATGTTGGCACTTGAAGTCAATCATTACTTTAATTTTCTGTAAGTGAGTAGATAAATAGATTATCTCATACTCAATTCTGGATTCATCTCAATCATAAATGGCTCCGACAATCGAAATAATCAGATTTCAAAATATGGCTAAATGAGAATTAACGCTAATTGACGTTATTGAGTGCGGAAGTTAGTCTTATACCTTATTATTTATATCGTAGGTATCTGTGGTTGCATTATGCAAGTACCAGCTATAAAAAAACCTTAATATTTATATCTATTTACAGTGGTTCTGTATATAATATAATAATCTTATGAGACGATTGGTAGTCAAACCTTACATTTTGTCACAAATCGATACTATATATAAATTATATACAAATCTAGTCTAAAAGCATTATCAGTCGGTATATAATATGAGCATTTTCATGTAAACTATCGCTAAATTATTTTAAAATGGATGTGAATTTACGTGACCTAAATGACCTACATCTTAGGACGTAAAAATAACTAAAATGTAAACTCTTCTTTCTTCTTCCAAATTAAATATTATTAATATTATTATTAATGATAAAATGTTAAATTATAAGATATGAATTATAATCAGTTACTCCCCTTATACTCAATGTGGTAAATCAAAGTAGATGTGAGTTAATTATAATTTAGATTAAAAATACTTCATTAAGTCAAGCCAAGAATAATATACCAGAATGGTAGGAACTTCCTTCAAGGAAGTCATGATTATTGATGACTTCCTTCCATTCTCTAATTTAGATTTCGCTAGATAATTCAGAATATTTCACTAAACTTGGATATAAAATATTCTTTATAGTAGTACAGAAGCAATGTACAACCATAATTTAAATTAGTTTGACAATTCTCTAAACAATATAAAACGAAGTCGCTATCTGCTTATTAACATATTTATTTGTCTCTGACTGTCGCCTACTTATTCTAAACTATACAATCGATTTTGATGTGATTGTTTAAGGGCTCCAACACATAACTGCGATGCGATGCGATGCGACGCCGCATCGCAGGAATTTGTATCGAAACATTCATTTGTTTCTCGCAGATATTTGCGATGCGATGCGATGCGAGTTCGCAGTTATGTGTGGGAGCCCTAATGTATAATGCATTATTATTATTTATGCCCAATCATTTATTAGGTTTACTGTCGCACATAAAAACGTCAACTCAAGTTAATTATCATTAATCCAGTTCTTGAAATCGTATTATTCCGACTCTCTGAGCCAATAAATACTTTATACTCTGAAAGTATATAGATTATCGATTATCTCTTTACTTAATACGAGAAATTAAGCACAAACGGTTCTAGTGGTCGAAATGATTAGATGAAAAAAACGGCTTAATTATAATTAACAATAACTGAATTTGTGAGTGCGAAAGCTAGAATCCCTAAAAGGCCGGGCGAAGGCGCGGCAGGTCGCGAGTAATAACATACAATACATCTAAAAGCAATACATATTAATACCAAGAGCTGTAACAAATCAATTCGCACTGCGCTCTCATCAATGTACACAAACCATTCGGTCTAGGAACGGTCAGAGCCGGTCTCTGAGTTGCTGAACATGGACGCCACCATGTTGTCAAACTCCGGCACCGCGTCCTCGAACATCTTGAGTTGTCTGGATAGAGACTCGGAGTCTGTGGAGCCACTCGCGTCGATCACTATGTCGGTCCACTCGTCACTGACGGACCTCGCCTGCAAGCACTCCTGGTAGAAGTTCGCTAGTTCTGCTATTGGACTGCCGTCCGCGAACGGAAACTCCTGTAAATTTTGATATTAGATATGACAGACAGTTCTTAGTTGAAAATCATCATACATTCATCATTAGCAGCCGATAGACGTCCACTGCTGACAAAGGCCTCCCCCTCCCCCCTCCTTATACCCCCCGGAACTAATCGTAGTAATGGATTTTTCTTTCATTCAAAACGTACTTAAAAAATATAAACATATAGTTATTATTTTATACAGTAAAACCAATCTCTCTTTTTGTTACGAAAAGCAAGAATGTTGTGTTTAGGAGAATGATTTTTCGTTTTTACGTTATCAATACAAACTAGTGCTACTGCGATTTTTAGTGGTAAAGAATCCCACATACCCCGGCTGACAGGGTCCCGGAGACCTTAAAAGTAGTCATCAAACAGAGTACCCAAACAATGAGAAGATATTACATCCAAAAAAGATATTGATAATATAGCAAAATATTTTTAAACATACCATAAGTCCAGAATATTTGTCACCATTTTTGGGTTTCGGGACTTCAATCGCTTTACTGACAGCATGCGCCGAAGAACTGGGCGCCTCAGTGCTACAGCCAGGCTTACTGGCTCCATTATCTGAGGTTGATAAGCATTTCATCTTCTAAAATGATATAAAAATAAAAGTCATAAAGTATCCACACTCATCGCTGAAAAATAAAAGTGGAAAGAAAACAATTAATGCAAGTATGCTTTTATTTATGAGCTATTGTGTATTTTTAATTTGTATTATCAATTACGACTAATTCGGAAAAACACAGCAGCATTTCACTCGCGTAAATTCGCACCTAGTAGCAAGAAAATTCAATTTAAAATCGCCAAACCTAAATCTTCAACCTTGGCGACAGAATGTCTGACAATACAGTATGTAGTACCTGCTTAACCCTTGCAAGAGGGCCCCTACACAAGAGACCGCCTACTACCTACCTATAACAAAATTGTTGTGTAGTTGCCTAGATGGAATTCCTCAAGCTGATCTTTCCCTAGCCTTACTGATCAACAATGCACCTACATATTCCATTTTCTCCTTCTCAGCAAGAAGCCAGACCATAGGCGGCTCGGGTGGCAGTTGCTGGCTCAATGTCTCATGTAATTCTTTTATTTTCACAGTGTCGACAAAAGCGCCTGCTGTTAATGGTTTCGATAAGTCCAACTCCTTCTTTTCGTTGCGATTTTTCCTAAAATTTCAGACAGCGAGAATTAAGTTTGGATCTTTGACTTTAGCTCTACTTTGAACCTTTTAGAAGTCTGTTTAAAAATAGCTATTGACTACTAGGCTTCATCATCATCATCAGCCGGAAGACGTCCACTGCTGAACATAGGCCTCCCCCTTAGAACGCCACAATGAACGACAATTGGCTATTTGCATCCACCGGTTACCTGCGACGCGCACAATGTCGTCTGTCCACCTAGTGGGAGGCCTGCCAACGCTGCGTCTTCCGGTTCGTGGTCGCCACTCGAGAACCTTTCTTCCCCAACGGTTATCGGTTCTTCGAGCGATGTGGCCTGCCCATTGCCACTTCAACTTGCAGATTCTGAGAGCTATGTCGGTGACCTTAGTCCTTCGGCGAATCTCCACATTTCGTATTCTGTCGCGCAAAGAAACTCCGAGCATAGCTCTCTCCATGGCTCGTTGTGTGACTCTGAACTTTTCTAAAAGGCCAGCCGTTAGAGACCACGTCTCGGTACCATATGTCATCACTGGCAACACACACTGGTTAAAAACCTTCGTCTTCAGGCACTGCGGTATTTTGGACGAGAAGATATCGCGTAGTTTCCCGAACGCTGCCCATCCGAGTTGGATTCTTCGGGCGACCTCTTTGTCAAAGTTGGACCGACCTAACTGGACAGTTTGTCCTAGGTATACGTAGTGGTCAACAACTTCGAGAGTATCGTTCCCAACAACTACCGGTACGGGTGCAACATGGACATTAGACATGATCTTCGTCTTGTCCATGTTCATTTTAAGACCCACCTGTTGGGAAACGCTACTGAGGTCGCTGAGCATCGTATTGAGGTCCTCCAGCGACTCTGCCATAATGACTATATCGTCGGCAAAACGAAGGTGAGTGATGTATTCGCCATTGATGTTGATGCCGAATCCGTACCAGTCCAAAAGCTTGAAAACGTCCTCCAATGCGTTTGAGAACAGTTTCGGAGAAATAACGTCTCCCTGTCTCACACCTCACTGCAATGGGATTGGTTTCGTGCTCTCTTCCTGTAGTCGGATCGACATGGTGGGGTTGCTGTACAAACACTTCAACACTTTGATGTACCTATAGTCAATGTGGCACCGCTGGAGGGACTGCAATACCGCCCAGGTCTCGATTCAATCGAAGGCTTTTTCGTAGTCCACAAACGCTAGACATAATGGCCGATTATACTCCTCGGTCTTCTGTATAATCTGGCGGAGCGTATGTATGTGTTCTACGGTGCTAAAGCCTTTTCGGAACCCGGCTTGTTCGGGAGGCTGGAAGTCATCAAACCTGCGTTCGAGACGGTTCGTAATGACTCTCGAAAACAGCTTGTATACATGGCTCAGGAGTGAGATGGGTCTATAATTCTTCAATAAAGTGTTATCACCTTTTTTGAAGAAGAGAACCACCACACTCCCGTGCCATGCTTCTGACGTAGTACCCTCGAGTAAGATGGAATTAAATAACTCCTGGAGGACCTCCTCCTCCTAAAAGTACCGGTTTTCCACCCACTCTCAGAAGTTCTGTTGTGATTCCGTCTTCACCCGGCGCCTTGTTATTCTTAAACTGTTTGAGAGCCATTCTAATCTCGTACAAGCTGATGTCTGGGATGTCCTCAGTGTAGTGTCGGGTTAGTTGGGCTCTGGTGTCCTGAGCTGTTCGGGCAATGGGTTTTCGTGTCGAGGTGTACAACTGTCCGTAAAACCTCTCGCGCTCTCTCAATATCTCCGACTTTGATGAGATGACACTGCCGTCGTCGATCTTCAGCTTGGTCACTTGGCTTTGCCCAATAGACGAATTCTTTGCAAACACTTTAGAGCCTTGGTTCCGCTCAATTGCGTCCTTAATACATGCTGTATTATAGGAACGCAAGTCGTGTCGCATGGATTTCGAGATTCGTCTATTGAGTTCAGCATATTCCGACATATCAGCTGAAGATTGCAGTCTCATCTCAGTTCGGGTTTCCATTAACTTAATGGTTTGATTGGAGAGCTTCTGAGGCTTATTACGGCGTGGGGTCTTAAAGAACTTGGACCCCACTGCATGGACAGTTTGCACCAACCCATTGTTTAACTCGTCCGCAGTTTCGCATTCGGCTAGGCACTGGAAGCGATTGTGTAGTTCGAGTTGAAAGTCTTCGGGGTTTTGGATTTGGGCGGTTCCCGGACGGAGCGTGGACTTCATCAGACGGGACCTCTCAAGCCATAATCCCCACGCTTGGCAGGCGTCTTGGGGATCGCAGTTTCGAAAAGATGGATATATTACACAGAAGACGCTGCTGCCCGTCTTCTGGCTTTCCCTCAATCGCCTCTTACGAAACCCACGGGAAGGAGGGGGGGATGCAAATTCTTAGCCGGCATCCCACGGCCTAGGCTTATTCTATAGTAAATAAGTAAACACAGCTTACTTGGGACTCTCAGTGTAGAAATGATCACTTTTGACCATAATGTCACTGGTTGCAGATTGTGCCTCATAATCAATCTTCTGTCTCACTTCGGGTAGTATTGTCATCTTAGTCCTATATACTACTTCTATAGTTAGAGTGCCAATAGGCGTGTGTAGTTCGCTTACTTTGACTGTTTTCCGTTTTTCACCTGGAAAATATTCAAACTAATTAGAATAATCTTTTACGGTTCCATACCTAAAAGATAAAAGAGGAGTGAGGGAAAAATCTGAAATAATTATGGGTAATACATGTCTATCTACATTTTACAGACAAAATAAAATTATCTTTCCAAGTACACACATCAAAAGTGTCTAGGGATCAACATATATTTTTGCAATAACTTTTCTCCTGATTGATATTAATTAAAATTTTCTTTAAGGATTCATCAAATAAAGTGTTTTCGTTTGTCACAGTAACGATAAACCAAGTCACCTTTGCATTAATAAAGAAATTTGCCATTTTCCTAATAAAGGGATTTTTGACATTTGAACCACTAACACAAAAGTTCGAAAAAAAGACTGAAATAACAGTTTTCTTTAAAATTTTATTGGGTAACTTAAACAATTAATAATCCGTGTTTCTACCGCGAACACTAACAACACAAGAACATCGGTTTAGCATACTCAAAATGAGTTCATCCAAATCACGCTGTGGAATGGCCGCCCATGTTCGTTGCAACAACAAAAAAAAGTCTTCTTGCGACTGGATACCCTCCATATTCGGCAGAGCTCTTCTCTGTAGCATATCCCATGCATGCTCAATCGGGTTCAAGTCTGGCGACTGAGCAGGCCAGGGCAGGACATTGATGTTAGCTGCGGCGAGAGTCTGTCTTACAACTCTTGCGGTGTGCGGTCGTGCATTATCATGCATTAACTGAAATAAGGGACCGATTTGCACTTGTAGAGGAACGATGACATCTGATACAATCGTCTCAGCATAAATTTGAGCGTTGAGGTTGCCTCTGATCCAAATCAACTCAGTTCTTCCGCCGATCCAAATACCCGCCCATACCATGATGGTTCCACCACTATAAGGATGGACTTCCTGGCAGGATTTTAATCGCTGTTGGCGTCCAGGGGTTCTCCAGTGTCGTATACGTCTTGTATCCGGTCTCATACCAAAACGAGCCTCATCAGAAAAGCACACGAAACGCCATTGTTCTTCTGCCCAATTTCTGTGTTCAAGAGCCCATTGATATCGAATCCTACGATTGTGCATTGCTATAGGTGGTACCCGTAGCGGTCTTCGGGAATGAAGGTTCACTTCATGCAAGCGGTTTCTGACTGTTTGGTCGCTAATTAAGTTCCCTGAAGAATGATGAAGCCTCACGGCTAACATCATGGCAGTTATTGTTGGAGCTCTTCGAGTTAAGATGTGAATATATCGGTCTTGTCTCCGTGTGGTGCAGCGATACCGTCCTCCATGGCGCTCAGCCACGGTACCAGTGCTTCGGTAACGTGTCCAAAGTCGACTGATAACACTCTGACTTGTATTCAGAGCTAAAGCCACAGTACGTTGCCGGGAACCAGCTTCTATCATTCCCACGGCTCTGAGCATTTCTTCCCTGCTTAAATGACGTCGCCGCTCCATAATAACGTTGGTTTTAATCAGTAGTAGGGAAACAGTAGCACTAATAATGTCTTCAATGCGTTGTATGTTTTTATAGGGAAAATATTGACAGCTGATTTTCATCTTTTACTCGAATTTGATTCACAGTTCCTGATTCAAATTATGAAATGCACCAAAAAGGATCCATATAAATTTATAAAATCATAAATTTATTACAAAGCCACATCTCAATCTCAAGAAATCCGCTTAAAAATGCTTGATCCCTAGACACTTTTGATGTGTGTAGTATAGTTTTTTAGTAATCCTAAAAAAACCTCGACAAACAAACTTAGTTTTGCAGTTTGGTTTTTTGCTATCTGAGCTGTTAGACGAATAGTAAAATAAATTTAATAGGTCCAAAGAAGATATGGAAACCTCGGGGCTCGAGTCTGACTCACACTTGACCGGTTTTTTTTTATTGCTAGGAGTTTTACAATAGAGGTGAAGAACTGGCCAGTCATAAAGTACATCATGGAAAGTATATACTACAAACAAATTATATTATCCTTATATTCAAATTCTCACCACAATTTCTTACCTAAAATATCATAATTTGGTTCACCACCATAAATTTTATGGGAAATCTTATAAGTTTCTTTATGCTGTGACCTAGAGAGTTTGTAGGCTGGTGTTATCCTGGATATAGTCAATGTGGATTTTAGCATCACACTCATTCGGTAATAAACAGTTGATGGAGAGCACACTTCACTCCCTGGAGTCAACTTCACCGTCCAAAGCTCTAACACCATGTCATCACCGTCTGTAGTGTGTAATGATATTTCTATACATAAGATCTTTGTAAGTGCATCCACTACTTCCCCATTGAGTACTCGTTTAGTGTCCTCATTCACTCCTGGCTCATCAGGAATTGATAAATTGAACTGGAACCAAAATAAAAATCTGTTTATACTTTGAAGAAAACATTGTCTGTGTTTGGAGACCATTCTGTCACCTGGTGAGTATTGTACTTTATGGATGATGGTCCTATCAAAACATAATATAGCAATTTATAACCATAGCATTTATATCAGGGTTAATGGTTTTTTTTCTGTTTACAAATCCTACTTGTTACTCTACAGATCAACAAGATAGGCAGCACCAGTGGTGTGTACAGATATTATCTCTGGGTAAGCAAAAAAATACCATAGTGGCAGCCATGGATGCCGCCAGGATAACATTCAGGGGGTGCATCTACTTCTACACATTATACTATTAATTAATATAAAATATAATATAATAATAATAATATCTTGGGACAACCCACACACAGTCATCTGATCCCAAACTAGGCAGAGCCTGTACTATGGAAACCAGACAACTAATACTAATCTTAAATACATTTTTTTTTGTAAATACATACTTAAATAGATAAATAACACCCAGACACTTGGAGGGAATCGAACCCACGACCCATCGGTTAGCGGACAGGGTGTTTAACCACTAGACCAACAGGGTCGTATAGAATTATACATGTAAGTATAGTATGTAAATAAATGTAATTCAAATTTGGACAGCAATGTTGCTGTCAGACCATTTCAGTTTATATTCAAACAGTAACTTAATAACCCCACTGAGTTTCTTGCCGGTTCTTCTCAGTGGGGGCGCGTTGTGAACCGGTGGTAAACTCAGCCCTCTCTTAAGCGACAGCCCAAGCCGAGGCCGTGCCTCCCTGAGGTGCCCTTGAGCTCGTCGCTACTTCTGCCGTAAAGGCTAGAGCGCTTCAAGCGCTCGCCTCCTATTGTCCGGTGAAGCTGTAATGGCCATCTGCGGCCAGCAGAGTCTATCATTCCCAACAAAAAAAAAAGTAACTTAATAAAAAAGATATCCATGCATTTTCTTTTCTGACTGGGTGCCAGTGGGGTGCAAGTGCACCCCCTTGCACCCTGCTGCCGGCACCCATGTTGGCAGCTAATTAATAATTATTGTTGTTGTAGTTATAATTAATATCATTATTGTTTGTGTGTCACCTGAAGTTTGTTATAAATTAACTGATATTGATTTCAAAAACAAAACATTAATTTATGCTAAGATTAATCTAACTTTTTGTTTGTCTGGACTGCATGCCACAGGCATGCACATATTATTGTAATAGTCACACTGTTAGAATAAGTATGATAATACTTGTAGCTACTGAATTATCTTCCACTCAGTACAAAACATGTGACATATGAGGCAGGTCTAGAAAATTAAATATAAAATAATGGCAACATACTTAACATACATAGTTATAGCAAGCCTAACAAATAAACATGGAGATCTCGCTGATGCAAACACACTTGCATTGATAGTGCTATATATTTAAATGCACAATATGTACTAGGTCAAACAACAACTGCTTAATGTAATGGCCACTGTCACTGGATATGATATAAATGGCACTGGATGTAGACAAATTACTGGGCTTAAGAATCGTAATGAATGAATCAGTTGGCAAGCAACAACACAGTATAAATTGATTTATTACATGCTTTAACTACATATGACGAGGCTGGATGAGCTAGAATCCTTTGCCTTCCCAACTTGGGTAAACTAATGAAAAAAGAAACAGTACTGTTATTCTGACAGTAGTCAGAAGTAGACATGCGCTAATCATCTCCGGAAGCGGATTCCTTTCTCTATGGGAACTATGTTCAGGAACCATGTTCGCAGAACTATCTAGTTCCGTCCGCGTCCTTCGGTCCAGCCGTTGCCTTTACGAGTCAAGTTATTGGAACTATTAATGTATAATCACAACGGTATCAATGTATTGAGTTATTAAGATGTACTACGCACTAGAGGAGACGCTAAAACTAGACTGTTTGTAACATGCGTTATATTATAATCACAATCGCCAATGTAAATTTTTATTTGTAAAAATAATACATACTTAATACATTTCCTAGTGAATATGCGATATTTTGGCACATTCAAGAGTCGGCCTAAACTACTATTCAACAAGTAATATTATTCATTCTATGTATAGATAAAATAATGTGACACACACTAGACACAGAGTTCGGACAGAAAGCTCGGTCGGGTAGGTTAGGGCTGCTTCGGGAGACGTCATGTCTGTCTATGGTGCGGTGAGATCGGTCCGACCGAAGTTCTAGCTTAGCTCAATCCAGCACCAATAAGGACATACGGACCGATTTCAGACTACACCGTGGATTGGAACAATATCGTTCCAGTTGCGGACATCGTTCCGAGAACTATTGTGGTCCGGACCGACCCATCTCTAGTTAGAAGCAACAAATTCATATTGCCTAAAATGGTAAACTAAGCACATTGCAAGCAAGCAAATAGAGAATAGTCATTTATAATTGAAAATCACAATACTGATATCACTGATGCAAATTCACTCAAAAAATGTTAATTTGATAAACAACAAAAACTCACTTGATAGCAACAAAGTTACAAACAGATTATTATTATTTGTTATAAAGAAATCTATGTTATGGCTTGATTAGATAAGCATACAATATTATTAATAGCATGATTAACAATTCGCAAAGCATGATAATCACTTCAAATGCTATATAATATTTAACTTTTTCAGATCATATGGCCAGCAGAAGACACAGTGTAAGGTACACTTGCAATAACACTGTATGATGTGATACATATTTTTATTATGATGCACTGTATTATGGTACATGCAATTTATTAATAACACCTACCCATTGTGGTGAAGAATCCGTGGCGATCTCCGGCAGTTTGTTATTACATTCATGGGTTATTTTTTTACCCTGTCTGCTTTGTACAACGATTTGTGCTACCTTTAGTGTTAACACCTTGGCGAACTTGTAGTAAAGCTTGCATCTATCTTGCAAATCCGAATTCGAAGATGCCATTATAGATATCTAAATCTTAGCACGCCTTCAGCGAGCTAAACCCATTTTTAGAATTAGGTATTTACAATGCGACAGCCACTCACAGAACAATATTACAAGCAGCTGCTGTTCCGAAAATGTCACCTTATTAAACAGGATAGTTATTGGTTATTGCGAAGCAAAGAATATAACCAATAACCACTACCAATACAATAAGATCTAATCTCTGTGCATTTTATCGCAAACGCAAAAGAATTCAATCAAACATCAATCAAAGAGTAAAATAGTTTTTAGATTGACATATGAATCATATGTCAATCTGACAATAACTATGTTACTCTATGAGCGCGTTCCACTTGGGGCCCACAACGATCAAAACGCTCCTTTTGTCGTTCCACATAGCGACCGCGGTCGTTGTGGTCGCGGCGAATACGTCACTCATGACGTCATGACTTACGCTCAAGCGAAGCTCACGACGACCCATCTAAGAAGGTTCCTCGAGGTCGTCGAGAAAAATGGCGGCATTTTCAAAATATCAAAGATGGCGCCCGTGAAACTTACGTTATTTCATGCAGAAAGAGATATTTTAGTAGAAATTAATGTTTCTGCGGAAAAAGACATTTTAATTACATTTGAACGTAAAATAATTAAATACACCACTAATATTAAATATAAAAAAATTAAATTGCCAAAATTTGAAATTTTTTGAAGGTCTGTTGGTCTAGTGGACAGTCTGACTGCTACTCGATAGGTCGTGGGTTCAATTTCCCGTCGAGCGTCTGGGTGCTATTTATCTTTATTTATCAATTTAAGTATGTATTTATAAAAAAAAGTATATAAGTATTATCATCAGTTATCTGGTTTCCATAGTACAGGCTCTGCCTAGTTTGGGATCAGATGACCGTGTGTGAAATTGTCCCAGAATATTATTAGTATTTTTATTTATTAGTAATTTATAATAATTATAATTTTTTTCAATATAAATCGATTGAAACAATAATTATTTAAGTTTATTTTCAAGGCTTACAGATTATAACCTAACCACTTAAATCTTTTGCTTTCTTTTTACTGGCCGTTTGTGTTATTTTCCTCCGCGCTCAAAATGCTCTATAATCCATTCCACTTGAGTTACGACCGTAACGCTCACAAGCAAGTGGAACGGGAAAAACTGTGGTCTTGAGCGTGATCGTTGTGAACGTCTAGTGGAACGCAGCATATGAGCGCGATCCACTTGGGGCCCACAAACAACGATCAAAACACTCATTTTGTCGTTCCACATAGCGACCGCGGTCGTTGTGGTCGCGGCGAATACGTCACTCATGACGTCATGACTTACGCCCACGACGACCTCTCTAAGAAGGTGGGTCGTAGTGAGCGTTCCACTTGAGTTTACGACGGTAACGCTCACAAGCAAGTGGAACTGGGAAAACTACTGTCGCATGTCGTGAGACTCGTGAGCGTGATCGTTGTGGGCCCCAAGTGGAACGCAGCCTTTGGATCGTTTGGATCTTGGGTTTAGATCATGTTTGGATCAGCGTGACCACTTTTTTCTCTGCGATTCTAAACTCTGAGGCGATGTCCTAACATGTTACATGGTCCTAACCATGGCTAGTATACACTATAATATTATGATCCTAACTAAAGTTTAGTTACTAAACGCGAACACGCGATCATCGCAAGTTCGTGCGAACAAAATCTCAAACTTATGGACGTCGAACGAGTGTCCTAACTGGCGGTCGCGTGAACGCGGTCGTGCGAATTCTGTTCGCGCGACCGCATTCGCGCGTTCGACGTCCATAAGTTTGAGATTTTGTTCGCACGAACTTGCGATGATCGCGTGTTCGCGTTTAGTAACTAAACTTTCCGTCACCGGTCCTTGATACATGTGCAAAATTTCAAATGTTTTGGACGTGTAGAAGTGGGTCAAAATTGCATCGCAAGATTCCGTTACCATCATACATACATACATAGTTAATAAAAGTCAAGCTAATAAAAGCGTGTTAACTGTAAAAAACACCTTTCTTCCAGCTAACTATAATAATAACAAAGTTATGGGTGATCTAATGAAAATTGTCACAGCCGTACCCAGTCTCCCCTAATTACAATAATGTGTGGCACTTACACCCCTACAGCTTCTTTTGATGCCCTACCACCATCTTATTTAGAGAATGTAAGATCATAATAATCCTGCTATAAATGGTGGTATGATACCTTATTTATGAGCCAGAAATGTTAGAAGGAGACGAACAGACAGGCAATCAGGCATAGATAGCGACTTTTTAAAAACTATTCAATTATTAACAGAGATGATTGATGATAGCTTGCGTGGATACGCAAGCTATCGCACGGCTGGATAGCCGTGCTAACCTTTAATTAACAATTATTATCAAAAGGATCTTGCTTTGTAATTTAGACGTAAGTACTTAGTTATCATTTTCTCGTGTCATACTTTTATGAAGTCGTGAATGTTTAAGTAGTTGGTACTTTAATGATAGCACCAGCACGAGTGCACTGGATCAACTTGCTTTGTTAGGTACCTAAGTACTTATTAGATGTAATATAATATTCTTTTTAGTGCCTTTCCTTATATTTCATTTATTATTCTGAAAATTGCTATTATACTCTAATGAGTTCTAACAATTATGCTGATATTGTATAAAGTATTATAAATGAAATCAACATTTTTTTTATAAATCATAATATGCCAATTCCTTAGTAGAAATGGTAGAATATATGGTCTAAGCTTAGAATATTATAATTATAAGTGCCCAGGTATGCCACTGTCAGAACCCAGAATTAGGACAAACGTAACGATTATATATACAAACAAACATACGTCTAAATCCATTAAACCTTTAGGCTGTAGCTGCCCAGAAGAAGGCTATGTACAATGTACCCGTATTACCGCAATAAATGCCATTGTTACTATCGATAACCCTTTAGAATTACTATAAGTATAAGTAGTTACTGATAACAAGAAATTAATTAAAAACACATGATCTTTGAAAACATAAGTTTAGTTCTATTTGGATTGATTTGGAGACATCTTTATATATAAAGAAGATAATTGAGCTTTTGCCTTATATCCAATTTATTTTATTGAAGCAAAGAATACTCTCTAAGATCCGGTTTACGGATAAATAATCTATAAATAAATAAATGTGCTCCTATCAGGAAAAAAAAAAATGTTATTTTATTAGTATTTAGATTTACAATGTGTTACTTAGCTTAGACGATAAAATCAAATTAAAAGTTTTAAAAAAAAGCAAAATGAACTAACACTGGTTTCATTATAGCTTTGAACAAAACAAAACCAGAACCATAAATTTTTTTTACGGGCCTCTTGGTCTAGTGGTTAGACACCCTGGCCACTACCCAATAGATCGTGGGTTCGATTCCCACCAAGTGTCTGTGTGTGTGTATTTACAAAAAAAGAGTATAAGTAAGTATTAGTATCTGTTAACTGGTCTGCCTAGTTTGGGATCGGATGTAAAAAAAAATCGAAGAAATAATACAACATTTAAAACTCCATCGCATTGCTTCAATCTATTGTTTCCATGTTTTTCACTGATACAACGTAGCTTCGAAACATTTTTTTTTAATCGGTATTCTTTTGAATAGTAAGATTACCTGCGGCGGGTGTCGTTTCATGTGGTGCACAAATATGTTTTATTGCTTATACCTGCTGTGTATATTCTGCACCAACTTCAATAATATTTTCGTTATTTTATGCTTTTTAGATAATTTACTTTGAAGTCGGTTTTTATTTTTTTTTAAATAGTTTATCTAACACTTTTTAGTGACTTATTTTACCAAGATAGGTATCAGCACTATCACGCAACTCGAACGTCTACATTACAGTAACTTACTGAAAACATAAAAAGTTTATATCTCTTAAACTACTGGACCGATTTTGATGAAACTTATACTCTACCCTAAGTTGAAAAATACTCTAACTATTGCAAAAAGAATTTTCGAAATCGGACTTGTAGTTTCTGAGAAATCCGCGGACAAACCTACATACATACATACATACATACATACATACATACATACATACATACATACATACATACATACATACATACACTCGTGAAATTTGGTAAATTTGTTTAGAAGCCCACATAGACTAACATATATGAATATTACGCATTTCTATTAATATTACATACATACGCGTCGAATACAGAACCTCCTTTTTTGAAGTCGGTTAATAAACATAACATGAAGTGGGTTGTCAACAAAAAGTAAGAAAGTCTAATGCTTTTTTAGTAATGAAAAAAAAACTGTGCCTTAGAATAGTACTACAAATTTCGCCTTACATCGCTAATGACTGTTTGGTCTGGAGGTCATCGACGATATTTGCAGTATAGAGCAAGTGCCATGGTTCGAACCCCACCGGCTGTATCGCTTTTTGTATAGTGTAAAATATTTTCAAAGAGCATTCGTCGACATATTATAGAATTGAAATATACTGTGATTATGTTAAATTAATATCAAAAATATTTTAATAGGTATTCCATTCCACATCATTCATTATCACTGCCACAGCGTTCAGGTATTTTTGCAAGAATAGTGTGGTTATTATAATTTAATTATATTTTTCTATTTTACTGTTAAATAAAATAGAAAAATATAATTAAATCATATGGAATGTGAAATCGGAGGCGTTACACACTTCTGGTACTAAACTTGGCAGACCTTAAGTTATGAATATCCAGACAATTCCTTCAAATAGTTTTTTTCACATTTTTATACTTGTTTTTGTAAATACGTCTAAATTATACCCAAGTATAAGACAAACTGCCGCACGCAAACGTCAATTATAGTCAATAGTGATTAAGTCATATTTTGTAAATGGATTATTTCGACTTTCGAAGCCAAATAATACATAATATTCGGATAGTGAGTAGATAATATATCAATATTCTCGTAATTAATACTAAAAGACAATCATAAGAGACTCGGAGAGTCGAAATAAAAAGATTACAAAAAAATACTTAAATGCGATAAAAGTTAATTGATGACTGTGAGTGCGGCAGAAAGACAAGTAAATACATTAATTAACATTCAGGTTATCTCTAAAGCTCTCATAGTCAATTGTAATAACTGTTCGGTAAACGACTCAGTTGGTTAAGCAACGTCAGGCAAGGTCAGTCTTTAGATGGGTGATCGTTCAGTGGCATTTGAACTAAGCGTCTCCATGCTGTTATCATCTAGACAGCAGTCTAGCAGCAACTTAAACAATTGACATCAGGTTGGGTACTAACCATACGACAAAAAAGGTTATTTCTCATGCACTGGTAAATTAATATACAACAAGCTAATAATTGAACAAAAAACAATCTTATCTCAACGCACTAAGACTTATTTTAAATATTTATGTTTTGGTCAAAGCAATTCTTAAAATTAAGGTATGGGAGCGAGCAAAACGTGTTCAATATAATAGTTTTATTAACTATTGTTCTAAAATTCCTTATCTACTTTTCTTGGTTATCTTCCATATTAAAAATAAGCCATTATTAGCACATGTTTATATTGTAATTTCATATGTTAAATGCCATAGATCTACGTATTTTAGTAATTAGCTAATAGATTCGAATTAAGATGATTAGTTCAAGTTCATCAAAGTAAAGATATTCATGGTATAAAAAAAGATTATGAATAGGTGAGTTTTATAGTAGGTAGGAATACAGACATAATATTATATAAAATTAAAAGAAGATATTATTATAGTAATAAGTCATACACATGCATTTTAAAAATAAATACTTTTAGTAGATTAACAAAATAAAAATATTCAAAAACTAGGTATAGTATAGTTTATATTTTATATATTCTAAGATATTTGTGTTATTTGCAGTCCTTGATTGTGAAGAAACAAACTTTGGTTTCTTTTATTTTGTATTAAAGGGTTTTTTAGCATCCTTAAAAACATCTCACAGGTAAGTAGGAAGGCAGTCAACAGTCCGATGAAACAAAACACGAACCATAAAAATTCATTCAATTTTCATTCATAAAATTTACAATCGCGCAAACGGACTTGTTACTCACTAGCGAATAGAAAAACATATTTTTTTTTAAATAATACAATATCCCGTTACTTTTATAATTGGCCTGAACCCACCCCAACCTGTCATTGGCCTAAACTACGTGTGGGCGGGGTTTTCCCGCTCTTACGCACTTAGCGCCGTTCAAAGAAATCTGTTTGCTAAATGGGCTACCGTTCGTATCCGCGATAGTACATAGCCTTCTTCTGGGGTAATCGGGAAAGTATTCAAATTAATATAATAATTGAAAAAATAATTAATAGGTAACCTCATTAATTTTTTTTTGTTTTATCCATATTTTAATGACACTGGAGTATGGTTAATTTATGGTCAGTTAACTCTGGAAGGGCTTACCATTCCTCCTACAATGTGTAAAATTACGAATTACCTACATTACACTCCATACCTAATACCTAAGCTTAAACGCGATTACAAGTTCGTTTGCGGCTCAATAACTACATAACGCATACATTGTCAACTAGGCGCGTCAGCAAAAACAACTTTGTATTACCAACCTTTTTTTGCTGCCGCGTTAACGATCAAATATACAGCGAGCGGGGGTGTTTTATGACTGCATAATAAATTTGTAATCGCGTTCAAGCTTATTTGGTATGGAGTATACATACATTACACAGTGTAGCACTAGTAACACTGTACTTACTCATATATGTATTTAGAGGCCATCAACTCTTTTCTAAATCGATATAAGTAAGTAGGTATCTATAGGTACTATAATAAAACTCAAAGAGCACTTTTTCTGTACATTGAACATTTTTCCAAAATTTCTATGTGGGGATACTATACTATCGACTTAAAGGCCAAAACAATTTTTTTGGAATAATTGTCTGTCTGTCTGTTTGTCGTTCTGTTTGTCCAGGTATCATTTGAAAACCCGTGGATGGATTTTGATAGGACTTTCACTGATGTGTTGTGTAGAAGTAGGGGTATAAATTGGGTATATAAAACATCACGCTATGTTTCATAGGGGCTAAGCAGTGAAACATTACTTGCACATATTACCACGTAATTTCCTTTGTATGTGGATAGGGTAATTATAGACTGATCAGTTAATCATTAAGATATGTATTATTACGCTATATACAATAGGGACTGAGCAGACATTTAGTTTGCATAAGATATGGCAGTGGCGAAGGGTCAATTTTTGTAAGGGGTAAGCCGGTCCGGTACACTCAGGACATTTACATTATATTTTTGTATTGTTCTAAGTACTTTGCTGATAGCAATATCACATTATATCTTTGAAAGGTTAAAATCTGTAAATCCCGAGCGAGTCCAAACTAGATTAGGGGGGGGGGGGTGGTTCATGAAATTTTAATGAAACTCCCCAAGTCCAGGTAGTGTATAATAGGTATTGCATTACAATCGCAACAATAAAAGATGCGAAAAACTTAGAACTTTCATTATCGAATATGATTAGACAGTAATTTACGATGTTAGCGTGATTTACATTATGAACAGCGCCATCTATCGGTGAAATTGAACATACAATCACTATACAACTAATCTATTTAAATAAAAGAAAGTCGTGTTAGTTACACTATTTATAACTCAAGAACGGCCTAACCGATTCGGCTGAAAAGGTAGGGAAGGTACTTAGCTTAGAACCAGGAAACGGACATAGGATACTTTTTATCCCGGTAGGTTAAGGTTAAGCAACGTTAGGTAAGGTCATTAAATAGATGGGTGAACCGATTTGTATGAAAGTGTGCATATCGGGTAGAATAGGTCATACAGTATATTTCATACCGCTAGGTTAAGGTTAAGCAACATAAGGCAAGGTCATTAAATAGATGGGTGAACCGATTTGTATGAAATTTTGTGTGCATATCGGGAAGGTCTGAGAATAGGTCATAAAGTATATTAATGCTGCTGATACTATGATTGACGAGGATATACAGAACGAGAGGAGGGTGCAAGAGAGGAGAAAGAGGGAGAGGGGATTCGAGGAGGAGGTGATGGGTTGAGTAAGGGGGGAGTGAGAAGGAGCAAGTTCGTAGAAGAGAGAGGAGAGGGAGAGTTCAGAGAGGGGACAACAGGGAGAGGAAGAGGGGGAGTGTGACGGAAACCGAAGCGGGAGGGGGAAAGAGAGAGGAGAGAAAGAGCATATAATAAGATTTTTTTATAAGAGAGAGAGATATGGAGAGAAATAAATCTAGGGAGGACGGAGAAAAGGGGAGCAAAACGTAATAAAAGCGCGGGCGGAGCTGCACGAGTTAGCTAGTATTATAATATAATAGTCCGTTTCTATAACTGCTTTTGGTTCAAAAGACTTGAAATTTAGTACATGTGTAAATCCAATGATAAACCTTCGCTAGCTTCTGATGATGGAGTAGGAAGGTGGTCACACGATCTCTGCACCAATTATTCCACGAATTTGGACTCACGAGATAGTTCTTCACGAGTAGATGGCAGAAACATGGTGATCAGGGTCTGATGATGAAGCAGGATCCGAATTGGACAGGACTCTCCGAATTTGGACTCGTTTGATAAGTCTACATATTTTGCCAAAAAAGAAAGCATGCAAACATTTGTGATGAAAATAAAAGCTACCACTTAATTATTTAAGAAGCTTGCAATAATTTTTAATGTAAGTAATAAAATCTTATATAAAAAAATTGAACCGACTTCAATATCACTGAAAAGTATAAAATAATTTAAATATTATTGAAGTTGGTGCCAAATATACACAGCAGGTACGCCAACACCAACTTCTATAATAATTAAATTATTTTATACTTTTCAGTGATATTGAAGTCGGTTCAATTTTTTTTTAAAGATTTTATTACTTACACTAGCAGTAGCCCGCGGCTTCGCCCGCGTTTACTTTGTTACTCAAACATGTTTATAATTATGGATCGAGGTTTTTTAAAATATTGTTTACACTAATGTTGTCTTTTATTTACGCGAAGGCTACACATTGAAATCATAGTTTGATTACAATGTGTAGCATTCGCGTTAGTTAAAACGTTCGTAATAAATTGTTCTTACCAATCTATCGTCCATGTATTTGTGGATTTCCATTAATCCTTTAGGCATTGATAATCTTTTTGATATCGTGCATTCCAAGTTTTCAAGGACAACATTTACCGTTTCTGTATTTTGAAGCCAGCTTCATAAATAGTAAGCTTATTGTCTTTTACTTACGCGAATATTACACATTGAAATCAAACTACTTTTTCTATCCCGACGTTTCCAATGTTTTGCAGCACCCATACGGGAGAACTGAGATGTTGGACGTCCTTAAGTCACAATTATGCCGATTTACCCTCAGGTCTTCTTAGTTATTATTGTTGGTCCGATCTTCGGACGATCGATTTCGATATTTTCACACTTTTATTAACTCTGATCTAATCAAAACATTGTTAAATATTTACTTCTTTATTTAAAAAGATACTGTACTTATTTTGCAATTCCATTAAAAAACATATGAGGTTGTTAAGTGGAAACCATTTGGTAACCCCATTGGTAGATGCCCTTAGCGGTTGATTTTCGAAAAATGCTGGAAATAAGCTTATTCAACAGTTTTGTTTAGTTCATTCACTGAGTTTCGTTACCATAGTTGCATTATAGCATTAAATGGAAATCTTTCTTCACGCAAACTTTAGAGATTCTTGTATGCATTGACATATTTTATGTACCTACTGGTACATAAAATATGTCATGTGGCTGTAGGGATAAAATATTTTTTGGAAGGAATTCAATTGAACGCTTATAGGGGTTAATTTAAAAAAATAACATGGATTGTTTCAATATGACGAATGTATCCGCAGTGTAATCAGTGCAGCATGAATTTTTTTTTCGCGTATACTCAATACTCAAAAACCGTGCCAAAACCCCGTTAAGGGTGATTTTCAAAACAAATGTGTTAGACGTATTTCTCAATTTTTTGATGAGTACACTGACAAAGTTTCGTATCTGAAAAAAATATTTTCTTACATACAAACTTTGGTACCTCATTTGTCCCACGGGTTGATTTTCAAATAAAACATTGCACACGACACAACAAAAAAAAATGAACCAACTTCAACAACACTAAAAAGCATAAAATAATTTAAGTGTTATTGAAGTTGATGTTGACGTACCTACTGTGTATATTTTCTTCAGGAACACTTTATCCGGTTCTAATGAAATTTGCATGAAATCATTACAGTAGTTTACTCCCTCGAATAAAAAAAATCATCGAAATCGGTTCATATTTGTCAGAGTAATGTAACGGAAAACATCAATTTCATGTTTTTTTAACCGACTTCAAAGAAGGAGGAGGTTCTCAATTCGTCTGTATATATTCTTTTTTTTACCAGATAAATTCCTCCACATCAATCATGGTTCTCCAGGAAGTTCTTATCTAGTTGTGATAAAATTTATACATATTCATTACAGTGGTTCCTTCTTTCGCATATAAAAGAATTATTGAAATTGGTAAATACTCGTATTTGCCAGAGTTTGACCACTTTCGTCCTTAAAATGCGATAGAAATATCATCTTTTAGTCATTCCTACAGTATTTTCTGAGTCGCCATTTTTGTTTTTTCAGGAGCTTATTCCTAAGTATTTTTTTTTATGGGACCCAATCAGTGGAGTGGCCTACTCGTACCAGAAAGATTTTTTGAAATCGGTTCATATTTGCCAGAATCATGCGCGATCATACATAGAAAAAAAAATGTACAGACAAATTGAGAACCTGCTCCTTTTTTGAAGTCCGTTAAAAATGCTGAAAATTAGTTTGTTAAATTGTTGTGTTGAGTTTATTTACCGAGTTTCGTGACTGTAGCTGTATTATAAATTAAATGGAAATCCTTCTGCATGCAAACTTTGAAACCATTAATTGATCTTAGGGGTTTTATTTTTCGATGAATGCAGGAAACAGGTTTCTTAGATTATTATGTGCAATACATAAAATAAGTCTTGTGACCGTAGGGTAAAACAAAAGGATTTGGACCCCAATTAATCGCTTTTGGGAATCAAAAAAAAAAATTGCACATGGATTTCTTTAATTTCATAAATGCATCCGCAGAGTCATCAGTCATCGGTTTTCCGAATTCATACTCAAAAACCGTGCTAAAACCCAATCAAGGGTTGATTTTCAAATCAAATGTGTCAGACGTGTTTCTCAACTTCTTTTGATGACTAAGTTTTGTGTCCGAGTGATGAAAAATATTTTTTTGCAAACTTTGATACCCTATTTGACCCAGTTAGGGGTAGATTTCCGAAAAATGCAGAAACTTTGTTTGTTGTTATGTTGAGTTTATTTAATGAGTTGTGTGTCTGTAGCAACATTATAGCTAAAATGAAAATCCTTCTTCATGCAAACTTTGCAACTTCATAAAATGACTTTAGAGATTGTTTTTTGAAGAATGCCTGAAATAAGTTTCTTAGATTATTATGTGCAATGCATAAAATAAGTCCTGTGACTGTAGGACAAAAAATTTTTTTTTGGACCCAGTTAGTCCCTTTAGGGGTTGATTTTCAAAATAATTAAATTGCTTTAACTTGATCAATTTATTCACAAAGTTTCATCAATGCAGCATGATTTCCTTTCCGCGCTTGATACTCAAAAACCATGCTAAAACCCCTTCAAGGGTTGATTTAAAAAAATAATGTGATACACGTGTTTTTTTATCAGTACACTGATAAAGTTTCGTGTCCGTGTGCTATGATTTTTTTTTTTCCATGGTAATTTTGATACCCCATTTGACCCACGTAGGGGTTGATTTTTGAAAAATGGTGAAAATAAATTCGTTAAACTGTTTTGTTGAGTCTATTTACAGATTTTCGTTACTCTAGCTGCATTATAACATTCAATGGAAATCGTTCTACGTGTAAACTTTCCAACCCCATTATATGACCTTAGGGGTTGTTTTTCGCTAAATGCCGGAAATGGGTTTCTTAGATTCTTGTGTGCAATACATAAGTTAAGTCTTATGACTGCAGGTCGAAAAACATTTTTGGACCCCAATTGGACCCCTTTAGGAGTTGATTTTCATAAACTATTTACACATAGATTGCTATAATTTGATAAATATATTCGCAAAGTTTCATCAATGCAGTAAGTATGTTTTTCTTTTACGTTGTATACTCAAAAACCATGTTAAAACCCCTTTAAGGGTCGATTTTCAAAAAGTTGTGATACACGTGTTTTTTCATTTCTTATGTTTAGTACGTTGACGAAATTTCGTGTATTGTGGTGAAAACAAAATGTTTTCCATACAAATTTTGAGATCCCATTTGACCCACTTAGAGGTTGATTATCGAAAAATGCTGAAAATTAGTTTATTCAATTTTTGTATTGAGTTTATGTGCCGAGTTTCGTTTCTCTAGCTCTATTATAGCATTAAATGGAAATCGTTTTACGAGTAAACTTTACAACCCCATTAAATGATCATAGGGGTTGTTTTTTGCAAAATGACAGATATAGGTTTCTTAGATTCTTCTGTGCAACACATAAATTAAGTCTTATGACTGTAGGTCGACAATAATTTTTGCACCCCCATTAGACCCCGTTAAGAGTTGATTTTCAAAAAATAATTATTTATACAATCATTGCTTTAGTTTGATAAATGTATTCGCAAAGTTTCATCAATGCAGCATGATATTTTTTTCCGCGTTTCATACTCAAAAACCATGCTAACACCCCTTTACGGGTCGAATTTGAAAAAGATTTGATACACGTGTTTCTTAATTTTTTTGGCTTAGTACATTGACTAAATTTCTTATCCGTGTGATGAAAAAAAAATCCGTAATAACTTTGGGAGCCCATTTGACCCACTTGGGGGTTGATTTTACAAAAATGCTCAAAATAAGTTTGTTCAATTGTTGTGTTGAGTTTATTTACTGAGTTTCGTTACTCTAGCTGCATCATATCATGAAATGGAAATCCTTCTTTGTGCAAACTTTGCAACCCCTTGATATGACCTTAGGGGTTGTTTTTCAAAAAATGCAGGAAACAGGTTTCTTAGATTCTTGTTTACAATATATAAACTAAGTCTTATGACTGTAGGTCGAAAAACATTTTTTGGACCCCAATTGGACCCATTTCGGAGTTGATTCTCAACACATGATTATTTACACTTAGATTGCTATAATTTGATAAATATATTCGCAAAGTTTCATCAATGCAGTAACTATGTTTTTTTTACTTTGTATACTCAAAAACCATGTTAAAACCCCTTTAAGGGTCGATTTACAAAAAGTTGTAATACACGTGTTTCTTTATTTCTTTTGTTTAGTACACTGACAAAGTTTCATGTCCGTGTGACGAAAATTTTCTTTTTTCCATACAAACTTTGGGAGCCCATTTGACCCACTTAGGGGTTGATTTTACAAAAATGATCAAAATTATTATTTTCAATTGTTGTATTGAGTTTATTTACCGAGTTTCGTTACTCTAGCTGCATCATAGGATGAAATGGAAATCCTTCTTTCTGCAAACTTTGAAACCCCATTAAAAAACCTTAGGGGTAGTTTTTTGAAAAATGCTGGATATAAGTTTCTTAGATTCTTGTGTGCAATATATAAACTAAGTTTTATGACCGTAGGTCGAGAAACATTTTTTGGACCCCAATTGCACCCCTTTACGAGATGATTTTCAAAAAATGATTATTTGCACTTGGATTGCTACAATTTGATTAATGTATTCGCAAAGTTTCAGCAATGCAGTATGAAAATTTTTTTCCGCGTTGCATACTCAAAAACCAGGCTAAAATCCCAATAAGGGTTTATTTTCAAAAAGTGTGATACACGTGTTTCTTTATTTCTTTTGTTTAGTACACTTACAAAGTTTCATGTAGGTGTGAAGAAAAAAATTTTTTTTCTTCCATACAAACTTTGGGAGCCCATTTGACCCACTTAGGTATGGAATTTCGAAAAATCCGTTCTTATTGTTCACCTAGACTATTTGAATAATGTTGGTTCCAAATTTCAAGATTGTACGTAATATGGTTTTTGCTGTATCGTGATTCCTAGAAAACACCCTGCTCTTTTATTAATATAGATTAAAAATGTTTGCAAGCTTCTTAAAAATTTAGTGATATTTTCATACATAAATATTGAACCTTCTAAGACGGTACTAAAATGATCTAGGTAGGTTATGCATTATCGTCTACATAGTTTTATATAATGCCAATCTGAAGAAACATTTCTTTAGAAAAAAATATCCTGTCGTAATGAAATTTGCATGGAATCATCATAGTAGTTTACTCTCTCGAATAAAAAAAGAATCATCGAAATCAGTTCATATTTGTCAGAGTAATGTAATGGAGAACATCAGTTTTATGGTTTTTACCAGATAAATTCCCCCACATCGTTCATGGTCCTCCAGGAAGTTCTTATCCGGCTGTGATAACATTCATACAGATTCATTACAATGGTTTTTACTTTCGAATAAAAAAAGAATCATTGAAATTGATAAATATTTGCCAGAGTTATGACCATTTTTGTCCTTAAAAAGCGACATAAAGTCATCTTATAGGCATTCCTGCAGTTTTCCTGCGCAGTCACAATTCTTGTTTTTTCAGGAACTACTTATTCGTAAGCAATATTTTGTTTATGGGACCCAATTAACGGATTAAAGAATGGATGGAAGAAAGATTTTTTCAAATCGGTTCATAATTGCCAGAGTTATGCGCGAACATAAATAGAAAAAAAATATATATATACATATAGACGAATTGAAAACCTCCTCCTTTTTTGAAGTCGGTTAAAACTACCATCTTAGTCTAGAGTTGAAGCGGAAAAAAGAAAAAGAGAACTTATCTGTTGGGAAAAATAGTGAATTAATGTACCTACTCGGTTATGGGAATCACAAAAACATCGATATATAATAAGCACAAAAATATCATAGAATTTACTGATACTTATGCTAAAAAATCAGACACTTTGTAGTAACATTTATCCACTGAATATTTTTTAAATTTCTTTGCAAATAAGTATTAAACATTGACCGAATGTTGGTAATCTCCGAAAACGTTGTTAGCGTCGCAAAGACAGCGCGATCGCCACCAGCTACCGGTACCCGTCCCATACATAACAGTTGCCGCGCAGCCACGCCCTACACATAACACTTTTGGTCCGTGGTATTCAACATCGGGCAAACAAAATGTTGCTTAAGGACGATGCCGTTGAGTTAGTAACTTCAATTAATAATAATTATAATTACTTAGCACAATTTTTACCCTTTCATTCGCAGTGCTAAAATAACATTGGTACTTATTAGATTTTTGGGACTAATCCCATATTACTTCAATGATTAATCCCATTCAAGTGAGAACGTTAAAAATTATACTCCCCTCGTAAATAATTATATACGAAGTAGGAGTGTACTAAGTACCTACCTGTGACCACCTTTCAACATTATGTAAGACACTGATCACCATCTTTATACCAACTACTCATCGAGACATCAAACGAGTCCAAATTCGGTGGGGTTACCTACGTTTATTTATGCAGAGATCTTGTAACTACCTTTTTGCTCCATCATCAGACCCTGTTCACCATTTTTTTTACCAAATACTTTTTGAGGCCTATCCAGTGTGTCCAAATAAGGTGGCTTTACGTTTATTGGTGCAAAGATCTTGTGACCACCTTCCTTCTCCATCATCAGATCCTGATCTCAATTTTTCTACCAACTACTATTCCTGAGAGACCTGTCGTACGAGTACAAATTCAGTAAGTCTACGTTTATTGGTGCCGAGAATTAGTAAACATCTTTCTACACCATAATTTATCAGACCCTGATCATCATCTTTCTACCAACTACTCGTCGGTGGAAAGTGGTCACGGGATCTCTGCACCGATAAACGCATAGTCACCGAAATTGGACTTGTTCGATATTTGGATAGGTCTTAATTATTAGTTGGTATATAGATGATGGTCAGGGTCTGATGACGGAGCTGCAAGGTGGTCACACACACTAAAATTGAGCCTGTTGGATAAGTCTCGACCTAGTCTCGACGAGTAGTTGGTAGATAGACAGAATGTGATCAGGGTCTGAGGGTGATGTAGTTATTCTGTTAGAACATTGAACAAACTCGAAACCTGAATTAGCGGTGAGAATTCAAAGTCGTTGAACGAATTTAAATTCTCACCGCGGTTTCAGTTGTGTGTTAAATTTTCTTACAGAATACCACTACTGATAATAGAGCAGAAAAGTCATTTTAAGAGTTCGTTCTCTAATGTCAGAGATTTTTTTTATTTATGCTTGTTTATTTTTTCCAGGGGCATACATTCTATAACCGATTATTGGCACATAAAGCTAATTCGGACGATTTTTAAAATAGTTGGCTTTTGGCCGGTGAAGAAAATGGGAGAGAACGAGGGGAGACTGCAGTTTATAGTGATATTATACAATATAGTTTTACAGATAACATCGGTCACATCGATCGCCTTGTATCTGATAAGCCATAGGGACGATGCCCCATTTCTCGAAGTGGGTCACATGTATTTGACTGCGTTTTTGAATTTATTGTCAATGGTAAGTCAACATGGCTAATTATACCTCCTAATTTGGATATAAAATGCACTTGGCAGGTACATACATAATATGTAAGTAAGTACCTACTATTTTAGAAACTAAATTACAATTTAGTTATGTCACTCTACGTTATTATTGACTTACTTAATATGTAATGATCGATTACTTAGTAATACAAAATCAGTTGTTTTCTCCTGTTGGAAAAGAGGAGATTTGATAAAAATGTTGCTATATTTTTACCACTTGCAGATATTATTTTTATTTACCATCAATGCTACGTACAGACCAGCCCAAAGGAGGCTTGCGAATAATAGTTTGTTTTCGCCAAAATGTCCAGATTTCAGAGGACCAACGCATCCATTCGTTAGGTGAATAAAGCCAACGGATGACCAGATAGGACAAATGAAACCTGTTCATTGGCTTTCGTTGAGTTTGTCGGTGTATACGCGGCATATGCCAAGGCCAAGCAAGTATGTGGTACTTTCTGATGGAAATTAGGGCTTCGGACCAGTTGTACCATTGAATTGTACCATTAATGGTACAAGTGGGACTAAGTTGTCCCATTTGTACCTGTAATGGTATAGGTGGTACTAGTGACTATTTACAAATTACATTTACATTTTGTAAATAGTCATAGATATTCTTTTCATCATAAAATAAAATAAAGAGAGAACAAAATCCTATAAAGTAGTTTTATTGCAATAAAGGTACGAGTATATTCCAATGCACAATGGTATAAGTGGTATCAATCTATCCCACGTATACTTACCATTAGGTGTATAGATGGGACAAGAAAATACCATTTATACCATTGATAATTGTCTAATGGTACAACTGGTATTAACTAGTACCACCTATACCATTACAGGTATAAATGGGACAACGTAGTCCCATTCGCACCATTAATGGTACAATTCAATGGTACAACTGGTCCGAAGCCAAAATTAGTTGTGCTACAGCTTTTCTGGCCCTTAAGCCATCAGCACAGCGACCCTTCATAGAATACCTACTAGCAGCAACTTTATCCAATGCAGGAACCCAACGCTACTCTTACTCAAAGGTAGCGTTAATGGGCTGGGATATTGTCCAATATCGAAATACTTTACAATTTATTGACCAGGCACTCCCCAATTAGAATTCACCAATTGAAATAAACTGGACCAGAGAAAATATTGATTTTTGTTGACCTGACTGATCAAGCACAGAGTTAATGTAGGTACTTTAAAATTAATATTATCTATTATTTTTATTATTAATACTAGCTGACCCGTGCAGCTCTGCCCGCGCTTTTATTATATTTTGCTCCCCTTTTCTTCCTCCTCCTTTGATTTATTTCTCTCTCCATCTCTCCTCTCTTATAAGAAAAATCTAATTCTATGCTCTCTCTTTCCCCTCCCGCATCGGTCCCCGTCACACTACCCCTCTTCCTATCCCCGTTGTCCCCTTTCTAAACAACCTAACCCCCCGCTCCCCCTTTTCCCACCTTGCTTCACCTATCTGTCACCCATCACCTCCTCGAATCCCTCCCTCTTTCTCCTCTCTTACACCCTCCTCTCGTTCTATATACTTTATTAGCTATTCTCAGACCTACTTGATATGCACATAAAAATTCATACAAATCGGTTCACCCATCTATTTATTGACCTCATCTGACGTTGCTTAACCTGTACTTATTCCGAACAGTGATTACAGCCTGTCTTTTTTTTTTTGGGAATGATAGACACTGTTGTCCGCAGATGGCCATTACAGCTTCACCGGACAATAGGAGGCGAGCGCTTGAAGCGCTCTAGCCTTTACGGCAGAAGTAGCGACGAGCTCAAGGGCACCTCAGGGAGGCACGGCCTCGGCTTGGGCTGTCGCTTAAGAGAGGGCTGAGTTCACCACCGGTTTACAACGCGCCCCCACTGAGAAGAACCGGCAAGAAACTCAGTGGGGTGATGCACGTCGTTGAGGTCGCATACTTACGACCCTTCGGCCTCGCCGGCGAGACCGGTGTCTGATAGCTAGTGTAGCATACGGTTGTCGGGGAGGATTCGGCGCATCCCGGTCCAATAGGACCGTCATGGGGTCAGGAGGGTCGAGCAGTACGTGCCGTGGTCTGCGGCGCGAGTCAGAAGGACTAGGGGCGTAATCGGCGGCGGCACTGTTCGCGTGACGGGACGCGGATTCAAAGTAGCGTTTCGACGCTTCTTTGAGGAACTTACGAAGGGGATCTAACTTGAAATCGGAATGCAGATCTACGTTCCACATGTACCACGGGGCACCGACGGCACGTCGGAGGAAACGATTCTGGATAACCTGGAGGCTATCGACATGGGTGCGCGAAAACTACACTCGCGTAAGTCATGATAGGGCGAATGCAGGCTTTGTATAATGTCAACTTATTTCTAAGCGACATTTTACTCCGCTTGCAGAGAAGGGGATACAGGCGACCTAATACGAAAGCCGCTCGGTTGCGGACGGACCTAATGTGAGGGCCGAAAGTCATGGCGGAGTCCAAGGTGACTCCGAGGTACTTAACCTTCCTAGTCCAGGGGATAGGGCGATTGAATAGGGATATTGGGGCCAGTCGTCTGTTGGGCCGAGGGCTCCGCGCGAAGAACATATTGGCGGGTCCCCGAGAGAAGACCACCGCGGCACTCTTCTCCGGGTTCACCTCTATGCGCCACGTACGGAACCATTGACCCTGAGCGTCGACTGCGGCTTGAAGAGCACGCGTCAAATAGGACATGTTCCTATGGGAATAATAGAGAGCGGTGTCATCCGCGTAAAGGGCGAGTTGGACTCTGCTCGAACGAGGAATGTCGTTCGTGAACAGGCTGAACAAGAGGGGAGAGAGCACGGAGCCCTGAGGGACTCCGGCCTGTATAGGATGGGGTGAAGAAAACGTACCTTCGACCCGGTATCGAAAGGTACGATTCGAGAGAAAGTCTCGTATGATGAGTACGAGCCTATCGGGGACTCCTAACTGGAAGAGCTTGTATATCAAGCCGTTGTGCCAGACCTTGTCGAAGGCCTTGACAACATCGAATAATAGGGCGCCTGTGTAAACGGGCTTGGGCTGGTTGAGCCCGGTCAGGATGTGCTCCGTGAGGCGGTGCACCTGGTGGACGCAAGAGTGTCTGGTTCGAAAGCCAAACTGCTCGTCAATAAGGATATTATTAGAGATGACAAAGTCTTTGAGTCTCGCTAGTAGCAAGCGCTCATAGAGCTTGCCGAGAGATTTTAGGAGACTGATAGGCCGGTAACTCGCGGGGCTGCTGCGAGGCTTACCCGGCTTAGGGATACCTACTACTACTACATCCGCGTCTTTCCATTCGGCAGGAAAGACGCAGTGGAACATGGCTGCGTTGAAGATAGTCACTAAAAGACATATCAGATGGACAGGGAGAACCTTGTGGACGCGATTGGAGATGCCGTCGGGGCCCGGTGCTTTCTTCGGCTTAAGGCCTTTGATAAGGTCTTCCACCTCGGTCTGCGTGACCGGGGAGAGGGATTCGGTGGGAGGGAGTGAGGACCTGCGCTCTACTTTCCTATCCACAAGATCGAGGTGCGTCGGACCGACGGGAGCGGAGCTGGGTGTGCACTCACTCTCTAGAGAGTCAGCGAGAACCTCAGCCTTCTCGTCGTCCTCGAACGCGGGTGGGTCGCCTGAAGGGTGGGTCAAGGGGGCATGGTGTCGGTTTTGAGGGATCTCGCGAGCCGCCAGTAAGCCTGGTTTGACGGCGAGATCTCCTCTAGAAACCCTCCCCATCGAGCCTCCCTGAGTTCCGCGATGCTGCGCTTCACGTCCCTCTGCAAAGCACGCATGCGGGCCCGATTGGCATCGGTGGGGTAGGAGTCGTACGCGCGAATAGCCGCGTTTTTGGCGCGGACCAATTCCTTAATGTCATCGGGCAGCTTGAAGCGCATAGCGTAAAAGTTGTCCGCTTCAACCTGCCGGGAGGACTGGCTGATGGCCGATTTGAGATGATCGGTGAAAGCGCCGATCGCTTGGTCGGTGTCCTGAGGGGTCGAGATTTGCGCCGGGAAACGGGCAAGATTCGGAGAGTCGGCATCGGCTAAACGGGTGTTTAGCTGGTGCCAGTCCAGAACGGTCCTAGTGACCGGTGAGACTCCGACGGTGGAGGGGCGGGGGGGGGGGGGGGGAGCACGGAGATTGTTGCGCCTCGCCACCCGGCGGTTCCTCTTTGGGGCCCTCGGGCAGCCGCGATAGTTCGCGGTGTGCCCGACGGTCTTACAGAGGACGCATCCGGGAGGCTCGGTCGCCGTCTCCCTATCGCGCTCGCACTGAGCCGTCGCGTGGTCTCCTGTGCACTTCACACAGCGAGGCCGCGCGACGCAGTTGCGGGAGGAGTGGCCGTACAGCTGGCAGTTATGGCACTGCTCGGGTAGGCCACGTTTTTGGGGGGCTTCTACGACGAAGCTGGTGTGACCGCAAACAGTCTTCAAATTGAAGATCTGTTTGCCCTCGTCTGAACGCACGAGATGAACCTGAACCATCTCGTACGGCTGGAGCGGGCGGTTGGGAGGGTGCATACGGTGCACCTCCAGTACCGGGAGGGACTGCGACAGAAGGTCGTCTTTGATATACTCATTGCTGAGTTGAACGGGGACTCCGCGGATTACGGCGCGGATGATACGGTCCTCGTCGAGAGTGTAGGTATGGAAACCTATTTTCTCGGCTCGGAGAAACTTAGTAAGTTCGCGGTGTTGGTCCGCGGTGGACAGAATAACCCTGATACCAAGGGGCGTGTTGACCGCCTTGGTATAGATTATATTACGGGCGTAGATCGCCTTGTTGACTTGCTCCCACGCGGCCTTGTCTTGAACGACAATGGGCGGGGGCGGGGGGGATCTACGCGGGGGCTGCGAGGGCGGAGGGGACTTGCGGGGTACGGGAGCCGGAGAAGCCATCGGCGAAAAGTACGTCGGCGGCGGGGTCGAACGGATCGGAGGGGTCACGCGAGGTGGTGACTCCGGGCTTTCCGACTCAGTACAGATGTACTTGGTCGGTGGAAGGTCGCGGGGCTTGCGCGCGCGTTTCTTCCTGCTGACAACAGAGAAGCCGTCAGCAGGCGTAGTCGGACGCGTACAGCCTGTCTATGAGAGTTTCATCCTTTCAAGTATTTCCAGAAAATTTAAATTGTTGACAAATCGACAGCAGCGCCACCTACCGGGTCCAATTATAATATTTTCAAACCTCTAGAAACCCATTGGAATGTACACACAAAATTTCATGTAATTCGGCCCAGCCACTTACGATTCTTTAAAGGACTCCCAGACAAACATTCATTTTAGTATACAGGGTGGCCAGAAAAGTGACGTCCAAAATTTTTTTTAGTTGTGTCGTGTTGTGATGTATCTGAATCACCTCTATGTATGTTGTACGATTATTCGTAGTTTTCGAGTTAAGATTTTTATGATTTTTTGTAAAATTGCGACCGGATCGGTTTGAAACATTAAAAAAAAGTAGAAGGTTACTTGGTTTTTTTTTCTTGCAGCTAAATCTCTATGAACTGTGCATTCTCACTTAACATAAATTCTCAATTTTAGTTCAATTTTGTAGTAACTTCTATTTAAGTTATGAGGCTGTTTATTTTATGCATAAATGTACAGTTCTCAACACGAGGCACCTAAACAAAATTTTTGGACGTCACTTTTCTGGTCACCCTTTATATAGAAGATAGAAGAAGAAGAAGATTAACCTTTATTTTTTTATAACTTTTATATCCGGAGTACTTACATACCTATAATATAGGCTTTTGTGACATAAGGACGAATCAAAGACGTTTGGAGGAATTAATAATGTGTTGCCACCTGCCGGAATCTACTGCTGGAAATCACTGGAAATCTATATGTAAAAGCAAGGGGGGAAGGGAGAGAGAGGGAGAAGGGGGTTGAGAGGAGACAAGGAGGAGGGGGAGAGTTAGAGAGTGACGGGGTCCGAGGTAGAAAGGGCGAAAGAGAGAGGATAGAATTATATTTTTATTAGAGAGAGAGATGGACAAAGAAATAATTCAAGAGAGGAGGGAGAAAGTAGGAGCAAAATGTAATAAAAGCGCAGGCGGAGCTGCGCGGGTCAGCTAGTTAGATATAAACAACAGTTGACTCTGGCAGGAGTATTACAAATAGGTACGTACTTATGTGAAATTCTTTTTCACCCGCCACAATTCAACAATTGCAATTGTTTTCAGTGTCGAGCCGTTTTACTGCCATTAAATCCGAAATACATAAATGTTATGTCAAAGTTTTTTGGAAAAATGCATCTTTTTCATTACAAGGGCTCTTCGGACTATGCGATGAAGGTTAGTGAAACTTGACTTCAGAGACCAATAACAGAAAACACAGAAACCTGTTAAGTATATCGTACTCGTAGTACTTTACGAAACTGTTGAATAATGGGGTCATTAAAGCACGAGTGTGTATTTATAAACCGAAAGCGAGGTTAATATACACACACACTAGTGCCACACCTCGCCTTCAACCCGGTATATACTTAATAGTATCCACACGACGACTGTTTTAAACTTACCTAATTATGTGCAGTTTCATACACTACTTTATCTATACTCATGTAATAGGTAAAAGAAAGTCTAACCGCCGAATTCACAAATGTTAATTAACGTTAATGCTACTTAAGCCATTTACTTCAATGTTAATACAACCAGATTGTGATTATTTTTGATTACTGAGCATGAGATAATTGATATAATTACCTAGTCTTGCCATAAATACTGAAACAAAGAAAAAATATCTATTGCTATAATTTATTACTTTTTCAGTGTTTTTAATACATAAAAATAAAACAATTTAAAAAATATAAAAAGCTTAGAATAATAACGCCTAGAACGATAGTTTCATACGAAAAAACTGTCTCGTTTGAGGCACAATAGCATAGATGTAGGCGTAACACCGTGGCTACACGGTTATAAACCACAGGCACTAACTTGATAAAGTGGCTATGATTCCAGGAAAAATATCGATATGTCGATATTTTATGTTTAGTAGTCTTGTGTACTACAAGAACGGTGAACGGTTAGGAACCGTTGCGCAGTGCTCACCGAATAGATTCGATTCCCTAATCATAATCTTACATCGGACACTTGTTCTTTTAGTTCAGCTTGAACGATGAACAAGCAACCGTACGAAGTACTACGTACGAAAGAGTTCGGTCCTCATCTTGCGGATGTTGTGTTTTGCCAGGGCCAAAGTTCGGTGGGGGTGGTAGCGGGGCATCTGCCGGAGATTCTTAGCACCCCCTGCTCGACCGTTACCCCGCCTGCTATCAAGGCGAAGAATAGAGGAGCCGCCGGGGACTGGGGCCCATTTGCAAGTCGTGTCTGTCATTGTGTGTTTAGGGGGGAGTTGCCATAATCCCCACGCAGGGGCAGGCGTCTTGGGGATCGCAGTATATATGAAGAGATGATGTTTGAGATCAAACAAAAGACGCTGCTGCCCGTCTTCTTGATTTCCCTTAGTCGCCTCTTACGATACACCCAACGGGAAGAGATGGGGGGATGCAATTCTAACCCGGCACCGCACGGGTATTTTATACTACATATATATGCAAAATTCCTGTGACCAACCCCAAACCATGTGATGATAATGATGATCGTTGTGTGATGATGATCTTCATCACCAAGATATGAACGAAGTTGATGATGTGTGATGATGATTTATCTTTTCATGTGTACTTATGTATACATGAAAAATACACGATGTATTTATTTCAATTTGTAAATAAAATTCGTTTATTAATCGGTTGGTAAAAGTAAACAAAAAGACTAAACTAGTTTTGAGGTTGAAAAAACGACGGATGCATCGTCAACGATTGACAACGACGTCGACAGCTAAAAACATTCTGTTTACGATATAAACTAGTCGAAACTTTAGACTGTTTTATAGACTAGTTTATCGTGGACGATATTACTAGTTTATCGTCGACGATAGACTTGTGTAGTACATGAGAGAACTATTCCTTTTCATTTTTAGTAAAACACTCTTTTAGTACTTCGTCTTTCGGTATGTATTCGTAGTGTCTGGCTCTATGAACGAATAGGAATAGCTGACCAGTTATTACAGATAATAACTGGTAAGCTATTCCTATTCGTTTTTAGTACATCATTCATTTGGATTAATTTAGTACTTCGTCTTCCGCTCGAGATTTATTCGTCTCTGGTTCTACACGAACTGGTCCGATCAGTTACTCGTTGACACACTCAGAACGGGACTGAATGAGCGGGAATTATATGTACTAAAAGTACTAAAATAATAAATTTTTGCATTTGAAAGATTATACTAGTACGTAGCGATCCGTTCAATGTCCGAGCAAAATAATAAATAAATAATAAATAAATCTTTATTCATTAACCAGAATGATTACAAACTTCAAAACAAGGTTGGAATCGCCTTTTAAGTGTAACACCTGTGCCAGACGATTCCGCTCTCCCATAGCCATATGTATTTATACATTTCAATAAACCTAGCAGTAAATTGTTTGTTATTGTAAATATTAACATTAACAGACCAAAAATAAAGAAAAGGTAAGTATTTTTTTTTTGTATTCTGTATCTGAATGTATGTTTGCCTATGTGTGTGTGTGTGTGTTTGTGTGTAGGTGTGTGTGTGTGTGTGACTGTGTGTGTAGTTGTGTGAGAGAGAGAGTGTTGATATTTAACTATGTATAAGTATAAATATAATCCAAAAACGTCTCATACGAATGATTCAAATTCATGATTTTTAATTTTTATTATAGGTACTTACGTACAATATAAATTACGAAGATGATTGTAATAATGTTTCTGTATCTTCATATGTTAAAGATTTTAACCAATTAGTTATCCTTAATTTACAAGTACGAGTATCCATAGGATAGATGTTTAAGATTTTATTAACTTTATTATATAAGAGGGCCGATTGTTTAATATACTGTCGTTGAGCAAAAACAGTTTTGACATTGTCTATAGTGAAAACGATATCTTTCCTCCTTTTAGTTAAAATACTGGGATCAAATAACTACAGATTTATGCCTTTTCAGTACTACAAATAAAATATACAATTTTCTGACGGTCAATAAATTACTTTCCATGTAAAGCTCATTTGTGGGGTACATGTACGGCTTGAAATACATCACTTTTAAGAGCGCCCTTTGAGCTCGTTCCACTTCCAAAAATTTTATTTTGGATGCCCCACCCCAGACAGAGACACAGTAACCTAACACAGACTGAGCTAATGCTAAATATATTCTATTCAAAAGTGATTCAGAGGCTACATATCTTAATGTTTTAAAAATCCAATTTAACTTTCTTATTCTGGTAGAAACTAAATCTATATGACTGTGCCATGATAATCTTTGATCAATCATTACACCTAGGTATTTAGTCGAAGCTACTTTATTAATTGTAGAGCAATTGCAATTTATTTCAGGTGAATAATGACAAGTATGTAATTGAATACTAAAGTTAGTAGCAGGCTGGGTACGAATATTTTTCGAAAAACATATATAGTTAGTCTTCTCACTATTGAGCGAAAGAAGGTTCATCCTTAACCAATGAGCCACCTGCATAAGTGCCAGTTCAGTATCGTTATGAACAGTATTCCATGAAGAACCATTAACAACCAAGACTGTGTCATCGGCATAGCAAAATATATTAGCACCTTTAATTTGTAAATTACACAGCTCGTTGATATAAATCAAAAACAGCGTCGGGCCCAACACACTGCCTTGTGGCACTCCGTAAGATATATGTGAGTCACCACTGACATATTGTCCAACTTTTACTTTCTGTTTCCGACCACTCAAATAGTCTTTGAAAAGCAGTAGGGGGGTACCCCTGATGCCTATGTTCTCAAGCTTTTGCACCAGAATGGGGACAGAAACGGTGTCAAATGCCTTTTTTAAATCTAGAAATACACAAAAAAAAATCTAAATTAAATCTAAATTTTGCACTATTAGTGAGCTTAAAGCTATGACGGCATCCTCTGTCGACTTGTTTTGCCTAAAACCGAATTGCGAATCAGATAAAATGTTATATTTACTCAAATAATTGATTAATCTTTTGTTCATTACTTTTTCTACTATCTTAGATATAGAAGATAGTACTGAAATAGGACGATAGTTGTTAACATCGTTTTTGTCACCATTCTTGTATACCGGAGTAATAAGAGCATTGCAGGAAATACGCCCAGTTTGAAGCATACGGGCCCGTTGGTCTAGTGGTCAGACACCCTGCCTGCTAATCGATGGGTCGTGGGTTCAATTCCCGCCAAGTGTCTGGGTGTTGTTTATCTATTTAAGTATGTATTTACAAAAAAAAAAAAGTATATAAGTATTAGTATCAGTTGTCTGGTTTCCATAGTACAGGCTCTGCCTAGTTTGGGATCGGATGACCGTGTGTGGATTGTCCCAAGATATTATTATTATTATTTTTTTATGTTTTATTTACTCTCGGGCTTTAGCCCGGTCTTTTAGAGGCTTGCATGGGGACGGATCCAACACGTAGAGGCCTGTTTTAGAAGAAGAAAATGGTGTGTAAAACACCTCCCGGGGTCAACTGCCACAATGATGAAATTACAGCAGTTGACCTCGGTAGGTGGTAGGCACTATTGCAAGCATGTGAAAAGAATTCTAGGTTTATGGGGTTGAGCATTCGGTGGACTGGCGACTGGGTTATTGCAAAGGCCGGGGTCACTTGCCATAATTACGTTCATAATTATTTTGTGACAAGTGGTGGCTTGCCACCCACTAGATGGGCTCCCCAAATGATCGTCCGATGACGACAGAGAGCAACACCGGTGTGAGTGACTCAGGGGTGTCGAGAGGTGTGCTGCGCTTTCTCCGAAGTTACTCGCGGCGTTATGCCCTTTAACACTTCCACCCCTGGAGCATATAGCTCTAACAGCTCCTCTCTGGACGGCCAATAAAGGCAAGCCAGAGCTGAGAATCCTGCGGGCCCTCTTCGGTTTCCACTCGACCGACGAAGACACGCCGAGGTGGGGGCCCTGACCGACTCTCAGGAGCACTCGGGTCCGTGGTGTCGTTACGCACCAACAGCTCGCCACAAGCTGCCCTGCCCTTATTATTATTATTATTATTATAGATTGACCAGATGACATATAATTGGAGTAACTTCGTTTATGGCAAGTTTTAAAAAACTAGAAGGTATATTGTCCCAGCCTGGAGCACTGCTAGATTTCAACGAATTAATCACATCATGTATTTCCATTGGGTCTGTGTCCAGTAAGGCAAAAGATAAAAGCTGAATATGACGCTGGACGTCGCTGGACGTTCGAGGTGTGGGCTCTTTGAACATCCATTGAGGAAGGCGACGGGGTTGCGACCCCCGTCCCCGTGAGCACCGTGACTGGTTCCCGGGGGGCTACAATGCGCCCCCCGGCGTCGGGCTCAAAGGCAAGGCATTGAGGGACACCTGGTGCAGATCCCACCGGAGAGCCCTGGGGTTCCCCCTCTCATCGTTCTGTTTTCCACTTGCATCTGATAGTCGTGTACCCATACTTCTTCATACTTAGTACATCGAGCGGTTTCTTGCACATCGTTCAAGCTGAATTAATAGAGCGAGTGTCCGATGTACGATTAACGGTTGGTGGTTAATCAACATTGCGGAATGGTTCCTAACTGTTCACGGTTCTTGTACTACACACAAAAACTAATTTGAACTTTCAGTGTGTTTAGAACTCCGGCGTCCGGTAAACACGCATCTCGGGATTGGTCGTCGACGCATTTTCGGTTGACGAAACGAGGCCGTTTATCGTCCACGATAAACTAGTTTATAATACAGTCTAAAGTTTCGAGCAGTTTATATCGTAAGCAGAATGTTTTTAGCTGTAGATGTTGATCGTCGACGTCGTTGTCTATCGTTGTCGTTGTCGTTTGGTCAACGACGAAACTAGTGTAGGCTTCTCGTTTACGTTTACCAATCGATAGATCAATGACTTTAATTACAAATTGTAATCAGTATATTTTCGTGTAATTTTTCATGTGTACTTCTGCACACCATCATCACCAGTGGCGTGCAGTCCATATAGGCAAAAAGTGTTTGCCTACCCTGTGATTTCCGGAACAATACAAAAATAATTTATCTGCTCAATAACATTTTGTTTTGAATTATTTCATCATTATAAATAAGCAAAAGCTCGCGAAAAACGGGCATTAACCTATTAAACTAAGCGGAGATTTAAATTTCCCGCGCGCCAAACCGCGAGGACCGCTAATCAAAATTTTAAGATTTTATGATCGAAACTCCCACACATTCACAGATTTTTTTTCTAACAAACTTACACACACCAGTAGGCACGCCGACCATTCAAACAGTATAAATGTCACGCACACCATGCAAAAATAGACAGTGCCTCTCGGGTGTGCTCGGGTCTGCTCGGGTGCTCTCGGCAGCAATGACGACCTTGGAGGAAGGACTAAAGAAATGTTGACCAATAGCAGCTCAATCTTAGCAATTACTAAGTAGAAAATGGAAGTGGTAACGTGTGACCGATGTTCTGGCCAAGTGTGTATAGAAAAATTAAAAATTCACGCGTTTTCGACACGATAAATAATCTAAAATATTTAGATTTAAAGTATATTTACAATCGGTTAGCCAGCTGGAAACATCGAATCTAAATATCATTTAATTTTTTGATATTTTGAGGTGGCATATTTATAATCATCTTAATGTATGTGTACAAGCAAGACAAGTAACTCACAAGTCATATTTGTAAGTTTTTTTACTCTATTATTGTTTTTATTGACTGTGTAGTATGTCTGGTTCTTTAAGACGCTCTGCCGCCTAAATGGCTGGATGGATTTTAACATAGGTACTTCCTACGTGTCGTCTTAGTAGTGGAAGTGAGATAGAATATATATTTATTCGAAATAAAAACATAAGTATTAGGTACTCATCAAATGTTTTGTGTTCACATCATTCATTAATGTCAATTTAGGTCCCCGTGGGGTGTCCGGGTAAGAATAGCACCCACCCATCTCCTTCCGTTGGGTGTCCGTATAAGACGACTAAGGGAAAACGAGAAGACGGGCAGCAGCGTGTTTTTATTGGATTACCTACCACCTTTACTGCGATCCCCAAGCCGCCTGCCAAGCGTGGGGATTATGGCAACCCCATTCATTATCATCAACACTATTCATATGTTTATCACCATCATCACACATTTTCACTGTTCATCATCATCATCATTCACATCCTCATCACCATTATAACACATAATCACCATCATCACCATTCATATCTTCATCACCATTCAACATCATCATTCACATTTTCATCACGTTCATCACACAACTATCATCATAATCATCACCATCATCATCTATATCATCATCATTGTTCGAATTGAAGACGCCACCACCCCACGCATTTCAGCCATTTAATTATCTTGGTTTTTTTTTTAAATGAAACTAATTTTACGGATTATATCGCGGATTTTATTTCAATGTGTAATATTCGCGTAAGTATCAGAAATCATTTTGTTTTTTTTGTTAGCTTTATTTGTTTACATACTGCGTCATACAACAATAATATTTCAAAAACTATTAAAATCACAAACGTTACATAATTAATATTCAATAATAACCTAATCCTCATGTTCTTTAACATTCATATAGGTATGCATATCTTCTAGGCTTGTTTTTGCTCGGACATTGAACGGAGCGCTACGTACTAGTATAATCTTTTAAATGTAATAATTTATTATTTTAGTACTTTTAGTACATATCATTCCCGCTCATTCAGTCCCGTTCTGAGTGTGTCAACGAGTAACTGATCGGACCAGTTCGTGCAGAACCAGACACAGGCATGGAATGGACACATGGAAAGAGTTTCCATGGGAAGATTCTTCACCGCCAATCGTACGGATTGTTTTAGGGACTCCAAATTATAAGGGCGTTTAGAGCAAGCCGTACTCTCTAAAACTGACCATAAATCATAATCCAGCGGATTAAGATCGGGACTAGACGGCAGCCAGTCTTAAGCTCTGATGAAGTCCGAAACGTTCGTTTCCAACCAAGACTGCGTAGACCGAGCTTTATGACCCGGCGCCGAGTCATGCTGGAAGGACCATTCTTGGTTATTCTTCTCAAGAATGGTATCTTGATACACTTGTGCCGATGTTTTGATATCTTTTTCACAAAAGTATGGCTCAGTCACTCCTTCATAGCTTAAACCCCACCAAACCGTCACTGAAGTCGGATAGTGCCCACGTTGCACTCTGTTGACTAATTGGGAAACTTCCTTACAATTATGTAACCCAAGGTGTAAAAAAAATTACCATAAAATGACTTTCACCGCGTGTGCTGCGGAATAGTATAGAAGCGCCTCCGTAAACGAGGCCTAGGAGAGAGATGCGCGTCGCGTGTGGCGTGGCGTATCGCGGCGCATCGGACGTTTTTATTGTTTACGTAGCGGCGGTGCGTGAAGCGGCACGTATCATCGCACGCGTAAACACAGACTTATAGCAATATACGATGTTGTCTAGAGAGACGCGAGGCGGGACTCACTTTTTAACATACCATTTTCTTCTAAAAAAAAATCGATCATATCATACCCCATTGCGACGGTGACTACGTTTATGTTGCCAAATTACCAAATAGACGGGCAGTAGGTTCCGCCACAGGCATCGCTTCATCGAGAATCACCGCTACGTGCGCCGCCGCGATAAACGCCACGTAAGACGTGACGATGCCATCCGCGGGCCCCGCCGTAAAACACGCTCCATTTCAAGCAAACGCGTGTAAAATCGCTTCTCCGTAAACGCACTCATCCAACGCCCTACATTTGAATTTGGTGCGGGCCGCGCAGCAACACGCGACGTGCGACGCCCCGCGTCTCCGTAAATGAGGCCTAAGGCCTCACCACCGCTACGTAAACAGTAAAAACGTATGACGCGCCGCGAGACGCCACGCCACACGCGACGCCCCGCGTCTCCGTAAATGAGGCCTTACTCCTACAACGCCATATGTAGTAACTCACTGCGGACCACGCCGCCCATCGCGATGCGTGACGTCCGGCGCCTCCGTAAACGAGACCTAAGATACAAGTGAGCTAAGTTGATCATTACTCACGAGGCTGCGGTTTGCAGCTCGAGCCGCAGGCGAGGGCGTAATTCAGCCGAGTGTGTCCAGAGCTCACGAGTTTCATACGACGTTTTTCAACACGCGAGGAAATAACAAAATAATTTACCTCACAACGACAAATAGAATAAAAACAAAATATGGCAATTTATGGAAAATGGCGTACATACAGTCTACTTCAAAAATGCAAATATTTTTTAACAAATGATTCATAATTATGAATAATTTGATATTATCTAATAAATGTTTGTTTCACTTAATTAAGGACGTACACATTTATTTATTCCAAAAAATATTATATGGATTTTCCTTTGAGTATATTTTCCGAGGCACTCCACCAGCAAAATCTGTAAGTATGTTTTTATTTAAAAAAAATACAATAATACCCGGTTAAATAAAGAATGCTCTGTTTACTCGCGTTTATCTTGCAATAAGGTACTAATTTAACTTTGTAGGGATAAATCTATTACGCGTAATGTCATTATGCACGCGTTTGTAATAGCTCGGTTTATGGCTCTAAAATCGATGTAGTAAGGCTCATTTTACGAGCATGTGTGTTGAAAATTATTGTAAGTATAATATACTAGCTAGAACAAAAAATGTACAAGAACATATAAATACAACTACTTACTAAAACATCGTGATACCATACGTCCAACTACTGTTAGCCACTATAACTACTTAGGGTGGATTCGACCATACAAGAGTAAATCTAAATCTTAGAAATATCATTGCTTAGAATAAATAGTCAGTTAATCGAGAGTAAATCAATTTTACGTTTTACCATCTACAATTTTAAGAACACAATAATAATACTGGGCCTATTCGGGAATTGTTACTATACCGCCGTTTCGCACGGAATAACGGAGCTATTCCTAGAATAATGTAATGGCGTCAGTCAGTCCAATCAGCTGATTTCTGTCATTTCACAAATATTTATTCTGTGTTTTAATTTCAAGTCAACGCAACGCACTAAATTAATAGTCTGGCATTGTATAAGGCAACATTTAAACAATTTGATGGATGATATTGATGAGGAAATTATACAAAGACGTCCAAGATGGTGAATAGATGGACGAAAAAAGATAAAAGATAAAACCACACGACAAAACTTGATAATTCCCTCAAACAAACAACAATTATCCACGCTTACACTACAGCTACTTTTTCACACTATGTATAACACGGCAAAATTTAGTTGACATGATGTTATGCTCTTACACTATCCCGTTGTAGAACAACATTTATTTGTCGGGTTTTATTTTCGTTCACCATTCACTCTGCTATTCGCGTATTGTTATACCTAGCGCAAGTATACTATCGATTACGTGGAGAAACGACTATGGATTTACTCGAGATTAAAATCATGGAATAGATTATTCCTGGTATACTTACTCGTGTATATATTTAAGTTTGGTAGTTTCCACCCTTAGTACTGTACTTTGATTATATATACGTCTAGATACCTATTAGTCTTGTAACGTTACCGTTAATAAGCATAACAACCTCATTATTCATGTGTGCGTGCAGGCCTCGTTGTACACTCGCGTCATCTGTGGTTGTGTGCGTGTTTGGGGATCTCCAGTTATAAATATTTTTCCCATAAATAGCCATAGCGTTATCGAAATAAAATAGAATAGAATAGAATAGAATAGAATAGAATAGAATAGAATAGAATAGAATAGAATAGAATAGAATAGAATAGAATAGAATAGAATAGAATAGAATAGAATAGAATAGAATAGAATAGAATAGAATAGAATAGAATAGAATAGAATAGAATAGAATAGAATAGAATAGAATAGAATAGAATAGAATAGAATAGAATAGAATAAAAAAATAAAAAATAAACTAAAAATAAAATTTTTATCTTATCTTATCTTATCTTATCTTATCTTATCTTATCTTATCTTATCTTATCTTATCTTATCTTATCTTATCTTATCTTATCTTATCTTATCTTATCTTATCTTATCTTATCTTATCTTATCTTATCTTATCTTATCTTATCTTATCTTATCTTATCTTATCTTATCTTATCTTATCTTATCTTATCTTATCTTATCTTATCTTATCTTATCTTATCTTATCTTATCTTATCTTATCTTATCTTATCTTATCTTATCTTATCTTATCTTATCTTATCTTATCTTATCTTATCTTATCTTATCTTATCTTATCTTATCTTATCTTATCTTATCTTATCTTATCTTATCTTATCTTATCTTATCTTATCTTATCTTATCTTATCTTATCTTATCTTATCTTATCTTATCTTATCTTATCTTATCTTATCTTATCTTATCTTATTTGAAAAGAATTGAATTGGAATTAAATTAAATTAAATTAAATGGCGTGTCCCTTACCATCAGGTGAACGTCTTATTTGCCTCATGACCAGGAAGAAAAAATACTTCTAAGTACTTACCTATATAAAAGTAATTAATTTATCAAAAAAATTAATTAAAATTATTATAATTGATTTATTTCATGTTTTGGTCACTAACTACGTATTAAGTTTCATTGAATTCATTTTTGTCAAAAGAAAAATTACCCCAGACTTAAGATATATTCCCCCATTATTACCTAGCCACACCAGTCTAGTCGGACAATGTACAAATTGTCGTAAAAAACAATCGAGTTTTTATAATAATCCCTCACAGAATCTTAAGATTTATGAATGGTAAATTAAGTTAGGATCTTTATTAATTTTACTTAGTTAATATTTTCACGATTTGATTACACAATTCGGCATAATGTTTTTTTTTTTGCGAGCACAAACCATCGGTACAGTTCAAGTGACACTAAACAACCAAGTATACCAATTTGATGTTTTGGTATACTTGATATTGTCAAGTGTTTGAACATCGAACACGCTATCTAGACGTATATATAATCAAAGGTACTGTAGTTATGTCACTATAACTACTTTTTAACCGGCTTCAAAAAGAAGGTTCTCTATTCGACGCGTATGTATGTAATATTAATAAAAATGCGTAATATTAATATATGTTAGTCTATATGGACTTCTAAACAAATTTGCCAAATTCTATGAGTGTATGTATGTATATATGTATGTATGTATGTATATATGTATGTATGTATGTAGGTTTGTCCGCGGATTTCTCAGTAACTACAAGTCCGATTTCAAAAATTCTTTTTACAATATTTAGAGTATTTTTCAACTTAGGGTAGAGTATAAGTTTCATCAAAATCGGTTCAGTAGTTTAAGAGATATACGCTTTTTTATGTTTTTACTAAGTTACTGTAACTACCTACTTTGCTAAAATAAAAGTCACTAAAAAGTGTTAAACAAAAACTTGTTAGCACCCCAGCCGGTGTGCCTATATAAACGCGGTGCAAGCTGAGACTAAAACATTCATACAGCGGTCACGGGACAGTAAACAGTCTACGCTCAACAGGATAACAGTACGGTTTGAAGATGTAAACTTGTAAGTGATTTATTATTATTCTCTTTACTGACTAGTTATTGTGATTCCTGTTCTGTTACTTTGTGTATTTGACGATATGATATAATATTATGCTAAAGATTTAAATAATCGTCGTGCCTCTTACAAACTATTTAAAAAAAAAAACGACTTTAAAGTAAATTATCTAAATAGCATAAAATAACGAAAATATATTGAAGTCGGTGTCAGCTCGTGCTCGCTAGTCTTAGTTAACATGATGTGCTAGCACCGACTTCAATATATTTTCGTTATTTTATGCTTTTTAGATATTTTACTTTGAAGTCCATCGATATAATATGAGATATTACGAATTTAAAAATATCAATCATGGTTGGATCAACTGTAGCAAGAATAACTACAATAGTAAATAAGTAAATAAAATAATATAAAAACCTAAGTACTTAGTTTTTAACCAGAAAATGGAAATGGGACCATTAGTTAATTAATAAAAGCGTGGGTGGAGCTGTGCGGGTCAGATAGTTTATCTATACTATATTAGAAAGAGGTAGGCCTTTTTTGCGTGACTGACTCAACACCGCAGGACCGCACCGCAGGGACAAAAACAAGGGCTTGTAAAGAAAATAGGTTTCTATGGAGTAACCTAAAGTTTCTTGAACGTTCTATAGTTTGTGTGTGCCACCTTTCGGCAAGTTGTATATTAATATTTTTTTGGATAGTTTCTCCTAAGAGGCAAAATAGAGAAGGAAAGTTTGCAATTTGTCCAATTTACGTGAAACTTAGCTAATACTTTTGGTTAATACTCTTCAACAAATTATTTACAACGCGTTATTTAAAATTCAATTTATTAAGGTGTTAAAAGAAATCCAATAATTTTGTAGTTATGGCAAAATTGCTAGGGGAAATTTTATTCTATGAAAATCTACTCTTAGTAAGGTAATTATTCTTTAAACATATTATAATCTAAATATAACGGAGACCGAAAATCTCAGGGTGATGTTGGGTTTCTGGTCCGTAAGTCCCTCATTAACAACGTTATAAAGGTCGATAGTATGTCGAGCAGGGTAGCGTACCTTATACTCAGTATAACCAGTCGGTATTCGTTGACGGTTATACAGGTTTACGCGCCAACCTCGGCACACCCTGACGATGAAGTAGAGGCTATGTATGAGGAGATAGTAGAAGCCATACATACCTCCAAAACACACTTCACCGTTGTTATGGGGGACTTCAACGCGAAGGTGGGCACACGGAATGGCGATGAGTTGAGAGTGGGGTCATATGGGTACCATATGGATACGGACAGCGGAACCAAAGGGGCCAGCGGCTGGTGGACTTCATGGAGAAGGAGGGACGTGATTAACTCCTTCTTCAAGAAGCGAACGTCCAGGAAGTGGACGTGGATAAGCCCCGATGGTTCAACCAAAAATGAGATCGACTTCATCATGATGACCAACAAGCCTAATATATTCGATGATATCTCCGTGATCGGCATGGTGAAAACCGGTAGCAATCACCGCATTGTTAGAGGCACAATGAATATCAATGTCAAGCTTGAGAGGTCCCGTCTGATGAAGTCCACGCTCCGTCCGGGAGCCGCCGAAATCCAAAACCCCGAAGACTTACAACTCGAACTACACAATCGCTTCCAGTTCCTGGCCGAATGCGAAACTGCGGACGAGTTAAACAATGGGTTGGTGTAAACTGTCCACGCAGTGGGGTCCAAGTTCTTTAAGACCCCACGCCGTACAAAGCCTCATAAGCTCTCCAATACAACCATTAAGCTAATGGAAAACCGGACTTAGATGAGACTGCAATCTTCAGCTGATATGTCGGAATATGCCGAACTCAATAGACGAATCTCGAAATCCATGCGACACGACTTGCGTTCCTATAATACAGCATGTATTAAGAACGCAATTGAGCGGAACCAAGGCTCTAAAGTGTTTGCAAAGAATTCGTCTATTGGGCAAGGCCAAGTGACCAAGCTGAAGATAGACGACGGCAGTGTCATCTCATCAAAACCGGAGATATTAAGAGAGCTCGAGAGGTTTTACAGACAATTGTACACCTCGACACGAAAACCCATTGCCCGAACGGCTCAGGACACCAGAGCTCAACTAACCCAACACTACACTAAGGACATCCCAGACATCAGCTTGTACGAGATTAGAATGGCTCTCAAACAGCTTAAAAACAACAAGGCGCCGGATGAAGACGGAATCACAACAGAAATGCTGAGAGCGGGTGGAAAACCGATACTTTTAGTCCGCCAGAAGTTATTCAATTCCGTCTTACTCGAGGGTACTACGCCAGAAGCATGGCACAGGAGTGTGGTGGTGCTGTTCTTCAAGAAAGGTGATAACACCTTACTGAGCCATGTGTACAAGCTGTTTTCGAGAGTCATTACGAACAGTCTCGAGCGCAGGTTTGATGACTTCCAGCCTCCTGAACAAGCCGGGTGCCGAAAAGGCTTTAATACCGTAGACCACATTCATACGCTCCGCCAGATTATACAGAAGATCGAGGAGTATAATCGGCCATTATGTCTAGCGTTTTTGGACTACGAGAATCGAGACCTGGGCGGTATTGCAGTCCATCAGCGGTGCCGCATTGACTATAGGTACTTCGAAGTGTTGAATTGTTTGTACAGCAACGCCACCATGTCAATCCGACTACAGGACGAGAGGGCGAAATCAATCCCATTGCAGCGAGGTGTGAGACAGGGAGACGTAGTAATATATAGTTAAGTTTTATAACTCTGCGATAGTTAAGAGCCTAGATTTAATTTCCTAATAAATTATAATATAGTTTTGTGTATAAGCTCACTATCCCGAGGAGGGGTGAGCTGAATCAGTTATAGATAGCCTAGCCTAGGTCTCATAGTACTTGCTATTTGTAATTAGCGTAGGGTAATAGTATGATAGAAGTACCCACATGCCCTAGATGTGCTAAGCACATATATGAACGGCAAATAGCTATTTGCAGCTAGGTCCCAAATCTAGGAACCAACTCGGGACCTAGATCTGGGTCCGCCTTGGTGAGTCTAAGTGCCTAAACAGCACTGCTGTACATATTTCCATAGTTATAGGCAGTTGTTCTATCGCATATCATGTTTTCTAGGGTTTTTGCTATGACCTAGGCCCCTAGGTGGTCTAGATCATAGGTATACAGATAGTACACATCGCAGGCTACCTATCGGTACTATTTGTGGGCATGTCGATACTACGGGCAAGGTGCAGAGGAAGCGACAAGCAGCCAAGGCATAGTCGTCGCGCCCCTACGTACAGTATTTATCGGCCTATAGTTCCCTAACAGAAATAGATAGATAAACCCTATGTACACCGTTAGAAAGCTGCTTACACGCACTTTCTAACGGTATAGGTATCATGTATGTGTCTAGAATAGCCTAAGTAGAATAAGCGAAAATGTACAGTTTTCATAATAAAAATAAAACGTTAGTGGCTGCCTCGGTGGGGCTCTCGTTACGGTAAAGTTCCCTGCAAGGATAATAAATGCGCATTCGACACCACTGTCGGTGAACAAGCAAGCGGTCGACGCGGGAACTAAAAGCAAGATATAAATAGAAGAAAAGAATATTCAGTACGAAGAGCGCCACCGTCGGAGCCACTATCAAGCTTGCTATCAAATTGGGAGTTCTTATTTCACGGACACCTTGTAACCAACCTACATTGTAACCAACAGCGTCAACACTCTTCGGCGGGTTCATACCGTACCAGCGATAGCTACAGACACACAGGACGTCAGTGGCTCGTGCATTCGGGTCCGCCCGTCCTGCACAAGAATAATAATAATAAAGATCATGTCCAATGTCCATGTTGCACCCGTACCGGTAGTTGTTGGGAACGATACACTCGAAATTGTTGACCACTACGTATACCTAGGAAAAACTATCCAGTTAAGTCGGTCCAATTTCGACATAGAGGTCGCCCGAAGAATCCAACTCGGATGGGCAGCGTTCGGGAAACTACGCGATGTCTTCTCGTCCAAAATACCGCAGTGCTGTACTGAAGACGAAGGTTTTTAACCAGAATATGTTGCCAGTGATGTCATATAGTACTGAGACGTGGTCTCAAACGGCTGGCTTTTTAGAGAAGTTCAGAATTACAAAGCGAGCCATGGAGAGAGCTATGCTCGGAGTTTCTTTGCGCGACAGAATCCGAAATGTGGAGATTCGCCAAAGAACTCACTGACATAGCTCTCAGAATCTACAAGTTGAAGTGGCAATGGGCAAGCCACATCGCTCGAAGAACCGATAACCGTTGGGGAAGAAAGGTTCTCGAATGACGACCACAAACCGGAAGACGCAGCGTTAGCAGGCCTCCCACTAGGTGGACAGACTACATTATGCGCGTCGCAGGTAACCGATGGATGCATATAGCCAATTGTCGTTCATTGTGGCGTTCTAAGAGGGAGGCCTATGTTCAGCAGTGGACGTCTTCCGGCTGATGACGACGATGATGATGATTTACTGGGTTGACTTGTATATAATAAAAGTATTTTTTTTCTTTACAGATGCATAAACGTATCCATTTTATTTGTCATATGTATTCAATTTATCTTTTAATTCAAATAACAATGGGCGTAATTATGTTTAACCTCCAATATTTGTATTCGAACTATTCCGAGGGTAAACTGAAACAGGCATACTTACAAAATACCACATTTGTTCTGGCGGTCTACTACGCTTACCCCCGCGACGCTACCACAAATCGCAATAGTTATATTACTCTAATGATTTTTGACTGGTAAGTAAGTGATTAAAATTCATCAGACCGTAAGATGTCAATGTTCAGGCAACCTTTAGCTACTTAGCTACAGAATATTTGAATTAAATGCACTGGTAACCAGAAGCGTAAGTGTAACTAGAGAGAACCATCCAACAATCGCACCAAATCGATGTACGCACAACCAGTACACACCTGTTGACAAAAGCAGTTTACTGCAGCTCGGCCAGGTTGACAATCTTTGACTAATCGATATTCTTATAAACCTCTGGTTGTGTGCATGTGCCTTGCAGGGACCTACAACTACTCGTGTTATACTTACCTAGTATTTACTAATTCACAGGTATACCTCGTTCGTGTGCATGTTCATTGTTTTCATAGTCGACCTAGCTCTATCAGTCATGGTGTTCCACATATGGGGCCATTTCAAAATTCTTCTGCGTTATGTCGACTCATTTCCTAGACCAAAAGCGGAGACACATTTAACTAAAAGATACGCCCGAGATATGTATTCTCGTGAAGAATTGAAGGAAGTGTCTGCTAAATTGAAACATTGTGTCGATTACCATCTCTTAATTATCAAGTAAGTATGGGAGATGGTTGGAAATCATTATCCTTTAGTTGTAAGCAATTAACAATATAAATATCCTGGGACATCGACACATTTTCGTCTGGTCCCTAAACTAGGCAGAGCCTGTATACGGCTATGGCAACCAACAACTGATACCTACTGAAACCAGACAATTAATTATAGACTTTTTTACATACTTATATGCACCTTCTTTTTCTTTACCAGATCAAAATCGTAACAAGATATGTATGAAACAACACAGCTAAAGACAATTAGTAGGGTTATTGAACCAGCACAGTCACTAGGCGGCTGCGGTAGGTGTCACAACATGCGGTAGGCGTTCTTCGGAGTCGCTGGACGTTCGGGGTGTGGGCCCTTAGAACGTCCATTGAGTACGGTGGCGACTCCGAGGAGGACAACGGCGGGGTTGTGAGCACCGTGACTGGTACCAGGTACCCGGGGGGTTACAATGCGCCCCCCAGCGACGGGCTCAAAGGCAAGGCACTGAGGGGCCCCTGGTGCAGATGCCACCGGAGAGCCCTGGGCTGCCTTCTCGTGTGCCGATACGACAGCCGCGGGAATTTTGGTGGATAAGAATCCCACATACCCCTGTCGAGCCCCACAGCTCCCGTGGAGCGTTCGAAGATATCCCCCGCGTTAAAAAAAAAGGTGTCACAGCATTATACGGTACAAGACTGAAGACGTCACGTAATAATGTTATTATTAATTTTTGAATCTTCGAAGTTGAATGGCTTTCCTGCGCTCGCCGTGCCGTGTTGTGCTAGTCTTCGGGCGTACCTATCTATAAAAGCCATTACAATACATAACTTTAGAGACGGTTGCCATATCAAATGTGTTTATAGTGATTAAGGACACGGTGCCCGTGCCGTGACCTGTCCGTCCTACTGTCTATTTAGCTCATATCATAGACGTAGTCTCATATATTTATACTTTACACGGCAAGGTGACCGTGCCCAGACCGTACGTATAACAAACAAACTGACTTTTTACAGTTTCGTAGAAGAAATGTCTGAAGCTTTTGGACCCATGCTATTCGTTTACTACATATTTCATCAAGTGAGCTGCTGCTTGCTGCTTTTGGAGTTATCTCAAATGGTAAGAACCTACATAGCTCGGACTATCTAACTAAGGTAACATCACTAATTCATGAAGAATTTGTAGAACATACAGTATGTTCTAGTTCTCTTCATCTCTAGGAGCTAGACAGAGATGCTTATGGACCCGTTGTGTTGTGCTCTCGCTACGCCGAAGGACAGCAGACTGCACTGTACCTACTGCCGTTTATCACTAGTAATACGTTATAATAAATCTTTTGAGCAATTCCATTCCATTAGCTACACAGTATGCACCTGTCCCATCGGAAACAGTGTCAGATATTCTATCTCACTCTACGAAGGTACTTACCTGGATGGAACCTTGCACAAAGGAAATCATCTACGCTAAACTGGCTCCAAATTAATTTACAGCCTTTTATCACCGTTTTAAATCTACCGCGAATACCACCTGTGTTCAATATTTACCTATCGTTTAACCACGTGAGTTACATGTCGCTCTTCCTCCGAGTCCCTTTTGACTTCCCCTCTTCTCTCCCTCCTACTTGGTCATGCGGTTTAAATGCCAAGTCCTCATCAAAGGCCTTAAGTTTGCTAAGCTTACGCAAGTGTTGTTCTTGGTAAATCGTTGGCTCAAGATCAAACACCAAACTGACACTGTACGCCTACGTCACCCGTTCTGAATAGCTTCACCCGAATTTTATCCAAATAATATTTTTATTGTAGTTTTATTTGCGCAAAGTTTTAATGCATATACAGGGTGTAAGGGACATCGTACCGAATTTTTTTTTATAAGACGTCAAATAATGTCCGTTACAACATTACAGTAACCATTTATATGGAAAATGACAAATGACTAACTTATTAATTTTCGAGCATGTAATGAATATATGCGGAATAATGTTTATTTTTCAAATTACATTGCTTATTTTCTAAAATAACAATAGTTAATTGCCTATTAATTAATTGCCTATGCACTGTTTTTGTGAATAAAGAATAAATAAATTAATAAAAATAAAATAAAAACACAAATAATTAATTAATTGTTTTTAAATTAAAATTAGGCTTTATTATTATACCAATAATGATGTTATACTAATTTTATTTAAAAAAAGTGATATTTTTTTTTGGTAATTCATGAAAAAGCCGATGAAAATTTTCAACACTAGGATGTTCAGAATCGTGTTCTGGATCCCTGGTATCGGTTTTCGGTACGATGTCCCTTACACCCGTTATTTATATGTTTTATTTTGTTTTCATAGACAGTCAGCTTCATCGATACTCATTTATAATACTCGTAGGTAGGTATATTATACCAGGGTACTACGCCAGAAGCATGGCACGGGAGTGTGGTGGTTCTTTTCTTCAAAAAAGGTGATAACACCTTGTTGAAGAATTATAGACCCATCTCACTCCTGAGCCATGTATACAAGCTGTTTTCGAGAGTCATTACGAACCGTCTCGAACGCAGGTTTGATGACTTCCAGCCTCCCGAACAAGCCGGGTTCCGAAAAGGCTTTAGCACCGTAGACCACATACATATGCTCCGCCAGATTATACAGAAGACCGAGGAGTATAATCGGCCATTATGTCTAGCGTTTGTGGACTACGAAAAAGCCTTCGATTCAATCGAGACCTGGGCGGTACTGCAGTCCCTCCAGCGGTGCCATATCGACTATAGGTACATCGAAGTGTTGAAGTGTTTGTACAGAAACGCCACCATGTCGATCCGACTACAGGACGAGAGCACGAAACCAATCCCATTGCAGCGAGGCGTGAGACAGGGAGACGTTATTTCTCCGAAACTGTTCACTAACGCATTGGAGGACGTTTTCAAGCTCTTGGACTGGTACGGATTCGGCATCAACATCAATGGCGAATACATCACTCACCTTCGTTTTGCCGATGATATAGTCATTATGGCAGAGTCGCTGGAGGACCTCAATACAATGCTCAGCGACCTCAGTAGCGTTTCCCAACAGGTGGGTCTTAAAATGAACATGGACAAGACGAAGATCATGTCTAATGTCCATGTTGCACCCGTACCGGTAGTTGTTGGGAACGATACAATCGAAGTTGTTGACCACTATGTATACCTAGGACAAACAATCCAGTTAGGTCGGTCCAACTTCGACAAAGAGGTCGCCCGAAGAATCCAACTCGGATGGGCAGCGTTCGGGAAACTACGTGACATCTTCTCATCAGAAATTCCACAGTGCCTGAAGACAAAGTGTGTGTTGCCAGTGATGACTTATGGTACTGAGACGTGGTCTTTAACAGCTGGCCTTTTGGAGAAGCTCAGAGTCACACAACGAGCTATGGAGAGAGCTATGCTCGGAGTTTCTTTGCGCGACAGAATCCGGAATGAGGAGATTCGCCGAAGAACCAAGGCCACCGACATAGCTCGTAGAATATGCAAGTTGAAGTGGCAGTGGGCAGGCCACATCGCTCGAAGAACCGATAACCGTTGGGGAAGAAAGGTTCTCGAGTGGCGACCACGAACCTGAAGACGCAGCGTAGGCAGGCCTCCCACTAGGTGGACCGACGACATTGTTCGCGTCGCAGGCAACCGGTGGATGCAAATAGCAAATTGTCGTTCATTGTGGCGGTCTAAGGGGGAGGCCTATGTTCAGCAGTGGACGTCTTCCGGCTGGTGATGATGATGATGATGAGGTATATTATAATGGTAACTGACATTATTGCCACGTTAGCAAAGTAACGGCTACAGTTGGTTTATTTATTTTTAGACCGTTGAAGCAGTAGTCTGTTATGGCCTCTTGACTATTGGCATATATCAACAACTAATACAGTTATCAATTGTATTTGAGCTAATCGGAACAGCGGTACGTATACACTTTCTACTTCGTTTTGGGACTGTCAAGTTAAGCTAGTTTTTTTCTGCTTTAAGTCCGTCACAGACGTAGCCAAGACGTAGCTATAATAAATATAGTATCGTATTATGACATACATTACAGAATATACGGGGTGTAAGGGACATCGTACCGAAAACCGATACCAGTTATCCAGGGAGGCGATTCTCGCACTTTCGCATCAATCACGAATTCGAAAAAATATTCGAATTCGAACTACTGGCGACTAATAAACTATTTAAAAAAAAATAAAAACCGACTTCAAAGTAAATTATCTAAAAAGCATAAAATAACGAAAATATTATTGAAGTTGGTGTTAGCGTACCTGCTGTGTATATTCTGCACCAACTTCAATAATATTTTCGTTATTTTATGCTTTTTAGATAATTTACTTTGAAATCGGTTTTTATTTTTTTTAAATAGTTTATTTAATACTTTTTAGTGACTTATTTTACCAAGATAGGTATCAGCACTATCACGCAACTCGAACGTCTACATTACAGTAACTTACTGAAAACATAAAAAGTTTATATCTCTTAAACTGCTAGACCGATTTTGATGAAACTTGTACTCTACCCTAAGTTGAAAAATAATCTAACTACTGCAAAAAGAATTTTCGAAATCGGACTTGTAGTTTCTGAGAAATCCGTGGACAAACCTACATACATACATACACTCGTGACATTTGGTAAATTTGTTTAGAAGCCCACATAGACTAACATATATGAATATTACGCATTTCTATTAATATTACATACATACGCGTCGAATACAGAACCTCCTTTTTTTAAGTCGGTTATTAATCACGTAATTGTATTCTCGACAATTTCTTTTTCCATACAAGCTTTGGGAGCCCATTTGACCCACATAGGTATGGAATTTCGTAAAATCCGTTCTTATTGTTCACCTAGACTATTTGATTAATGTTGGTTCCAAATTTCAAGATTAAAAGTAGCGTTTGTACGTTTTATGGTTTTTGCTGTATCGTGATTCCTAGAAAACACCCTGCTCTTTTATTAATATACTAGCTGTAGCCCGCGGCTTCGCTCGCGTTTATTTTGTTACTCAAACGTGTTTTGAATTATGGATCGAGTTTTTTAACCGGCTTCAAAAAGAAGGTTCTCTATTAATCTTTGGCGGATTAATTGGTGTTTTGGTGGTTTTTGCAAATTAAAAAGAGATATTTGGAACCAAAACACTATATTTTAAGAAAAGTACAATTTTGTATGTAAAAACGATCTAATTTTTAGAATGATATATAAAAATATACGGTAGTCGCAACTAAATGATGACAGCTAAAAGAATTAATTTTGGTGTGGGTAGAAACGGTGAAAATAAAATTATGGAACTATGTTTATATTAGCAGGCACCTTTACATCCTGCCCCCCTGTTGAAAAGTCCGCTTTTCAACACAAGAGATCTTCTTCCGTTGATAATGGGCAGAGACGAACAATAGCCCGACGCACGCTGCCTCGTGAAGTGAGGACGTCAGCCACTCTAGATGTTTCACCATCAGCTCCAGTAAACAATCTTGTCACTCTTCCAAGACGCCAGCTCATAGGAGGCACGTGATCCTCGTGCAATAAAACTAAATCGCCGACCTTAAGATTGCTCATGTTTGTCTTCCATTTCTTTCGCGTTTGTAATTCGGCTATATATTCTTTTTGCCACCGCTGCCAGAAGTGTTGTCTAATTTTTTCCACACGAGCATATCGTTGTAGATATCCTTCCTTGCAATCTAATAAATTTGGAGTTGGCATCGCAGTCAGTTGTCTTCCAATCAGGAAGTGCCCCGGGGATAGGAACAGAAGGTCGTTGGGTGAGGAAGATAACGGGCACAATGGACGACTATTCAAAATTGACTCTACTTGCGCAAATAGAGTAGATATCTCCTCAAAAGTTAAGTGATTATTACCCATTATTCTACGAATATGATATTTCGCGGATTTAACGCCAGCTTCCCAGATTCCGCCAAAATGAGGAGCGTAGCTTGGTGAGAAGTTAAATTTAATGCCTTCTTGAGATGCATGGTCAGACAGGGATTCCGAATTTTGCTTAAGAAACGTTCCTAACTCTTTACAAGCAGCTGTGAAATTACCTCCGTTGTCACAAAAAATCTCTATGGGCTTACCCCGACGTGCAACAAACCTGCGTAAGGTCATCATAAATGAATTTTTAGTTAAATCACAGACTGCCTCCAAATGTATACATTTATACCTCAAGCACACAAATAGACACATATAGGCCTTTTGTAACCTAGCACCTCGCCCTTTGCGATTTAGAACATAAAAGGGACCAGCAAAGTCCAACCCGACGGAAATAAAGGGAAATCCCGGGTCTATACGCTGTGCGGGTAAATCCCCCATTTTTGGTTGCAAGACTTTACCCTGCACTCGCTTACACCGAACACAACGATGTACAGTTTGACGAGCAAGTCGACGTCCGTTGATAGGCCATACCGTCTGGCGAATAGACGCCAGCAGCAACTGAGGCCCAGCATGTAAATTTTTTAAATGTTCCCGCTCAAACAGGAGCTTAGTCAGATGGTGGGATGAATCGAGAACGATGGGATGTTTCATATCATGCGGGTATATTGAAGCGTTAATTCGGCCACCGACTCTTATCAAATCGTGGTCGTCCAAAAATGGAGACAAAGAAAGCAACTTAGAATTATGTTTTAGCGGAATGTCTTTAGATAAATGTTTATATTCTAACAAAAAAGACTCCTTCTGAGCAACAGAATATAAATAATGTAATGACTTGTTCAATTCTTCTACTCTTAAATAACCATATTGTTTATTGTTTGGATTTCGTAAATTATTTGAAAATCTTATGACATAAGCGTATGTTCTTTGGAGTTTGGTAAATTTAGAAAATTTTGTAAAATTCACTATTGGATCAGATATAGATAAAGGAACTGACTTTATTTCGGGTAAATCCTGACAGACAGGTAGAGGCATGGTGGGCCACTCAGTCTCATTGCAATTCAGAAATTTAGGACCCGACCACCACATCTCGAGATCCCGGAGTTTACTGGCATTTACGCCTCTAGATATCATATCTGCAGGATTTAAGTCAGTTGGCACATAACGCCAAGAACAATTGCCTGCTATCTTGAGGATTTCCCCAACCCGATTAGCCACAAATGTCTTCAATTTACTTGAGTCACTCTTTAGCCAGGACAGTACGATACTAGAATCGCACCAATGTACGATACGAGATGGCTTGAATCTTATAGAGTCAACAACGCTTTTAGAGAGCCTGGCAGCAAGCAGGGCAGCGCAAAGTTCCAAGCGTGGTATAGTTACGGGTTTTATAGGGCTTACTTTAGATTTAGCGCATAGCAGTTTTATGGTGACATCATTGTTAGGAGTAATAGATTTTATGTATACACAGGCACCGTAGGCGCTCTGTGATGCGTCACTAAAAACGTGCATTTCTATATTTTTAGGGAACTCACCTAACACTTTTCTTGGAATTTGTAACGTAGAGAGAAAATGTAAATTACAAGCAAACTCCTTCCAGGCTTCTTTTATATGTTGAGGCACTGGCTCATCCCAATCAACCTTAGCCTGCCACAGCTTTTGTAGCATAATTTTAGGCTGTATTATGCAAGGGCTCAATAAACCAAGGGGGTCAAAATTTTAAAAGAATTTGATAGTATAAATCTTTTAGTAATTTTGTCATTTTCACCACCCTGGGATGGTATTTTAAACGGAAAATGTAAAACATCAGTGGCAGGATTCCACCCCAGGCCGAGAGTGCTGGTAGATTCACTGAGATAAAGAGACTCATTATTATCCGATAATATTTGATTTAGTAATTGTGGGGCGTTTGTCTTAAACTTACGTAATGTGAAACAAGCTGATTTTAGAGCACTGTTAACTGAATTTAGAATATGTTGGAGCTTCAATTCATCGTCGCAACCGGTTATTAAATCGTCGACATAAAAATCTTGCTGAATTATATCTTTGATTAATGGATCCTGACACTCTTCTCCCACCTGCCTGAGACATCTCGTACTTAAATAACTCGCACTTGCGGTGCCGTAAGTGAGAGTATTTAGTTGTAGAGTTTTTAGTGGCAAAGACTCTTCTTCCCTCCACAAAATGAGTTGCAAGTTTCGGTCTTTATCGGAGACAAGCACTTGTCGATAAAATTTATCGATGTCACCGGTAAGAATGTACTGATACTGGCGAGCTCGAATCAAAATAGAAAAAAGAGAGTCTTGAACATGTGGGCCTTTTAGCAGAATGTCATTTAATGAGTAACCTGAGGAGGTGGGTTCTGAGCCGTTAAACACTACACGCAATTTAGTGGATTCGCTGCATTCTTTTAGTACAGCGTGATGACAGAGAAAGTATGCAGTTTCAGGCTTAGCAATGGATGATTCAGATGAATGCCCTAACGTGGCGTATTCGCGTATAAAATCTACGTATTTAGATTTTAGGTCAGGATTTTTCCTAAAACGTTTTTCTAAGTATAAAAAACGTTTCTTTGACAGATCATATGATTCTCCTAAACAATCTGGTGAGTTCTTTAAAGGCAATTCTACACAAAATCTGCCGGACTCTAACCTACTATGTGTAGAATTAAAATGATTTTCACAAGCCTGATCTTCTGTACTTAAATGATTCTTCTGCGGTAACTCTTCAAGAGACCAAAATTTTGTAAGAATCTCGTCCAAATCATCAATTTCAGCACTATTTGAAATAATTGCATGATTGCAATGTATGTTTTTTGGGGGTTTGAGTTTAGAAGCATTTATAGGGCCGGCTATCAACCAGCCGAATTTGGATGATCTAAGTTTAGGATAGTTGGGACCTATTGAACGCTGCTCGCATCCAAGGATATCCCAAAACAAGTCAGCACCGATAATAATTTCTGTTGGGGACACCTGATTAAACAGAGGGTCAGCTAGTTTAATATTCTTTGGTATTTTTAATTTTGTGATGTCAATCGGAGACTTTGGCAATTCTCCTGTCAATTCATCAAGGACAAAACAAGACAAAGTAACGCTGTACTGCGTATTTATTGAATTTATTTGAGTGATACAAGTCTCTGTTACTCTATGATTTGAAATGTTACCGATTCCTACAACATTAACAACATCAACAGGATTGGGTTTTAGACCTAACCTTTTTTCCAAGGATTTAGTTATGAAGGACGACTGACTTCCGCAATCTAACAATGCACGTACCTTTTCTACCTGATTCGAGGTTGGATTTTTGACTTCAATTAAAGCAGTGGATAAAATAACCTGATTAGATGTTGCCTCAGTGTTAACCTCTTTAGTGAAGTTAACAACCATGTTTTGTTCACTAGCCGAATCATGCAGAATGGTGTTGTGTGCCTTGTTGCACTGTCGACATGGTCCCATGCGGCAATCGCTCACTGGGTGCCCCTGCCTAAGACAATTCACACATAATTTATACTTAGTTACATCAGCCATTCTGTCTTTCAGGTTTTTAGCCTTAAACACTGAACAGTCATAAATTTTATGATTACCGTTACAGATTATGCACATATAAACACTAGTGTTTTGTTTAGATGTGACGAATGACTTTGTCTGATTATAGGAATAACTGAATCGTCTTTGATTATTATTGAATCGTTGTTGATTATTAGATGACGATGACGCCTGACCCGGTAAATTTTGTTTACTATAATTTTGGTTACCAGATGATTGTTTTGCAACACTATTTTCATTTTTGGCGGCACGACTTAACGCTTCAAGTACGTCCGCTCGATCCGTAATAAATTTATGAAAAAATTCCAACGTGGGCAAATCATCAAGACTATTTCGTGCTTCCTCCCATTTCTCAAGTGTACCACTATCCAATTTTGAAGAAAGCATATAAATAATCAACATATCCTAATGTTGGGTGGGCTGGCCTAAGCTAGTCAAAGCGCGCAAATTTTTTGTTACCCTGTCTACAAGAAAACGCAAGTTCTTTTCATTCTCGCGGGCGATCGGTTGAATATTAAATAATGCCTTAAGGTGATGAGTTACTAACAATCGTTTATTATCATACCGCTCGCGCAACAAACTCCAAGCAGTATCGTAATTGTCAGATGATAATTCTAAATTCGAAACAATTCTTGCTGCTTCACCGAGATACGATACATTCGAGATACGAGATCAAGTAATGAAATTTTTGAATCGAGGAAATGCGTTCATTTTTGTGTACGAGAGATGTAAATGTATCGCGAAAATCCAACCAGCGGAAGTAAGCACCATCGAATTTCGCTATTTGAATCTGGGGCAACTTAATACCTGGATCCTGATGATCGTGACCGCAATGAAAGTGAGAATCACGCCTTTCTTCAGTATTTTGTTTATTTTGACTCATCACATCTTTAGCCAACGCAATAAGACGGATGAACTCAAGTTTAATGACGTCACGTTCATCAATCTCCGCATCGATATTTTCAGAATTCAGAATCTCTATCTCACTTTGCACCTCTTCAAATTTAGAAGACAATATTTCATTTTTTCCGAGCTTTAGCGCTAGTTCCACGTACTTTACGGGTTCAATTTCTTTATTTTTTCCTACGAATTCATCCATGTATTTCTTGAATTTTGTAATTTGACCCTTTATCGAGCTTCTTCTAATTGTTAAAGCCTTTAAAGTATCGGGTTTTTGTGCCATTTTTGTTTCCCGTTGCATACGCAAATTAATAAAATCAATTTAATAAATGCAAGCTCGACAAACGGCAAACTACGTTAAAGATAATTAAATAATATTCTCACGCTCCTTATCTGACGAAGCCTTATAGGAAACCGGATACTAGACCGGCCGAGCATGCACAGATGATCAGCTGATAGCACTATGATGACCAGCTGTGCGAGGCGGGGACGGTGCCGCGGCTGCGCGGCGTCGCGCGTCGTCCGCTCCTTAGTTCTAGGCACACGTTTCCTGGAAATTACGGCCAAATAACATTTACTTAAGCACGTATAAAACAACGACAGAACATGTAACCTGCTATTGAGTTTTTTTTTTTTTAGGAGACTAATAGGATACCTTAGTTTGTGTGATAAGTACTTAGCTATGTGTGTTACGATCTGCTGCGTATTTTAATAGGTAATGATTTGCTATCAGAACAATAAACAAGAACGTTAATTAACTTAAATAAAACATCTATTAATTTAGTTAATCACAAAACAAATTTTGATGATGAATTTAGTTAGTTTTTTATTTTTTATTAAGTAAGTATATCGTTTTAAATAATTTACGTAGGTATGTAATTAAACTATACTACACTAAACTACTATATTTTAATCACTGTTAAATGTTTTCCTAAGACTTTATTATAACTATGCTATTGTAGGTAGGTGATTTTAGATAATTTATTGGAATTTAGCTCGAGTTTACTTGTTAGGTATGTTGTTTTACTAGTTATAACAAATAAAATATGAAATTATTTTGATTAATTTAGATGGATGAAAACACTAGAGAAGGAGTTTAGAGGGAAAGCAAGGATGGCACTTATCTTTATTGTCTTGTTCTCTTGCGGTGTGAAGCTTTAGGTAAACCACTTGACCAACGTGACACAAGATCCAAGCAGCTAGCCCGTACAGCCTCCTTCTAGAATTCCACCTGACGGTCACTGGTCTCTTTAAGCACGTAGACTTTCAGCAACATTCAGTCGTAATAGTTTTTGCCTTTCTATTAAATTGTTTGAAGTATTGAGGTTTTAGCTGGTTCCTTACAACGCAGTAAATGATTCCTCTTGCAGTTTTCGAATGCCAGTGGATTATATCACCAAGAATACTGCGCTGCGTCAACACCGAAACTTCGTAGATAGATTGGATTTTGCTCCACTTTTGTTCAAATGTACTGTCTGGTCGCCATTGATTAATCTTTGGCGGATTAATTGGTGTTTTGGTGGTTTTTGCAAATTAAAAAGAGATATTTGGAACCAAAACACTATATTTTAAGAAAAGTACAATTTTGTATGTAAAAACGATCTAATTTTTAGAATGATATATAAAAATATACGGTAGTCGCAACTAAATGATGACAGCTAAAAGAATTAATTTTGGTGTGGGTAGAAACGGTGAAAATAAAATTATGGAACTATGTTTATATTAGCAGGCGCCTTTACACGTATGTATGTAATATTGATAAAAATGCGTAATATTAATATATGTTAGTCTATGTGGGCTTCTAAACAAATTTACCAAATTTTATGAGTGTATGTATGTATGTATGTATGTTTGTATGTAGGTATGTATGTATGTATGTATGTATGTATGTATGTATGTATGTATGTATGTATGTAGGTTTGTCCACGGATTTCTCAGAAACTACAAGTCCGATTTTGAAAATTCTTTTTGCAATAGCTAGAGTATTTTTCAACTTACGGTAGAGTACAAGTTTCATCAAAATCGGTCTAGTAGTTTAAGAGATATAAACTTTTTATGTTTTCAGTAAGTTATTGTAACGTAGACGTTCGAGTTGCGTGATAGTGCTGATAGCTATTTTTAACCGGCTTCAAAAAGAAGGTTCTCTATTCGACGCGTATGTATGTAATATTGATAAAAATGCGTAATATTAATATATGTTAGTCTATGTGGGCTTCTAAACAAATTTACCAAATTTTATGAGTGTATGTATGTATGTATGTATGTAGGTATGTATGTATGTATGTAGGTTTGTCCACGGATTTCTCAGAAACTACAAGTCCGATTTTGAAAATTCTTTTTGCAATAGTTAGAATATTTTTCAACTTAGGGTAGAGTACAAGTTTCATCAAAATCGGTCCAGTAGTTTAAGAGATATAAACTTTTTATGTTTTCAGTAAGTTACTGTAACGTAGACGTTCGAGTTGCGTGATAGTGCTGATACCTATTTTGGTAAAATAAGTCACTGAAAAGTGTTAAATAAACTATTTAAAAAAAAATAAAAACCGACTTCAAAGTAAATTATCTAAAAAGCATAAAATAACGAAAATATATTGAAGTCGGTGTCAGCTGGTGCTAGTGTTAGTTAACATGATGTGCTAGCACCGACTTCAATATATTTTCGTTATTTTATGCTTTTTAGATAATTTACTTTGAAGTCGGTTTTTATTTTTTTTAAAATACTTTTGGTAAAAAAAGTCACTAAAAAGTGTTAAATAAACTATTTAAAAAAAAATAAAAACCGACTTCAAAGTAAATTATCTAAAAAGCATAAAATAACGAAAATATATTGAAGTCGGTGCTAGCACATCATGTTAACTAGCACCAGCTGACACCGACTTCAATATATTTTCGTTATTTTATGCTTTTTAGATAATTTACTTTGAAGTCGGTTTTATTTTTTTTAAATAGTTTATTTAACACTTTTTAGTGTCTTTCATTTTACCAAGATAGGTCAGCACTATCACGCAACTCGAACGTCTACGTTACAGTAACTTACTGAAAACATAAAAACTTTATATCTCTTAAACTACTGGACCGATTTTCATGAAACTTGTACTCTACCCTAAGTTGAAAAATACTCTAGCTATTGCAAAAAGAATTTTCAAAATCGGACTTGTAGTTTCTGAGAAATCCGTGGACAAACCTACATACATACATACACTCATAAAATTTGGTAAATTTGTTTAGAAGCCCACATAGACTAACATATATTAATATTACGCATTTTTAATAATATTACATACATACGCGTCGAATAGAGAACCTTCTTTTTGAAGCCGGTTAAAAAGCATAAAATAACGAAAATATATTGAAGTCGGTGTCAGCTGGTGCTAGTGTTAGTCAACATGATGTGCTAGCACCGACTTCAATATATTTTCGTTATTTTATGCTTTTTAGATAATTTACTTTGAAGTCGGTTTTTATTTTTTATTAAATAGTTTTTTAAATATTGTTTCCACTAATGTTTTATTTTATTTACGCGAATGCTAAATATTGAAATCAAACTACTTTTACGGATTTAATCGTGGTTTATTTTAGCTTTTACTATCCCGACATTTCAAATGCTTTGCATCACCCATGGTTACGGGAGGACTGAGATGTTGTACGTCGATTTGCACAATTATGCCAGTGTATCCTCAGGTCTTCTTAGTTATTATTGTTGATCCGATCTTCGGACGATCGATTTCAATATTATTCACACTTTTAATAACTCTGATATAATAGGTATCAAGTATATAGCCTGTATTTTTGTGTAAGCTATCATAGCTCCCATTTTTAAATATTTACTTCTATATTTAAAAGATAGTTACTTACTGTACTTATTTTGCAATAAAAAACTTATAAGGTTGTTAAGTGGAAACCATTTGGTAACCCCATTGATAGATGCCCTTAGCGGTAGATTCTTGTATGCAATACATAAAATATGTCGTGTGGCTGTAGGAATAAAATATTTTTTGGAACTCAATTGAACGCTTTTAGGGGTTAACGTGGACAGACGACATTGAGCGCATCGCAGGTAACCGGTGGATGCAAGTAGCCAATTGTCGGTCATTGTGGCGTTCAAAGGGGGAGGCCTATGTTCAGCAGTGGACGTCTTCCGGCTGGTGATGATGATGATGATGAGGGGTTAACTTAAAAAAAAATACATGGATTACTTAAATATGACGAATGTATCCGCGAAGTGTCATCAGTGCAGCATGAATTTTTTTTTCGCGTTTGATACTCAAAAACCGCGCTAAAACCCCCGTTAAGGTTTAATTTACAAAACAAATGTGTTAGACGTGTTTCTGAGTTTTTTCATGAGTACACTGACAAAGTTTCGTGTCTTTGAATTTTTTTTTATATACATACTTTGATACTTACCTCATTTGTCCCACGGGTTGATTTTCGAATAAAACATCTTTATCCGGTGCTTATGAAATTTTCATGAAATCATTACAATAAACCACCAATAAATAAAATAAGTCTTGTGACCGTAGGGTAAAAAAAAAACATAATTTGGATCCCAATTAATCCCTATTGTCAATTTAAAAAAAATATTGCAATTCTTTAATTTTATGAATGCATCCGCAGTGTCATCAGTGCAGCATGATGTTTTTTCTGCATTCATACTCAAAAACCGTGCTAAAACCCCGTCAAGAGTTGATTTTCAAAACAAATGTGTCAGTCTTGTTTCTCAACTCCTTTTGATGACAAAGTTTTGTGTCCGTCTAATGAAAAATATATTTTTGCAAACTTTGATATAGGGTATCAAAGTTTTGACCCCCTTAAGGGTTGATTTCCGAAAAATGCTGAAAATTTGTTTGGTGTTATGTTGAGTTTATTTAATGAGTTTTGTGACTGTAGCAGCATTATAGCTAAAATGAAAATCCTTGTTCATGCAAACTTTGCAACCTCATAAAATTACCTTAGAGATTGTTTATTGAAGAATGACTGAAATAAGTTTCTTAGATTATTGTGTGCAATGCATAAAATAAGTCCTGTGACTGTAGGACAAAAAAAAACATTTTTTGGACCCAATTGGACCCTTTTAGGGGTTGATTTTCAAAATAGATTACTCTAACTTGATGAATTTATTCACAAAGTTTCATCAGTGCAGCATGATTTTCTTTCCGCGTTTGATACTCAAAAACCATGCTTAAACAAACCCCTTCAAGGGTTGATTAAAAAAAATGAGATACACGTGTTTTTTTATCAGTACACTGATAAAGTTTCGTGTCCATGCGATGAATAATTGTTTTTTCATAATAACTTTGATACCCCATTTGTTTTTTTTTTCATTTCTTTTGTTTAGTATGTTGATAAAATTTCGTGTTGGTGTGGTGAAAAAAAATGTTTTCCATACAAACTTTGAGACCCCACTTGACCCACTTAGGGGTTGATTATCGAAAAATGCTAAAAATTAGTTCAATTTTTGTATTGAGTTTCTTTACCGAGTTTCGTTACTCTAGTTGTATTATAGAATTAAATGGGAATCGTTCAACGTGTAAACTTTCCAACCCCATTCAATGACCATAGCGGTTGTTTTTTGCAAAATGCCGGAAATAGGTTTCTTAGATTCTTGTGTGCAATACTTCAATTAAGTCTTATGACTGTTGGTCGAAAAACATTTTTGGAACCCAATTGGACCCCAGAGACAGAGGTGATTTTCAAAAAATGATTGATTATTCAATAATTGCTTTACTTTGATAAATGTATTCGCAAAGTTTCATCAATGCAGCATGATGTTTTTTTCCGCGTTTCATACTCAAAAACTATGATAACACCCCTTTACGGGTCGAATTTGAAAACGTTGTTATACACGTGTTTCTTAATTTCTTTGGCTTAGTATATTGACAAAATTTCATATCCGTCTGATGAAAAGCAATTTTTTTTCCGTAATAACTTTGGGAGCCCATTTGACCCACTTAGGAGTAGATTTTACAAAAATGCTCAAGATTAGTTTGTTCAATAGTTGTGTTGAGTTTATTTACTGAGTTTTGTTACTCTAGCTGCATCATAGCATGAAATGGAAATCCTTTCTTTTGCAAACTTCCCAACCCTTTGATATGACCTTAGGGGTAGTTTTTCGAAAAATGCCGGAAATAAGTTTCTTAGATTGTTTTTTACATTATATAAACTAAAAAACCATGATAAAATCCCTATAATAGTCGATTTTCATAAAGCGTGATACACGTGTTTCTTTATTTCTTTTGTTTAGTACACTGACAAAGTTTCATGTCCGTGTGATGAAAAATTTTTTTTTTTCATACAAACTGTGGGAGCCCTTTTTTTTTTTTTTTTGGAATGATAGACGCTGTTAACCGCAGATGGCTATTGCAGCTTCACCGGACAATAGGAGGCGAGCGCTTGAAGCGCTCTAGCCTTTACGGCAGAAGTAGCGACGAGCACAAGGGCACCTCAGGGAGGCACGGCCTCGGCTTGGGCTGTCGCTTAAGAGAGGGCTGAGTTTACCACCGGTTCACAACGCGCCCCCACTGAGAAGAACCGGCAAGAAACTCAGTGGGGTGATGCACGTCGTTGCGGTCGCATACGTACGACCCTTCGGCCACGCCGGCGAGACCGGTGTCTGATAGCTAGTGTAGCATACGGTTGTCGGGGAGGGGTCGGCGCATCCCGGTCCAATAGGACCGTCATGGGGTCAGGAGGGTCGAGCAGTACGTGCCGTGGTCTGCGGCGCGAGTCAGAAGGACTAGCGGCGTAATCGGCGGCGGCGCGGATTAAACTGTTCGCGTGACGGGACGCGGATTCAAAGTAGCGTTTCGACGCTTCTTTGAGGAACTTACGAAGGGGATCTAATTTGAAATCGGAATGCAGATCTACGTTCCGCATGTACCACGGGGCACCGATGGCGCGACGGAGGAAACGATTCTGGATAACCTGGAGGCTATCGATACGGGTGCGGGCGGCGTGTGCGAAAACTACACTCGCGTAAGTCATGATAGGGCGAATGCAAGCTTTGTATAATGTCAACTTATTTCTAAGCGACATTTTACTCCGCTTGCAGAGAAGGGGATACAGGCGACCTAATACGAAAGCCGCTCGATTGCGGACGGACCTAATGTGCGGGCCGAAAGTCATGCGGGAGTCCAAGGTGACTCCGAGGTACTTAACCTTCCTAGTCCAAGGGATAGGGCGATTGAATAGGGATATTGGGACTAGTCGTCTGTTGGGCCGAAGGCTCCGCGCGGAGAACATATTGGCGGGTCCCCGGGAGAAGACCACCGCGGCACTCTTCTCCGGGTTCACCTCTATGCGCCACGTACGGAACAATTGACCCAGGGCGTCGACTGCGGCTTGAAGAGCACGCGTCAAATAGGACATGTTCCTATGGGAATAATAGAGAGCGGTGTCATCCGCGTAAAGGGCGAGTTGGACTCTGCTCGAACGAGGAATGTCGTTCGTGAACAGGCTGAACAAGAGGGGAGAGAGCACGGAGCCCTGAGGGACTCCGGCCTGTATAGGATGGGGTGAAGAAAACGTACCTTCGACCCGGTATCGAAAGGTACGATTCGAGAGAAAGTCTCGTATGATGAGTACGAGCCTATCGGGGACTCCTAACTGGAAGAGCTTGTATATCAAGCCGTTGTGCCAGACCTTGTCGAAGGCCTTGGCAACATCGAAGAATAGGGCGCCTGTGTAGACGGGCTTGGGCTGGTTGAGCCCGGTCAGGATGTGCTCCGTGAGGCGGTGCACCTGGTGGACGCAAGAGTGTCTGGTTCGAAAGCCAAACTGCTCGACAATAAGGATATTATTAGAACTGACAAAGTCTTTGAGTCTCGCTAATAGCAAGCGTTCATAGAGTTTGCCGAGAGACTTGAGAAGACTGATAGGCCGGTAGCTCGCAGGGCTGCTGCGAGGCTTACCCGGCTTAGGGATACCTACTACATCCGCATCTTTCCATTCGGCAGGAAAGACGCAGTGGGACATGGCTGCGTTGAAGATAGTCACTAAAAGACATATCAGATGGACAGGGAGAACCTTGAGAACACGATTGGAGATGCCGTCGGAGCCCGGTGCTTTCTTCGGCTTAAGGCCTTTGATCAGGTCTTCCACCTCGGTTTGCGTGACCGGGGAGAGGGATTCGGTGGGAGGGAGTGAGGACCTGCGCTCTACTTCCCTATCCACAAGATCGAGATGCGCCGGGTCGACGGGAGCGGAGCTGGGTGTGCACTGACTCTCTAGAGAGTCAGCGAGAACCTCAGCCTTCTCGTCGTCCTCCATTTGACCCACTTAGGTATGGAATTTCGAAAAATCCGTTCTTATTGTTTACCTAGACTATTTGAATAATGTTGGTTCCAAATTTCAAGATTGTACGTTATATGGTTTTTGCTGTATCGTGATTCCTAGAAAACACCCTGCTCTTTTATTAATTTAGATAGATGTACAAAAACCGTACCTATGCAATAAATTAATAGACAATTAATTATTATTATTATAGAAAATTAGCAATGTTATTTGAAGAATAAATATTATTCCGCATATTCATTACATGCTCGAAAATTAATAAGTTAGTCAGTAGAAATGGTTTCTGTAATGTTGTAACGGACATTATTTGAAATCTTATAATTTTTTTTTCGGTTCGTTGTCACTTACACCCTTTATAAAGTATAGCTAAGTGTGCGGTCGCTCGAATATTAGTACCTGTAGAAAATATCTCGTCTGGGCCGCAAGCTATATTTTAATTATTATATGTGATGATCATGTTTCCCAATTTCGTGCTAAGCTCAAGTGGCTTCCTAATCGTCTTCGTCGGAATACGCACATCCTGTCTCTTCTTTATAATATACCATTGAATTCTTTTTATCCGCGTTAAATAAAGGAACGTTTTGTTTTTCTCGGCAATGATTCCCACAGTTTGAGGTCATCAGAAAATCTCACTCCTATGTTCCCTTCTCATAAAAGTTCGTTTTACAGTAATTCATTTACAGTAGAAGCAGTTCGTCTGTGGAACGCCTTACCGGTCACAGTTAGACATGCACCATCTCTGCCTATTTTTAAAGATCGTTTGTAAACATTTTATTTGTCCCAATGTTATTATATTGATATTAGCCGGCTGCATTTATTTATTATTCTTGGTTATTTATATGATTTTATATCAAATTTATACTCGTAACATGTATTGTATTATACTAATATATATTTTATTTTGCTGTTATGTATTTTATTGTGTGTAGTTATGTATTTTTAACACGCTTTTATTAGCTGGACCTGTATGTATGTATGTGTGTGATGGCAATGGAATCTTGCGATGCAATTTTGACCCACTTCTACACGTCCAAATCATTTGAAATTTTGCAAATCTATCAAGGACCGGTGACAATACAATAATATGGTATCAGCGAGCTGATCTGATGATGGGGCTCGAAGGTGGATAAGGGAACCCTTAGTTGGTTACTAGTAAACTAATCGAGTTTGGGCTCATTTGCTTTGTTTTAAAGAGTTCTTTTATATTTGACCATTAATGGGGACCTGGTGATGGAATTGGAAGGTGGATAAAGGAACTCTTGAATGGCTACTAGTAAACTAATCGATTTTGGGCTCATTTGATTTGTTTTAAAGAGTTATTTTCAATTTGCCCAATAATGAGGACCTGATTATGGAACTGAAAGGTGGTTGACGGAACCCTGGAATGACTACTAGTAAACATAACGAGTTTGGGCTCATTTGATTTGATTTAGACAGTTCTTTTCACCTTGTCCAATAATCAGAACCTGATGATGGACAGCAAGGTGGGTGACAGAACCCTGGAACGGCTACTAGTAAACCCACCGAGTTTTGGCTCATTTGATTCGTATTAAAAAAATCTAGGTATTTACTTTGCCCAATAATGAGGGTTGATGATGGAACTGAAAGGTTGTTGACGTAACCCTGGAATGATTACTAGTAAACCCATCGAGCTTGGACTCATTTGATTTGTATTAGATTTACTTTGCCTAATAACATGGACTTGTTGATGGACCCGGAAGGTTGGTAACGGAACCCTTGAATACTACTTGTGAAGCTATTGACTTTTAGCATACTTTCGACTGTTTAAAGGGTGCTTTCTTAAACTTCGCAAACTTATTGAGATTTTTTTTTTTTTTTTTTTTTTTTTTTTTTTTTGTGTAGGAGTAGTGCTGTGGGCCGCAGATGGCCATTACAGCTTCACCGGACGAGAGGGCGAGCGCTTTGAGCGCTCCAGCCCGGAAAGGTAGCGACTAGCTCAAGGGCACCTCAGGGAGGCACGGCCTCGGCTTGGGCTGCCGCTTAGAGAGTGTGAGTTTACCACCGGTTCACAACGCGCCCCCGCTGAGAAGAACCGGCAAGAAACTCAGCGAGGGGATGCATGTCGAGGTCGCATGTGTACGATCCTTCGGCCTCGCCGGCGAGACCGGTGTCTGTGTGTTGATGATGTGTGTACGACTCGTGACGTCGTTGTCGGTGTTGGTGTTGGTGTTGTGTCATGGTCCAGGAGGACGGACATCGGGTCGGGTGGGTCGAGCAGTACATGCCGCGGACGGCGGCGATGTACGGTAGGTCGACGATCTGAGGGACCGGGAACAGGGTCAGGGTCGGGGATATAGTCGGCAGCGGCGCCGATGAGCGGGTTCGGGTGGACGCAAGCTTTTTCAAAGTAATGTTCGGACATTTCCTTGAAAAATTTGCGGATAGGGACTAGACCGAAGTCGGAATGAAGGTCGACATTCCGCATGTACCACGGGGCACCGACGGCATGTCGAAGGAATCGGTTTTGAATAACCTGGAGGCTATTGATGTGGGCGGGAGCCGCGTGTGCGAATACGGCACTGGCGTAAGCTAGGATGGGACGGATGCAGGTTTTGTAAAGTGTCAACTTATTCCTAAGCGACAGTTTACTCCGCCTGCAGATCATGGGGTAGAGCCGGCCGAGAACGAAGGCCGCTCGGTTGCGTACTGACCGTATATGCGGTCCAAATGTCATGCGGGAGTCCAGGGTGACGCCTAGATATTTGACCTTTTTGGTCCAAGGGATGGGACGCCCATAGAGGGTGATCTGACCTAATCGACTACTGGGATGGCCCGCAGTGTGAGATCTGGTGCTCCGGGAGAAGAGCACCGCGGCGCTCTTTTCCGGGTTCACCGCGATCAGCCACTTTTGGAACCATTCGCCTAGGGCGTTGACGGCGACTTGAAGAGTGCGCGTCAAGAAAGCCTTATTTCTGTGTGAGAAATAAAGTGCGGTGTCGTCCGCATAAAGGGCTAGTTGCACCCTGTCCGAACGAGGGATGTCGTTCGTGAACAGGCTGAACAGGAGTGGGGAGAGCACAGAGCCTTGAGGGACTCCGGCCTGAATAGGGTGGGAAGTGGATCGCGCACCTTCGACTCGATATCGAAAAGTACGATTCCTGAGAAAATCTCGTATGATGAGGACCAGACGGTCTGGCACGCCCATGAGGTAGAGCTTGTGAAGCAAGCCATTGTGCCAGACCTTATCGAATGCCTTAGCGACATCGAAGAATAAGGCTCCGGTGTATATGGGTCTGGGCTGGTTGAGCCCGGAGAGGACGTGCTCCGTGATGCGGTGCACTTGATGGACGCAAGAGTGTCCAGCTCGAAAGCCGAACTGCTCGTGAATGAGTATGCCCTTCGAGATGACAAATTCTTTGAGTCTTGCGAGAAGCAAGCGCTCGTAGAGTTTGCCCAGGGCGCTAAGGAGACTTATGGGGCGGTAGCTCGTGGGATCGTCACGTGGCTTACCGGGTTTGTGAATGCCGATGACGTCTGCTTCTTTCCACTCCGAAGGGAATATAGCGTGCGTCATGGCGGCATTGAAGATGGCTACCAAGAGGTAGATCAAGTGGTAGGGAAGGATTTTTAGTACGCGGTTCGAGATGCCGTCAGGGCCGGGGGCTTTCTTAGGCTTAAGGCCTTTGATGAGGTCTTCCACCTCGGAATGGGTGACCGGGGTGAGTGTGTCGGATGGCGGGGCAGAAACCCTGCGCTCTACTTCCCTATCTACGTGATCGCGATGGGGTGGGTCGGAAACTGAGACACTAGGAGAGCATTGTCTCTCTAGAGAGTCTGCGAGGACCTCGGCTTTTTCCTCGTCGTCGAAAGCTGGTGGGGCGCCTGAAGGGCGGGTCAGGGGAGGCATGGTGGCTACCGTGTCGGACTTGAGAGCCCTCGCTTGCCGCCAGTAGGCTTGGTGAGAGGGAGTGATACCCTCGAGAAAACCGTCCCACCGGTCCCCCCGGAGTTCCGCGATGCGGTTCTTTACGTCCCTCTGTAAAGCGCGCATGCGGATCCGGTTGGCTGCGGTGGGGTAGGAGTCGTGAGCGCGGATAGCCGCGTTTTTGGCTCGGACCAATTCTTTGACGTCGGCCGGCAGTTTGAAGCGTTGGACATAAGGGTCCACCGCTTCAACCTGCCGGGAAGATTGGCTGATGGCCGATTGGAGGTTGTCAGTGAAAGCACTGACGGCTTGTTCGGTGTCCTGAGGGGACGAGAGGTGGACTGGGATACGAGAGAGCTGTGGCGTGTCGGCATTGGCCAAGCAGGTGCTCAGCCGCTGCCAGTCCACCACAGTCTTCATGACTGGTTCCGGTGAGGGAGGTGGTCCGAGCTCCATGAGAACGGGACGGTGGTCGGAGTCTAGTTCATGGAGCACTTCTAAGGAGCGCAGCCGAAGCGTTACGTTCTTCAGAAGTGCCATGTCTAGGATATCGGGACGGTAGCCGATGCTGACGGGAAAATGGGTGGGACGCATTGGAGCAATGATCTCAAAATCGAGAGTGTCGACTAGAGCGTCGAGGCGCACGCCGTTATAATTGGTGGTGTGACAGTTCCACCTAACGTGTTTGCAATTGAAGTCGCCGCCAAGGATGACGGCGCTATCCATGTCAAGAAGTGCTTCGATGTCACTTCTGAGAAGTTGCTTGTCTGGTGGAAGGTACACCGAGACGAGAGTGACAGGGGGATGACCCGAGAGAGAGAGGCGGCAAGCCGAGGCCTCGATATTGGTGAGCGCAGGGGCATCGAGTGGAATGCAGTGCAAGGATTTCCTATAATAGATGACAGTGCCGCCTCCGCGGGAGGCAGTTCTGTCATTTCGCACGAGATGGTAGTTGGCGATGTTGGGACTCCTATGAGCGGGTTTGAGGAATGTCTCTTGCACTAGCATGACATCAACTTGGTGATCCCTAAGGAATTCACTAACTTGATCGCGTTGAGGGGAGAGGCCATGGGCGTTGAAAAACGCCAGGCACAAGGAGAGGGGCCTTATTGAGATACTTACGCGTAATATCTCATCATCATCACCAGCCAAAAGACGTCCACAGCTAAACAAATGCCTGCCCCTTAGAAGGTAGGGGTTGCCATAATCACCACCCTTGGCAGGCAGCTTGGGGATTGCAGTATAGGTGGTAGGTAATCCAATAGAAGAAGCTGCTGCCCGTCCTCTTGTTTTCCCTTAGTCAGCTCTTTCGGTCACCCAACGGGAGGAGATGGGAGGGTGCTATTCTTACCCGGACACCCTACGCCGTAATATCTACTCCAATAAAAATATGTTTTGCCCCTACCTGCCTATGATTCAAGTTACGAACAAATCAAATTGGCTAATTTTATCCGTAGTTTAGACTAATATTTCTAAGACTAAAAAGTATAAAATAAATTAATAGTTTAAAAAACTAAAAATACACGCTTTTTTATGGAATACTGCACTAAAAAGCAATAAAGAAATTATCGAAACCGTTCTTTCTTTCTACCCGTGTTTGTAATTTATAGATTATATTTATGTGTAGAAGCGTGGGGCGCCTTTTCTGAATAACAGCCTAACATTTCTGTCAAATTTCAAGTACGCTAAGTAATTGTATTCACATGACGATAATTTGTAATCATTTACAGAGAAAAAGCACCCCACGCTTTTACACATAAATAAAATCTATAAATTACAAACACGGGGTAGAAAGAAAGAACGGTTTCAATAATTTATTTATTGCTTTTTAGTGCAGTGTTCCATAAAAAAGCGTATATTTTTAGTTTTTTAAACTATTAATGGTTTTTATGAACAACCCCGTCTTGCAATTCACAGTTTCTCTCCATCCAAAGGTTGCCTGGTAGAGACTTTTAGTGATATGGCCGCCCATTGTTTCATTCTATTTTACTGTTCATATTTATTATTTTTTTGTGTTTTTCTTGAATGGTGGAACAATAAAGTATACGTGGAACAATAAGTATATCTATCTATTTATATAACTAGGTCTGTGACGGACTTCAGAGTCTTCTGCTTGATATTATTCTCCTACCGGAGTACCTACCTAGTCTTTGGAAACGATACACTCAACTTGGACAAACTGTCCAATTAGGTCAGTCCAACTTCGACAGAGAGGTCGCCCGTAGAATCCTACTCGGATGGGTAGCGTTTGGGAAAATGCGTGATATCTTCTCGTTCAAAATACTGCACTGCCTTTTTAACCATGGCATACCTACTGCCAGTGATGACATTTATTATTATGGTACTGTGACATGGTCCGTAACTGCTGACCTTTTAGAGAAGCTCAGAGTTTCAAAACGAGCTATACCTACTCGGAGTTTCTTTGCGCGATAAAATCCGGAATGAGTAAATTCGCCGAAGAAATAAAGTCACCAGCATAGCTCTCAGAATCTGCATGTTAAAGTGACAATGGGCAGGCCACAACGCTTGAAGAACTGATAACCGTTGGGGGAGAAAAGTTCTCGAGTCACGGCCACGAACCGGAAGACGCAGCGTCGCGTCGCAGGCAACCGGTGAATGCAAATAGCCATCGTCGTTCATTGTGGCGGGAAAGCCTATGTTCAGCAGTGGAAGACTTCAGCTAGTGATTATGATACCAAAATATTTACAGACCTATTTCTCGCATCCCATTAATATTTTTGACTTTCGCCGCAAGTGCGTCTGTCTTACTGCCGTACTCACTAACGTCAATTAGTGTTAATTCTCATTCAACCTTTTTTCAAATCTGATAATTCAATTCTTGTAGTCACTTATGCTTTAGTTCCATTATTGATATGGTTTCAAATACAAATACAAATCCTTTATTGCAATAATTATGGTAACAGTGATGGAATATAATAGAAATAGTACAGTACAATTTACCTATGTAGGCATGCAATAGCTTCTATTGACGTTCATTTAATTTCATATCAAAGACTTCTTTAAGATTATAAAAACAATTATCAATTAATAATGTTTTAAGAGTTTTTTTTAAACATTGTCTGTCTTATTAATAAAAATCGCTTATTTTTCTCTTACTCCAAAGCTACATCGGAAGTAGTTAATTCTAGACTAGTCACGGAATAGCTACGTCTTAATAACGGTATTAATAAATACGAAGTAGGTTCGGACTAACAATACAATTCTTACACTGAGACTAAGGTGTATGTTATGGCAACCCACTGAAATTAAAAGTAAAAAAAATGAACAAAATGACTAAAAAGACACTGGCAGTTAGGTAAATTTTGATATTTGACACTTTTATTTGACAATCACAACTTTCACTCTACATTTATCTTACATCATAATATTCTATATTACTCTTACATCATAATATTCTGTATTTCTCTTGTTGAATTCAAGATAGTGGTTTTAGAATTTGTGTTTTTTTATTAGCAGAATATTATCTATAAATCAAGAAAGTATATAACAAGTAGGCCGGGGATCTAGCCTGTTACACACCGTCCCTAACAAGAAACTACAGTGCACCTCAAAAAACGCGTGTAAGAGCAGAAACCACGGTGGGCCTCAAGCACGAGCCGGCGCGTGTAATGCAAGACTTGCTGACAATGCAACCTATCCAAGAACAGAAGGGCTATTGTATGGACGCATCCAGCATGTGTACCGAAAACCAGCTGACGGCGCACAACTAGATCCATTGTATGGACCCATAGCGACGGAATCGGCTCTTCACTTAGCTTCTAACATCGAAGCGGTCACTACATATTTAAATTAGATATTAAAAATGTAATTTAAATTAATAAAAATTAGTTTTAAAATCTGTTCTAAGTTATTTCTGAATCATCCGGCTGTAGCCTACATAACTAGCATAATAGTTTAGTTTATTGAGACAGTTTATTTACCTCTCCACGAGCCCAAGTCCTTTTTGCAGCTAAAACTTTCAAGTGAGGTGGTATAAAGCCTACTGCATCTCCAGCCAAATCATTCTACCATTTCAGTAATGTAATATGCAGTTGAGCGTGTAAATCTATATTTATATTTAAACTCGTCTTCAAGGTCTTCAAAAGGGATATTGCGAGGTTTATACAATTAGGTTATGTTTAGTATATATAATTATCTCAATGGAAGTTAGAAATACAATACAAATCTATGCTTACTCAAACGTTAAACCATGGGGCTCCGCGGAGTAACTTTTACTCCGGGACTACATTTTGATTAGTTTACTCCGTCCTTACTACTAGTTTATTAATACCATAATTGCCTAATCTTTGCGTAAGTCTTGGAGTAAAGTTGTTCTGACGCTAATCATAGTTTATTAATAAGGCTGTGTAAGTTCAATGAAGTTGTGTGTGGTAAATGATTATATATCATTCTTCATCTTCTTTATAATATTATTTTTTATTTATTTTATTTTATTTATTTATTAGTTATTATTATTTTTTAGTACAACTACCCCATCATATCTCAAAGCACGCTTCCAGTTCCTTCACGAGACGCATTCGCGAGCTCTAAGGTCATCAGAAAACCTTAAATTAAATATGCCTTCTCATTCTACAAATTTTTATGAAAAACTTTTTTGTACAGGCTGTGCGCTTATGGAATGACTTACCAATCTCGATAAGGCAAGCTAAATCCCCACATATATTTAAAAATCTTTTGAAAACCTACTATCTTTCTTTATAGTCATTGTTTGTTGCTTTTTAATTGCTGTCTTTATTGTTATTGTTTATTTTTTTTATAAATTTTAGTATAATTATATTTGTATTTATTATTATATTTAGGTCCTATTTATATATTTTGTAGTAAGTACATAGTGCACGTATAAATTTAAGATTTAAGATATAAATATGTATTTAAGATTATATTGGTTTCAATATTGGTATTTATTATTTATAGCTATGTTTTTCTGTTATTTTCTCTTTACTTTCTTTTTTTTTTTTGTTTTATAAGTATCTTAATTGTTGCACTAGCTAACCACCCCACTTTTATGTTTCATTCTGTCTTTTTTCCATCCCAAGGTTGCCTGGAAGAAATTGCGAATAGCGATAAGGCCGCCCTTTGTACATATTTCAGTTTTAAGTGTTTTTATGTGCTTTATTTTATGTGTAGGTAAGTTTGTGTATCAGCAAACAGAACACATAAATCAGAGGGATGATGACAGGGTAAAAAAATCTAATTAAAAAATTCTAGACACGTATTTTTTTATTTAACAAATCAATAAAAACTGCCAAAGATATAGAGTGTCGTCACGCCTCAGTAAAAATTGTATACCGGGGTGACATCACGCTGCATTTCAAAGCACTATATTTTCGTAATTTTTTGTTTAATCGACAAAAAAAAAATACGTGTCCAATATTTTATGATAATCTAAATGACGGACTAAAAAAAAATTTTTGTCATCCAGCCTATTATTTTTGGGAACTCATTGATATAAATAATGAAAAATAAGGGACCTAGAATGCTGCCCTGTGGTACACCAACTGTTATTTCTTTGTATGATGAAATAATATGCTTCATAGTTTTTGAGTTTTCATCGCGATACGTTATTTCAGTTGCTTGCTTCCTATTCGTTAAGTAAGATTATTTTTTTTTTTGCTATAGGTACCTCTCTCCCATATTGTCCATTTGTTTAATTAATATATTATGATTTACGCAGCCAAACGCCTTTCATATGTCCAGAAGTAAAACAGTTGTTGGCATTTTTGTATTTATTGTATCAAGAATACCTTTTAATATTTTAAAGATTGCTAAAGATGTATTTTAAAGATTACTAAGCATGTAGAACATTTTCTCCTAAATTCGCATTGAGCTTCAGTTAGCAATGTATGATATTTGCTATATATTAAAGGCTTTAAGAGTCCCATCGCAATTCTTTTTACTATTTTAGATGCAATTCCATCATTACCTGTGCTTTTATTAGTCTTCAATAACATATAGTTTAATATTTCTTTTTCACCAACTGGTTTCATAAACAAAGAGTTTGATTGACTTGACCCTACTGATTTATATGTTTTTCATTCAAAGGTTCGTAGGTACTTTTGTGTAGTATAAGTTTCTTTGTGTAGTAGAACTACAACATTTAGATAGTCAGTAGGATCCTATAAGTACGAACAAAAAGTAGTAGTTTACGTAACCTACTTTAAATGTATTTTTTAATTGACATCAAAAAAGGAGGCGGTTCTCTAATCGTCGTGACTGTATTTTTAACCGACTTCAAAAAAGGAGGAGGTTCTCAATTCGTCTGTATATATATATTTTTTTTCTATGTATGTTCGCGCATAACTCTGGCAATTATGAACCGATTTGAAAAAATCTTTCTTCCATCCATTCTTTAATCCGTTAATTGGGTCCCATAAAAAAAATATTGCTTAGTAATAAGTAGTTCCTGAAAAAACAAGAATGGTGACTGCGCACTGAGAGCTGCAAGAAAGCCTATATAGATGACGTTTTAGTCGCTCGGACTCGCTCGGTCGGACAAAAATGGTCATAACTCTGGCAAATATTTACCAATTTCAATGATTCTTTTTTTATTCGAAAGAAGAAACCACTGTATTGAATCTGTATGAATTTTATTACAACCGGATAAGAACTTCCTGGAGGACCATGAACGATGTGGAGGAATTTATCTGGTAAAAACCATAAAACTGATGTTCTCCATTACATTGCTCTGACAATTATGAACCGATTTCGATGATTCTTTTTTTATTCGAGAGAGTAAACTACTATGATGTTTCCATGCAAATTTCATTACGACCGGATATTTTTTTCTGAAGAAACATGAATTATGTAAATCTATGTAGACGATAATGTGATCATAACCTACCCAGATAATTTTACGGTTTTCGATGGTTCAATCTTTATATATGAAAATATTACTGAAATGTTTAAAATAAAATCTTTTTAAAAAAAAATTGAACCGACTTCAATATCACTGAAAAGTATAAAATAATTTAAATATTATTGAAGTTGGTGCCAATTATACACAGCAGGTACGCTAAAACCAACTTCTATAATATTTAAATTACACACATCAAAAGTGTCTAGGGATCAAGCATTTTTAAGCGGATTTCTTGAGATTGAGATGTGGCTTTGTAATAAATTTATGATTTTATAAATTTATATGGATCCTTTTTGGTGCATTTCATAATTTGAATCAGGAACTGTGAATCAAATTCGAGTAAAAGATGAAAATCAGCTGTCAATATTTTCCCTATAAAAACATACAACGCATTGAAGACATTATTAGTGCTACTGTTTCCCTACTACTGATTAAAACCAACGTTATTATGGAGCGGCGACGTCATTTAAGCAGGGAAGAAATGCTCAGAGCCGTGGGAATGATAGAAGCTGGTTCCCGGCAACGTACTGTGGCTTTAGCTCTGAATACAAGTCAGAGTGTTATCAGTCGACTTTGGACACGTTACCGAAGCACTGGTACCGTGGCTGAGCGCCATGGAGGACGGTATCGCTGCACCACACGGAGACAAGACCGATATATTCAAATATTAACTCGAAGAGCTCCAACAATAACTGCCATGATGTTAGCCGTGAGGCTTCATCACTCTTCAGGGAACTTAATTAGCGACCAAACAGTCAGAAACCGCTTGCATGAAGTGAACCTTCATTCCCGAAGACCGCTACGGGTACCACCTATAGCAATGCACAATCGTAGGATTCGATATCAATGGGCTCTTGAACACAGAAATTGGGCAGAAGAACAATGGCGTTTCGTGTGCTTTTCTGATGAGTCTCGTTTTGGTATGAGACCGGATACAAGACGTATACGACACTGGAGAACCCCTGGACGCCAACAGCGATTAAAATCCTGCCAGGAAGTCCATCCTTATAGTGGTGGAACCATCATGGTATGGGCGGGTATTTGGATCGGCGGAAGAACTGAGTTGATTTGGATCAGAGGCAACCTCAACGCTCAAATTTATGCTGAGACGATTGTATCAGACGTCATCGTTCCTCTACAAGTGCAAATCGGTCCCTTATTTCAGTTAATGCATGATAATGCACGACCGCACACCGCAAGAGTTGTAAGACAGACTCTCGCCGCAGCTAACATCAATGTCCTGCCCTGGCCTGCTCAGTCGCCAGACTTGAACCCGATTGAGCATGCATGGGATATGCTACAGAGAAGAGCTCTGCCGAATATGGAGGGTATCCAGTCGCAAGAAGACCTTTTTTTGTTGTTGCAACGAACATGGGCGGCCATTCCACAGCGTGATTTGGATGAACTCATTTTGAGTATGCCAAACCGATGTTCTTGTGTTGTTAGTGTTCGCGGTAGAAACACGGATTATTAATTGTTTAAGTTACCCAATAAAATTTTAAAGAAAACTGTTATTTCAGTCTTTTTTTCGAACTTTTGTGTTAGTGGTTCAAATGTCAAAAATCCCTTTATTAGGAAAATGGCAAATTTCTTTATTAATGCAAAGGTGACTTGGTTTATCGTTACTGTGACAAACGAAAACACTTTATTTGATGAATCCTTAAAGAAAATTTTAATTAATATCAATCAGGAGAAAAGTTATTGCAAAAATATATGTTGATCCCTAGACACTTTTGATGTGTGTATTTTATACTTTTCAGTGATATTGAAGTCGGTTCAATTTTTTTTAAAAAGATTTTATTATAATGTAAACATTATTTAATAGTAGTTTATTCACCAAGGGGATGAAGCAGTGTCTTATGTCGCGGGCGTTAAATTGAATCGCGAGCATTTTTAACGAAGGATTTTAGTAACTTCCGACCGCAGTGAGAGAGCATAGAGTCCTGAGTAGGTACAGCGAGGGATTCAAGCTCGCCCAAGACAAAGACACCTTTACCCCCGAGCAGAATACTCTACTTTTTACACCTACTGCGAGGTAATGAAATACAAATACTAGGAAGAGATTGCTTAGGTTGTCTGGCTTTTTTTACGCTTGGTGAATAAGCTACTACTCTACCCGGAGCCGGGGCGACCCGCTAGTTAACTATAATTGACGTTTGTGATTGCGCCAGTTGTCCATGATAAGTGTCCAATCAATCAAGACAAATCTTGAAGTCCATTATATTATATTAAAACGGTACCTACTATGAATATTTTGGTGTCGTTACTTTGTGATTAACAGTGAACATTTATTCTCACACAGTGGCGTAGCAAGGGCCTCAATTCAGGGCCCTAGCACCAGTTCTGCAGCAGTGTTAAAGTAATCTAACTATTACTATAGAGAATATAAGATTACAATTAGATGAGACTAGAAAATAAATAGATGGTAGTAGACCCTCACACCGCCTTTGGTTTTTTCAGAGTGAAAAACTTAAAGATTCAGTTTACTTTTTGCCATGGGAGTGCATGGATGTTGCGAATAGAAAAGTAGTTTTGATTATGCTAGCAAATTCCCAGAAAGCTGTACACATTAAGGCAATGGGAATTACTAATGTTGGCGTCACCACTATGGCGTCGGTAAGCTGTTTAACAAATATAATTCTTTAATTCTTTATTGTACACACAAAATTCAATAGCTAATAAATTATTTGCACAGAGGCGAACTTAATAAAACTTAATAATCATCATCATCATCATCATCACCAGCCGGAAGACGTCCACTGCTGAACATAGGCCTCCCCTTTCGAACGCCACAATGACCGACAATTGGCTATTTGCATCCACCGGTTACCTGCGACGCGCACAATGTCGTCTGTCCACCTAGTGGGAGGCCTACCTACGCTGCGTCTTCCGGTTCGTGGTCGCCACTCGAGAACCTTTCTTCCCCAGCGGTTATCGGTTCGCCGAGCGATGTAGCCTGCCCATTGCCACTTCAACTTGCAGATTTTAAGAGCTATGTCGGTGACCTTGGTTCTTCGGCGAATCTCCTCATTTCGGATTTTGTCGCGCAAAGAAACTCCGAGCATAGCTCTCTCCATAGCTCGTTGTGTGACTCTGAGCTTATCCAAAAGGCCAACAGTTAGGGACCACGTCTCAGTACCATATGTCATCACTGGCAACACACACTGGTTAAAAACCTTCGTCTTTAGGCACTGCGGTATTTTGGACGAGAAGATTTCGCGTAGTTTCCCGAACGCTGCCCATCCGAGTTGGATTCTTCGGGCGACCTCTTTGAAACTTAATAATACTACTATTTTTACCTTATTTGATACACTGTGTCTACCTTGTTCATTAAATTCTTATATTTTCTTTAAGTAATCACTCGGTGTTTACGTAAAGACACCAATTATCATTCTTTCAGGTAATTAAAACATCTGTAACATACTTCGCGTTTCTCAGAACAATCGTCGAATGAAAAAATCGTGATCGTTTAAGATAGATTATTCAGCAGCAGATTTTATGGCACTATTATTTGATGTTTATATCACCTTTATTCTAATGTGCCTACAATAACTACAATAAAAAGATAACACACAAAAATATACTTAAGACACACACTGTCACATTGCAATGCTTGCAACGTTGTACTGTACAGTCACAAGCATAAATATATTACCATGGACAGTTCACCAAAAATATCTAATTTCATGATTCATTCATTAATTTCTGATCTCAACATGACGGCAAAAATATGTGATCATTTATAAAAGCATATACATGTAGCAGCAGATATATCTGACATCAAAGGAACACCAAAACTATCTGACAACACATGCGATGCAACAATATGAGCCACCTTTTAGAATGCAAAAATATCTGGCATGTCTTGCGTTATAAACATCACGCTGACGCTTACAGCTTAAACATCTGACATAATGTTTCGAGACATTTTTCTTCTATATCGCAATAAGTTCCGCTCATTTTGCAAAAATTTGTGATGTAGCACTGGCAGCATAAACATCTGACAAAATGTTTCGAGTCATTTTTCTTCTATATCGCAATAAGTTCCGCTCATTTTGCAAAAACTTGTGATGTAGCACTGGCAGCATAAACATCTGACAAAATGTTTCGAGACATTTTTCTTCTATATTGCAATAAGTTCCGCTCATTTTGCAAAAACTTGTGATGTAGCACTGGCAGCATAAACATCTGACAAAATGTTTCGAGTCATTTTTCTTCTATATAGCAATAAGTTCCGCTCATTTTGCAAAAACATGTGATGTAGCACTGGCAGCATAAACATCTGACAAAACGTTTCGAGTAATTTTTCTTCTATATCGCAATAAGTTCCGCTCATTTTGCAAAAAACATGTGATGTAGCACTGGCAGCATAAACATCTGACAAAATGTTTCGAGTCATTTTTCTTCTATATCGCAATAAGTTCCGCTCATTTTGCAAAAACATGTGATGTAGCACTGGCAGCATAAATATCTGACACCTGACCCTAATAATTTGAGTTATTTTGTTCTGTTCTTTATTAATAATAAGTTCATTTGTATATAATTATTTTGTTTTTATTTACTATACTCGCGCAATTTTCAGAAACTAACAGAACCGATTTAAAAATATTTGTGATTAAAATAGGGATTAAGTACAGGTTCAGAATTTGAATCTCAATACAGGAATTTGGAAATAATAAGCAATCAAGTAATAATTTTCTTTATTAAAAAAAAAACGATCCATGTTAATCAATATAAATGGAAGATTTATTAATTCACACTAGCAGAAAAATATTTTTTTTTTACTTTTTTATTCAACATAAGCTAGTGCTCGACTGCAGACCCACCTGATGGAAAGTGGCCACGCAATCGAAGATTGTAAAGCACACCTGACTTTTTAAAAGCCTATTCACTCTAGCCTTGAAGACACCCACATTATAATCTGGCGGAAAAACCGACGCAGGCAAACTGTTCCAATCCTTATTATAAACGAAGAGGTAAATCGTTTAGTCCGGACTGAAGGTACTTTCACCACAAAAGGGTGTGCATGCGCAGTGCGTCTCGACGTCCGATGATAGAAGGGGATTGGTGGAATCAAGTCATGCAATTCCTGCGCACACTCTCCAAAATGCATCCTGTAGAATACCGAGAGGCTAGCTACTTTACGCCTGTGCTCTAGGCTTTGTAGATTGGCTTCTACGTGGTAAAAAATAATAATATTATGGGAAAATCCACACACGGTCATCTGATCCCAAACTAGGCAGAGCCTGTACTATGCAATACTATGGTTATACCAGACAACTGATACTAATACTTAATATACTTTTTTTGTAAATACATACTTATATAGATAAAACACCCAGACACTTGGTGGGAATCGAACCCACGACCTATTAGTCAGCGGATAGGGTGTCTAACCACTACATCAACAGGCCCGCCAACAACAACAATAATAAGAACACAAACACACAATACATACAATAACAAGAATTTAACTAAAACGTTTCATTTAGTGGGTATTTCGATATCTGTCCACTTTGATTAGTTCTCTATACCTACCGTACTTATCATTTACGTTTACGTAATAGCGACACAGCGACACTTCTTGAAAATTGTGCGAGTATAGTAAATAAAATCATAGTAATTATATACAAATGAACTTATTAATAATAAAATAACTCAAATTATTATGGTCAGGTGTCATATATTTATGCAGCCAGTGCTACATCACATCTTTTTGCAAAATGAGCGGAACTTATTCCGATATAGAAGAAATATGGCTCGAAACATTTTGTCAGATGTTTATGCTGTCAGCGTCAGCGTGATGTTTATAACGCAAGAAATGACAGATATTTTTGCAGTCTAATAGGTGGCTCATATTTTTGAAGTCAATGCGGCATTCTATATTTTTGCATCGCATGTGTTGGCAGATAGTTTTGGTGTTACTTTGATATCTGCTGCTACATGTATATGCTTTTATAAATGATCACATATTTTTTCCGTCATGTCGAGATCAGAAATTAATGAATGAATCATGAAATTAGATATTTTTGGCGAACTGTCCATGGTAATATATTTATGCTTGTGACTGTACCTATGTAGTCTCATAGAAATTAGTTGGATTATAAATAAGACAATGTACTTAGGTACCTCGCTATTTTCGATATTTAAGACGATTGTAGAATAATGTGTATTAACACGTCTACTCAGTACACCAGACCATACGATGAACTGCTAGAAACGAATCAGACCGTTTTGTCACCGGCCAACTCTGTAGCGAGCGATGCCAGTCTTTCAGAAAATCACGAGACGGGTTATACATGGCACCTATGCATGATGACAGTGTTATGTGCGTATTATAGTTTATGCCATTTCTTTTACATGCCTGATAAATCATACCATAGCACGATCATAGTATGATCCTGTGTAGGCAGACGCCTTAATAAGTAGACTTCAGAATTTAAAACTACTCTTTTTCACATAACTGTAAACGAATGTTAGTTTTTTAACGCTATTAGTAATTTATTGCCACACTCACAACCATCAGTCTTTCTTAATTATAATCAAGCCGTTTTTTAATCTAATTATTTCGACTCTCGGAGCCGTTTATGATTATTTTTCATTATTGGGTACTTGATAATGGATATCTCTACTCACTGTACTCTGATACAAAGTATTAATTTACTGTGAGTGTTGAAATAATCCGATTTCAATAATTAATGATCATCAATAACTCAAATTGACCTTTGTACTTAAGTGTGGCAGTTAGAAGTGAATGGCAAGTCCATACCTACTACCTTTAAAGCCAAAATGTATACGCTTCGACGACAAAGGAAAAGGACGAAAGAAAGGCGCAGAATGATAAGAAGTTGGACACAAGATAATTTCAATAATTTGTTTTAAGATTCATAAACTGCGAAGTAAAATGTTGTGACTCCGCACTATGTAGAAGATACTCGAGCAGATATAATTCTTAGTTGTAATACCAAACACGTTTTTTGACTACTACTAATACTATATGTTGCAAAAATGTATATGTATACATATGAAGCTAGCAGCAGAGCAGGGCAGTATGGTGACTGGTTGATTAATAACGACGACATATGCATCGGAATCATGTGCTCTGGGTACCTATACGCCACGCGTCTTGAAAATCTGTTAGCGAGCACGCGTCCTCTTAATTAAAACATTTGTGAACAATATAAATAGTTTATTGAAAATAAATTCTTATAGATTAAAATTAATCTACTACCTGTCCATAATCCCTATTATAGTGATACACACATCATTAAACTAGTATGTATTCAAAAATTATACCAATGGAATCTAATTCGGTGACAATACAGTCATTAGGTAGGTACATAAAATGATATAAAACGAGACACCATGGCTACTAAAATGCAGATAGGAGATAGGATAAGGAGAGGGTTAAACATGATGCCTTTTTAACCGACTTCAAAAAATGAGGAGGTTCTCAATTCGTCTGTATATATTTTTTTTTATTTTTTTATGAACCGATTTGAAAAAATCTTTCTTCCATCCATTCTTTAATCCGTTAATTGGGTCCCATAAAAAATATTGCTTAGTAATAAGTAGTTCCTGAAAAAACAAGAATGTTGACTGTGCAGGAAAGCTGCAGGAAAGCCTATATACATAGATGACTTTATGTCGCTTTTTAAGGACAAAAATGGTCATAACTCTGGCACTAAGCAATAATTTTTTTATGGGACCCAATCAATGGATTGAAGAATGGATGGAAGAAAGATTTTTTCAAATCGGTTCATAATTGCCAGATTTATGCGCGAACATACATAAAAAAAAATATATACAGACGAATTGAGAACCTCCTCCTTTTTTGAAGTCGGTTAAAAAGAATGCAACTTATCTGTTATATATATTATCTAATTACGCCTGTATATGTGAGCTGACGTAAAGTGCTTTGTAATTTTCCGATTGCATTTAATATTAAGTGATGAAACAAGTTCGATCTTAATTATCCTGTCCTTGACGAAAAGATTTACTTGTTGCGGTTGTAGGTACTCCGGAAGGGGAAGGAGTAGTCTTGCAAGTTTTTAGAGGTCAATATTATTGTTATTGTCTCTTTCTTGAACACCCCTTTTTTTGACGCGGGGGAAATCTTCCAAAATCCCCTGGAGCTGTGGGGGTATGTGGGATTCTTACCTACTAAAACCCCCGCAGCTGTTGCATCGGCACATAAAAGGGGGGACCCCAGGGCTCTCCGGTGGGATCTGCACCAGTGGCCTCTCAGTGCCTTGCCTTTGAGCCCGCCACCGGGGGGCGCATTGTAGCCCCCCGGGAACCTGACACGGTGCTCACGGGGACGGGGGTCGCAACCCTGCCGCCGTCCTCCTCGGAGTCGCCGCCGTAGGTACTCAATCGACGTCCTAAGGGCCCACACCCCAAACGTCCAGCGACTCCGAAGGTTCTTAACCACCCTGCCCCAAGTCGAACGACAGACAATTATTATCTTTAGAGTAAAATGAAATACTTACAGCTGCGACATTGATTCAGCAGGGACATTAAGGGTAGGGAGGGACCTTAAATCTTTTCCTCAAAGACAGGATAATTAAGATCGAACTTCACTTATTGAAAGTTCGATTGATCTCTTAATTATCCCGTCCTTGACATCAAGATTTACTTGTAGATGTTTAGAGTTAAAAAATCAATGTTGCACTTAAAGAGATTCCAGAATGAGACAATGTTTTCTTAATTTGATGATTTTAAGCTATTAGTTATAATAAAAGTTTATAATAAAACTTTTTGCAGAATACATACGTACGTTTTAATTACATAATATAGTTATAATAATACCAGCCCTTGTTTATGTCCCACTGCAGGGCACGGGCCTCCCTTCAAGATGAAGGGGCTTAGGCCATAGTCCACCACGCTGGCCAAGTGCGGGTTGGCGGACTTTACACGTCATTCGAAAGCTAGTTAGGCTTTCCCAGACATGCAGGTTTCCCTCACGATATTTTCCTTCACCGAAAGCTAGTAACAATCGCAAAAAGACGATTCGCACATGATTAAATAAATCAGAGGTGCGAGCCGGGGTTTGAACCTGTTGCACCTTGTTCCCCTCGCCCCTTGCTCGCCCACTGAGCTGTTACCGCTATAATATAGTATGTTATATATATATGTTTATATATTCTATAAATATATTTATTTTAATGACATATCTAAGTATACCTATAATATATTTTTTTTTTTTCTTCTCTTTAATTTAGGGTCTTTGAATCTCTGGGAGATTATGTCAGACCCATCGTAACCTTATATGCCTCTTTACAAATTAATCTTTAAGTACGCTTAAAACTAGATTAAACAATAATTTTGACGCAGCCGATAATGGTTCCGACAAGATACTTTGAAACACTCCTATTTCCAATAAGTTTAAATTATATTTTTGTTTCATTTTTACTCTCACACCCTCGCTTCGGGCACACTCCATCAAAATATGATATATATCATCAATTTTGCCGCAAAGCGGACAATTTGGAGAATTTACCTTCTTCATCAGGTATTTAAAGTTGCTAAGAGGAATGTGCCCGGACCGAAGCCTGTGAGCCATAACAATTAATTCCCTACTTAATTTAGCATTTAAAAACCAAGGTGCACGAGGAGGATCCATTTGTATGGTTCTGTACCAAATCCCTTTAGTATTTGAAACTTCATGGTATAGGGTTTTCCACTGATCAAAACTATTAATTTTATATTTTAATAATACTTCTGAGTAATCTGGAATCACATAAATTTCTGTCCCAGACACAATTGCTTGTCGAGCAATACTATCTGCCTCCTCGTTACCACTTACGCCAACGTGCGCCGGAACCCATTGCAATCGCAGAGACACTCCTTCGCGCAAAAGTTTTACTAGTCTCCTAAGAATTTCATAAGCTATCGGTGCACCTCTTTTTCCAGAGGCGCATCGAGCTATATGCTGCAGTGCACTTTTGCTATCAGACAGGATAACTGTATGTTCAAGTCCTCTAGTATCGGCGTATGATATTGCTTCTGAGATTGCAAGGAGCTCGGCACTCATTATATTGATCTCTGACATGATTTTGAATCCTTCCTTTATATTACAACAAGGGTCACAAAAGCCAGCCCCAGTACCATCACTAGTTTTGGAGCCGTCTGTAAATAGTTTGTGCCATCCGTTATATTTATTATTTAGCATATGTAACGTATTATATTTCAATATGCTGGTATCGCAGTTAGCCTTAGAATCCAATGTTGTTCCAAAGGTCTAGACTAATAAAATCGGTATTTATGCTTGATACCCAAGTCTATCTATCGAAAACATTTGTAAAGGATTACAGATATGAACTTTTTCCTCCCTCGTATTGCTATATACTGTTGACAATAAGGGTTTTCTTTTCTTATTCCAGTAACTTAACTGAGAGCATTCCGCCAACTCATTTAATAGTTCAATAGTATTACCATTGGACAAAGACCTAGCTTTAAGACAAAACTTTGTTGCTAAATATTGGCGACGAATTTGAAGTGGGGGGATGCAAGTCTCGCATTCCATGACATGAATAGGGGTCGTCTTAATAAAACCTCCTATAATGCGTAAGGCGGAGTTCTGTACTTTATCCAACTTTAAAAGATGTGATTTAGCAGCACTGTCAAACAGAATACTACCATAATCCATTCGACTACGAATAAGTGATATATATAAAATCCGTAAATGCTTAGGATGTACACCCCATGACCCACCAGCTAAAATTTTTAGGATATTTAATAATTTCGTAGCTTTCTCTTTTACCTCATTGATATGTTTTGACCAAAGCAAGCATCTGTCAAGCCACATTCCTAAATACTTAAAACATTGTACGCTCGCAATATTATTATCTTTTATCTTAAGGGAAACATACTGTTCTCTCCGTTTTCTCGTAAAGACACAAACTTTTGTTTTTGACGACGACAATTCCAAACCAATCTGCTCCAATGTAGCTACTAAAATTGTTAAAGCACTTTGAACATCAATAGTACATTTGTTTAGGTTTCTATTTTGTGCATAGAAGACGAAATCATCCGCATATTGAAGTATATATACATTATGTATTTCGGCACATATTTTGGACGTAACTATATTAAACAGGAGTGGAGAGATTGGGTCTCCCTGAGCTAATCCTCTGTTAGACCATCTTGTTATAGTTTCATCGATTCCATCGGTATCTTCAATTTTTTTAAATCTTTTACTTAAAAACTCCCATAGATATCTACATATATTTATACCAACATTTAACTTATCCAAAAATAAAACTAACTCATTTATCAAAACATTATTGTAAGCGTTTTCTATGTCAAGGAAACAAGCTAGAGTAGGATTACCTGCAGAGAAACCTATTTGTATATGCGACACGAGACGGACCAAACAATCCATACCCGATTGACTTCTTCGAAATCCCGTGGTAAATGATGGTATTACTTTTTCTCTTTCGACGTACCATTCGAGGCGTTTTGCTATCATAGTATGGTAAATTTAGCATAGACAGGATAATGAGTGAGATAGGCCTCAGTTTTGTATTTGAGTCTACATTCGAATTGAGTTTAGGTATAGGTACAATTTTAATACTACGCCACTGGTTAGGAATGCAAGCCTGAGAGAATATTAGATTGTAAATCTTAAGTAAAAACACTTTACATCGTAATGGTAAATTGAAAATCATGGAATAAGTAATACCATCTTCTCCCGGGGAAGTATCTTTCTTTTTAAAACAATTATTAAATTCATGCAATGAAAATTCCTTATCTAACATAGGGTTGACTGAGTGCAATACTGGGGTGGGAGATTCTACAAAATCTGGAGTCAAAGACCGTAGAAGTTCCTTCTTCTTATCTTGAGGGACTCTAACAAAATTATTATTCATACCTTTAGCCCAACGCATTTTGCGCCACATTGTGGAACTATTAGTGACCTCATCGAAGTCATTGCAATATTTCTGCCAACCTTTGGTTTTTGCACGTCTCGTTTTACGTTGTGACTCAGCAATTTTCGTAGTAAGTTTATCAAAATTGGTAGGAGTTGGATTACGTCTAAAGTTTTTCAAAGCTAATCTACGTTCTGCCATCGCATGTGACAAGGTAGGCTCCCAATACGGTTTAGGCTGAAAGGTTTGAATAGGATTCATACATACTTTTAACATTGGTATACTTTTATCGGCTGCATAATTAATCTGCTCAATTAAATAATTGTACATGCTCTGTACATCGTCACATACAGACGATGGACTAAATGTATTATCTAAAACATTCTTATATTGAGCCCAATTCGCTAACTTAAAATTGCGTCGTTTTGAGAAGGTAATTTGGTCATGAAAACTCATACTATATTTAATACACAGATGGTCACTACCTAATGTTTCTTGCATAGTTTGCCATTTAAAATATATTGCGATATCTGTAGTGACAAAAGTGACATCTGGGGAGGCTGATTGAAGGTTATTGTTAACTAGCTTTACTCTTGTATGATCTCCAGTATTTAGGGATATATAGTTATTATCTTATGATGCATCGACTATTTGAGACCCTCGAGAATCTATTTTGCATGACCAATTGGTGTGATGTCCATTAAAATCCCCGGCCAATATAGATCTGTTAGAAAATTTTGAAAAAATATCATCCCAATCGTTTTGTGATGTTTGTACTGATGGAGGACAATAAATCGATGTAATAAAATCTAGGTACTTACAATTCAAAATTTTTACCGATACAATTTCAATTCCTTGGTTTCTTACAACAATAGGATAATAGTGACTTTTTACAGATTTGTGAACAATAATGGCAACACCACCATAACAATCAGACCTGTCTTTTCTATATATATTGTAATCTGTTAGCCGCAATGTACTGTCAGGATCTAGCCAAGTCTCACTTAGAATGCATATATGGATGCTGTCTCGATTCAGTAATACTTCTAAATCTTGTAATTTGGGCAACAAACTATGTGCGTTCCACTGGAGTATGTTTAGCGCATATTTTTTTAAGGGTGTACTACCCATTAAGAAACGAATTAAAAAATTTACTTACTATCTCTCCATTACTCACCAACTCACATATATATGATGTAAACCATTCAAATAACAATTTTACAACCGAAATAATCTTTTCATCGACTGACTTATTAGATATTAAAATCTCTTTTGATTTATAAATTACGTTAATAAAAACTGTTGTTATTTTCAACTTTTTCTTGTTCCGACTTTTCAGTGGTTACTTCCATATCTTCATAAGTATTTAAGGAGTTTTCTTCTTGCATCGTTGATTTCCGAGTTTTATTTTTCTTTGTATCCGGTATTTGGGATATAAAAACAAACACACGTAAGAAGCAATGTAGACGCTTTAATCACAAGACACAAAACTGTCATAAAAACATAAGAGGGTACTTGTGTAGGCACAGGCCTATATATCATACAGCCTACATACCTTACATCCCTCCCTCACTATTCCAAATATAATTAAATCTATTACTTATAATTAGGTGGATTAGCCAACCTGGTACTCCTAATCGGATAACGGCGGCGCATCGGTGGGGACCTTTGGGGCGTTGAATTTTCAACATTATAGTCCCGACCTGACTCACCGCTGTGCAAGTCATTATCCCCGGATCCAGGAGACCCAGCATCAAGGAACTCATCATCTGAGGTTGTTCCTCTTTCCTCCGGGGAAACGGGCGAGAGAGGAATACAGCCAGCTGAACACTCTGGTTGAGTTGCCGGTGGGTTTGGATCGGTTATAAGGTCGGATTGCGTAACCTTACCGGCATCATGAGTTGTGTAATCGCCGAAACAACTAATATCGTCATTGACCTCTGATGATGAATTCCCTTTGTACATTAGCAATTGATCCATATGTTTCTTAATCGTCACATTTAATTGTGGAATATACACTAAAAACACACGAGACCCAATATTTTTTTTACAATGCCTAATTTCCAGGTGTGCTTATTTCCATTGTTGAAATAATGTTTCACTAATACTTTATCACCAATCGTAAAATAAATTTTCCTTGAACCTCCATATTGTTTACATTGATTACTTTGTGCATGCATGACATTGTTCTTGGCTGCGGATGAAAACGGAGATAAATTTGTATCGCTAACAGCTAATTCCGAGCGTATTAAGTCCAGCCGACAGCGCAACGGACGTCCTAACATCAACTGGGCAGGTGAAAATCCCGTTGTGGAATGAATGGAATTCCTATAATCGAATAAAAATTTATTTAACATTGTCACTATCGACTTTTGATTAGTACTGCTATTTAAAATTGCTTTTAAACCCGTTTTTACAGTTTTTACGCTATTCTCTGCCTGTCCATTGGAAGCTGGATGATACGGTGCGCCAGTTACATGTTTGATTCCGTTAAGGGCACAAAACCTTTCAAATTCATTTGAACAAAAATTTGTAGCATTATCTGTTACGAGAGTGCGTACTAAACCATATCTACTAAACATTTCGCATAACTTGCTTATTACTGACTCACTATCCGTTTTTGGCATAATAAAACATTCTACCCATTTTGAATGTGCGTCCACTGCAATGAGAAACTGTGTCCCCGATAACATAAACATATCTAAATGCACGCGTTCCCATGCGCGCTCGGGGTATGGCCACGGTGCAAGCGGGGCGTTCGGTGGGCTACTCCGGAGAGTGTTACACACACTACACGAACCTATTTTCTCCTCGATGTGTCTATCGATGTTTGGCCACCACATACGAGACCTTGCTTCTGTTTTTGTTTTTACTACTCCAAAATGTGAATTATGTAATTCATTTAGTAGTCTTTCTCGAAACACCTCTGGAATTACCACTTTATGACCTCGCAAAATACACCCCGATTCTATTGATAGTTCGTTACGACACAAAAAATATGGACGCAAATCTAAATTTTTAATCTTTGAGGGCCAACCGTTGTTAATAAATTTAGTAATTTTTTGTAATGTGGAGTCATGCAATGTTTCATCTCTAATACTGTCGACCGTTATTGGAGGCAATATAGTTTCACCAATAAAATTTATATAAAGCGAGCGATCTATAAAATCAGTCTCATTAAAAATCTGCTCTTCAACAGACCGCGATAAAAAATCGGCAACATTGTCATCACTTTTTACATATTCGATGTTAAAATTATAAGCCGATAAAAACAAAGCATACCTTTGCAATCTGTTTGCTGCTAAAATCGGTACTCCCTTCTTACTTCCAAAAATTGATAATAGTGGCTTGTGATCGGTTCGCAATATAAATGGTGTCATACGGCCATACAAGTAATGATTGAATTTCCTGATAGCAAAAACGATCGCCGTAGCTTCCTTCTGTATTTGCGCGTAGTTAGTCTCCGCTTTGTTGAGAGCCCGCGAAGCGTACGCCACCACCCTCTCAGTGCCGTCCGGCTGTCGCTGCGCCAGCACCGCGCCGAGACCGCACGGGCCCGCGTCACACGTCACTATGGTGGGCAGCTCGGGGTTATAGTGCGCTAATACACGATCTGAAGCCAACTCCTCTTTAATTTTATTAAACGCATGATTTTGTACGCTACCCCAGACCCATTATACACCTTTCCCTAATAGCTTATTTAAAGGGCTAAGAACTGATGACGTATTCGGTACAAAACATCGATAATAGTTCACCATTCCTAAAAATGATTTTAATTCGGTAACATTTTTAGGGGGCTTACAATCTACGAGGGCTTCAACTTTGCGTTTTGATTTATGTAAGCCGTTCTTATCAATAACGTAACCGAGGTATTCTACAGAGCTTTTAAAAAACTCACATTTTTCGCGCTTAAGTCTCAGACCTGCTTCTTGTAATTTCTTTAAAACTAAATCTAATCGTTGTAGGTGAATATATCTATTTGGTGCTGTTACCAAAATATCGTCTAAATATATGCATACCCCATCTATATCACCTAGCAATTGCTCCATTGTGCGTTGGAAAATAAACGGCGCATTAGATAAACCGAACACAAGTCGATTGTAGCGGTATAAACCTTTGTGGGTGTTGATACAAGTCCATTTTTTCGACTCATCTAACTCCAGTTGTAAATATGCGCGGGATAAGTCTAATTTACTGTATTCTACCCCTCCGTGAAGTTTTGCAAACAGGTCTTCTATTCGCGGTATTGTATAGTTGTCTACGTATAAAACTTTATTTAAAGTTACCGAAAAATCTCCGCAAATTCTTACATTTCCGTCGGGACGTAATACCGGTACAATCGGTGTGGCTACGTCCGAATGATCAATTTTTTCTAAAATACCAAAATCTACTAACCGCTTTAATTCCTCCTCTATTTTAGGTTTTAATGCTAAAGGAACGGAACGAGGCTTAAAGAACTTTAGTTGCGCATCCGGCCTTATTTTCAAACTTATTTTGTACTTATTAAATTTCCCCAACTCGTCACTAAAAAGTAAAGAGTATTTTTTCATAAGTAACTCGCTATCGCTATCCGCTTCACCTAGATTATTACAATTAATATTACTACACAAGTGTAAGTTAAACAGCTTCATAAAGTCACGACCTAAAAGTGGTAACCGTTTTTCGCTAGTATTTATCACGTAAAAATCAAGTAGTTTATTAGCACTGGCGTAACTTACAGGTAATGACACGTAACCATCCGGCATTATCTTAACCCCGGTATAAAATTTAAAAACATTGTTACACGCCTGCAGCCTGTATTTACTTTTTGTAAACAACTTATTATAAATAACCGTAGGCAAAACGGACACCGCGCTACCGCAGTCTATTTCACACAAAATCGGATTATCGTCTATCAAAACATTGCGCTTAATCGGCTCGTCTCTCGCTGGATTTTGCAGATTAAATAAATTATAAATACCTTCCTCTGCGTCGTCCTCCGCATCCAAGAAATTGTTGGTACTTATTTTAGCTCTACACATTCTCTTAAGGTGACCTTTTACGTTACATTTTTGACAGGTATAATTTGCAAACCGACACTTTTCTTTCGTATGATTTTTATAACCGCACACGTCACAACACTTAGGCACTTGCGACGCATACGACGGGCCTGCGCCCGCACCTTTGCCGCTGCTCCCGCTGCGCCGCATCGCAAACACAGGCTGCGCCGCGTCCCCGCTGGCGCTGGTGACTCCGGCTGCGGCGTTGCCAACTCGTGCGGTGTGCACTGTGAGTCGCGCACAGCGTACACTCTGTGCGAGCTCCAGGGCCTTGCTGAATGTCAAAGTGTCTATGCTTTCTGCGAACAATTTTTCTTTTTCTTTTGTGTTTTCCAGGCCTAAAACGAAACGATCACGCAAAGCCGTTTCCAACTCTGTTTTAAAACCACAAAATTGTGCTAAGTTTCGCACTCGTGCCGCCCACTCGTTTAAATCTTCTCCCGGTCGTTGTTCCGCCTTATAGAAATTGTATCTTCCCGCAAAAGTACTCTTTTTACCTAGAAAATGACTATTCAATTTTTCTAGTAATACTGTGTATTCTGCCTTTTCCAATTCATTGGGAAAAATTAAATCCCTTGCCACACGGTAGGTGTCTTCCACGAATGCAGTCAACAACATTGCACGTCTTCTTACTCCAGATTTATCATTTTCATCGGAGATTCCATTTGCTGTACAAAATTGCACAAATCGACTATGAAAAATACTCCATTCCTGCACCCGATGATCAAATGTAAGACTCCCGCCAAACAATGCACCCATGCTGACAAATTTTGTTTGTACATCGACCATTGCTTTACTTATTTATTATTTAGCACAACTTAAGCTTAACACAATAAATATACGCGTGAATCGAAAATTCGTCGCCAAATATCCGGTATTTGGGATATAAAAACAAACACACGTAAGATGCAATGTAGACGCTTTAATCACAAGACACAAAACTGTCATAAAAACATAAGAGGGTACTTGTGTAGGCACAGGCCTATATATCATACAGCCTACATACCTTACACTTTGTTTTCTTTTTCTTCTTTTTTCCAAATCTTATTGAGCCTGGCAGAGGAACATGTTCGTCTATCGTGTCTTCTGACTTATTATCTTCTTCACTTTCATCGACCTTTTTGTCTACTACTGACGGTTGTATTTGGGCATAATCTTGGCGTGGTGGTGAATTAAATGAAAATCCACTATTTTCTTCTACAGTTGAGCTGTCGTCATTATAATTATTTTGTAAATACAATGCTAATGCGTTTTTGTAAGTGAAGTTGTCCCTACTCATTATAGAACGGATTTCTTTCTCTTTTAGAAACATTGAACATCTTTTATTAAACGCCATATGATTTTTCTTGCAGTTAACACATTTATAAATATTAGCCTCACAATTCGCGTGCTTACCACCACACTTTGGACATATTTTATAATTAATCGGGCAGCTTCGAGCCAAGTGCCCATATCTCCAACAGTTTGAGCATTGTGTCACTGGAAACGTGTACGGCTCAACTTTAAATCTTCCGCCATAGCCAAATACATACTCCGGTAATGTGGCACTCTTGAAGCAAAACCTTACCGTTTCGCAATCCACCCATTTTCTATCACTCAACATTTTTAACCTTTTTACTGATAATACTCGTATCTCGACGTCGCATTTAAAAGCTTCTAAAAATTCTTTCTCTTCTATTTCCATTTCTAAATATTTAACAATGCCATATGAATAGCTGACTTCATTTGTTAAATGACAGCGGTAACCCAACTCGGCAATTTTGGTACTTTTTAGCAATTTCTCAGCTTCATGTCTATTTTCAAATTTTAAATACACTTTGTACGGGTTTTTATATTTAATACTTGTAATTCGCTCCAGATTTTCAGACTTTAGTAATTTCACCAATCCAATCTGCTTAGGTAGTAATTCAGTAGAATTGATACATACTTCATAGTTGTTATCTTCGGAATCCTTGTTTATTTGACTATTTGACATTCTACGTACTGAAATTCGTTTAGCTTTTTTCCGCACTATAGTAAAATCATCAGAACTGACTTCCACATTGGGCTTGCTACCTTGATTTCGCCGCTTAACAGCTTTCAAGATTCGACGGTTCACTTCCGACTCTTCACACTCATTACCTTGTTGCTCACAAATAACACTGGTACTCTCAAACTCTTCATCACTCAAACATTGCTCTAAATCCGGCCCTGATATCAGAGCGGGATTTTCCATCTTTTTTTCCGCATGTGGGTATGTCAATAAAAAACTAACAGATAACTAATACGGACTCAAGACGTGCGCTCGCAAGTAATAAACGCGCGCGACTGATACCTATAATAATTAAAACTTTTATTATTGAACAAGTAATTCCAACATTGTTACGCAAATAGCAATTGAGGCCCATTATAGAAACTTGGAGACTGTCTGTTAATTGTACAGACCATCCTGCGAACAGTTTTATAATGGTTTTAATAATGTAGCTTTTCTGGACAGCTGCTGAATTTTTTTTTTTTTTGTTGCATGATAGCCGCTGTTGGCCGCAGATGGCCATTACAGCTTCAGCAGACTATAGGAGGCGACCGCTTAAAGCGCTCTAGCCTTAACGGCAGAAGTACCGACGAGCTCAAGGGCACCTCAGGGAGGCACGGCCTCGGCTTGGGCTGTCGCTTAAGAGAGGGCTGAGTTTACCACCGGTTCACAACGCGCCCCCACTGAGAAGAACCGGCAAGAAACTCAGTGGGGTGATGCACGTCGTTGAGGTCGCATACGTACGACCCTTCGGCCTCGCCGGCGAGACCGGTGTCTGATAGCTAGTGTAGCATACGGTTGTCGGGGAGGGTTCGGCGCATCCCGGTCCAATAGGACCGTCATGGGGTCAGGAGGGTCGAGCAGTACCTGCCGTGGTCTGCGGCGCGAGTCAGAAGGACTAGGGGCGTAATCGGCGGCGGCGCGGATTAAACTGTTCGCGTGACGGGACGCGGATTCAAAGTAGCGTTTCGACGCTTCTTTGAGGAACTTACGAAGGGGATCTAACTTGAAATCGGAATGCAGATCTACGTTCCGCACAGCTGCTGAAGTCATGGCATGACTCGTACTGTGAGTAGTAAAGATAGAAGTATCAATTGTGCTGTTTAGTAATATCTCTTTTAAACATCGTCCCATGGTTTGAGAAGATGTTGATGACTTTATTATATAAATTAATAATATACAATAATATTTGGGGACAATCCAAATAGGGTCTACCCTATTTGGATTGTCCCCAATGGTTGTCATGACAACCGGATAACTAGATACTTTTTGTTTTAAATAATATTTTCTAAACTACTTACTAAAATCCATTACTTTATATAATGCTTTTTAGGTAACCAAAGAAATTATAGTAAGTAAATATTTTATTTATTTGACACAAAGTATAAAAGAATAATACTAACAAAAATCAAACACACACAAAAAAAACCTTTAACAAATAAAGAAATAAAAAAAATAATTAATAAATAAAAAAAAATATTAAAAAAAATGAAATTTGCAATTTCATATCAGCAACAGCAGCAGCTGAAAGACGTCCACTACGGAACAAAGGCCTCCCCCTTAGAAAGGAGGGGTTGTCGTATGCCGGATAGGTGGTAGGTAATCCAATTAAAGGAAGGAAGGTCTTTTTGTTTTCCCTTATAATAGATCCAACCGTTTATTTTCTTTTTGACAGCACCAATAGAAAGTCACGTAACGGTTGGTTTAAAGTAGGGTAGAGAGAACCCGGAGACCGCTACTAAGATAGGTAAGGTAAGGGGAAGTAGAATAAAGAATGAGAACTCAGGACTTACATTATAACTATAATTACAGATAAAAAAACGTTACAGTTCTCTAACGACAGTTACGCAGTTCGTTTCACCGGGTCGGGAACGCGGACACTTATTAGCGTAAGATCACGTAACTTGCTTGCAAAGATTCCTGGGCGCAGGGAAGCCTGGCGGCGTGCCTTGATGGCACAACCGCAGCCAGGCCGTTGGACGCCGGCAGGTTTAGCACCGGCCACGACACTCAACCAGCAGGCTGGCCGATGAAAAAGGGGTGCGGGCGTCAGCACGCCACAGCATCAGCACCCGTAGATATGTGGCCTCTGGCGTAGATAATGGCCGATTCCGGCTCAAGACCTGGTTAAGCTCGGCCTCCGGTCTTGCGACTCTAGGCTGTAGACCTTAGGCTTTCCACTCGTCTCCAGACTAAGCCTTCCGATCCAAGACTTCAGACCCTCGACTTCCAACTCCGTTTTCAGACTGACGTTTAATTTTCCTCTCTCCACTTGACAGCTCCTTGTCTAAATTTAAATTTTTAATTTGAATTAAAAGTAAATACAAATATTTATAAAAAAGATGAGGTATGACAATGGAGGTTGATATGTGAGGAATGAAATGAGGTGATACACTACAAGAAGTTCACTTTAAGTGAACTTTTGCGTAACATGACGCAGTTACGTTCTATAGTCGCCTCTGACGTACCTACACTCAACAGGAGGAGATAGGAGGGTGCTATTCTTACCGGGAAACTACGGGGCAATTTAAATTTCAAACCTTTACTGCTGCACTCATAGACATCAATTAACTTTAATCGCAATTAAGTAACTTTTGTAATCTATTTATTTCGACTCTCCGAGTCTCTTATCTCTATTATCTTTTAGTATTTTATTTACTATTATTATATATTATTAATTACGAGATTATTGATATATCTACCCGCTATCCCCGTACCTATTAAGTATTATTTGGCTTCGAAAGTCGAAATAATCCATTTACAAAATATGACTTAATCACAATTAACTATAATTGGCGTTTCAAACTCGATGGGTCTACGTTTATTGGGGCCGAGATCCTGTTACCACCTTCTTCCTGATCATCAGACCCTGAAGGTTAACATTTTAGTTTATATCATTGGATTTACATACTCGTATGTTCTAAATTTCAGATCTTTCGGACTAACAGAAGTAATGAAATATAGTATCTATTGTATACGAAATATCCCTACATCGACACGGAAAAGAGCTGATGGTCTTCAAACGGCTGGACCGATTTTCATGAAGTATAGCTAAAAACCATCTCGCTGATACTAGCTTTCAAATAAAAAAAACCGCATTCAAATCTGTCCACTGGTTGGATGCAGCATTTTCAGCTATAAACGTGTATGGAAACCCAGTAATGTTTCGTTATGTTTCAATTGTAGTTCGGTTATGGTTCAGTTTGCGTTTAGTTGGAGTTAAGTCAAGGTTTAGTTTAAGTTTGTTATTTCAACTAGTGGAATAACTTTTTACGTCATTATCGAATGACAACTGCAATCGAACGATTACTAAACCGAAACTAAATTTTAACCGTTGTAAATTAGTTGAATTGCCCCTCAGACTTTACCCGATGAAACTCGATCGAAGTCGACCCAACTCAATGAGAAGAGAAGTAATGGCCTTCTCTATTATATTTGTTGGCTATATTTGGTCTCTGTAATTACCGGAACGCACTTCCACTAGTTGGATCCATTGTATGCACAATAGCGCATGCGCCCTGCTCAACCCATACTATGCTGGTGAACGTGTCGAAAAGTTTCTTAAGGTACGCCAGGATGCGCCAGTTTGATGCTGTGTACCTATAGTCATCTGGTGAAGGATAGATTACTCCCAAATAATTATACATGCGTCTTGCAAGAGCATCGCAACTAGTTGCACAATATTAATAATAACGATTTGTCTCTGCATCGCCCTACGGCAGACTGGTAGAGAATGCCTCTGGCATTAAGTCCGCCTATGTACTACTTTATATTATTAACTATATTATTATTACTTTATTATATCTAGCGTTTGTGGACTACTTACGACAAAGCCTTTGATTCAATCTAGACCTGGGCAGTATTCCAGTCTCTCCAGCGGTGCCATATTAACTATAGGTACATCAAAGTGTTGAAGTGTTTGTACAGCAACGCCACTTCTCGTCCAAAATACCGCAGTGCTTGAAGACGAAGGTTTTTAACCAGTGTGTGTTGCCAGTGATGATATATGGTACTGAGACGTGGTCCCTAACTGTTGGCCTTTTGGATAAGCTCAGAGTCACACAACGAGCTATGGAGAGAGCTATGCTCGGAGTTTCTTTGCGTGACAGAATCCGGAATGAGTAGATTCGCCGAAGAACCAAGGTCACCGACATAGCTCTTAAAACCTGCAAGTTGAAGTGGCAAACCGATAACCGTTGGGGAAGAAAGGTTCTCGAGTGGCGACCACGAACCGGAAGACGCAGCGTAGGCAGGCCTCCCCCTAGGTGGACAGACGACATTGTGCGCGTCGCAGCACGGAAAAAAAAAATTAGCTGCAGCTACTAAATTTTAGGTGCTATTGCAAATTTTCTTACGAACTATAGGGACAGCGAAGTTTGTAGCAGTCGTTGCAAAGTGTTTTTAGCTACCAGAATTTAGCCAAGGTAGCGAATTATTTTAGTTAAAATTACTACATGTCATAGCTAAGATTAGCGGTAGCGGCGAATATTATTTGCTATATTTAGCTGTGGCTGCTAACAATATTAGCAATATTTAGCTGTGGCTGCGAATTGTTTTTGTAACTCCACCCAAGCATTTTTGTTGCGACACCAAATACATTTATGAGTGTCAGCTAATATAATTAGTAGTATGATAGGTTTGTTTTAGCAGCATTAGCTAACTTAATTTGTTACTGTATCGTATAACCTTAGCTGCAATTGACAATGTGTTAGCTGTGGCTACGAATTGTGTTTGTGACTCCACCAAAGGATATTAGTTGCGATACCAAATAAATTTATGAGTGTCAGCTAATATAATTCGTAGTATTGTAGGTTTGTTTTAGCAGTATTAGCTAAGTTAATTTGATACTGTATCGTATCACCTTAGCTGCAATTGCCAATATGTTAGCTGTGGCTACGAATTGTGTTTGTGACTCCACCCAAGGATTTTAGTTGCGACACCAAATACATTTATGAGTGTCAGCTAATATAATGAGTAGTATGATAGGTTTGTTTTAGCAGCATTAGCTAACTTAATTTGTTACTGTATCGTATCACCTTAGCTGCAATTGCCAGTATGTTAGCTGTGGCTACGAATTGTGTTTGTAATCCCACCGAAAGATTTTAGTTGCGACACCAAATACATTTAACAGTGTCAGCTAAAATAATTAGTAGTACGATAGGTTTGTTTTAGCAGCATTAGCTAACTTAATTTGTTACTGTATCGTATAACCTTAGCTGCAATTGACAATGTGTTAGCTGTGGCTACGAATTGTGTTTGTGACTCCACCAAAGGATATTAGTTGCGATACCAAATAAATTTATGAGTGTCAGCTAATATAATTCGTAGTATTGTAGGTTTGTTTTAGCAGTATTAGCTAAGTTAATTTGATACTGTATCGTATCACCTTAGCTGCAATTGCCAATATGCTAGCTGTGGCTACGAATTGTGTTTGTGACTCCACCCAAGGATTTTAGTTGCGACACCAAATATATTTATGAGTGTCAGCTAATATAATTAGTAGTATGATAGGTTTGTTTTAGCAGCATTAGCTAACTTAATTTGTTATTGTATCGTATCATCTTAGCTGTAATTGCCAATGTGTTAGCTGTGGCTACGAATTGTGTTTGTGACTCCACCAAAGGATTTTAGTTGCGACACCAAATAAATGTATGTGTGTCAGCTAATATAATTCGTAGTATGATAGGTTTGTTTTAGCAGTATTAGCTAAGTTAATTTGATACTGTATCGTATCACCTTAGCTGCAATTGACAATGTTTTAGCTGTGGCTACGAATTGTGTTTGTGACTACACATAATGATTTTATTTTAGTTGCGATATCTAATTAATTTATGAGAGGTAGCTAATATAATTCGTAGTAGCATGTAAAGTAATTTTAACAGTACAAGCAAAGTTAATTTGATACTGTATAGTATTAATGCAGCTACAATTCCTACGATGACATTAATATAATATGATAAAAAAATATATCACAAAATATGAATTAACACTATCTCATGTTGCTAGAAGTATGTTTGATACGATAGATTGTCCTTATTAAACTTGATGGCAACAAAACAAATCTTCAGAAGACGAATAATGAGATCATTTATATATTTAATTAAAGCAATTCAACATCTTTAACTATTAAAAAGAATGTGTAAATGGTTACCGGTTACATAGCTTTAAATATGTTACGGTTATGTTATTCGTTTTCTAATAAATTGTTATGTTGTTGCCATCAAGTGCGTAAATACATTTTTTTGTATTGAAATACTTATAGCAACTCAGGATTATTAGATATTTTGTGATACTTTATTTATCATATTCTATTCATGTCGTCATATCAATTGTAGCTACGATGATACGATACAGTATCATATTAACTTTGCCTCGACTGCAAAAATTATTTTCCATGCTACTACGGATTATATTAGCTACCTCTCATAAATTTATTAGATATTGCAACTATAATCCTTAGGTTTAGTCACAAACACAATTTGTAGCCATAGCTAAAATACTGTCAGTTCTAGCTAAGGTGAAACGATACAGAATCAAATTAACTTAGCTTTAACAGCTAAAATGACCTTCCATGTTACTGTTGTACCATGTTACATGTTACTGTTATGTACATTAGCTTTTTCAAATAAATGTAATACATAACTGAAACGAAATCCTTAGGTGAGCAAACAAACACAACTAACATTTACACTTAAAACACTGTCAAGTGCAGCTACAGTGATACGATAGAGTAATAAATTACCCTAGTTACTAGGTACTGCTTAAACTACCTAACATGCTACGAATTATGATAAATTAATCACCATTCTCAATTGTTACATGAAGTCAATACCAAACAAAATTAAAGAAAGTATCTATTTATTGAAATCACAAAAAGTTACTCCTAAAACAAACATTAGTTTGGATAATTGAAAAGAAAAGTTATATACATAATATTTTTTACTAACAATTTTATGTAACACTGGTATAAGACAGTAATTCCAACATATCAACTTTTATAAGTACAAGTGTGAACTAACTTGATCATAAAATCACTATCTGATAAAGTGACAATAAGGGCAGTCAATTTCAATTTTTTTCAATACTATACTATACTATATATAATCGGAACAACAAAGAAATACTATACTATAATCGGAACATTAAGCTTATACAGGGTTACAGGAAAAGTCGTGCTAGATCCGTTAAGGGCGTGGAATACCCATCATTTCTGACTTATTTCACTATGAAACACCCCACCCTAAACTTAACCCTTTTCGAGATTTTCGACTTAAATTTTTTTTATTGAAAATTGCCGATTTTTAGGCTATTAAATTTTATTTTGTTTATTTTGTGTGTATTATTATTATTATTATTGCATTTTTACATGTGTAATAAGATGCTTTAGGACGTCAATCATTAAAATAGTGCACAAGTTAATTGAATAGGCCGTAGTAGACAAGTGAAAGTAAAGAAATTACAAAAATAACTAGCAGGCTTATTTTTCTCTAAGGAATATCTAAAAAAAATATTATGGCAGTTGTTCGGCAGATGTGTTTTAAAATATCTACGTTTCATCAGCTTTCTAAAGAGGTATAACTATCTAGGGTTCGTATTAAATTTCGTGGAAAAAAAACTTAGTTTCATAGGCGACAGTGGTGAAGAAAGTTAATACTTAGCCCTAAAAAGTAAAGTAAAACAAAAATAGGTAAGCATGAAATGTCATTTACTAAATCAGGTTTTCACACAACTTTTTCTTACTCTACACTCTCTACAGTTCATGTTCAACATGGCCACCTCTATTTCTAACACATTGTCGCATCCTTCTACGGAGACCAGTCTTCACTACTCCAGTGGTCAACGTTGTCCTCATTTGATTTGCTGCATCAACAATCCTTTCTCTTAATTCTTCCACAGACGAAACTGGATTTGGCTCGCTGTATACAAGACTTTTCATGCGCCCCCATACATGAAATTCCATGGGGGTTAGGTCCGGACTTCTTGCTGGCCATGGCAACGGCCCACCTCGTCCTATCCATTTGTTTGGATAATTTGTGTCCAGCCAGTCTCTGACACTTCTCCTGAAATGGGCAGGGCAGCCATCATGTTGGAACCACATGTCCCTTATTAAGTTGAGTGGCAGATCATCCAGCAAGTCATTCAAGTCTCCTCTCAGAAAGTTTTCGTAGTTTTCCCCATTTAGATTGTCCGGGAGAAAGTAAGGTCCGATCAAATGATTGGAGATAATGCCCATCCACACATTCACGCTAAATCTTCGTTGGGACCCCGTCACTCTTTTCTTATTGGGATTCCTTAGTTCTTTTGGGGCCCAGTAGTGAGCGTTGTGATAATTAGTTAAGCCATCTTTATCAAATTTGGATTCATCTGTCCACAAGATATTTCTTAGAAAATCTGGGTCTTCTACGTCAGCATTTAGCATGAATCTGCAAAAGTCCAACCTTCTCGCGGAGTCTCCTTCTTCAATAACGAACCGGCGTGTAATGGTACGGGTATAGGCCAGCAGTATGCACTGTAAACTACACTCTCCATTGCGAAAGTCCCAGATCACGGGCAACAATATTAGTGGAAGTAGTTGGATCCGCTCGAAAGCGTTGCACTATCTCATTGTCCTGTTCTTCGTTGTCATCAATTTGTGGTCTTCCCATGTTTGTACTTCGTCTCAAAACAGAGCCAGTTTCTCGAAGTCTTCGATAAACTCTGTCAAAAACGGCCACATCCGGCACTCGACGACCGGGATAGCGAGTTATGTATTCGTTGCGAGCTTGCACAGACACACAATCGCAGTATCCATAACAAATAAGCATATCAGCATATTCCTCAGGTATGTAGGACGTCATCTTCAACACTTCCGTATCACAAGTACAAATCAGAGTCCGGTTAACAAGCACAGTAGTCACAAATCAGAAGAAATAGTCCAGAATCACAGCCAAGTCGAGAAAAAGAGCATAACGATATCACATCTACTATGTACGAAGCACAAAAGCAGACTGCCAACCAAAACAATATCCTGTGTTGTATTACCAGCCCTTATCAGTCTCTACACATTTTTTCTTTCATTCACACCTGCATAAATCGTCACTTGTCTCGCTCGCACGGTGTGTCCCAACTTGAAGGACAATAGATGCGGGACCGTTAGAACTGCTACCTGAAGCGTCCCAACTACTTTTTTTCCACGAAATGTAATACGAACCCTAGATAATTATACCTCGTTAGAAAGCTGATGAAACGAAGATATTTTAAAACACATCTGTCGAACAACTGCCATAATATTTTTTTTAGATATCCCTTAGAGAAAAATAAACCTGCTAATTATTTTTGTAATTTCTTTACTTTCACTAGTCTACTACGGCCTATTCAATTAACTTGTGCACTATTTTAATGATTGACGTCCTAAAGCATCTTATTACACATGTCAAAATGCAATAATAATAATACACACAAAATAAACAAAATAAAATTTAATAGCCTAAACATCGGCAATTTTCAATAAAAAAATTTAAAGTCGATAATCTCGAAAAGGGTTAAGTTTAGTGGGGTGTTTTATAGTGAAATAAGTCAGAAATGATGGGTACTCCACGCCCTTAACGGATCTAGCACGACTTTTCCTGTAACCCTGTATATTAATTTAAAATATGCAATACTTAACCCCCTATTAGGGTAAATGCACATGATCTGCATTTAAACTGCAAGCTAGTTATACAATTGCAGTTTTGGTGCAGTTGAAATAACTACATCGAAACTGTTGACCGACTATCCCACTGTCCGTATAGTGAGATAAGTCAACTGCACTTATACCCCGACTAAACCACAATTCTGCAGCTAACTTGCAGCATATACAAATTGAGACTAACAATAATTTATAGCCTATACATTATACTTAATATAAATAACGATTACACATAAGGGTACAAAAACACTTATACACTACTACAGGGAGCATTGGAAAATGTTGGCAATATTTTAACCTTTGCTTCTACATAACATTAAAATGATAATAGGTACAACATTTAATGAATCACTACAGATAAATTCTCGTATTTCAGAATGATAGTCATCATATTTTATACGCAAGTCAAGTCCTCACAAAAATCCCTGACATTTATTTTAATTAAACTTTTTTATTCCTAAAATGATTGTACTATGGATGTAATTCACATGCAGAAGCATAGTCTTAAGTATTGCCGATGATTTCAAATCCATCTTGTATACAACATCGATGCACTAGGCATACATGTAATATGTATTTACTAGAACCTTTACAGAATATGGTTATAATATAAATACTGAGTAAAATCATATAATATGGGATTCATAAATCAGTACCACTTACAAAATACATACACAATATTTGCTGGAGTCGTCTCCATGCAGTTGCATTTCAGCATCAGTAGAGAAATTTTTAAAATCGATTTCCAGCTGTGGACAAATAAAAAAAAAATGAATGATATAGATTGGGTAAGTATTATTTGATATAATTACAAAATTTCTAATATTTACAAGATAAAATAACTGAATCTATAATTTTATTTCATATCAGTTGATATAATAAACGATTGATATAATTTTAAAATAACTATTTTTATTAAGCTTATCATACATTGATTACAAAACCATTTGATATCATTTACAAGATATAAAACCTATTTAGCCTAATATAATAAAAATAATAATAATATCATGTTTTTTTTTGTTATTTTCTCGAGCCCTGCTTTGCGGGGCTCCTAATTCTGGGTGGTCATAAGACAATAACCACGAAGATTAAGGCGGGAGCTCCGCTTCTAGCCTAACATATCCGAGTCGGATTGCTCTGAATCGAGGTGTTAACTATGTTGGTACCTATAAATATACATTTTGAACTATAGACCTAATGATTTTCGATTAGATAAACATTATATCCAATAACATTATACGAAATAAGTTTTAGAATAGATAAATGTTATATGTAAAGAAATTATAGCAACAGTTGGTATATCTCACGTTTATTAGATCTTGTGAACGTTATTGAAATGAAAATAGACCAAATAAATTTATATGAAATGGGACGCACCCATATAGATTGAGTTTCGTAGAAGTTAGTTAAAACGTTCGTAATAAATTGTTACTTACCAATCTATCGTCCATGTATTTGTGGATTTCCGTTAATCCTTTAGACATTGATAATCTTTTTGATGTCGTGCATTCCCAGTTCTCAAGGACAACATTTACCGTTTCTGTATTTTGAAGCCAGCTTCATAATAAATAATAGGCTTATTGTTTCTATGGGCCATAGTTGCCTGCAATAAAGGTTTTATTATTATTTTTAATTTTTGGTTACTCGGGCTTTTACACCCGGACTTTTAAAAAGCTTGCATGGGGACGAATCCAACACATAGGCCTGTTAGGACAAATTAATGAAATGGAACATACCTGCCAGAATCAACTGCTGGAAATAAGATATAAACAGCAGTTGACTCTGGCAGGTGTAGGGACTATTGAAGTATATGGAAAGATTTCTTGATTTCCTTAAGTGGGAATTTGGTGGACTGAACACTGGGCTATTGTAAAAGGCCGGGGTCATTTGCCATAATTAGTAGATACACTAATTATATTTTGTCAAGCGGTGACTTGCCACCAACTAGATGGGCTCTTCATATGGCCGTCAGAAGACGACGGAGTGCAACACCGGTGTGGGTGGCTCAGGTATCGAGAGGTGTGCTGCCCTTTCTCCGAAGTTACTCGCGGCATTATACCCTTTAACACTTTCACCCCTGGAGCATATAGCTTTAACAGCTCCTCTCTGGACTAGCCAATTAAGGCTAGCCAGAGCTGAGAGTCCTGCGTGCCCCCTTCGGTTTCCACTCGGCCGACGAAGTCACGCCAAGGTGGGGGCCCTGACCGACTCTCTAGAGCACTCGGGTCCGTGGTGACCTTACGCACCAACAGCTCGCCACAAGCTTATGTAAAATGGAAGATACCTCTTTTTTTTGACGTGGGGGAAATCTTCGAAAGATCCCCGGGAGCTGTGGGGCTCGATCGGGGTATGTGGGATTCTTACCCACTAAAACCCGCGCGCCGGATCTGCACTAGGGACCCTCAGTGCCTTGCCTTTGAGCCCGCCGACGGGGGGTGCATTATAGCCCCCCGGGAACCAGTCACGGTGCTCACGGGGACGGGGGTCGCAACCCCGCCGCTGTCCTCCTCGGAGTCGCCGCCGTACTCAATGAACGTTCTAAGGGTTCCACACCCCGGACGTCCAGCGACTCCGAAGAGCTTATGTAAAATGGAAGGTTTAGTATAAGTGGCCGAAAAATTATTTGTGAAATATTAGCACATTTTCATATAATAAGGCATTATGTAGGACTGCTATTCTGTTCAATTAATTACAGGCAATTATAATTTATTATATTGTACTAACCTTTGAATGTATCAATGACTGGTTGGTCATAAACCCAGATTTCCAATAATTTTGTAACGTCCTCCCTTGCACAATAACTTAACCGTCTATCCTATCACCTCAGCAGCTCATCACAGATCATGACTATGATCACGCGTCTGTCAGCATTCGAAAAACTAACTAAACTACCAAGCAATGTTGCCAGTGCTGTCAAAAAAATACAGATGAAACTTTTCTATTAAAAATGTAATTTCTATCAAATAATATATTTAACATTTTAACATTAAAATGTAAAAAATAAAGGTTAGTAATGTACATGCGGAAATCGACATCAAGCCAGGACCGGGTGATAGGCTAAGTCATAACTGTTGACAAAAATATATGAAAAAAATCTTTATTAAGAACTAGCTGTACCCGCGGCTTCACACGCAGCCAGTAGGTAGGTAATTTTCGCGTTATACTCATAAAATAAAACTCGATATAACACGATCCATCTCCATTGAACTTGATCACCTTCGGCCCGATTCGATCCGACCCTTTTATTTTTCGCGGGGAAACCTTCAAAAGGTCCTCGGTATCTGTGGAAGTCAACCAGGGTATGTGGGACTCTTACCCACTAAAGCCCACGAGGTTGTTGCATTGGCACATGAGTGGGGACACCAAAGTTCTCCGGTGGGATCTGCACCAGTGTGATCAGTGCCTTGCATTTTAGCGTTCACGGTGTCAAGGTACTCACATGGATGGGGGTCACAACACCGCTGCCGTCCTCCTAAGAGTCGCCACCGTACTGGATGGACATCCTAAGTAAGGGCCACACCCCGAACGTCCAGCGACTCTGAAGGAACTCAATCCGACTCCATCCAACCCAGTCTGACCACCCGATTCGACTCGATCGATTTACATAAATTATATCAAAATCATCCTATATATTTTGCGCGTTACCCTTATATTTTGATGCCCCGTCCTGCAGGAACCCTTCAATTTTTCGGGATAAAGAGTCTCTTAGTTAAGCGGTCAGCGGAGCACCACTTACTTTGCAAACCGGAGGTCACGGGTTCCACTCCCGCAGGGAGCAACAACTTTGTGTAGGTAATTGTTTCTTACTGGTTAGGACAATGACGGATCTTTTTGTCTAGAAAGTAAGATGATCCATACGTCGGATAGGTACTGAGGGGCTTGGATGACATTATTATTATTATGATGACAGCTACGATGGCGATTATGTGTAGGTATGCCACATACAAAATATTACTATTTTGACATTACCTAAATTCATTTTTCCATTTTACTACTAAGTACCCGTATCCGTAAATCTATTGTTCAAGTAACCCTGATCTTGTTTGTAAGCTGTCTACACGATAAGTGTCAAGCTGCATATTGTGATCTACTTGCTTTTTGTTCTCGCGGGGGACACATGCAATAGGTCCCCGGGACCTATGGGGTCAACCGGGGTATGTGGGATTCTTACCCACGGCTGTCGTACGGCACATGAGACGGGAGGCGTGGACGCTCCGGTGGGATCTGCACCAGAAAACTGAGGGTTTTCTGGTCTTGCCTTTAAGCCCGCCGCTGGAGACACTTTATACATCCACCAAGCAAGCTGTCGTACTTGTTAGACATCTAGGGCCACACACCTCAAACTTTCTGAAGGAGCTTTATTCTTATATATTGAAGAATGTTATTGTAAGTGGTCAATAACATCTTATATTTTTTTATTAAGTACTTCTACTATCTTATGTATTTCAAGGTCAATGATTCAATGATTTCGATATCTATCACATCAACGTATTTTACAGAGGTTTAGTTTGAGATTTCATGGAACCATTATATTTTCTATGACTCAAAGTTGATAACTTAAATTAAATTAAATTCCGTAATAAAATAAAGTAAATTCAAAAACTATAACCCAACTAGCGAAAAATCACCCTATGAAAAGTACAAAACCATATTTATTATAATTTTCAATATTTATCGCCTATTAAATAAACAACTAACACGTTATATTATAGCGTTTCATCGAGTCGTAAAGCGAGCTGCAAAGTCTTAGTGAATTGATGTGATTAAGTGAATCGTCACTCTGGCAACACCTGCAAGAACCGTTATTTCATTTGTCCGCGCAAAACGCGAATAAATTTGCTACCATCCCAAATTATTGTATGCTACTGCAGCGAATACTATATTTGCAACAGTCGTTAAAATATTCGGGCTCGTTTTAAAACGTTTCTTTTGTACCTATTAACTCGCTTTCTTGTCTTACGAAGAACATACCGACTTACTAATATTGGACCATAGGAACATTAGGAATGGTGACCATTGGAACTACTGAAATACCCAAAATAACCCCGTCGTGTTTAGGCTAGATGTATTTGTCTTGACAAGTACTAAGCCTGTATCTGCTGTCTGTGTGTTCGCCATAATATGAGCAGCTAGCTTAAACGCCTTTTAAACGCGCTTTTATTAGTTTCACCTGTAATAAGTACGTAGGTATATATGATGGTAATATAATATTGCCACTCCATTTTCACCCACTTCTACACGTTCAAATTGTTTGGAATTTTGCACATGTGTCAAAGACCCGTGACAATATATTAATATAGTATTATCGAGCTGATCTCATGATAAAGCTCGAATTTGGATAAGGGGGAACCCTTAGATGGCTACTAGTAAACTCATCGAGTTTGGACTCATTTGTTTTGTTTTAAAGAATTCTATTTACTTTGACCACTAATGAGGATCTGATGGAACTGGAAGGTGGGTAAAGGAACCCTTGAGTGGGTACTAGTAATCACATCGTGTTTAGGCTCGCTTGATTCGGCTTTAAGAGTTCCATTGACTTTTCCCAATATGAGGATCTGATGATGGAGCTGGAAGGTAACCCTTGAATGCGCGAAAGTTTGGAGAGCCTAAAGCAATATCTCAATGGACTAAAGCCTAATGCATAATAATCCATCGGACGTACCTACTGTAAGCAGTTGCGCATTATTGAGGAAAGTCTGTCTAATAACCACAGATCTTGGATTCGTATATAAACTTTCAAAATTGACAACGATACATTCGAAACGATATACTTACGATATTATTCCGAATGTATCATACCTACTCTAATAAATATTCGAACTCCTCATCGTTTATCGTACCTATCTATAGAATTTTTGGTCCTCGGTACGATTCATTTGGTCCTTTTTTATTTTCTTCATTATTTACAATGAACTAAAGACCACGCGTACAAGTCGTGGGCACTGCTGATGTTATCCCGGTTTTACTCACTGTGGGACATATCAATGTTTAAAACCCATCTCAGAGACCGAGTGAATACAGTCAAATCCATTTGTTCACTATTTTGGCGGATTCCATAAACTAATCTGGTATATCTGGTAATACTTTTAAAGGCCCGTTATCTGAGTTAAACACTAATCTTGTTAGCTGTACTGGCAAATTATTCTATGGTATTGTTACAAATATAATATCTGCAAAAGTCGCAAAAAAATTCGGGCTCGTTTTATAATTCAAACTAAAACGCAAGTATTTAATAGGTAGTAAATGCCTATTACTACATAAGATTGAGTAACCGTAAACAGTGTTTTATTATTATCTTAGGTATTATATCCATAATAATCGGCAACAAGTAGATATGTATACCTAAATATATAAAACCATCCACGAAATGTATGATCATCAGCAGCCTAAAGTAGTCCAGTGCTGAACAAAGGCCCTTAGAAGGGAGGGGTTGCCATAATTCCCTCGCTTGGCAGGCGTCTTAGAGACCGCAGTATAGATGGTAGGTAATCCAATAGAAAGACGCTGCTGCCCGTCTTCTTATTTTCCCTTAGTCACCTCTTACAGAGTCCCAACGGGAGAAGATGGGAGGATGTTGTTCTTAGCCGGACACCCCACGGATTAGATGCATGTATGAAGTACATACGTGTAAAATCGAGATATTTATTTTAGTCAACAGAAGTCAAGAAAATTTGTCAAAAAGCATGCCTTGAACACAAGAGTCCCATGTTCAAACAACGCCTTGCACCTCGGAGATTTTCTTATTTCATGTCATCTTAATTTCAATATTGATTATCACTTGTCTTATGGTGCAGTGTACGATGTAAGTACACATCGTGTGGAAACCTGCACATCATTCAAAAATAGACGTGTGTAGTTTGCCAACCCGCACACGGCCAGCTGGTGGGCTATGTCCAGAACCCCCTCCATATAGAGGGGTGTGTCGATATAATGGCTCACCCCTTACACTATGCCTTGATCGCTTGGGTTCGTAATGGAAACCGTCAGTGAACCGTTAGTTTTGAAAATTTTGATATACATTTAACTTTACGAGACTGCATAAAGAACACTGGCTGTTGTGCGTTGTTGTAACTTGCTGTAAAATATAGTTGTAAAATTTAGAACAATTAGATAAAGTTCCAAAATGATCTTATAAAACTCACGTAACTCTAGTTTGCTACCCCTGACAAGGTATTATTATAGTTCACTGTTAAGTTAATTGGAAAGTATTAATAAGATATTTCGCTATACAGTGGTGTTTAAAATAATGTGGAAGGCTTACTAAGATTTAGAAAACAAATTTAGTACTTGTTGCGAAATCATTTGCAGTGATTGCAAAGACCATTTAGCTATGTGAAGACATTATAATTAGCAACCAGAGCTCAAAATATTACTTGTGGTGTTTAAAATAATTTGGAAGGGTTACTAAGATTTTGAACAATATTAACAAATGAAACTTAACAGATTCATCTGCAAAAACATTTAGTGCTTGTTGCAAAATTATTTGCAGGGATTGCAAAGAACATTTAGCTGTAGGAAGACATTAAAATTAGCCACCACAGCTAAAAATATTAGTCGTGTTGTCTAAAATAATTTGGAAGGGTTACTAAGACTTTGAACAATATTACTAAGATACTAGCTGACCCGGCAAACGTCGTTTTGCCATATAAATAATTTGTGGACTACCCCTAACATTTAGGGGGATGAAAAATAGATGTTGGCCGATTCTCATAGATACCGGATAAGTACAAAAAATTTCATCAAAATCGGTCAAGCCGTTTCGGAGGAGTATGGCAACGAAAACTGTGACACGAGAATTTTATATATTAGATTAACAAATGAAACTTAACAGATTTATCGGCAAACAAGTTTAGTACTTGTTGCCAAATCATTTGCAGTGATTGCAAAGACTATTTAGCTATAGGAAGACATTATAATTAGCAACCACAGCTAAAAATATTAGTTGTGTTGTTTAAAATAATTTGGAAGGGTTACTAAGATTTTGAACAATATTAACAAATGAAACTTAACAGATTTATCAGCAAACAAATTTAGTACTTGTTGCAAAATCATTTGCAGTGATTGCAAAGACCATTTAGCTATAGGAAGACATTATAATTAGCAACCACAGCTAAAAATATTAGTTGTGTTGTTTAAAATTATTTGGAATAGTTACTAAGATTTTGAACAATATTAGCGAATGAAATTTAACAGATTCATCTGCAAAAAAATTTAGTACCTGTTGCAAAATTATTTGCAGTGATTGCAAATACCATTTAGCTATATGAAAACATTATAATTAGCAACCACAGCTCAAAATATTAGTTGTGGTGTTAAAAATAATTTGGAATAGTTACTAAGAGTTTGAACAGTATTAGCAAATTAAACTTCACAGATTCATCTGCAAACAAATTTAGTACTGGTTGCAAAATCATTTGCAGTGATTGCAAAGACTATTAGCAGGACCGATACAGACATGTCTTTGCTGCTTAAGGCATCTATCTTTTTGCAATAGTGACGAAGTATTTATCCATAAATGGTAATAATGATTTGTAGCCACAGCTAAGGGCAACCCCTAATGTTGTTTTGATGATATAGCGAAAAAAGTTTGCGATAGTTGTTAAACAATTTGTAACACCTGTTAATTTTTTGTAGTTCTTATAGCTAAATGTCGTTATCAATAATAGCTAAGTGGTCTTAGTTGTAATACACAATGCTTTGCTGATGTACCTAAGATATTATACAGAGCAGCAAATGAATTGGCAGCAAAACCAATTTAGCGACCACAGCTAAACCATTTTTTTCCGTGAGGTAACCGGTGGATGCAAATAGCCAATTTTCGGTCATTGTGGCGTTCGAAGGGGGAGGCCTATGTTCAGCACTGGACGTCTTCGGGCTGGTGATGATGTGATGATGATGTACTACTTTTGTGCCTTTTTTTGACCTGATGGTTTCACTTTAATACCATGGCAACATGATGATGAGACGATACACTTGCTGCGTCCCACACCCCGGTAACTTGTAGGGTGGCTAGTGGGGCTGCGGCAACCGCTAGTGATGCAAAGTGGTGCAAGTATGCAGTCCTAGGTTCCAGCTATATATTTGTGCCCTTTGTGGTGGAGACTATGGGGCCTTGCTTTCATGAGACGCACGGTTAGGTGAAAGAAATTTCATCCGCGCGGGTTGGCGGAGTTCACACGTCATTCGAAAGCTAATTCGGCTTTCTCAGACATTTAAGTTTACTCACCATGTTTTCCCTCACCGAAAGCTAGTAACAATCGCACAAAGACGATTCGCACATGATTAATTAAAGAAATCAGAGGTGCGAGCGGATGTTCGAACCTGCTGCAACAACTGAATTCAAAACAAAACATTTTTGAAAATCCAGTAAGTATATATCAGCTATATGACCCGCAATTTTGATAAAACGACATTTGTCTGCCCACGGTTACTTTTCATACCCAAAATTAAAAAGGAATTTGCCAGCCTGTATACAATATAGCCCATAGCACTAGCTTGTTAAACTATATTCTTCCTCGTCTTCCCTATACAACCATCCATAATCTGTGTCTCGCTTCTTCTTCCTTATAATATTGTCCTACTTTGATTCATACATGCCACCAACATTCGACCAATTCGCTAGATGTTTTGTATCAACTGCTTCGGTGGTTTTGTGCAACGATTACTCTTTTTTTCTATCAAAGGTGCAGCACAACTACTTCTAATAATAACAATAATATAACAGGATCCATAAGGGTTAGTAACAATTAAATACTTAAGACTAATGTTAGTAATACAATAGCGGACAATAATTTAAAAAATAAGTGGACCAAATTCACCCAGACCAAGACAGGCAAAAACCAGTTACTTGACTGCATGCAGTCGTAACCAGCGTGCCAGCATTGGCGAGTCCCACCGGTCCACCAATGCACGCAGAATGGTGTTGGGGCTGTCGCGCATCCGCCGTAGTAGTGAGGCGCAGCGCTTACGCATGATGGCAGCGAAACCATCAGCGCGCGCCGATGCGAACATGGCGGAGGCGCTGTAATAACGCGACCGCCCCACCACCACCCTGAATGCATTGTTATATTGTACGCGTAGGTCGTTGTACGCCCCCCCGCGTATAGTTCACCCACAGACCGCACAGTGGCGGTCCTAGGGCGGTGCGAGCGGTGCGACCGCACCGGGCGCCACCACAGGGGGGCGCCGAAATCATCCGACGCGCGACGACGGCGACGCGACGATCGGTCGGGCGCGGCGAATTATGTCTCAAAACTCAGGAAACATCCCCAGATCACCGACGTGCGATGAACAGTTGGATAGAAGCGTCGATGAGATTGAAGAATTTCAGCGGAATAGACAAACAAAACAGATTGAAGATGAGAAATCGAGATGGGTCGCTTTCCTCGAACGAATGATGTCCATAGTGTTTTTCTTGGCAAGCAATAATTTGGCGTTTAGAGGGAGCTCTGGATCTGAAATGTTATACACTCTTAATAATGGCAACGTTTTTGGTATTTTGCAACTACTAGGAAAATTTGATACTGTGACGATGGGGCACCTCCGCCGTGTTGTAAAGAAAGAGACTAATATCCATTATTTCAGCAAACGCATTCAAAACGAATTAATTGATAGATACAATTGAGAATAAGTACATTGGTTACCCGTTTTCAACAATTGTCAAAGTTCAATGATACATGGTATTTTAAATACGACATAAAAATAATTCCAGAAATATCCAGATTGGAAAAAGGCTGTGCTGATTTGCAAATAAGTAATTTTAACCGATGGCGAAAAATGTGATAATTCATCTGGACATGAATTGGTTGAAGAACTTGTGAGCCTGAATCCATTATTAAAAGATCTTCCACCAGCAGAGCCAATAAAAGTTCTTCAACTTTTAAGAAGAAATGAAGACAAGATATTTTCCCTGATATTTGGACAGCGCTTCGTATCATGCTTACTGTACTTACCTGTTAGGTACTGTCGCCAATGGAGAACGAACTTTCAGTAAATTAAAACTAATAAAAACTTACCTGCGGTCTACTATGTATCAACAAAGACTGTCAAGGGTGGACTGTGGGATTAAATTATTGAACCTTAACAGATCACAAATAAAACACCTAATTGGACCGAAATGTCCCGTGAGTGCACTCACGGGACATTTCGGTACCAATGAGCACCTTCATAGAATGAGGCTAAGTAGGTACTATTACTTGCAGATTTTGTAAAGGTGAAAAAGAGTCAATGCGACACATATTGTGTGGCTGCGTCGCTCTTGCGAGACGTAGGTTGGGTCATCTGGGAGTAGCCTATCCTACACCAGATGATTACGCACAGCTCCAAGCTGGAGCAATCGTTGTATAACTAAGGCAACTCTTCGATACGCCAGCAACAAAGTGAGGGCTAGGGCATGCACAATGGATCCAACTGGGCCGAAGTGCGTTCCGGTGGTTACCGGGCCCGATTTTAAGCCACCAACAATAGAATAGGACAAAATAAATAAAACTTGTTATTGAAATTAAACTACTTTTACGGATTTTATCGCGGTTTATTTATTGTAAAAGTAGTTTAGTTTCAATGTGTAATATTCGCGTAAGTAAAAGACAACATTATGTAAAACTTGTTAATCATCTTAGAGGAAGGATCTCTATAGAGTAGGGGAAACTGAGGATACTTGATCCCCGTGGGAGACAAGGTACACCAACATTTTGAAAATACTAAACATATTAGATTAATTTAAAGTAGCAAAACTAAACCCAAATTGAAGCCAAATTATAAAGAAAAAACTCTCATGGCCAAAATCTATCACTTCTGCAAATGAGGTCGGTGTGTAGTCTAAGAGCACGTCGAACTAAAATTGTTGAGTTTTTGATTGCGATTTTTTCTGGTGTTAGCTTTATTACACGAATTGTTCAGATGGAAAAGGTATTGTGTATTTTATGTGCTTTCCTAATAATCGAGCCGTGAATGGAAAATCGTTAGTGGTTAACTATAATAATAGAGTTTTTAAAGAAATGCCATTCGGGAGAAGTGGTACACTTGGTTGAGGTAGACTTGATCCCCGGATCAAATCTCCCCGAAATTTTATTGTAGTTGCCTTGTCAATAGGTATCTAAATAAATACTTGACGTTTTATGATTCAAAATGCCACGCCATATAAGATAAAACGTGTAAGTAAAAGCGAGATTAAATAAATAAAGACGAACTTAAATCTGCCTTCATATCTTAATGTAGCTGTCTTCAAGGCTGTCGTGAATAGGCTGTTAATAAGCTAGTGTGCTTTACCATCGTTGACTCCTTTCCATATAATAAGCTAATAGCCTCAGCTCCAGTTCAGTTTACAGTAAAAATATAACAGAAAAATCGTAAAATAAAATAAAATTAATTTCTATGATTGGCTTCATGCGTAGTCATACTAATGTCACTCAGAGTTCCAAAGCGACAAGTCTTTCACGGGCTACAAGTTTGAACAAACATAATTTTAGTATTTTTTTAAATTGGCAAAGACTGTAAGCTCGATACAATTTTGAGGCTCAAGATGTGGAATTTATGATTATGATGTGGAATTTAGATGAAAATGGCATAACAAACTTACATAAACAAAAAAAAAATTGCATGTAAAGGAAATTTGAAGCAAGTTTTCAGGGTAACAGGGATCCAGCTGAATGCGAATAATTAGTTACAGTTTGCTATGGATGGCTGCAACTAATTTTCTGTTGTTTTTGAAACGCAAAAAAATACGTGAGATGCTCCAAAGTCCGTGTTTAATCATCACGAATAACCACATAAGCCAGATAAGCTTTGTTGAAAATTGTATTAGGTAACCCCATACTTACACGAAAGTTGCAGACCCCGGGACAGAATACTTTTCAGAACCCTCAAATCGTACTATAATACAGCGAGTGATGGTGGATGCTGGCTCACCCTGGTCGTCTATTGAATAATAATTATATGATTTCTCCCGCTGTTGTTAGGCAAGGCAAATTCCTTAGCAATGACGCCTCGAATAATAGTTCAAAGTTTATAAATAAATTAATGTTGTCCCTTTAGCAGTGATATTATTACCGATACAGAATTTCTTTCTTTTTATGTTACTGACCGGTCCAGAAGATATTTAACAACGTGTGTGTCATGTGTGTGTGATCATGTCTACCTGAGGGTGGGGACCAAGTCTTCCTCACATAGGGGACACTAGAATTTTTTTTTTTTTTATTTGAAATAAACTTCAATTCTTATTTGTTTCATACAACATAAAACCAGATAAATTATGAACCTTTTGATCAAATCCCACCCTCAAATTTGCTTTAACTTCACGAGTTAGGGCCAATAAACAAAAGGGGGGATCAAGTATCCTCAGTCTCACTACGCGTTTGTCTATGGTCCCATTAAACAAAGCGTAGGCAGATTTTCCTCTACGAGGCAGGTGAATTAAACTATTTAAAGTTATATTACAAGATTTATATTGATATGTAAGTGATAAGTAGTAATAGGTTTGATCTGTTACAAGCGCAAATGTCGATAAATACAGCTGACGGTATAGTACCTATTGTCGTGTACCTGATATGTATGTATTTGTATGTTCTTACTTGTGCCTACGGTTCTTACTTGCATCTAAGCATTCTATAGTACTTGTACTGATTTTTGTTCTGTGTTAATCATATTTATTGTTATTATTTCTCGTCTCTAATTTACTACATCATTAAACTCATACATAGATTCTAATGGTTATGGCGACTAAAACCGTGTGTGACAAATGTCAAATATTGCAACAAGTCGAGCCAACATATTGCAGCGCACAGACAGCGACCTTCGCTCTCTCTCAATATCCTAATTATCCTTCACATCGTCAGTGACCCAGTGACCTAAATACTTAAAGCGCTCTACCATTTTTATGGGAGTACCACAAAGTGTAATATGCGGTATACTTGTATAACGCCTGTGGTCCGGTCTAAATATCATAAATTCGCTTTTTACAGCATTGTATCTTAGTCCCTGAGCCATCACATAAGACTCACAGATACGAAGGAGTCTTTTCAAAGCACCACTTGATGGGCTCAGCAGCACCATATCGTCCGCGTAACTGATATTGTAAATCTAATCAACTAGGAAAATTAGTAAGGATTTCAAAAACGTATACTTAACTTTTACCCCTGTTCAACTACAAGTTCAACCAGTTGAACTTATTGGACAAAAAAGTCCAATTATTTCAACTTTGATATTTTTTTGAACAGTAGAACTTACTGGACAATATTGATCCTATTAGTTCAACTGTCTATTTAAATCCTAGTAATTACAGGCCCATATCGGTGTTACCTATATTTTCTAAAATTTTTGAGAGATTAATATACATTCGATTAAGCACATACCTCAACGATATTAAATATTTACTAGCTGACCCGCGCAGCTCCACCCGCGCTTTTATTACATTTTGCTCCCCTTTTCATCCTCCTCCCTTGATTTATTTCTCTCCATCTCTCTCTCTCTCTCTATTATCCCCTCAAGCCCATGTGGTTCCAAAAGGAACAATGCGCGTTTTCTTTTAGGACCCAGCCGGGATTGAAGCCTAATAATTCTATATTCTATTAAATTTAATAATAAATAATTTTCCGTTAAATTCTATTAAAAATGTAATTCTATGCTCTTTCTCTCCTCTCTCTTTCCCCCACCCGCATCGGTCCCCGTCACATTCCCCCTCTTCCTCTCCCCGTTGTCCCCTCTCTGTCCCCCCCATCTCTCTCTCCCAACTTGCTCCATCTCACCCCCCCCCTTGCTCCTCCGATCCCTCACCCCCTCCTCGAATCCCTTCTCCCTCTCTGTCCTCTCTTGCACCCACCTCTCATTCTATATATCCGTCAATCATGGTATCAGCAGCATGAAATATACTTTACGACTTATTCTCAGACCTACCCTATATGCACACAAAATTTCATACACATCCGTTCACCCATCTATTTAATTACCTTGCCTTATGTTGCTTAACCTTTACCTAGCGGCATGAAATATAATTAATGGCCTATTATTAGACCTACCCGATATACACATAAAATTTCATACAAATCGGTTCACCCATCTATTTAATGACCTTACCTAACGTTGCTTAACCTTAACTTACAGATATAAAAAGTATCCTATGTCCGTCTCCTGCTCCTAAGCTACTTCCCTACCAATTTTCAGCCAAATCGGTTGAGCCGTTCTTGAGTTATAAATAGTGTAATTAACACGACTTTCTTTTAAATATATAGATTAAAGTTCTATGGTGATTGTATATTCAATTTCACCGATAGATGGCGCTGTTCATATTGTAAATCACGCTAACATCGTAAATTACTGTCTAATGATATTCGATAATGAAAGTTCTAAGTTTTTCGCATCTTTTATTGTTGCGACTGTAATACAATACCTATACACTACCTGGACTTGTGGAGTTTCATTAAAATTTCATGAATAATTTCATGATCTAGTTTGGACTCGCTCGGGATTTACAGATTTTAACTTTTCAAAGATATAATGTCATGTTGCTATCAGCAACGTACTTAGAACAATCATCATCATCATCATCAGCCGGAAGACGTCCACTGCTGAACATAGGCCTCCCCCTTAGAACGCCACAATGAACGACAATTGGCTATTTGCATCCACCGGTTACCTGCGACGCGCACAATGTCGTCTGTCCACCTAGTGGGAGGCCTGCCAACGCTGCGTCTTCCGGTTCGTGGTCGCCACTCGAGAACCTTTCTTCCCCAACGGTTATCGGTTCTTCGAGCGATGTGGCCTGCCCATTGCCACTTCAACTTGCAGATTCTGAGAGCTATGTCGGTGACCTTAGTTCCTCGGCGAATCTCCACATTTCGGATTCTGTCGCGCAAAGAAACTCCGAGCATAGCTCTCTCCATGGCTCGTTGTGTGACTCTGAACTTTTCTAAAAGGCCAGCCGTTAGAGACCACGTCTCGGTACCATATGTCATCACTGGCAATACACACTGGTTAAAAACCTTCGTCTTCAGGCACTGCGGTATTTTGGACGAGAAGATATCGCGTAGTTTCCCGAACGCTGCCTATCCGAGTTGGATTCTTCGGGCGACCTCTTTGTCAAAGTTGGACCGACCTAACTGGACAGTTTGTCCTAGGTATACGTAGTGGTCAACAACTTCGAGAGTATCGTTCCCAACAACTACCGGTACGGGTGCAACATGGACATTAGACATGATCTTCGTCTTGTCCATGTTCATTTTAAGACCCACCTGTTGGGAAACGCTACTGAGGTCGCTGAGCATCGTATTGAGGTCCTCCAGCGACTATGCCATAATGACTATATCGTCGGCAAAACGAAGGTGAGTGATGTATTCGCCATTGATGTTGATGCCGAATCCGTACCAGTCCAAGAGCTTGAAAACGTCCTCCAATGCGTTTGAGAACAGTTTCGGAGAAATAACGTCTCCCTGTCTCACACCTCGCTGCAATGGGATTGGTTTCGTGTTCTCTTCCTGTAGTCGGATCGACATGGTGGCGTTGCTGTACAAACACTTCAACACTTCGATGTACCTATAGTCAATGTGGCACCGCTGGAGGGACTGCAATACCGCCCAGGTCTCGATTGAATCGAAGGGTTTTTCGTAGTCCACAAACGCTAGACATAATGGCCGATTATACTCCTCGGTCTTCTGTATAATCTGGCGGAGCGTATGTATGTGGTCTACGGTGCTAAAGCCTTTTCGGAACCCGGCTTGTTCGGGAGGCTGGAAGTCATCAAACCTGCGTTCGAGACGGAAATAGACTTAGAACAATACGGAAATCTAATGAAAATGTCCTGGGTGTACCGGACCGGCTTACCCCTTACAAAAATTGACCCTTCGCCACTGCCATATCTTATTCAAACTAAATGTCTGCTCAGCCCCTATTGTATATAGCGTAATAATACATATCTTAATGATTAACTGATCAGTCTATAATTACCCTATTCTCATACAAAGGAAATTACGTGGTAATATGTGCAAGTAATGTTTCACTGCTTAGCCCCTATGAAACATAGCGTGATGTTTTATATACCAATTTATACCTTGACTTCTACACAACACATCAGTGAAAGTCCTATCAAAATCCATCCACGGGTTTTCAAATGATACCTGGACAAACAGAACGACAGACAGACAGACAATAATTCCAAAAAAAATTGTTTTGGCCTCTATGTCGATAGTATAGTATTTTGGAAAAATACTCAATGTACAGAAAAAGTGCTCTTTGAGTTTTATTATAGTATAGATACGAGAGACAGTTTGGGTTTAGACCGCATTCGAGTACACTTTCTGCCACTATGGACTTAATCACAGATATAAAAGTCAATATTGACAAGAAAAATATAGCCTTAGGTATATTTATTGACCTCAAAAAAGCCTTCGACACAGTCAGTCACGATATATTACTAAAAAAATTACAATCGATTGGTGTCATTGGTAAAGCATTTGAACTATTAAAATCTTATATAACAAACAGGCAGCAAGTCGTTAAAATTGGTGACTGTACAAGTAGTATGCAGTCTGTGAATTTCGGTGTGGCTCAAGGCTCTATAATCGGCCCCCTCCTGTTTTTAATATACATCAATAATATACACGAGTTAGATTTAGCTGGTCAACTGACGCTTTATGCTGACGACAAGTGTTTATTTTACTTTGGACATAACACCGCTGAAATATTTAACGAAGCACAAAGTGATTTGGACAAACTCTTCATTTGGTTTAACTGCAATTTACTAACAATCAATGCTGCGAAATCTTCTTATATTATTTTTACGGCCAAAAATAAAAAAATCCCATCCATTCCACACTTAACTATTAATAAGGAATTAGTTAAAAAAAGTAACTGTGAAAAGTACCTCGGTCTAAGACTGGACAGCGGGATATCTTGGAAATTCCACATTGGTCATATAAAATCTAAAATCATAGCACTTATGGGATCCTTACGTTCTTTCGCCCCACAACTACCACAAAATGTAAAATATATTATATACAATGCTCTAATCAAACCTCATTTTCAGTATCTGATAGAAGTCTGGGGATGTACTTATAAAACAATACTAAAACAATTACAAATCATGCAAAATAAAATTGTTAAATTGATTTTTAACTATGATTATTTAACCCCGACCAAAAAAATTTACACTGAAAAGAAATTAATGATGCAGGTATTGTACGTGTAAATTTGTCTTATAGACAAATTTACACGTACAATACCTGCATCCTAATTCATAAAATAATAAATAAAAAAGTGCATTCGCAGATAACATTCTCTAGAAAAGTTTATAAACATAATTTACGAAATAAAAGTGCATTATCATTAAGGTCTCCAAGAACGCAATATGGTAAAAAGAATATACAGTATGAAGGTGCGCAACTATATAACAAACTACCGCTATGTATACGTGAAGCCAATTCTATTTTGACATTCAAAAAGAAGCTAAAAGAATACATTTGTAGTAACGATCAATTTTTCCTATTTTAGAATAATTTTGTAACACATTATAACATTTTGTAAACATTGTTACAATTCGTAGTGCCAATATAAAATATACATATAGATAAGTAAGGGTAACAAATAAATGTATCTTGACACCTGTTATGTACACTGGATGGCATGTAACTTAACTACTCTATTTTGTATATACTTCTCATTAAGTGAACCGTGTTCTTTTGAGAAATAAAGTTCTTTAAACCTAAATCATAAATCATTTATTCATCAAAATAGGTTTAAAATAAACACTTTTTGACTGTCAATGTTCAAGTATGTTAGTATGTCATCTATCGAACGAAAACTACCTATTCATCGCTTTACAACGTATAGATATAGCTGCGTAGAAGAAGGGCGAAGAAACACACAGCTAAGTGTACTTTGAGGAAGCAGCAAGGGCAGCTATTGCTTCAATTTTTTCAAATATTATCATTAAAGGCAGTTACTACTACTACTCAAATAGTGTATGGAGAAAAGCCATCATATTGGAACTAACCAAACCTGCATACCTACAAAAAAAAATTATAGCTCTTACTAGTGTGCTACCACTTTTGCCCAGCCCAAAGATATTATATATAGAAGATAAACATAGTCCGATAAAAAATGAAACCAAAAAAGAAAAACCTATGTGTGAGTGAATTGTATAAGTGCAAAGGAAAAAAAGTGTCGTTAAAAAGTACTACGTACGTAATCGATATCGATGATATTTTGTGTGAAGATATACACGATTATCTGTATAATTTAAAATTGATGTTGATTTATAAGAAGTTACTAATAACCTTTAGTATTGCAAATCATAAATTAATGATAAATTGTCAAAAGTGGTAAAACAGTCGTTCTAAACAAAAAAAATAGTTTCTCTTTGCTTGAAACATCGTAAATTAGATCATGAAAATAAGTTATCGTTACGCATGATAAAATTACTCAAATCAGCATGCATTATAAACAATAATTATTAAAGTTGTTCAGTATGGGTGAAGGAGTATCTCCTATGAGATCCTTGAGAAGTATGCAATATTTCTAAATAGTATAAAACCAAAACATTTGGCGGACGTGTTGGTCTAATAGTTCAACAAACATCCTGGCTGGCTTATTGGGTAGCCAGCTGGTGGTTCGATTTCCACCAGGTGTCTGGGTTTTATTTATCTATTAAGTATACATTTACAAACAAAAGTATATGAGTACTTATGCATTAGTAAAAGTTGTCTGGTTTCCATAATAAAGGCTCTGCCTTGTTTGGGATCAGATCACCATGTGCGGATCGTCCCAGGTTATTATAATAAAGACAAACAATATACTTCTATTGTAAAATACATACTTATTTCAGTATTCATAAAAATATATTGTAAAAATTATATACTTCAGCTTCTTAGTGACGACAGTAATAGAGCACGTTTTATCTGGTAACATCTTAATATTATTTAAACCACATGAACACGAAGTAAATTATTTGTTGTGTAGGATCGAATAAGAAATGTTATCACCAGAGAATCAAACTTGCCGACGTAGGTCAACGAATTACCAGACTGGAGTGGCTGGTCATATTGACTGTCTACAGCCAATATTGGTTCTAACTGATGATCATTGGGAAACAGGGGTTTTGGAGTAAAGACACCACACTAACCGGAAAACCGCAGTGTAGGAGGCTCTACGTTTCGAGGTTCTGATTTTATTTTCTGACTAACGACTTGACTTAAATACCTGGTAATGGCGTATGGGTAAATTAAAGTAAGTAAAGTTTAATCAATAATAAGTTTAATCATTAATAGGTTTACAACCCTGTAATTGATAGCGGTAAAATAACTTTATTTACGTAAGAACAAGATCATCTGTTTTTCAATTGGAACTAGTAACAAACATAATTTATTTAGTGTTATCGTCTCCCAAAGGAACTCGTATTGATTGAATAATATTTTTTTCAGTGTCATACATAAGTAAGAGTAAAATAAATAAGGTACAGCCTCTCATTAGGCAACGTTGATGTTGTGACATACTATAAAACATTTTGCCTCAAAATGGATATCACAGACAGAAATCAAAATCTTTATCACAGACATTGGAATATTGTAGGGATTCCGTCCATCCTCGTCTTTAATCCGCATCTATTTTTGTTATAACAAAGAATTATTTTGATAATCAGAAAGAATACATTTGAATTATTATTATTATCATATCAATTTACATAAAGAATATATAGACGGCAAAATATTTTTAGACCGAATAAATATAAACTCCTTGAAACTAAAACAAAAAGACGTAGAATTTATATTTGTTCTATTAAAACTATTTGCTTTATTATCGATATCGATACTCATGACGTCAGGACTTTTTCAAGCCCTATTGTAAGCAAATCGTTTTACATTTTACACAAAATATCCCGCTATTCTTCATATAGAAGAAATAAATAATGATCAGTTTGAAGAAAAACATGTATTCTACGATATTATTACGATTTTCAACCAAAGTTTCAACCAAAACCATAAAAATATAGTAAGCAAAAATGCAGTCAGGAATAGTAATCAATTACCTGTGAAATGTTTACTTATTCGTTTTATTACGATTTGTAACATCACATGCACTTATTGCACAAGCCACCCTAATGGAACAATGATATTTCATATTATAAACTAGCTGACCCGTGCAGCTCCGCCCGCGCTTTTATTACATTTTGCTCCCATTTTCTCCCTCCTCCCTAGATTTATCTCTCTCCATATCTCTATCTCTTATAAAAAATCTAATTATATGCTCTTTCTCTCCTCTCTCTTTCCCCCTCCTGCTTCGGTTTCCGTCTCTTCCTCTCCCTGTTGTCCCCTCTTTGAACCCTCTCCCCCTCTCTCTTCTACGAACTTGCTCCTTCTCACTCCCCCCTTACTCCACCTAACTCCCCCAATCCCTCACCCCATCACCCCCTCCTCGAATCCCCTCTCCCTCTTTCTCCTCTCTTGCACCCTCCTCTCGTTCTATATATCCTCGTCAATCATGCTATCAGCGGCATTAAATATACTTTATGACCTATTCTCAGACCTCCCCGATATGCACACAAAATTTCATACATATCGGTTCACCCATCTATTTAATGACCTTTCCTTATGTAGCTTAACCTTAACCTAGCGGTATGAAATATACTGTATGACCTATTCTCAGACCTACCCGATATGCACACTTTCATACAAATCGGTTCACCCATCTATTTAATGCCCTTACCTAACGTTGCTTAACCTTAACCTACCGGGATAAAAAGTATCCTATGTCCGTTTCCTGATTCTAAGCTACCTCCCCACCAATTTTCAGCTGAATCGGTTAGGCCGTTCTTGAGTTATAAATAGTGTAACTAACACGACTTTCTTTGATATAATATATAGATTAAAGTTCTATAGTGATTGTATGTTCAATTTCACCGATAGATGGCGCTGTTCATAATGTAAATCACGCTAACATCGTAAATGACTGTCTAATGATATTCGATAATGAAAGTTATAGGTTTTTCGCATCCTTTATTGTTGCGACTGTAATACAATACCTATCTATACACTACCTGGACTTGGGGAGTTTCATTAAAATTTCATGAACCCACACACTTCCTGAGCCCTGACCTTGAAGCGTTTTTTGGGAGCGCTGTTCATTGTGTGTAGTGTGAACATTTTATTGCGTTAGATCAATTCGAGTCATTTTAGGTCTTTTACCTAAGTAAAAATTTAGCAATTTCGTATTCTCAATTTCTACCTACCTATACAAATCCTACCTATACAAATGTAGCCTTGGTGGTGCAGCGGACCTAACCGCTGGCTTTTATATGAAATGGTATTTTTCCCTTGCCTATTTCTTTCTTAATCTAGTTTGAACTCGCTCGGGATTTACAGATTTTAACTTTTCAAAGATATAATGTCATATTGCTATCAGCAAAGTACTTAGAACAATACAGAAATCTAATGAAAATGTCCTGGGTGTACCGGACCGGCTTACCCCTTACAAAAATTGACCCTTCGCCAATGCCATATCTTATGCAAACTAAATTTCTGCTCAGTCCCTATTGTATATAGCGTAATAATACATATCTTAATGATTAACTGATCAGTCTATAATTACCCTATTCACATACAAAGGAAATTACGTGGTAATATGTGCAAGTAATGTTTCACTGCTTAGCCCCTGTGAAACATAGCGTGATGTTTTATATACCAACTTATACCTTGACTTCTACACAACACATCAGTGAAAGTCCTATCAAAATCCATCCACGGGTTTTCAAATGATACCTGGACGAACAGAACGACAGACAGACAGACAGACAGACAGACAGACTCTTTGAGTTTTATTATAGTATAGAAGATTTGAGATCATGCTAAATTAATAAAATTTACTTTGACAGCAAACAGACCGCGAGGCAGCGTAGCAGTGGCTAAGGTCAAAGTGATGCGGAATAAAAAAAAAGAATTTTATCTCTGCCTCCGTTGCACTCGTGCAGTTTGTATTTGATTAGAACTGCTCCCTCCGACGCACAGTGTAGAATTTGACCTTAGTAGCGGCCATCCTCATTTTATTTTAGAATTCAATAGATTTAGTTATTATAAAGCATACTAAAAAATACCGGATTAGATATTTCACTTAATTTAGAAGATACAGAGCATTTTTTAAAAGGTCATTGACCTCCATGAAATCTGTTTTCGGCTGTATTTCTCGTAATAAAGGAAGCCCACTCTTATAAAAAATACACATTGATTGTTGATATGTAATATTTCAGATAGAAAAATATCAAGTCCCTAACCGCACTCAGAAAGGAGAGAAAAAATATTTTGTAAATTTCAATAATTAATTAATATAAAATTATCCTTTTAATAGTAGCATTTTTTTCTACCACTGAAATACACTAACGTAATTTATCTTCGAATTGACAAATTACCGAACATCTATCCAGCGAGATCTCTGAGATAATGTGTTTCTAAGTTTTTTTCAGGTTTCTATGGAAATAGGGTTGTCACAAAAAGTAGTGCTATTTAAATATTTATATGAATACCAATAGAAAACAAAGGCCTTTATGTTAAAAGCGCTCTATGCAGATTAATATTACAACTTGAATAAAAGTATGTACATAGATATATAAATAATAACACTTGATTAAAATGGTGGTAAATTACATTTAGCATCCTTTTATGTAAGTACAATGAAGAATCAGTTTATTTGACATTTATAATTTTCTTAAATTATACGTCTTCTGTTCACTAAAAAGTGAAAAATAACAAATGTTATTGAGGTTAGTGATAGACAGTTGATTTTGATGTAAACGTTAAGTACTGTGTTTAGTTAGCTCCAACTTCAATAATATTTCAGTTTTTTAGTTACTTTTTAGTGTAATGTATATTCATTATCATCAGCCCACATCAGTCCACTGCTGGACCTCAAGGCACGCCACTGAGCCCGATCTTCGTTGTAAATAAAATCTTATACAATAGTATAACACGCTATACGCTGTATAGAAAAGATTGGATACCTATATGGATTAGATAGATATTGATAATTTTTGGTCATAATATATTTGTCAGAGTAATGTAGTAAACAACACCAATTTTATGGTTTTACCAGATAAATTCGTCCTCATCATTCATGTTCCTCGAAGAAGTTCATTGTAATGCTCTCTAATAAAAAATAATCTTATAAATAAATTGAAGAGTTTTATTCGTTTTTTGTTGCTGAGAATATCATCTTTACCCATTTTAGTAGGTAATTTCAACGTGTCATTCGTGTGCTTTCAGGAACTAATTCTTCGTTGGTAGTGAAATTTCTATGGCAGTGTACTTTAGATACCAAAAATAATCAATCCAAATCGGTACATATTTGGCGGAATGATGAGAGAGCATACATTATACAAAATAGATTACGCGATGAATTGATAACTACCTCTTTTTTAAAGTCGGTTAATAATTGATGATTTTCGCGACCTAGTTATATTATTACCTAAGGGACGCCCATAGACACGATCAAACATCTGAAATATTGCATGTTGCAAATATAACTTACCCACCACTGACTACCACCACCACCACTGACTAGGTAGGTTATTTGACAACCCTAACCTCAAATTTTGAAACGAAATATCTCCGAAGTCCTGGGCTTATAGCATCTGTTTTTTTTTGTGGTAATACTTATTAGTATCCTTAACACATGCGTTATGAAAAAAAATGCGACTTTGTAGAGATAAAGTAGAAAAAAAATATTAGAAAATCTTAGAAAAATCGACTTTATTGCCTGAAAGAGCATAATTTATTACCTGTTTTTTCAACATATTGGTACTTTTAGAAGATATCTACCATACAGTCAATCATTTAATGAAAAATCAATATCAGAAAAAGAGATAATTGGTTTCTATGGACTTTTCTCGATTATCTCAATATCTCTAAAACTATGACACATAGAGCCGGCGGAGTCTTATTAGTAGTTTAGTTTAAAGGTTATCTTTTAAAACAATACATAAAAAGAGATGGCCGCAACTAAGGCCAAATTCCACACTGTGCGACGCTATGTTTATCTTTTTGAACGTAGTGAAAAAAATCTTAAATCTATGGCCCAGCCGCATAAATATTGTGACACTAATAAAAATAGTTTAGGTAACAAAAGTATTCATGGTAGGTTACTACATAATTGTACATACTTATAATAATAGGCTAGATGACATTTTTTTTGTCAGGTATTTAGATTATCAAAGTCAAAGTCAAAAGTCAAAAATCTTTATTTTCAAATAGGCTTAACGCTAGCACTTTTGAATGGTCAATTTTTAAAAGCTACCACCGGATCACAACGCGACCTCAACTGAGAAGATCCGGCAAGAAACTCAGCGGGCTTGTCATTTTTCACTTTTTTTAAACATTGTTTGTTTTGTTACAATTGAATCGACATTAGCGATAGTGTGTCCTGCCATATCATAAAATATTGGACACGTATTTTTTCTTTTGTCCATTAAACAAAAAATGACGAAGATATAGTGCTTTGAAATTTCGCGTGACGTCACGCCGGTATACAATTTTTACTGAGGCGTGACGTCAAATGCCCTCACTCCTGAACTTTTATTGTTTTGTAAAATAAAAAAATACGTGTCAAATATTTTTTGATAAATATAACAGACGGACTAATTAGAATTATTATTTTTTACCCAGGCCTCATCCCCATTGAAAATCTATTATATAAAACTATTTTTGAAAAAATAAAAACCGACTTCAATATATTTTCGTTATTTTATTTTTTTGAAATCGGACCTGTAGTTTCTGAGAAATCCGCGGACAAACCTACATACATACACTCATAAAATTTGGTAAATTTGTTTAGAAGCCCACATAGACTAATATATATTAATATTTCGCATTTTTGTTAATATTACATATATACGCGTCGAATAGAGAACCTTCTTTTTGAAGCCAGCTAATAAACTATTTTTGAAAAAATAAAAACCGACTTCAAAGTAAATTATCTAAAAAGCATAAAATAACGAAAATACAGGGTGGAATTTTGTAAAGGGGATATACTCTTAATACTGTAGATAGAAAATTTTACTCAAAGAAAACATTCCTTTATTTTTTTAAAGAAAGAAAACTGCATTCGAAGATTTTTAAAAATTCGCTTGCCGCACCGGGTAATCGAACCGACTAAAATCTCTAAAAGTTGCACCCTGTACTTTTATTGCATCGATCGTTAGGGTCAATTATAAGGATGAAATCTCTCTAACAAACTTCATAAATTAAATGAAAGGAAAACAATGAAATATTAAATTATTATCTTAACTGAAAACATAAAAAGTTTATGTCTCTTAAACTACTGCACCGATTTTGATGAAATTTGTATTCTACTCTAAGTTGAAAAATACTCTAACTATTGCAAAAAGAATTTTCGAAATCGGACCTACAGGTCCGTTTTCGTTTTCTGAGAAATCCGCGGACAAACCTACATATGTACATACATACATACTTACATACATATATACATACAGACATACAGACATACATACATACACTGATAAAATTTGGTAAATTTGTTTGGAAGCGCATAGACTAACATATATTAATATTACGCATTTTTATTAATATTACATACATACGCGTCGAATAGAGAACCTTCTTTTTGAAGCCGGTTAAAAAGGCTAAGCAAAAACCCACTCATCGAAACGGAGTGGCAAAGTTAGTATGGGAGAACGCGATTTCTTGGCCCTATTGACTTGAAATTTTGCATAGACATTCTTTCACAAAATTGAAGACGGGTTTCGTATTTTTTTTTAAATTTATCCCTTAACCGGGTTAAAAAGGAGTACTCAACCGATGGCGGTACAAATATTCTCATTTAATTTGCTTAGTACGTAAATTGTACTTGTAACTGTACACGGATAACTTTAATACATAAGGTAAAATATCACGCTATATACATTAGGGACTGAGCAGACATATAACAAGAATAAGACAAGGTAATTCGTAGGGTAAAATAAAAGCTCCGTGGTCATGAGGTTACGGAAGCGTCTTCTAAGCATAATAGGGTCCGAGTTCAAATCTCTTTGGGCTTTTTTTTGTACTTTTTATTTTTAACTTTTTATTTTTGATCATTTTATTTATATATTGAGATTAGATATTTTAAATATTTAACTCCTATCAACTCCAGCACTTTTTATGTCTAATATTTCCAAAATTTATGTATGGGTTTACAACTAATTGCTATGTATGTACGTATGATATAAAAGCCAAAACTATTTTGGAATTATTGTCTGTCTATCAGTCAGGGATTTTTCTACAGTTTGGCTGGTGTTGTTTCCTACCAACGTCAAATTATCTTTACATACCTAGGTATAACACAAAGTCGCACTCCTAATCCACACAACGGATCCTTTCACCATCGGTTAGATAATTTTTCACTAAAGGTTTATGTACTTACCTATATAAAAACTAAGCTAAGAAAACAAAATTACATAGCTTACGTTGAATAAACCTAAAGAGATGCATAAATAATAAACAAGTATTAGAGAATTTCATTCTATATAATAATTCCATATAATACTAGCTGACCCGGCAAACGTTGTTTTGCCATATAAATAATTAAAAAATAAGGGTTGATCGTAGAAGGGTGAAAATTGAGGATTGTATGTATTTTTGTATGTTGTATCATAAAAAAATAGAAATTAAAAATTTTGTCTATAAAATAAAATAAAAAATTTAGGGGTGGACTACCCCTAACATTTAGGGGGATGATAAATAGATGTTGGCCGATTCTCATAGATACCGAATAAGCACAAAAAATTTCATGAAAATCGGTCAAGCCGTTTCGGAGGAGTATGGCAACGAAAACTGTGACACGAGAATTTTATATATTAGAGAAGATAAGGTAAATATCCAGGATATATCTATATAAATATCAAAGGCAAGGCACTGAGGGTCACCTGGTGCAGATCCCACCGGAGAACCCAGGTTCATCTCTCAGGTGCAGATGCCGGGAGTTTTAGTGGGTAAGAATCCCGAATACCCAGGTTGACTTCCCCACAGGATCCCGGGGACATATTGAATATTCCTTCCATCCCCGCCACACCCTTAACTGTGACAACGGTGACAGATTCCCGGGGGGCTATAATGTGCCCCCGGCCGCGGCTTTAAAGGCCCTTGCCTTGCACTGAGGGGTACACGGTGAAGTCCCCCTCTTTTGTGCGGAGCCGTGGGGGGTTTAGAGGGTAAGAATTCCATATACCCCAGTCGATCGCCCGCAGGATCCTGGGGGCCTACCGGAGGTATCCCCGTTACTATGAGCACGGTGACAGGTTCCCGGGTGGCTTTATTGTGCGGTGGCAGGCAAAAAGGCAAGCCACTTATCACTGATGGGATCTTGGTGCAGATCCCAACAGATAGCCCAGGTCCCTCTTATGCCGACGTGATAGCTGCGGGGGTTTTAGTGGGTAAGAATTCCCCGGTTGACCCCTGTTTACGTCTTATTGATGAAACCGAATAAGGAAACCCGTATTACTTCTAAAATTGGTTTTAAAGGAATGGTCACTCCAGCAAGCTGCCTCAACTAGATATAGCAGAATTCGATGGCAAGGACATCACCCAGTATCGGCTGTTTATCGACATGTCTACGGCTATCATAGATAGTCATGAAAGTTTGTCATCAATCCAAAAATTAATATACCTTAGAAGATATTTAAAAGGTAATGCTTTGACATTAATTGAGGGGTTACCATTAGTCAATGTGTCTTATAAACAAGCATTAGACTTAATTAAAAATAGGTACGATAATACCTGCTTATGTATAACTCATCATGTAAACACATTACTTGACTATCAGCCAATATCGAATGGCTCCTAAATGCTGCCTTGCAACAGATACCAAATGTCTTATCTCTGCGGACCCCGCAGAGATAAGACATTTGGTATCTGTTGCAAGGCAGCATTTAGGATCGCTTAAAAATTTAGGACAAGAAACACAACACTGGGATATGATCATTATACCCATTCTCCTCCGTAAGTTGGACACATTTAGTTGCAGAGCCTTCTATGCAGATCGTGACACCTCCGAGCTACCGACCATTGAAGGTTTGTTCAAATATTTGGAAAAGAGAGCAATAAGTTTCGAAGAATCATCCTCATCAATAGGTAAGCCGACTCAAAAATATAATTTTACTAAATCTACCAACATAGCCAATATATCTAACTCAAAGGTTCAAAAGCTAACTGTAGATTTTGTCAAGAACCAAACCACAAAATATTTCTTTGTAAAAAGTTTAAAGCAAAAACTTCGTGTTGCATAAATAAAGCAAACACGAGTTAATTTGAATAGAATAATTTATTTGCAAAGAGAGCGATTACAATTACAAATTACAATCATGGACGGCGGCTGGATAGCAAAGAGAAGACCATAAAGTATAGAGCAGTGACAAACTAAAAATAGTTGCCATACGTACATAGCAGTAGCTCCTAATTATTAATATTTTAAATTTAATAAATAATACAAATTATGAAATATAATATATTTCTAACAAAGTGAATGTTTTAAAACCCAGTTCTAAATTCTATGTTTCTTATAAACAATTATGTATTTTTTCTAATTTTCTAAAAAGTGTGTTATTTCTCACGTCGCTGTTCTCATATCGCTGTAATCGGTGGTCTTTTATTATTATTATTCTTTATTATGTACACAAAAAAAAATACAATAGAAATATTAACATAAAAAAAGTAACATAAAGGGCGAGCTTAACTCAACGTGAGTTCTCTTGCAGCAAACCCAAAGTGAGCGTGACAGAATGAATGCGGGCAAAACCAAGTGTACGAGCAAAAACAATATTATAATTTAAATAAGAAAGAAAGCGAAAAAAAAAGACTTTAATTTAAAAAGGTTGAAATAAGATAGAATAAATAAATGTAACTATCTAAATGATACACACTATATCAATATAAATATATAACAATATGTATACTTATAATACTACATAATATACTCATATATATATGTACCTACTTATAGAATAGAATATACTTTATTGTACACCAAACAAATGAACAAGAAAATGGTAAGACTTAATACAAACAAAAACAACAAATAACAACAATATAGAACAAACAATAAAGGATAGTACAAACGGCGGCCTTATCGCTAATAGCGATTTCTTCCAGACAACCTTATTGAAATGGAAGAAACTATTTTAAATACGGGCAGATGGTGGTGTACCTATTAATGTACTTATAATATATATATACATTTATATCCTACTAAAATATTATTAAATACACACCTATAGAGAAGCAAATATTAATAAACTAATAATCTAAATGACTGTAATAGTGATCTCTGACCATATTTTTAAAAGATGGTAGGGATTGAGCAAGTCTGATTGGAACAGGCAACGCATTCCACAATCGTACAGCTGTAACGGAAAATGATGAATCATAAAATTTCGTTGAATGCGTTGGTGTTTTCAACTTCAAATTTTCTGATGACCTCAAGGACCTCGAATGAGTTTCATGCATAAACTCGAAACGTTGTTTAAGATAAGAAGGGGTTGAAGGATTAAACAGAACATTATAAAGTAAAGACAAAATATGAGCATTCCGGCGAAGACGAATCGGTAACCACTTGAGCTTTTTACGAAAATCAGATACGTGGTCATATTTGCGAAGACCAAATATGAACCTTATACAAACATTTTGGAGTCGCTCAAGTTTGTTTAATTGTTCCTCTGTAAGGTCTAGATAGCTGGCGTCAGCGTAGTCAAGGATAGGAAGGAGGAGAGATTGAGCAAGCGCAATTTTAGTGGTCGTAGGAAGGAAATTACGCAACCTTTTTAAACTGCCTGCAGACGCAAAAAGCTTGCGACTGACCTCTTGTAGTTGTGGGATCCAACTTAAATTTGAGTCGATGAATATACCTAAATTCTTGACTGTTGCACTAAGGTTAACTGTACTACCATCAAAGACAATATGGGGCAATTGCATTCCTTTAAGACGGGGTGTCATCCTGGAGCTGCCAACAACAATTACTTGAGTCTTTGATGGGTTAACTGCAAGACCATGAGCTTTGCTCCAGTCACATATCCTAGCCAGATCTAAATTGATGGTGTTTATCGCTTCAGCCACCCTATCTACTGATGCATGCGTGTAAATTTGGAGATCATCTGCGTAAAGATGGTAGGAGGAATGTAAATTATTGGAAATAGAATTAATGAAGATTGCAAAGAGCAAAGGAGATAGAACGCCACCCTGTGGTACACCGGCAGTAGTACTACACCAAGAGGAAAATGTATCCTCAAAACGAACACGCTGCCGGCGACCAAACAGGTAATTACGAAACCAGTCAATCGCTGTCGGAGATATGTTAAGAGAGCATAAAATACCAAGCAAAATATCGAAATCAACCGTATTGAAAGCATTGCTGAAATCGAGGAGCGCAAGTACTGTTATATTACCGTTTCCCATGGCACGTCTAATATCATCAGTAATATGGACCAGAGCTGTAACAGTACTGTGACCAGGACGGAAACCAGACTGGAAAGGATTAAGTAGACAGTTCTTGATAAGGAAACTACTCAATTGATCATGAACAAAAGGCGCTCAAGAACTTTGGAAAGGAAAGGTAAAATGGATATAGGACGATATTCAGAAAAAGATATAGGATTAGATTTTTTAGGTAATGGAGTAATTTGGGCTTCTTTCCAAGAAGATGGAAATTGACCCGTGGATATTGAAAAATTGAGGATGTGACAAATTATTGGAAGGATATAATTAAGGATAGGAAGGATCATGTTACGACTGATACAATCACTACCAACAGCATTAGACGTTATGGCTTCTATGCTCTTCTTAACATCACAATCAGTGAAGTGACGGAAGACAAATGGAGAATAGTCAGGAGCAGGAATCGAAGAAAGATAATTCAATGTATTCAATTTAACATTAACATTATTTAACATATTTTACTTATATATAATATATACTCATATATCAACTACAAATATAGGATACAAATATAAAAAATAAACAAGTAATAATAATAGTTCATAACTTAAACAAATCACAGTGACAGAAAATATTCTTTGGTTCTCTTCTTAAAAATGGGCAGAGATTGGCTTTGACGAATTGAAAGGGGAAGGCTATTCCATAGTCTGATAGCTTGCACCGTAAAAGATCCGTCATATCGACTCGACGAGTGTATGGGAGTTTTTAAAAGAAGAGACTTAGTAGAGCGAGTCGGTATATGAACAGGGACAAGATACTCAAAGCGTTCACGCAGATACTCAGGAGATTTAGGGTTATGTAAGATATTAAAAAGTAAAGACAGAATGTGTAGATTACGCCTATGTCTAATAGGTAACCATTTCAATTTAGTTCGGAATTGCGAGACATGGTCATATTTCCTAAGGCCGTAAATAAAACGAATAGCTAAGTTTTGAAGGCGTTCCAGTTTGTCCAAAAGTTCTTCTGTGGCATCAAGAAAACAAACATCGGCGTAATCATGAAGTGGTAATAATAAGGACATAGCAAGAGTTACTTTGGTTTCGAAAGGAAGAAAAGATTGGAGCCGCTTGAGAGAGTGGAAAGTACCAAAAACTCGCCTACTCACCTCTGCGATGTGAATATCCCAAGATAAGGAACAATTAAAAAACACACCAAGATTTTTTATACTTTTGGCATATTCAATATTTACGGTTTCATACATAACTGGAGGAATAGGGTTAGAATTTAACAAGTTATACATATACCTACCACCAATAATGATCGCTTGAGATTTCTTTGGGTTAACAAGTAAACGAAAGGTTTTCGCCCACTCGCTAATGCTTCTGAGATCACCATTGATGACATTTATACTTTCCTCGACATCATCAACTTTAAAATGACGGTACAACTGCAAGTCGTCTGCATAGAGATGGAAGTTGGAAGATATTACGCTCGTGACAGTGTTAATAAAAACAGAAAATAGAAGAGGAGAGAGAGAGAGTCTTTATTACCACCGATGTGATAATTTACACCAAAATAATAAGAAAAAAATCAATCGGTGTCTTATATCTAATATCGGTGTTTTTATTCATGATCAACACACAGTTTTGTCACATCGGTGGATTGCTTTATCATATCGGTAGATCATTTTATCATCTCGGTGAGTCGTTTTATCATATCGGTAGATACCGTGGCATTTCGTTAAGTATACAAAGAAACAATGGAATATACAAACAAACATACAAACACATACATTATATACATACACATATACCTACATACAAACATTCACACATACATACATACCTACATAGACTGCCAAAATCATTACCATGATACCACTGGGACTACCCAGTAGTCTTCAACTAAGAAGATGTATAAATGTCTGTAATCAGGGAGGTGTGAATTCGGTAATCATACGTCTATAGGCTCAGATGATGATGGTGAGGTGGAGCAATTGAACGCATTAAAGGTTTCTCTAGAACATATTTTCTAGTTAAAATAGTAAGTACATAATAATAAATAACAAAATAATAAATAGATAAAAAGAAAACATATAAATAGTCTCTTTTGACTTAAAACTCTAATTATGGTGCAATTTTACAAATGCGGAGTACGAAGATGGCAATTCAAGTTCTGTTGTGATTAATGTTTAACTTAAAGGCTGATTAACATAAAAACCAAGATAATTATAATGACAGATTTAATTATGTATCATTTTACTAAATATTTGACTAGGTGAAGAGTATTTGCTTAGTAGTAGTAGCGTAAAGATTTTTTACTGGATGTAAGATATAAACGATCTGTAATCTGTGATGTGTCATCATCACCAGCTGGAAGACGTCCACTGCTGAACATAGGCCTCCCCCTTGGATCGCCACAATGAACGACAATTGGCGACTTGCATCCACCGGTTACTGCGACGGGCCCGTTGGTCTAGTGGTTAGTGACCCTGTCCGCTAACCGATGGGTCGTGGGTTCGATTCCCACCAAGTGTCTGGGTGTTATTTATCTATTTAAGTATGTATTTACAAAAAAAAAACAATAATGTCTGGTTCCCATAGTACAGGCTCTCCCTAGTTTGGGATCAGATGACCGTGTGTGGATTGTCCCAAGATATTATTATTATTACTATGTCGTCTGTCCACCTAGTGGGAGGCCTACCTACGCTGTGTCTTCCGGTTCGTGGTCGCTACTCGAGAACCTTTCTTCCCCAATGGTTATCGGTTCTTCGAGCGATGTGGCCTGCCCATTGCCACTTCAACTTGCAGATTCTGAGAGCTATGTCGGTGACGTTGGTTCTTCGGCGAAACTCCTCATTGCGGATTCTGGTGCGCAAAGAAACTCCGAGCATAGCTCTCTCCATAGCTCGTTGTGTGACTCTGAGTTTCTCTAAAAGGCCAGCTGTTATAGACCACGTCTCAGTACCATATGTCATCGCTGGCAACACACACTGGTTAAAAACCTTTGTCTTTAGGCACTGCGGAATTTCAGATGAGAAGATGTCACGTAGTTTCCCGAACACTGCCCATCCGAGTTGGATTCTTCGGGCGACCTCTTTGTCGAAGTTGGAGCGACCTAACTGGACAATCTGTCCAAGGTAAACATAGTGGTCAACAACTTCGAGTGTATCGTTCCCAACGATTACCGGTACGGGTGCAACGTGGACATTAGACATGATCTTAGTTTTGTCCGTGTTCATTTTAAGACCCACCTGTTGGGAAACGCTACTGAGGTCGCTGAGCATCGTATTGAGGTCCTCCATCGACTCTGCCATAATTACTATCATTGGCAAAACGAAGGTGAGTTATGTATTCGCCATTGATGTTGATGCCGAATCCGTACCAGTCCAAGAGCTTGAAAACATCCTCCAATGCGTTCGTGAACAGTTTCGGAGAAATGACGTCTCCCTGTCTCACGCCTTTCTGCAATCGGATTGGTTTAGTACTCTCATCCTGTAGTCGGATAGACTTGAGATTGAAGAAAAGCACTACCACACTCCTGCGCCATGCTTCTGGCATAGTACCCTGGAATAAGACGGAATTATATAACTTCTGGAGGACTAAAAGTATCGGGTTTCCACCCGCTCTCAGAAGTTCTGTTGTGATTCCGTCTTCACCCGGCGCCTTGTTGTTCTTAAGCTGTTTGAGAGCCATTCTAATCTCGTACAGGCTGATGTCTGGGATGTCCTCAGTGTAGTGTCGGGTTAATTTAGCTCTGGTTTCCTGAGCTGTTCTACTAATGAGTTCTGGTGTCGAGGTGTATAATTGTCCGTAAAACCTCTCAAGCTCTCTCAATATTTCCGGTTTCGATGAGATGATACTACCGTCGTCAATCTTCAGCTTGGTCATTTGGCTACGGCCAATAGACGAATTCTTTGCGAACTCTTTAGAGCATTGGTTCCGCTCAATTGCGTCCTTAATACATGCTGTTTTATAGGAACGCAAGTCGTGTCGCATGGATTTCGAGATTCGTCTATTGAGTTCAGCATATTCTGACATATCAGCTGAATATTGCAGTCTCATCTCAGTCCGGTTTTCCATTAACTTATTGGTTTTATTGGAGAGTTTTTGAGGTTTCTTGTTGCGTGGGGTCTTAAAGAACTTGGACCCTACTGCGTGGACAGTATGCACCCATTATTTTTATTCGGTTCGGTTTGGTACTGGAAGCGATTGTTCGAGTTCGAGTTGAAAGTGTTCGGGGTTCTGGATTTGGGCGGATACTGGACGGAGCGTAGACCTCATCAGACGGGACCTCTCGAGCTTGACATTGATACTCAATGTGCCTCTGACAATACGGTGATCGCGACCGGTTTTTACCTTGCTGATCACAGAGACATCATTGAATGTGCTTTTTGGTCGTCATGATGAAGTCAATCTCATTTTTGATTGAACCATCGGGGCTTATCACTGGATAAGCCAGTACACATCATAGGAACTGTCCTATGATGTGTACTGAGAACAAAGATTTTAAAAATATTAAAGTAAGTAATATATAATGCTGTTGTAGTGTGGTTGTGATAATGTTAAAATGTATATAAAGTTCCAATTCTTGATCCTTCGATGATGATGATGATTCTTATTATTGTTAAACCTAGAAGGCTACAATGTTTTAAGTGTAAACACGGCAAAACAATTATCTGGATCGTCCACAGTAATAAATGTGTATTGTGCAATTTTAACCTATAAGAGATTACTGTTTTTTTATACTTCATTTTAATAAAGACAATGATAATAAAAATAAACATTATTTTTTTAAAATTCTAAGTACCTATAACAAATATAATAAAAAAGAAAGTAAATATAATAAAATAGGTACTAAATTAAAAAAAATGGATTTCTAAGAACTCTGTTCCCTTTGGATGTGATCTACTTACATAAGACCCTCAGTTCAGGGGGCCTAAAAAGGCCACATTGAGCGATTCACCTAAATTGAATTCGTATTCTGCATTTTCAGCAGATCCTTCGCAATTCCTATATTTTTTGTAAAATGGCCACACATTTTAGTTGAATCATACTCACTTCATTTATTAGCACTAATTAGCAGAAACATATTTTGTGTTAATGCTCCGGATCGAATAAAAATTAAACTTACTCATAATATTATGATTCAACGAAAATGGCCTTTTTACTCTCGCAGGTCTTCAGTTCTAAGTCACCCTTGTAAAAATATATAGGTACCTACTGACTATTTCCTTTTTGATGTTCAAAGATGGATAGATTATCATATCGCTGGATATTTACATCATTTCAGTGGATAAACTTATCATATCGGTGTACAGAAAAAATCATCGGTGCCGGTTTGTCATATCGGTGGAAACCAGAATTCAAGATGAATTTTCTCTTTAGTCTTAAATGATACATTGATGATATTAAATTTGGGGATATTTGATATCCTAAAGATTACATAAAACTTGAAAAATATACAAAAAAAATATAAATGAAAAAGTTCACCGATATGATAAAAAAATGGCATTTGTTGAAATTCACCCTTATACAATATCAGCAATATATAACTCATAAAAGTATAATAGCAATTTTCAGATTAATCAATTATTCAGATTAATATATAGAAAGGCACTAAATAGAATATTATATTACATCTAATAAGTAGGTACCTAACAAAGCAAGTTGATCCGGTGCACTCGTGCTGGTGTTATCATTAAAATACCAACTAAGTACTTAAACATTCACGACTTCATAAAATATGATAAAAGTATGACTCGAGAAAATTATAACTAAAAGCAAGTTGGTCCTTTTAATAATAATTGATAATTAAAGGTTGGCACGGCTGGTTTCGCAAGTTATTATCAATCATCTCTATTAATATTTAAATAGTTTTTAAAAACGTCACTATTTACGGCTGTCTGTTCATTTATTTCTAACTTTTCTAGGTCCTACGGTATCTTACCACCACCACTTATGGCAGTATTATTATGATCTTACATTCTCTGCAGAAAATGACATTTATAAAAAGTAAGATTATATTTGTCTTTTATTTACGCGTTACACATTGATAATAAACCGCGGTAAAATCCGTAAAAGTAGTTTTATATTGTAGTAATACTGCTATTAGACGTGGTGGTAGGGCATTACAAGAAGCTGGTGGGGCGTGTGCCACACATTATTTTAATAACGCGCAGATAAGCTCCGCGCTTTACGTATACCAACTTAATTTGGACTATTATTTATAGCAGTTACAGTTAGTCTTTTGAGTCCAGTAATATGCTAGCGGGTTTACTTCCAGTCGACTTAGAAGTACAAAGACGGCGGCTATGTATTACTCCTCCCATAAAAACATAAATGTCGAATTCCTACCTATTCGTGACAGTACTAAAATCTTGCGATTATTTAACGCTCAAGCGGTTGTTTATGAGGACCTTTTAACAGAATGGCAAGCCAAATGGGATGCGTCCTCAAAGGGCCGGAACCTATATTTATTTTTCCCAGATGTCCGTGAGCGGCTTGATAGACCATGGATAGAAGTAGACCACTGCGTTGCACAATTTATGACGGGACATGGAAACTTTAAAAGCAAATTATTCTCTTTTAAATTGGTATCTTCACCTCTCTGTCAATGTTCTACGGTGAATAATGAGTTCGGACAAACTGCGCATCATATACTTTGGGAGTGTGATCTCTGGCACAATGAGCGCAATGTTATGTTGGACAGTTTGGAAATAACATCCGGAGCTGTATACCTATTACTCGGACCTTGTGGCGACTACGGAAAATTTCCGTGCTTTCAAGCGTTTTTGCCATACCTATTATTGTAAACAAGTTTAATAGTAGTAATCTAAATTTAGGTCTCTTTAAATCTAGTAACTTCCGTGGTGCCTTACAGGTGGACTGAATTTAGTTGGTGTACCTGTAAGAATATGTCGTTCTGAGGTTATTTCGACTTGTGCGATTTTTACTTGTCTCCCGCTTTGCAAAGGAATTTGTATTTTTGTAACTCCTCGACAATTTAGCGTTTCTCCGGGACTCGCCGAGGGTCAAACCTCGGCGTCTTCGCTGGTGACCACTGTAGATCCTGACTGACTTGAGTCACAGTGGTGGGAATGAAGGGTGGGATAAGTCCCAAGAAAAAAGCCCAGTAATTTGTTAGGATATTGTGCCCTTTACACCGGAGCAGCTGTACAACATAGTGACTCTGCACGGCTGCTTTGTAGCAGTATATCGGAGCAATATGATTTGCCTACCTGGACAGTAATCATACTGTCCAGGTAGGCAAATCATATTGCTTCGGCCCCTACTCATCAGAGTAGGGGCCGGATTTATATGTATTAAAAATTCCAAAATAAATACTTACATCTATACTATATTATAAATTAATAGTTTAAGAAACTAAAAATAGACGCTTTTATAAGGACTACTGCATTAAAAAGCTATAAATAAATTATCTAAACCGTGATTTCTTTCTTTCTACCCCGTGTTTGTAATTTATGGATTATATTTATGCCTTATAAAAGCGTTTATTTTTAGTTTTTTAAACTATTAATTTATTTTGCACTTTTTAGTCTTAGAAATATTCGCCTAAACTACGAATAAAATTAGCTCAAGTATTGATTTGTTCGTAGCTTGAATCGTAGGCAGGTTGTGGCAAAACATATTTTTATATTACGCGTAGGTATCTGATTGAGTTAGCGAAGTTTAAGAAAGCACTAAGTACGTATTTACCCTTTGAACAGTCGAAACTACGCCAAAAGTCAATAGTTTAACAAGTAGTATTCAAGGGATATCTAATGGTATAACTGGTATTAACTAGTACCACCAAAACCATTACAGGTATAAATGGGACAACTTAGTACCATTTATACCATTAATGGTACAATTCAATGGTATAACTGGTCCGAAGCCGTTAGGTGGCTTACCAACCTTCCGGGTTCATCAACGTCCACGTTATTAGGCAAAGTAAATATGACTCCTTAATACAAATCAAATGAGTCCAAGCTACTAGTAAACCCATCGAGGTTTACTAGTAAACATTCCATGGTTCCGTCAACCACCTTTCATTTCCATCATCAGCCCTGATTATTGGGCAAAGTAAATAAAACTCTTTAATACTGCTGAAATTGGATGAGTTTACTAGTAGCCGTTCCAGGGTTCCGTTACCAACCTTCCTATTCTATCATCAGGTCCTCATTAATGGTCAAAGTGAAAAAAACTCTTTAAAACAAATCAAATGAGCTGAAACTTGATGTGTTTACTAGTAGCCATTCCAGGGTTCCGTCACCCACCTTCCTGTTCCATCATCAGGTTCTCGTTATTGGTCGAAGTGAAAACAACTCTTTAAAACAAATCAAATGAGTCCAAACTCGATGTGTTTACGAGTAGCCATTCCAGGGTTCCGTTACCCACCTTCCAGTTCCATCATCAGGTCCTCATTAATGGTAGCCGTCCAAGGGTTCCCTTATCCACCTTCGAGCCCCAGCATCAGATCAGCTCGAGGATACCATATTATTGTATTGTCTCCGGTTCTTGATACATGTGCAAAATTTCAAATGTTTTGGACGTGTAGAAGTGGGTCAAAATTGCATTGCAAGATTCCATTACCATCATAGTTACATAGTTACATATATACATACAGGTCAAGCTAATAAAAGCGTGTTTATAAAGAGGCCTTAGGCCTTTTTTGCGTGACTCACTCAACACCGCAGAGCCGAAACTACCAAAGCTAGGACTACAAAATTTGGACCGGAGGTTCATTTTATAGCTTAACCAATCAATAATAAAGGATTTTTGGAAATTCAAACTCTAAGGGTGTGAAATAGCGGTTGAAAGTTTGTATAGGAAGGGTTTTTTTTTTGGGAGGACAGACGCTGTTGGCCGCAGATGGCCATTACAGCTTCACCGGACAATAGGAGGCGAGCTCTTAAAGCGCTCTAGCCTAGCGCCAGAAGTAGCGACGAGCTCAAGGGCACCTCAGGGAGGCACGGCCTCGGCTTGGGCTGTCGCTTAGAGAGGGCTGATGTTACCACCGGTTCACAACGCGCCCCCACTGAGAAGAACCGGCAAGAAACTCAGTAGGGTGATGCTCGTCGTTGTGGTCGCATACGTACGACCCTTCGGCCTCGCCGGCGAGACCGGTGTCTGTTTGATAGTGTAGCATACGGTTGTCGGGGAGGGGCAGGCTCAATGCCATGGTCCAGCCAAGCTAGGACTACAAAATTTGGACAGGAGGTTAATTTTAGGGCATAACCAATCAATAAGAAAATATTTTTGGAAATTCAAACTCTAAGGGTGTGGGGTAAGGGTGGGGTTGAGACTTTCTATGGTATGGGTGCTAAAACAATGTATTTTGACTTGAAATTTTGTATTTAGACTCTTGATCAAAATTAATAAGACACGTGTATCAGCGTTTTTCCGAATTCATCAGTTAAGGTTGTAAAACAGAGGATGAAAGTTAGTATGGGATGGGTGTAAAAACATTGTCTTTTGACGTTAAATTTTGTAATTAATCTCTATAATAAAAATAATAAGATACGTGTATCAGCGTTTTTCAGAATTCGTTAGTTGAGGGTGTAAAATAGGGAATGAAAGTTTGTGTGTTAAAACATTTTGTATATGTCTATTGACCTGCAATTGAGCACGCATTCTATTTAATAAGAATAATAAGACACGTACGTACGTTGTAGCAGCTCAGTGGCCGAGCGCTTGCCTTGGAAACAAGGTGCGCAGGTTCGAACCCCGGCTCAAATCACTGATTTCTTTAATTAATCATTAGCGAATTGTGCGATTATTACCGGCTTTCGGTGAAGGAATACATCGTGAGGAAACCTGCATGTCTGAGAAAGCCTATATTTCGAATGACGTATGACGTCATCCAACCCGCACTTGGCCAGCGTGGTGGACTATGGCCTAAGCCTCTACATTTTTGGGGGAGGCCCTGTCCAACAGTGGGACAAAAACAAGGGCAGGTAAAATAAATAGGTTTTTATAGAGTAACCTAAAGTTTCTTGAACGTTCTATAGTTTGTGTATGTCGCCACGTAGTATATTAATTTTTTGGATTGTTTCTCCTAAAAGGTAAAATAGAGAAGGAATGTTTGCAATTTGTCTAATTTACGTGAAACTAAACTTGGTTAATACTCTTCAACAAATTATTTACAACGGGTTATTCAACATTAAATTTTTATGGGTGCTAAAAGAATCTAAAAATGTTGTAGTTATGGTAAAATTGTTAGGGGAAATGTTATTCTAAAAAATCTACTATAGGTATGGTAAGGTATTATTCTTTATACATATTATAATTTAAACATAACATTTTGCCACCCGTGCGAAGCCGGGGCGGGCCGCTAGTAATATTATAAATCGAAAATATGGAAAGTTAAAACTAACCATAAGTTTCAGGTATGTTTATAGCCGTTCCTTTCAGTATTTGTATTGTTGCAGTACACGGATCTCATGTTTTGTAACCCCCAATGCTAAAAAGGCATGCATTAGGTTTGACGCCTATGTCTGTTGATCTGTATGTCTATCTGTAGCATCGTAGCTCCCAAACGAATAGATGGATTGTTGATTAAATTTTCAAAATTCAAGGTCGTTCTTTTAGTCGGTCGTTGATTTTGGATTGATGTATTGATAAGGTAAATACGGGGAATGTACAATAAATTCAGCGGCGATAGCTTACTGTAACGGCCCGCGACTGCGATGTGATTTACCTACGCGGTATCGTAAGTATTGTATTTTTATTTTGTTTTTGCTACCCTTTTTAAATAAATACATCACAATGCATTGAGCGTGTGAAAAAAAACCACGTGCCATTTTCCATAATTGTCATAAGTATGTTTTTATGGAATTTCTCCCTGTTAATTATTTTGTTTTTTCCTTGCAAGTGTGTTGTAAAACTTCGTATGAAACACTCGCCTGAATTACGCCCTCGCCTGCGGCTCGGGCTGCAACCCCTGGCCTCGTGTGTAATAAGCAAAGTAGAGTCTGGACACGCTAACTCTGCAATGGAATAATTTGGCGACCCCAAAAAGATTTTTATATGGTAACCCTTTTACATCATGTATGTAGTAATAAGAAATGTTTGGATCCTTTTGACTAGTGTGGTATTTTTGGTGGTCAGTAAGTCAATATTGATAACTTTGACCAATGTGCTGTAAGAAATACAATAGATCAATATACTACTAGAATTGAGGCCATCAATCGAATTTACTGGCTGTAGATAAACTTTGCGCAAGATATTATTAAACATCACAACAATAGTAGTCATTTAATATTTTTGGAATTAAATAAAAATATTTTACAAATAAAAATACTATCTATTCTTATTTTATATTGTCCTTGAGTAAGGTAAAACCGGATTGTAAGGCCCAATTTTTTACAAATTTAAATAAATCCCTTATTTTACCACTTTTAAGAAAACAATGACTTACAGCAAATGCTATGGTAATTAATAAAACCAAATAAATATAGTTTACAAAGCTATAACAATTTAAAGCTAGTTTTTTAAACATTATTAAAAATCACTATTTTGTGCTTTACTAAACATTGTGTTTTTAATAAGGCCTGTGCCGTTTTAATGTCATTTGGCGTAAAAGTAAGCATTTAAGACTCAAAAATATATTAGTATGAAGTTTGTAATATGCATGTACATTGATAGCAGAAACTAGCAGTAACTGTAACGACCAATATTTTCTTAGATAAAAAAAAATTGTTAGGTGTTTAGTGCATAAATATTAATATTTTACTTAAAATATTGTTATTCCGGTTAGAATTATTGGTTTTTGTAAAGGATTTTTGATTTATAATTTTCATGGTCCAAGCAACTACTTTGTTGGGCCTTTCTAAGCGAAGTGGGTCTTGCAACACAAATTGACCATTTTCGAATTAAATTAAAATAATTCAGACATATTGTGTAAAAATCAATAAAATAAAGATCAAATAAACACAATCAACAAAAATCTAATAACAAATCGCGGTATAAATAAGTCAAAACTAACAGTTTGTGGGCGCGAAAATTAACAAATAAGTGGTCGTGACCGAAGTCAGTGAACAATCAGCGAACGCAGGAACACAGCAGCGAACGGCCCCGCTGCTGTGTTCCTGCGTTCCTATTGGTCTATTTTATTCATGCTATGAAGTTGGCGGGTATAAAATATAATTTCAGTCGGTTTTCTGCGTTTGGGCCTTACAAAACGGTGGGCCTTATCACCCAATAGTACCTTAGTTCCAGAGATCTCTAGATATTCTCAATGGTTTTTCCTGTAGTCAGGCTCGACGTGGATATTATAAATGTTCTACCTCAATAACTAGCAAACCTGTTAACCCATTCGCTGCCACCAAACTGGAAACATTAACAGTCCATATATTAAAAACTACTAAACCAATTTTGATGACACTTGTACTCTTCCCTAAGTTGAAAGATACTAAAACTATTGCAAAAGAATTACCAAAATAGGATTTATAATTTCTGTGAAATCGTTGGACAAACGTACATACATACATGAGATTTGGTAAATTTGTTTAGAAGCCCACATAGACTAACATATGTGAATATTACGCATTTTTATTAATATTACATACATACGCGTTGAATACAGAACCTGCTTTTTTAAGTCTGTTAAAAAAGTATCAAATCTGACTGTGTTTCTATGTATTGATTTTTGAAATTCTACCATTTTCTGACTTCTGCAGAGTTAACGTGGCCAGACTCTAGCTCACTTGTATCATAATATATTGGCGGGTTAAGGAATTTCAAAATTTTCCTACAAGCAATTTTCGAATGGACTGTATATAAATATAAATGTATAATTATATATTAAAAAAACGCGGACAAAAGAAGCTATACTACACTCGCAGCACACTGGATTGCAGGGACACAGGAAGTTAGCAACTGCAGGGAACACAAAGGGAATAAATCGCAGTTGCTGTAAGGAACGGAACGTGCGCCCTACCTTTGACCGGCTGCGATGCGATGATGGCGGCGTCCTCTGCTGCTCCACAAATTAGATAGTTGTATCTGCTGCTATTGTCCTGGCACTTCTTTTGCTTTTAACGAGGGCGGAATTAATTATTATATGTATGATTTTTAAATAATATCGCGATCACGCCATAAGAAAATATTTGACGGCGGCGGTGACAAAATCCACGTCACATTTCTTCTTTTTTCTATATAAGGCGCACTAGGGAAAGGATGAAGGATAAGGAAATCCAGCCTGCTACAAGTGCATTTTGGTAAATAATAAGTTTTCAATAACGAGATCCAACATCCCCCTGACCAACAGGCCTTGAAGGAATCCCTTCAAAAAATATAGACTACTAAAATCTATATTAAATTGACTATATCAGTCTTCAACTAAAATAAATAACAAAAAAACTGGTTAGTTACCACCGCTTACAACCTGTGTGTCGCTAACATAAATTACTAAACTTAAATAATAAATATAATAAAATTATTAGTAAAAATGCTACTGCGTTGGTAACGGGCACAACCGTACTATAGGTCGCTCGTAGGTACCACAATTAGTTTGCACTTCTGCAACACGAACAATTCCATCTTTACCAGGAAATAATCGTGTTATAACCCCCAATGGCCATTGCAGAGGGGGCGCATTATCAACATTAATTATGACAATCGTACCTACAGCTACAGGGTTGGTAAGAGTGTTCCATTTTTCCCGCATTTGTAAGTTATGAAGATATTCAGAACGAAACCTCTTCCAAAAAGACTGGACAATCGAGTCCATCAAAGAAAACCTAGACAGTAAATTAGCTCTCTCATTGGTTACATCCGCTGCTGGTAAGAATGCCAAAGGAGCGGTATGTAAAAAATGTGAAGGAGTAAGAGCTGTGGGTTCTGATGGATCAGAACTTAGGAGATAAAGTGGCCTGCTATTAAGAACACATTCTATCTGATTAAGAATCGTAAGCATCTCCTCATAAGTAAGGATTTGTTTACCTATTACTCGAAAAGGTAAAGCCTTGGCACTTTTTATATTTGCCTCCCAGATCCCTCCAAAATGTGGGGCGGTGGGAGGATTAAAACGCCAAATAATGCGGTTTTTAGTAAGCTCATTTTGAAAAGTTTTATAATAATCATCAGACTTTAAGAAGTCATGCAACTCGTTTAAATACGATTTTGAAGCTATGAAGTTTTTTCCGTTGTCGCTATATAAAAATTTACATGAACCACGTCTTGACAAAAAGCGTTTAAACGCGTCTAAAAATGTGGCAGAGCTTAAATCAGAAGCTAATTCGATGTGAACAGCTTTCGTCACCAGACATATAAAAAGACAAAGATATGCCTTTTGACTGCGAATCCCACGCTTCCTAGCCATTGTAATATACAAAGGGCCAGCATAATCTACCCCTGTATGAGTAAATGCGTTGCATTGTTCTAAACGGCACTCAGGTAAATCAGACATTATAGGGAAAGTTGGCCTTGGGTTCATACGAAAGCAAGTATTGCATTTATGTATGCGTTGTTTTACAATGCGTCTAGCCGACAGAATCCAGAACCTTTGCCTTATTATTGAGAGCAATAATTGAGGCCCAGCATGTAAATAAGTGCGGTGATAATAATCAACTAAAAGATCAATCACATGTCCCTTTCTCGGCAAGAGAGCAGGATGCTTATGAGAATACTTAAGTGAAGAATAACTTAAACGTCCTCCAACTCTTAATAAGTTATCGGAAGATATGAATGGACTAAGCTTACGCAAAGCGGATGAAACAGCTTTCCCAGTTTGTAAATTCTTAATGTCGTTAGAAAAATAAAAATGCTGGATATGTTTTATTAAATATATCTCAGCGGTATTTAAATCATTAGCGGTAATTACATCGTTGCGAGGCAGTTGTTTCAAAAATCTTAAAACATAAACCACACAATGGAGCAGTTTACTCCATGAAGAGCACCTATCACTCAACAATAATATTGGATCTTCCTTTACACTAGCGGTTACACAAGTGACAATTTTTGATTCTAGTGGTGCTACCGAACTTGGAGAGAAAGTTGAAATAGGCCATTCGCTAATAGGTAGAGTGCACCATGAAGGGCCATTGAACCATAGATGATGGTCCTTTAATTGGGAAGGCAAAAGGCCTCTCGACAAAGCATCTGCGGGGTTTTGCACACCCGGAATATAATATAAATTTTCAGGGTCAATATAAGATTGACATTGTGCTATTCTGTTAGCAACAAATGTGTTAAATCTGTGCGAAGATAATTTCACCCAACACAGTGCGACTTCAGAGTCAGAAAAAGCATAAATACTATCAACAGGATATCGTTGCGATAATGTGTCACACACCATACGCAATAACTTCGTCATAAGAACGATACCACACAGTTCCAATCGAGCAACTGTGACAGTTTTAATTGGAGCAACGCGTGATTTTGAGCAAATAAGACGAACGATTGGTTCTCGATCACCTATAGTAACATGAGTATAAATGACGCATCCATACGCCTTCTCACTGGCGTCAGAAAATGCTATCAACGACAATTTACAACCAGGTTCAATTCCCATATGTCGCGGGAAGTCTAATTCAGAAATTAGATGCAACTCACTAATAAAGTGATGCCATAAGCTTAAAATATGCGGGGGAGGTATGTCATCCCATCCCAATTTGAGAAGCCATAGCTCTTTGATTAATAATTTGGAATATAAAATTACGGGACCAACCAAACCTAAGACGTCATAAAGACGGGCAGTAGCCGATAAAATTGCACGCTTTGTGCCTACTGGTTGAGGAGGTGAAGTGGAGAAAACAAATTTATCAAAAGCAGGAAGCCAACGTAGACCTAAAATCTTTAAGCCACTGTCACTGTCAATAGAGATTGACTCAGACTTACGTTGAGACACTGGTATGTGTTCTAGAAATTCTGAAGAATTGCTAGCCCACTTCGCCAACTCAAACCCCCCGGCCTTAAGCATATGGATGAGCTGATAGGCTATATCAGCCGCTAAAGATACAGAAGATGCCGAAGAACATACATCATCCATGTACGTATCCCTTTCCAACACATCCACGGCAAGTGGGTATTTGGGACCCTCATCCTTAGCCAACATTCGCAAAGTTCTCATCGCTAAAAATGGTGAAGAACATAAACCAAACGTGACTCTATTATATTCGAAAGTATCTAGCGGTTCATCGGAAGAGAACCGGTACAAAATTCTTTGATATCTGCGGTATGCAGCATGTACTTCAATACATAAGTACATCTGCCGTATGTCAGCAAAAAATGCTACACTAAACATACGAACATTAAGAAGAATACGGAATATATCAGCCTGAAGATTACAACCAGTATGTAAGATATCGTTTAAAGAAACCCCAGCATCCGTTTTGGCACTACCATCGAGCACAATACGTAACTTCGTAGTGTCTTTATCTTCGCGGATAACAGGATGGTGCGGTAGATAAAAACCTGGCTGTATGCACTCCTCTGGTGGAGTACGCGAAATTATACCCTTATCCAGATAGTCACGAATGACATCATTATATCAAGTGCGTAACTCAGGTGACTTGTCTAGCTTATTTTCCAGAGACAAGTACCTCTTCTTAGCTGTAATGTAAGAGTTACCTAATTTATCAGGACTTTCTTTAAAAGGCAACACTACAGAATAACTGCCAGTGCTATTGCGGGTAGTTGTGGAAATAAAAATATTTTCACATTCTTCCTCTTCAGGACTTAAAAATTTATTAGCGGGTAATTCCTCAAGGGTCCAAAATTTTTCTAAAACTTTGTCAAGCGAGTCTTGAGTGAATGAACAAAAAGTGCGGGATAAGTTGGGTGTCATAACAACAGGCGTATTACCCATTACGATATACCCTAATGTAGTTTCAATAGCGGAAGGCATATTATTATTACGCATAATGCGATCAAATAATAAAATTTGACAGTAAATATTTACTCCCAACAATATTTCAATCGGTTCAGGTACGCCATAGGAATCGTCACTGAGTGGAATATTTTTCAAGTAATCTAAGCTTGAAGTATCAACGTAAGAGTCTGGCAAGTGTGTTGTAATATTGTCCACTACTAATGGTTTGATAGAATACACAGTGGAATTACCAAAACGCGAGCTAAATTTGATATCAGTTACGCCAAGAATACGCTGTGAACTTCCACCGATACCCTGTACTTCAGTAAACCGGTTTTGTGTCGATACTTGAAGGGATAAACGCTTACAACAAGCAGATGCAATATAATCGCTTTGCGAACCTGGGTCAATCAAACATCTTACAATATGATGCTGGTTATTGTTATCAATAATAATTATTTTTGCGGTTCCTAATAAAGTAGTAGATAAAGAACGATCAGAATGATCGCGAGAAACATTACACACAGAAGTGTGTATAGCGGTAGGTGCAACATTCACTTGATTGACCTTATTCTTATTAGACATAGAGTCGCTATTTGCAGGTGTTGCGGATATATGATCCGATTGAGATACACCGCGAGTCACATGTAGAGGTGGAGCGGACACACTTCTATTGGAAGTGCAATTATTAAAATTATTTAATTCACCAAAATGTAATAATGAATGGTGTTTAGCGGAACAGTGGGAACAATATTTTTGCGAAGTGCATTTAAAAGTTCTATGTTTGCAACTTAAACAGTTATTACAAAATGAATTATTTTTTACGTAAATAAACCTATCATATGGTGTTTTTGACATAAAGACAGGACACTGATACAGATGCTCATGAGCGCTATTCTTGCACAGGGTACAAGAAACTTTATTCACTTTATTTGTAAGGTTAACATCAGTGTTAATAAAAGACTTAGTTGGTTTTGGCGTTGGAACTTTATTACGTGATTTATCGAAATCTGGAACTGAAAATCTTTGCCCAATAGAACGAGACATAATCTTGCTTTGCTCTTTTACAAATTCAATTAGATTAGCGTATGATGGAATTTTTTGCTTACGATACATTGTTTCAAATAATTTGATCGTATTTAAATCCAATTTTTGTAACGCAAGGTGTAAGAATATAAAATCCGATAAATCAGTAATTTTTAGTTGTTTAAGTGCTTCTACAGACGAATTAAAATTATTAATGAAACTTTCAAAAGCTGAAGCACTGTTATTATTCTGCAGTTTAAATTCTAACAACTGGTTTAAATAACTACCAGCCAATACGCGAGGGTCATCATATTTATCAATAAGTGCATTCCAAATTATATTATAATTCTCGGCGGTTGGTGGCAAACCAGCGCACACAGACTTTGCGCTGTGAGTCAGCTTGCCAACTAAATAGTAAACACGATCACCATCAGTCAAATCCGCATTGTCATGTATAACACTTTTAAATTGCTGGTAGAATAGTGGCCAATTGCGGGCGCTTCCATTAAAGAACATTAACTCAATAGGAGGCAACTTAGGCTTGGATTTCGATGCTGAAGAAAAGTTTTGATTGTGACTTTTACTACTAGCGGTGTCAACTTGTGACATAACTCGCTTTATGTAACAGTACATTTCTTCAAATGAAAGCCATGCCTGATAATCAATTTTATCCTCTGGGTTTATTTGCAATTTAAATGTGTTATATTTATCTGTCGCTTGTTCGAACTCACTACGTAAAGTATCAATATTACTCACATTACACAGGAAAACTTCACGTTGGGATTCATTGGTAGCAGCAGACTTAGATAAATCATATATAGACTGCAGCCTGGCAAATAATACATCGCGCTTAGAGCGCAGGATAGTCAACTGGACATGATCCTCGTTAGATATTTCAAACTCTTCCTCACTATCTGCCTTCTTACCCTTCCCCATTATTAATATTTAGATAATTAAAAATGGGTACACAAATAAAATATATTTTATGTCACTGTTAAATCAGTCATAAAACACCGTTGAACTATAACAATATTCAATCAGTTGGTAAATACAAGAAATTAAAAATTAAGATAAATATGAATTTTCAAAGGCATGTGTGAAGTTGCCTTAATACATCTGAACGCATATATGAAGTAACCTTAATTACTCCGAACGCGTTATAATAAATCCTTTTTGCGAGTATTGAGGGATCGCTCAGGCGTGACCTTAAAACAAAAGCTACACACGCGCACTGCGTTGACAGCTGATGCGGTTGCAATTAATTTTGCACTATAATAAATATATGCGAAATCACTCTCAAGAAAATATTAATGGGTATAATAGGTAGAATAAGAGTATTCTAATGCGATTATGTAATGGAATGAAACAATTATCAATGCGGGATGCGTAAGAATACGACTTAAAATAATAAATTTGATAATTATTTCAATACCAATTACGTTAAATATACGTATATAGACATAGTACGTAAGTTGTAAGCGGTGGCTAAGAATAACCATATCATTTGCTTTACTATAATAGTATAAGCACAAATTATATTCGGAAAAATCTAAGATTCATTATCAGGGCCGAAGTGACCAAAAAAATGGCGGGTTAAGGAATTTCAAAATTTTCCTACAAGCAATTTTCGAATGGACTGTATATAAATATAAATGTATAATTATATATTAAAAAAACGCGGACAAAAGAAGCTATACTACACTCGCAGCACACTGGATTGCAGGGACACAGGAAGTTAGCAACTGCAGGGAACACAAAGGGAATAAATCGCAGTTGCTGTAAGGAACGGAACGTGCGCCCTACCTTTGACCGGCTGCGATGCGATGATGGCGGCGTCCTCTGCTGCTCCACAAATTAGATAGTTGTATCTGCTGCTATTGTCCTGGCACTTCTTTTGCTTTTAACGAGGGCGGAATTAATTATTATATGTATGATTTTTAAATAATATCGCGATCACGCCATAAGAAAATATTTGACGGCGGCGGTGACAAAATTCACGTCACATTTCTTCTTTTTTCTATATAAGGCGCACTAGGGAAAGGATGAAGGATAAGGAAATCCAGCCTGCTACAAGTGCATTTTGGTAAATAATAAGTTTTCAATAACGAGATCCAACATATATTATTTTATTGTTTTGATGTGATTATTCTATAAAATTAAAACGAAGTGACACTGTTAATGCTTCCTTGGGTGGTGTGCTACTGATTCAAGGTGTGTGTGTTGATTTGCTTAGCTCACCTTTTTTCCACCACTTTCTGAATGCCTAACCAACTAACCTATCTAACTTTTTTACTTTTTAATAAGTATCTTTGAATGTAATCGAAATCAGTCAGAGTTATAATATTTTATTGTGAAATATTGTTACGTGCGGGTGGGTAATTAAATGCCGATTAACGTCAAAGAAGATTTTGTTCCACGTACACTCAACCTGTACCTATACACTATACACGCAGTATACACACAAGGCACAGTAGTCCGAGTCGCACAGTACTTCACAGTAGTCCAAAGTCGTCGCTAGGGTCGCTGGTACAATTCTCTTCGATCGCTTCATTAAGATGTTTCCGCTGTCGCTTGTAAACACAAACTGTCTAGACTTTTTTTTTTTTTTTTGTATGAGTAGTACTGTTGGCCGCAGATGGCCATTACAGTTTAGCGATGGAACGGCGGCGATGCTAAAGGGAGGATCCTCCGACCGAGCGAGGTGTGATGCTCGGCCAGGGCCGAAGCCCCCAACAGATGTTGTCGGGATGTTGTATATATTCTCCGAGTTGGAGAAACTTCGCTTGCACGATTCAGAAATCGGTGGCGCCATCTGTCTTGTTGTATGTAGTACTATTCGCTTCTTCCTCGCGTCGCTGTACCACATGTGGCGTCATCTTGTGTCGAGTCGCCACATCACTCCCCTCCGAAGACTGGAAGTCGATGAACGGTCTTCTCGTGCCAGCTTGTCCTTGCGCTCCAGTCGCTATGCCAGTGTGCCAGTGGATGCAGTCCCAGTGAGTCGGGGCTGCTACTGCGTCGTCCTCTGTGAGTCGAGGTGTGCAGTGAATGGCTGGCGGCTGCTAGACGTGCCGGTGAGAGGGATGTGCTCTTCTTACATGGACCGGCCGTAGTGCAGGGGTGCTGTGCCACGTTGAGGCCGAAGGTAGACCAGGCTTGCATCTGCAGCTGCAATGCGGTGGTCGTCCCATGAGGCCGGGATACTGGCCGGCTTGTGACTCGCTGGTTGTTGCTGGAGAGTTGCTGCTGTGGGGAGAGAGTGGTGGCGAAGCTGCGTGGTTGTCCGTATCTGAAGGCTGCGTCGATGTTCTGCACGGGGTCACCAGTTTAGCGATGGAACGGCGGCGATGCTAAAGGGAGGATCCTCCGACCGAGCGAGGTGTGATGCTCGGCCAGGGCCGAAGCCCCCAACAGATGTTGTCGGGATGTTGTATATATTCTCCGAGTTGGAGAAACTTCGCTTGCACGATTCAGAAATCGGTGGCGCCATCTGTCTTGTTGTATGTAGTACTATTCGCTTCTTCCTCGCGTCGCTGTACCACATGTGGCGTCATCTTGTGTCGAGTCGCCACAACAGCTTCACCGGACAAGAGGGCAAGCGCTTTGAGCGCTCCAGCCCGGAAAGATAGGTAGCGACTAGCTCAAGGGCACCTCAGGGAGGCACGGCCTCGGCTTGGGCTGCCGCTTAGAGAGTGTGTGAGTTTACCACCGGTTCACAACGCGCCCCCGCTGAGAAGAACCGGCAAGAAACTCAGCGAGGGGATGCATGTCGAGGTCGCATGCGTACGACCCTTCGGCCTCGCCGGCGAGACCGGTGTCTGTGTGTTGATGATGTGTGTACGACTCGTGACGTCGTTGTCGGTGTAGGTGTTGGTGTTGTGTCATGGTCCAGGAGGACGGACATCGGGTCGGGTGGGTCGAGCAGTACATGCCGCGGACGGCGGCGATGTACGGTAGGTCGACGATCTGAGGGACCGGGACCAAGGTCGGGGTCGGGGATATAGTCGGCAGCGGCGCCGATGAGCGGGTTCGGGTGGACGCAAGCTTTTTCAAAGTAATGTTCGGACATTTCCTTGAAAAATTTGCGGATAGGGACTAGACCGAAGTCGGAATGAAGGTCGACATTCCGCATGTACCACGGGGCACCGACGGCATGTCGAAGGAATCGGTTTTGAATAACCTGGAGGCTATTGATGTGAACGGGAGCCGCGTGTGCGAATACGGCACTGGCGTAAGCTAGGATGGGACGGATGCAGGTTTTGTAAAGTGTCAACTTATTTCTAAGCGACAGTTTACTCCGCCTGCAGATCATGGGGTAGAGCCGGCCGAGGACGAAGGCCGCTCGGTTGCGTACTGACCGTATATGCGGTCCAAATGTCATGTGGGAGTCTAGGGTGACGCCTAGATATTTGACCTTTTTGGTCCAAGGGATGGGACGCCCATAGAGGGTGATCTGACCTAAACGACTACTGGGATGGCCCGCAGTGTGGGATCTGGTGCTCCGGGAGAAGAACACCGCGGCGCTCTTTTCCGGGTTCACCGCGATCAGCCACTTTTGGAACCATTCGCCTAGGGCGTTGACGGCGACTTGAAGAGTGCGCGTCAGGAAAGCCTTATTTCTGTGTGAGAAATATAGTGCGGTGTCGTCCGCATATAGGGCTAGTTGCACCCTGTCCGAACGAGGGATGTCATTCGTGAACAGGCTGAACAGGAGTGGAGAGAGCACAGAGCCTTGAGGGACTCCGGCCTGAATGGGGTGGGAAGTGGATCGCGCACCTTCGACTCGATATCGAAAAGTGCGATTCCTGAGAAAATCTCGTATGATGAGGACCAGACGGTCTGGCACGCCCATGAGGTAGAGCTTGTGAAGCAAGCCATTGTGCCAGACCTTATCGAATGCCTTGGCGACATCGAAGAATAAGGCTCCGGTGTATATAGGTCTGGGCTTGAGCCCGGAGAGGACGTGCTCCGTGATGCGGTGCACTTGATGGACGCAAGAGTGTCCGGCTCGAAAGCCGAACTGCTCGTGTATGAGTATGCCCTTTGAGATGACAAATTCTTTGAGTCTTGCGAGAAGCAAGCGCTCGTAGAGTTTGCCCAGGGCGCTAAGGAGACTAATGGGATGGTAGCTCGTGGGATCGTCACGTGGCTTACCGGGTTTGTGAATGCCGATGACGTCTGCTTCTTTCCACTCCGAAGGGAATATAGCGTGCGTCATGGCGGCATTGAAGATGGCTACCAAGAGGTAGATCAAGTGGTAGGGAAGGATTTTTAGTACGCGGTTCGAGATGCCGTCAGGGCCGGGGGATTTCTTAGGCTTAAGGCCTTTGATGAGGTCTACCACCTCGGAATGGGTGACCGGGGTGAGAGTGTCGGATGGCGGGACAGAAACCCTGCGCTCTACTTCCCTATCTACGTGATCGCGATCGGGTGGGTCGGAAACTGAGACACTAGGAGAGCATTGTCTCTCTAGAGAGTCTGCGAGGACCTCGGCTTTTTCCTCGTCGTCGAAAGCTGGTGGGGCGCCTGAAGGGCGGGTCAGGGGAGGCATGGAGGCTACCGTGTCGGACTTGAGAGCCCTCGCTAGCCGCCAGTAGGCTTGGTGAGAGGGAGTGATACCCTCGAGAAAACCGTCCCACCGGTCCCCCCGGAGTTCCGCGATGCGGTTCTTTACGTCCCTCTGTAAAGCGCGCATGCGGATCCGGTTGGCTGCGGTGGGGTAGGAGTCGTGAGCGCGGATAGCCGCGTTTTTGGCTCGGACCAATTCTTTGACGTCGGCCGGCAGTTTGAAGCGTTGGACATAAGGGTCCACCGCTTCAACCTGCCGGGAAGATTGGCTGATGGCCGATTGGAGGTTGTCAGTGAAAGCACTGACGGCTTGTTCGGTGTCCTGAGGGGACGAGAGGTGGACAGGGATACGAGAGAGCTGTGGCGTGTCGGCATTGGCCAAGCAGGTGCTCAGCCGCTGCCAGTCCACCACAGTCTTCATGACTGGTTCCGGTGAGGGAGGTGGTCCGAGCTCCATGAGAACGGGACGGTGGTCAGAGTCTAGTTCATGGAGCACTTCTAAGGAGCGCAGCCGAAGCGTTACGTTCTTTAGAAGTGCCATGTCTAGGATATCGGGACGGTGGCCGATGACAATGGGAAAATGGGTGGGACGCATTGGAGCAATGATGTCGAAATCGAGAGTGTCGACTAGAGCGTCGAGGCGCACGCCGTTATAATTGGTGGTGTGAAAATTCCACCTGACGTGTTTGCAATTGAAATCGCCGCCAAGGATGACGGCGCTATCCATGTCAAGAAGTGCTTCGATGTCACTTCTGAGAAGTTGCTTGTCTGGTGGAAGGTACACCGAGACGAGAGTGACAGGGGGATGACCCGAGAGAGAGAGGCGGCAAGCCGAGGCCTCGATATTGGTGAGCGCAGGGACATCGAGTGGGATGCAGTGCAAGGATTTCCTATAATAGATGACAGTGCCGCCTCCGCGGGAGGCAGTTCTGTCATTTCGCACGAGATGGTAGTTGGCGATGTTGGGACTCCTATGAGCGGGTTTGAGGAATGTCTCTTGCACTAGCATGACGTCAACTTGGTGATCCCTAAGGAATTCACCAACTTGATCGCGTTGAGGAGAGAGGCCATGGGCGTTGAAAAACGCCAGGCACAAGGAGCGGGGCTTAATCCGTTTTGGGTGTGAATCCATTGATTAAGGATAAGATTGGGTGGTGGGAACCACTGACAGGGAACTGAGCACACTCTCGTGCTCGACAAGGGCCATGGTGCGTTCGAAGTCGTTTTTGGCGACTCGAAGCTTGTGCGCGAGGGCGCGGATGGCGGCAATATTAAAATTGCTCATGGTGTTACGGATCAGTTGGATGTCCGCCACCAGGGTGTTTTGTGCAGAGGGCACTGGGGTGAACCCGGCGTGAGGCGCCGGGGCGCTAGTCGCAGGGTGCATGGGCGCGCTGGGAACATGGGTGTTCCATGCGTTGGGATGGTTGAGCCGTGGGTCGCGGAGCGCAGAAGGCGCGACGCCTTGTGGGCCTGGGTGCAGGCCATGAGGAGCCTGCGGCACGGAGGGTGCCGAACCTGACGGGACTACTTTTTGCGCAGAAGGCGCAGGAGGAGCAGGGGGCCCGGGCACAATGGGTGCCGAAAAGATGGGCGCTGAAGGCGCTGGATTCCTGGGCGCACGGAGACCGTTGCGCCTCGCCACTCGGCGATTCCTCTTTGGGGCCTTCGAACATCCGCGATAATTCGCGGGGTGTCCGACGGTCCCGCAGAGGACACAGCCGGGAGGCTCGGTCGCGGTCTCCTGCTTGCGAGAGCAGGTGGATGTCGGGTGGTCCCCGATGCATTTAACGCATCGGGGAGTGGCGTGACAGTTTCGGGCCGAATGGCCGTACAATTGGCAATTGTGGCACTGACCGGGAGTGCCACGTTTGTGGGGGGGTTCGACATAGAAACCCCCGGTGAGGTCTAAGAGATGAGACAAGTCGAAAATACGCTTGCCTTCGGGGGTACGGTCGAGAATGACAGTCACCATACTGTATGGGACCTTGGGACCGCGGCCACTCGCCATGCGGTGGACTTCGTGGGCGGGGAATCCTTGGGACTGAAGGTCCTCAAGGATGAGAGAGGGCTCGAATTCCTTCGGAACTCCCCTAATGACCACTCGAAGGGTGCGGTCCTCTTCGAGGGTGTAAGTATGGAAGGAGATCTTCTCCTTCCTGAGATGGGATGTCAGTTGACGGTGGTCGTCGGTCGACATGGCGGACACACTGATACCGTTGGCCGTGTTCGAGGCCTTGGTGTATCGGATATTTTTCGCTTTAAGAGCGTTAGTGACGCGCGGCCATGCGGCTTTGTCCTGTATGATTACAGGAGGAGGTGGGCGGGGCTTACGGCCTTCGGGTTGGCTCACCGGGTCGGCTGATGCGCGCGGAGTGGGTGAGGTGCGAGGGGACGGAGAGGCACTCAGGGGGTTTGGGGAGGACGCACAGGCCTCCTCCTCAACACACTGGTGCTTAGACGGGCGCTGGTCCCGGGGTTGACGCGCCCGTTTCTTATCGCGGACTAGCGTCCATTCGTCCTCCGAGGAGGAGATGGGACGCTTGGCGGACTCGAGTTCGACCTCCATGTCCGAGGCCGACTGAGGATCGGCCTCGAACCCCGGTGGAGGGAACTGGGTTGGCGCATCCAGGTGCGCCGGGGTGGGCTGCGGCGAAATAATCGCGGCGGGGGGTGGCGGGGTAAGCGCCGCTGGGGACGGTGCGGTAAACGCAACCGTGGGCTGTGACTGAAGGTCGGGTTGGGTAGGCGAAAGGGTTTCGCTCGAGGTGGCGGCGTTCATGGCCGAGATTAACTCCGTCCAGATCGTCGGATACTTGACGGATATAATCTCCACCATTCTCACCGCGAAATCGGGAGGCACTGCGGAGAGTGCGGGGGACGACATTTTTCCGTCCGAAGGGAAACTCTCCGGACGGAAAACGGGTGAGTGATCCTCCCCGCTGGCAAGGCGGGGAGTGGGTGAGTGCCTAACGTGTGGCCCTAGTGTGTGTGGGTGTGTAGGGTGTGTAGCCTAACAGCCCCGGGGCAGAGGAGACGAGACCGGCAAGCCGGCTCGAAACCAAGCAGCACCCAAGGAATAGGAAATAGGAGGCGGAAGGGTTGGGAAGGAGACGATCAAGATCGACTAGGGGGTCACTCCCAGGGCCGGTTGCCTTGATCCCGTCCGAGTTGCCGTTTCCTGAAGGGAACCGGCGAGCGCTCGGGTCACGCTCCGCCTAGGTGCGTTAACACCGCAAGGATCCCCTAGGCGACCACTAAAAACACGTGATTTTTAAAACGCGGAATGACTGCTTTGTTATTTGGAAACAGTGACCTGTTTTCAAGTAACAAAGAGTCACTCACGGGCGGGTGCGCGCGACGCAGGTGTGCGGCGCGCGGGTGGCCGGCGAGCAGGTAGCCGGCGGCACAAGCCGCGGCAATCCAAACACGCGGCGGGTCGGTGGGCCGTCACGAAGCGACGGCGGTGACGCCTGGCGGCGAATCTGTGAACACACAAACACACGGAGCGTGAAAGAGCGTAGCGAGTGCGCACGTCCGATCGGGACCGGAGCGCGCAGCGGAATGACAACCTGTCTAGACGCCTCTATGCGTCGGCTTATATAGCTGAATTAATAGAGGGGTGGAAGTCTCTCGATTGTACTCGTAAGTACCTACCTATTCTATCGTTTTCGCGAGATACAATAGCGGCGCGGCCTTCGAGAATAAACTAACAATAGGCGGGGGCAGTGAACCGAGAGCGAGCGAGCGGTAGGTACATAAGTACTTGCCGAATTTGAGGGACCTACTTTCTATTGAGAAGTATAGTTTTTTCGGTACGGATCGATAGTAGACCTATAGACTAACAATGCGTTTTGAGATCATTGCAATTAAGTAATAATTAAGGGAGTAATTAACACTTTTATCTCCCGGTCGTAACAATATTATCTTTAACGATGTTCAAACATTTGACAATATCAGGTACACCAAGACATCAAATTGGTGGACTTGATTGTTTAGTGTCACTTGAACTGTACCGATGGTTTGTGCTCGCAAAAAAAAAAACATTATGCCGAATTGTGTAATCAAATCGTGAACATATGAAGTAAGTAAAATTAATAAAGATCCTAACATAATTTTCCATTGATAAGTCTTAAGATTCTGTGAAGGATTATTATAAAAACTCGATTGTTTTTTACGACAATTTGTACATTGTCCGACTAGACTGGCGTTGCTAGGTAATAATGAGGGAATATATCTTAAGTCTGGGGTAACTTTTCTTTTAACAAAAATGAATTCAATTAAACGTAATACGTAGATAGTGACCAAAACATTAAAAAAATCAATTAAAATATTTGTAATTAATTTCTTTTGATAAATTAATTACTTTTATATAGGTAAGTACTTACTTAGAAGTATTTTTTTCTTCCTGATCATGATTTTATTCCATTTTATTTCATTTTCTATTTCATTTTCTATTCCATTCCGTTCCGTTCCGTTCCGTTCCGTTCCGTTCCGTTCCGTTCCGTTCCGTTCCGTTACGTTACGTTCCGTTCCATTCCGTTCCGTTCCGTTCCGTTCCGTTCCGTTCCATTTACATAGTACATATCAATGCATAGTCTACAACGCTATCGCTATTTATGGGAAAAATATTTATAACTGGAGATCCCCAAACACGCACACAACCACAGATGACGCGAGTGTACAGCGAGGCCTGCACGCACACACGAATTATGAGGTATCTAGACGTATATATAATCAAAGCTTTAAGCATGTAATTCCAACTCGCCATTCACGTTCCTTCAGGAACTACTTGTATGTTTGTAATATATTTTTTTTATAGAACCATCTTGAAGGAGTGTACTTTAGATACAATAAATAAACTATTTAAAAAAAAAAACCGACTTCAAAGTAAATTATCTAAAAAGTCGGTTCTAGCACATCATGTTAACTGACACTAGCACCAGCTGACACCGACTTCAATATATTTTTGTTATTTTATGCTTTTTAGATAATTTACTTTGAAGTCGGTTTTTATTTTTTTTTAAATAGTTTATTTATTGTATCTAAAGTACACTCCTTCAAGATGGTTCTATAAAAAAAAATATATTACAAACATACAAGTAGTTAGTTAGTAGTAGTAGTTTAGTAGTTAGTGACTTATTTTACCAAAATAGGTATCAGAACTATCACGCAACTCGAACATCTACGTTACAATAACTTACTGAAAACATAAAAAGTTTATATCTCTTAAACTACTGGACCGATTTTGATGAAACTTGTACTCTACCGTAAGTTGAAAAATACTCTAACTATTGCAAAAAGAATTTTCAAAATCGGACTTGTAGTTTCTGAGAAATCCGTGGACAAACCTACATACATACATACACTCATAAAATTTGGTAAATTTGTTTAAAAAATACATAATATCTACGCGACGAATTGAGAACCGCCTCGTTCTTGAAGTCTGTTTAAAATATAATTATGAGAATTGTTAATCATCTCTGAAATCTTCTTTAAAACAAGACCGAATGTTTGCAATCTCCGAAAATGTTTTAAACGTCGCGTCGCGATAGAGCGCGATCGCCACCAGCTACCCGTCCCTCCCACACCTAACAGTTGCCGCGCCGCCGCGGCCTACACAAAACACTTTTGGTCCGTGGTATTCAACAAGGCAAGGCGATCATTGTACAAACAAAATGTTGTTTATGGACGATGCCGTTGAGTTAGTAACTACAATTAATAATTACTTAGCACAAATCTTACCCTTTAATTCGCAGTGATAAAATAACATAATTAGATTTTTGGGAATAATCCCATTTAGAAAATATGTACACCTACTGTGAACATGTACATAATATGACATATTAATACATACTTTGTACAAAACATACAACAAATACATTGTATTTCAAAGACTAATCCCATTCAAGTGAGAACGTTACAAACTTGTTACAAATTATACTCGCCTCGTGCATAATTAAGTATATACAAAGTAGGAGACGTGTACTAGGTACCTCTGAGACCACCTTCTTCATTATAACAAACACCGATCACCATCTTTTTGCAAACTACTCATCGAGACTTATGAAACTAGTCCAGATTCGGTGGGGTGACCTACGTTTATTTATGCAGAAATCCTGTAAACACCTTCCTGCTCCATCATCAGACACTGTTCACCATTTTTTACCAAGTACTCATTGAGACCTATCCAGTGAGTCCAAATTTGTTGGGTTTATGTTTAGTGGTGCAGAGATCTTGTGACCACCTTCTTTGTCTATTAACAGACCCTGATCACGTTTATTGGTGCCGAGATCCAGTAAACATCTTCCTACTCTATAATTTATCAGACCCTGATAACCATCTTTCTACCAACTATTCGTCGGTGAAAAGTGGTCACAGGATCTCTGCACCGATAAACGCAGTCTCACCGAAATTGAATTTGTTGGATATGTCTCAATTATTAGTTGGTATTCTGATGATGATCAGGGTCTGATGATGTAGCTGTAAGGTGGCCGCACACACACTAAAATTGAGCTTGTTGGATAGATCGAAGAGTCCTAGTCTCTACGAGTAGTTGGTAGATAGACAGAATGTGGGGTCTGGTTCGTTCAACGAATTTGATATCTCACCGCTGATTGTTGTTCTTGCACATTGTTCAATGTTCTTGATTACAGAATACCACTACTGCTAATGGATCAAAAAAGTCATTTTAAGAGTTGGTTCTCTAATGCTGTTTTTTTTTCAATTTATGCTTGTTTAATTTTTCCAGAGGCATACAATCTACAACCGATTATTGGCACATAAAGCAAATTCGGACGATTTTTAAAATAATTGGCTTTTGGCCGGGGAAGAAAATGGGAGAGAACGTGGGGAGGCTGGAGTTTATAGTGACACCGTACAATATAATTTTACAGATTACATCGGTCATTTCTATCGCCTTGTATCTGATACGCCATTTCGACGATGCCCCGTTTTTCGATGTGGGTCACATGTATTTGACTGCGTTCATGAGTTTATTGACAATGGTAAGTGGACATGGATAATGTATCTTCATCATCAGTAGCCTAAAGTAGTCCACTTCTGAACAAAGGCCTCCCTCCCCTGGGTTGGCATAATCTCCACGCTTGGCAGGCGTCTTGAGGTTCGCTGTATAGATGGTAGGTAATTCAATAGAAAGACGCTGCTGCCCGTCTTATTGTTCTCCCACAGTCGCCTCTTACGGACACCCTACGGGAGGAGATGGGAGGGTGCTATTCTTATCCGGACACGCCACGGGTTTAGTATCTTAGTTTGGATATAAAATAATAGTAGGTAGCTACATACATAATATAAGCATAATATGTACTATTTTAGAAACGAAATTGCAGATTTCAGTTTAGTTTTGTCACTTTACACAATATAATTGACTTACATAATATATGATGATTGATTAGTAATACGAAATTAGCTGTTTTCTCCTGAAAAAGAGGAAGGATGTTATAAATGCTGCTAATTTACACGTATATTTTTTATTTACCACCAATGCTGTTTACAGACCAGCCTAACGAAGGCTTGCAAATGATAGTTTGCTTTCGTCAAAACGTCCAGATAGGACCAACGAATTCATTTGTTAGGTTCATTTAGCCAGTCTGTACGTAGTAAAGGCAGATAGGACAAATGAAACCCGTTCATTGGCTTTCGTAGGGTCGGTGTATAATAATAATAAGCCCGCAGGGCAGCTTGTGGCGAGCTGTTGGTGCGTAACGACACCACCCCTCCTATTGTCCGGTGAAGCTGCAATAGCCATCTGCGGTTAACAGCGACTATCATTCCCAAAAAAAAAAAAAAAACGACACCACGGTCCCGAGTGTTCCAGAGAGGCGGTTAGGGCCCCCACCTCGGCGTGTCTTCGTCGGCCGAGTGGAAACTGAAGGGGGCCCGCAGGACTCTCAGCTCTGGCTTGCCTTAATTGGCCGTCCAGAGATGAGCTGTTAGAGCTACAGTTCTGGTCTTTAGAAGTTATAGATCATGTAAACAAAACCATTTTCACATGTTATCTCGACAACCTTCCGCAGAATTTAGCTGAAGTTTATTTTAATTTATCTAGCACTATATCACGTCCATCTCGCACTGCATTTAACTATGAATTATATAGGAAAAACTAACAAAATTTACCAAAAATGCACAAACTAGGTAACGGCGTCAACACGAACTGTGATTGTTTTTTTTTCGTAACTCTATTTGTCTATGGAACGTTAGTGAAGTTATGAAAAACGCGAACGATCGATACCGTTATTATAACAATAACCGTTATACAATGATCAATACCGAGCAGCAACAGGGGAGTGAAAATATTATGAGTTCAGTAGAAATTGAATTGTAATTATAAAAAAAATGGCAACAATAATATTTGTTATGTAGTTTTTAGGGATGTGTGTATGTGCGAGATTTTTGTTTTATTTTTGTTTTGTATAATTTTATAATACTAACACTATAAGCGCAGTGCTACCAGTATTAATGAAAAATTAGGACAGTGAAGCTGCGTGGGTCAGCTAGGTAATGTAATAAAAACAATATTTTACTAATTTTCTTTATTTTCTTCATCACTGTAATAATATTCTGACGTGTCATCATCATTGGAGTTACCCACATTAATAACAATCTGTTCTACCACAGAGTCTGTTGCCCTATCCAATATTCCATCTAGACTCTTCATTTTTTCTTCTTCTTTTAAAACATGGGTCACATTTTGCCCACTGTTCCACCCCTATCCGCGCCAAACTATCTTACAGCATTACCTTAACATCTTCCATTTTAAATGTTTTATTATTTCTACCCACGTACTTAACCCTTTACTTGTGCCCATATCAGTTCTATTGGGTTTAGCTCGCTCAGTGTGTGGGAAGGCGCAAAACTGTAATATTTTATGATGCCGCTAACTCGTCAATGTACATTTTTTTAAATTTCTGTTTATCTATTTTAGCGACTAGTTCCGCTTTAATTTCCGTCTCATTAAATTCGTCTTATTAAATTGAATTTCTTTATCGCGCAACCAGTTTTGTATGGTTTCCTTTCGCCAATTCATGTTAGGAACCTTCTCTATTTGACGCGAATGATAGGGCGCGTTGTCCAATACTATGACTGAACCAGAAGGAATTTTCAGCAAATTGTTTTCAAACCACTTCACAAAACTATGAGCATCCATCTCACCGTGGTAATCTCCTTCAGCTTTCTGTGCTTGTAATATCCATTCTCCTTCCTACCTTCAACAAATCCGTCTTCGTTTCCAATATGGGTTATAATTAACCGTTTACCTTTCTGCGGATTTTCAGCCCACAAGAGAGTCCTCTTAAAAAAACATCTCTACTGGATGTTATACTATCGTCGACCCATACATTGTTTTTTTTCTACCTACATTCTAAATTTTATCATAATACCGGCCCACGTGTTTTATGACCACCGAGATTCCGAATACACCAAATGTTAATTACCTGTAACCGAGTTTGCCCATTGTTTTCTTAGTGCCGTCTAATCCTTTCAACCACTATACAATAGGTACATAATATGTACATGACCAAAAATATAATTTTTGGACGGTAGGAAAACATTTCAATGTATCTATTATATGAACACATTATTGTTAGATTTTTAGTTAGGGAACCTATGTGTTTTGGATATATATTTTGATACTAGCAGTCCCGCACAGCTCCGCCCGCGCTCTTTTCACGTTTTTAGATGCCCGCATAGGCTTATTATGTAATACGTATTACACATTTTTAATAGTATTAGATACATAGGTACTCGTCTTATACATAACCTCCTTTTTGAAGTCTGTTACAAAACGGGGCCTATCTTTTACTTGCCCTCTGAAGCACGGAGACGCTTAGAATGTAATTAAATGGTCAGTCTATGTAATGACCTTGCCTTATGTTGCTTAACCTTATAAAAAATATCCTATGTCTGTCTCCTGGTTCTAAGCTACCTCCCCACCAATTTTCAGCCAAATCGGTTCAGCCGTTCTTTAGTTATCAATAGTGTAACTAACACGACTTTCTTATATACATAGATATGTATTTTAATAATGGGACTTTTTGTCTGAATGGGCGATTATTATTAATGTTTATTTTATTAAATATTTATTACTCTTTTTCCACTTCCACGTGTTGGTGATGCTTTACACAAATCGTCGTTACGAGTAACGGTTAACTGTAATCGATTATGATTCGTTAAGTGTCTACGATACCACATCACTAGTTAGTTCGTCAATTCATAGACAATTCCAATGTTAGTAAACATTGGAACTTCGAATGAAAAATAGTTATATATGCTCCAGGGGTGGAAGTGTTAAAGAGCATAACGCCGCGAGTAACTTCGAAGAAAGCGCAGCACACCTCTCGACACCCCTGAGTCACTCACACTGGCGTTGCTCTCAGTCGTCATCGGACGATCATTTGGAGAGCCCATCTAGTGGGTGGCAAGCCACCACTTGCCACAAAATAATTATGAATGTAATTATGGCAAGTGGCCTTTGCAATAGCCTAGTCGCCAGTCCACCAAATAAACCCCAACCAAATAAACCTAGGATTCTATTCACATGCTTGCAATAGTCCCTACCACCTACCGAGGTCAACTGCTGTAATTTCATCGTTGTGGCAGTTGACCCCGGGAGGTGTTTTACACACCATTTACTTCTTCTAAAACGGGCCTCTACTTGTTGGATCCATCCCCACGCAAGCCTCTAAGAGACCGGGCTAAGCCCGTGAGTTAATAAAAAGTAATAATAATAATAACTTTTAATTTCAGGCTGCATAGGCCCATAGATAACCTTAAACTAACATACATCTATACATATAATAAAATCGTAGAAAAGTAAAAACTGTACATTGAATATTTTTTTAAATGTAATTGTTTCGTGTTTTAGGAACGATACTGATGCCGAAAATATATTTTTTAGAATTTTTGTCTGTCTGTATGTCTGACTTTGTGCCGACTTGGCGTCAAAACCGCTGCACAGATTTAGTTGCTATTTGGCAAAAATATTAATTAAAGGCCTAGAAAAATCATAGGATATAAATTATCTCGCAATTTGTTACGGGGAATGAGCAGTGATGTAATATGTACTTTTCCATCTACAATTTTCCGCGAAAATACATTATAATAAAATCGTAGAAAAGTAAAAACTGTACATTGAATATTTTTTTAAAAATGTAATTGTTTCGTGTTTTAGGAACGATACCGATGCCGAAAATATATTTTTTAGAATTTTTGTCTGTCTGTATGTCTGTGACTTTGTGCCGACTTGGCGTCAAAACCGCTGAACAGATTTAGTTGCTATTTGGCAAAAATATTAATTGAAGGCCTAGAAAAATCATAGGATATAAATTATCTCGCAATTTGTTACGGGCAGTGCAGCAGTGATGTAATATGTACTTTTCCATCTACAATTTTCCGCGAAATTCTTCTGTTTTGAAGATTGGTAGCAATACTGTTCAACAGATTTAGCTGATATTTGACGAACATGTTTATTTAAGATCTTATCAGGCTTTAGTATGACAAATATCAAGCTATTTGTTACTGGGAATGAACAATACTGTAATAAGTACTTTCCTTCTACAATTTGCCGTGAAATTATAAAAAAACTAGACAAATGTTACAATATACCAGTTTTTTATGGATTTAAACTCCGAAATTAAAATCATTACACTATATTAACTTAAGGAAATAAGCAGGAAATATGTACAATACTCATAAGAACGGGAATTTCAACACAGCTTCTAACAGTCGGTACAGCCTAACGGTTTAATGGTCTTCTGGTGTGATTATGTTTTAGGGTTCGATCCCGGACAAACTCAGTTTTTTTTTGTGATTTTAAACATTTTTATTTCGCTTTTGGTAGTACTATTACAAAATAATAACTAACCAACTAAGTATATTTTTGCATACTGTTAAACTTAAAACGTATGATTGAAATTTTTACAAAGTACATTGCAGATTATCTCCACTGGCTATGTCTATACTGTTATACAACGCAAATACATATGTATTAACTTCGCTGAACACTGAATATATTGGCGCTATGGCAGATATAAACAACAGTTGACTCTGGCAGGAGCATTACAAATATTATGTGAAAAATAACCAATACCTACCCGGCACATTTCAACAATTGCAATAATTATTTTTTTCAGTGTCGAGTCATTTTAATGCCACTAAATCCGAATTACATAAATGTTATGTCAAAGTTTTATGGAAAAATGCATCTTTTTCATTACAAGGACTCTTCGGACTATGCGATGAAGGTTTGTAAAACTTGACTGAGACCTATGACAGTAAACACAGAAACCTGTTAAATAATATTAGTTTATGAAATTGTTGAATAATAAAGAACGAGTGTGTGTTTATAAACCGACCCGAAGGCGAGATAAACACACACTAGTGCCACAACTCGCCTTCAGCTCGGTTTATAATAGTAGATATTGTTAGGGTTTGCAATTTTGTAGAGATTTATCGCTACTTATTTAATACTTTATTTTAATTGTTTAATATTTTAATATACTGGTAACTACTTTTCGAGTACTGACAGAAGCGGAAGTTAGTCATAGACTCTGCAATTGATTCGTAGCGCCGCCGCCGGCCAATCACGGAGCCGCATTAAAGAGAACTGATGCGGGCTGTGATTGGTCGTGGCGAGTCGTTTGGGGGTTTAGTTTTCGGGTAGGGATTTTTCTGATAAAAGCATGGTCGGTAGTATTGTGAGGGTATTCGAGTGTCAACCACGAGACTGTTAAGAGTTGGAAGTAACTGTTTATTGTGAATTTGATTTATCTAATTTATTGTAGTCGTGTATATTCAGTGTACAAAGTGTGTTGTAATAAAAGTGATTTATATTCTGTGATGATATCTTCTATCATTCTCCTCGGAGCAAGGTTGTCCTTATAGATCAGAAGTGGCTATCGCAACTAACTTCAACAAAACGTAAGTACACGCCCAAATCTACAATTTTTAGACAAGAAGTGTTTTGAATTAAGTAATCTTTGTCTTTTGAATTAGTTTGAATTGATATTTATCTCTACGCGTTGTAGTTTTTCTATATCGGTTTGCTGCTTAAAATTTATCATCGTGCATTATGATTTCTAAATGAAATTTGAAGGTACCCGCAATACCTGGAAAAATAAAAATGTTTAAATATTTTTAAAGTACCTACCCTCTATTTTTATGTACAACGCTAATTGAGCAAATCAAACTGTTCGTATATTATATTTTGTATTTTCTCTGTAAGTGATTATCTTGTAATCTTTTGCGAAAATAAATGTCTTAAACCGTATAAGTATAATCCGCTATTTTCTGCAAATAAAAACAGCTGACGGTAAGACGGAGAAATTTCAATAGGTAGTCCACTGATTGACAGATACATCCATACCAATTGTATTCTTATAAAAAAATACATAGGTATGTAACAGTTTCGGATAGTCTATAACTAATAATATAATTGGGAGATTGTATTTATTTCTTGCATGATATGGAATAATATGGAAGATGATAGCAGTGTCTGTATTGTATCGAATTATATCTGAAGTGCGCAGTATTAGTGTCAGATTGCAGTATTAGTAATGTATTATGGTCTCATCGGTTATTATTGGGTGACCTGATACCAAAATATTCCTACAGTGTATGGCAGTGATTGTGTTAGGTAGTCGTCAATCTGTTTTCTTTTAACTACATAGGTAGTAATTTTAGCTTGCCTATATAAAATGCTCTCTAATATTTACAAGCTACCGTCATAATACGATACACGTGTAAGCCTGTAACATAATATTCACACAACCTTTTTGTTGCGAGTCGAGCGTGAGCTACGGAATGACGGCCACGAGGATGACTAAGGTGGATCGGAATCAGCGTTCACAATCACGGCGGGACAACGACCGTCGTGGAAGGAGCCATCGCAATCGGTCCGCTGACTGCCGGTAGCACAGAGCCACGTGTCGACGCGGGACAATCTAACAGGTCACGTAGTCCTTCATTTTCAAAAAATAAAAATGTTTTCGATATTTTTAAATGCGTTAGGGATGGTGTTGCATCTTCCCAGGACCCAAAAACCTTATATAATATTAGATTTTGGATCCTTGAACTCAACGCATGCATACTTTGTTAAATTAATGATTTGTTTACCAAGTGTGCATCGCTATACGGGAGGGTGATAGAACTATCACTGATTTTGGTACTTTGAAGTTCTAGGATCTGGCCGAGGTCTGGTAGTTCGATTCTATTGACCTGGTAGGAATGGCAAGAGAAATTACTGTTTGCTTTTCCTTTCGAGCAGAACATAGTCGGGTCTTATGTCTTGAAGGGGGGCTACTTAGGAGTCTTAGGACGAAGGAGGTTAGGACGAGGTTTATTACGAAGAATTGACACACAATCAACGTGATATTGTAGGGAAAACGTGCGGTAGTGTATTATTCACAGATACAACTATCGAACTTTGAGGTCTGGTTCCCTGGCATCGCGATGCTCATATCCTGATCTGCTCTTGCAATATCTTTGTGGCATTAAATATCATCAGTCCTGTTGCTGACTGTTGCTGACTGTTCCCCAGTAAGTTCCCCAATATGAATTACTGGTGCTGTCCTAAATCTATTAAAATGCATTGCAAAAAGCGATATGTATAGGTTTAATTAAGTCGGAATAGCCGAGCCGTTACTCAAAACTTATGAATGAAGTACGGAAAATAGGACTCTTCACCGCCTTTGTACCCTTTGGCAGTGACTCCACTTTAACGAATGGATATGTTGTGCAAAAATTAGGACTTTGTCTAATCATCTCTCATCGGTTTTACAAAGGACAATGCCCATCTGTGCCCCAGAAATGCCCAGAGAAAGTATATTACAAGATTGCTCTAATAAATAAAATTAGAATTATGTTATTAATTTTAAATCATATGAAGCACTAGATAAAAAATAATAAAAATAAGACGTTCTTGTTAACATTGCAGTACCAGTGTATCTAACCAAATTGTTTTCACATACATATTGACATTATACAATGGGGACAGACTAGATAATTCCACATAACTGACATGTTTGTCTGATAACATACATATAAGTATATAAAAGAACACTGATCTGGCTTAGCTTATGTGATCATGAAGTTCCTAGTGAAAAACTAATAGCAATGCTGTCTGTGAACGATAAAGCAAAAAAAAAACCAGTAGGAAATTATCATGTTTAATGTCCAATATCATAACATTAAATCTAGATAACATATACATACTGCTAAAAAGTTATCTTGTGACATAGTGCAATTTGCATTGCTGACTTTCAGCTCCATACTATGGGCATGGTCCTTTGTTAAGTCTGGGTATGTTATCACCTCAACTATGCATAGACGTTACTGCCCAAGTTGTATCAGGGGGTGGTGAATTGCACGAACATACTTAATCGCTTATAAAAACTTGACTCAGTTGCAATTTCTTGATGTAGGTAATAAATTCTCCTTAACCTGAGTTAGACAAATGAGTGAATGTTCCCTTACGGCTTGATCAGTCGATGTCTTTGGGTTGTACGGCTCAGCCACGGTATTGGCTGATTGATCTACCATTTAGTAGCAGTTATGAGAAAAAAAAAACGCATTGCAACTGAATAGTACACATGAGAGTAGAAACAGTAACACATGTCTAAAGGACGTATCAAGCTAAGTGCGGACGTGTTGATGTTGTGATAGTGCAATCATCAGCCATATGTCGGATCTTGATAGATTTTGTATTTTGTCGTGGGGATAGTGCAATTTTCTGACAAGGTCATAACGGGACCACCGTCAAATGTAGTCACAAGCACAGCATTATAATAATCAGGCTCGTGTGTCTGAAGATAAGCAACGTCTATTAGACATACTGAAACTCTAAATATTGTCGACGTCCCTCCATAATTTAGGACGCGCAAACATCACGAGTTGAATAGTTACCACTCAAACAGGTTGTCCCATCACGAAACGCGAAGGCCCGTCTCAAGCTAGTCTTTGCTTGTTCGTAAAAGGGATGGGTCATTTAGGATGTGCATAGATTATCGGCTGTTAACTTGAAATTATCTTATTCCTGTCATTGAAGACTAAATGCCTCTACTAGCTGCACAGGCCTGTCGTCGGTATTACCCGTAGTGCTGTTCTCTAAGCAGCAAGGGCTCGAGCTCGATGCTACGACAGTGGCTTGTCAAGTTTTCGTGTTCACTAAATTTGCTTAAGCAACACTACCGCCACGAGGGTCTAATAGTTTAACGGTCAGCTCTACGTTGAGCAGAAATTCGATAGTGAGTACGGATCCCTGCGGCGTTAGGTTCTACGTCTAATTCGGTGCTGGCTCGACGTCTAGCATGCACTGCTACAATAAGTTGGGTTGATAGCTGGGTTCCGATTTCTGAGTAGAGCAAGCATATCGTCGCTTACTATACTATATCATAGACTTTAGCAGAAGCGAAGCACCTCTACTCAGTTGTAAAGTTTAGCTGTGATTTTCTTTCTGCGAAAGTTTAGGGTTATCTGCTAGGTACCGTATTTTAATAATTACCGGTTAGTGAGCTGCATTCCACATTTCTGTACCGGGGTTAATTCCGAGAACCTTTAGTAGGTGTCTATATGTGTAAACTTTGCAAGAGGTCGATTGTTCTGTAACATAGGACTGGTTCTAAAGTGAGCCATGTCGCCAAATAAGCTACCGCGAAATCCCGTAGCCGTCAATGTGGAAGCCTTTTCTGACCAATTTCTGAGTGTAATAACAAACTTTAGTGACTACTGGTTGCACTGTCCAACTGGGAGACCAATCTGTAGGATCAAAAGTATTAACAGCGATTGTGATGAAAAGTGCCTAAATTACATAAATAACTACGTTTTAAAAGACTGTCAAGTATTATGTTATGTACATGGTAATAATAGCAGTATTCGATGGGTAGTTCTGAGGGATGCGGTGTGGCAACTGTGTCGTATGAACAGGTATGAACCACGGCGACATTGAATATTTCAGTGTCAAAAGAAGACCTTAGAACTGACAATCCTGGTTCGTCAGAAAATAATGTTAAAATTAATAGATTCATATCGTTTTATTACATTCCATAATATTTACAAGGTGGTTATTGGGTGGTTATTTATTAAATTGGTAGCTTAAAGCTAAGTATAATTATGGACCGTGTAGGGCCACAAAAAAAAATGTAAATAAAATTAAAATTATGGTACAATATCGTTGGTATATACGATTAAAGTATTAATAAAATAAGAAGCGATTTATGTATTGGCAAATAAAAAAAAAGGTATAAACGTTTGCATAGAATTCTCTTATTAAAAAAAAAACATAACTTAAAAGCGAATTACTCCGCAATGTCACAAAAACAAAAGTAGTGGTGCCGTTTCATGATTTGCATGTTGACCACCTTGGGCCCTTCGTAAGATCTAAGGGAGGTTATACTCACCTACTTGTAGTTATGGGTGTGTTTACCTGATTGATTATACCTGTCAAGAAAACAAACAATCTGTGTTCGTTTTTGAAGATTATAAATTACACAATTGGGGTCGATCAGGGGATCGCTTGGCAAGCGATCGCTGTAGTTATTCTGCATCACATGCTTTCATAAGATTTGAACACTGTTTAGTCGGTGTTGACGGTTAGTTGGAAGGGTTCAATCGTACTATCCTTGAATCGCTAAACGAACTAAACAAAATGATGAGAAAGATTGATTTAGGCTTTTGGGGAGAGTTTGTTGGATACTTAAAAACGCAAACAAAAACATAGGTGTATCTGATTCAGAGGTGTTATTTGGTGCCAGCATGAATGGGATAAAGCTCTATTCTTAACGTGATAGTCTATCAAACTCTCCTTAATAGCGGTTTCCGTTATTCGAAATGGGGTTCAAGATAGGATAGATAAGAGGACAGAAATATAAACCCTGCTTTAACAGTGATGGGCAAAGCAAAAAGCTATAAACGTGGACATATCCACGTTTATAGAACCCTGTAGTCATTAATGTTTTGTGGATTAGCACGCATGCAAAACGAACTATAAACTAGCAGGCCTTGGAACTACATAGGTGAAATAGAAGTTCACGAAAATGAATCTAAAGCTAATGTAGTAGAATAGTAATGATAGTAATTAATTTGAATCCGTAATTTTGTGTGTATAATATGAGATATTAAGAGTAATGTTGCTACAGAAGGTCTTTTGTATCTTTCCAGATAAATCACAAGCAATCGATCGGTTTGTGCGCATCCGCCCACTGCGCCGTCTCAAGTAATCGATCGGCTTGTGCACGCCGTTGGTGTTAATCTGATTTCGAATTGGTAGTCGGGCGGTCATGCATGGTATCGAATCGATCGTGCCACGCTTTGATACGTTCGGTGCCACGACGGTGCGTCTCCACAAGTAATCGATCGGCTTGTGTGAGCCACCACAATGCATCGACCCACTGTGCGGTATTAAGTAATCGATCGGCTTGTGCCGCCAGTTGGTGTTTCGAATTGGTAGTCGGGCGGTCATGTATGGTATCGAATCGATCGTGCCATATTTTGATACGTTCGGTGCCACGATGGTGCGTCTCCACAAGTAATCGATCGGCTTGTGTGAGCCACCACGATGCATTGTCCCACTGTGCGGTATCAAGTAATCGATCGTCTTGTATATCCGCCAGATGGGGTCTATATGATTTTGAAATGGTAGTTGGGCAGTCCTGCACGGACTCGATTCGATCCCAATCCCATTAAGTAGTCTCACCTGCGCCGTGTGAAGCAATCGATCGGCTTGCGCTGGTGTGCCAGTCACCAGTCTTTCGTGGACCTGAGTAAGTCCATATATGTACATATTGATATTTCGATGTGGTTTCGATTCGTTGTCTAATAAATTAGAATAGAAATAAAAGTGTACAGTTTCCTAACAGCAATTATTGATATATGTACATATTGATATTTTGATGTGGTTTCGATTCGTTGTCTAATAAATTAGAATAGAATGGAATACTAGATGTTTACAATATAAGTGTACAGTTTTCCTAACAGCAATTAGATAAATGATTCATTTGTTTTTAATAAAATAAAAGGAATGGAATTATTATGGAATTATCTAATTAACTAACGAAGTTTATAGTAATGTAAAATACATGTACATAACATGATGTAAATAAGATAAAAATAAAACAGGTTCTAAACTATAGTTTGTACAAATTGTTGATGTTCAATTGATTGTATTAGAATGGACCTTCGTGCTGCTGACCATGTACTCGACACCGATTGTTAGGGTTCCACCTGGGTCGTGTGCGGGGACGCACACGTCGTCAGGATGGTCGATTGTTAGGGTTTGCAATTTTGTAGAGATTTATCGCTACTTATTTAATACTTTATTTTAATTGTTTAATATTTTAATATACTGGTAACTACTTTTCGAGTACTGACAGAGGCGGAAGTTAGTCATAGACTCTGCAATTGATTCGTAGCGCCGCCGCCGGCCAATCACGGAGCCGCATTAAAGAGAACTGATGCGGGCTGTGATTGGTCGTGGCGAGTCGTTTGGGGGTTTAGTTTTCGGGTAGGGATTTTTCTGATAAAAGCATGGTCGGTAGTATTGTGAGGGTATTCGAGTGTCAACCACGAGACTGTTAAGAGTTGGAAGTAACTGTTTATTGTGAATTTGATTTATCTAATTTATTGTAGTCGTGTATATTCAGTGTACAAAGTGTGTTGTAATAAAAGTGATTTATATTCTGTGATGATATCTTCTATTATTCTCCTCGGAGCAAGGTTGTCCTGATAATATCTACACGACTGATTTAATACATAATTATGTGCAGTTTCATAAACTACTTTACCCAAACTCATGTAATAGGTAAAAAAATACCGGTCAAGTGCGAGTCGGACTCGCGCACCGAGGGTTCTTTACCATCTTTGGACATATTAAAGTAATTTTACTATTCGTGTAACACTTCAGATAGCAAAAAAAAACTAACTTTGTTTGTCAAGATATTTTTAGGATTACTAAAAAACTGTACTTCTTAGAAAGACCATTTTAATTTTCCAGTAAAATATAGATAGACATTTATTACCCATCATTATTTCAGATTTATCCCTCCACGAACTTCGGAGATCAGGGGGACGGGACGGTATTTTTTTTGACATTTTTGATTATCAGAATATAATATTGGTTTATAGACTGTGATACTATGACGTCGTATGATACTCGTGAGCAGAGCTTACGAGTTTCATACGACGTTTTTCAACACATTTTCGAGGAAATAACAAAATAACTACACAGACACAAATACGATATAAACAAAATATGAAAATTATATATGGGAAATGGCGCGCGCGTTTTTTTTATTTTTTAAGTGATAAAATGCAAATATTTTAAAACTCCGAATATTTCGTATAAAAATTATGCCTAAATATAGTAATTAGATAAAAACAAATTTGAATTTGACTTAATTATGGACGAACACATTTATTTATTCCGAACGAAAATGTATAAGTATTTTCAGCGGCACAAACGCACGGCACAAACAAACTGTTTATGATAAAAAATCTTTTTGAAAAGAAATTGAACCGACTTCAATAACACTGAAAGGTATAAAATAATTTAAATATTATAGACGTTGGTGTTATAGGCCGACCGTTTAACTCGCGTATCGCCTGCGCGGTAAGAAGGGAGCGAGGGGAGATCCCCCCCACCACCCCCCCCCACCCCTTTCACCCATCCGCTAACATCTGTTAGCGGATGGGTGAAAGGGGTGCGCGGAGCAGAGAGCTTACGTCAAGTGCGGCAGTGCGCTGTCTGTGCTCGCAGCGCGCGGTTGGTGTTTTTGTTACGGACGCTTGAAGATAAACGCACAAGGTATACGACTGCCAAGATAAATCTCAAGATGAATCGCTCTTCCAGTTTTGCGAACAAAATTAACAAGCAAGGTAAACAAATAGCATCCAATGTATATTCCTTTTTTAAAGCCAGAAAACAAGATCATAATTCTACAGAGTATCTTGAAGACGTTTTTTTTTTTTTTTTTTGTAATATATAGGTTTGCGCTTGACCACAATCTCACATGATGGTAAGTGAAGATGTGGTCTAGGATGGACCGCGCTTACCCATAAGATGCCTGTTCACTCTAGACTTGAATACACCCAAGTTATATTTATCAGGGAAAACGTCGTCCGGGAGGGTATTCCACAGCTTGGCCGTGCGCATGAGAAAAGAAGAAGCGAAACGCTTAGTGCGGCAAGTTGGAGTGTCAACGACAAAGCGGTGGAGACCCTGCCGGCGCCTGGTAGTCCGGTAAAAGAAAGGGGATGGTGGTACAAGGTCAAAATGTGCTTGAGCGCATTCACCGTGGAACAATCTGTAAAAAACCGATAAACATGCAACTAGGCGACGATGATCCAATTGTTGCAGTTTTTCATTTGTTAGGTCGTTATCGTCAATTATCCTGCGAGCGCGTCTGTCTAGCGAATCCAAGGAGTCAAGTTGATATTTGGCAGAGCCATCCCACAGGTGAGAACAGCTATGCAATTCATTAAAGTAACCAATCGTGACTACGCTCGACAGCAAGCTCGATGTCGAATTAGTCTTCATTCCGACGTCGAGTATAAATCCGCATTCTCTATCACATTTCGGCTCGACGACGAACTGGAGGCCGTGCCGTTCGCTGCCGTTATCTAAGGCGAGTTAAGGACTGCTCAAAGTTTTTTTCGGTAAAAATCGGTTTTTATTTTAAACACGATTCTAATGGAAATGCCATCAATAATAAAATTTCTGGATGCAAAAGATGGTTCAATGAACATCATACTTTCAGTTTTAGGCACAGGAATGCACTATACATTGTTTTTTCTTGATAATATGTATTTGTGTTTGGCAGTATGTGGTCGATACCTTTGCTTGATTTTAATTCAAAAAATCACGCAGGACATTTTGACTGTTATTGTCAATGTCATGTCGCGTTCCAAGTGTCTATCTAGTCTAGGTACAGGGTCTCCAGATTGGGGTTTTTTTCCCATTTTGGGGAAAAATAAAAACTTCGGGGAACTTTTGGCGAAACGAAAACTATGGGGAAAATTTTGGGGAACACATTTTTGCTTGGCGAAAGCTTGTGGAGAAACAAAAGTCTAATTCAGAAAGTTTATATCATTTTAAATCGTTTCATCAAACATATTTCAGAATCACACGTAAAACAATAAAATACTCATGGCTAATGGTCAGAATGGCGGGGGAAGATGTGTTTTTTGATGGATAGAGATCTTATTTTAATAATCTCCGCTATAGTTTCATCTCATACTAGTAGTATAGATATGTGAATTTTGGTTCCTCTTGTCCCTCTGGAACAGTTTAATAATTCTTTGCCAAAGAGTAGCCTCTAACGTACAAGTTCCCATCTATCTCTATATGACAAAAATTCAGCCAAATACGTGAAAGCGTAACAAATAAACTAACTCGTTTTTAGTTTTATAAAATTATTAGGTATAGCTAAGGAAGGATTAGATACGAAATTAATTTGGGGAAAATTGTATAAAAATGTATCTTTTTGGTGAAAAATAAAACCTGATTTGGGGAAATTTCACATGCAGGACCTGGATACCCTGTCTAGGTAACTGTTGTATATCGATGTGTTTACACATCGATATACTATACCAACTAGATTTGCTGTCACGACCCGAAAAGTGGTCACGAAAATAAGAAAATAAGAGCTACGGAGACGGCTGTCGCTCAATTGTCTGCAATTATTATTGAACCTTATTTTATAGTATGTAAGTCATCTTTTTATATGAACATATTATTGTTTTGCGTGTACGTGTATAGTTGTGTAGGTATATGTAACCGCGACCACATTTTCGATGTCATTTTGTTCGTGACAGCTAATCTTGTTGGTATAGTATATCGATGTGTTTACATTTAATTTTTTGGGAAAACGGATATGGTATAGTCAATCGATAAAATTAGCAATAAGTTGACTTTTTTCTTAAAATGTGAACTGAACAACGAGTTGAAACGTTAGAAAAGCATAAGGTTCTCGCGACTGGACTTGCTCGCACTCCTCATACCACACACCGTACTCAAGGAAAAATGAATCTTGAATACTACTATGATTGCATCAAAACCTTAGTCACAGACTAAAAGTTAACAACGATGGGCTAAGGTCAGCTGTGTTTTGATAATTCTTTATCTTTTACTGTAGGTATAATTTACCACTGAACTAAACTAATACAATTTATTTATTTTAGTACAGGGAAGATAAGAAGGATGTCCTTGTCAACTTCATTGAGATATATTCATATATTGATGGCGGTTGCAGTGGAGGAAATCCATTTGAGAGACAGCTGTAAAGGAACACAGGTCAGCGACTATTGCATCGTAGTGCCCCAGCTCAGAAATTTATAAATGGCTAGTTTGACTGAAAGCTATTGGAAGAATTCAGTGTAGCGATAGAACTGATGCATGCCTAAATTTTGGTGAGCATGGCTCAAAGTTTCGATCACACCAGCCTGGATTTCTTACAACATAGCAGGTTTTGCGGGCTCTGGAAGTCGATATAAGAAATAATCTTAGAATGACATCAACTGTAACATGCTGTGTTTAGGTGCTATCAATATCACAATAAATGTATGAACACAGGTGTAATGATGAAAGAAAATGAATTATTGACTTTTATCTTCTAAAGAAAAACAGGGGTTTACATAGATAGTTCTAATCTAAGTATTTGTCTACTAACTGTGTAATATTTTTAATAAATGTTTTATTGTAAATAATAATTGTTTGTTTGTTAATACTAATATAAGTAGTTTTTTGTTTGTAGGTGTAATCTGTGGAATTAATGAATTCTACAATCCTAAACTTTGCCCTCCATAGGTAAGATTTTTTCCTGCGGTTTCACCTGTTATATATTTTTTTTAATATTATTTTTGTAAAGAAACAAATTTTACCAGTTTATGTAACTATTGTTTGTTTGTTTCCAAATAAGGTATGAAGTTCTTTTTTTAAATATTTTATTTGTTGAAAAAACAATACATAATTAATATTAAATATTTTATTAAATTAATTCTTTCTTATTACAATGAAACCGGCTATCACCCAATCTCCTGTATTTTGTAGAAACTTCGTGAATTCCTTTTTACAATATTAGCCTTGCATTTACAAGATGAATAACTTGTGTGCGATGACTGCGATATATAGGTAGTAATCCACATTTGTGGCCACTAGCATCTTGTAAGTTCCTCGTTCCATTAGCCTGAGATGATACTTATATAGAATCAGAAAACAGTAATTATTTTAATAACATAAATCAACTCAAACAAGTTATTTAGGTACTTTTGCATTTAATAAGTAAGTATTCACTGGCATTGTATTGTTTATTTATATTAGATAGGTTATGCACAATATTTTGAATAACATATCTAATACAAATAAACAATTGGGTCAGCTAGTTGAAGACACCGAGGTTTAACCCACGGCACGTCCCAGGGAAACGAAACAACAGGGAAACGGAACAAAGAAATAGATAGGTACACAGTACAGCAGGTATATATAGGAGTTAGAAAAATATAAATTAGTTACGAGACAAGTTAGTTACTTATATGAAAACGAATTGAGAGATTCAAATAGATACCCTTTTTCTTCTTTCCTTCAATTTATTAGTTAAAGCACTAGTCATCTTCTATGTCGAGGTAGATAATTATGTTTTCTGTATGTTTTACTTTGGTGTGCAAATAAAGAGTATTCTATTCTATGTTGAAATATTAGTAAATCTTCAAAAAGCCTTTAATTGAATTATGTAATTCACGAACTTGACGACGCTTAAGGAAATCATCAGATTTTTTGGCTCTTAGTAAATCTACGATGCACAACACACGTACAGCTACTTTAACACTATTCTAAACACAAAAACAATAAATAAATCCACGTATAATAATACAATTCAAAAACTTTTAAAGCAGCTTTGGCAATTCGTTCACAAATTCGCCTACAAAAAGCTGCAAAATACAAGCTTTCTATTTTGACAAGTTATGTCGAGGCTATGGGCGAAGTCGAGGGCAAGACGATTGACAAATTTTGCTTAACGAATACGATTTTCACCTACGAACAATCAAATTATTCGACCGCAAGTAGTTCCACCAAAACGCCGTTAATTCTCGTGGCGCTAGTGCTGCGTAAGCAAAGTTAGTGAATGCGAAAACGCAATTCGCCGGTGCCGCGGCGTCGAACTCGAGGTTATTTTGCTTAGCGCATAACACTACAGTACTCCATGCAGGGTCGAACCTGAGCTTTGTAAAGAATCAAAAGCTGTTCCTTTGTGAAATACCGCCTCACATTATTCAAGATACCAAGTTTTTTAGCAGATATTTTGGCTTTTGACTCAATGGATCGTCCGAAATTAAGGTCGGAGGATAAATTGAGACCTAACAAATCTAGATGGTTGGATGTCGGTATAGATACACCACAAAACGCAGGATCAAGCAGAAAAGGATGTTTCTTGGCAGAAAAGAGACAGGCCTGTGTTTTAGAGGCATTGAATTCAACCCTATTTGCGATTCCCCATTCGTATACAGACTGCAGCGTTGAATTCAACCGTTCCACCATACTCTCTCTGAGAGACTCGATTGTGGCCTTACTAGCCCGTGGATCGGACACGTATCTCTCTGTTACTGTGCTGTCATCTGCATACCCGTAGATACCGGGTCCGAGCATGTCATTTATATGCAGCAAGAAAAGCGTAGCAGAGAGAACAGACCCCTGAGGAACTCCGGCATTGATGGCCTTAAGTTCAGATGAGCAGCCATCTATGACCACTCGAATTGAACGCTTACTCAGAAAATCGGAGATCCACGCGCACAGACTAGCAGGTAACCCATATGAAGGAAGCTTGCTAAGCAGACTTTCATGCCAAACCCTGTCGAAAGCCTTCGAGATATCCAGTGATACTGCTAATGCTTCACCATGCTTTTCGATGGCTTCGCCCCAAAAGTGAGTGGCAAATACTAGGAGATCCCCTGTAGATCGACCTCGACGAAAGCCGAATTGACGATCACACAAGAGATCATTACTTTCTAGGTAGCCGAGAAGTTGGGCATTTAATACACGTTCCATAATCTTACAGATTACGGAAGTGATTGCGATAGGTCTGTAGTTCGACGGGTCAGCACGACTACCCTTCTTGGGTATAGGTTGGATGTTAGCAAGCTTCCAGGACCTGGGTACTCGACCCGATCTCAGAGAGAGTCGGTATAGACGCGTTAGAATAGGGGACAATTCAGGTGCACATGTTTTTAAAACTATTGCAGGAATCTCATCAGGGCCACTGGCCTTACTCACGTCCAGACTTCGCAGCACTTTGAGAACCTCTTTTTGGTGAATGCGAGCATCCGACATTACGGTGCCGCAATGAGGCAGATAAGGTGGAGATTGGCTGGTGGCATCTAGGGAAGAGTAACTAGCGAATAGGTTTGCGAGTAGTTCCGCCTTGTCCTTAGCGCTATGGGCCAATGACCCGTCAGGTTTAGTCAGTGGAGGTAGTGACGAGCGGCAAAAGTTAGCTTCAACCGATTTTGCCAGGGCCCAAAAAGCCTTACTACCCGTAGGGTGATTAGACAATTTGGAACCAACTCGGGCAATATTTTTATTTATTTATTTATTTATCTTTCTTACTACTATCATTACAGGATTACGACCTAATGCGATAGTGCAGCCACATTTTTACAATCCTTATAACATATGACAAATAATGCTACTCTTGTAAATTCACTCAGATTGCAACAATATAGGTCCGTCTCATTTGCTATGCTGTTTAGTGTACATATTGCCCTCGTAAACGGTGCCTTATTCAGTAAGTTGGTACGCCCGCGCGGCACTGTGAGAAGCAGTGGTCGGCGCCGCCGCCACACATACCTATCTGGAACACACAAACCTACTCTCGCTAAGATATCTGGATTATGAATCATCCCTCTAATGACTTTAGCCAAATATAGAACGAGTGTGAACTCTCTCCTAACTTTTAGCTCATTATGTCCGACCATACCCAGAACAAATAATGTTGGATACATTAACGGGTAAAAAGGATACACTCCGTACTTTTTCAAATAAAGGTATCTAACAAATTTGTTCTGGACCTTCTCCAACATAAGACAATACTTTGCCTCATGCGGGGCCCAAATGACTGCATTATATTCCAATTGTGTCCTGACCAAAGCATTGTATAGGGTTACAATTGCTTGTATATTAGTAAATCCTCGGACCGTACGGAGCAAGAAACCTAGATTTCTGTATGCTTTTTTGCATATACTTATAATATGACCGCGGAACGTCAACTCCGTATTTAGCCGTATTCCCAAGTCCTTGACCTCTGTGACTCTAGTAATAGGCGTTTCAGCAAGCATGTAACTGTACAATATAGGTGTGCGTCCACGAGAGAAAGTAACCGTCATACATTTTGAGGAATTAAATGCTAACTTATTTTCCTTACACCAGGTTACTACTCTGTCGATATCCTGCTGTAGTTTTCTACAGTCATCTTCGTTTCTTACCTCTATAGATAACTTAAGATCATCAGCAAATAGTAAACATTTTGCATGCTTAACAACCTTCGGCAGATCGTTTATCATCAATAAAAATTGAAGAGGGCCGAGATTACTGCCTTGACTTACACCTGACCTAGTAAAGTACGTGTCCGATCTGTATCCGGCATATTCTACATACTGTTGCCTATCCTTCATATAACTGGCAAAAAAAATTAATAGATGAGGGGTGAAACCGACTCCTGCCAACTTTTTTAGCAATATATCATTATCTACTAGATCAAAAGCTTTTTTTAAATCGAAGTAAGCGGCGTCAGATTGACCCCCACTGTCAACTGCAGGCACAATGTCAGTCATGTAACTGAGGAGGTTACTGGTGGTACTTCTCGCTGGTCGGAATCCGTGCTGTGCGTCAGAGAGTTGCGAGCTTACTTGGAGAAATATGCTTTTATGCAGAGCAGACTCTAGAACTTTTGCTGGAGTGGATAACACTGCTATAGGTCTATAGTCCGACACCACCGATACCGACCCCGCTTTTGGTACGGGGACAACCCGCGTTAGCTTCCACTGCTCTGGAAACACACCTGCCTTTAAACATTTGTTAAATATATAAAGCAGCGGCTCGGTTAAAGACGACCGACAATCCCTAAAAATATATGGCGGAATGCCATCCGGTCCGGCGGTCTTTTTTGGCTTCAGTTGCCGGAGAGCGTGGTGCACTTCGTCAAACTGAAATGAGTCTATGTGAACCCGAGCTGCTCCGTTACCACCACCGGATTCCGCAACCGCCATATTGACATTTAATATGGCAGACTGTTTGCTATAAACCGATTGGAAGTACTCAGCAAAATCTCTAGCACATTGTTCGTCAGTCATTACGACACCTTGCTTCATAATCGTATGTGTACTTCTACTACATCTTTTAGATTTTATAAAATTCCAGAAGGACTTGGGGTCTTTTAACAGCTGATTTTGGACGCGGTCCCTGTACTGTTCGTGTGCCTGCGCTATCATGTTTTTAACCTTAGCCCTACACTGAGCGAATGCTTCATAATGAATAACTGATTTGCTGGCCTTATATCGTTTGTGAAGCATAGCTTTTATTTTTATTTCACGAATTATCTCTTTAGTGTACCATTCCGGATAAATGTACCGTGAGTCTACACAACTTCGTTTTTTCCTTGGCACACAATTGCCTATAATAGAGTTAATAGTGTTGTAAAAATATTCTATGCTCATTTCTACATCTAGTGAATATATAGGTGTCCAGTCTATAGTTCCTATTTGGTAATACATTAATGGAAAGTTAGCTTTATTGAAATTCCAACCCAAGTATTTATGGGTGCTCCCCTCTGAGTTAACTGGGGATGAGCCTTTGTCCTCATGCGGGCACACCAAAACTTCGAGTGGCGGGTGGTGCTCATCTACCGGCAGTAGACCCTCTGACGCGCGAACGACCACCTCCTTGCGTTTAGTAAACGTACTTAATACTAAATCTAATTGCCGGTCATTACAATTACCTATATTGTTGCTCTGAGTAAATCCACAATAGGTGAGAAAATATTCGTAGTAACTGCTTACGTGCAACGACGAAGAATACAGATTAAAGTCACCTATCACCACCATTTCACTATACTTATTACAATATTGCTCGATAATGCTAAACAGTAACATATATTCGCTTTCACAACACTTCGGCGGGATATACACTACACACAACAAAAACAAAAACCTATTTCTACAATATACCTTAGCACAAGCTATTTCAAAAGTACGTTGATCAATGTTTATATCAATCGGCACTGGTATTCGCCTCAACTCAAAACGCGGTGTGGCCACTAAACACGCACCGCCCTGTTTACGCCCGTCAGCGCGATCGCATCTTATAATGGTGTATCCAGGTGGAATCATTTCCGCGTCGTGTATAGATTCATTGCATCCCGTTTCCGTGATAGCAAACAAATCGGCACTTGAAGATTCGACACCTTTAAAAAAGTCTTCTAGCTTTGTTCTAAGTCCTCTAACGTTTTGATATAAGATGTGTATATAATTATTCGGTGTTCTTGTGAATGTTTGTTTTGCGAAACCACACCCACTCGCAAAATTCTATATTAATGGCCCAACTTTCCGGTTGACAAATTTTATCATATTGACTTTCTGGAACGCCAATTATAAAAGACGCGTAGTCTCTCTCTGTTTTGTGTCTTATACTCTCTACTTTGATTGGTACTTCTTTTCCACACAGATTCCTCACATATTTTTCTAAATTTTCTACAGTTGTGTCCTTTTTTAATCGCCAGACGTGTAAATACTTATTCCGTTCCGTTCCCTGTATTTCATTCGCCAATACATTTCCTCCTTTCTTCACTTCATTGTTTGAATATCTATTTCTTTTCCTATTTACAACTGTCCAACTTTCCTGGTTTTTCTTTTCATTCATATCAACTGCCTGATCATTAATTGTTTGTGCTACTTTTCCATGCATTATCTCATTCGACGATTTCGTGGCCACACCGGTATGTGCAGGGACTTTGTTGTTTATTACTTTGGGCGATTCATTTTTATTTTGAACTACCTCCACTTGATTTTGCTTGACTGCACTCACGAACGAGAGTGCTTTAGGTAATTGATCAACCCTTTTATTTCCCTTTATGTTCTCGGCATTACCGATTTCGGTGTGTTCTTTATCTCCTATTAGTATTTTAATTTTTGCCTCTAAACTGTCCACTCTATTTGTTTTTTCTTGAACTACCTTCAACACGTTTTTCAACTCTTTTTCCATATTTATGAACCTGGTTTCAAGCAATGTATATTTATCTATTTGCTCATCTAATCGCAATTTCATTTCTAATCGGAATTCCTGCAGCTCCTCCAGTATTTTGTTCTCATTCTCTACTGATGGCTCATACGAATAATTACGATTTCCGCGGTCGATGGTTACATAGCTGCTCGGCGTGAAGGTATTATTCATGCTTGTACTTCCTCGAACCGGTGTTTTTGAGTTATCCGTTTTTGGAAGGATTCGAACGCATTCCGGACACATCCATTTATTCTTATATTCCTCAGTGAGTGCTTCAAACTTCTCCGTTGTCAAAGCAATACACTTCAAGTGATACATCTTCTTACATGCTCCTTGGGAGCACGCCATATATAATATATCATAAATTGCAGCATTACAGCCACTACATTTTGTACTCATTTATACAGTTTTCCTGTTTCCTTTTATTTTTTATTCAAATAATACAGCAAACTACTTGTAAACACGTCCTTTCGCTAAGTTAGGCGGGTAGGAAAAAAATAATATATGGTTGAATCGAGCCTTTTTTAAAACTTTTTTGCACATCTTGGCAGCTCTATTAAAAGCTTTCTTCTTGATATGCGGATCAGAGGCCTTAGTACTTCGTGCATAGCACCATTCCATGTACGCTGTCTGCTTTTGGGCCTCACTAGTACGGCATTCAGAATTGTACCATGGATGGGCTGAGCCTCTGATGGGAACATCAGAATATGGAACGTAAACCTAAACAAACTTGTTGCTAAAGCTACAGGACTTTCGGTGACTACCATATGTAAAATAATAAAAGAAGGAAATGAACTGATAGATGAACAAAATAATGTAAATCTTAAATCACCAAAAAAAATTAAACAAATCCGAAAGAAAAAAATTGAAGTTGACAGTTTTACAGAGGGCGTTGTTAGAAGAAAAATAACTCAATTTTATACGGTTTATAAGAAGGTTCCTACATTAAAAATTTTGAATGCGAAACTCAGAGAAGAAGGAATTTTAAATTGTGGCCGAGAATATTTGAGAACATTGATTCATAAACTTGGCTTTCGATTTAAGAAATGTCAACCAAAAAGAAAATTACTGATTGAACAACCAAACATCGTATCGTGGCGGTACCGATTTATTATTAATTTGCAAGATTCTGACTCCTCAAGCTACACAGACAGCGATGATGATTCAAGCGATATGAATATTAGTGACGAATAGTCCTATAAATTTTTTATCTGTGGTTAAATATTTCTTAAACGGAGTTAATTATTGTTTTATGATTTTGTACCTATGAAGCTATTATAAAATATTTGTAAAACTTAAAAATAAATACTTAAAAAAAGATACTTATTATTTTATTCTTTACCAACAATGTCTATCTCGAGATAAATCTTTGGATTATTGACTCCGTGTGTAGCGTTACCCGCCCCCGCTCCCTTCTTACCGCGCAGGCGATACGCGAGTTAAACGGTCGGCCTATAGCGTACCTGCTGTGTATATTCTGCACCAACTTCAATAATATTTAAATTATTTTATACTTTTCAGTGTTATTGAAGTCGGTAAATTTTTTTTTCCAAAAATATTTTATTTTAAAAACTTTTAGTGATATTTTTCAAACAAAGATTGCACCATCGAAGACGGTAAAATGATCGAGGTAGATTATGTCACATTATTGTCTACATAGTTTTACATAATTCATGTTTCTTCAGAAACGATTTATCCGTAATGAAATTTGCATGGAATCATCATAGTAGTTTACTTTCTCAAATAAAAAAAGAACCATCGAAATCGGTTCATATTTTCAGAGTAATGTAATGGAGAACGTCAGTTTTATGGTCAGATAAATTCATTCACATAGGAAGGTCCACCAGGAAGTTCTTATCCTGTTTTGGTAAAATTCATACAGATTCATAACAGTGGTTCTTTCTTTCGAATAAAAAAAGAATCATCAAAATCAGTATATATTTGCCAGAGTTATGACCATTTTTATCCTTAAAAACCAAAATAAAGTCATCTTATAGGCCTTCCTGCAGTTTTCCTGCGCAGTCGTCATTCTTGTTTTTTCAGGAACTACTTATTCGTAAGCGATAATTTTTTTATGGGACCCAATCAACGGATTGAAGAATGGATGGAAGAAAGATTTTTCAAATCGGTTCATAATGGCCAGAGTTATGCGCGAACATACATAAAATATATATATATATATATATACAGACGAATTGAGAACCTCCTCCTTTTTGAAGTCGGTTAAAAATGTATTACCAGGTTAATTAAGAATGCTCTGTTTCCTCGCATACAACTTGCAGTAAGGTACTAATTTAACGTTGTAGAGATAATTCTATTACACACTAGTGAGTGCGTAATGTCTTCATTACGCACGCGTGTCAGCTAGGTTTATAGCCCTAAAAGCGATGTAATAGGGCTAACTTTACGAACAAGTATGTTGAACGATTCGGAACAAAATCTTACCAACACCCCTTAAATATATATAGGTAGGTACTCATTGATCACAAACACAAACTTATTTAAATTATCAATCGACTTTTAAAAAAAAGAAGAGGGTCTCAATTTGACTGTATCATTTGATATTTACTGGGCTGACTTATATATACTAAAAGTATTTTTTTTGTCTTTACAGATGCTTAGGCGTGTCCATTTTATTTGTCATATGTATTCAGTTTATCTTCTATTTCTAATATTCAGCGGCACAATTATGTTTAACCTCCAATATTTGTATTCGAACTACTACGAGGGTAAACTGAAACAGGCATACTTAAACAATACCACATATGTTCTGGCGGTCTACTACGCTTACCCAAGCGACGCTACCACAAATCGCAACAGTTATGTTACTATAATGATTTTTAACTGGTAAGTAAGTGATGAAAATTGTGGACAGTCCTAAAAATATTTTTTGCCGCTGGTGGCATTAAGCACAATAATGTACGAGCGTATGTGCCCACCGTAAGATGGCAATGTTCAGGCAACCTTTAGCTATTAAGCAGCAGAATATTTGAACCAAAATGCACTGGTAACCAGAAGTGTAACTAGGTTCTAGACCTAGAGAGAACCAACCAACAATCGCACAAAATATAATGTATGCACACCAGTATACAACCACCAGTTGACAAAACCAGGACATATACCAATCACCTCTTTAAGCAGTATTTAAATCACCTTACTTGACATGAGGTAAAGACGTCAATATACGTAGTTTATAGCTCTGTTACTTTATATCAAGAAGGTAAGGTGAAAATAATATTGCTATTAGAGTTGATGGTACAGGGCCAGTTTACTGTAGCTCAGCCGAATATTCGACATTCAAAACCTCTTATAAACGTCAATCCTTATTTGTTTCATACAATAGAAAACCAGATAAATTATGAATATTTGATCAAATCACACCCTCAAATTTGCTTAAAATTCAAGAGCTAGGGCCAAATAACAAAAGGGGAGATCAAGTATCCTCAGTCTCCCCTATGTGTGCATCTCAGATGTCTTTTTTGTTGTTGGAACCATAGATTTAGGATTTTTCACTACGTTCAAAAAGATGAACATAGCGTGGGAGCGAGAAGTTTTAATCAAACACAAACTCCACGAGTGCAAAGGAGACAGACATTGAATTCTTTTTTCTTATTCCGAAGCAGTTTGACATTAGCCACTGCCTCGCTGCCTCGCGGTCTGTTTGCTGTCAAAGTAAATTTTATTAATTTAGCACGATCTCTAATTTATAATAAAAAATATCATTGCTCCATTATGGTGGCTTGTGCAATAAGTGCATGTGATGTCACAAATCGTAATGAAACGAATAAGTAAACATTTCACAGGTAATCTTTATATAAGTACATATAATAAATCGTAGAAAAGTAAAAACTGTACATTGAATATTTTTTGAAAAATGTAATTGTTACGTGTTCTAGGAACGATAGTGATGCCGAAAATATTATTTAGAATTTTTGTCTGTTTGTATGTCTGTGACTTTGTGCCGACTTGGCGTCAAAACCGCTGAACAGATTTAGTTGCTATTTGGTAAAAATATTATTTGAAGAACTAGAAAAATTATAGGATATAAATTATCTCGCTATTTGTTACGGGGAATGAGCAGTGATGTAATATGTACTTTTAAATCTACAATTTGCCGCGAAACTATAAAAAGACTAGACAAATTTAATGTTACAATATACCAGTTTTTTTATGGATATAAACTCCGAAATTAAAATTATTACGCTATATTATATTTATATAACTTAAGGAACTAAGCAGAAAATATGTACAATACTCATAAGAACGAGAATTTCAACACAGATTCTAACAGTCGACACAGCCTAACGGTTTAATGGTCTTCCGATGTGATTATGTTTTAGGGTTCGATCCCGGACAAACTCAGTTTCTTTTTTGTGATTTTATACATTTTTATTTCGCTTTTGATAGTACTTTTACAAAATAATAAGTATATATTTAATTTTCATTTATATTATATATTTTATTCAATAATATTTTTGCATACTGTTAAACTTAAAACGTATGATTGAATTTTTTAATAAATTAAATTTAAAGTTTATTACGTAGTACTTTTTAACAACACTTTTTTTCCTTTACACATAAAGAATTCACTCACACATACGTATTTTTTTTGGGTTTCATTAGTCACGTAACGTATAGTATAGGTTAGAGTTTAAGTCGTCACGTTACAGTATAGGTATAGGTGTAGAGATGAGGTAGGGAAAACCCGGAGACCACTACGATGACAGGTAGGTACCTAAGGGAAAGTGGAAATTAGAGGAATGAGAACATAGAAGGACTTTCAATTACACTATATTTACCTACTTAAAGTCCAATATTCAGTTCACAGTACATTCACAGGAATTGGGACCGCGGACACTTATAAACGTAAAAGATCACGAATACGTAACTTGCACGTAAGCGCTCCTTGGGCGCAGGGAACGATGCCCTAGCGCCTGCAAGATTGAAGCGGCGTGCCTAGATCGCACAGCCGCAGCCAAGCCGTCAGACGCCGGCAGGTACAGCGCCGGCCACGAAAGTCGGCCAGCAGGCCGTCTGACGCAATGCTGTTCGGGCGTCAGCACGCTACCACAGCAGAGCCCGTCGTAGTATATCGTGGCCTCTGTCGTAGACTCACCAGACTTCAGCCGCAGACCCTGACTCTCTCAGCCTCCAGCTCAGGCTCAGACTCTCCCAGCCTCCAGCCCAGACTCCGACTCAGACTCTCTTCGGTTACAGCTCAGGCTCAGACTCTAGACTCAGACTCTCTTCGGCTCCAGCGCAGGCTCAGACTCCAGACTCTCTTCGGCTCCAGAAGATTCTAGACTCTCTTCAGCTCCAGTTCAGGCTCAGACTCTAGATTCCCGACTTAAGTATTATCTATTCTCCCGACTGACGTTAATTTTTTATTCCTCCAACCTGACAGCTTCTTGTCTAAACTTTAAAATTTACATATTAATTTGATAGTAAATACACATATGTATAAAATGATGAGGTATGACAATGGAGGTTGATATATGAGATTGTAATGAGGTGAATATGCTACACATTTTATAACGGACTATGTCGATCTTCTATATACAATATCTTTGGTTGGAACGAAGTTCCTTATGGGACGATGTGGAGGGGTACCATAGACGGGAAAAAACGTCCAAAACGTGACCATCCGATCATTATTCACAAATATATCTTATTTTAGTTACCATAAAACTTAAATTTCTATGATCGAACATCATCATCACCAGCCGGAAGACGTTCACTGCTGAAGAAAGGCCTCCCCCTTAGTCCGCCACAATGAACGACAATTTGCTATTTGCATCCACCGGTTTCCTGCGACGCGAACAATGTCGTCGGTCCACCTAGTGGGAGGCCTGCCTACGCTGCGTCTTCCGGTTCGTGGTCGCCACTCGAGAACCTTTCTTCCCCAACGGTTATCGGTTCTTCGAGCGATGTGGCCTGCCCATTGCCACTTCAACTTGCAGATTCTGAGAGCTATGTCGGTAACCTTAGTTCTTCGGCGATACTCCATATTTCGGATTCTGTCGCGCAAAGAAACTCCAAGCATAGCTCGATGTGTGACTCTGAGCTTTTCCAAAAGGCCAGCTGTTAAAGACCACGTCTCAGTACCATATGTCATCACTGGCAACACCTTATAAACCTTTGTCTTCAGGCACTGCAGAATTTCTGATGAGAAGATGTCACGTAGTTTCCCGAACGCTGCCCATCCGAGTTGGATTCTTCGGGCGACCTCTTTGTCGAAGTTGGACCGACCTAACTGGATAGTTTGTCCTAGGTATACGTAGTGGTCAACAACTTCGAGAGTATCGTTCCCAACAACTACCGGTACGGGTGCAACATGGACATTAGACATGATCTTCGTCTTGTCCATGTTCATTTTAAAACCCACCTGTTGCGAAACGCTACTGAGGTCACTGAGCATCGTATTGAGGTCCTCCAGCGACTCTGCCATAATGACTATATCATCGGCAAAACGAAGGTGAGTGGTTTATTCGCCATTGATGTTGATGCCGAATCTGTACCAGTCCAAGAGCTTGAAAACGTCCTCCAATGCGTTTGAGAACAGTTTCGGAGAAATAACTTCTCCCTATCTCACACCTCGCTGCAATGGGATTGGTTTCGTGCTCTCGTCCTGTAGTCGGATCAACATGGTGGCGTTACTGTACAAACAATTCAACACTTCGATGTACCTATAGTCAATGTGGCACCGCTGGAGGGACTGCAATACCGCCCAGGTCTCGATTGAATCGAAGGCTTTTTCGTAGTCCACAAACGCTAGACATAATGGCCGATTATACTCCTCGGTCTTCTGTATAATCTTGCGGAGCGTATGTATGTGGTCTACGGTGCTAAAGCCTTTTCGGAACCCGGCTTGTTCGGGAGGCTGGAAGTCATCAAACCTGCGTTCGAGACGGTTCGTAATGACTCTCGAAAACAGCTTGTATACTTGGCTCAGGAGTGAGATGGGTCTATAATTCTTCAATAAAGTGTTATCACCTTTTTTGAAGTTAAGAACCACCACACTCCTGTGCCATGCTTCTGGCGTAGTACCCTCGAGTAAGACGGAATTAAATAACTTCTGGAGGACTAAAAGTACCGGTTTTCCACCCGCTCTCAGAAGTTCTGTTGTGATTCCGTCCTCACCCAGCGCCTTGTTGTTCTTAAGCTGTTTGAGAGCCATTCTAATCTCGTACAGGCTGATGTAGTGTAGTGTTGGGTTAATTTGGCTCTAGTGTCCTGAGCTGTTCTGACAATGGGTTCCTGTGTTGAGGTGTATAACTGTCCGTAAAACCTCTCGAGTTCTCTCAATATCTCCGGTTTCGATGAGATGACACTGCCGTCGTCGATCTTCAGCCTGCCAGCCTGATCAAACATAATTAGGCTTAATTATTATTATTGGAACGAAATTGTGTGTGTCGAGTGTGTGTGTGCGTGTGTGTGGTGTGCTGGTTTGTTCAGTGCGTGTGTGTGTTTTTGTTTCTTTTTAATTTTTTTGAAACAATTTTTTTTAATATTTTTTTTAATTTTGGTTTTTGAATGACGGAATGACTGCGTCACGTGAGCACTTTCATAAGGTCAACAAATTTAACGCTTAACGTTTAACGCGTTAAGTGATAACATTTTTGGAAGTCGCATAAGAAGTTTCACTTCAAAAAATGTATGCCTGATCAAACATAATTAGGCTTAATTATTATTATTGGAACGAAATTGTGTGTGCCGAGTGTGTGTGTGCGTGTGTGTGGTGTGCTGGTTTGTTCAGTGCGTGTGTGTGTTTTTGTTTCTTTTTAATTTTTTTGAAACAATTTTTTTTAATATTTTTTTTAATTTTGGTTTTTAAATGACGGAATGACTGCGTCACGTGAGCACTTTCATAAGGTCAACAAATTTAACGCTTAACGTTTAACGTGTTAAGTGATAACATTTTTGGAAGTCGCATAAGAAGTTTCACTTCAAAAAATGTATACCCGTGTAATTATTTTCTTTATACCTCGAATAGAACTTAAAATTAATATTTTTATAATAAGGAACTTCATTCCTATCCGGTGTCCCACGACACCACACGGGTTTTTTTATGTTTGTGTTAAATATGTTAATATAGTTTACTACGTGTATCTATAAAGTCACAGTATAATAGGTTATGTGTAATATTTAGTAGGTAGATAGTTATTGTTTTAGTTAGTTATTTATTGTTGAGGTATTAGGTATACTTAGTTGTAATCGTCAATCACATAAGGGCGCACTGAAAGCCAGCGTCGGTGGTCACACAAGACCTCCGGCATGAGCTGAGTGCGTCCTTTCGTGACTGATATGGATATGTGTTTTTGTTTTTTGTATTTCTTGTTGTTGTTTGTGTTGTTATTTCTTTTCGAACATGTGTTGTATTTTATTTGACTGGCATAGATAATTATATCTATGCCAGTCAAATAAAATTATCTTTCTTTCTTTATTTCTTTCTTTACCTACGGTTCTCGTATTGTTACTCGTGTGCCTTGCAGGGACCTACAAGTTCTCGTGTTATACTTACTTACATATTGTTTTCTGATTCACAGGTATTCCTCGTTCGTGTGCATATTCATTGTTTTCATAGTCGACCTAGGTCTATCAGTCATGGTGTTCCACATATGGGGCCATTTCAAAATTCTTCTGCATTATCTCGACTCATTTCCTAGACCAAAAGCGGAGACACATTTAAATAAAAGATACGCCCGAGATATGTATTCTCGTGAGGAATTGAAGGAAGTGTCTGCTAAATTGAAACATTGTGTCGATTACCATCTCATAATTATCAAGTAAGTAGGGGAGATGGTTGGAAATCATAATCCTTTAGTTGTAAGCAATTAACAATATAATTATCCTGGTACAATCCCAACACTGTCGTCTGGTTCCTAACTAAGTAGTCTTATTAATAATAAACAAATTGACTTTTTACAGTTTCGTAGAAGAAATGTCCAAAGCTTTTGGACCCATGCTACTCGTTTACTATATATTTCATCAAGTGAGCTGTTGCTTGCTGCTTTTGGAGTTATCCCAAATGGTTAGTATCGATAATGGTTATACCTACACATCTCGGAGAATCTAACTAAGGTAACATCACTGACTCATGTAGAATTTGTAGAACATACAGTTTTTTATATCTCTAGGAGCTAGACAGAGACTATGCTTATGGACACGTCTCTCTGTTGTGCTCTCGCCACGCCGAAGGACAGCAGACTGCACTGTATCTACTGCCATTCGTCACCAGTCATAAGTTATAACAAATGTTTTTAGCCCAATTCCATCAGCTGCACAGTAAGTTATGTACCTGTCACATCGGAAACAGTATCAGATATTCTATCTCACACTACGGCGGTACTTACCTGGATGGAACCTTGCACAAATGCTACCATCTACGCTTAACTGGAGTCAAATTAATTGTCAGCCTTTTTGCCCGAATGCCCCAGGCGGAGTTTATGTATGTATGTATGTAATCTATGTCTATTTCTTGGGCACGGCCGACAGAATAAACGGCGTAATGGACAGTGACTTATAATAAATACCTATGTCATTAGATTCGTCTTAGTGTCGCCGCACACGGGCCACTAGCCACATTCACAATCGCCGCCAGTTGAAGCTAGAAGCAGCTACAAAAGAAGCTGACGCGCGCGACAGCCACTGTGGTCCATGTTGGACACTTGCGATCGGTGGTGCCGTTTTTTTAACGCGTGCTTACAGTGAAATAAGACCTTGTACAGATTGGGCGAATTACGCGCGAGTGCATACGTGCGTACATATACGCGCGTAGACGAGTTCCGCGCATATCATACATTTTATTTATATGAAATAAACCCACGATACGAGGGTTTGTTAGGTGACGACATTCTTCGTCAAATCGGGGCCATTATTGATCTGAATAATAACATTTTAATAACGGATTATACTCGTATCCCCATTAGACATAACATTAATTATGAAAAACAATTATTAACCACAAATGAATTTAATACTACAAATAATAGTGATTTAAAAATAAAAATTAAAAATGAACAAACTAAAGTAAATTATTGTAATATGAATATTCAATTGTCTCTTAATAATGAACAAAATATTCAAAATAATTTTATGAAGACTTTGAAAAATGAAGAAAATGAATTTAATAAAAATCATGTTATTGACTCTATTAATATCCCCTTAAAAGATGTAAAAGCAAAAAATAATTTACAGAATAATAAACCGGGTCTGCCTGTAAAAGAAAATAGTAATAAAGGCGTTAAGTCTAAAATAAAAAATAATTTATCAAATTTTAATGAAAGGAAAGTTTACAGTTGTAATAATAATAAAATTAAAGAAAAGCAACATTTAAATAATTCTGATACTATTATTAAAACTGATTTCCGCGCGATTAAATCAAATGACAGTGGAATTAATCAAAATATAATAGATTTAAAACGCAAAAAGATTCCTGTCGAAGTACAAAGTGATATAATAAATATTAAACCCGATAAAATTTTAAAAGAAATAAATAATGTTAATGAAGATAAAGAAATAGCAAATAAGAATTATGTAAGGATTACGAATAAAAGAAAAATAAAATATACATTTTTGAATAAGAAAATGGTAAACGAGATTAAACAAAACGTGGTAGATTTAAAATCTAAAAATATACCTGTTAAAGTAGTAAGTAAGGTGATAAACATAAAATCAAATAAAATGTTAAAAAATAAAAATAAATTTAAGGAAAATAAAGATAAAACAAAAATAAAGTATATAAAAGAAATGAATAAAATAAAAAGAAAAGACAAATTCTTATATAAGAAAACTGTGAAAGATAGATTAAAACACAATTTAGTATTAAATAAGGTACGTAAAAAGAAAATAAAAACCCTACTTAAAAATGTTAAACGTCCGCCAGATAATTCTTGATTATACAGACTGCACTGCGTCACTGATTCTTGAAACTAATTTTCAATTAATAAATAAAAAAGAACGATAATCTTAAAATTTTATCGAATATTATATGACAAATATTTAACCTGCAAAATAAAAGAATAATAATTAATCCGCTTAAATGTAAGGAATAATTTCGAGCCTAGATCTTAATATATATATAAAAAAAACTGTAGAATTTTTAAGAAATTACTTTTAATAATTACTTTAATCAAGATTTTTTAATAATATGGAATCGAACAAAATATTCACTATTAATAAATAATATAATTATTATTAATTTATAATTATAAAATAAAAATTTAAACAAGTTTTGATCACAATAATTAATTATTATGAAAGAAAAGTCATAAGAGGTCTTTTGAACCCTCTTGGTTCCCTAATAAAATTAATAACTGGAAATTTGGATCATGAAGATGCTAATCGATATGATAACCTAATAGCACAAATTAAAGATGATCAAATCTTAACCGATAAAAAAATAACAGTAATCTCCCAAATGTTGGATAAACTTATTAATAATACTGGGACATTACAAGAAAATATTGAAATATTAGATACTAAATTAAGAATAATTCAAGAAGTTGTAAAAAAAATAGAAAGGAATGAGGTTATACCAATATAAATCGTAAGCCGCCATTATTGTGAAATTAGTTTCAAAATAAATTTCACGTGCTCATACTAGCGTAGGGCTCTATTTATATTTAGTCTAAATATAAAATCTTTCAATCATGGCTGACAATGATGATCTTTTGGACTACGAGGACGAGGAACAGGCAGAACAGCAGACTGCCGACGGAGCAACGGAAGCGGCGCCAAAGAAAGAGGTTAAGGGATCCTACGTATCTATCCACAGTTCGGGTTTTAGAGATTTCCTGTTGAAACCAGAGATTCTGCGCGCCATCGTCGACTGCGGCTTCGAACACCCTTCAGAAGTGCAACATGAATGCATCCCGCAAGCCGTCCTCGGTATGGACATCTTGTGTCAAGCGAAGTCCGGTATGGGTAAAACGGCGGTCTTCGTTTTGGCGACGCTTCAGCAGCTCGAGCCATCCGAGAACCATGTCTATGTGCTCGTAATGTGCCACACCAGAGAATTGGCGTTCCAAATCAGCAAGGAGTATGAACGTTTCTCGAAGTACATGGCTGGAGTCAGGGTGTCTGTGTTCTTCGGTGGCATGCCAATCCAGAAAGACGAGGAAGTGCTGAAGACAGCCTGCCCGCACATAGTTGTTGGCACTCCTGGGAGGATTTTGGCATTAGTTACCAGTAAGAAGTTGAATCTGAAACATTTGAAGCACTTTATCCTTGACGAATGTGACAAAATGCTCGAATCTCTGGATATGAGACGGGATGTGCAGGAGATCTTCCGGAACACACCGCATGGTAAGCAAGTGATGATGTTTTCAGCTACACTGAGTAAGGAAATCCGGCCAGTCTGCAAGAAATTCATGCAGGACCCTATGGAAGTGTATGTAGATGATGAAGCTAAGCTGACGTTGCATGGGCTGCAACAACATTATGTGAAACTTAAGGAAAATGAGAAGAACAAAAAGTTATTTGAGCTTCTTGATGTCTTGGAATTCAACCAAGTAGTTATATTTGTGAAGTCTGTTCAACGATGCACAGCCCTAGCGCAACTGCTGACAGATCAGAACTTCCCAGCAATTGGGATTCACAGAAGTATGACTCAAGATGAGCGTCTTTCCCGCTACCAGCAGTTCAAAGACTTCCAGAAGAGGATTCTAGTGGCCACCAATTTGTTTGGACGAGGAATGGACATTGAGCGTGTCAATATTGTATTCAACTATGACATGCCTGAAGATTCAGACACATACCTTCATCGTGTAGCCCGTGCCGGTCGGTTTGGTACAAAAGGCTTGGCGATAACCATGGTATCGGATGAGAATGATGCGAAGATTCTAAACGAAGTTCAAGATCGTTTTGATGTGAACATCACAGAGCTCCCGGAAGAAATTGAATTGTCTACATACATTGAGGGCCGATAGATTAATAATTTCCATTATGTTGTTTACCATTTCTGGTAGCTGCTTTCTGAACACTAGCTAATTATAGAAATTCAACTGTATTTGACAAAATTAAAAAATTATCCATTTTTTATCTGGAAATATTAATAAATGACCAATTATTGAAATGATTATGTGATAGCTAGTGTTCATTAAGTATATCAGTTGAATCTTTCAACGAGTGTACTTGACATGTGACTAAGCATGGTTCACTAAGTGTAGGATTGTATGTTGTTAGGTCCAAAACACTTTCCATGTCCAAATACATAAACTAGGTTTAAAGAATAATTAAAGTAACATTTGATATTGATATTGAATATATTGTTACGTGCGGGTGGGTAATTAAATGCCGATTAACGTAAAAGAAGATTTTATTACACGTACACTCACACTGTATACGCACAAGGCACAGTATACACACAAGGCACAGTAGTCCGAGTCGCACAGTACTTCACAGTAGTCCAAAGTCTTCGCAAGGGTCGCTGGTACAATTCTCTTCGATCGCTTCCTTAAGATGTTTCCGCTGTCGCTTGTAAACACAAACTGTCCGGACGCCACTATGCGTCGGCTTATATACCTAAATTAACAGAGGGGTGGAACTCTCTCGAAAGTACTCGTATGTACTTACCTATTCTATCGTTTTCGCGAGATACAATAGCGGCGCGACCTTCGAGAATGAACTAACAATAGGCGGGGGCAGTGACCCGTGAGCGAGCGAGCGGTAGGTACTTACACAAGTACATGCGAATTGGAGGGACCTACTTTCTATTGAGAATTCGAGATCTTTCGGTACGAATCGATAGTAGACCTATAGACTAACAATGCGTTTTGAGATTATTGCAATTAAGTAATAATTAACGGAGTAATTAACACTTTTATCTCCCGGTCGTAACAATATTCAACACATATTGCCATTGTCCCGGGATATTATTATTATTATATTTTAATGATGTTTGAAATTTTTGAAAATAATTTTAGATCAAATTTTATGTCTTTAAGTGAAATTGAAACAGCATTAGCTTTAAGAAAAATTTCTGTATTACATCAGTCAATTATTAATTCAACTGAATTGTTAACCATTTTGCAATCTATAGATCCTGCAACATTAAATAATTTAGTTAAATTAGAAAGAACTATGATAGTTAAAGCATATGTAAAAGGGGACCAGATAATATTTATTTTAGAGATTCCTCTAACGGATAATATCTAATATAATTATTTTAAACTCTATTTGTTTCCAATTTTCCACAAATCCTTAAATAAGACTCTTGTTATATTTCCTAAACACCCTACCTTTTGGTGAATGGTTTGAAATTTATACCAATTAGACATCCGTGTGATGAAATTGAAGAAAATCATTATATATGCTCCGAAAACAATATTGCTCAGTATTCGGAAGAAATATGTGTTGAGCAACTTATTAAAATGGAGAAAAATTTATCCAATTGCACACCAGTTCCCGTTGCAATTGAAGATGTTCGAGTTCAACGAATTAAATACAATAGTTGGATAATTTTTACAAAAGAAAATTCCGTATTGATGGAGAAATGCGGAGATGACACTTCGCATGCTGCTCTACATGGCTCCTACATCATCCACATGGAGGCAAATTGTGAAATTACGCTTGGACGTTTCAAAATTAAACATCGTCAAATATACGGAAAAACTTTATATACGAACTGGACATTGGTACCAGAGTTACCGGATGTAAACACTTTTAGTGAAAACTCTTTCGGAAATGAAACAGTGAACATTAAAGAAATAAACTGGGACGATTTAAACAGTTTATCATATGTGCTAAAATTTATGAAAAATAACAGTAATATCAGTGAAAGTGCAGTGAAAATTAAAAGTGTTAGTTTAGCCACGATATTGTTATACGTAATTATAGGTAAGCATTATTATTGTGTCTTTAATCTATCTTCTTATTATATAAAAGAGTAAGCAAAAACCCACTCATCACGAAATCTCAGAAACTACAAGTGCTGGAAGTCTCAAATTTTGCATGGGGGTTCCTTTTAGGACAAAGGTGCTCACTAAGACGGGTTTTTGCGAAATTCAATCTCTAAGGGGGTGAAACAGGGGGGCAAAGTTTGTATGGGAGAACGCGATTCCTTAGTCCTATTGACTTGAAATTTTGCACAGACTTTCGTTAAGAAAGTTAATTGAATTTGTATTTCATATTTTTTTAAATTTATCCCTTAACAGGGTAAAAAAGGAGTATAATTACTCAACCGACGGCGGTACAAATATATCACAAGAATAAGATAGGGTAATTCGAAGAATAAAATCAAAGTTCCTTGGTCAAGTGGTTACGGAAGCGTCCTCTAAGTATGGACTGTCCGGGTTCGCTACCCGTGTATGGATTCTTTTTTGTGTTTTTAAACTTTGTTTTTTTATTTATATTAAGATTCGATGTTTTAAATATTTAACTCATATTGACTCCGGCACTTTTTATTTCTAATATATTTTTTAAATTTAATACTTTTTTTAAATTTAAAATCATGCATACGTAGTTAGCTTCTCTCTAATGTTATGATTTAGTTATTAGTGGAAACTTAATTGATGTTTGTACTATTGGATCTTTAGTAATAAGGGGTCGTCCATTTATCACGTGAGGCTCGAAAGGGGGGGGGAGGGGTTGCGAAAAAATCACGAAATATCACCAGGAGGGGGGAGGGGTATAATGAGACATCACGTGTATTTATTTTTCGTTGAATGCACGATTTCGAAACCAAACAGCGGCACGTGGCCTTGACTCACCGTTGCCGGCAACGACTTCCCCTTCAACATTTAATCAGTTAAGTACCTGTATTTAAAGATAATATTCCGAAAATTTCAATATAATCTATATTGAATTTTTTTACAAAAAATACACGTGATTTTGGATAGTGGGGGTAGTTTAAAAACCTCACCACATATCACCAGGAGGGGGGGGGGTTAAAAAGTTGCTAAAAAACATCACGTGATTAATGCACGACCCCTAAGTAGTATCATTTGTTTGTTTCCCAAATATAATAAAAATAAAATAATGAAAATATATTTCCAAAATGTCTGTTTGGGTAGGAATACAATATGCATGTATTGTACGTATGCAGATGTCACCGGAGAACCCTGGTTCCCCTCTCATGTGCCGATGTGACAGCCGCGGGAGTTTTAGTGGGTAAGAATCCCCCACAGGATCCTGGGGACATATTAAACGTGTCCCCCACCACCGCTATAACTGTGACAACGGTGACAGATTCCCGGAGGGCTATAATGCGCCCCCGGCAGTGGCTTCAAAGGCCCTTGCCTTGCACTGAGGGGTACCCGGTGCAGCCCCATATTTTGTGCGGACAGCCGTGAGGGGTTTAGAGGGTAAGAATCCTACACACCGCGCTCGACCGCCCGCAGGATCCTGGGAGCCTATTGGAGGTCTATCCGTAATCCCCGAAACTTTGAGCACGGTGACAGGTTATTTTTTTATTGTGCCCCCCGGTGGCGGGCTGAAAGGCAAGCACTGAGGGGATCTGTTTTTAAATTTATCCCTTAACAGGGTTAAAAAGCAGTATTATTACTCAACCGATGGCGGTACAAATATTTTCACTTAGATTAGCTTAGTACGTAAATTAGGTACTGTACACGTATAACTTTAATACATAAGATAAAATATCACGCTACATGCAATAGGGACTGAGCAGACATATAACAAGAATATGATCAAGTAATTCAAATAATAGAATTAGAGTAGCCGTGGTCTGGAGGTTACGAAAGCCTCTTAGTTCTAAGCACAGCAGAGTCCGGGTTCAAATTTCTCATTGGGATTTTTTTGTGTACTTTTAAACTTTTTATTTTTAACAATTTTTTTTATTTTTTCAAGGTTTATATATTAACTGAATTTATTTAGAACTTTTATCTAAGTAAGTAAAAACCTAAAGAGGTACATACTTAACAATCAAGTACTAGAGAAGTTTATTCTACATATATATCATTATCATTCTAAATAATATAAGGTAAATCTGGGATATAATATGCTTGCCCCCCGGTGGCGGACTCAAAGGCCAGGCACTGAGGGACACCTGGTGCAGAACCCACCCGAGAACCCAGGTTTCCCTCTCATGTGCCGATGTGACAGCCACGGGAGTTTTAGTGGGTGAGAATCCCAAATACCCAGGTTGACTTCCCCATGGGATCCGTGGGACTTATTGGAGGTTTCTCCCGCGATCCCCGTATCTTTGAGCACGATGATAGTTTCCCAGGTGGCTTATTGTGCCCCCTGGTGGCGGGCTCAAAGGCAAACCACTGAGGGATCTTGGTGCAGATATCACCGGATAACCCAGGTCTCCTTCTTATGTACTGATTTAACGGCCGTAGCAACGGGGTTTAGTGAATAAGAATCCGACATACCCGGTTGACCACCAACAGGGTCCCGTAAATCCCATTAAAGGCGTGCCCCGTGACCCCTGTAACCGTGAGCACCGTGACAGGTTCCCGGGGAACTCTCCGGCGGCGGGTTCAAAGTCAAGGCACTGAGTGGTATCAACTGGTGCAGATCCCGACAAATATCCCAGGACCGCGCTCTAATGTGCCGACGTGATAGCCGCGGGGGTTTTAGTGGGTAAGAATTCCCCGGTTGACCCCCGTCTACGTCTTAACGATGAAACCGAACAAGGAAGCCCGTATTGCTTCCATAAATTGGTTTTAAAGAAATGGTGTTCTGTTCCTGTCCTTAATCCACCCAAATTGTACACCGGTACACGTCTGCAGTTTCTAATAAAAATAAAAATACAATTAACAAATCACAAATTCAGAGATTCAACGTTGCAGGCTTAAACCTAAGCGGTGAGTACTTTGCCCATGGATAGATAGCTATACGTAGGTCGTAGCTCTTTCACGCGTCACTTCTAAACAATTTTTTTTTCATATTGCGTTACGAAAAGTCAGCTACAAACATTATTTTTGAAGAAATTCTATAATCAAAGGCAGTAAGTTAAAATTAAACACTTCTTTTTTTTCTCAATTACACCCGTGCGAAGCCGGGGCGGATCGCTAGTATTATATAAAAGAGTAGACAAAAACCCACTCATCACGAAATCTCAGAAACTACAAGTGCTAGGAGTCTCAAAGTTTGCATGGGGGTTCCTTTTAGGACGTAGGTGCTCACTAAGACGGGGTTTTGTGAAATTCAACCTCTAAGGGGGTGAAAAAGGGGGGCAAAGTTTGTATGGGAGAACGCGATTCCTTGGTCCTATTGACTTGAAATTTTGTACAGACATTCGTTAAGAAAATTAATTGAATTTGTATTTCATGCTTTTTTTAAATTTATCCCTTTACAGGGTAAAAAAGAAGTATTATTACTCAACCGATGGCACAATAAGATACGATAATTTGAAAGTTAAAATAAAAGTTCCTTGGCCAAGTGGTTACGGAAGCGTCCTCTAAGTACGGACTGTCCGGGTTCGCTACCCCTGATCGGATATTTTTTTTTTGATTATTAAACTTTGTTTTTGATTTTTTTATTTATATTAAGATTCGATGTTTTAAATATTTAACTTATATTAACTCCAGCACTTTTTATCTCTAATAGATTTTTTATACATTGAATTTAAACTACTTTTACGGATTTTATCGCGGTTTATTTATTGATTTTACTATCCCGACGTTTCGAATGCTTTGCTTTGTGTAATATTCGCGTAAGTAAAAGACAACATTAGATTTTTTATATTTAATACTTTTTTATTTATTTAAAATCATGCATACGTGGTTAGTTTCTCTCTAATGTTATGATTTAGTTATTAGTGGAAACTTAATTTTTGTACAATTGGATCTAAGGTAAAATATCACGCTATATGCATTACGGACTGAGCAGACATATAACAAGAATATGATCAAGTAATTCGATTAATCTTATTATATAAAAGAGTAGACAAAAACCCACTCATCACGAAATCTCAGAAACTACAAGTGCTAGGAGTCTCAAAGTTTGCATGGGGGTTCCTTTTAGGACGTAGGTGCTCACTAAGACGGGGTTTTGTGAAATTCAACCTCTAAGGGGGTGAAAAAGGGGGGCAAAGTTTGTATGGGAGAACGCGATTCCTTGGTCCTATTGACTTGAAATTTTGTACAGACATTCGTTAAGAAAATTAATTGAATTTGTATTTCATGCTTTTTTTAAATTTATCCCTTTACAGGGTAAAAAAGAAGTATTATTACTCAACCGATGGCACAATAAGATACGATAATTTGAAAGTTAAAATAAAAGTTCCTTGGCCAAGTGGTTACGGAAGCGTCCTCTAAGTACGGACTGTCCGGGTTCGCTACCCCTGATCGGATATTTTTTTTTTGATTATTAAACTTTGTTTTTGATTTTTTTATTTATATTAAGATTCGATGTTTTAAATATTTAACTTATATTAACTCCAGCACTTTTTATCTCTAATAGATTTTTTATACATTGAATTCAAACTACTTTTACGGATTTTATCGCGGTTTATTTATTGATTTTACTATCCCGACGTTTCGAATGCTTTGCTTTGTGTAATATTCGCGTAAGTAAAAGACAACATTAGATTTTTTATATTTAATACTTTTTTATTTATTTAAAATCATGCATACGTGGTTAGTTTCTCTCTAATGTTATGATTTAGTTATTAGTGGAAACTTAATTTTTGTACAATTGGATCTAAGGTAAAATATCACGCTATATGCATTACGGACTGAGCAGACATATAACAAGAATATGATCAAGTAATTCGATTAATAGAGAGTAGCCGTGGTCTGGAGGTTACGGAAGCGTCTTCTAAGCACATCAGGTTCCGGGTTCAAATCTCTCTTTGGGATTTTTTTTTGTGTACTTTTAATCATTTTATTTCTGATCATTTTGTTATTTTTTTAATTTTTCACTGAAGTTCTTTTACTTAATTTATTTAGAAGTTTTATCTAAGTAAATAAAATTAATTAGCTTACGTTGACTAAACCTAAAGAGGTACCTACATACTTAACAATCAAGTAGGTACTAGACATTCTATATATCATTCATTCCATATAATATACGGTAAATCTGGGATATAATATGCTTGCCCCCCGGCGGCGGACTTAAAGGCCAGGCACTGAGGGACACCTGGTGCAGATCCCACCCGAGAACCCAGGTTTCCCTCTCATGTGCCGATGTGACAGCCACGGGAGTTTTATTGGGTAAAAATACCAAATACCCAGGTTGACTTCCCCACGGGATCCCGTGGACATATTGGATGTTTCCCCCGCCACCCCTTAACTGTGACAACGGTGACAGATTCTCGGGGGGCTATAATGCGCCCCCGACAGCGGCTTCAAAGGCTCTTGCCTTGCACTGAGGGGTACACGGTGCAGCCCTCCTTTTTTGTGTGGACAGCTGTGGGGGACACATACCGCAGTCGATCACCCGCAGGATCCTGGAGGCCTATTGGAAGTTTCCCCGCGATCCCCGTATCTTTGAGCACGATGATAGTTTCCCGGGTGGCTTTATTGTGCCCCCCGGTGGCGAGCTCAAAGGCAAGCCACTGTGGGATCTTGGTGCAGATCCCACCGGTTAGCCCAGGTCTCCTTCTTACCTTCGGAGTCGCTGGACGCTCGGGGTGTGGGCCCTTTGAGCGACCATTGAGTACGGCGGGGACTCCGAGGAGGACGGCGGCGGGGTTGCGACCCCCGTCCCCGTGAGTACCGTGTCTGGTTCCCGGGGGGCTACAATGCGCCCCCCGGCGGCGGGCTCAATGGCAAGGCACTGAGGGGCCCCTGGTGCAGATCCCACCGGAGAGCCCTGAGGTCCCCCCTCTCATGTGCCGATGCGACAGCCGCGGGGGTTTTAGTGGGTAAGAATCCCACATACCCTGGTCGAGCCCCACAGCTCCCGGGGATCTTTCGAAGATTTCCCCCGCGTCAAAAAAAAAAAAAGGTCTTCTTATGTACTGATTTAACGGCCGTTGGGGGTTTAGTGTATAAGAATCCTACTGTCTGAGTGTGTGTGAGTGGTTCGGTGTGGTACGGTGTGGTACGGTGTGGTGCGGTGTGGTGCGGTGTGGTGCGGTGTGGTGCGGTGTGGTGCGGTGTGGTGCGGTGTGGTGCGGTGTGGTGCGGTGTGGTGCGGTGTGGTGCGGTGTGATGCGGTGTGGTGCGGTGTGGTACGGTGTGGTAGCGGGACTGAGCGGGACTGAGCGGGACTGACGGGGACTGAACGGGACAGACCGGGGCTGACCGGGACTGAGCGGGACTGACCGGGACTGACCGGGACTGAGCGGGACTGACCGGGAATGAGCGGGATTGACCGGGACTGAGCGGGACTGAGCGGGATTGACCGGGACTGAGCGGGACTGACCGTGACTGAGCGGGACTAAGCGGGACTGACCGGGACTGAGCGGGACATACCAGGACTGACCGGGACTGACCGGGACTGAGCGGGACTGACCGGGACTGAGCGGGACTGAGCGGGACTGACCGGGACCGACTGGGACTTACCGGGACCGACCGGGACTGGCCGGGACTGAGCGGGACAGACCGGAACTGACCGGGACAGACGGGACTGAGCGGGACTGACCGGGACTGAGCGGGACTGAGCGGGACTGACCGGGACTGACGGGACTGACCGGGACTGGCTCGGACTGACTCGGATTCAGTCAGTCAGTCAGTCAGTCCGAGTCAATGAAGTGAAACTTCAGCGACTTACGTTCAGCGCTCCTGGGGAGGGGGAATAGAATGAGACAGAGCTAGAATGAAGTTTCACTTCTTCCGCGCGGAGGGACTCCACGCACGCACATTTTTTTTTTGAAGTGAAACTTCTTATGCGACTTCCAAAAATGTCATCATTTAACGCGTTAGACGTTATGCGTTAGACGTTGAACGTCCGATGTTAAACGGTAGACGTTAAGCGCTAAGTGTTAAACGTTTAATTTGTTAAGGTTATGAAAGCGCTCATGTGAAGCCGTCACTGAGTGAGTGGGTGAGTGGGTGAGTGATTGAGCGATAGTGAGCGATAGTGAGCGACAGTGAGCGATAGTGAGTGATAGTGAGCGATAGTGAGCGATAGTGAGCGATAGTGAGTGATAGTGAGTTATAGTGAGTGATAGTGAGTGATAATGAGTGATAGTGAGTGATAGTGAGTGATAGTGGGTGATTGTGGGTGATAGTGAGTGATAGTGGGTGATAGTTGGTGATAGTGGGTGATAGTGAGTGATAGTGAGTGATAGTGAGTGATAGTGAGTGATAGTGAATGATAGTGAATGATAGTGAGTGATAGTAGGTGATAGTGGGTGAGTGAGTGAGTGAGTGAGTGGCACGGTGTCGTACGGTGTCGGACGGTGTCGTACAGTACAGAGCGAGAGTGAAGTTTCACTTCTTCCGCGCGGAGGGACTCCACGCACGCACATTTTTTTTTCTCCATTACACCCGTGCGAAGCCGGGGCGGGTCGCTAGTACTTATAATAAAACTGTAACAGGTCCAATTCTGTACATTGAAGATATTTTGAAAATTATATTTGGAGGGCATTCTATAACCGATACTGAGGCCGAAAATGTATTTTTTTAAAATTTTGTCTGTCTGTCTGTCTGTCTTTCTGTCTGTCTGTCTGTCTGTCTGTCTGTCTGTATCACGGCTGCGCATCACGCCGAAACTACTGAATGGATTCAAATGAATCTTGGCATGATTTGAGATCTTACTACGAGGTAGGACATAGGATACTTTTTATCCCGTAATCTAGCACGGTTCTTTTGGGAGAGGGGATTAAAGTCAAAATGGTTACTTGGTTATACGCTTGGTCCGATTTTATCAATTTTTCTTCATAAATAAATTATTATTAGTAAGGGAATACTCATAGAGAGTTGTTATCAAGGTTTTGTAATCGATCGGGTTAAGCAACGTTAGGTAAGGTCATTAAATAGATGGGTGACCGTTTAACGCCGTTTGAACTAAACGGGTCCGTGCTTCGGAGAGCAAGTAAAAAGTGGGCCCAGTTTTTAACCGACTATAAAAAAGGAGGTTATGTATTCGATGCAAATGTCTGTTATTAAAAGTTTAGCTAACGTAAAAATAGCGCATGCGGAGCAGCGTGGGTCAGCTAGTATTATATAAGTATAAAACTTATTTCATAGTTTTTTTTGCGAAATAATCCGTATCAACAATCTTCGGATAATTTCGCACTTGAGGGGGGAGGAGTTATACACCACCAAACCCCTAACATAGTACTTGTTAGGAATTAATTGCAAACGTTGCAATTATTAAACTAGCTGACCCACGCAGCTCCGCTCGCGCTGTGTTTACGTTTACTAAAGTTTCAATAATATACATTCGCATAAAATACAAAACCTCCTTTTTTAAAGTCGGTTAAAAACTTGGAACCACTTTGTACTTGCCCTCGAAGCACGGAGACGTTTAGTTCAAATGGCGTTAAACGGTCATCCATCTATTTAATTACCTTACCTAACGTTGCTTAACCTGATCGATTTCCAAACATTGTTAACAACTGTCTATGAGTGTTCCCTTACAAATATTTATTCTAATTATAAAGAAAAAATTATAAAATCGGACCAAGCGTATAACTAAGTACCCATTTTGACTTTAATCCCCTCTCCCAAAAGAACCGTGCTAGATTACCGGATAAAAAGTATCCTATGTCCTACCTCGTAGTAAGATCTCAAATCATGCCAAGTTTCGTTTCAATCCATCCAGTAGTTTCGGCGTGATGCTCAGCCGAGATACAGACAGACAGACAGACAGACAAAAATTAAAAAAATTACATTTTCGGCCTCAGTATCGGTTATAGAATGCCCTCCAAATATAATTTTCAAAATATCTCCAATGTACAGAATTGGACCTGTTACAGTTTTATTATAAGTATAGATATATGGAAAGCTCTAGAAGTATTATTAATAACAATATAAAGTACATGTGTTTACTTTATATCATGTATCAAGTACTTTAATTTTTAGTCACAATATTTTATATTTATAAAAGATCATATTACAATAATATCCGAGTACATGATTTTAATAGAAACATTTGTTGTTTATAAGAGATCATATTACCGAATGATCTAGAATACGTCTGATGACGAATGAGACATTATAAAAACTGTTTGATTAATTAAGAGACATGCATTATATTTTTGTAATTCAAAGTGTCTGTATCACTTTACAGTAATAAAGAGCATGCAATTCTGCTCTATTACAGTGTTTTAATTTAAAATAAAGTTTTTAAAAACACATAAACCGCTCCCCTAAAGTTGTTTACCTACAGTTGGTTTATAAATCTATTTTTAGACCGTTGAAGCAGTAGTCTGTTATGGCCTCCTGACTTTTGGCACATATCAACAACTAATACAGATATCAATTGTATTTGAGCTAATCGGAACAGCGGTACGTATACACTATATGTTGTGATATTTACCTATGTATAAAAGATAATGTATGTCTGTAAGATAATGTATGTGTGTACAAATAAATAACCTTGGTATAATAAACTATTTAAAAAAAAAAACCGACTTCAAAGTAAATTATTTAAAAAGCATAAAATAACGAAAATATATTGAAGTCGGTGCTAGCACATCATGTTAACTAACACTAGCACCAGCTGACACCGACTTCAATATATTTTCGTTATTTTATGCTTTTTAGATAATTTACTTTGAAGTCGGTTTTTTTTTTTTTAAATAGTTTAAGTAACACTTTTCAGTGACTTATTTTACCAAAATAAGTATCAGCACTATCACGCAACTCGAACGTCTACATTATAGTAACTTACTGAAAACATAAAAAGTTTATATCTCTTAAACTACTGGACCGATTTCGATGAAACTTGTACTCTACCCTAAGTTGAAAAATACTCTAACTATTGCAAAAAGAATTTTCAAAATCGGACTTGTAGTTTCTGAGAAATCCGTGGACAAACCTACATACATACATACACTCATAAAATTTGGTAAATTTGTTTAGAAGCCCACGTAGACTAATATATATTAATATTACGCATTTTTATCAATATTACATACATACGCGACGGATAGAGAACCTTCTTTTTGAAGCCGGTTAATAAAATGGGCGACTGACGAGCCCATATTTTACAGTATGTAACACAACGAAATTCAAACCGTGAAACTGGTTCATGAGTAGGTAAAGTATAAAAAAATATTTTTTACAAAAAAAAAGAACTACCTTCAAAATGCAACTAAAAAGCCTGAAATAATTTCTAAGAATTAGTGGTTTTTACATCTACATTGTTGGACTTGGACTACAACATAATTATTATAAATACATATTACTATCAAAGACGGCGCCAAACTGGAAAACAGTTAGGTACCTACTGCCCTTGTAAGTATTTGCTAGACGTTAGGCGCCGACTTCGATAGTAATATGTATTTATAATATGTTGTAGTCCAAGTCCAACAATGTAGATGTAAAAACCACTAATTCTTAGAAATTATTTCAGGCTTTTTAGTTGCATTTTGAAGGCGGTTCTTTTTTTTTGTAAAAAATATTTTTATTTTATTCTTTTTAGTGGTTCCCTTGGTGTATTATTAGGTTAAGTTTTAACAACTTATATTTTATTCTGACAAACAGCCAGTTTAATATTTATTTTAAAACACCCACTACATAACACAACTATGGACCATCACTAAAATATAAGCTTAAGCAAAAATTTAAAAAAATGTTCATGTGACAATATCTTAATAAAACTAACCAATTGCCATAAACCGAAGATGTCTAGGTGTTATACTCGTAGTTCTCGAGAACCATGGACTGCAAGCTCGGTGGGTCTACATTTATTTGTGCCGAGAACCCGTGTCCACCTTCCTGCTCCATCGTCAGACCCTGATCACTATTTTTCTAGCAACTACTCATCGAGAGCTACCCAACGAGTCCAAATTCGGTAGGTCTACGTTTGTTGGTGCCGAGATACCGTGACGACCTTCCTGCTCCATTATCAGACCTTGATCACCATTGTTCTAGCAACTACTCGTCGGGAGCTACCCAACGAACCCAAACTCGGTGGGTCTATGTTTATTGGTGCCGAGATCCCGTGACGACCTTCTTGCTCCATCATCAGACGCTGATCACCATTTTTCTAGCAACTACTCATCGAGAGCTACCCAACGAGCTCAAACTCGGCGGATCTACGTTTATTGGTGCAGAGATCCCGTGACAACCTTTCTGCTCCACCATCAGACCCTGATCTCCATTTTTCTAGCAACTACTCATCGAGAACTATCCATCGAGACCAAATTCGGTAGTTCTACGTTTAGTAGGCTCGGCTAGGATAGGATGGATTGTTAATTTTATTACAGAGTTCCGGTGGCCATCTATGGCCTTTGTCATCAGATCCACTTCACCAAATGATACTTTCTGAATGAAAATGCTTGACTAGTTTCTAAAAATACCAAAAACGCTATATGTATGCCTATAATATTTAAGGAGTTCCCTCAGTTACTCATGGTTACCATCATCAGAACTTGATTTTGAAAAAAATGGGACCAATCTGGAAGCATATCCTTTCAATTAAAAAAATAATTTTCCAAAACGGTTCGTAAACGACAGAGTTATGAGGTAACAAACATAAAAAAATAAAATAAATAAAACATACAACCGAATTGATAACCTCCTCCTTTTTTTTGAAGTCGGTTAATAAAATGGTATAGTTTTTATCACTATTCATGTTATTCACTTTATTTGCAATTTCAATATAGGGTATTATTAAGTACTGGTTATGACATTTCTGGACATTTAGTAAGCCAATCTCTGTGGCTACATAAATTACTTTATATCCACATAGAAATCTTAACGACTGCCACTAAAAACTTCTATAGATTCATCGATGCTACTAGCAAAAATATCCTATTAAGTATTTAAATTATTAAATTTAATTTAGTATTTAAATTTAATTAAAGTATTTAAATTAAAAATAAACTGGATAGCGTTAATATGGTGATAAAAAGTGTAGGTACCATTATATTTTATACTCCACCATCCCATCAACCAGTTTCACGGTATGAATTTCGTTGTGTTACATACTGTATACTACGGCACCGGAAGCAGGAGTAACCAGACGTCTGATAAAAATACTATACTTCTTTTTTATAAATACATGCTTATTTAGATAAATAGAACACAAACACAAAGTGGAAATCGAACCCACAACCTATTGGGTAGTGGCCAGGCTGTCTCACCACTAGACCAGCGGGCCTGTCAAGTTAAGCTGGAATAAGCTAGTTTCTTTCTGCATATTACTATTCTGCTTTATATTACACTCGTACCGGTAGTCGTTGGGAACGATACACTCGAAGTTTTTGACCACTGTGTCTACCTTGGACAAACTGTCCAGTTAGATCGGTCGAACTTCGATAATGAGGTCCCCCGAAGAATTCTACTCGGATAGGCAGCGTTCGGGAAACCCCGCGATATCTCATAGTTCGAAATACCGCAGTACCTGAAGAAGGTTTTTAAACCATGGTGTGTTGCCAGCTTAGCATTGATGACATTTTATTATTATGGTACTGTGAACGTGGTCCGTAACAGCTGGTCTTTTAGCGAAACTCAGAGTTATACAACGAGCTATGCTCGGGGTTTCTTTGCGCGTTAAAATCCGGAATGAGGAGATTCGCCGAAGAACTAAACTCACCGACATAGCTCTCAGAATCTGCATGTAAAAGTGACAAGGCCACATCGCTCGAAGAACCGATAACCATTGAGGAAGAAAGGTTCTCGAGTATCTGTAACAGTGTTAAAGTAATCTTACTATTACTCTCAAGTAAATAAGATTACAATAATACTGTTAAAATGGATGGTGGAAGACCCTCACACGTTTGGTTTTTTCAGAGTGAAAAACTTAAAGATTCAGTTTACTTTTTGCCATGGGAGTGCATGGATGTTGCGAATAGAAAAGTAGTTTTGATTATGCTAGCAAATTCCCAGAAAGCTGTACACATTAAGGCAATGGGAATTACTAATGTTGGCGTGACGACTATGGCGTCGGTAAGCAGTTTAATGAAAATACCTTTAAAATTTACCGATACAATGTATGTACCTTGTATAGGTATACCTATGTATTATATTTTATATTCTTCTATTTTCTTTAAGTAATCACTCGTGTCTACTACGTGTTATTAACACCAATTATCATTAACTTTCAGATAATTAAAACATCTGTAACATACTTCGCTTTTCTCAGAACAATCGCTGAATGAAAAAATCGTGATCGTTTGAGATACAATTTGTTCAGCTTTTTTTTAAATTGCTTTTTATTTCAGCAGATTTTATGGCACTATTGTTTGATATTTATATCTCCTTTATCTAATGTGCTTACAATGCAATAAAAAGATACACAAAAAATATAAGACACACATTTTCACATTACAACGCGTTCAACGTTGTACACATAGAAATTAGTTGTTTCATAAATAAGACAAGGTACTTACGTACCTCGCTATTTTCGTTATATAAGTAGATTATATAATAAAGTGTATTAACGCGTCCAATCAGTACACCGGACTGTAAGTACCATGAAGTGTTAGAAACGACTCAGACCGTTAGGTCACCGGCCAACAGTTTGTACACTGTGCCTGTAGCGAGCGATGCCAGTCTTTCAGCAAATCACTAGACGGGTTATACATGCATGCATGGCACCACAGATAATTGTATATCTATTTCTGTGCATGGCCATGGATGGAAGTAATAAGTACTACGTACACCATTCCATCGTGAGACGTGGTCTCTAACGGCTGGCCTTTTAGAAAAGTTCAGAGTCACACAACGAGCCATGGAGAGAGCTATGCTCGGAGTTTCTTTGCGCGACAGAATCCGAAATGTGGAGATTCGCCGAAGAACTAAGGTCACCGACATAGCTCTCAGAATCTGCAAGTTGAAGTGGCAATGGGCAGGCCACATCGCTCAAAGAACCGATAACCGTTGGGGAAGAAAGGTTCTCGAGTGGCGACCACGAACCGGAAGACGCAGCGTTGGCAGGCCTCCCACTAGGTGGACAGACGACATTGTGCGCGTCGCAGGTAACCGGTGGATGCAAATAGCCAATTGTCGTTCATTGTGGCGTTCTAAGGGGGAGGCCTATGTTCAGCAGTGGACGTCTTCCGGCTGATGATGATGATGATGATGACACCATTCCATTGTTGTACGTAATACTTATTAGTTCCATGTGCATGGCACCTATGCATGATGACAGTTTCATGTGCATATTAAAGTTTATGTCATTTCTTTTACATGCCTGTTAGAACATAATAGCACGAATCGTAGTATGATCCTGTGTAGGTAGACGTCTTAATCAGTAGACTTCAGAATTTAAAACTACTCTTTTTAACATAACTGTAAGTAAATGAATGTTAATTTTAAGGCTATTAGTGATTTATTGCCACAATCACAACCATCAGTTAACCTTAGTTCTAATCAAGCTGTTTTATATTATGATTATTATTATTTTATATAATATTATGATGCCGGAGCCGTTTATGATCATTATTATACTATATTTTCTATTATTGGGTACTTGATAATCGATATATCTACTCACTATCAGAGTACAAATTATTAATTTACTGCGAGTGTTGAAATAATCCGATTTCAGGAATTAATGATCATCAATAACTCAAATTGACCTATGTAAGTGCTGCAGTTAGAAGAGAATGTGCAAGTCCATACTACCTTGAAAACGCTTCGAAGACAAGAAAGAAAGGAGCAGAATGATAAGAAGTTGGACACAAGATAATTTCAATCATTTGTTTTAAGATTCATAAACTGCGAAGCAAAAAGTTGTGACTCCGCACTATTGATATTGTAGAAGATACTCGAGCAGACATAATTTTTAGTTGTAACTAGCAGTAGCCCGCGGCTTCGCCCGCGTTGATTTTGTTTGTAGCACGTGTTCTGAATTAGGTATCATGGTTTTTCAAAATATTGTTTAATAAGTATCTAGTCTAATAAGTATCAAGTAGACATATTTAATGACATATCCTGTATTTTTGAGCAAGGCATCGTAGCTTCTATTATAGTGCTGATTCTTAAATATTCACCGCTATTATTTAAAAAAATCCGGTTAAGTTGAGTTGGACTCGCACACCTTCATTGGACCTATTAATGTTATTTTACTATTTGTCTAACACCAAACCAAAACCACACACATAACACCAAAACCAACCAATAGCAAAAAACCAAACCGCAAAACTAAGTTTGGCTGTCGAATTTCTTTTGGGATTTCTAAAGAATACACACATCATCGAAAAATCATTTTAATTTTCCTGAAAAATATAGATTGATAAGTATGTATCACCTATAATATTTTTTGACATTTTCGATTATATGTCAAAAACTACGTAACATATACCAAAATAAAATACTGTTTTGGAATTTGCAAATAAAGCGTTTTCTTAAGATACCCCATTCGATACAGTAGTCTCACTATAAATTAAATTTTGAGGATCCTTTTCGCTGCCCATTATAAGAAAATAAAAGATTTTCTTTTCATTTGTATTTTTGTGATGAGGTTGGGTGTGTAATTAAGTCTTATGACTGTAGGTCGAAACACCTTTTTTTGGACTCCAATCCAATCCCTTTGGGAGTTGATTTTCAAAAAATGAATATTTAGACAGGTGTAGTTGGATGGTGTATTGGCAAAGTTTCATCAATGCAGCATGTCCCATTCACATTACCACTACTTTTTTTTGTCGTATGGTTAGTGGTCAAACTGGTGTCAGAGTTTTCAAGCTGCCCTTAGGCCTCTGACTCAGCTTAACGACTGCTGCCTAGATGACAATAGCCGGGACCGACTTTTAACGTGCCCCTCCGAAGCAAGGAAACGCTCGGTTCAAATGCCACTAAGTGGTGACCCATCTAAGGACTGACCTCGCCTGACTTTCCTTACCCAACTGATTGTGTATCGAACAGTGGTTACAACTGGCTATGAGCATCTCACCACCACTTATTCATCCATGTTTATGTTCCATTCTCTCTTTTTTCCATCCCAAGGTTGCCTGGAAGAAGTTGCGAATAGCGGATGAGGCCGCCCTTTGTATTTAAGTATATATTATGCTTTATTTTATGTGTAAGTTTATGTGTACAATAAAGAGTACATATATCTATATATAATTTTTTTTCTCGTTATACTCAAATATGTTATACTCAAAACCAACCACAAAAACGCCAGTAAAGGTTGATTTTCAAAAAGTTGTGATACCCGTGTTTCATAATTTCTTTTGCTCCGTACACTGAAAAGTTTCGCGCCCATGTGATGTAATATTTTTTTTTTCCATACAAACTTTGAGAGCCCATTTGACCCACTTAGGTGTGGAACTTCGAAAATCCGTTTCTATTGTTCACTTAGCCTATTTGAATAATGTTGATTACAAATTTCAAGTTTCTACGCTAAATGGTTTTGGCTGTTTCGTGATTCTTATAAAACATCCTGTTCTTTTATTAATACAGATTAATATGTAAATATGAAAAAAAGAATCCGATATCATCAGCCAAAAAAAAATCAAAGAAAACAATAAAATTGTCCTATCGCATGTATTCTGTACTATAGCCAGTAAGTCAAGTACAATATTTATAATAAATGTTGTCAACCTTTTACCCACCTTAGGGGTGGAATTTCCTAATACCCTGAAATATATTTTTTTACTGAAACACCAAATACTAATTTATATGCGTTTAACTTCAAAAATCTCTAATTTTCATACAAACTTTCATCCCCTATTTTACCCCCTTAGGGGTAGAATTTTCAAAAATCCTTGAATATGCATTCTTTATTTTTAACTAACAGGCCAATTACTAAATTACATGAATTTAAGTTCATAAATGACTGATTTTCATACAAACTTTCATGCTCTATTTAACCCCCTTAGGGGGTGGAATTTCCAAAATGCTGAAATTTATTTTTTTATTTTTTAACTAACAGGCCAATTACTAAATTACATGAATTTAAGTTAAAAATGACTGATTTTCATACAAACTTTCATTCCCAATTTTACCCCTTTAGAGGTGGAATTTCCAAAAATCCTGAACTATATATTTATTATTTTTAACTTAAAGGCCAAATACTAATTTTCATTAATTTAACTTCAAAAATGACGGATTTTCATACAAACTTTCATCCCCTATTTTACCCTCTTAGGGGTGGTATTTCCAAAAATCCTTCCTTAGTGGATGTCTACGTTATAAAATGTACCTACTGTAAAAATTTCAAGTCTCTAACCCAAGCCGTTTAGGCTGTGCGTTGATATGTCAGTCAGTCAGTCCGTTTCTTCTTTTATGGCCTAGTAGCAGTAGTCCGGTTGTTAGTCCGGTTGACCGGACTAGCGCTACTTTTCAGTAGCAGTAGTTCGGTTGAAATATAGCACCGGACTACTGATACTCTTTAGTAGCAACAATTCGGTTTGTAATATTAAGAATAAAATGGTACACTTTGTTACTTTATTGTTATTTTAAAATGAACACACTGGAGTTGCATAATCTTGTGCCTTATCTTGTGTGAGCATATGAATGTAGTTTAGAGCTAACATGTGTAAAGAAGAAATACCAGGGAAGCATAGGACATAATATGGAGTATAGGACATAAGGAAGGGTCCTCAAGTCTTGATATCCAGAGTAAGTCTGGCTTACTGGTTTTGGTGGGGGCCGGGAGGGTAAAGGATGTATCAAGAGGCGAGATATCCTTGTATCTTGTGCTTCCATGGTACCACTGCTATAAATAATATGTTAGCTACTACTCAATAGGTACCACATCCTCAGTAGGTAGGTATATCCTGGGCGTAGTTAAAAATCACATTGGACATTGGATTGGAGAAGGACTTGAAGACTCTTCCTTATGTTTCCCCGGTACGTCTACTATAAACATGTTAGCTCTAAACCATATTCATATGCTCACACAAGACAAGGCACAAGGTTATGCAACTCTTGTGTGTTCATTTTAAAATAACAATAAAGTAACAAAGTGTATTGTACAATTTTATTCTTAATATTACAAACCGAATTGTTGCTACTAAAGAGTATCAGTAGTCCGGTGCTATATTTCAACCGAACTACAGTTACTGAAAAGTTGCACTAGTCCAATCAACCGGACTAACAACCGGACTACTGCTACTAAAGAGTATCAGTAGTCCGGTGATAAATTTCAACCGAACTACTGCTACTGAAAAGTTGCACTAGTCCGGTCAACCGACCTAACAACCGGACTACTGCTACTCTTTTATATATGTACAGATAATACCAAACACGTTTATTTGCTACACTATAATTTGAAAAAATGTACATGTATACATATGAAGCTAGTAGCAGATCAGCCCCCCTAGACAATGTAGCATTCTACAATCGCTATCGCTAATAGAAAGTATAAAAATGTATGAGAATGACATAAGTCATAGAAAAATCACGTGACAAATTGCAGGCAATTGACTCCGTTAGCGAATGAAGAAATAGATTCGCTATGAAGCGATTGCATCTTGTCTAGGCCCTCTCGGCAGTACGGTGACTGGTTGATTAATAATGACGACAACCTGACGCCTCGGAATCATGTGCTCCGGGTGTAGACCACGCGTCTTAAAAATCTGTTAGCGAGCACGTATCCTCTTTTAATTAAAATATTTGTGAACAATATAAATAGTTTATTGAAAATAAATTCGTATAGATTGAAATTATTCTACTACCTATTCATAATCCCTATTATAGTGATACACGCAACATTAAACTCTGGTATTCAAAAATTAAATCAAAGTAATCTAATAGTCATCATCATCTATTATACATTCAATAAAGCATTTCAAAACGTTGGTGTTGTTTTTTTTGGGAATGATAGACGCTGTTGGCCGCAGATGGCCATTACAGCTTCACCGGACAATAGGAGGCGAGCGCTTAAAGCGCTCTAGCCTTAACGGCAGAAGTAGCGACGAGCTCAAGGGCACCTCAGGGAGGCATGGCCTCGGCTTGGGCTGTCGCTTAAGAGAGGGCTGAGTTTACCACCGGTTCACAACGCGCCCCCACTGAGAAGAACCAGCAAGAAACCCAGTGGGGTGATGCACGTCGTTGAGGTCGCATACGTACGACCCTTCGGCCTCGCCGGCGAGACCGGTGTCTGATAGCTAGTGTAGCATACGGTTGTCGGGGAGGGTTCGGCGCATCCCGGTCCAATAGGACCGTCATGGGGTCAGGAGGGTCGAGCAGTGCGTGCCGTGGTCTGCGGCGCGAGTCAGAAGGACTAGGGGCGTAATCGGCGGCGGCGCGGATTAAACTGTTCGCGTGACGGGACGCGGATTCAAAGTAGCGTTTCGACGCTTCTTTGAGAAACTTACGAAGGGGATCTAACTTGAAATCGGAAAGCAGATCTACGTTCCGCATGTATTAGAGTTGATGGTACAGGGCCAGTTTACTGTAGCTCAGCCGAATATTCGACATTCAAAACCTCTTATAAACGTCAACCAGATAAATTATGAATATTTGATCAAATCACACCCTCAAATTTGCTTAAAATTCAAGAGCTAGGGCCAAATAACAAAAGGGGAGATCAAGTATCCTCAGTCTCCCCTATGTGTGCATCTCAGATGTCTTTTTTGTTGTTGGAACCATAGATTTAGGATTTTTCACTACGTTCAAAAAGATGAACATAGCGTGGGAGCGAGAAGTTTTAATCAAACACAAACTCCACGAGTGCAAAGGAGACAGACATTGAATTCTTTTTTTTTATTCCGAAGCAGTTTGACATTAGCCACTGCCTCGCTGCCTCGCGGTCTGTTTGCTGTCAAAGTAAATTTTATTAATTTAGCACGATCTCTAATTTATAATAAAAAATATCATTGCTCCATTATGGTGGCTTGTGCAATAAGTGCATGTGATGTCACAAATCGTAATGAAACGAATAAGTAAACATTTCACAGGTAATCTTTATATAAGTACCTACATATAATAAATCGTAGAAAAGTAAAAACTGTACATTGAATATTTTTTGAAAAATGTAATTGTTACGTGTTCTAGGAACGATAGTGATGCCGAAAATATTATTTAGAATTTTTGTCTGTTTGTATGTCTGTGACTTTGTGCCGACTTGGCGTCAAAACCGCTGAACAGATTTAGTTGCTATTTGGTAAAAATATTAATTGAAGAACTAGAAAAATTATAGGATATAAATTATCTCGCTATTTGTTACGGGGAATGAGCAGTGATGTAATATGTACTTTTACATCTACAATTTGCCGCGAAACTATAAAAAGACTAGACAAATTTAATGTTACAATATACCAGTTTTTTTATGGATATAAACTCCGAAATTAAAATGATTACGCTATATTAACTTAAGGAACTAAGCAGAAAATATGTACAATACTCATAAGAACGAGAATTTCAACACAGATTCTAACAGTCGACACAGCCTAACGGTTTAATGGTCTTCCGATGTGATTATGTTTCAGGGTTCGATCCCGGACAAACTCAGTTTCTTTATTGTGATTTTATACATTTTTTTTCGCTTTTGGTAGTACTACACACATCAAAAGTGTCTAGGGATCAACATATATTTTTGCAATAACTTTTCTCCTGATTGATATTAATTAAAATTTTCTTTAAGGATTCATCAAATAAAGTGTTTTCGTTTGTCACAGTAACGATAAACCAAGTCACCTTTGCATTAATAAAGAAATTTGCCATTTTCCTAATAAAGGGATTTTTGACATTTGAACCACTAACACAAAAGTTCGAAAAAAAGACTGAAATAACAGTTTTCTTTAAAATTTTATTGGGTAACTTAAACAATTAATAATCCGTGTTTCTACCGCGAACACTAACAACATAAGAACATCGGTTTGGCATACTCAAAATGAGTTCATCCAAATCACGCTGTGGAATGGCCGCCCATGTTCGTTGCAACAACAAAAAAAGGTCTTCTTGCGACTGGATACCCTCCATATTCGGCAGAGCTCTTCTCTGTAGCATATCCCATGCATGCTCAATCGGGTTCAAGTCTGGCGACTGAGCAGGCCAGGGCAGGACATTGATGTTAGCTGCGGCGAGAGTCTGTCTTACAACTCTTGCGGTGTGCGGTCGTGCATTATCATGCATTAACTGAAATAAGGGACCGATTTGCACTTGTAGAGGAACGATGACGTCTGATACAATCGTCTCAGCATAAATTTGAGCGTTACGGGTACCACCTATAGCAATGCACAATCGTAGGATTCGATATCAATGGGCTCTTGAACACAGAAATTGGGCAGAAGAACAATGGCGTTTCGTGTGCTTTTCTGATGAGTCTCGTTTTGGTATGAGACCGGATACAAGACGTATACGACACTGGAGAACCCCTGGACGCCAACAGCGATTAAAATCCTGCCAGGAAGTCCATCCTTATAGTGGTGGAACCATCATGGTATGGGCGGGTATTTGGATCGGCGGAAGAACTGAGTTGATTTGGATCAGAGGCAACCTCAACGCTCAAATTTATGCTGAGACGATTGTATCAGACGTCATCGTTCCTCTACAAGTGCAAATCGGTCCCTTATTTCAGTTAATGCATGATAATGCACGACCGCACACCGCAAGAGTTGTAAGACAGACTCTCGCCGCAGCTAACATCAATGTCCTGCCCTGGCCTGCTCAGTCGCCAGACTTGAACCCGATTGAGCATGCATGGGATATGCTACAGAGAAGAGCTCTGCCGAATATGGAGGGTATCCAGTCGCAAGAAGACCTTTTTTTGTTGTTGCAACGAACATGGGCGGCCATTCCACAGCGTGATTTGGATGAACTCATTTTGAGTATGCCAAACCGATGTTCTTGTGTTGTTAGTGTTCGCGGTAGAAACACGGATTATTAATTGTTTAAGTTACCCAATAAAATTTTAAAGAAAACTGTTATTTCAGTCTTTTTTTCGAACTTTTGTGTTAGTGGTTCAAATGTCAAAAATCCCTTTATTAGGAAAATGGCAAATTTCTTTATTAATGCAAAGGTGACTTGGTTTATCGTTACTGTGACAAACGAAAACACTTTATTTGATGAATCCTTAAAGAAAATTTTAATTAATATCAATCAGGAGAAAAGTTATTGCAAAAATATATGTTGATCCCTAGACACTTTTGATGTGTGTATTACAAAATAATAAGTATAGGTATATTTAATTTTCATTTATATTATATATTTTATTCAATAATATTTTTGCATACTGTTAAACTTAAAACGTATGATTGAATTTTTTAATAAATTAAATTTAAAGTTCTTACGTAGTACTTTTTAACAACACTTTTTTTCATTTACACATAAAGAATTCACTCACACATACGTATTTTTTTTGGGTTTCATTAGTCACGTAACGTATAGTATAGGTTAGAGTTTAAGTCGTCACGTTACAGTATAGGTATAGGTGTAGAGATGAGGTAGGGAAAACCCGGAGACCACTACGATGACAGGTAGGTACCTAAGGGAAAGTGGAAATTAGAGGAATGAGAACATAGAAGGACTTTCAATTACACTATATTTACCTACTTAAAGTCCAATATTCAGTTCACAGCACATTCACAGGAATTGGGACCGCGGACACTTATAAACGTAAAAGATCACGAATACGTAACTTGCACGTAAGCGCTCCTTGGGCGCAGGGAACGATGCCCTAGCGCCTGCAAGATTGAAGCGGCGTGCCTAGATCGCACAGCCGCAGCCAAGCCGTCAGACGCCAGCAGGTACAGCGCCGGCCACGAAAGTCGGCCAGCAGGCCGTCGGACGCAATGCTGTTCGGTCACCACGCTACCACAGCAGAGCCCGTCGTAGTATCTCGTGGCCTCTGTCGTAGACTCACCAGACTTCAGCCGCAGACCCTGACTCTCTCAGCCTCCAGCTCAGGCTCAGACTCTCCCAGCCTCCAGCCCAGACTCCGACTCAGACTCTCTTCGGCTACAGCTCAGGCTCAGACCCTAGACTCAGACTCTCTTCGGCTCCAGCGCAGGCTCAGACTCCAGACTCTCTTCGGCTCCAGAAGATTCTAGACTCTCTTCAGCTCCAGTTCAGGCTCAGACTCTAGACTCCCGACTTAAGTATATAGTGTATTATCTATTCTCCCGACTGACGTTAATTTTTTATTCCTCCAACCTGACAGCTTCTTGTCTAAACTTTAAAATTTACATATTAATTTGATAGTAAATACACATATGTATAAAATGATGAGGTATGACAATGGAGGTTGATATATGAGATTGTAATGAGGTGAATATGCTACACATTTTATAACGGACTATGTCGATCTTCTATATACAATATCTTTGGTTGGAACGAAGTTCCTTATGGGACGATGTGGAGGGGTACCATAGACGGGAAAAAACGTCCAAAACGTGACCATCCGATCATTATTCACAAATATATCTTATTTTAGTTACCATAAAACTTAAATTTCTATGATCGAACATCATCATCACCAGCCGGAAGACGTTCACTGCTGAACAAAGGCCTCCCCCTTAGACCGCCACAATGAACGACAATTTGCTATTTGCATCCACCGGTTTCCTGAGACGCGAACAATGTCGTCGGTCCACCTAGTGGGAGGCCTGCCTACGCTGCGTCTTCCGGTTCGTGGTCGCCACTCGAGAACCTTTCTTCCCCAACGGTTATCGGTTCTTCGAGCGATGTGGCCTGCCCATTGCCACTTCAACTTGCAGATTCTGAGAGCTATGTCGGTAACCTTAGTTCTTCGGCGATACTCCACATTTCGGATTCTGTCGCGCAAAGAAACTCCAAGCATAGCTCGTTGTGTGACTCTGAGCTTTTCCAAAAGGCCAGCTGTTAAAGACCACGTCTCAGTACCATATGTCATCACTGGCAACACCTTATAAACCTTTGTCTTCAGGCACTGCGGAATTTCTGATGAGAAGATGTCACGTAGTTTCCCGAACGCTGCCCATCCGAGTTGGATTCTTCGGGCGACCTCTTTGTCGAAGTTGGACCGACCTAACTGGATAGTTTGTCCTAGGTATACGTAGTGGTCAACAACTTCGAGAGTATCGTTCCCAACAACTACCGGTACGGGTGCAACATGGACATTAGACATGATCTTCGTCTTGTCCATGTTCATTTTAAAACCCACCTGTTGCGAAACGCTACTGAGGTCACTGAGCATCGTATTGAGGTCCTCCAGCGACTCTGCCATAATGACTATATCATCGGCAAAACGAAGGTGAGTGGTTTATTCGCCATTGATGTTGATGCCGAATCTGTACCAGTCCAAGAGCTTGAAAACGTCCTCCAATGCGTTTGAGAACAGTTTCGGAGAAATAACGTCTCCCTGTCTCACACCTCGCTGCAATGGGATTGGTTTCGTGCTCTCGTCCTGTAGTCGGATCAACATAGTGGCGTTACTGTACAAATACTTCAACACTTCGATGTACCTATAGTCAATGTGGCACCGCTGGAGGGACTGCAATACCGCCCAGGTCTCGATTGAATCGAAGGCTTTTTCGTAGTCCACAAACGCTAGACATAATGGCCGATTATACTCCTCGGTCTTCTGTATAATCTTGCGGAGCGTATGTATGTGGTCTACGGTGCTAAAGCCTTTTCGGAACCCGGCTTGTTCGGGAGGCTGGAAGTCATCAAACCTGCCTTCGAGACGGTTCGTAATGACTCTCGAAAACAGCTTGTATACATGGCTCAGGAGTGAGATGGGTCTATAATTCTTCAATAAAGTGTTATCACCTTTTTTGAAGAAAAGAACCACCACACTCCTGTGCCATGCTTCTGGCGTAGTACCCTCGAGTAAGACGGAATTAAATAACTTCTGGAGGACTAAAAGTACCGGTTTTCCACCCGCTCTCAGAAGTTCTGTTGTGATTCCGTCCTCACCCAGCGCCTTGTTGTTCTTAAGCTGTTTGAGAGCCATTCTAATCTCGTACAGGCTGATGTAGTGTAGTGTTGGGTTAATTTGGCTCTAGTGTCCTGAGCTGTTCTGACAATGGGTTCCTGTGTTGAGGTGTATAACTGTCCGTAAAACCTCTCGAGTTCTCTCAATATCTCCGGTTTCGATGAGATGACACCGCCGTCGTCGATCTTCAGCCAGCCAGCCTGATCAAACATAATTAGGCTTAATTATTATTATTGGAACGAAATTGTGTGTGTCGAGTGTGTGTGTGCGTGTGTGTGGTGTGCTGGTTTGTTCAGTGTGTGTGTGTTTTTGTTACATTTTAATTTTTTTGAAACAATTTTTTTTATAATTTTTTTTAATTTTGATTTTTGAATGACGGAATGACTGCGTCACGTGAGCGCTTTCATAAGGTCAACAAATTTAACGCTTAACGTTTAACGCGTTAAGTGATAACATTTTTGGAAGTCGCATAAGAAGTTTCATTTCAAAAAATGTATACCCGTGTAATTATTTTCTTTATACCTCGAATAGAACTTAAAATTAATATTTTTATAATAAGGAACTTCATTCCTATCCGGTGTCCCACGACACCACACGGGTTTTTTAAAAGCTTTTATTTAACTTGCAATGTATGTATGTATCTATGTATGTATGTATGTAATTTGTTCGGGTGGAATCTTGCAACTCAATTTTCACCCACTTCTACACGTTCAATTCGTTTGAAATTTTGCACATGTGTCAAGGACCGGTGACAATACAATAATATAGTATCATCGAGCTGATCTGATGATGGAGCTCCAAGGTGGATAAGGGAACCCTTGGATGGCTACTAGTAAACTCATCGAGTTTAGGCTCATTTGATTCGTCTTAGAGAGTTGTATTCACTTTACCTAATAATGAGGACCTGATGATGGAATTGTAAGGTAGGTGACGGAACCCTGGAATGGTTAATAGTAAACACATCGAGTTTAGGCTCATTTTATTCGTCTTAAAGAGTTCTATTCACATATCCTAATAATGAGGACCTGATGATGGAATTGGAAGGTAGGTGACGGGACCCTGGAATGGTTACTAGTAATCAAATCGAGTTTAGACTCATTTGATTCATCATAAAGAGTTCTATTCACTTTGCCTAATAATGAGGGCCTGATGATGGAATTGGAAGTTGATTCGTCTTAAAGAATTCTGTTCACTTTGCATAATAATGAGGACCTGATGATGGAATTGGAAGATAGGTGACGGGACCCTGGAATGGTTACTAGTAGACAATTGGCTATTTGCGGCCCTCATTATTAAATGAGGGCCTGATGATGGAATTGGAAGTTAGGTGACGGAACCCTGGAATGGTTACTTGTAAAAACATCGAGTTTAAGCTCATTTAATTCGTCTTAAAGAGTTCTATTCACTTTTTGTAACAATGAGGACCTGATCATGGAATTGGAAGGTCGGTGATGGAACCTGGAATGGTTACTGGTAAACACATAGAGTCTTGCCTCATTTGATTCGTTTTAAAGAGTTCTGTTCATTTTTCTTAATAATGTCCTCATTATGATGATCGTGATGATGGAATTGGAAGGTAGGTGACGGAACCCTGGAATCGTTATCAGTAAACACATCAAGTTTAGGCTCATTTGATTCGTCTTAAAGAATTCTGTTCACTTTGCATAATAATGAGGACCTGATGATGGAATTGGAAGATAGGTGACGGGACCCTGGAATGGTTACTAGTAGACAATTGGCTATTTGCATCCACCGGTTACCTGCGACGCACACAATGTCATCTGTCCACCTAGTGGGAGGCCTGCCTACGCTGCGTCTTCCGATTCGTGGTCGCCACTCGAGAACCTTTCTTCCCCAACGGTTATCGGTTCTTCGAGCGATGTGGCCTGCCCATTGCCACTTTAACTTGCAGATTCTGAGAGCTATGTCGGTAATCTTAGTTCTTCGGCGAATCTCCACATTTCGGATTCTGTCACGCAAAGAAACGCCGAACATAGCTCTCTCCATGGCTCGATGTGTGACTCTGAACTTTTCTAAAAGGCCAGCCGTTAGAGACCACGTCTCAGTACCATATGTCATCACTGGAAATACACAGTGGTTAAAAACCTTCGTCTTCAGGCACTGCGGTATTTCGGACGAGAAGATATCGCGTAGTTCCTCGTACGCTGCCCATCCGAGTTGGATTATTCGGGCGACCTCTTTGTCGAAGTTGGGCCGACCTAACTGGATAGTTTGTCGTAGTGGTTAACAACTTCGAGTGTAGGTTCAATTCTGGGACAATCCACACACGGTCATCTGATCCCAAACTAGGCAGAGCCTGTACTATGGAAACCAGACAACTGATACTAATACATATATACCTTTTTTTTGTAAATACATACTTATATAGATAAAACACCCAGACACTTGGTGGGAATCGAACCCACGACCAATAGGTCGTCAGGTAGGGTGTCTAACCACTAGACCAACAGGCCCGCCAACAACTACCGGTACGGGTGTAACATGGACATTAGACATGATCTTCGTCTTGTCCATGTTCATTTTAAGCCCCACCTGTTGGGAAACGCTACTGAGGTCGCTGAGCATCGTACTGAGGACGAGGTCCTCCAGCGACTTTGCCATAGCGACTACATCATCGGCAAAACGAAGATGAGTGATGCATTCGCCATTGATGTTGATGCCGAATCCGTACCAGTCCAAGAGCTTGAAAACGTCCTCCAATGCGTTTGTGAACGTTTTTATATCATATAAATTGTGTAATGACGTTATAAATAGATATTAAAAGTTTTAAAGGAAAAGTTTATTTTATTCTTTTTAGCGCATTTAAATAAAAGCTTGTTTTTTAAAAAGTTTTTTACTTTAATTTTTTTATGTTTGTGTTAAATATGTTAATATAGTTTACTACGTGTATCTATAAAGTCACAGTATAATAGGTTATGTGTAATATTTAGTAGGTAGGTAGTTATTGTTTTAGTTAGTTATTTATTGTTAAGGTATTAGGTATACTTAGTTGTAATCGTCAATCACATAAGGGCGCACTGAAAGCCAGCGTCGGTGGTCACACAAGACCTCCGGCATGAGCTGAGTGCGTCCTTTCGTGACTGATATGGATATGTGTTTTTGTTTTTTGTATTTCTTGTTGTTGTTTGTGTTGTTATTTCTTTTCGAACATGTGTTGTATTTTATTTGACTGGCATAGATAATTATATCTATGCCAGTCAAATAAAATTATCTTTCTATCTTTATTTCTTTCTTTACCTACGGTTCTCGTATTGTTACTCGTGTGCCTTGCAGGGACTTACAAGTTCTCGTGTTATACTTACTTACATATTATTTTCTGATTCACAGGTATTCCTCGTTCGTGTGCATATTCATTGTTTTCATAGTCGACCTAGGTCTATCAGTCATGGTGTTCCACATATGGGGCCATTTCAAAATTCTTCTGCATTATCTCGACTCATTTCCTAGACCAAAAGCGGAGACACATTTAACTAAAAGATACGCCCGAGATATGTATTCTCGTGAGGAATTGAAGGAAGTGTCTGCTAAATTGAAACATTGTGTCGATTACCATCTCATAATTATCAAGTAAGTAGGGGGAGATGGTTCGAAATCATAATCCTTTAGTTGTAAGCAATTAACAATATAATTATCCTGGTACAATCCAAACACTGTCGTCTAGTTCCTAACTAAGTAGTCTTATTAATAATAAACAAATTGACTTTTTACAGTTTCGTAGAAGAAATGTCCAAAGCTTTTGGACCCATGCTACTCGTTTACTATATATTTCATCAAGTGAGCTGTTGCTTGCTGCTTTTGGAGTTATCCCAAATGGTTAGTATCGATAATGGTTATACCTACACATCTCGGAGAATCTAACTAAGGTAACATCACTGACTCATGTAGAATTTGTAGAACATACAGTTTTTTATATCTCTAGGAGCTAGACAGAGACTATGCTTATGGACCCGTCTCTCTGTTGTGCTCTCGCCACGCCGAAGGACAGCAGACTGCACTGTATCTACTGCCATTCGTCACCAGTCATAAGTTATAACAAATGTTTTTAGCCCAATTCCATCAGCTACACAGTAAGTTATGTACCTGTCACATCGGAAACAGTATCAGATATTCTATCTCACACTACGGCGGTACTTACCTGGATGGAACCTTGCACAAATGCTACCATCTACGCTTAACTGGAGTCAAATTAATTGTCAGCCTTTTTGCCCGAATGCCCCAGGCGGAGTTTATGTATGTATGTATGTAATCTATGTCTATTTCTTGGGCACGGCCGACAGAATAAACGGCGTGATGGACAGTGACTTATAATAAATACCTATGTCATTAGATTCGTCTTAGTGTCGCCGCACACGGGCCACTAGCCACATTCACAATCGCCGCCAGTTGAAGCTAGAAGCAGCTACAAAAGAAGCTGACGCGCGCGACAGCCACTGTGGTCCATGTTGGACACTTGCGATCGGTGGTGCCGTTTTTTTAACGCGTGCTTACAGTGAAATAAGACCTTGTACAGATTGGGCGAATTACGCGCGAGTGCATACGTGCGTACATATACGAGCGTAGACGAGTTCCGCGCATATCATACATTTTATTTATATGAAATAAACCCACGATACGAGTGTTTGTTAGGTGACGACATTCTTCGTCAAATCGGGGCCATTATTGATCTGTATAATAACATTTTAATAACGGATTATACTCGTATCCCCATTAGACATAACATTAATTATGAAAAACAATTATTAACCACAAATGAATTTAATACTACAAATAATAGTGATTTAAAAATAAAAATTAAAAATGAACAAACTAAAGTAAATTATTGTAATATGAATATTCAATTGTCTCTTAATAATGAACAAAATATTCAAAATAATTTTATGAAGACTTTGAAAAATGAAGAAAATGAATTTAATAAAAATCATGTTATTGACTCTATTAATATCCCCTTAAAAGATGTAAAAGCAAAAAATAATTTACAGAATAATAAACCGGGTCTGCCTGTAAAAGAAAATAGTAATAAAGGCGTTAAGTCTAAAATAAAAAATAATTTATCAAATTTTAATGAAAGGAAAGTTTACAGTTGTAATAATAATAAAATTAAAGAAAAGCAACATTTAAATAATTCTGATACTATTATTAAAACTGATTTCCGCGCGATTAAATCAAATGACAGTGGAATTAATCAAAATATAATAGATTTAAAACGCAAAAAGATTCCTGTCGAAGTACAAAGTGATATAATAAATATTAAACCCGATAAAATTTTAAAAGAAATAAATTAATTTAATGAAGATAAAGAAATAGCAAATAAGAATTATGTAAGGATTACGAATAAAAGAAAAATAAAAGATACATTTTTGAATAAGAAAATGGTAAACGAGATTAAACAAAACGTGGTAGATTTAAAATCTAAAAATATACCTGTTAAAGTAGTAAGTAAGGTGATAAACATAAAATCAAATAAAATGTTAAAAAATAAAAATAAATTTAAGGAAAATAAAGATAAAACAAAAATAAAGTATATAAAAAAAATGAATAAAATAAAAAGAAAAGACAAATTCTTATATAAGAAAACTGTGAAAGATAGATTAAAACACAATTTAGTATTAAATAAGGTACGTAAAAAGAAAATAAAAACCCTACTTAAAAATGTTAAACGTCCGCCAGATAATTCTTGATTATACAGACTGCACTGCTTCACTGATTCTTGAAACTAATTTTCAATTAATAAATAAAAAAGAACGATAATCTTAAAATTTTATCGAATATTATATGACAAATATTTAACCTGCAAAATAAAAGAATAATAATTAATCCGCTTAAATGTAAGGAATAATTTCGAGCCTAGATCTTAATATATATATAAAAAAAAACTGTAGAATTTTTAAGAAATTACTTTTAATAATTACTTTAATCAAGATTTTTTAATAATATGGAATCGAACAGAATATTCACTATTAATAAATAATATAATTATTATTCATTTATAATTATAAAATAAAAATTTAAACAAGTTTTGATCACAATAATGAATTATTATGAAAGAAAAGTCAAAAGAGGTCTTTTGAACCCTCTTGGTTCCCTAATAAAATTAATAACTGGAAATTTGGATCATGAAGATGCTAATCGATATGATAACCTAATAGCACAAATTAAAGATGATCAAATCTTAACCGATAAAAAAATAACAGTAATCTCCCAAATGTTGGATAAACTTATTAATAATACTGGGACATTACAAGAAAATATTGAAATATTAGATACTAAATTAAGAATAATTCAAGAAGTTGTAAAAAAAATAGAAAGGAATGAGGTTATACCAATATATTCAACACATATTCCCATTGTCGCGGGATATTATTATTATTATATTTTAATAATGTTTGAAATTTTTGAAAATAATTTTAGATCAAATTTTATGTCTTTAAGTGAAATTGAAACAGCATTAGCTTTAAGAACAATTTCTGTATTACATCAGTCAATTATTAATTCAACTGAATTGTTAACCATTTTGCAATCTATAGATCCTGCAACATTAAATAATTTAGTTAAATTAGAAAGAACTATGATAGTTAAAGCATATGTAAAAGGGGACCAGATAATATTTATTTTAAAGATTCCTCTAACGGATAATATCTAATATAATTATTTTAAACTCTATTTGTTTCCAATTTTCCACAAATCCTTAAATAAGACTCTTGTTATATTTCCTAAACACCCTACCTTTTGGTGAAAGGCTTGAAATTTATACCAATTACACATCCGTGTGATGAAATTGAAGAAAATCATTATATATGCTCCGAAAACAATATTGCTCAGTATTCGGAAGAAATATGTGTTGAGCAACTTATTAAAATGGAGAAAAATTTATCCAATTGCACACCAGTTCCCGTTGCAATTGAAGATGTTCGAGTTCAACGAATTAAATACAATAGTTGGATAATTTTTACAAAAGAAAATTCCGTATTGATGGAGAAATGCGGAGATGACACTTCGTATGCTGCTCTACATGGCTCCTACATCATCCACATGGAGGAAAATTGTGAAATTACGCTTGGACGTTTCAAAATTAAACATCGTCAAATATACGGAAAAACTTTATATACGAACTGGACATTGGTAACAGAGTTACCGTATGTAAACACTTTTAGTGAAAACTCTTTCGGAAATGAAACTTGGACGATTTAAACAGTTTATCATATGTGCTAAAATTTATGAAAAATAACAGTAATATCAGTGAAAGTGCAGTGAAAATTAAAAGTGTTAGTTTAGCCACGATATTGTTATACGTAATTATAAGCATTATTATTGTGTCTTTAATATTATATAAGTATAAAACTTATTTCATAGCTTTTTTTGCGAAATAATCCGTATCAACAATCTTCGGATAATTTCGCACTTGAGGGGGGAGGAGTTATACACCACCAAGCCCCTAACATAGTACTTGTTAGGAATTAATTGCAAACGTTGCAATTATTAAACTAGCTGACCCACGCAGCTCCGCTCGCGCTGTGTATACGTTTACTAAACTTTCAATAATATACATTCGCATTAAATACAAAACCTCCTTTTTTAAAGTCGGTTAAAAACTTGGAACCACTTTGTACTTGCCCTCCGAAGCACGGAGACGTTTAGTTCAAATGGCGTTAAACGGTCATCCATCTATTTAATGACCTTACCTAACGTTGCTTAACCTGATCGATTTCCAAACATTGTTAACAACTGTCTATGAGTGTTCCCTTACAAATATTTATTCTAATTATAAAGAAAAAATGATAAAATCGGACCAAGCGTATAACTAAGTACCCATTTTGACTTTAATCCCCTCTCCCAAAAGAACCGTGCTAGATTACGGGATAAAAAGTATCCTATGTCCTACCTCGTAGTAAGATCTCAAATCATGCCAAGTTTCGTTTCAATCCATCCAGTAGTTTCGGCGTGATGCTCAGCCGAGATACAGACATACAGACAGACAGACAAAAATTAAAAAAATTACATTTTCGGCCTCAGTATCGGTTATAGAATGCCCTCCAAATATAATTTTCAAAATATCTCCAATGTACAGAATTGGACCTGTTACAGTTTTATTATAAGTATAGATATATGGAAAGCTCTAGAAGTATTATTAATAACAATATAAAGTACATGTGTTTACTTTATATCATGTATCAAGTACTTTAATTTTTAGTCACAATATTTTATATTTATAAAAGATCATATTACAATAATATCCGAGTACATGATTTTAATAGAAACATTTGTTGTTTATAAGAGATCATATTACCGAATGATCTAGAATACGTCTGATGACGAATGAGACATTATAAAAACTGTTTGATTGATTAAGAGACATGCATTATATTTTTGTAATTCAAAGTGTCTGTATCACTTTACAGTAATAAAGAGCATGCATTTCTGCTCTATTACAGTGTTTTAATTTAAAATAAAGTTTTTAAAAACACATAAACCGCTCCCCTAAAGTTGTTTACCTACAGTTGGTTTATAAATCTATTTTTAGACCGTTGAAGCAGTAGTCTGTTATGGCCTCCTGACTTTTGGCACATATCAACAACTAATACAGATATCAATTGTATTTGAGCTAATCGGAACAGCGGTACGTATACACTATAATTATGTTGTGATATTTACCTATGTATAAAAGATAATGTATGTCTGTAAGATAATGTATGTGTGTACAAATAAATAACCTTGGTATAATAAACTATTTAAAAAAAAAAAAAAACCGACTTCAAAGTAAATTATCTAAAAAGCATAAAATAACGAAAATATATTGAAGTCGGTGCTAGCACATCATGTTAACTAACACTAGCACCAGCTGACACCGACTTCAATATATTTTCGTTATTTTATGCTTGTTAGATAATTTACTTTGAAGTCGGTTTTTATTTTTTTTTAAATAGTTTATTTAACACTTTTCAGTGACTTATTTTACCAAAATAAGTATCAGCACTATCACGCAACTCGAACGTCTACATTATAGTAACTTACTGAAAACATAAAAAGTTTATATCTCTTAAACTACTGGACCGATTTTGATGAAACTTGTACTCTACCCTAAGTTGAAAAATATTCTAACTATTGCAAAAAGAATTTTCAAAATCGAACTTGTAGTTTTTGAGAAATCCGTGGACAAACCTACATACATACATACACTCATAAAATTTGGTAAATTTGTTTAGAAGCCCACATAGACTAACATATATTAATATTACGCATTTTTATCAATATTACATACATACGCGACGAATAGAGAACCTTCTTTTTGAAGCCGGTTAGTAAAATGGGCGACTGACGAGCCCATATTTTACAGTATGTAACACAACGAAATTCAAACCGTGAAACTGGTTCATGAGTAGGTAAAGTAAAAAAAAATATTTTTTACAAAAAAAAATAACCGCCTTCAAAATGCAACTAAAAAGCCTGAAATAATTTCTAAGAATTAGTGGTTTTTACATCTACATTGTTGGACTTGGACTACAACATAATTATTATAAATACATATTACTATCAAAGACGGCGCCAAACTGGAAAACAGTTAGGTACCTACTGCCCTTGTAAGTATTTGCTAGACGTTAGGCGCCGACTTCGATAGTAATATGTATTTATAATATGTTGTAGTCCAAGTCCAACAATGTAGATGTAAAAACCACTAATTCTTAGAAATTATTTCAGGCTTTTTAGTTGCATTTTGAAGGCGGTTCTTTTTTTTTGTAAAAAATATTTTTATTTTATTCTTTTTAGTGGTTCCCTTGGTGTATTATTAGGTTAAGTTTTAACAACTTATATTTTATTCTGACAAACAGCCAGTTTAATATTTATTTTAAAACACCCACTACATAACACAACTATGGACCATCACTAAAATATAAGCTTAAGCAAAAATTTAAAAAAATGTTCATGTGACAATATCTTAATAAAACTAACCAATTGCCATAAACCGAAGATGTCTAGGTGTTATACTCGTAGTTCTCGAGAACCATGGACTGCAAGCTCGGTGGGTCTACATTTATTTGTGCCGAGAACCCGTGTCCACCTTCCTGCTCCATCGTCAGACCCTGATCACTATTTTTCTAGCAACTACTCATCGAGAGCTACCCAACGAGTCCAAATTCGGTAGGTCTACGTTTGTTGGTGCCGAGATACCGTGACGACCTTCCTGCTCCATTATCAGACCTTGATCACCATTGTTCTAGCAACTACTCGTCGGGAGCTACCCAACGAACCCAAACTCGGTGGGTCTATGTTTATTGGTGCCGAGATCCCGTGACGACCTTCTTGCTCCATCATCAGACGCTGATCACCATTTTTCTAGCAACTACTCATCGAGAGCTACCCAACGAGCTCAAACTCGGCGGATCTACGTTTATTGGTGCAGAGATCCCGTGACAACCTTTCTGCTCCACCATCAGACCCTGATCTCCATTTTTCTAGCAACTACTCATCGAGAACTATCCATCGAGACCAAATTCGGTAGTTCTACGTTTAGTAGGCTCGGCTAGGATAGGATGGATTGTTAATTTTATTACAGAGTTCCGGTGGCCATCTATGGCCTTTGTCATCAGATCCACTTCACCAAATGATACTTTCTGAATGAAAATGCTTGACTAGTTTCTAAAAATACCAAAAACTAAAAAAAGGAGGAGGTTACTCCTTTTTTTTGAAGTCGGTTAATAAAATGGTATCGTTTTTATCACTATTCATGTTATTCACTTTATTTACAATTTCAATATAGGGTATTATTAAGTACTGGTTATGACATTTCTGGACATTTAGTAAGCCAATCTCTGTGGCTACATAAATTACTTTATATCCACATAGAAATCTTAACGACTGCCACTAAAAACTTCTATAGATTCATCGATGCTACTAGCAAAAATATCCTATTAAGTATTTAAATTATTAAATTTAATTTAGTATTTAAATTTAATTAAAGTATTTAAATTAAAAATAAACTGGATAGCGTTAATATGGTGATAAAAAGTGTAGGTACCATTATATTTTATACTCCACCATCCCATCAACCAGTTTCACGGTATGAATTTCGTTGTGTTACATACTGTATACTACGGCACCGGAAGCAGGGGTAACCAGACGTCTGATAAAAATACTATACTTCTTTTTTATAAATACAAGCTTATTTAGATAAATAGAACACAAACACAAAGTGGAAATCGAACCCACAACCTATTGGGTAGTGGCCAGGCTGTCTCACCACTAGACCAGCGGGCCTGTCAAGTTAAGCTGGAATAAGCTAGTTTCTTTCTGCATATTACTATTCTGCTTTATATTACACTCGTACCGGTAGTCGTTGGGAACGATACACTCGAAGTTTTTGACCACTGTGTCTACCTTGGACAAACTGTCCAGTTAGATCGGTCGAACTTCGATAATGAGGTCCCCCGAAGAATTCTACTCGGATAGGCAGCGTTCGGGAAACCCCGCGATATCTCATAGTTCGAAATACCGCAGTACCTGAAGAAGGTTTTTAAACCATGGTGTGTTGCCAGCTTAGCATTGATGACATTTTATTATTATGGTACTGTGAACGTGGTCCGTAACAGCTGGTCTTTTAGCGAAACTCAGAGTTATACAACGAGCTATGCTCGGGGTTTCTTTGCGCGTTAAAATCCGGAATGAGGAGATTCGCCGAAGAACTAAACTCACCGACATAGCTCTCAGAATCTGCATGTAAAAGTGACAAGGCCACATCGCTCGAAGAACCGATAACCATTGAGGAAGAAAGGTTCTCGAGTATCTGTAACAGTGTTAAAGTAATCTTACTATTACTCTCAAGTAAATAAGATTACAATAATACTGTTAAAATGGATGGTGGAAGACCCTCACACGTTTGGTTTTTTCAGAGTGAAAAACTTAAAGATTCAGTTTACTTTTTGCCATGGGAGTGCATGGATGTTGCGAATAGAAAAGTAGTTTTGATTATGCTAGCAAATTCCCAGAAAGCTGTACACATTAAGGCAATGGGAATTACTAATGTTGGCGTGACGACTATGGCGTCGGTAAGCAGTTTAATAAAAATACCTTTAAAATTTACCGATACAATGTATGTACCTTGTATAGGTATACCTATGTATTATATTTTATGTTCTTCTATCTTCTTTAAGTAATCACTCGTGTCTACTACGTGTTATTAACACCAATTATCATTAACTTTCAGATAATTAAAACATCTGTAACATACTTCGCTTTTCTCAGAACAATCGCTGAATGAAAAAATCGTGATCGTTTGAGATACAATTTGTTCAGCTTTTTTTTAAATTGCTTTTTATTTCAGCAGATTTTATGGCACTATTGTTTGATATTTATATCTCCTTTATCTAATGTGCTTACAATGCAATAAAAAGATACACAAAAAATATAAGACACACATTTTCACATTACAACGCGTTCAACGTTGTACACATAGAAATTAGTTGTTTCATAAATAAGACAAGGTACTTACGTACCTCGCTATTTTCGTTATATAAGTAGATTATATAATAAAGTGTATTAACGCGTCCAATCAGTACACCGGACTGTAAGTACCATGAAGTGTTAGAAACGACTCAGACCGTTAGGTCACCGGCCAACAGTTTGTACACTGTGCCTGTAGCGAGCGATGCCAGTCTTTCAGCAAATCACTAGACGGGTTATACATGCATGCATGGCACCACAGATAATTGTATATCTATTTCTGTGCATGGCCATGGATGGAAGTAATAAGTACTACGTACACCATTCCATCGTGAGACGTGGTCTCTAACGGCTGGCCTTTTAGAAAAGTTCAGAGTCACACAACGAGCCATGGAGAGAGCTATGCTCGGAGTTTCTTTGCGCGACAGAATCCGAAATGTGGAGATTCGCCGAAGAACTAAGGTCACCGACATAGCTCTCAGAATCTGCAAGTTGAAGTGGCAATGGGCAGGTCACATCGCTCAAAGAACCGATAACCGTTGGGGAAGAAAGGTTCTCGAGTGGCGACCACGAACCGGAAGACGCAGCGTTGGCAGGCCTCCCACTAGGTGGACAGACGACATTGTGCGCGTCGCAGGTAACCGGTGGATGCAAATAGCCAATTGTCGTTCATTGTGGCGTTCTAAGGGGGAGGCCTATGTTCAGCAGTAGACGTCTTCCGGCTGATGATGATGATGATGATGACACCATTCCATTGTTGTACGTAATACTTATTAGTTCCATGTGCATGGCACCTATGCATGATGACAGTTTCATGTGCATATTAAAGTTTATGTCATTTCTTTTACATGCCTGTTAGAACATAATAGCACGAATCGTAGTATGATCCTGTGTAGGTAGACGTCTTAATCAGTAGACTTCAGAATTTAAAACTACTCTTTTTAACATAACTGTAAGTAAATGAATGTTAATTTTTAAGGCTATTAGTGATTTATTGCCACAATCACAACCATCAGTTAACCTTAGTTCTAATCAAGCTGTTTTATATTATGATTATTATTATTTTATATAATATTATGATGCCGGAGCCGTTTATGATCATTATTATACTATATTTTCTATTATTGGGTACTTGATAATCGATATATCTACTCAATATCAGAGTACAAATTATTAATTTACTGCGAGTGTTGAAATAATCCGATTTCAGGAATTAATGATCATCAATAACTCAAATTGACCTATGTAAGTGCCGCAGTTAGAAGTGAATATGCAAGTCCATACTACCTTGAAAACGCTTCGAAGACAAGAAAGAAAGGAGCAGAATGATAAGAAGTTGGACACAAGATAATTTCAATCATTTGTTTTAAGATTCATAAACTGCGAAGCAAAAAGTTGTGACTCCGCACTATTGATATTGTAGAAGATACTCGAGCAGACATAATTTTTAGTTGTAACTAGCAATAGCCCGCGGCTTCGCCCGCGTTGATTTTGTTTGTAGCACGTGTTCTGAATTAGGTATCATGGTTTTTCAAAATATTGTTTAATAAGTATCTAGTCTAATAAGTATCAAGTAGACATATTTAATGCCATATCCTGTATTTTTGAGCAAGGCATCGTAGCTTCTATTATAGTGCTGATTCTTAAATATTCACCGCTATTATTTAAAAAAATCCGGTCATGTTGAGTTGGACTCGCACACCTTCATTAGACCTATTAATGTTATTTTACTATTTGTCTAACACCAAACCAAAACCACACACATAACACCAAAACCAACCAATAGCAAAAAACCAAACCGCAAAACTAAGTTTGGCTGTCGAATTTCTTTTGGGATTTCTAAAGAATACACACATCATCGAAAAATCATTTTATTTTTCCTGTAAAATATAGATTGATAAGTATGTATCACCTATAATATTTTTTGACATTTTCGATTTTAAGTCAAAAACTACGTAACATATACCAAAATAAAAATCTGTTTTGGAATTTGCAGATAAAGCCTTTTCTTAAGATACCCCATTCGATACAGTAGTCTCACTTTAAATTAAATTTTGAGGATCCTTTTCGCTGCCCAATATAAGAAAATGAAAGATTTTCTTTTCATTTGTATTTTTGTGATGAGGTTGGGTGTGTAATTAAGTCTTATGACTGTAGGTCGAAACACCATTTTTTGGACTCCAATCCAATCCCTTTGGGAGTTGATTTTCAAAAAATGAATATTTAGACAGGTGTAGTTGGATGGTGTATTGGCAAAGTTTCATCAATGCAGCATGTCCCATTCACATTACCACTACTTTTTTTTTGTCGTATGGTTAGTGGCCAAACTGGTGTCAGAGTTTTCAAGCTGCCCTTAGGCCTCTGACTCAGCTTAACGACTGCTGCCTAGATGACAATAGCCGGGACCGACTTTTAACGTGCCACTCCGAAGCAAGGAAACACTCGGTTCAAATGCCACTAAGTGGTGACCCATCTAAGGACTGACCTCGCCTGACGTTCCTTACCCAACTGATTGTGTATCGAACAGTGGTTACAACTGGCTATGAGCATCTCACCACCACTTATTCATCCACGTTTATGTTCCATTCTCTCTTTTTGCCATCCCAAGGTTGCCTGGAAGAAGTTGCGAATAGCGGATGAGGCCGCCCTTTGTATTTAAGTATATATTATGCTTTATATTATGTGTAAGTTTGTGTGTACAATAAAAAGTACATATATCTATTTTTTTTTTCGCGTTATACTCAAATATGTTATACTCAAAACCAACCACAAAAACGCCAGTAAAGGTTGATTTTCAAAAAGTTGTGATACCCGTGTTTCATAATTTCTTTTGCTCTGTACACTGAAAAGTTTCGCGCCCATGTGATGTAATATTTTTTTTTTCCATACAAACTTTTGCCCATTTGACCCACTTAGGTGTGGAACTTCGAAAATCCGTTCCTATTGTTCACTCAGCCTATTTGAATAATGTTGATTCCAAATTTCAAGATTCTACGTTAAATGGTTTTGGCTGTTTCGTGATTCTTATAAAACATCCTGTTCTTTTATTAATACAGATTAATATGTAAATATGAAAAAAAGAATCCGATATCATCAGCGAAAAAAAAATCAAAGAAAACAATACAGTTGTAATATCGCATGTATTCTGTACTATAGCCAGTAAGTCAAGTACATTATTATAATAAATGTAGTCATCCTTTTACCCACCTTAGGGGTGGAATTTCCTAATACCCTGAAATATTTTTTTTTTACTGAAACACCAAATACCAATTTATATGCGTTTAACTTCGAAAATCTCTAATTTTCATACAAACTTTCATCCCCTATTTTACCCCCTTAGGGGTAGAATTTTCAAAAATCCTGAAATATATTTTTTTATTTTTTAACTAACATGCCAATTACTAAATTACATGAATTTAAGTTAAAAAATGACTTATTTTCATACAAACTTTCATCCCCAATTTTACCCCCTTAGAGGTGGAATTTCCAAAAATCCTGAAATATAATTTTTTATTTTTAACTTAAAGGCCAAATACTAATTTTCATTAATTTAACTTCAAAAATGACGGATTTTCATACAAATTTTCATCCCCTATTTTACCCTCTTAGGGGTGGTATTTCCAAAAATCCTTCCTTAGTGGATGTCTACGTTATAAAAGGTACCTACTATAAAAATTTCAAGTCTCTAACCCAAGCCGTTTAGGCTGTGCGTTGATATGTCAGTCAGTCAGTCAGTCAGTCAGTTTCTTCTTTTATATATACAGACAGATAATACCAAACACGTTTATTTGCTACACTATAATTTGAAAAAATGTACATGTATACATATGAAGCTAGTAACAGAGCAGCCCCCCTAGACAATGTAACATTCTACAATCGCTATCGCTAATAGAAAGTATAAAAATGTATGAGAATGACATAAGTCATAGAAAAATCACGTGACAAATTGTTGGCAATTGACTCCGTTAGCGAATGAAGAAATAGATTCGCTATGAAGCGATTGCATCTTGTCTAGGCCCTCTCGGCAGTACGGTGACTGGTTGATTAATAATGACGACAACCTGACGCCTCGGAATCATGTGCTCCGGGTGTAGACCACGCGTCTTAAAAATCTGTTAGCGAGCACGTATCCTCTTTTAATTAAAATATTTGTGAACAATATAAATAGTTTATTGAAAATAAATTCGTATAGATTGAAATTATTCTACTACCTATTCATAATCCCTATTATAGTGATACACGCAACATTAAACTCTGGTATTCAAAAATTAAATCAAAGTAATCTAATAGTCATCATCATCTATTATACATTCAATAAAGCATTTCAAAACGTTGGTGTTGTTTTTTTTGTTTTTTTTGGGAATGATAGACGCTGTTGGCCGCAGATGGCCATTACAGCTTCACCGGACAATAGGAGGCGAGCGCTTAAAGCGCTCTAGCCTTAACGGCAGAAGTAGCGACGAGCTCAAGGGCACCTCAGGGAGGCATGGCCTCGGCTTGGGCTGTCGCTTAAGAGAGGGCTGAGTTTACCACCGGTTCACAACGCGCCCCCACTGAGAAGAACCAGCAAGAAACCCAGTGGGGTGATGCACGTCGTTGAGGTCGCATACGTACGACCCTTCGGCCTCGCCGGCGAGACCGGTGTCTGATAGCTAGTGTAGCATACGGTTGTCGGGGAGGGTTCGGCGCATCCCGGTCCAATAGGACCGTCATGGGGTCAGGAGGGTCGAGCAGTATGTGCCGTGGTCTGCGGCGCGAGTCAGAAGGACTAGGGGCGTAATCGGCGGCGGCGCGGATTAAACTGTCCGCGTGACGGGACGCGGATTCAAAGTAGCGTTTCGACGCTTCTTTGAGAAACTTACGAAGGGGATCTAACTTGAAATCGGAAAGCAGATCTACGTTCCGCATGTACCACGGGGCACCGACGGCACGTCGGAGGAAAAAGTTGGTGTTGACGTAAGTACCTACTGTATAGGTATATTTAGCGCGTGACCGAAGTACTCAAGGGTTCGTCTCAGACATATGGATGACAGTTCTGTCTTGATCTTCAATTCTGAACCGACACATTGGTTATTTTTGCAGTCCAGGGTTATCGGAACATTTTCCTCCAGCACCACATCTCAAAAACATCAATCCGTCTGCGATGAGCCGCTTTGAGTGTCCACGTCTCCGCTGCGGACAGGAAAATGGAGAAGACTAAAGAATGTACCAGCTTGGTTTCGGTCATTAAGGTGATGTTTCTGTCTCTCCATATACTCTGAAGCTGTGTCATGGCACCCTTAGCCATACTGATACGTCGACGCACCTCAGGCTCGCAAATAAGAGTCTGACAAGTATAAATTATAAAAGCATAAATTATTAAAAAACCAACAAATCACACAACGGCTTAAAGTAAGTACAATACAGAGTCAGTCAGATATATTGAACATACATTGTAGACTTAGTTACAGGTTGCCCTGACATGAATCATACCTCATGAAAACAGTGTTGAAGTTACTAGAAATTGTAGAACATAATAAAAGAAAATTTGTAATTTTCTAGATAAATATGACTCTTCATATTTATCTAGAAAATTAATAATAATAATTAATATATATTAAATTAATAATAATTAATATACTATCTATAGTATATCGATGCTCAATATAGTCACTTGTCACGCATGCCCTCTGTCAAAAAACATACACATCATCACATCTTTACATTAATCTTTAGAGAGCTAAAGATTAATGTAACGAGGATCTAAATTTAGACAAGGAACTGCACAGATCAATATCGACAGAGGGCATGCGTGACAAGTGACTATATTGAGCATCGATATACTATAGATAGTATATCGATGATATTGAGACTGAATAAGGGTCATTTCTCCACTATTAACAGAATTCAGTCTCAATATAGTCGGAAAAGCGATAGGTACTCGCTTTTCCGTCGGCCGGTCGGGGTAGTTTATAGGGAGTATTATTATTAATTTGACTTAACAACTCAGGGCAATAAATGTAGCCATTGATTAATTTATAAAGAAATAGAAGATCAAGCTTCCTCATGCGCGTTTCAAATCTATTAAGTTTGAAGTACTTAACTCAATCGGGCATCATAAGAAGTAAGACGTTTGGTTAATCCACAACGATACGTAAGATGCTTGAGAAACCTCTTTTGGATAGACTCCAGTCTTTCCATATCTATTTATTTATTTATTTACAGTTTGAAAAAACAGCAGCTTGTAAATATAAAGTATGGACACGGTAACAATAAACATAACTTAAGCCTATCGTTTTCACAAATAGAATAGAACTATATACTTATATGTATATACTTATACTAATATTATAAAGAGGTATAGTTTGTAAGTTTGTTAGTAAAGGGTAATCTTTGAAACTACTGATCCGAATTAGAAAATTCTTTTACCAGGAGGAAGCTTCATTATTCCGGAATGCTAAAGGCTATTTTTTATTTTGATAAAAAGTTTTTTTTTTTAAGAAATTACAATATTTGTAACACAAGTCGACAAAAAACTGGTCATCTGGCTGCTTCATCGACGAACGCTGGCTAAATGGTTGCTTATAAGTGAATAAAATGTATAGCGCAATATATATTAGTTTTTATTAGCTGTACAAAAAGTCCACGACAGCAGATGACTATCTAATATGGATGGTCATCCATTTTTTTTAAAATCATAAACATGATTATTGTGGGTCCACAAATGAAATACAGCTGCAACATTGATTCAACAGGGACATTAAGGGTAGGGAGGGACTTTAAATATTTCGTCAAGGACTGGATAATTAAGATCGAACTTCACTTAGGGTAAGTTCGTTTGATCACCTAATTATCCAGTCCTTTACTTCAAGATTACGATTATTAGTAGATGTTTAGAGATAAAAAATCAATGTTGCACTTAATGAGATTCCAGGATGAGACAAAGTTTTCTTAATTTGATGATTAAGCTATTAGTTATAATAACACCAAAGTAGAATTTGCAAAATGCATACATACATTTCAATTAATTAATATAGTTATGTTTATATATTTCTTTAAATATATTTATTTTAATTATTTATCTATTTAATAGCTTAAACTTTTACCTTAACATTATTGAACAATTAATTCCGAAATTGTTACCCAAGAAGCAATTGAGGTCCATTATAGAAACTTAGAGACTGCTTGCTAATTGTGCAGACCATCCTGCAAACAGTTTTTTATTGGTTTTAATAATAAATCCTTTCTGGACAGCTGCTGAAGTCATGACATCATTTCTCGTACTGTAAGTAGTAAATATAGAAGTGTCATTTGTGCTGTTTAATAATATTTCTTTTATATGTTCATCGTCCCATGGTTTGAGATGTTGATGAATTTATTATATAAATTAATAATATACAATAATATTTTGGGACAATCCCAATACGGCAGAGTCTGCGCCATGGCAACCAGATAGCCGATACCAATACTTATACACCCTTCCTCCTTGCAAATATAAACTAAAAAGACAAACAACACCCAGTCACAAGCAAGGAATCGGACCCTCGATACATTGGACAGTGGCCAGAGTGACAAGATAAGACCATATCATCATCAGCAGCCGGAAGACGTCCACCGCTGAACAAAGGCCTTAGACCGCCACAATGAACGACAATTTGCTATTTGCATCCACCGGTTTCCTGCGACGCGAACAATGTCGTCGGTCCACCTAGTGGGAGGCCTGCCTACGCTGCGTCTTCCGGTTCGTGGTCGCCACTCGAGAACCTTTCTTCCCCAACGGTTATCGGTTCTTCGATCGATGTGGCCGGCCCACTGCCACTTCAACTTGCATATTCTACGAGCTATGTCGGTGACCTTGGTTCTTCGGCGAATCTCCTCATTCCGGATTCTGTCGCGCAAAGAAACTCCGAGCATAGCTCTCTCCATAGCTCGTTGTGTGACTTTGAGCTTTTAAAAAAGGCCAGCTGTTAGAGACCACGTCTCAGTACCATATGTCATCACTGGCAACACACAGTGGTTAAAAACCTGTGTCTTCAGGCACTGCGGAATTTCTGATGAGAACCACCATATCATGGAGGATATAACTGAAAAGTTAGTATTGGTGCCAGACAAAAATATCAGTCTTTGAATGAATTGATGTATACTTAAAACGGTTTGACATCTACTTACAAATTCCTAAGGTTTTAAGTCTGTAACTGACCTTACGTTTGATAGATTCTAATAGTTTGGCTTTTGTTTATTCTACAGGCAGGGAGTTAACGGTATAGCTATGTACTTTTCAGTTTTAAATGATATTTTCTAAACTAATAAAATCAGTTACTGTAAGTAATGTTTTATAAGTAATCATAATCATAATCATAATAATTTATTCACAGGAAATAGAGTACAATGGGTAAAAATATATATAATAAGTGCTTAGATCTATTTCGCCTAGCAAGGCATGTGAATATCACGAAATTTAATTGATTAATTTAATAATTATAGTTAAACAATGTCAAATAACCAAACCAAAATACCAACCAAACCAAACCAAACCAAACCACCAACCAAACCAAACCAAACCAAAGATATTATGGTTGTATGTAATATAATTGATGATTAAACGAACTTACCTGAAGTGAAGTTCTATCCCAATTACACGAAGGTCTGTCCGAAGAGATCAAAAATAGGTATACAGGTAGTACACGCTAAGTACTACGGTATCCAACCACTATTTGAAAGAGGTAATACTCAAAAAACATAAACATTACGGGTTGACGGCGGCGTCCTCTCATGATAATCTCATTTAGTTGCAAGTCTGGAACAGGATCTAAAAAACCTACATACACACAACGCACAAGGGTAATTTGGTTCTTATCCATAGGGATGGGTGGGTATTGATCTCTTCGGACAGACCTTCGTGTAATTGGGATAGAACTTCACTTCAGGTAAGTTCGTTTAATCATCAATTACACTTAGGTCTGTCCTCTAGATCAAAAATAGGTATACAGGTAGAATTTGAAAGCTCTAGTTGCGTTGTGTGTATGTATAGACACATATATGTAAATATTTAATATGTTGTTGATATCCTTAAACTCTGTCGAAATTAAGCAAAAAAATATAGTCAACTGATTTGTTTTTATCAGCAAATGTGATATTCTTATAGCTAACGTAGCAAATACTAATGACAACCCACTTCAGACTTTATAACTTAATCTATGCCAGATTCAAAAACAGTAGAAGTAGATGCATCTCTGGTGGAATGTGTCGTAAATATGCTGGTGTCAACCGCACAATCACATAGAATATTCTTTACCAACAGATAAACGTCTGTGAGTTCACGGTTCCGTGAGGTCCATTAAAGCCTATGAAAAGGTATTTTTGTTCCCTTCTAATCAATCACTGTAAACCACAGTTGTACTTAAATATGCTAACAGTGCATTTGGTTGGGCAAATCTCGGGGCACTAAGTAAAAAAGAAGTATGTGGTGACAGAATTATGTGGTACCAACTCGCGAAGCTTTAATCATATCAGACATTCTTATAGACATACAAGTTGGAAATACAAAAATGTTTATTTAAAATAGTCTGAATTTTCTGACTGTCACTAAAGTAACCAGTGCCATTTAAGTAACCAGTGACATTTTACACAATTTCATTAGATAATTTAATATAATGGAATTTTATGTCCCACATTAAAATCATTGTTTTTTTTTTTTTTTATTATATAATATTCGGAACAGGGGGGCAATTCAACTAACATAAATGTTGACTGAAACGAAACTAAACCATAGCGTTTGACTGTTTTCCTATTCTACTAAGTGCTAACGATCGACGTTAAGTTTCGATTCAGTTTCAGTCAACGATCGGTTTAAAATTTAACAAGTTCTATTCTGTTAGAACACGAACTAAACGTAAACGTAATCGAAGCGCTCCATCTGTCAAAATTAACGGTTGAACTTACGTTATTGTGCCTAGACTTTTTCTCAACCGAAACTAAACTGTTATTGTTTCAAAGTCTGCCATCACGTTTGTTTAACTTTTAATCCAACTTAAAAATTATGTTTTACATGAACGTTATTGAAATTGCCCATGAGGCTGACTTATGAAGAGTTAGACGTAGAAATGTTCTTTAGAGACTTCGCAACTGTGCTTTCAACTTAACTGGTCGAGAATTTATAAAGAATACAGACTAAATAAAAGCCTGGCAAGATCCCTTATTGCGGAGATCAGCCCGTATATGCCAGACCGACTTCGTTCCGACAGCATTGATACGGAGACAAAGGTAAGAATTTAACGTATTAATTAAATAAAATTTATTTGATATTGCTAATTGCTAACAAATACCTGTAAAACACAGGCAAAAGCAATCATAAAAGCAAAAAGATACAAAATGTATGTGTTTTTAGATCTTGGTGGCACTAGCATTCTATGTGACAGGCTCAAACCAGACACTAGTTGGTCAGAGTCTCATTCAATATCACAACCTTCCGTTTCTCGGGCTATACATCAAGTAACAGAGGTGCTTAATTTACAACACATATTTAAAAAATATGGGAATTTTCCTTCTTGTAAAGAAATCCGTGATGATATAAAAAGGAGGTATGTATTATAGATCACATTATTAATTTAAAGTACTGAACTATCAGTTTTTGTCAAAGAAAAATTTAATGCAATATTATTTGCAGGTTCTATAATAAATTTAATGCTATATTGCTTGCAGGTTCTATAATAAATTTGGCATGCCTGGTGTTCTAGGATGTATTGATGGCACAAATGTAGCTATAGTTCCACCATCAGAACATGAAGAAAGATTTTATAGCAGGAAAGGTTATCATTCCTTAAGTACCTTAATTGTAAGTTCTTTATTAATATTTTTGTATATGTACTGAAGATATTATAACAAATATATAGATGTAGTAGGTTATTTGTGTATATAGTTAATTAAAGAAGTTTGTTTCAGATTTGTGATTGTGATGCTAGGATAATGTGCATTGATTCCTGGATCAACACATGATAGTACTGCATGGAACAACAACCCACTACAAAACGCATTAGACAGAGTACTCAATACCTCTGCAGAAGATTTTTATTTACTAGGTACTTTGTAGATTAGTTGCACACATTGTTTTGAACCTTTGATTGCATGTTGTAAATTCTAAATGCTAAAATATTTCCTTCCAGGTGATTCTGGATTTCCATTGAGATGGCTGTTGATGACCCCAATATTAAATTCTGCTTTCAACACTCCTGAAGCATTATATACTGACATGCATATGACAGTGAGGAATGTTGTGGAGAGGTGTATTGGTATTTTAAAAGGACAAATTAGGCATGCAAACTATTATACATTACAGTAAAATAAAAATAAAAACAATTTATTATTAATTATTTATTGTAAGAATACATACATGATATAATTATATTACAGGTGTTTATTAGTGGATTGAAAGCTGCACTACAAGCCTAGAGTTGCAGCAAAAATAATTAATGCATGTTGTGTCCTGCATAACATAGCGCTTCAAACTAATCAGGAGCCAGATTATACTGAAGAGGATTTAGAAGCATGCCAGCATTAATACTGCTCGCCTAGCAACAATGGAACGAAGAAGGACAAGACATAATGATCAATTACAACGAGGGTATATCTATCAACAGGATTTGGTGTCCCGCTTGTGGAGACAAAGAAATCAAAACTAGTTATTTTTCAAATCAAATCATCTTTATTTGCTGACTTTATTTCTTTGTGATCTTTTTGTATTAAAATATAGTATAAAAATATTATAGTATAAAAATGTCAGCTATCTCGTTTGTTTTTAATCCCGACCAAAAACGAGGAGTGTTTTAAGTTTGACACCTATATCTGTAAGAAAATGGTAACCTTTACCAGGGTCTGATGATTATCAGCAAGAAGGTAACAGGATCTCGGCCGCAATAAACGTAGACCCACCAAGTTCGAGCTTGTTGGATAGGTCTCGACGAGTAGTTGCTAGAAAACGGTGATCAGGGTCTGATAATGGAGCAAGAAGGTGGTTAAAGGATTTCTGCACCAATAAACCTAGACCCATTGAGTTTGGGCTCCTTGGGTAGATCTCGACGAGTCGTTGCTAGAAAACGGTGATCAGGGTCTGATGATGGAGCAAGAAGGTGGTTAAAGGATTTCTGCACCAATAAACCTAGACCCATTGAGTTTGGGCTCCTTGGGTAGGTCTCGACGAGTAGTTGCTAGAAAAATGGTGACCAGGGTCTGATGATGGAGCAGGAAGGTGGTCACATGATTTCTACACCAATAAACGTAGACCCAATAAGTTTGGGCTCGTTGGGTAGTTCTCGACGAGTAGTTGCTAGAAAAATGGTGATGAGGGTCTGATGATGGAACATGAAGGTGTTCTCATAATCTCTGCACTAATAAAAGTAGACCCATCGAATTTGGACTCGTTGGGTAGGCTGCTCCATGATCAGACCCTGATCACCATATTTTTAGCACCTACTCGTCGAGACCTATCCAACGAGTCCAAATTCGGTGGGTCTGCGTTTATTTGTGCAGAAATTCTGTGACCACCTTCCTGCTCCATCATCAGACCCTGATCACCATTTTTCTAGCAAATACTCGTCGGGACCTATTCAACGAACCCAAACTCGATGGGTCTACGTTTATTGGGGCCGAGATCCTGTTACCACCTTCTTCTTGATCATCAAACCGTCATATCATTGGATTTACATACTCGTATGTTCTAAATTTCAGATCTTTCGGACTAACAGAAGTAATGAAATATATCTATTGTATACGAAATATCCCTACCTCGACTCGGAAAAGAGCTGATGGTGTTCAAACGGCTGGACCGATTTTCATGAAGTATAGCTAAAAACCATCTCGCTTATACTATCTTTCAAATAAAAAAAACCGCATTCAAATCTGTCCACTGGTTGGATGCAGCATTTTCAGCTATAAAGGTGTATGGAAACCCAGTAATGTTTCGATATGTTTCAATTGTAGTTCGGTTATGGTTCAGTTTGCGTTTTGGTTGGAGTTAAGTTAAGGTTTAGTTTAAGTTTGTTATTTCAACTAGTGGAATAACTTTTTACGTCATTATCGAATGACAACTGCAATCTAACGATTACTAAACCGAAACTAAACTTTAACCGTTGTAAATTAGTTGAATTGCCCCCCAGACGCTTTATATAAGTCGATGTTTTGCGACTGAAAGGAAAAGTATCAGTTTTTAAAGCCTGTTTATTATTACTACAAGGATTTTTTTTTTTTTAAGTGGATCACTGAACACTCATAGTATCGATCGAAGTATACCTCCCTTTAATAATGGCGTCCGAAAAATCTGCCAATAGCCATGGTAAATCGTGGTGGGGGTATGTGGGAACACGATACAAGAGGATGGTTAATTGGCTCAAACAATACAGTTTTATATACTAATAAACTTTCAAACCACGAGTGTGTTGGCCAAATCAATTTAATATAAAAACATATATTGTATAAGCATCGGTGTCTTTTTTCCATGACACGTATACATCATATTTTTATTTAATCTGAATGCAAATAGATCAATAAAGGAAATGTCGAGTGTATGGTTAATTCACGCAGAAATAATTATTACTGAGTTCCCACTTAACGTCAGGGCTCTGCGTATTTAATTCTTCTTTGCAATAGAAAACTGCCATCAGTTCTAATAAATTAATATATAAAGAATTCTCTGCATCGCTTTAAGGTCCGTGAAAGAAACGTTTAAAACTTCTAATAATATTGCCTATTTTGTTTATGTATATCAAAGAAATAGCTAATTTATTAATATTCAAATAACCATAGAATTTTTAAAAAACAACTTATTAACGAATTTATCAGAGATGAGACGTTAATGTCATTATGAATCAATGTTGTTTGCTTGAAATAAGACATATGTTACCAGTACTCTGTGAAACAACTCAAGAGAGAATAACTTCAAAAGCTGATTGCTGTATGTGTTCTCTACGAAAACGTACCAGAACAACAAATATGCTGCTAGAGGAAGATGACAGTGTAGTGAATGCTTTGGAAATAATGTCTATATAAGTAATTATTTTCAGGATTTAAAGATGGTGTACCACGGTTAATTAAGACGTCCATAGTAGGAAAACTCCTAATCACGTTATTAGGGTTCATCCTAATCAGGTTAATAAAGGCTTATTAGCGTTTCCAAAATATAAGATTGAAAGATTTTCCTAGGCATTTAGTTTCATCTGGGCCGAGTACTGAAAGCAAAAAACCTGAGGCTGCAGATAATATACGGGAACCGAACACAAGCGTAGATATTACATTTGAGGCTCATAATAAAAATTATGTCTTTAAGAGTAATAATTGAACTTATAAAGGAATAGCTTTCTGAAATAAGCTGTGCTAGTAAAGAATAGTATCTTGCCTATATTTCTTTCATTTATTGTTACTGTGTGTACATAAATTATAAAATAATAATTTAAATGTCCGCCTGGCCGATACGTCCACAGCGGCCGATCTTTCACAAAATCAGCCCTCTACGCGAGAGATATTACAGTGCACAAGTGCTTGCGTAGACACAAGTGCACTCTATCTTCATTTAATCTCACAATTCATTAAAATGGAAAATTGACACGACCAGGGAGAGGCCAGGCGCAGGACTGACCTTTTACATGCCCATCCGATGCATGAATTATCTTACTTTACAGACAATCAGGTGATCGGCCTGCAATGTCCAAGCCAGCAACGAACCACTATACAAAGTGGTTACTCTCCACGGGATTTGAACTCGCAACCTCCGGTTTGCAAAGCAAGTGGTTTACCGCTGCGCCACGGAGGCTATAATGAGAAGAGAGTAAATTTTTATTATATGACGTAATAATTTTGGTAATGGTTATTACGATTCCCAGTCCTACTTATTTTTTTTTTTATAAAATCTCCATCTCCAACTAACTTTGAGGATCATCTATCTTTGCATCGTTTTTTTTTTAGTCATAATTGAGGGTACAACACCAGCGAATATTTATTCGCTTGTACCTAAAATAGACAAACACACTTGTAGTAAATAATGCGGGTAGTTAGGACAAGAAAAAATAAAATGCATTACCTGAAGAATACAACAGATAAGCTGCACGATTTGCGATGAATCCAACTGTCATATTTAGGACATTGTGATAATTAGGCAAAATAATATCCGAAGAATACAACGGATAATAAAAATTAGTGCTTCCCAATGAATGCAAAGGGTACACAAACTCAGCTCGAGCGTATAAATCTTCGCAGGTATTATGATATTTAGGCACAATCATGGATGAATTCATCCATGGGCACAATAATATCCGAAGAATTCAACGGATAATAAACATTAGTGATTCCCAATGAATGCAAAGGGTACACTTTAGCTCGAGAGTATAAATCTTCGTTAACAGCGACACGAATAATGTTCCACTTTGAATTTTATGACTTGCTTTACTTTTCTTGATTATTTTAGATGTTTCATGTACGCCGTAAGCCCATGGACAAGAATGAAGTGCTGCCGTTCTGCTGGGTTAAGAAAGAGACAATAATATTGTTGTCTCTTTCTAACCTCTTAACTTGTGCGACTAGTCCGGAACGTATAGGTATAAGGTACTAATAATCTTAATCTTGAAGTCAAGGACTGGATAATCCTTATCAAAATAAACTATTTCACTATCTTGAGAATTTAATAGAGATAATTTGTTCCTTTTAGCTCATTTCGATAAATGGATTACTTAAGAAGTTATCGTAATTATAAAAAATTAAGCACCACGAAATATTTCACCCGTACAAAGCCGGCGTGAACGGAATGCATATCACCTAACAACATCAGTTACAGCTCAGTGGGCCAGCGCTTGCCTTGGAAACAAGGTGCGCAGGTTCAAACCCCAGCTCGCCCCTCTGATTTCTTTAATTACATATGTGCGATTATTCCTAGATTTCGTTAAAGGAAAACATCGTGAAGAAACCTGCATGTCTGAGAAAGCCTAATCTAGCTTTGGAACGACGTTTCCGCTGAAGTCCAGCAACCTGCACTTGGCCAGCAGCGTAGTGACCTATGGCCTAAGCCCGTTCATCTTGAGGGGAGGCCCGTGCCCAACAGTGGGACGAAACAAGGGCTGGTATTATTAACATCTTTCAATAGTCTATCTATTAGATACATTACGTAGTTACCTAATTGCATAATATTCACTTGCACACAACTATCAATCTAATCTAACTACACTATAATAAAACAGTGTAGTTTAAAAGTCTGCCAGGTATATTGAGTATTTTTTACTTACCACAATCGGGTGGTTAGAAATAAGCAAGCCAGCAAGAGCACAATATTGGCTACCTACTTTTAAAATGTCTGTCTCTCATCACGGGAAAACGGCTGAATGCAAATCAATGCAATTTATAATAGTGAAGTAGGTACTTTTTTGTTCTTGCAGATAAAACCTTCAACAGGTCCTCGGGACCCGTGTGGAGGTGGGACCCCCAGCCGGAAAATTTATAATTTTAACTCACTAAAACAACCGCGGCTGTCGCATCAGCACATGAGAGAGGGGACTGGGCCCTCCGGTGGGATCTGTACCTGGAAACACTAAGTGCCTTGCCTGTTAGCCCGCCGCCAAGGGGCCTATAATGTGTCTCTGGGAACCTGACCGCCGTACCTACTGGATCGACGTCTAGGGTCCATACCCCAAAACGTCCAGCGACTCCGAACAGTAGGTACTATCCCAACTTTTTATAAAAATAGATCAAATAGAATTTAAAGTACAACTTGAGCCATTGAAGCTGCATACAAACAAGGTGTCTGAGGTTAGTTGGACATAAAGTTTACGAATAGTAAAACTAGGAGGTGTTAGTACGAGGGATGCCTTTTAAGTTTTGTCGTTTGAAGAAAAAAATACAACTAGAACCATAAAGTACTTTTTATTGTTTTTCAAAGTATTCACCATGTAGCTTAATACACTTTTCCATTCGCTCAAACCAGTTATTATAATATTTATTACACTCTAAAGTGGGGGTGTTCAAAATGGCTGACTTGAAAGCGTCGACTGCTTCTTCACCGGACAGTACCTTTGACCACGAAGAATTTTCTTAATTTTAGGAAATGTAAAGAAATCGTTAGGGCTTAGGTCAGGACTGTATGGAGGATGGTCAAGAATTTCTACTTTTTCCTGCTTCAAATACTCAATCGTTCGACGAGCGCTGTGTGAGCTTGCGTTGTCGTGGTGCAGGATGACGCGTCGCTTTGAGTTAGATTTTCGAAGTTCGGCGATGACTTGTGGTAAACAAACTGTGGTATACCACTCTGCGTTAACCGTTCTACGATCTTCAAGTGCAATAGTCGCAACATGGCCAGTTTTTCCAACGAACGTGGCCACCATCTTCTTTGAAGTGCTTCGAGAACGAACAACTTTAGTCGGCTTTGGCTCGTCATGAAAGACCCAGATTGTAGATTGTTGTTTGGAATCAGGATCGTAGGCATAGGTCCAAGATTCGTCACCACTGATAATGTCGTGAACTTTTGCAGAGTTTTCTTACACCATCTGACGCAGGCCGCCTTGTGATCGTCGGAAACCAGATGTGGTATCCAACGGCAAACTAGCTTTCTCACACCAAGCGCTTCATGCAAGATCTTCTGAATGGTTGTCCCTGAGATGCCTAATAGAGCCTCTATCTCTCGATACGTCACATGACGATCTTCGAGAATTAGTTGTCCCACAGCAATGATGTTATCTTCAGTGAAGGCGGATTTTGGGCGTCCTTCGCGAGATTTGCCACTAACACTAGTATGTCCACGCTGGAATTCTAAATACCAGCGTTCGACAGTCCGCAGACTGAACACAGATGTTAGCTCTTCAAAACACTGAAGCCGTGTCAGGCCTCTTCTAAAGTTGTAGAAAATTATTGCACGAAGATTATCCTTAGAAAGATTCATTTTCGTACGTAACCTGACAGATTCGAATCGACGCTGTGAAAGAAAGAAAGAAATAATATTTATTTACCAAAAAAAGACGTACAAAAATAATAATACAATAAAATGATAAATTCTAGCACAAATTTTACAACTAGATAACATAATAATGTACATTATTATGACTAGATTAAATCGTACGCCGCAGTTCCAGCAAACTAGGTTGGCAACTCCGCTTATTGCTGAACCGGAGGCCATGCTCCCGGTCCAGCACTGGTTTTCAGTACCAACCTCCGTGACACTTAGATGCCATTCTAACCTCACATTGTCAATATTGTTATCATCTCTTTGAGCGAAAGCAAGCAAAAGCAAAACTCGGTGTAAGTTGTAAAAATTCACGAGATGTCGATCTTCAAATAGGTACTTATTGGTATTGAGTGAAATTAGACTGTATCATCATGCAAAACCCCAGGTGAGGCTACTTATAATACGTAATTTATCTTACAGTAGTACAAAAAATTTATATGATTATGATTTTATTAATATTTATATTTCAGAACTGTCTTATTAAAGAGTTCTAGTTTAAAAAGTTTCAAACCCTGCGCCACGAAATTTAATGACCTGCTTACTTCTACATTATTGTATTGGCTGTGACTAAACAATAGTATTAATCCTAATACTTTCAACTGTTTTGAGATTCAAAATTTAAACACATTCGAATATAGAACAGTTCCAAATTCAAAATTGCCGGGAAATATGGAAACGACAGAACTTAAAAGGCAGGCCCCGTATCGTAGTATTTATAACTAAATACTAAAACACTAATTGTACGTGCTTTTTTTACTATCACTAATTGTAGTTTTTTTTTAATTTTTTGTCATTTGATTAGTGGCCAGGCAGGTGTCAGTAAAGTTATTCAAGCTGCCCTTAGGCCATCTGACTGCATCGACTACTTTCTTTTTTCGTGGTTTCGGTGGGGCTCGACCGGAGTATGTGCGGTTCTTATTCACTAAAATCCCCGTGGCTGATGCATCGGCAAATGAGAGGGGACGCCCGGGCTCTCCGGTGGGATCTACACCAGGAGCCCCTCAGTGCCTTGCCTTTGAGCTCGCAGTCGCGGGGCGCATTATAGCCCCCTGGGAACCAGACACCGTGCTCACGGGGACGGGGTCGCAACCCCGCCGCCGTCCTCCTCGGAGTTGCCTCAATACTTAATGGGCCTACACTTCGAACGTCCAGCGACTCCGAAGGTAACGACTACTGTCTACAACATCCGGGACCGACTTTTTTCGCGAGCTCTGAAGCATTTCCGGACGTCGGCTATCTATGGATTGGCCTTGCTTAACATTGTTTAACCAACGTTAGCTTATGCCATACACAAAATAATTAGCAAACTGTTCTTCTGGATCTCTTTTTGCCCGTTAACATTTTATCATTTCCAGGCCAGAGGGTGGATTAAAATATAAAAATTGGGAATATCCATAAAAACAGTTTAGAAAAATAACAATAAAAGCGCTGGTGGAGCTGGCTGGGACGCTACTCTAAAACAGATAAGTACTCACTTACTTATTCTACTTTAAGGTTTGCGTACCTAAGTTATTATTTGTATCTGCTTTTTTCACATCGTTTGACATGCTAGCCGATTTGACATACGGATCAGAAACAGCTTGCGAAAAGATTACAAACTCCTGCACCCTCATGTGCAATTTAATATGGACACTTTCCACGGCGTTTCATTTTTTTTAAAAAGACCAAAACAATTTTAAAAGCTTTTATTTAACTTGCAATGTATGTATGTATCTATGTATGTATGTATGTATGTATGTAATTTGTTCGGGTGGAATCTTGCAACTCAATTTTCACCCACTTCTACACGTTCAATTCGTTTGAAATTTTGCACATGTGTCAAGGACCGGTGACAATACAATAATATAGTATCATCGAGCTGATCTGATGATGGAGCTCCAAGGTGGATAAGGGAACCCTTGGATGGCTACTAGTAAACTCATCGAGTTTAGGCTCATTTGATTCGTCTTAGAGAGTTGTATTCACTTTACCTAATAATGAGGACCTGATGATGGAATTGTAAGGTAGGTGACGGAACCCTGGAATGGTTAATAGTAAACACATCGAGTTTAGGCTCATTTTATTCGTCTTAAAGAGTTCTATTTACATATCCTAATAATGAGGACCTGATGATGGAATTGGAAGGTAGGTGACGGGACCCTGGAATGGTTACTAGTAATCAAATCGAGTTTAGACTCATTTGATTCATCATAAAGAGTTCTATTCACTTTGCCTAATAATGAGGGCCTGATGATGGAATTGGAAGTTAGGTGACGGAACCCTGGAATGGTTACTTGTAAAAACATCGAGTTTAAGCTCATTTAATTCGTCTTAAAGAGTTCTATTCACTTTTTGTAACAATGAGGACCTGATCATGGAATTGGAAGGTCGGTGATGGAACCCTGGAATGGTTACAGGTAAACACATAGAGTCTTGCCTCATTTGATTCGTTTTAAAGAGTTCTGTTCATTTTTCTTAATAATGTCCTCATTATGATGATCGTGATGATGGAATTGGAAGGTAGGTGACGGAACCCTGGAATCGTTATCAGTAAACACATCAAGTTTAGGCTCATTTGATTCGTCTTAAAGAATTCTGTTCACTTTGCCTAATAATGAGGACCTGATGATGGAATTGGAAGATAGGTGACGGGACCCTGGAATGGTTACTAGTAGACAATTGGCTATTTGCATCCACCGGTTACCTGCGACGCACACAATGTCATCTGTCCACCTAGTGGGAGGCCTGCCTACGCTGCGTCTTCCGATTCGTGGTCGCCACTCGAGAACCTTTCTTCCCCAACGGTTATCGGTTCTTCGAGCGATGTGGCCTGCCCATTGCCACTTTAACTTGCAGATTCTGAGAGCTATGTCGGTAATCTTAGTTCTTCGGCGAATCTCCACATTTCGGATTCTGTCACGCAAAGAAACGCCGAACATAGCTCTCTCCATGGCTCGATGTGTGACTCTGAACTTTTCTAAAAGGCCAGCCGTTAGAGACCACGTCTCAGTACCATATGTCATCACTGGAAATACACAGTGGTTAAAAACCTTCGTCTTCAGGCACTGCGGTATTTCGGACGAGAAGATATCGCGTAGTTCCTCGTACGCTGCCCATCCGAGTTGGATTATTCGGGCGACCTCTTTGTCGAAGTTGGGCCGACCTAACTGGATAGTTTGTCGTAGTGGTTAACAACTTCGAGTGTAGGTTCAATTCTGGGACAATCCACACACGGTCATCTGATCCCAAACTAGGCAGAGCCTGTACTATGGAAACCAGACAACTGATACTAATACATATATACCTTTTTTTTGTAAATACATACTTATATAGATAAAACACCCAGACACTTGGTGGGAATCGAACCCACGACCTATTGGTCAGCAGGTAGGGTGTCTAACCACTAGACCAACAGGCCCGCCAACAACTACCGGTACGGGTGTAACATGGACATTAGACATGATCTTCGTCTTGTCCATGTTCATTTTAAGCCCCACCTGTTGGGAAACGCTACTGAGGTCGCTGAGCATCGTACTGAGGACGAGGTCCTCCAGCGACTTTGCCATAGTGACTACATCATCAGCAAAACGAAGATGAGTGATGCATTCGCCATTGATGTTGATGCCGAATCCGTACCAGTCCAAGAGCTTGAAAACGTCCTCCAATGCGTTTGTGAACAGTTTCGGAGAAATGTCGTCTCCCTGTCTCACACCTCGCAGCAATGGGATTGGTTTCGTACTCTCGTCCTGTAGTCGGATCGACATGGTGGCGTTGCTGTACGAACACACGTACAAACTTCAACACTTCGATGTACCTATAGTCAATGCGGCACCGCTGGAGGGACTGCAATACTGTCCAGGTCTCAATTGTATCGAAGGCTTCCTCGTAGTCCACAAACGCTAGACATAATGGCCGATTATACTCCTCGGTCTTCTGTATAATCTGGCGGAGCGTATTAATGTGGTCTACGATACTAAAGCCTTTTCGGAACCTGGCTTGTTCGGGAGGCTGGAAGTCATCATACCTGCGCTCGAGACGGTTCGTAAGAGTAATAGAGCCATGGAATGGCTACTAGTAAACCCATCGAATTTAGGCACATTTGATTTACTTAAGGAGCTTCTATTCACTTTGCCTATATAAGCGGAATTGATAATAGACTTGGTAAGTGGGTGGGTGACGGGACGAAACCCTGGAACAGTCACTAGTAATCCTAACGAGTTTGGTCGTCGTCAATACTATTATTGCAATTATTCAATAATTTCCAATACTTAGTTAATTATTTATTAGTATTGTAAATTGTAGATTTATATAAACCAATTTTTGCATACCTAATAAGGTAGACCATAGAGGACATAATCAAAATAATAAAAACACCCATGTTAGTTCATGCATACCTATTGTGAAGATAAAGATAAAGATGATTTGATTTGATTTGAGAAACCTATCCAGCAAAAACTAAAAAGTAAAAAATAAATTTAAAGTAAAACCTTTTTAAAAAACAAGCTTTTATTTAAATGCGCTAAAAAGAATAAAATAAACTTTTCCTTTAAAACTTTTAATATCTATTTATAACGTCATTACACAATTTATATGATATAAAAGCTTGTCGCGAGATTTACCTATAAGAATATAAACAAGAAAATTAATAATTAGATTTTATTGACTTTAAGTTTTAAAATTTGCAAACTATGTAAGTACGAGTAGGTACTATAATCTCGCGACAAGCTTTTATATCATATAAATTGTGTAATGACGTTATAAATAGATATTAAAAGTTTTAAAGGAAAAGTTTATTTTATTCTTTTTAGCGCATTTAAATAAAAGCTTGTTTTTTAAAAAGTTTTTTACTTTAAATTTATTTGATTCGAAGTGATGGATGATTCAATGGAGGTAATTTTTGGCCCTGTCTATAAGTATCTGGTAAGTTTTTATATTTAGAGCATAGTAGTATACGATATATATTTTTTTCTCAAAGTTCGGATGAGGTCTTTAGTAAACCATACTGGGTGTTTAGAACTTCTAGGCTGGGATTTAGGCACTTGCTTTTCCATTACTGGGCAAACGATATTATAAAATGCATTTAACATGGCATCAACATCGTCACAACACTAATGTGATCCAGGACCTATACCTACTTACTGTAATCGGGTTTACTTATCCAATAAACCCAAGCCGAAATAGTGAAACATCACAATAGCCAAAAAATATAATAGAGAGGGAATGGGATTGAGTTAGGTCGACTTCGATAGAGTTGAATCGGCCTAAGTCTAGGGTGGGGTTAAACTAGTCTGAAGCTCCAATTAGGACTCTTAACCAATCAATATCATCGCTTGGTTAATAGGTATAACGCGCGCGAAGCCGCGGGTACTGCTAGTTGTAAATAAACTATCAATATTTAGTTTGTTATGTGAATAAATATTCTGACACTGTTAAACATAGTTTAGGTAACAAAAGTATTCATGACACACAAATGATTATACTTACTTACTTATAATAATTGAAAATACTTTATTAGAACTCATCAAAGTATACCTAATTGCAATTTTCTGAAAAATAAATTAATATATGGAAAGGCACTAAATAGAATATTTTATTACATCTAATAAGTACTTGCCTAATAAAGCAAGTTGATCCGCTGCACTTGTGGTCGTGCTATAATTATAGTACTTAAACATTCACGACTTTATAAAAGTATGACTCGAGAAAATTATAACTACGTCTAAATTACAAAGCAAGTTGATCCTTTTGATAATAATTGATAATTAAAGGTTGGCACCATCGATATATAATAAGTAACCAGATAAGCAGTGACATACTAAATTTCATCCAAAATATGGCAGTTATAGCTTAAATATTCCGTTTGAACGTAAGAGCCCGAGTGACCCGTCCAGGACTGCGCAGGATGTAAACGGTTTGTATAGGCGAAATTGTCATTGTACATTAATTTTTTTGTACAATGCTGTATCAATATTTACGCTACAAAAACAACGATGTATAGCGTTACAAACAATTCCTACCGTAGCGCATTATACCCGTAGTACCGTTCAAGCCACGCCATGAACGAGACAGGGATAGTGGCGGACAACGCGCGAAAGGGAGAACGGGCTATCCGGAGGCACGGAGGGCGACCGAACAAGTCTCAACGTAGGCCGACCAACTTATCTTTGCTGGTGGCGCAACGAGAATTGAACTATAACCCTATGAGAACTACGTGTAGTTTGAGTGTTTTGTTTAGACAGTAGCGGCAAACTTAATTTGGTCGGCCGGTAGCTTGGCGGTTGGCGGACTAGTAGCAGAGATATTTAAATAAATATTTATTATTTCGTGTTTTAGTGATATCTTACATTTATCTATCATTTAATCTAATACTATTAACTACTACTAATGGGAAATATATGTTCCGTATGAAATTTTGCTATTGCGACGTGTATTATGGTAGTTTTTAGACGCAAATGAAGCATTCTGATACGTCCTTACGCTAGCTGCGGTCGGCTCGAAGTAATTTGAAATAGCGACACAAACGTCAGCGTGGCGCTATTTCTGTGACCACTTTTTGGATCGTAACAGCATATCTTGTCTAAATAATATATCGACGGTTGGCACGGCTGGTTCCGCAAGTTATCATCAATCATCTCTATTTATAATTAAATAGTTTAAAAAAATGTCGCTATCTACTTACGTTTGTTCGTTTATTGCTAACTATTGTGGGTCCTATGGTATCATAGCACCACCACTTATAGCAGTATTTTTAACCGACTTCAAAAAAGGAGGAGGTTCTCAATTAGTCTTTATTTATTTTTTCTATGTATGTTCGCGCATAACTCTGGCAATTAGTATGAACCGATTTGAAAAATTATTTCCCCATAAAAAACATATTACGAAAAAATTGCTCCTGAAAAAACAAGAATGACGACTCAGAAAAATCTGTAGAAATGCCAAAAGATTATGTTTTTTATCGCTTTTTAAGGTCGAAAATGGTCATAGCTCTGGCAAATATTTGCCAATTTCAATGATTCTTTTTTTTTTCGAAAGAAGGAACTGTATAAATTTTATCACAACCGGATAAGAACTTCCTGGAGAACCATGATTGATGTGGAGGAATTTATCTGGTAAAAACTATAAAATTGATGTTCTCTATTACATTATCTCTGACAAATATGAACCTATTTCGATGATTATTTTTTTATTCAAGAGAGTAAACTACTATAATGATTTCATGCAAATTTAATTACGACTGGATAAATTGTTCCTGAAAAAACATGAATAATGTAAAAAACTATGTAGACGATCATAACCCGCCTAGATAAATTTAACGTCTTCGATGGTTCAATCTTTATGTATAAAAATATCACTAAAGAGTATAAAATAAAATATTTATAAAAAAATTGTTATTGAAATCGGTTAAATTTAAAAAAAATATTTTATCGTGATCTGTTAAAAATCCTAAATCAGAGTAAACAGGGCATTTTTAATTGTAGTGTATCATAATACACTACAATTAAAAATGCCCTGTTTACTCGCATACAAATACAATACATTGCAGTAAGTACTAATTTAACTTTGTAGGGATAATTCTATTACGCAGTTGGGCGAAATGTCGCTCGGTTTATGGCCCTAAAAATACGTAATAAGGCGCACTTTACGAGCAAGTGTGTTGAAAAAAAAATTAAAATATTTGCATTTTAACGCTTAAAATTATAATTTTGAAGTAGGCCGTATGTTCACTCACAATGCATTGAGCGCGTGAAAAAAAACGCGTGCCATTTTCCATAATATTCTTAAGAATTTTGTTTTTATTGAATTTCTCGCTGTGTGTGGTTAATTATTTTGTTTTTTCCTCGCGAGTGTGTTGTAAAACGTCGTATGAAACTTGTGAGCTCTGCTCATTACACACTCGGCTGAATTACGCCCTCGCCTACGGCTCGGGCTGCAAACAACAGCCTCGTGTGTAATGAGCAACTTAGCTCACTTGTATCATGATATACTATTTCTATTGTTTGATGTGATCTATACATATAATAAAATCGTAGAAAAGTAAAAACTGTACATTGAATATTTTTTGAAAATTTTAGTTGTAACGTGTTCTAGGAATGATACTGATTTCGAATATAAGATTTTTAGAATTTTTGTCTGTCTGTATGTCTGTGGCTTTGTGGAGACTTGACGTCAAAACCGCTGAACAGATTTAGTTGCTATTTGCCAAAAATATTTATTGATAACCTAGAAAAATTATAGGATATAAATTATCTCGCTATTTGTGACGGGGAATGAGCAGTGTCGAAATATGTACTTTTTCTATTACAATTTGCCACGAAATTATTCTGTGTTGAAGATTTGTGCCAAAACTGTTCAACAGACTTAGTTGATATTTAACGGACATGTTTACTATAGACCTGGTCAGACTTTAATATAAGTAATATCAAGCTATTTGTTACAGGGAATGAGCAATATTGTAATAAGCACTTCTTCTTCATTTTTCCGCGAAATTGTAAAAAAACTAGAGTAATTGTTACAATATAACAGACTAATTGTGGATTTAAACTCCAAAATTAAAATCATTGAGATATATTAACATATGGAGCTAAGTAGTAATTATCTATAATGCTACATGATGCTACACAATGAAGGGAATTTCAAGATGTAGCCTAACGGCTGATACAGCGTAGCGGTAGAACGGTCTTCTCGTATTTTTGTGTTTCCGGGTTCGATCCCGGATAAACTCAGTTTTTTTTTTCATTTTTATTTTGCTTTTTATAGTACTATTACGATATACCGGTACATTACGAGGTAGGTACCTACTTCTACAACTTAAATCGATAGTTATTGCTTTAAATTTTTAATAAAATAAATTGTTCTTTTTTTGAATAGCTCCCAGTCTCAGTTAGTTACTGCTGCATCTCGATTTAAAGAAAGTAAGTAACCACGTAAGGAAATTGTAAGTTATATGCGATTGGGAACGCTACAGTGAAGCTTGCGTCTGTAACATATCCTCACAAGGACGAGCACCTTCTGTTTTGCGCAGCGGTACACACTGTGTAGATACCTATCGCTTAGCTACCTACTTACCGTGGACATCATATTATTATGACGAATCCAAGTATCGCCATTCGGATGGCCAACCTTAAGTCAAAATTGAAGTAACGAAGTGCGAGAAAGTTAGGAGTGCGTTTTTATCTACATACATAGGTACGTTACTTATTAACTTCACTGACCATGAAAATATTGGCGATATGGTAGAGTTGTTTGCTTACTGGCAAATTCATAAAAAAAGAGAAGGAAGCCCAAAAGCATGAGTTATACGTATGGAGAGTTTCGCTAACGTATACAAGAACATTAGAAAATTTCAATAGTCTGTGGTGTTTTAAGAGGTCAGCATCCTAATTCATTAATTCACCTTTCAGATGACACACAGGAGTCAAGCTCAAAGTTTAATTAAAAGTTCAACCTACCCTTAGGCATCTGACCTGGCTTATCGACTGCTGTCTAGCTGACAACTTGGCCTGACTTTTTACGTACCCTCCGAACTACAAAAATGCTCAGCTCAAATGACACCTTAACGGTCACCCATCTAAGGAATGACGTTTCTTAACCAAGTTATCGTTTGCGAACAGTGATAATAACGGGCCCGTTGGTCTAGTGGTCAGTCACCCTGCCTGCTAACCGATGGGTCGTGGGTTCGATTCCCGTCAAGTGTCTGGGTGTTGTTTATCTATTTATGTATGTATTTACAAAAAAATAGTATGTCAGTATTAGTATCAGTTGTCTGGTTTCCATAGTACAGGTTCTGCCTAGTTTGGGATCGGATGACCGTGTGTGGATTGTCCCAAGATATTATTATTGTTATAACTGGCTACGAACATGCCAATTTTTCTGTAAGCGTATGGTTCTCAAATCAAAAAGTTGCAGGGACAGACACTGAAGGCTGCATTTTGGTCGAACTGGGTCGAATGGCTCCAGTTACTCTTAGCTCTTAGGGGTCGCTGGATGTTTGGGATCTGGACCTTAGACGTTCATCGAGTACGGCGGCGGTGACTCGGAGGGCGGCGAGGTTGCGAATCCCGTCCCAGTGAACATTTTGGACCTTTAAAGGTTTGAGGTTTTGAAGGGAAAAGGGCTGCTCGAGCTTCATGTAACAGAGCGGATAAAGGAGAGTGATCTCAGAGATTCGCAACGCAGGAAGAGACCCGGGCGCAGAAGGCGGACCATTTTATTTTTTGATGCGGTTAAACCTTCAAAAGGTTCCCGGGAGCTGTAGGGCTCTACCGGGGTATATGGGATTCTTACCCACTAAAACCCCCGCTGCTGTCACATCGGTACATGAGAGGGGACCCCAGGGCTCGCCGGTGTGATTTGCTCCAGGGCCCCAGTGCCTTGCCTTTGAACCCGCCGCCGAGGGGCGCATTGTAGCCCCCGAGAACCTGACACGGTGCTCACGGGGACGGGGGGTCGCAACCCCGCCACTTTCCTCCTCGGAGTCGCCGTCGTACTCAATGGACGTTCTAAGGGCCCACATCCCGAACGTCCAGTGACTCCGAAGGAGAAGGCGGACCAACGCCAACCTTATGCCCCCGTATCGAGAACGTGCAGACAGCAGGCACAGGGGAACTGCTGCCTGTGCACCGCTATATTTCACTCTCGCTAAAATGGCGTGCTAAAATATTCCGGCATGGCACCTGATGAGATTCTGCGGGCCTGTTATAGCGACAGGCAGGTCCGTGGGCTTTACTTACACCCACGGAAGATGATGGGCTGGACGGCCGTTGGTGGGACTCGAAATTTTATACAGATAGATACGTTTCCGGTGCCCATCAACATAGCGGAATTTGGACACCGAAGGGTCCGTGTGGGTTCAGTATGACTCCTACTGACTCAAAGTCAGTAGGAGTCATACTGAACCCACACTGTCACTCCCGTGATGGTGCCCATACCATGTGGATTTCCCCACGTTAAAAAAAGGAATGGCTTAAGTTGAATCAAGCCTTAAGCCTCAAGGCCTTGGCTCACCCCAGGGGGAGGTTTAAACTAGCGCCTTACGGTGGACCACTTCCTTGCTTGGCAATGACGTTAACATTGCTTGAGCTCATCAAAAATACTGACTGCGGGCAAAGCCGCGGGTCATCATCATCATCATCATCATCATCAGCCGGAAGACGTCCACTGCTGAACATAGGCCTCCCCCTTAGAACGCCACAATGAACGACAATTGGCTATTTGCATCCACCGGTTACCTGCGACGCGCACAATGTCGTCTGTCCACCTAGTGGGAGGCCTGCCAACGCTGCGTCTTCCGGTTCGTGGTCGCCACTCGAGAACTTTTCTTCCCCAACGGTTATCGGTTCTTCGAGCGATGTGGCCTGCCCATTGCCACTTCAACTTGCAGATTCTGAGAACTATGTCGGTGACCTTAGTTCTTCGGCGAATCTCCACATTTCGGATTCTGTCGCGCAAAGAAACTCCGAGCATAGCTCTCTCCATGGCTCGTTGTGTGACTGAACTTTTCTAAAAGGCCAGCCGTTAGAGACCACGTCTCGGTACCATATGTCATCACTGGCAACACACACTGGTTAAAAACCTTCGTCTTCAGGCACTGCGGTATTTTGGACGAGAAGATATCGCGTAGTTTCCCGAACGCTGCCCATCCGAGTTGGATTCTTCGGGCGACCTCTTTGTCGAAGTTGGACCGACCTAACTGGACAATCTGCCCTAGGTATACGTAGTGGTCAACAACTTCGAGAGTATCGTTCCCAACAACTACCGGTACGGGTGCAACATGGACATTAGACATGATCTTCGTCTTGTCCATGTTCATTTTAAGACCCACCTGTTGGGAAACGCTACTGAGGTCGCTGAGCATCGTATTGAGGTCCTCCAGCGACTCCGGAAGCCGCGGGCACTGCTAGTTATTCAATAAAATTAAAACGACGTGACACTGTCAATGCTTCCGTGGGTGGTGTGCTACTGATTCAAGGTGTGTGTGATTAGCTAGCATAGCTCACCTTTTTTCCGCCAATTTCAAATCGCCTATAACCTATCTAACTTTTTTTACTTTTCACTAAGTATGTTGGATTGTAATGATTCAGAATTTCGAATAAAAAAAAAATTCATGTAAATCAGTCAGTTATAATATATTTTTGTGGCTTAGAATAAAATATTATCTTGCATTATAGCATGTAATCCCAAAGCGCTATTCATGTTCTTTCAGGAACTACTTGTATGTTCGTAATACAATTTGTATGGGACCATCTTGAAGGAATCCATCCAGTCATCCAATTGGATTCATTTAGCGGAATTATGAGAGACGAATTGAGAACCGGCTCTTTTTTGAAGTCTGTTGAAAATCATCATCATCATCATGTCAGCCACAAGACGTCCACTGCTGAACATAGGCCTCCCCTATATACTTCCATTGCGACCGATGTTGTGCCGCCTGTATCCAACGGCTGCCTGCCACCTTGACGAGGTTGTCCGTCCATCTAGTGGAGGGCCGTCCCACGCTGCGCTTTCCAGTCCTTGGTCGCCACTCGAGAACCTTTCTTCCCCACCGGTTGTCAGTTCTCCGGACCGGACTATATGACCTGCCCATTGGCACTTCAACTTACTAACTACTAGAGCTATGCCGGTTACTTTAGTTCTTCTACGGATTTCCTCGTTCCGGATTTTATCACGTAGAGACACTCCGAGCATAGCCCATTCCATAGCACGTTGAGCAACTTTGAGCCTTTTTATGAGGCCAATAGTCAGTGGCCAAGTCTCGGATCCATAGGTCATCACTGGCAGCACACACTGATTAAATACTTTGGTTTTTAAACATTGAGGTAATTCAGACGAGAAGATGTAGCGCAATTTTCCGAAGGCTGCCCATACTAGTTGAATTCTTCGGCTGACCTCTTCCTCAAAGTTGTACCTTCCAAGCCGGATTACCTGTCCTAGGTAGATGTTGAAAATATAATTATGGAATTGTTAATCATCTCTGAAATCTTTCATAAAACATTGACCGAATGTTTGCGATCTCCGAAAATGTTGTTAATGTCGCGTGTCACAAAGACAGAGCGCGATCGCCCATACATAACAGTTGCCGCGCCGCCACGCCCTACACATAACACTTTTGGTCCGTGGTATTCAACGTCGGGCAAGGCGATCAAACAAAATGTTGTTTATGGAAGATGCCATTGAGTTAGTAACTTCAATTAATAATTACTTCGCACAATTCTTACCCTTCGCAGTGATAAAATAACATACTTATTAGATTTTTGGGAATAATCCCATCGAGAAAATATACCTACTCATATTATTTCAAAGACTAATCCCATTCAAGTGACAACGTTACAAACTATACTCCGCTCGTACATAATTAATTATATTATACAAAGTAGAAGACGTGTACTACGTATACCTACCTGTGACCACTTTCTTCATTATAACAGACACTGATCACCATCTTTTTACAAACTACTTACTCATCGAGACTTATCAAACGAATCCAAATTCGGTGGGGTTACCTACGTTTGATTATGCAGAAATCCTGTATCCACATTCCTGCTCCATCATTAGACCCTGTTCACCATTTTTTTACCAAGTACTCTTTGAGACCTATCCAGTGAGTCCAAATTAGATGGGTTTACGTTTAGTGGTGCAGAGATCTTGTGACCACCTCCTTTCTCTATTATCAGACCCTGATCACGTTTATTGGTGCCGAGATCCAGTAAACATCTTCCTACTCCATAAATTATCAGACCCTGATAACCATATTTCTACCATCTATTTGTCGGTGAAAAGTGGATCACTGCACGATAAACGCAGACCCACCGAAATTAGGCTTGTTGGATAGGTCACAATGATTAGTTGGTATACAGATGATGATCAGGGTCCGATGATGTAGTAGTAAGGTGGTCACACACACTAAAATTGAGCTTGTTGGATTGGTTTCGACCTAGTCTCGACGAATAGTTGGTAGATAGAATATGTTTATATGTTAAGGGTCTGGGTGGTTATTGTGTAAAAAGATTTAACACACTCGACTGAATCCGCGGTGTGATATCAAATTCGTTCAAACAATTTGATATCTCGCTGCTGATTCAGGTTTCGAGTTTGTTCAATGTTCTTGATTACAGAATACCACTACCTACTGCTAATGGATCAGAAAAGTCATTTTAAGAGTTCGTTCTCTAATGTCGGGGATTTTTTTATATTTATGCTTGTTTAATTTTTCCAGGGGCATACATTCTGTAACCGATTATTGGCACATAAAGCTAATTCGGACGACTTTTAAAATAGTTGGCTTTTGGCCGGCGAAGAAAATGGGAGAGAACGAGGGGAGACTGCAGTTTATAGTGATATTATACAATATAGTTTTACAGATTACATCTGTCACTTCGATCGCCTTGTATCTGATAAGCCATAGCGGCGATGTCCCGTTTCTTGATGTAGGCCACATGTATTTGACTGCGTTCTTGAATTCATTGTCAATGGTAAGTCAACATGGCTAATTATTTATCTTAATTTGGATATAAAATAATAGTAGGCACTAGGCAGGTACATATTATGTATGTATACATATTATGTACATGTTGTATGTACATATTATTTATGTGTACATCTATACTTATAATAAAACTGTAACAGGTCCAATTCTGTACATTGAAGATATTTTGAAAATTATATTTGGAGGGCATTCTATAACCGATACTGAGGCCGAAAATGATTTTTTTTTTAATTTTTGTCTGTCTGTCTGTCTGTCTGTATCACGGCTGCGCATCACGCCGAAACTACTGAATGGATTCAAATGAAACTTGGCATGATTTGAGATCTTACTACGAGGTAGGACATAGGATACTTTTTATCCCGTAATCTAGCACGGTTCTTTTGGGAGAGGGGATTAAAGTCAAAATGGGTACTTGGTTATACGCTTGGTCCGATTTTATCAATTTTTCTCTATAATATAATAAATATTAGTAAGGGAACACTCATAAAGAGTTGTTATCAAGGTTTTGTAATCGATCGGGTTAAGCAACGTTAGGTAAGGTCATTAAATAGATGGGTGACCGTTTAACGCCATTTGAACTAAACGCAAGCAAGCAAGCAATTAAGCAAGTAAAAAGTGGGTCTCAGTTTTTAACCGACTATAAAAAAGGAGGTTATGTAGTCGATGCGAATGTCTGTTATTAAAAGTTTAGTTAACGTAAAAATAGCGCAGGCAGAGCTGCGTGGGTCAGCTAGTACATAATATGTACCTACTATTTTAGAAACTAAATGGCAGATTTCAGTTTAGTTTTGTCAAACTACATTATAATTTACTTACATACATAATATATAGCTGTTTTCTCCTGATGGAATAGAAGAGGGATGTTATAAATGCTGTTCTATATTTTTACCACTTGCGGATATTATTTTTATTTACCACCAATGCTACGTACAGACCAGCCCAACGAAGGCTTGCGAATACTAATTTGCTTTCGCCAAAAAGTCCAGATAGGACCAACGCATCCATTCGTTAGATTAGTAAAGCCTAAAACCAGATAGAACAAATGAAACCCGTTCATTGGCTTTCATTAGGTTGGTTCGGTGTATACGCGGCATATGCCAAGGCCAAGCAAGTATGTGGTACTTTCTGATGGAAATCAGTCGTGCTACAGATTTTCTGGGCCTTAACCCATCAGCACAGCGACCCTTCATAGAATACTAGCTACAACTTTATCCTTACTCAAAGGTAGCGTTAATGGGCTGGGATGTTGTCCAATGTCGAAACACTTTTTCAGTCAGGCTGCTACAATTTACTGATCAGGCACCCCAATTGAAATTCGCCAATTGGAATAAACTGACATAAAAGGCTGGACCAGAGAAGATATTGATTTCTGTGGACATGACTGATCGAGCACAGAGTTAATATACTTTAAAATTAATGTTATTTATTTTTTTTATTTTTTTGTAACTCTGCTTTTGTGTCCGGAGAAATAAAGGCTTTCGTGACGTAAGGACGAAACCAACACGTTTGGAGGAATTAATAATGTGTTGGCACCTGCCGGAATCTACTGCTGGAAATCTATATAAGTATACTTACTTATATTTATATTCCACTTGGTCTGGCCATAAATACTGTTACAATTAAAATTAAACAAAATATTACATTTGAATTTGGAATCTGTCATTTTTATATGATTGTTCATTGTGTTTTCCCATTTTGGCGCGAATACATTGTACAATATTTTGGATGTTAAAATGGAGTTGGGTGATAAAAAGAACCGAATCGCTGTGATTGCATTACACAAAGTAGGTATGGGGCCAAATGCAATTTTTAAAACTCTCCATACGCTTGGTATTACCTATAAATGTTTGTGTACCGGGCTATTAATAGGTACAATGAGACCTCCTCTGTTTGTGATAGAAAAAGATCTGGCCGTCCACGTAGTGTTCATACGAAAAAGGTGGTCAAAGCAGTAAGAGAAAAAAATCGAAGAAATCCTGTCCGAAAGCAAAAGATTTTATCTTGGGAGATGAAGATAGCACCTAGAACGCGTATTTTAAAAAGATGACTTAGGACTTGCAGCCTATAAGAGACGTACTGGTCATTTCTTAACTGATAATTTAAAAAAGAATAGGGTGGTAAAATCGAAACAACTACTGAAGCAAAGGGAGGTCACAGAAAATGTATGTTTAAAATTGAACAACATTTTAACAAACAAAATGACCGTATTTATGCTCAAAGCTCTAAGGAAGCTTCCCAATTAGTGGACAGAGTGCAACGTGGGCACTATCCGACTTCAGTGATGGTTTTGTGGGGTATTAGCTATGAAGGAGTGACTGAGCCATACTTTTGCGTAAAAGGTATCAAAACATCGGCACCATACCATTACGGGATACCATTAGGGGTCATAAATCTCGGTCTACGTAGTCTTGGTTGGAAACGAACGTTTCGGACTTCATCAGAGCTGAAGACTGGCCGTCGTCTAGTCCCGATCTTAATCCGCTGGATTATGATTTACGGTCAGTTTTAGAGAGTACGGCTTGCTCTAAACGCCATGATAATTTGGAATCCCTAAAACAATCCGTACGATTGGCAGTGAAGAATTTTCCCATGGAAAGAGTGCGTGCTTCTATTGATAACTGGCCTCAACGTTTAAAGGACTGTATTGCAGCCAATGGAGACCACTTTGAATAAGCTTTTTATATTTTAAATTGTTTTATATTTATGTATTAAACTAACACACTGTAAAAGCAGACCACCGTCACTCGCCAATACCTACAGCGATAAATGCCTACAGCGCTCGACTACCCGGGGTAGTCTATCACTCACGGCTGCCACGCGCTTGCGAGCACACTGAGTTATTGAATTATTCGTGCAGAACGAAAATCAAAACGCGAAAGGATTTACGTATTTGCGTGTATATTGCATTAATATCACAGCATCTTGTTAAAATAATTATAATGGATAATCGTAACAATAATAATTGTTGTGTAGACGGCTGTTGCAATAAACAATAGACTTCAAAACTGTCTTTTTTATAACTTATTACAACAAATCTGGCAAATGTATTACTAACGAAGCTAAAAGACATTGAGTTCACTGCACCACGCTTATGTTTACCTTTTAAAACAATTTTAAAATTATTTATGCGGTTTACAAATTTTCGCCACTCTAAAGTTAATAATAGATATGTAGGTATGTACATAAAAATAAAACAATTGTACATATTTATTATTATTTATGTTTGTAATAATTTTGTTGGTATTTTATTTTACTTTGCTTGAAAACCCTGACGATCGAACGATGGTGTAGGTAAATTCTGAACACAAAGAAATAGCGCTCTAGTGCGCGTGGCGGTGAGGTACTATTTAGAATTAACGCAGTGCTCTGTAAATTTTGTAGGCTTTTAAAACGGCGGCATTCCCTCAACATCAAAGCAGTGCATCTTCTGTTATTATATGTATTCTGTGGTAAAAGTAATAAATGTTAGTATTTATGGCAAGAATAGGTATCACTACATAGTATAAAACAAAGTCGCTTTCCGCTGTATGTCTGTCCGTATGTATGCTTGGATCTTGAGAACTACGCACCAGATTTTGATGCGGTTTTCTAATAGAATGAGTGATTCAAGAGGAAGGTTTATATGTATAATACATGCATATTATAGTAGAGAAACACTGATAATTTTAGAGGTTTCTAATGTGATGTCGTAAATAAACATTTCTTTGCGCTTACATTGCAAACGCTGGCTGAAACCTACGAGATAGATCGAAATAATGTACTACAGTTTTGTACAACTTAACAAGGTCTACAAAAAAGTCAGCAATGGTATATGTTTATCTCTTAGAGATAACACACTATAACCATTTTTTATCCCTTACTTTTCACCCGTGCGAAGCCGGGGCGGGTCGCTAGTATATATATATGATACTTACTAAAATTTATATTCTATGTATATTATACACTAGCTGACCTACGCAGCTCCGCCTGCGCTATTTTTACGTTAACTAAACTTTTAATAACAGACATTCGCATCGAATACATAAGCTCTTTTTTTATAGTCGGTTAAAAACTGGGACCCACTTTTTACTTGCTCTCCGAAGCTCGGACCCGTTTAGTTCAAATGGCGTTAAACGGTCACCCATCTATTTTATGACCTTACCTAACGTTGCTTAACCCGATCGATTACAAAACCTTGATAACAACTCTCTATGAGTGTTCCCTTACTAATATTTATTATATTATAAAGAAAAATTGATAAAATCGGACCAAGCGTATAACCAACTACCCATTTTGACTTTAATCCCCTCTCCTAAAAGAACCGTGCTAGATTACGGGATACAAAGTATCATATGTCCTACCTCGTAGTAAGATCTCAAATCATGCCAAGTTTCATTTGAATCCATTCAGTAGTTTCGGCGTGATGCGCAGCCGTGATACAGACAGACAGACAAACAGACAAAAATTAAAAGGGTTTGCTACAACAGTTATAACTAGAGAACTGCAGGACCGATTTTTATAGTTTTTTGATTTGTTGGATTTGTCTCCGCCTTGAATAGCAGAATAAATATTAAAAACAATGGAAATATGACTAAAAAAATTGTGAAAGAAAGATCATTTTCCACCTGGGTTTCGTAACTGTCAAACATTTGATGCTCATCTCGTCGATACGGTAACAGCAAATCGACAAGATTATATTCAAAATCATTGAAGTAGGATTATATGGAGGGTAAGGGGGGGGGGGAGAATGGTGGGAAGAGAGAGAAAGAGAGAGAGGGAGAAGGGGGTTGAGAGGAGACACGGAGGAGTGGGAGAGGGGGACAGTGACGGGGACCAAGGCGGGAAGGGGAAGAGAGAGAGCTTAAATTAGAGAGATTAGATTTTTTTATAAGAGAGAGAGATTGAGAGAGAATTAAATCAAGGGAGAAGGGTGAAAGTGGGGCTGAATGAAATAAAAGCGCGGGCGGAGCTGCGCGGGTCAGCTAGTTAGATATAAACAACAGTTGACTTTGGCAGGAGCATTACAATATGTGAAAAAGAACCAATACCTACCGGTCACATTTCAACAATTGCAATTATTATTGTTTTCAGTGTCGAAGCATTTTAATGCCACTAAATCCGAATTACATAAATGTTATGTCAAAGTTTATTGGAAAAATGCATCTTTTTCATTACAAGGACTCTTCGGACTATGCGATGAAGGTTTGTGAAACTTGACTTTAAAAACATAATACAGAAAACACAGAAACCTGTTATATATTAGTAGTTTATGAAATTGTTGAATAAAAGGGGTTATTATATTAAAGCACGCGTGTGTGTTTATAATCCGAGCCGAATGCGAGATTAATAAACACACAGTAGTGCCACACCTCGCCTTCAGCTCAGTTTATAATAGTATCCACACGACTGATTTAATACTTACCTAATTATACTTCGTTTATTTCACGAAGACAAGTCTGATTTACTAGCAGCAGACGGGAGATCATGCTGCCCAAGTCACACATTTAAAGATATAAATACATATTTTTTTTAAAATAACCTTCACTATTTTGACTCATTTCTCGGCAATGGCATGCAACCGGTCGCCATCTTCATTACGTGATTTTGTGATGCCCGAGTCACACGTAAATTTACCTCCACAAATCAAATAAGATTGGATTTAAAGAAAATTTCCGCTAGTGAAGATATTGTATCGTCATAAGATGTGTCAACATAATATTGGTAAATTCTTTACTTGTTGTAGTTGTAATAAAACTTCAAGGTGAGTACAAAATTATATCTCAAAGTACAGACTAATATTTTTCTTTTTGGCAACTACCCACTTATTATATATTAATTAAATAATCTACATTGTGATTAAAACATCTCAATCATAAATACGCCAAGATATGTCGTACGTAAATGCTCAGTATCACAAAACGTGTATTGTATGTGTGTCCCAACATAGTATCTTAAGGGCGTTTGCGCGCTTTTGTGTACTTTGGCATTTGGAAAGAACATAAATAATTAAGGTAAGGTACCTATCATGAACTATATTCTATTCGATGCTCATCGTATGATGTACTCGTGATATCCCAACGTATTTATTTTGCGCGGGGATGACGTGATATATGATATTTACCTATTTGAACCCACAAATTAATCATAGATCAGATATACCATTTCGATATCACAATTTCAATGTTACGAAAATATTTATGCATACACTACCTACTTTGTGTTATGAAAACGTGTTACGTACGTATATAGTGTACGGAAGGTGCCATGAAATAAATAAATATAATTATAACCATACTTTTCTGTGATGTCTTTTTGGTGTGGTGTTTGTGAATAGCTAGGAGCTGTCATCGTCTTCGGAGCTGGTCAAGAGGCGTTAGTCGTATTGTCCTCACGTAAACCGTGTATGGATCATATGGCATATGTATACAATGTTACCTATGATGTGTATTCATTGTTTAATCCTCGCGCTAGTCGTGTAAGGATCATTTGACGTCTATCTACACTGCGAGGCGCATTCATCGTTTAATCCTCACGTGAATCGTGTAAGGATCATTTGACGTCTAACTACACCGCGAGGCGCATTCATCGTTTAATCCTCACGTGAATCGTGTAAGGATCATTTGACGTCTAACTACACCGCGAGGCGCATTCATCGTTTAATCCTCACGTGAATCGTGTAAGGATCATTTGACGTCTATCTACACTGCGAAGCGCATTCATCGTTTAATCCTCACGTGAATCGTGTAAGGATCATTTGACGTCTAACTACACCGCGAGGCGCATTCATCGTTTAATCCTCACGTGAATCGTGTAAGGATCATTTGACGTCTAACTACACCGCGAGGCGCATTCATCGTTTAATCCTCACATTAATCGTGTATGGATCATATGACGTCCAACCACACTATAATGTGCATTCATTGGTTAATCCTCATGGGCATCATGTAAGTATCCCATGTAAGTATCAGATATCCAACTGCGTCGCAGTGTGTACTCACTTGATCCTCATGTGAATCGTGTATGGGTCCTGTGACAAAATGCACAATATGTGTTTATTGATTGATCCTCACGTAAACTGTGTGGGTCCTATGGCGTGTAACTATCTTACAACGTGTATTTATTGTTCGATCCTCACGTACACTGTGTAGGGTTACTGTCACATCAAAATGCCTTACAAAGTGTATTTATTGTTTGATCTTTACGTAAACTGGTTATGGGTCTTATGACATCGAACTACCTTACAATATGTATTATTGTCGAATTCCCACGTATACCGTATATAGCTCCGATGGCATCAAGTTAATACATATAACAATCTTTGATGCATTGTATAGTACCACACATAATATCAAATTATCATGCACATATTGGTAGATATGGATTTTATGAACCCCAGCTAGTTATGCGCCTCCAGAGGAGGTAGCGCATAGACCGAGATATAGCAAAGTATGTCTCCCAGAAAGCGTAAATAAAGTAAAAAGGTATATATAATAATACTGATTGTGACTACTGGTTGTGCATAATAATATTGTGCATAACTTAGCACTTATTGGGCTAGGGCCCTGCGTAAGATACATCATTTATAGAATGCTTAAATTCAGTATCATTAGCAGTATTAATTCCAGTTTGGCGGAAGCTTGCTTAAACTTATATTTCAATTTATTTACTCGTAAAACCTTAGAACAACCTATATTATACCTACATTGGCATTTCTGTACCAATGGGTAGTAACAATATCCGTTATGCAATATAAGGAAATCAAGAAGGTTCAACAGCGTTGCCTGCACAGCTCAAATATTTTAAATTCTTATTAAGTAACAACGTCTACGTTAGAACTGTGAAACTAATATTATTGCATACCGTAAGGTCTATGTCTATAATATGATGCTACTATGTTTGTATAACACCTGTAATCATATTTTGCAATAAATAAATTGAATTGAATCGAAAAATATAACAAACCACAGAGTATACAGTAAAAAAAAAAAAAAAAAAAAAGCTTATTAGTTACATGTAATTTAATTTCGCACCGCACTTTTCAGAAGCTTTTAACGTATGGGGACAGCCTAGAAGCCGTATGTTTATCCCTACCACAGGCCTGTGCAGATCCTTGCACATCGATGACATCACTTTCATCATGCCCGCAGGCCAGTAACTACGCAGGAAAACACTACGAGCCGAATTTGCTACAGGTATATCTACGACGGATGTACGTAAGTAGATGTCTGTATTCACAATTAAAAAATAATAATAATAATCTCGTAAGCCACGCACTGCAAAGATTGTGCAATTTGTGCTACGGCGAAATTCGTTCTGCCGACGAACATACATGTGTATGTACAAATATGAATACATAATCTATTGTAACAACCTCATGCTGGACGCGTTCATCCAAACAGTTGTCTTGGCTGGGATTCAGCCCTCGACTTCGGAGTGGTGGTTGTGGTTTCTAGCCACCGCATTATACGTCCCGTCAATCAAACATTAGTTTTATATAATAAAGTTACAAGATCATTCGATTGATACATAATAGATGGTAATACAGATTAACATTATAAACTACTAGCTGACCCGGCAAACGTTGTTTTGCCATATAAATAATTTGTGGACTACCCCTAACATTTAGGGGGATGAAAAATAGATGTTGGCCGATTCTCATAGATACCGGATAAGCACAAAAAATTTCATCAAAATCGGTCTAGCCGTTTCGGAGGAGTATGGCAACGAAAACTGTGACACGAGAATTTTATATATTAGATAGATCTCTACGTCCACTATCATAATTACTCACATCAATCATTGGTTTATGTAATTCTGACTTATTAGCATTGACATACTTATATTAATCGTATTATAATCGAATTTTATTACTTGTTGCAAAATACCTAGCGTTCCTTCACGCATTTTAACTACATATAGTACCGCAGTCTAATGGTAAAAGAAAATAAAGTCTTTATATACACATGAAATATATTAAAAATTAATATCACTAAAGTCTAAAAATAGAGTAAAAACATGTTAATACAGACTTAGAACCTTCAATTTATGTGAATCGCATAGTGATAATTGGGCATATTATAGCCATATAGATGTGATCAGGGTGGTTATACCGCTATCCCTTGATAATTGCTACGCTATCATTTATTTTTTACAATACATCATTCTGGTTACACTCGCATTACTTTAACTGAAATCAGAATCTGTTATTGTTACCCTAATGGACAACAATGATAACCACAATATTATAATAATGAATTTATATAGCCAACAAAATAAGGTTCTTCAAAGGAGTAAAGTAAAACTTTTTTTTTACTATTGAAATAATAAATATTGAAATTTACCAAATATGAAAGTTTATTTGGAATACAAGTCGGCTAGTTATCTTAGAAAATGAGTGCTCAAAACTGTACAACATTACAAATTTTTCAGCCGCTTATTATGTTTGTTTATGTATAACATGCTTATATATTATAAATATGAACACATGCATATCTATTTCCTTTTTCTTCATGTGCACTGTGTCCACTTTTCTCTTCTTTTCTTTTTTTCAACTCTCCTCTTACAGGTCTGCTGGAATAGATTCCATTTGAAATAAGCAGCACCTTTGTACATTTTTTCCTATTAATTTTATGTAATTGTTTCCTTCTGTGTGCATAAATTGAAGAATAAATAATGAACCTTGCAGGGCAGGTTCTTTGAATGGGGTTGGAGATCGCATCGCGGTCTGGATTTAGAAAAAGTATACGACTGACAGACGTGGACGGAGTCTTTATTTCTATATTGTTTGAAAATTGGAAACTAGAGATACCGCAGAGAGACATGTATATCTCTGCCATTACAGAACCGAAAATCATTGTCGCGGTATTTAGTATGAACAGTATATCTTGTATGAAAAGTAAACAAGAAATTTATTAAGTATATAGATAGGCAATACGCCTTAATATCTTTAATTAATTTTTTTCGATGCTCTAAACATCCTGCTAGTAAATCAGACTTGTCTTCGTGAAATAAACGAAGTATAATTAAGAATCAAACGAACTTACCTTGTGAAGTTTGATGTCTAATTATATGAGTTTATTGAACGAAGACAAGTATACTCCCGCCCTCCCTCAATATTCCCGAAAAGTATCGAAAAAAATCAGCTCTAAAAGTAATGAAGATGGCGACCGGTTGCATGCCATTGCCGAGAAATGAGTCAAAATAGTGAAGGTTATTTTAAAAAAAATATGTATTTATATCTTTAAATGTGTGACTTGGGCAGCATGATCTCCCGTCTGCTGCTAGTAAATCAGACTTGTCTTCGTTCAATAAACTCATATAATTAGACATCAAACTTCACAAGGTAAGTTCGTTTGATTCTTAATTATGTGGCGTTCCATACACTACTTTATCTAAACACATGTATAATAATAAAAAGAAACTAACCGCCGCACTCATAAACGTTAATTAACCTTAATGCAACTTAAGCCCTTAACTTAAATGTATATAGTTATTTCGACCCTTGGAGCAGTTTGTGATTATTTTTGATTATTGAGTACGAGACAATTGATATCTCTACCCACTGTCAGCGTGTTAAGTATTAATTGGCTTCGAGTGTCGATTCAATCGGATTTTTGAAGATAATAATTAACTATAATTGGCGTTTGAAGGTGCGGCAGTAAACTACAACACAAAAACAGATAATATTTGGCGCTTAATTAATTTAAATAACTCACGCATGCGTAAAACGTAAAACTGCGTCCCTACTGCGTAAATACAGACGATTTGAGAACCTCCTCCTTTTTGAAGTCGGTTAAAAAAATAATATGACAGAAGTTAGCCGCTATTTTGTATTTTTTACTTTCAAAAACATCAATATGGGTATCAAATGAAACGTCTTAACGAGACGGCTTGAAATATATATAGTGGTGGTCATACAATTAGAAACACCTAGTATGACTGTTATTTTTAGCACCAATTAGCTTGATAAATAATGTTTTATGTATCATAGAAGTTCGTATTTATCCCTATTTATTTATAATGTATCTACATTGTGAAGTATTATTACGGCAGTTTTGAAAATATCTTAATCGTCTAAATCTAAATGTAATTGTTGGTAATATTTAAAGAAATAAAATAAAACAAGCTAATGTACTCCAGTGGACAACAAATTAGAAACACAAATAAATCATTAGTATAAACATGAAATTAGTTACCGAAACCATAAATAATATAGCTAAATGATGCAAACAATTTATTAATAAGCTATTAATATTTGGTTGGGAAGCATCAATTGTCAATTACAGATCTACAACGACGTGGCATTAACCCGATTAATTTTTTACACATTTTCAGAAGAATATTTATTCAAACTTCTACAAATGCATCATAAAGTTTACCGATGGTAGTGCTATAATAGTCAAAAATTTTTTCTTTACAATGTGGCACAACTCTCGATTGGATTTAAATCCGGACTATTTGCAGACCAATCTAACACGGATACCAATTAGTCTCTTAGATAAGCTTTAACGTTGTTTTCTGAATGTTTTGGGTCATTGATGTGTTGACATATCCAAATAACTGGTAAATTGTCGCCAGAATACGGAATCATTAACTTCACGAATATATTTTTATAATGAAACTGATACAACATACCTTCAGTCTTTCTCACGGGACCAATCCCGTATCTCGAGAAACATCCCCATACCTTGATATTTCCATCGCCGTCAAGGATATATTTGTATCAGAAATTCACAATTGTTATCAGTTATATATCGGTTAGCATTCTTAATATAAGTAGACGAAATCAGTCAATATAATAGGTCGTTTGTGGGAGTCAGGAACCCAAACTAGGATACCCTGTGCTATGGACTCCTGGCCCCCCCTCTCAGAAATTGTGATATATTTTGAAATCAACTAACATAAGTAAGTTAAATAAGTACAGTTTTGTTAGGGAAAAAACTAATAAAATAAAAAATGCGCGTGCGTGGAGTCCCTCCGCGCGGAAGAAGTGAAACTTCATTCTCCCCGCGCAACGAAGTCAACAAAGTCAACAAAGTCAACGGAGTCAACGTAGTAGGCGGAGTCGGCGGAGTCGGCGCAGTCGGCGGAGTCGGCGGAGTCGGCGGAGTCGGCGGAGTCGGCGGAGTCGGCTGAGTCGGCGGAGTCGGCGGAGTCGGTTGAGTCGGCGGAGTCGGCGGAGTCAGCGGAGTAGGCGGAGTAGGCGGAGTCGGTGGAGTCGGCGGAGTCGGCGGAGTCGGCAGAGTCGACGGAGTCGGCGGAGTCAGCGGAGTCAACGGAGTCAACGAAGTCACTCACTCACTCACTCACTCACTCATTCCCACCTCACAACACCTATCATTTAACGCCTATCGCCTATCGTCTATCACCTATCATTTAACGCTTAACGCGTTATATGATAACATCTCAACTCAACTCAACTCAACTCAACTCTTTTTTTTTTTTTCTGACCTGGGGGAAATTTCCTGAGGCATACACCGCCCGCCGTGGGCACGGCGAACGGGTTATGTGGGGCTCTCACCCACTAAAACCCCCCGGTGTCCCGTCTTCTGCCATATTGCTCGTGTCGCGGCATCGCGTGAGCATTGCTTCGCGTACACAGGCTGGCCTTGGACCTTTCCGGTCCCCTTCTCTTGAAGGGCCTTTGCTCTCCATCCTTATTTTGTGCGGACGCGCGGGACAGGCACGTCCGTCACCTTCGGCCTGCGTCTGATGGGGCGGTGGGTGCCCTGTCCACCGCCCGCAGGTCCAACTTACGGCGGTCGTAAGTCGCTCACTTCGCGCCTCCTGCGGCGCCCGGTGCGTCTCTGTCGGGAAGGAACCAGGCTGGTCGCTTCCTTCTGACGCTCTGCCTCCTCTTTGACCGCCATCACGGTCTCGCAGTATGAGGCCACAGCCCCCCAGGAGCTCTCACTCTCGACCATAGCCGAAACTACAGTCGGAAGCGAGAGCTCCGGCACGCCACTAGCGGCGATCAGCTCGCCCCTCTCAATTGTCCACGCCGGACACGTTTGCAGTGTATGCTGCGCTGTGTCTTCGGGAGCTCCGCACTCATGACATTATGGCGTGGGCTCGCGCCCAATCTGGCACAGGTACTTCCCGAAGCAGCCGTGCCCCGACAGTATCTGCGCCAGGTGGAAGCTCAGAATGCCATGTTTCCTGTCTAGCCACTCACCGAGGACTGGGGTGATGGCTGCGATTGGTCGCTGTCCGGCGTTGGGGTTCGCAAGCCGTTCTGCCCACTCACCCATCGCAGTTTTTTGCAGCTCCCTCCTGCGGTTAACGATATCCGGCAATCGTAAGACCTCGCCACGTTCCTGCGCCTCGCGCCGCCACTGGTACAGTAGTGCAAGCACTTTTGCTTCTAGTGGCCAGGGCATAGACCCGGCCATCAGTGTTGCCGCCTCAAAGGACACTGTCCTGTAGCACCTGGCCACCCTCTGTGCCATTGCTCGTTGCGGCCGTCGTAACATGGCCTCGTTCTGGGCTGGTAGTCGCTGACCCCAGATAGGGGCACCATACAGGGTCATCGAGCGAATGAAGCCTGTGTACATATGCTATCGAAACTTGATATTAAAAAAATTGTGATGTTCACATTTCCTTATAGTAAACATTTGCCACAGGAAGAAAACACCCATAGGTATAACTTAAATTTGACATTGCATAATATGACATGTAATGGTTATAATATAGAAAATAAAATTAATTTAATTGACATAAATAATTTTAATAATGTTCATTTATATTTGACAAAAGATAAATATTATTTATCAAAATATAGTAAAAGACAGATAGCTATGTCGCTATCATATTATTTATACACATCAGCCAAGAATTTGGCTACACAAGTTGCTTCTATTGAGCAACATAATTGTAACATACCTATTAATTCAACCAAGCATTTGGTTACCAATACTGACATTTCTATTAATTTAAATTAGTTAGTAAGACAACAGAGACAACCTCTGGCATAGATGATACCCCTAAAAAGTTAGATATAAATATGGATATAAGTTCATATAATAATAATAATATAAACTTGTATGACTCCAAAATATCATGTGTCAACCTGGTACATCAAAATATACATGGTATGTTTGGTAAAGATTTGGAAATTGAATTGTTCATGAACAGTCAAAATATAGACATTTTTTGTGTTACAGAACATTGGTTAAAGAGTGATCAGTTCATGTTCAACTTTAACAACCACCAGGATACTGGCTCATTCAGCAGACCAAATATGATACGTGGAGGCTCTTTAATGATTACTAATAAAAATATTAAATGTAAGGAACGTTTAGACCTTGTATGCTATTCTGTTGAACGAGTTATAGAGATAGCTTGTATTGAGTCAGAGCAGTTTTTAGTTTTGAGCGTATACAGGCCCCCTTGTTCTCTTTATGAGGAATTTGAAAGAATTTTAGAGAATGTTTTGCACAAAACAGCATCTACAAATAAAATTATTATTGTCTGTGGAGTCTTCAACATAAATTTACTAGATAATAGTAATGTAACTAGAAAATTTATGACATTATTGAAATCGTTTAACTTGTACAACATTTTCTTTGAACCTACTAGGATTACATCTACTAGTGCAACTTGCATTGACAACATATTTACAAGCATAAAACCAATCCACAAAGAAATAATTAATAAGTTAGATTCCGACCATTGTGGTCAACTGGCTGTTTTTCCTGGTAAAAAAATCAAATCTCAAAGAAATGTTACGTTTGTTCCGGTAACAAAATGCCGCATTAATCATTTTAAAGCCACCCTGACTGATAAAATACCTTTATTGCCATATCATAACGATCCGAACACTCTATATAACTCTTTATTTCAGCTTATTGATACCCAGTTCAGTAAAATTTTCAAACCAAAAACTTTATTGAAAAGTGATCGTGCTTCGTTTAATGATTAGGCAACACCTGGAATCCATAAGAGTCGGAGAAAATTATATGAACTGTATCACGAAAAATCAAATAATTTTTGTCCGCTCTTTAAGAATTATGTAAAAGAATACTCTAAAGTATTTAAGCGAGCCTGTTCCTTAGCCAAAGCAATTTATTTTAAAAATAAAATAAAAAAATCTGTGAATAAAATTAAAACAACATGGAGCATCATAAACACTGAAACAGGAAAACCAACAATACGTGATCGTGACTTTCATTTAAAAATTAATAATTTGGATGTAACAGCGGATCAGGATGTCGCAACAGAATTTGAAACTTTTTTTACAAATGCTCCTTTAGATATATCTAAAACTATAAAGTCTTCATCCACTTCCGCTGAGACTTTATTAAAACAAAGTGTAACAGAATGTGGCGCAACCTTTGAATTCTCAGTTGTTGATGTCAAAGAAATATTGGACACTTTTAAATCGCTAAATCCGAAAAAGACTGCTGACCTTTGGGGTCTATCTGTACAAACCGTTTCTTGTATATTTGAGCTTATTGCTCCGCAATTAGTATTAGTGTTCAATAGTTGTGTCGCAAGTGGTGTGTTTCCTGACCTGATGAAACAGAGCAAAGTAATACCCTTATTTAAGTCTGGTAGCTCTACTGAGCCTACTAATTTCAGGCCAATATCAGTGTTACCGACTATGAGATATTTTTTTAAAAATTGTTATTAAATCAAATGTTAGAACATTTTAATAAAAATCATCTGTTTCACAATAAACAATTCGGTTTTGCAAAAAATCGCTCTACAACGGATGCTGGAGTCGAGTTGTTAAAAAATATTTATGAAGCCTGGGAGGAATCACATGATGCCCTTGGCGTATTCTGTGATTTATCTAAGGCCTTTGATTGCGTAGAATATGACACGCTAGCCAGGAAACTACACCACTATGGTATAAGGAATAGAGCTCTCAACCTTCTGACCTCATACCTGTGTAACAGAATTCAGAAGGTTGATATCAATGGAAAAAGATCAGCTGGATCTGAGGTCACTTTAGGTGTTCCACAGGGTTCAATACTAGGCCCTTTTCTATTCTTAATATATATTAATGACTTACCCTACTTTGTAGGGGGCAATCATAACATTGTATTGTTCGCAGATGATACATCTTTGTTGTTCAAAATTAAACGTAAATTGCAGGACTATGACGATGTGAACAATGCGCTTTCTAGGGTGGTCCATTGGTTCGAAGTTAATAATTTAAAACTTAATGAAACTAAAACTAAATGTATTAAGTTTACTACACCTAATGTTAGACAGGTGGGAATGGGAACCAATATTGAAATTAATGGAGCGGTATTGGACCCTGTGATCTCTACGACATTCTTGGGCATTACTATAGACGCAACGTTACAATGAGGCCCACACATTGAGAAACTGTCGGGTAAGCTAAGTTCAGCGGCTTATGCAGTTAAAAAAATTAGATTTTTCACCGATGTCGAAACCGCTAGAATTGTATATTTTAGTTATTTCCACAGTGTTATGTCTTATGGCATATTGCTGTGGGGATCTTCTGCAGACCTTAACACTATTTTTATTCTGCAGAAAAGAGCTGTGAGAGCTATCTACAATCTGGCTCCTACGGATTCATTAAGACAAATATTTAAAGAAATAAACATTCTAACGGTTATATCTCAATTCATTTATGAAAATTTGATGTATGTAAAAAAGAATATAAGTACCTTCGCTAAGGTTAGTGATCGACATAATATAAATACTCGGAACAAACACAATTTTGCTGTACACTCCACGCGTCTCCCCAGAATTAGCAATTCCTTTATGGGCCAAGGTATACGTTTTTATAATAAACTGCCCCAGGATATACGAGATCTACCAATAAAAAAATATAAAACTACCATTAAGAGCCATTTGTCTAAAAAGGGCTATTATAAAATCTCGGATTACCTGGAGGATAAAGCTGCGTGGGCTTGAACTGCAGTACTCTTGCAAGCTTATAGTTTAAGATATATTTATTGTAAATTTGTTTAAAAAAAAAATATATAATTGAAAAAAGACAAGCCCGCTGAGTTTCTTGCCGGATCTTCTCAGTGGAGGCCGCGTTACGATCCGGTGGTAGTTGTAAAAAATGACAATATGTAAGAGCCCCCGTGAGGCCTATGCATAATAAAGAATTTGAATTTGAATTACAGTTCCGACATGCGGCGTCGGGCCCTCCCAAGTTGGGCAGGAGGGACGATAGTGCCGCCGCCGTCTTCACAAGTTTAGGACTTAGGGCCTCGAAGTGAGGTTGGAAGGACCACCGACCGTCCAAGACTAGCCCTAAGTACTTTAATGTTCGTCCGACGTTTATGCGCACGCCTCCGACAACTATGTGCGAGTCAATGGGTGGCGGATTTCTAGGCCCGTGAAAGGCCATGACCTCAGTTTTGATGAGGGCCACTTCCAGACCCAATCTTCTTATCCGACCCACAACTTGGGCCACGCCTGCCGTAGCTAGCACTGACAGGGTGTCATCCGCGTAGCATGTCAGGGCGCAACCATGCAGTAGCGCCCCGCGGAGTACCCAGTTGTAGGCGATGTTCCACAGCAGTGGTCCTAGTACCGACCCCTGTGGGACTCCGTGTGTAATATCCTTCTCGGTCCACCCTGTCTGACTTGGAAAGATGATACGCCGGTCAGAGAGATAGTCCCTGAGTGTGAGGCGCAAGTAGCGCGGGACTTGGTGGTACTCGAGGGCCGCCATTATTGCTTCCCAGGGGATGGAGTTAAAAGCTTTGGTGATGTCTAAAGACACCGCCAAGACCACTTCTCCTCTGGCCACTGCCTCCTCTGCGAGCTTCTTGACGCGTGCAATCGCATCAACTGATGACCGCCCCTTCCTAAACCCGTACTGTTGTTCGTCTAGGTCCGGGAACTCAACTCAACTCAACTCAACTCAACTCAACTCAACTCTACTCAACCCCACTGAAACCCACTGAAACCCACTGAAACCCACTGAAACCCACTGAAACCCACTGAAACCCACTGCAACCCACTGAAACCCACTGAACCCCACTGAAACCCACTGAAACCCACTGAAACCAACTGAAACCCACTGAAACCCACTGAAACCCACTGAAACCCACTGAAACCCACTGAAACCCACTGACACTCACTGAAACCCACTGAAACCCACTGAAACCCACTGAAACCCACTGAAACCCACTGAAACCCACTGAAACCCACTGAAACCAACTGAAACCCACTGAAACCCACTGAAACCTACTGAAACCCACTGAAACCCACTGAAACCCACTGAAACCCACTGAAACCCACTGAAACCCACTGAAACCCACTGAAACCCACTGAAACCCACTGAAACCCACTCACTCAGTGACGGCGTCAAATGAGCGCTTTCATAACCTTAATAAATTTACACCTATCGCCTATCGTTTAACACCTATCACTTAACGCGTTAAGCGATAACGCGTTAAGGTGTTTTATTTAACGCTTAACGCGTTATGTGATAACTTTTTTGGAAGTCGCATAAGAAGTTTCACTTCAATAATATTTGCTGGTGTATCTATTTAAAAGGGAGTGTACGATATCTATGTGTGTGTGTTTGTGTGCGTGTGTGTGTGAGTGTGTAAGTGTGTGTAGGTGTGTGTGTGTGTGAGTGTGATTATGTGAGTGCGTGAGCTTGGGTGTGTAAAAGTTAATTGTGTGGAGTGAGTGTACATATTATGTGGGCTGTATAATGATGTGTGTGACGCATAAGGGTGTGTAAGTGTATGTGTATGAGAAACGCTAGGTTAGGATAAAATTGTGAGCAGTTTTTCTGTTTCATCCATCGATATACTAATGGTTTCATCATTGTCAAGTGTCAATAGCCACTGTGTGAGTTTCTTTTTACATTCCATCTTAGACATTTTAACAATTGAGAGTATTTTATTGACTTTGTTGTATAGTCTACTTGCTCTAAAATTGTAAAAATTTTGCGCAAACGATGTCTTTACAGAATTTGTTTCACAGACCTCATAATATCGCCTAGTATTCGACTTTTTTTTAATTTCCGAGTCAGTAATGAAGTTGTGTTTCTTTAAAATTGTTGCTAATAAATAAAGTTGTCTGATCGTTAATACTTTTGCTTCTTTATAAAGGGTTGTTGTAGAGTATAATAGAGGTTTGAAGAGGTATAATAGAGTTTTGGTTTGACTTTAAGAAGTAATCGTTGGGCTCTTTCAACGTTTAGGACATTAGTTTTGTACGTGCCTCCCCAGGTGGATATACCATATGATAGAATTGATTGGCAAAGAGATTCGTAAACAGTTTTAATTAGTTTCCAGTTAGTAACATGCCTAAGGTTTTTAAAAATATGAATGAGCTTTCTTGTTTCTGAAGTTAAACTTCTTATGCGACTTCCAAAAATGTTATCACATAACGCGTCAAGCGTTAAATGAAGCACCTTAACGCGTTAAGTGATAGGTGTTAAACGATAGGCGATAGGCGTAAATTTGTTAAGGTTATGAAAGCGCTCATGTGACGCCGTCACTGAGTGAGTGGGTTTCAGTGCGTTTCAGTGGGTTTTAGTGCGTTTCGGTGCGTTTCGGTGCGTTTCGGTGCGTTTCGGTGCGTTTCGGTGCGTTTCGGGGCGTTTCGGTGCGTTTCGGTGCGTTTCAGTGCGTTTCAGTGCGTTTCAGTGGGTTTCAGTGGGTTTCAGTGGAGTTGAGTTGAGTTGAGTTGAGTTGAGTTAGTGTGTGTGTGTGTGTGTGTGTGTGTGTGTGTGTGTGTGTGAGTGAGTGAGTGAGGGACCAACCGACCGACCTACCGATCGACTGAGCGAGAATGAAGTTTCACTTCTTCCGCGCGGAGGGACTCCACGCACGCACATTTTTTTTTTGTATAAGATTTGAAATGTGATTTTTGAAAGATAAGTTTTTGTCAATTGTTATGCCTAAATATTATAATGACTCTGCCTTAGATATAATTGGACAGGATGTACAATTTGTGGTTTCTGTATTACAGTTGTGAACGTAAATATTACCGTTATTTTGATTAAATGTCAGATTATGTATTGAAAATTCCATATATTTAGTTTTTGTAGTATTTAAGGTTAATTTATTAATAGCAAGCCAATGAGTTACAATGTTAAAACCCTCCTGGACCGCAACAAAAGTTTCTTCCCATGAGTTACCGAAAAAAGTTAAAGTAGTGTCATCAGCATATGACATTATATGACAGTTTCTAATATTTAGGTCGCAAAGATCGTTTATGTAACAGAGAAAGAGGGTGGGGCCTATAACACTACCTTGGGGGATTCCAATATTTATTGGCCTCTCATCACTCAACGTATTACTAATCCTTACCGACTGGTATCGATCTTTCAAATAGTTTTGGAAGAGTTTTGGAAATAATGTAAATATCAGTAATGTAGACAATTTATTGTACCTTCAATCAGCTCTTGAAGGTGAAGCTAAGTAAGAAATTGTAGGGCTAGATACATCCAAAACATAGTATAGCATAGCCGTAAAAACATTGAAGGAGAGGTATGGCAAACCTAGTGCAATAATTGACTCTCATTATGTAGCCCTATTAGGATCAAAGAGGCTTCAACAAATCAAGTAAAGGACTGTAGGTTCGTGTTTAGTGACATACTAGCAATTCCCTGCGGCTAGGCCCGCTATTATTATTTTTTTCCACCCCATTTAAACCCTTATGCTTAAATTATGGGAGGAATCTGCTGCCCAAATTTCAGCTTTCTAAGTCCAGTGGTTTGGCTAGTGCGTTGATAAATCAGTCAGTCAGTAATGACAAGTAATTTTATAAGTATTGTTACGTGTGGGTGGGTAATTAAATGCCGATTAACGTAAAAGAAGATTTTATTCCACGTACACTCACTCTGTATACACTATACACGCAGTATACACACAAGGCACAGTAGTCCGAGTCGCACAGTACTTCACAGTAGTCCAAAGTCGATGCAAGGGTCGCTGGTACAATTCTCTTCGATCGCTTCCTTAAGATGTTTCCGCTGTCGCTTGTAAACACAAACTGTCTGGACGCCTCCATGCGTCGGCTTATATACCTAAATTAACAGAGGGGTGGAAGCTTCGAGATCATACACGAAAATACCTACTAGTCTAGCGCTTTCGAGCCGATACAATAGCGGCGTGGCCTTCGAGAAAACGAACAATAGGCGGGGTCAGTGAACCGAGAGCGAGCGAGCGGTAGGTACATACATAAGTACTTGGAGGGAACAACTTTCTATTGAGAATTCGAGATCTTTCTACACGGATCGATAGTAGACCTATAGACTAACAATGCATTTTGAGATCATTGCAATTAAGTAATAATTAACGGAGTAATTAACACTTTTATCTCCCGGTCGTAACAGTATGTATAGATAAAGGCATCTGAGAGTACTGAGTTCTTTAGGGGAAGATGTTAACCACAACCACCTTAATTATGATTATAGAGAAATTTCCAGAGGAACTTTTATATGAATAGGGAATGATAATGACTAGAAACGTGAAGACGATTCTATTCATTGTATTAGGGAAATATCTAGAATACATTATATCAGACAGAGAATCTTCGAACAGGTAACAACGTTAATCTCAGAAGGGAAATCAGCTTATAAATATTACCTAAATTAGATTATTAGATTCTTTACATGTTAGATCTGATGAAATTATTAATTAAAATTATTAATAAGAAATGTGCGTGCGCGGAGGGAAGTCAGTCTATCAGTCAGTCTATCAGTCAGTCTATCAGTCAGTCTATCAGTCAGTCTATCAGTCAGTCTATCAGTCAGTCTATCAGTCAGTCTATCAGTCCGTCTATCAGTCAGTCTATCAGTCAGTCTATCAGTCAGTCTATCAGTCAGTCTATCAGTCAGTCTATCAGTCAGTCTATCAGTCAGTCTGTGAGCGCTTTCATAACATTAACGCGCGCGTTAAGTGATAACATTTTTGGAAGTCGCATAAGAAGTTTCACTTCAATAAACAGCGCAGATTCACTTCAGTTAGAAAATATAAGCCTAAATTTTGATTTTAAACAGTTTAACAACTCACAAGCTTATACAAAAATACCAAATGAAACTCCTGACAGGGCCATTGAGCTACCTAAAGTCTATTAGGTGTATGTTCTGTAGACAAGATCACTTTAACGATTAATGCTCAACATATAAAACTATCCAACATGTCTCAAGTAGGAAGCCGTTGTTATATCTGTTTCAGTGTAGGGCGGGCATATGGCTGCCGTTTGACATTTCAAGATTGAGTGTAGGCATTGCTTAAAATTCGGTGCTCACAATAGAGCATTATGTCCCAGTAATTTAGCACAGCAAGTAAAGCCAATGCAGACTGTTAGCACACATTGACATCAGCACTACATCGTTACAAACTTGTTTTGCCAATGTAAGTTATTCTAATTGTCAATCCAAGTTGCTTAAATGTAGAATGTTTCTTGATAGTGGTAGCCAGCGTTCATATACCTATAACACTGGCAATTGCCAAAACATCGTTGAGCTTGCATAATGCTGAGGTAACTACTTTGTCAATATTTACATTTTGTTCAAAAATACCACATCAGATCGAAAGTAGTTTTAAAATTACAACCCTGACTGGTGTTGCCCGGTGTATGTACGAGAACGTAGTATCTTTTATTACAACTGATATTGAACAGAGACTGATGATGGCTCATGTGGTGATAGGTTATTACCCGGTTATTACTAGGTATTCCTAATATAAATTCTATCATTTATTTATGTCATCAGAAGTTATTGATAAATCAGAACCTTTTCTTAGTTCAATCAGATTTTGGCTGGGTATGGTTTGGAAAATTCAATGTAGTTAGTGATTCAACTGACCGTTTTAACTTACTTCCAGTCAAATAGAGTTCATAAATAAATTGAATGAACCTGATCTTCCGTTAAAGTTTGGGACCTTGAATCAATAGGTATCGCAGACTGCCCTAAATTTAGTCGGGATGAAGAAGTTATAAAACAGTTTAATGAAAGTATTCAGTACATAATCAAACGCTATTGTGTTCAATGGCCATGGACTGTCTTTCCCCCTGACCTTCCTAATAATTTAGGTCTAGCCTAGGGTCATCTCAATAGTCTGTTGAAGCGTTTAGATAATTTTCAGATTAAATCTTACGATCAAGTTATCAGGGAACAATTGCAAAGGGAATCATAGAAATAGTATCAGATCCTGTGAAGCCACTAACACATACAGTTCATTATCTCCCTCATCATTGTGTTCAGTCAAGATATTCATAATCAGTTACGACTTGTCTATGAGGCCTCTGCTGAGATAATGGATCATCATAGTTTAAACGAATGCTTATATCGTGATCCTTTAATGTTTGAGTTGACATGTTTACTGATCAAATTTAGAGAACGCCCTATAGGTATTACGGCTGCGGTTGTGTAGGCCTTTTTACAGTTAGGGCTTCAAGAGTTTGATAATGTGCCACGATTCCTCTGGGTTGAAGATATAAATACAGGTCTTCACACAGATAATATAGCACATTTTCGTTTTTGTAGGGTACCATTTAGCGTTATTTAGAGTCCGTTCCTGCGGAATGTAATAATTAGGTAACGCTTAATAAGGTCAAATAACTCTTTTTTAGACAACATAGTGACAGTCGCACAGACCCGATCAGATGCAGGCCTTTATACAACATGTAAACAGTCATTTGATAGTTTGTTCATAAACTTACGTGAATGGAATTCAAATTTAAGGGAGCTAGTAGCATTTATACCAGATACACACATCAAAAGTGTCTAGGGATCAACATATATTTTTGCAATAACTTTTCTCCTGATTGATATTAATTAAAATTTTCTTTAAGGATTCATCAAATAAAGTGTTTTCGTTTGTCACAGTAACGATAAACCAAGTCACCTTTGCATTAATAAAGAAATTTGCCATTTTCCTAATAAAGGGATTTTTGACATTTGAACCACTAACACAAAAGTTCGAAAAAAAGACTGAAATAACAGTTTTCTTTAAAATTTTATTGGGTAACTTAAACAATTAATAATCCGTGTTTCTACCGCGAACACTAACAACACAAGAACATCGGTTTGGCATACTCAAAATGAGTTCATCCAAATCACGCTGTGGAATGGCCGCCCATGTTCGTTGCAACAACAAAAAAAGGTCTTCTTGCGACTGGATACCCTCCATATTCGGCAGAGCTCTTCTCTGTAGCATATCCCATGCATGCTCAATCGGGTTCAAGTCTGGCGACTGAGCAGGCCAGGGCAGGACATTGATGTTAGCTGCGGCGAGAGTCTGTCTTACAACTCTTGCGGTGTGCGGTCGTGCATTATCATGCATTAACTGAAATAAGGGACCGATTTGCACTTGTAGAGGAACGATGACGTCTGATACAATCGTCTCAGCATAAATTTGAGCGTTGAGGTTGCCTCTGATCCAAATCAACTCAGTTCTTCCGCCGATCCAAATACCCGCCCATACCATGATGGTTCCACCACTATAAGGATGGACTTCCTGGCAGGATTTTAATCGCTGTTGGCGTCCAGGGGTTCTCCAGTGTCGTATACGTCTTGTATCCGGTCTCATACCAAAACGAGACTCATCAGAAAAGCACACGAAACGCCATTGTTCTTCTGCCCAATTTCTGTGTTCAAGAGCCCATTGATATCGAATCCTACGATTGTGCATTGCTATAGGTGGTACCCGTAGCGGTCTTCGGGAATGAAGGTTCACTTCATGCAAGCGGTTTCTGACTGTTTGGTCGCTAATTAAGTTCCCTGAAGAGTGATGAAGCCTCACGGCTAACATCATGGCAGTTATTGTTGGAGCTCTTCGAGTTAAGATTTGAATATATCGGTCTTGTCTCCGTGGGGTGCAGCGATACCGTCCTCCATGGCGCTCAGCCACGGTACCAGTGCTTCGGTAACGTGTCCAAAGTCGACTGATAACACTCTGACTTGTATTCAGAGCTAAAGCCACAGTACGTTGCCGGGAACCAGCTTCTATCATTCCCACGGCTCTGAGCATTTCTTCCCTGCTTAAATGACGTCGCCGCTCCATAATAACGTTGGTTTTAATCAGTAGTAGGGAAACAGTAGCACTAATAATGTCTTCAATGCGTTGTATGTTTTTATAGGGAAAATATTGACAGCTGATTTTCATCTTTTACTCGAATTTGATTCACAGTTCCTGATTCAAATTATGAAATGCACCAAAAAGGATCCATATAAATTTATAAAATCATAAATTTATTACAAAGCCACATCTCAATCTCAAGAAATCCGCTTAAAAATGCTTGATCCCTAGACACTTTTGATGTGTGTACATTCCGAGCAATAGTAATACTAATATTAGAATCAGAAAGTAAATATATTATCATGGAAAATAGATACTAATCAACTTTGTTTAAAATTTGATTGTGATTGTTTAGAGACTGTCAATTCAAAGCGCAATATATTAAAAACCGCGGCTTCGGTCGGGCTTTGCAGTTCCTAAACTATTTTTACAAAAAATATGGAACCTGAGTATACTGTATTACCGTATACTAAATAAAGTGGGACGACAAATTAAGTGACGGGCTACCAGTTCAGATAGCGTTGAACTTATAGTTTCTAACGTGTCTTGTATTAATGTTGAACAGTATTACGCGACTAATCTCTATAGACAGTTTCTATGTAGTGTATATCAGTATGAGTTGCATTATTTCACAGATATCTACTTCTAAAGACGCTTATGCAGATTACTGCAAATGATGAGGATGCTGATTAATGGTCTATTTACGCAATTTGGTACAAACTAATTGTGTTCTTAGTTTCGTTATTGGAAATTCTAGACTGATACCCCTGAGATAATTTACAGATTCCTAGATTAGAATTGCTGGGAGTATTCATTGGTTGCAGGCTTATCAGCTACGTTGTAAAGTTTTTGCGCCTAAAAGTGAACGCACTATTCTTATGAACTAACAGTCAAATAGTTATTAATTGCTATATATCGGAAAAGCTTCTTCTACCATTTGTCTTATGTCTAATATAAATTAAAACAAAATAAGGCCATAAATGTTCAATATGTGCCAACAAAACTTAACCCCGCGGAAGTAGGTACTAGTACAGACAAAATGACTCCTATGATAGATGACACTGACTTCTTATCAAGTGATTTAGAGCAATTGCCCAAGTTTCGTTTTACAGATTCGTTACAGTCGGAGACCTCTTTAAGTGGGGAGGGTCTGTTGAAAACAGTAATGAATAGTGTAAGCTTATCAAAGTCAGAGAATATCGAATCAGTAATTATAGACAATCAGGATTCTAAAAATAACAATGTAAAAAGGATATTAAAGTCAGTAAGTAAGTTCAGGTCAAGTTTCTGGTACTTCAACTAATTTATCAAGATATCTTCATTTGTATAACGATCAGGATTGATTAATTACGAGTAGAGTTTAAGAATGCAGATTTAACAGACAATAAAAAAATGAACCCATTTTTCTTTCATAAAATTCATTTATTTATAATTTGGTGTCTGTAGCACTAAATTATCACTGGCTTACAGGTTAAAAACTATCATGTAGGTGTTTCGCATGCTTTAGCCCTTTTGAGACATTTAGACATGTAATAGAAAACAGCGTGCGTTGCAAATTAATATTAGAATTTGCTCCTTAGTTTGGAGGTTTATGAACGATTGATTGGGTTAGTCAAAAACAGTATGAAGAGAACTTTAGACCAATATTCATTTAACCATAACCAGTAGTGGCTATTCTAAATACCAAACCCCTAACAACAGTAGGCGCTGAGTTGGACCATGTTTTAGTCCCAGCAGATTTCTTACCAGTGACAACTCAGTTATCAGATAGTGTTCTATTAGTCTACTACATTAACTAAATCTAGTATAATAGATGGATTCGTGAAGCGTGGGCAAATTATTTTATCAGGATTTACGAAGATGTTAAGAAATCTGCTGGGACTAAAACATGGTCCAACTCAGCGCCTACTGTTGTTAGAACAGTAGGCGCTGAGTTGGACCATGTTTTAGTCCCAGCAGATTTCTTACCAGTGACAACTCAGTTATCAGATAGTGTTCTATTAGTCTACTACATTAACTAAATCTAGTCTAATAGATGGATTCGTGAAGCGTGGGCAAATTATTTTATCAGGATTTACGAAGATGTTTCCTAATCAATACTTGAACAGTCTTCGTGAACGAAGTAACCAAACATTAACAACCAAGGGTTATTGTTGATAGAGCACCAATATTAGCAGTCAGTTCAATTAAAATCAGATGCTAGTAGGGCACACTGGAAGGTTGGTAGAATAGTAGTCAGTTAAGGGTTCGGATGGACAGATCAGAGTAGCATCATTAAAATCAGATTTAATAATAAAAATCAATTCAGTTAAATTTAATTTGTATTTTTTCTTCTCTCGGCGGGAGTGTCGCGAATGCGAGGTAGTTTTAGATTGACTGTCGCGAATTGGAGGTGCTTTGATATGTTGTCGCGAATGTGAGGTAGATTTAGATTTATTTATTTTGTGTACCGACAATGACGGTACCGCCCGCCGCCGCTATAAAAGCGTGCGCAGGCACAATTTTCGGACTTGTAGTGAACCAGCTGGCAGAGAAGCAACATCAGTTAGTGAGCTTGATTTATTTCTGTGCATTATTATCAGATTTTATTATTGTGTGGCATTTATAGGTGTAATAATATCCAATGCGTCTGACTGTTTGCGGACAGTAATCAGATTGGTTTATCAGACCAGTATTATTATCAGAATCAGTTCTGTTGAGCGTGGATCGGAGTGGCTATAGGGGAGGTATACGGAGGCCACTTTTGGGGGAACAGCCCCGTGTGTGTGTGTGTAAAATCAGTGTATCAGTTACTCAGTCAGCGTATCATACAATCAGTGTATCAGTCAACAGACTATCAATGTATCACATTAATACTTGCCCTGCGGTGGGGGTATTAATACGTCTCATTAGTATCGTATGAATCAGCTCAGATATTCGTAGGGTTGCCAACCATACTTTATAATAACGTATCCTACTTTATTTTTGGTAATTATACTTTATACTTTTGAATACAAATAAAGTATGTGAAAATACTTTATTTTCAACCTTTACTGTGACGCGTAAAATAAAATACCAACTCATTATGGGTACTTAACTATTTAACGGTACACTGTACCGTTAAATAGTTAAGTAAGAGTTTTTTCAGTAATGAATCTAAAGTGGCGAGAATAGAGCGTCAATAAATTTAATTAAAAAGGAATTGTTTATTTATTTAAATATTAACTGTCAAACCAGCTTTGAATCATTTAAAGATAACAAAAAATTGTAAGCATGTGCTAAAAGCACACAAAAATACGTTTTTAAAGCAATAAAAACATAAAATTTGAAAAATACTTTTTTTCTTCCAAATACTTTATTTTTTTCCTATCCAAACCATTTTATACGTTTTTTTTTGTCAAAAAAAGTTGGCAACCCTAGATATTCGTCATATAATCAGGTAATCGTTTTGCATTTGGCGACAGCAAGTCCTGGCTTACAATGGTTGCAATGTTATTGATTATGTTTCTTTAAAGGATATATTTGAATTTTGTTTCAGATTATTGTTTTTAACACGCTTTTATTAGCTTCAGGTGTATGTATGTCCCGCGGCTTTGCCCGCAGTCAGTATTTTTGATGAGCTCAAGCAATGTTAACGTCATTGCCAAGCAAGGAAGTGGTCCACCGTAAGGCGCTAGTTTAAACCTCCCCCTGGGGTGAGCCAAGGCCTTGAGGCCCAAGGCTTGATTCAACTTAAGCCATTCCTTTTTTTAACGTGGGGAAATCCACATGGTATGGGCACCATCACGGGAGTGACAGTGTGACATGTGTGGATTCAGTATGACTCCTACTGACTCAAAGTCAGTAGGAGTCATACTGAATCCACACTGACCCTTCGGTGTCCAAATTCCGCTATGTTGATGGGCACCGGAAACGTATCTATCTGTATACAATTTCGAGTCCCACCAACGGCCGTCCAGCCCATCATCTTCCGTGGGTGTAAGTAAAGCCCACGGACCTGCCTGTCGCTATAACAGGCCCGCAGAATCTCATCAGGTGCATGCCGGAATATTTTAGCACGCCATTTTAGCGAGAGTGAAATATAGCGGTGCACAGGCAGCAGTTCCCCCGTGCCTGCTGTCTGCACGTTCTCGATACGGGGGCATAAGGTTGGCGTTGGTCCGCCTTCTCCTTCGGAGTCGCTGGACGTTCGGGGTGTGGGCCCTTAGAACGTCCATTGAGTACGACGGCGACTCCGAGGAGGAAAGTGGCGGGGTTGCGACCCCCCGTCCCCGTGAGCACCGTGTCAGGTTCCCGGGGGCTACAATGCGCCCCTCGGCGGCGGGTTCAAAGGCAAGGCACTGGGGCCCTGGAGCAAATCACACCGGCGAGCCCTGGGGTCCCCTCTCATGTGCCGATGTGACAGCAGCGGGGGTTTTAGTGGGTAAGAAACCCATATACCCCGGTAGAGCCCTACAGCTCCCGGGAACCTTTTGAAGGTTTAACCGCATCAAAAAATAAAATGGTCCGCCTTCTGCGCCCGGGCCTCTTCCTGCGTTGCGAATCTCTGAGATCACTCTCCTTTATCCGCTCTGTTACATGAAGCTCGAGCAGCCCTTTTCCCTTCAAAACCTCAAACCTTTAAAGGTCCAAAATGTTCACTGGGACGGGATTCGCAACCTCGCCGCCCTCCGAGTCACCGCCGCCGTACTCGATGAACGTCTAAGGTCCAGATCCCAAACATCCAGCGACCCCTAAGAGCTAAGAGTAACTGGAGCCATTCGACCCAGTTCGACCAAAATGCAGCCTTCAGTGTCTCGTCCCTGCAACTTTTTGATTTGAGAACCATACGCTTACAGAAAAATTGGCATGTTCGTAGCCAGTTATAACAATAATAATATCTTGGGACAATCCACACACGGTCATCCGATCCCAAACTAGGCAGAACCTGTACTATGGAAACCAGACAACTGATACTAATACTGACATACTATTTTTTTGTAAATACATACATAAATAGATAAACAACACCCAGACACTTGGCGGGAATCGAACCCACGACCCATCGGTTAGCAGGCAGGGTGACTGACCACTAGACCAACGGGCCCGTTATTATCACTGTTCGCAAACGATAACTTGGTTAAGAAACGTCATTCCTTAGATGGGTGACCGTTAAGGTATCATTTGAGCTGAGCATTTTTGTAGTTCGGAGGGTACGTAAAAAGTCAGGCCAAGTTGTCAGCTAGACAGCAGTCGATAAGCCAGGTCAGATGCCTAAGGGTAGGTTGAACTTTTAATTAAACTTTGAGCTTGACTCCTGTGTGTCAGCTGAAAGGTGAATTAATGAATTAGGATGCTGACCTCTTAAAACACCACAGACTTTTGAAATTTTCTAATGTTCTTGTATACGTTAGCGAAACTCTCCATACGTATAACTCATGCTTTTGGGCTTCCCTCTCTTTTTTTATGAATTTGCCAGTAACCAAACAACTCTACCATATCGCCAACATTTTCAAGGTCAGTGAAGTTAATAAGTAACGTACCTATGTATGTAGATAAAAACACACTCCTAACTTTCTCGCACTTCGTTACTTCAATTTTGACTTAAGGTTGGCCATCCGAATGGCGATACTTGGATTCGTCATAATAATATGATGTCCACGGTTAAAGAGCACATCAGATAACTACTGCCTATGTCTATACTAAAGATATAGGCAGTAGTTATAATCTGCAACGTATTCTGTATAGACTGAGTATATCGCAGAGGGCCTTAGACCATTTGAACTTGACACGTCATTGTCACGTTCTTGTAACAGACAGAACCCCAGTAGCGTAGCGTGTTGCGGCAAGATGGTGCTCACGTTGACAGGGAGTACTATGAACTGAAGTGCGCGGAAAGAGCCTCTTCAAATGGCAAAATAATATATTCAGTTCAACGGGCGAAGCCTGGCCAACAGTCTTAAATATTTTGGTGATTGACCACTCCTTTCACTAAGACATGAAACTGACCGTGGCGCTTTCGATCATAACTGAGTTAAGCTTCACACTCGCCACTATTTCCAAGGAACCGATAAGTAGGTAGCTAAGCGATAGGTATCTACACAGTGTGTACCGCTGCGCAAAACAGAAGGTGCTCGTCCTTGTGAGGATATGTTACAGACGCAAGCTTCACTGTAGCGTTCCCAATCGCATATAACTTACAATTTCCTTACGTGGTTACTTACTTTCTTTAAATCGAGATGCAGCAGTAACTAACTGAGACTGGGAGCTATTCAAAAAAAGAACAATTTATTTTATTAAAAATTTAAAGCAATAACTATCGATTTAAGTTGTAGAAGTAGGTACCTACCTCGTAATGTACCGGTATATCGTAATAGTACTATAAAAAGCAAAATAACAATGAAAAAAAACTGAGTTTATCCGGGATCGAACCCGGAAACACAAAAATACGAGAAGACCGTTCAACCGCTACGCTGTATCAGCCGTTAGGCTACATCTTGAAATTCCCTTCATTGTGTAGCATTTGACGGGCCCGTTGGTCTAGTGGTCAGACACCCTGCCTGCTAATCGATGGGTCGTGGGTTCGATTCCCGCCAAGTGTCTGGGTGTTGTTTATCTATTTAAGTATGTATTTACAAAAAAAAAGTATATAAGTATTAGTATCAGTTGTCTGGTTTCCATAGTACAGGCTCTGCCTAGTTTGGGATCGGATGACCGTGTGTGGATTGTCCCAAGATATTTATTATTTATTATCATGTAGCATTATAGATAGTTACTGCTTAGCTCCATATGTTAATATATCTCAATGATTTTAATTTTGGAGTTTAAATCCACAATTAGTCTGTTATATTGTAACAATTACTCTAGTTTTTTTACAATTTCGCGGAAAAATGAAGAAGAAGTGCTTATTACAATATTGCTCATTCCCTGTAACAAATAGCTTGATATTACTTATATTAAAGTCTGACCAGGTCTATAGTAAACATGTCCGTTAAATATCAACTAAGTCTGTTGAACAGTTTTGGCACAAATCTTCAACACAGAATAATTTCGTGGCAAATTGTAATAGAAAAAGTACATATTTCGACACTGCTCATTCCCCGTCACAAATAGCGAGATAATTTATATCCTATAATTTTTCTAGGTTATCAATAAATATTTTTGGCAAATAGCAACTAAATCTGTTCAGCGGTTTTGACGTCAAGTCTCCACAAAGCCACAGACATACAGACAGACAAAAATTCTAAAAATCATATATTCGAAATCAGTATCGTTCCTAGAACATGTTACAACTAAAATTTTCAAAAAATATTCAATGTACAGTTTTTACTTTTCTACGATTTTATTATATGTATAGATGTATAGATAATGGTAATGGAATCTTCTCACTGGATCAATATTTTTTTGTTGCAGATGCTTAAGCGAGTCCATTTTATTTGTCATTGGTATTCATGTTATCTTTTAATTCTAATTGTATGCGGTACAAGTTTGTTTAACCTTCAATATTTGTATTCGAACTACTCCGAGGGTAAACTGAAGCACGCATACTTAGAAAATACCACATTTGCTCTGGCGGTCTACTTCGCTTACCCACGTGACGCTACCACAAATCGCAACAGTTACATTACTTTAATGATTTTTTCCTGGTAAGTAAGTGATTCAAACTGTAGATTGTACAGGATATTATTATTTTTTTTCGTCGCCAGTAGGCATTACGTAAGCAAAATAATATATTATTACGAGAGTCAGTGCCAACCACACCGTAATACGGCAATGATCAGGCAACCTTTAGCTACTTAGCGACAGAATATTTGAATTAAATGCACTGGTACCAGAAGTGTTAAGTAACTACTAGAACTAGAGAACCATCCAAGAATCGCACAATCGATGTACACCACCGGTTGACGAAACTACTTTACTGCAGCTCGGCCAGGTTGCCAATGTTTGAGTATTCGACAGTCTTATAAACCTCTTATTAGTCCGGTCAATTTACCCCAAAAAATGAGAGTGAAGTTACATAAAGTCCCAACAATCTGAATTTCAGTGAAATTGTTCAAAATATAATTACAAACAATGTCTAGAAGTTCCCCATCATTAACCTGTAAGGAAAAAAAAATATTCAAGGTCAAAGGTCAACAAAATGAGTTTTTCGCGATTTTCAGCAAAACGGTAAGTTTTATCATAAAAGTACCTCAGACAAAAATTGTAGATCATAAAATTATCTATAAAAAATGTATCAATACTTTTTTTCTTACGAGCCACCGTTTCTGAGATATAACGATTCAAAAAGTTATAAAAGTTGTTATCGTCATAATATGCATGAGTACGCCACGTATATACATCTAGAGTTGTAAAATAAAAAAACAAGTTCAATTAGCTTGTCTTCCTCCAACCTCAGTTGCTGCTCACCAACATCTTTTTCGAGTATATTACCAAGTTCAAGTGTGGCTTGGTTATCAGCTAGACCCTACAGACTGGGGTTGGAAGTTGGTCAACAATATTGTTACGTGCGGGTGGGTAATTAAATGCCGATTAACGTAATGAAGATTTTATTACACGTACACTCACAATGTATACACACAAGGCACAGTATACACACAAGGCACAGTAGTCCGAGTCGCACAGTACTTCACAGTAGTCCAAAGTCTTCGCAAGGGTCGCTGGTACAATTCTCTTCGATCGCTTTCTTAAGATGTTTCCGCTGTCGCTTGTTAACACAAACTGTCTGGGCGCCTCTATGCGTCGGCTTATATACCTAAATTAACAGCGGGGTGGAAACTTCTAGATCATTCACGTATATACCTACTTCTAGTGTTTTCGCGAAATACAATAGCGGCGTGGCCTTCAAGAATAAACTAACAATAGGCGGGGGCAGTGACCCGTGAGCGAGCGAGCGGTAGGTACTTACACAAGTACTAGGGAACTACTTTCTATTGAAAATTCGAGATCTTTCGGTACGGTTCGATAGAAGACCTATTGACTAACAATGCGTTTTGAGATCATTGCAATTAAGTAATAATTAACGGAGTAATTAACACTTTTATGTCCCGGTCGTAACAATATATTAGAGCCAGTTCAAACTTTACTTCCACCTGCGCCGGAAAAAATGCTGAACACTATTTTTTGCAACTGCAAAAAGGGATGCAGTGCTAAATGTGGTTGCAAAAAAGTCGGACTGTCTTGTTCTTTGGCATGCACAAATTGTCAAGGCCGGTCGTGCTCTAATATTGAATCACAAACAATGGAGGATTCGTTTGACTCCGACGAAGTATCATGCGATACATCGCTATTGACGCAATTTACTTGCATCCAAAATGAAGATGAAGAAGAAGCAGGAGAAGAAGAACAAGAAGAAGAACATGAATTTGAAACTTACGAATAAGACGAATAAACTTCAACACTTTTTTTTAATTTACATCGCTTTTATCTTTACCAATCTTTGAAAATTTCCGTTATGATGCAATAGTTTTACATTAAACAGGATCACAACTGACCCGTGGAGTAGGCCTAATGGGGAAACCACGTTAAAAAAACGCGCTAAGTACACTACCTCATAGGTGACGTGGAAACGTGTGCATATTATGACGATAACAACTTTTATAACATTTTGAATCGTTATATCTCAGAAACGGTGGCTCGTAAGAAAAAAAGTATTGATACATTTTTTATAGATAATTTTATGATCTACAATTTTTGTCTGAGGTACTTTTATGATAAAACTTACCGTTTTGCTGAAAATCGCGAAAAACTCATTTTTTTTACCTTTGACCTTGAATAAAAATTTTTCCTTACAGGGGAATGATGGGGAACTTCTAGACATTGTTTATAATTATGTTTTGAACAATTTCACAGAAATTCAGCTTGTTGGGACTTTATGTAACTTCGAATGTCTAAATTGACCGGACTATATCTCTGGTTCTCGTATTGTTACTCATGTGCCTTTCAGGGACCTTCAACTACTCGTGTTATACTTACCTATTATTTACTAATTCACAGGTATACCTCGTTCGTGTGCATATTAATTGTTATGATAGGCGACCTAGCTCTATCAGTTATGGTATTCCACATATGGGGCCATTTCAAAATTCTCCTGCATTATCTTGACTCATTTCCTAAACCAAAAGCAGAGACACAATTAACTTGTAACGTTACGCGTGTGTACGCGCCTTAAAATATTAAACCGTTATAGTACTATATAGCTATAACCATACTATATGCGCCACGGCGAGCCATTTCGCCGCGAGCTCGCCAGTGCTTGTCTCACGATTGTGGAGTGCGCACGTATGTTACTATTTCAATAAGTAAAACCTTGTAAATTCAATTTGTGCTCTAAAACTACTTACGGGTGAGTGTGCTTGCTATCTGTCTTCTATCTATCTGTTCTCTTTCCTGTTTCTAGGCACTTTGTATTATCAACGGTCCTAAACCGTTGATAAAAGCATTTGGCGGTCAACGTACGCAAATTTGAATACTATAACGGAACCTGTAACCGACGCTGTCCCTACTATTCTACAATATCATCTTTCTTGTATTTCTCTGTCCTTATTCTGCCTTATACTGTAATCTTACTGTTTCTTCTTTATCTGTCCGACCGATTAATGTAGCATAACCGTCTGCCAAGACCCTCGACTGGACTGAATAGGCTGAGGTGTCTTCTGTGGTCGGCGGACGGTTATGACACACGGGCTGGACCTGACGGTGTCTTTCCGTGGGTTCCAGGGTCCTACCTACGAGGTCCTACCTACGAGGTCCTACTTACGAGGTCCTACCTACGAGGTCCTACCGACGAGGTCCTACCTACGAGGTCCTATCTACGAGGTCCTATCTACGAGGTCCTACCTACGAGTTCCACTACGAACTCCCTTGCACGAGGCGTCGGACGCAAGCTGCTGTCGACCCCTACCGGTCGAGCTTGAGGACGGCTGCTGAGCCTGTCCACTGCCGGACCAGCTGCTAAGCTGGTCGACCTTGGAACTGCTGCGCCGTGCTGCGCCTGGTGCTGTCGCGCCGTGCCGTCACCGTGCTGCTTCTGCTACGACGACTCTGATAAGTTCACCTCACTTAGAAGGGGAACCTGACCGATTCTCAGTGCGCGTACCTCGGAAAAACCGTTAGCCTACTCACGACCCTTGCTCTCTAGCCTGTGCCTTCTTTGTAAATATAATTCTTTATTCTTAGTTCTTGTTTTCTTTATTTCGTAGGGGCACTATCCCCGCTACGCGACAGTGGCGCCTTAACGCGGTTATAACGGTTTTTCCTTCACATTTCTTTCTTTCCTTCTTTCTGTATTACTTCTGCTATCACTGAGTTCGCGGTCAGGTTTCGTCGCGGGTTTTTGGTGACGGTTCTTTTTGTACTTTCTTTTGTGTATTGTAACGGTCGCGGACAATTTTTTTCTTTTACACCTTGTACGGCTAGCACAACCACCCCGTAGTAGTTTCTTTTGTAGCAGTATCTCTATAATCTGGTTCCCCGTATGGTTCCCGGGTTAGAATAGGACCATCCCATCACATCCAGTGGGTCCCGTAAGAGGCGGTTGATGGAAAAAGTAGTACCACCATACCAACTTATTATCATCTCGTGTGCTACACTTACTACACATACATCTTACACTTATTACTACACAGTGTAATAGATTTGTAGTAAATCTACGTGCGTACTTGCGCTGGCAAGCGTACATATTTTTTTATTTTTTTTATTATTTTCTGTTACACTAAACTACCTTCAACTAAATTATAACTTAATAACTTTTAAATAAACTTTAGCGTCCTATATCTATATATCCTATCTAAGTATTTATTAAATTTAAACTATAAAAACTATGGACGGTTAACTTTAAACTTATTCATCTTGCATTTTTAATCACAATAATGGAATCTAATCCAATAATGTACACTCTCGTAAATAAACACAAACTATTGTATGTACTATTAATACGAGACGTAGAACCTATTTCTACAGTCCTTCTAAATACGTAACACTTTTACAAACTTTACTTTTTTTGTTGACATGCAAACATGTAACTAAAATTCATTTTTATTTTTTACTTGCTTTACCTAAAGCCTTTACTGACTCTTTCTTCTTGGGTACTATTCTTTTTATTCTTCTGGAGCGGGCGTTATGAACTCCAACTACAAAAATAAGCCTAACATAACACACTTTTCTTGAACAGCGGGTCACGACTGAGAAAGCCTACGTGGAAAACTTCTCTTTCCTCTTTTACATTCTTTGGGGTTATTTATCTTACTAACAGTGTGTTCGTACCACTTAAAAAGTACGGTAGCGGCGGTCACTACTCAAATAAGCCATTGGCCATTGGATTTATTTATATATATTTTGGGTTTTCTCTGGGGATACTATCTTATACCAATGAAGAAGGTTTCATTAAATATTTCTATAAAAAAAAATAAAAATATATACTTAGCTACTAAACAAAATTAAATTTAACTTTTCTAAAATTATTACTATCTTTTGTTCAAAATAAATAACGTAACATTTAATTTACTTGACATTAAAATATAACTTACCACTGAATTTAACTAAACACTTAACACTAAACAAATAAACTACCAAACATAACCTTATATTTACTATATTATTTAACTAAACTTGGCACTATAATTAACTTATATACACGTAATCATCATAATCTTTCATCATTAGCAACCGATAGATGTTCGCTGCTGAGCGGAGGCCTCCCCCTTAGAAGGGAGGGGTTGCCATACATGTAATAAAACAACCTAAACGTTTTATTAATTTTATTCCACTACATAATTATACTACACTATATTAAGCTACTTAGCTACATAACTTTATACTTACCCTAGCTATATGATTTGAACCGTTGAGCCTAAGTCCAACGCGGGTTCGATTCCTATGCAATGCACACTTACATATTTTTCTTAATAATTTTTTTTTTTTTTTTATTTTAAAATATACTACATCATTACACTAATCTCTATTACATTATCTAACTATAACTACTATTTACATACAACACTAGTAATGACACCCTGCGTTGTCTATCATAATTTTAATTTATTTACAATCTTATTGCTTTTATAACACCTATAGCTAGTCTAGACTCCTACCCTATTCATGGACACTGATTCCATGATGGCGTCCATTTCTATCCCTTAATCCTACCCTAGCGTGTATCCTTGCTGCCCGGGAATGCTTCACATTCACCGGATGGACACAACGCTATCCTTAAGGTCCTACCGGACAGACGGTGCCCTACACACCGCTCTTCGGTAGTCACTTATCCTTTCCTTGTTAAGCTGTTGGCAGATGGTGCCCTACACACTATCCCAGCAGTCATTAATATATAGTTTGGCTGACGTCGCCTACTCGTCGTCTGGTCGAATTTCAGGCTAAACCTGAGTCCTTGATGTATGTCCTTGCTGCCCAGGAACGCTACTACGTGACTGGATGGGCATACATCCTTGTATTGTCCTGCAACGGTGTCTACCCACCGCTATGCCGGTCAATTTCCCTACATACCTAAACTAGACTAGACTACAACTACACAATATTACATTACATTACCCTGCTACCATAACCAACACCCCTCTCAGAGTATTGTAATCACTACATTACAATATTCCTTACTTCCTGTCTTGAGTCTACATTGCTCTAAATAAATGTACACTCTGTCTGTTAGGGTCTAAGGTCATGTAAGGACCGAAGACTGAATGAATGGTTGATGAACGATGAGTGAGTGAATGGGTTGGAATAAATGCTAAGTTAGTTAGTAGAGAGGTAGACGGATTTTGCTTCATCTAGGCAAAATCCTACACTATTTCCCGGGGTACTGTAACGTTACGCGTGTGTACGCGCCTTAAAATATTAAACCGTTATAGTACTATATAGCTATAACCATACTATATGCGCCACGGCGAGCCATTTCGCCGCGAGCTCGCCAGTGCTTGTCTCACGATTGTGGAGTGCGCACGTATGTTACTATTTCAATAAGTAAAACCTTGTAAATTCAATTTGTGCTCTAAAACTACTTACGGGTGAGTGTGCTTGCTATCTGTCTTCTATCTATCTGTTCTCTTTCCTGTTTCTAGGCACTTTGTATTATCAACGGTCCTAAACCGTTGATAAAAGCATTTGGCGGTCAACGTACGCAAATTTGAATACTATAACGGAACCTGTAACCGACGCTATCCCTACTATTCTACAATATCATCTTTCTTGTATTTCTCTGTCCTTATTCTGCCTTATACTGTAATCTTACTGTTTCTTCTTTATCTGTCCGACCGATTAATGTAGCATAACCGTCTGCCAAGACCCTCGACTGGACTGAATAGGCTGAGGTGTCTTCTGTGGTCGGCGGACGGTTATGACACACGGGCTGGACCTGACGGTGTCTTTCCGTGGGTTCCAGGGTCCTACCTACGAGGTCCTACCTACGAGGTCCTACTTACGAGGTCCTACCTACGAGGTCCTACCGACGAGGTCCTACCTACGAGGTCCTATCTACGAGGTCCTATCTACGAGGTCCTACCTACGAGTTCCACTACGAACTCCCTTGCACGAGGCGTCGGACGCAAGCTGCTGTCGACCCCTACCGGTCGAGCTTGAGGACGGCTGCTGAGCCTGTCCACTGCCGGACCAGCTGCTAAGCTGGTCGACCTTGGAACTGCTGCGCCGTGCTGCGCCTGGTGCTGTCGCGCCGTGCCGTCACCGTGCTGCTTCTGCTACGACGACTCTGATAAGTTCACCTCACTTAGAAGGGGAACCTGACCGATTCTCAGTGCGCGTACCTCGGAAAAACCGTTAGCCTACTCACGACCCTTGCTCTCTAGCCTGTGCCTTCTTTGTAAATATAATTCTTTATTCTTAGTTCTTGTTTTCTTTATTTCGTAGGGGCACTATCCCCGCTACGCGACAAACTAAAAGATACGCCCGAGATATGTATTCTCGTGAGGAATTGAAGGAAGTGTCTGCTAAATTGAAACATTGTGTCGATTACCATCTCTCAATTATCAAGTAAGTATAGGGAGAATCTCCCTCCATCATCATCGAGACCATTTCCCCGGGAGATGGTTGGAAATCATAATCGTTTAGTTATAAACAATTAAATTAAAATACAATTAAATGTAAATATCCGTAGACAATCTACACATGGTCGTCTGGTTTCTAACTAGGCAGAGCCTGTATATAGGGGCGTATTTACTCTAGGGCCAAAAGGGCGGCGCAAGCCGCACCTCGCTTATCTATGTGCGTCTTTTGTTTTTGATTTTATATGCCTGAAGAATGAAAAAACCTACATGATTAACAAAAACTAAAACTCATTTGGTTGAACTAGTCGGAGATTGGGGATGTTTCACTTTCAACGTTGATGCACGTATCGGTTTTGTACATATCCAGCGAGAGACGGAAAGGCGCGGGGCGGAGCGGGCAACGGCGTTGGTGACCATTTGTTGACCATACCATGTGGTGAGATTAGACCTGTGTCGATCGATCATTTGTCGTGACCCGGGTCGATCACGACCCATTCGCATGGTGATCGGGTTATAAAGATTCAATCATATCGATCATTTGGGTCGCAGTTCGTCATGACCGTAGACAGAATATAATACAGACATATACCAAGCGTGCCGCCGATAAGGACAGAAAAATAAGCACATACTAAATTTAGAGTTGCCACGTAAGGGAAATTTTACCCTTTGTGTAAAGCAAATATGGAGGTTGTTGTAAATTATATTTTCTTTCCTAACCAAAAACCACTTTTTTGACACAACATTTACTTTTCTTACATTATATCGTCTTAATCTATGACAGTCTGCAAAAAGTACGAAAGTGATTGTTATAATAATGTCCTCCTAGCCCAAACGACCACAGCGGCCAATCTTTCACAAGATCAGCCATGTACGCAGGAGATATTATAGTGCACAAGTGCTTGCGTAGACACAAGTGCACTCTCTCTTCCTTTATATAATAGGTACCTCTCATAATGCAATGGTACGGAAGACCGACACGACTGGGGAGAAGTTAAGCGCAGGACCGACTTTTTACATGCCCATCCGACGCATGTGTGGCGTATCTCGGATCACGGTTTAGGAACGCCAAAGGGGCTGTCAAAAAGATGACAGCGCGCTAGTATCTATGGCAGAGACATGTTTAATTATTACGATTACTCCACTGTATTATAAGTTGTTCTCTCTCAATTTGATTATAAGTGTTTATTACCAAAGCTCGGTGTTTTAATTTGACGGACAGGAGTCGGGCATACGTCCTATCGCAAATCCCGACACATGGATCATCTTACTTTACAGACAATCAGGTCATCGGCCTGCATTGTCCTAGCCAGTAAGGAACAACTACTCAAATTTGTTGCCCTTCGCAGGATTCGAACCCACGACGGAGGCTACAAAGTTAATGTAACTAAATATCATATATGCTGTAGCTAAGGTCTATTCCACATTGTTCACCTGGGTGATATCACGTGGTGATTAAAGTGGCTAAGAGCTGTAGATAATTATTAGCCTCATACAAAAAAATTAAGAGATTAAATCAATAATATGCTATTTACCAGAGAGGTAGGCAAAAATTGGCTTTCTTATTACTTAATATAATACATATTATGGCCATTTACTGGGTAAGTTTTAGTAAATTTCTCCAATATACAAATCTATAGTACTAGTATCTTGGGACAATCTACGCTTGACCAATGACCACCTGATCTCAATCTACGCAGATCCTTTAGTAAGGTAACCAGATAAATGATTACAAATACTTGTAAACTGTATAAATACATATTTATTGAAATTAAACTACTTTTACGGATTTTATCGCGGTTTATTTATTGATTTTACTATCCCGACGTTTCGAATGCTTTGCAGCACCCATGGTCACGGGAGGACTGAGATGTTGAACGTCCTTACCGACAGTAGCCAACTGTGTTGGGTGATGGTGAGACTCACCATTCAAGTACCTATCTGTAGTGCCATATACCTCTACAAGATGCAGGAGTTTATAAACTCGATTGTGACTGTGGGCTCTCCTACATTGGGCAAACAAAGCGTGCAATAAAAACTCGCGTTAAAGAACACATAGCTGATGTGAAACACCGACGCTGTACGAAGTCTGCAGTATGTGAACATGTTCAGGATCGCACCCACCATTATATTAGATTTGATAAACCACAAATCCTCGCAAAAGAACACCGATTCCTGCCTAGGATGATTCGTGAGGCTATTGAAATCAAAAAACATCCTAATTTCAATAGAGAAGATGGTTGGGTGTTACCACCGGCTTGGGATCCTGTGATAAATATAATTAAATCCAATATCAATCAAAAAACTGCACGGCCTCAAGATACTGTAAGCTCTTACTGCGTAGATCGGACCAACAATAATAACTAAGAAGACCTGAGGGTACACCGGCATAATTGTGACATAAGGACGTTCAACATCTCAGTCCTCCCGTGACCATGGGTGCTGCAAAGCATTCGAAACGTCGGGATAGTAAAATCAATAAATAAACCGCGATAAAATCCGTAAAAGTAGTTTAATTTCAATGTGTAATATTCGCGTAAGTAAAAGACAACAATACATATTTAAATAGATAAATAACACCCAGACAATTGTTCGGAATCCTTCGGAATCGAACCCATGTCCTATTGGGCAGCGGCCAGGTCCCTCAGATCGTCGAACAGCCGTACATCGCCGCCGTTCGCGGCATGTACTGCTCGACCCACCCGACCCGATGTCCGTCCTCCTGGACCATGCCAGAACACCAACACCGACAACGATGTCAAGAGTCGTAAACACATCAACACACAGACACCGGTCTCGCCGGCGAGGCCGAAGGGATCTGTACGCATGCGACCTCGACATGCATCCCCTCGCTGAGTTTCTTGCCGGTTCTTCTCAGCGGGGGCGCGTTGTGAACCGGTGGTAAACTAATTTTCTCTAAGCGGCAGCCCAAGCCGAGGTCGTGCCTCCCTGAGGTGCACTTGTGCTAGTCGCTACCCAAACCTTTCTGGCTGGAGCGCTTTAAGCGCTCGCCCTCTTGTCCGGTGAAACAGTACTATTCCTACAAAAAAAAAAAAGTGATGGTCAATAAAGCAAAGTGACTATCAAGCTTCAGTTGTCCACCAAACTTTGATGTCTACTGAAAGTGTGTTTGGTATTTATTGGTGATTCAAGTTAGGCAATACCAAATGAATCATTTGATAGTTATTTAATAGTCACTTTGCTTTATTGATCATCACTTTAGTTGTCAAACGAGATAGGTACATAATAGGGGGGCAAATGAAACAAACTATTCAACGTCGGTACTATTTATTTATAATTCAGACAAATTTACCAATAAATTGTAACCAACAACATACATACATATATTTAAACAACATGCATATAGTAAAAGCACGATTAAATATACAATGACCATTGTGCCTATAAATAACGAATGAATACGTCCTGCGCAGCCTTGGACGAATTACTTGAGCGCTTACGTTATTTCTGAATATTTAAGCATTCGGGAATAACTTTTAGCAACCTAATTAATTATTTTTGTTGCTGCTATCCACAGTATACAAATATCCATATTTTCAGGAAATCATAAAAATAAATTCGGGAAATCTGAGAAATTCTTCGATGCACCCAGCATGTGGGATCGTGTATGATGCACTTAATAATAATTTACCACTTATTTATGGTAGTCTCTCTTTTATACACTGGCAACACTGATAATGGCGATCAATAAACTGAAAATTTTAGGTTATGGATGAAAAACAAGAATTTATCGATCTTACACGTAACTTTCAAGTAAAATAATAACAAATTTAGAGCAATAAGATCTAAATAAGTCGTTTACATGTATTAGTTTCTAAATGTAATCTCTAAATTGGCCATAATAATTCACGTTTACGTGTGAAACGATACTCCACTAATTTTACGTTCACTGTCACTTTTACAGCCTATAATACTGCACTGCACGATTCTTATAGGATTTCCACAACACACAGTAATGTCACAGTTAGTTTTTTATTGAATTTTAAGTTATTTATTTAATATTAAAACCACGATAAAATTGTCACGGAGCAAAGTGGGAGCAAACGTCAAATTTGTTTCGCACCCACGGCGCGGAAAAATCGAACACATGCTGAGGGACAAAAAATCATATACACTGTTTCTTTCTATCACACGTAACCTACATAAACCCATTCTTTTCTTGCGTGAATGAGAAAGAAAGTGTCCAGCCCTCTATTGTTTTCTTCCTCTAAGGTCATGACGAACGAATGCTGAACACAGCTGATTGGATCTCTTCATACAAAATTCAATCACTCGATCATCGATTGGTCCCGACTCTGCGATCCGCGCGCGACTTCGCGCGACCCATACTAGAGTGAGAAAGTAACACATTTCTAGAGCGCCATCCCGTATTTGGGTCGCCGTTATAGGTCCCGGCTCTGCGATCCGCGCGCGACTTCGCGCGACCCATACTAGAGTGAGAAAGTAACACATTTCTAGTGCGCCATCCCGTATTTAGGTCGCCGTTAGAAGTTCGGTAGTTTGGGTCATTTTGTAAGCGTACTATAGTGTAATCTAAATAATACCGCATAGAGTTCAATCCTCTATAAGATTACGAGTACCCAAATGATTGAATCTTTTAATGCTTCAAGACTCGATCGCTCGCGTTTGGGTAGGGATCGAATCAAAGTGATTCTATCAATCGTGATCGACTCAGGTCTAGGTGAGATGACCGCCACCCCGCCGTCGCCTGCGCCGTCCCTTCACTTGTTTTATTTCAAGCTGTCTCTAATCAGTTTTATAATCTGAGAATCATTGCATCAAATTATTAGGTTTTGTTTTGGTAAATCAAACACGTGTATCAGCATTTATCATAATTCGTTAGTTAAGGGTGTAAATAAAGTTATATTATAAAGAGGTGGGCCTGTTTCGCGTGGGTGACTCAACAACGCAGAGACGAAACTGCCGAAGCTAGGACTACAAAGTTTGGACAGGAGGTTCATTTTATGACTTAACCAATCAATAAGAAAGGATTTTTGGAAATTCGAACTCTAAGGGTGTGAAATAGGGGTTGAGAGTTTGTATGGGATGGGTGTAAAAACAATGTCTATTGACTTGAAATTTTGTACTTAGACTCTTTATTAAAAATAATAAGACACGTGTATCAGCGTTTTTCAGAATTCGTTAGATAAGATTGTAAAATAGAGGATGAAAGTTTGTATGGGATGGCTGTAAAAACATTGTCTTTTGGCTACAAATTTTGTAATTAGACTCTTTAATAAAAATAATAAGATACCTGTATCAGCGTTTTTCAGAATTCGTCAGTTAAGGGTGTAAAATAGGGAATGAAAGTTTGTGTGTTAAAAAACATTTTGTACCTGTCTGTCTATTGACCTGCAATTTAGCACGCATACTATTTCTGTTTTTATGAAAATTCATCGCTTAAGGCTTTAAAATAAGAATTGAAACTTGATATGGTGATTTTTTTTGTTCATTGATTTAATGTATGCATTAAATACATATGAACCACACATACTCTTAATTTAAAAGCACCTTCATCTGAATTAAATTAAGGGATAAGATTTGTATTGTATGATAGGATACCAGCTAACAGTAAGGGATATAAAATAATTGATACAGTTGTGGTGGATACGCGTGGTGTAGACACGGAAGACACAATACATTAGAGTTTTTTATACTTACCAATTACAGTTTTTGAATTTATCAATACGTCAAGACTCCACCTCATAGCCTCAAAATATAGGTAAGATATCCAAATATTATAATTAGATGAATAATTTTAATCCTCTTAACATGTGCATGTGTGCAATGGGGTAAGATTACAGTTTAGATTATAAAAAATAATATTATCGAAACCATTATCCTCACTGGACCAGCTTGGTCAAACTATGCACATTTCTCGCATCCCTATAATGCCGACAGACATACCTTTAGCGTCAGCAATTTCCGGTGAAAATTCTCATGTTATTACTATAGTATATATATAACTATAGTATATACTATATACATACTATACTATATAACCTAAACGAATTTCAAGGTCAAACCATAAAATATTTTGTTGGAGTCGATCTACGAGAAGAATGTTTTTCCCATGGATAGTTATATGGTTGGTCTCTATAGAGCAGGACATGCTAAAAAACAATACATCTTGATGAACACTAAAGGTACGCGTCCATTGCGCGCCGGACGCACCGCACGCACGGCACGCAACGGATTTTAGTTTGCTTTCTATGATGATTTTGACGGCCCGCATCGGAAAATGCCGGCGCGGATATTGGACGCAGCGCTATGTAAAATCATAGAAAGCAAACTAAAATCCGTTGCGAGCCCTGCGTGCGGTGCGTCCGGCGCGGGTCAATGGACGCGTACCTTAATTGGAATATAAAAAGTAGTGTACCTATTCAGTAATTTTACTTTAATGATTTTATTCCTTCTTCGTGTACAAAAACTTTAGTCTAAGTTGATTTGATTCAAATTTTGAACTAGGATTATAGAATAATTTTATGACAGTGTAGTTGGTTTCTGAAATAGCAACAGCTTAGTGCGAGCGCTTGCCTTGGAAACAAGGTGTGCTGGTTCGAACCTCGGCTCAAACCTCTGATTTATTTATTTAACCATGTGCGAATCTTATGTGATTGTTACCAGCTTTCGGCGAAGAAAAACATCGTGAGGAAACCTGCATGTCTGAGAAAGTAGTTTTCGAATGACGTGTGAAGTCATCCAGCCCGCACTTGGCCAGCGTGGTGGACTATGGCCTAAGCTTCTACATTTTTAGACGAGGTCCGTATCCAACAGTGGGACAAAAACAAGGGCTGGTATCGAAAATAGGTTTCTATGGAGTAACCAAACGTTTCTTGAACGTTCTATAGTTTGTGTGTGCCACCTTTCGGCAAGTCGTATATTTTTTTTTTGGATAGTTTCTCCTAAGAGGCAAAATAGAGAAGGAAAGTTTGCAATTTGTCCAATTTACGTGAAACTTAGCTAATACTTTTGGTTAATACTCTTCAACAAATTATTTACAACGCGTTATTTAAAATTCAATTTATAAGGGTTTTAAAAGAAATCCAAAAGTGTTGTAGTTATTGCAAAATTGCTAGGGGAAATTTTATTCTACGAAAATCTACTGTAGGTAAGGTAAGGTATTATTCTTCAAACATATTATAAACTAAACATTATAGCGCAAGACATGCCTTGCACCCCACCAACTGCAACCCCTCTTCCCTCACCCCCGGTACCAGGACGGCGCTCGAGTCGGGTTCGTAAGCATCCTATCCGATTCAGTTGAGACAGGACAGTTCGTAAACACGTCCCGACGAACGCACGTGCGTCCGTAACTCGCGCGCCGATCTATACCAACGCCGCTATATTTGTTAGTCGCCACACACGTGTAAATATTAAGAGTTATAGTTTAATATTATTGTGTAATCCCACGTTTAGTATTTAATAATTCTAGTTCGGCCTAATTAAATCTATACTTAAGTGTGATCCGCGTTTTATTAATCCGTGAACGCGAAAACATAACATTTTGCCACCCGTGCGAAGCCGGGGCGGGCCGCTAGTACTTTGAATAATTGCCTATCACTTGTAAACACTTACTGTGTTTACAAGTGATTGTATCAATGATTAAGCAGCTACTTACGTACAAGTTATGTTTTAACTTAGTTTACCGTGATGATATAGGTACTTACCACTAATTAAAACTAAGTCTAGAATCTTTTTATTATGGTTACACTGAAGTAAATTATTAACCAGTGTAATAGCACCTATTGTGAGCTAAGTTGCTCATTACTCACGAGACTGTGGTTTGCAGCCCGAGCCACAGTCGAGGGCGTAATTCAGCCGAGTGTGTCATGAGCAGAGCAAACGAGTTACATACAACGTTTTTCAACTCACTTGCGAGGAAAAAACAAAAAAAAATTACATTACACACACAGCGACAAACACAATAACAAAAAAATATGACAATTATGGAAATTACCGCGCGTAACAAAAAACTACAGTTAACGTATTCGTAAACATTAGCAGCGTTTTCCCTGAAAGAAAACGCATATTAAACTACTTACCTTATTCGAAGCTTATAATGAGAGCGGCACTTCCGGTTTCCCGTCATATTTGTTCCTATTGGTCTACTTCACTGTGATTTGATCGGACGTGACGTCATATTGCCAGGCGGGTGGGGGGAGCTGTTGTAAAACACGCTCACTCCATTCGTGTTCATTGTGTCGAAGAAATACCAGGCAGGTTTAAAAAGTAAGCTTCGAATAAGGTAAGTAGTTTAATATGCGTTTTCTTTCAGGGAAAACGCTGCTATTAAACCACAGTACCGTTATTCGAAGCTCATAATGAGACGTGTTTGTTATCGCCTGGTAATATCAGTAGATTAATGACGCCAATGTGATTTACGGATGTATTTTAAATATCCAAGTATGAATTTTAAATAAAAATTCAATAGATTGCAGTCTTATATATATATAAAGAATGTAAAGAAACTGGTGTCCGATCCAAAAGGGGCGTATTCACAAAGGTTTGTACATAACAGGAAAAATATAAAAAAAATATTACGGCTACCCCAAAAATGCTATCGTTTTTTAAAAATTGGAATGATTATAATATTTTCCCCGAAACTTCCCGATATCTTCAACAGCTGGTAGCACTTGTTTGTAGAAGGCAATGACTTCTGTCACAAGTCAGGTGCGTTGACCGCCTTTGATCAACTGCCGTCGTAGGCACACAATAAATAATATTCGTACATACCGTAGGTCAGGAATGACACCACCGTCAAACTACAGAAGGTCCATTCCGTTCAGAAAACACTCATGCAGTAAATGCATCAGACCATTCCTTAGAACAAATGTACGTGTTATCATTATAAGTAGTTTAATTTTGTATGGAAATCTAAACTAGGACTGATATCCGAAACGGTGACGAAATTAAAAGTTAAATTAAAGTACCATTTTAGTGTCTTACAGTATCGTTAACTATTTACTTAAAAGCAAATGTCAAAAGAAACATATTACTACAGCCACTATTCACCACCTATGCTGGATTCCATCTAAATCAGTCCAGTTTATTCTCCTTATCATTTTCTTACTGACTCTCATAATTATAGCCACCGTACTAGTACTTTAACACTAGGTACCGAGGCGAGGAAGTCTAATAGTAATTAATTCATATCCCTCTAATGTAAAACTGGACCTTCTGCATCCTATTTTACTGTGACAGATTTTATTACTCAATCGGCACACTGATAATAGGCACAAAGACACAAAGGAACCGTCCTGTGTGCTATTGTTCGCGGGCCCGCTAAAAAGCGCCGCGTCGCTGTTTCGGCGAACGCAAATGCGGCGTTTCGCTTTGATCATCATTTATGTACCTATGTGGCACGTGTCGCATTCATTGCTACTCATCAATTGATTAGTCTTCCGCGAAGATTGCTTCCGGTCGGACGTCCGCATATGTCTTACTGAAATGCAAAGTACTTTAACGCGTTGATGTGCTTCTGTCGAAATAATTGTAATTAAGCAGCAGCACGTAGGGAATACGAGGTCCGTTATTCAGTGCGATAGGCGTGCCAGTGCCATCGGTACGTGTTGGACTCGGAAATGAAGGACACCACAACTAAAGTGTACACCCGTTATTAAGTTAGTTAAGACGGCGGATTGCGGTGAAATAAAATAATGTGAATGCGATGTGGAATTAAATAAATTTCTGCATATCGTTTGAGTGTGTGTGTCTAACTGAGTGTGAGTGCCTCGTGCGTGCTCCAGTGGCGGCGCGCGCGGCACCAACCGAGTTACCAACGAAGTTAGCCCTCTGTTGTAGACCATATGATAGTAGGGCTCACTTCACAGTATTGTAAGATCGAATTGTTGTTACATAAATTCCAGTAGCCTTATGTAAGATACTTTATCTCTCATTTTGTTAGTGCGGGAAGAGTTTTAGCTCCAGGTCCGGCAAAGATGTTTAACCTATTAGTATTTAGGTATCATATTGTGCCCTTAAATAGCAAAAGGCTCACCTGCTACCGCGGACGGAAATGGCATAACAAGCAGGTACTTACTCTGTCTGCCTCTTCGGTAATAATAGGCGTGATAGATTATTTTGATTACCTACACGTCGACTTTATCTGTGAATAGAGCGTTACGATTCTTTGAACCGCCGCCCCCGCCCCGGCCACCGCGCGTGCGCGCACAGCTGGCAAGCCGCCGGTCTGTTTGTGAAAGTGTGATTGACCTCAGGGCGGTATCAACGGTGTTGCCATGGGTAAGTTATGAGTAAAATTATTTAATCAATTAATTTAAACGGGGTAAAATATTTATTAAATATACAAAAAAGGATAGCACGTATGTGGCCTTATTATGATACCAAATAATACCCTTATTGATCGGACACGAGTTTCTTTACAATCTGTATAGATATTTGTATATGCTAATTATTTCTTTAAGAAACGAGTAGCAGAAAAAGAGAAGAGGAGAATAGAACTGTATCAACCATTAAAATCAATATTATGCCAATTATTCTTTGTGTTTTGTTAAAAAATCCAGTACAAAAGTACTTTTTTTTTTTTTTTTTTCGTGATATGTGTTTTTGACTTCGTCTTTATAATGCAGTGTAAAATGTATTAGAAATCTCCAATTTCAATGTGCTAGCTATTATTAAAAACCACTACGCCTGTGACGCATGATAGGTAATTAATTAAGCTAAATTATGTTCGTGATTTTAGTCTTTTTGACCCATCAATAAAGATAAGATAACTGAATACATATACAATTTGTTTTTAAACACTCAACACCAGGTACTGCGATGTTGTATACTTTGCAGTACGTGGCCTTCCGATTAACGACACGACTATGCTTTACAGAGTACTAGGTGATGTTACAATGTTGACCTCTAATTATTATGCAGTGTGATAATCTTTAGCATCCAGCAAGCAACAGTGTGAAGAGTAGACTTCACTTTGTGTAGTAATTGATAAATTATATGGGATTTTTATCTAAACTCTATTAAGGCATTACTCTAGTCATTAGTCAGGGTCTTTATAAATGTTAAATCGTATACCCATTGCTATATATTGTAGCCTAGTCGGCGAGCAAGAGAAATAATAACACAAAAGGAGGGCTACACAAATTTATTAAATAATAAAAAAAAAACGAGAAGAAAGTTACGATACAGGGGGAGGTCGATTACTAGTTAGCTTGTTCGCACGTATAACAAAAATAGCTGTAACTTAACTAGGGGTCGTTAGGGAACGCAACGGCGATTCCCGCGGTCTTCGGCGTCCTCCTTCTCCTTGGAGTGGCCAGGCACGCCACAGATGCGGAGTCTGGACTAGACCCGGTCGTCAGCAACACAGCCACGAACTTGTGGCCGGAAAAATGCGAAGCTTTTCGCCCGAAGGGGAAACTTCTTGCCCGATAATAGAATTTCTTGCCCGAAGGATGAAACCTTTCGCCCGAAGGGTGAACTCTTCGCCCGAAGGGAGAACTCTTCGCCCGAAGGGAGAACCCTGGAACGCCACATAAGCGTTCCTGTAGACGCCGTTCCCTAACGCGACACCCTCCTAACCAGCTTTCAGTTGGTGGAGGCTGCCTCATTATGGAGACGTCTACAGGAATAAAAAGTACACCCTAACAATACACGTTGTAACCATAGGCTAATAGTACCTAGTTCACATGATAATCGAAATACAATAGAATCCTACCGCAGACTTTAAATTATTAAACAACTTACCAGTAATACTGGGTTTTCTGGTTTGGACAACTAAGATTGTACTTTAATGAATTTAATTATAATAGACTAGCAATAAACAACTCCGTTGAACTCGCTGGCAGTATTGGGCTAAAATGATATTTGGCGTGTGGCTCGTTGCTCAGCTCAGACGGCAATGGCTGACTCAACTACTGAGTCAAAAACGAAACCTATCGAGTGGAGATGGCGTCGAACCGTCTAGAAAAGCCAGTACCTAATTCGGTGGCCGCCTCTGATTGGACGTCACTTTTAGCTATCGGGTACTGAGCATTTATCGCATCGTCTCGCTCTCGGTAGACTCCGCCTATTTTAAATCAAATACCCTCTATTAAAAAGTGATTCTTACCTAGGTATCTAAATATTACCTATGGTTCTATCAATGAAAATAATAGGAATGCCTGATGCAGCTTTCATCGCCTATTACCAGAAATAACTAAAATAAGAACATAGCATTCCCCAATCAATATAGAAGGGCCGTAGGTTAAAACAAAACGCCTAGTCAAAAATTATTAGTTAATAAGTAAGATTACTATGCGTTGCTATTACTACTTTTATAGGCGTAATTCAACGACCTGCTAAAAACAGCTGTCTATTACCTATTTATTTACTGAAATGAGTTTAAAACAATGTAGCTATGCTACAATATGCATGTATGTGTTCTACATGTGAAGTAAGCCACTTTGAAAATTGCTCACTAAATCATATCCTAAATAGTCGAGTAAAGGATTAATAAGTGAAATCGATTTAAGAACATGTTGCTAAGAATTGACAAGCAAGTAACTGGACTGATCAGTATTGTACATTGTCAGAGTTAGGCAATAATAATACCAAACAACAATGATTAATGCTCGAATCCGCTATAAATTAGCAAAAAATGTGGCAATATTTCCAGTTATTTTAATTTAGTTTAGAAAATCAAGACCAGCTCATGATAATTCCAAACTACTTCGTGAATTTTTAATGTAATATTTGGTTCGATTTGAAAGGTCAAGTCTGGATCACCAAAACTCACATTTTTAAGTTTCAGAACGAAAGAATATTGTCTGTATGCGAAAACTAGGACTCTTTAAAAGTTGTGTCATATGAATAGATGACTCAAAACTCGTTCAAGAACAGAGTCTGCTCTCCGAAATAATTCAGGGCCAATACAATTAAATATATATTTAATCTATACCAGAATACTTCAGAGCCAATACGAGTAAGTATACGTTCACCGAATACACGAATAATCATACATGGAGGATGATTTGTAGTCGTTCTGCTCCAAAGTACCTTAAATATTTATGAACATTATGTACTCCATATATCCTACTATCTGTCTCTACAAGGATATTGTATAAAATATTATCAATGAAATTTGATTTGTATTAAAGAACTAATTGAAAAATATAATATTCATAAGCATCTGTGAATGGTTGGTCCCACCCCCGGTCTGCATACTAGTTTCCCTTACCTCTGTAAAGGAAATTTGTGTTGTCACTTTGTAATAAATGCGAAATTACAAGAGATAGTAAGCAGGATTGCTAATATTTCTTTTGGTTGCAATGCAACTGCTTTCTTTATATTTTCTTACTCCCGACATTGATCGGAAGTTCAATTATGGGGTTAAAGAATCTTTATTCTCATTAGAACAATTACAGTTCGTACAATTATACGTCTGTTCTCCGCAATTGTGAATGAGGACTGCATTACTTTTAGCTAATAATGCAGGCGATGCATTTTGGCATAACTTGGTTACTTACACCCAGTTACACCCACAGAATTGAGTTTGATATTGTTATAGAAACTCGTGAATGATTCCATCATTATGGATCCCCAGAAGTCCCAATTATAAGATTACATACCTTTTAACTTTGAAATGGGATATAGTATAGAAAAAGTAATGGTGGTCTTCAAATAAAGGACATGTTGTCCCCACATCATATCCAATCATTGTTTGAAGTACTTTCTTAAAATGTTGTATCCAAAACTTTGATAAACTATTAGCAGTTTACGCTCCTGATATTTTAAGACAGTAAAATTAATGGACCATGATTAGGATCCAAGACGTGACTGCAAGCCAGGGTTATGAAATTTATATATTTATATATAATTGATTCATAGAATCACGTACGTGCAATTTTGTATAGCAACTGCAACCTTCTTCTGAAAGGTAAATTTCTGTATTCTCTCCCCGCGAGAGTGCGTGATAGTCAGAACAAACTCCTCAGAAAAAGGTTATTAATAAGACGATGTGCCAGACACACACACACTGTTAATGTCTTAATATCTCTGCTGAATTTAACAGAAAAACAGTCTCTCGAAGAGCAATATGCAGTTACCACTCCTGCAGGGAACTGTTACTTATTGGGGTACCCTGCGGCGGTACGTAATTGCTAAAAATACCCTGTCAATGTCACTATGCTTATAATAATAATATCCTGGGACAACCCACACACGGCCATCCGATCCCAAACCAGATACAGCCTGCACAACGGCAACCATACAACTGATACGAATGCACTTCCTACTTATATCGATAAATAGTAACAGAAACTTGGTGGGAATCGAACCCACGGCCACTGAGTAGGAGTTAGGGTGTCTATGAGAACGACGGGCCAGTCAAATTATTATAATGAAATGGGCTTCAGAAAATAACTTTCAGACTGACAAGAATGATAAAATTGATTTTGAAAATTAGGTACGTGCTCTCTCCACGAGCTATACATGTTACTGTCCCTGCGAGGGAGGTTAAATCTTTGTGTATCCACCCTGCGAGGGTGAGTAATAAAATGTGCAGTCCTTGCGAAGGACAATATACTAATGGTGAAATAGACTTCAGCCAACCACTTCCAAATTGACAAATCAAAATTGATTCTAAAAACCGGATACACTGTACGTGCTCTCTCCACGAGCTATACATGTTACTGTCCCTGCGAGGGGGGTTAAATCTTTGTGTATCCACCCTGCGAGGGCGAGTAATAAAATGTGCAGTCCTTGCGAAGGACAATACACTGATGGTGAAATAGACTTCAGCCAACCACTTCCAAATTGACAAATCAAAATTTATTTTAAAAACCGGATACATGCTCTTTTTATGAGCAATTAAAAAATAAAATAAATAAATAACTACTTATATACATATGTACCATCACGGGATGGAGGTTTATTATTTATATTTATATATATATACATATGCCCCTGCACCACCCTGCGAGGGTGGTAGTTTGTGCAACTCCATGCAATTTAAAATGGAATCTAGAAAATATGCCACGTGATGGTACTTAATGCTGATAGTGAAGTAGAAGTCAGCCAGCAACGGTCAGACTGACAAGATCGTCAAAATTGATTCTGAATCAGGTGCTTGGTCATGATCAACATACATGAGATGATACATACCATCCTGCGACAGGTTAATTATTTGTGTACCCATCCTGCGAGGGTGGGCGATAATATTTGCAAACGTTATGCAAAGGAGAATAGAAATTAGACCTCGTACCACGCGATGGTACTCTATTCTGGTGAAGTAGACTTCAGCCAACAACTTTTAGGCTTTGATAAGATTATCAGAATTAAATCTGGAAACCAGGAGCTTGCCTTACGACGAGCAACTGTACATGTAATGCCCCCGAGATGGGAGGTTTATAATTTGTGCACCCATCCTGCAACGATGGATGGCAACTTGTGCCATGAGATAGTACTTTATATTGATTGTAACCTTACGAGGCTTGCCATATATATACGTGAATTTTGTGTATTAGACACTAAAAGTTACTGCGTTGCGTACGCATGCACTGGATTTCTCCAAGACAGATTTGTTAATATGATAGCATCTCTACGTTTCTCAATACTCAATATTGCGTCGCACAAACTTATTGAAAAGGTTTTAAGAGATTTTAAAGAAAACCGTAATTGTATTTCTATTAACTTTGAAACAGTTATATTTCCACCTTTCTGCTCACAGACTATAATAGTAATTAACCTACATAGCCCACACAAGAAGACTACGAAATATTGTCATGCAAGCAATGATACAATGATATTGTATATAACATCATTGCCTGCAAACTATTTTAGCAGCATTTATTTATTTATTTTTTTGTTAGATACAACAAAAAATATGTTCGCAAATGGTTTGTCTGTAAAATTGAGGTGGCGGCCACAATTATAAGACTTAAATACTCCATTTGTACTGTATCTAGGCTTTTAATTCCTAATCCTAGGTTACCCTGTGAGTATAGTTCTACTTGTCAGCACACGTGAACTTACAGATACCGCACAATCAAAAGTAATATATTAACAAAACTCACTTGTTTACTGAATTTATCCAATTATCACACCACATTGATAACGCCTGAGCGCCTTTTCTTCAAGTACAACTAATGTCACTGTTTCACTGTTCCGATTGTATAATTGTAAATTGACCATCCATTCTGAAAAAAAGCTTAGAACTAACTGTAAGAGATGTATTATTATCGTAGAACTCGCCTACAAAATAATTCTGCAAATGCTTAAAACTGCAGGTAGAGATGTACTATATTATCGTAGGACTTGGCTACAAAAATAGTTCTGCAAATGTTTTAAACTGCAGGTAGATTACAATTTGTAATATTACATGTTTATGTGTCCGTTACTTTTTATCCACTTAGAAAACTCGCACATAAAGCTTACCCACATTAAACATTAATAAAAATATCAATTCAGCACAAGTATTAAATTATAATTTTTAAAGTTTCCAAATATACAAATTACTGTCAGTGGGCTAAATGAAAATTGATTATTTAAAAATTTATGACCAACATAGCCCAATTTACTTGCACTATATTCAAACCACACCCTATTTAATAGTATAAAACATTTCATTATCAATAGTCTAAAACATTTCATTAGGAACACACAAACAAAACGAACGGCAAACACCGTTAAAATGTTTTGTACTTACGTGCATTTTGTTCGGCTTCAACTATTTGTAGCAAATATTGTTGTTCAACATTGTATACTTTTGGAATTATTTATATATAGAATTTGATTTAAATTCCACAAACAGTCGTATATTGTAGCCTCGGACGGGTGTCCGTGACGGGAAACAAGACGCCAATGAACACGAATGGAGTGAGCGTGTTTTACAACAGCTCCCCCCACCCGCCTGGCAATATGACGTCACGTCCGATCAAATCACAGTGAAGTAGACCAATAGGAACAAATATGACGGGAAACCGGAAGTGCCGCTCTCATTATAAGCTTCGAATAACGGTACTGTGGTTTAATAGCTGCGTTTCGTTTTGTCATCTACAGTAGTAAACCGTTCCGTTTTATGAAACTTAGAATAATTATCTAAAACTACAGTCACTATAGACTCTTGACAGTATTCTACTGTCGTTTATTAGATATTAAAACTCATGGTACGCCTACAGGTGGTCTAATGTACACGTCACACAGAGCCAGTCGTGAGATAGTTTTTTATATGATAAATTTAATGTAATCCAAATATCTTCACCTTCAGACTAACAAGAGCTTATTCTAATTGAATTTTATTTTTTTAAAACAGCACCTCCCCCCACCTCCATGTTTTTTGTTTCGATATATTTCGTCTCGCGGTCCTGAATGTGACTAAACAACCGTGATGCAGTAATAACAATGACGTCATAATTGTTACAATATACATTCTTTGCAAATTCATGAGTTCGACTTTTAAGGCCTCGGACATTTTGAGTTAGCCATTTTTATATTTAAAAAAGTAGAAAAACAATTACACAAAAAAAAAAATAAAAAAAATTGTTACAAAGATTATCAATATCATCCATACTCTTGACTATCTTATATGGTGTCAGATCATTTTTACGCATGAAGATTCGTCCATTTCTCAGCCAAACATATTTGTAACTTAGACTATAGGATCTAAGATTTGTAATTACATTCACGCGCCTTTAGTCTTAGCTGCAGTATGTACCTGACATTCTATTACCGGAAGAAAGGTGCTCCATTACAAAAACTAGTTTTTTTAACTCCACCGGACCCTAAGTGTACCGTATTCAGGCATTGTCTTAATATGAGTTATTATGGCGGCCAAAAATGTATCACGAAGTCTACTACTTGTAGACAGTTGAACAATACTCCTGGGCCGAGGGTTGGTAGGATTATTCTTGCTCGGGTTGCATCAGGTTGCATGTAGTGTAGAATATTGATTGTCGCGATCTCACATATAACAACTTCACCAATTTTTGATACGAGGGACAACAGGTTTTCATTTTTGTCCTCAGGTACACACTGAATTTCAATATTATTGGACCGGACATTTTGCTCCATGCGATTCAGTTGAAAGGACAGGTCGCTTAGCGTGGATCGCAACTGGGTGTTTTCTTCCTTTAGTTCTATAATCTCATGTGCTGTACCTAGCCTTTAGTTGATTAAAAAAGTCTTCATATTGTTTACTTATAAAGTTCATGGAGTCTTTTAAATCCTTAATTTCATTCTTAATAGTGTTTAATTCAAGGTTGAAAGTATCAGACATGGTAAACACTGTTTACCATGTCTGATACTTTCAACCTTGAGTTAAACACTAGCGAAGTGGTTAAGTCAGAAATGAAGGAATTTATTTTTTATTTAATTTTAAATTCCTTCATTTCTGACTTAACCACTTCGCTAACATCGTGTCTAGGTTTTTTAATGTTTTCAATACACATTTCAGGTGAGGAAGACAGAGCTAGCCTTTTTTTTTTTTTACGTTTGTTTGTGTTTAAATTGCTATTCATGGACTTGCCTTTTACCACAGTATTATCGTTCTTTAACGATTTAGGTTTCAAGGATATACATAGAGGACCTATCCATTTTAAAGCCTCTGTGTCGGCGGGTGTTAATTAACCCGGGATATGTGTGTTCTTGGTGCTGGTCCGTACCTTAATGGCGAGGTTCTGATCAAGCACCCGGTCAGCTCTTTCGGAAACATATCAATGACATAACTGCTCACCCCCCCCCCCCCCCCCCCCCGTTAAGTTTCAAGAACTGATTCTAAGTCTGGGAGCAGGTATCTGTTCCAATTCCTGGTCCCTGGGCATTATTCCCCAGGGTATTGGAGGTCGTTATTTAAACCTGTATTTTAAAGATTGAACATAATATACCGAATCTTTTATGAAGCTTATAAATAATTACAATAAACACTATGACACCTAAACAATAGGTTAATAGAAATATGTAAATTAGTTTCTAAATTTTGATCAGGGTTATTCATTATTAGTCCAGCATGTCAATGAACTTATCCGTTGCTATTTCAGGGAGTTTATCCAGATTTATTTCAAACTAGCTGACCCACGCAGCTCCGCCTGCGCAATTTTTCGCATTTCGCATCGAATACATAACCTCATTTTTTATAGTCGGTTAAAAACTGGGACCCACTTTTTACTTGCTCTCCGAAGCACGGACTCGTTTAGTTCAAATGGCATTAAACGGTCACCCATCTATTTAATGACCTTACCTAACGTTGCTTAACCCGATCGATTACAAAACCTTGATAACAACTCTCTATGAGTGTTCCCTTACTAATATTTATTATATTATAAAGAAAAATTGATAAAATCGGACCAAGCGTATAACCAAGTACCCGTTTTGACTTTAATCCCCTCTCCCAAAAGAACCGTGCTAGATTACGGGATAAAAAGTATCCTATGTCCTACCTCGTAGTAAGATCTCAAATCATGCCAAGTTTCATTTGAATCCATTCAGTAGTTTCGGCGTGATGCTCAGCCGTGATACAGACAGACAGACAGACAGACAGACAGACAGACAGACAGACAGACAGACAGACAAAAATTAAAAAAATTACATTTTCGGGCTCAGTATCGGTTAAAGAATGCCCTCCAAATATAATTTTCAAAATATCTTCAATGTACAGAATTGGACCTGTTACAGTTTTATTATAAGTATAGATATAGATAGTTTTACGTTATTTAATTTTGGAAGTTCCCTTTGAAATTTAATCAAGTTGCAGCAAGTCATTAATTAAGTTGAAATCTGAATTTACTGTTTTTATGTTGATATTTTCATTAAGTTCAGCGACAAGTTCGGTGTTCCTGCAGTATACTAGACAATTGGGTTTTAGGTTTAGTATGCCTGTACCTAGTAGTTTAATTTTTTTGTACCTAGTAATTGTTGACACTCTACTGAAAGTTTGCTTGGTTTGGACTGAACGTATATCCATCGGTTTCCGCGGAGCTTATGCCGGATGTCTAATTGACCATGGATAAACTTAGTAGTACCGTGTGAATTCAATACACTGTAACTACGAAAAACTGATTTTGAGAAAATGAGCAAAAAAGATTTTTTTAGTCTTTTCAAGATTACTCCAAACCCCAACGGTTGTTGTTGGAATCTTGTATATATACTCAATGTACTTTGAAACTTCGCTTGCACGATTCAGGAACATCTTTATTTTGTACTCTCATATTATGTAGTAGTAAGTCGCTACAGACTCATTTGATTTATTTCAAAGAGTTCTATTCACTTTAACCATTAATGAGGACCTGATGATGGAACTGGAAGGTGGACGACGGAACCCTGGAATGGCTACTAGTAAACACATCGAGTTTGGGCTCTTTTGATTTGTTTTAAAGAGTTATTTTCATTGCGACCATTTAAGTGGACCTGATAATAGACCTGGTAGTGGCTGACGGAGGCCTGGAACAACTACTAGTAAACCTATCAAGTTTGTGCCTGTTTGATTCGTCTTTAAGAGTTCTATTGACTTTTCCCATTAATGAGGACGCGATGATGGAGCTCGAAGGTGGGGGACGGAACCCTGGAACAGCAACTAAGTAGTAAACCTACCGAGTTTAAGCTCGTTTGATTTTTCCTAATGAGTTCTATTCACTTTGTCTAATAACGTGAACTTGTTGATCGACCCGGAAAGTTGGTAACGGAACCCTTGAATAGTGTAAAGCTATTGGTTTTTAGTGTACCTACTTTTGACCGTTTAATGGGTATAATACCTTCGATCATATAGTCTAAGGTAGTATTTAGAAATATCGGCAAAACGGTGGATCCTCAGGGAAAGATGCGGGTTGACTAAAATGTAGATAGATTTTTTATTATCCTAATGATTGTGATTTTGATGATGATTTTTACTTATATAATGATATTAAAACAGCTAGATTAGACACAAATAGTTACAACCGAAGAGATGTTTCTTCAATTATATAGGTACTTAGGTACCTACTTACATACAAATACGGAAAGACTTTTCCCCCTGCCTATTGTTACTTACCTACTTACTATTGTTACTTTTCTGGGATCGTATTAAAAGCGCATACGTAGGTATGTTTATTAGGTTCTAATAAGGTGAGTCTTGGTGGATGATGGAGATAAATAAGAGACGTCTACCCCGTGTCCATAGTTTAATGAATCTTTTATTATATAAACTAGCTGACCCGCGCAGCTCTGCCCGCGCTTTTATTACATTTTGCTCCCCTTTTCTCCCTCCTCACTTTATTTATTTCTCTCTCCATCTCTCTCTAATAAAGTCTAATTCTATGCTCTCTCTCTCTCTCTCCTCTCTCTTTCCCCTTCCCGCTTCGGTCCCCATCATACTCCCCCTCTTCCTTTCCTCGTTGTCCCCTCTATGAACCCCCTCCCCCTCTCTCTTCTCCCACCTTGCTCCCCCTAACTTCCCTATTCCTTCACCTCAATCCCCCTATCCCTCACCATCACTCCCTCCTCGACCCCCTCTCCCTCTCTCTCCTCTCTTGCACCCTCCTCTCGTTCTATATATCCTCGTCAATTACGGTATCTGGGATTCTTACCCACTTAAACCCCTGCGGCTGTCACATCACCACGTAAGAGGGAGGACCTAGATCCAATGGGATCTGCAACAAATACACCTCAGTGCGCATTATAGCCCCCGAAAACCTGGCATCGTGATCACAGGGACGGGGCTCGTTACCCCGTCACCGTCCTCCTTGGAGTCGCCGCCGTCATCCATCTATGTAATGACCTTGCCTAACGTTGCATAACCTAGCGGCATGAAATATACTTTACAACCTTTTCTCAGATTCTACCCGACATGCGCACAAAATTTCATACAAATCGGTTCACCCATCTATTTAATGACCTTGCTTAACCTAGCGGTATGAACAACGTTCATAGCTTTTTTGTCATTGGTGTAAATATTAGTGAAGTTTACGTTACATAGACGAAGGGACAAATTCATGCTAACAACAATTTATTATTAGTTAATTTTAATTATTTCTCATAAAAAGTAAAGGATAGAAAATAGTTATTGTGGGTTATCCCTAAGAGATAAACATATATGGTATATGTAGACTTTTTTGTAGACCTTATTATGGTGCACAATATTGTAGTACATTATTTTGATCAACCTCGTAGGGTTCAGCCAGCGTTTGCAATGTAAGCGCAAAAAAAATGTTTATTTACGACATCACATTAGAAACCTCTAAAATTATCAGTGTTTCTCTACTATATTATGCATGTATTGTACATATAAACCTTCCTCTTGAATCACTCTATCTATTAATAAAAACCGCATCAAAATCCGTTGCGTAGTTTAAAAGATCTAAGCATACATAGGGACAGACAGACGCGGCGGAGGACTTTGTTTTATAATATGTATAGATGCACATTAACTTATAAAACTATAACGCTATTGTCAGCAATCTTATGTTGCAGTTAAAGTAGTAAGTCATACATTACAAGGTGTATCGATGTCAATTTGTTTATATGTAAGTACATATGTTTGCACAATAAATAATTTGACTGGCCTGTTGGTCTAGTGGACACTCTGGCCTGTACCTACTCAACAGGTCGTGGGTTCAATTCCCACCATGTGTCTGGGTGTTTAATCCTTATGTAAGTAAGTATATACTTACAAAAAAAAGGTATAAGTAAGTAATTATAAGTATCAGTTGTCTGGTTTCCATAGTACAGGCTGAGCCTAGTTTGGGATCGGACGACCGTGTGTAGATTGTCCTAGAATATTATTATTATTAATAAACAAACTGACTTTTTACAGTTTCGTAGAAGAAATGTCCGAAGCTTTTGGACCCATGCTACTCGTTTACTACATATTTCATCAAGTGAGCTGTTGCTTGCTGCTTTTGGAGTTATCCCAGATGGTTAGTACCTACATATCTCGGACTATCTAACTAAGGTAACATCACTTAGAATTTATAGAACATACAGTTTGTTAAAAGCATCGTCTCTCTATCATCTGTAGGAGCTAGACAGAGAGACGATACTTTTGGACCCGTCTCTCTGTTGTGCTCTCGCCTCGCCGAAGGACAGCAGACTGCACTGTAGGTACCTACTGCCGTTCGTCACCAGTCATTTGGTATAACAAATAATTTAAGACCAATTCCATCAGCTACACAGACAGTATTTACCGGTCACATCGCAAACAGTATCAGGTATTCTATCTCATACTGTGGCGGTACCTGGGTGGAACCTTGCACAAAGGCAACCTCTACGATTACTCAAAATCTACGATTAACTGGATCCAAATTAATTGCCAGCCTTTTTGACCGAATGCCCAAGGCGGAGGGTTATGTTTTTTGAGAGTATGTATGTAAGTATGTATGTATGTAAATATGTATGTATGTATTTTTCTTTGGCACGGCATACCGCCTAAACGGATTGATGGACAGTGACTTGTAATATGTCGTTAGATTCGGCTTATTTGTAGGAGTGACATAGGTTATACATATATTTAAAAAAAGGTATGGCGGCCATCAGCCGCCATTTTGTTTTATTTTGTAGTGCCAAAAATATCATTATGAGTACCTATCAAATGAAAGGTCTTAACGATGACAAGTTGAAATATATATAGGTACTTAAATGTATACGTAATATGTATGTTTAATGTAATTTAGAACCATTTTGTTTGTTCGCAGTCGGGCTTTATATGCTTTTATAATTTATACTTGTATTACAACAGGTTACAACGTTTTAAATCTAACACGTAGGTGGTGTTCCAGATTTACCTATCGTTTAACCATGTGAGTTACATGTCGCTCTTCCTCCGAGTCCCTTTTGATTACCCCTCTTCTCTCCCTCCGACTTGGTCACGCGGTTTAAATGCCAAGTCCTCATCAAAGGCCATAAGCTTACACAAGGCAGGCAGGTTTTCCACATAGACAAATAGGTAGTAGGAAAGTCTTAAGGGCAATCGCTAAAGCCGCCACGCCTCTAGTTCTGACTAACTTCACCCGAATTTCATCCAAATAGGTTATTATTTTTATTGTAGTTTAGTTTGAGCATTGTTTTAAAGCATACAGGGTAAGGGACTTTTTTATAACATTTCTCATATTGTCCGTTAAAATGGTATGGAAAATGATAAACGACTAACTTATTAATTTTTGAGCATGTAATGAATACGTGCGAAATAATATTTATTTTTCAAATTACATTGCTAATTTCAATCAAGCCGCCTGCCAAACGTGGAGATTATGGCAACCCCTCCCTTCTAAGGGAGAGACCTTTGTTCAGCAGTGGAGTTTTCGGCTGCTGATTGCTAATTTTGCACAAATAAGTAATTTATTGTTTTTAAATTAGGCTTTATTATTATACTCGTATCAATAATGATGTTATACTAACTTACTAATTTTATTAAAAAACCGGCATTTTTTTTTGGATTTCATGATAAAGCCGATGAAAAATTTCAACACTAGAATGTTCAGAATCATGTATGCCTGAATCCCTGGTATCGGTTTTCGGTACGATGTCCGTATATTTTTATGTTTTGTGTGGTTTTCACAGTCAGTCAGCCTCATCGATACTCAATTATGTATTTAATGGTAACTGACATTAATGTCACGTTAGCAAAGTAACGGGTACAGTTGGTTTATAAATCTATTTTTAGACCGTTGAAGCAGTAGTCTGTTATGGCCTCCTGACTTTTGGCATATATCAACAACTAATACAGGTATCAACTGCATTTGAGCTAATCGGAACAGTGGTACGTATATACTTTATATTTTGTGATATTTACCCATGTATAAAATTTAATGTATGTCTGTGTAAGTACAAATAAATCCGTGGCACACGTGAGTAAGTTGACAAGTATACTTGCATGTTTTTTTTATTGGCTGAAACGATTCCTACCCCTACGAATTTACTATGAAAAAAATGACAACTCTAAATATGTATAACTTTTAAGCCGCGTCCGCTGCGCCATGTTTTGACTGAACATTGTTCGAAAACATTAGATAAGGGGCGTGGCTTGAGTGTTTCGTCATACAAAACCTCTGAAACCTTTTGCCGGAACTGGTGTGACCATTTATTTTATGTTCGATTTTGACGGAGGAAGACTATGACTTGTTATTAATTGCGTTGATACGTGAAAGACCCGTGATTTGGGATGGTAGGTACCTTAAATGAAAATAAAATAAAAAATCCGTATCGAGATGTTCCAAAAACATTGTTTACTTAACATGACGCAGCGGCACAGGCAGCGGACGGGAAATGTTGGATTTTCAATGTACACTGAACATTGTTTTGTTCAAAAATTGGCGCAGCAGACGCGGCCTTAGGTACCTACTATATTGACATCTTGCATTTGTCCATGTTTTACTTGATATTTCAACTTATACATATACACACTTACTGTTAGTGCTAATTGACAAATTGATATGTCAAGTTATAGCCAGCTAAGGTCTTTATGATTGAATTGTGACAAATTGGGATGTCAAGTTGTGGCTAACCAATGTATTCGAATCGTGATAAATTAAGATCTCCAATGATGGCCAACTAAATTCTGAACCCTAAATGTTATAAGTGTAGTTATGTGTACTACAAATGATGGTTACAAAAAACATTAACTTTAATTGAATATGACTTGAATCTGTTTGATGACCTGATGAATCTGTCAACTTCTATTCTATTGTTCGTGGCTATAAATTCGGGCCCGGTAACCACAGGAACACACTTCGACCCAGTTGGATCTATTGTGCATGCTCTAGCCATTACTCTGTTCCTGACGTGTCAAAGATTTCCCTTCGGTAACGTAACGATTGCGCCAGCTTGGAGCTGCACGTTGTTTATAGTCAAATAAAACATTTTCTGAGGACATTCCAGATATCAGGTTGTACGAGATTAACATGGATCTCAAATAGCTTATGAACAAGGCGCCAGGTGAAGAAGGAATCACAACAGAACTTCCGAGAGTGGGTGGAAAACCTATACATTTAGTCCTCCAGAAGTTATTCAATTCCGTATTTCTCTACTATATATTACGGTACTACGCCATTAGCATGGCCCATGAGTGTAGTAGTACTTCTGTTCAAGAAAGGAGATAACACCCTAACACACCTGAGCCATGTGTACAAGCTGTTTTCATGAGTCAATACGAACCGTATCGAACGCAGGTTTAATGACTTCTAGCCTTTCCGAACAAGCCAAGTTCCGAATAGGCTATTAAACCGTAGACCACATCCATACGCTCCGCCAGATTATACAGAAGGCTGAGGAGTATAATCGGCCATTATGTCTAGCGTTTGTGGACTACGAAAAAGCCTTCGCTTTCGATGGAGACAAGAGGGCCTAGACAAGATGCAATCGCTTCATAGCGAATCTATTTCTTCTTTCGCTAACTGTGTCAATTCCCTATAATTTATCACGTGACTTTTCGATCACATAAGTCATTCCCATACATTTTTATACTTTCTATTTGCGATAAGGCTTGTAGAATGTTACATTGTCTAGGGGGGCTGGGCGGTATTGCAGTCCCTCCAGCGATGCCACATTGACTATAGGTATAGCAACGCCACTGTGTCCATCCAACTAAAGGACACAAGCACGAAACCGATTCATTTGCAGAAAAATGTGACACAGGGAGATGTTATTTCTCTGAAACTGTTCAGGAACGCATTGGAGGACAGTTATCAAGCTCTTAGACTGGAACGGATTGGGCATCAACATCAATGGCGAATTCATCACTCACCTTCGCTTTGCCTATGATATAGTCATGTTGGTAGAGTCCCTGGAGAACCTCAATACGATGCTCAGCGACCTCAGTATCGTTTCTCTGCAGGTGGGCCGATGAACATGGACAAGACGAAAATCATGTCTAATGTCCATGTTGCACCCGTACCGGTAGTTGTTGGCAACGATACACTCGAAGTGGTTGACCACTATGTATACCTAGGACAAACTATTCAGTTTGGTCCGTCCATCTCCGACAAAGAGGTCGCCCGAAGAAGCCAACTCGGATGGGCAACGTTCGGGAAACTATATCTTCTCGTCCATAATACCGTCGTGTGTGAAGTCATAGGTGTTTAACCAAGCATAGGCAGGACTCCACCTAAGTGGTCAGGTGGCATCGTACGCGTCTTAGGTAACCGGTGGATGTAAATAGCCAGTAGTCGTTCATTGTGGAGTTGCAAGGGGTTTCTCACTAGGAAACTGATGAGTGTTTCGTTTTCTCTCTCCACCGACTTCCAAAGCTCTCAAGCACACGACCGGACTTGTGCTTTATATAGCATCAAAAGCTGCCCCGGTGTGAAGTACCACTGGACCTTTGCAAGGAAACCTAGCTTCCTTGCAAAGGTCCTTGGCCTTGGACTCCATGAACTGCCCAACCTTGAGGTGTGAGGAAATTTCAACTACTAACAACTGAAGGCGGACGGTGTAAGGATTCATTCTGAAAAGTAGGAGCCAAGGTAAAAGGACTCCTTTCGGCGGTGAACAGACAAGCTTGAGATTTGGTGGCATTGAATCTCACAAGATTGCCATCACCCTATTCGGAGACTGCCTGAAGTGTGAGATCGCGCGCATTCCATACATAAAAGGTAAAAAAAAGAACACTTATGATGTGACTTCGATTGTCTGTCTGTCACGCGAATATATTTCAGGAACCACAGATGCTATCGATTTGAACCTTAGAATAGTTTTAGATCTTACTTATTCAACCTGCTTGTGATAAAAAAATAATTATTTTCTTTTCAATGGGGGTCGAAATGGAGCATCAAAACTACTAAGACTACTATATCGAGTGGGGTATCATATGAAACGGCTTCATTTGCACATTTTCGTTTGTTGTTTTAGGCCACGTAGTTTTTAGCTTATAATCAGAAATAAAATAAAAAATACTGTACTCGCCTCTCCCTTATCTCCAAAGTTTGTGGAAGGAAAAATGTTAAATAACTAAAGGTAATAAATAAATACGGTATGGATCTTTCAAAGTAAGTAGTAAGTACTGCAGCAAATCAACGAATAGTTTTCATAGTCGACATCTGTTTGCTATTCCATAAAATAGCATTGTTTACCTACTTATATTCCCTACTTAGAAGGTGAATAAGTTGATAACTCGTTGGTGATTGACTTGAAAATTCTATTATTATGGAAACTATGGGGAATTTCGTTTATTTATTGCGTATGCATTCACAACAAAACAAATACGTTAAAGTAATTTACCGATTTACAAGAAGAGGTCAAACATTAAAATGGCCCGCCCTGCCAAATTGGTGTTTTAGACATGTCAACGTATTCACGCGTGCCGCGGAAATAACCTAGGTTTAATAACATGGGCGACTGACGAGCCCATATTATACAGTACATAATAATGTACCACAACGAAATTCAAACCGTGAAACTAGTTCATGAGTAGGTGAAGTAGGTATAACAAAATGGTACACTTTTTATTACTATTCATGCTATTGACTTTATTAGCAAATTCAAAATAGGGTATTATTAAGCCTCTAGTAGCAGTAGTCCGGTTGTTAGTCCGGTTGACCGGACTAGTGCAACTTTTCAGTAGCAGTAGTTCGGTTGAAATATAGCACCGGACTACTGATACTCTTTAGTAGCAGTAGTCCGGTTGTTAGTCCGGTCGATTGGACTAGTGCAACTTTTCAGTAGCAGTAGTTCGGTTGAAATATAGCACCGGACTACTGATACTCTTTCGGTTTGTAATATTAAGAATAAAATTGTACAATACACTTTGTTACTTTATTGTTATTTTAAAATGAACACACAGGAGTTGCATAATCTTGTGCCTTATCTTGTGTGAGCATATGAATGTAGTTTAGAGCTAACATGTTTATAGAAGAAGTACCAGGGAAGCATAGGATATAAGGAGTATAGGACATAAGGAAGAGTCCTCAAGTCTTGATATCCAGAGTAAGTCTGGCTTACTGGTTCTAGCAAACTCACTAATAAAGTTTATGTAATATTTTTTGCAGTACGTCATCGTGTAGAACTACTAGGAATGAAAAAATAATATTCAATGCATTCCTGCTAGTTCTACATGACTGTAGAACTAGTAGGATTTTCTTTTCCTAGTAGTCATACATGTAGAACTAAATGTAGAACTACAGGGAATAGGCCGTTTTGATTGGTATCGCGTATTAAGAGGTGAGGGCCGGGAGGGTAAAGGATGTATCAAGAGGTGAGATATCCTTGTATCTTGTGCTTCCCTGGTACTTCTGCTATAAACAATATGTTAGCTACTACTGAATAGGTACCACATCCTCAGTAGGTATATCCTGGGCGAAGTTAAAAATCACATTGGACATTGGATTGGAGATGGACTTGAAGAATCTTCCTTATGCTTCCCCGGTACGTCTACTATACACATGTTAGCTCTAAACCATATTCATATGCTCACACAAGACAAGACACAAGATTATGCAACTCCTGTGTGTTCATTTTAAAATAACAATAAAGTAACAAAGTGTATTGTACAATTTTATTCTTAATATTACAAACCGAAAGAGTATCAGTAGTCCGGTGCTATATTTCAACCGAACTACTGCTACTGAAAAGTTGCACTAGTCCAATCGACCGGACTAACAACCGGACTACTGCTACTAGAGGTTATTAAGTACTGGTTATGACATTTCTTGAGATTGGCCCGTATTAATAGGTAAACCAATCTCAGCTGAGATTCGGCACTTGAGTATACGAACTTAAGTTGCTGACATCTATAAAAAATAATGTTTGTCTCTGAGTCCTATATAGAATCGTAAGTGACTGGACCGATTTACATGAATTTTTGTGTGTACATTCCAATGGGTTCCAAGATGGTTTGTTGGTGGAGGTAGGTGGCGCTGCTATCGATATGTCAGCACTTTATACTTACTGGAAATACTTGAAAGAAGAAAACTCTCATAGACAGGCTGTAATCACTGTTCGGAAAACGTACAGGTTAAGCAGCGTTAGGTGAGGTCAATAAATAGATGGGTGACCGTTAAGTGGCATTTAAACTGATAATCTCCGTGTTTCAAAGGGTAAGGGAAAAAAGGGGTGATGGGGTGGGGGATAGTGAAAGAGATGGAGGAGTGAGAGGGAGCAAGGTGGGAGGGGCGAGAGAGAGGTAGAGGGGGGTTCAGTGGCAAGGGGGAAAGGATGAGGGGGAGTGTGACGGGGACCGAAGCGGAAGAGAGAGGAGAGAGCATAAGATGGATACAGAAATAAATCTAGGGAGCACGGAGAAAGAGGGAGGAAAATGTAATAAAAGCGCGGGTTAAGCTGCGCGGGTCAGCTAGTTGAGTCTTTGTGCCGTAGAAAATCCATATACATTTTTGGAATAAATAAATGTGTTCGTCCTTAATTTAGTCAAACAAACATTTATTATTATCAAATTATGATCGCATTATCGTCTACATACTTTCACGTAATTCATGTTTCTTCAGAAAAAAATATCCGGTCGTAATTAAATTTGCATGGAATCATCATAGTAGTTTTCTATCTCGAATAAAAAAAGAATCATCGAAATCGGTACATATTTGTCAGAGTAATGTAATGGAGAACATCAGTTTTATGGTTTTTACCAGATAAATTCCTCCACATCGTTCATGGTCCTCCAGGAAGTTCTTATCCGGTTGTGATAAAATTCATACAGATTCATCACAGTGGTTTCTACTTTCGAATAAAAAAAGAATCATTGAAATTGGTAAATATTTGCCAGAGTTATGACCATTTTTGTCCTTAAAAAGCGACATAAAGTCATCTTATAGGCATTCCTGCAGCTTTCCTGCGCAGTCGCCATTCTTGTTTTTTCAGGAACTACTTATTCGTGAGTGATAATTTTTTATGGGACCCAATCAATGGTTTGAAGAATGGATGGAAGAAAGATTTTTTCAAATCGGTTCCTAATTGCCAGAGTTATGCGCGAAGATACATAAAATATATATATATATATTGTTACACTTCAAAACCGACATCAAAATAATTGTGGGTTGGATAGCCGAACGCGCTCAGCGAACGCGTATATAAGTCACTGCTCTAACGGTACCGCGGTCATCTTAAGTTCCTCAAAGAAGCGTCGAAACGCTACTTTGAATCCGCGTCCCGTCACACGAACAGTTCAATCCGCGCCGCCGCCGATTACGCCCCTAGTCCTTCTGACTCGCGTCGCAGACCACGGCACGTACTGCTCGACCCTCCTGACCCCATGACGGTCCTATTGGACCGGGATGCTTCGAACCCTCCCCGACAACCGTATGCTACACTAGCTATCAGACACCGGTCTCGCCGGCGAGGCCGAAGGGTCGTACGCATGCGACCTCAACGATGTGCATCACCCCACTGAGTTTCTTGCCGGTTCTTCTCAGTGGGGGCGCGTTGTGAACCGGTGGTAAACTCAGCCCTCTCTTAAGCGACAGCCCAAGCCGAGGCCGTGCGTCCCTGAGGTGCCCTTGAGCTCGTCGCTACTTCTGCCGTTAAGGCTAGAGCGCTTCAAGCGCTCGCCTCCTATTGTCCGGTGAAGCTGTAATGGCCATCTGCGGCCAACAGCGTCTATCATTCCAAAAAAATAAATTTAAAAAAATATTAAAAAATACCGCGGTCATTCGTTTCTCAGATCTCGTACAGTGCGGAAGTCTCAGTGAAGTTGCTGCGTCATGGTGATTACAATGTATTCCTGCTGCAGGAGTGTGGTAATAATTCTTCAGTGGTATGTTCAGTTTTTATTTTACTAAGGTGGTCCAGAGACAATGGTTTCTGGACAGATTCTCTTTTTTTTTAATAATTCTATTTAGGGTTTCCAACAATATATATGTACATACGAATTGAGAACTTCCTCCTTTATTGAAGACGGTTAAAAATTATAATTTTGAAGTAGGCTGTATGTCCACTTACCATGAATAGGGCGCGTGAAAAAAAACGCTCGCTATTTCCCGTACATAATTTTCATATTTTGTTTTTATCGTATTTGTCTCTATGTGGTGTTGTTTTGTATTTCCTCGCAAATGTGTGGAAAAACGTCGTATGAAACTCGTGAGCAACTTAGCTCACTTGTATCATAATATACTATTATACTTCAACTATCCATCAAACAGTTTCACGGTTTGAATTTCGTTGTGTTACACGTAAAGTAGGTACTTAATACATCAATGGACGAGCCAGGACGCATCGGGAGCAGGGGTAACCAGACGACTATAACACCCAGACACAAAGTGGAAATCGAACCCACACCCTATTTATTGGGTAGCGGCCAGGCTGTTTTATACACTTAACGAGCCTGTCAAGTTAAGCTGGAATAAGCTAGTTTCTTTTTGCTTAATACTATTCTGCTTTATATTACACTCGTACCGGTAGTCGTAAACCAGAAGCAGGTTTTTAAACCATTGTGTATTGCCAGTGATGGTCGATGTGGTGACTGTGTGACGTGGTCTGTAACTGCTGGTCTTTTAGAGGAGCTCAGAGTTACACAACGAGGTATGCTCGGAGTTTCTTTGCGCGATAAAATCAGGAATGAGGAGATTCGCCGAAGAACTAAAGTCAACCACATAGCTCTCAGAATGGGCAGGCCACCTCGCTCGAAGAACCGATAACCATTGGGGAAGAAAGGTTCTCGAGTCACGGCCACGAACCGGAAGACGCAGCGTCGCAGGTAACCGGTGAATGCAAGTAGCCAATCGTCGTTCATTGTGGCGCTCCAACGGGAAGGTATGTGTTCAGCAGTGGACATCAAGTGATGATTATTATGTTATTTTACTAGGTGTCGGACATCGAATGGCTTGTTGATGTTGAATGATCTGTGCGCACCTATGCACTGACAATACAATAATACTACTGAAATGGATGGTGGTAGACCCTCATATCACCTTTGGTTTTTTCAGAGTGATAAACTTAAAGATTCAGTTTACTTTTTGCCATGGGAGTGCATGGATGTTGCGAATAGAAAAGTAGTTTTGATTATGCTAGCAAATTCCCAGAAAGCTGTACACATTAAGGCAATGGGAATTACTAATGTTGGCGTCACCACTATGGCGTCGGTAAGCTGTTTAATAAAAATACGTAACAATACTACTTACTATTTTTACCGAAACAATGTATGTACCTTGTTCATTATATTTATATACTAACTATTATATCTTCTTTAAGTAATCACTCGTGTCTACATAATAACACCAATTATCATTAACTTTCAGATAATTAAAACATCTGTAACATACTTCGCTTTTCTCAGAACAATCGTCGAGTGAAAAAATCGAGATACAATTTGTTTAGATTTTTTTGAATTTGCTTTTAAGTTCAGCATATTTTATGGCACCATTATTTCATATGTATATCATCTTTATTCTAAAGTGCCTGCAATACAATAAAAAGATAACACAAAAAATTATAAGACACACATTTTCACATTGCAACGCTTGCAACGTTGCACTCATAGAAATTAGTTGTTTTATAAATAAGACTAATGTACTTACGTACCTCGCTATTTTCGATATTTAAATAGATTATAATTATAATAAAATGTATTAACGCGTCTACTCAGTACACCGGACTATACGATGATGTGTTAGAAACGAATCAGACCGTTAGGTTCATGTCGTACGCGAGTGTAGTTTTCGCGCACGCCGCCCGCACTCATATCGATAGCCTCCGGCGGGGCTATTACGTATCTCGTTTGACAACTGAAGTGATGATCACCAAAGCTAAGTGGCTATCAAATAACTGTCAAATGATGCATTCGGTATTGCCTAACTTGAGTGACCAACTGAAATGACGTCATGAGCACCGATTCTCGGTGATGATCACCGTAGACAATATTTGACAGATGTTTCTGTATCGATAACCTATAATTGGTATTATGTAAGTAAAGTGTACATCAAACTGATGGTCACCCAAGTTGCGATGACCATCGTGAAAGCAACTAATAAGATGCAGTGATTTATACTGTTGAAGATGATCGTCACTATTAGCCGGCTATTTGAAACATTGACTAGAAACATTATCAACGTAGGTAAAAATGTGACAACTATTTTCGCAGGATTATAACTTTTTTTGTGACCTAAAGAAAGTATTTGGTTGGAGTGTATCCTTGGGGGCTATGGTGGGGGCGCTGTGAAGTTGAGATTTAGATGAATCTTTGAAGATTTTTTTTCATGCCGCGAGAGTACCTACTACTCTCGCGGTACGAACGGTGTACCACATTTAGGATGATAAATGCTTGCACGAGCTGGCCCAAAATGCATGCGGGCGGGGTAAGCGCACGTAGGTAACGACATTCAAACCATTTTGATTGTAAACTGGTACAGCATTCTTGTCCGCGATAATACATTGAGCTATAATGCACTGAAGTAGGTACATACTTATTTTTGATTAATTTCGGATGCTGCCTTTCGGCAAATGGCATGAAAAGATGTAAAACACCTGGAATTTCTTGAAAACTTTATTTTTTAATTTAGTAAGTTTTTTTTTTCATAGATTTAGGATTTTTCACAATATCTTTGGGTTTTTTTATTAACCTTTTGTTGTCTATGCTCCCAATATCCACTAGGCGAAAATACCTGCAAATTAAAAAGTACCATTAAATGTTCTTTGTATAATGGTTCGGGGGGATATTCAACTTGGTCGCATAATGTCGATAAAAAAGTAGAGATAGCTAAAAGACAAGTGATGAGCACCGTAGTACACCGTAGGTTGATATCCACCGAAAGCCATACGTAATACCAATGTTATCACACTTTCGGTTGACATCAAAGTTCGGTGGACAACTGAAGCTTGATAGTCACTTGGGTGGCTAAAGATACGCAATAACCCTGCAGGTTATCCAAAATCGTTTTCTCCGACATGCCGTCGGGGCCCCGTGGTATATGCAGAACGTAGACTTACATTCAGACGTCGATTTAGATCCCCTTCGAAAGTTTTTCAAAGAAGCGTCGAAACGCTACTTTGAAAGCGCGTCTCAGCACCCTAACCGTTTAATCCGCGCGGTCCGCGCCGCCACCGATTATGCTCCTAGTCCTCCCAGACTCGCGCCGCCGTCTGCGGCACGTAGTAGTGATAGATCCCCCATACCCAATGTCGGCCCTATTGGACCAAGGCATCGAGCCTGCCCTCCCCGACAACAGTATGCTACACTATCAAACAGACACCGGTCTCGCCGGCGAGGCCGAAGGGTCGTACGTATATATGCGACCTCAACGACGAGCATTACCCCACTGAGATTCTTGCCGGTTCTTCTCAGTGGGGGCGCGTTGTGAACCGGTGGTAAAATCAGCCCTCTCTAAGCGACAGCCCAAGCCGAGGCCGTGCCTCCCTGAGGTGCCCTTGAGCTCGTCGCTCCCCCTGCCTTTCTGGCTGGAGCGCTTTAAGCGCTCGCCCTCTTCTCCGGTGAAGCTGTAATGGCCATCTGCGGCCAACAGCGACTGTCCTCCCAAAAAACAAACCGTTAGGTCACCGGCAAACCCTGTAGCGAGCGATGCCAGTCTTTCAGCAAATAACTAGACGGGTTATACATGCATGCATGGCACCATGAAGCTAGTAGGTCAACACATGGCACCTATAATGCATGATGACAGTTTTATGTCATTTCTTTTACATGCCTGTAAAATCCTAATAGCACGATCGTAGTATGATCCTGTGTAGGTAGACGCCTTAATCAGTAGACTTCAGAATTTAAAACTATTCTTTTTAACATAACTGTAAGTAAATGAATGTCAGTTTTTTATGGCTATTAGTGATTTATTGCCACAATCACAACCATTTTTTTTTTTTGACGCGGGGGAAATCTTCGAAAGATCCCCGGGAGCTGTGGGGCTCGACCGGGGTATGTGGGATTCTTACCCACTAAAACCCCCGCGGCTGTCGCATCGGCACATAAAGAGGGGGCGAACCTGGGGCCTCCGTTGGGATCTGCACCAGGTGCCCCTCAGTGCCTTGCCTTTGAGCCCGCTAACCTTAGTTCTAATCAAGCCGTTTTATACTCTCATTAATTGGATTAACGGAGCCGTTTATGATTATTATTATATTATATTGTCTATTATTGGGTACTTGATAATCGATATCTCTACTCACTATCAGAGTACAAAGTATTAATTTACTGCGAGTGTTGAAATAATCCGATTTCAGGAATTAATGATCATCAATAACTCAAATTGACCGATGTAAGTGTGGCAGTTAGATGTGAATGTGCAAGTCCATACTACCTTTAAAGCCAAAATGTATACGCTTCGACGACAAGAAACAAGAAAGAAAGGAGCAGAAGCATAAGAAGTTGGACATAAGATAATTACAATAATTTGTTTTAAGATTCATAAATTGCGAAGAAAAAATTTGTGACTCCGCACTATTACAAAAGATACGCGAGCAGATATAATTTTTAGTTGTAATACCAAACACGTTTTTTTACTACTACTAGGTACTACTATAATTTGCAAAAATGTACATGTATACATATCAAGCTAGCAGCAGAGCAGGGCAGTATGGTGACTGGTTGGTTCATAACGACGACACATGCATCGGAATCATGTGCTCTGGCTACCTATACGCCACGCGTCTTGAAAATCTGTTAGCGAGCACGCATCCTCTTTTAATTAAAACATTTGTGAACAAAATAAATAGTTTATTGAAAATAAATTCTTATAGATTAAAATTATTCTACTACCTGTCCATAATCCCTATTATAGTGATACACGTAACACTAAACTATGTATTCAAAAATTAAACCAATGGAACCTAATTCGGTGACAATACAGTCATTACAGAAAATGATATAAAACGAGACACCATGGCTAATAAAATGCAGATATAAGGAGGGCAGAGGGTTAACCATAATGACTTTTTCGTTTAGAAATTAAATAAAGAATGCAACTGTTATATTATATTATCTACTTACTACTTATGTATTACTGTGCACTTTGTAATTTTCCGATTGCATTTAATATTATAAAACGTTGCCACGGATCTTTTTTTTATTGGGACTAATCCCACCACTCATTCCCACCACTGTTACTCCTGTAAGCCAGGATCTACAGTGGTCACCACTGAAGACACCGAGGTTTGACCCTCGGCGAGTCCCAGGGGAACGCTAAATTGTCTTGGAACCCGCAACAAATTTAATTAAAAAGGTAGATACGAGGAGTCGGAAATACATATATTCCACTTGCCACGGTATCTGTGAATTATATACTTAAAGCCCCGTCATCTTAAGTATTCAGTACGCCTTCAAATGTAGCATGGTAAACTTTACTGCTATGACATGACCGCTACTTATTCACATAGATTTCACATCGAAATGTATAGAAAATCCACGCACCTCGAATAAAAATGAAAAACTACGGCATAGTTTTTCCACCAGTGGTACCAGAGTTTGCCTCCCTAAAGTGTTCTTAAACTCGAGTTATAAGCGCTAGACTTTTGTTTTTCGAATATAGTACCTAAAGGTATAATAAAAGTATACAATAAAGGTTTGTTTTGTAAAAAATATTTTTTTGTGATAAATATCCCTTGAAGTGTAATCACAATTTTATTATTACATATAATATAAGTTGGAATAGGAAGTACATATAATCAATCGCCCAATGAGTTATACTCTACATAATATGAATTAATATTACCATCTTCTGGAGACATCATGGCTATTTTGTTTTACATAAAATATTTCTTAAACAATAATGAGCATCAACAGTTTTTATTACACTTCCCCAAAGATTATGCATAAACATTTGTTCATACTTTTGGGTCTTCTTGCTTTACAATAATTTATATATATTCCAGAGATATAATGTTGCAATATGAAAATAATAATGACTCAAAATAAAGTAAAGTAAACAAATTTGTCGCTTAGGGCTCCCACACATAACTGCGATGCGATGCGGCGGCGTATCGCAGGAACTTGTATCGAAAATTCATTTGTTTCTCGCAGATATTTACGATGCGATGCGAATTCGCAGTTATGCGTGGGAGCCCTATAATCGTATCTCAATATAGACAAACGCATCGTCGGGCCTCGTTACGAATCTCATTCATTACACATCACCCTACTAACGAAGCAATTAGCGCTGCAATTACAATTGTATTTCTAGTTAACCAGCAATTTTCAAATAAAACAGTTGGGAGTCAGATTTTTTTCATTGAACATCAAGCAATATTAATGTACTTGTTTGTTTATCGTATGGTTAGTAGCCAACCTGGTGTCAGAGTTGTCAAGCCGCCCTTAGGCCTCTGACTTAGCTTAACGACTGCTGTCTAGATGACAATAGCCGGGGCCGACTTTTAACGTGCCCTCCGAAGCACGGAGACGCTCAGTTCAAATGCCACTAAATGGTCACCCATCTAAGGGCTGACCTTGCCTGACGTTGCTTACCCCCACTATTCGTTTACCGAACAGTGATTATACCTGGCTATGAGCGTCTCATTAAAGTACTAATTAATGTAATCATTAATGTACTACGAACATTTAATAAGATTATTGTGACAACGAATACATAAAAGTGTTTCTAACAATTTTTTTTATCATAAGTATAATCAGATGGTTTATGACCCATTTCATTGCTTCTAGTTCCATTGGTGCAAACTATTATATTTAATAAAGTATCTTAAGGTCACTTGTTAGAAGTATGATAGAAATAAAATTTACTCCAGCTAATAACAACAGAATAGCCACCATAATTTATGCTCTCTGCTTATAGCATCAGCTATTAAAACTTAACAGTACAAATAAATATTACAATTATCATTTTCCATTAAGATGGACAGTATTTATATATAGCTCACTATTGCACAACAACTATAAAAAGCAATGTAGTTTACTGTTATTTGAAATACGTACAAGGCGGTATTGCTTGCTATGTATAAAAATGGTCAAACGCGCAATAGGAATTTTTAGATGAGGTAAACAAACGCCTTCTATAAATCGCTTCTGTGAAGTTCATAATGGACCTAGAATTACGTCCTTGATTGACCCCAGCAGGCTTACTCTGAAAACTTTTTTCAATCTGAATTCAAATGCAAATGAGACAGCAACACCAAACGGTTGCAAATAGTTTGGATTGAAATTGGCATCGATTTCCAGACTAAGTCCGCAGGCTGCGCCGTATAGCAGCTAGTATCTATTACAAATGTGCATTATTATAAATAAACACCAAAATAGCAGTATAAAGGTACAGAAGAGGTAAAGTGCATTGAAACTTTAATGTACAAGCGAAACTTTTATACAACTTAAATACAATGCATTTATAGCATATGGAATTAAAATTCTCTTTTAACCTTTGTGTCTTATCTACGTATTTATATAGAACCGTAACTACTAAACTCCTGAGCCCTTTCGAAGTATGCTTACATTATGGTGGTGGCAGCCCTAAGGTCTTTCTTACCAGTCGCTCGGTAATCTTGTTGAACTGTTGGCGATCCTCTCTCCACATTTTCGCGGCGTCAACGTTGGCACCACTTTCATCGTTTGGTTCTTGAAACGTGATTAAGAGTGTATACTTACGCTTATTAATTTAAAGTATTTTGATTCAAGAATGCAAGAATGTTTTGACAAACAATATCTGTTGACCTAGGCAAGTTGTCATTCTACAATATGAAACTCTAGAAAATAGAAAACAAATGTATGGTAATGACAACTTGTCTAGGCCATCTGTCCGACTGACTTTAGATCAAAAATACGTTCAAAACTCAGCATAGCACCCAATTTAAAGCACCATCATCATCACCAGCCGGAAGACGTCCACATGCTGAACATAGGCCTCCCCCTTAGAACGCCACAATGAACGACAATTGGCTATTTGCATCCGCCAGTTAGCTGCGACACGCACAATGTCGTCTGTCCACCTAGTGGGAGGCCTGCCTACGCTGCGTCTTCCGGTTCGTGGTCGCCACTCGAGAACCTTTCGACCCCATCGGCCATCTGTTCTTCGAGCGATGTTGTTGATGATTTGAAGCATGGCTACTATAAATCTGAAACTACCTATAAACATCATTTCTCAATATTTAAAACAATATACATTATTAATCAAGTAGGTACTGCTTAATTTAAGCAAATAGGTTAATTTAAAAAATGTTAAATTCGCACAGGCAAATAGTTTCCTGTCCTATTTCCAGTTTTAGCATTTTTGGTCTTATTGCTTATAGAAACAAAAATTGCTGAATTTAAGAGGTATAAAACATAAGATACTTTATCATACGTGATTGGCGTTTTTGCGGCTGCATCGCAACTCTCTGCATATAAAATTGTTAATTTTAAGGTATAAATCGCTAACGCAAATAAGTGGAGTTAAGAGATCAATCGCTATATAAAGCTTTGATTCGAGTGAAAACCAAATCGCTAAAGCCAAAAGTATCTGATGATCAGTTGGCTTAACACTTACCAGCTAGCATACTGACTACAGAAAGCAAAATTTTTTCCACACTTTGTACTGGTGACCATCTCTCTGCACTGCTTTCATAACCCATTGGATCATCGCCAGGTGCATGCAGGATTGATATACAAACTCTGCCATCAGCATATACTATAACAAATTATAAAAGCTTTTTTTGTATACACCTTCCTTGGTTTGAAGTAGGTACTCACTACTTAATAAAACTCTTTCAGTAACTATGTGGGAGTATTAGGTAGTTCCCTTGTGCATCGGACTTATCAGACTGTCCAGGTAGGCAAATCCTATTTGTCCCATATAGTGTCACAAAGCAGCAGTGCAGAGACTCTATGCTATACTGCTGCTCCGGTATAAAGGGCACTGTATCTCGACAAATTACTGGGCTCAAAAGACTATTGTAACTGCTATAGAATGTAAATACTTACAATTGTTAAGTTGTCAAGCTCTATAAAAAATCTAAATTGATCAAGTATTAGAACCTGGCTGTAGTTATGAAGGCTTAATAATTACATGCCATATACCATTACATACATTAATTTTCACAGGTAAGTAAATTTTCTTCAATATATTCTATATTGAAGTATTTATATATTATACTTATTTAAAACACAATTACGAATAATTTAGCAATAGACAACTGCTACAACTTACTGTTAGGATGGAACATTTCACATATAAATTGCATCTTTGGTGGACTAAGAGGATAATCAGGCGGGAAGATCAGCTTGGCAGGAAATATACCACCTTCGAAACATGTGCCCTCTGGACCACTGCAATTAAATAATAATAATCTGTAACAATCTAAACACAACGATTTGATCCTTAAGGCTTCAATCCCGGCTGGGCCCTAAAAGAACATGCACATTGTTCCTTTTGGAACCACACGGGCTTGAGGTGTTATATCAGTCAGAGCCTGTACTATGGCTACAATGCAAATGATACAAATTAAAGTAGAGCCAATTTAATAGATAACATTTGACACTTCATCTAAATTTAACAACATGACCACGGTCACATTCAAAACATTAATAATATTTTGAACTTGAACTGCACAATTGCTTTTTTTTTCAATTAAGATTACATATTTATTGTATTAATGACAAAAGAAACAGACAGAGCAAAGAAACTGACAGATGTCAAATGTGATCTATTAAACTGGCCCTACATTACTTTTGGATAATGACTAATTAACATTATTTACAGTGGAAACCTTATGAACACAAATGTTGACTCTTAAGTGGAACTGAACCCATTAGGTTGAGCTCTTTAATGTAAAATGCTATTTATCTGCCAGTTTCTGCAATAAAGCTATGAATAAATGTAGTAGTGTGTGTAATCCCTCACTCAGAATAAAAAATAGTTTTAGTTAGTGAAAAAATTGTGCACACATAGATTTAAAAAAGTTAAATCCTTATTGCTTATATAAATATCCAAGACCAAGGCAGAAAAGCTATAGATTGACTATAATTTGAATATTCTTGAACTAGAATGACCAATTTAACCAAACTTTGAGAAGATCAGCTACAAAGAAGATAACTAACAACACAAGAGCACAGGTGCACACTATCATCAGTCAGAAGACTGATGCAACTGGGAGTATTTCAAATATATATGCATGTGAGTGATATCCGTGATCATGCCGATCTTTCTTTTAAAGGGTAGTAAAGGGAGAACGACTTGAGACTATGCAACCACCTGCAAACTATAATATCTTCTGCATAGATACTTATGTTTTAAAATATTGGCTGCTGTTGTCGTATTGGCCAGGAGGACATTAATATTATCAGGTAGGGGGTATTATTTTTCCATAAATACTAGACTTGTAGAACAAAGAGAAGTTTTAATTATATTAAAATAGGTACTTTTTTCACTTGTGGGTAGGTTGTAAAACCTATTTGCTATTGTCCCTATTGTTGATAGGTAGTAATACCTATCAACAATAGGGACAATAGCAAAAGGTTAAATCAATGCTTACGTTATTAGTGCTTCCCATTCAAAGAAATTTTCTTCATTTATTGGACCTGCAATTATGCCCTCAGGCGGATTTAATGTCAATTCTGGAAAGATAAATAACTAGTTTTAATATTGACATTTAAAAAAAGGTAATATTTTATTACACACGAGATAATACAACATCTCTCACAAAATATGGGTTGTGAAAATCGAATTTGTGAGTGGTTGTATCATCTCTTAGATTCGTATGTACGTTTGTACTCGGCCATCAACCGCCTTAGTGCTGACCCTGCCATGGTGTTATAAATTCAGCTACAGGAATATCTACATAAATTTACCACGTAAACAAAAAATATCATAAATGTAACAAAAAGCTCATTTATTGGATTGGATTGATTGCGAATTTGCGACGAAAGATCAAAGACTTATTTCCAGGATTGGCCTTGGCCTTCCTTGGTGGACTGGGTGCCAAATAGTGTTCTGTGACTGGGTGGGCCAATCAAGTATTATACTCTTATCTATGGTCCAATCCGTCCGTAGACAGAATATAACAAGACATCTAGCTAGCGTGCCGCCGTTATGGACAGAAAATAATCATTCGTACACATAACACACGTTCTGGATATTTATTCAAATGCGCCTAATATGTAGTTAAACGATATTTCAAAATGCAATTCAATTTAAAACTCCAAAGCTAGATCGTGAACGAGAAAATTTCATGGGTACTCGAAGAAAACCGCACCGGCGGCGCACTGTGGACTGGATTCCGGCCTTCATAGACACCCGATGAGTAATCTCGAAAATATAACAAGACGTCTAGCTAGCGTGCCACCGATAAGGACAGAAAGTCAGCATTCGTACAAGAAACATACGATATGGATATTTATTCAAATGCGGCTATTATGTACTTTTGACAATATTTCTTAGTGCAATTCAATTTAAAAACACCAAAGCTTGATCGTGGCCGAAAAAACTTCAAAGTATACTGCACCGTCGGTGCGGTTTTTCTTCGAGTTCGCGACAAATGCTGAACACACGCTGAAGGAAAAAATCATATGCTCTGTTTCTTTCTATCACATGTAATTTATATAAATGCATTATTTTCTTGTGCGAATGAGAAAGAAAGTGCCAGCTCTCTAGGGATTCTTCCTCTAAGTACTGAACACACGCTGAAGGACAAACAATCGAAGAAAAACCACACCGACGGTGCAGTATACTTTGAAGTTTTTTCGGCCACGATCTAGCTTTGGTGTTTTTAAATTGAATTTCACTAAGAAATATTGTCTAAAGTACTTATTACCCTGCGGCTACACCTGCACGCGAATATTCGTGTCGCCCTGTCGCGATAAAACTTCGTCTACATTATCGTCCTAGCAAAAGTTTTATAATCTGTATATAAATCTGTACCTACCTATGCCTTATCATGAAATCTGTATAAAATATGTATGGACAAAAGAGCTAAAATAAGTGAATTGGATAGGTAGGATTCAATAAAAAAAAAACAGTCAACTGCAAGTTGGACTCGCGCATCCAGGGTTCCAGGGCATACCTTTGATTGGACGTATAGTTATTTTACTATTAGTCTAATACCTCATAAACTAAACCGGAAAACTCAGTTTGATAGTCGAGGATAAAAAATAATAACGACGTTTGTATTAACCACTAGATGTCCCGCGCAGCTCTGCCCTCGTAATTTTCTAGTGTTTCTTTCATATGAACCTTCTCTTGACAATAACAAACACAAACAAAAAAGAATTAGCGAAATTGGTCTAGCCGCCAATATGCCTGCATATTGCCGTGACCAAAGGAAACAACAGGGGGACAACATTTAAGATTATTATAATTTACTACGGAATAAGAAATCTGATATATGGCAACGCTGCTGCAACTGCAAGGCGAAGTGTAGCCAGTTCGGCGAAGTTTGTCGCGATAAAATCCTTTGATGCGTGTCAATTTACCGACAACACCGCGAAGGCAATCGTGTTCGCCCGAATACATCGCGCTAGCACGAATTGTTTGGCCACACTTGTCGCGATAACGCGAATCTTCGCCGAAGCGCGCAGGTTAGCCGCATTTGAATAAATATCCATAACGTGTGTTGCGTGTACGAATGCTAATTTTCTGTCCTTAACGGCGGCACGCTAGCTAGATGTCTTGTCATATTCTGTCTACGGCTTTTATTCTGAGTTTTGACTTTAGGGGGTTTTGACTTTTTGAGGTTAGGGGGAATTTTCTCAAATGATTGCAACATTTTGCTTACTCGATGAATCATTAAATTAGAAGCTTCATGATCTTAGTTCATGATTAAAATTCTGTCTACGATTAAAATAGACAACCAGACAGACCACATGAATGAGTGGTGCAAAAACAAAAACAACACGTTCCCCAAAAGTTGGGTACCACCATCGATATACGATATACTAGATAGTATATCGATGGGTACCATGGAGCAGCCAGTTGTTTGCTCGTTTGCTGGATGGACTGTGAATCAGTGAATAGTGCACTTTATCTCTGGTATAGAAAAGCGGTATTTTCGCAGAGTAGAGTCTTTGATGAAATGAAGTCTTTTTAATCTGTGGTGTGCAGAGCAGAGAGAGAGGACGAGGAGTGATTGATTGATGGATGATGATGGGCATTTTGATTTTGACTTTATATGGCGGATTTTTTGAAAAGATAATTTCTTAATAGATTAAATATTATGGAATATAATATTGATAATACTTTTTGTAATATGAAATCGGTATTAGAAAATAAGTCTTTATTAGAATCAGGGACCCTTGGGTCTGCGAACAAAGTGCAAACTGCCCAAGTAAGTAAACTATAAGAATATGCATTATTATTCAAAGTAATGATATTTACCGTTAGACTAATCATTTATCTTTAGATGAATAATTCATCTAAGCATTTATAATTGCTTCAAAATATTACAAATAAAAAAGAGTTTTATTTCTAATATCATTAGATATTCTAAGTACCTACTATAAAAACTTAGCTTTTGATGAGCCAATTTTAATAATTTTAATATAAGAAAAAGAATAATACTTATGGTTGACTTTAGGTAGGTACTCTCGCGGTCACAAGCTGTGTATCACCTTTAGGACGATAATTGCTTGCACGTGCCGGCCCAAAATACGTGCGGACGTCGTTCAAACAATTTTGATCGAAAATTGGTACACCGTTCGTGTCCGCGATAGTACAAAATAGATACCTATAGGCTAGAGAGAGGAGTGAGACTTTAGCGAAGTTGTAGCCCATTTTTTAATTGTACTCCTCTTTTTGCATGAAGCCTACGTGAATTTTCCGCCGCAAGCTACCTAGTTAGCCGACACAGCCGATTAGGAAATCCGTCACTGACCCTTATTATGATTATATTTTTAGTACATACCTATTTATACCTATACCTCAGTGCCGTGTACAGAAAGTAGGCAAAAATATCTGCGAGTTATCTGTATTCTAAGCTATTTGTTAGTGTGTCACCACAAATATCCTCAAATGAACTAACATTACAGACGTATCCATTTACATTTTAAAAACATCACGTTAATACCATGTCAGTACAAAATATTTTTAAATTATGATTATTTAGAGAAATCGTAAGGCAAAGTCATTTTGTGTGTATGGACCCTCTGAATAACTTACTACAGTTTTTAAATGCAAATTAATTTGTCTATAGAATCTGCTCTGCTAACTTATGGATATTTAGAATGGTAAACTAATATACACTTAAAGGTTAAACAAGCTGAATACCTTTCTTTGCCTACCCTCTGTGCACGCCACTGCTATACCTATGGAACAAACATAGGTACACCAATTAAATCAATTTCAGTATACATTAGCATGGGAAGAGCAGACTGCTGCCAAATTTATGTGCTGTATATGCATGAAAACGTTTTATAACGCAAATGCACTTCAAAATCACAAAAATACACAACACGACGGAGAGGGAAGCGAGGGCGAAACCAAACCGACTCGCGAAATATTCGACCAGGCGAGATATTATTGTTTGTTTAATCTTTTTTTTTTATTTTACCAATATTATTTGTAGGTAAAAAGAAAAATAAAAAAGAAGAAAGAAGAAGTAGAAGAAAAAAAAAAGAAAAAAGAAAAGGAACCCTTATGGTGCAACTTCGTCTGTTTGTCTGTCATAAATTTCAGCGACTATTAATGATATCGATTTGTGATTTTTAATAGTTTTAAATACTACTTACCCTACCACATTGCCTAATTGAAATTACCTAAATATATTTTCTTGGTAATAAGTACCGAAATCGGGCGTAATTTCAAAGTGAAACTATAGATTATATCAAAGGGGTACAATTGCACATTTGAAAACTGTTTATTATTTTATGACACGTAGTTTTAACATTTTTTTTTTTAAAAGCTCTGAATATCACTAACCATCTGAACCGTCCTGACTACCTAAACGTTTATCATATAAGAAGTAGGACAAAGACATATGTTACGTGGCAGATCATAGCGACAATGTTGTTATTTTTTTATAAAAGTTCAGCTTAGCAAAAAGTCTCATCTGCGGCTTTGACGCCGATTATTAGCTCATTGACAAACGACAGAGGTAGGCGGTCGGAAGCGTCAAGTTCTTTCGCTAGTCTATTCTCGGTGGCTTACGCCAAATGCTACTTTTATTTTCTTCTAAAGTTGTTATGTTCTGCACAGAATACAAATGGGCTGAGTGGATTCACGTTCATACCTCTCACATCGACTGGTGAAGATGATCAAACAACTGTGTTTGACGGTCTCACCACGCAGGTCTTCTCTGAAGACACTACTTTCTTAATCGTTAAAATAGAAGATGAGTTAGACAACGACGCTATAAAGAGATCGCGTTTGGACAATTTTATCAATAAAGCTCAAATGAAACCAAAACAGGCGGTTGACTTAAGGTAATTCATGCATTATTATAAGTTAGTAATCAGTATTTGTATTTAGTTACTTCTTTGACCCTACAATATGACGAACAGGGCAGCAACTCCAGGATTGAGCGATAAGTTCAAGACGTTATTACGTTACTCGCTTCCGTCCGTAGACAGTTGTACCTATTGCGTTGTTGCTCGTCACCTGAGATATTTCTGAGGCCCAGTAGTTGTTTATGGGTGAACCAGCTCATCATTAGTAGCTAGGAGATGGCTTGAGAATAAGAACTTGGAGCTTGTATTTGGAGGTCCAAGTTTTCCTTTTTGATTTGGTTACAGGGGCCCCTTCACCTGTACATTTCCGTCCACTCTCCGTCCCGATCTGCAATGTCGTCAGATATTCTTCAACTGTTGCGATTACTCGCTGCACTACCGAGAAGAGCATACGAAAAGACGAAAAGCAGCGCTCCGCTGTCAGGTATGTGAAAAGCGGTTAGACCGTGACGTCTATTCCACGGAAACTTTCACGACTCCAATTCAACCAGCCGCTCAAATTGCGTTTTCTTGCCGTACTTGTGCACTCACGTTCCTTGATAGCGCGGAATACGACGAACACAATCGTATAGTCCACGCGAAAATGAAGCCTCACCAATGTACCATTTGCGCGAAACGCTTCACACAACAAGGTGGGCTGCAGCAACACATGAGAATGCACACCGGGATCCGTCCGTTCGCTTGCACGTACTGCCCCAAAGCGTTTACACAGAAAGCCGGATTGGATCAACATTTGCGCACGCACACCAAAGTCAAACCGTTCAAATGTGTTATTTGCAGCAAATGTTTCTCCCAGTCAGTGCACCTTCGCCAGCATATGCGAACTCACACGAATATACAACCCTTCGAGTGCCCCGTTTGCGGTAGGAGATTCAAACAGAGCAGTCATTTGAACTTCCATATGCGTTCACACGTCGGTGACGAGTCGTTGCTGGTGGACAACTGTGCTCAGGCGCTTCAGCGCGATAACCAAATGGAGTTTCTTAGCTTGGCCAATCTGCAGCCGATTCAGGATGGCGAAACTTTGTATTATGCTGCGGAACTGGCTGCAGTTACGGCTCCAAATGCACAGAAATCATACGCCTACCAGCCGCAAGTGATTATTCCAAACAACGTTCTGTTATAATTTCGTAAAAGTATTTAACAAGTACTTATTTGCTCGACCCCAACAAAAGATATTGTGTTATTGGACATTTTTGACAGTAGTATGTTATGTGTAGCTATTGGTATAGCTATCAAAGATGATGTTTAAATGTTAGATACTAAAATATTCCGCAAAAGTTATCTCAGTTTTCTTTTCTCTTACAAAACTTAAGTTTTGAAATAAATCAATTACTCCTAAGCTTAATATGCATCTTTTATTATAATAATTATATAACCTTGAATATCATTAGGGGTAGTCCATTAATCACGTGATGTTTTTTAGCAACTTTTTAACCCCTCCCCCCCCCCTCCTGGTGATATGTGGTGAGGTTTTAAACTTACCCCCCCCCCCCCTATCCAAAATCACGTGTATTTTTTTGTACAAAATTTCAATATCGTTTATATTGAAATTTTCGGAATATTATCTTTAAATACAGGTACTTAACTGATTAAATGTTGAAGGGGAAGTCGTTGCCGGCAACGGTGAGTCAAGGCCACGTGCCGCTGTTTGGTTTAGAAATCGTGCATTCAACGAAAAATAAATACACGTGATGTCTCATTATACCCCTCCCCCCTCTTGGTGATATTTCGTGATTTTTTTTTCGGAACCCCTCCCCCCCCCTGTCGGGCCTCACGTGATTAATGGACGACCCCTTAGAGCGATGTAGATGGCATAATATCTGACCAAATAGCGTTGCTAACGCTAAAAGCTAATGTCATCTGCATTAAGGAATCGAATGAGGAGGAGAGGAGAAAGGATTATAACCCTGTTTGTACTGTACATAAAATGAGTTTTCTTTCTAGCGCGTAAAGGCGATTACCTAATTGACATACATTTAAACTTTTTTTAATAGTATTTTAAATCTATTTCTTTTTATTGCACCTACCTCGTTACTTTTCTTTACCACCCTGAGCTCTATCTTACCTGGCAGAAAATGTCTAAGGTAATGTCAAAGTCCGCAGTACCAATGTGCCTAATGTATTAAATAAATAAATATTTTTTTGGAGAGTGAAGGAAGTGCATCACTGCGAATGCAATTCAGACTGCAACTTGTGTCTACGTTCACTGCACCAGGCGAACATAAAGAGCTGGAGTTGACAACACTATATACGTACCTGGTACCTATAACGAACCTAAATATATACACAGATTCGGACTGCACTCTCCCACTCCCGCATGGAGGAAACAGGTTTATCGAGACTTTTATACCTTCCTGCTTGCACGCTGCACCTTCATTGGATGCATTTTACGTTGCGCAGTGGGTCGGTCTCATTTCATGTGATGCCAGCCATTAGATTCTGCGACACTCCGTCTGCGAGATATTACGTCATAATTATGTACATACGATTATTATGATTAACAGTAATTCCAGTGTTTTTGTTTTTAAAATAAATGTTGTTTTTATTTTCAATGTTAATGGTAGTGCTTAAATGACACATTGTTGTGTAATTATTACGGCAAAAATTGTAGCGTGTGAGCTACTGATATTATAATTACATCGGTACATTATACCTCTATGGAGAGTGGGGCGCCTGTTAAAAAGAAATTATTAGTGTTTAAATGACGAAGAGCATACTCTAGCTAGCGTATCGTGTGGAACTAAAATAATGCCTGTTGAAAGATTAACGAAACATGTAATAAACAATGTGAAAGTACAGGTACCTACTATTCTGTGGCGAAAATAGATGAACGCAGGAGAGACTATAGACTAAAATTACACGTACACTCAAATAAATTCGCGGTTTGTATGTAGGTATGTGTTTTATTAGTTAATAATCTCGAGGGTCTCAAAGTCGTCGAACGTTTTGTAGGTATGATGTTTTTTAATGAGTCGATGTGTTGTCAATTTTTGTCCCGTGTTCGGAACTCTTAACTTTCGGCGCTATTGATCGAATAAAGTAAAATCTGACCTAGCAATAGCGATAGTCATAACATCCTGTAAACTTATCCAGACAAAAGTTAGAACGAGGACGCGTCGTGAACACGAGGCGAGGCCGCAGCGTGTGGGCGCCTCGCGCGCCTCGGTTACATTTCGGTATATTGTATATTTTCTTAGAGCCGCGTATGGCGCGCCACGAAAACAAAGGGAGCTGACTGATGGTTGCATCCTGACCAACCTACGTCCCCTGGTTTTGCGTTTAGATTTCAAATGTCATTATTTCTAAGTATTATCGACGAAGTACCTACCTATATTTAAATCTCTAATGTTATGTAATGCGATGATAACGAACAGGTGCTTGCTGGTGCTACATACGGGGTGTAAGGGACATCGTACCGAGAACCGATACCAGGAATCCAGTACATGATTCTGAACATTCTAGTGTTGAAATATTTCATCGGCATTATCATGAATTTCCAAAAAAAAAAATGTCGTTTTTTTAATAAAATTAGGATAACATCATTATTCGTATAATAATAAAGCCCAATTTCAATTTAAAAACAATAAATTACTTAATTGTCCACTGCTGAACAAAGGTCTCTCCCTTAGAAGAGAGGGGTTGCCATAATCTCCACGTTTGACAGGGGTCTTGATTAAAGTTATCAATGTAATTTGAAAAATAAATATTATTCCGCACGTATATTCATTACATGCTCAAAAATTAACAAGTTAGTAATTTTTCTTATTCCATATACTTAAATGGTTTCTGTAATATTGTAACGGACAATATGGGAAATCTTATAAAAAAGTTTTTGGTACGTAGTTACACCCGTTATAATATATATATATACGTGTTATCATATAAGACGTGTTATTATTATGAGTTCGTGAGGCGCAATAATTTATCCTATAAGCAACAGAGTTTCTATTAAACTAGCCTATAGTAATTATCTTAATCCTGACCAGTAAATTAGTAAACTAATACCTACCAGTTCACTTAATCCTCACGCTTGGCAGGCATCTTGGGGATCACAGTAGGTATAGGTGGTAGGTAATCCAATAGAAAGACGCTGCTGCCCGTCTTCTGGTTTTCCCTTAGTTAGTAGTAGTTTAGTAGTTAGTACAGACACATAACGGGAGGAGATGGGATCTCCTGTCCTGTTCTTACCCAGACACCCCATGGGTCATAATGGCATGATTTCTAATCATTATGCGCAGTTGTGTGCCTGGTGATGTAAATCTGTGTGTGGTTCACGAGTTCACACCTTATGTTCTCGAGCGCTTATCTTTTACCAGGCTTGCTTGTAAAACTATGAATATTTTTTGTGTCAGAATCAGATACCAATTAGTAAGTTTTTTAACCTCGAACAACACATGTGGCCGTTGCTCCGGCGGGCGGTGATTTACATTTGTTTACATCCGCCGTCAGAGGGTTAAAACGTTGCCCGGGAGGCGTAAGGGTTGAGTTCAAAATATGCCGGTCATACGGACCAAGGAACGGCTTCTTGGGTTTCAATAATGCGATGTCGGGCTTTTTTTAAGGAATAATAAAATATAATATTATAAGGACAAATAAGAGCTTGCGTGCAAAGCTATAAAGCTCCTGCAATAACAGCATTGCTCTGGCGCTTCTCATGTGAGACATTAGTAATCGGTGGTTGCACTCACAAATATCAATTAGCGTTCAAATTAAGCCATTTTTTGGTAATCTAATTACTTCGACTCTCGGTGCCTATTTTCTATTATTGCAACCAAGATTAGATGATAATTATATCATTATCAAGTTACTATCTATACATATAAAATCACTTGTCCTGACTGACTGACTGATTTATCAACGTACAGGCCAAACCACTGGATCTAGAAAGCTGAAATTTGGACAGTAGGTTCTTCTTATGACGTAAGCATCCATTAAGAAAGGGTTTTTGAAAATTCGACCCCTAAAGGTGTTAAATGGGGTGTTTTCTTTTGTATTAAACTTTTATTTTATGGTTCGATTGACTTGAAATTTACTGAAAAGATTCTCTAAATAAAATAAATCAATAGGTGTTCGCGAATTTTCAAAAACAACCTTTGGAGGTGCGTAAGGAGTTGGTAAAATTTGTAAAAAAAATAGCAGGTGCATCCGCAGGAAATTACTAGTCGGAGTATAAAGTATTATTTTGTTTCGAGTGCCGAAATAATCTGATTTCAAGAAGTGCATAGTTAGCTGCAGTTGACGTTTGTAAGTGCGACACTAAGACACTTAAGCCCAGTAATTTCTCAACCTACAGTTACTTCAACACCGAGACAGCCTTGTTAACACATTTTAATCGCAACCAAAATACACGTAGGTATTTAAGATCTCTTTAATTACTTCTGTATTAACCTTTCTCACTAGAAGCTTGAAAAACATAGCACTCTTTCAGTAAAAGTGGTAGTTTCCAGCTTTACACCTACTTCATCAGTATACTATATTTTACAAATCAGTTCTTATCTTACATTTGTAATACTCGTACTAGCTTACCCGCGTACCATGGTGCGCTTATTATGTAGAGCCAATTAACTTATTCTCTCAGATTATGTTGAGACTTTAATACGAAGTTCAATAATAATAATACAATACGTACCGTCTTTTTCGTCTAAGTATTTTTTTCTTTATTTATATTAAAAAGGTACACATCAGTTTATTACAGAGTATCTCAAAAACCCTAAATCGGGTTTGTCTGGATACCAAACAAAAGGTAAAGTACCTACCTATTTATTTTGTGCTACAACGCAATTTGATTTCGTGAGTGTCCGATTCCGCTTAATATTAACGAACAATCTGATAAACTACATACACGTAAGCATAATGTACATTGTCTTAATCTCGTTGTGCGGCTTAAACAAAGCGTTTTAAAGATTTAAATTCCTCTAATACCTTTTAAGTCGCCGTCACCCGATGGCTGTGTTTACATTTGCCGGCCGTTAATGGATCGTGTACCATGCAAATGTACGCCGTAGTGATAGAAGTACGTCTAATATTACTCTGAGCTATTAAAACGCATCAAAACAGCCGACAGGTTATGCTTTTTTTTAATTTTGAAACTTATGAGGGTCTATCCAGTTCATTATAGTAGCTTGTGTTCCCATATCTGTATAATATGGCGTCAAATTCGTGGCTGTGGTATGTGATACAGCCACAGTACTTGGAAAAATCACTAAATAAGGGTTGAGTACATACAGTCTTTGTAGAAGTTTCGTAAGAGAAATAGAAATAAATATGTCAAATATATATATAAGTAGGTACCTACTTACTAGCACACGCTAACATAATATGGCGTACTTAATATTGTCTCCTAACAATGCTTCTTTTTAGTGAACTATGCAGTTTTTTGTAAATAAGTAGGTACTTGATTGCTATATATGTTAGGTATTTTGTAGTCTTTAAATTACAGCCATAATTTTGTCGAGTGAGTAATTGAATACTAGTTCCTAATCTTATCTACGGAAAAGGAATTATTTTTGAGTTAAATGACCTTTTTTTTACTTTTTTTTTTATTTATTTAAAAATTCAAATTATTTATTTACAAAAAACTGAATCAACTATAAAAACTATATAACAGCAGGTATATGAGTGAAAAATACAATGTGATATTGTGGGAGGTGGTACCTGCACTAGGAGGACCTGTTTTGCAGGCTATCACACTCCACTTGACAGGAAAATTATAATCTGCATTCACTGCTGATCACGGCCGCCCCCTTAAAATGAGGGGTTACCATAATCCCCAGGCTTGGCAGGCGTCTAAGGGATCACAGTATATGTGGTAGGTAATCCAATAGAAAGACGCTGCTGCCCGCCTTCTTGTTTTCCCTTAGTCGCCTCTTACGGACACCTAACGGGAGGAGATGGGTGCTATTCTTACCCGGACATCCCACGGGGACAATAGTCTTTATTATAATGTAAATAATAATAAACTAATGTAATATAAGTAAGTGTAGTGTTTATTTCAAACTCCTGCGACATACTTACCTACGCATGGTTTACCCCCATTAAGCTCATGTCTGCACATTATAAATTATAATGGTTAAGATTTGGTTTGTTTGCTTGGTATGCCTTACAAATTGCAAGCACCGAGTTTCTTGGCGTGAGAATAATTACATGAAAAAATGCAAGCGTGTGTACATTTTTCAAATCCACCAGTACATTTGTTTAGGCGGGTCGCACACTAGGTTACTATTTAATTAGACAATTTGAAATTGAGCCGGGGGCAACAAAAACGCTGGCTTCATCGGCACATGCTACCAAGCCGTTCAGATTTTGTTGGATGTGCAGATGAAATTATAACTGTTACGTCAAAGTAAAAATATCTCATACCCATTCTAATCGAGCCATCATTATTTAAAAATTACCACCTAGTGGTCATTAAAATCAATGCGTGAGCGAACATATTGTAGAAAAAGAAGCAGAAGAAGAAAATACGTCTACCATGCTATGAGCATGCTATGAAAGTATCCGAGACTACTACGCAACACATACAAAACGTTTCAACAAGTATCATACCCGTTTACAATGTGTATGTTCATATGTTGACTGTTGCCACACTACCGCCGCGACGAAGCGTGTCGGCTGCAGCTTAGGCGTGGCATCACATAACATATAACCGTTTTACCATGCCAGCCCGTTACGGGGTTGGCAGTGATGGGACGGTATAAGCGCGTTGTTTCAACATAATTAAAAGTATTGTTTTTGCCATGTCACGTTTATGCGTGGCACAATGTTTCGAGAAAAACTGTAATGTTTGTGAAGAGCCTAATTTAAATCACTGTATTCGATACATCTAATGCCGCCGGTGTTATCTTTGGAAAAATGCCGAGACGCCGGCAACGGCCAACGTCGGCGGATGGAATTGATGTAAGCGACAACAAAAGCTTCGCACTAGTGCAATTGGGATGCCTGCTATAGTAAGTACGATGTAAATTATGGCGGCGTTTACTGGAGAATGAACAAAACAGAGAGTTTAGTAAGTATTTGAATATTTCTGGCGTTCGTTGTGACTACGGAGATTAGAAAAAAAGTAGGACAAGAACCTTCCAGATAGCTACATTAAACCTAACGACACAACATTAGCTTATAGAGCTAGTGTCGGGTATCGTCCTGTTTGATCTTCGGTTTTTTCATACAATTCTTGCCCGCTACTTTACGAATATCCTCGCTTGACCTAGCCATGATAATGCTATCATTGGCCTGAGTGAATGCTTCGCTACGTTTGTCAACCAGCGTTCTCTTTTAGGAAAATCCTGTCTTTACCTTATACATTGTATAAATAACATTAGGTATACTTATATAATGTAGAACCGCTGTGGGCTTACAGGTACACGTATTCCATACTTTGATTAGACCTTATAAATCATTTCCAGGTCCTTGCTTGTATAATACTTACTTAAATAGAAGGTGACAAGTGGTAGGTATATGGTAGTGGTAGGCGTATCGCTCACTAACTGATGATTATCTTACTTTGTATCTCCTTTGTATTAAAAATATAATGTATGTATATACTATAGGATACATATCTACCTACTTTGTACAAAGGGAGTCTTGATGATCCCTCTTTTGTTTCAGTGCGACTGCCAGCCATTAAAAATTCAACACAATCTTGTCTACACACCCCATAGGATTCCAGGTAACTTGTTAAAGGTTTTTCCTGAGACACCAAAAACTAACCTGTCAAGTACAAGTTGGACTCGCGTACCGAGGGTTTCGTACCTTCTTTGGAGGTATTGAAGTTAGTTTGTTATTCTTCTTAACAATTTAATTAGCAAAAAGACCAAACCGCAAAACTAAGTTTGCTTGTCGCAGTATTTAAATGATTTAAAAAATATTGTACTATCGATAATATTAGTAGTTCGAATATAGATGTGACAGACATAGACAAAGTGGTACCGTAACGGTTCCTTTTTAACTTTTAGGTACGGAACCCTAAAAACACTGCCTAACCATTGGAACTATTCTAAATTTCCTAAAATTTTATCCAGTATTTTGGAAATACTTTGTTAAACGATGGAAACGTTCCAGCAAGCGTGTAATGTCTGTTTCTCTTTACATCTCGGTTCTCAGGAGCTGAGTCGCGCAAATTCGTCTCCCCATAACTTCCCGCTGTTGACGGACACTGCGCACATGGCCTGCGCGTCATAAAACGTGATTTACTGCCGCGATATATGAGCATACGCCTTTCGCTAGCACTGCACGGCTTTTATGTATTGTTGGAGTATGTTTTAGAATGCTTCAGTCAGTGTTCTGTTCAGGGTTAAGTGGTTAAAGTTTCATTTAAACCATAGCTATTGGTAATTAATACATGTATAAAGATTATACATAAAAAACATCGAATAATATACATAATTATACTTATCGATGTAAAAAACAGACCGCAAGCTGCGACGGTTCACCTCGATCGTTAAAATAAGAATAGGATTACTTGCGTGTAGGTAATTTCGCTAATAGGACTATTTGCTTGTAAAAGATTTTTGGTCGAGTTGATAAATAAGTAGGTTCATTTAATTGTTACGATATTGAAGAAGAAGAAGAAAAACATTTATTCGACCACACAACTTAAAACAAAACTAAGAATATCTAAGCTACAAAAAACTGTGTGGGGCCAAAAAGGGCTCTGTCTCAGCATTTTGCTGCGCCATAATAGCTATGAGGCAGTGCTGATATTCTGACAGCACCTTTAAAATGAGGTGACGTCACGTATATCTAGTACAAATAAAAATAAAATATTCGTTAAATTTATTGAGTTTATATAATTATAATTACTAATTAATATACAATTGAGATTATACATTGTTTTGTGTACGTAATATCGAAAACTTATTAGTTTGTATTGGATAAATTGAAGCTTACTCACAAGTATGCAGATCCAAACAATATTCGACCTCAAATTCCGCCTAACATCTTTAAATTATAGATCTGTGCACAATGTTTAATCCATACAATTAAAAATTAAGTAAGTAAGGTTGGATGTCTAGAGATCTATTGCCTGACAATATCAGTAACTTAGTAAGTGCATGGTTTAAAAGTTATAAGATATGATGGCTCTACCACGGGTTGCTTTTTCAGGTCAGTAATGGTATTTTGTAAGAAGATTTAACAAACTATAAAGCTGAATCCGCGGTGAGATATGTAATTCTCTGAACGAATTTCTCACCTCGGATTCAGCTTTAGAGTTTGTTAAATCTTCTTACATAATAATAATAATAATAAAATTTATTTCACAAGAATTTACACATTTGCGCACTTATAAATAAACAGTTTTGTAGGTGTATCTTAATTAAATAAAAATTACCAAAAGGCACCCGAACTAGGAGATTCCTGTATCTCAGGTACCACCAATAACCCACCCTCAAGGTAGATACACTAAGTACTATAAAGTTGTATGTACGTACGATAGCAAGTATATCAGAAAAGGAGACTTTATACAATGCAAGATAATATATCAACTTAAAGAAAAATAAAACGAAAATATATGTTTTCTTGTGTGTAGATATTTCAATTTTAGTAAATATAACTGTATGTTTACGGACATAGGTAGGTATGTGGTAACATAAATGATATATATAAAGAAAAATAAAAAAAATAAGTGTATCTATTAGTATGTATGTTAGTGCGTGTAAAAATGTGTGTGTATGTATCAATGATGTTAAGAGGTAAAAAGATGTGATGTGTAAATGAGCTCAATAAGAAAATAATCACTCAACGTGCTTTTGAAGTATTGAAAAGTGCATGGGTTGTCCCAGGGTGTTATTATTAAGTAATGGCCAGTTTTATTTTACGTCATTGTAAAATAGTAATGAGTTTCTCTGTTTCGCCATAATTAAGCTTTATTAAAAACTTATTTAATTGATGTTTACACGTTATACTATTAACTGGGTAGATATTAATAATTTGATTGATTTTGTTATATAGATATACTCCAAGAAATGGAAAGAATCTATTTGAGAACGCGTTCTTAAATCTGGTTGTATACGGTAAAAAAACGTTTCTCCTGCGATTAATGTTTATTAAATCATCAAAACTAGACAGCCTATGTTGTTTAAGGACAGTTTGCCGTATAAATAATTGTCTAACACTGAGCACGTCACATGCTTGAAAAAGTTCAAAGGTGGGGAATCTGTAAGGACGTGAAGTACTGACCTTCAAGACAGCCCTCAAGGCTCTCTCTAGAGTTATTAACCTGGTTTTGTGAGTACCACCCCAAATAGTAATAACCACTCTATACACGTGTTAATATCCAAATCTCCACTAATGTAGAGTAATTAGGTACTTAGCTAAATCAGTAGCTGCTTTATTTCTTTAAAATACCCTTGACAAGACCGTCCAATTTAACCAAAGTCTGATTTATTCCGATATTTGCCGAATAGTTATCGGCTCATTTTCTGCCTTATTGGAATGAGAATCCCACAATTAGTCGTGGGCGTGGGTATGAACCCACAATTAAACTGCCTTTATGACAAACATTGTGCTTACTCCCAATTCGAGAAAGTATAATAATATATAATGTGTTGTTTTAAAAGTTGACATAATTTATTCCAAACATAATTAACATTCTGCCAATATATGAGATACAGTGTCATGTAAAACGGGGACAAATGCTGACGGAATGTGTAAATTGCACATTGCTCAGAGAAATCGCTACTCTTTCAGCGTTCTTTTTACATGTTGTAACCATTTTTACTTATATATCATTGGTTGTAACGGTATATACAATATACGACATGTTTCGGTGCCATCTTGGATCTGAGGAGTTTATGTCCAAAACGAGATCCGTGAAAGGCGTTATTAGGTACTTACTGAAAAACAGCGCTAAAAGCACCTCTTGTCCTTTGTGCGCTAAGTGATGTCTTTTTCGCTGAATGCGGAGGTGCATTTTGTAAGGTAGGTACCTAGGTGTGGGCCACGAAACCATCGCCCCGCTTGAGGATGTTATTCGTTACAAATGTCATATAATTTTAACAAGGCCACGAATTGGAGAGGTCCGCTTGAAGTGTTAATAAAACAAAGTAATTTGTTTGAAACACTGACGCGCTAGGCGATAGGCATGTGCAGCGTCTGTTTCGTGTTCTCTATTTGTTCTCGACGCTCATAGAAAACGCGGGTCCTAACTTACCAGGCTAGTACCTACAATTTCGCTCACAACAACACCCATATTTTTGTTTTTAACGCTTTACGTTGACGCTTGTAGCGCAGAGCGAATGTGCTTTACGAGTTGCGGCTAGTAACCTTTGGGTTAGGGTATGCACAGTGCAGAATGAAACAGATTTATTGAATTTCATTTCATTTTAACTTCATAATTAATAAGGGGGTCGGTAAGAATAGCACCTCCCTCCCAAGGGATGGGAGGGTGACAGTGCTATTCTTTACTCTTCTTTTGGGAGTTGTGGGAGGCGGATGGAAAACCAGAAGACGGGTAGCAGTTGCATCATCAGCTGGAAGTCGTCTGCTGGGGAACACGCTAAGGGGGGCGTCCATTATCCCCACGCTTGGCAGGTGTCCTGGGAATAGCAGTTTATATGAGTTACATAAAACCTACCTAATAATACGCAAATCTCTATTCCAAAAAGAAAAGTAAAATAAAGTTAGTATGGTAAAAGTGTTCTGGTGTAACTTTCAATTTACCTACTTGTAGGTAATGTAATGCATTGTAAGTGTACCTATTAATTAAGATTCTAAAATAATTGGCTGTTCAATTACAACTTACCTCAAAACAGTACTTAATAAATAATTATTACACTGGTTGCTATCCCGACAGTGAAGTTTCTGCATTTTACACCAGGAACGCAGAAATACTTGGCGGCAGGTACCTACATCATCTAGCTACATGCATGCTACATGTTAATCTAGGTAGGTAGTTGTGTATACGTATCAAAATAGGACTACGCATGCGCCCATCTCCGCATCCATCAGCTGATGCAATTTCAACTATTTTGTTACATATCCACGTAACAAGTATAACACTCTGTTGTTAGCACGAACCATATTTGTCGGTCGTAAATTAGGACCTATGCTGGCCTGGCCACCGGTCAGGCATCACTCCTGTGTGCATACATTTATTGATCCGAGTTTGCTCTTGTAAATAAAAACAGGTTCTACAAGTGATTATCGGTTCGTAGGTACTCATCAATGTAGGCACTAACAGGGGCGGATTTACAAATGTGTGCTGACTGAACTGAATCGCAACCTATGCCATATTTAAAAAAAAAACTAATAGTTCCTAATAAAGCAAAGAATGTGCTGCCGCACTCTGCTACTGTTTTACAAGTAGACAAAGTTTAGTACTTTAGACATTTTTTTTTAAATTGGGACTATTCCCATCACTCATTCCCACCACTGTGACTCCTGTAAGACAGAATCTCGTGGACACCAGTGAAGACACCGAGGTTTGACCCTCGAGTCCCGGGGAAATGCTAAATTGTCATGGAACCCGCATCGAATTTAATCAGAAAAGTGAACAGGAGGAGTAGGAAAGACTAATTCCACTTCCCTCCTTGGCAAAGCGGGAGACAAACTTATAAGCCGGTTTAATCGCAGAAATGAAGACTTACAGACTGACTAACGATTTAGTCCATCTACAAGTCACCACGGATTGTACTAAACATAAGGGACCTATTTGAGCTTTATACTTGGTTATGATAATGTATGGCAGAATTGCTTGAAAGCACGGAAATTTTCCTTCGACGCCACAAGGTCCGAATAATAAATAGCTCCAGTTGATGTGATTTTCAGATTATTTAATATGGTGTGGCGTTCGTTTTGCCAGAGACTACACTCCCAAAGTCTATGATGAGCAGATGGTTCGTATTCATTATACGCCGTGTAAGTAAAAAATTTATTCGACCCAAAAAAAAACTGTATAAAATAGGAAAAACACAAAAAAAATGTTACAAAGAGAATTTAAAAAAAAATTGTGCGTTATGCGACTCCAGTACACTTGCGTCGAAAAGGTGCCTGGCTCCGCATGTGCTGGTCACCAAATGCAACCAGCGCTGGTTTTCAGCTAGTACGACCGGTGATTCAGGAAAGTCTAAGTGAAATACATAGTTCATCATCGTTCAGGATAGGTTACAGCATAATATCAATATAAAAAACCCATTAGATTTCGATATTCATATTAGATATGTCTATAGTTTTAGTGATAAATATTAATTTACTTTTGTATGAACTTAAGGTGGCGCATATACCTACTATACAAAAAATAATTCTGTACAAAAAACAATTTAGCAATTTTTAGTTTTCATTATAATAGTTATTTTGATAAGTACTTACTGATAATTAAATCCCAAGCCGCCTGCCAAGCGTGGGGATTATGGCAACCCCTCCCTTCTAAGGGGGAGGCCTTTGTTCAGCAGTGGACGTATATCGGCTGCTGAAGATGAATAATTAAATAAATTTTATCCTTTAAATACAACAACACATCTGAGAGAAAAAAAATAAAGAATAATTGTTACAAGTCTGAAAGAGTAGTAAAATAATAAGATCAAATTATACAAATATCTGGAATAATATTTTCATTTCTTAATTGAATAAGCAATACAAATTCTTTCAACCTTGATCTAAAACAGGAAATGTTATTGAGATTTCTAATCGGTGGTGGTAGGATTTGGATGCTGCGTAGCGGAAGCTACCACGAAATGCTGCGGTTCTATGTCTAGGTATAGTCCCAACTGCTGAGCACAGTGTCTGGGCTCTCGGTTCCTATAGTTATTTACCCAGTTTAACTTTTCAAATAAATAAGAGGACTTTTGAAGCTTTATGACGCCAAAAAGTAAACAAGTTAAATGTATTTTGCGACGAGACTTCATCTTATGCAGTGGTGCTGGTTCAAGAACGGTGTTACATGAGCCCGCGGCGGGACAGAGAAACAAAAACGGGCACAAGCATTTTGGACTCTTTGTATAAGGCGTTTTGTTTTAGCTGAAAGCCTAGGTCCGTATACAGTGTCTGCATAATTTAGTTTAGCTAGAGAACCAAGGCCTCAACTAGTTTCAAGTGGAACATTGGCACAAAGGTGAAATTTTACTAATTTGAACGGTGGAAAAAAAACCGACTACGGAAAATTGGCTACAGCTTAATAGCTGTAGCCAATGCATCGGTATAATGCGAGGATTTCCTAATGGAAATCCTCGCATTATACCGATGCATTATACATAACTAGCAGTTTTAAGAATCCTAAGACTAGTAGACCCGTGTCAGGTGACCTGGCAGGCACGCCGTTATATGCCGATTGGAACCCCACTTTTAATTTAAGTACCTAGGATAGTAGGTACCTAAGTATTTAATGATATTATTCGTAAGCCCCCTGCCGGTGTCCCTGCCGTACTGGAACCAGTCGGTATTACACGAGATTATGGCAAGAGGTCTGATGGTGTCACTTTAATATCATGGCAACATGGAAACCCGTTGGCGTGGGATGCGACATGTGTCGACACACTTGCTGCGTCCCACACCCTGGCAACTTGCAGGGCGGCTGGAGGGGCTGCGACGACCGCTAGTGATGCAAAGCGACGCAAGTATATAGCTCTAGGTTCAAGCTATATATTTGCGCCTTTTGCGGTGGAGACCATGGGGCTTTGGTCTCATGAGACGCACGGTTTGGTGAAAATGTGGCCTCGAATATAGCACAGTTATCCCAATTTAAACACGCATTGTTCACAACATACAATACATCAAATAAATCGTAAGATGTCGCACCGAATGCGATTTCCCGAATTTCTTGGTTTCTAATAATGGTCGGAAAATCAATTAAACTGAAGCAATAAAATGTCTAATTGCACACCAAAAATTAAGGCGAAACCGTAAAACCTCAAAGAAAACATCGCCGGATCGTAAAAGGTGATGAATGGAGGGTTCATGATCAGGCAATGATCCTCGCCGCGCCGCCTGCGCGCGCGCACCCGCTGGCACATGGCGGCCGCGCCATCTTGTGGGAGGAGCTTCCAAGCGAGCCGTTGCGTCGCGTCGCGTCGTACACAACGCATCTTCTATCCCGATAATCCCTGGATATACTGCGTTGGAAAGAGAAAAGTAGCTTTTAAATTTTCAGCACGCGTCCTTTGTACCTTCTTTGTTCAGGCTGTCTTAAACCGTGTCTGCCGTAACAATATTTTTTATAAAGAGATCATTCCCCAACTTTTAATTACATGACCTAGTTAGTTACATACAACCTTTAAATAATTAGCTCTCTTCACGAAGGGATGAACATTCTCTATGTTTACCTAATCTACCTCCCATTTACATCCAGGTCGTACTCGGTGTAGGTAACAATGTAACAGTAGTTTTAATTCATCCGGAGCATTATTTCATTTAACTTTTGATTCCTGACCTGTCCGACAAAATAGATTTCCTCACTATATTTTTTTCACCGTTATAGAGCAAGTCATAACTCTAGCATTTGACAGGAACTACCTATTTGAATAAACGCAGATAATTATACTAATAAATCAACCAGAAATACTATAGTGAAATTCTTAGAAAAGGATTGTCATGATTCATCAATCACTAACAAGAAACATAACATTGTACATTTAATAGGAGAAGAAGTAGAATACCTACAACAAAAACGCTCGCTCAATACATTGAAGCAGTCTGACTGGGGAAGTACCTCCATAGCACAGAATGCCGCAATCAAATTACGCCACTATCAAGAGTTAAGGTGTCAAGGGTGGTTTTGTCCCCTCTGTAAGGTTAAATGGGTAGCGTGTTCCTTTTGTACGGTTAAGGCGTGGCCAGGGGGTGGCGTTGTTCTTGTTGTAAACGCTATATCATGAGTCACTATGTCGATGGCTGAGGCGTTTAGCTGTACCATCCACGACTGCATTAGGTACCTACCGACGACTGCATCAGGTGAGATTTACAAACAAAGGTCCTACAGTCAAACTCTGCATAGTGATCTCTGCCCGGCAACCTTTGGATGGAGAGGAACAAAAATTAGAACAAATGCTTGAGAAACTAAAAGACAAGAACTGCTTTAGAATATAAAAAAAAATATTTTAAGAAAGGTAAATTGGAGCAACCTGACTAGGAAGTACTTTCACTTTATAGAAGATCGCGAGTGGAGTTTTGTTCGAGTGCTGCCGGTACTGTATGGATAGTTGCTGTGCTAGCAACTGAGAGATAATCGTTAATTCTTCTTACTGCCGGTTCAACAATATCTCAAATATACCTAAAATCCTTTCTTTTGAGAACTTAATAAGTAAGTCGCTTCGATTGTCCACGCGTAAACACCATCCGCTTTCCGGTCCAAAGAACAGTGCGGATGTAATCCGGTGGTAGAGTCCAAGTTCATTCTTAAACGATAGCCTAAGCCAAGGCCCTGTCTTCCTGGGGTACCCTGATGTTAATAGCTCCTCTGGCCTTCAGGCTGGAGTACTGAAGCGCAAGGCACTTGTCTGTCTGAATTAGGCTGTCATGGCCACCCGCGGCCATCAGTTACTATCATTTCCAAAAATAAAAAACGGTGGAAGTAAAACGCACGAATTTTACTTATCAACCAAAGTGGCAATCGTGCATGTCGCGTTGTTATTATATTTAAATTCTTAATACACAATTTACCAAGAAGACTTCACCTTATTTCATCTCTTACATCTATCTACGACTGCATTACCATTAAGCGGGAAACCCGGTCAAGCCCTAGCTTATTAATTAGTTATACAATATGAAATCACAGACGATCAAAGAGAAAGTTAAAATGTACGCACAATAGTGGTAGTGTAATGTTTACTACAGCAGCAGCGATTGTTTACAGGAAAGATCAGCAACCCGGCGCTGGCGCATCCCGTCACGCCGTGCCGCGTCTCGTATTTATAGCACCGTTAGATAATCAATTATTTATTTATCATGACATCTAAACTACGTCATTTTTGTACGCACGCCGACATCTGAGCTAAAAATTTGTGCGGACGAATGATGACTAAAATTGTTTACTTTTACTGATTGCACTGCGTAGGAAGTAAATTATTGTATGATGATGATGAATATGCTTTGCGAACATTCTTTAGCGATAAAAATAACAACAGTTCTTTTCATTACAATTTGCTCTATCAACCACTCGCGGTTCGTCTAGATAAGTTTAATGATTCTGTTTATCGGGTATCTTGCACCCACTCTCGGTGCATGTTGACTTCTATAATGAATGCTGTTATAAAAAAAATAACGACATTAACTAATACATTATATAGCTTAATTAGTAGCGATAAAGTTGAAGATAGTTTAACGTCGTTTGGTACAATGTCTTGTCGACATTCGCTTCAGTGGTATGAAGAACTGCTGAGCGCCATTGATTCTATAGTTCACATCATCTAATCTAAATCTTATTACGCTCATATAAGGTTTATTTTTCACTGTGTGTCTTGGTTTACACGACCACGAGTAAATAAATCCGGCAAGTTTAATGCAAAACTTTTGGTTTACGCTTTATGGTAAATATTTGGTGTACGTCGTATTACTGTTTTATAGTTCTAGTAAAATGTTTGGTTTAATTGTGCTAGGTCAAGAGCGGCCGTTCGACAGGCGTCCTTGCGACGGGTAAATATTATTGTCTAAGCGGGTTTTCCGCTGTTTGGGTGTTCGTGAGTTTGTGGATCATATAATGAGGGATCTGCGAGTGCAATGACCGTAGTTAACCCCACTATGTTGCAGCTTTCGTAATAGGCAGCTCACTCACCTCACCTCCCTCACCTCATTATGTATTATCACCCACCAGAGCTAGGTAAACATTTTAGCAGGAAACACAATTTTATTTCTAAACATGGAACTAGTGTGGTCACATTAGTTCCACTTAGGTATAAAAATTGGTGTGTTTTTATTCTGGAAACGTGATTCTTTGATCATAACCAAAGAGAAGCCAATAGAAGAGAAGACAAGACTCCAGACAAGTTCCCAAAGCCCTTGTGAAGTTTAATCTTTGCACTTAATTGCCCACAAGATGATTAAGACGTAAGATCACCTTCCTTGTAGGTATTTCCCTATTTTCATTTATGCATAAAAGCTTGAAAGTATTTGCCGAGTGTCGGTTTGAGCGAGTGTGTAGAGGCGGGCGTGGGTGAGAAGGCGCGCGACGGTGGGGCGGCGGCGGGGCGCGCCAGTGGGCGGCGCGGGCGCACGCGGTAGGCGGCTGCCTGCGCCCGCGCACTGCACGCCAGTACGCGCACCGACGCGCACGCGCACGCATGAAGACCGAAGACCAAACCACCGAGGAGGCGGCGCGCCGCGCGCCCGCCACGCGCCGCCAGGAAAAGCCACCCTACTCCTATATCGCCCTCATTGTCATGGCGATACGACACTCCCCGAACAAGCGGCTCACCCTCAGCGAGATCTACGCGTTCCTTCAGCAACAGTTCCCCTTCTTCCGCAGCTCGTACCAGGGATGGAAGAACTCGGTGCGGCACAACCTTAGCCTGAATGAATGCTTCGTGAAACTGCCGAAAGGGCTGGGACGGCCGGGCAAGGGGCATTATTGGACGATCGATCCGTCCTCAGAGTTCATGTTCGAAGAGGGTTCGTTCAGGCGGCGGCCTCGTGGCTTCCGTCGCAAGTGTCAGGCTCTGAAGCCGCAGTTTGGGAGCGGCGGCTACATTTGCGGTGGCGGAGTGCCGACGTTGCCGTCGTCGCAGCCAGGGGGCTACGAGCTGGCGGGCGGCAGTGGAGCCGGTGCGGGCGGCAGCTCTAGCATAGACTACAGTGGGTGTGGATACTCGCACGCGAGCTCGGGTCAGCAGCTCACGTACGGCGGTGAGTACTGCGCGTACGGCACGATGGGCGAACGCGAGTGGCCGCTACCGTACGGCGCAGTAGACGCGGGATACCGGCCGCCGCCGGCGTCGCCGTCGCCGCACCCTGACCTGCCCGACCTCATACCGAACTATCAGTACGCCGTCGCCAACGAACACGGTGAGTGATGTTTGTATTCGTATTTTTATACAGCTCATCTTCTGGAGATCTGTAAAATTACTAAAATCCGATTCCAATAAAATTTTAATTAGATAAATTAAAATTCTTATGCTTTTTGCGCTTCTTATAACAATGGAAACCATTGGATTGGATGGCAGCGCCATTGGATTGGTATTAGTTTTTTTACTGCCAGCTGATTTGATAATGCGGCAGGTTCGATTCGTGTACATATATTATTATTATTGTAGATTCGTTCGGGTTTTTTTTTTCTTGGGAATGATAGACGCTGTTGGCCGCAGATGGCCATTACAGCTTCACCGGACAATAGGAGGAATAAGAATTCCATTAACGCCACAGTAGCTTACAGTACCTACTTACAAAAATAATGCTTAACTTTCTGGGGCGGAATGGGCCTCCTCATGTACCTATTATGTTATATTTATAATTTTTTATTGACTTATCTTAACTGTTTCATAAACTATCTAATATTGACCAACATATTATTTTAAATAATTTCATCAAAATCTACAAAGTTAATAAAGTATACGCCTGTAATATACAGGCTGGGCGGACGGATATGACGACTACTAATAGGATAGGGTAAGTCCGGGGGAGATGACCATGTTATTTTTTTTCATTAAAACCTATAATGGTTAAACTACTAAAATCATTTTTTTAATATACTTCAGACTATTACAAGAATATAGAGTTTATCATTTTGTTTAAGCTACCTACATAACAATATAGGATGCTATGCTAACAAAAAATTATGATGATATGCTAACAGCTACAAGCACAGCATATTATCATGCCAAAAAAAATTATTTCACTTCTTAGATTACGCATTATACGCACCCTTTACATTAAACGAAACGGCGTCTTACTAGCAAGCATAGGTTAGTTTTACGGCGGCGCGGCGGCGATCTCCTCGGACATTTTTTTACAGCCGGGGAGAAAATCCTCAAAGGGTACTCTTCGTAGGGACGGAAGCCGGGGAATAGATGCTGGGCAATCCGTTCAGACCTCGTTTAAAATTCTGCTGCCTGCTTGAAAACTGAAATTGCGAAAAAAAATTGCAGCAAGCACACCTACTTATTAAATGATAAATCCGTGTATCGGTTACTAGCTCATCCTTTAGATTTATTACTATAAGCTATACTAAGTGACGCCATAATGATTTATGAACAGATTATAAGTGCGGCATTAAAGCTGAACTTATTATACCTATAGCCATTTGAAAGTGTTGAACTGTATGTAAAATTATTGTTATTGTATTCGTATATTATACATATTTAGGGTGTTTACAAGGTGGTAATGGGTGCTAGCTTCCGTCCGTTTAGGTAGCACTGTAGTGTCAATCAAGATTGAATACAATAATAATATACTTAGGCCCAAGTGCGACGAAAAAAAGACGTCCGTTTATTTTAGCAAAGAATCGATTTATCTATTTAACTACTAAATAGTCCTTAACGGTGACCGGGGGTGTCGAGCTAGGTTAAGATAATGGACTGTTAAAGGTCTATAACCGAGGTTATGGTGCTGGTGAAAAATAGATTATCGATTCTTTGCTGAAAGAAACGGATGTTTTTGGGCCTTTAGGCATTTGGTATTTTTTTCACAAAAATAACTTTTTTACCTTGTGCCGGAAAGACGTTCGTTTGTAAATAAGGGCTGCATATACTGCCGCTCGTCACCCAAGACATTTATTAAGTCTCATGAGTCCAGTCATTGCACCAGCTACAGTTCACACGGAATACTATATTTACACATTGCTGCATGGTTGGGGGCAGAATATTCGACACTGCGGTGATACCTAACTGGTCGGTCTCTTGTAATAATGAACTCCATTTTTTTTTGTTCTGAGTACTTTTAATTTTAACGATAGAATACCACACGCGTTGAAATAATTTATTATCACGCATTAAATCAGAACGGATCCCTGAGACCGACACTCGAGGTCCCGGTGTCGACACCTCTCGAACCTGGTTCACGTCACCTCGAGTGGACGCCTTGAGTGTTTACAGAAACAAAACGGCAACTATCATGAGACTTTTTCGTTCTTACGGTATTTTTTTATTATGTTACTAACATTTTAAAAAGTGAACTATAGGTTACTACGTATTCAGTTGTTTACTTTACTTCCGCTCTCATTACATTTCACCATCGCTCGTCATTTGAGGTTTCAGTCAGTTATTAAGTTTTTGAGCCCGCAGTACTAAAAAGCTAAAGCACCCTTCACATGGCACACAGCAAGGTTTACACTCTGTTGTTATGTAGTGGACTAACTGACACTGCAGCGGTACCCTGCTGAACTGTGACTTGAATACGGAACCTAGGTACCTACCACCTTAAGAAAAAGTTATTAGAAATGTTATTTTCATTAAAATATTCATTAGAAAAATCGAACCGCTATTGGATGTTTCGTGAGACACAATATCTCAGACCGTATTATTATGTGATTTTACTACAGTATGCTATAAATATGGATCTTCATTTCCCAGTAATTGATTAACACTGGGCTTCGCTTTGATGAAAAGAGCTTATTTACAACCATGCCTCGTGTTAAGCCTAGATCTAGTACGGTGTAAGGCTCTAGCCATATTGGCAACATTCCTCAATCAAGTTTTGGTAGGTACTAGGATATAATAAATGGAAGGATCTGGCGCTAGAACTTCTTCATATAGCGAGCGGTATAGGTATTGGCATCAGTTAAAAATAAATGCTTCCATCAATTATCGGTGCACCAGTATCAAATGAATATTAGCAATTTTGCTTTAATAGAGTTACTAGAAAAATCAATCACCAATCATCTACCATATCATGGTAACTCTAATTTAGCAATAAATATCATCGTTACAATTATTTTATTGCAATCAATTTTGCAATTGAAGACAAACAATTTGAAACCTCAAGACGATGTCTTTCTAGTAATAGTGTTCTCGTCTGCTATGTTAAGTCAATATTTCCCCGTACTGCGTCATGAAGTCACTATGTGACTTCATGACGCAGTACGGCAGCAGTCGAGTTTCTCAAAATCGATTCTGTTACGAGGTTATCATAAAGATTGGCATATGGAAATGGTGCAGACATGCATCAAAGTAGGGCTTCAAATCATATATAATAAACTTTTGAGTTGATGAGACAATGGCCTGCTACAGTAAGCAGTTTAAGTAATACGAAAATAACAAAGATTTCTTTTCCTTTTAAAAGAGAAAGTACTACTTGCCAGAAGGCCTAGTTAGTCTAGTCTAGTATAAAATACGTTGCAAAAGTAATTTTATCGGGTGTTTTGCCAGTGATGACATGGTACTGAGACGTATCCATACCGCCGGGCTAGACAAGCTCAAAGTCACACAACGCGCTATGGAGACGGTTATGCTCGGAATTTCTTTCCACGGCAGAATCCGTAGGTAGGTAATGAGGAGATTCGCCGAAGAACAAAAGTTTGACATAGCTCTTAGAATCTGCAAGTTGAAGTGACAGTAGGCAGGCCACATCGCTCGAGGAACAGATAACCGACGGGAAAGAAAGGTTCTCGAGTGGCGACCACGAACAGGAAGACGCAGCGTAGGTAGGCCTCCCACTAGGTGAACCGATGACATTGTGCGCATCGCAGGCAACTAGTGGATGAAAATGGCTAACTGTCGTTCTTTGTGGCATTCTAAGGGGGAGGCCTTTGTTCAGCAGTGGACGTCTTCCGGCTGATGATGATGATGAATGTTATCAAATAATAGAGATTGTAAAATACATTCCAGTTATACGTGTTGGTACTATTTACTCCCCATAAAAGCAGCATGCGTGATGCTGCTTATATGGGGAGTAAATACTACCAGTACAGTACTGACATGTAGTGTTGTCAGCAAGAAGAGCTCTCTACGCTACTGCTAAGAACCTGGTGAAAGTGTTTTATGCTTGTTAGCTAAAATCAATAAGTGCAGTAAAGTCAACAAAGTAGGGCGTAAGCGGCACCCTGGAACTGCAAGGTATTGACTAAAGTCGGTACTCCAACGCTTCACGTTACTAGGGTTTCATAATAGAGGAGTATGTATTTCACAAGCGAACTGTTTCCATTATCCTTATTACGATATTTCATTAAATTGTAAACATCATAGTAATTCAGACTGCCAATGTATGGTGGTAACCAAATTCAAAAAGGAGGTGGTATTCCATTCGACGTGCATGTATGTTTTTATTTAATTAAATACAATCTGCTTTGTCTTTGCTTAAAGTTAAGTCAATGCTTAACTTTAAGCAAAGACTTCCAGAGACGGTCATTGTTTTCAAACTTAGTGGCGACTTTTATAATAAAAATGTACTTACTTACTTATTATGTAGGGTAGGTACGTCAAGCAGTCCAAGTCTAATATTTTTTAATATCGTTATCACGTATGTAGATTTAAAGGCAACTTATCCTAAGAAATTATTTCAGACTTTATAATTTCTTCTGAAGGCCAGTTTTTTCGTAGTTATTTTTACTCATTATAAATGATATAAATCGCTGCACTAGAGCAACTCTATCACAGGAATACAGCACCACTCAAGTCTCAAAGGTACTGATATTTAACTTCATTCTTCTGTAAGGTACTGATTTACTACGTTCCCAGTCCTTCCTCAGTCAGGATGCTTAAAATTTTGAACTAGCGCTTTTGCTGTGCCTACCTTATGTAATGGTAAGTACACGGCACTGCGTTCAGGACTGACTCTGACGATAGCCAATTTGCAAATGCAAGTAAGATATTTTATTGATATGACAAGGCTTTATTTAAAATAAAAAATGCAGTGGACACTACTGTTAATTATCTAAATAAAATCTTTTTAAAAAAAAATTGAACCGACTTCAATATCACTGAAAAGTATAAAATAATTTAAATATTATTGAAGTTGGTGTTAGCGTACCTGCTGTGTATATTTGGCACCAACTTCAATAATATTTAAATTATTTTATACTTTTCAGTGATATTGAAGTCGGTTCAATTTTTTTTTAAAAAGATTTTATTTTAAACTTTTTAGTGATATTTTCATATATAAAGATTGAACCATCGAAAACCGTAAAATTATCTAGGTAGGTTATGATCACATTATCGTCTACATAGTTTTACATAATTCATGTTACTTCAGAAAAAAATATCCGGTCGTAATGAAATTTGCATGAAAACATCATAGTAGTTTACTCTCTCGAATAAAAAAAGAATCATCGAAATCGGTTCATAATTGTCAGAGCAATGTAATGGAGAACATCAGTTTTATGGTTTTTACCAGATAAATTCCTCCACATCGTTCATGGTCCTCCAGGAAGTTCTTATCCGGTTGTAATAAAATTCATACAGATTCAATACAGTGGTTTCTTCTTTCGAATAAAAGAAGAATCATTGAAATTGGTAAATATTTGCCAGAGTTATGACTATTTTTGTCCGACCGAGCGAGTCCGAGCGACTAAAACGTCATCTATATAGGCTTTCTTGCAAGTCTCAGTGCGCAGTCACCATTCTTGTTTTTTCAGGAACTACTTATTACTAAGCAATAATTTTTTTATGGGACCCAATTAACGGATTAAAGAATGGATGGAAGAAAGATTTTTTCAAATCGGTTCATAATTGCCAGAGTTATGCGCGAACAAACATAAAAAAAAAAAAAAAAAAAAAAAATATATACAGACGAATTGAGAACCTCCTCCTTTTTTTGAAGTCGGTTAAAAATACCGGTCAAGCTCGAGTCGGAGTCGCGCACATTGGGTTTCATAACTTCTCGTATTAATGTAATTTTCCTAACACCTCAGAGCTATAAAACCAAACCTCAAAACTAAGTTTGTTTGTCGAGGTTTTGTTTTGGATTACAAAAAAACATTACTATGTACTTACAAAAATAATTTAATTATTCCTGTAAAATATTGATAAGCTTTCATAATCTATAATTATTTCAGATGTTTTCCCTGCACAAACATCAGATATAAGACATAAACTAAAATAAAAATCTGTTATGAAATGTGCAAATGATGACCCCACTCGATATAATAGTCTCACTTTGAAATTTTGACGCCCGTTTTCGTCCCCCATTGATAAAAAAAAAAGATCTAAAACGATTCCAAGTTATAAATCAATAGCATGGGTGGTTTCCTAAATATATATAGTGTTACAGACAGACAGACAGACGAAGTCAGACCACCATAAGGGTTCCTTTTTACCTTTTAGGTATGGTACCTACACTAAAAAATATTAGGTACCATATATATATAACCGCTAAACTTTTTCTTTTGACTTCGATGGTTATTAACATCTCTAAACATGATCGATGAAAGAGGGAATCCAACACGCTGGTAAAGTACGTGTAAGTGGATTAGATTTGATAATAAATTCTGGGACAGTCCTGAGTGGCGTTTCGTACGTAAAATGTTATATTAGTACCTTCTTAAGTAAGGTATAGGTGAAAATTGCATTGTACTGGCAGACTATGGCGCAATTCCCAGAGATATAGTGAGTGCCGCCTGATATATGTATAATGTATAGTGTTATAAAATATAGAATAGAGTACACTTTATTGCACTTAAATATTAAGTAAATGAAAACCTACAATATTGACATATGCAAAACTAACTTTATTTTTTTAGAGGGCACAGTAAGATCGCTCTTTCTAAGTTGGAACAGCCTGTATAGGTAATTACCTAATTAATAAAGATGGCTCTTATTTCCCGTGATATTAGTATTCAAGTCTCCTGAGCCCAGTAAATAATAATAATAATAATGTTCTACGACCATCTATACCCCGTTTTTAACCGACTTCAAAAAAGGAGGAGGTTCTCAATTCGTCTGTATATAGATATATATATATATATATATATATATATTTCTCTGTATGTTCGCGCATAACTCTGGCAATTATGAACCGATTAGAAAAAATCTTTCTTCCATTTATTCTTCAATCCATCAATTGGGTCCCATAAAAAAAATTATCGCTGACGAATAAGTAGTTCCTAAAAAAACAAGAATGGCGACTGCGCAGGAAACCTGCAGGAATGCTTGAAAACATGACATTTAGATGACATTATGTCGCTTTTTGAGGACAAAAATGATCATAACTCTGGCAAATATTTACCAATTTTAATGATTATTTTTTTATTCGAAAGAAGGAACCACTGTAATGAATCTGTATGAATGTTATCACAACAGGATAAGAACTTCCTGGAGGACCATGAACGATGTGGAGGAATTTATCTGGTCAAAACCATAAAACTGATGTTCTCTATTACATCACTCTGACAATTATGAAGCGATTTCGATGATACTTTTTTTATTCGAGAGAGTAAACTACTATGATGATTCCATGCAAATTTCATTACGACCGGATAAATTGTTTCTAAAGAAACATGAATCATGTAAAACTATGGAGACGATAATGTGACCATAACCTAGCTAGATCATTTTACCATCTTCGATGGTTTAATATTTATTTATGAAAATATCACTAAAAAGTATAAAATAAAATTTACCGACTTCAATAACACTGAAAATAAATTAAATATTATTGAAGTTGGTGCAAAATATACACAGCAGGTACGTTAATATTTAAATTATTTTATACTTTTATGTTATTGAAGTCGGTTCAATTTTTTTTTAATATTTTATTCTTTACAAGATTAAAATTGTAGTCATAAATGCATGAACACAGGAGGACTGGCTGACTAAAGATGCGCGACTATGAATGATTTCATTCGAATTATTCGAATATAGAAATCATTCGACTTATTCGATTGATTTACGAAGTTAATAACTAATTTGATACTTGCTCGAGTTTGATTATTCGCTCATTATTAGGCGGATTGAATGATGTGATTTGATAGACACTCTGACATTATTCGTTCCGTGACCGGAACGACAAATAATTCATTCATATTTCATTCCAAACACTGTCGACTGACTCGCGAACAATCTAGTTCAAACGCCGTTAGTAATTACTAATTAGTAGTGGTTATACGACTATGAACATTAGTATAATACTAATATTCAAGTCGAATGGGTACAGTAGTAGTGGCAAATTATTCGAATTGTCGAATTAGTAACAGTCGCGCATCTTTATGGCTGACCGGTGGCCAGGCAGACAACTAAGCAAAGCTAGGGTTCAGTTTGTCATAATCAACCCTAACAATTGTCTTTGGTTGGTCACCGGTCATACGTGTATTGATACGAGATTAATCTTGTAAATAAAAACAGGGTCTACACAGGGTTATCAGATCCCAAACTAGGCAGAGTCTGTACTATGCAAACAAGTACTTACTTATAATACTAAAATAATTAATACTTAATTACTTTTTTAAATATATACTTAGTTACAAAAGCACCAAAAGCCCGTCTGCAAACAATCAAAATGGGCTTAAATGACATTATACATACATAAAATGTATACACATGTATATACATTTTAAACTCATCTCTTTAAGACCATTCATTTGATACCCACATTGATGTTTTAGAAAGTAAAAAAAAAATACAAAATGGCGGCTAAAGGCCGCCATATTATTTTATTTCGCAAAAATACCTATGTCACTCCAAACAACTAAGACGAAACCAATGACAGTCCATCAAGCCTTTTAGGCTGTAGGCTTTGCAAAAGAAACAGACATACATACATACTTTCGAAAAACATCCCCTCTTCCTGGGGCATTCGGGCCATTAGATAAAACACCCAAACACTTGGTGGGAATCGAACCCACGACCTATTGGGTTGCGGCCAGAATCTCTAACCACAAGACCAACAGGCCCAATTTTACGATGGGAGTGACCTTTTTTTTTTGGACGCGGGGGAAATCTTCCAAAGATCCCCGAGAGCTGTGGGGCTCGACCGGGGTATGTGGGATTCTTACCCACTAAAACCCCCGCGGCTGTCGCATCGGCACATTAGAGGGAGGACCCCAGGGCTCTCCGGTGGGATCTGCACCAGGGGCCCCTCAGTGCCTTGCCTTTGAGCCCGCCGCCGGGGGGCGCATTGTAGCCCCCCGGGAACCTGACACGTTACTCACGGGGACGGGGGTCGCAACCCCGCCGCCGTCCTCCTCGGAGTCGCCGCCGTACTCGATGGACGTTCAAAGGGCCCACACCCCGAACGTCCAGCGACTCCGAAGGACGATGGGAGTGACCTACCTTATCATTATCATCGTAATCAGTCGAAAGACGTCCGCCTCTAAACATTAGCTACTTCTTAGAACATTTGGATCCACCGGTTGTGTCGTCAGTCCATTTAGCGGTAGGCCTATGCTGCTTACGTTACCTCTTCCGGTTCGTGGTCGTCACTTAAGAACCTTTCTTCCCCATTGGTTATCGGTTATTTGAGAGACGTGGCCTGCCCATTGCCAATTCAACTTGCAGATTCTGAGAGCTATGTGACGGTGACTTTGTTTCGTCGTCGAATTTCCTCATTCCAGATTTGATCGCGCAAAGAAACTCCAAGCATATAGACTTACAAAGTGAAAGAGCCCTACCAACTAGTTATTATACGTATATTTAATTTAGTTCTCACTCATCTCACGTTCAGGAACATTACCGGGACCGCACCGGGAAATTATTATTACAATGCTAATCAATAGGGACCGGATTTATATGTAAATACATATTGTTATTGCTCAGTATGTTGTTTTCTACACGAATCATGACATTTGGAACGAGAAAATGCAATTTTTATTTTCCATATTTTAATGTTAAGTCCATATTTTTACATAAATGATTATACATATTTCTGTAAAAAGAGTAGCAAATGGATGTAAACGAAACAAAGTACTTACGATACCGCGTAGGTAAATCACAAAAAAAATGTTCATATCGGGTAGCAACAATTTGCGAACGAGCAAAATATTCCTTTTTCTGTAATCGCAGTCGTGGCTCGTTACAGTAAGCTATCGCCGCTGAAATTATTGTGTATCACGCGTATTCAACTTATCAATACATCAATCAAAAATGAATGTCACGGATACCAGTCCGTCATTTCGGTGTGCAAGTACGTTCCAGTCACATACTGTAATGTTGAAAGATTGTTCACCCAGTACAAAGCCTTATTTTTAACAAACAGAACGACCTTGAATGTTGAAAAATTAATCATCAATCCATTCATTCATTTGGGAGCTACGATGCCACAGACAGACATACAGACAGACAGACATAGGCGACAAACTTAAATATGCCTTTTTTGCATTAGGGTTTACAAAACATATGAGTGCTCATGCTTAGGGCGTTATGTCTCAGGGGTCTCAAATTCACAAATCAGAAGAGTGGTGCCTGTATGCACAATGTAATTATGGGAATGTAGGCACAATTTAAAAACATGCCCATTTGAAAACTTCTGAAATGTATTCTTGTTATTTCGAGTACGTAGTTATATCTAAATTGTACTCTATTACGGTCTATCAAGCTTTATATGTAAACACTAACTCGCTGCCGCACTTACAAACGTCATTAATTAAATTTAAGAAATTTTTCCATCTGTTTATTTCCATGTTTGGAGCGGTTTATGCTTATTTTCCGTCATGAGTTTAAGAATTATCGATATTTACTCACTATTGGATTATAACATGATAATTTAAAGTTATTTTATAGTCTAACCGGTTTTAAGAACTGGATTATTTGACATTTGTGAGAGCAGCAGTAAGCAAATTAATGCAAAAACGCAGATGATAGAGGCATCAATCTTTTTCTACGACGCGGCGGTCCAGACCCGGTGGTCGAGAGGTTAGACACCCTGGATGCTACCCAATAGGTTCGAATTCCAGCTTATGTTAGCCTTAGGGTTATTATTCATTTATGTGTAAAAACACTTTAAAAGTGTATTTGTGTCAGTTATCTGTTAACCATAGTACGAGCTCTATTTGGTTTGGGATCAGGTAAACGTATATATACGTGTGTGTGTGGATTATTCCATGATATTATTATTAGCTAGGGTTCAAGAATTAGAGGGACCCTTATCACGGAGGACTCTGGATAATAGTGCACATTGCCATTAGCATGACTTTACCATGCCGGGACGTTTATTAACAGTTGCATTCGTACCGGAGTGTACAAGGTATGCTCAGAGTGACGTAGATAGCACTTTCGCTTTTATTGCGCGCAGCGTTGCAGTATTGATTTATTTTGCATAAAATACGTTTTAACTATTAAATGTTATGTGCTCCGGATATCGGAGCATCAACGAAATGCATCGCACTACGAATTTGCATATATGCAAATTCCAAAAGAGGTACGACCGCTGGTGTCTTGTGGACAATAATTGGTCGCTCCTCTTCTGCAATGCTATGCTATTGGCTACTGATGACCACTGGGAAACGCATCATTAGACTCATCACACCATTGGTGGATTATATTCGTTTACATTCACGTTGCACGTAAGCCTGCTTATCGCAATAACATTCTAGAGGTGTAAATTAACCAGCGAAGTCTTACTATCAGCATGGATAAATAAACTATTTATCCATGCTACCAGTAAGTCTATTGAGAAGGAAATCCCCAGTTGTTCAACTGGTAAGACTACTCGGTAAGACTGCTGGGACTAGGTAATTTTGTTAAACTCTACCTAAGAGTTCATAATACTTCGGGTACATATAAACCTTTCAAACACTGATTTTTAAAACTAAAGGTATTATAATTTTGAAAATATTATGCATTTGACGATTTAGACTTTAACGTATTGAGATAAGAGCTACATATAGTTCTACATGCCTCTTATTTACTTCAGAATCCCTGGTGCTCTATGGTCATCCAAGACAATCTACCATGGGCGGAAACTCTTGAACTAGGGATAAATCAATCTTTAACAACGCAAATATTTTTTAATATTTTTACCAAAAATGTCATGCAGTAACAAAAAAAATTCTCTAATTTAGTAAAAAAATCTTTTAGTAATGTGGGTCATGGCCTTCTAGCATATACGGCATTTAACACTTGTTGATGATGATCACAACAACTTTTACTTTTATAGTCCTGCAGGATGGATTAATTGGATATATTTCTGGTACTTTTCACTCTCCTATGGTTCTCCTTTCCTAGTACTTTTTCATCGAAGGGATACACCGTTGCCACTGTGTTGGCTGCGTATTTAGGTTGAGATATTTATGAATGTTTATATGGTAAAAAGGGACATATCCATTAGATAGAGTGAGCAGGTAAGTGTAAAATACCTATTTTCTTCAGTTGATGTTTTTAATAGAGGTAGTGGTTACAGTGGCTACGACCACTCTGCTCAAAATTAGAGTCAAATCCACGCAACGAATTTTGAAGCGGTTTACACCAACAGTTAGATTATTTTTTCAACATCAGTTAGATGTTTTATACATCTATACATATTATAAAACAAAGTCGCTCCCGCTGTCTGTCTGTCCCTTAGATCTTTAAAACTACGCAACGGATTTTGATGCGGTTTTCCTTAATAGATAGAGTGATTCAAGAGGGAGGTTTTTAAGTATAATACATGTACAATATAGTACAATATAGTAGAGAAACAATGATAATTTTAGAGGTTTCTAATGTGATGTCGTAAATAAACACATTTTTTGCGCTTACATTGCAAACGCTGGCTGAACCCTACGAGATAAATCAAAATAATGTATTGTAACTACAGTATTGTATACCTTAACAAGGTCTACAAAAAAGTCTGCGATGGTATATGTTTATCTCTTAGGGATAACCCACAATAAACAATTTTTATCCTTTACTTTTTATCAGAAATAATTAAGTATTAATAAATTTTTGTTAGAATGAATTTCTCCCTTTTCCAATATAACTAAACTAAACTTCCCTAATATTTACACCAATGAAAAAATAGCTGTGAACGTTGTTCATACCGCTAGGATAAGGTTAACATAAGGCAAGGTCATTACATCGATGGGTGAACCGATTTGTATGAAATTTTGTATGCATATCTGGTAGGTCTGAGAATAGGTCGTAAAGTATATTTCATGCCGATAGGTTAAGCAACGTTTGGCAAGGTCATTACATAGATGGGTGACGGCGGCGACTCCGGGGAGGATGGTGAAGGGGTTGCGAGCCCCGTCCCCGTGATCATGGTGCCAGGATTATGGGGGCTATAATGTGCACTGATGGGCATTTGGTGCAGATCTCACTGGAAGGCCCACATCCCCCTTCTTATGTGGTGGTGTGCGACAGATGCAGGAGTTTAAGTAAAAATCCCAGATACCATGATTGACGAGGATATATAGAAGGAGGGGAGGGTGCAAGAGAGGAGAGAGGGAGAGGGGATTCGAGGAGGGGGTGATCGAAGAGGGCTAGGGGGATTAAGATGGACCAAGGGGGAGTGCGGGGGAGCAAGGTGGGTGAATAGAAAGGGGGAGAGGGTTCAGAGAGGGGCCAACGGGGAGAGGGAGAGGGGGAGTGTGACGGGGACCAAAGCGGGAAGGGGAAAGAGAGGGGAGAGAGAAAAAAGGGAGGAGGGAGAAAACGGGAGCAAAATGTAATAAAAGCGCGGGCGGAGCTGCGCGGGTCAGCTAGTATATAAAATAAAATAATAAAAAGTCAAGTGGGCCGAGGGTCCATACGTTCTTTGAACGTATTTAAGTTATTTTACGATTCGTCTAACACCTCAGATAGCAAAATAAACAAACCGCAAAACTAAGTTTGTTTGTCGAGGTTTTTTTAGGATTTCTAAAAAACTGTACTACTTAGAAAGTTTGTTTTACCCATCGATATACTATCTAAACAAGATTAGCTGTCACGGCCCGAAAAGTGGTCACGAAAATAGAGCTACGGAGACGGTTGTGTTGCTATTTCAAATTAGTAAGAGCCGACAACAGCTAGCATAAAGACATGTCGAAATGCCTCATTTGCGTCTAAAAACTGCCATAATACACGTCGCAACATCAAAATTTCATACGGAACATATATTTCCCATTAGTAGTAGTTAATAGTATTAGATTAAATGATAGATATCAGTAAGATATCACTAAATATAATAATACCAGCCCTTGTTTATGTCCCACTGCTGGGCACGGGCCTCCCTTCAAGATGAAGGGGCTTAGGCCATAGTCCACCACGCTGGCCAAGTGCGGGTTGGCGGACTTCACACGTCATTCGAAAGCTAGTTAGGCTTTCTCAGACATGCAGGTTTCCTCACGATGTTTTCCTTCACCGAAAGCTAGTAACAATCGCACAAAGACGATTCGCACATGATTAAAGAAATCAGAGGTGCGAGCCGGGGATCGAACCTGCGCACCTCGTTTCCAAGGCAAGCGCTCGCCCACTGAACTGTTACAGCTATCACTAAAACACGAAATAATAAATATCTCTGCTACTAGTCCGCCAACCGCCAAACTACCGGCCGACCACATTAAGTTTGCCGCTACTGTCTAAACAAAACACTCAAACTACACGTAGTTCTCATAAGATCAATTCTCGTTTCGCCACCAGCAAGGTAAGCTGGTCGGCCTACGTTGAGACTTGTTCGGTCGCCCCCCGTGTCTCCGGTTATCCCGTTCTCCCTTTCGCGCGTTGTCCGCCACTATCCCTGTCTCTTTCGTGGCGTGGCTTGAACGGTACTACGGGTATAATGCGCTACGGTAGGAACATCGCAGAAATATCTTTAACGCTATACATCGTTGTTTTTGTAGCGTAAATATTGATACAGCATTGTACAAAAAAATTAATGTACAATGACCATTAGAATAGAATAGAATAGAATATTTATTTATTCAAGTATCAGAGACTCATTATAAATAGGTAGGTAAATAAAATATAAACTAAGATTATGACTAATATTAACAATAATATACACACATATTTGCATACGTGAATCACCGCTGCAATATTCCATGAGAAATTTTGCAGCAGTGATTCACATAAGAACAGTCTAGTCTGCTTGTAATTAGCGATAGGATACTGTTGGGGCTGGCCCACACTCTGCGCACCAGGGATGCACATCTTTTTCGCATTGTGGTGTAAAAACAATCTACTACTGCTTCTGCGAACATCCCTGATGCGCTACAGAATCGAGGCAGCCGCAACAGTATCCTAAACGCGTTATTGTATTGTATGCGGAGGGCATTGTAAGCTCTTTGAGTGAATCTGGCCCACAGGCTACACGTGTAGAAAGAAGTGCAGTATGCCCTGAACAGGGTAATTTTAACGTTATGTGAGCAACGTGCAAACCTGCGAGCCAGCATGTTCACTCTTATACACATTGCCCTCCGCTCCCTTTCGATGTCATCATCATCCTTGAGGTTGGGGTTTAATATATGACCCAGATATTTCACTTTGTATACCCTCTGTAAGGGCGTCCCACCGATTAAAACAGAAGGTGTAGCTTCAGTACATTTCCCCCCAGTCTCAAAGACCATGACTTCACTTTTGGTGCAGTTATATTGGAGTCCGTGTTTTTTAACGTACTCCTCACACTGCACCATTAGTTTCCTCAAACCACAGACTGATGCACTCAGCAGCACCATGTCATCTGCATAACTGATATTATTTACACAGACTCCATCAATGTGGCAACCAATCCTGGTGCTGCTGAGCTCACGGATAAGCTCATTTATGTAGAGGTTGAACAACGTAGGCGAGCTCAAACCACCTTGTCTAACTCCACACTCTAAGTTGTACGGACAAGACCACGCACCAGCCCATCGTACATTGTTGACCTGGTTCCTATACCAGAATTTAAGTATATTTATTAGTTCTTGAGGCAAGCAAACATCCTTTAACTTGTTCCATAGAATGTCATAAGAAACCAGGTCAAACGCCTTCGATAGGTCGAGAAAGCAGGCATAGACAGGAGTTTCACGTTCAACGTAGTAAGAGACCGTATGCTTGACACACAATACAGCGCTTTCTGTTGACAGTCCAGGACGAAACCCGAACTGATTGTCATGTGGTACTATGTATTTGTTTAGTTGTGTATTAAGCATACTATCAAATACCTTGGAGATGATCGTGGCCAGTGAAATCGGCCTATAGTTGTTTTTATCAGCCAAGACACCGGTTTTATTTTTAACCACTGGCACAACCACTGTCCGCGTCATCTCATTCGGTAAATAACAATGTGACAAGCAGAAACTATACAGCATAGTCAGTACTCTAGGTAAATGAGGTCCAGCATATTGGAGAGCATATCCATTGCGCCTATAAAAACCGTTTACATCCTGCGCAGTCCTGGACGGGTCACTCGGGCTCTTACGTTCATACGGAATATTTAAGCTATCACTACCATATTTTGGATGAAATTTAGTAGGTGACTGCTTATCTGGTTACTTATTATATATCGACGGTTTTACCTGTAAAATATTCATAGATTTCTATAATTCATAAATATTTCAGATTTTTCTCTTCCACCATCTTCAGAGATAAGGGGGCAACGTTATTTTTTTCTACATTTTTAATTATAAGCCAAAAACTACGTGACATAAACCAGAAATAAAATCTTTTTTGAAATGTGCAAATTAAGCCCTTTCATATAATACTACATTCGATATAGTAGTATCACTTTGAAATTTTGACACCTCCATTTCATCCCCCCGTTAAAAAGAAAGTAAAAGATTTGCGATGAGGTTGGGTAAGTACGATCCAGATTTGGATCGTACTTATCCAAGTTTCAAATCGAAAGCATAAGTGGTTCCTGAAATACATATATAGGTGTGACAGACAGACAGACGAAGTCACACCTTAAGGGTTCCTTTTTATATTTTTAGGTATGGAACCCTAAAGACCATATCATCCGCGTGAAGCCAAGGTGAGGTGTCGCTAGTTATAAATACGAAAAGGTTGTAAATAAGCCAAACGAAAATGAACCGTCGTGTCCAGTTATGAAATGTTAGATACATTTCATATTATTTTCTTCTCATCAATTTTTTTATAATATATCGACTGAACTTTAAATTCTGTGTGCAACAACGCCATTGACTATTGCCTATATGGTATCTTCCTAGATTCCAACAGAATCAAGACCTTGGTTAAAGGAGTTAAGAGCTAGTTTTCTTTTAAGCGATGTTATACACTCATTTCCTAGACTCTTCAGTGTTCCTGGTACTATATGGTTCTTCAAGACCATCGTAGGAGCTCATGGGAGAAATAAACCCTTCATACCTTAAATATCTTAGTCCCGGCGTAACTTGAGAACCGATTTTATGCATCTTTTATGTAAATTTTGTAGAAGGCTTATGGATTTATTTAAGTAGGTAAGTTTCGTAGGCAAATTACGTGGACAAAGCTGCGCAGACAGGACAGCTAGACAAAAATAAATAATTATTACTATCAATTCATTTTCCATTGTCAATTTGAGACGAATAATCATTTTAGATGGTACATCGATATAGATGGTAGTTTAAAAAAAATACCGTCTAAAAGTGCTAGCGTATTTGTAGATCATTTCCCGAATTATTATTAAAAGATGATTTGAGTTTTTAAAAATTAATCCATAGTCCTTTAGCTACACAAGTTAAGATAACTCACATTACATACTGTTGACGTGCGATATAGCGCGAAAAGACTAAGGCGGAATGTACATGGCCGACTAATAAATATCCTGAGCTCAGAGCAGGGCCGGATAATCGAGGATTTATTGCCTTCCATGTGCGCTTTGGCCCGTTTCTGAGAAGCACCAACACTCCCTTACGACGGTCATAAAAGCTGTGGTAACATGTGCAACGGCAGTGCCTGCATCAGTCGAACGTATCTGTTCTGTTGTACGTTACAAAGGTTGGGTCAGGGAAACGGCGACTTTAATACACAACTGTACCAAATCTCTTAGAAGAAACATTACATATAATGTTTTATATGTAGAGTAAAAACTTGCTAGCTGTGATTATTTATTTGTTTAGTTTACGATTTCAATAAATTATTTTTAACATAAAAAATATGAGTAGGTACCTAATGGTCAGTAACTGGTACACACCAAGGTCCTACTAAACCAAGGTACTACATAAACGTCCATAATATTTTTTAATAAATGGAACTCACCTACCGCTGTAATTTATTGTTTACGAAAAAAATTACATATATAAGTACAAGTATGTATATCCGCATCTCCACAATGTGCTTGTTTCGTGGCCACGCAATAAATGCATCAATCGGTCTGAATTTACTGCGTTTAGGCCGTTGCCCGTCTGTTGTGCTGTGATTCGCAAGCTTTTCCGATTACTCCTTGAAACCAAGGAAAATCTGAGTACAAACTATTGAGGTGTTATGATGCTACCTCATACATCAATGCTACAAACGAATAAAACGACGCTCCTCAAGCTGGATTTCTGTAGAGTATTAATTTTTTTATTATAATTTTTCAATCATTTGTTTTTTATCATAATTTTTCAATCACTGATACGCGTAAAATCAGTAACGCAATTCCTTCTAAATTCCCTTCTTGTTTCTTTCAAATGCCATGTCCATCACGGAGGTCGGTGATCATTTATCAATATATCTCCCTGTCTATATATTCCCTAAAAAGCCCACCCTATTTTTATAGGTAACAAGCTGACCCGCGCAGCTCCGCTCGCGCTATTTCAATTTGCTGAAGATGACATGATGACATGATCAAATGCATAGTTTACGATTCTATATAGGACATACAGACAAACACTCATTTTTATATATAAAGAAGATCATATTAAAACTTTGATATTGCGATAAATTACCTTGGTATTGGCCCAAGCTAAATTGAAGAGATAATCTTTTAAAAGTACATCAGAAAATTTTATGAGAGGTAGTAATGGGAACTACTTCAAATGAGAGCATCCTGACTGGGGTGTACCTTTACCTTGCAGACAATAGCGGCCAACTACCGCCACCTTTGAGAGGCAGTACTCGCTCACCTTCGTAGCCGACAAATGGCGCTGGAAATTTCCTGATTATGAGAATTACCACAACTCCGCCATTGTTGTTGTTGCTTGTTCTCGCCCGCGTTCAATCTCCCATTCAATCTCCTGCTTATTACTTATTCAGTTGTTTTAAATTAAGTGCTACAGTAAAACACTACAAAAATATAAATAACACGCTACACGCACACTTTACTTGAGTACAGACTTGCTTAAAGCGCTATACTGTGCGAGAATAAAAACTCCAAACACGTATTTACACGTAATAAAATCATAATCTCTTTATTGCGAATCGGACCTCTTTTGTATATTCTAAGTTTTATACATTTTAATGTTTTTATATTTTATTCCTTTGTTTTTTATACATATAATTATAGTTGTCAATAAACCGTCCTAGCACTGATACACGTACGTCTATATTTCCCTATTATCCCCAAAATTATCCCCAGTCTTCCCACCTGAGCTATCGTTATTTATACTCTTTATTATGTATTTCATGTCTATCAATTAGTATCTAAATATTTTAATAAAAAACTCAGTTATACGGAGAGTTTTCCTCCATTATTATTGACTTCTACGAGTATAGAACATAATTTAAGCAGAAGTTTTCTGATAATTAAATAGCTGTAGAGCTCTACTATAAAATAGTTTTTACCAAATTGAGTATTTCAGAAACTACACCGTAGAATACAATTACATTGAATACAAAATCATCATAAAAATGTAAAAGTTCAGTGAGTAGAAAGCGTGCGATGTGTTTCGGTTTATGAGAGGGCACGGTGACTACGACGGGCGGGCGGCGGGCAGCGGGCGGGCGGCGTGCGTTCCTCCAGCTACGAGTATGATGTGTTTACACCAACGCCCGTTTGTTCCAACCGTTTGATCTTTACAAATGCAATAGGTATTTCAAAAATATCGCCGACGGCGGAACTCTAACGTTCGCTTTAATAAAAAAAGATCGAAAATGATTTTTAAGAACGAAAACCTTGATACGCTGTTTATTCTCGAATATAGATGCCCGCAGTATATGAGCATTTTTTGATTTAACGTAACTGACGGACGTTTGTTTGAAAATTTTAATTCAGTATCGTGCGCGTATCTTCCCTACGAGTCTCGGGAGCCGTGACTAAGCATCAGAATTCACAACGACTTCTTTTTAATTTAGGCCGACGATCCATCGGTTTTTTATTAATTATTACCGTTGCCGGGTTTCTGTGAAGTAACTTCTGCATTAATTCACTTTGTATTACTTACTATTATTTTTATCACGACTATAATTGTGAATTATTATGGAAAAGGCTATTTGTAATATGATGAATATCACTAATTATCTTATAAACACTTACCGTTTCATTTTATGGGGCTATCCTGTAAACATCTCATAATATTCATAAATCCTATATGTGCGTACCGCAATAGAGTTAGGGACAAAAGCAAGATATGCCGAATGTATAATAATGCCTTCATTTCATATATTATCATATTCCTATCATAGACATTATAATTTTTTTACTTAATTTAATATATATATTTTATTTTATTTATATAGCCTGCCGTAGGTTAGTGAATTGGTCAACTAAAAATTTAAGTTAGTTGCATGTTATAGCCACTGCTACTAGGCAAGTGCCTACTCATACGCTTATAAAAAAACGTTAGAAGTGTGGTTGTCATAGTGTCAAGTGCGTCAGCGAGTCATGAAAGCTGAGCGTGAAAGAACATGTTCAAATAGTATGGATATTTGGAAAGAATACCTGGTCAATCACGAACCCTAAAGTATTTATTGGACGTGTATGTAGATGTTCAAAAGTATAACGTACAAGCGAATCGACATCCTCCTTCTTTAACTTTATAGTTTACAAACGAAACAGATTACAAACAAACATATAGAACACCACATTAGTTCAGTTGTAGTTGAAAGAAATGTGAATTTCGTACTCATAAAATACGTGCAATGTCGTGTTTTTTTTACAATATCTTTATTTTATGTAATCTCCAAACATAAGGATTTGATAAAGATACTTACATTAAATTTGTAACTTAACAGTGCGTGTATTTTGATACTTCGATTCATACTTATTTTTATTTTCTTTGATCTTACAGTTGTAATGTGTCTGGCTGGCTACGAAAGCTTATTAATAAGAAGCTTATATCGCCAAATTAATTCATCAATAAAATGTTTCAATATTGGTATTTTTCGGGACGAGATCGTTACATAAATTGATAAAATAAGTACGTTATACATTCGTATATTGTAAGTTATTAACGTTATATTATAATTTATACATACATATTTGTAAGTACTTAACTGTGTTGTAGTCGGCACCGTATACTCGTTAGATTTAGGCATTCCTTCAGGGGCGTAGCTACCGTCATATCAGCCGTATCAATTATGGGGCCCCGGGCTACAGGGGCACCGTTTATCCTTCATATAGACCCTCCAACAAATTTTTAATACACGGCCCGTCTAGGCAAGCTACGCCACTGCATTCCTTTTTTCGTCTTTGTAATCATCTTTAATCGTTCTTTAACCTTATCTAAAATATTTAAATTCTTTCAACATGAGAACTATGAAGTTGTTCTTGTCTTTTTAGAATGATATGGTAGGTAAATTAGTTAGATCTTCTTCGTTCATCTTCTTCCATCAGGCTACGTTAGGGTATTTATTTAATCTATAGTATCTAAGTAAAATATCAAATGAATAATGAGTATAAAATATCAGATACAAAAATACTAATTTAGTTAAAGGAAAATGCCGCCAAAGACTAATAGATAGATCCAATTCTGTACATTGAAGATATTTTGAAAATTATATTTGGAGGGCATTCTATTACCGATACTGAGGCCGAAAATGTATTATTTTTAGTTTTTGTCTGTCTGTCTGTCTGTCTGTCTGTCTGTATCACGGCTGAGCATCACGCCGAAACTACTGAATGGATTCAAATGAAACTTGGCATGATTTGAAATCTTACTACGAGGTAGGACATAGTATACTTTTTATCCCGTAATCTAGCACGGTTCTTTTGGGAGAGGGGATTAAAGTCAAAATGGTTATACGCTTGGTCCGATTGTATAATTTTTTCTTTATAATATAATAAATATTAATAAGGGAACACTCATAGAGAGTTGTTATCAAGGTTTTGTAATCGATCGGGTTAAGCAACGTTAGGTAAGGTCAATAAATAGATGGGTGACCGTTTAACGCCATTTGAACTAAACGGGTCCGTGCTTCGGAGAGAAAGTAAAAAGTGGGTCCCAATTTTTAACCGACTATAAAAAAGGAGGTTATGTATTCGATGCGAATGTCTGTTATTAAAAGTTTAGTTAACGTAAAAATAGCGCAGGCGGAGCTGCGTGGGTCAGCTAGTCTATAAATATAACGTTAAAGGCCATTGAGGTGTTATGTACTACGAAGTACATATCTCAATATTAACGGCAAAAATATTTTTTACTGGAGCGTTTTCGGCGCTTACCACTTTTGATACCATGGCCATTGATGACAGTAATTTTAACTTCCCGTCTAAGCATTGTGCTGTAGGTAATAATGTCCTCCTCCTCAATACAGTTACAGCGATCAATCTTTGACTAACTACGCGGGCGCTAACAAGAAATGAATACCCGCACAAAGTTTTTGCTTTGTGTAGGATTTGATACCGCAACCCGCGATGCTAGCCGAGGTAGTTGTCTATGACAACTACCATCGATACTTACCAGCAAATGTGTGCGTTCCTGTTGCAGAGTCCATCCCGGGCTGCGTGCGCGCCATGTCGGCGCAATGGACGGCACATCCATACACAACACTGCTGAGACAAAACACGAAAGATGAGAAACCTGATAATGGTGAGTGGAAGCTTAATCATTACCTACTACCATCAATATACTATCGATGATTACTACACATATACCCTCACCACGATACAAATATCTATTTAATTTCCATTTGATATTTTTTCTTCTTTTCTCATTATTTCTTTTGACTATCTGTTAATTAGCTAATGAAATTACTGGGCTCTAAATATCGATGGCTCTAACTTAATAAGGAAGGTCTTAAGTGATGCATGTCAGTGCAACGCAACAAACCATGAGAATCGATGTCGTTTACCATCTGCCTAACATCTCACTCTTCACGTCATTGTATAGGGTTGATTATTCATCAACATGCGAGTATTGGACGCGAACTTGTTCCCGGAATTTCGGCTGCTTACATCTACAAGAAATCCGTAGGACTGAGATGTATGATTAATGACTGTCTCGTAATTTCAAAAAAGTATATGAATTAATAAGCCCTCTCATCTTGAGGGGAGGCCCGTGCCCAGCAGTGGGACGTAAACAAGGGCTGGTATTATTATTATTATATGAATTAAGTTCTAATCCTAAATTAGTTGTTAGTTTTAGTTCTCGAAGGGTGCCAACGGGACCCTATTACTAAGCCTCAGCTGTCCGTCCATCTGTCTGTCAGCGGGCTGTAGGTATCTCATGAAAAGAACAGGTAGAGTTGAAATTTTCAGTTTCTATTTCTAATGCCACTATAACGACAAATACTAATTTTATTGATACTAATTAAAAATGATATCTATACTTATAATAAAACTGTAACAGGTCCAATTCTGTACATTGAAGATATTTTGAAAATTATATTTGGAGGGCATTCTATAGCCGATACTGAGGGCGAAAATGTAATTTTTTTTATTTTTGTCTGTCTGTCTGTCTGTCTGTCTGTATCACGGCTGCGCATCACGCCGAAACTACTGAATGGATTCAAATGAAACTTGGCATGATTTGAGATCTTACTACGAGGTAGGACATAGGATACTTTTTATCCCGTAATTTTTGCACGGTTCTTTAGGGAGAGGGGATTAAAGTCAAAATGGGTACTTGGTTATAAGCTTGGTCCGATTTTATCAATTTTTCTTTATAATATAATAAATATTAGTAAGGGAACACTCATAGAGAGTTGTTATCAAGGTTTTGTAATCGATCGGGCTAAGCAACGTTAGGTAAGATCATTAAATAGATGGGTGACCGTTTAACGCCATTTGAACTAAACGGGTCCGTGCTTCGGAGAGCAAGTAAAAAGTGGGTCCCAATTTTAATCGACTATAAAAAAGGAGGTTATGTATTCGATGCGAATGTCTGTTATTAAAAGTTTAGTTAACGTAAAAATAGCACAGGCGGAGCTGCGTGGGTCAGTTAGTATGAAATAAAAATGTGGCTCCTGAAATCCAAGATCTATAATAATTACTAGTCACCAGCGAAGGAACACGGGGGAAACGTTATAGTGTTTTGGAACCCGCAACAAATTGAACAAATATGAAGTATCAGAATATTCTATCTGTGAAATATAAACTTACTCATAGATCCATCATAGATCACACAAATTCAGTAAAGGGAGTGAGAATTTAGTTTTTGGGTGGTCCTTCGGCTGAAACCATTAACCTTATAAACATCGAAATATTTAAAAAATCAAAACGTCTCGTGCGCTCTACTATATTTGTTTCTACGTACCGAATAAAAAAATCAACCCTTTCACATGACAACCTTGACCCGGGAGAAAAAATAGTTAATTTTTTACAACCTCTGTTCAACAAAAAAGGGGTCTATGAAAAACTTGCGAAATCATACTTTACCGGATGTATAAAAGTATAATACGGATCTACGACGCGGACGAAAAAAAAGGTAGGACAGTTTTGAAAGTTACTTTAAGTAATGTCTTAAATGTAAAAATGTAATATCTTTAAGTAATGTAATTGTTCTTAAAATCGGAATATAGATTACATTACTCGACACCAATCAATACTTTACATTCTATTACTAAGTAGAGATATCGGTTAGTTATCTCGTACTCTAAACATAAGCATAAACGACTCTTTCGGGAATTAGCGCTAAATGACGGTTGTGAGTACGGCGGTAGGCTTTGAGATATTGGCAGACTTTGCAGCTACCTTAGGTAGAGGTAGATACTAGATGAATTTCATAGGGTTAAATTTTGAATACCTTATTACATGTACAGATGCACTTACTCGTAAAGCGTTAACAAATGTTGAGTGCTTTTTTTTCTTATTTGAAGCTATGCGGGCCTTAAAATATACCTACCATAAGTAAATTTTGATAATCATTTAATACCCTGCGATATATTTGTTAATATATTACTATTATAAATAATTTTAAAACTATTGCCTTTGCTTGATCTAGGGAGGATCGATGGCGCAATACCAGATTATCTTGCAACATTTGTGACTTGAATATTAACAGTCAGAAATAGAAGATTAATCCATCAGGTATACTATTTCAAGTATTTCCGCTCACTTCGCGAATTGTAATTTAATTTAGTGTAGTACATATTTTCGCGGGTTATACCAATTATACACACGAAAATACGTACACGCGTTGCAAAATGTATACATCGTTTTCACTAAATTTCGACCTGTCTGCGAATGGTTAAAATCTAAGACTGTTATGCATTAGGTTGGGAGGTCCTATAAGAACAGGTAGATGCTAGAAATATTAAAAGCATCAAACACGGGTGCATGATGTTTTGATTCATTATTTTCTAGTCTGTTTATATTTTTTCTGGATTATTGCGTCCTCGTGAATCCTTAATGCCTAAAGCTCACAAAAACTTTTTTTCAGAACACTAATCGGTCTCAAATGTTAAACATCCAGATACATCCGTCAGCATCGTAAATGAAACGTAATTAGGGAAACACGCGCGAACTAATATGAAACGAATAATTCAGTTTTATTGCTTTTAATGATATAAAAAATATTTTAATTACGATCGTAAATTTCCGGCATTCAGGATTCACATAACTCGCTGGCGAAATTATGTTTTTTCTTTAAATTTAACTTTGCAATTCATCTGCGATTGCTGTGCGACTTATGCGAATTCATTTTACCTACCTATTTTCCCGAAATATCCTTACTCGTTTACGCTCTAAGTGCTCGTACCTGAGTGTGCCACTTAAATTCCAATAAATCTATAGTTAAACAGTTAAAGTAATGTAATTCTGAGCGGGCTGCGGTGGCCGCTGCGCCGGCGCATGTCTCTCGTCACCAGCCAACTTGAAAGCAATTTATCCTATCGGCGAGGCCCTCTCCCTCGAGTGATCTACGACCGTTAAAAGCGATGACAAGTAGTCAGCTTGTGAAACGTTCACAGTACACTAAATTATTTTCGATTATAAATACTTATGTACCTACCTACCTATTTCATTAGATTTAATTTGTTTGGAATGGTTAAGTGTGCACTGCATTCTTCTCTAAGAATTTGCGCACAAACAAATGATCCCAAATTCCGTACCTATTTTTTCCTGTATATTTCTTGTGATGCCATTATTATTTCTTGTGATGATCGATAATTTGTGTATTTTTAGGTCCTATTATTGAGGTTAAATTTCTAATACACATAAGATCGTGAATAAAACTCTTGAAAATCTTAAGAATTTAATCCAAAAATCGTCCAATTGGAGCAGTTGCTAGGTTTGTTTAAATTACGGCTATCAGATATTCAGGCGAGCATGTGGCCGACAACAGACGAACAGCAGGCGAGCCGCTGTACATGGGAACTACCGTGGAGCTGTGTTAGTGTGCAATTATATTCGTGTCTATGTACTTAGCCAGCAATTTGGTGTATGTGAGGCTTTACGTCGTCTTCACATTCATTATATCAACGCGTCGTCAGCGCGGGCGGTGCACTGCTTATGTCAGTTATTTTTTCTACAGATTTCGGCTACTGAGAACTGTGGAGTCGGCTTCTGTGTAACTACGTACTTACATTTAACATTACGTTTCTGGGAATATTTCATCCAGCACAGTAGATATGTAGCAGGATTTATAGAAGGAGGGGGGGGGGGGGGATCAAGAAGTTTTTGTCATTTAGTACACACGTGCAAAGTATCTTCACGCATTTGTCATGTGACTTAACCTTAACATCAAATTGGGCTGCAGATGCACAATGCTCCTTTATTTATGCATTTAAAGAGAAATTATCCACATTTAAAATGTACTTATATGAGTAGTCATATTAAAAAAAGAGCTATAATGGCTGTACTTGTTAGGTACATAACGAATGCGTGCGTATTATGTAAACTACCAAAACAATAAAAATATAAAATCTTATCGACTTTTGTGAAGGCTTTTAGTTCTTTAAAATGAAGGGAGTTTGTTTACTTTCAGGCACAACCTCAATGTTCAGCATGCGCGGTGTGCACGGCCAGATGCTGTCTGGCGGCTCCTCCATCAGCGGGCTTGGAGGTTTCGGGCTAACGTCACCGCTGCCGAACTTACCCGAGCGCAAGGTATACACGACGCCGCCCCCGACGCCGCTGCCGGCGCTACCATCCCCCGCGTCCGTCGCGCCCTCAACCGCACCTCACCCCTCAACGTCGACCAACGTCCACGCGTACTATCAGTAATACCCTATCGACTCCAAAGCCGAAGAACGGCTAGTTAGCTATCCGATTCCATGAATCATCTGTTCAAATTTCTCTTAATCCATCGTCAGATTTATCATTAAATCTTTGCGATCCGAACATTCGAATTTCAACTAGCGATCATATTTTTAGCGTTGCCTTGATCGGGTTTTTAATAAGTGATGAATATCGATCTACCAAAATAAGGTTGCTTGTTACGAATCGGCCGTGTTAATTAGGAAATTAATGTGACTACGGAGCTGAGAAAAGCGGGATATAAGCAGTTTTGCAGTAGGTATATAATATGGTAGAGCTACCATAATTTCCTGCAATGACTTTTGTTTATTATGTTCTATCAAAATTGATGATACTTACCGTTTCGATATAATTAGGATTAATTTAAAGTTCTGTGGAAATTAGGCACTTAGGTACAATCAACTAACAATAGTACAATTTACTTCAGCCAGTGCGTATCAACTCACAGCTTGATCAAAGTATGCCTATACTATAACGATGTTGAATTCAGAAGGTAGCAGAATAAATTTTAAAAGGAGTTATAGTACGTAGAAAACCTTGTGATATAAAGCTAAGAAAATGTTGAGTGCTCTTACTTGCGGCGTCCTATCTGACATCTATCTGACCGTTCTCTTTGAAGCTTTAAATATCGCCGGCATCATACTGACTGACATGTATTATGTGCTCGTAGATTTTTTATTTTTATTTTGTTTTATTGCTTGTTTCGGTTATACTACGCTAAACGCTACTGTATATCGAAAATTTCTTGACGAAGACTACCTAACTATAAGTTAATTTCTATACCTACATATCCTACATACGTAACGTAAGTGACTGTACTTGTATCAGTCTTATGTAAAGTAAAATTATATTTAATTGCTAGTCTTTATAGGTACATATAATTATGTACCTTCCTAGTGTTTTTATTATTAGAGCTATTAATTGACAATCCAAAGATATAACAAATGCCAAACAATAATTTAGTCAAATACCTACAGTTTGTTAAACATTTTAATCAAAAGATAAGATCTTAAGATAGTATAATGTATTTGGGTATGCCCGTTTATATGATGTATATAGCATGTTTATTAATTATATTCAGTTATTGTAAAAACTTTTTAAACATGTTACTAACATTTCAGAAGCTAGTATTCCAAATATTTACATTGTAGTTGTAAGCGATGCAGGTGCTAGGAAATTCCATTGAACTATGCAAGATAAAACGTAACATTTTTTAGATTGGATGAACTCATTGAAAGTGATAGCGCTCGAACCGAAACAACCTTGGGAATAATTGCCAAGCTGTAATCAATGAACAAATGGCTTAAACAATCATCCAAACAAAAGCTCAAGCGTTTTCAGCATACACCCCCTTCCCTCTGATTTGGTTGAGGGAGTGATGGCTGTTGCTCGAGTCAACTCGTGGGCGGGTGCTGCTTGGTGCGACTACTATATCCCTATGGCCTTTTAGTTTGTTGTAATTTTATCGTAATTTTATTTTTTCTTCCTTTCTCCCTTGTTGTGTATGTTTCGAACGGCAGGTCACACTATCGCTAATGTTGATCCAATTGTAACAAGACAAACAATGTTTAAAAAAAAGTGAAAAAAAAACAAGGCCGCTGAGTTTCTTGCCGGATCTTCTCAATTGAAGCCGCGCCAAGATCCGGTGGTAGCTCTTAAAAAATTTACCATTCAGTGCTAGCGTTAAGCCTATTTGAAATAAATATATTTGACTCTGACTGACATAGCTTCTGACGTGCCTTATTTCTTCCTGAGCATGCATTTAGATCAACCATCTTGCATTGTTGAATTGATTTTCATCGTGCAACTAATTGAGTTGCGTTGTAGTGACCGTTTAATAAAGATAAATACGTAATTAGATTAATGACCTTAGACTATAATTATCACGGTAGACAAAACAACTGTACTTATTTATATCATAAATTGATTTATTCGTAGACAAATAAGTAGAATAATTTCAGGACTTGGAAGGAATTCGTGTTTAGTTCGTGACTTAATCGTAGGCCTGTAGATAAAAGAGGCATCCATGGTGTTAAGGGTTAGTGCGACAATTATCAAAACTGCTTATATTTATAGCAGTAACACACTTTGTGGTCAATCGACTTTAAATGGTAAACGTTAGTAGCTGTGTGTCCACGCGGATCGCGAGTCCAACGTGCGGTCGCTATGGACGTATGTCTCGGGGCGTTTGGGCGCACGTTGCCTCGGCTGACCGCGGCTCGACTGACCACACAATTGGCTCGCGAGGCTGCCGGGCGAGCCCTTGCGGCCGGTGGAGACCCAGCTAATGACTGCACAGCTTGGGTGGCTGTACAGGTAAAATCATAAGATTTATACTATAGTGTGATTGTATTGTTCTAGCAGTTCATATTTTAATGCAGACACGACTGCACGAGTGCTCGCATGTATGTAGTATTTTTTTATTAGTAGGTAATCTACTTATTACTTTACTGTAGTCATCATGGAATCGTTATTTAAAGTAATTACTTTTGGTTTCCCGTGGGGTGCCTGGGTAAGAATAGTGGATGCTATTCTTACACATCCTCCCATTGGATGCCGTAAGACTAAGGGAAAAGAAGAAGACTGGTAGCGACGTCTTTCTATTGAATTAACTACCACCTATACTACGATCCCCAAGAAGACCGCCAAGCGGGGGGAGCGGGGGATTATGGCAACCCCTCTCTTCGAAGGGCCTTTGTTCAGCAGTGGACGTCTTTTGGTTGATGATGACGACGATGACGACTCTTGGTTTAACCGCTCGAAGCTCCGTGTTTAGTTGGTAACCATGGATAATAAGTGTATAAAAAGTCGATATTTTTGTTTATGCTACCTGATTAGAATACGAACTACGAAGTTCATGAGCATTTGCAAGACTTAACGACAATTCTTTATTTAATTCATGTACTGAAAAATAGGTACATACTTACTTTTATATTATTATCAGACCACTTTTACAAAACATATATAGTTTGTAAATGGGTAGCATGTTTACAATAGTAACGCCTTTTTTCTTAGGCCAATGAACATCACATGCCTGATACATAAATAATCAGTATTTACGAAGTCATTAGAGAATTGCTAGACTAGAGTAAAATATAGTACACCAAAGTATTATTTGTGTTATTTCATATCCAACATTATTAACTATGATTATGCCTGAAGCAAAAATGCGATAGATATTTTTTAGTTTTAAGCTGTTTCTTTTTAAATAAATTATCTTTTTTTTTATTATTGTTTCTTTTGTGCCATTATCCTCTACCCCGGACCATATGTACTAGGTCTGTGCTATGAACGTTTCAGACACGACACAATAAATGACGGAGACTACTACCTACTATGGACTCAAAACGTATCATTTCCGTAGGTCATGTCCAGTACCCACACTGTCGACAGTACCACAGTCTAAATGGTCTGTGACTATAACCAAACGGCATTAATTACACACATAGACACAAAATAGACAGTTATTAATACTGTAGCGGTGCGTAGCGGAACAGCAACCTCGCCTACCATGCAAACACAACGCAACTCATTTTATGAATGTTAACAGGCGCGTGTATACCCAATTTCACCACTGGATACTGTTTCATAAAAAGAATATTTTTGCCTGATACAGGTTGGTCGTATTTAAAAAGGTCCGGTGTCGCCTTGGGGTCTAGTATGGGTCTTGATCGTCAACTAACTCGATCAAACTATCAGTTTCCTCTATATATTTCACATCAGCGCCCCTAGCGGCAATAACAGAACCCATACTAGAAGCCATTGACATACACGGGGAGGCCTATGCAGTGCCGGATTAAGCCAGCGCGGGGCCCGTAGCAAATATAAGCAAAGGGTCCTTGACCTCAGCTTATATTCTTGATATTTTTTCATTTCTATATGTGCGGGGCCCCCTGAGGCGCGGGGCCCGTAGCATTTGCTGACCTCTGCTATATGGCTAATGCGGCACTGGGCCTATGTTCGTGTTCGTTCGAAACGTTGATTTGAGACTTTTCTGCAATTTTTAGCCGAATATCCGTATTTTACCGGAAACTGGAATTTGGAGCATTGCCTAAGTAAAAAAAGCGCGACTGGATCTGCGCGGGTCAGCTACCAGGTGATCAAAGTGGAATAGACCGCTAGTAATTTGGTAAATATTATTAAGTAAGTATATTGAATTGAATTACACTTTAGGATCATTTTGTTTGTTCGCAGTCGGGCGTATCGTGCTTTTACAATTTATACTTGTTGTTCAATTAATTATCTAAAGTCTACTCAGCACTTTAAAAAATGATGGAATGCCTAGAGAGTTGGCAACTCTCGCTCTGTAGAGCTGCCACAGACTACATGTTTTTTTACTAAAAAATGCAAAGCATTTTATCGACTCACGCACTCTACTTATCTCAGAAGCTACCGTATCGCTGAAAGCAGTTTACTTGTTGGCAGGTGCCGTAAACAATATCCACGCGAGTCTACAAAAAACGAACTTTCTACTTTCATCTTCCCTAAAAACGGAAACCGATAAACTGTACTGTACAAACATAATGCATGGCAATGCATGGTCTTTGAAATGCAATATTAATTTATAATTATTATATTTTTATCACACTATAAGATAAAAATATGATTTAGTAAAGGTTTAGGTAATTACCAAGTAAAATAACTTAACAAATACACAAGACATCTTTTTGAAATCTACATATATTTAGACTTTAAATTTCTGCAGACAGGCACCCGACAACCTCCAATAATCATTGACTGACAATTTTCATTTTGCAACCGTCTGAAATGAGCAGTCCCTAAACTAAATCCCCGCGAAGGCATTGAGCGTGATGCTGAATCATGACGATATTTATACATTGTACACATGGAGCTATCGTTTATGGATTCCGAACTGTTAAGTTCTGGTGAAACGTTTTTGCCATAGTTTTGTGTGGGTAAAAAGTGGCAACTCACAGCCGTGTGGATATTAGAAACTGGACTAGTCTCCAAATTCTTTGCGTGAAGGCTTTTATGCGACTCTTCTATCTTTAAATCATTTGTACACGTGCATTTGTGGTTAAAGTTTGACTCTCGTCGGCAGACAGATGTCTGCACAGTCCTGGACTTTGTGTGAGTTCTCGTGTAACAAGCTACATCCGATGTGGGCACCAAATCTTGATCTCGATCATCATCGTCTGAATCCAGTTCAAAAATAGTATTCTGTTGTCCATGTTTAATTATTTGGCGGCAAAGTCTGCGAGATATATCATTCATGGATTTTATTATTGTTAGACTAAATCCCAGTAGGTACTTGCCTAATACCTAACCCGGAACTTTAGGTAGGTTTTGAAATTCCTTGGTAGCAAAAACATGATTAAACTTTTGCCTTTACGCTTTAATTGCCTTTGATCAAAGAAGATTTAATACTTATACTATGCAACTACCATGGATAAAACATGGAAAAAACCCCAACAGGACAACGTGGTGACGTCAGATGACATGGTGACCTGTGGTGACAATCATTGCCAATTCTTTGCATTCTCTTTTTGTTGTCCACAATATTTTGACAATCAACTGTCAAACGAATTTCCAATTCTCTTTGGAATTTCCATTATCTTCTCTGCCAGTTCTCCCAAGAGTTCTCCCCTCCTCTTCTCTTGTTTCTAAACATGCAGCCGACCTTCCTACAATGAGCCGACCATAAGCCGACAGTTTATTATGGCAGCCCCCACCCACAATGGCAGACACTACTTGCCTACGGCCCGGCCCCTAATCTCCGGCGGCTCCTCTATTCCTCGTTCTGGTAGCGGGCGGGGTAACGGTCGAGCAGGGGGTGCGAAAAATCTCCGGCAGATGCCCCGCCACCACCCCCACCGAGCTTTGGTCCTGGCAACACACAACATCGTTGAGGATCGATGAGAAGATTGTCAAGTTGGAGGAAGAATTGAGCTAGTTGTGTTGGGACATCTATAGATTATCCGTAATCCGACGAGAGGGACGGGATAAGATAACCCTTGATTCTGGCAATAAGCTCTTCTTCTGGGAAGGAGACCAGAAATCCTAGGATGGTGTTGGGTTTCTCGTCCATAAGTTCCACCTACGTGGTACTGAAAGGTCGATAGTATGTCAGAATAACCGATCGGTTTTCGCTGAAGGTCATACAGGTATACGCGCTTACCTTGGCACACACGATGAAGTAGAGGCTATGGGGAGATATCAGAGGCCATACATAGCTCTAAAACATACTTCAGCGTTGTTATGGGGGACGTCAACGCGAAGCTGGACACACGGGAGCCGATGAGTTGAAAGTGGGGTTGTATGGGTATAGGCAGCGGAATAAGAAGGGTCAGCGTCTGGCTGACCTTCTGGAAAAGGACCTGGATAATCCCGATGGTACAACTAAAAATTTGATCGACTTCATCATGACGACCAAGAAGTACAATCAATGATGTCGGAATTGATCGGCAAGGTAAAAACCGGTATATAGAAGATCGCTATCGATATCTAGAGATCACCATATTATACGAGGCACATTGAGTATCAATGACAAGCTCGAGAGTTCCCGTCTGACGAAGTCTACGCTCCGTCCAGGATCCGCCCAAATCCACGGAGGCGGCACTGTCATGTCTATTATAGTCTGTCTATTATAGGAAATCCTTACACTGCATTCCACTTGACGCCCCTGCGCTCACCAAAATCGAGGCCTCATAAGTCTCCTTAGCGCCCTGGGCAAACTCTATGAGCGCTTGCTCCTCACAAGACCCAAAGAATTTGTCATCTCGCAGGGCATACTCATACACGAGCAGTTTGGCTTTCGAGCTGGACACTCTTGCATCCATCAAGTGCACCGCATCACGGAGCATGTCCTCTCCGGGCTCAACCTGCCCAAACCTATATACACCGCAGCCTTTTTTTTCGATGTCGCCGAGGCATTCGATAAGGTCTGGCACAATGGCTTGCTTCAGAAGCTCTACCTCATGGGCGTGCCAGACCGTCTCGTACTCATCATACGAGATTTCCTCAAGAATCGTACTTTTCGATATCGAGTCGAAGGTATGCGATCCACTTCCCACCCCAATTAGGCCGGAGTCCCTCAAGGCTCTGTGCTCTCTCCACTCCTGTTCAGCCTGTTCACGAACGACATCCCTCGTTCGGACAGGGTGCAACTAGCCCTATACGTGGACGACACCGCACTATATTTCACACACAGGAAAAAGGCTCACCTGACGCGCTCTCTTCAAGTCGCCATCAACGCCCTAGGCGAATGGTTCCGAAAGTGGCTCATTGATGTGAACCCGGGGAAGAGCGCCACGGTGCTCTTCTCCCGGGGTACCATCAGATCCCACTGTGCGGGTCGTCGTCTAGGTCAAATCTCCCTCTCCATACGGGCGTCCCATCCCCTGGACCAGAAAGGCCAAATATTTACGCGTCACCCTAGACTCCCATATGTCATTTGGACCGTATATACGGTCAGTACGCAACCGAGTTGCCTTCTTCCTCGGTCGACTCTACCCCATGATCTGCAGGCGGAGTAAACTGACGCTTAGAAATAAGTTGAAATTTTACAAAATTGAGATCCGCCCCATCCTGGATTACACCAGTGCTGTATTCGCACACGCGGCTTCCACTCACATTATTATAGCCTCCAGGTTTTTCAAAACCGATTCCTTAGACATGCCATCGGTGCCCCGTGGTATCCCCTAGTGGTAGTCCCTACCCGCAAATTTTTCAAAGAAATGTCCGAAAATTACTTTGAAAAACCGTCCACCCAAACCCGCTAATCGGTGCTGCAACCTACTCTGAGGTAGAGGTGGTTAATATAGCACATAGCACTTTAACTTAGCACGCTATATTCACTCAACGTATAGCATATGCTATATTTGTTTCTGCTAGACGCTATAAATCGCACCACGCTATTTATCTACAGAAGTTATACCTACAAACGAACTAAGCGCAGTCTCGCGCGATAGCACTTTATAGCAGTTAGCAACAAATAGCGTCAAGCAAGTCGACTGGCTCGTCTCGCAACTTCGCAATTCGCAGTTAGTCATCGCGTGTTAGCGCTCGCGTTACGACGTACGCACGCGATTTTCGTAGGTTTTGTTGTGTTCATCCTAGACTCGTTGTGTTTATAGGTATCGTATAGTTAGTGTAAGTGTAAATAAAGTAGAAATAAGGAGACTATTAGTTTATATAGGTACAATAGGTGCCTACACAAATATAAAACTATTCTTAAAATTCTTTGAATGAAGAGACCAAGTGTGTGATTGTGTTCGGTGCAGTCAATGATATTTTAAACAATAGATATGCCATTAGCGCTCGCCAGACGTTCAGCGAGTATCCCCCAACTGGGTTTTGTAGCAGTTAGTCGCACGCCGTCCCGCGTAGTTAATGCGACATCGTGACGTCTATCATTAAAAATTGAAAATACCGTCCTGCGTATTTATAATGTGCACAAATTACCAGGCAAAAGTAAATAAACAGTCAGGAATAATATAGCACATGTAACTTTGAAAAAATAATTTGATTTTCAATTTGTATTTCAATTTTCATAATAATATTGTAAGAAATAATTGTAAAATTGAATGTGTCAGTTGACAAGATGACACTGACAAGCGTTTAACCAACGCTGACAACGGTACGCACAAAATATAGCCATCTCGTTTTCTCTTACTTTTCTCGTTATGCATCTGTCCTTGTCAGACTATAGGTAGGAAAATGTATAGCTAGGTATAGCTAACTACAAGTGAGACAACTTTTATCGTGCGTTAGTAGGGATATAACATATCTTTAGTAAAATATCATTGGGTGCAGTAATCTGACTGAAGTGAGTCAAACGAAAATGGCTAACCGTCGTAGCGATTTACCTTTGTGGAACTTTTTTGAAAAGTCTGGCGATGGAAAGAAAACTGCTACATGTAATTATTGTCGCCGAGAACTATCATTTAAAACTTCGGTAGCAAATTTAAAAGTACACTTAAAACAAAAACATATTTCTGTATATAATAATTTATTAAATTTTGGAAGTAACCTTCAAACCAATTCAGTTCCTGGAAACTTTCCTCCAATATCTCGTGATGAAGGGTTGCATGTGGGAAATTTTGGTGATGGAAATAGAGAAATGGTGTGCCCACCACCTAGTGAACCACCAAGTGAACCACCAAGGAAAGTTCAACGAAATATGCAAGCATATTTGCCAAAAAAATTAAAATCAGAAGACAAAAACAAAATTGATTTAAGTCTTCTAAAAATGATTGTATGCGACTTTCAACCCTTTTCTATTGTTACCGACACGGGCTTTCGTGCGTACACGCACGCATTGAATCCCAGCTATGAGATACCAGATCGTAAAACATTATCTGTGAATCTGTTAGCGAAAGTTTACGAGAAGAGGGTAGAAGAGTTAAAGTTATTTGTAAATAATAATGCTAAATCAGTTTGTATAACAGTAGACTGTTGGACTTCTCGCGCAATGGACAGCTACATGGGCATAACGGCGCATTTTATAACAGAAGACCCATTAGAACATAAGTCTGTATTAATTCAATGTGGTGAATTTGAAGGTCACCACACTGGTATTAGAATTTATCGTGAAATAAAGAAGATTTTAGCAAACTGGGGCGTTTATGACAAAGTTAACTTCTTTGTTTCTGATAACGCATCCAACATGGAGAGTGCGGCAAGGTTTTTTCAAAACGATGGCTGGGCACATTTTGGATGTTTCGCCCATAAATTAAATCTGGTCGTTCAAGATGCACTTAGCGAAATTAAAGACACAATATTAAAAGTACAAAGGATAGTGAATCATTTTAGAAAAAGCACCATAGCCAAAGAAAAATTACTTAAATATCAAGTGAATCATCAAAACGAAAATCAACCAAAGACCGTCATTAAATCTGTGCCTACGAGGTGGAATTCCACTTATTTAATGCTGGATAGGTTTGTGCAATTAAGAGAAGCTTTGCGAGCCACCATACCCAATTTGGAAACAGATTTGCCAATAATCTCTGTGGAAGAGTGGAGGTGTATGGAGCAAATTTGTGTTATACTGAAACCTTTTTACGATGCTACCACAGAAATGAGCGCCGAAAAGTATTTAGTTGCTAGCAAAGCAATAGTGTTAACTTCAAACCTCACAAATATTTGTTATAATTACAGCCAGCTTGAAGAATTATATCTGCCAGTAAAAGCACTTGCCATAAAATTAAAAGATGGCATGATACGTAGACTTGGGGACATAGAATCGAATGAGAATATAGCTTTGAGCACAATTCTCGACCCAAGATTTAAGTTAAAGGCATTTAAAGATGAAAATAATATAGAAAGATTTAAGAATTTATTATTAAATAAAATAACGCAGCAAATTAATAGCGAAAATCTTGACAGTCCAGTAGAGCCAATAGCATCCACGTCAACGGCAGCTCCAACTTTCTCTAATACCCAAGAATCTGGCTTACCTGCATATGGTTTGTGGTGTGAATTCGACACCGAAACAAAAAACAATTTTGTTCCCAAAACAGCTGAAACTAAGGCGATTGAAGAATTGGATAAATACTTAGCAGACAATTTAATTAATAGGAACCAATGTCCCTTAAAGTATTGGCAGGAGCATAAATGTATATATCCTCAGTTATTTAAATTGTTTAAAAAACATTGCAACATAATGGCAACGTCAGTTCCTTGCGAACGAATGTTCTCAAAGTCTGGGTATATAATAAATGACAGGAGAACACGTTTATCGGCGACAAAAGTTGCACAGATAATGTTTTTAAATGTAAATAAAATGTAAAAAAAGTATAAATAATTGTAAATAAGTGTAAATATTAAATTATTGTACATAAAATCAATGAACTTTTAAATACGCCTATAATTGTTCTTTATTAAACAACTTTTATTTCTATTTTAAGTGATAATTTCTGGCCTAAAGGTTGCCTGGAAGAGATCGCTTTTAGCGATAAGGCCGCTCATTGTTGCATTTTTTATTAATTTGTGTCTTATTCTTTTTGTATCTGTTTGTTTGTGCGCAATAAAGAATTGTCTATCTATCTATCTATCTATCTATCTAATTTCACTCAATTATAGACAGTCCTAAGCCTGAGAAGTATGAAGGAGAGTTCATTGAATTTTTTTTTAATTTTGCTTCTTAACATATGGTCATAATGTTTCATAAACTAAGAGTAGCGTCCTTCTATTCTAGCTAATAGTTTCCAGACATACGCTATGTATGCAACATGCTATTTTGCATGCTATAACATAGCATATAAATTAGCATGCTAAAAAAATATAGTTTATAGTCTATAGCATGCTGCTATAAAATAGCAGATTTGAACAATACTACTCTGAGGCCGCAACCGACTACCTATATCTCCGACCCCGAGCCTGGTCCCTCAGATCGTCGAACCGCCGCCGCCGTACACCGCCGCCGACCGCGGCATGTAAGTACTGCTCGACCCACCCGACCCGATGTCTGTCCTTTTGGCTGGAGCGCTTTAAGCGCTCGCCCTCATGTCCGGTGAAGCTGTTATGGCCATCTGCGGACAACAGTACTACTCCAACAAAAAAAAAAGATCCGCCCAAATCAAGATTCCTTCTGACTTGAGCATAAGGGAAAGTTTTTCAAATGCTTGGCAGCCCTGCTTTACTCTATGATTACATAATTAAAATAGACTTACTCAAAAGAGAAATTGAGAATGGCAACATTGGCAACCGATGGATGTGCATCTTAGAGGAAGAAAACAATAGAGGGCTGGACACTTTCTTTCTCATTCACGCAAGAAAAGAATGCGTTTATGTAGGTTACGTGTGATAGAAAGAAACAGTGTATATGATTTTTTGTCCCTCAGCATGTGTTCGATTTTTCCGCGCCGTGGGTGCGAAACAAATTTGACGTTTGCTCCCACTTTGCTCCGTGACAATTTTATCGTGGTTTTAATATTAAATAAATAACTTAAAATTCAATAAAAAACTAACTGTGACATTACTGTGTGTTGTGGAAATGCTATAAGAATCGTGCAGTGCAGTATTATAGGCTGTAAAAGTGACAGTGAACGTAAAATTAGTGGAGTATCGTTTCACAGGTAAACGTGAATTGTTATGGCCAATTTAGAGATTACATTTAGAAACTAATACATGTAAACGATTTATTTAGATCTTATTGCTCTAAATTAGTTACTATTTTACTTGAAAGTTACGTGTAAGATCGATAAATTCTTGTTTTTCATCCATAACCTAAAATTTTCAGTTTATTGATCGCCATTATCAGTGTTGCCAGTGTATAAAAGAGAGACTACCATAAATAAGTGGTAAATTATTATTAAGTGCATCATACACGATCCCACATGCTGGGTGCATCGAAGAATTTCTCAGATTTCCCGAATATATTTTTATGATTTCCTGAAAATATGGATATTTGTATACTGTGGATAGCAGCAACAAAAAGAATTAATTAGGTTGCTAAAAGTTATTCCCGAATGCTTAAATATTCAGAAATAACGTAAGCGCTCAAGTAATTCGTCCAAGGCTGCGCAGGACGTATTCATTCGTTATTTATAGGCACAATGGTCATTGTACATTTAATCGTGCTTTTACTATATGCATGTTGTATAAATATATGTATGTATGTTGTTGGTTACAATATATTGGTAAATTTGTCTGAATTATAAATAAATAGTACCGACGTTGAATAGTTTGTTTCATTTGCCCCCCTATTATGTACCTATCTCGTTTGACAACTAAAGTGATGATCAATAAAGCAAAGTGACTATTAAATAACTATCAAATGATTCATTTGGCATTGCCTAACTTGAATCACCAATAAATACCAAACACACTTTCAGTAGACATCAAAGTTTGGTGGACAACTGAAGCTTGATAGTCACTTTGCTTTATTGATCATCACTTTTTTTTTTGTAGGAATAGTACTGTTTCACCGGACAAGAGGGCGAGCGCTTAAAGCGCTCCAGCCAGAAAGGTTTGGGTAGCGACTAGCACAAGGGCACCTCAGGGAGGCACGGCCTCGGCTTGGGCTGCCGCTTAGAGTAAATGAGTTTACCACCGGTTCACAACGCGCCCCCGCTGAGAAGAACCGGCAAGAAACTCAGCGAGGGGATGCATGTCGAGGTCGCATGCTTACGGATCCCTTCGGCCTCGCCGGCGAGACCGGTGTCTGTGTGTTGATGTGTTTACGACTCTTGACATCGTTGTCGGTGTTGGTGTTGGTGTTGTGTCATGGTCCAGGAGGACGGACATCGGGTCGGGTGGGTCGAGCAGTACATGCCGCGGACGGCGGCGATGTACGGCTGTTCGACGATCTGAGGGACCTGGCCGCTGCCCAATAGGACATGGGTTCGATTCCGAAGGATTCCGAACAATTGTCTGGGTGTTATTTATCTATTTAAATATGTATTTATACAGTTTACAAGTATTTGTAATCATTTATCTGGTTACCTTACTAAAGGATCTGCGTAGATTGAGATCAGGTGGTCATTGGTCAAGCGTAGATTGTCCCAAGATACTAGTACTATAGATTTGTATATTGGAGAAATTTACTAAAACTTACCCGGTAAATGGCCATAGTATGTATTATATTAAGTTATAAGAAAGCCAATTTTTGCCTACCTCTCTGGGAAATAGCATATTATTGTTTTTATCTCTTAACTTTTTTGTATGAGGCTAATAATTATCTACAGCTCTTAGCCACTTTAATCACCACGTGATATCACCCAGGTGAACAATGTGGAATAGACCTTAGCTACAGCATATATGATATTAAGTGTACATTCACTTTGTAGCCTCCGTCGTGGGTTCGAAGGGCTGCGAAGGGCCTGCGAAGGGCAACAAATTTGAGTAGTTGTTCCTTACTGACTAGGACAATGCAGGCCGATGACCTGATTGTCTGTAAAGTAAGATGATCCATGTGTCGGGATTTGCGATAGGACGTATGCCCGACTCCTGTCAGTCAAATTAAAACACCGAGCTTTGGTAATAAACACTTATAGTCAAATTGAGAGAGAACAACTTATAATACAGTGGAGTAATCGTAATAATTAAAACATGTCTCTGCCATAGATACTAGCGCGCTGTCATCTTTTTGACAGCCCCTTTGGCGTTCCGAAACCGTGATCCGAGATACGCCACACATGCGTCGGATGGGCATGTAAAAAGTCGGTCCTGCGCTTAACTTCTCCCCAGTCGTGTCGGTCTTCCGTCCCATCGGATTATGAGAGGTACCTATTATATAAAGGAAGAGAGAGTGCACTTGTGTCTACGCAAGCACTTGTGCACTATAATATCTCCTGCGTACATGGCTGATCTTGTGAAAGATTGGCCGCTGTGGTCGTTTCGGCTAGGAGGACATTATTATAACAATCACTTTTGTACTTTTTGCAGACTGTCATAGATTAAGACGATATAATGTAAGAAAAGTAAATGTTGTGTCAAAAAAGTGGTTTTTGGTTATGAAAGAAAATATAATTTACAACAACCTCCGTATTTGCTTTACACAAAGGGTAAAATTTCCCTTACGTGGCAACTCTAAATTTAGTATGTACTTATTTTTCTGTCCTTATCGGCGGCACGCTTGGTATATGTCTGTATTATATTCTGTCTACGATGTGCATGGATCTAAGATGCATGCGTAGACAGAATATAACAAGACATATACCAAGCGTGCCGCCGATAAGGACAGAAAAATAAGTACATACTAAATTTAGAGTTGCCACGTAAGGGAAACTTTACCCTTTGTGTAAAGCAAATACGGAGGTTGTTGTAAATAATATATTTTCTTTCCTAACCGAAAACCACTTTTTTGACACAACATTTAGTTTTCTTACATTATATCGTCTTAATCTATGACAGTCTGCAAAAAGTACGAAAGTGATTGTAATAATAATGTCCTCCTAGCCGAAACGACCACAGCGGCCAATCTTTCACAAGATCAGCCATGTACGCAGGAGATATTATAGTGCACAAGCGCTTGCGTAGACACAAGTGCACTCTCTCTTCCTTTATATAATACCTCTCATAATCCGATGGGACGGAAGAAAGACACGACTGGGGAGAGGTTAGGCGCAGGACCGACTTTTTACATGCCCATCCGACGCATGGATCATCTTACTTTACAGACAATCAGGTCATCGGCCTGCATTGTCCTAGCCAGTAAGGAACAACTACTCAAAGGAGTTGTTCCAGAAATGTATGGAGCCTGGGCCAACACCATGTACACTATATGTATATATAACTATTCAATATAGTAACTGTTTTGTAATATTATCTTTTTTTAATATTGCTTCGTTTTATTCTACATTTAAGATATCTTGGTCAAGGAGAGCAACACCAAAGAGAATATAATAACTGTAGCAACACCCCACAATAATATGATGGATCGGAAATATGCTAACTAAAATGTCATTTTGACAACTGACTATACCTGCGATTGAACTTGTTGCGGATTCTAATCCAAATCACAGGCGATAATCAATACAGTAAAGCCCCGGGTCAAGAAAGAAACAGTCAATGAATGTCCGCAAATATATATAATCACTAAAAACTCCGAAATACATTATGTACTCCACGCGTAAACAATCTATTACGAAACGTCAACTATAGCATTAACTGTCAATTAGTAAACCAACGTCAAACGCAACTGTCATGGCTGCCCTAAAAACAGGGTGGACATACTAAATAACTGCAAAAGTAATCATTTTTGTACAATTGTACTCTGCTTCAAATTAATTTATAAGTATTTTTATGAAACTGTCCCATGTTTTTCCTATTTTTACGTATAGTGTACATAGTGTTGGCCCAAAATGGAACATCTCCTTTGTTGCCCTTCGCAAGATTCGAACCCACGACGGAGGCTACAAAGTGAATGTACACTTAATATCATATATGCTGTAGCTAAGGTCTATTAACGTTGTTTACCTGGGTGATATCACGTGGTGATTAAAGTGGCTAAGAGCTGTAGATAATTATTAGCCTCATACAAAAAAGTTAAGAAATAAAAACAATAATATGTTATTTCCCAGAGAGGTAGGCAAAAATTGGCTTTCTTATAACTTAATATAATATGGCATAAGGCCATTTACCGGGTAAGTTTTAGTAAATTTCTCCAATATACAAATCTATACTACTAGTATCTTGGGACAACCTACGCTTGACCAATGACCACCTGATCTCAATCTACGCAGATTAGAGGATCTGCGGTAACCAGATAAATGATTACAAATACTTGTAAACTGTATAAATACATATTTAAATAGATAAATAACACCCAGACATTTGTTCGGAATCCTTCGAAATCGAACCCATGTCCTATTGGGCAGCGGCCAGGTCCCTCAGATCGTCGAACTGCCGTATATCGCCGCCGTCCGCGACATGTACTGCTCGACCCACCCGACCTGATGTCCATCCTCCTGGACCATGACACAACACCAACACCGACAACGACGTCACGAGTCGTAAACACATCAACACACAGACACCGGTCTCGCTGGCGAGGCTGAAGGGTCGTACGCATGCGACCTCGACATGCATCCCCTCGCTGAGTTTCTTGCTGGTTCTTCTCAGCGGGGGCGCGTTGTGAACCGGTGGTAAACTCATTTTCTCTAAGCTGCAGCCCAAGCTGAGGCCGTGCCTCCCTGAGGTGCCCTTTTGCTAGTCGCTACCCAAACCCTTCTGGCTGGAGCGCTTTAAGCGCTCGCCCTCTTGTCCGGTGGTGAAGTTGTAATGGCCATCTGCGGCCAACAGTACTACTCCTACAAAAAATCTGGGGAACATACAACCTCCTCACGATCAGCCAATAGTAAATACAACTATTACCTACCAGCAGGGCTATTGCGTATCTTTAGCCACCCAAGTGACTATCAATACTATCAAGCTTCAGTTGTCCACCAAACTTTGATGTCTACTGAAAGTGTGTTTAGTATTTATTGGTGATTCAAGTTAGGCAATACCAAATGAATCATTTGATAGTTATTTAATAGTCACTTTGCTTTATTGATCATCACTTTAGTTGTCAAACGAGATAGGTACATAATAGGGGGGCAAATGAAACAAACTATTCAACGTCGGTACTATTTATTTATAATTCAGACAAATTTACCAATAAATTGTAACCAACAACATACATACATATATTTAAACAACATGCATATAGTAAAAGCACGATTAAATGTACAATGACCATTGTGCCTATAAATAACGAATGTATACGTCCTGCGCAGCCTTGGACGAATAACTTGAGCGTTATTTCTGAATATTTAAGGATTCGGGAATAACTTTTAGCAACCTAATTAAATCTTTTTGTTGCTGCTATTCACAGTACCTATACAAATATCCATATTTTCAGGAAATCATAAAAATAAATTCGGGAAATCTGAGAAATTCTTCGATGCACCCAGCATGTGGGATCGTGTATGATTTACCACTTATTTATGGTAGTCTCTCTTTTATACACTGGCAACACTGATAATGGCGACCAATAAACTGAAAATTTTAGGTTATGGATGAAAAACAAGAATTTATCGATCTTACACGTAACTTTCAAGTAAAATAGTAACTAATTTAGAGCAATAAGATCTAAATAACCCCTGGTGGTCGGGTCCTGGAGCAAACGTCAAATTTGTTCCGCACCCACGGTGCGGAAAAATCGAACACATGCTGACAAAAAATCATATACACTGTTTCTTTCTATCACACGTAACCTACTTAAACGCATTCTTTTCTTGCGTGGGTGAGAAAGAAAGTGTCCAGCTCTCTATCGTTATTCTTCCTCTAAGGCCTAAGGGATGGATGAGTGATATACTGACACTGACACACACTGACACATGACATGATAACATGACATAATATACATGTTTTTAATTTTATTTTTAATCAAAGTTCGACAAAACGACCTGTTGTTTGTTATGAGTTTTCAGGATAAATTGAAACCCATTATTAAAATCCTAAAGCTAACGGGAATATGGGGCAGTGGTGGCTTGTTTATTACCTACCATATCAACCGTACATACAAATCTATAGATAGTATCGTAAACCCTAAAGTGCTCGATAGGGAAAAGAAACACACGGCAGAGTTCATTTACATCGATGACCCGTCCTATGATCACACTCTGATGCTTGAGACCAACTTGGAGACAAAGCGGTCAGTAGGTCTTGCTCGTATATGGAAAAGTCTGAAGCATTCATTCGCTTCGAGGTTACTTTGGTTATGTCGTCACGGGAATAAAGAACAAAAGAATATAGCATTACAGCAACTAGCTGCATTCAAAAACAACAAAGTGTGGGACTGCTCGAAGCTAGCTCAAGTGCTGGATACAAACACAGCAGTACTACTCGCGAGAACTCGGGGTGTCGACATAAGATTTTTCCTTCCGCCACCTATACACGTTCGCAGAGCTGCTTTTTCGTCAGAACTTATGTCTTTTAAGTTGCACGACATGATCGTGGCATTGCAAAGTATACACCCACACGGTTGCATTCAACACTTCCTATCAAAGTACTTTGCCAATATTCAGGAGGAAGCAATGGAGGCTGATAGTGTTCCGTCTAAGCCAGACACTATTGGTGAAAGAGAATTATGCCTACTGTGTCTGGATGCTCTTTATCATCACATCAGTCTGTTTCATGTCAAGGAATATTGTGATGATCATTCAATTATTGCACTGATGAACATGGGTCTTCTGCCTAAGCTTGCTGAACTTATGTTGAGAAATCGTAATGATCATGACATAGATTTAGCTATTCTTAAGATTCTGACTGTGTTGAGTGTGCATTGTAATTTGCTTGTTGATTTTTTCCAAAATGGTTTTATTAGAGAATTAGCAAGGCTCATCAGGTCTAAAGATGTTCGCTTGTCTAGTTCTGCTGCAGTATGTCTTGCAAATTTATCAGGGGAAGAATGTTATAGACCAGGGCTTTATCTCCTGCACCCCATATATAGAACAACTTCATCATATTCTTGTGATACTCTCCTAGTACATGGCTTACGTGGAGGTGTTTTTGTTACTTGGAGGCAAAGAGATAAAAAGTGTGCTGAACCCATTGGAATTATAGAGGTTACTATTTCGGATATTGACTGTGAACCTTGTGAAGAAAAGCCTGCGGACACCAAATATGTTGATCCTGAATTTCAGCAGGCAGTTGAAGATATGATAGAATTAGAAGATGAGGCAACATTGGCTGATATAGAAGTGGTATTACATGATATTCCTATTTTAGCTAGAAGAGAACCAAGGGAACACATGTATATGGCTATCAAGAAACGAACTGCTTTATTAGAAGAACAGGAAGACCGTTGTAATCACACATTCTGTTGGCCTAAAGATTGGTTACCAAAAGATTGTGAAAACCTAAGGATACTTGGTGTTAATTATTGGACATCATTATCTGAGTGGCTAGAACGGTGCCCATTGCAGACTGCTGATATTACATCTAGGGCTACAGCAATGGTGCCAACATTGGTTGATGCTGGTGTAGGAGTCAAAGATGTCCCTGTGGTTTGGCTCGCTCATTCAATGGGTGGGCTAATAGTCAAACAAGCCTTGATAGAAGCTGCTCAGAGTTCTCAACCAGATATGAAACAGATATCAAACAACACAAAAGCTGTACTGTTTTACAGCACTCCTCATAAAGGCAGCTCATTAGCCACTATGCCTCGAGCTGCATCTGCTGTTCTGTGGCCTTCGAATGATGTTCGACAGTTACAAGAAAATTCACCAGTTTTATTAGAATTACACCAATCTTTTATACAGTTTGCTGAAGCTTATGGATGGGAAACTATAAGTTTTGCGGAGACTTTACCTACTCTAGTGACAGCATTTAAAGTGCCCATAAATTTTGTTGAACCCGATTCAGCTGATTTGGGACGAGGTGTATTTTATCAATTGCCTTTAGACCATTTATCTATTTGTAAGCCTGCAACAAGACAATCCATCTTATATACAACAGTGTTGGATGTACTGCAGAGAGCCATAGCAAAAGATGAAGGGTTGAAGTTCTCAAACCCTTTCATACAATGGTTAATGGAAATAATTGTGTGGATTTCTAAGACGAAAGTGATTGAAATTACAGAAGACATTGAAGAGAAAGATACAAGTGATGGTCTAAAATGGTATGAAAATACATTTTTGGATGGTTTGACAAATGATTTTGCTTTGTGATATCTGTATGCTTATTAATAGAAGAATCTCTGTTTCCTAATTAGTACCTACCAACTTCTCAGTTCCTACTCTGTTACCTGTTTATAGTTATTTATTCAGTATTAATTTTGATAAAGTGCATTTTTCCCACTTTGTTAAATGTTATTTATAATATTATAGATAGTTAGATATAGGAATGTTATCAATGTAAAAATAATAAATAAGATAAAATGTAGTATATTTATGTTATTTTTAACATACTTTTTATAAATATATCATTTAATATACAGGAGTGGAATTTTCAAAAACCATTTCTTAGTGGATGCTTACATCATAAGAAGAACCTACTGTCCAAATTTCAGATTTCTAGATCCAGCGGTTTGGCCTGTACGTTGATGAATCAGTCAGTCAGGACAAGTAATTTTATATGTATAGATTAGTTAGATACTAATATAAACCACTGGAAAATTATTTCACTGGCTTACTTAAACGTTGATTATTATATATACTTTTAGCTTTTAGATTATATACACAGCCTCATAAAAAGTTACTGAAACTGGTAGAGTTGCTTGTTCCCGACAATGGTGGTTTGATGCTCTTGTTAAATACTATACAATTAGACGGACAACGCGGTGTTTTTCCTAGATACATGATAGATGTATAAAGGAAAAAAATCAAAGGTTAGCATGAATAGAGACTGAAAACTCAGCAATGCAATGTCATTGTTTAAATGGTTATGATATAAATATTAACGTTATCATGCCAATCTGGTCACTGGGCTTGTATATTTTTTATTTTAACAAGATTAGCCAACAACGCAGTACCTATTATAGTGCACAAATGCTTGCACAGTCACAGGTGCACTTTCTCTCTTTACTCTCACAATCTGAAAATACGCGGAAGACCCACAGGCTCACAGACAGAGGTCTGGCTCATAACCGATGGACTGGTACGCATGGATCATATTACTTTACAATCAGGTAGTCAGCCTGAATTGTTCTAACCAGTAAGTATAAAACTTACTAACTTACCTACATAAAGTTGTTAGGTACTCCCCGGGGGATTTAAACCCTCGACCTTCGGTTTGCAAAGCTAGTGATTTTCGCTGCGCCACGGTTTTTTTAGGATTGATAGACGCTTTTGGCTGCAGATGGGCATTACAGATGGGCTTCACCGGACAAGGAGGCGAGTGCTTATAGCACTCCAGCCAGAAAGGGCACGGGGGAGCGACGAGGTCAAAGGCACCTCAGGGAGCCACGGCCTCTGCTTGGGCTGTCGGTTAAGAGAGGGGGCTGATTCTACCACCGGTTCACAACGCGCCCCCACTCCGGCAAGAAACTCAGTGAGCTGATGTATGTCGTTGAGGTCGCATGCGTACGACCCTTCGGCCTCGCCGGCAAGACCGGTGTCTGTTGGATAGCGTAGCACACGGTTGTGTGTACATTCCGCATGCACCACGGGGTACCGACGGCACGTCGGAGAAAATGATTTTGGATAAACTGGAGGCTATCGATACGGGTGCGGGCGGCGTGTGCGAAAACTACACGCGTAAGACATGATTGGACGAATGCAGGCTTTGTACCTATAATGTCAACGTATTTATAAGCGAAATTTTACTCCGCTTGCAGAGAAAGGGATACAGGCGACATAGAAAGAAAGCCGCTCGATTGCGGACGGATCGAATGTGCGGTCCGAAAGTCATAGCGGAGTCCAAGATGACTCCGAGGTACTTATCCTTCCTAGAACAGGGGATGGGGCGGTCGAACAGGGAGATTGGAACTAGTCGTCTCCTGCGCTGCAGGCTTCCAGCGTAGAAAATTGGCGGGTCCCCGGGAGAAAAGCACCGCAACACTACTCTTTTCCGGGTTCACCTCGATGTGCCACTTACGAAACCATTCGCCGAGGGCGTTGACAGCGGCTTGAAGAACACGCGTCAAATAGGACATATTTCTATGGGAATAATAGAGAGCGGTATCATCCACGTAAAGGGCGAGTTGAAGACTGTTCGGACGAGGAATGTCGTTCGTGAACCGACTGAACAGAAGGGGTGAGAGCACAAAGCCCTGGGGGACTCCGGACTGTAAAGAATGGGGAGAATAACACTTACCTTCGACCCGGTATCGAAAGGTAACGATTCGAGAGAAAGTCTCGTATGATGAGTATTGGGGAGGTACGAGCCTATCGGGCACACGTACCTATCTGGAAGAACTTGTAGAACAAGCCGTTGTGCCAGACCTTGTCGAAGGCCTTGGAAACATCGAAAAATAGAGCCCCTGTGTAGACGAGCTTGGTCTGGTTGAGTCCGGTCAGGATGTGCACCTGGTGGACGCAAGAGTGTCTGGCTGGTTGAGGATATTATTAGAAGTGACAAACTCTGAATCTTGCTAGTAGCAAGCGCTCGTAGAGTTTTCCGAGAGATTTGAGAAGACTGATAAGCCGGTAGCTCGTAGGGCTGCTACGAGGCTTACCCGGCTAACAGATACCAACAGTGTGCCGTACGTGTCGGTAGCAAAGTGTTCGATCGCCACTACCGGACTCAACTCGATTTCTGGCTGAGGTTTCTGGTGTACCGTGTCGGTAACAAAAAGTATCTACGTTTGTGCAGCGACTATTCTTTAGTCCTTTCTCCAAGAGCGCCATATTACTAAGCGTAGTTATTTTTGCAATCTCTGACGTCTCGTTGAAATCTCTGGTTACGAACGGTTGGTTCTTTGGCTAAAGCTCGTACTAGCTAGACCCTGTGTTCACTATCCACACTAGAGTAGAGGGCGTGAATCTCAATAATGTACTGTGTGATCACTGACCTTGGGGTCTTTGAAATAATGTATAAGTACCTACTTATAAGTTAGGTTAAGTTCTAATACAAAAGCTTTAGGTCGGGGTCTAATAGTATTAGGACACTCCAATAAAATATCTATACTTATAATAAAACTGTAACAGGTCCAATTCTGTACATTGAAGATATTTTGAAAATTATATTTGGAGGGCATTCTATAACCGATACTGAGGCCGAAAATGTAATTTTTTTAATTTTTGTCTGTCTGTCTGTATCTCGGCTGAGCATCACGCCGAAACTACTGGATGGATTGAAACGAAACTTGGCATGATTTGAGATCTTACTACGAGGTAGGACATAGGATACTTTTTATCCCGTAATCTAGCACGGTTCTTTTGGGAGAGGGGATTAAAGTCAAAATGGGTACTTGGTTATACGCTTGGTCCGATTTTATCATTTTTTCTTTATAATTATAATAAATATTTGTAAGGGAACACTCATAGACAGTTGTTAACAATGTTTGGAAATCGATCAGGTTAAGCAACGTTAGGTGAGGTCATTATATAGATGGGTGACCGTTTAACGCCATTTGAACTAAACGTCTCCGTGCTTCGGAGGGCAAGTACAAAGTGGTTCCAAGTTTTTAACCGACTTTAAAAAAGGAGGTTTTGTATTCTATGCGAATGTATATTATTGATAGTTTAGTAAACGTAAACACAGCGCGAGCGGAGCTGCGTGGGTCAGCTAGTTATGAATAAAACATACTTACATTTTGATTAAAGCGACCTCTACTGTTGTACTTTAAAGTAATTGTTGCGAGGATCGTTGAAAGAACCTTAAAATATGGTTTAAGAAAAGAACAGTAATGTTTTCATTGGGTAGTAGTTAAAATGTTATAGTGGTAATACACTAGATGTCGCTACGTGACATTGCGGTGGACATGGTCGTTTAAAGGGATTCTTTCTCTAAATCCATGTAGTGTATTTATTATCTATGATGATAGGATATACGGAATATTATGGACGGATATACTCTACGGTGATGGATCACCGGTGGTGGGAAAATTGCTAATTCCCAAGACGTTGATCCTCTGCCATTCTACAATATTTACCTACAAACTTTTCCTGTTTGGCAGACACTTTAGGATGTAACATTTGTTGTAAGTAGTTAAATAATTTTTAATTTCCTATCATTCTAATAAGTACCTCAATGTTTTTAATGCCTTTGTGTTAATTTGTAGACGTTGACCGATTTAGTTAATTATTATGAAATCATAACGGTTCCGCACTAAAGAAAAGTAAGTTTTTCCAGTTAGGTTATATTCACGCGATGGCAGCGGCCAGCAGAGCAGTCCGCGGAGGTTCGCGTTGCCACGCTCGGCCGCGCGCTGCCTCACGTCTTATCATTTTGCGTGAAAATCTCAGTTATGGTCCAGAGTGGCGTGATGTAAAAAAGTTTGGGAACCCTGATTTAGAAGTTTCCAAGCGACAATGGTCTTTCAAGTATGCAGATAAAGTTTAAAATTCTTTCGCACTGTAAGTGCTCACCGCGCCCCTGCCATCTCGGTGTGAATAGAGCCTTAGACATGACGCGTCACCAGATCGCGGCACGATCACGAAATACCTACCTACTCCCGGTTACGAAGTGTTTGTGTGTGCATCAAGGTTGGTATCTACCTCTGATGATTACGGACATTGAAACGCCAGTGAACCTACCTATATACTAATAATTTTTAAATTGAATTGATGCCTATTATACCACCGAACATCTAAAAAAGATATTTATTTCGTAAGCGTTAAGGTATAATTTAATATCAGATGTTTGTACCGAAAATTCTATCATGAGTAACTAGTGAGTAGGAGGGTAGGTCAGTAGCTATTAACTACCTTTACTGACCGTTACGTAGGCACATAGGTACACCTACGTCTTAATGATATTATAATTCGGCAATTGTCATTGATTGACTCGATATCCCGCTAGCATTGTAGACGTATAGGTACAGGGAGGGTGTAAGGGACTACGTACCGAAAACTTTTGTATAAGATCTCTCATATTGTCTGTTACAACATTACAGAAACCATTTAGGTATATGGAAAAAGAATAACTTGTTAATTTTTGAGCATGTAATGAATACGTGCGGAATAATATTTATTTTTCAAATTACATTGCTAATTTCAATCAAGCCGCCTGCCAAGCGTCGAGATTATGGCAACCCCTCCCTTCTAAGGGAGAGGCCTTTGTTCAGCAGTGGACGCTGGCCGTAATATACTCATGCCAGCTGATAATTAAGTTATAGGTACCTACCCAACGATATTATTTACTTACTTTACAATATCATTGTACCTATCGATGATAAATTCAGATGAGTAACCCAGGTCACGTACCTTAATCGAATAGATTTATTGTTTACATAAGTATAGATCAGGTTCGCCAGACAAATGGAGTCAAGCCCTGGTTACTGGCAGGATAAACGTTAGAGAGTTCCGAAAAGTCGGCCACAAAGGTGCCATCGTCATGGTAACCACCCCATGTAGCTTCTATCGATCCCATAAGTTCTCTCCGTTCGGGTGCGGACGGTGGCCCACATAGCAATGTCTTTGTATCCTCGAAACGATGTTTATATTGTGAAACATTTGCGCACGTTACGTATGGTTCCGCATGTATGACGGAGTCGTAACCATTGAGGTATTATGTACTACATATACCTCAAAGATGATGACGGGACTATGAGATGATCAGGGGGTATACGAGTTCCGATAGTTTACGAGCTCGATCAAACTTTCGGTTTTCTCCATACATTTCACACCAGCGCCCCTAGCGGTAACTATCAAAAACTAGTAAAATGTACGGGAAAAAACTGTCAATTTGATCGAGCTGTTATACTATCAGAACTCATGCTAGACCCCCAGGTCAGTAGGAACTCTCACTGCAGAGCAAAAGCTGAAATCCACCACGCGTCCCAAATGCAGACCGGTGGATCTGCAACAACGTTGATCGAATTTATTCTAGGACGTGCTTGGACGACACGATAATTCTGCTCCAAGTTATGTAGAGATAGTGTATTGCTTTTTGATTCACGCAAAGTAAAATTTACATTACGTGATATTAATATTCGCACGACTAGACACGAAATTCCATCGTTCAAGGTGCCTGCAGACCACCATCGCCTTTTTAACCGATTTAAATAAAAGGGAGGGAGACTGGCGACATTGTGCGTGTCGCAGGTAACCAGTGTATGCAAATAGCCAATTGTCGTTCATCGTGGAGTTCGACGGGGGAAGCCTATGTTCAGCAGTGGACGTCTTCCGGCTGGTGATAATGAGGATGATGAAAATTATAAACTGTATACTTACACCTCAATCAAAAATAACTAGCGGCTGTTGTCAATAACTTTATTTTTTTCCTTCTCAGCCAACTTTAGCAGCAATACGTGTGAACCTTGAAGGCAGTGTTTCTCTTTCCTACGCGTTTCGTGATTAATTAAGAAACTTAACAGTTGTTTTTTTTTGTTTTAGTCCCAGCGTTGGGCACGGGTCTCCCCTCAAGATGAAGGGGCTTATTCCATAGTCCACCTCGCTGGCCAAGTGCGTGTTGGCAGACTACACACGTCATTCGAAAGCTAATTAGGCTTTCTCAGAAATGCAGTTCTCCTCACACTTTTTTCCTTCACGATTCGCACATGATTAATTATTGAAATTAGAGGTGCGGGTCGGGGTTCGAACCTACGCACCTTGTTTCCAAGGCATGCGCTCGCTCACTGAGCTGTTAAAGGACATTTAATACAAAATATCTTTACGAACTAATACCAATTTGATTAACTTCAAACTAAACCGGATTAGTGGATACCTACCTACACATTGACTTCTGACTGTAGGTAGTACGTACATATCGTGAATACGGCTTTACGTAACTTTATATGTTATCATAATATTTCACATAGTCATAACATTAAACTAATTAAGTAAATGTCTCTACAATAATATTGTCCAACCCAACATACATTATTTTTAGTATGCTTAACTAGTACATAGGCAATAATATCATCCTTCTTTTTTTGAATTCGGATAAAAAGACTTGTAATTTAACCAACAACTAGTTGTGGCAATTCCATATTAATAAAATGACTGAAATTTAACAACGATGACCCCATCTATATAGAGATGGTTAACAACAATCCTAAAAAAGACTTTACCCGCTTTTATAGTATTAATTCACTGTATTTGTTAGATGATCTCAGTGGAACCACTGAACTAATAACCAGACTGTTGTCTGACTGATACACTCAATATAATTATGTTACCGATTGAAATTAAGTCGTTATTATATTCGTGAATCGTAAATTCATTTATTTATTTGAAGTTTCTACAAGTATTGTAATTCAGCATAGTTATCATGGGAAATCGATTTTAAGCATTTCAAGAGTTATTTTTGAAAATTGTGTATTGACCCGTACGGTTTTCAGATGGCAGTGAAATAAATTGCGATTTGTTTTTATTAATTCTTTCGTTAGTAAGGGTACCTAATTGTCTCATATAAGGGGAAAACACACAAAAAAGTTATTGCAAGGCAGCCGGCCGGCGTGCAGGACGTGTGGTACTGAAATACAGGATGTCTCGCTGGATGCACAACCAGTGATGTTATACTTATTGCAAAGCCGTATGGCTCCTGAAATGGCTTAGCGTCATGCACGCCAACCGCCTTGCAGGACCGTGAATGGTGGTATACCTACTTAAGGTTAACATTAAATATAATTTGAATGAGTATATACGTATATGAATATGTATTGGAATAAGAAAAAACAAAAAATGGTACAATAAGGGCCCTATCTCATTAGGTCACCATAGCGGCGCCTCCGGTCGTGCCACCGTGGTGTCTTCAGCTACCAAGCGGGAAACACCAAGATTGTCAGATTTTTCTTGTTGTTTAGGTATCAAAATTACTCAATTTCTGCGACATTATAGTGTACGCGATAAAGAGAACAAGCAATCAACAGTGCACACGTGCGGTTTGAAGGGTGCGAATGATATTCTGGAGGCACAGTGTTGATTCGGGAGTGAAGGCCCGTCCTTGGTAGCGCAACTGGTGATGATGTGAGTGAGACGCCAAATAGCACACATACCTACATAATGTTAATGGTTGCGCCACCAGGGATTGATTAGATTGCTGCTGGCAACAAATTGGTTGTGCAACCAAGCTGATACCAGGTTAGGTACTCTCCATACTGTACATATTTTAATGGCGGCGCAAACTGTGGCACTGCAATGGTGTACTAATGAGATATGGCGCTAAGGTAAAATGAGAATGTTTTAGTGACAAAATAATTCTACAGAATGGTAATGTAATATCGGTTCTTCATGGATATCGCATGCATCTTATTGCATATATTTAGGGTTTTAATGTATCATAATATAAAGCAATTATGATAAAAATATTTTTTTTTATTAAACTCTTGCGTGTGGGTTTAAAACGTTTTCATAGTACTATAAGCAGCTGTCGTGTCAGTAACTAGGTGGTCAGTACATAAAATTTGTGGGTTGTTTGAGTATTATTATTATTATGTTAAAGGTGTACGAACCGCCAGGTGGGCCAAAGGCCTGAATATGGTGTACAAAGTTTATGTTAACTGCATTTTAAAATAAGGATTCAACTATTATTGTGAGTGTTTTCCGCCGGTGTTGATTACTATGGTAACTACTCAAAAAATGCTGCAGGTAAATAGCAATACAGAAAAAAATATGATAAACTGTAGTATTATATTAAGTATAGTAATATGGTGTGCGGGATGAGCCTCTTCGAATGGCGACATGATAGGTAGTTCGCCGAGCATACCCGGGCCGATCAAGCCTGAAAGATGTTGATGGTAGACCAATCTCTTTATTTGGATACGGATATTATGGAATACAGTATACATCTCGACATGTATCTTCTTTAAATAGGATAAAACAAGGTCCTTTCCGCGTCTGTCTGTATATCCGCTTAGTCCTAAACCACGCAACGGTTTTCACAAACAATTTAACAATTTTTCACTAAAAACTAAACAATACTTTGCAACCAAGTCTTCTAAATTACCCCGGGTAGCTAGTTAATAATAATTATGTGAGTACTACTTACATTACAAGAACTTTATCATAAAATTAATGTTCAATAGTAAGCAAGGTTTGATAATTTTCACTTCAAACTCCCAAAAAAGAGTTTTTTCCGCCCGCCGAACGTTCATTTTTGCAGTACCTACTGTGGCACGTCGGAATTAGGTCATCGATCGACTTGGGTCGTGTCTTTCTTTGTCCACGGGGTACCCACCTTCACCCACCATTCACCGTAGTACCTAACCCGAGCTTCAACATCCGTGAAACGATTGATAATGATGAATGTCATAAGTAGGTATTTTGTACGTGCGTAACTAAATAACTCTACTTCTATAGTAAATTATTTTAGTTTTAATATTGGAAAGAGAAAACTTTCGAGGTAGGGGAGAGAGTTAAGACACGTTGGGAATTTCGTTTGGTATCGAAATTATACTAGCTCAACAAAAGGAAAGCAAGGGAGAAATTCTTCCCCCTCACAGAAGATCTGACTCAATTACCACCACCTCATACCGTTATTTCTGTTCGTTGTCAATGCTCTATTAGGTGTCGCTGTGCTTGTCACTCACTATGGAATCATATTTGACCATCTTGCTGCCAGCCCAGTGATACCTCTGACACTGGTTATTTTCCATGTGTTTTTTTAATCACCGTTTACCAGCAGGTGGGATCAAGCGCAATAGATATATTGAATAATAGACACAATGACTTCGAAATAAATATTTATTACGTAAATCGCCTTCGAAAAATAACTAAACTCTCGCAACTTTACAGTATTTCATAATTGGTACTTTATAAGATTTAAAAATAAAGGGCCGACTTATAATTTATGAACAATAACCCTTTTTCAACATTACTTAGGGTTTCTTTTATATAATTTAAACATAATATAACTTTCGTGTGTCACCTACCTATTATTAATTTAATTACAAAACATCGGTTGCCTCAAAGTTTTTATTAGAATTTCAACCGTCGCAAAAGTTTAGCTTTGACGCAACTGTTCTGACTATAGCTATTGTGGTAAACAGAAAGCGGTCGAGGTTGCACACAAAGACCAACTTTTAAAAGAAAAGTTATTGATAAATAATGCTTATCTTTCGTCATCATTAGCCGGAATGTCCAAAGGCTTCTTCTGCCTTAGAATTCCACAATGAACTATATTTGGAAAATCACAGAAACATATTTTTTTAAGAATGTAAATCGGTTTCGTCAGATTTGCTATTAGCACAGAGATTTAATAGACCAGTGTGCTTTACCACCTGGCTTTGGATCACCGCTTACCATCACGTAGAAGTCCCCTCAAGTATAGGCTTAAAAAATCAGATAGTTTCAGATTGAAACAAAGTATTGGTAATTATTTTAAAATGGTTTCATTATTCTGTATAGGTACTTCTCCACCTGGTCCAGCAGGTCGTTGTATCCTAGCTCAACTTCTAGTTATAAACCTAAAAGAGCGCATACATGATACACATACTTACTTACTTACATATTTAGAAAGTAATTCAACTAAGTGATGATACGAGTATAATCCGCAACTATAGGCTAACACGCAGTCCATCAGAACGGATAGCAACTTCGCTTAGTACCTACTATTTTGAGATAAATATATTTATAGTATATCTCAATGATCTTATAAGTAACTATATGAGACGAAATCCCTTGCTAGATGTAAAATCTTATTTAATTTTTACCGCTCCAAGTTTCTAAGATGTCATTAAATATTCGAACGTAAAAACAATCTATTAATGCTTTGTGTATTAATAATAGTACAGGAAGTTTGAAAGTTATCGTCACATAAAGACCTTCGTTGTTCGTGTTGTGCGTTGTAGGTAGGTACATAATTTACGCGCATAATGACCCTGTAATTATTGTTATACTGTAGGAAGGCAAGGCGCTAGGGCCGCGGCATAATAGATACAAATATCATGGATTTGTATAGACAATATAGAAAAATACGTAGTATAAACATAACTAGTAGATTGTACCTATTTGTGTTATTGTCTGCTCTGCTTAGTTATGGCTCCGTAACGCGCTTGGTCCTCTGAGGCTTGGACCCAGTTGGATCCATTGTACGTCTATGCCCTAGACCCTAGAGTCTATTTTTTGTCTGCTTTAACGTTACAATATTGCAAGTTTCTTGTGAGAAAGCTTATCTGAGTAATTAAAACTCAATTCATATTTTCTAGCAATGATGCTATAATGTGTAGTTTATTGTCTCGATGTTTCTATCTAGCCACTCCGTCTAAAAAAATAACAGCTCCGAAGACATCAAATTAGTACTTACTTAAATAACTGTAAGTAACTTACTTAAACTTTAAATCTTCCAACAACATTACAAGACGCTCTCAATCTTTACTATTTTATATGATGTCTAAGGAGAATTTCCATGGAATCAGATCCGGACTGATAGTATAGCCGCACCTTCCCACTCTACACGACATGTGCGTGCTGGTGACGTAATGCGGGTGATGTCATAGTACCAGAGCCTGCCGCCGCGCCAGCGCCATCTATGTACTAGTGTTCCATAGACAGGTTAGTCGGTTTAGAAATCCGCGGGTAGCTCCTAAAAGCATATTTTCTTCACACTGAATTAAATTGATATAATATTAATATGATATAGTGATAATTATCCCGGCGTAAAAAATATTTATAATTAAAATTATCACTCAGTCGTATTGATCCAAATTAAACACTTATTCAAAGTTGAAACTAGTCCTTTCATTACTGTCCTTTCGCATAAAGGCCTAATATATCTTAGCTACCGGTAACTATATCACAGTGTATCATGATAGTGTCATATTATGACACCATATGGCGTGATAGTGAAAAAATATCTAATACTATAGACGGGAGTCTACATGCTTCGCATCTACTATTTACGATAGAACAAAAGCGTGAGAATATTTGGTAGATTTTTAGTATTCGAATGTGATTCTAGTTTGTGCTTGTGATCCTAGCATGATTTTTCATGTGTATATTTTATGGGTGCTTCTATTCACTTACCTACTAAAATATTATAGGTTAGGTAATAGTAGTAGTGTACAAATTATAAGTGCTCCTGCTCTAGTATTATATTCATGTCTGCACCCTAAGCTTGTTTCAGTTTCACTACTTAGGTATATTTCATACAAGAGCGCTTTTAACGGAAACTATCGAAGTCAAGTTGATTGTACGGACAGAAAAAGAAAGTGTTACAGTTTCTTTAACAATAACAACCGGTACTTACAGGGCTCTGATTCATTGATCTGTATTTAGTTTTTCTTGAGAACTCCCATGATAGAGAGGCCTAGCACCAGCTCGGAGCTAGAGCCTTGAAATAAATACACATACATGATATTTTAATACGGAACCCGCCCCATATTTATATATCTCGCTTATGTTTTTTTATACTTTTTATCGTGGATTCCACACTCCACATTTGGACTCCCATAGCTACCAATATTTCATAGCTGATTATTAACTCGTGAGTGAGTAGTTACTGCGCCGCGCTACTATTCCGTTGCTAAGCGCCACAACCGTTCAAGGATGCAAGCTGCCAACGTAAAAGGGTCAAGGCAAAATTAGGTCAGGGACTCACAATACACGTAGTTGTACACGACAAACTGATAACTCTACAGTGTTTCGTGTCTATTCCATGTGCCTATTTATCTAGAGTTCACCTTGGAGATATAAGATACCTACCTATATGCTTTTAATCTTAAAATCATCAGATATATAATGGAGAATGAGAATGCTAGATTGTGCATATATCCGATAAATAGGCACTGGTGTGAAATGGGTCGATTAATTTCTTGCAACTACTAAGGACATACACACACTTACATGCATACACTTTTACAACAGGTTAAGCAAAAAAGGCAAATTACCAAAATGTCTACGAATTTTTAGGCTAAGTATATGATTTATAATGCAATAATCATATATCTTTATTTTTTTACCATTACGATCCATATTATTTTAACATCTGTTAGCCCTACTTCTAGCGACCTTACCTATTGGTAGATTCTACTCGTGCAGTGAAACGACTCTTGAATATTGATTGATTCCGAATTCATCTTGCTTGACCCACTTTAAGGGTGCGTGGAGTACTGTGCCTCGCATCGTATCTACCGCGATATGGCTGAGATATCAACTTAATGATAGTACAGAAGTGATTAGATTTTAAGTGATTTTGATATAAAAAGTAGCGAAGGACGTTTAACGGTATAATTGGATATAAATGCATGTTCTATATTAAGTATAAATATTACTCTACTTAAAAATAATTTTTGCTCAAACATTACAACAACAAACGCCTAACAATAATTCATCTATTTATCAAAATTTAATTGTAGTGGTAATGATGTCTTTTAATTATGTGCATACAACTAATAATTTTTATGCCGCAATAAATATGTAATGTAATTTGTTATTTGAAATATTGAAAAATTTACTAAAATAACCATACAGTTTTAACCAATGGTCGATGGGGATACCCATTTCTATTACTTCTGTTTTTTTTTAAATAAGTCTCCTCAACGCTGCCTTCGCTGGCTAGGCCTATATGAAGAAAATTACCGGAGATTATGTTTTTTTTACTATATTCTAAATACGTAAGTACTTACGTACAAAATTAAATTGCTAAACTGAAAGAAACTGAAGTAATGGGTAAAGATGTAATACTATAGGGTACCTATCACAATATATTTCATAGTGATAGCCCAAGCTGAGCCAAAAATCAGTTATAAAACCCTCTGTTAAGCGAAATAAAGACTACGTCGAATGATGATTCTAAACGTATAATATGTTGTATGTATTTGTTTCTTATCGCGTCCCACCAGCACATAAATGTGCACGCAAACGTGTAAACTTCAATGATGCGATACAAAGAGATTAAATATATAGGTCATAGAGCGGCCTTTAGGATTTTTTCTATACAAAAACAGTCCTCACTTTTTAAAACTATCACATTTACGTATTAAATTCTTCAGTAAATATACAAAATACATATGGAAATAAACTATAATTGTAAGCAGTAATTTTATCTTGTAGTGACATTTTCAATATCGCAACACAAAATAAGGCATATTTTCTTCAAAAATATTGCGCACGTCCTCCAAAAATCCGTCTAAACACAATATTATTATGTTTTTAGATAATACCACACTTGATAGCAGGTTTTTATTGCTTTATTAACAAAAAAAATGCTTGAAATATAACTTAAAAATGAGTCTCTAGATGGCGCGAGTGACAAATTTAATAAAAAATAACGTAAAGTGACTTGTGAACTTCGTAAGAAAAAAATTTCAAATGCTTATTTTTTATATTACGACACTTTTTAGAGGATATTTAGGCGCTTTATGCCAGCTTAAAGCGTACGCATGAAACATGCGTACTGACTTATTACAAGTAAGTGTAACAAGTTTTCGATAAAAATTTTGCTTGCTACGGCCGGTCTATTCCTAACTAGTTAAATGTATTTGATCCGATACTAATGTGGCATGTCAAAATAAAACCCGATAAATGTATCGGGTGGTATTTTGCTTAACAGAGCATGTTTCTAACTGAATAACTTTGCATCGGAATAAATAAAGGTGTTATTGGTTGCAGTGTTCTGTAACGTGGAAGTACTACCCCAATCGGACTTCTCCAGTATTGAGCAGGTGAACCCAATGTGCTCTACGTCTTCTAAAGTACCTAATATATAATGTAAATATCATGTTTGTTCTATAATTAAGGATACATCATATTTTGTACTGTTTTGTATAATTTATGTAATTGTTGTTGAGTATCCTAATAAATGAAGAAATAACCCACTAAAATCAATTTGCAAGTTGACGTGTCCACCACGCAGTGAAAGCAACTATCTTAACAAACAGTCTCTAACAGACAATAAAACAGCCAAGAATTTGTCAACAACATTGTTTATGTGTCGTGCACAGAAGCGACTATAATTTCAAAATGACATGTTTACAATCTTAGAGTGCACTGCAAAATATGCTGCGTGACTAAAGATGTAGGGCGCGCAACTACTGTGCAGTGTTATGGTGCTCCGTCCAACTCGGTTATATAACGTTATTTAACACTATAATATTTTCTTACATAATGTTTCATTTTGTTTATTATTATTTATGCTCCTACACTGACGCATGTTTCAACATGTTGTATTACTGCATAACATTTTGTAACCATCGTGCTATATTCCGATGTCGTGGGGTAAATTGACAGGCCCGTTGGTCTAGTGGTCAGTCACCCTGCCTGCTAACCGATGGGTCGTGGGTTCGATTCCCGCCAAGTGTCTGGGTGTTGTTTATCTATTTAAGTATGTATTTACAAAAAAAAAAGTATATAAGTATTAGTATCAGTTGTCTGGTTTCCATAGTACAGGCTCTGCCTAGTTTGGGATCGGACGACCGTGTGTGGATTGTCCCAAGATATTATATTATTATTATTAAATGTTGTTTAACATTTTATTGTTTAATAATGTTATACTTATGTATATCATGTAACAATGCAATATCTTTTTGTAATAAGATGTAAAAGTAACAAAATGTTACATAAGTTAACATCTGTGTGGGAACACCATATTAACGTATTAAGTTGTTAAACACAAATGTTAGTTGTTTGTAAAGACCTCTGCACCGCAGGAGACAGTCAGCAACATTTGACTTCCGGAAGAAACACCTAACTGATTGTCATGTACCATTAGAAGTAATTTAATTGGAAGTTTCACTACTTAGAAAGTAAGTAAGTAAGTAACTATTTTTGTTCTTACACCTTAAATAGGTCCCCGGGACCCTGAGGGGATTTCAACCGGGGTATGTGGGATTCTTACCCACTAAAGGCTGTGTCTGTCACATCGGCATATGAGAGGGAAAACTGGGCACCTATAGAGTCTGCACCAGGAAACCTTCAGTGCATTCCCTTTAAACCCGTCGCCGGGGGGCACATTATTGTCCTCCGGGAACCAATCACGGTGCCTTCAGTTATAGGGGTCGCAACCCTACTACCATCCTCCTCGAAGTCGCCGCCGTACTCGGTAGACATCTAGGACTCACACCCCAAATGTCCAGCGATTCCAAAGTGATAAGTAAGTACCTACTGCTGATTAAATTCTTAATGTCCGGTAAGATATCTCGTGCAAGTCAAGGGTAATTTTTCAAATTGTTTGAATTTATTATAACGTATGATTTGGGAGGGATATTGTGGTATGTACATTATATTTATTTATTTGCAAAACCACATAACTACCTTAAATGTGACTAACAAAAAACTAATCATAACAATTGGATGGATGATTCTGGATCAAACTATCCTCCATACTTGTAAAAACTAGCAAGGTAGATTAGGCATCAAGACGAAAACCATGAAGATGCTATATTATCATAATACATCAAATAATAACAATAAGCATCCACACTGAGACTATATTGATTGCTATTTACCTACTAATAACTCTTGATATAGATACGTCATTCGAAAATGATTCTTGATATTATATAGGTATCATCCCGTCGTGAGTTTTCCATGTTATTGCACTAATCAAGCGATGTACCAGTCCACTACATATGACTGACGGTTTGACACTCCGACACTCAGACATCCAGTTGAGATCTGGAGCGTATCAATCAGTTCCAATTTAGGTACCGATTGGTGCTAAAATATCTACTCCGCTTTCCACATTCACACATTTTTCAACCTTATCGTCTGGTGCATAAGGAGTATCAGATCGCATTTCAACCTTTGGTAATGTACCTAAAGTAGATATGTAGAGTGCGAATGAAGAGGCTAGTTATCTAGATAATTAAGCATCATAGTTAATTAATGTTAAAGTAGGTCGTAGCTCAGTATGTGCTTTAAATAGTTTCGCTTTGCTCGGTATTACAGGAATAACATTATACGTTTTGTTTAATGAAATATATGGATAACAGTTGTACTTGGAGTTAGCAACAAAGTGGTCAGAATGTGAAGCCAATAGGGAGTTGTACAACAGGTCCCTACTACCACCTCTTATAGCAGTGTTATTGTAATCTTAATTTCTCGATACTAAGTGACAAGAGCCAAAAACACCAAAAACATTGATATCTCAACCTTGCATCTCGTTTAAAGTAAGATTAAGTAAACACAAAACATAGTTGCAGTTTCACTGGGAAGCCCTTTAATATGTAGCAACAGAAAAGGAAAATTAAGTTTCTTGATCTACTAATTTCAATATAACAGAGACAAGTACATAATATACCGTGAGACGCACGCACGAATAATGTCACAGAGGATTTTTTAAGTGATGGAACCCTTTTTGTATGCACGCAGTGTACGCATTCCGTAGTCATTTTGTGCGCTGGGTGCGCTATCCGGGGTAAGAACGTAAATTTTAAAAAAAATGTTTCAATGATATACTCAGCTTGAGGTTTATTTTGGAGCCAATTTTAAATTACTATAATTTAAAATTGGCTCCAAAATAAACCTCAACAAGATTAAACACCTGCAATATGTAAATAACAGACACTTAAATAATTAACAGTGTTTTTAACCGGCTTCAAAAAGAAGGTTCTCTTTTCGACGCGTGTGTATGTAATATTAATAAAAATGCGTAATATTCATTTATGTTAGTCTATGTGGGCTTCTAAACAAATTTACTAAATTTTACGAGTGTATGTATGTATATATATATGTATGTATATATGTAGGTATATATGTATGTATATATGTATGTATGTAGGTCCGTTGTCCGCGGATTTCTCAAAAACTATCTGATTTCGAAAATTCTTTTTGCTAGAGTTAGAGTATTTTTCAACTTAGGGAAGAGTACAAGTTTCATCAAAATCAGTCGTGTAGTTTCAGAGATATAGACTTTTTATGTTTTCAGTAAGTTACTGTAACGTAGACGTTCGAGTTGCGTGAGAGTGCTAATGACTATTTTAGTAAACTAAGTCACTAAAATGTTTTAAATAAACTATTTAAAAAAAAACGGGCTTCAAAGAAATTATCTAAAAAGCATAAAATAACAAAAATATATTGAAATCGGTGCCAGCTGGTGCTAGTATTAGTTGAAATGATGTGTTAGCACAGACTTCAATATATTTTTGTTATTTTAGGCTTTTTAGATAAATTTTTTGAAGCCGGTTTTTTATATATGTAGTTTATTTTTAAACCAACATGTTTATGGTGTCTTGATAAAAATTAATTAAGTAATTAATTTGATGACCTCTTTAGTTGTGGAATGTTTTCATGGCATACGAAGTAATTTAAGAGTAAACACAGTAAAATTGACCGATGCGTCATTGCCGCGTATCAACCGGGCGCACGGGCTCGCGCGGCAACCTCGGGACAAACAAATGTGTGGACGATCGAGCCACGCCACGCTCAGCCAAGGCAACGTCCGCGCCAGAACAATCCCGAGCCACGTCCACACCGACCACACATTTGCACCCGGTGGAGACGCGGCTGTTTACTTGACGGTAGCAAGTAGAAAGCTTCTACATTCGACAGTTCTTTCTATAGTATAATATATATTTATATCTATAGGCCTCAAGATACGTGTGTATCGGTGTGTACTGTGATACGGCAATTTGACAGCCACACTTGTCACGAGGTTCGCATTGCAGATTCAGCAAACAGTAGGTAATAAATGCTTTTTGGATATAGCTATGTTGAAGTATATGTAATTGTATTCCGCTCTTAGGTTACAAACGCGGTTACTTTGTGCTGACATAGGATAAGTTACTAGTTTAGGTAAACCATGTAAATATGTAATTTAGAATCACTTGAATAAACGACATTAAACTGGAAATATGTATTTTAAATAACTACTCGAATACACCAAGACCAAACTATATTATATGGCGACCTACTGCCACTTACCATGGAGTATGAAATCTAAATAATTTGAAGATCGAGTATATTGGCCGCCTAATCTTACCTCGGGATCTTCAAACATAAATGTCCCACACTACAATTTAATATTTATTTTGTAGGAACTGTATCTAATTTATTTATAGTGAGGTAACAGTATTAATTTTAAATATGTGTTTAATGTTTTATTACATGTTTTTTGTGAACGAAAACGTTACCAAAGGCCACTGTATAGCCTATACCTACATTATATTTAATCAATTCATGTGTAGGTAGTATACGGTATATTAGTATGTTAGGAGGAAACGGTGACACAGTATTGAGATATCGTAACTGGGCCATTCCGGTTCGATGAATTTTGGCGCATAGCCGATACGACAACACTGCGCCAATCTACAATTATGACGTATGAAGATAGGAACATATAATCGGTATCTACATTTCAAAACTGAAAATATAATTATCCTAACATTAATTACATAAATTCATTTAATTCTGTCTTTTTTATAAGTTAGTGACGTGGCTGGATTTTAGTGAGTGGCACGCGTAGGTACCCTTGCTGCGATGCTCTGCTTGTCACCCATGAAATCAGTTGTTAAGTCTTCCAGCACTAGCAGTGTTATTCAGCTACGGCACACATTGCTGCTTGCGTGGTGGCAAAATATCTGACACTGCAATGGTCTCAACATCATCAGTCCCTGTGAGCATTACCCCAGCAAGAAAGATGGTCGTAGAGAAGATTGAGTTAAACGAATAATTAGAGCATAATCTGCTGTAAATGTGCGCGGAATAAAAAATTAGTGCATCATTTCGTTTTCGAGAAAAATCCGAAAAACGATTCTTGCTGGGGTAACGTTGTTCCAGCAAGAAGATTCTAAACCAATGATCGGAGAGAAACATAAACTTCAGGAAAGATAGCTTATATTTGTGCGTAATTTTGCGCTGAAAATGAAATTTGTGCGTCTTAAGATTTCAGAGTTATTACAATTCCTGCTGGGGTAACGTTTTGCAGAATCGTGTTTCTCGGAAACCAGTAATTGTGCACCTGTAGAATAAAAGATTATCAATAGCTCTTAATTTGTGCGTATTTGTGCATTAATTAGATTTTCAAAAATATTTACCGTTTTAGCGTAATAATGTATTTATGAAAACCAAAAAAAAGGTCCTAGCGCTTAAACGAACAAAAATTCATACACACTGAAAACGGTATTCGGTCCTTTTTAATACTCTTAACATCCACGAAAAGTTTCAAAACATATTATATGCGCATTATTGAATAATATCACTTTTAATCAAAACTGATAATGTCTAGCTTTGACGTCAAAATACAAAAAACAAGACCAACCCTAGAGTTTTTGGTATAAACCAAGAATTAGAGCACATAATGAAATACATATCCTGAAAATTTCAGCTTCAAATATCTCATAATAAAGAAGATACAAGCAAAAACTAGAACCACTGTTAGATTACTGGTTATCCGACCAAATTGGAATGAACCCAAAAAAGCGAGGATTTCATACATACTCGTGACCTTCTTTAAATGACAGTATTATGTGAAGCTGTTGTCTGTACAGTTACGTTCATAATGTTTATCAGCAATCGCGGTTATCTTAATAGTCCGTCAGGTGGTTATAGTTTGTCATTATTTTTACAATATATTGTTACAGTTCTGTTAATTACTATTTAATTACGATAACCACAAAATGCATTGCAAGTTTATAGGTGTAAATAGCAATAAAAAATCTATATTTCCAATCTATACTTATAATAAAACTGTAACAGGTCCAATTCTGTACATTGAAGATATTTTGAAAATTATATTTGGAGGGCATTCTATAACCGATACTGAGGCCGAAAATGTATTTTTTTTAATTTTTGTCTGTCTGTCTGTATCACGGCTGCGCATCACGCCGAAACTACTGAATGGATTCAAATGAAACTTGGCATGACTTGAGATCTTACTACGAGGTAGGACATACGATACTTTTTATCCCGTAATCTAGCACGGTTATTTTGGGAGAGGGGATTAAAGTCAAAATGGGTACTTGGTTATACGCTTGGTCCGATTTTATCAATTTTTCTTTATAATTATAATAAATATTAGTAAGGTAACACTCATAGAGACTTGTTATCAAGGTTTTGTAATCGATCAGGTTAAGCAACGTTTGGTAAGGTCATTAAATAGATGGGTGACCGTTTAACGCCATTTGAACTAAACGTGTCCGTGCTTCGGAGAGCAAGTAAAAAGTGGGTCTCAGTTTTTACTTACTCCCAGTTCCCCTATAAAAAAGGAGGTTATGTATTCGATGCCAATGTCTGTTATTAAAAGTTTAGTTAACGTAAAAATAGCGCAGGCGAAGCTGCGTGGGTCAGCTAGTACTTATAATAAAAACCTATCGTGAACTATCGTGGACACGAACGGTGTACCAGTTTTCAATTAGAATCGTTTGAACGAACGTACGTGCTCCTACCCCGCCCGCATATATTTCGGGGCGGCTCGTGCAAGCGATTATCGACCGACACCGTTCGTGACCGCGAGACTACATTGAGTCAAAATCAAAATTGCATTGCAAGATTCCATTACCATCATACATATAGCTCAACAAGCAAGTAAAAGCCTGTTAAAAATACATACAATTCAATTAAATTGAGAACTTCCTCCTTTTTAACCGACTTCAAAAAAGGAGGAGGTTCTCAATTCGAATTCGAATTGTACGGATAGGCCGCTCCATTAATTGGGTCCCATAAAAAATATTACGTACGAATAAGTAGTTCCTGAAAAAATGAGAATGACGACTCTGAAAAAACTGTAGGAATGCTGGAGGTTGATGTTTTTATTGCTTTTTAAGGACAAAACTGGTCATAACACTGGCAAATATTGACCAATTTCAATGAATATTTTTTTATTCGAAAGACGGAACCTGTATATAATGAATCTGTATAAATTTGATCATCACCGATTAAGAACTTCCTGGAGAACCATGATTTATTTGGAGGAATTTATCTGATAAAGACCTAATATTTACAAGATATAACAAATGAATCTATAATTTTATTTGATATAATGATCAGTTGATATAATGTTATGTATGTCGGGGTTTTTTAAAATGTATACTTGTTAGTGATGAAACTGGGAAAGACATAAGCCTTGTCTTTCCCAGTTTCATCACAAAAAAAGTATGTCATGCTCGCTATCGAATCGCTCTGCTTGTGGCGGCTTCATGTGGTGGGTCACCCCCTTCCCTCCAATATGGTTGAGGGGAATGATGGCTGCTTCTCGAGTCAACCCGTGCGCGCGTGCTGCTTAGGGGGACTGCTCCGACTACTATCCCTTTGGCCTTTCAGTTTGATTGTATTTTCTCGTATTTTTTTTCTTAGCGTAGCACTCGAGCTAAGCGAGCGCAACCTACTTACTTTTTAAACAGGGATCAGTGTTGCCAACTTTATAATGGGATAAACTAGTTTCATGAACAAAATTGGTGGGTGAAGAAAAACATATATCTTATTTTATGGGCTAAACTAAGGAACTTAGAACACTATTTAACTCCCGCCCACTGAAGAAAATAATGACAAGGAAAAAGGTAACTAGATCGTCCATCCAGGTAGAAGGTCAAAGAATTTTGTAGCAAATCTTCGTTTTCCATTACTCATATTGAATTTGCAATGCAGTTTTAATTTAATTTCTGGTTTTCCACTTCACAATTGACGGGCCCGTTGGTGTAGTGGTTAGAGACCCTGGCAACCAACCGAGGGGCGCGGGTTCGATTCCCACCAAGTGTCTGGGCGTCATAAGTATATCAGTATGTATTTACAAAAAAAGTATCATCATCATCACCAGCCGGAAGACGTCCACTGCTGAACATAGGCCTCCCCCTTCGAACGCCACAATGAACGACAATTGGCTATTTGCATCCACCGGTTACCTGCGACGCGCACAATGACAAAAAAGTATACTTATAAGTATTAGTATCAGCTGCCTGTTTACCATAGTAAAGGCTCTGCCTAGTTTGAGATCAGAAGATCGTTCGTCGATTGTCCCAAAATATTATTAATATTTTCATGTTTTTTGTTTCACGGGATTTACCCGGTCTTATAAGAGGCTTGCGTGGGGACGAATCCAACACATAGAGGCCCTTTTTACAATTAAATGGTGTGTGGTTGGTTGGTACCTACCGAGGTCAACTACTTAATTGAAGAAAAAAATAACAGTTTACCTCGGCAGCCAAGGGAACTATTGTAAATGTATGGAAAGATAGTCTACTTACTAGTCTTGGTGCGTAACGACACCAAGGACCCGAGTACTCCAGCGAGTTGGTCAGGGCCCCCACCTTGGCGTGTCTTCGTCGGCCGAGTGAAAACCGAAGGGGACTCAGCTCTGGCTTACCTTAATTGGCCGTCCAGAGAGGAGTTGTTAGAGCTATATGCTCCAGGGGTAGAAGTGCTAAAAGTCATAACGCCGCGAGTAACTACGGAGAAAGCGCAGCATACCTCTCAACACAGGGGTGTTGAGCCACCCACACCGTTGTTGCCTTCCGCCGTCTTATGACGGCCGTATGGAGAGTCCATGTAGTGGGTGGCAAGTCACCACTTGTCAAAAAATAATGAGTAGGTGGCAAGAGACCCCGGCCTTTTACAACAGCCCAGTATTCAGTCAACCAAATATCCACTCAAAAACATATAGTAATCTTTCCACATACTAGGTTAGGCACAATACTTTTTATTTTTACAATAATAGGCCAGAGTAGTCTGCCAGAGTCAACTGCTGTTTATATCTTATTACCAGCAGTTTATTCTGACAGGTGTCTTTCATATCATTAATTTCACCCAACAGACCTCTACGTCTTGGATTCGTCCCCACGCAAGCCTTTAACAAGTGCGGGTGTGAAAACAAGAGAAAATAAAACTAAAATAATAATAATAAATACACTTTATTCTACACCAAAAGTTACATGTAAATTGAACAATACGTTGAAGAAATCAATGTACAAAGGTGGCCTTATCGTTAAAAACCAATCTCTTCCAGGCAACCTACATTTAGTTTTAAAATAAAGTTTAATTGCGTAATAATATAACTGACATTGTATTGAACTCTTCACCTACATGAACTATAAGTAACTAGATACTATGCGTTTCAACTAAGAATGTGGCCGCCATCTTGCCATTTCAAATATATAATTACTAAAAATGATGTTTTAACAAAAATAGATAGCAAAATAAGACATTACATCAAATAATCAAAACCGAGGCGAATTTTTCATTTTGTGTTTACTCTGCTGCCAATACAAAAATCGTAAAAAACGAGTGAAGTTCCGCAGTATGGCGGACACATTCTTAGTTGAAACGCATAGTACATACTTTATAAAAAGAAAGGCACCAACTTTGGTTCTTGATTATATTTAAATTTAGAATAAAAGTAACTTCCGTTAACAGTTTTATACTTCAGTGTAACTTTGCACACTTCTTAACTTTGCACACAAACAGCTTTGCCTGGGGCAAAGCTGTTTGTGTGCAAAGTTAAGAAGGTCACGAGTATGTATGAAATCCTCGCTTTTTTGGGTTCATTCCAATTTGGTCGGATAACCAGTAATCTAACAGGGGTTCTAGTTTTTGTTTGTATCTTCTTTATTATGAGATATTTGAAGCTGAAATTTTCAGGATATGTATTTCATTAAGTGCTCTAATTCTTGGTTTATACCAAAAACTCTAGGGTTGGTCTTGTTTTTTGTATTTTGACGTCAAAGCTAGACATTATCAGTTTTGATTCAAAGTGATATTATTCAATAATGCGTATATAATATGTTTTGAAACTTTACGTGGATGTTAAGAGTATTAAAAAGGACCGAATACCGTTTTCAGTGTGTATGATTTTTTGTTCGTTTAAGCGCTAGGACCTTTTTTTTGGTTTTCATAAATCCATTATTACGCTAAAACGGTAAATATTTTTGAAAATCTAATTAATGCACAAATACGCACAAATTAAGAGCTACTGATAATCGTTTATTCTATAGGTGCACAATTATTGGTTACCGAGAAACACGATTCTGCAAAACGTTACCCCAGCAGGAAGTGTAATAACTCTGAAATCTTAAGACGCACAAATTTCATTTTCAGCGCACAATTACGCACAAATATAAGCTATCTTTCCTGAAGTTTATGTTTCTCTCCGATCATTGGTTTAGAATCTTCTTGCTGGAACAACGTTACCCCAGCAAGAATCGTTTTTCGGATTTTTCTCGAAAACGAAATGATGCACTAATTTTTTATTCCTTGCACATTTACAGCAGATTATGCTCTAATTATTCGTTTAACTCAATCTTCTCTACGACCATCTTTCTTGCTGGGGTAATGCACACCAGTCCCTTGCACTACAAGATAGTGTAGCACTAAATTACATATTGTTATTACATAGAATGCGTTTTAATCATTGCGAATTCTAAAAGAGCAATAAAATACATCGAATATATCATGTAGAGCCTGACTAGCCTTGTTAATGATGCCAGTAAATTTGTTCTGGCCACTGGAACAGCCGACAGTTGCGGGCGTTGAGTTGGCGCTGTATTTTCCGTAGAATATATGTATAACTCCCGAGTTATACCTTTGTCTCACATTAAGTTAATTACTGAAATTTCAAATTAAAGTAACGTTCTGTTACAAATTGTTCGTCCTTATTAGGGTATCCCCCACACTTATCTATATTAATATTATAAATAAGAAAGCCTTTTTCGCGTGACTGATACCTTGTTACGAAGCCTACGCAGGACTAATTGCTAGTCGTTACTTTATCCGCACAAGGGTTAGAAAGTTCGCAAACGCAGTCCCCAACTCCCCGCGATTTCGTTTGTTCAGCTAGTTGTAAATAGTATCTTACACATATCTATTTAGTTAGCAACAAGCTACTCTAACACTCGTTAAATGGGTCAAGCCACGTGACAGACAAAGCAACAATGAACTTTGTTGTTGTGCAAACATCAAATATTTACCCAACCTACATACCAAGGTTTTCTTATATTTTGGCATGGATTTGCAACGTCTATTTCGCAAAGTCGCATCGTAGCCCGTCGTCGTCCCAAACGAGTTAACGTACTGTTAATTATGATTGCTACTTTTTTTTTTATGAAATTTTTTCACGCCTTCATAATATCTATAGCTGTAACAGCTCAGTGGGCGAGCGCTTGCCTTGGAAACGAGGTGCGCAGGTTCGATCCCCGGCTCGCACCTCTGATTTCTTTAATCATGTGCGAATCGTCTTTGTGCGATTGTTACTAGCTTTCGGTGAAGGAAAACATCGTGAGGAAACCTGCATGTCTGAGAAAGCCTAACTAGCTTTCGAATGACGTGTGAAGTCCGCCAACCCGCACTTGGCCAGCGTGGTGGACTATGGCTTAAGCCCCTTCATCTTGAGGTCTCCCGTGCCCAGCAGTGGGACATAAACAAGGGCTGGTATTATTAATATCTATTAATTCGTGTTATACCTACTACAGACATAAAACGGATCACATTATTTTTTTTAAATACAGTATTTATTTAAAATGTAGTTAATCGTGAAAGATTGTGGTAGCTAGGCAGATAACGGTTTGTAGCCTCCATGGAGCAGTGGGACACCGCTCGCTTTGCAAACCGGAGGTCATAGGTTCAAATCCCGAGGGGAGCAACCATTTTGTGTAATTGTTCGTTACTGGGTTTCCTACCCAGTACCTATTGCTTTATAATAATTTCAAAAATTAAATTTAATTTTTATATTTATTTATTAAGACTCTGTACAAGACAAGATACAAGCTTTACAAAATATGATGCTTATTATAAATAGACTATAGGTAGCCAAGCAAGACCTTAATTACAGGTGCCCATGGATTGTACAATATAAAAGTAGAATAGCAGACGAGATAAGAGATGAGATAGTTAACTAACAAAAGCCTATAGTAGATGAGAAGGCCTAAGATACCAATTACAATTTACAATTTAGAATTAGAATATAAGTGATTCCATATACACTTTTTAAATTGTGCGGGGCTCATACAAATACATCATAAAATATTTAGATTCTTACTAAGCGAATTGTACTGTGCCTGTAGACGGTCGACGCAGGAAAAATGTCCTAAATTGCTTCTAAATGGTTTTGGTTTAAAGAGAGTATATTTTGAGTTACTAGGCAAATAATGTGGAATGTGAAACTTTACAAGCTTAAGTAATTGAGGACAATCCTGCTGGCCGTTTAAAATTTTATATAAGAACCTAAAATCCAAAAGATAGGTAGATAATAACGTTTATGTTGATTTATCACCTTCCGGTTTAATGCCGATACGGTATTGTTCCGTAGTATATATTGACAAGTATATATTGAAGGTACAGCCTTCAGTAAGTAGATGTTTTAGAAAAACCGTTACTATGCACCAGATTTTTTTTCCTTGTTTCTTGCATAAATGCATAAGTGGTGTTCGCAGGGCACGGCGCTCGGCCTTCTTCTGTGGAACATCGCATATGTCTGGGCTTACCACCTATTCTCTCGGAATTGGTAAATATTAGCTGGCGGCAATCTAACATCGGCCACCAAAAATAAAATAGGTAACAAATAGAAATAGTGTTGTAAAAGCAATCAAATAAGAAACAGTGTTATAAAGGACCATGCCCATATTTGTATGGAGCCAAAAGTCAAAAATGCCATGCAATGCCCAAATTGCAGCTCTATGTCATATGATAGCTTTTTAACAGTATTTATATGATATCTAGATTTAATGTCATATAAAGCACCGGTTCAAAAGATATTGGACATTAAACATGATAACCTCCTACTGGTTTCCTATACATTTTATCGTTTAGAGACAACATTGCTATTAGTTTTTCACTAGGAACTTCATGATCATCATCACATAAGCTAAGCCAGATTAGTGTTCTTTTATATACTTATCTGTATGTTATCAGATAAACATGTCTGTTATTTGGAATTTATCTAGTCTGTCTCCATTGTATAGAGTCAATATGTATGGAAAACAAACAACATATTTATTTAACAACAAATTATTAGGAACTCTTGAGGCAGAGTTGTAACCACATGCCTTTATATACGTTGAACGCGTAATCCGCAGTTCAGGCAACGCAACATTTTGTACCTATCACAAAGAAAACAAGCAAAGTCCAAATCACAGTCAAGTCACAAAAAACAGCGGCAGATGTCAAACAGGCAGAGTGAAAGCATGAGTGACAGTCATTTTAGTTTTTTTAGAATGTTTTTAACTTGGAGCTAAGTCTTTTGAGCCATTACTTTATTAGGTTTTTGTTTGAATTATATTTGTTTATTTAAAGCCTAGATATACTTATACACTACCACAAAGTACTTTTTTACTTTTGAGTGTCTGGAGATATCATTTAGATCTTTATTGAACTCGTTGATAATTCAAAGGTAAAATAATAATCGATATTGGAATCGATTACTTAGATCAATTGATCAACAAAAAAACGATTCCTTTTTCGAAGATTTTATTTATCATGCCAATTATTTAGCCCCGAACTAAACAAAGCCTAAGATTTTTAATTTAAGAGGCTGTCAATGAGGGATAGGTTAACAAACAAATAGTCCCATAAATGGCGTTGGTAAAAAAACTAGCCTGTCTCTGGCTTTTGATAACAAAAATGGATGCTTAACTGGGCCATGTTTTTTTTCATCTGATGACGTTTATTATAAAATCATATTTTTATTTGGTTTTGTTGTAAAGCAGTAAGTATATTATTATTCGATTATTTAGTAATCACTTTTATGACTAATATCAATCATGTTGAGTTTTACATGGGCCAAAGGACGTGATTCCAGACCGTAATAAATAAAGCATGAATTAATGATTGAACGATGATACGTACTGCAATGTCAACAGAACGTCTTATTGTTTATTATTTTTTATCCAGTGCTTCATATGATGTAAAATTAACAACATAATTCTAGTTTTTATTTATTAGAGCAATCTTGTAATATACTTTATCTGGGCATTTCTGGGGCACAAATGGGCATGGTCCTTTAGCAAATAAGTAAACAGTATTGTAAATATCAACAATAGCTAAACAGTGTTGTAAGTGAACTAATGAGTCTAAATCTGTGAATAAATTCGTTATTAAGACAAAGTATAATAGAAACATAGATGTACCGACAAGATTGTAATTCACATAGAAAAGAAGTGTACACTCCATTATTTTCCTTCCCTGTTCATGCATGTTATGAAATAATAAAAATTAAATAAAAATCCTATCCTAGACTTAGAATAATTTGTAATAAATAGAAAGATAAAAAAGAGCCCTAATTATGTTTGAGGGATTCGCGGGCCGGGCCGAATGCGACCGGACATAAAAAAAAAAAAAACATCGCCCACATTGCAGTTCCTTTGGACTTGGATTATTGTAGATCTCGAGAGGCTCGTGAGTGAATATAAAGTAAGGCAATTTAGGAAGGAGTATTTTCTAGATATCGGGAAAATAACGCTAGTGAAGTGAGACGTATGAGAGATATTTCAGATCATAAAGTAAGTGGTTCGTAATTAACAAGCAAAAGGTGAATATTTTCCTACCCAGCCTGTAATGGAAACCTGTACCTACTCTATATATTATATTAATACTATGGGCTGGTCTGGGCTCCATGGGCTTTCCTGTCAGAAAAGTGCTGGGAGATTTTCCCGCCCCCATTAGAGAGCTGTGGCGGGAAAATCTCTCAGCTTCCCTATCTTGATGATTTCGTTGAGAGCAACGATATCATCAAGAGGGCTCTTGCCACCATCAACATTCCTTCACTATTGGAGCCTTTAGGAGTTTTTCGCGATGATGGCAGGAGACCTGGTGGAATGACACTGATTCCCTGGGAGAGGGGACGGGCTCTTGTTTGGGATGCCACGTGTGTCGATACACTGCCCCCTTCCCACCTCAGGGACGCGGTGTCTAAGGCAGGCGCTGTGGCGGAGAAGGCTGATCTGGGCAAGCGGCGCAAATACGTGTCTCTAGCAAATATATTTGTGCCGTTTGCTGTGGAAACGTTTGGTCCATGGAGCTCCAGCACAAGAAACTTTTTCCAACAGATTTCTCCACGACTGATCGCCTCCAATAAAATTTACTTTCATTACCTATTTTTTATGTAATATACATATTTATAATAAATAAATATGTAAGGAATGTTTTAATTAACAGTTTATTTTATACAAAAAATTAATACTTAGGAAACCTTAATCTTTCATAATTACAACATCGAAGCTTTATTGACTGTATTTAATGTGAGCTCAGCCTACTTAACTCAGGAAAAAAATATAACTTTACTATACTTTTCTGCGAATATTTCATCGTCATTATAACTCTCGACTAAAAACGGAGAGTTGTAAGAATGACGACCATGTCTGGCTGTCTGTCTGTTTGTGGCAGCGAGTGGACAGATTTGAATCCGTTTTTTTATTTAAATGCTGGTTTAATCGAGATGGTTCTAGATATTTTTATGAAGATCAGTTCAGCCGTTTGAAGACCATCAACTCTTTTCTAAATCGATGTATTAGGTACCTATACTAAACATATGACTAGGTCTTGACGAGTAGTTGTCAAGAAAGACATTTTAAGAGTTCTTTTGGGTGTATACATCGATATATAATATATAAACTAGATAAATATTCACGAACAAAATGACACCTAAAATGTGGTCGCGGAGGTTGCAAACTTATCGATGCTGGTGGCGGAAACGTGAACTAACGATTTTATAATAATAATGACTTGTAGTTTGACAGTTTCATATAGACAGTAGCGACACTCCTATTGGCAAAAATGAATTTGTCAGGATGTGGCTTGTAAAGAAATAGCGACACAAGGGCGCTATTTCTCGCTACCACTTTTTGAACCGTGACACCAAATCTAGTTTATATACCTATTATATCGATGGGTGTATATAACAATTTTTAAAACTTTGTTATTTTTGATACTGACTATTTTCTTATGCACACATAATAAGTCTATTGACTTGAAATTTAGCACGCATACTCATCCTCAATAAAATAAAGAAACATGATGTGTTTCAGTTTTGACGAAAATTCATCCCATTATGGGTAGGTAAAATAATATAAGATTTGGTGTTCCAAATCTTATATTATTATTATGGATAAGATAATTATTAAGGACTCATTAATTATACACATTACTCTCCAGTTAAAATTCAGACTCTTCATCTGTATTAAATTAAGGGATGAAATTGTGTTGTACCTGCTGACAGCTGAATATAAATTAATTTATACGGCTGTAGACACTGAATACACTGTACCTACACTAGAGTCTTTGAAACCACCAAGAGTTTTTGGATTCTCTCAATCCAATCCAAGAATCTAAAAGTCGGATTCTCAAATATTTTGTTGTGTAATTTGAATCCCGCAATTGCACCACGGGACAAGAATACCGGTTAATTCATGAAAAGGTAAATCTTTAACAAATTTCAAGTTTAAATCTTCAAATATGTTGGAGTCGATCTACGAGAAAAATGTTTATCCCATGAAAAGTTATATGTTTAGTCTCTCTAGAGCAGAACATTCTGATAATAAAACATCCTGATGATCACTAATTGGAAAATACACGTCATGTATGCGATAATTATAAACTAATATTATTTTTATTTCTTGTTTACAAAATTATCTCTACTTCAATCCGATTAATCCTAATGTTGGACATAGCACCATAATCCAGACTAGCACAAAAGATGATTTTTATGTCGGTAGTAGGTTCCAGTGAAGAAACGAAAAGTTTCTTGAATATTCTATACTATAATTTCTGCATATCACCCGTCGCCATATATTGAAAGGTATTCCTTTTTAGATTTTTTCTCCTAAGAATCGGTCGATTGTACTTAAATTTGGCTTTAATTCTCCTCAACAAAATAAAATACGTATTTCATCATCATCAGCCTACATCAGTCCACTGCTGGACATAGGCCTCCCCCAATACACGCCATTGAGCCCGGTTTTCGGCTCTCCTCATCCAGTCACTGCCAACTGCTTTGCGTAAATCGTCACTCCACCGGGTCACACGGGTAAATACGTATTTATTACGAATTATTCAGAATTCAATTTATTTAGGGTGTTAGAAGATATCCAAAATTAAAAAGTTTAGAAAAGTTTGTTAAGAAAAATCTTATTTTAAATAGGTAGTTTTCTCAAAAGTCTAATCTATAATCTTTTTTCAGAAGAGAAACAATATTATAATTTTCTCTTTTATTCTGTCGCTGACATAATCTTATTTTATAGCCAAGTCACATCTGCCAGTATCTCATATTATTGAAATCAGACCTGCAGTATTTCAACCCAAGTTCCGTGGTAATCAATAGCACCGATTACATTTTTATTATATGTAGGGTAAATGTGACAAATGTGTCACATGTGATCATCCGCCAAACTAGAAAAATTACAATCGAGGCAACTATACCCCTAGGGCAACTATCCTACATTTACCCTATATCAGTGCATGTTGAATTTAGGAGAGGTTTCTAACACAGAGAATCGCAGAATAATTCATAAGGCCCCTCAGTCGTCAATCTGCCTGGGGATAGACGCTACATAGCCGCAGCCGAGTTAGGCTTAGCCGGCCTTACATTTATTATTCACTGCACAGTTCTGCGGTAGGTACTTTATTCAGATCGGTCCTTTTACTACATACACGAAATTAAATCATCCAGCAATCTTCATAAAAATCTTCCCAAAAGAACCCTGCTAGATTACGGAATAAAAAGTATCCTATGTCCTACCTCGTAGTAAGATTTCAAATCATGCCAAGTTTCATTTGAATCCATTCAGTAGTTTCGGCGTGATGCGCAACCGTGATACAGACAGACAGACAGACGGACAGACAGACAGACAAAAGTTTAAAAAATTACATTGTCAGCCTCAGTATCGGTTATAGAATGCCCTCCAAATATAATTTTCAAAATATCTTCAATGTACAGAATTGGACCTGTTACAGTTTTATTATAAGTATAGAAAATATTTATTTCGCGCTCGGCTGAATAATCTTTGACCTCCATGTTAGCTACTTTTCCACTCAACTATGTCGGAAGAGGTCAATCGAAAATAATACTGGCTGACTTTCTATTCTAATGCGTGTTTTTTTTATAGGCTAGCCGCACACTGTCAATAATATTGTCAATATTCTAGAACCCGTCCGACTTAACTGTGCACCTTGCTGGATTGCAACTTCACACCGCCAAGTGCACACTTAAATCGTACGGGTTGTAGAATATTGACAATATTATTGACAATGTGCGGGCTACCTTACGGCCGAACCTACAGTGGGTTAATTGATTCTTATCTCGTTACTTAGTGTAGATGTCAAATTATTTGCGCTCTCAGTGGGTTAATGCTTAGTTAGCGCTAGTTAATCGTACTTAACTTTAAGTGGCCGAGAGACGTTACTTAGATTAGCTAATCAATGATTTTGACACATTTTATGGCGGCAACAAACAGCTGATAACTAGATTATTTGTTTCAAGAAGTCATTCTCTATAATTTTGGGCATATTTTAATTGTGATAGATAACATAAATACGGAAAAACATATATATGATATTTTATTTGAAGGTCTCATTGATTCGATTATTCTCTGCGGTACGAGAGAAGAGCGTCAGCGAATGGCGTAATAATCTATGTTCTTCGAGTTTTCTCTGGACAATAAACCGGAGAAGTACTTGCAGATTGACACCAATCGTTCCACTACGACACGAAAAGAATAAGAATTAATTGGGAGATCGAGATATTAAGGGCTAAAGTGCTATAGATACCTAGTACCTACCTATGCACAGTCGGGTCAGGCTCAGGAGGCCCTAAAATAACCTCATAAAATATGATGATGCTATAAATATATCTATATATCTCTGGGTGTATGCTGTCACTGAAGTTTTTTTTTTAATGTTGTCAAGCGTGACTGCTATACGAGTACCAACACAACCACATGAAAAAAATAATTGTGAGAATTATTAAAACAACGCGTGTTTATCTTGTATTTGTTCCATATACCATTGATTTTATTACAAGTATTGAATAAATATTTATATTTTGCATAATAAGCCAATATTTAGAATAAAACTTTTATTTACCCGTTTAGTATTGGCAACACACGACAATTATCGATAGATTTGTCGCCTTGGACGCACTAGTCGCACACTATGCATCCCTATATTCTAATATTTGTAAAGTAAGCATTAAATTTTGACAGTGGGCGCGAACGTCACTTAAGAAATTTAACTACAGTTAACTAATTGTGATTAACGCTTAATATAAGTAATGTATGTAGGTTCGGCCGTTAGTGTTGCTATTGTGAGATGAACAATAGGTACGATTTTGGTGGTTTGAACATGAATATATGGAGAATAAGGCCAGTATCGTATGTAGCAACTTAGAATGAGCAGATCGAGTGAGAGCTGACTTTTGGAATTCCGATTCTATAATTAGACTCCAAAAAAAATTATTTTTAGATAAGTAGATGTTATACTATCGACATGACACCTATGATCATGGCATCAATAAATATTATTAAAGACATTTTCAACGTGATACGCCTTACAAAATTTACTATTTGAACAAAACAATCATACGAAAACATAAAATTATTAAAACGTACGAAACATATCAATATATACAAAATTTTAGTAAAGCAGCAACATCATTTTAAAAAAATACATGATTAAACGTAATTAATTACCTGCATGAACATAACAAAACAAATCAATGAGATTAATCAAGCTATAGTAAATTTTATTATTAGCATTTTTCAAATTGTTTATTTATTTTATTCATTAGCACACTTAAATATGGACGGACTTAATGCCATAGGCATTCTCTGCCAGTCTACCTTTGGATGATGCAGAGGGTAATAGTGGATAAGTCAGGTGGAAAATATAGTATAGGTTAGCTGATTTATGGGTGAGTGTTCTACTAGGTATTAGCTGGACTCAATACTCTAGTTATACCCCTATAACTAGAGTATTGAGTCCAGCTAAAACCTAGTATTTTGCGGGAACAGATGATTATCTGCATGAGAACTTCGGGAGAATTTGTAACTTGCAATGTATTTTCTAGTTATATTTTAAGGCATGCCAAACGCAAGTACTGTAGTCAATTTTTAATTGAATACCTTGTACGTTTTTTCTTTTAACTTCTAACGCAAATAATTTAGAGTATGACTAGTGTGACGCCTATAACTGAACTGAAAAAAAAACAAGGAAAAAAGTGTTTTTTTTTTTTAACGAAAAAAAGTGCTAAAAATCGTAAAACAATGAAAATGCTGTCATAAACTCTTCTTATCGTTATTTATTAATATATTCTTGGATATAATTGGTACAGTTGGTACTCTAAATTTTGTTTTAAGATAAATTTTGAAGTTAATATGTAGATAAATGTTTACGTAGATTTATAATGAATAAAAAACCAAAGATGACAAGACCATAAGCGGTCTACTTTGACCTCATAAACTATAGCACATACAGTAGATATTGGTAATAGAAACGTATGATCGTATTTTTGTAGGTATCCTACTCTTATGTTTTAGACGTAGACATCGACTTTGTTAGCTAGTTCTGCTGAGTATATTATTTATGCGCTGTTACAACCTTATATTTCGCTGAGGCTTGTCTTGAAGGTTGCACGATACCGATCAATACGAAACTTGGTACAGGCGGAACAGGGTCAAATATATTACTTTACAAACTCAAGCTATTGTAACCTTTATGGTAAGTAACTGAATGGTTAAACTAGCGTGCACCTAGATCAGCACGGCGGCATGGCCGAAATTCTGTGTTGCTAATGTATACTTTTATGTTCCTACTTACTGTATGGTTTAGTATAATTTAATTGTCATTTACATAACCATGTTATGCATTCCAGTATTTATTATCAACAAAGTTATAATTAGTAAATATTAATTTAAAATTCAGCTTCTCTAAACCGATAACAAATACCTTTAAAAGCTGGGCACCATTAATTAATACGAATTTCCTTATTAACGCACGGATATTATTTCCTTCCTACTGATAGAGGTATGTATTGGGTGTAGGAAGTTTAAAGTATGCACAAGAGAGTGCCAAAACCAGATACAACAAGTATTTAACTAAGACTGGGCCTTGACCAAGTTTTTATTCCTCCACAAGCTGACAGCCTTGAGAAACTTCTATTTATCAGTATACCAACAACGTTAGTTAAAACGCTTAATAAAACCGTAATAAAGTAATAATAGGGTTCGATTTTGTTAGATTTTGCGTTCGTGCCGCAAGTGTAGTTGGACGTCGGCGTCGGTCGTACGAACAAACGCGTAAAAATTTCATATTGATCTTTCAACATTTTCACGGCGATACGACGAAACGAAATCAGCTTTATAATAGCTATACCTCTAGTTTTTGTTCTTTTAAGTGATGGTAGTATAGTCAGAGTATAAAAAATTAAGTAGTTTATATTATGTGGGTACTAGTACCTCGCACCAAAAGTAAGTATCTATTATATATAGTATATATTATCTATCTATCTACTATCTTCTTTTAGCACCTTTGCAGATTGAGGTCTTTCAGTATACCAAACGCTAGTATTTCTCTAGCCAGCGCATGGTGTGTGATAAGATGCTGATGATTGATATATTTAATAGTAACGTATGACGAAATGGATGTTTGCGGGTCAGTGGGTATTATGTGGTTAGATACTCACTAAAGGATCTTGAGTTTGATTCCCAACCTATTAAAAGCAAATATGTACCTAAATAATAAAAATGGGACATTGATAAGGCAATAATTGACCTATAGTCTTGTCCTTCCATGGCCAAGAGCCTTGATAAACACCTCAAGACTACTCAAGAGGCTCATGTTAGACGTATCAATTGACTAGTTGGACTCTGCTGCCTAGCTTGGGATCAAACTGTGTCTGTGTGTGTGTTTCACCGGGCTTCGCACCCGATTAGATTCTTAATACTAAATTACTGAATATAAATCTATTTATAATCACAAATTGCGAAATGACCGTTTTGGCTTACCTGCTTACAGTTGGCGGGTCGCCATGACATTTTACAATTTACCAAGAAACTATAGTATCCCGTGCTATAAGATGTAGTAATTAGTTTAGTTATTTACTAAATAACATTCACTTTAATTCGGCGAAAAAAATACATGTATAATATAAATATACTAAAGAAACTAGAATAAGAAAAAAAAATTATTTGTATTTAATCAATCACAAGGTAAATATACTTTTTGGTAGGGGGAAAAATATCAGATCAACAGTGAGAAGAACCCACGTAACCGACGTGGGGTTTTCACACTTAAACCCAGGGTCACCGAGGGAATAACGAGGTATACCTACTATTTGTACCAAAGACATTCTTGAACGTAGTGAAATCTTAAATTTATGATTCGTACTGACATTTTCACGCCATAGTGACAATCTTATTTTAAACCTAATCTGCAGACTCCAAGCGCAATGGTGTTACTATACAAAGTGTTAAAAAACCTGTCCGATCCGTAAAGGGAATATTCGCATTGCTCCAACTTAGGGAATATCTAGAAGTTATATATATATATATATATATATATATATATATATATATATATATATATATATATATATATATATATATCTATAACTTATATATATACATACTGGGTCCATCCCAGTTTGGGAACCAGACCCAGTTTGGATCCAGATTGGGAACGTCATTACGCACACGAGATTTAATTTATTGTCTTATTATCCATAATAAAACAATAAATTAAATCTCGTGTGCGTAATGACGTTCCCAATTGAATGTCTATTAGGTAATTAGAAAAAGTGATTGCGATTAATCACATAAATAATGACTAGAGGTGACTATTCGTTGTGATCGCGATGAAACATACAAACGAGTAGGTATCTCCGCCCGCGCTGTTGCTGCCCGTACCAAAGGTTAGTGACCCAATATTAAAATGGTGTTTTATTTTGGTTACGTCTTTCTGCAGTATACTTTGTTCGAAAATAACATTTCTTAAAGTTCTATGTAAGGATTTATTTGACGGTTGCACAATATTCCTATGTCCTATGTATTACCAGATTTTTCTTTAATTATCGTATCGTCTTCCCCACATTGTATAATCATATTATGCCACTGGACAATTCCCTCAGCGGCCGGATAGATGTTTTAACACTCTGTACCTAAGTATAGCGTTGGCATGCTCTCTATTTCCAGCACCTTCAATGTACAACCTTCCTACAATGTCAGAAGAAGCCATGGTACCGCACCACGATACAGACCAGCAGGCTATTTTCGAGAAACTCTTAGCAACTTTTCCTAAACAAGAAAAGAATATCTTTTTTGGCAACTTAGTTACACAGAATAAAAATAATTTCTTTTTTGTTCCGACGGAGACCGGGTACTTTTGAAGGTTTCCTTTCCGGCAAAAATAGCCTGGAACTCGGTACTTAAATCTGAAATAGCTCTACGAGTATGCCCTACATAACGTAGCGATTATTGAATTAAGAAATAAGCCGTAGAAGTGCTGCAGTGCCATTGAGGAATATGTAGGCTCCGTTTGGACTTACGATTTTTTACTCGTCTAATTAAAGACATTTGGATCAAAATTAGAGTAACGGTTTCGCCAAACATTTATGTAGTTACGAGGCTCAATGGCTTGATAATTTAGGAAATTTACTTACACCATGTCTTTTTTGTTTTATATACATTCGTATGACGATTGAAAACTCAGTGATAGATTCAGACGATGCGTAAAAGACGGCATAGTAAATTTTGCGCACGAAGTTAATTTTGAAAACAGTTTATTTGTAATTTACTCTGATTTGTTTGATAATGTTGCCGTTGTTTAATTTTTGCGGGTACTAAACAAATATGTTCGAGCCCTGGTAATGTAGAGTCCATTAGAAGTTATTTCTGCTTCGGATTCAAACGCAATGACACACCTACATAGGTAGTTAGTTAAATAAGTGCGTGTCTCGTTATTGAACATGTGAACAACGCGTTCCATGTGTGCACCAGTCAGGCGAATAGACAATAATGTTTAGAGGACACTGAATCGCCGGCGGCGTCACTCCTCCATACTGCGTGCGTGCTCGGCTCGGCCCACCGCACCGCCGACACTCTGGTCTTCGCCAACACACAGCGAGCCAAGGTTATCGGTATAGGAAGTGTGCATACGACTTATCGCTCAGATAAATATTTGGCAATAGGAAACTCGACATTAGATATTATTTTACACGGCATTTGTACGTGATTCCAGAAATAATATGGGTTAGTCATTGCCTCCTGCAATTGGACCACACAGGCACGAAAAGTTTTCACATATATATGCTCTCTTTGATATCGAAAACTACTGCACTTATTTTGATAGTATTTTTATTCGATAGTGCTTGCACGGTTAGTGTCTTACGAATCTAGTCATTATGTCTCTTGAGCCCAGTATGTACTGATGATTACATATTGCTTTTTGGCTGTAGAATATCTGACACTGTGGTGTGCTTGTACCAACCTGGGTGGGACACCGGGCTGCCCGGTGGGATGCACCGGGTACCCAGTGCCTTGCTTTTGAGCCTGCCATCAGGTTGCGCATTATAGCCCCCCGGGAACTTTTCACGGTACTCACGAGGACGGAGGCCGTTACTCCGCCGTCACCAGGAGGGTGGTGAAGTACTGTTTACTACTCGCTGAATGGCATACCGCAAAGCTGGTTTGAACTCTACCCCAGCCTAGGCAATACACACCAATGAGTTTATTATTTTGCATGTTATTTGCTAATGATCAAAGAAAAGGTAATGAGGAAACCCAGGCATATAAATTGCTTAGCTCGAGTAGCTTAAGACAAACGCCCTTTCATCATTTTTCATGACGAGGAAACTCTTGTTAAGTAGTGGAACATTACTTATTAAAAATATGCTAGGTTCACAGTGTTCGCGGTGGGTCGGGCTGGTAGGTTCTGACCTCGGGCTCAGTCGGTTGCGTTGCTAAACGCTGTCAAGTCAGACCTCGGTACCAATTCAATACCATTTAATACAACTACTCACTGTCTATTATAGTTTGTATTCGTTCTATCGCGGACAATTCATTTTTATATTTTATCTGGCTATATACTTAATCCAGAACTTTATAATACATACTCATTGAGGTATGTAATCTAACTTGTACGTAGAGGACGTACCAGTTACATTAATTTCAAGCAAGGTTTAGAGTTCCGGTGCACAAACTCAGTTAGGTACTCTAGCCCACATGTGATATATATTAACAGACCGGATAAGCACATAATGCCTTAATGACCGGAATTCAAATTGACGGCCAAAACCTACAGCTAGAGTTTCATCTATCTTTAAAAGCAAAAAAACCTTTACGAATAGGAGCACACTCGTAAGAACAATAATAATTGGCGCTTGTTCGATCCACGCAGTACCAATTCTCAATGTGATTTCTACTTTATATCAATATAAATTACGTATTTTTTCAGTAACAAGTGTTATTTAGATTACTGTGGGCTAAACCGATTTTTATTGCAACGATTTTGTCAATAACTACTTTTCATCGTGAGAAAAATATGTGCTAAAACTCAGTTTAGGAAACCGGCTAATGAGGTCGCGCCAGCCAGCTAGTAAGAAAGTAATCAAGAGATTACATAATAATATGCTAACGTTAAGCGACTATCTTTTTGAAAAAGTAGTTAAAATCTTTATCAGTTATCATATAAGATACTAGCGGCCCGCCCCGGCTTCGCACGGGTGGTAAAACATGTATTTATACTTTATTGGGATTAATGCTGTATTGCATAAAATCGCTTCGTAAATAAACCATTATTTCTCATAAAAAGTAAAGATTTACCATCGTAAACTCTTTTGTAAACCTTGTTAAGGTGTACAATACTATAGTACATTATTTTTATCTATCTCGTAGGGTTTAGCCAACGTTTGTAATGTAAGCGCAAAAGAATGTGTTTATTTACGACATCACATTAGTAACCTCTAAAATTATCAGTGTTTCTCTACGATATCTATACTTATAATAAAATTGTAACAGATCCAATTCTGTACATTGAAGATATTTTGAAAATTATGTTTGGAGGGCATTCTATAACCAAAGCCAAAAATGTAATTTTTTTTATTTTTGTCTGTCTGTCTGTCTGTCTGTCTGTCTGTCTGTATCTCGGCTGAGCATCATGCCGAAACTACTGGATGGATTGAAACGAAACTTGGCATGATTTGAGTTAATACTCCGAGGTAGGACATAGGATACTTTTTATCCCGACATTCGGCCCGGTTCCTTTGGGAGAGGGGACTAAAGTCAAAATGTGTACTTGGTTATACCCTTGCTCCGATTTTAACAATTTTTCATTATAATTATAATAAATATTTGTAAAGGAACACTCATAGACAGTTGTAAACAATGTTTGGAAATCGATCAGGTTAAGCAACGTTAGGTAAGGTCATTAAATAGATGGGTTTAACGCCATTTGAACTAAATGTTCGTTGCTTCGAAGGGCAAGTACAAAGTGGGTCCAAGTTTTTAACCGACTTTAAAGTAGGAGGTTTTGTATTCTATGCGAATGTATATTATTGAAAGTTTAGTTAACGTAAACACAGCGCGGGCGGAGCTGCGTGGGTCAGCTAGTTATACATATAAACCTTCCTCTTGAATCACAGTATCTATTAAAAAAAACATCTCAAAATCCGTTGCCTAGTTTTTAAGATCTCAGCATACATAGGGACAGACATACAGTGGGAAGCGACTTTGTTTTATACTATGTAGTGACGTTTCCTTAGCAACTGAAGTAGGTTCAAAGCTCAGAGAAAGTACCAAAGGAGTTAGTATCGCGTCGATTCCCCGAACAAATTTTTCGTGGCACTTTTGCGGGGTGCGGGAGGCGAAGTAAACACACACAGATACACTTTCACGCATACCCACACTATAGTAAACTCGCAACACATTCAAAAATACACGCACACAAATAAAGAATGACCTGACAAAATGACCAAAAATTTGGCAGAGGGGGTTAGCGCATCATGCTCTCTCCACTGGTATCTCCTCTAAGGTTCAAAGATGTGCTCAAGGCGGGTGACGACGCGGTGTAGGCGCTGTATCATCGCGAGCATTGCGAAGATGCCATAGCGTGCTTTCTCTGCTTCCTCCCGGGACGTGCTTAGCGAGTGTCCGGCGTAAGAGAGATTCTGGCGAGCTCCAAGTGGAGTGCTCAAAATCTCCACGGCGACGATCAAGGTCACCGGGGAGGCTTTAGTGGGTAAAAATCCCACGTAACCCGGACTCTACCCCTACGGAGACTGGGTACCTTTAGAAGGTTTCCTCCCAGACAGCAAAAAAAGGCCCAAAGACGCTAATATGATATCTTAGATGAATACATAATATTTTGTACAACTCTCTTCCACTCCCTTCACTTCTCACCCCTTTAGCGATAACAAGCATGAAATGGACATATGTATGTATGTGAAGGATAATCTCCTTAATTGATTCCTCCGATTTTCTTGCTTCATTTCAATGAGGTATAGGTACATATTATAAGCATTCGGGACTACTCAGGTTTGGTAATAAAACTTTAACAGCTAGTCAGTTTACAGCAATGTTTTAGTATGCAGACTAGTTCAGAAAATGTATTCGCGCTATGAGCATCCCACTTCAAGCTATCTAATCTACCATTCAAATGAACATGCACTCTGCTGACGTCATTTTGTATGTATGCATAATGTAGAGTCTGTAGGCGTTGAAGATCAACCGTTTGCAAATACATACGATAAAATCGCCCCTGTCCTACAAACCACCGGACAACACAGGGTTTTGTCTTCACCGGTTATTTACGTGGATAATATGGATGGTAAATAGCAATATTTACGTGAGTAAAATAAGACTATGATCAAAGAGGATTTAACACTACGTTTATAATTATGATATACTCAGTGATATTTAATAACAAGTGTCCCCCAATTGGGTGAACTAGTCTTTGAAAATCAAGTCAGTAAAATACCATCTGTATTTTGGTAGAATGCAAACCAGCGCCGATTTATGCTAAGTTCGACTTAGTGACAGCTAGCTACTATACACTAGTAGCTAGTACAACGAATTACTTAAACTTTATATTTACATATTTGCACGCGCGTTTTCTTGCAACATTTTATTTTGCAATATCAGTAAATGACTTTAGAAATTATTATCTACTATGAATAAAAAATCTCGTAATGTTGTGCAAATGTTCAGTATAAATAATAGTAGATAACGAAAGAGGATTCAATACAGGGATGGTATTGATGATGGATCTAGAATACAATAATGGATGGTAGTGGTAGACCTATTATATATTTGTTCATAGTTTAGAAATATATTTGTAGACATTAAGCAACTTTCTTGGTTTGTGGACCTCTTGCATCCGACACAGCTAATAGATAATTTAGGTCTTCAAACAACACACATACTGTATTTAATATAAAAAATCTGCACTGATTTGATTCCAACTTTCTTGATTTTAAATATCGAAAAATGAACCACTAATCAACTCATCACTATTAATCCCCATATAAGCGAGTCTTGTATCAAAGCAAAATTTTAATAAAATTTGTAGTATTGTCGTCAACGCGAATATTCTGAATGCACCATAGCTTGAATTAAGCTTACCTTTGCTTGATATTGACTGTCCTTAAGTATTAATATCTAGTATATCGTCGTCGATCTTTTAAGAATAAAAAAGATTAAATTTCTTAAGAGCCCATAATATTTTATTTAAATAGTTTTACGAAAATAAATAATTACTTCCTTTGCATAGTTTTATAAAAAATATACATAGTTCCAGTAGTCTATATGTTACAGGGTTATTCTTTATTCGTGACGCAACAAAAACAGGTTTTTCGGATGTTCTTAAGCTATTTGAAACAATGAAGTTATTTAAATGTTATGTTTTCTTTTTTGCTTTAAGAATAACTTTTAAGAATTTTAATTGTATTCTGTTGTGGCTTGTCTGCTATCATTTATAACTTATCACAGTTTAGTTCCCGTGGGTTTATAGTAACGTTTTAAAAGTAGAAACTATTTTTTATTGCTACATCAAACTTTATTTCTCTTTGCAGCGCTCGTATTTATTATACAAACCTCGCTCGTAAGACTTGCAACTATTTCATATAATAATATAAGTATGTACATAACGTTACAAATTCATAGAGATATGTAAGTATGATATTAGGGCATTTCCCGTTCCATGTAAACTTGATCGATATAGCTAGAACATATCTTGGACCTGGGCCGACCTAGCATAAATGCCCCCAAACCCGTTAAAGCACGACATTGATGTACATGCATATTAAAATTGATGTATTCCCTAAAATAAGCAAGTTTTCAATTACTCAGTCTTGCAACACTAAGTATAGACCACGTCTACAATGCGTCACATGGTCTAAAACTCCCAAATGTATTTCAATATATGAAATGATTATAATAAGACCGTGACGACCACTAACTCGGCTGAGTGAAACTCGCAGCTCGCAGTGATCTATAGCTAAACATGCGTTATGCGTTAGATTTTTTGGATTTATATTTATTACTAGCTGACCCGTGCAGCTCCGCCCGCGCTTTTATTACATTTTGCTCCCCTTTTCTCCCTCCTCCCTAGATTTATCTCTCTCCATATCTCTCTCTCTTATAAAAAAGATCTAATTATATGCTCTTTCTCTCCTCTCTCTTTCCCCCTCCCGCTTTGGTTTCCGTCACACTCCCCCTCTTCCTACCCTGTTATCCCCTCTCTGAACCCTCTCCCCCTCTCTCTTCTACGAACTTGCTCCTTCTCACTCCCCCCTTACTCCACCTAACTCCCCCGATCCCTCACCCCATCGCCCCCTTCTCGAATCCCCTCTCCCTCTTTCTCCTCTCGTGCACCCTCCTCTCGTTCTATATATCCTCGTCAATCATGGTATCAGCGGCATTAAATATACTTTATGACCTATTCTCAGACCTCCCCGATATGCACACATAATTTCATACATATCGGTTCACCCATCTATTTAATGACCTTGCCTTATGTAGCTTAACCTTAACCTAGTGGTATGAAATATATTGTATGACCTATTCTCAGACCTACCCGATATGCACACTTTCATACAAATCGGTTCACCCCTCTATTTAATAACCTTACCGAACGTTGCTTAACCTTAACCTACCGGGATAAAAAGTATCCTATGTCCGTTTACTGGTTCTAAGCTACCTCCCCACCAATTTTCAGCCGACTCGGTTAGGCCGTTCGACGCGTTCTTGAGTTATAAATAGTGTAACTAACACGACTTTCTTTGATATAATATATAGATTAAAGTTCTATAGTTATTGTATGTTCAATTTCACCGATAGATGGCGCTGTTCATAATGTAAATCACGCTAACATCGTAAATTACTGTCTAATGATATTCGATAATGAAAGTTTTAAGTTTTCCGCATCTTTTATTGTTGCGACTGTAATACATACATAATCTAGTTTGGATCCGCTCGGGATTTACCGATTTACAGATTTTAACTTTTCAAAGATATAATGTCATATTGCTATCAGCAAAGTACTTAGAACAATACAGAAATCTAATGAAAATGTCCTGGGTGTACCGGACCGGCTTACCCCTTACAAAAATTGACCCTTCGCCAATGCCATATTTTATGCAAACTAAATGTCTGCTCAGTCCCTATTGTATATAGCGTAATAATACATATCTTAATGATTAACTGATCAGTCTATAATTACCCTATTCGCATACAAAGGAAATTACGTGGTAAAATGTGCAAGTAATGTTTCACTGCTTAGCCCCTATGAAACATAGCGTGATGTTTTATATACCAACTTACACCTTGACTTCTACACAACACATCAGTGAATTGATAGGACATCAAAATCCATCCACGGGTTTTCAAATGATACCTGGACGAACAGAACGACAGACAGACAGACAGACAGACAGACAATAATTTCAAAAAAAATTGGCCTCTATGTCGATAGTATAGTACCCCCATAGTATAGTACATAGAAATTTTGGAAAAATATTCAATGTACAGAAAAAGTGCTTTTTGAGTTTTATTATAGTATAGAAGATGTGCATTGAAATATTGCAAAATTTAGGATTAACCTACGATGACTTCAGAGTGCGGCGGTATATGTGCATTAGTGAATGTTTAACGCGACCACCGTATCGTATGCGAGAGTCTCATTATGAATTCAAAGGAGTGCTCGTTTCAATATTCCCTTTATATTCGTAAGCTGAGCAAAACGCATTAAAAAGTTATCACTGGTTTAGACATTCGTCGCAGTGCCCATTGGTCGGAGTTTACAATGTATATAGTCCTACTATGTTGTTCCTATACAGGTTTCTTTCTTTGCAGGAGTTGCACCTTAGGTGTGATTTTTATTAAAACGAATATATCCCGGTTAATTTTACCATTTCAGTCAGTACTAGTAGTCGCTTATAAACTTTGCAGAACAGAGAAGGACATTAGATTCATACGAAAAATAAGGCAACATAAATGATATCTACCTACTACTTTTGTGGTCACCAACTCTTGCCGAAGTTCTAAAAAACAATTCAGATAAAAACGCCCTGGCAACAGCTACGTAGCCTCCAACGAGTACTTCATTACAAACATACAAGAATCACTTGCCCTAACTCTAATGCCAACCGTCTAAGTGCCGAGTTTCTTTATTTTCACGGCATAAGATGTCTGTCTTTGTAACATAGCCAGTGAATCGGTAGTCTTCCCCGCTCCTCCACTGACTTGCCAAATTTGGGCGCGGGGGGTCCAGATACACGTTTACAGAGGTCCACGATTGATTGGACGTAATCATCGCTATATTATAATATATCGATGGACGTAATCTTTCCACGAAAGCCACGAAGCTTCACTACAAAATAAATTATAATGTATTAAGCTATGGATAATGTCGAGCACATTATATCTAATTTATATAGATGAATTTTTTACTCAAGTGAACAACGGAGTGACTGTACTTATCTATACTCATAATAAAACTGTAACAGGTCCATTTCTGTACATTGAAGATATTTTGAAAAATATATTTGGATGCCATTCTATAACCGATACTAAAGCCAACAATGTATTTTTTTTCATTTTTGTCTGTCTGTCTGTATCATGGCCGCGCATCACGCCGAAACTACTGAATGGATTTAAACGAAACTTGGTATGATTTGAGGTAATACTACGAGGAAGGACATAGGATACTTTTTATCCCGTAATCCAGCACGGTTCCCTTGAGAGAAGAGTTTAAAGTCATAATGGTACTTGGTTATACGCATGGTCCTATTTTATCCATTTTTAACCGACTTCAAAATAGGAGGTTCTGTATTCGACGCGTATGTATGTAATATTAATAGAAATGCGTAATATTCATATATGTTAGTCTATGTGGGCTTCTAAACAAATTTACCAAATTTCACGAGTGTATGTATGTATGTATGTATGTATGTAGGTTTGTCCGCGGATTTCTCAGAAACTACAAGTCCGATTTCGAAAATTCTTTTTGCAATAGTTAGAGTATTTTTCAACTTAGGGTAGAGTACAAGTTTCATCAAAATCGGTCTAGTAGTTTAAGAGATATAAACTTTTTATGTTTTCAGTAAGTTACTGTAATGTAGACGTTCGAGTTGCGTGATAGTGCTGATACCTATCTTGGTAAAATAAGTCACTAAAAAGAGTTAAATAAACTATTTTAAAAAAATTAAAAACCGACTTCAAAGTAAATTATCTAAAAAGCATAAAATAACGAAAATATTATTGAAGTTGGTGCAGAATATACACAGCAGGTACGCTAACACCAACTTCAATAATATTTTCGTTATTTTATGCTTTTTAGATAATTTACTTTGAAGTCGGTTTTTATTTTTTTTAAAATAGTTTTTATATAATAATGTGTCGTGACACCCCCTTTCGCAATCTCATAAATATCCCCTTCGTGTAACTAATATAATGGTGTGTCAGTTTTAGTGTACTTTATTTTTATTGTTAACTAGCTGACCCACGCAGCTCCGCCCGCGCTGTGTTTACGTTAACTAAACTTTCAATAATATACATTCGCATAGAATACAAAACCTCCTTTTTTAAAGTCGGTTAAAAACTTGGATCCACTTTGTACTTGCCCTGCAAAGCACGGAGACGTTTAGTTCAAATGGCGTTAAACGGTCACCCATCTATTTTATGACCTTAACTAACGTTGCTTAACCTGATCGATTTCCAAACATTGTTAACAACTGTCTATGAGTGTTCCCTTACAAATATTTATTATAATTATAATGAAAAATTTTTAAAATCGGAGCAAGCGTATAACCAAGTACACATTTTGACTTTAGTCCCCTCTCCCAAGGGAACCGTGCCTAATGTCGGGATAAAAAGTATCCTATGTCCTACCTCGGAGTATTAACTCAAATCATGCCAAGTTTCGTTTCAATACATCCAGTAGTTTCGGCGTGATGCTCAGCCGAGACACAGACAGACAGACAGACAGACACACAGACAAAAATAAAAACAAATTACATTTTTGGCTTTAGTATCGGTTATAGAATGCCCTCCAAACATAATTTTCAAAATATCTTCAATGCACAGAATTGGACCTGTTACAGTTTTATCTATACTTATAATTATAATAAAACTGTAACAGGTATAGGATAGGCATAGGATACTTTTTATCCCGACATTAGGCACGGTTCCCTTGGGAGAGGGGACTAAAGTCAAAATGTGTACTTGGTTATACGCTTGCTCCGATTTTAACAATATTTCATTATAATTATAATAAATATTTGTAAGGGAACACTCATGCACTGTTGTTAACAATGTTTGGAAATCGATCAGGTTAAGCAACATTAGGTAAGGTCATTATATAGATGGGTGACCGTTTAACGCCATTTGAACTAAACGTCTCCGTGCTTTGCAGGGCAAGTACAAAGTGGATCCAAGTTTTTAACCGACTTTAAAAAAGGAGGTTTTGTATTCTATGCGAATGTATATTATTGAAAGTTTAGTTACCGTAAACACAGCACGGGCGGAGCTGCGTGGGTCAGCTAGTTATAAGTATAGATATGAACATTTAGGCACTTGTAAGCGTTTTAGGGAAGATGAGGCAACATTAAAAACCTGATAGTCTTTTGTGGATTTGTAGCCTATATGACGTAGTGGGAATCCGTTATCTTTGAATACCAGAGGTCGCTGTTTTAAATCCTTTGTTATTATTAGTATTCATCAAAATTCAAAATTCAAAATTCAATTTTTTTTATTTCAAATAGGCTTAACGCTAGCACTTTTGAACGGTCATTTTTTTTTTAAATCTACAACCGGATCACAACGCGGCCTCAACTGAGAAGATCCGGCAAGAAACTCAGCGGGCTTGTCATTTTTTCACATTTTTTTTTAAAACAAAGTTTGTCTTTTTACAATTAGATCAGCACCAGCGACAGTGTGTCCTGCCGTTCAAAATATCAAATAAAATAAAAAATACGACGAAAATACAACAAACTAAAATGCCAAAGGGATAGTAGTCGGACCAGTCCCCCCAAGCAGCACCCGCGCACGAGTTGACTCGAGCAGCAGCCATCACTCCCCTCAACCATATTGGAGGGAAGGGGGTGACCCGCCACACGAAGCCGCCACAAGCAAAGACTTTTCGATGGCGAGCATGACCGATCCAAAATCACAGTGGCACACGTTAAACATTTACCTTCTGCTGTTAAGCAGTGCCTCGTCAGGCAAGACACAAAGCACTTTAACATATTACCAACTTTTGTCACAAGTCGTCTAAGTTAGATACACACCAAGAATAATTTACAAGCTCAAGTGAATTGCCTTCAGAACGTAAATAAAGTAATAATCAATTTTGCTGCTAGACTACAAAACAAAAAAAATATAATAAAAAAACTATTTAAAAATAAATAAAAACCGACTTCAAAGTAAATTATCTAATAAACTATTTAAAAAAAAATAAAAACCGACTTCAAAGTACATTATCTAAAAAGCATAAAATAACGAAAATATATTGAAGTCGGTGCTAGCACATCATGTTAACTAACACTAGCACAAGCTGACACCGACTTCAATATATTTTCGTTATTTTATGCTTTTTAGATAATGTACTTTGAAGTCGGTTTTTATTTTTTTTTAAATAGTTTTTCATTATTATCTATATCTTTAAACATATAATAAAATCGTAGAAAAGTAAAAACTGTACTTTGAATATTTTTTGAAAAATGTAATTTTTACGTGTTCTATTAACTATAGAATATGTAATGAAATGAAATGTAATGACATGCAATGAAATGTAATGTAATGAAATTTAATTTAATTTAATTTAATGAAATGTAATGTAAATGTTTATATGGGTGTATACCTGAAATAAATGATTATTATTATTATTCCATTTATTCATTTTTAACTGATTTTTTTACATTTTTAAATATAAATATAAAAACAAGTACATTTAAAAATATAAAAAACGGCTTCCAACCGGCTGCGGGAACAGCGTCCTAGCAGACGGTGGTTAAGGCTCCAGAGAGAGGAACTTCCTCACAATGCGTGCCGTCTCCAGGAGCACTGCCTTCTGCATCTGGCCCTTGATCCAGCCGTCTAACGTGAGCCTCTTGAGGTGTTTATCGAGGCTCTTGGCCATTAGGCCATGGGCGGATACGACTATAGGTACAATGATTGCCTTATCAATGTCCCACAGGTCGACAACCTCGTGCGCGAGATCAAGATATTTGCATTCTTTATCTTTCTCCGCTTTCACGAGGTTCTCGTCATGGGGGACAGTGACGTCTACAATCATTGCACGACGCTCGGTGCGATCTATCAGCACAATATCAGGTCTATTGGCGACAATAGTCCTGTCTGTGATGATAGATCGGTCCCAGTATAAGGTGATATGGCCATCCTCCAGAACTGGTTCTGGTACATACCTGTAGTACGGTACCTCTGACGTCACAAGGCGGTATTTCAAAGCAAGTTGCTGGTGGATTATCCTGGCCACTTGGTTGTGTATTATTAACGATACTGATGCCGAAAATATATTTTATAGAATTATTGTCTGTCTGTATGTCTGTGACTTTGTGCCGACTTGGCGTTAAAACCGCTAAACAGATTTAGTTGCTATTTGGCAAAAATATTAATTGAAGACCTAGAAAATTATCTTTATACATATAATAAAATCGTAGAAAAGTAAAAACTGTACATTGAATATTTTTTGAAAAATGTAATTGTTACGTGTTCTAGGAACGATACTGATGCCGAAAATATATTTTATAGAATTTTTGTCTGTCTGTATGTCTGTGACTTTGTGCCGACTTGGCGTCAAAACCGCTAAACAGATTTAGTTGCTATTTGGCAAAAATATTAATTGAAGACCTAGAAAAAAATATAGGATATAAATTATCTCGCCATTTGTTACGGGGAATGAGCAGTGATGTAATATGTACTTTTACATCTACAATTTGCCGCGAAACTCTTATGTTTTGAAGATTGGTACCAATACTGTTCAACAGATTAAGCTGATATTTGGCGAACATGATTGATAAACACCTAATCACTGCAAGTTCCATCTTTATGCTGATGATCTTCAGTTATACATCTCCTTCCCATCACAGAGTTCTTTCCAAGCAGTAGAAAAGATAAATGCAGACTTAGATCGGATTGTCAGTTGGGCAGAGCATAACACTTTGGTGTTAAACCCCAAAAAATCAAAATTTCTGATAATGGGCTCTAGGGATTTAATTCGAAAAATTGAAAAAGATAAACCTTCTATTAATATCAATGGTTGTCCTATTGAGCAAGTGACAGAAGCACGAAATCTGGGAGTGGTGTTTGACGGACAATTACAGTTTGAAACCCATGTACTTGAAGCTGTACGTAACTGTTTTTATCGACTGAAACTGCTTTACCGTATTCGTCCTTACATCAGTGTAGATATGCGGATCTTGTTAACAGAGTCACTTATTTTATCTAAGTTGAACTATGCAGATACGGTATATGGTCCCTGCTTGCTCAAAAGAACTGAAAAGATGATCCAGCGGGTACAGAATGCTTGTTCCCTTGCTTGTGCCCGGTTCTGCTTTAATGTTCCTCCACGATCACACGTTATCCCATATCTAAACAGGGGAAACCTGATGAAGATGTCTGAACGCAGAAGGCTCCACCTAGCCTCGCTTCTTTTCGAGGTCATTCTGACAAAGAAGCCTGCATATCTGTATGGCAAACTTAGTTTTTCACGCGATTTTAATCCCTACAACACCCAGTCCTCAACTTACCTCTTACGTACACCAAGACACAGGACGGCAGCGTTTCGGGGCAGTTTTAGGTTTGCAGCTACCCGCTGCTGGAATGATCTCCCACCACCGATTCGTGCTATTAAAACAACGAATACTTTCAAAACTAAATTTAAGATGCATCTTCTAAATTCACAAAAGACAAAAGATGCAGTAATTTACCAGTGAGCTGTTATTAGTAACAGCAGCTCACTGTAATTTACTCATCCTAAGGTATTCACGCTTGCGTTATTGGTGAGATCGTTTCTGCAGCGGGTTGCGTAAAACCGATCCACACACACACTCTGTACCATAGACCATAGTCAATTGCTATTTAGTATTTTTTATTCTCTTTTTATAATATTTTTTATGTTTATTCTGCACATAATTACTCAATTCTTTAACTATACTTACTTAATATTACACTTATTGTATTATTAATTATTATTATTTCATTACCCTTTTTATGATGTATTTGTTCTTCCGTGACTTCACCTAACTGGTCCTGTCTGAAAATCAGCGCTGTAGCACCTTACTGTTGCTGCAGTAATTCGATGCATTTTTGGCATCGCACAGCTTGGTAGTGATTTAATTTTATGGTTAAGTCCTTCATGTCAGTGTAACTCTTTCCGTTTAGCAATATTTTATGTTTCTATTTTTTACCTTCTGTGTTCATTACCATGTCCTGTGTATGTCAAAATAAATGCTTTTCTTCTTCTTCTTCTTATCAGGCATTAGTATAACAAATATCCAGTTATTTGTTACTGGGAATCAAACTCAAAAACTCAAAAATAGTTTATTTCAAATAGGCTTAACGCTAGCACTTTTGAAAGGTCATGTATAATGGAATCATGTAGGAATGAATAATACTGTAATAAGTACTTTTCTTCTACTATTTGCCGCGAAATTATAAAAACACTAGACAAATGGTACAATATACCAGATTTTTTATGGATTTAAACTCCGAAATTAAAATCATTACGCTATATTAACTAAGCAGGAAATATGTACAATACTCATAAGAACGGGAATAACCATGGGGATTTTCCCCCTCATAAGCATGGGGATTTTCCTACGTGAAAAAAGTGCTTGATCGACCAGGTTAAGCAACGGTAGGCAAGGTCATTACTTAGATGGGTGACCGTTTAATGACATTTCATTTTTTAGCCCCAGTTTTTAACCGACTTTAAACAAGGGTTATGTATTCAACGCAAATGGATGTTATTATAAAAATTAGCTAACGTAAAAAGAACGCGAGCGGAGCTGCGTGGGTCGGCTAGTTGTATAATAATACCACAAAATACTATTTTTTAGGGCTCATTAACAAATTGTTACGGCTTTTTAGTTGTTCTTACTTCAGAAAGTTTTTTTTTAGTGGTAGGTATGCGTCTCTGCCTACGCTTTTGGTTTGTCTCAAGTGTTCATTATCCTTTATCACCTCAGTATGATCAGTATCTTACTCGGTATGAGACAATCTTTGAAAGGATTTATATGTTCACTGTATAGGTGATATAGATATTTTTCAAGTCAAGGTCAAAAAAACTGAGATCGTTTTGTAATTTCGAGTAAAATAACTTTTATTAACCACTTAGTGACGAGACACACTATAGTCAGTTACTCTGATATTATGCGGCACGTCTACGCATGTCTAGTTCACTCATCGCCTAAGAAATCTATTACTCAACTATTAAAATTAGGGAAAATGTGACTATTCCATGTATTAACACTATTCAATTCGTAACTTCTGAAACACTTTAATGTTATACTCTGATTTTAATCATAATTTAGACAATAGCGGACGTCAAATGAAGCGTTATTGTGTAGGTATATATGGGCCAGGCAGGGAAGCAGGCCAAGGTTATATTCTACATTATCAAAGCGACGCGGTGCGGCGTTGCTTTACACCAAATTGTGTACACTGTGATCTATTCTACGTTGTAATGTGATTATCAAATTATTGTGTTTGTACAGTTTTATAGCTCTAATGTACTCCCGCCTACTGTATAGCCAATGGATTAATACTATACCTACTTTGAAATATTCTACATACTTCCTTAAATAATTCCTAATATATATGCCGAATATATATAAATAAATATATATTTACTTACATATTAAATATGCAGGCTAACTGCCGAACCTGCAAACGTTAATTGTAATTAATATACTTAAATCTTTTTTTTTTTAATTCGGATTATTTCGACACTCGAACTCAATTAATGCTTAATACGCAGACAGTGAGTAGAGATATCAATTATCTCGTATTCAATAATCGAAAATAATAATAAACGGCTCCGACAGTCGAAATAAATATATTTTAAAAAGCGACCTCCTTAGATTTAAAGTTAATTGACGTTTGTGAGTGCAGCAGTAAGACTATTATGGGTTTTTTTTATTGACCGAAATACAAATAAAACATTTTATTTTTCAATATATAAGCGTCTATACATTTATGTGTTTACAATTGGTATTTTCTTTAATAATACAGTACCTAACTAATAGTCAAAAAGTGCATTCATTATATCTCTTCACACCAAAATATTCCAGAGAGGCTTAAGTTGAGCAAAAGAACACATATTAACTATTTTAAAAAAAATCTGTTTTGCTGTCCGTCTATCCATTTGTTACCGTATCACGGAAAAACGGCTGATTGTATATCAATGTAGTTTATTACAGTAAAGTAAGTACTATCCCAATTTAGAAGATAGTCTATGTTATATCAAAACTGTTTAAGTAGATTATTTTTTTTATTATATTTTATAAGTGGTCAGGGTTACTGGGTATAATGTTTGCGAATTATTAAACTAGCTGCTGCTAGTATCATATTCTTTCTAAATGAATAGTAAAATACTAATTGTTCTAGTACCTAATCATTTGTCTTTGTAACGCACATGGATAACAACATGAGATATCATCTAAAAACGGTCAAGTGTGAGTCGGACTCACGCACCGTGGGTTCCATACCATTTTAGACGTATTAAAGTTATTTTACTATTCGTCTAATACCTCAGATAGCAAAAAAAAAAACAAACCGCAAAACTAATTTTGTTTGCTGACGTTTTTTAAGATTACTAAAAAACTGTACTAATTAGAAAGATCATTTTATTTTTCCTGTAAAATATAGATAAAGTTTTATTATCCATAATTATTTCAGACATTTCCCTGCACAAACTTCGGGGACAACGGTATATTTTTTGATATTTTTGATTATAAGCCAAACAGTAGGTCCGTAACATAAACCAAAATAACAATATGTTTTCAAATGTACAAATGATGCTCTTTCATATGATACCCCACTCGATATAGTAGCCTTACTTTGAAATTTTGACGCCCCATTTCGAGACCCATTGAGAAAAAAAGTAAAGAAAAAATATTTTTTTCATTTGCAATGAGTTTGGGTAAGTAAGAACTAAAACTATTCCAGGTTTCAAATGAATAGCATCAGTGGTTCCTGAAATATATAGGTTTGACAGACAGACAGACGAAGTCAGACATTTAGGTATGGAACCCTAAAAAGGTTTGAGATATTGCATTTTAGAGATTTGAAAAATCATGAAGAAATACGTGTAAGTATAAGAGAGAGTAGTACTCCTCCTTTGGTTTTTGGGAATAAATAATATTCTGAAACGATCAAATTTGGACTAAAGCGTAAGTGTTTTAGCGTTTCAAAGCAGCCATTGCAATATGATGCCTGTGAATATAGGTGTGTTGTCATGAAAAAAAATTACACCCCATGTTTAGTTTTTGTTCAGAGACATCTTTTAACTTTTCTAGTAATATAGCATGTTCTTGTGATATTGCCAAAGATCATGATCATATTCTTTCCGACCGATTGCGATACCTTGCATTTCGTGCTGATCCTGTTTTGTCCATTGGAAGACCTCGAACAGTCCAATACTATGAATTATTTTTAATAACCTTTATAATCCTACATTACATTTCCTATCTGCGGGAAACTTTTTTCTTTGTAAGATCTCCTGACTCTTCTTGCATCCCATTAACATGTAAACAAATCCCATGAAATGGATTTTTACTCCCATTTCTTCACGGTGCATGCTGTCCGTTTATGGAATTCTCTTTCGCTAGATATATGTGTTTCTGTTAATGTAACTGAGTTCAAAAGATCAGTTAAAGAACACTATCTTTCCTTACCTTTATATTTTGTTGTTTAATGTAGTACCTACTTATTAGTATCTGTTAAATATGTATGGTATATGCGTAGTATTATATTAATAGTAGTTTACATATTAGTATTGTTTTTTTTTATATTGAGTCATTTTATGTGAATATATGTATGTAAGTTTATATATTAAGTATGTATAAATTTATATTTCATAATTAGTTTTTTTATGTAATTTATCTTTTGCACACTACGTCTCATATATTTTTTCCAACACAGGTCTGCTAATAAGAATACGTGGAAAGTTAATATAATATAATGTAAGACCATTTATAATTTTATCTATCATTTAATTTTGCAAAAATCACGCTACAGTTCCAACATTCCCTTGAAAGAACAAAGGATATCTCACAAAATATTTGCTTTTAAAATGTCCTATCAACGGATTGTTATTGAGGACATTTTTCCTTATAAACCAGGAAATCAATAATACTGACCTTTAAATAAAGGGAACCAATAATGTTCAGGACGACTATAATACTACGAAAGGACAAAATAGTGTTTGTGTTACAGAGTGTTGTGTTTTATAGTAATATATAGTTAAGTTTTATAACTCTGCGATAGTTAAGAGCCTAGATTTAATTTCCTAATAAATTATAATATAGTTTTGTGTATAAGCTCACTATCCCGAGGAGGGGTGAGCTGAATCAGTTATAGATAGCCTAGCCTAGGTCTCATAGTACTTGCTATTTGTAATTAGCGTAGGGTAATAGTATAATAGAAGTACCCACATGCCCTAGATGTGCTAAGCACATATATGAACGGCAAATAGCTATTTGCAGCTAGGTCCCAAATCTAGGAACCAACTCAGGACCTAGATCTGGGTCCGCCTTGGTGGGTCTAAGTGCCTAAACAACACTGATGTACATATTTCCATAGTTATAGGCAGTTGTTCTATCGCATATCATGTTTTCTAGGGTTTTTGCTATGACCTAGGCCCCTAGGTGGTCTAGATCATAGATATACAGATAGTACACATCGCAGGCTACCTATCGGTACTATTTGTGGGCATGTGGATGCTACGGGCAGGGCGCAGGCGAAGTGACAAGCGGCCAAAGCATAGTCGTCGCGCCCCTATTACAGTATTTATCGGCCTGTAGTTCCCTAACAGAAATAGATAGATAAACCCTATGTACACCGTTAGAAAGCTGCTTACACGCACTTTCTAACGGTATAGGTATCATACTTTATAATACTACGAAAGGACAAAATAGTGTTTGTGTTACAGAGTGTTGTGTTTTATAGTAATATATAGTTAAGTTTTATAACTCTGCGATAGTTAAGAGCCTAGATTTAATTTCCTAATAAATTATAATATACACACATCAAAAGTGTCTAGGGATCAAGCATTTTTGGGCAAAAAAATGGGCAGAAGAACAATGGCGTTTCGTGTGCTTTTCTGATGAGTCTCGTTTTGGTATGAGACCGGATACAAGACGTATACGACACTGGAGAACCCCTGGACGCCAACAGCGATTAAAATCCTGCCAGGAAGTCCATCCTTATAGTGGTGGAACCATCATGGTATGGGCGGGTATTTGGATCGGCGGAAGAACTGAGTTGATTTGGATCAGAGGCAACCTCAACGCTCAAATTTATGCTGAGACGATTGTATCAGACGTCATCGTTCCTCTACAAGTGCAAATCGGTCCCTTATTTCAGTTAATGCATGATAATGCACGACCGCACACCGCAAGAGTTGTAAGACAGACTCTCGCCGCAGCTAACATCAATGTCCTGCCCTGGCCTGCTCAGTCGCCAGACTTGAACCCGATTGAGCATGCATGGGATATGCTACAGAGAAGAGCTCTGCCGAATATGGAGGGTATCCAGTCGCAAGAAGACCTTTTTTTGTTGTTGCAACGAACATGGGCGGCCATTCCACAGCGTGATTTGGATGAACTCATTTTGAGTATGCCAAACCGATGTTCTTGTGTTGTTAGTGTTCGCGGTAGAAACACGGATTATTAATTGTTTAAGTTACCCAATAAAATTTTAAAGAAAACTGTTATTTCAGTCTTTTTTTCGAACTTTTGTGTTAGTGGTTCAAATGTCAAAAATCCCTTTATTAGGAAAATGGCAAATTTCTTTATTAATGCAAAGGTGACTTGGTTTATCGTTACTGTGACAAACGAAAACACTTTATTTGATGAATCCTTAAAGAAAATTTTAATTAATATCAATCAGGAGAAAAGTTATTGCAAAAATATATGTTGATCCCTAGACACTTTTGATGTGTGTAGTTTTGTGTATAAGCTCACTATCCCGAGGAGGGGTGAGCTGAATCAGTTATAGATAGCCTAGCCTAGGTCTCATAGTACTTGCTATTTGTAATTAGCGTAGGGTAATAGTATAATAGAAGTACCCACATGCCCTAGATGTGCTAAGCACATATATGAACGGCAAATAGCTATTTGCAGCTAGGTCCCAAATCTAGGAACCAACTCAGGACCTAGATCTGGGTCCGCCTTGGTGGGTCTAAGTGCCTAAACAACACTGATGTACATATTTCCATAGTTATAGGCAGTTGTTCTATCGCATATCATGTTTTCTAGGGTTTTTGCTATGACCTAGGCCCCTAGGTGGTCTAGATCATAGATATACAGATAGTACACATCGCAGGCTACCTATCGGTACTATTTGTGGGCATGTGGATGCTACGGGCAGGGCGCAGGCGAAGTGACAAGCGGCCAAAGCATAGTCGTCGCGCCCCTATTACAGTATTTATCGGCCTGTAGTTCCCTAACAGAAATAGATAGATAAACCCTATGTACACCGTTAGAAAGCTACTTACACGCACTTTCTAACGGTATAGGTATCATGTATGTGTCTAGAATAGCCTAAATAGAATAAGTGAAAATGTACAGTTTTGATAATAAAAATTAAACGTTAGTGGCTGCCTCGGTGGGGCTCTCGTTACGGTAAAGTTCCCTGCAAGGATAGTAAATGCGCATTCGGCGCCACTGTCGGTGAACAAGCAAGCGGTCGACGCGGGAACTAAAAGCAAGATATAAATAGAAGAAAAGAATATTCAGTACGAAGAGCGCCACCGTCGTAGCCACTATCAAGCTTGCTATCAAATTGGGAGTTCTTATTTCACGGACACCTTGTAACCAACCTACATTGTAACCAACAGCGTCAACACTCTTCGGCGGGTTCATACCGTACCAGCGATAGCTACAGACACACAGGACGTCAGTGGCTCGTGCATTCGAGTCCGCCCGTCCTGCACTAATAATTAACGGTATGCACGATACGGTGTTTTTAAAATTTTAGGGATACTACACTATAACAGGATCAAATTTTATACTACAGGAAAACCTATTCAGAGATGTAATATTTTTTATTACTAATAGTTATATAGAAATATTGTGTAATATTTCTATATAACTATTAAGGACTTAATATACGGAAGGGAATTTTGTATCTAAATATGTATTTAAAAGGCTAACGATTTATACAAGACAATACCAATCAGGGCTTTTAACTATCTATTTATATTTTTCACTTAATTAATATACATATATGTATAATGTGTATGGTTCTTATATGTAATGTATAATTAAATATTAATATCTCTACGTAGTAGGTATACCCTGTTTTTCTTTATAAGATCAATAATTGAACAATAGGTAAATGTATGACCGCAGGCGTGATGGCTGATGGTCAGCCTAAGACAATTGGTAGAGTTGGATATGTCATATTCGATCCTACTGCCTCTATTTGGCTGGCTACCGGTCAGCTATGACGCCTGCATTCCGTTTTTGATCTTGTACAGAAAAGAGGGTATATAGTTAGGTATCTTGCACCAGGGATCGCTCAGCAGGTACCACCTGAGTTTCAGATTTTTGCCGCCACGCAGCAGTCTAAAGCCGCGTCCGCTGCGCCATGTTTTGACTGAACATTGTTCGAAAACATTAGATAAGGGGCGTGGCTTGAGTGTTTTGTCGAGCAAAACCTCTCGTACATTTTGCCGGAGCTTGTGGAAAACATACCCCGCGTTCGCCTGCGGGAGGGGCGGGGAAGGTTGATCGTTCATTTTATACTCGATTTCAACGGAGGAAGACGTTTCGCCCGGAATATTATATAATTTTGTTTCGCAAATGCCATTGTTTTGGTTTGACTATGGAGTGGAATCCAGATACTATATTGTTATTAATTGCGTTGATACGTGAAAGACCCGTGATTTGGGGTACCTCAAATGAAAATAAAATAAAAAAATCCGGGTCGAGATGTTCCAAAAACATTGAACATGTCGCAGCGGACGGGAAATGTTCGATGTACAATGTTGACTGAACATTGTTTTGTTAAAAAATTGGCGCAGCAGACGCGGCTTTAAGCCGCGTCCGCTGCGCCATGTTTTGACTGAACATTGTTCGAAAACATTAGATAAGGGGCGTGGCTTGAGTGTTTTGTAAGAACAAAACCTCTCAAACATTTTGCCGGAGCTTGTGGAAAGCATCCCCCGTGTTCGCCTGCTGGAGGTGCGGAGAGGGGTGATCGTTCATTTTATGTTTGATTTTGATGGAGAAAGACGTTTCGCCCTGCATTTATTTTTCACGCGTTAAGTGGTTTGGTTTGATAAAGAATCTTTATTTTCTGAAAAGAATTAAAATTAAAAAATACAATTAAACAATAAGCTAGCGGAACGAGAAGTTATCATTTTTTTCTTAATATAAGAAAGTACATTAGGTAATATAAAAAAAACAACTTTCACGTCGGAGCCCATTTTTCAAGTGGGATGTTCACTGAACATTGAACATGTCGCAGCGGACGGGAAATGTTCGATGTTCAAAGTTCACTAAACAATGTTTTGTTCAAAACATGGCGCAGCGGACGCGGCTTTATGCAGCTGTCTATAGGCAGGTGTGTCGCGTACCATCAGGTGAATATTTTGATTCACTCGTATACGTCATTCACTAGGTGGAATAAAAATAACATCTTACTACGTTATTCTTTTGTAGATACATAATTTCTTATGCAGAGAAATATGTCACATCTAGTTTCAAAATATATAGATATGTATATATTTTTATTTTTTTCTAATGTAGAGAAATATGTCACACATTTCTCTAGTAAGCGTTCTATCCAAAGACATTTAACTATTTAGAAATAGACCGGTCTTTGCGAGAAAAAAATTGATCCAAAACTTGATGCACGTGTAATAATTCAGTAGAAATGTGCTCATGTAAATCTTACAATGATAAAATAATATGACTAATTTATATACATTTAATATATTCTATACAGAAGAATATAATATAGGTGGCATTTGTAAAAAGTGATGATAGTTTATGTGTGAAAAAATCCCATAGACTGTTTTATGGCCTATATTAAATTGGTCTTTGGTCCAGTCTTAACCATGCGTGTAACCTCCCTAAGAGCGCATATTGCTTATTTTCCGTCGGATGATATTGTTAGAATAAACTCCTTCAAGTGTTTGGCACCTTAGTTGGGCTAGCCACCATAGTAGAACATACGCCTCGACAGTGTATACCCGAATTGAGTAAGGAGGTAAATATAAATTTCCTAATTATAATTTTGACGAGAACAGGGACGCGTCGCGTGCGCTTCGCACGTTGGCTTCACTCCAGTTTTATATTTAAACGAACTAGCTACCACTGACATTTTATGAAAGCGATTTTGAAACATTCCGAATTGTGACATAGTCATAAAAAGGAAATTTTCGAAACACAGTTGGAGTGATACGAAATAATTTAGAAACTGTGGTCTTGACGTTGCAACTGCAAAGTTTGTACTTACATATAGTAATAATTGTTGCTATCGTAAAAACATAAAAATGTATGAACATAAACATAAAGTTAGGTAGAGCCCATATTAGCTTTGGCACATGGCTGCACGCGATGCAGTTCGATCACTTAACATAAACACCTAAACCTTCCATGATAAATGTGTCATATCAATTAATACTGAAAGATTCGAATCTCAAGCCAAAATATACGTACATGTGCGGGCAGTCACGTCATTTGATCATTACCGGTTACCAGCCCCGGATCTACGATTTTCTCGAACCGGGGCAGAAACTTGATAGTGGCGCCCTAACTTCAGCGTTTGAGAAATTACTTAAAAAAACTCATATCTCAAATCGACATCACAAGTTCACTTGTGATGTGGGCCTGTGTGGCGCCTTTTTCTAACAAGTTGAAGATGAGCCAACCAGGCTTTCGCATGCTAGACGCTTTGTGGAGCGATTTTCTTATTTTGAATCATATTATATTATGATTTTGGCGCCCCCCTGAAACTGGCGCCCGGGGCCGGTGCCCCGGTTTGCCCCCCTATAGATCCGGGCCTGCCGGTTACCCGCGAATCAATTAAAAATTATATTACCGGTAGCTACTCGTACAATCAGCGCCTCTCGGTACTTAGTGTAGATTTCAATAGATGAGATAATGACGCATTAATTGACTCTGAATGCAGCATTACCTAAGTTATCCACTCCACGACATTATGCAGGTAAACTAAAGATCGCGTATCTATATCTATACATATTATAAAACAAAGTCGCTCCCGCTGTCTGTCTGTCCCTATGTATGCTTAGATCTTTAAAACTACGCAACAGATTTTGATCCGGTTTTTCTTAATAGATAGAGTGATTCAAGAGGAAGGTTTATATGTATAATACATGCATAATATAGTAGAGAAACACTGATAATTTTAGAGGTTTCTAAGTGATGTCGTAATTAAACACATTTTTTTGCGCTTACATTGCTAACGCTGGCTGAACCCTACGAGATAGATCAAAGTAATGTACTACAGTATTGTACACCTTAACAAGTTCTACAAAAAAGTCGGCGATGGTATATGTTTATCTCTTAGGGATAACCCACAATAAACATTTTTTATCCTATACTTTTTTATGAGAAATAATTAACTAATAATAAATTGTTGTTAACGTTAACCGTTGGGGAAGAAAGGTTCTCGAGTGGCGACCACGAACCGGAAGACGCAGCGTAGGCAGGCCTCCCACTAGGTGGACAGACGACATTGTGCGCGTCGCAGGTAACCGGTGGATGCAAATAGCCAATTGTCGTTCATTGTGTCGTTCTAAGGGGGAGGCCTATGTTCAGCAGTGGACGTCTTCCGGCTGATGATGATGATGATGATGAAATTGTTGTTAGTATGAATTTGCCTTCCCTTCTTCAATATAACGTAAAGTTTACTAATATTTACACCACTGAAAAAATAGCTATGAACAGTGTTCATACCGCTAGGCTAAGCAACATAAGGCAAGGTCATTACATAGATGGGTGAACCGATTTGTATGAAATTTTGTGTGCATATCAGGTAGGTCTGAGAATAGGTCGTAACGTATATTTTATGCCACTAGGTTAAACAACGTTAGGCAAGGTCATTACATAGATGGGTGACGGCAGCGAGCCCCGTCCCCATGATCATGGTGCCAGGTTTAAGGGGGCTATAATGCGCACTGTGGGGTATTTGGTGCAGATCCCACTGGAGGGCCCAGGTCCCCCCCTCTTATGTAGCGATGCAGCTGCAGAGGTTTAAGTGGGTAAGAATGCCAGATACCATGATTGGCGAGGATATATAGAACGAGAGGAGGGTACAAGAGGGGAAAGGGGGAAAGGGGATTCGAGGAGGGGGTGATGGGGATTGGGGGATTAAATGGAGCAAGGAGGGAGTGAGGGGAGCAAGGTTGGAGAAGAGAAAGGGGAAGGTTTCAGAAAGGGGACGGGGAGAGAGGAAGAGGGGGAGTGTGACGGGACCGAAGCGGGAGGGGGAAAGAGAGAAGAGAGAGAGAGAGAGCATAGAATTAGATTTTTCTTATAAGAGAGAGATGGGGAGAGAAATAAATCAAGGGAGGAGGGAGAAAAGGGGAGCAAAATGTAATAAAGCGCGGGCGGAGCTGCGCGGGTCAGCTAGTGTATTTATAAATATAACTCATATTTGTGATCGTGTTATCGCTGGTCCTTAAATATTTGATGGTTTGTACATCTGACGATGTGCATGTGATTATATGAGTAATGGCGAGTTTGTACAGAACGCTTGATGTAAAGCTAGAGTCGGGCCATATCGGAAGCGGTGCGACCTAATTAGGCCGTCCGTACCAATAATTTTCACAATGCGCTCATGCCAAATGTTCACAAATCCTCTTGCCTTCTCATTTAACTTCAGACAATTAATTAGAGTTAGTTTCCTTTAAGATGCAGAAACAATTGCAGATGCAGATGCAACAACAAGGGCCGACAAGGCAAAACTGATCCTAAGTCCAGATATAACGGTATAAATTAAAAATAATAATTATCACAATTAATTACTAATGTAAACCCAAAATGGAAACCCTAACTTCCGCACTCAGTATTATTACAAAATATACAAAGAGTAAGGCCGTGATGTATAGAAGGTTGGAAACCCTTTTTTTTTCGTCAAAACATCTCCGGGAGCTGTGGGGTTCAACCGGGGTATGTGGGATTCTTACCCACTAAAACCCCCGCGGCTGTCGCATTGGCACATGAGAAGGGACCTCAAGGCTCACTGGTGGGATCTGCACCAGGGGCGCCTTAGTGCCTTGCCTTCGAGCCCACCGCCGGGGGGCGCATTGTAGCCCCCCGAGAACCTGTCACGGTGCTCACGGGGACGGGGGTCGCAACCCCGCCGCCATCCTCCTCGGAGTCGCCGCCGTACTCAATGGACATCCTAGAGTCCACACCCCAACGTCCAGCGACTCCAAAGAGGTTGGAAAGCCCTGGTCTAACCTAAACACCTCCCCAAGGTAGCACCTTTAAGCGAAATTTGAGCAACACTAAATCCTAAAATCCTATGTGACTAGATCCTTCTCCGCCTTTCAATGTTGGAGTTAGTTCAGGCTATGGTATTCATGTAGGTCAATAACGCGGCGTTCAACAGTATCGACATAGAGCCACTAAACTCCATGAACCAACTTATGGAGTTTCATGGAGGTACCAAATCTGTTTTAATTTCCGGTACCCCAATATCAGGCTTGTGTATTTTTAGGATCGTATATTATAGTAATCTGGGACGCGATGAATAAATTCATTATTCATTATTCCATTATTCCAGTAAATCTACGAACAATTTCCTGTATTTCTATCTGCTTATACGACCGGTCGTGGCGATAACACCATTTTAATTAGAACTATTTTAAAAGCAATGGTGTAATGTTAAGCAGGGAGCTTATAATGTCTATAAGATATGCCATATATTTTAAATTAAATGTACTTAACTCAGATAAATTTGCTCTATAATTATGAGAGTAGCTTGTTCGTCTCAAAATAATTCAAATAACTCAATGACAATGAAAAGTTATAGGAACCTACTATTCGATCTTCTTTTTAATACACAAAAACGCATCATAAAGGATATTTTTTTACGATATTTTTTTCTATGATCGGTAAAAAACTTACTAATTTCTTACAACGTCTTACTGATATATCGGTTTTAAACATATTTTTATCTTCGATATATCAACGACGATATTGATATAGTTATTTTGAAAATATTGATACGACATATCGATATTTGTTAGTTATTCCTACATCCCTATTGTCAATCGACAAGAAGGCTTGAATTAAAAATCCTCATACGTAGTACAATTTTGGGCACCACGTACCGAGGTTACCTTCGGCCCGTACTTATGAACCGTTAGTTGCAAGTCGGTGCTCCGCACGTCCGTCGGTCGGCGGGAACTAGTGTTGCGACACACAATAGTCGCGGAGATGGATGATGGTCCCTCAGTGCGTTGAGACAGTCACGGTGTTAGTTGTAAATTATGAAAGACCCACATCGACCTACGCAAATCTCTATATCTTTTGCGTTGTAGTATACTAGATTTAAACAAACCAAAATATTATAATAAATATATAAAATAGCCTTAATGTATAGGTATGTATCCTAATTATTGGTTCATAGTACTTACTCACCGATTTTTACTGCGTGAATGTACTTACTTGTAGATGTTGTTATTGGAAAATGTTCTGTCTTGTAAAAACTTACAAATAATCGATTAGAATTTTTGAATCAGACGAGCTATGCAAATTAATATACTAATAGTAGCAGTATATATTAGTATTGATATCAACGGACGAACGAACGAAACGGAATTTAATTTAATTTCATGTGATATCTAGATTACCTTAGCATTTTTTTTTAAAATCCCTAACATCCACCAATGACCAACATAGATCGGTACATACATTTTCTCACGAGTGACTTTGGAGTGAAAGTTAACGTTGGCAGTGAGCGGGCCTTTTTGGCATTGCCAAATATCACAGATTAGAACGGGCCAGCTCGCCTAGTAACAGGTGTAGATTGTTTCGAAATTCGCTGACCATTCTAACGCCGCAGAATTAAAAAAGAAAGTAGCTCGTTGTTGCTCTAAAACTACTGAAACTATTTTGCTAAGTAGTAAGGATTTCAATTTAAGATTTGAATTTTGAATATCCTGAGAGTATTTTTAGTTTCAGAAAAATAACGAGTATGTATTAGTTGCTGGATGAATTATAAACTATTTTGATTAATTTAGATTGCTAGTAAGTGTAGAGAGTCCGTGACAACACCAATAATTTGAAATTTAAAAATGTAGGCTTCAATAAATTCTCATCACAATAGCCTAAGCCGTCTAAATAGCCCTAGAAGTGCCTAAATAGTTAATAATATTTATAGGTTCAAAGCTCATTTATGTTGTCTTTGGATTAGGAACGAAACTACACACATCAAAAGTGTCTAGGGATCAACATATATTTTTGCAATAACTTTTCTCCTGATTGATATTAATTAAAATTTTCTTTAAGGATTCATCAAATAAAGTGTTTTCGTTTGTCACAGTAACGATAAACCAAGTCACCTTTGCATTAATAAAGAAATTTGCCATTTTCCTAATAACAGGATTTTTGACATTTGAACCACTAACACAAAAGTTCGAAAAAAAGACTGAAATAACAGTTTTCTTTAAAATTTTATTGGGTAACTTAAACAATTAATAATCCGTGTTTCTACCGCGAACACTAACAACACAAGAACATCGGTTTGGCATACTCAAAATGAGTTCATCCAAATCACGCTGTGGAATGGCCGCCCATGTTCGTTGCAACAACAAAAAAAGGTCTTCTTGCGACTGGATACCCTCCATATTCGGCAGAGCTCTTCTCTGTAGCATATCCCATGCATGCTCAATCGGGTTCAAGTCTGGCGACTGAGCAGGCCAGGGCAGGACATTGATGTTAGCTGCGGCGAGAGTCTGTCTTACAACTCTTGCGGTGTGCGGTCGTGCATTATCATGCATTAACTGAAATAAGGGACCGATTTGCACTTGTAGAGGAACGATGACGTCTGATACAATCGTCTCAGCATAAATTTGAGCGTTGAGGTTGCCTCTGATCCAAATCAACTCAGTTCTTCCGCCGATCCAAATACCCGCCCATACCATGATGGTTCCACCACTATAAGGATGGACTTCCTGGCAGGATTTTAATCGCTGTTGGCGTCCAGGGGTTCTCCAGTGTCGTATACGTCTTGTATCCGGTCTCATACCAAAACGAGACTCATCAGAAAAGCACACGAAACGCCATTGTTCTTCTGCCCATTTTTTTGCCCAAAAATGCTTGATCCCTAGACACTTTTGATGTGTGTATTTATTTGGGGCATAATTGATTCAGTGCATAAAACCGATACATAGAATTAATTATACATCAGAAAATGAGCTTGTCTATAACTTTTCCATTGGTATTATATGAGCACATATCTACCTACATGAACATAGTCATAGAAGATGCTCTGATCAGCTGAGCCTTTATGAAATAAACGAAAGGCGAAAAACCTTAAAAGACTTCATTGTATGAACGTACACGTACAAATTATTTTGTCGCGTGCTTATTTATCTGGTACAATTATTCGTTGGAAAGCTCCTTCGTGACTAACGAGCGCCAAGTTTATAATGGTGACGCAAAACGTCACTGGTTCGTTATATCATAACTGTTCAGGCAGGCCACGTCAGGCAGAGCGATGCCGCGCTCTGCCGCAGCCAGCCACAATGAACATTAGCACGAAAGAATTTCGCGTGTCTTCCCCTCCTGTTCGGGCTTACTAAATTTGTACGATCGTCTCGTTCCCACGCGTTTCACCTCCAATATGCTATTCGGCTCCAGACAGGGCCGAACTTGCTGGGCAGGTTTCTAAAAATAGCGGCATCGCCCAATTTTTTGAGAATAGCTTAGTTTTAGCGAATTCAACTTAAATGTTGAGAAGGACCGCTCAATGCGATTGACGATGTGATAGTGAATGTCTATTAACATTTCTATGACGTAATAAAACATGCACACGATTGATGATATGAGTTTTCGGTTAATGATGTACGAAACGATGGTCAGTGCCGATATGCGCCGTTATTATATTTTCAAACACGTTTTCCTGTAGTTTTACATTATACTAAAACCGTTATGCTTTATACAACGATAATAATGTCCGTTGGAATGTCGTGAAACTATACCCGTAATATGTTGCTAAGCTGCTGCAAAAATACATATATTTCATACTGATAATTACTCTATAGGCAGTTATATCAATTTAAATAGTTTTAAGGATATTTTCCCTAACGATTTCTTTTGACCGGATTGTCCGTATTGAAACAAAATAATATTTAATTAATCATTATTTATGAAACGCGTTAGAGTTATGGACAGTACAAGAAAATTTAATTCGGTACTTTAATTTAAAGTAATGCCTTTTTGATATGGTCTTTAATTACTCAGTTGTAAAAAATAGCACAAACTGAATAGAACTAGATCAAGCCGGGTCTATAGCTATCCTATCGGTACACTTTATTCAACATTGTTAGAATAACCATAATGTTGAATCTGCAAGTATTGCGCGACAGTTAAAGGTCACTAAGCTTTGTATTTAACGAGAAGCCGGGTGAAAGCTTTTGATCAAGATAGCTTGCCAAAATTCTATACAACCGGTATTATAAAGCCCCTAGTACATAACGCATCACAAGTTTCCAATAGATACTCTGCGACTGGTGTCGTCTGGTGATTACGGTATGGGTAGCCCATGATATCATCAACCATAGATATTTGATATCCCTACTAATGCACGGCAACAATTGTGACCCATGTAATTAAAATAATTTTTCATATATAATTACGGTACAATATCCCTTCCGTATTATTTACTTTTGTGCAGTAATACTTGTGCATTTTCAAAATGCATGACGGCATTTTACATGATTTTTAAGGTTGTGCCGATTTCAACCTATGACGTCATATCCCAAGTATTATTTTTACCTTTTTTTTTTTTGACGCGGGGGAAATCTTCGAAAGATCCCCGGGAGCTGTGGGGCTCGACCGGGGTATGTGGGATTCTTACCCACTAAAACCCCCGCGGCTGTCGCATCGGCTCATGAGAGGGGGGATCCCAGGGCTCTCCGGTGGGATCTGCACCAGGGGCCCCTCAGTGCCTTGCCTTTGAGCCCGCCGCCGGGGGGCGCATTGCAGCCCCCCGGGAACCTGTCACGGTGCTCACGGGAACGGGGGTCGCAACCCCGCCGCCGTCCTCCTCGGAGTCGCCGCCGTACTCAATGGACGCTCAAAGGGCCCACACCCCGAGCGTCCAGCGACTCCGAAGGAAGTATTATTTTTTCCTAACTCAACCTATTTTTGTTCCTTACTCATCCTACCTAATTTATTTGATTTTTTTATTCCTTAGGTATTCATCCTCTGCGTATTCCTTACTCAACCCAATGCAAATATTTCATTAATTCCAATATTTGTTAGTACGGTCATACAAAATTTTTTAATCAATACATTAAAAAAAAAAAATACACTTTTTTGACTCTTCGATTAAAACGGATTTGACATCAAGAACAAAGGCGAATTCATCACTCATTTTCGTTTTGCCATGATATAGTTATTATGGGTGAGTCGCTGGAGGACCCTAATACTATGCTCAAAGATCTTAGTAGCATTTCCTAACAGGTGAGTCTTTATATGAACATGGACAAGGCAAATATCGGGTATACTTTTTGAGAATATCTTTGCTATATTTTGCAGTAGGATGAAGAAAGAACACATTTCGGTTGAGTTAGGAAATAAATTTAAAATTATCTAATAGGTTAAGTTAGAAGTACCAGTCTCTCTTCGGAGTCGCTGGACGCTCGGGGTGTGGGCCCTTTGAGCGTCCATTGAGTACGGCGGCGACTCCGAGGAGGACGGCGGCGGGGTTGCGACCCCCGTCCCCGTGAGCACCGTGATGGCACCCGGGGGACTACAATGCGTCCCCCGGTGGCAGGCTCAAAGGCAAGCCACTGAGGGGCACCTGGTGCAGATCCCAACGGAGGCCCCAGGTTCGCCCCTCTTTATGTGCCGATGCGACAGCCGCGGGGGTTTTAGTGGGTAAGAATCCCACATACCCTAGTCGAGCCCCACAGCTCCCGGGGATCTTTGGAAGATTTCCCCCGCGTCAAAAAAAAAAGGAGTACCAGTCTGGGATGAGCAAAGAACATGTTAGTTACATTTTACCTACTACGGATTTACTGCTGCAATTCACCCAATTGGGTGAATTTCGTGTCTTCTATTGTATAAAATGTCATTGGGTTTAGCTATATCAAGCAGGCCTTTAGCAACTTGTGATACACAGCCGTCCCTACTAAAGTTCCAGAACAAGACATTATAAAAATAAAAACATTTTAAATTGGATTATAATATGCGCTTCATTACTTTCATTCCTGAAGCGTATTAGCTAGCTGTAAACTCTTTGGACGGCCAACCATGACCAAATTAAGACAAGCCAAAGTTGAGAGTTCTGCGAGCCACCTTCGATTTCTACTCTGCCCTGCCCTTTTGGGCCCTGCCTTACCGACTCCCATCCGCATTGGACCCGGGAAGTCTTCGTGCTCTAAGGCATCTAATAAATATTTATGAATCAAATAATGAAATTTAGAATAAGATATTTATTCAACTTGAAGTTTTCAGATTTTTCAATTACGAGCACATATTAATGCGTATTTTAATTATCTTTATTTATTTGACAGCATTAGGACTATTAATACGGTTCAAAGATAATTTGATAGTTGCGTAGGCATATTATTTATGTTGAATTCAATGTGTGTGAAATCTTAATTTGAATACGTTCATAAATTATGTAATTTTGGTTTTGGTTACCTTTTTTATTCTTACCAGTAATTATATGAATTCCAGTATGTAGGCCACTTTAGCTGGTGAATTTATCAAGGGACTTAATAACTCTTATAGACGAGCGGTAGAATATTACAGTTATGGATAGAAGGGTTGTTTCGACAAGGGTTTAGTAATTTAGTTTTAAAAAATACTCTTTTTTGAAATAAAGGACGCCGTTGGCCGCAAATCAACCTTCAGTCCACCACAGTCGACGATTACCAAGGTAGCCCAATTTCGGACGCGGTCAGTAGGTACATAGATGGGTTGCACGCTTCTATGGTTGTAAGTTGTGTATTAGACGAACCTGTTGGCCTAGTGGTTAGACACCCTGGCCTACCCAATATGTCGTGGAGTGGTTTCCCACCAAGGGTTATGCCCAGTTTAAAATTTTAAAGTTTCTCCAAATTCACAGAGGAGCTGGGACGACATAAACTGCAAGTTGACATAAGACAATCTTTTGAGCTGTAGTACAGGTTCGGCGCGTGCTAGGCTTTTGGTCGTGGGCGCGCGTGAGGCCGGCCACTGGCTTCACGCGTACCCTTCGTCAAATACAGGAACATTTTTTAAGCCTGATTCGCTCCGAATCGCAAATTGTCTACGCCTTGGGGTTCCGATCTGCGCTCCTCATAAATGTCCCTGTGGCAGTGATGTCGACAAGCTAGGACATCACGGACTGTCATGCCAAAAAAGTGCAGGCCGCTTCTCGAGACATGCCGCACTTAACGATATTATACACCGGTCCCTTGCCACCGTCAACGTGCCAAGTCTACTTGAGCCGACTGGTATTGCAAGAGACGATGGCAAGAGACCGGACGGTATGAGTTTGATTCCATGGAAGATGGGTCGGGTGCTGGTATGGGATGCAACCTGTTCCGACACGCTGGCCCCTTCCCATCTACTTGAAACCAACAGCTGAGCTGGTGAAGCGGCTGAAAAAGTTAAAGCATGCAAATACAGGGCAATCTAGGCTCCGAAAATGATTTTGTCCCATTCGGTGTCGAGATCCATGGTCCGTGGGGTTCTACTAGCAAAAAGGTTAGTCGACATCACAGGAGACCGAAGAGCTGGCAGCTACCTCGGACAAAGAATTAGTCTAGCTATTCAAAGGGGGAATGCTGCCAGTATCTTCGGAACCTTGCCTAAAAGGACTCCTTTTAACAATATATTTTATTTATTATATTATATTTTTAAGGTTTTTAGTTGTAGATTCTTTAGTGGACTTAAATTTCATTATACATACATAATACATGTTAATATTTCGAATCGTCTCTTTAAGACCTTTAATTTGATACCCGTATTTATGTTTCTGGAAGTAAAAAAATAGAAAATGGTGACTGACGGCCGTCATATTAAATTCTTTGAAAAAATATATTGCCTTTGTTACTGCCACAACTGAAATGAATATAAAGACATATTATAAGAAACGTTTCAACGAGAAACCGTCTTGAATAATAACACAGAACTGAAACAACGTTTCTTGTCAGTTCTATGTAATTTTCCAACCTGGAATGCTTGGAATATACCTTGTTATTTAGATTTCTGTGAATTCACATAAGTACTTAATTGATTTAGGTTCTTTGAATGTTGTTTGTTATACATTTCTGTTAATTTATAAACGTAAGTGCTAAAGTGACAAAATAAATAAGCAATAAAGGTACTTACCTACAAATCTTTGTTATTATAGTGCTAGCATTTTTTTTACTAGTGATGAGTAAGCGTCATGCCTACTCATGTGCATTTTCATTAAAGGCAGGTACAGCATGGATGAATAAAATAAAGATTACAATCGTCTTCTTCATCTAATAGTTATGGCCAACTTAGTGTCAGTTGTGCCCAAACATCGAACAATTGAACGTTTAACTGAAAATTGATAACAACTAGTAGGTGCCTACAACTAGTAGTACAACTACTACCTAATGACTGCCCAAACCAAATCTGTATATATAAAAGAAGAAACTGACTGACTGACTGACTGACTGACATATCAACGCACAGCCTAAGCGGCTTGGGTTAGAGACTTGAAATTTTTACAGTAGGTACCTTTTATAACGTAGACATCCACTAAGGAAGGATTTTTGGAAATACCACCCTTAAGGGGGTAAAATAGGGGATGAAAATTTGTATGAAAATCCGTCATTTTTGAAGTTAAATTAATGAAAATTAGTATTTGGCCTTTAAGTTAAAAATAAAAAATATATATTTCAGGATTTTTGGATATTCCACCTCTAAGAGGGTAAAATTGGGGATGAAAGTTTGTATGAAAATAAGTAATTTTTTAACTTAAATTCATGTAATTTAGTAATTGGCATGTTAGTTAAAAAATTAAAAAATATATTTCTGGATTTTTGGAAATTCCACCCCCTAAGGGGGTTAAATAGAGCATGAAAGTTTGTATGAAAATCAGTCATTTTTGAACTTAAATTCTTGTAATTTAGTAATTGGCCTGTTAGTTAAAAATAAAGAATACATATTAAAGGATTTTTGGAAATTCCACCCCTTACGGGGTAACATGGGGGATAAAATTTTGTATGAAAATCAGTCATTTATGAACTTAAATTCATGTTATTTAGTAATTGGCCTGTTAGTTAAAAATAAAGAATACATATTAAAGGATTTTTGAAAATTCTACCCCTAAGGGGGTAAAATAGGGGATGAAAGTTTGTATGAAAATTAGAGATTTTCGAAGTTAAACGCATATAAATTGGTATTTGGTGTTTCAGTAAAAAAAAAATATTTCAGGGTATTAGGAAATTCCACCCCTAAGGTGGGTAAAAGGATGACAACATCATCAATATATATAAAAGGAGATGTCCTGACTGATTGACTGATTGACTGACTGACAGACAACGCACAGCCTAAACCGCTGGTCCTAGAGACTTGAAATTTGGCAGGGGTATTCTTCACAATACGTAGACGCATACTAAGAACGGAATTATCAAAATTCACATCCTAAAGGGTCCAAATAGGGGGTTTTATGTTTTATAAAAAAGTGTTATATTTAATGAACGGTTGGTACTAGAGGCTTGAATTTTCACACGCAGACGCCTCAATGAAAATAAACAATTACGTATTTTTGCATTTCTCCAAATTTTCTAAGTAGGAGTTACAGGACCTTAATTTTTGTAAGAAATAAATATTTTACCATTTCTTAACACATTTCACTGTCTTCCGATACAATATGATAGACAGGATTAGGACGAAGTCAGGTTTAAGAAATTATGAGTGTTTTAAGGTCAAAATGGGACCCCTAAGTTAAAAATCTTGCGTGTGGTGTCTTTTAAAAGGTAATTGAAAACAGTTTTTTTATGATATAAGCGGTAGGTATGAGTTATATCATGGGTTTTAAAACTAAAATACGACATCGATGTTTCAAATTTGAATTTGATATGATTTTTAAAGTGATTATATTGTTTATTTAAACTATTCTGCTAACTGCTGCGTTAGCTCGAGTGTGGCTACTAAATGCACACAAGGTTTCAATTCAATACGAGGCTGTCGAGAGTGTTCACAAACGCGTGTATCCTGCACCACGCGCACCCACGTCAAGCTGCCACCTAAAAAAAAAAAAGCTGCCGCCTCGCTCCTCAGCCATAAGCCCGGACAAATAACGGGCAACCTTCGGAGTTGTCGGTTGGACGTTTGGGTTGTGGGCCCTAGATGTCCATTGAGTACGTGGCGTTTTAGTAGGTTAGATACTCCGGTTCGGAGTTAGGTACCGAATCAAACCAAAAAAAAAACCGGTCAAATGCGAGTCTGACTCGCGCATCGAGGGTTTCATACCTTCTTTTCACGTATTAAAGTTATTTTAATCTATACATATAAAATTACTTGTCCTGACTGACTGACTGACTGATTCATCAACGCACAGACCAAACCGCTGGACCTAGAAAGCTGAAATTTGAACAGTGGGTTCTTCTTATAACGTAAGCATCCACTAAGAAAGGATTTTTGAAAATTCGACTCCTAAAGGGGTTAAATGGGTTGTTTTCTTTTGTATGAAACTTTTTATTGTATGATTCGATTGACTTGAAATTTACTGGAAAGATTCTTTGAATAAAATAAATAAATACGTGTTTCGGGATTTATAAAAAACAACCATTGGGGGTGCGCTAGGGGTTGTTAAACTTTGTATGGGAAATACTTATTACTTAATTCAATTGATTTGAAAGTTGGTGAAAGTACCCTTAAAATAAAAAGATTGAACACGTATCATTCATTTTTCAAAAAATCTACCCCTAAAGTGGGATAAGAGGGATTTTTTTTAATCTATATTATTAAAAGAACAGGCTTTTTTTTCTAGAAATCACCATACAGTCAAAACCATTTAAAGTAGAATCATGAAATTTAGAATCAACATTATTCAATAGTTTAGGTGAACAATAAGATCGAACTCGACATTTCACATCTAAATGGGTCAAATGTCAAATGGGCTCCCAAAGTGTGTATAAATTAAAAAAAAATCATCACACAGACACGAAACTTTGTCAGTATACTGAGCAAAAGAAATAAAGAAACACGTATTTCATAACTTTTTAAAAAAACGACCATTAAAGGGGTATTAGCATGGTTTTTGAGTATGACTCAAAAACCATGCATGCGCATAAAAAAATTCATGCTGCATTGATGAAACTTTGCGAATACATTTATCACCGCAAATGCAAATCCATGTGCCATTAATATTGTTTTGATTATCAACCCCTTCTTCTTCTTGCGGTGCCTCTTCACTACTGAAGTTTGGCCGTCAGCTCATTAAACCTAAATCGGTCCCTTGCCAAGCGAAATAGATGTTCCACCCCTAAGAGGTTCTAATTGGGGTCCAAAAACTACAGCCAATACTTAATTTATGTATTGCACACAAGAATCTAACATACCTATTCCGGCAAAAACAACCCCTAAGTTAATTTCATGGGGTTGAAAATTTGCACAAAGAAGGATTTCTATTTAATGCTATAATGCAGGTAGAGTAACGCAACTCGGTAAATAAACTCAACACAACAATAGAAGAAACAAATTTTTGGATGTTTTTCTAAACCCTTTTTTTTTGACGCGGGTGAAATCTTCCAAAGATCCCCGGGAGCTGTGGGACTCAACCGGGGTGTGTAGGATTCTTACCCACTAAAACCCCAGTGGATGTCGCATCGGCACATGAGAGGGGGGACCCCAGGGCTCTCCAGTGGGATCTGCACCAGGGGCCCCTCAGTGCCTTGCCTTTGAGCCCGCCGCCGGGGGGCGCATTGTAGCCCCCCCGGGAACCTGACACGGTACTCACGGGGACGGGAGTCGCAACCCCGCCGCCGTCCTCCTCGGTGTCGCCGCCGTACTCAATGGACGTTCAAAGGGCCAACACCCCGAACGTCCAGCGACTTCTAAGTTGATGATCCAGCTTGGCTCAACTCAATCCACTTTATTCCAACTTGACCCACTTCAAACCACCTTGACTTATCTCGATCCACCTCGGTCTATCTCGATCCATATCAATCATCCTTGATCCAACTCGAACCAGTTCAATGCAGTTTGATAGTCCAGCTTGACTCATCTCAGTTCACTTTGTATCACCTTGACCCACGTCGACCCACCCAGAGTTAACTATATCGATCCACCTCGGTGCATTTCGATTCACATCGATCCACCTCGATTTACCTCGCTTTAGCTCGATCCAGCTTGATCCTGCTTGATCCAGTTTGATCCAGCTCAAACCAGTTTTATTCAGTTCAATCCGGTATTATCCGGTCCAATCGAGTTTGATACAGTTTGATGATCCAGCTTGACGCAACTCAATCCATTTTATTCCAACTTGACCCACTTCATACCACCTTGACTTATCTCGATCCCCTCGGTTCATCTAGATTCACATCGATCCACCTCGAACCAGTTCGATACAGATTGATAATCTGGCTTGACTCATTTTGATACATTTTGTTTCATATTGACCCATTTCGACCCACCTTGACTTATTTTGATCCACGTCGGTCTATCTCGATCCACAATCCACATTGATCTACATCGATTTACCTCGGTCCAGCTCGCTTTAGCTACATCCAACTCAAACCAGCTTGATCCTGCTTGATCCAGTTTGATCCGGCTCAAACCAGTTTTATTCAGCTCAATCCAGTTTTATTCCGTTTAATCAAGTTTGATGTAGTTTGATGATCCAGCTTGGCTCATTTGGATCCACTTTATTCCAACTAGACCCATTTCAAACCACGTTGACTTATATCGATCCACCTCGGTCCATCTCGATCCACATTGATCCACCTCGATCCAGCTCGATTTACTTCGATCCAGCTCACTTTAGCACGATTCACCTTAATCCTGCTTAATCCAGTTTGATCCAGCTCAAACCAGTTTTATTCAGCACAATCCGGTTCAATCAAGTTCGATGCAGTATAATGATCCAGCTTGGATCATACCGATCCACTTTATTCCAACTTGACCCATTTCAAACCACCTTGACTTATATCGATCCACCTGATCCTTGTCTGATCCTGATCGTTGTCTGGTTTCCATAGTACAGGCTCTGCCTAGTTTGGGATCAGATGACCGTGTGTGAATTGTCCCAGGATATTATTATTATTATTACCTCGGTCCATCTCGATCCACCTCGATTTACTTTGATCCAGCTCGCTTTTGCTCGGTTCACCTTGATCCTGCTTGATCCGGTTTTATCCAGCTCAAACCAGTTTTATTCAGCTGAATCCGGTATTATCCGGTTCAATGCAATTTCATGATCGAGTTTGGCTTAACTCAATCCACTTTATTCCATCTTAACCCACTTCAAACCACCTTAGCATATCGATCCATCTCGGTCCATCTTGATCCACATCGATCCACTTCGATTTACCTCGATTCATCTTGATCCTGCATGATCCAGTTTAATCTAGCTCAAACCAGTTGTTATTCAATTCAGTTCTATCGAGTTTGATGCAGTTTGATAATCCGGCTTGACTCATCTCGAACCAGTTTATTTCACTTTGAGCTACTTTGACCCACCTTTACTTATCTCGATCTACTTCGGTCCATCTTGATCCACATCGATCCACCTGGATTTACCGAGGTAAATACCGCTTTAGCACGATGATCCGGCTCAACCCAGGCAAAATAATTTTCAAAATCGGATCAGTGGTTCTGAAGATTACCCTTAGATTACACATACTTACAAACACACAAACATACAAAAATACAAATTTAAACTCTTTACAATATTTACTTAATATTTATTTTCTCTTTATTTTATATTTTTAGTTAGATATATAGATATAGATAGATAGTATAGAAGTAGGGAGGAAGTAGGATTTCTTATCAATTGTAAAACAAAGTCATGGTATTATTTTCAACAATGACGAAATTCCATTCTAAATTTCATTCCCTATTTCAACCCCTTCAATCTTTTTGTTCGGGATAAAAGGTAGCCTATGTCCTTTCTTAAGGTCTAATCTGTCTCTGTACCAAATTTCATCGAAATCGGTTCAGTAGATTAGGCGTTAAAGCGTAGCAGACAGACAGACAGAGTTACAAAAACACAGGCTATGTCATCAAGTATGTATATTTGACGATGACACATAATAGGTCCAGGTTTAATAAAAGTGTAAACAATGTTTTTAAAAACCTTCATCCTTGATTTAAAACGCGTTTTACTTACAAAACTAACGCGGGCGAAGCCGCGGGCTACAGCTAGTTTACAATAAACTTCTTATACGTAAATATACTGGTAGTACTACTACTCCTATTTTATATTTTTATCCCGATTATAATGTGGGTGTCTTCAAGGCAAGAGTGAATAGGTTCGGCTAGTGCAGGGGTGGCGAACCTTTAGACGTGCCCTCAAATCATTTTTGCTACGTGATTTTTAGAAAATAAATTCCTAATTACTCCCTAATAGTTAAGAAATCAGTTTTTGTTTTCAAAAAATAAGATACTGTCTTGTTTTGAGAAAATTTTCATTGTTCTCACTTTGTGTCGCGTGCCATCAATGGCACGCGTGCCATTGGTTCGCCATCCCTGGACTAGTGTGTTTCACCATCCTCGATTGCGTCACTGCTTTCCATCAGGTGGGACTGCAGTCAAGCAATAGCTTATATTAAAAAAAAATTGTTAGGTACATGTATGATCATGAAGTGCGTACACTTGTATCTGTAGGTACTTCATTACACAAAATTTACTGTTTCTAAATGGTAGTAATTGTGTTTGAAAGTGATTTAAATTGAACAGCAAGACGAATCTGTGATGTGAGTGTATGCAATATTCGTTTGATGTGGTTCACGCTTGTTTGGTATCACATCCATTGGTATGCGAAAAACTCTCATGTTGGAACGTAACGGATATAAAGAGGATAATTAATACACTTTCTGAAAGTGAGCTTGAAAACTGCTTTCCTTTATCTCAAGTTTTTGAAAACCAGTAACATAGTTACAGGGAAAAATCGGGTCTGAGCGGCAGAGGGCGGCTGTTCGTTGTCATAAATCAGGGTTGCCAACTTTAGTAGCCCAATAGACGAGGAATTCATCCAAATACGGTCATCCGGTCCCAAATTAGGCAGTGCCTGTACTATGGACCAATACTACAATATAAGTACTTTAAATACACAATTATATAGATAAATAGCACCCAGGTACAAATAAACCCAGAAATCGATCCCACGAGTTATTAGGTGGCTGCTAGTGTCTCTAATCACTAGACTAACGAGCCAGTGAGAAATATAAGCAATTTTTATTAATAAGACAGATAGTTTCCTTGAGTTATTCGCTTCACTGCCCTTGAGCTACTGGGCAGCTCTCGTCTAAAAGCGCTTTCATGACTCCTTATAGCCAGAAAAAATAATAATACAATATACCGTGTGATATAAATGGTAGTGGTTGAATTGAATAACACAAGAGTGATCGGACATTGACACAGGACAGGTTGCCCGGCAGAGCCAATAACACCGTAAATGTCACGTGTAATTCATAGTGATCACATATCAGCCTGCTCTCCATTCAGTTTTCAATTTCATGTAATTCCGTTTGATCGACGTCAACGGCTTTTTGATATTTCAATAAGCGATTCAATTATTTCGTTGATAAACCATCAGCGATCCGCGTTTTGATGGGCAATTATTTTTACACACGAGGAGTTCGATTATTTTTAGTAGGTATGTGTTTATTGTGTATGTTTAATTTTCCTATTGAGTCCCATTAGAACTTCGATCATATAAATAGTCTAAGTATTAGAAATTTTGATTTGGACACGGCACTGTTCATTATCGGACTTGGCTAACCACGAAAAAAACACGATGCATTGGATATGTCCATAATATTATAGGATAAATAAATGAACCATCAGACATTGAGGTATTATGTACTTACGTACCCATCGGACTTCTTTTTTTTTTTGACGCGGGGGAAATTTTCCAAAGTTCCCCGGGAGCTGTGGGGCTCGACCGGGGTATGTGGGATCCTTACCCACTAAAACCCCCGCGGCTGTCGCATCGGCACATGAGAGGGGGACCCCAGGGCTCTCCGGTGGGATCTGCACCAGGGGCCCCTCAGTGCCTTGCCTTTGAGCCCGCCGCCGGGGGGCGCATTATAGCCCCCGGGAACCTGACACGGTACTCACGGGGACGGGGGTCGCAACCCCGCCTCCGTCCTCCTCGGAGTCGCCGCGGTACTCAATGGACGTTCAAAGGGCCCACACCCCGACCCATCGGACTACTTTGACCCCTAAAACTTACATCTAAAAATATATGTTAATTTAGTTTTCACACCACCTGCTCGATAATATTGCATTATGTGTCATAAAAAGATGACATAAAGTACCTCATTATATCCCTAAACTCCCTTGGGTAATAGTGTGTTTGAATTTCGAACGTCAAACAAAAATTCCTCAACACTTTTACCACAGGTCCTATAATACTAATCTAAGCAGAGCCTATTCGAAAAAAAAATATTTGAAAATCGAACCGGGCGCGACGCGTCAACCCAATGTTCTTGTTCTAGAAAAGAAAAAGAAATAGATGTTAACGCTGCAAATCACTATGTTGATATTATTTACAGTCTCTTTGGTGTAGTGGTTAGACTCCCTGGCCGCTACCCGATGGGTCGTGGGTTCGATTCCTACCAAGTGTCTGGGTGATATTTAACTATTTAATTAATATCAGTTGTCTGAACTTCTCTGGTTTCCATAATACAGGTTCTGTCTAGTTTGGGAACAGATGACCGTGTGTGGATTGTCCCAAGATATTATTATTGTTTTAATTCTAACAATATTTGTATTTCATTACCTCGCAGTAGGTGTGAAAAGTAGTGTATTCACCTCGGGGATAAAGGTGTCTTTGTCTTGGGCAAGCTTAAATCCCTCGCTGTACTCAGGATTCTAGCATTAACTACCTCGCTATGCTCGGGAGTTAACTCTATACTCCCTCGCTGCGCTCGGGAGTTGCTAGAATCCTTCGTTATGCTCGCGATTTAATTTAACGCCCGCGACATAAGACACTACTTTATCCCCTTGGTGCATAAACTACTATTAGTTCATAATTAGTCCTTAATATTTAGCTGTTAATAGGGATTAAAATTTCGAAAAGAAACTGCTTCTTAAGTAAACAAAATTGTATTGAGTAATTTGAAAATATGCCCATTATACCTACCGGCCTTCTTCACATTTTTTTTTTAAATTTGATATATTTCAGATTTATTAAACACAACTTTGTACGGGGGTTCCCGTACTATAGACTCTATAGTACGGGAACCCCCGTACAAAGTTGTACGAAATAAAAAAAAAGATAAGAAACTGATATCACCATAAATTTAGGATTTTTCACTACGGATATGACTGATAAACTGATAGAATTCTGTATTATAAATCTGCTGATATACTAATGAATTACTAATATATAAATAACTAGCGACCCGCCCCGGCTTCGCACGGGTGTAATTGAGAAAAAAAAAGAAGTGAATAATTTAAAGCTACTGCCTTTGATTATAGAATTTCTTGGAATTATTTATCAGTTTGTAACGCAATATGAACAAATTTTGTATAGAAGAGACGCGTGAAAGGGCTACGTATAGCTAGCTGCCTGTCCATGGGCAAAGTACTCAACGCCTAGGTTTAAGCCTGCAACGTTGAATCTCTGAGCTTGCGATTTGTTAATTGTATTTATAATTTTAGAAACTGCAGACGTGTACGGGTGCACAATTTGGGTGGATTAAGGACACCATTTCTTTGAAACCAATTTATGGAAGCAATACGGGCTTCCTTGTTCGGTTTCATCGTTAAGACGTAAACGGGGGTCAACCGGGGAATTCTTACCCACTAAAACCCCCGCGGCTATCACGTCGGCACATTAGAGGGCGGACCTGGGCTATCTGTCGGGATCTGCACCAGCTGATACCACTCAGTGCCTTGACTTTTAACCCGCCGCCGGAAAGGCACATTATAGTTCCTCAAAAACCTGTCATGGTGCTCACGGTTACAGAGATCACGGGGAAGCCTTTAATGGGATTTACGGGACCCTGTTGGTGATCAACCGGGTATGTAGGTTTCTTGTAAACTAAAGCCCCAACGGCCGTGCAATCAGCACATAAGAACCCCTTCTTGGGCTATCCGGTGGGATCTGCATCATTATACCCTCAGTGGCTTGCCTTTGACCCCGCCACCGGGGAGCACAATAAAGCCACCTGGGAACTTTTCACCGTGCTCACGGTTACAGTGGTCACGGGGGAAGCCTTCAATAGGTCCCCGGGACCCTATTGGTGGTCAACCGGGTTATGTAGGATTCTTATACACTAAACCCCCAATGGCTGTTAAATTAGTACATAAGTAGGAGACCTGGGCCATCCAGTGGGATCTGCACCAAGATCCCTCAATGGCTTGCCTTTGAGCCCGCCACCGGGGGGCACAATAAAGCCACCCGGGAAACTATCATCGTGCTCAAAGATACGGGGATCGTGGGGGAAACCTCCAATAGGCCCCAGGATCCTGCGGGCGATCGACTGAAGTATGTGTCCCCCACGGCTGTCCACACAAAAGAGTGTGCACCGTGTACCCCTCAGTGCAAGGCAAGGGCCTTTGAAGCCGCTGCCGGGGGCGCATTATAGCCCTCCGGGAACCTGTCACCGTTGTCACAGTTTAAGGGAGTAGCGGGGGAAACATCCAATATGTACCCGGGATCCCGTGGGGAAGTCAAACTGGGTATTTGGGATTCTTACCCACTAAAACTCCCGTGGCTATCACATCGGCACATGAGAGGGAATCCTGGGTTCTCGGGTGGGATCTGCACCAGGTGTCCCTGACTGACTGACGCGGACGGTCCCGGTCAATCCCGCTCAGTCCCGCTCAGTCCCGGTCAGTCCCGCTCAGTCCCGGTCAGTCCCGCTCAATCCCTCTCAGTCCCGCTTAGTCCCGGTCAGTCCCGGTCAGTCCTGGTCAGTCCTGCTCAGTCCCGGTCAGTCCCGCTCAGTCCCACTCAGTCCCGGTCAGTCCCTTTCAGTCCCGCTCAATCCCGGTCAGTCCCGCTCAGTCCCGGTCAGTCCCGCTCAGTCCCACTCAGTCCCGGTCAGTCCCGCTCAGTCCCGGTCAGTCCCGCTCAGTCACACCGTACCACACCGTACCACACCGTACCACACCGTACCACACCGTACCACACCGTACCACACCCTACCACACTCACTCACTCACTCACTCACTCACCCACTCGGCCACTCGCCCACTCGCCCACTCGCCCACTCGCCCACACACCCACTCGCCCACTCACCCACTCACTCACTCACGGACGGCAAAGGAAGTCGCATAATAAGTTTCACTTCAAAAACCTGTCACCGTGCTCAGTTTCGGGGACCACGGGTAGACCTCCAATAGGCTTCCAGGATCCTGCAGGCGGTCGACCACGGTGTGTGGGATTCTTACCCTCTAAACCCCCCACGGCTGTCCGCAAAAAATATGGGGCTGCACCGGGTACCCCTCAGTGCAAGGCAAGGGCCTTTGAAGCCGCTGCCGGATTATAGCCCCCCGGGAATCTGTCACCGTTGTCACAGTTAAAGGGGTGGTGGCACGTTTAATATGACCCTGGGATCCTGTGGGGGATTCTTACCCACTAAAACTCTCGTGGCTGTCACATCGGCACATGAGAGGGGGTTCTCCGGTGGGATCTGCATCAGCTGTCCCTCAGTGCATTGCCTTTGAGTCCGCCACCGGGGGGCGGGTATATTATATCCCGGATATTTACCTACTTTATAATATATGGAATTAATGAAATTCTCTAGTAATTGATTGTTAACTATGTATCTCTTTAGGTTTAGTCAATGTAAGCTATGTAAGTTTATTTACTTAGATAAAACTTAAAACCTTCAATGAAAAATTATCTAACCGATGGTGAAAATCGCTGCGTGGTTTAGGAGATATAGACAGACTCGGATAGCGACTTTGTTTCACACTATTTAAAGATACTTTGACGTCGTTGGTCCCCAACACCAGCCAACCTATAGAAAAAACCCTGACTGACAGACAGACAATAATTCCAATAAAGTTTTGGCTTTTTTATATCATACGTACAATAGGTGCATGCATATTGTATTCCTACCCAAACAGACATTTTGAAAATATATTTTCATTATTTTATTTTTAGTTTGTTATATTTGCGAAACAAACAAATGATACCACTTATTACTAAATATAAGATCCAATAGTACAAAAATCAATTCAGTTTCCACTAATAACTAAATCATAACATTAGAGAGAAGTTAACTACGTATGCATGATTTTAAATTTTAAAAAAGTATTAAATATAAAAATATATTAGAGATAAAAAGTGCCGGAGTCAATATGAGTTAAATATTTAAAACATCGAATCTTAATATAAATAAAAAAATCAAAACAAAGTTTAAAAATACAAAAAAAAACCGCACACGGGTAGCGAACCCGGACAGTCCGCACTTAGAGGACGCTTCCGTAACCACTTGGCCAAGGAAGTTTTGTTTTAAACTTCGAATTATCTTATCTTATTTGTACCGCTATCGGTTGAGTAATAACACTCCTTTTTTTACCCTGTTAAGGGATAAATTTAAAAAAAGCATGAAATACAAATTCAATTAATTTTCTTAACGAATGTCTGTGCAAAATTTCAAATCAATAGGACCAAGGAATCGCGTTCTCCCATACAAACTTTACCCCCCTTTTTCACCCCCTTAGAGGTTAAATTTCGCAAAATCGCGTCTTAGTGAGCACCTACGTCCTAAAAGGAACCCCCATGCAAAGTTTGAGACTCCTAGCACTTGTAGTTTCTGAGATTTCGTGATGAGTGGGTTTTTGTCTACTCTTTTATATAATACTAGCTGTAGCCCGCGGCTTCGCCCGCGTTGGTTTTGTAAGTAAAACGCGTTTTAAATCAAGGATGAAGGTTTTTAAAAACATTGTTTACACTTTTATTAAACCTGGACCTATTATGTGTCATCGTCAAATATACATACTTGATGACATAGCCTGTGTTTTTGTAACTCTGTCTGTCTGTCTGCTACGCTTTAACGCCTAATCGACTGAACCGATTTCGATGAAATTTGGTACAGAGACAGATTAGACCTTAAGAAAGGACATAGGCTACCTTTTATCCCGAACAAAAAGATTGAAGGGGTTGAAATAGGGAATGAAATTTAGAATGGAATTTCGTCATTGTTGAAAATAATACCATGACTTTGTTTTACAATTGATAAGAAATCCTACTTCCTCCCTACTTCTATACTATCTATCTATATCTATATATCTAACTAAAAATATAAAATAAAGAGAAAATAAATATTAAGTAAATATTGTAAAGAGTTTAAATTTGTATTTTTGTATGTTTGTGTGTTTGTAAGTATGTGTAATCTAAGGGTAATCTTCAGAACCACTGATCCGATTTTGAAAATTATTTTGCCTGGGTTGAGCCGGATCATCGTGCTAAAGCGGTATTTACCTCGGTAAATCCAGGTGGATCGATGTGGATCAAGATGGACAGAAGTAGATCGAGATAAGTCAAGGTGGGTCGAAGTAGCTCAAAGTGAAATAAACTGGTTCGAGATGAGTCAAGCCGGATTATCAAACTGCATCAAACTCGATAGAACCGAATTGAATAACAACTGGTTTGAGCTAGATTAAACTGGATCATGCAGGATCAAGATGAATCGAGGTAAATCGAAGTGGATCGATGTGGATCAAGATGGACCGAGATGGATCGATATGCTAAGGTGGTTTGAAGTGGGTTAAGATGGAATAAAGTGGATTGAGTTAAGCCAAACTCGATCATGAAATTGCATTGAACCGGATAATACCGGATTCATCTGAATAAAACTGGTTTGAGCTGGATAAAACCGGATCAAGCAGGATCAAGGTGAACCGAGCAAAAGCGAGCTGGATCAAAGTAAATCGAGGTGGATCGATGTGGATCGAGATGGACCGAGGTGGATCGATATAAGTCAAGGTGGTTTGAAATGGGTCAAGTTGGAATAAAGTGGATCGGTATGATCCAAGCTGGATCATTAAACTGCATCGAACTTGATTGAACCGGATTGAGCTGAATAAAACTGGTTTGAGCTGGATCAAACTGGATTAAGCAGGATTAAGGTGAATCGTGCTAAAGTGAGCTGGATCGAAGTAAATCGAGCTGGATCGAGGTGGATCAATGTGGACCGAGATGGACCGAGGTGGATCGATATAAGTCAACGTGGTTTGAAATGGGTCTAGTTGGAATATATAGGAATATATATAATAGTGGATCCAAATGAGCCAAGCTGGATCATCAAACTACATCAAACTCGATTAAACGGAATAAAACTGGATTGAGCTGAATAAAACTGGTTTGAGCCGGATCAAACTGGATCAATCAGGATCAAGCTGGTTTGAGTTGGATGTAGCTAAAGCGAGCTGGACCGAGGTAAATCGATGTAGATCAATGTGGATTGTGGATCGAGATAGACCGACGTGGATCAATATAAGTCAAGGTGTGTCGAAATGGGTCAATATGAAACAAAATGTATCAAAATGAGTCAAGCCAGATTATCAATCTGTATCGAACTGGTTCGAGGTGGATCGATGTGAATCTAGATGAACCGAGGGGATCGAGATAAGTCAAGGTGGTATGAAGTGGGTCAAGTTGGAATAAAATGGATTGAGTTGCGTCAAGCTGGATCATCAAACTGTATCAAACTCGATTGGACCGGATAATACCGGATTGAACTGAATAAAACTGGTTTGAGCTGGATCAAACTGGATCAAGCAGGATCAAGCTGGATCGAGCTAAAGCGAGGTAAATCGAGGTGGATCGATGTGAATCGAAATGCACCGAGGTGGATCGATATAGTTAACTCTGGGTGGGTCGACGTGGGTCAAGGTGATACAAAGTGAACTGAGATGAGTCAAGCTGGACTATCAAACTGCATTGAACTGGTTCGAGTTGGATCAAGGATGATTGATATGGATCGAGATAGACCGAGGTGGATCGAGATAAGTCAAGGTGGTTTGAAGTGGGTCAAGTTGGAATAAAGTGGATTGAGTTGAGCCAAGCTGAATCATCAACTTAGAAGTCGCTGGACGTTCGGGGTGTTGGCCCTTTGAACGTCCATTGAGTACGGCGGCGACTCCGAGGAGGACGGCGGCGGGGTTGCGACCCCCGTCCCCGTGAGTACCGTGTCAGGTTCCCGGGGGGGCTACAATGCGCCCCCCGGCGGCGGGCTCAAAGGCAAGGCACTGAGGGGCCCCTGGTGCAGATCCCACCGGAGAGCCCTGGGGTCCCCCCTCTCATGTGCCGATGCGACATCCACTGGGGTTTTAGTGGGTAAGAATCCTACACACCCCGGTTGAGTCCCACAGCTCCCTGGGATCTTTGGAAGATTTCACCCGCGTCAAAAAAAATAAGGTTTAGAAAAACATCCAAAAATTTGTTTCTTCTATTGTTGTGTTGAGTTTATTTACCGAGTTGCGTTACTCTACCTGCATTATAGCATTAAATAGAAATCCTTCTTTGTGCAAATTTTCAACCCCATGAAATTAACTTAGGGGTTGTTTTTGCCGGAATAGGTATGTTAGATTCTTGTGTGCAATACATAAATTAAGTATTGGCTGTAGTTTTTGGACCCCAATTAGAACCTCTTAGGGGTGGAACATCTATTTCGCTTGGCAAGGGACCGATCTAGGTTTAATGAGCTGACGGCCAAACTTCAGTAGTGAAGAGGCACCGCAAGAAGAAGAAGGGGTTGATAATCAAAACAATATTAATGGCACATGGATTTGCATTTGCGGTGATAAATGTATTCGCAAAGTTTCATCAATGCAGCATGAATTTTTTTATGCGCATGGTTTTTGAGTATGACTCAAAAACCATGCTAATACCCCTTTAATGGTCGTTTTTTTAAAAAGTTATGAAATACGTGTTTCTTTATTTCTTTTGCTCAGTATACTGACAAAGTTTCGTGTCTGTGTGATGATTTTTTTTTAATTTATACACACTTTGGGAGCCCATTTGACATTTGACCCATTTAGATGTGAAATGTCGAGTTCGATCTTATTGTTCACCTAAACTATTGAATAATGTTGATTCTAAATTTCATGATTCTACTTTAAATGGTTTTGACTCTATGGTGATTTCTAGAAAAAAAAGCCTGTTCTTTTAATAATATAGATTAAAAAAAATCCCTCTTATCCCACTTTAGGGGTAGATTTTTTGAAAAATGAATGATACGTGTTCAATCTTTTTATTTTAAGGGTACTTTCACCAACTTTCAAATCAATTGAATTAAGTAATAAGTATTTCCCATACAAAGTTTAACAACCCCTAGCGCACCCCCAATGGTTGTTTTTGATAAATCCCGAAACACGTATTTATTTATTTTATTCAAAGAATCTTTCCAGTAAATTTCAAGTCAATCGAATCATACAATAAAAAGTTTCATACAAAGAAAACAACCCATTTAACCCCTTTAGGAGTCGAATTTTCAAAAATCCTTTCTTAGTGGATGCTTACGTTATAAGAAGAACCCACTGTTCAAATTTCAGCTTTCTAGGTCCAGCGGTTTGGTCTGTGCGTTGATGAATCAGTCAGTCAGTCAGTCAGGACAAGTAATTTTATATGTATAGATTAAAATAACTTTAATACGTGAAAAGAAGGTATGAAACCCTCGATGCGCGAGTCAGACTCGCATTTGACCGGTTTTTTTTTTGGTTTGATTCGGTACCTAACTCCGAACCAGAGTATCTAACCTACTAAAACGCCACGTACTCAATGGACATCTAGGGCCCACAACCCAAACGTCCAACCGACAACTCCGAAGGTTGCCCGTTATTTGTCCGGGCTTATGGCTGAGGAGCGAGGTGGCAGCTTTTTTTTTTAGGTGGCAGCTTGACGTGGGTGCGCGTGGTGCAGGATACACGCGTTTGTGAACACTCTCGACAGCCTCGTATTGAATTGAAACCTTGCGTGCATTTAGTAGCCACACTCGAGCTAACGCAGCAGTTAGCAGAATAGTTTAAATAAACAATATAATCACTTTAAAAATCATATCAAATTCAAATTTGAAACATCGATGTCGTATTTTAGTTTTAAAACCCATGATATAACTCATACCTACCGCTTATATCATAAAAAAACTGTTTTCAATTACCTTTTAAAAGACACCACACGCAAGATTTTTAACTTAGGGGTCCCATTTTGAACCTTAAAACACTCATAATTTCTTAAACCTGACTTTGTCCTTTATCCTGTCTATCATATTGTATCGGAAGACAGTGAAATGTGTTAAGAAATGGTAAAATATTTATTTCTTACAAAAATTAAGGTCCTGTAACTCCTACTTAGAAAATTTGGAGAAATGCAAAAATACGGAATTGTTTATTTTCATTGAGGCATCTGCGTGTGAAAATTCAAGCCTCTAGTACCAACCGTTCATTAAATATAACACTTTTTTATAAAACATAAAACCCCCTATTTGGACCCTTTAGGATGTGAATTTTGATAATTCCGTTCTTAGTGTGCGTCTACGTATTGTGAAGAATACCCCTGCCAAATTTCAAGTCTCTAGGACCAGCGGTTTAGGCTGTGCGTTGTCTGTCAGTCAGTCAATCAGTCAATCAGTCAGGACATCTCCTGTTATATATATTGATGTTGTCATCCTTTTACCCACCTTAGGGGTGGAATTTCCTAATACCCTGAAATATTTTTTTTTTACTGAAACACCAAATACCAATTTATATGCGTTTAACTTCGAAAATCTCTAATTTTCATACAAACTTTCATCCCCTATTTTACCCCCTTAGGGGTAGAATTTTCAAAAATCCTTTAATATGTATTCTTTATTTTTAACTAACAGGCCAATTACTAAATAACATGAATTTAAGTTCATAAATGACTGATTTTCATACAAAATTTTATCCCCCATGTTACCCCGTTAGGGGTGGAATTTCCAAAAATCCTTTAATATGTATTCTTTATTTTTAACTAACAGGCCAATTACTAAATTACATGAATTTAAGTTCAAAAATGACTGATTTTCATACAAACTTTCATGCTCTATTTAACCCCCTTAGGGGGTGGAATTTCCAAAAATCCAGAAATATATTTTTTAATTTTTTAACTAACATGCCAATTACTAAATTACATGAATTTAAGTTAAAAAATTACTTATTTTCATACAAACTTTCATCCCCAATTTTACCCTCTTAGAGGTGGAATTTCCAAAAATCCTGAAATATATATTTTTAATTTTTAACTTAAAGGCCAAATACTAATTTTCATTAATTTAACTTCAAAAATGACGGATTTTCATACAAATTTTCATCCCCTATTTTACCCCCTTAAGGGTGGTATTTCCAAAAATCCTTCCTTAGTGGATGTCTACGTTATAAAAGGTACCTACTGTAAAAATTTCAAGTCTCTAACCCAAGCCGTTTAGGCTGTGCGTTGATATGTCAGTCAGTCAGTCAGTTTCTTCTTTTATACACACATCAAAAGTGTCTAGGGATCAACATATATTTTTGCAATAACTTTTCTCCTGATTGATATTAATTAAAATTTTCTTTAAGGATTCATCAAATAAAGTGTTTTCGTTTGTCACAGTAACGATAAACCAAGTCACCTTTGCATTAATAAAGAAATTTGCCATTTTCCTAATAAAGGGATTTTTGACATTTGAACCACTAACACAAAAGTTCGAAAAAAAGACTGAAATAACAGTTTTCTTTAAAATTTTATTGGGTAACTTAAACAATTAATAATCCGTGTTTCTACCGCGAACACTAACAACACAAGAACATCGGTTTGGCATACTCAAAATGAGTTCATCCAAATCACGCTGTGGAATGGCCGCCCATGTTCGTTGCAACAACAAAAAAAGGTCTTCTTGCGACTGGATACCCTCCATATTCGGCAGAGCTCTTCTCTGTAGCATATCCCATGCATGCTCAATCGGGTTCAAGTCTGGCGACTGAGCAGGCCAGGGCAGGACATTGATGTTAGCTGCGGCGAGAGTCTGTCTTACAACTCTTGCGGTGTGCGGTCGTGCATTATCATGCATTAACTGAAATAAGGGACCGATTTGCACTTGTAGAGGAACGATGACGTCTGATACAATCGTCTCAGCATAAATTTGAGCGTTGAGGTTGCCTCTGATCCAAATCAACTCAGTTCTTCCGCCGATCCAAATACCCGCCCATACCATGATGGTTCCACCACTATAAGGATGGACTTCCTGGCAGGATTTTAATCGCTGTTGGCGTCCAGGGGTTCTCCAGTGTCGTATACGTCTTGTATCCGGTCTCATACCAAAACGAGACTCATCAGAAAAGCACACGAAACGCCATTGTTCTTCTGCCCAATTTCTGTGTTCAAGAGCCCATTGATATCGAATCCTACGATTGTGCATTGCTATAGGTGGTACCCGTAGCGGTCTTCGGGAATGAAGGTTCACTTCATGCAAGCGGTTTCTGACTGTTTGGTCGCTAATTAAGTTCCCTGAAGAGTGATGAAGCCTCACGGCTAACATCATGGCAGTTATTGTTGGAGCTCTTCGAGTTAAGATTTGAATACATCGTTCTTGTCTCCGTGTGGTGCAGCGATACCGTCCTCCATGGCGCTCAGCCACGGTACCAGTGCTTCGGTAACGTGTCCAAAGTCGACTGATAACACTCTGACTTGTATTCAGAGCTAAAGCCACAGTACGTTGCCGGGAACCAGCTTCTATCATTCCCACGGCTCTGAGCATTTCTTCCCTGCTTAAATGACGTCGCCGCTCCATAATAACGTTGGTTTTAATCAGTAGTAGGGAAACAGTAGCACTAATAATGTCTTCAATGCGTTGTATGTTTTTATAGGGAAAATATTGACAGCTGATTTTCATCTTTTACTCGAATTTGATTCACAGTTCCTGATTCAAATTATGAAATGCACCAAAAAGGATCCATATAAATTTATAAAATCATAAATTTATTACAAAGCCACATCTCAATCTCAAGAAATCCGCTTAAAAATGCTTGATCCCTAGACACTTTTGATGTGTGTATATACAGATAAGATAAGATAAGATAGGGGTAAAGCATAAAATTGCCGTGATATAGTAATAGATACCTTGAATTGACATAAAACCTTCATGATGTGAATTTTCGAGTGAAACTTTTTTCACATGATACCTTAATAGATACCCTTTCTTTTTTTAAATGCGTAACATTACATTTTCGACTATCAATAGTTTTTTTTTATTCTGCTTAGACGCGAAAGATGGATACTTCGAAAGTTCGAGTCATTTTTGAATAGGTACGAGTTCCGACGCGGTACTAACGTGGTAGAAACAGCCCGCAACATCAACGCTGCATTTGAAGAGGAGACGTCATTAGCAATGAACGCACCGTGCGTTTTTGGTTTAATCGCATTCGTAATGGAAACATCGACTTGAAGAACGACCCACGGCCCACACAGGTAAATAACTCTGAATTAAAAGAAATGGTAGAAGCCGTTCCGAGTCAAACTATCCAGGAATTAGCGGCATGGTTTAACGTTACCTTACCTACAATAATGACTCATTTGCGTCAAATCAATAAGAATCAAATATATATAAAATGGGTTGACTGATCTTCAGAAAGAAAAAGGAATGCGTGTTGAACTTGTGTTGCCTTGTTGAATCGATACAGAAATGAAAGAATATTGCATCGAATTGTGACATGTGACGAAAAGTGGATTCTTTACGATAACCGTAAGCGAAAAATTCAATGGCTGACCCCAGGTCAAACGCCGCAACAGTGCTCTAAAGCAAAGCTTACCAATAAAAAGGTAACGGTTTAGTGGTCTCCTCATGGTGTTATTTACTATAGCTTTCTCAGGTCTGGTCAAGCAATAACAGCAGATGTTTATTGTGCCAAACTTCGAAATTTGTACAAAAATATATCTGACTACCTTCTCTGGGAATATGGTCGGGAAGTCAAAAAATTACAAGCAAAATAGTATTACTTATTTACTTGGCACTATTATTTATTAGTATTAACTTTCTAGCGAAATCCTTGTAAAATAGTTACGCAGCTCGAACGGCTATGCTAGAGTAACTTACTAGAAACATAAAAAGTCCATATTATTTTAAACTACTTAACCAATTTCAATGAAACTACTATTCCATAAGGTCAATAAGGTGAAAGAAAATAAAACTATTACAAAAATAATTACTCCAATCGGATCTGTCGTTTCTGATAAATATGGGGACAAAACTATACACATAGATACATACAAAAACTTATTAAATTTCGTACACTTGTTTAGATGCCCACGTAATCTAACATCATGTTAATATTACGCATTTTTTATAATATTACATACGTACCTACATACATACGCGTCGAATACCAAACCTGCTTTGATGAAGTCGGTTAATAAAGCTCTATTGATTGATGATAGAGTACAATAAAAAGAAGCAGTCGCAAAACTTACTTTCTACCAGCGGATGACGCCATAGAACCTTTCTAGCGAACTTGATACTTACGATTTTCTAAAGGTTCTAACCGTTTCAGAGGGGAATTAAGAATTTATATCATACTTGGAAACAGTCAGACGGATAAACAGTGAGATTCGTCTCGCTGTAACTTACTTACAGCTAACTTACTTACAGTTTTACATTCCACTGCACTTTCATTATAGCTATTTCGGTCACATTTTGTCAATGACGAATGAAATAGAAACTGTTTACTGGACTGTGACTTCGATAGTTTAGGATTTTTTTGCGTTACATTAAATAATTCATTACAGATTCAAATCATTTTCAAATGCAGCTGAAGCTGCAATACATTTTTTTATACTTACCAGTATTCCTCTCTTACAACTCACATGAAGCTGTTAATCGCAATGAATGTTGTATTTTGTTTATAAATATGATTCACCATATCCTATTGTATGAATCGCCTTCAATTGTTTGCTATAAGTTATAGCTTCATGGAATATATGTGCCTATAACATTTATTCCATTTGTGAGAAGGAGTCATAGGAGTATTAATTCATCACGCAGGGATCTAGTTCGGATAAGTGGATCAAATACTCACGAATACGCCTGGTGTTATTCACAATGTTTTCTTGGCCATTAGCGAATGAAAAATATTGTAATATTGTACCTACGGGAAAAAATATGACAGTTGGGCAGAAAATTAGAGTATTACGCGGGGGGAGCCGCGCGGGACAGCTAGTCAATAATAAAACTTTCGTAAGCTAAGACCTATCTCACGATCATTCTTAGTCACTGTTGCAATGGTTTTTTAAACCATTTAACATAAAACCAAATAATAAAACCAAGTTGGTTTCGGCGAAATGCCAATTTAATCGGTCTCGGTATGGTCTCGGGCGATGAAGGACGTAAAATTTGTTCAACAATAGGCACCGACAGCCTATTGGGAGATCACGTCGCTTAGCTGGTAGGTATTTCAATTTTTAACATCGGAACTTCTGACTTTTAACTAACTAACCAATCTTTAAAATGGTTCAGTGTTTTCGTTTTAATGTGAGAACAAAATTATGCTTTTAATATCGTCGGAATTGTATTTAGGGAACTTTCCGCGTTCAATATTCTGCAAGAGTAATGAGACCCAATATAACAAAGTCACGCAACAAATTGCAAATTCTGGACAGTGTCTGAAGTCAACGCCCAACGGTGATGATACGAACCATAATGACACAGTTTTTCGTTCGAGCAAATTCTATTTTGAAAGCATAACATTTGAAGTGATATCGTATCGTTCATCTCTTATTCTCGGGTGATGCAAATTAACACATACTCTTCTTGCACTGATATTAAACATATTAAATTATTCAAAACAACTAGGACGGTTTGATTATGATAATGATGCGGCTCCATGATTGCAAAATTAATGTCTCCGCCGATCGCTTTGTTTGTTCAAATCACCTCTTGAATAAAGCATGTTGCACAACTGTTCTTGACGCATTTGCCTATCACATTGTGCTCTTATCTCATTGTTATTCTAGACGAAGGTACATTGCAGATCGTGATCTCTATGCTGATGTTTTAACCCCGAAAGTTTGTTTTGCATCGCTTTCTATTGATAACAAAGCATCATACTTTATTTCCGAAAGGGTGAGGCGCAGATCCAAAGATTTCACTCACTCTGCCATTGGATTATTGCCCAGGAAAGGAGGCTGGACGTTGGATAATATTGTTCGTGGGTCAATATCTGATAGAACTTATCAGAGCGGTTAGTGCGGGAAGGGCTAGGTTATACAACCTAAGCTCTAGTACTAGACTAGGTTGTTTTTTCTTACTTAAGCCCAAGGGAGACTGCATACGGATGCAGTCCACGTTTAGGCACGGGATTGAAAACGGTTGACAGTGATATTTTAGGATAATGTCCCGCAACATGTTATTTTTTGGTAATTTCTTCCACATAACCATAAACTATCGAATGCTAAACAAAATTCCGACATAGCAATATAAATTATCTAAATTCATGTTACATTACATATATTACCCACTAAACTACCCCTCAGCACGTGGTGAGATTTTTATATATATCATCGGAACATTATAGTGATTACTCATCATTACCTACATCCACACACCGGGAGATGAGTCAACAGTCTAAAAATAATGGTGAACTAGCATTTAACATTTTACACCATTATGTAAAATTGTGGGAAGGGCGAGCTGCGGATGCAATGGACATATTCAGAGATGCAGCTCAGTTATTCTAAGTATTGCGACATGTACAAACTCTTTCTCGTTAACAGTGCATAGAGTTTCTTCATAAGGAAATAGGTACCTACTAAGAAAACTAAAGAGGAGGTACAAGGCCTAGCCGAAAGGTGGGGCAAAATTTACATCCTATGATCAATGCCGACAGAAATCTTTCAACATTACTTAGTATACCGATAAGAGCTCTTTGATAATATCCCTAATATAATATTAACCTACCCTGAGACAATAGGAAAATCTATGGGACCTTTTTTTAATAAATATATAGGTACCTAGGTACTGATTGAAATAAATAACTGAAACTTAAACAATTGTTACAACAGAAATTGAGTAAATTGTCAACTTTCCTGTATTTAATAAACGGAAGTTTTTGTCGATAATAACAATTTCAATTGCGAGCATCACTTAAATGAGTATTGTTATTTACATTTTCGCTTATACTTACATTTATATACTTATCTATACTTATAATAAAACTGTAACAGGTCCAATTCTGTACATTGAAGATATTTTGAAAATTATATTTAGAGGGCATTCTATAACCGATACTGAGGCCGAAAATGTAATTTTTTTAATTTTTGTCTGTCTGTCTGTCTGTCTGTCTGTCTGTATCACGGCTGAGCATCACGCCGAAACTACTGAATGGATTCAAATGAAACTTGGCATGATTTGAGATCTTACCACGAGGTAGGACATAGGATACTTTTTATCCCGTAATCTAGCACGGTTCTTTTGGGAGAGGGTATTAAAGTCAACATGGGTACTTGGTTATACGCTTGGTCCGATTTTATAAATTTTTCTTTATAATATAATAAATATCAGTAAGGTAACACTCTTAAAGAGTTGTTATCAAGGTTTTGTAATCGATCGGGTTAAGCAACGTCAGGTAAGGTCATAAAATAGATGGGTGACCGTTTAACGCCATTTGAACTAAACGGGTCCGTGCTTCGGAGAGCAAGTAAAAAGTGGGTCCCAGTATTTAACCGACTATAAAAAAGGAGGTTATGTATTCGATGCGAATGTCTGTTATTAAAAGTTTAGTTAACGTAAAAATAGCGCAGGCGGAGCTGCGTGGGTCAGCTAGTATTAAATATAGACGTTTGTTTTCATGTACTTATCTAAATGTAAATCCAAATGAAGACAACAAACTAAAAATAGAAGCGGGATTGGCTTAGCTAATAGGCATTTTTAAGATAGTTCTGATATCAATAAAAGTATTAAATTAAAATTATTCTATTCTTCTCATATTAATTAAATTCAGATTATCTTTATATATAATTTAATTAATTTGTACGTGTGTATGTCACTGAACTCCTCCTAAACAGCTAGTTGATGAAATTGTTTGTGTGTGTTCAAGGGGATTCGAGAATGGTTTAGATTCACAAGTGAGATAGCGCGAGCGGAGCTGCGCGGGGCAGCTAGTGTAATTTTAAATTTTTGTGGTTCTAAGATTGTCATGAGGAAAGTCCCGTTTCATTCTTCTTCTCTTCTTGTAGTGCCATCTTCGTTACCGAAGGTTGGCGATCATTGTGACAATTTGAACTTATGACACAGCTGCTCTAAAAAGTGTACGTGTACTTTTGCCAAACCATTGTCGATGGTTTTTTAACCACGATGTTCTTCTCCTTCCTCTCTTCTTGTGTGGCGGGTCACCCCCTTCCCTCTAATATGGTTGAGGGGAGTGATGGCTGCTGCTCGAGTCAACTCGTGCGCGGGTGCTGCTTGGGGGGACTGGTCCGGCCGCTGTCCTTTTGTCCTTTTTTTTCTTTTGTAGTCTAGCAGCAAAATTGATTGTTGCTTTATTTACGTTCAGAAGGCAATTCACTTGAGGTTGTAAATTATTCTTGGAGTGTATCTAACTTAGACGACTTGTGATAAAAGTTGGTAATATGTTAAAGTGCTTTGTGTCTTGCCTGACGAGGCACTGCTTAACAGCAGAAGTTAATGTTAAACGTGAGCCACTGTGATTTTGGATCGGTCATGCTCGCCATCGTAAAGTCTTTGCTTGTGGCGGCTTCGTGTGGCGGGTCACCCCCTTCCCTCCAATATGGTTGAGGGGAGTGATGGCTGCTGCTCGAGTCAACTCGTGCGCGGGTGCTGCTTGGGGGGACCGACTACTATCCCTTTGGCATTTTAGTTGTTGTATTTTCGTCGTATTTTTTTTTATATATTTTGAACGGCAGGACACACTGTCGCTGGTGCTGATCTAATTGTAAAAAGACAAACTTTGTAAAAAAAAATGACAAACCCGCTGAGTTTCTTGCCGGATCTTCTAGTTGAGGCCGCGTTGTGATCCGGTGGTAGCTTTTAAAAAATTTACCGTTCAAAAGTGCTAGCGTTAAGCCTATATGAAATAAAAAAAAATTAATTCTGAATTTTCCCGGCTTGCGAATTTTACCTTGGACAATTAGTTGGACTAGTTCATATTTTGGACCTGGCATAATGTGGCTAAAGTATTCTAGTTTGCTTCTTTTAATAGTCTCATTCAGCTAGTGGTAAATACGTACGCCCTCGATACATACTAGAGGAGATAGAGGGGATACCCCTAATTTAGTTTTTGCTAAAATATTTTGATCGAATACATAAAGATTTACAACTACATGAACTACATCTACATAGTTTGTGATTAGAGTGACACTATGAGGATTGCTATTTCACTTTTACTTTATGGGCATTATACGATCTCTAGATTATATATACATTATTATTATTTCGAATCATTTCAGACTTGAAGGTCCCGTTATAGTAGTAAGACACGCAGCTGCTACCCTAGAGGTCGTAGAAAAAAATGTGTTGGTATATGTCGGCTCTACCTAATTTAGGATCAAAAGACCCTGTGAAAATTATATAGTTTTCACTAAATTTTTAAGTATACCAATTCTATGAAACACAGGTCCACTGCGAACGCGAGTGTGCATTTCGCAAGTGGTAAGTTTCCTATCATAAAAGTATAATTCGAAAAGCAAGAAGTAGGTAAATTTAATTCAAACATTCATATCTACAGTTTCGTAGTGTTTTAATGAAAATATCTTCTACTCATCGAACGGGAGACGAGTAAAACTTTCTAAAGGAAATTTCCACTACGTCCATTGCAATGCATCGATATTTTCCAACTACAACCTCAGGACTAGAACCGCGGCCATAGTTTACGAGAAATCCCGCTTCGTGTATAAAATTAAACAGTTAGTGTCCGGTTGTGTGAGAAACGTTACTGTATTCTACCTTCATCCTTCGTAGATTTTAATGAGCCCACTCTTAAAGGATTACACAAGACAGAATAGATTCCAATTGAGGACGCATACATAAGTACGTACGTACTTCAATTACGCGCCGAAGTGATCTAATCACAACGTGCATTTTATGAAAGTCGTTCCTTTCAATTAGTCTTCAGCGATGGTTGTTTTAGTAGTCGTCTATACTTATAATAAAACAGGTCCAATTCTGTACATTGAAGATATTTTTAAAATTATACTTGGAGGGCATTCTATAACCGATACTGAGGCCGAAAATGTAATTTTTTTAATTTTTGTCTGTCTGTCTGTCTGTCTGTCTGTCTGTCTGTATCACGGCTGCGCATCACGCCGAAACTACTGAATGGATTCAAATGAAACTTGGCATGATTTCAGATCTTACTACGAGGTAGGACATAGGATACTTTTTATCCCGTAATCTAGCACGGTTCTTTTGGGAGAGGGGATTAAAGTCAAAATGGGTACTTGGTTATACGCTTGGTCCGATTTTATCAATTTTTCTTTATAATATAATAAATATTAGTAAGGGAACACTCATAGAGGGTTGTTATCAAGGTTTTGTAATCGATCGGGTTAAGCAACGTTAGGTAAGGTCATTAAATAGAAGGTCATTAAATAGAAGGTCATTTGAACTAAACGGGTCCGTGCTTCGGAGAGCAAATAAAAAGTGGGTCCCAGTTTTTAACCGACTATAAAAAAGGAGGTTATGTATTCGATGCGAATGTCTGTTATTAAAAGTTTAGTTAACGTAAAAATAGCGCAGGCGGAGCTCCGTGGGTCAGCTAGTCTAAACTAAAGTAACAGGAAAAGATCAATACAATAATACACAAAATGTTAGATATTTATACATCAAAGTTTATTTTATCACCTTCAAAGTATGCTCTTTCAGAAACGATACACTTACGCCAACGAATAATCCGGAATTGAGTTCAGTTCTCACCGCAAATTCTTCTTTAGTAAAAATGGGTGCCACGAAGTGGTAATTTGAGTTTAGAAAAAGAAAGAAGTCGGCTGTTGCAACTTTGCTCGCAGCCAGCAATGTTGAATTATTCGTAAACATAATGCCCAACTAACCCTGACCCCTTTCTTGTATGCGGCTGCCTACAATAGGAGAGTAAAGCTGTATCTCATGATCTACTTGACCGATTTTGATAAAATATAGCCTATCTTCTAAATAGGGATTATACTTATATCACTATATAAATTGCATTGTTGCATTCAGCCGTTTTCCCGTGAGGTAAGAGGTTACAATGGGGCAGGCAGACAGATATTTAAAAAATAGTCAATATGTTGTTATGTAGATGGCTGGTCTATTTTGATGAAAGAGTCAGTTAAAAATAATCAATGTACAGACTGTTCTACCTCTATTTTGTTTTATTATAGTAGGTACCTATAGATATTTGTAAATAAACGGTATATATTGTTAAGAAGTCATATATCTTATTTTGTTATATTGTTTGTTCTCCCCTTTAATTTAATGAATATTACTAATTCCAAAATAATGGTATAAAAGTTTCTACATAAAAGTTAGGGCGGTATTTCAAACACCCTATTTTTTTAAGTCCTTTTTTAAACAGTCTATAATTTTTGTTCAGTTCAGATGACAAAGCGACGCAAGTATGCAGCTCTAGGTTCGAGCTATATATTTGCGCCCTTTGCGGTGGAGACCATGGGGCCTTGGTCTCATGAGACGCACGCTTTGGTAAAAGAAATTTCATCCAAACTTATCGAAGTCTCAGGAGACCGCCGGGCTGGTAGCTTTTTCTGCCAACGTATAAGCTTGGCCATACAAAGAGGTAATGCCGCCAGTCTTTTAGGTACCCTTCCCTCCCAGTGCGGCGACAACTTCGAGGAAGTTTTTTACCTAGTTTAAGTGTACATATTTGTAAATAAACTGTAAATATTTTGTTTCAATAAATAACGTTAAAAAAAAAGTTCAGATGACTCCTCGGATATCTTATTATATAAAAGAGTAAGCAAAAACCCACTCATCACGAAATCTCAGAAACTACAAGTGCTAGAAGTCTCAAATTTTGCATGGGGGTTCCTTTTAGGACAAAGGTGCTCACTAAGACGGGTTTTTGCGAAATTCAATCTCTAAGGGGGTCAAACAGGGGGGCAAAGTTTGTATGGGAGAACGCGTTTCCTTAGTCCTATTGACTTGAAATTTTGCACAGACTTTCGTTAAGAAAGTTAATTGTATTTCATATTTTTTTTAATTTATCCCTTAACAGGGTAAAAAAGGAGTATTATTACTCAACCGACGGTTGTACAAATATATCACATGAATAAGATAGGGTAATTCGAAAAATAAAATCAAAGTTCCTTGGTCAAGTGGTTACGGAAGCGTCCTCTAAGTATGGACTGTCCGGGTTCGCTACCCGTGTATGGATTTTTTTGTGTTTTTAAACTTTGTTTTTTTATTTATATTAAGATTCGATGTTTTAAATATTTAACTCATATTGACTCCGGCACTTTTTATCTCTAATATATTTCTTATATTTAATGATTTTTAAAAATTTAAAATCATGCGTACGTGTTAACTTCTCTCTAATGTTATGATTTAGTTATTAGTGGAAACTTAATTTTTGTAAAATTGGATCTAAGGTAAAATATCACGCTACATGCATTAGGGACTGAGCAGACATATAACAAGAATATGATCAAGTAATTCGAATAATAGAGAGTAGCCGTGGTCTGGAGGTTACGGAAGCGTCTTCTAAGCACAGCAGGGTCCGGGTTCAAATCTCTCTTTGGGATTTTTTTTGTGTACTTTTAAACATTTTATTTTTGATCATTTTGTCTTTTTTTTAATTTTTCACTGAAGGTTTATATATTAACTGAATTTATTTAGAAGTTTTATCTAAGTAAATAAATTTAATTAGTTTACCATGACTAAACCTAAAGAGGTAGGTACCTACATACTTAACAATCAAGTAAGACATTCTATATATCATTATCATTCCATATAATATAAGGTAAATCTGGGATATAATATGCTTGCCCCCCGTCGGCGGACTCAAAGGCCAGGCACTGAGGGACACCAGGTGCAGATCCCACCCGAGAACCCAGGTTTCCCTCTCATGTGCCGATGTGACAGCCACGGGAGTTTTAGTGGGTAAGAATCCCAAATACCCAGGTTGACTTCCCCACGGGATCCCGGGGACATATTGGATGTTTCCCCCGCCACCCCTTAACTGTGACAACGGTGACCAATTCCCGGGGGGCTATAATGCGCCCCCGGCAGCTGCTTCAAAGGCCCTTGCCTTGCACTGAGGGGTACACGGTGCAGCCCCCCTCTTTTGTGTGGACAGCCGTGAGGGACACATACCGCAGTGGATCGCCCGCAGGATCCTGGGGGATTATTGGAGGTTTCCCCCGCGATCCCCGTATCTTTGAGCACGTTGATAGTTTTTCGGGTGGTTTTATTGTGCCCCCTGGTGGCGGGCTCAAAGGCAAGCCTCTGAGGGATCTTGGTGCAGATCCCACCGGATAGCCCAGATCTCCTTCTTATGTACTGATTTAACGGCCGTTGGGGATTTTGTGTATAAGAATCCGACATAACCCGGTTGACTGCCAACAGGGTCCCGGGGACCTATTGAAGGCTTCCCCCGTGACACCTGTAACCGTGAGCACGGTGACAGGTTCCCGGGTGGCTTTATTGTGAGCGTATCGTGGTCCAAGCGCATAGCCCAAGAAGGGGTTCTTATGTGCTGATTGCACGGCCGTTGGGGGTTTATACACTAAAGAATCCTACATACCTGGTTGACCACCAACAGGGTCCCGTAAATCTCATTAAAGGCTTCCCCCGTGGCCCCTGTAACCGTGAGCACCGTGACAGGTTCCCGGGGAACTATAATGTGCCTCTCCGGCGGCGGGTTCAAAGTCAAGGCACTGAGTGGTATCAGCTGGTGCAGATACCGACAGATAGCCCAGGTCCGCCCACTAATGTGCCCACGTGATAGCTGCGGGGGTTTTAGTGGGTAAGAATTCCCTGGTTGATCCCCGTTTACGTCTTAACGATGAAACCGAACAAGGAAGCCCGTATTGCTTCCATAAATTGGTTTTAAAGAAATGGTGTCCTGTTCCTGTCCTTAACCCACCCAAATTGTGCACCGGTACACGTCTGCAGTTTCTAATAAAACTATAAATACAATTAATAAATCACAAGCTCAGAGATTTAACGTTGCAGGCTTTGAGTACTTTGCCCATGGAGAGACAGCTATACGTACGTAGCGTTTCACGCGTCACTTCTAAACAAAATTTGTTCATATTGCGTTACGAAAAGTCAGCTACAAGCATTATTTATGAAGAATTTCTGTAATCAAAGGCAGTAACTAAATTATTCACGTCTTTTTCTTCTCAATTACACCCGTGCGAAGCCGGGGCGGGTCGCTAGTATAATTATAAAGACTTCAAATAAATGCATATACATATTCTCATCTGTATAGGACGGGCAATTATTTTAGTTGATCTCAACTGAACATAGCTTGGTACTTACATACTTTATAAGAGATAGAATGTGAGATTATTTTTATTAAAGTTACGAATCCGTACCCCGATACTACGTAAGTCATTTTGCTGCATGTAATACATGATAATAATATAATCTGGTCACCGGCTAAATAATTCTATTAATGAATTCTAACATTCATCCACGAACTTTCGCGAACCAGGTTTGGACTACGAGACACCTAAGTAAGTACCTACTTGTATATCATAGGCATTAGGCACTACTAACATCAATCTATTAGTAAGAGATCTTTGGAAAACCGTAGTTTTAAGTGTCCGTCCTTACTCAAGTGACGAAATAATAATCTTCAGTGAGGTTCCGTTTTAGACTCAACTGCAGTTTTGTTGTTCTTGAACCGCAACTCCAATAATCATTTCTTTATCAATATTATTACTTAATCTTCATAAAATACCCGATATTAAAATAACGATGTAAGTACTTAATTAATGTCAATTTTCATTTATTTAACATTATGTTCAATCAGCGGGAATAAAAATATTGCCGTTAATTATTACGTTACAACAATTACGTTTTTATTACCGGAGTGTATGTTACCTGGGCAAAGGTCTCCCCCATGATCATCCACATATCCCTGTCCTGAGCCATCTCAGACCAGTCCTTCTCAAATGCGTCTAAGTCGTCACGCCAACGCTTTTTAGGCCTTTCACGACGACGACGTCCATCCTTCGGCACCCATTGTGTGACAACCTTGGCCCATCTGTCTGCCTTCATGCGACAAATATGTCCCGCCCAATCCCACTTCAGCCTGGCAGCTTTTTTCCCCTCCTGCCCTGAAGGTAAGTTATTTAGTAATGCAGCTTTTGACGGAAACGCCACTAACTAACAGATACCAGCAATATAGAGTCGGGGCTGCCATTTAGGTAGCATGTATTATACATAAACAAGTACGTATAAATTACAAAAGCACAAAAAGCCTGACGGCAACAAACGTAATGGTATTTAATTAGATGCATTATAATAATATGTACTAAAATGTTCTTACATTATACATAATAATGTACACGTATGTCTAGATGAAATATAGGGTAAATGTGGGACAGTTGCCCTAGGGGTATAGTTGCCTCGATTGTAATTTCTCTAGTTTGCACATGGTATTTTATTTATCTTTCGAGAGACTGTAGAGTCTACAGTCTCTCGAAAGATAAATAAAATAACATGTGATCACCCGCCAAACTAGAGAAATTACAATCGAGGCAACTATACCCCTAGGGCAACTATCCCACATTTACCCTATTATATGTCGCAGGTAATTAGTATGAATCCGCTTTTTACAAACAGGGTTATCCGTTTTCAGACACTCGGTTAGGTTAGGAATGGTTTTTTAACCGACTTCAAAAAAGGAGGAGGTTCTCAATTCGTCTGTATATATATTTTTTTTTTTTTTATGTATGTTCGCGCATAACTCTGGCAATTATTATCCGATTTGAAAAAATCTTTCTTCCATCCATTCTTCAATCCATTGATTGGGTCCCATAAAAAAAATATTGCTTAGTAATAAGTAGTTCCTAAAAAAACAAGAATGGTGACTGCGCACTGAGAGTTGCAAGAAAGCCTATATAGATGACGTTTTAGTCGCTCGGACTCGCTCGGTCGGACAAAAATGGTCATAACTCTGGCAAATATTTACCAATTTCAATGATTCTTTTTTTATTCGAAAGAAGAAACCACTGTATTGAATCTGTATGAATTTTATTACAACCGGATAAGAACTTCCTGGAGGACCATGAACGATGTGGAGGAATTTATCTGGTAAAAACCATAAAACTGATGTTCTCCATTACATTGCTCTGACAATTATGAACCGATTTCGATGATTCTTTTTTTATTCGAGAGAGTAAACTACTATGATGTTTCCATGCAAATTTCATTACGACCGGATATTATTTTCTGAAGAAACATGAATTATGTAAAACTATGTAGACGATAATGTGATCATAACCTACCTAGATAATTTTACGGTTTTCGATGGTTCAATTTTTATATATGAAAATATCACTAAAAAGGTTAAAATAAAATCTTTTTAAAAAAAAATTGAACCGACTTCAATATCACTGAAAAGTATAAAATAATTTAAATATTATTGAAGTTGGTGCCAAATATACACAGCAGGTACGCTAACACCAACTTCAATAATATTTAAATTATTTTATACTTTTCAGTGATATTGAAGTCGGTTCAATTTTTTTTTAAAAAGATTTTATTCATCTCCATCCTCGATAATATTAAGTAACCTAACACGAATGGGACGTGGGGCATGTTCGCTTATTTCGTTCGTATTACGAAACCAGAATGAGCGATGTCGAAGTAGGGACTCTAAAACCCCGAGCTCGCTTCGCCCGATCCCGTTTGTATTGTAGCGGCATTTCCACAGTGGAATCGTCTTCTGCAGTGGTTACAAGTCAGTCACCAATGATGGTGAAGGAACTTTGTTCATCCCTTTTGCTACCGGTGGGCGCAGCGATACCCTTTACTAAGATGGAGCCGTTTCATCCACGGCCACATTACCAGTTATAAATAATTATATTGTCAGTTCAAAGGTCTTCTTACATGCCAGTTACTATCAAGCACTAGCATAAATTAAGAAAAAAATACATAGCTGGCGAAACAGTGACCCGACCCGACATTCCCTTTCCCAGCGAATTAGATCAGTTATGAAATAAATTAGAGTAGGCAGCAAAAAGTCTTCTAACAGAATATAGAAATATATCTAAATAAAATTAGGTTGATACTCGTATATTCAGGGTCATGGACGTATGGAACGAAGAAGTTCGTTCCCATTTACCCGCATGTTTGTAACGCGTGGTAATTAGTTGGGTCTTCGGGATATAAGAATTGTTTGCATTTTAATTGGATGATTTTCCATATACATATATATAATAATGATTGCTTGTAAACTTTTACGTTTTCAATTCATGTCATATACGAAATATTTCATATTTCGTAATTTTTTTAAGGATTAAGTAATCAGAATGTAAAAATCGACGCACGATAAACGGCTGAACAAATTTTCATCAAACCTAGCTTTGGTTACAAGCTTTGCTCTTAAAATGAGCCTTATTAAATCGTTTTTAGGGCCATAAACCGAGCTATGACACTCGCGTGCGTAATAACACACACACTCACTCACTAGTGCGTAATAGAATTATCGCTATAAAGATAATTTAGTATCTTATTGCAAGTTAGTATTAATTATATGGGAGTAAACAGAGCATTTTCAATTTAACTGAGTAATACCATTGTTTATTAGTAACAAAGAGGTTTTATGCCGCTGTAAATCCATATAGGTACATTTTTGGAATAAATATACCTACGAATTACTAGTAGGCCCGCGCAGCTTCGCCCGCGCTTTTTTTACGTTTTTAGGTGCCCACAAATACTTACTTGCCACTCCTAAGGTACACTACAATTTAAAAAATACTAGTCAAGTGCGAGTCGGACTCGCGCACCGAGGGTTCCATACCATCTTCGAACGTAGTCAATTAATTTTACTATTCATGTAACATCTCTAAAAGCACAAAAACCAAAACTAAATTTGTTTGTCGAGGTTTTTTAAGGATTACTAAAAAACTGTACTACTTAGAAAGATCATTTTATTTTTCCTGTAAAATATAGATAGGCATGTATTACCGATAGACATGATATCTAGTATTTGCGATGAGGTTGGGTAAGTAAGATCTAAAACCATTCCAAGTTTTAAATCGATTTCATCAGTGGTTCCTGAATAGGTGTGACTGACAGACAGACAGACAGACGAAGTCAGACCATAAGGGTTCCTTTTTTACCTTTTAGGTATGGAACCCTAAAAATGTTATAATTAATGTATAAAATTGTCTTCGTATCTAAAACCTTTACACAATATTTTGGATTTGAAATTAATACCTATATAATAGTAATCTACAATCGGTGATGCCCCTTCATACTGTATGTCCACAAATTCCAGGTGGTAAGTTAATGTTCTAATACAGTAGGTATATATTTTTAACTAATTTTATACTCATTCAAGCAGGTGCGAGCGTAATAAGTTGCAGCCGGCCTATTATTTCTATTATTACGGTAAATAGTTATTTTATACATTATGTAACGAAAACCCTGTTCGATCACTGGGGTCATTCAGTTTATCAATCTATATCTATACTTATAATAAAACTGTAACAGGTCCAATTCTGTACATTGAAGATATTTTGAAAATTATATTTGGAGGGCATTCTATAATCGATACTGAGGCCGAAAATGTAATATTTTTAATTTTTGTCTGTCTGTCTGTCTGTCTGTCTGTCTGTCTGTTTGTCTGTCTGTCTATCTGTCTGTCTGTATCACGGCTCCGCATCACGCCGAAACTACTGAATGGATTCAAATGAAACTTGGCATGATTTGAGATCTTACTACGAGGTAGGACATAGGATACTTTTTATCCCGTAAACTAGCACGATTCTTTTGGGAGAGGGGATTAAAGTCAAAAATTAAGAAAAACGGACCAAGCGTATAACGCTTGGTCCGATTTTATTAATTTTTGACAAAATTTTTAACAATTTTATCAATTTTTCTTTATAATATAATAAATATTAGTAAGGGAACACTCATAGAGAGTTGTTATCAAGGTTTTGTAATCGATCGGGTTAAGCAACGTTAGGTAAGGTCATTAAATAGATGGGTGACCGTTTAACGCCATTTGAACTAAACGGGTCCGTGCTTCGGACAGCAAGTAAAAAATGGGGCCCAGTTTTTAACCTACTATAAAAAAGGAGGTTATGTATTCGATGCGAATGTCTGTTATTAAAAGGTTAGTTAACGTAAAAATAGCGCAGGCGGAGCTGCGTGGGTCAGCTAGTATAATTATAAGTATGTAAATCATTTGGTGAACATATTTTTTTACTAACACGTCGTGTTAGTAAAAAAATTAGATATTCAATAAGTGAGTTACATTACACCGAACAATACCTCCAGTGACCGAACAGGGTTTTTGTTACATACTGTATAATAAAATTTATAAACTAACATCAGGTTCTCTAAAATCACTGAGAAATCTTACCAACGGCATATAATTACCACTCCCATAAACTGTTTAGAAATTGATTACCGAAATTGATGAAAAAATTAGTAGTACATACAAGTACAGTCAGGCATGAACACTTCCAGAACTTTTCCTTTGGCAACAGTAATCATTACTTACTATCAGGTAGTTTCACAGTCAAGCCTATATTAAGTAGACTTACCTGCCTGTGGGGTGCCAGGGTAAGAATAGCATAATTATGTGATCCCCACGACGCGACCGCGCTTTGGGATCATGGCAACACCTCCCTTCTAAGGCAAAACGTTAAACTAGTCGGGTCAAGAGTTGAATGCATTAGACTACATTTAAATATAGGTTAATTTTTACTAAATTTCAGTTTATCTCCAGCGACCGTTTATAATACGGCACGCACGTAATGAACGTAGAGTTAATGAACAAATATGTAGATTACCTATAATTAAATAACCAGTCAAGTGCGACCGACTCGCACTTGATCTGTATTTTGTCCCGCTTTTTACCTTTTAGGTAACCCTAAAAAGACGATAATTTATAAAACATTAATAACGGTATTCTAGATTATTGTGTAATAAATATTTCTGAGAGTTGCTTTATTTCAACGTTGACGTTGTATATGTCAGAAAAGTAAAATATACTAAGCTGAGGGCCACTCGGAACAATGGCTTAAAATATAATTTTTTAAAGAGACTTGTCATTTTTACAGCTTTACAAAGACGTACAAAGTGTTAAGGAACCAGAACCCGATACCCAAGACACCAAAACTTAATTTATTTAATGTTGTCTTTTACTTACGCGAATATTACACATTGAAATCAAACTACTTTTACGGATTTTATCGCGGTTTATTTATTGATTTTACTTAATTTATTTAAAAAAATATGCTAGCATACTAAGTAACTATATTTATTTTCATAAATTATCGACAAACATATAGTTTAATAATTATACAATGATTATATAAACCATAGATACTTATGTTATAGTACCTAACCCTACTAATGCACGCCAAAATTTTTTTACCATTGGAGTTAGCGGATATACAGACCAATACGAAAAGCAACTTTGTGTTATACTATGGAATAAAACAAAGTAGCTTTTCGTGTCTTAAAGTAAATTAACTTTTGGTGTAGTCATACCAAAAAGTCATAATGCACTCTTAGACCATTCTCTGTTGGTTTTTCCGGATCTAAATAATTATATTATGGTCAAATGTTACGTTTTGGTGCAAAACTTGTTTTTTTTAGCTTATAACTTTTTATTTATTCCATTTTCTTACCATTTTTAGTATTATACTAACAGTAGCCCGCGGCTTCGCCCGCGTTGATTTTGTTTGTAACACGTGTTTTGAATTAGATATCATGGTTTTCAAAATATTGTTTAATAAGTATCTAGTCTAATAAGTATCAAGTAGACATATTTAATTAATTACTTATCCTGTATTTTTGAGCAAGGCATCGTAGCTTCTATTATAGTGCTGATTCTTAAATATTCACCGCTATTATTTAAAAAAATCCGGTCAAGTTGAGTTGGACTCGCACACCTTCATTGGACCTATTAATGTTATTAACCGGCTTCAAAAAGAAGGTTCTCTATTCAACGCGTATATATGTAATATTAATAAAAATGCGAATTATTAATATATGTTAGTCTATGTGGGCTTCTAAACAAATTTACCAAATTTTATGAGTGTATGTATGTATGTAGGTTTGTCCACGGATTTCTCAGAAACTACAAGTCCGATTTCGAAAATTCTTTTTGCAATAGTTAGAGTATTTTTCAACTTAGGGTATAGTATAAGTTTCATCAAAATTGGTCCAGTAGTTTAAGAGATATAAACTTTTTATGTTTTCAGTAAGTTACCGTAACGTAGACGTTCGAGTTGCGTGATATTGCTGATACCTATTTTATTTTACGAAAATATTATTGAAGTTGGTGTTAGCGTACCTGCTGTGTATATTCTGCACCAACTTCAATAATATATTCGTTATTTTATGCTTTTTATTAGATAATTTACTTTGAAGTCGGTTTTTTTTTTTAAATAGTTTATTTAACACTTTTTAGTGACTTATTTTACCAAGATAGGTATCAGCACTATCACGCAACTCGAACGTCTACATTACAGTAACTTACTGAAAACATAAAATGTTTATATCTCTTAAACTACTGGACCGATTTTGATGAAATTTGTACTCTATCCTAAATTGAAAGATACTCTAACTATTGCAAAAAGAATTTCCGAAATCGGACTTGTAGTTTCTGAGAAATCCGTGGACAAACCTACATACATACACTCGTGAAATTTGGTAAATTCGTTTAGAAGCCCACATAGCCTAACATATATGAATATTACGCATTTTTATTAATATTACATACATACGCGTCGAATACAGAACCTCCTTTTTTCAAGTCGGTTAAAAAGAGTCAAATAAACTATTTTCAAAAAAATCAAAACCGGCTTCAAAGTAAATTATCTAAAAAGCATAAAATAACGAAAATATATTGAAGTCGGTGTCAGCTCGTGCTAGTCTCAGTTAACATGATGTGCTAGCACCGACTTCAGTATATTTTATATATAATTTAATTTATATAATTTTTTTTTTATATATTTTTATATATTTAATATATATATATTTTTTATATATTTTTATATATTTAATATATATATTTTTTTTTCGCGTTATACTCAAATATGTTATACTGAAAACCAACCACAAAAACGCCAGTAAAGGTTGATTTTCAAAAAGTTGTGATACCCGTGTTTCATAATTTCTTTTGCTCCGTACACTGAAAAGTTTCGCGCCCATGTGATGTAATAATTTTTTTTTTTCATACAAACTTTGAGAGCCCATTTGACCCACTTAGGTGTGGAACTTCGAAAATCCGTTCCTATTGTTCACTCAGCCTATTTGAATAACGTTGATTCCAAATTTCAAGATTCTACGTTAAATGGTTTTGGCTGTTTCGTGATTCTTATAAAACACCCTGTTCTTTTATTAATACAGATTAATATGTAAATATGAAAAAAAGAATCCGATATCATCAGCCAAAAAAAAATCAAAGAAAGAAGAATTGTCCTATCGCATGTATTCTGTACTATAGCCAGTAAGTCAAGTACAATATTATAATAAATGTTGTCATCCTTTTACCCACCTTAGGGGTGGAATTTCCTAATACCCTGAAATATATTTTTTTTACTGAAACACCAAATACCAATTTATATGCGTTTAACTTCAAAAATCTCTTATTTTCATACAAACTTTCATCCCCTATTTTACCCCCTTAGGGGTAGAATTTTCAAAAATCTTTTAATATGTATTCTTTATTTTTAACTAACAGGCTAATTACTAAATTACATGAATTTAAGTTCATAAATGACTGATTTTCATACAAAATTGTATCCCCCATGTTACCCCCTTAGGGGTGGAATTTCCAAAAATCCTTAAATATATATTTTTTATTTTTAACTAACAGGCTAATTACTAAATTACATGAATTTAAGTTCAAAAAAAACTGATTTTCATACAAACTTTCATGCTCTATTTAACCCCCTTAGGGGGTGGAATTTCCAAAAATCCTGAATTTTTATTTTTTATTTTTTATCTAGCAGGCCAATTACTAAATTACATGAATTTAAGTTAAAAAATGTTTGATGTTCATACAAACTTTCATCACCTATTTTACCCTCTTAGGGGTGGTATTTCCAAAAATCCTTCCTTAGTGGATGTCTACGTTATAAAAGGTACCTACTGTAAAAATTTCAAGTCTCTAACCCAAGCCGTTTAGGCTGTGCGTTGATATGTCAGTCAGTCAGTCAGTTTCTTCTTTTATATATACAGATTACGGTATATAATGATTTTATACATTATGTAACGAAAACCCTGTTCGACCAGTGATCGAACAGGGTTTTCGTGAAATTAATATATAATAGTTATCTGCAGTCGGTGATGCCCCTTCATACTGTATGTCCACAAATGCCAAGTGGTAAGTTAATGTTCTAATACAGTAGGTATATATTTTTAACTAATTTTATACTCATTCAAGCAGGTGCGAGCGTAATAAGTTGCAGCCGGCTTATTATTGCTATTATTACGGTATATAATTATTTTATACATTATGTAACGAAAACCCTGTTCGATCACTGGGGTCATTCAGTGTAACAATATAATTATAAGTATGTAACTCATTTATTGAACATATTTTTTTACCAACAAGAATTGTATTGTGTAAAAAAAATAGATATTCAATAAATGAGTTACATTACACCTACAATTGTGACTCATGTCATTAAAAAACTATGCTTATGCTGTACTTTGTTATTTTCCAAATACGCAAAATGCCCCAGCATTTTACTTGATTTACCGATGCGAGACTAGTTCACAATTTGAGTGAATTTTGCTCTCACTTTTCGTACGCTAATGGCATATCTATTGTTTATCATTGTAATCATAAGTATTTTATGTGTTCGTTACTCAACGTGCATGACTGTCGTATACGCCCGCCTCTCAGCTCGCCTCCTATTGTCCGGTGAAGCTGTAATGGCCATCTGCGGCCAACAGCGTCCATCATTCCCAAAAAAAAAAAACCCGCCTCTCATCACTCCAAATTGAGTAGCAGCCAGTGCTTTTAGACTCTGCATGACAAATAAATAGAAATATAGTCAAAATTAAACCATATTAAAAAGTATGTAATATGCTCTCGATACTGAAAAACCAAGTTTCAAGTTTTGAGTTAATGCCATATCACGTTGTGTAAAAACTTTAAAGTTATTTTTTTACACGCTTTCTACGTCTAAATTAAATAGTCGTAGTTATCTGTATTTTTAAACTACATGAACAAAAGTGATGACTCTACATTTTTTGTGAACAAATAAAAATTCAAGACTGAGAGATCCATTGGAAATAAATAAAGATTGAGGTTTGGTGCTGGTACGACGCTCCAAATATTTTTAAAATTTATTAAATTTTAACTAACTCTCATAAGTATTGTACCGCTTCCGTTCAAATATGACCCGAAATATGACTTAGGTATACTCGACCTAATATTTGAACCTAGAGGTAGGTACCTAATATATCGAGTTTTTCAATAACACCGATTTTTTCATGTAACTTCAAGCGTAATTTCCAAGCATGAGTAATGAAAATATATAATACGTAGTATTTTACGCGAATACTTAAAAGTAGTTTTATTTAAATAAACATTTAATTTAATAATTATTCGATATGTTTTGTTGTTTTTATGTTCCAATTGTTATTAGTTATAACGCATACACGCTCAAGGTAATAGTGTATACGTTGTCGACATATAAGGCCTTATAAAGTACAAGTTAGATTATGTAGGTTATCAAAAGCATACAATCGACTACAGTTGATTTAATTAACGTCATTTAGACGTCCTCGATAACACTAAAGTGTCATAAAACTGTGTTTGTTGTACATAACACGTCAAAGTCCAACGGCCGAGTCATCACGTAAGTGGAACGCCATCCGGCAGTCCTGCAGTAGAGTTGTAATGTCTCAAACCAGTTACGATATCTTGTAAAAACTCTAGCCTTTAAGGAATGTGTCCGGTACTCCAACGAAATTCCCAGTTATGTACCTTATATTGACATTGTTTTATTTAGAAAATGATTAATAAATATTATTGAAGTGTATTTTTTACAAAATAAGTACTTCAACTACCTCAGGAGCGTACATTTTTAACATAATTAATTGTATTTTTTTTCTGAACGCCCTGTGGCCTACACGGCTATCCGCTATGTTGTGTCACGCACTGCAATTATTTGAGTTCATGTCAATTGACAGCTCCTTTCTGTTAGAGTCCAGCTGATCTCGACACCGTCTGTTAGACCTACCACAATGACGTTTTCGAATGAGTGAGACTATCTGTGGTCTAATCTCATATCGACTTGAAACGATATTTTAACAGGCCTTAGTAGGTCGGTATATTCTTTTTTAGTTTTGATACATAAGTATTTGACTTGTTCCCGATCCTGTTATCGCTCGAGAATTATTTAGCGTACGGTTATAAAATAATCCCCGTATAGCGAGCTGTGGTCGATTTGTCTTGATTTTCTGCAACCTGGTGTTTATCGGTTCTCTAACCTAACGATCCAATATGTTAAGCAGTTTTTAAAGGTTTCTTCTTAGGTCTTACGATTTATAACATAAAGTTATTTACACTGTGTAACTACCATTGTAAATAAATTAGGCAATAATTAAATAGATAGGGCTCTACATTTAGGAATCTGGGTTTGTGCCTGCTATTCCACAGAGAAATTTTCATATTTCAGTTTGTTTACGTAGGTTTAATGGAGTTAATGTATAAAATATCGTAGGTCTCTTCCATTCTATAATCATTTTATTTATTAATATTTGTATTATTTTACATGTGTACCAAAATATAATTATTTAATTTGATCAATTGTTTGTTCATACATTAAAACCATAATTCGCTACCTACCTGCGTATATCGGTGCACAATAAAATATTTATCTATGAATTATGTACCCAAAGGAAATAAATTCATTCGCTAGGCCATTACTTTTTTTTTAAACTAAGGGATTTGATGCATGGTTGTAAGTCGTCAAGGGCAAGGATGCGGCGCGTGATTGGGCCGCGGGTGCTGGGGGCGGGCCGGGGTGCGCCCCACTTGACCCACACTCCCCCAACGTGTCATGCCCCGATACAAATCGGTCATTTTCAATATTCCTTAATACATGAGAATTAGAAAAAAAAAAAAATCCTATTCAATTCAAAAATAAATAATTATTATTTACTAATTAATGAAAACAATTTAATCAATAAATCGCAAATGCATAATGATCAAATTTTGCGCAATAAAACCTATGCATTAAATCATCAGTCGCAAACGGCAGTGATATAGTGTTATAAAAAGGTCCCCCGCTTGATTGCAGTGAAACAAAGCTGGCTGGAACAAAAAGGAAAATTAACAAGTTTCAAATTCGTAAACCGTCGGTTAAGTTCGCGCGCCTTCGGCGCGGGAGTTGAATTTTAGGCAGCAAGCGCTGGGGGCGCGGTGAGGAGGGGGGAACATCCGCTCGGTCGCGGATTGCCCAATTCCCGCGCAAGCGTGCCGCGCCGTTGATTATTTCGATTTCGTCATGTACAATGACTCAAGCTGAACGGTTACGACACGGATATTTTCAGGTGAGACATGCGATCACGATGAACGTTTCCAATGATGATCGACGAAATGTTGACCATTGGCCGTGTCTTGAGCAGAAAATTCAGTGATTTCGCAGCCGAATTATATGACAGCTTGCGTAATCTCCGACGTCACTGCGGACTTGGCCAATGAGGGCGCGGGCGACACGGCGGCAGGTTGCGCCTCCGCAGCAGCGATGTCAGCATGCCAACCATATAGGAGAGAGAAAAAGACTGACTGTCGTATTGCAAAGTCGAGTCGATTCCTCCCCCCGACACGGAAGACATCTATAGTTTTCTTTCTTGAAATCTTAATTTTTTTATTGATTCTTATCAGGCTGCAAATTAAACTTAAGTACCTATATGAAAAGGATACACGTGAGCGCCGAGGATTAGGTCGGTAGGTACGGCGAAGACGTGACTCATATGACGGACCAGCACGATAAATGTGAATAATTGCGCCAATGCAGCACACAACGGTACGTAGAGCAACTGAGCTAATCTTAAAATTTCTGTCGACCGAAATGATATAAAAGCAAAATGGCCACTCGACCATTGCGGAAGTTTCAAAAGTGGGTCGCGATCATCTCACAAAATTTAAAATAATAGTAAAGTCTATTTAAAACACTTCCTCGTTCATTTACGATCACTATTGATTCCTATATTCCGTTAATTTAACCGCGGTAGAGATCGCACTTTCAAAAACTAAGTTTTGATAATGCTCAACTAAACTTTAACTTCCACTAGTTTACTGTTAGACGAAGGGAACGACCAAAGCGGACGACGAGCAAAGTGCGAATGATGGCGCGTAACAGAGATCCATGGCGTGTTGGCGATCGGTGCTAGAGGGGCGAAGGGGCGGCGCGCGGGCGACAACGGAGGGGGGGCACGCGGCGTGCTGCGCGCGCAGAGAAAGGACGCGAGTGGTGATGTAATCGCGATCGATGCACTCTGCCTGCTCCGTGCGTAGCAGCCGTCGCGCACGGAGCCAACTACTGCCAGTCGCTCGTTTATCAAACGACTCCGGCTGAATTAGTCTCGTTAGGTGAAAACAGGTACAAAGTTAGGCATTCAGTTCGTGGTGCTTCAGTGGGATAATCAGCGAGAGCTGATTTGTTGGATAGAGCGAGAAGCGAAACCTACGTGTGAGCGAGGTCAGTGACCCTTGTAGTGACACGTGTTGTACTCCGCGTGGAGCAACAAAGAATCCGTCCGATGCATTAGGTCGGCGTGGCGCCGGCGTAAGCGCAATCGTAAGACGACGCAAGGATAGACGCGAGAGTGAGCTAGAAGCGAAGCCGAGATAATGTTACGAGTATTCGGTATCGATCAGAATGGCGAACGACGCGAGCGTTCGGCGGTGGTCGGCCGGCTCCGCGGGTGCTCGTCGCCTATCTAGGTCACACGTGTAAACGTTATCCCCACCACGCCGGCCTTGGCTTACTTTAGGCCAAATGGCACCTCCCCTTCTCCGTCGAGTCCGCCACAACCGCGCGCCCGCACACTAATCTTCTCTACTCACATCGCACCCTGCTCATTGTGATGTAGAGTACACGTAATCTTCACTACGACAGACGTGTATGACGCGATATTTTTAAAAATAACCAACTTGTTATTATTCACTTAATCATGCTATATTAAATTATCAGAAACAATAAATACCATGATTGAGTATCACCTTCAACAAAACCATATCGTATCTCGTAAATGTATGCAAATATTGAACGTTAATAATATTCCGATCTGATTCCAAACCAGGCAAGCCCTGTAATATGGAAATCAGATAACTGATACTGTAGATAAATATCACCTTGTGTATACATTATTTTAATTGAGTAGATCGTACATAGTTACCATCTGTGGATTAGCGAAAGGGGAGGGGATCACAGCGCTCCTATATTCTTTTTTTTTGTATTAAAAACGTTTAACCGACTTTTTTAATACAGTACCTACCTTGTTCCCTTGCCACAAATAATCCGCGTTTCTTATCGAATCAGAGAAATATATACCAATGTCACGAATAACTGTTATTAAATTGTATAGTAGCAAGAACCGTGGCGTGGAGTGAGCGGCGTAGCTATCTAACTCGGTATATCTACGAGGTCGGGCAGCCCGCCGCGGCCCCATCGAATAAAACTCGCTGCTGATGATGAAAACAGCGTTTCGACCTCGTTCGAATCTAGGACAGCACCCGAAATAACTAGGCCACCGTTACTGCGCAGTCGCTAACGCAACTTGTAGTCATAGCCTGCGTTTCACGTCCAACGTAAGTGTAGCTGCGACAAATAACGCGGTTCCGTCTCCGGCCGCGGCTTGGCACGCCGCCGCGGGGCCGGGGGAGACCACGTTGGATTGGTGAATTTGGTTGCCGAAATCGACCTCCCCTCCTGAGGAAGTTCCGTGCACTCTCTAATATAAGTTGGCTAAAATACTCGCGACTCTCGCGAGTGGGAAATTGAGCAACTAATGATTCGAAAGGAAAGATCGCTTCCGTTTTGAGGTTAATCGTTACGAATTACTCAATTTACAAAATAAAATAGTTCTGTAAATATTGACTAACTAATAAAAATAGAGTCAATAGAGCTAAAAACGCTGAAAAACAGTATTAAGCTAGAGTAAGAGTAATCATTAATCGTCGATATAAGATAAGATAAGGTTACTACATAGGTATATACTACAATACTTTTTATTGCGTTAAGAGTTTCCATGCCATATTATAATAAACAAGTTATATGTTTGACTTACTTTGGTATTGTGTAAGTACGTATTATATTAATTTCTATTCTGCTACAAAAATTCCAAAACCTGACTGAACAATGCGTATGCCAAAACCGTTACATTAATATTTATGGCATAAAGTAGAAACAGAATTTCATTAAAGCATTTCCGATAGGAATACGATCGATTATTAATATCGACGCAAGAATATAAAACGTATACTTTTTCCGCGAACACGAGAAATACCTAACTGTAATGATAGATTTTTGGATTTTATTTTCACGTAAGTACAAATTATTAAAAAAAAACTAAAAACGTATTAAATCCTCTTTGCAAATTGTATAAAACTATGTTTGGTATGTAAGACATACGCAAATTCTTAACCTATTACGAAGTTCTTTTTTTTTATATACGTAGAGTAAGTACTTACAAAAAATGGCATGTTCTTAAGCCCCCTTAAATACCCCCCCCCCCCCCCTAAATTCAGACTAGTGCGAATTAATCAAATATACTAAATTAATATGTTTCAAGTATTCACAATATCCCCGATACACCCCTAAAAATATGACACCTCTACAGACATTAAATTTATTTCCCCTTAATCTAGGGAAAAAGTTGGTAACTCTACAAAAATTAACAACCCAAATCGGTTTCAGTCCAAGCTTCAGCCGGTAAGAAAATGATTTATTTTCTGTGAATTATAGAAATATATTACCCGTAGAGCGTCCAAGTAAGAATATGACCCTCCCATCACCTCCCGTTGGGTGTCGTAGGAGGCGACTAAGAAACCAAAAGAGAAAAGAGAAAAACCTTCTTAAGGGATAGGCCTATGTTCAGCAATGAACGAGTTCGGGCTGATAATATAAGACATAAGATCATATAATGAAAGAAAGATATAACATCATCGCTCTACCAAGCTCGCTTTTTGTGTTGGCCGCAGATGGCCATTACAGCTTCACCGGACAATGGGAGGCGAGCGCTTGAAGCGCTCTAGCCTTTACGGCAGAAGTAGCGACGAGCTCAAGGGCACCTCAGGGAGGCACGGCCTCGGCTTGGGCTGTCGCTTAAGATACCAAGCTCGCATAGACGAGGCCAACAAACGAATGGAACATTTTGAAATAAATAATAGAAAATTCAAATGATTATTCTATTGGTCACATTAGCTGTAACAAAATAAATAAATAAATAATATAACTCAGTTAATGGAGATGCACATATCCGTTTTTCACTGCACTACTTGTTCGGATGACTTAAATATAATGCCCGCAGCAATGAAGCCAAACACCTTGAATCTCTATTTGACTCAATGACATACTAATACCACAGACTTATAACAAAATGCGGTTTTTCTAATTAAAATAAAATATAATTAATTCCTTTTAAACGATGCGTCCAAAACATAATTGTTTGAAACATTTACACAATGAGATCAAGACTAAATGGCAAAAGTAATTTTAATTACATTTCAGTTCATTGTGTTCTATAAGAGTAAGACTCCAATACAACAAACAAATATGCAAACAAAAAATATTTTTAAAAATGATATCTTTAAGAATAGGTAGACTATCTTAACTGCCCGTAAAGAAATAAATATTTCTTACAGGTACGTCATGGTAGTCATGGATTCAAATGAAATTAATATGATTGACGGATATTGAAATATACTTAGGTACTGATAAAGTTAATTCTGAGTTATATTTTTAATCAATAATATAAAAACATATTCGATATTTTACTATAAAATTTACGAACATTGCTGCTCTAAAATATTTTGAAGGTAAAACTATTATTCTGGTGGTTGCAAATAGCCAATTGTCGTTCATTATGGCGTGCCAAGGGGGAGGCCTATGTTCAGCAGTGGACGTCTTCCGGCTGATGATGATGATGAAAACTATTATTTTGAAATATAATATTGAAAAAGAAATTCGTTTTTTTATTATCATAAAACCCACTCTAGGGACCAACATACTAAGTCACCGTCGGGAATATTACGCTGACAACCTGAAAACTTATCCAGAGATTGAGGCCCCGAAACCACAATCATTTTTTTTTTATAGACGCCTTCATAAAAACTCTACCAGAAACTTGAGCCCAACAATGATCAATGACTAAACGCGACAATGTAACAGCTCTCTGCCACTACGTGTGCATAACACGTGGATCTTTGTGTTGGTATCGATAACAATAAAATTACTTATAGGTATGCTGACTTACTCGTTATCAAACTATGTTGATGTCATCATTTATGAGCGTGTCGTGCGAGCGTGTGAGTGGTGATAGAAGATGAAGATATATGTGTATATATATACATACATAGATATGTACTATGCGTTTCAACTAAGAATGTGGCCACTATTTTGCAATTTCAAATATAATAATTACTAAAAATGATGATTTAACAAAAATAGATGGCAAAGTCACAATAAGTAATCAAAACCGGGGCGAATTTTTCATTTTGTATTTACTCTGCTGCCGGTACAAAAATCGTAATAAACGAGTGAAGTTCCGCAGTCGTGATCATCATGGCGGCCACATTCTTAGTTGAAACGCATATTATGCGTATAAAGGGTAGTTGCCATAAGTACAATACTCTAACAGTTACAATTTCCCAGAAGTATAAATTTAAGAAACCATAATTAATGGCTGAATAGATTCTCAACAAACAGTTAAGAACCATCCCAATCAGCTTTCAAATAAACTGTGTATCGGTTTGAGAGCTACGATGCTACAAAAAGACGTAGGTTCAAAACAAAGACCACCGCATTATGTGACGTAACAATTCAATATCAATCCTCCTCACACGATTGAGCTAGTATCGTTAGAGTTTGTAGATTCCTGCAAGGTTCAATCTAATATAAGCACATATACAAACGGGACTAGTAAGTAGACTAGGGTATAATCGTAAACATCCATAATAAATAATTTAGGTTTACATAGTTATTTTTTATTGTAAACTTACTACGTAGTATTAATGTATAAAATGCATAAAACTTTGTTCCCCTAAGAATGACAGCCATCTGTTGCCTTTGATGCAACTTTCACCATTACATTCAGTTTGTACCAAATTAGTAGTAGGTATAAGCAATATTTACGATATAAACATAGAATTTAAGGTCAATATTATGACGATTTTAGTACAGCATGTAGGAGAAACCCTAACCTAAACATAATGAATTTATCGTCGTTTAAAATATAGAGCTGCGGTATCGCAACTTCTAAAGAAACAAAAACTTTTTTGAAATGCAATCTTTACCCGTACCAATTTACCAGTTAGACTGTGATGTCATTAGTTCTTAATAAGTGGTACCTAGTTAGGCATTATGAACGCTCGACCACGCCACCACCGCACCGCAACGCCTATACTGATAACACGCAGAACATTTGATAAGAGCCATACCTATCACATTATTAGAACGAAATGATGAAAAACCACACGCAGTTAGTTACGACTTTACGAGTACACAGATAAGTTTTTGATTACGTTTTAATAAAAATTAAACTTTAAATAACGACCACCCATATATTGCCAATGTAGAGCCACTGTAGTTGAATATAAAAAATACGGTTTGTACTATATTAAAATGGAGCACGGCATTTGTTCCTGTACACAAAGAAAACGTTAGAAATTAAGTTATTAATCGTCGACACTTCCCATTCGATATCAACGTAAGACACCTCCTGCAAAACATTAATTAAACGCGACAACTGCAACTTTTCCCATCAGAGACATGTAGCCAATACTCATCCAAACAGCTCTAACAATACAATCGTCGATTACATGAATGTTCAGGCGTATCTAACGAGCCGACACGAGGCTCGATAAGGCCACGATAACCCACGGAAACGTCGCCAGCAATGTCACAATGAAAAGTCGCCGAGGGGAAATGCAATGAGTTCGGGCGCGCAGCGGGACTCACCTGGGACCGGGACGCGGCGTCTTGGGCTTCGGTCGGTGATGGTGTGCCAGTGAGGGGTACCATGTTAAGTATATTTATGACGGCGGCCGCGGCTAGTACGCTGGCGCGCGGCACCACGTCGACGCAGAGCGATGCCGCATTGTGCTCTATAATGTGTACGTACGCGCTGCGCGCTCAGACCTGCCTCACCCCCCGACCCCGCACCGCTAACACCCCCCCTTGTGCTGACATCGAAACGACGTAACCGCAATTGAAATAAGTCTGCTCCAAAACCAACCTATCGCCTTCGAAAGGTGTTTAAGTGCACTGCAACCGTATTGCGAAGTTAGGTAATCTTAAATTATTGATACATACCTATGTACATAATAATTGCCATTCAGTGATGGAGAAGTTAACCCAGCCGAACATTAGATTAGACCTGCGGTATCTCGGGGTCACGTTATCTTCTGACACAGCCTAGTTAGTGGAATACAAATAGTACTAATTAATATTATTTTGTAACTTTATCAAATTAGTGGGTTTATGCGAATTTACTTCTAATGCGAAATTAACTTAAGTCAATAATCAAAATACCTTTACAAATTTCTTACTTTTAAAATCATAATTACATTTCTTCCTCGTGCTTATTAAAATTCTATGAAACTTTTGAACATTAAATTACTTTTTCTTTTTATGTTCACTCAAAAATAAATGTCTTTTTATTGTTTAAACTAGCTGACCCACGCAGCTCCGCCCGCGCTGTGTTTACGTTAACTAAACTTTCAATAATATACATTCGCATAGAATACAAAACCTCCTTTTATAAAGTCGGTTAAAAACTTGGACCCACTTTGTACTTGACCTCCGAAGCACGGAGATGTTTAGTTCAAATGGCGTTAAACGGTCACCCATCTATTTAATGATTTTACCTAACGTTGCTTAACCTGATCGATTTCCAAGCATTGCTGTCTATGAGTGTTCCCTTACAAATATATATTATAATTATAATGAAAAATTGTCAAAATCGGAGCAAGCGTATAACCACTTGGTTATACGCTTGCTTTACAGATTTTGACAATTTCAAAATGTGTACTTACACATTTTGACTTTAGCCCCCTCTCCCAAGGGAACCGTGCCGAATGTCGGGATAAAAAGTATCCTATGTCGGGATAAGGAGTATTAACTCAAATCATGCCGAGTTTCGTTTCAATCCATCCAGTAGTTTCGGCGTGATGCTCAGCCGAGATACAGACAGACAGAAAGACAAAAATAAAAAAAAATACATTTTTGGCTTTAGTATCGGTTATAGAATGCCCAACATAATTTTGAAAATATCTTCAACGTACAGAATTGGACCTGTTACAGTTTTATTATAAGTATAAATATAAATATGTATTAACGATAGTAATTGCGTGATAAAAAGGTTATTTTCGTGCGCCCCAAGATTTCGTTTTCGCTAGCTATAGCTTTCGATAGCATTTCTTGTTATTAAGGCTCTTGTGCCTACAGTGCCCGTCACACTGCTGCTTAGCGGGAGAATAACTAATACCGTAGTAGTACTAACCTGTACCGTCCATTGCACAGTAGAAGAGAGACCTCCTATCTAGTACAATAATTTGTGCTGATACCAGAAGTACCAGGCTAGCATATAACACAAAGAGATCTTACCACTTGATTCGAAGTAGCAAAGTCTACGCTGCTTCTAGTATAATAGACTACTTGCTGGTATTTATTTCTGGTATACTTACTACCAGAATTGACAAGCCCGTTGATCTGGTGTTTAGACATTCAATAACTCGTGGATTTGATTCCCATCCGGGACTAACATTTGTGTGCATAATCATATTTGTTTGTCGTATGGCTGGGTGTGATTTATCTGTAAACGAATGTAATTACAAAGAAAAGTATGTAAGTATTATTCAGTGGTCTGGCTACCATAGTACAGACAGGCATTGCCTAATTTGAGATTGGTATGTAAATTGTTCCAGGATGTCCTCCCATGGTAGGTATACTCCGCTTCAAATGAATTTGTAAAAGAATACAAATTCGTTTGCGGTTCAATAACTACATAACGCCTACATTGTTGACTTCGTGTGACCGCAAATACAACTTTGTATTACCAAGCCTTTTTTGCTGCCGCGTCGCACTGTCAAGTATACGGCGCGCGTGTTTTACGACCGCATAATAAAGCTGTAAACGTTTTCAGTTTTATTTGGTACAGACTATACCTGGTGATATCTTAAGGTTAAGCAGAATATTCTTCATCTGTATCCGCCACGTGTTTGGAAAAGAAACGAATCCTAATTAATTTTCTCGTCAAACCTAGGAAGATATACTATCGTTATTTTTATCATTACGATTAGGATTGTTTTGTCGTCGTAACTTTAAATTTTTTGGAGCTTGTGGAAACGATATGCATATTGATATTTAAAATTGGATTGATTTTTTCCTTGGAGCTCTGAGGAAAATAAACTATTTAAAAAAAAAACCGACTTCAAAGTAAATTATCTAAAAAGCATAAAATAACGAAAATATATTGAAGTCGGTGCTAGCACATCATGTTAACTAAGACTAGCACGAGCTGTACTTTGAAGTCTGTTTTAATTTTTTTTAATAGTTTATTTAACACTTTTTAGTGACTTTTATTTTAGCAAAATAGGTATCAGCACTATCACGCAACTCGAAAGACTACGTTACAGTAACTTACTAAAACATAAAAAAATTATATCTCTTAAACTACTTGACCGATTTTGATGAAACTTGTACTCTACCCTAAGTTGAAAAATACTAACCATTGCAAAAATAATTTTTGAAATCGGACTTGTAGTTTCTGAGAAATCCGCGGACAAACCTACATACATACATACATATATACATACATACATATATACATACATACATACATACACTCATAAAATTTGGTAAATTTGTTTAGAAGCCCATATAGATTAACATATATTAATATTACGCATTTTTATTAATATTACATACATACGCGTCGAATAGAGAACCTTCTTTTTGAAGCCGGTTAAAAAAGTGTATTTTGGAGAATAATAGATTCGGAGCGCATGGGAATAACCCGATAAAAATATACGAGCAGAACAAAATATTAACCTATATTTAAAAACTTCCTTGATTTGTCGTCATATTTAGAAATAAGGGCAGGTACCTGCTTAACAGTCTGACGGCGCATTTCCTCTTAAGTATAAGCTTATACGCTGGCAGAAAAAGGTACTATTCTGATGATTTTCTCACTTTGATTAGTTTGGATGAAATGTATTGAGTAACTCTTGTCTCCTAAGTTCCAAGACACCGGATGATTACGTATGTTTTATAAAGCTGTTGCAATCATGGCATATCTTCACACACATCAGCAACAAAGTATGGGCCAAGTATGCACAATGGATCCAAGTGCGTCGAAGTGCGTTCCGCGTCCAATATTATAGAAGTCTTGTCTTCCTTTATCTCAGCAGAATGAAATTTCGTCAGAATTTTAGAGGCTCCGAGCATGTTTGCAAAGCTGACAATTCCACCGATTACAAGCAGAAATGGTTCCTCCGCGCCACCGATGCTTCGGGTGGCCCTTGCCGAGCAAAATTTAATCCTTTACTCAACGTGTCCTCATTACAGTTGGCGCTTAACTACGTAACTGTACGGGGTTTATACATGTATATAACAACTCAGGGGATTCAAACAAATTGAATAACTGACTTCCACCAAGCCTGAAATTACGTCATCACGATAACGGGATTTACCTAACGTGACCTCGTGAGCCGTGCCTGGTAAGTAAGCATGTTAACAAGATCCTATTCTACTAATAATACCTAATAAATACTTATAATAATACTTGATTTATATGAGGTATATATAAATCAATCCCGGGAGATGTTTACGCATCATTGTTACCTCAAAACTCTACATTTTCTTATTCCATTCATATCACGTCACATAGGTACTCTTCTCATTCACTAAAAATAGGTAGACACTTAAAACGAAAACGATGCATTGGCCGTGTCCATAATATTATACCTAGGATAAATAAATATTTTCTGAAAAAATAAAAACCGATCAACAGTAATGATCAAAAAAGCATTATATTACGAAAATATATTGAAGTCGGTGCTTAACATAGCGTATTAAGTAACATCAGCGTCAGCTTGCTTGGTTTATTATATCCTCTTTAAATATTTTTTAATCATAATATCCTGATTATATGAACAAAAATGTAATAAGTATGCGCATTTAGTACTGCAGTACCGCATCCATTACCTATTCTGAAATTACATTGCTCATCTTGACCTAAATAACAGCCGAGAGATTCCGCCTGCTTTCAAGCTTCTAAATGAATTTTCCATTAGCCACTGCATTGATTGCCGCGTTTTCAATGCAAAATATAATTAAAAATCTTCACAAGAACTTTTTCTTTATATTAAGAGTAAATAACAGACGAGCAATTGTTTTATCAAAATTTATTTATTTGTGATATTCTGTTGGTTGACTAATTGGAAGCGTGGGTTTTAAACCACGCTTGCAAACCCGGATTGGTTATCTTGGTACTGGAATACCTAGATAACCGATCTCTGTGGGTATGTGGGACTTTTACCCACTAAACCTCCTCAGTGGCCTTTATCTCTCTGGTCTCTGGTCACTCCGTTCGGACCTCGCTCAACCTGCAGCGCAAGATGCTCGCTGGACCACACCCGGGGGGAGCTGTGCCAACACCCTCGTGGCGCTCGCGACGAAGCAGACTTACACCGCGTCATCGCCCGCTTCGACCCTCCCAGTGCCTAGATGCAAAACGTATGTAACGCTTTGTCTAGCTAAAGATTGCTGTGGCCGTATCGGCCAGTAGGACGTTATTAATACATATATGTATGTCTATACGTACAATAATTTACGGCATTGCGCGTGGTCGCCCCGCAACTGTGATATTGCCCCCGGATTCTAGGAGCAGCTGTTGCGCGATGAATGCAAATAGACGACATTTTACGATTCAAGAGAAGTAAGTATATATCAAGTATTTCCTAAAAGTAATCTTTAGTGGCGAGACGATCAGGTTATGCGCGTAACGGTAAGCCACGTGGGCACTTTCATAGCTCGGCCGCTCGTCACCTGAGACGTTAGTTATTAATGCGCAACAATTCCGAGCCACAGTGCCCTTCACACCTGAACACGACAATGCTTAAAATAAAATCACATTAATGTAATTTTATGAGTGTTACTTCTAAGCATTAATCTTTACTGTACTTAACAGTCGTCCTTTAATCTGACACGGTTTATTTTTAACCCCCAACGACTCAACTATAGGAGCGTTACAGATGTTTATGATCTTATGTCTGTCTGCCTGTGGCGTTGTAGCTCCTAGACGAAACGACGCATTTGAACTCGGTTTTTCTGTGCATGCTGGTTTAATCGGGATGGTTCTTAACTACTGCTTGATCAAAATCAGTTTAGTTATTTTCCTGTATAGTGTTAAATACGTTATACACTTAGACTATAGAATATATACATTAACTCACACGTCAGTCGCATATAGCCAATCGCAGTAGCCAGCCGTGGCCCGAGTCATTCGGCCGTGATCAGAATGTTGACTTCACTTGTAAGGTTTGACCTAAGCCTGACGTGAACCTAATAATCATGTTACAAAACCAACCAATCAATCAAATTCTCTTACAACGCTAAACATAAACGCTAAATAAGTTGACTATCCAAATGCCCAGTCAATGTGTTAGATACATCTAACGAAGCACTCAAAGTGTGCCTTTTGCGATAAGATCCTTCGTGCGCATACCATGTGTGTTTATCCGGTATCCTGCACTCGCTGAAGCGCAGATCAGGTCTCGTCTCATCAGACCCTCGACTCGCATCCCTGCAGCGTGCTCGCCGCACGCCTCGCATTGTTCATTCATATCTAGGTCAATACTAATATTTGTAATCTCAGCTGTACGCGCGAAAGAGAAAGTTCCTATGCCGTTGTTACCGACGGAATTTCAACGTTTACACTTTCCCTTGCTCTCGATTCTGATGTGACGTCATGCAAGGAAGGTGTAAAAATATTTTATATACCTAAATGAACTCAGATCCATGGCTGTTCAAAGAAAAGTTGCAAACAAAAAAGAAAACAACGAATGCTAAGGATATAAGCGCCATGAACGAACGGTCCACCAAGGACGGCGGCTTACGTAAAGCAGGAAATAAATAGGTCGCGGGGGCACGGGATCCCACGGGGGTGGGGCTCGTGGTGGGGGCGCGGGGGTCGGCACCGAGCGGCGGGGGTGCCGGTAACTAGGTGCCCTACATTGCACAGGCCTCGCTCCGCTGCACAGCGCTTTTTCGTCGAACCCACGGTCGCTGTAAATGAATTATTCGAGGATACTGCCTGCGGCACGCGCACTTCAGTGCCCGTTTTGTTTTTATACAATTGAGATTCCGCAAAATGTTTACTTTACGTTCCTTTCTTTCGTTTAGCGACATTGGAGTATTATACTTACTCTTCTGCACTTCATTTTAAAACTTCCGTTGTTTCCTAAAGTGGGTAGGAGAAGAGTCACTGATACTAAATCCTATCGATTATCGCTGCCGCCTTTTTATCATCTCGTTCGATGCTCGCGTGTTTTGATTTAACGCATTCCTGTCTCTTGTGTAGTAAATTATAATATTTATCGAAGAGACCGAAATACGTATATCTAGATAGCCTTTGACTCTGGTGAGGTTTAAAGTGTCACTAGAGTTCATTCACTCGGTATTATCAAATTCGCAAGCTCTCCAGTCATAATAGTTGGTAGTTGGGCGATAAATTAGAACGAGGGGAATGCTCCAGCGATGATAACCGACCTAAGTACAAATAGGGTTGCCAGTTTTGCCCTAGTGATCCTAACACGCATAGACATAATGCTTAGGATATCAAGATATATAGGTCAATAGTATCACTTTTTGCACTGCTTTATCGAATACGTAAAGTAATTTCTACCAATAAATGTTTTATAGTACCTAAAATCTCTTATTGTTAGAGGTCAATACATATTAGCAAGCTATTGTGGTAATTCCGGTGCAAATATTTGGTTGAGGGACTCGTTTTAATAAAGAAGTATTCAAGATATCGACTTTAAAATATTTTGTGCCCATATGAATCAGAATTCGTTACAGATGAATCAAAAACAGAAATAAATTTCAAAAACTTTATGAAAATGGGCTCTGTTTGAAGAAAATAATCATAATTTAACAACAAAAATAATCTGTTCATAAGAAGCAAATCAACAAAAAAATGGTATCACAGGAAAATCCGGGGAATTCAACAATACTTCTGTTTTTTATACTTACCTATTGACTTAGCTTTAATCTTTCATAATTCAAAAATCACTGTACACAGTACAAGTACAAGCTTACCGGGGAGGTGTGAAGATGCAATACTGGTCTGGAGAAGCTTAGGATTTGCTAGATTCAGTGGGTGTGGGCAATAGCACACATTATCCTCCAACTGTATTCTCGCCTGAGAGCCACAGTTCAAGTACCTATTCAAGTGTAGCTCAATCACAGAATCGAAACTAATTGTCAATTTTACATAATAGGACTGTGACTGGGATCGCAACTGTGTTTAAAATCATAATAAATTACGCATAAAGAAATTTAAATGTTTTACCCCTAATCCCGAACGGACATGCACAATAAGCGCACTGATTTCAAAAGGACCACAGCACACGTGTTTTAATAAATAAAGTCGCGAATATACAATAGGCCCCTCGATGACGCGAGTCTAGCCAGCACTATGAATGAGAACTATACAGTACTGTTATGTACAATACAGGAATGACCAGATAAATGCGCCATCAATAAAAATCGTCCTGGTTTAACCGGTGTGTCTTCCCTCGTCGTTCCCATTATTTGCACAGCGCACTGATAGCACAAGGAGGAATTATTAACTCGGTCTGGGGAGAGGTGTACGTCTGCAGAAATAGAATAAGCTTTATATTTAAATTGGTCACAGAGGCGATTTGGGTCTGAATACTCCAATATTTGTTATTCATCGTTTGCAATTTAGTTTTTTCCACTTTTGCTCTGCATCGGGATCGTTAGATAAATTTAAGTTTTAATAAACAATTACGCGCGAAACAATTTACTACTTCTTGTATCACCCCTCAACAAATGATGTGATCATTACCTAAATACCGTTACAGAGATAGGTAACTACTGTAAATCGACCAACGTATACCAAGGCCCTAGGTATACGTTTGGCGACTCACAGTAGTCATAGGGTAAGACGCACTGAGATTAATGGACTCGTAGAAAATAGATGAGACAAGCCGAAAATCCTGTTCTGTGACAATGATTGGAGTGGAGGCACTGGTGTGTCTACTCACGTGAATGTGTCTGACTGGTGTCATACAAACATACATTCACGTGAGTTGTATAGACATGCCCATTTGTTAGATGTTGTTTTTTATGCGCAGATATAGGTAGCACGACTCCTTAAACGCGATAATTCTAAAACCTAGAATATTTCATTTTTACATGCTTGTTATTGAAATAGAAACCTTATTTATTTATTTACCATTATTTCATGACTATAATTGTAATCCATTTTATAATTAGGACCTATTATTATATTATTATTTTAGGTTGGCAAAAAGTGTTATGTTCTTTAGGATGTCGATTTAGATACCTAATCCTTTTTTGCCGTACCGATTTATGATAATATTTTTTTTCCATGCCTTTTTATGTATACAATTCATTTTTAATCGAAAATACTCTACTGAAATTCCAAAACATAGTTCTTTTTCGCGAAGTCCCGTTCGTTTGACTCACCACGTAGGTACAGTAGGTACATAAAATATGTATTGTAGCTATAACAGACATAAAGCCCAGGGACAACCCTGTAGTCTACCGCCTGCTACGCAACTGGTTACGAGTGGAGCTGTGGAGTTTAGTGATTATAATAAATACCGATTAATTACTTGCGTTGCGGGCTACCTTTCGGTTGTTCAGTTGATTAGAATATGTTTTCTACTTGAGAATTTCGAAGATGAATTGCATTGCAGCAGTTGGTTCATATAATATAAGAGAGCCGGATTTTGTGACGAAATACATATATGTACTTACAACTATTAGACTGATTACGTTTATTTACTCAATTACTGCAAGTGATGATGGTTAACAGTAATAATAATAATATAATAATAATATCTTGGGACAATCCACACACGGTCATCCGATCCCAAACCAGGCAGAGCCTGTACTATGGAAACCAGAGAACTGATACTAATACCTATATATTTTTTTTTGTAAATACATACTTAAATAGATAAACTACACCCAGACACTTGGCGGGAATCGAACCCACGACCCATCGGTTAGCAGGCAGGGTGTCTGACCACTAGACCAACGGGTCCGTCATGCACCTCGCACAGTGATGCACCTCTAGATGAAAGAGTTTTAGGAAGGAAGGAAAGAACGCTGTAATTCTGACGCATCGATGTACCTACCGGCTCCGGATCCGGATTCAAAGTGGCAATCAATGCTACCTCCAGCCGTCAGTAGAGTCATTCTCATATACTTAAGTACTTTTTAGTGTCTAAACCATCCAAGTCGGTAGAATGATCTCGGTAGGTTATGATCACATTATCGTCTACATAATTTTCCATCATTCAAGTTATTTTATAAATTTGTATGCAATAAGTGAAGAGCACCACATCGAACAAAAAGAGAATCATCGTAATCGGTTCATATTTGTCAGAGTAATATCGATTTTTATGGTTGTCCGGATAATTTCCTCCACATCATTCATGTTACTCCAGGAAGTATTTATCCGGTTGTATTAAAATTAATACAGATTCATTGTAGTGGGCTCTTCTTGCGAATAAAAGATTTTCTTTTTCAGATTTGTGACCCTTTTTGTTCCTTACCTACTAAGCAACAAAAATATCATCTTTTAGGCAGTTTAACAAATTATTCTGACGCGCCATTCCTGGTCTTTTAAGAACTACTTATTCGTATGTAATATTTTTATGAGACCCTTTCAGAGGATCGGAGTATCGGTACTTACAAGAAATAATTATTTCAGATGGTAAGCAGTCACTGCACTATAGACGCTAGCAACACCAGAAGAATAACTAGCGCATTGCCGACCCTTAAGACTTTAGATATTGAGTCTCTTGTGTCCGGTAATTTCACCAGCTACACTGTAGTTGATGAAATTCAGCACTTCACACGGAACACAGAATGTTTACACATGTATGATCTAAGATCTTACATTCATACATGCCATTTTTTCATCAGAGTTGCCACTCTTTCACTGAATATTTTACTCTTTGGGTCGGACCACGATTTTACGCTATTTCAACTAATGGTCTGTTGATAATAACAGTTGGTTTAGCGAATAAAATTGTTATCAACATTGTAACTGATTTTTAAAACAAACGCAATGGAACAGCGAAAGTCGTCTAGAGTTCAGCGTAACAAATCTGTGATTTCTATAAACTATACTTATACACAAACAAATTAAAAACCCAGTCCAAGCCAGGTACTTGACTGCACGCAGTCGTAACCAGCGTGCCGGCATTGGTAGGTCCTACCGATCCACTAAAACCACCAATACACGCAGGATGGTGTCGGGGCTGTCGCACATCTGTCGTAGTAGTGAATGAGGTGCACCGTTTGCGCATGATGGCAGCGAAACCATCAGCGTGCGCTGCTACGAACATGGCGGAGGCACTGCAATAAACTTAAAACTATTTTTATGTATTATCTGCGTAATAAATAATCTTTGTATGGTGGTAATATATGGTGATTTATTCTGGATAATTAGGATGATATGAAAGTTATAACTAAAATAAATTACAAAAAATATCTCGTACACGAAACCAGGGTGTGTTTTTATTAATTAAAAAGAAACTTTTTAGTAAGGTAACATAAAAAATAAATATCACGATGAATTCATCGTGCTTTCGTAATTACGAAAATACCTAATAACTCTATTCAAATAATCGCTGTAGGTACGAGTGTGCTGAACTCTGTGGGTTTTCCACCCCAGTTAATCGTTTCGCTTGCACAAAACAAAAGAAAATCGTTTAAAATATTCGCCTTGGAAACAGGAAAAATATCGCATTAAATAAGTATTTTGTATTGAGGTATCTTCGAAAACGGCAAAGCGTAGAGCTGCAAAGAATGGCAGTAGGTAAAGAAGAGACTGTAAAAAACATTTCACAGTAATTTATTTGAGTAGATAGATTTTAAACCAATTTGAAAAATAAAGATAAGTTTATTGTAACTAGAAAATACTTCGGATCTCATATAGAAATTCTGAAAGCATAAAAATTTAAATAGCTACTTGATGTAGTGAATAAGTAAGTACTCTGGCTGCTACCTCAAAAGTTTGTGGATTCGATCCCTACTAGGATAGACATCTGTTTGTATGAATATGTCTATTTGTCTTGAGTCTTGGTTTTATTACTTACTATAGTTAAATTATTGTTACATAAATATTGTCTATGTGTAACGGTTGTCTCGTTAGTGTAGCATATTATGCTACACTAACGAGACAACCGAGTTGAAAATCTCCGTATATGGATTATCCCATCTTCTACCTTTATCTTTTTCTTCTTTACATAGTATAAAACAAAGTCGGTTTCCGCGTCTATCTCTTTGTCTATATATCCGCTAATTCCTAAGCCGAACAACGGATTTTTAAGCGGTTTTCACCTTCAGTTAGATAATTTATGTAAATAAAAGCTATATATAGCCTCGTGAAGCTGGGGCGGTTCGCATACATTATAATTATAAAGTTTCCGCTCAAAGGCGCAGGTATTGGTGGAAACCTTACTGCAATACTTACCTACCTATAAGTAGTCTGATATTTCATTACAAACTATAGGTACTTATATCTAATTAAAGGTAAGATAATAACTCATTAAAGAACTAAGAGTGCGGCAGTTAGTTGATGCTCAGCTATAATAAACCTGGATGTTTAAAAAACATTACTTTCTGTAGTTATACCAATGTAACTTTGATTATATACGTAGGTACTCGTAACGTTATATTATAGACTTCAGCTCAGACAAAAAAGACAACATTTTGGGACAAGTATCTGAAACAGTAGTAACCAGTAATATTATAAAACTTTTAACTTCATTAGGAAGGTTTATTGCACCTTATCGAATAAAGATGGATAGTTCTAAGTGTCCATTAGCATGAAAACTTAGAACTCATTTGCAGACCTAACAACTACCTATTAAATTCGAACATCTACCACCACCTACATACGGGCTCAAAATCTTAAACCTACACGTGAAGAATTATCCATATAAATAAATAATATCGCGGTCTATAATTATAGGAACGAACGAAGTAGCCACCTTACTTGTGTTTAACCAATTCGTCTAGTTCCACATTCGGGACGACAGTGTGTTCGGGTGTTACTGACGTGATCTAGGTTGAGAGCCACGTCCCACTGCCAAACACACAGACAGACACAACACACACTACACATACAAACTATACACGCACACACACTTGCGTAGTGCTCGTCCGAGAACTAGGCCGAAAAACTCGCGCATGCGCCGTCTCGTCTCTACATTATAGCTATCCATATGCCTCTATAGGTATTTGTATTTAGGACAGCTGGCGCGAATAATATAACATTCGTAAGATGCATCAATATCGAATTCATAGCAGACCATTCACGTTTGCTGACTGAACACAGTAAGTGTATTGATGTTATTAATTTGTAATGAATTCGGTGATTTAACAACTCTGTGACCCTAAGGTCAAGGACATGGACGTGGGCGCATACAAACAATACCAAAATACTTTTTGTGTGTTGCGAGGTAAGTATAACATAACTCATAAAAAGTTATATTACTTCGTGGTAGGGTTGAGGCAACTCCTATGACTCTGTTCTCATTTCGGTACCTGTATAGACATAAAAGTTAAAATCTTCATTGATTACCTACTGTTTCATCATCATCATCAGCCGGAAGACGTCCACTTCCAAGGGGGAGGCCTATGCTCCCCCTTGGAATGCCACAATGAACGACAATTGGCGATTTGCATCCACCGGTTACCTGCGACGCGCACAATGTCGTCTGTCCACCTAGTGGGAGGCCTACCTACGCTGCGTCTTCCGGTTCGTGGTCGCCACTCGAGAACCTTTCTTCCCCAACGGTTATCGGTTCTTCGAGCGATGTGGCCTGCCCATTGCCACTGTTTACGAGAAAATAATGTAGTAACGTTTGGAGTACGGGCACCGTGTCTTGAACCGTGTCTGGTTCCTGGGGGTTATAAAGCGCCCCCGGCGGCGATCTCATAAGCAAGGCACTGAGGGGATCCTGGTGCAAAACCCGGAGAGGCCAGGTCCTGTCATGTGCCAATGCGACGGCCGCGGGAGTTTTAGTGGGTAAGAATCCCATACATGTCGGTTAACCCCCACATGTCCCGGGGACACGAAAACACAAATAAAGTGACGGTAATTTCAAAAAGGAAAGAATACGGTATCTGCTTTCACGTTTCAGGTTTTTTGTCACGTTTTCAATCAATAGAAAAAACTATTTAAACTACGAAAGGAAAACATTTAGTGACCCCCACTTTTTAACTTGTTTGTTATAACCATCACATTAATTTTGCCTAAAATCTTACCTCACCTTTTGGATTTGTCATAGTCGGTTAAAAATGAGCAAATGTTTAGTAAAATGCAGGATAGTCACTTTAATGTTAAGACAATATAATGACTTGGGTACTTAATCATTATCAAAAAAAAAATTGTTCATACGCGTAAACTTTTACCTACAGCACAGACCACATCATTATTCTAGTCATTTATTTTAATGTATTGTGGTTTATTAGGTGTTTAAGGGAGTTAGGTCCATGGTAGAGCTTAATGAGAACGCCCGCTCAAAATTATATCAAACCCGACCAGGTTAAATGTCACCCACTTTACAGTTAAATAACGCCACCTTCCATTAGTGTTGCGTTCCTGAGGCGAGTTAGCTTGCCAGAGCTGTGTGAGGAGTCACTCAGTGCTCGCGCACTGCGCAAATCCGACTCGTACTTGACGGGTTTTTAATAGTAGGCATCCTAGGGCTTCGCGTGGTACTAAACGATAATGTATATTCATACAAATGCTTTGTGCAATAGTAAGTAGGCATTTTCTTTTACATTATCGTAGTTGGTAATTATGAAGTATTTTAAAAACCTAATAAACTAACGGTAGTAACGTATACCTAACATGATCGTACCGATGTGTAAGGTTTTTGTGGTTTACAGTTACATTGGTTTCCCTCGTCAGTTATTCGTAGAAAATTATTTTCTGAACCGCTATTTTCCCGACTGCCCCAGAAGGAGGGGTATGTTTTGACCTACTGATTTAGACTTAGTAAAATTTTTCCTTGTTGTGGAAATGACATATTAGGCTGGCTATAATTTTTCAAAAAAATTATAATGCTACTGTCAGCCGCCATTTTTAGCCCCCGACTAAAATTACGAGGGGTGTTATAATTTTGACACCTATGTATGTATGTCTGTCTGTGGCATCGTAGCGCTCTAACAAGCGGACGGATTTAAATTCGTTTATTTTTATTTGAAAGCTAGTTTAAGAGAAATGGTTCTTAGCTATGTTTCGACAGTGTCACAATCGGTTCAGCCATCAGCTCTTTTCCAAAACAATGTTATAAATAAAGAATAAATACTAAAGATTATGTGATAACCTTCACCAGGGTCGCCAGGGGATGATGAAGCGGGTAGATGATCACAGGATCTCTGCACCAGTAAAATATAAACTCTTTGGATAGATCTCGACGAGTATTTGGTAGAAAATATGTGATCAGGGTCTGATACTGGAGCAGGCAGGTGGAAACAGGAACTCTGGTCCATTAAACATAGACCCACAGAATTTCAACTCAAAGGTAAGATCTCGATGAGTACCTAGCGGGTTAAAAGAAGTGGCGTAGCTTGCCCAAGAAATGGGCCCTGTATCTAAATTTGTTGAGGGGCCCCAAGTCCTAAGAGTGTGGATAAAATTTTACGAATATTTGCTTTCACTCATTCGGGGCCTCTGTAGCCTGGGGGCCTTGTATAATTGATACAGCTGATACGGGGGTAGCTACGTCTCTGGTTATAAGATCAGATTCCTATAATAGAGCAGGGAAGTCATCCAGTACCTGTTGTTTTTTTTTTTTTTGGTTTTTTTTACACGGGGGAAATCTTCGAAAGATCCCCGGGAGCTGTGGGGCTCGACCGGGGTATGTGGGATTCTTACCCATTACAACCCCCGCGGCTGTCGCATCGGCACATGAGAGGGGGACCCCAGGGCTCTCCGGTGGGATCTGCATCAGGGGCCCCTCAGTGCCTTGCCTTTGAGCCCGCCGCCGGGGGCGCATTATAGCCCCCCGGGAACTTGACACGGTACTCACGGGGACGGGGGTCGCAACCCCGCCGCCGTCCTCCTCGGAGTCGCCGCCGTACTCAATGGACGCTCAAAGGGCCCACACCCCGAGCGTCCAGCGATGTCCCACGGGGATGGCCCCGTGAGCACCGTGACTGGTTCACGGCACTGAGGGGCCCCTGGTTCAGATCCCACCGAAGAGCCCTGGGGTCCCCCCTCTCATGTGCCGATGCGACAGCCGCGGAGGTTTTAGTGGGTAACAATCCCACATACCCCGGTCAAGCCCCACAGCTCCCGGGGATCTTTGGAAGATTTCCCCCGCGTCAAAAAAACAATAAAAGGTACACCTACTTGGCATTAGCTGTAAAAGTTAAAAAAAATACTGATTATCAGTGTTGCGAGCATAGATTTAGGATTTTTTTCACTACGTGTTGCGAGGGATTCTACCGTCCATTTCTGTTGATTCTATGATAAAGGAAAAAAAACATATTTCCAACAGATCTTGCAAGGCGCGAAGATTATGGAAAAATTGTCGCATCTTTGAATATCAGCGTATTTTTTTAAATTCAAAGCGATTATTTGTAGCAACAACCAACCTTACTGCTACGAGATGGAAAGAGAAAAAAAAAAAGTATTTACCTACCTAGTATGTTTTTGTAATATTCTCGATCAAATGCTTGCACCAAATGGTCAGATGCTTACCTAATCATTGACCTACCTGCTGTGTGCGTACTAAGTAATAATTTTCGTAGTTACTATACAACAACCAAAATAAATAGATCCTCTTAGATTGGCCAATTCATTTGATAACTAGTACTAACGGCTACACTAGACCGGGCAGATGAAGGTGAACAGAACGCATTGTTATTAATGTAGATATGTATTTACGTTGGTGTGCTTGCCTGCGCTTAATTGACACTGTTGTGCGGAGGTGGCCCTCGCGTGAGGCCCATTTTAGGAGTTTTGTTTGGCATTAGACATTGTGTAACCAGACAGTAGGAAAAATTAAGGTGTTGAGTTAACTCATAATCTTATGTCCGATACTGATGATCCAATATTTGAAGGCCTACCTATAATATGATGTTGATATTCATTGTTTGTATCCATGCGTGACCCTTTGCTCATGTAAGAATCACGTCGATTACAATTAAATAATAATGGAATTCATTTATTTTCCGTTCCCACACAATTACATATGTGCTTAAAAGTACTTGCGTGATTTCAAAGTTTTGAGACCTTTGCTGCAATAGGTATGCTAATTATTGAGGCATCACGTACCTAACTACCTCATTTGGGATAACCATGTGGTTTAAACCACATGGTTATCCCAAATGAGGTATAAATCAATAAGTTTATGTATTATTATTATGTAATACTTGTTGTGGATAAAAATATTTTGAAGGTAAATAAAAACCGACCTCAAAGATAATGTACTAAAAAACATTAAATAATGAAAATATATTGCAGTCGGTGCATAGAGTTTTAACTATAAAAAAACCAGCGCCAGCTGACACTGACTTCAATATTTTTATTGCTTTTTAGAACATTAAGATATCATTATCAGCAGTATGTGGGCTGCAAATCAGAATTTTAAATGTGTACAAAATATCTGACTACCCTTTCTAGGAATATGATCGTAAAGTCAATAAATGACAAGCGTAATCCTAGTCACTAGGTATTATATATACTTATAATAAAACTGTAACAGGTCCAATTCTGTACATTGAAGATATTTTGAAAATTATGTTTGGAGGGCATTCTACAACCGATACTGAGGCCGAAAATGCAAATATTTTTAATTTTTGTCTGTCTGTCGGATTCAAATGAAACTTGGCATGATTTGAGATCTTACTACGAGGTAGGACATAGGATACTTTTTGTCCCGTAATCTAGCACGGTTCTTTTGGGAGAGGCGATTAAAGTCAAAATGGGTACTTGGTTATATGCTTAGTCCGATTTTATCAATTTGTCTTCATAATTATAATACATATTAGTAAGGGAACACTCATAGAGAGTTGTTATCAAGGTTTTGTAATCGATCGGATTAAGCAACGTTAGGTAAGGTCATTAAATAGATGGGTGACCGTTTAACGCCATTTGGACTAAACAGGTCTGTGCTTCGGAGAGCAAGTAAAAAGTGGGTCCCAGTTTTTAACCGACTATAAAAAAGGAGGTTACGTATTCCATGCGAATGTCTGTTATTAAAAGTTTAGTTATCGTACAAATAGCGCATGCGGAGCTGCGTGGGTCAGCTAGTTCATCAATAAAACTCTCCGAATGTTTGCGAAACTATCACGCAACTCGAACGGCTACGTGTTTTGAGTAACTTGCTGCAAACATAAACAGCACATATCTTTTAAACTGCTGGACTGATTTCCATGTAACTCTACCTTAAGTTAAAACATACTTAAACTATTGCAAAATAAATAATCGCTATCGGATTTGTGGTTTCTGAGAAATCGTTGGTCAAACCTACATAGGTACCTACATACACTCATGAAATTTAGTACATTTGTTTAGATGCCCACATGGATTAACATACTTAGAGTGAATATAACGCATTTTTAGGGTTCCATACATAAAAAGTAAAAGGAACCCATATCGTGCGACTTTGTCTGTCTGTCTTATCAGTCACAACTATATTTCAGGAACCACCGATGCTATCAATTTGAAACTTAGAATAGTTTTACTTAGATCTTACTTACCCAACCGCATCGCAAATGAAAAAAAAAAAAATTTAACTGACCTCATAAGTTTGTATTCGACGCGTATGTAATATTAATAGAAATACATAATATTTCATATGTTCGTCTATGTGAAATTTGGTACATTTGTTTAGATGCCCATCTAAACAAATGTACCAAATTTCATGAGTGTATTCTACGTATGTAGGTTTGTCCCTTGATTTCTCGGAAACTATATTCTTTTTGTATTAGTTTTAGTACCTTTCAACTTAGAGATGAGTACAAGTTTCATCGAAATCGGTTCGGTAGTTTACAAGATATGGACTGTTTATGTTTTGAGTAAGTAAGGCCTACTTTTCCGAGTTACGTGAGAGTTTCGCGAGCATTCGGACAGTTATAATGATGGTTTTAATAGTAACTGCATTTTGCCAGCATTAAATAACGTTGGTGCCAGCCGATGCTAGTATTACCATGCTTGGCACCAACTTCATTAAATTTTCGTTACTTAGTGCTTTTTTGAGATAATTTTCTTTGAGGTGAGACTACTATATCGAGTGGGGTATCCATAGGAAAGGGCTTCATTTGCACATACAGATTTTTATTTTGGAAATACCATCCCCCACCCCTTTATCTCCAAAGTTTGTAGAGTGGATAATCTAAAATAATTATAGGTAACACATGTCTATCTATCTACTTATATTTTACAGGAAAAATAAAAATGTACCTTCTAATTAGTACCTGTAGTAAATGTAATTTGTGGAATCTTAAACAACCTATAGTAACAAACTTAATAGTTTTGCGGCTTGGTTTTTTTGCTATCGAAGGGTTTAGACAAATAGTAAAATAACTTTAATAGGTCCAAAGAAGGTGTGGAACCGTCGGTGCGCAGTCCAACTCGCACTTAACTTTTCATTAATATTACATTAATACGCGTCGAATACAGAATCCAGCAGAATCTCCTTTTTGAAGTATGTCAAAAATATAATACCTACGTCATGAAGCTATTAGGGTCAAAATGGAGCCCACACTCCAAATACTTGATTGAGGCATACGTTATCCCTTTCATTGAGGTCCGATGTGTGGTCCATGTTATAATTGAAATTACCCAAGAAATGGATACCCTAATATAGAAATGCTTTACTTACACATCAAAAGAATGTTTTCCACCCGAAAACTTAAAATACGATGACAATCATATCTAATAAAAAAATTTTTGGTACTGTTCTGCGAGTTCGATTAGAATAATGCTCTATTGTGTTTTCGCCAATTATACTCAAATGCAATTTTAATTACCGATTTTAAGGGTTCGTATTTTGTGGCAACACTGTCGCTTATTGTCACCATGAAACTGTCTGTCATTTAAATCGATCAAACATTTAAATACCATAATTTCACGATAAAGTGAATTAAAATCATAAAAATGGTGATAAAATGTGCAGTACTTGGTTGCAAAAATATGTTGTATCCAGTATTTAATACCGAATATCACTCGTAAGTGCGATTTTGTTCAATAATTACCTACCGATGATCCCTGTGCATTATGTACCATATTTCCGATCAGTTCTTCTTTCGATAGGCATATAACACGTTTTCAGTTCGTTTGTTAGTATTGGGTTTAAGTTTCTATTAATTTGTACTTGAATTATTTAATTTTAAAATATTTCACATTGTTTTAATAGAGTAACCATGGTAAAGATTTTTTGAAGACTTTCCGTTTTGGAGATTTTTTTACCGCCACTTTATGATCAAAAAATAAACGATGTATTTAGTTCAAAGGATTGATATTGAAAAAATATTGTATGTTCATTAATTTTACAAGTGTGTAGGTATGTAGGTTAAGTTTAGGTACAGTTAGTTTTGTAACTTATTAGATACATATTATTAAAATCATATTTATTCTTGTCGCCTCCTAGTCCTGTCGCGTCTAGCAGCCTCCGTGGCGCAGTGGGAAACCACTTGCTTGAATACCGGGGGTCGCAGGTTCGAATCCTGCGGGGAGCAACAACTTTGTGTAGTTGTTCCTCACTAGCTAGGATAATGCAGGCCGGTCATCTGATTGTCTGTAAAGTAAGATGATCCATGCGTAGGATAGGCATGTAAAGTACACTGGTGCACTTGTGTCTACGCAAGCATTTGTGCACTGGCTGATGGCTGATCTTGCGAAAGATTAGCCGCTGTGGTTGGATTGGCCGTATCGGCGAGAGTACCTATATCATTCCATAAATATGCATACTGTTTTATTTATTCCTGGTCAATATTAATACATTTTTTATTTTCTTGTAGATTTCCTAAAAATATTGAGTGAAGGAATGTACCTATGACTATCCATTGTCCCATTGGAAAATAAATTTGATGAAGCTGCAATGATCTGCAGTTGGTCCAATGGAAACCTAAATTTACCGCAAGTGCTTTTTCTATCGTCTAATGTGTGGGTTACAAGTTATTTGCATATAATGGAAATTGCTTTTCAATATCATGTGATTGATCGGAAATCGTTAAACGTACTGAATAAATGATCTTGTAATACAATTTTTTTTATCATAACTACATATGCTTTTATTTTCACAACCATTAGCTTATTATTTTATTTATCACTTGATTGTCTGTAAAGTAAGATGCTCCATGCGTCAGATGGGTATGTAAAATGTTGGTCCTGCGCCTGGTCTCTCAACGGTCGTGTCGGTTTTTCGTCCCGTCGTATTTTGAGAGGTAAACGGAAGAGAGAGAGTGCACTCGTGTCTACGCAAGCACTTGTGCACTATAATATCGTTCGCGTAGACTGCTGCTCTTTCAAAATATCGCCCACTGTGGTCGTATCGGCCAGAAGGAGGACCTTATTTATTTATCATCTGTTTCCCAATCTACCACAGTTTGTTCTTCTCGTTCACAGTTCTTCAGTATTTGGACTGCTCCAAGCCATAATCAGATTGATTAAGCAACTAGACATATTTAATCGGTTTAAACTTATAGCATAAACAAGCCAAGTAAGTCGTATTATGCGACGAAGTTAAAAAGATGTCCTGATTTTTCATGCTACATCAAGGTTGCCCTCTTAGAAAGGGAGCTCCGACCTCAATGAAAGGGATAACGTTGACCTCAGTCATGTATTTGGGAGTGTTTTCTCCACTTTGACCCTATATCTTCATGACCTACGTACTAATATTTTCTAAAACATGATTTGCAAGACGCGAGTCTCAAACAAAGAGTATTTTATACCTACTATGTTATGGTGACCCCGTGGGGCGCCGGGTTAGAATTTGCAGCGTCTTTCTTTTGGATTTATCTTCCACCTATACTGCGATCCCCAAGCCGTCTGCCAAGAGTGGGGATTATGGCAACCCCTCCCTTCTAAGGGGGAGGACTTTGTTCAGCAGTGGACGTCTATCGGCTGCTAATGAAGTTTTAGTGACACTGAGAGTAGAAATATGGGCGGTGCTATTGCTTCTTGATCACGTGCACACATGACATGCGATGGGTAGTACCATGGTAGTACAAAGAACAAAGAAACAGCTGCGAACGTTCTCAAAGAGAAACATAGTTTTCATTAGCCTTTCTTTAGTACCTACCTAAGAACAACAAGCAGTATGGCATGACGAGAGTGCAAGTATCGACTTCAAGCCTGCCAAGCCTCATCATCATCAAGCATCAGTTTCGGCAAGAAAGTAAAGATACCCAGCAGTGTAAGGTAATAGGTAGGTAGGTAAAAGTAGATACATATGTTTGTTACATATGGAAGTTGCCTTTAAATGAATCACCCTCTTGATCCTCGATACATCTATCTACTTACCATGTAACATTAGGGCATGCTAATTTTTAGGAAGATCCTAGTAACTACCATAGAGCTAAAAAAATTCTTTTGTTACCTCTCTCTAATTTTTACACATACATGGTACCTATGCATAAACAGAATACCTACCTAAACTGAACACTGTTTGGTTATATTAGAATAAATTGCTTTGTCAGTAAAATCTTACCTAACTGTAAAGAAATGTAAGCTTAAATCCAGTTTGAAGTTGCTGAAGGTGTACAATGTGGGTTGACCTATTCGCAGTTCTATAGCCGGAGAACTGCATAACACGAGGCCGTGGCTTGGTGTGGGGCGGGGTGACACCGAGAGCGATCCACTTCCATTGACCCAGTTCTTCGCGTCCCGTATGCTCTAAATTGGTGACCTCGAGTTGTTTGGAGCGGCGCACGTAGCTGGTACGTTTTCATGTACTTCTGTATAATGGTATTAAGGCCGGTTGGGCACTTGAGGCGATTATCAAGGCTTTTAAACTATTGTTTAGTGTGTGACACTTTCGAAACGGGGATTCGAGGTCGAAATCACAAAGCTGTAAAGGGAGTGTTGCCGAGTTATGTTGTGTGGACAGGCTGGTTAATATTGAAAACTTATTTTGAAAAAAAAAACAACCCTTTATGTATGATTCACTTAGTAAGTAGTTCGTGAGTAAATGCTTAAGATACCTAAGTACGTATGCCAAGTCTTGCGAGCTAGGGCTTGTGTAAAACCTCAAAGCTTTAAAATAAATATTGAACTTCCTTTGTTTTGTTGTGAGCACTATTTATGTGGGTCAAAGGTCAAATATGCACCCATGTCGCATCATACTCTTGCCAGCAGCACAGTGTACATGGGATACTCACACAAAATTAGCTTTGCAGTTTGACCTATTTCCGTACAATTCGTACGGCTCTAAAGGCGAAACTAGGGCAACATAGTTTACTCGTTAAATAACGCAGATGTCAATTGGTTTTTGTTAGCAAAACGTAATTAAAATGGAAATTGGAGGCTACTGTAATAGTGTTTTGCTTTTCATAGAAAGTTAATTGTTTTTTGAGTGAAATGAATTGCAGTTACTTCGAAATTAGGCGTTAATTGAATTTTATGTGTACTATAATTCTATACAGATAGCTGATTGTATCATCATCATTGGCCACAGCATCTTTACAGATGTTTGTTGCAGCGCCTGTCTACGTTGTCTGTATTTTTAAGCATAACATACATCGAGAAGACTTTTATTTATTGTTGTGATTAATGTTATCAGTAGCTTTTCAACGCTATTTAAACAAAAATCATATGCGATCCTTAAAGTGTCGATAGGTTTTACCTTACGAGCTTGCATCGCTACCGAATCGTCAGCCTTTTAAATGGGAGAATTTTAAGGGTTCACTTAACATCCCCTCTGAATATCTGACGCGCTGGAGTAAATTATTTTTTAAATTTTCTGCCCTTCCTGCCACCCCCACCTCGCAAGTCGGCAGATAAATTTACCTTTAGTATCAGAGATACGTTTGGGAACATAAACTATCAAGATCTGACACGCTAGAGTGTGTCCATGTAATGTTTTTTTTTTTACATTTTTGAAAACAGTAGTTGCTTTCCCCACCGCTGAAAGGGGTACATTATACAACGTGTTACAAAATACCCCGTAAAAAATATAATTACTTATCAAAGCCAAAAATTTTGTCAACCCTATTAAAGCTGTCATGTCAGGGAACCAGATTATTTAACAGAAACGCCTACGTACCTATTTTACCTAATAATTGTATACTTTAATCGTTTTTCTATTATTCATTCATATAATATTATATAGATGTGATATCTCAATACAAGGATGTCGTTATACTCAAGTACTGACTTCAGAAAATGTCACGTTGAAAAAAAAATTATGTCAATTTCAAATCTTCTAATCGATATCCTACAACTGTTTCGAGTTTTTTTTTCAACATTTGGACATTTCCACCAGTTTTTAGGTTGTTTCGTTAGGTTAGGTCTTTTAAAATTTTTGTCGTTCCGCGAATTAGGTAGAAATGTAGTACATTCTGCGTAGTTTTACTCTTTATTTTTACTGAAATAGGGTTTGCACATCAGTGTTAATAACAATATAGGTATTTTTTACTTTTTTGGGGTATATTATTTACGGGGTATTTTGTAACACCCTGTATAACATTTTATTCTTCGTATCAACTAATCTACAAAATCTATTTGGTCCCCATGACGCTCGAGTAAATCCACATTTAGCATCAATCCCTCCCCAGCTATAGGGTATGCATGCTTTTTATACGTATGCTTAGATTAGTTGATAGGAAGAATTAAATGTTATATTATAATGTTCCCCTTTCAGTGGCGAGGAAAGCAACTACAGGTTTTCAAAAATGTAAAAAAATATCATTACATAGACATACTCTAGCGTATCAGATCTTGATAGTATAGGTTCCCAAACGTATCTCTGATACCAAAGGTATATTTATCTGCCGACTTCCGTGGTGGGGGTGGCAGGAAGGGTAGAAAAACAAAATTTACTCCGGCGCGTCAGATATTCAGAGGGGATGTTAAGTGAACCCTTAAAATGCTCCCATTTAAAAGGCTGACGATTCGGTAATGACGCAAGCTCGTACTTAGTAAATTTCTAAAAATGCAAAAAAATACGTCATATTGAAATTCTCGAGCGTGTAAGATTATTATACAGAAGCTTCAGCTTGATGTCCCAGTTACGGTAGCCAAATCGGATGATTATATTGAGGGGTATTACTAATCTGACTGATTGAAAAAGCTCTGCTCGTGATAGCCTTGATTTATTGTATTTTTTAATATAATGATTTAAATATAGCATTCAAATATGTCATTCCCACAACTAAGACGAATCGAACGACATATTAAAAGTCAAAATCTATCTAGCCTTTTAGGCTGTAGGCCGTTCCAAAGAAATATACATACATACATACCTACTATTACTTTACTTAATAATAACTAAATATTTAAAGTTTATTTACAAATACATAATTATACTTAATCTAAGTAAAAAACTTCCTCTAAGTTGATGAGGGAAGGGTACGTAAAATACGGGCGGCGTTACCACATCCAAAAGCTGAACACATAGGATGTTCAGCTGTTGGTTTTCATACATACTTACATAAACATACAAACTCTCGTAAAACATAGCCCTTCGTCTGGGGCAGTCGGGCAAAAACTAACTTTAAAGCACGAACAAACCAGAGCGTCGTTCAAATTATTACTAGCTGAGTTGGGAATACACGAATACATGCCTACTCCAGCTGCACACTCTCATCTTCATTGACGATTTTTATTACTTCGGCTTGTGGAAAGCGGCAGATTATATTATATAAGTATCATTTTCTTCAAAATAACAAAATATCAACCGCGCTCGAGAATGTCCAGACATCGTTTTTTTTCAGCTTTGTAACGCTCTGCCACTCCCTAACGTCACGCTCAAATCGTCAGATTTTCTGAATGTACACCTTTTAGCTCGTAATTAACCCACCTTATCTTATTCTGACGCGCTTGAGTATTTCTGATGATCGATTTTTTTTTACTAACCTGACGGGGTACCCTACACGCGCGGCGGCTCTATCTAGAGTGCTTATATTTGGTGGAGGTACTTAGCAGGATGCCAGGTATCCCTATGTTAATTAGCCGCGCTCGAGTGAATCCCGAAATCCCTTCTACGCCTCCCTACTACTACTAGGTCAGGGATGGAGACCCAATGGCACGCGACACAATATTTTGGGCACGCCACCTCTCATAAATTTCATTATGCACTAAGAAAAAAATACTTGGAAATCTTCTCAAAACAAGAAAACCAATATTCTTGAAAAAATAATTGACAATAATAAGATAAATAATTTTATGGATTTTTTGAATCAAGTAATTTTTGTTGGGACAATAGTATTTTTCTTCGGTGTGAACAACTATTATACTTATAAGAGCGTGTTCAGGTGCGGTGCGCGGGCTTAGTAACTATTATTTTAATTTAGTACCTATTATTATTTTCCCAATCATCACGAAACCAAAATAATTCTACGGCACGTCTATGGCCTTATATTTTTTACAAAAAAAAGGCACGTTGAGACATAAAAGTTCGCTACCGCTGCCCTAGGTCTTACTCCGTTGCTGACGTCTCGAAGAGATCTATAAGGTACGCAACGATTGCGCCAGCTTGAAGCCATAATCCACGACCCATCTAGTGGTCAAAGAAAATCGTTATCTATCTATCTATACTTATAATAAAACTGTAACAGGTCCATTTCTGTACATTGAAGATATTTTGAAAATTATAATTGGAGGGCATTCTTTAACCGATAGTAAAGCCGAAACTGTATTTTTTTTTTCATTTTTGTCTGTCTGTCTGTCTGATCACGTCAGCGCATCACGCCGAAACTACTGAATGGATTTGAACGAAACTTGACATGATTGGAGCTAATAGCACGAGGAAGGACATAGGGTACTTTTTATCCCGTAATTCAGCACGGTTCCCTTGGGAGAAGAGATTAAAGTTATAATGGTACTTGGTTATACGCGTGGTCTGAGTTTATCCCTTTTTCATTATATAAAAAATAATAATAAGGAGACAGTTGTCTCTTTTTAGACAGTTGTTGTTGTTATTAATATTTAGCAATCAGGTAATCAGGTTAAGCAACGTTAGGCAGTCATTTCATAGATGGGTGACCGTTTAATGATAATTGAACTGAGCGTTTACGTGCTTCGGAGGGAACGCAAAAAGTGAGATGCAGTTTTTAACCGACTTAAAAAAAAGAGGTAATGTATTCCACAAATGTATCTAATACTATAAAATATAAATATTATAAGTATAAAAAAATAAGGAGACACTCATAGGCAGTATCAATATGTAGCAATCGATTAGGTTAAGCAACGATAGGGAAGGTTAAAACATAGATGGGTGACAGTTTAATGCCATTCGAATTAAGTTCGTCTCCGTGCTTCGGAGGGCAAGTAAAGTGGGCCCTAGAATTTAACCGACTTTAAACAAAGGTTATGTATTAAACGCAAATGGATGCTATTAAAAAATTTGCTAAGGGGTCGTTCATTAATCACGTGATGTTTTTTAGCAACTTTTTAACCCCTCCCCCCCTCCTGGTGATATGTGGTGAGGTTTTAAACTAACAAACCCAAAATCACGTGTATTTTCTTTGTACAAACTATATGGAAATTTTCGGAATATTATCTTTAAATACAGGTAACTGTTGAAGGGGAAGTCGTTGCCGGCAATGGTGAGTCAAGGCCACGTGCTGCTGTTTGGTTTAGAAATCGTGCATTCAACGAAAAATAAATACACGTGATGTCTCATTATACCCCCCTCCCCCCTCCTGGTGATATTTAGTGATTTTTTCGGAACCCCTCCCCCCACCCCTTTCGAGCCTCACGTGATTAATGGACGACCCCTAACGTAAAAACAGCGCGAGCGGAGATACGCGGGTCGGCTAGTGATTAATAATTGTATTCGAGACGAATCAATTGACTCGTAATTTGTCACTAATAGCCTCTAATTTTGGTGTATACTCTATTATTTAACGATGATTCTGCCATGTCTCCATCGTTAAATTGACGTTAGATTGAGAGTATTTTAACATTCGTGCCAAACAATATAACAAAGGCGTCTGCGCATTACACCTCCGAATATTATATTTTGTCTGTCCAACACTGTAGCGTGCTATGACCGGACTGACCTGCAAATTCACGAGTACGTTTAGTGCATAGTACGTGACGGTTGCGGACCAGGTCGCTGTACTATGGGGTGATGTGGCTGCACTGTTCGCAACTAATCAGTGTACAGCAGGTAGTACGGGCGTCTTGCATCTAGTAATCGACTTCGTTTTTAGTGTCCGAAATTGACCGTATGATGACTAACACGATGAATACCTACTAGCACGATAAGTTATTGATAAGGTAAATTGATAATGAATGACGAAACGTCATGCTGTACGCGCGCTTGCCAAAGATAACTTTCACATACTATGTACTTGAGTGATCTACAATATTACTTCAATTTAGAAGGCTTTTTTTAGAAATTTCGCCCCAAGGTAATAAAGCAGATAGGCTGTCCCTATTGCATCGTGGGTAAAAAATAAAAGTCCGCAAATTTTACTATGCTACTTTATTTACTTCGGCTACGTCGTAATAACACACCCGAAGCCTTCAAGATGTCTCCATTGGCCTTCTTCAGCTCGGTGCTGCAGTCCTCGAACGATGCGTCGCCGACCGCTATCTTCACTCGCATCACCTTAATGGCTTGGTGGACGTCCCAATCACAGAGGTCCAATGCTTGCAAACACTGCTCCTGCGTTACCTGGCCAATAATAATCGTGCTCATATTATTTTCAGCAAGTTAGTGACGAGGCGCGGGGCCACAATTTTTATTTATTAGGTTCTATATTTGAAAGTAGTTTAAATGCACAAATTATTTATGGAGTGCAAATCAAAAGTTGAATTTCTATATTGATGCGAATACGCACATTGTCTTGACGTTACGTAATTACCGAATTTTCTCATTTTATCATTACGTATGTACACGTAATAACAATTAGATAGAGTGACGTCACTTTGCGCCAACTGATGCACGTTTAAATAAAGTTTCAATAAATAATGAAAATAATATTGAAATCGGTGCTATACATAGTATGACAGTGCTAATAGGTAAATAATGGGCTTAATAAAGTATTTCGTGTACCCACCTGTTCTTTGAGCACCTTTGTCATTATCCTCACTTCATCCGACTCAACGCCTCGTTGCCGCCCGCACGGTTTCTGATCTGCAAACTCCAATAGGTCTTCGACTGATACGTGGTCTGAATCTGAAATGGATATTAATCATTAAACTTAGTAATAACAGTAGTAAAAGTTTAGATCGTGAAGGAAAACGTTCATACATTATGTTTTTGTCAGTTTCCGATAGAGACGCTGGTGTGAAATGAATGAAGGAACTGAACCATTTCCAATCGTTAACTAACAAACTCGTAATGAAGGCAAAGTTGTCAATAGCCTCGTCACCACCAGGCGCACGGGCCCGCGCCGCAGCCTCGCGAGCCAAATGTGTGGTCGGTGTGGACGTACCTCGGGGTTGTTCGAGCGCATGTTGGCACATTTGGCTCGCTAGGCTACCGCGCGAGCCCTTGCGCCCGGTGGAGGCGCGGCTAATGAAATTGCAAAAATACTTCATTATTATTGAGTTTTTTAAGTGAAAAATTTCATTACTGTCGGTTCTACATAATAAATATACAGAGTGAAACAAACGCACGGGACACGGAGGGGAAGTACATTAAATAATAAAGATATAAAAATTCACTAAAAGGAAACATTCTTTTATTTAAAAAAATATGATAAACCATGCGGTTATCATGCGGTCAAACATTTATAAAAAAGGATGCCTGAGCCGGGAATGGAATTAATAATTTTAAAAAATCCGACATTTGGAATAGAAAATATGTATTGAGTTTGCACATATTATGTTAGTCATTTTTGGTAGATTCCGCTGGTAGTACGTTAAAGATATAATTATAAAATGGAACTAAAGTAAAGGACATAATAAAAGCTTACCTTTCACCAAAGTACTCCCCTTTGCGTTATCCTCCGACTCTTCAGTATCGTCGCTATCCTGCTCGGGCTCCCCGTGGCTCTCAACGTCATTGTCGAAGACTCCGAATGGGTCCGCCCAGCTCGGTCCAGGTTCAGTTGCAAAAGTATCACAAACCTTTCCACCATCAACGCTATCTCGAGACTCGATGCCATTTCTTTTTATCGATGAGTTGTTTAGTCTCGATATAAGTAGTGTGGGGCACGTAGCATTCTGGTATATGGCTGGTCGTTCAGGAACCGGTAGGGGGAGTTCTAACGATGGCAGCCTTAGTGGGTATTTTCTAATATGTCGGGGTTTATCTATGAGCTTCGGTTTCGTCGACCGCGGCGGCAACGGGAGTTCGTTAATGGCCTGAAATTGTTTTTCATTATTCATCTAATTTGAATATTACGGTCAGATAATTATAAATAATAGATATCACAAGTGCATGCACTCCGCACATGATGATATATATGACATAAACGTTGTTCACTTATTATATTGACAACTGCCACAAAAAAATAGGTCTTAATATAATCGTAATAGGTACATTAACTGTGTAATTTTACTTGGAGCGGTTGATGTGGTAACAAGTTTTGAACATAAATACGAGGGTGAATCAAAAAGTTCTTAGAAGTGCATATATATGAAACCTTTTTGGATCAAGTTCGATATTCAAATTAAAGAGTGTCTATCACACTATATTTATGCAGACTGTCACTTGTTTTTGTCAGTTCGTTCGCATGTAATAATTTTTTTTGTGCAACGAGTTGCTAAAAAGTCAAAATTATGGATAAAAGTGAGTTACGTGCGGTGATAAAATATCTCAGTTTGAAAAAAATGTCTACGAAGGAAATTTTTTTGGACATTCAGCAGACATTAGGGGGTGATGCTGTACCCTATTCTACGGTTGCGTACTGGGTGGCTGAATTTAAAAGAGGTAGATCAAGCTGTAAAGATGACCCGCGTTCTGGGCGGCCTTCAACCTCCGTTACAGAAGAAAATGTCAAAAAGGTTGAGAATCTGGTTTTGGAAGACAGAAGAATGACTATAAAACATATAGCTGAGATCCTAAAGATATCTTTTGGTAGCGTTCAATCCATTTTAATTGATTCACTGGGGTTCAAAAAAGTGTCTGCAAGATGGGTGCCACGAATGTTAACCGACGAAAACAAAAAGCGACGTTTGGAAATTTCCAAGCGTAATCTCGAAATGTTCCAGCGTGATTCGGATAATTTTTGCCGTCGTCTTGTCACCATGGATGAAACGTGGGTCCACCATTTTGATCCTGAAACTAAAAGACAAAGCATGTCTTGGAAACGACCATCCTCTCCATCCATTAAGAAATTTCGAGTTGCTCCTACCGCTGGCAAAGTTATGGCCTCTGTGTTCTGGGATAGTGAAGGAATCCTTTTTATTGATTACATGCCAAAAGGCCAGACGATTACTGGACCCTATTATGCAAATTTAATCCCGAAAGTGCGTGAAGCGATTAAAGAAAAACGTCGTGGAAAACTGTCGTTGGGCGTGTTGTTCCTTCAAGATAACGCTCCTGCTCATCGATCGGAAGTTGCGCTCAACGCAATCCGCTGTGCTGGCTTCAATCTCCTTGACCACCCACCATATTCTCCGGACTTAGCCCCAAGTGATTTTCACTTATTTCCAAAATTAAAAGAGGAAATTCGTGGAACAAAATTTCACGATAATGACGCGGTTATAGCTGCCGTAGAGGACTTTTTCGAGAGTCAAGAAAATATTTTTTTTTCACAAGGAATAAGGAAGTTAGAAACGCGTTATTCTAAATGCATTGCATTGGAGGGAGATTATGTAGAAAAATAAAATATTATTATTTAAATCTTTGCATTATTTAATATTGATTCCAAGAATTTTTTGATTCACCCTCGTAGTAACTAGCTACTCGTCGAGACCTACCCAACGAGCCCAAATTCGGTGGGTCTACGTTTATTGGTGCAGAGATCCCGTGACCACCTCCCTGCTCCCTCATCAGACCCTGGTCACTATTTTTCTAGCAACTGCTCGTCGAGACCTACATAACGAGCCCAAACTCGATGGGTCAACGTTTATTGGTGCAGAGATCCCGTGACCACCTTCCTGCTCCATCATCAGACCTTGATCACCATTTTTATAGCAACTACTTGTTGAGACCTACCTAACGAGCCCAAACTCGATGGGTCTACATTTATTGGTGCAGAGATCCCGTGACCACCTTCCTGCTCCATCATTAGACCCTGATCACCATTTTTATAGCAACTACTCGTCGAGACCTACCTAACGAGCCCAAACTCGGTGGGTCTACGTTTATTGGTGCAGAGATCCCGCGACCACCTTCCTGCTCCATCATCAGACCCTGATCACCATTTTTCTGGCAACTACTCGTCAAGACCTATTCAACGAGCCCAAACTCGATGGGTCTACGTTTATTGAAGCCGAGATCCTGGTACCACCTTCTTGCTGATCATCATCAGACCCTGGTGAAGGTTACCATTTTATTTAGTATCATCGTATTTATATATTCTGAATTTCCGATCTTTCGGACTATTACAAGTAATGAAAAATGTCTATTGTATACAAAATATCCCTATCTCGACTCGGAAAAGAGCTGATGATCTTCAAACGGCTGGACCGATTTTCATGAAACATAGCTAAGAACCATCTCGCTTAAACTAGCTTTCAAGTAAAAGAAATCGCATTCAAAAGTTCACTGGTTGGACCGCTACGATGCCACAGATAGACAGACAGACTTCCGCACATAGGCGTCAAACTTATAACTCCCCTCGTTTTTAGTCGGGGAATAAAATGAGCGCGAGCGGAGCTGCGCGGGTCAGCTAGTCTGTTATAATAATATCGCTTAATTAAACTATAAAAAAACACCGAAAATTGATACTTACATCTTTTTTAAATCCTAATTGGGGATGTATTCTGAAAAATAATAATTATGTCAACAGTGAATGATACCGACAATAAAACTATTCTATAAAGATGGGTATTATGTTTTTTTTTATACTACCAAGGTGGCAAACAAGCATGCAGCCTGATGGTAAGCCGTCACCACAGCCCATAGACGCTAGCAACACCAGAAGAATCACTAGCGTGTTGCCGACCCTTAAGACATTAGATATTAAGTCTTTGTGTCCTGTAATTTCACCAGCTACAGTGCCCTTCACGCCGGAAAACAGCAATGCTTACGCACTGCTGCTTGGCGGCAGAATATCTGACACTGCGGTGGTACGTACCTACCTGGACGGTTCCTTGCACAAGGAACCTACCACCAAGTGAAATGTGTTGGATGACGCCGACTATTAATCAGTTATCGATATAAATAATTCTAATCAAGTTCCTATATAAAATAGGTATAAAATAGGTATTTTAGCCTGTGCAAGAGATCGTACAAGTTGTCATTGTGTCAGTTATGTTGCCGTAAATAAATGTCTCAAGCGACGGGCGGTTGTGCCATGTACCTACAGTAGTCACATCGGATCTTTGTGCCTCAGAACTTGGCTGCAAGACGCTGCGCAGTAGCTGTTTTGGGTTTTTTGTATTCACAACACACAACTGTACTTGCGCACTCACAATTGTTCTCCAAATCTAACTTCAGACACACAAAGATCCGCTGTGACTACTGTATCTGTCTATGGGCACTTATCATCAAGCTAATTTCTCGCTCTTACACTAAAACTAAGCATTCAACATAGAACACACGCACACAATATAGAAGTGAAAAGTCTTTCACAAAGATCAATCTTATTCCTTTCGTGCTAACATGAACACCTACTCTGTATATTCATATTGTCGATGAGTAAGATTTTCTGGGATTGATTATTCAGGACTTCCGAAGTAGGAACTCTCTTGTCTCGCACCGCAACAGATTAATGAAATATGAATGTTACATAAATGTGTTATAATATTTAAAATTAATTTATCTCAAAAGCTGTGTTGTCTGCGCATTCTCTAGAGTCAAAATCAGGGGTTCTCAACCTTTTTTACATCACGCCATCCCCTGGACCATAGCTGAAAATCCTGGTCGAGACAATTCCAAGGTGGTTTGGAATGTAATAAAATTTTTGTTACAAGTACTTACTTAGGTTTTGGCGGCAGTGGCTTCTGTAATGAGTGGAACTGCGCCTTTGTAACGGAGCGGGCAGCTGGCTTCGGTATCGTGGATGGCTTGGGTATCGTGCCAGACTTATGAACGGGGAGAGGTGCTCCAGATTCCTTGCTCATGTGGGATACCAGTGCAAGCGCAGGTGTCGGCTCCTCAATCAAGCTTGTGTATGCTATTTTGCTTTCTTCCGTTATTGTTGACTGCAAAACACAAAGGATTGCAAACCTAAAGCTACAATGCCAAACTTCATGCCGGGCGAATACTTCAATATTTTATTGCACAATTTTAATGTCTTATAAAAAATCAAAGAACAATTATTGTAGATGAGTAACACTTAAAGATAACCATCGAATCAGAACATACTTGCCAGCCTTTGAATCAATATAACAGGATGATAACCATGGACATACATATACCTGTATATCGGGGACACTGTTGGCTTCTTCGCTGAAATTCCGGCGCTCATGTTTCCCTTTAAGAAAAAAGATTTAGTCGTTACTGTTTTGATAATGCATGTTGGAACCCATTCAAAAACAGTCAACTTAAATACATTGAAAGAATACGAAAGGGATAACACAGAACAGATATAGATAGGTCTTGACGAGTAGTTAGTAGAAAAATGGTAAAGGTCTGGTGATGGAGCAGGAAGGTGGTCACAGCATCTCTGCACGAATAAACGTAGATTTACCGAATTTGGACTGGTTGGATAGGCCGATTAACGAGTAGTTGGTGGAAAAATGGTGATCAGATTCTGGTGATGGAACAGGAAGATGGTCACAGGATCTATGAACTAATAACCAGTGATCGGAGTAGGTAGATTGATACGGTTATTAACCGTAGACACACCAAATCTGGACTCTTTGGATAGGTCTCGACGTGTTGTTGGTAGATAGATTGTAGGGTCATGGTCTGATGATGGATCATGTAGCACAGAATCTCTGCACCAATAAACGTAAACCCACCGAATTTGGACTCGATGGATAGATGTTGACGAGTAGTTGGTATAAAGATGGTAAACAGGGTCTGATAATGGAGCTGGAACATCTTTTTATGAGTTCGTCCCCCTAAGTCGGTGGCTATTCAAATTTATACATGTTACATTAAGTTGTGAAAACGTATTCTTAATATAGTTTATAACGTCTTAAGTTTGTCTATAATGGCCGTTTTAATTCCATAGATAACCACAATCTAATATCTCGTGTATGTTCGAGATATTAATATTTATGTCAAATCCTGCTGACTACTGCGGCCGTAAAGTTCAGACATCTACGCTCTTGCACAAACATAAGTGTACTCTCACAGCCCGATGTGGCTGAATATCGACACGACCGGTCGGGGAGCTATCAGGCGCTGAACTGACTTTTTTAGATGCTCATCCGATGTAAGGAACCTCTTACTTTTTAACTACCACGTGATCGGCTTGTTTTATCCTAACCATGCCATGTTACCACCAAGACTATCTAGTTCACAGAATCTCCCGACCTCCATTGTCCGTGGTAACTCGGAGGCTTCAAATTCGTGGTAATAAAATCTTATGGTATACAACAGGGTTGCCTACGGGCTTTGATTAGTCCTTGTGATGGTGACTGGGAAACCACCGATCTATCCCTTCCACGGGCAGTCCAGAAAACTCTTTGCTCAAATTCATACCATCAGATGGAACACATTGTGCCGCGATGATCCTATTCAAGGTGTTACAAGAGTATAATAGTGGAATTCACACATGGCCATTCAAATCTCAAACTAGCGCTGGTACTATGGCGCACTTTAAAATACATAGATGAATACATAAACACCGCACTGATAATGTCATGTTCATATACATAAACGTTTATCCTGGTTAGGAATCAAACATATGACCTTCTTGGGTACCAGCCAGGATGTCTAGCCCCAACCAGTACCAAAACCAACCATCACCAAGTAAAAAGTAAACTATTACATACATGCTCCTATTAAGTTGCATGTAATTAGGATCCTTCGGATACTGAAACATCCCACGTGGGATCACTACTTGGTAGTCCAGTAGAAGCAAGTGATTCTCACGCTCAGAGTATTAATAGCTTTTGCTGTCAGTAAATCATCAACGGTCGCATAGAAATTACACCTGTATCCAATATGAGATATCTTTTTAGAGAGAAGAATGATGCTATATTGTGCTGTGTTATTACGTCACATACCTATTGCCGTTTATAAGGTCCGACGATTGAATGAATTCATACCTGTAGCATCTTTTTCTGTTTCGTTCAGCGTGTTCTGGTGTGAGGTACCCAACGGTAGCTTGAAGTGGAATTTTGAACGGTCGCTCGGGGAATGGATTGGCTTGTGTTCGCCGTCCAAGTCAGTCATGGACCTGTAGCACAAACACAAGTAACGAGTTCTTTAATACATATTTTATTATTATAAATATCAAGCAACATAATATTTTAAAAATAATCATAGTTTATAATTGTCTATAGACGACACTGCCGCTTTACTTATCACCTAAGGCACTTCGGACCGGAACACAGCTACGTTTACACATTGCTGCTTGACAGCAGATATTATCTATACTATAATAAAACTCAAAGAGCACTTTTTCTGTTTATTGAATATTTTTCCAAAATTTCTATGTGGGGGTACTATACTATCGACATAGAGGCCAAAACAATTTTTTTTGGAATTATTGTCTGTCTGTCGTTCTGTTCGTCCAGGTATCATTTGAAAACCCGTGGATGGATTCTGATAGGACTTTCACTGATGTGTTGTGTAGAAGTAGGGGTATAAATTGGTATATAAAACATCACGCTATGTTTCATAGGGGCTAAGCAGTGAAACATTACTTGCACATATTACCACGTAATTTCCTTTGTATGTGAATAGGGTAATCATAAACTGATCAGTTAATCATTAAGATATCTATTATTACGCTATATACAATAGGGACTGAGCAGACATTTAGTTTGCATAAGATATGGCAGTGGCGGAGGGTCAATTTTTGTAAGGGGTAAGCCGGTCCGGTACACCCAGGACATTTTCATTAGATTTCTGTATTGTTCTAAGTACTTTGCTGATAGCAATATGACATTATATCTTGAAAAGTTAAAATCTGTAATTCCCGAGCGAGTCCAAACTAGATTAGGAAAGAAATAGGCAAGGGAAAAATACCATTTCATTTCATTTAAAAGCCATCGGTTAGGTCCGCTGCACCACCAAGGCTACATTTGTATAGGTAGGTAGAAATTGAGAATACGAAATTGCTAAATTTTTACTTAGGTAAAAGACCTAAAATGACTCGAAATGATCTAACGCAATAAAATGTAGAAATACAATTCACACTACACACAATGAACAGCGCTCCCCAAAAACGCTTCAAGGTCAGGTTTAAGGGGGGGGGGGATGAAATTTTAATGAGCTGAGTTAAGCAACATAAGGCCAGGTCATTAAATTAATGTGTGAACTGATTTGTATGAAATTTTGTGTGCATTTCGGGTAGGTCTGAGAATAAGTCGTAAAGTATATTTCATGCCGCTAGGTTAAGGTTAAGCAACATAAGGCAAGGTCTTTAAATAGATGGGTGAACCGATATGTATGAAATTTTGCGGGTAGGTCTGAGAATAGGTTATAAAGTATATTTTATGCCGCTGATGGGGGGGGAGTGAGAGGGAGCAAGTTGGAAGAAGAGAGAGGAGGGAGAGGGTTCAGAGAGGACAACGGGGAGAGGAAGAGGGGAAGTGTGACGGGGACCGAAGCGGGAGGGGAGAGAAAGAGCATAGAATTAGATTTTTCTTATAAGAGAGAGAGATGGAGAGAGATAAATCAAGGGAGTAGGGAGAAAAGGGGAACAAAATGTAATTAAAGCGCGTGTGGAGCTGCGCGGGTCAGCTAGTTATATTAATATACAGGTTATTTTTTTGCAATGCATATATTTTTAACATGCAATCTTTAACTTTTTATCCACCTCAAAAATGTGTTCCCCGGCGCACCGCAGTGACAGAGGGTAGGTCGGCAAGCGGTGAACGCTACAGTACGGGGTGACCATGATTATTGAGCATGTTGTGGATATAACCAAAAAAAATACACATTATTTTTAGAAGTTTTCTTAGATTCGAAACCATCAAAAGGTGCCCAGTCACCGTAGGGTCCTATACAGAGTTCTGTAGGACTCTTACCGCTCTATCCCCTCCTCAGTTGTCTTATAGACGCTGTGGAGAGGCTCTGGGTACTCAGTTCGAAACCCGCCGGTCTCTCGAGCGCCAGACGCTCGCTAGGGCATCGTCTCTTATCTTCCTCTTATCAAACACAACAAAATGTTGTAAAATGTCTATACTAACCTTGCTGTTAATTCATTAGCCATCGCTACGGCGGTCTCCAAGGTTTTCTGGTCATGTGCGGACATCGGTTTCATTGTGCCGGTTTGCAAGTTTTTCTTCTTTTCTGCTTTAGTCAGTGTATGGGTCCTGAAAGTGCATGGAAAGGCCTGTATAAAGCAGTAGGTATAGTAATTAAAATCGAATTAATCACACAACCAGGTAACTATTCTGGGGAAAAAACCCCTGCATAAATTATTTCTTATACACGTCAACACTTCGTTTGTATGTCGGTAGTTTAATACAAGTCTCAGCCTCCGTGGCGCAGCTTGTTTTGCGAACCGGGGGCCACAGGTTCTAATCCCGGGGGGAGCTACAACTTTGGGTAATTGTTCCTTACCGGCTAGTAGGTATAATGCAGGCCGATCACCTGATCGTACAGAAAGCAAGATGATCCATGTCGCATGGACATGTAAAAAGTTGATCCTGCGCCTAAACTCTCAGATCGGATAGCGAGTAAAGGAAGAGAGAGTACACTTGTGTCTATGCAAGCACTTGTGCACTATAATACCTCCCGCGTAGATGGCTAATCTTGTTAAAGATGGGCCGCTGTGGTCGTATCAGCCAGCAGGACCATCATCATTACAATTAAGTGTCATTCTAGCGAGATCAGGAAATGCGTACCTATTAACAGCTGGACAGTAGTAACAGCTCAGTGGGCGAGCGCTTGCCTTGGAAACAAGGTGAGCAGGTTCGAATGGAATCGATTTGTGCCATTGTTATACTAGCTTTCGGTGAAGGAAAACATCGAGAGGAAGCCTGCATTTCTGAGTAAGCCTAAATTCCTTTTGAATGACGTGTGAAGTTCGCCAACCCGCACTTGGCCAGCGTGGTGGACTATGGCCTAAGCTCCTTTATTTTGGGGCGGGCCTCCTGCCCGTGCCAACAGTGGGACAAAAACAAGGGCTGGTATAATTCTATATTATTATCGTTGATATTTAGTATACTTTTCCTGCAAGATGCGTTATTTTGGCTGCACGACCTAGTACCCGCGACCCTATACGAGGTGCTGTCGTCAATATGTGTATGGTATTGAATGATATACACAAACCTTATAACTGCTTCAATATCCAAATGTTTCCCCGTAATGCCCTAGAAAATAAAACTTATGTAAATAATCTCGGCTTTGTACCATATGCGTACAGTCACAATAACTGAATGCTGAGCCACTAACGTGTTCTAACACCGCCGTATTTTACACAACACTAAAATAGGAAACGGTGAGAATCTTATGTTAATGGGTTAACATTCATTTGACGTCGCCTTAGATGTAAAATCTAGACGTAAGAAATCAGAAACCTTACACCAGCTAAATTATACTACCATAATGCATTTTAGTCTAACTACAAGGGAAATAAAAGCTCTACTTAGATCAATAAACTATCGTGAATCACTTTAGCTTTTTCCTGATGCTTCCAAAAACTGAATCAGGAGACTTGATAACAAATGTCTCTGGTGACCACACGGCATCCAAGCGTCAACTGAGGCCTGTATTCGTCCTATACAGGCGTTGGTCGCAAGTGATGATCATAGTCAACGAAGCCATCGATATTACAACAGTGTCGTGAATTTTGGCACACAATACATAATCGTACGTATGACCGAAGTACACGGCCGACATCGACCTGAGCGAAACTCAAGCAATGGTGATTACAATGAAATATTAATTCCTATGGCTTTGAGCTATGTATACGTCACATGCGGTTGCTATTTATTTAACGACATAAACCATTCTAGCTCGACTAGCTTACTAGAAATATACTCAGGCCCATTGCTCAAAAATGCACTAATGCAGCAGTATAATCTAGTCCGCATCGATTTATTATTTGTACTAGATTAACAATTAAGAAAAACGGAATACTAACTACATTACTCTTATAAAAAGCACTATAAAGTAGTTAAAATATTTAAAAATAAAAGTTTCAGACAATTTTATATAAGAATTCAAAATAAGAGAACACGCAAACTTTTTGGTCGTCGTCTTTTACAATCCAGCACAAATAATATATCGGTGTACTATATACCTACATGAACTACGAATATGTATACTAAAATATCATCAATGCTAAGGGATAGAAACAAACAAAAATAGTAAGTGAACCTCAGCTCCTCACCGTGATACAACACGCATAGCACCCGGATGCAAATTAAAATATAAATATTCATAATAACAACAAACCGCTCGTAAGTAGTGTAATTTATATGTAAGCTTGTTGAAAATGCGAAGCGTACAGTCCATATTGCGATAGATCTTCGTATGAGATCTGGAAAGTTAGTTAGTTATAATTATACATTAAATATTAAGCCACACTTTCTCACATAAATTGAAGTATATTAATGTTAAAATGTACTATTTATCGTGAACAAATTGTTAAAAGAAGGTAGGAAACACATTATTTGTAACGTGATGTGATGACTCATAATCACCTTACAAATATTTGAATTGTATATTAGTACTGAACTATTGTAATAACATATTAAAGAATCTTCAATTTATGAGTGATTTTCAAGAAAATAATAAGCAAATAGTAAGTAGTAGCAAGTATGTTAAGTAGTATTTTTACTTTACGTTAGGTTGATGGATTTACAGAATAAATGGATGCATTGTCGGAAAAATGATAAATGTATCTAAATAAATCCCACAATATTAAGTGATCTTCAAGTGAACCTTCAAAAACTGGACTGAACTAAGGAATGATTTCATAATATTTCACTTAATCTTTAGCGAATGATACTGAATTTTTAGTAAGAGATTAAATTAACACACATCTGATCACAAGACCTCGCTTACTAAAGTTGCTATTAGGTAAGTAAGCAAATAGATTGCAATTTCTTTTCTAAAGCAAAAAAAAATTAATAATGTATGTATGTAATTCTAATGTATGTTAGTTTTTAAGGTATTTGTTTCTATGGGCCATAGTTGCCTGCAATAAAGGTTTAATAATAATAATAATAATAATAAAGCCCTCAATTCCTTTCTGCACGGCAAGCACAAGTGTCTACAAATCCATACATAGGGGATAATTGCGGCAGGCAAATCAGCCACACATTCCACGCGAAGTTGTAATTAGATTTCATATTAACGCAGGTCAACAACTATATTCAGATGGCGTCAGCCGACTATATTCTGGCAAATAATTTTCCACTAACGTACCTTAACGTACTTTAAGCTGAAATATTTAGACGCATGCTAGCGGCAAAGTGCTCAAAGAGTGTGGGCGATATTTTCATTGTATATTCTTCGTTATTTTTGTATATGATAACGCTAAATTTGTATAACCTATTCGGACACCTTTTCACAACATTATAAACGGGAATACACATTAAATCTATCTCGCATGCTATAACTTCATCATAGATGTGTGCTATCGTTAATAGATGTTTAATGAATCAATAACAACGTTACAATAACTACTTTTACGGAATATATCGCGGTTTGTTTTAGTTTTTAACCGACTTCAAAAAAGGAGGAGGTTCTCAATTCGTCTGTATATATTTTCTTTTTCTATGTATGTTCGCGCATAACTCAGGAAATTATGAACCGATTTGAAAAAAGCTTTCTTCCATCCATTCTTTAATCCGTTAATTGGGCCCCATAAAAAAAATATTGCTTACGAATAAGTAGTTCCTGAAAAAACAAGAATGGTGACTGCGCAGGAAACCTGCAGGAATGCCTATAAGATGACATTATGTCGCTTTTTAAGGACAAAAAAGGTCATAACTCTGGCAAATATTTACCAATTTCAATGATTCTTTTTATTCGAAAGAATAAACCACTTTAATGAATCTGTATGAATTTTATCACGACCGCATAAGAACTTCCTGGAGGACTATAAAAAATTGAACCGATTTCAATATCACTGAAACGTATAAAATAATTTAAATATTATTGAAGTTGGTGCCAAATATACACAGCAGGTACGCTAACACCAACTTCAATAATATTTAAATTATTTTATACTTTTCAGTGATATTGAAGTCGGTTCAATTTATTTAAAAAAAGATTTTATTACTTTCCCATCGTTTTAAATGCTTTGCAGCACCTATGGTCACGGGCGGACTGAGATGTTGAACGTCCTTACCATGCCAGTGGCACTCTCCTTAAAACAGCTGACAAAATTTTAACGTATGGAAACTAGCACACTTTCAGGCAAGGGAAGGAACTAAATTTAAAGATACTACTATAATTTGCCTAGATGGCGTTAAAAATTCAGTTTATATATTTTTATTTAATTAGTTTAATATTGTTATTGTAGATCTTTAATTTATTTGAGTAAATCTGATACATTTCGTATATTTTTAGTAAACTTCCATAATCATCGGATGCCTAATAAAACACTATGGTTTTACTCAAGGAGGTTGCCGTATAGGTACTGTTCTTTGATTATATATACGTCTAGATAGCAAGTCGTCTTAAAAGTGACGTTCACACTGAATCACTACTCCATTATCCGCGTGTGCGTGCAGGCCTCGTACTACACTAGCGTTATCTGCGACTGTGTGCGTGTTTGGGGATCTCCAGTTATAAATATTTTTCCCATAATAGCGATAGCGTTGTGGGCTATGCATTGATATATACTGTGTAAATAGAATGGAATAGAATGTAATAGAATGGAATAGAATGGAATAGACTGGAATAGACTGGAATGGACTGGAATGGACTGGAATGGACTGGAATGGACTGGAATGGACTGGAATGGACTGGAATGAACTGGAATGAACTGGAATGGACTGGAATAGACTGGAATAGACTGGAATAGACTGGAATAGACTGGAATAGACTGGAATAGACTGTAATAGACTGGCATAGACTGGAATGACTGGAATAGACTGGAATAGACTGGAATAGACTGGAATAGACTGGAATAGACTGGAATAGACTGGAATAGACTGGAATATACTGGAATGGACTGGAATGGACTGGAATGGACTGGAATGGACTGGAATGGACTGGAATGGACTGGAATGGACTGGAATGGACTGGAATGGACTGGAATGGACTGGAATGGACTGGAATGGACTGGAATGGACTGGAATGGACTGGAATGGACTGGAATGCACTGGAATGGACTGGAATGGACTGGAATGGACTGGAATGGACTGGAATGGACTGGAATGGACTGGAATGGACTGAAATGGACTGAAATAGACTTAAATAGACTTAAATAGACTGGAATAGACTGGAATATTCTGGAATATACTGGAATAAACTGGAATATTATGGAATATACTGGAATAAACTGGAATAGAGTGGAATAGAGTGGAATAGACTGGAATAGACTGGAATAGACTCGAATATACTGGAATACAATAGAATAGAATATTAAATTAAATTACATTAAATGGCGTGTCCCTTACGATCAGGTGAACGTCTTATTTGCCTCATGACCAGGAAGAAAAAATATACTTCTAATTAAGTACTTACCTATATAAAAGTAATTAAGTTATCAAAAAAAAAATATTTTAATTGATTTATTTAAAGTTTTGGTCACTATCTACGTACGTATTACGTTTAATTGAATTCATTTTTGCTAAAAGAAAAATTACCCCAGACTTAAGATATATTCCCCCATTATTACCTAGCAACACCAGTCTAGTCGGACAATGTACAAATAGTCGTAAAAAACAATCGAGTTTTTATAATAATCCTTCACAGAATCTTAAGACTTATCAATGGAAAATTAAGTTAGGATCTTTATTAATTTTACTTAGTTAATATTTTCACGATTTGATTACACAATTCGGCATAATGTTTTTTTTTTTTGCGAGCACAAGTCATTGGTACAGTTCAAGTGACACTAAACAACCAAGTCGACCAATTTGATGTTTTGGTGTACCTGATATTGTCAAGTGTTTGAACATCGAACATGCTATCTAGACGTATATATAATCAAAGGTACTGTTGTAAATTGCCTTTGGCGGTTACTATGGTAACCTAAGTTGTTATGTCATTTTTTCAAAATGACTTGTTTCATTGAAGATAAACAGCTTTTATACATTTTATTGAAACTAAATATTTACAGTTTATTTACAAATATGTTTTTGAAGAATTCTGTTTGTTCTGTGTCTGGGTGATATTTATCTACTTATGTAGGTATGTACTTATTTACAAAAGCTAAAACAGTCATTATGAACATAGCATAAGTATTTATATATAATAATATTTATACTACTCGTGAACTATTTCAGGTCCACTACATCATTGTCCTTAACCACAATGGCTTGAATTGGAAAAATTTAATGCAAAGCTGTACTGAAACAAGAAACTCAAGGGGATTGGACTATATAATTATTAATAGAGTACGATTGTGCTTCAGATAATAATATGTTGAATAAAGTTATTGGTTACCAAATAAACTTTTACAATAAATATCTCTTTGGTTTTCCTTTAAACATGTTCCTCACAAATATTCATGCTTCATTTACCTATACGTAGTGATTATTTAAAAAAACGCCATCTGTTGGCACATTTTGGATCCTTGTAAAGTTACGCCATCTTTTGGCGAGGGTAAAATTAGTTTATTAAAAGATGAACCAGAGTGACCCATATATTCTTAAGTATATAGTGTATTATCTATGGTCCTTACGCTCAATTTGTCATAATTTACCGGTGTACCCTCAATTCATATCAGTTATCCGCGATGTATTCCGTAAAAGTAGTTATTTCAGTGTGTAGTATTCGCGTAAATAAAAGACAACATTATAATAACGCTAATTTGGTTATATATAGAAGCTGTATAAGAAATTGTGCACATGTGATTTGAAAATAGCTTTACGGATTATATCACGGTTTATTTTTTATTTTCAGCATTCATGGTCACGGGGGACTGAGGTGGTAAATGTCCATAAGTTATAGTTGTGTCAGGGTACACTCAGATCTTCTAATTATAATTGTTAGTCCGATCTACGCAGAAAGAGCTTACAATATCTTGAAGTGTTGCAGTGGAATGCTTGTCTTTGGATTAAAATATATTTATCACGGGAACCAAGCTGGAGGTAGCACCCAGCAGTGGCGTGCACTGAAAGCCGGCAAAAATATCTGCGAGTTGTTTATGCTTTATGCTATTTGTTCGTGTTCCAGCACAAATATCCTTAAATTAACCAATATTACCAACATATAGATTTACATAAAAAAAAAAAAACGTTAATTCATGTCCAAACTAAGATTTTTTTTAAATTAAGACTGTTTAGAGAAATCCTAGGGTAGGCAAAGTATTTTTGTCAGTATGGAGCCGCTGAATAAACATATTAATGTTCTCAAATGCAAATTAATATGTCTATAGTATTTGCTTGCATATGGATATTTGAAATGGTATAATAATATACTTATAATAGGTGAAACAAGCCGAATACATTTTTTTGCCTACCCTCTGTGCACGCCACTGGCACCCAGCCATATTCTCTATTGAAATTAGGATGATTTATTTACAATAGCCTCACGAATCATCCTTGGTAGGAATCGCTGTTCTTTTGCGAGGATTTGTGGATTGCCAAATCGAATGTACAATGGCGGGTGCAATCCTGGTGCATTATAATAAATAAATCACTATATTTGTAGTTTTAACCTTCCACAGCCCATATCTCGCTATAATTCAGCCAAAGTCTCAAACGGAAACAACAGAAAATGAAATGTATAAAAGAACACTGAAAGTATGGATGTTACTCTTAACGTTCGAAACTCTTACACGCATTGTTATCGACCGACATGTAAAGCGATAAGTTGCTTGCATTGGGTATGTTTGTCTTTGTATGTATTTCATCTTATGTGCATATATTATATCTGACTCATGTGCAGGAGCCTTCAGAGTAGTTACAACGAAATAATACGTACAAGGTCGTCCCGCCGCCTACCGTCGAGACTTCGAAAGATGGACTCCATTTCGTCGAGCAAACTTTGGCTAAAGTCAGCATAACTCTTCTGTAATTAGATAGATGGCGTGCTACTTAATAAATAATTTTAGAGTCTTCGCCAAAATAGCCAGCGCTCACTGTCAAGGCAGCACGGAAAAGGATTATAAGCGAAAATAATTTTTATCTTTATTTTAAGATAAGAAGAAAATTGGTACTTGTACTTTGCCTTGCTATCATGTCCTTGTCGAAGTGATAAATTTAAAAAAAAAACGTGAGTTCTAAAGTTAGGTAACTTTTTATGGTTTAAAACTATTTTGGCTTATTCCTTCTCTTGACGGCCAGTTTGCCTTTTTTGCAATATTAAAGTATATCTCACCCCTATCCCAGGACTTTCTGGTAGTTTCGAATTTTCTGCTTTGCTGTCCGTAGTATTGCTCTCCTTTAAAGAAATATGAAATACGCATCTTGATATTTAAATCATGGATTCATATAATTTAATGAATAAAAAAATAATTTTGAACAACATTCAGTCGCTGAGACGCAAAGTTTGAAAAAAAAAGAGCTCGAAGTAAGTATTTATTACTGTATAACTAATTTTATGCGCTTAATTTTCAAGATCTTGTTTATGTGGTTATTATGCACAATTGCACCATGCATAATCGTTTTGCTTGGTTTTTTTAAACATTCACAATGCCCGTTCAGACTTCGAAACGCGTGTTTTGTGTTCACATAAAACCACTAACTAGAAATCTGGAATTCTTGTTACTTACAAATGGTAAAATTGCAATTGAAATTATAACGAGGCGTTGTAACGACTCTTATACAATCTAGTTTTATAAAAAAATATCTAAGTTCTCCTTGGCCATTTTGATTTTTGTCTGATTTTTTTATATTATATACATAACACATTCTACAGACGTTCGCTGTTAATATATACCTATTATTTTTACCAAACTGGTATATGTCGGTCGCTACATATAAGTATATTTTTTTTTATTCGGCAGAGTCGATTCTTTTATCTTCTGTGGTAATTTTTGTCATCGAAGACTACAAAACCTATGAAGTGGACTAATTATTTGGCAATAAAAAAATTTACTGCCGCACTTACAACCGTCAATCAACTCGTCGTTAACTTTAATCATGATTAAGTCTTTTTTTAAATCTATTTAATTCGACTCTCAGAGCCTCATATGATTATTATTGATATTCAATTAATAGATTATTGATATATCTTCTCACTATTAGCGTATTAAGTATTAATTGGCTTCGATTGTCTAAATAATCCTATTTCAAATAAAAACCGGTCATGTGCGAGTCGGTCTCATGCGCCGAGGGTTCCATACCATCTTTGGACATATTAAAGTAAATTTACTATTCATGTAACACCTCAAATACCAAAAAAAAAACAAACTGCAAAGCTTTATGTTTGTTAACGTTTTTTAGTATTACTAAAAAACCGTATTACTTAGAGAGATCATATTACTTTTCTGTAAAATATAGATAGACATATATTACCTATAAATATTTCAGATATTTCCCTCCACAAACTTCGGATGTGAAGGTATTTTGTTATCATTTTTTATTATAACCCAAAAACTAGGTAACATAAAGCAAAATAAAATTCTGTTTTGAAATGTGCTAATTAAGTTTTTTAATCTTCATTTGCGATGAGGTTGGTAAAATACAATCTAAAACTATTCCAAGTTTCAAATCGATAGCTTCAGTGGTTCCTGAAATATATTAGGTGTTACTTACAGACGAAGTCGCACCATAAGGGTTCCAATTATCGGTATGCAATTTTTAGGGTTCCATACCTTTTAGTTATGGAACCATAAAAATGGCTTAATGATAATTAACTGTAATTGACGTTTGTAGGTACGGCAGTAATACATAAAAAAAAAGTGCTAACAGTCGAGTCGTATAATGGAAACATTAATGGGACCTTAGCACCGCTGAGAATCGAGTAAGCCATGATACGTATAATAAAAGCTAGATGAATGTGCCCCATCATTTTTCAATGGATCAGTTATGGCCATATGAGGCCAAACTCTCATGAAAATGGGATGACGCTGGCATGATGTTCTCGTAAGCACGAATTAACAACCACCCAATAATTCAACATATGTTAAGATGGTGAATATTACCGTGTCAGTATCAGAGATTTCATGATACTCATGTACTTCGTCGGTCTTCGATGCTGCATCCGCACCTTTGTGAGCTTTACCGAGTGTTGCGTTTTTCACCTGTAATTGTTAGGTTTAACTTAGGAATTGTTTAGTGATATGGGCCGATCAAGCGCCGGCGATCGATTCTAATGATATTCTATGAAACCATCGTCGATCATCGCCGTCTTTCTAGGTTGATCGGCAGACGGTGACTAATTAAGTTTAAAGTTAATTAAAACTAGGCAAACTGTTGATTGAACACGATTGTTATTTTTATTAAATTTTCTTTTTTGATAATAGATTTGTTTAAATTTTGCCTTGCACCTAGTCATCAGGTCTTGACATGCTGGATAGGATATTTACTGGGACAGTTTCTGGGGAGAACCCAAAATCACAATGTACATCATTATAAATCGCCGTCTGTCTAGGTTCTCTTTTAATTAAGTCTTTCGGGTCAGCCATGGCAGGTGACATCCAGGTGGAAGGATTTCGGAAGGAGCAATGCAATCCATAAGATATAATCTTTGTTTGTAATAATTAAATGTGAGTCTAAGTAACATCAAGGCGAGTTCGATGACACCCATAAACTTAATTTTTATACCATCCAATCTCCAACTAAAAAGCTAGCATATTATATTGGACCATTTGAGAGGCATACATTCGCGCTTGAATACAATGCGTGCATACCTTGTTTAGAATACTTTTGCTTGTTGTTGGCTCCGACACCGATTTATGGGATGCCTTCTTAAGCGATTTTGTCCTTATCTCATCTGCACAAAAATACACAAACTTTGTTACGGTAAGAGAGGTAGGGGGCATAGAGATTCTCGCTTAAAACAGGAGCAGATCGACTGGGGTACACAAAAATAATTTATAGTTCAACTATAAGAACAATAAAATTAAAAAAAAAAACTAATGGAATAAGCCTAGTAGTCAGAGTTATACTATGAACGTATCAGGCACGAAAAAACCAATGACGGAGACTAGTAGACATTGAATAGTCAATGTTATGTTGTTTATTAATATAACACTCATTCAAAGCATAGGCTTTGAACAAGCGTTATATTAATAAAATGCCTTACTATTGTTAATATTTTACAATTATTCAACAACTATAATTGTTGTCATGGAAAGCCCTTTACAATTAGAATGATTTATAATTGATATTGTATAAAAACTGTATAAAATGAGTAACGAAACTAACAATGTTGCCTCGCCACTTCAGTGGATGGAGCTATAAAATACGTTGTAACGGTCTAGAGCGAACAGTGTTGAAGTCTTCAGTCGGCAACGGATCTTTAAGAAACTAAGTATTATTTTATTTATTATTGTATGTACCTATGTATAGTATTGCTGAAATGTAATATTGATTATTGATGATATATCGTTTAATATGATCTTTAACAAGGAGTTGGCGCTGGTTTGTGCAAGGGGATTGGTGGTGGCCACTTGGAGAATCCCATATATTTTTATATATATTTCTACCATCACTGACAGTGTAATGGAATAACTGTATGTTCTTAAGATAGCAAATGTGTGGTAATCGGCACAGTTATTAAATAAATCTTGTACACTGATATTTGTGAGTTTTATGCTAAAGTACCTTGGAATATAATAATTGATACCTGGTATATTAGAAGAGGGGTTTCTCAAAAGAAAGGATTACCTACATTATTCTGAACTAAAGTTACAAATATCTATTCTAAATCAATACTCGTCTATATATCACTATATATGTCTAGTATTCACATTCGGACTTTTTTCTACCACCACCAAACGTATTATGCCCGTATCGTGTCCAGCTAGACTGTCTACTGTAGCATAGTCAAATAATACACTATGAACAAACAGCTCTAATTTCATACACAGACAAACAATATAGTATATTGTAACGGCAACCAATATAGTGCGTATATGTATCGGCAACGTTGCCGGTCATGCTAAGTTCATCCTTTAAATTTTAACAGTAAGTGCATAGCACAGCCGGATACGCGACAGGCTAACAGGCGTTGTTTCATACAAATATTGTTTTGTCTGTTACCATCGATACACAACATTCACTAACAAAATGACATCTAAAATGTAGTCGCGGAGGTCGCCGACTTATCTGTAGGTACTGATGGCGGAAACATGAACTAACAGTTTTGTAAGATAGTGACGTGTAGTTTTACAGTTTCATATAGACAGTAGCGACACTACTATCTGCAAAAAATAATTTTGTCAGCCTGTGGCTTGTAAAGAAATAGCGACACAAGGGCGCTATTTCTATGTGCCACTTTTCAGACCGTAACACCTAATCTAGTTTAAATATTATATCGATGCCTGTTACGTTCCTAGCACGGTCATAGTATGTTCCTGTCATGTGAGCAGAGGCTTTAATTGTAACAACGTGCGGTTTCATCACCAATAGTCATCGTAACATGTAACCTTTGGGTGAAAGCTTAAAATTATAATAAACCAGAAACACCATTATCGAATACCGTTGTGCTTCTGCAGTAAGTAAGTTAACAGTGCTGTATGTTGATGGCGGAGAGGCCATTGTTTGTCCCTATAGCTGCCGACTACTGCACTGACATTAACGGTTTGATTGTCTATCAGGTGAAATCCACCCAAGACACCTAAGGGCCTTTGTACCGCAGTGCACCAGCTCTTTCGGCTGCTGATGATAATGATAATAATTAACAGATCTACTATAATCTCATTCTATAAAAATCATGTCAGATTAGGATTAAGTTACATGTTTGAAAGAAAATAAGAAAAACTACCGGTCAAGTGCGAGTCAGACTCGCCCACCGAGGGTTCCATACCGTCTTTGGACGTTTTAAAGTTATTTTACTATTCGTCCAACACCTCAGATAGCAAAAAACTAAACCGCAAAACTAAGTTTGTTTGTCAAGGTTTTTTTTAGGATTACTAAAAAACTGTACTATGTACTTAGAAAGATCATTTTATTTTTCCTGTAAAATATAGATAGAGATGTATTACCCATAATTATTTCAGATATTTCTCTCCACAAACTTCGGAGATAAGTGGGGGGGGGGGGGCGGTATTTTTTTTGTCATTTTTTATTATCAGCCAAAAACTGCGTGACATAAACCAAAATAAAAATCTGTTTTGAGATGTGCAAATACAGCCCTTTCATATGATACCCCACTCGATATGTTAGTCTCACTTTGAAATTTTGATGACCCATTTCGACCAAAGTTATAAAAAAAGTAAAAGAAAAAATATTTTTTTTATTTGCTATGGGTTTGGGTAAGTAAGATCTACAACTATTCCAAGTTTCAAATCGATAACATCAGTGGTTCCTGAAATATATGTAGGTGTGACAGACAGACAGACAGACGAAGTAAGACCATAAGGGTTCCTTTTTTACATTTTAGGTATGGAACCCTAAAAATCATAATAACAAAGGCAGTCCTGTAATAACAATATACAGACTGGCACAGCGGAAAACCGCTTGCTTTACAAAACAGAACTCACGGGTTCAAATCCTGCAGGCAGCAAAACTATTGTGTATTGGTTTCATACTGATTAGGACAATACAGACTGATCGCCTGATTGTTTGAAAAGAGATGATCCATGCGAATTGCCATTAAATGGGCTTGTGAAAAGTCGGTATTCCTTCCGATCTCTTCCCAGTCATGTCGGTCTTTCGTCTCATCGGATTGTGAATCTTTACTCTTCCAGCCATTATTTATGTCTACACAAATAATTGTATGCTATAAAATCTCCCGCGTAAAAGGCTGATGGCCGCTGACTTCGTATCAGCCAACTTAGTCGTGCTAACTTTATAAATTAGAAACTACTTACAAGGCAAATCCACTTCATCGCTCTCAAATTTGATTTCGGATCTGTTGGTGGTAAGAAGCGGGTAGTGAGGCGCACCCGAAGCAGCGGACAGATGTGACGGTGAGTTCGGATTTATTAACGGCACCTGCTCGAGGTCCTCCGATGGCTTATAAGGGGTCACAACTTGACGAGGCGGCTGGTGAAATAATACATTAATATAAAATAAATAGTTTAATAATTATATAACATTCTGGGACAATCCACACACCAGACAATTGATACAAACAAATACATGTATAGATACTTATACAACGTGTTAACAGGGTGACACTGAATGTTTTTAGAACTAGCAAGTTAGAAACATTGCCAATAAAAACTGTATTATAATTTTGAATGTTGATCTCTGGTAACCCAATCAATAAATAAATAAATAAATATATTGCATGGATTTGGCATTTGTTTTTGTGAATAGGCGGTAATTCCAAGTCTTGTTATACCTCAAACCGCGAGTTAAATAAAGAATTTAACGCGAGAAAATTTTCGGTCCATGATTTTACGTTACTTTCGTTGTGGTCAGTCAACAACAAAGCTATGATAGACTTCGATTGGCATTTAATAATGAATCCCCATCCCGTGCCATCGTTTACAAGTGATTTAATGAGTTTAAGCTTGGGTGAAGCAATCTCAGTGATGATCTGCGTGAGGGACGTCCTTCAACAGCGACGTCGGAAGATAACATCTGTGCTATGAGACGCATGATACAGATAGATAAGAGAGTGAGGTCCAGCAGATTCGGGCAAGCTTAGGCACTGGTATGAGTCAAGTACAAAAATATTATACGACCATTTAGGCGTCAGGAAGCTTTGCACCAGATGAATTCCAAATACTTTGACCAAAGACCAGCAGGGCTATTCAGAACCGTCGGAAAGTCCCGTATCCGAATCCGATAGAAAAGTTTCGGAGGCTGTCCTTCAAACGCTATTCACAAATCCGTAATCGAAAAGTTTGACAGTTCGATTCGATAACAAGACGATAATTCACGGGAACTATTCCGCGAGCCTTTTGCTGTCGGGAAGGTTAATATTTCACAAGAGTTATTATGTTTTTATACAACTACAGTTTAAAAAATACTACAACAACAATAATTATAGACACTCACTTATCTATGAAAATATTCGCGACTCGCGTAACTAGTAAAATTTAATTGAAAATTTTACTATGGTGCATTCACATTACGCCAACAAACTGTTCATTCACTAAACATCCAAATAGGATCAATAGAGGCAAAGGAAAATATTAGCTAGGTTTGTTTGGTAATCTATACATAGAAGAAGTAATCAATGGTTAGCTTTCGCCGCAACATCCTTAAAAAACCACCGAATCCCGTCCGTTTGCCCGGTGTGTACATTCCTTCCTCCAAGGTGTGTACACGGCACTAAAGGAAAAACTATTTAAAAAAAAACCGACTTCAAAGTAAATTCTCTAAAAAGCATAAAATAACGAAAATATATTGAAGTCGGTGCTAGCACATCATGTTAACTAAGACTAGCACGAGCTGACACCGACTTCAATATATTTTCGTTATTTTATGCTTTTTAGAGAATTTACTTTGAAATCGGTTTTTTTTTAAATAGTTTATTTAATACTTTTTAGTGACTTTTATTTTACCAAGATAGGTATCAGCACTATTACGCAACTCGAACGTCTACGTTACACTAACTTACTGAAAACATAAAAAGTTTATATCTCTTAAACTACTGGACCGATTTTAATGAAACTTGTACTCTACCCTAAGTTGAGAAATACTCTAACTATTGTAAAAAGAATTTTTGAAATCGGACTTGTAGTTTCTGAGAAATCCGCGGACAAACCTACATACATACATATATACATACATACATACATACACTCATAAAATTTGGTAAAATTGATTAGAAGCCCACATAGACTAACATATATTAATATTACGCATTTTTATTAATATAATATAGAATAGAGAACCTTCTTTTTGAAGCCGGTTAAAAATGACTAAGCGTTTACTCAAGTTTAGAAGAAAATTCGCAAAAATTTTATGTCAATAAAACACATTCCTTCCTATAAATGACTAAATAAGCCACAATATATAAATTGTGTTATTGCCTATATGATATGTTACAAAATACATTAAAATTTCAATAATAAACATTTATTTAACCACTTTAAAACTTTCTACCACTATAATCTCTTTTTCTACCATTTTATAATGTTCTCCGTAAACACACTCATATCGAATTCGTAAACTCCCTTTCCGATAGGAACTGTGAATACCCTTTGACAATCCGTCGGATCATAATTCGACAAGTCATCTGACTTTCCGATCCGATACGGAACGTTCCCGACATTTCTGAATAGCTATGCAGAAAGGCCTTCGCATGGATTGGTGTCGTGAAATGTTAGAAAAGTTCAACGGAGGTGACTTTAATGCTGTATTTGACATCGTCACTGGTGATGAAAGCTGGATATATTGCTATGCACCCAAAACCATCTACTCAGTGGGCGTTTCCTTTTAAGGAACGGCCAACTACAGTAAAGAATGGAAGAAGGCATAGAAAAAAGATTATTGCCTAGTTCTTTGGTCGGAAAGGTCATTTCGCGACAGTTGTGCTGGAACATGGAAAGCAGTTACTGCAGACTGGTATGTCAACTTTTGTTTGCATGTTGTCTTGGGAAAAGTTCGACAGCAGCGTCCTCGAAGCAGGATCCTTTTTCACCACGAAAACGATTCAGCACACGGTGCGAAACGAACAATTGAATATTTGCGTATATCAGGTGTCGAGATAATGAGTCATCCGCCATATAGTCCCGACTGGCGCCTTGCGACTTCCATTTATCCCCAAGAATCAAAGATAAACTTCGAGGTATTCGCTTTAAGAGCCCTGAAGATGCGGGGAGTGCGTTCAAAAATGCCGTTGAAGAGAATAAAGCCTATGTAAGAATGGGCCCACTGCTTTTCTGTGGTTCCATCGAATGCAAAGAGGTATAAACTATTTCGAACAATAATAAAAATGTTGAAAATATTCTACATTGAGTCGTTTTATGATTTTCTAAAAACTTTCAGTGTGACCCACGCAATAACAAAAAACCCTCAGTCATCCCAAAGGACAATGCCCATCTGTGCCCCAGAAATGCCCAGATAAAGTATATTACAAGATTGCTCTAATAAATAAAAACTAGAATTAGGTTGTTAATTTTAAATCACATGAAGCACTGGATAAAAAATAAAAAAAATAAGACGTCCTGTTGACATTGCACTTCCAGTGTATCTAACCAAATTGTTTTGTATGTATGAGTGTGACATATGACACTATGAATACTATGGAGACAGACTAGATAATTCCAAATAACTGACATGTTTATCTGATAACATACAGATAAGTATATAAAAGAACACTGATCTGGCTTAGCTTATGTGATGATGATCATGAAGTTCCTAGTGAAAAACTAATAGCAATGCCGTCTGTAAACGATAAAATGTATAAAAAACCAGTAGGAGGTTATCATGTTTAATGTCCAATATCTTTTGAACCAGTGCTTTATATGACATTATAATATACTGCTTTACATATTATCTGATAACATACAGATAAGTATATAAAATAACACTGATCTGGCTTAGCTTATGTGATGATCATGAAGTTCCTAGTGAAAAACTAATAGCAATGCTGTCTGTAAACGATAAAATGTATAAAAAACCAGTAGGAAGTTATCATGTTTAATGTCCAATATCTTTTGAACCGGTGCTTTATATGACATTAAATCTAGATATCATATAAATACTGTTAAAAAGTTATCATATGACATAGAGCTGCAATTTGGGCATTGCCTGGCATTGCTGACTTTCAGCTCTATACTAATATGGGCATGGTCCTTTAAATTAATCGTCGTAGTTCATGATTACGCGTTTCAATATTATATCTATTCTAATTGTTTATAACGCTATACTCATTACTCATACGGTAGATAACCTCATACCGCCCGCCTCCGTATTGAGACCGCGTTTACTGTTAAACTCGGCATGGTAAATAAATACACACATCAAAAGTGTCTAGGGATCAAGCATTTTTAAGCGGATTTCTTGAGATTGAGATGTGGCTTTGTAATAAATTTATGATTTTATAAATTTATATGGATCCTTTTTGGTGCATTTCATAATTTGAATCAGGAACTGTGAATCAAATTCGAGTAAAAGATGAAAATCAGCTGTCAATATTTTCCCTATGAAAACATACAACGCATTGAAGACATTATTAGTGCTACTGTTTCCCTACTACTGATTAAAACCAACGTTATTATGGAGCGGCGACGTCATTTAAGCAGGGAAGAAATGCTCAGAGCCGTGGGAATGATAGAAGCTGGTTCCCGGCAACGTACTGTGGCTTTAGCTCTGAATACAAGTCAGAGTGTTATCAGTCGACTTTGGACACGTTACCGAAGCACTGGTACCGTGGCTGAGCGCCATGGAGGACGGTATCGCTGCACCACACGGAGACAAGACCGATATATTCAAATCTTAACTCGAAGAGCTCCAACAATAACTGCCATGATGTTAGCCGTGAGGCTTCATCACTCTTCAGGGAACTTAATTAGCGACCAAACAGTCAGAAACCGCTTGCATGAAGTGAACCTTCATTCCCGAAGACCGCTACGGGTACCACCTATAGCAATGCACAATCGTAGGATTCGATATCAATGGGCTCTTGAACACAGAAATTGGGCAGAAGAACAATGGCGTTTCGTGTGCTTTTCTGATGAGTCTCGTTTTGGTATGAGACCGGATACAAGACGTATACGACACTGGAGAACCCCTGGACGCCAACAGCGATTAAAATCCTGCCAGGAAGTCCATCCTTATAGTGGTGGAACCATCATGGTATGGGCGGGTATTTGGATCGGCGGAAGAACTGAGTTGATTTGGATCAGAGGCAACCTCAACGCTCAAATTTATGCTGAGACGATTGTATCAGACGTCATCGTTCCTCTACAAGTGCAAATCGGTCCCTTATTTCAGTTAATGCATGATAATGCACGACCGCACACCGCAAGAGTTGTAAGACAGACTCTCGCCGCAGCTAACATCAATGTCCTGCCCTGGCCTGCTCAGTCGCCAGACTTGAACCCGATTGAGCATGCATGGGATATGCTACAGAGAAGAGCTCTGCCGAATATGGAGGGTATCCAGTCGCAAGAAGACCTTTTTTTGTTGTTGCAACGAACATGGGCGGCCATTCCACAGCGTGATTTGGATGAACTCATTTTGAGTATGCCAAACCGATGTTCTTGTGTTGTTAGTGTTCGCGGTAGAAACACGGATTATTAATTGTTTAAGTTACCCAATAAAATTTTAAAGAAAACTGTTATTTCAGTCTTTTTTTCGAACTTTTGTGTTAGTGGTTCAAATGTCAAAAATCCCTTTATTAGGAAAATGGCAAATTTCTTTATTAATGCAAAGGTGACTTGGTTTATCGTTACTGTGACAAACGAAAACACTTTATTTGATGAATCCTTAAAGAAAATTTTAATTAATATCAATCAGGAGAAAAGTTATTGCAAAAATATATGTTGATCCCTAGACACTTTTGATGTGTGTAGAAAGATAGTAAAAATTAACCTCAATTAAAAAGTGGTGTAATCAATTCTGCTCTTGACTTTTTACCAACTATAGTTTCAGATTTTTTGTTAATTCGTTAATATATTATAATTATAGATACATAAGACCCATAAAAAAGATAAATATAATTACGTATTTGCACACATTATTTTTAGTAGGTGACCTACCTAGGTCTACCTGCCTTTTATGCAAGGGACCATCCAGGGTGGCCAGATATTTCCACCGAAGATTCAGATATTCTACCTTCAAGCAACAATTTAAAAAAACATTGTCGTGTAAAGAGCTCTGTAACTGGTGAAATTACAGAACTAATGAGACTTGATAAGTAATGTCTGAAGAGAGGCAATGTAATGCATCTGTTTAAAGGTAGGCGTAGCGTTAACCATCAAATGAACGTCTCTCTACTAGGTTAGGTTAATAAAATAATAAATAAAAATCTTTATTAGGAACAAAATTTACATATACATTTAAATTGTGTACGATAATGTCTGCATTAGTTAAAAAACTGTGTCGCAGCCATTAACGCCCACCTCCTTATTTGAGGCAATATAGTTCCTATAAACTTAAATCTAACTTAACTATAATTCTCTATTAATAAGTAATTTACTATGTATGCCTGTGTGTGTGTGTGTGTGTGGGTGGTTAGATAATCAATGATTGATTGATCAATGCCAATTGTAAATGCCTTGATTTTTCTACATCCGGACACTTAATATCGTACTGTATGAACTGTGAAGCCTTCACAGTGTAGGTATAAGTGTGAGAATGAGTATACATACGATTAAATGTACCTACTACTTAAAAATGAAAAATGTAGACTAACACAGTTAGTTATCTTTCACCACAACGTATAGACGATGAGTAGTATCAGCGTCGTAGCTAGAGGCTGCCTAGGGCGCAACCTTAAGATGGGCGCTTTACGCACACTCAGACTGTGGGTTAAATTACGATATTGGTTAGTCTCTTTTCCCAGAGTTTAGTATTGGGAGGTGCTATTTATTTTCCAGAGGCGCTTATGCCCCTAATTACGACGCTGGCTAATATATGACATGATGAAAGCTTATGTGAATAATGATAACAAAACTATATGACAGCTGTGTAGGACAAATTTTATAATATGTAATATCGTCTCAGCTTAGCGAATATTAACAGTGGTATTTCGATAGGTACACTCTACGACAAAATAATAATTTTTTGATGATGGGTTGATACCCATCGCTGATAGGATGGCTCGGTACTGGAATGTTTTGAACACTGGTACACTCAGTGTAGAGTACACTTTCAGTACGTACGTACAGTACGAGTTCAGATTTCAGTACGGATAATGAGCAGGGAGGATGGTTAAATTTTAGATTCAATTACCGTGCTGTGAAAGTCATTGATGAAACTAGAAAGTAAATTGTTACTGCCGAAACTAATAAGTAATTTTTGTTCCAATATTTTCTTAAGATTTTGTTTTAGTTAACCATCTTTTTAATCTATCTAGGAACTGGTTTAGTATCAGTTGCATTACATGTATATCTATAAAAATAAAACTATATGTTGCTAAATACACACATCAAAAGTGTCTAGGGATCAAGCATTTTTAAGCGGATTTCTTGAGATTGAGATGTGGCTTTGTAATAAATTTATGATTTTATAAATTTATATGGATCCTTTTTGGTGCATTTCATAATTTGAATCAGGAACTGTGAATCAAATTCGAGTAAAAGATGAAAATCAGCTGTCAATATTTTCCCTATAAAAACATACAACGCATTGAAGACATTATTAGTGCTACTGTTTCCCTACTACTGATTAAAACCAACGTTATTATGGAGCGGCGACGTCATTTAAGCAGGGAAGAAATGCTCAGAGCCGTGGGAATGATAGAAGCTGGTTCCCGGCAACGTACTGTGGCTTTAGCTCTGAATACAAGTCAGAGTGTTATCAGTCGACTTTGGACACGTTACCGAAGCACTGGTACCGTGGCTGAGCGCCATGGAGGACGGTATCGCTGCACCACACGGAGACAAGACCGATATATTCAAATCTTAACTCGAAGAGCTCCAACAATAACTGCCATGATGTTAGCCGTGAGGCTTCATCACTCCTCAGGGAACTTAATTAGCGACCAAACAGTCAGAAACCGCTTGCATGAAGTGAACCTTCATTCCCGAAGACCGCTACGGGTACCACCTATAGCAATGCACAATCGTAGGATTCGATATCAATGGGCTCTTGAACACAGAAATTGGGCAGAAGAACAATGGCGTTTCGTGTGCTTTTCTGATGAGTCTCGTTTTGGTATGAGACCGGATACAAGACGTATACGACACTGGAGAACCCCTGGACGCCAACAGCGATTAAAATCCTGCCAGGAAGTCCATCCTTATAGTGGTGGAACCATCATGGTATGGCGGGTATTTGGATCGGCGGAAGAACTGAGTTGATTTGGATCAGAGGCAACCTCAACGCTCAAATTTATGCTGAGACGATTGTATCAGACGTCATCGTTCCTCTACAAGTGCAAATCGGTCCCTTATTTCAGTTAATGCATGATAATGCACGACCGCACACCGCAAGAGTTGTAAGACAGACTCTCGCCGCAGCTAACATCAATGTCCTGCCCTGGCCTGCTCAGTCGCCAGACTTGAACCCGATTGAGCATGCATGGGATATGCTACAGAGAAGAGCTCTGCCGAATATGGAGGGTATCCAGTCGCAAGAAGACCTTTTTTTGTTGTTGCAACGAACATGGGCGGCCATTCCACAGCGTGATTTGGATGAACTCATTTTGAGTATGCCAAACCGATGTTCTTGTGTTGTTAGTGTTCGCGGTAGAAACATGGATTATTAATTGTTTAAGTTACCCAATAAAATTTTAAAGAAAACTGTTATTTCAGTCTTTTTTTCGAACTTTTGTGTTAGTGGTTCAAATGTCAAAAATCCCTTTATTAGGAAAATGGCAAATTTCTTTATTAATGCAAAGGTGACTTGGTTTATCGTTACTGTGACAAACGAAAACACTTTATTTGATGAATCCTTAAAGAAAATTTTAATTAATATCAATCAGGAGAAAAGTTATTGCAAAAATATATGTTGATCCCTAGACACTTTTGATGTGTGTATTATATAAAGAAACAAACCAGTGCTGTGCTATCCTAAGTGCGACGGTTATTACCCTACAAAACTCGCGACTCATGTCAGTCGAAAACAGCTTTCATAGCGATATACTTACGCATCCAGCCGGATCCAAGAACGAAATGTCGCCGAAATAAGCTCCGTCGAGCCCCACGTGTCCAGTATGTTTCACGTCACCCTGGGGACTTGATATCATACTCCTCTGTATACTCCGTTTGCCGGTGTACGTGTGCCGTTTGACGTCAGACCTTAGTAATGACGAGCGGATGGATCGTGCAGAGCTGCGAGTCGGATGCGGTGATATTGAGCCGGACACGTGAGAGAGTGGTTTCTGGATGGAATATCATGACCGATGAGGTGAGCCGCACGTTGTTTATATAATAAATGAGTACCTTTATTAACGGAATATATTCTCATGTTTCTTTTTACTAAACAACACTCGGCTCGTTTGTATGGCAGTCCCCGGAATGTATGAATAAATTTATTAATACACACAAAAATTATGCGACTACTCGCTGTGTAATATCACACGTATGGTTATAGTTTCAGCGCTAAAACATAAAAAGCAAATGCTGTAGCAATGACTTATGTATACCCTGAAATATATTGAAGTCATTAATGTTTTGCCGTACCCACGCTGTATCGTATTACAATAGAATATAAATGGTGAATGTATTTTATTTTAGAAACATGTCAAAATCATAACACCCACTTAAGGAGTTCAAGATTGTTATATCTTATTGGGAGTTGAATTTCAGACATTGGTTGGATATTTACAATATAATGGGTACGCAGACTTTGCAACAATGGCTAAGAGCGCACGGCGATAGAGAAATAGTTAAATGCTGCCACCTTCAGCGAAAAATGCTTAAATTCACTTACGTCTGGTTTTACGTAAGCTTTCGTTTGATTTGGGTCAAACACACCGCACGCGCCGCCGGGAAGCACCCCATACCATAACAACGATTTAGTTACATTTCTGCGAAATAAGTAGTAAGTAATCATTATTTTAGTACCACAAAGATAGTATATCAATGACCACAAATATTAATAATTATAATTAATAACGGCAATCAATGTATTCGTCGCAAATACGTGGATAACAAATAGGTTTTAATAACGCCACATAAATCTTTTGATGCACTTACTCTTTTCCCAAAACTGTTATAATATCTCCACATTTATATTCGAGAAAGTTACTTCTTCTTCCATCTTCTGGCTTCAGAAAATTAACTGACGCTTGCACCTGTTAATAAAAAAAACTCATACACGTTTCTGTAAAAGAATGTCCAAAAGTTAAACTTAGACTTATTGCGGACGTATTTTGAAAATAATTATCACAAATTTGCTAAATGAATATTTTAATGTGAATACAAGCTTAGCAAACGCCATGGCTTTGGTATTTGCAGGTTCTAAACCTAAAAGGCCATATTCATAAAAAAAAATAACTGAGTTCGATAACTAAGGATGTACGGTGTAATAGTACGGTTATGGTACACGTGTAGTTTAGAAGAAATAAGCAAGACAGAGAGACGCGGAAAACCACTTTCTTTTATACCAAAATAGATAGAAAAATAGATATTCACCTGCTCCGGGCGCATGGTGCGAAGTTTTATGCCCAAGTCTTTGAACTTTGGACGGTCGTTGGGATCGTGCGACCAGCATTCCAACATTGTCGTGTAGTACATTTCGGGACAACAGTCCGGCCGCTCTAAACGCTATAAAACATGTATTTTATTAATAGTTAGTAGTTTTAGTTTATCAGTATTACACTCTGATTGATCTCAATCGAAGTGTAATATTAATAAACTTTAACTAATTTTATTACTAAATAACAACAAAAACATACAATACACACAAAACAACGTAAGTAAACGACGTCACGTTGTGTTATTGAAATCTCTACATCGAATTTGGTTATTTTTATAAAATAAGTTTTTTTTGTTCAAATTTAACATACTTAATAAATAATATCCTGCTAGCAGATACGACCATAGCGAGCAATCTTTCACAAGATCAGCCATCTACACGGGAGATAGCTTGCTTGCGTAGACACAAGTGCACTCTCTCTTCTTTTATCTCTCATAATCCGATGGAAAAGAACACCGACACGACCGGAGAGAGATCAGGCGCACGACCGGCGCACCGGCATTGTCCTAGCCAGTATGGAGCAACGACACAAGTGCGTTCAAGTTTTCCTCCCCGCGGGATTCAAACCCGCGACCTCCGGTTTACAAAGCAAACGGTTTCCATTTAATTTTATACATAATCACCACCTTGTTTGATATGATGTTATTTTTTTAGAGAAGGCAGCTTCACAATATTTCATTACAATCAACATGTTTTAGTTTAAATATTTGTTATTTTTGAAACAGTTTCAAATTAAATTCAAATTCAAAAATATTTATTTCAAACAGGCTTAACGCTAACACTTTTGAATTGATTGAATGTTCAATTTAAACTCAGATTTTCTTCTAGATAGGTAGAGTAACGGGAGAAAAATAAAATAGTCATCATCAGCATCATTAGCCAAAGTCGTCCACTGCTGAACAAAGGCCTCCCCCTTAGAAGGAAGGTGTTGCCATAATCCCCACGCTTGGCAGGCGGCTTGAGAAAAATAAAATAGTATTTTGTTAAAAATGAGCTCTTTCCTGTAGTTTCCCATATGTCATTGCTTCCCAGATTTTGATTCCTATTACTGACACTATCACATGTTGTAACAATACAGGCTGTTTTTTTTTCACAGTTTGATACCTATCAATACCGATACCTAGCCAGGTGGCTTGGAATATTAAATTATCAAAAATTCCTAGATGCAGTTTAGTTTTCTTCAAAATCGGGCCCTTGGCTCCTTTGAGCATTTATTTTATTGATTAGTTATTCCTTATAGTTACGGATTTGGCCAACCAAGCCCACTTAAAAAAATCAACCAATTCACATTCAAAAATTATTCTTATGTAGTATTCATGGCTCCACGAAAAGAAAAAGATGCTATCATAATTTTTAAAAGAACTTCCAAATATTTTAGTGGTATTTTGAAATAAATGCATAAAAACAACCTGGAAATTTGGAGCATCTATGGCTTCTAAAATCTGTTGGCCAGAGAAAGCAGCCCATGGTTGGAATCCGTAGGTGAACATCTCCCAGAGACAAACTCCGAATGCCCACACGTCGCTCGCCGACGTAAACCGTAAGTACAAAATGCATTCCGGGGCACACCTGCACACACAATGCACCTTATTAATATTACAAATTAATAAACAACATACTACATAAACAGCAATTAATATACCAAATTATAATTTAGAAGTAAGGTAGCAGCCTTCCTGAGATTATTATTAAAGGAAAGTAGCAGCTCGCCTCAAATTATAATTAAAGGAAGCAGCCCGTTTCAATTTTTTGGCTGAATGCCCCAGGATTAGAATTATGTTTTTCGAGAGTATGTATGTATGTACTATGTATGTATAATGTAATTTAAGCCCATTTTGTTTGTTCACAGTCGGGCTTTTTGTGCTTTTATAATTTATTCTTTTTTATTAAATGAAAGAATAAATAATAATAAATAAATTTTTATTTTCACAAAAAATGCGTTTTAACTTACAAACTGTACGTCAAGGCCTGTGCTAGTTTAAAACTGTGTTACAGGCATCGGCGCCCTCCTTCAGAACTTATTCGAACAAATATAACACATTTTGTATGATGAGACGAAAAATTAAATGCTACAAAATATTTTTAACTAAATAAGATAAACTAATTATATAATGCTAATAAATGAGATAGTATGTTGTAGGTTTATATGTGTGTTCGGTGCGTGTATGTGTGTGCGTGTGTGTGTGTGTGTGTGCGTGTGTGTGTGTATGTGCGTGTGTGTACTATGCTATAACACTCCGATCTATTCCGTGGGTAAATATTGCAGGACTTATTAATGACGTTGTAAAGTCGGTTACTGAGGTATCGATAGTGCCGTCGAGAAACTGACTTTTTTGCTGGAATTTGGGTACATACTGCATATCTATGACGCTTACCAGATAGAAGCATTGGATCGTATTTTAATGAAGAATGCCTACGTAAAATAAGCTGTAGCACATACAGCTGCCTAACAGTCAAAACCGAGACAGAAGGTAGCTGACCGACTAGGGAATTCTCCATATTACAGAAAATCGCAAAATAAGATCATCTTCGACTAGCGATGGCGTTGTGTTTCTGCTGTGCTCTATGAGAAATCACTGCTGAGTGAACACCGTTGGTCCCTTTTGTTGGACCAGTGACGCCTCTGATATAGGGTTCTTTACCTTGTGTTTATAATAAACTAGTGCACTTTGACTACGACTGCATCACCACTTTGCATCGCTAGTTCAAATTGATTAAAATAATAAATTCTACCTCTTACACCGCGATACGTTTTTTAGCCTTAGCTTATATTTAGCCAAGGTTACAGATTATGCAATCAAATCTCTGATCTAATCGATTCGCCCACGTTGAAGCTTTGCAACGGTGCAATACCATAAATATAATAAAAAGGTGAGGATTTAGTTTGTCTGTTAGGCATATTTGATTATATTTAATAATTATATTGTGTTATTGTATTACCAAGCGACAGGTAACTTGAGATTCACGTTGTAGTTTGTTTGGTAATAGTCTTTGCCGACGCCTAAAGCGCGTGACAGCCCGAAGTCAGATATCTTTACTCTATCCTTACAAAATACTAAAATATTTCTTGCCGCTAGGTCCCTGAAAAATGAAATAAAATATTTAATTTTGTTAAAACACACAGAAAGTATATCTATGTATATTATGGATACCTGTTTTATGGTTTTTACTGTTTGGCCTCTGCAGCGTGCCGAAATAGGATATATTAAATTAAAATAATAATAACTTTGCAGGATGCATTTCCTGTTACACTTATTATTTCAATCGATAAAACGAAATAATAAATTCAATTTTAACATCGAGTCATACCTATGAATCAGTCTTTTGTTTTCTAAATAAGTCATCCCTTCGCAGATTTGTTCAGCGAACTCGCAAAGATTTGGCACTGGAAAGCTGGGTCTAAGTGATACCTCGCGAAGACACTCCAGAAGCGATCGGAGGGGTGCCAACTCTGTTACCTGTGAAAATATCTACATTGTAATGTTATGTTCACGCATCCTGGAATCTGGGGTGCACGGTAAGAGCGTCCTCGAATGGCGATGAATGGCGCAAGGTTCGCAGGACAATCGGCCCTAGATATTTTAATTCATCTAGGTGTTGTTTTATTAAAACTATACAGTACGGAACTGACAGAGTACATAGCAACCCTTCCTGGCTACGCTCAGTTCGCGATACGATTTGTTACTAGTGTAATTAGACTATACGGAGAAATTAGATACCACTGAGGTGATGGGAAACTATTTTTTATTATCTAGCGACAACACGCGCCAAGTCATTCACCTGATGGTAAACGATACCTACACCTACGTATAGTCAGCTGCATTGCACTGCCGCTTGTCACCCGATTCATGGAGACATTCCGGTAATTCCACCAGCTACAGCTGCCCTTCACACCGGAATACAGCGATGTTTACACACTGCTTCTTGGCGGTAGAATACCTGACACTGTGGTATCTACCTGGACAGTGCCCTGCACAAAGGACCTACCACCTAAAAAACTGTCTAAGGAACCTTCTTTGATTATAAAACAAACATTGTAATAAAATCGACGGACCCGTTGGCATTGTGGCGGGTCACAATGCCACGTGTGGCGGGTCAACAGATTTCACAAACATTTTGTTCGTGCGAACGCCAGTTAGGGCCCTCGTCCGACATCAAAATGTTGGAAAATTCGTTCGCGCGAACGGAGCTCGCGCGAACTTGGGATGATCGCGTGATCGCGTTGTGTTAGGACACCGCCTAAACATGTATAATATTTTGTATAAATAAAAATAATGAATAAAATAAAATGCAAATTAACACGCTCAGCGAATAGAAGACACCATCATTCAGTTTGATTAATATTTTCAATCACAATCGCATCATCAGTAGGTAAGTAATAGGCAGTCAACTAGCTAGAAGGCACTATTTTAATTACAGTTGTACATGAATGAGAGAAAAAAGAAAACCGTCATGGTATTTATTTATTAACTCTTAATTTCTTAAGAAAACAACGAAACAGTCGTAATTATGTAGTACGAAATTACTTGCCGTGAATTGTGAATACAACTCAGTGCTTCATGTACTTATAACCCGCAATTAAAAACGAAAAGGTCAATAAATTTATACGTACCTTACAGTACCCGACACAGTATAACATAATAAAATTCGTCACCAATTCGCAATCAGCGCAAAAGACAAGTATGACAAAAATATATTCAATAAAGCATAACATGTTCGCAAAATACAAAACTATAAATATTTGCCCAGCTAAGAGAACAGTGCACTGGTGAGACGTACCAACATCAGAGAGTCCATATGCAGAACGACACCATAAAGCCTGACAATGTTGGGGTGTTCTATGCTGTGCATCACTGCCGCTTCCTTCAGGAACTCTGTGGAGTTTGACGTCATGCGCTCGTGACCAAGGCATTTTATCGCCACTTGCACCTAGAATAAAAACAATTTAATTATGAATAATAATATACTAATATTCGAATATACCCGTGGGGTGCCGGGTTAGAATAGCATCCCCCCATCTCCCCTCGTTGGGTGTCGTAAGAGGCAAAACTAAGCGAGAACAGGAACACGGGCAGCAGCGTCTTTCTTTTGGATTTATCTTCCACCTATACTGCGATTCCCAAGCCGCCTGCCAAGCGTGGGGATTATGGCAACCCCTCCCTTCTATAGAGCGTCCAACCGTTTATTTTCTTTTTGACAGCACCAATAGAACGTAACTGCGTCATGTTACGCAAAAGTTCACTTTAAGTGAACTTTTGCGTAACATGACGCAGTTACGTTCTATTGGTGCTGTCAAAAAGAAAAACGGTTGGATCTATTATAAGGGGGAGGCTTTTGTTCAGCAGTGGGCATCTATCGGCTACTGATAAATATTCGAATAGTGGAAAAACTAGATGTTACTAGCAAGTAATATTGTATTTGTTAGAACCTAAAATGAAATTTGAACATCGTACAAATATCTTTTATCCTCAGAGTAATTAGAATGGAGCTAGTATCACGTCGATTCGCCGAATAAATTTTTCGTGGCACTTTTGCGGGGCGCGGGAGGCGAAGTAAACACACACAGATACAATTTCACGCATACTCACACTATAATAAACTCGCAACAAATAAAGAATGACCTGAACATATGAACAAAATTTGGCAGAGGGGTTAGCACATAATGCTATCTCCAGTGGTATCTCCTCTAAGCTTTTATTTTAAGCTTAAATGCTGAATTCAGGAATTTTTCAAAATAAAAATTAATAAGGTGTAACAAAAAAGCTGGTGTGGCAAGTAATGAGTTTTATGGCCTAAAGAAGTAGCCAATTTGACAAACGATGCACTTCACAGACACGTGCCACTACAGAAGGTAGATAACTGTAAGAAGCGAGTTTCGTTAACTCACTTCTTACAGCGTCTCTCTCCTGTGCGTGTACTGAACACGTACAGCGGCGATTAGCGCGGAGGGCCTAGAGCTTAGACAATGTAATATTCTACAAGCGATAATGCTAATAGAAAGTATAAAAATGTATGAGAATGATAGACATAGAAAAATCAAGTGACAAATGATAGGGAATTGACACCATTAGCGAATAAAGAAATACAATCGCTTTGAACGGATTGTATCTTATCTAGGCCCTGTAACTACTAAGATACGATTAAAACCGTTTGTTCATGATGTTTCCTCATCCATACGTCTTGCTGTTTCAGTTGCGGAGTTCAAGGCTAACATAAAAGAGTTTTTAAATTTCAAATACAGAAGAACAAGGGTTAAATCTTCAATGTCAAAATTGACAATTCATTTTTTTGTATCCTGTTGATATGAAAAATGCACATGGAATTTTAAACTCGATATTGTCTCAATACTAGTCTACAGATGCACTAATGCATTATTTATATGAATGCATTGAATGTCTTACTCTTTGATTCCCTGTTGTCCAAGTGCCTTGTTGTACCACGCCAAACTGACCCATACCAAGCTCCTTGTTTATAGATATATCTTCTATTGATATTATATGTTTTGTGGGAACTTTCACATTGTTGTCAGCAAATGGTTGCAGTTCTATTGGCACAGAACCGTGACCTTGGGAACACTGAAATCGAGATTTAAAAAAACAGTAAATAACTCTCAATTTTTAATTTTCTTTTATACCTTAATTACATTATAATTTGATAGAATAATACTTAAGTAGGTACTCATTTATTTTGAGAATCAAAACAATACCTAGGTACATATTAATTCTCACTAATAATATTCAAACCGCAACAGACATCATCAGTTCAACCTTTATACAATAAGCTTGTACAAGTACAAATACAAGAATCTGTCATTCACTACATGTTACAGTAGTTTTTATTTTAAATACAGCATAATGATAAGCAGATCAGGATGTTTGCCTGAAGCCGTTCACCGACCGAGATATCAACAGCTATTATTAAGTCTGTAACTGCTGCACTTACAAGCGTAAATTAATGCTAATTATCGCCATACAATCCTTGTCATCGTATTAATTCGATACTCGAAGCGAATTAATACTTTGTTCTCTGATAGTGAGTAGAGATATCGATTATCTCGTACTCTATTAAGTACAGAATATCAGCATAAACGGCTCCAAGAGTCGATATAATTAGATTTAAATAAGTGGTCTTTACACCGGAACACTTTTACAATAATGTTCATATACTGCTGTATTTTAGAATAACAAACTCTGCTGTCTAGAGCAAGCAAATATCTGATAAAAGTTTGAAGATATTTTTTGTAATATTTCTTAATTATAACATGGAAAGTGAGCCAAAAGCAATGATTTTTGAAAAATTCTTTCCCTTTCTAGGAGAGAGCAGTGGCCAATGGGGATTACAATAGTATTAAATAAATGATTTCATAGGTTAACCATTGATCCAATTGGGTCAAAGTGCGTTCCGATGGTTACCGGGCCCAACTTATAACCACTAACAATAGAATAGAACCATTGTTAACCATTGATGATGATCAGACTTTGAACATTAAGTATAGGTAATTTACATTGCATTTTCTTGTTACTGCAAATTAATTTATTTATTAACTCTTTACAACAAAGAAATATATATTCTACGGAAACAGCAGTTAAAAACAAAGCACAATGGGCGGTCTCATCGCACATGGCAATCTCTTACAGACAACCTTTCGATGGACTGGATTAGATTAAAATTGAACTTATACATAAAGGACCATGCCCATTTGTGCCCCAGAAATGCCCAGATAAAGTATATTACAAGGTTGCTCTAATAAATAAATACTAGAATTATGTTGTTAATTTTAAATCATATGAAGCACTGGATAAAAAAAAAATAAGACGCTCTGTTGACATTGCAGTACCATTGCGTTCAAAAATGCCATTGAAGAAAATAGCCTATGTAAGAATGGGTCCACTGCTTTTCTGTGGTTCCATCGAATGCAAAGATGTATAAACTATTTCGAACAATAATAAAAATGTTGACAATATTCTACATTGAGTCGTTTTATGATTTCCTATAAACTTTCAGTGTGACCCACGCACTAACAAAAAACCCTCAGACACCCCAAAGGACAATGCCCATCTGTGCCCCAGAAATGCCCAGATAAAGTATAATACGAGATTGCTCTAATAAATAGAAACTAGAAGTAGGTTGTTAATTTTAAATCATATGAAGCATACACCAATTTTAATCTAATTCATTAACCAGACCGGTGCAAGTTAGTACTAGTATTGATTTACCTATTTATACATGCCAACCCGAGAGTTGTGACTGGAAAAGATAAGGCAACCTAACGTTTTCATATTCTATGGGCTATAAACTTTCGATTGGTATGGAATTTGTCTATTAACCAAACCGGTGAAAAACTTTAAAAAATTTTTTTTTAAATTATTAATTAATCTTATCCTGGACTGAAATTTTTTAGACAACCCATGTGCAATATATTTATTGACATATTAAATTGAATATAAAATACGATTTATCCATTAACCAGCTCGGTGAAGGTCGTTCTATAACGGGATCTTAGACTGTTAGCTTATGTGATGATCATGAAGTTCCTAGTGAAAAACTAATAGCAATGCCGTCTGTAAACGATAACATGTATAAAAAACCAGTAGGAAGTTATCATGTTTAATGTCCAATATCTTTTGAACTGGTGCTTTATATGACATTAAATCTAGTTATCACATATATGTATACTGTTAAATAGTTATCATATGACATAGAGCTGCAATTTGGGCTATGCAATGCCCAAATTGCAGCTCTATGTCATATGATAACTATTTAACAGCATTTCTGACTTTCAGCTCCATATTAATATGGGCATGGTCCTTTACCTAGGTCTTACATCAAACATCCTAAATAAATTAAATTTATTTACGTTTAATGTAACAATTGTATAGGTAGTTTATAATTTTATGTCTGCCTGCCTGAATAGGACTAGATAAGATCAGCTATGAGTACAAGAGTCAGATTACAAATACTTGCAGAGACAAAGGTACACTCTCACTACCTGATAAAACCGAAGACCAAAATGACCGAGAAATCGGGCACGACTTTTACATGGCCATCTGACGCATGGATTTTGTATGAAACGTTTAGGTGATATACCAAATTGTGCTAACTATTCAGAAGCAATTATACCAAATTGTCAACAGCGCGGCTATGTTTATTAGCATTTGGATATAGGTATCTAAAACCCTTATTGTTATCAAGATTGAAATGAAGTGCAAAGTATATTTCTACTGCGTCAAAACCATCTTTACATCGTTTATTTATGCATGCAGCTTTGTCCATTTGTCAGAGAAAAAATGGAATGAAAATGTGGAGCTGTTTGTTGATTCGGATCTCGTTATTATTATCATAAGGCACTCCTTACACTCAATAATACTATCAGTTATGTTTCAGTATTATTACAACACCTTCATGTAGCTGCAAAAGGTTTAAGGAAGAAGCTACATCAGCTTGGACCATATCAACAATAGACTGTTAGTTACTTTGCCAACAAGTAGAAAATAAGGGATTATCACCAAAGAAGCCTCAATAAAGATATTTTTACACAGGATATTCACCAATTTAAAATCTGCAGTTTATGATTTCTTTAGTCTTAATGAGGCAAAAAGACATTTAATTTTTGATGATTGTATGTAAGTATGTAAATAGTAAATATGCACAGTAATAATAATAATGTTCTGCAGGCGCCATCCGGTCATGGCAGCCCAATTTTTTTACATGATTAGCCAACTAGTAATGAGATATTATAGTACACAAGTGCCTACGCAGGCACAGATGCACTCTCTATTCCCATACTCATTCAACGCAATAGGATGGAAGATAATCACAACCAGGGTGAGGTCAGGCCCAGGACTGACTTTTTACATTCCCATTCACCATCATGGATCATCTTGCTTTTCAAAAATTCAGGTGATCAGCCTGCTAGCTATTATCCTAGCTAGTAAGGAAAAACTAACATAAAGTTATTGCTCCCTGGAGGATTCCACAGCAGGAAACCACTTGCATTGTAACCTTCATTTTGCAATGCAAGTGGTTTCCTGCTGTGCCATGAAGGCGGAGGCTACACAAATATGCATAATAGTTGGACTTCAGACAAGTTTTGAAAGATAGAAATACTAGGCATCACCACTAACATGCAACCACCTGCTCAAGATATTATTTGCAAGTTTTATTTCTAGTAATATATACCATTACAAGCATTAAACTTAGCTTTTCACAACAAGTAAGCTGCTGCTGAAAACAATTGTAGCTTTGTAAAACGATTAAGGTTTTAAATACTGAAACATACTAACTGGTTCATTCTTTTTGTGTGTACTTAAAAGCTTCCTGATTTTTGTTATGTATGGATTTGGAAAATACTTTGAATAAATCTTCTTATACCGCCTCTGTTCTGGTTTAGATAATCCAATTTGCACTAGGTCTTCTATCATAACAAATTTCAATTGTGATACTTTTGTAACTTTTAATATATCCCTGAAATAAAAACAAAACTTATGTACATTTATATAAAAAAAAAACACAAAAGCTTATTCAATATTCCGATTGTATGAAATTGTTTAGCTTCTTTTTATATCTTTTTTAATTTAGAGAATAGTTAGCTACAAATTCATATGAGATATGTTTTAATGTTACAACGCTTTCTATAAACAATAATTAAATTTTTATTTATTGTGTGCCTGAGAATGCAGAAACAGGGATATTGTAGGCCATAAAAAGATACAAAAAAAATATAACAGAAAATCACACACCAGTCGCCAGCACTACCATTAGTCTGAATAAAAAGAAAATCAATAATAATGACACAAACAATTTAGTAAGTCTTGGGGGACTTATGGGTACAGTCATAGTCATGGTATTAAACGTCTATATATAATAGCATATACAAAAATCTCGAGCACATAATGCAAGCAATAACAATGAAAGGGCGCTAGGTAAAATGAGAAATACGTGTTTTTACGAACTTCTATGTGTAATAAACAAGTTATACAAAATGTATATTTACCTAAATAATTCATAATACTGCTGAAGCTCTGCTTCTTCTAAGAACTCGTTCAAATTCTCTAGATCATCTGCTATACTTTCTGGAAAAATAAATTCAAAACCAAAATATTAACAATTTTACAAAAAAGCAAGCCTATTATAAATAAAACACGTCAGTTTTGTTTTACGACTCACCCATAATACCAATGAAAATACCGCCTCAATATAAACTTTGGAGATACAAACTGAAAATAAATAAAAATATAACAATGCCGAACATAAAATACCACAAGCAGCGTTTTTGCGTACGACCAAAGAGGATGTAATCACAGACTACTCAGTAAGAACTAGATGTAATAGATACGTACGACTGCCTCATGAAGAAATATGGACTGCCTCATGAAGAAATAGGGTCAAAGTGGAGAAAACACTCCCAAATACATGACTGAGGTCAACGCTATCCCTTTCATTGAGGTCGAATCTCCCTTTCTAAGAGGGTAACCTTGATGTTTCATGAAAAATCAGGACATCTTTTTAACTTCGTCGCTTAATACGACTTACTTGGCTTGTTTAAGCTTTAAGTTTAAACCGATTAAATATGTCTAGTTGCTTCCGTTTACCTCTCAAAATACGACGGGACGAAAAACCGACACGACCGTTGAGAGACCAGGCGCAGGACCAACATTTTCCATACCTATCTGACGCATGGAGCATCTTACTTTACCTTAGAGGAGATACCACTGGAGATAGCATAATGCGCTAACCCCTCTGAGAATTTTGTTCATATGGTCAGGTCATTCTTTATTTGTGTGCGTATCTTTTTGAATATGTTGCGAGTTTATTATAGTGTGTGAGCGAGCTAGTCACTCATAAGGTTGATAAAAGATAGTAAAATGATAAATATTGATAATGATATAAGGGTCGATCAAGGATGATGTAAATAAAACCGCCCGAGTTGAATGCTGTAACTGCACTGACGTATATTGATTAGTAATATGGCTCGGTGACGCCCATACATGTTGCGTAAACGCCGATGTAAGCAAAATGTACAGTTTGACTGTACATCCTGCCCACTCAAATGAGCTGAATCTATGATGAAGATGATATAAAATAAAATGATGTCTTATTCTAAATGATATAAAAAGGTTGTTTGTTACATGATACAAAGATGATAAACAATTTTGAGTGTTAGTAAATATTCTACAACTACCTATCCGAAATATAGTTTTTTGTAATTTATTGTTCAACCCGAGATCTAAGAAGAACAGGGGACGTCCCTGTGGTTACACTAAACACTGATTCTTTGATTACACTATTCTCATTGTTAGAGACATTTGTCTTCCTCTGCCTGTGCTGGGGCGCTGGGGCCTCCGGGCCAGCGTCAGCCGCCCTGGCGTGGCTCCTCCTCTTTATCCAGACGCTGATGCCGATGGCTGCTGCCAAGAGCACCACCGTCACGATGATGTACAACAGTGTGTAGTGGTGGACATCATGAATCGTTAATTGATTCTGAGAGCTCTGCTTGATATTGGAGGTAAGCTTGGATCTGGTACTGATGTGTTGAAGATATCATTCAGGCTAGATATCTTTGGGGCTTCAAGCTCTTGATGTATATGAAATTCATAAAAAAAATGTTCGTGCGCGTATATAGTAAAGGACTCTCCTTTTAGAGTACATCCTTTGTTGATAGTGATAATTCCAGTGCCTTTGATCTTGAATTGTCATACCAGCTGTGCAGTAAATGCGGACGTGGCATTCCCCGCAGCACGCGAACAGCCAGTCGTGTTTATTATGTAATTTGATCTACTGATTCTCACACGACGTAACCATTGAAGGCCTGTGTCGGCGTTTAGTAACTTAATGTTACATAGTGACGTTTTGATATTAAGATCATCCACGGTCTTATCTAAGGTGCAAATTTGATAGTATTATGCTATATTTATGTTGATGTGATATAGATATTGCCACCTTGAATTTCCTTGATAATCATGGTGTACGATTTGTCCAGTTCCGCTGATGATAATGACGTAGATTTATTTTCCTTTTGTTTGTCACGTACACATGTGATGAAACGTAATATCCACCCAAGTACCTTAGCGACTCGGGTCAGCGAACTGTGCCGATGCAGCAATTCGTTTATTATTGAAAAATGAGGTTGCTGTAAAGTGGCATACACACAGACGTCCTTTAATTCTACATCTGGGCATTGATAAATAATGTTATGTTGATATTCAGTGTCCATGGTCGTGATCCATTCTGGACCCCTCCACCACAATTTGGACGCTAGTAATTGCTGCTTTGTTATCCCGCGTGTCGCGCAGTCAGCTGGGTTGCTCTCCGATCTAACATGACGCCAACATGATGCAGGGATGATATTGATAATTTGCTGCACCCGATTAGCGACGAACGGTTTCCATCGTGATATATCTCCGTGGAGCCAACCTAATACGATCATAGAGTCGGACCAGGCATGTAACTTGATATCCATCCCAGAAAATGATTCTAAAATCTTTGATAAGAGCTGGGATAGCAGGTGTGCTCCACACAGTTCCAATCTAGGTAAAGAAACCTTTTTCGCAAGTGGTGCTAATTTTGTTTTCGCTGCGACAAGCTGTGATGTGTAATCGCCTTTATCGTTGATTGTTACTAAGTAAATAACACATGCATATGATTTTTCTGATGCGTCACAGAATGCATGTAAATGTGCCGATTGCTGTGTATTTCCTAAATAACGAGGTATCTTAAAGTCCGATATGTTGCTGAAATCTTTACTAAGCTCCACCCATTCCTTTTGTATATCTGCTGATACCTTGTCATCCCATTCCATCTTAATGTTCCAGGTCCTTTGAAATAATAATTTAGCACGGATTGATAATGGTGATAACCAGCCTAAGGGATCAAATATTTTAGAAATTTCTGATAGCAATTGGCGCTTAGTAAGACACTCATTAGTGTTCATATGCTGATCTTGATACGTAAAACAATCTGATATAGGATTCCACCTGAGGCCAAGCGTCTTTCTGGATTCAAGGCCTTTAAACTCGTAGTGATTATTTTGCAGTTCAGGCTGTAAGTCGTCCAGTAAAGAGGGATGGTTACTAGCCCATTTTCGCAAATTCATTTTTGCTGATTGAAAGATGTGGACGAGTTCCTTCTGTAATTCTTTGGTCTTTTCTAGGCAATTCTGACCAGTTAAAAGATCATCCATGTAAAATGATGTTTCTATAGCTGCTGCTGCTAAAGGATACTTGTCTGCCTCGTCCTGTGCAAGCTGTTTTAAGGTGCGCATAGCTAAAAACGGCGCTGCCTTTGTGCCATAGGTGACAGTAGTCAATTGATAGTTCTGGAGTGGTTCATCAGGTGATTCCCTCCAAATGATAGTTTGCAGATGTCGATCTTCTTCTCTGACAAGGATCTGGCGAAACATCTTTTCGATGTCTGCTATGATAACGAATTTATACTTTCGCCAATTTATGATAAGACTCTGCAGGTCGCGTTGAAGGTTTGGACCACCGTGCATCAGATCGTTGAGGCTGTAGCCAGTAGATGTCTTCACAGAAGCATTGAAAACTATACGTAGCTTCGTTGTGTCTGAATCTAACTTCAACACGCCATGATGTGGTAAGTAGTTTGCTTGATAATTAGTGCTGACTCGACGCATATGATCGAGTTGATGATATTCCCGCATAAATTGCTTGTAGCTATCGGAATATTCTTGATTTTTAGCTAATTTCTTCTCTAACTGTCTAAACTGAGCCTTAGCTTTGCTGTCTGATGATCCCAATTGATGTTCGTAGTTCTGTTTCATGGGCAACGCTACTACATATCTCCCATCAGAACGACGCTGAGTAGTTGACTGATAATGGTCTTCACAAAACTGTTCATCTTCAGTGAGCTTTGAAATAGTGTTGTTGATATCCTCAATCTCCCAGAATTTCGAAAGATCCGTCGTATTTGAGAATTTAGTTTTCGTGATAACATAACAGCTTAGTGGTTTTACATTTCCTGATATAATCCAGCCTAATTTAGTCTGCTGAGCAATGGGTGTCCTGTCTGGACCTTTGATAAGACCCTCCATGATAACTTGCGAGTAAATGTCGCCATGCAGAAGCAAATCTATTCGCTGAGATACGTTAAAGCTAGGATCAGATAGTTCTAAATTGTCGAGATAAGAGAGGTTTTCACGACGAAATGATATGCTAGGCAAATCGTAGGCAACCTTTGATACAATGTACGCCTCTGCTTCCAAATGATAATCGCCATATATTGACTGAAACTGAATAGACACTTCGCCCTTGCTCTTCTTCGGACAGAGATCTATGCCAGAAACAGCTGCTGATGATAACGGATGATATCGTTTTAAACCTAGTTTTTGTACGAGGTCTTCTGATATAAGTGATACCTGTGCAGCTTGATCTAAAAGAGCTCGTACTAACATGTAGGTACCGTCGGCTGCTCGTACTTTTACGATAGCCGTAGGCAGCAAAGTTTCGGTATTTCCTGACGCAATGTGATATACGCTTTTCTGATTGCTCTGTTGAGCTCCAGAAGTCAATGATAAAGCCTGGTCAGCATTTGTCTGCCGACCTGATTGTGATATATGGCTTGATGATATGATATCCACGGGCAGTGACCCCGCACATGCCTCGTGTATAATTGTGTTATGTTCTCCATTGCATTGTTTACAGCGCTTATTCGAAGTGCACAGCTTGTCGAAATGCTTGTATAAACAGTTTTTGCAAATGCTATGTTTCGCAATGAGCTTCAATTGATTGTCTGATGTCATGTTATGGAATTTTTTACATTTAAATAAATCATGTTGTAAGTTGCAAGCTGGACAACGATTTAAATGTGTCGCAAAGACTTGTTGATATTTGATGATTGCTTCACGTTTAGGGTTAGCAGGAGTCGTGGTTGAGGTTGTCCCCTTATCCTTACTATAAACCGGTTCCAAAGCCATAAACTTTCCTTCCAGGAAGCCCATGAACTCATCCATGGATGGGAGAGACCTTGGTGACGTACGATGTTCTTTGTAATCGGTGTAAGTCTGCGGATCTAATTTCTTACACAAGAGATGCACTAACAACGGATCCCAAGTTGTTGTGTCGACCCCTAGATTATGTATAGCGTGAAGACATTCAGTTGATGTGTCATATAACTTCTTAAGCTCGTATGACGACTGTTTGTTAATATTATGCTGATTTAAAAATATTTCTATGTGTTTAGAAAAGAGAACTTGTGGATTATTGTACCTATGCACCAAAAGTTCCCAGGCTGTGTCATAATTCTCAGCAGAAATATGCAGATGCTGTATAAGACGTTCAGCTTCACCTCTGAGTCTACTCTTCAAATGCTGCAGTTTCTGAGCCTTGCTGATAGAGTTGTTATTATGTATGGATTCCGAAAATAAATCGTAAAATGTAGGCCAATGGGTATACTTTCCTGTGAAAACTGGTATCTCTAACTGAGGAGTATATTGCTGAATGTGGAGGTTAGAAGATAATTTTTGATTTAGTAATCTTTTCATGTTTTTAAATGCTTTTTCGATACGCATAAGTTCGTCCTCGTAAGATGAATCTCCGCCACGCAGCAGATTGTCGATTTTGACATGCTGTTCATCGATGATATTCCACTTATGTTGCATATTACGTAACTCATCTTCTATCTCCCACTTCTCAGAGATGTTGTCTAAATCTATGCCTCTCATTAATCGATCTAAAGCCCTGAAATGCGTCCTCTGTAATGATAATAATGATTCTACTTCTCCGCTACGCTGTACTGTCGTATCTTCCTTTCCGAAACATGAAATGATGTTACGTGCACTCGTATAGATCTCTTTTGCCTGATCATAAATACGCTCAGAGAAATACTGGTTCGCTTCTTTCGGTGAGCCTGATAATGTTACATGATTGTTCGTGAACTCTCCCCAAAGAGTATCTAAAGCGTCTAGCCTTGATTGAAGGTATTCTGCTGTCTTTCTAGCTTGAGAGTCCTTACCAAAATTAAATTGGATTTTTTTGATGTTGTTGACAAGTTCAATTTGACGATTGATTAACGCCTCCATGATAGTAAATGGAACGGACTTACTTGAGCAACTGATAATTGTCGTTCAGTAACGTCGCTTGCCCTGATGATCCACGTAGAGGTTTGCTGGTGCAACCAAGCCTGCCGACCTCACACAACTACACACTGATACAAAAATTTACTGATAGTTCCACGTTACAGTCCACGTGCCCTTTTTGGTTAACTATGCCCGAAACGCGTGGCGCACCGCAACCGCACTGCTATGCAGCCAAAGAAACCCGTGGTCCCGCAACGGATGCTCGAAGGACCAAGACTATGAGCGAGCTAGTCACTCATAAGGTTGATAAAAGATAGTAAAATGATAAATATTGATAATGATATAAGGGTCGATCAAGGATGATGTAAATAAAACCGCCCGAGTTGAATGCTGTAACTGCACTGACGTATATTGATTAGTAATATGGCTCGGTGACGCCCATACATGTTGCGTAAACGCCGATGTAAGCAAAATGTACAGTTTGACTGTACAGTGTGGTTATGCGTGAAATTGTATCTGTGTGTGTTTACTTCGCCTCCCGCACCCCTCAAAAGTGCCACGAAAAATTTGTTCGGCGAATCGACGCGATACTAGCTCCATTCTAATTACTCTGAGTACTTTACAGACAATCAAGTAATAAATAAATAATAAGTTAATGGTTGTGAAAATAAAAGCATATGAAGTTATGATAAAAAGAAAAAAGGCCAGGTCAAGAGTACTTTAAACCGAAGAGCATGTATGAAGGGAATAATGAAAGTGGACGAAGCGAAACAAGTATGTAAGGATCGTAGCAAGTGGAAAGAAGTGGTCTCTGCCTACCCCTACGGGAAAGAGGCGTGATTATATGTATATTTATAGAATGATATAGGTACTCTCGCCGATACGACCACAGCGGCCAATCTTTCGCAAGATCAGCAATCAGCCAGTGCACAAATGCTTGCGTAGCCACAAGTGCACTCTTTCTTCCTTTTACCTCTCACAGTTTAGTGATACGAAAGATCAACACGACCGGGGTGAGGTCAGGCGCAGGACCGACTTTTTATATGCCTATCCGACGCATGGATCATCTTACTTTACAGACAATCAAATGACCAGCCTGCATTGTCCTAGCCAGTAAGGAACAAATATACAAAGTTGTTGCTCCCCGCAGGATTCGAACCTGCGACCCACGGTACGCAAGCAAGCAGTTTCCCACTGCGCCACGGAGGCTACTAGACGCGACAGGACTAGGAGGCGACAAGAATAAATATGATTTTAATAATATGTTTAAAACTACATACACACTTGAACATACAATATTTTTTCCATATCAATCCTTTGAACTAAATACCTACATCGTATATTTTTTATCATAAAGTGGCGGTAAAAAAATCCCCAAAACGGAAAGTCTTCAAAAAATCTTTACCATGGTTACTCTATGAAAACAATGTAAAATATTTTAAATTAGATAATTCAACTACAAATTAATAGAAAGTTAAACCCAATACTAACAAACGAACTGAAAACGTGTTATATGCCTATCGAAAGAAGAACTGATCGAAAATATGGTGCATAATCCAAAGGGATCATCGGTAGGTACATTATTGAACAAATCGGACTTACGAGTGATATTCGGTATCATCTAAGGGGTACAACATATTTTTGCAACTAAGTACTACACATTTTATCACCATTCTTATTAGTTTAATTCACTTTATCGTGAAATTATGGTATTTAAATGTTGGATCGATTTAAATGACAGACAGTTTCACGCTGACAATAAGCGCCAGTGTTGCCACAAAATACGAACCCTTAAAATCGGTATTTAAAATTGCATTTGAGTACAATTGGCGAAAACACAATATAGCATTATCCTAATCGTACTCGCAGAACAATACCAAAAAAAAAATTATTAGACATGATTGTCATCGTATTTTATGTTTTCGGGTGGAGTGGGTGGAAAACAATCTTTTGATGTTGAAGTAGAGCATTTCTATATCCATTTCACGGGTAATTTAAATTATTACATGGACCACACATTGGACCACTTAGAAAGAGAGATCCGGCCTCAATGAAAGGGATAGCGTATGCCTCAATCAACTATTTGGAGTTTGGACTCCACTTTGACCCTATTTCTTCATGGACTGCCTATTACCACAGACTATTTGGCCTATTACTTAATATTAGTGATGTGCGTTGCGGTACCTGATCTCCTACGCGCTAATCGATAGATTCCATAGATACACTACTACGTACTCTGTAGCACTATAATTATTATCGACAAACGCAAAATATTTGAACAGACAGAACAAGAACATGAGTTTATTATAATAAGAACTTAAGTTTCTTGAACACCATCATAACTGTCTATAAGTGCCTCCTTAATATTATTTACTATAATTATAATGAAATAAGGATAAAATCGGACCACGTGTATAACCAAGTAAACATTTTGACTTGAATCCTCTCTCCCAAGGGAACCGTGCTGAACTGAATAACGGAATAAAAAGTATCTTATGTCCTGCCTCGCCTAAATCATGGCAAGTTTCATTTGAATCAATTCAGTAGTTCCGGCGTGATGGGCGACCATGATACAGACATACAGACAAAAATGAAATAAAATTACAGTTTTGGGTTCAGTATCGGATATCGTATGCCCTCCAAAAAAATTTACACAACACAGTAATATCTCATTCCCATCGATGCCTCTAAGTCGATGCCGGTTCCTAAATATTGCTATTCTAATAATTATGCCTGTTCCTAAATATTCAACATCCCTGGATTTGAGTAGTGGAGCTGCTCAATTTTACTCTTTGGAGAAATTGGAGGTGCTCCTTTTTTTAAGAGTTGCAAGTAGTAAAAAAATCGTTATTACAATAAAAAATAGTAGTATTTTGTATCAAATTATAAGGGAGTGTCCTAATAGAACGCGATGATCGCGTGATCGCGTTTAGTTAGGACATCGCCTTACGTTGCCGCAGACGTGTTTCGTGTCTATCTATCTATATCCATACATATAATAAAACTGTAAAAGGCCAATTCTGTTCATTCAAGTTTTTTTTTGAAAATTATTTTTAATGTGCATTCTACGATACCTACTGAAACGAAAACTGTTATTTTTTTTTTTTTCTGTGGTCTGTCTATCTGTCTGTATGGCTGTCTGTCTGTATCATGGCCATGCACCATGCCGAAGCTACTGAATGGATTCAAATGAAACTTGGCATGATTTAAATTAATACTACGAGGTAGGACTTATTATACTTTTTATCCCGTAATCCAGCATGGTTCTCTTGGAAGGGGGAGATTAAACTCAAAATGTTACTTGCTCATACCCTTGGCCGATTTTATCATTTTTTCAGTATAGTTAGTTTAATTAATAATAAAAATAAGAACACACTCATAGACAGTTATTATCAATATGTGACAATCTATCAGGTTAAGCAACGTGAGGCAAGGTGATTACATGGATGGGTGACCGTAATTAATGCCATTTGAATTAAGCGTCTCCGTGCTTCGGAGGGCAAATAAAAGTTGTTCAGTTTTTTACTACCGTTGAAAAAAGGCGATGCAATTGGAAATATCTCTAGCTTTGTGATAGTTGTGGTTCCAATATAAAATGGGTTGCTTATGGTGCACAAACCCAGTGCTACATTTGGTATAATTAGGTATTATGAGCCAGAATGTCACACCTTTTTATAGATTGGCTCAGCACGTAGCAAAAGTGTTTCCGCCACATAAGAGGACACATTAAAGCACACGCTAGGGATTCATAGGAACCATTTCGTCAGTGCAATTAAATACCTATCTGCGACTTATTAACAATGAAACTATACTCAGATAATATCCAGTTCCTATTTACATGCCTACATAAATGGCGCGAAGTTTATGGAAAAATTGTCGCATTGTTGAATAACAGCGTATTTTTTAAAATTCAAAGCGATTATTTGTAGCAACCTTACCACTCTACTTACTCTTTCCATCTCGTAGCAGGTAGGTACCTGCTACGAGATGGAAAGAGAAAAAAAAAGTATTTACCTACCTAGTATGTTTTTGTTATATTCTCGATCAAATGCTTGCACCAAATGGTCAGATGCTTGCCTAATCATTGACCTACCTGCTGTGTGCGTACTAAGTAATAATTTCGTAGTTACTATACAACAACCAAAATAAATAGATCCTCTTAGATTGGCCAATTCATTCGATAACTAGTACTAACGGCTACACTAGACCGGGCAGATAAAGGTGAACAGAACGCATTGTTAATAATGTAGATATGTATTTACGTTGGTGTGCTTGCCTGCGCTTAATTGACACTGTTGTGCGGAGGTGGCCCTCGCGTGAGGCCCATTTTAGGAGTTTTGTTTGGCATTAGACATTGTGTAACCAGACAGTAAGAAAAATTAAGGTGTTGAGTTAACTCATAATCTTATGTCCGATACTGATGATCCAATATTTGAAGGCCTACCTGTAACATGATGTTGATATTCATTGTTTGTATCCATGCGTGACTCTTTACTCATGTAACAATCACGTCGATTACAATTAAATAATAATGGAATTCATTTATTTTCCGTTCCCACACAATTACATATGTGCTTAAAGTACTTGCGTGATTTCAAAGTTTTGAGACCTTTGCTGATTGATGCCTCAATAATTAGCATACCTATTGAGGTATGCTAATTATTGAGGCATCACGTACCTAACTACCGCAATTGGGATAACCATGTGGTTTAAGGTATAAATCAATAAGTTTATGTATTATTATTATGTAATACTCGTTGTGGATAAAAACGTTTTGAAGATAAATAAAAACCGACCTCAAAGATAATGTACTAAAAAGCATTATATAATGAAAATATATTGCAGTCGGTGCATAGAGTTTTAACTATAAAAAAACAGCGCCAGCTGACACTGACTTCAATATTTTTACTGCTTTTTAGAACATTAAGATATCATTATCAGCAGTATGTGGGCTGCAAATCAGAATGTTAAATGTGTACAAAATATCTCTGAGTACCCTTTCTAGGAATATGATCGTAAAGTCAATAAATGACAAGCGTAATCCTAGTCACTAGGGGAAGGCAGGGTAATTACGAACACCTAAGGGAGTTTGAACATAACTCAAAAGATACTAGATGTAAGTTAACTTTAATAACTTTTTCTGTAAGGTAGATTATCATATTTTAGCCTATAACAATCAACATTATTAATTTATTTCTATTTAATCAACTTTTTCAACAAAAACAAAACCTTTAGTGGTCGTGTTTACCCGACACTGGTCGGGCAAACACGAACACCTAGTGGAGCAATTGCGATCGTTCGTCATTGACCAGACTATGTAAAGAATTAGATCATGTACGACAGATTAGTCAATATTTTTTCTAATTTGAGATCGTATTGTACGACAAAGATCACAACGGTAACCTAAGGAAGACAATCGGCCGTCTGTACATTTTTGATGGACCTAGTTTTTATAGTAATATCACACGCTCGAAAAAATTAAATAAAAATTGTTTTTCCTATTTTCTCATTGTCATTTTCAGTGTTAGGACAAAAAGCGTTAAAAAACAAAAAAACGTAATTTTTAGTTGGTTTATTAGTAACTAGCTGTAGCCCGCGGCTTCGCCCGCATTGGTTTTGTAAGTAAAACGCGTTTTAAATCAAGGATGAAAGTTTTAAAAAATATTGTTTACACTTTTATTAAATCTGGACCTATTATGTGTCATCGTCAAATATACATACTTGATGACATAGCCTGTATTTTTGTAACTCTGTCTGTCTGTCTGCTACGCTTTCACGCCTAATCCACTGAACCGATTTCGATGAAATTTGGTACAGAGACAGATTAGACATTAAGAAAGGACATAGGACAAAGGACATAAAGAGTTTAAGAGAGATGTTCCAAAATGAATGGAGCCTGGGCTAGGACTTTGTACACTATACTATAAAATAGGGAAACACACATAAAACAGTTTTTAACTATCCATTTACTTTAATTTGGCTTTTTTTGCTTGTAAAACTTAATAATTTTTACTTAGAATTGCAACACATAACAAAAAACTGGCATGGCGGAAAAGTGTCATGTCATGTGTCATTTTTATTATCAATGGCGTTAAAAGTATTTTTATTACAGTACTCTTTGTGTTTTTGTTTCTGTTTTCTCATACATCATTTTAATAATTAAAATATCAACGATAATCAATTCACTACATACATACATGCACACAACCAACTGTTACAAGGTGGTGACAAGTGCAGTAGTTATTGACAGCTGGCTGGCTGTCAGTTTAATTCGGCATCATTGATGAGACGTCTTCTTAGGACGCCATGTTGAATATAGATATAAAATAAATGATAATTAAAATTAAAATTACAACATTAATGGTAATTTAAACGAAATATTAATATTTTTCCCGAATTCTATGGATTTTTCTAGATTTTTTGAGGTGCTGTACATATTTCTAGCACATTTTGCAACAACTCCTTTGTATTTTTGTATGTTTGTGTGTTTGTAAGTATGTGTAATCTAAGGGTAATCTTCGGAACCACTGATCCAATTTTGAAAATTATTTTGCCTGGGTTGAGCCGGATCATCGTGCTAAAGCGAGCTGGATCATTTACCTCGGTAAATCCAGGTGGATCGATGTGGATCAAGATGGACCGAGGTAGATCGAGATATGTCAAGGTGGGTCGAAGTAGCTCAAAGTGAAATAAACTGGTTCGAGATGAGTCAAGCCGGATTATCAAACTGCATCAAACTCGATAGAACCGAATTGAATAACAACTGATTTGAGCTAGATTAAACTGGATCATGCAGGATCAAGATGAATCGAAGTAAATCGAAGTGAATCGATGTGGATCAAGATGGACCATGATGGATCGATATGCCAAGGTGGTTTGAAGTGGGTTAAGATGGAATAAAGTGGATTGAGTTAAGCCAAACTCGATTATGAAATTGCATTCAACCGGATAATACCGGATTCAGCTGAATAAAACTGGTTTGAGCTGGATCAAACCGGATCAAGCAGGATCAAGGTGAACCGAGCAAAAGCGAGCTGGATCAAAGTAAATCGAGGTGGATCGAGATGGACCGAGGTGGATCGATATAAGTTAAGGTGGTTTGAAATGGGTCAAGTTGGAATAAAGTGGATCGATATGATCCAAGCTGGATCATTAAACTGCATCGAACTTGATTGAACCGGATTGAGCTGAATAAAACTGGTTTGAGCTGGATCAAACTGGATTAAGCAGGATTAAGGTGAATAAGGATTAAGGTGGCCCGTGGGGTGTCCGGGTAAGAATAGCACCCACCCATCTCTTCCCTTTGGGTGTACGTAAGAGGCGACTAAGGGAATTCAGAAGACGGGCAGCAGCGTCTTCTGTTTTAAATTCCATCTCTTCACAAAAACTGCGATCCCCAAGACGCCTGCCAAGCGTGGGGATTATGGCAACCCCCCCCCCCCCCCCCCCCCAAACAATGATAGACAATACTTGCATACGGCCCCCAGTCCCCGGCGGCTCCTCTATTCCTCGCCTTGGTAGCAGGCGGGGTAACGGTCGAGCAGGGGGTGCTAAGAATCTCCGGCAGATGCCCCGCTACCACCCCCACCGAACTTTGGCCCTGGCAACACACAACATCCGCCCGATGAGGACCGATGAGAAGATTGTCGAGCTGGAGGAAGAATTGAGCAAGTTGCGTTGGGACATCTTGGGATTATCTGAAATCCGGCGAGAGGGACAGGATACGATAACCCTTGATTCTGGCAACATGCTCTTCTTCCGGGAAGGAGACCGGAAATCCCAGGGTGGTGTCGGGTTTCTCGTCCGTAAGTCCCTTATTAACAACGTGATTAAGGTCGATAGTGTGTCGAGTAGGGTAGCGTACCTTATACTCAGAATAACCAGTAGGTATTCGTTGAAGGTTATACAGGTATACGCGCCGACCGCGGCACACCCTGACGATGAAGTAGAGGCTATGTATGAGGAGATATCAGCAGCCATACATACCTCCAAAACACACTTCACCGTTGTTATGGGGGACTTCAACGCGAAGGTGGGCACACGGAATGGCGATGAGTTGAGAGTGGGGTCATATGGGTACGGGCAGCGGAACCAAAGGGGCCAGCGGCTGGTCGACTTCATGGAGAAGGAGGGACTCTTTGCGATGAACTCCTTCTTCAAGAAGCGACCATCCAGGAAGTGGACGTGGATAAGCCCCGATGGTTCAACCAAAAATGAGATCGACTTCATCATGACGACCAAGAAGCATATATTCGATGATGTCTCCGTGATCGGCAGGGTGAAAACCGGTAGCGATCACCGCATTGTTAGAGGCACATTGAATATCAATGTCAAGCTCGAGAGGTCTCGTCTGATGAAGTCCACGCTCCGTCCGGGAACCGCCCAAATCCGAAAACCCGAAGACTTTCAACTCGAACTACACAATCGCTTTCAGTGCCTAGCCGAATGCGAAACTGCGGACGAGTTAAACAATGGGTTGGTGCAAACTGTCCATGCAGTGGGGTCCAAGTTCTTTAAGACCCCACGCCGTAACAAGCCTCAGAAGCTCTCCAATCAAACCATTAAGTTAATGGAAACCCGGACTGAGATGAGACTGCAATCTTCAACTGATATGTCAGAATATGCTGAACTCAATAGACGAATCTCGAAATCCATGCGTCACGACTTGCGTTCCTATAATACAGCATGTATTAAGGACGCAATTGAGCGGAACCAAGGCTCTAAAGTGTTCGCAAAGAATTCGTCTATTGGGCGCAGCCATATGACCAGGCTGAAGATCGACGACGGCAGTGTCATCTCATCGAAACCGCAGATATTGAGAGAGCTCGAGAGGTTTTACGGACAGTTATACACCTCAACACAGGAACCCATTGCCAGAACAGCTCAGGACACCAGAGCCAAATTAACCCGACACTACACTGAGGACATCCCAGACATCAGCCTGTACGAGATTAGAATGGCTCTCAAACAGCTTAAGAACAACAAGGCGCCGGGTGAAGACGGAATCACAACAGAACTTCTGAGAGCGGGTGGAAAACCGGTACTATTAGTCCTCCAGAAGTTATTTAATTCCGTCTTACTCCAGGGTACTACGCCAGAAGCATGGCACGGGAGTGTGGTGGTTCTTTTCTTCAAAAAAGGTGATAACACCTTGTTGAAGAATTATAGACCCATCTCACTCCTGAGCCATGTATACAAGCTGTTTTCGAGAGTCATTACGAACCGTCTCGAACGCAGGTTTGATGACTTCCAGCCTCCCGAACAAGCCGGGTTCCGAAAAGGCTTTAGCACCGTAGACCACATACATACGCTCCGCCAGATTATACAGAAGACCGAGGAGTATAATCGGCCATTATGTCTAGCGTTTGTGGACTACGAAAAAGCCTTCGATTCAATCGAGACCTGGGCGGTACTGCAGTCCCTCCAGCGGTGCCATATCGACTATAGGTACATCGAAGTGTTGAAGTGTTTGTACAGAAACGCCACCATGTCGATCCGACTACAGGACGAGAGCACGAAACCAATCCCATTGCAGCGAGGCGTGAGACAGGGAGACGTTATTTCTCCGAAACTGTTCACTAACGCATTGGAGGACGTTTTCAAGCTCTTGGACTGGTACGGATTCGGCATCAACATCAATGGCGAATACATCACTCACCTTCGTTTTGCCGATGATATAGTCATTATGGCAGAGTCGCTGGAGGACCTCAATACAATGCTCAGCGACCTCAGTAGCGTTTCCCAACAGGTGGGTCTTAAAATGAACATGGACAAGACGAAGATCATGTCTAATGTCCATGTTGCACCCGTACCGGTAGTTGTTGGGAACGATACAATCGAAGTTGTTGACCACTACGTATACCTAGGACAAACAATCCAGTTAGGTCGGTCCAACTTCGACAAAGAGGTCGCCCGAAGAATCCAACTCGGATGGGCAGCGTTCGGGAAACTAAGTGACATCTTCTCATCAGAAATTCCGCAGTGCCTGAAGACAAAGGTTTTTAACCAGTGTGTGTTGCCAGTGATGACTTATGGTACTGAGACGTGGTCTTTAACAGCTGGCCTTTTGGAGAAGCTCAGAGTCACACAACGAGCTATGGAGAGAGCTATGCTCGGAGTTTCTTTGCGCGACAGAATCCGGAATGAGGAGATTCGCCGAAGAACCAAGGCCACCGACGTAGCTCGTAGAATATGCAAGTTGAAGTGGCAGTGGGCAGGCCACATCGCTCGAAGAACCGATAACCGTTGGGGAAGAAAGGTTCTCGAGTGGCGACCACGAACCGGAAGACGCAGCGTAGGCAGGCCTCCCACTAGGTGGACCGACGACATTGTTCGCGTTGCAGGCAACCGGTGGATGCAAATAGCAAATTGTCGTTTATTGTGGCGGTCTAAGGGGGAGGCCTATGTTCAGCAGTGGACGTCTTCCGGCTGGTGATGATGATGATGATGAAGGTGAATCGTGCTAAAGTGAGCTGGATCGAAGTAAATCGAGCTGGATTGAAGTAAATCGAGCTGGATCGAGGTGGATCGATGTGGATCGAGATGGACCGAGGTGGATCGATATAAGTCAACGTGGTTTGAAATGGGTCTAGTTGGAATAGAGTGGATCCAAATGAGCCAAGCTGGATCATCAAACTACATCAAACTCGATCAAACGGAATAAAACTGGATTGAGCTGAATAAAACTGGTTTGAGCCGGATCAAACTGGATCAAGCAGGATCAAGCTGGTTTGAGTTGGATGTAGCTAAAGCAAGCTGGACCGAGGTAAATCGATGTGGATCAATATGGATTGTGGATCGAGATAGACCGACGTGAGTCAATATAAGTCAAGGTGGGGCGAAGTGGGTCAATATGAAACAAAATGTATCAAAATGAGTCAAGCCAGATTATCAATCTATATCGAACTGGTTCGAACTGGATCGAGGTGGATCGATGTGAATCTAGATGAACCGAAGTGGATCGAGATAAGTCAAGGTGGTTTCAAGTGGGTCAAGTTGGAATAAAGTGGATTGAGTTGAGCCAAGCTGGATCAACTTCGGAGTCGCTGGACGTTCGGGGTGTGGGCCTTTTGAACGTCCATTGAGTACTGCGGTGACTCCGAGGAGGACGGCGGCGGAGTTGTGACCCCCGTCTCCGTGAGTACCGTCTCAGGTTTCCGGGGGGCTACAATGCGCCCCCCGACGGCGGGCTTAAAGGCAAGGCCCCTGACTGAGAGGCCCCTGGTGCAGATCCCACTGGAGAGCCCTGGGGTCCCTCCTCTCATGTGCCGATGTGATAGCCGCGGGGGTTTTAGTGGGTAAGAATCTCACATACCCCGGTTGAGCCCCACAGCTCCCGGGGATCTTTGGAAGACTTCCCCCGCGTAAAAAAAAAAGCTTTAGAAAAAAATCCAAACATTTGTCTCTTCCATTGTTGTGTTGAGTTTATTTACCGAGTTGCGTTACTCTACCTGCATTATAGCATTAACTAGAAATCCTTCTTTGTGCAAATTTTCAACCCCATGAAATTAACTTAGGGGTTGTTTTTGCCGGAATAGGTATGTTAGAATCTTGTGTGCAATACATAAATTAAGTATTGGCTGCAGTTCAAAAAACATTTTTGGACCCCAATTAGAACCTCTTAGGGTTTGATAATCAAAACAATATTAATGGCACATGGATTTGCATTTGCAGTGATAAATGTATTCGCAAAGTTTCATCAATGCAGCATGAATTTTTTTAAGCGCATTTCATACTCAAAAACCGTGCTAATACCCCTTTAATGGTCTTTTTTTGAAAAAGTTATGAAATACTTGTTTCTTTATTTCTTTTGCTCAGTATACTGACAAAGTTTCGTGTCTGTGTGATGATTTTTTTTAATCCATACACACTTTGGGAGCCCATTTGACCCATTTAGGTGTGAAATGTCGAATTCGTTCTTATTGTTCACCTAAACTATTGAGTAATATTGGTTCCAAATTTCATGATTCTACTCTAAATGGTTTTGACTGTATGGTGATTTCTAGAAAAAAAAGCCTGTTCTTTTAATAATATAGATTTTAAAAAATTCCTCTTATCCCACTTTAGGGGTAGATTTTTTGAAAAATAAATGATACGTGTTCAATCTTTTTATTTTAAGGGTATTTTCACCAACTTTCAAATCAATTGAATTAAGTAATAATTATTTCCCATACAAAGTTTAACAAGCCCTAGCGCACCCCCAATGGTTGTTTTTGAAAAATCCCGAAATACGTATTTATTTATTTTATTTAAAGAATCTTTCCAGTAAATTTCAAGTCAATCAAACCATACGATAAAAAGTTTCATAAAAAAAAAATACCCCATTTAACCCCTATAAGAGTCGAATTTTCAAAAATCCTTTCTTAGTGGATGCTTACGTCATAAGAAGAACCCACTGTCCAAATTTAAGCTTTCTAGGTCTAGCGGTTTGGCCTGTGCGTTCATGAGTCAGTCAGTCAGTCAGTCAGGACAAGTAATTTTATATGTATTGATAGATAGATGACGTGTAGTTTGACAGGTTCATATAGACAGTAGCGACACTCCTATAGGCAAAAATAATTTTAACAGCCTGTGGGTTAACCACCTACCACAAGGGCCACTTTTCGGAACGTAACACATAGTTTAAATATTATATCGATGGTGTGACCATGGGTGCTGATAAGCATTCAAAACATCTGGAAAGTAAAACCAAAAATAACCGCGTTGTAATCCATAAGAGAAATTTCAATGAGTAGTATTCGCTTTTAACATTTTATGAAGAAGAAGAGATTCGCTAAAATAATAAAATCTTAAAAAAAAAAATGAACCGACTTTAATATCACTGAAAAGTATAAAATAATTTAAATATTATTGAAGTTGGTGTGAGCTTACCTGCTGTGTATAGGTATTTGGCACCAACTTCATTAACTAATATTTGAATTATTTTATACTTTGCAGTGATATTGAAGTCGGTTCATATTTTTTTTTAAGATATTTTATTTTAAACTTTTTAGTGATATTTTCATACATAAAGATTGAACCATCCAAGACAGTAAAATGATCTAGGTAGATTATGATCACATTTTCGTCTACATCAGTCGTCATAAAGGCATTCCTGCAGCTTTCCTGCGCAGTCACCATTCTTGTTTTTTCAGGAACTACTTATTCGTAAACGATAATTTTTTTATGGGTCCCAATCAATGGTTTGAAGAATGGATGTAAGAAAGATTTTTTCAAATCGCTTCATAAATGGCAGAGTTAAGCGCGAACATACTTAAAAATATATATATATACAGACGAATTGAGAACCTCCTCCTTTTTTGAAGTCGGTTAAAAATACAATTCAGTAGGATTTTTTAGAGCGTAATGGCAACACGACGAACTACCTTCGCAAATATGGCGTTGAGTAGTACAAAATGCAGTGGGAGATAATTGTTTTGTTACTTGTCAATTCTGAGTTATAATAAAATAAGACATGCTTGGATAAAACTTTAATAATCGATAGTAGTGAGATACTGGTGTATCGGAAGTGAAATGTGAATTTTAAGCAATGTAGGTGAAACATTCCGATATCATTCCGATTTGAAATTAAGTTAGGAATCTCATCTCATTGCTATGGAGTTACTCGTTTGTTTTTAGTTTGGTCTTTTGTTTACATTCCAATTGGCGTTAGCCTCTGGGCTCCCAGTAGTAGGTGGTCCACTATTTTTATAATAATCGGTACAGTTTTGTCGAAACAGGTTTTTGTAGCTATATTCAATATTTATCATATTGTAGTAAATAATTCACAAATATTGTTTGGTATCATGTTTTTACAACACTGTAAAGTTAGTTTTGTATCCATAATTGTTAAAACTCTTGTTGAGTACTAGAGTATAGTTATAGCGTATAGTTACTGATTAGTATGATTGTAACATGCAGTGGCATGAAGCATTTAGTTTAATAATGGACAATAAGTTATCCCATGTTAGTGATGGAAGTCCATACCCAAGAAGTTCCTCAGTTGCGAGAAAGAAACACCAAACATGACAGGTCAGTGGCCTTTTTTGGTATTTTTGATGCGCTATAGTTAGTAAGTTTTTATTTATAATAAGAATAACCTAGTGCATTTCAACAGGCCTGTGTCGCAAGGATCTTTAAGGTAGTCCGACCATATGAAGTAGATATAAACATTACAATAAAATATCTTTAAAACAAACTGGCAATTCTATAAAACAAATGAAACAAAATATAAAAAGTACCTATTTGGACTAATGATGAAATTGAATAAACTGAAAAATTACAACAATAAAATAATACATATTAAAACAAAATAATTTATTGAATTAGAACAAATTGAAAATAAAATTGTATATAATAGACATAATCCTTACCCATAGGGTGACAGGTTAGGATTGCATCCCCCTATCTCCTCTCGTTGGGTGGCATAAGAGGCGACTAAGCAAGAACAGGAAGACTGGCAGCAGTCTTTCTTTTGGATATATCTTTCACCTATACTGCGATTCCCAAGCCGCCTGCCAAGCTTGGGGATTATAGCAATCCCTCCCTTCTAAGGGGTAGGCCTTTGTTCAGCAGTGGACCTCTTTCGGCTGCTAATGATGATGATCATGATGAGACATAATACACAGCAAATATGTATAATAATCTAATATGTTTGTACAATCCATACATGGTCATCTGATCCCAAACTAGGCAGAGCCTGTATTATGGTAACCAGACAACTGAAACAATTTAAGTATTTGTTTCAGTTGTCTGGTTACCATAATATACATATTTTTCTAAATACATACTTATAAATATAGATTAACCTAATTTAAGTATGTTAATACACCAAATTAAATATCCATAAGCAAGCAGATACTATAGACATATTAATTTGCATTTCAAAATATTAATAATATTCAGCAGGTCCATACAGGCAAATATACTTTGTCTACTCTAGGATTTCTCTTAGCATATACTCTAGGATATATATATATATATTATATTTACTCTAGGAATTATCTTAATTTAAAAAGAATTTTAGTACTGACAAGAATTTATATATGATATTATGTTTCTCAATGTTCTTACTCATGCCTACGGTTCTTGCTTGAAAATAAGCATTCTGTAGGCTAAAATACCTATTTATTTAATATTTATGTTGATTATTTTAATTAAGTAGTTTACCTAGATACATTGCTTTATTATGTTTATTTATTGATTCTTATATTAAAGCAGTTAACACTACCACGGGGTTTTCATTACATTCTGCATACAGGGTGGAAGAAATGAATCGGACACAGAGGGAAAGTACATTAAATAATGAATATATCAAAATTTACTGAAAGGAAACAATATTTTATTTTAAAAAATAACAATAATCACATTCAAATATTTAAAAAAAGCTTGCCACAGCCGGGAATCGGACTAACTAAAAATGCAAAAAATAGACAGCCACTATTTTATTGAACAAACAAATCTACTTATAGGGTAAATGATAAGGATAAAATCTCTCATCATTGTATCTTAGATCAAACAAAATCTTTATGATGATTTGATCTTTTTAATTTCTCACCTTTATGGTCAGAATTTAATACAGGAAAAAACAGTTAGTTAAAATATAAAGTACCCTAGTTTTGATTACGTTACCTTCATTCTCTAAATTAGAATTAAATCAGTCACGTAAATACACACATACACCGTCATTGTGTATATCATTATGCCCCTTATTATTAATAATAAATGACTATTTCTACAACATAGGTCCGTTCGGGTATTATATTAATATCCATAATATACTATTTCTTGGCGCCTAGCATTTGCGATCAAAAGCTGCGCACTTAATACGGTTTTGGTAAACATTTCCTCCTTGATTTATATTCTCTAACGTCACGTTTGCCTGCAGTACTTCATGATTTTACAAACGTCACTAAATCAGCACACGTGTGGCTCCTCCTAATTGGCCATATGGTGCAGCCCTGCTTGGATGAACGCACATCTACGCATGTACCGTATTATTAGGAACGATTTCATATCCTAAGACAATTTCATAAGGTGCACATTACTAAGTCTTGTCTTGATTAAGGTTTAGTTTGACATGAAATTATATTTCTGACGTATATTCATAAATACGTTCGCGGCTATTGATAATTTTATTTTAATGTGTATTGTATGAAATGTTTTGTTACTTTACGGTAAAATATGTAACTTTCCACAAGAAACTGGTAAAATTAAGTTTTTATATTTTATTTCTGTTGTCTATTTATTTAACAAAATGCTCTATAAATTTGAAGTGAATCACCGTGGAACCGGGTTGCTAATATTGTAAGTTGAGTCAATCAATGCTTATAATTCTTACTAACTCTTCGCTAAGTCACGTGAAGAGATATATGTATGCCATTTCCATACATTTATCTTCTATTTTCTAGCGTTTCGTATTGGAGAATGGCAACTAGGCTAAGAGGGCTGAAAAGTTGAATATGCGAATACAGGGCCTCGATCTGCATATGCTCGCATGCACTTCATTATTTAGATAGAAATAGTATTTCATTCGAGAAAGGACGGTTATGTCAGAGATGTTCGGACACGTTATAATCTGCTCAATTTAACAATCGGCCGTTGACACATTAACCTAAATTACTTAATGAATAACGCACTCTTTCTTTCCGGCGTTTTTCTCATTGATCTTTTATTTAATAGTTTATTTATCTAATTAATTGACAGGACAAGCAAGATGTTCGCGAAATGGTAAGCGAACGGAATGCCTACCCATAGAACAGATGTGAATGCCGTCACATCTGTGTCCATAAGTACATAATATAAATAAAACGGATTAATTTAATTTTGTCTCATTGGCCATATAAAATATAATGTGATTGAACAGCAACCCCATTATAAATTCACAACGGTTAGACTTCTAAAACATTTTCTTTATAATAATTTAATCTGCACCAAAACTTGTCAAAGCCTGATCCGAATTAGGAGGTAGCTGCGGTTTGGCGTTCCGAGACTGTGTAGTATGATAACCACAATTAGACATAAAAGATCTTGGTTGTCTCATATACAATGTACAAAATACCTAATTTAAGTATCATCGCGAATATAGCAAAAGCGTTTTATTTCATACAACCTTTACAGCAAAGAAAGAAAGACCTTTTTAAAAACGTTCTTGTAACTAGAAATTTAATTACTTGTAATAGAAATTTTACCATTTGCTAACGGTAAAGGAAAAGCTACTGCAGAGATTGTTTACCATAACACATACAGGTGAAGCTAATAAAAACGTATTAGTAATCACTTTACCCGCTGTTAACATTTATTACAAGTTTAATAAAAGAAATATAATCGTGTTACGAATTTAATTTCAGTAATTCAACAGTAAAACAAGAATAAAAAAATAACCGGTCAAGTACGAGTCGGACTCATGTATTCTGTGCCGAGGTTTCCATTCCATTTTATACTCGTCGAAAGCTGTAACAGCTCAGTGGGCGAGCGCTTGCCTTGGAAACGAGGTGCGCAGGTTCGATCCCCGGCTCGCACCTCTGATTTCTTTAATTAATCATGTGCGAATCGTCTTTGTGCGATTGTTTCTAGCTTTCGGTGAAGGAAAACTTCGAGAGGAAACCTGCATGTCTGAAAAAGCCTAACTAGCTTTCGAATGACATGTGAAGTCCGCCAACCCGCACTTGGCCAGCGTGGTGGACTATGGCCTAAGCCCCTTCATCTTGAAGGGAGGCCCGTGCCCAGCAGTGGGACATTTAAACAAGGGCTGGTTTTATAACACCTCAGATAGCAAAAAAAAAAACCGCAAAACAGTTTGTCGAGTTTTTTTAGGATTACCTATCAAAGAACTGTATAACTCAGAAACACCATTTTATTTTTTCTGTCAAATATAGATGTTAAATACAGTAATACCCCGGACTTACGCGGTAGGTGGGTCCGAGAGATTGCCGTGTAAGTCGAATTCGCGTAAGTCGGGGTTCAACTTTGCATATAAATACATATAAAGTATGTTTAATCGGGACCAGAGTTTAAAAAAAAACAATAATTTAGAAGAAAAAAGTGTAAGATAATCAAACAATTTACATTGTTATGAATAAAGTAACCTAAACCGAAGTTATTTTGATGTCGAAGGCTTTATATATTGTAACAAAGTTGCCTGACGAATTAAGTTTTTTTCTTCTCACGCAAAATTTCCTCGTAGCATACCAGTAATTTTTTTATTCCCCGTTTTGTACTAGAAACGCGTTCTTCATTAGAATCTATTTTGTCTAAAATTTGTAACCCCTTTTCAATTGAATTGAGTCTTTCTATTAAGTTTGCAATTGTCATTTGATTTACCGATTCAACTGGGCCTAGCGAATCAGTTTGTTCAATGTCTTGCTCATACTTAGGCATTTCTATAACCTCGTCAATTGTTAGCTCTTGACTGTGTGAAACTAGCAATTCTTGAACGTCATCATTATCGACCTCTAAATTTAATTGTTTGGCGATATCGACCACTTCTTCTATTGCCGATGCGCGCGGCAATCAAAATGAAAAACCGCGTATCTCCGAATTCGCGTAAAACGGGGTAGCGTAAGTCGGGGTATTACTGTAGAGATTGTGTATTACCTGCAATTATTTTAGATTTGCAGCAAACATTGGATATTATATTAGATTATTTGGATTATAGCATATAAAGTGGATATTCTATAATCTAAATTCCGGTATTTTTATTAGATTTTTGATTATAACTCAAAAACTACGTGACATAAACAAAAAAAAAAATCTGTTTGAAATGTGTAAATGTTGCCCTTTCATTGGATACCCCTGGATATAATAACTGACTAACTGCCGGTCTCAATATCCTATCGATCCCTAACCGTAAGTTAAAATCATCGATCAAGTCATCGATATCCCGCGATATACCTCCGAAATAGAGCGATAACTAAAGCCCTGACAGACTGTCATTTGAACAACCAACAGTAGCCTGCTAATATGTTATTATTGAAACGGAAATATGTCATTATAGATGTCGATGGTAACTATTTTTAACCGACTTCAAAAAAGGAAGAGGTTCTCAATTCGTCTGTATATATATATTTTTTTCTATGTATGTTCGCGCATAACTCTGGCAATTATGAACCGATTTGAAAAAATCTTTCTTCCATCCCATAAAAAAAATAATGCCTACGAATAAGTAGTTCCTGAAAAAAACAAGAATGGTGACTACGCAGGAGAACTGCAGGAAAGCCTATATAGATGACTTTATGTCGCTTTTTACGGACAAAAATGGTCATAACTCTGGCAAATATTTACCAATTTCAATGATTCTTTTTTTATTCGAAAGATTGAACCACTGACTCGCCCTTTACGCGGATGACACCGCTCTCTACTATTCCCATAGGAACATGTCCTTTTTAACGCGTGCTCTTCAAGCCGCAGTCGACGCCCTGGGTCAATGGTTCCGTACGTGGCGCATAGAGGTGAACCCGGAGAAGAGTGCCGCGGTGGTCTTCTCCCGGGGACCCGCCAATATGTTCTCCGCGCGGAGCCTTCGGCCCAACAGACGACTAGTCCCAATATCCCTATTCAATCGCCCTATCCCTTGGACTAGGAAGGTTAAGTACCTCGGAGTCACCTTGGACTCCCGCATGACTTTCGGCCCGCACATTAGGTCCGTCCGCAATCGAGCGGCTTTCGCATTAGGTCGCCTGTATCCCCTTCTCTGCAAGCGGAGTAAAATGTCGCTTAGAAATAAGTTGACATTATACAAAGCTTGCATTCGCCCTATCATGACTTACGCGAGTGTAGTTTTCGCACACGCCGCCCGCACCCGTATCGATAGCCTCCAGGTTATCCAGAATCGTTTCCTCCGTCGCGCCGTCGGTGCCCCGTGGTACATGCGGAACGTAGATCTGCATTCCGATTTCAAATTAGATCCCCTTCGTAAGTTCCTCAAAGAAGCGTCGAAACGCTACTTTGAATCCGCGTCCCGTCACGCGAACAGTTTAATCCGCGCCGCCGCCGATTACGCCGCTAGTCCTTCTGACTCGCGCCGCAGACCACGGCACGTACTGCTCGACCCTCCTGACCCCATGACGGTCCTATTGGACCGGGATGCGCCGACCCCTCCCCGACAACCGTATGCTACACTAGCTATCAGACACCGGTCTCGCCGGCGAGGCCGAAGGGTCGTACGTATGCGACCGCAACGACGTGCATCACCCCACTGAGTTTCTTGCCGGTTCTTCTCAGTGGGGGCGCGTTGTGAACCGGTGGTAAACTCAGCCCTCTCTTAAGCGACAGCCCAAGCCGAGGCCGTGCCTCCCTGAGGTGCCCTTGTGCTCGTCGCTACTTCTGCCGTAAAGGCTAGAGCGCTTCAAGCGCTCGCCTCCTATTGTCCGGTGAAGCTGCAATAGCCATCTGCGGTTAACAGCGTCTATCATTCCCAAAAAAAAAAAAAAAAAAAAAAAAAAAAATGTAATGAATAGGTATGAATTTTATCACAACCGGCTAAGAACTTACTGGAGGACCATGAACGATGTGGGGGAATTTATCTGGTAAAAACCATAAAACTGATGTTCTGTCTGTCACAGTAATGTAATGGACATTACTGTGACAAATATAAACCGATTTCGATAATTCTTTTTTTATTCGAGAGAGTAAACTACTATGATGATTCCATGCAAATTTCATTACGACCGGATATTTTTTTCTGAAGAAACATGATTATTCATGTAAAAAATATCCGGTAAAACTATGTAGACGATAATGTGATCATAAACTACCTAGATCATTTTACCGTCTTCGATGGTGAAATGATTCATTATTTATGAAAATATCACTAAAAAGTATAAAATAAAACCTTTTTAAAAAAAATTGAACCGACATCAATATCACTGAGGAGTATAAAATAATTTAAATATTATAGAAGTTGGTTTTTGCGTACCTGCTGTGTATAATTGGCACCAACTTCAATAATATTTAAATTATTTTATACTCTTCAGTGATATTGAAGTCGGTTCAATTTTTTTTTTAAAAGATATTATCGCTTATAGTAAGGGATCGTTAGGATATTGGGACCGGCAGTTAGTCTCACTTTGAAATTTGGACACCCCATTTCAACCCCCATTGCAAAGAAAATAAAAGAAATAAGTAAGTAAGATCTAAAACTATTCTAAATATCAAATCGATTCATCAATGGTTCCCGACAGACAGACAGATGAAGTCGCACCATTCCTTCCTTTTTTTGCCTTTTAGGTATAGAACTCTAAAAATAAGATCCTAGTTAATGCTTTGTGTATTGCCAACTACGACTGCATCCACTACCTACCAGATAGGTTTTTTGTTGTTGTTTCTTTAAATGTAAGATGCAATGTTTATTCGAGAGTTTTTATCCTTATCACCCTATCGATTTTACCCTATCGATTAGTTAGGAAAACTGTTATTGTTAATTTCTTTTTTGCATTTTTAGTTAGTTTGTTTCCCGGCTCAGGCAAGCGTTTTTTAAAAATGAATGAATTATTGTTATTTAAAAAAATAAAATAATGTTTTTTTTAGTGAATTTTGATATCTTAATTATGTAATGTGTACTTACCCTCCGTGTCCCCCTCCTTTGCCGGGTGGGGGCAGTGGTGTATCCCCTATTTTTCTATAAAAGATCAAAATCGGAACAATAAATGTGTTAACTCAGAAGTGATAGCTGACCGGTGGCCAGCCAAAGACAATTGGTAGGGTTTATTATCTCATATTCAACGACGTACATACATGTCGCGTACCATTAGGTGATAGTTTCGTTCCTCTTAATATTAATTATATTATGAAGAAGTTTAAAGATAGCATAGCATGTAGAAGTATAGCATGTTACATTAACGAACATGTACATACCTACCTTGCATACTCACATCGCAAATGGGGCCCCAACGAGCACTAACTGCATTGAAAGATCCTCGCGTATTAAACTACTGCGACCTTCAGTGAGTATCTGACTTGAATGTTTATACATTAAATAACAATTAAATCCAGGGACCCAGTACACGTTGGTATAAAATATGTATGCACCTCGTGCGTGTGCCATAATACAAGAGGTAATTAGGTAATTATCCGCCCATTGTTTCATTCTAGAAGTTAAAATTGGCAGATTCCAAGGAGTTATAACTGAGTTCAATGCGTGAACTTAGATATTATCTCCATTCAATAGCTCCATCTCGCGCATCGTTATACGTGTGCTAATTTTGATGCAACTGTTTAATGACACTATGGATCTGTCTGGTCTGAAATAAAGATTTATTTATTTATTTATTAATCCTATAATTTTATGTGGTGTCTTCTAAAAACTGTACTTATATAAACAAACAACCAGCAATTGAATAAACGACTGAATCAGATTAATATTCTTGTTGGTAGGTGAATAACTAACCAAACTAGGTGTGTTTACTAGTAGCCATTCCAGGGTCCCGTCACCCACCTTCTCCAGTTCCATCATCAGGTCCCCATTAATAGTCGAAGTTAATAGAACTCTTTAAAACAAATCAAATGATTCCATACTCGATGAGTTTACTAGTAGCCATCCAAGGGTTCCCTTATCCACCTTTGAGCTCCATCATCAGATCAGCTCAATAATAGCAAAAAATAATTATTAAATATTTAATTTAATTATTTTAATTGAGGTGTTTACCTAAATGCGTTGACTTATTCGTCATCTCGCGCGTGCGAAACTCGCGCGCGCGCGCGAGTTGGCACCCTCCGATTTTACCTACTTTTTTTGTCGTCAACTCGCTTGATCGTGAAAATCGACGTATTTTTGCACAGTCAGCTACAAAAACGTTTTAATAAATCTAATATAAACAAACCCTGATCTGTGATTTCTAGAGTTCTCAGACTATGATCGATTTTATTAGTAAGTAATAATTAACCAAATGTTATACTTGTTGTTGATTAAGTTTTATTATATTTAGATGATAATAACGTTTGTTTTCCGTGGTACCACCAGTAGTACCACCAGTGATTTTTTTTGTCCGTGGTACCACTGGTATACTATGGACAACTCCGTGGTACCACCAGAGATAAATTAATTAGATTTAAATAATATTCCATTATTTTCGTTATTTTGTAATAGTTTACTTAGTACTTGGTAGAAATTGGAGAGAAACCAATTATTACCAGAAGTACTAGGTTAGCAGAAAATATCAGGTGCATAATTTTGTGCCTTATCTTTTATGAGCTGTTTATACTAGAATAGAAGTACCAGGGAAGCATAGGACATAAGGAAGAGTCCTCAAGTCCACCTGCAATCCAATGTGATTTTTAACTACGTCCAGGATATACTGAGCATGTGGTACCTATTGAGTAGTAGTTAACATATTTATAGCAGAAGTACCAGGGAAGTACAAGATACAAGGATATCTCACCTCTTGATACATCCGTTCCCTCCCAACCCTCACTTGATTCGCGAAAGCAATCAATACCAGTAAACCAGACATACTCTGGATATCACAAGACGTGAGAACTCCTCCATAAGTCTTTTTTTTTTTGACGCGGGGGAAATCTTCCAAAGATCCCCGGGAGCTGTGGGGCTCGGCCGGGGTATGTGGGATTCTTACCCACTAAAATCCCTGCGGCTGTCGCATCGGCACATGAGAGGGGGGCCCCAGGGCTCTCCGGTGGGATCTGCACCAGGGGCCCCTCAGTGCCTTGCCTTTAAGCCCGCCGCCGGGGGGCACATTGTAGCCCCCCGGGAACCTGTCACGGTGCTCACGGGGACGGGGGTCGCAACCCCGCCGCCGTCCTCCTCGGAGTCGCCGCCGTACTCAATGGACGTTCAAAGGGCCCCCCGAACGTCCAGCGACTCCGAAGGGCCTCCATAAGTCCTATGCTAACCTGGTACTTAGCTCTAAACCACATTCGCTCACACAAGACATGGCATAAGATTATGCACCAGTTTTATGCTACCCTAGTACTTCCAACCCAGGTACCAAGTAAAATCTGATTAATTTATTTCTGGTGGTCCAGTTGTCCGTGGTACCACCAGATAATAAGGGACTTTGTTTCACTTACATTTTGTGATATGATTTTTTTTTTGTTTTATTTGTTATTTCGATTCCGCTGTCTTGAATAGTATTTATTGATTAGCATTATAAAAATACGCGGTTTTCAATTTTTGTTGTATTTTTAATTTTATAATAAATATAGCTACTATTTCAAAATCATATTGTATAAATAAGTGTCTTAAATAGGTAGGTGCCTATATTAAATATATTAAAACGTTTTTGTTGTTGACTGTACATAGCGAGCATATGAGCATACGAGCGAGTTGACGACAAAAAAAGTAGGTAAAATCTGAAGGGGCCAACTCGCGCGCGCGAGATGACGAATAAGTCAATGCGTTGTTTAATTACGTTTGTCTACTAAGGTTGCCTGGAAGAAATCGCAACTGGCGATAAGACCGCCCAAAAATTATACAATGGTATATAAACATTGTATAATTTTTTTGTATTTGTATTTGCTTATTTGCTCTACTTTTTGGTGTGCAATAAAGAGTTGTCTATCTATCTAATTACTCGATTTTTTAACGTATCCAAAAACATTCAAATGCGATGAAAACATACGGTAATCAGTTAACAAATGACTAATTTTGAAAATTCCTTCCCTGAAATGGAGTGTTAAAAACTATTTAAAAAAAAATAAAAACTGACTTCAAAGTAAATTATCTAAAAAGCATAAAATAACGAAAATATATTGAAGTCGGTGCTAGCACATCATGTTAACTAACACTAGCACCAGCTGACACCGACTTCAATATATTTTCGTTATTTTATGCTTTTTATATAATTTTCTTTGAAGTCGGTTTTTTTTTTAAATAGTCTATTTAACACTTTTTAGTGACTTATTTTACCAAAATAGGTATCAGCACTATCACGCAACTGGAACGTCTACGTTACAGTAACTTACTGAAAACATAAAAAGTTTATATCTCTTAAACTACTGGACCGATTTTGATGAAACTTGTACTCTACCCAAAGTTGAAAAATACTCTAACTATTAAATCGGACTTGTAGTTTCTGAGAAATCCGTGGACAAACCTACATACATACACTCATAAAATTTGGTAAATTTGTTTAGAAGCCCACATAGACTAACATATATTAATATTACGCATTATTATCAATATTACATACATACGCGTCGAATAGACAACCTTCTTTTTGAAGCCGGTTTAAAATAGTATGAAACTTTTTATTGTACGGGTTGATTTGCTCGAATCATTCTGAAAAGGAAATCAAAAGAAGAATACAGCTGGGATGGTCAGCATTCGGAAAACTTCGTCAGGTCTTCTCGTCACCGATACCGCAATGTCTGAAGACTAAGGTCTTTAATCAGTGCGTCCTACCCGTAATGACGTACGGTGCTGAGACGTGGCCACTTACGGTACGACTAGTCCACCAATTTAAGGTCGCTCAGCGAGCTATGGAGAGAGCTATGCTCGGCGTTTCTCTGAGGGATCGATTAAGAAACGAAGTAATTCGCCAGAGAACAAAAGTTACTGACATAGCTCAACGGATTAGCAAGCTGAAGTGGCAGTGGGCTGGTCATATTTGCCGCAGAACCGATGATCGGTGGGGAAGACTGGTTCTGGAGTGGAGGCCACGAACTGGAAAACGTAGCGTAGGACGCCCTGTGACCCGGTGGAGTGACGATTTACGCAAAGCAGTTGGCAGTGACTGGATGAGGAAAGCCGAAGACCGGGCTCAATGGCGTGTATTGGGGGAGGGCCTATGTCCAACAGTGGACTGATGTAGGCTGATGATGATGATGATGATGATGATTCTGAAAAGCCTTTTCAAGTAAGAAAATTAAAAGACGTGTTTTATGAGTTTTCAAAAACAACCTCTTAGAGGCACAGGGATTATTGAATTTTGTAAGGGGAAAATTATTACACAATTTTCACGCCTCTTCAAAAACAGAGCGGAAGTACCTACATGTCAAAGCATACGCTGACAGGGCGCATTTATAAAAATGTCCAAATAAACAGAAAACTGAAGTGACAATGAAAAAAAAAACCGCTGTCGAAGCTGCGCGGGTCAGCTAGTTTTCTATAAAATATATTTCGAATGTGACAGATATCACTGCTTCTTCAAAATGTATTATTTCTGGGAAATTAAACCTATTTTGACGCAGAATGCCCACTTCGCATAATGTCAACTCAATTGCAGTCGCGGAATATTTTATTAAGCAATAAGTACTTACTCTTACTCGTACTTAGTCTTACTACTAAAGATTGAATTTCATTTATCAAAATTAAGGCTATAGGAGTAATTGCAGAACACCGAAAGGGTGTTTGCAGTAATCAGCATCGGCATTTTATGATAAAGGCAGTGTGCATTTATACCCTGTTATTTTTTACAAGATCAAAATCACAGCTATAAATGTTACAGTGTGGCTCTTGAATTGTCGTTGGCTGGTCACCGCACCGCTTCTGTATTCATACATTTATTGATACGTTTTCGATCTTGTAAAGAAAAACAGGTTATATTTATAGGTAATAGTTTTTGTGAGTAGGTAATCCGATTTTGAAACAGGGATAAATACTTCCAAATAAAATATTACTTGAAATATTATATTACCCTGCTTTGAAATGTGGTGAAGTGGTAAATTATAAAAGCATAAAAAGCCTGTCTACGTACAAACAAAATGGGCTTAAATTACATTATACATACATAATACGTATATACATGTATATTTATATTTCAAATCCTCATTAAGACTTTTCATTTGATACCTTTCATGATGTTTTTGAAGTAAAAAAAATATAGCTGCCGTCGGACGCCATTTTAATTAAATTAAAAAAATATAGCCTATTCACTCCCACAACTACGACGAAACTAACGACATATTATAATTTAAAATCCATCGAGCTGGTTAGGCTGTAGGTAGGCCGTGCCAAATAAATAGACATACATACTCTCGAAATACATAACCCTCCTCCTGGGCACAAAATATAGAGAGTACAGAAGGCAAGCTCATGTATGTACTTCACTTTTTATACCTACTTTCGGCGGTCGCGCTAGGGTTGTCAACTCTGGCTTATGCGAAAAAAACTATCGTGGTAGTGGCACTCGTATACACCTTGTTGTTTAATTGATTGGTAAGAATAAAACAGGAAGAAAGGAAATAAAAACCATTAATTACTAAAATAATTCAATTTTAATGTAATTGTTTACACTTTCCAATATATTACACTTTCGACGTCTCGTTGTTAAGACGTGTACGTGTTGTACTATCGTTTCGTATTTACATTCATATTTCGATAACCTACCCAACGAGCCCAAATTCGGTGGGTCTACGTTTATTGACGCAGAGTTCCCGTGACCACCTTCCTGCTCCATCATCAGACCCTGATCACCATTTTTCTAACTACTCGTCGAGAACTACCCAACGAGCTTAAACTTGGTGGATCTACATTTATTGGTGCAGAGATACTTTGGCTACTTTCCTGCTCCATCATCAGACCCTGATTACCATTTTCTAGTAACTACTCGTTGCGACCTACCCAACGAGCCCAAATTCGGTGGGTCTACGTTTATTGGTGCAGAGTTCCCGTGACCACCTTTCTACTCCATCATCAGACCCTGATCACCATTTTTCAAACAACTACTCGTCGAGAACTACCCAACGAGCCTAAACTTGGTGGATCTACATTTATTGGTGCAGAGATACCGTGACTACCTTTCTGCTCCATCATCAGACCCTGATTACCATTTTTCTAGTAACTACTCGTCGAGACCTACCCAACGAGCCCAAATTCGGTGGGTCTACGTTTAATGGTGCAGAATTCCCGTGGCCATCCTCCTGCTCCATCATCAGACCCACAGACAGACATACAGACTGACAGACAGACAGACTTCCGGACATATGCGTCAAACTAATAACAGCCCTCGCTTTTGGTCGGGGGTTAAAAAAATAAGCTTGTTATAATACAAGCAAATACCTACTTACCTCTGTGATACAAATGGTAGCTTAAAAAACGACAATTCACCGCGTTTAAAGTAGAATTTAAACATCCATTAACTGAACAGGTGCAATAACCATCTTATTTGATGCTCCATCTTTGCTAAAAAAATATCACAAGACGCGTACGACGCGTATCTGAGGCGGATGGCAACCGCGCTCGCTTTAGACTGAGATACACCGAGAATTTGTGTCCGTGAGCGCTGTCTATGTGTGCGTTACACGAGCGCCCGTTGTATGAAGCTTGCCTTCTGTACTCTCTATATTTTGTGTCCTGGGGCATTCGAGCAAAAAGAGATCCATTTCGTGGCTGTGTCATAAGGTGCGAGCGAATATGGAACACCAGAAAATAACATTGACAAACTTTAACCGCACATAGCATCAGTACTATGTACTGAGTAATTGGGTTTATAATAAAGTGAATAAAAGTCTATCCATAATGCAATTGAATAAACACCAGATGATACATAAAGTTACAAACTGGCTACACTAACACTTGACTACAATAAAACTGAAGATCTGGTTTCGTACTTAACGTAAGTTTGCATATCTATTAAATTTACTTAAATCATTGTCTCTTAATACGAGCTAATTAGCATCATGTTACGATAATAAGCCCAGGTAAAAAAGAAAAAAAGCATCTTGAATACATCCCGTTGCTCTCCTTCTCCTTAAATAATTTGCGTTAACTGTTCAATAAATTGTGTTTATTTCCCCGTTATTTATTTTATCGGTCAAGTCGAGTTTGCGTGTCTATGGCGCATTTAATTTACGCTGTAATTCCCGCGATAAATGTATAGTAATAACCTTGAGCGTAGTGTAAAATCCTATATCTATGGTATCCCATTAGGATTCGACTGTGAACGGCAGTGCATTTATGAACATTTTTGAATTACCAGCTGTTCCGCACAGCTCCGCCCGCGTAATTTTCTAATTTTCTGCGCCACTTTCTTATTTATTTTTCCCGTAAACCGGGAAGAAAGAAGACACGGGATGTAATATACATATTATACACGAGCATTCATTCGCTTTTAAGTACATATTTATATTGTAACTTACAATCATTCGCTTTGTTCGCAGGCGGGTATTTTGTGCTTTTATAATTTACTTGTTTCTGTCTGAGATACTAGATGAATAACTTTTATACGTCAATTAAAGTATGGGACGCTAGGTGCGCGAATTCAACTCGCGTTTGACCGTTTACCTTTACCTTACCTTTTTGGTATGGAACCCTAAAATGCTACACAAGTTGAAACAGCATAATTATTACTCATGCTATCCTATTTTGTAAAGATACAAATAAACGTACGTACTGTACTTATACTTATAATAATAATATTACCACTATTTTACGTACTCTGTTTTTATACACGTTATAAATACATTAAGTAGAATACAACAGCATTATGTATTTATATGTGTGAAAATGTTCTTCTAAATGCGTTGGTGATAGCTAGATTTATTTAGAAAGATACGGTCTATTCCCATTACACCTTCATTATCACGTAATGAATACCTACCTACTAGGTAATAATAATATGTATAAAAGTTACATTCTTTCTAAATAAGGTTTTCAATTAAATTTAATATTATATTTTTATTAATTTTCTCGTACTAGATGACCCGCGCAGTTCCGCCCGTGCTTTTATTATATTAACTATACTCCAATTTACAGTTTCTGGTTGAATATTGAACATTTTCCCGCCTTCTCACTCTTTCTCTCTCTCCCATTTTGCTCCCCCTTTCTCCTTCTCCTTCCTTGATTTACTTATCTATCCATCTCTCCCTCTCTCTCATAAAAAAACTTATTCTATGCTCTCTTCTCTCTCCCTCCGCCCTCCTGCCTCGCACCCCATCACTTACCCCCCTTCCTCTCCCCCTCGTGCTCTCTCTTGACAGGGGGGAAGGCCCCCTTCTCTAACCCCCTTCCACTCTCCCGTCCCACCTTGCCTAGTAAGGGATTGGGGGAGTGTGTCCCCTTACTCCCCCCAATCCCTTACCACGTCACCCCCCTCTCGCACCCCACTACCTTCTCTCGCACTCTCCTCTCGCTCTCCCACCCTCACTTCCTCCTTCTCCGCCCTTTCAAATCTCACTTCCTCCTTCTCCGCCCACAAATCTTTCCTCTTTATAATGTTAGTGTAGATAGTGTAGAAGTGTAAAAAGTGTAGATGTAGATTAGTATTTTATTTAGATTAAAATTTTAATATTTTGTGAATGGAATGTCCGATTTGAATAATTCAAAAAGTAATCTACAGGTATTGAAACAGTCTTAAATAAGAAATGATTGATTTGGACAAAAGTATTGATACACGGTCTTATTTTGGTCGGCATTTCTATCAACTTTAAAAATGAAAACAAGGAGTTTTAGTGACATAACCACAATAGTTGGACATTATGGTATCGCGAAGTTTTTTGTAGATATTGATATGTTCTTTAATAATAAAGAATTTTTGTTCTATCATCAATAGTTTCCGCAGCGCATGCGATGAAATACATTTAATGGCAATTTTTTTACACTTGGGTTACATTATTGAAGTTTTAGTAGGTTCCCTATTTTTTTCTAGTAATAAATAAGCCTATGTTATATTATGGGATGTTATCTTATATGGGACTAGCGGGCCGGTACGTGCTTCGCTACGTATAAAGTGAAATATTCCAAAAAAAAATTGGAACATCAAATTCATTTATTCAAACAAAAAAATGTCATTTTTCCTTCAATTAAAAATGAATAAATCAAATTTGAAACAAATTGCTACATTAATAGTGGTACACAATATGCTTTTTTTCAAATAAAGAAAGACACATGCTTAGGTACATGTTATTCACTTCAACAGTTCAAAACTTACCGTTTGTGTAAATGCTTTTGACAATTTAATTCAAATAAAGCCTGTAAACGATATGAAACACCGACGGCTCGCTAAAAAACTGAGAAAAGTACACGCACACATTATGTACATATTACATTTGAACAAAAACATAAACACAAAGCAATAATTATCGCTGACAATTTGCTTTATTCGTAGCACGTCCAAAATTAAATGACCGCATGTTTTTTTTTTCTCTTATTGATGTTCCCTTGTGTGATAACACCATATAAATTACAATCTAGCTTAGTGGCTAATCAGCAATTTTACTTTAACCTGAACGAATAAATTATATTAGATTAAGAATGTGTCCACTGGCACTTTTCTTATTGTCTCTATTAAGGCGAAGACACTGCATTAATTTAACACTTAAACTAACTCAAAAGGTTTTGTTCTTTTCAGTCTTCTCACTATGTCCGTGTTGTCGAGGAGCTGGATAGCCTCGACATTTACATGATGATGAAGCCGATGTTCATGAGTTTCAGCGTAGTCCTTGAAAACTTTGGCCACGAAGTCCAATTTGAGGTCCCGATGGAGGTCATTTGTTCTAATGTAGGTACTAGGGCGCATTTACAATTCCTCTAAGTACTTTATTCTGGAAGCGTTGTATTGTGTTTATATTGGTTTGTTTGGTACAGCTCCACAGCTGTATACCATAAGTCCATACTGGCATTAGGACTTGTTTGTCCGGAGAATTTTGTTTTGCACTGACAGCACGGAGTTTTTTCTTGTAGCGAAGGCCTAACTCTTCGTGTTTCTTTTTGACATGAGCTTTCCAGCGAAGCTTTGTATCGAGGGTCATGCCAAGGTAATTGGCGGTATTCTCATACAGCCTTATTAATAAATTATGATTGGCGTCAGAACAACTTTACTCCAAGACTTACGCAAAGATTAGGCAATTATGGTATTTATAAACTAGGAGTAAGGACGGAGTTATCTAATCAAAATTTACTCCCGGACTAAAAGTTACTCCGCGGAGCCCCATGGTTTAACGCTAAGTGAAGAGCCGATTCCGTCGCTATGGGTCCATACAATGGATCTAGTTGTGCGCCGTCAGCTGGTTTTCGGCACACGTGCTGGATGCGTCCATACAATAGCCCTTCTGTTCTTGGATAGGTTGCATTGTCAGCAAGTTTTGCATTACACGCGCCGGCTCGTGCTTGAGGCCCACCGTGGTTTCTGCTCTTACACGCGTCCTTTGAGGTGCACTGTAGTTTCTTGTTAGGGACGGTGTAGCGGTATGTAACAGGCTAGATTCGCGGCCTAGTTGTTATATACTTTTTTTGGTTTATAGATAATATTCTGATAATAAAAAAAATACAAATTCTAAAACCACTATCTTGAATTCAACAAGAGAAATACAGAATATTATGATGTAAGAGAAATATAGAGTGAAAGTTGTGATTGTCAAATAAAAGTGTCAAATATCAAAATTTACCTAACTGCCCACTGGCAGTTAGGTAAATTTTGATATATTTTGTCTTTTTAGTCATTTTGTTCATTTTTTTACTTTTAATTTCAGTGGGTTGCCATAACATACACCTTAGTCTCAGTGTAAGAATTGTATTGTTACTCCGAACCTACTTCGTATTTATTAATACCGTTATTAAGACGTAGCTATTCCGTGACTAGTCTAGAATTAACTACTTCCGGTGTAACTTTTTAGTAAGAGAAAAATAAGCAATTTTTATTAATAAGACAGATAGGGTATAACACGATTGTTTATGTATACCGGATGATAGATTGTTTTTTTATTGGTGAAATCAATATAAACTGACTTGGATTCGTTGAGTTTTATTCGCCACTTTTTTGTCCAGTTACATATTTTGTTTACGGCAATTTGAACATTTTCCACTGCTTACGCGTGTGTAACACCTGTAGCCATAATGGCCGTGTCGTCAGCAAAGGTTGCAATGGTGTTGTTTTCTAGCCTTGGAATATCACAGGTGTATAGTAGGTACAGGACCGGACCTAACACACTTCCTTGTGGTACTCCTGCTTTGATGTGCTTAAGATCAGAATAAGAATCTTCCTGTCTTACTCTGAACGTTCTTTCTGATATGTAAGATTCCAAGATATCGGAGAAATTCTTTGGTAACATCTTTCTTAATTTATATATAAGACCTTGATGCCACACCTTACCGAATGCTTGGGCTACATCCAGGAAAAGTGTACAGCATACTTTTTTTCTTCTAATGATTTTTCAATAATATTAGTAATTCTATGAACTTGGTCTATAGTGGAGTGCTTTGCCCTGAAGCCAAACTGATAGTCAGGAATAAGATTTTCTTCTATAATTGGTTTTAAGCGTCTTAATAAGAGCTTTTCGAATAATTTTGACATTATTGGCAACAGCGAAATCGGCCTGTATGAAGTTGCTTCATTTGGTGGTTTACCAGGTTTTGGTATCATAATAACTTCAGCCACTTTCCACATATCTGGTACGTATTTTAATCTAAACGAAGCATTTCGATTGTCGACCGACAGTGGGTTCGATTCCCGCCAAGTGTCTGGGTGTTGTTTATCTATTTAAGTATGTATTTACAAAAAAAAAAGTATATAAGTATTAGTATCAGTTGTCTGGTTTCCATAGTACAGGCTCTGCCTAGTTTGGGATCGGATGACCGTGTGTGGATTGTCCCAAGATATTATATTATATATATATATTTATAAGTGTAGTGAGTTTTACTATTGCTTTTCGAGGAAGATTGCTGAGGACTTCCCCGGTGATGAGGTCATATCCTGGGGATTTTTTCTTGTTTAGAAGTTGAATTTCCTTGTGTACTTCTTTTGGTGTAGTGAATCTCAAATCGGTATCAACGTCTTCTATTATTGCATCAAGAGTGATCTCATTTTCAGGCTGATTTGGTTGAAAAAATTCTTGTAAATGATTTGCAAATGTAATTGCTTTTTGGTCATTATTTATAGCCCACTGCCCGTTCCTTTCCTTAATTGGGGAATTAGCGTGATGAGTTTTTTTAAACTTTTAGTGGCTTTCCACAGTGAATAGTCTGTTGTACGACTCGTTAGCTGAGTAAGGTAAGTATGAGTGGATTCATCGCGAAATTTCTTAATTTCCCTACTTAACTGCTTTGTTAGTTTCTTTAAGACTGTTTTGTCGAGTGCATATCTAGCTAGACCGTTGCCACCTCTGCCTTTGTCTTCTTTTTTCAATTATAAGGCTATGTATAATTGAAAAAAGAAGACGGATCTGTAGGCCAGTAGGTTGGCTTCCCCGTTGATATTGTGTCATATTTCGTATTTCTAATTGCATGCAATAGTTCTTTACCATTAGTTGTAGTAAGTCTAGATCCCCAATGGGTATTCTTCGCATTAAAATCACCTCCAAGGACGAACCTGTTGCCAAGTTGTTTTAAAAGATTTTCATAATGCGCTGCTTTTATTGAGTACCGTGGTGGACAGTATATAGATGATATGGACGGATACCGTTTTGTCTTGACACAAACGGCCACAACTTGAATTTCACGTTTTTCGTGTTTATACATCTCATAATGATAGATACCTTCCTTTATTATGACGGCGCTGCCTCCTCTAGTTTTATTGTCCGGATGCAGTGCGTGATAGATTTTATATCCTTTGATTTGTATATAGGTTTCGTTTGTGAAGTGTGACTCGGATATAAGGCACACATCGATATCTTCTGTTTTTAGGATGACTTCTAATTATTATTCATGTTGATGCTGACGTAATCCGTTAGTATTCCATGCCATAATTTTTAGTGACGTATCCATCCTTTTTGTTTAGTAATAGCTACTTTGGTGCTATGTTCCAGTTTTTTGAGCCTTTCGTCGAATGATGTAATGACGTTTAAGATCTTGTTTAGTTTTTCATCTAAATGAGATGTATGCTGTGTATGTGCCTCTTGCTGTGGCCGTGTGGCCTGTATGCCTTTTGTTATCTGAGCAAAAGACAGGTTTTTGGTAACAGGTTTGCTCTGTATCTTTTTGCCGGTGTTAATGCGTGGGGCCTCATGAGTAGGGGCTTTGTGCTTATTTACTGCTTTACTTTTTAACTGCTGCAGTTCCTTAGCTACTATGCATCCGCGGTAGCTAGCGGGGTGTGCTTCGCCACAGTGGACACATTTTGGTTTAGTTTCTGCAGGTTTTTTGCAGGCTTTCCGGTACATTTCCCACACCTAGGCTCTCTAGAGCAATATCTCTGAGTGTGTCCGTACGCTTGACACCTTTTGCATTGGGGTATCAATTTAGATGCTTTGATAGGTTGTCTACTTTACATCCTAGAATAGACTTTATAATATAAATTTTGTTAATGTCTTCACCTTTGTTGAATGAAAGCATAAACATGTTTAGAGGTTCTTTAGTCCTCCAATTAAGTTTATTAGTTACCTCTTGGATATTGTAGCCTTTCGATGTTAGGTCTTCAATTATTCTGACGGGATCGCAAGAAAAGTGTAAGTTTTTCCCCATCGCTCTGACTGGTCTATCCTGTTTATTCTCGTAAGAATACCAGTGGCATTCGCTTTCCAAGAGTAGCTTTGTAATAGCCCTGTACGTGTCCTCGTTATTTGCGATTACTTTAACGCTGCCGCCTTTTTGCATTTTAATTAAAAATGTGTCACTGGATATAGACGCTGTTAGAAAGTCGTAGAACTTTTGGTAGTTTTTAACCTTTTCTACGATTATAGGAGGTGGCTGGGGGAGCCTTTTTCTCTTTCTGTGTCTTTTTTTCTTTTTCGCTGGAGCTGGCTCCTTGTTGTTGCAGTGGTGATAGCGATTGGTTCAGCTTCCTTTTCTTCCGACTCTGCTAACGAATCCGCTTAGTTTCTTTTGCTAGCTCCTCTTCATCGGTCTCATATTGGACTTCTTAGGAGGTTTTCTCGGTGGTATCTTTGGCTTGAGATACATTGTTCTTGTCTTGGTAGTGCTCCAGTTTTTGCTGAAGCGCTTCAATTATGCAATGTAGGTCCTTCACTAAACTTTGTAGTTTCTTACATTCAGCTTGTTCCTCAACGAAACGTTCATACAAAAGATGTTCCGTTTCTGTTTGAAGCCTATTGTATTTTGCAAAGCCATTTTTAATCAAATATTAAAAAGTAACTCCGCCTTAACTATATTTAAACATATTGTTGTGATTCACCACATATTTATTTTATTTATTTATTTATTATACAACATACACATATTGTAGAAATCTGGGTCATCGCGGCGACCGGTGACGATTACTCGCGACAGTGTTTTTGCTGCGTCAGCGCTTTACCCGAGTGCGGACTAGGGCGAAGGCAACGCAGCTGTTCTTCGCGGATGCTGAACAAACACTGACCGCATGAATGACATACTTAACAACATGCTTTTACTGTCAACACTAAAAAAGCTTTAATTCTTAAAACAGCTTAAATTTGACAGCAAAATCCCCATTTACAAAATGATCCGCCATTTATTGAATTCATTTGTTACAAAAATGTGATAAATGACCGCCCTACCGATTTTGTGCAAACTTCACATAAACCATCTACTAAATAGTCCGAACAAAGCCTAAACATTTGGTTTGGATTGGTGAGCCCGTTCTTGACTTGTAAAATTACAACGAAAAGTGGCATTGATTTTTATAGATATAGATAATGGAGCATTCTAAGGGTGATACAATTTTTGAAATCTGTCCAGTAGTTTTTGAGTTTATTCGTAACATACATCCGAAATTACAAAAATTTCCTGTTTATAATATAGTGTAGATGTAGATAATATTAGTGTATATGTAGATAATTTAAATTACAATATTTTTTTTAACATTACCTAATATGTTTAAAGTTTAAACATCAAGACAACAAAGATCAAGATTTAAACTTTAAATTTTGATCTTTGTAAACTTATTAATAATATATCGCTGGACTAACTTCTAAATACATAATTCTATAGTAATGTGGTCACCAAATAGAAATAAGTTGGTGTCAGGTGATAAATACATGTGCGAATTGAGCGCAGTAAATGAACACCGTTTCGAGACGTGACGAGTTGAAATAATTATTTTAAGGCTCGAGCGAATACTAAAATAAATCGTCGGTGTGATGTCATGAAGTGTTACGTATACCTATCCGACACGCATCTGAGTATGACATCAGTTTTGTTCTGCCCGCCATTATCAGATGTTCGCCCGCTAAATTATATCACTAGGAACACCGCTTGTGATGCTTCCAGACTACGAACTTATTGCTGGATTTAACAGCAAGCTGATGATTAAATCATTTATAAAAATAAAACAAGCTGATATGTCATTGATAAATTGCTGCCAATATACATGTTCCTGTTATCATTGCCAATCATCTCTGGTATGAGTCGGGAAAAACACAATAGGGTATTGTGTTTTCCCGACTCCCAGATAATCAAAGTAATGCTTTTTGTAATTATTTTCTTGTAAATGATACAATGATATTGAAATACTTTTCAATTTTTAGTGGTGGTAACGAAGACTGCAGTTTGTAACTACCCTAGCCTATTAATTTGCTATGCGTTTTAAATATAAAGTATACGTATTTGGAACCAGTACTAAATACCTACACGATGAATTCAGAACCTCTTCCCTTTTTTGAAGTCGGTTATAAAAACCATTAATTTTCTATACTATAATAAAATCACAATATTTTGTGTTTTACACAAATATTAGTTACGTACATTATTCCATTCACTACAGCCAGTAGTCATAATGATTTGTCGTGTCTTAACATAGTTCTGTTTTACGTGCGCCATTACGTTGCGTGATGCGTCACACTTGGACATGTTCCCTACGTACTAATAATTTAGCCGATTGCACTCGACTGCCGCCGCCGATACCTACGACAACATAGTTCTATACGGGCACAATGACTGACGTTTGAAGGTTAGCCGTTGGTTAGCCGTTACAGATTAAAAGGCGTTCAAGCAACTCGCGATTATCGGGGTAATGATAGTTGTAGATGCTACCGTTCTATAGCCTGGACTTGGGCCAGCCCACTCAGACACTGAGAACTACTGTGACTCGTTCATGACGCCGCATATTTTTAACGTAACAAACAACGCAGACACACTCTTGAGTGCCAAATGTAAAGTTCACTAACATAGATTTGGCAAGAGTAGCTATTTACACGAAATGTCCATGCTTTTACTAGCTAATAATCGCGGAACACAGTCACTCATGATGATCCACGTAGAAAGAGGGGCTTGATTAAGAAACTGAGAGTCATACAGAAATTGTTACTATGTGCACGGTTATGCGGTGAGTGTTTATACATACAAATAATTTTGGATAACTATGTTGGTTGGTATTCGTAATATACAGATATTGATCCAGTTGCGTAATATCATCAGTAAAAATGGTCCTATTTAATATAGAATATTATGGTTATTCTGTACTGGTAATAAATGTAATCGGATTAAATTCGCTTATGTTATGGGCATGCTCATGTGTACCTATCGACAAAAAATTGGATTATGTAATCAAATATTTTCCTTAGTGCGACTTTTGCTGTAACAAGCAATATTAATTCCGTTGGAGTTTTAATAATTTTTAATGTTACCTAATTTACCTTCAATATAGTTTTAGATTTTTTGAGATCATAAACATCGAGGAGATATTGATGATCTCAAAAATTCTATAAGTAAGTCTGCAATGCAGACTTTTACATTTGTTCTAACAATTATAAATCTTCAAAGAATTCTCTATCGGCGTTTATGCAGCTTTTTAAGTCTAAACCAATTTTGAAAACATTTTTCCAATTTACATTAGACGCCTTTTCAGTGCCTTGTCCAATGCCGGTAACACATCTAACGGTGATGAAAATTGTTTTCCTGTCATCAGTGTTTTTATGAAAGTAAAAAAGTCACATGGTGCCAAATCGGGACTGTAAAGATTTTGGCCTATAAGTTTGACCTCTTTCCCGTAGGGGTAGGCAGAGACCACTTCTTTCCACTTGCTACGATCCTTACATACTTGTTTCGCTTCGTCCACATTCATTATTCCCTTTTCAAGACGTCCCTGATTTGGCCTTGAAACGTCCGCCTTTTTTTTCTTTTTTTTTTTGACGGGGGGGAAATCTTCCAAAAATCCCGGGAGCTGAGGGCTCGACCGGGGTATGTGGGATTCTTACCCACTAAAACCCCCGCGGCTGTCGCATCGGCACATAAGAGGGCTCTCCGGTGGGATCTGCACCAGGGGCCCCTCAGTGCCTTGCCTTTGAGCCCGCCGCCGGGGGGCGCATTGTAGCCCCCCGAGAACCTGACACGGTGCGCACGGGGACGGGGGTCGCAACTCCGCCGCCGTCCTCCTCGGAGTCGCCGCCGTACTCAATGGACGCTCAAAGGGCCCACACCCCGAGCGTCCAGCGACTCCGAAGTGAAACGTCCGCCTAGGTCTACTTCCAACACTTTCATTCACACTCACCTTATACACTTTTTTCGTCAATCGTTCCTCATTCATTCTCTTGACATGGCCAAACCATCTCAGCATACCGTTCTCAATTTTTGTCACTACATCTTCTTTCAGACCACAACGTTTCCTTATCTCACTATTTCTTATCCTATCACTCAGTTTAACTCCTATCATACTTCTTAACGCTCTCATCTCAACTGCATTTATTCTGCTTTCATGTTTCTTCTGCCATACCCAACTTTCACTTCCGTACATGAGTGTCGGAACCAACACCCCCTCATGCACAGCCAAACGAGCCTTGTTAGACACCTTCCGACTATTCATAAAGGAGTGCAAAGCTCCATTCACCATGTTTCCTGCATTCACTCTTCTTTCAATATCACTTTCACACTTTCTATCTCTTGTAAACTTTGATCCCAGATACACAAACTCATTCACCTGTTCAATTTGTTCATCTCCAATCATGATATTGCACTCTGTCACTGCCTCATCTCTTTCAAACACCATCACTTTCGTCTTTACATTCATATTCATTCTCTTTCTAACAAAAGCTCCACTAATAGCAGTTACCATCTCCTGCAACTCCTCGGCCGAAGACGCAAGTAATACTTGGTCATCAGCATAGAGAAAACATTTGACGCGTAACTCATTCATTCTCAACCCAAATTCATTCTCTTTTAAATCTGTCAAGCAACTGTTCATGAACAGATTAAACAGCCACGGTGACGCTACATATCCCTGTCTAACACCTTATTCGATATTAAACCATTACGTGTATGCGCCGTTTATGCTACACTGAATGGTTTAATATCGAAAAAAAAATATCAGTTTTTATCAAAGAGCGGCCACGTCCTCTCAAGTCACATGATCATCACTAAACCAGCGGAAGCAATGAGCTTTAAACGCCTTTTGAAGTCTAAGGAAATGTATTTTTTCTTTTTAGTCGATATTAGGCCTCTGCCTCGAATCTTGCGGGCAGCGGGGCGGCGGCGGCGGCGGCGCGGGAGCAGCAGGATCTTATGCGTAAAATCAAATGGACCGGTTTTCGAAAACAGCGGCGCGACAGGAATCGTACAAAATCCGTCAATGCGGAATGCATTATTCAGTGACACACAATAATTTAAGTTTACTCATAAAATGTAAAGTTGTAAATAAAGTGTTAAATAATCGATTCTAATCTAGTAACAACGGCCGGTGTCTCTTTAAAGTAATAGGTTACAACTTTTATTTAAAAAAAAACCTTGGGACATATGCACATTCCTTGGTTGGGCCTGTTGTACAATATTAACATAACATTGATTAGAACATCTGACTTCACTCGAAGAGATTACAAAGTTTTGGGAGAATATACTACTGTTTTGTACTAGCAATTCACTGCGGCTACGCCCGCTATTATTTTTTGTCCACCCCTCTTAACCCCATTAGGAGTGGAATTTTCAAAAACCCTCTCTTAGTGGGTGCTTACATCATAAGAAGAACCTACTACCCAAATTTCAGCGTTCTAGTTCCAGCGGTTTGGCCTGTGTGTTGATGAATCAGTCAGTAAGTCAGTCAGGACAAGTAATTTTATAAGTATAGATTCTTAGATGAATTATATCTATGTCTTACACTCGCTTTACGTCAGTCTCGTTGTTCTAGTGTGCGTGCATAATGATACCAGTTGTTTAAGAAATTACAATTAAAAAGGGGAGAAATTTATGGTGTAGAAAATATAATTTTAATAAAAATAGTGCAATGGTTATATCAGGGTTACGCGGAACGATAATAATCTAGGAAAAAAAATCATACATTATGTAAATGTTGTTTATATGTATATGTATAATGAGTCCTTTTGGCTTAGTACTACAATTCTATATAATCCTGTAAATTTACGGTGAGGGATTATCTACCAAAACAAAACAAACTAATGTTATGTATTCTTTAATTATAGTTGTGAAAATTATATACATCATTATTATTATATACATAAAAATATATAAATTAAAAACCTGACATGTGTGAACGAACTGTTAAAATGACCATGCGCCACTATCAGAGCCTAATCTGTCTACTAACTACTTGTCAAGCTACTGCCTACTCAGAGAGATACGATGCCACATACAGACAGACAGACATAGGTGGCAAACTTATAACACCCCTCGGGGGATAAAAAAGGCATTACACACAAAACTTCATTTATTTATTAGGGGAATCTTGAGTTCATAAACTGGCAACACCACACGGTTGATAAAAAATGGCAGCTACAATTTAATTTATTTACGTAATATTTTAGTGGCCTTATTTATGCGTAAAAATACACAATAATATAATTTACCGGTGATACGTTACTATTTTCGTTGTTTTTAATCGGTCATTGTAATTTCTGCACACTTTTATTGCAGAACTCGTCATTCTTTACAACTTAATTTGTTTAGCGAATAGTACGTTCCCAGTGACGGCACGACTGACACTGAGCGGCGGGAATTGATTGGTTTAGGGGCTAACAGTTAGCCGCTATTTTTTTCGACGCGCTTGCGGGTTTCTTCACTCTATCGAGACATATAATTCATCTAAGTATAGATTATTGCTTGTTCGTTATTGAAATTATAATATGTTCACCAAAGAAAACGTGCGATAGCGAAGATTTTGCTATTAAGTTGCATCTTTATCAAGTATAGAACGTGGTTTACACTGAAAGTTTTTCGTTAACAAAATACATGTAAAGTATATCTTACTTTACTGCTTTTCGAAGTATTCTCCATTCCATTTTGAAAAGTGTTTCATTCGGTCAAACCATTTTTGAAAACACGAGGACCATTGGTCTAAGGACATGTTTTTCACGTGGTAGTTGAAAGCTATCACGGCCTCCGGCCCTGTAAATGTCGTACCTACCTCTCATCAAATCTTGAATTTTTGGGAAAATAAAGGAATCGCATGGTGCCAGGTCCGGACACAGATTAATAAAGAACAGATACTTCACTCTGAAGAAAATTACCAATACCTACTGATATAATAGCCTACTCTGTCGCGTTAGCAACCGCTGCATGCTAAAATGTGCCTAAATGCTCAAGCGTACAATTGTGATTGCTTCGCACCGCGCGATCCCACAACAATCGCAGGGCTGCCTCTTCGATAAAATTAAATTAACATAAATAACTATTTGTGTCTATTTTATTGAGAACTGTGAATACGTTCTGACTATAGGTGGTAGTTTAAAATTGTATCGTTTATTATAATAGATCCAACCGTTTATTTTCTTTTTGACAGCACCAATAGAGCGTAACTGCGTCATGTTACGCAAAAGTTCACTTTTAAATGCGAGGTTTTAAAAATATGACAACTGCCTAAGTTTGCTCCTTGATCCCTTGATGATTGTATAATAATCATCTTTGACAAATTGAGTCCATAAGTGCAGTAGTTTTTTTATAAATTACATAAAATAACAAACGTTTTTAAAAATTTACGTTCTATGGCTATCAACATAGTGATGTTACGATTGAGATATCGATATTGTTTATTAACTATTTTTACACGGGTATAATTGTAGCATTCTAATGTAGTATAAATATAAATTGGTATGAAATGATATTAAACAATTATTGTGACTTACTTTTATTTATTTATTAATCAAAATCAGATTCATCGTCGCTGTCACTCGAGCTATCGCCGACATTTATAATTAATTGTTGATTCATATTATCTATCGCCACGTGTTTATCCCAATCTGCCATTATAGTTTCTTGTGTTTTTTGAATTACATTTTTCCAGTTTTCCGCAGTTACTTCCACACATGCATTTTTTAATAAATCAAGCATTTTGTTTACCGTGAATGGGGGTTTTGTGTTATTTCGAGCGGCGTGTCCTTTTACTTGAGCCCATATTAATTCAATGGCATTGTATTGACAATGATAGGATGGAAGTCTAAGAACCCAATGACCATGTTCTGCAGCTATTTCGTCGATCTTTGACGGGCCTGTTGGTCTAGTGGTTAGACACCCTGGCTTCTACCCAATAGGTCGTGGGTTCGATTCCCGTCAAGTGTCTGGGTGTTATTTATCTATTTAAGTAATGTATTTACAAAAAAAAAATGTGTATTAGTATCAGTTATCTGGTTTCCATAGTACAGGCTCTGCCTAGTTTGGGATCGGATGACCGTGTGTGTAATTGGCTGCAAATAAATGTTTTATCTATCTATCTATCTATCTAATTGTCCCAGAATATTATTATTATTATTATCACATATCGTTTTGGGAAGTGTTTTTTTTGTTCGTAATATATTTAGTAATTGTACTTTTAGTAAGGAGTTATCAACATTTTCGCCATGTCGTTGAAGCCAGTCAATGATTACTTGTTTTTTGCGGCCAGGGTCGGCATTTTATCAATTTGGCGTGAGTTATCAATGTGGCGTGGATGCGTTATCCATAATAATGACTGACGGTTCTTCCAATGATGGCACCATTTCCTTAAAACCAACCTTAACTTAAAATAAACCAACTTTCGTAAACCTCAGAATTCATTTCTTCGTGGTACTCAACTGTTTTTTTGGATTTAAAGGCCAACAAAGCATCTGGCATGAATCCTTTCATAGACCCTGCATGGCAAATGATTAGGCGTTCTCCTTTTCCCATCGGCACTGAGCTAGTGGAAGCAGCGGTGTCATCAGTCCAGTTCTTAGACACTGTGTGGTTCGCATTCAGCCAAGTTTCGTCAGTGAAAACATCATTTGACCAATCTGCAATTTTTTTTTCTTCGCTCAAATATTCACAACGAGCGAAAGCTACGTCGCGACGCTCCATCAATATTTTGCGTTTGTCCGATTTTTTATAAGTAAATACAATTTCTTTCAAAACCTTTGCCAATGACGATTTTTGGCCTCGGAACAAATCACATTCACGCAAAGAAGCAACAAGTTTTTTAAGTGTTGGAACTTCTTTACGTAAGTAATAGTTATATATATGACGGCGTATAGCGTCTGCGTCAAAGTTGTCAACCGATGTCACACGACGTGGTTGGCGTTTTTTCTTCGGCGTACGAAGCTTATTCTCCTGCATGCCGGTTGTTCCGTAGGCTTCGGTAGTAATTTTTGTAACCGTAGGTGCACTAATACCTAACGCGGCCGCAACGCGCTCTCGCACTTGCGACAATGGTAAAAGCGAGCCGCCATGCGGGCTTGATCACCATTTCTCTCGTCTGTCCTTTCAGCACTGATCCTTTCGGCATTTTATAGTTCGAATATAAAACAATACAAAACTCAGCAAACAATGACTAGCACGGGCGTCTTGTTGCGAGTGACAGATGACAGTGACAAACACAAAATGGCGGTGGACCATTGAGTGTTGCTACCTTGAAAAAATACTACTGCTTACCCATAGACAAAAAGTAATAGAACGTTTTAAAAACCCCGCTCTAATATTTAGGAAGATTATTATTACGTGTCAATGTAACAAAAGTGATAATAGAATGACGTTCTACTACTTACTAACGCCATTCCTACGACTGTTCTCTTTCCGCACAGACTCGATAGAAAAATGAATCAATATGGTGTCCACTTGGTCACAACACTATAACTGTCAAATTAGATCTGTCAATTACAAAATAAACGGTTGGATCTATTATAGTAGTTTATTCAACAAGGGGACAAAGTGTATGTCGCGGGCGTGAAATTGAATCGCGAGCATAACGAAGAATTCGAGTAACAGCGAGGCAATAAAACATAAATACTGCTAGAAGTAAAATAATATCAACATAGCTATTTGCAGCGATTTCCTTTCCTAACCCAGTGTTCTACTGGGTTCTGCTCGTCGCGCCTGGTTCGATTTTCAAATATTTTTTTCGTGCAAGACTGCTTATGGTGTGTGTAAAAGTGGTAAAAGTGTTAATAGGACATTCGAAATTCAAATCACATTATTACCCAAGGGAGTTTATTACAAAATTATTACCCAGCTACACTATCTATACTATATTATAAAGAGGTAGGCCTTTTTTGCGTGACTGACTCAACACCGCAGAGCCGAAACTATCAAAGCTAGGACTACAAAATTTGGACAGGGGGTTCATTTTATGGCTTAGCCAATCAATAAGAAAGGATTTTTGGAAATTCGAACTCTAAGGGTGTGAAATAGGGGTTGAAAGTTTGTATGGGAAGGGTGTAAAACATTGTCTTTTAACATGAAATTTTGTACTTAGACTCTTTATCGAAAACAATAAAACACGTGTATCAGAATTTTTCATAATTCGTCAGTTAAGGGTGTAATATGTACTAAAAGAGGTACGCCTTTTTCGCGTGACTGACTCATCAACGCAGAGCTGAAACTACGGAAGCTAAGACTACAAAATTTGAACAGGAGGTCCATTTTATAGCCTAGAGAACCAATATGAAATGATTTTTGGAAAATCGAACTCTAAGTGTGTAAAATAAGGTTAAAAGTTTGTATGGGGTGGGTGTAAAACCATTGTATTTTGACTTGAATTTGTGTACTTAGACTCTTTACTAAAAATAATCAAACACGTGTATCAGCATTTATCATAATTCGTTAGTTAAGGGTGTAAATAAAGTTATATTATAAAGAGGTGGGCCTGTGTCGCGTGGGTGACTCCACAGCGCAGAGACGAAACTGCCAAAGCTAGGACTACAAAATTTGGACAGGAGGTTCATTTTATGGATTTACCAATCAATAAGAAAGGATTTTTGGAAATTCGAACTCTAAGGGTGTGAAATAGGGGTTGAGAGTTTGTATGGGATGGCTGTAAAAACAATGTCTTTTGACTTGAAATAAAAATAATAAGACACGTGTATCAGCGTTTTTCAAAATTCGTTAGTTAAGGTTGTAAAATAGAGGATGAAAGTTTGTATGGGATGGGTGTAAAAACATTGTCTTTTGGCAAAAATGTTATAATTAGACTCTTTAATAAAAATAATAAGATACGTGTATCAGCGTTTTTCAGAATTCGTCAGTTATGTGTGTAAAATAGGGAATGAAAGTATGTGTATTAAACAACATTTTGTAGGTCCTACCTGTCTATTGACCTGCAATTTAGCACGCATACTATTTCTGTTTTTATGAAAATTCATCACTTAAGGCTTTAAAATAAGAATGCGAACAGTAAGGGATATAAAATAATTGATACGGTTGTGGTGGATACGCGTGGTGACATGGAAGGCATAATACATTAGAATTTTTTAAACCAATTACAGTTTTTGAATTTATCAATACGTCAAGAATTCCACCTCATAGCCTCAAAATATAGGTAAGGTATCCAAATATTATAATTAGATGAATAATTTTAATCCCCTTAACATGTGAATGTGTGCAATGGAGTAAGATTACAGTTTAGATTATAAAATTAATATTATCGAAACCATTATCCTCATTGGATCAGCTTGGTCAAACTATGCACATTTCTCGCATCCCTTTAATGCCTATAGACAGACCTTCAGCGGCAGCAATTTCCGTTGAAAATTCTCATGTTATTACTATACTATAAATATATAACTATAGTATATACTATATACATACTATACTATATAACCTAAACGGATTTCAAGATCAAACCATAAAATATTTTGTTAGAGTCAATCTACGAGAAGAATGTTTTCCCATGGATAGTTCTAAATGGTTGGTCTCTATAGAGCAGGACATGCTAAAAACCAATACATCTTGATGAACACTAATTGGAATATAAAAAGTCGTGTACCTATTCAGTAATTTTACTTTAATGATTTTATTCCATCTTCATGTACAAAAACTATAGTCTAAGTTGATTTAATTCAAATTTTGGACTACGATTATAGAATAATTTTATGACAGTAGTACTTAGGTTTCTGAAATAGCAACAGCTCAGTGGGCAAGCGCTTGCCTTGGAAACAAGTTGTGCTGGTTCGAACCCCGGATCCTCAAACCTCGGATTTCTTAATTTTTTTTTTTTATTTTTTTTTTTATTTTTTTTTTGGGAATGATAGACGCTGTTAACCGCAGATGGCTATTGCAACTTCACCGGACAATAGGAGGCGAGCGCTTGAAGCGCTCTAGCCTTTACGGCAGAAGTAGCGACGAGCACAAGGGCACCTCAGGGAGGCACGGCCTCGGCTTGGGCTGTCGCTTAAGAGAGGGCTGAGTTTACCACCGGTTCACAACGCGCCCCCACTGAGAAGAACCGGCAAGAAACTCAGTGGGGTGATGCACGTCGTTGCGGTCGCATACGTACGACCCTTCGGCCTCGCCGGCGAGACCGGTGTCTGATAGCTAGTGTAGCATACGGTTGTCGGGGAGGGGTCGGCGCATCCCGGTCCAATAGGACCGTCATGGGGTCAGGAGGGTCGAGCAGTACGTGCCGTGGTCTGCGGCACGAGTCAGAAGGACTAGCGGCGTAATCGGCGGCGGCGCGGATTAAACTGTTCGCGTGACGGGACGCGGATTCAAAGTAGCGTTTCGACGCTTCTTCGAGGAACTTACGAAGGGGATCTAATTTGAAATCGGAATGCAGATCTACGTTCCGCATGTACCACGGGGCACCGACGGCGCGACGGAGGAAACGATTCTGGGCGTCTACTCGCAAAAACGATTATCGATACATCGTGACATTTGTCGTGTCGAATCCTACTCCGAGTTACATCGTTTTCTATGTCGTAACGACGAATGAACGAACGATACATTATTCGACATTATCGTCCATAACCTACTCTTAGTCGCAAAGTCTCTTATCGAATATTCGAATTTGGCAACGACCTAAACGTGATTTTTACGATAATCTTGACGATAGCTCATTAGGTGTCGTTGGCGATATCGTTTTAGTTTTTACCTTTGATTTTCTTTATTTTTTGATATTTTTTATTTATCTTTTAGTTCACAAAAGGTACCGGACCGGATAAAAATATGTATTTCTTTTATTTTTTATGATTATTTAAATTGGTGATAAGCAGAAGGATCACCTGATGGTAAGCCACATGCCGTCCTTTAGATTGCTGCATTTCGTAAAGAGTTTAATTTAATTAAAATAACTAAATTAAGTTAAATTAAAATAATAATAAAAAAGATTAATGAAATAATTAATTAAAATAAACCGCGATAAAATCCGTAAAAGTTGTTTGATTTCAATAATTAATTAAATAAAAATTAAATAAATTAATAGTAATATTAATTTATTTCATTTTTAAACTAAATTAATATTACTATTAATTTAATTTATAAATTATTATTAGTTATTTTATTTATAAATCATTTAATTCTAACTGCGAGGCCATAACTTTGTACTTAATATTTATTTCATTCGCTCCGAACATCGTATATCAAATAAATATTTACTCTACCGCAACGATAATCGACGAGAAATTCGAACAATTGTTAGAGTAGGGCAGGTGCGATACATTCGGAGACGTATCGTTTCGTTTCGAATGTATCGTTGTCGATTTTGCGAGTAGGCCCCCAGGATAACCTGGAGGCTATCGATACGGGTGCGGGCGGCGTGTGCGAAAACTACACTCGCGTAAGTCATGATAGGGCGAATGCAAGGTTTGTATAATGTCAACTTATTTCTAAGCGACATTTTACTCCGCTTGCAGAGAAGGGGATACAGGCGACCTAATACGAAAGCCGCTCGATTGCGGACGGACCTAATGTGCGGGCCGAAAGTCATGGGAGTCCAAGGTGACTCCGAGGTACTTAACCTTCCTAGTCCAAGGGATAGGGCGATTGAATAGGGATATTGGGACTAGTCGTCTGTTAGGCCGAAGGCTCCGCGCGGAGAACATATTGGCGGGTCCCCGGGAGAAGACCACCGCGGCACTCTTCTCCGGGTTCACCTCTATGCGCCACGTACGGAACCATTGACCCAGGGCGTCGACTGCGGCTTGACGAGCACGCGTCAAATAGGACATGTTCCTATGGGAATAATAGAGAGCGGTGTCATCCGCGTAAAGGGCGAGTTGGACTCTGCTCGAACGAGGAATGTCGTTCGTGAACAGGCTGAACAAGAGGGGAGAGAGCACGGAGCCCTGAGGGACTCCGGCCTGCATAGGATGGGGTGAAGAAAACGTACCTTCGACCCGGTATCGAAAGGTACGATTCGAGAGAAAGTCTCGTATGATGAGTACGAGCCTATCGGGGATTCCTAACTGGAAGAGCTTGTACATCAAGCCGTTGTGCCAGACCTTGTCGAAGGCCTTGGCAACATCGAAGAATAGGGCGCCTGTGTAGACGGGCTTGGGCTGGTTGAGCCCGGTCAGGATGTGCTCCGTGAGGCGGTGCACCTGGTGGACGCAAGAGTGTCTGGTTCGAAAGCCAAACTGCTCGTCAATAAGGATATTATTAGAACTGACAAAGTCTTTGAGTCTCGCTAATAGCAAGCTAGCTCATAGAGTTTGCCGAGAGACTTGAGAAGACTGATAGGCCGGTAGCTCGCAGGGCTGCTGCGAGGCTTACCCGGCTTAGGGATACCTTTGTTACCAGCTTCCGGTGAAGAAAAACATCGTGAGGAAACCTGCATGTCTGAGAAAGTAGCTTTCGAATGACGTGTGAAGTCATCCAACCCGCACTTGGCCAGCGTGGTGGACTATGGCCTAAGCTTCTACATTTTTAGACGAGGCTCGTGTCCAACAGTGGGACAAAAACAAGGGATGGTAAAGAAAATAGGTTTCTATGGAGTAACCTAAAGTTTCTTGAACGCTCTATAGTTTGTGTGTGCCACCTTTCGGCAAGTTGTATATTTTTTTTTTTGGATAGTTTCTCCTAAGAGGCAAAATAGAGAAGGAAAGTTTGCAATTTGTCAATTTTACGTGAAACTTAGCTAATACTTTTGGTTAATACTCTTCAACAAATTATTTACAACGCGTTATTTAAAATTCAATTTATAAGGGTGTTAAAAGAAATCCAAAAATGTTGTAGTTATGGCAAAATTGCTAGGGGAAATTTTATTCTACGAAAATCTACTGTAGGTAAGGTAATGTATTATTCTTTAAACATATTATAATCTAAACATAACATTTTGCCACCCGTGCGAAGCCGGGGCGGGCCGCTAGTAGGGATATAAAGAGGTACTTTATGTCATGTTTATATGACACATAATGGAGCATTATCGAGCAGGTGGTGTGAAAAATATTTTGTTTATTAATTGGTGCTGACTGCAATAAATCTAAAACATAATTATAGAGGTCATGGAAAAATTTTAGGTGTTTATCCTCTTTTTACTTGATTTGCACCCATCTACTGCACATAAGGCACCAGACGGCATCGTAGGTACGCGTACAAACGAATGGAACGAATATAAATTTATTATTAAAAAAACGACTTCAACAGACACCACACTAAAAAGTGAAAAATAACTTAACCACCTTTTTTGAAGTCGGCTAAAAATTGAACAACGCGCATGGCGCTTCGCTTGCGAAAACCGCACTGAATTTGATCCGCAAACGGCCCGTGACCGCTTGGCCGGGCGGGTAGGTAATTATAGAGCGTAAGTACATGGAGTGACTTAGGCCTGGCGCAGTGTGCGCCGAAGCATTGTCATGATGCAATATGTGACTACTTGGTCGCTTTTCCCTAACTTTTTCAAAGACATGGTCAAACAGATGGTGGTGTTCTCAGCATTAGCTGGCTTTTGGTCTTTAGGTGGGATTGTGTGAACAGGACCCGTCCGCGAGAAAGAAAACGCAAGTCATTTTTTTGCCTATGTTTTTCGCCTGCCTCAATTTTGTTGGTTTGCTTTCACCTTCGATCACCCATACAGAAGACTGTTGTTTTCTTTCCACATATCCATGTTTCATCTCCTGGCAAAATGTCATACACAGCATTTGAACGTCCGTGATCGACCGATCGCCACGAGTCCGTTTTTGTTCTGGAAGAGTTCATGAGGAATCCAGCGGCAACAAAGTTTTCTAACTTATGTTGATGTAAGATTTTTTGAATTTGGCCCATATCAATCCCCAAATGTCCTCGAATCTCCTCATAGGTGATACGACAGTAGCCACATTTTCCTCAGTGGCCGCAGCTGAGAGCCGACCATAGGGCTCCCACACATAACTGCGAATTCGCATCGCATCGCAAATATCTGCGAGAAACAAATGCATTTTCAATACAAAAATTCATCATAGAGGAAAACACGGCGACGATCAAATTCTGCGTACCAACGCCTTGCAGTGCTCAAATGAGGCATTTTGAAGACGAGCAGTGCAGTCTTGCGGAGTTAATGAACTATAACAATCATAAAAAATGCCGGTCAAGTGCGAGTCGGACTCGCGCACCGAGGGTTCCATACCATCCTTGAACGTACTCGTATTAAAGTTATTTTACAATTAATTTAACATCTCAGATAGCAAAAGAACCAAACCGCTAAAATAAGTTTGTCGAGGTTTGTAGGATTACTTACTAAAAAGCTACTATTTAGAATAATCGTTTTATTTTTCCTGTAATTTATATATAGACATGTATTACCCATAATTATTTCAGATTTTTCCCTGCACAAATTTCGGAGATAAGTGGGGAGCTGACATTTTTGATTTTAAGCTGATGAAATTACTAGACACAAAGATTTAAAATCTAATGTCTTGAGGGCCGGCAACGCGCTAGTTATTCTTCTATCGTTGCTATCATCTATAGGTTGCGGTGATTGCTTACCATTAGGCGGGCCGTATGCTTGCTTGCCACCTTGGTCGTATAAAATCAATAGCTACATAACAAAAACAAAAATGAAAATCAGCTTTCAAATGTGTAAACAAACATATGATCCCCCACTCGATATAGTAGTCTCACTTTGATATTTTGAGACCCCATTTCAGCCCCTATTAAAAAAAAATTGTGTTATTGTTTGTTTTTCAAAATAAATATTTGTTAAGGTTGCTAGGCAATAAAAGTGTTTGGAAGATGGTTCTTGTAATTTGACTTTCAATATAGAACAGAATTATTACGGTATGTACTTTGTACTTTAACAATTTTTTTAACGTAACTGTACTACAAGTATAAATTTAGTTTTTTAAAGAACCACCGACATAGGTAAACGAACTCTTAAAATGACTTTCCTGTGCTATTATCAGACCCCAGTATCTGTCAAATTACTCGTCAAGATTTAACCATGCACTTATAATTCAGTGGGTCCTACATATAAAGGAGCCAAATTCCTGTTGCCACCTTCCTGCTTGCTCCTATCACCAGACTCTGATCAACGTTTTTCTACCTACTGCTCGCAGCAACCTATCCAACGAATCAAAATTCGGTGGGTCTACGTTTATTAGTGCAGAGATCCCATGACCACCTTCCTGCTCTATCATCAGACCCTGATCGCCAGTTTTCTAGCAACTACTCGTCAAGACCTATCCAACGAGTCTAAACTCGATGGGTCTACGTTTATTTGGGCCGAGATCCTGTTACCACCTTCTTCCTGGAGACCCTGGTGAAGGTTACCATTTTATTTAGTATCATCGGATTTACATATGTTTTTTTTATAATAAATAGGTTTGCGCTTGACCACAATCTCACATGATGGTAAGTGAAGATGTGGTCTAGGATGGACCGCGCTTACCCATAGGATGCCTGTTCACTCTAGACTTGAATACACCCAAGTTATATTTATCAGGGAAAACGTTGTCCGGGAGGGTATTCCACAGCTTGGCCGAGCGCATGAGAAAAGAAGAAGCGAAACGCTTAGTGCGGCAAGTTGGATATGTTCTAAATTTCAGATCATTCAGACTAATAGAAGTAATGAAAAATGTCTATTGTACCTATATCAAATCCCTACCTCGACTCGGATAAGAGCTGATGGTCTTGAATCGGCTAGACCGATTTTCATGAAACAGCTAAGAACCATCTCGCTTAAACTAGTATTCAAATAAATAAAAAAATCTCATTCAAATCCGTTCACTGGTTGAACCGCTACGATGCCACAGACAGACATAAATCCAAAGTCAAACAGACAGACAGACTTCCGGAAATAGGCGTCAAACTTATAACTCCTCTCGTTTTTGGTCGGGGGTTAATACTGAGGGTTAATAATAGGCGTTCCGCGAACGATAGATTTGAATTTCAATAATTTGGCGAGTTGCGATGTAACTGTGGCAAAAATAAACAAGGCTCTATGATGTAATTACCTTTGCCTGTCTTTCGGCGAGGTTAAAAATAAATAGACCATATTATGTTCACAGAATATGTTAACGATTTTTTTTGTAGTATGCCAGACAGGTTATTTATAAAAAGTTAAGTTTTATTGTTGTCCGTATTTTTAAAGTTGTTTAAGTGATGTTGAGATAAACTATCTTGTCAGCATAGTGATTTTATCCCAATTGGTTGTTGATCGTAGTATCTCTTAGTACTTAGGTTGTTATAGATTGTTTGTTAATGAAGTTATATTAAAGTGCAAGGATTTCGTGAAGTGTAATTATACTTTAAAAACCGGTCAAGTGCTAGTCGGACTCCCGCACCGAAGATTTTATATCATATTTGGACGTATTAAAGTTATTTTACTATTGTCTAACGCCTCAGATAGCAAAAAAACCAAACCGCAAAACTAAGTTTGTTTGTCGAGGTTTTTTTAGGATTACTAAAAAACTGTACTATTTAGAAAAATCATTTTATTTTTCCTGTAAAATATAGACAGACATGTATTACCCATAATTATTTCAGATTTTTCCCTCCACAAACTTCGGAGATAAGGGGGGGAACGGTATTTTTTTTGACATTTTTGATTATCAGCCAAAAACTGCGCGACTTAAACCAAAATAAAAATCTGTTTTGAGATGTGCATATGAAGCCCTTTCATATGATACCCCTCTCAATATAGTAGTCTCACTTTGAAATTTTAATGACCCATTTCGACCCCTAATATAAAAAAAGTTAAAGAAAAAATATTTTTTTTTTCGTTTGCGATGGGGTTGGGTAATTAAGATCTAAAACTATTCCAAGTTTCAAATTGATAGCATCAGTGGTTCCTGAAATATATAGGTTTGTGACAGACAGACAGACAGACGAAGTCAGACCATAAGGGTTCCTTTTTTACCTTTTAGGTATGGAACCCTAAAAATTATCGCCCTATAATCTTTTTGCGGTAATTCTATTTTTGCTACGGACGACGAACTTCAACTTGTGATAAATAAATTCATAGTTAAAATTAAAATAAAATACCGGTCAAGTGTGAGTCGGACTCGCGCACCGAGGGTTCCATACCATCCTTGGACGTATTAAAGTTTTTAATGTAACACCTCAGATAGCAACAAAACTAAGTTTTTTTTATGTCGACTTTTTTTTAAGATCACTAAAAATCAAATAAAAAAAAGATCACTAATGTACAGTACATTACTACAACAAAATAGCTTTAACTTGTATTTAACCATGAAAAACTACCTGCATGCAGTTGCAATGAGTTCTTTGTCATAAAATGAATTTACTTGTATTATTTTTAACCGACTTCAAAAAAGGAGGTTCTGTATTCGACGCGTATGTATGTAATATTAATAAAAATGCGTAATATTCATATATGTTAGTCTATGTGGGCTTCTAAACGAATTTTCCAAATTTCACGAGTGTATGTATGTATGTATGTATGTATGTATGTATGTATGTATGTATGTAGGTTTGTCCGCGGATTTCTCAGAAACTACAAGTCCGATTTCGAAAATTCTTTTTGCAATAGTTAGAGTATCTTTCAACTTAGGGTAGAGTACAAATTTCATCAAAATCGGTCCAGTAGTTTAAGAGATATAAACTTTTTATGTTTTCAGTAAGTTACTGTAATGTAGACGTTCGAGTTGCGTGATAGTGCTGATACCTATCTTGGTAAAATAAGTCACTAAAAAGTGTTAAATAAACTATTTAAAAAAAAATAAAAACCGACTTCAAAGTAAATTATCTAAAAAGCATTAAATAACGAAAATATTATTGAAGTTGGTGCAGAATATACACAGCAGGTACGCTAACACCAACTTCAATAATATTTTCGTTATTTAATGCTTTTTAGATAATTTACTTTGAAGTCGGTTTTTATTTTTTTTTAAATAGTTTTTAACTGATTGTTTGTGGCTACCTTCATTATAATAATTATATTGTTCATTGAAATCATCGATATATTATGATGATTGATGATTCCACTTCTTTTTTAACCGACTTCAAAAAAGGAGGTTCTGTATTCGACGCGTATGTATGTAATATTAATAGAAATGCGTAATATTCATATATGTTAGTCTATGTGGGCTTCTAAACAAATTTACCAAATTTCACGAGTGTATGTATGTATTTATGTATGTAGGTTTGTCCGCGGATTTCTCAGAAACTACAAGTCCGATTTCGAAAATTCTTTTTGCAATAGTTAGAGTATTTTTCAACTTAGGGTAGAGTACAAGTTTCATCAAAATCGGTCCAGTAGTTTAAGAGATATAAACTTTTTATGTTTTCAGTAAGTTACTGTAATGTAGACGTTCGAGTTGCGTGATAGTGCTGATACCTATCTTGGTAAAATAAGTCACTAAAAAGTGTTAAATAAACTATTAAAAAAAAACCGACTTCAAAGTAAATTATCTAAAAAGCATAAAATAACGAAAATATTATTGAAGTTGGTGCAGAATATACACAGCAGGTACGCTAACACCAACTTCAATAATATTTTCGTTATTTTATGCTCTTTAGATAATTTACTTTGAAGTCGGTTTTTTTTTTTTTAATAGTTTATTCGTACTGTTAATAGCAATAAGAAATTATGTAGATATTAAACATAGACTAACATAGATGATGACGACGGATGCACGGTTAAATTCCAATGAGTTTATGTTACATTCAGTATGCATAATAGTACCCAATTACTTTTAATAATAAATAAATACAAAAAGCACTTTCCCTTAGGAACCCGTTGCGGTCTCCGGGCCTCTTACTATCACTACCACATACTTCTGTCTCTCTACCGTTTCGTTACAAGTGAGTTCTTAGTTCAATTTCTTCTACGCTATTGTTTTCACCCAATAAAGCAGTCCAACCGTCACTAATGGATTCAGAACTCTTGATCGCCTATTGTAAAGTCGACGCCTCATAATATTGCTAATATTGATAAAGCATCAGCTGTAACAATATAGACCACTAAGCCTCGATGAAATAATTAAATTGCAATCAGCTTTAGGTAACCAGAAAACTATAATAGTTACTGGATTAATCACGTCGGTCGCAACCACCCACTCCGACCCGATGCAGCCAATAAATTGACCTGCCAGCATCCACTATAAGGCTATAAAGCCATTATTCCGGTGGTATAAAGGCGTTATTAGCTTGACAGTTGTAGGGGTAGTATTGCACAATAATATTTTATAGAGAACAGTTGTGTGTTGGGAACGTTTAGCTGTGATAATAACCTCGTCATATTTTCAGTATCCTGAATAAAATGCGAGGATTTTTTATTCCAAACTAACTTACCCGCGCAGCTCCGCCCGTGTTGTTTTATGTTTTTAGATGTCCACATATACTTACATTATGTGAATATTACACATTCTTAATAGTATTTGATACAACAACGTCAACTACATTACCTCCTTTTTTGAAACGGTCGCCCATCTATTTAATGACCTTACCTAACGTTGCTTTACCTAGCGGTATAAAATACACTTTACGACCTATTCTCATAACTTCCAAATTTACATAAAAATAATCATAAAAATCAGTCAAGCCGTTTCGGAGGAGTGCGAGCACAAACACCGTGACACGAGTTTTTATATGTATACCTACTGTTATGCCGTGAAATTAAGAAGACTAGTGGGCCAATATTCAAATGGTGTTGTTAACAGAAGATAGAAATAATATGGCATTACATACATACTCAGCCAGAATACGTCCACTGTTGAACATACGCCTATTTCTTAAGGCTATTGCCATAGTCCCCACACTTCTCAGGTGTCTTGGGGATCGCAATATGCGCAGAGATGGATATTAAACAGAATACATAGCAGTGTCAGCAGGTTCTGGTTTTGATGAAATTCTTGCGCGAACACTCCAAGGATAATTATGCTAATGACTGGGAAAATTACTTGGCTAATGTTACTTAATGAACTTCACAACCTAATCTGCCGTCTGTATGTGCCTGGTAACTACATTGCGCACAGTCGCAACCGCCGGCACAGATTGTTTGCACCGCCTATGTGTCATACTGTTGCCAGAGCAAATTCCCCGGTGTGTCGTACTCTTGAGGTCTTCAATGCCCTCTTGATTGCCTACCCTGAATGTGATGTGTTTGCTGATGAATGGAAGAAAATTATCCGAGTGTGTCTGGCGTTCTGTGAGAGAAAATATGCGAGGTTGTCCACTGTTCTGTGTTAGTTTTAAATCTAATTTAGCTAAATAAGTATTTATTTATAACTGTATATTTATGAAATTATGTTAATTAATGTAACTGGTTTAAATATCGTTTTAATTAACAATAAACAATTAAACAATTAATACCTAATTTATATATGGAGGCGAGCGGCACTGCAATGCGTCAAACATGGGCACGCTTGTCGCTTACCATGCTGCAAACATCTCGTAGGTACCGTCACTAAGCTAATAGTATATTATGATACAAGTGAGCTAAGTTGCTCATTACACACTAGGCTGTGGTATTCAGCCCGAGCCGCAGGCGAGGGCGTAATTCAGACAAGTGTGTAATGAGCAGAGCTCACAAATTTCATACGACGTTTTTCAATACATTTGCAAGGAAAAAACAAAATAACTTACCACCCAGCTACAAATACGATAAAAACAGAATATGAAAATTATATTATTAAGTATGGCGCGCGCGTTTTTTTCTCACGCCCCCGGTGAGTGAACATACAGCCTACTTCAAAATTATAATTTTAAGTGATAAAATGCAAATATTTTATAAATAATTTGATAATAATAAACGTTAATCGTTTAACGTTTGTTTGACTTAATTAAGCTCGAACACATTTATTTATTCCAAAAATGTATATGGATTTTCAGCGGCACAAACCCTCTTGGTTTTTTTTAATTGTATTACCCGGTTAAATTAAGAACGCTCTGTTTACTCGGATACAACTTGCAGTAAGGTACTAATTTAACTTTGTAGGGATAATTCTATTACGCACTAGTGCGTAATGTCATCATTACGCACGCGTGTTTTATAGCTCACTGTACTTTATGGTCTGACCTCGTCTGTCTGTCTGTTTGTCTGTCTGTCTGCCACACCTATATATTTCAGGAACCAATGATGCTATCGATTTAAAACTTAGAATTAGTTTTGAATCATACTTATACAACCACATCGCAAATGAAAAAAATGTATTTTCGTTTTTACTTTTTTGTAATGGTGTCGAAATGGGTCATCAAAATTTCAAAGTGAGACTACTATATCGAGTACGGTATCATATGAAAGGGCTTCATTTGCACATTTCAAAACAGATTTTTATTTTGGTTTAAATACCGTCCCCCGTTATCTCCGAAGTTTGTGGAGGGTAAAATCTGAAATAATTATGGGTCTATCCATATTTTACAGGACAAATAAAATGATCTTTCTAAGTAACATAGTCTTTTAGTAATCCTAAAAAATCCTCGACAAACAAACTTAGTTTTTCAGTTTGTGTTTTTTTGCTGTCTGAGGTGTTACATTGTGGGCCTGTTTATGTATGTAGCTATTAGATATACGTACAAGCTATGTAACACCAGACCAACGGAGAGATTACACATACATACGCCAATACAGTGTTTAACTTAACAGACACCTAAATTCGCCCATTGCATGGCGACCCTGCCAGTGATCTTCTGGCAGTGCTGAGCCATGAGTCTTGATAAAGTTTTATTTTAAACTAGCTGACCCGCGCAGCTCAGCTCATGCTCTTTTTACTCAGAAACCTTTTTGGGCTCATGCACAACACTTTGCTTGAAGATCATGACATGATCAAATGCATAGTTTACGATTCTATAAAGGACACACAGACAAACATTCATTTTTATATGTATAGATTAATAATAATAATAGTGGAAAAACTGTTAAATATAAATATGTGACTTGAAAATATACAAAGGAGACAAATGATATTTATTTGTCTCCTTTGTATATTTTCAAGACAAAAAAGGAAGGAAGGAATAACATATTATAATAATAAAGAAAAAAGAATGCAGCCGGAGCCGGGAGATGAGTAGTGTTATGTGAAGCGGAAGCAGCAGGGTGATGTTCGCAGACAATGGAGCTGGTGGAAGATATCGCCGATGCCGGGAAATGTTGGAGTCTAAGGTGGATGGATACGGCAAGGAGATGGAGATTTTACAACGGAGTGAAAGTGAAATCCTAAACGCATATTTCAGTAGGTACATTGGTCAATTTGCTTCCATGTGGGTTACTAGGTTCGTAAATAGCCAAAATAATATTTTTTTATAATGCTAATATAAATGTTATATAATGCTTATAATTAGAGCATAGCAACAGTTACCAAAAGAAGACCACCCAGATTTGTCAAACATGTAGCCGAGTTCGGTTAGGTAATCTGTAACCGAGCGTCACGATGTGTAATTTCGTCTCATCTTACATGTAGAATGCTGATATACAGTTTTGATGCATTGTTTTAGTAAGTTTTAATTATAGAGTAATGAAATTGTATCTTCACGCCTTTATATGAGAGAGGGGAGGGGTATGATCAGTAAAATATTAGCATTTGCCATAAATGTAGATGATGGAATTGTACGTAATTGGGTGTTCTGTAACAGTTTATAGCAAAACATTTTATTTTTTATTCTATCTTTTAAAGTTTACACGGATTTGACTATAACTATCATAGATATGGGCTCCCACACATAACTGCGATGCGATGCGATGCGGCGCCGCATCGCAGGAATTTGTATCGAAGAATTAATTTGTTTCTCGCAGATATTTGCGATGCGATGCGAATTCGCAGTTATGTATGGAAGCCCTATGACAATAAAAGTACGTGGTAGGTAACGTGGTTAATGAAAGATATTAAAATGAGAATGAATATTATTTTACAGATTAAATAAAAGAATTGACGTTTCAAATATTTTGATCAAGAGATCGTAAAGAGAATTTAAGAGATGATTCTAATATTCTCTATTTTATTTATCCTCTACAATTCGAGCTACTAACGACGGTCTAACTGTAATTCATGAATGGAATAAAAAAATTGTCTCACTGTTAATCTGACTAAAACCAAATCAATAATAATTGTAGTTAGCAAAGCTTTAATTTCTTAGGTAGACTGGGTCCAATTACCTCCCATCATATTTCATGGTTTTCTCATACCTTGCAGTGTAGTAGTTAAGAATTTAGGAGTTCTAATTGACCGAACGTTGTCGTGGGCTCCACAAGTTGCAGAGATTAGCAGGAAGGTGTTTGCTGTTGCAGGATCGTTTAGGCGATTACGTAACTTTTTGCCAGAGTCTAAAATTGCGCTCGCGCTGTGCGCCGACGTCAGCTATCCAGACCTTACAGAAGAGCTATTAAATAAACTTGAGTGACTTCAAAACTTTTGTATCCGGTTCATATAGGTATGGTTTGCGCAAGTATGACCATGTCTTTCGTAGCAGGCTCAAGTGGCTTCCTATCGCCATCGCCGGAATGCTCATGTCTTTTCACTATAGATACACTATTCTTCATTGCCCGCGGGCACCACACTACTTAAAAGACAGATTTTTATTTTTAACTCTGCACATCACACTCTTCGCACCTCTTCCGAACTGTGTCTTCTTACTCCTTCCCATACATCTCATACTTACACTAAGTCCTTCACTGTCCATGCCGGTCGCCTTTGGAATGCTTTGCCGTAACATATAACAAGAGCTCAGAGTATAAATATCTTCAAATCTCTGGTTACTTCTTTCCTTACAGTAAACTTTTCCTATTTTTTCTGTTTATGTTTATTTATCATCATACCTTAGTATTTATCATTTCTCTATGATAACATTTGTATAAATATGTACGGATAAATATACTGTATATATATGTATGAGACACCTAGCCTTCCATACACACACTGCAATTTTACTTATCCTTTTAAACTGTATCTGCTCTTTTGGTGTACAATATAGAATATTTGTATTGTATTGTATAACATTAGGAATTTTAATATTTATGAGCTGCCAGAAACGCAGAACTTTCAGTGTGCCCTATGTACCTATACTTTATAGTAACATACATACCATACAAGTTTATACAACTGACTGCCTTATAAAAAGATATGCCCTTAAGAATTTCTGTAGCTCTATCTGACTACAGGCAACTTTTCTAGCTCTAATTCTCCAAGATTAAGTGCTCTTGCCACATGAAATTAATTTATATTCCTTCGAATACGCATTATTTTCCTTTTATCTCTTACTAACTTTATCTAAAAATGGTACTGAGTAAAGAGATTCTCAGCCTTAATTTCTAAGACTTCGCTCATGTTACTCCTGTAGAATGTAAAATTTAACGAGTGCGATAAAAGCTTATTCTTGTAACTGATATTTTATGTACATGATGGCATAAACAATTCGTTATAAAATGTCTATTATACTCGCACGTACGGCCGGGCTTTATATTCACGATTGATCAAAGAACAATGCTATAAATCGAGCATTACATTGTGTTTCAAAAAAATCACTCAAAATACACACATCAAAAGTGTCTAGGGATCAACATATATTTTTGCAATAACTTTTCTCCTGATTGATATTAATTAAAATTTTCTTTAAGGATTCATCAAATAAAGTGTTTTCGTTTGTCACAGTAACGATAAACCAAGTCACCTTTGCATTAATAAAGAAATTTGCCATTTTCCTAATAAAGGGATTTTTGACATTTGAACCACTAACACAAAAGTTCGAAAAAAAGACTGAAATAACAGTTTTCTTTAAAATTTTATTGGGTAACTTAAACAATTAATAATCCGTGTTTCTACCGCGAACACTAACAACACAAGAACATCGGTTTGGCATACTCAAAATGAGTTCATCCAAATCACGCTGTGGAATGGCCGCCCATGTTCGTTGCAACAATAAAAAAAGGTCTTCTTGCGACTGGATACCCTCCATATTCGGCAGAGCTCTTCTCTGTAGCATATCCCATGCATGCTCAATCGGGTTCAAGTCTGGCGACTGAGCAGGCCAGGGCAGGACATTGATGTTAGCTGCGGCGAGAGTCTGTCTTACAACTCTTGCGGTGTGCGGTCGTGCATTATCATGCATTAACTGAAATAAGGGACCGATTTGCACTTGTAGAGGAACGATGACGTCTGATACAATCGTCTCAGCATAAATTTGAGCGTTGAGGTTGCCTCTGATCCAAATCAACTCAGTTCTTCCGCCGATCCAAATACCCGCCCATACCATGATGGTTCCACCACTATAAGGATGGACTTCCTGGCAGGATTTTAATCGCTGTTGGCGTCCAGGGGTTCTCCAGTGTCGTATACGTCTTGTATCCGGTCTCATACCAAAACGAGACTCATCAGAAAAGCACACGAAACGCCATTGTTCTTCTGCCCAATTTCTGTGTTCAAGAGCCCATTGATATCGAATCCTACGATTGTGCATTGCTATAGGTGGTACCCGTAGCGGTCTTCGGGAATGAAGGTTCACTTCATGCAAGCGGTTTCTGACTGTTTGGTCGCTAATTAAGTTCCCTGAAGAGTGATGAAGCCTCACGGCTAACATCATGGCAGTTATTGTTGGAGCTCTTCGAGTTAAGATTTGAATATATCGGTCTTGTCTCCGTGTGGTGCAGCGATACCGTCCTCCATGGCGCTCAGCCACGGTACCAGTGCTTCGGTAACGTGTCCAAAGTCGACTGATAACACTCTGACTTGTATTCAGAGCTAAAGCCACAGTACGTTGCCGGGAACCAGCTTCTATCATTCCCACGGCTCTGAGCATTTCTTCCCTGCTTAAATGACGTCGCCGCTCCATAATAACGTTGGTTTTAATCAGTAGTAGGGAAACAGTAGCACTAATAATGTCTTCAATGCGTTGTATGTTTTTATAGGGAAAATATTGACAGCTGATTTTCATCTTTTGCTCGAATTTGATTCACAGTTCCTGATTCAAATTATGAAATGCACCAAAAAGGATCCATATAAATTTATAAAATCATAAATTTATTACAAAGCCACATCTCAATCTCAAGAAATCCGCTTAAAAATGCTTGATCCCTAGACACTTTTGATGTGTGTATATCCTATAACAAGGCTATTATGGGAAGTGTGGAGAATGTTATTACCAAGGAGTTTAATAACTAGTTTTAATAAGGTTGTTCGTAGTACATTACATTCATGGATATTACCTTTTGCATTTCTATAATAATTCTCATCTATATGAAACATGTGTTACGGCTTTGTTTTGTGACTTGATCTAGCAGTCACAGTTTAACTTGCACAAATTTGGCCTGGAAATAACAAACAACAGCAATTGACGTACTGTTAGATTAGAAGTTTACAAAACTTCAGACAGCAGGCATTTTCGACGTCCATCTTGCGGTTAAGATAAATAAAAAGATACCGATCGAATTAAAGAAATTATTTGATATTTCTATGTCTGTCATTATGGCTTTTTACTTAAAAATGTATTGTATTCGTCTCAATCAATCAATACTAGGTACCCTTCCCTCCTAGTGCGGCGAGAACTTAGAGCGACAAATTTTTTTACTTCGTTTGAGTATATTTGCAGATAAACTGTAAATATTTAGTTTTATTTATTTTATTTTAAAATTCAACACATCTGTTTTTACAGGGTAACCTAATGCAACAGTGTGGTACCTTAACATAATACACATAATGTCACTATTGTGAATTCATTCAAAGTACAGGAAAACAGGTCAATCCTCTCTTATCTATACTAGTCTATACTAATATTATAAAGAGGTTGGAGTTTGGATGTTCGGAGTAATCTCCGGTACTACTGATCCGATTATGAAAATTCTTTCACTGTTAGAAAGGTATATTATGCCTGAGTGCTATAGACTGCAAAAACGCGGGCGGAGCTGCGCGGGTCAGCTAGTTAAAGATAAGAATAATAATACCAGCCCTTGTTTATGTCCCACTGCTGGGCACGGGCATCCCCTCAATATGAGGGGGCTTAGGCCATAATCCACGACGCAGGCCAAGTGCGGGTTGGCGGACTTCACACGTCATTCGAGAGCTAGTCAGGCTTTCTCAGACATGCAGGTTTCCTCACGATGTTTTCCTTCACCGAAAGCTAGTAACAACGACGATTCGCACATGATTCATTGAAGAAATCAGAGGTGCGAGCTGGGGTTCGAACCTGCGCACATTGTTTCCAAGGCAAGCGCTCGCCCACTGAGCTTTTACCGCAGTAAAGAGTAGCAGTTAGTTAAAGATATAAATTGACTATTTTATGGTTGCTACTGTAGCCATTGTGTGGTCCCGAATGATTTGGTTTGTAAATTGGTGTTTTTAGTGCTCCATTACCAATATACCTAATTGTAAGGCTACTGTACTTATCTCTCATACGTTTACAACGGTAAATGCTATTTTACTTTGAGACTTGCTAATGGACCAATGCTTTGATGTTTCACCTTTGACATTTGAAAATATTCGTCAGCGTGTTTAGCGTGACAGCAAAACGTACTTCATGCCATTATTCCTGAACGTATTTTGTTCTATAACGGTCACGCTTCAAACACGTATAAACAAATTTATGACACCACAGAGCGTATCCCTTGTATATATTTTTAAATTTCTCTTGGTTTCGCGTCACTATTTCTGTTACAAAATACCATGTTAAAATATTTAAGTTTACCCTCCGCTCCTTGGTGTGTCCCTGAAAAATAAATATGTAAGCTTTTAGTAATAAATAATCGAGCCCGCACCGCCCGCTCTAATGTAAGTACATAATTCACTACATTCTTATCAGCATAGCGTGGGCTTTGAGTTTGCCATAGTCGGTAGTATTGATATCATAATCAATACGGCTTTGGATGTGCAAGTGAGCTAGTATTTTGTGTGACTTTTTAACCGACTACGACTACATGAAAGAAAGTTATCAATTCGGTTGTATGCTTTTTATATTTCTTATCTCAGGACTCTTGTCATATACGAAGATTTGTAAAATTCTTTTTTTTTTTACTTTAAAGGATATACTTCCAGATTGGTTCCAAAATCCAGTTATAATGATAAGATCCATAAGGAATTCAGGGAATTCCTTAAATTTAGGCATACATAGAGTGCATTTGGTATTTTGGAAATAAGTATTTGCATTCAGAAATTATCATTAGGTGAAGTGAATTTGATGAAGGATGCTATTTATTATAGATGGTCACTGGAATTCCGTCGTATTGCGATCTAGGGGATTATAACATCTACGGTTTTTATTGAATGTTTAGTTTTATTGAGCTATTGTCACATTAGTACTTTTGAAGGTCTGATGGTGGTCAAGGTCGCACTCTATGCTTCTAGAGTACTACATACGAGTGTAATAAATAGCTAGAAGACTGCTGTTTTCATACAATCTTTACTGTTATGAGCTATTTTCACATTAACATAGAAATGCTAATGTGAAAATAGCTAAAGATCTGATGATGACCAATTTCGTAATCCATGGATCTCGACAAACGTAACAGCCAGAGTGATGTGGTTTTTGCCGAATGTTTAGTTTAATTGAGTTATTGTCTCATCAAAACCTCTGAATGTCTGATGATACCCGCGGTCGCACTCCATGGTTGTCACATCAACATTTCTAAAGATTTTTTTGCTTAAGCTTATTTCAGAGGTGGTGGCTAATTGTTGTATTTTAACTTTTTAAGTGGGTAAAAGAAAAATGTGTGTCTTGAAATCTAAAGGACCATGGGCAAATTAGTATGGAGTATGGGCTAAATACTCAACCACCAACCGTGATAAAACCAATGCCATTTGAAAGCTTTTGTGATTTTATTTAATTCATACTATGGTAATGTCGAAGTCTAGTGCAAACTTTTTTTACTATGCTGTTGGCCTCAGATGGCCTCAATAGCTTTTATCATCATCATCGACTGCGGAAGAAAGAAAAGGTTTGTGGTATTTCATATCAGGACCTCTAGTGAAACTTATTTAGAAACGTGTGAAATGTATGATGAAGTCCGACGCAACTATGTTAGTACAGCGTATTACTTTGCTATCAACACTCGTACTCATAGCAATTCTGCATCATATGTCGCGCCCGCTATTGTGTACGCTCCGTGAGAGCTTTATCGCTCTGTTTACTTACAGCTATCAGTTTCGCTGAAAACGTTACAGGTGCATACAATCACATGACAACATAAAATGTAACTAAACACTTGTAGTCTGCGATGTCCACTTGTGTAATACCTTACCCCCTTTTCAGCAATAATAAGATTATTATTGTTACTTAGGAAAATTAAGATTGTTCAGGATTTCAAATAGTGTATTTTTAACGACCGTGCGATTTAGGTATTGGTTGGTTCTGCTACTTCTTTACAATCTTAGCGGATGCTTGTCGGTGCTCGTAGACATGATCTATCGAATTTAAAGAATGAATAAACTAAACGTCATGGCCCTAAAGATGTGTGTTAGAAATGAGTTTATACAGTCATTGTTCGAACCGAGTATGTAAACAAATAGTTGCTATTTTTACAGACTATTTATAAAGAATACTAAATAAAGTCTACTTTTACAGTAAAACTGCAGAGTAGGTATGTGAAAATGCAGCACTGTAATGAGGGTTTTCAGTAAAATTTGTATGATTCGTACTTGGGGTTTGAAGATATTGTTTGCTTTTTATTGTGACTCCGAGGAGGACGCATGCAGGGTTGTCACCCCCAGCCCGCGAGCACCGTGACCAGTGCAGGGAACTTATTGAAGGCTTCCCCCGCAAGAAGAAAAAAAAATGGCATTGGCAGACACCTGCCACAGATCCCACCGGAGAGCCCAGGTTTCAACTCTCATGTGGCGATGTAACAGCCGCGGGGGTTCCAGTGGGTAATTATCCCTCAAACCGCGGTTGACCCTTACATAGTCCCGGGGACCTAGTGAAGGTTGAAGGTCCACAAAGACAAGAAGAAGAAAAAAAGTTAGATAAGTACCTACTACAATGGAAAAAATAAATCTAAATTACTCATAGAGATTCATAAAAAAGTTTTTCTAGCACAGAGTCTTTCGGTAGCTCCAAAGAGATTAAATATAGGCCATAGAGGAGATTGGGATTTTTTTTATTTCTTCAGTAAGTATAGGTAGGTACATTATGAAAATAAACTGTTATTACTTAAATGTCTTTGGGTAGCTAGTAATCATCCATATTAAGGTGGTCCTCGCATATAAGTCTATTGTTTGTAGACATATACCGATCAATACTACTACTGCAAGCCATTGCTTTAAACGTGTTTTATCCTTAGGAAACTTATAATCTCTAGTTTTTTTTTAACACGGGCATTGCGCAACATCGGGGCATGTTGATTGTAAAATAATATTTTATATTACGTTGTTTTTAAAAACCCTCATTGAGGGTTTTCAGGAAAATTTACGCCACCAGTTGGTGCCACTGTCTATGGTGGTGCTCTATAGACTACTAACAACGCGCGCTGTTTGGTTCGAACTTGAGAATCAGAGTTATTGTTTAATTTTTACACAGGGATATAATTCAATTTAAAAATGCATAGTTTACGAGGAAGTTACGGTCAAACAAGGTTGCCGAGTTGAAAACTGAGCCTAAACGCCGAAGTGAATTATAAAAGCACAAAAAGCCCGACTGCGAACAAACAAAATTGGCTTTAATTTATAATAATATCCTGGGACAATTCCACACATGGTCATCTGTTCCCAAACTAGGCAGAGCATGGACTATGGGCAGGGTTGGGTAGTATTTGAATTACTTGTAATTAAAATACGTAATTGAAATACAAATACTTATTTGGTATTTGTATTTCAATTACTTCCTTAAAATGTAATGCGTAATTCGTATTCCAAATACCTGATGGCGAGGTATTTTGTAATTAGTATTTCAAATACTTGAGGCTTCAAAATACATTTTAACATTAATATACATTTAACCTTCATTTAGTGATCATGAGTGTGAGTGCGAAGCGAAAGTGTAATGATGGTAAAGCAGCTATTAAAGTTGGCAACACTGCACTGTTATGTATACTGGTACGCTATGACTGTACGTCAAAATTGGCCATCAAAACGCTAAAAAAATTATGTATCCAAATATAAAATGTTTGTTCATACAATTTAACGCAAGTTTGTACTCATCAGGACCTGTAGAAATATTGTTTTATCTAGCAGGTGTTATTCACTCTCCAACAAGAGGCTGTTTGTCTGACAGTACATATAAAAATCTAGTGTTCATGAAAGGAAACTCTGCTTTACTGATTAATTAATCTTGTTTTGCTCTAATATTTAGCCCATGTTGGTCTAGACTAGAGTATTTTGTAATTTGTATTTCAATTAAAAATAGCTAAAATACTGTATTTCGTATTTTATATTTCAAATACCTTACTTAAAGATATTTTGTATTTCGTATTTAAATTACATCATCATCATCACAATCAGCCCACATCAGTCCACTGCTGGACATAGGCCTCTCCCAAGGTACGGCACTGAGCCCGATCTTCGGCTCTCCTCATCCAGTGTCTGCCAACCGCTCTGCGGATATCGTCACTTCACCTAGTCACAGGGCGTCCTACACTACGCTTCCCGATTCGCGGTCTCCTCTCTAGAACCAGTTTACCCGAACGGTCTTCTGTTCTTCGGCAAATATGACCAGCCCACTGCCACTTCAGCTGACTTAGTGGTCGGCCACAGTGAACGCGCGGTGACTTGAGCCTAGCGCGGGCGCGGCGGCGGGCGCGCAGGGTGGCCACAGTAACGCGCGGGCTGTTGTGGCGATAACACTTATTGCAGGTGTCTCAAACCTTTTATGAAGAATCTGTATTTTTTACTGGATAGGCCAATCCTGAGATGGGAGGCGTTGATCATAAGAGATGGTGTGCTGGGTGCGCACGAAATAACTAAAAACAGTTAAATGAATGGAGATTTAAAAAAATATATATATTAAGAATTGAAATTGTAGTCAAAAAAGTTTATTTTATTTATTATGGAACATCAACAATATACATATTATACACTTACAATTTCAAATGTCCAAAAAAACCTTTTTTATACATGTATTTAAAGTTATTTAATAATAAAAAAATACTTAAAACGAGCGACAAGTCCGAAATGGTTTGATACCCCTCCAGCCGCGCGATCGGTCGCTTGTTGACTAGGCCCGCAGTGTGGCCAGAACGAGCGGATAGGGACGTTTGAAAAGTACGCCCGCTAACTCGCGCAAGCTGGTCGCGCTAGGCTCCCGCCTAAGTCACTTCAGTGTGGCCGCAAGCGGCGGTTTCATATGTTTGATATTTCGCGCCCGCCGCCGCCGCCGCGCTAGGCCTGCAGTGTGGCTGACCACTAAACCTTTGAGCTATGTCGGTCACTTTGGTTCTTTGGTGAACTACTTCATTCCGTATTCGGTCCCTCAGAGAAACACCCAGCATAGCTCTCCACATAGCCCGCTGAGTGACCTTGAATCGGTGGACTAGTCGTAGGTACCGTGAGTGGCCACGTCTCGGCTGCGTATGTCATCACGGGTAGGACGCACTGTGTGGGGTAGGACGAAGTTTTCCGAATGCTGCCCAGCCTAGCCGTATTTTTCTTTTGACTTCCTTCTCGAAGTTGTCTTTACCTAGTTGTAGCGTTTGCCCTAAGTAGATATACTCCTGAACAACTTCGAGAGGAACCCCACTGACGGCAACCGGTCCCGGAACAACGTGCTCGTTTATCATGACTTTGGTTTTATCCAGATTCATCATTTTAATTATATGCGATACGGTATTTTTTAATTTGTATTTAAATTAAAGCAAAGCATGTATTTTGCCCAGCCCTGACTATGGGAACCAGAGAACTGATACAAATACTTATATTTTTTATTTCGGCAGGTTTTTTTTCAAGTTTAGCCTGGTTGAATCATAAAATAACTACGAGGCCTACGAGGATTAAGATTTCATTGTTTTCCTTTTATTTAATTTATGAAGTTTCTTAGAGAGATTTCATCCTTATAATTGACCCTAACGATCGATGCAATAAAAGTACAGGGTGCAACTTTTAGAGATTTTAGTCGATTCGATTATCGGGTGCGGCAAGCTAATTTTTAAAAATCTTCGAATGCAGTTTTCTTTCTTTAAAAAAATAAAGGAATGTTTTCTTTGAGTAAAATTTTCTATCTACAGTATTAAGAGTACTTTCCCTTCAGGTGGCATTACAAAATTCCACCCTGTATAATCAAAGGTCACAGCGTCAATTGGAATCTGTCAGGTTACGTACGAAAATGAATCTTTCTAAGGAAAATCATCGTGCAATAATTTTCTACAACTTTAGAAGAGGCCTGACACGGCTTCAGTGTTTTGAAGAGCTAACATCTGTGTTCAGTGATGAAGCCCCATGTCTGCGGACTGTCGGACGCTGGTATTTAGAATTCCAGCGTGGACATACTAGTGTTAGTGACAAATCTCGCGAAGGCCGCCCAAAATCCGCCTTCACTGAAGATAACATCATAGCTGTGAGACAACTAATTCTCGAAGATCGTCATGTGACGTATCGAGAGATAGAGGCTCTATTAGGCATCTCAGGGACAACCATTCAGAAGATCTTGTATGAAGCGCTTGGTGTGAGAAAGCTAGTTTGCCGTTGGATACCGCATCTGCTTTCCGACGATCACAAGGCCGCCCTCGTCAGATGGTGTAAGAAAACTTACTCAATAAATAAATAAATAAAATGAAAATAAAACTGCAAAAGTTCAACCGAGTAGAGTCAAATCTCGTCTACGACATCAACAGTGGTGACGAATCTTGAATCTATGCCTACAATCCTGATTCCAAACAACAATCTACAATCTGGGTCTTTCAAGACGAGCCAAAGCCGACTAAAGTTGTTCGTTCTCGAAGCACTTCAAAGAAGATGGTGGCCACGTTCGTTGGAAAAACCGGCCATGTTGCGACTATTGCACTTGAAGATCGTAGAACGGTTAACGCAGAGTGGTATACCAGTTGCCAGTTTACCAGTTTGTTTACCACAAGTCATCGCCGAACTTCGAAAATCTAACTCAAAGCGACGCATCATCCTGCACCACGACAACGCAAGCTCACACAGCGCTTGTCAAACGATTGAGCATTTGAAGCAGGAAAAAGTAGAAATTCTTGACCATCCTCCATACAGTCCTGACCTATCATCATCATCATCATCATCACCAGCCGGAAGACGTCCACTGCTGAACATAGCCCTCCCCCTTAGACCGCCACAATGAACGACAATTTGCTATTTGCATCCACCGGTTGCCTGCGACGCGAACAATGTCGTCGGTCCACCTAGTGGGAGGCCTGCCTACGCTGCGTCTTCCGGTTCGTGGTCGCCACTCGAGAACCTTTCTTCCCCAACGGTTATCGGTTCTTCGAGCGATGTGGCCTGCCCACTGCCACTTCAAATTGCATATTCTACGAGCTATGTCGGTGGTCTTGGTTCTTCGGCGAATCTCCTCATTCCGGATTCTGTCGCGCAAAGAAACTCCGAGCATAGCTCTCTCCATAGCTCGTTGTGTGACTCTGAGCTTCTCCAAAAGGCCAGCTAAGTCCTGACCCAAGCCTTAACGATTTCTTTACATTTCCTAAAATTAAGAAAAGTCTTCGTGGTCAAAGATTCCAGTACGGTGAAGAAGCAGTCGACGCTTTCAAGTCAGCCATTTTGAACACCCCTACTTTAGAGTGGAATAAATGTTATAATAACTGGTTTGAGCGAATGGAAAAGTGTATTATGCTACGTGGTGAATACTTTGAAATCCAATAAAAAGTACTTTATGGTTCTAGTTGTGTTTTTTTCTTCAAACGACAAAAGTTAAAAGGCATCTCTCGTAATTTAGTTAATTAATGATTGTAGCCTCCGTGGCGCAGTAGGAAACCGATTAGATGTTGCGGGTTCAAATTAAATTTATTTTATTAATAATTAAAAGGAATACCTATCGATTTTAGTTTAAAAGTATGCAAAAATATATTTGTTTACTTATTATTTTGTAATAGTATTACGAAAAGCAAAATAAAAATGATTCAATAAAAAAAATCACAAAGAAAGATAGTCTTTAACATTACAATCAAACTAAATTTTTACTAAATAATTCACAAAGGTAAGTAACTAGCATAAAAATGTAAAGAAAAGAAAAATAATTCAATATTCAGTTATACTACTAGGTACTTTTCTTAAAATTATTAGATAACTGATTAATGGACTTGCGAAAAAATTCATCTACCACATACAAGCAAGAATGCATATACACCACACCTGCAGTCTTAGCACGATTTGCCAAGACTTCGTAATCTTAACAGTTCGGTGTGGAGTATGACGTAGTTATCGACGTAGAAACGTCATTTTCGGTATTAGCTAGGTCGATAACTACGTCATACTCCACACCGAACTGTCAAGATTACGAAGTCTTGGCAAATCGTGCTAAGCCTGCTGGTGTGTATGCATTCTTGCTTGTATGTGGTAGATGAATTTTTTTTTGGTTGCACACCCTCACACACGCACACACCTTCAAACACACACACAAACACACATTCGCCAGGAACATACCTTTCTACTTTGGTATTATAATAACATTTATTTTTTCAATAGTAAAATATTTTTTTTTGTTTAATTAAAGATGAAAACAACATTCTGTTTCAGTATAATTTATTGTCACTAAATGAAAATGTTGCTACTATTCATTTGATGTTAGCGTCTACGACACAGTGTATACTAATGTAGACGTTATCGAGCATGCTGTTCAATGTACAATTTTTCTTTTTCAATAAATAAATATTTCAAATTTCAAAAATATTATTTCATTTTGTAAGCATTTATTTCATTTTATAATTTGACAATCCATCATTTTATTTATTACTAGCGACCCGGCCCCGGCTTCGCGCGGGTGTTATTTAGTAAACAAAAGAAGTGAAAAATTTAAAGTATAGAATTTCTTCATAAATAATGTTTGAAGCTGACTTTTCATAAAGCAATATGAACAAATTTTCTTTGGAAGTGACGCGCGAAAGTCACTGTTGTCACAGTTAAAGGGGTGGCGGGGGAAACGTTCAATATGTCCCCGGGATCCTGTGGGGGAGTCAACCTGGGTATTTGGGATTCTTACCCACTAAAACTCCCATGGCTGTCACATCGGAACATGAGACCTGGGAAACCCGAACTAGCGTTCGAAAAACTTGTGAAGTCCGTCAACCCGCACTTGGCCAGCGTGGACTAAGGCTTAAGCCCCTTCAACTTGAGGTAGGTTAAAAAATACATAATAAAATTTCTAAGGGTGTTAAAAAAATTGTGTAGTTATGGAAAAATTTATTAGGGAATATCTTATTTTAATTAGATTTACTTTTAGGTATTTTTCTTTGTATTCTTTGTATTTTACCCGTGCGAAGCCGGGGCGCTAGTTATTTTCATAAAACAATACATTATGGAAAGGAGCGGGCACTGATACGACACGGTCAAGGGTGAATTTTTAATCAAGTAGGTACCTAAGTAAGTAAATACTTTTGCATTTGCAATGATGCATAACTGGCATAATATGTTATGTAAAGATACATTTTTCTTTTTAAATGATCACTATGAGAATTTTAAATCTTAGATAAGTATAAGTACCTATAATATTTTAATTCGAAATATGCTGGAGCTGAATCGGTCTGTCTGCATGATAAACACAGTAGGTATCCAGATTGAATGTTATGACAAAATATAATGTGTTGGGTTTTGTAAAGTGTTTTTAGAATAAGACATCTCGTTTGCGAAATATTATATTATTGACAAACATTGCTGTGACAGATGTATCGCAATACAAGTTTACAAAATAATACCTATTAGTTATTATTGACTTTGGCACCCTCTAGGGACTTAATTGTGTTATTTGTTTCTACTTCTACATAGCTTTCTTTCAAGTACAGTTGCTAAGTTTTTTGCTTAACAACGCCATCTATTATTACAACGCTGAACTTCGACGTTTTTGGTTCAAGTAAACTCGCAGAGATGGCACTAAGTAGTCGTGATTGTTTTGGTCAATGTAACAACGATTATAATTTTTTTTTTTAAATTACTATGTTGGTACTAATAATAAAATTGATCGTATGGTCCATATACCCTATGCCTACAGTGATATCCCTTCTACTATAGGTAGGAGGAAGTTAGATGCATTTATTTATATCTTTTAGGGATATGTGCATGATTAATTTCCGCAATGAGGATATTATGTTATTATTATTTTCATACACAATGCATAGGTAAAGGAGCGGGCACTGAAATGAACAGAAAACGTTATAGACTCAAGGGTGAATTTTTAATTAAAAAGTAAATACTTTTGCATTGGCGGGCAAGGTGCCTCTAGAAATTACCGAAGTTTTATATGGCGCTAATTTGTGCGCCCTATCCAAAAGACGGTGGCGTCGGGCCTATAGCGATAGGCTCTATCATCCGCCGTATCGCTTCTAAAGTTTGCTGCTTTGTTGACACAAGTAGGTACGTTTAAATCGTCCTAGTTTAACAAAAAAAATAACCTGTCCTTTTGAAGAGGATCGGGTATGGACCCAGGCTACTTTACTTCTTACGGGTAAACTCCGCATGCTCAATAATAATCGTATTTAAAATGCATTAAGGCAAGGCAACTTAAAAAAAAAACAATGAAAAAAAAATAGATAATAATATGCTAACAAGTAAAAGAATGGAAGAGAAACTTAAGAAGTGTAAAGGAATTATATCATGCAATTCTGTATCTTCGATGCGCAGACAATAACCTTAATATTTTATAACGTTATTATAAGGCGATGGCGTCTCTTGCACTTAGAGGAGATACCACTGGAGAGAGCATGATGCGCTAACCCCCTCTGCCAAATTTTTGGTCATATGGTCAGGTCATTCTTTATTTGTGTGCGTGTATTTTTGAATGTGTTGCGAGTTTATTATAGTGTGGGTATGCGTGAAATTGTATCTGCGTGTGTTTACTTCGCCTCCCGCACCCCGCAAAAGTGCCACGAAAAATTTGTTCGGGGAATCGACGCGATACTAACTCCTTTGGTACTTTCTCTGAGCTCTTGCAGGATAAATTGGTATTAATATTCCTTATTCTGTTCTCATTTTCAGAGGTAGATAGGTACCTAGAAAGTGTAGAACGAGCTCATATTTATTCAAACTTACTAAAGTAACAAATATTTTTTTGTATAAGCCGTTCACGTGCGTATTGTTTCCCAATGTAAATAAAAAAGGCATAGTATAAAGGTAATTGATTGGTTTGAATGTAAACCTGTTAGCGCCCAAGTTACCAATTTCGTGAAACTGACGTTTGACGATTTGACATGCCTATTACGCGAGCTGTCTGAAACTCGCAGCGTTGGTTGTCGAAACATTAAAAAAAAAAACTATGTTACAAGTGAAATGCGTATGGGTGGGTATTGAAAGATGAACTGACACTTAAGCTATACGGTCTCGATTGCGCATTATTTAAATAAAAAATTACAAGTTATCTAATGAAATCGTGTTTTTAGAACGGAGTTCTTTATCGCACGTTCTGCTGTTTGCCGGCTGAGGGGCTAGAAGGAAGAGAGTGTAACAATTAAATATGACACCAGGAAGTGACATATTTTAATAACGTAATGTAAATTAACGTCTAATTTTTATACATATTCAAACGGACTTGAATTGTATGTCAACGTATTAAGGTCTCAATTTTCTTAAAAATATGGACATGGTTGGTTTGATTATCGTATGACAGTTTTCGACTTTGCTATCCCAGATTTCGTTTTTCGCGATCGTACAGTAAGTACAGTTGACTCGGTGGTCTATGAGCTTGACTAAGGTAGTAAAGTGATGTTAGACGCGGGAACAAATCCTAGTAATTCATTATTGCTGTGATGTCTTATTTTTATATTATACTATTATTATTCTTATTAATGATTTCATAAATTGTAAAAAAAGCATCTTTATTTTATAATTAGGTAGGTATAACGTTTAAATAACCTTTTTTTATTAATACTTACATATAAATCAATTTTATATGAAGAAGAAGAAGAAGAAAAATCATTTCTTGGAATATACCATGGAAATACAAAAAAGAACAAGCAATAGGTAAAATATACTTAAAATGTAACATAATACTTCCACGGGACATGCCAAATGGCCAACAGCTCAGCTTATGTTAGGTGCTATTACACCTAACGCTGATTTTCAGCTGCAGCCCGGGAGTAACGGAAGCCTATAGATGATAGTATATTACAAAAATTAATTAATACCTACCTATGAACAGTAAAATATATAAGTTTAAAAGTAGGTACACCTGTGGGCAGAATCACCGCACAACTAAAGACTACAGCTAAATATATAAATTACTATTCAGAAGGAAAAAAACTAACAGGTTATAAATACTGCAGGCATGCAACAGAAGGCAGATAGAGTCCAAGACCAAACAAACTTACAACAGCACAAGCTCTATAGAGCTTTTAAACATCTAATAAGAGCTATTAAACATCTAATAAGAAACTGCTAGCTGCGAACACTACGAAATATTAAGATTATAGAATAGCAAAGTTACCTCGTATATTTTCATATTCTTTTTGATGAGATAGTAAGAAAATTTTAACTTGTTTTTTAAAAGTTACAATGAGTTTGATATTCTTTGAAAATTCTTTCAGGGTTAGAAGGTATATTTATGCCTGAGTGATATAGAATAATTTTAATTTAGGGTAAGCAACGTTAGGAAAGGTCATTACATAGATGGGTCACCGTTTAATGCCATTTGTACTAAGCGTCACCGTGCTTCGGAGGGCAAGCAAAAAGTGGGTTCCGGTTTTTACCCGATTTAAAAAAGGAGGTTATGTATTCAACGCGTATAATATCATAGATGAGGGGGGGAGGCGAATTGGAGCAGAGAGTTTTGTATGCTGGGAGGGGGTGAGCGAGAGGTGACAGGCAGAATAAAAAATCCATAAGACACTTCTCAATTTATTTTTTCTGTTTGGTTCTCAAAACGGGGTAGATAAAGATGTGTTGGATCTTTGTCTTCGCTGAAAATAAAAGGCTACACAAATACTATACCGTATTTTTATTTTCTTGTGATTAACAATAATATGTAAACGTTTAAACAAACGATGCAAACAGATATTTTTATATGAATTTAACAAGTACACACAACAATGTCTTCAGTTCATGGAGAGCCTTAGAGAGCGCACACCTGAGAGAGAGAGAGAGAGAGAGAGAGAGAGAGAGAGAGAGAGAGAGAGAGAGAGAGAGAGTAGGGATGTGCGTAGTAGCAAAGATAATAATAGCCGGACCAGTGATGTACCAACAAGATGTTTCGTCACTTTGTTTTCTACCTCCAATGATAAATGGATGTCCTAATTAGCTTTTATGCAAATATTGTGTATGATTAATGTAGCCTAAAGACACATTTTTCATTTTTTCGTAATCAACTATGACACTTCTACGCGTAAAACAGTTAAAATATACAACAAACAAGTGTTTAGTAATAAAAGATAAACCAATGACGCATTATGTCGTATGATTAAAACTATTATGGTCTGGAAAATCTACCTTGCGATTAAAAATAAAATGTATTTGCGTAAAATCGAAGATATTACGTACGTACGATTAACAACTTATTCGTAAATCACTGGAAGAAATATTAAAGGATCAGAAATAGCTCAAATATTCTGCATAATTCACATAACAGCTAATAGTGTAATAATCATTCAGCTTTGTTAACCATAACGTTTGAACCATACTAGCTAATTTTACAAAGTAGCCTTCACATCTTCTTCTATACTATAATAAAACTCAAATAGCACTTTTTCTGTACATTGAATATTTTTCCAAAATTTCTATGTGGGGTCTATACTATCGACATAGAGGCCAAAACAATTTTTTTTGGAATTATTGTCTGTCTGTCTGTCTGTCTGTCTGTCTGTCTGTCTGTCGTTCTGTTCGTCCAGGTATCATTTGAAAACCCGTGGATGGATTTTGATAGGACTTTCACTGATGTGTTGTGTAGAAGTCAAGGTGTAAGTTGGTATATAAAACATCACGCTATGTTTCATAGGGGCTAAGCAGTGAAACATTACTTGCACATATTACCCCGTAATTTCCTTTGTATGTGAATAGGGTAATTATAGACTGATCAGTTAATCATTAAGATATGTATTATTACGCTATATACAATAGGGACTGAGCAAACATTTAGTTTGCGTAAGATATGGCATTGGCGAAGGGTCAATTTTTGTAAGGGGTAAGCCGGTCCGGTACACCCAGGACATTTTCATTAGATTTCTGTATTGTTCTAAGTACTTTGCTGATAGCAATATGACATTATATCTTTGAAAGTTAAAATCTGTAAATCCCGAGCGGATCCAAACTAGATTATGTATGTATTACAGTCGCAACAATAAAAGATGCGGAAAACTTAAAACTTTCATTATCGAATATCATTTGACAGTAATTTACGATGTTAGCGTGATTTACATTATGAACAGCGCCATCTATCGGTGAAATTGAACATACAATAACTATAGAACTTTAATCTATATATTATAATATCAAAGAAAGTCGTGTTAGTTACACTATTTATAACTCAAGAACGGCCTAACCGATTCGGCTGAAAATTGGTGGGGAGGTAGCTTAAAACCAGTAAACGGACATAGGATACTTTTTATCCCGGTAGGTTAACGTTAGGTAAGGTCATTAAATAGATGGGTGAACCGATTTGTATGAAAGTTTGCATATCGGGTAGGTCATACAGTATATTTCATACAGCTAGGTTAAGGTTAAGCTACATACGGCAAGGTCATTAAATAGATGGGTGAACCGATATGTATGAAATTATGTGTGCATATCGGGGAGGTCTGAGAATAGGTCATAAAGTATATTTAATGCCGCTGATACCATGATTGACGAGGATATATAGAACGAGAGGAGGGTGCACGAGAGGAGAAAGAGGGAGAGGGGATTCGAGAAGGGGGCGATGGGGTGAGGGATCGGGGGAGTTAGGTGGAGTAAGGGGGAGTGAAAAGGAGCAAGTTCCTAGAAGAGAGAGGGGGAGAGGGTTCAGAGAGGGGATAACAGGGTAGGAAGAGGGGGAGTGTGACGGAAACCGAAGCGGGAGGGGGAAAGAGAGAGGAGAGAAAGAGCATATAATTATATTTTTTTTTATAAAAGAGAGAGATATGGAGAGAGATAAATCTAGGGAGGAGGGAGAAAAGGGGAGCAAAATGTAATAAAAGCGCGGGCGGAGCTGCACGGGTCAGCTAGTCATATTATACGATCCCAATTAAATTATTTCCTTTGCACGTCTACGATTTGGACCAGTTACTTTTGTTGATAAATATTTCTAAATCCGCCGTCAACAAATTAATAACAGAACTCGTAAAAAAAGGAAGTCCAGGATACAAAGATTTTTGACTTGGGCGAAATCTACATATACGTTGGTTTAATGCTCTATGATTTCTTTCCCTTCTTGCTTTCCCAAACTTAATTGGGCTCCGACCCACCAAACAAAAACTGCCAAATTCGGGACTCTTTTGGGTGGGTCTCTTTTTAAAAAGGGGGCATAAAATATTGGTAACGCTCAGATTCCCTAGTCTCTGTGGTTAGAGGGAAAAAAATAATCGCTGACGCGAAACCTCACCACGTGGGCCGGCCGATCATCAGTTTTAGATAAACTCTCGATAAAGTAGGTACTTACTTATTTACTCTTTTCATTTTACATTAATTTGCTATCATCACAGACTACATAATATTCAGATTTCTAATTTTTGGCGCTTCCCACCTGTCATAAAACGCGAGCGCTCCTCGGTCAGCGTTGACAGGTCTTCTGATTTATCATGAAAAAATCTTTTGAATGTTCACTTTTCCTCTTCTCGTTTTCGCCGTTGCCATCATTTTGTAGAACCTACTTATTAACTGCTAGTCCCAATATCCTATCTACTTCTTACTATAAGTTAAAATAGTTACCATCGATAGCTTTATGACATATCTCCGTTTCAATAAACAAAGATAGAAATTCATTTCCATTTCCTCGCTCAGCGGGTTTCTATTTCCATACAGCGAGGAAATGCTGCCAGCATTTTGGGTACCATGCCACATGGGCCTAATTTTCTACATTTATTGTAAATGATTATGTATTTATTAAAATTTATTGTATCTAATTAAAAGATAATATTTATTTAATATGTCAATAAATTAAATATACTTAGTAATGTGTAATGAAAACTTGTTGTTATGTGTACGTACATAATGTGCCCATCAGATTTGTAAGTAGATTTTATTAAATGCAAGATAGAAATATCTATCCTTACTATTTAATTAATAAAAGTTTATCAAATGATACCGGTATGGTGTGAACCCGCTGTAAGCAATTACGTCAATTTGCGCGAGTTTCGCCGTCGCTTCCTTCAAGTGCCCACATCGGTCCCGTAAGTCTCCCGACTGGCGCACATAATTAGTACCTAACTACTTGACTAAATAACAACTTAGTAGTTTTACTAATTAGTACCTTAAGTAATACAATTTTATTGATGTGAAATCAGATGTTTGTACATATAATGGTACCCACACACCTTTATATGTTAGCACGTCTTAGCACGGGCTACGTCGCGGCCCGAGGTGATAAGGGTTTGTGGTGGTCATTGAGCAGCAATCCATTTGCTTATTCGAAAAGATAATATGTATAATAAGAAAAATAAATATATTTATTGAAACTAAATATTTACAGTTTATTACAAATATGTACCTACTCGTATACTTAAACTAGGTAAAAAAACTTCCTCCAAGTTGTCGCCGCATTGGGAGGGCAGTGTACCTAAAAGACTGGTGGCATTACATCTTTGAGAATAATACATACCTAGAGTACTATCTATTTACGCATGGTCAGCAGATTCAAGGACTGAAGTCCTTAACGCAATATGCTCACAAAACCTCAAGGTTTTGGCACCTACATTTTAGCAACTAGGGCTGCTAATAGGGTTGCCTTAGGTTAAGGTTTTTTTTCGCGGAGGAAACCTTCAAAAGGTCCCCGGGATCTGTGGGGATCGACCGGGGTATGTTGGATTGTTACCCACTAAAACCTCCGCGGCTGCTCACGGAGACGGGGGTCGCAACCCCGCCGCCGTTCTCCTAGGAGTCGCCGCCGTACTCAATGGACGTCCTAGTAGGGCTCACACCCCGAACGTCCAGCGACTCCGAAGGTTGCCCGTTGTTTAGAGCCCCGGGCTCAGGGCTGAGGAGCGAGACGTTGGGCGGCCGCTTGACGTGGCCGGTGCCTTCGTCGTCGAACCAGGATTAGCGCGTTCGCGTTCCCGCTCGGTGGCCTCTTTCTGCCACGCCGCATCCCCGGACAGCATAGCTGGCAAGGGAGAGGGGTCCGATCCGATGACTGCGACCAGGTCTCGCAGCTCCAACGACCACGCGGGACAAGCCTTTAGCGTGTGTTGGGCGGAGTCAAATTGGTCGCAGTGGAAGCATCTCGTCGTCGCCCGCCTCGGGACCTTGTAACCGACGCATTGCACTCCCCCAGGTACCATCACGGTGCTCACAGAGACGGGGTTAGCAGCCCCGTCACCGTCCTCCACGGAGTCGCCGCCGCCATAATCAATGGACGCCTAGGGCCCGCACCCCAAGCGTCCAGCGACTCTCCGAAGGTGCCCCGGAACCTGGACTAAGGTCCTCAAACGGTTGTTTACTCGGCGTAATGATCGGTCCCGGTCGCAGAACCTGGGCTAGGCTCGGTCGTACAGTAATCTCGGGTGTTCAACGCAACGTGAAACCCGACGTAGAAATAAAAAAAAAAGACTTCAACCCAAAGGTTAATGCTTAGGTCCGACTGTTCTTCTAGTTAGGGGAGATTTCTCAACATCGCCGCGAAAACATTGCTAAACATCGTGTGTAATCATAATGAGCTAGTAAATAGAGTTGTACTGGTTTAATTGTAATAGAAACCCGCAGTGCTAGTGATTGAAATTATCATAATTATTATGTAGAGGGATATAAGTATATTATGTTTATCAATCGCATCGTGCTCACCTAACTTTTATCAGGAGTACTCTACCTACGTTATCTAAGCTGATCTAAATCCTCCGAGATAATTTCTGACGGAACTTTTTTACAATACAAGGCTGTACTTGGCAACAAAATCAACATGTTATTTTTTCGTTAGTCGTCCGTGGTACACATCGGTAGTACCACCAATGATACCACGGACAATTTTTCTTTTTTGTGGTACTGTAAGAGTATTTGTACGGGGGGGAAATGATAACCCCGAATTTTAATTAAGAACTTTAATAAATTTTTCTTAAAGGAAAAAAAACAGTAACAAAAAGGCGTAACTCCTTAAGTAGCTTAAAAATAAACTTAATGAAGCGAATAACTCCTTAACCAAGTTGCTCCAGTAATAAAGGGCGTAACTACCTAACCAAGTAGTACAATACTAAAGGGCGTAACTCCTTAAGTAACTTAAAAATAAATGTAATAAAGCGAATAACTCCTTAACCAAGTTGCTCCAGTAATAAAGGGCGTAACTACCTAACCAAGTAGTACAATACTAAAGGGCGTAACTCCTTAAGTAACTTAAAAATAAATGTAATAAAGGAAGTAACTCCTTAAATAAGTAATACAAAAATCAAGGGACGACAGTACACCTTAAATAAGAAAATAAAGGGGAGGGTTGTTGGGGACGCTTGGCTGGCCATCGTAAGAAATAGAAATAATATAAAATAAATTAAAAAGAAGGGTTAATTGAAGGTCCGTGACCCATTACGCTCACGGCCCTTGGGCGATAGTTCGCCAGAGCCACGCCAACACTAGCTGGGCAGCAGCGGCTCAGCCTGCAGCCTCAACGCACTCCCAAGCGGTAAGCCCGCACAGTACCACTTCACTCAGTGCTAAACACCGGGCCCGTACTAAACACCTCCTGTGTGATAAACACAGTATTTTAAGAATACAACACGGTATAATATTTATAGAATACAGTTGGGTACTAAGGAGATACAATACTTGGACTTGTGCTAAAAGTCCAATACTGGACAGAATCTAACTACACGCTACTTCTACTTTCATTGACATAAAAGTTAGGCTACCGCTCCATGAACCGAGGCGGACGCCTCCAGCGACACAGTCGCTGGGCATCGCACACCAACATATTCTTCCCCGACATTTCGGTTTCCCCGACCTAATTAACCAGTCGAAACTAAGTTAAGGTTAAGCTACATGCCCTAAAGGTACACAATTACAATTTTAATCTTGGGAAAAGGGCAAGTTAAATTAAATTGATACATGGTTGCTACAATGCAATAACAACACCTATGTACCTGGACCATTTTATTCACAAATTCTATAACTGGGGAAGATCAGTGAGTTTGAGGGTGAAATAACCAATACACGTACCTTCTCGGAGGTGAATTCCACGTCACACTTCGAAAATCTGCCCACGAGCAGAGTAACCAAACACACACAACAGGACTCGTACTGCAAAATAATTGATCGCATTACAATCAAGTAAACGACGCAAAACAACGGGGACACCGGTAACCACCGGAAGCGTCACCCAGATTACTTACCACCAATCAACAAAAACGAGGCGCTTCCCGCGTCTCGACACGACACGCCAACACGCCGAATAAGTTTGCTCGCCGAATCTTTCCGATTCCGCCTAAATTACCCAAATTAATTTTCGAGTTGCAGTCTGCGCACCGGCAACTCTTGCCAGTCACGAAACGCCCCTCAAAATGGCCTCTCGCCTCGTCCTTCTCTCACATCTTTCCCTCTCACTTGTGCGTTCCAGACCCAGCTGACAACACCACTAAACAATTAAGCTACAGTTATTGATAATTAAATCCGAATGCTTAGAATCTCCACAAACCATTTTAATCGCAACTCCGGAACGCGCGAACACAACGTTTTGTTATACGTCCCATGCCACAACACCGACCATAGAATGATAAAGTTTTAATGATTTTAAATTTAATTAAATGGTAACTATAAATGTCAATTAAGGGTAACTTATCCAATTCCAGACTGGGGTACTCTTGAGTTTAAATCTCCATCAATATCTAATGCAAGTTTAAACTCACAACTATAATGTAAGCGTAAGGCTAACCAGAAACTAAACGTTATCCAAGTAACGTCACCCAGACATAAACAAAACAAATCTAAATTTACGAAATGAATGAAATTGAATGATTATTACAACAATAATACTAGTTATTAAACAGGAATATAATAAGGCTAGTATGTGTCGGTGACAAGAAGTGATGTTCAGTGCGCTCCAACAAAAATGTGGCCAAGAAAAATGGACTGACACCCAATTTGGTAATCCTTACTTATTATCAGAAAAAACAGTGTTACAGTACCCCTTCACCCACCAGAATTTTTCGCGGAACAAGAAAAATTCATGCTGGCCCTCCAGCATCATTCCAACAGTGTTAACACAGAACACTACTTAAACACAACGGACGAAACTTTAAAACCAAAAATTCCTATCTTTGTCAATCTAGACCCTTAATGTCCTTTACATGACATTCACTACGTTTCCCCTTCTCATCCTCTAACAAATACACCAGCCTAGACAATTTCTGCACAATCTTACACTTTTCAAAACGCGGCGCTAATTTATAAGAGAAATGTTTCGCAGCATCACTACGAACATGCGTGCGACGCCAAACTACATCATCTACCTCGAAGTCTGCATCTCGCCTACGCCTATTATAATATCGAGCATTCCGTGAGTGGGATTTCTTCAATTCTTTATCCACACTCGAGAAAATCTCCTTCAAGGCACTCATCTTATCAACGTAGTCCACACGGGAACCTATAGCAATCTCGTCCAAATCTTCACTATCACCATATACAGTACCATCAACTAGAGCTTCACCATTTGCCTTAGGGGCCATAGTGATAGGGTTATTCCAAGGACTACAAATCGGCTCTACGACATCCATTTCAATAATTTCGTCAGGGGCAACCTGAAAAGCCTTCCAAAAATTTATCCCAAACAACAAAGACGTAGTCACACTAGGGACCACAAAAAACTTCACCACACGCAGAACATCATTAACAACCACAGGCAGAGTCATAAATCCAGTGACGGGGGAAGCAGACCCATTTGCCGTCACCACAGAATCCATCACATCCGACGGATGTATATCAGCTAACTTAGACAACTCCTCCACTGCGGAACCACCAACAATAGAGATTTCCGATCCGGAATCCATTAAACCAGAAAAAGGTACACCACATATCTCGACATTAAGGTAAGGGCGAACATCCTGACATTCATTATTGGGAACCGTAGCTACTTTGGGCTTCGAATTCTGAAAGAATTCGCGTACAAAATCACACCATTCACGCCACTCCTCTGGGGAGGAACAATTTAAACGACGGCCCTCCTTTACAAGTTTTTTCGATCCCGTTAGAGAGTTAACTTTTGGCCTACACTTCGAGCAATTCGCAGCAGTAGCGCCTTTTTCACCACAACGATAGCAAATAATTACTTTAGCCAGCTACATCCGATTGAGACCTAAAACCATAATGGCGTCCTAGTGGTTTGACATTACTGGTTATGATTATTTTAGCAGAATACCGTATTTGTAACAATAATAATAGACTTGTAATAGTTGTCGCTGGATTGGCACTGCTGTGCAGTATGAACTGGAGAGCATAAGACATGGAGAGGTCTCACAAGTCTTGTGACATCCACTATAACTGGCTTAGAATTTTAGATAGTTAAACAGCAGATTGGCGACAGCAAGTTGAAGTGGCAATGGGCAGGCCACATCGCTCGAAGAACCGATAACCGTTGGGGAAGAAAGGTTCTCGAGTGGCGACCACGAACCGGAAGACGCAGCGTTGGCAGGCCTCCCACTAGGTGGACAGACGACATTGTGCGCGTCGCAGGTAACCGGTGGATGCCAATAGCCAATTGTCGTTCATTGTGGCGTTCTAAGGGGGAGGCCTATGTTCAACAGTGGACGTCTTCCGGCTGATGATGATGATGATGATGAAACAGCAGATTTGATTGATATGATTTCTTAAATCATCCTCCAATCCTCTCTCAGTATATTTTCTCTTTTCTCTAAATTTCTTTTTTCTATACTTATAATAAAACTGTAACAGGTCTAATTCTGTACATTGAAAATATTTTGAAAATTATGTTTGGAAAAAATTCTATAACCGATACTAAAGCCAAAAATGCCAAAAATGTATTTTATTTTATTTTTGTCTGTCTGTATCTCGGCTGAGCATCACGCCGAAACTACTGGATGGATTGAAACGAAACTTGGCATGATTTGAGTTAATACTCCGAGGTAGGACATAGGATACTTTTTTTCCCCACACATCCCCCTTGGGAGAGGGGATTAAAGTCAAAATGGGTACTTCGTTATACGCTTGGTCCGATTTTATAATTTTTTCTTCATAATTATAATAAATATTAGTAAGGGAACACTCATAGAGAGTTGTTATCAAGGTTTTGTAATCGATCGGGTTAAGCAACGTTAGGTAAGGTCATTAAATAGATGGGTGACCGTTTAACGCCATTTGAACTAAACGGGTCCGTGCTTCGGAGAGCAAGTAAAAAGTGGGTCCCAGTTTTTAACCGACTATAAAAAAGGAGGTTATGTATTCGATGCGAGTGTCTGTTATTAAAAGTTTAGTTAACGTAAACACAGCGCGGGCGGAGCTGCGTGGGTCAGCTAATTTTATAATAAATTTGTATAGCCCCTTCTGTCTTGTTTTTTTTTATGCTATGCTATCTTTGCTATCTCTTGCTCGCCGACTAGGCTACACTTTTTTCTTTTTTTTTTCTCTTCGCCGTGTGGTAGGTTATACTACCCCGGCCTACTACGAAGAATCGGTCGGTAGGCGACTAAAGGAACCACGGAAAGACTTCCGTGCCGTTCTTCGTAAACTAGGTCTGCAGGCCTTCTGCCGCAGATCTAGTGTCACTAGAAAGGGTCCTAGTGACACCACAGCATAACATCTACGCTGTGTTTGCAATAGGAACTAAAATATCCTCATAAAAATTACAATTAGTTTGACGTATTTGCAAAGACAGTGGCGACATTGACAACTTACAGATAAGTTAACGGGGCTGTAAAGGACCATGCCCATTTGTGCCCCAGAAATGCCCAGATAAAGTATATTACAAGATTGCTCTAATAAATAAAAACTAGAATTATGTTGTTAATTTTAAATCATATGAAGCACTGGATAAAAAGTAAAAAAAATAAGACGTTCTGTTGACATTGCAGTACCAGTGTATCTAACCAAATTGTTTTTACATACATATTGACACTATACAATGGAAACAGACTAGATAATTACAAATAACTGAAATGTTTATCTGATAACATACAGATAAGTATATAAAAGAACACTGATCTGGCTTAGCTTATGTGATGATGATCATGAAGTTCCTAGTGAAAAACTAATAGCATTCCCCGCTCGGCGGTACTCGTGATTAGACGCTTGTTTGCTCGCTTGTAAGTCGATCAGTGTTTCTCAAACATTTTTGTGATAATGCCCGCTTTTAAATGTGCAAGTTGTGGCGATGAACATACCGATGGGCCAGTTTGCGTTGTATGTCGCGGTCAGTACGACTTCCAATGCTCCGGTGTTACCGAGACAGGCTTTCGAAGACTAGGTAGCAACAGGAGAAATAATTGGTGTTGCCCCAAGTGCAAGACTAGTCCAACACCGTCTCCAGCGGCCACATCGCCAGCACCACCTCCCACTCAATTGGACATAATGCAGGAACAGCTTAATAAGATAATGTGCCAGTTAGCCCCCCTTACGTCCTTGGTAGAAGATGTGAAAGTGATCAAATCGGACCTCGTCGACGTGAGAAATTCGCTAGAAATGGCCCATGAGCTGATTAATACCTTCTCAAGCAAGATCAATTTGGTGGAAGCACGAGTCGCCAAAGTCGAAAAAGCTGTGACTGACGTCCCTACTCTTCAAGCAGAAGTGGCGAAGCTTAGCAGAGAATTAGAAGATAGAGATCAATGGGCCAGAGCCAATAATGCTGAGATAACAGGGATTCCGCAAAAACAAAATGAAAACCTTTATGACATTGCCCAAAATGTTGCCAAATTAGGTGATTTTACCGTCAAGAAAGAAGATATTAACTACATTGCAAGGATTCCTACTCGTGTACCAAATATGGAAAAATCAATTATAATATCATTTAATAATCGCTACATAAAAGAAGATTACATCGCAAAGACGAGAAAAAGTAAAAACCTAACACTCAGAAATCTAGGCTTCTCTGACAATGGAAATTTCTACGTGAACGACCATCTTACTCTCCGTAATAAAAACCTGTTAAGTAAGGCAAGATCACTAGCAAAAGAAAAACACTTCCAGTATGTTTGGGTAAAACATTCGAAAATAATGGCTCGAAAATCGGACAGCTCACCTATATTTTTTATAAAATGCGAGAACGACTTAAAGAAAATTTCATAATTTATCTTTATTTACCTTTTTTAACAAACACGTATCGATTCATTATAAATTTAAATGTCACTAGTTTGAGAACCAAGTGCGCTTTACTAGTTCGTCTACCACGCGAAGTGCATGTGATCGGAGTGATCAACACACTCTCGTACGTAAGCCAAGTTCAGTTATAAGAACGATATGCGGAAACACTATTACTATACAGGTCAAAATTGCTTACGCTCAAGCGGACTGTGGTCGATATTCCCTCGCACAGAACCGTGCATACTCGATAATCGCACCGAAACTAACTATATCTACCGCACGATTTAAAAATAAAAATTCATACCTCTTTCTGATATATTATTTTAATAAGAGTTTATTTTACTTAACGTATTTAATGTTCGATGTCTCGTTATATTTATCTGTAGAAGTCCCTATTATATTAAATATGTTACTTCTTATAATAATAATAATTCTAAATAGTTATTATGATTTCTTAATTAATAATGCTTAAATTATCAGTCTATTATCAAAATACTAGAGGGCTACGCACTAAGACCCAGTTATTTAAGCGTAATCTCTGCCTTAACTCGTTTGATATTATCGCACTTACAGAAACCTGGTTGTTAGACGGTATAAATAATAATGAACTTTTTGACGACCGTTATATTGTCTGGCGACGGGATAGAAACTACTTAGACACACAGGTTATATATGGTGGAGGAGTATTAGTAGCCGTACGCCGAGACCTGATTGTAGTGGACCGTCCGGAGTGGTACTCATCAGCCGAAGATCTCTGGATTACTATGACGGTAAAGAGCAAAGATCATGTTGTTCACAAAATAAACATATGCGTACTTTATCTTTGTAAGGAATATTTTGGCAATACATTCAATGCGCAATTATATAATTTTACTGATAAACTATCACAAATCGTGAGCACACAGCTGGATGATATGTTTCTTATTATGGGGGATTTTAACTTAAATAATATTGAATGGAATAAGGAAAATTGTACGTTACTGCCAACGGGAATTACAGGTGAAGCGCAAACTTACTTCTTTGATACCCTTTCCGAAGGAGATCTCAATCAATATAATGCGTGTCGCAACGTAAATAACAGACTATTGGACTTAGTATTCTGTAACTCGAATATAACAATCACCGCTTGTGGCGACCCTCTAGTCCCAGAGGATGCGCACCATAAGTTGTTAGAAATTATTATAAATCTATCGTTAATAGAACCCCTAGAAAATAATGCGCGATTGTTATATTTTTACAACAAGGGGGACTATGATAATATTAATAGAGAAATGTTAACTATTAATTGGGAAGACAGTCTTTGCAATAGTTCATTAGACGACGCTGTAGATGTTTTTTATAGATACTTATATGACCTTCGCAATAAATATATTCCACGGAAGTTAATAACTTCCTCCACCTTCCCTCCATGGTACAACTCCCCTTTGAAAAAAGCAATTAAGGAAAAATTTAAGTTTTTTAGAAAATTTAAAACATATGGTAACCAATCTGATTATGATACATTTGCAATACTACGTAAAAGGGTCAAAACGATGGAACAACAATGCTATACTACTTATATTAAAAAATGTGAAGAGGGGATAGCAGAAAACCCTAAGCTCTTTTGGTCCTATATTAAATCAATGAATAAAGGTCTCAATTCCCTCCCTGCTACATTATACTTTGAAAACCATTCAGCAGTATCCGGGGAACAGGCATGTAACCTCTTTGCGACATATTTTAATTCGGTATTTCTCACACCATCATCCGCCGATCAAACGTCTACAGGGTCAGGATTCCCACACGATAACACTAGTCATCATATCATTAACTTAAGCAATATAGAAATGAATGAAAATATGGTTCTGCAGCATCTTAAATCAGTAGATATTACTAAAGGTTCTGGACCCGATCATATATCTCCTGTTTTCATAGTGAAATGTGCAGGTACTCTTTGTAAGCCACTCACAATATTATTTAAACGGTCAGTTAATGAAGGTATTGTTCCTAAAATATGGAAGTCCGTCTTCGTGACCCCAATTCATAAAAGCGGTAATAAAAACTTTGTCAAAAATTATACACCTATCTCTAAGTTATGTATATTCGCTAAAATATTAGAAAGAATCATATATAATCAATTGTATAGTACACTTAATAAAACGTTTATCTCAGACAACATGGGTTTCTTAAAAAGAGATCTACAACCTCAAACCTTCTTACTTTTTCTGAGTTTACCACTTCTAATATGGACGCTGGAGGTCAGGTAGACGCCATATTTACGGACTTCAGCAAGGCATTTGATCGAATTGACCACCAAATACTCCTACAGAAACTCTTGTCGGCAGGAATTCATGGAGATCTGTTTAGATGGTTCTGTTCGTACATCAATAATCGATCCCAGGCTGTTGTTGTTAACAGGTACTCTTCTAGCTGGTATAGTGTGCCTTCCGGTGTCCCCCAAGGTTCTTTGCTCTCACCTTTGCTATTTAATATCTTCCTAAATGATGTCATATCCTGCTTTAAATACTCAGAGGTCTTACTCTACGCTGACGATATGAAGATCTTCATGAAAATTAATAATGCAAACGATTGCTTACTATTACAGGAAGACCTTCAAAGGTTTGAAGAATACTGCAATTTAAACAAGCTAGATTTAAATGTATCAAAATGTTATTTTATTACCTTCACACGTAAGACTGCTCTATTTGAAAGATATTATACATTCAAAAAGATGCGACTCAAAAAGGTTGATTCAATCATGGATATAGGAGTGATCCAGGATTCTAAAATGGCTTATGACAAACATATAAACCATATAGTAAGTAAAGCGAATAAAGCTTTGGGTTTTGTTCGGAGAGCATGTGCACAGTTCTCTAATATTAAAGTCATCAAAATCTTATACTGTTCTTATGTGCGTAGCATTCTCGAGTATGGCTCCCAAGTCTGGAACCCACAGTATAATGTTTATATAGATAGACTAGAAACTATACAAAGAAAGTTTTTGAGGTTTCTACAGTATAAATGCAACTGTTATGATATTGACTATCAAGCAAGATGCAAGAGACAACATAAACTCCCTCTACAAGAAAGACGTAGAATTGCGGACATCTTATTTTTAGTAAAGATAGCTCAAAATTACATCGACTCCCCATATTTATTGTCTAAAATAAACCTGCATGTCCCTGGAAGATCGGTACGGCATCCTTATTATTTATCAGCTCCTCGTTCTTGCACTAAATATAGACAAAACTGTTTCTTTAATAGGTCGGTAAAACTTTTCAACGCTCTTGTCACATATCCCGAACTGGACTTATTTACGTCAAACCCTCTTACCTTCAAAACGTTAATTACAGCGCACTGGTTCGAAAACTAAAATAATACCTGTTGTACCTACTTAACATAACTAACTTTGCATTTAACTAAAAGTACGTATTTGTGTAACTACATATGTGTGGCTTATTATTAAGTACGTAGTATTTAAGCAAACTAGCAATAAGATTTTTAAATGCGAAAACATTAGAATAGTGTATCGCTTTTTAATTAGTTTTTTTAAGTCATCTCACTGTTTGTTTTCCAAATAAATTAAAAAAAAAAAATGCTAAACGATAAAATGTATAAAAAACCAGTAGGAGGTTATCATGTTTAATGTCCAATATCTTTTGAACCGGTGCTTTATATGCCATTATAATATACTGCTTTACATATTATCTGATAACATACATATAAGTGTACTAGCTGTAGCCCGCTGCTTCGCCCGCGTTGGTTTTGTAAGTAAAACGCGTTTTAAATCAAGGATGAAGGTTTTAAAAAATATTGTTTACACTTTTATTAAACCTGGACCTATTATGTGTCATCGTCAAATATACATACTTGATGACATAGCCTGTATTTTTGTAACTCTGTCTGTCTACTACGCTTTAACGCCTAATCCACTGAACCGATTTCGATGAAATTTGGTACAGAGACAGATTAGACCTTAAGAAAGGACATAGGCTACCTTTTATCCCGAACAAAAGGATTGAAGTGGTTGAAATAGGGAATGAAATTTAGAATGGAATTTCGTCATTGTTGAAAACAATACCATGACTTTGTTTTACAATTGATAAGAAATCCTACTGTCCCTACTTCCTCCCTACTTCTATACTATCTATCTATATCTATATATCTAACACTTCTATACATTAGTATTAGTGTAAATATTGTAAAGAGTTTAAATTTGTATTTCTGTATGTTTGTGTGATGGGTAATCTTCAGAACCACTGATCCGATTTTGAAAATTATTTTGCCTGGGTTGAGCCGGATCATCGTGCTAAAGCGAGCTGGATCATTTGCCTCGGTAAATCCAGGTGGATCGATGTGGATCAAGATGGACCGAGGTAGATCGAGATAAGTCAAGGTGGGTCGAAGTAGCTCAAAGTGAAATAAACTGGTTCGAGATGAGTCAAGCCGGATTATCAAACTGCATCAAACTCGATAGAACCGAATTGAATAACAACTGGATTGAGCTAGATTAAACTGGATCATGCAGGATCAAGATGAATCGAAGTGGATCGATGTGGATCAAGATGGACCGAGATGGATCGATATGCCAAGGTGGTTTGAAGTGGGTTAAGATGGAATAAAGTGGATTGAGTTAAGTCAAACTCGATCATGAAATTGCATTGAACCGGATAATACCGGATTCAGCTGAATAAAACTGGTTTGAGCTGGATCAAACCGGATCAAGCAGGATCAAGGTGAACCGAGCAAAAGCGAGCTGGATCAAAGTAAATCGAGGTGGATCGGGATGGACCGAGGTGGATCGATATAAGTCCAAGAAACAAAATGTATCAAAATGAGTCAAGCCAGATTATCAATCTGTATCGAACTGGTTCGAACTGGATCGCGGTGGATCGATGTAAATCTAGATGAACCGAGGGGATCGAGATAAGTCAAGGTGGTTTGAAGTGGGTCAAGTTGGAATAAAATGGATTGAGTTGCGTCAAGCTGGATCATCAAACTCGATTGGACCGGATAATACCGGATTGAACTGAATAAAACTGGTTTGAGCTGGATCTAACTGGATCAAGCAGGATCAAGCTGGATCGAGGTAAATCGAGGTGGATCGATGTGAATCGAGATGCACCGAGGTGGATCGATATAGTTAAGTCTGGGTGGGTCGATGTGGGTTAAGGTGATACAAAGTGAATAGAGATGAGTCAAGCTGGACTATCAAACTGCATTGAACTGGTTCGAGTTGGATCAAGGTTGATTGATATGGATCGAGATAGACCGAGGTGGATCGAGATAAGTCAAGGTGGTTTGAAGTGGGTCAAGTTGGAATAAAGTGGATTGAGTTGAGCCAAGCTGTATCATCAACTTAGGAGTCGCTGGACGTTCGGGGTGTGGGCCCTTTGAACGTCCATTGAGTACGGCGGCGACTCCGAGGAGGACGGCGGCGGGGTTGCGACCCCCGTCCCCGTGAGTACCGTGTCAGGTTCCCGGGGGGCTACAATGCGCCCCCCGGCGGCGTGCTCAAAGGCAAGGCACTGAGGGGCCCCTGGTGCAGATCCCACCGGAGAGCCCTGGGGTCCCCCCTCTCATGTGCCGATGCGACATCCGCTGGGGTTTTAGTGGGTAAGAATCCCACATACCCCGGTCGAGCCCCACAGCTCCCGGGGATCTTTGGAAGATTACACCCGCGTCAAAAAAAAAAGGTTTAGAAAAAGAAGAAGAGTTTATTTACCGAGTTGCGTTACTCTACCTGCATTATAGCATTAAATAGAAATCGTTCTTTGTGCAAATTTTCAACCCCATGAAATTAACTTAGGGGTTGTTTTTGCCGGAATAGGTATGTTAGATTCTTTATTATTATACTTTATTGGGTACACTTAAAAACAGAAAACAGTGCAAAAACACTTAACAAAAGACAAAGGTATCACAAAGGGCGAGCTTAACTCAAAAACGTGATGTTGTCTTTTACTTACGCGAATATTACACATTGAAATTAAACTACTTAATAAACAATTAACAGGAGTTTATAAACTCGATTGTGACTGTGGGCTCTCCTACATTGGACAAACAAAGCGTGCAATAAAAACTCGCGTTAAAGAACATATAGCTGATGTGAAACACCGACGCTGTACGAAGTCTGCAGTATGTGAACACGTTCAGGATCGCACCCACCATTATATTAGATTTGATAAACCACAAATCCTCGCAAAAGAACACCGATTCCTGCCTAGGATGATTCGTGAGGCTATTGAAATCAAAAAACATCCTAATTTCAATAGAGAAGATGGTTGGGTGTTACCACCGGCTTGGGATCCTGTGATAAATATAATTAAATCCAATATCAATCAAAACACTGCACGGCCTCAAGATACTGTAAGCTCTTACTGCGTAGATCGGACCAACAATAATAACTAAGAAGACCTGAGGGTACACCGGCATAATTGTGACATAAGGACGTTCAACATCTCAGTCCTCCCGTGACCATGGGTGCTGCAAAGCATTCGAAACGTCGGGATAGTAAAATCAATAAATAAACCGCGATAAAATCCGTAAAAGTAGTTTAATTTCAATCAAAAACGTGAGTTCTCTTCCAGCAAACCCGGGCATAGAGACAAAATATTATCGGGTAAAACCAAGTGTACCTACAGGTGTAAGTTAAGTAACATTAAAATAAACATACATATAGACAAATAAATAACACACATAGGTATATCAATACATATATACACGTTAAAATATAAACTAATATATTATGATATCAAATATACATAATAAATACAAAAATATATATAATGATAGATAAATAATACATATTTTATAATAATACATACATACATTTGATTTTATTGTATAAATCACATTGAAAGGAAATATTCTTTTGCCCTATTTTTAAAAATGGGCAGAGAAGGGCTTTTACGTATAGAAAGGGGAAGGCTATTCCAGAGTTTAACAGCACGGACCCTAAAGGAGCCGTCATATCGACTTGATGAGTGCCTAGGAGTTTTTAGAAGAAGAGGCTTGGAAGAGCGAGTAGGTACATTAACAGGAACTAGATACTCAAAGCGTTCACGCAGATAGTTAGGAGAATTAGGATTGTACAAGATATTATATAGTAAACACAGAATGTGTAGATTACACCGATGTCTAATAGGTAACCACTTAAGTTTTGATCTAAATTGAGAGACATGGTCATATTTCCTAAGTCCGTAAATAAAACGTATGCCTAAGTTTGGTAGGCGTTCGAGCTTGTCCAATAGTTCCTCTGTGGCATCTAGAAAGCACACATCGGCGTAATCAAGAAGTGGTAGAAGTAAGGACACAGCAAGAGTAACTTTAGTCTCGAAAGGAAGAAAGGTTGGGAGCCGCTTAAGAGAGTGGAAAGTACCAAAAACTCTTCTACTTACCTCTGTTCAATAAATAAATTAAGATTCTTGTGTGCAATACATAAATTAAGTATTGGCTGTAGTTCAAAAAACATTTTTTGGACCCCAATTAAAACCCAGGATTAAAACTTTACGGAACTCTATACTTATTAATTTGATTTTGTTTTAAATAAGTATTTAGATTACCTATTCTCTACGTAAATTTAAAAGCAGAGTCGATGTGATTTCACAGCGTTCAACGTAACGTAAAACAAATCAAAGGTTTAAGAAACCTCTACTGTAACAAAAGTCACCTTACTTGTCACAAATAATGAGTCTAAGGTGAAAACAATAGTATATCGCCACCTCCAGACCAGATTAATGGCTTATGATATTTATTGACAGCGAATAACGTCAATGCCCTTCAATACTGTCTGCCCTTGTCTTATATGTAACTTAAAACGTTAAGGAGGACCATTGTTACGGGCCTAGGTGTACTTAAGTTTTTATTTGGCGTGTCATATCGAACAAAGAAAAAAACACAATGCGTATTGGTCGTGAAAATATACGGTTAAACAATTCTTATTGTGTTAAATAGAATTAAATTTCGATACTAACGTTTGTGTACCTACTGAAACTTGATTATTGCAATTTAGTTTAAATACTGTGTAATATAATATGTATAAAATATTATATCCCTGGCTGTTACAAATATTTATCTAAATAAACTGACATCAAAATTTTTGGTTAGCTGAAACGCAAAGTATAAATAACGTATGCAGAATGCTAAATGAAAAGCTACATTCGGTAGTTCCACAACGTCTAGATTTACAAATCATAAGCTACGGATTACTGCGGATTATCTTACCTGCGATAGGTTATCAAAAGGCATGAATTATGTCGATTAAATCCTTCGGTTTACGGTGCGTCCTACATCCGGCCGACAAGCCGAAGTGACATTGAGTGGACAGTGTAGGGTGAAACCCTGCGGCCATTTGTTAACTTTGTTAATCAACTGAACGTAGCCTCGCTCACAACCGACGACCTAACAAACTTACACTTTACTAAATTGCAATGTCGTTCCGTAGTTACCAAAAAGTAATCAATATAATTTTTCTTGGTCATAAAACATTTGTTATGTTATTTTTGCCTCTTTTGTTAATTTACAACTTGTTAACGAATAAACGGACAACCTTATACTAAAGCTGGTTTAATCGAGATGTTTCATGACAATTGGTTCAGCCGTTTGAAGACAATTAGCGCTTTTCTAATCTTTGTAAGAATATTAGGCATCCAACTGGTTATTAACCCCAGAGAGTGCGACGTGTGCGACACGCACGAGTGTAGAGTCATGAACCAAACAGAATAAACATTAAGAAGACATGAAATTAAGTTATGGTGTCTGGGGTTTTGCGTTATTATATTAATACATCGTATAAGATAGTTTTATAGGTACACGCTACTAAGCACACTAACTTACGTAAAACATCAAGAATTTTTTTTTTTTTTTTGTATGAGTAGTACTGTTGGCCGCAGATGGCCATTACAGCTTCACCGGACAAGAGGGGCGAGCGCTTTGAGCGCTCCAGCCCGGAAAGATAGGTAGCGACTAGCTCAAGGGCACCTCAGGGAGGCACGGCCTCGGCTTGGGCTGCCGCTTAGAGAGTGTGTGAGTTTACCACCGGTTCACAACGCGCCCCCGCTGAGAAGAACCGGCAAGAAACTCAGCGAGGGGATGCATGTCGAGGTCGCATGTGTACGATCCTTCGGCCTCGCCGGCGAGACCGGTGTCTGTGTGTAGGTGTGTGTACGACTCGTGACGTCGTTGTCGGTGTAGGTGTTGGTGTTGTGTCAAGGTCCAGGAGGACGGACATCGGGTCGGGTGGGTCGAGCAGTACATGCCGCGGACGGCGGCGATGTACGGTAGGTCGACGATCTGAGGGACCAGTAAAACATCAAGAAAATGACTCCTAGTCAGATAAGATAAACGATGCCCGAGACATACCGACGGCGACGAAGGTCCATCAAAGCGTCTCATAAAACACTGTAAAATAATAATAACACCCAAACACAAGATGGGAATCGAACCCATGATCTATTGGTTAAACGAGAGGACTAGCTTGACAATAGTTTATTATGATACAAGTGAGCCAAGTTTCATACGTCGTTTTTCAACACACTTGCGAGGAAAAAACAAAATAATTCACTGTGTGGTGAATTATTTTGTATACGATAAAAAGATACAAATACGATAAATTATGGAAAGTGGCGCTCGTTTTTTTTAAATATTTTAAGTGCAAATATTTTAATATTTCATAACAAATTATTGTTAATTATGAATCATTTGATAATAATAAATGTTTGTTTGACTTAATTAAGGACGAAAACATTTATTTATTCCGTATACGGGTTTTGAGCCCTCTTCGATGTTGTTTAAAAATAAATTATACTAGCTGTAGCCTGCGGTTTTGGCTGCGTTGGCTTTGTAAGTAAAACGCGTTTTAAATTAGGGATGAAGGTTTTTATAAATATTGTTTAACACTTTTATTAAACCTGGACCTAATAAGTTTCATGTCATCAAATATGCATAGCATGTATTTTTGTGTAAGACATCATTGCTCCTATTTTAGTGCCTGAATGGGTTTCTTAAATATTCATTGCTTTATTAAATTAATTTATAAAAAACCGGTCAAGTGCGAGTTGTACTCGCGCACCGAGGGTTGCAATCCTTCATTGGACCTGTTAAAGTTATTTTACTATTCGTCTAACAACTCAGATAGCAATAAAACCACACCGTAAAACTAAGTGTGTTTGTCAAGGTTTGTTTAGGATTTCTAAAGTATCTACTACTTAGAAAGATCATTTCATTCTTCCTGTATTCTATTCTATTGTTGGTGGCTATAAAAATCGGACCCGGTAACCACCGGAACGCACTTCGACTTATATGTGATAATGCTTGGTGATACGTTCCATACGGAATACCCACAAATGGTTCAGGGCCTACCAAATGTCTATGTGAGCCGGCTCTCGCTAGTCTATCTGCCTTCGTGTCCCTCGACGCCTTCGTGTCCAGGTACCTACCCAGATAAGGCTGACGATGTTGTGTTTTCCCAGGTTGTTCAAACCTGTAACATCTTCTTTATTTCTTTTTTCTTTTGGACTTTCAACCATTCTTCCTGTAAAATATAGATGTTTATCTATTTAGACATGTATCCCTACTTCCCTACTTTTTATTTTTATTTAATAATATTATAAATGCGAAAGTAACTCTGTCTGTCTGTCTGTCTGTCTGCTACGCTTTAACGCCTAATCCACAGAACCGATTTTTATGTTTGGTACGGAGATAGATTAGACCTTAAGAAAGGACATAGGCTACCTTTTATCCCGAACAAAAAGATTGAAGGGGTTGAAATAAGAAATGAAAGTTAGTATGGAATTTCGTTATTGTTGAAAATAAAACCATGACTTTGTTTTACATCATCATCATCATCAGCCGGAAGACGTCCACTGCTGAACAAAGGCCTCCCCCCTTAGACCGCCACGTTGAACGACAATTTGCTATTTGCATCCACCGGTTTCCTGCGACGCGAACAATGTCGTCGGTCCACCTAGTGGGAGGCCTGCCTACGCTGCGTCTTCCGGTACGTGGTCGCCACTCGAGAACCTTTCTTCCCCAACGGTTATCGGTTCTTCGAGCGATGTGGCCTGCCCACTGCCACTTCAACTTGCATATTCTACGAGCTATGTCGGTGACCTTGGTTCTTCGGCGAATCTCCTCATTCCGGATTCTGTCGCGCAAAGAAACTCCGAGCATAGCTCTCTCCATAGCTCGTTGTGTGACTCTGAGCTTCTCCAAAAGGCCAGCTGTTAAAGACCACGTCTCAGTACCATATGTCATCACTGGCAACACACACTGGTTAAAAACCTTTGTTTTCAGGCACTGCGGAATTTCTGATGAGAAGATGTCACGTAGTTTCCCGAACGCTGCCCATCTGAGTTGGATTCTTCGGGCGACCTCTTTGTCGGACTGACCTAACTGGATAGTTTGTCCTAGTATACGAGTGTCAACAACTTCGACTGTATCGTTCCCAACAACTACCGGTACGGGTGCAACATGGACATTAGACATGATCTTCGTCTTGTCCATGTTCATTTTAAGACCCACCTGTTGGGAAACGCTACTGAGGTCGCTGAGCATCGTATTGAGGTCCTCCAGCCACTCTGCCATAATGACTATATCATCGGCAACACGAAGGTGAGTGATGTATTCGCCATTGATGTTGATGCCGAATCCGTACCAGTCCAAGAGCTTGAAAACGTCCTCCAATGCGTTTGTGAACAGTTTCGGAGAAATAACGTCTCCCTGTCGCACACCTCGCTGCAATGGGATTGGTTTCGTGCTCTCGTCCTGTAGTCGGATCGACATGGTGGCGCTGCTGTACAAACACTTCAACACTTCGATGTACCTATAGTCAATGTGGCACCGCTGGAGGGACTGCAATACCGCCCAGGTCTCGATTGAATCGAAGGCTTTTACGTAGTCCACAAACGCTAGACATAATGGCCGATTATACTCCTCGGTCTTCTGTATAATCTGGCGGAGCGTATGTATGTGGTCTACGGTGCTAAAGCCTTTTCGGAACCCGGCTTGTTCGGGAGGCTGGAAGTCATCAAACCTGCGTTCGAGACGGTTCGTAATGACTCTCGAAAACAGCTTGTATACATGGCTCAGGAGTGAGATGGGTCTATAGTTCTTCAACAAGGTGTTATCACCTTTTTTGAAGAAAAGAACCACCACACTCCCGTCCCATGCTTCTGGCGTAGTACCCTCGAGTAAGACGGAATTAAATAACTTCTGGAGGACTAAAAGTACCGGTTTTCCACCCGCTCTCAGAAGTTCTGTTGTGATTCCGTCTTCACCCGGCGCCTTGTTGTTCTTAAGCTGTTTGAGAGCCATTCTAATCTCGTACAGGCTGATGTCTGGGATGTCCTCAGTGTAGTGTCGGGCTAATTTGGCTCTGGTGTCCTGAGCTGTCCTGGCAATGGGTTCCTGTGTTGAGGTGTATAACTGTCCGTAAAACCTCTCGAGCTCTCTCAATATCTCCGGTTTCGATGAGATGACACTGCCGTCGTCGATCTTCAGCCTGGTCATTTGGCTGCGCCCAATAGACGAATTCTTTGCGAACACTTTAGAGCCTTGGTTCCGCTCAATTGCGTCCTTAATACACGCTGTATTATAGGAACGCAAGTCGTGTCGCATGGATTTCGAGATTCGTCTATTGAGTTCGGCATATTCCGACATATCAGCTGAAGATTGCAGTCTCATCTCAGTCCGGTTTTCCATCAGCTTAGTGGTTGTATTGGAGAGCTTTTGAGGTTTTGTACGGCGTGGGGTCTTATAGAACTTGGACCCCACTGCGTGGACAGTTTGCACCAACCCATTGTTTAACTCGTCCGTAGTTTCGCATTCGGCGAGACACTGGAAGCGATTATGCAGTTCGAGTTGAAAGTCTTCGGGGTTCTGGATTTGGGCGGATCCTGGACGGAGCGTGGACTTCATCAGACGAGACCTTTCGAGCTTAACATTGATATTCAATGTGCCTCTAACAATACGGTGATCACTCCCGGTTTTCACCCTACCGATCACGGAGACATCATCGAATATATGCTTCTTGGTCGTCATGATGAAGTCTATCTCGTTTTTGGTGGAACCATCGGGGCTTATCCACGTCCACTTCCTGGATGGGCGCTTCTTGAAGAAGGAGTTCATCGCAAAGAGCCCCTCCTTCGCCATGAAGTGAAGACCAGCCGCTGGCCCCTTTGGTTCCGCTGCCCGTACCCATATGACCCCACTCTCAACTCATCGCCATTCCGTGTGCCCACCTTCGCGTTGATGTCCCCCATAACAACGGTGAAGTGTGTTTTGGAGGTATGTATGGCTTCTGATATCTCCTCATACATAGCTTCTACTTCATCGTCAGGGTGTGCCGAGGTCGGCGCGTAAACCTGTATACCGACTGTTCAACGAATACCGACTGGTTATTCGGAGTATAAGGTACGCTACCCTACTCGACACACTATCGACCTTTACCACGTTGTTAATAAGGGACTTACGGACGAGAAACCCGACACCACCCTGGGATTTCCGGTCTCCTTCCCGGAAGACGAGCATGTTGCCAGAATCAAGGGTTATCGATCGAAGTGATTCAATGTGAAACAAACTGGTTCGAGATGAGTCAAGCCGGATTATCAAACTGCATCAAACTCGATTGAACCGAATAATAACGGATTGAGCTGTATAAAAACTGGTTTGAGCTAGATTAAAATGGATCATGCAGGATCAAGATAAATCGAGGTAAATCGAAGTGGATCGATATATAGACCGAGGTGGATCGATATGTCAAGGTGGTTTGAATTGAGTTAAGTTTGAATAAAGTGGCTTGAGCTAAGCCAAACTCGCTCGCAACTCGCATGAAATTGCATTGAACCGGATAATACCGGATTGAGCTGAATAAAACTGGTTTGAGCTGCATCGAATCGGATCAAGCAGGATCAAGGTGAACCGAGCTAAAGCGAGCTGGATCAAAGTAAATCGAAGTGGATCGATGTAGATCGAGATGAAGGAGGTGGATTGATATAAGTCAAGGTGGTTTGAAATGGGTCAAGTTGGAATAAAGTGGGTCGATATAATCCAAGCTGGTTCATCAAACTCGACTGAACCGGATTGAACTGAATAAAACTGGTTTGAGCTGGATCAAACTGGATCAAGCGGGATTAAGATGAATCGAGCTTAAGCGAGCTGGATTGAAGTAAATTGAGCAGGATAGAGGTAAATCGATGTGGATCAAGATGGACTGAGGTGGATCGATATAAGTCAAAGTGGTTTGAAATGGGTCAAGTTGGAATAAAGTTGATCCAAATGAGCCAAACGGGATCATCAAACTACATCAAACTCGATTAAACGGGATAAAACTGGATTGAGCTGAATAAAACTGGTTTGAGCCAGATTAAACTGGATCAAGCAGGATCAAGCTGATAATCGAAAAAATATTATTGGCTCATGGAGTTGCATTTGCTTTAGTTTGATAAATGTATTCGCAAAGTTTCATCAATGCTGCATGAATTTTTTTATGCGCATTTCATACTAAAAAACCATGCTAATACCCCTTTAATGGTCGTTTTTTAAATAAGTTATGAAATAAGAGTTTCTTTATTTCTTTTGCTCAGTACACTGACAAAGTTTCGTGTCTGTATGATTTTTTTTTTTAGCCATACACACTTTGGGAGCCCATTTGACCTACTTAGGTGTGAAATTTTGAAAAGTCCGTTTTTATTGTTCAACTATTGGATAATGTTGGTGCCAAATTTAAAAATCTTCGAATGCAGTTTTCTTTCTTTAAAAAAATAAAGGAATGTTTTCTTTGAGTAAAATTTTCTATCTACAGTATTAAAAGTACCTACTTTCCCTTCAGGTGGCATTACAAAATTCCACCCTGTGTATAGTATAACGATGTATCTAATAGTCGACGATTTCCATTAAAGCTTGCAGAGGACAGATTTAAAATACGCGCACTGGATATTGGCAAAAATATTTATAATTTCAGTAGTTCATTTTGATAGACACGAATATTCCATTTATTTTTTTGTGGGCGGGTGAAGTTTCAATACTGAAATGATGAATAGCCACTGGATTTCTGTCGGCTTCTCAGTTTATATATGCCCATATTTTACCTCCTACTTTCAACCGATTTTAATACAGCATTCGTATAGGTTGATATTTTGAATGAATATGAATTTAAAAAATTACAAGTCCGCTGAGTTTCAGGCCGGATCTTCTGAGTTGCGGCCGCGTTGTTATCCGGTAGTAGCTTTTAAAAAAAATAGTGATTAAATATGTAGCACTCGCGTTAGCCTATTTGAAATAAATAATTTGAATTTTTGAAATTGGTGGTAGATCTCTTTGTTACGAGAGCCTAGGCGAGCCATACTTGCTAGTTTGGACCGACGGCCAGTTTTCAGGTACTTATAGTCTAAGTGCTGATTTTTATATATTTTTATATAATATATAAAAATTAGCACTTAGACTATAAGTAAAGTTGGCAATGTTTTTTTGCACCTTTAGCACCTGGTATACCTGAAAACTGGCCGTCGCCGTCGGTCCAAACTAGCAAGTATGGTTGCCTTGTTTGTATGCACTAATACTACAATATCCGACACATTTCGTTGCTTAGAAGATTAGTAAAGTCTGGCTCGCTTGGGCACTTGGTCTATTTATTCTGATCCCTATTGTTAAACTATTCCTATGTACATAAATATCTAATAATACAAATTTTAGCACAGTCATACGTATATGCACATATACAGGGTGGAATCTTTCAGCGGGGCAGTAAGTACCTTATCCGTTGCAGCTACACGAAAATGGTCTTAGGACACTATCCATAATTTTCCATGAAATTTGAACCCACAGATTAAAAAGAAATATACAGTTATGAAGAAAAATGCCATTTCACACAAAAAAAAACATTGTTGATGCCAATCGATCCTGTTTCTAATACTCATTATATATCGATACTCGGGGCCTCCTGAAGATCTAATCCATCTTACTCCTGACGCAGTCACCTGGTTAAAAACCTTGGATATTGACATTTAATTTGACATAATATTATTCAATTTGTATTATTTTTCTATTTTTATTACCTAGGTACCTATATTTTATTAAATGCCATACGATTAAATAAATAAAATTATATATCGATGCTAATACTGATTACTGTGGGACCAACCATCGTTGAGTCAGAAATATCAAAAATCTTCTCATACATTTTATAGAAAATCATTGGTCCTATGAAATAATTTGTGTATCTGAAATTCAAAAAACAAATAATCACGTAGTCGTTATGTAAGTATGCTACACATATGAAAAATATTTAGAAATCATATTCATTTTAATTTTTTTTATTATTGAAACCTAACGTTACGATGTTATTCTTATTTAAAAGCTTGCTGTTGCAGCAGCTAAACGCAGCCGATGAATTTTTATTATTTACGTAATAGCTACTAGCAAGTCTAAACGTTCTAAATTAAAGCTCATTTTTAGGGTTCCATACCGAAAAGGTAAAAAAAGGAACGCTTATGGTGAGACTTCGTCTGTCTGTCTGTCTATCATACCTAAGTATATATTCCGGGAACAACTGACGCTATCGATTTGAAGCTTGGAATAGTTTTAGATCTTACTTAATCAACCTCATTGCAAATTATATCGATATACTATACTAACTAGATTAGCTATCACGACCCGAAAAGTGGTCACGAAAATAGAGCTACGGAGACGGCTGTCGCTCTATTTCAAATTAGTACGAGCCGACAACAGGACGTAAGGACGTATCGAAATTCCTTATTGCGCGTTTATAAACTGTCCAAATACTTATCGTAATACTAAAATTGCAGATGGAGATTTTTTTTTTCGTTTCGTGTTCTTATTACTACTAGTTTAAATAATAAATATAAGTAAGATATCATTATAATACGAAATAAAAAAATATTTATTTGATATTTTCTCCGCTAGTAGTTCGCAACTGCCATGCCGAGACTGACAAAATTAATGTTGCCGATAGGCGTGTCGCCACTGTCTATACGAAACTGTCAAACTACACGTCATTATCATAATAAAAAAGTTAGTTCTCATTTTTGCCACCAGCACGGATAAGTTTGTAAGTCAGTACACACACAATGGAAACACACCTGTTTTGAACCTTATTTTATAGTGGTTAAGATTTTCTTTTAAATGAGTACATTTTTGTTTAAGTCAAAACAACTACTTTTTTTTGGCGATTTTATTGATTTTTCTTTGTCTCCGATGTAAAGGTTTTATGTGCCAACATACAGAATTAGACTTTATTACTACTTGTGAAGGCTTCTATTAGTCCGACGTTCCGAATTATTTAAAACTATTTTCTACAATTTCTAGCTACGTGTATAGTTGTGTAAGTATATGTAACCGCGACCACATTTTCGATGTCATTTTGTTCGTGACATCTAATCTAGTTAGTATAGTATATCGATGGCAAATTATAAATATATATTTTATATCTGAAATAATTATGGGTAATACATTTCTATCTACATTTTACATGAAAAATAAAATGATCTTTCTAAATAGTCTCGACAAACAAACCTAGTTTTACGGTTTTTTTAGGGTTCCATACCTAAAAGGTAAAAAAAGGAACCCTTATGGTCTGACTTCATCTGTCTGTCTCTATGTCACATCATATATTTCAGGATCCACTGATGTTATCGATTTGAAACTTGGAATGGTTTTAGATCTGACTTACCCAACCCCATCGCATTTATTTTATCTTTTACTTTTTTTATAATGGGGATATAGTAATATCGAGTGAGGTATCATATGAAAGGATTTCAATTGCACATCTCAAAACAGATTTTAATTTTGGCTTATGTGGCGTTGTCTGATAATGAAAAATGTCAAACAAATACCGTTTCCTCTCTCTATTTCAAGCCCGTTTACGAAGATCATCGATATTTAGCAATAGTTTGTATTGTACTCTATATTTATATAAATCAAATAACGACCGATACAGAATCACCACAAATAAAATAAATACATAGTAACTAAATAATATAATTAAGTAACTAAATAACAGAATAAGTAGGCACCATTTGTCTACTTAATTTAACTTAAATAGATAAGTATTAATACTTATCAATTTTTACGGCATAAATGTGTACAGTTAAATGTATAATATTCAGCATCATAATTTTCAGTTTCAAAGTAACCTTGTTTCAGCAGCAATATGGTAACACTTCGCCGTATACACCTCGAGAACGAATCAATATCACGTGAAAGATAGGAGAGATACCCTTCACAGAGCTTTGTAAAGTTTACTATATACATACATATACTGTATTATTCTATTGTTATAAATTAAGCTTTTGTGTCCCGCGGTTGTATGTGACTGGTATCTTCACTTGTCAATCTTTAGTATTTTATAAATAACTTGTAAAATCTTGTAAATTTAAATATGTAATGGAATGTGAAATGTTAAGTTAAAGCGAAATTTTGTTTACTTATCATAATTGGATGATTCCGTGTGTGGATTGTCCCAAGATATTATTATTATGTTTTAAAGCTTTTTTTTCTCTCCGGAGAGGTTATTATTATTATTATAATTTAAAGATATACCAGCCTAACTTGTTTGTATTTATTTGTACAACAATAATTATTTCATACCAAGAAATAGCGAAATAAGATATATTTTTTAACAATGGATATAGTTAAAGAGGAGGTAGTTCATTACCCTAAACGAATTCACCACATTATATAATATTATGTATTTCTCTCGTCTTCAATTCCTGGCTATTACTTTGCCGGTATTAACAACTGGAATATTTAATGAACGACCTCGGTTCCTCTCCGTCCATCTGTCACAAAAATTTTTTTAGGGACTGTTGCAGAAACACAAAGTCGATTTTAGGTATGTATACGCGTTGCATTTATAAAAATAAGAATCCAATTTGGTAATTGGATTGAATATATATTAATTAATATATTGGATTAATTCGGATAGAATTACCGTTAAGCACTGGTTTATCTATATTATATATATAACAATGAATAAGCTGTCCGTTAGTCTCGCTAAAACTCTGAACGGCTTGACCGATTTAAATCATTTTTGTTTTGTTCGCTCTAATCTGGGGGTGGTAAAAATGGTAAAATTCATAACACCAGTTAAAAAAAATGGTCCAGTGCGAGTCGAACGCGCACCGTGGGTTCCATACCTTCTTTAAACCTATTAAATTTATTTTACTGTTCGTATAACACCTCAGGATACCAAAAAAAAAAAAACCGCAAAACTAAGTTTGTTTGTCGAGTTTTTTTAGGATTACATACTTAAAAAGCTGTAGGTACTTACTAAGATCATTTTATTTTTCCTGTAAAATATAGGTCGACATGTATTATTACTCATAATTATTTCAGAGATTTCCCTCCACAAACTTCGGAGATAACCTAACCGTGTGGGCCTTTAAATGCTCTCTATTTCTTATAATGTTATTTACTTCTATATTTTAAGCTGGTGGACTAACTTTAAATAAAAAAATAAAATAAGTTTAGGGACGGTATTCTTTTGACATTTTTGATTATAAGCCAAAAACTACGTAACATAAACCAACAATAGATACCAACGATATAGTACTCTCACTTTGAAATTTAGATGAACCATTTAAACCCCTACAAAAAAACAAATTAAAGCAAAAAAAAAATCATTTGCGATGAGATTAGGTAAGATCTAAAACTATTCCAGAAAGTTTCAATTCGAAAGCGTCAGTAGTTCCTGAAATATATAGGTGTGATAGACAGACAGACGAAGTCTCACCATAAAGGTTCCTTTTTTACCTTTTAGGTGCGGAACCCTAAAAAGGGCGAAACAGCTAGTGTTGTGTTAAAAATATCCGTCGTTGAGAAGATAATTTACATTACTGGTAACTATGGTACCTACATCAAAATCGACTGACTAGTAGCGCCATTTTTAATATTTGAATTATTTTACACTTTTTAATGTGGTGGTATTAAAGTTGGTTTAATTGTTTTCATATATTAAAATAATCATGTTTGTTTATTGAAACAAAATATTTACAGTTTATTTACAAATATGTACACTTAAACTAGGTAAAAAACTTCCTCGAAGTTGTCGCCGCACTGGGAGGGAAGGGTACCTAAAAGACTGGCGGCATTACCCCTTTGTATGGCCAAGCTTATACGTTGGCAGAAAAAGCTACCAGCCCGGCGGTCTCCTGAGACTTCGATAAGTTTGGATGAAATTTCTTTTACCAAAGCGTGCGTCTCATGAGACCAAGGCCCCATGGTCTCCACCGCAAAGGGCGCAAATATATAGCTCGAACCTAGAGCTGCATACTTGCGTCGCTTTGCATCACTAGCGGTCGCCGCAGCCCCTCCAGCCGCCCTGCAAGTTGCCGGGGTGTGGGACGCAGCAAGTGTGTCGACACAGGTCGCATCCCACACCAGCGGTGTTACGGTGTTATTAAAATAATTTATTCTTTTTGCATTTTTAGTCGGTTAGATTCCTGGCTTAAGTAAGCTTTTTTTAAAATATTTGAGCGAGTGAGTTTATTATTAATTGTTTAATTGTTTATTGTTAATTAAAACGATATTTAAACCAGTTACATTAATTAACATAATTTCATAAATATACTATAATAAAACTCAAAGAGCACTTTTTCTGTACATTGAATATTTTTCCAAAATTTCTATGTGGGGATACTATACTATCGACATAGACGCCAATACAATTTTTTTTGGAATTATTGTCTGTCTGTCTGTCTGTCTGTCGTTCTGTTCGTCCAGGTATCATTTGAAAACCCGTGGATGGATTTTGATAGGACTTTCACTGATGTGTTGTGTAGAAGTCAAGGTATAAATTGGTATATAAAACATCACGCTACGTTTCATAGGGGCTAAGCAGTGAATCATTTTTTGCATATATTACCACATAATTTCCTTTCTATATGAATAGGGTAATTATAGACTGATCAGTTAATCATTAGGATATGTATTATTACGCTATATACAATAAGGACTGAGCAGACATTTAGTTTGCATAAGATGGTTCATGAAATTTTAATGAAACTCCCCAAGGTAGTGTATAGGTATTGTATATATTACAGTCGCAACAATAAAATATGCGAAAAAGTTTTTTTATTATTTGGGAATGATAGACGCTGTTGGCCGCAGATGGCCATTACAGCTTCACCGGACAATAGGAGGCGAGCGCTTAAAGCGCTCTAGCGTTAACGGCAGAAGTAGCGACGAGCTCAAGGGCACCTCAGGGAGGCACGGCCTCGGCTTGGGCTGTCGCTTAAGAGAGGGCTGAGTTTACCACCGGTTCACAACGCGCCCCCACTGAGAAGAACCGGCAAGAAACTCAGTGGGGTGATGAACGTCGTTGAGGTCGCATACGTACGACCTTTCGGCCTCGCCGGCGAGACCGGTGTCTGATAGCTAGTGTAGCATACGGTTGTCGGGGAGGGTTCGGCGCATCCCAGTCCAATAGTACCGTCATGGGGTCAGGAGGGTCGAGCAGTACGTGCCGTGGTCTGCGGCGCGAGTCAGAAGGACTAGAGGCGTAATCGGCGGCGGCGCGGATTAAACCGTTCGCGTGACGGGACGCGGATTCAAAGTAGCGTTTCGACGCTTCTTTGAGGAACTTACGAAGGGGATCTAACTTGAAATCGGAATGCATATCTACGTTCCGCATGTACCACGGGGCACCGACGGCACGTCGGAGGAAACGATTCTGGATAACCTGGAGGCTATCGATATGGGTGCGGGCGGCGTGCGCGAAAACTACACTCGCGTAAGTCACGATAGGGCGAATGCAAGCTTTGTATAATGTCAACTTATTTCTAAGCGACATTTTACTCCGCTTGCAGAGAAGGGGATACAGGCGACCTAATACAAAAGCCGCTCGATTGCGGACGGACCTAATGTGCGGGCCGAAAGTCATGGCGAAGTCCAAGGTGACTCCGAGGTACTTAACCTTCCTAGTCCAGGGGATAGGGCGATTGAATAGGGATATTGGGGCCAGTCGTCTGTTGGGCCGAAGGCTCCGCGCGGAGAACATATTGGCGGGTCCCCGGGAGAAGACCACCGCGGCACTCTTCTCCGGGTTCACCTCTATGCGCCACGTACGGAACCATTGACCCATGGCGTCGACTGCGGCTTGAAGAGCACGCGTTAAATAAGACATGTTCCTATGGGAATAACAGAGAGCGGTGTCATCCGCGTAAAGGGCGAGTTGGACTCTGCTCGAACGAGGAATGTTGTTCGTGAACAGGCTGAACAAGAGGGGAGAGAGCACGGAGCCCTGAGGGACTCCGGCCTGTATGGGATGGGGCGAAGAAAACGTACCTTCGACCCGGTATCGAAAGGTACGATTCGAGAGAAAGTCTCGTATGATGAGTACGAGCCTATCGGGGACTCCTAACTGGAAGAGCTTGTATATCAAGCTGTTGTGCCAGACCTTGTCGAAGGCCTTGGCAACATCGAAAAATAGGGCGCCTGTGTAGACGGGCCTGGGCTGGTTGAGCCCGGTCACGATGTGCTCCGTGAGGCGGTGCACCTGGTGGACGCAAGAGTGTCTGTCTGGTTCGAAAACCAAACTGCTCGTCGATGAGGATATTATTGGAAGTGACAAACTCTTCGAGTCTCGCCATCAGCAAGCGCTCATAGAGTTTGCCGAGAGACTTGAGAATACTGATAGGCCGGTAGCTCGCAGGGCTGCTGCGAGGCTTACCCGGCTTGAACTTTCATTATCGAATATCATTAGACAGTAATTTACGATGTTAGCGTGATTTACATTATGAAAAGCGCCATCTATCGGTGAAATTGAACATACAGTCACTATAGAACTTTAATCTATTATTTATATATAAAAGAAAGTCGTGTTAGTTAGTTATAGGTACACTATTTATAACTCAAGAACGGCCTAACCGATTCCGCTGAAAATTGGTGGGGAGGTAGCTTAGAACTAGGAAACGGAAATAGGATACTTTTTATCCCGGTAGGTTAAGGTTAAGCAACGTTAGGTAAGGTCATTAAATAGATGGGTGAACCGATTTGTATGAAAGTGTGCATATCGGGTAGGTCTGAGAATAGGTCATACATTATATTTCATACCGCTAGGTTAAGGTTAAGCAACATAAGGCAAGGTCATTAAATAGATGGGTGAACCGATTTGTATGAAATTTTGCGTCCATATAGGGTAGGCCTGAGAATAGGCCGTAAAGTATATTTCATGCCACTAGGTTAAGGTTAAGCAACATAAGGAAAGGTCATTAAATAGATGGGTGAACCGATATGTATGAAATTTTGTGTGCATATCGAGGAGGTCTGAGAATAGGTCATAAAGTAAATGTAATGCCGCTGATACCATGATTGACGAGGATATATAGAACGAGAGGAGGGTGCAAGAGAGGAGAAAGAGGGAGAGGGGATTTGAGGAGGGGGTGATGGGGTGAGGGATTGGGGGAGTAAGGGGGAGTGAGAAGGAGCAAGTTCGTAGAGGAGAGAGGTTTCAGAGAGGGGACAACAGGGAGAGGAAGAGGGGGAGTGTGACGGAAACCGAAGCGGGAGGGGGAAAGAGAGAGGAGAGAAAGAGCATATAATTCGTTTTTTTTATAAGAGAGAGAGAGATGGAGAAAGATAAATCTAGGGAGGAGGGAGAAAAGGGGAGCAAAAAGTAATAAAAGCGCGGGCGGAGCTGCGCGGGCCAGCTAGTCCTTAATATTTATGTACGGGAAGTACATCCGTGTCTCATTATTTTTCATATCCACCCAGTATACCCGCGTTTCTGTACCTCTAATGCCGGGTTCCTATATTCAACGTCCTGTCGTGTGTCACGGTAATCAAGTGACTACTAACGAGGCGTCACTCAGTGCTCTACAAAATTTTACGCAAACTACGTTTATAGGAACAGTTTCAGCTAAGGTCTAACTGTAGAATGCTTGACTGACTGTAGTACTGTACCTAGTCCAACGGTCTAAGGTAGAAAATGTTACTGTTCGTTACTAACTTTCATAGATATAGCATATAGGAAAGTAGTTGTTTCAGTATCGAGAGCAGAAAGATTACACAACTTTTTAATATAGGTTCATTTATAATATTTTTTTATTTACCTATTTAATACATCGAGCCTCTGACCAATACACGCGGTAAGAGAAGATAACTATTCAACGAGCGCATGCGTGCGACACGCGAAGTATAACGTTATGAACAAACAAAACAGACATGATACAAAAAAAAAAATATCCTCGTCGCGAGAACATTAACTCAACGCATGACCGAAGTCAACAGAGAAATTATTTAATACGCAACGTTGTCAATAAAAATCTAAGTAACCTCTTCATTGATTTGTATTGTAATGCTTAAACTATTTTTCAAATTAGTATCTTCACCAATGTTCCACGATATTTAACTAGTATCCCCAGACTGCTCACCATATACTTACTTTAGTAGTGTAGGCTGGCGTAATGTGCGTATCTTTGTTACACAATTTGGAAGTTACGTCATCTGCCTGTTTTGATAAGTTTCCTGTTCTCATGGTGTATGGTTGTTGTGGCCAAGTCAAGTAATTTTTTACCAAAAACAAGATAAATATTTTAATAATATTATAATTTTTTTCCATTTTTTTCTTTTGTTCTCTTTTACATTTTTTTTTGTTTATTGTTTGTTTTGTTTTTATTTTTATTATTAATCATATTTTTATATTAATTTTACTGTTTTTAGTGTATTTTGTTTAGTTGTGATGTCACCAAAAAAAAGGCCTTAACGCTTCCGTCTATTTTGTTTAGTTGTGATGTCACCAAAAAAAGTCCTTAACCAGCGCTGGTCTTCACCAGCGCTGGTTGTCCGCAACCAGCAATATGCTGAGTTAAGACCTTTTTGTGACACGACCTTTTTCACTGTACCTACTCACTGTTTTGTTTCTACGTGTCACAAATAAACGTTTCTTCTTCTTCTTCTTCTTCTTCTTCTTCATCCAGGGCTAGCTAGCTATAATATACTATTCGGACATTGTCTAAGGAAAAGCCAAATTATTACGGTAACTAAATATGATAAGGTCCGATAAGTTTAGTACCAGTCGTAGTACAATACAGATGGGATAAAGTTTGTTAGTCCAGCTGTTAACCTTCATCTCTGCGGCTAAATGTGTTTAATAGCTTTGCTTTGCCGAATGAGGGTAGTGGAAAATATCTTTCTCGTTCTGATTAAATTCGACGTAAATTCGACGACGTATCCGGAACACCAAAAAATAAAATGTAAACAAATCGTAATCGTAAAATCATTTATGGAACATTTTTACACAAAATTAAATTGTTTAGTAGAAATACTTGTTAATTAAGGATAAATAATATTTTATTTGCTCAACTATAAATTAACAACAATATTGATAGATATCAAATTTATTGACCGACTATTACTATAATTATCTTATTAATATAAGTAGCTTACATAATAAAGAACCTAAAATGACAATAATTCCAGGTTCGAAATGGAATTGTTGATAACAATATAAAAGTGTACCTACTGCAAACGTGAATATTATACGTGGCATGGAGTGTTTCTTAATTCGGTCGGATTATACTCGCCATGTTTCTTTCACTCGTTTGTAATTAAGTTATTGATGTAGCACTTTTTTTTCATTGTTTTTGTTAGATATTTGATTGCTGTTGATTACTATTTGTTAGAAGTTATTATTTTATAAGGCGAGTTCTTCGGAATCGGAATATCTCGAAGCACAGTTTGAGAACTAACGGTTTCTTTGTTTACTGGTATTCCGTTTGTATTTTTTGGTATTCCGGATAGAGGTCCCAACATAATTTACCATTTAGAGGTACTTTAGACTGGCTGGAGTTACAAGAGTGAACAAAGGTTAATGATTAGTTCAGTTCAACAAAAAGAATAAATGTATTCTTACTTAAACCACCACTTACCAAACTCAGAATAACGTTTCAGAAAGTTGTCTCTTCCGTAGAAAATGGCTACTTTTTACTGTAGAATTTTGACTGTATAATATTCCAGACCCTCGTGTCGCAACTATAAAGTCGAGCTATTGCCGTCGCTTCTTCGTCCGCCTGGTGCCTACATATTTCATAGCATGTGGCATAATACATAAAGCTACATTCGTTTCAGTACACTTTTCAATATTGACTGAATACCAATGAATTTCTTGCTAAACTTAATGAATTTATTATTGGGCGTTGAAATTTATTATTCGAATTTAAGTTATTTACTTAGTTCGACATCACTTAGCTATTTTTGCAATAAATTTAAAGCCACGCTGGTCACATTTCCGATTATTAAATTGAATACATTTTAACCCAGTTTGAAATATCTCACATCTCACTATCAAATTTTCCTTTAAAACGATAAGGATTTAAATACTCTGTGTTGAAATTTATTGCAAGGTGATTCTAAAATAATGTTATTAGCGCTAATAAATTGTGACGTTAACTCATATTAACGTTAATTGTTTGAGAATGATAACACACTTAGTTATTAGCTATTAAGGTGGGTTTTATTTTAATAACCAACGTGTGTGATTCGTAAAAGACCAATGACATTTTATACCTACCATAGATATGCCATTAGTGCACGAAAAGTGAAACAATGAAATTCACCGAAATTGAGTGAACTAGAAATAACTCACGCGTCAGTAAAATGTAACGAACGTGAACGAAAATGCCTTCAACAAAAGTAAATAATAAGGAAAGGATATCATACCTTAAATTTAAATGAGAAAATTTACATGAGCCACAATGTTTGGCGCGCATTAGTAGGGATGTAACATATCTACTCGTATGGTATAAAATATCATGGTACAAGACCGAATATTTTCAGCGGAATTTATAATCATCGGATTTATCCGATTGTTTTACTCGCATCGAGTATTGTCTCTTTTAACATGATTTAAAGAGCGCACAGGTTCCATAAAATTGTGGAAACTAGTCCATACGATTCCGAAGTCTTGTTGATAAATTTTCAAATCCGCGTTTAAAATAGATAGGTACTTATAGTCTTGCTGAAGTAACGTATTCACTTGGATAAACATTGACTTATATATAATTTCTACGATATTTCGGGTTCGGCTAAGTTGGGACTGAAATGTTATAGCCATAGAGCAAGTAGATTTGGTTACTTTAGTAAAAAAAATACTAAACCAACGAGTTTGTTTGTAGAATTATAAATTAAATACATTTTATTGTATAAACACAAAAATATATGTATTTAGTATGGCAGTAAAACAAAATATTCTAATGAAATAATTGTTTCCTCAATGTGCTACTGGTTGAGTTAGTCAGCCACCTTATAAGCGGAAACGCAAACGGAGATGGTAAGGGATACTAACTTGTAATGCCAATTTTTTCTAGCCTTGATGATACGCATCGCAAACCGGGCGGGAATACTGCTCCAGCCCAGCTGTATGTAAAAAAAATCTAATCGCTTATTCCGATCTGAAGAAACGTTCTACCATGTAAAGGTGTGTACGCGCCGCCGTGTGTTTCTTTGTCGGCAAGAGCTTGTTGAGCAAAGTTGGGTGCCACGATTCTACGTTGGGGTCTACGATTTTTTTTCGAACCTTTCTTCAGCGTTTGAGAAATTACTAAAAAAAACTCAACTCTTAAATCGGCATCACATGTTCACTTGTGGTGTGGGCCTGTGTGGCGCCTTTTTTTACAAGTCGAAGGTGAGCCAACCAGGCTTCCGTATGCTTGGCGCTTTGTGGAGCAAGTTTTTTTATTTTTAATAATATTATATTATGATTTTGGTGCCTCCTGAAACTGCCGCCCGGGGCCGGTGCCCCGGTTTGCCCATAGCCCGGTTTGACCTCAATTATAATTTGGTTGTCTTCAACGCTAAAGTGAATAAGCTTTTAATAAGCTCGTGTGCTTTATCATCCTCGACTGCGTCGCCGCTTTCCATCAGGTGGGACTGCAGTCTAGCACTAGCTTTATTAAATAAATAAAATAAACAACTTTGCAGGAACTTGTATCGAAAATTCATTTGTTTCTCGCCGCATCGCATCGCATCGCAGTTATGTGTGGGAGCCCTTAGTTATCATCGGCTCCGTTGTGTAATCAATATATAGAATAACTAAAACGTCATTCATTACACTCAACTTCAAAGCGTGGCCATCGTATTTGCATCAGTACTAACTAAACACATATTATTTACTTGCTGGTATAAATATTTGTATCGGCTATCACTGTTTGCTTGACTGCTTGCGATTTATGTATGTATGTCGTTGTTAAGTTTTGCACAATATCGTCGCGAAATAGACCGAGTAACTTGATCTACGAATATGGCACTACGACGGTATATTATACCGGTTGGGAAGAGGTTGTGAAAACAATATGGTATCGTGAGGAGTACATAATATCTATAACCCTGTTTTTCTTTACACGCTAAAAATTGAACAGTAAATGTACGAACGCAGTCGTGTTGGTCGACCGGTGGCCAGCCAAAGATAATTGGTAGGGTTGAATATGTCTTATCCGACCGTACTGGCCTTATTTGGCTGGTTACCGGTCGACTATCACGACTGCGTTCGTATACTATTCAATTTAAATATTCGTTCGTTATTTTGTTTCTCAGTGCGCATTCGATGTAATTAAATAATAATCAACAAGTTGTTCCCGTTTCGTCAGCACTTTTAGTGTGTACTAGGTTACGCAACAAATGAGATAGTTATTTTACTATGATGATGTGTAACTAGTTGTTTCGCTACAATTTCACTTCGCAAGTGTAAGAAGCACCAGGAATCGATATGCAAAGTGGGTTGGTTCGCAATGTGGTGTGGAGGTCGCGGGCTGTGCGTGCCTATGATCGATGGTATTGCGTGCGTCTTGGAGGCGCGCGGTGAGGTCGCGCGTACGGTCCGCGGACTCCGCGCGGCCCTCATCCAGCACCGGGGGTGCTGTGACGCGGCTTCTCTTTGTTCCTCGCCGCCCGACGCCACCGTCGCCTCCACCGCCTTCGCCTCGCTACGCGCCGCCGCGCCTACGTCTCATTGCGCATGCTCAGCGCGATTCTAATGCGTCCCCACTACGTCATGATTTGAAATGATATGCGGTGCAAAGTAGCGCAGATTTCGCCGGTACGTCGTCACAGTCGGGATATTCGGTGATGCGACCGCTCCCATAGATATCTGTGCACCCCTGAAGCAGTCGGTGGTGTAACCGGCCGCTGTGATTTTGGAACTGGAAAGGGAGCGCGCGACAGAGGCGGTATCGATCTGAGCGTTTTGTGTGGCCGCTCGTGCACGACGCGACGTTCTCTCGGGATATTCGCCCAGCGGTCGCCGTCGGCGCCGGCCTTGCTGCACTGTTTACGCGCCGTGTATATTTATTTCAACCGCGCGATCATGTTCACCGAAGCTAATTGATAAGGCGACACACGCACCCGCGAACTCACCCGCGAGCCGCGATTGTCCTCGAATATTTTCGCCTATCCTAAGCACCCGAAACACTGGTAAGTCCAGATTTAGCATCGATTTCTGTAGTATATTTCTTACAGCTTCGTTATGTTAGATCGATCGTGATCAGTGCGAATGTTGTGCTTTATAAGTTTCTAAAACATATCGTTTATTATTTTTTCCATGGTTCTTTTGTTCTTGAATTGTTATATTTTTGTGATTTGGACAATCATTATCATCCTTGGGTCGTAATCCGCGTAAAGATTGTTCAAATATTTCTATTGAGTGTTGTAGCCAGCCATCTGGTTTATATTCTAAAGTTAGATTGTAAAATCGTAAACCACGGGGAATCATTGGTATATAGGTGTTTGTAGAGCGGTCTGTTGAACGTAATCGACTCTGACTGAAAAAAATCAAACCAATAATTTCGGGCAACTTACACCTACCTGTAGTCTTTGAAATATTTATGTAGGTATGCGAAGTATATGCACACAGAAATATCGTAAAGGGCACGTGATATATTTCTTAATCTTACTGCGCATGTCTTTTGCGTTTATATATGTGTTATATGTCAGTATAGGTATTCTACTGGTATTCCCGAAATTGGTAACTGTTGATTCAATTAACACTGACGCGGGGCACCTTTTTTGATATTATCATTAGTTAGGGTTTAATTTTTTAATACATTTCCAATAGATATGAGGTGTTTATTATCGTCGTATTTTGCAATAAATATATATACGTTTACAGTGCTTTTGGCTCCGGTTCATGCTAATAAAATGGAAATAGTATTGGTTAATGGTTGTAATAGCTTTCATAAGCTAGATAGCGTAGTGTCATTGCTCATTTTGCATAATAAAATATTCCGGTTTAACATTTATTTCTAAAAAAAAATCACATACAATGAGAAACACAAGAAAATATTATCGATTTTATTACTGTCAGTTAATATACAGGGCGAAAAAAGCGAACGGGGCGTGTAGGGAAAGTACAAAAAGTAAAAATTGGAGATATTAAATCTCACTCAAGGAAAACTTTTTTTTAATTAAAAATACCACATACGCACGTTGAAAAAAGTTTACATCCCTAGAGTACACCAGCTATTCCACTTTTCCCACCTTGGTGGGAAGTGGAATACCCGGAGTACACGCCCTTACCTGAATTACCTACCAGAGCAGTGGACAGACACGAGCTACCGGCCTATCAGTCTTCTCAAGTCTCTCGGCAAACTCTATGAGCGCTTGCTATTAGCGAGACTCAAAGACTTTGTCAGTTCTAATAATATCCTTATTGACGAGCAGTTTGGCTTTCGAACCAGACACTCTTGCGTCCACCAGGTGCACCGCCTCACGGAGCACATCCTGACCGGGCTCAACCAGCCCAAGCCCGTCTACACAGGCGCCCTATTCTTCGATGTTGCCAAGGCCTTCGACAAGGTCTGGCACAACGGCTTGATATACAAGCTCTTCCAGTTAGGAGTCCCCGATAGGCTCGTACTCATCATACGAGACTTTCTCTCGAATCGTACCTTTCGATACCGGGTCGAAGGTACGTTTTCTTCGCCCCATCCTATACAGGCCGGAGTCCCTCAGGGCTCCGTGCTCTCTCCCCTCTTGTTCAGCCTGTTCACGAACGACATTCCTCGTTCGAGCAGAGTCCAACTCGCCCTTTACGCGGATGACACCGCTCTCTACTATTCCCATAGGAACATGTCCTTTTTAACGCGTGCTCTTCAAGCCGCAGTCGACGCCCTGGGTCAATGGTTCCGTACGTGGCGCATAGAGGTGAACCCGGAGAAGAGTGCCGCGGTGGTCTTCTCCCGGGGACCCGCCAATATGTTCTCCGCGCGGAGCCTTCGGCCCAACAGACGACTAGCTCCAATATCCCTATTCAATCGCCCTATCCCCTGGACTAGGAAGGTTAAGTACCTCGGAGTCACCTTGGACTCCCGCATGACTTTCGGCCCGCACATTAGGTCCGTCCGCAATCGAGCGGCTTTCGTATTAGGTCGCCTGTATCCCCTTCTCTGCAAGCGGAGTAAAATGTCGCTTAGAAATAAGCTGACATTATACAAAGCTTGCATTCGCCCTATCATGACTTACGCGAGTGTAGTTTTCGCGCACGCCGCCCGCACCCATATCGATAGCCTCCAAGTTATCCAGAATCGTTTCCTCCGTCGCGCCGTCGGTGCCCCGTGGTACATGCGGAACGTAGATCTGCATTCCGATTTCAAATTAGATCCCCTTCGTAAGTTCCTCAAAGAAGCGTCGAAACGCTACTTTGAATCCGCGTCCCGTCACGCGAACAGTTTAATCCGCGCCGCCGCCGATTACGCCGCTAGTCCTTCTGACTCGCGCCGCAGACCACGGCACGTACTGCTCGACCCTCCTGACCCCATGACGGTCCTATTGGACCGAGATGCGCCGACCCCTCCCCGACAACCGTATGCTACACTAGCTATCAGACACCGGTCTCGCCGGCAAGGCCGAAGGGTCGTACGTATGCGACCGCAACGACGTGCATCACCCCACTGAGTTTCTTGCCGGTTCTTCTCAGTGGGGGCGCGTTGTGAACCGGTGGTAAACTCAGCCCTCTCTTAAGCGACAGCCCAAGCCGAGGCCGTGCCTCCCTGAGGTGCCCTTGTGCTCGTCGCTACTTCTGCCGTAAAGGCTAGAGCGCTTCAAGCGCTCGCCTCCTATTGTCCGGTGAAGCTGCAATAGCCATCTGCGGTTAACAGCGTCTATCATTCCCAAAAAAAAACAAAAAAAAAAAAAAAAAAAAAAAAAAAAAAAAAAAAAAAAAAACACTAAATTATTAAACTTATCGATAGAGTAAAAATCTCTTGAATAAACATAGTATCTAAAAATTAAAGAAGATCTTAAAATTTAACAATACAAGTTACTTTAAAAAAAATCAAATATACAACAATATCAAATGAATTTCCTGCTCCAACATCAGACCCTGATCACCATCTATCTACCAACTACTCGTTGAGACCTATTCAACGAGTCCAAATATGGCGGCCATACGTTTATTGTTGCAAAGATCCTGTGACAACCTTCATCCTCTCCATCTCCAGCTCCATCAGCAGGCCCTGATCCCACTATTACCCGTCTACGGAACAGAGGGAGGGTTATGATTTTAACAAGAATGTCTGTATGTATGTTCATCTGTTCCCGCATATCTTCTAATCTACTTAACATAATTTGACAAGTAGGGTATCGTTAGAAGCGTCTTGATTGTCCGCTGGTTATAGGCTATATAATATCATATTATTAGACTGCGATTTTATCCGTAGTCAGGTTTTAGTTTTTAAAACTTATTACTTGTTACTCTCTCTCTACTAATTATTCGTCGAGACTTATCCAACGAATACAAATTCAATGGTTTTGCGTGTATTGGTGCAGAGATCTCACCATCCACAGGCCCTGGCGAAGTTACCATAATCTTTAGTGATATCGGATTTACATTATGTAGGTACTTAATTTCATGTCTTTCGAATGAATGGAAGTAATGAAAAGAATCTATTATACATAACATAATTTAGGGATATCATCATCGACTAGGAAAAGAGATTGAACCGAATTTCAAGAAGCACCATCTCGATTAACCCTATCTTTATATAAAAAAAAACCGCACTGAAATTACTCCTTTGAGAGCTACGATGCCACAGACAGACATACAGATTTGACGCCTAAACCTGTATCACCTCTCGTTCTCGGTCGGGGGTTAAAATAGAATTAATCAGAAGGACATGTACCTACACGTATTTAATACTTTTTAACTGACCTCATTTGAAAATGTTCATGTTATTTTTATTAAAAAAAATGTTCGCCTTGAGTAAAATTTGATGTCTACAATATTTAATGTAATTTTGCTCCACGTCCCGTTCGTTTTTGTACACTGTATAATAAGTACAGTGAGGTGAGCGGGTAAGCGCACGTAATGTCGTTCATACGATTTTGTTTGATAGCTGGCCAGTCGTTTGTGACCGTGACAGTACGTATTTGACGATGTTACTATGTTATCACATCTATTACTGTGATAATTAAATTTAATATGGTTAGCAAAAGACGTTTGCGTCATGACGTTCCAAACTCTTATACTTACTCGTAACTTTTTATTATCAGACGTACTTGGCAATGGGGTTGCAATGTAAATTACCTTAGAAAAATGGAAATAAAAACTCGCTTAATTTATTCGTCTAAGTATTAATCCGAATACTTGTTTGACCATGAGGACCAAGGTGACCTAAGTATTTTTTTATATATTCGGTTAGTAATTTATTGGTAAGTTAGTATTTAATAGTAAATGCCATTATGTTTAGTACTTCCAATATTTTGAAATGTTGGGCCGCTAAAGCGCAGGACGAAAAGCGTGTTCATTCTGTCGAGATGATGAGAATGTTAAGATGGGTGTGTAGAGTGACGCGAATGGATAAGGTGAGGAATGTGTATGTAAGAGGAAGTATGAAAGTAGCGCCTGTCACCGATAAAATTCGGAGGCTATCTTGGTTTGGGCATGTAATGAGGAGAGAGGAGACGCATGTCACGAGAAGAATGATGAGCTTAAATGTGGATGGATATAGAGCGCGCGGAAGGCCGAAGAAGAGATGGGTGGATTGTATTACGAATGATATGAAAGTGGCTGGAGTGAGTGTGGAAATGACTGCAAATAGAGATGAATGGAAGGACAAAACATATTGCGCCGACCCCAGTTGATGGGATAAGGTGAGGAGAATGATGACTTCCAATATTTTGAAACCATAAACTGGAAATCAATTACTGCTAACTAATTTTAGTTTATTTTTTGTCATTGATTATAATACATATAATATTGGTGGTTTACCTATATTTTTAAACCATAACTGAATATAAACGCAAAAAGACAAGTCACTTTAGTCGTCATGAATATATGGAATAGGTTGGAAACAGTGTATCCAGATGAATTCTATGCTAGTGCATGGTAATCTTTTGGGGACACAGCCCAACAGATGAAAGATAAAAAGGCAGAGGTTAGATGGTAACATATACATTTCGCGAATCTGTTTCTGTTTGCTATCTAAAAATGCTGTTTCGACGATCGTAGGTATACGATCGTCTACATACTATAGTCTCTCGCTTTGAGGTATCTGTTGTAGGATGACCTTTCGCGTTTATACGACTCAACTCAATAGTATTTGCTCAGATTCTTTACAAGTGAAAAGTATTTATAGCCCCAACTTAGGCTCAAGCCACAAAATAATCAGTGTATACAAATCGAGCTACATACAACGCGCGTTCGACCAACGCACAGACATCCCTCACTCACAGACACGATATCTATGAACAGTTGGGAACAGTGCGAACTCGAATGCCATCCGCTTCGTTTTGTGATGTTTATTGTGCAAAGATTGAATTATTTTAGTTTATATTGGTTTTTGTTTCCGTTATTCCCTGTTTTATTCTCAACAACCAATCAAACAACTAGATAGAAGTTCTATTCTACGAGTGTCACTACCACGATAGTTTTTTTCGTATAAACCAGAGTTGATAACCCTAGCAACCGCCGAGCGTAGGTATGAAAAGTGATGTACATACAATGACATAAGCTGGATACTGATTATTTTGTGTTCAAGCTGTGGTCCAAGTCAACAAAGCTTAAAAACTGGCAAGATAGAAAAATAAATAAAAACGGTCAAGTGCGAGTCAGATTCGCGCACCGAGGGTTTCCATACCTTCCTTGGACCTATTTAAATTGTCTTACACATCAGGTAGCAAAAAAAAAAACGAAAAATAAGTTTGCTTGTCGAGGATATTTCAGGATTAGTAAAAAACTGTACTACTCAGAAATAAAATTTTATTTTTCCTGTGAACCGTCCTTCCGGGGAACGCAAACAATTAAAATGGCGTCCGCCAGCTGCCATTTTTTTCCTACAAATAACATTTATAGGTATAAAATTGAAGGTCTTAATGAGACGGAGTTGAAATTATATATACATGCGTGTTTGTATTATGTATGTATAATGTAATTTAAGTCCATTTTGTTAGCACGCAGTCAGGCTTTTTATGCTTTTATAATTTATACTTGTTACCTTTTGGGTATGGAACACTAAAATATCTTACGTCCATCTGAATCCCTGCTGCTGCACACAACGTGGCACCCGCAAATCTAATACAGGTGATATTTTTCCACGTTCAAGGAGTAATAAAATAATTAAAGAAAAATGCAACCTACTTCAATAACACTAAAAAGTATAAAATAATTTAAATATTATTGAAGTCGGTGTTGGCGTACTTACCTACTGTGTATATTTAGCACCAACTTCAATAATATTATATTAATATGAATTTTATTACCGCTACACTGTGACAAGTTCATAATTTCGCAACACCGCAAACAAGTAGGTCTTACAAAAAAAAAAAGGTACAGCGAGGCTTTCATTAAGTGGGTATTAGTTGTCCATAATTACTTCAATAATAAATTAGTTGCTTTACTTGAGACTCAATTTCGGCAGGCTCGCGTATTCAACCTTACTTAGTCCTTAGATTTTGGTTACAATGTTTTTGTTCTGTGTGTATATCTCTATACGATACACCCTTTATATAATTGATATTATTATATTACCTCAATGTTTTTTTAGCTTTTATGGGAAATTTGGTATTTTAGCTGTATAGTTTTGTGTAATAAAATTGAAACAGCAATTTTAAATATGTCTTTAAAAAATTCAGACAGGAAGTTTAAGATAAGAGAATACCTACATATTATCTTAAACCAGGATAGGTAGAGAGACTTTACAGTGACGCAAACTTTTAAATGTGTGAAATAATCATTAAATAAAAGGATTTTCTATCTCGTAAATTTTAAACTGGAAACTTGATGTAGCAATGTTAAAATCATATATTTTATACATAACTAGCTAACCCGCGCAGCTCCGCCTGCGCCATTTACAAAATTATAGAATTCATTTGTAACAGAAAATGTGATAAATTTGATTGTATTGCAAAAGATCTGCAGTTCTGCAATGTTTCGGAAAACGACACGTCGGATAGAGCAAAGTGGAAAGCAAAGACGGGAAAAGCAGACCCCACCATCAGATGGGATTAATAAGTGCTAAGGAGTGAGAAAGAGACAGAAAATATGATAAATGAAGGACCGCTCTACCGATTTTGTGCAAACTTAACATAAACCATCTACTAAATAGTCCGAACAAAGCCTAAACATTTGGTTTGGATAGGTGAGCCCGTTCTTGAGTTATAAAATTACAACGAAAAGTGACATTGATTTTTATAGATATAGATGGGTGATTGATTACTTACACGATTCGACTCTATTAAGTTACACAGTTTCGTTGCTGGCTGGATGGAGAAGATTAAACACTTTCTATTCCAGTATCAATATTAAATATATTGTTATAATTCAATATTTTAGCTATAAGACAAATAAATTTTATGGCGACAATCGTGATATAAAATTTTCTGAGGAAACGCCTGTTTACGATGACGATGCACACTTTATATATATTTCCTTGATAAAAATAGACTAAAATAGCTAACGAGAAGACTTATGTATACCTATACCTACTATTCATATTCTCGTCTGTCAATATCTGCTTCACTTTATGTACGTACTAACTGCTGATAGCGCTTCACTTACGTTCCTGTTGTGAAATCAAAGACAGGATAACCGTAAGATTGTTTGTTTTCACACGATCGTCAGGGACAGGGATACGATTGCTTTCTGTAAGTCATTTCCAAGGCGACGGAAACTTGCAAATAGCCATTTAATTCTCCTCACAGCCGTCCCCAGCCTCGCATCGCTAATTTAGTAGTCTTATTAACACATTTTGGCCATTTCACGAACGTGCTAGTATTAAAAATTATTTTCGTAATTGCAGGACACCACTTTATCATGCAGATCTGTTTTTTTTTTCTTGCATCTGCCACCATCATAAACCTTCGATCGCCGTACATGCTCTTATCATTCCCTCTATGGTCCTGTTTAGTCATATCTTTCCTGTAGTCTCAATTTTAACAATATATTTATTCACAGTTTGAAAGTTTATTGGGGAATACTTTTACACTTTTATGTAATCAGCAGACGATCCATAACTAACTACCGCTCTGGGGGTTCGTAATCACCCTCGGATAGATTTTGAACTGAAATTACACTAGTTGAAGTTATAATGATCGTTAACGGACAATTGAATGCGGCAGTAAATGAAAATAAGCCGCCTGCCGATGAAGTATTGTATTCCATTTTGCAACTTAATAAGCTGAAACCTGAAACGTAGTTTACATTGTTTTGTTAATGAAACATACTATTGAGACGTATTTATTAAAGAAGATAATTCGATTGTTATTGATAACTTGCCGATGCGAAATAATTAGTCTACATACGGTTCACTAATTACCGAATACGGCTTCTTTCTAATTCGACAATAATGAGTATGTTGTTGGAACTACAACATCCGAGAACCGTGTAAAGCTTTAGTTTAATCTATCTGGGGATTTGTGAATGTTGCACCTATTTAGTGCTCTTTAGTACGCAAGGACTTGCCCCTTGACTAGTGCTGAAATTGGGATTTTTTACCAACGATGTTAGTGATGTTGACACGGAACGCTTTTATAGTTGTGCGGATATAAGCGATTGACTACAAAGCAATGCCGACCTGAGCAGGGCAAATATGAGTCTCGCTCGAGTAGAACCAAAAGACGGGATATCTCATGAATATCTCACCGCTGCAGTGTCAATCGTCGAAAAAATAAATACGCTAAAATCGTCATGAGTGCAGATCTTTGTAATGTATATTATTGTGTAGTTGTAATTGATAAAGGATAGCGGGACCTAGCGCTGTAATTATTGGGATTGAAAATCTTACTTAGGTCTCAGAAGATGTCCATGATAGGCATGTTTCTCACCACCGACTTACTTGGATAATCCAGTAACATATATTGTAAACTCTTGAAGCCCCGGTACAACAAAAACAAATTTATTATTAAAAATCTGTTATATTAAACATTTGAAACTATTAATAAAACAAATTTTTGATCAAGTATGGCTAATGATCATAACTATGTACCTATTATCAATGAGGTCATTGGTTTAGGGAGCTAGGTACTATGCAGTAGATAGACGCAGAAATGTGTAAAAAACGGCATCAGTCTATTAAATTAGAACACAGAAAGACTACGTAAGACTAGAACCGGGCCGACAGCAAAATAAATACCTACTCCACAAGGCGGCTGTCTGGCTGATTCACAACGTTTAAGGTACCGGTAACGGAAGACGCAGCGTTAGCAAGCCTACCACTAGCGACAATATGCGCGTGGCAGGTAACCGATGGACGCAAATAGCCAATTGTCGTTTATTTTCTCTTTTTAAGGGGGGAGTCCTATGTTCAACAGTGACCATCTTCCGGCTGATGATGATGATGTCCCCATACGATGAGACTGCACTTTTTGTTTTCGCAGACTGAGTTGTTCGACGTATGTTCATAACTATCCGTTTGTGAGAAACTGTTTTACCGGGTGCATAAGATCAGCCTCCTGCTCCCGGAAATTGACGTTTCCAAGCTTCATGTGGCTATAGAGAGATGCATTAGAATAATTTGCTCTTATTACTAGTGGAACCCGATACTAGATTATTAAGTTAAATGTATTGTGTAACCTGAGAGACGTTTCTTAGACGGTTCTTCTTTTGACATTAAACACGTAGTATTTTGATTATTGTTATGGATTATCTGTGTTAACTTGCTTTGTAGGACGCATCTCGGTCTTTTCGGTTAATAATATTTTTTAACGCACACGTCGAATTACATTTCTGTTAGGTAATATTTTATCCAAAATATCTAAAATTCCCTTTAATAAATAAATGGTATCGCGTACCTCGTTTCGCTGAAATGCATTGTTTAGTAAGTCCCTGTTTTTCAATATTGTTAAACTTTGGGTTATAATTTCGAGTTCCACTAGAACTAGATCTAAACAGGGATGAAGTAGCTAAAGCCGCTTGCTGTACAAACCGCTAGTCGATGGTTTAAATCCTGCGGGAAGCAATAATGGTGTTTAGCTGTAGCAACAACTAAAATAAGTATAATTGACTGACAAATACAAAATAATCAAGTGGTTGTTTGAAACGATGATTATGTAAAACTCCCGATATTAACTCTTACACAGTAGGAACACGGGGAAATTCGGCACTCAGTAAGTTTTTAATAGATCATCATCATCAGCAGCAGCAGCCGAAACGTCCACTGCTGAACAAAGGCCTCTCCATTAGAAGGGAGGGGTTGCCATTATCCCCACGCTAGGCAGGCGGCTTGGGGATCGCAGTATAGGTGGTAGGTAATCTAATAATAAATCAAGGGTGGAGGGAGAAAAGGGGAGCAAAATAAAATAAAAGCGCGGGCGGAGCTGCGCGGGTCAGCTAGTTGAGTTATAAAATAGTGTAACTAACACGAGTTTCTTTTATATTTATAGATTAAAGTTCTATAGTGATGGTATGTTCAATTTCACCGATAGATGGCACTGTTCATAATGTAAATCACGCTAACATCGTAAGTCTGTCTAATCATATTCGATAATGAAAGTTCTAAATTTTTCGCATCTTGCTTTTATTGTTGCGACTGTAATACAATACTTATACACTACCTGGACTTGGGGAGTTTCATTAAAATTTCATGAACACAACACCGACACCCCCCCCCCCCCCTAAGCCCTGACCTTGAAGCGTTTTTTGGGAGCGCTGTTCATTGTGTGTAGTGTGAATTGTAGTTGTACATTTTATTGCGTTAGATCATTTCGAGTCATTTTAGGTCTTTACCTAAGTAAAAATTTAGCAATTTCGTATTCTCAATTTCTGCCTACCTATACAAATGTAGCCTTGGTGGTGCAGCGGACCTAACCGCTAGCTTTTAAATGAAATGAAATGGTATTTTTCCCTTGCCTATTTCTTTCCTAATCTAGTATGGACTCTGGACGTATGGAATTACAGATTTTAACTTTTCAAAGATAATGTAATATTGCTATCAGCAAAGTAGTTAGAATAATACAGAAATCTAATGAAAATGTCCTGGGTGTACCGGACCGGCTTACCCCTTACAAAAATTGACCCTTCGCCACTGATGAACTGATCAGTTTATAATTACCCTATTCACATACAAAGGAAATTACGTGGTAATATGTGCAAGTAATGTTTCACTGCTTAGCCCCTATGAAACATAGCGTGATGTTTTATATACCAATTTATACCCCTACTTCTACACAACACATCAGTGAAAGTCCTATCTGAATCCATCCACGGGTTTTCAAATGATACCTGGACGAACAGAACGACACAGACAGACAACAATTCCAAAAAAAAATGTTTTGGCCTCTATGTTGATAATATACACACATCAAAAGTGTCTAGGGATCAACATATATTTTTGCAATAACTTTTCTCCTGATTGATATTAATTAAAATTTTCTTTAAGGATTCATCAAATAAAGTGTTTTCGTTTGTCACAGTAACGATAAACCAAGTCACCTTTGCATTAATAAAGAAATTTGCTATTTTCCTAATAAAGGGATTTTTGACATTTGAACCACTAACACAAAAGTTCGAAAAAAAGACTGAAATAACAGTTTTCTTTAAAATTTTATTGGGTAACTTAAACAATTAATAATCCGTGTTTCTACCGCGAACACTAACAACACAAGAACATCGGTTTGGCATACTCAAAATGAGTTCATCCAAATCACGCTGTGGAATGGCCGCCCATGTTCGTTGCAACAACAAAAAAAGGTCTTCTTGCGACTGGATACCCTCCATATTCGGCAGAGCTCTTCTCTGTAGCATATCCCATGCATGCTCAATCGGGTTCAAGTCTGGCGACTGAGCAGGCCAGGGCAGGACATTGATGTTAGCTGCGGCGAGAGTCTGTCTTACAACTCTTGCGGTGTGCGGTCGTGCATTATCATGCATTAACTGAAATAAGGGACCGATTTGCACTTGTAGAGGAACGATGACGTCTGATACAATCGTCTCAGCATAAATTTGAGCGTTGAGGTTGCCTCTGATCCAAATCAACTCAGTTCTTCCGCCGATCCAAATACCCGCCCATACCATGATGGTTCCACCACTATAAGGATGGACTTCCTGGCAGGATTTTAATCGCTGTTGGCGTCCAGGGGTTCTCCAGTGTCGTATACGTCTTGTATCCGGTCTCATACCAAAACGAGACTCATCAGAAAAGCACACGAAACGCCATTGTTCTTCTGCCCATTTTTTTGCCCAAAAATGCTTGATCCCTAGACACTTTTGATGTGTGTAGTATCCCCACATAGAAATTTTGGAAAAATATTCAATGTACAGAAAAAGTGCTCTTTGAGTTTTATTATAGTACTAGCTGACCCACGCAGCTCCGCCTGCGCTATTTTTACGTTAACTAAACTTTTAATAACAGACATTCGCATCGAATACATAACCTCCTTTTTTATAGTCGGGTAAAAACTGGGACCCACTTTTTACTTGCTCTCCGAAGCACGGACCCGTTTAATTCAAATGGCGTGAAACGGTCACCCTATTAAATGACCTTACCTAACGTTGCTTAACCCGATTGATTACAAAACCTTGATAACAACTCTCTATGAGTGTTCCCTTACTAATATTTATTATATATTAAAGAAAAATTGGTAAAATCGGACCAAGCGTATACCCAAGTACCCATTTTGACTTTAATCCCCTCTCCTAAAAGAACCGTGCTAGATTACGGAATAAAAAGTATCCTATGTCCTACCTCGTAGAAAGATCTCAAATCATGCCAAGTTTCATTTGAATCCATTCAGTAGTTTCGGCGTGATGCGCAGCCATGATACAGACAGACAAACGTTAAAAAAAAATACATTTTCGGCCTCAGTATCGGTTATAGAATGCCCTCCAAATATAATTTTCAGAATATCTTCAATGTACAGAATTGGACCAGTTTTATTATAAGTATAGATAGATTAGTCGCCTCTTACGGACACACAACAGGAAGAGATGGGTGGGTGCTATTCTTCCCCGGACACCCCACGGGTATCTCAGTCTAGTTAAAGTTTATAATCATATGTAATGAATACCCAAGCAATCATGATCATAGTTGTGATGGGCCTGTTGGTCTAGTGGTTAGACACCCTGGCTGCTACCCAATAGGTCGTGGGTTTGATTCCCACTAAGTGTCTGGGTGTTATTTATCTATTTAAGTATGTATTAAAACAGGCTCTGCCTAGTACTAATACTTATATACTTTTTTTTTGTAAATACGTACTTATATAGATAAACATCCAGACACTTGGTGGGAATCAAACCCACGACCTATTGGGTAGCAGCCAGGGTGTCTAACCACTAGACCAACAGGCCCATCAACTATGATCATGATTGCTTGGGTATTCATTACATATGATTATAAACTTTAACTAGACTGAGATACCCGTGGGGTGTCCGGGGAAGAATAGCACCCTCCCATCTCTTCCTGTTGTGTGTCCGTAAGAGGCAACTAATATATAGTCAGTGGCCAGGGTGTCTAACCACTAGACCAACAGGCCCGTCAATTATTCACTGCTGGGCATAAGCCACGCAAGGCATGCCTTTGAGCTAGATTCTCGGCCCTCCATTTTCAGTCACGCTACGCTACGTACCTTCTATATCTGGTCACTGGGCGTCCTTGGCCACGTTTTCCGGTTGGAAGTCTTCAGTCGGGATCAGTCTACCTCATCGATCATCGGTTCTGCGTCAAAATACCAAGCAACCTAAGCAGAAAGGCACCATACCAAAGTACGAGTAATGTAGGAAATTATTTTTTACACTAATTAGAGATTTTGAACGCTTTACTTTCTCGTCGCTATTTATTATAGACGTAGGCAAGTCACGTCAGGAGCTCGGAAAACATAATCCCAACCTCGCGATTAGGTTTCAGATCCGGTAAATGACACCACCCGTGTCACCCGTAGGGTGTCCGGGTAAGAATAGCACCCTCCCATCTCTTCGCGTTAGGTGTCCGTAAAAGGCGACTAAAGGAAAACAAGAAGACGGGCAGCAGCGTCTTTCTATTGCATTACCTTCCACCTCATTCCACCTATTCTGCGATCCCCAAGACGCCTGCCAAACGTGTGGATCATGGCAACCCCTACTTTCTAAAGGGGAGGCCTTTGTTCAGCAGTGGACGTCGTTCGGCTGCTTGCTGATGAAATGACACCAGTCCAATCGAGTCCCTTTTTTAATATGTACAAATAAAAAAAAAAGTATAAGTATACTTTATAGCAAAATCCGCCACCACAGCTGCAGCCTGATTGGTACCTACTCCATTCATTCATCATTTTCAATTCTCGAGAATCATTTTTATAACCTGTATTCTGTGATGAATTAATAAAATTACGACTTTGCCTCAGATCGTCCCTATAATGTTTGGGATTACCGCTCATTTAATTTAGGTTAACTTTTCTGTTTATAATCATTCCATCCATAAGGATTGTGGATAAAATGGTTAAAATGTGTCTTGGCTTATTATAATAAAAACAAAAGCTGGCTGACGTTTAAAATCACTTTATTCAACACAAAGAGAAGGAAAGTACATTTAAGCATCGAAAAAATAGTCTTCATACGTTTTACCTACTTCAAACGTAAAAGATCATGTCTCAATATTCGAAGCCATATCGCGTCTGCTGCCTCTTGCTCTGTTAGCCAGAGGAGTAAAGACCTAAGCTGCATAAGCAAAGAGGACTTAGCGCCCTCCTGTAGGTGAGTAGGAAACCAATAGAAAGTTGGTTGGAAAGTGTTGGTGTAAAAACGATAAAGGTTCGTTTGAGCATGTGGAATGAATGCATGATGAACGATTGGCGTAACAGACAGCGGAAAGGTGAATACTAAGATTTCGCGTTTAAATGAATCGAGTTGCTACTACTTTGCAATTCCGCAGTAGACTCTATGCTCAACTACATAAACTGAGGACTTAACGCTACCTTGAGATCTCACAGCATTGTAAGCGCACCAGCTGTCATGCGTAAATGGTTTTATCGTGACCAATTCTTTACACTGTACCTAGCCTTAAAATGTATTGGGTGATCAGTGGCACTGCCGTGCAGCAGTTCATAGGAAGACGTGTCGCTTACCATCAGGTGATCGTCCAGCTTGTCTCGTCACTAAGTTGCTTAAATCAAATCAAATGTCTTTCATTGTGGCACATAGGTAAACAAAAGATGTTAAAAGAAGTAGTACGATCGGGTATGACCCGCCATTTTGGCATACAATAATGATTAAACTTAAAATTAAAGCGTCTACAAATATTAATTCAATACAGTCAATATTTATAAAATAATATGGATTCAAAAATAATATAATACTTAATTATGTTAAAAATACAGCATGCAGCGATAGGTTAGTTGTTGACGTATAAAATAATTTATTTTTCTAGAACAGTTGACGTTTTTTAACGGGGGGAAACCTTCAAAATGTCCCCGGGAGCTGTGGGGCTCAACCGGGGTGTGTATGTGGGATTCTTACCCACTAAAACTCCCGCGGCTGTCACATCGTCACATGAGAGAGCCCAGGTCTCTCCGGTGCACAGTGTTTCATGGGACCAAAAAAAAATTCCCTCTGCTGTTTATAGCTTTAATCGATCAAGGTATGCATTTAAAATGCACGAGTAAAACACCCAGGTCTCAAACTCAAATACTTTTTTTTATAAAAATTATAGAAATTTACGTGAGCGTTAACTTATAAAAATTAAAATTAATTGTGAAAACGTAACTATCCAAGATATTTATTTTGAATAAATATTGTCTAATAAAACGTCATTGGACGCATGTTTTCCCTTTTTTATTTTTGGAAAATTGCTTCTGGATTTTGAGTTATTTATTCTTTTCATATTTTCGTAATTATTTTTTTTCTTCATAAAAACGGAAAAGTGGGACTTGTGACTAGCACAAAAAGATAGCTCTTAAAAAGGCCTATCGATAACAAAAAAAAACATGCTCCACTTCCGCGGCCTTTGGAAGAAATAGACCATTCTGCTCTAAGGTCAAATTATACAGTATAGGGTTGTCGCAAAAGGTCACTAAATTTCTTTAAAAAAACATAAGTAGGGGTACGTACTTCTGTTTAAGTAATAAAACAATGTCACTGACAGTTATCGTATAGCACGCCTGAAATTATAGTCAAGAAGACAAAGAAAATCATTCAAAAATATATAATCACGATATTTCAGGCGTTTGACAAGTACTGGCGGTGGTGCAGTCCTAATCATCATTTCTCAATCGTGTACCAACATGAGGGTTGGTGCTCTCGAGCCCCCTTTCCATTAAGGTCTCCAGTTGGGGCTTGGATGAACAGCCTTCAGCAAAAAGGGTATGCCCCTGCTGAGGCAAAGAAGCATCACGGGACTTATTCAACTCCATGATAACAAATAAATTCTGCGTTACCGGGTAGGCTATCGTGCCACCAAGCAAAAATAAGTAATAGATAGCTAGAACAACATAAGCCCGAAGGCATTTATGCGTATGGAAGTACGCAGGTTAAGTTATATGTATATTTGTGGAGTTTTAGGCAGTGAAAACTGTTCCCGCCTTCACCACGTGGAGGTAATCCCCCAGCTTATGTCATATTACGAGGACGTATAGGTAGGAACCTACATAAAATGGCCTGCCAAGCATGCAATTTAATTTAACATATTAATGTGATGAGTTACTGTAAAAAAATATTGTTCAAAACAAAATTAAACAAACAGTGTGACAACCCTAACACAATTTTAAAAAATTCAATTTCTCCCAAAGGCCGCGGAAGTCGAACATGTTTTTTTTTAATTATTGGTAGGCCTTATGAAGAGCTATCTTTCTGTGCTAGTCACAAGTCCCACTATTGAGTTTTTAAGGAGAAAAAAAATATTAACGAAAATCTGAAAATAATTAATAACTAAATATCCAGAAATGATTTTCCGAAAATAAAAATAGAAAAACATGCGCCTAAGGATGTTTTATCAGACTATATTTATTTAAAATAACCAACTTGGATGGTTACGTTTCAGAATTAATTTTATTTTTTATAAGTTAAAGGTCATGTAAAGTTCAATAATTTTTATAAAAAAAAGTATTTGAATTTGACACCTGGGTGTTTTACTCGTGCATTTTAAATGCATACCTTAATCGATAAAAGCTATAAACAGCAGAGGGAATTTTTTTTGGTCCCATGAAACACTGTGCGGTGGTATCTGCACCAGGAGCCCCTCAGTGCCTTGCCTTTGAGCCCGCCGCCGGGGGACACATTGTAGCCCCCCGGGAACCAGTCACGGTGCTCACGGGGACGGCGGCGGGGTTGCGACCCCCGCGACGTCGCAACTCCGCCGCCATCCTCCTCGGAGTCGCCGCCGTATTCAATGGACGTCCTAAGGGCCCATACCCCGAACGTCCAGCGACTCCGAAGTTGTGTTGTTAACCTAATCTAGCATTCTTAATTTAACCACCGGTTACCCACAGATTGGATTGCAGTCAAGGGCTAGCTTATATAAATGTAGATTTTTTTTACTTAATATAATAATAAAGTTTTCCAATCAAATTGGCGACCTACTTCCTTACCGACGATGATGACGGCGACGCGGCCAAGACGGCTCAATCTTGAAAATGCAATTTTCGCATCTTCATTGCATTTTTTTTATTAAATTGCTGCTCTATCAGTCGTATAAATTTTATATTAATATTGATGGAATAGTTAAGCTTAAAATCGGATTTGAATTGGTTTATGCGAATAATGTCAGACACATAAAGGAATGGTTAAAAAAAGGTATTAAGTGCACCCATGTGTACTTCCAAGTGTATGAATTATAAATCAATAAAATAGTACTATGTATTACTTAATATGGACTTTCATGTCGTGATCCATCACTTAGTTGTTGTGATTGAGTGATCCCGTGATGAGAGTATAACCGAGAACTTTTATGAATATTATTTTCATGTACTGCGACAGTCTAACTTATTGAGTCTGTTCATTTATTATTCTGGCGCAGCCCCAAAACTTGTATTCTGTTCTAAGTTATACGTTGACATCTGTAATGTATCGAAAGGATATGAATATGTATCGATATTGCTAGCCACTATTCTGATTTCAGGCTACTACATTATTCCTGAGGGCATAATACAGAAATACTTTGCCTGTTGCACGGAATAGAATTTTAACGTAAGACTATATGGCTATATCATAATGTCCTCCTGGCCGAAACGACCACAGTGGCCAATCTTTCACAAGATCAGCCATGTACGCAGGAGATATTATAGTGCACAAGCGCTTGCGTAGACACAAGTGCACTCTCTCTTCCTTTATATAATACCTATCATAATCCGATAGGACGGAAGACCGACACGACCGGGGAGAGGTTAGGCGCAGGACCGAATTTTTACATGCCCATCCGACGCAAGGATCATCTTACTTTACAGACAATTAGGTGATCGGCCTGCATTGTCCTAGCCAGTAAGGAACAACTACTCCAATTTGTTGCTCCCCGCAGGATTCGAACCCGCGACCTCCGGCTCACAAAGCAAGCGGTTTCCCACTGCGCCACGGAGGCTACAAATCTATATCATATAGTGTGTACGTACGTGTCCTAGATTAAATTTGATATCAATCCCTATACTATGCGACTAAAGAGACTAGTAGAGCGCACGATGCGAGCGACAATTAGCTCTCACAACCCCCAGGCTGCAATTCGTTTAAACTGTATCGCCTAACCTACTAGTCAACAACGCGTTGCCCATGCTTATAGGTCTAATGTAGTCCATTATTGACGGTCCACCCGGTGGACGCCGAGTGGTCGGCTCGTCGTTAAATCGGTGTGAGTATGCTGTGCGAAGGCCCTGACTCGACACTCGACTCGTACCGTGGAAAATATAGACAAGTATAGGTATACTTGTCTATATTATAACTAGGTAGTTAGCAACTGTTTCTCCGCATTTTGCTATTTGATATTCTTGCTGTATTTTGTATTGTATTGTAATTTCAATCCAGCCAACTAATCATAAACAAAAAAGATATTTTTGAAGTGAAACTTCTTATGCGACTTCCAAAAATGTTATCACTTAACGCGTTAAGCGTTGAACGTAAAGCGTTATACGTTAAGCGGTAAACGTTAAGCGTCAAATTCGTTAAGAATATGAAAGCGCTCTTAAGGTTATCAAAGCGCTCACGTGACGCCGTCATTCAGTGTCGTTCGGTGTGGTTCGGTGTGGTTCGGTGTGGTTCGGTGTGGTTCGGTGTGGCACGGCGTGGTACGGTGTGGTACGGTGTGGTACGGTGTGGCACCGTGTGGCACGGTATGGCACGGTGTCGTACGGTGTCGTACAGTACAGAGCGAGAGTGAAGTTTTACTTCTTCCGCGCGGAGGGACTCCACGCACGCACATTTTTTTATTTGCACAACACTGAGACGTGGTCTTTAATTACTGGCCTTATGGAGAAAGTCGCATAACATTAAATTGTATTGCCACGTATATTCCAGATAATTCTACTGATACATACATGGACTGTCTATTGCAAAAGGACTTACCTTCTAGTAAATATAAACCTTTCCACCTATGTGTATTATGTTCAAATAGTAACTCACAGTCTCTTAAACTATCTAAAACAAAAACTCCTTAAAACGTATAAAAGCCCTAGCTTTGTTATTGATATCAGAAGTTTGATAATGTGCCTCGCTCAGAAGCAGTAAATATTTGTTTATACGTTTATTACGTACTGTTGGCGCTCTATATCGGCAAGTAATACAGATTTATTGCTAGGTTTATTTCCAGACTCGCATATTGCCTAGCCGGTCGCCGTACTTTCAGCCCTGTGTCATTCTGAGATTGCGTCTCTTCAACCGTTAATATAGATCGTGTTTAGTTGAGTGAGGTGCTACGGGTATATGTTTACTTTTTTACTTAAGTTTAAGACTTAAACTGAAAGACCCGTCTCCTTGTTTTCCCTTAATCGCCTCTTACGGACACTCAACGGGAGGAGATAGGAGGGTGCTATTCTTAACCGGACACCTCACGGGTGACGTATACGCAGTACCATTAATAAACTAGTGCTAGCACATCCGACTTCAATGTATTTTCGTTATTTGTGCTTTTAATTATTTTTTTCTGATAATACTTTATTGAACACTTTTTATTTATTTTATCTAGATACGTTTCAACCATATATTTAGGATTTATCACTACGTTCAAGAAGATGAACATAGCGTGGGAACGAGGAGTTCTAATCAAATATGTACAAACTGCACAAGTGCAAAGGAGACAGAGATAGAATTCTTTTTTTTATTCTGAATCAGTTGAAATTAGCTACAACAAAACAAAACTTAAACCATTTGTTTACAATAGGGCTTGAAAAAGTCCTGACGTCATGAGTATCGATATCGATAATAAAGTAAATAGTTTCTAATAGTGGGATAAATATAAATTCTACGTCTTTTTGTTTTAGTTTAGAGGAGTTTATATTTATTCGGTCTAAAATCATTTTGCCGTCTCTATATTCTTTATGTAAATTGATATGATAATATCATAATAATAATATTTCAAATGTATTCCTTCAGATTATCAAGATAATTCTTTAAGACAAAAATAGATGCGGATTAAAGACGAGGATGGATAGAATCCCAACAATATTCCAGTGTCTGTGATAAAAATTTGATTTCTGTCTGTTAAAGACATTTTGAGGCAATTTTTTTTTATACAAAGTGTGTCACAACATCTACGTTGCATAATGAGAACGATATTCCTTTAGGAAACTATAACACTAAATTATGTATGTTAACAGTTCCAATTGAAAAACAGATAATCTTGTTCTTACGTAAATAAAGATATTTCACCGCTATCGATATCCTGTAAACCTATTATTATATAATTATTAAACTTTACTTACTTTACTCATACACCATTATTTATGTCAAGTCGTTAGTCAGAAAATAAAATCAGAACCTAGAGACACATAGCCTCCTACACTGCGTTTTCCGGTTAGTGGTTTCTACTCCAAAACCACTCTTTCCCAACGATTATCGGTTCTACAGCAAACATGACAACCCTATTATCACTTTAGTCCGATAATCCGTTGAGCTACGTCGGCTAGTTTGATTCTCTGGTGATTTAACATTTCTTTTTTTTTTTATAATATTTTTTTATAATATCTTGGGACAATCCACACACGGTCATCCGATCCCAAACTAGGCAGAGCCTGCACTATGGAAACCAGACAACTGATACTAATACTTATATACTTTTTTTTTTGTAAATACATACTTAAATAGATAAACAACACCCAGACACTTGGCGGGAATCGAACCCACGACCCATCGATTAGCAGGCAGGGTGTCTGACCATTAGACCAACGGACCCGTCAGTTTTTCGATGCTTCACACAAATCATTTATTTCGTGTTCATGTCGTATACATACCATTAAGATGTTACCAGATAAAACGTGCTCTATATACTGTCGTCACTAAGCAGCTGAAATACATACATTCTTTGTCTTCATAATAATAACCTGGGACGATCCACATATGGTCATCTGATCTCAATCAAGGGAGTGCCTGTATTATGGAAACCAGACAACTTTTACTAATACTCATATACTTTTATTTGTAATTACATACTTAAATATATAAATAACACCCAGGCACTTGGTGGAAATCGAACCAATGACCTATTGGGTACCCAGCCAGGATGTTGAACTGTTAGACCAACACGCCCGCCAAATGTTTTGAATTGGCTATTTAGAAATATTGCATACTTGTTTCAGTTTATATTATTTAGTTAATCGTAATACTCTACAGGGCTGATCTAAAAATAATAAGAATCTCAAAGGGAAAGCTTCTTTACCTATACTGAACAACTTTAATAAGTATAAAATGCATGCTGATTTGAGTAATTTGAACATGCGGAATGATAACTTATTTTCATGATCTGATTTACGATGTTTCAAGCAAAAAGAAACTACAACTTTTATTTAGAACGACTATTTTACCACTTTTGACAATTTAAAATTATGAAATTTGCAATACTAAAGATTATTAGTACCTAGTTTTAAATCAACCTCAATTTTTAAATTATACAGATAATCGTGTATAATATTCACACAAAATATCATCGACATCGATTACGTACGTAGTACTTTTCAAAATACTTTTTTTCCTTTACACATAAACAATTCACTCACACATAGGTTTTTCTTTTTTTGTTTAATCTTTTAACGGACTATGTTGATCTTCTATATAAAATATCTTTGGTATCAACACTATAACGCAAATCGAACGTCTGCGTTAGAGTAAATTACTGAAAACTTAAAAAAATACTTATACCTATATGAAAAAACATATAAGTGCCTGTAAAATTTGAGGGTTGCTCTCGATTTCACTGGGATCCCATCATCAGATCCTGACTTGGTGAAATTGGAACTAAATTGGAAGTATACCCTACCGACCAATAGAAAAATAATTTAAATCGGTCAACAGTTAGCGGAGAACATACATAAAAAAATATACAGAGAAACTTAGAACCTCCATCTTTTTCAAAGTCGGTTAATTATATATTTGATTTGTGTACAAAAACGATATTGGTTATAATTATCGTAGTATGAAAGTGAAACTCAGAAATTAAAACAAAAATTAAAATTTTACCTAGGTACCTCACCGAGAATAGCAGGTAAGGAAAGTAACGCCAAATGTGAATGGTATTTTGTTTGCACGGTAAAATATATTGTGAATATGTGAATGTTATGGAGGAGTAGCGACTCGGTATAGTTAGCACGCTGAGGGTCAAGCCCGTCCCTTTCGACCCTTTTGCACATTGATCCCTCTGTTATTATAAACTAGTGCACTTTAATAAGCCCGTTGCCGTTAGACATCAAATAGAATACAATGGATTTGTGATAAAGCAGAAGCTATTATTTGAAATATGGAGTGTCCAACCATGTCCACTTATTATTATGATTAATAAACTATTATTATTATGTCACTTATTTACTTTCTTCATTAGCTCGGAGTAATTTCCGTGATACAGCGTTCAATCTAATGCACATTTAGATTTGTTTCATTTTGCTAGTGGCAAGGTGGGTGAGAACCTTGCTAGCAACAACGTGCGGGTTGCAGCGGGTGCGAGCAAATCGCGGGGGCGTGTGCCCGGGTACCTACATATGTTTCATGCGCGCGCAACCCCCTGTGTAGTCTATGGTCCTTGCGAGCTTACTAGATTTCAGATAAGCTCAGGTAGACGTGCTCCAGCCTCCGTCGAGTCTGGGTGTGTTTTGTGTAAAGAGCCACTTACGTAGAAGGTAAGTTGTGATCCACATTTTTATTTACGTTTATAACTGAATATCTCTAAATTTTACGTTTCTTTTTTATACAATTCGAGAATTGCACAGCATTTGAGAGTTAATAATCCAATAAAATTATGTGTAAACACTTCTCAGCGCGTGATGTAAACAAAATAGGCCTAAAAATTATAGGTTACTATAAAATAATGGTGATAAGTGCCGTTCCACTTTTATGAGTGTGTCTCTGTCTTTTTTTAACGAAGTCGAGAAAAGCATATATTTTTTTCGTAGGGGAGTTGTATTAAATGCAAATAACATTTGCAATTAATCAATACCTGTGGTTCTGCAAAGTCAACATAGTCGTATGCTGTTTGATAAATTAAGTCGAAGCTATATTACCACTACCTACCTGCTTACTTCTAATTTACGAAATCAATTATTTAATTTACCGAAGTTTTTAGTATGCATTGATGATTCTTTTTATTTGATTTTTTAGTTCGAAGAAGCTAAGCGATATGACAAAAAATAGCGAAAAGTCTGCCCCGTTATACTTCATACACTTGTTGCATACCCAGTGAAAAGATATGAAATAATATCGTATACTTACCATAGATTTTTCAGTCAATACGATCTATACGAATAATAGACTTACGGCCGAACCTACAAACGTCAATTATATTTAATTGTGATTAAGACATATTTTGTAAATGGATTATTTCGACTTTAGAAGCAAAATAATACTTCATACGTGGATAGTGAGTAAATATATCAATAATCTCGTAATTAATACTAAAAGATAATCATAAGAGACTCGGAGAGTCGAAATAAATAGATTACAAAAAATGACTTAATTGCGATTAGAGTTAATTGACGTTTGTAGGTTCGGCCGTTAGTGCTACAGGTATGGGCTGAACAAGTTTTATCGTCGTCGCTATGTAACTAAAACGAAACAAAAGTTGTGGAAAAACATACAGGAGGAAGAGACACCTATCTGTAATGAAATATATGAAAACTCCTTTTTTTTTCTTATTATTCCTATAATATTCATAAAATCTGTATCAATAAAACACGAAATTTCCTATATAAAGGCGAAGTACTGAGTTCTGAGTGATTTAAGTATTTGAAACAAAATTGTTTACAGGACACACGCACTGTTGTGTGCTGTCACGCACTGCCTAAATGGTTTAATTGACTACTACTACTAGAGAATTGATACATAAACACACTAAGAAAATAAAGAAAATAATTTTCCTGATTCACTTCCAAAGTTACTCCCTCCACAAACTTCGGATAAAGGTGTAAAAAAGTGTGTGTGAGAGGATTGAGTAAGCACCCACTGAATAAAATTCAAAAAATGATAGTCATATAGTAAAGAGTACTAAAACAATTAATTGTAAAACTAACCTCGCAATTTGAAAAAGATAAAATAAAAGATATATGCAATAATGTATGCTCACTCAGTTATCCCAGGCGATCTACACACACTCACACTGTCAGATCTACAGATGTATTAAGTTTACATAAAATATTTATGCACTAGGTTTTAGTAAAAGTTTTGTGTTTGTTGGTGTCGTAATTAAAATTACAAATAATTATGCTCACTCATACCCCTCCTTTTATAAGACCAGAATTCTTGCGAACTAACTAGGTACAGAATAAAATTTCATTATATTTCTATTTCGAACCATGATAGATCCTCCACCAATCCTCAAGTTTTTGAAATGTAAAAAACATTCATAAATTTAAGTTACAAAACATAAAAAAAATGTTTTATTAAATAAATTATAAATAACAGGTTAAGTGCGAGACGGACTCGCGCACAGAGGGTTCCATACCGTCTTTGGACGTATTAAAGTAATTTTACTATTCATGTAACACCTCAGATAGCAAAAATCCCAAACTGCAAAACTAACTACAACTGTACTACAAAGAAAGATCGTTTTGTTTTTCCTGTAAAATATAGACACAAGTATTACCCATAATTATTTCAGATTTTTCCCTCCACTAACATCGGAGATAAGGGGAGGGGAAAAGGGGATTTTTTTGACATTTTTGATTATCTACCAAAAACTACGTGACAAACCAAAATAAAAATCTGTTTTGAGATGTGCAAATGAAACCCTTTCATATGATACCCCACTCGATATTGAAGTTTCACTTTGAAATTTTGATGACGCATTTCGACCCCCATTGTAAAAAAGGAAAAGAAAAAATATTTTTTTTTTTTCATTTGCGATGTGGTTGGGTAAGTAAGATCTAAAACGATTCCAAGTTTCGAATCGATAGCATCAGTGGTTCCTGAAATATCCTCCTCCTCTTGACTCCTTGGATTCGCTAGACAGACGCGCTCGCAGGATAATTGACGATAACGACCTAACAAATGAAAAACTGCAACAATTGGATCATCGTCGCCTAGTTGCATGTTTATCGGTTTTTTACAGATTGTTCCACGGTGAATGCGCTCAAGCACTTTTTGACCTTGTACCACCATCCCCTTTCTTTTACCGGACTACCAGGCGCCGGCAGGGTCTCCACCGCTTTGTCGTTGACACTCCAACTTGCCGCACTAAGCGTTTCGCTTCTTCTTTTCTCATGCGCACGGCCAAGCTGTGGAATACCCTCCCGGACGACGTTTTCCCTGATAAATATAACTTGGGTGTATTCAAGTCTAGAGTGAACAGGCATCTTATGGGTAAGCGCGGTCCATCCTAGACCACATCTTCACTTACCATCATGTGAGATTGTGGTCAAGCGCAAACCTATTTATTATAAAAAAAAAAAATATATAGGTGTGACAGACAGACAGACGAAGTCAGACCATAAGGGTTCCTTTTTTCCCTTTTAGGTATGGAACCCTAAAAAAGTAACAAATAAATCAGTTTTTCATTTGCGATTATGTTGGGTAGTAATATTTAAAAGTAAGTCGGTAGGTAGGTACGTATTCTACATTTAGATTCAATCAAAAGATGCTCAAATATATCGTTGTGACAGACAGTCATGTTACATCGACGAAGTTGAACCATTTGGTTACCTTTTTACAATTTTGGTACGGAACCTTAAAAATGCTATCGATGTTGAATTTAGTGTATTTCCAAATTGGATAATGTCGTACAAACTTTATATCAAGGTTATCGGAGGTAGGTTCAATTTCAATTATAAGTTGGACCGCTGGAACAAAGCTGATGTTAACTGCTGCGTTGCACTCCTACTAACTACTTAACAATTCTCAAGTTGCTAGGTGGTTGTTAAAAGCTTTGACATACTATATATAAAGGTTACAACTTTAATCACAGGCCCGTTGGTCTAGTGGTTAGACACCCTGGCCGCTACCCAATGGGTCGTGGGTTCGATTCCCACCAAGTGTCTGGGTGTTATTTATCTATATTTACAAAAAAGTATATAAGTATTCGTATCAGTTGTCTGGTTGCCATAGTACAGGCTCTGCCTAGTTTGGGATCAGATAACCGTGTGTGGATATTGTCCCAAGATCGAATGATGCTAGAATTTTGCACAATCAGTTTGGTTGGTATGTTCTTAATTTTGGTTTAAGTATATCTTAAACCAAAATTAAGAACATACCATCCAAACTTATTATATATTATGATATTAGAATACTGTTCGATCGCATACTATTAATGCAATCAATATAACATTACACCATACAAATAGCATTTTATTACTTTAGAATAAATTAAAAAAAATGATACAATTAAAAGTGGCATGGTACCTACGCTAAATGCTGGCAACAGTTCCTCGCTGTATCGAAATAGAAACTCCAGCGAGAAAATGGCCAGCTCTTGAATCCCCTGTGATGTCAAACAGTCGTTTGTAGGGTTCCATACCTAAAAGGTAAAAAAAGGAACATATGGTGCGACTTCGTCTGTTTGTCTGACACACCTATATATTTCAGGAACCACTGATGCTATCGATTTGAAACTCGGAATAGTTTTTGATGTTCCTTACCCAATCTCATCGAAAAAAAAAAAACTTTTAATGGGGTCAAAATGGGTCATCCAAATTCCAAAGTGAGACTAGGTAATATTCGAGTGGGGTATCATATGAAAAGGCTTCATTTGCACATTTCAAACAGAAGTTTATTTTGGTATATATGTCACGTAAAACTATTTGAATAAAAACTATCAAAAATTATATTATCTCCGAAGTTTGTGGTGGGAAAAATCTGAAATATTTATAGGTAATACATGTCTATCTATATATGGCTGCGCTGCAGGAAGTTCAAACACCTATAAACTCTAAAGGTGTGATCTATTAATTTCATAAATTTGACTTGGACAACCACGAACCATAGATCATCTCACTGCATCTTACAGCAATGTGCCATTCTGCGGATTCAGACTAAGATATGCTGGCACAGCGGTGCCATCATATACACGCTGAGCGGAATCACCGCCGCTAATAGACCTCTTCTAAAACCAAACAAAGAATTAGACTTTACCTAACTTCCAAATTTTGTAACCAATATCGTAAATAACATAAAATAATATCGCGGGAATTTACTTTGGCTGTTTTTATATTGATATCTTTTACAGTCCTAATTTTATATAATCCCAGACTCGTTGACCGTATTCATAGCGTGGACGTTCTCTGGCGATACAAAAACACTGTCCATTTACGTTGTAGAGGTTCTATGAGTTAAATAAGTCCGCCGGCAGCCACAGAGAGCCATTAAATTTTCATGTTGGTTTGTGTTTTACTTAGCTCTGAAATCACTAAGACAAACACTATTCGGTTTCAAACTTTGGCTCTTTAGTTTTTACTGTAAAATAGTACACTGGAATACTTAAAAATTTACACGCTAATTTTAGCTTTACCTAAAGTTACAAGATTTAATTTTACCAACTCAAATATTAAATATATTTTTTTAAACTATTTGAATAAGCAAGTTTCTTAAATTCTAGCTTATGTCAATTCCACTTTATGTAGAGTTAATGACATTACGTAATAAATTTGAATCCCATGCTTTCTTCCCGTCAATTGTAGCAGCAACAAGGCAACGATGGTCGTAACTTGTAGCTTCAAATAAGTGAACCGCGATGACGCTATTGATCATAATTCATAGTGTGCCAATAATATACCTATTTTTTTTCTTTGTAAAAATGTTCGTGTTCACACGCGACCGTGCTATTATGCTATTCTGAAAGCTACATTTCCGAGATGCCGCGGTGTCTGACAGGCATTGTGTCGACTGTAGCTATAGCTGTCTTATAAAACGATGGGATGCCTCATCGACTTTGTCTGCCTGCTTGTTTTTATAATATCCAAATGCCTGTAGATTTACCGGTTTACTCAGTATTCAAGGAAATATATTTAACTTAAGACTATGTCTAGTAATCATCGTATTCTGTAATGTGATCGTATTAAAACAACGATAACAGCTACTATTATCAAAATGTATTTTATAACTCAAAAAATACATCTACATACAGGTGAAATATTGTTCCCTAAACCATACGTTCTTTTTTATGCTAGAATGTGTGCGCATGTATAACGTTTTATTACTATCTTTATTTATATGTAAACTTTGTAACGTTTTAGAATCTTTAACAAATTGTACAGTTAATTAAATAGGTCACGAATGTATCAATTGTACATTATAATTGTTATACAGGTGATTGTACAATCGAATAATAATAATTGCTGTAACTTTTGAGACTCCTTCGTTGATGTTTTATTTTTTTGCTATCTGCGTTGGATTTTTCATTCCGATGCAGTTCTCCAACAACCCTAAACCGGGTAACAGTTTAAAACTGCTAAATTCGTTTTTGATTATGTTTTCAGAATTCCTTTTACATATTTCGTCTTCAAATAAATTTATATTAGGACGTTTGTTTTATATTTCGTCGGCTTAGAGTGTAAACCTGCCAAATCCATTTTTTATCATTTCTGACTTATTAATACCGTTCGAAAGAGAAAGAGACGCCGCATCGTCTAAACAAATCGGCTACTTATATCTAAGACTGTAAGTGTCAAAAAAAGTGTGATGAGTAAAACTGCTAAATTGAGTCACTTCAAATATTCACGGCTAAGTCCAGCACCACCGGTATTTTGTATTGCGGTGTTGCCGCCGTTTGTTACTCCGCTACAAAATAATATATTCGTGTTCTAATACTTGATGACAGATATTTGCAAAGGTAGATAGGTACCTATTATTTAAACTCAGTTTTATTTTAGATGAATTCATTGATATTTTAGTAAAAATATGGTTTGAAACAATATTACCTATAAGTAAAAATAGGTCATAGCGATCTGAAAGCTGCAGCAAAAGGTGAGCTAAACGTGAGCACAACTTGAATCAGTAGCGCATCACCCACGGAAGTATTGTCAATTCGTTTGAATTACCAGGTATTAGGTAATATATCCATTACTTATAATATCCTTGGTTTGAAATACAATACCTAAACTGCTCCTGTTGCACTGTTAGCAGTTTTTTATTTATAGACTATTGAACAGTTTTGAGACTGCTAGTATTTTGTATGTCTACTCTAAACATTTTCTTGGAGAATCATCCGACTTTAAAAGTACATAACAACTTTAACGATTGTTAATTATAACAAAATATTATTTTTATTTATCAACCAAATGGTCCAATGTATTGAATAAAGGAATACTGAGCATTTTGTACGGCGAATATGGCTCCGAACATAATTTCACGACGTGATGTCATTTTATTCCAAACTGAACAGGTGGTTTGCGTGAATATTCAAAATTATTTTTTTCATACTTAACAAGTTTAATATAATACATACTACGTTTATACATACTACGTAAAACTCTATTCAGCACTATCTCTACAGTTGACTTCTTTGCTGTAACTTTCATCAACAGTATCTGTCCATTGCTACCTGCGAGGTTACTTGAGTCTGCATTTTTACCCGACTTAATAAAAAATAAACGATATTCGCAAAGTATTTTTGCTTATCAATATTAAAGTTCAAGGCGTATTTTTTCCACAACATAACTTAGTACTGATTTGCGTGATACTTTTTTCTTACTTTTCTTATTTATTATTTATTTTTGTGAACATGTGGTGTGCCGGCCAGTATTCGTTAGCTGACTTTATATTGCCTTCATTACACGTATACCCCCTTGCGACACGGCACACGTTTTCTCTAAGAACTCGCATAAACCGTAGTGTAGACTGGTGTTCTCAGAGAAGTTGATATTTTAAACTGTCCGTTTTATTATAACACAGTGTCTTTGTGATGCTATAATGGTCACTTAATTGCAGCAGTAATGTCTGTCGTCTGCCAGACATTCATGAAATTGTGAAACGCTGCTCGACTGCGACGTGACCGGAATGCTGCCTGTTTGTATTAACCGTACTTCTATTGCAATATTGAGCTATAGCTCTTGCATATACGCATGCATAGATTGCGAATGACGTTATTGTAGCCGGTTTAAATGGAAGACTTTAATATTGTAGGCACGGGTGAAAACTAACTATAATTTATACATTAAACTGTTTTTTTTTGTGTTATTGAGCGCCCAGCTACGGCGCCAATAAATGGAAGCCAGTATATTCGGCGAGAAATTAAATATTCATAGCAGGCAAGTTACTTGTATAATTTCTGTTTTTATATTATTTATATTGAAACAGAAAGGTGACTTACAGCTAAATAGCTGTACATACCGAAGGTTGTAAGTCACCTACACGTGTATGTACCTAAGATTAACGGCACGTTGCCGCCGGGTGACGACACCGATGTATGAGAAAAGGCTAATACAATAAAACTGAAAACTAACCTAGACTATGACATTGAATAACTGTCCACTTGACATGTGTCATTGATTGTGTTAAGCACAGTGACCCTGATTTCCCTGGACAGCCTGTGACAATAGGGCCCATCTGAGGGGATGCGCATGTGTTGATTTTTATAATCGCTACAATACCTACATCAAAGAATACACAGTCAAATACCTATTACTTACTATACAGTCTGTACCATAATAAACGCACATTCTCAGACAAACCTATTAGAATATCGTCTAAGTAGTGGTAGTTATATTAGTAGTAGTTATATAGATATAGGTATATTAGGATACTCATTTAAATAAATTAATTGCGCGTGAAATGTTGTAATTTATGAAATTTATCGTTTTCCAAATCCTCGTCTTTTTCCAGCTCTCTTGTCGTCGACTCTCGTAGACTCTGTCGTAGACTGACGTTAATTTTTTCACTGCCAATCTTGACAGCTCGGGTTCTATCATATTTTGAAATTATATTATTTTGAAAATAAATACAAATATTTATAAAATAATGAGGTATGAAAATGGAGGTTGATATATGAAAGATGAAATGAGGTGATACACTACAATGTACTTACAATTGAAAAAAAAAAGACATTTTGTGCCCCTTGTTAACATTTTAATTGATTTAATTTACGAGACGTATATATGCAGGGTGGAACAAACGAACGGGACATGGAGGGTAAGTACATTAAATATTAAAGATATCAAAATCACCTGCAACGGTTATCCCTTCATAACTTTCTGAATAGTGGATCTGCGAATTTGCGACTTTCAATGTTAGTGTTAAGTAAATTCCTTCGTAATATTGACGTAGTTGTTTTTCTTCTACGATACTGTGGCCGAGCAGTCGAAACGGACACTGTTTTGTTGAGTGAGTCCGCCAAAAGAAACATTTGTGCCGTACACTGTGCAGTACAGTGTCGCACAGTGCAGCACACTGGTGGAATGGCGCCTTTACGCTGATGCCAGTCGCGTCGTTGCTCACGAGTAGGTACGAACTCTACTAACTACAAAAGCATGGAATGGAAGTTCGTCAGTACTATAAAAAACAATATTAATAATATTAATATTGTTTTTTATATTATTGTTTATGTTATTGTTTTTTATATTATATATAGTACTGACGAACGACGAAATATTATTATGGTAAGTGTACTTTTTCTTGAAACTTATAAACTATTGTTGGACTAGTATAATGTTGGAACCAAACATTGTTAATAAATTAGTAATAAATCACCAGATTTGCTAATGTTCTCATTTATCGGTACAGATGTTCAAGTTTCTTTGGGCCTATTAGTCACCGTTTTGAACACGAGACTCGGTCCAATTAGGAGTTGTTAAATGACAGTTTCTTTCCTCGCTCTTCACGCTGCTGCTCAATCGTGCAGTAGGGTATGAAGTGTAACTAATCATAGTTTGTTAGAAAGACTCTTAAGAGTCAAAACGCGTGAAATAAATGTCTAATAAGGGGAACATGCATAAAAAACATTATTACAATTGAATAAGCATAACTAAAATATTCTAAAATTAATTAAATTAAATTTATTTATTATTTATGTACTATAATTAAATTTATTGTATTCTGTGTGGAATAAAATGCATTCTATTCTATTTATTTACGAAATATTTCAACTATAAGTTATGACGTACTTTATCAACTACATAATATTGAAACGTAATTTGAAACACTATATCAACCGCGAGTGACGTCATTATCTCGCGAGTCTGCCATAAGCCAATTATTTTTTAAGAAAAAGTCTCTTTATAAACACATTGAAAAATATTTATAAAACGAAGAAAGGTTCAAGCCAAGCGTTTTTTTTTATTATAAGATGTAAAATATAAGCACGAATATTAGGAAGCAGCCAGGGTCTTACCACTAGATCAACGTACTCGCCCAATTATCGTACCCCATACACAACATATTTTTTTTTGTAAATATATCTTTATTATCCTTTTTTATAATTATGTGGTAGGTAAATGAGTTACTGGTTTCGGTCACATACACAGTCTTAAATAACAATATTTTGTATCCTGTCGCCCAAGCCGAATCCGTCTAAGAACGTGTTTTGTTGAACCAAACAATTTACGGTATTTTTGACAAGTAAACATCTTATCGTAGGCACCTAATAATTTTCTTATAACTAATTACACTAGGGGATCTATTGAGCATCATTCTTAGTTTCATTATTTACCCGCCATGAAAACTATTACTTATCTATGACCTCTCGGTGTCAGTGAGCGTTTTCGCGCCAACTTTTAATAGTAAAGTTTGGACTCTTTTTTTTTGGTATCTATGCAAGCCTCTTCATTATAGCGAGTCTTCATCATACACTAAATAACAAAAATGGTGCAAGTTTCCCATTGCGGAGATAAATAACGCGTATTATTCTTTGCGTGTTTTAAACCACTAAATATTTAATAGGTACCTATTAGAATTTGATGGAAGTACACATCTTCTCATTACATCAAAGATCAGTTAGTATGCAAGCGGTTTCAAATGCTTTTAGGTGGAAATTTGGAAATGATGCTTCGTTTTTGGCTATTTTATTAAGTTAGTACCTAGTTGATTTCGTTGTAAATAAGTAAGTTTATCAAATGGTATTGTAAGCGTTTTTTGGCACCAAAAGGGAAAAAGTAGGACTTCCCAGGGTCTCCCCTGAGAGTCCTATTTGACCCTTTTCAAAGTCAAAGTCAAAATATCTTTATTATGCATAGGCCTAACGAGGGCACTTACATATTGCCAACTTTTTTACAACTACCACCAGATCACAACGCGGCCTCTACTGGGAGGCACTGCTAATCATGCAAACAGCTGAGATGTAACTTATTCTTATACCACATCGTGTGATCACTCTCGATTTCTGTCAGGGAAGTCTAGAGGAACTCCGACTTAATTTCCTCCACTTACGATCTTAGTTAGACATCCTCTTCATATCTCGTCTAGATCGTGGAATCAGGGCTTAACTTTGATACGATGTGACGTTGACATTGTAGCTTATTGCAAATGTTCAATATGTGGAAGCGCTGATCCCGTCGATACGATGCAAATCTGCCAAGTCGTATGCGTAGCCACGTCTTATTGCTTCGACAAGACAACATTGAATGAAACAATAAATTGATCTGGCCTTCGATATTATCATAAAACTATTTTTGTGTATCGAATGTTGAGTGCGCGTAAATCACTTGAGCTATTTTTTCCACAGTATTTGGAAACATCTCAAAATAATAATTCACGTATTGCTTTTGATGACGTGACGCAGAGTGGTAGCGACTAGTAGAGAATAGAAAGTTAGACGTGCTACGATCTAGTTCGGATCATAGAAAATGGTCAAAAGGTCTAAGGGACTGGTCCGTAATTTGATTTGTCAAAATGGTTTTAGGTTTAATTTTGTCACCAGACAAGTGCCGTGTCCCAATTTCGCGTTAGTTTCGACCTCAGTAAAAGTTTTCTCGTTACTAACAATGTTGTTTCAGGCTTTGTGCGTAGTACGTACTTGTGAAATATTATTTTTGTGGTAATAGAAGATGCGAAACTTCAAATTATAAAAACCATGATTGACATTGAAAATGATTGGTTCCTTTTGTGTCTTTAATTAAAGAACAAAATTAATTAGCTGCTAATGTCGTCTAAAATGTCCAGGGGTCAATGAAGACTAGTCAGCACCATATCGGGTACCCGACGATGTCTAAATAAGGCGCATGATGGATTTGCGGCGTGACGCTGCATTTTAGTGAACGCTCACCCTCGGCATTTATGATCGAATTTCCCTTCGATGCCGGGTGAAAGCTAGCTCCATTAAATTAACGTTCGTCATGTTCATCGGGACCGGGATGTAGGGACTTTTTAACACGCATGCGTACCTTATAATTAGCTATTTCCACCGCATCCACTGCGGTAGCATTTAATACCACAGTGACGCAATAATATCGGGTAACGAATCTGCAAGAACTGGATTGAAGAAGAAGAAGAATATAATTTATTGGTACACACCATAGAACGAAAAAAAAGATAGGTCATAAAAATTGCACATAAGGGAGCAAGTGCTTGGTAAATATCAAACATTTGTAAACGTCCGCTGGATTAATTTATACTAGCACTAGAGTGCGTGACAAATTAACATAAATACACAAACATTTTTTCTATTAAAAGCAATCTACAATGTCTACAATACATCATGGTTTTTAGGTATACCAGTGTGGGTCGCTTTTAAATAATATTGTTTTTGATGTCCTAAATCTATGTCCTACATATTACTATGTATAATTTCATTATGTTTTACTCTTTGATTATATATACGTCTAGATAGCGTGTTCGATGTTCAAACACTTGACAATATCAAGTATACCAAAACATCAAATTGGTATACTTGGTTGTTTAGTATCACTTGAACTCTACCGATGGTTTGTGCTCGCAAAAAAAAAAAACTTTTTGCCGAATTGTGTAATCAAATCGTGAAAATATTAACTAAGTAAAATTAATAAAGATCCTAACTTAATTTTCCATTCATAAGTCTTAAGATTCTGTGAGGGATTATTATAAAAACTCGATTGTTTTTTACGACAATTTGTACATTGTCCGACTAGACTGGTGTGGCTAGGTAATAATGGGGGAATATATCTTAAGTCTGGGGTAATTTTTCTTTTGACAAAAATTAATTTATTTTTGTGATAAATTAATTACTTTTATATAGGTAAGTATTTTGTATAGGTAGTAGAAGTATTTTTTCTTCCTGGTCATGAGGCAAATAAGACGTTCACCTGATGGTAAGGGACACGCCATTTAATTTAATTTCAATTCAATTCTTTTCAAATCAAATCTTTTTATTTTATTTTATTTTATTTTATTTTATTTCATTTCATTTCATTTCATTTCATTTCATTTCATTTCATTTCATTTCATTTCATTTCATTTCATTTCATTTCATTTCATTTCATTTCATTTCATTTCATTTCATTTCATTTCATTTCATTTCATTTCATTTCATTTCATTTCATTTCATTTCATTTCATTTCATTTCATTTCATTTCATTTCATTTCATTTCATTTCATTTCATTTCATTTCATTTCATTTCATTTCATTTCATTTCATTTCATTTTATTTTATTTTATTTTATTTTATTTCGATAACGCTATGGCTATTTATGGGAAAAATATTTATAACTGGAGATCCCCAAACACGCACACAACCACAGATGACGCGAGTGTACAACGAGGCCTGCACGCACACACGAATAATGAGGTTGTTATGCTTATTAACGTAACGTTACAAGACTAATAGGTATCTAGACGTATATATAATCAAAGGTTTTACTATTATCTCCAATGATGGAATGGTGGCGACAGTTTTCATAATCACTAGGTATTTTTGTAAAAAAAAATACTATTGTTATATTCGAGACTGTCCGTAGAATGTGAAAGTTTCTGTTCACCGGAAAATTAAAATATATTTCATAAATTCATCAATTATTTGCATCGGTAAAACTTAAATAGGCTCCTAAGTTGAGTAGCATTCATGATACTTTACAGATGAGCTTATTTTTGCGAGTCCAGCTATAGGCCGTTTTTTGCGTTTCATTTTCCATTATTGTTGTCCTCCCACGTTGCACAAAGTAGGCAAAGTAGTAAATTATATTCCGTCTCCCCTTCTGTTTACTATTCTGATTTATAAATTCGAAGCGATTTTAGCGTTGCAATGGATTTGGTCAGGGTCAAATCTCGGTGTCCCCATGGTGAGGACCACTGGCATAACTATCGGTCACTATTAGCGTCTTTCGGACTATTTTGTCAATGAATTTTTCTTAAGTAGTTATGTTTAGTATTATGTAGATTTTGAGGAATTAGTCACATAGATATATTTTTTCAGATGTTTAGCTTTATGAATGTAGTTGAAATGTTGTCTTTTATTTAATTGTTGTTTTTTATTTCAATGTGTAGTTTAGGAACTTAAAACACCGAACGAAACCACGGTTGGTTGCTAGTATATGTTACAAATGCATATAAGTAGTTACTTATATTTAAGCTGTTTTTTATATTAAGTAAATAATATGTGTAATGTTTTTACCTATTCGTTTATACCTTTTCCTCTGTTTCAAAGCTGCTGGAAAAAACATTAAAATCTCTGCAGAACGTTACACTATTTTTTTTTTAAACAGGAAAATAAACGGCGCGCAACGTTTAATTTAATGAAGACGGACCTTTGTGTTACTACCCAACCCAAGTGGATACCTACTATTGGTATGCGAGCCGGCTATTGTGTCACTCGCTACTGTGTCAGACTTTGATTTGATACACTTTGTATAGTAGTACCAGAGTGCTCACAACTCTACCTGCCTTCAAAGAAGCGTTTTATCTAAATTAAGGGTCCATTTATAAGTATTTGTCCCAGCGCACACTAGGGCTGTATATGACGTTCGTACCCAGACTCAAATTATTAAACAAAGGTAGTTAGGTACGATCTGTATTTTATATGTAGGCTAAGTATTCCCGCACCTGTTAGCGATATTTAGATTAATGAGAAGTTAGTCATTTACTGGATTGACATACCTACTTAAAGTGCTGCAGTACTGTAATTAATTGAACGCAACCAATATTTTTTCATATTTTATTTGTGGTGTTTACATTAAAACATTATTATGTTGATTGTAGATCAAGGTTAGCCCTATTCAAATTTTTTTCTTTTTACTAAACATTGGATAATAGTCGGATATATTATTGTTTTCTGGTAACTAGATGATGTTATATTTTATGGCTTCATATTTAAAAAAAGCGCAAAATGCTTTTGAAACTAAATAAACAGTAAGGTACTCTGAACCACCAATTTAATTAATCTGAACTCAAAAGTTTTTAAATACTAAGCCGAAGAGCTTTTTTTTAAAACTCTCAAAAGATATTATCGAATTGGTCCAGTTTTTTTTCGCTTCCACATTTAATTTTCTTCAACAAAGGAATCAATTAAGTATATACGAAATGGTAAAAGTCCATAGATAGCGCAACTAAATGAATGTTACATAGACTTTAATTGATTAAATATGTAATTTCATTTTTTTTCATCCCTATAAAAAGCCAATAAAATATAGTGTACATGTGCTTACATTATTACGACCAATATTTATCACCGGTGAGCAGCCTGCAAATTGAAACGAAATCACTTCGTTTGATCGTCAATCATGATGAGGTATCGTGGATAAAGTTAGTTTACTTAATAATGCTAAAATCTTGAAATGAAGCGACCGCAGGATGATGACTTTAGCAAAACGAAAGCAACAATTTCAACAATTTTCACAAATCACGACAATGACGCGCCCCAAAGCAGAGGTCACCCCCAGCTGCATCTTAAGCAACAGTGACACAGTTTGTGTTGGAATAGGTTCAAATACTGTTGGAGTGGCCCTTGGCCTACCCTAATACCAATGACAAGCGAAAATGGAACTTGAACTTGAACATTTTGTGAGCAACCTATGTCGTAATTTTCCAATTTAGTCATTTATTTCGCATCTGCATATTCAAAATGAAAGTAAACATGAGCGAATTTATTGGATACTATTATCTAATATATTAGATAAATAAATCAATGATTTATCAAAAATTTTTTATTAGTTCAAATATCGAAAAGGTCTCCGGAAGGTGGAGAACGCGGGCGGTAGAAACGACGCGGCAAGTTTTATCTTTATCGGCGTTGTGTCCGTGACATTTCCACGCCCTAGCTAGTCAAATACAATCTTTTACCCATCGACACAATGAACATGTTCCGGTAATGAACTGTAAATCAGCCCTCGGTGGCGGAGTGTGTGAGATGCAATTCAGGTCGTTTCTGCATTCATGCAAATGTTTGTTCAATCTAGGATCTATTTGTACAAGGTCCTATTTACTTGAAGAGATAATTACACTTCAACCGGCGGGATGTTGTGCATATTTTATTAACTATGTGTTAAAATGTCTGATGTCGTAAGACCTCTAATTTCTCATAACGTTAACTTACCATAACACTATAATAGCACAATGAAAGAACAGGTGGAGTGCTCAGTGCCTCTCGTTAAACTACGCTTTGACGGTGAATTTATAGGAATTACATTTGTTTCTAAAACAGCGTTTACTACTTGGGCAGGCTCTCGTTTACAAACGCACGATTATTGCACCGTGCCTCACAACTGCGCCAAGGCAGAATTTGCTTTGTGCCGCTAAAGCAAATTAAAAATACCTTCGCCTTTGAACTGAATCCCCTTGTGAACTTTAGTAATGCTTTTGATTCCCTTGTACTAATTAATTACATATAATTAATTGTAAATACCTATAGTCTTGTAAAATGGGCTTGGGCTGGCTCGTTGCCACTTACTAGTATAATAGGTATACCTAATAACTACCTATTTCAGATACACGTAGCTGCTTATGCAGCCACGACGCTAATGTTATTGCACCTATGATGGTCTAGACTTAGCTAGACTTTAACGAACTTTTAATAAAACTTCGTCATTCTCAAATCAAATACTCAATGTGTCGTAATTTTTACCTACTCTTTAAGGAGGTACCTATGCGGTACCAACATTCTCCTTTATAAAATTTCATTTTTATAGACTTACTGGCATAAGCAGTTCGTTGTCTGTCAGTCAGCGTTATGCATTTTCTACACGACAGGCTATCATGATGGGCCTAGTGGCGTGTGACCATGATAGTCTGTAATGAAGGTACGCGCTTGCCCTGTTGTCGATTTTCCGGATGGATTACGGATTTATTTTTATATTATTACTAGCTGTCCCGTGCAGCTCCGCCCGCGTAAGGCGCAGGCCAGACACAAGCGGCGCGGGCGTGCCATAAGCGCACCTCTTCTATCTGTTTTGCACCACGTCCTTCTTCTACATTTTGTATGAAAAAACATTGGAAAGGCGTCGAGATGGCACGCCACGGTTGCGCCACGGTTGCGCCGCAGGCGCACCGAAGGCGTACCGCAGGCGCGCAACCCCCCTTCACTTCGCCCACACTCGTCGGTTGTATTTGTCCCGTCCAGCTCTCCACACAGGGTGCACCCAATATCGTCTCCTTTGTAAATTGGCCACTTGCACCAGGGATAGGATGTTTTCGTCGTCAGAGGAAGACATCTTGTCAGATCAAAATCAAAAACTTGAATACCACCGATACACTGTCCCGTCGTGAGCGTGCCACGGGCGCGCCCGATGCACGCCGGTAGCGCACCCGATGCGCGCCGACATTGCGCCCGGTAGCGCGCCCGATGCGCGCCGCGCCGCTTGTGTCTGGTCTGCGCCTAATTTTCTGCGCAACTTAATTCTTTTTGTCAGAACCTTCTCCTGACAATAACAAATACAAAACAAAAGAATTATCCAATTTGGTGCAGTTATTCAGAAGTTATGCGCGTATATACATTACGCCGATTCATTTTTATTTATATAGATGAATTGTCGTGGCTGCCATCAAGTCAACGTCGATCACCTCGCTCGGCAATACGACAAATGAACAATTGAACAAAACGGTCATGTGGATGACTTCGTCACAACTTGCCATTTGAATGACCCTCGTGTAGAGCTTTTATAGTTTATGAGTTGATATACGCGAACATGGCAGCTTATTAAAACGATCGCGTGGACGTCGCATTCATTGGATTGAATATTCATAAGCAAAATGCGGACGGAACTACACGACAATCGGCTTTTATTCGTTCAATCTGAAACAGAGCAATTTAATCGGTTGAATTGGATGGAGAATTTTAAGTTTGTTAACTTACGTGTATTAATAAAATGCAAATAAATATTTCTAGTATTTTCAAGTAACTAAATTTGTGCGTGTCATTTGTTTAGTGAACATAAATACAGTGTTTTCGCAATCAAATCCACTCTAGCATTTGCCCACAATCCCACCTGGTGGTAAGCGGTGATGGAGCTGCAGATTATAGCATACTGACTTATTAACAATAACAATACAATAAAAAAGGACCATGTGTCAGAGGTATCCCTGCGCTAAGCTTAAGGGCCGAACTGTCGCTTTCAGCGAGTCAGATTCATAGAGCACTAGTAATTTTACATGCCGCTCGAATACAAAGCCATTCGAATGTGAAACCTTTGCCATGTTGCGGATATAAACGGAACTAATTTCTTCTTACTAGCATGGATAAAATGTAACAAAGGCGTCATTACAGAGTTTTTATTTTACTGGTCAGCTTGTCAGGCTATACGAGTATGTGTGATACCTACCATACAAAAAGTTGTGAATATGCTTTTCGTACTTTTTAGGGTTCCATACCTAAAAGGTAAAAAAGGAACCCTTATGGTGAGACTTCGTCTGTCTGCCTGTCTATCTGACACACCTATATATATCAGGAACCACTGACGATTTGAAACTTGGAATAGTTTTAGATCTTACTTACACAAGACCAGTTAACGCCCCCCCCTCCCCCCACATCTGCCGATACGACAACAGCGGGGGTTTTAGTGGGTAAGAATCCCACATAACCCGAGAGAACAAAAAAAAATGACGTCAACACTACAATATAGTATACTATAGGGCTTATGACACACTTTTAGACTTCTCGGTAGTTGTTACGGTATACCTTTGAACGTAGAAGTTGCCAAGTTACGCTTATCACTGTCGCTGTATTTAAGACCCTTCATTATAAACTTTGTTATCGCGAAAATTGATGCCTAGGACAGAAATAGTATCTGCTATAAATATTCGGTTCATAGTAAGTATAAACAGGAAATTGAAAAATCTTTGACTTAAGAAACCAAACTCATGAAGGCTGAAAAGATTGCAACTCGTCCTTTCGTTTTGCAAGTTTCTATAGAAGCATATACACAGTAAGGCGTCAAAAAAGGACAGGTGCCTTGTTTAAAACGACCTTCCTTTTTGTCAAGGGTTAATTAGACACTCTTTACGGGTTATGAAAGGTATATTGATAAAGTACTTAATGAAATAGCCTTGCTACAAATATCACAAAAACACTAAAATTATAATTATATTACTTTCGTAAAAAAATATCACAGGCAAACCACCTTTGATTTACAAGGGAGCCCCCCTTGCATATAACAAAGGTGGAGTGATTACATGTTTTTATTATGTATCTAACTGTATGTAATCTAACCCTTAATAGAATTTAGCCATATGTATACACTTTTATGTACATTATAGTTTCACTGCTGCCGTACTGCGCAGGTGGGCTCCCTGAGTTTGAGAGGGTTCATGTCGTAATTCACGTACCTACACGAGACAGACACGAATTGATGGATTAAATGGTGTATGCTTAGGTTATTATATTTTCATTGATTAAAAATGGAAACCATATTATTATTGCTTGACCGCGTTTTTATACAATATAGTGAAGAGACAAGCGTGACGTTCGACTGATGATCAGCATCCAACACCTATGCGTATTGCACTGTCGCCTCAGGCATTAGTTGCTAAATGTCACGTGAGCCGAGAGGGCGGTAGAGAATTAGCAAACAGATGTATGGAAGTGACATATCTCTTCGCTAAGTCACGTGAACAGATATGTCATCTCCATACATTTGTTTTCTATTCTCTAGGGTTTCGTATTGTAGAATGACAACTTGTCTTGGCCCTCAGTAATTTTTCTAGCGACAGAGCCCTTTACACCGGTACACAGCAACGCGTTGCTACATTGCTGCTTTGCGATATAATAAGCGGTGCGGTAATACATTGGTGATACTTTTTTTTCACGGGAGAAACCCTCAAAAGGCCCCCGTGAGCTGTGGGGCTCGACAGGGCTAAACCCCTGCGGCCAATCGACAAGTAATCCGCCATGGCCGGCGCACGCGCAGGCGCAGGTGCTGACGCTGTGGGAGCAAACACGAAGCAATCTTATTAAGTTCGACAAGAAACAAATGAAAATTGAGAATTTGACATGTCTTCTATAGGTATATTTACGCGAATACTACACATTGAAATCAAACTACTTTTATTGAAAAACTGTTTTACTACTTTAATAGTTTTTTTTATTAAGAATTTGCTTTGTAAAAGAACTTAGAAGTAATCTCATTGTTTATTGTAGTTATTCATATGAATATCTCTATCGAATTAAGTACAGACTCCGAGAATTGTGTTTAATTAAGAAAGCATACTTCCAAGAGACCGACATGCTCCATTTAATTATAATACTTAAACCTAATGAAGCTTTAAAACCGCAAAAGGACATATACAGTGTTAACTCCCTGGACTAACATTGAAAAATAGTGCAAGGACTCACTTAACAGGGCTTAATTGACTCCAGATTTACAATACAAAACCCCTGCGGCTGTCGCTCTCTGGTGGGATCTGCACCGAGAGCCCCTCGGTGCTTTTCCTTTGAGCCTGCCGCCGGGGGCGAATTGTAGCCCCCCGAGAACCTGTCACTGTGCTCACGGAGACGGGGGCTGCAACCCCGCTGCCGGCCTCCTCGGAGTCGCCGCCGCCTTACGACGTCTTAAGGCCCACACCCTGAACGTCCAGCGACTCCGAAGGCTGTGCTAACTACCTATACCAGGACTGCCCAGCCAGGACTTAGAAAATGTTGGGAATCTAGACGATAGAACGTTTCATGACTAACCTTCCTTATTTCCTCCAATATTTAACAAGCTTTCTGTTTTTGTTGCAGATTAAAAATGGGCTGCTTTGTTAGTAAAGACAAGCTCACTAAGGAGGACATGGATTTCCTGAAGACCCACACGTCGTATGATGAGACCACTATCAAAGAGTGGTACAAAGGGTTCAAGGTAAGTCTAAGCGCTATAAGATTTGTGCTTCGCGTTGAAGGGCTACTTACACTTTATGCGATAACAGAAGCTTACCTACTTTTTATGAGAAACCAATAACATGAATTGAGGACTTATCGGCAGGGATTTTAAATAAAATATCTAGGAAAGGCGAATATTTTCACTTTTATACTAGTTTTAATAATATAAAGCTCATTTTAGTTGTAATACCGAAAGCCGCTTTGTCGTATGTTTCTGAGTACATATGATATATTAGGAAATTAAAAAAAAACCCTCGGGGTATAAATCTGCTGAACGTTGACACTAACACGTCGTTTTTTTCCATAACACAATGAAGAGCAACTCACTAAGCATAAACTTAAAACTGTATAAAACACGGTAACATTAATTGTGTATGCGGCCTTTTAGGTTAAACGCATAAAGCTGCCTCCGCTGCGTCACTGATAAAAATAAAAGCTGTCTCCGCTGCGTCACTGATAAAAATAAATAGTCGAATCTTTCCGACGGGCCTGTTGGTCTAGTGGTTAGACACCCTGGCTGCTACCCAATAGGTGGTGGGTTCGATTCCCGCCAATAGTCTGGGCGTTATTTATCTATTTAAGTATGTATTTACAAAGAAATGTATATAAGTATTAGTACCTATCAGTTATATGGTTTCCATAGTACAGGCTCTGCCTAGTTTGGGATCTGGTGACCGTGTGTGGAATTGTCCCATAATATGTATTATTATTTCACATACTTATAATATAACGTAGTACGAATCCATTTTCGTTAAGTACATATATGTTTGAATAACCTAAAATTAGAATTAACCATTTATTTTAGATAGATAGATAGATAGATAGACCATTTATTAACCATTTATTTTACGTAGGTATAATGATGCAATTTACGTTCATTTTATTATATATACATTATATATATAGGCTAAAATCACGCTCCGCTTCCTAATCGGTTATTGCAACATTGTAAAAAAGATCTCTTATCTTATGATAGTGGAAATTTCGGAACAGTACAATGTAAATAGGACTGGAGACGGAACCAGACTTAAATTTCCAGGGCTCTGATTTCATGACCGTCTGGCCGACGTGATGTAATTTCTTTCAATACCTCAGTACGTCGCAACATTGCTGTTTATAAAGTAACATGAAACTCTTGCAGAGAAAACACACTATCTGGGAAATAAATATAACTGTTTATTTTTGTTAATAACTTGAACTTGGGTCGGTAAAAATAAAAAATAAATCCCAGAGCTTGTATTTGAACTCTATAAGTACTTTAATTTATTTTCATTTAAGTACTTAGTTACACCGTCAGTCGTCAGATGCTGTTTGATGGTATATTTTTTTAATAATAAACAACGTATGAATGTTACAATTCTAAACGTATAGGAACTACTATTATATATACTTGAATCTAGATACTTGATTAAAATTTGCGGTTGCTATAGACACTGCGCTGAATAGAAAATCAGCCCTATTTGGTAAGGAGTAACGGTAGTGAAAGTTTAAGCAAAAACCATCAGCCAGTGTTTATTCTAGATTAAAAGTTTAGTTTGCGTGGTTTTTGAGCCGACGACTCGGCGGCGCGCGGTGGTGCCATCAGGCTATATCACGAAATTAAGCAGGTACTTCGGTGCTCTTATTAAAAATACTCGTTTATTACTTTATGTTTATTTTTAAATTGATGATGTAGGATTTCATTGATTACTGTTAGCAAAGGAAGAAGGAGGTGGGGTGATTACGCCCTTGAATTATACAAAATGTTTTGCTACACACTATAATACTGAGAGCACGGATAAACATAGCTTTTATTTTTTTATATGATGTCCTTTTTAGGGTTCCATACCTAAAAGGTAAAAAAGGAACCCTTATGGCCTGACTTCGTCTGTCTGTCACACCTATACATTGCAAGAACCACTGATCCTATCGATTTGAAACTTGGAATAGTTTTAGATCTTACTTACCCAACCTCATCGCAAATGAAAAAAAATTATTTTATCTTTTCCTTTTTTTATAATGGGGGTCGAAATAGGTCATCAATAATTCAAACTGCGACTATTATATTGGGATATCATATAAAAGGGCTTTGTTTGCACATCTTAAAACGGATTTTTAATTTGGTTTACGTCACGTAGTTTTGGTTGATAATAAAAAATACCGATACCGAAGTAACAGATACCGTTCCGGGGGAACGGTTTTTTTATCTCCGAAGTTTGTGGAGGGAAAAATCTAAAATATTTATGGGTAATACATGTCTATCTATCTTTTATAGGAAAAATTCAAATGATTCTTCTAAGTAGTACAGTTTTTTAGTAATCCTAAAAAAACTTCGACAAACAAACTTAGTTTTGCGGTTTGTTTATTTCGCTATCTGAGGTGTTACATGAATATTAAAATTACATTAATACATCCAAAACTGGTATGGAACCCTCGGTGCTCCAGTCCTACTCGCAATTGACCGGTAATTGGTTTAACCTTTACTTGAATGCCAGTAGAACTCATATTTAGTGAATGTTGAAAACGATGAAGATTAAGCAAACCCCTTCTTATTTTTTTATCTTACACCGTGTGGCTTTTATAACGTTTCCGTTGCGTAGGTATTATCAAGTTTTCCATACCTCCCGAGGGATTTCAATGAATACTATGTACAATTACATACATACATTAATACGTAATTGTACATTGCTGTATTTTTCTTGGTATTTTATGTTTTATTTATTTTCGATTTTTAGATAGATTATTTTAGATAGATCATTCATATTGTACAACACAATATGAATGATCTATCTAATATATGATCTATCTACTATATACATATATACCACACTATTCCGTTCTTTTCAACGAGATCCGGTCTCATTACATAACAACTGCATGATAAGATAAATAGCGAAAGCTTACAACCTTTTTTAACCGCTGCGTATCACAAAAACCTTTAAGACTCATCTTTGCTAGGTGGTAGCGGAGCGGCCGAGTGCAAAAGACCGTCGAAGTAGTTTGTAGAATCTCCAATTTCGAGAAAGTGTAGTTTTTAGAATCTGCCATTACAAGAATGTGCCGTTTGTAGAATCTGCCATTTTGAGAATCTGGCATTATACGGCTAAACCACTGACTTGGGTACAGTGGAATATTTAACCAAGGTCTCAGAGTCTCAGGCGAAAACCAGTATTGCAAACCAACTGTCTGGTGGCTGTAACATGCTATGGTTACATTATTTAATAAGATTTATTTCATTGAAATTTAACAAAATGATAATTTTAGACCTATTCATGTATTAAAATTAGCTTACAAATAATAATTGTTATTTTTACTTACAGCAAGACTGCCCTAATGGAAGATTAACACCGGCCAAATTTGTGGACATGTACAAGATGTTTTTCCCTTCGGGCAACGCGGTTGAATTCTGCGACCACGTCTTTAGGACCTTCGACATGGATAAAAACGGCTATATAGACTTTAAGGTAACATTTTCGGCGTAGCGTTGTGCGATTTTCATTTTTCTAAAATATGTCATTTGCATTTCTAATAGTTTGTGTGATTTTCCTTCGAAAATATCACAATCTTTCTCGTTTAGGACATAATCATGTTCCAGTTTATTGTATTTCTGCGAATATGACAGACCAGCTGAAAGTCTTTTGACAATGCGAGTGACCACCTAAAGTATATAATTATAAATCATTCCTAAGTTATTGCGAATGCGAATTGTTTCATTAAATATTGCTGTTGCGAGTTTGGCCCTATTGTAATTCTGATTGTTAAAATTTGTCCAAATTTAACTACATCGAACAAGATACTCCCTAGTGTGTTCTTGTTTGTTTCGATCCCGACTTGCGTCCCGTATCGAGATGAATGTGTTTGTTGTAGGAATTCCTCCAAGCAATTCACGTGACGTCAAGTGGCACTCCCGAGGAGAAGCTGAAGTGGGCCTTCCGTATGTACGACGTGGACGGGAATGGTGTCATAGACATTCAGGAGATGACCAAAATAGTACAGGTAGGTGTATGTGACATAATATAAAAAAATCACGCCCTCAATATAGTGCAATGTCCTGCATCTGCTTCTGATCTCACAGCTCTCACGGCTATTTTAATCACGAGGTGTGTGTCGAATGTAGGAGCGACGTCAGCCAGCTCAGTTTATAAAACAATCGATACGTTAAATAGATAACACTGAGTTCTTACAGATTGAATCAGAAGTATTGAATTTCAGCTTGGTTTATGACCTATAAACGTATATTGAATATGTTATGCATAAGTATTTTTATCCTTTGTAATTGTATGGGTTTCAATATGCATAAATACGTCAGTCTTAAGATTTACTTTTCGGTTCTATATTTTAATGTGTGTAACAAAAAAGATGACGAGGTACGGTATTTTATAGTGGTTTTGATGAGTTGATGAAATTTACCATTAAACCCCAGTAGTTATTTGATTTTAGTGTAAAAAGTACAATAAACTTATTATTCTAATAATTGTTTTCCAAAAGTATAATAAACATTTTTGTAAATACTGTAAGTATATCGCCTTTTACCCTATAGGCAAGCCTAATGAAAACGAGATAATATGTAATAGTAGTATATGAAACTGCTGCATAATAGGGGTTATTAATACACGTGTGTATTAATACTTTCTTAATTATGTGCAGTTTCATTCCTACACTACTTTATCTATACTCATGAAATACAATTTTAAACCATCAAACTACAATACAAAACAGATGTTATTATGGCGCTCAATTCATTCAAATAACTCCTATGCGCATGCGTACAACTGCGATCCATCAAAGAAGAATGTATCGTGGCCTACTTTATTAGACGCGGCCTACTAGATGACATCGCGGCCTACTAGATGACATCGCGGCCTACTAGATTATAATAAAAAAAGTTATTTTATGTCATCGTCTGTTCAGGAGACTTTTATCGTAAAAAACATTTTTTTTAAAGAGGCATGTGAATAAAGTGTGTCATTAGAGTACTAGTTTTGAGTTCATAATTTGAATATTACGATATGAGTGTAAAAAAATTTAAGTAAATCAGCATTTATTCTCATGATAATACCTAGGTTTAGTCTTATCTAGATATATTTCATGATTTACAGCGTGTACTTACATAATTTCGCTATTCTTGGCACTAACCTTAATAAGTAATAAAATACCTCTACGTAAACTCTAAATTATGTAACATTTCGCAACACCGTCTGCATTTTGACGTGTGACATACCTACACAGTGTGACGTCTATTTAGTAAAATAAAACATAAAAAAAATACTGTCTAGTATGCGGAGTGTTTAGATGCGGTTACGTAAAACTATATAAAGTAACAACCCACATGTATTAACTATTTACGTTAGTTGTAAGTATGATTTGCCGAATCTCAAACATTTGTAAGGATAGCGTTTCAAACGTAGGGTAGGATGTAAAGAGAGGACTGTTCAGCGGGGATGACCTCTCATGAAAATTGGGGCAGCCCGCCCTCATTTGTATATATGAAGCTTCGGCGGTATCGTATATAGTGGAGTTTTATTTCTACAAGCTCCACCGCAGAAGACCACTTTTGTGAGGCGTTGTGTTACTTTAGAGGTATCAGACCATCCGTTACGGCTACCCCGGTCTTTTTTTTTCACGTAAATATTTGTGTGTCATTTAGAATAAGTAAAGTAAAATACTAGTTAGTGAGTTGGTTATGCGAGTTTTTCTTATTACACGATTGATTTTTTGAGTACTTTGAATTTAAGTATTTAACGTGTAAAAAGTTAGAAAATTTTATTTTGGGATAGAGATAGAGAGTTTTTTATATAAATATTAAATTACCTATTATTAACTTCTGTTAAATTCATACTTCTTTGATACCCACTCGTTGTACGCACTCGTTGTTACCTTAGCATTTGATTCCGTCAGTTAGATACGAGTATGATCAATATTCTGCTTCAAAATTAATACACTTTAGTTTATACATTTTAGTTTCTTGCGATCGCGATAATTTATGGTCACAAATTTAGCAGCTGGGTAGTTAATATAATTCATACGCTTACCGCAACTTAACAGCTTTTTCTTCAATAATGTACCACATGACGTGACTGTAGCACATTTAGTTTCATTTTTTGTTTTAAGCTAATCGTACTGTAAATGTAATTTAAAACTCTACCGATCAATCATTTTTTACTTTTTTGAGGTTAAAAGGTAAGAATACCTTTTAACTTTTAGGTACGGGATTCATGAATAGAAATTCTAAGGAACCCTTATAGTGCGACTTCGTCTATCTGTTTGTCTGTCACACCGATATACTTATTTCAGCAACCACTAATGCTATGGATATTGCTTACCCAACCAAAAAAGTTACTAATTTTTCTTTTACTTTTCTTACCTTAAGGGCCGAAATAGGGTGTCAAAATTTGAAAGTGAGTGACACGGCTTCATATGCACATTTCAAAACATATCCGATTTATTTTAAGATTGTAGTTTTTATCTTAAAACAAGTACCTAATAAGTTTTAAAAACTAAAACCCAACTACGGATAAAATCGCAGTCTAATAATGTGATATTATATTCTCTATAACCAGCGGACAATCAAGACGCTTCTAACGACACCCTACTTGTCAAATTATGTTAAGAAGATTAGAAGATATGCGGGAACAGATGAACATACATACATACATTCTTGCTAAAATCATAACCCTCCCTCCGTTGCGTAGTCGGGTAAAAAAAACAAAATACCGTCTCCCCCTTATCTTTGATGTTTGTGGCGGGATAAATCTGAAATAATTACAGATAACAAATGTTTAAAACAATCGCGGTTTGGTCTTTTTGATAAGTATTTGAATGTTAAATGACTAGTACCTTTTTTTATCGCGGGGAACCTTCAGAAGGCCCCGGGAGCTGTGGGACTCGACCGGGCGGGGTATGTGGGATTCTTACCCATTAAAACCCCCGCGGCTGTCACATGAGAGAGGACCCCATAGCTCTCCGGTGGGATCTGCACCAGAGGCCCCTTAATGCCTTGCCTTTGAGCCCGCCGCCGGGGGGCTCATTGCAGCCCCCGGGACCTGTAACGGTGCTCACGGGGACGTGGGTCGCAACCCCGCAGCCGTCCTCCTCGGAGTCGCCGCCGTACTCAACGGACGTCCTAGGGCCCATACCCCGAACGTCCAGCGACTGCGAAGGGAAATTAATAATACCTAAACTAACTTTAATACACTCAGAAACGTTACGGAACCCTCAGTGCGCTAGACCGACTCGCGCTTAACCGGTAAAATACTTTATAAAGAAGTAGTAGAAGAGAGTAGTTCGGTTTTTACTAAGCACTACAATTTGATCTGTTTATAGACGTGAGTAAAAGAGGAAGCTCTTTTAGTATCAGCCGATACCATTATCATTAACTGAACTGAGTTCTTACGAGTATACCTACGCTTCAAGGGTATTAACGTGTCAACATGGTCACTTAACAACCGAGCCGTATCTAAGTGGTTTTATAAGTATTACGTGCATTAGTGGCACGATCACCGCTATCTAGCCGGAGCATCGATTCGATTAACATCCTCGCTCTTGCTAACCATGTTAGTCTCTGACGGCGGCGGCGTCCTCATAGCGATTTCCTACTACAATAGCAATAGCTACCTACATTTTCACACTAACGCTTTTACTTTGCTGTCGTACCTTTTTATACGTTCTTTATTCTTTCTTTCCTTTTCTCATAATTAGCTAGTGGCGTATTGAGGATGTCACGGGTTTGATTCATGCGGGAAGCTACAAGTTTATGTAGTTTTTCCTTTGTAGTTAGGATTGTGTCACCTGATTGTCATGGAAAGTCGGATGATCCGTGTATGGAGTGAGTATGTGAAAAGTCAGTTCTGCGCCTAATCTGTCTACAGTCGTTCGTTTCGGCCTTCCGCGCTTAATGTAGTGTAATTATCTATGCTTCCGCGTCATCGCATCATGCGGATTGTGAGAGAAAAGCTAGAAAGAGTAGTAGACGTCGTGGTATTAGTCAAGATTATATAATTCTGTGTTGATCGATGTGGAGGTCATTGAACGTGTCGCCGCCGCACCGTCCAGTAAGCGTGATTATAAATGTCTCGATCCATAATAAAAACCTGCTAGGTTTAAGTTCCGTAGCCGACAGTCAAAAACTGAACTCTTATAATATTAATTTCTTTGTAACCAACCATAAATGAAATGGCGGAATTCTATCCCTTCTACTTTTTTCTAACTTCATTGATCTTGTTACCTCTGAACTTCAGTCCATGTATCATCTCTATGCTGCTGACTTACAACTTTATTCAGTTGCCAGTATCGACAATATTTCTACTGCCATTTCCAACTTAAATCTGGATCTTGTTGCCATTAAGAATTGGACAGATAAGTTCTGTATGGCTGTGAACCTCGCTAAGTGTCAGGCAGTCATTATTGGTTGCCCTCGTATGCTTGTTAAAGTCGATTTTTTAACCGACTTCAAAAAGGCTGTATATATATATATATATTTATGTATGTTCGCGCATAACTCTGGCAATTATGAACCGATTTGAAAAAATCTTTCTTCCATCCATTCTTCAATCCATTGATTGGGTCCCATAAAAAAAATATTGCTTAGTAATAAGTAGTTCCTGAGAAAACAAGAATGGTGACTGCGCAGGAAAGCTGCAGGAAAGCCTATATAGATGACTTTATGTCGCTTTTTAAGGACAAAAATAGTCATAACTCTGGCAAATATTTACCAATTTCAATGATTCTTTTTTTATTCGAAAGAAGAAACCACTGTATTGAATCTGTATGAATTTTATCACAACCGGATAAGAACTTCCTGGAGGACCATGAACGATCTGGAGGAATTTATCTGGTAAAAACCATAAAACTGATGTTCTCCATTACATTGCTATGACAATTATGAACCGATTTCGATGATTCTTTTTTTATTCGAGAGAGTAAACTACTATGGTAATTCCATGCAAGTTTCATTACGACCGGTTATTTTTTTCTGAAGAAACATGAACTATGTAAAACTATGTAGACGATAATGTGATCATAACCTACCTAGATCATTTTACGGTCTTCGATGGTTCAATCTTTATATATGAAACTATCACTAAAAAGTTTAAAATAAAATCTTTTTAAAAAAAATTTGAACCGACTTCAATATCACTGAAAAGTATAAAATAATTTAAATATTATTGAAGTTGGTGCCAAATATACCCAGCAGGTACGCTAATCAATGTACGTTCAGCATCCGCGAAGAACGGCTGCGTTGCCTTGCCCTAGTCCGTACTCGGGTATAGCGCTTGCGCAGCAAAAACACTATCGCGAGTAATCGTCACCGGCCGCCGCGATGACCCAGATTTTTACAAACGTCGTGAATCATAAATACTAATATGCGTAAATATTATTAAGGCGAAGTTATATTTGAATAAAAATGGCTTCGCAAAATACAGTAAGGCTTCAAACGGAAACCGAACATCTTCTGTATCAACGTTTTACTGAACAACAAGCCGAATGTAAGGAATTACAAAATTTAGTTAAGGACTTACATTGTCAAATTGAAGAGCTTCAGCGACAACTGGAGCACTACAAGCAGAAGAAAAATGTATCTTCAGCAGAAGACACCATGACTGAGAAGGCCTCTGAACAAGTCCATTATGAGACTGATGAAGAGGAACTAGCCACGGAAACGGAGTGGATTCGTCAGCAAAGTCGAAAAAAAAGAAAGCTGAACCAAACACCGTCACCACAACAACAACAAGGAGCAAGCTCCAGTGAGACAGACAAAAAGACACCAAAAGCTAAAAAGGCTCCCCAACCACCTCCTATAATCGTAGAACATGTGAAAAATTACCAGAAGTTCTACGACTTTTTAACTACAACTGTATCCAATGACTCATTTTTAATTAAAATGCGGAACGGAGACAGTGTTAAAATTAATTCCAACAACGAAGAATCGTATAGGGAAATCACAAAGTTGCTTTTGGACAGCAACGCTCAATGGCATTCCTACGAGAACAAACAGGATAGACCAGTCCGGATAATGGCAAAAAATTTGCATTTCTCATGTAACCCCGAAAGAATAGTTGAAGACCTAACATCCAAAGGTTATAAGATTGAAGATGCCACGAACAAGTTGAATTGGAGGACTAAAGAACCTCTTAACATGTTCATGCTATCATTTGATAAGAGTGAAGACATCAATAAAATTTACAACATAAAGTCTATTCTTGGTTGCAAAGTAGACATGCAACCAATTAAAGCGTCGAAACTGATCCCACAGTGCAAAAGGTGTCAAGCATACGGGCATACTCAGAAATATTGCTCTAAAGAGCCCAGGTGTGTCAAATGTACAGGTAAGCACCTAACAAAAGACTGCAATAAACCTGCAGACACTAAGCCTAAATGCGTCCACTGCGGCGAAGCACACCCTGCTAGCTATCGGGGATGCATAGTAGCAAAAGAACTGCAAAGTTTAAAAAATAAGGCAGTTAAGAAACACAAAGTCCCTACTCAACAGACCCCAAGTATTAATATCAATAAAAAGGTACAGAGCCAACCTGTTACAAAAAATCTGTCTTTTGCTCAAATAACAAAAGGCATTCAGGCGCCACCACAGCCACAGCAACATTTACAGCCACAGAAAACATCAAACTTAGATGATAAATTAAACAAAATCCTAAACGTCATAACATCATTTGACGAACGGCTCAAGAAATTGGAAACTAGCACTAAATTGGCTATTACTAAACAAAAGTGATGGTTAACTCGCTAAAAATTATGGCATGGAATGCCAATGGACTACGTCAGCATCAACATGAGCTGCTAGTGGTCCTAAATACAGAAAACATCGACGTGTGCCTTGTATCTGAATCACACTTTACCACTGAATCCTACGTACAAATGAAAGGATACAAAATATATCACGCATTGCACCCGGACAACAAAGCGAGAGGAGGTAGTGCCGTCATAATAAAGGAAAATATTTATCATTATGAGTTATTTAAAGCACGAAGACCGTGAAATTCAAACTGTGGCTGTATGTGTCAAAACTAGAAGTTTTCCGGTTACTGTATCTGCTATATACTGCCCTCCCAGGTACTCGATAAAGGCAACGCAATATGAAAGTCTCTTGACAAAACTCGGCAACAGATTCGTTCTTGGAGGTGATTTTAATGCAAAAAATATCTATTGGGGATCTAGATTAACCACAACGAAAGGGAAAGAACTCTTAGGTGCAATCAGAAAAATAAAATGTGACGTCATATCAACGGGTAAGCCAACCTATTGGCCCACTGACCCACAAAAAATTCCTGATTTGATCGATTTTTTTATATATAAAAACATCTCGTCGAACTTTCTTTCAATTGAAGAGGGTTTTGATATGAGTTCAGACCATTCACCAATTATACTCAGCATTAATGAAGACATACTATACAGAAAAAGACATCCAACTTTGGTCAATAAAAATACAGATTGGGATAGCTTTAAGCATGATTTGGACTCCCTAGTAATTCTGAATGTGCCTTTAAAGAAACCAGAACACATACTATTAGAAGTAAGAAAATTTATAACAGATATCCAACAATGTGCTTGGAATAATACGCCTGATTTAAAAATAAAGTCCAATTCCAGAAACTACCCTATGGAAATTCGAAATCTTATATTTGAAAAAAGAAGACAGAGACAAAGATGGCAACGAACCAGATATCCACCTGACAAAACGCTGCTAAACAATCTTACGAAGCAGTTAAGAAGGGAAATACAAAAATTCCGTGATGAAGCTATGCACACATACCTTACACAATTAACGAGTGATCGTGCAACAGATTATTCATTATGGAAAGCTACAAAACACCTTAAAAAACCCATTACCCAAATCCCTCCTATTAAAGAAGTGAACGGAAAATGGGCTGTAAATAATGAGCAAAAGGCAATCAGATTTGCACATTATTTGGAAGACACATTTCAACCAAATAAACTTGACACGGAAGAGGTTATATTTGAAGCAATAACACAAGATGAAATTGATATAAAACTCACCACACCAAAAGAGGTTCACACAGAGATTCAACATTTAAACAAGAAAAAATCCCCTGGCTATGATCTCATTACCGGGGAAGTTCTCAGTAATCTGCCACATAAAGCTATAGTGAAACTTACGACACTTATAAATGCTTCGTTCAGATTAAAATTCGTACCTGATATGTGGAAAGTTGCTGAAGTTATAATGATACCAAAACCTGGTAAACCACCTAATGAAGTAACTTCATACAGACCGATCTCGCTGTTGCCAATAATATCTAAATTATTTGAAAAGATCCTGCTGAAACGATTGAAACCTATCATAGAAGCCAGAAATCTTATCCCTGACTATCAGTTTGGTTTTAGGGAAAGACACTCTACAATAGATCAAGTTTACAGAATTACAAACATAATTGAAAAAGCATTAGAAGAAAAGAAAGTGTGCTCAACAGTTTTCCTGGACGTGGCCCAGGCATTTGATAAGGTGTGGCATCAGGGCCTCATATATAAACTAAGAAAAATGTTGCCAAAACAATTCTCAGATATTTTGGAGTCCTACATATCAGATAGACTGTTCAGAGTAAGGCAGGAAGATGCTTATTCTGATCTTAAGCAAATCAAAGCTGGAGTACCACAAGGAAGTGTTCTAGGTCCGGTCCTGTATCTATTATACACCTGCGATATTCCAGAATTAGAAAACAACACCATCGCAACCTTTGCTGATGACACGGCCATTTTGGCTACAGGAGTCACTCACGCGGAAGCTGTGGAGAATGTACAAAGCGCCGTTAACACCATTTTTAATTGGACAAGAAAGTGGCGAATTAAATTAAATGAATCAAAGTCGGTTCATATTGATTTTACCAACAAAAGGTCCAACTATAATCCGGTATACATAAACGATAAAGCTATACCCTATGAGAATACTGCTAAATACCTTGGCATGACACTTGACGCAAAGCTTCGCTGGAAGGCTCATGTCAAAAAGAAACGCGAAGAGTTAGGCCTTCGCTACAAGAAACTGCACTGGCTTCTTGGAAAACATTCCGTGTTGTCTGTGCAAAACAAAATCCTTTTATACAAGCAAGTCCTGATGCCAGTATGGACTTATGGTATACAGTTGTGGGGCTGTACCAAACAAAGTAACGTACAGACAATACAACGATTTCAGAACAAAGTACTCAGAGGTATTGTAAATGCGCCCTGGTACATAAGAATAAACGACCTCCATCGGGACCTCAAAGTGGACCTCGTTGCCAAAATTATTAAGGATTATGCTGAAGCTCATCAATATCGGCTTCATCACCATGTGAATGTCGAGGCTATCCAGCTCCTCGACAACACGGACATAGTGAGAAGACTGAAAAGGACAAAACCTTTTGAGTTAGTTTAAATATTAAATTAGTGCAGTGTAGTGCAGTGTAGAACACAATAACAAAGTGTCTTCGCCTTAAAAGAGACAATAAGAAAAGTGCCATTGGACACATTCTTACACTATTTTAATTTATTCGTTTAGGTCAAATTAATATTACTGATTAGTCTTTAGGCTAGATTGTAATTTATATGGTGTTACCACAAGGTACAGCATTAAGATAAAAAAAAAAAAAAAAAATTATACTTTTCACTGATATTGAAGTCGGTTCAATTTTTTTTTAAAAAGATTTTATCTAATATTCCGTCACTCTTATTTGATGGTACAATTATTAAGTACAGTCCTAGTGTGAAAGATCTGGGCCTACACATTGATGCGACGCTCAGTTGCCAAGCATACATTTCTAGTATCAGCCAAAAGTTACGGGCATCTTGCGGCTACTCTACCAATTTAAAATGTTTCTTCCGTTTGCTACTAAAACAATGCTTGTGCAAACCTTCATATTTTCTTTGATTAACTATGGTGATGTGTGCTATTTAGATCTAAACTCTGATCTTTTGAATAAATTCAATCGTATTATAAATAAATATATACGCTTCAATAATCTTCGGAAATATGACCAATGAAATGAAATGTACCCGAACATCGAGCTCTATTGAAATGGCTTTCCATCCGTCAGCGAAGAACTCTAAGAGCACTAACTACCAGCAATGAAAATATCTTCGCTTCACTGTTCTACTTCTCCTGCCTATCTCACTTCTCATTTTCAGTATCTCTGTTCTAGTCATACTAATTCTCTCCGCTCCTCACATAATCTTCTTCTCATGTGTCCATGTCATCGTTATAACTTCATACATTCTTCCTTTTTAGTGCAATCTATTCTTCTCTGGAAGGCACTTCCTCAGGAAATCAGGATGGCTTATCGTTCAAAGTTAAGCGTGAACATCTTCATCATACATTGGCAGAATGATATCCTTTATTCTTCATTTATAATTATTGTATTTATTATTAGTATTATAATCAGTTTTGTATTGGTTATAGAGTCCGCCTTGTACTTTATGTGCATGAAATTAAGTAAATAAATAAAATAAATGCATGTAACAGCATGATCTAGAAAATTGATTCGTATCAACCACTATACCTACAACTGAAATGAAATTACGGGGTTCTTTGTGCGTTGAACAGGAATTTTATATAGTATGTCTTAACGGGTTAGGGCAATACTTACATGCTGATCACCTGATTGTCTCAAAATAAAGGTGGAACATCTTACGCCAGATAGTAAATAAAATAATGGGTTCTGCGTTTTGTTTTATGACGTGTCTGGTCAAATTTTCTGCACTATAATATCTCCTACTTCTTAAAGTTTGGTCATTGTTGTCGTTTGTGGTTAATTTTTTTCGACTGTTCTCGGTCGGTCGGTCACTATAGGCATATATGAATTAGAAAATCAAAAATCGTTACTTGAGGGTTCATTTGAATAGGTATATTTTATATATAGTTACTTAGTGCGCCTGTCTATGACGCTTTTTATTATGTACTTTAGCTTTAGCTGAAGCAACCAAGTAAGCTTCTTTGACTAGGGTTCGTGGCTTAAATGTATTTTTTAAGCTGTGTGTTTTTAAAATGTATTTTTTAAGTGTTCATGCCACTTGTATATGTTCTAATCCTCTACTAGGTAAAATCGGTTGTATATTAGGTAGATTCACCGTACTATTGTTATTAAATATTATTTTAATTTGAACAATAAACTCTTAAAGTAGGGCTCAACTTTTCTCACATTAAGTAAATATTTTTTATAACCTTTGTGTTACATGTAAGTCCTGTCTAATTAACACTTGGCCTGGCCGCATCAGGCCGCATACCGTACGTCTTCCGCATTGGATTTCAGTATTCGGGCACTCGAATGCATCAAAAGTACATATATAAAATGCATTTAATACCGCAAACGTTCGATTTTTCTCCGTTTCGAACGACACCTCACGCATTTGGAGGCTAAAAACTAAATGTATTCATGCGGAATGCAGCCCTCGCATACATTTTGTATGTACCGTCGCAGGTTGTCGCACATGTACGCTCGGAAAATTCCGTTTGGAACTACGCCACGCAACGTGCTTAACGCAAAGCGGTTCTTAAAACCCCTAGGTTGTTGTTGTTTTTTTGGCAATCACGTCATTTAAATATATTTTTCCTCTACATGGAATAGAAACAAATGCAAAAATATAATTTCATTTAAATCAACGTTCCCAATTACCAAGGCGTATCAGTAAACATCGCGAATAAAAAAAAAACTAACCTATGCACTGGGCTAATGGAGTTTCGATTCGGGATCCCGCTTACGGAAAACGAATTCGGAAAACGGATATGTGCGGCTACGGCTATACGGGTTCCGAATTCCGAATAAAAAAAAATCAGACGCGGGAATCAGACTTTTTAAATGTAGAACCATTTTTAGGGTTCCATACCTAAAAGGTAAAAAAGGAATCCTTAAGGTGCGCGTCCATTGGCACGCGCCGGACGCATCGCACGCACGGCACGCAACGGATTTTAGTTTGCTTTCTATGATTTTGACGGCCCCGCATCGGAAAATGCCGGCGTGGATAATGGACGCAGCGCTATGTAAAATCATACGAAGCAAACTAAAATCCGTTGCGTGCCGTGCGTGCGGTGCGTCCGGCGCCTGCCAATGGACGCGCACCTTTATAATGCAACTGCGTCTATACACACCTAAATATTTCAGGAACCACTGATGCTATCAATTTGATACTCGGAATAGTTTTACATCTTACTTACCCAACCTTATCATAAACGAAAAAAATATTTTTTCTTTTATTTTCTTTTAATGATGTTCGAAATGGGTCAACAATATTTCAAAGTGAGACTACTATATCGAGTGGGGTCTTATAACAAAGGGCTTCATTTGCAAATTTCAAAACAGATTTTTATTTAGGTTTATGTCACGTAGTTTTTGGCTTATAATCAAAAATATAATAATAAAATACCGTCCCCCCTTATCTCCGAAGTTTGTAGGGAAAAATATATTATATATAATTTTACAGGAAAAATAAAATGATGTTTCTAAGTTGTAGTTATATAGTAATCCTAAAAAAACCTCGACAAACAAACTTAGTTTTGCGGTTTAGTTTTTTTGCTATCTGAGGTATTAGACGAATAGTAAAATAACTTTAATACGTCCAAAGAAGGTACATATGGAACCCTTGATGCGCGAGTCCGACTCGCACTCGGCCGATATCCGGTATTTCCTTTGATAAGGATTGTAACTAGGGATTGCAATCCCGAAAACCGGATCCGGTAATTTGCCGGATCCGGCATTATTTGACGTTCACCGGATCCGGTACCAATATACCGGATCCGGCGACCGGATCCGGTTTTAGCCATTTTTGGCTAAATAATAGAGCTGTTGCATGAGAAGGTACTTTAAATGCGTTGCGCGTACTAGCAGATGACACAATTAACACTATTTGTTTTCTACGAACCTTTTTCCAAAATCAAAATTGATTTTCTTACAATATGTAATGAATACTAAGATAATTATTACTTAAAATTCTATTTAAAATAATTATTTATCGTAAGTTGATTAAACTAAAGAATTGTAACTATAAGACAAACTCATTATTTTGATAATTGTGCTATTCATTAGACAGATTCATTAAATCATGATGGTGTCATAAATATAAGACTTGTTTGTTAGCAATAGTTAGCATTCTCCTCATACCTACTTTAATAATTATTGTGATCCCATTTCAGTTAATTACGCAAGGTTAATTTATATTAGATTTTATAAAGTTACTTACTAAAAAAAATTATTTATCTGTAAAAGTGAAATCTAGGAAGACTGAGCTAATCGTTATATCGTTAAAATTTTACTAGTCACCTACACTACTAGATTTTGTTTGTTTGCTCGTTAGTTGTCTAATCTTAACTTTATTATAAACTACCTATACTCGTATTAAGTGGAATGACACTTGACTAACTTACTAACAGTTCATTTTGAACCGAAAAGCGAAAATCATCCTGATTTGATCAATCCGGCCGGATCCGACCGGATCAGGCCGGATCAATGGGAATTCGACCGGATCCGGCCGGACTGGAAATGACACCGGATTGCAATCCCTAATTGTAACGAACATGGAGATAATTGTTTAGACCGTCTTCATAAAACTGGAAAAAATCTAAAAGGTTTTTATTTTACATCATATGCATATCATAATCAGTAGTACTTTCGAGCTGCGGTTCTAAAAAGGTCACATTAAGCAATGCACCTAAAAGCAATTCATGTTTTGAATTTCAATCATATCATTAAAAATTCTATTAGTTTTTGAAAAATGGTCACACATTTTAGGTGAATCATACCCAATTCATTTATTAACACTAATTATCAGACTCATATTTGGTGTTAATGCCATACGAAGAAGAATTAAACCATAACTTAATCATATTATAATTCACGGACAGTAGCCGTTTTAGACCAGCTGATTTAAAAATGTTAGTATGTATATCGTTTATGATAAAGGTAGGATTGCGACATAATAAATGGACGACTTTAACCTTTAACTCACAATTTTGCACATAACTTGATTTTAGTTAAAGTTTCTAAGTAATGTCACTTTACTTATTAGGTGTTGCTTTAGTTGACCCCTATAATTGATGTTCGTCCCGACGTTATCCGCAACACACATTTTCTTGCGCACTATCGTGGTACTAGTAACGTTTTTTTAAGGATGCCCGAGACTGTTTGAAACATAATATATTAAAGTTCTTAAAAAGTTTATTTTGAAATAATAACAAATAGTGACATCAATTTCAAACAATAAAACTGTATCCAGGTTGAATTAATCTTTGGCATGAGTTTTAATAGTAACCGAAGAAGGTAAAGTTTGTTTTAATATTTACGAAATTACTTAGTGAACTTTTAGAAAACGTGTCCAGTTTTTATTAACAGAAATCAGGTCACCTACTTTCAAGCTGAGCGTGTTTAGTTGATCTAGTTTTTTAGATTATATTTTTTTCTTTATTTAAGGAGCTTTGTCAACTTCGACTACTCGTATGTCGCGCCATAGTAACAATGAATACATGCCACAAATGCTTAATAAATCATACTAAATATAGGTAATATTAAGTACTTATATAATTACAAACCAAAACTTTACAAAAGCAGCAAATTAATGTTTCTAGTAAAACTAGGAATTCCTAGACTTCTTTAGCATTTTAAGAGCAGCTATGATTTCAAATAAAATCGTTCAGGACAAAAAAATTGATGAAAAAATATAAACTGAATCCGAGAAAAACGTATTAGTAGTAACGTAATAAAAATATATTTATTTTGTCACCGCAAATTAATAAACGAAATTAAAATTTTAAATCATTTAAAAGAACACAACATAAGACATAAGGACGTTCAACATTTCAGTCCTCCCGTGACCATGGGTGCTGTAAAGCATTCGAAACGTCGGGATAGTAAAATCAAAAAATAAACCGCGATAAAATCCGTAAAAGTAGTTTGATTTCAACATTTAAAAGAAGAAAATTTTATTAAATAATAGGAGCATGGAAATAATAGCATTAAATAATAGGCATGTGTTGGATACACACGCCTATTATTCCCCGGCGGGACCTAACAGGTGCCCATATCAGCATATTGCTAAGCACATGCGTGCCGCCTGTAATGAAATCAATTTACATTCTACATTGTGTTGACTAATTTCGCGATATTAATTAAAATAAACATTGTTTACCATTAATTCCAGGCCATCTATGACATGCTCGGAGCTTGCTCGAGTAACAGGCCGGCGGATTCCGCCGAGGAGCGCGCCAAGAATATTTTTGCCAAGATGGACGAGAACAACGACGGCCAGCTCACGCAAGATGAGTTCCTTAAGGGCTGTCTCCAGGATGAGGAACTCTCAAAAATGCTCGCGCCCTAGACTAGTTCCCGGTTAACCCGGTCCTGCGCATCCCTCCCATCGTAGGCCTCCGACATCCCGACAGCGCCCGTTTGTCCACACGGCTGCACTCGAAATACTACTGTTTATGTTTTAAAGGCCGGTCTACCCCATATCTCCGAATTAAACAAGTAACAAAATATGTAAATAAATATCAATCATTCCAAAAAAAAACATTATGCCAATTACTTTCTATGGGGTTAATTTTTTTGTAACATTTGATTTTTGTGTAGTATTAAAACAGATCTTTCGAGCACAGATGTATCTCTGTGAATGGTGTGGTCGTGTAGTTCTGTCGGGTCCAAAAGCAGGTACAAAACGTCCCCCAACGTTCACATCGTTGCCAGGTGTTCATGGTTTTAGATTTTTTACGATATTTTTTATTGAATTTTTAATACGTAGTTTCTTACAATATATATAATTTACTTTGATTATGTGAGCAGTAGTCGTATCGCAAACTAGTATTTATCGTTATTAGAAGTTTGTATTTACTGGCAACACGGATTCACTGCATCCCCTAATTGAAGTGCAGCATGCGTAAGTCTCAAATACCCGCCTCGTTAAGAGCAATCGCAACCTGCACTGGAGCGTCGAGCGCCGACACTACAGCCGGATAAACAGCACAGCTCCACGGACATCATGTTTGTTACTCACTCGCGCGCTCTTAGCTCCACCAAATAGAAGCTCTAATAAAAACAGATACCATTCACAATGTATCGCCAGTTCGATGTATTTTAAGCGCATTTCCATGAGTGTACGCTGCGCTTCCCAACACTTTTCCTTACGTTTGACTGTAGTCAAATTAAAATAAAGTAAAATTAAGCGATTATTGGTGTAACGAGTTCGACGTCAATGAATTCTTGAATAATGAAATGTCCATTCCTATTGATAGATTTACCTTATGAATGATAATTAAATGTCAAATATTAAAATTCTATATTGCTGTCAGTATCTCCTTCGCTAATGAAATAATGTGTTCGTACCATCCCCGTCTTAGATCCCCTACGGCTATCCCCTAAGATTCAGCTCTCCGATCCGTCTTTCGATCCGATATCGGGTTACTTAATGCACATAAATAAAGTCAATCTTATAGTATTAATATTAAGGTAAAAATTAGTGTAGCTGTGTATGAACAGAATCGGTCAGATGTGTAGACAGCGATACACGTTAGCAAGAGTCGGTCGCTTGAGTGATCATTATTAGCAGCACATGATGTAAGTGAAAACGCCAAATGCCTAACAATCTGATCAGTTCTGTCGGTATAAATTAAAATTCTGTAAGTTAAAATTAACCGTAATATTTTACATGAGTAAAGTTTATATTATCATCGTTTCTATAATGTCAATGTTTATTATTCGATGTTATATGTTACCTATTCAGGGGTCGGCACGCTACCGGTTCGGTTCCTTCCAGGCTCCGTACACGCTAACACCACATTTCTACCACGTTTTATCTCATTCTGGTACCAAACAGCAATTCACATTATATCTAAATGAATTCCTCAATTATGTTGAAATATGTAGATATCACGATTCATCCTCCCACTACTGTGCCTTCTAGTTCTCCTTGTAAATAGTTTACAGGTTCATATAAATTTATTTGACTAATTATTATTAAGTTTCATCATAATTTCTTTAATAACTTTGCCAAAGGTGGCCAAAAAGTTTTTTTTTTGTAGCTCTAGTCTCCATGTTTATCATTAGATCAAACAAGTACCACAAGTCACCACACAGTATTTAAAGGGTCGCAATATTATTTCATACAGTCTGTATATTATCGGTGCAAAGTATGTCACGATATCTTACAACCTTACTAGATTTCAGTGCATTTTAGTATTAAATCAACTAGATACTTGTATATACAATGTGTTAACGAATTAAGCCAAAATAATGTTGTTCAGTATCGAGAGTAGAATTTATCACATTACCCTTTAATATAGTAGGTTATTTTTTACTTATGTTTTATTAATTTATCATGCCAAGTCTATTAGCACAGGCGGTCTTCTCAATACGGCAGCGGTCAGGGGTTATTAACCTCCAGCGAGCGTAGACGACACGGATGTATGAGTAAATAAGTTACGCACAAACATAATATTTATGATTATTAATAGATTACTTATAATTTATTAACGATAAAATTGAAGAAGAAGAAGAGTGAGCGAGTGAAGAAGAAGAGTGTATTAGATTGAATGTTAAAAATGAGATTGAATTGTGGTTTCCGAGGTTTTGCCTTATTTCATTAACATGTTGTATAACATCCTGAAAATTGGAATTTAGATGGCCTAATCCGAAACTATAAGGAATAGCTATAGAAATATAAAAATTGAATATTTTTTTAATAAATCCAATGATGCAGTTTTAGTATCCATCAAAATCGGGCTCGTAACTCCTTTGGGTATTTTCGCTATTCCTTTTATGTAGTTTCGAATTTGGCCAACCACGCCCTCTTGAAAAATTCACCCTATATATTATTATATTACATCGAATGCCGGAAGAATAATGCCTTTATATGTTGAAGTTACGGCTTACCGCATATATTTATTTGCCTAAATTCACAGTCAATGTAGGCAAGCGGTCTGTATCTACTTATAAATATGTACTTATATGCACTTTTTAACTTTATAATGCTTTTCCAATGAAAGGTTTACTTTAATTAGTTTAAAGCCTTTGAAATGCAAAAGTTACATACATACATGCACTGGAAGCTAGATATATATCGTGATAATTAACTGTCGTTACATTCCATATTATTATGCCTTACATTATTGTTTAAAGTGTTTTCATGTTTATTAGCTTACCTATCATAAAGTTTATCGCTTTTAAACTACTTTCACATCATTTTTTTATCGTAAATGTGATGCATTACTGGTAATTTGTATTTTTTTGGTTATTTGGAGATATTTTGACTAAATATATTTGTTGAATTTTATGTAAGTACGTTTTATGATCGGTTTTATTTTAAGTCTTTGTGTCCGCAAACAAAAAAACGGACTAATCAACTTGAATCATACTGTTCTTCGTATTGTCGTAAATAATTACGTCTCACTAAAGTACAGATAATGATCATTAAACTGACTGAATTTTATACGTGTAGGAAAGAAGAGGGATCAATCATTATCACCTTGGACCTGAAGGTAGCTTCGCTGACAGGGTGTTATGTAAACATATCACAAAATTGGATTACTAAATGGAATTATTGAATTTAACTTGGACAATGCGTCTTAGACGCGCCATCCTGACTCGAACATGCTACATGTAAATAGATTAATATCAGATTGCTTAAAAGCCTTTACACATATCCTAAAAACTATAAGTTTTTTTTTATTTCACCATTTGTACAACTATTGAATTGTTTAAGTCGCTCTGCGACCCAGGCCTATTTGTCAGTAGCTAACAATTTTATTAAATATTTTCGTGACTTAACTTACTGCAGGTCTATTTTGGATCCTCCGTTAATATTTACTAATTATATACTTATCTCATTTCCTAGCTGTGGATCATCACACAAGCTTCGATCCTTTGAGTGATTTCTACGCTCATAACCAGCACGAAACTTTTAAAATGATCATAGTAGTAAGTAATAAAATCTCAATTCTGTAGTGATTAATGAATGTGAAAATATTTTTTCTATTGTGGGTATGCTTGTGATTTATGTTATAAAAATTTGTGTCAGTTGCTTCATTATACAAATTTATTGTTAGCGTCTAGGGCAAAGATATTTGGTAAAAGTGTGGAAAAAGCGCCACAGTACTTCTTTATTATGCAAAAAACGTCGGTATTCTGTGCACTTTTGCCAACTTCTTATAGTTTAAAATTAAGTAGCCCGTAAGTGAATCATATTCTTCTTGGTCTCAAGTGTAAAATCTCAATCTGTAAACCTAAGGAACTACTCTGTTCGATGTAAATGTAGCATTTTACATTATTTACCATATATTAGTCGGTGATTTAAAAAAAAAAACTAAACTGAACTTACAATGAATAAATGTTACTTAATTAAAAATTAATAAGAATATTTTTAGTCTCGTATATAATCAGTAAGGTATGTAGTCGTTTCAAATAATATAAAATTTCATGTATCGAGTGTTATATTTATGATTACTTATAATGTTCTTAATTCTATATTCTCGAGATTGCTGTGTAATCCTATATTGGAGGCTGAATCATAAAATGAGAGTGAATCGCCTTTATGGATTTTCAATTTAAAAGCGTTATATTTTCTTTCTGTCTCGCATTTTTAAACACTGTTCTATTTCTACTACTAAGCAATTTTATTATTACGTTAAACTAACAGAGTAGTTACCTTCGATAAAAAATATTTTGTAGCAAATAAGTACTTAGATATACTTTAAATAGTTCGCTTCGAGCACGATTATTTTGTTCAGTTGTATTATTTCAATAATATACCTATATATATATGTACTAGTAAGTATAAAAATATAATTTAAGATTATATTTAGTGGCGAGTAGACGCACAATCGGGTAGAATGGATCCCGAACTGTAGTACATTGCCCTTAGATCGTTATGAAATGTATATTACATTTAATTTGTGCACACGGTTGTAATATTGCTGGAATATCACCAACTCTGTGAAAATTGTGTTTAGGCATATGTTTCGACAAAACTGTACTTTTACTATTACGTTATTTTAAGCGGTTTCGACATGTAACTACCATTATCCTTGAAATGGTTTACTGACAAGTTAAACCCAGCGTGAAATCCGCTTTACTTCTGAACCTCCAAGTCTGAGTAACAGTTTTTGAAGAGTATTTACAGTGCGTAGTATACTGATTGTTTTTACGTATATAAAAATTAAAATAAACCCGTCAGATTATGTTAGTGTAAGCAGTGTCAGGTGTCATTATTAGAATATATAGATAGGCACATGTAATAGTTGGAAGTTACCACGATGTCCCATTAAGTCTCCGTTGTATTTCTAAGAATACATATTTTTAATGATTCACATTTTGCCTATTCATGTATAATATACAAATTATAAAAAAGGTTCATAGTTATTTGTCTCATACTCTGTGCACGACAACATGGCTGTATTAAAATGAATCGATATGTTTGCTAATTTAAGCATAATTTAAAATTATTTACGTAATATATTTATATATTAGAATAGGCTTGATACAAATTACAAAAGAAGTCGCTGGACATTCGGGCGTCCATTGAGTCCGGCGGCGACTCCGAGGAGGACGGCGGCGGGGTTGCGACCCCCGTCCCCGTGAGCACCGTACTGGTTCCCGGGGGGCTACAATGCGCCCCCGCCTGCGGTTCGCCTTCGGTGCGCCTGCGGCGCAACCGTGGCGCAACCGTGGCGTGCCGTCTCGACGCCTTTCCAATGTTCTTTCATACAAAATGTAGAAGAAGGACGTGGTGCAAAACAGATAGAAGAGGTGCGCTTATGGCACGCCCGCGCCGCTTGTGTCTGGCCTGCGCCTTACACATTGAGGCTTAGTGACAGTAACTTTTACATGTCACTACAGTTTCAGTTTCATATGAAAGAGCTTAATTTGCACATTTTAAAACAGATTATTGTTCTATTTTACGTTACGTAGTTTTTGACTTGTAATTAAAAATATTGTGATTACTACTACAAGCGCGCTTCTCGACTCGATTATAAACTCGTTCTATTAAACCAGGCATTTAGTGCGTGCGTGCCTATGGGTCAGTTATATTACTTAACATATATTCAGTTCATGATTTTCACCGAAATCAGCCAATGTTGTCGTGTACCTAAATATTAATAATATCCTGGGACAATTCACACACGGTCATCTGATCCCAAACTAGGCAGAACCTGTACTATGGAAACCAGACCACTGATACTAATACACAAATATACTTTTTTTTTTGTAAATACATACTTATATAGATAAAACACCCAGACACTTGGTGGGAATCGAACCCACGACCTGTTGGGTAGCAGACCTAGACCAACGGGCCCGTCAATACCACATAATTATACATTTAAACCTATAAATTAGCTATTGAATTCATCCCTTTTGATGTGCCCCAAATTACAGCTTATTTCGAAGGTGATGACAATTTCGGATATTAAGTAATTATAATTACTTAGGGCTTGATTTATAAACGTTATAATGTAAGTACGCTTATTGCTACTTTATAACAGTATTTTACTAACGTTTCAAATTAAGCTGCGTAGTATAAAAAAAATCGTCTTTGTTTTTTTATCTTATTTATATTTGAATGCAATAAAACTGCAGGTAATGGTTATTTTATTAACCGACTTCAAAAAAAAGGAGGATGTTCTCAATTCGACGGTATATATAATATGTATATATTTTTTAATTCTGGAAATGATATCGGGGTTGTAAAAATACCGCATTTTTATTGCGTACAATTGGTATTTATATTCTATATTGATTTATTTTATTACTTTTCCTATTAATGCGTGTTATGTTTTAGGGCACAATATTTGACAAACTGATCGAGAGCAGGTTGTATAACATTAATAACGTCCTATTCCAAACTATAAAGAGATAATAAAAATGGGTAAACAAAATAGTAAACTAAAACCGGAGGTCCTAGAGGACCTGAAGCAGAACACTGAGTTTTCAGGTAATGATAATAATGTACTTAATTAAAGCTATATTTTTTCCACAGTAACGTTACATTTTACGTAAGTATGTAGTGTAATTATAAATGATCTTGTAAATTAAATAATTTAATATGTGTAGAGTTACATTTTTTTCGCTTTCTGCTAATTCTGTCATATAAATAACTTAACTAACTGTAGAGATCAGTGGAATAATGACAGCGGTACTGTTATGTAGTTAAATGTTTAGTGAACATTGAACTTAAATAAAATATTAATAGTCACTTTGTGAAGTTACGCTACTTCTATTCTATTCTATTCTAATCTTGGTGGCTATAAAATCGGGCCCGGTAACCACCGGAACGCACTTCGACCCAGTTGGATCCATTGTGCATGCCCTAGCCCTTACTCTGTTGCTGACGTGTCGAAGAGTTCCCTTAGGTACGCAACGATTGCGCCAGCTTGGAGCTGTACATAATCATCTGGTGTGGGGTAGGCCACTCCCAGACTCAACCTACGTCTCGCAAGAGCGTCGCAGCCGCACAATATGTGTGGCATTGACTCTTTTTCACCTTCGCAGAATCTGCAAGTATCAACAGTACTTAGCCTCATTCTGTGGAGGTGTTCATTGGTACCAAAGTGTCCCGTAAGTGCACCTATTAGGTGCCTTATTTGTGATCTGCTTAGGTTTAATAATTTAACCCCACAATTCACCCTTGTTCTAGAGAACGCTTTGGAGAGGTTTAGGCCTGACGCTGCCCTCCATTCCTTCATGTGTTCGTTCCTAGCATGTGCATATAATGCTTGGTGATATGTTACATACGGAATCCCTACAAATGGTTCGGGGCCAACCAAATGTCTCTGTGAGCCGACCCTCGCTAGTCTGTCTGCCTTCTCATTACCCTCGACGCCTTCGTGTCCAGGTACCCAGATAAGGCTGACGCTGTTGTGTCTTCCCAGGTTATTCAAACCTGTAACACCTTCTTTAACCAGTTTGGAGGCAACTCGGAAGGAGTTTAGAGCCTTCAGAGCTGCCTGACCGTCACTGAGAATGTAAATGGTTTTACCTTTGACATTTTTCCTCTGCATTTCTTTAATGCTGGCAATTATGACATAAGTTTCCGCTTGGAACACCGACGCATAATGCCCCATGCTGTGACTGATACTGCAGTCCTTGGAATAAATCCCTGCCCCTGTACCTGACTCCATTTTAGCATTTACGCTACTTAATTTTATGTCACTTTTTACATATTATACTATAATTAATACCTTTATTGTATGTTTGTAAAGATGATAGTTTGCTGATGCATTTTTTATCTCAATTTCAGACGCAGAAATACAAGAATGGTACAAAGGTTTTCTAAAAGATTGTCCAAGTGGTCATTTATCAGTAGAAGAATTTAAAAAAATATATGGAAACTTTTTCCCCTACGGTGACGCGAGTAAAGTAAGTATCTAACGGTTATAAGAAAAACGACGACGCAATTTCCACAGAGCAATAAACAAGAAACTATAATTTGTCTTTTTAGGTTTAAGCATACAAATATTCTTAGTTATAAGTTATTGCTAGGTACCAGTGGCTGTTTTTGGTCACTGTTACGTTCGTGGGGTCACTTAAGGCTTGCCCCTGAAAACCAGCGCTGTGTTGTGGCTTCTTCCCTAACACAACATTAAGCAAAAGGCGATGTCCTAACTAAACGCGAACACGCGACCATCGCAAGTTCGCGCGAACGTTCTCGCGAATGCGGTCCAGTTTAGGACACTCGTTCGACGTCCATATGTTTGAGATACATTCCCGCGATGGTCGCGTCGTTCATTCGATGATCACGTGATCGCGTTTAGTAAGGACACTCCCTAAGTCTCTATACCAGAATTTTGTCATGCAGAGGCTAATACAAGGTAGATGTACATACTTATATGTTACGCTTTTTGAACTTAGTGGTAGGTCATAAAACTTTTGATTACTTATTACTTTTCGATTCACACACAAAACTTGTCGTGTCGTTTCGTCAGGTATATTGGATCCTTTAAAATACGGCGGATTCCATAGGTATTTAGCGGACACAGTTGTACACCTTCAGAGATGGTGCCTGTAGAGGCGGTGCTTAAATTTCGTGTTGCAATTTAAAAATCAATTAAAACAATTAGTTCTAATAGGGACTGGATTTATATGTATTTAAAATTCCAAAATATGTACATATAATATGGACTAAAAAAGCGATAATATGGACTAAAAAGCGAAAATATGACGAAATATGGAGTTAAAAATAACCATAAGTTTCAGGTATATGGCAGCTCTTTTCAGTATTTGTGTTGTTGCAGTACACAGATCTCATGTTTTTTTTACATGACAAACGACACCCATTGTCGGTTACCCCCCAATGCAAAAAAGCCATGTTTGTACGCTTATGTCTCTTTGTCTGTCTATGGCATCGTAGCTTCTTAACGAATGGATGGATGTAAATTCAAGGTCGGTCTGTTTGGTCAAAATAAGGCTTGGCACTGGCTGAGTAATCTTTCAAAATCGCAGTATGTGACCGGCCTTCTGTTGTAGCCTCAGTGGCGCAGTGGGAAACCGTTTGCTTTGCAAACCGGAAGTCGCGGGTTCGAGTCTGACGGACCGCTATTCGCGACAGTGATTTTTAATGGTGTATATATAAGGTGAATACGGGGAAAGTACAATAAATTCAGCGACCTTGACTGCGATGTGACACGTTTACAGAATAATAAATATTTTGCTCATTCGCAAATTGTTCCTACTCCATATGTTTTTTTTTTCTTCTGATTTACCTTCACTTATCGTACGTACGTTGTTTCGTATACATCTACCTATTTGCAACCTTTTTTACAGAAATATATTCATTTTTGTAAAAATATGGACTTATCTTTGAAATATGCCAAAATATGGAAAAATATAGAAAATAAACATTGTCTTGTCATGATTCGTGAAGAAAACAACATAGTGAGCAAAAACTATTGAAATTAAAAATATGTATTTACATATAAATCAGGTCCCTAGTTCTAAGTATTAATTAAACTTGTGAAACAAGCAAAAAGTTCCGTCTGATTGTAAGCGATAGGCGTGCCTGCTTATAAACAGTTGCACTGCACTGGTTCTCGTCACTCGAGATATTATTAAGTCTCTTGAGCCCGGTTACTTTAACTGCTACAGCGCTCTTTATAACATATGATTGAAAGATTGAACAATTAGTAATATCCTCTAGGGCTGATGGTCCAAAAGTGCGCCATACGAACATATTATTTGCTATAATGAGAGTTCATTAAAATCAATTACTAATATTTTTAGTTTGCGGAGCATGTATTCCGAACGTTCGACGCGAACGGCGACGGCACGATTGACTTCCGGGAGTTCCTGTGTGCGCTGAGCGTCACATCGCGCGGCAAACTCGAACAGAAACTCAAGTGGGCATTCTCCATGTACGACCTCGATGGCAACGGGTACATCTCGCGGCAAGAAATGCTTGAAATTGTCACTGTAAGTAGCACAACAATTGTACAATTGTGTAACCGATAAAGAATCGACGTGGAAATGATTTAACGGCACGTTCTTGTCAAAAACAATAAATGAATTCCGTATAGCCAGCGAATATTGCCGTTTCGCGCCGCCACAGTATAAATAATTCCGGCTATATTGTCTGTCTGTGTCTGTGTTTTATTTACACTGTGGAACAGTCTACAGTCTAGGTGACGGACACGATAAGAACATGATGCGTTTTGAGTAGGTACATAGTAGTGAGTCTCCGTCATTTGTTTTCCGTCCCTGATACGATCATAGCAATAGCACGGCCTTATATCTCTTGATACTGGACAGACTCTTTAAAGAGAGGTGGAGAACAGCGGAAACCTACTTCAAATTAGACTGAGGTAGTACTTTACGGCACCTTCGAGTTGTGTTAGGTTTCTGTGGTGCGTGCGGCGACTCCGAGGAGGACGGCAGCGGGGTGGCGACCCCCGTCCCCGTGAGCACCGTGACTGGTTCCCGGGGGGCTACAATGCGCCCCCCGGCGGCGGGCTCAAAGGCAAGGCACTTAGGGGCCCCTGGTGCAGATCCCACCGGAGAGCCCTGGGGTCCCCCCTCTCATGTGCCGACGCGACAGTCGCGGGGGTTTTAGTGGGTAAGAATCCCACATACCCCGGTCGAGCCCCACAGCTCCCGGGGATCTTTGGAAGATGGCCCCTGCGTCAAAAAAAAAATTTTTCTGTGGTGTGTAAGATTGCTAGTGCTCTGTGAGGAGTCGCTGTGTTGGCGGCTGTGTGACCATCGTTGTGGTTCCGGCATAGTGCGACGCTTCTGACAAGATCTTTTATTTTTGTGTTAATAAGAAGCTGGTGCGCTTCCTCCCGCTGCTGCGGCCACAGCGGCATCACCGCTTACCATCAGGTGGGATCGCGGCCAAACATAGAAAATAATATTTTTATACTACACCAGCTCGAAAAAAACAATCTTTTTTTTTTGAAAACGTAGTAAAATGTGTACAAATATACCTATGGGGGAAAAGCGTATAAACATCTATTATGAGAAAATGTTTTAGAATCAATCCCTAATGGTGACAAATTACCAGAATACTATTAAGATAGATAGATAAATTCTTTATTGCATTTTATAGAACAATACATGAAACAGTAACTTAATGTGAGCAAAGGCGGCATTATTGAATCAATCATGAATTTGCTATAATTTTGGTTAGCTTTTAAACAACTTCAAAAAAGGAGGAGGTTCTTAATTTGATTGTATTTATTATATATTTTTATTTCTGTGAGAACGACGACGTTTCAAGTGACACCTAAGATCATGAGGTCAGTTATTTCTCAGAAGACTGCCTACAATGATGTCACACTATTCTCAATAATTTCTAACTAAATTTACCACAATTAACATCATAAGCACAAGATACACAAGTACTTTGTTAATCGACTAATGAATCTAATAACGTTTATTGAACCTTCGACATAAAAAGGAGGAGTATCCTCCCTTGGTCAAATCAATGCAGAAGAGAACTACTACCTAGAAATAAAATTCATTAACTACCTAGTAAGCGGAAAAACGACTTGGAATCCTCTATCTATACCCTATGCATGGCCTACCAAAAGAACGACGAGGTTGGTTCCCACTGCCTTCATTGTTTACCTAAACTTATTTCGACCTTTTTTTCTCTATTATTTTAGTACGTTATCAACTGATTCACTCTGATCATGTTCGGTAAGACGGTGATCAGCAACCAGTATGGTCCCAACAGTGTTGCTATGTATAACAAATAACCGCTGCATTTCAGGCAATTTACAAAATGGTCGGCTCGGTGATGAAGATGCCAGAGGACGAATCGACGCCCGAGAAGCGAACCGATAAAATATTCCGACAGATGGATAGAAACAAAGACGGGAAACTGTCCCTCGAAGAGTTCATAGAGGGCGCCAAGAGCGACCCTTCCATCGTGCGGCTGTTGCAGTGCGACCCGCAGTCACAGTGATACCTTAAACATTAAATCTTACTACGTATTGAGTACTATTGAGTACAGTCTATCCCCACTTATATAAAACTGTTGTATAATATCACCCTTATTACAATGCTTGTAAGAGCTAGTGCGTAACGTAAAGCATTGGTTACACATTAAATCTGTTTTGGTGTCCTCTTGCTTGGCTGATCTACATGTGACGTATGTCCACTAGTGTTGTTCAATAGAACTTCGAACCAACTAGAATGTGTACAAATCTTTACAATCAAACGAATTTTTACGACGAAGTAATCGATATCGATTAGTGATATACTTAAAAATATGAAGTACAAAATATGTTATCCAGTGATGTTACGTTATATATATAATTATATACAAATTGCGCACAATTAATGTCCCAGTGATGCGAATTTAAATTCATTAATTAAATTTGATGTATTAATATTAATTCGATTAACTTATTCACACACACACTTATAATAGTGAATAACTAGAGTGTGAATGGTAACTCCAAAGAAAGTACCAATTATGAATCACCAATTATAGTTAGTAAAATTTTAAGTTAAAGTGATGTAAATTGTCAGAAACAAATAAGCAATAATAGATATAGTTTACTATTGGGTCCAACAGATGTTAGTGCAGCATAACAGTTCTATTTTTACGGCAGACCACTTAGCTAATTTTACATTCGTATAACATATTTGGAATGTCTCTAATTAAAAGAATCTGAAGTTTTAATATCGACCATTTGCAAGAACGTAAATAACAGTTTATATTTTTCTCTTCTGTCCGTGTTATCATTTATCTCATATTACATATTTTTTTCATTAATCGATAAGGTTCAATTTCCTTATTGAATTATGAAAGATAAACAAAAACAGTTGAGTGAAGTATATTTTGCGACATCACAGGAATAAGACTAAGTTTTGACGGCTTTCGCAAGCTAGCAACAATGTACCTGAAGGTACTCTATGTTCATGTAAACTCCGTTTAAAATGAACTTGGAAGTGATTGCAACTTTATTTTGCGGTCAACAAGCCTTCGATATGTTCGACGCGGCTGCAAAAACAGCTTGGTAATATAGTTGTTTTTGCTCCTACGCCAAGTTGAAATTGAAGGCAGTTATGTGTACTTACATATAAATTTGCAAATGTGAAATCGCTTGCAACTTCATTTGAAACAGATTATAGTTTTATGATCGAAATGCTTACCTTCTGATTTCAGAAAAGAAACAATGTATAGTTAATGGCTTCAAAGGTTATTTCCCCCGCGTTTCTGTTCAGTTTGGACAAATTATAACTATGCTTAGTGGTTGAGTCGTAAATACAGTGCTACTTCTGTGGACCGACTAAGTAAAACAAATGTTTAACTTAAGTTAAATTATGCACTTGGTGTGAAATTAATTATTACAGCAATATGTTTTAACAGATTGGTGCATCTAATAAGACTACTTAATCTGAAACGTTAACTTGTTATAAAATGAAGTATGAACTATAGCAGCCAAGCAGTTGGACATGTCATGTATGACAGTAATGTGTAGTGTTAAAAGATTTTTCCCGAAAATGTACTAGTTAGGTTAATACACATTCTCTGCCCACAAATGTTTTGCGGCTTGTTGTATAAGCGGGCTTGTGAGTGGAATGCATCGGTCGGTATCGATCGTCATAAGACTCTGCCTCTCGATGAAATCTTTATTATGGATGTGAGAGATCGATGACCTTTATGGCACAAAAATAAATGACATAACTTCGCGTTCCATTATGAAACATTATTGATTTCTAGAATTAACGCAATTTAGGCAATGACATGAACATTTTCTATTAAAGTTTTAGCGTACTTATCTCATTAACGCCATCTATTCTTTTAAGGTATAACTAAAACAAATGTTGTGACGTTTTGACACTAACATGGCTGAAAAAATATTTAGCATCTAGTTTGCTTGATTATAAATAAGTACAGAACTTATTTATAGGTCTGATAATGTCAAATGGCGTAAAATACGCAGTCTTTTCATTTTACTTAGGAATCCTAATTTTTCTGCTCCTTAAATGCAAGGCCTGTTTTACTGTCAACCGCATACGTCCGTAAAACTAAAAGCGTTCCCTGTCATTAAAACAGGGTTGGTGCCAAAACCCACTTTAGGCACCAAACAGGTGGTAACAGTTTTGATGTTCTACAGGGCAAGTCCTTATTAGGAAGTCGATAGACTAGGCCTCGGTCCACACAAGTGTAAATTTATAGAGGCTTTAAAATACGTGTAACTCTGGTATGTTAGGTACTGCAGCTTTGTGTACTAAACTTTGTCCGCGTAGCGTATTAAGCGTACGGTTTCTGGCATTGTCATTATTGGTAAGAAATTCGTAGCAGTACTCGCCATTTCTATAATAAATAACACGTCCTACTTCAGGCTAGGCTATTGGATCTACCAATAGCCTAGCCTGAAGTAGGACACTCAGGACTACAGACGTCATGAAATATGCATTCAGTGACACCAGCTTGATAAGCAACAAGCAGGCGTACACCGAGTGTATAATGGAGAATACGCGTCTATGAAGCTATGCTTCCGAGACTTTACTATTTTCGTGTTTCATCAGTCGTGGTCACAAGCAGACAGGTTTGGCGATAGATATGTGATTTTTCATTTAAAATGTCAAGCCAAATTTTAATATGAATCGCGTTATGTTCGCAATTTTAATAGTGTTTCATAAAACTTGTTGGAAATGTCACAAAATAATTTGAAAGTTACCCGTGTGTTGTCTCAACGTCGTCTTATAGGTAGGTACATCATTGAAATTTTATATAGCAGAGGTGTACTCGTATGGTTACTATGTTACAAAATGAACTACTTATTTCGTACTTACTCGCCCGCTTATATTTCCTTTAAAATTTTATCCAACTATCTCCCTATACTAATAATAGTAATTAAGATCTACATATATTGACTGTCCCAACAACCACTACGTGGGTGTATTATGAGATTTTGACCGTTTACGAAACATAATTTATACTATAGTAATACAGTCCATTCGTCATAAACTTGAAATTATTATTGTTTTTCAATAAATGTAATTTAAAGTAATAATGATAGCCTTATCCGATAGACATGCTAATTCAGTAGTTAAACTATGTTTTAGAAGTCTCCTATTTCTATACAATATTGTGATGAATCTTAATAGATGGGATGCAACGGCGGACGCACAACACGATACAGTAAGTAGGACATACATTTCCTAAACACTAACTGGGAAAAAGTATAATTAAAAATACAGAGATTTGTGTGTCATATCAGTCAGTAAGCTCAAAAGCTCAGTGACATTTAGCCACTTAGGTGTATACACATTGGTGCAGATGTCGCTGTTGCCTGAATGCGTACCTTCACCTCTAGATGGCGCTGTCATAGTATGGCTAAATTATTGTGCGACCGTTGTTGTTGCGTCACATGATTGTTTGGCAAATTAGGAGGTTGTATACTGCCTACTCAACTCCGGCCAACAAGCTTTTATTCGAACGCTAAAGTATAGTAAATGTAGCTTTAGCACGCAACAGAGCTATCAAAAAACTGCTTACATTATTAGCTGATCTTGATATAACAGATGTAAACCTTTCATTTTCTTACATAAAATGTACGAAGTTCATAACACATCAATGTTTTTATAGAAAAATACATCAAAAATTACAGCGAATTGTTCCAAATCTTCATGTTAAATTATCCATTTTTCTATGAGAGATGGTCAGTTTTTAATTTCGGTTGTGAATTTTTAATGGATTTATAGATTAGATTGCACGTTAATAATTATGATCGTATGAGAAATAAAAAAGCGAATAACGACTAACGAATAATTCAAATTGATTAATTTGAATTATTACTATTTAGAAATACATAGAACACAATAATTTTATAGCTACGACTGGAGTTGCGAAGACAGTTTAATCATAGCACAATTTATGAAGACAATTACGCAACAAACGACACAGACAAATATAATATTAATTTATATTGTACCTAATGAATATTTATGCTGATCTATTCGCGTAGCTGATATTATTAAGGTTTAGTTTTAATGAAATGAATAAAGAAAAATATATATAATCATAATTATAGTCCTGAGTCAGCCTAAGTATTATTATTCAATTATTTTGTTATTAAAATGATTTGTAAGGATTTTTAAATGGTTAGTGTAAAATGTAACGTTTTGACAGTAGTGGAATATTGAGTTCTGAAGTTATGCGGTCATACTAAACGCGCCTGCTGGACTTAACGCAGGGGACCACCCATTTGATGTTTCTCGGTGGAATCGTGATGCATAACAGAATACCATACCCTTTTTTTAGATTAGTACCTACATAATGAGGTGTCCTGTACACAAGCTGTGCTAATTGACATAACTTTTCTAAATGTTCACAAGACTGCAATATTAATGGTTATGTCGTAAATATATATTTATATGTTCCGCGCCTCTCGTTACACGTGGTCTTTCTACTAAAGCCCTGAATGATCCATACGCTTGGTGACGCTTCGACTGAACTAGTTGTGTAGTTGGTTTGCAGAGCCGACGACTGCTTACCTCGCCGCGACACTGGAATTTTGGGATTGTAACGATGTTTATATATAATACTAAGTAATATCAATAACTAATCAATTATATCGTATTGTATACATATTTTATTATGCGATTCTATTGTAACTTAAGTTTAAGTTACTGCGTACTAGACATTCTAGGCATCAGCGCTGGACGCGTCATTTCGAACGACGCCTAACTTATATAGAACATACATTTGATTGAATGTATGAATCAACCTTTTTTAGGATTATCTTTAGATATGTATTACCCTTATTAAAATTTTTGTTTTATCCATAATTACACTAGTATTGATACATCTGTAGTTGAACCCCACATTTATTTTATTTGTACTCTTTTAAAAATATGACTACTAAGTTTTATGACACAAACACTTGATATATGTAGGTAGGTAGCGGTAGGTACATTTATACAGAGTGTTACAAAACTTCCTTCCGATCCGTAAGGGTATTATTCGGTGTATTAATACAATTAAATGTATGTAGGTAAATAAGTCATTTGTTGAATATCTAATTTTTTTTCCTAAATTGTTCCAGTTGTATTACTGGTAAGTACAAATTAGGAAAAAAATATGAGATGTTCAACAAATGAGTTACGTACGCCTGTTTGTATTGATACACTGAATAAGACCCTCACGGATCAGACACGAGCTTTTTAACACTCTGTATTATTTTTTTATGCCTTACCCTAATCCTCTGATATTTTTCCCAGGAACGTAATATTTGTACGTGTGCGAAAACACTTATCAATGGTTTGTGTTACAATAATGCACAATTTTAAGCAAATGACATAGATCCAATATTATAAAAATGTGTAATTGTATGTTTGTTTCGTTAACTTAATGTACTATCGCGGACACGAACGGTGTACCAGTTTTCAATCAAAATAGTTTGAACGACGTTACGCGTGCTTACCCCGCCCGTACGTATTTTGGGCCGGCACCTGCAAGCGATTGTCGTCCTAAAGGTTGTACACCGCTTGTGACCGCCAAAGTACCTTGTCATTGTTACTAACGCAATCATTGTTGCATACATTTTGAGTTTTCACTAAGCTTTTTAACAAATACTAATATTTAAGCACGCTTTAATTTTATTTCTCGTTATTTTAATGGCTTTATATCGATGTATTATGAATGAATTCTCATTTTTTTTATATATTATACAATCTGAATTTTAATTTACAGATATTTTATTTTGCATCTATCAACAAGCATTACGGGATATCAGATCAAATGCACAATTTATATTTTGAACCACCGCACAACGTTCGCTTTAAAGATTTCTCTATGCTAGCAACACATGGAATTGATGGTGTCGATATGTATGCGTCATGCAAAGATAATAATTACATGTCATGTGAATATATTTTTTTCTTGCTATGTACTTACTTAGTAAGTATGTAGGAGAAATAATTATGTTTCTCTATTTCTAATTCCAAGCAATAGGCATGATGACTAATTTTGAAAAAATACTCTATAATGTACTTCCGGGTCTACTATTGCCGAAAATAATCATATTTTTGTATTAAATTTACAATAAATAGCAATATTTTCAATTTTTAAAATAGAGTTTGAATTTCGTTCCAAAACGATGGCCGGTGCATGGCGCCATGTTGTGACGTCACTACAGCGGTGTAAATAAACATCTGTCTAGGTATAAAAGTTAAAAGTGAATCATTGTATGAAAGAAAAAAGTTGAGATGACAGTTTGACAGTTTTTTATTTACACAGGATTGACGTCATTCACTCTGAGCAGCGTTTATTACAAAATGGCGATTAGCTGTATTTGAGTAATTTATTTGCTTAAATATCACGAAAATCTCTCTATTATTATGAAAATGAGATGCATTTTTGGAATCAGTGCAATCTGTTCTAATATTTAAAACCACAGATTTATTGGTATTGTGTTACAGTCATCATGCCTATTGATCAAGGAAGATTCTCTGGTGATTAGAACTAAATGGTGCCCCGAGATGACCTTGGGACAGTATTGGATTTATAAACATTTTATGATATTATTTTATTTAAATAATAGATCGATGCCGAGTAGGTAACGCTTTAAATCATATTTTAGAGAGATTTCTGTCATTCAAGTAATTTATAGCAATAGGATACCACCTAACTATTTAGAATATAGAAGATGGTTCTAAAAGCAGACGTGAGCGTGCTATGAGTCTTCTCGATGATATCTTTATCCACGCTACTTATTGACTGGGTATCACACAGGCACCGGTCTCGCCGGCGAGGCAGCAGGGTCGTACGCATACGACCTCGACATGCATCTCCTCACTGTGTTTCTTGTCGGTTCTTCTAAGTGAGGACGCGTTGTGAACCGGGGGTTAACTCATTATCTCTAAGCGGCAGCCCAAGCCGAGGCCGTGCCTCCGTGAGGTTCCCTTGAGCTAGCCGCTACCCCAACCCTTCTGGCCAGCCAGACCCAATTCTTCTGGTGATTTAAGCGCTCGCCCTCTTGCCCGCCTCTTGCAAGCAAATAACGCCATCTGCGGCCATCGTCTTTGTCTACGGCCAACAGTACCTACTACATCCTACTTATACAAAAAAAAAGAGTGGGTATCAAAAAAGTGTTTGTTTTTCATGAACTTGAGGCATAATACTTTTTTGAGTTGTGATTGGAGCACCAAGGCGACGTGACGTGTCCTAAAGACGTGCTAAATTTTCCCGTCATCACGGCGTCTCATGCGTGACATCTTATTGCTTGTAATACAGATTGAATAAAGAATAATACCAAGGTACCGCTTTTATATAATTAATAGGTACTTACCAATTGTACCTCTACCTACTGTATGTGCTTATTGTTGGTAATATCCATGCACATATCGCTATGTTACGAGATTAGATGTTGAATGTTGACTTACTACCGTGTTACGGAATCACTCCGGAAACAGGTATTCCGTTAAATTCTATAAGGAATAAGTAATATACTTAATAATAATTTTCAAGTCATTAAATTCTCCATTAAATGAAGGTAGGTACAGATTCTTAGATGTTTGATTAGATTTTATATCATATACCTAAGTACTTATAGTTTTCGGTGAATATACCTACCTATTTTGAACTAGGTAAAACTAGTTTGGCAATTATCTACTCGCACCTGTGTGTACCTACTTTAAAAGAAATGTATAGTACAGATGTTGACATCTCAACTAGGTAGGTACTTACCTATAACAACTCGATAGGTACCTACCGTATTCCTGTGTGCCATTTGTGTTTCTAAGTTTCTACTGTGCAGTTCATTCTATAGTCAGTCTTGTTACGTAGATTTTGCCTGAATTTGCCTTAAATAAATGTCTACTCCAAAATTATTTAGGTAAGTTACTTACATACTTACCTGATTTTGAGGTAATTTGTCCTGAACCCATAACATTAATGAAAACGGAGAAGGAATCGTTTGAAATTGACAATCACGAACAATCCATGAATGTAAAAGGTAAAAACATGGTATTAAATAGTTTTACCTTTTCACCAATGATGTTACTTAAGCATACTTATACTTAAGTAACATCATTGGTGAAAAGGTAAAACTATTTAATTTACCATCATTGGTAAAAAGCATGTAAAAATAAACTATTGTGTAACTGCACGGTGCGGCAACGTCGCGAGCGTGACGCGTGCGGAACGGCAACGCTCCCGCAACCCCTTGAGCTTCCAGCGTTCATCCCTGCAGTGTACTATCTTTTAGGTATGCTCCTGTCTTTAGATAATACAATAACTTACAGTACTACTTACTTACTTTTCTTCTGCAGAGTAGTAGGAAGGGGCCTATTAAATAGGTACATATGTAGGTACTCAATATTATAGTTGAGCTTACAAACTCTTGTGTTTACAAGGACCTTCCTGGTTGTCTAACCGTTATGTTAATTGCCCCTCGTCCCAGTCAGTCTCGCTTTTCGATTGTTTTACTGTCTTCCAATATTTTAAGCCTAAGAACTACTTACACTTACGACATACTTAGGTAGTTGGCCTCCATTACAAAAGTATCTGATACAATGAGATTTTTATTAGTAAAATATACCTACCTAACAATATTGAAGCTAACAGCACCATACTCTGCCTAATTGCTAGCATTAAATGGGTGCTAATTTATACTTACAATACTTAATGTAGATCGCTTTGTAACATTGTTTTCCGCGGCGCAGTTTACCTAGTGGCGACACGGCCGGTGGTTTATAAGCAATTTTCACTTCTATTTAGACGCGTGGATCTATCAAACTTATGCTTAATAATATATCACTAATCTATGGTGCATACGATGTCCTATGAGATTTAAGATATAGTAAACAATCTGTAGCTATAGTGTGGTTGAAAAGGCTTCTTATCAGTTCTTACTTAAGTTAGTGAGAACTAAATATTAGTTCTCACAGTAAGAATTACTTAATAGGGAAGAGAGGAGGGGTGAAAACAGAATCATAGTATCCTAATGATTCGTAAGGCAAGGTGAAAAGCGGGCGGTGTTAGACGCTTAAACAATTGATGTTATATTAAGGATACTATACAATTTGGGTTTTAGTTTTGTGTTTAACGTTAACACGGGCCTATTCCAAAAACTGTTAGATCTTCACCACTACTCCAAACTAAAGCTACAGGTGTTCTACCCTCTTTTTAAGTCCCAATAACTAACACTAGCGTATATATATAACATTATTTAATACGTAAAAGTGTACGTTATCTTAGTAATTATTGTTATCAACACTCAGGGTGCTATTGACTGGAGATTTTTTCGATGGACTCTCCATTATAAAATACTATTTTTTCATGATAACTTTTGTAGATTGCATGGACACGTTAGCTTCTCAGCCTTTCACTAAAATCACTTAATTGTCGCTAACACTTTTTCAGATACAAAGATGTGAAATACTTACTACCATCTCAAAAAAACAAAAATTCTGTTTCCTAAATCTGCTACAGTTGCAGGTTTTAATTAGGTTTTAGGTTAAATACAGGATAATGCAATAGTGAAATATGTAAGTAGCTTACCAGGGCGTCTAGTACGAGATCTGATAGTTTTCGAGCTCGATTAAGCTGTCAGATTTTTTCATTCCTTTCACACCAGCGCCCCTAGCGGTAACTATCAGAAACTAGTAAAATATACAGGGAAAAAAACTGTTTGATCGAACTCATAACTAGAACTCGTACTAAATCCCAGATCAATTACTGTTGGCAAATGACAACAATGCGTGCATTGATCGTGAGTTAAATAGCAACAACTATATCATGTTTTTCTATATAAGATCAAAAATTTAACAATAAATGTATGAACGCAGGCGTGATGGTTGACCGATGGCCAGCCAAATAGAGCCAGTAGGATTAAATAAGACATATTTAACTCTACCAATTGTCTTTGGCTGGCCACCGGTTAACCATACATTTAGTGTTCAATGTTTGATCTTGTAAAGAAAACAGGGTATTTATATTATATAAGTTGTGGTTGAAGCTCTCACGTAATTTATCTAATTTAATTAGGTACCTGTACGACTAAAAACTCATTGAAATAATAAGTGGAGTTTTTATAAAATGAAGCTTATCTAGCTTTCTACGAGTCTATTCATCCGTCGCCTATTGATATCGAAGCACAAAGTTAGTACGAGTTATGATTGTAAACGGAAATATTACCCCCAGTCAGTCCCAGTTTTGTCTCCATATATTTTACTCTTTTCGGTAGTTTCCCCTAGAGGCGCTAATGTGAAATGTATAGAGACAAACTGAACGTGTTTGATACTACTAAAACTCGTCCTAGGAGGGTATTTATTAAGGACCAAGAAATTTGCAAAGTGGTAGTAATTAAGTTATAACGACGGCTATCTTTATACGATGTCCCTATGACTATGAATAATAATCCCATTACCTAATTGTTGTTTATACTTACCCAACATATCAATTCGCTTAAACTCTCGCTGATGCACTCAGAGTTGATGGGGCATTATCTCATCCCTTAGTATTGATTGCACGCTAAGTGACGAGCATGATTTATTAACGGATTCTACTTATACATCTCTTAAAAGTGGTTGAAGCTTGAACACGATACACGTTAACTAATAGCACCCTGCCATTAAAGATAAAACCATAATTGAACTTAATGTTGAATATTTCAATCTATGGATGTTAAGCTCCATCATTGACTATAACAAATAATAGATACATTTTGTCTTGAGTTTATTGTTCGGTGTAGTCAATTTGTGAATCGTAACATCCGTTTACTTTAAAATTGACCTTCTGGTTCTGATACTCTGTTTTAGATTAAAGTTATTATATCTATTTATTAAATCTTTCTTCTCTCAAAATGCAGTTTCATTTATCCTATATTTAATTTTATTCAAAATTATAGTCTCCATTTTTCTGTTTTGGTGACTGGTGTGTACGGGTACCTACTGTGCTGCGCAGCATAGTAAGTAGGTACACTAAAATTGTCACTTACTAACCTGGGACTCTTTTTTTTGTTTTCGAGAGGAAATCTTCAGATGTCCACGGCTTGTGGGGGTCAGCCGGGGTATGTGGGATTCTTACCCACTAAAACCCCTGCGGCTGTCGCATCAGCACCAGGGCTCTTCGGTGGGATCTGCACCAGGAGCCCGTCAGTGTCTTGCCTTTGAGCTCGCCACCAAAGGGCATAATAGCCACCCGGGAAACAGACACGGTGCTCACGGGGACCGAGGTTGCAAGCCCGCCGCCGTCCTCCTCGGAGTCGCTGCCGTGCTCAATGGATTTACTAATCTGGGGGCCTAGTACGAGTTCCGATAGCTTACAAAATTTTCAGTTTTTCTGGTACATTATGCTCGTTTTTAATATTTGTCACTGTATGTGCTGCAGTGAGATGTATGGATGGAAAATAGGAGTTAATCCGTTAACTATCTCGTACGAAACAATATGCTTTACTAGCCGAGTTGTGCGGTATTTTTATTCGCCATACATTTCACAGGTTTTCAATGGATTTCTATCTAGTCGCCAATGTGAACAAGTGAAGTCACTGTTACGAAACAGCGACGCGATGATGAAGATCCCTATGCAAACACATACTAGAAGCACAAGATCTTAGAACCAATAGGCTCAAAATTTTCTTAAGCCATCAGTACCTAGAGCTTTGTTTCTCATCTTGTAATTATATAGGGTGTTTGGTGCATCGTTTGCCAAATTGATTTGTCCAAAAGAAGAGGTTTTTGGCTACTTCTACAGATAAGCCATAAAACTCATTACTTGCCACACCAGTTTTTTTTGTTACACTTCCCTTTAAAGGGGAGGCCTTTGTTTCGCAATGGACATCTTTCGGCTGCTAATGATGAGCTGCGCCAGAGGGATTGTAATGTGATTACCATAGTGTTGATTCTCTAGACATACAGCAAATAAAATACGCGTAAAATGTACCAATTACTTTCTCCAAAGAGGCATTTTAACTAGACTAGATATTTACTAGTTACACAAATTTAGCGAATTAGTGGTTACTAAAAAGTTTTTTGGGCATATTTCATACCGTTAGAAAGGGGACAGACTAGAGAAGTTTTTAAAAGAATTCGAAAATCCAGATTGCTTTTTGTTTTTTTTTATATAACAACTAGCAATTTCCTGCGGCTTCGCCCGCAAAGGTTGTTTTTGAAAATTCGTGAAACACGTATTGATTTATTTTACTTGGAGAATCTTTTCAGTAAATTTCAAGTCAATCGAACCATACAATAAAAAGTTTCATATAAAAGAATTCACCCCATTTAACCCCTTTAGGAGTCGAATTTTCAAAAATCTTTTCTTAGTGGATGCATAAGTACGTCATAAGAAGAACCTACTGTCCAAATTTCAGCTTTCTAGGTCCAGCGGTTTGGCCTGTGCGTTGATGAATCAGTCAGTCAGGACAAGTAGTTTTATATGTATACTTAAGTAGATTTAGATTTGAATTTTAACTTTGTTTCTTTTTTCAGAAACTTTGTTTGGTATTTAAAAAAAAATTGATGTTACTACTTAGCAAGTAATGTTGTTTTTCATAGATCCATACAACTGTACATTTAAGAAATAAAATGAAATTTGAACACCATACCACAAACTAATATCTTTTATTAAAAGTTTTTTTTTTATTGAAGCTTAAATGCTAAATTCTGGAATTCTTCAAAATTAAAAATAAAACGGTTTAACAAAAATACTGGTGGGCAAGTAATGAGTTTTATGGCCTAAAGAAATAGCCAATGACCTCTTCTTTCGGCCAAATCAATTTGGCAAACGATGCACCAAAAACCCTGTATAAAATACAGCGGATATAAAGTAGGTTACCTACCTAATAATCGCCCTACTAAAACCTGTAAAGCTCCAAATGGTTCTTAGAGCTATATACCAATATAATACATATTATGCAATGCGTAATTATCTCTCTTAATATGGATTTTGCCACCAGGCTTCAAGAGCCATTATGCAAGTTTGGTGCAACTACCTGAACTCGGGTGGATTTGCTAAGATTTAGAACTTCGTTTTACCTTCTATGCACTTACATATAGGTAGTTCGTTAGTTTCTTTTTAAAAGCTTTTATTTAACTTGCAATGTATGTATGTATGTATTTTATAAATGTATCTATGTATGTATGTAATTTGTTCGGGTGGAATCTTGCAACTCAATTTTCACCCACTTCTACACGTTCAAATCGTTTGAAATTTTGCACATGTGTCAAGGACCCGTGACAATACAATAATATAGTATCATCGAGCTGATCTGATGATGGAGCTCGAAGGCAGATAAGAGAACCCTTGGATGGCTACTAGTAAACACATCGATTTTAGGCTCGTTTAATTTGTTTTAAAGAGTTCTATTCACATTGCTTAATAATGAGGACCTGATGATGGAATTGGAAGGTAGGTGACGGGACCCTGGAATGGTTACTAGTAAACACATCGAGTTTAGGCTCATTTAATTCGTTTTAAAGAGTTCTATTCACATTGCCTAACAATGAGGACCTGATGATGCAATTGGAAGGTAGGTGACGGGACCCTGGAATGGTTACTAGTAAAGACATTGAGTTTAGGCTCATTTTATTCGTCTTAAAGAGTTCTATTCACATTGCCTAATAACGAGGACCTGATGATGGAATTGGAAGGTAGGTGACAGGACCCTGGAATGGTTAGTAGTAACCACATCGAGATTAGGCTCATTTGATTCGTCTTAAAGCGTTCTATTAACTTTGCCTAATAACGAGGACCTGATGCTAGAATTGGAAGGTAGGTGACGGGACCCTGGAATGGTTACTAATAAACATATCGAGTTTAGGCTCATTTGATTCGTCTTAAAGAGTTATATTGTCTTTGCCTAATAACGAGGACCTGATGATGGAATGGTTACTAGTAAACACATCGAGTTTATACTCATTTAATTTGTTTTAAAGAGTTCTATTCACATTGCCTAATAATCAGGACCTGATGATGGAATTGGAAGGTAGGTGACGGGACCCTGGAATGGTTACTAGTAGGTAAACACGTCGAGTTTAGGCTCATTTAATTCGTCTTAAAGAGTTCTATTCATATTGCCTAACAATAAGGACCTGATGATGCAATTGGAAGGTAGATGACGGGACCCTGGAATGGTTAGCGAAAAAAAAACACTCACCATTTAATTAGGTCCAGGAAAACCTAAGAAGTAAAATAAATATCTAAAAAGTAAAAAAATAATTAAAATAAAAAACTTTTTAAAACAAGCTTTTATTTAAATGCGCTAAAAAGAATAAAATAAATTTTCGTTTAAAACTTTTAATATCAATTTATAACGTCATTACACAATGACGCTTGTAGCAAACTGATGACGTCCATGGCAGACGGAGCGATATTATTATGACCGATGATTGAAAGTCAGCCAACCCAAAATAAGTCACGGTTGGGTTCAACATTCAGAAGGTAGGTACATATTTTTTTTGTATGAGCAGTACTGTTGGCCGCAGATGGGCATGACAGCTTCACCGGGCACGAGGGCGAGCGCTTAAAGCACTCCAACCAGAAGAGTTGGGGGTAGCGACTAGCTCAAGGGCACCTCAGGGAGGCACGGCCTCGGCTTGTGAGTACGGAGAATGAGTTTATCATCGGTTCACAATGCGCCCCCACTGAGAAGAACCGGCAAGAAACTCAGCGGGGGATGCATGTCAAGGTCGCATGCGAAAGCCCCTTTTTGGCCTCGCCGCCAGCGAGACCGGTGTCTGTGTGTTGTTGTGTTTGCGACTCGTGACGTCGACGAACAAGTAAAGGTTTGATTTGCCTACATTACAGCTGTATTGCCGAATACGTTGCCAATATGTCTGGTCAAAACCATACAGAATATCGCCGTCCAATAACCTTAGCACTACCACTACGAGAATTTACGGTTTTCAGTGGAACTACTTAAGGTCGAATAGATTAACAGTCAGACGTTGAGCTTGAATGCGATGGTTAATATCTATGGATTTTAACAGCGTTAATCTCGACGAATCTCAAATTCCAGGCTAGCTCGACGTCCAGAACATCCACGATAGTTTACGTAAGAGAATAGCACGGGACATGGCAACTTTAAAAGCAAATTATTCTCTTTTAAATTGGTGTCTTCACCTCTCTGTCAATGTTCTACGGTAAATAATGAGTTCGAACAAACTGCGCATCATATACTTTGGGAGTGTGATCTCTGGCACAATGAGCGCAATGTTATGTGAATAGTTTGGAAATAACATCCGGAGTTGTATATTACTCGGACCTTGTGGCGACTACGGAAAATTTCCGTGCTTTCAAGCGTTTGTGCCATTATTGGAAACAAGTTTAATAGTAGAAATCTAAATATAGGTCCCTTCAAATCAAGTAACTTCCGTGGTGCCTTACAGATAGACTAACTAGTTGGTGCACCTGTAAGAATCTTTCGGTCTGAGGTTATATCGACCTGTGTGATTTTTACTTGTCTCCCGCTTAGCAAAGGAAGTAAGAGGAATTTTTAGCGGTGTGTAACTCAGGAGTGAGTGAGAAAAAAGATTTGTTACATTGGACAAATGCCAATCACTCCATATATCACCTCTTCTTCAAATATATCATTATATCTTTATATATCTTTAACTTTATGATTTATTTGAGATCTATTGGAGCATGAATGAGACGGTGGATTCATGAAATACGACGAGTGAGAGGGATAGGAAAGGCACGCGATCGTGTACCGTAGCGAGCGTATGACGCATGCGTCGGGATCGGGATAGGTGAATGATTGGATAGAACTGAGTGATCGGTGAAAGAGCGAAATATAAAATAATAGATATAATTTCTAAGCACGTTGTAATAAGGTGCATTTTGAGATGAAATGAAATCTCGACTTTAACTCCTCAAGCACGGCCGCTTATCGCGCGCACACGTCTTGTGAATGCCTAATTGTTTATGTATGTCGTCGGCGCGCCGTGATATCAAATTACAAACATTATATAAACACAACCACTTAACCGATTTGCGTTCTGTAAACAGAGTTCTACTGAGACTTAGCTATATGCAGTATATGCTTTTTTAGAGTTATAAATATCGATTTTTCAAAGGGAAAAAATAGGTGGTTTTTTTGGCAAAGCTGATTTTACCTATTTTTGATCTCGATTTTGAGGGTAGAATATTGACTCAGGCATTAAGAAAGATCCATTCTTTGCATCCAAACTCCTTTTCATACTAGTTTTGAACAAAAATCTGCCAAAAAATCAACATCAACATTTTTTTCAGCGGACGTTATTACGCGTTATGACGTCACAGCATTCAAAATTTTCGATTATTATATTGGATTTTATGAATTTATCTTCGAGTTATTATCGTTATGATGTAATTACGATGTATTTACAACAATTACATTACAAATAATAACGAAAATATACCAAAAGTAAACAAACAAGCCAAAAAATCACCCGTGCCCATTTCAGTTCGAAAATATCCAATATTTTGACAAAATACGCACTAACTACCCTCTACACAGCATTATTATTACGTTATAACAAATAAATAAAACAATACAACATCGGAACTTGTTGTTTTCTGTGCGTGTATTGCATATTTAAAGAAATAAATAATAATAATAACTTTGTAATGAACTGAATTATAAAGCTAGTATATTACCTAAATAAACTTAACAAATCCCATTGAAATTATATCTTTCGATCAACGGAAGAACTTCAGATATAAAGAGTTAATAGATTTATAATGAAATCGTATCTTCCGAGCAACTGATATATTGGTGATATAATGATATATAAGATTGATATATATCTCTTCCAGGAACGGATATATATATCACCTTTCATTTAAATGATTTATTTCCCGCATGTCTAGAATTTATATTTTTCTAACTCCTCCTTTAAACTTTTCTAATTAAAGGAGGCTGATATTTCTGGGCTAACCGCCGAATAAGATGAGTTATAGTTTAAAAAAATGGTTAATTTTTATGTAACAATGTGCATAAATATCAGCCTCCTAATCAATCTTAGGAACGAAAACAGGAAAAGAGGAAAAGGTAACAAATACAATAGAATCGATTATCGATTATAGATTATCGTAGATGTGTTCAAGCAAAATAATAAAATCTCTATTTTGAAGAATGCAGTTAGCATTATAATAAAATAAAAGCAAATTAATCTATCGAAATCAACGAAAATAAGTATACAATATAAAATCTATGAAATATAATGAGAAAAATCTATTTATTCCTGTAGTTTACATATCGAGTAATCAATTCGATTAATTCCGCATTTTTAGTCTGTTGAAATCATAGTGAAAAAATCCTAAATCTATGGTTGAAATCTGACCTTTACAACGTGACAGATCCCAACTCCATTTATCTATGAAATCACTCGTTCGTTTCGTATCGTTTTGTGCGTTTGCGTTTTGAGTGTCTTCTTAATTTGTTATACCTCAACCACTGCTTTTATTCCACGGACTGCTGATCTTGCTTAACTTGTACGACCCTCGCATTTACACCGGACACGACGAAGCATGCTTACCCGACTGACTGGGATTTGTTAACCGTCTGGTCGAATTTGGATTGTTGATATGGATCGATGTATAAATTGTGGAATAGATACTAGTCGCTGTAATACATTACTCCGACGTGCCTTAGATGATGAACGGGTACTTTCAGTGATTCGTCAATGGCTTGCACCACAACCTGTAAGATCTCACTCACCTCCGTCATATAATACCTATAAGCTTTGATACCAAATACCTACCTACCTACCAAAGAACTACCCATTGCATTATTGGCAAACGGACTGTAGGCTGCTGCGCCCATATAATGACAATCCTATGGGACCTTAGCTGGGCCTGATACCAAGACAATATAGTACCACCTGCCCAATTTTTTGATAAACTATTAATCATAATTGAAGATGAATAAAAAAGGTATATATAACACGTGTTTTTTATTTAAAACCATGAAAAATAAAAACTATTTACCTAAAAGCACAAAAACCCTGACTGCAAACAAAATAGATTTAAACTTAACGTATGTATGTATTTATTTGAAGTCGTCTATTTAAACCGTGGCTAAGAGGAAGTGGAAGGGGGCGGGCCATATATGCCGTAGACAGGACGAGAGATGGGCAAGAAAGATACTGGAGTGGAGACCGCGCACGGGTCACAGAAGCGTCGGCAGACCACTAGCCAGATGGTCTGATGGTCCAGTTATGGTAGCCGGACGAAGCTGAATGAGGAAAGCTCAAGACCGAGAAGGGTGGCATGCATTGGAGGAGGCTGTCACTCAGCACTGGGTGGCAACAGGCTGAAGAAAGAAGTCTATTTAGACCCTTATTAGATTTTTTTACTGTATGAGAGAACTTGTTGGTCCAGTGGTTGGTCACTCAGACCCAATAGGTCCTGGGTTCGCTTCCCACCTTAGGTCTGGGTGTTATTTATCTATATACCTACTTACTTGCTTTTTTTACTTGGTGGTAGGAACCGTCCAGGTAGGTACCACCGCAGTGTCAGATGTTCTGCCGCCAAGCACCAGTGTGTAGGCATTGTTGTGTTCCGACGTGAAGGGCACTGTAGCTGGTGAAATTACAGGACACAAAGACTTAATATCTAATGTCTTAAGGGTCTGCAACACGCTAGCGATTCTTCTGGTGTTGCTAGCGTCTATATGCTGCGGTGACTGCTTACCATCAGGCGGGATGCATGCTTGCTTGTCACCTTAGTGGTATAAAAAAAATAAGCATGTATTTGTGCACATCATGTATTGTATCACTTGTCTGGTTACCATTGTACAGGGTCTGTCTAGTCAGTAATCAGATGACCATGTGAATTATGTATATGTTGTCCCAGGATATTATTATTATACAGCCATGTCCCTTGCACAACTAAGAGCAATCTAACGACTTAGCATAAGTTAAACCGCTAAGCTTAGTAGGTAGTTCCAAAGAAATAAACATTGCGTATGTACGGTAGAAAAACATAACCTTCCTTCTGGCGCAGTTGAGTAAAAATCCCTTTATGGCCAATATCTGAAATATCCTACTATTGTATACAATGAAATACATATAAATATCCACAGCACATAAAAATCAGTTGATAAACTATAAGCTTTTCATATCATAACCTCACTTTTGCTTAGTGGCTTATAACTCTGTTCTCAGATTGTCCAATTCTTCAGAATTTTTAGAGATTGTCTGGTATTACGTTAGCTATAGTTTGACACCATTTTCATCTTTTTCGATGCATGAAACTGTGTAGCCCGAGAATGTATGCAACAAAGGAGATAGATACATCTCCTTTGTTGCGGGTTCCAAGACAATTAAGCGTTTTCCCCGGGAGTCGCCGAGGGTCAAACCTTGGTGTCTTCACTGGTGACCACTGTAGATCCTGGCTGACAGGTCACAGTGGTGGGCATGAGTGGTGGGGTTAGTCCCAATAAAAAAAAAGAGAATAACATAGCTGAGGTGCCATAGTTCAACACGTTTGCTGTCCGCAAAGCGTTACCTCTGACTCTGACACTATAAGGCCTCGTTTACGGAGACGTGGGGCGTCGCGCGTCGCGTGTGGCGTGGCGTCTCGCGGCGCGTCGGACTTTTTTATTGTTTACGTAGCGGCGGCGCGTGAAGCGGCACGTATCATCGCACGCGTAAACACAGACTTATAGCAATATATGATGCTGTTTATAGAGACGCGGGGCGGGAAGAGTGGCGGTGCCTGCCGCTGCGCTGCGGGTACCGCCGCGGGCAACGGCGGTGCAACTCACTTTTTAACATACAATTTTCTTCTAAAAAAGAAATCGATCATACCATACTCCATTGCGATAGGGACTACGTCTGTGTTGCACGATTACCAAATAGACAGGCAGAAGGTTCCGCCACAGGCATCGAATCATCGAAAATCGCCGCTGTGTGCGCCGCCGCGATGAACGCCGCGTGGGACGTGACGATGCCATCCGCGGGCTCCGCCGTAAAACACGCTCCATTTCAAGCAAACGCGTGTAAAATCGCTTCTCCATAAACGCACTCATCCAACGCCCTACATTTGAATTTGGTGCGGGCCGCGCAGCAATACTCGACGCACGACGCCCCGCGTCTCCGTAAATGAGGCCTGAGAGAGAGATGCGAGACACCACGCCACACGCGACGCACGAAGCTCCGCGCCTCTGTAAATGAGGCCTTAGCATCGATATAGATTTGGTGTCACGTTTCAAAAAGTGGTAGCGAGAAATAGCGCCCTTGTGTCGCTATTTCTTTACAAGCCACATCCTGACAAATTTATTTTTAGCGATAGTAGTGTCGCTACTGTCTATATGAAACTGTCAAATTACAAGTCATTATCATTATAAAATCGTTAGTTCACGTTTCCGCCACCAGCACAGATAAGTTTGCAACCTCCGCGACCACATTTTAGATGTTATTTTGTTCGTGAATGTTTATCTAGTTTAATATATATTATATCGATGGGCCTTAGAAATATTTGACAAGCGGCGATGCATATGGTTTGAGCAAGGTCTGAGAATCATTCACACAACAAATGGAAGAGGTCCGGAAAACAATAGACGAACGATAGTTTGTCAGCTGCCATCACTTTTTGTTTATCGCTTTTGGCCGCAGATTACCATAGCATGGCAGCTCCACTGAAAAATAGGACGAATGCATATAGCACTTCGACCTGAAAGGTAGGGGAGCAACAAGCTAAAGGCCACCTCAGGAAGGCTGTGCTCAGCGTGTGCTGTCGATTATGAGAGAACTGAGTCGAGCACAGGATCACAGAGCCGCTATTTCTTATATAAAATTTGAAACCTTATTCACCGCAGGCACACCGCCAATTAAATATTATTTGGCTGCAATCTTTTATAAGACAGTTGCCCTATCACAGTCGACACTCTAGTTTTGAGTGGGCGTTCCAATGCGCCTTCTCGTATCTCTATTTTTAACCCGTGACTAAAAACGGGGGGTGTTATAGGTTTTACGCATATGTCTGTCTTTATGTCTGTCTGTAGCATCGTAGTGCTCTAACGAGTGGACGAATTTGAATACGGTTCTTTTATAATTTAAAAGCTGGTTTAATTGAGATTGTCCTAAGCTATGTTTCATGAAAATCGGTTCGTTATCAGTAAAGTATATAATAGACATTTTCTATTTCCTTCATTCGTTCTAAAGAGCTGAAATTTAGGACACGTGTAAATCTGATGATACCAAAAGTTATGTGGTAACCTGCACCAGGGTCTGATGTGAAGTAAGAAGGTGGTCACAGGATCTCTACACCAATAAAGCTAGACCCATCGAATTTGGACACATTGTATAGGTTGCGACGAGTAGTTAGTAGAAAAATGGTGATCCTCCGATCATTTGACTCTTCTGATGAGGAAGCTGGAAGGTGGTAACAGGAACTCTGGATTCCTGTTTTGTCCGAAATTTGTCAGGAGTCATTTTAAGAGTTCGGTCTAATATGTCGGGGTTTATTATATTTTTTATATTTCCGCTTATTATGATTTGTTCAAGATACCGCCTTCTCTAGGCGCCTTTCATCAATTTTAGTGATTTATGGCCTTAAAAACCTCTTGTTATACATATTGAAAACTGTATTTTCAATATATTCTTGGTATGTTGAGACCAACGTAGTTTTAAATCATTCCACGTTTTAACTCTTGGGCTATGTGGCTAATATGGCTTATCTTTAACTCTACATCTATACTTATAATAAAACTGTAACAGGTCCAATTCTGTACATTGAAGATATTTTGAAAATTATATTTGGAGGGCATTCTATAACCGATACTGAGGCCGAAAATGTATTTCTTTTTTATTTTTGTCCGTCTGTCTGTCTGTCTGTATCACGGCTGCGCATCACGCCGAAACTACTGAATGGATTCAAATGAAACTTGGCATGATTTAAGATCTTACTACGAGGTCCTACCTCGTAGTAAGGATACATAGGATACTTTTTATCCCGTAATCTAGCACGGTTCTTTTGGGAGAGGGGATTAAAGTCAAAATGGGTACTTGATTATATATACAATTTTTGTCTATGATTTATTTTCTTTTCAGATTTATTTTCACGCCGAAACCATGTTCAGGACGTTCATCTGTGACTTACAAACGCTACAATAAATTGTGTTCACCAGTAACGACAAAGATTTGTAAAGTGAAACAATCAATAATAACATAAATAATAATATTATGGGACAATCCATACACGGAATAAGTTTCAACCTTGAAAAGGTAGATATTACGGGTGGACCGACAAGTTTATTCCGACTGCAAGTACTACGTAAACTTTAAGGGGCCTATTTTCGTTCTCATACATACTACGGCAGAATTAGATACAGGAAATACAAGCATAATAATATTGTTTTCACATCACCTGCTCGATAATATCACATTATATGTCATATAAAGATGACATAAAGTGCCTCATTATATCCCTATAGTCTAGCCGAGTAATAATGTTGTACTAAACTCCCTTGGGTAATAATGTGATTTGAATTTCGAACGTCAAACAAAAATTCCTCAACACTTTTACCACAGGTATATATTACCTACTACTCTAAGCAGAGAACTGCACGAAAAACAAAACATTTGATAATCGAACTGAGCGCGACGAGCACAACCCAGTGGTCGGCCACACTGCAGGCCTAGCGCGGTAGCGACGGCGGGCGCGAAATATCAAACATATGAAACCGCCGCTTGTGGCCACACTGAAGTGACTTAGGCCTAGCGTGACCAGCTTGAGCGAGTTAGCGGGCGTACTTTTCAAACGTTCCTATCCGCGCGTTCAGGCCACACTACGGGCCTAGTCAACAAGCGACCGATCGCACGGCTGGCGGGGGTATCAAACCATTTAGTCTTGTCGCTCGTATCAAGTATTTTTTTATAATTAAGTATCTTAAAATATATGTATAAAAAAGGTTTTTTTTAGACATTTGAAATTGAAAGTGTATATGTATATTGCTGATTTTCCATAATAAATAACATAAACTTTTTTGACTACAATTTCAATTCTTAATATTTTTTTTTTAAATCTCCATTTATTTAACTGTTTTTAGTTATTTCGTGCGCACCCAGCACACTATCTCTTGTGTTCAACGCCTCCCATCTCAGGATTGGCCTATCTAGTAAAAAATACAGAATCCTCATAAAAGGTTTTCGACACCTGCAATAAGTGTTATGGCTACAACAGCTCGCGCGTCACTGTGGCCACCCGACGCGCCCGCCGCCGCGCCCGCGCTAGGCTCAAGTCACCGCGCGTTCACTGTGGCCAACCACCCAGTGTTCTATTCTAGAAAATAAAATGAAATAGATGATAACGCGGCAAATCACTATGTTGATATTATTGACGGTCTCGTTGGTCTAGTGGTTAGACACCCTGGCCGCTACCCAATAGGTCATGTGTTCAATTCCCACCAAGTGTACGGGTGTTATTTAAATGTTTAATTAATATTAGTTATCTGGTTTCCATAGTACAGGCTCTGCCTAGGTTGGGATCAAATTACCGTGTGTGGATTGTCCCAAAATGTTGTTATTATTTTAATTCTAGCAATATTTGTATTTTATTACCTCGCAGTAGGTGTGAAAAGTAGTGTATTCACCTCGGGGATAAAGGTGCCTTTGTCTTGGGCGAGCTTAAATTATTTTATGTTTAATTTTACTCATTATTTTTTATTATTGTACATATATTTTTTATGGGTGTCAATTCCTGAAATAAAGTAATTATTATTATTAAATCCCTATTATTATACCCCTAAACTAAAATTCTATACTTACTCCCACGCTGCGCTCGGGAGTTGCTAGTATCCTTCGTTATGCTCGCGATTCAATTAAACGCCCGCGACATAAGACACTACTTTATCCCCTTGGTGCATAAACTACTATTATGATATATGCAACATTTATCTTCATAGTATGGTTCCTAAACAAAACAGTTGACTGTGGGAAACCCAGCAATAACCAAACCAGGGTAAATTACAAAAAGTCGTTTTCGATAAAAATATTTGTGGCAAGTGATCTGATTCTTTAATTTCAGACATTGCTCTCACTAGACATTTAAACACTACCTTTTCATCTTCCTTTTCTTATAATCAGAATACGAAGCAGAAATGAAAGGCGACCGATAGCCAACGTCCATTCAAATTAAACCATCCTAATCCAAATAAAATTACACGCCAAATTGATTTAAGCCCAGTACATATAACATATACATATATATTATTATGTAGGTGAGTCCAAATTGCGTATTTAAATAACCTATCTATCTATACAGAAACACGTATGTGCGAGTTTATAGAGCCTGCCAGAGCTAGTTCGCTCTCTGTATGGTGTATACTATGCGTGAGGGGAGGTCCGAGGGTGGCCAGAGAGGTGGAGGCCCCCCCTGGGTGGTGTTCAGGACGCGCCTTAGGGGCCACGTCCAGAGAAAGTAAAATATCCTGGTGTGGGGAGGCTAGTATTGTCAAGCGAATGTATAACTATAGGTTTAAACTATATATTGGGGGTCCATACTATAGCCTGTGGAGTACTTATTTACATACGTATATAAGTTTATCTATTATGCAGACATAGGAAATGGAACAGGTTGGGAAGGGACGCCGGGAAATTTGCTTCCATGTATTGGACGTGGATTCGTCCCAGTTGGTAATATTGATTTGAATTCACTGTGTAAAGTGTTCGTGATAAATATTGTGATGAGCGGGTATCGTACTTATCTTACCTTTTGGCCAGCCATTATTAAGCATAGGGCCTTTTCCACAAATGCAGAGGTTTATAGTTTTAAGGCTAATAAAAAGGAGTAGGTACTTTTTATTAGTTTATTGTTAAAAATTAATTGTAATATAATAGCAAAGAAACTTGTGCAGTAGCGAAGAAGATATCAAAATAAGATAATATTTACTTATCATTTTATATGAGACTTCTTTTTTTTTATATATCCAGGCACGTTACTTTAGCAAGTTCTATAGATTCTTGAAACTCTTATTTATTAATCGACTCCAAAAAATGAGGAGGTTCTATTCACCGTGGAGGTATGTTCACCGATTTCCTCGCTAACTGTTGACCGATCTCAAAAACAACTTTTTTCGGAATCTAATGTTGGGATCCCAGGGAAATCGAGGCCAACCCGCAAATTTTATAGGCACTTATTACGTGTTTCATATATTTATTGTATGAAAATAATACTCAAGAGAATAAAATAAAATACAAATTAAGTTTGCGTTCTTTTAGCACCAATTTCAATAATATTAAAATTATTTTATACTTTTTAGTGATATTGAAGTTGTTTATTTTTTAATATTTTATACCATACACACTCCAAACTACTTAAGAAAATGGGTAGATAATTATTATCTTTGTGTCCGATAATTTCACCAGCTACAGTGCCTTTCACACCGGAACACAGCAATGCTTACACACTGCTGCTTGGCGGCAGAATATCTGACACTGCAGTGGTACCTACCTGGATGGCTCCTTGCACAAGGAACCTACCACCTAGAACGTATGTACGTATATATTATATCGATACAGAAAACTCCACACAGAGTTCGATATTTCATTGAATTCATTCCTAGAAAAAAGTCGGTCAAGTGCAAGTCGGACTCGCATACCGGAATGTGTCGTACCTACCTTCTTTGGATGTCTTAAAAAATTGATATTCATCTAACATCAGATTGATAACAAAAACACAAAACTATTTGTTTGTTCTTTTTATGATTTCAAAAAAAACTGTACCTACTTATTTACCTACTATCTAAAAACATTATTTCACAAACTTCGAAGATATGGGAAGACTATATGACTCCTATATCTCCGAAGTTTACGGAACGGTATTTTTTTACTTTTTTAATTGTAATTCGATAACTACGTAACATAAATAAACTAAAAATCGGTTTAAAAAGTGAAATGTACTCTCACTTTTAAATGTTCATCTTTAATTTCAGCATCTTTAAAAAAGAGTAAAAAGAAATTTCATTTTTTTTCATATGTGATGAGGTAAGCACAGCAATATTTAGAACTGTTCCAAATTTCGACTCTATAACATTAGTAGTTGGTGAAATATATCGGTGTGACTGATACACGAAGTCGCACCATAAAGGTAGCTTTTACCTTATATGTTCAGAACCCTATCCTTTAAAAAAATATAATTAATTATCCATAAACAAGTGATGCCGTTGGTAGATTTTCAGTGGCTTCCAACGTCTATTTTCGTACTCTAATGTAATGTACGATCAAACGGAGGGACAGGTTAAATAGTGTTTTTACAGTACTTACTTTTGTATCCAATGCTGACATAAAACATCAACTACTGTAAAATATGTTATTTTATACAGTACTTAGGTAAAAATTTAATTATCGAATACATCTAAGACGTCTGCCATCCTACACTGATAAATCCTTTTTCATTTCATTTCATTTATGTATTTGCGTTTTATACATACAGTCTTAAGCTAAAGGTTAAGTTACCTAAAACTATACTAATATGTACATACCCTGGCAGGGTGTCGCAAAGAGGGAGTACAATAATTATATGAAAAGTTACAAGTTACATTTATCTTCCATAAATTCTTTTATATTATAATAACATTATTCCAATAAAAATAATTTAATCTTCGATTTAAAGGCGCTATCTGTGTTTAAATCCCTTATTGCGTTAGGTATCTTATTATAAATTTGGATGCTGCGGTACTGTGGACTGTTTCGAAACATTTCTAATCTTGGTCTTGGTAGGGTTAATTTATTTTTACGTCTTACATTTGTATCAAATTCGAATAAGCTTAAATGTTTCCTGACGAATAAGGCTACTTCCAAAATATACATTGAAGGCAAGGTGAGATGTTTTTCTTTTATGAAGTGAGGTCTACAACTATTTCTTGGTTTTATATTATATATAATTCGGATGCATTTTTTCTGGGCGATGAATAGATCTATTGCATCTGTACTATGTCCCCACATGATGACTCCATAGCGGAGCCATGCGTAGGCGTAGGCGTAGTAAGCAGATAGAGCGCATTTAGTGTTTGTATTAGTTTTAAGTACATACAGGGCATAGGCAAATTGTGATAATTTTGATTTAATTTTTTCTACATGCTTTTTCCAATTTAAATGCGTATCCAATGTTAGTCCTAAAAGATTAAATTCATTGACTTCCTCAATACCAATAGTTGTGGTTAATGGTTTTAAGTTTATGTTTTGCTTTTGATATGGTTTAAATTGGATCATTTTGGTTTTTTTCATATTCACTTCCAAGTTGTGGTAATGAAGCCAGGTTCTTACGATTTTGAAGGTTTTTATTATGTGGGAATCATCTAAGTTGGTTGTAGGGCTTTTGAAGAGTATAGAGACGTCATCGGCGAAGAGCACACATAGTTGTTCACATATTTTAGGCAGGTCATTTATGTACACGAGAAATAGAATACATCCTATTACACTTCCTTGGGTGTCAGAACGTACGTTTTCCATTTCACTGGTCCTCACATTTAAGTGTTCAATCTGCACACATTGTTGCCTATCAAGCAAATACGACTTTAGCCACTCGTGCGCATCTCCCCTGATGCCGACTCCATATAATTTGGTTAGTAGAGTAGCATGTGATACCATATCGTAGGCTTTACTCATATCGAGCAGAAGGCCGATCGCGTAGTTTTTATTATTTATGTAGGTAAGGATTTCTTGAATGTACTTATATATTGCTAGTGTTGTTGAGTGGTTTTTTTCGAAAACCAAATTGATTTGGGTTCAGTATTTTGTATTTTTCCAGAAAGTTACAGATACTACACACATCAAAAGTGTCTAGGGATCAAGCATTTTTAAGCGGATTTCTTGAGATTGAGATGTGGCTTTGTAATAAATTTATGATTTTATAAATTTATATGGATCCTTTTTGGTGCATTTCATAATTTGAATCAGGAACTGTGAATCAAATTCGAGTAAAAGATGAAAATCAGCTGTCAATATTTTCCCTATAAAAACATACAACGCATTGAAGACATTATTAGTGCTACTGTTTCCCTACTACTGATTAAAACCAACGTTATTATGGAGCGGCGACGTCATTTAAGCAGGGAAGAAATGCTCAGAGCCGTGGGAATGATAGAAGCTGGTTCCCGGCAACGTACTGTGGCTTTAGCTCTGAATACAAGTCAGAGTGTTATCAGTCGACTTTGGACACGTTACCGAAGCACTGGTACCGTGGCTGAGCGCCATGGAGGACGGTATCGCTGCACCACACGGAGACAAGACCGATATATTCAAATCTTAACTCGAAGAGCTCCAACAATAACTGCCATGATGTTAGCCGTGAGGCTTCATCACTCTTCAGGGAACTTAATTAGCGACCAAACAGTCAGAAACCGCTTGCATGAAGTGAACCTTCATTCCCGAAGACCGCTACGGGTACCACCTATAGCAATGCACAATCGTAGGATTCGATATCAATGGGCTCTTGAACACAGAAATTGGGCAGAAGAACAATGGCGTTTCGTGTGCTTTTCTGATGAGTCTCGTTTTGGTATGAGACCGGATACAAGACGTATACGACACTGGAGAACCCCTGGACGCCAACAGCGATTAAAATCCTGCCAGGAAGTCCATCCTTATAGTGGTGGAACCATCATGGTATGGGCGGGTATTTGGATCGGCGGAAGAACTGAGTTGATTTGGATCAGAGGCAACCTCAACGCTCAAATTTATGCTGAGACGATTGTATCAGACGTCATCGTTCCTCTACAAGTGCAAATCGGTCCCTTATTTCAGTTAATGCATGATAATGCACGACCGCACACCGCAAGAGTTGTAAGACAGACTCTCGCCGCAGCTAACATCAATGTCCTGCCCTGGCCTGCTCAGTCGCCAGACTTGAACCCGATTGAGCATGCATGGGATATGCTACAGAGAAGAGCTCTGCCGAATATGGAGGGTATCCAGTCGCAAGAAGACCTTTTTTTGTTGTTGCAACGAACATGGGCGGCCATTCCACAGCGTGATTTGGATGAACTCATTTTGAGTATGCCAAACCGATGTTCTTGTGTTGTTAGTGTTCGCGGTAGAAACACGGATTATTAATTGTTTAAGTTACCCAATAAAATTTTAAAGAAAACTGTTATTTCAGTCTTTTTTTCGAACTTTTGTGTTAGTGGTTCAAATGTCAAAAATCCCTTTATTAGGAAAATGGCAAATTTCTTTATTAATGCAAAGGTGACTTGGTTTATCGTTACTGTGACAAACGAAAACACTTTATTTGATGAATCCTTAAAGAAAATTTTAATTAATATCAATCAGGAGAAAAGTTATTGCAAAAATATATGTTGATCCCTAGACACTTTTGATGTGTGTACTTGTCATTGCTTTTTCAAATATTTTAGATATAGCCGGTAGTAATGCTATTGGTCGATACTGGCTGGGATCGCCTGCTTTGCCTCCTTTTTTTAAGATGGGTTTAATTATGGCTATTTTTAATTTAGATGGGAATGTTTTTTCAGCGAATGATTGGTTTATTAGGCGCGTTAAGGGAGGAATTAATTCGCTTGCACAGGCTTTTAGTAATGTACATGGTATATCATCAATTCCGCAACTACGTTTGTTTGGTAAGGATTTAATAATACTGTTTAGTTCTTTTTCGGTGACCGGTTTTAGAAACATTGAGTTGATGTTTGGAGAGAGAACTGAATGAACCTTTAAAGTTTATAAATTTTAATAGAACTGAATTAAAAGATTTTCTTTCTAGATCTAATTTAAGAAGACGCCGTGCCATAATAGTGGAAATGTGTGGTTAAAAGAGTTGCAATTAACTTTAATTTATAAAATTAGGTACCTTTTTGTACAGGTGAATTTTTGAAGTGGGCTTGGATGGCCAAATCTAAAACTTTATGGAATAGCGAAAGTACCCAAAGAAGTTACGGGCCCGATTTTGATGAAAACTAAAATTGTGTCATTGGATTTTTGAAAATATATTCCTAGCCAAGAATCGAACCGGTTGATGTTGAAAAAAAAGTCACCACCAATTACACCATACGAAAGTGTCGCTAGTAAGGATCTAATTTGGGGAATATGGCAAATTATAGGAAAAGCTTTAATAATTAATAAAAACTCATATCTTTTAGCCAATGTCCTAGATTCCTTACATTACCACCACCCGTAATATACCTACCTTGTTTGATTATGATGTTTTTTTAACACAAATTCGTCGAGTGAAGTCTGTTTCACAACATTTCATTGAATACAACATGCTTTTTTTATCGTAAGTAAATTAAAAATCATTTGAACAGCTAAAATTTGAACTTTATATTAGTGACTAGCCGACCCACGCAGCTCCGCCTGCGCTATTTTTACGTTAACTAAGCTTTTAATAACAGACATTCGCATCGAATACATAACCTCCTTTTTTATAGTCGGTTAAAAACTGGGACCCACTTTTTACTTGCTCTCCGAAGCACGGACCCGTTTAGTTCAAATGGCGTTAAACGGTCACCCATCTATTTAATGACCTTACCTAACGTTGCTTAACCCGATCGATTACAAAACCTTGATAACAACTCTCTATGAGTGTTCCCTTACTAATATTTATTATATTATAAAGAAAAATTGATAAAATCTGACCAAGCGTATAACCAAGTACCCGTTTTGACTTTAATCCCCTCTCCCAAAAGAACCGTGCTAGATTACGGGATAAAAAGTATCCTATGTCCTACCTCGTAGTAAGATCTCAAATCATGCTAAGTTTCATTTGAATCCCTTCAGTAGTTTCGGCGTGATGCTCAGCCGTGATACAGACAGACAGACAGACAGACAGACAGACAGACAGACAGACAAAAATTAAAAAAATTACATTTTCTGCCTCAGTATCGGTTATAGAATGCCCTCCAAATATAATTTTCAAAATATCTTCAATGTACAGAATTGGACCTGTTACAGTTTTATTATAAGTATAGATTTATTCGATGTCTCGTTATTGTTGTTACTATTGTTTCGTACATTGTTACCTTAACTGGTACTTGGATCTTGAATTCAGTGATTCAAAGATGGATTTAATTCGATTTTATGGAGTGGGACTCGCGTGGTTGTATGGTTAAGATAATAGGCATACCCACCTAACTACTAGACGGGCCCGTTGATCTATTGATTAGACACCCTGGCTGCTACCCGATGGGTCGTGGATTCGGTTCCCACCATAGTTTGCAATCCGATGACAGTGTGTGGACTATCCCAAGATATTATAATATTATTATTACCCAAGGCAACGAAAAAAATAATTGTATTTTATTTAAAAAGAGCATTTTCCTATTAGCGACACTATCGGATGGTGTAATAATACAGGCTGTGTTTTTTTGATCAAAACCATCGGGTTCGATACCTGGCTAGGAATATTAATTTTTCAAAAATCCGATGATGCAGTTTTAGTTTTCATCCAAATCGAGCTCGTAACTCGTTTGGGTAGTTTTGCTATTCCTTATAGATTCGTATTTGGCCATACAAACCTACTTGAAAAATTAACCTGTATAATGTAGCCACCCTAGATCTGTGGTCTACCAACATCTTTTCAAGCAGTATTAATTTAATTTTAACTGCGCAAGAGAAAGGGACGGTTGTATAAACTGTGTATCTGCTGCGTCGCTTTGATACATATGGACTTAACCCGTTCAATAAATTCATTTAATTTAGAAAAAAATTACAACCCACAGCGCATAAGCGGTAGTACGTCCTAAATTGTGCGGGTTTTCGTGCACGCGTGGGAGAGCTACTTGTAGGCCATACTTTGTGGAGAGAACCCACACTCACAATTAACCGTGTCACTATATCCTCACTTGACTAGGTTCTCTTTGCATCAGCCGACTGTTCGTTGCCCAAGGTCCTAATTCCCTAATTTCGAAAAAACCACACACATTATGACAGAAATATGGCTAATTTATGTGCTGTGTTTCCAATCTCACTATGATGGATTGACTGGATGATTCTACAGTTTATTTTCATAATATATTTTGTATATTTTATTGATGCATAAAATATACCCATAAAATAAACATAACCCAAAGCTGGCTCTATATATAGCCTATTATTTTCCTAATATATATATATTTTTTTTCTTCAAAAAAGGTGATAACATCTTACTGAAGAATTATAGACCTATCTCACTCCTGAGCCACGTGTATAAGTTGTTTTCGAGAGTCATTACGAACCGTCTCGAACGCAGGTTTGATGACTTCCAGCCTCCCGAACAAGCCGGGTTCCGAAAAGGCTTTAGCACCGTAGACCACATACATACGCTCCGCCAGATTATATAGAAAACCGAGGAGTATAATCGGCCATTGTGTCTAGCGTTTGTGGACTACAAAAAAGCCTTTGATTCAATCGAGACCTGGGCGGTATTGCAGTCCCTCCAGCGATGCCACATTGACTATAGGTAAGTATATCGAAGTGTTGAAGTGTTTGTACAGCAACACCTCCATGTCGATCCGACTACAGGACGAGAGTACTAAACCAATCCGATTGCAGAAAGGCGTGAGACAGGGAGACGTCATTTCTCCGAAACTGTTTACAAACGCATTGGAGGACGTTTTCAAGCTCTTGGACTGGTACGGATTCGGCATCAACATCAATGGCGAATAAATTACTTACCTTCGTTTTGCCGATGATATAGTCATTATGGCAGAGTCACTGGAGGACCTCAATACGATGCTCAGCGACCTCAGTATCGTTTCCCAACAGGTGGGTCTTAAAATGAACATGGACATGACTAAAATCATGTCTAATATCCATGTTCCACCCGTACCGGTAGTCGTTGGGAACGATACACTCGAAGTTGTTGATCACTATGTTTACCTTGGACAGATTGTCCAGTTAGGTCGGTCCAACTTCGACAAAGAGGTCGCCCGAAGATTCCAACTCGGATGGGCAGCGTTCGGGAAACTACGTGACATCTTCTCATCTGAAATTCCGCAGTGCCTGAAGACAAAGGTTTTAACCAGTGTGTGTTGCCAGTGATGATATATGGTACTGAGATGTGGTCTCTAACAGCTGGCCTTTTAGAGTCACACAACGAGCTATGGAGAGAGCTATGCTCGGAGTTTCATTGCGTGACAGAATCCGCAATTCGGAGATTTGCCGAAGAACCAACGTCACCGACATATCACTCAGAATCTGCAAGTTGAAGTGGCAATGGGCAGGCCACATTGCTCGAAGAGCCGACAACCGTTGGAGAAGAAAGGTTCTCGAGTGGCGACCACGAACCGGAAGACGCAGCGTAGGTAGGCCTCCCACCACCACCCAGGTGGACAGACGACATTGTGCGCGTCACTGGTAACCGGTGGATGCAAATAGCCAATTGTTGGTCATTGTGGCGTTCGAAGGGGGAGCCCTATGTTCAGCAGTGGACGTCTTCCGGCTGGTGATGATGATGATGATGATGATGATGATATTTTAATCACTTAGAACTTTTCTTAGATCGACTTTTTACTCTAAGCTTGTTCCAGCTATTATTATATTACTTTTATTATACTTTTTTTAATTCAGCAATAGTAGTAGGTAGTACTTATTTCATTTCACTGAATCTCTAACTATAATCTGAAAGTTAATTATAGATAGATAGATGCAATAGATTCTGATCAACAGGCATTGCAACTTTCATAGCATTAGTAAAAAAAAGGATAATTAAAACCTCGTAAAAATAGCGAGGGTTAGTACTTGTGAGCCGAAGTGGTCGGCGAAAGGGATCGTAAAAGACGAACGGTATAGGCTGGTACAAAACTTTTTATAGACCTTAACAGAACGTGATAAAGTCTATTTTCTTTTACGTAAGTTATTAACTTTTCTTCGGAAAAAAGGATTGTGTTTGAAATGTGTGAATTGGTACAATAAAGCTACAATGATATTATTAATATCAAACGATACAAATAATTATTTGTTTGAAGTTACCTCAATTTAAACATCTGATAAAATAGTTAGAATAGATATAAGTAAGTAGATATTGTTTGTTTGACTTACAATTTATTGTATTTAACTAATTTTCAAAACATAATAATACCTACTTAGGTACGAGTATTTCTTAAATCTACTTACTACTTTTAGTTAAGTGTCTTCGGTAAACAAGTTTAGTCAAATACAAAAATTAGTTATCTTGGCCGCTACCCTGCGCGCTGGGTCTGGGTTCGATTCCCACCAACACAAACATTTGTATGCACTGTGCATGAACAGGACTGTTCTTCCCAGAAACATGTTTGTCATTTATTTATATAATATATTTACGTAATTACAAAAAAAAAACTATACACGACTTACTTTTTGCGTTATGCCTAGTTCAGAACTTCTTGTTATATTGCGTCAGATAGAATCCTTTCCATGGTTTGTATAATAGCATTTATCCATTGTCTTGTAATATTGTTAAATCTCATAAAGTTTACATAAGAACATTCGGATATCTTATATGTGACATAAATTTTCTCATATTATATATAGGACGGAAGTCGTGGGGATAACGGAGAATTTAATTAAGTCCGATCGAGTCTTTGCTATGGAAGGCTTAACATGTTGCGGGTAGCTCAGGAATCGCATGGAAATGCGTCGCACCGTCGAGGCGCTGCCGTCCGGAACCTACAGCCGCAGTAGCCTACATCGGGAGGAATGGAAAATATATATCAAGCCGAGCGAAAAGTCCACTACACTCCCCTAGGGTGGCGGGGCCCGGACGTGCGTTCGATTCAAACGAGCCGTGGCGGCCGCCCCCACGCGCGCTCCGACCGAACCTGGCCGAGCTGCCACCGGAGCCGCGAGCCGAGCGCTGCACGCGAGACGTCATCGTGACCGCGCATTGCATCGAGTCGTATCGCATCGCGCACCTATTACCTATCACATAAGGAACCCCCGTCCGTCCGACTACCCACCGACTCTGCTCCGACCTCACTACAAAGATCGTTTTCCAGACGTAATTTCTGATTTTAACTTTCGCCTCGAAAAACTGTCGAGGAAAATAAATATGCTTAAACCCGACCCCGGAGCGGCGCTAAAATGAGGAAAAATATTAAAAATTAAGAAAATATTTGTTTTACAGTTATGTAAACATCTCTAATTACGACCTGTTCAAATTATTTTTTTTTCTTTGCAGCGTGCGAGGGGCGAGCTCTAATTAACATCTATTACAGGTATTTCGGGAACAGAGAGTATCATTTGGTGAGGGTGCTGAGTACACTCAATTAAACGAGGCCGGTCCCCGCCTCCGCGGTGCGCCGCGCGCTCGCCGGCGACCTAGCACGGACGATATCTCGCCTCTTGGAAATGGAACTGAATAAGTTGGCGGTTTTAATTTTAGAATTGAAAGTCGGATGGGGTCGCGTTATCGGGTGTAGTCGGGCGGTCAACGCTAGTGCACCGTGCGACGGGCGGCGGCGCGGCGGGCGGTCGCATGCGGAGGCCGTGCGGAGACCGTGCGGCGAGCATGCGGTGCCGCGCGGCAGCGTCGTGCTAGCTGCCGAAGTGCCGATAGCTGGCGCACGTAAGGCCGGCCATCCGACACACTGGGCCGCCTCCCCGTGGTCACCCGTTCGGAACGGCTCGCCCGCCACCCGTGTTCCGCCCGCCACCCTCTTTAAAAGCCACTGGCGAGCTTCAAGAGAAAGTGCCGCGTGTGTACTCTCACATGCGTAGAACCATCTTTGGCGAGGGCCGGCGAGGCGTCCTCGGATTATGGGGGCGCCTCCTCCTCCCCGTATGCGTAAGTGCGTTCACACAAAGCCTTCCTACATACATTTGCATAGTGACATTGTACGGTAATAATGTATGTGACCACTCGGCTCGCCCCACGGCGACATCTTTCAATAGATCGCCTCGCCGCTTTCTGTGCCTCCCGACGCCTCCCGACACGCCACTCGCCCACACCAGCTCCCACTTTCTAATTAAAATACATCTACACTGTAAACGTTTTAAATTATTTAAAGACACACACGTTTTATACAAAGAATGTCGATGTGGCCATGGAAGAGTTTCGAGTAGCAAAATAATATAAACTATAGGTATTTGTAACATAATACTTACCAAAATCAAAGAATAAAGATATTTAGTGCTTAAACTTTGATAAAAATGAAAAAAATCGAAAAGTAAAAACATTTAGATAGAATAATTTTCCCACAAATAAATTTCGAATAGTCAAAACTTAGTTTTGATAACGATAACTTATATATAGATATACCACGTAATAAATAAAAATAATAACAATATCGAAAAGTAGGCAACATTATTTATCAGTGGAACGAAAACCAACAATAAATATTAAGAATCCTGTCTCACTCAAAGTAGCTTTATTACTAAGCGTTCAATGGCCTGCCTTCACGCAGATGATACTAACTTTACCTACGGTAGCTAGCTAGAGGCTCCCGATATATTTGATCAGAAGAAATTGAATGTATAATTTTGATTTACATATGTGGCTAGATACACATGTGCGTATAAGAGGATTTCTTGAAGTTTCGTCGATATACCGGTAGGGTGGGCCGGGGAGGCTCGGACGCGCGCTCACACACTACGCTAGTGTGCGTATGTCTCGGACATGCACGTTACGCAGATTTCTCTAACGATTTTCCCGGAGTGTGAAATGTAAAATAAGGGGTTAGACGTGGCTGAGCTCGGGCCGGCCCCGCGCGCCCGCTCCCACCCCCGCCGCTCGCCAAATTGATGACCAGCCACCCACAGGGCGATCTGTTCAAATTTAACACATATCGTATTTAAAAGTAAAACGGTTCGAAGCCTTATCCTTTCTCATTAATATTCCCGTGCAAATTGTTAGAAATTTTTGCCCGGAGTTGTTTTTATTTTTTGAGTTTTCTTCGAACTTTGTACTTCCAAAGTAGAGAATCCTGGTGTTAATTGCAATGGGGATCCGCCAAACAGTATACCTACATACTTGACTAGCTACGTAATCTTTATATTTAATTGCAAGTCACATTTTTACCCATTTTATCATCTTGGCATGCACCTACTTAGTATTATGATAATAAAATTAACCTTTAGGTATTACCGCAGCAACTGAAAGAAAACCAATGAAAATATTTGCATAGATAGACAATATTATGTAATAAGTACTATCATGTAATAAAATTGCAAATAATATCAAAGGTAAATAACAACAAAGTGGAGAACTAATAAATAAATATATCTAAATGTACAAATCCCATGAAGTAAAACCTGAAAACCTAGAATTTAATTAAATTTCAAATTTTTGATAACTATAGTACAAATTTCCTCTGTGGTAATCACATCTTTATATGATTAATAACGATCCAATTTTATAATATACATAGATATATAATAAGTATTGTTTGGATAATAAACAATTACATCATTTAAGTTGTAACCAAAGAATTTTAATTAAAATATTTGTTCCCTAAATCTTTTTTACCTTCTTCTTCTTCTTGCTTCGGGCTTCTATCCCATTTTATTTGGGATCAGCCCTCCAGCGAGGCTTCGCAACCATATAAGAAAGGGGTCTTACAGCTCGCTTACAAACATTCCTTTTCATTTTTATAGGCCTACGGAAATTACATGACACGCCAGTTACTTAAGCACCTAAAATGAAATTAAAGTAATAATTATGATAAGAATTTATTCTACTTATGGTTGAAAAAGTTAAAGAAGTTATAAAAGTCACTCAGTTACATTCAGAACCATCTTCGAAATACCAATTTTCAATAGAAAAATATAAGATACGCTTTTTTTTAACTATTAAGAGAGCAAGGCAAGCAACATCTCTGAACCCCAGAAATTTAACCAGCTAAAATTCTTCTCATTGGAACAGAGCAATGTTTAAAGATAGCTGCTAGAGCAGATTACTTACTAATTGCTGCTAAGAAATCAGGTAAGTAGTTCGTTAGGACGGAAGACGGACATGGCAAAGAAAGACAGTACGCAGGATATACTTTATACTTTCATATCAGACTCATGGATAATTTTTATACTAAGACAGTCGAGATTGTGATTAGTAAACCCGTTTTATTAAACGGAATTAAGCGTCAGAAATTACTAAAATTTTTGTTTTTGTGATATATGTGATAGCAATTTCCTAGCTTCTGCGTAAGTAATTCTGACATAGATTAAAACACAAAAATAGGCGCGGTACAAATACGAGATATTCGAACAGACTAAAATAACAGTGGTTGTCCAAAATGTTCAGAAACCGGTTTCACCGGCCACACTACCCCTGCATAACTGTATTTATCGTTTTTTAAGCGTCTCGCTGCATTCCGATGCACCCCTATCATCCCCTTCCCGATGCGTGCTCCGCTGTTGTGAATCTAGTGTTAATTTTAGATTTCATTTCTAACCTTTTCAAAAAATCGTATTACGAAAGACATCGGGCACTTTTAATTCCCTGCAGTCGGTAATTATTATTATGATTAAAAATCTCAATAACGCAAAGACGAATTCAAGTTGTGTATAGTTAACAGCTACATTTAAGAAGCAATTATTAATTTTAATATTAACTTTCACCCGTAAACACTATTTAAGTACTTACATATAATGTTTCTGTCGAATCGTAGATAACACTGAGAATGATAGTAATTGAAAACAATGTCATGTTCGAATTTACTATTTCATTTTACATGGATCCCTAGCTAATTAAGTACTATTTAATTACTTACTGATCCATTCATTATTTATATTCGAATGAATGAGAGAATTCTCTTAAATGTTATCGTATAGATTGTATTAAAGTTGAATCAAAACAAATAAAAAATGCCCTAAGTCAGTCGTGCCCTCAATGTTAAATCTATGAACAGTTTTTTTTTTATTCAACATAAGCTAGTGCTTGACTGCAGACCCACCTGATGGAAAGTGGTGACGCAATCGAAGATGGTTAAGCGCAATAGCTTATTAAAAGCCTATTCACTCTAGCCTTGAAGACACCCACATTATAATCGGGCGGGAAAACCGACGCAGACAAACTGTTCCAATCCTTAGCTGTCCTCAATATAAACGAAGAGGCAAATCGTTTAGTCCGGACTGAAGGCATTTTCACCACGTAAGGGTGGATCCGATAATTATAGCGTTATTTTCTACCAGTAGCAACAATAACTACTATAACAGGGTGCATAAGTTTAGCTGGCGCATCCAGGATAACAAGTTATATACATAAGTTAAAAAAACCTTGCTTATTAAGCAATCTTTACATCTCGATATAAAATAACCGAAAATATTAATAGTATTACTTGATAGCTCAAGTGCGAACGAATAAGTCATATATGATAGGTTATGGCACATCGGAAGAAGTATAAAATCGCAGCCAAATAATGCCACCTTCTAGTGGCATTGTATAGGTACGTATCCTATGGCAATTGTATCAGTGCTTTATCCTACAATGACTTTCTTTTGTTTATCCCTTTTAATTTCTTCACACTGATACCTTTACTCAATATTGCTATGTGCTAGGTCCCCTGGGCAACAGATGACGTAGGCAGCTACCACCGTAGTATCAGATATTTTACTATCATAGTAGCCTCACAGCCGTATTCGGCTACAGCGACTGCTTCAGACGCTCCAGTTATTTGGGAGAGCTATTGTGTTTCAGCTCTCTGGTGTGCTCTCAGGTGACTGGCAGACCCTATCTTTGCACTAAACGTGCGCCCGCAGAGAGCGCACGTCAGCACACCATTTAAATAATTATAATTTATGGCTGCTGGTGGCCGGGACTTAAGATCATCTCTTTTCTTGTCCAAATTAGACTTTCGCTCTAGTTCAAATTCGTAAACTTTCTTTTGAACGAGGTTCCGCCACTCAGAGCGCTGTGATGCCAAACACTCCCACTGTGAGGGCTCAATTTTGCAGTTTCTCAAGTGCTTTTTCAGAACGTCCTTATACCTTAAATACTGGCCACCGCGTTTCCGCTTACCGTACTGGAGTTCTGAAAAGAAGATACGCTTCGCCACTCGGTCCTCCGACATCCGCGACACATGTCGGTGTGTATGTAAACTTTGCAGCTGGTGAAATTACCTGGCTCTAAACTTAAAAAAAAAAGAAAAAACTTGAAAACAGTTTTTCGGGTGACGAGCGGAAAACCTGTGCAGCTGTCTATAGACAGGTATTTAACATCAAGTGAACATCTTGTCTCATCAAAATATTTTAAGGTAAGGCGAATAAGCAAATATAAATTCATAATCAATTTATCATCATAATTAGCCTACCTTAGTCCACTGTTGGATATAGGCCTCCCCCAAAGCAGGAACTTGAGGCATTGGTGTGCTAAGTGCTCGTAGTTACATAACACCTAAATGTATTTAAGCCACGTGTAAATAATCAATTGGGAACATCATAGGGATAAGTAAAATTCCATTGGTTAAATGTACCAATTAAACTCATACGCAAAATATTTGACACAAAATACACTATTGTTGTTTCCTTAAAATTGCGAGAGAAATCCGAACACCCAACGTAGTCAGGCGCATCATTGTTTTCTCAGTGTGACTGTGTGCGCGCGAGTTAGATTTTTTGTGCCATAAACGCATCCGTACATCTGTGTGCGTGTGGCATTTCTAAGAAAACTCACCATAAGATTCGTGGCCGTTGCATTTGTGTGCGTGCAACGTGAATTTTACACCTGTTATGTATGGCGATGTGTTGGTGTATTTTTTCTCGAGAGGGGGTGAATGCGATGTTGCTAGCTGCATTTTTTTGGTGCACTGATGTAAAATTGACAACGTCGCGCAATTTGAATGCACCACTCAGTTCTTTTCCTTGCTTTTGAAAGTTTTGAATTAAGATAGATAAATTATTTGACGTGTGGTGTACATAAATAGAAAGACGCGCCAGGCTGGATCTGTTTCTCTAGATAAGGCTAAGGATCAAAAGATAAGGCAAATTAGCATTAGGCAGGGCACTGCCTTTAATTAAGGTTGGAGTGCTATAATCGCTCGACTCCTTTGGCAAAGCTGTAATGGCCATCTGCAGCCAACATCGTCTATCATTCCCAAAAAAAGGCTCGCACTAGGTCGACTGACGACAGCATGCGAGCCGCAGGCAACCGGGTGGATGCAAATAGCCAATTGTGTTTCATTGTAGCGTTCTAAGAGGGAGGACTATGATCAGGAGCCGTCGTTTTATTTATATTAAAAAAAAATAGGATCTTATTTTAACACTTTTTAGTAACAAGATATCAGCAGTACCTACCTATGTATGCTGTATGAAATCAGTTAATATTAAATTTGTACAAAATAGCTGTGTCTACCCTTTCTGGGAAATTGGTCGTGAAGTCAATAAATGACAAGCAAAATGCTAGTCGTGATTTATAAGATTTTAACTATCAGAATGCTTGCGAAACTATCATACAACTCGAACGGCTACGTTAGAGTAACTTGCTGCAAACAGAAATAGTCTATATATTTTAAGCTACTACACCAATTTCAATAAAATTTATACACTCCTTTGCAAAAAAAACGGGCACCTTACAGTCATTGGCTTTTCTATGGATAATACTAATATTTTTAGTATTTCATTAGCTTAGATGCAGCAGACGAGAGATTATGCTGCCCAAGTCACATATTTAAAGATAAAAAATCATTTTTAAAAAAAATTGAACCGACTTCAATATCACTGAAAAGTATAAAATAATTTAAATATTATTGAAGTTGGTGTTAGCGTACCTGCTGTGTATATTTGGCACCAACTTCAATAATATTTAAATTATTTTATACTTTTCAGTGATATTGAAGTCGGTTCAATTTTTTTTTAAAAAGATTTTAATTTAAACTTTTTAGTGATATTTTCATATATAAAGATTGAACCATCGAAAACCGTAAAATTATCTAGGTAGGTTATGATCACATTATCGTCTACATAGTTTTACATAATTCATGTTTCTTCAGAAAAAAATATCCGGTCGTAATGAAATTTGCATGGAAACATCATAGTAGTTTACTCTCTCGAATAAAAAAAGAATCATCGAAATCGGTTCATAATTGTCAGAGCAATGTAATGGAGAACATCAGTTTTATGGTTTTTACCAGATAAATTCCTCCACATCGTTCATGGTCCTCCAGGAAGTTCTTATCCGGTTGTAATAAAATTCATACAGATTCAATACATTGGTTTCTTCTTTCGAATAAAAAAAGAATCATTGAAATTGGTAAATATTTGCCAGAGTTGTGACTATTTTTGTCCGACCGAGCGAGTCCGAGCGACTAAAACGTCATCTATATAGGCTTTCTTGCAGCTCTCAGTGCGCAGTCACCATTCTTGTTTTTTCAGGAACTACTTATTACTAAGCAATAATTGAATGATCAAACGAACTTACCCTAAGTGAAGTTCGATCTTAATTATCCAGTCCTTGGCGAGAAGATATTCCATCACTAGTAAGTACCCCGTGGGTACGATCCGGAGACATCGCACAAGTTTCAGAGGTTAGAAAGAGAAAACAACATTATTATCTCTTTCGTATCCACCCCGCCTCAGCCGAGCGATAGCCACCTCATTATCTTTAGAGTAAAATGAAATACAGCTGCAACATTGATTAACAGGGTCATTAATGGGTAGGGAGGGACCTTATATCTTCTCGTCAAGGACTGGATAATTAAGATCGAACTTCACTTAGGGTAAGTTCGTTTGATCATTCAATTATCCAGTCCTTGACTCCAAGATATTCCATCACTAGTAGATGTTTAGAGATACAAAATCAATGTTGCAATTAAAGAGATTCCAGAATAAAACAAAGTTAACTTAACTTGTTGCTTAAACTATTAGTTATAATAAAGCCAAATATATTTTGCAATTTTTTGCAGAATACATAAACACGTAGGTATGTATTAATTACTTTGATATAAGTAATTATGTTTTTATACATATTATTTGATGAATTAAACTTATTTAATATACAATGATTTAAAATTTTACATTAACATTATTGAACATGTAATCCCAAATAGCATAGTCATAGCCTGCTAATCGTGCAGACCATCTTGCGACCAATTTTCTAATACACACATCAAAAGTGTCTAGGGATCAAGCATTTTTAAGCGGATTTCTTGAGATTGAGATGTGGCTTTGTAATAAATTTATGATTTTATAAATTTATATGGATCCTTTTTGGTGCATTTCATAATTTGAATCAGGAACTGTGAATAAAATTCGAGTAAAAGATGAAAATCAGCTGTCAATATTTTCCCTATAAAAACATACAACGCATTGAAGACATTATTAGTGCTACTGTTTCCCTACTACTGATTAAAACCAACGTTATTATGGAGCCGCGACGTCATTTAAGCAGGGAAGAAATGCTCAGAGCCGTGGGAATGATAGAAGCTGGTTCCCGGCAACGTACTGTGGCTTTAGCTCTGAATACAAGTCAGAGTGTTATCAGTCGACTTTGGACACGTTACCGAAGCACTGGTACCGTGGCTGAGCGCCATGGAGGACGGTATCGCTGCACCACACGGAGACAAGACCGATATATTCAAATCTTAACTCGAAGAGCTCCAACAATAACTGCCATGATGTTAGCCGTGAGGCTTCATCACTCTTCAGGGAACTTAATTAGCGACCAAACAGTCAGAAACCGCTTGCATGAAGTGAACCTTCATTCCCGAAGACCGCTACGGGTACCACCTATAGCAATGCACAATCGTAGGATTCGATATCAATGGGCTCTTGAACACAGAAATTGGGCAGAAGAACAATGGCGTTTCGTGTGCTTTTCTGATGAGTCTCGTTTTGGTATGAGACCGGATACAAGACGTATACGACACTGGAGAACCCCTGGACGCCAACAGCGATTAAAATCCTGCCAGGAAGTCCATCCTTATAGTGGTGGAACCATCATGGTATGGGCGGGTATTTGGATCGGCGGAAGAACTGAGTTGATTTGGATCAGAGGCAACCTCAACGCTCAAATTTATGCTGAGACGATTGTATCAGACGTCATCGTTCCTCTACAAGTGCAAATCGGTCCCTTATTTCAGTTAATGCATGATAATGCACGACCGCACACCGCAAGAGTTGTAAGACAGACTCTCGCCGCAGCTAACATCAATGTCCTGCCCTGGCCTGCTCAGTCGCCAGACTTGAACCCGATTGAGCATGCATGGGATATGCTACAGAGAAGAGCTCTGCCGAATATGGAGGGTATCCAGTCGCAAGAAGACCTTTTTTTGTTGTTGCAACGAACATGGGCGGCCATTCCACAGCGTGATTTGGATGAACTCATTTTGAGTATGCCAAACCGATGTTCTTGTGTTGTTAGTGTTCGCGGTAGAAACACGGATTATTAATTGTTTAAGTTACCCAATAAAATTTTAAAGAAAACTGTTATTTCAGTCTTTTTTTCGAACTTTTGTGTTAGTGGTTCAAATGTCAAAAATCCCTTTATTAGGAAAATGGCAAATTTCTTTATTAATGCAAAGGTGACTTGGTTTATCGTTACTGTGACAAACGAAAACACTTTATTTGATGAATCCTTAAATAAAATTTTAATTAATATCAATCAGGAGAAAAGTTATTGCAAAAATATATGTTGATCCCTAGACACTTTTGATGTGTGTAGTTTTAATAATAAAGGCGTTCTGGACAGCTGCTGAGCCAGGGCTCGTCTCGTATTGTAAGTAATAAGATAGAAGTATCGATTGTGTTGTTAAATAATATCTCTTTTATACATCGTCCCATGGCTTGAGAAGACATATACTTATAATAATATACCATTTATTATGTTTGCTGTATAGCAATTAATATACCATATTTGGGTCAATTCACATGCGGGCATTCTTCCCCAAATCAGGCAGAGCCTGCACCACGACAACCAGACAAACGATATCAATAGGTACTTATACCTTAAATACCTTTCCTTCCTGCAAAATATATCAACCCAAACAGACAAACTACACCCAGACAAGGTGGGAATCGAACCCACCACACATCGGGCAGCGGACAGGGTGTCAAGATGTGAGCCATGTTATGGAGAATAAAACTGAAAAGTTAATGTTGTTACCAGACAAGTGGGAAATCAATAGGTCTTTGAATGAATTGATGCAGATTTAAAATGGGTTAACATCTACAAATCCCGCACCTAAGGTTTTTAGTCTTACAACACATTTGGTAAATTCTAATAGTTTAGGTAATGACAATTATTTGCATATTTTGTTTACTCTTTAGGCAGAGAATTAAAGGTATAAATATGTAATTTTTTGGTTTGAATAATATTTTCTAAACTAATAAAATCAGTAACTTTATGTAATAATGTTTTTTTTTTTTAGTAACTAAAGTTATTGTGACTAAGTAATCTAGTGATTAGATCCTATGCAATGTAGAACATAGCGAGGAAAGATTGGTTTCAATTTACAGATTCCTTGAAATAACCGTTTTTGCTTCTAATAATATTGCCAATTTCATTTGTGGATATCAAAGAAATAGCTGGTTGTAAAAAACCATACATTATTCAAAAAACAATCTAGTCCAGAACTTGTTAAAGAAATAACGTAATTGTCATCATCAAATCAATGTTGTTTGTTTGAAACTAGACTTATGTTACCAGTAATGGGTGAATTAGGAGAGAATAACTTCAAAAGCTCTTTGATTTTGAGGAAGAAAGAAGATATTTATTCGAAGGAAATTACTGAATTGTCTCGACAGATGTAAAGTGTGATTCCAGCTATAATAGGATAACTCCTAATCACGTTATCTACAGGTTAATAAAGGTTTATTAGCGTTTATAAAATAATCACAGCATTGGAAGATTTTTCCATGACATTTAGTGTCATGGAATAACATACTCTGCCCGGCAGAGTATAAAAGGAAAAAACCCTGAGACTGCAGATAATATACAAAAGGTTGCAATATTTTTGTAATAGGAACCGAACACAAGCGGAAATATTACAATTGTGACTCATAATAATGTCTATAATAATAATAATGTAAGGCCTGCTGGAATAACTTTCTTTAGAAATAAGCTGTGCCTTTGTATTGAGAATAGTATCTTGCCTTTATTCCTTCTATCTTTTATTGTTATTGTGTGTACATAAATGATAAAATAAATAAATAAATGTCCCCCTGGCTGATAGGACCACAGCGGCCGATCTTTCATCAAATCAGCCTACTACACGAGAGATATTATAGTGCACAAGTGCTTGAATAGAAACAAGTGCACTCTATCATCCTTTACTCTCACAATTCGTTAAGACGGAAGATCGACACGACTGGGGTGAGGTCTGGCGCAGAACTGACTTTTTACATGCCCATGCGACGCATGTATCATCTTACCTGCATTGTCATAGCCAGCAAGGAACAAGTACACAAAGTTGGTTGCTCTCCACGGGATTTCAACCCGCGACCTACGGTTTGCAAAGCAAGCGGTTTACCGCTGCGCTACGTAGGCTACAATATGATTCATAAATAGAAAATAAAATAAAGGCCTCTTTGAGGTCAATTTTTAATAAAAACCGCCTTTTGTAGTAATTTTGGTAGTGGTTATGGCGCTTGCTCGCCTTTTCTTTGTATAATCTCCATCTCCAACTCACTTTGAGGATCATGAATATGGCTAGGTAAATCTTTCCCCTTTCATAAAGATTAAATTCTAATACATGCCTCATTTCGATCCGTATCGCTAAAGAATAGTCTTGGAAAAAATTACATTTTTAGTTTCTTACCCTTGCATTAGGTTTTTTTTTAATATGAGGGTGGGGGGTACCCTGTAATTAACCCGGTAATTAAGTCGAATATTCACAATATTTTTTGGTTTAATATTATTGTTTTAATTGTATTATACAGAAATATATATATTAATTATGTAAACATAAATATTTTTTACACACGATCTCTCGTTCCGTGTCTGCATTTATCCTATTATTATTATATCAGCCTCAATAATATAATAAAGAGAGAATATATATATGATGCAAATATGAATTTGTTAATATGTGCACCCCAATTCCAAATGTTAGCCTATCCCAATATTAACTAGAGTAATAAACTCTACTTATTCTGTGTGAATAAGAAAAGGCAGTGGTATTAGGTATACACACGAAAGTCACTTTTTTTTTTGTCTCCAGAGACTAAATCAATATAACAATGGATTACCATTACTTTTAGCACACTCAATGTAGAGCAATGCTCACCAGTTTTTACGAACCACTTGCTACGCTCTAACTTTAGAGTTTGAGTACAGAGGAGCACGCTACACGAAATGCGTCCGTGAAAATCTGATGAAAGTATTTATCTTGATATAAAATTAACAACTAAAGTAAACGTAAACTATGTGTCAACGTCATAATGATATCACAGTTATCATTCATATAAGCAGGAGCTTAGTATCTATCTTGCTAAAGCGACATAGTACAATTACATACTAATTGTAGTTAATAGTTATAAGTCGTAATGAAATTAATAATTATATATATATTTTAGAATATCTGTTGCGCGCCAAATCAAGCAAAACTATGGACCCAGCATAAAACTTACTTTACTAGAAGTTTTTGAATCAAACATTATACTGGTAATTAATGATGAAACTGAGAGGTTCATTGAATTGTTGCGACGCTTGGACTCGTGGCGGATACGGTCGGCAATCAGTCAAGCGGAGGCGATGATGACAGTCCTCGACGCCGCGCTGGTGGCGGTTAGAGAGCACATTAAAAACTTCACTGGTTTCAGACCACTGACTTTGTCAGTGTAGTGTGTGACTTTGTCGGTCATCGCGCTGGTGCTAGAATCGTAAAATAGCTTTTCGGAGCCTTTCCCGTTTAAATTTCCAATAGGTATGAAATGTGGGCAATTTTTCTTCTTTTTTTTTACAAAATCGCCTACCTACTTGTTCTAAAAAAAAGAAATCTGTTCTACAATCTTAAAAGGATCTGTCAAGGTTTGATCGATCAGTAGAATGATAACCGACTGACAGGTATCAGTTTCGGCATAGTGAGAATAAGCCAAGAGTGGCCCCTTCGTTTAGAGTACGGATATTATCCGGCATATCATATATATATTTTTTTTAACATTTAAGAGTCTTGTCCACCTTTCATGAAGCCAATTAAGCTTTACTGACTAATAGCCTTATAACTATCGATCAGCATGGTGCCAAACTCCAGGTTCAGAGTAGCTATTACAAATTGAGTAATGAAGATTTATAAAACTAAGTGAATTAACTTCGTTAGAGATTCCTTCCACCACACCAACAAAACTGATCAGGGACTATTCTGTGGCAATATTTGTAACCGTGATTTGTTGCCTCCGCACCTTCGAGCACAATTTCCGATACCACACGAAGCTTGCATTTGACTGACGATTACCATTAGGTATCTATGCATAGATTTAGAATTTTTCTTTCGATCATAATTGAAGGTACAACAACAGCGAATATTTATTCGCTTTTATCTAAAAATAGATGAACTCACCTGTAGTAGTAAATAATGCGGGTAGTTAGGCCAAGAAAAAAAATGCAATATCTGAAGAATACAACAGATAAGCTGTATGATTTCCGATGAATGCAACTGTCGTATTTAGGACATTGTGATAATTAGGCCAAATAATATCCGAAGAATACAACGGATAATAAAAATTAGTGCTTCCCAAAGAATGCAAAGGGTACACAAACTCAGCTCGAGCGTATAAATCTTCGCAGGTACAGCAGCAGCAGCAGGCAGAATGATATTTGGGCACAATAATATCCGTAGAATTCTACGGATTAAACAGTAGTGATTCCTAATGAATTCAAAGGGTACACTTTAGCTCGAGAGACCTTCGTTAACAGCGACACGAACAATGTTCCACTTTTAATTTTATGTCTTCTTTATTTTCGACTTTTCATGATTTCAAAGATCCCTTGTATTTGAACTCGTGCGAACGCCGTGATCGCACGGACAAGAATGAGGTGGCTGTCGCTCGGCTGAGGCAGGGTGGATACGAAAGAGATAATAATGTTGTTTTCTCTTTCTAACCTCTGAAACTTGTGCGATGTCTCCGGATCGTACCCACGGGGTACTTACTAGTGATGGAATATCTTGGAGTCAAGGACTGGATAATTTTTTTATGGGACCCAATTAACGGATTAAAGAATGGATGGAAGAAAGATTTTTTCAAATCGGTTCATAATTGCCAGAGTTATGCGCGAACATACATAGAAAAAAAAATATACAGACGAATTGAGAACCTCCTCCTTTTTTGAAGTCGGTTAAAAATACATATTTTTAAAAATAAAATTCACTATTTTGACTCATTTCTCGGCAATGGCATGCAACCGGTCGCCATCTTCATTACGTGATTTTGTGATGCCCGAGTCACACGTAAATTTACCTCCACTTAAATAAGTAAATGAAATAAGAATGGATTTAAAGAAAATTTCCGCTAGTGAAGATATGGTATCGTCGTAAGATGTGTCAGCATAATATTGGTAAATTCTTTACTTGTTGTAGTTTTCATAAATCTTCAAGGTGAGTAAAAAATTATATCTCAAAGTACAGACTAATATTTTTCTTTTTTGCAACTACCCACTTATTATATTTTTATATTAATTAAATAATCTACATAGTGATTAAAGCATCTCAATCATAAATACGCCAGTGTATGTCGTACGTAAATGCTCAGTATCACAAAACGTGTATTGTATGTGTGTCCCAATATAGTATGTTAAGGGCGTTTGCGCGCTTTTGTGTACTTTGGCATTTGGAAAGAACATAAATAATTAATGAACCATATTCTATTCGATGCTCATCGTATGATGTAATCGTGATATCCCAACGTATGTATTTTGCGCGGGGATGATGTGATATAAGATATTTATCTATTTGAACCCATCAATTAATCTTAGATCAGATATACCATTTCGACCTCACAATTTCAATGTTATGAAAATATTTATGCATATTCTACCTACTTTATGTTATGAAAATGTGTTACCTAACCTACGTGAATACACAATACACGTATATAGTGTACGGAAGGTGCCATGAAATAAATAAATATAATTATAACCATACTTTTCTGTGATGTCTTTTTTGTGTGGTATTTGTGAATAGCTAGAAGCTGTCATCGTCTTCGGATTTGATCAAGAGACGTTAGTCGTATTGTCCTCACGTAAACAGTGTATGGATCATATGACATATGTACCTATACAATGTTACCTATGATGTGTATTCATTGTTTAATCCTCACGTAAATCGTGTAAGGATCATTTGACGTCTAACTACACTGCGAGGTGCATTCATCGTTTAATCCTCACGTGGACCGTGTAAGGATCATTTAACGTCTATCTACACTGCGAGGCGCATTCATCGTTTAATCCTCACATGAATCGTGTAAGGATCATTTGACGTCTGCTTACACCGCGAGGCGCATTCATCGTTTAATCCTCACGTAAATCGTGTATGGATCATATGACGTCCAACTACACTACAATGTGCAATTGTTTAATCCTCATGGACATCGTGTAAGTATCCCGTGTAAGTATCAGATATTCAATTACGTTGCAACGTGTACTCACTTGATCCTCATGTAAATCGTGTATGGGTCCTATGGCGTGTAACTATCTTACAACGTGTATTTATTTTTCGATCCTCACGTATACTGTGTATTGTTCCTATCACATCAAAATACCTTACAAAGTGTATTTATTGTTTGATCTTTACGTAAACTGGTTATGGGTCTTATGACATCGAACTACCTTACAATATGTATTATTGTCGGATTCCCCCGTATACCGTGTATAGCTCCGATGGCATCAAGCTAATACATAAAACAATCTTTAATGCTTTGTATAGTACCAGACATAATATCAAATTGTCAGGCACATACTGCTAGATATGGATTTTATGAACCCCAGCTAGGTATGCGCCACCTGAGGAGGTAGCACATAGACCGAGATATAGCAAAGTATGTCTCCCAGTAAGTGTAAATCAAGTAAAAAGGTATAAATAATAATACTTAGAACAACCTATATTATACCTATATTATGAGATATTTCTACCTATAGGTAGTAACAATATCAGTTTTGTAAATTTGGCAAGGCAGGGAAATCAAGAAGGTTCAACAGCGTTGCCTGCACAGCTCGAATACTTTAAATTCGTATCAAGTAATTGCATACCGCAAAGTCAAATATGATGGTACTTTATTTGTATAACACCTGAAATTAACTAGGTACTCATATTTTGCAATAAATGAATTGAATTGAATTAAAAATGTTACTAACCACAGCTAATACGGTAATCAAAAAAAAAAACGTATTAGTTATACGTAATTTAATTTCGTACCGCATTTTTCAGAAGATTTTAACGTATGGGGGGTGGACAGCCTAGAAGCCGTAAGTTTATCCCTACCACAGGCCTGTGCAGATCCGTGCACAACGATGACATCGCTTTCATCATGCCCGCAGTCCAGTAACTACGCAGAAAAACACTACGAGCTGAATATGCTACAGGTATGCTTTGGAATACTATATTAGTAGCTATCTGTATTGACAATTTATAAAAAAAATCCCCTAAACCACACACTGCAAACATTGAGCAATGTCTCTGCTACGGCGGCATCCGGCCGCCGACGAACATACAATGACTAATTGAACATTAATTAACAATGAATAATTGTGCATATTATAGCCTTATAGAGGTGATCAGGGTGGTTATACCGCTATCCCTTGATAATTGCTACGCTATCATTTATTTTACAAGACATTATTCTGGTTACACTCACATTACTTTAACTGAAATCTGAATCTATCATTGTTACCCTAATCGACAACAACGATAACAATAATATTATAATAATGAACTTATACTCGTATACCCAACGAAATAAGGTTCTTCAAAGTAGTAAAGTAAAACTTTTTTTACTATTGCACCAAATATGAAAATTTATTTGGAATACAAGTTGGCTATTATATTATCTTAGAAAATGATCTCGTAACTGTGCAACATTACAACTTTTTCAGCTGCTTAGTATGTTTATTTATGTGCTGTATTTTGTATACATGTTCACACCAGATTAAGCTTAATCAAAATAATAATAATAATAATAATTGCGTTCTAATCGAATGTTAACCTCTACGTTCCACACTATTTAACAGAAAATATGAATTGTTTCCCACTCATCTATCTTCAATTACTATACCTACTTATAATTAAACATACCTATATGTATACGAAAGTGGGAAGTATACATGGGTCGTCGATATCCTTCGATATGTTTGTTTATGTATAAGATGCACATATATTATAAATATGGAAACTTTTTCTTCATGTGCACTCTGTCCACTTTACTCTTCTTTTTTTTCAACTCTCCTCTTACAGGTCTGCTGGAAGAGATTTCATATGAAATAAGCAGCACTTTTGTACATTTTTTCCAATTAATTTTATGTAATTGTTTCCTTCTGTGTGCATAAATTGAAAATGGTGAAAAATAATGAATCTTGCAGGGCAGGTTCTTTGAATGGGGTTGGAGATCGCTTTCTATATTGTTTGAAAATTGAAAACTAGAGATACCGCAGAGAGATGTATATCTCTGCCATTACAGAACCGAAAGTCATTGTCGCGGTATTTAGTATGGACTTGTGTATCTTGCATGAAAAGTAAACAAGAAATTTATTAAGTATATAGATAGGCAATATGCCTTAATAACTTTAATTTTTTTTTTTCGATGCTCTAAACATCCTGCATGTAAATCAGCCTTGTCTTCGTGAAATAAACGAAGTATAATTAAGAATCAAACGAACTTACCTTGTGAAGTTTGATGTCTAATTATATGAGTTTATTGAACGAAGACAAGACTGATTTACATGCAGGATGTTTAGAGCATCGAAAAAAATTAATTAAAGTTATTAAGGGAGGGAGCTCAATTTTCCCGAAAAGTATCGAAAAAAATTGGCTCTAAAAGTAATGAAGGTGGCAACCGGTTGCATGCCATTGCCGAGAAATAAGTCAAAATAGTAAATTTTATTTTTAAAAATATGTATTTTTATCTTTAAATATATGACTTGGGCAGCATAATCTCTCGTCTGCTGCATGTAAATCAGCCTTGTCTTCGTTCAATAAACTCATATAATTAGACATCAAACTTCACAAGGTAAATTCGTTTGATTCTTAATTATCAATGAGAATATGAGAATACACTTAAAGCCTAGAATCGGTGTTTCAGTCAATGAAAACAGAGAGCCGTGTTAAAATGAACATTTTTATGGGTATAGTGAAATTAAGACTAAGAGATTTTTTATGGAATTTTAATAAAAAAAGACATTAAATAATAAAAATTAATAATGAGTGTGACCTCCTCTTGCAGCGATTACGGTATGTAATCTTCTTGGCATGCTTTCCACTAGACTTTTGATGGTGTCCTGTGAAATGTGTTCCCACTCAGCCGAGATCACACGTTTCAGCTCCCTGATGTTTTGTGGAGGTGGTTGGACAGATCGTACTCGCCATTTTAGGAGGTCCCAGGCGTGCTCAATGGGGTTAAGGTCGGGACTCCGCGCTGGCCAATCCAAACGACGAATACCAACCTCTTGCATATAAGCATCTACAGCGCCAGAACGGTGGGCCCTAGCATTATCGTCCATGTAAATATCATCTTCACCAATTACAGCCAGTGTGCGTTGTGCATGTTGACAAATGATTTGTGTTATGCTTTGCGCATTTAGTGAGCCATTTTCAATGAATATTATCTCGGTACGATAGCTAGAACTTACGCCCGCCCAAAACATTACGGACCCCCCACCATAAGGTGTGATTTCTTCAAAACACACGTCGGCATAGCGTTCTCCTGGTCTTCGTAACATTCGCCAACCTCACCATGCAGACAAATTCGAGCCTCATCCGAGAAGAGTATGTTGCTCCAGTTACGTAGTGTCCAAGATAGGCAATTTCTAGCAAACCCCAATCGAGCAATTTGGTGCTCACGGAGTAACTTAGGGGCCCGCGCTGGTCGTCGACTGCGTATATCAGCTGCTAAAAGCCTCCTCCTCACAGTCCATAGGCTAACTTGCGTTCCTCGCACCTCTTCAAGGTTTCTTTTGAGGTCTATGTCACTGCATTTGCGGTTCCTCAGCGCCTGAGTCACTAAAAAGCGGTCGTCTCGTGGTTGTGTGCAACGTTTTCTCCCAGAACCTTGCCTTCTCTGAACGGAACCTGTCTCTTGGTATCGAGTCCAGGTGCTTTGGACGGTTGAACGACTCACGTTTAACCGCTGTGAGACGTAACACTGGCTACACCCCTCTTCCAGCAGCGCTATAATTTTACAAGCTCTTATTGCTTTTTCTGCCATTGCAATAGACACATAGACAGGATTATGCGTCAAACATAAATTATTCTACTAAAAAAAGCAAGAAATTAATTTTAGTTATCTTATAACATTTTACCCTAAAACCCCCGACAAGTCAGTAAAAAGTCACAAACTGAAAAAGGGATTAGTATTTTTTTTATTGGCAATTGTTTTGAACATTATGCCATTATTATTTTTAAAAACAAAGGTTTCGAATTTGGAATGAACTTTTTTTCATACGCAGACTGTTTATTAAGTGCCAGTAACATAGTTTGCCTATTAAAACCTCCTTAGAACTAAATTATCATCTATCTTCTATCTATACAATAATAAAACTCAAACAGTCTTATTACGAAAAGCAGTTTAACAATAAACCCAGGTTTAAACTCAGGAAATTGTTCCTTAAACCTGAATCTAAACCCAGGTTTAACGTTAAACTGCTTTTCGTAATAAGACTCTATGAGCACTTTTTCTGTACATTGAATATTTTTCCAAAATTTCTATAATACTATACTATCGACATAGAGACCAAAACAATTTTTTTTGGAATTATTGTCTGACTGTCTGTCTGTCTGTCTGTCGTTCTGTTCGTCCAGGTATCATTTGAAAACCCGTGGATGGATTTTGATAGGACTTTCACTGATGTGTTGTGTAGAAGTCAAGGTGTAAGTTGGTATATAAAACATCACGCTATGTTTCATAGAGGCTAAGCAGTGAAACATTACTTGCACATATTACCACGTAGTTTCCTTTGTATGTGAATAGGGTATGACATTATATCTTTTAAAAGTTAAAATCTGTAAATCCCGAGCGGATCCAAACTAGATTATGTATGTATTACAGTCGCAACAATAAAAGATGCGGAAAACTTAAAACTTTCATTATCGAATATCATTAGACAGTAATTTACGATGTTAGCGTGACTTACATTATGAACATCGCCATCTATCGGTGAAATTGAACATACAATAACTATAGAACTTTAATCTATATAATTTTATCAAAGAAAGTCGTGTTAGTTACACTATTTATAACTCAAGAACGGCCTAACCGATTCGGCTGAAAATTGGTGGGGAGGTAGCTTAGAACCAGTAAACGGACATAGGATACTTTTTATCCCGGTAGGTTAAGGTTAAGCAACGTTAGGTGAGGTCATTAAATAGATGGGTGAACCGATTTGTATGAAAGTGTGCATATCGGGTAGGTCTGAGAATAGGTCATACAGTATATTTCATACCGCTAGGTTAAGGTTAAGCTACATAAGGCAAGGTCATTAAATTGATGGGTGAACCGATATGTATGAAATTATGTGTGCATATCGGGGAGGTCTGAGAATAGGTCATAAAGTATATTTAATGCCGCTGATACCATGATTGACGAGGATATATAGAACGAGAGGAGGGTGCACGAGAGGAGAAAGAGGGAGAGGGGATTCGAGAAGGGGGCGATGGGGTGAGGGATCGGGGGAGTTAGGTGGAGTAAGGGGGGAGTGAGAAGGAGCAAGTTCGTAGAAGAGAGAGGGGGAGAGGGTTCAGAGAGGGGATAACAGGGTAGGAAGAGGGGGAGTGTGACGGAAACCGAAGCGGGAGGGGGAAAGAGAGAGGAGAGAAAGAGCATATAATTATATTTTTTTTATAAGAGAGAGAGATATGGAGAGAGATAAATCTAGGGAGGAGGGAGAAAAGGGGAGCAAAATGTAATAAAAGCGCGGGTGGAGCTGCACGGTTCAGCTAGTTACCAATAATGTAGAAAAATCAAAACCGCCCTTTTTTTTGCAAAGGAGTGTATTTTTCTCTAAGTTGAAACATACTAAAGGTATTAAAAAAAAAAGAATTAGCGCAATAGTATTTGTAGTTTCTGAGAAATAAGGGGACAAACCTACATACATACTTACACTCATGAAATATGGTATCTGTATATATAAAAGAAGAAACTGACTGACTAACACAAACTCAAAACTCAAACTCAAAAATAGTTTATTTCAAATAGGCTTAACGCTAGCACTTTTGAAAGGTCATGATTTTTTTTTTTAAAGAAGCTACCACCGGATCACAACGCGGCCTCAACTGAGAAGATCCGGCAAGAAACTCAGCGGGCTTGTCATTTTATCCCTTTTTTTGTAAACAGTGTGTCATGTTACAATTAGATCAGAGCGACAGTGTGTCTTGCCGTTCAAAATATCAAATAAGACAGAAAAAAATAAAAAAATACAAAGTACAACAAACTAAAAAGCCAAAGGGATAGTAGTCGGACCAGTCCCCCCAAGCAGCACCCGCGCACGTGTTGACTCGAGCAGCAGCCATCACTCCCCTCAACCATATTGGAGGGAAGGGGGTGACCCGCCACACTGACTGACATATCAACGCATAGCCTAAACGGCTTGGGTTAGAGACTTGAAATTTTTACAGTAGGTACCTTTTATAACGTAGACATCCACTAAGGAAGGATTTTTGGAAATACCACCCCTAAGAGGGTAAAATAGGGGATGAAAATTTGTATGAAAATCCGTCATTTTTGAAGTTTAATTAATGAAAATTAGTATTTGGCCTTTAAGTTAAAAAATAAAAAAATATATTTCAGGATTTTTGGAACTTTCACCCCCTAAGGGGGTAAAATAGAGCATGAAAGTTTGTATGAAAATCAGTCATTTTTGAACTTAAATTCATGTAATTTAGTAATTGGCCTGTTAGTTAAAAAAAAATATATATTTAAGGATTTTTGGAAATTCCACCCCTAAGGGGGTAACATGGGAGATAAAATTTTGTATGAAAATCAGTCATTTCTTAACTTAAATTCATGTAATTTAGTGATTGGCCTGTTAGTTATAAAATAAAAAAATATATTTCAGGATTTTTGGAAATTCCACCCCCTAAGGGGGTTAAATAGAGCATGAAAGTTTGTATGAAAATCAGTCATTTTTGAACTTAAAATCATGTAATTTAGGAATTGGCCTGTTAGTTAAAAATAAAAAATATATATTTAAGGATTTTTGGAAATTCCACCACTAAGGGTGTAACATGGGGGATAAAATTTTGTATGAAAATCAGTCATTTATGAACTTCATGTAATTTAGTAATTGGCCTGTTAGTTAATAATAAAGAATACATATTAAAGGATTTTTGAAAATTCTACCCCTAAGGGGGTAAAATAGGGGATGAAAGTTTGTATGAAAATTAGAGATTTTCGAAGTTAAACGCATATAAATTGGTATTTGGTGTTTCAGTAAAAAAAATATATTTTAGGGTATTAGGAAATACCACCCCTAAGGTGGGTAAAAGAATGACAACATTTATTATAATATTGTACTTGACTTGGCAGAATACATGCGATAGGACAATTGTATTGTTTTCTTTGATTTTTTTTTGGCTGATGATATCGGATTCTTTTTTTCATATTTACATATTAATCTGTATTAATATAAGAACAGGATGTTTTATAAGAATCACGAAACAGCCAAAACCATTTAACGTAGAATCTTGAAATTTGGAATCAACAAGGCTGAGTGAACAATAGGAACGGATTTTCGAAGTTCCACACCTAAGTGGGTCAAATGGGCTCTCAAAGTTTGTATGGAAAAAAAATATTACATCACATGGGCGCGAAACTTTTCAGTATACGGAGCAAAAGAAATTATGAATCACGGGTATCACAACTTTTTGAAAATCAACCTTTACTGGCGTTTTTGTGGTTGGTTTTGAGTATAACGCGAAAAAAAAAATATAGATATATGTACTCTTTATTGTACACACAAACTTACACATAAAATACAGCATAATATATACTTAAATACAAAGGGCGACCTCATCCGCTATTCGCAACTTCTTCCAGGCAACCTTGGGATGGAAAAAAGAGAGAATGGAACATAAACGTGGATGAATAAGTGGTGGTGAGATGCTCATAGCCAGTTGTAACCACTGTTCGATACACAATCAATTGGGTAAGGAACGTCAGGCGAGGTCAGTCCTTAGATGGGTCACCACTTAGTGGCATTTGAACCGAGGGTTTCCTTGCTTCGGAGGGGCACATTAAAAGTCGGTCCCGGCTATTGTCATCTAGGCAGCAGTCGTTAAGCTGAGTCAGAGGCCTAAGGGCAGCTTGAAAACTCAGACACCAGTTTGGCCTATAACCATACGACAAAAAAAAGTAGTGGTGATGTGAATGGGACATGCTGCATTGATGAAACTTTGCCAATACACCATCCAACTACACCTGTCTAAATATTCATTTTTTGAAAATCAACTCCCAAAGGGATTGGATTGGAGTCCAAAAAATGGTATTTCGACCTACAGTCATAAGACTTAATTACACACCCAACCTCATCACAAAAATACAAATGAAAAGAAAATCTTTTATTTTCTTATAATGGGCAGCGAAAAGGATCCTCAAAATTTAATTTAAAGTGAGACTACTGTATCGAATGGGGTATCCTAAGAAAAGGCTTTATTTGCAAATTCCAAAACAGATTTTTATTTTGGTATATGTTATGTTACGTAGTTTTTGACTTAAAATCGAAAATGTCAAAAAATATTATAGGTGATACATACTTATCAATCTATATTTTACAGGAAAAATAAAATGATTTTTCGATGATGATGTGTGTATTCTTTAGAAATCCCAAAAGAAATTCGACAGCCAAACTTTGTTTTGCGGTTTGGTTTTTTGCTATTGGTTGGTTTTGGTGTTATGTGTGTGGTTTTGGTTTGGTGTTAGACGAATAGTAAAATAACATTAATAGGTCCAATGAAGGTGTGCGAGTCCAACTCAACTTGACCGGATTTTTTTAAATAATAGCGGTGAATATTCAAGAATCAGCACTATAATAGAAGCTACGATGCCTTGCTCAAAAATACAGGATATGTCATTAAATATGTCTTCTTGATACTTATTAGACTAGATACTTATTAAACAATATTTTGAAAAAACCATGATACCTAATTCAAAACACGTGTTACAAACAAAATCAACGCGGGCGAAGCCGCGGGCTACTGCTAATACTTATATAAATGTTTAGATGCCCACATAAACCAATGTATGTGAATATTAAGCATTATTAAATAATACGCGTCAAATAAATACAGACCATCCTTTTTGAAGTCAGCTAAAAAAGCAAATGCAACGAAATGGATGAAATGAGGTCTCTGCCACCATTGTCAGTACAGTGATTCCTCATGGAGTCAACTCTACTTGAAGATGGCTGCACCAATAAATTCAGTGGAATGCCGGAACATCTTTAAAAATAAAGTTTAACTCCGGCACACTACCTCAGACGGTCTTTAACTAGAGTCACTACAGTAAGCCGTACATACTGCCATCGTTCAGTTTCGATAGCTTAGGTAAAAACTCTGCTGTCGACATACGAGAAGAAGAAGAAGAAACCTCATTTCCTGGCCAAAATAATCAAGGAGCAGGAGCAAGGGCATCTTGTCATCATCAAACTTTAAGAGAGCTACGGAAGAGGCTGAAAGCCCATGTATTTAGCCCATTGTCAGTTGATATGATGAAGGCCATGGATTACAAGTGATCCTTCACCATACTCAACTGAGGCAGATGAGTGAGCAGGATAGCCGTGTGGGATATGTTTTATTTTATATTTAGTTTTATTTTTTTTTGGCCATTTTCGGGCAACACTGGTTGACAGGCAGTGTCATTTTGTAAAAGAAAAAGAACGTTGTGAACCTTACGAAATAAAATTAAAGAAAAATTGCAGTGAATCTTATTACTCCCGCGACAATCCCACAAAACAAAATAGCTACACAAACTTTTACAACACAAGCATAAGTTTAATAGAGATTAGAATGCGTTTTGTTGGCGTTACTAATTTACACAGGTTTCTTTGACGGACAAGGAAAAGTCAGTGTTATGACGTAAGTATACATTTTATGTCAGGGTAGGAAAAAATAACAAATCACCATAATAACTCCGAGATCTATGACCAATACAGCATATAAGGTATGCATGTTGTTTTATAGAGACAACGGATTATAAAATACGCCGGCATCCCGTCTCGTGATGTAGCCCACCTTACAGAAGATCGTAGTTTAGTCCTCCTGGCTGATACAAATAAGTACAGCGGCCAATCTTTCACAAGATCAGCGATGTACTATCGCGGTCATCAACGCTGTCTCAGTTTTCAATTAAAATCGTTTGAACGGACGTATCTTGGCCGGCTCGTGCATGCGATTATTGTGACACACCGTCCGTGACCGCTAGAGTACGCGAGCAATATTATAGTGCAGACGTAAGTAACGACTCTCTCTTCCGTTACATTCACAATCGGATGGAACGGAAGACCGGACCAGGTAGAGGTTAGGCGCAGGATCGACTGTTTAAATGACCACCCGACGAATGAATCATCTTACGTTGTCGTAGTCAGTAAGGAGAAACACAAAGTTGTTCCTCCCTGTCTGCGGGATTTGAACACGCCACCTCCAGATTGTAAAGCATGCTTTCCCGCTGCGCCACGAAGTAATCGCAGCTTAATAACACCAACTTCATACCTGAAACAAAGTGTTTTCCCTTGTGGTGTTAAGAGTAAAGTAAAGCGTCATCTTACAAAAATGTGAAATACTACGTTCGTGACGGGAACACCCAAATACTTAGAAATATTTTATTCCGAATTTCATAATACCTAAGAATTATAATGTCTATTATTCAAAATCATAAGTAAAAAAAAAACATGTTATCTTGTTTAAAACCTCACCACATATCACCAGGAGGGGGCAGGGGTTTAAAAGTTGCTAAAAAACATCACGTGATTAATGGACGACCCCTTACCTATCTATTTCGTTATCAAAAACGCTAAATTAGTGTTAACAATCAGTACTTCGATTTTAAAAAAATCTACATATTTAGATACCTACTCAAAGATTTGAGTACGAATCCTTGAGTATCGAAATATGTAGATTATAGTGGCAGTAAACACAAAATTCTGACTCATAACTGACTACGGAGTCGGTATATAACGGGTGTACAGAGACAATCGTACCGATTTTTTTTTTATAAGATGTCAAATAATGTCCGTTACAAACCTATAAGCTTCATGGTTACAACATTACAGAAACCATTTAGGCTGCCTGTCCACCGGAGCGGAGCGAGGCAGCGGAGCGGAGAAACGGAGAATATTAACCAATAAGATTGCACTAAGATTTTGGAGCGGAGTTTTTGTGCAATCTTATTGGTTAATATTCTCCGTTTCTCCGCTCCGCTACCTCGCTCCGCTCCGGTGGACAGGCAGCCTTATACGGAAAATGACAAATGAATTTTCGAGCATGTAATGAATTATGCGGAATAATATTTGTTTCTCAAATTACATTGCTAATTTTCTAAAATAATAATAATTAATTGCCTATTAATTAATTGCCTATGTAGGTACTGTTTTAGTGCTTAAAGAATAAATAAATAATTTTTTTTTCCACAAATAAGTAACTTATTGTTTTTAAATTAAAATTATGCTTTATTATTATACCAATAATGATATTATACTAATATTTTTTAAAATAAAGTGGTTTTTTTTTGGAAATTCATGAAAAAGCCGATGAAAAATTTCAACACTAGAGTGTTCAGAATCATGTACTGGATCCCTGGTATCGGTTTTCGGTACGATGCCCCTTACACCCCGTATAAGTCGGTTTATATATACCTATTTGTACATACATACATTATAACGGGAAATTGGTAGGTAACAATCTTATTTATCGCGTCTCAAACGCGATAAATAAGATTGTGTTTGCACATAATAGACATAGACTTTTTAAAAACAGGTCTTACTCAACCAGTTACGCTGTATTTTATAGGGTATAATAATCATAATTATAGTTAGTCACTTCACTTATTTGACTTCTAGCGTTAAGGTCAATTTGGATGCAGCGAATTCTACGAACGCTCCCGCTTTCAGACGAATAAAGCCAGACGTGTTATTATTTATCCATTATTTATAGTAATTTTTATATCTGCCATGTCGGAACATGCACTCGTGAATTATTAGAAGATCACGAAGCGTGGTCGGTCCGTTATGTCTAGTTTAGTTTTTGCCATTTCGCAAAAAAGCAAATCGTCAAAAGCAAAAAGTTCTTTATCAAGGATTTTTGACGTTTACACTGCAGCTTGTAGTAACGGGATAGGATGTCCAACCTTCTTCTTAAGTTACCATGTTACCAAGTATCACAGCATGCAAAGATGTACACTAAATTCTTGACAGATTACTGAGCAACGTGACGTAACATCTTTATTAATACACCATCGATATACTATACCAACTAGATTAGCTGTCACGAACAAAATGACATCGAAAATGTGGTCGCGGTTACAACTATACACGTACACGCAAAACAATAATATGTTCATATAAAAAGATAACTTACATACTATAAAATAAGGTTCAATAATAATTGCAGACAATTGAGCGACAGCCGTCTCCGTAGCTCTTATTTTCGTGACCACTTTTCGGGTCGTGACAGCAAATCTAGTTGGTATAGTATAACCATGTAATACACGTATTATTTTTAGTCATTTTTAAGACAAACATGTCTTGAAAATTGACAAACTTATGGTAAGAACAACCAAGTAGTCATTAATTGCAATTAACATAGACCTATTTTGTGTACCATCGTTATAATGGTTTATGCTATAAAATTACAAAATACCCGACTGTGAATCAAAGGGACTCAAATTTCGTTAGTGTACAGATAGAAGAAGTACATACTTGCATACTAGGTACATTATAATAATATAATATCTAAAACAACATAAAATGGTAACTTCCAACATTCACTTTCCACTATTTTCGAAGCAGGCAGCATAAATCAATGAATAAATCAAAGGATAAATGTAATAACATCTAATAATCCATCAATTTATAAATGACGTGCGTAGGATGTGCCAAACAAGGTGCCAAACTTTGTACCAAAGAACAAGAGTCAGCCAGCGTATTTTAGGTACTTACACAGTTATATATTTATTTACTGTGCGTTTCAACTAAGAATGTGGCCGCCATGATGATCGCGACTGCGGAACTTCACTCGTTTTTTGCGATTTTTGTACCGGGGCAGCAGAGTAAACACAAAATCAAAACTTCGCCCCGGTTTTGATTATTTATTGTATTATTTTGCTATCTATTTTTGCTAAAACATCATTTTTAGTAATTATATAATTGAAATGGCAAGATGGTGGCCACATTCTTAGTTGAAACGCATAGTAACATTATCATCTGAATCATCATAATTTAGTTTTTATCTACGATGCCATACGCTCGCTGTCCAGTCATGAATAGACAAGTGTATTTATTGACTTTGACTTCAAAAAAAATACTGTGAAATGTCACGTTGTTCAAACGATTTTAATTGAAAACTGGTACACCGTTCGTGTCCGCGATAGTACATACGTAAGTAATTCAGTGCCTTGCCTAAAGAGTACTAACTCGATATACACACATCAAAAGTGTCTAGGGATCAACATATATTTTTGCAATAACTTTTCTCCTGATTGATATTAATTAAAATTTTCTTTAAGGATTCATCAAATAAAGTGTTTTCGTTTGTCACAGTAACGATAAACCAAGTCACCTTTGCATTAATAAAGAAATTTGCCATTTTCCTAATAAAGGGATTTTTGACATTTGAACCACTAACACAAAAGTTCGAAAAAAAAGACTGAAATAACAGTTTTCTTTAAAATTTTATTGGGTAACTTAAACAATTAATAATCCGTGTTTCTACCGCGAACACTAACAACACAAGAACATCGGTTTGGCATACTCAAAATGAGTTCATCCAAATCACGCTGTGGAATGGCCGCCCATGTTCGTTGCAACAACAAAAAAAGGTCTTCTTGCGACTGGATACCCTCCATATTCGGCAGAGCTCTTCTCTGTAGCATATCCCATGCATGCTCAATCGGGTTCAAGTCTGGCGACTGAGCAGGCCAGGGCAGGACATTGATGTTAGCTGCGGCGAGAGTCTGTCTTACAACTCTTGCGGTGTGCGGTCGTGCATTATCATGCATTAACTGAAATAAGGGACCGATTTGCACTTGTAGAGGAACGATGACGTCTGATACAATCGTCTCAGCATAAATTTGAGCGTTGAGGTTGCCTCTGATCCAAATCAACTCAGTTCTTCCGCCGATCCAAATACCCGCCCATACCATGATGGTTCCACCACTATAAGGATGGACTTCCTGGCAGGATTTTAATCGCTGTTGGCGTCCAGGGGTTCTCCAGTGTCGTATACGTCTTGTATCCGGTCTCATACCAAAACGAGACTCATCAGAAAAGCACACGAAACGCCATTGTTCTTCTGCCCATTTTTTTGCCCAAAAATGCTTGATCCCTAGACACTTTTGATGTGTGTAGTTCTGAAAATACTGTAAGTATGTTCTCTGTATTTCCTTGCTTGTGTTACATGTACCTTATGCTACTCTGCTAGCACAATAATTTGCATAAAAAGGATGATAAAAAAAAATGATATGCCTACACATTTACACGGTCTATACAGGATTTAGAGCATTAAACCAACCAGGATTCCGCGGGTTCAATGAACGCTTTTTGCGGGACTAGCTTCGAGGTCCGGGGTTAGATCTCCTAGTCTTTAGTGGCTTTTCGTCCCACCAAGGTCACATTCTGTCTCGCCCGTATTCTTTTTCTTCATTATTTCACTTTCCTATTGATACGCCACTAAAATTATCGTTTTACTGTTTATTATAGATATTCAACCGATTACTTACTTATAAAAAAGGACATTTTATTTTATAATGTACTTAAGTATGTTTTTCTTTAATTGTAATCTACATAGGTAGGTACTTACATATGTATTCTTAAAAAGATCATGGTACCTACTAAGTTATATGCAAAAATGCAGTTTTTTTTACTTATTCACCTTTGTATAAATGAATATGCGTTCTGATAATTAACAAAACCGTTAAAACTCTTATTAAACGATTTCATATCTAAGTACCTAGTATGTAGTACACATTTTATTAGTTTTGGATGGTTACCGCTAGGTGCGCTAGTGTGCCTTCGGAGTCGCTGGACGCTCGGGGTGTGGGCCCCTTGAGCGTCCATTGAGTACGGCGGCGACTGCGAGGAGGACGGCGGCGGGGTTGCGACCCCCGTCCCCGTGAGCACCGTGACAGGTTCCCGGGGGGCTACAATGCGCCCCCCGGCGGCGGGCTCAAAGGCAAGGCACTGAGGGGCCCCTGGTGCAGATCCCACCGGAGAGCCCTGGGGTCACCCCTCTCATGTGCCGATGCGACAGCCGCGGGGGTTTTAGTGGGTAAGAATCCCACATACCCCGGTCGAGCCCCACAGCTCCCGGGGATCTTTCGAAGATTTCCCCCGCGTCAAAAAAAAAAAAAAAAAAAGGTGCGCTAGTGTGAAATATATGGGGAAAAACTGCCAGTTTAATCGTTTTCATTCAATATGAAACCCGTATTTAAAAAATACAAAACAGTAACTAAGTAAGTACTATGTATAAAATAAAATATTATTTGATTAATCAAATACAATTATAATATTTAAATTACCGGTATCGGCGCTAAACATTTTAAACCATCGATTTAATAATATCGATTATGACCAACTTCAATGTTTTCTATAAATATATTTATTACTGATTTTTATTTAGTGCGTAAGTTAAGCCGGTATTTTAAATAAAAGATTAAAAAATGTTTTAATATTTAATAAAAATCATGACAAGTAGGTACAATATTGTATTTTGATTATAAATGGGACATATTAAAATTAGTGGCATCTGAAGCTGCGGGAAAGGTTTACTAATAATCTCAGTCTCAAAGTTAATACACTAATCTGATCATTGATCATGACATTTTACCCCACATTGTGTAAATATTTTCAATGAATTGTAAATTTTACACAGCTTAGAGTACGCTAAGCTTTCTTAAATCCGCACGCGGTAATCTTAAAAAAGCGCGATTATATTAATCATACAAAAGTCAAGGTTAGTAATAATAAAACTCGCAATACAACTTTGAACTAGGAAACTTTTCTGTAATAGATAACGCTGCCATTGTTGGGACTTTCGGATTTAAGTAGAAATATTTATTGCTTTCTCGCGAAAGATAAGGTTTTTTTTAACAGATCCATTGTAACAATGCTTTAGTTATACTTATCGCTGGTTTTGTTATAACCAGGTGTTGTATTTAAGCTGTTAAAAATCTTTTAAATGGCGTACCATGAATTCTGGCAACATTACTGTTTTTAATATTCGAACCTACTAAAATAAATTATTGTAAATTATCAACACTCTGTAAATGATAGTGATGATGAGTTAAAAAAATCTTTAGTACCTAATACTTTATGGTAAGTTTATTTGTAGGAGTAAACAGAATGCCCCAGGTTTTACATTGAGGTTAACGTAGTTTGCGTATAAATGTGTGTATGGCAATTATTTGGCATACCAAATAATTGCGCGTAACGTAGCTCAGGCGTCTAATCATAATTAGACGCCTGAGCTACGTTACGCGCATACACTGGACCATATATTCAGGGGGTACCAAAAGTCAAAAAGTCAAAAATCGTTTATTTCAAGTAGGCTTAACGCTAGACACTTTTGAAAGGTCATTTATTTTTTTAAAAATGCTACCACCGGGTCACAACGCGGCCTCAACTGAGAAGATCCGGCAAGAAACTCAGCGGGCTTGTCATTTTCTCACTTTTTTTTTAAACAGTAGGTACAAGTATGTAAAATAGTTTTAAGTGTTCGAATTATTTCTATCATCTGGGTTTCCAAAAACTCCACGCTATTATATTAGAGAATTTATCACATAGAAGATATAGCTTTGCGATATGTAATAATTTTGGCGAAATTTGAATCGGTAATTTCCGTGATGCAGGTTTATCCTAATATATATATTTTTTAATCATTTGGTCTGTAAAGCACTCTCAAGTCTAATCTTATATCATAAATTAATCACGAATTTGTAATAAAATATGTAAGCAAGCTTTTAAAAAAAATCTAGAATTAAAAATTATCGTCTCATTTTCTACTAGAAATATTCTAATGAGATCACAATTCAATTTTCAGGAAAGAACAAAGCATCCGCAGTTTTTATTTTTAAACATCCTAATTATTACATTGTTTCATTACTGGTACTGCTAAGTACCAAGTAGAGTAATCTATACTTTACCGTCATATAAAAAGAGTCAGAAATCGTTACCCGCGTAACCGCGACGGTCGCGCGAAACTTGTCGAAGCTCAACTTTGTTTGTCAGCCTGTGTGTTTATTGCCATCGTCCCTCATAAAATGTTATGAATGATACAGCTCGCGAGGCAGGGATTAACCGTTTAGTAGCTCCGTTTCGTATCCATTATACGTTTAGTTGGGCCTTATTCAGACCTTTTTGTGTTGAATATTTTCCAGCTATATTAATATGGAGGTTGTCCCGAGAATTTTCAAAACAATAATGTTATGAATTTTTGTTACGCTATCATACTTTTTCAGGGAAAGTTATTTTTAACCACAAGCTGGTTATTATTGGTTAAAACATCAGGATATAAATAATAAAATAAACATTATACGTATACTTATGTCATTCTAGGATTCTTAAATTTTATGTAATTCTAGGGAAGTTCATGAGTAAGTATTAAAGAAAACGTATTTAATAGGCCTTAGGATAATCAGTTGTTTAGTATGACAATAAAACTGGTTTTAGTTTTGTATAAATTTAATACAACAAAATCTACACTAATAACTACTAATACGTTATTTAAGTCCGCGTGTAGAATAATGAATATTGCAAAATGTAAAATGGCGTTGTAAGGTGTACGGGAACGAGGAAGCCTCTTATATCTGTGAGGAAGCTATCGGCACAGTCCGAGAAAATCGATGTCGGCTCCCCTCATAGTTTGCATGGCCATCGTGTCCGGCCATCGGGCCCCCGCGGCCGATCGCACCTACATGCCCACCGAATTTCAATTATTATGCCTACGGTTTTACTGAACTTTCAATAAAGAAGTACAAAGAATTCTTGGACGTAAGGGCCAGTGGTGAGATGTTTAGAAAAAATTAAGCAACCGCGCCTGTGACCTCCCCGCCTGGCCGGCCCTCGCCCCTCGGACGTCCGCGATGCAAAATTTTCAGTGCTTTGCGCACCGCTCGGCCCTTCCGATAATACAAGCATATTCCGTAGGTCCACTTGTGTTATAGACAAATTAATAATTGAGCAGTTGAGTAACTATATTAGTTAGCTACACTGTTGATGATGATGTGATCTTTATCCTGTCGCGAAGCCTCCAAGAGCCAATACAACTACGATTTTTAATGAGACGAGCGCTTTAGCTAACGAGTATCATTTAATTGCTATTGAACTTTTAAATACATATTTGCTTATATTATGTATTTGAAACAAAGGTATGAAGTTTATAACCACTATGTTGGGCAAGATATATTTTTTTTATCGGAACATTTAGATATTTTACGGTTATTGACTTCAAATAAGGAAATGACATTTGCATGTCATCTATAACGATTTAATACTATAAGTGACCGCTACACACATACACGTATGCACCTATGTATTAACTGTTTTGTTTCTCTGATCAACCGGTCGATAAGAAGGTTGAAATTATTTCCATTTCAAGGTGACTCGTATAGTGTATATTATAGTTATAATAATTTAGATGCTTAGAAAAGAATTGAATTTTAAGAATCGTGTGCTTTTCCGTATAACAAAATAAGAGGAGATTTAAAATTTAGACAATTTCGTCGCAGGGCTCTGGCCGCCCGCATTGTAAGGGTGGGTGCTATCGCTGTCCTACTCGGACGCAGCTTCACCGGACATTTCGACCGGGCATTTCAATTTTGAGAAAGAGTAGGACCAGGGCCGTCCCCCGCACCGCAGCTATCCCCTGGCCGCCATCTCGCTCGCACCAAGGACATACAAAAGGACGAAGGAGCGATAACTTCATCACCGCATGTCGCTCTCGCTCGCACGCACGCTTCGGTGGGGGACGACGTTGCGAATTGTTATTGAAGTCATGCCCCCGAAGGCGACTTCGGGAAGGCTGTCAGTTGCTAGTAAACGTCCGCAGCGTCCGTACCCGGTCGACACACGACCACTCCGCGACGCACATAACGTGCAAACTAAAACACATCGCGCCACCGGGTTTTACAAACAAGTGCCAAGTCAAGCCGCCGCCGCTTCTGTGATTTAAGTTGTTTACAAACGTTGATAATAAGACTTTCTAAGTTACGAGTTCTCGTGTGACGGACAATGAAACTTTTCGTCGATTGACCGCGAGTGAGGAGGTTGAGATACCGCCGGTGGATTATAGTGGTCGGCGAGGGGGCGCGAGTCCCGCGGTGCGAGTGTTTACCGGCGCGCACGTGGCCACAAGCCCGCGCGCGGAAATGCCGCGAAAAACTTTCTTGGAAAACATCGTCGCAGTATAACTGGAGTCGCGAGGGGGACGCGTCGCCCCGAACATGACTTTAACCTGTAGCGCCTGACTCCACGCGGACTACATGTACGTCGACACTACTAGTGCCATTTTTTTATTATTTTATTTTCGTTGGAGGAGACTGTGTTCTCCTCTGGATTGATGGTTTAAATGGCTAGCAGCAGTGCTGTGTCGTCGACCCGACCGTCAAGGGACTATCATTGTAAGGTTTGCGATCTCTACTTGGACACTGTTGAATCACTAGAAGTACACTTGCAATATCACAAAGAGAACCTGTATGTTAAGTGGGGTACGCAAAACTCGCAGAATGATACTGAAAACCACAACGGTGCTAAAGTGAAGAGCGAAAGTACGGTGTCGGCGCCGGCTGACTCGAGCGACAACATGATCACTAAGCCCAGCCCCGAGTTCCAGCATAGGGCTACGCCGGAAACTTCAGCGCAGTTTCCACACCCTGCAACTCCTCAAAGTTACCATAGCGCGCCCTCGCCTTACCAAAACCCCGACCAGACAAACTTTTCGCCGGGAGCGCAGTTCAGCAACAACTACACGCACTCTGGCTTTACACAAAACCAGCACTCTGAACAAATTAACTGGGAACAGTCCCAATATAATCAGGAATATCACAAATCAAATAGATTTCATCCGTACAATATACAAGAACGGGTATCACATGTGTCTTCGTCAAGTCCGTTGTATGGACAGCCTCTGAACCAACCGACGCCTTCGCCTTCCCCGAACCAGTGTGACAAATGTGGGTTCGTGTGCGATTCCGCCGTCCAGCTGAACGAGCATTGTAACTCCGCCCACGCGGGTACCAGTGCCGCGCCGCCTACTGCCGCAATGCCTTTTCAACAATATCCTGGCAAGCAGTACAATAACGCCGGCTACCAAAATGACAACGTGAAAATAAAAGAAGAACAAGAAGAATCTTCAGATATTCTCGATCTGGATTCACAGAAAGTCGTTTACCAAGGCAACGAAGGTGAACAGACCAACGTTCCATTTGAGGATGCTCAGCCTCAAGGACGAGAAGTTAACACGCGGACGGTACCTATGATGCCTTGGGAGACGCAAAAAATTTATAGTAATCCACAAATAAATGGAGATGTATCATTATTCAAAGAACAGAAAATGTTTACCGAACAAAAGGTATACCCTTCTGAAACCAAAATGTTTCATCCTGAACAAAAATTCGCTTATTCTCAAGACAAATTTTTACCTGTGCATCATGATCAAAAACCATTCATGCATGTCGATCAGAAAATTTACCCTGGCGTGCAGTTACCTCCGCTCACCGACTATTCAGGGCCGGTAGCTTCTTCAAACGTTGATATGAAACCGCCATACAGACCGTATGACTCTCCAGCGGCCCCTCAAATTACGAGCACGCAACCGGCAAACCCTACCTCCTCGACGCTTCCTACAATCGGAGGCAAAGGCGCCAATTGGAAGTCGAACGAAGCAAGAAGACCAAAAACTTACAATTGTACGGCCTGCAATAAATGGTTTACAAGTTCCGGTCATTTAAAAAGACATTACAACACTACGTTACACAAAAACGCGGTGAGGTCATCAGGTCAGCCAGATCCGGCGACATTACCCATCTCCAATCACCACCACCCGAGTCGTGACATGCAGAACCGCGCTCAGCAGCAGTCAGCTGACTCTAACACGCAAAGCCCCGTCCCTTCAGAGGATGGGAGAAGCGTCGACGACGCCAGCCTTCAGTCTCCTTACGTGGCGCAAAATTTCGAGAGGTCACACCGAGTCGCCACCATGCAGTCCAAGTCACCGTACACGCATCTTCAACAGGGTAATTTAGATAATAATTTCAGTAATAATCCTTTAGCTAATCACCCTTTACAGCATCAAGTCGGGTCGCATCCATTAAATATAGGTAGTCAACCGCCAGGCATAGGGAATCCGAATGATAGTAATCATCAGGGATCGAAAGGCGTAGCAATAACAACGTCAGGAAATCCCCCAAACGGGGAAGCAGGTCCCTCTGTTTCGCAAAATCACCATATGAGGGGCCTGCTATCAGTGTCAACCAGCAATATTTCAACTCCAGTTCTAACGCAGAGTACGCCGGCGCTTACGGCGCACACTCTGCCTCCGTTCAGTCATTTGGGTGTCAACCCGTACAGTCCGAGGTCTACGGAACCTTTGGGGCCTTCGGTACCGGACCCCACGCACACCCCTTTATATTTGGGTCAGAATTTTCAGCAGACTATAGCACCGAGTTACCCAAACGGGATGGCCCCCCACGTTATGGATATGGCTATCAACAATCTGCCTATAGCCAATCCGGCTACTTTTGGTGAAGCGACACCTGAAGAAGTCGAAGTTATGGAACAAGAAACACGCGAACCTGCCGGTGGACGGCTGCCTAGTTTCGCGCAGCTCCAAACGCAGAGCTTCAGCGTTTATGTTTCTAACTATATCACACAACCTAACGTGGGGGGGCAAGTTGTCGCTGACGAGTCGACCGCTGGATATGTTATTATTGATCCTGTCCACTCACCGCTGCAGTACGCCAATGCGGACATGTGCGGTCAGGCCTTGGAGTATGAGTACAGTTTTTCACCTAGAATCGTCAAAGACAGCATAGTCAGTTATAATCCTGAGCAGGCAAAAGTTTATCCGTATGGTTATGCAGTAGAAGGAAAAACGATAAAACGAGAAGACGACATGTTACGTACGGATTCCAGCGAGTTGCAAATACTGAAAATAGAGGATATAATGGACTATGCAAATAAAGAGAATTATGGGAGTCAGATGAAGTCGCCAGCGAGTCCAGAGAGCGCAAAGGCCGAGAATGAAAATCGCAGCTCGCCTGCGGTGTCCTCGACTGTCCCAGGCACTCCGCTGACCGAGAGGAATCAGGTCAAAAAATCGGGTTCCACCACAGTTCACAAATGTTACGAGTGTGACAAGCTATTTAACAAAGGATGCTATCTCACTCAACACAATAAGACCCTCCACTCGGGAGCTAAACCGTTCAAATGTATCCGATGCGGAAAGCGCTTCTCCGATGACGCGTCATACGAATGGCATTGCGTGAAGCATACGGACAATAAACCGTTCAAATGCAACGAGTGCCCTAAGTCGTTTAACCACAAGTCTGATCTGCGGCGCCATATGTGCCTGCACTCGGACTGCAAGCCGTTCACTTGCGACCATTGCGGCAAAGGGTTCATTAGGAAAGACCACATGGTTAAGCACTTCGAGACTCATACTAAAAAGAAATCGCGATCATCGTCATCGCCGACGTCGTCCTCGCGCGCGGTCAATATCATATTAGGAATTTAATCAAACGAATCACATTCACATATCAGCCGTTTAACGCAGATAGGTTGTATTAAAGTGTCGGTTCTACGTAGAATCGGTAGTGACTTCTTTATCCGTGGGATATTTTATTAAAAAGTTGTTATAACTTCTTAGGGCGGTCACAGCACGGCGCGACTCAGACACATGCATTCAGATCGCAGCTCGTTTTTTGTTGTTCATTCAAGCTGACCTTGTTCGGTGCAAGGTGACTTTATATGCCTGGGTGTCTGGGCGCTAAACGTATAATTACATGACGTTAGAGTAATCCTACAATATCATTTAGATTGAACCATATCATTTTTACATATTGAAATATCGAAATATCTTAGAATTAATTAGATAAAGTAAATAAAGTCGTTTTATTTCAAAACGATCTTATGCGGTGAACGCTACATATCTTATTTTATTGTAAAGTTATACGAACCATATGGCGTTTTAGTTAAAAATTTATGTTCAGCCTATAATTGTTGAAGTTTAAGAACGATAATATGTGTATTTGGAAAATTATTTAGAGTAATTTTTGTAAATATAAAAATTCGGGACACGATTGCCAGACATTTATTTTAAGTAGGAACTGAGGAAAAACACAATTCATATGTCAAGCAAAGAATGACGTTGCTTTAATTACATGTTGGGTACAAAGTGAAATTCAAACGATATTTAAGTATGAATATTGCCAAAATGTAGATTATAACGATGATGGCCGATGGCACGAGTCGCACGATGGCACGACACACGGCCGCGGATGCGGCAACGCGCAGCGCGGGCAGGGCGCGCGGGCCGGCGCGATCACCTCTTTTTGTTTTGTTTCCTTGTCCTAGTTAGTTCGCGAGTCTCGCCAATGGACCGCCGCTCCCCGTATCCTCCCGTCGCTAGGTAGGGACGTAGCGTTTTTGTTCTAGGTGTAAAATCTTCTATTTGATTATATTATTAATTACGCATATTATAAATGTTTTCCCGGTGCTTCCCATTAATTATTTTGTCTGTTGACGTTTGTTTTAATATTAAGCTAGTTGATATTCTTTGTTTGAAATTCTGAATTTTTTCGTAATATGATGTAAACTAATTTATGTCCTAATAAGTTACCAATATGTTATTCGAGCGAATTTAGTTGTACATCCCTGTTTCGTTAGTGTTAGGAAAGTAGTCTTCCTGAACGTTGCCAAATTAGTACCGCCAACTATCTGTTGCGAAACGATTTAATTTTTAATGGTTTTAGCCTAATGGTAATGAAAATCTCTAGCAATAATTTAACATAATAATGTAAATGTTTTTTGTATAGTATAAAAATAAAATGTTTGCAATTTACTGATTTATGTACTAAAAAAATATATAAAATCATGAATTCTTTGTATATACTGTACCTATCAGAAACGGCGGCATCACTTAAGGATTGACATATCAAGGCCAAAGAGTGGGCGCGAGGGCATGTCAAAGCGTTCGCGGCGTTACCATTTTTGCTGGTATCACCATTATGGAGCGATCACACGACCTGTGATCTGTGATACACCACCGCGCTTCGGCCCATGGCACAAGCGGGCACGACACGCCACCGCGCGTGCTTTATATTACCGGCCCATACAAAACTACCGATCTTTAAATAATCTTGAAATAAACTATGTGCAATATAAACATTATATCGACTTAATTTTTGATAATGTTTGTATTTGACTGTTGATTATATTGCAGAAATATTTTTATACACATCTAATATCATTAACAACGTTGAACTACCTCATCAGCGCATGTATAATCGCATCTGAAACAAGTTGTTCCTTTCAATAATACTGTTAAATGCATAATATTATGTGACTCAACTGTGAACAGCTTCGACCGATATGGCCTATGACTTAATTAACTTTATATAATATTTAAAACACATCAAATGTTTGTCGACCTTAAAGTGGAGCCTGTGATCGGTCTACAAGCTTGCCACTATACAGTATTTGAACGACTCAGGCTCCAATATTTCGACGGCAGATAATATTTCTGATATAATAGTAAGCACTTACTATATACACTGTTTGTCAGAACGATACCTACATAAAAATGTTATATTGTTGAAATGAATTGGGTAAAAGCAAGGTGTTCGTTTTTCTTGATAGCAATAATGTGTGACACACAATATATATGAAACTAACTACCTCAAGTAACGAGTAATAGGGTTAGAGTGTTGTGAGGGAGTCTGCCCGCCTACTGCCGAACGTACCGGAATACCTCAAATTGCCTTCCATGTTTAAGTTTAAAGATTGATACAATATATGCATAATAAAATATAAACAAACGTACGCGCAGATGGGGTTAACGGGCTGGCTCTCCTCCCCGTATATATACATATATTATAGAAGGCATGTTCGTCTACCCTCATATTGTCTAAAGCACACACTAGTAGTATCAGTTAGTTAATAACATAATGTAAATATACAATAACGATGAATTTGTTATTTATCATATTCTATTATCGTACTCATCGATAGACTTATTTTGAAATAAGTTTAATGTAGTGATTTCAAGTTTATAACAATATAGTTGTTAAGGACGATAAAATGTAAGTTTTTTTTTTGTGTTGATTATATTTGTGTATAATGTATTAATTTAATGATCAGTTACCAGAAAACTTCTGTTCCATTGAGTTGAGTAAAATCGGAAGAGTTATAAGATAAGATGTTGTTTTTTTATATAATGTTCCCTGTTCCATTGTCGATATATCTGCCGCGGCAGATGTTGCATGCTTTTCATTTCATTATTAACATTTGTTAGCGTAGCGACAAAATTAAGCATCAGTGGTAGGCTTTCGGCTGGGAAGGAATAAACATCCCTTGTCATCTTGGCTACGACAGCGTTGCATGCAGCGCGGGCCGTCCCAAGCCGAGCGCCACCCCGGTATAGAGATAAGTCTTCATCATAGATATACCTAGTTTAAGGCGACAGATCTGTCACATCGCTACGGCGAAGGCTGCCACGCTATGCGCTGTGATTCGTTCACGTTTGTGTTTGATACAGGATATTTACATTTGGTATAAATCATACGAAATCAGAACTCATTTAAGATGTCTAGCTTAATATGACTCATAACAGTGAACGAATTATATACAATTAAATTAATTATCCAATTCTAATGCGATTTTTTTATGTATAAAGCAAAGCGATTTCATATTTTAATAATCTGTGTTTGTCCTCATTGTTTATTTCCCAGATATTCGTGGACGGGACATAGGTAATGTTCAAATGGTTTTATTTAAATCCTGCTACGACTATGCATTATGTCTTTGTGATATATTTATGCTGTAGCAATAGTGTTTGTTTCAGATCTGTGAGTTAATATAAATTTATTGTGAAAAAATATTGTTGTTTCATTTCCTCATCCCTGTTTGCCAAATGCGAATTGGTTATATCAGCATTATTTGTATTGTTTTAGAACATTAAATAATAAAGAAAGACAATTTTGACTAATAATAATAATGTCTGTTACTGAACCACAGAACTTTGTTATGTGTATCAGCCTTAACCTTCTTTGATTGTTTTATTATAATTTATCGGACGACAAGTCCATCAATATGTCACTAATCATCTGCCATACTGAATCTAATTTTATATTGAAATATGAAAATGATTTATTTAAAGACTCTGAGTGCGACAGAGTGAACTGTCACTTCAAGTTATTATTATAGTATAGTAAACATTGAAATATCACATAAGTATACAAAATTAAATAATAATTTAATTATTTGCTAAACAAGTATAAATTATAATTTTACAAAAGCATAAAAGGCCCGACTGCAAACAAACTAAATGGACTTAAATTATATTATAAATACATAATACATATACACGTGGATATATATTTCATCTAGACTCGTTAAGACCTTTCATTTGATACTCATATTGATGTTTTTGGAAGTAAACAAAGTAGTAAATGGTGACTAACGGCTGCTATATTAACTTTTTTGAAAAAATATATAGTCTATGTCACTTGCACAACTGAGACGAATCTATAGACATATTATAAGACAAATTCGATCTACCCGTTTAGGCTGTAGGCCCTGTGAAAGAAATATACATACATACATCTTACATACTTACATACATACTCTCGAAAATCATAACCCTCCTTCTGGGGTAGTCGGGCAAAAATGAATTGTAATGTTAGGTTAGGTGGCATTTACACTAAAGTTAATAGTCCCTATATTTTATAACCTTGGCCAATTTTAGAACTTAACAAGTACCACTAAGTACTTGTAAGTAAAAAAGGCCACCCTTTTTTACTATTCATTAATACGCATAATCCATAGGATTAGTAATTCTAAGAATTAAATAATAGGATATATAATGATTTGTTCTGAGGATAATTGACTGATTTGGTCGACTTGGACTTTAATTACAGGATTAACCCAAAAACTTAAAAGTAATAAAATATACTATTTTGAACTCCATCTTGAAACAAATTTTTTTGAAGGGCAATTAATTAACTTATTAATATTAATAATTAACCTTACTAATAAAATATTAAAAAAAAATTGAATCGACTTCAATAACACTAAAAAGTATAAAATAATTTAAATATTATAGAAGTTGGTGTTAGCGTACCTGCTGTGTATATTTGGCACCAACTTAAACTATGTAAAAAACTTCCTCCAAGTTGTCGCTGCACTGAGAGGGAAGGGTACCTAAAAGACTGGCGGCACTACCCCTTTGTAAGGCCAATATAATACATATTAATAAATTGATTTCTTTTATGTTAAATTGATTAATTGTTACATACATTTAATTTTGATAACTTTAATTGCACGTTTTATAGTGTACGAATTAATATTTTTGTTTATATTAATATATTGTTTATATATTATATACATATGTCACATATATTGCAGTAGGTACGTCATGTTCGAGCGAATAGTCTACAGTGTGTCTACACTGTAGACTATTCGCACATAGACTATAGTCATGTTATTATGATCGTGTAGGCTCTACACGATCATAATAACATGACTTCTGCCTAATGGCGTGCTTGGTTGTTCAATTCATGTTTGGCAGCTATTAAAATTTTCATTGATTTTAGGAAAAACAATATGTATAGTCGAATTGAGAACCTCCTCCTTTTTTAAAGGCGTATCCAACTTTAATACATACATTTAAACGAAACAAATATGAAAATAAATATATATATAAAAAATAAATATATATATATATACATAAAATAAATAAATAAATAAATAAATATATATATATATTAATCGTGTTTTTGTGTGGCACTAGTTAATTTATACACTTAAAAGCAAATATTCTGTTTTTACTGGTTATCATAAATTTATATCCCAAAAAGTTTGGTAACTAACCCTTAGAAACAGTTCGGAGTGTGCAACCCTGTAAGGCTGATATTTAGTGTGCAAACGATGCAACGTTGGGACCTTATAAGCGTGAGTATAGTAAGTATGCACAGTAATCCAACTAAAAACACTGAAACTAGAATGAGTTTCCCAATCCTTACCTAATTTCGGGGAATTTAAGCAACTCTTGAATTAAATGAGTAGGATATAGGATTTTTATTAATAGTCGAATTGTTGTAAAGTGGTCTGAAGCTAGAATTGCTGTATCAAAGTATAGAAATATGAACCTGACTGCACCTATTTATGGAGCGTTTGTATGTATGATGTCTTTGGCACGGCCTAAATAGGTACTATTTGTATATCCACTAAGGAGAACTTAGTGGATATACAGATATTCTTTGTTTTTCACCATGTAACGATATATCTATATACCTACAGGGTATAAGGTACCGAAAACTTTTATATAAGATTTCTCATATTGTCCGTTACAACATTACCGAAACTTGTTAATTTTTGAGCATGTAAAGAATACGTGCGGAATAATATTTATTTTTCAAATTACATTGCTAGTTTTAATCAAGCCGCCTGCGAAGCGTGGACGTTATGGCAACCCCTCCCTTCTAAGGGAGAGGCCTTTGTTCAGCAGTGGACTTTTCGGCTGCTGATGATTGCTAATTTTGGACAAATAACAAATTCATTATTTTTTTTTTAATGTGTAATTAGGCTTTATTATCCTAATTTTATAAAAAAAACAACGGCGTTTTTTTTTTTGGAAATTCATGAAAAAGCCGGTGAAACATTTCAACACTAGAATGTACAGAATCATGTACTGGATCCCTGGTATTGGTTTTCGGTACGATGCCCCCTACACCCCGTATAGAAATTTCATTTCATATCATTCGCAGTAAATAATTTACACTTAGTAGTAGTACAGAGAAGAAAAAGTTTACCGTATTCATAATATAACATCAATAAATATTTACAAGTGTTTGTTACTTGTGTACTTTACAAGTTATTATAATCTAATAGGGACTCGACATGTTATTGGGGTGAAATTATAATGATTTAACGGGGTCAGCGGGTCTAAGAAGCCCACATGAAGCAATTTACCTAAAAGCAATTCGTGTTTTCAATTTCAAGCAAATCCTTAAAATTTGTAATAGTTTTTGAAAAATGGGTATTTTAGGTGAATGATACTCAATTCATATATCAGCACTATTTAGCATATTCTTCATATTTGGTGTTAATGCTGTTAGACGAACAAAAATTAAACCGAAAGTGGCCTTTTTCGACCCAAAGATGCATACGATGGTCTGAGACATTTTCTTTATTGTAGCGTTTATAGCATCTACATTTGTAACCTACATTGAAGCAGCTCTAAGTTATTACACAGCTTTCATCAACAATAAACCAATTAGAACAGGGTGCCCTAAAACGGGTAGTACAAAAGACTTCAACGGGCACCCATTTCACAAGCGCTACACAAAGATGTTAGTAAACCAATATTTTATATGGGACCGCCACCTATATAGCAGTATTATTATAATATTACTATAACACAGGGAAAAGACGTCAAAATACGTGGCTTATAGCTCTGTCACTTTCTATCTAGAAACTTAGATAACAATAATACTGCTTTCATTAGTGATGCTGGTAGGTACCCATTATGATTGCTATAGGTTAGGTTAAGTTACGTTCGGGGTGTGGGCCCTTTGAACGTCCATTGAGTACGGCGGCGACTCCGAGGAGGACGGCGGCGGGGTTGCAACCCCCGTCCCCGTGAGTACCCTGTCAGGTTCCCGGGGGCTGCAATGCGCCCCCCGGCGGCGGGCTCAAAGGCAAGGCACTGAGGGGCCCCTGGTGCAGATCCCACCGGAGAGCCCTGGGGTCCCCCCTCTCATGTGCCGATGCGACAGCCGCGGGGGTTTTAGTGGGTAAGAATCCCACATCCCCGGTCGAGCCCCACAGCTCCCGGGGATCTTTCGAAGATTTCCCCAGCGTCAAAAAAAAAAAAAAAAAAAGGTGGCCTTCCTTCGGAGTCGCTGGACGTTCGGGGTGTGGGCCCTTTAAACGTCCATTGACTACGGCGGCGACTCCGAGGAGGACGGCGGCGGGGTTGCGACCCCCGTCGCTGTGAGCACCGTGACTGGTTCCCGGGGGGCTACAATGCGCTCCCCGGCGCGGCGGGCTCATCAGGCAAGGCACTGAGCGGCCCCTGGTGCAGATCCCACCGGAGAGCCCTGGGGTCCCCCCTCTCATGTGCCGATGCGGCAGCCGCGGGGGTTTTAGTGGGTAAGAATCCCATATACCCCGGTCGAGCCCCACAGCTCCCGGGGATCTTTGGAAGATTTCCCCCGCGTCAAAAAATAAAAGGTTAGGTGGCCTTGATACCATATTTCAGTTCATTAGGTACTAGTTAGGTAGTAATAACTTTTAAATTATGGTACATTTTGACTAGTACCCTATTTTTAAAAAATATCTGGGACTGCAATTTTGTCATTAAGAGTCTTCATAGACATAAGCTTGAAAGACAGAAGTGCGATCATGTCAACGACACCTTTTCAGGCTAGTAATATAATTTAAAAGTCGTAATATTCTGAGCGAAGATCCTGCCGTTTTCTACAATGTAAGTATCAATTACAATCTGTGTTCAAATTATGTACCTACTGTAGGTTTTATTGAACTCATTGGTCCGTACCTCTGTCGGATCTTAAACCTCAATTCACTGTTAAGAATCTTGTAAAAAAATATATGCTGCTCTTATTTACACTGAATAGTAGGTAAGTATATTATACTGGTATAAACAAACCCTTGCCAAAGGTTAGATCAGGGTATCTTTACAACTGACCTCCATAGATCCTAGCTTAAAAGGAAACAGAAAGGAAACATAACATCCTAGTCCTTTAACAGACAACGGGGTAATTCCCAATTATAATACTTGTGACCTATCTACTGAAAAAAACTTTCTTGCTGATTGGTAAGTATGTATATAAACACAGGGAAAAGTTGAGCTGTTCACACAAATTGTCCCCAAGGATCCGAGAATTAATTTAATGAAATATTAAAAAAAAGCTTTTGATATAGGCTTAACCGTCATCTAGCGCTACAAATGTATGCATTTTAGCAAATATAGCAGCTTGCCCAATATGAATAAGTCGTACAAACATATACCAAGTCATATAGTACCATGATGCATTTAGTTTGAAAGGGAACTCGCGTGGTGCGGCGATCTTGCCGGAACGATGACCCACACCGGTTTCGCTTTCGTCCGAAGGTCACTAGTGAATCAGAGACGTCCGCGTCGTGTGCCGTGACAGGCGTTGAAGCGAGCGTCTATCGACATCGACAAAAACATTTCAACTGGACAATGACATGCTTACATAGTGAAGTAAACAACGATGGTTGAAGCATGTTGTTATATTGTATATTTATTAATTACAAATAATTTTTAAAAGATTAAATTAATAAATAACTCACTAAGGACATGCATGCATTTTTTCTGCGTGATACTACAATTTGTGATATGTATGTTTTTACCTAATCAATATTTTTAAACGTCCCAACCTACTAATTGGTTTATGGTGCTAAATAAATAGTAAAGTAAATCATAAAAATAAGGGAAGTTAAAGGCAAATATAAATAATAATATGATGGAATATTCCATATTCCACGGTCATTTGATCCTAAACTAGGCAGAGCCTGTACTATGGAAACCAGACAACTACAAATACTTTCTGTAAATACAAGGTTATATAGAAAATAACACTCAGACGCAAGCTGGGAACCGAACCCCCAACCCATCGAGTAACGGCCAGGTTGTATAACCACTAGACTAATGGGCCCGTCAATATTAAATTTGCAAAAGATGGATTGAAATATTATATCCCTATTAAAATTGTAGATAGGTAAATGGGCAGCACTGGCCCCCAATAATGTCGGGATTCGTTGCTGTAATAACAACATTACTTAATTGAACACATGTTGGTGACACTCAATGTACATATTTGTAGGCATATTGCTTTTCCTATTTATCTATTGACCGTATCTATATTGTTTATGGAATTAAGTATATTATTAACTGAACTGATTCCATTAAAGTTTTATCATACTGATATTAGTAAACTAATATTATAAAGAACATGTAGGTGTATAATTGTTTGTTTGTCGGTTTATAATGATTAAAGAACGGCTAAACCGATTCCTATACAAGGTAAGGGACCACGTACCGATTTTTTTTTTATAAGAAGTCAATTAATGTCCGTTACAACATTACAGTAACCATTTATATGGTAAATGACAAATGACTAACTTATTAATTTTCGAGCATGTAATGAATATATGCGGAATAATATTTATTTTTCAAATTAAATTGCTAATTTTCTAAAATAATAATAGTTAATTACCTATTAATTAGTTGCCTATGTACTGTTTTTGTGCATAAATAATAAATAAATAAATAAAAAGTTAAAAAACCAGAAATAATTAATTAATTGTTTTTAAATTAAAATTAGGCTTTATTATTATACCAATAATGATGTTATACTAATTTTATTTAAAAAAGGTTTTTTTTTGGAAATTCATGAAAAAGCCGATGAAAAATTTCAACGCTGTGATGTTCAGAATCCCTGGTATCGGTTTCCGGTACGATGTTTCTTACACCCGTTATATTATGCACTTTATTAATATTTCCCGGAATTATGTAGACTAATAGGAGAGAATCCATATGTTATAACAGAAAGGAAAGAATAAAGTAAAGAAACCATATACAGAAACCATAATATCCTCCTGGCCGATACGATCACAGCAGCCAATCTATTTTACAATAACAGCCACCTACGCGGGATATAATTATTATATTGCACAAGTGCTTGTAGACACAAGTGCACTCTCTCTTCCTTTCACACTCTCACAATCCGATGGGACAGAAGACCAACACAACCGGGGCGTGATGGATCATCTTCTTTCCAGACATTCAGGTGACCGGCCTACATTGTCTTAACTCAAACTCAAACTCAAAAATCTTTATTTCAAATAGGCTTAACGCTAGCACTTTTGAATCGTCATTTTTTAAAAGCTACCACCGGATCACAACGCGGCCTCAACTGAGAAGATCCGGCAAGAAACTCAGCGGGCTTGTCATTTTTTCACTTTGACAAATGAATCGACATTAGCGATATTGTGTCCTGCCGTTCGAAACATAAAGCAAGGAAGAAAAGAACAAAACAATAAATTACGACAAACTAAAAGGCCAAAGGGATAGAAGTCGGACCAGTCCCCCCAAGCAGCACCCGCGCACGAGTTGACTCGAGCAGCAGCCATCACTCCCCTCAACCATATTAGAGGGAAGGGGGTGACCCGCCACACGAAGCCGCCACAAGCAAAGACTTTTCGATGGCGAGCATGACCGAACCAATAACTGGTAGAGAACAACAACGTACACAAAGTTGATGCTCCCCGCGGGGTTTAGACTAGCGACCTCCGGTTTGCAAAACGAGCCATTTTGCACCACGCCATGGGGCTACTAAACCATAAGAGATTATACGAAAACAATGTGCTGTAAAATGTCTACAAAATGTAATGTAAATTAGATGTTTACTTAGGAACGGATTTCGAATAATACCTTATTAATGGAATCCTCACCCCCTCTCTTATGAGACGCTCATAGCCAGTTGTAACCACTGTTCAGTAAACGATCCGTTGGGTAAGCAACGTCAGGCAAAGTCAGTCCTTAGATGGGTGACCGTTTAGTGGCATTTGAACTGAGCGTCCCCGTGCTTCGGAGGGCACGTTAAAAGTCGGTCCCGGCTATTGTCATCTAGACAGCAGTCCCTAAGGGCGGCTTGACAACTCTGACACCAGGTTGGCTACTAACCATACGACAAAAAAAATGAAATCCTTATCATAATAAACTATTAATATCACAAGAACTTGATGGAGATAATTTCTGCACTTTAGACTGTATTTTTAATGCATTAATTTAGAAAGTATCTTAATTTTGAAAATAGTACATACTTACTACATATTTCATACAAGTTTGCCCACCTATGCAAAACGGGTGTGTCTTGGCGCGCGGCACAATAGATCAAGATTCGAAGTCTGTGAAATACCTAGGCACTGACAAAAAACAATTAATGTAGGGCCAATTTAATAGATCACATTTGACATCTATCAGTTGCATTGTTCTGTCAGTTTCTTTTGTCTTTAAATAATCCAATTAATATAAAATCGTATTTGAAAAAAGGTGAGCAGCTGCGCAGTTTTAACTTCGAAAAAAATTATATTATTTGATGCCCGCTGTTACAAATTACGTTGTTAAATTTTTATGAAGTGTTAAATGTAATCTATTAAATTGACCCTACTTTTACAGGATATACATATTTTGTTCCAAGCGAAGTCAGGGCGTTTAATTCATCAATAGGGTCCTATAGGTTCTGGAATTTTTATTTAAGAAGTTATTCGCATACGTAGGTACTTACGAAAATATAAATTGTTTGATAGGGATTTTCCGTCATTTTTATTATGACGTAGTGTGTTTACTATTTTAGCCGTTTAAAGTTGTGAAAATACTTGATAATGATTATTTTTCCTTAAGTCAAATAAATGCATGTTTACGATAGGTATGCCAAAGGCGTATGAACGAAATCATTAAAAGTTTTTACAGCTCAATATAGGTACCTACGTTAAATTAAACATTAATGAATTTTGTTTTCGAGTGTGACGTCAACTGGCAGCCGGTTCTTGCAACCCACAAGATTAGGTAGTATAAGGGCAACGTATGTAATATAAGAAAAACATGTTTACAAACAACTTTTAATGATTGCAAAGTTGATAATTATCCAAGTTAGTTTTAAAATATCATGTTCAAAGCAAGCTGATAATGTCTGGTCTATTTAATTTCAAATATATATATATATATTATTACTACGGAGAAACGCATAATACATTTAAAGATAGTTATAAATTCATACCATAGGTAATTTAATGGTTTTATTGCTGAGAGACAAATGCATGTTTATTTTATGTTTACGATTAATCTATAGAAAATGTGTGCTCATAATAAAAATCACAATGACAAGTAATTATTCCGTACCTACTAGCTAGATGGTAGATCTAACTTCATAAGGTAATGAAAAACATTATTTTATAAACTTTAACTAAAAACTTACTAAAATAGAAAAGGTTATAAAAACCTTTTCTATTTTAGTAAGTTTTTAGTAAATTAAAACGAATAATAGAAATAAAATTTAAAAATATCTGCTAACGGCAAAACGTATACCTTTTTCCCATTTAATGATTACAATATACGTAACATATTCAGTAGTTAATTGTGACCGTAAGCAGCTAGAGTCTAAGATCCAATGATAATGTATAAGGTGTACTCGATGACAATTCAAATAATAATAATATTCTGGGGCAATCCTCACGCGTTCATCTGATCCCAAACTAGGCAGAGCCTGTACTGTAGTAACCAGATAACTGATACAAATACTTATCTATTTTTTTTGTAAATATATACTTATATATACACTTTGTAGGAATCGAACGCATGACGTATTGAGTAGTGGTTAGAGTTACCACTGGACCAACAGATCCGTAATATCTTTATAATAGGTATAAGCTTAATTATCTCGCACAGTACATTATTTTAGTAATTCAACCTCGTGTCAAATCCTAATAAACTAACTCAAAATAGCAGTGGCGTTAACATAGCAGTTCCGAAAACTTGTTCAAATCGATTGTCCGATATTTCTTGGGCCGTACAAGAGTAATTTATTCGGTATTCAATAATTTCCGGTCTCACGCGGCCTGTGCGCGGTGATAACATAAATTACGCATCGTGGGCGGACGGAGGCTTTGATGCTGGTTCGAGTGAATCCATCTCCTAGTATTTCTAATCTTACTTAATGAAAGAGGACCAAACATTGTTTATTTCTCTTCTTTTTTACTTATTTAACGCAAATTGTCAATATCAATTATCTCGTTAAGCCGTTGTAGCTATTTTCTCGTAGCTTGCTCTACGCTCGCGCAGCTAGTTTTACCTGTAATAATATAGATTTTCTTTTTACTTATATTAAAAACTTAACATTATTACTAATTTGGAATTATTATTATTATATTACAAACACACCAGCAGCTACTAGCTAATGCGTGTGTATCATTACTGATGATGTCGAGTCTGTGATTTGGAGATGTTGTCGAGTCTGTTCTTGAAAGAGTTCAATGTGGGTGCCTTTATCACACTTTCAGAGAGCTTATTCCACTCTGTAACCACACGGTTTGCAAGAAAGTTTTCTTGGATGATGTTCTCTATAGAGGGCACTCATTACCTGTATTTTATAAGTTTCAATAAGACTTCCTCTATTTCAACGTCTTTCAAGAGATGTAAGGCCAAGTTCACGCAAACGTTGATCGTAAGGCTGCTTGTTTCGTAGCACTCCCACCATCCTAGTTGATCTTCGCTGAACGTTTTCCAAAGCGTGATATCATTCTTAAAGTATGAAAGGATATACATTTTTTTTTAAGAGTAATGGCATATACTGGACTGGCAATATACTGGACTATACATTAATTTTGAGTTCTAATGCAATTCTTACCCGGACGCCCTACGGGCAACTTAAGTTAAGTTGCGGGCCTGTTCGGAGTCGCTGGACGTTCGGGGTGTAGGCCCTAGGAAGTCCATTGAGTACGGCGGCGACTCCGAGGAGGACGGCGGCGGGGTTGCGACCCCCGTCCCTGTGTGCACCGTGTCTGGTTCCCGGAGGGATACAATGCGCCTCCCGGCGGCGGGCTCAATCAAAGGCAAGGCACTGAGGGGCCACTGGTGCAGATCCCATCGGAGAGCCCTGGGGTTTTCATGTGCCAATGCGACAGCTGCGGGGGTTTTTGTGGTTAAGAATCCCACATACTCCGGTCGAGCCCCAAACCTCCCGGGGATCTATAGAAGGTTTAGGGCGCGTCAAAAAAAAAAACTACGGGCCTGTTGGTCTAGTGGTTAGACACCTTGGCCGCTGTGGGTTCGATTTCCACCAAGTGCCTGTGTGTTTTTTCTATATAAGTACGTATTTACAAAAAAGTATATAAGTTAATACTTATATACTTTTTTGTAATAATATTCTGGGTCATTCCACACACGGTCATCTGATCCCAAACTAAGCAAAGCCTGTACTATGGAAACCAGACAACTGATACATTAGTATCAGTAGCCTGTACTATGGAAACCAGACAACTGATACATTAGTATCAGTTGTCTGGTTTCCATAGTACAGGCTTTGCTTAGTTTGGGATCAGATGACCGTGTGTGGAATGACCCAGAATATTATTATTATTAAGTATTGTATTTAGTTGTTGTTTTAGTAATTCAACCTCGTGTCAAATCCTAATAAACTAATTCAAAATAGCAGTGGCGTTAACATAGCAGTTCCGAAAACTTGTTCAAATCGATTGTCCGATATTTCTTGGGCCGTACAAGAGTAATTTAATGATATTATTAAGTACAATAATTAATAATAATAATAATAATAATATCTCGGGACAATCCACACACGGTCATCTGATCCCAAACTAGGCAGAGCCTGTACTATGGAAACCAGACAACTGATACAAATACTTATATACATTTTTTTTTTGTAAATACATACTTAAATAGATAAATAACACCCAGACGCTTGGTGGGCTTGGAGTAATTAAATTTAGCAAACAGGTAATAATAATTTAAGATTCCCTTGTCAGCAATAACAATCTTGTATTACTTACTGTAAGCATACATTTTCGATTTCCGACTATAAGCGAGTATAGTAAGGGCATTGTAATGACTCTTATAAAGTGCGTCACTTAATAAAGATTGTACGAGATATAGACAATAATTTAAATTGCAAGTAAACATTAGAATAAATACGTAGGTATATATTTTTTATAAAAAAAAAATAAGCCCGTATTACTGTACACACAAGGTTAAAAGTGACAGTCATTGACTAAATAACAACTTCGGTGCATTCAATCAGGTTTTATAAAATTTGAGTGGGGTCAGTGCCCCTAGGTATATATTGGTTTTGCGCACAAATGTGAAATCTGTCGAATGAATATAAAATATCTAATGAAAATTTTAATATGATCACTAGATTTTTTTTCGACATTATTATGGTATTGGAAAGTGGTTGGGAAGCGAACCCACGACCTACTGGGTAGTGAGTCAGATTGTCTAACGACCATAGACCAACGAGTCTGTCAAATCATATGAATATTTAGAAATATGCAAGCAATTGTACCTACTAGATTAAGAATGGTGACTCAAAAAATGGTCAAGAAAACTATTTAAAAAAAAATAAAAACCGACTTCAAAGTAAATTATCTAAAAAGCATAAAATAACGAAAATATATTGAAGTCGGTGCTAGCACATCATGTTAAACTAAGACTAGCACGAGCTGACACCGACTTCAATATATTTTCGTTATTTTATGCTTTTTATTAGATAATTTACTTTGAGACTTCAAAGTAAATTATTTTTTTTTTAAATAGTTTAATTAACACTTTTTAGTGACTTTTATTTTACCAAGACAGGTATCAGCACTATCACGCAACTCGAACGTCTACGTCACAGTAACTTACTGAAAACATAAAAAGTTTATATCTCTTAAACTACTGGACCGATTTTGATGAAACTTATACTCTACCCTAATTTGAAAAATACTCTAACTATTGCAAAAAGAATTTTTGAAATCGGACTTGTAGTTTCTGAGAAATCCGCGGACAAACCTACATACATACATACATATATACATACATACATTCACTGATAAAATTTGGTATATTTGTTTAGAAGCCCACATAGACTAACATATATTAATATTACGCATTTATATTAGTATTACATACATACGCGTCGAATAGAGAACCTTCTTTTTGAAGCCGGTTAAAAATATGTAACGTAAAGTACGCGCGTGTCGTTATTTCGCATTTTTATCTCAAATCATCTGCAAATGCTTTTAATCCTATTTATGTTTTATTTTTTAATGAATTTACGCTTTTTAAACGCTTATCTTCATGCAATTACTGCCTTAATTTGGGTGTCATTTTGTTAGTGATTATTAACTTAGTAGATATTAAACTATGGATCGAAACCTAACCTTAATCAACGTTGGATCATGACTCCGCTTAGCTTCTCTCTTCTGTACTGTGGAGGTACATCTCATCGTATCAGGCTGCTCCGATTACAAGAAGCAATTTTTTTAACAATTGTACCCGCGGCTGTGGACTCTTCCAGCAATTTTCACGTTACGCAAATTTCAAATTCAACCGATTAGATACCATAGCGGCTAGCGGTTTAGATGTCATATTTGTATGTACTCGTACATCTTATCAGCTTAAATAGCTCTGCTTCTCAGTATAATCAGTCTATTGTAATTGTTAAGAATACTGGAGTTCATAATTATTTTCCAGTTTTAAGCATAGTTTTAAATCTCAGTGGTTTTAAATACTACATAAGTGTTTTAGATATTTAGATACATAATTTGCGCACTTAGCAATTTCCATCAAAGCAGCTTTTATTCACGAATTCTCGTTATGTATTTGAATAAACTGTCTTTAAAAAAAATTGTATGGAGTTAATCAGAAAGGAAGGTAAATATTTCGGTAGTTTTGGCAGCTCAGTAATGCTTCTGGTGTAATGATGCTAGCGTTCGTACGCAGTGGAAACTAAGACCGCTTGCTCTCTTACTTTTATTTTATGAGCAAGCTTTATTTATATACCTACTCTATTGCTAGTCCCAAGGGACCTAAAAAGTGGTGGCACTTGTTATGTATCCTACCTACAAATAATAAATTGATGGTATTAGGTGACCGATTAGGAGTGGCTGTGCTGACTGACACTGAGACAGGTACATTTCCCTGAGTTTTTCTTTCACAAGATCACCCATCTTCGCGGAAGATTGCGCGTTATAGTGCTCAAATACTTGCGTAGACGCAAGTACATTCTCTCTTCCTTTACACTTACAATCCGATGGGACGGAAAGCCGACAAGACCGGGCCAGTATCACAGAGACACCGGTGATGCCGGCGAGGCCGAAGGGTCGTCCGCATGCGACCTCTACATGCATCCCCTCACTGAGTTTTTTTGCTAGTTCTGCTCAGTGGGGAGCGCGTAGTAATTCTGTGGTAAACTCATTTTCTCTAAGCGGCAGCCCAAGCTGAGGCCGTACATCCCTGAGGTGCCATTGAGCTAATCGTTACCCCAACTCTTCTGGCTGGAGCGCTTTATGCGCTTGCCTCTTGCCCGGTGAAGCTGTTATGGCTATCTGCCAACAGTACTACTCGTACCTAAAAAAAGACCCGACTGGAGAAGCTGAGGCGCAAGGCCAACCTTTACATGTCTATCCAATGCATGGATCTTATTTTTCAGAAAATCAGGTTATAGGCCTGCATTGTTCTTATCAGTATTAGTATCTTCGCGGAATTTAAATCCGTGAACTACAGTTTACAAAGCAAACGGTTTCCCGCTGTGCCACTAAGGCCACTGATAAGTTAACTAGTACCTTTGATTCACGGCAGCATCCACACCACATACCACAATCATTACAGTAAAGAACATAACCTTATGCTGAGTGAAAAAAGGGTTCATTTTAGCACAACAGTAACTACAAAGCTTTAAAGTGGCAACGATGATGTGCAAACTTCACGTATAATCTTTAATTTTGAAATACGAATGTATTTATTGTTAATAATAATAAAAGTATATTCGCGTGAATATTTAATAGCATCCTGCTGCATTTAACAGTTTCCATAGAGTAGATATACGCATCAAAAGAACAAAATAGAGAGGGAGAGACATGTTTACTTCAACTGTAATATTTTTTACACTGTGCTTATTCTTTGTGTTTTGGTTTTAGGGGCTCATTTCTAGTACTGTGCGCTATTTTGGCCGGAGATAGTGCTAAATATTAAAACAGCTCCGGAATCAGACAAGTTCTCGATTATTTTCGTGTTATGCGATGCATTCAATAATGAAATCACAACTGCGATGCTAACGACCGCCCGCACTTGAGAATTTAAGGTCATTGTCGCGACGCCATTGTGCTCCGTAATTATGACTTAGATGAGAACCGACGCGCAAAGATCAAGTTGGTACGTCGTGATGATATTGCGGGCTTTAGTAATATACAATAACTTACAATAACTTTAGTAACACATTATATCAATATACTAGCAATTCCCTGCGGCTACGTCTGCTATTTTTTCCACCCCATTTAACCACTTTAGGAGTGGAATTTTCAAAAACCCTTTCTTAGTGGATGCTTACATCATACAACATACTGTCCAAATTTCAGCTTTCTAGGTCCAGCGGTTTGACATGTGCGTTGATGAATCAGTCAGTCAGGACAAGTAATTTTATATGTATAGATTAGCAAATAATTAAGCCTAGCAAAGCCATCATGTTAGTCATAATATATTTGCTGCAGAACTAATAATCGTGGGGATAGATTGTCTCTGGACCAGGAAGTCCCGTGACCAGGCAAATCGGTTAGCAGAGGCTGGATAAGGAGAGCCAAAAATCAGGCTTAGTGACGTGCTTGGAAGCAGTTATATCTACGAGTAGCAGTGGAATGATTTGAACTGATTATGGTTGTTTTTGAATTTTCATAATCCACCTATTCATATCAATGTAACATTGCTAGTGTTATTTAGGGTTGAAGTAGTGTTGGTAGTGGGTTATCAGTCGGGTATCACAGTGATAATATTAATAACTACATCACACCGAAAAAAACACAATAACTCACCCACTCAATTCACTAAAAAAAAATTAGTGAATTGAGAATTTTTAGTAAAAATAAAATTGTAACTACTATTTTTAATAATCTTTTATATCTATTATGTTCGCAGAAAACATAATTCATTTATACTGCTCTAAAAGCTAGAGACTAGATGGAAGTTATCTAAAAAATAATGCATAAGTCTAAGCGTTCAAACAGTCTGAAAAGCAGGAGCGCCGGATGCGCGGCGCGGTGGTGGCTTCCTGTCATTTTTAGATACGCTACACTACGCTACGTAAAACTATATGACTGCAAACACCACACACTAAACGCATCCAATTAATTGTGTACCAACCTCTTTTTCTATAAAGCTTTATTGGACACATTATTGTACGAACGCAATAGTGACTGACACTTATGAATAGGGACTGGATGTATATGCCAAAACAATAAAAAATAAAAATCCAAAATATGCCTATAATATGGGACTAAAAAATCGAAAATATGGTCTAAGGCAGTTTTTTTCAGTATTTCTATTATTGCAATACACTGATCTCATGTTTTGTAATCCCCAATGCAAAAAAAGGCATGTTTAAGTTTGATGCCTATGTCTGTAGGTCTGTATATGTCTGTCTGTGGCACGTAGCTCCCAAATGAATGAATGGATTGTTGACGAAATTTTCAAAATTTAAGGTCGTTTTGTTTGTTCAAAATATATATAATAAGGCTTTGTAGTGGCTGAACAATCTTTCAACATCACAGTATGTGACTGGAGCCTCCGTGGCGCAGTGGGAAACCGCTTGCTTTGTAAACGGAGGTCGCGGGTTCGAATCCTGCGGGGGGCAACAAATTTGTGTAGTTGTTCCTTACTGGCTAGGGCAAAGCAGGCCGAACACCTGTAAAGTAAGATGATCCATGCGTCGGATTATGAGAGGTATAAAAAGGAAGAGAGAGTGCACTTGTGTCTACGCAAACGCTTATTCACTATAATATCTCCTGCATACATGGTTGATCTTGTGAAAGATTGACCACTGTGGTCGTATCGGCCAGGAGGACATTATTATTATTATGTGACTGGAACATACTTGCACACTGAACTGACGGACTGGTATCCATGACATTCATTTTTGATTGATGTATTGATAGGGTGAATACGGGGAATGCACAATAATTTCAGCGGCGATAGCTTACTGTAACGAGCGGCGACTGCGATGTGCCACGTTTACAGAAAAAGGAATATCTTGCTCATTCGCAAATTGTTGCTACCCCATATGAATATGTTTTTATTTGATTTACCTATGCGGTATCATAAGTACTTTGTTTCGTATACATCAATTTGCTGCTCTTTTTACAGAAATATAATCACATTTGTAAAAATATGGACTTATCATTGAAATATGGCAAAATATGGAATAATATGGAAAATTAAAATTGCATTTTGAATAAAAACTGTTGAAATTCAAAATATGTATTTACATATAAATCCGGTCCCTACTTATGAATGTTCTTAACGTTACTTGTACGAGTATCTACAAAATAGTAAATCCTAAGTAAGTGATAACTTTTAGTTTTCTAAACTATAATTTTTTGTAATAAACTTTTGAGTTATGTGGCACGGCAGCGCTGAGCTCTGCCAACAGATTGCTTTCGATAGAACTTCGAGAATCTCGGCCACCATCACAGCCTCTCTTCGTAGAGCCAATAAATATAGCATTATTTGGTAGTGGGATTCAGTAAATTCGAAGCATTTATCCAGTCTAGTTGTTAATTTTATTATGAAGGAGAATTTTCCCCTATGCATTCCTTTTCATAAAAAAAAAAAAACTATAAAATATTGACTGGTTACAGAAACATACATTCCTCGTAGGGTGTCCGGGTAAGAATAGCACCCTCCCATCTCCTCCCGTTGGGTGTCCGTAAGAGGCGACTAAGGGAAAACAAGAAGACGGGCAGCAGCGTCTTTCTATTGGATTACCTACCAGCTATACTGCGATTCCCAGACGCCTGCCAAACGTGGGGATTATGGCAACCCCTACCTTCTATTTCTAAGGGGGAGGCCTTTGTTCAGCAATGGAGTGGTCTTTCAGCTGCTTATAACGATAATGATGACAGAAACATATTATATGAAATAATGTTACTAAGAAATGATAACTACACGATTGGAATAGAAATAATTCAGTGAATGTTTTATGATAATAATTACGTAGGTATATCCGACGTCTACCCTTTCACTACCGGCTTTGCCTTAGTGATTTTAATTAATTTGTAAGCTGTTCATGGTTTTTATGAGCTAATCGTTAAATTGGTATCTCCGCCTGGACCTGCCGCAATATCATTTCAGGTTTTGCAAGACTTGTTCAAAACCTTTGTTACTGCTTTAGAATTTTTGTCTCACTTGATAATAGAAATGTGCAGTGGATTTTTGTTGCACATAATACAATTTTTCGGCAGCCTATGTAGGCACTCCGAAAATCGAACAAAACAATCGATATCTGTGCCCTTCCTTATTCAAATTGGTAATATTTAAATTTGTCCTTGTTGATGACCAGATAACCTCGGTCAGGCAGCACCTACGTAAATAAAAATGATTTGATTCGGTATAAAAAGAGAAGTGCGCTTGCACTGGTGATTGGCCGTTCAGTCTCAAGGAGGTTGCAAGGGGAAGGGGTCCCTGACCTATATTGAGACGCTTGCGCATCTCACGCACTTTATTTGCACTTGTGCTTAACACTACTGGTACACAGATTTACTCAATATACCTACCAATAAACAAATATACTTTACGACCAAATTACACGTCATTTGTTCACAATCGCTTGTTTTTATCATATTCACGTTGCTTTTATAATTTTCATCAAATAAGTACAGGTAGGTATGCACTATACGTCGATTAAACTACTTCTCACAGTGCCAATAACATCGATTATGGTAAATATGGTAACTAACCCGTGGGGTGTCCGGGTAAGAATACCACCCACCCATCTTTTCCCGTTGGGTAAGAGACGACTAAGGGGAAACAAGCTTCAATGCTGTTTCAAATTTTAGTTCAATTAATCAATTCATAGGTTCTAAAATATTATGTTGGCGGAAAAGTCCTTTTCGAATGGCGCCATGATAAATGTTCACCGATAGTATCATGGACATTCAGTCCTGAAAGATCTTGCTGATTGACCAATCTTTCCACTCCAACATGTTTACCTCCGTGCTATTCGCGATTACTTCTTTCTTTTAACATAGTTGTCTAATTTGTTGTTGCATGGTTGCTGTAACATATTCTTGTCGATTCGTTAAAGAAGAATTCTAATCTTAGTCGCTCTTGTATTTCCTAACATGATCTTAATAAATAAATGAAAAATAAAAATACATTAATAAATTATTGTACTATGCGTTTCAGCTAAGAATGTGGCCGCCATGATGATCGCGACTGCGGAACTTTACTCGTTTTTTACGATTTTTGTACCGCCAGCCATCCGCCAGCAGAGTAAACACAAAATGAAAAATTCACTCCGGTTTTCATTTTATTTATTGTAATGTCTTAGTTTTCTATGTATTTTTGATAAAACATCATTTTTAGTAATTATATATTTGAAATGGCAAGATGGTGGCCACATTCTTAGTTGAAACGCATAATATATTGTTATTAAAATACAGAAAATCGTATACTTACGAGTACGAGGTATTGAATTTTTGAGAGAGGTTAGGTACACGCTCGCTAGAGAGTCCGACCTTGTCAGCAAGTTGAAAGTTACGTTCTTCTGTAAGGTGAGGGGTCCCACCTTCCAGAAGAACGTAACTTTCAAGCTTCGTGTCGTTTGATGGTGGCTAAGGAAATATATAATATGAGTCTCTTTTGCTACCAGTACAACCAAACCATTGACACTTTCTTTTTCTGGTGTTACTAAACTGTAAGCGCACTGCTTGAGTCGGCGATCCCGTTAGTCTAGTGGTTAGACACCCTGCCATCTACCCACTAGATCGTGGGCTCGATTTCCACCACTTGTCTCGGTGTTACAGACCGCTGGACTCAATACAGACGAGTTGGGAATCATACTTTCTCCCGAGTGGTACATAGTGCTTTATACTAAACCTGTGACGAAAATATATAACTCTAGTTGACGTTGATAATAGTGCAAGTGTCCAGTATCATTATTCGAACTTCGATCAACAAAACTGTCTTTTGTCATTATTAGGTTGCATACGCAGCTGCGTTCAATTAAAAACAAAACTTTTTTTATACAAGCTAGAGATGAGACATGTAAGACGTTTGCCTGATGGTAAGCGACACGGCTGCCTGAAACCAGCAGCATTGGGCTGCCGCTCATCACCCAAGACATAAGTTACTAAGTATTTTGTGTCCGGTAATTTCAGCAGCCATAGTGTCCTTCACACCGGAACACAGCAAACACTGCTACTTGGCGCTAGAATACCTGACACTTCGGTGGTACCTACCAGGGCGGTCGCTTGCACAAAGTAGGTACGTACCACCTAATAAACCTAGTACATAGTAACCTAGACTACAGAGGCCCCGAACGGGTGTATGAAGTTCGTAAAATGTTATCCTCGTCTCAGTCTCACTTAAAACCTTAGGCCGTAACTTCATTTGGGCTCCCCAAAAAAATTTGATACAGGGCCCGTCTCGGGCAAGCTACACCACTGAACCTAGTAATGACTTTTCTGCTCGGTCACGATCACATTTCATACACTTTTTCCTCCTGTACTGTAAGCAACTGCACTGCAACTGCAGTCCCCTGTCACACATCAGGAATTACTTTTTATACCTCGTTTTATAAAAAGGAGCAGTACTTCTGACTCCCGCACCGAGTGTTCTTTGACCTAAATATGAATGAATACATCTAAAACATTCTAGCAAACAGTTCAAACTGCATTATTGTGTTTGTTTATTGAAGTGTATGTATTGATTATTTAAAATAAAACGGTGCTTCTTAGAAACACCATTCTTCTTATATTGCCTGTAAAATTTACATAAGCATTTATTACCTGTATAATTATTTCAAATTTTTCTCTTCACAAAATTCAGAGATAAGGGGTATTCGGGGCGGTATATTGCCGACATTTTTAACTGACTTCAAAAAAGGAGGAGGTTCTCAATTCGACTGTATCTATATATCTTGCCCCGTGGGGAGTCCGGGTAAGAATAGCACCCACCCATCTCTTCCCTTTGGGTGTACGTAAAAGGCGACTAAGGGAAATCAGAAGACGGGCAGCAGCGTCTTCTGTTTTAGGTTCCATCTCTTCACAAAAACTGCGATCCCCAAGACGCCTGCCAAGCGTGGGAATTATGGCAACCCAACCAAACAATGATAGCCTCGCCTTGGTAGCAGGCGGGGTAACGGTCGAGCAGGGGGTGCTAAGAATCTCCGGACTTCAACGCGAAGGTGGGTACACGGAATGGCGATGAGTTGAGAGTGGGGTTATATGGGTACGGGCAGCGGAACCAAAGGGGCCAGCGGCTGGTCGACTTCATGGAGAAGGAGGGACTCTTTGCGATGAACTCCTTCTTCAAGAAGCGACCATCCGTGGACGTGGATAAGCCCCGATGGTTCAACCAAAAATGAGATCGCTTTCATCACGACGGCCAAGAAGCATATATTCGATGATGTCTCCGTGATCAGCAGGGTGAAAACCGGTAGCGATCACCGCATTGTTAGAGGCACATTGAATATCAATGTCAAGCTCGAGAGGTCTCGTCTGATGAAGTCCACGCTCCGTCCAGGAACCGCCCAAATCCGAAACCCCGAAGACTTTCAACTCGAAATACACAATCGCTTTCAGTGCCTAGCCGAATGCGAAACTGCGGACGAGTTAAACAATGGGTTGGTGCAAACTGTCCATGCAGTGGGGTCCAAGTTCTTTAAGACCCCACGCCGTAATAAGCCTCAGAAGCTCTCCAATCAAACCATTAATTTAATGGAAACCCGGACTGAGATGAGACTGCAATCTTCAGCTGATATGTCAGAATATGCTGAACTCAATAGACGAATCTCGAAATCTATGCGTCACGACTTGCGTTCCTATAATACAGCATGTATTAAGGACGCGATTAAGCGGAACCAAGGCTCTAAAGTGTTCGCAAAGAATTCGTCTATTGGGCACAGCCATATGACCAGGCTGAAGATCGACGACGGCAGTGTCATCTCATCGAAACCGGAGATATTGAGAGAGCTCGAGAGGTTTTACGGACAGTTATACACCTCAACACAGGAACCCATTACCAGAACAGCTCAGGACACCAGAGCCCAACTAACCCGACACTACACTGAGGATATCCCAGACATCAGCCTGTACGAGATTAGAATGGCTCTCAAACAGCTTAAGAACAACAAGGCGCCGGGTGAAGACGGAATCCCAACAGAACTTCTGAGAGCGGGTGGAAAACCGCTTGTAGTCCTCCAGAAGTTATTTAATTCCGTCTTACTCGAGGGTACTACGCCAGAAGCATGGCACGGGAGTGTGGTGGTTCTTTTCTTCAAAAAAGGTGATAACACCTTGTTGAAAAATTATAGACCCATCTCACTCCTGAGTCATGTATACAAGCTGTTTTCGAGAGTCATTACGAACCGTCTCGAACGCAGGTTTGATGACTTCCAGCCTTCCGAACAAGCCGGGTTCCGAAAACGCTTTAGCACCGTAGACCACATACATACGCTCCGCCAGATTATACAGAAGACCGAGGAGTATAATCGGCTATAATGTCTAGCATTTGTGATTCAATCGAGACCTGGGCGGTATTGCAGCCATATTGACTATAGGTACATCAAAGTGCTGAAGTGTTTGCACAGCAACGCCACCATGTCGATCCGACTACAGGACGAGAGCACGAAACCTATCCCATTGCAGCGAGGTGTGAGACAGGGAGACGTTATTTCTCCGAAACTGTTCACTAACGCATTGGAGGACGTTTTCAAGCTCTTGGACTGGTACGGATTCGGCATCAATATCAATGGCGAATACATCACTCACCTTCGTTTTGCCGATGATATAGTCATTATGGCAGAGTCGCTGGAGGACCTCAATACGATGCTCAGCGACCTAAGTAGCGTTTCCCAACATGTGGGTCTTAAAATGAACATGGACAAGACGAAGATCATGTCTAATATCCATGTTGCACCCGTAACGGTAGTTGTTGGGAACGATACACTCGAAGTTGTTGACCTAGGACAAACTATCCAGTTAGGTCGGTCCAACTTCGACAAAGAGGTCGCCCGAAGAATCCAACTTGAATGGGCAGCGTTCGGGAAACTACGTGACATCTTCTCATCTGAAATTCCGCAGTGTTTGAAGACAAAGGTTTTTAACCAGTGTGTGTTGCCAGTGATGACATATGGTACTGAGACGTGGTCTTTAACAACTGGCCTTTTGGAGAAGCTCAGAGTCACACAACGAGCTATGGAGAGAGCTAAGCTCGGAGTTTCTTTGCGCGATAGAATCCGGAATGAGGAGATTCGCCGAAGAACCAAGGTCACCGACATAGCTCGTAGAATATGTAAGTTGAAGTGGCAGTGGGCAGGCCACATCGCTCGAAGAACCGATAACCGTTGGGGAAGAAAGGTTCTCGAGTGGCGACCACGAACCGGAAGACGCAGCGTAGGCAGGCCTCCCACTAGGTGGACCGACGACATTGTTCGCGTCGCAGGCAACCGTTGGATGCAAATAGCAAATTGTCGTTCATTGTGGCGGTCTAAGGGGGAGGCCTTGGTTCAGCAGTGGACGTCTTCCGGCTGGTGATGATGATATGTCCAAATGCAACTTTTATCGATAATGACGGTTAATCATTGATATAGTAGTCTCACTTTAAAATATCGACTTTTGGTCCTAAAGTATAAGAATAAAAATATGTTTCCACTTTCCATTTGTGTAAGCAATATTTAAAGCTATTTAAAATTACAAATAAATACCTAGCATTAGTAGTTGCTGAAATATATCGGTGTGACAGACAAACATACGAAGTCACACCATAAGAGTTCCTTTTGTAACCCCAAAAACTACAAATCTGAATTTGGTGAATATCTGTACATTGTATTCAGATCGCTTACAATGGCCGGTTCCGCGGCTTTGTTCCATATTAATCTCTGACTGTCTATCTGATATTGGATTTATTGGACTCAGGATCATCTTTCCGCATGAACGCCTCTTGTCTGTCTCGGTATAATCGAGTTTAATTTCAGTACCGTTTAAATACCCAGTTAATTAGTGAGAAATTATGATTGAGGCTAAAATATTTACAAACTATTACTGAAGATAATCAATTTTATGTTTAAATGAAATGAAATTATTTATTTCATATACTTAGGCTCAGCCAACTTTTTTAATGGTCAGTATTTTTTTAAAGCTATCACCGCAAGCAGAAGTCCCGGCAAGAACCTCAGCGAGCTTGTCATTTTACTATCATATAATCAGTGTGTTGCCGTCCGAAAGATAAAAAAAAGTAAAATAATGTTATAATAAAAAAAACAAAACATCAAACGGACCAGCCACCAGTCCTCCGAAGCAGCGCCAGTGCAAGTGTAAGACTCTAGCTTGGAGGGAACGAAGATTTTTCAATGGCGAGCATGACCAACCATGCTTGTGATCCAACAATGCTTGTGAATTAATCACTCTATATTATAGACCTAAGTAACCAAGGTATATTAAAGATATTTTTTATTCTTACAACACACGCACGCATATATACTCCATCCCAAATAAGCTTGGAGGCGATTACAATTTCGTTTGCGGCTCAATAACAACCTAAAGCATACATTGTCAACTAGGCGTGTCAGCAAAAACAACTTTGTATTACCAACCTTTTTTTGCTGCCGCGTTAACGGTTTATAACTAACTATACAGCGCGGGTGTTTTATGACTGCCTAATAAAGTTGTAATCGCCTTCAAGCTTATTTGGTTTGGAGTGTACATGCGCAAACGCATATCTATAACCTAAATTCGAGTTTTACGTTAAATATGGCATATTCAACCCTACTAATTGTCTTTGACTGGTCACCGGTTGGCCATCACTCCTATGTGCATTCATTAATTGCCCGCAGTTTAATCTTCTAAAGAAAAATAGGGCATATATACGCACGGTCGCACACACACACCCACATGCTCGCATGCACGCATGCACACACATATACCATATCATAATACGACATTAGTGTCGTTGACACATGAATTTCGTCGTTTATGTTTTATACTTTTTTTTGTTATTACTAATTTCGTTCATGAAATCGAATCGTCTTCGTTCTTTGAGGTGGGCTGGCTGGAGAAACAGTTTTTTTTATTAATTTAGCTAGGTAGCTATTATTATTCCCGTGTAGGTGCAAAAACGCATACTTAATTTCGTTTACTAAAAAAATAGTATTTTATAAGTATAAAACTAACAAAAGACCACGGGCTATTTATAAAATCTACATAAGTACATAAACGAATAAAGAAACATTTAGGTATACTAAACATAATCACATATACATCATGAATGTATATAAATGCACGGCAATTAAGTTCTCTGTCCTTGAATCTCAGACGACCTTAGGACAGGAGTTATGCATAAAGAATCAAACGCTAAATTGGAGCTTGTGCAAAAACTGGTTGGATTGGTTCGGCGATGACGTCAGCAAGTCGAAACGCGAGCGCTTCCGACGAAATCGCATAGAAAACGACAGCGAAATAACTGTCTGTGTTCTAAACTGGACTTAATAGGCACAAGGTTAAATGCCCAGGCAGGAGAGAACAATGGTTTTGTTGATATCCTTTGCACCGATTTCCCTCGTTGGATGACAAACTTTGAAAGTAGACAGTAAAAAAAACCTTAGACTATTTTGACAGTCGCCTATTGAAGGTGATGCGAAATGGGAGGGGATAAATAATTTTCTTCGAAGAACTAATAGTAATTATAGACGTTCTATCGAATAATAATAATGATCTAGTTATTATTAAATATGAAATATATAAATTGTATCCTTATAACATGACAAAATCGTAATTATACCTTGCCTGTTTGAGCTATAAGTAATATTTAATTTCTGGCCAGGAGTCTAGTCTCTATCTCTCTCGACTGTGCGGGTTGGTATTCCTCACGATGATTTCCTTCAGTTTCTCCAGTGATCTCCTATGAGTTGTAAATCTTTCGATTAGTAGGTAGGTGCATATGATTACCAAAAACTCAAAAGTAACACTGGCAAGGCTGGGGTAGGATTTGAAACAGCCTCCGGAGTTATTAGACGTCTGGAGTGTGGGTTTTAGATGTCCATTAAGTATGGTGGTGACTCTGAAGACGACGGCGGAGGGTTGCGACTAGCGACCCCTGTCCCCGAGATCACAGTGCTAGGTACCCGGGGCTATAATGCGCCCCCCGGTAGCAGGCTCAAAGATCCTACTGCAGAACCCAAGTTCTCCTCTTATGAGCCGGGTTTTAGTGGGTAAGAATCGGATATACCCTGGTTGACACTCCACAGGGTCCTGGATACTGTAGGAAGATTTCTCCTGGAAGAATAAAAAAAAGGGGTTAATTACGCTGAAACGTCGGTCGTGTAGCCGCTAGGCTACCATCGCAGTGCGACTAAAATAGTAACTTTTTAATAATAGTAAGTATATAAGAAGCTGCAGAGTAATATAATACTGACCAGTCAAATAGATACACTGTGTCAAGGCAAATAAAAACAGCCAATAATCTATTAAATATTTTAAGATTAAAGTATTCGGTAACTTCCGCCAATGTGTGGTCTCCACGAAAGTGCGTAGAAGTTTTTCTCAGGATTATAAATAGGGTGACAACATTGAGAAATGTACTATGTTTAATATGTCGTCGAAGAGTGCGCGAAAAGTTTCTGCAAGTGACATTGCCGTTGAAGGCAGCTGCTTACTGTGACGTGGATTGAGATGAATCTGCTGAAACTGTGGCTTTCAATTCATTGACTTTAATATACGTTGTGGATATGAAATTCTCGGAACAGACGTTCGAACAGAATTCATAGTATTAGCCATTGATATACATATCTGTGGTATTAGCGATATAAAAGAAATAACAAAAAATGAACAATTTACATATTTAAAAGGTTCAGCACTGTCTAGTTTGTCTTCGGAGTCGCTGGACGTTCGGGGTGTGGGCCTATTGAACGTCCATTGAGTACGGTGGCGACTCCGAGGAGGATGGCGGCAGGGTTGCGACCCCCGTCCCCGTGAGTACCGTGTCAGGTTCCCGGGGGGCTACAATGCGCCCCCCGGCGGCGGGCTCAAAGGCAAGGCACTGAGTGGCCCCTGGTGCAGATCCCACCGGAGAGCCCTGGGGTCTCCGCTCTCATGTGGAGCGACAGCCGCGGGGGTTTTAGTGTTTAAGAATCCCACATATCGAGCCCCACAGCTCCCGGGAATCTTTGGAAGATATCCCCCGCGTCAAAAAAAAAATAGGTTAGTTTGTATAACATTGTTTTACGATATTAGTTATTATAATAGTACTTCACTGCATATTATATGCAGTAAAGTATATAGAACAATAAGAAATCTACAAAGAATTATTTTTTTATGTAAACGAAATGCATTTAATTTGATTTCTACCAAACATAAGTATAATTATGGTCACCCTGATTTCTGAGTATTTTTCGCTTTGTTGCAAAAAATTTGTCGGTTACTCATAGGTCAATGGTGCGAGGTCGTCGTCTTTATTTTTTTTTACATAATTTATTTATATTGACAATGGAAATACTTCGTAGCGGCAAGAAATATTAGCCTCACAATTTATTTTAATTGCTATAATAAATTGCACCTTCTTATTGTGTTCTTTATCAATTAAGTTCGGTTTTATGTTTGTCCGTATGCTCTAGTATTTTATTAATATGCGAAACCTGAGTTACATTGCTGTTTCATCATCATCATCATTAGCAGCAGCAGCAGAAAGAGTTCACTCCTGTTCAAACGCCTCCCCATTAGAAGGGACGTGTTGCTATAATCCCCAGGCTTGGCTGCTTTCTTGGGGATCGCACTTCGCTGTATAGGTGGTTGACAATCCAATAAAAATACGCTTCTGCCCTTATTCTTGTTTCATTGCTGCATAAATCCAAGGCTAGGTCTTATTGTGTCTGTTAGCGAGGTGACCTCATTCGACGTTCAATAGTGGATTACACTGTAGTAGAAGTGTTTTATCCTGAATAGCACATACGTAGCTGATCCTAGGGAAAGCAGTATCTGTTCCTACTAAGGCAACCAGGCAACTGATACAATACATATACAATATATACATATTTAATGTATAGTTTGTATTTGGTAGAACCCGCGACCTATTGGGTTACGGCCGCAGGGTGTCTAACCATTACACCAAATCATACATGTGTGTATTTTTTTCAAGGAAACTTACAGTGGTTTGACACCCTGACCGTTCGTTACCCAATAAGCTGTGAGTTCGATTCCCACTAACTGCCTGGGTGTTATCTTAGGGTATCTTTTTAAGTATTTATTTACCATCAAATAAAAGTATATACACTTCGTCGTGGTTGGAATTAAAAAAATGCTTTAGCAAAAAGTTTAGAACAATTTCATGTATTATTAGGAAGTTATTTTTTATGAAGTCTTAAATAAACTGAAAACTTGTAAATATAGCATTAAAAATAAATACTTAACTATGTCTATCAAATGTAGGTATGTTATAATAAATTAGGTACGTAAAATTAATCATATATCACGATGTGGTTCTAAGTATTTAATGAATATATGAAACATGTAATTTGCACAATCTAAAACAACTACAGGGTGTTTTATATAATGTGTTAAAGACATTTATCTACTTATGTATAAACCGGCCATAGCGATTAACATTTTCACTACATAACTTATTACCACTGGTAAGAAGTCATTCAGCATGCGTAGGTACGCACTAATCCAACAAAAATATTTTGAGGAAATTTGCCTCATTTTAGGTTGCGGTTTTGCAATTAACACCATGCTAAAATTACTGTACTGAATGAGAATATAGTTTATTATCATATTATTTTTATTTACTGATAAATATAATAAAGCTTGCAGTTCTAGAGAGTGAGTGAGTGATAGTTTTGAAAAAACCTAATGGCCACTTTTAATTTAACTGCTTTATCTATATCTATACTTATAATAAAACTGTAACAGGTCCAATTCTGTACATTGAAGATATGTTGAAAATTATGTTTGGAGGGCATTCTGTAACCGATACTAAAGCCAAAAATGTATTTTTTTTTATTTTTGTCTGTCTGTCTGTCTGTATCTCGGCTGAGCATCTCGCCGAAACTACTGGATGGATTGAAACGAAACTTGGCATGATGGGAGTTAATACTCCGAGGTAGGACATAGGATACTTTTTATCCCGACATCCGGCACGGTTCCCTTGGGAGAGGGGACTAAAGTCAAAATGTGTACTTGGTTATACGCTTGCTCCCATTTTAACAATTTTTGATTATAATTATAATAAATATTTGTAAGGGAACACTCAGTGACAGTTGTAAACAATGTTTGGAAATCGATCAGGTTAAGCAACGTTAGGTGAGGTCATTAAATAGATGGGTGACCGTTTAACGCCATTTCAGCTAAACGTCTCCGTGCTTCGGAGGGCAAGTACAAAGTAGGTCCAAGTTTTTAACCGACTTTAAAAAAGAAGGTTTTGTATTCTATGCGAATGTATATTATTGAAAGTTTAGTTAACGTAAACACAACGCGGGCGGAGCTGCGTGGGTCAGCTAGTAATTTATAAAGATAATACGAGTATAATAAAGACGCGTCCATTACATACTTCTTAAATTAGCAGGGCATATCAAGCAGAGCTTCGTGGGTGAGCAAAACTTCACACAATTATTGTTGCATCCGAAAGTAAGGCTTGGAAATAGAAATAGTAAGTAGCAGCTTCTTTATATATATGTTTTCAACGAAGATACGCCATTACGTTTAACGTTTACGTACGAAGAATACTTTTTTGGTATACGGGCATCATCAAAAGCCGTATTGCATTTCGTGTACCTAGGTACTTTTGCTACTGCGCATAAAGATAATGCTGCTGCACTTTGAAATATTTATATTAGAATTGCAATGACTATTCGGTAAGTACAGTAATTGTTTTATAGTAAGTAGGCCGAAATACTTACGAGTACCTACAAAAGTTCAAACAAAACCGATTGCTAAACTAACTTGATGCTCTAAAGATCGAATTAATTCTAGAAAAGATATTTCAATTACTGCCACAATACCGCAAATGTGACACGAATTGGCGTCAAATATGATCGAATAGAAGCCGAGTTTCTGAGTAGCCGAATATTCGGCCCAGGATCTTTAGGAATACGCGGTATTGGCTATACTGCTACTTTATTAATACAACTAATTTAAGTACACCATGTGGCTGTTCTCACGTCCGCAAATGTTTCCGTTGTTTTATTTTGTCTAACTGCATTATTAAGAATTTAGACATCACGGCGGTGCCGGTGGTCTAGCGGTGTTTTTGATGCATCACCTTCAAATAACATTTGCCGTTGAACCGTGTGTGTATGTATGTGTATAGAAAAACACATTTTACCGTCCGTATTAATTTATATTACGTCAACATAGATAAGATACGAGTATGCAGCAATGCAACCGAGGTGCGCGGAATTAAACTCCTCGTTGAAGTGGCGTAATAATTAATTTTTGCCGAGTTCACCCATTGAAGATCATGACGATTAATTTATATTTCCTCTACGCCACGCAAAGTAATCATGTTGACTCAAAAAATAGAAAGAACACATTCGAACTCGTATCTCACAGACGTTTCATTTGAAATCCTTGATCCAAGCCCATATTATGATGTAGTAGTATAGTAGTATTTTTACTATACACTCTGGGAACCCAATACAGCAGCAGTAACGATTCTTTTGGTCTATTAAGAGCAGCAGCACTTTTATAGAACCAAAACAGTAAAAACGCATAATAATAAAAACGTTAGAGTAAAAGTATGACAAATTATAGCACAGGCAAAGTTAGATGAAAACGCTAGTAGTAATCAGATTTGTTTAGAGGTCGGAACGGGATCATTGTAATTATTTCTTGCTATAGCATTTTTTATTATGTTTTTTTTGATATACAAATAACATTTTAGTTTATGGCGGAACACTAAAATAAATTAAACATTGAATACACCTACGTATATGCACATACAAATTGATATACATATCTATACATATCTTTATATATATAATTCTACTGTACGTGTGTATGTCACTGAACTCCTCCTAAACGGCTGGACCGATGTTGATGAAATTTTTTGTGTGTGTTCAAGGGGATTCGAGAATGGTTTAGATTCAATAAAAACGCGGGCGGAGCCGCGCGGGTCAGCTAGTATTAGGTATATAAAAATGGACGTGTGCTATATTACTATATTTTACTTTCTAGCCAAAACTAGAAAACACAGGGTGGTGGTAGCTCCAACGCTCCCTTATGTCACCTATGGTGGTTGCATGTGCATAGTTGTAGGATTTATAGGGGGTATCAAAGAAACGGGGTTTGAAAATATAGTTATCAAAAATACGTTACTATTGCTATTTTTTATTAACTTTTGTTGATTATATTTTGTGAAGGATTTGTAAACAGTTTTGTTTTCCTCTGTATAGAGTATTATGATCATTTTTGAGAAGGCTTGGTATAGATGCGTCCGCTCTTCGGAGTCGCTGGACGTTCGGGGTGTGGGCCCTTTGAACGTCCATTGAGTACGGCGGCGACTCCGAGGAGGACGGCGGTGGGGTTGCGAACCCCGTTCCCGGGGGCTACAATGCGCCCCCCGGCGGCGGGCTCAAAGGCAAGGCACTGAGGGGCCCCTGGTGCTCCCACCGGAGAGCCCTGGGGTCTCCCCTCTCATGTGCCGATGCGACAGCCGCGGGGGTTTTAGTGGGTAAGAATCCCACACACCCCGGTCGAGCCCCACAGCTCCCGGGGATCTTTGGAAGATTTACCCCGCGTCACAAAAAAAAAGGATGGGTCCGCTACTATTGCTGTTAGCGTAGTTCCTTACCAAGGAACAATAGTAGCTTTAATGAGTTCAGTACTTGTTAAACAAAAGTGTTCATATTTTTATCTGGATAAAAATATTACATTCTAATTCTGATATCAATCAATCTGACACAAATTTGGGTACAGGTAAGGTCAAGGTGGCTTATTCCGTCTACGGGGCGTAACCGTTTACTTGCAAATACTCACGATACAATCAAGCTGCAGCTTTGGCATAAGTTGTATTGGTACTTAAGCATCACTTTTTAGTTCATATAAAATATCTAAGATGATAAGTTTATCTTATGGTAAGGGATACAACAGTATCTATAGATCATCGTGTTTCCAAAGTGAAATACGAGTGATTTGCGCTGCCGTTTTATTGTAGGTAAATCAATCATTCAAGTATTAAATAAATCATACCTAAAGTATAATAAGTAGGTACCTAAAATATTTTTAATAACCGATTGAAAATATCCTCTTGTTTATTTATAAAATTATCAAGATCACTTTTTAAGCGAAGTAGCGATATTCGGGTAGTATATACATTTTGAGCGAATAAAAGTGATCTTAATAATTATGCACTAACTTTAAAGTTCGTTAAGCTCATAATTAACTGTCTTCCACCAAAATACTATTTATGTTCAAATTATGTGTATCCTTGACACAATTAGCGATTTCTCTAAAATCTCGTCATGTGACAGATTTTCCCATTTTTAAGGGAAATTATGTTTAATGGTCAATCTTTATAATGAACTTAGCTTATTAGGGTTCCATATTTAAAAGGTAAAAAAGGAACCCTTGTGGTCTGACTTCGTCTGTCACACCTATATATTTCAGGAACCACTGATGCTATCGATTTGAAAATTGGAATAGTTTTAGATCTTACTTACCCGACCCCATCGCAAATAAAAATAATATATTTTTTCTTTTAGTTTTTTTATACCAAATGGGGTTCGAAATGGGTCATCAAAATTTCAAAGTGAGACTGCTATATATCATACATATTTGGACATCTAAAAACAGATTTTTATTTTGGTTTATGTCACTATTTTTGGTTGATAACCAAAAATATAAAAAAAAATACCGTCCGCCCCCCGTTATATCTGAAGTTTGTGGAGGGAAAAAAGTGATCTCTACCAAGCAACCTTTGGATGGAGAGGAACTATGAACTGCAAGGCAGGGTTGTTTATACAAACCAATTATAAAAGTGAAAAAAAAATACATAACTATAAACAATAAAATACGTAACAGCAAAATAATATATAATTATATAAATATTAGTATAATACATAAATATTATATTTGATAGAATCAAATATAAATAACCAACAATAATAAATAAATAAATGCAGCCGGCTAATATCAATATAAAATTCATAGGGACAAATAAAATGCTTTCAAAAGATCTTTAAAGATAGGCAGAGATGGTGCATGTCTAAAGCTAGCTATACACGCGCAGGTTTACCTGACAGGTATACCTGTACAGTTCAACTGCGCAGGTAAACCTGAGCGTGTATGCCGCAAAACTGTGCAGGTTTCCACACCTGTACAGGCGAGTCAAAAAATAAGAATTTTCATATTTTTAATTGCGCAGGTATACCTGTGCAGTTTACCTGTGCAGGCAAAACTGAACATGTGTGGCGGTTGCCTGCGCAGGCGTCAGTTGTCCGATGACTGTTAGAGGGAAAGGACGCGCGGCGCTCTAATACAATATGTCGTCTCGTAAGCGGAATGTAGTAATGGAAGAATTTATAGACATGTACAAGTCAGAGCATTGTCTTTGGCATATTAACTGTAAAGATTATCACGATAAAATTTAAATAATTTTATTCCTTGACATAATGTCACCCTGTAACGATAAAACATTTGTACGCCGGAAACGGTAGAATATTTGGTACCATCTATTATTGTAACATAAAAATATGGAGACAAATAAATTATTCTTAATCTTTTAAAAATAAAAGAGTAGCAGCAATTATAATAAATCGAAAGAAAAAAATCATCGAGAAACGTCTTTTCATCTATTGGGGCCTGTTGGTCTAGTGGTCACGCCGGCTACTACCCAATAGGTCGTGGGTTCGATTCCTGTCAAGTGTCTGGGTGTTGTTCATCTATTTATGCATGTATTTACAAAAAAAGTCATCTGGTTTCCATAGTATAGGCTCTGCCTAATTTGGGATCAGATGACCGTGTGTGGACTGTCCCAGAAAATTATTATTATTATTCGTAGATAATTGCGGTAATCTTTCGGCTTAAATTTCAATTCCTTCAATAAGTTGACATAAGAGTACTGTTTGCTTTTCATCACTGTTCACGGTGTCGTCGTTTAATATACTTTTCTTTAATAAAAACAAACTATAAATCTATTAACGCTACTGCGTCGCGGTCATGCGCCGCTGTCGGGGCCATGGTTTCAACTGAGAGTTTGTGCAGGTTTACCGCTACGTGTATGGCCTCTATGGAGCTCAATTATACCTGTACAGTTTAACTGCACAGGTATACCTGTCAGGTAAACCTGCGCGTGTATGTCTAGCTTAACAGACAAATAATTATGGGTAATACATGGTCTATCTATATTTTATAGGAAAAATAAAATGATCTTTATAAGTAGTACAGTTATTTAGTAATCCTAAAAAAACCTCGACAAACAAACTCAATTTTGCGGTCTGGTTTTCTTGTTGTCTGTGGTGTTACATGAATAGTAAAATTACTTTAATACGTCCAAAGATGGTATGGAACCCTCGGTGCGCGAGACCGACTCGCACTTGACCGGTATTTACTAATCATAATAACTGTCAGTAAAATACATTTTTATTTGTGTGATGCCATAACATTAATAAAAATAAAACAAAATGTTCATTGAATGTGGTTCAATCAAATGTAAGGAATTGAAAAAAAAATGCCATTCGCTGATTTTGTTGTCATTAGCATGTGGTAGTTTATTACGAAGTTCCAAAACATGATTAAAAAGGTCCATCAAAATAACTGAAAATAAATAATTGTCTTAAATATTTACCTAATAATAATTATACATTATTAATTCATTTCATTTTCTTATCAAACATTATTTTAGTTCGGGATATAATTTATAAAAAAAAGAAACAAGAGTCGTTTGCGTGAATAAGTTTACCTGTCCTCAAACAAAGTTATTCGTATCCAAAAATATCTTAGCTCGAAAATTAAGTTAAAGTTAAGACCTGTTTTTTAATTCTTTTGTCACAATTACAACCATTATTTTATTGAAATTTCCGAGTAATTAAGAAACCCCCGAGTAATTTTAAAAGTTACTTATACGTATATAAGTTGTCTATATAAGTATATAACAGAGTTTCAAATGTCTCAGATAATTTATTCTAGACGACTATTACTTCCGTCTGTGGAATCTGTTTTTCTTAGAACACAGTATACTTTTATTTTAAAATAAAATACTAGCGATCAGTTGTGGCTTTGTTAGGAATTTAGAAAGTCTTTACTATTTTATACATACAAATATATTGGAAGATATATGTACTTTGAAACATGACTGAAAACCGAATCAAATTCTGCTGTATATGAGAGTAAGTAAACTAACAGGCTGCCAGACATACATAGTTTTATACAATTTAAAGATTAGTGAAATTGTTTTACTTTCACAAAGAAACAGACAGATAATTTGTACCATTTAGGACAACTGTCTTCATTGCTGTAATCGAATAAATGTTTCGATTGGTCGCGCAAGGGAATAAAGGAACCCGAACTTGGTGCCAAAGTTTTGAGATTCGCCGCTACGGATTTTCACGCCGTTCTGACGGTGAGAAAGTTACATGATCACGATTCAAAGGGCGGTGGTAAATATCTGAAGGCCGGATCAACAGTGCCAAGTTAATCGAATTATATAGAATTAATCATTCAATTGGAAAATGCTGCGATCTCTATAAACCTCATAAAATAAAAGGCGTTTCATGAATAAAGAGTAAAGTTTGTAAAGAACATCATCATCTGTAATTATAATTTTTATTGTTTTCAATTAGTACTTAATTATAAAGGTGCTGATAGACTTGAGCATTCACTTGTAATGAGCATTCTAGCAAATGTTACTTTACAGAATAAACTCTTAAAAAAAAAAAATTACCGACTTCAATATCACTGAAAAGTATAAAATAATTTAAATATTATTGAAGTTGGTGTTAGCTTACCGGCTGTGTATATTTGGCACCAACTTCAATAATATTTAAATTATTTTAAACTTTTTAGTGATATTTTCATATATAAAGATTGAACCATCGAAGACCGTAAAATGATCTAGGTAGGTTATGATTTTTATCGTCTACATAGTTTTACATAATTCATGTTTCTTCAGAAAAAAATATCCGGTCGTAATGAAATTTGCATGGAATCATCATAGTAGTTTACTCTCTCGAATAAAAAAATAATCATCGAAATCGGTTCATAATTGTCAGAGCAATGTAATGGAGAACATCAGTTTTATGGTTTTTACCAGATAAATTCCTCCTCATCGTTCATGGTCCTCCAGGAAGCTCTTATCCGGTTGTGACAGATTCATGACAGTAGTTTCTTCTTTCGAATAAAAAAATAATCATTGAAATTGGTATTTGCCAGAGTTATGACCATTTTTGTCCTTAAAAAGCGACATAAAGTCATCTATATAGGCTTTCCTGCAGCTTTCCTGCGCAGTCACCATTCTTGTTTTTTCAGGAACTACTTATTACTAAGCAATAATTTTTTTTATGGGTCCTAATCAATGGATTGAAGAATGGATGGAAGAAAGATTTTTTAAAATCGGTTCATAATTGCCAGAGTTATGCGCGAACATACACAAAAAAAAATATATACAGACGAATTGAGAACCTCCTCCTTTTTTGAAGTCGGTTAAAAATAAACAGGACTTTCTAAGGAATTAATCTATTGTAAATAGAGATGCAACATCGTTCTTAAAAATATCGTTGCTGTGAACATTGGTGTTTTTACATAAAAATATTGTTGTTATAACACATCGATCGTTTTCAAATATCTTAAAGAGCCCGGAAACTTGTTAAAATGATTTAGTCTTTAATGAATTATTAGATATTTTTTGTTGCTTAGAATATCATTATTATATTATTAGGCATTTTAGCACATAATTTATGTTCCTTAAGGAACTACTGGTTCATTTATAATAGAATGTCGCCATCTTGATGGAGCGTATTATAGATACAAAAAGAATTATCCAAATCGGAAGGTACATATAAAAGTACACGACGAATTGAGAACCGCCTCCTTTTCAAAGTCGCTTAGTAAAATAAATAAAAATCATCTTAGCTAATTTAAATCCTATAATTTGGAAGTCCTCCAAGTACACGCACGCGTGTAATTGATTTAAAAATTGGTAAACTATATTGTTTTTTTTTATTTTTACTGTCGATGCATCGATGTCACCTAAAAGGTAAGATTATCTACAAACCATGACTGCATTACAACTTAACATTACGTTGAATTGCTGTTAAACACTAGCTATAAAAATATAGGCACCGACCCAAAAATGGATAACATAGCGACCACAGCCCCGATAGAAACGCGATATCGCGTGGTGGCTGCATCGATGCAGTAATTGCAGGCCCGAGTCGATAGACGCACGTCATTTCCAGCTTTAATTGACCCACTTAACAATACACCCATCTTTTGTGCAACTTTTCATACAAGCTTTATGAATTTATATGTAATTACTTGAGCCCTATACGATTGTCTAGGGCTCAAGTAATTAATCATAAATTATGTATTTCTTCGTCATAAAGCGCCTTGTATGGGGACCGGGAAGTTTTTAACAATATTTTTTCAGTAGCAACGTTACCTAAGGTAGAGGAGGGATGAGGAAGTCAGTAAAAACGTAGTTTTTTAACATATTCAAATATTTCTTTTCTATTGAATAGCATATAATATATTTGGTTAGAATTAATGCAAAGAAAAGTATAAAGATTCCAATTAGCCTCAATATTATAAGGTGATTTCTGAAACATGTCAAATGTGCCCAAGGCTCATACGGTCAGGAGGTTTGGGTTCCCCTGTGGTAGGTTACCTATATATCACCTAACAATCAAATATATAAGATAAAATATTTAAAATTAAGATATCCATAATCGAAAAAAAACAATAAAAAGTAAATATTTTCCCGTAATCATTATTTTATACTCATCTAAGATTGGGTATGGGGACTGAGACTACGAGTATGACTCAGGTTTACCAAATGTGTCTTTAGAGCTTCCATATTTAGTCTTATTGCATTTTTTAGTTAATTTTGATTTGATATCATCTATAGAGAGGCTTTGTTATCTTTTTAAAGATCTAATAGCAAGAAGCAAGAATTAATAACCACTTTCTGATAAGTACTTATGTCATGGCGTTATTTTAATATTGCGTTATTATGTTTTTAGGAATTTTGAGTTGCTGACCCTAAAAATTTAAACGAAATTTTCCTATAAGTCAAATAATAATATAATACTAAGAAAAAAAACGTAATACAAGTACGAATTATAGAAGGTGACTCTGCCCATTGCTCCCACCGTATGCTTTTTAAATAAATTAAATATTGTAAATTTTTAGTCTAATATTTTTGTATAATTTACAGGTCAATTTATAAACTAGTAAATACATAATATATAACAAACAAAGAAACACTTATCATTTCGAAGGTTTCTTTTATATTAACTCCGGAATCAACACTAAATCCTTACGTAACAAGCACCTAATCTCAAAACGATTGTATCTTTTTCAAATATATTCGAATTAACATAAGATATATGGATGAGCATTGTTGCCATTGAGTAAACTAACTTATCAACCTGCAATAAAATTGAAATATGTAACGAAATTTGAATTAAGAGAGGGTGACCATGCCTCCCTACTGCCCATACTACCCCTACCTCCCCTACACCTCGTCCTCTAGAACACGACACGTTTCTCAGTATTGCGCCAGAACTTTCAGGTTTTCCGATTCTTTGCTCAAACTTTGAGTAGGGTGTTTGAAATAAAAATTGGTAACTCAATTAAGGGATACCAATAAACAAAATTTCTAAGTAATAATTTAACTGCACGAGTTAAACTTAAGTTAAGGATACTGTTTACAGTCTTTACGCAACCTTTAGATGTTGGGTAACTTGAACAAATTCCCCTTGATTTTTGAAGAAACCATTAAAAAACGGTGTTAGCTAATTTTTTCGTCCCTACCAACACATTGGAAATTAAATCACCACGCGGTTTTTTTCAAGGAAATGGAAAATTATTTTAAAATAAAGTATTTATTTATGCACCATGAAGGGTTGATTGTAATACAGTTTTGATACTGGTATGGTTATTTTTGATTTCTTTCATAAATTGAAGGAAAGAAGAACCTATTTATGTAAAAAAAATATTATTGGTTGGAAACCGAATTGAAATCCTTCGTTCACGATCCTCTAACAATTGAAGATATCGGCATATGTATGATTCGTGTTGAATCCTTTTAATAAGCGCTACGTAGCACACAATGAGTATAATTTCCGAGGTACTTTGGTGCTCCCTCGCTTTATTTCTATTGTTAACTTAGCGTCGACTAGCGATCTCCGTACCAACCACTAACATAGTACTGTAATAGGCACGTGTAGGTACATGATGATATCGTATTTTACAGTAAGTAACTATCAATCCAGCTATCATTATTTCGAAACAAAAAAAATCTACAAAACTTTTCTTAAATGTACAAAATACTATTTTTATTGGCTCCATATCAAAAGGACACATAAGCAAATGACTCATAATCAGAGGAACCGAAAAGCAGAACGACCTGCGCGCAAATAGCCCTAATAGCAAAATGACCTACGCGCACAAAGTCAGTAACCTGTGTTACTACCATAAGTATAAGTAAGGTGAAACAAAAGTTGAATGATATTATTACCACCTATAATGTTATGATGAATCCTTTATAAATAACATTAAGTAGCTTACTAGCGCATAATGGGAACATTTAAAATATCATATCTAATGATTTACAGCGTAGTTAGCGCCTTATCGTTGGCTGTATTTGTAGCGCAGTGCAATCCGTGCCAACCGATAGCAAGCGAAGCTGTGACACACTGGGCGATTTTTAAATTATTATTAGTAAATTTACTAGCTGGTAGGTCCATTATTCAAGGGACCACCGCAGGTGTCAAGTATTCTACCGCCAGTAGTAGGTATGTAAACATTGATGTGTTCCGGTGTGAAGGGCACTGTAGCTGGTGAAATTATCAGACACAAGACTTAGTATCTTTGTCTAAAGTGACAAGCGGCAGTTAGATGCAGACAGAACCTAGCTTAGATGGCAAAAATTATAAACTTACACCCACATTTGCCTAAAGATAAAATAAAATTTCTTTTTCTTTTCTGAAAAAGAATACTTTTTCTTAATATTTTTCTAAATTTTATTTTGTTCTACTTCAAAGGCAGTTTTGTAGTGCCAGTTCTTTTGTAAATCACGAGTACGTTACTTAGGTCACCGGTATCTTATTGGTAATGAGCACCTACCTACACAGAATGAGGCTAATTCCCTACCAACCAACTAGTAGGTACTACTAGATCATGCAGAATCTGTACAGATAAACAAGCACAAATTTAAAAATTTATGAAACCCCGAGTTTGATTCCGAGGTGATAAAAGTGGAATAATTTTTCTACTTTGATCATCTATACTTATAATAAAAATGTAACAGGTCCAATTCTGTACATCCAAGATATTTTGAAAATTATATTTGGAGGGCATTCTATAAACGATACTAAGGCCGATAATGTAATTTTTTAAATTTTTGTCTGTCTGTCTGTCTGTCTGTGCCACGGCTGCGCATCACGCCGAAACTACTGAATGGATTTAAATGAAACTTGGCATGATTTGAGATCTTACTACGAGGTAGGACATAGGATACTTTTTATCCCGTAATCTAGCACGGTTCTTTTGGGAGAGGGGATTAAAGTCAAAATGGGTACTTGGTTATACGCTTGGTCATATTTTATCATTTTTTCTTCATAATTATAATAATTATTAGTAAGGGAACACTCATAGAGAGTTGTTATCAAGGTTTTGTAATCGATCTGGTTAAGCAACGTTAGGTAAGGTCATTAAATAGATGGGTGACCGTTTAACGCCATTTGAACTAAACGGGTCCGTGCTTCGGAGAGCGAGTAAAAAGTGGGTCCCAGTTTTTATCCGACTATAAAAAAGGAGGTTATGTATTCGATGCGAATGTCTGTTATTAAAAGTTTAGTTAACGTAAAAATAGCGCATGCGGAGCTGCGTGGGTTAGCTAGTAGTAGAATAAAACGACATTTAGAACATGATTTTCCTGACCACTACTCGTCATACCTGTCCATCCAGTTAAAATTCGGCGATAGTACCGCCTTCTTGATTCATCATTAGAAGAGTCAGGTGATTTGAGGATCATCATCATTTTACCAAAACTCATCGAGCGCTATCCTACGACGCCCCAAAGCAAGACGCGCGCCGTGCGTAGGGCGTCCCAAGATGCCTGCTAAGCGTGGGGATTGTGGCAACCCCCTTCTAAGGGGGAGGCCTTTGTTCAGCAGTGGACGTCTTTTGGCTGCTGCTGCTGCAATCCTACGAGTCCATATTCGGTGGGTGCAGATCCCTTGACCACCATTTTCTACCAACTTCGAGTCCAAATTCGGTTTGACTAGATTTAATGTTGCAGAGATCCTATAACCATCTTCTTGCTGCATCTTTAGACCCTGGCGCAGGTTACCACATATTCTAAATGTTCAAATGAAAAAATGTTCTGAATTTAATGTCTTACGAACGAATGGAAGTAATAGAAAAAGTCTATTGTATATATAATATCCCTACATTGATTTGGAAAAGAACTGATAGTTTTCAATAACATAGCTAAGAACCACCTCGATTAAAACTAGCTTTCAAATAAAAAAAACGCATGCAAATCCGTCCATTTGTTGGAGCGCTACAATGCCACAGAGATACAGACGGACATACATAAATAGGCGTCAAATTTATAACACCCAAAGCTACACTAAAACGAGTCAATGCTACACAAATATTCTCTGGCTGTTACTCTCTTGCAATACGTAGGATACATGCTTTGAGTATTGCCTCTTCTACACCTGACCACTAGGTCTGGTGTAGAAGAGGCACAGTGTACAGTCACTATGTACAGCTTCAAACTGGCAGTATCGTGATTTACCGGAACTCTTTGACAAGTCAACCTCAGAGTAAGGGCTAGGGCGTGCAAAATGTTTCCAACTGGGTCGAAGTGTGTTCCGGTGGTGACCGGTAAATATAATAGAAATAGAATAGGTCACAGGTGATGAACGATAAATTCTTACCACTAATTTGTATTAAAAAGAAAAGAAAAATCCCGTAGCATCAAAGCTTAAGTATTCGTGATTACAAAGACCGCGAGCGAATTTAACCCGCTTAGTTATTGACGTAGCCATTTGCACCCGGCTCGCTATACACCGCTACATAAAAGTAGCATTTCAAATATGAATAGTTTAGAAGTTCTAGCTGAGAAAGTCGGAGTGCTAAGTTGGATAAAGTACCTACTACTATTATGCTCTTTTATAACTACCGGCAGTTCAGGAACTACGATCGGTATTTTTTATGTTGATTATTTGACAGATAGGTATTATGCCGCTGTAGAAGTGCAATAGGCTTATTCACCACAAGACATAAGGACACTATCTGCCGTACTCACAAATGTCAATAATTTTAATTCAATAAAATTGGAAAAAATTGCTTAATTGATATTAACGTTGATTGGCGTTCACGAGTGCGGCAGTAGTGGCAAACGATGGTCCTCAGGTAACAGAACCACATATCCTCAGAGTATTGACATAATTTACTCAGAGCGACACAATGCCTTTGAAGACGTTGCTTTGTTTTACTCTAAAAGTAGTTGTAGCTGATGAAATTATGGGTTTCAAAAAATTTTGTACCCAATGTTTCGGGTGAGGAGTGCATGGGAGCTGTCAATGGGTAGTAGTATTATAGACTTTTGCTTTCTACAATATGTACCTATAGCCGAAAGGCTTTTATTAGGTAGCCAATCTCTTGCTTAAGGGGAATTGTCAGATGTTTTGCCGCCAACCACCAATATGTAAACATTGCCGTGTTGCATTGTAAAGGCACTTCAGCTGGTAAAATTACTGGGCCCTAGAGACTCATTGTAAACATAAGAGGCAGACTGAAGGTGGAAGACACAAGAGACTGATTGGTTTCTAATGAAACTGGTTGAAGGTGGAACATACAGATTAATTAATTCACACGATTGCTGACAGAGACATCGACAAGTGGTCACCGATCTCCGTGATAGAGATGACACATGAAAGAAGCAAGAAGAAGAAGAGACTAATTAAATAATTTCTAGGGTGAAGTGGTCTATCTCTCGTTACCAAGTTGAAAAATAAGCTAAAACTTAAGATTGAATAATAATTGTTACTCTGCAGCGATCTCTAAGACATAGATGATTGATAGGACCTCTTACTTATCGTTAGCCTAACACAAAGGTTCACATAATTATGCACTCTAAACGTAATGTCTTTTATAGAGAACCAATGGAATGAGAATCGCAAACAAAAAACTTAACGACGTCAAGTTGATAGGCATTATAGTTGGCACCCACACTAGTGAACTTCGGGATCCGGGAGGTGTCCGGGTAAGAATAGCACCCACCCATCTTCTCCCGTTGGGAGTCCGTAAGAAAACAAGAAGACGGGCAGCAGCGTCTGTCTACTGGATAATCTACCAGGTATTACAGGTTATAGGTACTTTTCATTATTACTAAAATCAATGACACATATATATTATCTGTCTATCTTTCTGTATCATACAATAATCAATAGAAATTAGAAACTGTATAAATATATAGATTATATTAATTTATATTTTTCTTTTATTTTTTTCTATAACTAATTACACATTGATGAATTTATCCTACCAAAATTAACAAACACGTAAATTAATAACGTACTAAAACGTACGTGACACCGCTCTGATACAATATCGTTTTGTAAATTAATATCAGAGTATAAAAAATGTTTAAAAAAAGACCACCCCAAAACAGCAATGTTAATAATAGACAAACAAATGGTTTTGAAATGACAGTGAGAGAGATAGTAGCATAACGATGAGGTCGTGTGTGAAAGAGAAAAGAAATCATAGCTACAGTATGGGTGGTCGAAGTTTTTTGGTTGCAATTTATGTTTCTGTAGGAAATAGTTTACGATAGTTATTTATATCTATGTAAATTATTTGTTGAACTCGAAGCAAAAATTTTCAAAATCAATATAACTAAAAGCCAATAGTAATCGGATAGAGGAAAGGTTAGGTGTTGAAAGAAAAAAAATTCAAAATTTCTTCGTTGCTATGTAACTATAAGTATAAGGTATTTTAACCTAAGTAATACAGTTTAAGTTAACTTTAAAACCCTGTGATAGTAAAATTTTACTTCATCATTTTGCAACAAGCAGAATTGATAATAAACCAAACTCAGTGAATCAGGCTATCGAAATATAATTATAGATTTCTAAGTCATGCAAACAGGAGTACTCGTATTTATATTCAACTGAATTCGATTACAACTCTCGACCCTAAAACGCCAGCTACTTAATAAATTACTACTAGATACTTATCTTTAGGTACTACAAAACAGAATCGAGGGTCAATAAACTTGATTCTTGCAAAGCACTGTCATCTATACTTATAATAAAACTGTAACAGGTCCAATTCTGTACATTGAAGATATTTTGAAAATTATTTTTGGAGGGCATTCTATAACCGATACTGAGGCCGAAAATGTAATTTTTTTAATTTTTGTCTGTCTGTCTGTGTCTGTCTGTCTGTCTGTCTGTATCACGGCTGAGCATCACGCCTAAACTACTGAATGGATTCAAATGAAACTTGGCATGATTTGAGATCTTACTACGAGGTAGGACATAGGATACTTTTTATCCCGTAATCTAGCACGGTTCTTTTGGGAGAGGGGATTAAAGTCAAAATGGGTACTTGGTTATACGCTTCGCTTGGTCAGATTGTATCAATTTTTCTTTATAATATAATAAATATTAGTAAGGGAACACTCATAGAGAGTTGTTATCAAGGTTTTGTAATCGATCAGGTTAAGCAACGTTAGGTTAGGTCATTATATAGATGGGTGACCGTTTAACGCCATTTGAACTAAACGGGTCCTTGCTTCGGAGAGCAAGTAAAAAGTGGGTCCCAGTTCTTAACCGACTATAAAAAATGAGGTTATGTATTCGATGCGAATGTCTGTTATTCAAAGTTTAGTTAACGTAAAAATAGCGCAGGCGGAGCTGCGGGGGTCAGCTAGTACATAATATTTTGTATCAGCTATTGCTAGATATATCATCAACCAACGGTCCACTATATTGCAACGAATATCTCGACCTATAACTGAATCTATATCTATACTTATAATAAAACTGTAACAGGTCCAATTCTGTACATTGAAGATATTTTGAAAATTATGTTTGGAGGGCATTCTATAACCGATACTGAGGCCGAAAATGTAATTTTTTAAATTTTTGTCTGTCTGTCTGTCTGTATCACGGCTGAGCATCACGCCGAAACTACTGAATGGATTCAAATGAAACTTGGCATGATTTGAGATCTTACTACGAGGTAGGACATAGGATACTTTTTATCCCGTAATCTAGCACGGTTCATTTGGGAGAGGGGATTAAAGTCAAAACGGGTACTTGGTTATACGCTGTGTCCGATTTTATCAATTTTTCTTTATAATATAATAAATATTAGTAAGGGAACACTCCTAAAGAGTTGTTATCAAGGTTTTGTAATCGATCTGGTTAAGCAACGTTAGGTAAGGTCATTAAATAGATGGGTGCCGCTTAACGCCATTTGAACTAAACGGGTCCGTGCTTCGGAGAGCAAGTAAAAAGTGGGTCCCAGTTTTTAAAAGACTATAAAAAATGAGGTTATGTATTCGATGCGAATGTCTGTTATTCAAAGTTTAGTTAACGTAAAAATAGCGCAGGCGGAGCTGCGTGGGTCAGCTAGTTTATAATATAATACATACATGCAACTCAGTCCCAAGTTGAATGTGATCACATTTGATACTTCATCAAAATTTAACAAAATAACGGCGGGCATGAAATATTATTATTTTTCAAAGTTAGAACTGCACAATCGCTTAACTTATTTCAATCACAATTGCATATTTAGGTATTGTAATAATGCCAAAACAAACAGACAGAACAAAGAAACTGACAAATGTGATGTATTAAATTGGCCCTACATTAGTTTAAATAAACTTACTACACTCACACAATTATGGAATACATTAAGTCCTTCCGCAAACAGGTGGCATTCTGTATGGCTTATAAATATATGTAAAAAAGTGATTTAAAACGTTTCTGAATAAGCAGAGCTGGTTGTAGTAGGCCCAGTGTCGCGTGGTGACGCGACACGACGACACATACTGGGTCTCAAGTTAGCAAATATGGCATGAGCTTAGCACATAAAAAACTCGAGTAAAACAGAAGTGGGACACCTTGTATAAGAATTACGAGGGACCGCGCGGCGTAAAGGCGCGATTACAGTTTCACATCAGTCCAGTCATTCATACTTATTTATGAATTGACTTTCAGCCTTCGATGTGTGAATTGTGCTCGATTAAGTGTCATACTTAATCGAGCATCATCCCATCTTCTCCCGTTGGGTGTTCTTAAGAGGCGACTAAGGGAAAACAAGAAGATGGGCAGCAGCGTCTTCCTATTGGATTACCTACCACCTATAATGCAATGTGTGGGGATTATGGCAACCCCTCCCTCCTAAGGGGGAGGCCTTTGTTCAGCAGTGGACGTCTTTCAGCTGCTGATGATGTTGATGATGATGAAATATGACAACGTATAAACGCTCACAAAAATTAAGCTACAAAATATTCTTATTTCAATCGTCTGCAAGTTTTTGAAACCTTATTGTAAGAGAAGTTTATTTTTAATTTTTAAATGAGTTTAAGTTTTATATTTACAAGCCTAAGTTTATTCAACCGTTACCCTATTTTCTCTTTTTAATACAAACAATTTACTTATGTAGATCACGTATTTTAACGTTTTTCAAAAGTCAATAATGGTTCGAGGGAGCTCATAAGATATAAGATGAGTTAAGACTAGTTATTATGTTTTTCATAAATAATTTATTTTAATCGTTACAGTTATAAACCAATGCATAACCAAAATCCCGCCTAAAACGGTAAGAGGTGAAACAGTTGTTAATGCTAAAGTGCACTAGCTTAAGATACAGAGATTAATGTCAGATGGTATAATGAGGATGGTTTAATAATGCTCGTGTCAACTCGTGCGCGGGTGCTGCTTGGGGGGACTGGTCCGACTACTATCCCTTTGGCTTTTTAGTTTGTTGTACTTTGCATTTTTTTATTTTTTTCTGTCTTACTTGATATTTTGAACGGCAAGACACACTGTCGCTCTGATCTAATTGTAACATGACACACTGTTTAAAAAAAAGTGATAAAATGACAAGCCCGCTGAGTTTCTTGCCGGATCTTCTCAGTTGAGGCCGCGTTATGGTAGCTTCTTCTAAAAAAAAAAAACATGACCTTTCAAAAGTGCTAGCGTTAAGCCTATTTGAAATAAACTATTTTTGAGTTTGAGTTTGAGATTGAATTAAAAACCAGAATTATTAAAAAAATAGTACCTAGTTTAAAACTCAAAAGCAATTGTAACCAGTTACTACGGTTGGCTACGACAACATAACTACGCGAAAAAGCTGTAAACCGTAGCAATTACTTAGCCTTTCCGTAGTTATATGTTAAGAAATTCGCGTAGGTATTAATCCAACTGTGAACGTGCCTTAACCGGATCAAAAGGTTATTATTATAGGATATTCGCGCCGCAGTAGGCGGCAGACTGTGTCGCGACGAGCCAGCCTTCAAACGCACGGATATACCGGTGAAACTTTCTTAAATAGTATCTATTGTTTGTAGAAAATTTATATACATATATTAATTTGGCATGGTGCTTGTTATTGTTTCTTTAGAAATCTGTAACAAATTATGTTTTGTAGTGCACCTGATTTATTTACTTACGCTTGCCTTTTAATAGAGATTTTTCGGTGATAGGTATAAGAAGGTACGGTTATTATGATTGTAAAATCTAAGGCTTGACCAGGGGGAGCCTTACGAATAGGGATTCGAAGAAAGATTTAACGATGTTACAGTAAAATTGTTGCATCGAGTACGGCTGCGACTCCGAAGAGGATGGCGTTGGGGTTGCGACCCCAATCACCGTGAGCACTGTGACGGGTTCCTGGGGGACTGCAATGGGTTACGGGCTCAAAGGCAAGGCACTGAGGGATTCCTAGTGCAAATCCCACCGGAGAGCCCAGATCTTCCCTCACATGTGCCGATGCGACAGTCACGGGGGTATCAGTGGGTAAGAATCACATATACCCCGGGGCCTACCTATTGCAGGCTTCCTCCACGAGAATAAAAAAGGCGAGCTTATTGATAAGAACACTCAAAAACACATCCCGGGGAATTGAACCCATGATATTACAGTATGGCAGCTGCACTTTATCTCATAAGCACTGAGACTATCAGTATTATAATCTTAATTGTTGTTTATTACTTTATAAATAATTACAATACAACTGAATATTTACTTTGCTTGAGTAATGTAACTTTTGGGAGTAGGATCTAAAGTTTTTATTCAACACTGATTTCCTTACGTTTATTTGCTTCTAAAATAATTTTGTTTATCGTTTTAATTGCTAAAAGTGAAACCATAATTAATATTGTTACTAAAACAGGGATTCATTAATTTATATTAATTGATAGCTGTAGGATCATTTTAAATCGTTTCAGTTATTTAGGAATCTTAGGTTACAAGTTTTATAATTTAAGTTTAAACACTGATAAAAGTTTCATTATATTGTAACTTTTGCTACTTTCATTACATGCCGATTTTAAAGATGATGTTTTCGAGAAGTTTATCAAAGTAGAGGTGATCATGGTTATTTTATCAAATGGAAACGCTTTTTAACGTAAGTAGGTACGTAACACATACAGATACAAGAACTCTATTTTCTTTATGTTAAAAATTAAGACACCATGTACAATCCTGCCAAAAAACAAAATGTCCTTGTACTACGACAGCTAAGCGAAGAAATACTTATACCAATACATTATGGTAGGTCTAACGTATAGCGTAGGAATAAATATTTTACTCGTATTACTTATTTAAAGAAATTCTTTTTTAATACGTATATGCCCAAAAATTTGTTCTGTGAATGCTTACTGTGCGAAAAGCGTGTTATTTTTTTTTTAATTAATTATTACTTTTACATGGTTTATGTTCTTTTTCGGTAAATAGGTTCGTACCTAAAAAATGACAAGATATTTTCTACTTGATCTACGTACACACATTTAAAACCGCTAATCCGGTAGCGTTCTCAGAGTGGTTTTACATTATAACTCAGAAATGGTTAAGATTTTTACCTAATTAAATATTAGTCAATTGGTTCGCGAACGACTTTATGGCTTGATTCGGAGTTTTTTAACGTATGGTCGAAGATCAACGTGGTTTTCAAGCGTGGTTTCAAGAATCATTCAAGCTGCCTTTTGGGCCTCTGCCTGTCTAACGAGATAAAAACAACTGAAACATGGACTAACCCTGCTTAAATTTGCATACCAAGCTGATACAGTGATTTACAAGCTTTGAGGACCACTCTCGTCTAGAGCATTTGAGGTTCTAAAAAACGTAAGTTTTATAGTTTATAAGTGTCTGTTTGACGGGCCTGTTGGTCTATAAGCTATACTCAACCTTTTTTCCCCCTGGGCCACATAGTCGCTTTTGCTTTACCCTGCGGGCCGCAATAATCTAGCCTGATTTGTATGTTTAACTAGCAGTAGCCCGCGGCTTCGCCCGCGTTGATTTTGTTTGTAACACGTGGTTTGAATTAGGTATCATGGTTTTTCAAAATATTGTTTAATAAGTATCTAGTCTAATAAGTATCAGGTAGACATATTTAATGACATATCCTGTATTTTTGAGCAAGGCATCGTAGCTTCTATTATAGTGCTGATTCTTAAATATTCACCGCTATTATTTAAAATATCCGGCCAAGTTGAGTTGGACTCGCACACCTTCATTGGACCTATTAATGTTATTTTACTATTCGTCTAACACCAAACGAAAACCACACACATAACACCAAAACCAACCAATAGCAAAAAACCAAACCGCAAAACTAAGTTTGGCTGTCGAATTTCTTTTGGGATTTCTAAAGAATACTCACATCATCATCGAAAAATCATTTTATTTTTCCTGTAAAATATAGATTGATAAGTATGTATCACCTATAATATTTTTTGACATTTTCGATTTTAAGTCAAAAACTACGTAACATAACATATACCAAAATAAAAATCTGTTTTGGAATTTGCAAATAAAGCCTTTTCTTAGGATACCCCATTCGATACAGTAGTCTCACTTTAAATTAAATTTTGAGGATCCTTTTCGCTGCCCATTATAAGAAAATAAAAGATTTTATTTTCATTTTTATTTTTGTCATGAGGTTGGATGTGTAATTAAGTCTTATGACTGTAGGTCGAAACACCATTTTTTGGACTCCAATCCAATCCCTTTGGGAGTTGATTTTCAAAAAATGAATATTTAGACAGCTGTAGTTGGATGGTGTATTGGCAAAGTTTCATCAATGCAGCATGTCCCATTCACATCACCACTACTTTTTTTTGTCGTATGGTTAGTGGCCAAACTGGTGTCAGAGTTTTTAAGCTGCCCCTAGGCCTCTGACTCAGCTTAACGACTGCTGCCTAGATGAAAATAGCCGGGACCGACTTTAAACGTGCCCCTCCGAAGCAAGGAAACGCTCTGTTCAAATGCCACTAAGTGGTGACCCATCTAAGGACTGACCTCGCCTGACGTTCCTTACCCAACTGATTGTGTATCGAACAGTGGTTACAACTGGCTATGAGCATCTCACCACCACTTATTCATCCACGTTTATGTTCCATTCTCTCTTTTTTCCATCCCAAGGTTGCCTGGAAGAAGTTGCGAATAGTGGATGAGGCCGCCCTTTGTATTTAAGTATATATTATGCTTTATTTTATGTGTAAATTTGTGTGTACAATAAAGAGTACATATATCTATATATGCGCTGCCTCAGGATGTCAGGATGGCCAAAACCATGTTTTCTTTTAAAAATCTTTTGCGGGAACACATTAATAATTTGCCTTTGGAATCATTTCAACACTAGTCTTTGTTATTATATATATATATTCATTTATATGTTGTTATTGTATTTATATCTTGTTTTGTAAATATTTAATTTTATAGATACTCAATATTTATATTTAGCCTATAGTAATTATTTTTAGTTATGAATTTTATTTAATATTTATATATTTTTATAAATTAGTCTGTATTAATTATTTGTCTAAGTATATTTTAGTTAATAATTTTAGTTAAGTATATTTAAGTATATTTTAGTTAATAATCTTTGTTTTGCCTGGTTTTTTTTTTTTGTTTCTTTTTATTTGCACCTACCTCGAATCTTCTCTGAATCACCCTAAAGTAGACTGGCAGAAAATGCCTAAGGCATTAAGTCCGCCTATGTACAATTGTGCATGAAGAATAAAATAAATAATAAATAAATAAATCTATATATAATTTTTTTTCGCGTTATACTCAAATATGTTATACTCAAAACCAACCACAAAAACGCCAGTAAAAGTTTATTTTCAAAAAGTTGTGATACCCGTGTTTCATAATTTCTTTTGCTCCGTAGACTGAAAAGTTTCGCGCCCATGTGATGTAATAATTTTTTTTTCCATACAAACTTTGAGAGCCCTTTTGACCCACTTAGGTGTGGTACTTCGAAAATCCGTTCCTATTGTTCACTCAGCCTATTTGAATAATGTTGATTCCAAATTTCAAGATTCTACGTTAAATGGTTTTGGCTGTTTCGTGATTCTTATAAAACATCATTTCTTTTATTAATACAGATTAATATGTAAATATGAAAAAAAGAATCCGATATCATCAGCCAAAAAAAAATTAAAGAAAACAATACAATTGTCCTATCGCATGTATTCTGTACTATAGCCAGTAAGTCAAGTACAATATAATAAATGTTGTCATCCTTTTACCCACCTTAGGGGTGGAATTTTCTAATACCCTAAAATATTTTTTTTTTACTGAAACACCAAATACATATTATATGCGTTTAACTTCGAAAATCTCTAATTTTCATACAAACTTTCATCCCCTATTTTACCCCTAAATAAAGAATACATTTATTTTTAACTCACAGGCCAATTACTAAATTACATGAATTTAAGTTCATAAAAGACTGATTTTCATACAATATTTTACCCCCCATGTTACCCCCTTAGGGGTGGAATTTCCAAAAGTCCTTAAATATATATTTTTTATTTTTAACTAACAGGCCAATTACTAAATTACATGAATTTAAGTTCAAAAATGACTGATTTTCATACAAACTTTCATGCTCTATTTTACCCCCTTAGGGGGTGGAATTTCCAAAAATCCTGAAATATTTTTTTTTATTTTTTAACTTAAAGGCCAAATACTAATTTTCATTAATTTAACTTCAAAAATGACGGATTTTCATACAAATTTTCATCCCCTATTTTACCCACTTAGGGGTGGTATTTCCAAAAATCCTTCCTTTGTGGATGTCTACGTTATAAAAGGTACCTACTGTAAAAATTTCAAGTCTCTAACCCAAGCCGTTTAGGCTGTGCGTTGATATGTCAGTCAGTCAGTTTCTTCTTTTATTAACCGACTTCAAAAAAGGAGGTTCTGTATTCGACGCGTATGTATGTAATATTAATAAAAATGCGTAATATTCATATATGTTAGTCTATGTGGGCTTCTAAACGAATTTACCAAATTTCACGAGTGTATGTATGTATGTATGTATGTAGGTTTGTCCGCGGATTTCTCAGAAACTACAAGTCCGATTTCGAAAATTCTTTTTGCAATAGTTAGAGTATCTTTCAACTTAGGGTAGAGTACAAATTTCATCAAAATCGGTCCAGTAGTTTAAGAGATATAAACTTTTTATGTTTTCAGTAAGTTACTGTAATGTAGACGTTCGAGTTGCGTGATAGTGCTGATACCTATCTTGGTAAAATAAGTCACTAAAAAGTGTTAAATAAACTATTTAAAAAAAAATAAAAACCGACTTCAAAGTAAATTATCTAAAAACTATTTTAAAAAAAATAAAAACCGACTTCAAAGTAAATTATCTAAAAAGCATAAAATAACGAAAATATATTGAAGTCGGTGCTAGCACATCATGTTAACTAACACTAGCACCAGCTGACACCGACTTCAATATATTTTCGTTATTTTATGCTTTTTAGATAATTTACTTTGAAGTCGGTTTTTATTTTTTTTTAAATAGTTTATTTAACACTTTTTAGTGACTTATTTTACCAAAATAGGTATCAGCACTATCACGCAACTCGAACGTCTACGTTACAGTAACTTACTGAAAACATAAAAAGTTTATATCTCTTAAACTACTGAACCGATTTTGATGAAACTTGTACTCTACCCTAAGTTGAAAAATACTCTAACTATTGCAAAAAGAATTTTCAAAATCGGACTTGTAGTTTTTGAGAAATCCGTGGACAAACCTACATACATACATACATACCTACATACATACATAAGCTAAGCTAAGGTTAAAAAGCATAAAATAACGAAAATATTATTGAAGTTGGTGCAGAATATACACAGCAGGTACGCTAACACCAACTTCAATAATATTTTCGTTATTTTATGCTTTTTAGATAATTTACTTTGAAGTCGGTTTTTTTTTTTTTTAAATAGTTTATTATGTTTAATTATAACTACCCTAAGTATATTAAATACTAGACACCAGGCCGCATAGAAAAGTCTAGCGGGCCGCAGGTTGAGTATGACTGATCTAGTGGTTAGACACCCTGGCCGCTACCCAATGGTAGCCTAGTAACTTTTTTACAAAAAAACTATTTAAAAAAAAAAATAACCGACTTCAAAGTAAATTATCTAAGAAGTCGGTTAAAAAGCATAAAATAACGAAAATATTATTGAAGTTGGTGCAGAATATACACAGCAGGTACGCTAACACCAACTTCAATAATATTTTCGTTATTTTATGCTTTTTAGATAATTTACTTTGAAGTCGGTTTTAATTTTTTTTGAAATAGTTTATTTAACACTTTTTAGTGACTTATTTTACCAAGACAGGTATCAGCACTATCACGCAACTCGAACGTCTACATTACAGTAACTTACTGAAAACATAAAAAGTTTATATCTCTTAAACTACTGGACCGATTTTGATGAAACTTGTACTCTACCCTAAGTTGAAAAATACTCTAACTATTGCAGAAAGAATTTTTGAAATCGGACTTGTAGTTTCTGAGAAATCCGCGGACAAACCTACATACATACATACACTCGTGAAATTTGGTAAATTTGTTTAGAAGCCCACATAGACTAACATATATGAATATTACGCATTTCTATTAATATTACATACATACGCGTCGAATACAGAACCTCCTTTTTTGAAGTCGGTTAAAAAGTATTTAAGCATTAGTATTAATTATCTGGTTTCCAAAGCCTTTGCTTTCTGCTTTGCCTTTTGGGCTCAGATGATCGTGTGTAGATTGTCACAGAATATTAGTATTATTTGTATTTTTGTATAAACATACCTGAAAAAATAACTGACGCGCTTGCAGCCTGTTAATGAAGCATTATCTTTTCACTTAGAGTAGATTTCAATGCAATGGCTAATGGTTATGACATAGATTCGGTAAAAATAGGTTTACCAGATCAAATAATATGATTTCCTGGCAAGACTCCTCTTTTCAGTTAGTCAATGTTAGTCGTAATAAATTCGTAAGGGCAACGAATACGATCTACGTGTGTCGTTTGTACATAGATTTTCATCCAAATATTAAAAAGTTTATCCGTTTCCCCGATGATGGATCAAAGTTTCGTCTTTAGGAAAATTATATCAGCTGGTAAGCACTTGGTGATAACCGTCTATTGTGTAGCTTAGAAGAATCAAGCATACAAATAGAGAGAAACTATCAAAGATTTTGTTTTATATTATTTGGAGATCTATCACGGAAAGTCCAATACATTAGAAAAAAATGTTTTCGCGATGTATTATGTAGTAAAACTGATATTGATTAACTTAATTTGCACCCTCACTTTGGCATACAAAATCCAGCATTAGAAGATCAATTTAGCAACTAATATATTTCACATAGAAATCGATTTTTATGCCTCCAAGGTAAACATGCGTATCGAACGGCGTGTTTGATGTTAACAAAAGCGCCGACAAAGGCGCCGCCACCGAGTGTCGTTCTTCATCTATTGTCAGAATTAACTTTACTGCAGTACTATTAACGAACAATAGTTGTATAGATAGCGATTTTGTGTTATATAGTTTAAGTACTAGCTATTGCAATTCGCATTTTTAACTAGAATAAAGTGCGTGTTCTCCTTAACACATTAGTTAATATTAGCGAACGTGAGTTATTATAATAGCTCAAATTCGCTAGACGATGATTTGTATAGGCTCAGCAAATATGAATTCCTAACTATAGTTTGCAAGACGATCGCTTAAAGGTAAAACATATCCCTACCCATGGTCATTTGCAATCCATCACCGCTAGTCACCTGAAACGTAAGTTAAACCCATTAATATCTTTAGCTACAACTCTTCGCACCGGAACTCAGTAATACACACTCACAAATGCCTGAATTTCAGTAAAACATGATTTTTCTTCAGCTATCAGTAAGCCTCCCTTCTCGTACAAAGTATAGGAACATTTAAATGAAAAATGTCTAAATAAATAAAAATAAAACTATTATTTAACGTTCACAGAAACTGTGGTGATTATTATTTATATTTCATTACAGAAAACGGAATAATATAATATTAAATCCAATTTGTTGTAATTATTTTATTTACAAATTGAGCAGAACTAGCTAGCGAGAAGATCTATTATTTTTTCTCTGAACGATACCTATAAATCACGACCCGGATAAAATTGTTCAGAGAGCCCTATTTAAAATGATCATTTGAATTATTATAATTGAAATGATTATAGATATCTGCACAAATAATTGTAAGAAAAACATAGTTATCATAGTACATCGTGTAAAAAGTTAATAGTCGATTATCGTACTATTTCTACGATAATTACTTCTTCTACTTAATACAAAACAACAAAACAAATCACAGTATTAGTATAATGTTTAATACCTATCCGGATTATGAGTTATTTTATATATTAGAAATGGGCGAATATTTTTATCAGGTCATTATTTTTACAAACTACATTATGAACCGCGTTCCGTTGATTTGTACTCGTAATTATGTAAATAATCAAACTTAATATCACTGTTTTTCAGTCGTAGTTTTTTACGTAGGTAGTTTTAAGTTATTTTGATTGATAATAATTCCGCATGGACAAGGTGTCTCGTATCAATTATTATTTGTATCAACTTGCACGTGAAGTCCTATTGAAACGTCCGTCTGTCGACTCCCTCTATGTGAAGTTGCAGCAAACAATCAGAGAAAGAGACAGATATATATTCTAGTGTGAAATAGACGTAATGGTTCCCACAATGATTACCTTCACCTGAGATTCATATAGGGATGTGTAGTTTTAGGTTTGGGCTATCGATACTTTTTTATGTAGGGTCTAAAATTTATATTGAAATTATATACTTTTTGGAATAACATTGACGGCTACGGAAGCAAGGTCTACTGTTCTTACTTGTCTATCCTAATTTTACATATAATAGGTACAGAACAGCATGAAGTTAATTCGGTAGTGTCGTATGTGTGCTAATATAAAAAAAGGAAAAAGTATGAAACAAAGCAGCTAGATTCATCTATCTGTTTGTACGCTTGTGTACATGTTTAGTACAGAACAGCAATAATCATTATAGAAGCAACATCACAAGGATTTATGTTTACGAACAAGTTTTAGCATCAAGTTCTTATAAACTCAGTATTATCCATGATCAATCTGCGTCACATTGATTAATAGATTTTGTACTACGAAACTTCAACAGTGGTTCGAAAAAATCTATTTGTGATGGTTTCTCGAGTACGTTAGTTATTTATGTGTATTGTACCCTCGATATCCTATTACAAAATTATTCTAGCCCGTTCTATCCTATTCCCTTACACCACAAAGGTATAAGGGATAAATATTTCCAATTTTGTTTTATCGATAATAATAGGACATCCCTAACAAGAATGCACCTTGACAGCGCTAAGGGAAATAGTTTTTTTAATCACATCAAGCTTCACAATATATCATCCCTTTATTTACTCGCTGCTACATATTCGCGCACCCGGCTGGCTCAGTTCCGCTATAGTTCGGGCAAGGGGTCTTGTACAGCCGGTGTAAGGATTCTATAGAAATAATCATCATTGATGAACGACTTGATGCAAGTATCATAGAACAACTAGATCATTATGTGCCATGGGAACTTCTTCTTATAATAACGGTTACAGAGGGCATTTTGTCCTATGATTAGGTCGACATGGAAAGGGTTAGTGGCTGTTAAGTTACTTAATTGCTAGTTGCTTCGAAATTATATTTCGTTATTCTACTTCTTTCGTGTTGACATGAAAATTACCTAGTTATTTATGTTGTAGTGAGAAGAATGGTTAGTCAACAAGATCTTTTATTTGTTTATTTGACAATTTTGCATACATGTACATAATCTTTAGGGCTGTTATTATAAGGTCATTCGATGACACTCTTTCTGACCACTCCATTATACATTTTATAGATGTTTTCTCTTAAAATAAATTCCATCTCAGGATAAATGTACAAGTTATTTTTTCAGATGACATTTTTGATGATGATGTGATTTTTTCGGAAATAACTCACTCACTGTCTCAACATCATGTTCTATTTAAAAGGAAAAAAAAGATTAAATGGTCACTTTATACCTATATAAGTAGGCACGCATATGTTTATACATACTAGAATGATAATTTATTCCCATATTTCCGGACGGTTCATAACCCTTTTAGCTTAGATAAGCAATTTTATAAAATAAGTTGTAAAATTCTACTTGTGCAAAATAGTATACACAAATGGCACTAATTAAATTACAACTGCACCATGTTTGCACAAAGCATGAAATAAATTCAACAAACCCGCGTCACTAATACAATGTAAGATGGGGCGTGGACGAGGTCCGCTTCTTTCAGAGTCCGGGGGTCATCTATTGTCATGGAAATCGCCCAACGGTCTGGAGATCAGGATGCGGTAGTGTAATCAATACCCACTCCTGTGACCTGCTTTTGTTGGCTCTGACCCACTGACAGGTGGCATTGTGAGTCGTCCTGTGACTGGTTTTTGGTGCAAGTGGACACGACAATTCCTGGTTGCGATTGGGGTGCATTGTGGTCGGAAGCACAGGTGTATGGAACTTCTTCGACAATACTGGGCCCCAAGTCTGCTAATTTGTCGATAGTGTCGATAGTGTGTCAGTTGGATGGTTGTATACGTTTGGTAGTCTACTACTTTTATAAGACCAGTGGCGTGTCAGTGGCTTGTCACTAACCTGAGCTCTAACTACCGCACTCACCAACGTCAATTAACTTTAATTATAATAAAGTCATTTTCTTAAATCTATTTCTTTTGTCTCTCAGAGCTTCTTATGAATATTGTTAATTATTAATTAATATATAAGTGATATACCTGATCTCAAAAAATGGCTTAATGATCATTAACTATAATTGACGATTGAAGGTGCGGTAGAAAGTCTGCCAAATTTAATAAATTGACATTTGCTATTCATAACCGTAATGGAGTCACAATAGTGTGTCATTTGAAGTCATTTAATTTAATTGTAGAAATGTCATTTTAATAAAATTAGCAGTTTTATGTCCTACTTATTCAATAGCTGGTAGGCCTTGTGCAAGATACCCTCCAGGTAGGTCTCAATCACCATATGGTAATCTTTAATGAGTTCGAATGCTTCCTTATTTTTTTATGGCTATGTATTGCAAGAATTCAAGGACTAATTAAATGAAAAGTACGAAACTATCATTACCATTCCTCTCATTACCAGGATTTACCATCCACTATTGAGGCAATGGTAATAATAAATATGTCATAGTAATGAGTTTTGGCTGCACTTGTCGATGAGGAGAGCCGAAGACCGGTTTCAATGGCGTGTATTTGGGGAGGCTTATGTCCAGCAGTGGACTAATATAGGCTGATAATGATGATGAATGAGTTTTGGTCTTATCACTAGCATAAGCTAGTTGGCTTAATGGTGTGTATTATGCAATCGTGACTACTTCCTCGGTCTAGTGGTAGCCTTTTCAGCCGCAGCTCTTGTGTTTCCGGGTTTGATTTTTGGTTTTGGGATGTAAGATTGCACCGGTCTAATAAGTCGTTTATTAAAACTAAAACAAAAAAGGAGTAACTCAAGATTTCAAAGGGAATATTAAATATTTTTTGCTGGAAATTGACAAGAAGACGAAAAGAATAACACACCATTAAAAAAAAATAATAATACAGTATAACATCACTAAAGAAGAAACAGGCGAAAATTAAACAAGCAAAAACTATTGTTCCATTTTCAATGATTGGTCAGATGAAGACCTAATACATAACGAAGGTGAAACAAGAAAGGCAAAAGAAAACAGTATGAAAATATTAGTAACAAGATGAAACAAATGAAAAAAAAAATACTTAAACATAATTTCTTCAGATGAGGGTACTTTCTGATTTTAATGATATTTTTACCCAAATAATTAAGACTTAACTGCAAATACTTCCTACTAGATTTACCAAACATATTTTATAGTTTTGATCTTAATCAAAACTATAAAACTATATAACTAGAGACTGTTCATTTTAACTAAGTACTTAGTTTTTTAATAGCCTTTAATTTTGTCCCACTGTTGGGCACGTCACGAATTAGATTGTTAATTTTATTAATATGAAGTAAGTTCTTACCTGATTAGTTGTTTAACTAGTTCGTAGGTACGACGGTACCTATGCGAAAAGCGTTTGTCATAACATACCTATTAGCGTTTGTCATAACATAGTATGTCTTGTTTAACTCAATAATTAGTGAGTAAAGTAAGTAATCATTGCCAAATTTTAATAAGAATTTGTCTATTGTAAAGTTTATGTACTTAAATCAATTCGAAAACTTGTTAAGACATTGATTTTTTCTTTAATTCTTCATTACCAATATCTCTTTTTAATTACCATAGTAGCTGGTATCATTACCATATTGTATTCCTCATTACCATGCGTTGAAGAAAGATAATTAGGTCCGTATCTTTGCCAATTGTGCGTATAATTATGTCATATTTAAATATGACGTTTATTTTTCATATACCTTGTGATATTCATAGAAAAAAAAGTCATTTTATTTTTTCTCGAAAATTCTTTAAATTTGCACTATTTGAGAGAAACACCCCATAATATCAGTGGGTCTCAAAAGGCCACTTTCGGTGCATTATAATGAATAAGTTATGGTTTAATTTTTATTCGTATGGCAGCATTAACACCATATATGAGTCTGTTAATTAGTGTTAGTAAATGAATTGAGTAAGATTCACCTAAAATGTATGAAAATTACAGGGATTGCGAAGGATCAGCCATAATTGCTGTCAGCTGCAGAAAGAACAGAAGGATAACGAATTTTTTTTGGGATTAATCCTACCACTCTTTTTCCTACCTCTAACTCCTGTCAGCCAGGATCTATTATTTTCACCAAGGAAGATACTAAGGTTTGACCCTCGCCAAGTACTAGGGAAAGGCTAAATTGTCTTGGAACTCTTAACAGATTTAATTATAGAAGTATAAAACTAGAAAGAAGGAGAACTAGAAAGAGTTAGAAATATCCACTGCAAAGGAATGTGGGTAACCAGTAAAAAACACGTAGGTCGATATAACCTCAGAAATAAAGACTTACAAGTGCATCAACTAGGGTTAGTCCACCTATACGGCACCACTGAAATTACTAGATTAATGGGGAAATATGTTTAAATTTCTACTATTGTACTTGTTTCCAAAATTAGGTATGGCAGAAACGCTTGAAAGCTCGAAAATTTACCTTAGTCGCCACCATCACAAAGTCCGAGTAATATACAACTTCGGTCGTTAATTCCAAACTTATCATGAGTTATTAGGTATTATCTTTCAAATAATGCAATAAAGCATGTTTATTTAAAGCTGGATGTGGCTAGAATAATCAGCTTAATAATTAACTATCACGGTGGTTACTTAACATGAGCGATTTTTAACAATAAATTCGCGAGATAACAAACTCCTATTGTTTCTCCATTGTTTTTCATTTTTCATTCAGAACAAACGAGTTAACAGAAATATTAAAACAAAAACATCTATCTATACAGTTTGTTCAAGTCCATTGTTCAACTTCTTGAGCTTTCCACAAAAGTTTTAGGCATTTTGAAAAGTCATCTTACAGTAATACGATTATGAGAAATCGCTTTTGACTACGATACGACGAATTTAAATACATATTTATTTTGTTATTAGTGTTTTTTAATCTTTTCAAATTGCTTGTATTCGTATTCTGTATCTGTTCGTGATATTTTTATTTTTAAATAGCCAATTTCGTAATCTGTGTACAAAAATATGCATAATGCATCATAAAATTGTAGCTAATAACCGAAGTACGAGACATAGTCACGCGCGCGAGTTACCTCACAAAACTCAACAGAGATCGTAGGACTGCATCATGCATTTGGCGCCTAGCAAGATACGTATATTTTTTCAACAATTATTAAACTTAAATTCCTGCATACGCCCTGAGCAAAATCAACACTTAAGCCAACAACAGAAAGTTCAAAATACAAAATGTTTTATTCCGTTGCGGATGAAATCTAAGTTAATCGCTTTACAGAACCGATTTACTAATCACACCTTTAAATTTGAGTTTATAGGGTTGGTTTTACTGTGAAGCTTGGTGTCCTTGGGCCAGGATAATAATAATGCATTTTTTGTAATCCAAGATGTCGGTGTGCGATGCAGCAACTTCTTTCTTTGTGTGTGTCTAGTCTTGCAGCTGTGCCTATTATTTTGATGCTGTGTGTGTTACGAATACTGGGATTTAGGGAATTTGATACGTTTACGCATAATGCAAAATAAATCGTACCTACTTATAATCGTACTTATAGTTGTATGTCACACTTTAATTCGTTCCTTACTGAAATATGCATATTAGTACCTACTATAAGTGATTTCTATCTGTTTGCGATAAATAAAATTAAAAAACTCCAATCAGTTTTTCTATATGTGTAATCATCTTCCATAACACTGTTTCGCTTAAATGACAAGGAAAAAAAATTAAGCTCGATAAAGAAACGCAATACCATGACTGATTACGTTGTTCAGCGTAGCGTGACAGGTTGACATTTAACTTAAAAAAGTATAGTTTACGTGGCAGTCAAGCAAGTTAGAGTTAAATGTGTTTGTGTTCCACTCTGTAATTATGCAAAGCAGTAATAATGACTCTGTCAATCCACGTAAATTCGTTTTTCTTTTAGGGAAAAGAAAGGCGACGTCTAATATGACAATTTTAATAGTACCTACAATCTAGGTCAAAATAGGGTATGCAAATGAACAGTTTTCGCTACGCTGAAGTTTCCACATAAACGTATTGTAAAATTACCAACTACTTTTTACGAGACGTCGTTAATCCGTAAAATTATAAACATTATAATAGCACGTTAATAAATTATACTTTACATTAAGTCAGGCGCGGTCGCAGCCAACGATTTTGGGGGGGTCACATTTGACGGTCCCGTTGGTCTTGTACCTAGACTAGTTTAGGGTTAATTGCTACCCAATTTTGCTGGGTATGAATATGGATTTGGGGGGGGGGGGGTCATGACCCCTACGACCCCCCCCTCTCGGACCGCCACTGCATTAAGTAAACTGTAAATATTTAATTTCAATAAATGTATTAAGACAAAGTGCTTAAATTGTTATTTATTAAAATTAAAGATCAAGATCATTTCCGTGTGGAACTACGGTATAGAGAAACTTTTTTTTTGCACCGTTGGCGAAGCCATTCCCAAGAACATGTGGACCGCTACGTTGCTAGATCAAATACACCATCCTGCCGACATTGTAGTTCCTTTATCAATACTTTCCGAAAAAAGTCCTTGTAAAACATTTGTCCCGCTCTAATCTATTATTATGTACCCTCTGGTGCGAAAAGGACAGACATAGAGGAACATCTTCAAACATAATTGCTTCCAAAATGAATAGATGTTAAACAATAGCCTTAGAAAAGAATGACAATCGCCACGAAGTCTCTTCAGATATCAATTGCCAATATAAGCTTAGCGCTTAATTTGTTCTATTTATTGTTTTGACGTTTTATTGTTTTCTAGAAACAACTTTTTTATATACTTAGCTAAGATTCAATAATAATTACAATAAGGCCACTTCATTATTTGATTATTGCGATTATTGACAGTAAAACTCTATTGATATAAATCGTTCATATTGGTTTAACAAAAATTGTCGTCCGTGTAGTTTACACGGCGATAGTCTTATTTTATTTTTACGCGTATCGAGACAGCATATTCAAATTAGTAATCAGGAACACGTTAGAAAATTTCAAAATCCGAAGCATGAAAGAGATGAAAACTTGTATGGTCAGTTAGAACGTATAGGCACAAAGTTCTGTCTACTTTCCTGACAAGGGCTCGGCGTATTGGTAATATAATTAAAGTTTTTAATTTAAAGTAAACTATCCAGAAATATTACAAGATTATTCAATTGTTTTAGTTTACGAATATGTTCAATATCTTTCGCGACCAGGTACAAACAGCAATAAACCCGACAAAATAGAGAAAGCGCGTGGTTCCGTGCTCGTCCTTGGGGTATCGCGTAACCCCGAGGACATTATAACGATACTTCACTACAGAATGCCATAAACACAGTAACATTTCAAACAGTGCTTAGCCACGATAGCTTGAATTAATTCGAATTGTTTACAGAGACCTTGGGGTGTACGAACTTTAATGTTATTTTGGCTATGTCGATGCACTTTAGGCACTTGCAAGCTAATGTAGAATATTTCACGCTAAGATCACCAGCAAGTTTTTATCTCTTAACGACGTTCAGCAGTACCCTCAAGCAGCTTATTAGTAGGTGGGTACTAAGTATAGTATAAAATATTGTATATTGATTGTAATCTGTTTTGTACGCTAATAAACAATGAAATTAAATATCAGGCTTTATAGACTCGTTTTTATTACAGGCTAATAATATTATATTATTCGCAACGCGTGTCGCTAGAAAAGTCGGGTGTAGTCAGGCAACGTCGTCGCCGCGTCGGGCAATGTCGCATGGCAACCATTATGTTGACATCTCTAGTGACACTTGTTGCGGGACTATTATATATTATTACAACCCACACTATATTTTTTTTTAGGATCAACATGAAATGTGCCAGACTTCATCTTCAAAAAAGAACAACTGCCAAATTAAAATTTGAGAGACTTGACAAACCAAGGAGGTATTGCCAAAAGCGAATGGTTAATCCCGAACATGAAGAAGATCCTAGATGGACAGACGTACTGGAAAGGTTTGGTATTATGATAATTAGAGAGATAGATTGGGTACAGTAGATGAGTTATATCTTGGCTACAATATATAATTAGGTATCTTAATATACAATTTAATATTTTATCTTTACGACAAAACTGCTACCATTCGTAAAAAAATAAAGCTAAATGGCAGCACACGAGTTACTCTTATACTTTACCAGCCATGGGCATCAGTAATTAAGGTCTAGCTTGACTACGCATTAACAAACTATAATATGTAAGTATTATATTTTGGAAAGCTTGTATCTTATTGGTGTCTTAATAAAATAAAGATTAAATTAAAATATTTTATGAACATGATACATTTATTACAGTCTAATAATCTAAATTTAGTTGTTAAATGAATCTACTTGTTATGGTTTCTTTAAATGTAGAGATACAAACCTGTCACGTTTTTTAATTCCAGATTTCATTGTAATAACGACGTCCACATCAATGACTCAATGGACAGCCCGACTGCTCATCAAGACAATGATGACTTGTTTCTCACAGTTCAGACCTTGCAGTTTCCAAAAGACGTAGATCAAGAGCAGGTGAAAAGACCACGAACCAGTTTCAAATATAAAACAGTAACGGAGGGTAATAAACACCGTATGTTTGTTAAGCAACCTGTCACTGAAACTGATTATAATGCAGACGACAGATCATCGCGACTAACATGTTATTATTTTGACGATTATGTTAAATATTTATTTAACAATGATAGATCAAGACCAAATTCTTGTAAGTCAGGCATGTATCTTAGAGGGATTAGTGCAAATATGAAAGAGAACAAAGCTACACAAGTGGACATAGATCCAAAAAATGATAGTAAAAAAACGCGCTGTTCTGATTTAAAAGACAGGAACTCAGTTAAAAGATGTACCAAAAATGAGGTAAAAGAAGACATCAAAAGTGATATTGATGCTATGGAAATTGCGAAAATAACGTATAGAAAAACTGGCAAAAGGAAAAGTATAACTATATCTCGGGCTCAAAGTCCGGAGACTGTGCAAGTAATTAGAGTTGACGTTGTTTGTAATTACATCAGCAGTTCCCTATCAAATTATGAAGACAATAAGAAAATTGAAAGAAGCACCAATACCTCTGAACTAAAGTTGGAAAATGTAAGCGTAAAAAGCTCGAATTTTGTAAATAAGTATCTATTGACAAACACAGTTAAACCACTAGATGAAACTTTATCCAGTGGAGCTAAGGTCACATTGCTGTGTAAAACTTTTAAACTAACCGACAGGGCTAAAATAGATAGAACTAAATTTGAAATAGAGCAAAAGCATGTAAGAGCCAATAAGGATGTTACGAAAAACTATAATAAGGTGAAATTGCGAAATGTATAATATTCAAAAAAGTGTACGAAATTACTGAATTCATGTGATAAAAGTATAATATTTCTCATCACTCACTTAAAAAAGATAATAATATTTTCCAAACAGTATTTATATCAGCGACATTTAGTATCATTCTCTGATAAATATCTAACAATTTTTCGCTGGCGCATTGATAACAAGAAAATAATATATCATATATTGATTAATTTATCTACATGATTAAATAACTAGACACATTAGCAATTTCGGTATTTAATTGTATAGCTAGAAATTAATTGATCCTACATATGAGTTTGTAACCTAGTAAAATAAATGTTCTGCAAAAAATTATAAGATGAGAAAATTGCAGGAGATAAAAATGTATTTAATAATAAAGGTAATATAGTATGTGGTGTGGCGACAGTGCGGCTTGACTTTCAAATACCTGCGAACCTCCCCTGGCGTCCCATTGGCGCCACCCTTACTCAAACCAATGTATCTCAAAGTTCAGCGTTAAACATTTTAGTGCAATGAAAATATTGTTGATAACTAATGATATTATGGTTGTAGAACCTAAACGTATAAGTAGTGCCTGTAATACAGTACATATATACTTAATTCTAAAATTGAGATCATATGTTTTAACTCAAAAGCAATATACTTAGCCATCTCATAACCACTGAAAATCATTTTATACGTCCACCGAATTCATCATTCTCTTACCAAATAGTAGGTTAAGGAACGTCAGGCGAGATCGGCCCATTAATAATTAAGAAAGAAAACATTTATTTGTGACACATACAAGACAGCAAAACATAAATATGTACCACAAAAAAAAACTATTTCCCAAAAAAGGTCCCAACTCAGCATATTGCTGGTCACGGAAAACCAGCACTGGACTTCTGTTGAGACCTTCTTGATAAAGTCACAGATCTCGAGATAAATTTATATGAACTTTAAAAAAAAGAAAAAAAGTAAAGAGTGTTTACACCCCGATCGAAATAAAAATTGTTACAATTGCTACAGAGCATTACTTTCACCTACTTACATGTAGGCCAAAGAAGAGCAGAGAACTAAATTTGAAGGTAGCTTAGCGGCTATGGGATCTAATTGGTATGCCGTGAGATACCAGATTAAATAGCATACTGGGGAGTATTGGCAGAAGCAATGTAACTTTCACTAAATATAAAGAAAAACATCGTGATATATTTGAAAGGTATGGTTAATTCACATGTTCAAGTAGAGAGGAGAACCTTGCCCTGTAGTGGGGTTAGTACATTAAGAATAATACACACATCAAAAGTGTCTAGGGATCAAGCATTTTTAAGCGGATTTCTTGAGATTGAGATGTGGCTTTGTAATAAATTTATGATTTTATAAATTTATATGGATCCTTTTTGGTGCATTTCATAATTTGAATCAGGAACTGTGAATCAAATTCGAGTAAAAGATGAAAATCAGCTGTCAATATTTTCCCTATAAAAACATACAACGCATTGAAGACATTATTAGTGCTACTGTTTCCCTACTACTGATTAAAACCAACGTTATTATGGAGCGGCGACGTCATTTAAGCAGGGAAGAAATGCTCAGAGCCGTGGGAATGATAGAAGCTGGTTCCCGGCAACGTACTGTGGCTTTAGCTCTGAATACAAGTCAGAGTGTTATCAGTCGACTTTGGACACGTTACCGAAGCACTGGTACCGTGGCTGAGCGCCATGGAGGACGGTATCGCTGCACCACACGGAGACAAGACCGATATATTCAAATCTTAACTCGAAGAGCTCCAACAATAACTGCCATGATGTTAGCCGTGAGGCTTCATCACTCTTCAGGGAACTTAATTAGCGACCAAACAGTCAGAAACCGCTTGCATGAAGTGAACCTTCATTCCCGAAGACCGCTACGGGTACCACCTATAGCAATGCACAATCGTAGGATTCGATATCAATGGGCTCTTGAACACAGAAATTGGGCAGAAGAACAATGGCGTTTCGTGTGCTTTTCTGATGAGTCTCGTTTTGGTATGAGACCGGATACAAGACGTATACGACACTGGAGAACCCCTGGACGCCAACAGCGATTAAAATCCTGCCAGGAAGTCCATCCTTATAGTGGTGGAACCATCATGGTATGGGCGGGTATTTGGATCGGCGGAAGAACTGAGTTGATTTGGATCAGAGGCAACCTCAACGCTCAAATTTATGCTGAGACGATTGTATCAGACGTCATCGTTCCTCTACAAGTGCAAATCGGTCCCTTATTTCAGTTAATGCACGATAATGCACGACCGCACACCGCAAGAGTTGTAAGACAGACTCTCGCCGCAGCTAACATCAATGTCCTGCCCTGGCCTGCTCAGTCGCCAGACTTGAACCCGATTGAGCATGCATGGGATATGCTACAGAGAAGAGCTCTGCCGAATATGGAGGGTATCCAGTCGCAAGAAGACCTTTTTTTGTTGTTGCAACGAACATGGGCGGCCATTCCACAGCGTGATTTGGATGAACTCATTTTGAGTATGCCAAACCGATGTTCTTGTGTTGTTAGTGTTCGCGGTAGAAACACGGATTATTAATTGTTTAAGTTACCCAATAAAATTTTAAAGAAAACTGTTATTTCAGTCTTTTTTTCGAACTTTTGTGTTAGTGGTTCAAATGTCAAAAATCCCTTTATTAGGAAAATGGCAAATTTCTTTATTAATGCAAAGGTGACTTGGTTTATCGTTACTGTGACAAACGAAAACACTTTATTTGATGAATCCTTAAAGAAAATTTTAATTAATATCAATCAGGAGAAAAGTTATTGCAAAAATATATGTTGATCCCTAGACACTTTTGATGTGTGTATATTTAACTCAAAAACAAAAAAAAAATACATGGAAAACCATGAAACAAAAGTTTCATTTATTTGGTGACCAATGCAGAGAAGTAGTAACTTTATTCCATACTGATCTACTTAAATTAAATGGCTGACTTTTTCATCATTTAAAATTGCTAACTCTAATCATAGAAAGTTTGTGCAAATAAAAATATTTAAATATCAGAAAAAGTTTGAGCACCTTTCTTGCTTAGTTAAAAAAAAATACAGAAACGTATATTTTTCACAAAGCTGGTGATTTAGTGAGACGATGCGCACGATTAACAATAACGTTTTATCTACAAGAATAGACCAGAGACGAAAAAAAAAACGATTTGTAATCAATCTTCTTTTAAAAAAAGCCTTGATTATTATTGTTTAAGTCATTGTGTTACTATAACTTAATAAAAAAAAAATATGTTTTCAAAATTAATAAAATAGCTATTTTAGGTTACACTAGATACGACTTACAAGTCTTAAGAGTAACATCTAAATTCTAAGATGTAACATATAAAACTTATTTAGCGGTCAATGAATGCAAATGTCACCGGTGGGAATACAGTATAATTTTACGTCGTGTTAGTTTCGTTACATTGTTCTAACGATGCAAGCTTTCTATAAATCGGCACTTTCTTTTGAAGCCGAATATTTGGAGAATATTCCTTTCCAGTATGCATCAATTAAATAAAACTACGAATTCAGAACTTGAGACAGATAAATGGTCTCAAACAACAATCGTGGATGATGTAGCATATTTTCGACTTAACCGGTATTGTTCTTAAACCAAATCCATATAAAAAAATCATTTGCGATGAGGTCAGGTAAGTAATATCCCAATATACTTACATAACTTTTTTTTTTCTCTTGTAATAATGTCATGTCTGGCAATTGAACCTGGACATCCGATATACCTACCTAATACCGATGCTGTTACAACCAACTTAAATCGTTGAGTATTTCTGGGAAATTTGCTCCTCTAAATATGAGGTATCGTAGTAGCTCAATGCTCGGGGGGATGGGCTGCATGGGATGGACCGCGATTTACTTACACCGTGTAGTTGTAGGTTTCTCAGCTAGCGGTCTTCTAAAAAGTTATCCCTAGCTTTCTAATGCCTAAATTGTACAAAGAAAAGTCTCTATCTACTGCTATCTATTTAATTACCTGTATTTATGTTAAATAAGACTAAATTTTCTGTTTTCCCTACCATACTACTTAAGATAAACAAAAGCGTCGGCGGGTCGCTAGCCAAATCATATATAATTATGTATTTTACGGAGGTTAGCAATGGTACAATGAGCCACTTTAATTCAGAGTCTAATTGGATTTTAAGTTTTCGAGTTTACGTGATTTATAGGTACCTAACTATCATAATACGTTGATAGCAAATATCATGATGAGACTCAAGATGTAGAGGCGCTTGTTCCGACTAGGCACACGATAAAATCTTAAAAAAAAAAAATTGAACCGACTTCAATATCACTGAAAAGTATAAAATAATTTAAATATTATTGAAGTTGGTGTTAGCTTACCGGCTGTGTATATTTGGCACCAACTTCAATAATATTTAAATTATTTTATACTTTTCATTGATATTGAAGTCGGTTCAATTTTTTTTTTAAAAGATTTTATTTTAAACTTTTTAGTGATATTTTCATATATAAAGATTGAACCATCGAAGACCGTAAAATGATCTAGGTAGGTTATGATCACATTATCGTCTACATAGTTTTATACATAATTCATATTTCTTCGGAAAAAAATATTCGGTCGTAATAAAATTTGCATGGAATCATCATAGTAGTTTACTCTCTCGAATAAAAAAAGAATCATCGAAATCGGTTCATAATTGTCAGAGCAGATAAATTCCTCCTCATCGTTCATGGTCTTCCAGGAAGTTCTTATCAGGTTGTGATAAATTTCATACAGATTCATTACAGTGGTTTCTTCTTTCGAAAAAAAGAATCATTGAAATTGGTAAATATTTGCCAGAGTTATGACCATTTTTGTCCTTAAAAAGCGACCAAAAAGTCATCTATATAGGCTTTCCTGCAAGTTTCCTGCGCAGTCACCATTATTGTTTTTTCAGGAACTACTTATTCGGAAGCAATCATTTTTTTATGAGACCCAACTAACGGATTAAAGAATGGATGGAAGAAAGATTTTTGCAAATCGGTTCATAATTGCCAGAGTTATGCGCGAACATACATAGAAAAAAAAATATATATATATACAGACGAATTGAGAACCTCCTCCTTTTTTTGAAGTCGGTTAAAAAAAAGGTTCGATACTTTGTGGTATCGAGTACCTGCGATACCGATGTACTTGATACTTTGTATTCAATATTTTTACGCAATGAGTACTTTTTGATTGGTATCGTATCGAATAAATCTTCTGAGTAACTGACGTCACTGACTGGTGGGTGATGACCCTTTTTTTTGGTCATCATTGCTTCACCGGAACTTTTTTTTACGTAAAGTGCTAGATCCTAAGAAAAGTGCCGGATACTTTGAAGTATCGATACTCTTGTTTCGATACTTTTACGAGTACCATCGATACTTTCTATTGGATATCGTGTCCCTAGGTCCGACAGCCGACTATTCCCACTTGGACGACACGAACACAACCCTGACGTTCGCCTGGTGGTGTACCACCAGGCGAAAGTCAGGGTTGTGTTCGTGTCCGCTCTGTATGGGTGGTAGAAATAGGAACTAAATATTCTCATGAAAATTATGATCAGCTTGAAAATCTTGCATAGACAGTGGCTGTCGCCACTGCTAGCTGCTGTCTGATAGCTTACAGATAAGTTGGGTACACTATAAGCGACTTGCCTGCTTATGGACAGTGCATCGCAAATTCGCAATTCCGCTCGTCGCTAAAATTCTAGAGCCTAATAACATGGTATATGTATTAGAGATTAAATATTATAGGCCATAAGCGGCCTTTGGGAATTTTATAACTGTTACTCGTACCTACATTCAGTACCTACGTAACACAACGAAACGCAACCCGTGAAACTAGTTAATGGGTAGGTAAAGTACTCGTATAATAATAATTAATGGTTATCTTTTAATTAACCACTGTTCACGCTGGTCAATTTAGAAAAAATGAATATAGTATAGTGTTAAATAGCTTCTGCTATAGTAATTTTAAATGACAGTTGTTGAGATTTCTTTGTACTTTATGTAATCACAGAGATCGGCTTACTAAATATTGAAATACCATTAGCTGAGTCAACCCACGGACGGCCGAACGAGCTCACGCGGCAGTCTCAGTAGTTTGCCCGGAAGCCCCGAGCGGTGGCTCACCGTGACGGAGGCAGGCTGAGCCACCAGGCTATGAAATGGACAGTTGGATGTTTTCCGTAATGGTTTGCTCGCGAGCCAAAATACCACCGCCGTCCACACCGAACAGCGCACACCGAGGCTCCTTTGAACGCGTCCCGTTTACCGACAGCCGATGGCTCAACCCCGAGACACGCTCAGCCGAGGCAACGTGCGCTCAACCCCAGGCATGTATACACCGACCACACATTTGGATTGCGAGGCTGCCGCCCGAGCCCGTGCGGCCGGTGAAGACGCGGCCATTAACTAATAATATAAATAAAATTAAATTGAATAACATGAGTAATGATAAAAAGTGTGCCATTATTTTTATTATTCTTCACCTACCTATCAAATAGTTTCACGGTTTGCTTTTTAATTATATTGTTATAATAATATACGATATTGGTGAATTATAATATGAGTAAGTAATGGTTTAATTTTCCTTCGTATGACAGCATTAACGCCAAAATGAGTTTGCTAATTAGTGCTAATAAATGAATTGAGTATGATTCACCTAAAATGTGTGACCATTTTTAAAAACTATTAGAATTTTTAAGGATAGGGATGCTTAAAACATAAAACATGAATTGCTGTAAGGTTAATTGCACAATGTGGCCTTTTTAGCTCCGCTGTATACTAAATTGTTAAGTAAGTATACAAAATATTTAATGAAAATAAACTTTAGTCACACTTCGCAACACGAAAGTATGCATATTTCCTTTAAAAATATTATTCGTCGGCTTTCGTTTTTACTGACTTATTACACGGGTAACAAGTTTTTGCTAAAAATTCTGCTCGCGAAGGCTATTCTATTCCTAGGCAGTTAAATGTCTTTGCATCTTAGAGCATTTGATGCTCTAGCTTTGCATAGACCAAATGATACAGTGCCTTCCACACCGAAATCGCAATGGTTACTGCCGCTTCGCGGTAGAGTCTCTGGAGCTATGCTGGTACAAACCTGGACGATCTCATGTATACAAGGACTTATCTACCAGCTATTTCATACCTAACATGGAGGATTATGCTCTAAAACCACATTAACCACACTGGATCACAACGCGCTCCCGGTTCTTCTCGGCGGGGGTGAACCGGTGGTAAACTCACTTTCTCTAAGCGGCAGCTCAAGCCGAGGCTGTGGCTCTCTGAGGTGCCCTTATGCTAATTGCTACCCCAACCCTTCTGGCAGGAGCGCTTTAAGCGCTCTCCCTCTTGTCCGGTGAAGCTGTCATGGCCATCTGCGGCTAACAGTACTACTCCGACAAAAAAAAATGCTTTAAAACTACAGTTTTCATAGAGGAGTCTTTAGAACAATGTAATCAAGTTAAACAAATAGTTGTTTAACCTGATTGATTACATTGTTCTAAAGACATGACATTAACCTACTCCCTTCCCGATTACATTGTAGTTGTATTTTTGTAATTATAGAATTACAAAAATAAGGGTGGGAATGCTCTCAATATTACTGACGCACCCACTAACGGCAATTAGTGTTAATAATCACTTATCCAGTTTTGAAATCGGATTTCGACACTCGAAGCTAATGAATACTTGGTATATCTTGGTACTAACTACATAAATGTTAGTACCTACTCAATGACGGCTCGATGGTCGAAATTATCAGTAAAAAGGCTTGATGATCACTAACGCTAATTGACGTTTCTGAGTGCGGCAGTAAGTGTATAAATGAATAATTTGTAGCTTTTGTAATATAAATAAAAGAATATGAATAGCTTAGGTTTTTTTTCATATTTATTTATATTACAAAAGCTACACCTATAGTTAATTAAGAAGTATCTCAAAGACTGTATGGATACCATTCATCTTCTTTTTTCTAGTCTTCTGATCTTTCGGATCCTATACTAAATGAGCTTAGTGATTACTTTGTCAGTATTAGTAAAGACTTCCGTCACACAATTTTTTTCTTTTCGCATCGTCATGAAGTAGGTACTACGAGGTTATTCATGTCATCATAGTATGAGAACTTTATACACACTACTTCACCCTACGAGGCACTCCTATACAATGTTATACTATTGTGTAGCCAACCTGAGGTACCTACTTTATAATTAATAGATCTTCAAGTCAACCTTAGCTCTCGTTTTCGATGTGAACCAGCCTTCGCAAGCCTCGCCGAACCTACATTACCAAAGTCTAGGTGTCGTACATAATATTATGTATCAGTGATCAGGAGCAGAAATGGCAATGATTAACGATAGCCAAGGAAACGTTTGTGAATATTAATTTGTAGTGGAGGTCAGCGTTCAGTTACTGTGACACACGAAAACGAAAGGATTGGTGTATTACAGTACACCCTCCCGCGAAGGGGCGAAATGTGTGTGCCGAATTTATAGGTGTGAGAGATGGAACTTTAGGGTAGCTAAAGGGTGAGGTGGACTTTGGACCCCCCTCACTTGGGGGGGTACTGTAAACTCCCCAATTTGCCCTAGTCCGGCACCCCGCCCGGGGCTCCCTGTCCAAGCGATAAGAGGAAGAGGGGTGATCGTCAAATGGACGTTTTACGCATAATTTAGAGAAGTAAATGGATTCGAACGGTATCCACAAAGCATAGGTACGGTATACGTATACCGATACGTTAAATGTGACGTATTAAAAAAGGAACTGGCCTCATTATTTAAGACATAAAAATGAATGCCTTTGGTCGGAGATACTTTGAAACTTCTTTGAAACAACTCAGTTTACATACAGGTCTTTTTTTATTTAACCTAGTGACCCGACAGGCAAGACGTTCACCTCATGGTAAGCATACACTGCCGCTCGTTACCCGAGACATTAGTTATTAAGTCTCCTGTGTCCGGTAATTTCACTGGCTACAGTGTCCTTCACACCGGAGTACAGCAATGCTTACACACTGCTGATTGGCGACAGTATATTTGACACTGCAGTGGTACCTACCTAGACGGTCCCTTGCACAAGCGACCTATCACCTAGTAGATATCTGATATTCTTCCACCATAAAGCAGCACAGTGCAAACATAGCCGTGTTCATGTGTATTGTATTGTATCTGTTGAAATTTCCCGGTTCAAGAGAATTAATAACTGATGTCCAATGTGATAAGCAGCAGTAACCTCTCGCTTGCCGTTGCCCAGCTGAGATCGTTGCCCAGTTGAGATCGTTGCCCAGCTGAGATCGTTGCCCAGCTGAGATCGTTGCCCAGCTGAGATCGTTGCCCAGTTGAGATCGTTGCCCAGCTGAGATCGTTGCCCAGTTGAGATCGTTGCCCAGCTGAGATCGTTGCCCAGTTGAGATCGTTGCCCAGCTGAGATCGTTGCCCAGCTGAGATCGTTGCCCAGCTGAGATCGTTGCCCAGTTGAGATCATTGCCCAGCTGAGATCGTTGCCCAGTTGAGATCGTTGCCCAGCTGAGTTCATTGCCCGGCTGAGATAGTTGCCCAGCTGAGATAGTTGCCCAGCTGTGATAGTTGCCCAGCCGTGATCGTTGCCCAGCTGACATCGTTGCCCAGCTGAGATAGTTGCCCAGCTGAGATCGTTGTCCAGCAATAGGACAATCAGTCTCCATAAGTGTCACTCACCTTCAGGCGGACGATCTGCTCATCCAATCACAATTTTTTTTAATAAAAAGCTATACAGGTAGACGTATACTGTCTAGTTTGTTTCTGTTATAGTACATCGTGTTCAATTTGTAGCAGCCACTGTTTGTGATGCAGCGAAAATAGTTTTTTCAAACTGGTGATCGTAGATTCGAATCCCGTGAGTAGAACTAGCACTGTGTAGTAGTTCCTTACTGGTTACAAACACAAAAAAAAACATAGCTTGAGAATATAGATGCTGATCGTATATAGGTAATGGGCATGTGAATTCTTTTATGTTGTATTCTAACTGGCGTGTAGGATACCCGGCAGGATATAAGTGAAATATGCTAGGAAAATCTCATCAGGATGGCTGTGTGTCATCTAATTCCGGTGTTAAGGGCCAGTAGCTGGTGAAATTACTGAACACAGTCGACTTAATAACTAATGTTTCGTGTGACGTGTGGGAGTGCAATGCAGCTGTCTATAGGCAAGCGTGTCGCTTCCCATCAGGTGAACGACTTGCTCGTGTCATCAATAGATTTAAAAACAAAACAAAATCGAACACACAACCTTTTGATTAGCAGCCAGGATCTAACAATTATACCAAAGGGCCGCCCACTGCCCCTTATAAATTTGACTTAAATAGTATTATAACCATTATGATCGGAATAAATAATTTGGTACACACACAACAATATATTCTGCGGAAAATGTAAGAAGTTTGTCAAATCAGATTCAAGAGCAACTAGACAACATCACTGGTACACCAAATACTTTTTTCAGAATATCTGAAAAGCCGAGCTATTCCGAGCCGCAAATGAAACAAAGGAATTTTATTTAATTGTTGACGTTTCCTTACGGAACTAAGGAACCTAGAGTTTCAATTAGGAGAAAGGTCACGGCTTCACTGTCTAAATATTGATACATTGAGTCGTCGCATTCTTTATGTTCGGTTCGTAGTAATCAAAACGAGCAAGTGATTTTTTGATAATAAACAATATGACTGCGGCCAATTAACGCCACCATACTGCGTTCGAGCAGTGAGTCATAGCATCAAAACTGTGCCTCTTTTTCTGTATTATTTTTCCATGTGTACATAAATAAATAAATGTCATAGATAACGCAATAATAATGTGGTCCATGTCTCATGTGTGCATTTCTTCTTAACAAGAGCTCTATACTCCAAACCAAATAAGCTTGAACGCGATTACAACTTTATTATGCAGTCATAAAACACCCCCGCTGTAATTTTGACCGTTAACGCGGCAGCAAAAAAAGTTGGTAATACAAAGTTGTTTTTGCTGACGCGCTTAGTTGACAATGTATGCGTTATGTAGTTATTGAGCTGCAAACGAACTTGCAATGTGTGTGTATATGAATTATTCCACCGACCACTAATTTGTAAGAATTTAAAAGTAAGTGGACCAACTTTACTGAACTACGAATCTAATGTTGTAACTTAACCATCGGGTTAAGAATTGCACCCTCCCATCTCCTCCCGCTGTGTGTACGTAAGAGGCGACTAAGGGAAAACAAGAAGACGGGCAGCAGCGTCTTTCTATTGGATTACCTACCACCTATACTGCAATCCCCAAGCCACCTGCCCAGCGTGGGGATTATGGCAACCCCTCCCTTCTAAGGGAGAGACCTTTGTTCAGCAGTGGACGTCTTTTGACTGCTGAGGATGATGATGAATATGTCCTCCAGACCGATACGACTACAGCGGCCAATCTTTTACAAGATCTTGTGAGCGTAGTGGGATATCTACGCTGGACATTTAAAGTGCACAAGTGTAGTCTCGGCCTGGGACCGGGGGCGCAGGACCGCATTTTTCCATGACACTGACTCATAGATCATCTTACTTTCCATACAATCAGGTGATCGGCATGCGTTTTTCAAATCAGTTAGGAACAGCTAAACAAAGTTGTTGCTCCCCGCGGAATTGAACCCGTGACCTCCGGTTTGCAAAGCAAGCGGTTACCCGGTGCGCCACGAAAGCTATTACTGTTATAGGTTTAGGAGATAGGTAATCCGCGCTCGATTTTTTTTTATGGTCTCGTCCGTATCCACCTAGTGTCAGAGTAGTTCAAGCTACCCCTAGGCCTTCGACTCAGCTTAACTAATGCTGTCTAGAAGATAACGACTGAGACCAACTTTTTACGTGCCCTTTAGAGTACTGAGATGTATAATCAATATGCCACTTGACTGCCAGTGACACTAGTGACTAATCAGCGACTGGTTCGCAGCCAAATAATTGCACCTTAGAAGTCTTTCCATTCCTGCCTGGAGATACAAGTATAGAGCTAGAGCTCTCTAAATCGTCTGTGCTATTGGCGAAAGAACCACTATGTCCCTATCGCTGGCGAGACATGACGACACAAATACGTAAGGAAAATTACTTCTTCTGACGTAGGTTCTTTTTCCTTACGATTTTAATCTATTACAGCTATCTATGGATGATATATCCATGATTCCTGATGGGATTGCAGCTCAAGGCTAGTTTACAGTGAGAAAAATATATACAGACAGCATTCTATACAGACAGACTGATATCAATCATAATTATCCTCTTTTTGATATAAGAAAATATATTCTCTAATTCGATGTTTTAGAGCTTTGTTTCACCACGGGTCTCGTAAGCACTAACTTGTCACCACTAACTGAGTAACACGACGTCAAGAGTTAAGCGGGCTATTGAATTTTTAACCGCCAAGCTACCCTTTTCAATTACCCATTGAAAATGGGGCTGCCTCACTGTCCAACCCAGGCTGACAATCCTTTTTGCGATGTTTAATTATTTAGAAAAAAATATTCCTAATATAGACAGGCGTGAGACTAAAAAGTCCTGAAATAAATCTGTTTTTTTCTCTCTCTGAAATCGTTTCTTCATTGGAAAATTCACAAATAAATGTAGAAATGAAGATTGCAATATATGCATACATTCAATTAAAGATTTCTATTAATTATTATCACTGACATTAGACAGCATTAACACCAACTATGAGTCTGCTAATTAGTGCTAAAAAATGAATTGAGAATGATTCACCTAAAACCATTTTACGAAAATTACAAGAAGTGCGAAGGATCTGCTGGGAATGTAGAATACGAATTCCTTTTAGATGAATTGTTTGACTTGGTCTTTTTAGGCCCGCGGGTAATACATAGAATATTATGATTGTATTGATACACCGAATATTACCCTCAGTGATCGGAGAGGGGGATTTTACCACTCTGTAATTAAAAAGACTACCTAGTATTATGATATGAGTTTTCTGAAAAATGTCTATACAACATTTTAATGAATAAACGTAAAACCTGAAATTAGTTTGTTCAATATCGCGTATAGAATTTATTATACTTACTACTTTTTAATACAGATTCATTTTAAAACCTATACCAGGTTAGGACAAAGTAGGTAAAAATTAAAACTTTAAATTTTGCACAGACGTTAATTAAATACCCGTTTAAAAATATTTTTCATAAAAACTATACTTATTTATATCTTATATAACTTCTTATAATGTTGTTTGTGACAAATTTTATTTAAATAGTCGATTGAATCGAGACGCATAAAAAAGTTTTTATATCTTTTAATACGCAATCCAATAGAGGATTGAGTATACATACTTACATTTTTTCTCTGGAAATATATTGTTACGCTGTTCAATTAATTGAAAATTTAATGAAAGTACAAACCACCTACCTAGGCTTCTAAACTTTTGTATAGTTATTCATTATTGGTTAGGAACATAAAGTGCGAAGACCTGAATAATTGAAAATTAAGATGATCCATGTGTAGGGTGGACATTATTGGACATGTAAGAAAGAAGTCGCAGTTTTTCTCCATGAAATTAGTAGGTAGGTATATTAATACTAATGATTGTCTAAAACCTACAAACTACTCTATAAGCTCTGGTTCTTTAAACGCCCGATGGAGTAATGTTAGATTATGGGATATTTGTGGTGGCACAAGAACGAAGTACTAAATTCTCCCAGAACCTGCATGTTGAAACGGCAATAGGCAAGCCACACTGCTTGAGGAACCGATAACGGATGGGGAAGAAAGGTTTTAGAGTGGTGGCTACGAACCGGAAGATGCAGCGTAGGCATGCCTCTAACTACGTGGACAGACGACATCGTGCGCGTCGCAGGCAACCGGTAGATGCAAATAGCCAATTGTGATTCATTGTGACGTTCCAAATGGAGGCCTTAGTGCTTACTGAGGCCGTAGTAGGCTGTGGATGTCTTTCGGCTGGTGATGATGATGACGATGATGCGGAGGCACAAATAAATGTCACATAGCTTAAATAACTGTCACTCACTAAGAGTGTGATGTTTTCTCACTACCCCGACATAAAAGTCAGTCTCGTCGCACGTCTCTGGCAATATCATTTTAAGTATCCTAAAGAACGCTTTTTGTTAGTTTTTTTTTTAATTCGATATATTGAAGAGACAAGCAAATGGTAACCATGGGACACGTCTGCCTATAGAGAGGTGTATTGCACTACTGCTCGTCACCCAATACATCAGTTACCTATTATGTATTTAGTGTCCGGTAATTTCACCAGCAACTGTCCCTTTCACAACGGAATACCTAAATGTTTACACACTGCTCAGCTGGTTAGCGGTAATATATCTGACACTGCGGTAGTACGGTACCTTACACAAGAGACCTACCACCTAGTAACTAAACTTGATATTGAACTAAATGCTAACGACACTTGCAATTTATTTTCACTTGCAGAGTGCAAGAACATAATAATGTTTTTTTAACTGGCTTCAAAAAGAAGGTTCTCTATTCGACGCGTATGTATATAATATTAATAAAAATGCGTAATATTCATATATGTTAGTCTATGTGGGCTTCTAAACAAATTTACCAAATTTTACGAGTGTATGTATATTTATGTATGTATGTAGGTTTGTCCGCGGATTTCTCAGAAACTACATGTCCGATTTCGAAAATTTTCAATAGATATAGTATTTTTCAACTTAGGGAAGAGTAAAAGTTTTATCAAAATCGGTCCAGTAGTTTAAGAGATATAGACTTTTTATGTTTTCAGTAAGTTACTGTAACGAAGACGTTCGAGTTGCGTGATAGTGCTGATACCTATTTTGGTAAAGTAAGTCACTAAAAAGTGTTAAATAAACTATTTTATAAAAAATAACAACCGACTTCAAAGTAAATTATCTAAAAAGCATAAAATAACGAAAATATATTGAAGTCGCGGTCAGCTGGTGCTAGTGTTAGTTAACATGATGTGCTAGCACCGACTTCAAGATATTTTCGTTATTTTATGCTTTTTAGATAATTTACTTTGAAGTCGGTTGTTATTTTTTATAAAATAGTTTATCAATTTTTTGGTTTATTAATGTCGTTACTAATAAATTACGTAATAAATTAATGTATACTTATATAAATAGAGAACATCCAGACGCTTGGTGAGAATCGAACCCAAGACCTGTTGGGTAGCAGCAAAGTTGTCTAACTGTTAGACCAGTTTTTGTAGTTTTCATGTCGATGCGAGAAGAAAAGTGAAAATCTAAAACACTAACGTTACATTGTATATTTATTTGTTAATCTTATTGCCAAGTGACAAAAACAATTGCCTTCAACGACTGAAATGTGGTATAATGATGCATACCTACCTACAATATAAAACGACACTGCAAACCACAAAGAAACTCTATGAACACATTGTAAAATCCTATAGGTGCCGCAATAAACGATGAATTTTTACTTTGTGCTATTAAAAAGCTCCCCTTGCCCGCCACATAATTACGAGCAGCGAAAGCGGGCAAATCCGCGAGCATAAGAGATACATATTTATACGAAAATTTAAGCCGGGCCGAGCGTCGCAAGTACGCAACCCGCCTCCCCCAATAGCCACCTAAGTCCGAGTAGGTACCTTTCTCGTGCGGTATGCGTGTGTGTGTATGTCCGGTTTTGTGTGTGCGCACAAATTTCATAATAGGTGTGCTACGCTCAAATTTTACATCTCACATCTCACGCGTACAGGATGTGGTTTAGTCAAATTAATAAATGTATTTTCCTAAAACACTTTAACCATAATAGTCGTGATTTAAAGGATTTAATGTTCGTTGGCGGTAAGAGAAACGAACGGAATTTGATTTTTCTTTATGTAATGCAACGGTAAGGAGACGAGTTTGATGTTTGCCTATTGACCGATCGTTGCCTATGGGCAATAGGCTAGATGCCTGAAAAGTTCTATTAAGTCCGTTAATTACATTGTCAAATAATATATGACACGTAAATTTACCTTTTTTCAATTAAACAAAAATAATACCAACTTAAATAGTGTGTTGAAATTTCGCGTGAAGTCACTCTTCGGTACAGTTTTTACTAAGCCCACTTCCGCACTTTGACGCACTTTATCTATGACAATTTTCATTGATTTGTTAAATAAAAAAAACACTTGTCCAATATTTATTGATAATCTAACTGACTATTTAAATGATTTGCCACTGCGAGATATTCGTTATTAAACCTTTTAAGCCCAGTAATATCAACAGCTACAGTGCCCATCGCATCGGAACATGGTGAGATTTCAGACAACTCTGGACGATATCTTGCTTAAGGGACCTATAACCAAGTCAATTACGATATTATACTGTCAGAAGCGAAAATACTCTTTTATGTACCCTACACTGAAATTCTTTTACAAGCTAGACAAATTAATGCGAAAGGCGACAATTTTAAATATGCTAAAATTTGGATTTGTATCTACAAATAACAAATACCTTTCAATGCTCACCTCAGTAACAAGCCAGGGATACTAACAATAAGCTCAATCAGACTTAAGTTTACACGTTTTAGAAAACCTTAAAACATAATTAATATAAATTTCAACTCGTCTCAAACAGGAACACCCTAATTCTCGTTAATCACGGACATGCGTGCTATACCTATCCATAGCTACGTAGGTACGTTATTAATTTATCTGTAGCAGCGAACTAACCAGCGCCCGGCGGGGTAGCGCACCCCCAGCCTCCAAGCTTCACTGTTTAAACATTTCTAAATGAGTATGCAGAAGATTGTACATGGCCACGCGTGGAACGTACCCCTGGCCCTCTAAATTACTGGGGCCTTAATTAAAAGCCTAGCATTCTGTTCATGACAAGTATTCCGGAGACGACCTCAGCGACCTCTGATAGTACTGTACGCTCAGTTTCTCTATTATAAGATGGTTTACGTATACAATTTTAGTTTGTTTAATTAATTTAAAATTGAAGCGTTTGAGTTGACATCGTGGGTTGGTACCGCTAAGAGGAACCATTACGATAATTTTATTTGAAGATAAGTACTTGGTAGATAGGTGGGTGTTATATATTTATTTTTGTGAGGAACAAAGAGAATTGACCGTTTTCGAAGGGAACGCGGATGTCAACAAATTTATAATAGTATTTTCTTTACGTTAACCTTAGTTGGATTTTGATTTTTACCACAACTCATAATTTTATGAACGGAAAAATTTTTACCAAAATTTAAGGGAATGCTGCCCGAATGCATATACTGACTGTAAGAGCTTAAAAAGGGGCGGAGCCGCAGTTGATCGCTGATTATTAATAATATTTTACCCATATCTGTTAAACCGTAAGCTACTATCAATAAACGAACTCTTATCGTTAAAATAGCAAGCGTGTGTAAACATTGCTGTGTTCCAGTGTGAAGGGCTGTAGCCGGAGAAATTACTGGGCTCAGGAGACTTAATGACTTTGTAATCCAGACGTTATTAATTGCAAGCAATATTGCTTCACCGTATATGTAACAATTATGTTAATTGAACCAAAATAAACAGAGTAAAGGACCAATTCTTTAAGAAAATTTAATCTATCTATACTTATAATAAAACTGTAACAGGTCCAATTCTGTACATTGAAGATATTTAGAAAATTATATTTGGAGGGCATTCTATAACCGATACTGAGGCCGAAAATGTATTTTTTTTAATTTTTGTCTGTCTGTCTGTCTGTCTGTCTGTATCACGGCTGAGCATCACGCCGAAACTACTGAATGGATTCCAATGAAACTTGGCATGATTTGAGATCTTACTACGAGGTAGGACATAAGATACTTTTTATCCCGTAATATAGCACGGTTCTTTTGGGAGAAGGGATTAAAGTCAAAACGGGTAGTTGGTTACGCTTGGTCCGATTTTATCAATTTTTCTTTATAATATAATAAATATTAGTAAGGGACACTCATAGAGAGCTGTTATCAAGGTTTTATAATCGATCGGGTTAAGCAACGTTAGGTAAGGTCATTAAATAGATGGGTGACCGTTTAAGGCCATTTGAATTAAACGGGTCTGTGCTTCGACGAGCCAGTAAAAAGTGGGTGCCAGTTTTTAACCGACTATAAAAAATGAGGTTATGTATTTGATGCAAATATCTGTTATTCAAAGTTTAGTTAACGTAAAAATAGCGCAGGCGGAGCTGCGTGGGTCAGCTAGTACTTATAATAAAACTGTAACAGGTCCAATTCTGTACATTAAAGATATTTCGAAAATTATATTTGGAGGGCATTCTATAACCGATACTGAAACCGAAAATGTAATTTTTTAAATTTTTGTCTGTCTGTCTGTCTGTATCACGGCTGAGCATCACGCTGAAACTGTTGAATGGATTCAAATGAAACTTGGCATGATTTGAGATTTTACTACGAGGTAGGACATAGGATACTTTTTATCCCGTAATCTAGCACGGTTCTTTTGGGAGAGGGGATTAAAGTCAAAATGGGTACATGGTTATACGCTTGGTCAGATTTTATCAATTTTTCTTTATAATATAATAAATATTAGTAAGGGAACACTCATAGAGAGTTTTTATCAAGGTTTTGTAATCGATCGGGTTAAGCAACGTTACGTAAGTTCATTAAATAGATGGGTGACCGTTTAACGCCATTTGAACTAAACGGGTCCGTGCTTCGGAGAGCAAGTAAAAAGTGGGTCCCAGTTTTTAACCGACTATAAAAAAGGAGGTTATGTATTCTATGCGAATGTCTGTTATTAAAAGTTTAGTTAACGTAAAAATAGCGCAGGCGGAGCTGCGTGGGTCAGCTAGTTATTAATATAATTAGAGAGGAAAATATGCAGCGAGTCGTTTAGGTACCCTATCCTGTTAGAGCGGAGATACTTAGAGGAAGGTTTTTAGTAAATTTAAATTTTTTTTTAGCTACTAAATACTATGTTGATTAAATAAAGAATTATACTGTAGTAGATTCTGCAAAGTACGATCCAGGTTAGGGATGTCGGAATGCCCAAAAAGTTTGAAAGTTCTGGTATAATTTGCCAAGTCTCAATTTGTCGAATAAGTCATAGACGAGTGACACATGGGTGGGTGCCATAACGTTTTAACCCATATCTAAAATTTTCTTTTTTTATTACTGCATATTTTAAATATATTTTGTATGCTACCTAGAGCCGAGACAAGCAAGATATTCGCCGTTCGTAACCCGGGACATTAGTTATTAGATAAGACTCCAGCTACAGTGCCCTTCAAACCGGAACACTGCACAGCAGTGCTTGCACATTACCTAGTGCTTACCGGCAGAATACCTGAAACTGGGTTGGTCCCTACCTGGACGGTCCCTTGCACAGTGAAATAAATATCGCATAGAATATCGATATATCGATAAATAATATTGACATACCTACTTATCGAATTATTTTCAACAAGCCCAGTCCAAGTGGTTACGACTGCAGTGTCAGGTATTCTGTAACCAGTCGTAGATACTAAATGGGTACAAAGCGATACTGTATTGCATCTGTCTATATGCAGGCTTGCGTGTCACTTACCATTTTAGTCTAAGATCCCGTCATAGAACGACCTTCACGGAGCTGGTTAATGGATTAAACGTATTTTATATTCAATTTAATACGTCAATAAATATATTGCACATGGGTTGTCTAAAAAAAATTCAGTCCAGGATAAGATTAATTAATAATTAAAAAAAAAATATTTTTTAAAGTTTTTCACTGGTTTGGTTAATAGACAAATTCCATACCAATCGAAAGTTTAAAGCCCATATAATATGAAAACGTTAGGTTGCCTTATCTTTTCCAGTCACAACTCTTGGGTTGGCAGGTATAAACAGTTAAATCGATACTAGTACTAACTTGCACCGGTCTGGTTAATAAATTAAAATTAAATGAAAATAAAGATTATTTCATTACGAACACGGTGGTATAGGGTTGGGTGCGAAAATTCAGTCCTGAATTCCGGTTGTCGAATTTTAAAAAGCATAGAGTTTATATATTAAGAATAGAGTACGCGTTAGTCTATGGTCCCTTTAAACAAAGCGTAGGCAGATTTTCCTCTATGAGGCAGGTAAATTGAACTATTTAAAGTTATATTATGAGAGTTATATTTATATGTAAGTGACATGTAGTGATGAGTTTGATCTGTCACAAGCGCAAATGTCGATAAATACAGCTGACGGTATGGTACCTACTGTCGTTTACCTGATATTTATGTCTTTTGATGTTCGTTCTTACCGGTGCCTAGTTCTTACTTGAATTAAGCGTTCTATAGTACTTGTACTGATTTTTGTTCTGTGTTTAATGACAAATGGTATTAAGGATGGTTGGCTGGGACCTCTCAGTAGCACATATTCACTCGCAGCAATATTTCACTTTTTAAAATTCGACAACCGGAATTCAGGACTGAATTTTCGCAGACAACCACCGTGTTCGTAATGAAATAATCTTTATTTTCATTTAATTTTAATTAATTAACCAGACCGGTGCCAGTTAGTATTAGTATCGATTTACCTGTTTATACCTGCCAACCCAAGAGTTGTGACTGGAAAAGATAAGGCAACCTAACGTTTTCATATTATATGGGCTTTAAACTTTCGATTGGTATGGAATTTGTCTATTAACCAAACCGGTGAAAAACTAAAAAAAACATTTTTTTTTAAATTATTAATTAATCTTATCCTGGACTGAATTTTTGTAGACAACCCATGTGCAATATATTTATTGACATATTAAATTGAATATAAAATACGTTTAATCCATTAACCAGCTCGGTGAAGGTCGTTCTATGACGGGATCTTAGCATATTCTGATTATTTTTACCATCAAATTATCAAATATTAGGTCCTTACTGAAATTGGCGTTTTGTACGGGAGGAATACAGTAATTTTTTTTTTATATGTTTAATTAATAAAAGTATGCACCGTTGTTATTTATGCACTTTTGCCATCTCATAGGTAGTTCATTGATCCCGTTACTAAAAAAAGCATGGGGGCGAGAATCAATAAACTCTTTGAAGGCGGTTTGGACTACCGCATCGGAGTTGAATTTTTTTCCTTGTAAGAAGTTGTCTAAATTCCGGAAAAAATGGTAATCTGTTGGAGCAAGGTCCGAGAAGTTCGGTGGATGTCGCAGAAATTCCAATTGTAGCTCATCTAACTTAGTGGTTGTTTGTTGTGCAGTGTGTGGTCTTGCGTTGTCGTGAAGCAGCAGTGGCCTAGAGCGATTGACCAAACTCGGTTGTTTTGCAGCTAGTTCTTCCTTCATGGTTTGCAGTTGCTGACAATAGATATCTGCCGTAATCGTTTGGCCAGATTTTAGAAAGCTGTAGTGAACGACACCGGCGCTAGTCGACCAAACACTCACAAGTAACTTTTTCTGAGTTAATTTTCGTTTAGGGCAGGATTTGGCTGGGTCTCCAGGGTTCAGCCATTGCGACGAGCGCTTCCGATTATTGTACAGTATCCACTTTTCATCACAAGTAATGATTCGATTTAAAATCCCTTCATAATTGTGTCGGCTGAGCAAAGTAACACAGCAGTCGCCGCGTGTTTGCAAGTTCGATACACTCAATTAATGAGATGACGATTCACTAAAAAACTTGAACGATGGGTATCGTTCAAGTTTTTTTACATTCCCGATTTGTTTCAAGTGGATTAATACAGTTTTATAACTCACCCCGAAGCCTGCAGCTATCTCTGAAGTTCTTTGTGATTGATCCGCTTCCACAACAGCCTTTAATTCTTCATTTTTCACTTTGGTCTCCGGCCGTCCACGGGGTTGGTTCTGAAGGTCGAAATTTCCAGAACGAAAACGTTGAAACCAAAAACGTACTGTTCTTTCTTTTGCGACACCAGTGCGGAGCGCCGTACACATCATTAATCCTTCGAGCTGTTTCTGCAGCACTGGTGCCACGGTAGAACTCGTACTCGTAAATATACCGATATTTCATGTTTTCCATTGTGCGGTAACAAGCGACGCCAAAGACAACAAGTATAAATTAAAAAAAATGTAAAATACCTCCAACATAGGCAAACGAACTCTCAAAATGATTTTCCTGTGCTACTATCAGACCCTGATCAGAATCTGTCTAACTACTCGTCAAGATTTAACCATAGGTTTATAATTCGGTGGTTCCTACATTTAATGGAGCCGTGTTCCTGTTGCCACCTTCCTGCTTGCTCCCATCATCAGACTCTGATCAACATTTTTCTACCTACTACTCGCAGCAACCTATCCAAATTCGATGGTTCTACGTTTATTAGTGCAGAGATCCCGTGACCACCTTTCTGCTCCATCATCAGATACTGATCACCATTTTTCTAGCAACTACTCGTTGAGACCTATCCAACGAGCCCGTACTCGATGTGTCTACGTTTATTGGGGCCGAGATCCCGTTACCACCTTCTTGCTGATCATCATCAGGCTCATCATCATCAGGCTACCATTTTATTAAGTATCATCGGATTTACATATGTTCTAAATTTCAGATCTTTCGGACTAATAGAAGTAATGAAAAATGTCTATTGTATACAAAATATCCCCACCTCGACTCGGAAAGGAGCTGATGGTCTTCAAACGGCTAGACCGATTTTCATGAAACATAGCTAAGAACCGCGAATAAGCGAGATCGCTTAAACTAGCTTTCAAATAAAAAAAAACCGCATTCAAATCCGTTCACTGGTTGGACCGCTACGATGCCACAGACAGACAGACAGACAAACTTCCGGACATATGCGTCAAACTTATAACTCCCCTCGTTTTTGGTCGTGGGTTAAAAATAATGAGGAAAAAGCAATTGAATGACTGTTATCAAAACTCAAATGTACCAGCTAAATGAAATTTGAATTTGGAATTCTTAACCAAAGAGGAGATATTTCCGATCAAAGTGGTCAGTACGACAAAACGCTAATTTCCTAAGTAAGGACCTGATATTATTTTTTTAAACTAAAACGAATTGTTCTGTAACTCGTCCGAGTTCTAAGCTTTAACCAAGATACATTTTATCAGAGCAGGAAAAAGTTTCTATGGGATAATTCTGGGATGTACCTTACTCAGGAACTTAATGATTCAAATCCTAATAAAAAAAATACCAAAAAATCAAATAGTACAATAAAATAGAAACCTATTATATATTATTATTATTCCATTTATTTATTTTTTTAAAACTATTCTTTACATTTTTAAATATAAATATAAAACACAATACATTTAAAAATATAAAAAACACCTTCCAATCGGCTGCGGGAACAGGGTCCTAGCAGACGGTGGTTAAGGCTCCAGAGAGAGGAACCTCCTCACAATGCGTGCCGTCTCCAAGAGCACTGCCTTCTGTATCTGGCCCTTGATCCAGCCGTCTAACGTGAGCCTCTTGAGGTGTTTATCGAGGCTCTTGGCCATTAGGCCATGGGCAGAAACGACTATAGGTACAATGATTGCCTTATCAATGTCCCACATGTCGACAACCTCGTGCGCGAGATCCAGATATTTGCATTCTTTATCTTTCTCCGCCTTCACGAGGTTCTCATCATGGGGGACAGTGACGTCTACAATCATTGCACGACGCTCGGTGCGATCTATCAGCACAATATCAGGCCTATTGGCGACAGTAGTCCTGTCTGTGATGATAGATCGGTCCCAGTATAAGGTAATATGGCCATCCTCCAGAACAGGTTCTGGTACATACCTGTAGTACGGTACCTCTGACGTCACAAGGCGGTATCTCAAAGCAAGTTGCTGGTGAATTATCCTGGCCACTTGGTTGTGTCTGTGCAAGTATTCACCATTTGCGAGACGCGAACAACCGGAAATAATATGCCTGAGGGATTCACCAGGGCGATGACATGCCCGACAAATGTCGATGGTGCCATCCCTCAAGATATATTTCCGGTAGTTGTTCGTCATCACAACTTCGTCCATAATTGCACAGACAAAACCTTCGGTTTCCCCAAAGAGGTCACCGAATCGTAGCCAGGCCACGGAGGCTGAGAAGTCTACATCGGGCCCATGAAGAGCCCGGTAGAACCTTCCGTGTAGCTCCTTACTTTGCCATACCGCCTCGCGATCGCCAGTGGTGAGCACCACAGGCTTGCGCCAGTTCCCTTTGGCTAAGGATAGAGGGGTCAGTCCATTGTCCACAGCAACCACATCCGTATGCATCTCTCCGCCGCAGTGGGGGAAATATTCCCTGAGGTTATATATCTCACGGTTGTGTAGGGTCTTGGCATTTAAAAAGCCTCGGCCACCACATTTCCGTGGGATATAGTGGGATATATAACCTCATCACTGAAGAGCGAGGATGATGCATATGACGCATGATGACGATATGTGGTTAACAGTGTACGAACTGTTCTATCCAGGGTGTCTAGTTCAGTCTGAGTCCACTTGAGTATGCCAAAGGAGTACATTAAGACTGGCATGACCCAACCGTTGTAGGCTCGCACCCTGTTTCCGCCCGACAAAAGACTTTTAAGTACTTTTCTCAGGCGGCCCAGGAAGCGGTCCCGCAACGACTGTTTCATGTCAGTCTCATTGATACCCAACGCCTGTGACATACCCAAGTATTTGTAGGTTTCGGTTGCAGAGAGTGTCTTCAGGTCGGTAGAGTCTGAGAGCTGTACGCTCCTAGACTCAACAATCCTCCCCCGCTTTACATGCATAACCGCACATTTGTCCACACCAAACTCCATCCTGATAGAATTACTGAAGGTTTCTGTGACCCTCAGTAAGCCCATCAGTTGGAGTTCAGTGGGGGCAAACAATTTTAAGTCATCCATGTAAAGCAGGTGAGATATGACCTGACCACCTCTCCGCAACCGATAGCCTAACCCTGAACTCTTTAAGAGAGTGCTTAAAGGGTTCAGGGCCAGACAAAACCACAAGGGACTCAGACTATCACCCTGAAAGATGCCTCGCTCTATCCTTATTGGCTCACCATCACCAAGGGTCTGTCGAGACCCTGGATAGCGAAGGACTGTTCTCCACTGCCTCATACACGACGCCAGGAAGGTGCGTAGAGTTGCATTTACTTTATACAACTCCAGCACCCTCATAAGCCATGTATGAGGCACAGAGTCATAGGCCTTCTTATAATCTATCCAGCATGTCGACAGATCCTTCCGGTTACGGCGAGCCTGCTGGCAGATGGCCATATCTATGAGGAGTAGCTCCTTAGTACCACGGGCCCCACTCCTACATCCATTCTGAGACGCAGACATTATCGAGTTGTCCTCAACATGTCTGTAGATTTTTGTTCTCAAAATGGATGTAAGAGTTTTATAAACTATAGGCAGACACGTGATCGGCCTATAGTTCTTTGGGTCCGTGGTACTATTGGTCTTATGGAGCAGGTGGGTTATGCCTGTAGTCATAAATTCTGGCAGCGACCCAGATTCCAAGGCCGATTGGAACAGAGATGCCAAGCTGATATGCGAACTACGTATCGATTTAAGCCAGAAATTATGCAGTCCGTCTGGCCCGGGTGCCTTCCAATTAGGCAAAAGACGGACTGCATCTGCTACATCTTGGGGCCAGATGGTGATGGCCCCCATTTCTGGCAATGGTTCGCATACTTGCTCGACATCCCCGATCCAATCACCCTCGGAATGAGTGACGGGCACCGACCAAATGTTGCGCCAGAACGTGGCCATGGCGTCATCATCAGGCCGCCGCACGTCACCCTCGGTCTGACTTGGTCGCTCCCAGGATCTATATACCCACCTTTGATCCCTTTGGAACATGTTGTTCTGAAAGTATCGGTCCGCACGTGCCCTATACCTGCGTATCCGGCTTGCCCATGCACAAACTTTCTGCTTCAGAAAGTCGATGCGCTCTGTGACACGTGAAAGGTATTCCCGGGGATCGATGCCGGTCCCCGAGAATGCTCGTCTCACAAAGCGCATCACTCTAGGGCGTGTATTGCCCTCCCTGAAGCAGGAGAGCTTGCCTATGAGTACCCTAGCCTCGCCAATGCGACGCTCTATCCTGCACTGCCAAGCCGGCACAGCAGGTCTCGGTCGCGTAGCTGCGTCAGTATTCTGTAACTTGACGCGAGCTACGCGACACGCCGTCATGGCCGCGCAGTACAGGAGAGAGTGGGCATCAGCGAGGCATTCACTACTGTCAAAATAACTTGACAGTAGTGAATCTAAGGCACACAGAAGCGCCCTATTTCGTTTGTGCATAGGCAAACGGGGCAAGCGAGGTCTAAGGCCGCACGGCATGGTCCGATACTCACGAACAACATCCTCCAAAGTACTCCTCAACTGGGTACTTATGTTGGTACTTACGTTGGTAGTAATGTCGTCCCTATCATCGTCGCTAATGGCTACGAGCCGAGGCGCGGGCGCGGTGTTAACCGCTGGGGCCACAGCTTGCGACGACGATGTACAGGGGGCGACACGACTACCTTGCACCTCCGAGCGTAGCCGATCAAGCACAGCGCCATCCAACATATGACTACGTTGGATGGCGCGCACCTGATCAGACAGTCGTTGAGCCGAGACGTTGACAGCTGGTTCAAGCGCCTGAAACAGAGACAGCATCCGGTTGCGATACGCAGTGAGACTAGTTCCTCCCTCTGTAGCCTCGTAGTAGGCGCGCATGACATTCTCATTTATGGATGAGGTCCATCGCATGCGCCGCACTACACCACCAGGGGGCGAGGACCCTGTTCGGAGCCGGTTGCTCCAAAAGTCCTAGTTCCCGTGGCGGCCGGCCTCTCCGCCGACGTACAGGTGGAGGCGACACGTCGGCGGGGAGAAGTATTCGTCGCTCTCGCTCGACGCAACAGGAGCTGGCGTACCATTTGCTTCTTGGTTGAGTTGCGGTGATTGCGATGCGGAGCGAGGCGACGAATCCGGGGGTCTCAGGCGTGCTTTGTTTCGTGAACGTGTCAACATATTCTCATCTCGTTTCCATTTTACATTAAGTTTATTTTATTATTTATTTCATGTGCGTTTGTGATGTCTTGACGTAGTAAAGCTGTCATTGTAGGTTTATTTTTTCACAGAAATCCAAACTTGTAAATATGTTATAAAATAGGTTGCACATTATTATTATTATTATTATATTTTTATTATAGTCAAATTTTACCAGTTCCTAAGAAAAATCGTCTTTATCTTTTTAAACAATGTTTTTTCCCTATTTATGTATGTAAAACATACGCTAGCCCCGTTGCCAAGTTGTCATTCCACAATACGGAACGCTACAGAATAGAAAACAAATGTATTTTTTTGGCTACAGTTTTAAGTGTGTTAGCGATACCTGCTTCATGGTAATATTAAAAGGAAACTATTAGAGTAGTCTAAATTCATTAGATTATCAGATTCGCCCACCCGTAAAATAATGACTAGGATGCATACTTACTTATTGCCGTTGCGATTAAAAACTAAATCTATCATTCATTAGAAAGTGATTAAGTCACATACCTACCGACTTACAATAGATTTTTCAAGGCTATCATACATTTTATATCCCAAAATAGTCCTAGTGTAGGTAGAGTAGATATATCATTATGAATCAGGTCACTAAATTAGATAGGGGTAAACGTATATCGATGGGGTAAACTGTTAACCTAGTGTTGATGTGCAGGACGCGGACGGGAAGACCAAGTCCTCGTGTTGAATTTTAGTCCCACGTGTAAATATTACCGTGAATAGAAATAAGTACCTATTATAGAAAATAATCACAGGTAAGTAGCTACGCCGCGGGATGCCGGCTAAGAATTGCATTCCCCTCTCATCCCGTGGGTTTCGTAAAAGGCGATTGAGGGAAAACCAGAAGACGGGCAGCAACGTCTTCTTTATAATATCTATCTCTTCGAAACTGCGATCCCCAAGACGCCTGCCAAGCGTGGGGATTATGGCAACCCCCCCTCCCCACAATGATTGACAATGTTTATTTACGGCCCCCAGTCCCCGACAGCTCCTCTATTCCTCGCCTTGGTAGCAGGCGGGGTAACAGTCGAGCAGGGGGTGCGAAGAATCTCCGGCAGATGCCTCGCTACCACCCCCACCGAACTTTGGCCCTGGCAACACACAACGTCCGCACTCTTAGGACCGATGAGACGATTATCGAGCTGGAGGAAGAATTGAGCAAGTTACGTTGAGACATCTTGGGTTTATCTGAAATCTGACGAGAGGGACAGAATAAGATAACCTTCTATACGATAATCTTCTTCCGGGAAGGAGATCGAAAATCCCAGGGTGGTGTCGGGTTTCTCGTCCGTAAGTCCCTTATTAACAACGTGGTAAAGGTCGATAGCGTGTCGAGCAGGGTAGCGTACCTTATACTCAGAATAACCAGTCGGTATTCGTTGAAGGTTATACAGGTTTACGCGCCGACCTCGGCACACTCTGATGATGAAGTAGAGGCAATGTATGAGGAGATAGCAGAAGCCATACATACCTCCAAAACACACTTCACCGTTGTTATGGGGGACTTCAACGCAAAGGTGGGCACACGGAATGGCGATGAGTTGAGAGCGGGGTCATATGGGTACGGGCAGCGGAACCAAAGGGGCCAGCGGCTGGTCGACTTCATGGAGAAGGAGGGACTCTTTGCGATGAACTCCTTCTTCAAGAAGCGACCATCCAGGAAGTGGACGTGGATAAGCCCCGATGGTTCAACCAAAAATGAGATCGACTTCATCATGACGACCAACAAGCATATATTCGATGATGTCTCCGTGATCGGCAGGGTGAAAACCGGTAGCGATCACCGCATTGAGGCACATTGAATATCAATGTTAAGCTTGAGAGGTGTCGTCTGATGAAGTCCACGCTCCGTCCGGGAACTGCCCAAATCCGAAACCCCGACGACTTTCAACTCGAACTACACAATCGCTTCCAGTGCCTAGCCGAATGCGAAACTGTGGACGAGTTAAACAATGGGTTGGTGCAAACTGTCCAAGCAGTGGGGTCCAAGTTCTTTAAGACCCCACGCCATAATAAGCCTCAGAAGCTCTCCAGTTAAACCATTAAGTTAATGGAAACCCGGACTGAGATGAGACTGCAATCTTCAGCTGATATGTCGGAATATGCTAAACTCAATAGACGAATCTCGATATCCATGCGACACGACTTGCGTTCATATAATACAGCATGTATTACGGACGCAATTGAGCGGAACCAAGGCTCTAAAGTGTTCGCAAAGAATTCGTCTATTGGGCGAAGCCAAGTGGCCAAGCTGAAGATCGACTACGGCAGTGTTATCTCATCGAAACCGGAGATATTGAGAGAGCTCCAGAGGTTTTATGGACAGTTGTACACCTCGACACGAAAACACATTGCCCGAACAGCTCAGGACACCAGAGCCCAACTAACCCGACACTACACTGAGGACATCACAGACATCAGCTTGTAAGAGATTAGAATGGCTCTCAAACAGCTTAAAAACAACAAGGCGCCGGGTGAAGACGGAATCACAACAGAACTCCTGAGAGCACCCGCTCTCAGGAGTTCTGTTGTGATTCCTACCCAGAAAACCGATACTTTTAGTCCTCCAGAAGTTATTCAATTCCGTCTTACTCGAGGGTACTACGCCAGAAGCGTGGCACAGGAGTGTGGTAGTGCTTTTCTTCAAGAAAGGCGATAACACCTTACTGAAGAATTATAGACTTATCTCACTCCTGAGCCATGTGTACAAGCTGTTTTCGAGAGTCATTACGAACCGTCTCGAGCGCAGGTTTGATGACTTCCAGCCTCCCGAACAAGCCGGGTTCCGAAAAGGCTTTAGTACCGTAGACCACATTCATACGCTTCGCCAGATTATACAGAAGACCGAGGAGTATAATCGGCCATTATGTCTAGCGTTTGTGGACTACGAGAAAGCCTTCGATTCTATCGAGACCTGGGCAGTATTGCAGTCCCTCCAGCGGTGCCGCATTGACTATAGGTACATCGAAGTGTTGAAGTGTTTGTACAGCAACGCTACCATGTCGATCCGACTACAGGATGAGAGTACGAAACCAATCCCTTTGCAGCGAGGTGTGAGACAGGGAGACGTTATTTCTCCGAAACTGTTCACAAACGCATTGGAGGACGTTTTCAAGCTCTTGGACTGGTACGCATTCGGCATCAACATCAATGGCGAATACATCACTCACCTTCGTTTTGCCGATGATATAGTCATTATGGCAAAGTCGCTGGAGGACCTCAATACGATGCTCAGCGACCTCAGTAGCGTTTCCCAACAGGTGGGTCTTAAAATGAACATGTACAAAACGAAGATCATGTCTAATGTCCATGTTACACCCGTACCGGTAGTTGTTGGGAACGATACACTCGAAGTTGTTGACCACTACGTATACCTAGGACAAACTATCCAGTTAGGTCGGTCCAACTTCGACAAAGAGGTCGCCCGAAGAATCCAACTCGGATGGGCAGCGTTCGGGAAACTACGCGATATCTTCTCGTCCGAAATACCGCAGTGCCTGAAGACGAAGGTTTTTAACCAGTGTGTGTTGCCAGTGATGACATATGGTACTGAGACGTGGTCTCTAACGGCTGGCCTCTTAGAAAAGTTCAGAGTCACACAACGAGCCATGGAGAGAGCTATGCTCGGAGTTTCTTTGCGCGACAGAATCCGAAATGTGGAGATTCGCCGAAGAACTAAGGTTACCGACATAGCTCTCAGAATCTGCGTTGAAGTGGCAATGGGCAGGCCACATCGCTCGAAGAACCGATAACCGTTGGGGAAGAAAGGTTCTCGAGTGGCGACCACGAACCGGAAGACGCAGCGTAGGCAGGCCTCCCACTAGGTGGACAGACGGCATTGTGCGCGTCGCAGGTAACCGGTGGATGCAAATAGCCAATTGTCGTTCATTGTGGCGTTCTAAGGGGGAGGCCTATGTTCAGCAGTGGACGTCTTCCGGCTGATGATGATTGATGATGATGATAATTTTATTGATATCAGAACATGTGCTTATGATAATTTAGATTTAGAGAGACCTTTTGCCAGCAAGGTTTGTAAGTGCTGTATAAATTACAAAACTATTTTATGAAAGCACTGCAGATTACTTCATGGAGTGAATGAGTCGACTCAGCCGTTCTGGCGGGTGGCCCAACGAACAGTTCCTAACAACGACTTAATAACTCCATTCATAGCGGGCTTATTCTTGAGAAGCGGGAATTAGTAGATTTTTTGCGCCGGCTTAAATAAACTCGCGAGTTAATCCTGACAATTAAGCTTAATCAGTGTTTTAATAAAACGCTTTGTGTGCTTATACCGTGCTTTTGGTTATACAATTTTAATGATACTATACTCATAAATTAATTGTAAAACCATTTTCTTTCTATAGATTGACAAGCCACTACACAGAGTTACAAAGGTTTATTTTTAATTATATATATATTATATTATTATCATCTTTTTTCGAAGTGTCCATTAGACTGGTGTGAAATGAATGTAGAGAAAGGATATAATGTAAATGTTCGTTCACTTGCGATTTATAGTTGCTAAAGAATACGCTGCGCGACCACGACCCACGACGAACCACGAGTTATGAAGTTACGACCTATCCATGTCGTAGGTTCCTACGCAACGAATGGACTGATGACGTCATGAGCATCGGCGAAATTCTTACTATAGGTACTTAAAGAATTTGCACGTAATACCAGGTTTTGAGCGCATATACATAGGTTAAATTACAAAGAATTATTAATTAGTTCTAGCGGCGAGGGTTGTAGCCATATTTGAATACGCGTCTATTTTGAGCAGGGCTATGCAAAGATTCAAAGATTCAAAATTTTTATTTCAAATAGGCTTGACGCTAGCACTTTTGAACGGTCAATTTTTTAAAAGCTACCACCGGAGCACAACGCGGCCTCAACTGTGAAGATCCGGCAAGAAACTCAGCGGGCTTGTAATTTTTTCACATATTTTTTTAAACAAAGTTTGTCTTTTTACAATTAAATCAGCACCAGCGACAGTGTGTCCTGCCGTTCAAAATACCAAATAAAAATAAAAAATACGACGAAAACACAACAAACTAAAATGCCAAAGGGATAGTAGTCGGACCAGTCCCCCCAAGCAGCACCCGCGCACGAGTTGACTTGAGCAGCAGCCATCACTCCCCTCAACCATATTATGGATTTGTGGATGTTTATATACTTAATTGGATATTATTTTTTTACTTTTTTTACTCAATATAAGGTAATCCTTGACAGCGATTATACCTGGCGGTAAATGACGATGCAACCATGGATGATGGAGCTATGATGATAGTATAACTGGACACTGATTTCCGATTTTATTGCGCCTCTTACTCTGGTACTCACATATAATTTATATTAATTACACTTAATATAATAAATAGAGAAATGAAATATTTAGGTACAGTAGGTTTAATGAACTTCGCCACTGTGTCAATGTGACGAAAAGTTAACTTACAACACTGAAAGTATTACGTCGCCAAGTTCGCGTCGCCCCGGACCGAAATATAAAATTACGTAACGAACGTTTGTAACTTAGTTCTTTGTATAAATTCAGTATTTGATATTATATAACTTTTATTATTATAGAACCTTAAATAGTTAGATATAAATAAAGCTCTTTAGGTATAAGCACTTTCAGAAGTCATGAGTAAATTTAATGGGCTTTATTTATTACTGAGTTATTCACGTCGTCATGAAGAGATTGGATAATAAGTAAAGTCTTCTGAAGCTGATTGATTAATGATAACAATATCTTATGAACTTATTTATTTGCTAATTATTTGCTTAGATAAACTTATTTATTTGCTAAACGTCGTAAATTACGCATAAAAATAAATTACATTTATTTTATCTAGGATAAAACCATGTTCAACGTGTCTTTCTACTAATTCAGATAGCGAATATTCTTAATAAGTGTTTTTATTATGAGACCTTTATCTGTACAAATGTTACTTGTATTATTAGTATATTTATTAACAATTTTTATGTTCACCAACTTGATGTGAGTGACTAGAAAATGTGGAATACGACAGCAGATAATAATATAGTGAGCAATTATAAAACTAAACTAAACTAATCTTGTTTGTACTCAAATATTTTGTAACAAATATTCAATAAATACAACAAGCAAAAATCTTGTACATTTTTGTTCAGAATAAAATTACGTCTTACCCAAACGTACTCATGAAAACAAGTGTTGGTCCTAGTTGGGAATAGAACTCACAACCTTTTGGTTAGCAGCCAGAGCATAGCCATGGTGACTAGCCACTACCACAACGGACCCGTGGTCGTTGAGATATGGGTTGAGTTTTACTGTGGTACAAGAAACACATACTTAGCTTTAAATTTTGATTTAATCAAATACTTATAAAGTTGACCCTGGTCAAACGGGAAGCTTGGCCAGTGGACTCGATACGTGGACTAGAAATTGTATAAAATGTGGCCGAGTATTTCCATCGCCGAGGGAATTTGCACAAGGAGGAACAAGGAAGAAACGGGCGCACCCCTTTCTCTGTGGGGTAGAGACGTCCATCCGCCCTACATACGTACGAGGGCTGCCTGTTTACAGCGCAGGGCACGCACGCCGTGCCGCTCTCTGTTCTACAGAATCAGGGCTGCGCGCTGGACATACAGGGTTGCCACACCGTGTTTAATTTTTATTATAAATCGCGTGAAATAGTCGACACTATGGCGATTAACATTAGTATGCTAAAAACCTTGTGTACCAGTTTAAAGCCGGCATAGATCTATGGCGCCTACTATTTTATTTATCACTTAAACGAAATCTCGGAATTCACTATCGGAATAATAGCAAAAGAGACCCGAGTTACCATTTATGGAACTATAAAAATAATGTGTTTCCTATTGTTTTGAAGGGAAAATAATCTGTGACATTAAATTTGTAGCTAAACATTCGCGTAAGGCAAACTTGTAGCGCGTTGTTCGAAGGTTTCTTTAAAGGTCGACGTTACAATGAACTGAGATCGGTGACATGACTTAATTGTACTTGAACCATGTTGTTTGTAAACAAACCGTTGTTTGTTGTGCACCTAATGCTGAATGTTCGTCCATCAATAACCGGTGGCTTTTATTAATAAAGATGATAAGTACCTATATAGAGAAGTAATTAGTTAATTAACTAATTACATAGTTTTCAAATTAATCACCGGTTATTGATTGACGAACATTTAATATGACCGATTCTGGCCTAGTTTATTAATTTGTAAATATAGTTTATGTAAATATTAACAAAATTATAATAAATCAAATTTTAAAATGTAATGTCCATTTATAACAATTAATGTTCTTCCTATAATTAAATCTATATAAAGATTTAAATTGATAAAAAATTAAAAATATTCAAATTGTCTTGAATAGTTCGAATTAACCCTAGCTGACGACTAGTCGCCGTACTAGATGATGCAGGGTGGCCAAGGGGCCGAGTGGGGGTGCGAGCGGTGCGGCGGGTGGGGGGCGCGGTGCTAGCAGGCTGGCGGGGGCATTTGGCAGCTCCCCCTCCCCCGGCACTTCCCCGTTGGCCAGGACGCGGCCGGTAACACGAGTGCCTATGCGAGGCATGTATCTTGGACGGGCAGATATAACAGAGAAGTAGCCCCCAGTACTGAGTTTCTCTGTTACGTTCCAGAATATGCTCTACATTATTTCTTTTTAGTTATTTCACGGAAATATACGGTATAGAAGACGAGCTGCGGTAATAATATTTATAATGCTTTGTCAGAATTGTCATCAGCCAGATATAGACCTCCCCCTTGTAACGCCATAGTGAACGACATTTGGCTATTTGCATCTACCGGTTACTTGTGACACGCACAATGTCGTCAGTCTACCTAGTGGGAGGCCTGCCTGCGCTATATCTTCTGGTTCATGGTCGCCACTCGAGAACCTTTCTTCCCCATTGGTTATCGGTTATTCGATTGATGTGACCTGTTGCTACTTCAACTTGTAGATTCTGTCGTTGGCTGTAGTTCTTCGGCGAATCTCCTCATACTCTGAGCTTAATTTCTCCATAGCCCTTTGTGTGACTCTGAGCTTCTCTAAAAGGCCAACAGTTAGGGACCACGTCTCAGTACCGTGTATCATTACTGGCACCACACATTAGTTAAAACCTTAGTCTTAAGGCATTGTGACTTCGGGCAACCTCTTTGTCGAAGTTGGGCGGACCTAACTGGAGAGTTTGTTCTAGGTATACATAGTGGTCAACAACTTTGAGTGTATCGTTCCCAACAACTACCGGTACGGGTGCAACATGGACATTGACATGATATTCGTCTTGTCCATGTTAATTTTAAGACCCACCTGTTGAGAAACGCTACTGAGGTCACTGAGCATTGTATTGAGGTCCTCCAGCGGATCTGTCATAATGACTATATCATTGGCAAAACGAAGATGAGTGATGAATTCGCAATTGATGTTGATGCCGAAGCCGTTCCAGTCCAAGAGCTTAAAAACGTCCTCCAATACGTTCTTGAACAGTTTTCGAGAAATAACTTCTCCCTGTCTCACACCTCTCTGCAATGGGATTGGTTTTGTGCTTTTTGTGTTACAGATTGCGATAACATATTTAGCTAGTTCTGAAGTTTAGGCTAAGGCATAAACCGCCTAAATAGATGTAACATCTATAGAGCAAATTGGCCATGTGATTGTATAAATGAAATACTCCATACAATTTATATTTTTAGGCGATTGTGCGAATTAATATAAAATATCATGGTCACGCGGTTCGACCCGCGTTACGAGAATTAGGGTTAGATTTATACTACATACATAAATAATAAAATGTTCAACACGCCCTAGATAGAGTGATCCTCTATTTCTTAATATAGTCTAATACAAGCCGCAGAATTCACAAAAAATAAATCTTAAGTAAGTACGCCTAAAATTCTAATGCGCTGAATCGAAGCTTCTAATTTGAAGTTGCAGCAATTCGCTGCCAATTATCTGATCAGCTAGTAGACATGATAGCTTTATTTTTTTTAAAGATGTTAGTTAATTTAGTTTACAACTTGGTATTTCATAACGTACCTAACTACAAGACATCCAGGTAACACCTATTAATGCCCTCGTCATTTTTGATAACTGTTATATTAGGCAGATCATTTCCATCTCAGTTAAAATTTACAATCACTTTCTATTATCACAATAAATTCTTGTATATGTATTTAAATTAATTATAATTTAATATTTAAGACCATGTTCATAGATTTAAATAGCACTTGGTGGTGCTCGCAAGCACAATAGAACCACAACCCTTTCTAATATATTCGTTCCTCTCTAACCGAAGGTTGTTTGGAATAAATCGCAACTTGCGATAAGACATTTAGAATTTTGTATTTTTAATGTCTTTTGCTGTGTGGTAAACAATAAAAAGTTATCTATCTTTAATAGTTTCTCAGGATTAACCTGCAAAGTCCGTTAGTGAATCTTTATCTCTCTTCATTTAGAAAAAAAATCACTAAGATATTTATAGGTATATATATATATATATAGATTGCCAGAGATAATGGTTCATTTACGGACTCTAAATGCCGCACTAAATCATTGTATTATGAGTAACTACTTGACAAAACCTTGTTTTCCAGTAAGTAATTGACTGCAGTCGTTTGGTCTCAGTAAAGCCATCATTTTTAGTAGAGCAGCTCATAAAATCACCAAAAATTAGACTGAGCTTCAATTTTTCAGTCTACTGACTACTAACTAGCTGATCGTTGTTTAATCGATTATTTCAAGCTATAAAATAGGTACCTATGAAACTGTAAATCGAGCTTAGTAAATTTAACTTTAAATTTTGTTTGTCATCGATTTATTATAACAACTAGATTAGTAATCGATATACTAATATAAAAATTAATCCCTATTTCCCTTGGTCACGCCATAACTTGGGAATGACTTTACCGATTTCACCCATCTATTTTTTTAAGTTTTCTAATACTGTTGTAAAATGTTCATATATTAATAATAATAATATCTTGGGACAATCCACACACGGTCATCTGATCCCAAACTAGGCAGAGCCTGTACTATGGAAACCAGACAACTGATACTAATACTTATATACATTTTTAAAAATACATACTTAAATAGATAAATAACACCCAAACACTTGGTGGGAATCGAACCCACGACCCATCGGTTAGCGGACAGGGTGTCTAACCACTAGACCAACGGGCCCATCAATAAAAAAGAAAAAAAATTATTTCATTTCATTCTTTGTTTTATGAAAAAAAAGGAAATTTGCGAAGAAAATTACACGTGTGAAGCTGTGAGGGACAGCTAGTTATGCATAAAGTGAACTCGAACATATGGTGACGCTTACATAATAAGCAGTTAAATATAAAAATACTACTTTGAAAATAAGACTACACGAAAAATAAGGTTAAAAATATATATAGAGAATTTGAAATAAGACGTATTCTCATTAGAACACGCGCGTACATTGTGCTCAAATTTTTGTGACCATTCAAGTAATCATACTACAAAACATAGATAAACGATTAATATTGTACTTTAGTTAAATCATCGTTTCATATGTGTGATAATTAATAATTATTTACCTGAAAACATGCTAATACATGCCGTGCCATATACATGACTTATGCCATGTACGGTTACTTAGTCATACAGTCGAACAGCAATCGAATTAGATATTATAAAGTTAACTATATAAAAAAATAAAATAAGGTAGAGTACCTTTCAGATCCGTCTAAGCTATTTTACATGTGCGCGGAGTACAGACATCGGCTACGTATTGGTACCATGAGTCCAAGTAGCAAACCACCGACCAACTCCCAATGTATTCTGAGTTTCTCTTTATGTTTTAAATGAAAAGGCACAAGTTAGCTCAATCACGCAAGCCTTTTTAAAGAACCCTTTTTTTACTGGTCTTACGGGCCGAGTAATTAACGAACGCGTTTAGGGTTAAATAATTCGCTTCGCATTGGTATGCATTCACGAGCTTTATATTCCGTCACAATAATTTATAAGCGTAAGCTTAAAGTTAAAAATACTACAGCAATTTTGATGACATAGCCACCGTCAAGATAGGATTTTTCGATACCTACGTAAGTTATTAACTTTTTAGGCAAAGTTGAGGAAAATTCACCAGTTGAAAGTACTTATAGTTTCTTGGATTGAAGAAAAATATCGGTCGACGCTAGTTGCTGTGGCAGTTGAACTTTGCAGCGTACGAAATAAGGTTTTGTTCGCTTTACGATAAGTTCGCGTAACACTGGAGTAGATTTGTATTTTTTTTCTTCTGTGTATGCTAAATTTTTTATTAAAAACTCTTATAGCGATTTTACCTACTTCGTTTTTAATTATTTTTATATGATTAGCACGTTTTATAAATAGTTATTGATTTGATAAAGTACGGCACTATGGCAAAATGGCACTGCTTATAAAAAAATCAATAATATTAGATATCTGAGAGAATCTGCAGTGGACGTCTTCCGGCTGATGATGATGATGATGATGAGGAATTGAAGTGATTTTAGTAATAGTCTGATTATATTATGAGAAGACAAGACATCTCCGAAATTCGCTATGGACAGGGTTCAAACCAGCTACCTTTATATACCCAATCGTCGTCATTTCAATCCGTCAATCTATTTTAATCTATCCTATAATATTAAATATATAAATGGCAGGTAACACATTAGCTGGTACTTTCATAGGTGAGTTTTCTACCAAAAACCATTTCCAGTGCAACGACTATTAAATTCGCAAAAAGGGTGCAAAATACCAAATAAATAAAACTATTTACTATTTTACTTGTTCATAAACAGTAGGTACAGGTTGATACCTATTCGACGTCATATAATTTACAAAATAACTAGGTAATAGCATATTCTGTTTTATGAAACCAACATCGCCTGTTTGATAAAATATCCCCGAATACTTACTTTATAATTTTATCTATCCAACACAACGAATATGAAACTAGTGATGTCCTTATTAATATTTATAAAAAATCAACGAAGGACATGCTGTCCCCCAGAGATGTTCTACCAGTTACCCTTTTATGGGGTCCACTTATTTGCGGAGCTTCCCTCTTTTTTGGAACTGATTCTTATTTTGATACAATTTGTTTTTCTTTGAAATAGTGGTAAGTGTATGTAACCTCTTTAAACGACTTACAGATAATATTTTTTTTTACATATAAATTTATGTACACACAAACAACAACATCAACATCACACAAATGCAGAGCATTTTTCTATAGACATCTCTTCCAGCATACCCAAGAGAGAAAAGGTGAAAGAAATAGATATAGAGGGCGTAGTATATATAAAACACATATAAAAAACACACTAAAAGCAGAACTAGAATCAATGTATTGTTATGTATTGTACATTTCATTATTAATATGGTATTGTTATTGTTTTAGATATTTAAGGCCACGTAATAAATTTGATATCTATTTACTATAGGTACATACTTTTAATAGGTATACTTAATATCGTAGTATCACAGATAGGTATACTTAATATCGTATCTCACTGAAGGACAGAGGTTTTTTATCATTCTGTATGTTTTCTTTATTTATAATGGTGAACTTATTGCAACGCACTTGCGTGTAGTAAGTACGGTTACTTATCGTGAGGTCCAAGGTTCGATTTCAGGTTCTGCCCTGCCGATAAAATTAGAAGATAACTCTTAATTGTACATCACACAGCGAAAAAATATTAAAGTAATACAATTGACGGCTGGCGGTCTTATCACAAGTTGCGATTTCTTCCAGACAACCATATATTCTATTGTCAGAAAATACTTAGTGGCAGCTCCGAGAATCAGGGAAATTCCTGGAAAACGACAATAAGCCCGACTTCTAATACATATGATGTTGCAAACTAGCGAAACATGTGTGTTACGGCCTTTTGCCACGTAAACTTTTATAGAAAAACTAACCCCTAACGCGTTTGTATACACAACGGTGAAATGAATGGAGTGACGTCATCAAATGAGAACGGTTCAAGGGCCACTAATAAGATGAACGTCGTAATGTACCCAACTACAACGCATCTTTTATTTCACTCAGCCCCATTCACAAATGATGGTATAAGGATTTCAGTCCGGTATTCATTTTCAGGAATCATTATTTCATGTCGTTTTTAATGCTATTAAGTTCTGTGTGTAATTGAAAATTAAAGGACAATGTAGACTTTTCCAGTCGCAAAGGAGCGCTATGGAATGTTACCAACATTAAAATCTTTATTAGTATTTCTTCTCTCTGTATTTTCTGTTGATTAATAAGTTAGTGCGCTTTACCGTTCACTACATCTTCACTGCCTACCATCAGACGGTTATGCCGTCAAGCTTTCATTAATTAATTAACGCGTAAATACTTTAAAGGATGGACTTAAGTTCATTTATTCAATGCTGCTTAGTTTATTGACACGTTAGCGTCAGTTTACCTACTTTGCTAGCTTCCGAAATTAGAAACTTTACAGGATATCTTATATCGAGATTTTACGTCTCTATTTCATTATTGTTTATTTATGATTTATTGGTAGGTATCTTATATGTCCAAATTATCTCGGTCGATTGTTGCTAACAGTTTAATAAATAAAAAGTTTATAAATAAATAAAAGACTGGTCGGGCACACGGTCGCGGCTCGTAAAGAGTCGTAACGAGGCTTCGCAATAAACAGCGTAGGTCCGGGCGTGCGTTCCAAAAGGCAAATCTGGAAATTCAATTAAGGTTCGAGCATTTTTCGGACACAGGCGTCCGGAGCGAGCCACGCAGCCCTTCCGCCGCGGGCTTTCGCCCCCGCATTGGAAAATTTTCTCTCGAAAATTGAAGATATTTCGTGCCTTCTCCCTGGGGCCGACTCGTTTCTCGACACTTATGGTCGGCGTCCTTTGGGTGTGCAGGAGGCTTTTTACATAAAGTCCACACGTATAGGTATCGATCGTGGGCGGCTGGACAGGGAGTACGCAGATGACGGCCCCCGACGCTCCCTCTGACCCCCTCGCTTCCCCCTTTCATTATATAAGTGCGGACCTAACGCGTGCTCGCGCGGACCTGATTAGGGGGCCTCTTTTTTAACTGACCCCCTCACTTGGAGCGATTAAACTTAATTTGAGTGTCCTGCGAGAGGCGATTAAGTTCCACTAACAACTAAGCCTTGAAATATTGCTTGTTATTTGTTACGCTTCGTCGACGACAATGGACGCGTGGACGTAGATGTTATGTCGATAATGTTGATTTTCAATATTAAACTCCTTTTATGATTAAGTTTGCTATACTAAAAAGGTTTGACATAATATAGTAATATAGTGATAAAATGACAACTTTACAACAAATAAAATCTTGAATAGCAACTTTACCTACATATATCATCAGTAGTTTTCTAATTGAAGTATGAAGAACTTGCTTTTAATTAATCGGTTTTTAATTCTCTTCCACTGTATTAGTTCAATTTACGTGTTTCCAACAGCACGCAAAACTGATTCTCTCCATCGCATCTCTCCAAGAGTATCATTTCCACTGGACGATTCTTTAAAGGGCGTAAAAACTTCTCGGAAAAGATGAAAAGGGGTACGTCTACATTAAGTATTCGAAAAGTGGAATTGTACAAGAAAAGCAAAGTCTTGTTTTAAATAGGGACGGGTCTTATATCGAACTTTCCCAATGATCGGGCAGCAAAGAATTTTTCAATATAGATGTTTGGCGCATCTCCTATCATTTATATTTTAGTATTCCGGTTGCAGATGAGTGGAGTAGACTTTGTTCTATTAGTTTTTTGTTTTCAGGGTTTTATATTTGTTGGATCTCGTTATTGAAAACTTATTATTTACCAAAATGCACTTGTAGCAGGCTGGATTTCCTTATCCTTCATCCTTTCCCTAGTGCGCCTTATATAGAAAAAAGAAGAAATGTGACGTGAATTTGTCACCGCCGGAAAAAAATATTTTCTTATGGCGTGATCGCTATGTTATATAAAAATAATAGATACATAAAATAATTAATTCCGCCCATTCAATAATTAATTAAACGCAAAAGAAGTGACAATAACAACAGATACAGTCATCTAATCTGTGGAGCAGCAGACGCCGCCATCATCGCATCGCAGCCGGTCAAAGGTAGGGCGCACGTTCCGTTCCTTACAGCAACTGCGATTTATTCCCTTTGTGTTCCCTGCAGTTGCTAACTTCCTGTGTCCCTGCAATCCAGTGTGCTGCGAGTGTAGTATAGCTTCTTTTGTCCGCGTTTTTTTAATATATAATTATACATTTATATTTATATACAGTCCATTCGAAAATTGCTTGTAGGAAAATTTTGAAATTCCTTAACCCGCCACTTTTTTGGTCACTTCGGCCCTGATAATGAATCTTAGATTTTTCCGAATATAATTTGTGCTTATACTATTATAGTAAAGCAAATGATATGGTTATTCTTAGCCACCGCTTACAACTTACGTACTATGTCTATATACGTATATTTTAACGTAATTGGTATTGAAATAATTATCAAATTTATTATTTTAAGTCGTATTCTTACGCATCCCGCATTGATAATTGTTTCATTCCATTACATAATCGCATTAGAATACTCTTATTCTACCTATTATACCCATTAATATTTTCTATTGAGAGTGATTTCGCATATATTTATTATAGTGCAAAATTAATTGCAACCGCATCAGCTGTCAACGCAGTGCGCGTGTGTAGCTTTTGTTTTAAGGTCACGCCTGAGCGATCCCTCAATACTCGCAAAAAGGATTTATTATAACGCGTTCGGAGTAATTAAGGTTACATCATATATGCGTTCAGATGTATTAAGGCAACTTCACACATGCCTTTGAAAATTCATATTTATCTTAATTTCTAATTTCTTGTATTTACCAACTGATTGAACATTGTTATAGTTCAACGGTGTTTTATGACTGATTTAACAGTGACATAAAATATATATTATTTGTGTACCCATTTTTAATTAACTAAATATTAATAATGGGGAAGGGTAAGAAGGCAGATAGTGAGGAAGAGTTTGAAATATCTAACGAGGATCATGTCCAGTTGACTATCCTGCGCTCTAAGCGTGATGTATTATTTGCCAGGCTGCAGTCTATATATGATTTATCTAAGTCTGCTGCTACCAATGAATCCCAACGTGAAGTTTTCCTGTGTAATGTGAGTAATATTGATACTTTGCGTAGTGAGTTCGAACAAGCGACAGATAAATATAACACATTTAAATTGCAAATAAACCCAGAGGATAAAATTGATTATCAGGCATGGCTTTCATTTGAAGAAATGTACTGTTACATAAAGCGAGTAATGTCACAAGTAGACGCCGCTAGTAATAAAAGTCACAATCAAAACTTTTCTTCAGCATCGAAATCCAAGCCTAAGTTGCCTCCTATTGAGTTGATGTCATTTAATGGAAACGCTCGCAATTGGCCACTATTCTACCAGCAATTTAAAAGTGTTATACATGACAATGCGGATTTAACTGATGGTGATCGTGTTTACTATTTAGTTGGCAAGTTGACTGACAGCGCAAAGTCTGTGTGCGCTGGTTTGCCACCAACCGCCGAGAATTATAATATAATTTGGAATGCACTTATTGATAAATATGATGACCCTCGCGTATTGGCTGGTAGTTATTTAAACCAGTTGTTTGAATTTAAACCGCTGAATATTAACAGTGCTTCAGCTTTTGAAAGTTTCATTAATAATTTTAATTCGTCTGTAGAAGCACTTAAACAACTAAAAATTACTGATTTATCGGATTTTATATTCTTACACCTTGCGTTACAAAAATTGGATTTAAATACGATCAAATTATTTGAAACAATGTATCGTAAGCAAAAAATTCCATCATACGCTAATCTAATTGAATTTGTAAAAGAGCAAAGCAAGATTATGTCTCGTTCTATTGGGCAAAGATTTTCAGTTCCAGATTTCGATAAATCACGTAATAAAGTTCCAACGCCAAAACCAACTAAGTCTTTTATTAACACTGATGTTAACCTTACAAATAAAGTGAATAAAGTTTCTTGTACCCTGTGCAAGAATAGCGCTCATGAGCATCTGTATCAGTGTCCTGTCTTTATGTCAAAAACACCATATGATAGGTTTATTTACGTAAAAAATAATTCATTTTGTAATAACTGTTTAAGTTGCAAACATAGAACTTTTAAATGCACTTCGCAAAAATATTGTTCCCACTGTTCCGCTAAACACCATTCATTATTACATTTTGGTGAATTAAATAATTTTAATAATTGCACTTCCAATAGAAGTGTGTCCGCTCCACCTCTACATGTGACTCGCGGTGTATCTCAATCGGATCATATATCCGCAACACCTGCAAATAGCGACTCTATGTCTAATAAGAATAAGGTCAATCAAGTGAATGTTGCACCTACCGCTATACACACTTCTGTGTGTAATGTTTCTCGCGATCATTCTGATCGTTCTTTATCTACTACTTTATTAGGAACCGCAAAAATAATTATTATTGATAACAATAACCAGCATCATATTGTAAGATGTTTGATTGACCCAGGTTCGCAAAGCGATTATATTGCATCTGCTTGTTGTAAGCGTTTATCCCTTCAAGTATCGACACAAAACCGGTTTACTGAAGTACAGGGTATCGGTGGAAGTTCACAGCGTATTCTTGGCGTAACTGATATCAAATTTAGCTCGCGTTTTGGTAACTCCACTGTGTATTCTATCAAACCGTTAGTAGTGGACAATATTACAACACACTTGCCAGACTCTTACGTTGATACTTCAAGCTTAGATTACTTGAAAAATATTCCACTCAGTGACGATTCCTATGGCGTACCTGGACCGATTGAAATATTGTTGGGAGTAAATATTTACTGTCAAATTTTATTATTTGATCGCATTATGTGTCATAGCAATATGCCTTCCGCTATTGAAACTACATTAGGGTATATCGTAATGGGTAATGCGCCTGTTGTTATGACACCCAACTTATCCCGCATTTTTTGTTCATTTACCCAAGATTCGCTTGACAAAGTTTTAGAAAAATTTTGGGAACTTGAGGAATTACCCGCTAATATTTTTTTAAGTCCTGAAGAGGAAGAATGTGAAAATATTTTTGTTTCCACAACTACCCGCAATAGCACCGGCGGTTATTCTGTAGTGTTGCCTTTTAAAGAAAGTCCTGATAAATTCAATACTCTTATATTACAGCTAAGAAGAGGTACTTGTCTCTGGAAAATAAGCTAGACAAGACACCTGAGTTACGAACTCGATATAATGATGTCATTCGTGACTATCTGGATAAAGGTATAATTTCGCGTACTCCACCGGAGGAGTGCATACAGCCAGGTTTTTATCTACCGCACCATCCTGTTATCCGCGAAGATAAAGACACTACGAAGTTACGTATTGTGCTCGATGGTAGTGCCAAAACGGATGCTGGGGTTTCTTTAAACGATATCTTACATACTGGTTGTAATCTTCAGGCTGATATATTTCGTATTCTTCTTAATGTTCGTATGTTTAGTGTAGCATTTTTTGCTGACATACGGCAGATGTACTTATGTATTGAAGTACATGCTGCACACCGCAGATACCAAAGAATTTTGTACCGGTTCTGTTCCGATGAACCGCTAGATACTTTCGAATATAATAGAGTCACGTTTGGTTTATGTTCTTCACCCTTTTTAGCGATGAGAACTTTGCGAATGTTGGCTAAGGATGAGGGTCGCAAATACCCACTTGCCGTGGATGTGTTGGAAAGGGATACGTACATGGATGACGTATGTTCTTCGGCATCTTCTGTATCTTTGGCGGCTGATATAGCCTATCAGCTCATTCATATGCTTAAAGCCGGGGGGTTTGAATTGGCGAAGTGGGCTAGCAATTCTTCAGAATTTTTAGAACACATACCAGTGTCTCAACGTAAGTCTGAGTCAATTTCTTTTGACAGTGACAGTGGCTTAAAGATTTTAGGTCTACGTTGGCTTCCTGCTTTTGATAAATTTGTTTTCTCCACTTCACCTCCTCAACCAGTAGGCACAAAGCGTGCAATTTTATCGGCTACTGCCCGTCTTTATGACGTCTTAGGTTTGGTTGGTCCCGTAATTTTATATTCCAAATTATTAATCAAAGAGCTATGGCTTCTCAAATTGGGATGGGATGACATACCTCCCCCGCATATTTTAAGCTTATGGCATCACTTTATTAGTGAGTTGCATCTAATATCTGAATTAGACTTCCCGCGACATATGGGAATTGAACCTGGTTGTAAATTGTCGTTGATAGTATTTTCTGACGCCAGTGAGAAGGCGTATGGATGCGTCATTTATACTCATGTTACTATAGGTGATCGAGAACCAATCGTTCGTCTTATTTGCTCAAAATCACGCGTTGCTCCAATTAAAACTGTCACAGTTGCTCGATTGGAACTGTGTGGTATCGTTCTTATGACGAAGTTATTGCGTATGGTGTGTGACACATTATCGCAACGATATCCTGTTGATAGTATTTATGCTTTTTCTGACTCTGAAGTCGCACTGTGTTGGGTGAAATCATCTCCGCACAGATTTAACACATTTGTTGCTAACAGAATAGCACAATGTCAATCTTATATTGACCCTGAACATTTATATTATATTCCGGGTGTGCAAAACCCCGCAGATGCTTTGTCGAGAGGCCTTTTGCCTTCCCAATTAAAGGACCATCATCTATGGTTCAATGGCCCTTCATGGTGCACTCTACCTATTAGCGAATGGCCTATTTCAACTTTCTCTCCAAGTTCGGTAGCACCACTAGAATCAAAAATTGTCACTTGTGTAACCGCTAGTGTAAAGGAAGATCCTATATTATTGTTGAGTGATAGGTGCTCTTCATGGAGTAAACTGCTCCATTGTGTGGTTTATGTTTTAAGATTTTTGAAACAACTGCCTCGCAACGATGTAATTACCGCTAATGATTTAAATACCGTTGAGATATATTTAATAAAACATATCCAGCATTTTTATTTTTCTAACGACATTAAGAATTTACAAACTGGGAAAGCTGTTTCATCCGCTTTGCGTAAGCTTAGTCCATTCATATCTTCCGATAACTTATTAAGAGTTGGAGGACGTTTAAATTATTCTTCACTTAAGTTTTCTCATAAGCATCCTGCTCTCTTGCCGAGAAAGGGACATGTGATTGATATTTTAGTTGATTATTATCACCGCACTTATTTACATGCTGGGCCTCAATTATTGCTCTCAATAATAAGGCAAAGGTTCTGGATTCTGTCGGCCAGACGCATTGTAAAACAACGCATACATAAATGCAATACTTGCTTTCGTATGAACCCAAGGCCAACTTTCCCTATAATGTCTGATTTACCTGAGTGCCGTTTAGAACAATGCAACGCATTTACTCATACAGGGGTAGATTATGCTGGCCCTTTGTATATTACAATGGCTAGGAAGCGTGGGATTCGCAGTCAAAAGGCATATCTTTGTCTTTTTATATGTCTGGTGACGAAAGCTGTTCACATCGAATTAGCTTCTGATTTAAGCTCTGCCACATTTTTAGACGCGTTTAAACGCTTTTTGTCAAGACGTGGTCCATGTAAATTTTTATATAGCGACAACGGCAAAAACTTCATAGCTTCAAAATCGTATTTAAACGAGTTGCATGACTTCTTAAAGTCTGATAATTATTATAAAACTTTTCAAAATGAGCTTACTAAAAACCGCATTATTTGGCGTTTTAATCCTCCCACCGCCCCACATTTTGGAGGGATCTGGGAGGCAAATATAAAAAGTGCCAAGGCTTTACTTTTTCGAGTAATAGGTAAACAAATCCTTACTTATGAGGAGATGCTTACGATTCTTAATCAGATAGAATGTGTTCTTAATAGCAGGCCACTTTATCTCCTAAGTTCTGATCCATCAGAACCCACAGCTCTTACTCCTTCACATTTTTTACATACCGCTCCTTTGGCATTCTTACCAGCAGCGGATGTAACCAATGAGAGAGCTAATTTACTGTCTAGGTTTTCTTTGATGGACTCGATTGTCCAGTCTTTTTGGAAGAGGTTTCGTTCTGAATATCTTCATAACTTACAAATGCGGGAAAAATGGAACACTCTTACCAACCCTGTAGCTGTAGGTACGATTGTCATAATTAATGTTGATAATGCGCCCCCTCTGCAATGGCCATTGGGGGTTATAACACGATTATTTCCTGGTAAAGATGGAATTGTTCGTGTTGCAGAAGTGCAAACTAATTGTGGTACCTACGAGCGACCTATAGTACGGTTGTGCCCGTTACCAACGCAGTAGCATTTTTACTAATAATTTTATTATATTTATTATTTAAGTTTAGTAATTTATGTTAGCGACACACAGGTTGTAAGCGGTGGTAACTAACCAGTTTTTTTGTTATTTATTTTAGTTGAAGACTGATATAGTCAATTTAATATAGATTTTAGTAGTCTATATTTTTTGAAGGGATTCCTTCAAGGCCGGGGGGATGTTGGATCTCGTTATTGAAAACTTATTATTTACCAAAATGCACTTGTAGCAGGCTGGATTTCCTTATCCTTCATCCTTTCCCTAGTGCGCCTTATATAGAAAAAAGAAGAAATGTGACGTGAATTTGTCACCGCCGGAAAAAAATATTTTCTTATGGCGTGATCGCTATGTTATATAAAAATAATAGATACATAAAATAATTAATTCCGCCCATTCAATAATTAATTAAACGCAAAAGAAGTGACAATAGCAGCAGATACAGTCATCTAATCTGTGGAGCAGCAGACGCCGCCATCATCACATCGCAGCCGGTCAAAGGTAGGGCGCACGTTCCGTTCCTTACAGCAACTGCGATTTATTCCCTTTGTGTTCCCTGCAGTTGCTAACTTCCTGTGTCCCTGCAATCCAGTGTGCTGCGAGTGTAGTATAGCTTCTTTTGTCCGCGTTTTTTTAATACATAATTATACATTTATATTTATATACAGTCCATTCGAAAATTGCTTGTAGGAAAATTTTGAAATTCCTTAACCCGCCAATATTTTTTCGTAGTTATCGACCCTTTAAACCCGTGGGGTGTCCGGGTAATAATAGCACCCTCCCATCTCCTCCCGTTGGGTGTCTGTAAGCGGCGACTAAGGGAAACCAAGAATACGGCAGCAGCGTGGGATTATGGCAACCCCTCCCTTTTAAGGAAGAGGTCTTTCTTCGGCTGCTGATGATGATCATCCCTTTTACCATATTTTGCTAAGGTTTATTTAGATCACATATATCTGTGGTTAGTTGTGTAACTGTTACGTTTATCGTGCAGTTTGCGTGCTGGATCCTGCCTACCGACCTCTCTGGGATCTCACTACCCTATCTGGGTCCTACTAACCTACTCATGCATTCCCTATTACAGCTTGACGAAATAAAATACGTAACGGCCAGCGTTGAGCATCCTTTGCTTTTAGTAGTTATTTAAATTCATCGATATACTAAGAATTTTGGATCAATTTATACTGTAACGAAAAGGAAGTGAACTTTGAAGAAACGCTTTACTTAATTAGAAACAGTAGGATATCTGCAGGAACGCTTCAAGTTTTTTTTACCTAAATGATAGAAAATTTAAAACCTAAGCATTCTGTAGGTAACAAGTAAATCGAAGGTAATATTTTTAATTGCTGTTGTCATGATCCATTATACCTAGCTGTGTAGTAGCATTAATATTGTTACGCCTGTCTGAATAAATAAATGTATGTATATAATGTTGTCTTTTACTTACGCGAGTATTACACATTGAAATCATAATATAGATAAAATCCGTAAAAGTAGTTTGATTTTAAAATGTATGTATATTTAATATGTAGAACCCACCGATAAAGCTATAGATAGTTTAACTGCACTTTAATAATAATAATAATATAAGGTTTTTACACTTTATTAAATATTTATTAGGTGCATTGCGCAGTAACATGTACCTACCTATTATAGGTAAACGTCTATGTAGTCAATATTCAATCGGTGTAATGTAGGAACCTTTAATAAACTGAATAGTAAACAAAATTATTTTCCTTGGTCTTTTTTGCATTCGGTAAATTAAGGGAAAGTGTTGGTGGCCAAGTTTAGTTTACACAAATCAATTTTTTTTTAACAAATCCATATTCACTCTTTCAACTCTTCACTTTCCTTGGCTGTCACTAAAAATAAACACGTATTATCATTATGATCAGTATTTTGCACACTTTGTTACAGTCGAAACAATTTCTTTCACACATGTAAAATATATCGTGTTTTCAAGTTTTCTATTATAACGGGTGTAAGACATCGTACCGATTTTTTTTTATAAGATGTAAAATAATGTCCGTTACAACATTACAGAAACCAATTATATGGAAAATGACAAATGACTGACTTATTAATTTTCGAGCATGTAATGAATATTTATGAATAATATTTAATTTTATTTCTCAAATTACATTGCTAATTTTCTAAAATAATAATAATTAATTGCCTATTAATTAATTGCCTATGTACTGTTTTAGTGCATAAAGAATAATTATAAATTTTCCACAAATAAGTAATTTGTTTTTAAATTAAAATTATGCTTAATTATTATACCAATAATGATATTATACTAATTTTATTTAATAAAAGTGGACTTTTTTTTGGAAATTCATGAAAAAGCCGATGAAAAATTTCAACACTAGAGTGTTCAGAATCATGTACTGGATCCCTGGTATCGGTTTTCGGTACGATGTCCCTTACACCCTGTATATAAGATTATAGCTTTTTTAGACCAGTTCATTGACTATTTTATAAATTCATAATGTAAAATAATTAGCCCGCTAGTCAAGCAAGGAAATGGTCGGTTTGTTTTTAATTTAAATAAAAATTCTTTTAGTGAATCTACTCCACGGTAACAACTGTTCTCTCTGACATCCAAACCCCGAGCTCGTTGTACTGCGCTATAGATAGTATATTTTCATGTTTGTAGATTTGTACAAATTAGAGATCTTTCGTTGTTGATACCTACCTACCTACCCTTTATTATGTCCCATCTAATGCTAAACTTTATACGAAATATTGTCCGCTTGTTGTTGTTGTTAAAAAAATATGATTATTAGCACTACAAATATAAAAAATAACAATTGTGATTTCATAAATTACTACGGAACCGTACTACGGAGTTACAGAAAAATTTTGTCAGTTTTAGAAAAATAAATAGTGCGTACTTACCGCTAGATATCCCATGTGCGATAAGTTAACGCCATCTGACGGAATTATTAGAGATTATTCTAATTGTGGGGATGTAACCCTATAACGTTTCATTGGTAAGAATTAAATTTAGTTTAAATACAAAGTACTAAGTGAATTAAATTGTATTAATAATACAACACAAAATACTTCTACGTTTTGAATAGGTAAATAAAACAATCGTGTACGGTAATTTCTGCTAAACATTAACATTATAAGTAAAGTTAGATGTACTTACATAGGAAATAAAACAACGGTCTGCGTTGTAACTTTTTTTGATAAGCTTGATTCTGGAAGACTGGATAATGTTATTTAATTTTTAAGACAACAAGCGCCATCTATTCCAATTTTGACAAACCTTTTACGAAGTACGTTTTAGCATTGAACGCAGTCTGTTGGGTTCTACACCTAACTAAGTAATGTGGGTTATTTACCAGAGAATGTATTCGTCTGCTAATATTTCTACATGGATACTAGATGTCAGGACATGCATGCATCGAATTTGAAACAAATTTGGAGATGGAGTCCGGCGGACAAAAATACCTAACAAAAGAGAACTAAATACTTACCTGTATTTTTAATCATTGTTTTACTTACACTTCTTTATACTTCCACTCTGTACGAGCAACTACTATCTGTGACTAGGTAGGTATGTCTAAAACGGCCTACACACGGCCCTAAAATCAGTGGCGATATCGGGACAGCGGTGGTGGGGATGAAATCGGTTACTACTCTACACACGACCCTACCAGTTAGTACAGAACCGACCGTGCAACAGACTGCTCGTTGATCCGAGATGCCGCCGACACTATCAAAACAGCAAAAAAAGGCATTGCCTTGGCACTTACTATGGTGCCAACAGGCGTGGGTTCGATTCCCACCAAGTGTCTGGGTGTTTTATCTATATTTTCTTCTGTTGGTCGGGTGTTCTATCTATCTATCCTTTTGAGGTGGGCGTTAATTAATAGCTGCGACACAGTTTTTAACTAATGTAGCTATTATCGTACTTATGTAAATGTTAACATCTGTTTTAGTTCCAATAAAATATGATTTGATTTAGATTAGATTTGATTTAAGTATGTATTTACAAAAAAAAGTATATAAATGTATTAGTATCAGTTGTCTGGTTTCCATAGTACAGGCTCTGTCTAGTTTGGGATCAGATGACCGTGTGTGAATTGTCCCAGGATATTATATCTTATTATACCCATTCATTCGTTCATTCTTCGCACAGAGCGGAGCGCCTGCACGTCGTATCGCCGCAGCACTCGAGTGCATACTGCGTAGAAATCAGTCCCGATTTCGCTACACACGTGCCGACAACGCTCCCTAGACGATAATCGTCCCTAAATCGGGAGCTCGCCCGAAGCGATTTTAGACCCGATTTATAAACAATAAAAATTGGATACGATTTGCCTATACACGAGGTGATTTAGGGGACGATTTAGGGTCCTCCCCACCACTGTCCCGATATCGCCACTGATTTTAGGGCCGTGTGTAGGCCGTTTTAATTTTCGTGCCGTCTTCTCCTTGATGTTCCTCCAGTTCGGTCACACTTATAATTTAAATAAAGTCATTGAACGTAACATAAACAGCTAGTTCAACCGCCAAAAAAGACTAAAAAATTCTGTAGGGCACAGTTTTCTGAATTGCGAAGCCATTGAACAGTGAACAGTTTTTTTAATGGTGCGTTGGTCAAAGAAAAAATATGAAATCTCAACGGCTGTGTATCAAGAGTATTTTTTTTAATCATTGAGCAATGATAGAATACAAAAAATAAACTTAAATTATGAGCACTCCTTTGATTATAGGTTACGTACTTAGATGAATTATTAATTCATCTAAGGTTACGACCTACATAAAATCAAAGGCATACGTGATCGCTATCCCTGTGTTATTTGCTTGCATACCTACACGCATATACAGAGTGACGCATATACTTGTTATTTCATGGTGCTTCCAACTGCCTAAGGAAATGGAGAATTTGAGATCTACTGGTAAATCAGTTTAAAAACCGCTTATCTAGAAAGGGCTAAATCTCGTAATTACTCGGAGGATTAAGTTGCATGTGCTTAAATTCTTAGGTTGTTTTACAAGTTTGTTAAATTAATATTTCTAAGATACCTGTTTAAAGTAAAATACTAAGGTTTTGAAAAAAACCACCAAGATCACTGAGTTTCTCACCGGATGTTCTTAATAGAGACCGTGAAAAGATCCGCTAGAATTCGAAAAAAAAGTTACACTATGTTAAAGATATTTTGAATTTCATTAAGACTGCCTCAAACACATAAAAAATAAATTTTAAAATAAGAGCTTTCATATTTCTAAAGCTGTAACGTTTTTCCTTAAAACTGTAAGCAAGCAAACCTAATTCAACACGCCTACGCTCAAAGAGCCGTGGTCGTTCAACTTTCATCACAGCTCGCACGCGGCGAAAGTTGATCTTTGTTGTTTATACAAGGCCGCGAGTGAAATAATTATATGGATTTAATTCATTTTTCAGCCAGACTTCAACTAGGCGTCTTTACTCTACAGTTCCGAGGCGGGTGACGTCACATAGCGTGGTCGTCGCGAGCGACTGCGAGAGTGCATTTCTGCTTCCCCCAGGATGTGCACTAGCGAGCGTCCAGAACTGGAGAGGCTGGCAAGATTTGAACGAAGTGAACCGAGCTTGGAGGAAGGACTAAGGAAGCCCAGAGTGTCTCTATATCGTCAATGAATGCCTCCGTGGAGGTTTTATTGTGTAAAATCTCCACACCCGCTTCACGCCTACAGAGACAGTTTAACTCAAATAATTTGTACATGTCGCCGGTTTAACTTTGTCCTTCTGAAAATTTCCTCCCCGACGACAAAAAAAAAAATAGGAAGCGCCAGCACTAAAAGAAGTCATATTATTTATGGTTTCCTTACCACTGCTAATGTCAAACCTCCTTATGTCATACAAAATCCGGTGTGTTTTTATTAACTACTGTCGATCTAATCGACACAATGCTCATGAGTCATTTTTAACACACGACCATCGTCTGAGACAGTCGTCAATTGTTTAAATAAATAAAAACTCACGTTAATGGGCGGTGTAGTACACCCAAGCAGTGCCTACTCAAAAGTGCTATTCACGAGAACTGCAGCAATTACTCATAGTAACTAGAATGATCTAATAGATCACTTTTATCAGCCTTCTACCACTGATTTTCTCGAAGCTTGTATTTTTAATAATTCTATTAACGGCTATAACACCACTTACCGAATTGCACTTTGAACACTATATTGTTTTATTCGTCACAAGCTAGTGCTTGATTGCGAGGCAATTGAATCCGAGTGACGATGCAAGCAAGACGTTCGCCTAATGGTAAGCAATGCGCCTGCCTCTAGAAAGTTGCATTTCCTATGGCTCCTCACCAAAAACATCAGTTATGTCACCTGTGTCCAGTAACTACACTAGCTACAGTGCCCTTCACACCGGAATACAACAATGTTTACACAGTACTGCTTGGCGGTACAACATCTGATATTGCAGTGTAGAACCCTGTAATTTTTTTTGGGGTAGGTCCCTTGTGCTAGGTCCTTTCCAGATGGGTACATGGCGTGGGTACTGCTACTAATAATGGTTAGTATTACTGTGTTCCGGTTCGAAGGGCTGTAGCTCGAGAGTAATTGGTAAAATTACGGGCGAGACAAAATCAGTACCTAAACAATAATTTAGATTACTGTTATGAGAGGTCATACGGCTAGACTACATCAAGAAGAAAGCTCAGTTAGGACACCACTTGAACCAGTTTCGGAATATTCAATAAATGTAATAAAAGTCTGCTTTTTTTTAGCTAGGCACCTAATAATAATAAAACACCCGGGGTGTCCGGGCTGAACAGAGGCCAAAGGAGGGTCTTTTGGCCTTTGTTCAGCAGTGGACCTCTTTTGGCTGCTGATGATGATGAAGGATAATAACATACCGAAAGTGAAAGAATGAAAACAATACATAAATCAGTATAAATTTATAATTTTTTTAAATAAATTAAAAAGTCAATGTAAAAATAAAATGCAAAGATGGCTTCAAAAACTTAGTTTATCTGAAACAGAGGAAATTATTGGAATTGAAATGAGAGTTTAGCTCTCCACTTACACAGCCCCAACTTACCACACATACACACACACACACACATACAGACACCCACACATACACACACACTTTACACACACACTTCTTATCTTTACAAGTGTTTATTTTATATTTTATGCATGTTTAAACCTTTTGTTAATTATATAGGTACATTCGTGATTAATTTATATAGATTTATCTAAATACTTAGACTGGACTTCTCTGTTTAATAGTTTAGCTTGGGCGGAAGCCGCCGAAGGCTGTAGCACAGTTTATACTAGTACAGCCTTCAACGCTACTCTTACGATTGTGTACAACTTAGTTATTATATTTGTTCCTTGTATTTAGAATTTAACTTATTTGCGTCTTAAATATAATGCCTATTCTTATACAAAAATAATTGGCTAAATTTCTGTACCCCGCAGATATGATTAACTTAACTTTAGCTTTTTATGTTTATGAAAAGAGTCTGTTTACCCTAATTGTTACAAATAAATAGGTAAGTACAATTAGTTATTTGATCTTATTCATATAAATGGATCCGTCTGCGGCCCACTAACTTAATTGAGTTCTATAATTTCATCTGGGCATAGTAAGTACCCACTATAATTATATCATATCTGTTAAAGTTGCTTTTCGCGCCTGTCTGTCTGTCTGTCTGTAGCTACCCTGTTTCTGACAAGGTGCCTGTCATGTAGCGACAAAACAAAATCTATGTATCAGTCTCGTTTATAAAAAGATAGAAGGTATTTTATGAGCCGGCGCACTAAAAAGAATTTATCTTATAAAAATTTAAAAAATATTGCAAAGCAATCGGACGGATGTAAAAACCTACAGTCATTAAATTACCTCATCCCTCATAATTTAATAAAAATGAGAAAAAATACTTTTTTTAAAGTTAAAGGCTATTTTTATACGGCCGCCTGTAAATTTCGCAATCAAGGCCCTAACGACAGATTTCCGGCTGTGCCGACTTACATTTCCTGTTTTCTCGTCAACTCTTGTTAGTGATGAAGCGGAATTTATTTCACTTCCAATTTTGTACTATTTTTAGTAAAAACAGTTTTTTAAATAATTACCTACCTACTACCTACATACTTAATACAATATTCAATATATTGACAATTAACAGCATGCCATGAGCTTACATATTATTACAAATAACAAGTTTCTTTTTTACACGTAAAACTAGTCCTTAACCGCGACGTGATTTATTAACACAAGAAAAAGAACCCTGGTCCTTTTCTTCCTATCATAAAAATCGTTAGCTACGAACTATGATCCCGAAGCCATAAACCAGCACATATACTACTTTGGAGTACTCGCACCCTAAAAACATAATAGCGGCATTCGAAGGTGGTGCTAGTTAACTGACAGTATCTTTAGGTTAGATATGTGTAGGGTTGAGCCATGAAGCTAGGGTTGAGCGAGCTGTTCGCGAGAATAGTTGCGGTTCGCCTCAGCGGGCATCAGTCGCGCGTCGGTCCCAATCTGTCCGACAGCCAGTTCGGATTCCGACAGGGTCGTTCGACCATATATGCGTTTACTCACGTCCGCGCCCTGTCTCCTGGGGTGGCACGGCTTTGGCGGTATCGCTCGGAATTGTCAACACCTTGAACTCTCTGCCCTGGGATGCAATCTGGGAGGCGCTGGTCTACCAAGGAGTGCCTCCCTACCTGCAAGCCCTGACCAGGGACTACTTGCGCGACAGGTACGTTCTGTACGTGGATCGAAACGAGCGAGGGGTACGCAGGGGTACCAAAAAACAAAAGCCGGTCAAGTGCGAGTCGGACTCGCGCACCGAGGGTTCTATACCTGCTTTGCACATATAAATGTTATTTTCCTATTCTTTTAATACCTCAGATAGTAAAAATCCGAACTGAACCCAACCAAATTTATCGAAATTAACAGTTTTAAAGAGTTTAACAAAAACTAATTTATTTTATGACTCTGAAGCTAGGTACCGAATCTAAGCATACCACCGCAGAGCCCGGGGTTCCCTCTCATGTGTCGATGCCACAGCCGCGGGGGTTTTAGTAGGTAAGAATCCCACATACCCCGGTCGAGCCCTACAGCTCCCGGAAACCTTTTGAAGGTTTCCCCCGCGAAAAAAAAAGTACCGAATCGAACCAAAAAAAACGGTCAAGTGCGTGTCTGACTCGCGCATCGAGGGTTCCATACCTTCTTTGCACGTATTAAAGTTATTTTAAAACGTGCAAAGAAGGTATGGAACCCTCGATGCGTTGTCTGTCAATCAGTCAGGACTTATCCTTTTATATATATTGATTGATGATGATGATAACGTTTTTTTATAGTAACCCATTTTTGTCCCTGAAATATCCCACATATTTAACATGAAAATCGTAAGAAACCACACTCGAGATTTTGACTTTGGTTCCACTTTGGCCTAGAGACCCTCAAAATTTCTCAAACTCTACTTCGTCCTACTAATACTCTTACATTTTAAGTAGTACCGCCTAAAAAAAAAAATGCTGCCGCCTTTCTCCTCAGCCATAAGCCCGGACAAATAACGGGCAACCTTTGGAGTTGTCGGTTGGACGTTTGGGTTGTGGGTGCTAGATGTCCATTGAGTACTGTGCGTTTTAGTAGGGAAGATACTCCGGTTCGAAGCTAGGCACCGAATCGAGATACCACCGGAGAGCCCGGGGTTCTCTCTCATGTGCCGCGGGGGTTTTAGTAGGTAAGAATCCCACATACCCCGGTCGAGCCCTACAGCTCCCGGAAACCCTTTGAAGGTTTCCCCCGCGAAACATGAAAGTACCGAATCGAACAAAAAAAAATCTAAAAAAAAACCGGTCATGTGCGAGTCTGACCCGCGCATCGAGGGTTCCCTACCTTCTTTGCACGTATTAAAGTTCTTTTAATATTCCTCTTATAGCAAAAACCCAACCGCAAAACTAAGTTTGTTTCTAGAGGTTTTTTAGGATTACTAAAAAACTGTACCACTTTATTTTTTCTTCATTTTATTTTTTCTTTAAAATATAGATAGACCTCTATTACCTATAATTATTTCAGATTTTTCCCTTCACAAACTTCGGAGATAAGGGGGGAACGGTATTTTTTGTGACATTTTTTGTTATAAGCCAAAAAAACACGAGACATAAACAAAAAAAAACTGTTTTGAAATTTGCAAATGAAGCCCTTTCATATGATACCCCACTTAATATAGTAGCCTCTTTGAAATTTTGACACCGGCCCCCATTAAAATAACAGTAAAAGAGATAAAATATTTTTTAATTTGCGATAAGTATTCTTATCCAACAAGTAAGATCTAAAACTGTTCTAAATATCAAATCGATAGCGCCAGTGGTTCTTGAAATATATACATGTGACAGACAGAAAGACAGACGAAGTACCGCCATAAGGGTTCCTTTTTTACCTTTTAGGTATGGAAACCTAAAAACATGCTGAGTGGATTATGGTGTCATTCGGCATAGTGTTCTTGGATGCTTTAAAAAGACAACTACGTGTATTTTAGTTTATTATTTGGAAAAATATTCCCGTTGTATTAACAAATTTCACTGTTTGACCTTAAGTTTCCTCCCAAGTTTATTGTCATTTAAAAGTTCATGGGAAAATATTTTGTATTTAATTTTAGATTTTTATTTGGACTGCCTCGGTGACGATGGGCGCGAGTATGACCTTTGATCGCTTGGACCTGATTTTGATTCCCAAGTCGTGCAAAATGTTATCGGGTTGAGTTTATTTTGTCGGTATTTCTTCATTAACTACCTTTGCGCGAACGAAGTCGCGGGGGACTGCTAGTATAGTATTAAACATTGATTCCATCTTAAACTTTTCAATCTAAATGAAAATGTATAAAATCACTTTCAAGTCCCACGGTTGTCGTGTGAGGCGGACGTCTACCGCGTCGTGAAGCCACCGCGAAGCGGCGCAATCATGGCACAATTATTATTGGCCAACGGCTTGCAAAAATATTGTACTGCTTGCAACCTGAATTTCATACAAGTTTTAAAGGTCTATTCCCACTTGTCAACACGACTGGTGACTGATAGGAAAAATATTCCCAGCGGCGGCGTTAATATGTTACCAGTGGCGATAAATTATATACACTTTCCCAGTTGTCGCCACTGGCTTTGTTGCCACAGGAGACAAATGGGAAATAAATTAATGTCCCATTACAAACGTCACCACTGCTATAAAAAATAATTAAAGTAAGTTTAGATCATTGTATTATTATTTAAATTACCTACCACACAATAGCATATATTGTATGGTATGTACCTATTATTTTATGAAGGCTCTGTGGTGCAGTGGGAAACCGCTCGCTTTGCAAACCGGAAGTCGCGGGTTCAAATTCCATGGGGAGCAACAGTTTGTGTTACATATTCCTAACTGGCTAGGAAAGTAGAGGCCTATCACACGATTGTCTGGAAATTAAGATGATATGCGTGAAAGGCACGATCTTTATATCTGGTGATGGTTTAATGACTAGAAAACCAAATAATACGTACGTAAACTTTCTTAGAGTATTACGCTCTGGGACAGCTCCCGGGCTACGTCAGCACGTAGTTCTAGAAATGATGTTGCTTTACGTGAAATTAAAGAAAAACACGTCTTGAAACGCAGTAGGTTCGTAGGTTTATGTAAAAGACTATCCAAGTAGGTATCACCGCAGGGTCCGATTTCTGTTGCCAAGTAGTAGGTACCTAATGTATATATTCATTGTTGCGTTACGGTGTTACCGTACCTAGCTTGTGAAATTACAGGGTTTAAGGAGGACTATCTCGGGTGGCCAACGGTAGGTACTGCTATATAGGCAGGTTTAGTTATTTAGGATTACTAAAAAACTGTACTACTTAGAAAGATCATTTTATGTTGCCTGTATAATATATATAGACATGACACCCATAATTATTTCAGATTTTTTAGACACACCCATAATTATTTCATATTTTTCCCTTCTCTAACTTCGGAGATATGGGAACGGTATCTTTTTTGACATTTTTGATTATAAGCCAAAAACTACGTAACATAAACCAAAATAAAAATCAGTTTTGCGATGTGCAAATGAAGCCCTTTCATATGATACCCCACTCGATATAGTAGTCTCACTTTGAAATTTTGATGACCCATTTCGCCCCATAATATTATAAAAAAAAGTTAAATAATATTTTTTTAATTTTTTATTTCCGATGGCATTGGGTAAGTAAGATCAAAAACTATTCCAAGTTTCAAATCGATTGCATCAGTGGTTCCTGAAATATGTATATACAGGTGTGGCAGACAGACAGACGAAGTCAAAAGGTTTCCTTTTTTACCTTTTAGGTATGGAACCCTAAAAATTGAGGTGCCATATCTGGGATAACTTATTTTACCTAGAGAAACAATGTTTTTTAGATTATACTAAGTATAATCTAAAAAGTGTGGATATAAACATACATGCGTAGGTATTTATGTAAAAAGCTGGGTATTACTTAAAAGGTTTTGCGAAAACACAAAAACTGATGAATGATCAATAAAGAAAGTTCACGCGCATCTTTTAAAATTGATATTTGTATGTATATAGCACGCATTACGGTTGGATTGCACACAACCTGCACTAGATCATCATAATAGATGATAATTCAAATTGCCTATTTAACCATACTTAAAATTAAACATTTTGCACACATTTAACAACAGAAATTGCATTGATATAATCCTGATGCAGCAAAATTGTTGGTAAGAAAATGACTACAATAGTTTTGTCTCATGGTTTTCTGGTTTATGATTTATACTTGCTAAATGTGGTTATTCGACAAAATCAAATTGGACTTAACAGTCCAATTTGATCAGTGTTGAAATATTTTACCTATATCACAAGGTATTTTAGGTGAATCGGTAAATCCAGCAGGAAATCTTTTTATTTTAATGTCATTTGCAGCTGTTAATGCTGTTACCGACCACGAGGCCTTTTGAATATTTGCTTGTCCTAGATATTTTAATTAATCATGCAACAGTTACTTTTCTTTGACCAATATGTGAATAGAGCTGTAATTTCCTATTCCAAAGTAAGCACATTTAGATTTCGTAGGAAATACTAATGCTATAACGGGTGTAAGGGACATCGTACCGAAAAAAAAAATTGATGATGTCAAATAATGTCCGTTACAACATTACAGAAACCATTTATATGGAAAATGACAAATGACTGACTTATTAATTTTCGAGCATGTAATGAATAAATGCGGAATAATATTAATTTCTCAAATAACATTGCTAATTTTCTAAAATAATAATAAATAATTACCTATTAATTTATTGCCTATGTACTGTTCTAGTGCTTAAAGTATAAATAAATAAATAATTAAATAAATTTTCCACAAATAAGTAATTTATTGTTTTTAAATTAAAATTATGCTTTACTATTATACCAATAATAATATTATACTAATTTTATTTTAAAAAAGTGTTTTTTTTTTGGAAATTCTGGAAAAAGCCGATGAAAAATTTCAACACTAGAGTGTTCAGAATCATGTACTGGATCCCTGGTATCGGTTTTCGGTACGATGTCCCTTTCACCCTGTATGATTCTATTTTAATTTGGTCAAGCAATTTTTTTTGTGTCTGTATAAATTATTTATGATTAATTTTGCTGTGGTTGTCGAATGGTGATACTTAGGATTTGGACTTTCTGGATCTGAGTGGATGATGACAATATCCAATAATAAACGGAGGTCATCTATCTAGGTACCCTGACAATCTGTACTCATCAAATATTTATAAATAACTCGTATACTTTGCCATAATATCCTTTATAATCCCACACCCATAGGGGTGTACCGCAGATAGCTTCGTGAACGTTTTTCCTTTGTGAGATCTCCTGACTCTCCTTGCAGATCCCATCTCTGTACTAACCTTCTATTCCCTTCCCATAAAACGGACTTTTATTCCTATTCTTTCACTGTGCATGCCGTCCGTTTATGGAATTCTCTTCCGCCGGATATACGTTTGTCTGTAAATGTGACACAATTCAAAAGACGAGTTAATAAAGAGCACTATCTTTCTTTATCTTGACATTTTGTTATGTATATGTATGTATCTTTTTTAGTATATTAGTGTAAAATAAACCGCGATAAAATCCGTAAAAGTAGTTTGATTTCAATATTAGTGTATATTCTATAGTAATAATTATTTATTTATTAGTATGTATTTATGTTTACTATATTAAGTATATTTATGTCCGTATGTATTTTATTTAAATAATGTATTTAAAATAATCATTTTGCTACTTATTTTTATTACTTTTACACACTACGTCCCATTTCTTTCTTGCAACTTTCCACTCGCAGGCCTGCTGGAAGAAATTTCTTTAGAAATAAGCTGTGCCTTTGTACTATTCTTTCCTATATTTCCGTTTTCCTGTAATGTTATTGTGTATACATAAATTATAAAATAAATAAATAAAATAAATAAACTAAGTATGCATGTGTGGGCTACTCCCACAACTATACTATATTTATTGTATATTTCTGTATATATTCATCAGGAGACATATATATTTCCACACATGTATCCTAACTCAACTATTTGGAATCAATAAATATTTCAATCCATTAAAAAAAACAACATAGAAATTATATTAACATGCGTTTTGGCCATTCATGGAATAAATCGCCCTTGTTATAAACATTATCGCATTAGAATTTGTAGTAGGATAGGTGACAAAAAACACTCCATGTAGTTCCCAAAATATGGGCCATACCCTCTACATATAATTCTAAAGGTTTGTCTCACAAAATAGTTTGTACCTTACTGTATAGTTTACAAACGACAAACCATACATTCTTGTGCCACTTTGAGTGTGTCACTTTGTACTGACACCGAGTCCAGTATAAGTAAGATCACGACACTAGGTCATATTCTAAGATAAAATAACGTTGATGTTTCCATTTTTAGGGCGGTATAAAGAAACCTCCTAAAGTGCAGCTTGACTAGGGGTTACCTACTACTTAAAGGAGATCACATCCAAATACTCGTAGCTAACGTAATTCCTGCGTGAAGTTGTTTTTCTGCAGTGGGTACAATTGCTAGTATTTTTTTTAACTAATCCTACCACTCAGACTCATTCCTACCACTGTGGATTCCTGTCAGCCAGGATTTACAGAGGTCACCAGTGAAGACACCGAGGATTGAGACCTTCGGTGAGTCCCGGGGAAACTCTAAATTGTCTTGGAACCTGCAAAAAAATTAATTAGAAAAGTATATTTATTGAAACTAAATATTTACAGTTTATTTACAAACATGTACACTTAAACTAGGTAAAATAACTTCCTCGAAGTTGTCGCCGCACTGGGAGGGAAGGGTACCTAAAAGACTGGCGGCATTACCATTACCCATTTGTATGGCCAAGCTTATACGTTGGCAGAAAAAGCTACCAGCCCGGCTGTCTCCTTTCAGTGGTCTCCTGAGACTTCGATAAGTTTGGATGAGATATCTTTCACCAAACCGTGCGTCTCATGAGACCAAGGCCCCATGGTCTCAACCGCAAAAGGCGCAAATAGTATATAGCTCAAAGAAGAAAAGAAAAGTAAAAAAAAGTAGAGAAGAAAAGAAAAGTGTATTGTAGGAGTTACAATTTCCACTTCCCTCCTTTTCAAAGCGGGAATCAAGTAATAATCACACAAGTCGATATAACCTCAGAAAGAAAGCTTCTTACAGATGCACTAACTAGAGTTAGTCCACTTGTAAAGCAACATTAAGATTTATACTATTGTACTTGTTTCCAATAATAGGTATAGCAGAAACGCTTGAAGGCACATACATTTTCCTTAGTCGCCACAAGGTCAGAGTGTTGACAGTGTCTTCGTTTGTCTTCTTTGTTGCAGCACAGCAATTAATGGTTTTTTTTGTCGTATGGTTAGTGGCCAACCTGGTGTCAGAATTTTTATGCCTTAGGGCTGGGCTTAACTGGGCTTAACGATTGCTGTCTAGATAAAAACCGTGACGAACTTTTACTTGCCCTCCAAAGTATGGAGACACTCAGTTCAAGCCCTACCAGTTACCTGCCTACTTTCTATTTAAATATCTTCCAATAAAAAAGTTTGTTTTGGGTTTACTCAAAACAAACATGCATTTATAAGTCATGACATGGTTTTCTTTATTAATACATAACAGAACATTCTTATAAGAAAGAGACAGAGAGAGAGAGAGAGAGAGATCTATAAAAAACTAACTTCAACTAATTTACAAGTTATCAAAGTGTCCACTTGCTTAAAGTGTATCGTCACGTGGTAATCGATCGCGTCCTATACGGGAATAATGAGAGATGAATAGTTAAAGGCTGTACACATTTTGGCAATGCTGCGCGGTTGGGCGGGCGCGGCGGCGTATTGGGCGGCGGACTCGTCGAGGGCGAGGGGAGGTCGATAAGCAGTGTCGGTTGAAACGTCGAGGTGGACGGTCGACACCTTACGACGTGACCAGTCTGACACGCTCGCGACACTACCGCGCAGCGGCACTCCGCAACTAGTGCGCCCTCGCGATACTCGTATCTCACACCTGACGACGACACGTCGCTCTAACTCACGTAAGTAAGCTTTCAGACGACCTAATTCCGTACAGATTTTATTTTATCGCGGAAATATTGTCGACTACTTATTTACGTTTCGAATTCGTATGGAGCCTCCGAATTATTAGTGACCGTGACATATCCATTGTAAACTCTAATCCGGTATACTTAATTACCACTTTTGAAGAGCTTTTTGTTCCGTGTTGATGCCTTCAGATTACTACGTGACGTTGGGAATAAATATGCTAGAAACGGTAAACATTCACACTGAAGACGTTTTAACTTTACGTCGTTTTACGTTAATACTTATGTTTATTTAAATCATTGGTTACGTTAATTATTTTTCGAGGTGTTAAAATGTGGCACGTACCACAGCCGCGGTACCTTTGTCTTACGTCAATGTGTGAGTTTGTATACAGACGAGAAAATTATGTCTAACCATTATATACGTGTGATTTAACTACTTGCCTTTAAATTTTTCTCATTGTGTTTTCCCAAGAGATAACGATGAGTGATTTATTGTAATGGCAAAATGAAATTTAATTGCAGTGGAATCAGAGTGACACTGTTTCACACAATTCCATAAAGATACGAATGAAACGATAATTAAGATAAACTTAATCGTCTTTCTGGGATGGTCGGTTAAATTACGACAAATAATACCTTTACCAACATTAAAAGTAATATTCGCCTTTTAAAGAGCCATTTTCATTTATAGCCACGAATCTCGTCTGGTTAATTACTATTACAGTAGTAAATCCTTCAGAGAATTTCATAGTATAATCTTTAAGCAATGCTCTTTAATCCAAGCGGTCCGGCTTGCAATAAAATATTGAAATTCTATTTCTTCGCAAACATTTTCATGGATTCTGCTTATTCATTTCGCAGTCAGAAATAGACATTTGAATAAAAAAGGATTCGATATTTTTAAAATGGTAATCTAATTCAAGAGCCGGTGTAGATTGGATTTATGTTGGCATTACAGGGAAGTAAAACATTTAGTTCTTTTCGCTTCTTCGCCGGCTTTCGAACCTACGCACAGTGTTTCCAAGGCAAGCGTTCGCTTACTGCTTATTAAATGAAGCTTATCCACAGTCTTAATACGATAGAATCCACCAAACTTTTAAATTAATATTGTTCTTAATGATGAAATTGAACTTTAGGGTAACAATTTCGAGGATCGCTGAACACTTTATAAACATATTATTATATTTTGTCTATAAATGAACTTAATCAACAACAATGGTATTGATTTCTATTGTAAAGACTACCCATTGTTTGTATCGAAAACAATATTACTTGGACGAATAATTACCATTTATATTATTATAACGGAAATAGGGTAGCATTAGTACCTATTATATAAAGGGTTGTTTTGTAATTTTAAACTTATTTGTATATTGATAATATACAATATAAAGGATATTTGACTTCTTAGGGCATATTATACTCGTATGCGTACTAAACGCAGTAGTTATCGCATTCTTTTTGATACGTATATTTTGGCATGAAACGAGAAGCGCCTAACTGTGGAGCAAATTACAGATAGGCGAATGTAAATGGTTCATAACTGATAATTATAAATATACATACCTTACTATTCGAATGAAAATAAATCATTTAATTGAATTAAACGTTATAATAACTATCGTCAAAATCGAAAGGTACTCACATTTTGGCGCTGATTGCGTCCAGAGAGGGTTTGAAACAACGTTTTTTAACTACGTCCAGCGCACATAAGAACTGTTATGGTGGTCTGAATTTATACTGACACTACTGTTCCGTCGGACTGTATGTGTTATCTCTCTGTCCTCGCAGTGTCGTAGCCACCTCAAACCAACACCCCTTAGCTGTAATAGTTGGTTTTAGATATACGTTAACAAAACTTAAATAGATAGCAGGTACACAGAAACTTACACGTAAATTAAAGCACATAAATAGATATAAAAATGGAATATGTACAAAGAGCGGCCTTAACGCTATTCGCGATTTGTTCCAGGCAACCTTGGTATGGAAAAAAGATAGATATATTGATAGAATATATTCTTAAATACATTTATAATGTTTTCACATGACTCAACAATTGTATAAATAATTAATCGGATGAAAGAAAATATACGTCTAATTGAAATATCGAAAAGTCATTCTACAGAAATCCAAATATTTCGATATCTGTGGTTCATTTCAATGAAACTTTGGTATGTGATTAACAAATCGTTTGAATACTTTTTGAGGACAATCATCCATCTCTAAAATAAATGCAAGATAATAAGAGCCATTACATTGCGACCTATTTTGCGATTTCATATACAATTAAGACTGCCGTGGGTGGCCGTTAGCAGCAGGTGGTTCACGGCACATATATGTAGGTGTCAGATAGTTATTTAGTACAATAGCTGAATTTAAGAAACATTGATGACATGAGCCCATAGATTCGTGGCGAATATGACAAACAAATACACCGCTTTACACCGGTGTGTAAAAAAATCAGTCTATTTTGATGCTCAATTGAATTATTTGTAGGGATGATATACCTGCCTAGGAGTACTTGACAAGCTTACGCTATAAAACGTATAAAACTTTTAATTCAATTTTTGTACAGCTGCTTACAACTTAGTGATGAGACCATACATCTGATGGTAAATAGGACGTTCGTTTGCTGACAAACGGCACACCTGCTTTTTGTCATAGACTACCAGAGTCTACTACTACTAGTCTCCTGAGACATATGTTTTTAACTCTTTTGAACACTCAGTGATTGATTCCACTCGGAGAAATATTTTGACTACAGCCGCTGATAAAACCACTACCACTTTTTTGACTTGGAAACAACTTTTATGAAGCATTTAACTGCTACGTACCCTTGTCAAAAAGTTCTAACGACAGATGTACCTACATACACTTATCTGATAAACTATGTCGCTTACGGTAATGTTAGATTTTAGGAGCTCGGTTTGCGCGCAATCTGTGAAAATAAGTTTGAAACATCCGACTAGTTATACTTTGTAATGTTTTTTTATTGTGTTAAGAACGATTATTTTATGTAAGTACTGTGGTAAGATACGCTGCAGTAGGTAGCATAGAACTACCAACCTGAAGTTATGTGATGGTAAACTTTATTTTAATCGGGAATTAACGCGATTTACCTTATATTTTGGCTTGACGTTTCTGCCGGGCTGCACCAGCCGTGGCGTGGTCACAAGCAGACAATAATGGAATGTATCTAATAATGGAACGTGAAAGTCTAAAAGTATATGTGATATACAAGCTCTTCCAGTTAGGAGTCCCCGATAGGCTCGTACTCATCATACGAGACTTTCTCTCGAATCGTACCTTTCGATACCGGGTCGAAGGTACGTTTTCTTCGCCCCATCCCATACAGGCCGGAGTCCCTCAGGGCTCCGTGCTCTCTCCCCTCTTGTTCAGCCTGTTCACGAACGACATTCCTCGTTCGAGCAGAGTCCAACTCGCCCTTTACGCGGATGACACCGCAATCTATTATTCCCATAGGAACATGTCCTATTTAACGCGTGCTCTTCAAGCCGCAGTCGACGCCCTGGGTCAATGGTTCCGTACGTGGCGCATAGAGGTGAACCCGGAGAAGAGTACCGGGTGGTCTTCTCCCGGGGACCCACCCGCCAATATGTTCTCCGCGCGGAGCCTTCGGCCCAACAGATGGCTGGCCCCAATATCCCTATTCAATCGCCCTATCCCCTGGACTAGGAAGGTTAAGTACCTCGGAGTCACCTTGGACTCCGCCATGACTTTCGGCCCGCACATTAGGTCCGTCCGCAATCGAGCGGCTTTCGTATTAGGTCGCCTGTATCCCCTTCTCTGCAAGCGGAGTAAAATGTCGCTTAGAAATAAGTTGACATTATACAAAGCTTGCATTCACCCTATCATGACTTACGCGAGTGTAGTTTTCGCGCACGCCGCCCGCACCCATATCGATAGCCTCGAGGTTATCCAGAATCGTTTCCTCCGACGTGCCGTCGGTGCCCCGTGGTACATGTGGAACGTAGATCTGCATTCCGATTTCAAGTTAGATCCCCTTCGTAAGTTCCTCAAGGAAGCGTCGAAACGCTACTTTGAATCCGCGTCCCGTCACGCGAACAGTTTAATCCGCGCCGCAGCCGATTACGGCCCTAGTCCTTCTGACTCGCGCCGCAGACCGCGGCACGTACTGCTCGACCCTCCTGATCCCATGACGGTCCTATTGGACCGGGATGCGCCGAACCCTCCCCGACAACCGTATGCTACACTAGCTATCAGACACCGATCTCGCCGGCGAGGCCGAAGGGTCGTACGTATGCGACCTCAACGACGTGCATCACCCCACTGAGTTTCTTGCCGGTTCTTCTCGCGTTGTGAACCGGTGGTAAACTCAGCCCTCTCTTAAGCGACAGCCCAAGCCGAGGCCGTGCCTCCCTGAGGTGCCCTTGAGCTCGTCGCTACTTCTGCCGTAAAGGCTAGAGCGCTTCAAGCGCTCGCCTCCTATTGTCCGGTGAAGCTGTAATGGTCATCTGCGGCCAACAGCATCTATCATTCCCAAAAAAAAAAAAGTATAAGATGTGATGTAGTCAGCGTATGTAATTTCGCATACGGATTTATTATGCGTTGGTGTAATGACGATGTTATCCTGGGACAGTCCACACGCGGTCATCTGATTCCAATCTAGGCAGAGCCTATACTGTGGTAACCACATTATATACTTTATTTGTAAATATTATATATACTTATATAGATAACAAGCATCTAGACACAGGACAAACAGGGAACCACATTATCTCTTCGCTAAGTCACGTGAAGAGATATGTCATCCCCATACATTTGTATTCTATTCTCTAGCGTTTCGTATTGTAGAATGACAACTTGGCTACAGGCCCAAAAATATTTATGAATATTTGTCATAGGGAAACGAACCACAACGAAAAATCGATCTCACGACCAGCTAGCGGTCAGGATGTCTAACTATAAGATTAACGGGCCCGTCGCGGTGATTAGATTCTAACGACGATGCTGATACGCATTGTCTAACGAGCGATGAGTTTGACATTGAGTACATTACTTATTTCCCAGTGTTATTCAGCATTTATTGCATACTGGTATCGGTGCAAAAAAGCGCTGCCGGTTCAGCGCTGGTTGCCGTCTTTTCGTTTAAACGCGCCCTCAGCATCACATTTTCAACTTAACATCTAGTACATAAATTTTAAAAAATCTTATTCTTTTTATCTCTATATTCAACTAACAAAAATAATTTCAAATAATTCAGAAGAATAAATTAGCGTGGGTTCAAAGATAACATTAAACCACAGTACCGTTATTCGAAGCTTATAATGAGAGCGGCACTTCCGGTTTCCCGTCATATTTCTTCCTATTGGTCTACTTCAATGTGATTTGATCGGACGTGACGTCATATTGCCAGGCGGGTGGGGGGAGCTGTTGTAAAACACGCTCACTCCATTCGTGTTCATTGGCGTCTTGTTTCCCGTCACGGACACCCGTCCGAGGCTACAATATACAACTGTTTGTGGAATTTAAATCAAATTCTAAATCTAAATAATTCCAAAAGTATACAATGTTGAACAACAATATTTGCTACAAATAGTTGATGCCGAGCAAAATGCACGTAAGTACAAAACATTTTAACGGTGTTTGCCGTTCGTTTTGTTTGTGTGTTCCTAATGAAATGTTTTATACTATTAAATAGTGTGTGGTTTGAATATAGTGCAAGTAAATTGGGCTATGTTGGTCATAAATTTGTAAATAATCAATTTTCATTTAGCCCACTGACAGTAATTTGTATATTTTAAAACTTTAAAAAATATTATTTAATACTTGTGCTGAATTGATATTTTTATTAAAGTTTAATGTGGGTAAGCTTTATGTGCGAGTTTTCCAAGTGGATAAAAAGTAACGGACACATAAACATGTAATATTACAAATTGTAATCTACCTGCAGTTTAAAACATTTGCAGAACTATTTTGTAGCCAAGTCCTACGATAATATAGTACATCTACCTGCAGTTTTAAGCATTTGCAGAATTATTTTGTAGGCGAGTTCTACGATAATAATACATTTCTTACAGTTAGTTCTAAGTTCTTTTTTTCAGAATTGATGGTCAATTTACAATAATACAATCTGAACAGTGAAACAGTGACATTAGTTGTACTTGAAGAAAAGGCGCTCAGGCGTTATCAATGTGGTGTGATAATTGGATAAATTCAGTAAACAAGTGAGTTTTGTTAATATATTACTTTTGATTGTGCGGTATCTGTAAGTTCACGTGTGCTGACAAGTAGAACTATACTCATAACAACAATTGTAATTAATGTAATTGTATAACATGAAAGATTATTATTATTGTAACAGGTTGTGTGCGTCGTGCTTATGCAAATAAATGTTTCTTCTTCTTCTTCTTCTTCTTCATAGGGTAACCTAGGATTGGGAATTAAAAGCCTAGAAACAGCCTAGTACAAATGGAGTATTTAAGTCTAATTGTGGCCGCCACCTCAATTTTACAGACAAACCATTTGCGACCATATTTTTTGTTGTATCTAACAAAAAAAAAAAAAAAATGCTGCTAAAATAGCAGGCAATGATATTATATACAATATCATTGTATCATTGCTTGCATGACAATATTTCGTACTCTTCTTGTGTGGGCTATGTAGGTTAATTACTATTATAGTCTGTGAGCAGAAAGGTGGAAATATAACTGTTTCAAAGTTAATTGAAATACAATTACGGTTTTCTTTAAAATCTCTTAGAACTTTTTCAATAAGTTTGTGCGACGCATTGAGTATTGAGAAACGTAGAGATGCTATCATATTAACAAATCTGTTTGTATTGGAGAAATCCAGTGCATGCGTACGCAACGCAGTAACTTTTAGTGTCTAATACACAAAATTCACGTATATATATATGGCAAGCCTCGTATGGTTACAATCAATATAAAGTACTATCTCATGGCACAAGTTGCCATCCATCGTTGCAGGATGGATGCACAAATTATAAACCTCCCATCTCGGGGGCAGTACATGTACAGTTGCTCGTCGTAAGGCAAGCTCCTAGTTTCCAGATTTAATTTTGATAATCTTGTCAAAGCCTAAAAGTTGTTGGCTGAAGTCTACTTCACCAGCATAAGAGTACCATCGCGTGGTACGAGGTCTAATTTCTATTCTCCTTTGCATAACGTTTGCAAATATCGCCCACCCTCGCAGGATGTGTACACAAATAATTAACCTCTCTCAAGATGGTATGTATCATCTTATGTATGTTTATCATGACCACTCACCTGATTCAGAATCAATTTTGACGATCTTGTCAGTCTGACCGTTGTTGGCTGACTTCTACTTCACCATCAGCATTAAGTACCATCACGTGGCAAATTTTCTAGATTCATTTTAAATTGCATGGAGTTGCACAAACCACCACCCTCGCAGGGTGGTGCAGGGGCATATATGTATATGTATATATAAATAATAAAGCTCCATCCCGTGATGGCACATATGTATATAAGTATAGTTATTTATTTTATTTCTTAGTTGCTCATAAAAAGAGAATGTATCCGGTACTTAAAATAAATTTTGATTTGTCAATTTGGAAGTGGTTTGGCTGAAGTCTATTTCACCATCAGTATATTGTCCTTCGCAAGGACTGCACATTTTATTACTCACCCTCGCAGGGTGGATACACAGAGATTTAACCTCCCTCGCAGGGACAGTAACATGTATAGCTCGTGGAGAGAGCACGTACAGTGTATCCGGTTTTTAGAATCAATTTTGATTTGTCAATTTGGAAGTGGTTGGCTGAAGTCTATTTCACCATCAGTATATTGTCCTTCGCAAGGACTGCACATTTTATTACTCACCCTCGCAGGGTGGATACACAAAGATTTAACCTCCCTCGCATGGACAGTAACATGTATAGCTCGTGGAGAGAGCACGTACCTAATTTTCAAAATCAAATTTGGCATTCTTGTCAGTCTGAAAGTTATTTTCTGAAGTCCATTTCATTATAATTGACTGGCTCGTCGTTCTCATAGACACCCTGACTCCTACTCAGTGGTCGTGGGTTCGATTCCCATCAAGTTTCTGTTACTATTTATCGATATAATAGTTGTATGGTTGCCGTTGTGCAGACTGTATCTGGTTTGGGATCAGATGGCCGTATGTGGGTTGTCCCAGGATATTATTATTATAAGCATAGTGACATTGACAGGGTGTTTTTAGCAATTACGTACCTCCGCAGGGTACCCCAATAAGTAACAGTTCCCTGTAGGAGTGGTAACTGCATATTGCTCTTCGAGAGAGCCTGTTTTTCTGTTAAATTCAGCAGAGATATTAAGACATTCACAGTGTGTGTGTGCGCCTGGCACATCGTCTTATTAATAACCTTTTTCTGGGGAGTTTGTTCAATCACGCGCTCTCGCGGGGAGAGAATACAGAGATTTACCTTTCAGAAGAAGGTTGCAGTTGCTTTACAAAATGGCACGTACGTGATTCTATGAATCGATTATATATAAATATATAATTTTCATAACCCTGGCTTGCAGTCACGTCTTGGATCCTAATCATGGTCACTTATTTTTACTGTCTTAAAATATCAGGACCAGTCGAGCGTAAACTGCTAATAGTTTATCAAAGTTTTGGATACAACATTTTATGAAAGTTCTTCAAACAATGAATGGATATGATTTGGGGTCAACATGTCCTTTATTTGAAGACCACCATTACTTTTTCTATACTATATCCCATTTCAAAGTTAAAAGGTATGTACTCTTATAATTAGGAATTCTGGGGATCCATAATGATGGAATCATTCACGAGTTTCTATAAAAATATCACTCAATTCTATGGGTGTAACTGGGTGTAAGTAACCAAGTTATGGCAAAAATGCATCGCCTGCATTATTAGCCAAAAGTAATGCAGTCCTCATTCACAATTGCGGAGAACAGGCGTATAATTGTACGAACTGTAATTGTTCTAATGAGAATAAAGATTTTTTAACCCCATAATTTAACTTCCGATCAATGTCGGGAGTAAGAAAATATAAAGAAAGCAGTTGCATTGCAACCAAAAGAAATATTTGCAATCCTGCTTACTATCTCTTGTAATTTCGCATTTATTACAAAGTGACAACACAAGTTTCCTTTACAGAGGTAAGGGAAACTAGTATGCAGACAGGGGGTGGGACCAACCATTCACAGATGCTTATGAATATTATATTTTTCAATTAGTTCTTTAATACAAATCAAATTTCATTGATATTTTATACAATATCCTTCTAGAGACAGATAGTAGGATATATGGGGTACATAATATGTCCATAAATATTTAAGGTACTTTGGAGCAGAAAGACTACAAATCATCCTCCATGTATGATTATTCGAGTATTCAGTGAACATATACTAACTCGTATTGGCTCTGAAGTATTCTGGTATAGATTAAATATATATTTAATCGTATTGGCCCTGAATTATTTCGGAGAGCAGACTGTTCTTGAACGAGTTTTGAGTCAACTATTCATATGACACAACTTTTAAAGAGTCCTAGTTTTCGCATACAGACAATATTCTTTCGTTCTGAAACTTAAAAATGTGAGTTTTGGTGATCCAGACTTGACCTTTCAAATCGAACCAAATATTACATTAAAAATTCACAAAGTAGTTTACAATCATCATGAGCTGGTCTTGATTTTCTAAACTAAATAAAAATAACTCTAAATATTGCCACATTTTTTGCTAGTTTATAGCGGATTCATGCATCAATAATTGTTGTTTGGTATTATTATTGCCTAACTCTGACAATGTACAATACTGATCTGTCCAGTTACTTGCTTGTCAATTCTTAGCAACATGTTCTTAAATCGATTTTACTTATTAATCCTTTACTCATCTATTTAGGATATGATTTAGTGAGCAATTTTCAAAGTAGCTTACTTCACATGTAGAACACATACTTGCATATATAGCAATGTATAGACGATTTAACATTTATAAAAAGACCCTGACTAATGACTAGAGTAATGCCTTAATAGAGTTTAGATAAAAATCCCATATAATTTATCTATTACTACACAAAGTGAAGTCTACCCTTCACACTGTTGCTTGCTGGATGCTAAAGATTATCACACTGCATAATAATTAGAGGTAAACATTGTAACATCACCTAGTACTCTGTAAAGCATAGTCGTGTCCAAGAAGTGCGTTAATCTGAAGGCCACGTACTGCAAAGTATACAACATCGCAGTACCTGGCGTTGTGTTTAATAACAAATTGTATATGTATTCAGTTATCTTTTCTTTATTGATGGGTCAAAAAGACTAAAATCACGAACATAATTTAGCTTAATTAATTACCTATCATGCGTCACAGGCGTAGTGGTTTTTAATAATAGCTAGGACATTGAAATTGGAGATTTTTAATACATTTTAATGTATTATAAAGGCGAAGTCAAAAACACATCGCACGGAAAAAAAAAAGAAAAAAAAAGAAAGTACTTTTGTACTGGATTGTTTAACAAAACACAATGAATAATTGCCATAATATTGATTTTAATGGCTGATACAGTTCTATTCTCCTTCTCTTCTCTTTCTCTGCTACTCGTTTCTAAAAGAAATAATTAGCATATACAAATATATATATATATATATATATATATATATATATAAGAATGCAATCTATTGAATTTTTATTTAAAATTCATACTTGGATATTTAAAATACATCCGTAAATCACATTGGCGTCATTAATCTACTGATATTACCAGGCGATAACAAACACGTCTCATTATAAGCTTCGAATAACGGTACTGTGGTTTAATAGCAGCGTTTTCCCTGAAAGAAAACGCATATTAAACTACTTACCTTATTCGAAGCTTACTTTTTAAACCTGCCTGGTATTTCTTCGACACAATGAACACGAATGGAGTGAGCGTGTTTTACAACAGCTCCCCCCACCCGCCTGGCAATATGACGTCACGTCCGATCAAATCACATTGAAGTAGACCAATAGGAAGAAATATGACGGGAAACCGGAAGTGCCGCTCTCATTATAAGCTTCGAATAAGGTAAGTAGTTTAATATGCGTTTTCTTTCAGGGAAAACGCTGCTATTACCAAACCGAATAAAAGCGGGCGTATAAAACGTATTTTCATTTTCTTGATCTTAATTTCATTTACGTTTTATCAAAAAAAAATTGCGGATGATTTTTCTTTCTAAGAAATAATTTTGCTAAGATTTTTCACGACTAGGGCAAAGCCAAAGATTTCAGCAGTCTATATAAATGCATGTTTTACCATAGCGCTTTAACAACTCGTCCGATTTTACAAGCTTTTTTATACATGAGGTAACAAATCAATTTGTTAAGTGGGTCTGGGTAACATAACATAGGCTCCTTCGGAGTCGCTGGACGCTCAGGGTGTGGGCCCTTTGAGCGTCCATTGAGTACGGCGGTGACTCCGAGGAGGACGGCGGCGGGGTTGCGACCCCCGTCCCCGTGAGTACCGTGTCAGGTTCCCGGGGGGCTACGATGCGCCCCCCGGCAGCTCAAAGGCAAGGCACTGAGGGGCCCCTGGTGCAAATCCCACCGGAGAGCCCTGGGGTTCCCCCCTCTCATGTGCCATGCGACAGCCGCGGGGGTTTTAGTCGGTAAGAATCCCACACACTCCGGTCGAGCCCCACAGCTCCCGAGGATCTTTGGAAGATTTCCCCCGCGTCAAAAAAAAAAAAAAAAAAGGTAACATAGGCTGACTTGAATTTTTCGTAGTCGGGTTACAGTTTCATATAAAACTATTTCTCTTTTCTTGTCCAAAAACTATTGAAAATACTATATTTATATACTGCCCTCTGATTAGTTATTACTTTAAAGGGGTAAAGTGGGAAATCTAGCTATTAGGTTCTCACTTTTATATGGAAACAATGTAAACATTGGCAGCTTAATTGGAAGCTTTACTTCCTCAAGACGAGTACGACTACTACATACGTACGACGACGTACGTATACGTACTTGCGACGTCTATTTTGAATACCACCATTTACGTATGCATATAATATGAGATTGGGTCTTACTAGATTATTATACGCTGGGCTTTATGCCGATGTAGGTGCAAAAAACACAAGCCCAATAATCAATTTTATGTATGGACCTGCATTAAGTTAACATGCAATTTAATTTATAGGGTTACCGCAAGCATAAAGCACTCTGGGTACAAAAAGGTTTTATTTATGCATTATTACCACATACTATCGCGCTGAAAAATATGACGAAAATACATATTTTGACGTTGGGCGTTGATGTTACAGTTGAGTAGGTATATTGTGTTTTATTTTCAAAATGCCATCAGATTTGGGAATCCGTAGATTAGTATACAGACGTGACCTATTTAACATAGTAATAAGTCATATGTATTCAAATATTTTACAAACAATTAGTTATAGATGCAGCTCTTGTTTTGCCAGCTAAAACTAGTAGGTACGTACCTTAGGTACCCAGAAATGAACTTTTTAATTTCTGATGAATGCAATGATTGATTTCGTTGTTTTAGCTTAATTTATTTAGGTAGGTAAATAAATTCACAAATGATTTTTACGACTAAAACTTTACTTAGTTAAGACACGTTGAACAATTCATGACGACGGTTGTTCAAAGATATTTAAAGGTTAGACAACACTTTCAACGGGAACACTATTTATGTAGAAATATTGTAGATGTAAGCTACTCAAGGAGCAAGTAAAACTTTTGTACAATATTTCCTAGATTAGTGTTTCAATTTTGCGCTGTGAATTGATATCTAATCGATATCTGTCTGCACATAGTCGTTTGTCATGGATAGTGTACATCTGGATACTTGTTACTGAAACAATAATTTTACTAAATAAATATAATACTTGATATGTGTGAATACCCGTGGGGTGTCCGGGTAAGTATAGCGTAAGTACGGATTATGGCAAACAAGGTTATAATATAGTGGAGGTCTTTTTGTGTTTCGGTTGATAGTGATGGTTTTTAAATATAAGCTCTAGAACACATACTACAATATAAATAGCTAAACTAACTTATTCCGTTTTTTTTTTTTTTGGAACGATAGGCGCTTGGAGCGCTCTAGCCTTTACGGCAGAAGTAGCGACGAGCTCAAGGGCACCTCAGGGAGGCACGGCCTCGGCTTGGGCTGTCGCTTAAGAGAGGGCTGAGTTTACCACCGGTTCACAACGCGTCCCCACTGAGAAGAACCGGCAAGAAACTCAGTGGGGTGATGCACGTCGTTGAGGTCGCATACGTACGACCCTTCGGCCTCGCCGGCGAGACCGGTGTCTGATAGCTAGTGTAACATACGGCTGTCGGGGAGGGTTCGGCGACTACACTCGCGTAAGTCATGATATGAATGCAAGCTTTGTATAATGTCAACTTATTTCTAAGCGACATTTTACTCCGCTTACAGGCGACCTAATACGAAAGCCGCTCGATTGCGGACGGACCTAATGTGCGGGCCGAAAGTCATGGCCGAGTCCAAGGTGACTCCGAGGTACTTAACCTTCCTAGTCCAGGGGATAGGGCGATTGAATAGGGATATTGGGGCCAGTCGTCTGTTGGGCCGAAGGCTCCGCGCGGAGAACATATTGGCGGGGGACCCGCCTGTTCCGCCGTTGGGAGAAGACCACCGCGGCACTCTTCTCCGGGTTCACCTCTATGCGCCACGTACGGAACCATTGACCCAGGGCGTCGACTGCGGCTTGAAGAGCACGCGTTAAATAGGACATGTTCCTATGGGAATAATAGAGAGCGGTGTCATCCGCGTAAAGGGCGAGTTGGACTCTGCTCGAACGAGGAATGTCGTTCGTGAACAGGCTGAACAAGAGGGGAGATAGCACGGAGTATTACTAAAGCACGGTATATTACTAAAAAATACCGGTCAAGTGCGAGTCGGACTCGCGCACCGAGGGTTCCATACCGTCTTTGGACGTATTAAAGTAATTTTACTATTCATGTAACACCTCAGATAGCAAAAAAAAACAAACCGCAAAACTAAGTTTGTTTGACGAGGTTTTTTTAGGATTACTAAAAAACTGTACTACTTAGATAGATCATTTTATTTTTCCTGTAAAATATAGATAGACATGCATTATCCATAATTATTTCAGATTTTTCCCTGCACAAACTTCGGAGATAAGGGGTCGGAACGGTATTTTTTTTAACATTTTTGGTTATCAGCCAAAAACTACGTCACATAAGCCAAAATAAAAATCTGTTTTGAGAGGTGCAAATGAAGCCCTTTCATATGATACCCCACTCGATATAGTAGTCTCACTTTAAAATTTTGATGACCTGTTTCGACCCCCATTATAAAAAAAGTAAAAGAAAAAATACTTTTTTTTTTATTTGCGACGAGGTTGGGTAAGTAAGATCTAAAACTATTCCAAGTTTCAAATCGATAGCATTAGTGGTTCCTGAAATATATAGGTGTGACAGACAGACAGACAGACAGACGAAGTCAGACCATTAGAAGTTCCGTCTTTTGATACAAGTCTAACATACAGAGAAGTGATAAAAATGGTAAACATGATTTACATATCCATTACACAATCGATCACCATTTTGTATACGATTACAATTTGTGTTTGTGTCCCGTTGCGACACATAAAAGAGTGGCAAGATACAAATTTATATTGATGTGACGTAGGCGCGGTGTTACTTCAATATTTGCGAGTCTGGTTACGTATCACATACACTATCACCTATCATATAGCAACTTTGCGTTTTCAGCCAAGTTGCCATGCCAGAACCATAGATAAGAATAGTATATACTGAAAGCCAGAACAAATGTATGGAAATAACAAATCTCTTCACTAAGTTAGTGGCATTCCCCGTAGATTTGTTTTCTTTTCTCTAGTGGTCAATATCGATGAATGGCAACTTAGCTAGGGGGGGGGGGGGGGGGCGGTATGCTAATGTTACAATTTACTAGCTAAGCACAGGCAAACCTACTCACTGCAGGAACACAACACCGCTCGAAGATGACGTAATTTAGCCAGGCTACTCCAGTTGTGAGCGGACAGTCCCGCGGTGCCCTATCTCTCTTATACAACGTTTTTTATAGTATAAAGTGTTAATGTAATGCAGTAGTTCAGAGATACTAACTTAACTTTATTTTATTATTTATTTTTGCCCAGCTGCCCCAGAAGGAGGGCTATGTTTTATATTAATTCGATGATATTCGTCTTTTTAGTATCAAATCCATTCCGTGTTTTATAACTTAAACACATGTGCGTATACGCTCGCAGGAGGTTTATAACCCCTCACCGCCTTCGACAACTTTTAAACTCGGCGTGATTAATAAATAGAAAAATAGTAAAAAGTAAACTATATAATAATAATATATTTATTTCAAGTAACTGTGACTCAATAGCATTAACACATTATATAAACCTATATAATGACGTATAAAAAGTTGTATTTTAATTACGCGAATAGTACACATTGAAATCAAACTACTTTTAATGATTATATCACGGTTTATTTCGGGATAGTAAAATCTAAAATAAACCGCGATATTATCCGTAAAAATAGTTGGACTTCAAAGTAAACAATATTAAAAGTAGGCTACTAAAGATACTTACCCCCCGTGGGGTGTCCGGGTAAGAATAGCACCCCCCATCTCCTCCCGTTGGGTGTCCGTAAAAGGCGACTAAGGGAAAACATGAAGACGGGCAGCAGTGTCTTTTTATTGGATTACCTACCACCTATACTGCGATAACCAAGTCGCCTGATTATGGCAACCCCTCCCTTCTAAAGGGCCTTTGTTCAGCAGTGGACATTTCGGCTGCTGATGACTAAAGATACTGAATAAACTAGTTTCCTTCTTAACGAAGTTTCAAAGTTGTATACAAACAAGAGAATGCTCTTAATCAAATCATCACCATCAGCTGGCAGAAATACTCTGTTGATCAAAGGCCTGCCCTTAGAACAAAGGTTCCCAACCTTTTTGACAATCCCCCTGAAATTTCAGCCATTCATTTATGACTATGGATTTTGATCCGATCTCTCTCCCTCCAGTTGGGAAGTCCTGCCTTAGAACGCCACAATGAACGACGAGGTATTAGCTATTTGCATCCACCGGTTACCCATAGGGTACCGGGTTAAAATTGCATCCCCCGATTTCCTCTCGTTGGGAGTTGTAATAGGTGACTAAGCGGGAACAGGAAGACGGGCAACAGCGTCATTCTTTTGTTTTTTTTTTGTCGTATGGTTAGCGGCCAACCTGGTGTTAGAGTTTCCAGGCTGCCCTTAAGGTACGCGCCCATTGGCCGGCGCCGGACGCACCGCACGCACGGCACGCAACAGATTTTAGTTTGCTTTGTATGATTTTACATAGCGTCGCGTCCATTATCCGCGCCGGCATTTTCCGATGCGGGCCGTCAAAATCCTAGAAAGCAAACTAAAATCCGTTGCGTGCCGTGCGTGCGGTGCGTCCGGCGCCGGCCAATGGACGCGTACCTTTAGACTTTTGACTTAGCTTAACAACTGCTGTCTAGATGACAATAGGCGGGACCGACTTTTAACGTGCCCTCCGAAGCACGGAGACTCTCAGTTCAAATGGTCACCCATCTAAGGACAGACCTTGCCTGACGTTGCTTATCCAACTAATAGTTTACCGAACAGTGGTTACAACTGGCTATGAGCGTCTTTTGGATTTATCTTCCACCTATACTGCGATCCCCAGTCCGCCTGCAAAGCGTGGGTATTATGGCAGCCCCTCCTACAAAGGGAGAGGCCTTTGTTCAGTCGGCTGCTAATGATCCACCGGTTACCCGTTACTCTTAAAAAGTCGTCATTCCAGCTGCCTGCCTGCCTACGCTGCGCCTTGCTGTTCGTGGTTGCCACTAAAAAAACCCACCTTTAACTACAATTTAAACCTTATTAAATTTAGAATTTATCATAAGTTCAAATGTATGAAACGCACGTAATATAAATTCATTTGTTTTATTATATTTGCCCATCTCGCGCGGTGCGAAGATATGGATATGATTTACGTTTTATGCTTTCATACGAATTTGCATAATGGTCCATAAGATCACGTCATATTATGATTCCGCCCGCATAAATATAAATTTTATGATAAAAAAGGTATGTATGTAGGCCTTTCTACAGACATCTATACTTTTCTTCGGACTGCGCGAGTTTTAAAGCTTAGCACGGATCTGAACGACCTACGAGTAGGTATATTCACTCGTAGGTCGTAGGAATAGAATTTATGCTTAGAGTCTATACCAAATAACTCTTATTTTAAAGATATTCTTGCTTGATTAAAGCAGGTTCAGTGGTATTTAAACATTTTATAAAAGTCATGTGTATAATTATGTATTAAGAACGACCTTTATCGATGGGGGTATCTAACCTACATATTTTCGATTGCTTATAGTACATATTTTTCGTAGGCGGTGCCCTTAGAAGTACCTACAACCAGAGGGTAATTACTATAATAAAAGTTTACTTCTTCTTTCGTGTCTACATGAATGCTACAAAATTATTTATGACGTATTGGATTAACTAGTTTATCAGCAAGCTCTATACGGACTAATTATCCAGGTTGCGACATACAAGCATAATCAGTGTGATTATATTCGCTATTCAAAGACATTCGCTTCGTATACACCAATAAATGATATATTTATTATGACAAAGGGACTTAGGTATATAGTGTTAAAGAGCCTCAGTTTACACGTGAGATACGACGCACTGCAGTATCGTACAATTTTCTGATTCTTCGTACCGAGCATACGTGGATTTTATTCATAGCTTTACAAGTAAATGGAACATCAGACAATCCATTCACAATAAACGAACTGGTTCCGGACAAAGGCCTTCGCTTCTCGAGTTATTTGACGTCAAGATCTGGAAAAATGGAATAACGTGATTGTACCAATTAGTTTTGGCGGTGGCTTTTGACGATAAATGTGCTTAGATAAGTGAGAGAAGTAACGCCATTGAACAAAATTGCGCAAGTGGGATTTTAGTGACTTATTAATGAACTTACTAACTTATTTTTGATGCGATGTATTGCATCTTTTCATAAAGTTTAATTCAGTAGCCATTGCACTTTATCTTTTTTAATTTACATAATGACAATCATTTTAATGACTTAAGTGCAAAGGAATAGGTAGTATGTGCATTATGTTATATTTCAAAAGTTCCCTGACGGATTGTAAACCTGATTTTTATTAATGTCTCTTTTGTATCGATATATATAATATTTATATCTAACCTCATATCGTAATATTCGAATTATAAACCCAAAACTGTACCTCTAATGACAAACTTTATTCATATGCCTTTTTAAATAAATTATGAGTTATTTTAAAGTACAGGTCTCCTTAACAAACCGATGCTTCAAAATAACTTTTTTTCTATTATAAAACACCTTAGTATTTTTTTATCTGGGACTTTACTGATAAGTTTTCAGTTATTCATTATTTTACCGACCAATGAGATTACAAATCGAATTGTTATACCGATCTAGTAGGCCGCACGCAATCTATTAGGCCACGATACATTCGTCTTTGGTGAGATAAAATTGTATGCATGAGCATAGAAGTTATTTGAATGAATTGAGCGCCATAATAGTATCTATATACTTTTAGACTTTCGCGTTCCATTATCAAACTTTATTCTACTCGGGAATTAACGCGATTTACCTTATATTTTGGCTTGACGTTTCGGCCGGGTTGCACCAGCCGTGGTCATAAGCAGACACAAGGTAAATCGCCAAAATATAAGGTAAATCGCGTTAAATCCCCAGTAGAATAAAGTTTGATAATAGTATCTGTTTTGTAATGTAGTTTGGTAGTTTAAAATTGTATTTGATAAGTTTAGATAAAGTAGTGTCTGAAACTGCACATAATTAGGTAATGATACACTCATGTAATACCAATATTAACCTCGTCTTTGACTCAGTGTTTATAACACTCTCGTATATTAATAACCCCTTTTATGCAGCATTTTCATAAACTATTTTTTTTAATTAATTGTTAATTCTTTTAAATATATATTTTTTGTTTTATAAAATATTTATTGTTTTATACTTCAATATGATATATAAGAGACTTTTATACTAAAGCACCATAAGCCATTTTTCTTACTTCTTCTAAGTAAGCCTTATTACACATGAAACGGAAATAAGATAGGTACACATTCCCTTTTAACGGATTACTATACATGGATAGAAAGGACCTATATTTTTTTGTGCAAAGCGAATTCACTATGAGTGCGAACTAGATTTTGTATTTATTGTGATTAAACGAAATCTTTCGGTCAAATGCGACCGAATACAACATGAATACGTACTGTTTTTGCCTTTAGGCTACGAAACCCTACTAAATCAATATACGGGCGTGGTTTCTCGGTAGGACAGCAATCTCTGAATAATATTAAAGATTATATATTGCTACAAAAATATCTAAGTAGATAATGGACATTTTACATCTATTCATATAAAAAATAGATGTCGTGACTGACCGGCTTACTTATTCAACAACACTAAGACAACTCCTGGACCTAATTACGTACCTTCAGGCTATGAGATTATAGAATGATAGAGAACCTATACCTTTATCTACACAAACAATAACATCAGCTTAGTTGGCTAATCGCAATGATATTGTATACTTATACCTAATATCATTGGCTAATCGTTTCAAATTTGGCCGCCGTAGTCATATTAGTTCTTTTTTTTGTTTATAATAGACTAACTTACATATATGCACAGAAGTAAATGCCAATAAGGTAATATATTACAAAAAATAACATTTTTAGTGGTGAGAAGGAAGAATACCTACGGTTTTTTAATAATGCAAACATTGATGTCACAGGCTCACAGGCAAAGAACGCTACTCTATTATGAAAGTACCGGGAAAAGATTATTTATACACAAAATGTTAGTTATTCTTCCACATTTATTGTATTCCTTCAAAGTATGTACCTTCAGAAACGATAAACTGACGCCAACGATTAATCCAATCATCAAAACATGTTTTAAACGCTTTTTCCGGTCCCAAACTAGGCAGAGCCTGTACTATGGAAACCAGACAACTGATACTAATACTTACATACTTTTTTTTTTGGTAAATACATACTTAGATATATAAATAACACCCAGACACTTGGTGGGAATCGAACCCACGACCCATCGGTTAGCAGCCAGCCCTGGCTGCTAACCGATGGGTCGTGGGTTCGACACCCGTCTAACCACTAGACCAACGGGCATATGAGTTATTTGAATGAATTAAGCGTCATAATATTATCTGTTTTGTATTGTAGTTTGGTGGTTTAAAACTGTATTTCATGAGTTTAGATAAAGTATTGTATGAAATTGCACTTAATTAGGTATTAATATACTCTTGTGATACTATTATAAACTTTGCCATGGGCTAGTTTATAAACACACACTCGTGCATTAATAACCCCTATTATGCAGCAGCTTCATAAACTACTATTATTTAACCATTGTAAAATTTTCTCCTACTAGGTATAATTTTATAATGTTCTCCATAAACACGCTCACATACATCGGATAGAAATTGTGAATTGCGTTTGACAATCCGTCGGATTATAATTCGATATGTCATCTGACTTCCGTAGGTTCGCGACATTTGTTAATAGCAATAGCCATGCTGGTGCATATCCGACCAGAGAGCCTAGCTAAGTCCCACTTTTATGTACCGATGCGACTGCCGCAGAGGTTTTAGGGGTTAACATCTCAGATACGCCGATTAACCCCTCTGTTTTAATGTTAGATTAAGAGATATCGGTAAGGCATCTAAAAACTGTTTTTTTTTCAATTTAAAGAGAACTATGAGAATATTAATCCATTGGATTATTTTGTATTGCAATCAACACGCTTTCAGTAAACAACACATACAACATTTCAAACTAAATTCCACAATAATTTTAGTGGTTAAATTTTAGTTTGTGGACCAATTTATCGGATGCATGCCTGATCGAATAGGATTATTTAGATACTGTTTGGTTAAAATTACAGCATTCCAGTATTCCGATATCAACCATTAAATGCGATTGCAATGCACGATAATTTGATCAAAACATATGCTGCCCAGCCTGTAACGATATTTTACATGCTACTAGGTAGGTACTTATCGTCTGTACTTTTAGAAGCGAACAAAACTTATTTGTCAAGAAGAAGAAAATATCACGAATTTCTTTTAACTTTGCAGACATCAATCAAGGTGTAATTACGTTTAAATAACTTTGTACATAGGACTTGGTTCCTAAACAACAGCCTAATCTCATGATGATTGGGTTTTGCTTCTTAAACAACTTTTATTTATAGACAGCTTGACTATAAGTTTAAAAAAAAAAAAAATGTTATACGAGTACCTTTTGCTTGGTATCCAGACAAACCCGATTTAGGGTTTTTGAGATACTTTTTGTAATAAACTGTTATGTACCCTTTTTAATATGAAAAAAGAAAAAAATAAAAAAAATATCGTTTTATTAATTTACACCAATTATTGAATGCCACAATCATCAAACTCATTATTTTTATGTTATGTTAATTTAAAATTAACGTATTATTTGCGTAAATAATACTTCTTAGTTCTCATAATATAGAAGGGAAGATCTTGTGTAGCATTGAAGAGTACCAAATATTAAAATGATCATCATCTTCATCACCAGCCGTAATACATCCACTGCTAAACATATGCTTCCCCTTTCGAGCGCCAAAGAAAATTGGATTTTTGCATCCACCGGTTACCTGCGACTTGCACGATGTTGTCAGTTCTCCTAGTGGGAGGCCTATCTACGCTGCGTCTTCCGGTTCGTGGTTGCCACTCGACAATCTTTCTTCCCTATCGGGTATTGGAACAGAATACGGGCATATTTCTAGATATCCAAAATTATTTTAACTTTTGTTGTATAGTCTTAGTATTTTATCTTTACCACAAATCTCGTAAAATAAATATATTTCAGTGGACATCAAAGGTATTTCGGCAATTCAACTGAAAGCCAGTGAAATATGTGGATAGCAGCCTCCACCGCACAGTTTTGCATGTGTATTTGGTATCGAGGGATTAAATTGAAATATCTTTGAGTACAAGCTATTCGCTACTCATACTACACATTACACATCATACTAGTATGTATGTAGAGAATCTGATGAACCCTTTATAAATACAAATAAACAAAAATTTTATAATTAAACTGAAAATAGGCAAAACAAAACTCAAAAATGTATAAAATACCTACGAGTAGGTAATGACAGAATAAGTGAAAACATTAAGGAAACAATTATCGCCTAGTAGATCCTATAAATTAGTTGTAAGTTGCAGGATAGTAAATACTAGATAAAATATATTTGATTGTTGCACCAAGTGCCCGTTTAACAACGGATGCTTTACGATTGACAATTAATTAACCCTTGTTGGGTTAATTAATTGTTAATTAACATTTTTTAGTCATTTGATTACTTGCCCGAAACGTAACAGGCTTCCTAAAAGTGGGTTTTGCATTGCTATCTAATAATTTTATGTGAAATATCGATATTTGTATTCGATTCATATAATACACGAGAAATAATGAGGACATAACATTAATTTTTATTAAACTACACAAATAAGGCACCTAATAGGTGCACTCACGGGATATTTTGGTACCAATGGGCACCTCCACAGAATGAGGCTAAGTACTGTTGATACTTGCAGATTCTGCGAAGGTGTAAAATAGTCAATGCGACACATATTGTGTGGCTGCGACGCTCTTGCGAGAAGTAGGTTGAATTATCTGGAATTAGCCTATCCTACACCAGATGATTATGTACAGTTCCAATCGTTGCGTACCTAAAGGAACTCTTCGACACGTCAGCAACAGAGTAAGGGCTAGGGCATGCACAATGGATCCAAGTGGGTCGAAGTGCGTTCCGGTGGATACTGGGCCCGATTTTATAGCCACCAACAATAGAATAGAATAGAAAGTAAACTAAAGATTTTAAGACAGGAACTAAATTCTGATTATCAAAAACAATTTCAGAGACTCACATTTTAGTAAATCATTTTACAAGCCATTGAACTGATACGTGTAGCTTACATAATCTGTTACGTAGCGGCTACGGCATAGCATTGTTCCTGTAATAATATTGTGTGCGCCGTAATTGGAGTTATATTCTCTCTCTCCCTTGAACCAGTGCAATTAGTGGTTTGATTTTCCCACATACCGTAGTTGTATAGCTATGTACTGGGTTTGATGACGTAGCATTGTCTTGCCAATTTAAGCTGGTCTCAAATTTTAAGTCTCAAGTTAAATGTGACACTTACTGCCGCACTCACAATTAACTTTAATTCTAACTAGCTGACCCACGCAGCTACGCCTGCGCTATTTTTACGTTATCTAAACTTTTAATAATGTTGTCTTTTACTTACGCGAATATTACACATTGAAATTAAACTACTTATATCCAACAATAATAACTAAGAAGACCTGAGGGTACACCGGAATAATTGTGACATAAGGACGTTCAACATCTCAGTCCTCCCGTGACCATGGGTGCTGCAAAGCATTCGAAACGTCGGGATAGTAAAATCAATAAATAAACCGCGATAAAATCCGTAAAAGTAGTTTAATTTCAATAAACTTTTAATAACAGACATTCGCATCGAATACATAACCTCCTTTTTTATAGTCGGTTAAAAACTGGGACCCACTTTTTACTTGCTCTCCGAAGCACGGACCCGTTTAGTTCAAATGGCGTTAAACGGTCACCCATCTATTTAATGACCTTACCTAACGTTGCTTAACCCGATCGATTACAAAACCTTGATAACAACTCTCTATGAGTGTTACCTTACTGATATTTATTATATTATAAAGAAAAATTGATAAAATCGGACCAAGCGTATAACCAACTACCCATTTTGTCTGTAATACCCTCTCCCAAAAGAACCGTGCTAGATTACGGGATAAAAAGTATCCTATGTCCTACCTCGTAGTAAGATCTCAAATCATGCCAAGTTTCATTTGAATCCATTCAGTAGTTTCGGCGTGATGCTCAGCCGTGATACAGACAGACAGACAGACAGACAGACAGACAGACAGACAGACAGACAGACAGACAGACAGATAGACAGACAGACAAAAATTTAAAAAAATACATTTTCGGCCTCAGTATCGGTTATAGAATGCCCTCCAAATATAATTTTCAAAATATCTTCAATGTACAGAATTGGACCTGTTACAGTTTTATTATAAGTATAGATTAAGTCAATTTTTAACATCTATTTATTTATTGAAATCAAACTACTTTTACGGATTTTATCGCAAAAGAACACCGATTCCTACCTAAGATGATTCGTGAGGCTATTGAAATCAAAAAACATCCTAATTTCAATAGAGAAGATGGTTGGGTGTTACCACCGGCTTGGGATCCTGTGATAAATACTCGTATAATTAAATCCAATATCAATCAAAACACTGCACGGCCTCAAGATACTGTAAGCTCTTACTGCGTAGATCGGACTAGCAATAATAACTAAGAAGACCTGAGGGTACACCGGCATAATTGTGACATAAGGACGTTCAACATCTCAGTCCTCCCGTGACCATGGGTGCTGCAAAGCATTCGAAACGTCGAAAATTCAAAAAAATTCAAAATTCAAAAATTTTTATTTCAAATAGGCTTAACGCTAGCACTTTTGAACGGTCATTTTTTTTAAAAGCTACCACCGGATCACAACGCGGCCTCAACTGAGAAGATCCGGCAAGAAACTCAGCGGGCTTGTCATTTTTTCACATTTTTTTTTAAAACAAAGTTTGTCTTTTTACAATTAGATTAGCACCAGCGACAGTGTGTCCTGCCGTTCAAAATATCAAATAAAATAAAAAATACGACGAAAATACAACAAACTAAAATGCCAAAGGGATAGTAGTCGGACCAGTCCCCCCAAGCAGCACCCGCGCACGAGTTGACTCGAGCAGCAGCCATCACTCCCCTCAACCATATTGGAGGGAAGGGGGTGACCCGCCACACGAAGCCGCCACAAGCAAAGACTTTTCGATGGCGAGCATGACCGATCCAAAATCACAGTGGCACACGTTAAACATTTACCTTCTGCTGTTAAGCAGTGCCTCGTCAGGCAAGACACAAAGCACTTTAACATATTACCAACTTTTGTCACAAGTCGTCTAAGTTAGATACATACCAAGAAGTCGGGATAGTAAAATCAATAAATAAACCGCGATAAAATCCGTAAAAGTAGTTTGATTTCAATGTGTAATATTCGCGTAAGTAAAAGACAAAATTATCTATTTATTTAGTCTGTCGGAACCGTTTAAGATTATTTTCGATTATTGAATACGAGATAATTGGTATCTCCACTCATTATCTACGTATTATGTATAAATTCGCTTCGAATGTCGAAATAACCGTATTTAAAACAAAATGGTTTAATGATCCTTAACTATAATTGACGTTTGTAGGTGTGACAGTTAGATTTGTTGGTAGATTTAAGTTTGAGTTCTTCTCTATGTAAATAAAAATATTGTATTTTGTCATTTTAATGTAGGAACAATAAAGTAATGAATTAAAGCTAAAAAATCAAAGTTAACAATAAAACAGGTTTTATGTATGGTCCACTATAGCAGTATTAAATCGTCCAACGGCATCCATGAACCTTTAATTAGTTTACTGTTTACGATTCAAGCACTCGAGCAGTGGTTTTCAATTGATCTAACAAGCAACCTATTCGAGTAATGGTCGCGTGTGTAATATGTGTACTTATAGTTTGGAATATTGTATTTTTATCTGACCGCCCCAAATGGGCTGTTTTTTTTAAGTATGTTATACAGTTGTGGCTAAAAGCGGTAGTTTCAAACGCTTGGTCGTACCTGTGTATAGTTGAAAGTAAATTGAAAACACGATTGGCATATAGAACAAATTATCAGTTTAAGACATCCCGGATTTAAAATAAGATATTTGACAATTTTTAATAATAATAATGTAAAAAATATTATAAATCACGGCTTCACTTTTGTTTATTTTCCGAGATCAAAAGTACACTCCTACTCACAAAATATCTTTTTTTAGTTAACTTTAACAACGTCTGACTAATAGCAAGCGACACGCCTGCCTATATATTGCAGTGGTACTATAGCAGCTTTTAGCCAAGCTTTGTGGTAACTGGTCACTCTGGCTAGTACGTTCAAATACTGATTCAAAGCGCCAATCCCACCACAGTACCTGCCTGCATGGTACCTTGCGAAAAGGGAAAAACCGACAAACAACAGACATACTTTCGCATTCATAGCAATACTAAATCAGATTATGGTGTGATGCTAAACAAATTATAAAAAAACACTGACAAGATCATTGTAACTTATTATATTTTTCTATTGTAAGTAATTAAATGTAAATAAATATTACACGTATTATTTATCCCCTGTGGGGTGCCGGGTTAGAATTGCATCCCCCCATTCTCCTCTCCTTGGCTGTCGTAAGAGGCGACTAAGCGAGAACAAGAAGACGGGCAGCAGCGTCTTTCTTTTGTAATTATCTTCCACCTATACTGGGGATCTTAAAATGGGTGGGTCTTAAAATGAACATGGACAAGACGAAGATCATGTCTAATGTCCATGTTGCACCCGTACCGGTAGTTGTTGAGAACGATACACTCGAAGTTGTTGACCACTACGTATACCTTGGGCAGATTGTCCAGTTAGGTTGGTCCAACTTCGACAAAGAGGTCGCCCGAAGAATCCAACTCGGATGGGCAGCGTTCGGGAAACTACGCGATATCTTCTCGTCCGAAATACCGCAGTGTCTGAAGACGAAGGTTTTTAACCAGTGTGTGTTGCCAGTGATGACATATGGTACTGAGACGTGGTCTCTAACGGCTGGCCTTTTAGAGAAGTTCAGAGTCACACAACGAGCCATGGAGATAGCTATGCTTGGAGTTTCTTTGCGCGACAGAATTCGAAATGTGGAGATTCGCCGAAGAACCAAGGTCACCGACATAGCTCTCAGAATCTGCAAGTTGAAGTGGCAATGGGCAGGCCACATCGCTCGAAGAACCGATAACCGTTGGGGAAGAAAGGTTCTCGAGTGGCGACCACGAACCGGAAGACGCAGCGTTGGCAGGCCTCCCACTAGGTGGACAGACGACATTGTGCGCGTCGCAGGTAACCGGTGGATGCAAATAGCCAATTGTCGTTAATTGTGGCGTTCTAAGGGGGAGGCCTATGTTCAGCAGTGGACGTCTTCCGGCTGATGATGATGATGATGATACCGGGGATCGCCCCAAGCCGCCTGCCAAGCGTGGGGATTATGGCAACTCCCTTCTAAGGCCTTTTGTTCAACAGTTGACGTATTTCGGCTGCTGATGATGATGATGATGACTTACCTGTCCGGTAGTTGTGGTATAGTATACGGGTATGCAACCCCGGCTTCCCTAGCTATTACTGTCCCATCCCTTGCGATCCTCACGGGGCATGGATGTTTTAAGAAAAGGCTGTATGATATGCGTTTGGTTGAGGACAGCATGTGTGAGTGTGGTATGGAAGATGAGGACCTGCACCATGTGCTGTGGGTCTGTCCCCTGTATGAGGAACTGCGGCGACAGATGATGGATGGTATTGAGCGCACAGAGGAGGGCCCGATGTATTACGCGGACCTCGTGAGCACATCGGCAAACTTCCGGAGGCTGCGGAGATTCGCGCATGATTGGCACGCGATAAGGAGCGCAGCGGAACGAGCGGAACGAGTCTAATGGAAGCATCCGACGACGAAGCTGTATTAGTATTGTCTGCCCCAGAAAGGGGAGAGTGCACACACGGGACATAAGGAACGGAGTAAATAACTAGTAGGGAGTCAAGAATTGCGCGCGGTGGACAGAGCCAAAGAGCAATGCCGCGCGCATCTCCCGCGATTCGGCCCGTATGACCGGAAGGTCGGTGGGGCCATGGGTGGTTGGTGGGTTATGTCCCATCCCTTGCCCTCCTGGGCGGTAATATCCTACTTTTCCTATTTCCCACTATAACTTGCCAATCTTCCTTTTCACAACACCTATCCTTCCCTTTCCCTCCTTATTCGTGAGATTATATGGAAAATGACAAATGACTAACTTGTTAATTTTTGAGCACGTAATGAATACGTGCGGAATAATATATATTTTTCTAACCACATTGCTAATTTCATTCAAGCCGCCTGCCAAGCGTGGAGATTATGGCAACCCCTCCCTTCTTAGGGAGAGGTCTTTGTTCAGCAGTGGACTTTTCGGCTGCTGATGATTGCTATTTTTGCACAAATAAGTAATTAATGGGCATTTATTGAAACTAAATGCCCATTAGTGTTAGTTTTCGGCTATAGTATATTTACATGAATTCAATTCATACAAGTCGATAATATTTTCTCAACACATTTTTCATATTTTTATGCACTTGCAATGTGTTATTTTTTCTATGTATACATTCACACTGTTATTGCAGATGCAAACATACCCACCATATAATCGTATATCAAATGCGTATGATGGTAAGCTCGCAAGGTATAACATAACCGCAAATGTCCTCTCAGTAATCGATGTCTGTAATATGTATGTCCTTGTCCACTAATATGGCGCTCTGTGCTTCAGGAAATTACCTATAATGGCTTTGGTCTGATAGAAATGACATATAATATCCATGTAAATTGTTTGGCATATTATTTTTTTTAATTTAAAGATTCTACTTAACGATTTTAGATATCAAGTACGGCTTTTTCTTGATGTAAGCATATAAAAAAATCATCTTGATTATTATAAGTGTGAAAATTATGCTGAACATTTTGATTTGATTCATGAGAAGCGAGCGTACTCTTGAAATCAACAAATGGAACAACTTGTAAAAAGTGCGTAGAAGAAAAAATAACTAATATTATATTTCAAAATAAGTAACATACTTACCCAGTTCTTGGCATTACATGTTATGATAATCGGTGGCATACGACTTATCGCATGATAACTATGCATATTGTATGACCACTACGCTATGACTTATTCATAGTCAAAGTCAAAGTCAACATCATTTATTTCAAATAGGCTTTACGCTAGCACTTTTGAAAGGTAATTTTTTTTTAAATCTACCACCGGGTCACAACGCGGCGTCAACTGAGAAGATCCGGCAACAAACCCAGCGGGCTTGACATTATTTCACTTTTTTTAAACAGTGTTTGTCTTGTCAAAATTAGATCAGCATCAGCGACAGTATGTCTTGCCGTCCAAAAAGAGAAAAAAAGAATACGACGAAAGTACAACAAACTAAAAGGCCAAAGGGATAGTAGTTGGACCAGTCCCCCCAAGCAGCACCCGCGCACGAGTTGACTCGAGCAGCCATCACTCAACCATATTGAAGGGAAGGGGGTGACCCACCACACGAAGCCGCCACAAGCAAAGTCTTTTCAATGGCGAGCATAACTGATCCAAAATCACAGTGGCTCACGTTTAACATAAAGCTCTTAATCTTTATCTGTTTGAAAAGTTTAGTTCTTGCATTTCTTGATTGCAAACAAAGATCGAAGACGCAGTATTCCAATATTTATTCAAATTTCGCGTAAAGAACTCGCGAGCATAGTATCACTTAATTTAATTCCCCAAGGCGGCTTCACAGCCACGCAAATTTGGCGCTATTTCAATAATGCCAATGACGACGGCGCAGAGCATTTCCAATTTCAGCTATAACTTAATTCCCGGTACGGAACTCAAGAGATACGCTTCTTACAAAGTACTCGGTTTCTACAAATTCAAGCTATGAATTTCGTAGCGCCTCGTAGCGCCTTGTAGCCCCTCGTAGCGCCTCGTAGCGGTTAAGAGACTACGTAACCACTGCTATCCACTCAGCCGTCTACGCCAAAATTATAATTAATATTTTATATGAAAGCAGTAAATAGAACCGATATAACGTCGTTAAATATTTGGTATACGTAATGCTACGAAACTGTAAATTAATATTGACTTTTTAGAAACCCTAGCTTAATTAAATTATATACCTATCACACTGTAATTTGATTTCAGCACTTCAGTGAACTGGAATTAATGACTGTTCTCTTGTATTAACAAATAATATCAAGTTACTTCTTTCTGTATGTACATTTCATTAGAAGAACGTTGAAAATTACTATCAATTCTTGCCCTTGAGTAAATCATTCATTTAACAGCAGTATAATATAAAAATAATTAAAATATGTATGTTGGAAAGTAAAGATTATTTTATACGTTAATCCCATTCGGTTTCAACATAATAATATATTAAACTACAATCTAGCCTAGAACTAATGAGTATTAGTATTTTGACCTACACGAATAAAGTAAATTAGATAAAGAATGTGTCCAATAGCACTTTTCTTATTGTCTCTATTAAGGCAAAGACACTTTGTTTTTGTGGCTTTGTCCTTTTTAGTTTTCTCACTATGTCCGTGTTATCGAGGAGCTGGATAACCCCGACATTCACGTGGCGAGAAGAGAATAAAGAATGCCTAGTTTCTTTCGCCCACTGTGGCCACGCCTAAAGCATAGGCGTGGCCTTTTGATATTAAGGTTATTAAAATTCGTTATCTTTCAATTAAGGGTATGGCAACGCATATACTCTATCAACCACACTACTAATACAAACACTTTAAATAAGTATAATACATTACATGTTCATGCACAAAATATCTTAGGTATATCAGAATAGTGCCCATAATATATTACTACTATACTATACGATCAAAGTCAAAGTCAAAGTCAAAAATAGTTTATTTCAAATAGGCTTAACGCTAGCACTTTTGAAAGGTCATGTATTTTTTTTTTTTTTTAAAAGCTACCACCGGATCACAACGCGGCCTCAACTGAGAAGATCCGGCAAGAAACTCAGCGGGCTTGTCATTTTATCACTTTTTTTTTTAAACAGTGTGTCATGTTACAGTTAGATCAGAGCGACAGTGTGTCTTGCCGTTCAAAAGATCAAATAATACAGGGAAAAAAAATAATAAAATACGACGAAAGTAGGTACAACAAACTAAAAAGCCAAAGGGATAGTAGTCGGACCAGTCCGGTCCGACTACTATCCCTTTGGTCCGATCTGGGCGGTTAAGGTAATAGATATGCTCCTTTTCACTTGATACTAAAGGAATGTTATTAGCGGGTGTTTATTTTAAAATAGTTACTTATTCGCCTTACAGAAGATCAAAGAGTGATAGCGCCACCTCAGAGTGACGTAGTACTTCCACAGTGAGTGAGGTTATTATATCTCTATCTGGGGGGGGGGGGGGGGGGGCACGAACTAAATCCGTGGCTAGTACGGATTTTGACAGCTGTTAAGTATTCGACTAAACTGTCAGATTTATCCATACATTTCACACCAGCGCATCTAACGGTAACTATCAAATCGATTTCGTTAACTATCAATATCCGTAATAGGTGTTGAGTCAAGTGCTGACAGCTGAGGAACTGACTTTATTTTTTTTATAATTCATGCACATAATAGTACGTAGGCGGGCTTAATGCTTGAGGCATTTTCTACCCTATTCCGTTCTCTCACCCTATCTTATGATGATGAGACCTTGGTAGGTGCAAACCAAGTAAATCGATATAATATTAAAATGTAATCAAGGAGAAATCAATAAATATAACGTATAACACAAGTAGGTACAACAAACATAAAAATAAAACAATGTTTAATGGTATATTCAAATCTTAATTAATATTAATTATTGTCTTTCGTACTCAATATAAACTAGCACTTGATCGCGATGCTCCGTAATTGTAAGTATGTATAATTCGTATTAACAAACCAAGGATGAGTATGAGGTTACCTTGTTAGAATCATCGCAGCAACTACCAAAAGAAAATAAAAAAAACAGAAAGAAGTCTAAAGCAAAATAAATCAATTGAATTCGCTTGAAGAACTCAAGAAATAACAGCTAATTCTATTTGCGTCAACCGCTTTGCGCTGCACTCCCACGTAAAATCGCCATTTCGCCCAGGATTATGGTGGGCGGCCATCGTACAAGATAATATGCAATTTAACTTTTATAATCACTGGGCCTTTAAAATATACCTAAAGCGTGTTAAAGAGCATGACCCTGGTAGACAGGTACTATGCAATTTAAAATTGTACGTATTGACCCCGTTCAAAAGTAGGTATAAAAACCATCAATAACCATAATTCAATATAATATTTATAATGTTTAATGAATGTCGATTATAATTGTTTGTACCTATTCAAAATTATTGTTCAATATTTATACATCAAATACGGTGCTAAGATTCTAGAAAATAGTGTTAATTACTCCATTAATTATTACTTAATTGCAATGATCTCAAAATGCATTGTTAGTCTATAGGTCTACTATCGATCCGTACCGAAAAATCTAGACTTCTCAATAGAAAGTTGTTCCCTCAAATTCTGCTAGTACTTAGGTATGTACCTACCTACAGCTCGCTCTCGGTTCACTGCCCCGCCTATTGTTCGTTTATTCTCGAACTAGTTCCGCTATCGTGTGAGCTCGCGAAAACACTTGACTAAGTAGGTACTTACGAGTACCTTCGCGAAGCTTCCACCCCCTCTATTAATTTGGCTATATATGCCGACGCATAGTGGCATCCAGACCAGACAGTTTGTGTACAAGCGACAGTGAAAACATCTCAAGGAAGCGATCCAAGAGAATTGTACCGGTGACCTTTGCGACGACTTTGGACTACTGAGACGTACCGTGTGACTCGGACTACTGTGCCTTGTGTGTATGTATAGTATTACAGTGTGAGTGCATGCGGAATAAAATCTTCTTTTACGTTAATCGGCATTTAATTACCCACCCGCACGTAAAAATATTGTAACACCTATGCATATACTTACCACATTTCTTACAAATAAATATTATTTCTATTTCAGTAAATATTTTAATGAACCACCAATAGATACATAGCTCACAGTTTTTTAAACATCAAGGCCTTTTTTTTTTGACGCTGGTGACATCTTCGAAACATCCCCGGGAGCTGTGGGGCTCGACCGGGGTATGTGGGATTCTTACCCACTAAAACCCCCGCGGCTGTCGCATTGGCACATGAGAGGGGGGACCCCAGGGCTCTCCGGTGGGATCTGCACCAGGGGCCCCTCAGTGCCTTGCCTTTAAGCCCGCCGCCGGGGGGCGCATTGTAGCCCCCCGGGAACCTGACACGGTGCTCACGGGGACGGGGGTCGCAACCCCGCCGCCGTCCTCCTCGGAGTCGCCGCCGTACTCCATGGACGCTCAAAGGGCCCACACCCCGAGCGTCCAGCGACTCCGAAGGAAACATCAAGGCCTGAGTCAACTGTTTTGATTGACCATAACTTGTTAGATTATAATGTATCCAAAATACATGGACCAAGGTAGTACCAAACACGTCACTTATGTTACATTTGCTTTCATAGCAACCAAGCAAGAAGCCTTGTTGTTTAAACAATATGTCGACTATTATTCTATTTACATCTAAAACATGCCAGACAAACTGTGACATCAAACTTATAACTTTACTTACTTTGCATCGGAGGTCAAAAACAGAAAATTTTGGACCAAATAACCGTGGAAATAGGTGGCGAATTAGTCCTTATGAAAATTAATTGTTTGGTTCAAGCGATACACTAATCATTCGTTGTATCTAGGTATTCTGTTTAGTGTTGTCTTTAGTATATATTTGACTCACATTTGTTAAGTGAGTCCGTCCTGATGGTAAGCAGTCACGTAGAGTTGAAGGACGCCACGGTTTCGCCAGCTTGGAGCTGTATATAATCATCTGTATAGGATAGACAGACGATCCAACCTACGTCTTGCAAAAGCGTCTCAGTTCAGCTATTGCTACACGTATTTGTGTAGTATTGATTCTTTATCACTTTCACAGAATCGCCAATTATTATGGTACTTAGCCTCACCCTAGTTCTCGTTAGTACCAAAATGTCCAATGGCTGTGTTAATAGGTGCCTAATTTTAGTTACTTAACTCTTTTGTTGGAAATATATTGGGAGTGGTTCAGGTACCAGTTGGTGATAATATGTTCCATACTGAATCCCTAAAAATAGTTCTGGGCTAGTATTTTTCAAAACCGGTCTCGCAACTGCGTTTGCCTTCTCATTACCCTCGACGCCTTCGTGTAAAGGTCCAGCCTAGGCTGATATTATTGAGTACCATTCCTAGAATGATCAAACGAGTAATATCTTCTTTTTTAATGCTTACTAATTCAATTGTAATTACATATAATCGAATTTGACGAAAATATATGTCGCTCAACAAAAAATATGTTGTTATAAGACCTTACTCATACTCTAATACATATTCCAGAATAGTTCTATAGAATTCTTTTATTTGTATTATATTTATTTATTTAAACTTCATGTACAAAAGTAGGCGGACTTTGCCTTTAGGCATTCTCTACCAGTCAACCTTTGGGTTCGTGAGAAACGTACACAAGAGGTACAGAATAGCGGCCACGATATATCTAGACTAACAAACAAATTGATCATACATCAAACAATACACTATATAAGAAGAAATGAAAATATATGTACATAATCAATCTATAAATTAATAAATTAATGTTGTAATATTATGTATGTTTCCGCAGAACAACTAGAAATAAAAATATGAGGGTCTAATTTAAATGATATTTCCAACAGTTGTATAATTCCAAGAATGCTTTTGTACAATACGTATTCACTGAGCCAGATATTTTTAAACAGCAGTATTTGAAGCGGTTGTGTTTCAATACTTTACTTGTATTTTATTTTCAATATAGATTTTGTTTGTAAATAAAACTAGAATTGAATAAAAGCATTTAATTTTATAAAAGCTTCTTGATTATATTATAGAAGTAACGACGCATAAGTTCTAAAGCCAATTGTAAAAGGGATATGAAATTTAGTCTTAAGTATTTATATACGGTCGTATCTAAGGTCGCACATAAACATTTTTTTTCTGGAGATTTTTTAGACCTTTCCTGACGTTTAACCAACTGATAGTTTACCGCATCGTAATCAAAACTGGCTATGAGCGTCTCTGGCGCCAGTCAAAAAGGTAAAAATTATAATAGCTGGTTACTGATTATTACATAACAGTTCATCTCGGGAGTGCAGCTTTTCTAGTTTTTGTCAATAAAGTCTATTTCGATTGTTTATAAATACAGGACAGATACACTTTCAAAGCTCTGTAATGTAGTAAGATAAGTCATAATGCGATGGAACAGAACAGAGAATTCGCTTGCATTTTCATTGCTTATTTCCAGTGTGTTGTGTCTTATGATATACTAGCAGTACCCGCGGCTTTGCCCGCAGCCTGTATTTTTGATGAGCTCAAGCAATGTTAACGTCATTGCCAAGCAAGCAAATGGTACACCGTAAGGCGCTCGTTTAAACCTCACCTTGGGGTGAGCCAAGGCCTTGGCTTGATTCAACTTAAGCCATTCCTTTTTTTAACGTGGAGAAATCCCAAGGGTTGCCCATACCATCACGGGAGTGACAGTGTGGGTTCAGTATGACTCCTACTGACTCAAACCCTTCGTGTCCAAATTCCGCTATGTTGATGGGCACCGGAAACGTGTCTATCTGTATACAATTTCGAGTCCCACCAGCGGCTGGCCAGCCCATCATCTTCCGTGGGTGTAAGTAAAGCCCACGGACCTGCCTGTCGCTATAAAAGGCCCGCAGAATCTCATCAGGTGGCATGCCGGAATTCTTTAGCACGCCATATTAGCGAGAGTGTAATATAGTGGTGCACAGGCAGCAGTTCCCCCTCGTTCCTGCTTTCTGCACATTCTTGATACGGGGGCATAAGGTTGGCTTTGGTCCGCCTTTTGCCCTTCAGAGTCGCGGAACGTTCGGGGTGTGGGCCCCAGGACGTCTATTGAGTACGGCGGCGACTCCGAGGCGGAAGGCGGCGGGGTTGCGTCCCTCGTCCTCCTGAGCACCGTGACAGGTTCTCGGGGGCTACAATGCGACCCCGGCGGCGGGCTGGTGCAAGGCAAGGCACTGAGGGGTTACCCTGGAGCAGATCACACCGGAGAGCCCTGGGGCCCCTCTCATGTACCGATGCGACAACAGCGGGGGTTTTAGTGGGTAAGAATCCCATATACACCGGTCGAGCCCTACAGCTTCCGCGAACCTTTTGAAAGTTTACCCGCGTCAAAAAATAAAATGGTCCACCTTCTGCGCCCGGGCCTCTTGCTATGTTCCGAATCCGCTCTGTTACATGAAGTTCGAGCTGCCTTTTTTCCTTCAAAACCTCAAACCTTTAAAGGTCCCTGAGATACTGTGGGGGATCCATCGATGAGATTTGTACAAGGTGCCCCTCAGTACCTTGCCTTTGAGCTTGCTACCGGGGAGCATATTACCCCCGGGTACCTGTCAAAGTGTTCACGGGGACGGGATTCGCAACCTCGCCGCCGTCCTCCGAGTCACCGCCGCCGTACTCGATGAACGTCTAAGGTCCACATCCCAAACATCCAGCGACCCCTAAGAGTAACTGGAGCCATTCGACCCAGTTCGACCGACATGCAGCCTTCAGTGTCTGTCCCTGCTACTTTTTGATTTGAGAACCATACGCTTACAGAAAAATTGGCATGTTCGTAGCCAGTTATTATCACTGTTCGCAAACGATCAGTTGGTTAAGAAACGTCATTCCTTAGATGGGTGACCGTTAAGGTATCATTTGAACTGAGCATTTTCATGGTTCGGCGGGTACCTAAGTAAAAAGTCAGTCCAAGTTGTCAGCTAGACAGCAGTCGATAAGCCAGGTCAGATGCCTAAGGGTAGCTTAAACTTTTAATTAAACTTTGCGCTTGACTCGTGTGTGTCATTTGAAAGGTGAATTAATAAATTGGGATGCTGACCTCTTAAAACACTACAGACTTTTGAAATTTCCAAATGTTCTTGTATACGTTAGCGAAACGTATAACTCATGCTTTTGGGCTCCTCTCTCTTTTTTCATGGTCAGTGAAGTTAATAAGTAACATACCTATGTATGTAGATAAAAACCCACTCCTAACTTTCTCGACCACTTCTCTTCTTCAACTTTGACTAAAGTTAGCCATCCGAACGACGATACTTGGATTCATCATATGATGTCCACGGTAAAGAGTCTAATACTGTGCACATCAGATGACTACTGCCTATGTCTATACTATAGACATTGGCAGTAGGTATATAATCTGCAACGTATTCTGTTTAGACTGAGTATAACGCAGAGGGCCTTAGACCATTTGAACTGGACACGTCATTGTCACGTTCTTATAACAGATAGAACCCCAGTAGCGTCGACTGACACGCGTATGGCGATAATAATGCAGTGCTGCGGCACTATGGTGCTCACGTTGACAGGGAAAACTATGAACTGAAGTGCGCGGAAAGAGCCTCTTCAAATGGCAAAATATTATATTCAGTTTAACGGGCGCAACCTGGCCAACAATCTAAGATATTTTGGTGATTGACCATTCCTTTCACTAAGACATGCAATTGACCGTGGCGCTTTCGATCATAACTGAGTTAAGCTTCACACTCGCCACTGTTACCAAGGAATCGATAAGTAGGTACACAGTGTGTACCGCTTAGCAAAACAGAAGGTGCTTTTGTCCTTGTGAGGAGATGTTACAGGCGCAAGCTTCACTGTAGCGTTCCCAATCGCTTATAACTTACAATTTCCTTACTTGGTTACTTACTTTCTTTAAATCGAGATGCAGCAGTGGGAACTCATATTTTATAATGTAACTGAGACTATTCAAAAAATGAACATTTTAATTTATTTTATTAAAAATTTAAAGCAATACCTATCGATTTAAGTTGTAGAAGTACCTCGTAATGTACCGATATGTCGTAATAGTACTATGAAAAGTAAAATAAAAAGGAAAAAAAAAAAGAAGAGTTCATCCGGGATCGAACCCGGAAACACAATAATGTCGGAAGACCGTTCAACCGCTACGCTGTATCAGCCGTTAGCATACATCTCGAAATTCCCTTCCTTACGTAGCATTATAGATAGTTACTGCTTAGCTCCTTATGTTAATATAGCGTAATGATTTTAATTTTGGAGTTTAAATCCACAATTATTCTGTTATATTGTAACATTACTCTAGTTTTTTTACAATTTCGCGGAAAAGTTAAGATGAAGAAGTGCTTATTACAATATTGCTCATTCCCTGTAACAAATAGCTTGATATTACTTATATTTAAGTCTGATCAGGTCTATAGTAAACATGTCCGTTAAATATCAACTAAATCTGTTGAACAGTATGTGCACAAATCTTCAACACAAAATAATTTCACGGCAAATTTTAGTAGAAAAAGTACATATTTCGACACTGCTCATTCCCCGTAACAAATAGCGAGATAATTTATATCCTATAATTTTTCTAAGTTATCAATAAATATTTTTGCCAAATAGCAACTAAATCTGTTCAGCGGTTTTGACGTCAAGTCTACACAAAGCCACAGACATACAGACAGACAAAAATTCTAAAAATCATATATTCGGAATCAGTATCGTTCCTAGAACACGTAGCAATAAAAAATTTCAAAAAATATTTAATGTACAGTTTTTACTTTTCTACGATTTTATTATATGTATAGATTACTACGATATACTCGTATATTACTGGGGATCACCTTTTTTATTCTCCAGAAAAGAGCTGTAGGAGCCAGATTGTAAATGGCTCTCCCATTTACAATCTGGCTCCTACTGATTCACTTAGAGAAAAATTTTCAAAGAGATATTCTAACGGTTGTTTCCCAATTGATATTTGGAAATTTTAGTTTTTCTTCCCGAAAAATATTAGATCTTTTAAAAAGTATAGTGCCATTTATGGTGTTAATACCCGGAACAAACACAATCTGGTTTTACATTCCACGCGTCTTTACAGAACAGGCAAATTTTTTATGGGCCAAAGTATACGCTTCTACAACAAACTGCGACAGGATATCCGAGATCTTCCACTGCATAAATTTAAACCTTTGATAAAAAACTGGTTGTCGAAAAAGGCTAATTATAAAATCTCGGATTACCTAGAGGACAAAGCCGCGAGGGCTTAAACTGCTCAACTCATGCAAGCTTAGAATTTTAAGGCTTATAGTTTGTAACACCATATAAACTGGTGGGTTACTGATGCACAAAATAATACTGATGGCTGTTGCACAAGTCAATTAATTGATAACATAAATAGTATGTTAGAGTACTTTGTGTCTTGAGGAGGTACTGTTTAACAGTAGAAGTTAAATGTGAGCCTCGAAAAGTCTTTGCTTGTGGCTTCGTGTGATGGGCCACCTCCTTCCCTCTAATATGGTTGAGGGGAGTGATGGCTGCTGCTCGAGTCAACTCGTGCGCGGATGCTTCTTGGGGGACTGGTCTGGCTACTATCCCTTTTGGCTTTTTAGTTTGTTGTATTTTCGTCGTATTGTTTTTCTCTCTCTTATTTATCTTTTGAACGGCATGACACACGTCGCTGATGCTGATCTAATTGTAACAAGACAAACACTGTTTAAAAAAAAACTGAAAAAATGACAAGGCCGCTGAGTTTCTTGCCGGATCTTCTCAGTTGAGGCCGCGTTGTAATCCGGCGGCAGCTTTTAAAAAAAATTACGTTCAAAAGAGCTAGCGTTAAGCCTATTTAGATGATTATGAATTTGAATTTACATGCCCATCGCACGAATGGGTCATCTTACTTTTCAGACATTGAGATTATTGTCAAAATCCCTGTACAATAATAATGGCAGCGTGACAGCTCCCGTGACACTTTTCCTGTAATAAATATGCCAGTAAATATAGGACTATCTTATTATTTTTTCATTTATGTTACTCATTTTTATGGTACTTACAGTAAAAAACTTAAAGACGACGGAAAAAATATGTATGTGCCTTTGTAATGAGTACAAACGCGATGTTACCAACGGTTTATTTGTGTGGATTTGTCGATTGCTCGCGCACAATATTTAGATGATTCTATCTGATAGAAGTAGATAGGCACTGATTTATTCATAAATTATTCGTATTTCAGACGATAACTTACAGCTCCGTTAGTCGTCTTTGGGGCGTTTTAAATGATAAATATTTAAAGTGGCTAAAGTTATCAGGTCAGCACGGCTAGACAAGTGGCACAAACGCTAATAGAATAGAATACTGAATGTATGGGAATGACATAAACATACGATAAGTAATTTGATCTAACGAATAGAATAGAAAATTGGTAGCCAAATGTCATTCTAATCTATTCGATGAAACGAAACGTCGGAATAGTACATTAATTCCCATCGAAACCGTAGCCAAGTGGCAGGTTTGACATTCTACTTCGAATCAAAGCGTACGAAACGAAGCGATCGCCAAACACTTGTAGATAACGCTACAAAATGGCGCATATTTGACCTATTATTAGATATATTACGGAGATATTTTTTTTTGTAGGTGCTATGTACGCTAAGCTTCTTAGCTACAGGGTCCTATCAGAGGATTGTGGGTGTCACGCAACATTTGCCGCTAATGATTGTCGATATGGAATAGATACAAAGCGTTTGCCACTTGTCTAGCCCTGCAATGCCCAAGTGACAGATACTTGGATGACATTTAAGAACGAAACCATAGACTATATTTGTTATTTTTCGTAGCGATCGAATAGAATAAGCGTTCGATAACTCCTAGTACATTTGGCTACCAAACGAAGAACGATATCGCTAAAGCGTTTATGATTGTCGATATGGAATAGATACAAAGCGTTTGCCACTTGTCTAGCCCTGCTGGTATTTTAATCGTTTCTGGTTTAAATTACATTCCTGGTAATACCAAAGTAAAATATAAACAATCTTTGAACTACGAAAGTAAATTCCTCCATCGCTACTGCTTTTTTCAAAAAAAAATTATTTGGCAACTGGTTGCGTAACATAAAAGTAATTTCTTTGTTGGCAACCAGTTGCGAAACTTGGTTACCAAAACGGCCGAAATGATATAATTTGTAGAAAAAATTTTAGAGTTGTGCAGGACGGGCGGACCCGAATGTACGAGCCACTGACGTCCTGTGTGTCGGTAGCTATCGCTGGTACGGTATGAACCCGCCGAAGAGTGTTGACGCTGTTGGTTACAATGTAGGTTGGTTACAAGGTGTCCGTGAAATAAGAACTCCCAATTTGATAGCAAGCTTGATAGTGGCTCCAACGGTGGCGCTCTTCGTACTGAATATTCTTTTCTTCTATTTATATCTTGCTTTTAGTTCCCGCGTCGACCGCTTGCTTGTTCACCGACAGTGGCGCTTTTTTTTTTTTTTTTTTTTTGGGAATGATAGACGCTGTTAACCGCAGATGGCTATTGCAGCTTCACCGGACAATAGGAGGCGAGCGCTTGAAGCGCTCTAGCCTTTACGGCAGAAGTAGCGACGAGCACAAGGGCACCTCAGGGAGGCACGGCCTCGGCTTGGGCTGTCGCTTAAGAGAGGGCTGAGTTTACCACCGGTTCACAACGCGCCCCCACTGAGAAGAACCGGCAAGAAACTCAGTGGGGTGATGCACGTCGTTGCGGTCGCATACGTACGACCCTTCGGCCTCGCCGGCGAGACCGGTGTCTGATAGCTAGTGTAGCATACGGTTGTCGGGGAGGGGTCGGCGCATCCCGGTCCAATAGGACCGTCATGGGGTCAGGAGGGTCGAGCAGTACGTGCCGTGGTCTGCGGCGCGAGTCAGAAGGACTAGCGGCGTAATCGGCGGCGGCGCGGATTAAACTGTTCGCGTGACGGGACGCGGATTCAAAGTAGCGTTTCGACGCTTCTTTGAGGAACTTACGAAGGGGATCTAATTTGAAATCGGAATGCAGATCTACGTTCCGCATGTACCACGGGGCACCGACGGCGCGACGGAGGAAACGATTCTGGATAACCTGGAGGCTATCTATATGGGTGCGGGCGGCGTGCGCGAAAACTACACTCGCGTAAGTCATGATAGGGCGAATGCAAGCTTTGTATAATGTCAACTTATTTCTAAGCGACATTTTACTCCGCTTGCAGAGAAGGGGATACAGGCGACCTAATACGAAAGCCGCTCGTTTGCGGACGGACCTAATGTGCGGGCCGAAAGTCATGCGGGAGTCCAAGGTGACTCCGAGGTACTTAACCTTCCTAGTCCAAGGGATAGGGCGATTGAATAGGGATATTGGGACTAGTCGTCTGTTGGGCCGAAGGCTCCGCGCGGAGAACATATTGGCGGGTCCCCGGGAGAAGACCACCGCGGCACTCTTCTCCGGGTTCACCTCTATGCGCCACGTACGGAACCATTGACCCAGGGCGTCGACTGCGGCTTGAAGAGCACGCGTCAAAAAGGACATGTTCCTATGGGAATAATAGAGAGCGGTATCATCCGCGTAAAGGGCGAGTTGGACTCTGCTCGAACGAGGAATGTCGTTCGTGAACAGGCTGAACAAGAGGGGAGAGAGCACGGAGCCCTGAGGGACTCCGGCCTGTATAGGATGGGGTGAAGAAAACGTACCTTCGACCCGGTATCGAAAGGTACGATTCGAGAGAAAGTCTCGTATGATGAGTACGAGCCTATCGGGGACTCCTAACTGGAAGAGCTTGTATATCAAGCCGTTGTGCCAGACCTTGTCGAAGGCCTTGGCAACATCGAAGAATAGGGCGCCTGTGTAGACGGGCTTGGGCTGGTTGAGCCCGGTCAGGATGTGCTCCGTGAGGCGGTGCACCTGGTGGACGCAAGAGTGTCTGGTTCGAAAGCCAAACTGCTCGTCAATAAGGATATTATTAGAACTGACAAAGTCTTTGAGTCTCGCTAATAGCAAGCGCTCATAGAGTTTGCCGAGAGACTTGAGAAGACTGATAGGCCGGTAGCTCGCAGGGCTGCTGCGAGGCTTACCCGGCTTAGGGATACCTACTACATCCGCGTCTTTCCATTCGGCAGGAAAGACGCAGTGGGACATGGCTGCGTTGAAGATAGTCACTAAAAGACATATCAGATGGACAGGGAGAACCTTGAGAACGCGATTGGAGATGCCGTCGGAGCCCGGTGCTTTCTTCGGCTTAAGGCCTTTGATCAGGTCTTCCACCTCGGTTTGCGTGACCGGGGAGAGGGATTCGGTGGGAGGGAGTGAGGACCTGCGCTCTACTTCCCTATCCACAAGATCGAGGTGCGCCGGATCGACGGGAGCGGAGCTGGGTGTGCACTGACTCTCTAGAGAGTCAGCGAGAACCTCAGCCTTCTCGTCGTCCTCGAACGCGGGTGGGTCGCCTGAAGGGCGGGTCAAGGGGGGCATGGTAGCTACGGTGTCGGTTTTGAGGGATCTCGCGAGCCGCCAGTAAGCCTGGTGTGACGGCGAGATCTCCTCTAGAAACCCTCCCCATCGAGCCTCCCTGAGTTCCGCGATGCTGCGCTTCACGTCCCTCTGCAAAGCACGCATGCGGACCCGATTGGCATCGGTGGGGTAGGAGTCGTACGCGCGAATAGCCGCGTTTTTAGCGCGGACTAATTCCCTAATGTCATCGGGCAGCTTGAAGCGCACAGCGTAAAAGTTGTCCGCTTCAACCTGCCGGGAGGACTGGCTGATGGCCGATTTGAGATGATCGGTGAAAGCGCCGATCGCTTGGTCGGTGTCCTGAGGGGACGAGATTTGCGCCGGGAAGCGGGCAAGATTCGGAGAGTCGGCATCGGCTAAACAGGTGTTTAGCTGATGCCAGTCCAGAACGGTCCTAGTGACCGGCTGGGAAATGGGTGGCGGACCTAGTTCCATTAGGACCGGTCGGTGGTCAGAATCTAGCTCATGGAGAACCTCTAAGGAGCGCAACCGGAGGGTCACGCCCTTCAGGAGGGCCATGTCTAAGATATCGGGGCGGTGATTGACATTATTGGGATAATGGGTCGGGCGCATAGGTGCGATGACGTCAAAGTCGAGAACGTCGACCAAGCCGTCGAGGCACCTGCCGTTGCCGGTGGTGACGTTACAATTCCACCTGACATGCTTGCAGTTGAAGTCGCCGGCCAGAATGACCGCGTTGTCCAGGTCAAGGAGTGACTCGATATCACTCCTGAGGGGCCGCTTATCAGGTGGAAGATAGATAGAGGCGATAGTGACAGCCGAATGGCCGGTAAGAGAGAGGCGGCAAACCGAGGCCTCTATATTAGTGAGCGCAGGGGGATCGATAGGGATGCAGTGCAGGGCCCTTCTGTAATAGATGGCAGTGCCACCTCCGAGGGAGGTGTCACGGTCATTTCGCACAAGATGGTAGTTGGCGATATTCGGACTCCTATGAGAGGGTTTCAGGAGGGTCTCCTGCACCAGCAAGACATCAACTTGGTGACTTCGCAGGAAGTCAGCAACCTGATCTCTTTGTCGGGAGAGGCCATGCGCATTGAAAAATGCGAGGGAAAGGGAATGGGGTTTTTGTCTACTCTGGTGTAAATCCATTTACGGGCCTACATTTGAGTTTACGGGGGACAGGGCGTAGTACACGTCCTCGAATTCGGCGATAGCTTGTACTCTATCGCAGGGGTTCTGTGCGCACCGAAGGCGGCTCGCGAAAAGGCGGATTCTATCGATGTTAATACCATCGATAGAGCGTCGGACCAATTCGAAGTCCGAAGCGAGGCTGGACGCGTGCGCTGAAGGCGCAGGCGCGGCCGGTTGCTTGGCGGGGACGCTCGTTGCTTTAGGAGCAGCGGCGGGGCGGACGTATGGCAGTGTCTTATCCCACGCGTTCGGTGGACGCACTGCGGGCTGGGATGCTGAGAACGGTCGCGGCGCAGAGGGCGCGGGGACGCGGGGGGCCGGAAGCGGCTGCGTAAGAGGCGCTGAGGGCGCCGGGGCCTGAGGCGCTGAAGGCGCGGGCGGGTAGGACTCCAAGGGTGGAGGGGCGGAGGCCCTTGGTGCATAGGGCACCGAGGGGCGGGGGGGAGCGCGGAAATTGTTGCGCCTCGCCACCCGGCGGTTCCTCCTCGGGGCCCTCGGGCAGCCGCGATAGTTCGCGGTGTGCCCGATGGTCCCGCAGAGGACGCATCCGGGAGGCTCGGTCGCCGTCTCCCTATTGCGCTCGCATTGAGACGTCGCGTGGTCTCCTGTGCACTTCACACAGCGAGGCCTCGCGAAACAGTTGCGGGAGGAGTGGCCGTACAACTGGCAGTTGTGACACTGCCCGGGTAGGCCACGTTTGTGGGGGGCTTCTACGGCGAAGCCGGTAAGACCGCAAACAGTCTTCAAATTGAAGATCTGCTTGCCCTCGTCGGAGCGCACGAGATGGACCAGAACCATCTCGTACGGTTGGAGCGGGCGGTTGCCAGGGTGCATACGGTGCACCTCCATCACCGGTAAGGACTGCGACAGAAGGTCGTCTTTAATAAACTCAGTACTGAGTTGGGTAGGGACTCCGCGGATTACGGCGCGGATGATGCGATCCTCGTCGAGAGTGTAGGTATGAAAACCTATCTTCTCGGCTCGGAGAAATTTGGACAGTTCGCGGTGTTGGTCCGCGGTGGACATAATTACCTTAATGCCAAGGGGTGTGTTCATCGCCTTGGTATATGAGATTTTTCGGGCGTAGATCGCCTTACTGACGCGCTCCCACGCAGCCTTGTCTTGAACGACAATGGGCGGGGGCGGGGGGGACTTACGCGGTGGCCGCGTGGGCGGAGGGGTATTGCGGGGCTCGGGGGCCGGAGAAGCCATCGGCGAAAAATACGTCGGTGGCGGGGTCGAGCGGATCGGGGGGGTCACGCGAGGTGGTGACTCTGGGCTTTCCGACTCAGTACATATGTACTTGGTCGGTGGAAGGTCGCGGGACTTGAGCGCGCGTTTCTTCCTGCTGACTAACGTGAAACCGTCAGCAGGCGTGGTGGGACGCGGCGAGTTAATGAGCTCGACCTCCATGTCGGAGCTCGAGGCAGACTCAGAGTCCGTCTCGGGCTCCGCACGGAGGGCGGGCGGCAACGGAGTCGCGGACGCGGCGGGCGCGGTCGACGCGGGGCAGGACGCGGTCGCGGGGATCGCGGACGTGGAGGGCGCGGCTGCTGAAGGCATCGCGGAGGGCGCGGTATGGGACGCGAAGTCGTTGACCATCTCGGGCCAGCGCGCTTTCACGAACTCAAAGAATTCGCGAAAGAACTCCATGCCCGGACGGTCCATACTGCTCGATAGTACGGGGGGAACGCACGACTGGGGGGGACACCCCAGTCGGTGTGTACTGAATGGCTTCCCCCACCGGGTGAAGGTGGGGGAAGGGTGAGTGCCTAACGTGTAGGCCCTAACGTGAGTCTCTCGCCAATCTCAATGTGCGAGAGGTGAGTAGCCCTAGCTGCTCCGGGGCAGAGACAGCAAGCCGACCGGAGCCGACTTGGTGCCAAACAGCACCCGAAGGATAGGATCAGGAAGAGGAGGGTGGGAGGGAGACTAACGTTTAATTTTTATTATCAAAACTGTACATTTTCACTTATTCTACTTAGGCTATTCTAGACACATACATGATACCTATACCGTTAGAAAGTGCGTGTAAGCAGCTTTCTAACGGTGTACATAGGGTTTATCTATCTATTTCTGTTAGGGAACTACAGGCCGATAAATACTGTAATAGGGGCGCGACGACTATGCTTTGGCCGCTTGTCACTTCGAAATAGTACCGATAGGTAGCCTGCGATGTGTACTATCTGTATATCTATGATCTAGACCACCTAGGGTCCTAAGTCATAGCAAAAACCCTAGAAAACATGATATGCGATAGAACAACTGCCTATAACTATGGAAATATGTACATCAGTGCTGTTTAGGCACTTAGACCCACCAAGGCGGACCCAGATCTAGGTCCTGAGTTGGTTCCTAGATTTGGGACCTAGCTGCAAATAGCTATTTGCCGTTCATATATGTGCTTAGCACATCTAGGGCATGTGGGTACTTCTATTATACTATTACCCTACGCTAATTACAAATAGCAAGTACTATGAGACCTAGGCTAGGCTATCTACAACTGATTCAGCTCACCCCTCCTCGGGATAGTGAGCTTATACACAAAACTATATTATAATTTATTAGGAAATTAAATCTAGGCTCTTAACTATCGCAGAGTTATAAAACGCACCCGCGGCGCGCCGCAAACCTTCGCAGCGCGAGCACGGCGGATTCCGCGCTGAGGCTGGCCGCGACTTCGAGGTGCACGGCCCGTGTGGTGAGGCAGGTGAAGAGGGCCACGTATCTCTTCTGGTGTTGACGACCGACGGTGACGGAGAACGGTCCGAAGTAATCCAGACCGGTGAATGTGAACGTTCTCTGGTGATGCGCCAGTCGTGTCTTCGGGTGGTCGCCGGTGGACGGCACTGGAGGTTGTGCTCGTCGTATGCGACATCTCAAGCAACGGTTCACGATGCTTTTCGTGACGGGCCGAAGTCGCACTATCCAATAGTGCTGGCGCACCTCGTTCACGATCATTTCTGTTCCACTGTGGTGTAGATCGCGGTGCGTCCAGTCGATGTAGAGCTGCGTGATGTAGTGATCGCCGTCTAGCACGGGCGGTCTTTTCGTCTCTTCTGTTACATCTTCAGCAGCGGCGATGCGACTTCTGAGCGTGATGATGTCGTCGTTGCGGAGTTCTATCGGCAGCGATCTCAGGCGACTGTCGATGGCGATACTGTTGCCCTTCCGGAGGTCATTGATTTCCCGTCCGAAGGACTCTTCTTGTACTACGCGGATCAGTAGTACTTCTGCTTCCCTTAGGAATTCGGCCGGTAACGTGACGAATCTTCGAGTGGTGACTGTCTTCTGTGGAGGTCTGCAGGTCTTCTGAGTCCTCTTCTGCCGTCTCCAGTCGGGATCTTGTTCCGGATTCTTTCTGGTCCCTTTGTAGCACGTTTTCGCTGTGGTTTTTCGACACAGTGCTATAAATTGAAGCGCTCTTGCCGTGGCCCGCAGTAATCGTTCCCACTTCGAAAATCTGTGCGGATCGGGAACGACTTCTGTGTTTCGGTGCGCTGCGAGCTTCTGTTACTGTCAGAGTCTTCTCTTCTCCCGTTGGTTCGTTGATGACTGTTCTCTCGTTCGGCCAGTGTGACGGATTGCTGTACGGGCTTCGATGCTGTCTGTTTCCGTCGTTGGCGTCCGGTGTTACGTCGCGAGCGGCGACGGCCAGTCCGTCACCTTGCTGTGCTTCTTCACGGTGGCCGGGTGAGCGACGAACGGGTTGTAAGGCCGGGCGCCGCTCCTGTTTTTCGAGAGATGTATCCACGGTCTTTACCGCGTGGACACGCTGTGGTGGTCGCGTTCGGATGTACGTGCCGTGTAGCACCCAGCCCAGTGGAGTGAGCGATGCTACCGGCTGATGTCGCGGGCCTCTTCGCACGTTGCTGGCGAGAAGCAGGTGCCAGTTGTCTTGCCCGATGAGTATTCGTGGCACTGCTCCCTCGTAGGCAAGCTTCTCGCGCAGATCTTCTAAGTGTCCGAAGCCCGCGAGGTCGTCCCGGTTCACGGTATGCGGTGACAGGTGCAGTCCTGGTACGGTGCGCGCGCGTAGGTTGACGCGCTGTCCTTGCGGCCCCGTGAGCGAGACCGCAACGCGACGAGACTCTGGCGTGTCGACGATAATGTCCCCGATGGCTTCCATCTTGAGCGGGTCCAGACGTCCTTCGGCTCCCACTTGCTTGGCGATCTCTTCGTCGATGAGAGACACCGTAGACCCGTCGTCCAGCAGGGCGTACGTCGAGGTCTCTCCCGCCGGTCCGATGACTCGTACCGGAACTATCTTCAGATAGGCTTGAGGCTTCTGCGACATCCATGCGTTGGCGACTGTCTCCCTGGCTTCCTCCGCATTCCTCTCTTCGGTGGACGCTACCAACGCCGCCTTTTCGTGATGGAGAAGGCGGTGGTGCGTCCTCTTGCATCCCTTGATCTCGCACCTTCTGATCTTGCAGTGATGCTTCGCGTATCTTGGCTTCAGACAGCGAAAGCATAGGCTGTGCTTCTTCGCGAGATCCCACCTTCCATCTGAATCGGCTTCCTTGAACTTGGCACAATCTGTAATGGCGTGCCCCTCCTTGTTGCAGACCCTGCACCGCGGCGTCTGCTTCTCTGTTGCGGTGTGCGCTCTGTGCGTCGGCGTCGTCCGTAGACTGGCCCGTGGTTCGGTGATCAGCTCCGGCGGTGCGAAGGCGCTGCAGTAGCGGGCTTGCTCGGTGACGAAGTCGCTGTATCTTGCTAAGTCCGGAACTGAATTATACTTCTCGGTGAACATCTTGTACCACTGGACGCGCAGAGAGTTCGGTAGCTTCTCGGTGAGACACCGCAGTAGCTCGGCATTGATGAGATAATATTCTTTCTTCAACGCGCGAAGTGTGACCACGCTGCTTCTGACCCTGCTTGCAAAGGTGCAGATGTCCTTCGGCGATTCTGTGCAGCGCGGCAAAGTTCGGAGTTTTTCTGTTTCCGCTTGAGCGATGGAGTCCGGACGGCCAAACTGTAGTTCCAATTCCTTCATAATGTCGTCCGGCTTCGCGTGCCCGATGAGTTCCGAGCTAACTGTTTCCAAGGCTCTTCCCTTGAGACTTCTTCTTAGTCTTGCTGTATTTTCAACGTCGTTGAAGTAGCTGCGAGTGGTGTCATATATGGCGCGAAACGATAACCACTCGGTGTGTGCTCCACTAAAGATTGGCAGGTCCATGATGATCTTCGATGCGGCGGCAACCGGCGTGACTGCGTACGTCTCGAACGGTTTGCTTCGGTCGGCGAGCGCGGCGATAGCGGACGTTAGTTCGCTGATGAACGGACGGAGTGCGTCGCCTTCCTTCGGGATCTTCACTGGATCAGCACACTTCTGTTCTTCTGTATCCGGAACCCCAGTCTTCTGTGCGGCGTCGGGATCCGGTCGATGCTCGTGAAGTCTTCTGTCTTGAGCTGGCGCGATGTCCTCCGGGCAGAGCGGCAGTGTCTGAACGGGCTGCGCGGCGTCGGCATCCCTCCCGGCGGTCTCGTCCTCTTCTGGGCGTGGCTGTGACTCTGGTTCCGGTGCTTCTTCCAGCCAGGAACGTACGAATTCTGTCTTGGAGTGACCGTCGTCATCGTAGTCGTCCTCCGATGAGTCCTCTTCAGCCTTCTGTAGCGCTAGCTCGGCTAATTCCAACTTGAGTTTCAGTATTTCTTCACGGGCTTTCAGTATCCTCTTCTGGGATCGATGAGTCCTGTGGGACTTCGGTGGGCCGGTCGGCCTCTTCGATTCTTCGGTCCGGGTTTCTTCTTCCCGGCTTACGGTCGCTGCGTCCGGTCGGTGTGCTTCGTCGGCGGGGCGCAGCGTCGCATCTGAATGTTTCCCCTTCCTCTGGCTCGGCGGCTCTGGTCTCTCTGGAACAGTCCTCGGGGCCGGCGGAGGGGACCGTCGCGGGGTCGCGGGCCGTGGCGGGTCGGTGCTGACGGTCGACGGGGAACGCGGCGGCAGCTCGTGGCGAACGGACGGTTCTTCTCTGGGGGTGCCCCCCCCCCCACCTCAATCATCCACGCCTCGGGAGCCCGTCCTCTTGAACGCGTTATGGGCATCTTGTAAGCCTTCAGTCCAAATTTTCAGCTCTTCAGCCGGTTCTTCTGTAATCCGGCTCGAAGGACCAGCGAATGTGCAGGACGGGCGGACCCGAATGCACGAGCCATTGACGTCCTGTGTGTCTGTAGCTATCGCTGGTACGGTATGAACCCGCCGAAGAGTGTTGACGCTGTTGGTTACAATGTAGGTTGGTTACAAGGTGTCCGTGAAATAAGAACTCCCAATTTGATAGCAAGCTTGATAGTGGCTCCGACGGTGGCGCTCTTCGTACTGAATATTCTTTTCTTCTATTTATATCTTGCTTTTAGTTCCCGCGTCGACCGCTTGCTTGTTCACCGACAGTGCCGCTTTTTTTTTTTTTTTTTTTTTTTTTTGGGAATGATAGACGCTGTTAACCGCAGATGGCTATTGCAGCTTCACCGGACAATAGGAGGCGAGCGCTTGAAGCGCTCTAGCCTTTACGGCCTGCCGACCGACAGTGGCGCCGAATGCGCATTTACTATCCTTGCAGGGAACTTTACCGTAACGAGAGCCCCACCGAGGCAGCCACTAACGTTTAATTTTTATTATCAAAACTGTACATTTTCACTTATTCTACTTAGGCTATTCTAGACACATACATGATACCTATACCGTTAGAAAGTGCGTGTAAGCAGCTTTCTAACGGTGTACATAGGGTTTATCTATCTATTTCTGTTAGGGAACTACAGGCCGATAAATACTGTAATAGGGGCGCGACGACTATGCTTTGGCCGCTTGTCACTTCGAAATAGTACCGATAGGTAGCCTGCGATGTGTACTATCTGTATATCTATGATCTAGACCACCTAGGGGCCTAGGTCATAGCAAAAACCCTAGAAAACATGATATGCGATAGAACAACTGCCTATAACTATGGAAATATGTACATCAGTGCTGTTTAGGCACTTAGACCCACCAAGGCGGACCCAGATCTAGGTCCTGAGTTGGTTCCTAGATTATTTCCTAGATAGAGATTTGGGACCTAGCTGCAAATAGCTATTTGCCGTTCATATATGTGCTTAGCACATCTAGGGCATGTGGGTACTTCTATTATACTATTACCCTACGCTAATTACAAATAGCAAGTACTATGAGACCTAGGCTAGGCTATCTATAACTGATTCAGCTCACCCCTCCCCGGGATAGTGAGCTTATACACAAAACTATAGTATAATTTATTAGGAAATTAAATCTAGGCTGTTAACTATCGCAGAGTTATAAAACTTAACTATATATTACTATAAAACACAACAATCTGTAACACAAACACTATTTTGTCCTTTCGTAGTATTATAGTCGTCCTGAACAAGAGTATTTAACAGTAGGTAAAGCAGTTTCATCAGAAATCGAACTATTTACGAGAAAAACCTTATGTTAGTTTATGACTATAACATTTTTCGTATACCAACATTTCTGACTATTTGTATTATAAATTAAACAGAATGAACCAAAAAATTGGTTGTTATCGTAAAAAAGCATGGGCGGGCCAATAATCAAATTAATAACCATTACGTAAAACATTGCAGTCAAGCAGAATAACTGACTGATGGTTTAAATTAAATAAACAACAATAATTATATATAAATGGTTAAACCAAATAAAACAGTATTACAACGTAACCATTGAATTTCAAAGTTAATTCTTCAATTAATATCTACAAAACCTGCGCGAGTGGACCGGCAATCAGATTATGACTGGTTCGCTGAACTCATACTACCGACCTTATTAACACCAAAATAAGGATCATTCACAGGGCTGAGGTCAGTAAGCAGTTTATGTTAAGCCAGGGAATTGTTATCTAATTGGTATCAAATTACAGTTTAGTTCAGATGAATTATCTGTTAATGTATCAATTACCATATATATTGGTATGAACGGTTAGCATTTTCTTTATTTCTTTACTTTTAGATGAGAATCTATTTTACCGCTATTGTAATGTTTCCACAAAGTAAATGTATACATTTGTATACATTTAGAAGTACTTAAGTACCTATATTTAATTAAATTAATTTCTAACGTCTACAAAAATGTGCAAAGAAAATTCTATTTTTCTGTAGCTAACAATTAATTAAGGAGCTATACTGGAAAATAAAGGAAAAAGTAAATTCTTTTTTTTAGTTACTCTCTTGATCTGCTTTATTTTAAAATATGTAGGTATATAATATGGCATCCACGATTAGTAGGTAGTAGGCCTCATCCAATCTCCTCCAATCTGAACTCATAGCTTCGATGGGCGACCCCATAGTCTATTGTTCGTCCTGGGTCTCCATTCTATGATTCGTCTTGTCTAAAATTCTCTGTCCTGTCTGAGGGCGACAGGAACTTCAACAAAAGCACTTTAAATGTTACTAACATTTATACTGTAGTATTATTATAGCGGTCAATTCCTTTGTAGTTACACTAACAAAGTTTTCTAATCATGGATTTAATTGACTTGGTATTTTGTAACGAACTTTAGTGAAGTGATGAGCAGTACGTCTGCCATTCGTTACCCAAGGCATCATTTATTAAGTATTTCGAGCCCAATTATTTCTTACACACCCACACATACACGCACACATGGGTGTATGTGTGGGTGTGTAAGAACATGCAAAAATACACACAATGTACACATATGCTGCTACTTTGCGGAAGAATATCAGTCACTGTGCATAGCTAAAGTAATGTTTAAGATTAAATAACATTACTTTTGTAACGATGAATTTTTTTGCGCAGATCCGTGGTTGCGTCGATGTAGGTGGTGGACAGCGGACGCATTCAACATGCAGAGGTAAGTAACATTTGAATTTAATTTGATCTTAAATTGTTTACCGTTTACAAAGGCCACCTCAGCTGTGCGCGATTATTAGATCTTATGATCTCTGTTTTGGGAAATAAAATAAATTGTTATTAATTTCACATAGTTATAAATTTTTAAACATTTTTTTCTGTTCTATCGCTTATGCGAATCCGGTCCATTCGGAATGGACATGTCTTTTTGCCCGAATGCCCCATGCGGAGGGTTATGTTTTTCGAGGATATGTATGTGTATGTATGTATGCATGTAAGTATAGACCTATGTATGTATGTCTATTTCTTTGGCACGAGCTACAGCCTCAATGGACTGACTTATATTATGTCGTTAGATTCGTCTTAGTTGTGGGAGGGAATATATCTAAAAAAAAATATTTGGTGGCAGGCAGCCGCCATACTATATTTTTTTTACTTCCAAAGACATTGTTATGGGTATCAAATGAAAGGTTGAAGGAGAGTCTCAATGAGACGAGTTGAAAAATATTTGTGTATGTATATATATTTGTGTACGTTTTATGTATGTATAATGTCGGGCTTTTTGTACTTTTGTAATTTATACTTGTTTTCACAATCTGTATAATAATGTATATCAGTACTTATTTCATTATTGTTTTTCCCAATGGGGTATTTATTGAGCTTTCAAAGTTTTGTTTGCCGTTATGTGATTTAAATAATATGGAAATATGACAAATAACTGCGTTAATGATATTATTCACAGGGGGCTTGTCACTGCCCGTGTTCCTGCCGTAGGTACTGGAATCAGTCAGTATTACACGAGATGATGGCAAGAGGCCTGATGGTATCACTTTAATACCATGGCAACATAGAAAGCCATTAGTGTGGGATCCCTAGGTTCCAGCTATATGTTTGCGCCCTTAGTGGTGGAGACCAAGGAGCCTTCCAACAGTGCGTCTCTTGAGACGTACGGTTTGTTGAAAGAAATTTCATCCAAAGTTATCAATTTCTCAGGGGACCGTCGCGTCGGGCTGGTAGCGTTTTCTGCCAACGTATAAGGTTGGCCATACAAAGAGGTAACGCCCGCCGCCAGTCTTTTAGGTACATTCCCACGGTCCTCCCAGTGCGGCGATAACTTGGAGGAAGGAAATAAATTCTACCGTTACCTTTATTTTGTTCTTACAGTGAGGACGGCTGCTTGCCTGGTACTTTATGAGGCGTCGTTGTGGCTGAGAGTCCATCGTTCATTCCTTTTGTTGTTGACGCAGCCATAATATTCCTTGTCGCGCGATACCACGAGCTTGATCGAGTTGGAACGAGGCAGATTGAGTTAGATCAAGCCCAGGCTACTGTAGGATTCAAACTGGTGCCTAACGGAGCGCCAAGCTAGGCTGACATTGCTTAAAATAAAGGTTTTTGAGTATAACACGAAACCTATATTCTGCGCGCCAAGCCGTGGGTGTAGCTAGTATCAAATAAGCTTTGATGTTCTGGCGCACAAACTCAGTTAGTATATGTGACATCGATGAGGTTTAAAATAATTTTGCTGCGAAGTCGCCTTTACATACACCATATAATATGTTGTCTTTAATGAATTACTGTCATGGTGCTTTTTCCAGTGTCCTGTTATTTTGGCATGGATTTACATAATGATAATAATTTATACATGTAGATACCTGTGTATATGTCATGCCTGAATTATTCAAGCTACGTGACTGCCCGTTCTACTAATAAATCGTTATCCGTAGAAATAATATTAAATTGATCATTGCAATGTATATGCAATGATGAGGGTGATTTTTGTACCAGCTATTATTAAATAGTGCAGTTATTTTAAATTTTAAAAGTTTACGGGCATACCAAATATTCTTATTTAATCCCTTCTCTGATATGCACATCATACAACGACCAAATTTTAAACACAACACACGTTTAGTGTCAGCATTGGGCTTTAAGTGGCGTATATCGCGACGCGTGACTCGCGTGATTTTGATACAGGGAACGCGGCGAGTCGCTAAAACGGAATAAAGCCGGTAATAAAGCCACAAAATCGCTGATGCTAAAACACTGCGCGTTATGCGGCGCAAATCAAACAATTAAAAGTCATCATCATCAACCGAAAGACGTCCACTGCTGAACAAAGGCCTCCCCCTTAGAAGGGAGGGGTTTCTTAATAAAGAGTACTAACATTTAAATTATAAAAAAAAACTAGAATAGCAAATTAATTTCAGTTGATAATTCATTCACACTCCAGAGAGTTTAACATTGGTCAATAAATAACATATTTACATATGTTGTTAATTGATCAGTTCGAATTGTTCCATTGAGTTTAGTTATATCATTATTGTATTTTTATTTATCTACCAAAAACTGTAAGTATTAAGTAAGAGTTAATCTCAGTGCACTTATAGTAGTCTCATATCTACTTATGTATGTATATCATTGCTGTTTTCCGGTGAGAAGGTTAGGTACCTTAGCAGATGACCCTACTTGACTCAATGGACTTAACAACTAGGTATTGTTTCAGTCGCTTAGCACTGTCTATAGGTAGACGTGTCGCTTACCATAACCTTACTATAAGGCGAATAAGCATCACATCAATAAGTCGCATAAAAATCATTCTATCGCTACATTGGCAAGTAAATTAGTTCCCTTGTGAATTTTAACGTTAATTCTCATCGAAAGCTTACATAAACTAATCTAGTTGGTATTTTTTCCAATAGCATTAGTGCCTCACTCCTCTAGCATAAGAGCTAAGACGGTTTTAAGCCAACGTAAGCCAGATACAGATTAGTAAATGCAATACGCTTTTCGTAGAAGTTATAGAATTCATTACGATCTTTTACTAATAGCACATATTCGGAATAGTGCACAACAACACTCACTCAACCGACCCCATAGTGATTGATAAATTTATAAGAAGCACATTGAGTTTAGCTTTAAAGACATATTACACTCGTACGGATGAAGACCTTTGCAGGGAAGTAATCGCAGTTCTGCGCGGCGCGTATTATGACCAAAAAAGCAAAGCCATTGTTTCAAACAGTAGCGATATCTCTCAATGCACCATGATTACGTAGTATAGTAGATTGAGAGCCGTTGACAGTAACATGATAGAAAAATGACCACTTTACTGCGGTACAGTCATACATAAGGATGGCAGTAATATGGGCAATGAATGGAATGTTTATATCTCTTTATAGTTAAATCACTTAGCATTCAAGTTATAGGGAGATGATAAAACTCAATCTCAAACTGCCTTGTCGCATAGATTTGCAGTCCTGTTGACCCTACCCCGACCCAATTTCGACTTAAGCAAAGTTCCTATCGCCCTTTACTTTGTGTCTCTTCATTAGATAATTTTAAGTTGCTAACCTCAATCCTAGTAAAGAAAATTTGATGGGCTATCAATCATGTATATGTAGATGGGCAGAGAGGTTGTTTTTTCATTTCCTGAAGTAATATATAACTAAATGATTAGATTACAAACAATTAATGTTAATTACATTTCTTCAACCTTGTCGGTTTAATCTTTGCCTTATTTAGTAAACTCTCATATATCATAACATAACGTTATGTTATATCAGTTGTTACTATAATTACTGAGTCCTTAAAGGTGGACAGAAATACCTATTTGATGTTTAACTTTCAATTTGTGGCGGCCATATGTAAACTAAATTCTGTGTGTGTGATTTCATTATACGTTTATGAATGGATCGTTTACTGGAAAATGAAGAGTCCTTTTAACAGAATATGTAATCGGTAAAGTCAAAGTAATAATTATTAATTTTGTCGCAGGTCTATACGTCGTCTTCAGGAGGTGGACTGGGGGGCTATCCGGAGGGATGGACATAACATATTTACCAAACTCATACGAACAAGAGACCCCCGTGACTCAGAGCCGAACCAAGACCTCCCCGTGCCTGGAAGACAACGACTATCGGTAAATATCTCCTGTATTTTTACAAATCTAGATCTAATTTGAATATTATGTCTAGCTAGGTACATAAATAATTAAAAAAAACTATATAAATAATTGAAAACGGGTGAAGACGAAAGCCAGAAACGTTATCAGTTTGATTCTGAGCGTTTTATTACAACAATATTATATTTATTTCCAGCTGAATATTGATCAATATCTATGGGTAGCACCACATTTCAATATGTTTTTCTGTCCGAACAAGTCGGGCTAGTGTAGTGAGTAGGAAAGCAAGCAACTAGTCAGTGTGCACGCATTACTACCACTTTTGATAAACACTCGTCATTGAATTACAGTGTGTTATATTAAAATATTGGATTTTATACTGCTAACTACTGCTACTTACTCGTGCGTCTTGCATTAGAACAGCTGCATGTTGGGAAGGAACCGAGACTTTCTCCCAAGATACACATACAAGTTTGTGACAATGTGCTAGGGCTGCACATTCAACTTTAAAACTAAGTTTGCACTCATGAAGACCATTTGAACTTTACACAGATTCGTAAAAAATACACATTGTGAAATAGGTATTCATTAATTCTCTGCAATCGATCTAAATTTACAGCTGCTGCTGTAGAATTTTGCAAATATATTTGAAAAGTCATATCAGTCACATACAATTTTTTTTTCTACGACTATGTGCCATCGCCGTTTAGAAGATAAGCGCCTAAAACTGATTGAGCTTTTCATTATTAGCCATTATTCTTTGAAAATATCTATCTATACAATATTATAATATGTAACTAAAGAATATAATGATAGAGATGTTTAGACATTTCATATTTAAAATTAGCTTCATTATGAAAATGAAGTTATCTACAAGTTTATTCGACTTTCTGTTAATAAGCTTAGTTTTTGCGCTACACCATTTATCTGAAGTTATTTCAGTTATTAAATAAATTTTATTCACTAAGTTATTTATTTCATATAAATTACGTATATTAGTATCGCCTTTATAATGATATCTAATAAACCTTTATATGTATATTAAGAGAATTCGATGAGTAAAAAGGTTTGCCTTGCGTCAGCTGATAGATGAAGGAAGTTTTGGGCGGCGATAAAAATACTCGTATATCGCCTTAAGTCTGCCTTCTCAAGGGATGGGTCTCTTAAATTATTCCGTGTAGCTGCTACTTTCCACGATATGTTTACCAGTCTACCTTCGTGTGAGGAAAATTAACTACATCTTTAATATGACTACTAAGCTTAGTATATGTACCGAAATGTGCGACTATGCTTTTGTATTTGATAAAGCAATTTCTAAAAGAGAGCGCCTACGTTGAGAGCATTTGCGTGTAACGAATATGTAGCTATGGTCCTTCCGTGAGTTAGACGCTATTATCGAGCTTTGCTTGGATCCTCGCCGTGGGCCCACGAAATAAAGCTCCTAGCTATAACCCGTTTTTACCCGGAACAATAAAGCCAACTCGTAAGATTGAATGCCACTGGTAGCCATCACTCCTGTGTTCGTATGAACACAGAGAAAAACAACGTAAAGAATAACATATATACATACAACAACAGTGACAAATGCTTACTGCTGCAAGTAAGAAGAAAAATGATGAAAAGCTTCCTTATCTATACATATAATAAAATCGTAGAAAAGTAAAAACTGTACATTAAATATTTTTTGAAATTTTTTATTGCTACGTGTTCTAGGAACGATACTGATTCCGAATATATGATTTTTAGAATTTTTGTCTGTCTGTATGTCTGTGGCTTTGTGTAGACTTGACGTCAAAACCGCTGAACAGATTTAGTTGCTATTTGGCAAAAATATTTATTGATAACTTAGAAAAATTATAGGATATAAATTATCTCGCTATTTGTTACGGGGAATGAGCAGTGTCGAAATATGTACTTTTTCTACTAAAATTTGCCGTGAAATTATTTTGTGTTGAAGATTTGTGCACATACTGTTCAACAGATTTAGTTGATATTTAACGGACATGTTTACTATAGACCTGATCAGACTTAAATATAAGTAATATCAAGCTATTTGTTACAGGGAATGAGCAATATTGTAATAAGCACTTCTTCATCTTAACTTTTCCGCGAAATTGTAAAAAAACTAGAGTAATGTTACAATATAACAGAATAATTGTGGATTTAAACTCCAAAATTAAAATCATTACGCTATATTAACATAAGGAGCTAAGCAGTAACTATCTATAATGCTACGTAAGGAAGGGAATTTCGAGATGTATGCTAACGGCTGATACAGCGTAGCGGTTGAACGGTCTTCCGACATTATTGTGTTTCCGGGTTCGATCCCGGATGAACTCTTCTTTTTTTTTTCCTTTTTATTTTACTTTTCATAGTACTATTACGACATATCGGTACATTACGAGGTACTTCTACAACTTAAATCGATAGGTATTGCTTTAAATTTTTAATAAAATAAATTAAAATGTTCATTTTTTGAATAGTCTCAGTTACATTATAAAATATGAGTTCCCACTGCTGCATCTCGATTTAAAGAAAGTAAGTAACCAAGTAAGGAAATTGTAAGTTATAAGCGATTGGGAACGCTACAGTGAAGCTTGCGCCTGTAACATCTCCTCACAAGGACAAAAGCACCTTCTGTTTTGCTAAGCGGTACACACTGTGTACCTACTTATCGATTCCTTGGTAACAGTGGCGAGTGTGAAGCTTAACTCAGTTATGATCGAAAGCGCCACGGTCAATTGCATGTCTTAGTGAAAGGAATGGTCAATCACCAAAATATCTTAGATTGTTGGCCAGGTTGCGCCCGTTAAACTGAATATAATATTTTGCCATTTGAAGAGGCTCTTTCCGCGCACTTCAGTTCATAGTTTTCCCTGTCAACGTGAGCACCATAGTGCCGCAGCACTGCATTATTATCGCCATACGCGTGTCAGTCGACGCTACTGGGGTTCTATCTGTTATAAGAACGTGACAATGACGTGTCCAGTTCAAATGGTCTAAGGCCCTCTGCGTTATACTCAGTCTAAACAGAATACGTTGCAGATTATATACCTACTGCCAATGTCTATAGTATAGACATAGGCAGTAGTCATCTGATGTGCACAGTATTAGACTCTTTACCGTGGACATCATATGATGAATCCAAGTATCGTCGTTCGGATGGCTAACTTTAGTCAAAGTTGAAGAAGAGAAGTGGTCGAGAAAGTTAGGAGTGGGTTTTTATCTACATACATAGGTATGTTACTTATTAACTTCACTGACCATGAAAAAAGAGAGAGGAGCCCAAAAGCATGAGTTATACGTTTCGCTAACGTATACAAGAACATTTGGAAATTTCAAAAGTCTGTAGTGTTTTAAGAGGTCAGCATCCCAATTTATTAATTCACCTTTCAAATGACACACACGAGTCAAGCGCAAAGTTTAATTAAAAGTTTAAGCTACCCTTAGGCATCTGACCTGGCTTATCGACTGCTGTCTAGCTGACAACTTGGACTGACTTTTTACTTAGGTACCCGCCGAACCATGAAAATGCTCAGTTCAAATGATACCTTAACGGTCACCCATCTAAGGAATGACGTTTCTTAACCAACTGATCGTTTGCGAACAGTGATAATAACTGGCTACGAACATGCCAATTTTTCTGTAAGCGTATGGTTCTCAAATCAAAAAGTAGCAGGGACAGACACTGAAGGCTGCATGTCGGTCGAACTGGGTCGAATGGCTCCAGTTACTCTTAGGGGTCGCTGGATGTTTGGGATGTGGACCTTAGACGTTCATCGAGTACGGCGGCGGTGACTCGGAGGACGGCGGCGAGGTTGCGAATCCCGTCCCCGTGAACACTTTGACAGGTACCCGGGGGTAATATGCTCCCCGGTAGCAAGCTCAAAGGCAAGGTACTGAGGGGCACCTTGTACAAATCTCATCGATGGATCCCCCACAGTATCTCAGGGACCTTTAAAGGTTTGAGGTTTTGAAGGAAAAAAGGCAGCTCGAACTTCATGTAACAGAGCGGATTCGGAACATAGCAAGAGGCCCGGGCGCAGAAGGTGGACCATTTTATTTTTTGACGCGGGTAAACTTTCAAAAGGTTCGCGGAAGCTGTAGGGCTCGACCGGTGTATATGGGATTCTTACCCACTAAAACCCCCGCTGTTGTCGCATCGGTACATGAGAGGGGCCCCAGGGCTCTCCGGTGTGATCTGCTCCAGGGTAACCCCTCAGTGCCTTGCCTTGCACCAGCCCGCCGCCGGGGTCGCATTGTAGCCCCCGAGAACCTGTCACGGTGCTCAGGAGGACGAGGGACGCAACCCCGCCGCCTTCCGCCTCGGAGTCGCCGCCGTACTCAATAGACGTCCTGGGGCCCACACCCCGAACGTTCCGCGACTCTGAAGGGCAAAAGGCGGACCAAAGCCAACCTTATGCCCCCGTATCAAGAATGTGCAGAAAGCAGGAACGAGGGGGAACTGCTGCCTGTGCACCACTATATTACACTCTCGCTAATATGGCGTGCTAAAGAATTCCGGCATGCCACCTGATGAGATTCTGCGGGCCTTTTATAGCGACAGGCAGGTCCGTGGGCTTTACTTACACCCACGGAAGATGATGGGCTGGCCAGCCGCTGGTGGGACTCGAAATTGTATACAGATAGACACGTTTCCGGTGCCCATCAACATAGCGGAATTTGGACACGAAGGGTTTGAGTCAGTAGGAGTCATACTGAACCCACACTGTCACTCCCGTGATGGTATGGGCAACCCTTGGGATTTCTCCACGTTAAAAAAAGGAATGGCTTAAGTTGAATCAAGCCAAGGCCTTGGCTCACCCCAAGGTGAGGTTTAAACGAGCGCCTTACGGTGTACCATTTGCTTGCTTGGCAATGACGTTAACATTGCTTGAGCTCATCAAAAATACAGGCTGCGGGCAAAGCCGCGGGTACTGCTAGTAGAACTCTAAAATCGTTTTATTGGGAATAGGCTTTTGAAAATAATAATTTAGTTAATTAACAATTACAAAATAAAATAGTTCATAAGCTCTAAGTCATTGTGAGTTTTGTACATTATAATATATTACAGGTATTTCTGACTAGAATTTCCTTAGGATATTCTTGCATGGCACGTAGCAAGCTCACAAACAGGTCAGGCAAATTCATTGTATAATCTAACAGTATTGTTACTTGATTATCCATAATATTATGTACGGCTATAGGATGAAATTATGATAAAGCGGGTTTCAGACTACGTTATAATATATAGCTATATAGTATAGCCAAGAAGGACCTAAAGCTATACTATATAACATGGCGTTCATATTACGCGATATTATCGCAAGCATTTATAGTATATCGCTCGTTTCGGTTGCGGGACGGCCGGGGGTGAGGGAGGAAGAAAAGGGGGCCGCGCGATATAGCACAGCATGAACTCAGCACATCACACCAATTTATAGCGTATAGTAAGCCAATAATATATAGTACAGTACAGTGTGAACGTGTCCATTATCAATGTATGGTGCGCGATATTGTTGTGCTATGAGCTATATACTATATAGCTATATATTATAGCGTAGTCTGTAACCAGCTTTATACTCTCCAATCGGTATGCGTTCCTTCCTTGTGGGCGTATCGTGGGTAATGTTGGTTGCAATGAAAGCAAGTCTTCCGATCGACCAAGTATAATTTCTCATCAAATAATAATAATAATATCTTGGGACAATCCACACACGGTCATCTGATCCCAAACTAGGCAGAGCCTGTACTATGGAAACCAGGCAACTGATACTAATACTTATATAATTTTTTTTGTAAATACGTACTTAAATAGATAAATAACACCCAGACACTTGGTGGGAATCGAACCCACGACCCATCGGTTAGCGGACAGGGTCTCTAACCACTAGACCAACGGGCCCGTCACACACAATAACCATTGCGTTAGGCTAGACAAACTACCCGTACATGGAACGTGCGATGGTTTGTATCCGTGTTTTTTTCACTAGCTGACCACCTCTTCAACGCTTCTTCGATTCCCGCCATTTTCTTCAATTGTTCTTTTTAACTCTTTTCTTTTTTTCTAAGGCTGCCAGTTAGTGTCTAGACCCCATCGAGCGCCATCTCATAGCGCTTGCGTTCCGATTACTTGTCTATTGGTTGCTCGATGCTCGATGCCGACATATATATATCCACGATCGTCTATAAAATATTATTATTTATCTGTCATAAAGTTCTAGAGTCATAGCCATAAATAAACATAAGTAGAATCGTAAACTTATCGATTGGTAATCAAGGAGTTTTAAAAGTTCTAGTTAATTTGAGAATACAAAATAATGCATACATAATAATAATAATTAATAATAATAATGGAAGAAATTGCAGATAGCGATAAGGCCGCCCTTTGTACAAATTTCTTCAAGTCCTCTTAATTTAATTTTTATGTGTGTACAACAAATAGTATAAATAAATAAATAATGTCAGAAAAATACTATTATTAGTTGAAGAATAACATTAACGCTCGCTAATTTCATAGGTATTAATTTAAAAATCATGCATGCTACTAAATATTGTTGTATTTTATTGGTAGATATTTTAAAATATTTCCAAGCAGAATTTAAATCAAAACGTTTAAAAAACGATCCATCAAACCGTTTAGGCTGTAGTCAGTACCAAAGAAATAGACATACATATGTACTTACACACTTACTTACTCTCGATAATTGTTGTGATAACTGTTCGGGAATTGTATGGTCAACATTTTTATTTTATTAGAAAAACATACAGTTGTATATGAATTAACAATTGGTTTACACTATGCACTACCTACTTACTTATGTTTTCACCAATGAATAACCAATGAGCTACATATTTTTTTAATGATATAGATTATGCTGAACTATACAAATATACCTAAGCCCTAAGCGAAACTTAGATACCTACACTACTTACACCACTAGCCTACTACAACTACTATTACTCGTTGAGGTCGCATGTGTGTGACATTTCATACTTGCTGGCGAACGAGCGTGTTAAAAATTCACAGACAATCTGCCGCACCTTCAAATGCCGATTATAGTTGTCATTAATCTATTTCTTGAGATAGTAATATTTTGATACTCGAAGCCAATTAATACTTAACACGCTGTCAGTGAGTAGCGATATCAACTATCTCATACTCAATTATTAAAAAATAATCATAAATGACTCCGAGAGTCGAAATAGCTAGATTTAAAATAAATACGGCATTTGTGAGTGTGGTAAAAAGGCGCCAAAATTATAACACCACTTATTAAATTTTGTCTTATCACACCCCAACTATTAAGAAGTTGCAATATTTAAGAAAATAATATTTCTAACAGTTACAATTCTGCGTAGTGCCCGCTGTAGCTACCAGTAAATATTATTACAATACAAGAGTAGGAACTCAAACTCTTCTCGCAATATTTAAAGATATGATTCTAATAATCCTTTTTAAAAACGCAATATTAATTTTATATTCTGACTGATAAACATGCCTCTTTTAGCTAGTACCTGTTATTCATAAGATATTCTATACTATTTATATTTGTTGGTCACAATAATCACCGGAACGCACTTCGACCCTGTTGGATCCATTGTGCATGCCCTAAGCCCTTACTCTATTGCCGACTGGTCGAAGAGTTCCAAGGTACACCACGATAGTGTCAGCTTGAATCTGTGGATCTATATGTTATCACCTGGTGTAGGATAGGCTATTCGCAGACAATTCAACTTAAGTCTTGCAAAAGCATCGCAGCTGTACGATATGTGGAGCTTAGACTCTTTTCACCTTAATATGCCTTATACCGTAATATATTATATTTTATATGAATAACTATTTGATTATAAATTGTATATATACTTTTAGACTTTCGCGTTCCATTATCAAACTTTATTTAAACTTTATGTTTGAGTCTGCTTGTGACCACGGCTGGTGCAACCCGCCCGAAACGTCAAGCCAAAATATAAGCTAAATCGCGTTAATTCCCGATTAAAAATAAAGTTTGAAAATTTTATAATTGGATATTGTGACCCAACCTTTAAGTAACGTGAAATTAAGTGTCTACTAACAAATTAAAATAAAGACATATTATGCGCAAATACACACATCAAAAGTGTCTAGGGATCAACATATATTTTTGCAATAACTTTTCTCCTGATTGATATTAATTAAAATTTTCTTTAAGGATTCATCAAATAAAGTGTTTTCGTTTGTCACAGTAACGATAAACCAAGTCACCTTTGCATTAATAAAGAAATTTGCCATTATCCTAATAAAGGGATTTTTGACATTTGAACCACTAACACAAAAGTTCGAAAAAAAGACTGAAATAACAGTTTTCTTTAAAATTTTATTGGGTAACTTAAACAATTAATAATCCGTGTTTCTACCGCGAACACTAACAACACAAGAACATCGGTTTGGCATACTCAAAATGAGTTCATCCAAATCACGCTGTGGAATGGCCGCCCATGTTCGTTGCAACAACAAAAAAAGGTCTTCTTGCGACTGGATACCCTCCATATTCGGCAGAGCTCTTCTCTGTAGCATATCCCATGCATGCTCAATCGGGTTCAAGTCTGGCGACTGAGCAGGCCAGGGCAGGACATTGATGTTAGCTGCGGCGAGAGTCTGTCTTACAACTCTTGCGGTGTGCGGTCGTGCATTATCATGCATTAACTGAAATAAGGGACCGATTTGCACTTGTAGAGGAACGATGACGTCTGATACAATCGTCTCAGCATAAATTTGAGCGTTGAGGTTGCCTCTGATCCAAATCAACTCAGTTCTTCCGCCGATCCAAATACCCGCCCATACCATGATGGTTCCACCACTATAAGGATGGACTTCCTGGCAGGATTTTAATCGCTGTTGGCGTCCAGGGGTTCTCCAGTGTCGTATACGTCTTGTATCCGGTCTCATACCAAAACGAGACTCATCAGAAAAGCACACGAAACGCCATTGTTCTTCTGCCCAATTTCTGTGTTCAAGAGCCCATTGATATCGAATCCTACGATTGTGCATTGCTATAGGTGGTACCCGTAGCGGTCTTCGGGAATGAAGGTTCACTTCATGCAAGCGGTTTCTGACTGTTTGGTCGCTAATTAAGTTCCCTGAAGAGTGATGAAGCCTCACGGCTAACATCATGGCAGTTATTGTTGGAGCTCTTCGAGTTAAGATTTGAATATATCGGTCTTGTCTCCGTGTGGTGCAGCGATACCGTCCTCCATGGCGCTCAGCCACGGTACCAGTGCTTCGGTAACGTGTCCAAAGTCGACTGATAACACTCTGACTTGTATTCAGAGCTAAAGCCACAGTACGTTGCCGGGAACCAGCTTCTATCATTCCCACGGCTCTGAGCATTTCTTCCCTGCTTAAATGACGTCGCCGCTCCATAATAACGTTGGTTTTAATCAGTAGTAGGGAAACAGTAGCACTAATAATGTCTTCAATGCGTTGTATGTTTTTATAGGGAAAATATTGACAGCTGATTTTCATCTTTTACTCGAATTTGATTCACAGTTCCTGATTCAAATTATGAAATGCACCAAAAAGGATCCATATAAATTTATAAAATCATAAATTTATTACAAAGCCACATCTCAATCTCAAGAAATCCGCTTAAAAATGCTTGATCCCTAGACACTTTTGATGTGTGTAGTTTACCAAAAGTACGTACAAATCAAAATGATGTAAATTTTAAAGGTCTAAGAGTTTTTTATTCTGACTCTAGCGACCCGCCATGGCTTCGTTCAGGTGTACCTATATGTATATATTTTTGATGTATATCTAAAAACCGCTTAAAAATCCGTCGCGATAGAGGCGGAAAGCGACCTTATTTTATACTATTTAAATATAATGTAAGAGAAAAATCTCATGAATTGACCAATATGTCGTTTCTTGTTCGCAGCGATGTCTTACGCCTATGGACCTAACTTCTTTGGGCGTGGGCTCATGTGTGGGCACTGGGATGTACCTGGTAGCCGGTATGGTGGCACGCAAGTTCGCAGGTCCCGGCGTGGTTATTAGCTTCATAATTGCCGCCATGGCAAGTATCTTCTCAGGTAAGTTTTTACACAGAATCTATACTTATAATAAAACTGTAACAGGTCCAATTCTGTACATTGAAGATATTTTGAAAATTGTATTTGGATCATTCTATAATAACCGATACTAAAGCCAAAAATGTATTTTTTTTAATTTTTGTCTGTCTGTCTGTCTGTCTGTATCTCGGCTGAGCATCACGCCGAAACTACTGGATTGATTGAAACGATTGGAGTTGATTGGACTGGCATGATTGGAGTTAATACTCCAAGGTAGGACATAGGATACTTTTTATCTCGACATTCGGCACGGTTCCTTTGGGAGGGGGGACTAAAGTCAAAATGTGTCTTGGTTATACGCTTGCTCCGATTTTAACAATTTTTCATTATAATTATAATAAATATTTGTAAGGGAACACTCTTAGATAGTGTTAACAATGTTTGGAAATCGATCAGGTTAAGCAACGTTAGGTAAGGTCATTTATTAGATGGGTGCTCGTTTAACGCCATTTGAACTAAACGTCTCCGTGCTTCGGAGGGCAAATACAAAGTGGGTCCAACGTTTTTAACCGACTTTAAAAAAGGAGGTTTTGTATTCTATGCGAATGTATATTATTGAAAGTTGTTAACGTAAACACAGCGCGGGCGGAGCTGCGTGGGTAAGCTAGTAATTAATAAAACGGTAGATACACGTCGCTCAATCGGTTCTAATAGATATATAATAATATATAACATATATGAACACTCACGCCAAAAGAGACGGTCGCTACCGTCATATAAATTAGGTAGATCAAATTTTTTATTGAAATGTATATTGAGTCAGTATGGAGTTTGTTGTCAGTTGTTATATCAAATAAAATGGTTTTATATTTAATAATATAGTCTATATATGTATAAATATGATGAGTAACGGTGTCTGTCTGGAAAAGCAATGAATGCCTAAATACTGCAATGAATGGATGCAATCAAGATGCATATTTATTATTTACAATGGCGCATAACCTGTCAAATGACATTGATTAACGTTTGGATTAACGGTTTCGTATCCTTCGTATCGTATCGACAATAGTAGCTCTAGAATGAAATGTACAGCCAGCCATTGTTCATGATTCCGACATTAAATTAGTAGTTTATGTAGTATGTTTGTTGATTTCATTGGTAATTTGTTTCATAATATTTCCATAATTATATAAGTTAGGCCTAATATAGCTACTTTATATTAAAACTTAAACTAAAAAAAAATGGATAATAAATTAAATCTTAAAAAATATAACTATTAATTTTGATAACTTATCTTATAAATGAACGATAATAGAGAACTTGTACAGTTTTTATTACTATTAAGGATTTTAATCTGTCTTATGTAAATAAAAAAAAAACTGGATAAATAATTTATATCAACTGCTGAACAGAAGCCTCCCGAAGCCTCCCTTTGCCATAATCCCCCCGCTTGGCAGGTGTCTTAGGAATAATATTTTACTTGACGCAAATTATTTGTAAATAAAATATGTACCTAGTTATTATGTAAATAAAGAGGCACAATGAATGATTCAAACAAATCTGATAACGTGACGTCACTTCACGAACATCTTGCGACTTCCTGGTCTTTCTGTATAACCACGTAACAACAATTCGGCTTTGGCTTTAATGGAGTCACGTTACTGCGCTAATCAGAGTTTGAAATTATGTTTCTAGTAGGTATACATATTGGACAGATAGTGTTGATAACAATACCAATATGTATGTATACATTAGGTACCCAATTACAAAATATTAATTGTACACACGTAGCCATGCGTTGCGACTATGACAACCTCCCCCCCCCCCCCCCTTCTAAGGAGCCTCCCCCTTAGAAGGGGGAGGCCTTTGTTCATCTTTCAGTTGATGATGATGATGACACGTAGTTCTTACAATTGCTTTAAAGTTTAATTAAAGAAGTTCTAAAGATGGATAATATGAATGACCTAGGAGCCTCTGTAATTAGCAAAATGTTCCTAAGTAATAGTATTTAATTAGATTATAAATAACAAGAACATAATTTCTTTCTTTCTCTCTTCACATTTTCGTCCACTGCTAGACATATGCCTCTGAAATGGACTTTCACTCGGTTCTAGATAACACATGTCTGGATTCGGTCTGCTGTCTTTTTTATTCGTAGTCATCGGACCATCTGGCTGCTGGTTTTCTTACGCTTCTGCGTCCTGTACAGTGTCTCCAATTAAGGACTCTCTGGCTCCATCTGTCGTCTTCTCTGCAGCATACCGACCATATGTACCAGGGCTATTGACATTTTAGCTGCGCATCTTTCATATCAATGTAATGGTAATTGTAAAAAAGTTGACAATATGTAAGTGCCCTCGTTAGGCCTATGCATAATAAAGATATTTTGAATTTGAATGTCAATAAGTTTAGTGTGTTGGCAAACGTCCTCAATTCTCACCTTATACCGAGCATGGTCTTTTCCATGGCTCTCATAACCACACTTATCAATCAATTAAACGAGAACATCAATTATCCGAGTTTAAAAGTAGAACTGCACAAAAATGGTTTTCAAATAATGCAAACATTGTATTTGAGCCATGTTTGGGATGCGGATGGAAACTGTCAGAACAAAGTACCTGTTCGTTACACTAGTTCGTTTGATATAGTAGGTACCACGTCTATACAATTATGAATTGTATAGAAATATTTTTGTGAATTGGACACATAAATAGAAGATAGAGAAAAACCGTAGGGAAATAGAAGTAGAAATACACTGCTTATTACAGAAAATATATTTTTCAGCACTCCCAGAAGAGAAACAACGAAATCAGACACAGTATTCAAACAATATATAATAAATACTTATAATACAAACAAAAATAATATAAATATAGGTAGGTAATACATATAAACGCCGCCTGATCAAATAATTACGGCTCCTACGCTAAACAGTTTCAAGCGTCCGCCTTAAACGCCAGCTTATTGAGCATTCGTTTCTGTTAAAAACTAAAGTAATGATTTTTGCCTGTACTATTTAAAATAATTTAAAATTCCATGATGATCTTGATACGTATTATTTTGATATTACGAGGCCTGCCTTTTAAGTTCTGTCGTCCATATTTCCCGGCAATTTTGAATTTGGAACTGTCCTATATTCGAATGTGTTTAAATTTTGAATCTCAAAACAGTTGAAAGTATTAGGATTAATGCTATTGTTTAGTCACAGCGTCGATTGGAATCTGTCAGGTTAGGGACGAAAATGAATCTTTCTAAGGAAAATCTTCGTGCAATCATTTTCTACAACTTTAGAAGAGGCCTGACACGGCTTCAGTGTTTTGAAGAGCTAACATCTGTGTTCAGTGAGTGATTTAGAATTCTAGCGTGGACATACTAGTGTTAGTGATAAATCTCGCGAAGGACGCCCATAATCCGCCTTCACTGAAGATAACATCATTGCTGTGAGACAACTAATTCTCGAAGATGGCATGTGACGTATCGAGAGATAGAGGCTCTATTAGGCAAATCAGGGACAACCATTTAGAAGATCTTGCATGAAGCGCTTGGTGTGAGAAAGCTAATTTGCATTGCTTTCCGACGATCACAAGGCGGCCCGCGTCAGATGGTGTAAGAAAACTCTGCAAAGGTTCAACCGAGGAGAGTCAAATCACATCTACGACATCATCAGTGGTGACGAATCTTGGATCTATGCCTACGATTCTGATTCCAAACAACAATCTACAATCTGGGTCTTTCAAGACGAGCCAAAGCCAACTAAAGTTGTTCGTTCTCGAAGCACTTCAAAGATGATGGTGGCCACGTTCGTTGGAAAAACCGGCCATGTTGCGACTATTGCGAAAATCTAACTCAAAGCGACGCGTCATCCTGCACCATGACAACGCAAGCTCACACAGCGCTCGTCAAACGATTGAGTATTTGAAGCAGGAAAAAGTAGAAATTCTTGACCATCCTCCATACAGTCCTTTTTTTTTTTTGACGCGGGGGAAATCTTCGAAAGATCCCCGGGAGCTGTGGGGCTCGACCGGGGTATGTGGGATTCTTACCCACTAAAACCCCCGCGGCTGTCGCGTCGGCACATGAGAGGGGGGACCCCAGGGCTCTCCGGTGGGATCTGCACCAGGGGCCCCTCAGTGCCTTGCCTTTGAGCCCGCCGCCGGGGGGCGCATTGTAGCCCCCCGGGAACCAGTCACGGTGCTCACGGGGACGGGGGTCGCAACCCCGCCGCCGTCCTCCTCGGAGTCGCCGCCGTACTCAATGGACGCTCAAAGGGCCCACACCCCGAGCGTCCAGCGACTCCAAAGGATCCTCCATACAGTCCTGAGCTAAGCCCTAACGATTTCTTTACATTTCCTAAAATTAAGAAAAGTCTTCGTGGTCAAAGGTTTCAGTCCGGTGAAGAAGCAGTCGACGCTTTCAAGTCAGCCATTTTGGACACCCCCACTTTAGAGTGGAATGTTATAATAACTGGTTTGAGCGAATGGAAAAGTGTATTAAGCTACGTGGTGAATACTTTGAAAAACAATAAAAAGTACTATATGCAAGGTTCTAGTTGTGTTTTTTTCTTCAAACGACAAAACTTAAAAGGCGTCCCTCGTATGACGTATGTGTGACATGAGATTAATCCTAGACTATTATTGCAATAAAATTAATATTATACTTATAATGAAATAAATGTGATTTGTATTGACTGTATTAACATAAGTGACAAATTAACTAACATGTAAACTAACTTTACAAATAAAATGAATAATATGTAGTTAAACATCTATACTTATAATAAAACTGTAACAGGTCCAATTCTGTACATTGAAGATATTTTGAAAATTATATTTGGAGGGCTATCTATTACCGATACTGAGACCAAAAATGTTTTTTTTTTTAATTTTTGTCTGTCTGTCTGTCTGTATCACGGCTACGCATCACGCCGAAACTACTGAATGGATTCAAATGAAACTTGGCATGATTTGAGATCTTACTACGAGGTAGGACATAGGATACTTTTGATCCCGTAATCTAGCACGGTTCTTTTGGGAGAGGGGCTTAAAGTCAAAATGGGTACTTGGTTATACGCTTGGTCCGATTTTATCAACTTTTCTTCATAATTATAATAAATATTAGTAAGGGAACACTCATAGAGAGTTGTTATCAAGGTTTTGTAATCGATCGGGTTAAGCAACGTTAGTTAAGGTCATTAAATAGATGGGTGACCGTTTAACGCCATTTGAACTAAACGGGTCCGTGCTTCGGAGAGCCAGTAAAAAGCGGGTCCCAGTTTTTAACCGACTATAAAAAAGGAGGTTATAAATTCGATGCGAATGTCTGTTATTAAAAGTTCAGTTAACGTAAAAATAGCGCATGCGGAGCTGCGTGGGTCAGCTAGTATAATATATAGCTATATTAGGCCACACGTACAATTGGCTCGGAATACCGAAACGAATGTAATGACTAATATGGCTAGTGTTTTGCGGTGAACCTTTATGCATCAAAATCGTTAAACCACTGTGTACTTTATTTCCACTACCAGGTATACAAATCGTAGGTATTTAAATGTATTTTGTTAATTGTCGCAGGTGCGTGCTACGCCGAGTTTGGCGTGCGAGTCCCCAACACTACCGGCTCTGCGTATATGTACTCGTACGTAACGGTCGGTGAATTCATCGCCTTCGTGATCGGCTGGAACATGGTTCTTGAATATTTGGTACGTGCACCTAACATTATACAATTACCATTACCATGTAAGAAAATCTGTTTGGACCGGTTTTTTAGAGTTATATTTACAAAAACCTCATGTGGGTATCAAACTAGTTCTTACTAGTACGGGAGGTATTGTGAATAGATACTGCGGCCACATACAAAATATGCACTTTTGTTCACTAAAATAAGGCATATTTAACATTGTGGTAGCTTTTAAAAAATTTACCCTTCAAAAGTTAAGCCTATTTGAAATAAAAAAAATTTGAATTGTTTTAAGAAATAAATGAAAACAATAGGTCTTAACGAAATATATAACCCCGACTTTTAAGCTGCCACCATAGTGGAGCCAGTTTTTCATATAGGTTCGTTCACCGTAAACTATACATGCTAAGCTAACTAAAATAGCCCAAGTTAAAATAACTTAGTTGTGTAGGCCGATCCGAAGCTACGCGAACTAAGCTAAGCCCCTCTCGCCCCCTTACGTTACCCCACTGACGTTGTTCGCTGGCGTTATCGTCATAGCTCTTCACTTATACTTATCTCACAAACAACAATGAAGATATTTGTGTATTCGTATGAATAGTAAATTCAAAAGAGACGCTCCTTAAAAGAATGTGAAGTCCATGAACCGCTCAAGTACCGAACCCCTTAAACAAGTTTTACTAATATCTACATTTTGTTTGCATTGGATCTCTACGTGTAGTGTAACAACAGACAAATATAGGCTAGGGGTGCGTTCATTTTCGTTGAGGCTATTTTTGCTCAGTGTAAATAAATATTTGTAAAATGTAAATATACTTACTTTGTTGTTGAAATTAAATTATTTATTTATATGTACTTACTTAGTAGGTTTCATAGTAAAATGGTAAACAAAATACTTACGTAAATATATGCAACTAGCCAACTAGGTACCACAACGCGCTCGGTCGAAATTCAAATTATTTTCCCAAGTATCTGGGGCGGTCGTAAACTCGATGTTAAGGGGAAAAGACTGCCGTTTGGATTTATAGCTTCACATTTTAAGTTTTAAACTAACCTGATTTTTACCTTATTTTTTATTTCCCACTGTGAATATTAGAATATTAAGATCATCAAGATATGTGACACCGCAGTTTCAGAGTATTGGATGCTGTGTTAAGGTGTGTAGGCCACCGTACCTTAGAAACATTCTGGACTAATAACCAACGTTTCAGGTTACGAGTACCGATGTAATATACAACAGCTAAGTGTCACGGTCTAACTACCGAACCTATCGCCAAACGTCAATTACAGTTAATGATGATTAATTCATTTTTTGAAATCGAATTATTTCGACACTCAAAGCCAATTAATACTTAAAACTAATAGTGAGTAGAGATAACAATTATCTCGTATTCAATAATAGAAATTAATCATAAATGGCTCCGACAGTCGAAATAAATAGATTTTAAAAAGTGACTTTATTAGAATTAAAGTTAATTGGGGTTTGTGAGGTGGCAGTAAGGGTGTTAAATAAAATTAGGTAACCTAAGCGGCTTGCTTATCTTGTTCCTAAAATCTAAATTGCTTGCTTGTTTTTGTCCCACTGTTGGGCACGGGCCTGATGAAGGGGCTTAGGCCATAGTTCACCACGCTGGCCAAGTGCGGGTTGGCGGACTTCACGCGTCGTTCGAAATCTAGTTAGGTTTTCTTAGACATGCTGGTTTCCTCACGATGTTTTCCTGCACCAAAAGCTGGTAACAATTGCACAAAGACGATTCGCAGATGATTAATAAAGAAATCAGAGGTGCGAGCCGGGGTTTGACACTGCGCACCTTGTTTCCAAGGCAAGTGCTCGCTCACTGAGCTGTCTCACATTATATGTAAAAAGAGGTATTTATCTAACCTCAGCAACAGCATAATTTTCTGGCTCGGTAGTCGCTAAAAGGTATCAAGCTTAATCCCCTCTTTAGCTCGTAATTCAAAAGTAGGTTTTGGATTAAGAAATAAGAAATTGAAAAAGATTTTAGTAAAACACTTGGCCCATTTTTCGTACAATGTTCAATATTAAGTAGGTAGGTATCAAAATGTTACTATGTAACGACAATCGATGACGATGTGTCAGAGATAACGCGCACTGGGTTCTCGTCACTGCAGCTAATGTTTCTGTCACTGTCTAAAATATTTAGTTTATTTACAAATATGTATACCTACTTAAACTAGGTCAAAAACTTCCTCCAAGTTGTCGCCGCACTGGGAGGGAAGGGTACTTAAAAGATAGGCGGCGTTACCTCTTTGTATAGCCACGCTTATTCGTGGCAGAAAAAGCTACTAGCCCGATGGTCTCCTGAGAATCGATAAGTTTGGATGAAATTTCGTTTACTAAACCGTGCGTCTCATGAGACCAAGGCCCCATGGTATCCACCGCAAAGGGCGCAAATATATAGTTGGAACCTAGAGCTGCATACTTGCGCAGCTTTGCATCACTATCGGTCGCCGCAGCCCCTCCAGCCGCCCTGAAAGTTGCCGGGGTGTATAATGTTGTCCTAAACATTATGAAATAACAACACAAAGTGGTTGCTCCCCGTAGGATTTCGATACGCCACGGAGGCTATAAGAGTCATAAAATGAACAACGTCTACGGGCAGTAGACGCTGTTCATTTGTCAATGTCAAGACAATTTGTCATGACTTCCTTTTAAAGCAATTAGCGTGACTATTAAGGATACTTTTTGGTTCATGGTTCAGGATACTGTTTTGTTATTATGGTATCAAAGTATGGTTTCTGGGTAAGAATAGCGCCCTCCCATCTCCTCCCGTTGGGTGTCCGAAGAGGCAACTAAGGGAAAACAAGAAGACGGGCAGCTGCGTCTTTCTCCCTGTCCTCCTCCATGCACGTTTTGCATATAGGTCTATCTGTGACTCCTTTAACTGTACTAGTGTTTTGTTATTTCTTTTATGTTTGTTCTCAGATTGGTACGAGCGCCTGTGCTAGGGCATTAAGCGCCTGTTTCAACTCTATTTTTGATGACGCTATCGCAAACCAAGTTACGGACAAGGTTGGCACAATGTATGGTAAGTACAAAATATCTACTAGTAACCTTTGGTTTTTTTTTCGCGATAGAAATCTTCATAAGGTTCTGAGACCTGTGGGGACAACCGGGGTATGTGGGATTCTTATCCACTAAAACCCCCACGGCTGTCGCATCGGCACCTTAGAGGAGACACCATTGGAGAGATCATGATGCGCTAACCCCTCTGCCAAATTTTGGTCATATGGTCAGGTCATTCTTTATTTGTGTGCGTAACTTTTTGAATGTGTTGCGAGTTTATTATAGTGTGGGTATGCGTAAAATTGTATCTGTGTGTGTTTACTTCGCCTCCCGCACCCCGCAAAAGTGCCACGAAAAATTTGTTCGGGGAATCGACGCGATACTAGCTCCATTCTAATTACTCTGAGATCGGCACATAAGACCAGGGCACTCTGGTGGGATCTGCACCAGGAGCCCCTAAGTGCCTTGCCTTTGAGCCCGCCGGTGGGGGGCGGCGCATTGAAGTCCCAGACATGGTGTTCACTGGGACGAAGGTCGCAAACACGCCGTCATCGTCCTTGGGGTCACTCAATAAATGTCCTAGGGCATCTTCTAGTAACTTACGTTAGTGCCATGAGTATACTAATTACCTACATTGAACCATATTATGCCCTTATTTATAGGTATCCTTTAATACCCTAGGTATCTAGAAAATACCTTAGTGTGTGTTTTTTATACTTTTAATAAAACTGTAACAGGTCCAATTCTGTACATTGAAGATTATGTTTGGAGGGCATTCTATAACCGATACTGAGGCCGAAAATGTAATTTTTTTAATTTTGGTCTGTCTGTCTGTCTGTCTGTATCACGGCTGCGCATCACGCCGAAACTACTGAATGGATTCAAATGAAACTTGGCATGATTTGAGATCTTACTACGAGGTAGGACATAGGATACTTTTTATCCCGTAATCTAGCACGGTTCTTTTGGGAGAGGGGATTAAAGTCAAAATGGGTACTTGGTTATACGCTTGGTCAGATTTTATCAATTTTTCTAAATATTAGTAAGGGAACACTCATAGAGAGTTATTATCAGGTTTTGTAATCGATCGGGTTAAGCAACGTTAGGTAAGGTCATTAAATAGATGGGTGACCGTTTAACGCCATTTGAACTAAACGGGTCCGTGCTTCGGAGAGCAAGTAAAAAGTGGGTCCCAGTTTTTAACCGACTATAAAAAAGGAGGTTATGTATTCGATGCGAATGTCTGTTATTAAAAGTTTAGTTAACGTGAAAATAGCGCAGGCGGAGCTGCGTGGGTCAGCTAGTAGCTAATATAAATATTATTTTGAAAAGGAGTTTTAAAGTTTACTTCCTATAAAAGCAGTTTAAATTTTTTAATATTGGTTACCTCTTTCAACGTTCATGGGAATAAAATTCCAAAATTAAGACTATAATTTTCTTCTAATATTTGTTATCATGCAACGAGTAATTAGTTTTGAGGCATTCTACGACACATGTTTGTTTGTTATAAGTTTGACGTCTATGTCGGTTTGCCTGTCTATGTGTTTGTATGTATGGCTGTTTGTGGCATCGTAGCTCTCTGAGGTGGATTTGAATGCATTTTTAGGGTTCCATATCTAAAAGGTAAAAAAGGAACCCTTATGGTGACACTTCGTCTGTCTGTCACACCTAAGTATGTATTTCAGGAACCACTGACGCCATTGATTTAAAACTTGGAATAGTTTTAGATCTTACTTACACAACTTCAACGGAAATGAAAAAAAAACTTTTTTTTTTTAATGTGGGTCGAAATGGGTCTCAAAATTTCAAAGTGGGACTACTGTATCATATGAATGGAATTCATTTGCACATATCAAAACAAATTTTTATTTTGGTTTATGTCACATAGTTTTAAGCGGTTACTCAAAAATGTCAAAAAATTCAGTTTGATAACAAAACGCGATAGTCTAAAAGTTTAAAAAGAGTATCTGGTAACCTTGACCAGGGGGTTAAGGTTACCAGATACTTTCAGACCCTTCTGATGATGGAGCAGGAATTTGGTTCCATTATCTCTGCACCAATAAACTGATGACTTATTGTATGGGTATCAATGAGTAGTTGGTAAATTATTTTCTTTTTTCTTTCTAAAAAGATGGTAATCAGGGTCTGATGTTGGAGCAGGAAGGTGGTCACAGTATCACTCCACGAATAACGTAGACTCACTGAATATGGACTCGTCGAATAGGTCTCGACCAGTAGTTGGATGAATAATACAACAGTAGATAGTAAAGTCCTATTAATTTTCGGCAACCTAGTTTTATGTAAGTACATATTTTGTAGCATGTTCTTACATCTTTACAATTAACATGTTCATTAATTTATAGAGCAACCTGTGTAACAGTACATAAGTAAATCAGTTAGGATCCGGTGCTGTTTAATAAGAGCACCTCTATATTTTAGGTACCATGTTAACTTATTAACCACGAAAAAAAAGCAAATTAACTAAAAAGAAAAAAAACTTTGTGTGCTAATCCAATCGTAATTATGTGCCCCGAGGCTCGACATGAAATTAGACTTAAAAAGGTGAAGGTACAATGTAGAAAATATAATGTAATGTTCACAAAGAACCGACAGTCGCGTACTTCACTTCATTTGATAAAAAAAACCTCGTTTCACAGGAAAGTTGTAGACATGTTTGCAGCAAGCTTCACAAATGTAAAGTTGCAGCAAGACGACGTCATATTTATGAAGTAGTTTCCCCTGTCTTGATTCTACAGAAAACCATTCATTTGCGTAGGTATTTTATGAGCAAATAAATTTTAATATGAGCATATATTTTTTATTGCATTTCTTTATTATAGGTTATTCTTATAATGATAATACGTAATTACGTAATTATAGATTTTTACTTAGTTTAAATTTATTTGTAAGTAATTTAAACACTTTGCTGTTAAAATAAAATTAATAATAATCTGCATTTTAACATTACACATAATTTATATGGATAATAGTAACACCATGAACCGCCATAATTGGATGGATTTCAATATATTATTGATTTTAACTAACTAGCCAAACATTAGTTATAATTTTGAGTTGAGAGGGTCCAAAGGAACTGTTTTAAGATTGTATGCTTTCGTCATAACCTACATCGTCAGCTGAAATCATATCAGCATAGATTAAGATACTTTAATGCTCTATCATTAGAATCCAGACGTCGTATAAGCGATTTAGTATATCTTTTTAAAATTATACATGCCATATTAGAGTCTCCGTCATTATTACAAGATTTAAACATTAATATTAATTATAGATGCCGTAAACCCAATGTATTTACCCTTAAAGTGTACTGCAATAACACGTCGTTTTATAATCCCATTGTCCGTATGTGTAGAGAATACAATGAGTTAAGTAAATGCAATCCGTCCATAGATTTATTTAATGATAATATTAATACTTTTAAAAAACAGATCCATAATGTCTTCAAAAACTCTTAAGTCTATTACAATACTTACCAACATTATTGTTCAGTCATATCCATAATTAAATTATTGTTGTTATATTTAGTTTGCCTGGAAATAACTTACTCTTAAATAAGTATTTCCTTTTGTAATACATATTTTGTACTTTGCTTGTAAGCTCACTTTATCCGTACGTTAACAAATTAACTTAAAACACATGTTTTGGGTTATAATTATCGTTATATAACTTCATGTATGTTACTACTTACTACTCAACGCAATTCTGATTGTAACCTGTTTTGTGTCAAATAAATAAAAAAAAAAATTGTCTACCTACTAAAATATGAATTCAACCTAAATGGCAGGGTATATATATACATGTACTTTATTACACGTCATAATATATATTATTTTCTAGAAATTGCAACTACAAAAATGAACTGTTAAAAGCCATATAACGGGTTGTTGTAAAATTGGGAGTTTGAATTTATGTTAAGAAAATATATTTTCAAACTTATGTAAGTATAATTATAGAATTGGAAGAATTATAGAATTGAATTACTCGGAAGAAACACATTTTTTTTGTACTTACATAAGGTTTTGTACTTACGTAAAGCTTCACCGCATTAGCAAATCATGTATTTTCAAATTAAATTATTTATTCAAATAAGCTTAACGCTAGCACTTTTGAACGGTCATTTCCGGTCATTTCGGGTTCTATACCTAAAAGGTAAAAAAATACTAGTCAAGTACGAGTCTGACTCCCGTACTGAGGGTACCATACCATCTATGGACGTATTAAAGTCATTTTACTTGAATTTTTAGGCTTATAATTTGGAATAAGAACTATTAAGAGGTTTTGAAAGAAAATTATGATAAAAAGGTCAAGCCCGCTGTGTTCTTGTCGGATCTTCTCTGCCTCTACCACCGGATCGTATAGTGAAACTAGCAATTTCCTGCGTCTTCGCCCGCTAATTTTTTTACAGAGTTTACTAACCCCTAACACACCTCCAAAGGTTTTTTGAAAATTCGCGAAACACGTTATTATCTATTTTATTTAGAGAATTTTTTCAATAAATTTCAAGTCAATCGAACCATACAATAAAAATTTTCATACAAAAGAAAACACCCCATTTAAACCCTTTAGTCGAATTTTCAAAAATTCTTTCTTAGTGGATGCTTACGTCATAAGAAGAACCTACTGTCCAAATTTCAGCTTTCTAGGTCCAGCGGTTTGGCCTGTGCGTTGATGAATCAGTCAGTCAGTCAGTCAGGACAAGTAATTTTATATAGATAGATTGTTGCGTTACGTTTCGATGGTATCTATTAGTTTGTAACAAATGGTATTGCGTGGGAACCGCCGTGGGGCTTATATCATAAATATATTTTGACTTTACTTTGTAGTTGACATTGCCTTGTTGAAAGTTCCATATTTGTATTCAGATATTGAATATTAGAACCATTTGATCTTTATTTCTTTTCCATCTGTTGATATTGACTGATTAAGTCAGTCTAAGTAGACTGGCTTGAAGGTTTTGAGCACAGTAAAGTTCACGCTGCTTTTCTGCTTTACTAAGCGTCTTTCGCTAGAGACTGGCGTAAGTAGTAACTAAAATTACTAAGTAAGGAAATATAATTCAAAATTTGTGCAAATATAAATGAACAGGAACTATTATGTTTCTTAATAAAAGTCTGCTTTTACGTAATTATTTACTTTAATTTAACGAAAACAATGTAGGTTAATGCTACAATACATATTTTTATATTCAACAGTTTTTGTTCAGTATGTTGTTTTCTACACGAATCATGGTATTTGGAGCGAGAACATGCATTTTTATTATCACATTTTTCCATATTTCAAAGATAAGACCATATTTAAAAAAAATATATGTTTCTGTAAAAAGACTAGTAAATGTATGTATACGAAACAAAGTAAGTACTTACGATATCGCGTAGGTAAATGACGGGAATGATTCATACGGGGTAGGAACGATTTTAAATGGGAAAAATATTTCGTTTTCTGTAAAGGTGTCACATCGTAGTCACGGGTCGTATAGTAAGCTATCGCTGCTAAATTTATTACATTCCCCGTATTCACCTTATCAATACATCATCATCATCATCATCAGCCGGAAGACGTTCACTGCTGAACATAGGCGTCCCCCTTAGAACGCCACAATGAACGACAATTGGCTATTTGCATCCACCGGTTACCTGCGACGCGCACAATGTCGTCTGTCCACCTAGTGGGAGGCCTGCCAACGCTGCGTCTTCCGGTTTGTGGTCGCCGTGGTTAACGGTTCTTCGAGCGATGTCATGCCTGCCCATTGCCAGTTCAACTTGCAGATTCTGAGAACTATGTCGGTGACATTGGTTCTTCGGCGAATCTCCACATTTCGGATTCTGTCGCGCAAAGAAACTCCGAGCATAGCTCTCTCCATGGCTCGTTGTGTGACTCTGAACTTCTCCGTTAAAGACCACGTCTCAGTACCATATGTCATCACTGGCAACACACACTGTTTAAAAACCTTCGTCTTCAGGCACTGCGGTATTTTGGACGAGAAGATGTCGCGTAGTTTCCCGAACGCTGCCCATCATAGTTGGATTCTTCGGGTGACCTCTTTGTCGACGTTGGACCGACCTAACTGGATAGTTTGTCCTAGGTATACGTAGTGGTCAACAAATAATACCGCCCAGGTCTCGATTGAATCGAAGGCTTTTTCGTAATTCACAAACGCTAACATAATGGCCGATTGCTGGGGTGCTGCTTGGGGGGACTGGTCCGACTACTATCCCTTTGGCTTTTTAGTTTGTTGTACTTTGTATTTTTTTATTTTTTTCTGTCTTATTTGATATTTTGAACGGCAAGACACACTGTCGCTCTGATCTAATTGTAACATGACACACTGTTTAAAAAAAGTGATAAAATGATAAGCCCGCTGAGTTTCTTGCCGGATCTTCTCAGTTGAGGCCGCGTTGTGATCCGGTGATAGCTGCTTTTAAAAAAAAAACATGACTTTTCAAAAGTGCTAGCGTTAAGCCTATTTGAAATAAACTATTTTTGAGTTTTGAGTTTGAGATTATACTCCTCAGTCTTCTGTATAATCTGGCGGAGCGTATGTATGTGGTCTACGGTGCTAAAGCCTTTTCGGAACCAGGCTTGTTCGGGAGGCTGGAAGTCATCAAACCTGCGTTCGAGACGGTTCATAATGACTCTCGAAAACAGCTTGTACACATGGCTCAGGAGTAAGATGGATCTATAATTCTTCAATAAAGTGTTATCACCTTTTTTGAAGAAAAGAAACACCACACTCCTGTGCCATGCTTCTGGCGTAGTACCTTCGAGTAAGACGGAATTAAATAACTTCTGGAGGACTAAAAGTACCGGTTTTTCACCCGCTCTCAGAAATTCTGTTGTGATTCCGTCTTCACCCGGCGCCTTGTTGTTCTTGAGCTGTTTGAGAGTCATTCTAATCTCGTACAGGCTGTTGTCTGGGATGTCTTCAGTGTAATGTCGGGTTAGTTTGGCTCTGGTGTCCTGAGCTGTTCTGGCAATGGGTTCCTGTGTTGAGGTGTATAACTGACCGTAAAACCTCTCGAACCATTAACTTAATGGTTTGATTGGAGAGCTTCTGAGGCTTATTACGGCGTGGGGTCTTAAAGAACTTGGACCCCATTGCATGGACAGTTTGCACCAACCCATTGTTTGACTCGTCCGTAGTTTCGCATTCAGCTAGGAACTGGAAGCGATTGTGCAGCTCGAGTTGAAAGTCTTCGGGGTTTCGGATTTGGGCGGTTCTCGGACGGAGCGTGGACTTCATCAGACGGGACCTCTCAAGCTTGACATTGATATTCAATGTGCCTCTAACAATGCGGTGATCGCTACCGGTTTTCACCCTGCCGATCACGGAGACATCATCGAATATATGCTTGTTGGTCGTCATGATGAAGTCGATCTCATTTTTGGTTGAACCATCGAGGCTTATCCACGTCCACTTCCTGGATGGTCGCTTCTTGAAGAAGGAGTTCATCGCAAAGAGTCCCTCCTTCTCCATGAAGTCGACCAGCCGCTGGCACCTTTGGTTTCGCTGCCCGTACCCATATGACCCCACTCTCAACTCATCGCCATTCCGTGTGCCCACCTTCGCGTTGAAGTCCCCCATAACAACGGTGAAGTGTGTATTGAAGGTATGTATGGCTTCTGCTACCTCCTCATACATAGCCTCTACTTCATCGTCAGGGTGTGCCGAGGTCGGCGCGTAAACCTGTATAACCTTCAACGAATACCGACTGGTTATTCTGAGTATAAGGTACGCTACCCTGCTCGACACACTATTGACCTTTATAACGTTGTTAATGAAGGACTTACGGACGAGAAACCCAACACCACCCTGAGATTTTCGGTCTCCTTCCCGAAAGAAGAGCAAGTTTCCGGAATCAAGGATTATCGTATTCTGTCCCTCTCGTTTATTTTATTTCTATATAGTATATTTATTTCAGATAATCCTAAGATATCCCAACTTAACTTGCTCAATTCTTCCTCCAGCTCGATAATCTTCTCGTCAGTCCATATCAATACTTTTTTTATTTTTTTATTTAACCTATACTGTCCCACTGCTGGGCAAAGGTCTCCCCCATGACCACCCACATATCCCTGTCGTGAGCGATTCCAGACCAATCCTTCTTAAATGCGTCTAAGTCGTCACGCCAACGCTTTTCAGGCCGGCCTTATCAATACATCAATCAAAAATTAATGTCGCGGATAGCACTCCGTCAGTTCAGTGTGCAAGTATGTTCCAGTCACATACTGTGATGTTAAAAGATTGTTCAGTCAGTATATTGAATATACAGAACGCCCTTGAATTTTGAAAATTTAATCAAAAGTCCATCCATCCGTTTTGAACCTTCGATGCCACAAACACACAGACTGACAGACATGGGGGTTAAACTAAAAACATGCCTTTTTTGCATTGGGTGCTACAAAACATGAGATTCATGTACTGCAACAATACAAATACTGAAAGGAGCCATATACCTGAAAGTTAAGGTTTTTTTAAGTCCATATTTTATCCATAGTTTAGATTTTTTTAGTCCATATTATATGTACTTACTTATTTTGGAATTTTTAACACAATATATAAATCCGGTCCCTAGTCATGAAATCTAGCATAGGGTCCATAAACGGCTTAGCGTAAAAATCCACAATGGCTGGTACCTTTTGTAGGTACTTAGAAACTGTTTGTCAAGTGTTGCGAAACAGGTTAATGGATTCCTTTAATAACGTGTACATTACTTAATCTTGGTTGTGAAAGGGACGTTGTATTAGGAAGCATATAAATAAATTTATTTTTGTAGCAAACGCCTGCCCGGAATATTAAATGTCTTTCCATTTTAAATTAAGTATGACAGCCGTTATTCGATTGTTTTTTATTTTTTTATTTCAGTTATATTAACAGATATATAAAACACACACCCATAGAAGTTATTTATAAACGTACAAAATATGTACAACATATATGTAGAACTTTTAAGAAATATCTAAATAAATCAATACAAAAACTCTTTTTATAAGTCAACTTGTTTGATTTATAATAATATCCTGGGAAAATCCACACACGGTCATCTGATCCCAAACTATATATATGGTAACCAGACAACTGTTACTAATACTTATATACTTTTTTTTGTTAAACATACCTACTTATATAGATATAACACCCAGACACTTGGTGGTAATCGAACCCACGCCCCATCGGGTAGCGGTCAGGGTATCTAACCAATAGACCAACGGGCCTGTAAAAAATATAGTATAGTATACTTTTATTTATTTAAAACACTTTTAGCATTCAATCTACTAATAAATTACTTTTTGTATCACTGTCTACTAACTAATCTCAGAATAAAGTTAATGGAAGGACATTAGTAAGACTTAGAGGACAAGCTACTAGAAATTCGATAACGCAATTATCGTAGCCGCTTCCCACGCTTTATTAAGCCGTCGTCGTCATATCGTTTGACGTCACCGACAAAGTCAGTCAGGATACAAAGACCTTTGATATATGAAAAAGATAATGATTGCGAAGAGCAGGCCTTTTATTTCTTGACAATTGACTGAAACTTATTCAAGTCGGTTTTACCAACAAATAAATATGGGTGTTTAGTTAAAAATATCTATACGGTTCATTCACGATCCACATTCTAGACCTTGTAGAAAAGGGCGAAAAACAGGGTTAAAATTATAATGAACAAGTAATAAGTTTTAAAAACTAAAACCCGACTACGGATAAAATCGCAGTCTATAACCAGCCAGATATTATATAGCCTATAACCAGCGGACAATTAAGACGCTTCTAACGACACCCTATTTGTCAAATTATGTTAAGTAGATTAGAAGATATGCGAGAACAGATGAATATACATACATACATACATTCTTGTTAAAATCATAACCCTCCCTCCGTTCCGTAGTCGGGTAAAAATATAAAAATGTCTTGGGAAAACGCACACACTATGGTAACCAGAGAAGTGATACCAATCAATTATATACCTATTTAATTAAGCTTGTCGTCAAGGCGTAATGTCAAAGTCAAAGTTAAAATCATTTATTTCAAATAGGCTTAACGCTACACTTTTGAACGGCTGAGAAGATCCGGCAAGAAACTCAGCGGGCTTGTCATTTTTTCACTTTTTTTTAAACAGTGTTGTTACAATTAGATCAGCATCAGCGACAGTATGTCCTGCCGTTCAAAAGATCAAATAAAAGAGAGAGAAAAATACGACGAAAATACAACAAACTAAAAGGCCAAAGGGATAGTAGTCGAACCAATCATCAAGCAGCACCCGCGCACGAGTTGAGTCGAGCAGCAGCCGTCACTCCCCTCAACCATAATAGAGGGAAGTGGGTGACCCGCCATATACAAAAGACATATATACACACACTAATTGTACAAAAGACAATAATTATACAAAAGACATATCAATATGTATATTCTCAAACTCTCGTTGTGCATCCTTAATACTGTCGCATTTGCAATTTGCTAGAAATATGGAAATTTTTAAGGAATATTTCCAGTGGGCATATTCCCGAGAGTGGGTATATTCCCAGCCGTATATTATTACTTGCTACCCGTCGTGACTCCACTAGCCGATGTAAAAAAAAATAAAAAAAGATATATATTTAAATAAAATAAAAATATGTTAGGTTGGATACTTACGTCATCATTATGAGTACCTGTATGCAGATACAAGTAACAGAAAAAGTACAAGTACGTACCCTCACCTAGCATAGCTGATTTTATGTCCCAGGCATACTCTATCTGGGTAGCTACTTTAAATATGAAAAATATGCTATTTTTAAAGACAAATTGAGAACTTCCTCCTTTTTAAAGCCGGTTAATAATACGTGACACTGTCAGGTTTCTGTTAGCTTATACATGGGCTCATATCTTCAATTCAAAATCTGAAATAGAACTAGTTGAAATAAATGTATCTACTGTATGTACAAGTCTATCAGAATAATTATCTAGACTTAGAGTAAGTAGAAATTATATTAGTAACGATATCATACCACCCTTCAGTTCACTTCACTAGAAGTTTTGTTCTCATAATATTATTTTTATCTGAAGTTCTGAGTTTCTGAAGTGTGTTTCCTGAAAGCTTCTAATATTAAACTGCCTTCAAACTTTGTTATATTAAAAAGACAAACTTGTATTTCATTAAAGGAAAAAAACAGACCTACCAATGTAGTCTAGATTCTGAAGTTAAAGCGTTAATTCTTACGACTCACTTAACCATGAATCGCGTAAACGTAATGGAGCTATACCTATTTATATTTTATGAACATAAAGTTTTAGATTGGGATTTGTTTCATTTAACTTATATGCTACCAACTACTACTCACGGCGTAAAGCAAAAAAATTGTATTGGTTGACGTTTATTTGAAAAAATGAATAACAAAAACTGCGCTTTAATATATACGCTGGATACATACAGTGAAAAGTATGCTTTACAAATGAACGGTAACGGGAACCAATTAAGAACACCTTGAGACAGTCGCCGCGTTCCTAGTGTACCTTAAATTTAATATTCTCCACTGATAGTACAACAGCTCGCTTCTCATTGACATGCAAATCGATATAAGGCTATTTAAACTGGCTCGTTGGTACTGTGCCTGATTTCCATTTAGCCGCTGTTTGCTATTTACAGCGGTTAGGGACGATGAGGCTGACCAATTTTCATGATGTGAGCAATAATAAATACAATACTGTTCTGTTTAGCCGGAAAGTAAACCCTTAGAATAATAGCTCTCTTTAATGTATTTGTAAGCCGTCGGCGGTCGAAGCGTGATCGCGGTGCGCGCTTCGCTTGTTAAGATGGTTTAAATCGGAATCATCCGTCGTTGAGCGGTTAGAGTTCGAGCAATCAGAAGTTATCTGAGAATTATATGGAGCTTGCTATGTACACGCGAGTCCTGCGGGCTAGATGCAAAAAGAGTAAAAAACTTTACCCACAAATAAATAACAAAATATATAAAAAATATAATTATGTACTTTATTGCGTATTGGGCTACAAACCGTTCCATTTGCTTGTGGCCACTCTGTTTATCTGCAATCTGGGTATCCGTATAGTGTATACGCGCCCTAATTTTAGAACTAACCACTTGAGTTGTTCGCTGAAGTAGTAAAATTAATTCATGACTTTGCATTCATTTATTATAGCAAATAAAAATGAAAGCTGTTATTTGACGTCAACGCCTTGTAGCTCAAGTTTTCAGCTGTGCCAAAAAAAACACAATTTTCAACAAAATTGTTAATTTTTATTAGTTGACTGAGGCGCTCATGACCATTTGTAATAATTGTTCGGAAAACGATCAGTTGGGTACGCAACGTCAGTCAAGGTCAGTCCTTAGATGAGTGACCATTTAGTGTCGTTTGAACTTGCGTCTTCGTGCTTCGGAGGGCACGTTAATGGTACGCATCCATTGGCACGCGCCGGACGCACCGCACGCACGGCACGCAAGGGATTTTAGTTTACTTTGTATGATTTTACATAGCACTGCGTCCATTATCCGCGCCGCGCCGCCCGCTTCGGAATGGACGAATGCGTGCGGTGCGACCGGCGCGGGTCAATGGACGCGTATCTTAGTCGGTGCCAGCTAGTGTCGTCTAAGCTGCGTTAAGCTAAGTCAGAGGCCTAAGGACAGCTTGAATAACTCTGGTTGGCGACAAAACATACGACAAAAAAAAATTGTTGACTAATATTCTTCTTCTTCTTTATCGTAACGCTCTTGACAGAGCGGTCGTGGCCGTTATGTTGTGTCACTAGAGGCAGATTCACTTAGATATCAATATAAATAATCTGTGATTGGTAATATATCACATGTATAACAAATGTATAAGCACTATTTTTATCTCCCTTTTTGACATAATTGATCACACTAAGATCTTTCAGCACCCCTCTACGTATTTTGATACTAAACAAAAACTTTTTGTCTCGTCTTAACGTTATCAAACCTGGAAAAACTGTAAAACAACAAAAATATTAACAATTTTACTTACGATCATAAAAAAACAACTAGGATCACTGAACCCAGGTAGGATACACAATAAGACAACATTATAAAGCCAACCTTGAAGCAATATTGTAAAACACGACGCGACGTAGGTACTCGTAGTATCTATATCTAGAAAGCTCTGACAAAGGAGATTGGACCTTGACCCGCAAGGCTTTTGCAAATGGGTTTGAAGATTTTACAAATGGCCTAACATACGCCTTAAACTTACAATGGCCTTTGATTCTAAAAATAAACAAATTATTTTCGGGCTAAACGAGATATAAGGGAAAAGGCAAAGCAGATAATCTTGTACTTTTTATGTATCTGTTATGTAGATTGTGCACGTTTTATGCAGAAATCTCAAGTAAATTAATTTTTACTAGATAATTTTTAGCAGAAATGATAATAGGTACCAGGCGGTATGTGGCTTTGACAAGATAGTCAGTTAAGAATGTTTTTAAACAAAACAAATCGCCGATTTCAGATAGGTAGCTGCGTACAATGCATTTGTTTCGTAACATTAGTCAAAGTATTTTGACTTACTCTACTTACATAATTGACCTTAAACAATATTTTTAACATTTTTCTTTTCCTCAATTCATTTTCTTCTGGCAATACTTAATCCATGTATTGTAAGTTTACCAAAACAATTTTTAACACCAAAGATAATTTAAATAATTTAGTATTGTGGTCTCAGCCAGCCCCAGCAAGCACACCAACACCAACTCTTTGATGTGACAATTATTCAACAAGAAATACTTCGAAACAATTTAACAGCATGACCGCACCAGAAATCTACTGAGAGAATGACAGAGTGACCTCTCTATATGACTACTGGAACAACCGTTCCGCACGAGATCTAATGAATGAATGAATGTCCCCCGCACCGCCAGAGCAGTGACTTTTATACGCGTTCGGTCATTCTACCATTCTACCCTCCATGCTATTTATAACAATTTTGAAATATCCGACAGTATATTATACTTAATCTAAGGAATCTGCGATGTGTTAGTAATGTGTAGCCTCTTTATTGTTATTAACATTAGTTCTATAGAATCAGCAGTACTTGACATTCAAATAAATTCAAAAAAATATTCATTCTATCGTTAAGGTTTTTGGTCTCCCACAAAACCTGAAACCATCCAATTTTCTCTGTCATCTGTATCTGTTTGATCAATCTAGCAAAAAGTTTCCTACCCAAAGAAGATACTCTGTGTGAAATTCAAGTGAAATTCTATTGGGGCAAACTTAGTTTACATGCTGCCGAGCTCTCCAAAAAATAAAAATACCAGTCAAGTGCGAGTCGGACTCGCGCACCGAGGGTCCCATACCATCTTTGGACATATTAAAGTAATTTTACTATTCATGTAACACCTCTGATAGCAAAAAATACAAACCGCAAAACTAATTTTGTTTGTCGAGGTTTTTTAGTATTACTAAAAAACTGTACTACTTAGAAAGATCATTTTATTTTTCATGTATTATTCATAATTATTTTAGATTAGAGATAAGGGGAGGAAAGGTATATTTTTCGACATTTTTGATTATTAGCCAAAAACTACGTGACAAAAATCTGCTCTGAAATGTGAAAATGAAGCCCTTTCATATGATACCGTACTCGATATAGTAGTCTCACTTTGAAATTTCGATGCCCCATTTTTTTTTCATTTACTTAAGGTTGGGTAAGTGATCTAAAACGATTCCAAGTTTCAAGTCGATATCATCAGTGATTCCTGAAATATAAAGGTGTGACAGACAGACAGACTGACGAAGTCAGACCATAATCCTTTTTTGCCTTTTAGGTATGGAACACTAAAAACACAAAAAAAATGTAATATCAAATCTATACTTATAACATGGATGAATCATTCATCCATGCTTATAATAAAACTGTTACAGGTCCAATTCTGTGCATTGACGATATTTAAAAAAATATTTTTGGAGGGCATTCTAAATACGATACTGAAGCCAAAACTGTTTTTCTTTTTCATTTTTGTCTGACTGTGGGCTCCCACACATAACTGCGATGCGAACTTGTATGGAAAATTCATTTGTTTCTCGCAGATATTTGCGATGCGATGCGAATTCGCAGTTATGTGTGGGAGCCCTGTATCATGATCGCGCATCACGCCATAATGTTATGTAACTCTCGGTTCAATGTAAAATACATATATATTGTATACCTACTTATAAAACAGTAATACCTAATCCCACCTTGATATTACTGCGGCGCAGAGCTCGACTACCTTTGAATTAACGACCCTTGAGATCGAATCCATTGATGTATTAAGTACCTACTAAGTACTAGAGCGGACATCACAGCCAGATTAAGTTATATCAAAATAGCTTCAGAGTTGGGGTAGACAAACTCAGTTAGTCTATGTGACTTGTTTTAGATAATCTAACTGTGATGTCGCCAGTAGGTACGCAGATAATAAGTAGGTACTTAATACCTCAATGACGCAGAACTGTCGAAGTTTGCTTTGCGGCTGCTTACCAAATGTTAAACAGAATTTTTAAAAAATGCATAATTTTAATTAAAGCACTGCTTCGACGATATATGGGAAAATGCAGCCAAGCTTATTTTATTCTGGCACTAAACGAGAGAACCCCAGATAATAAAACATAATCTCATTCTCAATTTAAGCTAGTGACCCGCTCCTGCTTCGCACGGGTGATATTTAGAAGACTCAGTTGCAAAATATTGTAGTTTTTTTATAATTACACATATATGTTTTATAAATAAACCTATGGTAAAAAATAACCGGTCAAGTGCGAGTCGGACTCGCGCACCGAGGGTTCCATACCATCCTTGGATGTATTTAAGTTATTTTACAATTAATCTAACACCTCAGATAGCAAAAGTATTATGATTTGATAATTTTATTATAACTTTACATGTTCGAACTTTTTATAGAGCATAGCGTAAGATTTGTATTTATATCTAGAAGGTCTTGTCAGTACATTTTGTCATTGTTAAAAATAAAGAGACGTGTCTATCCTAACTTGTTATTACTAATTAAAATAATTATATAGAATATGCGCATCTGCTGAATTTTGTTAGATTTCAAAAAAAAATAACTAGCTTGGTCGCTTTTGGTCGTATAAAAAAAAACAATAACTACATACTTACCAAAACCCAAAATAAAATTTAAAATGTGCAAATAAAGCCCTTTCATATGATACCCTCGATATAGTAGCCTCACTTTGATATTTTGAGACCACATTTCAGCCCCCATTAAAAAATAACCATGGCATGTTTTTCAAAATAAATATTAGTTAAGGTTGCTAGGCAACCATAAAGGTGTCTGGAAGATGGTTCTTGTAATTTGACTCAATATAGAACATAATTATTACGGTATGATTTACTTATATTTGTACTTTAGTAACTGTACTAAAAGTATACATTTAATAGGTAAACGAACTCTTAAAATGACTTTCCTGTGCTATTATCAGACCCTGATCAGTATCTGTCCAACTACTCGTCAAGATTTAACCATAGATTTATAATTCGGTGGGTCCTATATTTAATGGAGCCGAATTCCTGTTGCCACCTTCCTGCTTGCTCCTATCACCAGACTCTGATCAAAGTTTTTCTACCTACTTCTCGCAGCAACCTATCTAACGAATGCAAATTCGATGGGTCTACGTTTATTAGTGCAGAGATCCCGTGACCACCTTCCTGCTCTATCATCAGACTGATAACCATTCTTTTAGTGACTACTCGTCGAGACCTACCTAACGAGCCCAAACTCGGTGGGTCTACGTTTATTGGTGCAGAGATCCCGTGACCACCATCCTGCTCCACCATCAGACCCTGATCACCATTTTTCTAGCAACTACTCGTCAAGAACTACCAAACCAACCCATACTCCACGTAAACCCACGGGTTTACGTTTATTGGTGCAGATATCCCGTGACCACCTTCCTGCTCCATCATCAGACCCTGATCACCATTTTTCTAGCAACTACTCGTCGAGACGTACCTAACGAGCCCAAAGTCGGTGGTTCTACGTTGATTGGTGCAGAGATCCCGTGACCACCTTCCTGCTCCACCGTCCGACTCTGATCACCATTTATCTAGCAACTACTCGTCAAGACCTACCTAACGAGCCCAAAGTCGGTGGTTCTACGTTTATTGGTGCAGAGATCCCGTGACTACCTTCCTGCTCCAATATCAGACCCTGATCACCATTTTTCTAGCAACTACTCGTCGAGACCTATCCAACGAGTCTAAACTCGATGGGTCTACGTTTATTTGGGCTGAGATCCTGTTACCACCTTCTTCTTGATCATCATCAGACCCTGGTGAAGGTTACCATTATATTTAGTATCATCGGATTTACATATGTTCTAAATTTCAGATCATTCAGACTAATAGAAGTAATGAAAAATGTCTATTGTATACAAAATATCCCTACCTCGACTCGTTGGCGAATTGCGATGTAACTGTGGCAAAAATAAACAAGGCTGTATGGTATGAGTACCTTTGCCTGTCTTTCGGCGAGGTGTAATAAAAATAAAAAATCCATATGTTCCCTATTATGTTCACAGATTATAGGATTACGTAGGTAATATTTACGATTTTGTTTGTAGCAAAGTTTGTAGTATGCGCGAAAGATTATAAAAAGTTGAATTTTATTGTTGTCCATATTTTTATAATTGTTTATGTGCTGTTGAGATATACTATCTTGTCGGCATAGTGATTTTATCCCAATTGGTTGTTGATCGTAGTATCTCTTAGTTCGGTTGTTATCGATTGTTTGTTTGTTAATTAAGTTAAAGTGCGAGGACTTCGTAAAGTATAATTATAATTTAAAAACCAGTCAAGTGCGAGTCGGACTCCCGTACCGAGGATTTCATATCATCTTTGGACGTATTAAAGTTATTTTACTATTCGTCTAACGCCTCATATAGCAAAAAAAAAACAAACCGTGAAACTAAGTTTGTTTGTCGAGGTTTTTTTAGGATTACTAAAAAACTGTATTATTTAGAAAGATCATTTTATTTTTCATGTAAAATATAGATACGTCTCGAACGCAGGTTTGGTGACTTCCAGCCTCCCGAACAAGCCGGGTTCCGAAAAGGCTTTAGCACCGTAGACCACATACATACGCTCCGCCAGATTATACAGAAGACCGAGGAGTATAATCGGCCATTATGTCTAGCGTTTGTGGACTACGAAAAAGCCTTCGATTCAATCGAGACCTGGGCGGTATTGCAGTCCCTCCAGCGGTGCCACATTGACTATAGGTATATCGAAGTGTTGAAGTGTTTGTACAGCAACGCCACCATGTCGATCCGACTACAGGAAGAGAACACGAAACCAATCCCATTGCAGCGAGGTGTGAGACAGGGAGACGTTATTTCTCCGAAACTGTTCTCAAACGCATTGGAGGACGTTTTCAAGCTCTTGGACTAGTACGGATTCGGCATCAACATCAATGGCGAATACATCACTCACCTTCGTTTTGCCGACGATATAGTCATTATGGCAGAGTCGCTGGAGGACCTCAATACGATGCTCAGCGACCTCAGTAGCGTTTCCCAACAGGTGGGTCTTAAAATGAACATGGACAAGACGAAGATCATGTCTAATGTCCATGTTGCACCCGTACCGGTAGTTGTTGGGTACGATACACTCGAAGTTGTTGACCACTACGTATACCTAGGACAAACTGTCCAGTTAGGTCGGTCCAACTTTGACAAAGAGGTCGCCCGAAGAATCCAACTCGGATGGGCAGCGTTCGGGAAACTACGCGATATCTTCTCGTCCAAAATACCGCAGTGCCTGAAGACGAAGGTTTTTAACCAGTGTGTGTTGCCAGTGATGACATATGGTACTGAGACGTGGTCTCTAACGGCTGGCCTTTTAGAAAAGTTCAGAGTCACACAACGAGCCATGGAGAGAGCTATACTCGGAGTTTCTTTGCGCGACAGAATCCGAAATGTGGAGATTCGCCGAAGAACTAAGGTCACCGACATAGCTCTCAGAATCTGCAAGTTGAAATGGCAATGGGCAGGCCACATCGCTCGAAGAACCGATAACCGTTGGGGAAGAAAGGTTCTCGAGTGGCGACCACGAACCGGAAGACGCAGCGTTGGCAGGCCTCCCACTAGGTGGACAGACGACATTGTGCGCGTCGCAGGTAACCGGTGGATGCAAATAGCCAATTGTCGTTCATTGTGGCGTTCTAAGGGGGAGGCCTATGTTCAGCAGTGGACGTCTTCCGGCTGATGATGATGATGATGATGAAAATATAGATAGACATGTATTACCCATAATTATTTCAGATTTTTTCCTCCACAAACTTCGGAGATAGGGGGGGGGGGGGACGGTATTATTTTTGTCATTTTTGATTATCAGCCAAAAACTGCGTGACATAAACCAAAATAAAAATCTGTTTTAAGATGTGCAAATGAAGCCCTTTCATATGATACCCCACTCAATATAGTAGTCTCACTTTGAAATTTTGATGACCCTTTTCGACCCCCATTATAAAAAAAGTAAAAGAAAAAAAATATTTTTTTCATTTGCGATGGGGTTGGGTAATTAAGATCTAAAACTATTCCAAGTTTCAAATTGATAGCATCAGTGCACGGAAAAAAAATATTGTTTTATACTAAGAATATTTCACTTGGTCAAGACATTGCGTGATTCATATATGGGGAAAACATTATATTCTTAAAATTAGTAAATATTTGTCTTGTTATTCATTTTTCTTCCAAGTATATTTATTCACTAACCAAGGCAATATCTATTCTTGCAATGAGAAAGCAACGTTTTCTTTGCTTAAGTAAGTTTTTTTTTTTGAGGCTAGAATCTTAAATTCTCACTTTTAAGACAATTATGTCTTAAATCCAGAATGTACTCTTCGAAGTTACGCTTGATTAGACACCGATTATGAAGAGTAATTACTCTTATTATCTCATAACAAGAATATATTTATTGGACAAGAAATTTCATTGTTTCTGATCAAGAATATATCTATTGATCAAGAATTTCCGTGATTCATATATGGGGAAAACAATAAATGGTTGTATCAAAACACCACTATTCTCAATGCTAGTAAATAAATAGTTAAGTCAAGATATTTGTCTTCCTTCTACAATTTTCATACTTGTGATTAAACAAAATATTTGAGAATAATGCTTTTCTCAGTTGAACACTTTGTCAAACAGATCCCGGAGTTTTCTTACAATAAAATAAATTCTCAGTATGAAAAACAAATGACTTGTAAGAAGAATGGTATTTACTTACATGTATGCTAAGGCATATTTCAGTGAAGCAGCTTTAACTCTTGCATCAATTAATGCTATTTTCACACTGAGAACAATTAATCTATAGTGAAGAATACCAACAATCTTAGTTACTAGTTGATACTCTTCAGTGAAGAAGTTTTAGCTACTAGTTCAATAATAATAAGTTATTCTCTGAAGATCACGTTGTTTTAAAAATATAGTCTCAATGTTCTTAGTTCAATAATCATGCGTTTTTAGTGAAGAAGTTTTATTTCTTAGTATAATAATGTTATCGAATTTAAACGGAGATCACATTGTCTAGAAAGAATAATATCAATATCCTTAATTCAATATTTATGCGTATTTCAGTGAAGATGCCCAGTTCTTAATTCAAAAACAATAAGCAATTGAGACGGAGATCAGGATTGTCTCCAACCAATAATGTTAACATTGTTGATTTAAGAACGTGCAGGTACTTAACTGAAAAAGTTTTAGTTTTTGATCCAATTCCTTGCATGTTTCATTCGGAGAAAAAATCTCTTAGGTCAATAATAGTGTATTTCACTGCAAGAAGTCTCGGTTCTTGGTTCGATACATTCATGTTTCATACGAAGATCAGATTGTTTCCTACGTATAATGTCATTATTATTGATCTAAAAACCATGTACTTCAGTAAAGAAGTTTTAGTTCTTTATCTAATTCATTAAATGTTTCATTCAGAGATTAGAAATCTCTTAGCTCAATAATAGTGTATTTCACTGCAAGAAGTCTCAGTTCTTGGTTCGATACATTAATGTTTCATAAGAAGATCAGATTGTTTCCAACGTATAATGTCATTATTATTGATCTAAAAAACCCTGTACTTCAGTAAAGAAGTTTTAGTTCTTGATCTAATTTATTAAATGTTTCATTCAGAGATTAGAAATCTCTTAGCTCAATAATAGTGTATTTCACTGCAAGAAGTCTCAGTTCTTGGTTCGATACATTAAAGTTTCATAAGAAGATCAGATTGTTTCCAACGTATAATGTCATTATTATTGATCTAAAAACCCTGTACTTCAGTAAAGAAGTTTTAGTTCTTGATCTAATTCATTAAATGTTTCATTCAGAGATTAGAAATCTCTTAGCTCAATAATAGTGTATTTCACTGCAAGAAGTCTCAGTTCTTGATTCAAATCATGGCATGTTTCATACAAAGGTCAGATTATCTTATTTGAAGAATTACAATAGTCTTGGTTCAATGGTTAATATGCGTTTCAGTTCATCGTTCGATTTATTCAAGCTAAAGTTTAGGCAGAATGTAATTTAACAAAATGTTAACACAAATATTTCGTACAAAAACTTGCCTAAATGAAAATGAACAATTTTTTTTTTCGAGCTATGGAGAAAAAGTATTTGTTTAGTCACATTCTGACTAAACTTTAGCTTGAATAAATTGAACGATGAACTGAAAAATATTTACAACCATTGAACCAAGACTATATTGTAATTCAAATTCAAATAAGATAATTTTAACTCTGTATATAACAAAGCTCTTGAATCTGTACATAGAACTGAAACGGCTTCACTAAAATACCATAACTATTGAGTACAATTTGAAACATGAAAGAACAAGAAAAAGCACTAAAACTCACTTACAGAATTTCGAGCCTGATGCACCGTCACATCTTTCAATCTGATCTCCGCGTGCCATTGCATGCCTGAAAATAGTGGTAGGTAAATAAGTGGGAGGTACTCAAATTAATAATAGATAAAATAATACAATGTATTAAATTCTATGAAATCATATATTAAAAAATAAACTTCCTAGCACAGGAGTATTGATAATTAAATTTAAATATATTCTAGGTATTAATCATATTACCGAATAATGTTATTACTGTGAATATTACATAAGGGGGTATCGCAAACTATTGCTTACTGCTTAGCTGCCTAGCTTCACTCGTGAGAAGTATAGATTAGCGCCGCCATTTAAAATTTGTTTCTTTATTGGACATCTACCATCAGATTCTAACCAGTAATACCTAGTAATTCAATAATTATCATCTTAAATATAATACTTAATATCTTGATCATATCGAATATTCCCGTTGAGGAACACATTGTCGTCAACACTTGACGATCGGGAAAAAAATGTCCCATTCGTTCACAGTGTTGACGAACGAACATTAATGTATAAAAATCAACGAACAACGAACATTAATGTATAAAAATCAACGAAACGAAAAAACTAAACGAAACAATTCAGATTATTATGCAAAAATTGGTTGGTACCCCTGAATATTATTTACACATAATAAGCTTTAGCTATAACCCACGTCAATAAAAAAAAAAACAATCTGAAATGGTATCGTAAATCATTGCCTCTCACATAATACACTATTGCAGACACTAGTACTTTTGAGAAGTTTATAGATTAACGCCGCCATTTAAGATTCGTTGCTTTATTGGCGCGGGTTATACCATCAGATACAAAAATACAAAAAACAAAAACATTAATTCACTCTTTTAAATTGTAACACACAGCTATTCTCGTTCATCTCTACACAAGATACAATACGGCCGGCGGATCTTAGCGGGTCTGAAGTTAGCCATTTTGCGAACCATCCATCAGTAATTGGCCATTTTTGACCAAATTACTCACATCTGTACCGCCAAGATCCGCCGGCCGTATTGTAAGTACCATTTGCATTGTTACTAATCATTTATAATCAATCAACTTCTCAAATCAACATACTGATTTATACCTATTTTATGAATTATATTCGGTGTTGTGCTATAGCAATCGTGTAAGGAAATAATTTCAAAAGTACTTGTACATTTGACTAAATACGCCATGTAATGAGGAGAATAATTAATTGTTTTAAGAACTTTACACTTAAAGTAAATTTTACTTTTATCAGATTCGTTACATAACACTTGTTCAATTTTCAAAAATAATGGTAGATCTTGGTCATACCTATACAAGATAACATTTTTATCACAATATGTTATACCATTAATCTCTATAAAACCAACACAATTATAAACATCATCATCAATTTCTGTCATATTATTTAGTTTTAATATTTTTCCGTGTAAATAGCGATCAGTAAGTCCAGTGTTAACAAGTAATTTATGACTATTCGTCAATTGATGTCTTGTTGCAAGCGTTAGTGGCAAGTTTTTACGGCTAGCTATTGATTGTGCAATTTTTTTCAACTCTTTGTGCTTAGCCTCAAATTTAAAGGCACTTATTAATATTGGTGGACCAACTTTTTGTATTATTCTTGGGTAATGTAGGAGAAAATGATGTTTCGGTTTTAATGTACAGTTAAATAACTGAATTAAATTTTCCAAGTAAGCTTCAATTGAAGTTTTCAAATAGTCAATCAAGTGTGAAGTGAAAATCTGAGATGTTAATATTTCTGTAATTTCTAACAGAGCTAAATATTGTTTCCATACTGGATCATGCTCCGCAATTAAGTCACCAATTATGTACCTAAAATTACGAACAAGACACAACATCTCAGAAGCCGAAAACATTATTTTGCCATTTAACAAGTTTTGTTTTGTGACAGGTGGAGGACAATTTTTTTCAGACTTTAAATAAGTATAGTATTTTATTCTTGAATTTAAGTTGTCCAAATCAAAAATATTGTTGTCAATAAAATGTTTGATTATTAAGCACATGTCATAACGGTGTATCACACAAATCGTGCATAACATCGCACGTGAAATTGTTGTAAACATGGAAATAATTTAAATCATGCCATATGCATTTTTCTTTAACGCCAATTTTGTTAGTATAATGTGCATTATATTCTTCCTTTTTGCGAATGTATTCAGATCGTTCTATGGTATCAGTTTTTGTTTGTTCTTTTTGTACTGTGCAAAATCTACAAAAATTATTGGAAGAAAAACTTTCCTGAAAACCTAAAATTGAATGAAGCCCTAAATTGTCTCCTGAAATATTGGCTATACAAAAAGTAACAGATATACTAGATTTCTTAGATTTTACGTTTATCCCTTCCTCCTGTAAAAACTTTAATTCTTCAAGTAATGGTCTGAAAACAGGTTCATTACCAAAAGTGTTTCTATCTTGTGTATAAAACAAAAGAACTGGTAAGACATTATCTAAACGACTGCAGAACTGTGGTGGTATTGTAGATATACTTACATATACAGCACCTATTTTCTGATTTCCAGCGTGACTGCCTAGTGGATTGCCAGATTCAAAATCATCATAATACACTGTCAAAGGTAAAATGGTTCCGTGATTACATTTTTCTTTTGTATCCTGCCAAGATGTGCCATTTATTATGTTTCTAAGGACATCTGTCTCTTCGCTTACTTTTTTCTGGTAGTTAATTATAATTTCTAATGTATTTGCTGCTTCAAGAAACTCCTTAAGAGTTTCACGCAAAGGTATAAAATAAGAAAATCTATTTTTGATTACCATTTCAATAGTGTTATTCCTACGATTACTATCTTCGGAAACACCAATAGTTTTTTTAATAGGTTTCACATACGATCTTAATTGTTTGAAATGTCCCATTCTTTTATAATCGGTATTGATGGTTTTAAACGAATCTTGAAGTATTGATAACATCAGCAAACTATCATTATTCAAATCATTCTTTGACATTATTAGGGATTGTCTAATAATGTTAAACGGCTCCGATATAAACAGCTCAGACACAATTTCAATTATATTTTGGATGACACTTCTTGGCAAATTGGACATGTTATATAATTTTGCAATAAATTTAAGTAACGCATTATTAACTTCTATTTGATAATCAGATAAATTTGAGGTTTCATTTCTAGTATTATTATTCAATTTAGGGGCTTCATTCAAAGGTGTTAATTCAGATGTTAAACCGGAATTACAGTTTGCTTTACCACTAACATCAAATACATTGGCATCTGAGACGAGACTACTTGAGGTTTCATGATAATGAGTTAAATGCTTCTTTAAATCACTCTTAGAGTGATATAACCTGGCACAGTTTTCTTCAGGACATTTAAAATAATTGACAATATTATGCGCGTAACGCAAATGCACAAAGTATTGCTGAAAATCTTGATATTCGTTGCGACATTCAAGGCACTTCATCGTGCAACTATTTATAGTACAGTATTTCAACAAGATTAAACAACAATTTTGTTTACATTTTCGCAAGCGACAACAAATCTGCGATGTATGGTACTATCTTATCATACTTTGTTTCTATTTGATAGACACAACGCTGAATCAGCACGTATAAATGCGCAGCAGCTGCTGGATACGTGGCGTGAAGCGCATGGTATGATTTGAACAATGTGTCAAAAGCTTTCATTGGCGAGGTAAACTTCCACATAACCTTGTCTATTACCAAATAATAGTTATCGTTACCATCATCGCCAGCACCACATTTAATTAGGTATGGTTGAACACTTTGCTTGCTGCGTAGAGCCTTTTCTTTTATTTCATCAATTTTCGTTTGTATATCTCCAGGATTCTGAAAACAATAGCAAACATATAAAAATTACAAAATTGATAAACATACTTACAAAGCACGAGTGTTTTTCACTAATATTATAAATGGGAAAGCTTGTGATTGAAAAAATATGTTTGTTCCCACTTATCTCCGAAAAGGAAAAACAGATTTTGATGAAATTTGTTATGAATGTAAATTATACCCTGGATAACAGATGTTACTTTTTATCCATGAAAAATCCAAAACATACCATAAAATTACGTAACCGCGAGTGAACCCGCGAGATATTAAATACCATACCATTCACTAAATAAAATAGTACCCCAATATATTTACCTGGACGTCAATTATGAAGCTTTCGACGCATTCTAATGTGGAAAATTTTCTGCGTTTGTTTAGTCTACCTCTCGGGGGAATCAGGTAAGACAACAGTTTTATTTGATCTGCCACTTTTAGATCTAAAATGTATAAAACAAGTGATTTATTTTAAAGTAAGTACCATACGAGCGAAGCCACGGGCGGATGCTAGTAACGTACATAATATAAATAAGAATACTTAGTGGGTGCCCTATAAAACTCAGGGTCAGACTAAAAAAACCGTGGAGTGCCGACAGAAGTGCAAACAAACCCCACCCCCTCCCCCCAAGTTTGTCGATCTTTGCCTAACAGGTAGCGGTGACGCTGACGGTAAACATAATAAATGAAAATTAAACTATTACTATCATCAGGCTGCTCTTGAATACTTTCATATAAAGTCATCAATGTGTCATCTTTTGATTCACCAAATTTGAGGCTGATGATTTTATTAATAAACCATTTCCAATTCCTGAAAAAGCATGTTGATCTTTCAGGATACAATCTTTCAAAATCCAGGTTTATCTAGAAACAAAAATTGGTTATCTGTAAACATTTATAATTTTACAGAAAAGTATTTAAAGCCTGCTGGTGTTAGACCAATGTAGTTAAAGCCAACATAAACAAATAAATATTTGTTGGCAATCCACACAACACTATCTGGCCCTAAATTCCGTAAATGTAGATTAAATTGGTTAGTGAACAGGTAACATCGAATAGCTTAAGATAAACAATAATGAAAATGTGATCTAAAAATAAATAAACAACTTTTTTTTGTAAATACTTACATACTTAACTACTTTTATTGTATTTATTAACAAAACCAAAGCTGTACAAAATGTATCTTATAACTACAACTTTAGGCCAATAACGGTTTCAAATACTGTTAAGAAAATTAAAAAAAAAATTGTGAACGAAAATAAACTTTTTGTATTTGTACAAAAAAAAAACTTACCAAACTATCACTCCTTGGATCATTTAAAATGTTCCACTCATCAATAAAATCCGAAATGTTGTTGTTGGTGCTACACTGTCTCACTTTGAATGTTTCGTTCCAACGGTCAATGATTTCACTCCATGGCTCATTGTTATTCTTAAGAAAAATTATTTGATCTGTGTGATCTTCTGGAATATAAAAATGTTATGTTAGCCAATACGTACGACATATATAGATAAATTGCTTGTAGGTATTACTAAGACAAGCTACCTGGCAGGGTGCTACTACTTACCCTATAATTTATGATCTACATAGTACCAACTACCGACTACATAATAAGTAGATATTAAAATATGGAAAAAATAGCCTCACAACTTTAATCCCTAGGTTAGGATATCCTCAGATCACTTAATGCTAAGTCCCCACTCGATATTCTTTGAAAATGTCTAATGGGTGGTCAGGTATATCCAAATATTACATTTGGCATATTTTTTTTGGTAAGGTACCCACCATTTGCAGCAGTTGGTTTGGTATTCCATACATGACGGTTGCAAGCCCATTGCTGCTGCTAAAATACTAAAGTTCGAGAGCACTGGTATTGCGCACATATTTTTTGAATAAAAAAATCCAGTGGTGCACCACCAGATTCAAACCCACAACCTTAGGACCAGAAGGCGGGGTCGTCGCCCCCACTAGACCACCGGTGCTCATTATAGATGAACATAATGCAAACAAATCTACTCTACAGTGTCTAAATCTACAAAAATATATCATACAGAAGACTGATCTCTACACCACTGTCTGTCTTTTGGCCCAATGTGTACAGCCAGCATAAAGATTTTGCAAAAATTTACCATCTCAAGTATACAGACCAGTAACTACTCTAGCTACTATTTGGTCCGGGGGGTTTGGACTTAATGTCAAAATTCCATCTTTTTATATCATCTGAAACTCAAAATGTCTTATACCCCAAAATGCCTGAAATCTAAAATGCCTGAATGTTTATGTCTGATAAAGAAAATGACAATCGATGTACAGTCGTATACAATGTATCTACACTATACCTACCTACTTAATTTATTTAAAATAATGGTGTGCGGTTGACGGATAGTTGAAGTAAAAAAACTTGCAAAGTAAAACAAACTATACTTGTATTTCTTTGACAAAAAATAATACCTATATATATGATCTATACTGTTTTCTAAATAAAATAACATTTTCCAAAAAAGAAATAAAAATATATGTTTTTTTTTGCAACGGGGACTGAAAGGGGAGAAAAAAAAATCGAAGTGGGGCTACTAGGGTATGTGGCGGTTGACCGGTTTTTTCTTATTTTCAAGTGGCCAGAATGATATGAGTATATGGCCCTTAGTCGTACAAAAATAACAAAAAGTACTTTAACTATTAGGAAACTACATGACACTGAACAACACAATACAATTTTGTCATCAAATGTATGAAAAAACAAAGGTGATTCAGTCATTAGTAAAAAGAGCCGATACGAATTTCAGGCATTTTGGGGCCATAAGACATTTTGAGTTTCAGATAATATGAAAAGATGGAAATTTGACATTAAGTCCAAAAACCCCAGACCGCTACTATTTATGTAGGTCAAGTAATCATATAAAACCTTTCAACTCCTCATATTTTTTTGTTTTATTAGGAATGACATTCTCTTCCGATGTTGAGTTTTTTCTCTTTTCTCCAGACTTATACAGGGTATTCCGAATTTTATCGACCAGCTTGCCCTTAGCAAATGAAGGTTTACCGGATATGGAGTGTCTTTTTTTAATTGGTGGCACAAAGTATGTGCCAGTGTTTTCACATGGAAATAAAGCTATTATTTTCGCGGTTAAAATGTTGTACTCTTCATATGTTATTTTACTGAAATAGGTAAAAATAAATCTAACTATATGGGTTCCTTGTTGGACTTCTAAGAATCCTAATAAAAATCCTAAGAATGATACAAAAATGAAGTTTCGTGCATTGCAGGTCAGCTAGCATAAATCATAGTATTATCATCATCAGCTAATGAACACATACTGCCTTCCCGTTTATCTAAAATGCCACATAAATGATCTTTAGGCCCTCTCCATCCACAAGGTCCATCAAGAGAAGGGCCAATGCTTTTATTGCATCCCCCAGTTTGTGCTCAAAGAAATTATAGTGGGAACATGAATGAATGAATATGTGGTAGGTACTTACTAATTTACGACACGTGTGAAGAGATGTCTAACAATTATATCAGTGAGTTGATTTCGGTGCTTGTTTGTCAAGGTACTGTTTGCAGTGTAATAATTTAATATGCTCTTGCCACATGGTGTTACTGTTAGAAGTGTCTTGAGGTCAAAATCAGGGAAATTTGGTCGTACATAAATATCGCCTGTAAGGATATCTTGTAAGTCTTCCAGGTCCTCATTGTCCGTGAATAGATTAGGAGCAGTGATGCTGCTATTTGTTACTGTATTAGTCTGTAAACATTTAAGTAATTGAAATGAAAATAATATTATCATTATAAACAGAATATTCAATAGGTAGGTAGGAAACTTACTATGCTGGTCGCTACTAAATACTCATCAATTTTTTTTTTTAGTTCTATTCTTAGTCCAATCTTTGGGCACAGTTCTTTCAGGATATTGTCATTGATTTCCTTTAATTGATCCACAGTTACATCATTTTCTAAAACAAAAATTTCCATCATAACTAGACAAGTTTAAACAAAATACGAATTACCTAAATTTTATAACATTCGAACAAGCCCTGATGCTGATGTATCATAATATACAGCTGTTAAGCAGCCTAAAGTTGTTCAGTGGGTCGTCTTAGGGGTTCATTAACACATTAAAATTGTATTTAAATTAATTTATGACACTGTTTTAATTTACAACTTTGCACGTTTTTTTTTGGAATAGTAATATTATTAGTACAGTAGAGCACTCACTTCATGGCCTTTTCTTGACAAAATGTTTATCTAAATATTCACCTACCATTGAAATTTGTAATTATATCCTGTGGGATATTCCATTCCTTAAGAAGCAACTCCATTATTAACCTCTATAGGTTCGAAAGGTATGCTGAATACAGGTTTTGATTTAAATCTGGAAATAGACAGAACATAATTTACTTATTGATTATTCTAGTACCTAACTATGTAAAAAACAGCCGGGTAGGATAAACATTCAGCAGGTTTAGCATTGTAGATAAGGTAGGTACCTATATTACTGTAACAAGATGCTCATGCTCATTAAGGTAGATAGTGATTAGGTACTTATTTCCATCACCCAGAGACATAACGTGAAAGGCAGTCCAGCAGCCTTTTCCACCATGTTTGGTGAAGTTCACGGAGCTTAGACACCTCTGATTCTTATCCCCTCAAGTGTCGAATGCACCCCCTGTGTGCATAAGTAAAAACCTTTATATAGTGGTATTAAGCTTATATCGCTTATAAATAAACGTAAAAAAACATCATCCGATGGAAAACCAATCATCATCAGTAGTTGTGCAACTATGAAGTTCGCAACTAACCTCACCTCCCCCCCGCGTGTCAAATGCACTCCATGTGTACATGGACGAAACTTTACATACCTAGTAGGTATTAAGCTTTTATCACATTTACGTATATAAACGTAAAAAAACATCATCCGATGGAAAACATATCCTCATCAGTAGTTGTGAACCTATAGGTTTCGCAACTAACCCCCAACACCCCCCCCCCCACCGCTGGGGTTTTTGGGTCTAAAAATAGCCCAAACTCACTAAACTCAAGAGACTTGAGGGGTTATCTACCAGCTTGCCGCAAAGATTTGAAGCTGAATAATTGGAATCAGAAGTTGCATATGCTCGATGAACTTCACCAAAGTTGGTGGTCAGGCGGTCTACCGGCCGGGTCTGCGTAGATTCGGGGCGTAAAAAGTAGCTTCGTAGCACGGTGTGAGAAGAGAATGCCGAGAATGCGGTTGCGAGTTAGGTACCGGTAAATTTGAACATTGAAGCGCAAAGCAGTTTTTTAATTAAGCAGAATTCGTAAAGGAACCGCGAAATGTCTACCGCTTCGCATATCTACCTACTACCCTTACCAGCCTATCATTTCACAAGTGAATCCATAATCGACGGTTCGATTATGTTATGTTCAATGATATTTTACTATATCATTGGTTATGTTCGATCATTTTTTATCTGGTTTTACCTACAAAGTACATAGTAATGATTTTTGCTCACAACATGGCGCCTAGCCGGTAGCCGGCCCCGGTGCCATGTCATTCATCGTGTGTCAGTCCATCTTTAAAATGCAATACTTAACTTAATTAGATATATATTCCAAATAAACACTTACCTTAGCATAGCACACACAACAACGCAAAGGAATCACCAGCACCAGCCACGAACGGACACTTGCAGAAGACGTAACGTAACGCCATAGATAATACACTATATACTTAAGAATAGATGGGTCACTCACGTTCAACTTTTAATAAACTAATTTTACCCTCGCCAAAAGATGGCGTAACTTCACACGAATCCAAAATGTGCCAACAGATGGCGCTTTTTTGATATTCATTTTACGTATAGGGAAATGAAGCTTTATGTTGAATGAATATTTGTAAGGAACATGTTTAAAGGCAAAACAAAGAGATATTTATTGTAAAAAGTTTACTTGGTAACCAATAACTTTATCTAAACATATCTGACGCACAATCGTACTCTTTTATTTACATATATTGTCCAATCCCCTTAACTTGAGTTTCTTGTTTCAGTACAGCTTTGCATTAAATATTTCCAATTCAAGCCATTGTGGTTAAGGACAATGATGTAGTGGACCTGAAATAGTTCACAAGTAGTATAAATGTTATTATAAATAAATACTTATGCCATGTTCTTAATGACTTGTTTTAGCTTTTAAAAATGTTTTTGTAAATAAGTACATACCTACTTAAGTAGATAAATAACACCCAGACACAGAACAAACAGAATTCTTCAAAAACATATTTGTAAATAAACTGTAAATATTTAGTTTCAATAATTGTTTATAGCTTTTTATCTTCAATGAAAAAAGTCTTTTTAAAAAAATGACTTAACAACCTAAGTTGCCATAGTAACCGCCAAAGGCAATTTACAATACCACAGATATAGTACAATACTATACGGAGCGCGTTCCACTTGGGGCCCACACACAACAATAATCCATTGAGGCCGGCAGTTGCATAGGTATTATTACATTATGGAAGTTTAATAAAAATATTCGAAATATAACATTACTCAAATAAATTGAAGATATACAAAAACAATATTAAACTAAATAAATAAAAATATATAAACTGCGTTTTTAACGCCATCTAGGCAAATTATAGTAGAATCTTAAAATTTAGTTCCTTCCCTCGCCTGAAGGTGTGCTAGTTTCCATACATTAAAATTTTGTCACCTGTTTTAAGGAGAGTGCCACTGGCATGCGTAACGCGGTGCACTGCGGGTCTGTAGTCTGTTCTGTGCGTGCGGGAATGCGTGCGTGTGTGTGCGTCAGTGCGACGAGCGAGCGAGTCGCGAGCGCATGATTGTTGCCAGATAGCTCTCTTGCGTTTCCCACCAAAACTCCGTACATTTTTCAGACTTAAGACCAGCGTTTTAACAAGAGCCAAATAGGCTTTTTAAACGTATTTTTAACCATATTTATACAGTTTATGGCACCGAAAAAATATAAGTAATGTTATCATTTAAGCTTCTGACCACGTCTTTGTCCATGTGGGTTAAGAAAATAGTAAATAGTCTTGTTTTTCCTGAACCATTTTAACATGTTCTCGTCAGAGCGTGAGATGAAAGCAAGTATTATGCAGAATTGAACTTATTTAGAAACTATGACTAGATACTTTCGAACTATGAAAGTTCTAAATAAGCAATTATGTAGGTAATGAATAAACTGCGTAGGTAATGAATAATTACAAACTGCGCCGCGCAGCGAGGCGCTGCGCGCCGCGAGCGGCATTTCAATATGTATCTTTTTGTGTAGTAAATAGAGTTATATTTTGTATAAAAGTGCGCACCAGGTTGAGTCGCGACGCGTCTCGGTGTGAGCTGACCATTACTCTGAAATTAAAGCGCCTACATTATTTTATTAGAATAATCTATAGAGTAGAAGCCATTACTTATTGGTAGTGCATAATATGTCGCTGGCGTAAATCGCCAAAGTTTATGTGCTGTATGTGGTCTGTCTGAGCATCTAATCTAAACAAATGTATCAAACTTCGTGGATGGACTTATGTTTGTTTTTCCACGTAGGAATTACTTGAAAACTAGAAATTAGTTTGTACTTAAGTACTTAATAATTTATTTTTGTAGTATGTATTTTCCAGTAAGTTCTCCAAATTGTTTTCAGCATCAGCAAATTGGCATTTAAGTTCACTATAACCAAACGGAACGCATGCTTGTGTACCTACTTTATTTTATATCTTTGTGACTATAAAAACAGATTGACTTAAACATTACTCCCAAAAATTGGGGAATTCATTTTTGAAATTGCAACACTCGTTTTTCTTTCCGGCGGACGGTTATGACGTACCACATTTTTCAAGAAACACGAATTTGATTTAAGAATAACGTTTCTTGGATGACTGAATAATAATAAAAGTAGCTAATTTTTCAAGAAACACGAATTTGATTTAAGAATAAAGTTTCTTGGATGACTGAATAATAATAAAAATTCGTGTTTCTTGAAAAATTCGCTACTTAATTTTTCAAGAAACACGAATTTGATCTAAGAATAACGTTTCTTTGATGATTGTTAATTACTACTTATGTCTTTCAAGAAACATGATTTATTTGTTTTTTTTTAAATATTGCTCGTTAAATAGTAGGTGAGTACCTACCTACTTATAGGTTAGTAAACACTTATATAGGAATAGGTATTTCCTTTTTAAGTGTTTAGTATCTCCGTAAATAATACAAACCTACGTACTTACGGCTACAGATCAAGCTACCTACCTACTTATAGGTTAGTAAACACTTAAATAGGAATAGGTATTTCCTTTTTAAGTGTTTAGTATCTCCGTAAATAATACAAACCTACGTACTTACGGCTACAGATCAAGCTATACATTTCCAGTATAAGCTGATCTCGCATTGTATAGGATTTCCTTACAGTGAGAGGTCAGTGTAAACTGGAAATGTATAGCTTGATGTGTAGGCGTAAGTACGTAGGCATACCTATAGCTATTTGGGTATTTATTTTTATAGTAACTCGTGCATTTGCTCTTGGAGAGCACCATTTGGTGAAGTGGAACATCAGTTCCTCATCAGATGAGGACCAAAGATGTCCATCGGAACTACTCAATCATTAGTACCTACTTATATGTATATTTCACGGGTTGCGATTCGATTATATGGTTGCTAAGTAATTTATACTCGTCACAATGCATATGGTGATGGTGACTTCATCATGGAGAACATCAGTTCTCCTGGTTCTTACTAGGAGAACTCCTCAACAATTAACGTCCCTGCATCGGGAAATGCAATATTTTGTAAAAGGCGATGAGCCGTTGACGTTAGGCTATTGCAACTTAGATAATTACTTACTTACTTAATTAAAAAGTGAAAAATAAAAACTTTTACATAAAAAAGCAACCGCCTTCCAAAAAAAACACAACAAAGTGAAAAATAACTTTAATTTCGGAAGCCGGTGGCTAAACACTAAAATACAGATCCAATGACACCGACTTCCGAATTTAAAGTTATTTTTCACTTTGTAACTAGTGTTTTTTGGAAGTAAGTACTTAAGTTTTTTTTTTTTGTTAAATGTTTTTGTTCATTTGTTCAAGTGTTTTAATAAAGGTTTTAACACGAGGAATTGGTTAGGGTGTACTTGGTATACCTACATTCATATACGGGAGAGGTGCACCCCCCGGATCAAGTATCCCTTATTATAAGTGATACAAAACGAGAGAAGGTGCTCGAAAGAGAATACCTCTACTTAGATTTATAAGAAACATTGGAGTCTCATAAACAAGAAGTTTTGGGCGGCCAAAGTATGTTGTGGAACTGCTAAAGCTTACGGAATAGCAGTCTGTTAAGAAATTCAAAGTCGTTTTGGGACTCGAAAGGGAATTTTACTGAATGAGTACCTACACAAAAAAGGTGAAACCATAAATGAACCATCCTATAACGCAACTACTTCATGAAACTAAAGGGAGGCAAGAAAAAAAAAAAGACGGTATAACTGACTGCCGGTGTTGCTTCTTCTTTTGAAACAATTTAGATTCCTAGTTCAACACCATAACTTATTACTACAAAACAAAAATGTCTTGTTTGAAAACATTTGACTACCTTTACTTGAATAATTTAGATTCTTACGTCAATGCTACTATTTACTTACCCAAAAACAAACTTTTCTTAAATCAAACACGCATTTTCTTACTAAAAAACTCTAGTATATCTTATTTTGAAGCAATTTAGATTCCTCGTTCAACACCATAACTTATTACCGCAAAGCAAAAATGTCTTGTTTGAAAACATTAGACGAACTTTAGTTAAATAATTTAGATTCTTACGTCAATGCTACTATTTACTTACCCAAAAACAAACCTTTCTTAAACCAAACATGCATTTTCTTACCAAAAAACGTTAGTTTATCTTATTTTGAAACAATTTAGATTCCTCGTTCAACACCATAACTTATTACCACAAAACAAAAATGTCTTGTTTGAAAATATTTGACAACCTTTACTTGAATAATTAAGATTCTTACGTCAATGCTACTATTTACTTACCCAAAAACAAACCTTTCTTAAACCAAACATGCATTTTCTTACTAAAAAACGTTAGTATATCTTATTTTGAAAAAAATTAGATTCCTAGTTCAACACCATAACTTGCTACCACAAAATAAAAATGTCTTGTTTGAAAACATTTGACTACCTTTACTTGAATAATTTAGATTCTAACGTCAATGCTACTATTTACTTACCCAAAAACAAACTTTTCTTAAACCAAACACGCATTTTCTTACTAAAAAACGTTAGTATAACTTATTTTGAAACAATTTAGATTCCTCGTTCAACACCATAACTTATTACCACATAGCAAAAATGTCTTGTTTGAAAACATTGGATGAACTTTATTTGAATAATTTAGATTCTTACGTCAATGCTACTATTTACTTACCCAAAAACAAACTTTTCTTAAACCAAACACGCATTTTCTTACTAAAAAACTTTAGTATATCTTATTTTGAAACTATTTAGATTCCTAGTTCAACACCATAACTTATTACCACAAAACAAAAATGTCTTGTTTGAAAACATTTGACTACCTTTACTTGAATAATTTATATTCTTACGTCAATGCTACTATTTACTTACCCAAAAACAAACTTTTCTTAAACCAAACAGCATTTTCTTACAAAAAAACTCTAGTATATCTTATTTTGAAGCAATTTAGATTCCTCGTTCAACACCATAACTTATTACCACAAAGCAAAAATGTCTTGTTTGAAAACATTGGATGAACTTTAGTTAAATATTTTAGATTCTTACGTCAATGCTACTATTTACTTATCCCAAAACAAACTTTTCTTAAACCAAACATGCATTTTCTTACTAAAAAACGTTAGTATATCTTATTTTGAAACAATTTAGATTCCTAGTTCAACACCATAACTTATTACCACAAAACAAAAATGTCTTGTTTGAAAACATTGGATGAACTTTAGTTAAATATTTTAGATTCTTACGTCAATGCTACTATTTACTTATCCCAAAACAAACTTTTCTTAAACCAAACATGCATTTTCTTCCTAAAAAACGTTAGGATATCTTATTTTGAAACAATTTAGATTCCTAGTTCAACACCATAACTTATTACCACAAAACAAAAATGTCTTGTTTGAAAACATTTGACTACCTTTACTTGAATAATTTAGATTCTAACGTCAATGCTACTACACACATCAAAAGTGTCTAGGGATCAAGCATTTTTGGGCAAAAGAATGGGCAGAAGAACAATGGCGTTTCGTGTGCTTTTCTGATGAGTCTCGTTTTGGTATGAGACCGGATACAAGACGTATACGACACTGGAGAACCCCTGGACGCCAACAGCGATTAAAATCCTGCCAGGAAGTCCATCCTTATAGTGGTGGAACCATCATGGTATGGGCGGGTATTTGGATCGGCGGAAGAACTGAGTTGATTTGGATCAGAGGCAACCTCAACGCTCAAATTTATGCTGAGACGATTGTATCAGACGTCATCGTTCCTCTACAAGTGCAAATCGGTCCCTTATTTCAGTTAATGCATGATAATGCACGACCGCACACCGCAAGAGTTGTAAGACAGACTCTCGCCGCAGCTAACATCAATGTCCTGCCCTGGCCTGCTCAGTCGCCAGACTTGAACCCGATTGAGCATGCATGGGATATGCTACAGAGAAGAGCTCTGCCGAATATGGAGGGTATCCAGTCGCAAGAAGACCTTTTTTTGTTGTTGCAACGAACATGGGCGGCCATTCCACAGCGTGATTTGGATGAACTCATTTTGAGTATGCCAAACCGATGTTCTTGTGTTGTTAGTGTTCGCGGTAGAAACACGGATTATTAATTGTTTAAGTTACCCAATAAAATTTTAAAGAAAACTGTTATTTCAGTCTTTTTTTCGAACTTTTGTGTTAGTGGTTCAAATGTCAAAAATCCCTTTATTAGGAAAATGGCAAATTTCTTTATTAATGCAAAGGTGACTTGGTTTATCGTTACTGTGACAAACGAAAACACTTTATTTGATGAATCCTTAAAGAAAATTTTAATTAATATCAATCAGGAGAAAAGTTATTGCAAAAATATATGTTGATCCCTAGACACTTTTGATGTGTGTATTTACTTACCCAAAAACAAACTTTTCTTAAACCAAACACGCATTTTCTTACTAAAAAACGTTAGCATAACTTATTTTGAAACAATTTAGATTCCTCGTTCAACACCATAACTTATTACCACAAAGCAAAAATGTCTTGTTTGAAAACATTGGATGAACTTTATTTGAATAATTTAGATTCTTACGTCAATGCTACTATTTACTTACCCAAAAACAAAGTGTTCTTAAAGCAAACTTGTATTTTATTATTACAAAATGTAAGTCTATCTTGTTTCGAGTCATTTCAGATTCTCCTTTCAAATCCGTTATTTTCTCACATTCAATGTATTCTTCTTAGAACGAAAAATATTTTTCTTCGGCGAAAACGTTCCTAGTTTCTAAATATGAGAATCGTCAATTACTAACAAGAAGAAAATGAGGATTTTGTATTTATAATTTTAGATAACAATGCTTTGATGTTTTATTCTTAGTTTAAGTAAATGGTACAACTTTTGGTTCAAATAGTAAAGGCTCTTGAACTTAGAATATGTTATTTGTATTGAGACACCTAAAAAATCTTACTTCAAAAATGTAACATAATTGTTCAGACAACACTCAAAACTTCTTAAAAAGAAAATCATTGTTTTGTTGCTAGTAAATATAAGAAGAATAATATTATTTTTCGTGGAGAATATCATTTCAGTTGGACTAAGATATTATTTTTAGTTCAAGTAAATATTTATTTGACATTATACAATATTCCTGAGAATAAAAATATTCTTGGAAGAAAAATAATTCCGCGAGCATTTTTTTCCGTGTGGTTCCTGAAATATATAGGTTTGTGACAGACAGACAGACAGACGAAGTCAGACCATAAGGGTTCCTTTTTACCTTTTAGGTATGGAACCCTAAAAATTACTTAACTGATGGTGAAAACCACTTATCAATTGTATGGTTTAGGAAGAGTTAGAGAATATACAGACAGACGCGGATATCGACTTAGTTTTATACTAGGTATGTAAAAAGATTCACAATGTGTGTAGGTAGGTTATATAAATTGTATAAGGTATTATACAATTTATATTTATGCACACTGATAGGTATAAATTACTCGAATAACATATATTCTTAGAGGCCAAATCACACTAAATGCGACGTACTATGACGTTGTAATGTCAGGAACTTTATGACACTTGGCACACCGCTTGCGTGACGTATATGTCGGCGTGGCTTCATGGTGCGAGTATTCGGAATCCATAATTATGGAGTAATAACGCACAGATCTTCCAAAACACTGTATTATTATATGAAATATAGCGTATGCACAAGAGATGTTTACACTTCGACGAATTTCAAACGACTGTTCCCGTTGTTAACAATATTCGCCTTTTATATAAAACAAAGTACTTCCATAAACAAACATATTTTAGTATAAATTAAAGAAAATTGCATCATATTAAATCACACATGTTTTTTAAACATTGTATTACAATTTATTTTCGTAGAATAATTTATGTAATAATAACCAGGAATGATTCCTAAACAAATGACAGTCATATTCGCGTTTGATTTTACAAAACAATCTATTTAAATTTATATTCAGATTCGAGCATACAAATAAAATATTAAATGAATTCAAACTGATTAATTGACCTATTTAATTAATCTCCGTAACTATCAAATACATTACTCTTTTTATTGCATTTATATTATCGCGGATATGACGTTATTTTAACATTTAATCATTAAAATCAATACAGCGCCCATACGGCCATTCTGATCCAGCGCGCTCTCCGCGCTGATCACTTATCTGTTACAAATTATTAACTTATTACAAAATTAACTAAAGGTTCTTACAAGACTTCACCTAGTCTTAGGATCTTAGCCTGTAGCATGCATCACCCATCACGGGATCTAACAAATAAGGCTTCACCCATGACGGGATCTTAGCCAACTCGTGACATCACCCACATAGGGATCTAGTCAACACAGGCATCACCCACATAGGGATCTAGCCCACCCACAAGCATCACCTACACAAGGATCTAGCTCACACAGGCATCACCCATCACGGGATCTAGCCCACCCACAAGCATCACCTACACAAGGATCTAGCTCACAAGACCAGGAAAGGAAACGCATGGTGGCCAGCCAGCGTCAAGGAAGGATTTGTGGATAGGCAATAAATAAATGTAACACATATCTAGTATTATTATTATGTCACACAGTACTTGTAACTAATTATTATTAATATAGATATTAATAATAACTAGTCAATTAATTCATTATACGCCCATACGGGAAATTCACCACTTTCACCACTTCCATCGAATGGATCGGTTTGCCCATTGGAAGCAGGTCTCAAATAGACATGACGATCCATTCAGGACAAAATTCGATTTGATAAGGGTAAAGCACAAATCAAACATTTCAAAGTTGGAGATTTTGTTCTAATGCGTTTTCATGAAGGACATACTACTAAATTAGGACCCAAATTTGAAGGTCCAATGGAAATTTTGGAGATTCTACCTAACGACCGTTATAAATTAAAACACGCAAATCTACGCGGATGTTCTGAAAAGATCGCTCGTCCATCCTTTTTTTACAAGCATTCCTAATAGCAATAAGATCATCGCAATTAGATCTATGTGCCAAGGTTTATCAAGCGCTACTACACCGACATATTATTTTTAATAATCTTGCGTTCTACCTGACCACTAGCCCTACTAGCACCTTTCGCCACAGTGCGATGGTCTATGTTAAAATTGTCAAAAAAACTAGAACATAAACAATATTCTACAGAAGTCATGCTTTTATTTTGATCAGTTATGAATCCAGTGGGAGTCCCAAAAATGGTAATGAGTTCACGAAAGCATCGGTTAGCGGAATCGGTTGTACGATCTGTTGAATATACTAAATGAACATATTTAGTAAACGAATCTACATAAACAAACGCGTATTCGGGCCGATTACGCTTCCCGTTCATTGGACCCGTAATATCTGCATGGACCGTGTAAAAAGGCAAAGGAGTTTTATCAGTTGGATGCAGAGAAACTTGCCTAGCGCCCGAGATCCCCTTTCTAACTCTACAATTTACACAATTTTCAATGAACTTTTGAACCAATTTTTTACATGTTGGGAAATCAATATTGCCCTCGTATCTCAGCCTTTCCCCAACTAAAATGTAAAATTATGCTAGTGAACAATAATTAATTTAAGGGTTTTATTTTCTGTTTGTACTTTTCTACGCAGTATCTTTCAAAATAACATAGGTAATAGGTATCTGCGATGTCTTTAGGAATAGAATCGGACTGTAGTTGATCAACTATATTTTTGAGTACGGGATCACGTTTTTGTTCAAAGATCATCCAATTTTGGTCAAGAGTCGAAGCATTAGTGGAAAAACAAAAAGTTCAGGCCGAGTAAGATGATAGAAACAGGTGTGATGAATTATCTTTAGAAAAATGCTTTTCGTGGGCCTGTTATATCAACAGGATTCCTACTAAAATAATCCACGTGACCTAGCTTTTCGCCTTTACGATTCTCTATTTCGAACTGGAATGATTGCAGGGAAGACCATCAACGGTGTAACCTAGGCGTCAATTCTTTCTTGTGTCTAGAAGCTTTTAGAGAATTACAATCAGTTATGACTATAAATGAACGACCATATAAGAAACGACAAAAAAATTAATTGCCTTAAAAACGGCTAGTGTTTCAAGCTCATATGAGTGATATTTGCTCTCCGCACTGTCGTCCTCATACTAAAATAACCAAATACATGGGGAGTGTGATCTTGCCTTTGTATTAATGCGGTACCATATCCAAGCTTGCTTTACCTAATTTGTCCATCTGATCCGCGATTAAAGGCAGAGGACAACGACCCCCAAGTGTATTGGCATTTAGCTCTCCTAAATCGACACAGAGGCGATCAGAACCGTCTTTCCCCTTAACAAGCAGAATCTGACTGCTAAAAGGAGAATGACTGTCACGGATTATGCCACTACACCTGAGGCCGCTTACAATATCTTTTACCTTCTCACGCTCTACGGGGGATAATCTATAGGGTCTTCGCTGAACAATTTTATTGGGGTCTTTTATTCCGATGTCTAATTCACCTGTACAAACTTGCGATACCTTATTTCCAGCTGTAAACGAACGCTGTTGACGATAGTTTGCAATTTACCATAATATAAAATCTGTTATGTAACGTCAGTATCAATGCCACAAAGAGAATATTGACCAGTGCATTCATTCACAACCTTCACGATTTGTTCATTCTGTTTTACAGAAATTCTAGTGTTAGTTAAAGTAACGGTGAGCCCAGAAATTTGTAACAGATCATAGCCAATCAAACAAAATATCAAACCGAGTCTATGCGTCCCCGACCACATAAAATTCTAGCTCTACACTTGATCGGTTTGTTTTGAATGCACTGGGCAACCTCCAATTCCCGAAAATACAATATCTACAATTACTTTCCTGTTCCCTGGGATCGAACCAGAGAAACGTTGTCGAATCCGTGAACAATCGGCGCCTATATCGAATAAGCAATAGTAAAGCTTGTTGTCGATTTTAACTAGTTTTAACTACGAATTATCGAATTACAAATAAATACCGTTTTTTTTTAAAGTCAAATTACCCTCGTTATTTATTTTCCGGTAGCAATTTTCTACGTGACCCATTTTATGACAATATTTACACTCTATAGTCTTTGCAGAATTATTAGGAATATTGTTTTGAGAAGAACTAGATTTAGGAATCACAGCGGGTGAAGGAGCAGGAGCTTCCTTGTAATCACGAAAATGGTGCCCGGATTTGTTACATTTAAAGCAAGTAAGACCTTGGTCGTTTCTAGCGGAAGTTTCGGATATTCACGGTCTTTTAATATTACTGTTACCAGGTTTATCTAAACTATCAAATTTCCCGTTTGCGATAAGTTTTTAACACAGAAACCAGCTTGGGCAAAGAGCCAGGTGTGTTTCTAAGCAGTTACGATCTAATATGTTCCGGATAAATACCTGTTATCAAAGCGTCGATCACCTCGGAGTCTGAAGCCTCGGCCTGGACTGGCCTGAATAATGTCCAGTAGCGTACTCGGAGTAGCTGACGGCTTGATCCGATGTGTAGCTGCGCCATTTATGAACGTCGTCCGAAGAAATTGCTGCGATCACGTGACAAAGAGGTGGTAGAGATGGCCGCTGTAACTGCACTTGCAGCTACTTGTTTGGTCACATTGGTCAGTAAATTCATCACTTGCTCCATGGAAAAAGTAGGCTCGGGTAGAGTTTTCCGGTCTCTGGAGGTTCCAAGTACAGGGGATTGTGATCCCACCGCTGCTGTCGGCGTGGCTTCATGGTGCGAGTATTCGGAATCCATAATTATGGAGTAATAACGCACAGATCTTCCAAAACACTGTATTATTATATGAAATATAGCGTATGCACAAGAGATGTTTACACTTCGACGAATTTCAAACGACTGTTCCCGTTGTTAACAATATTCGCCTTTTATATAAAACAAAGTACTTCCATAAACAAACATATTTTAGTATAAATTAAAGAAAATTGCATCATATTAAATCACACATGTTTTTTAAACATTGTATTACAATTTATTTTCGTAGAATAATTTATGTAATAATAACCAGGAATGATTCCTAAACAAATGACAGTCATATTCGCGTTTGATTTTACAAAACAATCTATTTAAATTTATATTCAGATTCGAGCATACAAATAAAATATTAAATGAATTCAAACTGATTAATTGACCTATTTAATTAATCTCCGTAACTATCAAATACATTACTCTTTTTATTGCATTTATATTATCGCGGATATGACGTTATTTTAACATTTAATCATTAAAATCAATACAGCGCCCATATATACGCGCTATACGCGTATGTATGCATGACGTAGTTATACCAAGCCCTGTGCGCGGTGTGTCAAGGGGCTCACGCATTCGGTGTGCCGTGGCCTTTATTGTTAAATCTGTACCTAGGCTACATGATCTATTTGATAATTAAATATAATAATATAATCATTAAAATAAATATGTATAAATATATTAGTGCCATATTTCAACAAGTGCAACATCAAACTACGCGATACACATTCACGATCAAACTTCCTGCAAGTAGTCACCAACGTGACTAGTGAAGTTATCTCAGCTTTGAACTTTCATGGTAGAACTGTCGTAGACACGACGTAAACCCACTCGGGTGAGATAATAATATCTCGGACGTCGTCGGTATCGGTAAATCAGCCAAGCGAAAACATCACGTTGGAAAACCAAATAATTTTCTATCTATAAGTGAAAAGCGAATCTTATAATTAACTTTGACGATTCAAGGAGGATTTTCATCAGATGGTTAGTGACACGCATGCCCACGACAGTGACACCGCCATTCGTCTTTGGTGATAAATATTATGTCTTCACACTGTTACATGAATAGTTACTTACACACTTGCGTGGCGGAAAAAATCAAATCAAACCACGGAATAATAAATAGTAAATTTATCATTAAATATAATAAATATAAAAAAATAAAAATAATAATATTAAAATAATTAATAAAAATATTAATTTATTATTAATAAATAAATAATAAATTTATTATTCCGTGGTTGGTAACAACCTACATGAATGTGCAAGGAGCACATGGGGCTTACCACCAAATGAAAGTAAAGTTTTTCTGAAAAAGTGAAAACACTGAATAACCAAGAACTGGGGCACATTTTTCTGGAACATAAGAATACTTTCGAGGTCATGTTGCATCCCCCAAGACGTGGTAGTCTGATTAATTAATTTCCCATTAGCCGCTCTGCTGAGTTAGTTTGAATTGAAAAGTGGAACCTTACTCGTATTACGGTAAACGTAGTTTGAGCAGCTACACCACTTTGGTGCCATTTCGATTTTTAAAGTAATTTGATGTTTTAACGTCACTACAAAATCTATGTTAATTTATAGAGCACAAATCTACAATAGCCTTTTGCTTAATTAATTGCAATCTTTGAGTAAAATAAAGAAACGAGTTCAGCTGCAACTAAAGCTTGGCTTGTATTGCAATACCAAGGTACGTCGTTACACATTTGATATAGGCACCTAACTACACCTTTACATAAAATCGAACCTCAAAAACACCAATCAATCCAGTAAGTACCTACTGCACATTTTAATCCCATTTTTGCTATATAATATGATGTGGGATTAGAGTCGAACTTTAAAAGAACTTTTGCAATATGGACTAATTGTATGCTTTATAATTTATTGATCGACCTTGCAATTGAGTCGTAAATAGAACTTACTTTAGTTCACTTTTACTTGACTAATAATTTTAACCCTAAAGCATCAGTTCTGTACAATATTTAAAGCTAACAATTCCCAAGCACAATGGACGTTGTGATTCCACCTTCGAATTTCCCCGGACTGTTATATTCGTTTTTGTGTAAGCTAGTACAAACAGAATATCGTATTTATTCGCGAACCATGTTTGCAATGGGATTTGGAGTGGAGTTTGTTACCGATATTATAAAAAAGTCCTTATAATAACACAGTGACGTGTGCTCACATTTTTGGCAAGGTATAAATCAAATAGACATAAGTAATAAATATCCTATATTTGTTCCATTACTGTTTAAATTTCGAATTATATCGATACGAATTTTTCGTTTGTTACTGTGAAATATTTGAAAAGTTTCGATAAAAAACTATTATATGATAGAAATCTCTAGAAATATTTATCAGCTTATTTTTAGCTAAGTAAATAACTGTACATTTTATTTGACATCTACTACGGAGCGTAAAATATCAATAAATCACCCACTTCTCTTTACATAAGAAACGTACGAAGGTTTAATTTAATTTTTATAGGTAGGTAGACAAAAGAACAATAATTTAGCTTTTGAAGTTCACCATTTGAACGTTGTTTATTTATTACATTGTTTACGTCTTTCATATACCAAAACACAATTGCTGATGATATTTTGAAGGAATTGAAACCGCATACGATATTATCACTTTATAAACCTACTTTAAAACATCAAGTTCAGCAACTTTCCCCGCTAACACAAGCTGTAATCGAAAACTGTGTGCTAATAAGGAACTGCACGTGGCACGTGGCACGTGGGCACTAGGTAGGAATCGCGCAATGCATTTGCCGTGACTAGTTATAGTCGTTTCTTGACACAGTTGTCCGTTACAAGGCAGAGACTGCCTTTAAAAATAGAGCCCTTGGGATCCGTTTTTCGGAAGCGCAGCAATCTTAATACATATTGCAATTCTAATTCACTCGCATCGTAAATAACATAAGAGCAATTTCGGTTTATAGTTAAAGTGTACCTACTAGTATACAAATTGAATTAATTGCGGCACTAACAAACATTAACAACGTTAGTGCTAACTTTTTATTAGAATAAATAATTGTTACGAATTCTTTAAAAATACATAAACCAATAGAAAATTAATAAAAATATAACTATACTTACATAGACACACAAGTACAGCGCAGAAATTACCGACTGTGACTAAAATGGACTCGATTAGCTACCTAATGCTATAGTTTTAATGAGTAAATTTTTCAAGAAAACAAAACACGTGGCTACATTTGTACCACTACAGTTCATAGCTACTACAGGTACCTAGTCAGTTACAGCATTGAAAACCAAAAAAATCTGTTAACAGCTGTCACTCCATTGTAACTTGTTCAAACGTCCGAACTCAAAGCACGGCATTTAACATGGTATCAAACACCTTTGTACGTCAACTACATGGATTGGCCTAACTGAGCAGGGCAGCCCTTTGTACGTAGTGAGCCAACGATTTAATTCCATTGTGGTACGTGTTGCACGCTTCATGTACCCACCTACGTATATTGAACGCTCGCCAATGCCTCGCCCGTGCAAAGGCACGGGTTGAGTAAATTTAAACAAGGCTATGTGGCGAAGTTGATGCGATACGGTGGTTTATTAGATTAGTATATGGGAATTCTTACGTGGTTTAAAAGCTACGCTAATCATTAATAATGTTGTAAGCCTATAAAAAAGTTGAATTATACTTAATACATTACGATTGTAATAACATCGCTGTGTTTTTAACCGACTTCAAAAATATATATATTTTTTTTTTTTGAAGTCGCGCATAACTCTGGCAATTATTAACTGATTTGAAAAAATCTTTGTTCCATCCATTCTTCAATTCATTGATTGGGTCTCATAAAAAAAATATCGCTTACGAATAAGTAGTTCCTGAAAAAACTAGAATGGCGACTGCGCAGGAAACCTGCAGGAATACCTATAAGATGACTTTATGTCGCTTTTTAAGGACAAAAATGGTCATAACTCTGGCAATTTTTTACCAATTTCAATGATTTTTACTTTATTCAAAAGAAGAAACCACTGTGATGAATCATAATTTTATCACAACCGGATTAGAACTTCCTAGAGGACCATGAACGATGTGGAGGAATTTATATGGTAAAAACCATAAAACTTATGTTCTCCATTACATTGCTCTGACAATTATGAACCGATTTCGATGATTCTTTTTTTATTCGAGAGAGTAAACTACTATGATGATTCCATGCAAATTTCATTACGACCGGATATTGTTTTCTGAAGAAACATGAATTATGTAAAACTATGTTGACGATAATGTGATCATAACCTACCTAGATCATTTTACGGTCTTCCATGGTTCAATCTTTATGTATGAAAATATCACTGAAAATTACAAATTAAAAATTAAAAAAAAAAATTGAACCGCCTTCAATATCTCTGAAAAGTATAAAATAATTTAAATATTATTGAAGTTGATGCCAAATATACACAGCCGGTAAGCTAACACACATTTCAATATTATTTAAATTATTTTATACCAATTATAAGAAAAAACCTTACCAAACCCTTAAACCATCAAAATAGTTATTGCAAGCAAATTTAGCCAACAATAATCGAATTGTTTGGATGGCGTTAAAAACTTTTAGATCCAGATCTAGCATTTTTCATTAAAACTTTCTATCCGCTGTTAACCAGATTGAAAGTCTTGGAAAGTTTTAGAAAACAATAAAATTCCTACATCACAAACACTTAATTTTTACTGATTTGTATTGACATAAAAAAACGATCATGACCAATAAAGTTTGTCCTAAGTGAGAATTCAACCCATAATCTTTTTGGGTAGCGACGACATGCGTATGTAAAATCTATTCCAATTATTACCCGAAATTTGTTGTAACACACGTGTATACACCGATATAGCAAGTAATGAACTTCACTAAAGGAATTTGCGGATTTCATTCTTGAGTGTACCGTTTGAAATGATTGCGTAACGGTATTCCGAAGGGACCACGATTATATTATTACTCGTTTTTGTCATAAAAAATCCTCACAGTATCGCAATTTAATAACGTCATAGGCATGTGTTCTTTTGAACCAGAATGTGTTGACATGGGTACTTAAACGTGGTAACTGCTGGCCTTTTAGAGAAGCTCAGAGTCCCACTACGAGCTGTAGAGAGGGCTAAACTCGCACTTAATTTGCGCACAAAAATGCGGAAAGAGGTGATCCGATACCCAAAGTCTCTGACATAGTTCTTCGAATCTGCAAGTTCAAGCAGCAATGGGCAGACCACGTCGGTTTGAGAACCGATAACCGGTGGGATGGAAACAACAGGAAAAGTTCTCGAATGACGACCACGTACCAATAGTCGCAGCGTAGGCAGAGCTCACACTAGTTGAAGCGGTTGACGCAAATAGCCAATTGTCTTTCATTATGGCGTTACTATGGACAGGCATGTTCAGCAGTGGATGTCTTCCGGCTGATGATGATCATTCAAGAATGTTTTTGTCACTAATATTCTATGAAATAACGTTTAAATGAAATATCACTAACGTTCTTTGAAAAATCGAGAAATACCGCTGTTTATTTATGTTGCTGCTAGCACAGTGATTAATCTATCGCTCACACATAGGAGGGCTTCTCTGCTATTATTAATCTGGTGCGTTTTAGCTTCCACGATTACGGCTAAATGACCATTCCGATGCTGAGTAAAATATTGTAATTTATTCATGTCTGTAGGTCTACATCTAGAACAGGATGTTTTATGATCCAAATCCAGATTGCTCAAAATCAAAATCAAAATCAAAATATCTTTATTATGCATAGGCCTCACGAGGGCACTTACATATTGTCATTTTTTTTAAAATTACCACCGGATCACAACGCGGCCTCTACTGAGAAGATCCGGCAAGAAACTCAGAGGGCTTGTCATTTTTTAATTCAATTAAGTATAATGTTAACAATAAAAATCGCTTTTACAAAAGATGTCTTAAAATTATAAGCTCGCATGAGTATCACAGTTTAAGCCCACGCAGCTTTATCCTCCAGGTAATCCGAGATTTTATAGTAGCCCTTTTTAGACAACCGGCTTTTAATAGAGCTTTTGAATTTATTAATTGGTAGGTCTCGGATATCCTGTGGCAGTTTATTATAGAAACGTATACCTTGGCCCATGAACGAATTACTAATTCTGTGGAGACGCGTGGAGTGTACAGCAAGATTGTGTTTGTTCCGGGTGTTTACATTATGATGGTCACTATTCTTTGCAAAAGCACTAATGTTTTTCTTTACATACAGCAAATTTTCATAAATATATTGTGATATAACCGTTAGAATATTTATTTCTTTAAATTTTTGTCTAAGTGTATCAGTAGGAGCTAAACTGTAAATAGCTCTCACAGCCCTTTTCTGCAGAATAAAAATGGTGTTGAAATCTGCAGAAGATCCCCACAGTAATATACCATAAGACATAATACTGTGAAAATAACTAAAATAAACAATTCTAGCGGTTTCAACATCTGTGACATGTCTAATTTTCTTAACTGCATAAGCCGCCGAGCTAAGCCTACCCGACAGTTTCTCAATATGTGGGCCCCATTGCAACTTGGCATCAACAGTAATGCCCAAGAATACTGTTGAATTTACAGGGTCCAAAACAGCTCCATTGATGTCAACATTGGTTCTCACCTGTCTGACGTTAGGTGTTGTGAATTTTATACATTTTGATTTACTTTCATTTAATTTTAAATTATTAACATTAAACCAATGGACAGCTTTAGATACAACATTGTTCACATCGTCATAATCTTGTAGTCCACGCTTAATTTTAAACAAGAGAGAGGTATCATCCGCGAACAATATAATCTTATGATTGTCCCCTGCAAAGTAGGGTAAGTCATTAACATATATCAAAAATAGAAATGGGCCTAGTATTGAACCCTGTGGTACACCTAAAGTAACCTCAGATCCTACAGATCTCGTTCCGTTAATATCAACCTTCTGAATTCTATTACTCAAATATGAAGTCAGAAGATCGAGAGCTCTGTTCCTGATTCCGTAGTGGTGTAGTTTCCTGACAAGGGTGTCATGTTGTACGCAATCAAACGCCTTGGATAAATCGCAGAATATGCCAAGAGCATCCTGCTTGTCCTCCCAGGCGTCATATATGTTTCTTATCAATTCAACTCCCGCATCTGTAGTAGAACGATTCTTAGTAAAACCAAACTGTTTATCATGAAACAGATCATATTCGTTGAAATGATCTACCATCTGATCAAGCAATAATTTTTCAAAAATTTTACTTAAAGTAGGCAATACCGAAATTGGCCTGAAATTCGTAGGCTCCGTGGTACTACCGGATTTAAACATAGGAATTAATCTACTCTGTTTCATAAGGTCAGGAAACACTCCACTAGAGACACAACTATTGAATACTACAGCTAATTGCGGTGCAATAAGATCAATGACAGATGAGATCATCTGAGTAGATAGACCCCATAAGTCTGCGGTTTTTTTTAAATTTATCTTTTTAAATGTATTTGCAATATCCTTAGCAGTAACGAAGGAGAATTCAAAAGTTGTTCTACATTTTGGTACACTTTGTTGCAATAATAACTCCGCAGAAGTGGATGACGACTTAAGAGTATTTGAAATTTCTAAAGGAATATTAGCAAAAAAATTTTCAAACGCGGTCGCTACATCCTGATCCGCAGTTACATCAGAATCATTAATTTTCAAGTGAAAATCGCGATTACGCACAGTTGTTCTTCCTGTTTCACTATTTATAATGCTCCAAGTTGTCTTAATTTTATTTTCAGAATTTTTAATTTTATTTTTCAAATAAATAGCCTTAGCTAAGGAACAAGTTCGTTTAAAGACCTTAGAGTATTTTTTAACATATTCTTTAAAGAGTGGACAAGAGTTAGAAGATTTTTCATTGTACAATTCATACAGTTTTCTCCGACTCTTAAGAATACCTACAGTCGCCCAATCACTAAATGACACACGATCATTAATTAATAATGTTCTTGGTTTAAATATTTTACTATACTGAGCATCGATAAGGTGGAATAAGGCGTTATACAAAGTGTTTGGGTCATTATGACTGGGCAATGAAGGTAGTTTATCAATCAGGGTGGCTTTAAAATCATTAAGACGGCGTTTAGTTACTGGAACAAACGTAACATTTCTTTGTGATTTATTTGACTTACTAGGAAATAAAGCTAATTGACCACAATGATCAGAATCTAATTTATTTATTATTTCTTTGTGGACTGGTTTTATATTAGTAAATATATTGTCAATGCAGGTTGCACTAGTGGAAGTTATCCTAGTAGGTTCTAAGAAAATGTTGTACAAATTGTAAGATTTAAGTAGTGTCATAAATTTACCAGTTACATTGCTATTTTCAAGTAAATTTATGTTGAAGTCTCCACAGATGATAATAGTTTTATTAGAAGATGAAGTTTTGTGCAAGATACTTTCTAAAATTCTCTCAAATTCGTCGTAAGGTGAACACGGGGGCCTGTATACGCTCAAAACTAAAAACTGATCTGACTCAATGCAAGCTATTTCAATAACTCGCTCAACAGACAGACTCACAAGATCTGTGCGTTCCCTAAATTTAATATTTTTCTTAATAATAATTAAGGAGCCCCCTCGTATCTTATTTACTCTGCTCGATAAGACACGCCTTGCCAAAGAATTTTATTATTTGCCTGGTTTGTCCCTGTTAACGAATGATTAAACTATTGTTTAATATACGTGAGGTACACTGAAAGTTTTGCTCAACTCATGAATAAAACAATTTACATGTAAAGTAATGGCGGCAACAAAGTTTTAAAAACTTTGTTGGCGCTAAAGTTAAAACTTTTAAATGTTCATGTAAGATTTTTTGAATTTGGCTCATACTAATCTCCAAATGTCCTCGAATCTCCTCATACGTGATACGCCGGTTTTCTTCAATTACTTGATTGACATTTTCCTTTGTGACCGTAGTGTAGCGAAATCTTTTCGCGTTAATTCCATTTTTAACACGGACGACGTGCTTCAACTTGTGATAAAAACAATTGACACGCCATTTCCCGAGTTTTTTTTAATTAAACGTTTGAGTAGGTATTATTTATGAGCGGCCAGGAGCGCAGAACTTTCAGTGTGGCGACCAAAGTGGCAAATTTTTCATACAGCGATATTCGACAGTAGTTTCATGCAAAGGGTTTCTAGATTCGTGATAATTATACTAATACTAGATTGACTGTTAGTTTATTTTTTTACCAGATTCCTAAGTAAAGATTATCTTGGGAATCACGCAATAAATTTACTAACCAAGACCTTCTTTTCCAGGCAAACCCCCAGACTTCGTAGCATTCGGTATCACATTACTGATGATGTTGGTACTAATTGCGGGAGTGAAGAAATCACTTTTCTTTAACAACGTTCTCAATGCAATCAATCTGAGTGTATGGGTATTTATCATGACCGCTGGGCTCTTCTACGTGGACATCTCTAATTGGACGGAACATAATGGATTTCTACCGTACGGATGGAGTGGAGTAAGTCACGATAACTGTTGATTGTTTAATTTTTCTTTGACTATTAAGTCAGCGTAAAGTACTACCACAACAATTCTTTGAAATTCTATTTCTATTTAAATTCCTTGCATTATTTCTATTTGTGAAAGGATATAGCGTGGCGTATTCCGTAAGCATTTGTATGCATTACATATAACTGTTCTTAAATTCAAACCGACAGACAGACAGACAAAGAAAGTCGAACCATAAGTGTTCCTTTTAGGTACAGAATCATATAAAAACAATTTTTTAATGTAGCAATAGCAAATTTTAGCCTATGAGAGAGATACGTAAATTTGGAGTCAGTATTAATCTTGTTTTGGCCACATGTGAACTGACGTGGATTTCGGTTGTATTCCCTTAAAGTTTTGCGTGTTAGTATACACACAGCAAACTATAGGTTTTGTGTACTCCATTGCTCGCTGCACTCTTAGTGTACCTATCTGAACTGTGCACATTTATATGTACTCGTATATTATCTGAATAAGCTCCTTCTTTATTTGAAACTAAACGTTGCAACCCTTACTTTATCGTCTGACATAATACTTTTGACGTCACTGTCTTGCTGCACTGCGTAACTATAATTATAAAAGCTTTTACATAACCAGACAAAGGATAACTTTGTTTATAATGTTGTTTAACGAAGCCTTTGTAGCTTCATCTAAGTACGTCACTTGCACAGTGCTGGAGATGACGAGAGTTACATGAAGAAACTCGGGGAAGAATAAATTTTAAAAAGCTGGGCTATTTCATACACCGTCTTTGTCTAGGTTCAGTTAATTGTATAATGTGAACAATGAAGTATATTTCAAGGGATCTACGACTGCGGCAGTTGATAGTTCAAGCATTTAGATTACCGCCTCCGTAATAATTATTTTATAGAAGACAGTTGTGGCCGTAGATTAAGGATTAAAATAAGTTTAATTGAGGCAGACGAGTGAAAAGTTTAGGTTATCCCAAAAGTTTGTATCCTATTCTTCGTTTTATCTTTAGGACTTTTGTCATAATTGCCTATTTCACACTTTATTTAAGAGAACTTAATTATTACGAAAAAACACAAGATGGGTTCTTGTGTTTTTTACCGTTTGTACCTACCGTTGGTTTTTTAACTTCACTTGACTAGCAGACTAGCAAATTTGGAATATACGCTAACTTGCATCTAAAAACATAAGTTGCTTATGGACGTGTTTATAGATAAGAATAAATAAATACCTAAGTATTGTCAAGACAGGTACAGTAGAAACGCTTAACCGAATAAAATTGATGTAACCTGTCTGATGAGGAAGAATATAATTTAGCAGATCGTAGCTACTTAACGCTAGCTCCGAAATGAGTATTTTTCTGATCAGCAAGGTTGAGGAACCCTTTCCCTAACAACGCCTGAAAGATCATCGTTCTTACCTTATGCTGCCCACATAGTGATAACTCTGGCCCAATATCCTTTTCCTGTTTTATTAAGTTGAGCGCCTTCGATTTTCTTCGGTTTAGATATACCAAGAGTTGAATCGAGAAGCTTCTTTATTTGCGCATCTCTCTTCTCTTCTACACTATTTTGATATTATTGTGGTCAGGTATTCAGCGGTGCTGCGACATGCTTCTACGCGTTCATTGGATTCGACATCATTGCGACAACCGGTGAAGAGGCCAACGACCCCAAGAGGTCCATCCCTCTTGCCATCGTGCTCAGCCTTGGTATCATCCTACTTGCGTACGTTAGCACCTCCATGATGCTTACCCTGATCGGTGAGTATTACTTTTTTAAAACGTTAGACATTTACTTACAGGTACACGAATTTCAAGTTTCATTAATGTATTTTCGTGGGCGTCGATCCCACGAAGATACATTAATGAAACTTGACCTTGAGTAGTTTTATGTGACTACTACCTCGCACCAAAAGAATTTATATTCTTAAAAATACTAAACTATAGACGGTTTATTTATATTCTTAATCGATGATCCGTCTACATGGGTGCTATTATTATTAATAATCCAATAAGTACTACCCCGCTACTTGGCAAGGATCTCCTTTCCTCCTCGGCATGAGGGATGAGAGGAATTAGACCATAATGTACTTACCCATGGTAAGTATCATATCCAAGATTTTATTATGGATAATTGAGGTATTTTAAATACACTAACATACATTTAATAGGTACAGGTATTATTGTAGTTAAAAAAAATTATATCTATACTTATAATAAAACTGTAACAGGTCCAATTCTGTACATTGAAGATATTTTGAAAATTATATTTGAAGGGCATTCTATAACCGATACTGAGGCCGAAAATCTATTTTTTTTCGTTTTTGTCTGTCTGTCTGTCTGTCTGTATCACGGCTGAGCATCACGCCGAAACTACTGAATGGATTCAAATGAAACTTGGCATGATTTGAGATCTTACTACGAGGTAGGACATAGGATACTTTTTATCCCGTAATCTAGCACGGTTCTTTTGGGAGAGGGGATTAAAATCGATACGGGTACTTGGTTATACGCTTGGTCCGATTTTATCAATTTTTCTTTATAATATAATAAATATTAGTAAAGGAACACTCATAGAGAGTTGTTATCAAGGTTTTGTAATCGATCGGGTTAAGCACCGTTAGGTAAGGTCATTAAATAGATGGGTGACCGTTTAACGCCATTTGAACTAAACGGGTCCGTGCTTCGGAGAGCAAGTAAAAAGTGGGTACCAGTTTTTAACAGACTATAAAAAATGAGGTTATGTATTCGATGCGAATGTCTGTTATTCAAAGTTTAGTTAGCGTAAAAATTGCGCAGGCGGAGCTGCGTGGGTCAGCTAGTAAATAATAATCTTGTATCACGGTGTTTGTGGCCGTACTCCTCCGAAATGGCTTGACTAATATTTATCAACATTTTCTATGTGTATTTGGTAGCTATGAGAATAGGTCGTCAAGTAAATTTCATGCCACTAGGTTAACCGACGTTAGGCAAGGTCATAAGATGGGTGACCGTTTAATACCATTTGAACTACGTGTCTCCATGTTTCGGAGTCATTGTTCCTTGCAAGTAAAAAGTGGATCCCGGTTTTTAATAGATTTAAAAAAAGGTGGTTATGTATTCGACACATATGTATATTAAATATGCGTAATATTCGTATAGTAAGTCTATGTGGGCATCAAAACGCAAAAACAGCACGGACGGAGCTGTGCGGGTCAGCTAGTATATTAATAAAAATTGGAATTGTAGGTATTAACTTAGTAGCGGCACAAGCTGAACATTTGGCATATAGTAAGCTTGACAGCTGTACTACATTGCTGCTCGTCGCCTGAGACATCATCTATACTTATAATAAAACTGTAACAGGACCAATTCTGTGCATTGAAGATATTTTGAAAATTATGTTTGGAGGGCATTCTATAACCGAAACTAAAGCCGAAAATGTAATTTTTTTTTGTCTGTCTGTCTGTCTGTCTGTATCTCGGCTGAGCATCACGCCGAAACTATTGGATGGATTGAAACCCGACATTCGGCACGGTTCCCTTGGGAGAGGGGACTAAAGTCAAAATGTGTACTTGGTTATACGCTTGCTACGATTTTACCAATTTTTCATTATAATTATAATAAATATTTGTAAGGGAACACTCATAGACAGTTGTTAACAATGTTTGGAAATCGATCAGGTTAAGCAACGTTAGGTAAGGTCATTAAATAGATGGGTGACCGTTTAACTCCATTTGAACTAAACGTCTCCGTGCTTCGGAGGACAAGTACAAAGTGGGTCCAAGTTTTTAACCGACTTTAAAAAAGGAGGTTTTGTATTCTATCATCATCATCATCACCAGCCGGAAGACGTCCACTGCTGAACATAGGCCTCCCCCTTCGAACGCCACAATGACCGACAATTGGCTATTTGCATCCACCGGTTACCTGCGACGCGCACAAAGTCGTCTGTCCATCTAGTGGGAGGCCTACCTACGCTGCGTCTTCCGGTTCGTGGTCGCCACTCGAGAACCTTTCTTCCCCAGCTGTTATCGGTTCGCCGAGCGATGTGGCCTGCCCATTGCCACTTCAACTTACAGATTTTAAGAGCTATGTCGGTGACCTTGGTTCTTCGGCGAATCTCGTCATTTCGGATTCTGTCGCGCAAAGAAAGTCCGAGCATAGCTCTCTCCATAGCTCGTTGTGTGACTCTGAGCTTATCCAAAAGGCCAACAGTTAGGGACCACGTCTCAGTACCATATGTCATCACTGGCAACACACACTGGTTAAAAACCTTCGTCTTTAGGCACTGCGGTATTTTGGACGAGAAGATTTCGCGTAGTTTCCCGAACGCTGCCCATCCGAGTTGGATTCTTCGGGCGACCTCTTTGTCGAAGTTGGACCGACCTACCTGGATAGTTTGTCCTAGGTATACATAGTGGTCAACAACTTCGAGTGTATCGTTCCCAACAATTACCGGTACGGGTGCAACATGGACATTAGACATGATCTTCGTCTTGTCCATGTTCATTTTAAGACCCACCTGTTGGGAAACGCTACTGAGGTCGCTGAGCATCGTATTGAGGTCCTCCAGCGACTCTGCCATAATGACTATATCGTCGGCAAAACGAAGGTGAGTGATGTATTCGCCATTGACGTTGATGCCGAATCCGTACCAGTCCAAGAGCTTGAAAACGTCCTACAATGCGTTTGAGAACAGTTTCGGAGAAATAACGTCTCCCTGTCTCACACCTCGCTGCAATGGGATTGGTTTCGTGCTCTCGTCCTGTAGTCGGATCGACATGGTGGCGTTGCTGTACAAACACTTCAACACTTCGATGTACCTATAGTCAATGTGGCACCGCTGGAGAGATTGCAATACTGCCCAGGTCTCGATTGAATCAAAGGCTTTCTCGTGGTCCACAAACGCTAGACATAATGGCCGATTATACTCCTCGGTCTTCTGTATAATCTGGCGGAGCGTATGTATGTGGTCTACGGTGCTAAAGCCTTTTCGGAACCCGGCTTGTTCGGGAGGCTGGAAGTCATCAAACCTGCGTTCGAGACGGTTCGTAATGACTCTCGAAAACAGCTTGTATACATGGCTCAGGAGTGAGATAGGTCTATAATTCTTCAATAAAGTGTTATCACCTTTTTTGAAGAAAAGAACCACCACACTCCTGTGTCATGCTTCTGGCGTTGTACCCTCGAGTAAGACGGAATTAAATAACTTCTGGAGGACTAAAAGTACCGGTTTTCCACCCGCTCTCAGAAGTTCTGATGTGATTCCGTCTTCACCCGGTGCCTTGTTATTCTTGAGCTGTTTGAGAGCCATTCTAATCTCGTACAGGCTGATGTCTGGGATGTCCTCAGTGTAGTGTCGGGTTAGTTTGGCTCTGGTGTCCTGAGCTGTTCTATCAATGGGTTCCCGTGTTGAGGTGTATAACTGTCCGTAAAATCTCTCGAGCTCTCTCAATATCTCCGGTTTCGATGAGATGACACTGCCGTCATCGATCTTCAGCTTCGTCATATGGCTACGCCCAATAGACGAATTCTGTGCGAACACTTTAGAGCCTTGGTTCCGCTCAATTGCGTCCCTAATACACGCTGTATTATAGGAACGCAAGTCGTGTCGCATGGATTTCGAGATTCGTCTATTGAGTTCAGCATATTCTGACATATCAGCTGAAGATTGCAGTCTCATCTCAGTCCGGTTTTCCATTAGCTTAATGGTTGTATTGGAGAGCTTTTGAGGTTTTTTACGGCGTGGGGTCTTATAGAACTTGGACCCCACTGCGGGGACAGTTTGCACCAACCCATTGTTTATCTCGTCCGCAGTTTCGCAGTCGGCGAGGCACTGGAAGCGATTATGCAGTTCAAGTTGAAAGTCTTCGGGGTTCTGGATTTGGGCGGATCCTGGACGGAGCGTGGACTTCATCAGACGAAACCTTTCGAGCTTAACATTGATATTCAATGTGCCTCTAACAATACGGTGATCACTCCCGGTTTTCACCCTGCCGATCACGGAGACATCATCGAATATATGCTTCTTGGTCGTCATGATGAAGTCGATCTCATTTTTGGTTGAACCATCGGGGCTTATCCACGTCCACTTCCTGGATGGTCGCTTCTTGAAGAAGGAGTTCATCGCATAGAGTCCCTCCTTCTCCATGAAGTCGACCAGCCGCTGGCCCCTTTGGTTCTGCTGCCCATACCCATACGACCCCACTCTCAACTCATCGCCATTCCGAGTGCCCACCTTTGCGTTAAAGTCCCCCATAACAACGGTGAAGTATGTTTTGGAGGTATTTATGGCTTCTGCTATCTCCTCATACATAGCCTCTTCATCGTCAGGGTGTGCCGAGGTCGGCGCGTATACCTGTATGACCTTCAGCGAATACCGATCGGTTATTCTGAGTATAAGGTACGCTACCCTGCTCGACACACTATCGACCTTTACCACGTTGTTAATAAGGGACCTACGGACGAGAAACCCGACACCACCCTGGGATTTTCGATCTCCTTCCCGGAAGAAGAGCAAGTTTCTGGAATCAAGGGTTTATCGTATCCTGTCCCTTTCGTCGGATTTCAGATAAACCCAAGATGTCCCAACGTAACTTGCTCAATTCTTCCTCCAGCTCGAGAATCTTCTCATCGGTCCTAAGAGTGCGGACGTTGTGTGTTGCCAGGGCCAAAGTTCGGTGGGGGTGGTAGCGGGGCATCTGCCGGAGATTCTTCGCACCCCCTGCTCGACCGTTACCCCGCCCGCTACCAAGGCGAGGAATAGAGGAGCTGCCGGGGACTGGGGGCCGTAAACAAATACTATCAATCATTGTGGGGGGGGGGGGGGGGTTGCCATAATCCCCACGCTTGGCAGGCGTCTTGGGGATCGCAGTATAAGTGATGAGATGGATCACAAAAACAGAAGACGCTGCTGCCCGTCTTCTTGATTTCCCTAAGTCGCCTCTTACGTACACCCAATGGGAAGAGATGGGGGGGTGCTATTCTTACCCGGACACCCCACGGGGGTATGCGAATGTATATTATTGAAAGTTTAGTTAACGTAAACACAGCGCGGGCGGAGCTGCGTTAGCGTACCTGCTGTGTATATTCTGCACCAACTTCAATAATATTTTCGTTATTTTATGCTTTTTAGATAATTTACTTTGAAGTCGATTTTTATTTTATTTTTAAATAGTTTTTAGATAATTTACTTTGAGGTCGGTTTTTATTTTTTTTTAAATAGTTCTACCACCTGCTTTATGAAACTTCGCCTTGGTCTTCATCTTCCTCTTTTCTCTTCTATTTTACCTTCCACTATCGTTTTAAAAAAGTTGTCATGTCGTATCAAGTGGCATTAAAATTTCTCTTTCTTCATTAAAAAATTCCAAAACTTCCTCATTCGTCTTCATTTCTGTCCAACTTATTCCCTCCATTCTTCTCCAACACCACATCTCAAATGCTTCCAACCTTTCTCTATCCCTCTGTGTTAAGGTCCATGTCTCACTGCTATACAAAGCGATACTCCGAATATAGGTTTTAATGAGTCTTATTTCAGTTGTTATCCGTAGTCTGTTGGATTACCACTTATATAATGATCCCCAAAACACCTGCCAAGCGTGGGGATATGACAAACCCTTCCTTCTAAGGCCTTTGTTTAGCAGTGGACGTCTTTCGGCTGCTCTTGATGATGATGATATTTGTTTTGATATATGACTATTTATTTTCATCTTTGTTTCCCTTGTCAGCCAGGCTTTCAACAGCAAAGCAAAGACACCATAAGTATATTTTAGAAGGGACAGAAGGGACGGGAAGGGAAGGTTTTAGAAAGATAATACTACATTTCACATCTGGCGTAAAAAAAAATGTACTACATCTATACTTATAATAAAACTGTAACAGGTCCAATTCTGTACATTGACGATATTTTGAAAATTATATTTGGAGGGCATTCTATAACCGATACTGAGGCCGAAAATGTAATTTTTTTTATTTTTGTCTGTCTGTCTGTCTGTCTGTATCTCGGCTGAGCTTCACGCCGAAACTACTGGATGGATTGAAACAAAACTTGGCATGATTTGAGATCTTACTACGAGGTAGGACATAGGATACTTTTTATCCCGTAATCTAGCACGGTTCTTTTGGGAGAGAGGAAGTCAAAATGGGTACTTGGTTATACGCTTGGTCCGATTTTATCATTTTTTCTTTATAATTATAATAAATATTTGTAAGGGAACACTCATAGACAGTTGTTAACAATTTTTGGAAATCGATCAGGATAAGCAACGTTAGCTAAGGTCATTAAATAGATGGGTGACCATTTAACGCCATTTGAACTAAACGTTTCCGTGCTTTGGAGGGCAATTACAAAGTGGGTCCAAGTTTTTAACCGACTTTAAAAAAGGAGGTTTTGTATTCTATGCGAATGTATATTATTGAAAGTTTAGTAAACGTAAACACAGCGCGGGCGGAGCTGCGTGGGTCAGCTGGTGATTAAATATAAAACCAAACTAATTTAAAACACTAGAGCGATCAAAGAAACATTGAACGTAACTTAGGTGACTAACTAACCAGTTTTGATAACCAACGTAATTTAATCAACAGGCTCTTGAATGTAAGTTTAATTTAACGTATACAGGCAACTGCATTCAGTTAAAGTGCAACCGCAAAATCTATTCAATCCGAGCAGCGCTAACACCCACGTGGAGTACTGTGAACTTCAGTTAACTCAACAAGCTCTTGATTTATTTCCCAACGTATTTAAATTCTTTTAGTTAAAAAATTCTAACATTTTAACTACTAAACTAGTATGCAGTTGGAATTTTAAACTAATAGATAATTTTTAAAACAATATCTATATTTTGAGTTTATGGTCAATTAATTTATAATATGACTAGCTGACCCACGCAGCTCCGCCCGCGCTGTGTTTACGTTAACTAAACTTTCAATAATATACATTCGCATACCCCCGTGGGGTGTCCGGGTAAGAATAGCATAAAATAACGAAAATATTATTGAAGTTGGTGTTAGCGTACCTGCTGTGTATATTCTGCACCAACTTCAATAATATTTTCGTTATTTTATGCTTTTTAGATAATTTACTTTGAAGTCGATTTTTATTTTATTTTTAAATAGTTTTTAGATAATTTACTTTGAGGTCGGTTTTTATTTTTTTTTAAATAGTTTATTTAACACTTATTAGTGACTTATTTAACACTTTTTAGTGACTTATTTTACCAAAATAGGTATCAGCACTATCACGCAACTCGAACGTCTACGTTACAATAACTTACTGAAAACATAAAAAGTTTATATCTCTTAAATTACTGGACCGATTTTGATGAAACTTGTACTCTACCCTAACTTGAAAAATACTCTAACTATTGCAAAAAGAATTTTCAAAATCGAACTTGTAGTTTCTGAGAAATCCGTGGACAAACCTACATACATACATACATACCTACATACATACATACATACATACATACACTCATAAAATTTGGTAAATTTGTTTAGAAGCCCACATAGAATAACATATATTAATATTACGCATTTTTATCAATATTACATACATACGCGTCGAATAGAGAACCTTCTTTTTGAAGCCGGTTAAAAAGTGGGTGGAATCTCGTATCAGGAGGTCAAAATAAAGGCATTTAATATCGGATCGGATTGGAAATTGCTTCACCGACAAGAGCACAGCTCTTAAATTGCAGAAAGATAGAATCCAACAGACAGACACTGATGCCCGTCTTCTTGGTTTTCTTTAGTCGCCTCTCACGACACCCATCGGTTGGAGATGAGTGGGTGACATACTTTCCCGGACACCCCATGGGACAAATCAAAACAATAGTAAATAAGTAATTTTGTCCAACCTGACGTGCCCCAAATAACCACAATTTGCATCGCAAACGTGGCGACAGCTACGTGAGCGTTAATTAATTATATCAATTTCAATCAGGATATAACTCGATTTGTACGGCGTGCATTTTGAACAGTGCTGGAAATCATTTATCGCTGAAATATAATATCCTTGTATTTTACCTTGCGTTATGAGCTTTAAAAGGCTGCACTTATTATTTCTCATTTCTCGTGTCCTAGATATAATTATTTCATTTCAATGGTATTTAAAATCTTCAGCTTTTTGTTCAGTTTCTGCAATACTGTTTCGTTTCGCACTGACATTTCGAATCTCGTACTCGCTTACGCATTGTCTCTGTGAGTGTCTGGGACTCCACGCCATTGAAGATTGCAGAGAAGAGACTATTTTAATGAACAAACTGCGGGCCTATTCAATGCGGTATTTAATCTCTACACTATGCTTGCTCTTCTTGTTCGTTCACCATACAGCCCAGATATTTTGTATGAACGGTCATGTTATAAAAAAGTATTATGAGTGAGTAGCATGGTCGAGTACCATGAATTTGGTTTTTCGAATATTAGATTCAAACTAGACAATTTCTAGGTAAGTATATTATATTATCAATGTGAGTATCCAAAATGGTAAGCAGTGGTAGTACGCATGATTATTTCTGGTTAACGTTTGTATGTATTTTTGTTAATCAATGTCTCCATCGATTAAAAGATGTTTCTACCAACGACAAGTGTTTAAAGCGTAAAGTAATAGAGGCATTTTAATATATGGCACAAGTCGAAAACAACAAATATACAAACCTACTTAATAACGTTAAAATGCTTTTCTTTTATTACAATAGTTATGAAACAATGTAAAGTACTCGTGTCTCGTGACCTATTAATAAATAGCATACCAAACATTCTTCTCATTCCCTACGAAGCTGTTCAACGACGTATATCTCTGTTAATGACACGGACAGGTACAAGGGCCTCGTTAATCTGCTCTAATTAATATCTCCGTCTGATATTGGTCGCTATACTTGGTCGACGGGCCCGTTGGTCTAGTGGTTAGACACCCTGGCTGCTACCCGATGGGTCGTGGGTTCGATTCCCACCAAGTGTCTGGGTGTTTTTATCTATTTAACTTTGTATTTACAGCAAAAATGTATATAAGTATTAGTATCAGTGGTTTTCATAGTACAGGCTCTGCCTAGTTTGGGATCGGATGACCGTTTGTGGATTGTCCCAAAATATTATTATACTTCAAATATCTTTAAGGTACATTATGTGATCTAAAGAATTTACTATAGTTCATACACTGAATACGAAGCTGTTATTTGAAATTCAATATTATAAACCATTCGCAAACGATCGTTTAGTAGCAAAAAGCACTATTAATTGTACAAAAACATCATTCTGTCAGTGTCATAAGGAAGAAAATTGTTAGTAAATGGCCAACACAATTGCGATGGTCACGCAACCAAATCGTACGCTAAATGTTATGGCCTGAATCTAATAAAAAAACGACAAATTCACCAACCAAGGAAGTACCATATCATTTTTATAACCACTTCCAGCTGTGATTTTCAGAATCAATGTAGCAAGTATCTAGACGCTGAAAATGTTATACCTATATAAATAATTATATTGTGTACAACTTTACGTAAATAGTATAAAATAAAATCACTCGGTCAACCGTATGAATCGTATCGTTTAAAAACTACTCAATGAACTCTGGTGCAATTTATACTGATGATGGAAAAACCAAGGTATTCATACCTTGTTTGGACGTGTTAAACTTAGTTTGCTAGACCAAAACACAAGACGGTTTGTCAAAGGTTTTTGAAGATTTCTAAAAACTATACCAAAACATTGTTTTATTTTTCTTGTAGGTGAAAAATACATAGACATTTATTATTGTAATTATTAAAGATTTTTCCATCCACGTTATTTTAAGGGGAAACGGTATTTTTGTAATATTCATAATTTTATGTAGAGAACTAAAAATGTTACGTATAACATGATGTTATATAGGCCCCTCGATACAAGCAAGCCCAGTGAGGGGACCGTGTAAAAGCTTTTAGTCATACGTTCTACAAATTGCAAATTTTATTAACGTTGAAAATACATCAATTTGTATTGAACATTCATAACGTAATATTTGTAATTTACGAGTATAATAAAGATTTTTTTCATTTTTTTTCATATTTTTGTCTGTTTTGCATAGTGTCAGTAAAGCCCTTTCATTGATATCCAGTGCGATATAGTAGTCTCACTTTAAAATTTCAACGCCCCGTTTCCATAAACTAAAGCTATGAGGTATGCAATATTTGAAAATATTCCAAATTTTAAATTGATAGCACTAGTGGTTGCTAAAATATATCGGTGTGTATTCGCATGTAGGTATATCCATAAGATTTCCTTTTTAACCGACTTCAAAAAAGGAGGAGGTTCTCAATTCGTCTGTATATATATATTTTTTTTATTTTTTTTATGTATGTTCGCGCATAACTCTGGCAATTATGAACCGATTTAAAAAATCTTTCTTCCATCCATTCTTTAATCCGTTAATTGGGTCCCATAAAAAAATTATTGCTTAGTAATAAGTAGTTCCTGAAAAAACAAGAATGGTGACTGCGCACTGAGAGTTGGAGGAAAGCCTATATAACTTTATGGTGCTTTTTAAGGACAAAAATGGACATAACTCTGGTAAATATTTACCAATTTCAATGATTCTTTTTTTATTCGAAAGAAGAAACCACTGTAATGAACCTGTATGAATTTTATCACAACCGGATAAGAACTTCCTGGAGGACCATGAATGATATGGAGGAATTTATCTGGTAAAAACCATAAAACTGATGTTCTCCTTTACATTTCTCTGACAAATATGAACCGATTTCGATGATTCTTTTTTTATTCGAGAGAGTAAACTACTATGATGATTCCATGCAAATTTCATTACGATCGGATAAATTGTTTCTGAGTTTCTGAAGAAACATGAATTATGTAAAAGTATGTAGACGATAATGTGAAATCATAATGATGATAATAACCTACCTAGATCATTTTACCGTCTTCGATGGTTCAATCTTTATGTATGAAAATATCACTAAAAAGTATAAAATAAAATATTTTAAAAAAAAATTGAACCGACTTCAATAACACTAAAAAGCATAAAATAATTTAAATATTATTGAAGTTGGTGCTTAATATACACAGCAGGTACGCTAACACCAACTTCTTTAATATTTAAATTATTTTATGCTTTTTAGTGTTATTGAAGTCGGTTCAATTTTTAAAAAAAATATTTTATTTACCTATAGAAACCCTAGAAATAACGTTCAAACCAAAAGCATGTTGCGAGCGTTATATGTAAATGTTAATTTGAGGCGTGGGATAAATTTCTAATGAGTTTTAGCGTAGGTACATATTACTTGTTTGGCGAGACCAAATAATAATATTCAACGCAGCTTGGAATTCATTGTCCGCATCACTATGTAGGTACCACTTTTAAAGATAATGATAGTGACACATCGAAATATATACCATATTTATGTAGATCTTGGATTTATCTCTAGTCGATTATTAAAGCAAAAAGTAGTGCGTAATTTCAATAACAATTTTATGAGAAATTTCTGGGTGTAAAATATTTTATTAAAACAATAGATAGAATTTATTTTATTGAATAAACTACTTCGTGAGCATAAACTTTAACAGCTAGTCGCTCCTGGTGTTAACACCCAAAAAAATAAACACTAAATTTAAAGATATGATATATGTTTTAATCTTTGGCATGTGAGTGGCAAGATAGCTTATTCTTTATAGATAATGCTGCATTTTATTCTATTAGATATATTTGAAGAAATTCTGTTCAGTCTCCTATTATGGCTTTATTTTCCAGTGAAGGGTTATTTAAATTTACCAACCCAAGCGAGCACCTCACAAATTTATCCTTTCTCAGCACAATGATGAGAACGCAATTTTGCACTACTTTACCGCAACATCCTCATACTTTTTCTAGACTGGATCTCATTTTGTTCTTTATTAAATAGTAAATGCTGTTATCATATTCTTATCCAATATTGAGGACGAAACATGGCTCCGCGAACTCGACTTGGAAATATTAATAAAAGACTATATTGTGCATACTCTGTTCCAGTAGGTAGATATTATATGTATAGTAGAAAACCTATCTAGGCAAAGAAATATTATACACATACTAATCAATCGCTTTAAATAGTCATATACACTCCAGGACCAAATAAGAGAGTATACAAAAAGATATTTACAGTCTTTACGAGTATTATACTTTTTTCATCTTTTAAGACAATTTTTACTTTTTATTAATTTACTAGCTGACCCACGCAGCTCCGCCCGCGTGTTTCCGTTAACTAAATTTTCAATATTATACATTCGCATACAATACAAAACCTCCTTTTTTAAAGTCGGTTAAAAACTTGGACCCACTTTGTACTTGCCCTCCGAAGCACGGAGACGTTTAGTTCAAATGGCGTTAAACGGTCACCCATCTATTTATGACCTTACCTATCGTTGCTTAACCTGATCGATTTCCAAACATTGTTAACAACTGCCTATGAGTGTTTTCTTACAAATATTTATTATAATTATATAATGAAAAATTGTTGAAATCGGAGCAAGCGTATAACCAATACACATTTTGACTTTAGTCCCCTCTCCCAAGGGAACCGTGCTGAATGTCGGGATAAAAAGTATCCTATGTCCTACCTCGGAGTATTAACTCAAATAATGCCAAGTTTCGTTTCAATCCATCCAGTAGTTTCGGCGTGATGCTCAGCCGAGATACAGACAGACAGACAGACAGACAAAAATAAAAAAAATACATTTTTGGCTTTAGTATCGGCTATAGAATGCCCTTCAAACATAATTTTCAAAATATCTTCAATGTACAGAATTGGACCTGTTACAGTTTTATTATAAGTACAGATAGCCGGTAATGCCAGAAAATGTAAGTCATCAGCAGCTGAAAGATGTCCACCGCTGAACAAAGGCTTCCTCTTTAGAAGGGAGGGGTTGCCATAATCCCCACGCTTGGCAGGTGTTTTGGGGAGCGCAGTAGGTGTAGGTGGCAGGTAATCCAAAGAAAGACGCTGCTGCCCGTCTTCTTGCTTTCTCTTAGTCGCCTCTTACGGACACCCAACGGGAGGAGACATGAGGGTGCTATTCTTATCCGGACAACCCTAAGAATATTTTTGCTCATTAAAAGCTAGTGGCTGCCACCAGCCTTAAGGCAGTGTTATAAAAATCCTAATTGTACGTGGGAAAGAGATGCAGATATACGCCATTTATAGCTCTGTTCCTTTCTCTCGAGAAAATGAGTGATGTAGTGACTGTCACACTCAGAAGGAGTTAGTAGCTGGTGCAATTACTGAACTTAAAATACTAACTCCTTGTGAGTGCGACAGTCACTACATCACTCATTTTCTCGTATATTTAGTCGAAGTATATTTAGTAAAAGTAATGACTTTTACTAAATATACCTACTGCAGTCCCACCTGATGGAAAGCGTGACGCAAGCGGTGATGGTAAAGCACACTAGCTTATTAAAAGCCTTGAAGACATAATAATCGGGAGGGAAAACCGACGCAGGCAAACTGTTCCAGTTCTTAGCTGTGCGTGATATAAATGACTGTAGTATTTACCACGTAAGGGTGTGTACTTGCCGTACCTGTCATCGTCCGCCGATGATAGAAGAAAGGAGGATAGTCATATTCTTCTACACACTCTCCAAAATGCAGTCTGTTGAATACCGAGAGACTGGGTAGTAGACTGGGTAGACTGGGTTTATCCGTCTCTTATAGAAGGGCCCTACCCCCTAGTCAATCAGCCCACATCAGTCCACTGCTGGACATAGGCCTCCCCCAAGGCACGCCACTGAGCCCGATCTTCGGCTCTCTTCATCCATTGTCTGCCAACTGCTATTCGGATATCGTCGCTCCTAGGTGGAGCGACGATATCCGAAGAGCAATCACAGGGCGTCCTACACTACACTTCCCGATTCGCGGTCTCCACTCCAGAACCAGTTTACCCCAACGGTCTCCGGTTCTTCGGCAAATATGACCAGCCCACTGCAACTTCAGCTGGCTAATCCTTTGAGCTACGTCGATCACATTAGTTCTCTGGCGAACTACTTCATTCCGTAACCGGTCCCTCAGAGAAACACTCAGCAAAGCTCTCTCCATAGCCCGCTGAGCGACCTTGAATTGGTGGACTAGTCGTACCGTGAGTGGCCACGTCTCGGCTTTGTATGTCATCACGTGTAGGACGCACTGATTAAAGACTTTTGTCTTTTAACATTGCGCTATCCGCGGCGAGAAGACTCGACGAAGTTTTTCAAATGTTGCCCAGCCTAGCTGTATTCTCCTTTTGACTACCCCGTAGTAAATTTCTTTTTCTCCCCCAGTGCCCTACGACCATGTGAACACGGACTCAGCCCTAGTGCAGATGTTCTCCTACGTACACGCCCCGGTGTGCAAATATATCGTCGCCATCGGAGCCCTGGCTGGCCTCACCGTCTCAATGTTCGGCTCCATGTTCCCCATGCCAAGAATCATCTACGCTATGGCCCTGGATGGATTGATCTTTAAGTAAGTGAACTACAATATGCAATTGATTGATAATCTCAGAGTTTTGAGTCCTTATTTCAGCCCTTTGTGTCAAATATCTACAGTGATGTGATAATACTGGTAGTGATAATGATGGTGATAATCATAGTTAGTGATAATGATGAGTTAATGGACTCCGAGTGCGGCAGTTACTGATGAGACGAGCAGGTTGTTTATCTGATGTGTAGCGATACGACTACCTATAGGAAAAAAAATATTTCGTAAAGACTATTTTTTGAAGATATCAAAGATATTTTGATAACACCAATCGATATATATGTCGAAAAGCTGAATACTGTTTTTTTTTATTTATACTTAGGTACTTCTAATATCGATGTGCTACAGTTGCAATCACTGCCGCACATCACCGAATACATTAGTTATAAGGTCCATAAAGATCAGAAATTTCCCTAAATACAGTGCCCTTCACATCGGAATTCACTGTTTTGCCAGACTATGGCATATGACACGTTATTAACAAACCCGGCTTTCCTCAGGCAACTCGCTTCCATCTCGGAAAGTACCGGTACTCCTGCCTTTGCAACCATCTGTGGGGGTATAGCCGCTGCCATAGTGGCTTTGCTGATACAACTGGAAGTACTTGTCGAGATGATGAGCATTGGTAAGTAAACAATAAGTTTATTAGAATAATATTAATAACGGCCTATCAGGCCGATACGACCACAGTGACCAATTTTTCACAAGACCAGTCATCTACGCGGTAGATGTTATACTTAGTGCAAAAGTGCTTGCGTAGACGCAATTGCTTTCTCTGTTCCTTACTCTACTTTATAGACAACCAGGTTATCGGATCACATTGTCCTATTCTATTATTATATTATTATTGTCCTATTCAATAAGGAGCCTACACAAAGTTCTTGCTCCGCGTGGGATTCAAACCCGCGACCTCCGTTTTGCAAAGCAAGTGGTTTCCTACTGCGCCACACAGGCTACATTATTGGCATGATACTGGTGGACTAGTTTGAGAGTCACAAACTCATTCAAAAGTGTTCTACTTTATATTGTTTTTATTAGTCGGCACAATAAGCGTTTATAGACTTTCTTAGGTTCTTTTGTGAAACGTTACGTAGTGCAATCTCTGTATGTATCTAATCACACTATTATCAGTTTTTGATAAATCGGTAGATCGGGTTTGTATTTCTTTTTCTCCAGTAAAATAGTGGTCTCTATTTTTGATATATAGAATCAATTAATTGCATTATGTTAGTAATTAGGAAAGAAGAACAGGTGAGTCGTGTCTGGGCAGATAGTTGAAGTTCGGGCGAAAAATTCACCATATATTTACTTATTTCCCAAAACTTAGTTGAAAATGTCTTGGAATCGAATTTAATTTCAGTACGGATTGCATATTGTTCGTCTTTTATAGCCTTTCTATGCAGAAAGTATACAAAAGAAATAATGTGTACAAGGAGGTGTGAAGTTTGAGATATTATCAGATGTGTGCTACTAACCGATCAAGTCGACAATAGATAACGATTATTTTTTTTTTCTTTGAAAGAAAATTCAAATTCCATGATCAACCGGAAGACGTCCACAGCTGAACAAAGGGATTCCCCTTGAAAGGGTAGGTGGTGCTACTTGGCTGGCGTCTTAGGGATTGCAGTATAAGTGGTAGGTGATCCGATAGAAAACCGCTGCGGCCCGTCTTCTCCTTTTCACTGTTGCCTCAGCACTTGACTTATTATTGAAAGAAAAATCTAAAACTTTTTCGGGATACCGTATAAACTGTAAACGAGTAGGTACATAAGGTTAATTACAAACATAAAACTTGAACAACGTTGCGAGCGTCTAAGTCAATATTTTCTCAAACAACATGAAGAATGGAGATTGCGATAATAAATTAATAAAAAATATTCCATTTTATTTTACTAGACACTTTAATTAAAATCATGCTTTTGTAGGAGTGGGTGGTGTATTTTTTTCTTTTTGGTGTTATTATAGCTACTGGCACATCTTTTCTTGAAATTGCTGTTATAGCGCGTCTAGGTAGCAGGGATAATTTCTTAGAATAACCGATATTAAACTGGAAATATGAGAAGTTATAGCGTTCAATACGGCGCAGTGGAAATCATAGCACACGAGAACATACAATGCAAGTTCCTCAAATCACTCGTAATTTTTGCGAGAGCTGAAATCCCTACAAATGCATTTATTGTGATCTCGTGAATGCCTGTGGCCGTCCACAAGCCGCACATCAGAAATGCGGTCACAATGCTGATTGTTACGCGAATATCTGTGTCTGTGGAGGACTTAACATCAACACTTGAATGTACTAAACTCATCCGGATAGGCCACACATAAGCATTGTAATTTTCACAAGTACTATTCATTCTTGTATTTGGGCGAGATTGATGAAATCCGTTGGATTTAAAACTGTCTTTATTACTAAACCTTACAATAATTTTCAGCTGTAAAACGTCCACTGCTGAATACAGGCCCTAATAACGCCACAATGAACTTAATCTTTATTTCAATAGTTTAAGGTCTCAGTATTCTTATTTTAACTGTTAATAACTTAAAGAGAAATATTTACACCGAATGGAGTAGGTACAAAACATAAAATTAATATGTAAAATTGATTTATCTTTTGATGATACCTATAGATTGAACCTGACTGATGGAATAACTGATAGAATAATTAATTGGCATATATATTAGGAATCTATCTTCACATTTTATCTCTTCTCTATAATATATTGTTTAACCCGTCCACCCCCTCTTATCTTAGGGAACGTTTCGATTATTTGTCGAATTCTAGCACCTTCTAGTCTTAGGTCCTCGGAAAACCTTTGTCTTACGATGCCCTTACATAGCAGTTCCTTCTGTGACAAATCCTTCACGGTGCAGGCGGTTCGCCTGTGGAATTCCTTGCCCGTTTCTATAAGGCGTGCTTCGTCACTGCCAATTTTCAAAGATCTGGTTAACAAGTTTTATTTGGCGTAATAAGTTAATTGGTATTTGCGTAATTTTCTTGTTATATTAGTACGTACTGATTTATGTATGTTTATAATAGTATTATTTGATGTATGTTTATATATTATACTCATATGAATATATATATAGTTTACAACATATGTGTTTTTATGTGACTTTGTGTTAATGTTACCTATTCATGTCCAGTGCGCGCACCCTCTGCTCTTTGTAACTTCTTTATTTTCCACTCCATCCAAAGGTTGCCTGGAAGAGATCGCTTTTAGCGATAAGGCCATTGTTGCATGTTTTATTAATTTGTGTCTTATTCTTTTTGTATCTGTTGGTTTGTGCGCAATAAAGAATTGTCTATCTATCTATCTATCTATCGATCTCGAGGTCTCCCATTCATTTAAGTATCAGTTCTGGTAATGCCAATAACACACGATAATATTAGCATCAACGGTTGGCGATGATGCGGTTGCACTAATGGTATAAAGAGTTTTGGCGTATCGAAATCGCGTTTTATTCCATACTATATCGCATTTAGGCGATTGATTGTGTTTTTTGTGGAATGTACAAAAAATATAGGGACTGCCTCTGTCAAAACATCTTCTTAAAGGGAATTAAGCCATATTTAGGAAAATTAGGCGTTACACGAAGATAAATTCAACTTTGAAATACTTTTCTATTTTTATGCTGATTAAAATGCATCGTTAAGATTTTTTTATAAAGTTATGTAAACAATTTGAATCATATAATGTATCACTAGAAAATGCATATCAAGGAGATGGTCAACTCTACGCATTCGCGCAAATGTTTGTCGCAAAGCTTCTGTTTAGACATTGTTGGATTATATCCACAGGACATAGAAATGTTAATATTAAACAATAAACTCGTGTATACACTAAAAAGCAAAAACAATGAAGCATTTTCAACCTCCACATAGCACCTACACAGAGACAAAGAATGGCACTTTTTTACTGTTTCAGCTAGCAAAGCTTTCCTCTGTTTATTTTGCATACTGTTTTATCGTATTTTAAATTATTTAAACAAAGTTTCGCCAAAGTTGTTCAGCTTTATCATTTCGATTTCTGTGTTGTACGGAATGAAATAAGCATAGAATGGAATAAAGTACTTTCTAGATACAAAATAAATACATTTAAAATTATTAATTGTAATCTATACTTCATTATCTTGAAATAACGGTAACTAAATATTTGCTAGCTTAGATTATATAGGTTTCTGTAGTATTTGGGGCTTTTGGGACTTTTGTTGTGTTAATTATGAAATTGAAAAGATATGATTCACGTACTCAGACAGACTTAATCAATGTCACATGTCGTTGTCTTTGTCTCTTGTCGCAGTTACCTACCCAAAATCCAATCCAAAATTTAGTTCATCGGCTTCTATCCACGGCATCAAAGTACACACATCAAAAGTGTCTAGGGATCAAGCATTTTTAAGCGGATTTCTTGAGATTGAGATGTGGCTTTGTAATAAATTTATGATTTTATAAATTTATATGGATCCTTTTTGGTGCATTTCATAATTTGAATCAGGAACTGTGAATCAAATTCGAGTAAAAGATGAAAATCAGCTGTCAATATTTTCCCTATAAAAACATACAACGCATTGAAGACATTATTAGTGCTACTGTTTCCCTCCTACTGATTAAAACCAACGTTATTATGGAGCGGCGACGTCATTTAAGCAGGGAAGAAATGCTCAGAGCCGTGGGAATGATAGAAGCTGGTTCCCGGCAACGTACTGTGGCTTTAGCTCTGAATACAAGTCAGAGTGTTATCAGTCGACTTTGGACGGTATCGCTGCACCACACGGAGACAAGACCGATATATTCAAATCTTAACTCGAAGAGCTCCAACAATAACTGCCATGATGTTAGCCGTGAGGCTTCATCACTCTTCAGGGAACTTAATTAGCGACCAAACAGTCAGAAACCGCTTGCATGAAGTGAACCTTCATTCCCGAAGACCACTACGGGTACCACCTATAGCAATGCACAATCGTAGGATTCGATATCAATGGGCTCTTGAACACAGAAATTGGGCAGAAAAACAATGGCGTTTCGTGTGCTTTTCTGATGAGTCTCGTTTTGGTATGAGACCGGATACAAGACGTATACGACACTGGAGAACCCCTGGACGCCAACAGCGATTAAAATCCTGCCAGGAAGTCCATCCTTATAGTGGTGGAACCATCATGGTATGGGCGGGTATTTGGATCGGCGGAAGAACTGAGTTGGTTTGGATCAGAGGCAACCTCAACGCTCAAATTTATGCTGAGACGATTGTATCAGACGTCATCGTTCCTCTACAAGTGCAAATCGGTCCCTTATTTCAGTTAATGCATGATAATGCACGACCGCACACCGCAAGAGTTGTAAGACAGACTCTCGCCGCAGCTAACATCAATGTCCTGCCCTGGCCTGCTCAGTCGCCAGACTTGAATCCGATTGAGCATGCATGGGATATGCTACAGAGAAGAGCTCTGCCGAATATGGAGGGTATCCAGTCGCAAGAAGACCTTTTTTTGTTGTTGCAACGAACATGGGCGGCCATTCCACAGCGTGATTTGGATGAACTCATTTTGAGTATGCCAAACCGATGTTCTTGTGTTGTTAGTGTTCGCGGTAGAAACACGGATTATTAATTGTTTAAGTTACCCAATAAAATTTTAAAGAAAACTGTTATTTCAGTCTTTTTTTCGAACTTTTGTGTTAGTGGTTCAAATGTCAAAAATCCCTTTATTAGGAAAATGGCAAATTTCTTTATTAATGCAAAGGTGACTTGGTTTATCGTTACTGTGACAAACGAAAACACTTTATTTGATGAATCCTTAAAGAAAATTTTAATTAATATCAATCAGGAGAAAAGTTATTGCAAAAATATATGTTGATCCCTAGACACTTTTGATGTGTGTATTTCCGGTCCAACAACATTTGCAATAGGAAACGGTTAATGTACTTTGGACCTTTGATCTCTCTTGAGGGAACCTCATAGTCTACTACTACACTGTACTTTAGTGGTTATGACTAGTAGTCATTTACCTGTACAATTTAATAATTGAACATAAAATTGACTACGTTTTCACATTACAACTTTAGTATTTAGAAGAGATTTTATGTTCTTCTATTATTTAAATAGGTGTATACTTTTTACAATAGAGGAATTAAAATGTCACTTATAATTACATAAATGCTTAACGAAATCGATTGTGCACATAGACGATACATATGTTGTAAAATTAATCAAAGAACAACTTTTTAATTATTTACTTAAAGGAGACAGAGATGATTCTATACAATTTTGGGTCCAGGTTGTAAAAAGATGAAAGCTGTGTCTGTTGATAGCTAGTATATTCTTAAATTAATACTGAACATTTTGCGGATTTTGGCAGTCTGAGAGATAAGTTATAAGATATTTATGAAAAGTGAGGTTATGTAACAACCGGTACCTTAATGGGTGATTTTAAGTACAATTAATATTTTTATAAATATATAATTATATGATACACTATCTTGGCTGTAGTTATCTATGAGTAAGGCAAGGGTATACCCTGTTTTTCGTTACAAGATCGAAATCGTAGCATAAAATGTTTGCATACAGGAGTGATGGCTGGTCGGTGGCCAGCCAAAAGCAATTTATAGGGTTCAAAACTAAATATTCAACCCTAGTAAATGTCTTTGGCTGGCCACCGATCAACCATCACTCCTGTATTCATATATTTATTGCTGTGATTTTGATCTTGTAAAGAAAAACGGGGCATATATTGTTATATAACCACAGTTTGCCTGATATGTTTAGTTCCCCTAAGGTAGGATTGAGGCTTTTGCCATTAAATCAATTGCAACCCTGAGCCAGCACCCAGAATTTCATAGAGAAACCCAATACTTAATCCATTGTATTTATTTATAACTGTATATTTATGAAATTATGTTAATTAATGTAACTGGTTTAAATATCGTTTTAATTAACAATAAACAATTAAACAATTGCTCAATGCAATGCAATGCAAGCAATGGATTAACTATTGGGTTTTTCTCTAGCTCTTCAGTCGCGCTTACGACCAAGTATGAATTATATGTTTGTCATATTGTGTATGTAAGTAGAGTAAAAGGAGACTCCCATGATTCTCCTTAAGAAGGGAGAAATAAAACTATTAAGTATTATAATTATTTATTTATTCGTCTTCAATTTATTAAAATATTACCTTACTAGAAATTGTTCAGGCGGTACTAGGTATATGATCTATGTATCGTTTTCTTTTTTTTCGCGGAGATAACAATCGATAGGTCCCCGGAGTCTGGGGGTCAACCGGGGTACGTGCGATTCTTAACCACTAAAACCCCCGCACTAACGCCCCCACTAAAAGGCAGTCTCCTCGCCAGATGGACCCTCTCATCAGACCTGGGCTCTTCGGTGTGATATTCATATAATTTTATTCACTTTTTCATAATGTAGGTATAATTAGATCTGCACCAGGAGCCCCTCAGTGCCTTGCTTTTTACCCTGCTGCTGGCGAGAGCGCATTGCGGCCCCCCGGGAACCAGACACGGTACTCATGGGGACGAGGGTCGCAGCACCGCTGCCGTCCTCTGAGTCGCCGCCATACGCAATGGACGTCCTAGGGCCCATACCCTGAACCACTGGACGTTAGGGGGGTGGACTCCCGAAGGATTATTTATTTATTTAATCATTTATGTACACACAAACACAAGATAGACAAAATAAACCTTTGGATAATACAGCTCTCGTAGCAGACTGCTGCTGACCTCTCTGCACACCTATAGGTATTACAAAACCATCATTACCCCGTACATATTCACCAAAATAAGATCCACTCCTGTATAATATTAGAATACTTGATTGAGGAGTTGAGCTATTATATAGTAAATCGCTCGTGATGAAAGCGAACATCCACAGCGGAGACAAATATTAGGGTGCCCAAGTTATCTCGATTCATTTGCAGTTGGTCATCGAGCTAGGTCCTAGTAAGCTTGACAAACATGAAAGCTGCTGTTTATCTGAAAGATGGGAACAGTTTTGAATGTAATATAATAAATATCGTAAAGGTAATGTAACCAGCATGGTAGTCGCTGGTAAGCTAACAAAAGGAAGTATGAACTTACAGGCTGTAGTGCATGCTATTCACGAATCACTGACAGTATCAACTCATCATCCAAAGGTCGTTGGCATAGTGTATCACAGCGACTAGTCGCTATGCCGCAATTCACACAGCGATCCATAGTAAAATCCAAAACAATGAGTTGAAGTCAGAAGCGAGTTTCTCCGTGTCCGGCGATATCATAGTGTGGTTCGTACATATAAAGCAAGCTCAGAGGTCCGTAGAAAGCAGTACTTGAGGGATAAAATCAATTAAATATTAAATATTGAAAAAACCCTGAGGAAAAAACTAGATAACAGTCAAAACGTACGAAACGAGTGAGTGTTGTAGAGACGCTCGATCCGCATCGACAATTATTAACAAAAAGTATTTATTTCATGCATTTTAAACTAATATCTTATTTCTAGTTTTCTATTATTAATATAAAATCTTATTACTAATGGCAGCTCGGGTGCTCCTCACTTCCGGCAGTTTTGTGAAGGTAGGTACTTGTGGAAGCACAGTTCCCCGATAGGACCTGAACAAACCTGAAGGTGTGCGTGTTGTGTTTTCGGTGCACCCAGTCGTTTAGCACCTTTAGTCGGTATGATCAAGTAGTCAGTGCTTGGCTCCGCCACTCGCTTCTGCGACCACACAAGGACGTCGTCTTGTGCCTTCCTTCGCTATCGCTGAACTTCAACAGGAGGTGCTCCGCCCCGGTTCCGCACTTCTGTATTCTGCCGGTGTAAGTCGATATATCCGCCTCCAAGTGTCAGGGTAGGACAACAATGGATGGACCTTGGTTTGGGCTGTCAGAATGTCCACCCACACAGGCGCACCATAGAGGGATATCGTTATATAAGCGATGGCAACTATCACTTTGGCTACCCAGATTCGACAGGTGCCGCAACAGAGCACCGGCGCGGCGCTAGACCCTTGAAATGTTCGTCATTGACTTTCGCTGAAACATAGGATAGGACCAGCGAAACCTATACGTTAGGTCGTTTAACTAGTCTGTCTGTATGCAACAAAACCTAAAGAGCAATCATGGGCTTTCTCTGAAACGTCCAACATACTAAGCACGATATCCAACACTTGATACATAAGTATGAGTATGATATCACTACGACGTAGTATTTTAATTCTATTTTTTGCATGGAGAACTTTTCTGTGTTCAAAACTGTTGAGTAGGTCTGTAGGCAGCATTAGATATACACGCATGTTGGTCGAACCTTTTTTTGTACTGGGACAATTCACACACTGCCATCTGATCCCAAACTAGTTAAAGTCCATTCTACGGTAACCGGACAACTGATACAAATACTTATATACTTTTTTTGTAAATACCTACTTAATATAGATTGTAACAGCCAGACGGAAGGTGGGAATCGATCCTATTAGGCCATGGTGTACCCACCAACAGACCATTTTTTTGCCTTCAAAAGGTACCCAGACTCCGTAGGGGGCGGAGGCCGGGTTATATGGGATTTGAACTCACTAAAACCTCCCCGGTGGCCTTCATAGACGCTTGGCATTCTGGTCGCTCCGCTCGGACCTCACCAGAGTCTCCAGCCACACACACTTGACTTGATAGAGCATATTGCTGGGGAGCAGAAATGCATTTCCGCCAGGATGTTCAGGGATGGTAAATGTGCCAGTATTGTTGCCACCTTACATGAGATGTTGCCGCACCTTCTTGCGACCCGGATTAAGCACTGGATCATAATAATGTAATTGAATGAACCGATAATTGAATCAATACAGTGAGATGCTTTCAATTGAGATCCAAAATATCGATACAAAGCGACTGGGAAGAACAACCCTAAAATGATTATGACTTCTTTAGTCTTTCCTCCAAGATTATGACAAATAGCCATAAACTCAGAAAAAAAAATGACATCAATGCAGATACCACAGATTAAAAATACATAATTGATTTAACGCGACTAATGCGGCGATTCGTGAACTTAAATCGATTTGAAGATTACTCTTGTAAATATTTTTAGATCTGTTAAAATATCGCAATGATTATTCATAACATATAATTAATTAACTAAACACACAGTTTGGTATAAACGATTTTCAATAATTAATACGTTTAAGGGCACATTAATCGATTATAGTTTAATAGATAATCGATTTATGAACTGCCTAAACTTCTTGTTAAGATTCCTCGGTTTCCAGCTTGATTTAATGGACTAGTTTTTTACATTTTTAAATAGAAATATATAACCATTTTTTAGGCCGTAACTCATCTTTTTACAAGTTGGACCCAATAATCCCAGTCTCCTTTAATGCAAAGTTGTGAATGTTGAAAATTAATTCAATATTTCTATTTCTTTACAATCATTAAATCTAAACTAACTCCTTCGTCTGCAGTTTATATTGCTCAGTGACATTATATCATAAACATTACACGAGAGAATTAAAATAGCGAAAAGAAACATAATGCTGGGGCTCGAGAAATATCTTATCATAATTCTGTGAAAAACTCTGTAGCGTCATATTCCTAAAATAATTTAGTGGGTTATTAGAGAAACTAAATTGTGTTACAAATTACAGAACACCCGAATAAATTCGATACCTAACATAAATTTGGAGCGTAGTACGATAGTATTACCGAAACTACTAGGCTAGATATTATGTCAGAACCGATCCCGTTACCCAAGTTTAGCGTTTAGCAAGTTTAGCATAGATTACTTTTATATTATAGACGTGGACATTTTTGCTAAGAACAAGTATAAAATATAAAAGCACAAAAATACCGACTGCAAACAAATAAAATGTAAATGTTACCGGCAATCTGTATAATACGGTATTCTATACAATACTTAGGCAATGTATAAAATACCTAAAACGTTAAGGTAATGTATGAAATATTTTTCATTTTATACTTTGCCTAGGCATTCTATGTATACAATACCGAATGCGCTGCCGGCAATGTGTGTAGAAGACGTGAGCGCGCTGCGTTCAGTGACCTCATTGCGTAATCTATTTCATTAAAATGGCACTCGGGAGCGAGCGAAGCGAGCTCGGGCTCACAGAGTACTACGACATCGCTCATTTAGGTTACGCCCGCTCGCTTCGCTCGCTAGCACGCCCCCCGTACCATTCGTGTTAGGTTGCTTCATCTAATGCAAAAGCAAATCTAATTTGTTATTTTTGTCTCTCATTTTATTCCCTTCTACTTATACTTACTTACATAACATTGATAAATACAGGACCAAATATAGTTATTTTACACATTGCCGGTGGACCAGCAGGTACCCTATACAATACCTAGGAACTGTATACATTAACTAGGTAAAGTATATACTGGAAAAAAATATTCATAATATTTCATACATTACCTTAACGTTTTAGGTATTTTATACATTACCTAGGTATTGTATAGAATACCTGAATTATAAAGATTGCCGGTAACATAAACATTAAACGTACACTCAAGTGTATACATATATATATACCAAAAACTTTATTTTAATCGGGAATTAACGCGATTTACCTTATATTTCGGCTTGACGTTTCGGCCTTGAGTTGACGTGTCTGCTTGTGACCACGCCACGGCTGATGCAACCCGGCCGAAACTTCAAGCCAAAATATAAGGTAAATCGCGTTAATTCCCGATTAAAATAAAGTTTGATAATGGAACGCGAAAGTCTTAAAGTATATATTGCGTAATATTGCCAAAAACTGGTCTCGTTTTTTGTCATACGTTACTGATAGGTACATTCTTTATGTATCGGGTGAAATCGCTCGCTTAGTGTGCAAAACGTATTATGATAATGGTAACGACACCTGACGGTGTATGCTGAGTTATAAACCGCACGGAATATATCATGTAATAATGAGTCATGCAAAATTCATGAACTATCTACTAAAATGGTTTTTTTATAGATAAGTACGCTTCGAATAATGTTTTGCTTAGGTACCTACTTACTGTACCTTAGTGAGGGTCGTTTAGTCATAAATGCAAATAAAATGATCTAGACAAAACGTTCGAAAATGCAATACACTAACAAGGTAATTCATTGTGCCGTCTGTAGGTACCGTCTAGGTTAATCAGTATTAGATAGGTATTCTGCCGCCAAGCAGCAAACTTTCAGGTGCCACTGCTAGCTGGTGAAAACATATTAATGTATTGGGTGACGGTTACCATCAGCCAGACGCACTCCTTATGTAGCGTACAAAAAGATTTGCTAGATACAAAAAAAAATCAAGTAACCAGTACTTATTTGCTATTTGAATGTGCTGACAGAAGTAATGAAAATGTCCTTCCCACTGAGTTGTATTATAGGACTGGCAAACATCATGGTTTTTTGCTAAAGCCTTCTGGGCCTGTAGTCAAATTATCATTTTACCATAAAAACAAATGTATTGGAATGACTAAATCTCTTCGCTAAGTCACGTAAAGAATTATGCCATTCCCATACATTTGTTTTATATTCTCTTGCGTTTCGTATTGTAAAATGACAACTTGGCTAAGGGAGCTCTAATTCCTCAGCCCCGTTGTGCTTAACCTGTTCTTTTTTTTCGCGGGGGATACCTTCAAAAGGTCCCCGGGAGCTGTGGGGCTCGACCGGAGTATGTGGGATTCTTACCCACTAAAACCCCCGCAGCTGTCGCATCGGCACATGAGAGGGGACCCCAGGGTTCTCCGGTGGGATCTGCACCAGGGGCCCCTCAGTGCCATAGGGGGTTGCATTGTAGCCCCCCGGGAACCGTTCACGGCGCTCACGGGGACGGGGGTTGCCACCCTCCTCCTCCTCCTCAGAGTTGCCGCCGTACTCAATTGACGACCTAGAGCCCACACCCTAAACGTCCAGTGACTCCGAAGCGTATCCCTTAACCTTATACCTTCAATCACCATCCCTCTCATCTCAGTCAAGCTTGCTATCATCGCTTATAGTATAGGTTCAGTAAGCTCGTAACGAGCAAACAGCTAACATATTTTATGATACATCGCCCGCATTTTACAACTAGAAAATCTTGTTTGTGCGAGCTACCCTATAAAGTTCATAATGGATCTTTAGAAAATACACTCCTTTGCAAAAAAACGGGCGGTCTTGATTGTTCTACATTATTGGTAATAATTTAGTTCTAATGAGGTTTTAATAGCCAAACTATGTTACTTGCACATAATAAACAGCTTGCGTATGAAAAAAAGTTCATTCCAAATTCGAAACCTTTGTTTTAAAAAAGAATAAACCTTTTTTCAGTTTGTGAATTTTTACTTACTTTTCGCGGGTTTTCGGGTAAAAGGTTATAAGGTAACTAAAATTAACTTCTTGTTTTTTTAGTAGAATAATTTATGTTTGGCGCATAATCCTGCCTTTTTGTGACTTAAAACAAATATCTTTGTGTCTATTGCAATGGCAGAAAAAGCAATAAGAGCTAGTAAAATTATAGCGCTGCTGGAAGAGTGCGGCACAGCGGTTAAACGTGAGTCGTTCAACCGTCCAAAGAACCTGGACTCGATACCAAGAGACAGGTTCCGTTCAAAGAAGGCAAGGTTCTGGGAGAAAACGTTGCACACAACCACGAGACGACCGCTTTTTAACCGACTTCAAAAAAGGAGGAGGTTCTCAATTCGTCTGTATATATATATTTTTTTTTCTATGTATGTTCGCGCATAACTCTGGCAATTATGAACCGATTTGAAAAAATCTTTCTTCCATCCATTCTTTAATCCGTTAATTGGGTCCCATAAAAAAATTATTGCTTAGTAATAAGTAGTTCCTGAAAAAACAAGAATGGTGACTGCGCACTGAGAGCTGCAAGAAAGCCTATATAGATGACGTTTTAGTCGCTCGGACTCGCTCGGTCGGACAAAAATAGTCATAACTCTGGCAAATATTTACCAATTTCAATGATTCTTTTTTTATTCGAAAGAAGAAACCACTGTATTGAATCTGTATGAATTTTATTACAACTGGATAAGAACTTCCTGGAGGACCATGAACGATGTGGAGGAATTTATCTGGTAAAAACCATAAAACTGATGTTCTCCATTACATTGCTCTGACAATTATGAACCGATTTCGATGATTCTTTTTTTATTCGAGAGAGTAAACTACTATGATGTTTCCATGCAAATTTCATTACGACCGGATATTTTTTTCTGAAGAAACATGAATTATGTAAAACTATGTAGACGATAATGTGATCATAACCTACCTAGATAATTTTACGGTTTTCGATGGTTCAATCTTTATATATGAAAATATCACTAAAAAGTTTAAAATAAAATCTTTTTAAAAAAAAATTGAACCGACTTCAATATCACTGAAAAGTATAAAATAATTTAAATATTATTGAAGTTGGTGTTAGTGTACCTGCTGTGTATATTTGGCACCAACTTCAATAATATTTAAATTATTTTATACTTTTCAGTGATATTGAAGTCGGTTCAATTTTTTTTTTAAATATTTTTTAGTTACTCAGGGGCTGCGGAACCGCAAATGCAGTTACATAGACCTCAAAAGAAACCTTGAAGAGGTGCGAGGAACGCAAGTTAGCCTATGGACTGCGAGGAGGAGGCTTTTAGCAGCTGATATACGCAGTCGACGACCAGCGCGGGCCCCTAAGTTACTCCGTGAGCACCGCATTGCTCGATTGGGGTTCGCTAGAAATTGCCTATCTTGGACACTACGTAACTGGAGTAACGTACTCTTCTCGGGTGAGGCTCGAATTTGTCTGCATGGTGAGTACCGACGTCGGCAAGTGTTACGAAGACCAAAAGAACGCTATGCCGACGTGTGTTTTGAAGAAATCACACCTTATGGGGTCCGTTATGTTTTGGGCGGGCGTAAGTTCTAGCTATCGTACTGAGATAATATTCATTGAAAATGGCTCACTAAATGCGCAAAGGTACATAACAGAAATCATTTGTCAACATGCACAACGCGCACTGGCTGTAATTTTTTTTTTTTTTGGGAATGATAGACGCTGTTGGCCGCAGATGGCCATTACAGTTTCACCGGACAATAGGAGGCGAGGGCTTAAAGCGCTCTAACCTTTACGGCAGAAGTAGCCATTTATATGGACGATAATGCTAGGGCCCACCGTTCTGGCGCTGTAGATGCTTATATGCAATAGGTCGGTATTCGTCATTTAGATTGGCCAGCGTGGAGGCCCGATCTTAACCCCATTGAGCACGTCTGGGACCTCCTAAAAAGGCGAGTACGATCTGTCCAAACACCTCCACAAAACATCAGGGAGCTGAAACGTGTGATCTCGGCTGAGTGGGAACACATTTCACAGGACACCATCAAAAGCCTAGTGGAAAGCATGCCAAGAAGATTACATGCCGCAATTGCTGCAAGAGGAGGCCACACTCATTATTAATTTTTATTATTTAATGTCTTTTTTTTAATTAAAATTCCATAAAAATTCTCTTAGTCTTAATTTCACTATACCCATAAAAATTTTCATTTTAACACGGCTCTTTGTTTTCATTGACTGAAACACCGATTCCAGGATTTAAGTGTTGAAACCTATATTCTCATTGATAATACGAAATTTCTAGTCATCTAAGCTAATGAAATACTATAAAATAATATTAACATTATCCATACAAAAGCCAATGACTGTAAGGTGCCCGTTTTTTTTTTTGCAAAGGAGTATACATGCAACCTATACACTTGCGGAACACTATTCTATTTTTATTCTTTATTTTTAGAGTACTAATTGATGAGTACCTATTTTTAATCTTCCTCTTCCCCTTCATCACCTTTATAAAGGGATACTTATATATAAATACAATTTGCTCATTTATATAGGATAGGATTTAATATACCTTTTTATAGGATAGGATTTAATTGTTTATGATTATTAATTAGAAAATAACAGAACTTGTTTTTAACGTTAGTAATTTTACTCATAATAATCTTGTTTTAATGCCAGCAAAATTATTATTAAGGCGATCATTAATCTATTCGGCCAATAAAAATATAGATTTAGGTATTTTATGCTGCATAATTTATTGAAAAGCTGGAGTGGAAAATTGTTTTGACACCTTTTATCGAGTGCCGCGTCATATGTCGCGACCTGAAGCACGGATTATGTAAATATCGAGCATGTGCCAATTTATACATAGCTGCTGTTTCTTTAATCGACATGACGGTTCAGAATATAATATGCAAGAGGCAAAATATGCTCGATTATTTTCATAATGGAATTGTTACCGCTGCACCCACATAAAACCATGATCTATATATGAGTACATCTAGGTCAGTATAAAGATCGATTTACGCTCCAATGCGTGTTGCTTTAAATAAATTTCAGCGAACTCAATAAACAAACGTTGGATACACATTACGGGCGGACAGACGCACAGAACACAACCCAATGCAATTTTTGGGCGATTTTAGCAGTAAACGTTCATTTCCGACTCTCGATCCGATGCACTGTAAACGATTGCAATGCACTGTTTCATCAGTGAATTTTTATTGTAATTTATAAAAGTTCCAGTTTTAAGGGTTGAATAGTGGTTCAACCGAGTAGCGTAGCGTCGTTTGTGTGACGACTAGACTTGCACACTCGTACTTCAGTTTACAGCTTCTTGACAGTTTTTTCTCTTCATCTTCTTAATTTTATTTACCTTGTATAATTTTTTGCTATATAAGTCAATTTGCTTAGGTCAATTTTTTTTTGTGTGAAAGGAACATTTATTGAAACTAAATATTTACAGTTTATTTACAAATTATGTATACTTAAACTATGTAAAAAACTTCCTCCAAGTTGTCGCCGCACTGGGAGGGAAGGGTACCTAAAAGACTGGCGGCACTACCCCTTTGTATAGCCAAGCTATACATTGGCAGAAAAAGCTACCAGCCCGACGGTCTCCTGAGTCTTCGATAAGTTTGGATGAAATTGATGGTGAAATATTATACTTACAGTAGATATCGAATAATAGAAATTGATTAGTAATGTTTAATGTATTAATTAGTTAATAATCTATATATATAAAAATCAATTGCTGTTCGTTAGTCTCGCTAAAACTCGAGAACGGCTGAACGGATTTATCTTATCTTGGTCTTGAAATGTTCGTGGGGGTCTAGGGAAGGTTTAATAGGTGAAAAAAAAATCGAATAATTGCCAGGAAAGCCCTAAAAACAGCCCTTATCTTTTTCCCATATAAACGTTTTCTAAATAAAATGTAGAGTAAATTTGAACTTTATTGCTTTAATAAAGTTCATATTACATTATAATCACTCACTGTTGTTTAATAAATGTAGGTAAGGTTAGTAAGGTAAATGTAGCTAACTTCAAAGAGTCAATTTGCAATTTATTACCGCTGCACAAAGTTCAAATTCAATCATATCTATCAAAATAGTCTTCGCGTGCGCGTTGGAGGATCTAATGTCGAGTTCCGAAACTCAACAAAGGTGATAAATTTATACAAGCTCTTCCAGTTAGGAGTCCCCTATAGGCTCGTACTCATCATACGAGACTTTCTCTCGAATCGTACCTTTCGATACCGGGTCGAAGGTACGTTTTCTTCGCCCCATCCTATACAGGCCGGAGTCCCTCAGGGCTCCGTGCTCTCTCCCCTCTTGTTCAGCCTGTTCACGAACGACATTCCTCGTTCGAGCAGAGTCCAACTCGCCCTTTACGCGGATGACACCGCACTCTATTATTCCCATAGGTACATGTCCTATTTAACGCGTGCTCTTCAAGCCGCAGTCGACGCTCTGGGTCAATGGTTCCGTACGTGGCGCATAGAGGTGAACCCGGAGAAGAGTGCCGTGGTGGTCTTCTCCCGGGGACCCGCCAATATGTTCTCCACGCGGAGCCTTCGGCCCAACAGACGACTGGCCCCAATATCCCTATTCAATCGCCCTATCCCCTGGACTAGGAAGGTTAAGTACCTCGGAGCCACCTTGGACTCCGCCATGACTTTCGGCCCGCACATTAGGTCCGTCCGCAATCGAGCGGCTTTCGTATTAGGTCGACTGTATCCCCTTCTCTACAAGCGGAGTAAAATGTCGCTTAGAAATAAGTTGACATTATACAAAGCTTGCATTCGCCCTATCATGACTTACGCGAGTGTAGTTTTCGCGCACGCCGCCCGCACCCATATCGATAGCCTCCAGGTTATCCAGAATCGTTTCCTCCGACGTGCCGTCGGTGCCCCGTGGTACATGCGGAACGTAGATCTGCATTCCGATTTCAAGTTAGATCCCCTTCGTAAGTAGGAACTTACGAAGTGGATCTAACTTGAACGTCTTTCAGGACAAAGAAGCGTCGAAACGCTACTTTGAATCCGCGTCCCGTCACGCGAACAGTTTAATCCGCCGATTACGCCCCTAGTCCTTCTGACTCGCGCCGCAGACCACGGCACGTACTGCTCGACCCTCCTGACCCCATGACGGTCCTATTGGACCGGGATGCGCCGAACCCTCCCCGACAACCGTATGCTACACTAGCTATCAGACACCGGTCTCGCCGGCGAGGCCGAAGGGTCGTACGTATGCGACCTCAACAACGTGCATCACCCCACTGAGTTTCTTGCCGGTTCTTCTCAGTGGGGGCAGGTTGTGAACCGGTGGTAAACTCAGCCCTCTCTTAAGCGACAGCCCAAGCCGAGACCGTGCCTCCATGAGGTGCCCTTGAGCTCGTCGCTACTTCTGCCGTTAAGGCTAGAGCGTTTTAAGCGCTCGCCTCCTATTGTCCGGTGAAGCTGTAATGGCCATCTGCGGCCAACAGCGTCTATCATTCCCAAAAAAAAAAAAATTGTAGGTATAGTCAAAAAATGTAATAGATCATTAGTAGTACTGATTTTCAATTTGGTCGGCTTCGCGAAACTTAAGTTTAGATAACTTCAGTTAATCTAAACTTAAGTTTCGCGAAGCAGTTAATCTATTAAATTATTTTTTGCTTTCAATTTTTAATATATATATTGTATTGCTTTTTTTTTCTAGTTTAAGTGTACATGTTTGTGAATAAACTGTAAATATTTTGTTTCAATAAATATACTGCACAGAAGACATTTTTAATATAATAAATTAAAATGTTCATTTTTTTTTAATAGCTCCAGTCTCAGGTACATTATAAAATATGAGATCCCACTGCTGCATCTCGATTTAAAGAAAGTAAGTAACCAAGTAAGGAAATTGTAAGTTATAAGCGATTGGGAACGCTACAGGGAAGCTTGCGCCTGTAACATCTCCTCACAAGGACGAGCACCTTTTGTTTTGCTAAGCGGTACACACGTGTACGTGTACCCTACTTATCGGTTCCTTGGTAACAGTGGCGAGTGTGAAGCTTAACTCAGTTATGATCGAAAGCGCCACGGTCAATTGCATGTCTTAGTGAAAGGAATGGTCAATCACCAAAATATTTTAGATTGTTGGCCAGGCTGCGCCCGTTGAACTGTATATATTATTTTGCCATTTGAAGAGGTTCTTTCCGCGCACTTCAGTTCATAGTGTCAACGTGAGCACCATCGTGCCGCAGCACAGCATTATTATCGCCATACGCGTGTCTGTCTACACTACTGGGGTTCTGTCTGTTACAAGAACGTGACAATGACGTGACAAGTGCAAATGGTCTAAGGCCTTCTGCTTTATACTCAGTCTAAACAGAATACGTTGCAGATTATACCTACTGCCAATGTCTATAGTCTATAGTATAGACATAGGCAGTAGTCATCAAATGTGCACAGTATTAAACTCTTTACCGTGGACAAGTTATATGAAGAATCCAAGTATCGTCATTTGGATGGCTAACCTTAGTAAAAGTTGAAGAAGAGAAGTGGTCGAGAAAGTTAGGAGTGGGTTTATATCTACATACATAGGTACGTTACTTATTAACTTCACTGACCATGAAAATATTGGCGATATGGTAGAGTTGTTTGCTTACTGGCAAATTCATAAAAAAAGAGAGGGAAGCCCAAAAGCATGAGTTTCGCTAACGTATACAAGAACATTAGGAAATTTCAAAAGTCTGTAGTGTTTTATGAGGTCAGCATCCCAATTTATTAATTCACCTTTCAAATGACACACACGAGCCAAGCTCGAAGTTTAATTAAAAGTTCAAACTACCCTTAGGCATATGACCTGGCTTATCGACTGCTATCTAGCTGACGACTTGGACTGACTTTTTACGTACCCTTTTTACTTACAACCACGAAAATGCTCAGTTCAAATGATACCTTAACGGTCACCCATCTAAGGAATGACGTTTTTTAACCAACTGATCGTTTGCAAACAGTGATAATAACTGGCTACGAACATGCGATTTTTTCTGTAAGCGTATGGTTCTCAAATCAAAAAGTTGCAGGGACAGACACTGAAGGCTGCATGTCGGTCGAACTGGGTCGAATGGCTCCAGTTAGGGGTCGCTGGATGTTTGGGATGTGGACCTGAGACGTTCATCGAGTAGGTACGGCGGCGGTGACTCGGAGGACGGCGGCGAGGTTGCGAATCCCGTCCCCGTGAACACTTTTACAGGTACCCGGCGGGCTATAATGCGCTCCCCGGTAGCTAGCTCATTATCACAGGGGCCTTTAAAGGTTTGAGGTTTTGAAGGAAAAAGGGCAACTCGAGCTTCATGTAACAGAGCAGATAAAGGAGAGTGATCTCAGAGATTCGCAACGCAGCAAGACGCCCGGGCGCAGAAGGCGGACCATTTTATTTTTAAAAGGTTCGCGGGAGTTGTAGGGCTCGACCAGGGTGTATGGGATTCTTACCCACTAAAACCCCCGCCGGCACATGAGAGGGGCCCCCAGGGCTCTCCGGTGTGATCTGCTCCAGGGTAACCCTCAGTGCCTTGCCTTGCACCAGCCCGCCGCCGGGGTCGCATTGTAGCCCCCAGGAACATGTCACGGTGCTCACGAGGACGAGGGACGCAACCCCGCCGCCTTCCGCCTCGGAGTCGCCGCCGTACTCAATGGACGTCCTGGGGCCCACACTCCGAATGTCCCGCGACTCTGAAAGGCAGAAGGCGGACCAACGCCAACCTTATCGTGAATGTGCAGACAGCAGGAACGAGGAACTGCTGCCTGTGCACCACTATATTTCACTCTCGCTAATATGGCGTGCTAAAGTATTCCGGCATGCCACCTGATGAGATTCTGCGGGCCTTTTATGTCCATGGGCTTTACTTACACCCACGGAAGATGATGGGCTGGCCAGCCGCTGGTGGGACTCGCAATTGTATACATATAGATACGTTTCCGGTGCCCATCAACATAGCGGAATTTGGACACGAAGGGTTTTAGTCAGTAGGAGTCATACTGAACCCACACTGTCACTCCCGTGATGGTATGGGCAACCCTTGGGATTTGGCTCACCCCAGGGTGAGCCAAGGCCTTGGCTTGATTCAACTTAAGACATTCCTTTTTTTAACGTGGGTAAATCCCAAGGGTTGCCCATACCATCACGGGAGTGACAGTGTGGGTTCAGTATGACTCCTACTGACTAAAACCCTTCGTGTCCAAATTCCGCTATGTTGATGGGCACCGGAAACGTATCTATATGTATACAATTGCGAGTCCCACCAGCGGCTGGCCAGCCCATCATCTTCCGTGGGTGTAAGTAAAGCCCATGGACATAAAAGGCCCGCAGAATCTCATCAGGTGGCATGCCGGAATACTTTAGCACGCCATATTAGCGAGAGTGAAATATAGTGGTGCACAGGCAGCAGTTCCTCGTTCCTGCTGTCTGCACATTCACGATAAGGTTGGCGTTGGTCCGCCTTCTGCCTTTCAGAGTCGCGGGACATTCGGAGTGTGGGCCCCAGGACGTCCATTGAGTACGGCGGCGACTCCGAGGCGGAAGGCGGCGGGGTTGCGTCCCTCGTCCTCGTGAGCACCGTGACATGTTCCTGGGGGCTACAATGCGACCCCGGCGGCGGGCTGGTGCAAGGCAAGGCACTGAGGGTTACCCTGGAGCAGATCACACCGGAGAGCCCTGGGGGCCCCTCTCATGTGCCGGCGGGGGTTTTAGTGGGTAAGAATCCCATACACCCTGGTCGAGCCCTACAACTCCCGCGAACCTTTTAAAAATAAAATGGTCCGCCTTCTGCGCCCGGGCGTCTTGCTGCGTTGCGAATCTCTGAGATCACTCTCCTTTATCTGCTCTGTTACATGAAGCTCGAGTTGCCCTTTTTCCTTCAAAACCTCAAACCTTTAAAGGCCCCTGTGATAATGAGCTAGCTACCGGGGAGCGCATTATAGCCCGCCGGGTACCTGTAAAAGTGTTCACGGGGACGGGATTCGCAACCTCGCCGCCGTCCTCCGAGTCACCGCCGCCGTACCTACTCGATGAACGTCTCAGGTCCACATCCCAAACATCCAGCGACCCCTAACTGGAGCCATTCGACCCAGTTCGACCGACATGCAGCCTTCAGTGTCTGTCCCTGCAACTTTTTGATTTGAGAACCATACGCTTACAGAAAAAATCGCATGTTCGTAGCCAGTTATTATCACTGTTTGCAAACGATCAGTTGGTTAAAAAACGTCATTCCTTAGATGGGTGACCGTTAAGGTATCATTTGAACTGAGCATTTTCGTGGTTGTAAGTAAAAAGGGTACGTAAAAAGTCAGTCCAAGTCGTCAGCTAGATAGCAGTCGATAAGCCAGGTCATATGCCTAAGGGTAGTTTGAACTTTTAATTAAACTTCGAGCTTGGCTCGTGTGTGTCATTTGAAAGGTGAATTAATAAATTGGGATGCTGACCTCATAAAACACTACAGACTTTTGAAATTTCCTAATGTTCTTGTATACGTTAGCGAAACTCATGCTTTTGGGCTTCCCTCTCTTTTTTTATGAATTTGCCAGTAAGCAAACAACTCTACCATATCGCCAATATTTTCATGGTCAGTGAAGTTAATAAGTAACGTACCTATGTATGTAGATATAAACCCACTCCTAACTTTCTCGACCACTTCTCTTCTTCAACTTTTACTAAGGTTAGCCATCCAAATGACGATACTTGGATTCTTCATATAACTTGTCCACGGTAAAGAGTTTAATACTGTGCACATTTGATGACTACTGCCTATGTCTATACTATAGACTATAGACATTGGCAGTAGGTATAATCTGCAACGTATTCTGTTTAGACTGAGTATAAAGCAGAAGGCCTTAGACCATTTGCACTTGTCACGTCATTGTCACGTTCTTGTAACAGACAGAACCCCAGTAGTGTAGACAGACACGCGTATGGCGATAATAATGCTGTGCTGCGGCACGATGGTGCTCACGTTGACACTATGAACTGAAGTGCGCGGAAAGAACCTCTTCAAATGGCAAAATAATATATACAGTTCAACGGGCGCAGCCTGGCCAACAATCTAAAATATTTTGGTGATTGACCATTCCTTTCACTAAGACATGCAATTGACCGTGGCGCTTTCGATCATAACTGAGTTAAGCTTCACACTCGCCACTGTTACCAAGGAACCGATAAGTAGGGTACACGTACACGTGTGTACCGCTTAGCAAAACAAAAGGTGCTCGTCCTTGTGAGGAGATGTTACAGGCGCAAGCTTCCCTGTAGCGTTCCCAATCGCTTATAACTTACAATTTCCTTACTTGGTTACTTACTTTCTTTAAATCGAGATGCAGCAGTGGGATCTCATATTTTATAATGTACCTGAGACTGGAGCTATTAAAAAAAAATGAACATTTTAATTTATTATATTAAAAATGTCTTCTGTGCAGTATATTTATTGAAACAAAATATTTACAGTTTATTCACAAACATGTACACTTAAACTAGAAAAAAAAAGCAATACAATATATACACACATCAAAAGTGTCTAGGGATCAACATATATTTTTGCAATAACTTTTCTCCTGATTGATATTAATTAAAATTTTCTTTAAGGATTCATCAAATAAAGTGTTTTCGTTTGTCACAGTAACGATAAACCAAGTCACCTTTGCATTAATAAAGAAATTTGCATTTTCCTAATAAAGGGATTTTTGACATTTGAACCACTAACACAAAAGTTCGAAAAAAAGACTGAAATAACAGTTTTCTTTAAAATTTTATTGGGTAACTTAAACAATTAATAATCCGTGTTTCTACCGCGAACACTAACAACACAAGAACATCGGTTTGGCATACTCAAAATGAGTTCATCCAAATCACGCTGTGGAATGGCCGCCCATGTTCGTTGCAACAACAAAAAAAGGTCTTCTTGCGACTGGATACCCTCCATATTCGGCAGAGCTCTTCTCTGTAGCATATCCCATGCATGCTCAATCGGGTTCAAGTCTGGCGACTGAGCAGGCCAGGGCAGGACATTGATGTTAGCTGCGGCGAGAGTCTGTCTTACAACTCTTGCGGTGTGCGGTCGTGCATTATCATGCATTAACTGAACTAAGGGACCGATTTGCACTTGTAGAGGAACGATGACGTCTGATACAATCGTCTCAGCATAAATTTGAGCGTTGAGGTTGCCTCTGATCCAAATCAACTCAGTTCTTCCGCCGATCCAAATACCCGCCCATACCATGATGGTTCCACCACTATAAGGATGGACTTCCTGGCAGGATTTTAATCGCTGTTGGCGTCCAGGGGTTCTCCAGTGTCGTATACGTCTTGTATCCGGTCTCATACCAAAACGAGACTCATCAGAAAAGCACACGAAACGCCATTGTTCTTCTGCCCAATTTCTGTGTTCAAGAGCCCATTGATATCGAATCCTACGATTGTGCATTGCTATAGGTGGTACCCGTAACGCTCAAATTTATGCTGAGACGATTGTATCAGACGTCATCGTTCCTCTACAAGTGCAAATCGGTCCCTTATTTCAGTTAATGCATGATAATGCACGACCGCACACCGCAAGAGTTGTAAGACAGACTCTCGCCGCAGCTAACATCAATGTCCTGCCCTGGCCTGCTCAGTCGCCAGACTTGAACCCGATTGAGCATGCATGGGATATGCTACAGAGAAGAGCTCTGCCGAATATGGAGGGTATCCAGTCGCAAGAAGACCTTTTTTTGTTGTTGCAACGAACATGGGCGGCCATTCCACAGCGTGATTTGGATGAACTCATTTTGAGTATGCCAAACCGATGTTCTTGTGTTGTTAGTGTTCGCGGTAGAAACACGGATTATTAATTGTTTAAGTTACCCAATAAAATTTTAAAGAAAACTGTTATTTCAGTCTTTTTTTCGAACTTTTGTGTTAGTGGTTCAAATGTCAAAAATCCCTTTATTAGGAAAATGGCAAATTTCTTTATTAATGCAAAGGTGACTTGGTTTATCGTTACTGTGACAAACGAAAACACTTTATTTGATGAATCCTTAAAGAAAATTTTAATTAATATCAATCAGGAGAAAAGTTATTGCAAAAATATATGTTGATCCCTAGACACTTTTGATGTGTGTATATTAAAAATTGAAAGCAAAAAATAATTTAATAGATTAACTGCTTCGCGAAACTTAAGTTTAGATTAACTGAAGTTATCTAAACTTAAGTTTCGCGAAGCCGACCAAATTGAAAATCAGTACTACTAATGATCTATTACATTTTTTGACTATACCTACAATTTTTTTTTTTTTGGGAATGATAGACGCTGTTGGCCGCAGATGGCCATTACAGCTTCACCGGACAATAGGAGGCGAGCGCTTAAAGCGCTCTAGCCTTAACGGCAGAAGTAGCGACGAGCTCAAGGGCACCTCATGGAGGCACGGTCTCGGCTTGGGCTGTCGCTTAAGAGAGGGCTGAGTTTACCACCGGTTCACAACCTGCCCCCACTGAGAAGAACCGGCAAGAAACTCAGTGGGGTGATGCACGTTGTTGAGGTCGCATACGTACGACCCTTCGGCCTCGCCGGCGAGACCGGTGTCTGATAGCTAGTGTAGCATACGGTTGTCGGGGAGGGTTCGGCGCATCCCGGTCCAATAGGACCGTCATGGGGTCAGGAGGGTCGAGCAGTACGTGCCGTGGTCTGCGGCGCGAGTCAGAAGGACTAGGGGCGTAATCGGCGGATTAAACTGTTCGCGTGACGGGACGCGGATTCAAAGTAGCGTTTCGACGCTTCTTTGTCCTGAAAGACGTTCAAGTTAGATCCACTTCGTAAGTTCCTACTTACGAAGGGGATCTAACTTGAAATCGGAATGCAGATCTACGTTCCGCATGTACCACGGGGCACCGACGGCACGTCGGAGGAAACGATTCTGGATAACCTGGAGGCTATCGATATGGGTGCGGGCGGCGTGCGCGAAAACTACACTCGCGTAAGTCATGATAGGGCGAATGCAAGCTTTGTATAATGTCAACTTATTTCTAAGCGACATTTTACTCCGCTTGTAGAGAAGGGGATACAGGCGACCTAATACGAAAGCCGCTCGATTGCGGACGGACCTAATGTGCGGGCCGAAAGTCATGGCGGAGTCCAAGGTGGCTCCGAGGTACTTAACCTTCCTAGTCCAGGGGATAGGGCGATTGAATAGGGATATTGGGGCCAGTCGTCTGTTGGGCCGAAGGCTCCGCGTGGAGAACATATTGGCGGGTCCCCGGGAGAAGACCACCACGGCACTCTTCTCCGGGTTCACCTCTATGCGCCACGTACGGAACCATTGACCCAGAGCGTCGACTGCGGCTTGAAGAGCACGCGTTAAATAGGACATGTACCTATGGGAATAATAGAGTGCGGTGTCATCCGCGTAAAGGGCGAGTTGGACTCTGCTCGAACGAGGAATGTCGTTCGTGAACAGGCTGAACAAGAGGGGAGAGAGCACGGAGCCCTGAGGGACTCCGGCCTGTATAGGATGGGGCGAAGAAAACGTACCTTCGACCCGGTATCGAAAGGTACGATTCGAGAGAAAGTCTCGTATGATGAGTACGTAAGGTATTCCGGCATGCCACCTGATGAGATTCTGTGGGCCTTTTATGTCCATGGGCTTTACTTACACCCACGGAAGATGATGGGCTGGCCAGCCGCTGGTGGGACTCGCAATTGTATAAATATAGATACGTTTCCGGTGCCCATCAACATAGCGGAATTTGGACACGAAGGGTTTTAGTCAGTAGGAGTCATACTGAACCCACACTGTCACTCCCGTGATGGTATGGGCAACCCTTGGGATTTACCCACGTTAAAAAAAGGAATGTCTTAAGTTGAATCAAGCCAAGGCCTTGGCTCACCCCAGGGTGAGGTTTAAACGAGTGCCTTACGGTGTACCACTTGCTTGCTTGGCAATGACGTTAACATTGCTTGAGCTCATCAAAAATACTGGCTGCGGGCAAAGCCGCGGGTACTGCTAGTAATGAATAATTATGCTAACTCAATAAGGTTAAACTATAGTAGCTTAACACGTCGCGTCGCAATGGTACGTAATAAAAAAATTGCCATTAGCATTACGAATAAAAAACACAAAAATCATATCCGAGTAGTTTCAAGTTATTCAGCGAAATATAATAAATACATTCTGCTACATGAAAAAATACTTTACTTATCCAATTTTTACGACAAGCTTAAGGGGATATTTAGAGGATACTGAGAAATGTACGTATCAACCATCGATATACTAGTATAGTATATCAATGGTATCAACTAACAAATTTATTGTTGTTGTATGTAATTTGAATAGTGACTGTAGATTCTTTTGTCAATACATCATTTCATCACTGACTACCAACCAACTTATGACAAACGTTATCTATAATATTTATAGTAATGTATGTAGGTATCAGAGGAGGCATGCATGTGAATATTGATAAATTATTGTAAGGTGCTACAACTGCAGTATCAGATGCTCTGTTGACACACAGCAATATGTAAAGAGCGCTGTAGATAGAGAAAGGTAAAAAACTTCCTCCAAGCTGTCGCCGCACTGGGCGAGATGGGTACCTAAAAGACTGGCGGCAATACCCCTTTGTATGGCCAAGCTTTAGATTGATAGCTGCACCATTATAGCGACTTGCTGCTTACTGCAGCTTTAGATTTAGCGATACAGGGGTATAATAATAGACTCGCGGCTCGGCCTGCTCGTGTTAATAAATCGCTAAACTTTTAAAGAAATTGTAAAAACCGACTAAAACGGATAACAGCACAGTTTTCCCCTCATCTACTTACCAAATTATACCTTTATTGTTTTACATTTTCACGTGAAACAGGCGCGGTGAGGCAAATTTTACCCTTTCGTTCACTTTTAAAAATGTGAAACAACATTAAGAGAACACTTTTAAAAGTCCATATATACCTAGTTTTTTTTTATATTGAACATACGCCTGTCCAACATCCTCTTTGCGCCGGTGGAAGTGGTCGGAGCTAATAGGAAATCAAAACGGGCTTTTATGTCAGGTAACAACAAAGCTCCGCCGGGAAGCGTTCAACTTTTTTAACGCAAATAGATGGACATTCTAAAAGGGTTGTTGAATACTTTTAAAAACTTCACACAATAACATACAGAGCTTTATGGATAGTGCTATTTTTTAAAATATAAAGGCTGTTGTTATGCTGTATGTAACTTTACCAACTATAGAACTTATAAGTAGGTACTTGTTGTTATTGTACTACATACTTGTTAATATGCACACTTGTGGCCATATTATTAGCTATGTTGTATATTATTATTCTACGAATTAGAATTTATAATATTTAATTGTATCTTATTTAATTAACAGATGGAATTAGTAATCACGCGTGATCACACACTTTGCGGTGGCCATCCAGCGCCAATTGGTGCGAGGTGCGAGTACCTATTAGCCGTTAATATTTTCTAAATATCGACCAATGTTTAGAATTATTGTGTGCATAAATCTAATAAATCTGATCACATGATAAATTTAAAACAAAATCTAATCTATACATATAATAAAATCGTAGAAAAGTAAAAACTGTACATTGAATATTTTTCGAAAATTTTTATTGCTACGTGTTCTAGGAACGATACTGATTCCGAATATATGATTTTTAGAGTTTTTGTCTGTCTGTATGTCTGTGGCTTTGTGTAGACTTGACGTCAAAACCGCTGAACAGATTTAGTTGCTATTTGTCAAAAATATTTATTGATAACCTAGAAAAATTATAGGATATAAATTATCTCGCTATTTGTTACGGGGAATGAGCAGTGTCGAAATATGTACTTTTTCTACTAAAATTTGCCGTGAAATTATTTTATGTTGAAGATTTGTGCACATACTGTTCAACAGATTTAGTTGATATTTAACGGACATGTTTACTATAGACCTGATCAGACTAAAATATAAGTAATAACAAGCTATTTGTTACAGGTAATGAGCAATATTGTAATAAGCACTTCTTCATCTTAATTTATCCGCGGAATTGTAAAAAAACTAGAGTAATGTTACAATATAACAGAATAATTGTGGATTTAAACTCCAAAATTAAAATCATTACGCTATATTAACATAAGGAGCTAAGCAGCAACTATCTATAATGCTACATAAGGAAGGGAATTTCGAGATGTAGCCTAACGGCTGAATCAGCGTAGCGGTTGAACGGTCTTCCGACATTTTTGTGTTTCCGGGTTCGATCCCGGATGAACTCTTCTTTTTTTTCCTTTTTATTTTACTTTTCATAGTACTATTACGACATACCGGTACATTACGAGGTACTTCTACAACTTAAATCGATAGGTATTGCTTTCAATTTTTAATAAAATAAATTAAAATGTTCATTTTTTGAATAGTCTCAGTTAGATTATAAAATATGAGTTCCCACTGCTGCATCTCGATTTAAAGAAAGTAAGTAACCAAGTAAGGAAATTGTAAGTTATAAGCGATTGGGAACGCTACAGTTAAGCTTGCGCCTGTAACATCTCCTCACAAGGACAAGCACCTTCTGTTTTGCTAACCGGTACACACTGTGTACCTACTTATCGATTCCTTGGTAACAGTGGCGAGTGTGAAGCTTAACTCAGTTATGATCGAAAGCGCCACGGTCAATTGCATGTCTTAGTGAAAGGAATGGTCAATCACCAAAATATCTTAGATTGTTGGCCAGGTTGCGCCCGTTAAACTGAATATAATATTTTGCCATTTGAAGAGGCTATTTCCGCGCACTTCAGTTCATAGTTTTCCCTGTCAACGTGAGCACCATAGTGCCGCAGCACAGCATTATTATCGCCATACGCGTGTCAGTCGACGCTACTGGGGTTCTATCTGTTACAAGAACGTGACAATGACGTGTCCAGTTCAAATGGTCTAAGGCCCTCTGCGTTATACTCAGTCTAAACAGAATACGTTGCAGATTATATACCTACTGCCAATGTCTATAGTATAGACATAGGCAGTAGTCATCTGATGTGCACAGTATTAGACTCTTTACCGTGGACATCATATGATGAATCCAAGTATCGTCGTTCGGATGGCTAACCTTAGTCAAAGTTGAAGAAGAGAAGTGGTCGAGAAAGTTAGGAGTGGGTTTTTATCTACATACATAGGTATGTTACTTATTAACTTCACTGACCATGAAAAAAGAGAGAGGAGCCCTAAAGCATGAGTTATACGTTTCGCTAACGTATACAAGAAGATTTGGAAATTTCAAAAGTCTGTAGTGTTTTAAGAGGTCAGCATCCCAATTTATTAATTCACCTTTCAAATGACACACACGAGTCAAGCGCAAAGTTTAATTAAAAGTTCAAGCTACCCTTAGGCATCTGACCTGGCTTATCGACTGCTGTCTAGCTGACAACTTGGACTGACTTTTTACTTAGGTACCAGCCGAACCATGAAAATGCTCAGTTCAAATGATACCTTAACGGTCACCCATCTAAGGAATGACGTTTCTTAACCAACTGATCGTTTGCGAACAGTGATATTATTATCACTGTTCGCAAACGCGCGCAAACGCTGGCTACGAACATGCCAATTTTTCTGTAAGCGTATGGTTCTCAAATCAAAAAGTTGCAGGGACAGACACTGAAGGCTGCATGTCGGTCGAACTGGGTCGAATGGCTCCAGTTACTCTTAGGAGTCGCTGGATGTTTGGGATGTGGACCTTAGACGTTCATCGAGTACGGCGGCGGTGACTCGGAGGACGGCGGCGAGGTTGCGAATCCCGTCCCCGTGAACACTTTGACAGGTACCCGGGGGGCTATAATGCGCTCCCCGGTAGCAAGCTCAAAGGCAAGGACAAATCTCATCGATTGATCCCCCACAGTATCTCAGGGCCCTTTAAAGGTTTGAGGTTTTGAAGGAAAAAGGGCAGCTCGAGCTTCATGTAACAGAGCGGATTCGGAACATAGCAAGAGGCCCGGGCGCAGAAGGCGGACCATTTTATTTTTTGACGCGGGTAAACTTTCAAAAGGTTCGCAGGAGCTGTAGGGCTCGACCGGTGTATATGGGATTCTTACCCACTAAAACCCCCGCTGTTGTCGCATCGGCACATGAGAGGGGCCCCAGGGCTCTCCGGTGTGATCTGCTCCAGGGTAACCCCTCAGTGCCTTGCCTTGCACCAGCCCGCCGCCGGGGTCGCATTGTAGCCCCCGAGAACCTGTCACGGTGCTCAGGAGGACGAGGGACGCAACCCCGCCGCCTTCCGCCTCGGAGTCGCCGCCGTACTCAATGGACGTCCTGGGGCCCACACCCCGAACGTTCCGCGACTCTGAAGGGCAAAAGGTGGACCAAAGCCAACCTTATGCCCCCGTATCGAGAATGTGCAGAAAGCAGGAACGAGGGGGAACTGCTGCCTGTGCACCACTATATTACACTCTCGCTAATATGGCGTGTTAAAGTATTCCGGCATGCCACCTGATGAGATTCTGCGGGCCTTTTATAGCGACAGGCAGGTCCGTGGGCTTTACTTACACCCACGGAAGATGATGGGCTGGCCAGCCGCTGGTGGGACTCGAAATTGTATACAGATAGACACGTTTCCGGTGCCCATCAACATAGCGGAATTTGGACACAAAGGGTTTGAGTCAGTAGGAGTCATACTGAACCCACACTGTCACTCCCGTGATGGTATGGGCAACCCTTGGGATTTCTCCACGTTAAAAAAAGGAATTGCTTAAGTTGAATCAAGCCAAGGCCTTGGCTCACCCCAAGGTGAGGTTTAAACGAGCGCCTTACGGTGTACCACTTGCTTGCTTGGCAATGACGTTAACATTGCTTGAGCTCATCAAAAATACAGGCTGCGGGCAAAGCCGCGGGTACTGCTAGTTGTAAATACGTTTTAATTCCACCTAGTACCTAGATTATCAAAATATAGTTCTTCCGCGTCTTGAGATTATCTCTGCCGATTAGATATTCCGCGTCCTGTGTGTTTGTATGAATAATTTACCGTGAATACCATGTTTAAATCCCTCTAATAGTAAGCAAAGGAAAGTTAATGGAATCTTTATCATTGTCATTGTTGTCTCTGTAATAGATTAAGGAAAAAAAATATTTTTGACTCCTATAAGGTATCCGTTAGCACACAAGCTGCCATTCGTAAGCATGATGATGAGACTTGTATGTTTCTTGATATCTTTCATTGCTTTATTGCTTCCGGGCCGCAGGGCGCTCGTAAAAGAGTCGTCTCCCTTTCCCGAGCGTGTCGATTATTTTATCCTTATATAATTACTTTATGTACCTAAGCCGTAGTGAAAATATGGTTTCAACAATAAATCACGAAAATAATCGCATAAAGTAGAAATAATCGAATGTCAAACCGACTAAGCGGGCAAAAAAAATTATCTTAAAATTCTTAGAAATATCTGCCAAAATAATTTATTTAAGAGACCTGGTATATTCAAAAATTTTATATAAAGTGTGTATAAGTCGATTGATAATGTTGCATAACTTGGGATTCAACCCTGAGGTAGCTAGCCAGAAAAAGCTAGAAATTTCCCTAAAATATTGCAATTAATAATATATTTAGCAAATATTCAAAATCTGTATCTATCTGTATGTAGCGATTACGAGAATCTTAAAAAATACCCTATGGGAAAAATTATTCTCATGTTACCATGAGCATGGCTGCGTCCTGCGTGTACACGCTAAGAAATGTTACCTTGTCTGCTGCAGATATGACCAAATTTTGTCGGATCTAGGCATGACAAGATTTTTTTTCTTGGTCAGCGCCGAACCAGTGTACAAATTTCGTGTGTAGGAAAGACACGAGTTCTTGCATAGGCCTGGTAACTTTTCTTAGCAAGTGATCTAAACTAACATTGGTGTAATCAGGTTACAGCAATACAATATAATAAAAAAGATTTAGATCATTCTTATATGAATAAGAAACGTATAACCCTAAATTGATCCGAAATCTGAAGATGTTGGGTTCATCATCATCAGCAGCCGAAAAAGGTCCACTGCTGAATAAAGGCCACCCCCTTAAAAGGGAGGGGTTGCCATAATCCCCACGATTGACAGGCGGCTTGGGAATCGCAGTATAGCTGGTAGGTAATTCAATTGGAAGACACTGCTGCCCGTCTTTTTGTTTTCCCTTAGTCGCCTCTTACGAACACCCAACGGGAGGAGATGGGGGGTGCTATTCTTACCCGGACACCCCACAGGTGGAGAATTTTGGGTTAAGATCAGTTAAATTCGGTCGTTAATGGACACATTTTTGCCAGGAACTCTATTGGCCTACACCTTGGTGTCTACATGCGTGCTGGTGCTGCGCTACCAGCCCCACTCTACCAACCTCATCGAGCTGCTGCCACAGAGCCTCCGCACCCCTGTGGAGCCCGAGGGGACCGCTTCGGCCAACCGCGAGACAACTTTCGCTGTAAGTACCGCTCATGTATTGTGATGCAGAGAGCACCAGGAATTCATAAGTTATACGTATGTAGGTACGAGCAAGCGCGTGTAGGAAACGATTACCCTTTATGGGAATATATAAATATAAGACACAATTATATAATATATTGCAAGAACATATAATAATTATGTACTTATAAGAATCTCAATACATATTATTATGTAAGTAATTTAAACTGAGATCTGAAATATATTGCCTACGAGCTTTAAAACTGTTTGTACAAAATTTAAAATACTTGATAACAGCGGTTCTATTAACGCCTAAATAACTTCGGAAGCTATTTAAAGAAATAAATAAATACAGCTCTTTTAAAATGAACTGTTGTTAGAAAAAGCTCTAAAGAGCTTTTACTTTTATGTGGTCTGTTGCACAAAATAATCATCATCAACCGCATAGACTATGTATATTAGGTGTTCCACTTCCTGACATTAAGGGGTGCTTATTGAGTATGCAAATCAACGGTTGACATAGAAAATGTAGCCAAGACAAGGGAAAAGTACGTCGTCGGTGCCGACCGGCGTATACCTCCGACGTATTTATACAAGGCTACGTCACAGATAATGGAAAAACAATTAATTACTTTGTCTCTTTCTTATGTAGTTGTTTATAATTAAGCTTCTTTCTACTTAACAGCTATTAAGTTAACGGCTATATTACTTAAAAAGTACTTGAAACATTATACTTAATTTAAAATAATTATCAGTGATAGAAAAAACATAAATTTATAATACTTCACTTCGCGAACTTTATAGAAGATTCACTTTGTTTCATGAATAAATCATTTATGCAGAACATATTACTTAACATTTTACAAATTTATATTTAATTTATATATATATATAATATACATATATATTTATTTTATTTACTCCACAATACAAAGGTATGAGTTAATCTAACAGTTGATCTTACAAGATAGGTCGTAGTTTTCTTTGTATTGAATAGACTGGTGCCTGAACTAGGTTAGTCTGTCATACATGTCACCAGGTCTCCCCTATCCACACTGTTTAAATTATCTTACCACGTTTCTTTATTTATTTCTAAACCTGATATACATTCGATTATAGCATAAATAAACTAAATAACTTCGGTGTCGCTTAATGTAGTCAGATCAATCAATCAAATACAATATTAAATATAACCTAACGGTCCTAACACCTGCCGAAAAAAAATATAAGTACGAGGAAGTTACAATTTTCAGAATAATAAATACTCTTTAAAATGTATTGTTTAATAAAGGAGTGAGTCAAAGCAATGTTCGCTCGTGCGAAAGTACCGGAATTATCAGCAATTTTCAACTCAAAGGTTTTTTTAAGTAATAAAAATAGTAGGTATTCATAAAAAAAAAACATCCAAAGTATGAATAACTTAGGTGCTTATTCATATTTTATGTATTAGTGCATCGCGAGGAGTTGCGTTGCAGTTGGGTTGGGGTTGGTCTCTCACAGATATCGTCCAGTTAGTTTTCAGCTCAGGCATACCTCTGTTACTAATCTAATTGGCTTAAATAATAATAATATAATAATATCCTGGGACAATCCACACACGGTCATCTCATCCCAAACTAGGCAGAAACCAGACAACTGAAACAAAGCTGAAATAATTATATTTTTAAAAAGAAAAGAAGCTGTTGATCTTAAAAGGCCACTTTCTGTGAATCATATTATGAGTTAGTTACGGTTTAATTGTTGTTAGTACGGCAGAATTAACACATCTACTAATTAGTGCTAATAAATGAATTGAGTATGGTTCACCTAAAATGTGTGATCATTTTACGAAAATTACAGGAATTGCACAGGATCTGCTGGGAATGCAGAATAAGAATTCCTTTTATAGGAAATGCTTAATGTGGCCTTTTCAGGTCAGCTGATGACCCTGCAATTGATTTTAAAATAAATAAAAATATAACGCTAAGAACGTTCTTACTTGCACTTTAGGCACTATTAGTACCAATACTCAAATTTTATTAATATTTGTACCCCTCGCTACAAGGGGTTGCTGTAAGGACAGCGACAGGTATATTAGCATCAGTGGTTAGAATACATACAGAATGGAAATAATATTGGCCTTGCTTGGTCGGATCTAACGTGGAGCCTCATGACTTTTAAAAGCCGGCCTTTTCTCAGTAGGCGTAGCAGCCTACTGAGAAATCGGCCCCTATGGTTATTATTTAATAGTAATTTATGAAACTGCTGCATAATAGCATATTAATATACGAGTGTGTGCTTATAAACCCAGCCGAGGTCCAGGTTTATAATAGTATTACACGAGTGTAAAGGTATTATTACACTCGTGTAATTATGTACAGTCTCATACACTAGTTTATCTAAACTCATGAAATACAATTTTAACGCCATAATAATATTATTGCGCTCAATTCTTTCCATGCGTACAACTGCGTTCCACCAAATACGAATGTATCGTGGCTTACTAGATTAGTCGCGGCCTACAAGATCGGCTTAAAAATTCGATTTGTTATCTATTTAGTCGGCTTATAAAAAACCAAGGTACTTAGGTATTTTATAATAGAAAAAAAGTTACTTTCAGGAGAGCAGTACTTAAAAAAAATATTGTGGTAGGTAAGTATATGAATAAAGTTTGTCAATAAAGTAATGGTTTTGAGTCCTTAATTTGAATATTACGATTTGAGGTCAAATATTTAATCAATGACAGCGTTGGTAACGTAGGGTATTTTATTCGTAATATCTTACCATAAGTCGGTACTTGAACAGCAGAATTTGATTAGAAAATCATTGCAAGATTACAGATGCGCTGTTCTTCGTCTTTCATGTTTTATAACATAACACGATTTATCATAGGTTATAATATAGCTATATAAATCTAGATGTGTTAGTTCCTGTGTCACATAGATATGTATTTCGGTTCGATGATAGGTCCATCAGAATTCAGAACATTGATTCGATCACGGTAGATGATTCGAAGCTTTTTTTCCAAGCTAAATAAATATATGACATTAAAGTTTTCACAAGTAGGCACCGGTTACATTAGATTTCTCAAGAATTTTATAGAGTCAATAAAAGTCGTCAAAAAATGTCCCCAAGGAATACGATTTCCATAATCCATTAAAATTGAATTTCCGACACAGGGCTGTCACGCCGATTACGAAATTAGTATAAAAGAAACCAGGGGTTCTAGTACGATAATTAACGAAAGCGATTAAATTTTAATATTTTGTCCACACATTTCACACCAGCGCCTCTAGCGGCGAGTGTCAATACGAGTAAAATGTACGGCAGAAAACTAAGACCGTTTCGATTGACGATCAAACCTCGTATGTACCAGGGGTATTGCTCAGAACAAATATCATGTTACCAGTTCGTGCGTACAATATCAAATAAAATCTGCTACGATGTCAAACAGATAGAAGCTGAGTGTTTTTTCATACGTCTCAGTTCCTTTGTGTCGTAGTCAGTTACTGTTTACCGTTGTTACCGGATATAAATTCAGTAAAAAGTTTGCTTGACAACTTAGTTTATTCTTGTATTAAAAAGTGAACTTTATATATTACGTACATTATAAGGTAAGACATAAAGAAAATTTGGAATACAATTTTACAACTATTGAGCTTAGTAAATTTACCTGCTATATTTCACACATCACACCGGGACACTGCATTGTTGCTAGGTGGCAGAATGTCAGACACTACGGTGCTGGTTTCTTGCAAAAGGGATTTAGGGTGCGCGTATACGTCACGCAAGCAGTGTGCCATGTCTCATAATTATAGTTCCAGACATTACAACATAGTACGTGCATTAGTACGTCGTGCTTATGTCTACGCAATTGGTGTGCCGTTGCCTTAATCGCAGCGCTTGGTAACTTTTCTCGGTGTACATTGCGTACAGGGGAGGCTTGTCAGTTGGCTTGCACCCCTGACCTAGTTAAAGCAGGTTAGTCGGTATAAAACATGATCTTCGCTTAGCTGTAATGTTGCTTGATGTTCGGCTTTCTCACCGCTACCGGGCATTAAATTTAGTAGATGTTGCATGTGCAACATCTACTAAATTTAATGTTTGTGATTAATGATGTTTTGTCATAAGTAGGTTTGTACATCGTAACTATGGATGTGTTAAATAATAATTCCTATGACAAAAAATCATTGCAAATAACACACTACCTATTAAGTCATCAACTCGAATTATTTTTGACCAATTCTTGACGGCCAATGCTTGACGGTTATCCCACTTGATGTAGTGGTAAACAAGCTTTATTAACAACAAATGGAAAGGGTCCCGTGTTAAAGGTATCCCTGCGTCATTAGTAAAATAGACCAACGGTAGCTCGTCAGCCGCACAGTGCTCATCATAAACCACTTGCAAGTAAGGAAGAAACAACGCGGCTCGAAGTAGGCCTCATTTGGATGTAAGCTTCTGTTATGTGGACGAACTTCCTTATTAAGGGCGCATTTATTATTTTTAACCAGCTTCAAAACGAAGGTTCTCTATTCGAAGCGTATGTAAGTAATATTAATAAAAATGCGTAAATATTTTATAAAACAAAACCTTACCGCGTTATAATAATTGTACAGCGCCATCTATTGGAGTAATGAGAACAAAATCTTTAATTTTGGACAATATTCATTCTAAGGAGCATGTTTATTTGCTGGAATATTTGATAAATTTATTCAACTATAGCTTAGTGATATTTTTAATTTAAGAAAGCCTCATTCAGTTGAAAATAATAATATCAACAGCTAATGAATGATAGATATTAGTTAGAAAACACGACAAGATAGGGACCGGCGTATTGTAAAAGACTATATTTGTACAATGTTTTAACAATTTAAATGGATTAGAAAACGTGGCAATAATAAGCAATGGTTTACCGTAATGAGTAGTTGAACCGTATTTGGTTTATGTTACGTAGTTATTGGCGGATAATAAAAAAAAATTACAAAAAAATACTGTTCCCCGCATATCTCCGAAGTTTGTGGAGGAAAACATCTATAAGGACGACCAGGCTCCGAGAAGAAGAATAGAAGATATCACAGAATATAAATCACTTTTATTAAAACACAATTTGTTTCCATACTAATTACACTGATTATACGCGGACTAAATGAAATTAGATAAATAAAATTCACAATAAACGGTTAGTTCCAACTCAACAGTCTCATGGTTGACACCCGAATCCCCGTATTGTGCTCCCAACCATGGTTTACTCGGTAAAATCCCCACCAGAGTACAAAACCCCCAAACGACCAATCACAGCCCGCATCAGTTCTCTTTAATACGGACCCGTGATTGGCCGGCGCTACGAATCAATTGATGAACTTCCACTTCTGTCAGTACTTGAAAAGTAGTTTCCAGTATATTAAAATATTAAACAATTAAAATAAAGAATTAAATAATTAGCGATAAATCTCTACAAAATTGCAAACCCTAACACATCTAAAATAATTATGGTTATTATATGGTTATCTATTTTTTACAGGAAAAATAAAATGATCTTTTTAAGTAGGTAGTAGGTACAGTTTTTTAGTAATCCTAAAAAAACTCGATAAACAGACTTGGTTTTGCGGTTTGTTTTTTTTTGCTATCTGAGGTGTTACATGAATAGTAAAATTACTTTAATACGTCAAAAAATGGTATGGAACCCTCCGTGCGCGAGTCCGACACGCACTTGACCGGTATTTTTTTCTTACTTCTTTCATTTACATGTAGGCAGTTTAATCTTCTTTACATAGTATTAAACAAAATCGATTTTCACGTCTGCCTGTCTGTATATTTTATTTATTTTATTTTATTCGGAAAACAAACAGTATCTTAAATCTAGAATACAACAATTTAAATGACAAATAACCATTAACAGGTTTTCGAATATAGAAACTAAAAGATTTTTACTTAAACAGTGTACGAGTAGCAGGTTTCATAAATGACTACTATTAAGAAATACGTAGAGAAAAGGAACTAATAAAAAGCATAACTCTATGTTAAAAACAAATCATCTAATTTGCTTAAACCAGTCGTTAGAGATTGTATTTTTAAAAATAGTGGGATCATAATTAAATAAATCTAGCTCGGGAAAGTCAACTAGGTCGTTATAGTAGTTGATACGAATGATTTTTTTCTATAACTAGTGACACTATATGGAACTTGTAGGAGCTTAGGTTGTCTAACTGTTTTACTTGGGACTCGTAATTCCAGCATGCCAAGGAGACGAGGTAAATCAATTTTAGATTAACTGCCGCACTCACGAACCCCTATTAACTTTAATTCTAATTAAGTCACTTTTTAAAATATATTTATTTCGACTGTCAGAGCCATTTATGATTAATTTCGATTATTGATTACGAGATAAAAGTTATCTCTACTCACTATCAGCGTATTAAGTATTAATTGGATTCGTGTGCAGAAATAATCAGACTTCAAAAATCGGATTAATCATCATTAACTTAAATTGACTTTCGTAGGTTCGGCAGTAAGCTATTTTAACAAGGAAGAAATATCTGCCATTTCCATATCCTCTAACTCGTAAACCACGCAACGGATTTTACAGCAGGTTTCACGATCAGTTAGATAATTTTTCTCTGAAGGTTTATTTATATAAAATACCTATTGAAGTTTTTAAAAAATCTTTTGCAACCAAGAGTTATCTAAATTATACCCGTGCGAAGACGCGGCAGGTCGCTACTATTGACCAAATATATTCCAACCTTTAGCAGACGCAGCTCCAGAACTGATCATTTATTTTAATCCCGGCCTATTCATAGGCATGTTTTATGCAACGAGTGACGCACCCAACTTCACTCGGGCGGAAAAACTAACGCTAAGGGATTTAAGGCAGTTTCGTTGAACACGATATATTTAAAATCGGATGTCAGAAAACAGTGACCTGGATTTAGCCTTCTTAATTTAGGGTTATTCATTTTTATGATGGAAAAATTTGTCAACAACTAATGCTGCTACTTATTCTCTTCACTGTGACTTCTGTAAGGATCTATAGTGGTTCTTGGTTCCTGGGGAAACGCTAAACTATCTTGTAACTGGCAAAATGGCTTAATTAAAAAGTTGAAATAGTGAGTTGGAAAGACAGTAATTCAACTTCCCTTCTTTGAGGCAGGCAACAAAATACAATAAGGTCTATACACAACAAAAAGGAAGACTTACCGGTGGAACAACGAACGCTAGCCCACACGTATGGCACCACGGATGCTACAAAAATTTGAAGGGGCCTGTTTGTCACACTTGTTTCCAAGAATAGGTATGGCAAAAAAGACCGGAAGTTTTCCTGCCACGAGGCCCGCGTAATAATAGCAAACTGTCTAACATAAGGTCACGCGGCCCGTCTTCTGGTAATCAGACACTATCAGCACCAGTAGAATCACTAGCGCGTTGCCGTCCCTAAAGACTATGATAAGTCTCTTATGTCCAGTAATTTCACCAGATACAGTGCCCTTTCTATGCGACTTTTTACCGTGTTATTTTCTCATGTGTTGCCAGAAAATGTACTCCCAAAGTAGACGTAGGGCACATCATTCGTGCTCATTAATTTCGTAGAATTAAAATTGTGCAGTCAGCAAGATCTTCTCCAATCAGGAAGGCCCCTTGTACACCACTTGGATTCGAGGATTGTAAGTATAGGGAATTAGGGATTACGTAAGCCTCTGAGGCTTGTGTCTTCTAAATTAGTACCTTATTATCACATAAACCATTTGATTCATGTTTCATTTCTGCAGTCCCCATTAAGTACTAGCCAATAGTTGTCACTCTACCGTGTAGTACGAGTACTTAGTAATCTTAATTAATCTTATTTCCAGCCACACTAATTCGTAACCCAACCATAATTAGCCCGTGAATGTACTCAATACCTTAATGGATAAAGCATTAACGATTTACACTTGCAGGCAATATTAAGTAATTCAGTCATTTTCCCCGGTCAAATTTTTTAACAAAATCATTCAAATGTTTTATTATAATCAAATCTATGGGAATTTTCCCATTGGAAATTATGGTGGTGCAAAAACTACCTTTACCACACCTTGTCATGTTTTAAAAGATTAAGATACGACTAGAATAACATCAACCAATGTTGTAAAAATACAATTGTGTAAAATTAAATAAATAATAATTATGTAGGTACCTACATTTAAGTCAGAATTTTTCAGCGAGAATTATCTTATTTACTCTTTTGTACTAACTATAGGGACGACCTTGCTCCGAGGAGAATAATAGAAGATATCATCACAGAATATAAATCACTTTTATTATAACACACTGTTTCCAAGCTAAAAACTAGATAAATTAAATTCACAATAAACAGTTACTTCCAACTCTTAACAGTCTCGTGGTTGACACTCGAATACCCGCATTGTGCTCCCAACCATGGTTTTATCGGTAAAAATCCCTACCATCACAAAACCCCCAAACGTCTCACAACGACCAATCACAGCCCGCATCAGTTCTCTTTAATGCGGCCCCGTGATTGGCCGGCGCTACGAATCAATTGAATAGCTTCTACTTCTGTCAGTACTCTAAAAGTAGTTGCCAGTATATTAAAATATTAAACAATGAAAATAAAGAATTAAATAATTTGCGATAAATCTCTACAAAATTGCAAACCCTAACAATCGACCATCCTGACGACGTGTGCGTCCCCGCACACGACCCAGGTGGAAACCCTAACAATCGGTATAGAGTACATGGTCAGCAGCACGAAAGTCCCCAAATACTATAACCATTACATGAATTAACAATTAAACATTCTAATACAATCAATTAAACATCAACAATTTGTACAAACTATAGTTTAAAACCTGTTTTATTTTTATTTTATTTACATCATTTAAATATTTTACATTACAATAAACTTCGTTAGTTAATTAGATAATTAATTCCATTCCTTTTATTTTATTAAAAACAAATGTATCATCAATATAATTGCCGTTAGGAAAACTGTACACTTGTATAATATTGTAAACATCTAGTTATCCATTCTATTCTAATTTATTAGACAACGAATCGAAACCACATCGAAATATCAATATGTACATATATGGACTTACTCAGGTCTACGAAAGACTGGTGACTGGCACACCAGCGCAAGCCGATCGATTGCTTCACACGGCGCAGGTGAGACTACTTAATGGCATTGGGATCGAATCGAGTCCATGAGGACTGCCCAACTACCATTTCAAAATAATATAGACACCGACTGGCGGATATACAAGCCGATCGATTACTTGATACCGGACAGTGGCACAATGCATCGTGGTGGCTCACACAAGCCGATCGATTACTTGTGGAGACGCACCATCGTGGCACCGAACGTATCAAACCATGGCACGATCGATTCGATACCATGCATGACCGGCCGACTACCAATTCGAAACACCAACTGGCGGCACAAGCCGATCGATTACTTGATACCGCACAGTGGGTCGATGCATTGTGGTGGCTCACACAAGCCGATCGATTACTTGTGGAGACGCACCGTCGTGGCACCGAACGTATCAAAACATGGCACGATCGATTCGATACCATGCATGACCGCCCGACTACCAATTCGAAATCAGATTAAAACCAACGGCGTGCACAAGCCGATCGATTACTTGCGACGGCGTAGTGGGTCGATGCGCACAAACCGATCGATTGCTTGAGATTTATCTGGAAAGATACAAAAGACCTTCTGTAGCAACATTACTCTTAACATCTCAAATTATACACACAAAATTATGGATTCAAATTAATCACCATCATTACTATTCTACTACATTAGCTTTAGATTCATTTTCGTGAACTTCTATTGAACTTATGTGGCTCAAAGGCCTGTAGTTCATACTTTTGTTTTGCATGCGTGCTGCTAAACCGCAAAACATTAATGTCTTGATAGGGTTCTATAAACATGGACATAAGCTTTTTGCTTTGCCCATCACTGTTAATGCAGGGTTTATATTTCTGTCTTATCTTACCTATCTTGAACCCCACTGCGAATAACAGACCGCTATTAAGGAGTTTTTAATCGACTATCAAGTATCACGTTAAGAATGAGCTTTGACCCCATTCATGCTGCCACCAAATAACACCTCTGAATACACCTATGTTTTATTTTAACGTTGTTAAGTATCCAGCGAACCCATACTGGTGAACTCATACTGGTGAACTCATACTGGGGACCAGTCAGCAACTTTGGCTCGTAAAGAGAGTTCGATCTTAAAAAGGACTGATGATCTTTAATGCTACAAAGATATTGCAAGAGTATCAGGATATGAGCATCGCGATGCCAGAGAGCCAGACCTCAAAGTTCGATACCTATATCTGCGAATAATACAATCTACCGCACTTTTTCCCTACAATATCACGTTGATTGTGTGTCAATTCTTCATAATAAATCTCGTACCTACTCCTTCGTCCTAAGACTCCTAAGTAGACCCCCTTCAAGACATAAGACCCGGCTATGTTCTGCTCGAAAGGAAAAACAAACAGTAATTTCTCTTGCCATTCTTACCAGGCCAATAGAATCGAACTACCAGACCTCGGCCAGATCCTAGAACTTCTAAATACCAAAATCAGTGATAGTTCTATCACCCTCCCGTATAGCGATGCACACTTGTTAAACAAATATAATTAATTTAACAAAGCATGCATGCGTGATTTGAAGGATCCAAAATCTAAGTCTCGGTTTTTGCGTCCTGGGAAGATTGCAAGACCATCCCTAACGCATTTACAATATCGAAAACCACTTTTTTTTTAAATGAAGGACTACGTGACCTGTTAGATTGTCCCGCGTCGACACGTGGCTCTGTGCTACCGGCAGTCAGCGGACCGATTGCGATGGCTCCTTCCACGTCGGTCGTTGTCCCGCCGTGATTGTTAACGCTGATTCCGATCCACCTTAGTCATCCTCGCGGCCGTCATTCCGTAGCTCACGCTCGACTCGCAACAAAAAGGTTGTGTGAATATTATGCTACAGACTTACACGTGTATCGTATTATGACGGTAGCTTGTAAATAGTAGTAGAGAGCATTTTATATAGGCAAGCTAAAATTACTACCTATCTACCTAACACAATCACTGCCATACGCTGTAGGAATATTTTGGTATCAGGTCACCCAACAATAACCGACGAGACCATTACTAATACTGCAATATGACACTAATACTGCGCACTTCAGCTATAATTTGATACAATACAGGCAGTGCTATCATCTTCCATATTATTCCATATCATGCAAGAAATGAATACAATCTCCCAATTATATTATTAGTTATAGGCTATCCGAAACTGTTACATACCTATGTATTTTTTTATTAGAATACAATTGGTATGGATGTATCTGTCAATCATTGGACTACCTATTGAAATTTCTCCGTCTTGACCGTCTTCTGTTTTTATTTGCAGAAAATAGCGGATTATACTACGGTTTAAGACATTTATTTTCTCAAAAGATTACAAGATAATCTTTTACAGAGAAAATACAAAATATAATATACGAACAGTTTGATTTGCTCAATTAGCGTTGTACATCACACATACATATTTAAACATTTTTATTTTTCCAGGTATTGCGGGTACCTTCATTTCATTTAGAAATCACAATGCACGATAATAAATTTTAAGCAGCAAGCCGATATAGAAAAACTACAACGCATAGAGATAAATATCAATTCAAACTAATTCAAAAGACAAAGATTACTTAATTCAAAACACTTCTTGTCTAAAAATTGTAGATTTGGGCGTGTACTTACGTTTTGTTGAAGTTAGTTGCGATAGCCACTTCTGATCTATAAGGACGACCTTGCTCCGAGGAGAATAATAGAAGATATCATCACAGAATATAAATCACTTTTATTATAACACACTGTTTCCAAGCTAAAAACTAGATAAATTAAATTCACAATAAACAGTTACTTCCAACTCTTAACAGTCTCGTGGTTGACACTCGAATACCCGCATTGTGCTCCCAACCATGGTTTTATCGGTAAAAATCCCTACCATCACAAAACCCCCAAACGTCTCACAACGACCAATCACAGCCCGCATCAGTTCTCTTTAATGCGGCCCCGTGATTGGCCGGCGCTACGAATCAATTGAATAGCTTCTACTTCTGTCAGTACTCTAAAAGTAGTTGCCAGTATATTAAAATATTAAACAATGAAAATAAAGAATTAAATAATTTGCGATAAATCTCTACAAAATTGCAAACCCTAACATAACATAATAGCTGGGGTTAAAGTAATTGATGCAGGGAATAGCGAGAAAGCCCGTTCGAAATTGGAGAAGCCCAACTGAGGCTACCACTACTAGAATAGTGATGGGTCGTCGACGTTCACAGACTACTACGTACCTACTGCATAGGGTTCACCAAGAAACAAGTCTAATTATTAAACTAGTGTATCTGTGGACTGTAACATTTTATGGACTGACAGATACATTTATTCTTTGATGACAAAAACAGTCGAATAAAAACAGTTTGTTCGTTGAACGCCCACCCCTAACCACTACTTTTTATCTGCTGCAGTATCGTCTTCACCACACAAGCAGGATCGCAAGCTCTACTGTACATAACTGTACTCGACTGTACATAAGTATTATTATGACGTACATACGCCTTGGTTTTGTTCGTATATAGTTAGTAAATAGTAATCCAAAATTCATTACGCTTGGGTCTTACACTAAACTTTGAGTTTTGTTAAGCCTCTAAGTTTACCCGACCTCATCGCAAATAATAAAAAGATATTTTTTCTTTTACTTTTTTTATAATGGGGGTCGAAATAGGTCATCAAAATTTTAAAGTGAGACTACTATATCGAGTGGGGTATCATATGAAAGGGGTTCATTTGCACATCTCAAAACAGATTTTTATTTTGGCTTATGTGACGTAGTTTTTGGCTGATAACCAAAAATCAAAAATGTCAAAAAAAATACCGTTCCTGAAGTTCTCTCCGAAGTTTGTGGAGGGAAAAATCTGAAATAATTATGGATAATGCATGTCTATCTATATTTTACAGGAAAAATAAAATTATCTATCTAAGTAGTACAGTTTTTTAGTAATACTTACTAAAAAAACCACGTCAAACAAACTTAGTTTTGCGGTTTGTTTTTTTTTGATATCTTAGGTGTTACATCAATAGTAAAATTACTTTAATACGTCCAAAATGTATGGAACCCTCGGTGCGCGAGTCCGACTCGCACTTGACCGGTATTTTTTTTTTTCATTATTATAACTATTAATCACTTTAATCCTTCAAACCTAATCGTGAAATGCTATACACGAATAAGATTGTATCGTAACTTTGGAAGGACATTTCGTTGGATTAGTGCACGCACTAATAAGACTACGAGTAATACGCGATCAATCAACGTGCCCACTTACGAGTGATAGAAAAGCGAAGCGGAAGATTAAATAGCTTACCAGAGACGCCTAGTGGGAAATAATGCAACTCTCTTTACGAAGCTGCGATGAAATTTTCTTCTTCTTGTAAAACAAAGTCGCTTTTCGTGTCTGTCTGTCTATATATATCTGCTAACTCCTAACCTACGCAACGGTTTTTTAAGAGGTTTTCACAATTAGTTGGACATATTTTTTTTCACTAAGTGTTTGTATATACAATGTGGGGAAGACTATACGACAATTAATGAAATATCTGGTAATACCACTACACAGGAGTATTTTCGAACCGTCAAATAAATCCTTGCAAAGAAATAAAAAAAAAATACTTTTGGACAAAATATACTGCAGAAAGACGTAATCAAAATAAAACACCATTTGTAAATATTGGGCCAGTAACCTCATGTACGGGCAGCAACAGCGCGGGCGGAAATATCTACTTCTTCGTATGTTTCGACACGATTACACCGAATAGTCACCTCTCTAGTAATTATTTATTAGATTAATTACAATCACTTTTTCTAATCTCTTATTAAGCATTCGACTAGGAACGTCATTACGCACATGATGTTTATTGTCGCATTATCCACCCCAGATGGTATAAAAAATCTATATAATATACACTCGTGCGAAGACGGGGCGGGTCGCTGGTTTACGTATAAAAAGTTCTATAATGTGGTAAGAAGCGCTATAACTGGAGAAAATGGGGGAAAAGGATTGGTTTTCTGGCTACTAGACCCAACTAAGATGATCAGTCATGATGTAAAAAATCTAGATTTTAATCATCTAACTAATCAATCATCTTAAATACAATTTTCTTAAAACACGGTTTTGTATCTGATATGCTGTTTGCATTAATGTCACTATTAGAAGTTTATACTAATTTCAATTTGTAATTGAACCTATTATTTTCATTGAAATGTATCTATCTATAATATCCAAATGATTGTTTCAAAGGATTTACAAAATAAATTCTTTGCAAATAGGTTTAAGCGTTAAACTCTCAAAGCTGAACCACAAAGGATTAAGAGATACTCTCGCAATTAGTAGCGAGTTTCTAACAAAAAGACCCCGTCTCGTGAGCTGTTTTTTTTACTGAAATGCGCTGAAACGGGCGAATTTTTATAAATGAATAAAATCATTGTTATATTCAGAACGCGTGATATTGCTATAACGTTATTTTCACAATTAAGCGTAAGTTACGTAACGCGGGCTTAATGAGAAGACTGAAAAGACAAACCCTTTTGAGTTTAATATTGCAGTGTAAATAAAAGATGTAATGCAAAGCTTTATTAGATAATATGAACAATGTTTATGATGACACGCACAAATACGTCTAGGTAGGTACCACCACAATGTCAGATATTTTGACGCCAACGTTGCTGACGTTAATACCTATATGTTTAGTCTTTTTTCTCTCTCTTTTTCGTTAACGGCCGTGGCGTCACCTGTTTGAGGTGTTGCCAGAATACTAGCGCAGCGTCAGATTAATGTTTGGCACAGCAACATGCTGAGGCAGCATCCTTTTTGACCCCACACAACATCTGTTTTTGTTCCTTTCTGTTAATTTTCACCTATTTAGTTATTGTGTGTGTCAAATAAATGTATTTTCTTTCTTTCTTCTTTCAATGTGTAAACATTCCTGTGTTTCGGTGTAAAGGGCACTGTAGTTGGTAAAATTACCGAAAACAAGAGACAATAACTAAAATCTCGGAAGAAGAGCGGTAGTGTAAAGCTGTCTATAAGTAGGCGTCTCGTATACCTTCAGGCGAACGAAAAATTGAATAAAGAATAATGTCAAATTAATATTACGCTTCTGTTTTAAATTGTAATTTATATAGTTTATATGGTGCAGTGTAGGTACTTTTGCCCATAACACAAGTTAAATCTTGATTTGGGTACCAAAGTTCAAATTAACACTGTAATCTATGGGATATAATTTATTTGGGATGTTTTATTCTCATGAAATTTTGTATATGTGTTGCCATGTCACCTTTTTGTGAATAAATTTATTATTTTATTACTGTAGAGAGCATTAAGAACAAGCACGATGAATGAAGACTACAAAGATAGGTATTAATAAATCATTATCTCACTAGACTCCTTTCAAGTGGAATAGCTACCATGATGCTTATTAAATTTCAAGCTGAGGTGTTGATATTTTTCTTTGTTCAAAACATTAGAACCATCCTTAACCAGCTTTTAAATGCAACACAAAGTTGCTATGCCACCTTTTTATATTTGCCTCTCTAGAACGCTCTTCATGTTCATTACTCGTTGAAAACTTCCTTAATCGATACATTAAAGTTGAAATATGGTCCAATTACCGTACCTACCTGGTTGGGAAGCTTGTTTACGATTTATTCTAGATCATCGACGCTCACAGCAGTAGGCAAAGCTCAATTTCAGCTCTCTATTAGGTCTCGCACTGGATCACTGAATCCAATTCCGATCACTCTGTAGCATATCATCTACTAGTAAATTACCCAGGTACTAGAGCAATGAGTATCCAGACCGAGCCATCTACGCTTATCTTTTGCAAATATTTGATATTATAGTGCACAAGTGTATTATAGTCCTCTCACAATCCGATGGGATGAAAAACCGACACGAACGAGGAGAGATCAAGTGCAGTGCCGACTTTTTACATGCCCATCCGACGCATGGATCATCTTACTTTACAATCAGGTGATTGGCCTACAGTATTCTAGCCTGTAAGGAACAATTACACAAAGTTGTTGCTTCCCGCGGGATTCGAACCCGCGACCGCCGGTTTGCAACACAAGCGGTTTCCCACTGCGCGCCGCGGAGGCTGTAATACATACATACATGTGTACTCGTAATACGCAGGTAATACTATAGTGCCTCCTTTGTTCTCTTAATCCGATAAGATGGACGGAAGACTGGCACGTCTGGAAAGATATCTATGATCGATATTTTACTTACTTTAGGGAGGTGGCTAACTAACCTTGTTCAACTTTAGTTGTTGTTCTCTGCACGATTTGTACCCACGGGTCGCAAATCCTTCAGTTTTCATAGGAACTTTCCGCTGCACCGCGTAAGCACTAGAGTGTCCGTTACCTAAAGCGGACTAATTGTTCCAGGCTCATCAGACCCACATCATGCCAGCTACTCAACGCGTCATGGTCCGTCGTGTAACCCGAAGGTAAAGCTTGCGATATCGCACTGCGAATTCTATCTATTTGCCAAGCGAAAGGCCGGCCGAACATTTATCATTTCTTGTACATATCGTGTGTGTGTCCATCTGTGTCTCGCTAAGCGACCCAAGTGTTTCCAGTTCCCCTGATTCCGATGATACGCTGCCAGGAGACGAGAGCGAGGAATTTGGAAGGGATGATAGTTTCCTAGTGAATTCTAGCACGGAGAATAAGTTCTACGGTAAGTTTACGGCTTGAATCAAAGTATAATCAATGCAAAATTAAAAAATTTAAATATCTAATCCGTATGTTAACTAATAATATCTTGGGACAATCCACACACGGTCATCTGATCCCAAACTAGGCAGAGCCTGTACTATGGAAACCAGACAACTGATACTAATACTTATATACATTTTTTTTGTAAATATATACTTAAATAGATAAATCATACCCAGACACTTGGTGGGAATCGAACCCACGACCCATCGGTTAGCGGACAGGGTGTCTAACCACTAGACCAACGGGCTCGTCAAAAGTAACTACTCTATATAAAGTGATGTTTACATAAGGACATGACTTATTCCAAATACTCATAACTACAACAAAATAACATGGAGCCCTTATTTACTCGTGTATTTCACTGCCCTTGCCATACATTAAAATTCATTTATTGTGACATGACAACATTTTAACATAAAACATGAATTAATTATACCATGTAACTACCTACTTGGAATTCCTATGTGTTTAGACATAAAGCTCATACCTATCCTATATATTTGGACTTAGGTAAGTATATACTTCTAGAAGTGGTAACGATGTAAAATGTATTCCTTAATAACAAAATATCCAGGTATTAGACTGAATCTAATATGCTTCACTCAGCTCATTTAACCGACTTTACCGCAATTACGGTCTCCTTGCGTCAACCTACATATTACATGACTTGCAATCAACTAAATTACAACATGCTTAAATTGTTTAGACTATCTACTGTAAAATGTTTAGATTACTGATCATAGGAGATTACCAATCAATACCCCCCCGTCTTGGGTAGGAATATTATTTACCTATATATGTTATCTTATCATGTAGGTATGCAAGCAAAATTCTAGAGACCCTCGCTGTTATTGTTAATATATCGTCGAATGTTCGGATAGACAATACATCACGATCACACTGTATAAACATAGAAGGTTTACCTACAAATAAAACACACTTAACTATAGGTACTACTATACCTATACGGGTGAGAACCATGAAATAAACAACGCTTTTAACATTCTTGGGCCTTTTTCAAACGCTTCCACAAATCATCTCGCCCTTATGAATGAGCGAGTGAAAGCAGTACATGACCTAAATTCAAGTAGTTACTCCGTGTATGCTAATAAAAAAAAAATAAACACGCACGCACACGCATTCAAGCAAAATACCTATTAACAGAATTAAATACTAAAAGAATTTTAAGAATTTAATGGATGATGACAATTTATATGTTATTTACTTTCGTTTAATAGTCGTTGCACAAAACAATGAGGGGTGCTATATATGCAGCTTTCAGCCTCTTGGTTTCTTTGTCCATGAATCTCATCGTAGTCACCCGTCGGGACTACGGTGAGATTTAAATGAGTTTTTTTTTTAAATTTCAAGCCGATTGGTGTTATTATTGTTCGGTTTATACATATTAGGTAGTTTATAATTTATATCTACTTGTTGTGAATTATATTATTATCAAAGCCACAACAGATACTTATCAAACGGAAAACCAACAAACATAGTTTAATTAAATTTTCCATCTTTATAGTAGGTCCACTGATTTTATTTATATTTTATTAGAAAAGAAGAACAATTTTTATTATAAGTTTACTTTTTGTCTATCGGTGCAAATGTTCACAGGTGTAACACCCGGTGGCACCTCTGGCAATACCTCGAGTTGCGGACGTTTTTTTAGCGCCTTGTCCCGCAAGCTCCACACCATGTCTTACCTCTGTCCTGGGCTGTTCCCATGGATCGACTGCGGACCGGCCACCGACTATAGTGGTATGCGCCAAGAAACATTCACTATTTGACCGACAAGATTGGAAAAAAATCTTATCTACTTCGAGCTATTATGAAGTTAACAAGAAGTCGGCATTGGATTACCTATACTGCGATCCCTAAGACACCTGCCAAGCGTGAGGATTATGGCAACCCCCCCTTCTAAGGGGGAGGCCTTTGTTCAGCCTGTATTCATTACATGCTCAAAAATTAGCAAGTTAGTCATTTGTAATTTTCCATATAAATGGTTTCTGTAATGTTGTAACGGACAATATGAGAAATCCTATAAAAAAGTTTTCGGTACGTAGTCCCTTACACCCTGTATAAGAAAATTATCTTGTCCAAAACCTAGCACGTTAATAACAAGACTTATTATAATTCTGGGAACTAAATCTCCTAAAATAAGGCCTCGTGAATACAGGGCTGTACGTGATCAAGGCGGTGGGGATTATGTATGTCCTGATCATCGTTTTCGACTTGCTCGCTGCGTACGGCAACCCTGGCACCTCGTCCTTCACCACCGGTGTCATGGTGCTCCTGATGCTGAGCATTATCCTGATCCTGCTTCTAATATCAAGGAAACCACAAAACCGGTGAGATTTGCGCTATCCCATTGCCTGTGCATTATACCGGCTGACTGGTTGAATACAGGGCGCTCAGTACTCGATTCTCGTCCTAAATATGTAATAAAAAAATAAGTACATAATGTTTGACCCAATTATCAATCAAAAATGGATACTCACCATCATGCGCTAACAATAGATTTTCGGTACTCAGCGATAAGTTTTAATACCCATATAAGTATTTGTTTAAAACGCTCCTGGTCGACTCTCTTTCTTTGTAAAAAGCCGCGTGACGACGGAAGACACTTAATGCAAGGTTGCAAATTATTGTAATTAAGTTTCTTTCCTTGTTATTTATAGGTACCTATATATTTAATTTAACTTTTTTATAAGTTTCTTAAGACCTTGAATTGATATAGTCAGTCCCAGATATTCTTTATTATCTAAAGTGACTAATTCCATGATGATACTTTTTAATAAGAGATCTTTTCTGTCCTGTTTACAAGAGATTTTATTTCACTTAAAAGTAATTAGGTAGGTAGTTAACAAAACTTAAATTTCTATTGTAATCAATGTTTCACTCAATGCTGATATTGGGATTAAATCTGCTGAACCTGTGAGCACTTGCAAATATTTTGTAAACAATTTGGTGACAGCAAACCAATGTTGACCTGGATTACATGTTTCCCACATGGACTAATCTAGGAAACTACTCGTAAATTTAATTCCAATCCAATTTTAAATCTCGGCAGTCAAGTAGCGTTGCCGTCCGTGCTAAAAGGACGACTGCGTCACGTGATTGATGGAATTTATAATTGAAGTGTTTTGAAAATTGCATTGATCTCCAGAGTAACACAGCTGGCTCTTTTGTGATGCAGAATTATTATTGTCTTCTCTCGTAGGAAGATAAAATACATAAACAGATCGTGTTCATAAATTACACATTTAACATTACAGCATTGCTCTGATCTACATGACTCCTGGGCTGCCATTCGTGCCTACCATCGCCATCATCGTGAATATCTACCTGATCCTCAATCTGTCTATATTGACGCTCGTTCGTTTCACTATCTGGATGATTTTAGGTAACCACATACCTACTATGCACGTTTATTAGTTTATTTACCAAATATATCTGCAATGATTTGTGTAAATATTGTGAGACACCTGTATAATGGTGACTACGTTAATATCAGATCAGATATATCAGATATTTATTCTGCTGTTGAGCAGCAATACTATGTTAACGTTTATGAGTTCCAGTGTAATGAGAATTGTAGTTGGAGTAATTAGGTACTGGAGAAATACTCAACATCTAATGTCTCAGTTGACGAGTAGCCATGTAATGCAACTATTTATGCTTACTATTAAGTGAATAATCTGCTCGTTAAAGAAGTAATATTCTTACCATCTCATCGTAGTATACATCACGCTGAAAGCCTTGTATATAAATCGGTCAATTAAATAACAAAAATAGAGGTATACCTAATTGGTACCGCATGCGCTCTGGAAAACTGATATCAGTTTTATTTCAATGATAACTACCTACTAGAACTCCTCTGCTTTTCCATTCCTGATGACTCGGACTAGCGGATAGTCAACACGTACAGCACTTAAGTATAATTATAGTGTTCAATTGGATTAAACGATAGCGCCACTTAAAATTGACATTAGAATCCAGAGTAAGCCAGCGGATCTTAATGAAAACAAATCTGAAATAATGGATGTATTAATTTTGGCAGGACTAGTGATGTACTTCAAATATGGCATCAAGAACTCGACCCTGGAGACAGATCCGCCAGTAGCCCCGGCCCCGACCCCTATCTCCCCCAGCCCGCTGGACCGCACCATGCTGCCTCCGCCGTCCCCTCACCAACCGGCCCCCGTCGGAGACCGCAATATCTTTGAAGGCGATGGCAACGGATCTGGCCTCTATGGCAATATGGACACGTAAGTATTACAATACCCGCCAAGCAAATCTCATTGAGCACTACTAATAAAATTAATGGAAATGATATGGACCAATAGTCTAAGAATGGTTACAACGCGTTTACTCAACAACAGTTTACTCGTAACTGTAAAAAAAACAAGCAATAAAATTATTTTTCATTATACTAAATTCGTGGTAAATTCACATTTCATTAAATTTTATACTATAAATAAAAGTTTTAATAACCACTTCCTTTTATCTGTTTGATACTAAATGTATGATGAAACCACGAAGCTTAGCATTTATAATACCCTTTTGGCAGAAGTTCACATCCCACTCACTAATCATGACAGGACATAATGTTTATCACGGGATAAATAACTCATAACTCCGATATCTCTCGACTACGACTAGACTAGAAATCTTTCAAATATGAAGAAGCTCGAAGTAGGTGGTAGGACCTACAGGAGGATTGCCTTGATTAATGATTACGTATTCAAATATTTCAGTTACGCTGACCCACTCCTCGCTTGGCACGAGTCTGATCTGAAGCCAGGGCAGTCTAGCAGCCGTGACGCCGCACAATCCTCTTACAAACAAGTGGAGACACGGTAAGCCAATGTCTATATCACTGCTCACCTAACATTTATTTATGCACAACGCCCATAGCGTCGATCGGTGGAGGCCACCGAAGAGGTTTTAGGGGGTAACCCGATATCCGCCACTATGGGAGACCGGGGAGGAGGTGAGACCTTTATAGGCCAACCGTAAGAAAAGGTATGCACAATACTTATTAGCATCAGAGCCTCAAAAGAAATATGTTTTTGACCATAATAGTTTATATCAACTTATAACATAATAGATGACCTCACTCTCTATATTTCTACAGACCACTGTTTTTAATGCCCTACATATAATGGTATGCACAACTTCCTAAATAATAATATATAACTAGGGTCATAAGATTTACGTGTCATATTTACTAAAATCAGCATTATTGAGTTATTATTAATTCCAGAACGTAGATAATTAGCCGAATTCCTTTACCTATCATACACAAACGCACACACACTGACATACGAAAGTGTGTGTTGGGGTGTGTACCCCAACACACACTTTCGTACATACCTACTCAAGCATATCTACACACAATTCTTCCATTGCCCTTCGTCTCGTTTAAATTCTGGTGTCCACTTCTTAGCTGGTTTCCCAAGATACAGGCTGTGCCTAGTTTGGGAACCCCTGGTAATTCTTTAAAAAATGTTTGTTTTGTCTAGTTTGTAATAACTGTGCGTTGTAAAAACTGTGTTTGAATAAATTATTATAATTGGTCAGGGAATCATTATTACACGTCAAGTATTTACGCGGGATTTTGCGTTATTGGTCAGGGTCAGGACTATGTCTTAAGTATTTCTCTATACAATTCACACCGCGTCATATGATATCCCACTCAATATAGTAGCCTTACTTTGAAATTTTGATAAAACTATTCCAAGTTTCAAATCGATAGAGACAGACGGACGAAGTCTCACGGTTCCTTTTTTACCATTTAGATATGGAACCCTAAAAACAAGTATAATGTACGAGAGAAAAACCCTACGTTAGTATATTGACACGTCCCGCTTATTGTCAGTTCTTGTTTATGACAGTTATCAGTATGAGAGTGTATTTGATTCTATTTCTTAGTTATTCCTCTTCGACTTTCAGCTATAACTCAAAGACTAACAGCACTACTTCCCACACAATGTGCCGACCGCCATGGGCTTACCCGGACTCTACGTACAACTGGGATGAATAAATCCACCATCTATGTCTGCATGCGCCTAAGAAGGTTTTAAACTTGATAGCTGTGTGCTCAACAATCCTACGTATTTAAGTAATATTAACATTGTTTTATTAAGTTATCATAATTAACCGCTATTTCTCAAGTGTGTTTAAAGTAAGTAAATATTGTTTTTGTAAGTAAGTACTTACTTACAATATTTAATGTACTTATAGAAAAATGTAATAGGTAATATGATTTTACATTATTATTTACACTTTTTTTTAATTATTATCTTTTTAGGTGAAAACGTTTAAAGATTATTTTTTGTATCATTCCAACATGTTTTAGTGAGTTATGAGAGCTTTAAATTTCCTTTACTTTATTATAAACTGTTATTGTAAATATTACTACCTATTTATAGGAGTTATTGGCTATTTATTGTACTTAGGTGTAAGTCTAAAACACGATAATTCCGTGACATTTAAAAAAAAGGAATTACGGAAGCTATAGTTGTAATACAATCCACTTTGATACATTTGAGTTGTCCAGATTGGATTGCATTAATCTACAGTTCCAAAAAATAAACAAACAAACAATATCTAAGTGACTCATTTACTGACGAAAAGGTCGATAAGTACATACTTACATACAGGTACATTTTAACCATATGTACTATAATAAATAATACGTACTATAATTACTTTCATTATAAAATTCAAAATTTTAACCCACCAAAACATATCATACGAATTTCTATTGCAATATAATTTTTTTTTATATTTGACCCTACTTCCAGTAGGTACATAAAATAATAATAGTTTGGATATAACTACCTATTTTGTAATACATATAACGGCAAGTCCTTAGGTATTTTTGGGCTATTCACAACCCTAGTTTATTTTTATAACGTTTTAACATGTTCGTTGTTATATAATTACGTACTTAGGTACTCATATTTTTATCTTGATGAAACTGTTAGACTTGATGATTACGGATTCCATTATTGTTTACGTACATTTTAATAAAGCAATTTATATCTTTGTAAAATAATGCAATCTTAAAGTTTATAATTAAGAGGCATATAATGGGTTCGCGAATAAATACCCATATTCGCATTGAGTAAACCCTATGCACCTGTTTGTACTGAGTGAGACCTTGTAGTTTTGTTTTTATTTTTTATTGCTATTTTAAGTCTTCCGTTTTCGTGTGCTCATACATTAATTACACAGTCCAAATATGCCCTCTAACCTCAAACCCAAAGCCGTCAATGCTAATTTCGTGGGATATTTTTATATTGTTAAACTTTGGAAAACAAACAAAATCACGTACCTACTTTAGTAACTACATAAATAAAAATAAGTATTCTATTTTTTTTAACACATGAAACATTTTGAAATTTGAATCTGATTTGTATAGAATCGGTAAGTAAATTATTTAATGTTACTTGTAAAAATATTGTTTTAATGCTACCTACTTATTATCCATGTTATTTATTAGTGGTAATTCATTTTCAACTCTTTCTAAGGTAATTTTAATAAATGTGATATTTTATGTAATATTTAAAACTGTAAAAAATATAATGATACACCAAGACTCTTACTATTTCTGAAAAACATCGCGGGCCAAATTCAGCAACATTCGTATACCCTGTTTTTCTTTACAAGATCTTAATCGAAACTTTAGATGAATAATGTAACACAAGAGTGATGGCTGACCTGTGGCCAGCCAAAGGCAATTGGTAAGGTTCAATATGTCATTGAACACTACCAATTGACTTAGACTGGCCACCGACCAGCCACCACTCCTGTGTTTATACATTTATTGTTCCTTCCGATTCTGATCTTGTAAATAAATAAGCCACCTTGCTACAATTATTAGGTATACATAATATATAACCAATCAAATAACACCAGTATAATATGTGAAATCAGACTTCACAATATATGTAGGTATTATGTATATTGAATGTTTACATACCGTTGTTGTTAGATATAAGTAAGTATACTCAGCACGACGACGGTTTTCCCTTTCCAAGAAACATACATATTTTGTGACGTGAAAGTTTTGCCTTTAATGATTGCAGGTGTTACCGTGAATGTCCATTGGTGAATATTAAAATGCATCTGTATATGTCAATAATTATCATTTTACTTAGATTTAAGCTCGCGAGTGTATGTTCGAAATAGGAGATGTTTCCTATATTGCTCTCTCTTTCATCCTATTTTTATGCATTCCATTTTTTTTTATGGGATAATTTTTCGGGTACACTATTTACCATCAAAAAGAAACTTCACCGACAATCCATACCAATATAATATAAACAATACAATAATATCTATAAAAAAAATTATGACAGGTGAAAAGACATTTTTAAGTGTCGGTAATCGGTAAGTATTACGATAATTGTCTAATAAATAAAACTTTCAATAAAATTTATCTAGAGATTAAAAAATCATATGTTTCCAAAACGAATCCAGACTCTATTGATCGAAGCAAGCGGGCGAGCGAAGCGAGCTCGGGGGCACGGAGTACTACCCTATGGTTAATGTAAAGAATTGAAGATTAATTATTCAGGCTAGGTTTTTATAAAATCCATTAATACCTAGTCCCTAGTTATCATGAAATGAGTTTTTTACAATGAAGGTTGACGCTTGACTACCAGCTACCGTGGTGTTGGGTAACATACACCGAAGCATTTTAAGATACGCTGCGCTTCAGACATTCACAGCAGAATTTCTTACAGAAATTTAGTACATAGTTAAGTATATTTCGCAACTAGTCGCTTTTTATATATTTGTTTGTTAGAGGCTATTGGACTGAACGACAGGAATTATGATAAATATTACCCTACATATCTGCTAGCCTGTTCTGTGAAGTATTTTAATTTTGCAAGTCAGTAGTATAAACGTTTTACTGTAGAACGTAAGTTGAGATAAGCATTTTGTCTATAAATACAGTCACAATAATTATAAGTACCAAATTTTAAAAAATTGGATAGGCCTTATACTTAACTAAAAAAATGTTGTTGTTGTTTGATAAATAACTTGTAATTGTTGGCTTTTCGGAGGTGAAACGAGAATTCATTACTAGATAACAGTTGTATGTATTTCGAATTAGCCATGCTAAGCGGTGACTGCTTACTGGGTGAGAACTTTTGATTGTGTGCAGCTTGTATATAAATGGACTTGTAATTGCTGTATACTTATGCTGAACGTAACCTTACTCAATAGAAAGCAGGGACCGCGTTCTTAGGCGGACTCATGTTTATTAAATGTACGAAATTCACAGGGTCCCGCAATTAACAAAAGCAGTCCGCCAATCTCAATATACTATGACACTAAAATATCGCGAACACACAATTAGCGAATAGTGCTTCGTCCAAAAAAGTTGTATAAATTTGAAATAGGCATGACATTAACAAAATTGCTGTTGGGAATGTCACTATTTTACACTAAACTTAGTGGTGCATTATTTTCATATTACTTACTTAAATGAGAAACTCGCATGCTATGGAAAACGACCACCACCTACTGAGAGAGAAAATGTCCAATAACAGAAATAATCAACTCATCTTACCTAATCAAAAATCTTTTGATGTTGGATCAAATTGGCTGCCATTTTTTAGGTTTCTTTTTCCTATGATTTCAAATGGCCGCAAAGTCTAAGCTTAATATATTAATTCAAATATTAATTTTAATTTTATGGCCGATTTAATAGTTAATCATAACTTGACATCTAAATGGAAACAAAACAAATGGGTAAAGATTGTGTCATTGGGAAATTTTAAATGGCACACAACACAACACAACAATGTTAACAACAACAATGTGTTTAATGGAAACACTTTTCTAATTGAAATTTCTGCAGTTCCAGAAATTGGACGAAGGAAGTAACTATTCCTGAATAAGAGCTTTCAATTCTTTTTATGTTAAACTGTGTCCGGAATATCAAACCGCTTACGAGAAAATTGTTGCTCAAATTGTTTATTTTAATTAACTACGTATTGGATCATAGATAGGAAACTAAAGATTATTATTAATTGTTGATACGACGGGTGTAATTAGACTTATTTAAATCTTATTACGCAGTGATGTTAAGCATATTTATTAAATTATCTTTAGGTAAGTACCTATTAAAATATAAAGCGTAGAGTGAACGGTGTATATATACTTTTAGACTTTCGCGTTCCATTGTTAAACTTTATTTTTATCGGGAATTAACGCGATTTACCTTATATTTTGGCTTGACGTTTCGGCCGGGTTGCACCAGCCGTGGTCACAAGCAGACTGGTTCAGCGAGACGGCTCCGTGCGCGAGGCAGAAATATCTTCATCTACCCCCGTTCTTTCACTTGTAACGTTAAGCCCACTACACACTACACTCACAGTATCTGTATATTTAACCGCCGGCAAATAGCGAGGTTTTGTCATTTTAATCACTGGTTCCCATGTAGCTGATAACTTAAAGCCATCTTCCCGGTAGAAATTTTTATATTTTTTAATTATTTAAAATATAAGGTAAATCGCGTTAATTCCCGATAATAAAATCTTTTTAAAAAAAAATCGAACTGACTTCAATATCACTGAAAAGTATAAAATAATTTAAATATTATTGAAGTTGGTGTTAGCTTACCGGCTGTGTATATTTGGCACCAACTTCAATAATATTTAAATTATTTTATACTTTTCAGTGATATTGAAGTCGGTTCGATTTTTTTTTAAAAAGATTTTATTTTAAACTTTTTAGTGATATTTTCATATATAAAGATTGAACCATCGAAAACCGTAAAATTATCTAGTCAGGTCATAACCTACCTAGATAATTTTACGGTTTTCGATTTTACGGTATAGCATACTATATGATCACATTATCGTCTACATAGTTTTACATAATTCATGTTTCTTCAGAAAAAATATCCGGTCGTAATGAAATTTGCATGGAAACATCATAGTAGTTTACTCTCTCGAATAAAAAAAGAATCATCGAAATCGGTTCATAATTGTCAGAGCAATGTAATGGAGAACATCAGTTTTATGGTTTTTACCAGATACATTCCTCCACATTGTTCATGGTCCTCCAGGAAGTTCTTATCCGGTCTTAATAAAATTCATACAGATTCAATACAGTGGTTTCTTCTTTCGAATAAAAAAAGAATCATTGAAATTGGTAAATATTTGCCAGAGTTATGACCATTTTTGTCCTTAAAAAGCGACATAAAGTCGTCGATATAGGCTTTCTTGCAACTCTCAGTGCGCAGTCACCATTCTTGTTTTTCAGGAACTACTTATTACTATGCAATAATTTTTTTATGGGACCCAATCAATGGATTGAAGAATGGATGGAAGAAAGATTTTTTCAAATCGGTTCATAATTGCCGGAGTTATGCGCGAACATACATAAAAAAAAAAAAAAAAAATATTAATACAGACGAATTGAGAACCTCCTCCTTTTTTGAAGTCGGTTAAAAATAAAGTTGAACGGTGTATGTTTCAAAATGACAAGGGCAACTTAGCCCTTAAGCAACCATTGCTTAAGTAAGAGCTTTTGAGTAGGTAACTATAACATAAAAATTACTGACTGCAAAGCCGCGGGTATAGATAGTAATGTATATGTCGCAAGCAATTTGTATAAATCCGATTTCTACAAACACTTCTGAAATATGCCGATTCGATTGTTATAATTTCGCAGTGATTGCCGGTTCTGGTTAGATTACGTTAGGGTTTTTTCATCTTCTTGGACGGTGCGTAACGTAAATGATGACGGGGTGCTTTGTAACCCAGAGCTCGCTTCGCTAGGTCCCGCGTGCCGCGTGCGTGACGTAGTGACAGTACAATTTGCCTTCGGCATATTTCATAACTACGAGCGTTTGTAAATGGACAACGCCGCCGTTTGAAAAAGCGAGTTCATACCAATTGCCTGCGACATACACACATTACATTAATACGTGCGCCTACGTAGTAGTCGTCTACGTCAAGTATGAATCGACCATGACACGACCTGCACCGTTTGCGCTATACTTACTTTAAAATACACGGACGGTTTACATTGAAAGCGCAGGATGGAGAAGCCTTAGTGTATTCGTTACTTAACAATACGTTACGCGATATTTAAGTATTGTACTATAAATAATAAATAAGTACTTAAGGCCACCCTGAGCCTTGATTGGAGACCGGCCCGATGCATTATAATCTTTCGATGTTCATACCCATTGTAACCGTTGATGTTTTCCGAGATCTGTGTACAAGTATTTATGTAATAGAGTTGCGAATGCAGAATATGTAGAGCGGAAATATTAGCACGATCTGCGAGATTGAGATTGATAATTTTATTCCTTTCAAAACAAAGAAATTCAATATATAATAATATACCTAGAAAGGCCTTATCGAACAAAGCGATTGGCCCACAAACGGGTAATAAGTCACTCAGTCCTGTACAAGTCCCAGTAATAACAACGTACATACCAATAGCAAAAAGGTAAGGTAAGGTTATTATTTTTTTTATTTATGACTTGGCTACCAAGAACGTTAAGCCAAGAGATTAGTCAACATCCCTATCCACGATAATAACGCACTGGCTCAAAGGCCCCTGTAACCAAATCATAAACAAGTCTAAATTTATAAGTGTTTAAAAACCCCCGACACATGCAGGTGAACGAACTCTTAAAATGACTTTCTTGCGCCATCATCAGACCCTGATCAGTATCTGTATATTGACTACTCGTCAAGATTTAACTATAGATTTAAAGTTCGGTGGTTAACAGGAACTCGGCTCCATTAAATGTAGGACATTTAATGGAGCCGAGTTCCTGTTACCACCTTCCTGCTTGCTCACATCACCAGACTCTGAACATCATTTTTCTACCTACTACTCGCAGCAACCTATCCACCGAGTCCAAACTCGGTGGATCTACGTTTATTGGTGCAGAAATCCCGTGACTACCGTTCTGCTCTATCACCAGACCCTGATCACCATTTTTCTAGCATCTACTCGTTGAGACCTACCCAACGAGCCCAAATTAGGTGGGCCTACGTTTATTGTTGCAGATATCCAGTGACCACCTTCCTGCTCCATCATCAGACCCTGATCACTATTTTGTAGCAACTACTCATTGATACCTGTCCAACGAGCCCAAACTCGATGGGTGTACGTTTATTCAAGCCAAGATCCTGTTACCACCTTCTTGCTGATCATCATCAGACCCTGGTGAAGATTACCATTTCATTTAGTATCATTGGATTTACATATGATCTAAATTTCAGATCTTTCGGACTAATAGAAGTAATGAATAATGTCTATTGTATAATAAATATCCCTACCTCGACTCGGAAAAGAGCTGATGGTCTTGGTCTGGACGGCTGGACCGATTTCCATGAAACATAGCTAAGAACCATCTCGCTGAAACTAGCTTTCAGATTTAAAAAAACGAATTCAAATCCGTCCACTGGCTGGAGCGCTACGATGCCACTGACAGACAGACAGATAGTCAGTCAGACATCCGGACATAGGCGTCAAACTTATAACTTCCCTCGTTTTTGGTCGGGGGTTAAAAAGGAAGTAAAATGGCGACCCACGTTGGGTAATAGCTGAATTTAGTCTTAATTCCTGACAGAACATGTTTTATCTACTTCTCACTAGGTGACACCGTTGAAAATAGAGTAACAACGCTTGTATGGAAATTACTTTCAAAGGCCCCTCTACCTATAGGTATATCTTGAATTTCTTTGTTTCACAAATTGGATAGGTATCTATCTACCTTTCTAAAATAACTCAGGCGCTACAAAAATGTTATCTTTAATTAAAATTTGGTAGGTACTCTATTCAAATATTAAATGAGAGTAGGTACTTAATTGGGAATTGAGGTAGGTTTGACGAACATCAGGTCCTTGCTAATATTTAAGCTTATCTAATAATTGTAGAATCGGAGGAGCAAGGTCTAGTTTCCGGTAGGTACATGTCAAAACCTTAAAATCAATGGTGTAAACCCAAATTTATTTAATCAAGCCTTTAGGCACCAATGTACTTATGCAGGTACAGATGGCACGGTATGGTAATAAACGGTAGGCTACCTAATCCGAATAATGATCCCTATCCGATTGAAATTAACGAACTTAGCAGCAATATTGTTGACTCATATTAATAACTACTGACTGTACCTACCTACCTTCAGTTTATGAAAGGAATTTAGATATTGCCCTCCATTTCTAATCATTGTCTTAGCTAATATAGGCACTTTTCTACTTATATCTGTGTTTACCTTTATCACTACTCACTACCTGTGTTAAAGCTTTTAAAATTATTTTCTACTCCATTAGTATAAAATGTTATATATAATAACCTAAGTCATGGGCGTACGCAGCTTTTGGTCTAGGGGGGGGCAAGATAACATTTTTTTGCTGGTGATGAAATTCATCAAAGCACAAATTAATACATTGTAAATTTTACTGCCGCACTCACAAACGTCAATTAACTTTAATTATACTTAAGTCAGTTATTATAATCTATTTATTTCAACTGTCGGAGCCGTTTATGATTATTTTCAATTATTGAATACGAGATATTTGGTATCTCTACTCACTATCTGATAATTGGCATCGAGTGTCGAAATAATCGGATTTAAAAAAATGTATAAATTATGTACCATTAACTATATTGACGTTTGTAGGTTTTGTTTTTTTTTTGTTGGGAATTACCATTATTTTACCCAAATCCAAACTTAAAAAACTTACCTTTAAACTCAAAAAGTAAAAGCTGTAGACTTGATACTGACAACATTAATTCTAGATTTTGACTTTAGAATCAACATAGGCAGTAAAAAGTATTTTACAACGGTAAAATATTTATTTCCATGGGAATTTTCCATGGGAAGGGAAAATTTCAGAGACCGCTAAACCCCTTTTTTTCGGTTTAAATTGAATTTGATTATTTTTTGGTAAAAAAACGTTTTTGCAGTAGCTAAAATGGTTTTTTTTTTGGACGCCTGCTAGATATTAATCGACTAAACGATGACAGATTGGTTGTTAACGGAAATAACGAGGCTATGAAATCTGCCTTCTGCTCAGAATAACTGCCTTCTGACAAAACGAGGGAAATTACCATCATTTATAGTCAGAGTGCATAGTTATGACATACATCTTATAAGCCCTAAACACGGCTAAGATACGTATATTTTTTGTTCCGGCTTCATTATCAAATCAATTTGATGGTAATACATTCGATGTATGTATGTATATGTATATTCGATTTTACTATTTATTTTGCTTCATCATAGTCAAAGTCAATTCCACTTCGCCAAATGATACCTACTCTCTGAATGCAAATGCTCGTTTTTGGTTGATAATATCAAAATCGCTAAATAGGTACATATGTATGTACATACTCGTAGGCACCTATACTATGTGAGGAGTTCACTCATGCCTATAAACAGAACTAGATTTTGATGAAAATTGAAACAATCTGAAACAAAGTACTTTCAAATTTTCCAAATCAGTTAAATAATTCAGTTCTAGTTCTGAGGTGATAAAATAAAAAAATCTACATCCAAATTAAGAACCTCTTCCTTTTCTTTAAGTTGGTTTAAATGGGGCAAAAAGCAATTTTTTTAAAATAATGAATCTTCTGCTAACCGGTTATAAGGTAACCTCCGTTAAAAATCATCCATAGTACTACACAAATATGTCTGTCATCGATCTAGATCAAGCGCGCAGCGCCGAAATTTTATTTTTTTAATTCTTACATGATGATTTGTAATTAAAAACTTAAATCCCTTTTACTATTTCTTTCTAATAAATGTATAATTAGACAAAATATTGTCACCTTAGTGGTTGGTTGCCAAGTCCAGGGGGGGGCAACGGCCCCCCCCTGCCCCCCCCTGCGTACGCCCATGCCTAAGTTACTAACATACGTAAACTAGTTAGTTAAATGTTATAGTTTTAAAATTTCACTAATGACTAGATTTTTGTACCTACCTACTTCTAATAATAGATCCGCCTTCAATCTTGTCTACTTGGGGATGGGGACAGCCTACCACATTCCACCTAACTGGGATAAAATAAATTCTTAAGTGTTATGTTTGTTAGTAGGTACCTACTTACCTATACTTACTATATGTATTCTGTGCCTATACTTACCTGTTTTTGTTTGTATAATTTCATACATTTCCTAACTTGTACTTATGAATTCAATTTTACTATTTTTATTTTTTCGTGTTGTCATGAACCTACGGTAGGTTGTTACGTCGTCGTAAGTAGTGAAAAGATTGGTCAATCAGCAATAAAAAAAATACGTTTGTGTATTAATACACTATAATTATGCAAAATAAATAGGTAGGAACCGAGGTAAGTAAATCCGGATTATGTTTTTGGCTCCCGCCCTGGTAACAGTGATCGCAAACACATCTCGATTGCTTATTTTACTTGATCATTGTAATTTCTATTTAAGTCATTAGGTACTAGGCTGGCGTAATCATAAATAATCGATTAAAGCTATTATTTATGAATGAAGAAGTAGTATTAAATCGGTCGGAATTTCATCCGTTTTTATATTATATCTAGCTAGCCTTGGCAGTACCTGAGTGCATCATTCAAAACTATTGCCAATAAGTCAATGACTATTGCGTAATGTTGCGTTTAGTGAGTATAAAATCTAGTCATAGTACTAACAGCGCACAACAATCATAACTTGTCAGTATTATTTTGGTACTTACCTACTGTTGTCGCCGACATATTTTTCTGGCTCGCAGCAGCCGAGGTCTTGAAACACGCGGTCTTAGGGCTCCCGCACATAACTGCGATACGATGCGATGCGGCGAGAAACAAATGAATTATCGATACAATTTCCTGCAACTTGTATCGAAAACTCATTTGTTTCTCGCCGCATCGCATCACATCGCAGTTATGTGTGGGAGCCCTTACGTAAGAATTAAAAGCAAAAAAATAATTGAGGTATTAAGTACCTATTGTGATGTTCTCTCTAGTACTTACTTAGTGGATTATTTAGCGAAAAGTGGAGCCGCGTTAAATGGTATGAGCTCAAAATTGGAATAGTTTTATCCTGTGCGAAACTCATTAGGTACCTACATAAGTACCTATCTAAAATAACGTAGCCTTTGCAACCTCCTCGGCGCAACGGAAAACCGCTTGTTGTGCAAACCCGAGGTTGTGAGTTCAAATTCTGTGGAGAGGAACCTTGAGTAGCTGTTCCTTACTGACAATGCAAGTCAATCTTCTGACTATCTTGAATGCAAATGATTACTGCATCGTATGGGCATGTAAAAAGTTGTACCTGCACATGACCTATCCCTCCTTTCCTCTGTCGTTTCCGTCCCATCAAATTGTGAGAGTAGATAAACGAAAATAGTGTAATTGCGTCTACGCAAGTACGAGAACACATATCTCCGCGTAAGTAGATGGCTGATCGATCCTGTAAGTGAAAGATTGGTCATGTGTTCGCTATCTCATTATTACTTGATAATATAATAATTTATATATTTAACTACTTGGAACTGGCGAAATCATCAAGATTGGAGCCATATTTTTTTGTGATAGTAGAAGAATTAATTAGCATTCTTAAATTATAAAAAGAAAAACCTAATGGCGAACACACAACATGGTCTTAAGTACTTAAATAGGCAAAATAAAATGTATACATGTAGGTATATATTTCAACTTGAATCGTTAAGATCTTTTATTTGATACCCATACTTATTGAGATTTGGGAAGGTAAAAAAATACAATTAAGTACTTAAGTACATTTTTTGGAAACAATTAAGAATTTATGGCCTAAGTAAATTATGTCACTCATAAATCTAACAAGATATCATAATCGTCAAAATACATAGAGCCGCTTAGGCTGTAGGCTGTGCCAAAGAAATAGACCCTATTTATACATACTTAAGTACATACTCTCAAAATGAAAAATATTTACGCAAAACCAACACGACCGGGAAGAGATCAGGCTAGGGGCTCCACGGATATTGCACTTCTATTATTAAAATTAATACATACATACACTGTATGTAGGTAACTGTTTCGCAGGGGACATGATAGTTGATTATACTTACTTATATTTAATACCTATATAGTCCACACAAGTAATTACTTTTTAATTTATTAATTAATCTATAGTAGTAAAAACCTATTAGAGGCTACCTCACAAAGTAGATATTTTAGACCAATTTCAACTGAACCACTGACTGCTGCGTTCCAGAACCATATTTTTGTGATATATTAAACGACTCTTAATGTTATAAATTTAACCAAATAATAATGTTTAATAAATCGATAACTTTCGTGTTTTATTTACTTCGAAATGATAAAATTAGAACTAGGTAAGTAGTACCTCTAGTATTAGAACTTCTCTAATCTGAAGATTGTGTGAAGAAATTGTCTATCAGTGCCTGTTTGTTGAGGTGGGTGAGTGGGTGAAGTGGGTGAGTGGGTGGAGTGGTTGGAGTGGGTGAGTTGGGGTGAGTTTGGCCAAGTTGGGGTGAGTTGGGGCGAGTTGGGGTGAGTTGGGGCGAGTTGGGGCGAGTTGGGGTGAGTTGGGCGAGTTGGGGCGAGTTGGGGTCAGTTGGGGTGAGTTGGGCGAGTTGGGGTGAGTTGGGGGCAGTTGGGGTGAGTTGGGGGTGAGTTGGGGCGAGTTGGCGAGAGTTGGGGGTGAGTTGGGGCGAGTTAGGGCGAGTTGGGACGAGTTGGGGTGAGTTGGGGTGAGATGGGGTGAGTCGGGGCGAGTTGGGGCGAGTTGGGGCCAGTTGGGGCGATTTGGGGTGAGTTGGGGCGAGTTGGGACGAGTTAGGGCGAGTTGGGGCGAGTTGAGTTGAGTTGGGGGTGAGTTGGGGCGAGTTGGGATGAGTTGGGGCGAGTTGGGGTGAGTTGGGGTGAGTTCGGGCGAGTTGGGGTGAGTTAGGGCGAGTTGGGGTGAGTTGGGGCGAGTTGGGGTGAGTTGGGGTGAGTTGGGGCGAGTCGGGGCGAGTTGGGGTGAGTTGGGGCGAGTTGAGTTGAGTTGAGTTGAGTTGAGTGTGTGTGTGTGTGTGTGTGTGTGTGTGTGTGTGAGTGAGTGAGTGAGTGAGTGAGTGAGTGAGTGAGTGAGTGAGTGAGTGAGTGAGTGAGTGAGTGAGTGAGAGAGTGAGGGACCGACCGAACGACCGATCAACTGAGCGAGAATGAAGTTTCACTTCTTCCGCGCGGAGGGACTCCACGCACGCACATTTTTTTTTGTTCTACAAGACGATCAGATCAAAACTTTCGCCCGATAAACCTACGCCGAACAGCGTAGGTACTATCGAACGGACGTGCACGAACGGTGTACCAGTTTTCAATCAACATAGTTTGAACGACGTTACGTGCGCTTTCCCCGCCCGCACGTATTTTGGGCCCGGCATGTGTAAGCGATTGTCGTCCGCGTGGGTGATACACCGCTTGTGACCGCGAGAGTACAATGGAGCTTTACCCCTCTAAAACCCAGCTGTCGCATCCGGCTCAGGAGAGAGGGACGTGAGTACTTTGGTTGCATATGCACTCTCCTCAGTGCCAGCCACCACCGTGGGCGTATTCTAGCCCCCGTCAGGGTGATCACCACAGGGACGGGGCAACTCGGCTGCAGTCCTCCTCCATGTAGTCGCCACCGTACTCAATGGACGTCTCGAGCCCACAACTTAAAGATGGATCTGAATGGATCTCATAATTACCTACTACTAAATACTTATTACAAAAGTTTCAATTATATTCATACTTTCCGAGTTCCAGCTGGCTCCTCAGTTCATATAGACATAGTTCATAGACTGAGGAGCCATTTTTAAATTGATATAACTTTTGAAATATGTATTTTATTACAAATTCCTGAATTTGTCCTACAAAATTATCTGCTGTACTACTAAATAATGGTGTAAGTTTTAATTTAATATCTGAAGTGGCTCCTCAATCCATACAGACATCTTATGAGCCTGACATCTTGTTAGTATAACTGAAACGAGCACAGCAACAATTTTTAATAAGATCAGCCAATACGTAGGAGATAATGTCCTTTTGCAGCATATCGTTTAGTACCTAGTACTTAATAATATGGTGGTGGCACGCTTTTGACACTATTTGATCAAATAATGAGGGTAATTGCCGATTTCCCTCAGTGCCACTGACTGACTGTTTTTAATTGTTGTTGCTAAGTTGATCAAGCTGATCTCAGGTCTCTGATTTGCCTTAACGACTGCTGTCTATTTATAGTGCAATAGTGCTTGCGTCTTGCGTAGATAAATGTGCAGCACGTATACTCTTAGGTACAATCCGACCATGGTGCGGAAGAATCACACAATTGGAGTGAGATCTGGCGCAGGCCCGACTTTTCACATGCCGATTCGACAATAGATCGTACGTTTTAGATAATCCGGTGATTGATCTGTGTATACACACGGCCACACAAGAAGCTCGACACCCTTTAACGATAACTATGCTACAGATATTGTCGGAAAGGGACGAGGCATGCGGGGGACGCGCTGAGTGGGATGAAATAACATCATATCGCACCCTCGACCACTTCATAGCGTTCAACTTCTAATACACACATCAAAAGTGTCTAGGGATCAACATATATTTTTGCAATAACTTTTCTCCTGATTGATATTAATTAAAATTTTCTTTAAGGATTCATCAAATAAAGTGTTTTCGTTTGTCACAGTAACGATAAACCAAGTCACCTTTGCATTAATAAAGAAATTTGCCATTTTCCTAATAAAGGGATTTTTGACATTTGAACCACTAACACAAAAGTTCGAAAAAAAGACTGAAATAACAGTTTTCTTTAAAATTTTATTGGGTAACTTAAACAATTAATAATCCGTGTTTCTACCGCGAACACTAACAACACAAGAACATCGGTTTGGCATACTCAAAATGAGTTCATCCAAATCACGCTGTGGAATGGCCGCCCATGTTCGTTGCAACAACAAAAAAAGGTCTTCTTGCGACTGGATACCCTCCATATTCGGCAGAGCTCTTCTCTGTAGCATATCCCATGCATGCTCAATCGGGTTCAAGTCTGGCGACTGAGCAGGCCAGGGCAGGACATTGATGTTAGCTGCGGCGAGAGTCTGTCTTACAACTCTTGCGGTGTGCGGTCGTGCATTATCATGCATTAACTGAAATAAGGGACCGATTTGCACTTGTAGAGGAACGATGACGTCTGATACAATCGTCTCAGCATAAATTTGAGCGTTGAGGTTGCCTCTGATCCAAATCAACTCAGTTCTTCCGCCGATCCAAATACCCGCCCATACCATGATGGTTCCACCACTATAAGGATGGACTTCCTGGCAGGATTTTAATCGCTGTTGGCGTCCAGGGGTTCTCCAGTGTCGTATACGTCTTGTATCCGGTCTCATACCAAAACGAGACTCATCAGAAAAGCACACGAAACGCCATTGTTCTTCTGCCCATTTTTTTGCCCAAAAATGCTTGATCCCTAGACACTTTTGATGTGTGTAGTTAAAAGTCCGAACAGTCTAGGTCGAGTTGTCGTCGTGTGTACAACACAGGTAAGTAACAACTACTCATCGTGGGTGCTCCCCATGGGTTTAGAAGCCCCGGCCTCCAGTTTCCTACTCTATGTAATTATTACCCACAGACCCAGAGAGGATTTACCAACCCAACAAAATGGCGTCATGTACGCTGTGCTGACTGGCGTTCCCATTTACGTTAGTTGTAATAGAAATATTTCGTAAAAGAATAAACTTAATAAAATCCTTTACGAGCCACTATGTTTCCGGAAATGGCCACTTACATAAACAATATTTAAAAAGTAATTACAACATTTTATCATGGAACTCTTTGGTTGTAGAATGCAGTTTGTTTCATCTGACTGTAAATTGTTTTTACATTGTGGCGCTATTTTAAAAATTGCATGTCTAACTCGGGAATATTTTCGTAGTATGATTTTCTAAGATTTTAAGTGTAATTTGACAGCTCAACATATCTGCTTTTGGCGATAAAGCACCATGCAAGACGGCTATTTATAGCCGGTTTGCAGAATTCAAGCGCGGTCGTGTCAATCTCAGTGACGAATCTCGCGATGGTCGCCCGTCTACCGCTGGGAACAACAAAAACATCGATGCTGTGCGCCGTATGATTGAAACAGACAGGCATGTGACCTACCATGAGATTCGCGCATTCTTAGACATAGGCATGAGTCAAATACAAGCAATCCTGCACAAACATTTTGGGTGTGAGAAAGCTGTGCTCACGGTGGATCCCACACAGTTTGACCGAGGCTCAAAAAACGGATCGCGTCACTTGGTGCCTTTCCATGCTTACCAGATTCAACGAAGGTGCGTCAAATTTGGTGTGGGACATAGTAACAGGTGACGAAACATGGATTTATTGCTACGATCCTAAAACAAAACAGCAAACGACATGGGTCTTTCAAGATGAGCCGAAGCCAACCAAAGCGGCGCGCGTGAAAAGTACATCTAAACGGATGATTGCTTCTTTTTATAACACGCTTTAGCTTGACCTGTATGTATATATGTATGTATGTATGTAACTATGTATGTATGATGGTAATGGAATCTTGCGATGCAATTTTGACCCACTTCTACACGTTCAAATAATTTGAAATTTTGCACATGTATGAAACACCGGTGACAATACAATAAGGTGGATAAGGGAACCCTTGGATGGTAACTAGTAAACACATCGAGTTTGGGCTCATTTGATTTGTTTTAAAGAGTTCTTTTCACTTTAACCATTAATGAGGACCTGATGATGGAACAGAAAGGTGGGTAACGGAACCCTGGAATGGCTACTAGTAAACACATCGAGTTTGAACTCATTTGATTTGTTTTAAAGAGTTCTTTTCACTTTACCATGAATGAGGACCTGCTCATGGAACTGGAAGGTGGGGGATGGAACCCTGGAATGGCTACTAGTAAATACATCGAGTTTGGGATCATTTGATTTGTTTTAAAGAGTTCTTTTCACTTTAACCATTAATGAGGACCTGATGATGGGACTGGAAGGTGGGGGACGGAATCCTGGTATGGCTACTAGTAAACACATCGAGTTTGGGCTCATTTGAACTGTTTTAAAGAGTAATTTCCACTTTAATCATTAATGAGGACCTGATGATGGGACTGGAAGGCGGTGGACGGAACCCTGGAATGGCTACTAGTAAACACATCGAGTTTCAGCTCATTTGATTTGTTTTAAAGAGTTATTTTCACTTTACCATGAATGAGGACCTGATCAGGGAACTGGAAGGTGGGGGATGGAACCCTGGAATGGCTACTAGTAAATACATCGAGTTTGGGATCATTTGATTTGTTTTAAAGAGTTCTTTTCACTTTAACCGTTAATGAGGACCTGATGATGGGACTGGAAGGTGGGGGACGGAATCCTGGTATGGCTACTAGTAAATACATCGAGTTTGTGCTCATTTGAATTGTTTTAAAGAGTAATTTCCACTTTAATCATTAATGAGGACCTGATGATGGGACTGGAAGGTGGTGGACGGAACCCTGGAATGGCTACTTGTAAACACATCGAGTTTGAGCTCATTTGATCTGTTTTAAAGAGTTATTTCCACTTTAATCATTAATGAGGACCTGATGATGGGACTGGAAGGCGGTGGACGGATCCCTGGAATGGCTACTAGTAAACACATCGAGTTTCAGCTCATTTGATTTGTTTTAAAGAGTTCTTTTCACTTTACCATGAATGAGGACCTGATCAGGGAACTGGAAGGTGGGGGATGGAACCCTGGAATGGCTACTAGTAAATACATCGAGTTTGGGATCATTTGGTTTGTTTTAAAGAGTTCTTTTCACTTTAACCGTTAATGAGGACCTGATGATGGGACTGGAAGGTGGGGGACGGAACCCTGGAATGACTACTAGTAAACACATCTAGCTTGGGCTCATTTGATTTGTTTTAAAGAGTTCTTTTCACTTTAACCGTTAAGAGGACCTGATGATGGGACTGGAAGGTGGGGGACGGAACCCTGGAATGGCTATCAGTAAACACACCGAGTTAGAGCTCATTTGATTTGTTTTAAAGAGTTTTTTTCACTTTGACCATTAATGAGGACCTGATGATGGAACTGGAAGTTAGAGGAATTACGTAGTGCTTTCTTAAATTTAGCAAACTTATTGCGATACCTATGCGTAGGTAATATCTACCCTGTAAATATATGTTTTGCAACAACCTGCCTACGATTCAAACTACGAATAAATAAAAATTGCCATGTTTATCCGTATTTTAGACTAATATTTCTAAGACTAAAAAGTGTAAAATAAATTCATAGTTAAAAAACTAAAAATACACGCTTTTATAAAGTAAACTTTTATACTACACTAAAAAGTAATAAATAATTTATGGAACTCGTTCTTTCTTTATATCCCGTGATTTAAGTGTGAAAGCGTGGGGCGCCTTTTCTGAATAACAGCTTAACATTTCTTTCCAATTTCAAGTAGTTAAGTAAGTACTTTTATCGACATGACAATATTTTTTTATCAGTGAATACAGAGAAAAAGTGCCCCACGCTTTCACACTTAAATATAATGCTTAATGACAAACACGGGATAGAAAGAAAGAACGAGTTCCATAAATTATTTATTACTTTTTAGTGCAGTATAGGTACTTTATAAAAGCGTGAATTTTTAGTTTTTAAACTATGAATTTATTTTAATAAAACTGGACACGTGGCTACTGTTGCTTTAGAGAATCGTCGTACCGTGAATAGCGACTGGCACCTACACGACCATTTGTTTGCCGGAAATTATTGACGAACGCTGTAAAAATAACCGGAAACGCCGTATCATCTTGCACCACGACAATGCTAGTTCCTACACGGCCAGACAAACAAACGAATTTTTGAAGGTGGAAAACGTAGAACTTATGAGCCATCCTGCATACAGCCCCGACAGGAAAAAGTCACAAGGTGCCAGACCTTGTGACTTTTTTCTGTTCCCAAGAATTAACAACCAATTACGTGGTCAATGATTTTCGTCACCAGAAGAGGCTGTCGAAGAGTATGAAAAACACGTTTCTGAAGTCACCACGGAGGAATGGCACAAAAGTTTTCAAAATTGGTTTAATCGCATGAAAAACTGCATTTACGCAAAGGGAGAATATTTTGAGAAACATAAAATTCATTTTTGACCTTAAATAGTATTTTTTCTTATTCATTCCGGAAACTTTTAGTGCGCCCCACGTATTCGTGTTCTACTTTTTTCTCATTCGTTTAAAAAGGATAGTAGGTAATATATCCTTTGAAAATCCTTAGATATTTTAGGGACAATGGTAACAAATGAAAACATCATGATGGAATATTGTATTTTTTTTATTGAAGACGTAATTCCGTTTAAATATGCGCGCCCCGCTCACACAAATTTAACATTAATAATAATAACCATTTATTTGGATCTACGTATATACAGAATGGCGAATCAGTTTTGACAATTTATCCAAATTAACATGTTTGAGAGAAAAACCGTTCATACATTAAAAACCATTATTTTTTATTAATTGTTATTCTATTCATAAAATATTAATAACACAATTTATCTAATACTAATACGGGAGACAATGTGTTTTGTTTGTTAGTAATTAATCGGATTTCCCCACTATTAACAATTATCGAAACAATTCATCAAGAAATTAATTGTAATCAAATCACCATCTAGAGGGAACCATCCATCAAACTATCTAGAGGGATCATGAAATGTGCGTAATATTGTCACAGTTTATAACAAAAATGATGATTGAATGATATTCAAATTATTGGCAGAAAAGTGAGATTATACTATAAACTTAATTAGCTATTCATTTAATAAATTCCGAAGAATTACCACCAAACATTAAGTAGGTAAGTATATACCTAAAGGCGTTGCGATGAATACTTTTTAGTAGAAACGAATCAGCTGTAATAGTTACAGAAACTTACAACAAAGGGAATATTTTTTCACAATATCTTACTGCAAAAAATATTCGTCGCGAACGCCAATCCGTGAGTCGTATAATCACTATTTTTAAGACGATTTATATGCATAGGTACTTAGTGTTAACTTAAAGCACATGCACCCTGTGTCTACACGAATTGCGGTAAGTCGGACGGTAGACCGCTGATGACAAATAAATTAAAAGTTCACCCGCACGCTGTGGTCTACACCGGCTGACCGCAATCCGTCTAACAGCGAAGTGCGTGTGTAACCATATTGCATGTGGTTAAGCACCGATAGAACGCATGTATAGTATATTAAACTTAACCCTAACTTAGTCTTAACAATAAATTTAATAAAAGAGAAAATCATAATCTAAGCGCAAATGGCCTTGTAACACATATCACGCAACAATGGCCGTTTTGACGTTTGTCTATTTCCTTTATTTTTCGTTCGTTCGGCACAGGGGAAGGGAACAATGAGGGAAGTAAACGGGCGTCAGAGCGGACATGTTGGTGTGCCGCAGTTATAGGTAAACTTTACCGGACATAATAACGCCCAACGACAGTGACACGCGACAAGTCCGGCTCGAGATGAACGATCAGGATGCACAAACATAAATAAAATAACAAAACGGTTATGCCGCGGTCTATATTATAGATATTATGCTGTACTCTATTTGGCAACCTTGATATATATCTACACCAGTCTCAGAATTATGTAAAGTGGGAACGAAGAGACGGGCTTTTTAAATAAATAATTAACAGAGTTCAAAAAGGAGGCGGTTCTTAATTCATTGCGTACCTATGTATTATTATTAATTTAGAACAAAGTGCGAAAAAAGTTAGACAAAACGTGTAAGTATAAGTACTATAAACATGAGCTGACTGGCAAAATTATAGGTTTTTATCTCTCCGTGAAAACCCATTCGTTTTTCGTTTTACTTAATCATAAATGATGACACAGCCTTGAATGAAAGTGAGCTTGTTTATTAAAAACGTATGATATGGACACTATCTGCGCCGGCAGAAAAAGGAACAAACGACGGACCTCCATCGTCTATTTCTTTTGCCTACCGCTAGACATCCAATCAACTTAAAAAGTTGATGAATTATGATATTATAATAATTATTTATTGGAACCAAAAACATACAGAAATGCCCAACGATAATAGCTACATTAATTGCTTATCTGTGTCCGTAGCTATTACTGCCCACCTTCAAACAATACCTAAAAGCTGATCTTTTTACCAAGATGATTCGTTTCACCAAGAACATAAGCTCATGTTGACAGGTTTCTACTTCAACCTGCGGTTAAATAAGCTGTTTCAAGGAAAAAAGCGTATCTTTTTGTATTATTATTATATTTGTTATAGACAAGTTTCCGCTGCAATATATATCCACGTTTTATATAGCGTTCCATTGGTGCTTAATCATGCTAAAAATATTATAAACATTATGTGATACGTAATATAATCTTGACTGATACAAAATACTATACAAACAAAAACTATATATCATAAGAAATACATATTCAAATATTGAATTTGAATATATATAATATCAATCAAAACTCACCTGTCGAGTGTTTCAAAGACAATCGGAATACACAAATATTATTAAATAAACTGGGAACCATAATATCTAAAATTCATTTCGATACGATTGCTTTAAACAGTAGTTATTATTTATCACAACCATCTAAATAATGATCGTTTTCAAATCTGTCGGAATATATATCTATATAAAAGTGTAAGAAGATACAATCGGAGTGGTGTCTATATTGGTAAATAAATATCATAATTCATTACGTAACATATAAATTATTAAACATCAAGTATCCGCGAAAAGGTCCTACATGTACATGGGAACAAAATATACTAGGCTTTGGTGCTATGATAAGAAAATCGGTGCGTTATCCCGTTTCACAATTAAATAAATGTCGATAATTATTAAACATTTAAAACGTAAACACACTATAATATACCATGACATGTTATATTATGGTCAACACAGACCAGGCGGAAAATTGCTCAGGTATTTAACCGTCGACTAATAAAACGCGAATGACTAAAGACTACTCTTTTACTTTTTAATTATTATATGAAATATATTAAAATACACAGTATAAAAATAATTAATCTAGCTATTTTCCGTCTCGTTTGTGGCCACTCTTATTGCCGCAATCCGTAGTGAATTTATATTAATATGTACACACTTATGTGCCAAATTAATAATTATTTGAGTGCGGCCGTTAGGTTCCGTACTAATACTTCCTGGACGTTATCTTTCAAGAATATTATTAGCCCAAAATGACACACGATTCAAGAGAAATATAAAAGCTACATTCGATAAGACGTAATCCAGATATTTTATAGTTAGAGTGCTACCGCTATAAGTCTGTATACGACAGATTTTTGGATTGATGCTATCCGTCAGTAGCGTAGTGACTTCTCAGTGGTCAAAGGTAACCGCAACAGGCTGACCAATTAAGGACCATTGGCACACCAAACCATTTGATGCACTACCAGTCGGGTGCCGACTTCGTGCTAGTACCGTACAGATAATCTGCATATGCACGGATAGTTACAGCAGTGGCATACAGTCTCTTCTCTGAATGTTCATAATATCATCATCTAAGAAATTTGCTTTTTTGTCTACCCTGTCATTAAAGTGTGCGCATGCATGCATACTGAGTTGCAGTACGACCTTATCATAGACTTTGTCGTACACGAATTTTCCAAACCGTCTATGCTTGAATAGTTACAGTAAGGCCCTGACTTCGTGTTTTCATATGCATGTATAGTTAAAGTAAGATCTTATCGAAGATGTCAATATGTTAGTGGGTACTCAAGTCTTCTTATCGTTTTGCACACACAGTTAAAGTAACCTTATCAAAAACTTTGTGTAAGTTCTCAAGTATTCCAAAGGGTTTAAAAATGCAAGTAGAGTAAAAGTCGAGATCTTCGTGATAATACTCAAGTCTGACTGACTGTTTAAATTATGCAAGTATAGATAAAGAGGAACCTTATCGAAGACTTTGTGTTAGTATTTAAGTCTTCCCGGCGACATCGTGCAAGTACTAAGGCCTTCCGGACAGTTATCGCATGTATGCATAGCTAAAGTACGACCTTGTCATAGTGCTTACGTCTTCCTAAAGGTCTGCATAAGTAGGACCTCATCGAATAACGCAAAACTATTAGACCGCACATTAAAACAGCAGCGCTCGGAAACATTTACCAGATAACATTAAGTGTATGTATAGTCTAAGAAATTCAACTGAAACCACATCTTATATTGTATTACTGATCGCAGTTCCCGTCGTCTCGTACCTCTGTGTTTTCAATTTGAACTTTGGCGTCAGTATGATCCGGTTCGGTGTCCGAGTCAAAGGTGGGTGTGTTAAGGGCAGCGCCCTCGTCCCTCTCCTCTATGGAGCCGTGTTCGTTCCTAAGACTGGCGCCTCCGCACTCGCCCGTCGGACGCAGAACTATGTACATGAGCAGATCCGACAACGATATTATACCGATCACTTTGTCGTCCTCATCCACGACGACCAGACGATGCACCTGTTGGGGCGAAGTAACTTAATTTGATTTATGCCATAGCTACCTACTGTGAAAGTTAGTATATACTGTGGGCACGTAATAAAAATAAGTATAATCAATAATAATACCAGCCTTTTTTTTTGTCCCACCACTGGGGACGGGCGTCTCCTCAATATGAGGGGGCTTAGGCCATAGTCCACCACGCTGGACAAGTGCGGGTTGGCGGGCTTCACACGTCATTCGAAAGCTAGTTAGGCAGACATGCAGATTTCCTCACGGTGTTTCCCTTCTCCGAAAGCTAGTAACAATCGTGCAAAGACGATTCGCACATGATTAATTAAATAACTTTACTATTAATAACCTTGTTTCCAAGGCAAGCACTCGTCCACTGAGCTGTTGCTAGCTGTAGGTAATAAAAATACTGAGATACAAATATAATTGGAAACTTAACAATGAACCCACAATGAACAGTTTCATGAAACATAGCTGAGAATTATTATGATTAAGACCAGCTTTAGAATACACAACCACGAATACAAATCCGCTAACTCGTATCGGGCATTGCTTGCGCCAAACCTTAATATATCCCCACATTTTTTTGCGTCGAGGATAACCTTAAATCTATACACCAGTATATCGTGACATTTATGGGTTGATAATAATACTGGGTGTAAGGGACATCGTACCGAAAACCGATACCAGGGATCCAGTACATGATTCTGAACACTATAGTGTTGACATTTTTAATATTTTTTTTTTTGCTTTTACATGAATTACCAAAAAAAAATCCGTTATTAGTATAATAATAAAGCATAATTTTAATGTAAAAACAATAACTTACTTATTTGTGGAAAATGTATTTAATTATATTTATTTATTCTTTATGCACTAAAACAGTACATAGGCAATTAATTATTATTATTTTAGAAAATTAGCAATATAATTTGAGAAATAAATATTATTCCGCATATATTCATTACATGCTCGAAAATTAATAAGTCAGTCATTTGTCATTTTCCATATAAATGGTTTCTCTAATGTTGTAACGGACATTATTTGACATCATAAAATTTTTTTTCGTTACGATGTCCCTTACACCCGTTATAAACCATACACTACACAACACGAATGCGACTTTACTGGTTACAAAAGACATTTTCATATTTCTTATAGCCAATTTGGGTTGATTCTCCAGTAAAGTTTCCAGCCGCACTCTGTAATGTAGGGGGAGTTAAGAAGTGTAATTACCTCCGCCCGCACTATCCTCTCCATGACGTCGTACAGTGTCTCGTCGAGCGTGCACTTCTGGACGCCCTCGAACCACTCGTTTCGGTGCTCGTTCGCCATCTTCAGCGACACGTCCAGGTTGTTGTAAGTCTTCTCCGCCGCCAGGTTCTGTTATTTAATTAAACGTATATTCTATTTCAAACAACACGGGTAAAGTTTGTATAACGGATCCTAAAGGAGATGAGACAATTCTAAAGTAAATGAACCACATTATACCCCGTTTTTCTTTCCGAGATCAAAATCGGAAGACTAACACAATCATTGGCTGGTCACCGGTCAGCTATCACTCATGTGTTCGTACATTTATTGTTCCAATTTTGATCTTGTAAAGAAAAATACAATTCTTTTTTTTTAAACCCGACTTAGGTGAACGGACTCTTAAAATAACTTTTCACACCACCTGCTCGATAATGTCGCATTATGTCATATGAAGATGACATAAAGTACCTCATTATATCCCTATCGTCTAGCCCAGGCCGTCGGCACTGCCTAGAAACCGATATTTGTATGGAATTATGAACGTACTTATTAGAAATAATGGCACTAATTAGGTAGGCAATATAAAGTTACCAAATTAAAATGACTGCTAATACGTATTGGCTTCAACTGTATGAAGTTCTGTTAAATTTGGACGTATATTATAATACGAATTTGTAATTTTTTTTTGTCTAACCTGTGGATGTAACTTGACTTTTGAAATTTTTATTCTGGTTTGAATTTTGGCGGCTAATAAGTTATTATATTATTTACATTTATTTTAGCCTTAATGGGCGTTGTGTTAATATTATGGGTGGTAAATCGTTAAGTAAATGTGAAATATGTGGTGTTAGGCGAGTCACAAAAAGGTTTTCTGATATATTTTTGCCCAGATTTCCACATGACCCGGCAAGGTAAAATTTTATGATAAATTAATATAAAAATGTAAATATTTCTTGTGGTGTAGCAGTTACATTACTTTTGAATCCTATATAGTAGTCGATCGCAAGTTTTGTAATGGAATTATGAATTTATTCATAAAACTTAGTTGTTGAACAAAATAAATAGTGATGTACATATTATATACTGATAAGATATTTTTGCCTGTCTAGCCCAGAAGGAGGGCTATATTTTTCGAGTGTGTGTATGTTTGTTTTTATTTGTAGTTGTTTTTTGTGCTTTTATAATATTATGCTTTTTTCTTCAGATGGGTGAAGTTAATTGGAAATGATGACTTGTATTTATCCATACAAAGATATGGCACAACGTGTTATCAGGATTAAGAATAACTAATACAGCATATAAATAAACATAGCTAGTATGACGACTCCATTGTGAATCGAATTTTGAGATTAATGATCGTAAAGCATTCAAAAATCATAAATATTTCTTAAAAATTGCTTAATTTCATTTTGAAAACATAGTTATCGTACGTCCCAAGCTATTATTATTATTTTAATTCCATCAATATTTATATTTTATTACCTCGCTGTAGGTGTGAAAAGTAGTAGTAGTGAAAAGTTGCTAGAATCCTTAGTTTTGCTCGCGATTCAATTTAACGCCCGCAACATAAGACAGTACTTTATCCCGTTGGTGCATAAACTTCTATTCCTGTGCCATTAACAGAACTTCGTCAAGTCAAGATTTAACCATTAAATTAAAATTCGGTGGATCCTACATTTAATGGAGCCGAGTTCATGTTACCACCTTCCTGCTTGCTCCCATCACCAGACATTATAATTTTTCTACCAAATACTCGTAGCAACCTATCCAACGAGTCCAAATTCGGTGGGTCTACGTTTATTGGTGCTGACATCTCGTGACCACCTTACTGCTCCATCATTAGACCCTGATCACCATTTTTTTAACACTCATCATTGTCTAATAATGACGCAGGAAGAGTTCATTCACCTATGTCGGGTTTATTGAAACTTTTATGCTGCGTATAACTTAAGCTAAATGCTTCGGGACTCGAGCTGGGCTGTGGTTAAAAGTACAATAAAGTGACGAAGTGTGATCACTAAGGGAATACCGATTTAGTGAGAATATAAGATATTGATTTAACTTATATAATTTAGTTCACAAGTACGGCGATGTGACATAAAGAAGAAAAATACTTACAATGACGTCAAACTTGGCGTATATGTCCTTGAGTCGTCCGTCAGAGTCGATGAGTGGCAACGCGGACACGCGCCGGTTGACGAATTTCCGAAGCGCGTCGATGATGGAGGTCGCTTCGGTGGCCGTCTCGATGTCGCTAAGCGTTCCTATGCGCAACTCACGCAACTTGCACTGTAGGTACGCGGGCTTTGGCAATTCGTTTATCTATACACAAAAAAATACATACTTATTGTAAGTTTATTCAATATTTATGGACTTCGATCCACGGCCTCAGTCAAGCACTAAGCTGGAGCTTGAAAATAAAAATGTATGTTACCCAAAGTAATACAGTAAATATGTTCTATTCATAAGTGTACACCATCACGACAGTACACTTCATTATTATTGTCATCAACTATTAAGAAATCTATTACGAAGTTATTTATAACGTTTTGTATAACGACGACAAGAGTTCGCGGGTTCGATTTCCACCCAAGATAAACCTTTGAACATGTCTGTTTGTCTGATTGTTGGGTATAAATGAATAATTTCTGGATTGTCCCAGGATATATTTTATTAAAATGAATGTCACAAGTACTTACATATAAGAAGAGGAACCGCAGTATCCTCTTGTGTGTGAGTATATACAGCACGTTGCCGGTCTCAGGGTCAATGACCGGCAGTCGATGAATGCGGTTGGTGATCAGCATGCGGATCGCCTCGTACAGCGACGAGTCCGGCCCGATCGACACCAGAGGCATCACTGAACCCTTCAGTACTTCTGCAAATCCAACAGGATAGGATTATTTTTTTAAAGTGTGTACAATGACGAAAGAATAACTTTCCAGGGGCCAGGATATACACAATAATCGGCTTGTATGAGAAAAGAAAGTGCACATGTATACGACTACTTATTATGCATTAGAATATCTTCTGTGTAGTTGGTTGGTTTAGCTAAAGATTGACCACTGTGGTAGTGTATCGACCAAGAGAGCATAATTATTAGTTTAGTATAGACTAATCAAATTGTTACGAAACATCACAATATGTACGTTGCGCATCTATTCCAGAATGTAATTGGCTATATATAAAGTTGTTATGAAATACAGACATTTTAGTGGAGTATGCCTTATGACAATTATCGCCAAACACTGAATAGGAACGCACCAATAGTCACGGAAAAAGAAATGAAATAATAAACTCACGACGCCAGGTCTCAAGTCTGTGCTCTTCCAGTTCGTCCATAGCGACATCTGGACTGGTGTAGTACATCTGGAGTATCTTGATGAAGTCCGTGATAGTCAACATGCCAACGAACCTCTGCCGCTGGGAGTCCCATAGGGGCGCGGCGCGGACGCCTGTCAACAATAAGACAAAACATTGACGGAAAAAGTATTTTATCGCTGTGAAAATAATATATTTTTGTGCCAGAAACTATTTTTGTTCAGTATTTAATGTGTTAATTTTCACTCTAAATTTCTATTTACATATATCTCATTCCGGGTCTAAAAAAACAGACGGTCTACTCCATTCGGAAGCGGTTAGAGGTTATTGTCCTCCAGGGAACATACCTATACGATACGTGGTTATAAAAAAACAGTGGTTGCGATAGTAAAACGGTTTCATTTTCGACCGTTTCTTCGGTTTTCTTCACTTACTCGTACGTACGTAAACACTCAATATTTATAATGACAATATGAAACAAAAAAAAATACCGGCGAGTCGCACTCGCGCACCGAGGGTTATATACCATCTTTGGACATACATATTAAATTAATTTTACTATTCATGTAACACCTCAAATAGCAAAAAAAAAAAAACGGCGAAACTAAGTTTGCCTGTCGAGGATTACTAAAAACTGTACTACTTAGAAAATCATTTTATTTTTTCTGTAAAATATAAATAGACATGCTTTCATATGATATCCCACTCGATATAGTAGTCTCACTTTATAAAGGACATGGCCCATAATCTGTCCCGGTTAATGGATGTTTGCGAACAAAAACCATTTTTTTTTGTTTTATGTAACAATAATATTGCAAAACTATGGAGTTAACGCGTAAAGGCTCAATAAGGCTGCCTGTCCACCGGAGCGGAGAAACGGAGAAATATTAACCAATAAGATTGCACTAAGATTTTGGAGCGGAGTTTTTGTGCAATCTTATTGGTTAATATTTCTCTGTTTCTCCGCTCCGCTGCCTCGCTCCGCTCCGGTGGACAGGCAGCCTAAAGATTGGACATTAAACACATCTTTAACTGTGTTAAAATTGAATTATAATATTATAATTAAGACATTCTGTCAAATAAATATTGTTACACTCGTATGAAACTCTGTGCGGTCAGGTATTATCACGGACACAAACGGTGTACCAGTTTTCAATCAAAATCGTTCTCGTAAAAAAAGTTTTATTTTGTTCCTCACTGTAAAAAAGTAAAAAATACTTTCATATAAAATACTTTCTTTTTTATTTCATAATTTTCAGTGCCTAGTGATGCGCCACATAATTATCATTGTAAAGTATAAATATTTCCCTGTAAATCTGGCCATATCTCATTTCTGTACAGAGTGGGTAAAAATGTCATACTTGGTGGGCCATTACCATTATTTGATGACCATTTCGACCCCCATTATAATTGAAAAAAAGTATATTTTTTTCATTTGCTATGAAATTAAGTAAGTAAGATCTAAAACTATTCCAAGTTTCAAATCGAAAGCATCAGTGGTTCCTGAAATATATAGGTGTGACAGACAGACAGACGAAGTGAAACCATAAGGTTCCTTCCTAAAAAATATGAATTGAATTGAACAAATAATTATTAAACCGCAGACTCAAAAAAGAAGGTCATAGTCTAGAAGGATTCATAGTCTACAGTCGACGGCTTTGAATGAAAGGTAGCTAAGTCTGGTTGTACAATGTTTGGTACAATGTAGTAAACCGTTATTTAAGAATTTGTCTTGATATAATATAAAGGAGCTACTTTTAATAGTTGTTACAATTATATCAATTAGCCCTGTATAGATTAACCTAATTTCGTTGACCACCAAGATTGTAAGATAAAAAAATATACAATATTTTAGTAAGACTTGACCATCGTCTGCACTTGAACCATCGACAAAATAAGGGCGTGTAAAAAAAACTACAGTAAGTAGGTACGTGACGACATACCAATTAAATGTGCAAACGTAGAGAATTGGAGTACTGCCAATATTATATTACCAGACAAAGTATGCCACGTATTGCTGAAGTACGAGAATAAAATACTTTGTAGCTATATTATTTATATGGGTTTTGCTATTTCTATTACATGAAATGGCTTTACTACTGTGGAATTTTAAAATAATTATGAGCTTATATTGGTCTCTACACGCAGCGTGTTTCCTGCCCTGTGAACAGGTGGAGCGACGATATACGCAAAGCATTTAGCAGTGGCTACAAGATATCCCAAGAACGGGCTTAGTGGCATTGCGTGAGAGATACATATATGTCCAGCAGTGGAATGATGTAGACTAATGATTGGTCACTGACGTTGATTAGGATTTCAAGATTTTCAATATAAAGACATACAAAAATTGTTCTTGTTAAATCTAGAAAAACCTACTGTACCGTTAAGGTATTAAATACTATTTGATCAAAAGGAAATCACAGCTAGATTAGAGTTCCGACAATCGATATAATATTTATACATATTATATTATCGATGGTTCCGACGCACAAACTGAGATGTTACTTATAAATCTAGATGTGACAGATAACAGAGTTTGTAGCTGTGATCTAGAATACTATTAATAATGTTCGACATATTGCACGTTTGATTGTTACCTATTTATTTTATTATTTTATTTTAGGTTTTGCTATACATTAGTGTTTGTTTCACAAATTGGGTTTATTACCTACATTAATTGACCGATAAATTTATTACGAACTAGTTTATGATGTAAAGCAATGTTTGGTCTACATCAAAACCTATTACGTACGGTTAGGACAAAAATGAAGCACACTACATAATAACGTAAATAATAATAAGATTGATGCAAAAATTATAAAAAAAAATTATATCATGCATTCGTGTCCTAAGAAACAATACAACCACGCAAAGGAGCGATGGTGAATTTCGAAAGTAATGGCTGCATTGAATAGAAAATCTATAATTGAGTTACAAATCATCATATAAAAACCACTTTAATATTATCAAATACACACATCAAAAGTGTCTAGGGATCAAGCATTTTTAAGCGGATTTCTTGAGATTGAGATGTGGCTTTGTAATAAATTTATGATTTTATAAATTTATATGGATCCTTTTTGGTGCATTTCATAATTTGAATCAGGAACTGTGAATCAAATTCGAGTAAAAGATGAAAATCAGCTGTCAATATTTTCCCTATAAAAACATACAACGCATTGAAGACATTATTAGTGCTACTGTTTCCCTACTACTGATTAAAACCAACGTTATTATGGAGCGGCGACGTCATTTAAGCAGGGAAGAAATGCTCAGAGCCGTGGGAATGATAGAAGCTGGTTCCCGGCAACGTACTGTGGCTTTAGCTCTGAATACAAGTCAGAGTGTTATCAGTCGACTTTGGACACGTTACCGAAGCACTGGTACCGTGGCTGAGCGCCATGGAGGACGGTATCGCTGCACCACACGGAGACAAGACCGATATATTCAAATCTTAACTCGAAGAGCTCCAACAATAACTGCCATGATGTTAGCCGTGAGGCTTCATCACTCTTCAGGGAACTTAATTAGCGACCAAACAGTCAGAAACCGCTTGCATGAAGTGAACCTTCATTCCCGAAGACCGCTACGGGTACCACCTATAGCAATGCACAATCGTAGGATTCGATATCAATGGGCTCTTGAACACAGAAATTGGGCAGAAGAACAATGGCGTTTCGTGTGCTTTTCTGATGAGTCTCGTTTTGGTATGAGACCGGATACAAGACGTATACGACACTGGAGAACCCCTGGACGCCAACAGCGATTAAAATCCTGCCAGGAAGTCAATCCTTATAGTGGTGGAACCATCATGGTATGGGCGGGTATTTGGATCGGCGGAAGAACTGAGTTGATTTGGATCAGAGGCAACCTCAACGCTCAAATTTATGCTGAGACGATTGTATCAGACGTCATCGTTCCTCTACAAGTGCAAATCGGTCCCTTATTTCAGTTAATGCATGATAATGCACGACCGCACACCGCAAGAGTTGTAAGACAGACTCTCGCCGCAGCTAACATCAATGTCCTGCCCTGGCCTGCTCAGTCGCCAGACTTGAACCCGATTGAGCATGCATGGGATATGCTACAGAGAAGAGCTCTGCCGAATATGGAGGGTATCCAGTCGCAAGAAGACCTTTTTTTGTTGTTGCAACGAACATGGGCGGCCATTCCACAGCGTGATTTGGATGAACTCATTTTGAGTATGCCAAACCGATGTTCTTGTGTTGTTAGTGTTCGCGGTAGAAACACGGATTATTAATTGTTTAAGTTACCCAATAAAATTTTAAAGAAAACTGTTATTTCAGTCTTTTTTTCGAACTTTTGTGTTAGTGGTTCAAATGTCAAAAATCCCTTTATTAGGAAAATGGCAAATTTCTTTATTAATGCAAAGGTGACTTGGTTTATCGTTACTGTGACAAACGAAAACACTTTATTTGATGAATCCTTAAAGAAAATTTTAATTAATATCAATCAGGAGAAAAGTTATTGCAAAAATATATGTTGATCCCAAGACACTTTTGATGTGTGTAGGTACTAAAAATATCACAGTTTACAACCATTGGAACGATATACACCTGGGTTTCCATGACAACGGGGCCATATTGTTTCTTATGGTGCCGCCGATCATTGCAAACACCACAGCTGTATTAACATAAACCAATAGTTTTACATGAAATAAACTTTACTAAAATTCGCTTCGCAGTCATTGGTAGGCAGTAGGCACTGCAAGAGGAATAGCAATCGCAATGCAAGAAAAAAATCGCTATGAGAAAAAAATAATTGTTAGATAATACATCACATAATACCTACGGTACGGTGGAATAAGTATCAACTATCTACTGCCGATTTACGACGTTTTGACGTAAACAATTGAGGTTACGTTACAAAAGGTATACATAATACGGTATAGCGAATAGATTTATCTTTACATTAAAACAATATTATACATAATATCGTTTTAATGTAAAGATAAATCTATCGCTTCGAAAAAAGCCTATTTACCGCGCATGCCATTTTCTGAACAGTTAAACGTCGTAACGATAACTACAACACATTTTCGAAGGGCAGTATATTTACGTAATAGATAACCTTCCGAGACACATGTTGTGTTGCTCCTATAAAGGCTAATACATACAAACATTCGCATCATAAACTCACCGTTGTAGACGAGCGCGAAGAACGCCTTCTTGACAAGCAGCTGCGTGTCGAAGACCACCAACTTCGCCGACGTTGGTATCAGGTCGTAGCACTTGTGGAACTTGAAAAACTTCACGAATATCTGGGACTCGTCCTCCTCTGAAACAGTCATATTTGAATACATCAATATATATAAACGTGTTTACTACAACTCGCGTTGTATGGAAGAAATAACAATGAGAGTTGAGTCATTTTAGAGCTATTTATAGAAACATAAATATGTATATATGCTTGGTTCGTTTCGCGCTTGAACGCCACAGCGATAAATGAAACTACTAAACCGGTTTGCGCCGATAGAAGGCGCAGACGTCGATAACTGGATAATATTTTATCAGATAAAATACTTAGTACATAATTTATATTTTAAGCTTAATAAAAAAAAATCTAAATACCGGTCAAGTGCGATTTGGGCTCGTGCACCGAGGGTACCATACCATCTTTGGACGTATTAAAGTTATTTTACTACTCGTCTTGTTAGACGTGCCTCAGATAGCAAAAAGACCGCAAAACTAAGTTTCTTTGCAGAGGTTTTTAGGATTACTAAAAAACTGAAGTACTTAGAAAGATGAGTATATTTTTCCTGTAAAATATAGATAGACATGGTAGAGGTTGGTTATGTAAGATCTAAAAACTATTCCAAGTTTCAAATCGATAGCGTCAGTGGTTCCTGAAATATATCGGTGTGACAGACAGCCACCACTTAACTTTTAGGTATGGAACTCTAAAAAAGTTGCCTGGAAAAATCGCATATTATTAGCGATAAGGCTATGGCTAGTATATGTGCAAAGCTTCTATTTTATTTTTTTCTAGATTTTGTGTTTATACTAAAGTGTAGATATCTACATCAATTTTACTTTTTTTTACTTATTGCTAAACATTTTGTTTCTTTTTTTATGCAAGTACATAAAGCTAGGTTGTAAATGAATAGTGAAAATACATTATGGGTGTTGATTGTATGCTCACTCGGTCGGGATTACGAGCGTGATATGACATAACATTATAGTTACCTTTCCACCATGTATGCGCCCACGTTAAAGCACCTTTACTTATAGCACTCTGATTTTAATGTAAATATTAGCATTTTTTATGAAACCATTGTCAGCATTTGATACGAAACTAATTTGAGTGGTGACTGCAACGTCGTGGCTGGGTCACCCATTGTTACCGATCAATTTATTTAGAGCTAAATTTCTCTAAAGCATTGTTCATATTATTATTATATGGAAAAAAAAACATAAACAGGACATGACATCAGGATCGTCAAAATGAGTTGCGCTATTTGCCCAATAAATTAAATATAATTTTGTAATTCGCAACAACTTGATAAACGACGAATTTACGGCTATACTAAAAGCATGAAAGTTGACTTAGTAATTTACAAAACAAACTACGTAGTACCTAGTCACTGACCTCTATTTATAAGTGGTAGAGAGAAACACGGAAGATCATGCCATTATAATTAATTGGATTATTGATTGAGGTTATAAAAATAATGTGACTGTAAGTTAATAACTATTAATGATTTATATAGTTTTTTTTAAATATTATTTATTAACTACGTGTATTGTTCTTCGTCTGGATTACATGACATCTATGGAGTCATTTAATTAGAATTTGTCTAATGAAACTTGAGAATGAAATCGAGCGGAAAATAAAAAATAAAGGTGTTGGATATTTATACGAGTACTAGGAATAAATATAGGTCGTGGGTGGATATATTTACTAAGAATAAACAAAATTTATCCTTTTATATATATTTTTTACCTTTTTATATAGCCTACTTGGCGTTATTGGAGCGCGAACTGTCTATAACATTTCAGGATCATTAGTAAATTCTTCTGCAATAAACAAGACGACATAATGTTAGAAACATTTTAATAAAGTCGTGAAAATTCGCTGTACTCTGCTGAGCTTACTCATAAACCTTAGTTCTAGATTAAAAACTGTTATATTGATATAATACATCAGTCTTATCGTCTTCAATATTTTTAAATTAATCTAGTATCAAAACTAATTCATTTATTCAAGAAGTTATGAAAACAAATGGTGACATTCGTCGCAATGTTGCCAGTTTCCAAAACGTTAAAACATTCGCTCTCAAGTTACATTAGTTCGTTTCCATCGATATAATATATAAACTAGATTTGGTGTCACGGTACAAGCCATGGCCTGACAAAATTATTTTTGCCTATAGGAGTGTCGCTACTGTTTATATGAAACTGTCAAACTACACGTCATTATCTTAACAAAAGCATTAGTTCACGTTTCCGCCACCAGCACATATAAGTTTGCAACCTCCGCGACCACATTTTAGATGTCATTTTGTTCCTGAATGTTTATCTAGTTTATATATTATATCGATGTTCGTTTCAGTCAGTTTCAGTCATCCTTGAAGTTCGTGCTGTTTGACTAGAGTTTGTCTATTCAAACGAGTGTTATAAGTTATAAGTTTGACGCCTATACCTGTGTGTCTGTGTACAAGACATTTTCTATGACTTCCGTTCGTCCGAAAGATATGTAATTTATTACATGTGTAATCAGATGAAAAATCCGAATCCGAAAGAATATGTGGTAATAAGGTTACCAGGTTTTGATAATGAAGCAGGAAGGTGGTTACATGATCTCTGTACCAATAAACGAAGACCCAACGAATTTGGACTCGTTGGAAAGGTCTCCATAAGTAGTGGGTAAGATAGTGCTCAGAGTTGGATGATGGATAGAGAATACAATCCCGGGATCCCGGCCTTTTTATGGCCCCGAAAATCCCGAGACTGCACTTGGCTAATCTCGGGATTTTCGGGATTGCCACAAACAGGTCTAGTTTGCATTCCGTAGTCCGCTGCGGCATGACAATAACCTTGCCTAGATTATATTAATAGAATTTATTACACAAAACAAGCCTTAGATACGCCGTACGATACGCCCTAATAATATGTTTGCCGTAGAACTTAGACGGGAGTCTTCAGGAATAGATGCATTCTTTTGATGATTTCTCCAAATTTTGTGTAGCTTAACTAAACTTTAATATGTAATATTTATTTGAATTCTTCATAAAATTCCCTACAGATTAGTATGTAATACTAATAAAGGTTTACATACATTTCTTCAAAATAGCCGATAATAAGAGGGGAAAAAAATATAGAAAATAATATTATTTCATAATACATAGTCTAATCCCGGGATAGTCCCGGGATTCCTATTACGTATCAAAAATCCCGTAATCCCGGGATTGAAAAACTTGTTCGGGATGGTATTCTCTAATGATGGAGCAGGAAGGAAGTAGACAAAAGGGTCTTACAATGGTGGAGGAAAGTAATGTTCAGAGTTCGTTCACCCATCTCGTGCAAATGAGTTACCTAACAGCTTGTCGCCTCGGTATGCTTGTCTGTGGCGTCGCAGCTCCTGAATTAATGAATGGATTTTAATTCTTTTATTTCGACGGTCCCTACGTACATAAAGACATGTCAAAAATGGTTAATTTTTTTAATTGCTTATTGGCTTTAAATTTCCCATATGCACATACCTATATAAGATTTTTTTTTAAATATTATGTATTTAACTTCATTTACAAATCGTATATGAGAACATGTATTATAGTATCAACAAATATGTGTCGTAGATGCAGATATCTATACGTGTCGTTTTGTACGGTGTTTTAAAATGCGCATCAATCGGTGCGAACGCGGTCTTGTCTGATTTAACGTCATTTACGGGGAATTACCCAATAAAACGTGTCGATACTTGTCCGCGTAGTGAAATAATAATTATGTTTTGATACGGTTTAGTTTTAGTGATGTGTTTTTTAGTTATAAGTATTCAATCAATGATGATAAACTGAAGCTTAAGTTACACATGGATAACAAAAAACTTGCCAGGGAATTGAAAAACGTTGATAAAATTGAAGCTCAATCGAATCCTGATATTTGCACAACGATGTTTAACTACCAAAAAATACATAATACTCCACATGGCGAAATTAGTGTGCTGTATTACAATAGGAAATTATCAGTATATAATTTGACAGTTTTCGATGCTGGGTTAAAGCAAGCGTGTTACATGTGGGATGAAACAATTGCTAAACGTGGCGCCAATGAAGTGGTTTGTTTTCTTTCGTTAGCAATAAGGTTAAGCTGGCGTCAAAGATTTTAGATTCTGGTCAGAATCGCAATCGCATTGTTTTTTTTATGTACCTACTTGTATGTAAGCAAAACATTTAAGGTAGATATGTGCCATTGATTCTTAAAAAAAGGCCATACTCAAAACGAGGCAGATAGCGTTCATGCATTAATAGAGCCAACAGCATTTTTGCTGTTGGCTCTATTAATGCATGTAAACTTATTTACACACCAGATGAGTGGTACACACTGGTTCGCTGGGCAAAACAGAATAGTCCACCTTACACGGTCGTAGAAGTGAATCAAGACTTAGTTTTGGATTTTAAAGCCTGGCTACATACTAAATACTGGATAAAGGATACAAATTCAGAGAAAATTTCCTGGAATAAAATGAGAGAAGTAAAAGTGCAAGGGAATAGTCCAGACATCATTGAATTTAAGTACGATTTTTTTGAAGAAAATTATAGAAAGCGGAACTGTGGCAATAATTTGAAATTGACAAGAGGGAGGAAAAAGAAAGAACAAGAGCTAATACTAGAGAAGGTGTACAATAATCGTATTCCGAGCACTGAAGTTAAATAAGACTTGATTAGTTTATGCGATACAATGATTATCCCAAAAAAGTATCATGACTTCTATAATAGCCATAAGCATAGTAAGGAAGAACAGGGCGATGACGAAGAAGATTATTAAATTTATCTATACTTACTTTTTTCTATAAATTTTATTAATTTGTTTTATTTAACTTAAGACAACTTTAATAGTACCTAATAAGATGGATCAGTCTGAATAAAGCTGTGATGATTATTAAATATTACCAATTAAGTAGATAGGTGAGGCACGTACTTAAATAAAGCTGTGATGATGATTAAATTACCAATTAGGTAGATAGATCTGATAATTGCATGTGCTAAGGCACATGCTTAAATAAAAATTGATAATTATTAACCTGAGACAACTGTGATTTTAATGTTTAGTTCCTATTTCAATGAGAAAACAAGTACCTATTGTTAAGATGCTAACCACCGCACTCACAGACATCAATTAACTTTAATCGCAATTAAGACATTTTTGTAATCTATTTATTTCGACTCTCAGAGTCTCTTGTGATTATCTTTTAGTATTAATTACGAGATTATTGACATATCTACTCCATATCCGCGTATTACGTATTATTTGGCTTCTAAAGTCGAAATAATCCATTTACAAAATATGACTTAATCACAATTAACTATAATTGACGTTTGTCGGTGCGGCAGTAAGATGACTTACTTAACAATAAATAATTTCAATTATTAACCTGGTTTAATTAATAAAACACAATCCCGATAATTTTATTTAAGGACATGTCTTTGTTTACTTTATAAAAATATAGTCCTAACCTGAGTGGATGCAACCGCGTATAAAGCGATATGTCTTAATTGTTTTATTTTTTATATCCATGGGTGGCGATCTTAGGATGTATAACGTATCCTTTTGAAAACATTAACATAATTCTATATTTTCATAAAATAATTTATTTAAATTCTATGTCAAACACTGTTTTCTTCTTTCCTGCGTATAAAAAGGTATCATAGACATGTCTGGCATTCTTTTATTTTAATATCAGCGAAGAAACAGTTATCTAGCAGTTTTTCCAAGAAAATATAAAAACAGAAATTGTGTATAAATACCATTAAAAAGGTCCTAAAGCTAATAAAACATTATAGAAAAAAAATATTTATAATTGTACATAGAATAATTTCTAGAGCGGTTTGAACATAAATTACGCTCTCCTGTAAACCTCGGTTTTGACATGTCTTTATGTACGTAGGGACCGTCGATTTATTTTTGAAACTTTTTTATCGATATGTTTCTTAGTTTAATAATAATTTGTATAAGTACCCACATATTCTTCAGTATCATTTAATATACACATATACTTACTAAATTTCATGACTTTCGGATGAATGTAAGTAATGGAAAAAGTCTATTAGGTATACACCTAATACCCCTACATCGATTTGGAAAGAGCTGATAATCTTTAAACGGCTGGACCGAAAGCTATGAAACCACAGACAGACATAGAAAAGGATCAGAGCATGCCAACGCAGTACTTCGCACAAGTACGACTTAAGCAGCAGTCATGAGTCCTCCCTCAACCATATGGAGAGGTAAGGGGTTCAACCGACACAAACTATAAATTTTCGAGCATGGCCAACCCAAAATTCTAGTTTCAAAATGCAACTACATACATTTTTTTTGTCCAGACGAAAAAGTTATACTTCTACAGCCTCTTTTACCAAAAACTTTATTACTGTACTATGCCACTTTTTATGTATCCAGTAAAATATAAATAAAGTGAATATATAAATATCCAGCCGCACTAAAGTTACAATTACCCCAGGCGCGCATAACCACAAAGGAAATGACTGCGAAAAGCAATTTCATTACTGTATATTATTATTATGATGGACCCTTGTCTGAAATAGTACAGAAGTATAATAGGATCTTATCCTCAAGTCATCGTCAAGTAGATCTGAAATGTCAAATCTTTTCCATTTTTCGGTATTTATCTTTCCTTATAATGTTTTATGCAATCTCGCTGCAGTTTCACCAGGTCGTTTTGAGCCTGTTGTTAAACACATAAATTCCGTATGAAACTCTCTAATCATGTTGAAAACTGTAGAGTTTAGAATAAATATGCAAAAAAGAAAGAACAACAGACTGATAAACTTTGTTTATTTAATTAATTAAATGATATTTAGACATGGGCATAGCGTAGTGCATTCTCTTTCACTGACTGTTATCAATTTTTTCGGACTGAATGAGATTATTATTGGTCAAATATCCAACAAATATCTCCTGAAACCGTATTTACTGTCATCTGCATTCAAAGTCAAAAATATGTATTTCAAATAGGCTTAACGCTAACACTTTTGCATGGTAAATTTTTTAAAAGCTACCACCGAGAAGATCCGGCAAGAAACTCAGCGGGTATGTAATATTTACATTTTTTTTAAATATTGTTTGTTTTGTTACAATTGAATCAACATTAGCGATAGTTTGTCCTGCCGTTCGAAACATTAAGAAAGGGAGAAAAGAAGAAAATAATAAATTACGACAAAAATTACAATAAACTACAAGGCCAAAGGAATAGTAGTCGAACCAGTCCTTGGGGAGGCCCAAGCAGCACCCGCGCACGAGTTGACTCGAGCAGCATTACTCCAGATACCAGGCAACGGCAAATCCCTGATATGTTGAAAGTTATCAGGTACGGCTAGTATGCCAGACCCTGACTTCGTGATATCCAGTGAAATGGAAAGGGGTTCACCCACGAATATATTTTGTAAACAAATAAGAACCAATATGTAAATTTAAAAGCTATAAGATTTGGACTTCAAGTTAAAAATCTATACTTATAATAAAACTGTAACAGGTCCAATTCTGTACATTGAAGATATTTTGAAAATTATATTTGGAGGGCATTCTATAACCGATACTGAGGCCGAAAATGTATTTTTTTTAATTTTTGTCTGTCTGTCTGTCTGTCTGTCTGTCTGTATCACGGCTGAGCATCACGCCGAAACTACTGAATGGATTCAAATGAAACTTGGCATGATTTGAGATCTTACTACGAGGTAGGACATAGGATACTTTTTGTCCCGTAATCTAGCACGGTTCTTTTGGGAGAAGGGATTAAAGTCAAAACGGGTACTTGGTTATACGCTTTTATCCGATTTCACCCCGGCGCACCTTGCGAGCCGGGGTTCGAACCTGCGCACCTTGTTTCTAAGCAAGCGCTCGCCTACTGAGCTGTTACTACTCCTGCTGGTACTGTTGGTATTATAATTGAGTATTTTATCGTTTAAAATATTATTGAAAGTCTAAAAGTAATGACTGTTTGTGTGCTGTGATTTGAAGATGGATTTAACCAATAGGAAACAATTCGATTATGAAACTTATTGTATCAATGGGAGAAGGCAGGTAACGTAAGAAAAATAAAATAGCATTTTTTTAAATGAGCTCTTTTCTCCACGTTTTCATATGCCATTGCTTCCCAGAATTTGATCCTCACTAGCGACACTATTTGATGGTGTATTAATTACAGGTTTTTTTCGAAATCATCAGTTTCGATTCCTGGATAGGCATATTATATTTTCAAAAATCGAATGATGCAGATTTGGTTTTCGTCAAAATCAGGCCCCAGGTACGGGCCTATTACGCAGCTATTAAAATTATTACAGGAATAGCGAATACGTTATTCCTGTAGTTTCGGATTTGGCCATCAACGCCCACTAGATAAATTCACCCTGTATATAAATAATAAGTATTTGAGTTAGAAGGAGTATCAGAACCTATATTTTATATCTGATAGAGCAGTACAATTGTTGTTTAGTATTATTACTTTTACAAAAAAAATATTATGGATGTAATTTTAGAGGTTCGTATCCATTATTAGATGAGTTGCATCTCAATTTTAATATATATCAACTTGATATACTGGTTTGTGTAGTTTAAAATATAGATCCAAATGAATAAGAGTGATTGATAGCTAGGCGTAAAACGCAGATACCAGTTTGTTTATTTACTTGGATTTTGCAAACGGTGCTAAGGCCATGACGTCACAAGAAACCTCGAATGATCCGTTCAGTCAGTCGCCATGCTGCGCAAATTGAATTCATATTGAAACACTATCGACAGTCGTTAGGCTTAATTACCAGACTGTCATTACGTTTGAGCGATAAAATGCAATAGAGTAAATGATAATAAAAATCATTTATTTATAACTCGGTTTGACAAGAAACAACAATTTAAGAGCTTTAATATTACCTACTTAACTGACTCGAGTAATTAATACAAGAACCGAATCTGCTAGACAAATTAAAAATCTCATTTATCTATATAAGAACATTACCTGCCCATAACGGCAACCTAACGGAAAATACGTCTGTAAATACTGAAGCAAACGAACAATTATGAAAGCAGGAAAATTCATTCTGAGAATACCAATGTATCTCCACACTGAAACGACAACAAAACGAAAACATGAACCGGCGCCGGCGGCGGTCTGCGTTCGCGCAACGTGGGTGACATAAACAAGCCGGCACCTTTCAGGAGCCAGTCAGCGAGGAACGCCTTCCACGCGCGGCCGACTGCCTCGAACTCCTTGATGAGCTCGATGGAATACACAGTTTCTTCGTCGTCTTCGACGGCAAGCGCGGGGTTGTCCGAGAAATAGTGTAAGCGCAGCATGCGCGGGGCCCGGGCGGCTCATACCCGCCGCCACTCGGTGCGGCCCGCCGCGCCTCCCACGGCTCACTGCTAAATATACCAGGCGCGCCGCCCGCCCGGACACGCTGCGAACTTGACACCCATAGGCGCGAACTTCTCCTAGTCGCGCGCATCCGCACTGACGGATACGTGCTTCTCGCTTTAACACATAACGTACGTCAGCTGGGAATCGGATTTACCTAACTACTGAAAACCGAGACACGGATAGGACGCACATGTCATACGTATCACATTCATTGTTACGACTAATCGTTGCTGAACCTTTCTGTGATTAAATTAACTAGCGACACGACGCGGCTTCGGCTGGATCTATAAGGTTATAAACAAGCATAGAGAATTAGAGACGTATTCATAGTAGGACATACATAATTAATATTTGAAGTGGGCGTGGATGGCCAAATCCGAAACTATAAAGAATAGAGAAATACTAAAAGGAGTCACGGGGCCGATTTTGATGTTAACTATAATTGCATCATTGGATCTTTGACAAATCAGTATTCCTAGCCAGGAAACGAACCCATAGATTTTGAAAAAAAAAAGCACAACCTGTATTACAAAATTCAAGTGTCGCTAGTATGGGTCAAATTCTGGGAAGCGATCACATAACGACAAACCAAAGGAAAATGTTTGGTTGCATTTTGATGAAGTGATAAAAAAAGGGTGTAAGTGCCCTCGTGAGGCCTATGCATAATAAAAATATTAAATTTATCTTTATTATGCATAGGCCTCACGAGGGCACTTACACCCCAGCCTATAGACACTAGCAACGCCAGAAGAATCACTAGTGCGTCGCCGAACCTTAAGATATTAGATATTACGTCTTTTGTCGGTAATTTCACCAGCCACAATGCCCGAAAAAAAAGAAGATTGTGATATACAATGATTTTTCAAAAATTCAAATACACACATCAAAAGTGTCTAGGGATCAAGCATTTTTAAGCGGATTTCTTGAGATTGAGATGTGGCTTTGTAATAAATTTATGATTTTATAAATTTATATGGATCCTTTTTGGTGCATTTCATAATTTGAATCAGGAACTGTGAATCAAATTCGAGTAAAAGATGAAAATCAGCTGTCAATATTTTCCCTATAAAAACATACAACGCATTGAAGACATTATTAGTGCTACTGTTTCCCTACTACTGATTAAAACCAACGTTATTATGGAGCGGCGACGTCATTTAAGCAGGGAAGAAATGCTCAGAGCCGTGGGAATGATAGAAGCTGGTTCCCGGCAACGTACTGTGGCTTTAGCTCTGAATACAAGTCAGAGTGTTATCAGTCGACTTTGGACACGTTACCGAAGCACTGGTACCGTGGCTGAGCGCCATGGAGGACGGTATCGCTGCACCACACGGAGACAAGACCGATATATTCAAATCTTAACTCGAAGAGCTCCAACAATAACTGCCATGATGTTAGCCGTGAGGCTTCATCACTCTTCAGGGAACTTAATTAGCGACCAAACAGTCAGAAACCGCTTGCATGAAGTGAACCTTCATTCCCGAAGACCGCTACGGGTACCACCTATAGCAATGCACAATCGTAGGATTCGATATCAATGGGCTCTTGAACACAGAAATTGGGCAGAAGAACAATGGCGTTTCGTGTGCTTTTCTGATGAGTCTCGTTTTGGTATGAGACCGGATACAAGACGTATACGACACTGGAGAACCCCTGGACGCCAACAGCGATTAAAATCCTGCCAGGAAGTCCATCCTTATAGTGGTGGAACCATCATGGTATGGGCGGGTATTTGGATCGGCGGAAGAACTGAGTTGATTTGGATCAGAGGCAACCTCAACGCTCAAATTTATGCTGAGACGATTGTATCAGACGTCATCGTTCCTCTACAAGTGCAAATCGGTCCCTTATTTCAGTTAATGCATGATAATGCACGACCGCACACCGCAAGAGTTGTAAGACAGACTCTCGCCGCAGCTAACATCAATGTCCTGCACTGGCCTGCTCAGTCGCCAGACTTGAACCCGATTGAGCATGCATGGGATATGCTACAGAGAAGAGCTCTGCCGAATATGGAGGGTATCCAGTCGCAAGAAGACCTTTTTTTGTTGTTGCAACGAACATGGGCGGCCATTCCACAGCGTGATTTGGATGAACTCATTTTGAGTATGCCAAACCGATGTTCTTGTGTTGTTAGTGTTCGCGGTAGAAACACGGATTATTAATTGTTTAAGTTACCCAATAAAATTTTAAAGAAAACTGTTATTTCAGTCTTTTTTTCGAACTTTTGTGTTAGTGGTTCAAATGTCAAAAATCCCTTTATTAGGAAAATGGCAAATTTCTTTATTAATGCAAAGGTGACTTGGTTTATCGTTACTGTGACAAACGAAAACACTTTATTTGATGAATCCTTAAAGAAAATTTTAATTAATATCAATCAGGAGAAAAGTTATTGCAAAAATATATGTTGATCCCTAGACACTTTTGATGTGTGTATTTCAAATTTATGGTCTTTGGCATTGTTAGGGTTTAATAGGTAGGTGACGATGATGAATATGAATTTAAATTATTTTCCTGCGCCATTATCAAACCCTGATCAGTATCTGTCTACTAACTACTCGTCAAGATTTAACCATAGATTTAAAATTCGATGGGTCCTACACTTAATGGAGCCGAGCTCCTTTTACCACCTTCCTGCTTGCTCCCATCACCAGACTCTGGTCATCATTTTTCTACCTACTACTCGTAGCAAACTATCCAACGAGTCCAAATTCGGTGGGTCTACGTTTATTGATGCAGAGATCCTGTGACCACCTTCCTGCTCCATCATCAGACGCTGATCACCATTTTTCTAGCAACTACTCGTCGAGATCCATCCAACGAGCCCAAAGTCGATGGGTCTACGTTTATTGGGGCCGAGATCCTGTTACCGTCTCAATAGGTCTGATCATCATCAGACCCATTCTATTAAATAGATATTTACCTATTTTATAAATTTCAGATCTTTCGGACTGATAGAAGTAATTAAAAATATCTATTGTATACGAAAAATTCCTTGGAAGATAGGAAAATATCTTGCAGATCGCGGCTAAAGAATGCCTCCTTGGAGAGGCGTGTGTTCCCGCGATGATTAGAGTTGCCGGTACACTATGAGAAGTTGATGAGCTCGAGAATGAGGTGTCCAAGAGCAAGGGAGAGCAAGAGATTGCTGCCGAAGCAAAATACCCTGTGTCAGAATACAAGGTATTGCTTTTTAGTGCAGTATTTATGCTTATAAAAGCATGTGTCTATGCATTGATGAGCCTCTCCTTGCGTTGCGAATCAGCTAGTGCACTTCCATCTTCAGCTGCATCGCCGTTTACTATCCGGAGGGATCACGGTCTAGCACTAGCTAATTTATACTCCTTGGGTTAGATGGCTCGTCATAAAGTAGTTGATACAATAATTCCATTTATAAAATATAATCAGGATCACGCAGTCGGCGTCAAGTAAACCTCAACAGTTTTGTATGCAACTTTACTGAAACTTGAGAAGCAATAATAATTTCTGCCAGTTTTCTCCATGAGGTTATTAGAATAGTAATGCAAATGACTATGAATTGTTCGTACAAGCGCAGTGTCAATACTGTGTGACCCAGCCTCTTGGCTGTCTGCCCTGTCAGCCTACGCCTACTGAAGTAAGTACGTCATAGGAGCGTCGCTCGTGCCACACAACACAGACACCATAACTAATTACTCATATAAAACTTATGTTAGGTCTTGTCAGACTGTATCAGTTCTTATTACACTCATTTTATTCATTCCAGCCGCAAAAGGTAATATATGTATATTTATTTGTAATTAAACGTTAGTTTAATCGGTATATTTATGCTTATGATGAACTATGTTTGGTATGCTTCCAAATACCAATTTAAAAGAGGTATTAAAATTTTAAATGTATATACGATAAATACTCTACATACAAGACAGAAAGTTGTTGGAAAGGGAGTCACGGGACATGGCGACCAGCGGGGACCGGCCGCGTGCCGCCCGCACCGAGTGGGACACATAACAACATATCGCACCCTCTCGCACGATTCGCAGCGTTCAACTCCTAATAGTTTAAAGTCCAAACAGTCTAAGTTGAGGTGTCGTCGTGTGTACCTATGTTTTACCAATAAATAATTTGATTGATTCAGTATTATTTATACGGTGGCGGCGTGTAGCGTAACGGCAAAGTCAACTACCACGCAGAAGACATTTTCTAATTGTAGATAGATAGATAGATAGATAGACAATTCTTTATTGCGCACAAACAAACAGATACAAAAAGAATAAGACACAAATTAATAAAAAATGCAACAATGGGCAATGGGCATTGTAATAGGCATGTGCATTTAACGGATACGCAACGGTCTAGTCTAGTGGGTGATGTTTCATACAAAGAACTTATTTTTGCCTGAAACGTTCATAGTATGGTTTGGTATAGTGGACAGACACTTTTATACCTATCTAATATCATTTTAAGTGGGCATACCCGGCAAGCCTATATCTATTAAAATGATTTTACGCTTCCAAACACTAAAATACGCTCGCGAATTCCACTACACGTACATATAAGCGCCGGTCTGTATTTGTTTTCATTAACGGATAATTATCACGATTACTCGAGAGAAGCTTGACACTAATTATGATTTAATTGATAACGTCAAAGCCAAATCTTCGTATTTATAACCCACCGGCTTTGTTTTCGTTTAGCATCTGGAGTTTGTGCTATTAACTGAGGTTGGCAGGACATTATAAATGATTTAAATGACAAAGTCAAAGCTGTCAATTCGAGTCCCTATCTACTGGGGTTTGAATAAACTCTGTTTGTTTTCGTATCCACTAACTTTTCTTACGTATCACTACCGCCACAAGAATTTACGGTTTTCAATCTACATGAGGTCGAATAGTTTGTAACAGTCAGTACGACGTTGAGCGTACGATGCGACGGTGCATATGGATTTTAACAGCGTTAATCTCGACGTCGAGCCCGCCGTTGGGCACAGCCACAATACTTTTCGCTTGAGAATAATATAGCTAGTTACGAAAGGACTTATTATTTATTGTTGTTGGTCCAATCTGTGCAGAAAGAGCTTACAGTAACTAGAGTCCTTGTGTCATGCTTGGTTTTGGATCTTATTCAATTCTTCTCTATTGAAATTAAAATATTCTCAGCTTCAAGAATTATCCTTAGGATTTGAGGTTTATCCAATGATTCTAAGCTTTACAGCAGCCGTGTCTATGTTTTGAAGTTAAGGGTGCTGTAGCTGGAGATATTACTGGCACCATGGACTTATTAATTGATGTGTCAGGCGATGAGCGGCAGTGTAATCTAAATGTCCACGGGAAAGCGTGGCGCTTGCTATCATACAAACATACTACTTGTCCCTTCAGTTTACCAAGTAGTTATTTAACTACTCGCATGTGTACTTTGCACTTAAAAACGATAATTCTAAAACGATTAATACACAAGTGTATCAAAATATTGAGCTCGTATTATGTTAACACGAGTCTTCAAAACTCCAGCTTTATAAATGATAACTCACCCAAATCTGAGAGGCTGACCTTTTCCAAAAAGGGATCTGCCACCGGCAGCTGAAATAAAAAGACGTGAGATTTATTTTATCTTTCAAGACAGACTGAAGATAATTCACCATTTCGCAGCTTCCAAGTGTTTTATTGGTCGAGCCACTTTATGCTCTCTTCATTTCTCAGCGCGACATGATAAACTGTTATGACGAAGTTGTTTAAATTTAGTTATTTGAAACACTACAATATTACGTACTTATCGTTTTGAATGTAATTGCTTGTAAAATGTACAAGCTTAAAAAAACCGGTAAAAAAAAACAGAATTCTGATACAATAATTTTCGAAAATATACCCCACGCTGACAGAATAAAAATCTAGATTACACTGGATAATCCGAATTTAAGTAAAAAATTATACTTTCTTACACGAGTGGCATTGTCTGGAATATTCTATATGATATGACATTTTATTTAGAAACGTATAGCACTAAAACTTATTTATCTACTATAAATCTCCCTAAATTTTAACAGGTGATATTAAAGTTTCCAATTAAGTAGTTTTTATACGTACCCCTCTGGAATCTCGGAACAATATGGCGGCGTGGTGAGGGTCGAGGAAAGCATCCGATGCCCGATGGCGGGCCGTGGCTACATTGCCTAGTGATGACCGACGTTTTTCCGAGTCCTGTGAAGCTGCTCTCCGAAGATGGGCTCCTGTGGGATAAAAAGGCTACTTTAATAATAATAACATAAATAGGTAGGGGGCGCTTAATCCTCGTCGAATGGATTAACAATATAATATGTATGTCACCGGGCGCATCCTAGACATTCAACCCTAGAAAACCCCGCAGTACCTAAACAGTACTTAAACAATCCCTTTTCAATTATTCTCACTCATGTTGTAGACATCCGTTTAGTCCGGACACCGGACGGATCCTGAGCTTCATCATTCATTTAAATAAGTCATGCGGCGAAAGACTAAAGTTTGACTTTAAGGCTTTCTACGATCCTATACTTTCTAGGATTTGAAGTTTGCCACAGGATGATAATAACAGATATCAGTAGTGCAGTCCGTTCTGAGATGGTTCGGAGCGTCGGAAAATAAAAGGTATTTTAGTATAAATACGAATTATATGTAGACTTTTCATGAAAAAGAATAAGGTAAATATTTATTGTTTTCAGAAATATTGTGTAAATAAGTACATTAATTAAATATTGTTTTGTCTGTACTATTAATGGTAATATTCAATGGTATAACTGGTCCGAAGCCGTATTTATAGTTTCCGACAATATGTATATAGTCCAAATATATTTTAACAAAATACATCAGAACCAAACGAATGAAATATATCAGAACATCTTGTAATGCTCCTATGATGTCTGGACCGAAACTTGGCTCAATTCGAGTATTTCTACTAATGAACTTATCGTTTCGAGGTATACTGTCGCTCATCATCAGAAAGTTTTAAAAAGGACGGAGGAAGCGTGTTAATCGCTGTTCTGAACAGTATTCAGTCATGTCGGATTTTTAATTGGGAAACTGGGTGTGAATTCTTGTGGATAGCATAGTGATCGACACCATAATAAAAAAGATACCAACTAAGCTTGCTATATGCGGGATTTACATACCTCCTCAGTCCAAAATAGCGACTTACACATTGTTTATTGATAACGCCCATAACATTCTCAGTCAGGTTGATATTGTGGTTGTCTTTGGTGACTTTAACCTGAGCAATATCCAATGGAAGGAGGCACCACATCATACTTATACAAATCCAGAGAGCTATGTTAACAGTGTTGAATGTGCTTTGGTTGATTTTATAAACGTGAACCATCTCTATCAATATAATAATATTGTAAATGTTAACAATAAGATTTTAGATTTGGTATTAAGTAACGTGCCTAATGTATATGTTGCTCAACTTGATCCTTATCACCCCAGTATTGTATATTGCATCGCAAATGTTGACTCGCCCAAACTATCTAATAAATATATCCAAATTTGTAACTATTTTAAGGCAGACCATGACGCAATTTTGAGTGGTTTACGGAACATGGGCTGGTCTCTAAAATACGCCCTATATTTTTTAAAACAGGGGCAGGCGGATTAGCTGTCCCGTTAACTGCCATATTTAACCGTTCTCTATCAGATGACGTATTTCTTGTTCATTGGAAGAAAGCCAATATCGTACCTGTTTTCAAAAAAGGCGACTAATCAGATATAAAAAAATTATAGACACATAGCCATTCTTTCGTGTTTGTAAACATTAATGAATCCCTCGTATATCCCATAGTAAATTGCTATCTTGACAAAAATATTACTTCTCATCAACATGGATTTAGAAAGGGTCACTCTGTGCAGACTAATCTAGTAAGTCTCGTCTCTAGTCTAGAAAATATTGATCATCAAATTGACGCAGTGTATATTGATTTCAGCAGTGCATTTGACAAAGTTAGCCACGATCTTCTGCTGCACAAACTCGAATTTAGTAAGTATAAAGCTTTAGTCCTCCTATTTTGCTATGATGCATTTTCTGAATTTTCTTGTTAAAATTTTTATGGCTTTGTATCTTTGTTTATTTTTGAAATGACTAAGTATATACAATGATGTGAACACCTGTAACTGGCATAATTATATATAAGGCCAATGTTTTTATTCTATAATGTAATGTAATATTGATATGTATGCTGTTGGTATTCCTACTTAAATAAAATAAAATATTTTAAGACAAAATCAAAACCACAATCTTCTGATAGTAGGTAGGACCTATATTAGTCAGCGTGCAATATAGATTGAATTTTATGAAAGAGAATGTTTTAATTCAGAATCAAAGGTGGATAGTCTATCGATTACATTATATGCGCAATCAATCCCAATGGAATCCATTCTACCAGTCAACCTTGCCCGCTCGTATTGAATGTTAAACGAGGGTCATTCGCCTTATCAATCAAATGGTCTTTAAGATTTTAAAATGTGCATATTAATGGGGTCGGTATAATAATTGTATTATAGTTTTGGCATCATGCCACACGTATATTTTCCTGGGTTCGTAAGAATGACTAATCTTAATTATTTACTTGATTTTGTTTATGCAAGACAATGACATGACAGTAAATGGTTACGGATATGGTAATGTATGGCCCCTATAGAGTATAGGCATATTTAGCATCGCACTCGACTTCCGAGACATTACTTATTAGGTCGCCTGACTGATATCTCGCTCAAACTACATTGCCCACTGACGACGTACAGAATCACAACAATGTTCGCACACTGCTTAGCGGCGGAATATTTGACAATGCAGTGGTACCTAAGGCTGAGGCCCCATTAGTGCGTTGCGTTGCGTCGCGTCGTCGCAACGGATCAACGTATTGTACGCCACACCTGCGTTACTTCGACGCACGACATCGCAACGCAAGAGGGCGACGGGTACTTACCCCCCAAGCAGTGGAACACTGTCCATCGTCGCACCGGAGCTCTGACAGCGCAGCGCATCACCCTCCCTCCCGCTTCGGCTGAGGCCCAAGCGTTAGTGCGTTGCGTTGCGATGCGTCGCGTCGAGTAAAAAAATATATGTAAAACGTCGCAACGCTGAGACGTTTTACATATATTTTTTACGATATGCCACATTAATGCGTTGCGTCGTCGCACGTGACAATTCATCAGAACGACGACAAGAGAGGAAGCGGGAGGGAGGGTGATGCGCTGCGCTGTCGGAGCTCCTGTGCGACGACGGACGGTGTTCCACTGCTTGAGGGGTAAACTAAGTATACGTCGCCCTCTTGCGTTACGATGTCGTGCGTCGATGAAATGCAGATGGGGCATACAATGCGTTGATCCGTTGCGACGACGCGACGCAACGCGACGCAACGCGACGCAACGCAACGCAACGCAACGCAACGCAACCCACTAATGGGGCCTCAGCCTATTGGAGCCTCAGCCTAACTGAACGTCACGTGCACATAGGCACGTAGTGAAAATTCACATTGGACGATAAACAAGTGCACAATCAGTCAAAGGTTATATACACAATTTTTTTTTTGATTAACTTATCACGCAGACAAAATTTTCATCAAAAACTTGTTACACATATAATAAGTCAGTAAAAACGTGTATACGACAAATAATATTGTTAGTGAAAATATGTCTAATTTCTTGGACAAAATGACAGAATGAAAAGTTTTATGATATTTTAAATATTTTCTATGTACTGTAAAATTTTATTTATAAAAAGTGATGACAGTTGTTGTTACATTGTCCGTCGCACACCTTGCTATAATATATATTAATATACCGTATTATTACATATTATCACATATTTACTGGCTGGCCACAAAGGCCATCCCCGCGCCACACAGCATGATCTTTATTGACTTATGCTTTTTATTGATACTTAACTGCACAATTGCCACACAAGCTGTTTGCATTTAACGAGACAATTAACTCAGTTGAATTGTGAGACTATTAGTTTCCTATCATGTTTCTTGTGACACTAACGAGTTACTTTGGGAATGAATGCATAGATTTGTTTACGCCAACAGAGTTCATAACCTTTCTGCGTCACGAGCCGCCGCGAAGTTTATGGGCATGCCTCTGGAAGACATTCTGCAAGTCTCATACCACAAAAGAGGAACGGTTTGACACTAGGCGAATAACGGCTAGGTTCTTGGATTAGTACCCAGTTCGTTACCGAGGCCGAACGCTACACACATCAAGGCGGCTGGTAAAAGTGCTACAACTAATGTACAAACGTACCTACAGCTATGGTTAACCATGAAAATTGTCCTAGATCAAAAAAAGTATTTTAGTATAATCTGTGTCCCAGAGCATAAAATCCTTCAGCACTTCGGTGGTTGATTAATAAATTATGTTTGAACGTTTTCCAAGTCTAACCAAACACAAAAGCTACAAGCCTCATTACGTGTGATCCTTTACCGGTCAACTTTAATAACAATACTTAATCCAAGATATTCAGATTTCGGTTCATTTGTTAACTTCTTTGGTGTTTTCTAAAAAAATAATCAAATAATAGCTAAATATAAGATTGTAGAGCAAGATCAGTTACTTATTTCAATCGCTAATTGACTATTACATTAATTATTCCGGTACCTACGCCTAGGACCATCGAATGAAATAGGTTGTCTATAGGGCCCGCGTTATACTATTTCGCTAGATCCCTGCTGATAGTTTTCATTGACCTTGACTTCTCATGATATCGGTCTCACAAGTGTGGCCGAAGGTTCCAACGTAATGCAACCTGGCTATCGGTATGGGTGCGGGCGGCGTGCGCGAAAACTACACTCGCGTAAGTCATGATAGGGCGAATGCTAGCTTTGTATAATGTCAACTTATTTCTAAGCGACATTTTACTTCGCTTGCAGAGAAGGGGATACAGGCGACCTAATACGAAAGCCGCTCGATTGCGGATGGACCTAATGTGCGGGCCGAAAGTCATGGCGGAGTCCAAGGTGACTCCGAGGTACTTAACCTTCCCAGTTCAGGGGATAGGGCGATTGAATAGGGATATTGGGGCCAGTCGTCTGTTGGGCCGAAGGCTCCGCGCGGAGAACATATTGGCGGGTCCCCGGGAGAAGACCACCGCGGCACTCTTCTCCGGGTTCACCTCTATGCGCCACGTACGGAACCATTGACCCAGGGCGTCGACTGCGGCTTGAAGAGCACGCGTTAAATAGGACATGTTCCTATGGGAATAATAGAGAGCGGCGTCATCCGCGTAAAAGGCGAGTTGGACTCTGCTCGAACGAGGAATGTCGTTCGTGAACAGGCTGAACAAGAGGGGAGAGAGCACGGAGCCCTGAGGGACTCCGGCCTGTATAGGATGGGGCGAAGAAAACGTACCTTCGACCCGGTATCGAAAGGTACGATTCGAGAGAAAGTCTCGTATGATGAGTACGAGCCTATCGGGGACTCCTAACTGGAAGAGCTTGTCTATATCAAGCAGTTGTGCCAGAACCATCAGGCGAACGTCTTACTTATCTCATTATTAATTTATCTTAATTCTAACGAATTTAAAATTATAATTAAATCATAAATATGGATTGTCAAAAGATATTACCAAATTATTATAGTTTCTTTAAAATATACCTGAATATTTTTTTTAAGTCATAAATTAGATTTTTTGTGAGCACCTTTTGCCTACCGGTCAGGAGAATTCTCTATGACTGTTCATCGCTTTAATACAAATCGAGCATGGACAGCGAGACCATTCTCGGCCATAAATGGTATTTTTCAACAGCCCGGTTCACAACTTTCGACTAATACGAATCGAAGTACTTTACAACTACTTGCATCATCTCAAAATAATCCAGTGAGAACTTATATCATTACCAAGTTTACCAACATGTATAATACCTATACATTCTTCTCTACTTGCATACGTAGAAAAACATGTCTTAGGTCATTACTTGATAATTATGCTGATTGATAGCAAGGTTTTGAATTATATATTAAAGTTCATCCTATATTAAGCTCAAATGACAAAATCAATCATGATATTCACCGGTAAATAGGTAAATTGAAATAAATTGTATGACACTCTAACATTGCTGTATAAAATAAAAAGCAATGGTGTATAAACAAATGATAACAAAGAAGAGGAAATGTTAGCCAGCGGTAGGTGACGGACGCAAATAAAACGAGACATATTAATTACATATCTTCTTTGGTGACCCTAATTGAAGGCAATTTGACAAATTGTCACGATCATTACATTAACACCTAGCTCCATCACGGTACAAGATGATTTGTGTTACAACCAGATAGGTGTTCGTATTACAACTAACCATTTAAACGATCGACTAGACGGCTAATAGCAGAGACGGTAATTGCATAGGTAGTGCGTAAACTTACGATTAACGTCAAATAACTAAATTATTAACAAAAATCATGAATTAATAAAGCAGACATAATCTAGACTTCTAGGTCATATGGCAACTGGTTCGAGTTATCACAATGTCGGCGCATTCCATAGCTGGGTGTCGATCATAATAACATTATCAATGTGTGAGAAATATGCATGCATGTGATAACATTATTAAGTACCTAAGTATGAGTTTTTGACGAGAGAGCCTACACGTATGACGCAAATAATAAGTTAGTTAATCGCCGGGCTCATTCTGAACAATCAGCATTAGGAGACCTTGCTGATTGACCAAACATATTATGATATTATGAACAAATATTTTATAGTAGTTAGTAATCATGTCGACACGAAAAGAAATAGAACATTAAAACTCGAACCCTGCAGCAGATACTATTTTTAAACCCTGACTAAAAACGACGTATGTTATAAGTTTGACTTGTCTGCTTGTCTGTATGTCTGTGACATCGTAGCTCTCTTACGAGTGGGCGAATCAAATTTTTTTTTCGAAAATTGTTTTAATCAAGATGGTTCGTAGGTATGTTTAATGATAATCGGTTCAGTCATCACATCGGTATATAGAACATCAGTTCTTTATGTAATCGATGTAGGGATATTAGGTATACAAAAAACATGTTTTACTACGACTATTAGATCGAAAAACGTAGAAAATAGTACACTATGTAAATCTAATAATAATAAAGAACACGGCAACCTTCACCAGGGTCTGATGATTGGGTGGTCAAAGGAAATTTAAAAATAGCACAATTTTCTTTTCTAATCGCCATAGTGTTTTACTCTTAGCTTTTAGGATCAGTGAACTGCATTAATGCTGCATCTCGATACTTAGTCGTCGCTGTATGGAAAAAAATGCGAAAAGCTACTAAATTGCTGATCGCCAAAAGTATCTTATCTGCAATAGCAGATATCTAGTTAAATAATATTATAAACGGAAATACTAAGCTCGTGAAACCTGTTAAAGTAAGGTGTGCAAATGCAGACAGTGAGTTGTACCGACGGGCTGATCTATCATGCCCCCGTTTCAAAATAAACGCCAGGTCACAACCACGCCAAAACATTTTAAAGTGGTGTATGAACGACAAACAATTCATTGTATAATTAGTGATTGATAGAATTGAGTCACTGTTAGTATGACTGAATAATTTACTACCACTCGACAGCACATCAATTTCTGTACTACATAGTAAACATTATACGCATAAGGGAAAAAGAACAGCGTCATGAAAGTATAGGATGTTAATCAGAGCGTCAAACATTAACTATGAGACAAAACCACATTAATATGATAAACCGGTCACTCCGGGTTACCTCTAAAAGAGAGAGAAAGAGAATTATATATAAACGATGGTGCCACGATCAAGTAACATGCTGTCTCGAATATGGCAAAAGGGAGAAGGGAGGAAGTTTCTTAACGGGAGTGCTGTCCGTCAGTCTTGCCTGTCGGATAACATAGCGGCTGAATGATTTGTTACCTTTTGCCTCACTTTTTCCACAAGTTGACTTACGAGACATGTTTATGAGAAGATCGTACCTAAAGCATGGAAGAAAGCGGTAAGATAATTATTATGTTCACATCATCTTACATAATCATCAAATAATAATATATTGGCAAGTATAAAAGTATACTAACCTTCTTTCAAAATGGCGTCGAATATCTGATAAGTTGCACCGCAATCATCAAGCAGAGGTCTCCTTAGCACTTTGTGCATGTAGTCTCCGTCGAGAGATTTAGAACGCGACCGAAACTCATCACTGTCCATAGCACGAGGTTCGTCATTACTGGCGGTCGGAATAGCGCAAGAACCACGACGACCTTCTCCAGTCTCGTGTCGCCAATGTCCTACTTTTTTGCTAAACGTTCGAATCAACTCTTGAATTGAGTGGTGCTTATGTCGATGCCCGCCGCCACTTGACCCTGACCCTCGCCTTTCGTTCACTTGTTGATCTTTTGCGCTACTACTCGCACACTCTGACAGTTTCTGCGCAAAACTCTTATTATCAAAACGGTTCCTGTGACTCAATTTAGTATTGGAGATTTCCCCGTAGCGGTCGCATTTGCTATATTCGTTTTCTTGAATATCATCCATAGCATCATTGTACAAAGGAGAAATAAAATTTCGGTAATCATGGCGTGAACCGTGGTACGTGTTGACGCTTATTTGATAGCGGTCGCAGTCACTTCGTTGTCGCCTGTAGTCCGGTTGGTGGGTGTAATAGTAATTCTGGGTGGGGGACCCTTTCCCCTCCATAACGTCGCGAAAGTAGCTAGCGAAATTAGGATAACGATCGCGGGGGCTCGTTGCGAACTCGTAGGGACTACCTGGCGTCCCTCGGAGACTCCGCTGAGTATAAGAGCCTCTTTGGTTGATAGGTATAGCCCTTGGATTGCTGTCATTGTTCGAAGTACTGCGTGAATCGGTAGAACTTAATGAAGAGTGCCAGCTGTCGCCGCTATCATCCAGTGGGGGAGTTATGTCGCGGTGATGGTGTTTTTGAAAGAAATTCGTTAATCCGTGCATTTTATGGTCCACAAATATACACTAAGTTTTTTGCTAGGTATCTACATCTCCGTGCAATATTGATCGGATCTCGAGTAGCTTGGTTAAACACCTTTTCAAAAGTTATAAAACATTAACTGTTGTGCGTTGCAATATTGTGATTAAAAGTGCCAATATACCTACATATTAAACAAATACCATCCTAAGTTATTTTGTTTTCGTAGGATACCAGAATCAGATTTCAACCCAATTATTACAAGATTAACACGTTTGTAACCTATTTTGCTCAAGGACACAATGTTGTAACCTAAATACTTACTTACACTGCAACGTGTCAGCTAAGTTGTAAAAAAGCCACCCCACCGGCCAGGTGTACATCGCTAATAATGCATTATGGCGTACAGCATTGAATACTGGTCCGCAAATAAAGTATATCGTGTCAGAACAGGTTTTAGCCTTTCAATGTCCCGGGAGCCTGTACAGGACAGTGCGTTCATGAAGCATAGAGGAAACAGCACGGCCTGGGGGACGAGGCATACAATGACGTCTCGTAGGACGCATGCGTGTTTAAAGGGTCACCTTCAGGACGTGGAAAAAAAATAGGTACCTACTTTGACTACAATCATGGCAAATGAATGCAACTAACGTTATTTTAATGTTAAGATTGTATTGTACGATTCAGCTTACTAGAACGTTATATCATGGCAGACAAATAATAGGTACAGCTGAACAAGGTTATTTTTTCCAGAAGGGGGCCTATTTTTTCGAGAGCAGGTACATACCTACTCTCGAAAAAATAGGCCCAAAGAAATAGACATACGTACATACTTACAAACAAACATTTGTTTGTAAGTATGTACGTATGTCTATTTCTTTGGCACGGCCTACAGCCTAAACGGCTCGATGGATTTTGACTTATAATATGTCGTTAGATTCGTCTTAGTTATGGGAGTGGCACAGGCGATATTTTTAAAAAAGAATTGCATCCGCCAGCCGCCGGGTGATTTTATTGTCATTTTTTATCATAAGCCAAAAACTACATGACAATCCAAAATAAAAATCTGTTTTGAGATGTGCAAATGAAGCCCTTTCATATGATACCCCACTCAATATAGTAGTCTCACTTTGAAATTTTTATGACCCATTACGAGTTAAAAAAAAAAAGATATACTTTTTTTCATTTGCGATGAGGTTGGTTAAGTAAGATCTAAAACTATTCCAAGTTTCAAATCGAAAGCGTCAATGGTTTCTGAAATATATAGGTGTGACAAACAGACGAATAGACGAAGTCTCACCATAAGGCTTCCTTTTTCACCTTTTAGGTACGGAACCCTAAAAACAGGAACAGTTCCATTGCGCTGCCGTCTTTTGAGACGGGTATCTTACCAGCTTGTGCTCTTCACACCGGGATCTGGCATTGTTTACAAATTGAGCTGGGCTGCATTGCGCAAAAAGTTAAGACAAAACGGATATTAATTGGGAATTAAGAGAATAAATCTAATGTTTAAAAAGTAATCAAATCATACTGCGCAATAATAATAAGGCGTTTGTGTAATAGAAAACCTGCATTAGAGGTGACAGGTGCTGTAACTTAATATGCCAATGTAATATGCAATATTCAAAAATGTAATCGGCAACGGCATTTTTAACCGGCTTCTTTTTTACATTTATGATTATAAGCCAAACACTACTATAAACCAAACTCTGCTTGTGGCGCATTGTATTAGTAGGAAATTATTAAAATAATAAACATAAAAATAAATTTAAGAAAGTAAAACCCAACTGCTGGTTTTAGTTTATAACCTTAATTTGGACTTTATTTTATTTATTTACTAAATAAATAAATAAATAAAATAAATGTAAACAGGTATTGTATTTTAGCCTGCTTTAAAGTTATGTCTAATACAGGATGTCTGTAGTTTCAACTTTGTGCCCACAAATGTGCCTTGTGTCCCGTTAACCAGCCTTAAAATTATTATGATAGGTCGATTTTAACTTAATTTACCTAGTTCAATATACTTAGTTGAATTTCAGGCAACGCGGAATCACTTAATGCCTTATTATATTAACACGTTATGCCTTGCGATCCGAGGCTTCAGAAATAAGATATATGTTATTATTTTAAACGTAAATTAGGTAAATTGAATTTAAGACGACACAAGCCATAGTACGATTGCTTATCGGGGACTTATATATTTATTTTATAATTAACTAGCAATTCTCTGCGGCTACGCCCGCAATTTTTTTTGTCATACAAAATTTACCAAGCCCTAGCGCACCCCTAATGGATGTTTTTAAAAATTCGTAAAGCACGTATTTATTTGAAATCAAAGTACTTTTACGGATTTTATCGCGCGATACGGATTACGGATTTTTAATCGCGATAAAATCCGTAAAAGTAGTTTGATTTCAATGTGTAATATTCGCGTAAGTAAAAGACAACATTACGTATTTATTTATTTCATCATCATCATCATCAGCCGGAAGACGTCCACTGCTGAACATAGGCCTCCCCCTTAGAACGCCACAATGAACTTTTATTTATTTAGTAACCCAGAATCTTTTTAGTAACCCATTAAATAAAAAGTTTCATACAAAGGAAAATACCCCATTTACCCCCTTTAGGAGTGGAATTTTCTAATCTAAATAACGGATTCTGTTTAATCTAAATAACAAATGCAATTCGAACCCCGCCCCAAAATGGTAATGAATGTACGTGTGTATTTATATTATTTTCTGTCACATAGACAGCGGTACAAATTACGCATTAAAAATATAACGACTTGTTTAGGTTTTCATTATTCAGTATTATAAAACTACAAACCTTCAAGAAATTTAATACACACATCAAAAGTGTCTAGGGATCAAGCATTTTTAAGCGGATTTCTTGAGATTGAGATGTGGCTTTGTAATAAATTTATGATTTTATAAATTTATATGGATCCTTTTTGGTGCATTTCATAATTTGAATCAGGAACTGTGAATCAAATTCGAGTAAAAGATGAAAATCAGCTGTCAATATTTTCCCTATAAAAACATACAACGCATTGAAGACATTATTAGTGCTACTGTTTCCCTACTACTGATTAAAACCAACGTTATTATGGAGCGGCGACGTCATTTAAGCAGAGAAGAAATGCTCAGAGCCGTGGGAATGATAGAAGCTGGTTCCCGGCAACGTACTGTGGCTTTAGCTCTGAATACAAGTCAGAGTGTTATCAGTCGACTTTGGACACGTTACCGAAGCACTGGTACCGTGGCTGAGCGCCATGGAGGACGGTATCGCTGCACCACACGGAGACAAGACCGATATATTCAAATCTTAACTCGAAGAGCTCCAACAATAACTGCCATGATGTTAACCGTGAGGCTTCATCACTCTTCAGGGAACTTAATTAGCGACCAAACAGTCAGAAACCGCTTGCATGAAGTGAACCTTCATTCCCGAAGACCGCTACGGGTACCACCTATAGCAATGCACAATCGTAGGATTCGATATCAATGGGCTCTTTAACACAGAAATTGGGCAGAAGAACAATGGCGTTTCGTGTGCTTTTCTGATGAGTCTCGTTTTGGATACAAGACGTATACGACACTGGAGAACCCCTGGACGCCAACAGTGATTAAAATCCTGCCAGGAAGTCCATCCTTATAGTGGTGGAACCATCATGGTATGGGCGGGTATTTGGATCGGCGGAAGAACTGAGTTGATTTGGATCAGAGGCAACCTCAACGCTCAAATTTATGCTGAGACGATTGTATCAGACGTCATCGTTCCTCTACAAGTGCAAATCGGTCCCTTATTTCAGTTAATGCATGATAATGCACGACCGCACACCGCAAGAGTTGTAAGACAGACTCTCGCCGCAGCTAACATCAATGTCCTGCCCTGGCCTGCTCAGTCGCCAGACTTGAACCCGATTGAGCATGCATGGGATATGCTACAGAGAAGAGCTCTGCCGAATATGGAGGGTATCCAGTCGCAAGAAGACCTTTTTTTGTTGTTGCAACGAACATGGGCGGCCATTCCACAGCGTGATTTGGATGAACTCATTTTGAGTATGCCAAACCGATGTTCTTGTGTTGTTAGTGTTCGCGGTAGAAACACGGATTATTAATTGTTTAAGTTACCCAATAAAATTTTAAAGAAAACTGTTATTTCAGTCTTTTTTTCGAACTTTTGTGTTAGTGGTTCAAATGTCAAAAATCCCTTTATTAGGAAAATGGCAAATTTCTTTATTAATGCAAAGGTGACTTGGTTTATCGTTACTGTGACAAACGAAAACACTTTATTTGATGAATCCTTAAAGAAAATTTTAATTAATATCAATCAGGAGAAAAGTTATTGCAAAAATATATGTTGATCCCTAGACACTTTTGATGTGTGTAGTTTTAACAAACCTTACGCATTTTGCTATCTTCGAAATATATACTCTTCATACCTACATCATATCAGAAGTAGGTCGATGACGATCACGTGCCGAAATAAGAGAATTACCTATCTTTTGATATTAGCCGTACTTGTGCTAAGACAAACTTTGTCAATCTTCGACAGATAAGGTGATAAGTTCCTGTCCTTTAACTGTCCTTTAATATTAAAACGTATACCCTGTTTTTCTTTACAAGATCAAAATCGGAATTATAAATTATGAACACAGGACTTCACAGGAGCGATGGCTGACAGGTGGAGGCCAGTCCGAGACTATTGGTAGGGTTCAATATGTGATAATTAACAACTAATGACAACTATACATACATATGTGTAGCAACCAAAAAGAGTTTTGACACAACAAAGTGTGTAACATGTTAACAATTACCGTAGCTTGATAATTTTAATATCGTTATGAAATCTCATGCCACAAGTTGGCTAATAACATAGCCGTGCATTTTAACAAAGAAGAAAAATGCATTATCAAGCATTGAAGTTACAATATTGACTATAAAGATGTACCTACTGTATGAGATTAGACTCTACATGAAGTCTGTCAAAAACCGTGTCTTTGGTCAGCAACATGAAGTACCATTAAGGAATGTAATACCGTAGGTCATCATCATCATCATCATCATCAGCCGGTCCACTGCTGAACATAGGCCTCCCCCTTAGAACGCCACAATGAACGACAATTGGCTATTTGCATCCACCGGTTACCTGCGACGCGCACAATGTCGTCTGTCCACCTAGTGGGAGGCCTGCCTACGCTGCGTCTTCCGGTTCGTGGTCGCCACTCGAGAACCTTTCTTCCCCAACGGTTATCGGTTCTTCGAGCGATGTGGCCTGCCCATTGCCACTTCAACTTGCAGATTCTGAGAGCTATGTCGGTGACCTTGGTTCTTCGGCGAATCTCCACATTTCGGATTCTGTCGCGCAAAGAAACTCCGAGCATAGCTCTCTCCATGGCTCGTTGTGTGACTCTGAACTTCTCTAAAAGGCCAACAGTTAGGGACCACGTCTCAGTACCATATGTCATCACTGGCAACACACACTGGTTAAAAACCTTCGTCTTTAGGCACTGCGGTATTTTGGACGAGAAGATTTCGCGTAGTTTCCCGAACGCTGCCCATCCGAGTTGGATTCTTCGGGCGACCTCTTTGTCGAAGTTGGACCGACCTACCTGCCCCCCTAGACAATGTAACATTCTACAATCGCTATCGCTAATAGATAGTATAAAAATGTATGAGAATGACATAAGTCATCGAAAAATCACGTGACATATTGTAGGGAATTGACACCGTTAGCGAATGAAGAAATAGATTCGCTATGAAGCGATTGCATCTTGTCTAGGCCCTCTGGATAGTTTGTCCTAGGTATATATAGTGGTCAACAACTTCGAGTGTATCGTTCCCAACAATTACCGGTACGGGTGCAACATGGACATTAGACATGATCTTCGTCTTGTCCATGTTCATTTTAAGACCCACCTGTTGGGAAACGCTACTGAGGTCGCTGAGCATCGTATTGAGGTCCTCCAGCGACTCTGCCATAATGACTATATCATCAGCAAAACGAAGGTGAGTGATGTATTCGCCATTGATATTGATGCCGAATCCGTTCCAGTCCAAGAGCTTGAAAACGTCCTCCAATGCGTTTGTGAACAGTTTCGGAGAAATAACGTCTCCCTGTCTCACACCACGCTGCAATGGGATTGGTTTCGTGCTCTCGTCCTGTAGTCGGATCGACATGGTGGCGTTGTTGTACAAACACTTCAACACTTCGATGTACCTATAGTCAATGTGGCACCGCTGGAGAGATTGCAATACTGCCCAGGTCTCGATTGAATCAAAGGCTTTCTCGTAGTCCACAAACGCTAGACATAATGGCCGATTATACTCCTCGGTCTTCTGTATAATCTGGCGGAGCGTATGTATGTGGTCTACGGTGCTAAAGCCTTTTCGGAACCCGGCTTGTTCGGGAGGCTGGAAGTCATCAAACCTGCGTTCGAGACGGTTCGTAATGACTCTCGAAAACAGCTTGTATACATGGCTCAGGAGTGAGATGGGTCTATAATTCTTCAATAAAGTGTTATCACCTTTTTTGAAGAAAAGAACCACCACACTCCTGTGCCATGCTCCTGGCGTAGTACCCTCGAGTAAGACGGAATTAAATAACTTCTGGAGGACTAAAAGTACCGGTTTTCCACCCGCTCTCAGAAGTTCTGTTGTGATTCCGTCTTCACCCGGCGCCTTGTTGTTCTTAAGCTGTTTGAGAGCCATTCTAATCTCGTACAGGCTGATGTCTGGGATGTCTTCAGTGTAATGTCGGGTTAGTTTGGCTCTGGTGTCCTGAGCTGTTCTGGAAATGGGATCCCGTGTTGAGGTGTATAACTGTCCGTAAAATATCTCAAGCTCTCTCAATATCTCCGGTTTCGATGAGATGACACTGCCGTCATCGATCTTCAGCTTTGTCATTTGGCTACGCCCAATAGACGAATTCTTTGCGAACACTTTAGAGCCTTGGTTCCGCTCAATTGCGTCCTTAATACATGCTGTATTATAGGAACGCAAGTCGTGTCGCACGGATTTCGAGATTCGTCTATTGAGTTTGGCATAACCCGACATATCAGCTGAAGATTGCAGTCTCATCTCAGTCCGGTTTTCCATTAGCTTAATGGTTGTATTGGAGAGCTTTTGAGGCTTTGTACGGCGTGGGGTCTTAAAGAACTTGGACCCCACTGCGTGGACAGTTTGCACCAACCCATTGTTTATCTCGTCCGCAGTTTCGCATTCGGCGAGGCACTGGAAGCGATGATGCAGTTCGAGTTGAAAGTCTTCGGGGTTTCGGATTTGGGCGGTTCCCGGACGGAGCGTGGACTTCATCAGACGGGACCTCTCAAGCTTGACGTTGATATTCAATGTGCCTCTAACAATGCGGTGATCGCTACCGGTTTTCACCCTGCCGATCACGGAGACATCATCGAATATATGCTTCTTGGTCGTCATGATGAAGTCAATCTCATTTTTGGTTGAACCATCGGGGCTTATCCACGTCCACTTCCTGGATGGTCGCTTCTTGAAGAAGGAGTTCATCGCAAAGAGTCCCTCCTTCTCCATGAAGTCGACCAGCCAGTTTGGTTCCGCTGCCCGTACCCATATGACCCCACTCTCAACTCATCGCCATTCCGTGTGCCAACCTTCGCGTTGAAGTCCCCCATAACAACGGTGAAGTGTGTTTTGGAGGTATGTATGGCTTCTGCTATCTCCTCATACATAGCCTCTACTTCATCGTCAGGGTGTGCCGTATACCGTAGGTACCTATACTTTATTACTGAATAGGTTTTTTTTACAGTATTTTAAACATGCCAGGCTCCACCTGATGGTAAGTGGCGATGCAGGCGTGGTTTGAAGAACGCTAGTTTATTAACAACATAAGAAAAAAAAAATAACAGGGGTAAGCAGAAAAAGGGATGAACCATGATCGAACGAGCGAGCACAACAAAAGAAAAAGAAATTCGTTATAGATCCACGTTCGTCTGGCTAGTTCGTCTGCAGTTTTTATGGTAACAAGCATTATTTTACGGAAAATAAATCATATCCAAAGTATACCTACGTAGGTATATTAGTGCGTAGTAGCAAAGGACTTGCTAAGCACGCCGCCGTGAAGTTCCGGTTCCAACCCTATCCTAGCCATGGCAATACCAATGTGATTTATATTGTGTGTGTACTGTTTCGCTAAATGGAGCAGGCCCTCTAGACAATGTAACATTCTAAAAGCGTTAACGCGAATAGAAAGTATAAAAATGTATGAGGATGACATAAGACATAGAAAAATCACGTGGCAAATTATAGGGAATTAACACCATTAGCGAATGAAGAAATAGAATCGCTATGAAGCGTCTAGGCCCTGTGGTAAGCATCGTGAAGAAACCAAAGCATGGCCATGAATAATTTAAAAGGGGTCACCAATCCGCACTTGGCCCGCGTGATGGATTATGGCTTAAACCCTGCCATCTCTCATGTAGAAGAGGGGGAAGACCCTTGCCCAGCATAGCGTTATTATGTGTATTATTTACGAATAGGACCGTTCATGTTCAGAACGTCATAAAGTCGGAAAAATTCGCAACGGTCGAGAGTATCGAAGAAATTATATAAGATGTAATAGATAACTATACAAAGTAACAACCGCAGAGCCGGGCTGAATTATTTAAATTGAATTGCGCAAAAAGTAAGACTAAACGATTATTAATGGCAATGAAGATAAAAAATATAATGTTTAAAAAGTAATTACTTAAATCATATTGCACAATAATAATGTGTTTGTGTAATAGAAAACCTGCATTTGAGGTGCTGTAACTTAATACCCATGTCCATGTAATAATGCATTATTCAAAAATGTTTGATTTATTGATTCTCTTTCTCTTTCTACGTGGTTCCCCACGAAAAACTGGTTCATAGAAGGTGCCAACCTTTTGAAAAGTTTACCCCCAAACTCAAGTTAGAATAGGTAGCTTGCCCTAAAAACCCGTAAAAATATTTTCATTGGAATTAATGCTGAAACTATTGAATCTCTGCGACATTTGAACCGATAGTCTATTCCGAAATTTATTTTGAATATGCGTTTAATAGGTATTAATTTAATAGGTTTTTATAAGTAGGTTACTTACAAAAAAGGACACGTTTCAAAGGGGGTCACCCCTAATTTACAGTGCCTACCCAAAGCGAATCAATCAAATATCTACTTATGAGATTTTTAATTACCTGATTTTATAGGTGATAAGATAAATATATTTAAAATATTCAGAATACCCCTTAGAAATACTTCTTAGAAAAACCGGGGTTTCCAACTCGATGGCTTTCCCTCTAGATTTATGGGAAAAATTGTCTGTAGCAATTTTTCCCATAAATCTAGAGGGAAAGCCATCGAGTTGGAAACCCCGCTCCGTAGTGAAGCCAAAAGTACTACCACAAATGTTTATAAGTTTAATACGCGGCTTCACTCGCACCTTGTACTCTTCGCGTTACTTTCTTAGAACAAACAATACATAGTTTCTTGTCTTGTGCACAAGAACCATATTATGTTTTGGTATAAGTAACCTCTAACTTAATCACTATAGTAACACCATGCTAAACTGCATTAAATTACACCCAGTAGCTTTCAATCTTAAACTTAAAAATTTACAAAATATTGGTCTCTATCCTGCACACTCGTGAAATTTTCAGAAATAAAATTTCTAAAATCTGGGTCAGAATATTAGCTTATGTATCTATCTACAGACTTGGCCCACTTACAGTTTTATTGCTTTTTTTCATGGTAATATTAAACTAATTAGTCAAAGTTAAAAAAATACAAGGTGTCTTAGGATAGGGATCACACTTTCATATGAAGTGTCTCCTGGTCCTTGTGGATCTGTGTGAATGTTTTGTCTACATACAACGCGTGTCGCAATGCACCAGCTAGACTGCCTAGCCGTACGTGCACAATCACCATGTGCCACAACAGAGCAACGTAAACATACCACCGCGGCTACGCCGAGATCTGATCAAGGATCAATAGGAACCGCATTGTATCACTTCATACTCATATGTTTAACACAACGCAACGTGCCGGCAATGTGCAACGTAAATTCAGTCCACAGTTCATTGTATCTTATTACTATAGTGTTGATCACGCGCGACACGTCACTCAGTCGCGACAGTCGTGGGAGCACTAAGTTAGTGGAGTAAGCAAGCAGAGCGGGAACGAGAGGGCATTAGACAAGCGGAGCCGGGCCGCAGCGGTAGCGGACGTGTGCTGAGGACGCGGGCAGCGAGCCCCGTTTCACGTCACTTTTCCTTATAGCCGAATAGCACGGTATGTATCCGCCTAGTCTGATATAATACGCGATTGCCTTCGCGACGCCGCCAACCACCGTCTCCGCGCCGGTCCCCACCGACCTTGGCGTGTGTCCGCTACGCCGCGCTTTGCTGATGTCACTACTGGGCCCTATGTTTATTTATTTCAGATACCTTTGTTTTTATCAAAACTTTAATCTTTGATTCGCAGTTTTTAGAATTCAATAAAGGAAAAAATTAATTAAGGAAATAAATATTCCTTTCGATATTCTTTACTTATAAAGTTATAACTAATGAGATGATCCGTAACCCACCAAGCCTAAAGTCGCCGTGGCTTATTTTATACATGTTGTTTACACAAACTCAATATTTATTTTACATAAACTTGTACTACCGAATACCGAAAACTACAGTTACGAATGGGCGAAGAGAAGTCTCTATGAGAATGTTTATGAGTTCCCTGTAAAATGACTCAACTGATTCATAGGTAAGAATTAGGTTCAGTCAGAATGGCATACAATAATCCATAATCAATCGCATATTATTTTAAATCAGGACAAGTCAACGCTTGCATGCAATGTGATCGATAAGCGAGTTACCCGGTTGACAGTCCCAGCAGAACTGCGCATTTACTCGTCACTAAGATTTTTGAGAAAAATCCTGGGGGCGGCGAGGCGGCGTGGATGATCTTCATGAGTTGTGCGTTGCCTCAGACGTCAGTTTCCAGATTTGGCCCGGCCCTTGGGTATTGCACCCGCAGTTATATTAAAAAAAATAGATTTGTTAATGTGAATTGTACCTACTACGTGTAGCCCGCGAGTGATAGTCATGCATGCATCATAACTTTTCAAGTGTTTGTGAATATGCAACGCGAGATTATTGGATCACCGGATGGTTGGATCACCAAGATACGATGGATATATTTTCTCATAATTCATATGGATCAGTTAACCTTTTCTTTATTTCTTTTTCCTTCCTTAAGTAGTTTATTTTTGTTTAATTGTTTACTATTTACTACCTTATATGGGTGTTTCCCAATTCCTTCTAAAGGACTCACATAATGCTAAGATTAGATAAGTATACAAGAAGGGGCGCGGTGTTTCGAGAATAAATGCGAAGTGACATGACGGGAATAAAATTGAAAAGTATACGCGGAGCGTAGGAAGTTGGACTATACAAAGAGCGATATGATGGAAAGCGATGTAGAGGGAATAAACCGTTTTATACATTCTATTTACACACGGGTAAAAATCCCGGGCACGCGAATTTAGTTTTTTGCTCAATATAAATGTATGCTACGACTGCGATCCTATCAAATGGTAAGTAGTGACACAGAAGTGGAAGCTTAAAACAGAGCGAGTTTGAGGAAAAAGCCTCATCGAATGGCGAAATAAAATATGTGCGCAGGGCGTACCCTGAACAATTAGATTAACAGCCAAGATTTAGCTGACCAAATATTATTTCCATTAAGTAAATCATAAAAAACCCTAATAAATACAGTATAAATGTCGACTCAAAAGTAGAAAGGAATACGTGGAATTGCATTGGACTACAGGTTATCACTTCAGCTTGAGCCCATTAATTTATCCAAGTCCATATCTTTATGCTTTCAAGCCACACTACCATATTATTATAATTTCATTTATCTATGTGGCTCATTTCGAAAAATGTATAGACACATTTCTGGAAAGAGCATTATTAACCTTAACTTCCACTATACAGGGGTCGCTGCGACTATAAATCAGATTATCTATGATTAGTGAATTAGCAGAGCATTTTCGCATACTTTTATGTAAACTGTGACTTTTATATGTTAAATAATATTAAATATTTACTCAAGTGTAAATTTTCATTGATTCCAAACAGGCTGCGGAAAGAAAATCGAAATTTTTTATCGTAACCTTTATCAGCAACTCAAAATAATAAAAAAACTCAGCACGAAGACCGGTAACATCAGTCACGGCCGTCGCTTAAATTACTCGCGACGAACCTGATTGAATAATACTAGTGATAAACATCATCCGTGATTATTCCGTGATACAGCAGTTAACACGACTAAACGTTAAATAAATAAAAAAATATCGCTTCAATTTGGAATCTATAATTCTCTCTAGGATTTGTAAACGAACTCAGGTAGCTCTAGTTTTGAGTTTTGTTGTTCATAAAACTGTGTATGTACTGACATTGTGAGACAACTTATGTATGTATTGTGTATATTTCGTTATAAATTGGTATTGGTTTTTAGCACAAATAATTAAAAAGTTTAAAGCAAAACAATAGAAATATTGTTAACAACTAGACTCTACATTTAAGCAGATGAATGTAAATTGGACTTATATTTAATTATAAATAATTCGTTTATATTTAAAAACGAATGTAGCAATAACGTATTACAATCGAGTAAGCCACTAAGATTCTTCAAGGAAATAAAGGCACACAATACACAATAACCTATCTCCTCTGCCGATTTTCCGCGGCCGTCAGGTGGAAAGAAAACGACACACTGCGAACTGTAAAATCCATCAAACGCGCTGCAAATAACCGTAACATAATCCATACATACTTGAATACAAGCATAAGTACCGCTCAAGTATGCGATAGTTTGCGTGAAGATAAGGTACTTTTGTTTGCAATATCGTTTAGCATTTAAAACGAATTTGAAGTAAAATAATTTTATTATACCGCGTGGCACTGAAAGTTGGAAATTAATTATCAACGTTTAGCAGGTTTAAACCACGTTTATATATTAGCTAAAATAAAGATACTTTGGTATGAATTTATAAACGACATAACCGACAATACCGGGTTTATTCATAAAACACTTTAAATATTGCTTTATTAGGCGATATTAATGTGTTTTTTGCAGGGCAAGACGTAAGCGCGAAGTGTAAGGCTCAACGACACAAGGGCGCTATTTCTCGCTACCACTTTTTGAACCGTGACACCAAATCTAGTTTATATATTATATCGATGCCTACTTACTTAAATTTACTGTAAGAATTTATAGCGGCATGCGACTACGTCTATAACCTGCATAATATTGTACCTACATAAATATTGTACATAATATTGTATAATGTGTTGATTGAAATTCAGTGATATAAAAATATTTCCTTTATACTTTTGAGATGATTTTTTCCGTAGTCAGGTTTTAGATTTTTAACTTTTTAAGATTTTTGTTTATAAATACCATCTATTAATCTTTTCAGGGCATTATGTTTTTGTCATTTACATGTCTAGATCTCTAGATTTCAATGTGTTATTGACCTTGTTGGCACGCGTGTACTTACTAACATTTAGGTAATACCTGAAAATATAATGGATGTGTACACACTCAGTAAAATAAATTTTCAAAATCCCATTAAAATATTATACTCATCGATATAATATTTATCTATACTATAATAAAACTCAAAGAGCACTTTTTCTGTACATTGAATATTTTTCTATCGACATAGAGGCCAAAACAATTTTTTTTTGAATTATTGTCTGTCTGTCTGTCTGTCTGTCTGTCTGTCTGTCTGTCGTTCTGTTTGTCCAGGTATCATTTGAAAACCCGTGGATGGATTTTGATAGAACTTTCACTGATGTGTTGTGTAGAAGTCTAGGTATAAATTGGTATATAAAACATCACGCTATGTTTCATAGGGGCTAAGCAGTGAAACATTACTTGCACATATTACCACGTAATTTCCTTTGTATGTGAATAGGGTAATTATAGACTGATCAGTTAATCATTAATATATGTATTATTACGCTATATACAATAGGGACTGAGCAGACATTTAGTTTGCATAAGATATGGCAGTGGCGAAGGGTAAATTTTTGTAAGGGGACCGGGCCAGTCCGGTACACCCAGGAAATTTTCATTAGATTTCTGTATTGTTCTAAGTACTTTGCTGATAGCAATATGACATTATATCTTTGAAAAGTTAAAATCTGTAAAATCTGTCGTTCATGAAATTTTAATGAAACTCCCCAAGTCCAGGTAGTGTATAGGTATTGTATCACAGTCGCAACAATAAAAGATGCGAAACATTAAGAACTTTCATTATCGAATATCATTAGACAGTAATTTACGATGTTAGCGTGATTTACAATTATGAACAGCGCCATCTATCGGTGAAATTGAACATACAATCACTATAGAACTTTAATCTAGCTAAATAAAAGAAAGTCGTGTTAGTTACACTATTTATAACTCAGGAACGGCCTAACCGATTCGGCTGAAAATTGGTTGGAGGTAGCTTAGAACCAGGAAACGGACATAGGATTTTATATCCCGGTAGGTTAAGGTTAAGCAACGTTAGGTAAGGTCATTAAATAGATGGGTGAACCGATTTGTATGAAAAGTGCATATCGGGTAGGTCTGAGAATAGGTCATACAGTATATTTCATACCGCTAGGTTAAGGTTAAGCAACATAAGGCAAGGTCATCAAATAGATGGGTGAACCGATTTGTATGAAATTTTGTGTGCATATCGGGGAGGTCTGAGAATAGGTCATAAAGTATATTTAATTCCGCTGATACCATGATTGACGAGGATATATAGAACGAGAGGAGGGTGCAAGAGAGGAGAAAGAGGGAGAGGGGATTCGAGGAGCGGGTGATGGGGTGAGGGATCGGGGGAGTTAGGCGGAGTAAGGGGGGAGTGAGAAGGAGCAAGTTCGTAGAAGAGAGAGGGGATGAGGGTTCAGAGAGGGGACAACAGGGAGAGGAAGTGGGGGAGTGTGACGGTAACCGAAGCGGGAGGGGAAAGAGAGAGGAGGGAAAGAGCATATAATTAGATTTTTTTTATAAGAGAGAGAGATATGGAGAAAGATAAATCTAGGGAGGAGGGAGAAAATGGGAGCAAAATGTAATAAAAGCGCGGGCGGAGCTACGCGGGTCAGCTAGTACTAAATATAATTATTATATCGATGATTATACTGATTATGTCTTATTTATCTTTCTTATTTTGTTCATAAATAGGTAGGTACTGATTATACACTTGACACTTTATCACTTTCGTCACACAGATTTAATTCTAAAGACAGTAATTTTTACAGAGAGTAAAAATTTCGCTGTAATCGTAACCCTAAGCTTCTTTCCAATCTTCCAAAGATCCCCGGGAGCGGTGGGGCTTGACCGGGGTATGTGGGATTCTTACCCACTAACCCCTGGGACCCCAGGGCTCTCCGGTGGGATATGCACCAGGGGCCCCTTTTTTTTTTTTGATGCGGGGGAAATCTTCGAAAGATCCCCGGGAGCTGTGGGGCTCGACCGGGGTATGTGGGATTCTTACCCACTAAAACCCCCGCGGCTGTCGCATCGGCACATGAGAGGGGAGACCCCAGGGCTCTCCGGTGGGATCTGCACCAGGGGCCCCTCAATGCCTTGCCTTTGAGCCCGCCGCCGGGGGGCGCATTGTAGCCCCCCGGGAACCTGTCACGGTGCTCACGGGGACGGGGGTCGCAACCCCGCCGCCGTCCTCCTCGGAGTCGCCGCCGTACTCAATGGACGCTCAAGGGGCCCACACCCCGAGCGTCCAGCGACTCCGAAGACGCGTAGTACCTACCTTAACCTAAATGACCTATATAAAGAACTAATTTGTACGCACTTCGAGTTGTTAGACCTTAAACGACATGATAGATAAAGATGCCCTTGGGAAGTCAAGACGTAATAGATTGAGTTTGCTTCGGCGATATCTTCCAATAAAAATCCAATAATGCAGCGAGATACTGGAGATAGACGCGAAATGGAAGTAATGGTCTGGCGCACACATATTATTATTACTCAATATGAACTCAAACTCACTTGCGTATTAGTAAAAGTGCAGTCGTGTGTAAACTGTAGAGCGCACTGACTTCAACTCAAGGCAAGAGTCCAACTGTGGTTCCTCAACCATTAGCGCAGCGACACCTCGTAAAGCAAGGTTATAAAAGAAACGTCCAGTGTCAGAGCCCTAATTCTGTATGACAACTTAGGTGTGAAAGAATTTTAAATCTACAATACGTAAAAGACCAGTATCGCTTGAAAAGCGCGGCGCGCTAAGGCAAGTTTAAAATTCTTGTGATTTGCCGCAAAACCCAAGGTCAATTTTAAGGGCCAGTACTCACTGTCCGGTTAGCTGCACTGCAGATGCCCATCCGACAGGCGGCGGGAGGGTTTTCTGCGCTATGCTCCCCGATGTCAGATCGCAAGCAACAAGATATGTATCATTCATCCTATTTTTAAGATTACTATTCGCAAAACACCGAGTTTCAATAGATCGAATAACAAAAAGTCCGATTTCATGATAATTCGAAATATGAAAAATACGAATTCCGATTATTATTGATTGATAACCATCAATAGAGGTGATATGGCGCTTGGCGGCAACATACTCTTATCTATGCTTGGCGGCCACTGCCGCGGCACGCTCATTTCGCTCTTTCGCCTTGGCGCTTTAATGGTCATTGTTCTTGCCACCAACCACGATTCACCAAATTAGTCTTTTCTAGGGACCATGAACCCATCGAGCATTTGATTCTTCGAAATCTGAGTACTGTAAAAATTATATTATAAATCATTGTATTATAAGAAGTCTGACAGAGAGGCTTATTACAACAACTACATATAAATGCTGGGTAAAGCTTGTGCATCCTAACATTGTATAACAGCAGTTAATATTTTTTAAGTGCTGAAATGGTATACTTACGCATGTAAGTAAAATGCAATATTTTTGTTTTGTTTTTTATTTTTTGTTACTATGGATCACTGTGTCTGAAATTAAGTAGGTATTTGTTGTAAGTATTTAGTTTTATTGTTGTTTGTGTATTTAGTTGTATATTTTATTATCCGTAAACCTGTAACTAAATGGTTTTATTTTATTTATTTATTTATATAAAAAGAGACACCAGCGGCACAATACGATACAGTTACAATAGGAAAATACAAGAAAAAGTCTTAGTCTAGGTGCAATGCCATTACAGGCGTATACAACACTCAAAGAAAGGAAGTCGTCATTGAAGTTTTTTTTTTACATATAGGTATAGAATTTACATAAATCAATTAAAAACCAGTAAATTATAATAATCGTAGAATACAGTAATAGAATTATATTGCATTATGTAGTTTAAGTTTTAAAAGAAAAGAAAAATAAATTAAATATAGTAGTTTCGCCCTCTATTAGAAACGTAGTGATTGGGCCACTAATAGGTAGACTTGGCAACCCTGTCTGTCTCGCATGGGTACTCCGTATCTTAGCTTTAAATTTAAAGCATGAGTCAATTAAAGCATATTTTGGCGATGCTTCAAATTAGATATAAGTGTGTCAATCCACCGCCGGCGCCGATAAAAACCGGCCTCCGTCCATCTTAGTTGCATACACCCTACATAATGATCGGCCAAAAATGCTTATGCGCAACAATATTAATTGTGTAGATTTTTTTAATGAGATGACTCTAAATAGTTGTAGTCATCCTGCCCGATACGATCACAGCGGGCAATCTGTTATAAGACCAGTTATCTACGCGGGAGATTTATTAGTGCACAAGTGCCAGCTCTCTTTACCCTCACAATCTGATGGGACGTAAGACTGACAAACCACGAAAGATAGGTCAAGCGCGTGGTCGATTTTTTACATGTCAATCAGGCCACATTACATTACAGGCTATAATTACATGCCGATTTTTAGACAATCAGGTGATCAGCCTGCTTTGGAACTACTAGGTTAGTGACCTAGTGCACAGTGTAGTCACTGTAATTACTTACCTATGTACTTGTAATGTAACATTAGGCATCATAATTGAATTTTAATTGAATTTCGAAACTGCATATTTAATAAGTTCTTCTCTTTTCAACTCGTGGAACGTCCTTAACAGTCACACCCAGTTTTTTTGTTATTATATGTTTAACGTTAGAATAATAAAGTTCGCATTACGTAGTTTTTAGTTTTTATTCATAAATACAGAATTGTTTCACACGTTTAAGTTAATATTAAGTTGTAAACGCTCAAATTCTATTTGTGAAAACGATAGGCTTAAGTTATTTTTATTGTTACCGTGTCTATACTCTATATTTATAAGCTGCTGTTTTTCCAAACTGTAAATAAATAAATAAATAATGACATTTTATTTTATTTTATTACCTAAATTGAACCGGTCAATTAATATTGTGTTTGAAGGTAAATACGTACGTAGGTACCCCAAAACAAAGAATTATATGTGGGTTAGAACCTAAAACAAGATTAGATAACAAGCAATCACAGTTTTATGGCTTAGTTACAAGGTTATTGACACAAATAATACCTATGTGGATAATTAATGTTTGTTACAGAGACAAGAAAACATGTACCAGGTAGGTAAAAAATTCAACATTATTTAAATTTAGGACCAGTTCATAATTTATCGGTCATAATATAAATGTTTTCGATATTAAACGTAGACACTCAATGATACTACACACATCAAAAGTGTCTAGGGATCAACATATATTTTTGCAATAACTTTTCTCCTGATTGATATTAATTAAAATTTTCTTTAAGGATTCATCAAATAAAGTGTTTTCGTTTGTCACAGTAACGATAAACCAAGTCACCTTTGCATTAATAAAGAAATTTGCCATTTTCCTAATAAAGGGATTTTTGACATTTGAACCACTAACACAAAAGTTCGAAAAAAAGACTGAAATAACAGTTTTCTTTAAAATTTTATTGGGTAACTTAAACAATTAATAATCCGTGTTTCTACCGCGAACACTAACAACACAAGAACATCGGTTTGGCATACTCAAAATGAGTTCATCCAAATCACGCTGTGGAATGGCCGCCCATGTTCGTTGCAACAACAAAAAAAGGTCTTCTTGCGACTGGATACCCTCCATATTCGGCAGAGCTCTTCTCTGTAGCATATCCCATGCATGCTCAATCGGGTTCAAGTCTGGCGACTGAGCAGGCCAGGGCAGGACATTGATGTTAGCTGCGGCGAGAGTCTGTCTTACAACTCTTGCGGTGTGCGGTCGTGCATTATCATGCATTAACTGAAATAAGGGACCGATTTGCACTTGTAGAGGAACGATGACGTCTGATACAATCGTCTCAGCATAAATTTGAGCGTTGAGGTTGCCTCTGATCCAAATCAACTCAGTTCTTCCGCCGATCCAAATACCCGCCCATACCATGATGGTTCCACCACTATAAGGATGGACTTCCTGGCAGGATTTTAATCGCTGTTGGCGTCCAGGGGTTCTCCAGTGTCGTATACGTCTTGTATCCGGTCTCATACCAAAACGAGACTCATCAGAAAAGCACACGAAACGCCATTGTTCTTCTGCCCAATTTCTGTGTTCAAGAGCCCATTGATATCGAATCCTACGATTGTGCATTGCTATAGGTGGTACCCGTAGCGGTCTTCGGGAATGAAGGTTCACTTCATGCAAGCGGTTTCTGACTGTTTGGTCGCTAATTAAGTTCCCTGAAGAGTGATGAAGCCTCACGGCTAACATCATGGCAGTTATTGTTGGAGCTCTTCGAGTTAAGATTTGAATATATCGGTCTTGTCTCCGTGTGGTGCAGCGATACCGTCCTCCATGGCGCTCAGCCACGGTACCAGTGCTTCGGTAACGTGTCCAAAGTCGACTGATAACACTCTGACTTGTATTCAGAGCTAAAGCCACAGTACGTTGCCGGGAACCAGCTTCTATCATTCCCACGGCTCTGAGCATTTCTTCCCTGCTTAAATGACGTCGCCGCTCCATAATAACGTTGGTTTTAATCAGTAGTAGGGAAACAGTAGCACTAATAATGTCTTCAATGCGTTGTATGTTTTTATAGGGAAAATATTGACAGCTGATTTTCATCTTTTACGCGAATTTGATTCACAGTTCCTGATTCAAATTATGAAATGCACCAAAAAGGATCCATATAAATTTATAAAATCATAAATTTATTACAAAGCCACATGTCAATCTCAAGAAATCCGCTTAAAAATGCTTGATCCCTAGACACTTTTGATGTGTGTATATACTTATAACTAACGAAAGTAGCAATTTTTTAAGGTTCCATACCTAAAAGCTAAATGGTAAAAAAGTAACCCTTATGGTGGGACTGTCTGACACACCTATCTATTTCAGGAACCACTGACGCTATCGATTTGAAACTTGGAATAATTTTAGATATTTTTTTAATGGGGGTCGAAATGGGTCGTCAGAATTTCAAAAGTGTGACTACTACACTCCTTTGCAAAAAAAAAACGGGCGGTATTGATTTTTCTACATTATTGGTAATAATTTAGTTCTAAGGAGGTTTTAATAGCCAAACTATGTTACTGGCACACTTAATAAACAGTCTGCGTATGAAAAAAGTTCCTTCCAAATTCGAAACCTTTGTTTTAAAAAATAATAATCCCTTTTTCAGTTTGTGACTTTTTACTTACTTTTCGCAGGTTTTAGGGTAAAAGGTTATAAGGTAACTAAAATTAACTTCTTGTTTTTTTTTTTAGTAGAATAATTTATGTTTGGCGCATAATCCTGCCTTTTTGTGACTTAAAACAAATATCTTTGTGTCTATTGAAATGGCAGAAAAAGCAATAAGAGCTAGTAAAATTATAGCGCTGCTGGAAGAGGGGTGTAGCCAGTGTTACGTCTCACAGCGGTTAAACGTGAGTCGTTCAACCGTCCAAAGAACCTGGACTCGATACCAAGTGACAGGTTCCGTTCAGAGAAGGCAAGGTTCTGGGAGAAAACGTTGCACACAACCACGAGACGACCGCTTTTTAGTGACTCAGGCGCTGAGGAACCGCAAACGCAGTTACATAGACCTCAAAAGAAACCTTGAAGAGGTGCGAGGAACGCAAGTTAGCCTATGGACTGTGAGGAGGAGGCTTTTAGCAGCTGATGTACGCAGTCGACGACCAGCGCGGGCCCCTAAGTTACTCCGTGAGCACCGTATTGCTCGATTGGGGTTCGCTAGAAATTGCCTAACTTGGACACTACGTAACTGGAGTAACGTGCTCTTCTCGGGTGAGGCTCGAATTTGTCTGCATGGTGAGGACCGACGTAGGCGACGACCGGCGTTACGAAGACCAGGAGAACGTTATGCCGACGTGTGATTTGAATAAATCACACCTTATGCCCGCCCAAAACATAACGGACCCCCCCGTTATGTTTTGGGCGGGCGTAAGTTATAGCTATCGTACCGAGATAATATTCATTGAAAATGGCTCACTAAATGCGCAAAGGTACATAACAGAAATCATTTGTCAACATGCACAACGCGCACTAGCAGTAATTGGTGAAGATGCCATTTTCATGGACGATAATGCTCGGGCCCACCGTTCTGGCGTTGTAGATGCTTATATGCAAGAAGTCGGTATTGGTCGTTTGGATTGGCCAGCGCGGAGTCCCGACCTTAACCCCATTGAGCACGTCTGGGACCTCCTAAAAGGCGAGTACGATCTGTCCAACCACGTCCACAAAACATCAGGGAGCTGAAACGTGTGATCTCGGCTGAGTGGGAACACATTTCACAGGACACCATCAAAAGGCTAGTGGAAAGCATGCCAAGAAGATTACATGCCGTAATTGCTGCAAGAGGAGATCACACTCATTATTAATTTTTATTATTTAATGTTTTTTTTTAATTAAAATTCCATAAAGAATTATCTTAGTCTTAATTTCACTATACCCATAAAAATTTTCATTTTAACACGGGTCTCTGTTTTCATTGACTGAAACACCGATTCCAGGATTTAAGTGTTAAAACCTACATATATTCTCATTGATAATAAGATATTTCTATTCATCTAAGCTAATACTAAAAATATTAATATTATCCATAGAAAAGCCAATGACTGTAAGGTGCCCGTTTTTTTTTGCAAAGGAGTGTATATTCAGTGGGGTATCATATAAAAGGGCTTCATTTGCACATCTTAAAACAGATTTTTATTTTGGTTTATATCACATCTCGTTTCTCACGGAGGCGAAAAGCGGCCCTTGGGCTCTGCCTACCCCACAGACAAGTTAACATATTATGTTATGTTAACTTGTCTGTGGCCTACCCCTACGGGAAAAAGGCGTGATTTTATGTATGTATGTATGTTATATCACGTAGTTTTTGGCTGATAATAATAATAGATCCAAAAGTTTAGAACCCTCGGTGCGCGAGTCCGACCGCACTTGACCGGGTTTTTTATTTTTATTTACCATATTTTGTTTAATTTATGATTACAATAAATATTTAGCACCAAATATTGTGACGTCTCCCTCATAAGTTTCGCCGATTTTGTCTCAAAAGTGATCAAATAGTCACAAATGACATCGTAGACGTACATTTTTGTTGCTGAGTATAAACTAGAAATTGGCTGTAAACCCACCTAAACTAAGTGATAAATTCTTGAAGTGTAGCACAAAACTTACTAATAATACAAATAAAAGAACCCTGTATCAGAGGAATTGCTGTAAACCGTGAGATGGTCCCTCATCCACTAGCATAGCAACAGCAACTCATACAGCACTGACATACTCATCGCAGGAAAGAATACAACGCGAATCGAGAAGGTATTATTAAGCTGCAAGCTAATTCCCCAGCGGGGCTGCTTCAATTTTGAGCGAGCGTACATTGTCTTCTAATAAAAAGACAAATACCCGAAATACTGAAAGTTGTATGACTTGTTTAAAGCAAAGATAAAGATGGTCATGTGTACATAAAATTAGAAATCTTACCTGCAGCATATTGTTGCTGTTGAGCGATCACCCTCTGTAATAACAGAAATAACTAAATTATAGAAACATAAAACGCAACATAAAAAACTTGAATTGATAAGTTTCAATAAAAAATCAAAAAGTAAGTAGGTACAAAGAAGTCAAAATAAAATTTAAAGGACAAAGTACTAATGATAAAAAATCTAAAATCTAAAAAAAGCTGACTATACACAACTGAAACTAAACTTTTATTATACTAACTAATTAGGTGTAATCAATTACAAATTATTTTAAATATTTCAAATCCATAAAAGCCATTTTACGAAGCTGTTCACAAATTATTTGAATTATGAGTGCACTTGTAAAATTTTACAGGCAACGGAATCATCAATAAAAAGCCCGATTTTCAAGACTTCTTAAATGTCATCAAGAACGGAGAAGACTTAATGGAGTGGTAACGCATTGAAAAATTTACCAGACCGCACTTTCAGACACGTTTCTAGGGTCCTTAAAAACCGAATCAAATATTGCTACTTGAATTGGCACTGAACAGTTCCTACTATTGCGGTAGCAACTTTGGAAAGTCGATTATAATACTAAAGAATTAGCTTAGCATCCCGTCAAATTAACTTAGCAATCCGAGCCAACGGGCCCCGAAAGGTGCTTGTTGAATAAGACGTAATTATCAAAGTCTAAATGTAATTTATTCAGATAATCAGTTATAATTGGTTAAGATAGTTCAGTTGATCAGTTATCGGTTTTCTGTTACGGACAAAATGTTTGTCACAATATATTAAACATTAGCGAATGATGTAACATTATGGCTAGGGAGCCCAGGATGCTAACTAGAGCGTCGTGGGTACCTAATAGATTTTGTAGATTAGTTAGGAAGAATAAAATGTTGTATAATGTTCCCTTTTCAGCAGTGGGGGAAACGACTCTTCAAAAAAAAGGAAAAGAAAACGAAGGCTCTGATACCAAAGGTACTTATATTTATCTCCAGACTTGTGTGGTGGGGTTGGCCGTTAGGAAGCGTAGTAAATAGAAAAAATAATTTCTCCAGCGCGTCAAATATTCAGAGTGGATGTTAAGTGAACCCTTAAAATGCTCCCATTGAAAAGCGGTAGTCTTTTCAATGGGAGCATACGAGATGGTTCAGGTCCATCTCGTGCGCTCAGACGAGGGCAAACAGATCTTCAATTTGAAGACTGTTTGCGGTCTCACCGGCTTCGTCGTAGAAGCCCCCCACAAACGTGGCCTACCCGGGCAGTGCCATAACTGCCAGCTGTACGGCCACTCCTCCCACAACTGCTTCGCGAGGCCTCGCTGTGTGAAGTGCACAGGAGACCACGCGACGGCTTAGTGCGAGCGCGACAGGGAGACGGCGACCGAGCCTCCCGGATGCGTCCTCTGCGGGACCATTGGGCACACCGCGAACTATCGCGGCTGCCCGAGGGCCCCAAAGAGGAACCACCGGGTGACGAGGCGCAACAATCTCCGCGCTCCCCCCCTCCGCCCCTCTGCACCAAGGGCCTCCACCCCTCCACCCTTGGAGTCTTACCCCCCCCCCCCCCGCGCCTTCAGCGCCTCAGCCCCAGGCGCCCTCAGCGCCTCTTACGCAGCCGCTTCCGGCCCCCTCGTCCCCGCGCCCTCAGCGCCGCGACCGCTCTCAGCGTCCCAGCCCGCAGTGCGTCCACCGAACGCGTGGAATAAGACGCTGCCCTACGTCCGCCCCGCCGCTGCTCCTAAAGCAACGAGCGCCCCCGCCAAGCAACCGGCCGCGCCTGCGCCTTCAGCGCACATGTCCAGCCTCGCAGCTAGACTCTGACCACCGACCGGTCCTAATGGAACTAGGTCCCCCGCCCACTTCCCAGCCGGTCACTAGGACCGTTCTGGACTGGCACCAGCTAAACACCTGTTTAGCCGATGCCGACTCTCCGAATCTTGCCCGCTTCCCGGCGCAAATCTCGTCCCCTCAGGACACCGACCAAGCGATCGGCGCTTTCACCGATCATCTTAAATCGGCCATCAGCCAGTCCTCCCGGCAGGTTGAAGCGGACAACTTTTACGCTGTGCGCTTCAAGCTGCCCGATGACATTAAGGAACTAGTCCGCGCTAAAAACGCGGCTATTCGCGCGTACGACTCCTACCACACCGATGCCAACCGGGCCCGCATGCGTGCTTTGCAGAGGGACGTGAAGCGCAGCATCGCGGAACTCAGGGAGGCTCGATGGGGAGGGTTTCTCGAGGAGATCTCGCCGTCAAACCAGGCTTACTGGCGGCTCGCGAGATCCCTCAAAACCGACACGGTAGCTACCATGCCCCCCTTGACCCGCCCTTCAGGCGACCCACCCGCGTTCGAGGACGACGAGAAAGCTGAGGTTCTCGCTGACTCTCTAGAGAGTCAGTGCACACCCAGCTCCGCTCCCGTCGATCCGACGCACGTCGATCTCGTGGATAGGGAAGTAGAGCGCAGGTCCTCACTCCCTCCCACCGAATCCCTCTCCCCGGTCACGCAGACCGAGGTGGAAGACCTAATCAAAGGCCTTAAGCCGAAGAAAGCACCGGGCTCCGACGGCATCTCCAATCGCGTCCTCAAGGTTCTCCCTGTCCATCTGATATGTCTTTTAGTGACTATCTTCAACGCAGTCATGTCCCACTGCGTCTTCCCTGCCGAATGGAAAGACGCGGATGTAGTAGGTATCCCTAAGCCGGGTAAGCCTCGCAGCAGCCCTGCGAGCTACCGGCCTATCAGTCTTCTCAAGTCTCTCGGCAAACTCTATGAGCGCTTGCTGCTGGCGAGACTCAAAGAGTTTGTCACTTCCAATAATATCCTCATCGACGAGCAGTTTGGCTTTCGAACCAGACACTCTTGCGTCCACCAGGTGCACCGCCTCACGGAGCACATGGCACCGGGCTCAACCAGCCCAAGCCCGTCTACACAGGCGCCCTATTCTTCGATGTTGCCAAGGCCTTCGACAAGGTCTGGCACAACGGCTTGATATACAAGCTCTTCCAGTTAGGAGTCCCCGATAGGCTCGTACTCATCATACGAGACTTTCTCACGAATCGTACCTTTCGATACCGAGTCGAAGGTACGTTTTCTTCGCCCCATCCTATACAGGCCGGAGTCCCCCAGGGCTCCGTGCTCTCTCCCCTCTTGTTCAGCCTGTTCACGAACGACATTCCTCGTTCGAGCAGAGTCCAACTCGCCCTTTACGCGGATGACACCGCTCTCTATTATTCCCATAGGAACATGTCCTATTTAACGCGTGCTCTTCAAGCCGCAGTCGACGCCCTGGGTCAATGGTTCCGTACGTGGCGCATAGAGGTGAACCCGGAGAAGAGTACCGCGGTGGTCTTCTCCCGGGGACCCACCAATATGTTCTCCGCGCGGAGCCTTCGGCCCAACAGACGACTGGCCCCAATATCCCTATTCAACCGCCCTAACCCCTGGACTAGGAAGGTTAAGTACCTCGGAGTCACCTTGGACTCCGCCATGACTTTCGGCCCGCACATTCGGTCCATCCGCAATCGAGCGGCTTTCGTATTAGGTCGCCTGTATCTGTTCTCTGCAAGCGGAGTAAAATGTCGCTTAGAAATAAGTTGACATTATACAAAGCCTGCATTCGCACTATCATGACTTACGCGAGTGTAGTTTTCGCGCACGCCGCCCGCACCCATATCGATAGCCTGCAGGTTATCCAGAATCGTTTCCTCCGACGTGCCGTCGGTGCCCCGTGGTACATGCGGAACGTAGATCTGCATTCCGATTTCAAGTTAGATCCCCTTCGTAAGTTCCTCAAAGAAGCGTCGAAACGCTACTTTGAATCCGCGTCCCGTCACGCGAACAGTTTAATCCGCGCCGCCGCCGATTACGCCCCTAGTCCTTCTGACTCGCGCCGCAGACCACGGCACGTACTGCTCGACCCTCCTGACCCCAATGCGGATGCGCCGAACCCTCCCCGACAACCGTATGCTACACTAGCTATCAGACACCGGTCTCGCCGGCGAGGCCGAAGGGTCGTACGTATGCGACCTCAACGACGTGCATCACCCCACTGAGTTTCTTGCCGGTTCTTCTCAGTGGGGGGGCGCGTTGTGAACCGGTGGTAAACTCAGTCCTCTCTTAAGCGACAGCCCAAGCCGAGGCCGTGCCTCCCTGAGGTGCCCTTGAGCTCGTCGCTACTTCTGCCGTAAAGGCTAGAGCGCTTCAAGCGCTCGCCTCCTATTGTCCGGTGAAGCTGTAATGGCCATCTGCGTCCAACAGCGTCTATCATTCCCAAAAAAAAAAAACTGTCCATTCGGTAGAGATGCAATCTCGTACTTTATTATTGAAAATTCAAAAATGAAATATTGGAGTGGTTTGATTATTATACAGAAGGTCGGCCTGAGGTGCCAGTTGTGTTAGCCTAACATCTGACGATTATATTGAGGAGTATTATTAATCCAACAGATTGTAAAACGAAATCGGCAGATTATATTATTTTTGCATCATTTTCTTCAAAATACAAAAACTTAACCGCGCTCGAAAATGTCGAGACAACTTTTTTTTTGCAACATTGTCACCCTCTCACTCTCTGACATTATCCTCAAATCGTTAGATTTTCTGAATCTACACCTTTTAGCTCGTAATGAACCCACCTTATATTAATCTAACGCGCTTTAGTATTTCTGACGATTGATATTTTTTAATAATCTGGTGGGCTACCCTACACGCCGCGCCCTATATAAAGGGGTTATATATGGCCGAGGTACTTAGCAGGATGCTAGGTATCCTCCCTTATGGTTAATCTGCCACCCTCGAGTAAATCCCAAAATCAGGAGTTCTTATACTATTACTAAATTAAATTAAATTGACCATGCAAAAGTGGGTTAAGCTTATTTGAAATAAATATTTATGACTTTGACTTTAAAACATGGATTAATTCCTTGCTGGAGCACTCAGTGCTACCGGACCCGGAGATTATGAACTATTTTTAACCCTCGACCAAAAACTATATCATAATAAGTTTGACGATTATGTCTGTCTGTATGTGGCATCATCGTAGCGCTCCAAAGAGTCGACGAATGCGTTTTTTTTTTAAAGCTAGTTTAAGCGCGATGTATGTGTCACTAAAATCGGTTCAGCCATTTGAAGACCATAAACTCTTTTCCAAATCAATTAGGATCTTTTGTATACTTACTTGATATTAGGTAAGTATACAAAAGACATTTTCTATAACTTCCATTCGTCTGAGACATAAAATTTAGTACATAGGTAAATCCGATGCTACTAAAGAATAAGTGGTACCCTTCACCCTGGTGACATCCAACGCTGGTGACGCTCCAGCAAGATGGTCACAGGATCTCTCCACCGATAAACGTAGACACACCAAATTCCAACTCGTGAGATAGGGAGTAGTTGATAGAAAAATAGTGATAAGGGTCTGATGACGGAACAGGAATGTGGGACGGTCACAGGATCTCTGCACCAATAAACGTAGACCCATCGAATGTTGATTCATTGGATAGGTATCAATGGTGGAAAAATTGTGATCACGTTCTTATGATGGAGCAGGAAGGTGGTCACAGGATCTTTGCACCAATAAACGCAGACCCATCAAATTTAGACTAGATGGCTAGATAGATCTTGACGGATAGTTGGTTGACAGATCAGGGTCTAATAATAGAGCAGGAAAGTCACTTGAGTTTGTTCTCAGTAAGGGAATTTTTAAATATTTAAATTTACACTTTTCCCTGCAATGAGGAAACATGTTGGCAGACAGTTAACTCCCGAAATATTTTAATTGTGAAAAAATAATCTGTTTTTTTTTATAATGCTAGCTGGTTTACTCGAAAAATTATCAGCTGTATTCGGTGAAAATCTATTCAGCCTTTTACTGTGAGTCATATTGTGTTATGATTGTGCTAGGACTTATGATTTTTTAATTCAAGCTTGTCCTCAACTTGTTCTCCTATAATCAAGATCGTAAACACACCTACCATTATGTATTGTTTAAATTGAAACAGTAGAGGCCCGTTTATGGCACGGGCGTAGGAGGCGCATGTGATGTGCTAGATGTTTTGACGACCACGTGGGATTACATCTGCATAGATAAAGGATAATTTTACGGACACGCGCTGTATGTACCTACGTGGTGAATGCCGGATCAGACGCGACGTGATTGTGTAGAACAAATTTCTTATCCTTTTTTGGCGTTCCAAGACATTATAAATAACACTTTCATCAACAGTAATTATCTATTTTTAACCGACTTCAAAAAAGAAGGAGGTTCTCAATTCGTCTGTATATATATATTTTTTTCTATGTATGTCCGCGCATAACTCTGGCAAATATGAACCGATTTGAAAAAATCTTTCTTCCATCCATTCTTTAATCCGTTAATTGGGTCCCATAAAAAAATTATTGCTTACAAATAAGTAGTTCCTGAATAAACAATAATGGTGACTGCGCAGGAAAACTGCAGGAATGCCTATAAGATGACTTTATGTCGCTTTTTAAGGACAAAAATGGTCATAACTCTGGCAAATATTTACCAATTTCAATGATTCTTTTTTTATTCGAAAGAAGAAACCACTGTATTGAATCTGTATGAATTTTATTACAACCGGATAAGAACTTCCTGGAGGACATTGAACGATGTGGAGGAATTTATCTGGTAAAAACCATAAAACTGATGTTCTCCATTACATTGCTCTGACAATTATGAACCGATTTCGAGGATTCTTTTTTTATTCGAGAGAGTAAACTACTATGATGATTTCATGTAAATTTCATTACGATCGGATATTTTTTTCTGAAGAAACATGAATTATGTAAAACTATGTAGACGATAATGTGATCATAACCTACCTAGATAATTTTACGGTTTTCGATGGTTCAATCTTTATATATGAAAATATCACTAAAAAGTTTAAAATAAAATCTTTTTAAAAAAAAATTGAACCGACTTCAATATCACTGAAAAGTATAAAATAATTTAAATATTATTGAAGTTGGTGCCAAATATACACAGCAGGTACGCCAACACCAACTTCTATAATAATTAAATTATTTTATACTTTTCAGTGATATTGAAGTCGGTTCAATTTTTTTTAAAAAAGATTTCATAAAATTACATTACACAAGAGTAAAATAAATAAAATTACATTACACAAGGAGGTACTTTAGGCATGTATGAAAAGTTACTCAGCGTAAACTAGCTTGACAAAAATATCCTTAGCGATGGGATATTTTCCACCTACATACGAGCTACCTGCTACTAGCAGCATTTCATACTACTTCTACTCCATCCGCTTATCTGCAAGCTGAGTAGAACCTGCATTGTGCTAAAGAAGCAGTTGTAAAATGCATGTATGAAAAGAAGTCACGATCGGGCCGCGCTGCAGTAATGTTTACCTACTATGCACTAAGGGTACTGATATTCGTCATCGCGTCCTCAAGGTTCTCCCTGATATGTCTATTAGTGACTATCTTCAACGCAGCCATGTCCCACTGCGTCTTTCCTGCCGAATGGAAAGACGCGGATGTAGTAGGTATCCCTAAGCCGGGTAAGCCTCGCAGCAGCCCTGCGAGCTACCGGCCTATCAGTCTCCTAAAATCTCTCGGCAAACTCTATGAGCGCTTGCTACTAGCGAGACTCAAAGACTTTGTCACCTCTAATAATATCCTTATTGACGAGCAGATTGGCTTTCGAACCAGACACTCTTGCGTCCACCAGGTGCACCGCCTCACGGAGCAAATCCTGACCGGGCTCAACCAGCACAAGCCCGTCTACACAGGCGCCCTATTCTTCGATGTCGCCGAGGCCTTCGACAAGGTCTGGCACAACGGCTTGATATACAAGCTCTTCCAGTTAGGAGTCCCCGATAGGCTCGTACTCATCATACGAGACTTTCTCTCGAATCGTACCTTTCGATACCGGGTCGAAGGTACGTTTTCTTCGCCCCATCCTATACAGGCCGGAGTCCCTCAGGGCACCGTGCTCTCTCCCCTCTTGTTCAGCCTGTTCACGAACGACATTCCTCGTTCGAGCAGAGTCCAACTCGCCCTTTACGCGGATGACACCGCACTCTATTATTCCCATAGGAACATGTCCTATTTAACGCGTGCTCTTCAAGCCGCAGTCGACGCCCTGGGTCAATGGTTCCGTACGTGGCGCATAGAGGTGAACCCGGAGAAGAGTGCCGCGGTGGTCTTCTCCCGGGGACCCGCTAATATGTTCTCCGCGCGGAGCCTTCGGCCCAACAGACGACTAGCTCCAATATCCCTATTCAATCGCCCTATCCCCTGGACTAGGAAGGTTAAGTACCTCGGAGTCACCTTGGACTCCGCCATGACTTTCGGCCCGCACATTAGGTCCGTCCGCAATCGAGCGGCTTTCGTATTAGGTCGCCTGTATCCCCTTCTCTGCAAGCGGAGTAAAATGTCGCTTAGAAATAAGTTGACATTATACAAAGCTAGCATTCGCCCTATCATGACTTACGCGAGTGTAGTTTTCACGCACGCCGCCCGCACCCATATCGATAGCCTCCAGGTTATCCAGAATTGTTTCCTCCGACGTGCCGTCGGTGCCCCGTGGTACATGCGGAACGTAGATCTGCATTCCGATTTCAAATTAGATCCCCTTCGTAAGTTCCTCAAAGAAGCGTCGAAACGCTACTTTGAATCCGCGTCCCGTCACGCGAACAGTTTAATCCGCGCCGCCGCCGATTACGCCCCTAGTCCTTCTGACTCGCGCCGCAGACCACGGCACGTACTGCTCGACCCTCCTGACCCCATGACGGTCCTATTGGACCGGGATGCGCCGAACCCTCCCCGACAACCGTATGCTACACTAGCTATCAGACACCGGTCTCGCCGGCGAGGCCGAAGGGTCGTACGTATGCGACCTCAACGACGTGCATCACCCCACTGATTTTCTTGCCGGTTCTTCTCAGTGGGGGCGCGTTGTGAACCGGTGGTAAACTCAGCCCTCTCTTAAGCGACAGCCCAAGCCGAGGCCGTGCCTCCCTGAGGTGCCCTTGAGGTCGTCGCTACTTCTGCCGTAAAGGCTAGAGCGCTTTAAGCGCTCGCCTCCTATTGTCCGGTGAAGCTGTAATGGCCATCTGCGGCCAACAGCGTCTATCCTTCCCAAAAAAAAAAAAAAGACGGTCAAGGTCAAGTCGGCGCCGCGGCGCGACTATAATAATACAACGTCAATAATCCAACCCCAGTAGGTACACCTTTGCATTGTAGGAACCATCGATATATTAGTTGTAGGCACCAATACCTTGACCGCCGAAAATGCGACTTTTCTTATCCTCCTTCGATCCTTACGTTTCACACCACCCAGAACCGCAGATTATTTAATCCCGAGCACCAATAGTGGAAATGAACGTTTGCGAACTTAAATTGGACTTACACAGTTATGTAAAAATTACCGAATTCGCATCGAGGCTCGGTCGTAAGTACTACTAATTTTCCGGCCTACATCACCTAAAATAAGCCGCTACCTACCGACGGGTCCGTATTTTTGGAAACAAAGGTTATTAGGTATACATATATATTGTTGGCCGCCCATAGCCTTGACAACTCCATCGAACAAGGGAGGCGAGCGCTTGAAGCACTACTAAAGAACTCATAAGAAGGGCATGGGAGTGACGAGTTAAAGGCATCTCAGGAATGCTCGGCCTCGGCTTGGGCCGTCATTTAAGGGAGGACTGGTCCTACCATCGTATTACAACTCGCCCCCACTCTCGATCCGACAAGAAACTCAGTGGGATGATGCTCAACAGGGTCGTATAAGACCCGTCGGCCTTGCCGGCGAGACCGGTGTCTGAATATGTGACATTTGTAATCATAGTCGGGGTATGATTACTATTTTACCTTACTGGACCAAGGGGTAGGGCGGTCGAAAAGGATAATATATGAGTATGATAACATACATATAGAACATACATATAGAAAAGTTGATCATTCATATCACGATGACTTATTTTTTTGTTCACATTGAACACTAACGAAGCAGTGATTTCCAAACGGTAAATGGGCGGCCTACCTAACTAATTTTAGGGTTCTATTGACTCTAATTCATCATTAATTAGAAGCCAAATTTCCGATACACACAAACCACCATACTTACACAATACACTCCCACACTCCCTGCAGTCTTAATGGACTGCAGCTTGATGGACTTCGACATTTAGATGGTATTGTTAGATTCGTCTTACTTGTGAGAGTGGCATGTATATTAATAATTCAATAAGTACTAAATATGTATATGTCGCCTCCGGGTCATTAGTATGGGTCGTCAATTGACTACAAAATACAAAGTATCGTGTTGATTCTTAAATGTAGGGTAGATGTCATTTCACGAATTGTAATGGAGAGGGAAACTAACTAACGTTGGACTTTATAAGAAGTGTTCCGAGCGCGGAGAGGTCAGTCTGTTTGAGGCAGTCTATCTGGATCAGTCTGCTTGAGTCAGTCGAGTCGTTATGTCGTGACAGTGAGTCGGTCTATTGTGATATTTCTGGATGAGTGTGACTAGTTCCTGATGTAGCTTGAAGGTCGGAGTAGGAAGCTGGTCGGTCAGGGTTGGCTGTGAGGGGATATGGTGGAGGCCAATCGTTAGGTAGGTAGGGCTTCGATGCCCTACTCTAATCATGATCTGGTGGTATCCTTGGTGACGCAAGGGTCATTCAAGTAAGGTTTTGTAAGAGTTGCTTCTGGGTGCTAGCGAGTGTGTTGAGTATTGAAGAGATGAGTGACTGGGTGAGGATGCCGCTGCCGTTCAGTTTGTCCTTGTTCGTTATGTACCCTAGCCATGCTCCTACATCAGAAGTGGGATAGTGTGCTCAAGCCCTATCAGCTTTTGCCATCTGACAAGTTTTGGTTTTGTTTCTCCTTAGTGTCTTTTCTTTTAGCATTGGCGTGCAGTGCTGGTTGGGTGCTGCAGTTGTTCGTGGCGGTGCGAACGGGCTTGTGGTGGAGATTTGGTATTTCTGGTTGAGCGGTGACTGGTGAAGTGATGATTGATCACTTTTCATTGGTGAGGAAGGTGTAGCATTGAGTCCAGTCGTAAAGGTTGAGTAGTGGAGGGTGAGATTGTTCGGAAAGGTATCCAGTGATTGTTTGCATGAGGCCAAACATCACTGTGGAGAGTCATGTTCATCATACGAGATGATGACATGACGGCATAGCTGGTTGTCCGGTCCACGTTGTCATATGAGATGACAACTGGTCGAAGGGACGCCTTACGTAGTGATTGTTTGCATGAGGTCAAACATCACAGTATGTGTGTGTGTATGTGTGTATGGTGATGGTCATGTCATCATAGGAGATGATGACATTACGAGATGCCAGGTTGTCCGGTCCACGTTGTCATATGAGATGACAACTGGTCGAAAGGACGCCTTAGCCAGTGATTGTTTGCATGAGGTCAAACATCACAGTATGTGTGCGTGTATGTGGACGGTATGGCAGATTGTCTGGTCCACGTTGTCATATGAGATGACAACTGGTCGAAGGGTCTCCTTAGCCAGTAATTGGCAGCACGAGGTCAAACATCACAGTGTGTGTGTATGTGGAGGGTCATGTCATGATAGGAGATGGTGACATGACTTGAGATATCAGGTTCTCCAGTCCATACTGTCATATGAGATGACTGCTGGCCGATGGGGCGTCTTAGCCAGTGTGGGAATATGTTGTGTATGTGTGGTCCTTATGAGGTTCACTGGACAAGACTGTTACAGTGGTCTCCTTGAGGGACCAGCTGGGCAAGATTGTTACAGTGGTGTGTGTATGGGTGTGTTGTGATCCTTATGTGAGGTTCGCTGGACAAGACTGTTACAGTGGCCTCCTTGAGGGACCAGCTGGACAAGATTGACAGTGGTGCATGAGTATAGTCACAGGGATGACTATGGTAGTGTACGCACTGGGTCACTAGGGTGGCTGTGTTCATCTACGGGTTTGTGGTTACTCATGTTTTTGTTGACGCGGAGATATGAGCGATAACTGATTCTATCCAAGATTGAGTTACAGCTGAAGGGATCAGTGTGATCTAGTCTAGCATTATGATTTACGGGTGCAGTTATCGGTGCGATCTACTCCAGCATTGTGGTTTTTGGCTGAAGGGATCGACGTGATCCGGTCCAGCAGTGTATGTGTGGTTGTGGGGATCATGATGATCCGTTTGGTGATCTGTTTCAGCATTTCATGAATAGCTTTGCTTACTTCTGTTGGTGGTGATCTGGGCTGGCGCCATGTTGTGGTTATTTGAGAAGGGTTTCCAGATTATTGTAGCGCCAGTAGCCAGGGAGCTATTCTGCTAAGTGGTCTTGGTAACATCAGATTGTTGTGTCGTAACAGCTTGGTTGGCGGCAGATTGGATTTGATCTGAAGGTTGTTGGCGCTCTGGTTGGTTCCTGGTTTTGGTTTGGTTTTCACCATTTGCCTAGATTGTCAGGAGTGGCCGAGCTGGGTGGAGCTGTGTGGATTTATTTCTCATAGAGATCAACACACGAGGACGTGTGTCTTGCAGGATGGCCGTGTCGCCTCCGGGTCATTAGTATGGGTCGTCAATTGACTACAAAATACAAAGTATCGTGTTGATTCTTAAATGTAGGGTAGATGTCATTTCACGAATTGTAATGGAGAGGGAAACTAACTAACGTTGGACTTTATAAGAAGTGTTCCGAGCGCGGAGAGGTCAGTCTGTTTGAGGCAGTCTATCTGGATCAGTCTGCTTGAGTCAGTCGAGTCGTTATGTCGTGACAGTGAGTCGGTCTATTGTGATATTTCTGGATGAGTGTGACTAGTTCCTGATGTAGCTTGAAGGTCGGAGTAGGAAGCTGGTCGGTCAGGGTTGGCTGTGAGGGGATATGGTGGAGGCCAATCGTTAGGTAGGTAGGGCTTCGATGCCCTACTCTAATCATGATCTGGTGGTATCCTTGGTGACGCAAGGGTCATTCAAGTAAGGTTTTGTAAGAGTTGCTTCTGGGTGCTAGCGAGTGTGTTGAGTATTGAAGAGATGAGTGACTGGGTGAGGATGCCGCTGCCGTTCAGTTTGTCCTTGTTCGTTATGTACCCTAGCCATGCTCCTACATATATTATATTGCACTGACACTCTTCAGCATTAAGTACACATCCAGAGTGTACGAGTGTTACAAAATCAGTCGTCTTTTGGCCCAGATTGGAAACAATTTTCCACCGTGCCCTTGACACCGAAACAGAGTAAGTTTTCTATGAAATATGTATTTATTAATCATTTAAAATTGGTTTAACTCGCAGAAAAAACTTAAGAAGTAAAACCAGAAAAATCTTCAGTAAATGACGCAGTATTCGAGTAACAGACATAGTATTTTTAGCAAGAACAAGTTTAGGTTATTATAGCGCAATTGGTCGTCCATCAAGATAAACGAGACAAGTGATAACATCTCCGGTAGCATTTTCCGGCCACGCACTTTTATCGAAACTTAACACAGGACAGTTATGTCAACATCGAAAATCTATACATAGCACCAATAGTTTAAATTTTAAAATACACCCGACATGGGAGAAACTCTTAAAATTACATTCCTGCTTCATTAACAGGCCCTGATGAATAATCAGCAGGTATCGGTATACCATGTACTCGACAAGACGTCTGTCGTTAATTGCTGCAGAGATTCTGTGACCACCTTCTTGCTTCATTATCAGACCCTAATCACCATTTTTCTACCAACTACTCGTCGAGACCTTTACAACAGGGCCCAATTCGACCAAGGTATGTGGTGAAGGTACTACATATTCTTTAGAATCATTGGATTTCCACATGTTCTAAATTTCATGTCTTTCAGACGAATGGAAGTAATAGAAAATATCTAATAATGAAATGTGTAATAAATTGTAAAAGTAGGCTGAAAATGCCTTCGTTTGGCCTATTCGCTACCAATAATTACTCATCCGCCGTCGTAGTGTTATGTGCATGTATTAATAACTACAAATATTTTTAAAACGTAACCTTATTAATGTTGACTCTTTAGGCAAGTCGATGCTAAAAGCAGGAATCCTCGGACCGCGCGAGGTATGATGCTCGGGCAGTTCTTCAATGATTTAGATGTTCAACTATACTTCACGTACTTTGAAACTTCACTAATGCGATTCAGGAATGAGTGGCGCCAGCTCTAATGTTTATATAACTACAGCGCCAACTGACTAGTATGTAGAGTCGCCACAACTGCTTTTATTTTATTTTTGGAATGATAGACGCTGTTGGCCGCAGATGGCCATTACAGCTTCACCGGACAATAGGAGGCGAGCGCTTAAAGCGCTCTAGCCTTAACGGCAGAAGTAGCGACGAGCTCAAGGGCACCTCAGGGAGGCACGGCCTCGGCTTGGGCTGTCGCTTAAGAGAGGGCTGAGTTTACCACCGGTTCACAACGCGCCCCCACTGAGAAGAACCGGCAAGAAACTCAGTGGCGTGATGCACGTCGTTGAGGTCGCATGCGTACGACCCTTCGGCCTCGCCGGCGAGACCGGTGTCTGATAGCTAGTGTGGCATACGGTTGTCGGGGAGGATTCGGCGCATCCCGGTCTACGCGGAGAACATATTGGCGGGTCCCCGGGTGAAGACCACCGCGGCACTCTTCTCCGGGTTCACCTCTATGCGCCACGTACGAAACCATTGGCACAGGGCGTCGACTGCGGCTTGAAGAGCATGCGTCAAATAGGACATGTTCCTATGGGAATAATAGAGAGCGGTGTCATCCGCGTAAAGGGCGAGTTGGACTCTGTTTGAACGAGGAATGTCGTTCGTGAACAGGCTGAACAAAAGGGGAGAGAGCACGGAGCCCTGGGGGACTCCGGCCTGTATAGGATGGGGCGAAGAAAACGTACCTTCGACCCGGTATCGAAAAGTACGATTCGAGAGAAAGTCTCGTATGATGAGTACGAGCCTATCGGGAGCTTATATATCAAGCCGTTGTGCCAGACCTTGTCGAAGGCCTTGGCAACATCGAAGAATAGGGCGCCTGTGTAGACGGGCTTGGGCTGGTTGAGCCCGGTCAGGATGTGCTCCGTGAGGCGGTGCACCTGGTAGACGCAAGAGTGTCTGGTTCGAAAGCCAAACTGCTCGTCGATGAGGATATTATCTATTGGAAGTGACAAATTCTTTGAGTCTCGCCAGCAGCAAGCGCTCATAGAGTTTGCCGAGAGACTTGAGAAGACTGATAGGCCGGTAGCTCGCAGGGCTGCTGCGAGGCTTACCCGGCTTAGGGATACCTACTACATCCGCGACTTTCCACTCGGCAGGAAAGACGCAGTGGGACATGGCTGCGTTGAAAATGTCACTAAAAGACATATCAGATGGACAGGGAGAACCTTAAGGACGCGATTGGAGATGCCGTCGGAGCCCGGTGCTTTCTTAGGCTTAAGGCCATTGATCAGATCTTCTACTTCGGTCTGCGTGACCGGGGAGAGGGATTCGGTGGGAGGGAGTGAGGACCTGCGCTCTACTTCCCTATCCACAAGATCGAGGTGCGTTGGATCGACGGGAGCGGAGCTGGGTGTGCACTGACTCTCTAGAGAGTCAGCGAGAACCTCAGCCTTCTCGTCGTCCTCGAACGCGTGCCTTATACCCCGCTTTTCTTTACAATATCAAAATCGTAAACGGGGTATAAAATCATGTTCAGTTTATGTTTGGGATAACACGTACCAGGCACCTATGAATTTCTTAAGACTGGGTTTAAAAGAATATAATAAACCGCCATAGCAAACAACATTACAAATTAATAATATTTTATTGCATGACGCAAAGACACGTCCTCTTATATTTATTACGATGCTTATTTAGATTCTATGTGTGAATCAATCATCAATGAGCGATTGTTAATAAAAGAAACCGTTGGGACCGATAACTATTTTAATTACTGAATGTTTACTTCCATGCATATGTGTACAAATCCCTTTGCCACTCTTTTTTTTACAATCTTTAACAGATGAAAACTGTAGTGTGCTTGGAGATCAAATATGTTTGATGTGAAAATAAGCAGGTTTATTATTCAGGAATAGATAGCTGTGTTGTGTTCTGCTGTAACAATAATGATGATGATGTTCGTGAAACCTCCTACCTCCCACAAATGAGTACAAAAGTGTTCCCTCTCTTGTGACCCTTTCTTATCGAACCATTATTTCTCCATTGCTCACTGTCCCAAAACACTTGAGGTTGCTCAAATTTTCCTTAAACTAAAATAGTGTACTCCTATTCAAACTTTACAGAAATGCATGCATAATTCATTGTCAAGATTCAGGATCGGTAGGTTATGCCTACTGTTACCAATTCGAGGTCGGTTGCCACTGTGCTCGAGCTGTTATTCAATACATAATGATATTATTGAGAACAATAATGACACGTGTGAACAACTTTTGTATACTCGAATTCAAGTATTCCGTCGTAAAAAGTAAATAAACATGGCGGTATTGCAACCATCGACAATATTAGGGAGGTGACGCCTCATGAACGAGTGAATCTGACCACATCATAGATGTACTTAGAGGAGATACCACCGGAGAGAGCATGATGCGCTAACCCCCTCTGCCAAATTTTTGTTCATATGGTCAGGTCATTCTTTATTTGTGTGCGTGTATTTTTGAATGTGTTGCGAGTTTACTATAGTGTGGGTATGCGTGGAAGTGTATCTGTGTGTGTTTACTTCGCCTCCCACACCCCGCAAAAGTGCCACGAAAAATTTGTTCGGGGAATCAACGCGATACTAACTCCTTTGGTACTTTCTCTGAGTAGATGTATGATAAATCCCTTAGAGGAGATACCACTGGAGAGAGCATGATGCGCTAACCCCTCTGCCAAATTTTGTTCATATGTTCAGGTCATTCTTTGTTTGGCTGCGTATCTTTTTGAATGTGTTGCGAGTTTATTATAGTGTGGATATGCGTGAAATTGTATCTGTGTGTGTTTACTTCGCCTCCCGCACCCCGCAAAAGTGCCACGAAAAATTTGTTCGGGGAATCGACGCGATACTGGCTCTATTCTAATTACTCTGAGGATAAATCCATTACAGTATCGATATTTATGTCAGCAACGGTAGGATTAAAAAGAATACATTATTACTGTGAATTATTTTTATTGATAATTTCACCTTTATTTAAACAAATAACAACTCGAAACCCTTTAATTCAAAATAATTAACAAATGCGTCAGTATTAAAATGTTAATTTAATAATCTTTTCGAGTACGTGAAATTCATACTCTTTAAAAGTCTATAAAAGGTGGTTTGAGAGAATGAAGGCAGATCTTCATCACTTCCACCAATACTTTTTTTACAGTCGGAATTTCGTTGCTAAAGTAAAATTGGCGAACTTTTCTTCTAATGGCGCTAATTGTAAAATCGTCCAAGGTTTTTAGTGAAGAACAGTGATTTTCTTTCTTTTTGTGTTGAGGTGAAACTACATTTCCTGTTATTTTGTATTCATGTACAATTCTCTCCACAGTTCTTTTAGAAATGCCCATTACTTCCGCAGTAGCCTGCGAAACCTCCGACTTATACGGATATGTGGGCATAGCTTTAGCTACAAATTTATAAATATTGATTGCAATATTTTTTTCGTTGGAAGTTAACTGTGTAGGTCTTGGCCTTTTTTTCATGGGACTACTCAAAATTGTCGGGGAGTTACGTCTCTTCCTTTTTGACGATGTAGGTTCAGATGGCCCAGGACGAGGTTCGCTCATCTTCAAGCACTAAAAACACATTTAGTGATTACTTATAATTCTTGTAATAAAGTCACCCATTTTATTTTGTTCTCACGAGAAAAAAGTTTAAAAGGTACCTGGTACCTGTGGGGACGTGGGGTGATAGGGGTCGCAACCCCGCCGGAGTCATTACCATACTCTATGGGCGTCTTAGGGCCCACACCCTGAACCTGCAGAGACTCCGAAGATTATCACCAATTGAGCTCAACCCACTGGATGGTTCAACAGAGTGAAATCTATATACATTTTGTCAAGCCATACAGTGTGTGGAGCGAACTGATTTATAATGGGTTTTAACCCACTCGTGAGTTCCACCCGGGTAATTACCCATTTATATTTTGGACTCAAACGAAATAAATGGATTTATTGACTTGTTGTAATTACTAATAAAAAGTATTGACATAATTTATAAATTAAATATTCAAGCTTATAAAATAATGCTCATTGAAACAAATGAGTGCACGACAGTGCAAATGTATAATAGCTTTGGAGACTTAATCGTCAACACTTAGTAAAACTACATGTAAAAAAAATGGATGGAAAAAAGAACCTGTAGTGCATGTATGTGAATTGAATTTTTTTAAACGATGTTGTATATTTCTATTGATAAATGTATTTTTTTTACGTTATCATAATTTTTTTTTTCAATTTACTTAAATTACTTTAAACTAAAATAATCTTATAAAATCTTACCTTATATACACACAAACACTTCAATTGAAATCTAATCGAGAGTATTAAAATCCTTAGATCGTAGCAATAAGTCGTCAGTCCAATCGAAAACACGGTCCAAATCACAAAGCAAACACAAAACCAAAAATCGAAAGCAAAGTCGTTAAAGAAAAGACACCAGAGAGCATTCAGTACGTACGACATCGATACGAAGCGACGAATGAATGACTATGAATAACACAATGAGGGTGTTCAAAAATGACGTGCACCAGGTGGCAGCACTAAGGCGTAAGTCCCGGAACCTGTCAAACCGCATACATTTTCATATTCGGCACTCAATTTTATTGATATTTATTTAAATAAATAATTAAATACGTAATATATAATATTATCTTACAATCAACATAATATAATCCGTGTAGACGTGGGCAGAGTAGCGATTTACTTTGAAATAGGGACGGCGGACCTACTGTTTATGTTGAATCTACCTCAGTTTAGTCTGAGTTTAATATAATACTTTTTATTTTATAAAATGATTGGTTGTGGATCAATTTCAAATCATTCAATATCGAGATTTAGATCTTTAAATATTGGACATCACTAATTTCCATAGACAAAGTGTGTGTTCTATATATTGACATATTTTATCTGTGGCATTGTCATGTCAAAAATATTTTATTTATTCGTATATCTTAAGATTTTAATTATATTTTCAGTAGTTTAACTAGTTTTCTGAATCAGTTGGATGTTTTACGTGTGTGTGGTGATAAATGGAAAGTTTTCATCTTGTATTGGTGAAGAAATTTAGGTTTGTTTTGAAGTACCCGGTTTGATTACAAAAAATGACTTTATATCTGGTTTTGGGTATACTTACTTTAAAGATTTCGTTACGTACATTATTGCAATTACCTAGGATAAGAGAACAGCACCATAGACTCGAGTCTGGAGTAGTAACCCATATTAGCAGTAGCACTGACGAGGTTAAGCGCTCCTATCTAGAGGTGTTTAGATTTCATGGATGCCCAAGTAAGTAAGTAAGTAATAGTAGTTTATGCACCAAGGGGATAAAGTACCTAGTGTCTTATGTCGCGGGTGTTAAATTCAATCGCGAACACAACGAAGGATTCTAGCAACTCCCGAGCGTAGTGAGGGTGTATAGAGTTAATACTAAAGAATACAAAGACACCTTTATCCCCGAGGAGAATACACTACTTTTCACACCTACTGCGAGGTTATAAATTACAAATATTGCTAGAATTAAAATAATAATATCTTGGGACAATCCACACACGGTCATCTGATTCCAAACTAGGCAGAGCCTGTACTATGGAAACCAGACAACTGATATTAATTAAATAGTTAAATAACACCCAGACACTTGGTGGGAATTGGACCCACGAACCATCGGGTGGCGTCCAGGGTGTCTAACCACTAGACCAGAGTTCCCCAAACTTTTTTGTGTCGTAGACCACTTGCCATGTTTTTCCGTGTTGGGTAGACCCCCTACTTACCTCCCCCCCCCAGCTAGCTACTGATATTATATTTGATAAAGGAATTGCTTTTTCAATGAAGTAATCCTTTAAAATTTAAAACATGAAATATTGATTCACCTTTAGTGTCGGTTATCAAAGTTCTTGCGAAGAGCAGTTCTTCGTATACTCGAATTCAAGTATTCCGTCGTAAAAAGTAAATAAACATGGCGGTATTGCAACCATCGACAATATTAGGGAGGTGACGCCTCATGAACGAGTGAATCTGACCACATCATAGATGTATGATAAATCCCTTAGAGGAGATACCACTGGAGAGAGCATGATGCGCTAACCCCTCTGCCAAATTTTGTTCATATGTTCAGGTCATTCTTTGTTTGTGTGCGTATCTTTTTGAATGTGTTGCGAGTTTATTATAGTGTGGATATGCGTGAAATTGTATCTGTGTGTGTTTACTTCGTATCCCGCACCCCGCAAAAGTGCCACGAAAAATTTGTTCGGGGAATCGACGCGATACTGGCTCTATTCTAATTACTCTGAGGATAAATCCATTACAGTATCGATATTTATGTCAGCAACGGTAGGATTAAAAAGAATACATTATTACTGTGAATTATTTTTATTGATAATTTCACCTTTATTTAAACAAATAACAACTCGAAACCCTTTAATTCAAAATAATTAACAAATTCGTCAGTATTAAAATGTTAATTTGAGTGTACAACAATTTTACTTATTCTCTAGAAGATTGAATATAATACGTCAAAGGGTAGCATTTGGGATTTTTGCGAACCATTTTGTAACTTCCATCTTTTTGGCCACAAGCTGCAAACTAACTCTGATGGAAATGCGTGCGTAAAAATATAAAAGTTTATATCTCTTAAATCGATTTTTATGAAAACATAAAACTAGAGATTTTTAAGACATTTATTCTGAGGAATAAGCAAATTCTGAGCTGGAGCTCGTCCCGGTTACATTTATGATAAATCGCGGTGTTTCACTTGCTGCATCTATTATGCCATCCAATTTTAACATTTTGTCTTCCTCCTTCTGCACATGTTCTATACATTTTTTCCATGCATTTGCTCCAATTAATGCCAAAGCATCGCGAAGTAACGTTTTCACCTCAGCCATTTTGAATGTTTTATTGTTTCTTCCCACGTATGATTTAATCTGAGCCCAAATCAATTCAATTGGATTGAGTTCACAGTGATAGGGTGGTAGCCGCAAAACAGTTACATTTTTCTTAGCCGCCATGTTATCTACTACTTTTTCTTGAAAATTCAATTTGTCAAATTTTAATAATAATTGAGCTTTTATTTCGTTTTCTTCATACGAAATGTTTTTATTTCGTAACCATGCTTTAATATCTGCTTTTTTCCAACTCATATTTGGCACAAGTTCTATGTTTCGTGAGTGGTAAGGCGCATTATCCATCACTATAACAGACCCCGGTTCAATTTTTTCTAAAATTTTGCCAAACCTGGAACGAAAGAAGAATCTAAGTTAATGTCATTTAATTAACAAAATATTCCTTATTTATTTCCGTGTTGTATTGAATACTATGACAGTAAGCTAATCAACAAGACCGTCCACACCGGTGGTCATTAGGAAATCGGTCCACCGTGGTTCATTAGGAAATACAAATATATTTTAAAATGGCAGCGAAGAATTTGATGTTATCCTAAAACTGCAAAATACTAACCAATTTTCAAAATTATGAGCATCCATTTCCCCATGGTAGTCGCCATCAGATTTTTTAGCTTCAAATATCCATTCGCCTCCTTCCAAAAATCCATCTTCACTGCCTACGTGGGTTATTATTAGTCGTTTTCCTTTATTTGGATTTTTGAGACCCGTCGAGAGGCCTCTGAGGAATGCTTGACGATTGCACTCAATTGAGTTGTCAACCCAAACGTAGTCTACTGTATGACCTGAAAGAAATGTGTTATTAATAGGATAAAATATCAAAAATAATATAACTACTTTTAGAAAAAATTAAAAGTTACTTCAAAGAAAATTATCTAAAAGCATTAAATAAACGAAAATATATTGAAGTTAGTGCTAAGCATGTTAAATTATACAATTATGTATAACTTTATTAAGGCATTCATGACTCATAGAAATAAATACAACAAAAATAATACAAACACAGTGTAAACATTATATAACGGCACTGAAGGGACTGTGCATTTTATGGCGTTATAAAGAGTTGTCGTTAAATGTAGAACGAGAAAAATCTGAATTATAAAAAGAAAAAGTTTATTCAGACTAGTGTCTACATATTCACTAGTTATGTACATAAAAAAACCCACGCAGAAAAACCATGTTTACCTGCAGTTTGTGAACAGTTTGAGCTTGTGGCAACTAAGAATATGATAAGGTATACATAATCTATGACTCCTGCATAATAGTCATGGTCAACAATAGTCTACACGTGCAAGCAATCCGAATTTGTAAACAAAAGATCGAATTACTTAGAAATTTCGGTATGCATGATGCCGACAGTCAAGTTTATTACGGGCAACGATAATAAAGCGACAAAAGAACGTGCACAGCTGCGCGTTTTTACTAATTTTGGCATCTTAAAAGGTAATTAATCTATTCTTATGGATTATGTCGCGATTTATTTTAATCTTACCGACGTTTCGAATGCTTTGCAGCACCCATGACCACCCATGTCCGCCCGTGACTATGGGTGCTGCAAAGGATATAATCCGTAAGAATAGATTAATTACAATGTCTAGTATTCGCGTAAATAAAAGACAACATTAACTTAAAAGGCACTTTTCATTAATTGTTGTCGTTATTGAGAGTGGGTGTAATGCTATATGGAGTGTATCATTGTATGGAAGGCAAGCTAAAAAAAATTAAAGCTAAGTAACTTCGACGCTTTACAGAGTTAGTCGTTAAATCGAATGACGTTACATGGAGTTTACACTGCACTATTAAACCTCATCATGACATACAAACAACTAACCTTCATTGACCCATGTTTCATCGGTATAGTAAATTTTTTTGTTTTGGTTTTTATAATCCTTTATTTTTAGCAAATATGTCCGCCTCCATACCATCAAATCTGGTCTGTCAATTAAAATGCTTTTTCGTTCTCTTTTCGAGTACGTGAAATTCATACTCTTAAAAGTCTATAAAAGGTGGTTTGAGAGAATGAAGGAAGATCTTCATCACTGTTAACTTCCACCAATACTTTTTTTACAGTCGGAATTTCGTTGCTAAAGTAAAATTGGTGAACTTTTCTTCTAATGGCGCTAATTGTAAAATCGTCCAAGGTTTTTAGTGAAGAACAGTGATTTCCTTTCTTTTTGTGTTGAGGTGAAACTACATTTCCTGTTATTTTGTATTCATGTACAATTCTCTCCACAGTTCTTTTAGAAATGCCCATTACTTCCGCAGTAGCCTGCGAAACCTCCGACTTATACGGATATGTGGGCATAGCTTTCGCTACAAATTTATAAATATTGATTGCAATATTTTTTTCGTTGGAAGTTAACTGTGTAGGTCTTGGCCTTTTTTTCATGGGACTACTCAAAATTGTCGGGGAGTTACGTCTCTTCCTTTTTGACGATGTAGGTTCAGATGGCCCAGGACGAGGTTCGCTCATCTTCAAGCACTAAAAACACATTTAGTGATTACTTATAATTCTTGTAATAAAGTCACCCATTTTATTTTGTTCTCACGGGAAAAAAGTTTAAAAGGTACCTGGTACCTGTGGGGACGTGGGGTGATAGGGGTCGCAACCCCGCCGGAGTCATTACCATACTCTATGGGCGTCTTAGGGCCCACACCCTGAACGTGCAGAGACTCCGAAGATTATCACCAATTGAGCTCAACCCACTGGATGGTTCAACAGAGTGAAATCTATATACATTTTGTCAAGCCATCCAGTGTGTGGAGCGAACTGATTTATAATGGGTTTTAACCCACTCGTGAGTTCCACCCGGGTAATTACCCATTTATATTTTGGACTCAAACGAAATAAATGGATTTATTGACTTGTTGTAATTACTAATAAAAAGTATTGACATAATTTATAAATTAAATATTCAAGCTTATAAAATAATGCTCATTGAAACAAATGAGTGCACGACAGTGCAAATGTATAATAGCTTTGGAGACTTAATCGTCAACACTTAGTAAAACTACATGTAAAAAAATGGATGGAAAAAAGAACCTGTAGTGCATGTATGTGAATTGAATTTTTTGTGTATTGAATGTTGTATATTTCTATTGATTAATGTATTTTTTTTACTTTATCATAATTTTTTTTTTCAATTTACTTAAATTACTTTAAACTAAAATAATCTTATAAAATCTTACCTTATATACACACATACACTTCAATTGAAATCTAATCGAGAGTATCAAAATCCTTAGATCGTAGCAATAAGTCGTCAGTCCAATCGAAAACACGGTCCAAATCACAAAGCAAACACAAAACCAAAAATCGAAAGCAAAGTCGTTAAAGAAAAGACACCAGAGAGCTTTCAGTACGTACGACATCGATACGAAGCGACGAATGAATGACTATGAATAACACAATGAGGGTGTTCAAAAATGACGTGCACCAGGTGGCAGCACTAAGGCGTAAGTCCCGGAACCTGTCAAACCGCATACATTTTCATATTCGGCACTCAATTTTATTGATATTTATTTAAATAAATAATTAAATACGTAATATAAAATATTATCTTACAATCAACATAATATAATCCGTGTAGACGTGGGCAGAGTAGCGATTTACTTTGAAATAGGGACGGCGGACCTACTGTTTATGTTGAATCTACCTCAGTTTAGTCTGAGTTTAATATAATACTTTTTATTTTATAAAATGATTGGTTGTGGATCAATTTCAAATCATTCAATATCGAGATTTAGATCTTTAAATATTGGACATCACTAATTTCCATAGACAAAGTGTGTGTTCTATATATTGACATATTTTATCTGTGGCATTCTCATGTCAAAAATATTTTATTTATTCGTATATCTTAAGATTTTAATTATATTTTCAGTAGTTTAACTAGTTTTCTGAATCAGTTGGATGTTTTACGTGTGTGTGGTGATAAATGGAAAGTTTTCATCTTGTATTGGTGAAGAAATTTAGGTTTGTTTTGAAGTACCCGGTTTGATTACAAAAAATGACTTTATATCTGGTTTTGGGTATAATCGTTTATACTAAACTAGCTGACCCGCGCAGCTCCGCCCGCGCTTTTATTATATTTTGCTCCCCTTTTCTCCCTCCTCCCTTGATTTATTTCTCTCTCCATCTCTCTCTAAAAAAGTCTAATTCTAAGCTCTCTCTCTCCTCTCTCTTTCCCCTTCCCGCTTCAGTCCCCATCATACTCCCCCTCTTCCTCTCTCCGTTGTCCGTTCGTCCGTTCTCCGTTGTCTTCCCCTCTATGAACCCTCTCCCCCTCTCTCTTCTCCCACCTTTCTCCCTCTGACTCCCCTATTGCTTCACCTTAATCCCCCTATCCCTCACCATCACCCCCTCCTCGACCCCCTCTCCCTCTCTCTCCTCTCTTGCACCCTCCTCTCGTTATATATATCCTCGTCAATCATGGTATCTGGGATTCTTACCCACTTAAACCGCTGTCGCATCGCTACGTAAGAGGGGGGACCTAGAACCAAATACACCTCAGTGCGCATTACAGCCCCCGGAAACCTGGCATCGTGGTCATGGGGACGGGGCTCGTAACCCTGTCACCGTCCTCCTTGGAGTCGCCGCCGTCACCCATCTAAGTAATGACCGTGCCTAACGTTGCTTAACCTAGCGGCATGAAATATACTTTACCACCTATTCTCAGATTCTACCCGATATTCGCACAAAATTTCATACAAATCGGTTCACCCATCTATTTAATGACCTTGCCTTATGTTGCTTAACCTTAACCTAGCGGTATGAACAACGTTCACAGCTTTTTTGTCATTGGTGTAAATATTAGTGAAGTTCACGTTAGGTACATAGACGAAGGGACAAATTCATACTAACAACAATTTATTAATAGTTAATTATTTCTCATAAAAAGTTAAGGTTAGAAAATAGTTATTGTGGGTTATCCCTAAGAGATGAACATATACCATCGCCCACTTTTTTGTAGACCTACACAATACTGTAGTACATTATTTTGATCTACCTCGTAGGTAGGCCAGCGTTTGCAATGTAAGCGCAAAAAAAGTATTTATTTACGACATCACATTAGAAACCTCTAAAATTAATAGTGTTTCTCTACTATATTATGCATGTATTATACATATAAACCTTCCTCTTGAATCACTCTATCTATTAATAAAAACCGCATCAAAATCCGTTGCGTAGTTCAAAAGACCTAAGCATACATAGGGACAGACAGACGCGGCGGAGGACTTTGTTTTATAATATGTATAGATATAGATTTAGATATATGTATATAGTCATTTGTTATCGGAAATTTTGTATCAATGCGATTATCAACAAAACAGTGATTGGGTTTTGCTAATGATAATCGGCACTATAACATTATAGTATCGTTACTGTAAGCATCGTTGTTTTAAGTATTGTATTGTTATCAAATCTCCATGTTTTGTTATTTTTAGAATAAAATCGCAGGGGCACTAATCAAATTATAATTGCCATACATCATTCTTAACTCTATATTGATTAAGTTCGAGTTGATAAATAAATGCTCGGAAAGTAAAAGCAACTACTACTCTCAGTTGTCAGTGCTAATCATTCCTACGAGATACAAATATATACATTGCAATACTATTTTTAAACAATAATGACAAGACGAGCAGGAAGTTGACCTTACTTTAAGCGACCCGCCTGCTCGCCTGTCGAGGCAGTGAAGTGTAGCTGACACTTCACTGCCTCGATCGAGGATGGTAAAGCACACTAACCTATTAAAGCCTATTCACTATTGCCTTTAAAGCCGCGTACGCTGCGCCATGTTTTGAACAGAAAATTGTTCGAAAACATTAGATAAGTGTGGCTTGAGTGTTTTGTCGAACGACCCCTTTCGAGCATTTTGCCAGAGCTTGAAAACATACCCCGCGTTCGCCTGCGGGAGAGGCGGGGAGCGATTTTATGTTCGATTTTGACGAATGAAGACGTTTCGCCCGGAATATTTTTTTCGCACGTGGACATTGTTTTGGTTGAATCCAGATACTATATTGTTATTAATTGGGTGGATACGTGAAAAACCCGTGATTTAGGATGTTACCTCAAATGGAAATAAAAATAAAATTAATAATCCGGATAGAGATGTTTAAATAACATTGTTTACTGAACATGTCGCAGCGGACGGGAAATGTTCGATGTACAAAGATCATTAAACAATGTTCTGTTCAAAATATGGCGCAGCTGACCCGGCTTAATCGAGGGGGAAAACCGACGCAGGCAAACTGCTCCGATTCTTAGCTATCATTATAAATGAAGAAGCATATAGTTTAGTCCGGACTGAAGGCACGTGCATCACGCGCTGTGCGTCTCGTCGTCTGATGATAACAGCACAGCGTCCAAACTTGACAGTTCAGTAGGAGGGTGGTTTTTCAACATCATCATCAGCCGAAAGACGTCCACTCCTGAGTAAAGGCCTTCCCCTTAGAAGGGAGAGGTTGCCATAATCCCCACGCTTGGCAGGCGTCTTGGAATCGCAATATAGGTGGTAGGTGATCCAATCGAACGACGCTGCTGCCAGTCTTGTTGTTTTTCCTTAGTCGCCTTGTACCACACCCAACGGGACGAGATGGGTGCTATTCTTACACCTCACGGGTACGGTTTCTCAACATATAAATGTAATTCTCCCACAGTGAATTAAGTTCCTATATTGAAAACTACGTTATTGTCCACACTGAACTGCTGTCCTGGCTGACAAGCCGTGTAAGGCATGTTTTACGGAATAGAAAATAAGTCATACTTTACAAACTTCGATTTATATTTGGGCTTAATGTACATGTTTGTGTTGTTGTATGATATGACGAGGTTTTGTTACGGTCGAAATTTACGATGTGCATGGAAAGATACTCCTCGCACAGCGAAATGTTATATATACTAGACAACCTTCGCTAAAGCATTGTATACAACTTATTAAGGTAGACGCCTGCCCACAGAAAATTAAATTGCACTTTTGCTCGTCACCTAACACATTACAGTTGCCATTTCTTAAAATGATTAGATGTGCAATATTGAGAGCCAGATAGCCGAATGCAATACGAGACCAGAGTTTGTCAACGCTGTGAAATGTTTAAAAACTTCAACAAAGATCTCATAATGCTGGCATAATATTGATAAAATTAACCCTAGCTTGTGTGACACACCTAAGACTCTTGAAAAAAAAAAACAATGCGCTTTAACTGATCGATTAAATTTGGTATGTAATGTATTAAAACATTTCTGAAATATGTAAAATAAGCTTAAAAATCCCTAAGTCTATAAACCTAAATCAAACAAACAGAGTCACAATGGAATAAATACTAGGTACCTATTATTTTTCTTCGGTTGCTAAACACATGTATCTGAATTAACAGTAGATGGGATGCAATTGACGATGCAAACCTATTCACAAGTGCACAGCAATTATGTAATTTAAGCAACAAGGCCACCAGCGTTTGTGGCAGTTATTTACCTGCTGCTGATAATGGTACTGAGCGGCGAGTCGGATGCCGCTCAGCTCCAGGGAGCGAGGGTCTAGCGACCTGCTTCGCGGCTTCTCCGAATAGAACACGTCCTCATCTCTTTTACCCTTTTTCCATCTAAAGTAATTAGCCATATCGCTCCGTCACCAACACCATCACAAACACTGACACTAGTGCATCTAGCAGCACAGTCGGGAAACTACGCTCAATTGATTACAAGGAAGGTTGTACCGCGGAGGCATCTCTGTAAGTACTGAGAGATAACGGCACCGTCACGAGATGTCTTTGTTGTTATGCAACGCGGGAGTGTATAGCCGATATCCGATGATGATAAGATCAGCGTTCTGCGGAACTGGGTAATCGTCGGGGGACTTGCGGGGTCCCGTTCCCTCGTTGGACACATCGACCCCCCGCGCGCAGGTTCGCTCGGCCCTCGGCTACCCATTGACAACTCAAAAGTACCGTACACATAATCAGTTGTGGAATCGTGATCTCGCAATTGAGTTCATGTGTTATTTTCAGCGCAGCGCATAACGTAATCGTAATATAATATTTTCCGTATTCATTTAACCTCGATTTATCACGAGTGATTACAGTGCCGGCCGTACGACACTGGCGTGTTTCCTTCACTTACTACGCGCGCTTATGTGTACATTCATTATCACTCTGATGTCTGGCCACGATGCGTAGGAAGGACAAGTAGCATTTTAGACCCTAGAGTCGATCATTTGAGTCTACATTGAATAGGTCAATTTTGGTTATTTTTCATAATCCGATTGGTACTTATTTACGTTTATAATATTAGTTAAAGTTGGCGAATATTATTTGTTTCAGAGTGCCGAATTAAAAAGTATATATACTATTAATGTATTTGGTACACGATCCACTACCGTGTGCCAGGGCTAACGATAGAAAAAGAATACGGGACGGGCCCGTTGGTCTAGTGGTCAGACACCCTGCCTGCTAACCGATGGGTCGTGGGTTCGATTCCCGCCAAGTTGTTGTTGTTTATCTATTTAAGTATGAATTACAAAAAAAATAAAGTATATAAGTATTAGTATCAGTTGTCTGGTTTCTATAGTACAGGCTCTGCCTAGTTTGGGATCGGATGACCGTGTGTGGATTGTCCCAAGATATAAAAAAAAAAAGTTTAATGTGTTTCATTGTTTCATTATTCTCATGGCATTATATTCCGGTATTCTTATTTTTATATTACCTTTACAATTTTGTATAATTTCAGCCGGAAATTATAAAAAATAAAATATACGCAGTTACATATTGTGTGTTTCTAGGCGTGTATGTAATGCCTAGACACACACATATAACGGCGTATATTTTTGCGCAGATATGTAGCTTGATAGTTTCTTGTATACTTTATTAATCTAATACTATATAAATAGTAGGTAATAGGAATGATGACTGGATAAAAAAAAAATTGTCCTGACGGACGACGTCTAACTGACGTTAGATTATCAAAAAATATTGACCACGTATTTTTTTATTTAACAAATCAATAAAAATTGCCAAAGATATTCGTAAAGATATACTTTTTACGTCACGCCTCAGTAAAAATTGTATACCGGAGTGACGTCACGCAACGTTTCAATGCACTATATCTTCGTCATTTTTTGTTTTTTTCTTTTGTTTCTTTTTTCTTTTGTAGATTACAAAAGAAAAAATTCGTGTCCCAATATTTTTTAATAATCTAAATGACGGACTAAAAAAATTTTTTTAGTCATCTATCCTATTAATAATAATCGTGAGCACACAACCACAGACACCCCAATTAAAACATCGTGTTGCATGCATGTCAATTTGGCCAGGACGGGCTGTGGTTAGGCACTCTGGCCGCTACCTAACAGGTAGAGGTTTCTATTCCCACCTTGTGCCTGGGTGATATTTACCTATAGAGAATACAATCCCAGATCTCGGGATCCCGAGATTCGGGAACCCGGGATGCCGGCCGTTTTCAGGCCCCGAAAATCCCGGGACTGCACTTGGCTAATCTCGGGATTTTCGGGATTGCCACAAACAGATCTAATTTTACCTTAACAATAACCTTGCCTAGATTATATTAATAGTATGCATTTATTACATAACGACAAAAACAACCCTTAGATACGCCATACGATACGTACTACACAGGTACAGTCCTAATAATATGTATGTTTGTCCTAGAACTTAGAAGGGTCTTTCCTGCTCGCACTGCTTAACTCTCGTGGCGGGGGTATTATTCAATATAACTATTAATAATAATAAGGTGACACTCATAGACAGTTGTTATCAATATACAATGTGGCGATTGATCAGGTCAAGCAACGCTAGACAAGGTTATTGCATAATAACTAACGAAAAATTGATAAAATCGGACCACGCGTATAACCAAGTAACAATTTGAGTTGAAACCCCTCGCCCAAGGGAACCGTGCTGAATTACGTAATAAAAAGTATCCTATGTCCTACCTAGTAGCTATTAACTCAAATCATGCCAAAGTTGTTCAAGTTTCATTTAAATTCATTCAGTAGTTTTGGCGTAATGCGCGCCCGTGGTACAGACAGACAAAAATTTAAAAATATACAGTGTTGGCTTCAGTATAAGATAGATTGAAACACACACATAGTGACTAGGTCATAGGTCCCTTGTGCAAGGGACCGTCCAGCTGGATGTTGGTACCACCGAAGTGAAGACACCAAGCATCAGTGCGTGAACATTGCTAATCGTGAATAATGCACAAAGGCGTGCTTAACCCAAACATTGAGTTTTCTGACAGCTAACCTTTGAGTGATGGAGAATTTGGAGAAAAATTTAAATACTGTCTACTATTATCTTCAGAAGTATTGATTACCATATCAGAAAAATATTTGTGTAACTAACGTATTATAGAAAATAAAAATGCGATAATGATTATATTCAGATATATGTATTTATTAACTATATTTAACAATATCTTGATAAATATTTGCGACTGACACAAACTTTAATCCGATTCTGATTCGCTTGAGGAGGTGCTGTCGTCATCGTCATCTTCGCCTACACTTATTATTATATTGTTGTCAATAATAGTATCCATTCTGTGATCTCGCTCAAAGTTATCGAAAATAAGGGTTTTCGTTTTTTCGACCACCTTCGCCCAGTCATCCTTTGTTACTCTCATGCAGACTTCTTTCAATAGAATCATCATTTTTTTTGTACCGAATGGCGGAGAAGTGTTGTGGCGGGCTGCATAACTTTTTATTTGAGCCCAGATTAGCTCAATCGCATTATATTAGCAATGATATGGAGGGATTTGAAGAACGCGTTGACCGTATTCCAGAGCCAATTCATCAATTTCGTAACGAACTTTTGCCGGCTTATGGTCTTTAACTAATTTGATTAGTTCTGCTTTTAGCATTTCCATATTTGCGTTGATGCCGTTCTTTTGTAGCCAAGCCACCAATTCTTCTTTTCTATTGGCTTGAGTAGGTGCTTTCTGTATTTGCACCGAATGATAAAGGGCATTATCCATAAATATTACAGAAGGCTCTGGCAGGCCCGGCAATAGCACATTTTGGAACCACTCTTTAAATGTAGCGGCATTCATTTCTTCATGGTAGTCAGTAGTAGTTTTTGATTCAAATGCTAGTAAGCCGTTCTCTGCGAAACCGTATTTTGCAGAACCAGCGTGGCATATTATAAGCCGGGCCCCTTTACCCATAGGTACTTTCGACGTCGACACCTGTGTATCATCTGTCCAAGAACGAGAAATAGTGTGATTGGCGTTTAGCCATGTCTCGTCAATGAATACGACATTATCCCAATTATCAATTTTTTCGCTTCCCTTAAAAATGTTATTCGTTTTAAAATTATATCATAATGTTCTAAAAGAACTTTTCTTTTGTCTGTTTTTTTTTATAACAAAAACCAATATCTTTTAAAATTTTGGATAAAGCAGTTTTACCTCCCTTAAACAAATCAGCTGCTTTCAAAGATGCCAAAAGCGTGCTCCTGTTAAAGTATGCATTCCTCGAATAATAACCATATATGTATATGATTCTTTATTGCATCGGCATCAAAGGTATCAATACTCGTCACAGGTTTCGTCCTGCGTTTCTTCTTTGGTGTTCTTAAAATATTATCTTCCGAGCCAGTTGGGCCGAACTTTTCTTTATTAATATTTGATATTGATCGTTTGCTTACTCCAAGCGCCTGAGAAACACGCTCTTTTACCTGTTCACCAGGTATCAAGCCGCCATTCTGCCTTTCACGCTCAAAGTAATCTTGCAGCTTAATGATTAGCTCACGGGGTTCACATTTCATTGTTTGACCACGTTTCGGCATTATTATGCACCAAACGTTACCTACGTTTGTTGCAATAAAATAGAATCTAAGTCCAATTTAACGCCAATGTCAGTATAATAAGCAGAATCAGTCAATTAAACGAAAGCCGGGTCACAAGAAAAACAGAACGAGAAACACTTTAGAAGGTAGTCTATGCACACGAAACGACAAGAGACGACTGTTGTAGTGACACAAAATGGCGGCCCAACAAGCCATTTGGGGTTGCCATTTTTACCAGAAATATAAAAATAATAATAATTACACTGTACTTATATTACGCTACTTCCCGCGTCCGCGTCCTTTTTGTGTGTTCGTTTCGTCTAGACTTTTAGTATTTCTAACCTTATTAGTACATTCTAGTATTATTAAAATAATATTAGAAAGAAAACGTATTATATTTATAGCTTAACAAAAATACCGTTACATATGTCCGTTATTTTTGGCGCAACACTTCAAAAATACACCGTTGGTGTATCTTTGTAACAGCGTAGTATGGATTTAACCTACACTTAACAAAATAAAGTTTTCTTATTTTTTTAACATGAAATTTAGCGCAAAGTAATAACATTTATTTTAAGTTGACTTAATAATTTATTTTCTAATGATATTTGTTCGTTAGCAGGGCAAATAAATAATAACATTTTTTTATTGTAAATGTAACGCCACTTCAAAGTTACATCGTCCATTTTATCATGACCTGTCAGGAACGCATTCTCTCGGCGGCTGGACTGTAATAGGGACTATTAAAAAAAATAAGGTGACACTCATAGACAGTTGTTATCAATATATAATGTGGCAATTGATTAGGTCAAGCAACGCCAGACAAGGTTATTGCATAAATCGCTTCGGACCAGTTATACCATTGAATTATACCATTAATGGTACTAACTTGTCCCATTTATACCTGTAATCGTATTGGTGGTACTACGTGCGGTGGTGGACGCAGCGCTATGTAAAATCATAGAAGGCAAACTAAAATCCGTTGCGTGCCGTGCGTGCGGTACGTCCGGCGCGGGCCAATGGACGCGCACCATAACATTACATTTTAATCTAAAAAACAAGAATTTCTTCTATTCCCGGGTTTAGTAACAGAAACTGTTTTCAGAATACGAAGCAAGAAAAAATATCTTACCAAATAGTCAACAAATTATAAGAGCTCATAAAATTGTATAATTAGCCCAAATCTGTCTACTAACTACTCAGCACGACCTATCCAACGAGTCTAAATTCGGAGGGTCTATGTTTATTGAAACAGAGTTATGTGACCACCTACCTGCTTCATCATCTGAACCGGGTTACCACATATTTTTTAGTATCATTGGTTTTATAAAACCAAATTTCATGTCATTCAAATGAATAAAAGTACTTAATAAATAAAAAAATGTCTTCTCAATACATTCTAATATAGATCGTAAGTTCATAGATATACTTACATTAATATATTTTTTTAAATAATTTATGCATGTATATAAGAATTTCTTGGTGTATGTTTAAAATACTGCCATCTACTGGCCAAAGTAGCAACTAAATAGTAAGCAAGTTTACTCACCGCCTTCCTTTTGTCAGCGCTCTCTATCGGCGTTGAGCTCTGACCCGGTACAGATGCACGCCCACGAAACATGTCCATCACTTTAGACATTGCGCTGGGCCGACGAGAAGGCGCCACCGTTATCGTGTGGTAGTACTATGGACGAAACAAAAGCATAATAAACCAGTAATATTAAACAATCGTTACATAGTATAAAACAAAGTCGCTTTCCGCTTCTCCTCCTAAAACTCTCAACGGAAAATTAAGCGATTTTCGCCATCAGTATGCAAATTTTTCACCCCCGTGCGAAGCCGAGGCGTGTCGCTAATTAAGTTATAAACTTCAAATTTGGAAACATCGATTAAAATGTAACCGGTGGGCATATTCCATTGTATTAAATATAAATAAAGACATCATGCAAGGGACCATTTTGGGGGTCTACCACTATTTGTTCGGACAGTGTTAAGTGCAGCTTATTTTAGCCAGAGAAAGGAACGGAACTATAAACTGCGTATAACTGCGTCCCTTTCCCAAGCAAAGGTAAGATTTCCTTATTACTGCGATAGTTGCTGGTTGTAGGGTAGCCAAATGTGTATATATAGTCAGTGTAACTGGTAAAACTACCTTACTAAATAATATATCAGGTAACGAGCGACAAAGCAAAGTAATAGACAATAGGCATGATGACTAATTTTGGAATAATACCCTATAATGTACATTATAGGGTATTGCCGAAAATAATCATATTTTTGCATTAAATTTACAATTAATAGCAATATTTTCAATTTTAAAATCGAGTTTGAATTTCGTTCCAAAACGAAGGCTGGTGCATGCCGCCATTTTGTGACATCACTAAGGTATAAATAAACTTCTGTCTGTAGGTATAAAAGTGAAGTATTGTATGAAAGAAAAAGTTGAGATGACAGTTTGACAGTTGTTTATTTATACAGGATTGACGTCATTCACTCTGATCAGTGTTTATTACAAAATGGCGATTAGCTGTATTTAAGTAATTTAATGCATAAATATCACGAAAATCTCTCTATTATTATGAAAATGAGATGCATTTTTGGAATCAGTGCAATCTGTTCTAATATTCAAAAGCATTATTGGTATTGTATTGGTATTGTTATTGTGTTGCAGTCATAATGCCTATTGCTTCTATGGTGCCGATTAGCATCAGCTTCTCACGCTATGAGCAACAAAACAATCTGGACTGGCCGTTTCAATATTCATTCACAATTCAAAACAAATTCTGTTTTTATATATCTACTCCATATAGTTTTAATTTCTGTTTCATGTAGAATATCCCCAATATATAGATTATCCTATTCTATATTAATATTTTAGAAAGATCGTGGTCAACCAACGTACCCTAGTGTCGCTACCCGGATGAGGGTGTGCGGAGCCGTCCCTCGCCTTCATAACAGGGGTGATTGGTACCACTTCCCCTTTAGGCATTTCAGGCTTCGGAGACTCTTTGGTTGCAGTTGTGTTCTTGGTCATGTTCTGCGAAAACAACACCCGCGTTATTATTTTTTCGTGGGCATCAATCTATCATATATTATTATACCAGACTAATAAATCATAAACAAAATTACAAAAACAATTAGTTTAATTTTAAAACTTTAATTACAAAATAAGTATCACACCAATTGCAGATAACTTTACAATAAGAATTCGAAATACCGACATGCGCGTGTTTTGAGTCTTATTTTCGTTACCATTTTTCGAGTCGTAACACATAATCTGGTACAAATAATAAATCGATGGGTAGGGCAAAGTTAGCACAAAATTGTAGCAACACGACTGGGCAATTACGATACGTCGCACACAACCAAATATCGCCATCTTCGATTTGCGTTGTGTTCCTGCGGTGTGTAAGGTGGTCAGTGTTACGCCTCATATAACAGACGCTGTCCTATGAACCATAGTTCGTGCCGTTTACTGCCGCCATAAAGTTAATAAGAAATATTCTTATATTGTTTCGTGCAGTCCATACGGGAAAAAAGACTCAACGATGCCTACAGCGGCGCTTAGCATCAGGTGGAATCGCAATCAAACACTAGTTAACATTGCTAAAAAAAAGCATGGTGACATATTTTTTTAACAACAAAAGCTACACAACATGTACCAGTAGTAATTTATTTATTTTATTTATTATTATTATTTTTATTTATTAATCTACCAGCAACTTACACACATACTCAAGAAACTATTAACTAATAATAATAATAAAAATGTGTAAATCATTTATAGGTAGATACCACATGCAGTTTTCGGCAACAGGTCATTTAAACTTTAAGATCAAATAGAGAGAAAATAATCAGAATAAAAATATTATATTATTATACTAAGTGTACCTAATAGTTTAGCCACTTTGTAATCAGAATCGAAAGTAATGGGGACAATAATCACTTCGTATGTATGTACCTAAACAAAGTAATAAATCGTTATTTATACATTGTCAACAAAGAGCTGGAGCAGTGGAAAAATCACATACCTACCCGGAGCTGTTAACTATGCACTGATTACAGAGGTAATTAACCTCATAGTCGTGGTAGATTACTTTCGCTACTACACATTCGATTCTTCTCTTTATATCTTAACTAACGATTAGTCTGCAATCTGATTCGCTTACGTATAAGCTTAAAAAACTCAAACTACACCAGAAATGGCTTTCCAGACATATTTTTTTACGAATCACTGCACATTATGTTCGGTAATAAATAGTGATCGGATAATGTACGTATGCATATTTACCTAAGTTATTTTTTGGTTAACATACTATGGAAGAGGCTTCTTAGAATATTTTTATTTCATGAAATAAACTACATATTTACAGTTTATTTACAAATATGTATACTTAAACTAGGTAAAAAACTTCCTCCAAGTTGTCACCGCACTGGGAGGGAAGGGTACCTAAAAGACTAGCGGCTTAAATATACTTACTATTTTTAGAAAAAAATGAAAACTAACTTCAAAGAATATTATCTAAAAAGCACGAAAATATATTTAAGTCGGAGTGCTGGTACCGACATCAATATATTTAATGTTATTTAGATCATTTTCTTTGAAGCAGGTTTTTATTTTTCTAAAAATAGTTTATTTTTAAAAGCTTTTATTTAACTTGCAATGTATGTATGTATGTATGTATCTATGTATGTATGTATGTAATTTGTTCGGGTGGAATCTTGCAACTCAATTTTCACCCACTTCTACACGTTTTATTCGTTTGAAATTTTGCACATGTGTCAAGGACCGGTGACAATACAATAATATAGTATCATCGAGCTGATCTGATGATGGAGCTCGAAGGTGGATAAGGGAACCCTTGGATGGCTACTAGTAAACTCATCGAGTTTAGGCTCATTTGATTCATCATAAAGAGTTCTATTCACTTTGCCTAATAATGAGGACCTGATGATGGAATTGGAAGGTAGGTGACGGAACCCTGGAATGGTTACTAGTAAAAACATCGAGTTTAAGCTCATTTGATTCGTCTTAAAGAGTTCTATTCACTTTTTGTAATAATGAGGACCTGATCATGGAATTGGAAGGTAGGTGATGGAACCCTGGAATGGTTACTGGTAAACACATAGAGTTTTGCCTCATTTGATTCGTTTTAAAGAGTTCTGTTCATTTTTCTTAATAATGAGGACGTGATGATGGAATTGGAAAGTAGGTGACGGAACCCTGGAATCGTTATCAGTAAACACATCGAGTTTAGGCTTATTTGATTCGTCTTAAAGAGTTCTGTTCACTTTGCCTAATAATGAGGACCTGATGATGGAATTGGAAGATAGGTGACGGGACCCTGGAATGGTTACTAGTAGACAATTGGCTATTTGCATCCACCGGTTACCTGCAACGCGCACAATGTCGTCTGTCCACCTAGTGGGAGGCCTGCCTAGGCTGCGTCTTCCGGTTCGTGGTCGCCACTCGAGAACCTTTCTTCCCCAAAGGTTATCGGTTCTTCGAGCGATGTGGCCTGCCCATTGCCACTTTAACTTGCAGATTCTGAGAGCTATGTCGGTAACTTTAGTTCTTCGGCGAATCACCACATTTCGGATTCTGTCGCGCAAAGAAACGCCGAACATAGCTCTCTCCATGGCTCGATGTGTGACTCTGAACTTTTCTAAAAGGCCAGCCGTTAGAGACCACGTCTCAGTACCATATGTCATCACTGGAAATACACACTGGTTAAAAACCTTCGTCTTCAGGCACTGCGGTATTTCGGACGAGAAGATATCGCGTAGTTTCTCGAACGCTGCCCATCCGAGTTGGATTATTCGGGCGACCTCTTTGTCGAAGTTGGGCCGACCTAACTGGATAGTTTGTCGTAGTGGTTAACATCTTCGAGTGTAGGTTCAATTCTGGGACAATCCACACACGGTCATCTGATCCCAAACTAGGCAGAGCCTGTACTATGGAAACCAGACAACTGATACTAATACATATATACTTTTTTTTGTAAATTCATACTTATATAGATAAAACACCCAGACACTTGGTGGGAATCGAACCCACGACCTATTGTTCAGCAGGTAGGGTGTCTAACCACTAGACCAACAGGCCCGCCAACAACTACCGGTACGGGTGTAACATGGACATTAGACATGATCTTCGTCTTGTCCATGTTCATTTTAAGACCCACCTGTTGGGAAACGCTACTGAGGTCGCTGAGCATCGTACTGAGGACGAGGTCCTCCAGCGACTTTGCCATAGTGACTATATCATCGGCAAAACGAAGATGAGTGATGTATTCGCCATTGATGTTGATGCCGAATCCGTACCAGTCCAATAGCTTGAAAACGTCCTCCAATGCGTTTGTGAACAGTTTCGGAGAAATGTCGTCTCCCTGTCTCACACCTCGCAGCAATGGGATTGGTTTCTTACTCTCGTCCTGTAGTCGGATCGACATGGTGGCGTTGCTGTACGAACACACGTACAAACTTCAACACTTCGATGTACCTATAGTCAATGCAGCACCGCTGGAGGGACTGCAATACTGTCCAGGTCTCGATTATATCGAAGGCTTCCTCGTAGTCCACAAACGCTAGACATAATGGCCGATTATACTCCTCGGTCTTCTGTATAATCTGGCGGAGCGTATTAATGTGGTCTACGATACTAAAGCGTTCGACCGCGTACCTCATGCGCTGTTAATGAATAAGTTGTCGAACTACGGTGTCATAGGGTTCTTGTACAAATGGATTCAATCATATTTGGTCGATCGCGACTTCCATGTTGTAGTCAATGGTTTCGAGTCTATTAAGCGAGGTATAACTTCAGGTGTCCCTCAAGGATCGCATTTGGGCCCAATACTGTTTAATTTCTATATAAACGACGTTGTAAGTTGTTTTGAGCACTCGACACCATTTTTATTTGCGGACGACTTAAAACTGCTCAAGGTAATACAGCATGTTAGTAACGATCAGCAACTCCTCCAAGAAGATATAGACAGGCTATCAATATGGTGTAATGAAAATCAAATGGATTTAAATTCAAATAAGTGCTTCCATATTAAATTTACAAGACGACGTCACGAGAATCATACCGAATACAACGTCAAGGGAATTAAAATAAAGGAAGTGAAACTAATAAAAGATCTTGGAATAACGTTTGATAGCAAATTGACATTTGTACCGCACATCGATAACATAATTAAACAATCAATGAAAATGTTAGGCTTTATAATAAGAACAGGTAAAATATTTAAAAAATCAAAAACCAAAATTATTCTGTACAATAGTTTCGTTCGAAGTATAGCGGAATACTGTAGCGTGGTTTGGCGTCCGCATTATGCAACCCATACGTTGCGCATAGAAAGATTACAGAAGAAGTTCACTAGACACTTGGATTTTTCGGCAAGTACTCGTAGAGTAGGTAAATCATATACGGATCGATTGAGACACTTCAGGATGTTGACACTTGATCAACGTCGAGACATAATAGACATTAAGTTCGCATTTAAAATTCTCAACAGCTTATCTGACTGCCCGCAAATACTAGAAAAATTTAGGTTCCGAGTGCCGCGTCGTCGTCCGCGCTGCCCTATAACTCCATTAACGCTTCCTTTCTTTTCTTCCGTCCTAGGTGCCACCTCCCCTGTTCCACGCATGACTAAATTATGCAATAAGTTCATATAACTGACATTTTTTCCGACACAATCAAGTCATTTATTAGTAAAGTTCAAAAATTGTATCACGTGGAACACAGTAGTTAGATCTTAAGCTCATAAAAAATTAACCAAGCTGGAAAGTGATGACAAATTTTATAAATAAGTACTTCTCCTTGTGCATGTTGTAACAGCCTTTAAGTGAGGCAGCACTTAGCAATAAGTTCAAAATGTAACAAACATGTCTTGTAATAGTGTATGTCTCGTTGGTTGTTCTATTAAAATAAAATAAAATAAAAATAAAGCCTTTTCGGAACCTGGCTTGTTCGGGAGGCTGGAAGTCATCAAACCTGCGCTCGAGACGGTTCGTAAGAGTAATAGAGCCATGGAATGGCTACTAGTAAACCCATCGAGTTTGGGCACATTTGATTTACTATTCACTTTGCCTATATAAGCGGAATTGATAATAGACTTGGTAAGTGGGTGAGTGACGGGACGGAACCCTGGAACAGCCACTAGTAAACCTATCGAGTTTGGTCGTCGTCAATACTATTATTGCAATTATTCAATAATTTCCAATACTTAGTTAATTATTTATTAGTATAGTAAATTGTAGATTTATATAAACCAATTTTTGCATACCTAATAAGGTAGACCATAGAGGACATAATCAAAATAATAAAAACACACATGTTAGTTCAGGCATACCTATTGTCAGAAAATAAAGATGATTTGATTTGATTTGAGAAACCTATCCAGCAAAAACTAAAAAGTAAAAAACAAATTTAAAGTAAAAAAACTTTTTAAAAACCAAGCTTTTATTTAAATGCGCTTAAAAGAATAAAATAAACTTTTCCTTTAAAACTTTTAATATCTATTTATAACGTTATTACACAATTTATATGATATAAAAGCTGATATTTAGATTTTATTGACTAAGTTTTAAAATTTGCAAACTATGTAAGTACGAGTAAGTACTATAATCTCGCGACAAGCTTTTATATCATATAAATTGTGTAATGACGTTATAAATAGATATTAAAAGTTTTAAAGGAAAAGTTTATTTTATTCTTTTTAGCGCATTTAAATAAAAGCTTGGTTTTTAAAAAGTTTTTTTACTTTAAATTTATTCACTTTTTGGTGACTTATTTTACGAAGAAAGGTATATTAGCACTATTACGCAACTCTATTACGCAAAAAATTCTACGTTAGAGTAACTTACTGAACATAAAAAGTCTATATCGTTTAAACTACTGAAAAGATTTTGATGAAACTTGTACTTACTTGTAAAATATTCAAACTAAAGCAAAAAGAATTATCACAATCGGAAGTGCAGTTCTTGAGAAATCGTTGGACAAACCTACATACATGCAGTCATGAAATTTGGTACTCAAACTCAAACATCTTTATTTAAAACTAGCTGACCCACGCAGCTCCGCCTGCGCTATGTTTACGTTAACTAAACTTTTAATAACAGACATTCGCATCGAATACATAACCTCCTTTTTTATAGTCGGTTAAAAACTGGGACCCACTTTTTACTTGCTCTCCGAAGCACGGACCCGTTTAGTTCAAATGGCGTTAAACGGTCACCCATATATTTAATGATATAACCTAACGTTGCTTAACCCGATCGAATACAAAACCTTGATAACAACTCTCTATGAGTGTTCCCTTACTAATATTTATTATATTATAAAGAAAAATTGACAAAATCGGACCAAGCGTATAACCAAGTACCCATTTTGACTTTAATCCCCTCTCCCAAAAGAACCGTGCTAGATTACGGGATAAAAAGTATCCTATGTCCTACCACGTAGTAAGATCTCAAATCATGCCAAGTTTCACTTGAATCCATTCAGTAGTTTCGGCGTGATGCTCAGCCGTGATACAGACAGACAGACAGACAGACAGACAGACAGACAGACAGACAGACAGACAGACAAAAATTAAAAAAAATACATTTTCGTCCTCAGTATCGATTATAGAATGCCCTCCAAATATAATTTTCAAAATATCTTCAATGTACAGAATTGGACCTGTTACAGTTTTATTATAAGTATAGATAGATAGGCTTAACGCTAGCACTTTTGAATCGTCATTTTTTAAAAGCTACCACCGGATCACAACGCGGCCTCAACTGAGAAGATCCGGCAAGAAACTCAGCGGGCTTGTCATTTTTTCACAAACGAATCGACATTAGCTATATTGTGTCCTGCCGTTCGAAACTTAAAGCAAGGGAGAAAAGAAGAAAACAATAAATTACGACAAACTAAAAGGCCAAAGGGATAGAAGTCGGACCAGTCCCCCCAAGCAGCACCCGCGTACCTACATTTGTTTAGATGTCCACATAGACTAGCATGTGTGAATATCACGCATTTTTATTAATATTACTTACATACGCGTTGAATACTTTTTGAAGTCGGTAAAAGGATTCCGGTATTGCATAACTAGTCGGATGTATATTTACTTAGAGTTAAATTTTAACTACCTATCTATCTAAACATATAAAATTACTTGTCCTGACTGACTGACTGATTCATCTAGGCACAGGCCAAACCACTGGACCTAGAAAGCTGAAATTTGGACAATAGGTTATTCTTATGATATAAGCATCCACTAAGGGTTTTTGAAAATTCCACTCCTAAGTGGGTTAAATGGGATGGCAAAAAAGATAATAGCGGGCGTAGCCGCAGGGAATTGCTAGTTTTTTTTGGGGATGATAGACGCTGTTGGCCGCAGATGGCCATTACAGCTTCACCGGACAATAGGAGGCGAGCGCTTAAAGCACTCTAGCCTTAACGGCAGAAGTAGCGACGAGCTCAAGGGCACCTTAGGGAGGCACGGCCTCGGCTTGGGCTGTCGCTTAAGAGAGGGTCACTGAGAAGAACCGGCAAGAAACTCAGTGGGGTGATGCACGTCGTTGAGGTCGCATGCGTACGACCCTTCAATAGGACCGTCATGGGGTCAGGAGGATCGAGCAGTACGTGCCGTGGTCTGCGGCGCGAGTCAGAAGGACTAGGGGCGTAATCGGCGGCGGCGCGGATTCAAAGTAGCGTTTCGACGCTTCTTTGAGGAACTTACGAAGGGGATCTAACTTGAAATCGGAATGCAGATCTACATTCCGCATGTACCACGGGGCACCGACGGCACGTCGGAGGAAACGATTTTGGATAACCTGGAGGCTATCGATACGGGTGCGGGCGGCGTGCGCGAAAACTACACTCGCGTAAGTCATAATTGGGCGAATGCAAGCTTTGTATAATGTCAACTTATTTCTAAGCGACATTTTACTCCGCTTGCAGAGAAGGGGATACAGTCGACCTAATACGAAAGCCGCTCGATTGCGGACGGACCGAATGTGCGGGCCGAAAGTCATGGCGGAGTCCAAGGTGACTCCGAGGTACTTAACCTTCCTAGTCCAGGGGATAGGGCGATTGAATAGGGATATTGGGGCCAGTCGTCTGCTGGGGCGAAGGCTCCGCGCGGAGAACATATTGGCGGGTCCCCGGGAGAAGACCACCGCGGCACTCTTCTCCGGGTTCACCTCTATGCGCCACGTACGAAACCATTGGCCCAGGGCGTCGACTGCGGCTTGAAGAGCACGCGTCAAATAGGACATGTTCCTATGGGAATAATAGAGCGGTGTCATCCGCGTAAAGGGCGAGTTGGACTCTGTTCGAACGAGGAATGTCGTTCGTGAACAGGCTGAACAAGAGGGGAGAGAGCACAGAGCCCTGGGGGACTCCGGCCTGTACAGGATGGGGCGAAGAAAACGTACCTTCGACCCGGTATCGAAAGGTACGATTCGAGAGAAAGTCTCGTATGATGAGTACGAGCCTATAGGGGACTCCTAACTGGAAGAGCTTGTATATCAAGCCGTTGTGCCAGACCTTGTCGAAAGCCTTGGAAGAATAGGGCGCCTGTGTAGACGGGCTTGGGCTGGTTGAGCCCGGTCAGGATGTGGGAATTGCTAGTTGAAGTATATATGTGTGTATGTGTGAGGGAAAGGGTTGTGTGGTAAAGTGGCACAAAATCATCGTTTCAAGTAAAACATTTGGATTATATCGTTTAGTCAGGAACCGTTGTTGCATGGCCAAATAGTTCAAAAGTTAAGAAAAAAACTTGAGTAACATTTTTTCGGATAAAGTGCTTTCCATAATAGCAAACTTCTGAACTTTAGGAGAAATATGAATCTGATCTCTAGTAATGACATAGGATATAATGAAACTCAGACAGTTTTGGATATGTCCAAGACATTTCCACGAACTGCGGACGGTAGACAGGAATAGTCTCCTTTTTGTGTTGACGTGAACATCGAGACATACAATCGTAGAGGAAAATAAACAAATAATGTTCTAAGGCATTCGATTGTCCACATTGTATTATTACGCCCTTCGAGCCCAATAGGTACACAAAAATACGGGAAAATAATGATAAAATAGTACATACCTGTACCGCAGAAAACACTTGCTGCATGAATGAAGGCTGTTTCTTAACATCGCTGCGGGGACGGGGTTTAAGTATATCGAATAGTGCAGGTCGGCTGCTCACCCCGGAGGTTCCTAAAACCATAATCTGAATCTTAGCACCGTAAAGAACAAATTGCTTTGCACTCGTTAATTCAATTTGAAACTTTATACTGTTCTCTACAGTGACATATCAAGGTTTACTAATATTCGGCCTTATGCCTCCAAAGTAAAGATCACATTTCTGTAAGGATTTAAAAACTTTATTATGCTTGTTCATAACTCTGGACTCGTTCTCAAGCGTGTCGTATAACCTCTTACCGCCTTTGTATTGAATAGATCGTCGCTGTAGGTCGCATGTACGAAATCGTTACTCTAAGCTTATAAATATAGTACAAATTACTTGTATTAATAGGTACCTAAGTAGTGTAATCAACTCTGTTCTAGATACTAAATAAACTACTTTCAGGTTGTTCTTTAATTTGTAAACACATTGTATATGTACATATAGTTTAAGTACACTATTTAAAAAAACTGACTTCAAAGAAAATTATCTAAAAAATATACTACAAATAGTCCGGGGGGTGTCCGGGTAAGAATAGCACCCACCAATCTCTTCCCATTGGGTGAATCGTAAGAGGCAGCCAAGGGAAATCAAGAAAACTAGCAGCAGCGTCTTTTTTTTTAAATCCATCTCATCATTTATACTGCGATCCCCAAAATGCCTACCAAGCGTGGGGATTACAGCATGTATTTCCAAGGGTCCAAATTCTTTAAGACCCCACGCCGCAAAAAGCCTCAGAAGCTCTCCAACAAAACATTAATTTAATGGAAAACCGGACTGAGATGAGACTGCAATCTTCAGCTGTCAGAATATGCTAGACTCAATAGACGAATCTCGAAATCCATGCGTCACGACTTGCGCGGATTTGAGCGGAACCAAGGCTTTTAAGTGTTCGCAAAGAACTCGTTTATTGGGCGCAGCCAAATGACCAAGCTGAAGATCGAGGACGTCAATGTCATCTCATCGAAACCGGAGATATTGAGAGAACTCGAGAGGTTTAACACCTCAACATGGGAACCCATTGCCAGAACAGCTTAGGACACCAGAGCCTAACTAATCTGATACTACACTGAGGACATCCCAGACATCAGCCCGTACGAGATTAGAATGGCTCACCAACAGCTTGAGAACAACAAGGAGCCGGTTGAAGACGGAATCACAACAGAACTTATGAGAGCGGGCGAAAATCCGGTCATGTGTACAAGCTCTTTTGAAAACAATTTCGTCATTACGAACCGTCTCGAACGCAGGTTTGATTACTTTTAGCCTCCCGAACTAGCCGGGTTCCGAAAAGGCTTTACTACCGTAGACCACATTCATACGCTCTGCTAGATTATACTGAAGATGGAGGAGTATAATCGGCCGTTATATCTAGCGTTTGCCGACTACGAAAAAGCCTTCGATTTGATCGAGACCTGCGCGGTATTGCAGTCTCTCCAGCGATGCCACATTGACTATAGGTACATCAGTGTTGAAGCGTTTGTACAGTCACGCCACAATGTCGATCCGACTACAGAACGAGAGCACGAAAGCAATTCCATTGCAGAGAGGCGTGAAACAGGGAGACGTTATTTCTCCGAAACTGTTCACGAACGCATTGGAGGACGTTTTCAAGCTTCAAGAGCTAGAACGGATTCGCCATCAACATCAATGGCGAATACACCACTCACCTTCGCTTTGCTGATGATATAGTCATTATGGCAGAGCCGCTGGAGGACCTCAATATGATGCTCAGCGACCTCAGTAGCGTATCCCAACAGGTGGGTCTTAAAATTAACATGGACAATGCGAAGATCATGTCTAATGTCCATGTTGCACCCGTACCGGTTCTCGAAGGGAACGATACACTCGTAGTTGTTGACCACTATCTTGGACAGGTTGTCCAGTTAGGTCGGTCCAACTTCGACAAAGAGGTCGCCCGAAGAATTCAACTCGGATGGGCAGTGTTCCGGAAACTACGTGACATCTTCTCGTCTGAAATTCCGCAGTGCCTAAAGACAAAGGTTTTTAACCAGTGTGTGTTGTCAGTGATGACATATGGTACTGAGGCGTGGTATTTAACAGCTAGCCTTTTAGAGAAGCTCAGAGTCACACAACGAACTATGGAAAGAGCTATGCTCGGAGTTTCTTTGCGCGACAGAATCCGGCATGAGGAGATTTCGCCGAAGAACCAACGTCACCGACATAACTCGTTGAATATGCAAGTTGATGTGGCAGTGGGCAGGCCACATCGCTCGAAGAACTGATAACCGATGGGAAAGAAGGTTCTTGAGTAGAGAACACGAACTGGTAGGTGGACCGACGACATTTTTCGTGTCGCAGGCAATCGGTGGATGCAAACGGCAAAATGTCGTTTATTGTGTAGCGGTCTACGGGGAGGCCATTGCTGAGCAGTGGACGTCTTCCAGCTGATGATAATGATGATACAATAAATAGTTCATTTAACACTTTTTTGTGACTTATTTTACCAAGATAGGTATCAGCTACATTAGTAATCAGCAGCCATATGAAGTCCACTGCTGAACAAAGGCCTCACCCTTAGAAGGGAGGGGTTGCCATAATCCCCACGTTAGCTATCAGACACCGGTCTCGCCGGCGAGGCCGAAGGGTCGTACGTATGCGACCTCAACGACGTGCATCACCCCACTGAGTTTCTTGCCGGTTCTTCTCAGTGGGGGCGCGTTGTGAACCGGTGGTAAACTCAGCCCTCTCTTAAGCGACAGCCCAAGCCGAGGCCGTGCCGCCCTGAGGTGCCCTTGTGTTCGTCGCTACTTCTGCCGTAAAGGCTAGAGCGCTTCAAGCGCTCGCCTCCTATTGTCCGGTGAAGCTGTAATGGCCATCTGCGGCCAACAGCGTCTATCATTCCCAAAAAAAAAAATCCCCACGCTTGGCAGGCGTCTTGGGGATACAATAGAGCAGGGGTGGCGAACTTTTATGTATCTTTTATGAAGAAATGTTTAATAAGTCCATAGACGTGCCGTAAAATAATTTTGATTTTGTGATTAATACTAAATAAATACCCTATTATTATAATACTAAACAAATCCGTTAAAATTATTTTCTAAATATATTCTTTTCTCAGTGCTTAATGAATTTTTGATCGGTGGCGTGCCCAAAATATTGTGTCGCGTGCCATCAATGACACGCGTGCCATTGGTTCGCCATCCCGGGATTCGGGAATTCCCGGGGCGGGAATCGAACCCACGACCTGTTGGGTAGCAGCCAGGGTGTCCAACCACTAGACCAACACGCCCGTCAAATCGACAGTCGTCATCGTTTCGTAGACAATAAAATGTTTTATAATCTGTAATAATGTCTATGATCACATCTAGGCGGTGTGTAGACACATATTATCTGTGGGCGATTGGGTGTATTCGGTCAATTTGTTGACCAACTTCATTATAATGGCAATACTTTGATTGAAAAACGTTCTATAGAGACGTATTAGTTATAGATGGTTTATGAAACGTTTATGAATAAGCAACTTTATAGAACGTTTTATAACCTTATAGAACACTATAACTAATCAGTGCTTAAAACCTTTGATAAGCTTTTTTTATGAATAAGACCGTATATCTTTAGACAACTGAACCGATTTTGATGAAACTTGTACTCTTAGAGCCTAATTAAAAAATAACCTTTTGCAAAAATAATTATCACAATCGGATTTTTGTTTTTTGAGAAATCCGTGGACAAACCTACTTACATACATATATAGAACATATATAAAACAGTCTAGCAATTTAACACATTGACAACGATGCATTGATGTCTTATGCTACATTTTAAATAAAGTGTACTACCATGTATGGTTTGTTGGTACATAACGTCTGCCTGACCATCTTCGGCTCCACGCCCCTTACGTTCACCCACCGACTGTGTACTGCGAGTTACTGCCCCGTCCAGGCGTTTTTCTGCAACAAAACAAAACAACTTATTATATTTACATAGCTCCATGAGTATTCTATACTTTACCAGCCTTACTTATAAAAATCTACTAATCACCGTCTTAGCAACCAAATAACTAGTTACTACATAACTCCTTAATAAGCAGTTTTATATTTTCTACTTATAAACGTTGCATAAGAGCGACATAACTAATGAACAGTTAATAAGGCAAAACATATTTTACTCTGCCAATACCGCCACGTGTTGTCAGCTTGAAATATTCCGTCTGACCTAAAACTTTGTAAAATGGCAACATTTTGTAATTCAATTCGACAAATAGAAAGCTAGGTTGTCAAATTCAAATTTGGAAGCATAGAACACAAATCAGTTCTATAGAATGCTTATTTTCAAGTAAGAACCGTAGGCACCGGTAAGAACATCAAATTACATAAATATTAGGTACACGACAATAGGTACCTACTATATCGTCAGCTGTATTTATTGACATTTGAAAGAAATAATAATTTATTTGTGACACACAATTAACAATTAAAACAAATAGAACAAAAAAAAGCAAAAAATAAACCATTAGTAGGTAAGTAGTTAGTTACATACTTTAACAAAAATGTGCGTCACAAAATGGTTCCAACTCAGGAATAATGCTGGTCGTACACGACCAGCGGTGATCTTCCGTTTTCGTTCTTTCGTCGGGTCGTTTCGTCCGTGTCCGTTTTAGCGCTGATTTGAGCTTGTGGCAGGTCAAACCTATCACTACTTATCACTTACATATCAATATAACTCTTATAATATAACTTAGTTCAATTCACTTGCCCTCTCAGAGTAAAATCTGCCTACACTTTGTTTAAGGGGACCATAGACAAACGAGTACTCTATTCTTAATATATAAACTCTATGCATCGATCGATACAAATTACAATGCAAGTGCAACTGACTGAATCAGCTGATAGAGAACCGCCATATTGTTGCATAACGTGCTATTAAGCTTCTAAACAAGGGTTGGCCGCTGTTTAATTTGACAGCTACTTTAGCAAGCTGTTATGCAACATATTGGGGATAAACATCGTTTATAAGTAAAAAATATTTTTAAATCGCTATTAAGTGTTGCATAAAATTTAACCATCGTTTATAAGTAAGGCTGTACATCTATACGTCGAATTTTAACACATCCACTGCACATTTTATTGCCAAAACCATCGTTATAATATATAATCTAGATAAACATTCACGAACAAAATGACCTCTAAAATGTGGTCGCGGAGGTTGCAAACTTATCTGTGCTGGTGGCGGAAACGTGAACTAACATTTCTATTATGTTAATTACGTGTAGTTTGACAGTTTCATATAGACAGTAGCGACACTCCTATCGGCAAAAATAAATTTGTCAGGATGTGGCTTGTAAAGAAATAGCGACACAATGGCGCTATTTCTCGCTACCACTTTTTGAACCGTGACACCAAATCTAGTTTATATATTATATCGATGGCCAAAACCTAGTAATGTCACCGCACTACTTGTAAAGCGGACAAATAAAACACGCGTAGAAACGTAATGCATTATGTATCGGGCTCACCGCGATGTTGACGATTTCATGCATATTTGTTGTTCATACATAACCAATACCGATATACTGTTTAATTACTTTCCGGACAGTAGGGTGTTTCGGGAAATTAGTGTAAACAATCTAATCGAGTCTTAAGCTCCATAAATCACGTGGCGCGGTCTGTGCCAGCAGCAATGGCAGGCGTAACTAAATACTAAAAAATATTACTTTGTAGCCGCAGAGTACCTTGTCGTGTCTTTGTGAGGCGGAAGAGTTCCCTTAATTGAATGAAAGGATTCGTTAGAGCTATATACTCCAAGGTTGGTAGTGACAAAGGGCATAACGCCGCGAGTTACTTCGAAGAAGGGCTGCACACCTCTCGACACCCCTAAGCCACTCATACCGGTGTTGCTCTCTGTAGTCCTCTGACGATAATTTGGGAAGCCCATCTAGTGGCCGGCTAGTCACCACTTACAAAACGATTACTATGCGTTTCAGCTAAGAATGTGGCCGCCATGATGATCGCGACTGCGGAACTTCACTCGTTTTTTACGATTTTTTTACCGGCAGCAGAGTAACACAAAATTCGCCCCGGTTTTGATTATTTATTGTAATGTCTCTATTATATTATCTATTTTTATTAAAACATCATTTTTAGTAATTATATACTTGAAATGGCAAGATGGAGGCCAGATTCTTAGTTGAAACGCATAGTAGATATAATAATTAAGTCAAATAACCTTTATAGACCTAAATAGTCTTTCTGTTATAGCCCAGCTTCTATATACACCAAACAATTGCATTTTTTTCATTTCTGTAATTGTTAATCCCGAAGGATGTTTTACACGACATTTAACTCTCAAAAAGATCCTAATCGGGTTAGATCCCACCCCAAGCACGTAGCTCTAAAAGACCAGGTAACCGGTAGGGATGTTGGAAATGACAAAAAATATCGATATATCGATAATCGATATTTTTAAAATATATCGTTATCGACTTCGATATATCGAAACAAAAAATATCGATATATCGGGAACAAAATTGTATCTTATTAACGGAACAAAATAAAAATGCTTCTTGAGTGGCAATGCCTTACAGCTGTCTATAGAAAGACGTGTCACTTACCATCAGATCGGAAATAAAGTCCACGAAGCAACTGAACTTCAACATAAACTTAATTATTTAGTAATTTAACTATTTAATTGAACTCAAACAAATATATAACAAGCAATGTATCCACGCATGCAACCAAAGATACTAAATTAACAATACCAACCAACGATCAAACGAAATATTTTTTGATGCAATCAAAGATAACGCAAAAGGTCTGCCTATGGTAAGGGCTAGAGGCTTAGGCTTATAAGAAGCTTACTGCTTGACTAGAGATAACCTTACTTTTTGCTTTCTTTTTTTTTGTGTAGTTTGTACAAGGATGGCTGGCTTCGTTGTAAAGAAATTACACTGATCTTGTGTGATTAAGATCCAGGGCCGTCTTTTTACCGCAAAAAAAATTAGGAAAAATTAAACGATCAGTCCCAAAAAAAAATATCGTTTTTGATACGTTTTCGATACTTAATATTTTATATCGATGTATCGATATATCGAAAAAATATATATCGGATGAAAATATCGATATATCGAAAGAAAAAATATCGATATATCGATGTATCGATATTTTTTCAGCAAGCCTAGTAACCGGTATAGTCCGTGAAAATAATATTAAATAATATTAATAATAATATTATAAATTAATGATAGTGCGATATTTAATAATAGTAGTTTATGAAACTGCTGCATAATAGGCGTTAATAATACACGAGTGTGTGTTTACAAACCGAGCCGAAGGCGAGGTTTATACTAGTATCACACGAGTCTATTAACACTTAGGTGTTATGTGCAGTTTCATACACCACTTTATCTAAATCATTCAATACAATTTTAAACCACCAAACTACAATACATAACAGATAATATTATGGCGCTTAATTCATTCAAATAACTCCTATGCGCATGCGTACAACTGCGTCCCACCAAAGACGAATGTATCGTGGCCTACTGCATGCATTAGATCGCGGCTTACTAGATAACATCACGGCCTACGAGAACTGCTTAAAAATATATTGTAATAGAAAAGAAGTTATTTTACATCAACGTTTTGTTTAGGAGACCTGTATCTTAAAAAAACCTTATTATTTTTTGAAGTGAGAAGTTCGGTTCAGTTCGGTTCAGTTCGGTTCAGTTCTGTTCAGTTCGGTTCAGTTCAGTTCAGTTCGGTTCAGTTCGGTTCAGTTCAGTTGAGTTCAGTTGAGTTCAGTTGAGTTCAGTTGAGTTCAGTTGAGTTCAGTTGAGTTCAGTTGAGTTCAGTTGAGTTCAGTTGAGTTCAGTTGAGTTCAGTTGAGTTCAGTTGAGTTCAGTTGAGTTCAGTTGAGTTCAGTTGAGTTCAGTTGAGTTCAGTTGAGTTCAGTTGAGTTCAGTTGAGTTCAGTTGAGTTCAGTTGAGTTCAGTTGAGTTCAGTTGAGTTGAGTTAGTGTGTGTGTGTGTTTGTGTGTGTGTGTGTTTGTGTGTGTGTGTGTGTGTGAGTGAGTGAGTGAGTGAGTGAGGGACCGACCGACCGACCGACCGATCGACTGAGCGAGAATGAAGTTTCACTTCTTCCGCGCGGAGGCATTTGAATAAAGTGTGTCATTAGAGTACTAGTTTTGAGTTCATAATTTGAAGTAGATAAATATGATTATAAATGATTCTACATCTGTAATATCTGCTTGTTTTAAATACAGTTAAGTATTGTCTTTTTTCAATTCGTGTCGGCATGAATAGGTACTACAGATTTAATCATTTCGTGGTTGGTGGTAAAATTACGTAATCACTGAGATCTTATAAGGCTGATTATATCAACGTGCGGGCGAACATGTCGTTATTCGTCATTCTAGGAGGCTCTTTCCGAGTACCCCCAGTACAAATATACGTATAGTTGGTTGCGCCAATTATACTCCTATCTGTTCTTTGTTTCTTACCTTAATAATGGTGCCGATTCTGTTGTCACCACTAGACTAAACTAGACTAAATTTTAGTTTAGTGGTGTCAAACGATGATTCAAACTCAAAATATCTTTATTATGCATAGGCCTAACGAGGGCACTTACATATTGTCAACTTTTTTTACAATTACCACCAGATCACAACGCGGCCTCTACTGAGAAGATCTGGCAAGAAACTCAGTGGGCTTATCATTTTTTAATATAAGTATGTATTTTTTTTTAATAATTTATACAATAAATATTTCTTAAAGTTAGAGGCTTGCATGAGCATCGCAGTTTAAGCCCACGCAGCTTTATCCTCCAGGTAATCCGAGATTTTATAGTAGCCTTTTTTAGATAACCAGCTTTTAATAGTGCTTTTAAACTTATTTATTGGTAGGTCTCGGATATCCTGTGGCAGTTTATTATAGAAACGGATACCTTGGCCCATGAACGATTTGCTAATTCTGTGGAGACGCGTGGAGTGTACAGCAAGATTGTGTTTGTTCCGGGTGTTTACATTATGATGGTCACTATTCTTTGCAAAAGCACTTATATTTTTCTTTACATACAACAAATTTTCATAAATATATTGTGATACAACCGTTAGAATATCTATTTCTTTAAATTTTTGCCTTAGTGTACCTTTCAGTAGGAGCTAGATTGTAAATAGATCTCACAGCTCTTTTCTGCAGGATAAAAATGGTGTTAAGATCTGCAGAAGATCCCCACAGCAATATGCCATAAGACATAATACTGTGAAAATAACTAAAATAAACAATTCTAGCGGTTTCAACATCAGTGACATATCTAATTTTCTTAACTGCATAAGCCGCCGAGCTTAGCCTACCCGACAGTTTCTCAATATGTGGGTCCCATTGCAACCTGGCGTCAACAGTAATGCCCAAGAATACAGTTGAATTTACAGAGTCCAAAACAGCTCCATTGATATCAACATTGGTTTTCACCTGTCTGACATTAGGTGTTGTGAATTTTATGCATTTGGTTTTACTTTCATTTAGTTTTAAATTATTGACATTAAACCAATGGACAGCTTTAGATACAGCATTGTTCACATCGTCGTAATCTTGTAGACCACGCTTAATTTTAAACAAAAGCGAGGTGTCATCAGCGAACAATATAATCTTATAATTGTCCCCTGCAAAATAGGGTAAGTCATTAACATATATAAAAAATAAGAATGGGCCTAGTATTGAACCCTGTGGTACACCCAACGTTACTTCAGATCCTGCAGATCTCGTTCCGTTAATATCAACCTTCTGAATTCTATTACTCAGATATGAAGTCAGAAGATCGAGAGCTCTGTTCCTGATTCCGTAGTGGTGTAGTGGATTAAGTGCTTAATTTGATTTTGACAGCTACTAAATTGAGTTGAGTTGATAGTGAGGTTTTCATTGGTCAAATTATGTTAGAGAAAACAATTCTCTTGTTCATCTGATTACACTAAACTAAACTAAAATAATTCTCCGGCTACGATACTTATATACTTATATTAATTTTAATATTAGTTTTATTCTGTTCTATTTTACTTTAGTCGACATCATTTAGATGCCGACTATTTTGATCTAATTTTAGTTTGAAGTTTCTAATATTAGGCATAATTTGACTTAACCTGTGCACAACAGAAGAGGCAAATACGTTTAAAACTAAGTTGAGCAACTAAAACCACTTATATTCTATCAAACTATACCTAATTTAGTTTAAATCATGGATCTCTGAATAGGAATCATCGTTTGACACGACTAAACTAAAATTTAGTCTAGTGTCTAGAATCGGCACCAATATGTATTAAATTTAATATAAAAGTTATTACAAAATATTTTAATCATAGGTATTCACTGTGTTTGTTTTCATCGGGCGTAGACAAACATGATAATATTAGTTATTATGACCACGACGACATCAAGGCTACGTGTAAGCCATTTAAGTGTAAGTACAACACATTTACACAGTGGACCGAAATACTGTTATTGCGTGAATCGAATATACATATTAGGGAAAAGACGCACCTAGTCAACTCCATTTAGCGATAACGTTTCCAACAAACAAAACGTAAAACTTTAAGTATTCAACAAGTGTTTTGATAAGAACTGGAGCAAAACGAGGTCTCCAGTTTTTTTTTTTTTTTTTCCATTACGCTAATACGCAACTTCCCTTAGTTCTTACAGCGTGGCTAGTTCTTCTATTCCGATGATGGATTCCTAACAACTGCTGCCACCACTTCCCCGACATATATTTTAGGTTAGGTTAGGTATATTCGGAGTTCCAGCGGAGGATGGCACTGCGGATTGCACGAGGATACCGAACGGTGTCCTTTGAGGCGGCGACCATACTGGCACGCTTTCCGCCCTTAGACATCCTGGCGGGCATGTATGCGAGGGTCTATGACCGGATCCGCATCGCCCGCCAGAGTGGCGGAGGCGAGCCGGTGGCGCTCGAATCTATAAAGCGGAAGGAACGACACATCGCTCTCGCGACGTGGCGCGAGCGGCTCCAGCCGGAGCACATAGCGCGCAAACGCGTCGTTGAGGCATTCCTGCCGCATCTCGAAGCCTGGATACAGCGACGGAGTGGACGACTCACCTATAGGCTTACGCAGATAATCACCGGTCACGGTTGTTTCGGTGATTATCTGCATAAGATCGGACGTGAAGCGACGACGAGATGCTTCCACTGCGACCAGTCTGACTCCGCCCAACACACGCTGGAGGCTTGCCCCGCGTGGTCGTTGGAGCGTAGAGACCTGGTCGCAGTCATCGGATCGGACCACTCCCTGGGCAGCGTAGTGTCGGCTATGTTGTCCGGGGATGCGGCGTGGGGAGCGATGGCTGCCTTCTGCGAGACTGTCATGTCCCAGAAGGAGGCCGCTGAGCGGGAACGCGAACGCGCTGATCCCGCTCGGCGACGAAGGCGCAGGCCGCGTCAAGCGGCCGCCCAACGTCTCGCTCCCCAGCCCTGAGCCCGGGGCTATAAACAACGGGCAACCTTCGGAGTCGCTGGACGCTCGGGGTGTGGGCCCCTTGAGCGTCCATTGAGTACGGCGGCGACTCCGAGGAGGACGGCGGCGGGGTTGCGACCCCCGTCCCCGTGAGCACCGTGACAGGTTCCCGGGGGGCTACAATGCGCCCCCCGGCGGCGGGCTCAAAGGCAAGGCACTGAGGGGCCCCTGGTGCAGATCCCACCGGAGAGCCCTGGGGTCCCCTCTCATGTGCCGATGCGACAGCCGCGGGGGTTTTAGTGGGTAAGAATCCCACATACCCCGGTCGAGCCCCACAGCACCCGGGGATCTTTCGAAGATTTCCCCCGCGTCAAAAAAAAAAAAAAAAGGTATATTCGGAGTTGCTCGGAGTCGCTGGACGTTCGGAGTGTGGGCCCTAGGACGTCCATTGAGCACGGCGGCGACTCAGAGGAGGACGGCGGCGGTGTTGCGACCCCCGTCCCCGTGAGCACCGTATCTGGTTCCCGGGGGGCTACAATGCGGCAGCGGGCTCAAAGGCAAGGCACTGACGGCCCGTGGTGTAGATTCCACCGGTGAGCCCAGGGGTCCCCGATGCGACAACCGCGGGGATTTTAGTGGGTAAGAATCCGACATACGTCGGTCGAGCCGCACAGATCTCGGGAACCTTTTGAAGGCTTCCCCAGCGAAAAAAATAAGTACATTCGGAGTTGGGTAGGGATGGCCGCCTTCTGCGAGACAGTCATGTCCCAGAAGGAGGCTGCTGAGCCGGAACGGGAACGCGCTTATCCTGCTCGGCGACGAAGGCGCCGGCCGCGTCAAGCGGCCACCCAACGTCTCGCTCCTCAGCCCTGAGCCCAGGGCTATAAACAACGGGCAACCTTCGGAGTCGGTAGACGAAAGCGACCCCGACGCTGTCGCTCCTGCCAAACGGGATCGACTCTCTCCCGATCCCGCTCCGCGGCATCGTTCTGAGAGCAACCTGACACTCATAAAACATGTTTTATAAAAACTACGATGAAAACAAGACAAGCAATATAAGTACCTACTGTACTTCGGACAGTTATGTAATATGGGTAGTATTTTTCCGATGTTCGATCATGTGAATAACAAGTCAAACGAAACCGCGCAGCTCTACACAAAAACTTTATTTTTATTAATCTACGATGGAAACTAAACAGTAAATCTTATCGAACACGAATACTTCAATGGACGTAAGTTAGCGAGACAAATCGTCGGAACAATAAAATGTTAATCTCAAACACTCGGGTTAGCTCCGGCCCTAAATGAGGGACGCTGGCGAAGCGCCAGCTCTAGCGATTTAAATATGTATGTAAACGCACTCCGGCTACATTGTGGAATCTACAACACACTCTCCGCCAGTAATAAATCTATATTTACTAGTTGCAAACACGAGTTTCGGTTTATTTGACAATACATTTAACATTAACAGTTTGTAAACATCCTGAAAGTACTGCGATATTATGACAAAACATATCATCAGTAGGAATGTACAGTTTACAAGTAGCTTAATAAATATGAGTAGGTAAACAAGTAGATACAATGTGACGACGGTAGCGTGCTGGACCTATGCCACTAGATAATAGCCAGCCAGCAATGTCAGATTTTAAGGTCAAAAACGAGCCACGTTCGCGCACAACCTGTATTCGCGTCATCGCTGTTAACAAACTATCACTCACCTCGTTTGGGACGCCTGTCGTCGCTGCTTCGTCGAACTTCTTTATCTATTCGAACTTGATTTTTTTTCGCTGGATCCTTTTGCTTACTGCGTGTTTGCGAACTCCACGTCCCAGAACGGGCTCTTATCTTTTCCACGCTTTTTCCAGAATCCTTCTGTTGTTTTGTTTCAATATTTTTTAGACCATCGGCTTTGGGTTTTAAAGATTCTTCTATAGTTGACACCACCTGAAATATAGGAAAATATTGCAAAAACCGTGTAACTTCAAAACAAAACACAATGTTCTTTAGTAAAGAAAATTACTTTATCTTCAGTTCTTTTGACCCAAATATCTTCTGAGCTAGTTGGTATGCCGTCGACTGTAGATCGAATTTCAATTAAGCTACTATCAAAATAATTTTTATCATGGTGGAGATTCTCTCCTGCAAATATGGATCGTACACTTGGACGTTGTTCCTCGGCACCTTTTGTCCCAAAATGAACAGTATGAGCATTGTGCACTTGTGAGCGCAAAGCTTTCTCGACGGGCAGGGACATAGGTGGACGTTCTGTGGTCGTCACCAGAAATTTGTGGCGAGCACCCATAACAGTCCTCTTTGAAGGATCGTGTCCTTCTACAACGGTAACTGTACTAAGAGTAGAAGGTTCATTACAAACAATATTAGCGTTCTGATCTTCGCCTGCATCGCTCAGGCTGCGATTTTTTGTAAGAGTGGCTGTACTGTCACGAGAGGCGACTTCTGAACATGTGTCTGATGATACGGTCGATGGTGGGGGATCACTCTCTTTTTTTTCATCGTCTTCATCTTCTTCTCGGCACTGGGATAGCCTTCTACGTTCCGCAAAAGGAAACGGCGAGTTGGAATTATGACTCGAAAGATTATTACAATGATTCATAAAGTAGTGCTGGAAGAAACTATCTGTTTCAGGAGTATCATTGTTGTCGCCCTGGATTATATCCTTGAGGGCAGCGAGTGATGTAATTGTATTGTAATTCATGGCATTTACTAGATCTTCACTATCAGTGGAGCTAGCAGAGCCGCTGCCGCCGGCATCCTCGTCCGCTAGCTTGGTCATTTGCCTGCATACCTCTTCAAGCGTGACATCGGTATTTTGAGAACCCATTTTTTTCTTCTTCTCATTTTTACGTCCGGTCTTCTTAACTTTAACATTTACGGGTGATTTTGTTTCAGTATCCATTGAACAGCATGTGCCTTTGTTGCTTTGACCAAAAAAAAATAATATAATTTTTGTTATAAGCGGCAGGTATTTTGAAGGCACTTAGTTATTTAATACACTTATATCACATAAAGTCACATTATAATGCATTTATTTTAATATCATAATTTAAGTGATATCGCAACAGGTTTGGTAGCTTCCGTCACCGAACGCATGGTCTTGTAACGTTGTATAATAAAGTAGGATTTCCAGCGTACATTTTTCGAACCTGAAATAGAAACTTATTTTCTCAGTGTCTTACTCGATTACAAACAAAATTGGGTACTCAATAACAATAACACAACTGTCTAATATTGCATCTACGGCATAGTCTTGGACACGTTTATCATAAAAAAATAGTGCAGTACATTGAACAAACGTGAACAAAAATAATCAAAAATTAAATATTATTTAAATATAAATAATTCATCTCTAAGGATACCGCACGGAGTTGTCCGTAGTAGGGTAGGGCGGGTCTAGTTGAGCATAGGGGCAAGTTGGGCAATCGAAATATCTCGAAAACTATTCACCGCACGCGTAGGCATCATATAGCGGAAAGAAGGGGTCGTGGAAGGCGAACTCATCGCGCGACTGCCAGTGGTGGTTCGATGAGCGAGTGAAGCATACTTGCGCATTGCTATTTTGTGACCAAAAAGTAAAAAAATCGTTTAACGTAAGTTTTCGTCTGTATTAGTCAAATGTTATTTGTTTTCAATCAGGTAAGTGTTAATCTTCCATACATTTACTGCACTTTTGATATGTATAAAGGTTCTGGGTATAATTCTTACCGTTTTTTCATATCCTCACTTTTGTTTCAAAATTTCGGGTTGGGGTTAGTTAAGCTAAAGTTGCTCAACTAGCCTCACGGCTTAGAACAAAAGTAATGTGTTTTTTAATTTTTTTTTTCAGGATGCGGACTTACAAAAGAAAGACTACAAGATGTTCTTAACTGCTCAAGACTTAAATAATACAGCAAAGACTGTCAATGATGAAAAAAAGTCTGAATGGCATTCACAGCCAAAGAATTTGGTATAAAACGAAGGACTTTGCAAGAGTGACAACGAAGATTAAGTTTCTAAGATCTCATTAATGTTTTCTTTTAAGATATAAGCTATATTGATAGTAACATAAATATTTAAGTCTGATTTTAAACAGAAAGACTAAATCTAATCCTAAAGTTAACCTTAAGATACGTTGATGTTTTGTTGATTCTATTTCCTGTAAATTATTCAAAGAAAATTACTTTAAGTTTTGTTGTTTTGTCACTAAAAAGACTCTAAATAAAGAGTTGATTGACAAACTAAATTTTATTTCGTCTCTAGTAAACATTGAACCCATGGTTTGGCTAGACATTCTAAGTGCTCAACTTACCCCAATCCCTTGCTCAACTTACCTCACCTATGGGGTACGTTGAGCATGCTTGACTTTCTGCATTTAAACCGCTGTAGCTCTTAAATCGAGCTTAGAAGAAATAAATTACTATGACACATTTAGAAAAGGATAAATTACTACTCTATCAGGTTGCGTAACAACCCATTGAGACTTATAGTTGAGGAGATAAATCCGCTTAAGTGAAAAATTGCTCAACTTGCCCCGCCCTACCCTACCCCGGTGGTACCACGGACAAAAAACGTTTCAGTTTTTGTAATATCATCTGTTGATCATCATATTATATTATCGTCTTTTGACAGTTAAGTTAGTTGGTTGTTGGTTTCACCCTGTTCCATGTTTGTACACCGACCGACAAAGTAAAAAATTGTGATTGTAATTATAATTATTTGTAATAGATTTATTTAATTTATTAAATAGTGCAGGTTTCATCGAAATCCGCTCGGTAGTTTAAAAGATATGGGCAGTTAATGTTACCAGCAACACACTAGCCATTCGAGAACTAACTGCGCGAGCATTCGGAGTTATGATAATGAATATGAATAGTAGTGAGATTCCCACTTTTACTTGTCATTTATTATCTAATCAAAATCTGTCGCAGATGCTTGATGTTGTCAAGATTTATAGAATCACTGTAACAATTACTTGTCGATGACATCATTTTATAAGAGGGCGCGTATAGCTTATTAAATAATAGCGTTTAATAAATATAACTACTACTAGCGGCCTTCCCCGGCTTCGCACGGGTACAAAAAGAAATATTTTAAAGACTTTTTTAACCGGCTTCAAAGAGAAGGTTCCGTATTCGACGACGCATATGTAATATTAATAATAAATTACTAGTTTAAAAAACTAGAAATACACGCTTTTTTAAGGACTACTGCACTAAAAAGCAATAAATAAATTATCGAAACCGTCCTTTCTTTCTTTCTACCCCGTGCTTGTAATTTATGGATTATATTTATGTGTAAAGGCGTGGGGCGCCTTTTCTCTGCAAATGATTACAAATGATTGTCATGTGAATACAAATACTTAGCGTTCTTGAAATTTGGCAGAAATGTTAAGCTGTTATTCAGAAAAGGCGCCCCACTCTTTTACACATAAATATAATCCATAATCTTTATTTATTTTATTTATTTATAAAAGTACAATATCTTAATATAATTCTTAATCTTAAATAAATCTTAATCCGGCCGTTGTACTCGGCCGGGTAGGTACATATTAGATTTGACTAACCACAAATCCTATCAAAAGAACAGCGCTACCTACCAAGGATGATTCGTGAAGCTATTGAAATTAAAAAGCAATGTTCATCCAAATTTCAATAGAGAAGATGGCTGGGTGCTACCACCAGCTTGGGATCCCGTGATAACCATAGTCAAATCCAAAGACAAGCATTCCACTGCAAGACCTCAAGATACTGTAAGTTCTTTCTGCGTAGATCGGACTAACAATAATAATTAGAAGACCTGAGGGTACCCTAAGACAACTATGACATATGGACAGCTACCACCTCAGTCCGCCCGTGACCATGAATGCTGTAAAGTATTCGAAACGTCGGGAAATTAAAATCAAAAATAAACCGCGATATAATCCGTAAAATTAGTTTCATTTCAATGTGTAATATTCGCGTAAATATCAGAAATCATTATATATATTTATTTTATTAAACTTCCACTAAGTAGTAAGACGACACGTAGGAAGTACCTATGTTAAAATACATACAGCCATTTAGGCCGCAAAGCGTCTCAAAGAACCAGACATAGATACACAGTCGAAAAAAATAACCCCTCCTATTCTTGCAATCGAGTAAAAAACTCAGTAATTGTCTTTTAATTTCGTAAGAGTGTCGATAACGCGTGATTTTTTAATTCTTCTAAACACACTTGGCCAGTACATCGATCACAGATTATCACTTCCATTTTCTACTAAGTTTAATAATTTGGAAACCATAAAGAAAATATAGAAAGAAATCCAATAAAAAATGGTTGTCATTATGAACTATAGAAATTTGTACAAACTAGGTATTTTAGAATTTGTTGTATTAATAATCATCGCCCAATAGTAGTGCGGTCGGTGAATTGGGCTCATGTGTGATATTTATTCCGTTTGAATAGTCGAAAGTTCCTAAGTGTACCTACCTGCACGAAGAAAATTTTTGAATGCGTGAGAATTGAGACCTTTGATTTTAAAAACTTCAAATTTTGATTAGCGGTCCTTGCGGCTTGGCCGCGCGCGATATTTAAATCTACACTTCTACGCGTACCTATAGTCCAGCCGCCGAGAGAATGCGTTCCTGAAGTCTGTCAGTTGGTCATGACTAGTGATGGGAAATAATTAACACTGTTATTACCTGATATAAGAAAAAATTAACATAAGTTTCAATAATTGTTTATTTGGATTCTAATTTGTGAATGTAACAAAGAAATTAAAAATGCGATAATTTTAATCTTCAGCAATATTGATTACCATATCAGGAAAAATATTTGTGACTGGCAAACAAACTTTAATCTGATTCCGATTCGCTTGAGGAGGTGCCGTCTTCGTCCTCATCTTCGCCTAGATGTATTATTATATTATTATCAAAGATAGTATCCATTCTAATACCAGAAATATAAAATAACTACTATATATTTACGCTACTTACCTTCACGCGTTCGTTTCGTGTGGAGGTTTAATATAATTAACGTTATTATTACATTCTATTATAATTAAAAATAAGAAAGAAAAAGTATTCTACATATTTACAGTAGAACTACAAATAACGTTACAATTGCACGCTATTTATGGCGCTGCACTTCAAAAACACACAGTTGGTATATCCTTGTAAAGCGTAGTATGGATTTAACCTACACTTAACAATATTAAGTTTTCTTATTTTTTTATATGAAATTTAGCGCAAAGAAATAACATTTATTTTTAGTTGATATAATATTAGCAGGGCAAATAAACAATAACATTTATTTATTGTAAATGCAACGCCACTTCAAAGTTACATCGTCCGTTTCATCATGACCTGTCAGGAACGCTTTCTCTCGGCGGCCGGGGTATAGGAATAGTATAGTACACTCTAGCTCACCGGGGTCGCGCCGGGCTCAGCTGATTAATTTCAAACATTTCGCGGCGCTTTTGTTTATTTACAATGCACGCCACCGGTTCCTGAAATATATACGTGTGACAGATAGACAGAAAGACGAAGTCTCACCATAAGAGTTCCATTTTTACCTTTTAGGTATGTAACCCTTAAAACGGCAATTTCATAGGTGAACACATAATATTAGTGGCTAGTGGTACTAAAACCACTTCAATCCGCATTTTAAATACAACCCAGTTTTGATAAATGCTTACGTACGCGCTTCTTTATTTTTATTATAGACAGGTACAAAATCAAGTCAAAAGACAATGTTTTTTTCACTTAACCCATACTTTTTATATTTAACTTTCAATATAGAGCCTCAGCCTTCAACCTATATTAGAGGTTAAATTTTCCAAAATCCTTTCAATAAAAAAGGATTACCTAGATATTTTCATTGCCTAGACCATAAAAGGAACCAACAGTCCAAATTTTCTAGTTCTAGCTTCGGTAGTTTCGGCACTGCGTTGATAAGTTATTCACGCGAAAAAGGCCTTCCTCTTTATAATAATAGTTCCTACCTAAAGATAACATACCTATAGATTTACCAGTGTTCAAATTGGGAGTCGACTTCAATAAGAATATGACCCCGGCAAACAGAACTACTTCCGTGTTATATGTATTAATTAAAGGAGATTAATAAGTCATCACAATAGGACAATTTAACGGCGAGTTTTAATAGACGCATGTAACGTAGAGTCACGTAACCAATAAAAATAGCCCATTTATGTAGGACTGAATTGACCCTGTGTAAGGGTGTGCGTAAGCTCACCGGGTGTTTGCGCATGCATACATTGCAGAAGAGAAATCTTATCAGTGTAATATACTTACTTAATTTACACGTGTAAAGAAATATACAGAACTGGTTAAAGAAAGGAAGGAAATATACAGAACTTTTTCACACCACCCGCTCGTTAATGTTGCATTATCCCTCTTAAGTGGCAGGTTCCCGGGGAACAATAATGTTCCCCTCCGGCGGCGGGTTCAAAGACAAGGCACTGAGTGGTATCACCAGCGGGCTTAGCACGATTTGCCAAGACTTCGTAATCTTGACAGTTCGGTGTGGAGTATGACGTAGTTATCGACACATAAACGTCATTTTCGGTATTAGGTAGGTCGATAACTACGTCATACTCCACACCAAACTGTCAAGATTACGAAGTCTTGGCAAATCGTGCTAAGCCTGCTGGTGCAGATCCCAACAGATAGCCCAGGTCCCGCCTCTTATGTGCCGACGTGATAGCCGCGGGGGTTTTAGTGGGTAAGAATTCCACGGTTGACCCCCGTTTACGTCTTATTTTATTTTTAAATTCAGAAAACTTACAGCTAGTACAAAGTATACAGAGTGGAAAGTAACAGATGGCCAATTAAAAGTTTTCGCAAATAGAGATAAGAAATAACAGTGATGAAGATTACTAACAGCGGTACAGAATAGTAATAAATAAGCGGTAAAATACACCATAATTATACATTTTACTGATGTTTTTACATGTATACATTAGCTTAGATCACTCTACATATATACACATACATAGTGATCAGAGCTAATGGTATATTTGTGCAATTATTCAAATAGCTACTATCGATATAAGTACTTATAGTCAAGTCACATTACGTGTTTCGTATAATCGATGTCTCGATCGATGTCATTTTCCAATACAAAAAATACTCGCTTTTAAGCCGCTGTACAAGAGAGGGTCTTTTCACTTTTCTGTTAAGTTAAACTTACCTCATTGCGCCACAATTTGACAATAGGGTTTTTATCACGCATGTGGTGTAACTATATAAAGATTTAGTTTGTGTATTATACTCTGAGTTTGTTGTTTCTTGGGATCGTTTGACGTCATCATCATCATCATCAGCCGGAAGACATCCACTGCTGAACATAGACATCCCCCTTAGAACGCCACAATGAACGACAATTGGCTATTTGCATCCACCGGTTACCTGGGATCTTTTGACGTATCCCGATTAAAATAAGAGGCATGTTTTATTAATTTTCAAATTATTCAAACCCGACCGGATTCGTAAACTTCGTACTTATATCAAAACCAAATAATGTTTATATTTTCACAAAGAACGATATTTAGAGCTCAATTTATTAAACTATTACATTCAGAGCCTGTTGGAATTTCTTAACCATATTTACACAGAAGGTAACTATTACACCTAGGTTACTCTAGGCCAAACCTTTTCCTTCGCAGTGAACGATCGATTGCGAATTGATTTAATATTTACGCACGTCAACATAATATATTAAACTTACTAACACTGTTAGTAGTTTGTACCGCGCAGCAGTCTGGCATAACATTGCTTGACAATGGACGTGGAGGAGTCAATTTGCTTATGGATTTTATACCGAAGGCTGAGACGTCACAGAATAAGACGAAGACGATACTGGGTGCATCTTATTTTAAGTGAAATACTTTCTTCAAGCCTGTTAATCACTTTATATCCCAACCTGAGACTACATGAAGATTTTTTTAACAATTTCAGGATGTCGATTGCGTCCTTTGATTCCTTTCCTTTCATTCGTCGATTAGTAAATCGATAGGTACCTACTATGTCGTCTTCGCCACCTCATCTCCATTTTTCCTGTATCTATGCATCTTTCCGTCTCAAAACGCGCGGATCATCTGAACAGTTCAATGCAGGTTCGTAGAACTTGAACCGCGCGGTGACTCGAGGTTCAAGATCTTGCGCGCGGGCGCGGTGAGTTAGACGATATTCACGGTTTATTTAGATCTTATACCGCGCGGTTACTAGTTCCGCGGTCATATAAACTTAGCCTAAGTTTACATGACCGCGCGGTTACGCGGAATTAGTAACCGCGCGGTACAAGATCTAAATAAACCGTGATTAGTAAACAGCACCGCGCCCGCCCGCGCGCAAGATCTTGAACCTCGAGTCAAGTTTTACGACGGAAAGACGCATAGATGCAGGAAAAATGGAGATGAGGTGGCGAAGACGACATAGGAGGTACCTATCGATTTACTATATAAACTTAGCCTAAGTTTACATGACCGCGCGGAACTAATAACCGCACGGTACAAGATCTAAATAAACCGTGATTATCCTCTGAATCACCGCGCGGTACCGCGCGGCCACGCGCGGCGCGCTCCGAACCACGCGCAAGATCCTGAACCGCGCGTCACCACGCGGTAGCGCGCGGTTCAAGTTCTACGAAACTGCATTGACCTGTTCAGTTGATCCGCGCATGTTGAGACGCGCAGACACATAAGAGATGTAGGAAAAATGGAGAGGCGAAGACGACATCGTACCTATCGATTTGCTAATCGACAAAATAGAAAAATAATAGCATCATCACTGGGTTTTCCGATCATATAAAAAATCAAGAATGCTATCGACGTCCTGAAATAGATGAAATAAAATCTGCATATAGTCTCAGGTTGGGATATAAAGTGGCTTGAAGAAAGTCTTTCACTTAAAAGAGGATGCACCCAGTATCGTCTTTGTCTTCTACTGCGGCGTCTCAGCCTTCGGTATGAAATCCATAAGCAAATTGCCTCCTCCACATCCATTATCAAGCAATGTTGATGCCAGACTGCCACGCGTACATTTACCATCATGTGAATGCTCCAACCGCGCGGCGACGCGCGGTAGGTACCACGCGGCCATATAAACTTAGCCTTAGTCTTAAGGTCTTAATTTTCCTGATAATATAGACATGGTTGGTTTGATTTTTTATGACAATTTTCAATTTTGCTATCCCAGTAGTGTATTTGTTTTTCGCGACCGTCAATGTACAATACAGTACGTGCAGCTGACTCGGTGGTCTATGAGCTTGACTTACGTAATAACGTGATGTTAGACGCGGGTTCAAATTCCAGTAATTCATTATTGCTGTAATGTCTTTTTTTTACTATTATTATTCTCGTTATTTATTTAATAAATTGTAAAACAACATCTTTATTTTTTATTTATAACTTTTAAATACCCTTTTTAACCGGCTTCATTTATTCATATAAATCTATTTTATAGAGTTTGATGTTCGGGGTAATCTCCGGTACTACTTACTAATCCGATTTTGAAAATTCACGGTTAGTAAGGTATATGATCCCTGAGTGATATAGACTATTTTTTATTTAGGGTAAGCAACGTTAGGGAAGGTCATTACATAGATGGGTCACCGTTTAATGCTATTTGTACTAAGCGTCTCCGGTGCTTCGGAGGGCAAGCAAAAAGTGGGTCCCGGTTTTTAACACTTAAAAAAGGCGGTTATGTATTAGACGCGTATAATATCATAGGTGAAGGAGGGATAAGGAATGAGGGGGAGCGAGGCGGGGGAAGAAAGTTTCGTATTCAGGGAAAGAGAGAGGAAGGGGGAGAGGAGGGTGTGAGAGAGGCAAACGACGACGCAAAGAACAAAAAAGGAACTCGGTTCTAAGCGGGGTGTCTATAAGACAACTCAATTTTTTTTGTCTAATTTAGTTTTCTTTATATTTTATCTATATAGTCCGCCAACCCGCACTTGGCCAGCGTGGTGGACTATGGCCTAAGCCCCCTCATCTTGAGGGGAGGCCCGTGCCCAGCAGTGGGACATAAACAAGGGCTGGTATTATTATATTTTATCTATTTATGGTATATATAAAATGAATCCCTATTTCCCTTAGTCAAGGCATCACGTGTAAAAAGGCTGGACCAATTTTACAAATTCATTTTTTGTTGTGTTTGTTATTGTCAGAAGAAGGTTCTAACGGAAAAAAAAAGTTACGCCGAACATGAGAAAATTACGCGGGCGGAACTGAGCTGGACAGCTATATACTAACGTCTGGGTATTTAAGCTCCCAAGTGGAATTATATTACAACTTTATTTGAACGTTTTAAACAAGAAGCGTAGTAGCTATACAAATATTAGATCCTTTTGAAAACAAAATATTTCAACCCATGGTACTTAGTATCAAGATAAATAGCAATAACTAAACGATGGTTTAACGGAACAGATGTGCTGATGTAATTTTATTTATGCAAATACGAGCTAGATAAAGGCTAAGCTAGAACTACACACCTTACTTCCATTCTATTAAACGTATTATGTACCTACATGAATAATTAACCAGTATGTTATTTACGTCTTAAAGTTACTTTTGGTGTACAATAAAGTGTATTTATTATTATTATTTTTATTACTTATCTTTTCTATCATAAAATAGGTACAGAATAGGTTCCTGTATTCTGAGATCATAAATACATATAAGTACACATAGCATTTTTCAATAAACAGGGAAAAGGCAAATAAAACATGTATTATTAATGGAGTGTAAAGCAACGGCTAAGCTATGGTTACGCTAATGCCAAAAACGTCAGTCGCTATCCGAAAACTGAATAAATCTCTAACCGCTAATGCTAAAAGTATCGTGTGTGCTATGAACTCATCCGGTTTGTCTTTTTATAGCTGAAAAATTTCTGATAGTGATGCGTGGCCTAAAAACGCCTGAATCTTGTAAATGTTTAGATAGTTACTCAGTTTTTTTTTTTATGAAGAGTTCTGTGATTGTCTGATTAAACCAAAAAGTGCGTAATCAGCGAAAATAAATTATGTCGCAGCTACTTTTGTGTACCTATACAAAAGTAGCTGCGACGTAACGTAAATTAAAAGAGTGTGCATGTTAAGTTCTATAATTTCACGACAGAAGCATGGGTGTGTGCTGAATCTATGCCGGTGCAAAGGTAACTAACATCGATGAGCTCACGGGCGTTGCGCTGACGAGGCCCTGATACGTGCCATACGGAGCCTCTGGGGTACCTAAGGTGCTATCGGAGGAGGGATCGGAGGGGGTGTAGATAGTAACCCCACATAGACCGACCTCACCCTCACTAGAGGTCGGGTTGAACAAATATTCAAAAGATTTTCTCCACCGTTAGCAAACATAAAAAGGTTCTAGAACCTGTCTCCATTTAGGTACTATTTTTGGAACCGACCGAATAGACCTTTGAAATGTATTCGATTTACAAAAACATAGTTTACCTAACTTAGCCATAAACAAAGTAAAAAGCTTGATGGATTTTACAGAATTTTCTTTGGGCTTTTATATTTTTTAATAGTTTAAGTATAAATATTCTCAATAAGTTATTGCAGCCACTCATTAGGTAATATCACACACGAAACATCACTCACATCACAACAGACAATAAAAGAAACAATTATTGGATCAAACAAGACTTCAAACTGGTATACAGTATACACAACTGTGTAACTAGTTGATGGGTAGGTGGAGTATAATAATTGAAGACAATAAAAATTCTACTACTATCCTCAAATAACTGTACGATATTTCGTTTTTGGAAATTTCTCACCCACCACAGCTTCAAAAACTCAAACCCAGAAAGAAATTAAAATAGGTATTCTTAACGCACCTGTAAGTAGACATTTATATGCTTACATTTTTAGAATACCCTTATTTTGCTGAATTGTTAAATGCAAAGAGTTGGCCTCAGCACCGTTATCTCTCACTTGTGTAAAGGGACTCAGATGATCATAAAGGAATATAGGATTTTCTATTAGTATCTGTAAAACTAGCATATATGTGTATACCTGTTACAGCTCAGTGGGCGAGCGCTTGCCTTGGAAACGAGGTGCGCAGGTTCGATCCCCGGCTTGCACCTCTGATTTCTTTAATTAATCATGAGCGAATCGTCTTTGTGCGATTGTTACTAGCTTTCGGTGAAGGAAAACATCGTGAGGAAACCTGCATGTCTGAGAAAGCCTAACTAGCTTTCGAATGACGTGTGAAGTCCGCCAACCCGCACTTGGCCAGCGTGGTGGACTATGGCCTAAGCCCCTTCATCTTGAGGGGAGGCCCCTGCCCAGCAGTGGGACATACACAAGGGCTGGTATAATAATAATAGTAGAGTATAATAGTAGAGTACAATAAAAAGAAAAACCTGTAAAACTTGACTAGAGGGGTTGCAAACCGATGTAAATAAACCAATCCAATTTTAACTTCTACCAATCTAGTGTGCGGTGCTGCCGTTTAGTCGGTACGAACGGCACTGAAATGTAAATTTCTTTCTAGATTAATCATACTATGTTTGATATGACTAGTAAAATGTTCTATCCATTCCTTTACACATTTTACATGAACACGTGAAAATAAGTAGGTACATATCGAATAAGTGAAACTGAAGTCCGACTCAGTTACTGTTTTAGAGTGACCGTCTGGTCACTCTAAAACGTCATATCTATAACACGTTGTAATAATTATATCAGATTTTCTAACCCAATAACAAATTACCTTCTTCTTAGATATGGCCGCGTGATTGAGGGACATGACTGAAGCAGTCTTGTCACCACTCTTCTTCATTCCGCTTGATTTTGAGCTCTATGTATATTTGCCTACAATGTCGCTGCGGTAACCGCTGTGATAGGGTCTATTCAACAAACTGTCTGCGTATTAAACTCATCAAAAATAAAACAAAGGCCAAATCAATGATTGCGAGATAATAATTGGCTCCATTTAAATATGTCGAACTGTTTACCTACTTCATCAGTTCTATTTGCCTATTACGATGCATACCTAATACTCGTACATACAAGTAGTTTATATCATAGTTTTCGAAATATGTAGGTACCCGATGAAACGGCATAACAAATACTAAAAAAATAACATTGAGTAAATACAAACAGGTAAACATTTAAGCGACCAACAAAAATATCTCACTATCTTAAAACAGTTCGTGAGTACAATTGTGCAATCAAAAATAATCGGCGACATTATTCGACGTTAGCAACAAATACTCGACCTAGTTATTTAGGTAAATCAAGAAATTACCTATTATAGAAACCTTTTTATTTACTTGTTAATGGGAGATTTGCCCTAGAACAAAGCGGCTATTAATATACATGTTTTATGAGTCATCACCATCAGCGAGACAGCCCCGCCATCCAATACAGTTATCATAATCATACCGAATCTAAGGCGAGGCAAACAACGGACTCGCAGGGTACGGCGCCGCACTGCACAAACGATAACTTATGGCTCGCTACTCTCGAGGTTGCGCACTTGCGCACTACCTACAGATCCGGCTAATCGTATGAGGCCCACGCCATGCCACGCTTTGACGTCACACAGGCCTTTACAAGGATGCTCATGATACTTGTTGCTTGATACATCTTTATTAACGTGATTCAACTACGGGCACGCATTGTCATTCGTTTAATAACAACTATTACTCTGACTGATACAGTATCACAATTTTTTACTTTGCCCATGTAAACAGAAACGGAAATTTGCAGTAGTCAGAACAGTATTTCTAAAAATATAATTCAGATTTCTATGTCTCAAGAAGCAGAAGGACTCAAGATACTCGCTGCCACACTCACAAACGTTAATTATCGTTAATTCTCATTTACCATTTTTTAATTCTATTTTTTGGAATCTGATTATTTCAACTCTCAGAGCTGTTTAAGCTTATGTTCCATTGTATGCGTATGGGCTAGTCAATATATCTAATCTACTCACTAAAGTAACCTTGTGTATAGGCTGTTTACTAGGGATGTTAAAAAATAATTTTTAATAAAGAAAAATCGATTTTTATTTAATCGATTCTTTTCCATTAATGTCACATCCCTACAGTTTACTAGCTCAGAGTGATGAAGTTATCTTATTTCTAATTGACGTTAATTAGTGCGGCAGTTAATAATAAATAATAATATCTTGGGGCAATCCACACACGGTCATCTGATCCCAAACTAGGCAGAGCCTGTACTATGGAAACCAGACAACTGATACTAATACTTATATACTTTTTTTTTTTTGTAAATACTTACTTAAATAGATAAATAACACCCAGACACTTGGTGGGAATCGAACCCACGACCCATCGGTTAGCGGACAGGGTGTCTAACCACTAGACCAACGGGCCCGTCAATAAGTAATAAACTCTCACACATTGATATATGCAATGCAACTGTAAGGATGATTACAAAATTATTAACAAATTTGTACCCATTTAATTAGTTAGAACAACTACCAACACTATAAACAATATAATTTAAAGTAATAACTAGTACTACATCAGCCTGTACGAGATTAGAATGGCTCTCAAACAGCTTAAGAACAACAAGGCGCTATGGGTGCTATAGGCCGGATGGAGACGGAATCACAACAGAACTTATGAGAGCAGGTGATCAACCGGTACTATTAGTCCTACAGAAGTTAGACCTATCTCACTCCTGAGTCATGTATACAAGCTGATTTCGAGAGTCATTATGAACAAGCCGGGTTCCGGAAAGGCTTTATAGACCAAAATACGCTCCGCCAGATTATACAGAAGACCAAGGAGTATAATCAGTTAATTATGTCTAGCGTTTGTGGACTATGAAAAAGCTTTCGATTCAAAGAGGCCTAGACAAGATGCAATCGCTTCATAGCGAATCTATTTCTTCATTCGCCAGCTGTGTCAATTCCCTATAATTTGTCTCATGATTTTTCGATGATATATGTCATTCTCATACATTTTTATGCTTTCTATTAGCGATAACGATTGTAGAATGTTACATTGTCTAGGGGGCCTGGGCGGTAGGTACTGCAGTTCCTCCAGCGATGCCACATTGACTATAGGTATACCGAAGTATTGAAGTGTTTGTACAGTCACGCCACCATGTCGATCCGACTACTGGACGAGACCTCGACAACAATCCCATTACAGGGAGGAATGGCGAATTCATGACTCTTGTTTGTTTTGCCGATGATATTATAGTAATTGGCAGAATCACTTAGAGTACCTCAATATGATGCTCAGCGACTTCAGTAGCGTTTCCCAACAGGTGGGACTTAAAATAAACATGGCCAAGACGAAAATCATGTCTGATGTCCATGTTGCACCCATACCAGCAGTCCTTGGGAATGAACCACTCAAAGTTGTTGACCACTATGTATACCTAGGAAAAACGATCCAGTTAGGTCAGTATAACTTTGACAAAGAGGTCGCCTGAAGAATCCAACTCGGACGGGCAGGGTTCAGGAAACTAAGCAATATCTTCATGTCCGAAATACCACAGCCGCAATGCCTAAAGGCGAAGGTTTTTAACCAGTGTGTGTTGCTATTGATGACATATGGTAATGAGACGAGGTCTTTGACTGCTGGCCTTTTAGAGAAGCTCAGTCACACAACGAGCTATGGAGAGAGCTATGCTCGGAGTTTCTTTGCGTGATAAAATCCGGAATAAGGAGATTCACCAAGAACTAAAGTCTTATAAAATTACATATAAAATTATGCCCATAATTGTCATCAGTTGGGTACCTACGTTCAATATGAGGTTACAGTTTTAGTAAATTGTGTATTAAAAATAAACAATTTACTAAAACTGTAACCTGTATTGTAGTAGTACTGCTGAATAATAAAGGTCATACTAAATATATGGAAGACTAATTCAAAATTTGGTCAATGTTATGTGTGGTGTTAATCTAGTTTCTATGTGTTTCAGTTTTTGTAATATCACTATAATTCACAGAAACTACCATCTGTTGACACTTAACATTTCCATCCTGTATATCTCACGACACACTGAGGCAAGCTCAATAATGTTCAGCCTCGACTATGCATGCAGGAATGATGTGTACATGTGGCAAGGAATTTGAACAACTACTTCATTTGAAGCATACTTGCAAATACCTAACTAATGTGACATTGCTCTGGTGTAAGATATACATACACCCAAATACTGAGGTTTATTTCAAATATCAATAATTAGGTAGGTACATAAAGAAGCGGATGTTTTTAAAAACCAAAATGTAATGATAGACAGTTTCCATTATGATTTAGAGAAATTCTATTAGAAGGGTTATGTGTAATGCATAAAATATATGACACTTTGGTATAGTATGCTGGTTTCTGCAAGTCAACAACAGTGATATTTAATAACCTTAAAACACCCAGTGAAGCCACAGCAGGGCACTAGTATTTGACAAAATATAACATAATATTTACTACCCATGTTTCTCTATGTTGTTAAGGCCCCATGTTTTGGCGGTGAGGCCTAAGCCATTTAACAGGCAAAATAAACAATTAGATAGGTACCTACAATAACTGAATTTCATCTCTATGAAAGGGAAAATTAAATCTACTTACTAAAAAAGAAACATGTAAAGTAATTGTAAAGTCTTAAGAATTTAATAAAAAGTTATGTAAGTACTAATAGATATTATGTTAAATTAAGGTAGATGAATTAATAAAATATTTATGATGATAAGCTCTCTCATATGAGTTTTACATTAAGTTATAAGATTTGATAGCAGGTAGGTATGTAATGCAAACTGCTATGTATGTACCTGCTAATTTTTAATTGACACAATACACACTACCATGTTAATATCACTTACAGGTACTCACCACAATAATGTGTTATTATGTAACATTCATCAACTAAGTAACAAAAAATTGAGTTAAAAAATGCAGTTTCGGAGACAAAAAGATGCTCTTGAAATTAAAGTGGGTAAGTAGATTGTATATGAACTGTTGTGTAAAACTTATGCATCTTGCAAAGGTGTATTTAGGACATGTTAAACATTTACTAAATTCGCCTATAAAACTAATGCTTTAAAAACTAAATAAATAACGTGATCCAAGACTACGCGGGCATCCAACAAGGGATAATCAAAAGAGACAATGACCAAATAACTGAGACAAACCGTAAACACATCAATAACACGCACTAAACTTAGTTTATGAAATGAAGAGTTCCATCACCGAAATTTGCAATCACGACTTTTGTAAATGCTATGTCAAATCTTTCGCAATTATCTAAGAAAAATTAAATATTTTTTCACTAAAATCACTAGAATCACTGACGTGAATCACTACTTTTTCATTTGACAGTTTGACTTTAATAAATCATGACTATTTAGACCGTAGACAGAATATAACAAGACATCTAGCTAGCGTGCCGCCGATAAGGACAGAAAATAATCATTCGTACACTTAACACACGTTATGGATATTTTATTCAAATGCGCCTATTATGTAGTTTATACGATATTTCATAATGCAATTCAATTTAAAACTCCAAAGCTAGGTTGTGAACTAGAAAATTTCATGAGTACTCAAAGAAAACGCACCGTAGGTGCGCCAGATTTAGAACACACGCTGAGGTACAAAAAATCATATGCTCTGTTTCTTTCTATCACATACAATATATATAAATGCATCCTTATATTATAAATGCGCGAATGAGAAAGAAAGTGCCAGCTCTCTATTGGTTTCTTTCTCTAAGATTTAGACTTTGACATAAACTTGACACTTTGTAGGGATGGATGCTCGATCCGTAGGTATCGAGTATCGATAGGTCTCAGAGAAAGTACCAAAGGAGTTAGTATCGCGTCGATTCCCCGAACAAATTTTTCGTGGCACTTTTGCGGGGTGCGGGAGGCGAAGTAAACACACACAGATACACCTTCACGCATACCCACACTATAGTAAACTCGCAACACATTCAAAAATACACGCACACAAATAATGAAAGACCTGACCATATGACCAAAAATTTGGCAGAGGGGGTTAGCGCATCATGCTCTCTCCAGTGGTATCTCCTCTAAGCGATAGGTTTTTTTTTTTTGTTTTGTGGTCGAGTAATGCTGTTGGCCGCAGATGGCCATTACAGCTTCACCGGACGAGAGGGCGAGCGCTTTGAGCGCTCCAGCCCAGAAAGGTAGCGACTAGCTCAAGGGCACCTCAGGGAGGCACGGCCTCGGCTTGGGCTGCCGCTTAGAGAGTGTGAGTTTACCACCGGTTCACAACGCGCCCCCGCTGAGAAGAACCGGCAAGAAACTCAGCGAGGGGGTGCATGTCGAGGTCGCATGCGTACGACCCTTCGGCCTCGCCGCCGAGACCGGTGTCTGTGTGTAGGTGTGTGTACGACTCGTGACGTCGTTGTCGGTGTTGGTGTTGGTGTTGTGTCATGGTCCAGGAGGACGGACATCGGGTCGGGTGGGTCGAGCAGTACATGCCGCGGACGGCGGCGATGTACGGTAGGTCGACGATCTGAGGGACCGGGAACAGGGTCGGGGTCGGGGATATAGTCGGCAGCGGCGCCGATGAGCGGGTTCGGGTGGACGCAAGCTTTTTCAAAGTAATGTTCGGACATTTCCTTGAAAAATTTGCGGAAAGGGACAAGACCGAAGTCGGAATGAAGGTCGACATTCCGCATGTACCACGGGGCACCGACGGCATGTCGAAGGAATCGGTTTTGAATAACCTGGAGGCTATTGATGTGGACGGGAGCCGCGTGTGCGAATACGGCACTGGCGTAAGTTAGGATGGGACGGATGCAGGTTTTGTAAAGTGTCAACTTATTCCTAAGCGACAGTTTACTCCGCCTGCAGATCATGGGGTTAAGCGATAGGTACTTTAGTGAATAAACGGAATAGAGATGTTAGGCTGGTATTATACCATTTGTACTTTTTGGTTTATACAAAAAATACTGTAGGTATCGAGAAAATACTGTAGAAAATACTGTACTGTAAATACTGTAGGCTCGATCCGTAGGTATCGAGTATCGATAGGTACTTTAGTGAATAAACCTTAGAGGAAGAAAACAATAGAGGGCTGGACACTTTCTTTCTCATTCACGCAAGAAAAGAATGCATTTATGTAGGTTACGTGTGATAGAAAGAAACAGTGTATATGATTTTTTGTCCCTCAGCATGTGTTCGATTTTTCCGCGCCGTGGGTGCGAAACAAATTTGACGTTTGCTCCCACTTTGCTCCGTGACAATTTTATCGTGGTTTTAATATTAAATAAATAACTTAAAATTCAATAAAAAACTAACTGTGACATTACTGTGTGTTGTGGAAATCCTATAAGAATCGTGCAGTGCAGTATTATAGGCTGTAAACGTGACAGTGAACGTAAAATTAGTGGAGTATCGTTTCACAGGTAAACGTGAATTATTATGGCCAATTTAGAGATTACATTTAGAAACTAATACATGTAAACGACTTATTTAGATCTTATTGCTCTAAATTAGTTACTATTTTACTTGAAAGTTACGTGTAAGATCGATAAATTCTTGTTTTTCATCCATAACCTAAAATTTTCAGTTTATTGATCGCCATTATCGGTGTTGCCAGTGTATAAAAGAGAGACTACCATAAATAAGTGGTAAATTATTATTAAGTGCATCATACACGACCCCACATGCTGGGTGCATCGAAGAATTTCTCAGATTTCCCGAATTTATTTTTATGATTTCCTGAAAATATGGATGTTTGTATACTGTGGATAGCAGCAACAAAAATAATTAATTAGGTTGCTAAAAGTTATTCCCGAATGCTTAAATATTCAGAAATAACGTAAGCGCTCAAGTAATTCGTCCAAGGCTGCGCAGGACGTATTCATTCGTTATTTATAGGCACAATGGTCATTGTACATTTAATCGTGCTTTTACTATATGCATGTTGTTTAAATATATGTATGTATGTTGTTGGTTACAATTTATTGGTAAATTTGTCTGAATTATAAATAAATAGTACCGACGTTGAATAGTTTGTTTCATTTGCCCCCCTATTATGTACCTATCTCGTTTGACAACTAAAGTGATGATCAATAAAGCAAAGTGACTATTAAATAACTATCAAATGATTCATTTGGCATTGCCTAACTTGAATCACCAATAAATACCAAACACACTGTCAGTAGACATCAAAGTTTGGTGGACAACTGAAGCTTGATAGTCACTTTGCTTTATTGATCATCACTTTTTTTTGTAGTAATAGTACTGTTTCACCGGACAAGAAGGCGAGCGCTTAAAGCGCTCCAGCCAGAAAGGTTTGGGTAGCGACTAGCACAAGGGCACCTCAGGGAGGCACGGCCTCGGCTTGGGCTGCCGCTTAGAGAAAACGAGTTTACCACTGGTTCACAACGCGCCCCCGCTGAGAAGAACCGGCAAGAAACTCAGCGAGGGGATGCATGTCGAGGTCGCATGCGTACGGATCCCTTCGGCCTCGCCGGCGAGACCGGTGTCTGTGTGTTGATGTGTTTACGACTCTTGACATCGTTGTCGGTGTTGGTGTTGTGTCATGATCCAGGAGGACGGACATCGGGTCGGGTGGGTCGAGCAGTGCGTGCCGCGGACGGCGGCGATGTACGGCTGTTCGACGATCTGAGGGACCTGGCCGCTGCCCAATAGGATATGGGTTCGATTCCGAACAATGGTCTGGGTGTTATTTATCTATTTAAATATGTATTTATACAGTTTACAAGTATTTATAATCATTTATCTGGTTACCTTACTAAAGGATCTGCGTAGATTGAGATCAGGTGGTCATTGGTCAAGCGTAGATTGTCCCAAGATACTAGTACTATAGATTTGTATATTGGAGAAATTTACTAAAACTTACCCGGTAAATGGCCATAGTATGTATTATATTATGTTATAAGAAAGCCAATTTCTGCCTACCTCTCTGGGAAATAGCATATTATTGTTTTTATCTCTTAACTTTTTTGTATGAGGCTAATAATTATCTACAGCTCTTAGCCACTTTAATCACCACGTGATATCACCCAGGTGAACAATGTGGAATAGACCTTAGCTACAGCATATATGATATTAAGTGTACATTCACTTTGTAGCCTCCGTCGTGGGTTCGAATCCTGCGAAGGGCAACAAATTTGAGTAGTTGTTCCTTACTGGCTAGGACAATGCAGGCCGATGACCTGATTGTCTGTAAAGTAAGATGATCCATGTGTCGGAATTTGCGATAGGACGTATACCCGACTCCTGTCCGTCAAATTAAAACACCGAGCTTTGGTAATAAACACTTATAATCAAATTGAGAGAGAACAACTTATAATACAGTGGAGTAATCGTAATAATTAAAACATGTCTCTGCCATAGATACTAGCGCGCTGTCATCTTTTTAACAGCCCCTTTGGCGTTCCGAAACCGTGATCCGAGATACGCCACACATGCGTCGGATGGGCATGTAAAAAGTCGGTCCTGCGCTTAACTTCTCCACAGTCGTGTCGGTCTTCCGTCCCATCGGATTATGAGAAGTACCTATTATATAAAGGAAGAGAGAGTGCACTTGTGTCTACGCAAGCACTTGTGCACTATAATATCACCTGCGTACATGGCTGATCTTGTGAAAGATTGGCCGCTGTGGTCGTTTCGGCTAGGAGGACATTATTATAACAATCACTTTCGTACTTTTTGCAGACTGTCATAGATTAAGACGATATAATGTAAGAAAAGTAAATGTTGTGTCAAAAAAGTGGTTTTTGGTTAGGAAAGAAAATATAATTTACAACAACCTCCGTATTTGCTTTACACAAAGGGTAAAATTTCCCTTACGTGGCAACTCTAAATTTAGTATGTACTTATTTTTCTGTCCTTATCGGCGGCACGCTTGGTATATGTCTGTAATATATTCTGTCTACGGAATAAACGGAATAGAGATGTTAGGCTGGTATTATACCATTTGTACTTTTTGGTTTATACAAAAAATACTGTATTAAACCATATCCAACGGTATATTTTGTATTATCCGTTCTACGTGTTTTACATGGTACATATATAATATACTTTGATTATATATACGTCTAGATAGCATGTTCGATGTTCAAACACTTGACAATATCAGGTACACCAAAACATCAAATTGGTCGACATGGTTGTTTAGTGTCACTTGAACTGTACCGATGGTTTGTGCTCGCAAAAAAAAACACGCTGAATTGTGTTATCAAATCGTGAAAATATTAACTAAGTAAAATTAATAAAGATCCTAACTTAATTTTCCATTGATAAGTCCTAAGATTCTGTGAAGGATTATTATTAAAACTCGATTGTTTTTTACGACAGTTTGTACATTGTCCTCAGAGTAATTAGAATGGAGCTAGTATCGCGTCGATTCCCCGTAGCGCATCATGATCTCTCCAGTGCTTAGAGGAAGAAAACAATAGAGGGCTGGACACTTTCTTTCTCATTCACGCAAGAAAAGAATGCGTTTATGTAGGTTACGTGTGATAGAAAGAAACAGTGTATATGATTTTTTGTCCCTCAGCATGTGTTCGATTTTTCCGCGCCGTGGGTGCGAAACAAATTTGACGTTTGCTCCCACTTTGCTCCGTGACAATTTTATCGTGGTTTTAATATTAAATAAATAACTTAAAATTCAATAAAAAACTAACTGTGACATTACTGTGTATTGTGGAAATCCTATAAGAATCGTGCAGTGCAGTATTATAGGCTGTAAAAGTGACAGTGAACGTAAAATTAGTGGAGTATCGTTTCACAGGTAAACGTGAATTATTATGGCGAATTTAGAGATTACATTTAGAAACTAATACATGTAAACGACTTATTTAGATCTTATTGCTCTAAATTAGTTACTATTTTACTTGAAAGTTACGTGTAAGATCGATAAATTCTTGTTTTTCATCCATAACCTAAAATTTTCAGTTTATTGATCGCCATTATCAGTGTTGCCAGTGTATAAAAGAGAGACTACCATAAATAAGTGGTAAATTATTATTAAGTGCATCATACACGATCCCACATGCTGGGTGCATCGAAGAATTTCTCAGATTTCCCGTATTTATTTTTATGATTTCCTGAAAATATGGATATTTGTATACTGTGGATAGCAGCAACAAAAAGAATTAATTAGGTTGCTAAAAGTTATTCCCGAATGCTTAAATATTCAGAAATAACGTAAGCGCTCAAGTAATTCGTCCAAGGCTGCGCAGGACGTATTCATTCGTTATTTATAGGCACAATGGTAATTGTATATTTAATCGTGCTTTTACTATATGCATGTTGTTTAAATATATGTATGTATGTTGTTGGTTACAATTTATTGGTAAATTTGTCTGAATTATAAATAAATAGTACCGACGTTGAATAGTTTGTTTCATTTGCCCCCCTATTATGTACCTATCTCGTTTGACAACTAAAGTGATGATCAATAAAGCAAAGTGACTATTAAATAACTATCAAATGATTCATTTGGCATTGCCTAACTTGAATCACCAATAAATACCAAACACACTTTCAGTAGACATCAAAGTTTGGTGGACAACTGAAGCTTGATAGTCACTTTGCTTTATTGATCATCACTTTTTTTTGTAGGAATAGTACTGTTTCACCGGACAAGAGGGCGAGCGCTTAAAGCGCTCCAGCCAGAAAGGTTTGGGTAGCGACTAGCACAAGTGTACATTCACTTTGTAGCCTCCGTCGTGGGTTCGAATCCTGCGAAGGGCAACAAATTTGAGTAGTTGTTCCTTTTTTAGTTGTTGCTCTGCCTAGTTTGGGATCGGATGACCGTGTGTGGATTGTCCCAAGATATTATTATAATTTACAACAACCTCCGTATTTGCTTTACACAAAGGGTAAAATTTCCCTTACGTGGCAACTCTAAATTTAGTATGTACTTATTTTTCTGTCCTTATCGGCGGCACGCTTGGTATATGTCTGTATTATATTCTGTCTACGCTCCAGTGGTATCTCCTCTAAGACATTGTCCGACTAGACTGGTGTTGCTAGGTGCTAATGGGGGAATATATCTTAACTCTGGAGTATTTTTCTTTTAACAAAAATGAATTCAATTAAACGTAATACGTAGATAGCATCGATATACTATACCAACTAGATTAGCTGTCACGAACAAAATAACATCGAAAATGTGGTCGCGGTTACATATACTTACACAACTATACACGTAGCTAGAAATTATAGAAAATAGTTTTAAAATAATTCGGAACGTCGGACTAATAGAAGCCTTCACATGTAGTAATAAAGTCGAATTATGTATGCAGTAATGTTGGCACATAAAACCTTTACATCGGAGACAGAGAAAAATCAATAAAATCGCCAAAGCTATACGAAAAAAAGTACTTAGTTGTTTTGACTTAAAAAAAAATGTACTTTTAAAATGGGACTAATCCCACCACTCATTCCCACCACTGTTACTCCTGTAAGCCAGGATCTACAGTGGTCACCACTGAAGACACCGAGGTTTGACCCTCGGCGAGTCCCAGGGGAACGCTAAATTGTCTTGGAACCCGCAACAAATTTAATTAAAAAGGTAGATAGGAGGAGTCGGAAATACATATTCCACTTCCCTCCTTTGCAAAGCGGGAGACAAGCAAAGAATTAATAAACGGTCGATACAACCTCAAAAAGGAAGACTTACAGGCGGACCAATGAAGGCTAGTCCACCCGTAAGGCACCACGGATTCTGCTAATATTTTAAGGGGCCTATTTGATTTTTCAAACTTGTTTCCAATAATAGGTATGGCAAAAACGTTTGAACGCACGGAAGTTCTCCTTAGTTGCCACAAGGTCCATGTAATATACGACTCCAGATGTCACAACCAAACTGTCTAGCATAAGGCTACGCTCATGTTGCCAGAGACTGCACTCCCAAAGTATATGATGGGCAGTTTGTTCGTACTCATTATTTATCGTAGAACACTGACAGAGAGGCGAAGGCACTAGATTGAAGGAAAATAGTTTACTCTTAAAGTTGCCATGCCCCGTCAAGAATTGTGCGACACAGTGGTCCACCTCTATCCACGCTCTAGCAAGGCGTTCACGCACATTCGGGAAAAATAAGTACAAATGACGTCCCTTCGAAGTCGAATCCCATCTGATTTGCCATTCAGTTAGAAGGTATTCATTAACCACCAATTGAGAATTAAACAAACGCGAGATCTTTGCGCGGTCACGAGTTGGTAGGAATTCAGTATTCATATTATCATCATCATCATCATCATCATCATCATCAGCCGGAAGACGTCCACTGCTGAACATAGGCCTCCCCCTTAGAACGCCACAATGAACGACAATTGGCTATTTGCATCCACCGGTTACCTGCGACGCGCACAATGTCGTCTGTCCACCTAGTGGGAGGCCTGCCAACGCTGCGTCTTCCGGTTCGTGGTCGCCACTCGAGAACCTTTCTTCCCCAACGGTTATCGGTTCTTCGAGCGATGTGGCCTGCCCATTGCCACTTCAACTTGCAGATTCTGAGAGCTATGTCGGTGACCTTAGTTCTTCGGCGAATCTCCACATTTCGGATTCTGTCGCGCAAAGAAACTCCGAGCATAGCTCTCTCCATGGCTCGTTGTGTGACTCTGAACTTTTCTAAAAGGCCAGCCGTTAGAGACCACGTCTCAGTACCATATGTCATCACTGGCAACACACACTGGTTAAAAACCTTCGTCTTCAGGCACTGCGGTATTTTGGACGAGAAGATATCGCGTAGTTTCCCGAACGCTGCCCATCCGAGTTGGATTCTTCGGGCGACCTCTTTGTCAAAGTTGGACCGACCTAACTGGACAGTTTGTCCTAGGTATACGTAGTGGTCAACAACTTCGAGTGTATCGTTCCCAACAACTACCGGTACGGGTGCAACATGGACATTAGACATGATCTTCGTCTTGTCCATGTTCATTTTAAGACCCACCTGTTGGGAAACGCTACTGAGGTCGCTGAGCATCGTATTGAGGTCCTCCAGCGACTCTGCCATAATGACTATATCGTCGGCAAAACGAAGGTGAGTGATGTATTCGCCATTGATGTTGATGCCGAATCCGTACCAGTCCAAGAGCTTGAAAACGTCCTCCAATGCGTTTGAGAACAGTTTCGGAGAAATAACGTCTCCCTGTCTCACACCTCGCTGCAATGGGATTGGTTTCGTGCTCTCATCCTGTAGTCGGATCGACATGGTGGCGTTGCTGTACAAACACTTCAACACTTCGATATACCTATAGTCAATGTGGCACCGCTGGAGGGACTGCAATACCGCCCAGGTCTCGATTGAATCGAAGGCTTTTTCGTAGTCCACAAACGCTAGACATAATGGCCGATTATACTCCTCGGTCTTCTGTATAATCTGGCGGAGCGTATGTATGTGGTCTACGGTGCTAAAGCCTTTTCGGAACCCGGCTTGTTCGGGAGGCTGGAAGTCATCAAACCTGCGTTCGAGACGGTTCGTAATGACTCTCGAAAACAGCTTGTATACATGGCTCAGGAGTGAGATGGGTCTATAATTCTTCAATAAAGTGTTATCACCTTTTTTGAAGAAGAGAACCACCACACTCCTGTGCCATGCTTCTGGCGTAGTACCCTCGAGTAAGACGGAATTAAATAACTTCTGGAGGACTAAAAGTACCGGTTTTCCACCCGCTCTCAGAAGTTCTGTTGTGATTCCGTCTTCACCCGACGCCTTGTTGTTCTTAAGCTGTTTGAGAGCCATTCTAATCTCGTACAAGCTGATGTCTGGGATGTCCTCAGTGTAGTGTCGGGTTAGTTGGGCTCTGGTGTCCTGAGCTGTTCGGGCAATGGGTTTTCGTGTCGAGGTGTACAACTGTCCGTAAAACCTCTCGAGCTCTCTCAATATCTCCGACTTTGATGAGATGACACTGCCGTCGTCGATCTTCAGCTTGGTCACTTGGCTTTGCCCAATAGACGAATTCTTTGCAAACACTTTAGAGCCTTGGTTCCGCTCAATTGCGTCCTTAATACATGCTGTATTATAGGAACGCAAGTCGTGTCGCATGGATTTCGAGATTCGTCTATTGAGTTCAGCATATTCCGACATATCAGCTGAAGATTGCAGTCTCATCTCAGTTCGGGTTTCCATTAACTTAATGGTTTGATTGGAGAGCTTCTGAGGCTTATTACGGCGTGGGGTCTTAACGAACTTGGACCCCACTGCATGGACAGTTTGCACCAACCCATTGTTTAACTCGTCCGCAGTTTCGCATTCGGCTAGGCACTGGAAGCGATTGTGTAGTTCGAGTTGAAAGTCTTCGGGGTTTTGGATTTGGGCGGTTCCCGGACGGAGCGTGGACTTCATCAGACGGGACCTCTCAAGCTTGATATTGATATTCAATGTGCCTCTAACAATGCGGTGATCGCTACCGGTTTTCACCCTGCCGATCACGGAGACATCATCGAATATATGCTTGTTGGTCGTCATGATGAAGTCGATCTCATTTTTGGTTGAACCATCGGGGCTTATCCACGTCCACTTCCTGGATGGTCGCTTCTTGAAGAAGGAGTTCATCGCAAAGAGTCCCTCCTTCTCCATGAAGTCGACCAGCCGCTGGCCCCTTTGGTTCCGCTGCCCGTACCCATATGACCCGACTTTCAACTCATCGCCATTCCGTGTGCCCACCTTCGCGTTGAAGTCCCCCATAACAACACGATATATTCATATTATCACGAGTGGAATAATACATAGCCGCACGTCTCTGTATCTCTAAGTCAACCGGAAGGACGCCCGCGAGTACTGGTAACGCTTCAGTACTGACTGTTCGGTATGCCTTACACAAAAATATCAACGCCAGACGTTGACTTTGAAGCAATTTACGGCGTGCCGCCCCTATCGTAGCCTTGTCAGCCCACACAGGGGCACCGTAGCACATACAGCCCAGATAAGTGGCTACGTATATAATTTTCAACGTGTTGAACGAAAGTCCCCAAGTCGATGTCGATATTCTTGTAAGGGCATAGAAGTTACGTTTGGCTTTTTCTCCAACGGTTCTTATATGCTCAATAAACGAAAAGTTACGTTCCAATACTAAACCAAGGTAACAGACTGAGTTTTTCTTTTTAACAGTCGTGCCGTTGAACTTTATCCGCGGTGGGCCTACCAGACTACCTTTTAATAAAAGATGATACGTTTTTTCCGGTGCAAAACTAAGCCGGTTACGTTTACCCCATTCGGATATTAAATTTAGGCAAGTTTCCGCCGAGTCTTCAAGATCCGATCTAGTGTTCGATTGTATTAAAAGAAGACCATCATCCGCGTATCCTGTTAAGGAGCACCCAGGTGGGAGGGGTATTTCTAAGAAATCATCGAAACCAAGATTCCACAGATACGGGCTCAGGACAGACCCTTGTGGGCAGCCTATCGTTAGCGGTTTAGTTACGGAATGATGACCAAGTTTAAGTTTAGTCGTTCCCTGAGAAAAATACGAGCAAATAATTAAAAAAATGTTTGCATAACATCCGCGAGATTTGAGTTTGAGAAGTAACATCGGCCACCATGCGTTGTCAAAAGCACCGGATATATCAAGAAATATCCCAAGCACGTACTTAAATTCGGAATTACTTACAGTTGCTCTAACCGAAATGGCCGCGTCGATAGTCGATTTTCCGGGTGTAAAACCGAATTGCCTCTGGTTAAACAAAAATGTACTCATTTAAAAGAAAATCTTAACCACTATTAAATAAGGTTCAAAACAGGTGTGTTTCCATTGTGTGTGTACTGACTTACAAACTTATCCGTGCTGGTGGCAAAAATGAGAACTAACTTTTTTATTATGGTAATGACGTGTAGTTTAACAGTTTCGTATAGACAGTGGCGACATCCTATTGGCAGCGTTAATTTTGTCAGTCTCGGCATGGCAGTTGCGAACTACTAGCGGAGAAAATATCAAGTAAATAATTTTTATTTCGTATTATAATGATATCTTACTTATATTTATTATTTAAACTAGTAGTAATAAGAACACGAAACGAAAAAAAAAAATCTCCATCTGCAATTTTAGTATTACGATAAGTATTATATTATTTGGACAGTTTATAAACGCGCAATAAGGAATTTCGATACATCCTGTTGTCGGCTCGTACTAATTTGAAATAGAGCGACAGCCGTCTCCGTAGCTCTATTTTCGTGACCACTTTTCGGGTCGTGACAGCTAATCTAGTTGGTATAGTATATCGATGGTAGATAGTGACCAAAACATTAAATAAATCAATTAAAATTGATAAATTAATTACTTACTTTTATATAGGTAAGTACTTACTTAGAAGTATTTTTTTTCTTCCTGGTCATGAGGCAATAGGCATGATGACTGCAACACAATACCAATAAATCTTTGGTTTTAAATATTAGAACAGATTGCACTGATTCCAAAAATGCATCTCATTTTCATAATAATATAGAGATTTTCGTGATATTTAAGCAAATAAATTACTCAAATACAGCTAATCGCCATTTTGTAATAAACGCTGATCAGAGTGAATGACGTCAATTCTGTGTAAATAAACAACTGTCAAACCGTCATCTCAGCATTTTCTTTCATACTGATTCACTTTTATACCTAGACAGATGTTTATTTACACCGCCGGAGTGACGTCACAAAATGGCGCCATGCACCGGCCCACGGGCCGTAATCTGCCTATAAAAAAAACTAGACGCATAGCAAAATGATGTTTGACATTTATACTCCCCGCACCACCCGCCAGCACACCGCCATATTTATTTTAATGTCATTGAAACCGGTGAAAAATATAACCTCAAAATAGATTGCTTGCTTACTTTGAGCGAAGTAGTTGCGTCGTATTTTCCGTATATTTCTGTTCCACATTTATAGTAATCAACTGTTTTCTTGAGCAAATCAAGATGTACTTCAAGTGTTCTGTGCCGGGTTGTGTAAGTTCGCGACAGGACGCTATTTTACACAAATTTCCGAAGTGCGTGAAAAGACTCCAAAAGTGGCTTGACAGTATTAACTGCGAATCTTTGCGACAGAAAGGTGATTTCGGCAGTCTACAAGTGTGCCACAAACATTTTGAACCACGTTTCGTGACTCAGAAGTCACGTCTTCTGGCCACTGATTTCGGCAGTCTACAAGTGTGCCACAAACATTTTGAACCACGTTTCGTGACTCAGAAGTCACGTCTTCTGGCCACTGCATATCCTACTCTATTTCTTGAAACTGAAATACTCAGTGGGATACCACTGAATCCTACCGAAACTGCTGGTACGTTTAAGCTTACCCGTTGTATTTGTTTATTTGTATTTTCTCGAAATTTTTCATCATACTGATTTTGTATTTTTATTTTACAGCACCGGACCATACTCTTGAACACCAATATGCAAAGAAAATGCATTCTGATCACAGTTATTGCAAATCGCATTTTGATGAAATGCAGAAGTCTACAGGTTAAAAATGCTTAAATTATTGTATATAATGTAATTTAGTAATAGGATTATGCACATCCCACTAATATTATAAAACCCCAAGCAATTACTTGTTTTGTTTGATGAAAAATCTGTAATTTTTGGTGGTTTTACAATTTTTATCATAATATTTTGCAATTGTTTTTTCCCTTGTGGCATAATAGAGAATACTCTGTCAGTTACTAATCGATTTTGAGTACCAATTTTTTTTTTTTTACATAATATGTAATAGACATGTTTATTTCATTCAAGTACTAATAATTACTGAGCATACTAGTGATTTTGCACAAGTAAATGGCAGAATTGAATGGTCAAATATTTCCTATGTCTCAATGTGTAGAGGAGTGCTATACCACAATTATATACAGTGCCACAAATCTCAATTAAGACACTTCTTTTTATTTTCCAGACGTGTTTCCTTCTACATCTACAGATGGACTTTTGAAAGATATAAATGATCCTGTAATTCAAAAACAATTACCATCAGGTATTATTATAATGATTAGATCTCATCTCACTAATATTATAAAAATTAAAATTCTTGTGTGTACTTGTAATTCCTTCACACTAAAATTGCTGAAAAGATTTAGATAACATTGGGTATAAAGGTAGTTAATAAACTTAGGCTACTTTTTATCCCAAAAATATGTTCCAATAGAATATAACACTGTGGGGCTGCGCAGCAATACTCATGATAAAATAGTTATATAATAATTTACATTTCAATTATTAGTTAATTGTTACAAAAATACTAATTTCAGATCCAAAAATAATTCAGAAACTGAAACACACCAAAAGAACTGTTGCAAAAGTTGAAGCATTGACTCCGAAATGTCGTAAGCTATATAATGAGTTTCGAAAATCTCGTAAGCTATTAAGTTTTACTCGAAGAGCCAAAAAAGCTTTACGCTTCTCACAGTCACATTCTTTTGAAGAAATGGCTGTCGGGATGAACCCTATTGCAAAAAAAGTATTGTGGATGCAACTAAAATTATGCACCAAAGAAAAAAAAGCCAGACGATTCACACTTGATGAGAAACTGATTGCCCTTTCGATTTTAAAACAAGGCCCAAAATCGTACCGGTTTTTACAGAAGATATTTGTTTTGCCATCTGAGACAACATTAAAGAAAATGGTCTCAAAATTACACATTGAAACTGGCATAAATGCTCAAGTTTTTGAAGCCATAAAGAAAGAGGTATAAATCTATATTACTATAATAAAACTCAAAGAGCACTTTGTCTGTACATTGAATATTTTTCCAAAATTTTTATGTGGGGATACTATACTATCGACATAGAGGCCAAAACAATTTTTTTTGGAATTATTGTCTGTCTGTCTGTCTGTCTGGCTGTCTGTCTGTCTGTCTGTCTGTCTGTTTTTTAGAAGAGAGAGAGAGAAATAAATCAAGAAAGGAGGAAAAAGAGAGAACCAAATGGGAGAGAAAAAAAGAGTGAGAAATCGATTTTTTTTTAAATATTTAACCAGAAACTGGAAATTGGAGTATTTTTATTTTTAATGTAGGCAATGAAAGCGTAGGCGGAGCTACGCGGGTCAGCTAGTATATTTATATGTTTGTATGTATGTGTTTGTGTTTTGTACTCTATACAAAATAAACTGTTTTTTATTTCTCACATTATAGGTCAACATGTGGAAAGAAGATAAAAAATTCTGCACTATTGTGTTTGATGAAATGGCACTCGAAACTGGATTAACATATAATCATACAGATGAAATATGTGGCTTAGTTGACCTAACAGAAAAAACCAATGCGTTTGCTGACCATGCCCTAGTGTTTATGATTAAGGGTGTGGTACATAAGTGGCAACAAGCCGTTGCCTTTTATTTTTGTGAAGGTGCAACCTCAGCAATAAAATTGAAGCAAATTTTAAAAGAAATAGTTACTGCAGTTGGTGAAACTGGGCTTATACCGCTAGCTCTCGTATCGGATCAGGGAGCTGCATTTCAATCGGCTTTAAAAAATTTACAAGAAGACACAAGACGGTCTCAGATACTGGAAAATAAAATCACAGGTAAATTTCCTTTATACAATCGGGTAAGAAAAGGTCACCTTAAAATCGACACCTGCTTGCAGCCAGGGCAATTGTTAGTCATGCCGACATTTTATTTCAAATGAAACAATATCATATTGACGTTTGCAATTAGTTGACTGACAGATTGCCTAATAAAGATAGTAAGATTTGATTGACCCTTGTTATCTATCATATCAAGTATTATTTTATATGCAGTTGTCTGTTTAGTGCTTTAGTTTCAAAAGGTACTAAGAGTCCACAACTTGATAAAGGAATGAATTTGAAAACTGATGAAGGTTTTCATACCCTACTGTACAATATATAATTACATAATTATTATAAAGTCATCTTATAAAATTTCTACGTTAATTCATCTTGTATAGCAGTAAATTAATAAATTTGTTTCAGATGACACAATTCACATTGGGGGTTTCAACATGAGCATCATTTATGACCCATGCCATTTAATTAAAGGGTTAAGAAATAATTTTCTTACAAAAAACATATCCTTTAATAAAAAAATTGCAACATGGTCTGATATTGTTGACGTATACAAGACAGACTGCCAGCACACTGAATCTCGTTTGCTACACAAACTGAATGATGAACACGTTATTCCAGACAAAATAAAAAAAATGAAGGTATAGTGCCTATAAATGTTATATTTTTATGTGTATGGTACTACTCAGCTATTCCCTGTGGTGCCCTACCAGTATGTTTATTTTTTTTTGTGGATGTTTGGGCATAACAAACAACATTTATGAACTGAATGATTTGAATAAAACTAAAAGGTTTTTTATTTCTGTAAAAAATTATTATTAACTTCCAACACAAATTGAGGGTGTTATAAGTTTCAAACATATAGACAACTTCCGCCTTTATAATACAAGTGAGATGAGATAGCTAAAATAAGTTACTTTTCACAGGTAAAAAATTGTGTTCGGGTTTTCAGTAAGACTGTAGCTGGAGCTTTAAACTTCACTTCAGCATTTTGTAAGTGTTTATTTAACAATACAAGTCTACAGAAATGAAAGTGTAACATTAGCCATTAGCTCTATCCATGACAACTGCAGTCTGTTTTGTATGCTTTTTCTTAAAACACACAAAGTAGTCTCTGGGGTACTGCATTGCATCAGTCACCTGAGAAAACACAAGTTAAACCTCACTTGGATTGTAATTTTTCATGCTATATCTTATTATTCTAAAGAGCAAAATTTCCATGCTTCTAAAAGCAGAACTAATGGTACGGTACTTTAATGATACCAATCAAGATGGTATTTTTTAATAAAGCCAATAATTATGTAACATCTAATTGCATGCCTAGTAATATTGATAATAATTAAATCACTTTCAGCTCATTACTCTGATGGACAACCAGTCAGCAAAACACTGAAAAATACGGCAGAAGTGGTGTCATTCTTCGACGACCTGTTTGATAGCGTCAATGGAAGTGCTATTTATAATTTGAAAAAAAAAGGAAAACAGCTTCGTTCTGCTGTTACAGCTACCAGCAAACATCATGATTTTTGGCAGGAGGCTATTTTAAAATTACGACAGCTAAAATTTGTAGACCAAAATGGTCGAGAATCAACCGTGCCCAGTTTGAAAAACTGGATAAGTACCCTTCAGAGCATGCAAAGGTTGTGGCAGATCTTGAAAAACAAAAACATTAAAATAATGAAACCAAGAAATTTAAATTCTGATGCAATTGAAAACTTCTTTGGTCAGATGCGATCATACAACTTTAGGGATAATAATCCAAGCTGCCACAACTTCACATCAACATTCAAGTCCTTATTGATCACAGGATTTATCAAATTTCACCACACATCTTTCAATTGTGAAAGTGACAACAGCAATCAATTGTTGAAAATAAAATCATTATTTGATATTCCAAAAGAAAGTCAAATCAACATGGGTGACGACTTTTCTGGTTCGAAACTTGATGAATCCTGTGTGCATATGTATCCAGTTTCACATGATGCAAGACGTGAACGCTTGACAATTCAATCTCGTGCTTACACTGCTGGTTGGGTCGTTAGAAAAATACTTCAGAAAGTCAATTGTAAAGTATGCAAAAAAGACCTTACTGTAGAAAAAAACAGTGAGGTCCACAAATGGATCAATTATAGAGAATATAAAAGATTGACCCAGCAAAAATTGACCTACCCTGCAGAACACATTGTGAGGTACTTTGGCAAGATATTTGATTTATCAAATCAATATCTTGAAAAAAATCCACACCATAAAAATATTTCCAAATGTATCATAAAAGAAGTCCAAAACAAAATAGATTTTAGCCAAATATCATGTCAAAGCCATAAGGACCAAGTGGTTCACGGATTGCTTGATAGTATAATTAAATTGTGCATACATAACTGGTGTGCAGTCATAAACAAAATATTAAAGGGCACGGATATTATAAGATTAGAAACAAGATGTAATCTGCCAGGAATGCAAATGAAAGCTCTCTGTAAATACAAGAAAAAATTGAAAAGGAAAAATAAATAATATAAAGCGTAATTTTGTTCATTTTATTTAGTGGGTATGAAAATTTGAATTGTAATATGTAAGGAAGGGCCTAGTGCGTGTATCAAAAAATATGGCATTACCTAAGTTGCCTAAGCTTGCAAATTTTATAATTAAAAAAAAAAAGAAATGTCATACATCATTTTGCTCTAACCAATCAGAAGCAACAGCTTGTGTCTAGCGACCTAGAGAGGCCAGTTGTCCGTCTGATACGTAGTATCCTAATAGTCTGTGCACCGGCCATCGTTTTGGAAAGAAATTCAAACTCTATTTTAAAAATTGAAAATATTGCTATTAATTGTAAATTTAATACAAAAATATGATTATTTTCGGCAATAGTAGACCCGTAAGTACATCATAGAGTATTTTTTCAAATTTAGTCATCATGCCTATTAAGACGTTCACCTGATGGTAAGGGACACGCCATTTTATTCTATTCTATTCTGTTTTGTTCTGTTCTATTCTATTTTATTTTATTTTGACAACAAACAGCTATACATTATATTTTACAAAAAAAAGGAATTACACATTTACACATATCAATGCATAGGCCACAACCAAGGATATTATAAGATTCTTGGCCACAACGCTATTGCTATTTATGGGAATAATATTTATAACTGGAGATCCCCAAACACGCACACAACCACAAATGACGCGAGTGTACAACTCGTTGTGCGTGCGTGCGTGCAGGCCTCGGCCTGGCCTGCACGCACGCAAAAAAATGTATGTACTGGCGGTCGCGCGAGTTGCGCGACCGCCAGTACATACATTTTTTTTTTTTTAATTTTTGGGAATGATAGACGCTGTTGGCCATTACAGCTTCACCGGACAATAGGAGGCGAGCGCTTAAAGCGCTCTAGCCTTTACGGCAGAAGTAGCGACGAGCTCAAGGGCACCTCAGGGAGGCACGGCCTCGGCTTGGGCTGTCGCTTAAGAGAGGGCTGAGTTTACCACCGGTTCACAACGCGCCTCCACTGAGAAGAACCGGCAAGAAACTCAGTGGAGTGATGCACGTCGTTGAGGTCGCATACGTACGACCCTTCGGCCTCGCCGGCGAGACCGGTGTCTGATAGCTGTTGCCATGCTCATTACTGAGCATCGCAACCTCATAATTCGTACGTAACGTTACAAGCACAGAACAAAAATCAGTACAAGTACTATAGAATGCTTAAATGCAAGTAAGAACCGTAGGCATACATATCAGGTACACGACAATAGGTACTATACCGTCAGCTGTATTTATCGACATTTGCGCTTGTGATAGATAAAACGCATCACTACTTATCACTTACATATCAATATAACTCTTGTAATATAACTTTAAATACTACAATTCACCGGCCTCGTAGAGGAAAATCTGCCTACGCTTTGTTTAATGGGACCATAGACAAACGCGTACTCTATAGAGATCCTTCCTCTGCTTAGAGTGAGCTGTGGTTACAAGACTAATAGGTATCTAGACACCCTTCTTATAACTTGCATTAAAAATAATATTTAACACGAAACGTCTCGTCTAAATTATTTTATTACACACCATGATATCAAGTTTAATATTAGAGAACTAAAGATCTTAGGTACCAGTTACGTATGTAGGTAAAGTACCTATTGTATTAGCAAAAGTAACTTAGTTATCTCAGTGCCGATGAAACTGAGGTAAGCAATCACAGCAGGATCATGCATTTATTGCCATTTCTTAAATTATAGGCGTTTTAACACGAAGAGATTTAAGTACCGTAGGTCGTAAAGTACAAACATTTGGGGGTATTTTATACTGTCTGCATTTTCTTCGAAATCGTATCAGCGATTAGCAAAAAGATTGAGTCCTCTAATAAGCACCGTTTAAGAGAGCTGCGTGGCTGCGCATTTCACCATCGGTCGACTGCGCGGCCACGGTTATGCCTTCATAACTCTCTGAATATTGGGTCTTCGAATTTGCGACCTTCATCGTTAGTGTTCTGCAAATTCCTTCGTAATATTGACGTAATCGTTTTTTTTCTACGGCACTGTAGCCGAGCAGTCAAAACGGACACTGTAAATTTCTCATCAGTCCGGATTAAGCGATTTGCATCATCATTTATAATTCGTATCTACTTATAGGCTACCTGTATCGTGTGTTTTTCCCATTTTATAATTGATAAAATAATGGGAGTGTCTTCAAGACACTCACATTATAATCGGCTATAGTGAGTGAACTAGTGTGTTTTACCACCATCGATTGCATCGCCGCTTACCATCAGGTGTGATTGCATTTAAGCACTAGCTTGTATAAATGAGTAAAAAGAGGTCTATATGAGAACAGTTCAGATATACCTTCCTACCTAATATTAGATATATAAGTATTTCAAAAGTCCAATGAATGATGCAGTTTTAGTGGTCATCATCACGGCCCGTGACTATGTATTTTTGCTATTTCAAAGTCTCAGGTAACAATAATTTTATTTATTTCAGACTATACAATATATACATGGTAGGTAAGTAGGTAGTAGTACTTAATAGCAGTAGGTACTTTTGTTTTATCTAAACTCATCCGAAGAACAATGCGATTAGAAGAAGCAATCAGGCCATTCTGTAGCAATAAGTTTCAGCAACCTTAAAAGGTTGCTGAAACTTATTGCTGCTGCGAGCTGCCACGCACACGCCGCATCAGGGACGCTGTTCTTTTGCGCACTAAAGCTGAGAAACCGATAAAAAGAGATGTTCCAAAATGTATGGAGCCTGGGCTAGGACTTTGTACACTATACTCTAAAATAGGGAAATACACTTAAAACAGTTTTTAACTATCCATTTACTTTAATTTGGCTTTATTTGCTTGTAAAACTTAAAAACATTTAAAATTGCAACACATAACAATAAACTGGCATGGCGGAAAAGTATCACTGTCATGTGTCATTTTTATTATCAATGGCGTTAAAAGTATTTTTATTACAGTACTCTTTGTATTTTTGTTTCTGTTTTCTCATACATCATTATAATAATTAAAATATCAATGATAATCAATTCACTACATACAATACACTCACACAACCAATTGTGACAGCAGCAGTAGCTATTGACAGCTGGCCGGCTGACAGTTTAATTCGATATCAGTGACTCACTGATATCTATATTCAACATGGCGTCTCACTGACAGTGAGACGCCATGTTGAATATAGATATAAAATAAATGATAATTAAAATTAGTACAATAATAGTAATTTAAACGAAATATTTATATTTTTCCCGGATTCTATGGATTTTTCTTGATTTTTTGAGGTGGGGTACATATTCCTAGCCCAGTTTGCAACAACTCCTTTGTCTGCATACATTCCTAATGCGCTGCAATAGCGCGGCAACCAACATAATAGTCTAAAAGCATTGATATACTGGACCCATACCATAGCGCACACGCGAAAATGGCCATGCACGCCCACTAAAATAAAATACAATTATTCACTTCAAAATGTTTTTATCAAAATATATTACTTACTTACTTATGTAAGTAAGTACGTAAAAATATGTATAAAATTTCTAGAGTAGTAAAGTTATAGGTAGGTAATCAGATATTTTTGTTAATATTTCGAGATCCGAGAATAGCCAGTCATTACATATTTCCTAATTAGGTAACAAAATGTGTCTGATAGATTACTTAATATGTATACCTAGGCACAGAATACATATAATCTAGGGCAGATTCAATTAGGTAAGGACAACTTTGAGAAGGAAATTAAGAGAAGAATACAGCTGGGCTGAGCAGCATTCGGAAAACTTGACTTTGAAGGTATACCACCACACAGTTGGTGTGCCACCAACCAATTTTCAGGTACCAGGTAGGTACTAAAGGTCTTCGGAGTCGCTGGACGTTCGGAGTGCGGGCCTTTAGGACGTCCATTGAGTACGGCGGCGTTGTAACTCCATTCCCCGTGAGTACCGTGTCTGGTTCCCGGGAGGCTATAATGTGCTCCTCGGCAGGGCTCAAAGGCAAGGTACTGAGGGGTTCCTGGTGCAGATCCCACCGGAGAGTCCTGCTGTCTCCTCTCATGTGCCGATGTGACAGCCGCGGGGGTTTTATTGGGTAAGAGTGGGATTCTTACCTCGGTTGACCTACAGGTCGAGGTGACCTAAAGGTCTTACGTTATTTTTTTAGAAAACTTTAGGTCCCCACGAAAAAAAATTGAGTAATAGCTAAATGTAATCTTAATTCCTAACAGTACCTGTTTCGCCTACTTCTCGCTAGATGACAGCCTAACTATAAGGGGCGGACTAGCTGTTTGCCTTGTTCCTATACACTAATACATACTAGGTATATCAGACACATAAGTACATTAATTTAAGAAATAACCTGGTATGCCACCACGTATTTCAATATAACTGCTTTAAAAAAATGCCCATGCGTGTATCTCTGACATTTTTGATGTAACTTTTGTTGTCACAGAACGTATTTCATAATTGTACCTACAATGTTAATATATGTAAGTATTATAATAATAATATTCTGGGACAATCACACACGGTCATCTGATCCCATACTAGGAACCTGTTTTATGGAAATCAGATAACTGATACTAATATATAGTACTTATATATAGGTACTTTTTTAAAAATACATACTTAAATAGATAAATAACACCCGGGCCAGGGTCTAACCGCTAGACCAACAGGCCCGTCAAATATTATAAGGTACAAATCATTAATTCTTCATTATACCTACCTAAGTACACACATCAAAAGTGTCTAGGGATCAACATATATTTTTGCAATAACTTTTCTCCTGATTGATATTAATTAAAATTTTCTTTAAGGATTCATCAAATAAAGTGTTTTCGTTTGTCACAGTAACGATAAACCAAGTCACCTTTGCATTAATAAAGAAATTTGCCATTTTCCTAATAAAGGGATTTTTGACATTTGAACCACTAACACAAAAGTTCGAAAAAAAGACTGAAATAACAGTTTTCTTTAAAATTTTATTGGGTAACTTAAACAATTAATAATCCGTGTTTCTACCGCGAACACTAACAACACAAGAACATCGGTTTGGCATACTCAAAATGAGTTCATCCAAATCACGCTGTGGAATGGCCGCCCATGTTCGTTGCAACAACAAAAAAAGGTCTTCTTGCGACTGGATACCCTCCATATTCGGCAGAGCTCTTCTCTGTAGCATATCCCATGCATGCTCAATCGGGTTCAAGTCTGGCGACTGAGCAGGCCAGGGCAGGACATTGATGTTAGCTGCGGCGAGAGTCTGTCTTACAACTCTTGCGGTGTGCGGTCGTGCATTATCATGCATTAACTGAAATAAGGGACCGATTTGCACTTGTAGAGGAACGATGACGTCTGATACAATCGTCTCAGCATAAATTTGAGCGTTGAGGTTGCCTCTGATCCAAATCAACTCAGTTCTTCCGCCGATCCAAATACCCGCCCATACCATGATGGTTCCACCACTATAAGGATGGACTTCCTGGCAGGATTTTAATCGCTGTTGGCGTCCAGGGGTTCTCCAGTGTCGTATACGTCTTGTATCCGGTCTCATACCAAAACGAGACTCATCAGAAAAGCACACGAAACGCCATTGTTCTTCTGCCCATTTTTTTGCCCAAAAATGCTTGATCCCTAGACACTTTTGATGTGTGTACTTACGTAAAATCTTATTTTTTTGACAATTTGATATTTTGAGTGCACAATAGGTATATTGAATTTAAACATAAATAGATACACTTTTACATGTGACTTGACTATAGGTACATACAAAGCTCTAGTAGTAATAGTTTACAACAAATAAAAACATTATACTTACGTATACCCGATTTTTCTTTAAAAGATCAAAAATGGAACAGTAAGTAAATGTACGAACGCAGTCGTGATGGTTGACCGGTAACCAGCCAAATAGGGCCGGTAGTAAGGACGGATATGACATATTCAACCCTACCAATTGTCTTTGGCTGGCCACTGGTCGACCATCACGCCTGCATTCATACATTTATTGTTTAATTTTTGGTCTTGTAAAGAAAAACAGGGTAAGTATAGGTATTAAGGTATAATTTATAATTGTTAAGACTAAAACATCACACACGCATCAAGACACAAAATACTAGCACTCTTTTAACTGTCAATTATTGACTAGCGAACTAGAATTCTGTTTTATTTAATGAGCACAAGTTATTACAGATTTAGTCGTACCATAAAAGTCTATAAAGTTATCTCTTAAAACTAGAATTTGGTTTAAGACAATTGAAATGACGTTTTTAATTATAAAGAAATAGAGTTTCTGCTAGGGATGTCAAGGAGCACACATACCACCTCAGTAGGTACTCCCAACCAACCTCACCTGCCTGTGGTAGGTCCATCCTGTTGACCAACGAACCTCCGTCGACCGACAAATGGCGGTATAACCATTTTAAAGGACTAAGTCCTGCGATCACTAACCCGCATGGCCAGAGTGGCGATTGTGGGCAAAAACCCTCCATATGGAACGCCAAATAAACCACGGCCGCTAGTTCTCGGCAGTCATGCTGTTCCTGACCACGGCGGCCATCCTGGTAACGGCAGGGCAGGGGTTGCTAAGAATCCCCGGGCTACGGTAAGCTGCCAATTGACCCTGGCCTGTGTCCTGGCTACGTATAACAGAGTTTTTTGTATTCCATGTAATCTTTTTTCCATCCCAAGGTTGCCTGGAAGAAATCGCGGATAGCGATAAGGCCGCCCTTTGTACAAATTTCTTCAATTCCTTTTCTTATGTTCATTTATGTGTGTACAATAAAGAGTATAAATAAATAATAAATAACCGAGATACGTTAAGGCTTACGGAACACCTAGTGCAGCTAGAGGAAGAGCAGAAGCATATAAGATGGCACGTATTGGGTTTATGCGAAGTCCGAAAAGAGGGTGAGGAAACCATAACCCTAGATTTAGGTCATCTTATGTATTTCAGACAAGGCGATCAAACCTCTCAGGGTGGCCTTGGGTTTCTGGTCAACGGGGTCCTCACTAACAGCGTTGTGGAGATATCCAATGTGCCGAATACGGCCTCGAGGTTATACAGGTTTATGCACAAACTTCCGACACAATCGGATGAGATAGAATGTACCCTATATATGAGGACATATCAAGAGCACTTGCAGCGAATTGATTCAAGGGCCACACGAATTTGGTAATAGAAATCACAGGGGGCAAATGCTAGTCAACTTTCTCGAGAAAGAGGTGCTGTTCTTGATGAATTCCTCCTTCAAGAAGCAGCCCCAGAGGAAGTGGACATGGCAAAGCCAGGACGCTGTGACAAAAAATTTGAATAACTTCATCCTATCGGATAAACGGCGCATATTTAGATATCTCAATGATCACCCGGTTCAACACCGGAAGTGAGCTCCGACTTGTAAGACTCCGACACATTCCAACTAAAACTGGAAAATCGATTCGCTGCCTTGGAAACTGCAGATGACATGGATCAGAAACTCGAACAAGTAGTAGACATTCTTAGCGAAGAAGAAACGAAGCTGTGCAAAAGGCGACGCATGGGCAATAAGTCTAAGCTCTCGACAGAAACTCTCCGATTAATGGAAGAGAGACGTGGAACGCCGCTGCCTGCTTCATCAGAATACAATGCGCGCAATAAGACTATAAAAAGGCTGGTAAGACGCGACCACTGGTTTTATAATACTTTGCAACTTAAAAAGCTATCGAACAAAATCGGGGGTCGAAAGTGTTCGTCCAGACTTTGGGTAAGAGACAATTGGTGAAGCTGACGTCAACAGAAACCAAATCGGATTAAAATCCGGAGGAGCTCCTGTGCTGAGAGAACTCCAGCACTTGTTCAATTCTGTCCTCTTCACTGGGAGAACTCCAAAGGCATGGAACAGAAGCATGGTACGAGTAGGTAGTTATGTTTTTCAAAAAAGGTGACAAAAACCTTTTGAAAACTACCGACCAGTATCGATTCTGAGCTATGTGTGTAAGCTATTTTCAAGAGTCATTACATTACTAACCGTCTTGCGCGAAGACTCCATGAATTACAGCCCCCGGAACAGGCCGGGTATCCAAGCGGGTATAGGACCATGGACCACATACGCACAGTTAGGCAGATTATACAGTACAATCAGCCACTGTGCTTAGCGTTTGTAGATTATGACAAGTCTTTTGACTCCATCGAGACCTGGTCTGTTCTGGAGGCATTGCAGCGTTGCCAAGTTGACTAACGATACATCGAAGTGATGAGATGTCTTTACAATGCCGCGGGTTATGACCGTACAAATACAGAACCATATGATTGCCGGACGATATCGCCGTTATCCCTAAGACGCTGCCAGACCTACAACGAATGCTGAATGACCTGGCTGATTCTTCCCATCGTATCGAACTCGAGATGAATTTGGATAAAACCAAAATCATGATAAACACGCATATTGCACGCACGTTGTTCCGGGACCGGTTGCCATCAATGGAGTTCCTCTCGAAGTTGTCCAGGCGTATACATACCTAGGACAGACGCTACAACTAAGCAAAGACAACTTTGAGAAGGAAGTTAAAAGGAAAATACAGCTAGGCTGGGCAGCATTCGGAAAACTTCGAGTCTTCACGTCGCAGCTATCACAATACTTAAAGACTAAAGTCTTTAATCATTGCGTCCTACCCGTGATGACATTCGGAGCCGAAACAAAATGATTTTCCATACAAACTTCCAACAAATCCATTTGTATGCTTGCCTAGGGCATAAAAGTTTGCCCTAGCCTAGTTTTATGAAAAGAAAATTCTCAAAATCAAGTCTAAGTCAAGCCTTGATTTTGTAAACATACTGGTCCACTGCCACTTCAGCTGGCTAATACTTTGATCACTTCATTCCATATTCGGTCCTTTAGTGTAGGTACCTACTAGTCGTACCGTGAGTGCCCACGTCTCGGCTCCGAATGTCATCACGGGTAGGACGCAATGATTAAAGACTTTAGTCTGGACACGAGGTACCTTTTATGATAAAAGGTACCTCTAAAATTGTTATTTAGTTCAGGGTATAAAGAATTACGCCCACTTGGCTTAGGTAAAGGATGTATTTCTTGGCCTCTTGATTAAGAACTAACCTAAACAGCCGAAGTATTAATTTATGAATTTAAGAACAATATATTTAATTGAGCATCAATTTTAAATAAGTAGGTATATCTAAATAAATTAACTACTTATATCATTACTAAAGTAATTATATTTAATTTGTAGCATCGATGTATTATTTTATATATATTATTGTTTAAATAATACAACGATGCTTTTTAGTCCAAATCAGACTATCGTTAATTAAATTTTTAAGGATATTAAAAACGGCACACGCAAGCACGCGCTCTTTATATCCGTAGTTAAAATCGTGTCAGTATAAAAACGAGTATCAAAATGAAGCTCATGACAAATGGCTAAATCAATCCGTCCACAAAGACAGAAAATATTGATTTACTATTCTAAAATACCAATTATCTACGCATCGAGTACTTTGATTGAAGTCACAGCCTGGTTGTGGATACTTGTGTACGCCAAATTAGCTCTGAAAATCAAAAAGTTTATATTAGAACAATCTCTCTTCAGACCAATTTTTTTTTTCTTAAATGGAATCATAAATAAAGCAGTAGATTCAAATTATATTTATTTTTAACAGACTTCAAAAAAGTATAATATCTCTCATCTCGTCTGTATACAGGGTGGAATTTTGTAATGCCACCTGAAGGGGAAGTACTCTTAATACTGTAGATAGAAAATTTTACTCAAAGAAAACATTCCTTTATTTTTTAAAAGAAAGAAAACTGCATTCGAAGATTTTTTTAAATTCGCTTGCCGCACCCGGTAATCGAACCGACTAAAATCTCTAAAAGTTGCACCCTGTACTTTTATTGCATCGATCGTTAGGGTCAATTATAAGGATGTAATCTCTCTAACAAACTTCATAAATTAAATAAAAGGAAAACAAAGAAATCTTAAATTATTAATTCAATGGATCAAGTTAAAGCACTTTTACTCAAAGATCCATCTGTTTACCTATGTTATTCATTAATAATTATCATTGACGTCATTTATCCATTAAAATGACGTATTACTATTTAGATAAGACGATTGCAATTTGCACGTGTTTGTAATGCAGACTCCTTTCTTAGATGCGATATAACTCCATGTGTGTCGTAGTTTAAATATGGAATGTTACATTTGAAAATGGATTTTCATCTGTTATTCACATTTGATTGTTTTTACAAATCATTTCATATTTGTGTCACGGTAAAAATGGCTTATCAAGAACAATTTGATTTAATGGAAGCTTATTTTTTAAATAACAAAGATGTGAATCGTGCTCTGCGGTGGTATGGAGAGAGATATCGAGATCGACAGGCACCAACTCGGTTTGTACTGAAAAGAATGGTAGAAAATTTAAAGAATACGGGTAGTTTCAAAAAGCGACGGCCAGCTCTTCAGCAGAACAACTTCGATTTTGATCTAAATGTTTTAACATACTTCGAAGCATTTCCGAAGGCTTCAAGCAGAGATGCTGCCGAAGTAATTGGAACAACCCATACTCGCGTACTTAAAGTGCTGAAAAAGTATTATTATTCTCGAGTGAATCCTCTTCGTGTTCACGAAACGAACAGTCAAGTAAGATTTTCTTTCAACGTTTGGTGCGGAATTATGAGAAATATGGTTGTGTTAGTCTATGTGTACGAAGGTCACTTAAACACTGTCAAGTATTTAGAAATACTGGATTTATTAAAAAATTAGTTAAAATGGTTTCCCCGAGGAAGAGCGAAACCAAATAATTCTACAGCAAGATGGTGCTCTAGCCTATAACAGCAGAATCACTACTGCCTACATTAATAGCCATTTTAATACCTGGATTGGTACAAACGGCACAATCAGATGGCCTGCGAGATCACCAGATCTCACCCCTTTAGATTTTTTTTTGTGGGGATATGTAAAAAATCAAATTTACATTAAATCTTATGAGAATGTAAACGAGTTGAGAGTTGTAGTTCAGAATACGATTTATAACATTCACCACAACACGTTATTAAAGGTTACTAGAAATAAATTCGTTAGAAGAATAAATTTCTGTAACCAAGAAGATGGAGCCCATTTCGAGCAATTAATTAGTTAGTTTACCATTTTTTGTAAATAATTTAAGATTTCATTGTTTTCCTTTTATTTAATTTATGAAGTTTGTTAGAGAGATTTCATCCTTATAATTGACCCTAACGATCGATGCAATAAAAGTACAGGGTGCAACTTTTAGAGTTTTAGTCGGTTCGATTACCGGGTGCGGCAAGCGAATTATTAAAAATCTTCGAATGCAGTTTTCTTTCTTTTAAAAAATAATGGAATGTTTTCTTTGAGTAAAATTTTTCTATCTACAGTATTAAGAGTACTTCCCCTTCAGGTGGCATTACAAAATTCCACCCTGTATATATATATTTTTTATGTATGAACTGGCAATTATGAACCGATTTAAAAATTCTTTCTTGTACGGATAGGCCGATCCATTGATTGGGTCCCATAAAAAAATGTTGCATACGAATACTTAAGTCGTTCTTGAAAAAACAACAATGGCGCCTCAGAAAAAAGTGCAGGAATGCCTAAGGCCTCTGCCTCGAATATTGCGGGCAGCGGGGCTTTAAAGACAAAATGGTCATAACTCAGGCAAATATTTACCAATTTCAATGATTATTTTTTATTCGAAAGAATAAACCACTGTAATGAAACTGTATGAATTTCATCACAACCGGATTAGAACTTCCTGGAGAACCATGAACGATATGGAGGAATTTATCTGGTAAAAACCATAAAAGTGATGTTCTCCATTATATTACTCTGACAAATATGAACCAATTTCGATGATTCTTTTTTTATTCGAGAGAGTATACTAAGTAGGTACTATAATTATTCCATGCAAATTTCAATATGACTGGATAGGTACATGTTCCTGAAGAAACATAAATTATTTAAAACTATGTAGACCTAGATCATTTTACCGTCTTCGATGGTTCAATCTTTATGTATGAAAATATCACTAAAAAGTTAAAATAGTTAATGTTGCAGAATGACTCGTTTACAAAGTACGAATGTAACATACATAGATACTACATAATTACCTAATGTTTATTTGTAATTTGTAAATAAAAGATAATAAACCGAGAACTGGTACACCTAATATGAAATCATGAATGCACTCACCTGTATTGTTTATAAACTCGAGCGAAATGTATTTTGTGTGATATATAAATGGTAATAAATAAACATAAACCAATGACGAAAGATGCGCCGAGCAATGGCGGGAACTGTAATTAACAAACATGAAGAACCAATTATTACTCTGTATAACTACACAACAAATACAACTACATATGACAAGTATCTCTAAATTCAAATATAAATACTTACTAACTTTACAGCTAAAATGTAGAACAGTAAGGTTGAGGCCCTATTAGTGCGTTGCTCGCTGCGACGTTTTACATATTTTTATTTATTTATTTATTTATTTATTTACCAAACTTAAAGCTATTTTTTACAGGTTACCCTAATTAAATAGCAGCAACTAAACTATGTACTATTAATTTTATAACACAAAACAAGTAATCCTATCCTTGTGAATTCACTCAGAGCACACGAGAATAGATCCGTTTCCTCAGCAATGAGGTTGAGTGTGCGAAGTGCGCGCGTCAGCGCCGCCTTGCTCAAGAGCTGCGTGCGCGCGCGTGGGAGCGCCAGCAGCGGCGGCCGCCGGCGGCGCCGCACGTACCCGTCCGGGACACACAGACGCACCTGCTCCAGGATTACCGCATTGTGTACCCTCCCCCTTACTATCTTGAAGAGGTACAAAATGAGTGTGAGATCCCTCCTGACGCTCAATTCGTTGTATCCGACCATCCCCAAAATAAAAAGAGTTGGGTACATCAATGGGTAAAATGGATACACGCCGTACAATCGCAAATACAAAAACCTAACAAACTTATTTTGTACTCGCTCCAACATGACTCTATACTTAGTCTCATGTGGAGCCCAGATCACCGCATTCATCTCTAACTGGCTCCGGACCAGTGCGTTATAGAGGGACACAATTGCCTTAACGTTATTGAAGCCTTTGACCGTACGCAAAACAAAGCCTAGATTCCTAAATGCCCGCTTACAAATCCCACTGACGTGGTCCCGGAACGAAAGCCCCGCCGAGACCCAAACTCCGAGGTCCCTAACCGTGCTAACCCTACTCAATGGAACTCCGTCAATGTTGTAGTCAAATTGGATGGGAGTGAGTGCGCGCGATAGTGTGATTGTTACACACTTCGAGGTATTGAATGACAACTTATTGTCGTAACTCCATTTGACCACTGCATTGATGTCGTTTTGGAGTCTCTCACAATCCGCTGCTACTCCTATGGTATAGTACAATTTGAGATCATCAGCAAATAGAAGGCAATCGGCAGAAGAGACAACATTAGGTAAGTCATTTATCATAAGTAGGAACTGCAGAGGGCCAAGGTTACTGCCTTGACTTATTCCCGACCTTGTAAAATATGGTTCCGACCTACAACCCGCATACTCCACGTATTGCTGACGATCTCTCATATAGCTAGCAAAGAAGGTCAATAAATGCGGGGTAAAACCGAAAGCCACCAACTTATTAAGCAATACGTCGTTATCGACTAAGTCGAACGCTTTTTTAAAGTCAAAGTAAGCGGCATCAGTCTGTCCCCCACTGTCGACAGTCGGTAGCACATGAGCCATGTAATTGAGAAGGTTGCTCGTGGTGCTCCTTTCTGGCCGGAATCCGTGCTGGGCATCCGAAAGCTGTGCATTTACCTGTGCGAATACGCTTGCATGTATTGTTGACTCCAAAACTTTGGCTGGTGTAGACAGTACTGCTATCGGCCTGTATCCCTCGACACTCGTGCTCGATCCAGCCTTTGGGACGGGTACAACGCGGGTGATTTTCCATCGCTCGGGAAACACAGCTGTCTGTAGGCACTGATTAAATATGTACAACAGTGGCTCCGCTATAACATCTCGGCAATCCCTAAATATGTAGGGCGGGATGCCGTCTGGCCCCGCGCTCTTTTTTGGCTTGAGCTGCTGCAACGCACGCTGCACGTCCTCCAGCTGCAAGCAGTCAACGTGGACCCGCGCTGCTCCATTATCGCCACCAGCGTTTGCTACAGCTGCACTTACATCTAACACAGCACGCTCTGAACTGTACACGGAGTGAAAGTATTTGGCAAATTCCCTCACAGCCTGGTCGCTAGTCAAAACTTCTCCGTCCTTAATAATAGATTTTGGACTTCTACTACCTCTTTTTGACTTAGCATAGTTCCAGAGAGACTTTGGGTCTGAAATAAACTGCTTTCGAACCCGCTGCCGATAGTGTTCATGCGCACATTGGATCTTATTTTTGACTGTTGTCCTACACTGAGCAAAAGCTTCATAATCGGTTCTCGACCGACTTGCTTTGTATCGTTTGTGAAGATCTGCTTTCAACCTTATGTCGCGAATTATATCAAAAGTGTACCACTCGGGATAAGTATATCTCGAGTTTACACTACTTCGCTTCTTTTTCGGAACGCAGTCATCAATAATCGAGTTAACAATATCATAAAAGTAGCATAGTGAGTCCTCCAAATCTAATACATACATTGGTGACCAATCAACGGCGGCTATGGATGCGTAAAGTTGCGGAAAATCCGCCTTATTGAAATTCCAACACGTAGGCACATGCTGTGTGTCCGGGTCGGTCACGGGCAAGCCGGCCAGCAAGCTGCGGCGCGCGCGCGGGTGCGGGCTCAGCGCCACCGCTAGCGGCGGGTGATACGCGTCTACAGCCACAAGCGGGCACTCCGCAGCGCGCACACTCACACACCGCTCACCTCCGAACGTACACAATACCAGGTCTAGGTACCGACCGTTACAATTAGCTATCTCGTTGCTCTGAGTGAATTCACAATACGATTTAAAATATTCATAATAACTACTTACATTTGAAGAACATGAATACAAATTGAAATCTCCAACAATAACAACATCACTATATTTATCACAGTACTGTTCAATAATACGAAACAGTAATAAATACTCATTTTCGCTACTGTTAGGAGGAATGTATACAACACCCAACAAAAACATAAACTTATTGCGCAAGAATACAGCACTACAAACTAACTCGAATGTGTGATCGTCTATATTCACATCGCTGTTTATTCGACGTAGCTCGAAGCGCGGTGTGGCCACTAAACACGCGCCGCCCTGCTTCCGTCCATCCGCTCGGTCACATCTCAAGATAGTGTACCCTGGAGGAATAATCTCTGAGTCATGTATGGATTCATTGCAACCCGTTTCAGTGATGGCAAAAAGGTCCATATTTGACACTGATATGCTTAAATTAAATTCATCTAATTTTGTTCGGAGTCCTCTTACATTCTGATAGTATATATCGATGGTTTTACTTTCTTTTTTACGAGTTGTTGTGTTGTTTGCGAAACCAAACCCATTCGCAATACTCGATATTTACAGCCCAATTTTCTGACCGGCATAGATCATCATACTTACTTTCTGGCACACCTATTATAAAGGAGGCATAATCTCTTTCGGTCTTATGATTTATCTTTTCCACCTTTACAGATACTTGCTGTCCACATATACTTTTCACGTGTCTTTCTAAACTTTCCACTGTCGTTTCCTTTAGTAAACGCCAGACATGCAGATATTTCTTCCTTTCCATCCCTTGAATTTCAACCGAATTTGTGCTACCTCCTCTCCTCACTTCAGTAGATGGATATCTGTTTTTTTTCTTATTAACAACAGCTGTCCAGTTTTCTTCCTTTTCGGTGTCTTTTCTCTCTTCTACTGTACTGGACGTGATTTTTTTTACCCGTAAGTTGTTGCTTTCCAGGACTACTACTTGTTGCGGTGTTTCGTTTGTCAAACCATGGCCAGTCTTTTCAAAATTCAACCCGCTAATTGTGGGCAAATTTTTTGCAGCAACAACTTCAGTGGGGGGTTTTGTGGCCCCACTGTCATTTGTTGACGTTGTGGTTGTACCTGCAGTCTTTTTACTTTTCTTCACGGCGTTTACAAACGACACACACCCATTATTTTTCGGCACTGACTCCGTAACATCCATGGTGCGATTGCCTAAACCCTTAATAAAACCTTCTAGATACTCATTTTTTTCCAATAGCGTTTTAAGTTTCCTTTCTAATTCATCCACTTTGTTTGCTTTTTCTTGAACTACCTCCATAATTTTTCTCAGTTTTTGCAACTCAGACTCTGTGCTATTATACCTATTCAGGAGCAATGTATACTCTCTTGTTTGCATATCTAAGCGACACAGCACCTCCGTGCGAAACTCACGTATTTCTTCCAAGACGTTGTGATTGTCAACCACAGACAGATCAGGATTTACACAGGCTCCGCGTTCGGTGTTTACGTAGAAACCCGGTGTGAACGTTTTATTCATAACCACTGATCTTACGGGTGTGTTAGTGTTATTTCCTTTTCGAGCAGTGCACATACACTCAGGGCACTTCCAGCTGTCCTTATATTCCTGCGTAAGCCCGGCGAACTCTTCGGACGCCATGGCTAGGCATTTCAGGTGATACAACTTCTTGCATTGTTCCCGGGAGCACTCCATAAATGAAATATCATAAATGACGGCATTGCAGCCGCCACATTTTGTATCCATGCTGGTGTTTCAGGCCCGAGAAATAATTTAAAACAATATTTAAATATGACACGATTTGGAACACGTCCGCTCGGTAGGTAGTTTTTTTTTTTTTTTTTTTTTTTTATATATTTTTTACGACATGCCACATTATTGCGTTGCGTCGTCGCGAGCGACGTTACAGACACGACGTGTATCCTCTTCATCTGTCCCGATTCATCTCTTGTCCGTCGATTCGACGGACAAGAGATGAAGCGGGAGGTAGGGTGATGCGTTGCGCTGTCGGAGCTCCGGTGCGACGACGGACAGTGTTCCACTGTTTAAGGGGTAAACTAAGTATGCGACGCCCTCTTGCGTTGCGATGTCGTGCGTCGACGAAACGCAGGTGTAGCATACAATGCGTCGATCCGTTGCGACGCAACGCAACGCACTAATGGGGCCTCAGCCTAAGGAGGCGCGGGGCGCCGGGCGTCTCATGTGGCGTGGCGACTCGCGGCGCGTTGGAGGTATTTTCCGTTTACAGTGCGGCGACGCGTGCAGCGGTCCGCTTCATATAAGCTTTCATTGAAATACAAACATATCGTAATGTACGTCGATGTTTAGAGAGTGGCGGTGCCGAACCGCTGCTGTGCGCGCGGGGTGCAGCGAGAAGGGATATTCATTCAATCTAACCGACTAGTTCTAAGTATGTTGGCGAGAGATAAGAGTGTACGCAATAAATTAATTTAATGCAATAAAAGAATTACCAAAACGCCATCTGCTCCGCCGCAAATGACGCTGCATTTCAAGCAAACGCCTGTAAAATCGCATCTCCGTAAACGAACTCCTACAGCGCCATATGTTTGAATTTAGTGAAGGCCGCGCCGCCCAATGCAACGCGCGACGCCCCGCATAATAGTAAATAGGGCTTTGGACGTTGTCCTAATTGTAAAGGAGACGGTGAAGATAGACCTTCAACCATCTGATAACTAGATAGGTACCCATTTTTTATCAATATTAATTTATAAACACGCCTATGACAGCTTGCCAATCAAAAAGTGTTCATGACTATTTTTAAGCATGGCAATAATATTCCTTGCACAATTTTTTGCAGGCAAGCTTAAACAAGTATTTCCGTAATGAAATAATCTTTCTTTCCATACCTATATTTTTATATTGGTTAACAGATCGGTGTAGTTACCTATATTGACTTCTCTGTTCATACATTGCCAGGGAGCCATGAACAGAAATAAGTAGGCATGCCTACCAAGGCATTTGAAGGCATATTCTCAATATTAAAAACTATCAGTTGAAACTAAATTTCTTTGGTTATCAAGAGTGAAGGATTAAACAAATATCTTTGGCCTAGCACAACTTGCAAGTCTTGAGCGATCGGTGAGAAGTACGACGACGTAGCATTTAGAGCCCTATCACAAAATCGTCTAAAGACTAAAATGTTAATTTCAGTATTAAAAAAAACTATTTTAAAAAAATAAAAACCGACTTCAAAGTAAATTATCTAAAAAGCATAAAATAACGAAAATATTATTGAAGTTGGTGTTAGCTAGGGTTGCCAACTTTTTTTGACAAAAAAAACGTATAAAATGGTTTGGATAGGAAAAAATAAAGTATTTGGAAGAAAAAATAAAGTATTTTCAAATTTTGTTTTTATTGCTTTAAAAACGTATTTTTGTATTTTTAACCGACTTCAAAAAGGACGAGGTTCTCAATTCGTCTGTAAGTGTATATATATATGTATGATCACGCGTAACTCTGGCAATTATGAACCGATTTGAAAAAAACTTTCTTCCATCCATTCTTCACAACCGGATAAGAACTTCCTGGAGGAATTTATCTGGTAAAAACCATAAAACTGATGTTCTCCATTACATTATACTCTGACAAATATGAATCGATTTCGATGATTATTTTTTTATTCGAGAGAGTAAACTACTATGATGATTCCATGCAAATTTCATTACGACCGGATTTATGTATGAAAATATCACTAAAAAGTATAATAAGTCATATAAGAATTTAGGTTTTGTGTTGAGAACATGCCAACCCTTTAATAACGTAGCCTGCATAAATCTTTTATACTATTCCTATGTTCGCAGCACATTAGAATATGCCAGTATTATTTGGAATCCACAATATCAAACCTATATTGACCAATTGGAAAGCATACAAAATAAATTTTTAAAGTTTTTAGACTTTAAAGCTAAAAAGCGTCACGATCACGAATCATATAATGCTAGATGTGATTTCCATAATTTCCTGACACTTAAAGATCGTAGATTACTGCTTGATCAAATGTTCCTTTACGATGTCATTACTTGCCACCTTGATAACCCAGACTTACTTGCACAAGTCAAATTTTCTACCCCTTGTTACCGTACTCGACAAACTAAGTTATTTGCCATTACCCCTACTCGTACTAAGTACGCATCAAACTCACCCATCAATCGTGTATGTTCCGCCCACAACCATATTTTCCCAAAATTAGATTTATTTACCTCTAAAAAACATATTTATAAAAAGCAAGTAGTAGACCTTTTACTAAGTAATTTCAAACGCAACAACCTATAAGACATATACCAATAATTATGTATATTTTACACACATACCCGACACACAACCATACACATGTACATACACCCACTCACACACACACACATACACACATTTATAAATCGTGCATTCATTTTTTGCTTTTTCAATATACCTAATCGTAATCAAATAGTAACTATTTGCTACGTTCTAGCTGTTACTTAGCATGTCTCTCCTATTATTTTTAGTACTCTAGGTAAACCTATAATTGGCTTATGTAAAGTTTACTTTAGTTGGATAAGATCATTTTGTATTAATGCTGTTGGTTTACTAATAAAATAAAATAAAAATAAAAATAAAATAAAAAAAATTGAACCGACTTCAATAACATTTCTTTAATAATTTTTTAAAAATGTTGTTTTACGCATCACTGTAAAGGTTGAAAATAAAGTATTTTCACATACTTTATTTGTATGCAAAAGTATAAAGTATAATTACCACAAATAAAGTAGGATACGTTATTATAAAGTATGGTTGGCAACCCTAGTGTTAGCGTACCTGCTGTGTATATTCTGCACCAACATCAATAATATTTTCGTTATTTTATGCTTTTTAGATAATTTACTTTGAAGTCGGTTTTTATTTTTTTTTAAATAATTTATTTAACACTTTTTAGTGACTTATTTTACCAAGATAGGTATCAGCACTATCACGCAACTCGAACGTCTACATTACAGTAACTTACTGAAAACATAAAAAGTTTATATCTCTTAAACTACTGGACCGATTTTGATGAAATTTGTACTCTGCCCTAAGTTGAAAGATACTCTAACTATTGCAAAAAGAATTTCCGAAATCGGACTTGTAGTTTCTGAGAAATCCGTGGACAAACCTACATACATACATACACTCGTGAAATTTGGTAAATTCGTTTAGAAGCCCACATAGACTAACATATATGAATATTACGCATTTTTATTAATATTACATACATACGTCGAATACAGAACCTCCTTTTTTGAAGTCGGTTAAAAAACAGGTCAAGTTAGAGTCGGACTCGCGCTCTGAGGGATTCATAACCTCTTTGGGTGTATTAAAGTTATTTACTATTCTTCTAACACCTCCGATATCAAAAAACAAACCGCAAAACTAAGTTCGTGTTCGTCGAGGTTTTTATAAGATTTACAGAAAACTTATTTTGTTTTCCTGTAAAATTTACATAAACCTTTATTACTTATATGTACTTTTTCAGAATGTTTCCCTACACAAACTTCGAAGACTTTCTTCCCCCTAGAAAACGGTGTTTTTTTTTTACATTTTTGATGCCAAAAACTACGTGAGATAAATAAAAATCTAAATCGGTTTTGGAATGTGCAAATAAAGCCCTTTCTTATGGAGACCTCACTCGATATAGTACGAGTAGTTTCACATTGATAGCCCATTTTTACCACCATTAAAAAGAAAAAGAAATTGTCGATGAAGTTGGGTAAGTAAGATCTAAAACTATACCAAATTTCATATTGAGAGCATCAGCGGTTCCTGAAATATATAGATGTGACAGACAGACTGACAAACGAAGTCGCACTACAAGAGTTCCTTTTTTATCTTTTAGGTATGGAATGGAACCCTAATGATATGGAATACTACGTCACAGTGACGGCATAATCACAGTAATCTGTCAAGATTTGTACGCGGAGTGCTAGGCCTGCTGGTCGACGTATCCCACAATCTCAATCTGACCTCGAATAAGAAAACTCGTCCCGCTATCGAGGGATTATCAATCAATTCACGCGAGTGATCTTGCATTGGGATTATACGGGGTGTAAGGGACATCGTACCTAAAACCGATACCAGGTATCCAGTACATGATTCTGAACATTCTAGTGTCGAAGTTTTTCATCGGCTTTTTCATGAATTTCCGAAAAAAATAGCCGCTTTTTTTAATAAAATTAGGATAACATCATTATTGGTATAATAATAAAAACTAATTTCAATTTAAAGACAATAAATTACTTATTTGTGCAAAATTAGTAATCATCAGCAGCCGAAAAGTCCACTGCTGAACAAAGGTCTCTCCCTTAGAAGGGAGGGGTCCCTCCCTTCTAAGGAAGAGACCATAATCTCCACGTTTGGCAGGCGACTTGATTGAAATTAGCAATGTAATTTGAAAAATAAATAATATTATACCGCAAGTATTCATTATATTATGCTCAAAAATTAACAAGTTAGTCATTTGTCATTTTCCATATAAATGGTTTTTGTAATGTTGTAACGGACAATATGTGAAATCTTATAAAAAAGTTTTCGGTACGTATAGTCCCTTACACCCTGTATAGCTGAAAGTACTTACTTAAATGATAATAAGTAGGTAACAAATTATTATTTTATATAATAGATATGCGCATCGTTTTATTAAATATTAGCGAAATGCTGTAGTTTCGCCAGAGTTTAAATATCCTAAATACAAAAGGTCTCATTTATAAATAACGTGTAACTTCCGCAGGGAATTCTCAAATAATAGTGAAAAATGCTTTTAGGTTAGGTCTTAGATTTCATACATATTTTGGGTCTTGCACTTCGCTAGCCCAATAGCTGACAACTAAAAACCAAATAAAAAAAAATACATGTTAACAAGTTGCAAAATGTCTTTGGCACGACTTTGATGAATAACCAAAGAATTTGCATAATTATGTCTTCATATCGCTATGAATAACACAATGAGCTGACAGTAAATGATAAAGGAATCCATATTCGTTTATGGACATCCATTACTTTCCGGTCTCCCTGATATTTTATCATTTCAACACATGATATACTTAAGTACATATGTCATTCATGGATGGACGAAGCCGTAGCGGGTCGCTAGTGTAAAATAAATAATGGAAATGTAGTATAAATACTGGTTTTAAAGCTTTAACATTGAACACCTTATATTGCCAATTTGGACAATTGATCACTCGGTCTAGAGATTAACTGCCGCACTCACAAACCCCAATTAACTTTAATTCTAATTAAGTCACTTTATTAAATCTATTTATTTCGACTGTCGGAGCCATTTATGATTAATTTCGATTATTGATTACGAGATAGTAACTATCTCGTAATAAAGTAGAGATTCTCTACTCACTATCAGCGTATTAAGTATTAATTGGCTTCGTGTGCCGAAATAAACAGATTTAAACAAATGGATCATTAACTTTAATTGATGTTTGTAGATTCGGCAGTTAGGAATAGTACCAAGGTCCGGTGCCAGGCGCCTACCATATAGCAATTTTCTCATCTGGACTAGTTCCCGAATAGTCAATTTCTCATACATTAGGTGTTAAGGTAATATACATAAATATCACATTTGCTTACTTGTTTTCCACATTCATATTCCCAGTCCACATTAAGGAGGTTACTGTAAAGGTTTTTGAATCTCTCAACAGAACATTTCGTACCACAATATGGTATCGACAAAATGTGAGGCTCGACTATTTTAGTGGAGTTCCTGTATAAAATCCGTACATAATGTTGGCTTGTGGAGTTATCTGAAAATTTTATTAACTCATAAATTGTTTATGATGGTACATTTATGATTGGCTAAGCAAAGAATAGTAAATTGTATAGCTAATTCTGAAAAGCTTCGTAGCATAGCCAGAGAAAATCTTGTTGACTGGTCAATATTTCTATTGCGATATGATATTCCTGTCGACACGAAAAGCAGATCTTATCACGTACAGTTCTTTGCGGGACAGTTGACTTTTGCAGATATTAAACGCAAGAAGATCTAGTAAAGTTTGCTACATGTATTTTGCTATCAAAAATAATATTAATAATACCAGTCCTTGTTAAACCACTATTGGGAACGAGTCTCTCCTCAATATGAGGGGGCTTAGGCCATAGTCCACCACGCTGGCCAAGTGCGGGTTGGCGGATTTTACACGTCATTCGAAAGCTAGTTAGGCTTTCTCAGAAAAGCAGGTTTCCTCGCGATGTTTTCCTTCACCGAAGGCTAGTAACAATCGCACAAAGACGATTCGCACATGATTAATTAAAGAAATCGGAGAAAAATGTTTCGTCAAAATATTTACCTATACCTAGTAATAATAATAATTTCCTCCTGGCCGATACGAATGCAGCGGCCAATCTTTCACAAGGTCAGCCTTCTACGCGGGAGATATTATAGGGCACAAGTGCTTGCGTAGACACAAATACACTGTCTCTTCCTTTAACCTCTCTCACTATCCGATGGGACGGAAGACCGACACGACCGGGTAGACGCCAGGATCGTCTTTTTACATCAGTACAGTAATAAATATGTTCATAGTTACGTGTGGTTACGTATCGTTGACCACCGTTATGAAAACGTCCCGATAGATTCGTCTTAGATGTGTAAAAAAATAAAGCCTAAGAGATCTATAGAGAAATATCATCGCGTAGCATGTGACTAGAGATGTTGAGCGAAGTCAGGCTACGTCAGACGATGTCGCTCGAATTGTCTTGTTGGCATTTTGCTTCTTTTGAGAATGTTATAATGCGTCCACATTGTTGCGCATCCACAATGCGCAACAAACGCTAGCTCTTTATAATCTTTATTATTTAATTAAAGCGACTCACCGGTAAGGTACAAGTCACATGATCTTGCCAGACATGTCGAAAGACGCCCAACGTTGCGTGACTTTGCCCAACATTAGCGACACGTATGTCGGGCGGGCCATTTATATCCTAGTAAATCATCATCAGTCGGAAGACCGTCCACTGCTGAACATAGGCCTCCCCACAATGAACTCTTAATGAATACGAAGCTTTAAATATAACGTACCTAATACAACAAATACATACCAAATAACAATTCAAAAATTACAGTGGCAGTGTAAACGGGGCAAAATCCATCATACATTCCCAAGGCATTGAGCAGACTACCTACTGTGATATCATGACCACTGTACATCAATAACTTCCGATGTTTCGAATGTTTGTTCTCTATGGACTCGTTTATGTGTGAGAATATTTGTGAAAGCAAAGGTCCAACTTTAAGCCGAGCCAGCAATGGCGTCGCAGTCGGTGTGACGAAACTAAAACATAATAAGTACACGGATAATTTACAGAATATTATTAGGCATCTAACACACATTATCATAAAAAATAAGGCTAAGGTTATAAATAATTTCGCAAGTATTGTTAAACATGTTTATGTCGCACCTCTATCGTGTCGCAGTGCTGCTCTCTTATTACGATTTCCGGATAATATTAAAAGACAATGAATAAAGTACTATGAAAAGCTAATAGTCAAAATTAAAACGTTACCAGTAACCAGCAGGCTCCCGCAGTTTATCAGGGAATACAGACTGTGTCCAGTTTGGCAGTGTAAAATTGTACAGGGTTTCAATATACAATGTGCTATAAATATCATCTATATCGTAGTAGTCTTTAACTTTCATACCTGTGTACGCTGACAGGTAGCTGAAATTTAAAAGATTGATTTTAGTTTATCACTACATAGTTTAAAACAAAGTTACTTCCCGCGGTCTGTCTGTTCCTATCCATGCTTAGATCTTTAAAACTACGAAACGGATTATGATGCGGTTTTCCTTAGTAGATAGAGTGATACAAGAAGAAGGTTTATATGTATAATACATGCATAATATAGTAGAGAAACACTGATAATTTTAGAGATTTCTAACGTGATGTAAATAAACACATTTTTTTGTGCTTATATTGCAAATGCTGGCTGAACCCTACGAGATAGATCAAAATAATTTGACGGGCCTGTTGGCCTAGTGGTTAGTGACCCTATCTGCTGTGCTGCTACCCAACAGGTCGTGGGTTCGATTCCCACCAAGTGTCTGGGTGTTTTATCTATGTAAGTATGTATTTACAAAAACAAAAGTATATATGTATTAGTATCAGTTGTCTGGTTTCCATAGTACAGGCTCTATTGTTAGTTATTCCCTAGTTTGGGATCAGATGACCGTGTGTGAATTGTCCCAGGATATTATTATTATAATGTACTACAGTATTGTACACGTTAACAAGGTCTAAAAAAGTCCGTGATGGTATATGTTTATCTCTCAGGGATAACCCACAATAACCATTTTTTATCCTTTACTTTTTATGAGATGTATGGTTTATTCACGAAGCGATTTTTAGCAATACAGCATTTAATTAATAGCCTTGATTGAATGCTGTATTGTTTAAAATTTATTTTATACAGCATTAATCCTTATCCAATTACTTAAGTATAAATACATTTTACCACCCATACGAAGCCAAGCGAAATTGAAAGTTCTGGCAAGATATAACTATGGACAAAATTTGGTTTTGCTCTATCCATCATTCCAATCCAAGTATTACATTTTCATATTTTGATAATAATATGGTACCAATAGCATCCAGAAATTCTATAATAATTGGGAGGAATATGACATCACTATGATAGATGATGATCAGGAAATATATTGTTTCTAATTTAGAATAACATGATTATCTTATTATATAAAAGAGTAGACAAAAACCCACTCATCACGAAATCTCAGAAACTACAAGTGCTAGGAGTCTCAAACTTTACATGGGGGTTCCTTTTAAGACGTAGGTGCTCACTAAGACGCGATTTTGCGAAATTCAACCTCTAAGGGGGTCAAACAGGGGGGCAAAGTTTGTATGGGAGAACGCGATTACTTGGTCCTATTGACTTGAAATTTTGCACAGACATTCGTTAAGAAAATTAATTGAATTAGTAATTCATATTTTTCATAATTTATCCCTTTACAGGGTAAAAAAGAAGTATTATTACTCAACCGATGGCGGTACAAATATATTACAAACAATAAGATACAATAATTCGAAAGATAAAATAAAAGTTCCTTGGCCAAATGGTTACGGAAGCGTCCTCTAAGTACGGACTGTTCGCTACCCCTGAGCGGATTATTTTTTTGTATTATTAAACTTTGTTTTTGATTTTCTTTTATTTATATTAAGATTCAATGTTTTAAATATTTAACTCATATTAACTCCAGCACTTTTTATCTCTAATATATTTTTTTATAATTAATGCTTTTTTAAAATTTAAAATCATGCATACGTGGTTAGCTTTTCTCTAATGTTATGATTTAGATATTAGTGGAAACTTAATTGATTTTTGTAGTATTGAATCTTATAGCTTACGTTGACTAAACCTAAAGAGATACCTACATAATTCACAATCAAGTACTAGAGAATTTCCTCAATTCCATATATTATAAGGTAGGTAAATACCCGGGATATAATATACCCGCCGGCGGCGGACTCAAAGGCAATGCACTGAGGGACAGCTCATGCAGATACCACCAAAGTACCCCTCTCATGTGCCGATGTGACAGCCACGGGAGTTTTAGTGGGTAAGAATCCCCCACAGGAACCCGGGGACATATTAAACGTGCCCCCGCCACCCCTTTAACTGTAACAACGGTGACAGATTCCCGGGGGGCTATAATGCGCCCCCGGCACCGGCTTCAAAGGCCCTTGCCTTGCACTGTGGGGTACCCGGTGCAGCCCCATATTTTGTGCGGACAGCCGTGGGGGGTTTAGAGGGTAAGAATCCTACACACCGCGGTCGACCGCCCGCAGGATCCTGGGAGCCTATTGGAGGTTTACCCGTGATCCCCGAAACTTTGAGCACGGTGACAGGTAATTTTTTTATTGTGCTCCCCGGTAGTGGTCTCAAAGGCAAGCGACTGAGGGGATCTTTTTTCAAATTTATCCCTTAACAGGGTTAAAAAGCAGTATTATTACTCAACCGATGGCGGTACAAATATTCCCACTTAGATTTAGTACGTAAATTAGGTACTGATAACTAATACATAAGGCAAAATATCACGCTATATGTATTAGGGACTGAGCAGACATATAACAAGAATATGATCAAGTAATTCGAATAACAGAATAAGAGTAGCTGTGGTCTGGAGGTGACGGAAGCGTCTTCTAAGCGCGGTCCGGGTTCAAATCTCTCTTTGGGATTTTTTTTGTGTACTTTTTTACTTTTTATTTTTGAATCATTTTATAATTTTTTAAATTTTTCTCTGAAGGTTTATATATTAACTGAATTTATTTAGAACTTTTATCTAAGTAAATAAATTTAATTAGCTTGCGTTGACCAAACCTAAAGAGGTACACACTTAACAATCAAGTACTAGAGAAGTTCATAATCATAATCATTTATTGGTAAATTTGTTTTACACGTCAGTTACAATTCAAAATTTCTTTCTATATATCATTCATTCCATATAATATAAGGTAAATCTGGGATATATTATGCTTGCCCCCCGGCGGCGGACTCAAAGGCCAGGCACTGAGGGGCACCTGGTGCAGATCCCACCCGAGAACCCAGGTTTCCCCCTCATGTGCCGACGTGACAGCCACGGGAGTTTTAGTGGGTAAGAATTCCAAATACCCAGGTTGACTTCCCCACGGGATCTCGGGGACATATTGGATGTTTCCCCCGCCACCCCCTTAACTGTGACAACGGTGACATATTCCCGGGGGGCTATAATGCGCCCCCGGCAGCGGCTTCAAAGGCCCTTGCGTTGCACTGAGGGGTACACGGTGCAGCCCCATATTTTGTGCGGACAGCCGTGGGGACACATACCGCAGTCGATTGCCCGCAGGATCCTGGGGGCCTATTGGAGGTTTCCCCCGCGATCCCCGTATCTTTGAGCACGATGATAGTTTCCCGGGTGGCTTTATTGTGCCCTCCGGTGGCGGGCTCAAAGGCAAGCGACTGAGTCTGTGGGATTTTGGTGCAGATCCCACCGGATAGCCCAGGTCTCCTTCTTATGTACTGATTTAACGGCCGTTGGGGGTTTAGCGTATAAGAATTCTACATGACCCGGTTGACCGCCAACAGGGTCCCGGGGACCTATTGAAGGCTTCCCCCGTGACCCCTGTAACCGTGAGCACGGTGACAGTTTCCTGGGTGGCTTTATTGTGCCCCCCCGGTGGCGGGGTCAATGGCAAGGCACTGAGGGTATCATGGTGCAGATCCCACTGGATAGCCCAAGAAGGGGGTCCTTATGTGCTGATTGCACGGCCGTTGGGGGTTTAGTGTATAAGAATCCTATATACCCGGTTGACCACCAACAGGGTCCCGTAAATCCCATTAAAAGCTTTCCCCGTGACCCCTGTAACTGTGAGCACCGTGACAGGTTCCCGGGGTACTATAATGTGCCTTTCCGGCGGCGGGTTCAAAGTCAAGGCACTGAGTGGTATCAGCATCAGCTGGTGCAGATCCCGACAGATAGCCCAGGTCCGCCCTCTAATGTGCGGACGTGATAGCCGTGGGGGTTTTAGTGGGTAAGAAATCCCCGGTTGACCCCGTTTACGTCTTAACGATGAAACCGAACAAGAAAGCCCATATTGCTTCCATTAATTGGTTTTAAAGATATGGTGTCCTGCTCCTGTCCTTAATCCACCCAAATTGTGCACCGGTACACGTCTGCAGTTTCTAATAAAATTATAAATACAATTAACAAATCACAAGCTCAGAGATTCAACGTTGCAGGCTTAAACCTAAGCGTTGAGTACTTTACCCATGGACAGACAGCTACACGTAGCCCTTTCACGCGTGACTTCTAAACAAAATTTGTTCATATTGCGTTACGAAAAGTTAGCTACAAACATTATTTATGAAGAAATTCTATATTCAAAGGCAGTAACTTTAAATTATTCACTTCTTTTTTTTTGCTCAATTACACCCGTGCGAAGCCGGGGCGGGTCGCTAGTTAAGGATATTTATCTTTATCTAGCTGTTCCGCACAACTCTATGTAATTTTCTAATATTCTGCACAAAATTCTTATTTTTTCCGTATGAAACTTCTGCTAAGTATTATCAAACTTAACAAAAAATGGATGAAATCGGAAAAGTCTTTCTTAAGTATGGTGTGACAAAGGGAAATAGGAATTCATTTTTATACTATCTTTCATAAGCAATTTGTTCATTATTACTCTTAATCATAACAATAAAACAGTATAATTAAAATTAAAAACATTTATAATAAAATTTATGAGCATATAATTCATACTAAGGGTTATATATTAATTGTTTTGTTTCTGCAGTATAAAACTGATATGAAGACCATTTTACAAATTGTAACATGCACCTACCAGAATGTAATTAACATTTTATCATATCAGATGTTGCTCACATTTATTAATAACTCAAAATATATAAGTAATACTTACTCCATTAAATTTTGGTATTTGCTCAGTCTTTCTTTGTAAGCTTTCGAGTGCATTACTCTCTCAAGCTCTTTATCATAAGCCGGACAAGGCTTCTTCATGGCCAAAAGTTCATCATCTTTTTCAGGTTTACTGTGCACAGGTATAGGCTGCCACATTAACTGTGGGTTCCATATAGAACTTCCATATGGTGGATACAAACCTATGGTTAAACAAACACTGTACATAGCAAAATTAAACTGTATAACATGAATGGTGTTTTAATTTTACCGTTTTAAGGTTGATTTAGATGCAGTCAATTGTAATAATTAATAGAAGTTTTGATAAAATAACAAAGATGAAATCATTAACCTAATGAAAAATGATAAGGTATACAATATACATTTTCTCCAAAGCAAGTCTTGTAAATTCATGAACTACTATTAACTGTTAACAATTTAATAAAGTGTATAAAAACAGGCAAATGTGGCTTCAGTTTAAAATGATTTGACCATTTTATAAGGAAATATTTATTTACAACACACAACTTAATAAAAAAAAACAATTTCATAATAATAAAAATGATAAATTAACTTATTAGGTGTAAAAAAATTGGCCCATGTAGTAGGGTACCCAAGATGCTGGCAGCATTTCCTCGCTGAATAGCTAAAGCCACTCTCTGTGCGAGGAAATGCCCAGCTCTGGGGTCACCTGTGGTGTCGACCAACCTTTCATTAAGAGATGTAAATAAAGTATGGGCAGACGGGCCCCATGTTACAATATTTCAGCTCTAATAATTCTACTTGTAAAGTGGTGGACTAGAGAATCTTACATGCAGGATACTACAGTTATGATACAAATGTAGGTTATTGTCTCCAGCTCTTTATTAATCATGGCTACTTAGCCATGATTAATAAAGATTAGATTAGTATGTATAGTAATATATATCTCACCAGCTAAGTTTGCTTGTGCTGACATAAGTGTTCTGTCCACATCTGTTGATCTAACATATATCTCAGATGGATCGAATTCATTAGAAAGCAAGTGCTGAAATGAATCAACTGATTATTTAATGCTAAAGCATGCTACTACAAAAAAAAATGACTACAATTTATGAATGTGGCTATGACATCATTTTATACAATTCAAATGTTGGCAGGAATTGTGGAACTTACATAACATTCTTGGTACGATTGTAAAATATTTTAAGATATAAATAAATGTTTATAGAGTAACACATAAAAGCGAGTAGCCTGTAGTTGACTAAGGTATAAAATGGTTATATTCTCACCGAATATCTTTGGCGAAACCACTTTCCTAGGGTATAATGTTGCATTTTGCCAATATTGGTAAGTTCACCAAACTTAACAGGCCATAGTGACTCATTTCTCCATGGATCTGTGGGATAGGTATCCACAGGAGTTCTGTCCCCGTGTCTATATAAAACAGCAGCAAATCTAACGCTATCCTCACCAAATGCAACCCTTGCACTAAGAGTAAATAATAAAATAAATATCATAATGCGAATCACCGACAACACGATACTACAAACAATTTTATACCTATTTTACCAAATAACCACACACAACACCAGTGTTGCCAACTCAATTTTTAAAAGAAAGCTAGATCAGCATTAAAAAATAGCTAAAAAATAGCTGTATATTTTTAAAAAATATAGCCATAAGACTTCAGTTAAACATTAAAAAACCGGTCAAGCGTGAGTCGGACTCGTGCACTAATGCCTGATTTACACGTATTAAGTTACAAGTTGGTAACTAAATCTTTACTAAAGTTTAAGTAAATTATTGCGTGTAAACAAACACTTTAGTAGTAAGTTCCAAGTTAAAATTTAGTACTTAAGTAAATAAGTAAAATTTTTCGTTTACACGTATTAAGTTGGTAACTAAATCTTTACTAAATTTTAGCAAATTATTACGTGTAAACAATCACTTTAGTAGAAAGTCCCAAGTTAAAATTTAGTACGCAAGTTATGAAGTAGAATAGAAACTTTTCTATTTTTCGGGTAAGTAGGTGGGCGTGGTTTATTCTTGATACGTTTGGACCAGGGATGTTGCGGATGCCGATTTTTTCACATCCGCGGATGTGAATGCGGATGCGGATTTTTTAATGCTCACATCCGCGGATGCGGATGCGGATGCGGAAGTTTAAGATCTTATATAAATACTAGCTGACCCACGCAGCTCCGCCTGCGCTATTTTTACGTTAACTAAACTTATAACAGACATTCGAATACATAACCTCCTTTTTTATAGTCGGTTAAAAACTGGGACCCACTTTTTACTTGCTCTCCGAAGCACGGACCCGTTTAGTTCAAATGGCGTTAAACGGTCACCCATCTATTTAATGACCTTACATAACGTTGCTTAACCCGATCGATTACAAAACCTTGATAACAACTCTCTATGAGTGTTCCCTTACTAATATTTATTATATTATAAAGAAAAATTGATAAAATCGGACCAAGCGTATAACCAAGTACCCATTTTGACTTTAATCCCCTCTCCCAAAAGAACCGTGCTAGATTACGGGATAAAAAGTATCCTAAGTCCTACCTCGCAGTAAGATCTCAAATCATGCCAAGTTTCATTTGAATCCATTCAGTAGTTTCGGCGTGATGCGCAGCCGTGATACAGACAGACAGACAAAAATGAAAAAAATTACATTTTCGGCCTCAGTATCGGTTATAAAATACCCTCCAAATATAATTATCAAAATATCTTCAATGTACAGAATAGGACTAGTTACAGTTTTATTATAAGTATGGATATATAGATATAGATAGTACATATATGAATGAAGAATTAAAACATTGTTAAAGTCATTATTAACATTTTTATTAACGAGTATTAAGTAAAATACTCCAATTTTTATTTAAGTACTAACTTACCTGAAGATTTCCCAATAAATAATTATTTAAGTACACACACAATGATCACTGTATCACAATAACATTCAAAATCTTATAATATAAACGTTATGATTTATTTACAATAAACAAACGATGCACCAAAACAAATGCGTCGGATCTTGTCCACCAATTTCTTCGCTTCCATTGGTCATTCATTGTCACGTGCGAACGGCACGCGCCACTGGGCGGCCCTGCCCATTTCTTTCTCGTCGCAACTTGTGCAACATTCGCATTCGCATGAAAATCCGCATTGATTATTGCGGATGCGGATGCGGATGCAGAAGTCCAATTCTATGCGGAAGATCCGCATTTGCGGATGCGGATGCGAATATTCGCAACATCCCTGGTTTGGACACACACATGTATAATGCACGTTTGCAGGTGTGCGTGCAAAGGTATAGCCATAGATCATACCATAGATAATATACAAATATATTATGAGCAAAGTCGTTTTCGTCACGTTTTCGTTGTACCAACGTATATTTAGGGTTGCCAGAAATACGGGATTGTTCCAGAATTTGTATCGTCCTGGAATATTTAAATACCTACTACGCTGTAGGTATTAATATTTGCAATCAAATGTTTTTTTTTTACTTTTCCTAGTATACTGCCGTATAATTAAGTGATTCGAGAGATATTTGGCTAATAGTCTCGGGATTTTTTAGATCAACGGAGAAATTTTGGGGTAATTTAAGCCTGTATCTCGCATCCTTTATTTTTCTAGCGGCGAATTGTTCAATGGGTCCCAGGACCTGTGTAGGTCAACCGGGGTAAATGGGATTCATTCCCACTAAATCCTCGTGGTTGTCACATCGACACATGAGGGGAAACCTGGACTCTTCTGTGGAATCTGCACCAGGAGTCTTTCAGAGCGTTTCCTTCGGAGCCTGCCACTGGGGGTGCATTGTAGTCCCCCGGAAACCAGACACGGTGCTTACGGGGATGGAAGGCAATAAACAAGTAAAATGGTTAAATATTTACATCAAACACAAATTCAGTAATCAAGAAAGACACGAAGTTATTTACTTTTCTATATCTAATATTATAATTATAGTACCTATATATATTATAAAAAAGAAATTTTAATATAATAATCTGTATTAGTTGTCTATATAATTTAATCCTAAAAATATATTAGTTGTCCGTCGCTACAAAGTACTGTGAAATCGTCACGGATCGTGCGACCGTCCATTGGGGCGAACTAAAGAACTAAAGATTTTAACAAAAATTTAGTAAAAACGACGTGTAAACGCATACATAAAATTTAGTCACTTAAAATTTACTTACCTACTTGACAACTTAATACGTGTAAATCAGGCATAAGGGTTCCATAGCATCTTTGGACATAGTAAATTAATTTTACTATTCGTATAACACCTCAGATAGCAAAAAAAAACCGCAAAACTAAGTTTGCTTGTGGAGGTTTTTTGGTGATTATTTTATTTATATTTTACAGGATACAGACTGTATATTTCACAAAATGTTTATAAATAAATAACACATCTGTACGAATTTAGGGTCTGTATTATTATTAATAAATTTTGAGTTAGAAAAAAAACGAGCTTATGTATGGGTACGGAACTTCGTACTCCATTAAATAAATAAAACGACTCCAATTTATCTTCAACTCTGTAATGAACTGGAAAACACTGATATAAGTAAGTACCCCTATGCCCCTAGCTTTGAGAATATTCTAGTTGAATTGGCAGTGGACGGAGCACATAGCTGGAAGAACCGATGGCCGTTGGGCAAAAAGTTTCTAGATAACGACCACCGTCCGGAAAGTGGTGTGTAGAATAGCCCCTAACAAGAAGGTCCGATGATGGTATCACACGCGTGGCAGGAAGCCAGGGGATGCGAGTGGCGAAAGTCCGTTAAGTGTGGACGTCATTGGGGGAGGCCTTTGTCTGGCTGTTGACGTCATTCGCCTGATGGATGCAAGGATAGATTTTATAGAAATGAAAAACAACGTATATCATTTATTAACATCCATAATATTCATTCCAGTCCGTAATCAAAAACATTTTACAGGGAAATTTCACTAATGTTTGTAAGCATTTAATCACAATCCTAAATCAAAAGGAATAAAATACACAGATTGAAGGGTTCTGTCTAGGATTAAAACGATTATTAATATGTCTGCAAGATATAATGCGATACCATATAAAGACACACAGCGAGAGAGTTTTACAGAGAGAGAGTAGTGAACATAGATTACTAGCAAGAGACATTGGCATGACGTCTTGACATATGGGATGACATCAGTCTGTAATGATGGTTTACACCTTCCTCCAAGGGTTTACACTTACAACAAAAAGTGGTTAAAGCGTTTGCTATTACTGTACATTTCTACGTAATTCTCTGTAATTCTCCTTCAATTCCTTCAAGAAATATGACAACAATTATACATATAATTGTTCATTTTCTATAAACGTAGAGTCAGGATTAACTGATGCAGCTCTGATATTTGATTGAGCTATACTTGTAGAAGAGCCTATGGTGCTAGCCTAAAATATAAATAAACAGTTATTTAAAAGGTATTTTTGAATGACTGGCTTAGAACCATTTCTTACGAGTAAGCAGAATTGGGGGATTAAATAATAATGTTAGTGGAAATGAAAATTCTTCTGCGCACTGTTTTAGCAGAATTGGGGGTAAGTAGGTATATCATCTATTCCGCTACTATGTTTATTTTTAATAGATTGGATAATTTTTTAATATTTCTGTTTGGCTAACGGGGCTTAGATATATTGTATGTGTGGGTTGATTTATTACTGGTTGTCCGATTTGTTTTTGGTTTGTTATTGATTTTTCACCTACAGTCGCAAAGTATTCATTAAATATATTTGTTATGCTGGTTGGACATTTAATTTCTTCATTATTTATTTTTAGTGTAATGTTTTTATATTTACGTTTTTTAATCTTGCCTGTTTTAGTGTTGATTAAGTTCCACATTGTTTTTATTTTGTTATCTGATTTCTTCAGTCTGTTTATATAGTCTAGTCGTTTTGATATTTTTATACTGTGTTTTAGTGCATTAGGGGAAAGTGGCCACCCTTCGTACGCGGGGCACATTCGTACAGTAAGTCTAGAAGAAAAACTAAACGGCACACAAACACGCCTTTGCTTGTGTGCATATACATACCAGCCACCATGTTACTAACGGAACTTCAGGGCAGTCACGCCGCGCTGTAGGAGCTGACAAGATGTCCCTATTCAATCGCCCTATCCCCTGGACTAGGAAGGTTAAGTACCTCGGAGTCAACTTGGACTCCGCCATGACTTTCGGCCCGCACATTAGGTCCGTCCGCAATCGAGCGGCTTTCGTATTAGGTCGCCTGTATCCCCTTCTCTGCAAGCGGAGTAAAATGTCGCTTAGAAATACACACATCAAAAGTGTCTAGGGATCAAGCATTTTTGGGCAAAAAAATGGGCAGAAGAACAATGGCGTTTCGTGTGCTTTTCTGATGAGTCTCGTTTTGGTATGAGACCAGATACAAGACGTATACGACACTGGAGAACCCCTGGACGCCAACAGCGATTAAAATCCTGCCAGGAAGTCCATCCTTATAGTGGAACCATCATGGTATGGGCGGGTATTTGGATCGGCGGAAGAACTGAGTTGATTTGGATCAGAGGCAACCTCAACGCTCAAATTTATGCTGAGACGATTGTATCAGACGTCATCGTTCCTCTACAAGTGCAAATCGGTCCCTTATTTCAGTTAATGCATGATAATGCACGACCGCACACCGCAAGAGTTGTAAGACAGACTCTCGCCGCAGCTAACATCAATGTCCTGCCCTGGCCTGCTCAGTCGCCAGACTTGAACCCGATTGAGCATGCATGGGATATGCTACAGAGAAGAGCTCTGCCGAATATGGAGGGTATCCAGTCGCAAGAAGACCTTTTTTTGTTGTTGCAACGAACATGGGCGGCCATTCCACAGCGTGATTTGGATGAACTCATTTTGAGTATGCCAAACCGATGTTCTTGTGTTGTTAGTGTTCGCGGTAGAAACACGGATTATTAATTGTTTAAGTTACCCAATAAAATTTTAAAGAAAACTGTTATTTCAGTCTTTTTTTCGAACTTTTGTGTTAGTGGTTCAAATGTTAAAAATCCCTTTATTAGGAAAATGGCAAATTTCTTTATTAATGCAAAGGTGACTTGGTTTATCGTTACTGTGACAAACGAAAACACTTTATTTGATGAATCCTTAAAGAAAATTTTAATTAATATCAATCAGGAGAAAAGTTATTGCAAAAATATATGTTGATCCCTAGACACTTTTGATGTGTGTAAGTTGACATTATACAAAGCTTGCATTCGCCCAATCATGACTTACGCGAGTGTAGTTTTCGCGCACGCCGCCCGCACCCATATCGGTAGCCAAAATCGTTTCCTCCGACGTGCCGTCGGTGCCCCGTGGTACATGCGGAACGTAGATCTGCATTCCGATTTCAAGTTAGATCCCCTTCGTAAGTTCCTCAAAGAAGCGTCGAAACGCTACTTTGAATCCACGTCCCGTCACGCGAACAGTTTAATCCGCGCCGCCACCGATTACGCCCCTAGTCCTTCTGACTCGCGCCGCAGACCACGGCACGTACTGCTCGACCCTCCTGACCCCATGACGATCCTATTGGACCGGGATGCGCCCATCCCTCCCCGACAACCGTATGCTACACTAGCTATCAGACACCGGTCTCGCCGGCGAGGCCGAAGGGTCGTACGTATGCGACCTCAACGACGTGCATCATCCCACTGAGTTTCTTGCCGGTTCTTCTCAGTGGGGGCACGTTGTGAACCGGTGGTAAACTCAGCCCTCTCTTAAGCGACAGCCCAAGCCGAGGCCGTGCCTCCCTGAGGTGCCCTTGAGCTCGTCGCTACTTCTGCCGTAAAGGCTAGAGCGCTTTAAGCACTCGCCTCCAATAGGAGGCGAGTGAGTGGCCGCAGATGGCCATTACAGCTTCACCGGACTATTGTCCGGTGAAGCCAACAGCGTCTATCATTCACAAAAAAAAAAACTGACAAGATGTTAAGCGCGCGTGGTAAGTAATTTTTTTTTACTAAAGTTTAGTTTGTAATTGTAAGAAGAATTTTTATGTTTTTGACTAAATAGTGATGATTAGTTAATGTTATCATTGTTTATTTTGAGCTTTAATTGTAATATTTCTCATACTAAATAAGAATTTATAGGAAGTTGTAATTTTAATTTTAGAGTAAGTCCTGGGGCACATTCGGACAGTACTGCAGGAGGCACATTCGTACATGTACGAATACTCCCCCTTAATATCTTATTTACCGCCAGTACATGAAAATTCATTTTTTTATGAAATATATACAGTAGGTACATGCCAAAATTTGTTTCTATCATTTATCGATCAGAAACATTTTATTTAGCTGAGCTGTTTAGTTTTATTAAGTAAATATTTTAAATAATTATATTATTAAATAATTATATATTATCTTCGGAAGAAACCGGGATCATCTGATGTGATAATTTGTATTTTGTAGGCATCGCCATGATCCTCCCTGATCCTCCGCCACCTCACCGATTCTACACCTAGAATGGCGTTAATTTAAATAATTATAATATGCAACAAGTTCTAAAGTAACAACCAAATGTTTATATACCTACTTTACGTTTCAATTGTCAAAGATTTATTACAAAGATCTCACACATATTGATAATAAAGATCTCTTGTAGACTGATAGTAAATTTTAGAATTATCAAAAACGAAATTATTTGATTTTTCGTTATTTTACAGAAAAACAATTGATTAATTATGAGTCAAGTTAAACATTATTAAGTTAGTTTTATGATAAATACATTATTCTTTGTGATTTAATAAAGTTAACGAGTTTAATAGACTTTTTAATTACCCTGTACCAATCTACCCCATGGTGTACGAAAGTACCCCACTCACTGTAAGAAAGAACGTTAAGCAAGGTTATTTCATAGACGGGTGACCGTTTAATACCGTTTGAATTAATTAGCAAATAATAAGTGGGTCCTATTTTAACTGACTTTAAAAAAATAAGTTATGTATTCAACGCAAATGTATGCTATTAAAAGTATTTAGTTAACGTAAAAAGAGCGCGGGTTGGCTGTTAGTTATAAAATAAGGCTTATTGGTGTAGGTACCTACCTACCTATATATCTAGATACAAGCACGAACATAGATCTTGATACTAGTTTAATGGATGTTCACTTCGCAAGGAGGAAACTGGTGAGACTGAACATAATGTACGACAATGATGTTAGTACCTAAAATATCATTGATGTAAGTACCTTTATTTACGAAACAAAAAACACACCAGTGGTTATCTGCGTCTATCTACTTATAATAGGTAGGTACGTATAAGTTTATGTAATCACATACGATATCATTGTTGGCAATGCCCTGTCGATAGAAAGGCAAGATGAATGCATGCCTTCAGTTTCGTAAAAAATATCAAAGAAACTTCACTGGGTACGGCATTTTAGTGTGTATTCAAAAGTTCATGAACTTTTACACAACAACGTCTATATTTTGCGGTGATACTATTTGTGACGGATCACGGCGCAAATGTCACAAAAATGTATTAATTGAGTTCAGCGGGGCTAAAGAGGCCACATTATGCAAATCACCTAAAAGCAATTCATGTATTGAATTTCAAGCATATCCTTAAAAATTCTACTTTTTGAAAAATGGTCACTCATTTTAGGTGTATCACAGTCAATTCATTTATTAGCACTAATAAGCAGGACGGACTAAAAAAAATTTTTTAGTCCGTCATTTAGGTTATCAAAGAATATTGGACACGTATTTTTTTCTTTTGTCGATTGAACAAAAAATGACGAAGATATAGTGCTTTGAAATGTCGCGCGACGTCACGCCGGTACACAATTTTTACTGAGACGTGACGTCAAAAGTCCCCACTCCCGAACTTAGACGCTCTATATCTTTGGCCATTTTTATTGATTTGTGAAATAAAAAATACGTGTCTAATATTTTTGGATAATCTAACTGACGGACTAATTAGAATTATCGTTTTTTTACCCAGTCGTCATCGCCATTAGCAGTCTCATATTTGGTGTTAATGCCGCCTTATGAAAAATAATTCAACCGTAACTTATTCATAGTATGATTCACCGAAAGTGGCCGTTAGACCCGCTGAACAACTACTTGCAGTCATGTTTGGATTATTTCGTAGGCCAGTAAGGCAATTTGAAATTTTTGCAGTTGTCGTAACAGAGTGGGCAAACAAAGTAATCTACTCGACACAGTTTCAAGGAATACGCTAATAGATTTGCAATGTACACGTAATGCATAAATAATATACTTATCTTATACCTAAATCCAATTTTAATATTACCAGTGGGAAACCACTTGTTTTGCAAGCCGGAGGTCGCGGGATCGGATCCTGCGGGGGCAACAACTTTGTGTAGTGGTTCCTTACTGGCTAGGACAATGGAGGCCGATTGTCTGTAAAGTAAGATGATCTATCTATATATCGGTTGGGCAAGTAAAAAGTCGGTCCTGCGCCTAACCCCTCCCCTGGTCGTGTCGGTCTTCCGTCCCATCGGATTATGAGAGGTATAAAGGAAGAGAGAGTGCACTTGTGCCTACGCAAGGGCTTGTGCACTATAATATCTCCCGCGTAGATGGCTGATCTTGTGAAAGATTGGCCGCTGTGGTCGTTTCCCCCAGGAGGACATTATTTAAGCTACTAAGTGTCGTAACAAGAGAGACCATAATAAATGTAGAGGGACGTTACCCAGCGTGATGGTAAGTGAGACTGCTCTGCTCTACTCATAGACCTCAAGCTTTTAAACCTGACTCTAACAAAATTCCTAAATGCTTCATTTAATGAACTTTCTTCAATCAATTCAAATCTAAGCTGAGTTGAGTACCTATCGAAATATACTTATCCACCTCTGCTCTGAAATAACTTCAACACAACCTTGATACTTTGAGTCCTTAATTTTTTTACGACAAATGGGAAATTCCTTTTATAATTATTTTATTATTACTTCACTTTCTAGTGTATACCTATTCATTCAATGACCTTCACCTAAGCATTCGGCCTCTTCGTTGACAAAACTGCTGGTGTCTTTTGGTAACTGTAGCATACGGTAGTCTGGAAGAATACGATGCGATACGAGGAGGAAGGCCTCCTCCATCAATATACCCTGATCACCATCTTTCTACCAACTACTCGTCGAGACCTATCCAACGAGTCTAAATTCGGTGGTTCTATGTTTATTGGTGCAGACATCCTGTGACCATCTTCCTGCTCAATTAAAAAACCCTGATCACCATCTTTCTAGCAATAACTCGTCGAGACCTATCTAATGAGTCCAAATATGGTAGGTCTGCGTTTATATGTTCAGCGATCCTGTTACCACCTTTCTGCTCATCATTATCATACCCTGATCACCATCTTACTATCTACTAGATAGTAAGATGATTAGGACCTATCCAACAAGTCCAAATTCAGTGGGTTTACATTTTTTGGAGCTTATCTGGAGTTCCTGTGGCCGCCTTTCTGCTCCATCATCAGAGCCTAGTGAAGATTACCATATTCTTTAGTTTAATCGGATTTAAGTACATATGTACTGAATTTCAAGTCTTTCGGATGAATGGAAGTAATAAATAATGCATGCCTATTGGTTACCTAATATCTCTAGGTACATCAACTAGGAAAAGAGCTATGGAGAGGTCTTTAAACGGCTGAACCGATTTTTATGCTACCAATAGACGTCTCTGAACTAAGGCCCTAAGAAGGGAGGGGCTGCCATAATCCCCACGCTTTTCATGCGTCTTGGGGATCACAGTATAGCTGGTAGATAATCTAATAGAAAGACGCTGATGCCCGTCTTCTTGTTTTCCCTTAGTTGCCTATTACAGACACCCAAGGGCTCCTCCATTGGGAGGGTACTAATTCTTACTCGGACACCCCACGCTAATCTAGTTATTTATCATAATCTGGTGTTGTAAACTGAATTAAAATCCATTGTTTATATAGCAATTTGATGTCATGATTTCTACGAATATTTGTATTATTCGATTGTAGGTATAGCATTTTAGGAGTATAGCATTTTTCTATAATTTCAATCAGAGATGGCGCTAGTAGTACCTGAGAAACGCGGATATATTCTTTTTATATAAGTCCAATTTGCTATAATGTATTTTATGTAATACTATAAGTATACCCTACGATATTATAACACCAAGAGGAGTCCAAAGACCCCCTATTTATAAAACGTACCCTATAAATTTAAACGTTTTATCGGCTTTGTCGAAATTTTATTTGATTAGATGTAAATAAGTACATTACTTACCTACTTACATTAGGTACTCATTTTGTCAAAATCTAACGATTTTCGATCGAGCGATATAACTTACATATTGCTTCTTCGCGCTAGACATCTCAATGCTGAGGATAGTGATCACATCGCTTTGACCGGTACGAGATTAAATTTCGCCACGCTATTCGGTCTGCAGCCCTATATGGATTGGCATATCCGGGAGAAGGAAAACTAATGATTGTTAAAATCATGACCCTCCCTTCTCCATAATTAGGTAATAAAAGTAAACTAACAGAGTTGGGAACGTTTATGCCACTTGCGGGAGTCCTAACTAGATCCTCAATGGGTAATACTAATAGGTAATACTTGTGTTGGATATATTGAATGAGCATTAATTGGCTATAAAAATAAAAATATCTTACTCTAATGTCCTTCACATGTTAACTATGTAGATAGTAGGTGTTTAAATTTTAGATTGAGCAATAAACTAATAAGAAACATAAAATATTTATAAAGCAAAACTTAATTTTCAATAAAGTAATTTGGACATTACCTTCGACAGTAAAATAATTTTAGTGATGTATTTTCAAATTTAATAATATAAATATTCTGCATAATTAATAATAATAATATTCGCTCGTAGTCGTCTACAATTTACTGAGTCAACATATTTATCGAAATCATTGACTACGTGAAATATCTTGCTTTAGATCAATACAACATATATTATATTCACTTAAACACTTTGACTTGTAACAAGTCACTTATTAATACCAATAATCATGGCCCCTGTGGTACTGTCAATCTTTAACAAGACCAACCATCTACGTGGGAAATATTATAGGGCAAGATGTTAGAAGAGCTTGCGAAGACACGAGTCCACGCTCTTTTCCTTTAGTTTCACAATCTGACGGGACGGGAGACTGACACGACCGTGGAGAGGTCAAGCGCAGGCGCGGCTTTTACTTGCCCATCCGAGGCATGGATCATCTTACTTTTGAGACAATTAGGCGATCGGTCTGCATTGTCTTAGCCAGTGAGGAACTAAAAGTCGTTGCTCCTCGTGAAATATGAACCCGCGAACTTCGATTAGCAAAGCAAGCAGGTTCCGGATACGGCGTAGAGGCCTCATGTATTAACTGAGGGATAATCAACGTACTTATGTTTGTTAATCAAGGATTTTGTAGGATGCTTTAAAAACTGTACCACTTATTAAAACATAATTTTATTTTTCTTGTAAAATAAAGATAGAAATTTATTACGTAAGTACTTATAATTATTTCAGATTTTTCCCTCCACAAACTTCGGAGATAAGGGGGATGGTATTTTTTTTTTGAGACGCGACAGAATCCAAAATAAAAAAATATATATTGAAACGTGCAAATGAATATCCCACTTGTTATAGTACTCACTTTGAAAAGCCTCATTTCGACCACCATGGAAAAGAAAAAAAATATTATCATTTGCAATGAGGTTGGGTAACTAGGATCTAAAACTACAATTCGATAGCATCACTAGTTCCTGATGTATATAGATGTGACAAACAGACAGTCTGACGGATAGATGAGGTCCTTAGTCCTATAAAGGTTCCTAAAGGTTAACTAACATGTAAAGGAAAATAATTAAGTCCTGGCACACAGAACCTACCCACTATTAAGAATCAAACGAACTTACCTTGTGAAGTTTGATGTCTAATTATATGAGTTTATTGAACGAAGACAAGTCTGATTTACTTGCAGCAGACGGGAGATCATGCTGCCCAAGTCACTGATTTAAAGATATAAATACATATTTTTTAAAAAATAACATTCACTATTTTGACTCATTTCCCGGCAATGACATGCAACCGGTCGCCATCTTCATTACTTTTAGAGCTGATTTTTTTCGATACTTTTCGGGAATATTGAGGGAGGGCGGGAGTATACTTGTCTTCGTTCAATAAACTCATATAATTAGACACCAAACTTCACAAGGTAAGTTCGTTTGATTCTTAATTATACTTCGTTTATTTCACGAAGACAAGTCTGATTTACTTGCAGGATGTTTAGAGCATCGAAAAAAATTAATTAAAGATATTAAGGCGTATTGCCTATCTATATACTCAATAAATTTCTTGTTTACTTTTCATACAAGATATACTCTTTATACTAAATACCGCGATAATGACGGTTCTGTAATGGCAGAGATATACATGTCTCTCTGCGGTATCTCTAGTTTCCAATTTTCAAACAATATAGAAATAAAGACTCCGTCCACGTCTGTCAGTCGTATACTTTTTCTAAATCCAGACCGCGATGCGATCTCCAACCCCATTCAAAGAACCTGCAAGGTTCATTATTTATTCTTCAATTTATGCACACAGAAGGAAACAATTACATAAAATTAATAGGAAAAAATGTACAAAGGTGCTGCTTATTTCAAATGGAATCTATTCCAGCAGACGTGTAAGAGGAGAGTTAAAAAAAGAAAAGAAGAGAAAAGTGGACACAGTGCACATGAAGAAAAAGGAAATAGATATGCATGTGTTCATATTTATAATATATATGCATGTTATACATAAACAAACATAATAAGCGGCTGAAAAATTTGTAATGTTGTACAGTTTTGAGCACTCATTTTCTAAGATAACTAGCCGACTTGTATTCCAAATAAACTTTCATATTTGGTAAATTTCAATATTTATTATTTCAATAGTAAAAAAAAAGTTTTACTTTACTCCTTTGACCCTTATTTTGTTGGCTATATAAATTCATTATTATAATATTATTGTTATCATTGTTGTCCATTAGGGTAACAATAACAGATTCTGATTTCAGTTAAAGTATTGCGAGTGTAACCAGAATAATATGTATTGTAAAAAATAAATGATAGCGTAGCAATTATCAAGGGATAGCGGTATAACCACCCTGATCACATCTATATGGCTATAATATGCCCAATTATCACTATGCGATTCACATAAATTAAAGGTTCTAAGTCTGTTATTAACATGTTTTTACTCTATTTTTAGACTTTAGTGATATTAATTTTTAATATATTTCATGTGTATATAAGACTTTATTTTCTTTTACCATTAGACTACGGTACTATATGTAGTTAAAATGCGAGAAGGAAAGCTAGGTATTTTGCAACAAGTAATAAAATTCGATTATAATACGATTAATATAAGTATGTAAATGCTAATAAGTCAGAATTGCATAAACCAATAATTGATGTGAGTAATTATGATAGTGGACATAGAGATCTATAGTTTATAATGTTAATCTGTATTACCATCTATTATGTATCGATCAAATGATCTTGTAACTTATTATATAAAACTAATGTTTGATTGACGGGACGTACAATGCGGTGGCTAGAAACCTCAACCACCACCCCGAAGTCGAGGGCTGAATCCCAGCCAAGACAACTTGTTTGGATGAACGCGTCCAGCATGGGGTTGTTACAATAAATTATGTATTCATATTTGTACATACACATGTATGTTCGTCGGCAGAACGGATTTCGCCGTAGCACAAATTACTAGGCTTACGAGATTATTATTATTATTATTATTTTTTTTTTATTAATTGTGAATACAGACATCTACTTACGCACGTCCGGTGTAGATATACCTGTAGCATATTCGGCTCGTAGTGTTTTCCTGCGTAGTTACTGGCCTGCGGGCATGATGAAAGTGATGTCATCGATGTGCAAGGATCTGCACAGGCCTGTGGTAGGGATAAACATACGGCTTCTAGGCTGTCCCCATACGTTAAAAGCTTCTGAAAAGTGCGGTGCGAAATTAAATTACATATATCTAATAACCTTTTTTTTTTTTTTTACTGTATACTCTGTGGTTTGTTATATTTTCCGATTCAATTAAATTTATTTATTGCAAAATATGATTACAGGTGTTATACAAATATTGTAGCATCATATTTGACCTTACGGTATGCAACTAACGTAGACGTTGTTACTTAATAAGAATTTAAAATATTTGAGCTGTGCAGGCAACGCTGTTGAACCTTCTTGATTTTCTTATTGTTCAGGACGACTACAATAGGAAGAAAGGACAAAATAGTGTTTGTGTTACAGAGTGTTGTGTTTTATAGTAATATATAGTTAAGTTTTATAACTCTGCGATAGTTAAGAGCCTAGATTTAATTACCTAATAAATTATAATATAGTTTTGTGTATAAGCTCACTATCCCGAGGAGGGGTGAGCTGAATCAGTTATAGATAGCCTAGCCTAGGTCTCATAGTACTTGCTATTTGTAATTAGCGTAGGGTAATAGTATAATAGAAGTACCCACATGCCCTAGATGTGCTAAGCACATATATGAACGGCAAATAGCTATTTGCAGCTAGGTCCCAAATCTAGGAACCAACTCAGGACCTAGATCTGGGTCCGCCTTGGTGGGTCTAAGTGCCTAAACAGCACTGATGTACATATTTCCATAGTTATAGGCAGTTGTTCTATCGCATATCATGTTTTCTAGGGTTTTCGCTATGACCTAGGCCCCTAGGTGGTCTAGATCATAGATATACAGATAGTACACATCGCAGGCTACCTATCGGTACTATTTGTGGGCATGTGGATGCTACGGGCAGGGCGCAGGCGAAGTGACAAGCGGCCAAAGCATGGTCGTCGCGCCCCTATTACAGTATTTATCGGCCTGTAGTTCCCTAACAGAAATAGATAGATAAACCCTATGTACACCGTTAGAAAGCTGCTTACACGCACTTTCTAACGGTATAGGTATCATGTATGTGTCTAGAATAGTCTAAGTAGAATAAGCGAAAATGTACAGTTTTTATAATAAAAATAAAACGTTAGTGGCTGCCTCGGTGGGGCTCTCGTTACGGTAAAGTTCCCTGCAAGGATAGTAAATGCGCATTCGGCGCCACTGTCGGTGAACAAGCAAGCGGTCGACGCGAGAACTAAAAGCAAGATATAAATAGAAGAAAAGAATATTCAGTACGAAGAGCGCCACCGTCGTAGCCACTATCAAGCTTGCTATCAAATTGGGAGTTCTTATTTCACGGACACCTTGTAACCAACCTACATTGTAACCAACAGCGTCAACACTCTTCGGCGGGTTCATACCGTACCAGCGATAGCTACAGACACACAGGACGTCAGTGGCTCGTGCATTCGGGTCCGCCCGTCCTGCACATTCGCTGGTCCTACGGAGCCGGATTACCGAAGAACCGGCTGAAGAGCTGAAGATTTGAACTGAAGGACTGAAAATTTGGACTGAAGACTTACAAGATGCCCATAACGCGTTCAAGAGGACGGGCTCCCGAGGCATGGATGATTGAGGTGGGGGGGGCCCCCACCCCCAGAGAAGAACCGTCCGTTCGCCACGAGCTGCCGCCGCGTTCCCCGTCGACCGTCAGCACCGACCCGCCGCGGCCCGCGACCCCGCGGCGGTCCCCTCCGCCGGCCCCGAGGACTGTTCCAGAGAGACCAGAGCCGCCGAGCCAGAGGAAGGGGAAACATACAGGAAAACATTCAGATGCGACGCTGCGCCCCGCCGACGAAGCACACCGACCGGACGCAGCGACCGTAAGCCGGGAAGAAGAAACCCGGACCGAAGAATCGAAGAGGCCGACCGGCCCACCGAAGTCCCACAGGACTCATCGATCCCAGAAGAGGATACTGAAAGCCCGTGAAGAAATACTGAAACTCAAGTTGGAATTAGCCGAGCTAGCGCTACAGAAGGCTGAAGAGGACTCATCGGAGGACGACTACGATGACGACGGTCACTCCAAGACAGAATTCGTACGTTCCTGGCTGGAAGAAGCACCGGAACCAGAGTCACAGCCACGCCCAGAAGAGGACGAGACCACCGGGAGGGATGCCGACGCCGACGCCGCGCAGCCCGTTCAGACACTGCCGCTCTGCCCGGAGGACATCGCGCCGGCTCAAGACAGAAGACTTCACGAGCATCGACCGGATCCCGACGCCGCACAGAAGACTGGGGTTCCGGATACAGAAGAACAGAAGTGTGCTGATCCAGTGAAGATCCCGAAGGAAGGCGACGCACTCCGTCCGTTCATCAGCGAACTAACGTCCGCTATCGCCGCGCTCGCCGACCGAAGCAAACCGTTCGAGACGTACGCAGTCACGCCGGTTGCCGCCGCATCGAAGGTCATCATGGACCTGCCAATCTTCAGTGGAGCACACACCGAGTGGTTATCGTTTCGCGCCATATATGACACCACTCGCAGCTACTTCAACGACGTTGAAAATACAGCAAGACTAAGAAGAAGTCTCAAGGGAAGAGCCTTGGAAACAGTTAGCTCGGAACTCATCGGGCACGCGAAGCCGGACGACATTATGAAGGAATTGGAACTACAGTTTGGCCGTCCGGACTCCATCGCTCAAGCGGAAACAGAAAAACTCCGAACTTTGCCGCGCTGCACGGAATCGCCGAAGGACATCTGCACCTTTGCAAGCAGGGTCAGAAGCAGCGTGGTCACACTTCGCGCGTTGAAGAAAGAATATTATCTCATCAACGCCGAGCTACTGCGGTGTCTCACCGAGAAGCTACCGAACTCTCTGCGCGTCCAGTGGTACAAGATGTTCACCGAGAAGTATAATTCAGTTCCGGACTTAGCAAGATACAGCGACTTCGTCACCGAGCAAGCCCGCTACTGCAGCGCCTTCGCACCGCCGGAGCTGATCACCGAACCACGGGCCAGTCTACGGACGACGCCGACGCACAGAGCGCACACCGCAACAGAGAAGCAGACGCCGCGGTGCAGGGTCTGCAACAAGGAGGGGCACGCCATTACAGATTGTGCCAAGTTCAAGGAAGCCGATTCAGATGGAAGGTGGGATCTCGCGAAGAAGCACAGCCTATGCTTTCGCTGTCTGAAGCCAAGATACGCGAAGCATCACTGCAAGATCAGAAGGTGCGAGATCAAGGGATGCAAGAGGACGCACCACCGCCTTCTCCATCACGAAAAGGCGGCGTTGGTAGCGTCCACCGAAGAGAGGAATGCGGAGGAAGCCAGGGAGACAGTCGCCAACGCATGGATGTCGCAGAAGCCTCAAGCCTATCTGAAGATAGTTCCGGTACGAGTCATCGGACCGGCGGGAGAGACCTCGACGTACGCCCTGCTGGACGACGGGTCTACGGTGTCTCTCATCGACGAAGAGATCGCCAAGCAAGTGGGAGCCGAAGGACGTCTGGACCCGCTCAAGATGGAAGCCATCGGGGACATTATCATCGACACGCCAGAGTCTCGTCGCGTTGCGGTCTCGCTCACGGGGCCGCAAGGACAGCGCGTTAACCTACACGCGCGCACCGTACCAGGACTGCACCTGTCGCCGCAAACCGTGGACCGGAACGACGTCACGGGCTGCGAACACTTAGAAGATCTGCGCGAGAAGCTCGCCTACGAGGGAGCGGTGCCACGAATACTCATCGGGCAAGACAACTGGCACCTGCTTCTCGCCAGCAACGTGCGAAGAGGCCCGCGACATCAGCCGGTAGCTTCGCTCACTCCGCTGGGATGGGTGCTACACGGCGCGCACACCAGAGCATTAGGTCAGCGCGTCCACTTCGTGAACAGATTGACTGCCAGCGAAGACAGCGTAGAAGAGCAAATGAGGGAATTTTTCGCCATAGAATCTCTCATCGTCAACCCTCGTCGGCCGGCGAACGACCCCGAGAAGAGGGCCGAAGACACGCTCAATAAGCACACACACCAGTTGGAGGACGGACACGTACAGACTGCGCTGCTATGGAAGAAAGAAGACATAACGATGCCAGACAGTTACGGCACCGCTATGAAGAGGCTTGTCTCCACGGAGAAGAAATTGGATCGCAATCCCGACCTGAAGAATAGGTACGGCGAATACATGGATTCGCTCGTACAAAAGGGATACGCAGAGATAGCACCGAAGAACAGCGTACCCGGAAGAACCTGGTACCTGCCCCACTTCGACGTCCACAACCCGATGAAGCCTGAGAAGCTGCGGATCGTACACGACGCCGCCGCAAGATCAACAGGAATGTCTCTCAACGATTACCTGCTCACCGGACCGGACTTGCTGCAATCACTGCCAGGAGTGATGATGAGATTCCGCCGACACCCCGTCGCAGTCTCGGCGGACATAGCTGAAATGTTCATGCAAGTCAAAGTGAGACCAGAAGACAGAGACGCGCTCAGGTACCTGTGGAGAGGACACCGGCGGGAGGGAGCCCCGCAAGAATATAGGATGACGTCGATAATTTTCGGCGCAGCAAGCTCACCGTGCACCGCCATCTTCGCCAAGAACTGGAATGCACAGAAACATGCCAGCAAGCATCCGGAGGCGGTTGAAGCAATCGTCCATAATCACTACATGGACGACTATCTCGACAGTTTTCGTACAGAAGAGGACGCTGTGCGAATAGCGAAAACAGTACGTGACATACACCGAGAAGCACACTTCGAGTTACGAAAATGGGTCTCCAATTCAGAAGACGTCAAGAAGACGCTGGAACCAGAACGGGACGCAGTCAACACAGTCAGTATAGGCTGCAAATCAACAGAAGAGAAAATTCTGGGACTGATCTGGAAGCCGGAAAAGGATGAACTGAGCTTCAATCTAAAGCTAGCACGTCTACCAGAAGACATACTGCACAGAGTCGCGCCGACCAAGAGAGAAGCCCTCAAGATCGTGATGTCGCTATACGATCCCCTCGGCCTCGCCTCACCGGTCACAATACGGGCCAAACAAATACTGCAAGAAGCCTGGAGAAGAGGAATCGGATGGGATCAACAGTTAGACGAAGACCTGGCGCATCAATGGAAGGAATGGGTCAAGCACCTCAAGAATCTCAAGACCGTCAGTCTGCCGAGAAGCTATCCCGGATACACAGACGCAGAATCTCTCCAAGTACACGTATTCACCGATGCCAGTGAAGCCGCCTACGCTGCTGCCGTCTACTGGAGGACGACTTCGCTCGACAGAACACCGCACATCAGCCTGGTCATCGCCAAGGCGAGGGTGGCGCCGCTCAAGACCACGTCAATCCCACGTCTTGAGTTGCAAGCCGCCGTAATGGGAAGTAGACTGGCTGCTGCCGTCGTGCAAGAACACCGGGCGAAACCAGAGTCGGTAACATACTGGACCGACAGCAAGACCGTTCTCACGTGGCTTCGAAGCGGCGCGCGGTCGTACAAACCGTTCGTCGCTCATCGCGTGGCCGCCATAGAAGAGCACAGCAGGGTGACGGACTGGCGCTGGGTGCCGTCCAAAATGAACGTCGCCGACGTCGCTACCCGCGACGTGCCGCCGAACTTCAACGCCGGACACGAATGGTACCGGGGCCCGACGTTTTTGTATGAAGATCCGTCACAATGGCCGAACGAGAGACCAAGCATCAACGAACCAACGGGAGAAGAGAAGACTCTGACAGTAACAGAAGCTCGCAGCGCACCGGAACACAGAGAAGTCGTTCCCGATCCGCACAGATTTTCGAAGTGGGAACGATTACTGCGGGCCACGGCAAGAGCGCTTCAATTTATAGCACTGTGTCGAAAAACCACAGCGAAAACGTGCTACAAAAGGACCAGAAAGAATCCGGAACAAGATCCCGACTGGAGACGACAGAAGAGGACTCAGAAGACCTGCAGACCTCCACAGAAGGCAGTCACCACTCGAAGATTCGTCACGTTACCGGCCGAATTCCTAAGGGAAGCAGAAGTACTACTGATCCGCGTAGTACAAGAAGAGTCCTTCGGACGGGAAATCAATGACCTCCGGAAGGGCAACAGTATCGCCATCGACAGTCGCCTGAGATCGCTGCCGATAGAACTCCGCAACGACGGCATCATCACGCTCAGAAGTCGCATCGCCGCTGCTGAAGATGTAACAGAAGAGACGAAAAGACCGCCCGTGCTAGACGGCGATCACTACATCACGCAGCTCTACATCGACTGGACGCACCGCGATCTACACCACAGTGGAACAGAAATGATCGTAAACGAGGTGCGCCAGCACTATTGGATAGTGCGACTTCGGCCCGTCACGAAAAGCATCGTGAACCGTTGCTTGAGATGTCGCATACGACGAGCACAACCTCCAGTACCGTCCACCGGCGACCACCCGAAGACACGACTGGCGCATCACCAGAGACCGTTCACATTCACCGGTCTGGACTACTTCGGACCGTTCTCCGTCACCGTCGGTCGTCAACACCAGAAGAGATACGTGGCCCTCTTCACCTGCCTCACCACACGGGCCGTACACCTCGAAGTCGCGGCCAGCCTCAGCGCGGACTCCGCCGTGCTCGCGCTACGAAGGTTCGCGGCACGCCGCGGGTGCCCCGCGGAGATCTATTCCGACAATGGCACCAACATGCACGGCGCGGACAGGGAGCTGCGCGACGCACTCGCCGAGGAAGCCGGCCGTCGTGGGATGGCGTGGCGCTTCATAACGCCCTCAGCGCCCTTCATGGGAGGCGCCTGGGAGCGTCTCGTTCGCTGTGTCAAGACCACACTGAGCACAGTACTACAGGAGAGGCACCCGCAAGACCCGGGACGTTCGACGAGAGCGACCTAGACAGCAAGAAGCAATGGCGACGCTCGCAAGCGCTCGCCGACATGTTCTGGCGACGCTGGGTGCGCGAGTACCTGCCCGAGCTACAGTACCGGCGGGAGCCCCACGGGAGGGGTCCCAGTCTCCAGGTGGGCGATCCCGTCCTGATCGCCGACGGACAGCTGCCGCGCAACACTTGGCCGCGCGGGAGGGTCGAGGCAATCTACCCCGGAGCCGACGGAGAAGTCCGCACTGTGGAGGTGCGCACTGCGGGGGGCATCTTAAAACGCCCCACGAAGAAGATCGTGCCACTACCGAAATAGAAGCGTCGAGAGCGCCGGAAGCGTCGCCCTTCACCGGAAGAGGATGCAGCATCGCTCCGGCCCGTCGCGCTGCAGCACGGCGGGAGAGATGTTCAGGACGACTACAATAGGAAGAAAGGACAAAATAGTGTTTGTGTTACAGAGTGTTGTGTTTTATAGTAATATATAGTTAAGTTTTATAACTCTGCGATAGTTAAGAGCCTAGATTTAATTACCTAATAAATTATAATATAGTTTTGTGTATAAGCTCACTATCCCGAGGAGGGGTGAGCTGAATCAGTTATAGATAGCCTAGCCTAGGTCTCATAGTACTTGCTATTTGTAATTAGCGTAGGGTAATAGTATAATAGAAGTACCCACATGCCCTAGATGTGCTAAGCACATATATGAACGGCAAATAGCTATTTGCAGCTAGGTCCCAAATCTAGGAACCAACTCAGGACCTAGATCTGGGTCCGCCTTGGTGGGTCTAAGTGCCTAAACAGCACTGATGTACATATTTCCATAGTTATAGGCAGTTGTTCTATCGCATATCATGTTTTCTAGGGTTTTCGCTATGACCTAGGCCCCTAGGTGGTCTAGATCATAGATATACAGATAGTACACATCGCAGGCTACCTATCGGTACTATTTGTGGGCATGTGGATGCTACGGGCAGGGCGCAGGCGAAGTGACAAGCGGCCAAAGCATGGTCGTCGCGCCCCTATTACAGTATTTATCGGCCTGTAGTTCCCTAACAGAAATAGATAGATAAACCCTATGTACACCGTTAGAAAGCTGCTTACACGCACTTTCTAACGGTATAGGTATCATGTATGTGTCTAGAATAGTCTAAGTAGAATAAGCGAAAATGTACAGTTTTTATAATAAAAATAAAACGTTAGTGGCTGCCTCGGTGGGGCTCTCGTTACGGTAAAGTTCCCTGCAAGGATAGTAAATGCGCATTCGGCGCCACTGTCGGTGAACAAGCAAGCGGTCGACGCGAGAACTAAAAGCAAGATATAAATAGAAGAAAAGAATATTCAGTACGAAGAGCGCCACCGTCGTAGCCACTATCAAGCTTGCTATCAAATTGGGAGTTCTTATTTCACGGACACCTTGTAACCAACCTACATTGTAACCAACAGCGTCAACACTCTTCGGCGGGTTCATACCGTACCAGCGATAGCTACAGACACACAGGACGTCAGTGGCTCGTGCATTCGGGTCCGCCCGTCCTGCACACTTATATTGCATAACTGATATTGTTACTACCCATTGGTACAGAAATGTCAATGTAGGTATAATATAGGTTGTTCTAAGGGTTTACGAGTAAATAAATTGAAATATAAGTTTAAGCAAGCTTCCGCCATACTGGAATTAATACTGCTAATGATACTGAATTTAAGCATATCTATAAATGATGTATCTTACGCAGGGCCTTGGCCCAATAATTGCTAAGTATAGTATGACCTTGGAAGTGGTAAATCTGAATGATTATTAGGATCTCGTAATTTACAACATTATATTTTGTATACGCAAGTTATGCACAATATTATTATGCACAACCAGTAGTCACAATCAGTCTTATTATATATACCTTTTAACTTTTTACTTGATTTACGCTTTCTGGGAGACATACTTTGCTATATCTCGGTCTATGCGCTACCTCCCGCATACCTAGCTGTGGTTCATAAAATCCATATCTACCAATATGTGCATGATAATTTGATATTATGTGTGGTACTATACAATGCATCAAAGATTGTTATATGTATTAACTTGATGCCATCGGAGCTATATACGGTATACGTGGGAATTCGACAATAATACATATTGTAAGGTAGTTCGATGTCATAAGACCCATAACCAGTTTACGTAAAGATCAAACAATAAATACACTTTGTAAGGCATTTTGATGTGACAGGAACCCTACACAGTGTACGTGAGGATCCAACAATAAATATACGTTGTAAGATAGTTACACGCCATGGGACCCATACACAGTTTACGTGAGGATCAATCAATAAACACATATTGTGCATTTTGTCACAGGACCCATACACGATTCACATGAGGATCAAGTGAGTACACACTGCGACGTAGTTGGATATCTGATACTTACACGGGATACTTACACGATGCCCATGAGGATTAACCAATGAATGCACATTATAGTGTGGTTGGACGTCATATGATCCATACACGATTAACGTGAGGATTAAATGATGAATGCGCCTCGCGGTGTAGCTAGACGTCAAATGATCCTTACACGATTCACATGAGGATTAAACGATGAAGGCGCCTCGCAATGTAGTTAGACGTCAAATGATCCTTACACGATTCACGTGAGGATTAAACGATGAATGCGCCTCGCGGAGTAGTTAGACGTCAAATGATCCTTTCACGATTCACGTGAGGATTAAACGATGAATGCGCCTCGCGGTGTAGTTAGACTTCAAATGATCCTTACACGATTCACGTGAGGATTAAACGATGAATGCGCCTCGCAGTGTAGATAGACGTCAAATGATCCTTACACGACTAGCGCGAGGATTAAACAATGAATACACATCATAGGTAACATTGTATACATATGTCATATGATCCATACACGGTTTACGTGAGGACAATACGACTAACGCCTCTTGACCAACTCCGAAGACGATGACAGCTCCTAGCTATTCACAAATACCACACCAAAAAGACATCACAGAAAAGTATGGTTATAATTATATTTATTTATTTCATGGCACCTTCTGTACACTATATACGTGTATTGTGTATTCACGTACGTAACACGTTTTCATAACACAAAGTAGGTAGTGTATGCATGCACAGCTCCAAGCTGGCACAATCGTTGCGTACCTGAGGGAACTCTTCGACACGCCAGAAGCAGAGTAAGGGCTAGGGCATGCACAATGGATCCAGCTGGGTCGAAGTGCGTTCCGGTGGTTACCGGGCCCAATTTATAGCCACCAATAGAATAGAGAATAGTGTATGCATAAATATTTTCGTAACATTGAAATTGTGATATCGAAATGGTATATCTGATCTATGATTAATTTGTGGGTTCAAATAGGTAAATATCATATATCACGTCATCCCCGCGCAAAATAAATACGTTGGGATATCACGAGTACATCATACGATGAGCATCGAATAGAATATAGTTCATGATAGGTACCTACCTTAATTATTTATGTTCTTTCCAAATGCCAAAGTACGCAAAAGCGCGCAAACGCCCTTATGATACTAGGTTGGGACACACATACGATACACGTTTTGTGATACTGAGCATTTACGTACGACATACCTTGGCGTATTTATGATTGTGATGTTTTAATCACAATGTAGATTATTTAATTAATATAAAAATATAATAAGTGGGTAGTTGCCAAAAAGAAAAATATTAGTCTGTACTTTGAGATATAATTTTGTACTCACTTTGAAGTTTTATTACAACTACAAGTAAAGAATTTACCAATATTATGCTGACACATCTTATGACGATACAATATCTTCACTAGCGGAAATTTTCTTTAAATCCAATCTTATTTGATTTGTGGAGGTAAATTTACGTGTGACTCGGGCATCACAAAATCACGTAATGAAGATGGCGACCGGTTGCATGCCATTGCCGGGAAATGAGTCAAAATAGTGAATGTTATTTTTTTAAAAATATGTATTTATATCTTTAAATCAGTGACTTGGGCAGCATGATCTCCCGTCTGCTGCAAGTAAATCAGACTTGTCTTCGTGAAATAAACGAAGTATAATTGGTAGGTAGCGTAAACGAAAATCAAGTTCTAGCTAGCCGATGTGAAAGGTCAAATCGTCTCACATTTAGAACCAACAATTCATAGGTATTCAGGATCTATAATGTTTAAAACTAACTATTACCTATTTAATATTGAGCGACAACATTTTTAATTGCAATTTTTTACGTCCATCTAAACAAGTTTATTGTGCTACAGTAAGTAGGAAGGTAGGTATTGTACAAATATTTCCCAACCCAACTGATGCTGCTTAGTGTGCATACACACGAGGTCAATAATAATTGTAAATACATGTAACACATTCCACTCAGCTATTCAAATCTTTTACACCGTAATCCTGTCTTGAACACATTTATACTAGGTATATAATCATTTTATAAACTTTTGGCATTGAAATTCGAAATGTCGATTTTCAACTATGGAAAGTAGGTACCAAGATGAGTGTCTCTTGACATCGCCAACGCGTTCAACACCCTGCCCAACAACTGTGTGTCGGAGGCCCTGATGTATCATCGGGTGCCGGTCTACCTACGGCGAGTGGTGGGCTCCTACTTCGAGGAAAGGAGTGTCATCTGCGTGGACGGTGACGGTCGCTTATTGCGCCGTCACGTGATGTGCGGTGTTCCACAGGGGTCGGTACTCGGCCCACTCCTGTGGAACATCGGATACGACTGGGTGCTCCGCGGCCATTTACACCGCGGGCTCCAGGTCGTTTGCTACGCAGACGACACTCTTGTCTGTGCCAAAGGGAGCACTTTTGAGGAGGCGGCCAGTCTGGCCGAGACCGGGACCGCCGAAGTGGTCAACAGGATTGGACGGTTGGGCCTGAGGGTGGCTCTGGAAAAGACCGAGGTACTGTGTTTTCACGGACCTCGGAGGAAGCCGCCCTCAGGGGCCCGAACCGACGTTGGAGGCACCGCGGTCGCGGTTGGGGCTCGGATGAAGTATCTGGGTCTCATCCTCGACTCGCGGTGGAAATTCGTTGACCACTTCGGGGATCTCGCTCCGAGGTTAGTGAAAGTGGCGGCGGCGCTGTCGCGGCTATTGCCGAATTTGGGCGGCCCGGGCTCAACTTGCCGACTCCTATATTCCGGGGTGGTGAGATCGATGGCCTTGTACGGCGCGCCTGTGTGGGCGGACGCCCTGACCGCCCAGACCAAGGCCCTGCTACGCCGAGCGCAGCGGGTCATGGCGGTCAGGGTGATACGGGGCTACCGCACCGTATCTTATGAGGCGGCCACCGTACTGGCGGGGATCCCACCCTGGGATCTGGAGGCGGAGGTGCTGGCGACGTTATATCGGCAGAACGCTGAAGCGCGAAGCCGGGGCGTCAGCGCACCTCCAGCCGAAGTCCGGCGTTGGCGAGACGAGGCGCATGAGTTGGCCCTCCAAAGATGGCAAGAGCGGCTGGCGGAACCAACCGCCGGCCACTGGACCATATCGGCGGTGCGCCCGGTCCTCAGGGAATGGGTGCACCGGGAATACGGTACGCCTACCTTCCGCCTGGTGCAGGTACTGTCGGGGCACGGCTGCTTCGGCAAGTACCTGCACAAGATAGCCGGAAGGGAGGCGAACCCTGGCTGCCACGAGTGTGGCTGCGCCGAAGACACGGCGCAGCACACACTCGAGGTTTGCCCAGCGTGGGAGGCGGAGCGTAGCCCGCTGCGCGCCGTGATTGGCGATGATCTGTCGCTGCCGGCCGTCGTCAAGGCCATGGCTGGCAGCGAGAGAGCATGGAGGGCGGTGGTCTCCTTCTGCGAGCATGTTATGTCGCAGAAGGAGGCGGCGGAGCGGATCAGGGAGAACGATACTCTCGCTGATCCGCGCCGGCGCAGGAGACCCGGGCGCAGGAGGCGGGCCAACGCAGACCTAATGCCCCCGTAGCGGGGAAGTGCGGGCAGCAGAAACGGGTGGACTGCTGCCTGCGCACAGCGTGCGATCGCCCCCGCGTAGGAAGGCGTGCCGAAGTGTCCCGGCACGCCACCAGTAGGAGGAGTCCGCGGGCTTTATACACCCGCGGACGTATCTGTGGGCATTATACACCCACAGACAAAGAAGAGTCCGCCGCAAGGCAGACGGCCGCTGGCGGGAACCGGATGAGTATAAAATACGTTCCCGGGGCCCGCCAAACAAAGCGGGATAAGGACACCGTGGGGTTTTAGTCGGTAAGAGTCCGACAGAACCCGCGCTGCTACCACCCGTGGCAGCGCGGGTATCCATGAGGATTTCCCCACGAAAAAAAAAAAAAAAAAAAAAAAAAAAAAAAAAAAAAAAAAAAAAAAAAAGGTACCAAGATGAAAAGTGATAGTTATTGTGAAGTGATCTATAACAGTTGAATACAAGATAAATTAAAAATTATGCGTTGCCCAGCCTTGAAAATAAAAAAATCTAGTATGGCGTGCGTATACGTGATTTTACCTTGCTTTTCTTTACGAGATCAAAATCGGGCAATAATTGTATGAACACAGAAGTGCTGGCTGACCGTTAGCCAGCAATATGTCAATTTCAACGGAGTATAGGTAGACTTGCTGGGGATCCGATGTGTTGATGTGTTATATAGTTTCATATTAACATAATTTATTAAGTATATCGAAAGCAGAATTAATTAATTTCTTTTTTTTAAATGTACTATGTATAAAAGCACAAACAGTATACTCAATACGAAAGTCAATAATAGGTTATTTATTAACCTACAGATAGCGTATACGACACACTCGCACGTCATGCGCGTATGTATAGTTCCGAACATACATGAATAAATGATAATATATATTACTTACATATTATATCTTTGACGGTAAATGAAAAAAATAAAAATGTTCGAGACTTTATTAATAAATTCAGATTTGCATTATATAATAACACGTTGTATACCTAGGCGTCAAACTTCTACTGCCCCCCCCCCCCCCACCGTATTTACAAGAAGTAGTGACAGACTGTACATAAAGCGATTAGTAATTTTTAAAACTGCTTGATAATACATTGCAGTTTATCCACTCGCTGTCGTAAAATCGTTCGCTTTAGCGACTAAATTGTAGAGTAGGTACTGGTGCTCTTTGCTGAGCTTAAAGCTCAATCACTGTTTCAAGCATCCGAATAACAACTCGCAATCGATCGCTTTACAAAATAATAGACGTGCACTGCAGCCCTATAAAGCGTAAAGCGATTTCCGCGTTTAATGATCCGTTGACAAAAAAACCAGTGCACTTGTATATGCCGTTTCGTATGTTCATTATTGAATATTTTTGTACGCACTCCGTCTAGACTCTTCACATTTGTATCATACGCACGATTGTTTCAAGGTTGCTGCAATCACGGTAGTATTTTACACAGCTTTAAGCCATTCGGTCATTACATCATCATAGGTTAATAAAAATATGTCTGCACAAATCGCCACAAAGATCAGAGAAAAACGTTCTTCCCTTGATTAGTGAGTGAGTATTGTATAGCTACCTAAACAAGAACGACTATCGTTGGGAGGTAATTTATAGAAATTGTAATAAATTGTTGTTAATTACAAACAACGTATATGTATGTATTTACAAAAAAAAGTATATAAGTATTAGTCGTATCAGTTGTCTGGTTTCCATAGTACAGGCTCTGCCTAGTTTGGGATCGGATGACCGTGTGTGGATTGTCCCAAGATATTATTATTATTTTATTATATTATTATTAATTGAAATGAAACTAATTTTACGGATTAGGGATATCGTGGTTTATTTTGATTTTAATATCCCGACGTTTTGAATACTTTACTACAGCATTCATGGTCACGGCGGACTCCGTAATCCCGGGGTAATCCGTAAAATTAGTTTCAATCAATGTAATGCAATTTTCGCGTAAATATCAGAAATCATAATGTGTTGTTAATTTCTAGCTTCCATGGCGCAGTGGGAAACCGCTTGCTCTGAAAACTGGAGGTTGCGGGTTCAAATCCCGCAGGAAACAACTTTGTATGGTTGTTCCTTAGGGGTCGTCCATTAATCACGTGAGGCTCGAAAGAGGGGGGGGGGGGTTCCGAAAAAATCACGAAATATCACCAGGAAGGGGGAGGGGTATAATGAGACATCACGTGTATTTATTTTTCGTTGAATGCACGACTTCGAAACCAAACAGCGGCACGTGGCCTTGACTCACCGTTGCCGGCAACGACTTCCGCTTCAACATTTAATCAGTTAAGTACCTGTATTTAAAGATAATTTCAATATAAACTATATTGAAATTTTGTACAAAAAATACACGTGATTTTGGATGGGGGGGGGGGGGGTAGTTCAAAAACCTCACCACATATCACTAGGAGGGGGGGAGGGGTTAAAAAGTTGCTCAAAAACATCACGTGATTAATGGACGACCCCTTACTGGCTAGGACAAAGCAGGCCGGTTACCTGATTGTCTGTAAAGTAGATGCTCCTTGTGTCGGATGAGCATGTAAAAAGTCGTCCCTGCGCATGACCTCTCCCCGGTCGTGTCGGCCTTCCATCCCATCGGATTGTGACAGGTAAAGAAAGAACTCTACTTATGGTAATATCCCGAGTTGATTTTCCAAAAAATCGTTTTTAGTAAGTATACCTAGAACGTAGGTAGTATACCTATTGAACCTAAGTATAAAATCAAAAATTTCTCATTTGGGGCAATAACCCCTTTTTATCTGATTTAGGGTAGGCTTCTGAAAAAAAAAACATGTGTTTAATCATTTTACTTCATGAGCATTTTCAAAAATATCTTATCAATCGAACAACGCAGGTAATTTTTTTCCATAGAAAGTTGACTGTTGTTGTTTGTGAAAATTTGCGAAACAAGTTTTTGTTTATTTTATTTCATAAATCTTTTTACTAAGTTTCGAGGCAATCGACCCGTAGGTAAGTAAAATAAAAAGTTTCCTACATAACAAAACACCCTTATAAACCCTTAAAGGGTGAATTACCAAAAATCCTTAGGGAAGTCATAAATCACGAGATGAATCTTCTTTCCAAATTCAATGTTTCTAGGTTCACCCGTTTGGGCTGTGCGTTGATAGGTCAGTCAGTCACTGCTCCTTTATTCATATAGATTCCTCACACACGGCTTAGCAGTCAATTGGAATTAATAACTGTAATTATTTCATTAATATCTGCTGGTAAAGAAGCCGCTGAGTATAGCAGGCCTAATAAACTTATTTTAGCAAACAACCAATGGGTTAAAATCGTACAAACGGTGTGAAGCTCTCATACCGAGAGCGGAGACAGACATTTGAAGGAAAGTCTGATATTGTACTGTATCTATCGTTAATCACCTTCCACATTTTTGTGATCACTTTAACTAGGTATTTCACAAAATCTGACCCGAAAGTGAAACCAAAACTATAAATAAAGAAGGCATTAATTCTTCATTTTATCAGATTGCATTAGCGTTCAAACAAATATCATCAGCTTGTTATCTAATAAAATTGCGAAGATTCATTTAACCTATGACCTCAACGAAAGTATCAAACGTAATAACTGTACAAAAGACGATAAGGTAATATCTTTATACTATCCTTGATAAACGGAACAATAAATAAAAGTTTACTGTTCTGTGCTTTTATCTGTATCAATGTAATATTTGTTATAGAGTACCTATTACCTACATAATTTAAAATAACAATACCTTTTTAAAAATTTAAGGTCACTTCAAACCTGTTTCGACCGTAAATGTCCACACGTTTACTTCTACACTGATGCATGAAACTTTAGCGGTAAAGGGCCGGAGACATTATATCTATTATTCATAATATAATACAGTTTCTTAGATACCGTTAGAGCAGTTTCCAAATATACATTCGGAACCGAGTCACGGCATGGTGACGTCACAACAGGATTTACTCGGGTTGAGAGACGGCAATTGTCTAAAACCTCGCTATGCAGACAATGTTGGGCATGTTGGGCGCGTGGCACTCTGAATATAAATCAGGCTAGTGCTAGTGGCGTAGGGGTGGCGGCGGCGCGGTGGCGCGGCGGCGGGCGGAGCGCTGCTGAGCGGCGCCGGAGTGTACCGCAGGCGCCCGCGCTCGAGCGCCAGATCAAGCGTGGCCTCCGACCATTGTGGACCTGCACAGAACCGACCCGCGGAGAAAGGATCGACTAGTGCCTCTTGCGACACCCGCCACAACACAGAGATGAAGATCCTACCCCTGTGAGTACTGTTACACATACTTTATACATTAACGCTTCTATTGTCTATTTTCTATATCGTATGTATGTATCTATATACAGACTCGTCTAAACGTTGTAGAACTTGCCGAAATAAATTTTAAGCTCAGGTTGCTGTGCGATTGCGTTTGCGATGTGTCATATTTGCAATATGTTTAATGGCTTGTAAATGTTGGGTAACGGATAGGTGAACGTGATCCATAATAATTAGCCCCCATTCCCGGTTGGTGCTTAAAATTCGTTACAAAATTCAGACGGCGATAAAATTTTAAAAGGCAGGTTAATTAGCGCTAAAGACTAATTAATTGTTTAATAATAAATTACCTACTGTGCTGCTAGTTTATTCCTATTCTAACGTTATTAGAATTGAAGAATTATTATGAAGTGTGTTGCCTTTCTAATATCATTCTTGATAGGCAACGTAATCAATGCACTCCTGTGCTTATGGCAACCGCGCAGTTCGCGGAGTGTGACCTTTAGAGCCACTGCCGCCTACATCAAGACAAGTGTGCCTTAACTACACTTCTGTATTGAAAACAAAAGTGCCGAACATTACAACAACCGTTGGTTTGAACTATTGGCCTTTCACTGTCAGTACACAATAAGAACACCGATGGTTACGACCTCACATGTCCCCCCAATACGTAATTTCGTAAGACATTGATTCATATTGTAGAGACGGCGGCCTGACCCGGTGTAACAAACCAATTAATTTTCAAATTAATCGAGTGAAACCAAAAACCGGTTACATGAATGAGTCGGTCCCATGTTGAAAGTTGGGCCTGCGACCTACGATTAGGCAATCTAATGTTATGTAGGATGTAACGTAGTGCCTGCTCTCCCTAGCCTGGCGGCGTTTAACGTGTGACAAGTTATATAGAGTGTCTTTGTGTCATTTCAAATCGTGTGTTGTGATTACTCTGAAAACACGTGTTACAGTTTGTATATACGTACAGTTACTGTAAAATTCAGTAGAGGAAGATATTAATGCTGAATAATGCTGTTTTTATTAACAGCAGATATGTTCGCAACAAGAAATCGGGCAGCGTGTTTATATTGGATTACCTGTCACCTATACTGTGATTCCCAAGACGACCAATCACAACCCCCACCCTCTAATTTAAAGGGATGGCTTTTGTCCAGCAGTGGTCGTCTCTCAGCTGATGTTGAAGGCATCTTGTCGTCCAATGATCAAAATAGTAATAGGTTTGACCGTAGGTCGGGTTAGCCGTCGATCTTAAATGCGTATTTTAAAAATTTAACACGTGTAACAAGAGCTGATGAATACATGTCTTGGCAATGCACGATGCATCCCAATGACTGCGACAATTTAGATATTCACACAATTATACAAAAAATTACCTTGTTTTGTATTAATATCTCGTAAAATGTTTTACAAATAGCTTTGTCTGTACGTGTGGTGCTTTTTAAATTATGCATTCTCGAGAATAACTTACACAACGTTGAATAAATATTGACCTTCTTTTATATATGACTATGTATTTTACGATCACTTTAATAATGTTAAATAGTAAAGATCCTTTATAAAATATAGATATTAAATTAAAATGTCTGTTGTAACATCGGGATGTTTCGACAATCACGATTACAAACTGCACGTACCTGCTTACTTTTTATGCGCCATATACATACATATACACCTACATTTGGATAGGAATTTATAGTGTTATTGTTAAATAACTCAAATGTTTACACTTCCAAAACATAGAAGGAAAATAATATCTAGAAAATTTAACAAGGTTTAAGAATTAATGTTTCTACATTTTGCAATATCGGTAGGTAACTATTGATAATGAATGCAGCCACTTCCAGTTGCTGGCCTCAATTATTATTGATTATAATGTATTAAAATTGTTACCGTACTATACTTCAAACATTGATTTTAGAGAGTTACAAAAATTTACTAGCATCCTTCGATTTACTGGGTAGGTAAAGTAGGTACATAAAATGCATAGTTGGCACGCAAAGCGGACTCCCTTCGCGATATTCTTTTAGTACTTGACTCCCACGTGAAGTAGGTGCAAATACCTACTCCATTACAAGCAAGACATACTCATCACAATGAGATGGCGTGCAATATCTACGCGGCTTGCATTTGTTAAACAAAGGCGTGACTGAATGGAGATGCGCTCAAAAATATCTGGCACTTACTCAACGCCGGCATTAACGGCGAACTACAGACATTTGGTAATAAAACACCGTTGCACAACTAGTCGATTGACATTTGCCTATGAGATAGGATACGCGATCATTCCGTTCCGAAGCTTCATTCCCACCATATGTCTCGTTGCTTAATTTCAAATGTGGGAATCGCACTTAGCTCTCAGTCCAAATTCGTGAAATGTCCATAATTTTTGTCCGTTTGCTAACCCATGCGCGGCTGAATAGAATTATGCGCACTGACTTCTCATGATTTCTCAATTTACGGGTTTCGTGTATCAGCATCAGTTATAGTGTATGTAATCTTTTAACATTGTGTTGGACTATTGTTTGTGGGAATCGATTTTGAAATATTCTTCGTTTCACGAGTCATCGTGGTCGCGTTCGCAGTTGAAACGAAGTCCCCTTCGAAAATGCGTAACTTCGTGATGGCTGGTAACGCAGCAGGTCGGCGATGAGGGCAGAGCGGTGGCCTGCCGCATTGCACTGCGAGGTCAGCCCACTTTTTACCACTTCTGGTTTCTGCCCGACTGACCTTGACGTCACGTGAGGTTACAATTACACATTCAGAGCACCCACGCACGTTCGACATAGTAAATCACATAGCCTAGTATAGAAAGCTGCACTTTTTCCGACGTGACTTGAATCATCACAATACGATTTCTACTCGGAAGATAGATAGCAAATAAAAAGTTAGACTTAAATTAACATTGAATTACATTGCATGCATGCGCAATATAATATGTCCATTCGAATCAGAACTATGTATATCGATCATCATTGAATAGGGATGTGGGCGTGGAGGCGCATATCTTTATAGACATTTTTATATGTCAGTTATACGATCGCGATTAACATAAAAACAGTGAAAGCCAAGGGAAACTGACGATTGTTGTCGGAAGCGGATATGGAATCGTAACGCGGTCCACCTGACCCGACCATGCTCGTGGACCTGTTATACAACAATCTATATATAATAAATAGAGTGACTAGTTGGCCTTTAGTGGCAATGCGGGCGCGTGGTGCACGTTGAGGCTCTCGCACGCCTCAGATTCTACGCGGAATAGTTACCGACCCGGAGGTGGTCGGCGCCCGCACCGGCCGCGGCGCGGCGGCGTGGTGAGCTGCGTAACTCGACATTCACCCAGCCTCGGCATGCCATACTTCGTGTTTGACATTTAACGCCATTGAACTATGTATTAAGAACACGCTAGTCTAATCACCGGCAAAAAAATGTCATATGTTAACCTGTTTAGACCACCGACGATACGAGCGAGACGCGTTTTATATATAAATGACGTTGTATATATACATATTTACTCGTATGTAGACCCATTGGAAGATATAACTTGAATCCGCTTTTACACAGTATTTACACGAAGGTCTTGTAAATGTATTCGCGGATAAAACATCGCCCCTTGAACTTAAAATTAGCGTGACCTTTTTATGATGACTTTTTATATGTCGAAATGTCAATTCTATTACGAGATCCGTATGCACACGTAACTCGCCATTAGATGTCTATGTACTACATGTTATGTAAACATTTTATATTGCGACAATTAAATTGAAAAAGTAAATAATGTTAAATTTCGTATAAAGTGCATTTGAACTGTGTTTTGCACATCTTGCAATTGTTTGGATAATATACTTATTGCAAGACGTATGCAATGCCATGGAATTAAAGGTGAGCTTTTATGGCTAAATATTTTATCGTCTTTCGACCGTGGAACACACACCTGACACAGCGATGTGTGCCAATAGGTATATAGCTGAGCGCTAGGTACACTCGCGTCTATAATAGATATCCCTGACATTTTGTCTCTCAATAAATAAGTATGCAGAAAAGTCTCGAGTCTGTCAGGTCCGGCTCGATTGCCAACTGCTATTTACCAAGTTTAAGGAACTCTGCGATCATTATAAACTTGTGCATAGATTGAAGATATCACTACTTACCTAACACGGTAGATGCCAATAACTAAACAGTAGTTTATAATAATAATAATGATAATATCCTGGGAAAATTCCACACACGGTTATTTGCTCTCAAACTAGGCCGAGCCTGTACTATGGGAACCAGACAACTGATACAAACACTTATATTTTTTTTTTTGTAAATGCATACTTAAATAGATAAATAACACCCAGACACTTGGTGGGAATCGAACCCACGACCTGTTGAGTAGCGGCCAAGGTGTCTAACCACTAGACCAACAGGCCCGTTGAAAAAAAGATAAAAAAAATTATATTAAAAATAAGATCGGTACACCTACTTTCACAGAGAATTACCGTTGTGACCGTGACTTTTGTCCATACATTCTTGAAAATCTGAATCGGAAAATGTATAAAATGTACCTAAGTATGTAAAAATAACCCGTGTTGTATCCGGGTAAGAATAGCACCCCCCGTTGGTTGCCGTAAGAGGTGACTAAGGGAAACAAGAAGACGGGTCGCAGCGTCTTTCTATTCGATCATCTACCACCTATATTACGATCCCCAAGACGCCTGCAGAGGGTGGGGATTATGGCAACTCCTACCTGAAGGTAGCGGGTACCCCTTTGAAAAGGGGAAGGCAAAAATAATCACAACTCGGATGGTAGTATATCTAAGCCCCTACAAACGTTATAGGTAGGCACCTCAAAATGACGAATCGTGTATAGTCCGCCGTGCGAAGGCCATGTGATAAAAGTGAAGATTGTAAATTAATACGAAAATATAAAACTTGTATTATTAAAATATACAGTTGCATAACTAGTAAGTTGCTCGTATATTAGTTGCTAACGGGATCGATAAAGTTGGCAAATTGTTAAACGCGTTTGAATTTGTGCAAAGTCGCTTTGATATAATGGTAGAGTCTAACAAAGTCAGGGTTGTATAAATTTAATATTGCAAGATCGGTAACGCCTTCACTTGAAAGGAATATGCCTTCATTATAAAGGAATAAAGTGATTATAAAAATAGTAATATCCTGGGACAAACCACACACGGCTATCGGATCTCAACCTAGGCAGAGGCTGTACTATAATTCCTCAATAAAAATATAATAAAATAATTGTTTTCTATTACGAGCATTTCACAATCACATGTAACACGAACATAGATGTTTATACACACTAAAGTTTGCCCTGGGTGAAAATTGGAAATTGAACTCATTACCTTTTGGTTCGCAGTTAGTTTGGTTGATGTCACCACATACATACATTTTGTCTAACTGCCATTCAGAACTAATTTTAATGAGTCATTATCATTATTAAAGAGATAATAATAACGTCCTACGGGTGTCCTATAGAGCCTGCGGGTGTCGGGTTAGAATTACATCCCCCCATCTCCTCTCGTTGGGTGTCGTAAGAGGCGACTAAGCGATAACAGGTGGACAGGCAGCAGCGTCTTTCTTTTGGATTTATTTTTCACCTATACTGCGATCCCCAAGCCGCCTGCCAAGCGTGGGGATTATGGCAACCCCTCCCTTCTAAGGGGGAGGCCTTTGTTCAGCAGTGGACGTCTAATGATGATGATGAAAATGATAGTGCCTACGAAAAAACACGCGCACTGTCTCCTCCGACCCGACTCTCTCATCGACACGACCGGGATTAATACACTGAGTTCGGCAGTATTATAATTAATTTTAAAACCTACCGTCGTCTATTTACACTATGAGTCCATTATGATCGTACTTACTAATTCAAATGTTTATTTGTATTCATTAATTACATTATGTGTAGAGTCATTCTTTACTCCACATTAAAGTCAGCCGCAGCCTAGTTCTGTGGCCTGCGTGCAGCCTGCCCCTCACCTGTTACTGTCAGTTTTCGCAACTAGCTAATAATTATACAAAGTGATTATGCATAATAAGTATTATATAGGGGCAGGTGTATCACGATAGATGTCGATTCTAGGTTAAATTAAAATATTCATGTAACTGAATAGATTTGATAGTTAATAAAAACACGAAATACTTTTTTTTGTGATTTAGATGACATGGTTTCTAACTAATAGTGGGTTCGCACGGTACGGTTCTAGTTGATCATCTAAATCACATACGATTCGAACCGTGTGAAAACATTTGTCCATCTTTTTTACCTTCTGTTGATTCAACTCGTCGTTGAATGCAATTTGACCTGTCTGAATCACTTTTGTTTCTATCTGTCTCGTCATATGTTGGTACCACACTTTATGTTCTAACCTTGAATGAATTTTGATTAAACCGCTTGATTGATTATATTCACTTTTCTTTTATTTATTTGTACTTATATCAACAAAACTTAATCAACTAGAATGGACTCAATATAAGTGAAGAGTGCATTTCGTATAAGTGTATAAGGTACCTAACCTTATAATCTAACGTACATGACTAAAGTGTCAATAGAATTTGGATAATCCGAAAGGGTCAGTGCACTAATTAGGGGTCAATGTAATGTTCTTATAATTGGACATTGGTACTATTACTACAACTAGTAGCTGCATTATAATCTATTTCTTTCACACGTTCTTTGATCGGGGGCCTAATATACCGTTGGATTTTAACATTGGAATTTGTTTAATTTTGAGTGTTATACTACTGAGACATTACTAAATAGTACATACTCTTATATCATTTTTCAAAAACTCGCAGTCACCTAGTCAGTCAGTCAGCCATCAGTAACCAAGTTCTATCTTTTTATTTTAAACTAGCAATATCCTGCGGCTTCGCCCGCTAACTTTTTTACAGTGTTTACCAACCCCTAACACACCCCCAAAGGTTGTTTTTGAAAATTCGCGAAACACGTATTAATTTATTTTATTTAGAGAATCTTTTCAGTAAATTTCAAGTCAATCGAACCATACAATAAAAAGTTTCATACAAAAGAAAACATCCCATTTAACCCCTTTAGGAGGCGAATTTTCAAAAATCCTTTCTTAGTGGATGCTTACGTCATAAGAAGAACCTACTGTCCAAATTTCAGTTTTCTAGGTCCAGCGGTTTGGCCTGTGCGTTGATGAATCAGTCAGTCAGTCAGTCAGGACAAGTAATTTTATATGTATAGATTATTATTCCATTTATTTATTTTTTTAAACTATTCTTGAAATTTTTAAATATAAAATCACAACCTCGTGCGCGAGATCCAGATATTTGCGTGCTTTATCTTTCTCCGTCTTCACGAGGTTCTCATCATGGGGGCTCGGTGCGATCTATCAGCACAATATCAGGTCTATTGGCGACAATAGTCCTGTCTGTGATGATAGATCGGTCCCAGTATAAGGTGTATGGCCATCCTCCAGAACTGGTTCTGGTACATACCTGTAGTACGGTACCTCTGACGTCACAAGGCGGTATTTCAAAGCAAGTTTATTATCCTGGCCACTTGGTTGTGTCTGTGCAAGTATTCATCATTTACGAGACGCGAACAACCGGAAATAATATGCCTGAGGGATTCGCCAGGGCGATGACATGCCCAACAAATGTCGATGGTGCCATCCCTCAAGATATATTTCCGGTAGTTGTTCGTCATCACAACTTCGTCTATAATTGCACAGACAAAACCTTCAGTTTCCCCAAAGAGGTCGCCAAATCGTAGCCAGGCCACGTAGGCTGAGAAGTCTACATCGGGCCCATGAAGAGCCCGGTAGAACCTTCCGTGTAGCTCCTTACTTTGCTATACCGCCTCGCTATCGCCAGTGGTGAGCACCACAGGCTTGCGCCAGTTCCTTTTGGCTAAGGATAGAGGGGTCAGTCCATTGTCCACAGCAACCACATCCGTATGCATATCTCCGCCGCAGTGGAGGAAATATTCCCTGAGGTTAAATATCTCACGGTTGTGTAGGGTCTTGGCATTTAAAAAGCCTCGGCCGCCACATCTCCGTGGGATATATAACCTCATCACTAAAGAGCGAGGATGATGCATACGATATGTGGTTAACAGTATACGAACTGTTCTATCCAGGGTGTCTAGTTCAGTCTGAGTCCACTTGAGTATGCCAATGGAGTACCTACATCAAGACTGGCATGACTCAACCGTTGTAGGCTCGCACCCTGTTTCCGCCCGACAAAAGACAAAAAAAAAAAAAGTACTTTTAAAGAAAAGTACAGTAGGTAGTAAAAGTACCGGAAGACGCAGCGTAGGTAGGCCTCCCACTAGGTGGACAGACGACATTGTGCGCGTCGCAGGTAACCGGTGGATGCAAATAGCCAATTGTCGGTCATTGTGGCGTTCGAAGGGGGAGGCCTATGTTCAGCAGTGGACGTCTTCCGGCTGGTGATGATGATGATGACAGTAAGTAGTAGTGAGTAGTTTAAAAGTACTTTTCTCAGGCGGCCCAGGAAGCGTTCCCGCAACGACAGTTTCATGTCGGTCTCATTGATACCCAACGCCTGTGATATACCCAAGTATACAGGTACCAGGTATATAGGTTTCGGTTGCAGAGAGTGTATTCAGGTCGGTAGAGTCTGAGATCTGTACGCTCCTAGACTCAACAATCCTCCCCCGCTTTACATGCATAACCGCACATTTGTCCACACCAAACTCCATCCTGAACAATAATGTCGTGCCAACTGGGTGCCAACTTGAACAATAATGTCGTGTTCCAGGTTTATACTGTTGGCGTGCATCGCGTGGCAGACGCGTGCGCAGGAGGACGAATCACGGGCGGTGCCAGGGCGGGGGCTACTTAAACGAGGTCCACTAACAAAGGGAAAAACCACGACCACCACCCCACCCCCACCACAGGTAATTTAATTTAGATCTACCATCAATAAACCTTTGACATTTCAGAATTTATAGAAACGTCTGTCGGGCAGTTGTCGTTACCTCTAAGTTGTTAATTGAGAATTTATGTTAATTGAGTTATCATTTAAATTTTCAACTGAAAATCAAAAATTTAAACTGTTAATTTCTTAGTTTCTAAGTAGCTTCAGAGAATGCGCTATCAGTTTAGATTTTTAATTTTAAGATGAAAATTTAAATGATAACCCACTTAACATAAGTTCTCAACTTTAGGTCAATTTTGTAGTAACTTCCATTAAAGTTATGAGGCTGTTTATTTTATCCATAATTGTGCAGTACATAGAGATTTAGCTGCAAGAAAAATAAATCGAAGAAACCTTCAACTTTTTTTTTAGAAATGTTTCAAACTGATGCGGTCGCAATTTTGCAAAAAATCTATACTATAATAAAACTCAAGAGCACTTTTTCTGTAGATTGAATATTTTTCCAAAATTTCTATGTGGGGATACTATACTATCGACATAGAGGCCAAAACAATTTTTTTGGAATTATTGTCTGTCTGTCTGTCTGTCTGTCGTTCTGTTTGTCCAGGCATCATTCGAAAACCCGTGGATGGATTTTGATAGGACTTTCACTGATGTGCTGTGTAGAAGTAGGGGTATAAATTGGTATATAAAACATCACGCTATGTTTCATAGGGGCTAAGCAGTGAAACATTACATGCACAGATTACCACGTAATTTCCTTTGTATGTGAATAGGGTAATTATAGACTGATCAGTTAATCATTAAGATATGTATTATTACGCTATTTACAATAGGGACTGAGCAGACATTTAGTTTGCATAAGATATGGCAGTGGCGAAGGGTCAATTTTTGTAAGGGGTAAGCCGATCCGGTACACCCAGGACATTTTCATTAGATTTCTGTATTGTTCTAAGTACTTTGCTGATAGCAATATGACAATCTTTGAAAAGTTAAAATCTGTATATCCCGAGCGAGTCTAAACTAGATTAGGAAAGAAATAGGCAAGGGAAAAATACCATTTCATTTCATTTAAAAGCCAGCGGTTAGGTCCGCTGCACCACCAAGGCTATGTTGGTATAGGTAGAAATTGAGAAGGGGGGGGGGGGGGGGTGTTTCATGAAATTTTAATGAAACTCCCCCAAGTCCAGGTAGTGTATAGGGATTGTATTACAGTCGCAACAATAAAAGATGCGAAAAACTTAAACTTTCACTATCGAATATCATTACACAGTAATTTACGATATTAGCGTGATTTACATTATGAACAGCGCCATCTATCGGTGAAATTATACATACAATCACTATAGAACTTTAATATAAATAAAAGAAAGTGGTGTTAGTTACACTATTTATAACTCAAGAACGGCTGAGCCGATTTGGCTAAAAATTGAAGGGGAGTTAGCTTAGAACCAGGAAACGGACATAGAATACTTTTTATCTCGGTAAGTTAAGGTTAAGCAACGTTAGGTAAGGTCATTAAATTGATGGGTGAAACGATTAATATAAAATTCTGTGCGCATATCGTGTAGGTCTGAGAATAGGTCATAAAGTATGTATCATACCGCTAGGTTAAGGTTAAGCAACATGAGGCAAGGTCATTAGATAGATGGGTGAACCGATTTGTATGAAATTTTGTGTGCATATCGGGTAGGTCTGAGAATAGGTCGTAAAGTATATTTCATGCCGCTAGGTTAACGTTAAGCAACATAAGACAAGCTCATTAACTAGATGGGTGAACCGATCGATATGTATGAAATTTTGTGTGCATATCGGGTAGGGCTGAGAATATGTCATAAAGTATATTTATGCCGCTGATAACATGATTGACGAGGATATATAGAACGAGAGGAGGGTGCAAGAGAGGAGAGAGACTGAGAGGGGATTTGAGGAGGGGGTGATGGGGTGAGGGATCGGGGGAGTTAGGTGGAGCAAGTTGGGAGAAGAGAGAGGGAGAGGGTTCAGAGAAGGGACAACGGGGAGAGGAAGAGGGGGAGTGTGACGAGTACCGAAGTGGGAGGGATAGAGAGACGAGCAAAATGTAATAAAAGCGCGGGTGGAGCTGCGCGGGTCAGCTAGTCTATACTTATAATAAAACTGTAACAGGTCCAATTCTGTACATTGAAGATATTTTGAAAATTATTTTTGGAGGGCATTCTATAACCGATACTGAGACCGAAAATGTAATTTTTTTAATTTTTGTCTGTCTGTCTGTCTGTCTGTCTGTCTGTCTGTCTGTCTGTATCACGGCTGAGCATCACGCCTAAACTACTGAATGGATTCAAATGAAACTTGGCATGATTTGAGATCTTACTACGAGGTAGGACATAGGATACTTTTTATCCCGTAATCTAGCACGGTTCTTTTGGGAGAGGGGATTAAAGTCAAAATGGGTACTTGGTTATACGTTTGGTCAGATTGTATCAATTTCTCTTTATAATATAATAAATATTAGTAAGGGAACACTCATAGAGAGTTGTTATCAAGGTTTTGTAATCGATCGGGTTAAGCAACGTTAGGTAAGGTCATTAATTAGATGGGTGACCGTTTAACGCCATTTGAACTAAACGGGTCCGTGCTTCGAAGAGCAAGTAAAAAGTGGGTCCCAGTTCTTAACCGACTATAAGAAAGGAGATTATGTATTCGATGCGAATGTCTGTTATTAAAAGTTTAGTTAACGTAAAAATAGCGCAGGCGGAGCTGCGTGGGTCAGCTAGTCATAAATAAAATCGTAACTCGAAAACTACGAAAAATCGTAGAACATACATAGATGTACATACATAGAACATACATACGTAGATTCAGATACCTCTCAACACGAGGCACCTAAAAAAAATTTTATGACGTCACTGTGGCCTCCCTGTATTTGTAGTCAAAGACACTTGCCCATACTCTGGGTATATTTCGCCTATGAACCGCGATATAATCGATGCTAATTGTTTCAATCCTTTATTTGTATTCCTGAATCAGAGAATAACGGTTATGCCTATAGAGAATATGACGTCTGAACAAAATGTAAGGTCGCTAAAACAGTTTATGCATTATTAGAACTGTATTGACGGCACGTAAAAGCATAATAGCTCCTATAACTATTACCACCTATCTCAAAAGTGTATCAAATAAAAGATATTCCATAGTTACACTATTCCTTAGCTACACTTGCCTCAAGTCACCATATATTACCCTATTTGAAACTGGTATAAAAATCTCCGTTTTTAAGTAAGTACGTACCTAGGTATTATGCGAAGTGTGATATTTGTATGAAATGTAATACATATTTATAAATACTTAACTGTCTTACAAATTACCTGTAACTGGAACAGATTTAACCTTGTGATTCTTTTATAAATAACTGCAATTGTTATACCTTTTCAAAAAGCTGAAATGTTTCAAGTAATAAATAAAAAAAAGACGCTTGTTACCAACATCATAAACGTTCTACATAACGTTATGCATTAAGTATTAGGCTGTTACAACAGCCTAATACTTAATGCATAGAAATGATACATAAATTTGCTTTTTTTAAAAGACTTAGGGATGATAGAAGGCGATAGTAAGCGAAACGCTTGCCCATAGAAAGGTAGGTACATCACAAATCCGCTTGTCATCTTAAACAGTACCTTCATCAGTTTTGTTACGTATTATGATCCCAGTAATCTCCGGCTCACTGCCCTACACGCCGGAACACAACAATCTTTACACACTACTGCTTTTGCGGCTAAATATCAGAATACTGACCGCAGTATCAGGCACCAATCACTCTTTCACAAGGGTCCCGACCACAAGTATAAAATATCAGTTCTTTTCCAATCAATTTAGTTACGAGACAGTCAAGAAGTTAGTCTGATGGTAAGCCAGCCCAAAGACAGCTGCACTGCACTGCAAATCGTCACATTAGTTAATAATTTCTTTCAGCGCGGTATGTTTTCCAGATACAGTGTCCTTCGCACAGAAACGCTTAGCAATGTGTACACACATATTTGGGGCCCTGCCACCAACAATAGCAATATTATTATAATCTTACGGAAGGACGAAAGGACAGACGTAAAGGGACGGAAAAAAGGGTAGGGTTAAAGGGACGGAGGTACAAATAAACCACGTATATTGACGTTTCTCCCTTTTTGAAAAGTAAAATTATTATAATACTGCTATATTACAATGTGTAAACATTGCGAAAACAAGTGATTTCTCTGGTGTTGATAGACTTCATAGGCTGCGGTGACTGCTTACCGTCAGGCGGGTCGCATGCTTGTTTGCGACATTGGTGGTGTAAAAATATATAGATATTTATACTACACCTAACAAAAGCCACTAATAAAATATGTTAGTGGTTAGCAAGAGAGATACACACTCAAGCATGCCACGTTTCACCACCTTTGTTAGGTCCCAAGAAAACAAAAGACATCATCAAAATTTCCAGTATAATGTCGACAAGAAAATCTATTTCGGTACAACACAATGCTATATGGTTACGAAGCGGTGCAGTAACCGTCTCTTGTGGTTACACAAGACATATTGGGCACACACAGACAGACAAACAACACACCGCACACGTGTTCGAAATCTATTGAAAGCAATTACTGCCTAATCTCGCCGCGAGCTTGCTGTACGTAGAAAGTACATATTAATACTTTCCAAAGAGATTACTAACAATTGTCGTAAGTCTTTTATGTTTACACTGTAAAGCTATGAGACGATTGTGGTAGGCTCGTATTGTACCGTTGATGTCTGAAACAGATTATCAGAAGAATATTTAGTTTCCACTAGCATTACATCATCACCTTATATCGTAAAACTAATATGTATTACCTACGTACTTTTTGCGTATTTTAACTTCAGGGTTAAATGTGTTTTTTTAATAAGTAGTACTGTTGGCCGCAGATGGCCATAACAGCTTCACTGGGCAAGGCCAAATGATAAACATGGCTAATTGACTATGCCTTAGAATTTAACTACACTGTTTAATTAATTCGGACTTAGACCACGTGGTGGATTATGGTCTAAATTAATGAAACTCTCCTGAGGACAGGAGAGGAGACACGCCCTCGACAGTGGGATATTATGAGTTAACATATACACAGTTATATAGACACGAAAATATATTACCAAACAGGTATGTGTATATCAACTAGTGTCGGAATAACTGAGTGCATTCACGCGGGAATTTGGCACAATGCCGTCGACTTTGCGTTGCGTTTATGTATTATATTATGTATGCAGTTTATATGTAAATATAAATATATATATGACATATATAGAGGTAATGTACTATAGATTTGTACATTATATAGAGTTAAAGTTTTTTTTAGGAATTTACCCTACTCTCTACAGGTTGCTAATTAGTTAAAAAAATCGAAAGCCTAGTTGAGACTTTTTAAAACAATAATGTGACAATTGATGCTCAGTCGATATGTGGAGCTCATCGTGAACACAACACACTCATTATCAGTTCAGTCAATTATTATAACAGAGTCTGTCTTACAATTTTTATAAACTTCAAAAATATTTATTATTCTCCGACAATCCATACATGGTCATCTAATCCAAAAGTAGACAGGGCCTACCTGTACCTACACCCTGTTTTTCTTTATAAGATCAATCCGGTAGCCAGCCAGATAATTGGTAGGGTTGAATATGACATAATTAACCCTACGAATGGTGTTTGGCTGGCCACACCAGTCAGCCATCATTCATGTGTTCATTTATTGCTACGATTTCGATTTTGTAAAGGAAAACAGGGCTTAGGTACTTTGGTAACCAAACAACTGCTACAAATATCCTTTTTTTGTGTGAATAGATATGTGTATAGATAAATAACATGACACAAGGTGGGAATCGAACCTCTGACCTATTCTGTAGTGGCTAGTGTGTCTGACCTCTAGACCAACTGGACTGACAAAATAATTACTATATTTAATTTATTTGTACTTTATCAAAAATCGTTTACATACGAGAACATGCATGAAAAATAGGCAAATCAATTTACTTAAAAATATATAAAACAGCTGTCGAACGACAGCAGAAAGGCTTCAGCGGTAGGATTTTTCTTACTATGCGTTTCCAGAAACACTACCTTTTGTATTTGGCTCTTGATACAGTCATCTATGGCACAACTAAAACCGACTACGGTTACAATTATTGACTTACCAATGTCTCACATGTCGAAAACCTTGTGTCCAAAATCAGGATGTTTTTTTCATCCAAAAAGAAGTATTTTATTTTATTTTCATACTTCAGTTATCTGTTAAACAAAAGCTTTCCACATAGCTTTCCACTAATTCCGATCTCTAGCGAGCTTCACCCACTCTGACGGCATGAGTGTGACACCTACACCTAGGTTCAGCCTAGCTCAGCCTTTCTTATTATGAAACAATAGCTTATTATGTAAGTAACAACAGACTTACATAAGATCGTTGTATTTTTTTGCGTAAAATGGTTCATTTGATTGAATTATTAGGTACCTACCTATTATTTCGTATAAAAACGGTTTGATGTTAATTACCAAATAAAAGAGTATGCGAGCAAAGTTTACAAAGTACTTTAATAGGATTAAAAAGATCGCCAGAGTTAAACCCGTTACAAATTCTATATCGAACCTGTCTACCAGTTTCAACATGCAAAAATAAATTAATTGCGAAAATAAAAGTACGCCAATAAATTTAAAAGTAGTTGTACGACAATTCGTAATTATGGTTACAAAAGCACATTCCGAATATCTATTTGAAATACTTGGATCTTGTACACTATAATGAGCCACGTAATATCTCCTGTGAGCGTCAGAGCAAGTGAGTGTTAGAACTCCTACAAATAAATTTTAGTTCGCACAATCCACGACTCAGGTACAAAAAATAACACGAGGCTTACGACGCGATACCTTTTAATTGAATCAAAAAAATCATTCAAATTGGGATAACCCAAATGGTTGTTACTAAACAAAAATGAGGATAAACACATGAACTTGGTAGAAATTTCAATATAAGGAGTGTTGCTGACACAATTAAACACGAAGAGCTGACGTCATCCTATTCTGTCAGTGCACCACGTATCAGATTCATCTGTGTTTCGCAAATGATGTCGTCGCCAGGCCATTCAGTTCAAGGCAAGTCGGCCCGGCGTCTGATGATCAGGTCACCTTCGTGCGTGACCTTTGAGAGACCTCCCTTTCCTTAGAGGAATTTCTACCTGCTAGTTTCGGCCAGCACCCGCCGCTTGACCGAACTGGTTTTCCAAGGAAATCACATTCAAAACGACTTGATAATTCCTCGCATATTTTACAACGCGGAAAATGTGAATTATTAATAAAAAACTTGTATCAATGCATGCTTTGCTGTAGGTATTATTATACTCATAAATTGATCATTGAACGTGCTTTAAGATTCAAGATAGAAAAATTCACTGTTCGTTTTTTTATGTACTTATTTGTAAATCGATAACGACATTCTACGTATGAATTGATTTTATCACGAAATTCTAAATTGATTTCATACTATAATTTAAGTAATTGTAAACTGGCCACTGTCATGCTAGATGGGAATTAGTTTGATTTTGTAAATTTTCTATTGAGGCAAACCACAATATTACCTTTGTGTTACCCAATATTATTATTTTCAAACGATAAAGTAGGGGTGTTAGAAGTTTGACATATGTGGCATCGTAGCACATTTTACAAAGTAATGGATTTTATTGATGTTTTTTAATTCTAAAAGCTGGCTCAATTGGGAAGTCTTATATATAAATTAAGAAAAATGTTACCAAAGCAATTTTTCGATATCTTCGAGTCTTACATAACAGAAAGAATGTTCAGAGTAAGACAGGAAGACCCTTATTCTGATCTTAAGCACATCAAAGCTGGAGTACCACAAGGAAGTGTTTTAGGTCCGGTCCTGTACTTATTATACACCTGTGATATCTCAAAGCTAAAAAACAACACTTTTGCAACATTTGCTGATGACACGGCCATTATGGCTACAGGAGTCACATACGCGGAGGTAGTGGAAAATGTACAAATTGCCGTGAATACCATATATAACTGGACAAGAAAGTGGCGAAAAAAAATCAATGAATCAAAGTCTGTTCGTATTGATTTCACTAGCAAAAAGTCAGTCTACCATCCGGTATACATAAACAATCATGTAATACCCTATGAGAATACCGCCAAATACCTTGGCATGACACTTGACGCAAGGCTTCGCCCTAATGCCAGTCTGGACTTATGGTATACAGCTGTGGGGTTGTACCAAACAGAGCAATATACAAATAATACAACGCTTTCAAAATAAAGTGCTTAGAGAAATTGTTAACGCACCCTGGTACATTAGAACAAGCGACCTCCATCGGGACCTCAGAGTGGACTTCGTGGCTAAAGTAATCAAGGACTACGCTGAAGCTCATGAACGTCGGCTTCATCACCATGTGAATGTCGAGGCTATCCAGCTCCTCGACCACACGGACATAGTGAGAAGACTGAAAAGAACAAAATCTTTTGAGTTAGTTTAAGTGTTAAATTAGTGCAGTGTAATGCAGTGTAGAACACAATAACAAAGTGTCACCTTAATAGAGACGATAAGAAAAGTGCCATTGGACACATTCTTAATCCAAGTAACTTATTCGTTTAGGTCAAAATAATAGTACTGATTAGCCTTAGGCTAGATTGTAACTTTTATGGTGCTACCTTGTGGGAGCAGCATTAATAAAAATAAAAAATTGGGATGGCTCTTCGTTGTCTAATCAAGACCTGTACTTCCCCCATATAAATATGATTTCATTTGCGTGGATACTGGTTTCAGAAATTCGCGTTTCATCGTTCAAGGAGGCTTTAGAAACGATTGCTTATTCGTATTTTAGCAATGTATGAAAAAGTCACTACCACTATAGACTAATTAACACTAGTAGTATATGTTATCACTTATTTACTAAGCCTCCGTGGCGTAGCCGAAAGCCATTTGCCGTACAAACCAAAGGTAGCTGGGTTGAAATCCTGCGGGTTTGTTTGAGTAGCTACAAAACTCTATTTAAATTATTAACACATTGTATTTATTAAAAAAAAACCTACGGTGGTTATGACTATATTAAGCAATTATGACGACCAACTGCGAACTTACAACATTATTTATTTGGTTCAATTCTGACAAACTGTCTTGCATTTTCGAGAAGTAATGGTTATAATTGATATGTAGATAAAAAGTAAAAAAAAGCAATAGTTGCAATGCGAAAGAAATGTTTGCATATTAATTAACTTACGAACATCTATAAGTACTTATAGTAAAACTGTAAAAGGTCCGATTCTGTACATTGAAGATATTTTGAAAATTATTTTTGGAGGGCATTCTCGGATACTGAGGCCAAAACTGTAATTTTTTTCATTTTTGTGTGTCTGTCCGTCTGTCTGTCTGTATCATGTCCGCGCATCACGCTGAAACTACCGATCAACTCGGCATGAATTGAGTTAATACTACGAGGTAGGACATACAATACTTTTTATCCCGTAATTCAGCACCGTACCCTTAGGAGAGGGATTAAAGTCAAAATGGTCACTTGGTTATACGCGTGGTCCTATTTTATCCATTTTTCAATATAATAATAAATAATTGTCGCTCATAGACAGTCGTTATCAATAAGTGTTTGGCAATCGATCAGATTAAGCAACGTTAGGCAAGGTCACTACATAGATGGGTGACCGTTTAATGACATTTGAACTAAGTGTCTTCGTGCTTCGGAGGGCAAGTAAAAAGTGGATCCCAGTTTTTAAAAAAGGAGGTTATGTATTCAACACAAATGTATGCTATTAAAAATTTAGAGCGCGGGCGGAGCTGCGCGGGTCGGCTAGTCATCTATAAAATTAATAGTTAGTAGTTATGTTATAGCCTTTTATTAGTTTCTTCTGACTCGGGAGAAAAGCGCTAAACCCAGCCCAACACTCTCATTCACACTGGAAGACAGCAATATTTGCACACTAGGCTAGACTGCTTCTTTTACCTTATTAGAACACCATCCAAACGTAATCACATTTAATGACCAGTAGAATAGAACAACCCATGGGGTATCCGGGTAAGAACCCACCCACCCATCTCCTACCGTTGAGTGTTTTAGGCGGTGACTCAGATAAACTAAACAGATGGGCAGCAGGTCTTTCTATAGGAAACCTATACTGCGATCCCCAAGACGTCTAGCATGGGGATTATGGCAGCCTTTCCCTTCTAAGGGCCTTCCACTAGTAGACGTCTTTTAACTGATAATGATGTGAATAGAATAAGTACTTTATATTGCCTTTTTTACCCGAAATTGATAGAATTTTAAATATTACGTACCGCTCAGAAATTATTGGTAACTACAGCATCAAATACCTATGTGTTTCTTGCAGGATGAAGCGGAATACGACGAGGAAGGGGATTACGCGGCGGAGGGTGACGCACAGGAGGCTTCCACAGAGGCGCCAGTGACGTCCACCACTGAAGGCAAGAAGCTGGTGGGCAGCGGAGTGAGGCCATTCAGGAGCAACACTGAACTACTTGAAATTCTCAAAAAAAAGAGAGCCCAGGCTGCTGAAGGTGATTAACTATTAATTAATTAATTAATTTATTCTTATTGTACACAAATAAACAGATACTGTAATTAAAATATAGTAAATACATGTACATTGGCGAGCTTAACTCAAACATGAGTTTTCTAACTGCAAACCAATTTACAAAGAGAGTAATGGAGATTTGGAATGAGATTGTAATATTCTTTAAAAGATCTCAATATCTTAATCTCCGCTTTTACCTCTAGTTCTAGATTCAAATGATTAGAAAGGTATACTACTTACTGTAATTTTGATCAAGTATTTATTTATTTAAATGCACTGAAAAGCGTACTTGTTCAATAACAACATAATTTATTATGACCTCTTGATTATATGTATACATATACCTCACAGACTCTCCCAGTATAGTGACGCAAAGTGACGCTTTCAAGAATCTGCCCACTAGACTGAGTCAAACTATGACCATGCTATGAAAGATCAGGCACGGGAAACAATTAATGACGGACACTACTATGGACTCAAACCGTATCATGCCCGTATCACGACACGCAGACTGTCAACTGTACCACAGTGTAAATAATACACTATCAACATACGGATTAAATTACAGACATAGACAGATAATATACACAGTATTATTTATACTATGGCGGCGCGTTGTGGAACGGCAACGTCACTGACCATGCTTGGCAAAGCCGGTTACACAATTGGGCGTTGCTTCGTACACTTTCATACAAATAATTATTTTTGCTTGTAACGTTCATTGGCCATGGCACGGTCATAGTTTGCTCCTATGGGCAGAGTCCTTATACTACTAATAACCATAGGTACAGCAAGAACACGATGCCATTCCAAAGGTGGCGTTACTTGCGTGCGGCATTCTGAAAGTAGAAATGCATATTCCCAGTCGGACTGCTCCGATATATTAAACGGGTGTTACAGTAGGTACAGTCGCCCGTTTCTTCAGTGACTTAACTTTGTCGACGTTTACAGCCAAACTGAACGGGCCCGCGTCGACGTCCGCTCCTCAGTCTCAAGATAGTGGTGCAGGGGATACTTCCAAATCTAGCTACAGTAAGTTTTCATAATTGAAGTATTTCAAACGATATTGTACAAAATTATACAAACCTTTTCAATAGTTCTTTATAAGTATCTACTTCTTTAATTTGATGCGGATTAATTATAATTTGAACTCCTAAGGTTTCCTCTGTATTTATTAATAAGTATACATATGTATATTGTAAATTTTTAATGGCGTCGTCACTAGAAAACGAACTCATAGTAATTTGTAGGTAATATAATTTCTTATAACTTAAAAACCATGCAAATCATACCAACTTTACAAAATCTCTTTAAAGCCAGTCTACTCGTCTGGAAATACCACAGATAGACATACATAATATAGGAGTCGATAGATGTTACCGACTTAGTCAGTAATAAATCATTCTTCACTTTCACTTGCACAGAGTTCAATCCTAGGATTAAGGACTTAATAAATGAGGATCAGAAGATTACTCCAAAAGATCATTGTTTATAAATAAATATCAAACATGTTTTCATGTCACTGATTGACTGCACTCCATTACGAGTGTTTGGAATCTAATAATAATCACATCAATTTCAATCGCAATTTAATAATAATATCCAGAGAACGAATAAAAATAGCCCTATTAGAATTGAAATTAAATGCTTCTCTCCAGGTGCCAAAAGCAAAAAGCGTTTCAACAACGCGCCGGTGACCCGTGAAGTAGCCAATGAGGACGCGCCACCCGCTGCAGCGAAGCCCAGTCGAGGACGGTTTGGTAGGCGTAAGTAATAGCCGCTTCCATCACTCATATCCATCAATTTCAATCAATTCGCATGAGGTATCCTATTCTAAACATTTATCTTGAAGTACTACATTAAAAATTAGGTTTCTATATTAACAAAACTCCTAAATTCTTTCTATTGTCTATTGTGTTGGTCACCAAAACATTGCAGCGGATTAACTTATCCGCGCCGGTGGCTTATAATTCTCTTCTCAACATTGATTGAACAAATAGGAGGTAAGTAAAATGTATTCAATTAAAATATTTTATTCCAGCCGCTACGAGATCAGTCGAGCCTGAAGAGGAACAGATTGACGCGGCTACCCCAGCGCGTAACGCTAGGAATTTTAGGCGGGGAGGGAACTGAGTCGTAGAGGACCTACCATGGAGCATTCCCCTCTCAGCCACTATCCTCCCACAGCTACCCACCATCCCCGTATCCTACAAATTTTACCATCTCCACAAAAGCACTGTGAAGGCCACGACATAGAAGACATGTAAAGCCGTGATGCGGCTATAGCTCAACAACTCTGTGATATTGAGTCTCGATAAACTTACACTTGTATACGAATCTAAGCTCCAGGGTTGCTCTGGGAACAATTTTAAAATTATACTATTTAATCAAATTTTAAATTGAACTAATCAAGAGGTGCTGCCATGACGTCACCACGATTGACAGCACTTGGTTGTTGGAATTTAAATATGATTGGATTGCAATTAAGATTGATTTCCAGAATAACCTTACTGATTGCTGGTAGCCGGCTTCTTAGCCGTGGCCTTGATGCGACCTCACTATACAAAGATATTTTTTGATTTTAAATTCATCTCATCGGATGAATTAGAATGAAAACTTTTTTATACTTTTGTAAATTATAAGTATAAGTAATTTTTAAATAAAATAATTTTAAATTTACTATTCTTTTTATTTTTTAATCATAGATACACATTGTATAAATAAAAACTTCTTAAGTTCTATTAAATATTTTAGAAGACAGAAGCAGAAAGTATTTACCTACAAAATATCACGTAAAAGTAACTTTTTATTAAAAATACCAAATCATCTTTGTCATCTAATCTGTGAACACTGAACAAAATAATAGATATTTAATGAAATAGGTACAAAATGTATCGTTGTACCTAAAATATTGAATGTACACGCACAACAAGTAATAAAAATGATTAGCATTAGTATGGTCTAAGCACAATAATTAATATTGATTTTCAAAAATATGTTCACTTGTTAAGAACTCTCGTGACTTCCGCCAGGGGCGTGGCGTACGTGCCAGGTTTCACCAAGTTTACCAGCTGCTCCGCTATTTCTTGGCCCACACGCACTTGAGCCTCCTTCGTTGAAGCGCCTGAAAACATAAAAACTATTATATAAGTGCATACACCTATCTAATAAATAATCATAATTAGTAAATAATTACAAATAAGTTTAGTTTTTGGCCCACTTGTGTCCTCAAAAATATCCTATCCTAATGAACCTATGTTGAAGCTAACATCTTATCTATATAATTAACACTCGGTAAGTAGGTACTCTGTGTGCTCCGCCTTAGATTATCAGTAGATACACGTAGGATATATTATTGAAGATACATAATTATATAATATACCTTAACATGAGCTTTAATATAAAACAACAGACTACGCAGGTAAGTAGGTAGAAGTTAAAAAAATATGTTAGTTTTGTGCAAAGATAGTCCTCCACTTAGTACTTCTCTTCGTACTTCGGAATAGACCGGCTAAATCAAGAATTATTTTACTCGAAACTTGTTAAAATAATTCAGTAAAGTACGTACCTACGCACTAATCTAAAAAAAATACTAAAACTAACTTAGCAATATTTAGATAATATCTAAGTTAAGCTTACCTAAATGCGGTGTAGCAACGACGGAAGGATGCTGAATGATCTCCAAAGTTAGTAGGTCTGTTGGAGGTTCTTGTTCAAATACGTCCAGAGCTGCAGCTCCAACCTAAATTAAGTAAATATTAATAACTAAACTATACTACAAAAACGATAATATTATCTTATGAATACCATATTATCTTTACGTCAACGTTGATCTAATTGCCAACGCGCCTTATCTCAAAAACAAAAGAGAAGAGGGTAAAGATAAAAGTAAAACACACTCATAAGACAGTCATAATTGACGTGACAATGATACACCTCGCCCTTAAACCCTGTCTTTGTTTGTAAATAATTTAAATTACAAAAATAGTTCTCTCTTAGGGCGGGTTTTACTGGTTCAAATACATAAGAATTTAGATACAATCCTTTTCCATTATGCAATGCAGGTCACAAAAGTAGAACACACAACTTAGTTGCTAAACCAAACAAGATTTATCGTCCAACAGTTAAAATTTAAATGCGTGGTGCATTAAACGTTGGACCGAAATTAAAGAATTGCTAAGTTGTTACAGAATATAATATACACGTGACATTATGCTATCTCACGTATCTACAACAAATTAGATATCAGTATGAAAGGGCAAATGTATGACTTCTATTTATTATAGTTGAACAAGCCAGATATTTTCACGATAACAAGGAAGGTAATCACATTTATGGGAAATACAACAGACAGTGCCGTCTCTTTAGCACATATCGGCGTCGATAGCACTAGTACTAGAGCTGGATAAGGCTGGGGCATATAGGTTACAAAATGGGTAAAAGTTTATCCAGCAAAGATGTACGCCAGGCTCGATCGTAATTCGATACTGATCGCAACTACGATCACTTCCAGCGAGATTAACCGTAACTTGTTAACTTAAGAAAAGTTTTAACGATAATAGATTTTTAGCATTATAAAATCCACGCGTACGCCAAAGAAGTTGTGTAAATGATTAAACCTGTCTTAATACTTCTTTGTAACAAATCCCGCAAGTAAAAACATGACAGAGCTTACACTAGCTAAAGGCAAGGCACTATGAGGCTCCGGGAGCAGATCCCACCGGAGAGCCCTGGTATGGCCGCGGCTGTCACGGCTGCGGGGGTTTTAGTTGGTAAGAATACCCCGGTTGACCCCCACAGTTTCCGGGGACCTTTTGAATCTTTCCCCCGCGAAAACAAAAAAGCTTTGCCATGTGTGGATTGTCCGAAGATATTATACCTACCTAATTATTATCTATACTTATAATAAAACTGTAACAGGTCCAATTCTGTACATTGAAGATATTTTGAAAATTATATTTGGAGGGCATTCTATAACCGATACTGAGGCCGAAAATGTAATTTTTTTAATTTTTGTCTGTCTGTCTGTCTGTCTGTCTGTATCACGGCTGAGCATCACGCCGAAACTACTGAATGGATTGTAATGAAAATTGGCATGATTTGAGATCTTACTACGAGGTAGGACATAGGATACTTTTTATCCCGTAATCTAGCACGGTTCTTTTGAGAGAGGGGATTAAAGTCAAAACGGGTACTTGGTTATACGCTTGGTCCGATTTTATCAATTTTTATTTATAATATAATATATATTAATAAGGGAACACTCATAGAGAGTTGTTATCAAGGTTTTGTAATCAATCGGGTTAAGCAACGTTAGGTAAGGTCATTAAATAGATGGGTGACCGCTTAACGCCATTTGAACTAAACGGGTCCGTGCTTCGGAGAGCAAGTAAAAAGTGGGTCCCAGTTTTTAACCGACTATAAAAAAGGGGGTTATGTATTCGATGCGACTGTCTGTTATTAAAAGTTTAGTTAACGTAAAAATAGCGCAGGCGGAGCTGCGTGGGTCAGCTAGTTTATTAATAAATTACTTACCTGTCCAGAATTGAGACTGTCAAGTAGGTCTCTTTCTTGAATAAGTCCGCCTCGCCCAACATTCACTATTTTGATTCCTTTCTTGCATTGTTTCAATACCTTAGCATTGATGAAATCTGAAAATGTTAATTAGTGAACTATTTAATGTAGCAATCATTATTTTATAATATTAGCTAGTACTTGACCTAAATGCCACCTTATGGTAAGAAAACACACTAATTTAATAACAACTTAGTATAGATTAAGATTGTTTTCACAAGTGCGAAGAGTTTCCAGATGGCCGGAAAATCTGGGATTATCCCAGAATTTATTTCTTTGGCCCTGTCCATCTATTGCACTATACTATCCCGGAATTTTCTAATACTTTGTTGTATAAATCCCGATGGAGAAATATTCCGGAATGGTAAGCCTCTGTGACTGTGTCATAGGAATCAGTCATAGTGCAATGCCGCTCGAAGACATTAGTTAGGTACTATTTCTTTTGAGTCCTTTCAGTTAACCAGCTACAGAGTATTTCACAATGGACCACAGCAGTGTCTACACATTGCTACTTGGCGGTAGAATTTCTGACACTGCAGTACCTTCGGTACGTCCGTGTGGATGGTTCCTTGAACAAGGGACCTACCGACTAGAATTTTTTTTTTTTTCGAGTTCCAGCCAACCGAAGGACAGGTTTTTCAGGTGACTGGCAATGGATTAGAGTTGGATGGGAATTGGAATTGGATTATGATTTATGCCTCTTCCGTAATGAGTGACATTACGGAAGAGGCATAAATTACATTAAGACAGGCGCGGTACATTAAGAGGTCAAGAAAAAACTTACTTCTGGTAGATTCGATGAGAGGTGTGTGTAGGGTTATGTAGTCGGCTAACGGCCATATTTGATCCAATTCCATTTTGGTGGCGTGGAACTCTGCACATTGCTCTGCGGTCACGAACGGGTCGAAGCCAATGATCTGATATAATAAAAATAATATTATATATGTTTTAATATTTATTAACAAACAAATAAGGAAATTGATTGACGTTTTTGATGATTATGAATAAACAAAACAAAATATAATGGCCCCAATTTCGACAGATACGGATAAAGTTGTTGTATTGATAATTTAAGTCGGTTATTGATAACTGTACTATGTGGAACACATGTTATATGCATTTCCTATGATAAACAAACTTGTTTTCGTACCTACTGTCTTGAGCGTATAGATGCAACAATGAATGCAATCATAAACTCATATGTACTTTATTATGAACTATAATATGCGTAGTTAAAAAAAAGGTAGTAAAAAAAACTAAAAGTAAAGAATAATGCTATAAGATAAGTAGGTAATATCAATTTGTGTATTTAACCTTCCCGACAATAATATTCGCTGTGGCATTGAAATTACATTCGCTGATAACGACTGCATAGCAAATAATAACCATATGAAAACTAAGTACCAATAAATAGTGTAATACAACGTAGCAAAAGCACAGCATTGAAAGTCATAACTCACAATCGGTGATTTTTTTAAAGGAAAATAAGTTATAATTGTCATTATAAAAATTAAAATTTGTTCAAATATTGAATATCATAATTGGCTAGCTGCTTTATAAACCCCGGTAAACGAATTATGTAAACAAACGAAATTAAACAAATATATAAAATAATGAGAGTGTGCCGGGTATTTCTATTAGGTATAAAATGAAAATTTAGTATTGTACCTACAAAGTAACAATGATTTAGTTGAATATATACATCTGAAAACTAAAAATGCGCTCGCAGTGGGTACCCAAGAGACTAACCATTAGCGATTGGTAGGTTGTTTAAATAGTATACACGTGAAACCTAAATAATCTATTGGCATTCTTAGGACAATGGATTGTATTACATATATTTATCTATCTACATAAACGGCAATCGGAAAAAGGTTCAATAGAGTATTAAACAATGAGCCAGAGGCTCACGAGTCTCATACTCATATTGCCTGCCAATATCGTAGCAAATGCAGTTGGACCGTAACTTGGTCCAGAGAACGAGAAACAGAATTAGGTAGACCCCTTTACAAAACATTAAGTAATATTTAATCTAATTTGTGTCAATAGCATTACCTTCATTCCAAATGCGTGCATGCGGACAGCAACTTCACGGCCGACGCGGCCAAGGCCGAGAATGGCCAAGGTCTTGCCGTTAACTTCTGTGCCCGTGTACAGAGCTCTGTCCCACCGGCCAGCCTTCAGGGCTGTCGCGGCAGGAACCACATGCCGGGATAGGTTTAGAATGAGACTGCATGTCAACTCGCACGCACTTAATGCGTTCGCGCCGGGTGCACTAAACGAAACCAGTTTAAAAATTAAAATCTAAAATATTCACCAAATTAATATTTCTTTTTGAATCAAGTACTTATTAATTATTTATTGGTTTCTAATTTTTTTTCTTTTCGTTGACTTTTAAAGAGCTATAATATGAGGTATTTTGTATTGGTAAACTTGGCCCATGAGTGAAATCATCATAATTGTGAGCTGATTTGTCCAGTGTACGCTCGGTATAGTATTACGCTATTCGATTTCTTTTTCACCCAAAATACATATATCAAAATTGATGATTGTTCGATGTAATACGTAAGTACTTATATGTTTTCTCGAAATTTATTCATAGACGGTTAAGTAAATGCATCGTATAATGTCACCACAATAATTCTCATTACGAAATAAACCAAAGTCTATTGTGTGATTAATTTGTTAAATCTTTACGAGGTCACTCAAATTGTAATTACAGCGTCGCATAAATAGCTAACAGTGTTCGTTTAATTAACATATTGAAATTAGAATATTCCTCTTAACGTACCTAGATTTGCTGATGGTGGTAATATCACCATAGTAGGACAAGGCAATAGAATGTTAACAAGACTTAGGAATATAGAACTGGTTTCTTTTTACCTACTATCTAAGGGTTCTTACTTAATGACACCAACGCCTCGTTTGCCAGCTGCATCGACATCTATATTGTCGACTCCTGCGCCGGCACGGCCCACCACCTTTAAGTTGGCCCCAGCCTCCAGAACTTCCTTTGTTACTTGAGATGCTGACCGCACCACAAGGGCGTCATATTTCTAAGGGGATAATTTTACGTATGTAGCCAATCAAAATTTGTTTCTCGTATAGTGACGTGTAACAAAAAAATAAATTGCTTATGGAAATTTTAATAACATTATCAGCTACGTGAACGTGAACGTAGTCGATGTTGTGACAAACAAGCAGATATCCCTATCGTACTTGAAAGGTTATTACAATAACCGGTCACAAAACACAATGATGAATGTACGACATATATTTTGTAATCTGTTACAAAAACAGCAAAACTAAATCTTACCGGTATTGCATAATGTTGTCTTTTATTTACGCGAAAACAAAACTAAATCTTACCGGTATTTCTTTAAGAAGATCATCTTTAGTTATTTTAGCTTTATTAGTTGCACTAATGCCATGTGATGTGAGAATCTCTCCACAATTTGCGCCGACACCGTCCACAATCAACACTGACTTGATGTTTAGCACCATTTTATCTAAAAACAATATAAAATATGAATTATTACTTTACCTACGATCAAAGCATACATAGATTTTAGTAGTTATAAGAATATTGTATGTACTTTTGTCGTACCTATACAAAAAGATAGGTATAATATATTCCTGAGATCCAACCGGTTTGCCGGTACGCTAAAAGGTACTTGTTCTCAATCTAATATAAATAATTGAACTTTGGAATAGTTTCAATCTACAGTCAGTCACGAACGATGATATTTTTTGGAAATAAATTTTATAAGAAAATGTTAGAACAATACGAAATTATAATAACTAAGGATAAAGTAGTTTACTTACGGTTTATATTGGCTCAAAACTTCCGTCTGTTCCCACCAGCTGTCGGGCTGCAACTAACGGTTACTTAGGAGTCGTCAGGCGTGGTGCGCAGGCGCATGATTCGATCAACTGAGCGTCGCCAGTTGTCTGCTGCCACTTATCTTCGTTAACGACCAATGAACGTGCCTATACTTCGCTCGCTATTTGTTATTGTGATCATTTCTTATCGCTTTCACTGGTGTTATCAATTCTCACAAGTGATAATATTTTATTTAAAAGGATAGTGATAAAAGTCATAGGTAATATCAATAATTGGTGTCTATAAGAACACTAATGAACACTTAGGTTATTCAATCCTTCGTCAAAACGAACGAAGCACGAAGTCTAACGAAGTACTAAGTCGAACGCCCGTCCATTTATTTCCTCACTACGTAAATACATTGTTATTATAAGTAAGGTAACTGAGGCAGATAAGGCCCACCTAACATAAATATGCAATAAGTACATAACAACATATTTTTAGGTTTAAGGAAATAAATACTAGTTTTTTATTGAGTTTATTAATTTGGATTATTAAAAAAGTGAAACTAATAATTTGTTTATTGTAGAAGACATTTACCTACTGTAGAAAAAGATAATAATTTAAAAACAAATTTCAAATATAATATAACGAGGACAGGTAGTTAAGTGCTATTAAAATGCAAGCGACACGATACATTATTTAATTTAAATTTAACGTAGCCATTTAAGTATAATGTGTCATCATGTTTTGGTTCCCTGTCATATTTTAATTCAATTACCTACCACATTGAAATGTACTAATTAGTTATTAATGACACAGACTACTCAGTAAGAACTACGTTATTAATGATGAAATAATAAGTAATGTGTAGCCAGACCTAGTCCATAAACATGTTTATACAAAACAATGGAAAACAATATCGGATCCACTGCTGTAGTGGTATTCTGTAAGAATATTTAACAAACTCGAAAGCTAAATCCGCGGTGAGATATAAAATTCCTTGAACAAATTAAATGTTCTTACAGAATAACCACTCAGATGCTGAAGTAGGTAAGTAATATGTAAGACGTATCAATTTATCAATCGTCACTATTCGACACTCGGCAAATGATACAATTTATTCTGATATTGACTCATGTTAGGTATCTAGCGAGTTTTATCTGTATCAATGTAGCTGTGACGAAAATATTTACTTAATGATTACTGTCAAAACATAAGTTCAATAGTAACAGTTTATTTATACAAATTTATAAGTAATTGTGAATTTTACAAATTCAGTAAGAAATTACATGTTGTTAATATAGATCTACGTTTAAGTAAATAACAATAAAGAGTTAAATACAAATGTTTAATACATTCTTGCGTATAATTTCTCATCCAACGAAAATTGCAAAATATAATTACTATTGTAGAGTCGGCTGCATAAGGAACGAGGAATGGTTCTTCACTCACCAAGTCTACCTACACAGCATATTCCACAGAATACTGGCTCAGCACTATTACTGCGAGAACAAACTCTCTCGGAATTGGCGTAATTTGACTTCTTCTGTATGCTAGGAGATTTCCAATTGGGCTGAAGGTCCTAGACGGCTATGGATTAGTGCGGCGACTCCGAGAAGGACGTCGGCGAGGTTGCAACTTTCGCCTCCGTGAGCAATGTGACACCTGTCACGTCCAAGATTCTTCTTGATTGAGAGTCGAAACAGCATAATGCACCCTCTGGCGGCTGCCTCAAAGGCAAACCACAAGGCACTGAGGGGCTGCCTGCTACAGATCCCATCAGAAAATCTCTTATGATTTTAGTAAGTAAGAATGCCACATAACTTTTGGAGGTTTCCATGGCGAAAAAATAAAGAGATAGTTTCTGAGTCAAGTACCTAATGTAATCCCGAATCAGGATAGCTGAATTAACGTAAGTTTATGAAAATTACACCCACATAGCGACACACGTTGATAAATATCTTAAAATAAAGCTAATTATACACTGTTTATCATATTAATTGACTATAACTATAAACACGCAATAAAATCAATTCATCATCGCTGGATGTTTTTAAATGTTGTAGAAAGATCATTTACGTCAATAACTTGACTTATGTACCTACAACTTCTGTAAAGTGATTTGTGGTTCTATTTATGTAAAGTGATTTGTGGTTCTATTGGAGTAAAATAAGTGCAGTAGGTACAGCGGGTAAAAAGGCCACTTTCACTGAATCATAATATGATTAAGTTACGTTTAATTTTTATTCGTATGGCAACATTAACACCAAATAAGATTCTGCAAATCATTAGAATATCGATGCTGCAAATAAATGAATTGAGAGATTCAATTGTTGAATGTGCTGCCATTTTACGAAAATTACAGGAATTGCGAGGGATCTGCTGGGAATGCAGAATAAGAATTCCTTTTAGTTGAAATGCTTTGTAGCCTTTTTAAGCCCGCAGACCGTTCTGCGGAAGTTTTACTTTAAAAGAACAACGAATCACTTTACAGCATCCGTATGCTGTAAAGTGATTCGTTGTTCTTTTAAAGTAAAACTACAGTTTTATATAGGTTGGGCCTTAGGCTGTCATTTTGACCGCGAGCGGTTCAGGAGTCCCCTCAGTGGCGCATCCCCCGGGTGGCGGACAGGGGAGCTCTCCGAGTGGAGAGTCCGACTTGCGTGAGCGGTCGGCGTGGACCAAATCCCGAGGGTCTAGGCGCCCCTGACTTCAGTCGAAGCGGCTCATGTGTTCCCACCTTCTTATCCTTTCCCTTATCCTCCTTCCTTATTCCTTCCTTTCTTCTTCCTTTCCTCTCCTGGGGGTCCGGTGGAGACAACCACTTGCAAAAATCGTGGTGTGGGCGCCGAACTGCTGTTCCCGGTACGGGGGTGCTGGTTGAGCGGCAGCGAGGCGCGGGGGGGTTGTAGGGCCGAAAGGCCACGTAGGGCGGGGGCGCCGCTGCCACTGTTCCCGATGGGGCACAACGTCGGTTGAGCGCGGTGGTGGTGCAGGGGGGAGTCGGGCCGAAAGGCCTTAGGGCGGGGGTACCGCAGCAACTGCACTGCCGGGGTATGGGCGCCGGCAGGCGGCAGTACCTGGGGTATGGGACCCGGTAGCTCGATGCAATTGGGGGGTTAGGGCCGAAAGGCTATAGGGTGTTTCGTCACTGTGGTCGCCCTTCGTACTTTTCTGCTGAGCAGAGTGGACTGGAGGGCACCACATGTGACTCCGGAGGGGAGAGCCTGCGAAGGCTCCGGCTTGGCCAGTTTTGCCGAGCTGTTGCTGTGGGTTTGGCGCAAGCCGAACGGCCGCTGGCGGGATGAAGTACTACGTACGTTCCCGGGGCCCGCCACTATGGCGGAGGTGCTGAAAGGCCCGATGGTGGTTTAGTCGGTAAGAGTCGACATAACCCGCGCATGGTAGGCGTCGTGCGCGGTGTATCCATGAGGATTCCACCATCGCTAAAAAAACAAAAAATGCTGTCATTTTGAATTTCGTCCTATAAAGTTACTGGCTTTAACAGGTATTAGCCGCTTCTTTGTGAAGTGTACGGGTAATAATAATACCTACCCATCTCCTGCCGTTGGGTGCCGTACGACCAACTAAAGGAAAATAAGAAGACCGGCAGGAGCGTATTTCTTTTGCATTACCTACCACCTATACTGCCCCAGAGGCCTGCCAAGCATAGCGTTTACCGGCAACCGCCTCCGCCTTTTTAGGTGGAGGCCGTTGTTCAGCATTGTATGTCTTCAGGTTGATAATAATGTCAACTGAAGGTGAATTCCAGGTTATTATTATAACCTACACTTAGTACACTGTTATTGCAACAACATCAGTAATGCAACTACTTATTTACACAGCTTGAAACCTATTTTCATATAGTACGTGCATAATATAATATATACCTACCTGTATATAATAATATCGTCGGCTTACTGCAAGCAGTGACATTTTCAAAACTTTGAGTTAAGCCAATAATAAGGTTTCGTTATAGGTGTTTGCCCTATATCATCGTACGTATGATTATGTTAAAGAAAAATAACACACCATTATATTGCTGAATACTTCTAGTATTAAAATCAAGTGAATATTTTAAATATTAACAAGTAGATTTTTTTTAATCAAAAAAAATAAACGTAGTGACTTTTTGCCATTGCGGCTTTGATCGAGGTTTGAATTAAGTATTTCTTAAAATAGATAACTGATACTAATTTTTAATAGAAATAATGTATGATTCAGTACTGAAAGTTAGAAACAAAATAATCTTTATCATTAACAAAACATAATATAAATCCTTAAAACAAAAAAAATGTGCGTGCGTGGAGTCCCTCCGCGCGGAAGAAGTGAAACTACATTCTCGTTCTGTCCCTTTCTACAGTCGGTCGGTCGGTCGGTCGGTCAGTCGGTCCCTCACTCACTCACCCACACACACTCACACACAAAGTCACACACACCCACACACACACTCACACACACACACAGACTCACACGCGAACTCACACATACACACACACACCTTCAAACACACACACACACACGCGACTTACGTTCAGCGCTCCTGGGGAGGGGGAATAGAATGTGACAGAGCTAGAATGAAGTTTCACTTCTTCCGCGCGGAGGGACTCCACGCACGCACATTTTTTTTGGAAAATCGCTTCTGGATTTTGAGTTACTAATTCTTTTCATATTTTCGTAATTATTTTTTTTTTTCCTAAAAACGGAAAAGTGGGACTTGTGACTAGCACAGAAAGATAGCTCTTAAAAAGGCCTATCGATAATAGAAATACCATTTTCCACCTCCGCGGCCTTTGCAAGAAATAGACCATTCTGTTCTAAGGTCAAATTATACAGTATAGGGTTGTCGCAAAAGGTCACTCAATTTCTTTAAAAAAAATAAGTAGGGGTAAGTACTTCTGCTTAAGTAATAAAAAAAATTCACTGACATAGACACATTATCGTGTCATTATTATCATCATCAGCCGGAAGACATCCACTGCTGAACATAGGCCTCCCCCTTGGAACGCCACAATGAACGACAATTGGCGTAATGTCCTTTGTCCACCTAGTGGGAGGCCTTCCGTTTCGTGGTCGCCACTCGAGAACCTTTCTTCCCCAATGGTTATCTGTTCTTCGAGCGATGTGGCCTGCCCATTGCCACTTCAACTTGCAGATTTAGAGAGCTATGTCGGTGACGTTGGTTCTTCGGCGAATCTCCGAATTGCGGATTCTGTCGCGCAAAGAAACTCCGAGCTCTCCATAGCTCGTTGTGTGACTCTGAGCTTCTCTAAAAGGCCAGCTGTTAAAGACCACGTCTCAGTACCATATGTCATCACTGGCAGTTATCGTGTAGCACGCCTGAAATTATAGTCAAGAAAACAAAGAAAAGCATTCAAAAATATGTAATCACGATATTTCAGTCGTTTGACAAGTACTGGCGGTGGTGCAGTCCTCATCATCATTTCTCAATCGTGTACCAACATGAGGGTTGGTGCTTTCGAGTCCCATTTCCATTAAGGTCTCCAGTTGGTTAGCCCCTGCTGAGGCAAAGAAGCATCACGGGACTTATTCAACTCCATGATAACAAATAAATTCTGCGTTATTGGGTAAGTAACTTTTTACTTTATGGTTCGATTGACTTGAAATTTACTGAAAAGATTCTCTAAATAAAATAAATCAATACGTGTTTCGTGAATTTTCAAAAACAACCTTTGGGGGTATGTTAGGGGTTGGTAAACTTTGTAAAAAAAAATTGCGGGCGAAGCCGCAGCAAATTGCTAGTTTTACATAAACATACAACATAAGCTAGCGTTTGCCTGCAGTCACACCTGGTGGAAAGCGGCAATCGAGGATTGTAAAGCACACACTAGCTTATTAAAAGCCTAATTACCTATTGTAAATCGCTTAGTCCGGAGTCCAGACTCAAGGCACGTTCACCATATGGTGTATCCGATGAAAGAAGGTGGAAAAGTCATGTAATTCCTGCGCTCACTCTCCTTAAGTATCTTGTAGAATACCGAGAGGCTGGCTACACTACGCCTGTTTTATAAGCTATGCAGATTGGCCTCCACATTAGTGGAGTGGATTAGTGGAGATCTGGATTACCAGATTTTACAATTAGCCTCTTAGCGCGCCTCTTCACTAAGTGCAAAGCTGTTTGATGGCATTTTGCAGCACCAGCCCATTATATGACTACAGTATTACTACAGTATTATATTATACAGTAATACTGCCTGGACTTCAAGAAAAGTTACCATGACTATAATCCTTTGGCCCTTTTCATTTTTAACCAACTAAAAAAGGAGAATTAAGGATTTGATTGTATTACATGCATTGTATTATAAGTAAGGCCGCCAAGGTTGATCCCCAAGCCGCCTACCAAGCGTGGGGATTATGGCAACCCCTCCCTTCTAAGGGGGAGGCCTTTGTTCAGTAGTGGACGTTTCGGCTGCTGATGTTATACTTATAAGTAAGGCACTGCTTAGTTAAGGATCAGATGACCGCGTGTTGTCCCAGGATAGGTACTGTTTTTGTTATGTACCGATGTGATTTGTCAACGTGAATAAACAATACGAGGACAAGGCCGAGATATCATTTCCCGGCGGCTGATGTTGCCGGAGATATCACTCTCGGTGGCTGAAGATACAAACAATAGTTAGGAATTGCTATCATAGACAATGGATCCAACTGGATCGAAGTGCGTTCCGGTGGTTACCGGGCCCGATTTTTAGCCATCAACAATAAAATAGAATAGTTGTCGCTCTGGTTGATATTTTCCATTTATCGAAACCAGTGTTTAAATCAAAATTACTTAGTCATCATCATCATCATCACCAGCTGGAAGACGTCCACTGCTGAACATAGGCCTCCCCCTTCGAACGCCACAATGACCGACAATTGGCTATTTGCATCCACCGGTTACCTGCGACGCGCACAATGTCGTCTGTCCACCTAGTGGGAGGCCTACCTACGCTGCGTCTGCAGGTTCGTGGTCGCCACTCGAGAACCTTTCTTCCCCAGCGGTTATCGGTTCGCCGAGCGATGTGGCCTGCCCATTGCCACTTCAACTTGCAGATTTTAAGAGCTATGTCGGTGAACTTGGTTCTTCGGCAAATCTCCTCATTTCGGATTCTGTCGCGCAAAGAAACTCCGAGCATAGCTCTCTCCATAGCTCGTTGTGTGACTCTGAGCTTATCCAAAAGGCCAACAGTTAGGGACCACGTCTCAGTACCATATGTCATCACTGGCAACACACACTGGTTAAAAACCTTCGTCTTTAGGCACTGCGGTATTTTGGACGAGAAGATTTCGCGTAGTTTCGTAGTTAAAATTGCTTAGTAAATTGAATAAAATTTCAGATCTCTTGAATATTTCATACTATGAAGATAGCTACTGTAACTATAGTATTCCTTGATCTCAGCTGGTACTAATCACACCAGATAACTCGGATGAAAACCATAAGGGTTTTAGTGGGTAAGAATTCCATAAAACTCAGTTGATCTCACATATGGTCCTGGTGCCATATACCTATTAATACTCTCGTGGCGCGTCTCTGCAAGTTATTATTTTTAAGTGCACCTAAGTGTCCGTACACACAGACCGGCTCGGAAAGCATCGGATGGCGCTTTTCTATTCACACAGACCAGCGCGAGTTATACGCTTTGGAGCCGGAGCCGACCCAGCCGTTTCACATAGACCGGCTGGAAGGGCACTGCCAAAGCGGACGCGCTCGGAGCCGGACGCATAGATGATACGCCGGACGTATGCGCTGTTACGTTCAAACGTTGCTATCAAAACTAAACCTTGTAAAAATAAACCTTGTTTCAATTATCCAAAACTCTATTTTAATTGCAATCAAAATCTGCTCTGCTCTCAGAGTCGGTCAGTATGAACGGACCCTAAATGTCCTGTATTACTACACCACCTACTCACCTCTACATTCTAGTCATGGAATATGGACTATATTCATATTAAATATACAAATACGTAAGCATTAATAATAAAAATAAAATAAAGCAAAATAAATCATTAATATTATATACACAACTATCTAAGATTACTGCTTATTAAATAAAGTTTTGTTTAATAGTAGCTGCCCTTGGTCATAGTCTCTTTTCTCTTAGCTGGATTATTCTTTTAGTTTGGTTAAGGTTTGGTTAGTAGGAATTCATATTTGTAGCGTAGTTAGGCTCAATTCATACCAAGATGACAGCGGCCGGAAGCGCGTGGGCGGCCTCGAGCGGCGTCGCGTTTTTCAAGTTATACTGGATTTTTACGTATTGTAGATGAAGTTTAAAATTCTTTCACACTGAAAGTGCGCTGCCGGCCGCTGCCATCTTGGTATGAATTGAGCCTAAACTGTCTATGACAAACGATAAAACGACATACGACATTACGTGGTTATAAATAGATAGTGTTGGGGCGAATAAAGTATTCTTAATGCGCGTCGTATAAAATCAGAAATCCTTGCAGGAAGGCCATTGACAAAATAAAACAGATATTGTATGTAAAAAAATACCATTTCGTATCGTATCGTATCTTCATTTAGGGCCTAATAGTTAATAGGTACTATAATTTAAGCACCTGCTAGTCGGAAATACTGCTTAATACAGTCACTTACTGACAGTTCACAGCTTATCGGTCTTTAAAAAGATACTTTAGTGGGCAAAAATAAAACAACAAAATCCAAACATTATAGATAATCTTAATTATTAATTTTATTATCACACTTATGAAAGATACAAAAATATATCACGATGGCACTAGCATTCAGTGCTTCAGCAGACGTGGAGTCATAAGAAATATAGTTATTGTTGGCAGTAATGATGTAACGACTTACATGACATACTACCGTTACATCTCTTATAAATAATAAATAAATACAAAAATGTTTAATCCGTTGAAAGTACTAATCGAAATACAGTTCGTTCTTTTACAATCGTTGATAATGTCCCGATGAATATTATCGATAATTAATATATACGGGTATAAAATAGGCAAACATTAATTGTAGATGTTACATTCTAAAAACGATTTGGAATAAACGAAAATACCCAAGAGGGTATTAAATTATTAAAACTAAGAGAGATTTATTCTCATACCATAAAGGTGAAATATACTTCAGTAATTTAAAAAAATTGCCGTTACGGATTACGAGATAGGAAAAGCTATTTTTGAAATCCTATAAAATATGTGCAAAAGTGTATTAGCATTAAGGATGATTAATGAAAATATTTAGCATTCAGACGTTTGACAAATAATATTTAACATTACCATTACTTATTTCGAGCAAATATTATATCCGAAGTATGCATTTACTTCAGGCTTCTTGGTGATTTTGATTTGGTTTGTCGTGAACAATTCGGCGATTACGTTATGGACGGAATCCCGGACTTACTCGTAACAATATCTACTACTAATATGTACATTATAACACTTGTAATTAAAGAGGAAGGTACCAAAAAGGGTAACAGTACCTGTTAGTACCTACATCTCTAGGACGGAAATAATATAAGAAACTTATTCAAATTTATAGGTACGATCTAACTACAACTGAAAAATTAAATCGCTGAGAGTATGTGGACATAACGATTTATACTATAACTAAATAGGTTCTGAAATAAATTGACTAAGATTAATGACATTGCAAAAATGCTGAACTATGCGATGAATATTTAGATCAAAGAGAAATTTTAATTAAGTAAAGAGAAAAATTAAATTAAATTACAAACATTTAGAATAAAAAGAATTTCTGAATACATGATTTCGCATTAAATTCAGCATTATGTCATTTTACCGTCGGCTTAATTATTACATTCGGAGAACATTTTACAAAGGCCGAGTTTGAATAAATATATTTTGAAACAAGTTGATGAATAATCAAATTAGTTATCTTGTAAGTTATATTACTGCTGTAATAATGTTAAGCGCATCGCATAACAGTGTAACGCACCAAATAACAAACGTTATTAAACGTTAAAATTTTATTAATTTGCGTGAATGTACCGTAACTTCTAACTAAACGTCGTTCTACGATAAAATTTACCTGTCTCGCGGAGTCTACAACTGAAAATTTGGTTAACAATTAAGCCGACGTTGTATATCTAAACCTCCGTCTAAAAGAATAAGAATTTACGGGACACCCCATGGTTAAGTAGGGTAGGGTAGGGTAGGTTGGGTAGGGTAGGGTAGGGTAGGTTGGGTAGGGTAGGGTAGGGTAGGGTAGGTTGGGTAGGGTAGGGTAGGGTAGGGTAATAAGTATGTAACACCTACATAGGATGGGGCTAAGTACCGTAGATACTTGCAGATTCTGTGAAGATGAAAAAGAGTCAATGTTACACATACTGTGTGGCTGCGACGCTTTGCAAGACTTAGAATTGAGTCATCTGAGAGTAGTCTATCCTACACCAGATGATTATGTACACATTAAGGAACTCTTCGACAAGTCATCCGATCCCAAACTTGGTAAAGCCTACTATGGAAATCAGACAACTGAAACTAATACTTATATACATTTTATTATAAATAGATAAACCCAGTCACTTGGTGAGGCTTTACCCACTACCTATTGGGTAGCGGCCAGTTGGTCTAACCACTAGACCGACAGGCCAGGTAATAAGTAATGTGCGTCTCGTTAATTCTTATTCTTTTGGTCTGAGATTAAAACTTGGTTATTTGTTTGTAGTGTGGGTTTATTTGGGGTGATATACGCCTCGCGCCGGTCGCGCGGGTCTGCCACCGATGCCGCCGGCCGCGCGCCGCTTGGCTATGAGCGCGTCGAGGCCGCGCAGCTGGGGCGCCGCCGTCGTCTCCGCGGGCTGCGGCTCCGTCTCAGTCTCGCTCTTCTCCGCACTCGTAGTCTCTTCCGTGGTCTCCGAGGATTTCTTAGGCGCTTCTGTCGTCGCCTGTTCACAAGAAATTTACGAGTATTTAATACTCACTGTCTCATTCATAAAAGTCAGTTAACGTTAATTATAATGAGGTAATTATTTCGACTCTTGGGGCCATTAATGATTATTTCCGATTATTGAGTACGAGGTAATCGATAGTTCTACTCTGCATCATTAGTTGCGAATCGAAATGATGATCATTAACTCTAATCGACGATAATTTAGGGCGTTAATTTAATAGATCACATTTGTCATCTGTCAGTTTCTTTGTTCTATCTGTTTCTTTTGTCATTATTATTACAATTAATATGTAATCGTAATAGAAAAAAATACATACACGACGAATTGATATCCTCCTTATTTTTTTTATATCGGTTAAAAAGTGAAGCAATTGTGCAGATCTAACTTCGAAAAAAAAAAATTTTATGCCACTGTTACAAGGTTACGTTGTTAAATTTTGATGAAGTGTCAAATGTGATGTATTAAATTGGCCCTACTTTAGTAAGTGCGACAGCAAAAGATTTGAAATTATTTTTGGTATTTAGAACATTAACTACTAAGCCACTGAAATTATTTGATAAAGGCAATAGAAAAGGGTAACAGAAGCAGTTGACTAAATATTAACATTTAGATAAGATTGTAAAAATAAAGAGCGAGACTATATAATGGCTGGGTTTAAAAATAAAATTAACCTCAGTGGAAGCTAGTTTCCTCTTCAAAAGAGGATTGGCCCGACGCGGCAGTGGCGTCGCTGGAGCTCGAGGTTTCGGAGAAGGTGACACTTGGAGCCTGTTGCGGAGTTTCAAACCTCCACGTGCCTGTTCAGGCGCTGGCGTCGGTGAGGAAGCCTAGGATCATAATTTTAAGGTCTTATATACGGTCAAAGTCAGGTCAAGTGAAAAAGAACTCCAATCTTCCTTAACTTATTTTATTACCTACAGATTGCTGATTTTTTATTGTAAAGCTTCAATAGGATAAATCACAATACACTACCTAACCCGATAAAAAATAGTACCCAATGCGTTCATTTACTAAAACGTTTAGTTATTAAGTATATTAAATAAAAAAAATGGTTATAATAATTAAAATACAGCCATTTTATAAAAATAATTATGTAAAATTTAATGGAATAAATACTTCACCGCATTGCATTGTAGGCATGTCAGTAGTTAAAATGGCTTCTTAAATACTTATTTTAAGTAGATAAACTTTTTTAACGTACCTAAGTAACTGATAAATAATTTTAGTAGATATATGGTAATAGTAGGTATTCTAGGTATATCCAATGCTCCGTTACCTCGGCGTCTGAGTCTGTGGCAGGAGACTCAGGTGCTGAAGTCTCTGCGGAGGCTTCAGAGGCGGTCTCTGGGGGAGCAGCGCTAGACGCGCCATTCCTCAGACGTGGGCTGGGGCGCAGGTTCAGCCGTGGTCCGGGTCGCAAAGCGGCCGGTCTGAGACCTGGCCGTCCGCGGCTGCTGATCATGTAAGTTAATTATGTATCATTTGGAAAGATTATTGGCCACTAGATACGACACACCTTCTTTAAAACGATAGTGGAAGGTAAAATAGAAGAATAAAGGGAAGGGGAAGACAAAGTTGAAGTTACGTGAAACAGGTAGTAGAAAAAGTGGAAGGAGTGTCGTATCGGGTAAATAAATAAAAAAGCATGTAATAAATCGGAATGGAAATTGTTTCACTGACTTAAATTGGAGAGAGAGAGAGAGATCAATTACAAAAAATAATCTTTTTGTGGTAACTAACCTAGTAGATAAGTCACCCCTAGACAGGGCAATTTGTACGAGAAATCTAGATAATCTACCTAAAAACGTCAATCGCTTTAATAGACCTCATAGACCTAATCAAAGTCACGACGTCTAAAAATGTTTTTACGAGATACTCTATTGTACCTAATTACCAGTAGTTCGTATAAATACCTAGCTATTAGTTTACTCGAAGAATGGTGATATACATATATATGTGTATAATAAAGTTAACATATTATAAAAGACATGCTTGTATGATACCAACCCGATAGCCTTAGATGGGGTGGGCGTAGTTTCAGCGACTTCAGCAGAACTGGCGCTTGGAGAAGTGCTGTCCTCGGCGGGAGCGGCGGGAGCGGTTGTAGTTGTGGTGCTAGAGGGACCTCTCCTTAGGCCAGGACGTAGTCTACTAGGCCTGGCGGATAAAAAAAAAACAAATATCTTACTTGGTGATATTAATAAATTTTACTAGGTAAGTATAAAACAAAGGTATGTCTGTCGCTGCTCGATTCTACACAGATTCACCTAAACAGATTGTATACTCTAAAAGAATGAAAATAATAAAAATTATTTAGCACCCTATAATTTATTACTATATTACCCTATAGTTTTCACTTTTTCGAGTATCATACTAAATACATAGTAGGTATGTTATATTTGTAGATATGTGTAGTAGGTTATTGACCTCTTACCGCCTTCGTATAGTCAGACCAGCTAGCTAGACTATTAGACATGGTAATAAAATATAAAAAAAAAATTGAACCGACTTCAATAACACTGAAATGTATAAAATAATTTAAATATTATTGAAGTCGGTGTTATATATGTTATATTTGGCACCAACTACATAATATTTAAAGTATTTTATACTATTCATTACTTTTCTAATCAAATTTCAATTTCAAAGTGAGACTACTTACTTTATTGAATGGAGTTCCATATAAAAGATTGAAAGATTTTTATTTTGGTTTGTCACGTTTTTTGCCTATGTATAATCAAAAATGTCAAAAAATACCGTTACCCCTTTATCTACCAAGTATTAGATGAGAAAAAAACTGAAATAACTTACAGGTAATAAACATGCTTATATATCTATTTTACAAGAAAAAATACCGGTCAAGTGCGAGTCGGACTCGCGTACCGAGGGTTCCATACTATCTTTGGACGTATTAAAGTAATTTTACTATTCATGTAACACCTCAGATAGCAAAAAAAACAAACCGCAAAACTAAGTTTGTTTGACGAGGTTTTTTAGGATTACTAAAAAACTGTACTACTTAGATAGATCATTTTATTTTTCCTGTAAAATATAGATAGACATGCATTATCCATAATTATTTCAGATTTTTCCCTCCACAAACTTCGGAGATAAGGGGGGGAACGGTATTTTTTTTGATAGTTTTGGTTATCAGCCAAAAACTACGTCACATAAGGCAAAATAAAAATCTGTTTTGAGATGTGCAAATGAAGCCCTTTCATATGATACCCCACTCGATATAGTAGTCACACTTTAAAATTTTGATGACCTATTTCGACCCCCATTATAAAAAAAGTAAAAGAAAAAATATATTTTTTTATTTGTGATGAGGTTGGGTAAGTAAGATCTAAAACTATTCCAAGTTTCAAATCGATAACATCAGTGGTTCCTGAAATTTATAGGTGTGACAGACAGACAGACGAAGTCAGACCATAAGGGTTCCTTTTTTACCTTTTAGGTATGGAACCCTAAAAATGATTTTTTTTAGTAGATTTTTTCTTAGTAGATTTTTTTAGTAGATAATCTATGAAAACCTTGACTATAAAACTTAGTTTTGCGGTTTGTTTTTTGCTATCTGGGATGTTAGACGAATAGTAAAGTATCTAACTTCAAGGCATCCAAAGAAGTTATGGAACCCATGATGCGCGAGCCTGACTCGCACTTGACCATTTTTTAAATCGTTATTTAAAACAGACGTAACCCTGGTTTTGAAAGAAAACGTTTGAAGTGGTTTTGTAATAAGTAATTATTGTTTGGGCTTCTCCGTTCTCATTTGTTTAGTCTAAGAAACGGTTTGTAATTCTTTGGCACGGCATCATTTTCAACAGCACAATTATAATCACTTCACGAAATAAAAGTATTAAGTCGTTCCACCATGTTCTTAGTTATATTGTTACATGTAATATCATTGCCAATTTCCCTATTCACCATTCTAAACTGGACGTAATAATTTAATAATGGTATAAAATTTACGTAAAACTGTACAGTGGCTGTGACTTTGAATTAAAGTGCTCGCATGATCGAATAGATGCAATTCACCAGTATATGAATACTGCAAAACAAACGCCTAAATGGCAACATAGACCGGCTATAATATTCTTCGCGCGCAGAGCTATAGTGTGCGCAATGTACTGCTAGTAACCCTAATCTTTACATAGTAAAAAACAAAGTCGCTTTCCACGTCTGTCTGTATATCCGCTAACTCTACTCCTAAAACACGAAACGGATTTTAAGCGGTTTTCACCATCAGTTAGGTAACTTTACTGATGTTTTAAATGCCATTAAAATATAACCACACCCGGGCGTAGCCGAGGTGGGTCGGGTCGCCAGTAGTTTATAATCTCCATGTGAAAACGATCCCCTTATGGTTTGTTTACATATTTATATTATATTATATTATGTCGTCTGCCACCTTTGGCGAGCGTCTTCAACTAGCCCATGGTGGCGAAGTCAACAGTCAACTATCTGTTACACAGTATCGACAGGAATTTGACCAATTCATGAATGGTGTAATTGGCTCATCAAAACATGAAACCACTCTAATTGTCAGTCGCTTGCATAAAACGTTCGCGTCGTTCGGCAATGTTTACTACAAAAAAGGAAACCTATCGTAAACGAGCGTAAACTTGGTGTAAATAAGGTATGAGAGTATAATTTTTTTGAAATCCTTTCTTTGTAAAAAATTACTGAAAATAATTACTTATGAAGTTATGATATGGAATTTTTGGTTTCTAAACCAGTTTATTCAGAGCGAAGTCTTTCAGTCAGTTTTATTTAACATAGTTGGATAAAGAGCGTGATTCAGAAGATTATTCTTACCTTGGTGCGGGTGTTTCACTAGCGGCAGCGCTGGCGTCCTCCTGCGCAGGCGCAGCGGTCGAAGGGCTCGGCCGAGTGCGACCAGCGAACAGTCCACGACGTCCAAACGCCTGCAACAATATAAAAATCTCATGAAGGGTTAAAAAATGAGAAAAGTTCTTACATTTAAATCTCGATGTCGATATTTGAGTTCCTTTATTTTCACATTAGTAGGTAGTGGTGATTGCAGACTTTACTATATACAACACGCTAAGATGGCCGGTTTGACGTTATTGTCAATTTTGTGAGTGACTGCAGCGAGGGAACATGGAAGACCATATTAGCGAGCCGCGGATATAAAAGTTCAGACACCGTAATATCTAGGAGACGTGAATCATTTAGTAATAATATTTGTTTCAACGTGGGTGCTAATAAATTACCTAGGATTTATGACTGTGTAAAGTAAAAAATATGTACAGCTCCAAGCTGGCACAATCGTTGCGTACCTGACTTCGACACGCCAGAAACAGAGTAAGGGCTAGGACATGCACAATGGATCCAACTGGGTCGAAGTGCGTTCCGGTGGTTACCGGGCCCGATTAATAGCCACCAACAATAGAATAGAATGACTGTATAAAGCTTGTCTTCAGCTGTCGAGTTACGGAACTTAGTAATTTTATATTAAAATTTATTTCTAAAATATTCTACTTTCATTAATCATGGATACCCTTTTTTGTAGACGTGAAGTGCTTCTGCTGACCTGTGCGATAGACGTTAAATTTGGTTTCGCTCTACTTTTAACCATCACAAAAATACTGAACGGCTTGTTATGTAAATGTGACATAACTGTATTTGATTCAAGGGCGGTTTTTATTGCACTTCGCTGGCACCAATTTCTTGTTAGTTTGTTGTAGGCACTTCTCATAGGGAATCCTAATTATCCAATAACTTCATAGTTAAGAGACGTCAATGTTATACTACCAATGTTACTTATGTCGGTATGGAAGAAAGAATCTTTCTTTTTAATGGGAATTTGTTTTGTGGAATTTAGGTGTTGAGTTGACAAAACGGCTGTCTCAAATGTTTGTATTGCAATACCGATTTTACGACAATGATAAAATTAATAGTGAAGTATTTTGACGATTGACGATGCTCAATAGCTAGTTATCGATACTTCTTCATTCATAATTAAAACTGTAAAAGTTAATAAACACACAGGGTATAAACATACCGAACAAACTGACACAAAATTTACCGAATAAAGAAAATTCGCATTGCTAATACAGTCGCTTTAAATTGCTAGTAATCTTATAGATAGGCAATAAAAGGCTAATGAATATGGATAGATGCAAACCTTGGGTTGTGTGGCCGGTTTCTCGGGGCTTGCCGCGGCGGCGTCGGCAGGGGTGGTGCTCGTCGGGGCCGCGGTCTTGCGGGCTGTCGGCTTGCCGAAACGACCTGCCAATCACGCACATATTAAGAAACCTACAATACTTTATTACTGGTTAGATAAAACATTGTATCTAGAATACTGTAAGGAAAATTAACTACATAGGCCGTATGTTTATATATTATGTCGTATATTTTAAGTTGTCGGTTTCCGCGTTTTGTTTACTAAAGATACAAACACATTCAACTAGTCCTCAAATATGAGCGATATCAACACGAATTCTATCAAGCAGTTACGTGAAACCTTATGTAGTTTGTAGGTTCAAATGTATTATCTACATTTTTACCAGAAAAACTGATGACAAAAATAAGCACCTTCTTAATGTAAATTAACCTGTAATATCTAATGCAAGAACATTTTGAGCTCTCATAATGTCGGTCACTCGCTGATAATATTGAAATCAGCTTCATGGTCAACCAGTTCAGTAACTTGTTAAAATTCCTAATCAAATTTATGTACCAACTTTAGGTTCTACCGGCAGTCGACCTAAAGGTCCTAAAAGCCTTCTTAGATCATTGTCTCTGAAATCGGTTTTTGTTTTTTTCAAAACATAATTTATTTTTTAATCTTCCTGTACGTTTAGCAAATAATGAAAACGTATTGTGTGCTCAACGTAACGGCCATGCTGCGCTGGATTAGATTTAACGACACTAGCAATATTATTTATTAACAAAATATCATTTACTTATTATTGTAAAAAAATCCAAATTATACCAGAAACGTGAACCAGTCTAAACTAGTATTAATTTTATGACTATTGATTTATATCCAGTTATTTATCAGCCCATATCTGAGTTTACTCAGATAGCCTTTAGGCTATCACCGCATAATGCAGCAAAATAGGTAGGTAATAATTGAATTGAAGAAATAATCTGCTACAGGTACATAAAATATTTTAAAAGTATAAATTACTAGGTATGAAATAAATTTTTTATGATACTTAATTCAAAAATATTAAAAAAAATGGTTGTTTATTATTTCAAGAGTATTTATTGCTAACACTTAGACTGAAGTAGTGCAGTCTGAGTGTAAGCACAGACATCAAAAATAATAATTAAATAACAAGAACAATTATTAGTTGTTCAAAAATTCTCACAAATTGAGCGCTAATTTAAAATATATGGTGACATTCGCTAAATGCACATTCGCAACAAATACAATCGCATGGCAACACATTAATAATTAAATACTTTCGCAATTGTCACGACTACCTATTTAAATGCAATTCGAGATTCTAAACAGCTTAACTACCTAACAATAGGGGCGCATGATTGCAGCCGTTAAATCCAATATTGTAAGGCACATTAGATAATTTGATAATTTTACGAACGTATGGAGATTTTTTTATATAAAATACTATTCGCTTGTCTTGTATGAATGTTTAATATAATATATTTTTCTAAAAAGATACTGTCTTCAGAACACTTGTTGCACCTTAAATATCTCTTATAATTTAAAGTCGTTTAAGGTGGCTTTAATTATTATTTAGGAACTTTAATTTTTATTTACGAACTTCTCGCAACAATCGCACGTTCGATAATATAACACAAGTAGCAGTTGGTAGTAGCTACATAGTTCAAATTATGTATAGCAATGGACTTTCAACTCTAGAATCTCGAACTGGATTTACCAAAGTAGTTCACGGCGAAGCGGTTAGTTACACAAGTTCGTTGAAAGCAGTGTCATTACCTCGGACTCTGGTGGAGGTCTCCTGCGGTGCCTCTGTCGCGGCCGAGGTGGTGGAGACGCGGCCTCTGGGACCAGCGCCGGCGCGACCCTTGAACCTCGAGGGTCGGGTGGGAGCCGCCGTGGTAGTGGTTGTGGTCGGTGCCGGGGTTGTGGTGGTTGTGGTCGTGGTCGTAGTTGTGGTTGTTGTTGTCGTGGTTGTCGGCGTCGTTGCCTCCTCCGTAGTACTCAGAGCCTCCGTGGTCCACGAGTCGTCCTCGACCGTTGTCGTCCCATCGAAGTTCATCTCATTGGTAGGGTTGATTTCATTATTCAAGTTCTCTCCGGCCAGATAAGCGTACAGATCTAAAGCGACCTTCTCCATCGCAGTCATTGTCGTGTACTCCGTAGTATCCTGCTCGGATGTGGTCGTCGGTTTGTAGTCAGCGGGTAGTTTAGAATCGTCTTCAATCTCCTGGAATTTAATTCCAGCAAGCAAGCTGTGACCTTCCCTTGCAGATTCCTTCGGTAGAGGTGTGGTTTCCACGACCTCCTCGGTGGTGGTCTTGATTTCAGAGGAATATCTACTCGGCAGTTCTTTGTATTGAGATGGGATATCACCAGAATTGGTTTTAAAGCTATCCAAATCAACGAGTTCCGAACTCGGTCGTCTGAAAATAAAGTAATATTATGATTTCAAGTCACTAATTACTACACATTTCTAGCGAAACCGGCGATTGCGATTTACCTGATGTGCGCACGGGTCCTGCTTCTAGTCTGACCGATGGACTCATCAGCTACATTGTCAACTTGCGAGCGTCCGCGTTGCCTAACCGTTTCTGAGGATACTTCGGGCACGTAAGTCGTCGACGTAGCTGATGCTAGGTTGCGACCGCGAGGCGGGAACCGTGTGCTCGACGGCAATCTAACACTTAAGGCAATATTAATTTAAGCAAATAAGTATACACCAGTAAAGAAAATAAATAAAATATGCATTAAAAAATATTCCAAATGCATAAATGTTGTAGTAAAATAATGGTTACCTTATATCTTCTTCGGCTTCTTCTTCTACAGGGGCAGGAGCTATATTACGGCCTCGACCACGTCCTCTCGTTGGCGTTGGAAGTACTTCATTCTGAGTTTCTGGGGTTGCCGCGGTGGTAGCTCCGGATCTGTCAATGGTACTGTACTTGTTTTTCGTTTTGCTTTCGTTAGCTATATGATTATCTTTTTTCTCCGGTCCATCGTGGGAATTATGTACCGTTGAGTCGGTAGTGGACGAAGGCTTCTCCTTACTTTTGCCTTCTCCTTTACTATCTTCTTCTTCATCGTAGTAATAATAAACGTATTCGTACTCGTAATCTTGACCATTAGGACCTTTCTTAATTTGAATTCTAGTTTGAGGCTTTTGTTCAGAACCTGCTGTCTCCAAGTTCACATTAGATGACAGCAAACCGGTGTTAATATCATCTATAGTATCAAAGTTTATAGGTATGTAATCGTATGCCTTTGTTGGTGCAGTAGTCAGTACTGGTTTTTGCGTGGTTGTACCAGGGGCATCGCTTAATTTGCCAGATTCTGACATTGCTTCCAGCGCTACAGCCATTTTAGGATTTGTTTCTACATTTTTTAAGTTTTCTTTTATTCTTATTTCTTCTAATTTTGACACAGGAACATCAATTTCTATTGACTCTGATGCTTTAATTTTTTGGCCTTTTTTTAATAAAGCTTTCTTATCTTCCTCTATAGCCACAATACCTTCGGTAGGATATTTTATTTTACCACTATGCAACTTTTTCGTTACATTATCCTCTTGCTTGAAATTGCGATGATGGGGGTGTTTCTCGGGTATTTTATGTGCTGTTTCGAAATTTCTTAACGGTGTTTGCTGACCGGAGCTGACCAGCACGTACTCTTCTCCGGGTCGAGGCTCCGTGATGATATCTACCTCGGCAGATACCGAGTAGAGGGTGCAAACTAACAAACATCTGTAACAACGAAAACAGTACTTTGTTAGATCAAAATCTACATAGTAAGTTACGAAAGTTGGTTACATTACTGCCTTAGGAGTCAATGCTCCGTGAGTCAGCTAGGCGACATCTGGCTGCAGCGCCTACGAGCTAGAGCCCGCGACCCAAGGCAAGGTATTCTGAGTCATCTACTAACTTTTATTTCATCATTGCATTCTCGAGCTCAGTATTGTTATTGTGTGCCAACAAGTTTATACTTGGCATGAACATTTGTTACATCTTCACGTTCTGCATGAAGATACATTTTACTATAGCGTGGGTTTTTTCATTTTTTGCACACGCGTTTCATATCAGTTATTGATTTGCATAGCACCAATATTTCTGGAACAGTTGCACGGTGGTATGCTAAGAATTTGTGTGAAAATCGATCTATATATCTACAAAACAACAGCATTGTCGAACACAGGGGTGTTGCAACGATGATGTGGTCGTGAGAAATGTCGACGAAAATCAGAGCGTGGGTGTATGCCGATCCCGCGCATGTGTAAGCAGATCAATGAGGCAATAATTGCGCATAACGTTGATGAATACTTTCGCCTTAGAACAGATTCTCACGTGAGCACCACAGTGGCCACGGCACTGCAGCGCCTACCAAAACACATTCAGAAGACTCTTCTTACACGTAAAAATAAAGAATTATCTAAAGTATTAAATTGTTAGGTAAATATCTAGTACTTACTTAAGGTTTCCACAGCCGGATTGACATAAAAAACCAGATCTATTAATAACTATTTAATTAATAAAAAAATACATTAATTTAATATTATTTAAATCTAACTAAAAACGAGTGATAATTGCCCGATGCTTGTGGCAAGAATACAGGTGGCAGGCCCTGCCGGGTGGCCGGTGACGGTGGCATGTCACAATCAATTCCCACTGACTCGGCGTTTGGATTCCGGTAATCTGCCGAAATGCATTTACGGTCCGCCTGTTACACCGGAGCATAACAGCCGAAATGCATTTGCGGTCCGCCTATTACACCGGAGCATAACACCTCCCCCTTCAGATCAGCGACTATTGAAGACTGTCGTCGAAAATGGAGCTGAATGTTGTTCTGAATTGATTCCCGCGCTGCTCGAGACAGTATAAATCCTTTGTTCTTCTGGACCATTGCGATGTCGCTGACAGTAGCGGCGACTTCTTCGTACACTTCTTCCGAAAAAGTAGTCCAATATCCAGAGAAATAATTATATGTAATTACGTAGATTGAAATTGTAGTGTACTCGTAATTCACGTTCGTCTTGAAGTCCAAAGGCATGAGCTCCGTGTCCATAATTCTCAACATAGTGAAATGCCTATTAACTCAAACTGGTAGAATAGGTACATGGTGAAATTCCTATTGAATGGGCACGTAATCTTGACTGGATTGCAGAGCTGTCCTCAGCTGCGTTACAGTGGGTTGTTGGATATAATCTTTCGTTTCGACGACTGGTTCTGGATGCCATGGTTTTCATTGAAAAGATACCATTTATGGATCTTCGGGCATTCAGCCTCTATGTACCTGTATCGTCCTTCGTATTTTGCCAGGAATGGATAACGGGGTGTAAGGAGTATTTTTTTTTTTTGGTACTATAGATAATATATATATAAATATATCCTATATAAAAAATTGTACTTGGGAAAGTATAGCGGGTAATATAATATATATTTTTTTTGTTAAAAAGGAACCCAATTCCTAGTGAAGTCTAACCTAATTTTCTCCTAAAGTAGATAATTCCTGACCTAAATGGGCATACCTAACGAAATCTTGTATGATTTCGTTAGTAGCCTCGGTACGGCTAATCTTAACTGGTACCTAGCCTATTCTATTCTGATTATAAACTATGTTGCCTAATATCTAAGAGGAATCATCCAGTCTTCGATGGACTGACATGACTTTTATAGCGAGTCGCTGTCGCTATTTTGTACCTATGCTTTAATCGCATGAATCATCAGGAGGGTCAGGGGGTTCCGGTAGCCAATCTATTTTAGTGGTACCGCCTTTGTAGCGCTGCTGCATCTCCTGCCCAAACTCTAATGCCTTTTCCATGATTTCAGGATACATGTAACGTATCCTGGAGCCTAACAATACTTTAAGGTCACTTAAATGACACTGCAAGATTAACTTTTTATAAAAGATTCGCTTAGCAGCAATAGTGGCCAGAACCGTTTCTTTTAAATTTGTATAAGAGTAAGTCATTATAATACTAAAAACTAAACTAAAAATCTTGGAAACTGCTAGAAACTACTGTATGTCTGAGAAGACTCCATATATCAATCCAGTTGTCTGGAATATCATTGGAGTTAATTGACAGACCAGTGGGCCCTGTTATCTTAATAATACAATCTAAAAATATATATATGTACCTACTTATGTATTTAATTTCATTATACATATATAGGGGATTCTTATATAAGATATTCTGACTAATAGAAATAAGGATTAGCAAATACTTGAACGATTCAAGGACTTGCAACACTGGTATCTTTATGTCGGCATCAATGTCTGGATGCTCCGGGCTGTAGATCACCGTGGTTCTTCTGGATTCTCGATGAAGGCTAGAAAGCACACGCAGCGGCTATGCGGAGCCGACAGGATCGATGCTAGAGTCCTTTTTACGCGCCGCGCACTGCTTCGAGAATGCTACCGTGACTGCGCCACTTAAGGTTTCCACAGCCGGATTGACATAAAAAACCAGATTTATTAATAACTATTTAATTAATAAAAAAATACATTAATTTAATATTATTTAAATCTAACTAAAAACGAGTGATAATTGCCCGATGCTTGTGGCAAGAATACAGGTGGCAGGCCCTGCCGGGTGGCCGGTGACGGTGGCATGTCACAATCAATTCCCACTGACTCGGCGTTTGGATTCCGGTAATCTGCCGAAATGCATTTACGGTCCGCCTGTTACACCGGAGCATAACAGCCGAAATGCATTTGCGGTCCGCCTATTACACCGGAGCATAACAACTTTTACAAAGTACTTAAACATCAATAAGACACGTCACACCGAAGAGGAGACAAACGTTATCAAATATATAGACGTAGGTATGTGTCTAATCATCAGGATTCGGATAATCATCAATTCAGAAACTTCACATGACAAAATGTAGCAGCAATGACGTGCGTATTTATTCTACTTCCGAGACCCTGTCACTGGTGGTGTTATAAAAAGTGCTATGATTCATATCACGGCTACTTTAACGTATCGCGTATCCAATTATCGATGTCGGAAGTGTATGCTTCCGCACAATTTCTTGTGAACCTCGACGGTACACGGAACCTGTCTTGAGGGCTAACCACAAGTGGAGTTTCAAAGGAATTAAGTCTATCATCCATTCGGGTTAGTCCCTTTATTCCGCAGCGGTGTGAGGATGTTAAATACGAGTGTAGGTTTGATATGAATGTAAAGCTGTCGTTGTTACTAATTCTTGCCGCCCTTGAAGGTAGCGTTTCGTTTAGGTATAAGAACTAAGGTATATTAGCCACCATATAATAAATATATCTTACTTATTCCAGTATTAATGAGCCTTGAGAAAAAATGAAAAAACCTATTAAGTAGGTACCATAAAACCTAACATTTGATTATAATTTCCTATTTATTATATTAGCCACATTCTATGAATATCATACCGGACCTAGTACTGGTATAATTTCCCCAAACGATAGATATATAATCGCATCATAAACAGGTATCAAGTCTGTATAAGTAGTCTTTCATAACATATTAAAAAATATAAAAATGATCATTTTCGCTAAACTTAAAACATGTAAGTTACCAAGAAGAGTTGGCGTTGCTTTGTTGGATGGCCAAGCTGATAATGTTCGTATAAAACTTCTGGTTCAAGATTAGAATGCAGTCTTGCATTACATTTTTATGTTCGATTAGGTATATCTTACTCGTAACATTATAGTATATCGTAATGGTGTCTTATATTAATTTGATCAGCGAAGTGGATTCTTGTTGGTATACCTAGTTGGAAAACTGACCGGTTTTAGATAGTACCATAAACAGTATTAATATTTTATTACGACTGGAAATTAGTAATATACTCCTCTGTTACTCGAGGGCTAAAGATTTTAGATACGTATTAGATTGAGAGAGTATTGTTATATAACCAGTAGTGGTACCTACCACAAGGTGCGTTTAAAATAGAATCGACGGCCTTTCGCTAAGTGGCGAAGCAAATTAGGTATCTAAAACTCACTGACACAATATTTTTATCGTGCACTTTGTGGTTTCGTTATTGAAAATATAGAAAACCATGTTGTAACGCCTAATGACGATTGCAAAACATAGATTATTTTAGAATTCTAAATTGTACTTGCATATTTGTTATCGTATCCTGCAGTTCTTATGTGCATGAGTATATGAAGATAAAACGAATAAACATAGATAGTATCTTACTTTTTCATACGCTATACGAGTATAAGTTTCACGTTTAGCTATGGGGATACCTATTATTAGCACAGAGTATAATAATTGGGATGATGACAGGGTAAAAATAATAATAATTATATTTTGTCCGTCAGTTAGATTATCAAAAAATAATTAACACGTATTTTTTTTATTTATTAAATCAATAAAAAATGACAAAGATATAGAGGGTCTAAGTTCGGGAGTGGAGGCATTGACGTCATGCCTCAGTAAAAAATGTATAGCGCCGTGACGCCGTCACGCGACATTTCAAAGCACTATGTCTTCGTATTTTTTTATTTAATCGATAAAATAAAAAATACGTGTCCAATCTTTTTTGATAATCTATGTGACGAATAAAAAACATTTTCTTTTGTCATCTAGCCTATTCCAATGTTTAGGGCGCTATTGACTTATTGATAGAAAACCCTAACAAAAAGCTGTTCTATTTAGGAATCGAACTCAAACGCTTATCGTAGTCTCGAACGCAATCATTGTGATTACCACCATTTTTAGCAAAGGATAGTTTTGGAAAATGTATCGATATCCGGGGAATATTTTGGTATTCGTGCGATGACATTTCTTGTAACTTGATTACATCAAGGTTCGACGACCGGGCGCTTCCTTCCGCTAGTGAACGTCTTTATACAAAGAAGAAAGGAAACTACGTTCTAATATTATAGAGAAGCGAGGTCCACATCTATGAAAACGTAACTAAGTGGACGAAACTAAAGTAGAGGCTTTGTATGGGGTAGTAACTTAATGTATCTTTTCACACCACCTGCTCGATAATGTTGCATTATGTGTCATATAAAGATGACATAAAGTGCCTCATTATATCCCTATAGTCTAGCCGGGTAATAATGTTGTACTAAACTCCCTTGGGTAATAATGTGATTTGTTTTTTTTTGTCCTTTCGTTGACCCTAATTGGGAAGGCAAAGGGTTCTAGCTCATACAGCCTCGTCATAAGTAATCTCGTAATAAATCAATTTGTAGCTAGGCCTAAGCCAATGCTTCATTAAATTGTTGTCATTTTTCATTTATGTTTTTAGGCCGAAGCAAATTCTTCATTAAAATGTAATTTGAATTATGAACGTCAAATATTTTTTTACCGCGCAGACTACAGTATTACCTACCACTCTCTCTAAGCAAAGACTTGCACGAAAAACATACATTTGAAAATCGAACCGAGCGCCAGGAGCCGAATTGGAGCCGAACCTTGTTCTAGCTTATAGGAAAAGAAAAAAATTGATAAAAAGAAAGCGCTAACACTGTTGATATTAAATTATTTTAATTCTACAAGTTTGTATTTTATTGTCTCGCCTCGCAGTAGGTGTGGGCGCGAACGTTGGAAATCGGTGTATTGATGTTATTTTATTTCTAGCAGTAAGTATTTAATAATAATAAATATACTTCATTGTGCCATTGAGATTTTACACCAAAACTTACATGTAAATTCAACAATACGTTGATGATGTAAAAAGGTGGCCCTTATCGCTAAAAAGCAATCTCTTCCAGATAACCTAAGCAATCTCTTCCTACTATTTGTATTTCATTACCTCGCAGTAGGTGTGAAAAGTAGTATATTCTCCTCGGGGATAAAGGTGTCTTTGTCTTGGGCGAGCTTGAATCTCTCGCTGTACTCAGGATTCTAGTATTAACTCCCTCGCTTTGCTCGGGAGTTAACTCTATACTCCCTCGCTACGCTCGGGAGTTACTAGAATCCTTCGTTATGCTCGCGATTCAATTTCACGCCCGTGACATAAGACACTTCTTTATCCCCTTGGTGCATAAACTACTATTATCAATGGGTACCTACCTCTTTGTTGCAACTACCTCGTAAGTTCTCTGGACCACCCTAAGCTAAACTGGCAGAAAATGTTTAAGGCATTAATCCTGCCTAGCACCAATGTGCATAAACTGTTAAATAAATACCAAATAATAATAATGGTAATTAGGAAGTAAGTGTTCGAAAAATATTTTTACGCGAATATCCGAATTATTTCCTAGGTTGTGTATAGTATAGTGCATGTAACTGTATTAAAGGTGATTTGCGATTAGTAAAATTTTGTACACATTTTTAGTACTCTTCATACATCTAATTTGGAGCCTATTAGTATTTAATTCGATTTAAAATTTTGGACATTGATTTAAAAACTCTGTTTCCATTATCGTATTAGCCTTGTTCATATGCACATTCTTTAACACATATTAAGTACATTGTAATTTTAAGTTTATTTATAAAGCTTTGCGCTTCTAAATTGCGTGACTGACCCCGCCAAGGTTAAACTCTCACCACAGTTAAATCGGGTTTGTTTTGTTTTGTTTCTTCGGACTCGCTGGACGTTCAGGGTGTGTGCCCTTAGTGATGGATAGGATTGTAATAAAATCGGGGCGAGTTCATCGTCCAGCCAGCCATGACTACGACGTCGAGCTTGACGCTGTTGAAATCCATATTCACGCATTTCGGGTTAACGTCGAACTGACAGTAAAACTAATCGACGTTAAGTAGTTCCAAACCGTAAATTATGAGTAAGAAAAGTTGGTGAATACGAAAACGCAACTTGCGTCGAACTCGAGGTTGTGTTGCTTAGAAAATAACAGGGCAGTGACTGGTAACAGACATTTCTTTTAGAATACTCGCGGGGACGGTATCTAAATCAGAGTGGTGACAGGACCCCACTGAGTTTCTTGCCGGTTCTTCTCAGTGGGGGCGCGTTGTGAACCGGTGGTAAACTCAGCCCTCTCTTAAGCGACAGCCCAAGCCGAGGCCGTGCCTCCCTGAGGTGCCCGTGTGCTCGTCGCTACTTCTGCCGTAAAGGCTAGAGCGCTTCAAGCGCTCGCCTCCTATTGTCCGGTGAAGCTGCAATGGCCATCTGCGGCTAACAGCGTCTATCATTCCCAAAAAAAAAAAAAAGTGGTGACAGGATGGTTAGTTATAGGCTTAATAATAATATCACTTTCTTGCAGGTTTAAAGTAGTAGTGCCAATTTAATAGATCACGTTTGACACCTCATCAAAATTTAACAACGTAACCTTGTAACGGCGGGCATAACATATTATTATTTTTTTCAAAGTCAGTTCTGCACAATTGCTTAACTTTTATCAATTACGAATACTCATTTTTTGTAATAATGACAAAAGAAACAGACAGAACAAAGAAACTGACAGATGTCAAATGTAATCTATTAAATTGACCCAACATTAGTTGTGTATGTATACTCCGTCCCAAATAAGCTTGAAGGCGATTATAGGTTCGTTTGCGGCTCAATAACTACACAAGGCATACATTGTCAACTAGGCGCGTCAGCAAAAACAACTTTGTATTACCAACCTTTTTTTGCTGCCGCGTTAACGGTCAACTATACAGCGGGGGTGTTTATGACTGCATAATAAAGTTGTAATTGCCTTCAAGCTTATTTGGTTTGGAGTGTATGTTGTGTACCTAATGTTTTTGTATTCACCTTAGAACGTACCTACAAAGGATAATACCGTTATATTCTATAAACTTTCATGATGTAGTTAAAGAAGAAGTGACCTTTACACCTCAGATATAATAGTTTTGGATAATACGTGTTTTTGTGACCGCTTATGCACTTATGCACTTTTATTATGCATACGTTTCAAATCCACGAAGAACTTTTAAAATTCAAATGATATATTCATACCGCAACCATTTGTCTCTCGGAAAGTTCAGAGTGAACTTTTGCGTAATGTATTACCAAATCAGTGTATACTTATACTCAAATATGTCTAACAATTTTATATGCAATTGTGCTTGATTCTTGCAAAGCCAAATGTGTACACAATTTTGTACGGCCGTGTGAATGCGCTTCATTAAAAACCACTTAAGCATTTTACCATACAACGAGTTAAATGCACGCAACTTACACCATTCTTATATAAATAACTAGCTGACCCACGCAGCTCCGCTCGCGCTCTTTTTACTCAAAAACCTTTTTGGGCTCATGAACATCACATTTCTGAAAACATGAACTATACATTTGATCATGACATGATCAAATGTATAGTTCATGTCTTCAGAAAGTCTTTACGATTCTATAAAGGACATACAGACAAACATTCATTTTTATATATAAAAGAATGTACAGAACCAAAGATAATCTTTTTTTTTTAATTTTCTTAACAATGTTGGTGTTATTGATGAAAATCTAGAAATTATCTTCTTGTCTCGGTTTCATTTTTAATTTTTATACTTACATAAGTACATGTTTAATAATGTTACATAGTTGACATGTTAAGTAACAAATTATAGTTTTTAATACCTTCAAACGGCGAATTTCAGTCGTATTGTATTTTATATCATTTCTGTATTGACCATGGAGCTAACAAAATATTATTTATAATGGACATAATATAACATTGAATATAAGTTTTACCGTACGTATAATAAATTCACGTTATGAAAGGAACTCTAGTAGTTTAGTTATCTGAATGTTTATTATTATTTGTCTATACATATACTTATTTGGTAAAAGTTAACTGGCTACTTGTTATATATTTAATAACTGTACTTCAGGGTTAGGATTTCAAATTCAATATACGTTCTTATCGAATACATTATTATTACATAGATTAACGACTCTATATACTGTTTTTCTTCACAAGATTAAAATCGGAACGAACAATGTGTGAATACATGAGTGATATGGTTGACCGGTGGGCGGTGGCCAGCCAGAGACAATTGGTAGGACATATTGAATATGAGATATAATGTAGATATATCGATAGATGACTTTTTAGCTTGACAACCACAGAACAAAAATCAGTACAAGTACTATAGAATGCTTAAAAGTAAGAACCGTAGGCACAGGTAAGAACATCAAAATACATAAATATCAGGTAAACGACAATAGGTACTATACCGTTATCTCTATTTATCGACTTTTTCGCTTGTAACAGATCAAACCTATTACTACTTATCCCTTACATATCAATATAACTCTTGTAATATAACTTTAAATCAGTGATTCCCAAAGTGGTGTATATCGACCCCTAGGGGTCTATGACAACCTGCAAGGGGTCTACGTCAGCGAAAAAAAAATTGGGGGTCCATGAAATGAAAATTCGGGTCCACGACAGTGGATCTCAACACATACACTGATAGTACCTATTTACTTACATCATACTATCTTATAATATCAAGACATATACATTATTTATAAAATTACCTATGAAGTAAAAAAAATATTTTATATGGCATATGTTCGTTTTATTATGAATCAAGAAATCTACGAAGAACTGCTCTCCGCAAGAACTTTGATAACCGACACTAAAGGTGAATCAATATTTCATGTTTTAAATTTTAAAGGATTACTTCATTGAAAAAGCAATTCCTTTATCAAATATAATATCAGTAGCTAGCTTGTCTACCCAACACGGAAAAACATAGCAAGTGGTCTACGACACAAAAAAGTTTGGGGAACTCTGCTTTAAATAGTTCAATTCACCTGCCCCGTAGAGGAAAATCTGCCTACGCTTTGTGTAATGGGACCATAGACAAACGCGTACTCTATTCTTAATATATAAACTCTATGTTGACAACTAATTGGGGTATGCCATCGATATAATATATAAACTAGATTTGGTGTCACGGTTCAAAGAGTGGTAGCGAGAAATAGCGCCCTAGTGTCGCTATTTCTTTACAAGACACATCCTGACAAATTTATTTTTGCCGATAGGAGTGTCGCTACTGTCTATATGAAACTGTCAAACTACAAGTCATTATCATTATAAAATCGTTAGTTCACGTTTCCGCCACCAGCACAGATAAGTTTTCAACCTTCGAGACCACATCTTAGATATTGAAATTAAACTACTTTTACGGATTTTATCGCGGTTGAAACGTCGGGATAGTAAAATCAATAAATAAACCGCGATAAAATCCGTAAAAGTAGTTTAATTTCAATGTGTAATATTCGCGTAAGTAAAAGACAACATCACATCTTAGATTTCATTTTGTTTTTGAATGTTTATCTAGTTTATATATTATATCGATGGGGTATGCTATTTACTTTCTCCTTATCACCATTTATTCCCTGTTGAGGCTGTTACCGCGCACCCCAATTACTCCCATCGGTGGTATGTATAATCAATAACTTAAGTAATAATTGACAATCATACACACGAAATATGTAGTTGAAGAATTCTGGAATAAAAATAGTTTTCCTTTGACCAATAGTCTTTTCTGTACGAAATTAAGATAACGATGTTCCCATAAAGTACTTATGATCAATATCGGGAATTAATAAATACCTATAAATTTATAGAAACTGTACAATTCCGCTTTTATAATTTATAATACCTGTCTACTCCAAACAAGTCATACCCGGAAAACATTGTCATAAATAGCTAAAAACGTGTTTTTGCTCAAAACACGTTAAGTATTAACGATCTTGGGCATCCAAAACAATTTACTTCATTTGTACGTAGTGACAAACAAGGTGACAGAAAATCGGTGGATCACAGGTTTGAAGGAAAACATGAAGTGTGGCCGGATCGCAGGCGCCGTTAGAGGCTCAATTGTTCGCCGTGGGAGCTTGTCAGCTTAAAGGGTCAAGGACTAGTCTCATTTCCCACACATTCATGACATTTGCCAGTGTACGTCTTTGATTGGAAGGTTTTGCAATAAGAAACCTTTAAAGTGTATGCATAAATGACCGGGCCTTACTATGATCGTGCCAAGATCGTACTATAAAGCATGCAAGAAAGGCCTCCTAGATCGTCGCGTATCCAGCCGTACCATACACGTTTCTGTCAAAATTCAAAATTGGCAGGCACCTTTGCCGACGTGCGGAATTGATGCAATATTCACCAATTTATTTCGTTTATTTAGTTAGCTAAAATATTATTATGAATCTAAAACTTTGAACCTAAAGTCACATGTAATTAAGGTGCGGACTTTAAGTCAGCACCTTAATTACATGTATTTTACAAACCAAACACAAACATTAGCGTATTAGTAGCTACCTACAGTGAGCATAAAAGAAAAAAATAAGTAGGTAAATGAAATTAAATACGCGTTAAGTATGCTCATATAATATGTACAAAGCTATTTCTAAAGCAATATTTGCATTAAGCAAAGCTCACTATAAGGGCTCCCACACATAACTGCGATGCGATGCGGCGAGAAACAAATGAATTTTCGATACAAGTTCCTGCAACTTTGTATCGAAAATTCATTTGTTTCTCGCCGCATCGCATCGCATCGCAGTTATGTGTGGGAGCCCTATGTCGTTACATAATCGGTTGCCTACATAAATGTGTACAATGAATTATTATTATATTAAGGTGTATTCAATATTATCATCAATAACTTTAACAATAAATTATATGCTATAGATGCTTAAATTGAATTGTTTGTAAAACTCGGTTAGTTTTCAAATGTCTTCAATTAAAAAAATCTATCTTATAAGTCTTATGTTTTAATTTTAATCCTTATACTTTCCCTTGAGGCAGGTAGAGAATTTAAACTTTTGCTATGTTAATTTATTAATACTAGGTATGCTATGTTAATTATATATATATGTTCGGTACCTGATCAGTTGATAAAGCACCGTCAAACAAAGTCAATCCTAAGATGGCTAACCGTTTATTGGCGGAGGGCACGTAAACAGTTTGCCTCGGTTAACTAGGCAGCGATTAAGCCAAGTTAAAGGCCTAAAGGCTGCTTGATCAACCACCATTATTATAATCATACTCTACACGAGGTAGAGACGCCAATGTACGCAGTTTATACCTGTATCACTTTCAATCGAAAAAGAAACTAATACTGTTGTTAGAGGTGGTGTAGGGTTGGCCAATAACATACAATAAAAAAGCGCTGTGTTTCAGCGATGAGTAAAATAGCCAGAACATTATTAAGCACTCGCTGAGCTAGCGTCTATGGTCGTTCATCCATAGCGCATAGTCAGCCGTATCACGATACAAAGTCCTTAATATCATGCCTGCTAACCGATGGGTCGTGGGTTCGATTCCCGCCAAGTGTCTGGCTGTTGTTTATCTATTTAAGTATGTATTTACAAAAAAAAAAAGTATATAAGTATTAGTATCAGTTGTCTGGTTTCCATAGTACAGGCTCTGCCTAGTTTGGGATCGGATAACCGTGTGTGGATTGTCCCAAGATATTATTATTATTATTATCATGTAGTTAATGACTCGTGGGGTGTCCGAGTAAGAATAGCACCCGCACCCATCTCTTCCCGTTGGGTGTATCGTAAGAGGTGACTAAGGGAAATCAAGAAGACGGGCAGCAGCGTCTTCTGTTTGAGATCCATCTCATCATTTATACTGCGATCCCCAAAACGCAAGTTCCATCCAGGGTCCGGATGGAATCGCGAATAATCGCGATCACTAGCTTATATTGAAAAATATGAATAAGTGTATTATATACAATAGGTTAGTAAAATATTACAAACCCTCATTAGGTGATTAACTATGGTAACTATAGTTGTATGGTTGTCGGTTATCACATGCCGATTGGTAGATGTGTGCAAACAACACGCAAAGGTGACCGCGGGCCGGTGCTGCAATGTTTGCTATGCCACATAGTTATATCACGGAAGACGTTACGCAGACCGTGAACAATTTATAAACTAACCACCGTTTACTTGGAAGTTGTTCACAAATATCGAGAAAAAAATCGTTTTAATTGACAACCAACAACCGCGATAAGTACCACTAGCCTGATTATTAAAGTCTTAATTATACTAGCTGTACCACCAAACTCCATCCACGTAATTTTCCATTCAACTGCATTAAAATCCGTTGCGGAGTTTAAAAGATCTAAGCGTACAAACAGCGGTAGCGACATTATTTTATACTATGTAATAAAGATATAAATGACGATGCCTCATTTATAAAATACTATATATAGAGTATCGCTTGTCGGCAAATGTAGTATTTTGATGCCCAATCATACCACAGACTAGGCGAAGTGACGACCTTCGCAAAGTCGTTGACAGAATATAAACGAAACATACATAGATACATACATACATACATTGCAAGTTAAATAAAAGCTTTTAAAATGCCAAGAATCGAGTACCGCGCACTTACTGCCAGTCCCAATATCCTATCGATCCCTTAATATAAGTTAAAATCATCGATAAAACCCTGACAGATTGTCATTTGAACAACCAACAGTAAGCTGCTAATATTTTATTATTGAAACGGAAATATGTCATTACAGCTATAGAAAGTAACTATTTTAACTTATAGTAAGGGATCGATAGTATATTGCGACCGGCAGTTTGTCTAAGACCAGCTAGGGACCAGGTATACATATGTGGATAATAAAGATGTAGATCCTTCTATAATTTTATTTTCTTTGTAACATTCATCAATGTTTGGTTACAGCGAGTAAGATTGTTTCGACAGTCACCTAGTAATGAACACCACCGACACTGATACTCTGTGCTATATATATATATCAATGATTTGGCTAATCTCAAGTATGAATGTGTGTATCTGTGTATACAGAATTTATATACGTTTTGTGACAGGAATTATGCGGACGATTTGAGAACATAAAACGAGGATGGACGCTTAACATTGCGCTATAGTCCAATAATATGTTTTTCTTTAATAAATCCGATTTGTCTTGACTAGTTCAAGCTAGATAGATATACCTACTATAATTGTACAACCATCTGAGATAAATATTCACAAAACAAGAAATAACAACAATATTGTAAATGTACAATTGGTTTAATGCCTTAAATCTACTGTCTATAGGACCATCGTTGCTTAGTTTAAGACTACTAGATTTTCCTGTTTCTGAGGATAAAAAGAACTTAAAAAACTTTCAAGCAACTTTCAACTGCATGCTCATGTTTGTTACGTGTGATTTAACAAGTTTGGCATAGTTTTTAATTTTACGATTCGTAAGAACTTTTGTAATATAACAATTATTTTGAATAACTTAAATACTGTGTATATTTTACTAAAAATTTCGTCCAACAAGTGCCAATTTATTTTTATTACTGATTAACTTCATCGTGTCTATGTTTACAAAACTCGTTACTTTATTTTCTTGTAACTGTACTTTTTTATACAATTTAATCGTTTAATAATGTTAGATTTTTGACTAGTTATTACTAATGTTGTCAAACAAGTTATATTTAGAAATTTCTTTATCGTGTTTATATTACATATTTTAGTTTATATTGTTTCAGTTATGCTTTTGAGCCTTGCGATGTAAAAAGACTTAAGTAACTTAAAATTATTATTTTTTTAGTATACGTAATAAATAAAGATACAAAAATAAATTCTCAAAATAATAGTACCCGAGATTAATGTTAAAAAATCACAAAGTATCGGGCCGCGCCCTCCGCGTCATCTCGCCTCGAACCCTAAAGAATTTGTGAGATGTCACATATAAAATTAACTGTGACTCAGAGAAACCCGGATCTGATTAATAATAATTTCTCTGCGGACGCTCGGCTTACATAACCAACTGGTTCTCGTAAAGCATTAGTTAAGTAATATTTGTAATTTAACATCGTCACATGAGTCGTCAATTATAGTAATTGACGACTCAGCATGCTTTCGAACTTCATTGTATATAATGTAGATCATTTTTACTGGCACGGAATAGCAGTAAGCGTTGCAGCTAACCACATTGCAAAACGACTCATATGGTTATTTATTAGAAAGTACCTATTGGGTATTTATATATTTACGTCGTGTCGTGTTCAGGGTTACGAAAATACTCAAATATTATTGAGAAAGGCCTGTCCAAAATATTTTTTTAATGGCGCAAGACGTCGTTCAACATTTACTAAATACGCATTGTGCGTTGCACGCTCAGACCAAAATTCTTTAAGTCTGAGGTCGCACATTGCACCGCCATGCGTCAGAACAGTAGCCGACTCGCTGTTATTACTGTCGACATTACAATAAGGAAAATAAAGTAAGAAGTTATTGTAATAAATAGCTTTGAGCGGACTACAATTTCGATCAAAATAAAAAAAATACAACAGAAGGTATTTATGAACTGAATTGATAAACTGCATTCGTATTTCAAGTGCATGAGACCGAATAGGAAACTTCCTAAACGTGGCACGTGTGTGGAGAGGAGGTGAGGGGGGCACGGGTGGTGAGGTTCTGATTGGCGACAATATCTGCAGTCCTGGGACAAGGTCTGGCCTGCCCGTCGTGCGCAGCCCCGAGGTCGCTGGTGAATGTACGGGGGCAAATGTGTGCGCGTAACCAATTGCCTATTCATTGGTCATTCTTGCTCTTTCATTTGACGCAGGACCGAAAGAGATGGAAGTCGAACGACATTACCAGCTTTTCAGTTGATACTATAAACGTGGCCATTCTGCCGATAATTGTATTACCGGATTCAGTCTCATCTTTGTTAATAACCTACATACGTTAAGGTTCTTCAATATATTGAAGACAAGTTTATAATAAACTTGATTGATCAATAAATAAAGGTAAACTAAGTGTAAAGTGGTGAAATTGAAAATATAGCATAACTTTACATAGAAAATTATGGAAAATTATTAAGTATGTAATTTTAATTCACGCTGTTGTAGCGAATCAAACAGAAAAAAATGTTTTACTTACAAGAAGGTACTGGTCAAACTTTCTAATATCATGAGGACATCGATCCACTATATTGACATTAGGGAACGTCATATTCAAGGCAGTTAGTTTAGTTCTAAGTATGAACTCGAGATTACTAACATTATATATTGTAGTAGTAACTATTACCCAACCATCGTTTGTGGTCACTGGCTAGTAAAGAGTTCGAATTCATATTCAAACTTAACTGACACAACTGAATAAAATATCATCAGCAGTCGAATTGCTGAACAAAGGCTTCTTCCTTAGAAGCAATGGCCTGCCATAATCCCCACGCTATGCACGCGTCTTTGGGATCATTGGATTGGGAATTAAATATAATTAAAATTACAGAAGCGAGCAGAGTAGACACGCAGCCGCGAGGCTCACGTTTTCATTTCCCCCCATAAAGAATTATCTAATTATTACTAAAAGCCCTTTAAAATATTACTTATCAGATCCCCGATCGAAGTACTTTATGTGTTACTGTCTAAGAAATGTGCTCGTGTTACTACCTTGTTCTGTGTGATTGTCTGAATAAAAATCTTTCTACTTCTTCTTCGATCCTGCTATATATGGTTGATGATGGTCACAACGGATGGTTAGCTAATAGCGGCTACAGTAATTTTAGCCAACTTTATTTCAGTACAGGTTTTCGAGATAGACATATTTTCAGAATTTATCAATTAACATCGTACTTATTTGTGCATAGAATAAAAATACTTGGGCTATTAAACAGTTTGTTGAGTCACCATGTTAGCGGTTATTAAGGACATGTAAAGGTTAACTGGATACAAGCCATACAATGTTGTGTTTTCTTGATTTCGACAACAGTGTCATCCTTATTATGTGACTGTAAAGGCAAGGTTTCTATTATTATATAAAACGGTACTTAGGGTCAACAACCCTAGTTAAACAAGGATTGCGATCACGTAAAAATTAACACGTAAAGCGTGCTTTGAACGATAAGTTCAGCTTGACGCTTGCCAGCACGGGCGGCGGCGCGTGCTTTCGCAGTAGATTAACAATGATAAATCACACTTGATCAAGACAATGAACGCAGTACGTGATCACCCTTTTGAAGGCAATGGAACATACCAGATCAAGAGAACTTAGGTCTTGCACTGAAAACTGGCCTCTAGATCTGCATTTTTGCGGGTCAGACGGAATAAATGAATGCTGATAGCAGTTGCTTATTGACTTCCCAATGCACAAATTCAAGAAGTGTGTTTAGCACGCACTTTTATATAATAACGGGTGTAAGGGACATCGTACCGAAAAAAAAATTACAAGACGTCAAATAATGTCCGTTACAATAAATATTACAGAAACCATTTATATGGAAAATGACAAATCACTGACTTATTAATTTTCGAGCATGTAATGAATATATGCGGAATAATATTTATTTCTCAAATAACATTGCTAATTTTCTAAAATAATAATTTACTGTACTGTTTTAGTGCATAAAGAATAAATAAATAAATAATTTTTCCACAAATCAGTAGTTTATTGTTTTTAAATTAAATTATGCCTTATTATTTTACCAATAATGATATTCTACTAATTTTATTTAAAAAAAGTGGAATTTTTTTTTGGAAATTCATGAAAAAGGCGATGAAAAATTTCAACACTAGAGTGTTCAGAATCATATACTGGATCTCTGGTATCGGTTTTCGGTACGATGTCCCTTACACCCCGTATCTTGTGACTGTATACTAAATGTAGGGTAAAACTGGGATAGTTGCCACACTTTTTGAAATTACTTTATATCTCTCAGTGAAAAAAGCAAAATTCTTTATTTGTAATACTTTGATTTATTATCTTCAAACTTATGAAAGGAAAAACCATCATCTTTGATATTTCCAGAGTATTAGCGATTTTTGCGGACCTCTAAATTTTGGGGCATCTATCCCATATAGGGGATAATTGCCTAATCTATGTAAATTACGTATAGGATAGATGCCCCACTGAAAAAGAGGCCATCTATCCCGCAAAAACTTTGATTGCACCTTGCCTTTCCATGCAATCGCACAGAGACATGCAACACGGTCAACTTAGTGGTAGTTGTAGAGTCTTTCGAAAGATAAATTTAATAAAATAACAAGTGATTCATCCGGCAAACTAGAGAAATTACAATCGAGGCAACTATACCCCTGGGGCAACCATCCCACTTTTACCCTATATAACATATTACTAGTTACCGTTTTTTGGTTCAATATAGTAGTAATAAGCCGATCAAGACATTCATATAATAAGATAAATGATTAAGGAAGATATCTAAGTAAGGTGTGTCAATCTGGTGATCGCAGCACCGCGCCGATGAGCGCGTATAGCTAAGTAAGTAAGTTCTGACAACTTAAACTCAGTTTCAATTCAAAGAGTAATATATACCGGGTAAAACAGTATGTTGCCGTTACTATCTGACTGAAAGGCCTCTTGTCCAAATTACCAACTAAAAAGAGTGTGATTACGCTGTTGTAAATAATTTATGAATAATACAACCGAGTCAATTATTTTGGTGAGTAAATAAATGCGCAAACGGAGCACTTCCTCATCTTCTTTTAGGGTCCATGATAACATTTTAATTTGATTAGATTTACTGATGATCTAAAATTAATTTATGTTCAAGAACGGTTTCGTTTCGAATCATAATCATAAAATTCTCACTCGAAACGCACCCAGCTGACCTAAGTGAAATAAAAATGATTAGTATGTGTACATACATATTTATCATACGTAAATGTCACATAATGTAAGACTTTTGGCAATATAAATGTTACTAGGTCGTTGTTAGAGTTAATTCATACTGAATCATATATAATATTAAAATAGCCACGACCTGTAGCTTTAACCAAAACAAAAACAAAAATATTTACTTAATGATGAAGATGATACTAGTTTTTTAGCTGTAGATAATTGTTGACTGAAGACGATTGATTATAAGAAGACTTTTGCAATAATATATGTTAGCAGTTAAAATAATAATAGCTGTTAGCTGTTTAAATAATGTTTATTTGTTGACTGCTAAAGGATAAATTATAAATAAATGAAGCCGAATTTCTTTTATGTGAAATATTTACTATCTTAACTAAAATATACACTGATAAAAGCTCAATCAGAATTTTACCGATTTGAGAATTTTGAAATGCGATACTTGTACTGGTATCATAAAAAATGGACTTTAAATTTTTGTACGACTATTAGACATCAACGCATTATTTTATAAAATTTTCTTTATATATGGTAATATTTCTTAATATAAATAGATGAAATTGTACTTTATAAGCAACTTATTTATGATAAAATTATAACTTTCACCTGATGGTAAGCGACACGCCCAGCCATGGTCGGCTGCAAGGCGATCGTTCGGCACCAGATACATTCATATACGTACCACCGGAAAACAGCAATGTTTACAAATTACTGCTTGGCGTCAAAATATCTACCACTGTGGCGGTACCTACCTGACTAGTCTCTCGCACATGGGACCTTCCAGGTAGACCTTCCACCTAATAAAGTACAGTACTTTACAACGTAGATTATGAAAATAAAATTAGGTATTGAAATCGTAAAGGCTACTTGTAACAAAGAATATAATTTGACTAATTGCCTTCAATATCTAACTACTATTAGTCGCCTATAAAACAAGAATAATTATTTCAAATGTATGAATTATTGAATGAATTATATGAATATGAAAGTATAACAAAATTTTCCATAGGTAATTTTTTTTAAATGATGAACTGGACGTAAACATCACAAAGATGTTTAGTGTTGAAAAGCTGGCGAAGACGCTGCGATGCGATATCTTGATATCATGGCACAACACACTCGTGGTTCCGTATGAGAAGCACGCACAGGTGTCCACAGGCGACATGGAAATATTACCCTCACACATCGCACGAATATGTAATACCGTACAAGGCTGAGTCATGCGACATCCTTTTCCAGAATTTATAAGAAGCGATAGTACTGTCGCATTTGAGACTAGCCGTATACTTGTGTTTCATATGTTAACTTGACATCAATCTGGCAGGCATCGATAGCAATATTTGGGCATATTTTTTACTAGTATTATCGCATCATCTGTTCGCACCCTCTAGTTCTACCTCACGCTTGATGGAAGATTGCAGTAAAAACCGAACAAAAACCAGTGGTCTTCATTCCCTAATGAAGCAGAAATGAGGGCGCTACAACCTCATGTCAAGGTCCACGTTATTACTTGCCAAATGCCTAGGTATGCTTCCCAAGCAGAAAATCAACTTTTACCACAATGCTGGTCCATAAAACATGTTTCGTAAACAGGAATCACTCATGCGTAGGTACTGTGGCCAGCGCCGCACCCTTTTTATTTTACAATCAAGCAAAAAATATTGAATATTCTGAATGTAAATTGTCTTTAAATAACCTGGCCAAACAAGTCTTCTTCGTTTCCTTGTCCCGACGACTTTTAATATGTATACACAACGAAAAAGGTTTTAATTTACTAAAAACTTCGCGCCGGTTCGACAGCTGTCTGCAGCTTTGTTCCAAGCGTGAACAAAATAAATTTTGTTAACTATTACATTCACATCTACATCATATGGACTGATAATAAGTACCTGGCGATATAATTGTACTGGGCATTACATCTGTCTTGGATGTATTTCGCAAGTCTATGCGGATAATGGACATAGAAAGAGCCAAGGTCAACAAATCCATTCGCGGGTTGTTCCCAAAGTACTCCATTCTTTTGTTCTAAAAAGATAAGAATTTCATACATTCATTCTCAAAGTAATCCAAAGAATTTTAATATTATTTATTAAAGTTAAAATATATTGCATTTATGTTTCATTCTACTCCACGAGTTTCCGAAATCATTCCCGAAGTGCTCCACGACAAAACCATTGAAATATTATTATAGGAATAACGTTTTATTTAACACAATAGATTGTTGCAGTGGTACAGTCAGCTAGAGTATCTTTTGTAAGAGTATACATATACTTGAAAATTAAAAAATAACGCCATCGGGAAACGAACTCTTAAAGAGTAATTTATCTACTAGGAAAAGAGCAGGCGGGTTTTGAACGGCTGAACAGATTTTGATTAGAACTATCTCGACTAAACCAGCTTTCAAATTCGTCCAAATGGATGGATTAAATTTTAATTATGAATAAGAAGCATGCCGTTGATACTGGTGGCGCAGGCCCGAGCGGAGGAGTTCCGGAGTTTTATTTTGTGGATGGACAGTGAGAGAAAAATATTTCCCAATACCACAGTCAAAGGATGCAATTTCCATTTTAAAAAGGCTAAGTATACCGAAGAAGAGTTGCGAGGTTGGAATTGAAAACACACTAGAAATCCGGCATGTAGCTAAATGTGGTGCTTTAGCGTACCTTCCTATCGAATATGTTGAAGATGGCTGGTTAATAATAATGGAAGAAGCTCCCGACAGTGAAAATATAATACAATTTAATAATTACTTTGTTTGCACTTGGTTAGATAGCGAGTCTTTTTCATTAAACTTATGGAACTGTGAAGGACAACGTCATAGAAAAACTAGTTTAGTTGAATCGTGGCATAAACGTTTAAATAATTTAACTTAGTAACAACTTAGTTATTTTTTTTGAAAACTATAAAAGAGGAAGCTCTATACTTTGAACGATATCGTTGTACACCTGCCGTAAACAGAAGCCGGCAGTCAATAAATAGGGATCTGAAACTAGCGTTAATTGTTAAACGGCTTAGGGAAAAAACATTAACCTTATCATATGCAATAGTTCAAATAAGTAAATTATTTAATTTTAATGTTAATGTTTAAAAATATCAATCACACCTAATATTAAGATGATTATTAATTGTTGATTATTGCATGTATTTTAATTAGTAACTTTTGAATTCTTGATTTAGTAGTTTATCTGTTGTTGATTATACTCATTTTATTTTATTATTTTGTAGTTAAGAAATAGACTGATTTTATACAATTGTTAAAGTTGTTTGTGTCTGCTGATTTTTTCAATCATCTCATATAAGTTTTTTTTAGTTATATTTTAATTTTTTTTTGTAATCCTGAGACTGATTTCTAATGAGTATTTTTCAAATTATAATATTATAAACCAGTCACTGCATATTATTTAACTTTTCCTCATTGTGTAACATATTTCATTGATATGTTATTGAACCTGACTGTACTATAGCTACTGTCTGTAGAAGGATGCAAAAATAAAACAATATTTTAAAATTCATAATTGCAGTAATAAAACAGTGGAGCAGTTTGGGAATGAATATACGGCTTATTCAAGTTTACGAAAAAACAGCATGGATTACTTTGAGAATATATTTATTAATATATTTTTAAATATTTTTTGCCGTGGAGTACTTTGGGAACATTTCTTGGATTACTTTGGGAACAACCCCATTCGCGTGCCCCCAGTTCGTGTTATTTGTAAATACTGGGGAACACCCACAGGCTTAGAGAAGTTGCTGTATGTGCAAAAGTCAGCGGGAGGTGGCAATTTAATCTTGTAGTAAGCACAGTGTAGAATATTTTTATCAGGCCCAGCTGACTATGGCCAGATTGCGCGGTAGGTGTGCATCAGGGACCCACGGGATGACAACGGGTGCATAACTACTATTCAAACTATGTTTTATTCATCTGTTATCTCACTTCGCATTCCTCAAAAGGTTATCGGCAGGAAAGTGAAACTGGTTGTAACCGATGGCGTGACGCTTACAAAACACGAAGACGTACCTACTTATATACGCATCAATAGCATATCCAATGATATTGCCGCTTGCCGCTACCTCGCGGCTCGCTCGGTCCCGGACCCGCTTAATGCCATACTTACACTGTTGCAATAAAGTCAATCCAATGTCAGTTTATTATGACACCTTTTAGCTTTTTCGCGACAGATGATGAGCGAATCTCTGACGAAACGCAGTGATATAATGCGTGTAGAATGATTGCGCAAGCCTCCTACGGCTTAAGTCAAATCCTTACGCTAAAATTAAATTCGATTTCGCTTGGATACATCACCGTTCACTCCAGCCGGCCACCGTGATATGCATAATGTATTTTATTACTACAAAATATCACAGTTATTTACATTCTTGCCGCATCAAAAATCATCAGAGAACACGAAGTGTGTGTTAATAAAATGTTAAGCAACTACCAGTGGAACCAGCTAAATAAAGAACGAGGTATTCACATTAAAATGTCACATACCTGAATATTGCTAATAGTATAATGATTGTGGTACTTTACAAATGGCACGAGTGTTTTAAAAGCGCTATCCATTCGTCGGACGACTGACGCGATGACGCGACTCGACGTTGCGGTGACAGCGGAGACGTGTGATGTGAAATAGGTACTTATGTACTTAGGCTCACGGAAGCAGTCGTCACATCGTTTAGCTTGCTTTATTTGAAAAAGCATAATTAAAAAGCGACACATATTAGTCCCTGGAGCAGTTATATAGCAAGAGCCGACAATTATTGTTTACTTCACCGATTGGTCGCTTCCCTAGCGTTACATCCGCTTTTATGAATATAACCAGTTGTCGAAGCAGAATGATGGCAGCCAGTCACGCATGCAAGTAAATACACAATTACTATAGACTCTCCTGAGTGTTAAGTGAAAGTGAAAAGGGCAGTATTACTTAGCACATTATTTATACAAATTATTAACATTTATAACAACAAGTACAATACATAATTGCATTCAGCTGAAGCTTAAAGAGAGCACACAACGAGTTCAGAGTCACACAACGAGCCATGGAGAGAGCTAAGCTCTAAGTTTCTTTGCGCGACAGAATCCGAAATGTGGAGATTCGCCGAAGAACTAAGGTCACCGACATAGCTCTCAGAATCTGCAAGTTGAAGTGGCAATGGGCGGGCCACATCGCTCGAAGAACCGATAACCGTTGGGGAAGAAAGGTTCTCGAGTGGCGACCACGAACCGGAAGACGCAGCGTTGGCAGGCCTCCCACTAGGTGGACAGACGACATTGTGCGCGTCGCAGGTAACCGGTGGATGCAAATAGCCAGTTGTCGTTCATTCTGGCGTTCTAAGGGAGAGGCCTATGTTCAGCAGTGGACGTCTTCCGGCTGATGATGTGATGTGTGATGTGAAGCTTAAAGCTTTAAAAGAAATATACTTCATCGTCATTAGCAGCCGAACGATGTCCACTGCTGAAGAAAGACCTCCCCATTAGTATCCCTCCCGGATTGCCATAATCCCCACACATAGCAGGCATCTTGGGGTCCGCAGAATAGCTGGTTGGATTACCTAATCCAATAAAAAGACGCTACTGCCCGTCTTCTCATTTTTCCTTCGCCTCTTATGGACACCAACGGGAGGAGATGGGTGAGTGCTATTCTTACGTGAACACCCCACGGGTGATTATACTTAAATCGATATAAAATAAAATCTCATGTTATTAAAAAAACCTTGCGACTCTAGAAAACACCCTTTCGTGAGTAGAGATATATCTCTACTTATAAGTAATACTAAGTACAAATAGCTAAATCTCTAGCCATGCAAGCTTAGCTGGCATCTCATGTTGATGACCCTGCGCTATGGCCGTAATCGCTAAGCTATAATATAGCTCACGATCTGGCCGCATTGTTATAATGTCGATAACACTCCGTAACATTCCGATAGTTACAGATCGTAGCTACATTAACCGGAACAACTGACGTCGGTATTGCTGCACTATTGTTTTTTCAACGTTTTATATAACTTTAAAAGTACAAACTATTGGTCAGATAAATAGATTTACGTTTTTGTCAATATTATAATAAAACCGAAGAAATTAAATTGCTCAGGCCTATTTTAATTAGAAGAATGTAACATATTATTTCACTATACTCATGAAATTAAGTATACTAAAGGATGTTGAATACGTACACTTTGACTATCGCTCTTTTATTTCTACAAATGTAGTACAATAAAAAATGTAGGAAGCTATAAATTCTCTAAAAAAGATAGTGAAAAATAGCGCTACGGGTGATATTGTGAGTCCCACAAAGGGTCTCGCGCACATTTTGCGATGTAGTTAACTTAGTTAATTAGTTAGGGTGGTTTGGCTAAGAGTCAAACTATCATTTGCGCAGCAACTGAACCGCAATATATTGCGTCGTGTATGCCCACCATGCGTGTAATGCAGAATAAAGGAGTTATAAGGTTAATAAGGTTTACCTATTACTAAATGGCATCGTACTCGTAATAGGTAGTACATTAGTATGTAACTAATTTACTTATAGCTCCGAAGAAAAACAGTTTGTTCCAACTTCTCCATAATTAAAATAAAGTAATAAAAGTGAACGAATATAGTATTAGATGTAATAGCCCATGCGATGTGATAACCCAGAGTGCAGATTAACGGCGCCTTCGATTAGCTAAAGTACGGCGCGGCGCGGCTCGCGACCGCTCGACCGCGGGCCAGTTGCCCTTGACATATCGTCTTAGAAAGTGCAAAGCATCAAACTCGACCGCTCGGACTCCTCAGCATATTGTCCAAACTGGTTTTGAGGAGGTCGCAATTATATATACAGAAATATACGCTACGAAGCGAAGACTATCGCTGGTTACTTAGTATAATTTTCCTAGCAGTCTGTGATGACCTTATCTTTTGGAATTTTAAATACCATTAAATACGCGTGGTCTGATTTTAAAGAATAGTGAATCATTAAATTTTATTAATCATTATTTTTTTACCAGCAACCGGTTCATTCCCCCCAATAAATACCATATCGGTACAAACATATCAACTGTTCATTATTAAACAATTATGCAATGCGGATCGCCCAAATATACCTCATCATCATCATTATCAGCTAGAAGACGTCCACTGCTGAACATAGGCCTTAGAACGCCACAATGAACGATAATTGGCTATTTGCATCCACCGGTTACCTGCAACGCGATCAATGTTATCTGTCCACCTAGGGGGAGGCCTGCCTACGCTACGCCTTCCGTTTCGTGGTCCCACTCGAGAACCTTTCTTCCCCAACGGTTATCGGTTCTTCGAGCAATGTGGCCTGCCCAAATATACCTACACAACATCTGTCCTGTCAATGCCCTAAAACACTAGTTTTAATATTGAGTGTCTTTAGTACTAACTAAAGACACTCAATATTATCTTATTTCATACACTTCGGCAAGTTATACGTACGTATAATGCTTCCAAAATGTGATATTAAATTTGAATTTTGTAACACACCAATTTAGTTTGGTAAAGTATTTTATGTTAGAAACTGTACCTATTGATATTGATGGTGGAACTATACATCTCCACAACAGCACAAACCGTAATAATGACAGCTCTTGAGCAATCAGGTTTCGGGTCAAGTTGAAATGTTATGATAGAAAAACATCGTTATTTTGGTACGGCGTTTTTTACTGTAGTTATTTATAATGACGGTATTCATTCTTGAAACGGTATTGGCAACGTCAACGACGCGAATTACATTATTATCGAACTGAAATTAAGTGAGTCTGTTGCCCTAACTATTGGCATTATTATATAATCTTGCAAAACGTTGATTCTATCTTATCTGCGTATTGTCACGTCATCAATGCAAGCGGGACTTATAAGTGTCTTGTACAGTCCATTTTAGTACATTCAATTTCATAATAAACATAATAATTTAGTCCACAAATAAGAATTCATATATTTTCTTAGATTATATCAAATTCATCATGACAGCTAAATCCAATAAATATCACCGACCTGAATTTAAACAGTTTTAAAAAGGTCATGCACATTACTATATAATTATGTATGTATCCGTATTGTTATCAGGTTACTATGGTACGTGTTGTGACTAGTTTTGGATCATATGCCCGTAGGTATGTCGTCCTAGGACATAATTAATATCTTCTAAAGGACATATAAAAAAACACATTTTGCAACAATTACAACCGACGACGTCGGTAAGAAATTCCTTATAACGAATATCCAATGTCACTTCCCACGCAACACCGCTTACCATATTGTAATACATTACGTACGTATAGAGCTTTGCGACTGTAGCGACCGTAAGTAGTCTGTGCAACCGTCAAAGAAGGAACTTTATAGCCAACCGGATGCTAGCTCCAACCTTGAGAAAATTATCTCGTTAGTGTGCCTAGATGTTTTGGAAAGAAATCAGTAGTTAGAATATATAATAAATCTAATGATCTATACGACATAGTGTAATATAGCTGTGAGCATACATATATGTCAGTAATGAAAAAAAGAGAAACTGGTTAAAATACTTCTTATACCACTCACTTACTACTAAACAGATTTAAAAAAAAGATTTATTATATCAATTTGAATTATAGTGATATCAAAAGTACGATATTATGGGCCTATTATGGGCCAGCTTTAACTTCATTTTTGTTATTTAGTTTGTACGAGGGAATTGTTTAACGTTTCGTTCTCTACTTTCGGAAACCGTGTGATTTTATTTCATTTTTGTGAACGTACTTTAAGTTGATTTAGATCCGGATCGGGTGGGCGCAGAACGAATGTCGTGTGAAGATGTTGTTTTCATTTGGCTGAGAGGGAAAGTTGTCGGATGTAAGATCGCACGAGCGAAGTTCGACGTCACACGACGCCGCGACGTTATTACGTGTCGTTACGAGACACGCGCACACACGCTGCCTATTAGTAAAGTAAACATATGCCAAAATTAAATATTTGAGGAGTCATTTAAAAAATAACAGGTTTATTTTAATTTTGTAAAATATGAATTATTAATTAGATCTTTACTTGCCACATCGCTTGCATGTCATTCCCACTAATAGAGTTTATAAATATTTATAACGTGTTTTCTTAATGATTGAGAGAATTAATACGCGTTACTATGTAAGCCTAGATAATTATATGTAAACATTTAAACAATTTTGTAGTTTTCGTATCTTAATAATTACAAGATAGAATAAGGCAAATAAGTAGGTACATCATAAAGTGGGTACAATGTTTTTTCGCTTATTATTAAAGCACAGTCTATTATCAATGGATAGCTCGATTGTTTTAGTTACGTAACATAGCTCGCGTGCGACTAGTGTGCGATTGACTTTAGCAAGATTCACACAAAAAGCGAAAGTGAAGGTCAGCACGACTACAGTAGCGGCGAAGGGTGGACCGGCCGAGGTCCGAAGGAAGCTTCCTGCGTTCATTTACCACATTATCCTGGTTTAACGATGATCAATATTTATGATTTTCTTTAGTGTCATTTAGTTCATTCATTCTTTCAGTTCATTACGTCATTCATGATGTTATTCTTCTCATTTTCGTGTTAATATGAAATCTATGGAGTTAAAATAACTCCGTAGTTGAAAGTTTTGGTAGTCAGTCAGTAAGATATTCTAAGGCTAAGTAGGCGGACATTATTAGGATGTATTACGTACGACATTTGAGGAGGCGTGAAATTATTTACTCATTGGAGGAGGTTATGTATACGTATTCTTGATATTTGACGAAAAATATACAAAAGGAACATAAGATAATAAATTTAAAGTAAAAAACTTTTTAAAAAACAAGCTTTTATTTAAATGCGCTAAAAAGAATAAAATAAACGTTTCCTTTAAAACTTTTAATATCTATTTATAACGTCATTACACAATTTATCTACACTAATATTATAAAGAGGAAAACTTTGTTTGTTTGGTTGTAATGAATAGGCTCAAAAACTACTGGACCGTTTTTAAAAATTCTTTCACCATTCGAAAGCTACATTATCCACGAGTAACATAGGCTAAATTTTATTTTGGAAAAAAATAGGGTTCCGTAAGTTATTTGGGTTTTTTCGGACACAAGGTGTAAAAAATCAACCAGAAAAGTTACTTATTTTGCGTACGCTGCCTAAACTATAAAAGATAGAACCATAAAATGTTCTAATTAATTGTAGATCTTATAAATATCTACAAAAAAGTCCGCGGCACACTGTCTATGTCGAGGCCCAACAACCATTTTTTTTATTTAAAATCTTGAATTTTGTTTGGACTACATATAAACGCATTTATTTTACTCATGCTATTAATCCTTATCAAAATAAATTATTTCACCATTAAGTACAGTTTATGTAGATAATATTTGGTCTTTGAATGATTAAAATTGGACATTTGGTTTTGAAGTTATGGCGAAATTAAAATATTACGATTTCTGCTGCACGGCCCGTTGCAAAGTGAGCGTCACCAAGGCAGGGGTGCGCATGCGGGAGGGCAGTTTAGATCTATGAGTAAGGTACCCACCCGCGCGGCTCAGACGCGAGGTCGGCTCCCTCTCAATATTTTTTAGATTTCTTTCTTAAAACTACACCTACGCAAAAGTTCTTCTCAGAGCTAATCAACAGTTCTTTTCAGGGCTAACCAACAGATTTTTTCAGGGGTAACCAACAGTTCTTTTCAGGGCTAACCAACAGTTCTTTTCAGGGCTAAACAACAGTTCTTTTCAGGGCTAAACAACAGTTCTTATCGGCGCTAGAATATTACACGCTGTTAGCATTTTCTTAAACATTTGAAAATGCCTAAGAGAGCCAGGTCTCAACTTTCTAAACATAGTTCTCAAGCACGGGCAGCAAGAATACGTCGTATGGGAGAATCTTCACCTGAACGTTCACAACGCCTTGCTGAACAAAATCAGAGAAACTCTCAGGTACGCGCACGAGAGTCGAGTGTCGAACGTTCGCAACGCCTTGCACAACAAAATCTGAGAACCTCTGAGTTACGTGCACGAGAGTCGGGTGAACCGATATGTATGAAATTTTGCGGGTAGGTCTGATAATTGGTTATAAAGTATATTTTATGCCGCTGATACGTAGTAGAAGTATATAGAACGAGAGGAGGGTGCAAGAGAGGGAAAGGGGAGGGTGATGGAGTGAGTGATCGGAGGAGTTAGGTGGAGCAAGGGGGGGAGAGTGAGAGGGAGCAAGTTGGGAGAAGAGAGAGGAGGGAGAGGGTTCAGAGAGGACAACGGGCAGAGGAAGAGGGGAAGTGTGACGAGGACCGAAGCGGGAGGGGAGAGAAATAGCATAGAATTAGATTTTTATTATAAGAGAGAGAGATGGAGAGAGATAAATCAAGTGAGTAGGGAGAAAAGGGGAGCAAAATGTAATTAAAGCGCGGGCGGAGCTGCGCGGGTCAGCTAGTATGATATAAAAGCTTGTCGCGAGATTATAGTACCTACTCGTACTTACATGGTTTGCAAATTTTAAAACTTAAAGTCAATAAAATCTAATTATTAATTTTCTTGTTTATATTCTTATAGGTAAATCTCGCGACAAGCTTTTATATCATATAAATTGTGTAATGACGTTATAAATAGATATTAAAAGTTTTAAAGGAAAAGTTTATTTTATTCTTTTTAGCGCATTTAAATAAAAGCTTGTTTTTTAAAAAGTTTTTTACTTTAAATTTATTTTTAACTTTTTAGTTTTTGCTGGATAGGTTTAAAATCAAATCATCTTTATTTGCTGACAATAGGTATGCATGAATTAACATGGGTGTTTATATTATTTTGATTATGTCCTCTATGGTCTACCTTATTAGGTATGCAAAAATTGGTTTATATAAATCTACAATTTACTATACTAATAAACAATTAACTAAGTATTGGAAATTATTGAATAATTGCAATAATAGTATTGACGACGACCAAACTCGATAGGTTTACTAGTGGCTGTTCCAGGGTTCCGTCCCGTCACTCACCCACTTACCAAGTCTATTATCAATTCCGCTTATATAGGCAAAGTGAATAGAAGCTCCTTAAAGTAAATCAAATGTGCCCAAACTCGATGGGTTTACTAGTAGCCATTCCATGGCTCTATTACTCTTACGAACCGTCTCGAGCGCAGGTATGATGACTTCCAGCCTCCCGAACAAGCCAGGTTCCGAAAAGGCTTTAGTATCGTAGACCACATTAATACGCTCCGCCAGATTATACAGAAGACCGAGGAGTATAATCGGCCATTATGTCTAGCGTTTGTGGACTACGAGGAACCCTTCGATACAATCGAGACCTGGACAGTATTGCAGTCCTTCCAGCGGTGCCGCATTGACTATAGGTTGAAGTTTGTACGTGTGTTCGTACAGCAACGCCACCATGTCGATCCGACTACAGGACGAGAGTACGAAACTAATCCCATTGCTGCGAGGTGTGAGACAGGGAGACGACATTTCTCCGAAACTGTTCACAAACGCATTGGAGGACGTTTTCAAGCTCTTGGACTGGTACGGATTCGGCATCAACATCAATGGCGAATACATCACTCATCTTCGTTTTGCCGATGATATAGTCTCTATGGCAAAGTCGCTGGAGGACCTCGTCCTCAGTACGATGCTCAGCGACCTCAGTAGCGTTTCCCAACAGGTGGGTCTTAAAATGAACATGGACAAGACGAAGATCATGTCTAATGTCCATGTTACACCCGTACCGGTAGTTGTTGGCGGGCCTGTTGGTCTAGTGGTTAGACACCCTACCTGCTAACGGATAGATCGTGGGTTCGATTCCCACCAAGTGTCTGGGTTTTTATCTATAAGTATGTATTTACAAAAAAAAAGTATATATGTATTAGTATCAGTTGTCTGGTTTCCATAGTACAGGCTCTGCCTAGTTTGGGATCAGATGACCGTGTGTGGATTGTCCCAGAATTGAACCTACACTCGAAGTTGTTAACCACTACGACAAACTATCCAGTTAGGTCGGCCCAACTTCGACAAAGAGGTTGCCCGAATAATCCAACTCGGATGGGCAGCGTTCGAGAAACTACGCGATATCTTCTCGTCCGAAATACCGCAGTGCCTGAAGACGAAGGTTTTTAACCAATTTGTATTTCCAGTGATGACATATGGTACTGAGACGTGGTCTCTAACGGCTGGCCTTTTAGAAAAGTTCAGAGTCACGGAGAGAGCTATATTCGGCGTTTCTTTGCGCGACAGAATCCGAAATGTGCAGATTCGCCGAAGAACTAAGGTTACCGACATATCTCTCAGAATCTGCAAGTTAAAGTGGCAATGGGCAGGCCACATCGCTCGAAGAACCGATAACCATTGGGGAAGAAAGGTTCTCGAGTGGCGACCACGAATCGGAAGACGCAGCGTAGGCAGGCCCTCCCACTAGGTGGACAGACGACATTGTGCGCGTCGCAGGTAACCATTGGATGCAAATAGCCAATTGTCTACTAGTAACCATTCCAGGGTCCCGTCACCTATCTTCCAATTCCATCATCAGGTCCTTATTATTAGGCAAAGTGAACAGAACTCTTTAAGACGAATCAAATGAGCCTAAACTCGATGTGTTTACTTATAACGATTCCAGGGTTCCGACACCTACCTTCCAATTCCTTCATCACGATCATCATAATGAGGACATTATTAAGAAAAATGAACATAACTCTTTAAAACGAATCAAATGAGGCAAAACTCTGTGTGTTTACCAGTAACCATTCCAGGGTTCCATCACCAACCTTCCAATTCTATGATCAGGTCCTCATTATTACAAAAAGTGAATAGAACACTTTAAGACGAATTAAATGAGCTTAAACTCGATGTTTTTACAAGTAACCATTCCAGGGTTCCGTCACCTACCTTCCAATTCCATCATCAGGTCCTCATTATTAGGCAAAGTGATTTACTAGGTGGTAGGTTCCTTGTCTTGTAAGGAACCGTCCAGGCAGGTACCACCGCAGTGTCAGATATTCTGCCGCCAAGCAGCAGTGTGTAAGCATTGCTGTGTTCCGGCGTGAAGGGAACTGTAGCTGGTGAAATTACCGGACACAAAGATTTAACATCTAATGTCTTAAGGGTCGGCAACGCGCTAGTGATTCTTCAGGTATTGCCAACAGTCTATACAGTCTATAAGCTACGGTGGTTGCTTACCATCAGGCGGGCCGTACGCTTGCTTGCCACCTTGGTAGTATAAAAAAATAGCAACTATAAAATATACAAAACCAAACAAGCACTACTTAGTCTAGCACTATTTCACTCCCACAAAAAAGAATATAAGTCAAATCCTTGGAGCCGTTTATGCTGCGAACTAGTAGCATAGCTGCCCTTCGTGCAGTCGGGAAAATATCGTGTATCTTAAATCCTAATTTCAAATCAATTATCGTGGGTTTTAAAATAATTATTTCATTCGGTTTACAGCGCTGTGTTACTGCGGTACAATTTTTTTTTTTTTATCACGGCGCACGACAGCGTTAACAGGATATTACGTTTACACAATATGACCGTTACCGGAGAAAACTTGCACCAAGTTTGTAGGTAGTGGACTTAGGACGGATGTCCTCGCACGCCTACTGTCAACTAATCTATGACAAAAGCTACTAACTGTTTATTATGCAAATTCAAACACATTATTCTAACACTTCCGAGCGGTACAGTAGGTATAAACTAAGCATATTAGGTACATGTATTAAAATTGTCAAAGTGTAAGTTAAGTGTAAGATTAGTCGTAGTACTAGTATTTTTCTTTTATTAAAAGTGAGCCAACAAGACTGAGCAAATTAGATTGAGCAATCTAATTTGACAATGGGAATATGCGCATAGACAATGGATCGACACGAACACGGCGCAGGGTGCCGTGTAACGTGTGTAACAGTAATGAAATTTTGACAGCATGCATGATGAAAGCCTTGCTGCCTTGCAATCAACTAGCTGGTACAATAATTACGAACATGTATGTAGAATTCTTGCAGCTGTTTGCAATTTGTAGCTACTTAATCCCTTTACAACATTAAATTTACCTACCAGGTACGTATTTAAAATACGCAATGTATAAATATGATGATATATGTGTCTAAATGTTCAGAATAAATAGCGACCGGAATAAATATTCTTTTTATATAAAATGTTAATGTTTTTGTCCGACTCTTCACATAATGAAGTCTATGTTTTCTAGTGTAAGTAGGTATGATTATTTCCTTGAATCGACCTATAGGCTAAACGGCTTAATGGATTTTGACTATCGTTAGGATTATCTTAGTTGTACGAGTGACACGGACAATATAATTTTTCAAAAAAATAATTAGTGTGTCCGTCCGTCGCCATTATATATTTTTACTAGCTGACCCGCGCAGCTCCGCTCGCGCTCTTTCACTTGTGAATCTAAACCATTCTCGAATCCCCTTGAACACACACAAACAATTTCATCAACATCGGTCCAGCCGTTTAGGAGGAGTTCAGTGACATACACACGTACAGTAGAATTATATATATATATAAAGATAGTAATTTTGCGTATGGCATTAAAGGTCAACAAGACAAGTTGAAATTTAATTTACATATTTAGGTACCCGTGGGGTGCCGGGTTAGAATAGCATCCCCCCATCTCCTCTTATTGGCTGTCGTAAGAGGCGACTAAGCGAGAACAGAAAGTCGGACCGCAGCGTCTTTCTTTTGGATTTATCTTCCCCAAGCCGCCTGCCAAGCGTGGGGATTATGGCAACCCCTCCCTTCTAAGAGGGAGCCCTTTGATCTGCAGTGGACGTCTATCGGCTGCTATACATAATAATAATAAATACATAATAATGTTGTTAGAGTTCATTTGTTCACAGTCGAGCTTTTAGTTCTATTATAATTTAGGCTCATTTGGTAGGTATATGTACATATACATGTATTTTGTTTATACAAATACGATATTAAACACGAGTTTGTGCTACACTCTTATGTCATTTACACGTAGTTTGAGCTGAACCGCTACTGGTTTGCTTCAGCTACTCCCAGTCCACTCATCCACTAGCTACAATTTGGTCCTTATAGGTACTCGTACATCACAAGAGACCTAACCAGCTGCAACTTCACATTGTTTTTTTGTTTTAAAATATATATGCACATAATATATGATACACATGCACCTACCGAAAGAAAGGTGAAAACCTACGTCAGTAGGTACGAAGTTTAAATCGAACAAACATATAAACACTGATACAGACTTTGGAGTAAACTATTTACTTATATCAATTAGTTTTAATATCGAATGTCTACAAGAGCCTCTATACTAAACTATATAATGTTATTAACCAATGTACTTACCTAAAATTACGATCGAGATTACGTAGCAGCTGTTTCTGAGTCATTCATTTCATTCTATCAATCAGCTATCAGGATGAAGAAATATGCACATTTGCAATACAATCACTTCTAGGAATTAGTCACTACCTTAAAATTTGTAGGTCTAGGTCAAGTTGTGGGTATATCAAACCTAGCCAGAGATGAGTCAATACAAAAGTTTGTACATTCTCATTGTAATCCTACACGAAACGGAGTTAGATAGAAATTGACAAGTCAAAATGTAAAACCTATGTCTTCAGAAATTAATTCTTAAGTAGTAAATTAAGAAACTAAGATCTAGAGACCATCTTCTTTCTCCATCATCAGGCCTTGGTCACCACCTGTCTACCAAATCGTTTTGACCAATAAAATGAGTAGGGTAAGGTGGTGCAGGAGTGCGCGGTTTCGATATTTTAGGCTGTAAAACCAATAAAATACATTTTAAAGATAATTTTTTAATGTGTTTATTAACTATAGTTGTTCATCTACTAAAAAACAAGGTATTAATTAACATAAGTCCAGTAATTTAGAAACTATAGAACTTTTAATCAACCTCTTGAATGCGCAATCTTGCACAGTATGTGTGGCCAAGAGTGCGCAGCCGGGTGTGCAAGAGTGCGCAAAAAGTCATTGATCGCACTCATCATTTTCCCTTAGTGGATGAAACTTTTGGTGGTTTTTTGGGAACTGTAGAAAATTTAGACTCCTCCATATCAAATATTTTGTGTGCCTGAATATTCTTTTCAGGTAAATCATAAGCCAAACGCCTTAAATTTTTAGCAGATATTCCAAAAAGTGTTGTCAAGATTTTAAATTTATTGAAGATGCTCTAGTTCCATTTCCTTGGTGAATGTGTACCTAAGGACTGGGAGATGGTTTCTTTTTACAATCTTTTTCTTAACGTAGACTCAGACATACCTAGTTGGGCAGCTACTTGTCCCTTTCCTATCCTATAAGCTTTTGAACTTCTTACTTTACTATCGGTTTGATGTTTTTTTCTTTTCGTCGTTCTCGGTCTCCTTGACATTCTGACAGGATAAAAAAATAAAGAACTGAAAAACTATACTAACTATAACTTAAAAAAATTTATGGTAACTTAGTTATAAAAAAATATTGGACAAGAGTGCGCACGCACTCTTGCACATATCGACATCGCGCACTCTTGCACTACTCAGTCTAAACACCTTTAAATTGATACCACAGCTATCTATACAAATCAATGAGGAAACTACGCCTGTGACAAGAAATTAGATAGTAGCCTAATATAACAACACAAAGAACAAAATATCACCTCTTCAATCTTTGTTTAAATCCTCTTTGGAATATCGATAAAAATTACATCAAGAGGGGCAAAATCACTTTTTCTTCACTAAATCTGCAATACGTGAATTCAAAACGAAAATATTTTTTGCTGGTACATACCACATGTTATTGAATAATTGTCAACTGAAGCTACCCGAGTAACGTTATTATGTGATTAGTTATTGGCTCTGCGCACTCTTGTACACTGCGCGCTATTGCACCACCTTACCCTACAAACTCTGTGGATCCAAATACGTTCATGTGATCTTCCTTCCATCGTCAGACCCTGATAAAAGTTATCGATCCATATTTTTCTATATAATCGGATTTAAATAATGTAGTAATTACCTATCATATCGTTCCGATGCATGGAATAGGTAATAGAAATATCTATAGAATTGCGATTAAACTGCTGAACAGATAAGAACATCTCAATTAAAATTAGTGTTCAAATGAAACAAAGTACATTCAAATCTATCCACTCAAACCTTTAACATCCCTTGTTTTTGGTCAAGGGTTAAAAATAATACCTACAATATACTGTATCACTCTAGTGCTATTGAAATTAATGTCAATTTTAATCCAAAATAATTTCAGCTGAGTGGTATTGCCGTCCTGTCAATTATCAAATTTTGTAAGGTGTGCAAAAAGCAGCAGAATTCAAATTATGTTGGAATCGGTTTTGAGTACGTTGGCCTACAGACCGTACACAAACGGAGGCACGTTGCGTCAAGTAAAAAAAGCTCCGGAGGTGCAATTTCAAGCTGTTCATTACCTATTGAAATGTAACAGACATAACACAAACGCGCCGTAAACAACTATAGTCACGTTTAAACTTTCTTTTTCACACATGCCCCGCGGACGTATCGGAAATCTGACGGAGAAATTACCATTCTAATTTGTATTCCAAAACATAACTTCGGAACGAATTCTGCATTAGATACAAATGTTACGTTTATTTTTCAATAGAGAAAGCAATCTAGGTATGTTTATATTACCTAATTAGGAAGCGTTGGTAATAATACGATTGTCTTACAAACAAAACACGTAATTTCCACACTCATTGCTCGCTTATGTCCATATAGCTTTCTTCCCAACAATGTCTATTATTCACTGTACAGTTAAATGTTATACACTATTACATAAATCATTAAATATACGATAGACATCACTCTAAACTTACGCAAACAGATAACAACGATTTTATTGTTGTGTAAATTATTTCATTTGGTAACAAGGAATTTTAATAACACTTAATTTTTATTTATTTTCGTAACTTAGTTAACGTTTTTTAGTTACTTACTTCAGCTTTATATTAGAAAAAAATATTATTAAGTACTTATTATGTTAGAATTTGTTCACGATTATTGCACTTGACCTTTCATCAACGTAGATCGGACAAAAGTTTATTAGCATTTATTTTAATACTGTGTACAAATCAATTCGCCTAGCCTTCTATCGTTGCAGCATACCTTGTAATCGAATTACCTATGGGTTCGTATTCTATTATTGAAATCGTATCCGTTTTTAAGGAGTTTAATACAAAAACTGTAATGTAATGTCAATTTATAGTGACCATAGTGGAATATGTGTACCGATCCAATATGCTGGCAGGCATAGCCTATGGGAGTAATAAATATGTAAAGTCTGCAATTAACTGAATTTAATATAAATATTGCAATGATTTGTAAAATATCATGTCTTGAAAAAAACAGATGGGTCAATGTCCGACCCTTGGTTTCTGCAAAATTAACGACCAATGCCGACCCTAACCCTTCTGATGGGCCACATGATTAGTGTGGAATGTATTTTATTTCATATTTATTGCACCAACGCAACGTCAAGTGGGTAATAACACCCTGTAAATGGTCACAGGGACCAGCTCGTGGGAGTTTTAGTTTTCGTTTATTTATAAAAACTCCCTATAGTTGAGTTATTAAGACGACTGATAAGGCTTTTTTATTGTTATACTGATTGTATTATTTGTTTTTTTTTTTTTTTATATATGCAACGGAGTACCATTTAAATGCTAAATTATCTACTGAAATCAAAAACACAACGTAAAGATCCACCATAAAATTAGTTTTTTGAAAATCATGCGTATTCCTATAGGATAGTGACTGGCGCAAATCTCGTTACTGCGTGCGTACACTTCTAAGCTCATTTCTTCGGGAATTAAACAATCCATATATACAATATCATTGTGTAAACCCCGAGTAAAATTTAAACAGGAAAATACCCAAACCAAGATTTGTACCTACGCCAAAAATTTCGTTGAGAGCTTTATTTCTGACAATAGGTATAAACTGACCGCAATAAGCGATTAAGTATTCCCAGAATCTAGAGTTGTTGATCAAGGATACCAATAAAATACAGTCGCTTATTTAAATGTATGCAAATCGGAGGTCGTCGCGTAAACCGCAAATAATACCTACCGCTGCTCGTAAGTATTATTTCAAGAGATACGTGATGGGCGACCCGAGGAATGTGTCTCACGCGAAGCTAGGCTCATAAAAATAATTAGATATTATTAAAATATGATATTATAAAGAATATCTAAAGAATTGGGGTAAACTATGGATTTCCCATACATTTGACGTAAAATCACTACATATTATAAAACAAAGTCCTCCATCTCGTCTGTCTGTATGTTCGCGATAAACACAGAAAATAAATACTGAACGGTTTTTCATGCAGTTTTCGCCAATAGATAAAGTGATTCATTCCATATGAGGTTTAGATATATAATTTGTGAAGATTTTGTGTAAATTGGTTGAAATGTAAAGATAATTTTGGAAGTTTTGGAAAAAGGGAAGCTCTTCGCGGTCAGTAATAACACATAATTAATCGTAGCTGACATGAAACTTCTAGTCTTAAATGCCGTGTATAGATTTATTTATGGACAGGCTTATACACTGTAGGACATAGTTATTTTTGGATTAAGAATACCAGTCATTAATAAGAGTAATATGGAAAGCAGTAATTGACTAATTGTATTACTTTATAAGAATACGAATTTTAAAAATACCATATAAAATACGAATCTCTCGTAACACTCTTATGTTGCAAGCACATCAACAAATATGTAATGTCAGCAATTATTATTACGTCTGAGGATGATTGTTGGCTCTGACAGGTGGTAAAGAAACTAAGATGGGCCGGCTTCGGGCCGCGTATTGTGTCGGTTCGCGCTTCCACTTAGCACGCCGCGTTGTGTCGCAACTAGAGAGTGCAACAATAGATCGTGTTAGATCATATTTATCTTCCTCTGACGTCTCTTATGTTATTTATCTAAAAATATTACGGCAGATCTATCTCCATGTAACAAGGTTGTTAGATAAACTATGGTGTTAAAAATTCAAACAGCAATATTTGTTGATAGTTTTAAATACAGTCTCACAAATGAGTAACAACATGTCTCCATAAGTCGCTTCTAATTTAAATTATTGTTGGATGGTATCATAAGTAATAATTCAACAGTGTTTAATGAAAAATTTCTCAAAAGTGGTGGAGAGCTTCGCATGTTTGATAACTATGCTAATGCTGTGTACCTACACCGCTGGAGAAAACTGTGAATCCGGGAAAACGCGTTTCGCGACATAGCTTTGCCGCTAAGATTAAAGCCGCAGAGTTGTGGTGATTTGACGAGGTCTTTTAATACGGTGAAAACGTTAAGTAAGTATATGTGGTTATTTTGACTAAATAACATTAGTTAGTTTATTGTATTTTAAGAGAAACGCAGAAACACATGTTGCATTGCTATGACAGTGGGTCCGACAGATAGCGAGCAGCGGGCGCTGCTTGGCGCGGGAGACAATACGCGCATAAAGTCGTGCATATTTTAAAAGCAATGTTTCACAGCCTTCATTGAGAAATACGCGCCCTCATTCGTGATGTCAGCCGGCTGCCGTTGAGCAATGAAAACCCGATTTCCACACAAGAAATCAGATCAGTCTGCCGTATCGATCACCGGATCGCTTATATCCTGGTTTTGAACTAAGACAGTCTAACCTTCAACCGCTTGCCTATACATTTAATTAGTTCACTTTATTCGAACACAGCAACAATTTTAATTACTAAACTGGAAAGTAGACGTTTACTAATAGCGCATGTAGAAATGCAACAGTAATTATCGTGTTAGTAACGACGGCTTGAAAATTATTTTGTGGTCGACAGTTGTTGTAATTGTAAATCGCTTATATGGTAGTACTCACAGTGCTATCCTGGCGGTCATGATGAAGCGGGGTGACGATGGCGTATGAGTAACGTGTAACGCGCCTGCCCGGCTCGCTCGGGCTGCAGGCTGCAACAGAGACGTCACGTCAGCACTCGCGCCTTTCCCAAACGACACAGAGTTGCGACAGTGAAGCTCAACGAGGAAGCTGCATCGCACGTTTAAATGCAACGCTAATGTCAGAGAGCGCTTAAATGCCAATATCGGCGACCTTTCGGTTTCGACTCGGATTGCGCAAGCGAGAATCGCCGGTGATCGTGTGAGAAAGGCGAGTGCGTGTGGGGACTGCGGTAAGGGGTGAGACGCACCGGAGGGGGAATTGACACCGCTGGCGACGCGCTGCCGTACGGCGACTAACCTCGCCGCGGCGTGCGCACCTCTTACTTATAGCCGCGCGCCCACCAGCCCGCGCCGGTGCCGCCCGCCACCAGCTCACCCTCGACTTCTCTCCTGTAACCCTGACTATGCCCTTCCTGTGCGGTCCTGAACCTTCATTTGGCACAACATCCGATTTTTCATAGTATCAAATGCACATACTAATGGAGCAAGAAATTTCCACAGGAGCTTAGCGCTCTATGACGAATAAACCTTAAATGAGGCACAACATCGTTTGACCGCGATGCCGATATGAAAGATTTCAACGCGCGCTGAAATCGTAGCGCTTGCTTTGGACTGATTGTTTGTGTAAGTAACGCATTAGACATGTACTTCAATGTATATACGGAAACATTTGCTACGTACGTTACTGAGTAGGGTTTGGGTGCGGGTTAGATTTTGCTTCATACAAATTGTTAGATAAGCCTTCTCCATTAAATAAAAAAAAAGAGACGTTGTATATTGTGTAAGCCACCGGAAGTTTATTGTGGTACCAAGGAGATGCTGCAAACCGATAATAATAAAATGTCACAAATACAAAAATCTCAAATTGTTACACCTATAAAGGTTGATATGTCTAAAGGTCTCAACGAACACACGTAACACAACAAACAGTTACCTAGTTATATTGTTTCGGCCGCCATCTAACTTTATTTTATAGAATATTGTCCTTATATTTGTAACCCAGAACTCAATAAAAAATACCGGTGGTATATCATCACTTATATATCCAGCGATGGCCAAGGCGCCACTTATAATATTTTTAGCACCACTAGTGTGAATTAACAAGAGTACAATCGATTTGAGTTTTCCGTTATATACAATGATAGGCATTCAAATTGTTTTTATTAGACAATTATTCACCTAGTAAGAACTTAAATACAGAAGATCTTTATTAAAATATTTATTTGTTGTTTCAGAGCCGCGTTTTTTTTAAATAATTCCTTAAGATTACTGGTTTTTACATCTGCATAGTTAGACGTGGACTACAACATATATAAATACATCTGCAACATGGAAAGCCGTTGGTGTGGGACGCGACATGTGTCGACATACTTGCTGTGTCCCACACCCCGGCAACTTGCAGGGCGGCTGGAAGGGCTGCGGCGACCGCTAGTGATGCAAATTTGCGATGCTTTATACGTTGATACGTACGTAGCAAATGTTTCCGTATATACATTGAAGTACATGTCTAATGCTTTTTACCTAGTTTAAGTAAGTATACATATTTGTAAAGAAACTGTTAATATATAGTTTCAATAAATTATATTTCACAGCCTGAATACATCTTATTATCAAAGTCTACGCCTAACCTCCAGCAAATATCCTCCTCCTCCTCCTTTTTTTGAAGTCGTTTCGGTTATAAAAGGTTTAAATAGAATTTCAAAGCAGTGGCCTTCATTGGTGCTATGAAGAGATTCTGGACCTCCGTTCGGAGCTCGCCAGAGTCGCCATCGAGCGTAGGACGCCGACGTCCCGGGTCATGGTTATATACTTAGCTTAGGGGTTGTAATATTCTTCGGAGTCGCTGGACGTTCGGGGTGTGGGCCTTAGGTCCATTGAGTACGGCGGCGACTCCGAAGAGTATGCCGGCGGGATTGCGACCGTGAGCACCGTGTCTGGTTCCCGGGGAGCTACAATGCGTCCCCGGCGGAGCGGTCAAAGGCAAGGCACTAAGGGGCTCCTGGTGCAGATCCCACCGGAGAGTCCTGGGTTCCCCTCTCATTCCACATACCCCGGTCAAGCCCCACAGCTCCCGGGGACTTATTGAAGGTTTTTCCTTCGAAAAAAAGGGCGTTGTAATATAGTTGACGTCATATGGGTAAATACGCAGCTGAAGCCTCCGCTTTTTAGACTTTCGGCGAATGGAAGACATTAATGTGATCCTTGTGTGAGTGACATAGGCTATATATTTTTCAAAAAAGTTAATATGGCGGCCGTCAGTCGCCATTTTGTATTTTATCTACTTTTTTTTATATACTACCAAGGTGGCAAGCAAGCGCGCGGCCCGCCTGATGGTAAGCAGTCACCGCAACCTATAGACGCTAGCAACACCAGAAGAATCACCAGCGCGTTGCCGACCCTTAAGACATTAGATATTAAGTCTTTGTGTCCGGTAATTTCACCAGCTACAGTGCCCTTCATGCCTGAGCAGAACAGAACAGAGTAATGCTTACACACTGCTGCTTGGCGGCAGAATATCTGACACTGCGGTGGTACCTACCTGGACGGTTCCTTGCACAAGGAACATACCACCTAGTAAATCTACTTCCAAAAACAAAAATATGGGTATTAAATAAAAAGTCGTAACGAGACATGTGTTTTTTTTTATTTAACATAAGCTAGTGCTTGACTGCAGATCCACCTGATGGAAAGTGGCGACGCAATCGAAGATGGTAAAGCACACTAGCTTATTAAAAGCCTATTCACTCTAGCCTTGAAGACACCCACATTATAATCGGGCGGGAAAACCGACGCAGGCAAACTGTTCCAATCCTTCGCTGTCCTCATTATAAACGAAGAGGCAAATCGTTTAGTATATGTATTATGTATGTATAATGAAATATAAGTCAATTTTGTTTGTTTGCAGTCGGGCTTTTTGTACTTATATAATTTATACTTGTACTCAATACAGCTATCTAGCTGACCCGCGCAGCCTCGCCCGCGATTTTTTTTTAAACTCCAATTTTCAGTTTCTGGACGTCTTTTTAAAATATTCTCCTCTTAGCCAACCGGGCAGGGTTGGCTGAGAGGCCCTTACTCATAAACCACATATTTTAATTATCTTACTTGAAAAGCCTTTTCAGTATATTTTGAGTCAATCGCCCGGTAACATAAATAGTATCACAAAAATTTTAATACCTCATTTCTCTACCTTAGGGATTGACTTTCCAAAAATATGTTTTCAGTAATTAAGTATACCAAGTTTGAAACAATAAAAAATACGTAAGTATTAAATCATTTTATTTCAGGAGCATGTTCAGCAAATATCAAATCAATCGAACCACGTAATAACTTTTCACTAACCCCTGCGCAACCCTAAGGATTATTTTTGAAAATTTGCGAAATTAATTTATAATTATTATATTCAGAAAATCATTTCAATGTGTTTAATTTCAATCGACTCGCAAATTAAAAAGTTTCATACATAGGAAAATACCCTAATTAACCCCATATTAACCTAATTAATACCCTACCCTAATTAACCATTAGGTTGAATTTCCAAAAATCCTTTCTCAGTGGAGTGGAAAATCATTAGAAGAATCTATTGTCCAAATTTCATATTTCTAGGTTCAGCTGTTTGGGCTGTACGTATGTATAGGACAGTCAGTCACTCAGGACATCCTCCTTTATTTAAATACATCGACCCAAATTCAACCTGGTGATAAGTGATGATGCATGGCCATGGATGACCAGCTTGTCAACAACACTACAAGCGAAAATTACCATGTATCAGAGGTTTCAGTGCCCGCAGTAAAGGAGATGAATGTTTTTCCCTCAGCCACCGGAATATCAACTTCACATAGAGCACTGGCAACCTTATCATAATCACCATAGGAACACAAACAACGCCGATCGAAGGTAGCGTTATAAGGATTCCTTGATGATGCCTCGAGCTACTCTAGTTTTGATTGAGCTTTCTCGTATACTTTACTACTTATAACAGTCAAGGTATTTAGATTAAATGATACCTATTTTAATTGGCTAACAATTAGCAACCATCTAAAAAATAACCATAAATCAGCCGTTCGTTCAAATTTATTTTTGAGCCTTAAAAAACATTAGAGATGGGAACCCTCCCATCACTTCCCGAAGGGTGTCCGTAAGAGGCGACTAAGAGAAAACAAGAAGACGGGCAACAGCTTCTTTCTATTGGTTTACTTACCACCTACATATTTAAACTGCGGTCCCCTGGACACATACCAAGCGCGGGGATTATTGCAACCAATCCTTTCTAAGCGGGAGGCCTTTGTCCAACAGTGGAGGTCTAATTGCTGCTGATGTGTACGGAAAACATCAATTTTAGTATATTGCACCTACCTGTACCCAGCTGTGTAACTTATGATATTGAATCGTTACTTAAGCTTACCTTTTGGGGAGTATTCTCGCCCTCCGATCGATTTCGTACCTATCAGGTGGCACTATGCACTATGAAAAAAATAGCAATATTTATGTAATTATTATGATCTACATACTGGTTCTAATTGATTGATTTAAAGTTATTATCGGGTCTATAGTGAACTGATGCTGAGTTAAAGTGTTAAGTGGAAGAGAAAACAAAAGAAATATAAAATCTCCGAAAAACCAGTAACGATTTCTGTTATAAACACGGTATGTGCATGTTGCGCTTCGAATAACAAATAAAATTTCGAATGTTACAACAAAAAGGAAATTAGTCATGGCGCTCGAAATCCGCCTTACCTCACAAATACACGTGATTTTTTATTGTAGGCATCTACATCTTTGGCCCATGCTTACACAAGTAATTTACAGTATAACTTAAACTAAACAACAATACCTATTTTTTTTCTGTTGGCAAAAGGTCGGTCTCTCTGTCTCGATACCTCGGAGGAGGACAATATGTAGTATTGTTACCCACTAAAACCTGTGAAGAGACTCAGGTCACTCCATTTGGACCTCGCTAGAGTCTCTATAGAACAGCGCCAAGATGCTCGCTAGCGCACGTACCGGGAGAGGAAATAAAATTAAATAATATACCCTACGGGTACATACAATTAAATATAAAATATCGATATTTAAAATATCGTAGCATCATTTTCAAGGTGGCATTTGGTTCCAATTTTCCAATTGGCAGGTGGTTGCGTTGGTTCCAATTTTAACGCGGTATGCCAGGGAAGAACGCGCACTTTCGTCCCACTGGTGCTACTGGTAAAGCCAAAATAAAAGAGTAAATAACATAAATATATTTTTTAACCGACTTCAAAAAAAGGAGGAGGTTCTCAATTCGTCTGTATATATTTTTTTTTTCTATGTATGTTCGCGCATAACTCTGGCAATTATGAACCGATTTGAAAAAATCTTTCTTCCATCCATTCTTTAATCCGTTAATTGGGTCCCATAAAAAAATTATTGCTTAGTAATAAGTAGTTCCTGAAAAAACAAGAATGGTGACTGCGCACTGAGACTTGCAAGAAAGCCTATATAGATGACGTTTTAGTCGCTCGGACTCGCTCGGTCGGACGAAAATAGTCATAACTCTGGCAAATATTTACCAATTTCAATGATTCTTTTTTTATTCGAAAGAAGAAACCACTGTATTGAATCTGTATGAATTTTATTACAACCGGATAAGAACTTCCTGGAGGACCATGAACGATGTGGAGGAATTTATCTGGTAAAAACCATAAAACTGATGTTCTCCATTACATTGCTCTGACAATTATGAACCGATTTCGATGATTCTTTTTTTATTCGAGAGAGTAAACTACTATGATGTTTTCATGCAAATTTCATTACGACCGGATATTTTTTTCTGAAGAAACATGAATTATGTAAAACTATGTAGACGATAATGTGATCATAACCTACCTAGATAATTTTACGGTTTTCGATGGTTCAATCTTTATATATGAAAATATCACTAAAAAGTTTAAAATAAAATCTTTTTAAAAAAAAAATTAACCGACTTCAATATCACTGAAAAGTATAAAATAATTTAAATATTATTGAAGTTGGTGCCAAATATACACAGCAGGTACGCTAACACCAACTTCAATAATATTTAAATTATTTTATACTTTTCAGTGATATTGAAGTCGGTTCAATTTTTTTTTAAAAAGATTTTTTACAAAATATTATCTAGACTTCGAATCTATGCTTTTGCTCTAAAAAGTTATGAGATCTCAGCTAGAGCTAATCCTTCAATAAATAGAAAAAAACATTTTTGAAACACATTAAACCGATTCTGATGTTACTTAATAAGTATAACTTTGTTTGACATAGATAGTAAATTTCTGACATAAAAAAAAGCTCTAGATGAGATCTCACAGTTTTAGGCCAGTCTAGGCTTCACTTAAGGAATATGTTTTGTTATTTATAGTTCCTTACTTGTACTCCATAAAACTCGTTTTCTTTTATAAGGAATTTTTATTTTATATAACGATTGAGGAGAATCGCCTTTTCCATGATTTGATTTATTGTGAAGATTAGCATTTCGATGCAATGACTGTGTCGTCACCAAATAGATACGCTGATGTCATAACAATAACCACTAAGATTAATAGGGTTAGATTAATTTCATACGTTTTGTTTATTTTTTATAGGCTTGACCACAGTCTCACCTGAAGCTTCACTGTGATTGGTTGACCATTGCTTGCTTGAACAAGCGCAGTAATTACAACACGGGGAGTGCTTGTGGCAAAAGTTTTATTTCGTAGGATGGTAACTAGTTTCCTTAGGCCTTGTTAATGGAGGCGTTACATAGGTAGTATACACGGTGCAATAAACTGCGAATTTATCTGCACGACCGTCGCAAATTGTGCTACGTGTACGTGCATCCGCGTCCACCATCGCGCCCACAAGCCCTAGCCACCGCGCATTCACTTTTCAGATAGACTTGTTCTTCTTTACACGATCAAAATCGTAGCAACAAATGTATGAACACAGGAGTGATGGCTGACCGGTGGCAAGACTATTGGTAGGGTTCAATATGTCATGTTCAACCAATTGTCCTTGGTCAACCAACGGTCCCGCGCCGCTCTGCATAAACGACTGAAAGACAGGCAAAACCCCGTACTTACTACTACTCCTACGCGCGACACCTTACGCGTTGTGCTACCCTTCGCGTCGCTATGAACGAAGCGTTAGGGTGTTCACTGTAAACACATCCATTTCAAATAGAGCATACAGCCTTAAAAACCATTGAAATTATTTTACATTGTTTCCATTTTAAACACCGCGAAATGTCTCAAATCTCAAACTGATTTTTTTTAAATACCTTGAAATAATCAACGTGCATACCAACCTATAACACCGAGTAATAAATTGAAAATTAACATCTACATACAAATTGAAACGGTATATTTTATTATATTAGAAATTGCTATTTTGGGTGTCAAAACCACGTAACCAGAATTTTAAAGGGCACTCGGTTATAGAATCCCAAGGTCACGATTCAAAGTTGAAAACTTAACAATATCTAGATTAAAATATACGAAACCACGTATGTTTCTCGTTGTAGTGACGATATTTGATCACCTCCTTTGGCGTCGAAACATGTGAATGCATCAAAAGTCAAGGTCGTGAGACTCTAGCTAGCAGGTCAGACTTGTTTTTGATCCTCTTCAGTATACATAATGGATGATATATGTATGTCATTATATATACCTATGTACTTATATTAAAAATACCTATATCTACAAGTGTTACCGCTACTTTGCTTCAATACCTGCCATATATTGAATAATAAGTAGTAGATCTATATAAGTATATAAAAAATAATGTTTCTCTGTATGCCCTTTATAGAATCGTAAACTATGCATTTGATCATGATGTCATGATCTTCAGCAAAGTGAAATAGCGCGAGCGGAGCAGCGCGGGTCAGCTAGTAAGTACATTAACCAAACTTCTAAAACAAATGTAAGTTTAATTGTTTAATAAACCCGGTTGTTGATGTTTAAGAAACGAACTCGGGGTTCGTAGAACGAACTCCAGCACTGTTGTCACCATCTCCATTTGTCTACTAACTATCTACTCATCGAGACCTATCCAACGAGTGCAAATTCATTTGTTCTACATTTATTGGAGCAGTGACCACTTTCCTGCTCCATCATCAGACCTTAATCACAATCTTTCTTCCAACCACTCATTGAGACCTATCCCATGAATCCAAATTCGATAAGTTTTTCAAACTCAAAACTCAAACTCAAAAATAGTTTATTTCAAATAGGCTTAACACTGGCACTTTTGAAAGGTCATGTTTTTAAAAAAAAAAGCTACCACCGGATCACAACGCGGCCTCAACTGAGAAGATCCGGCAAGAAACTCAGCGGGCTTGTAATTTTTTCACTTTTTTACTTTTTGTGACCACTTTCTTACTCCATCATTAGACCTTAACCACCATCGTTCTACCTAGGTACTACTTGTCGAGACCTATCCAACGAGTTAAAATTCCATGGATTCATGTTTATTAGAGCAGAGTTCCTGTAACCACCTTTCTGCTGCGTCATCAGACCCCGATTACCATCTTTCTACCAACTGCTCATCGAGACCTATCCAACGAGTTTAAAGTCGGTGGTTCCACATTAATTCGTACCGAGATATTATGACCACCTTTCTGCGCCATCATCAGACGGCCAACCCTAAAGCCTGAATTAATCACATGAAAATCCGTTTTTACCGCGCCTTAAATACTTGCACTCGCACATACAAAGAGAAAACAAAATCAAGTTTTATCTACACTAATATTATAAAGAGGAAAACTTTGTTTGTTTGGTTGTAATGAATAGGCTCAAAAACTACTGGACCGTTTTTAAAAATTCTTTCACCATTCGAAAGCTACATTATCCACGAGTAACATAGGCTAAATTTTATTTTGGAAAAAAATAGGGTTCCGTAAGTTATTTGGGTTTTTTCGGACACAAGGTGTAAAAAATCAACCAGAAAAGTTACTTATTTTGCGTACGCTGCCTAAACTATAAAAGATAGAACCATAAAATGTTCTAATTAATTGTAGATCTTATAAATATCTACAAAAAAGTCCGCGGCACACTGTCTATGTCGAGGCCCAACAACCATTTTTTTTATTTAAAATCTTGAATTTTGTTTGGACTACATATAAACGCATTTATTTTACTCATGCTATTAATCCTTATCAAAATAAATTATTTCACCATTAAGTACAGTTTATGTAGATAATATTTGGTCTTTGAATGATTAAAATTGGACATTTGGTTTTGAAGTTATGGCGAAATTAAAATATTACGATTTCTGCTGCACGGCCCGTTGCAAAGTGAGCGTCACCAAGGCAGGGGTGCGCATGCGGGAGGGCAGTTTAGATCTATGAGTAAGGTACCCACCCGCGCGGCTCAGACGCGAGGTCGGCTCCCTCTCAATATTTTTTAGATTTCTTTCTTAAAACTACACCTACGCAAAAGTTCTTCTCAGAGCTAATCAACAGTTCTTTTCAGGGCTAACCAACAGATTTTTTCAGGGGTAACCAACAGTTCTTTTCAGGGCTAACCAACAGTTCTTTTCAGGGCTAAACAACAGTTCTTTTCAGGGCTAAACAACAGTTCTTATCGGCGCTAGAATATTACACGCTGTTAGCATTTTCTTAAACATTTGAAAATGCCTAAGAGAGCCAGGTCTCAACTTTCTAAACATAGTTCTCAAGCACGGGCAGCAAGAATACGTCGTATGGGAGAATCTTCACCTGAACGTTCACAACGCCTTGCTGAACAAAATCAGAGAAACTCTCAGGTACGCGCACGAGAGTCGAGTGTCGAACGTTCGCAACGCCTTGCACAACAAAATCTGAGAACCTCTGAGTTACGTGCACGAGAGTCGGGTGAACCGATATGTATGAAATTTTGCGGGTAGGTCTGATAATTGGTTATAAAGTATATTTTATGCCGCTGATACGTAGTAGAAGTATATAGAACGAGAGGAGGGTGCAAGAGAGGGAAAGGGGAGGGTGATGGAGTGAGTGATCGGAGGAGTTAGGTGGAGCAAGGGGGGGAGAGTGAGAGGGAGCAAGTTGGGAGAAGAGAGAGGAGGGAGAGGGTTCAGAGAGGACAACGGGCAGAGGAAGAGGGGAAGTGTGACGAGGACCGAAGCGGGAGGGGAGAGAAATAGCATAGAATTAGATTTTTATTATAAGAGAGAGAGATGGAGAGAGATAAATCAAGTGAGTAGGGAGAAAAGGGGAGCAAAATGTAATTAAAGCGCGGGCGGAGCTGCGCGGGTCAGCTAGTAAATAAAATAATACTCACCACATTAAAGGAAAATGTGCACGAGCGGCACTTTTTCAGTTACAGTTTTACTATAGTCAAATTGTATAAACCTACTTAAAGTCTGATTATAGACTTGTAGTATTTTAGTACCTACCTACTGAAGATGTGCCGCTACTGCACCATAATATTGGCTAACTCCTGGTTTTCTGGTTTTCAGCATCCATTATTTCATTGGTGATGCCGCCTTGTATTCGTATAACTACTTACCTAAAACTGAACTAAATAGGTAGGTACTAACTGGGTGGGTGTATGTTTATTGGTGCAGAGATCCTGTGACCAGCTACCTCCTCCATGTTTCTACCAAGTAACTACTTGTTGAGATCTATCCAACGAGTCCAAATACAGTGATTCTACGTTGTTGGAGTTGGAGCCATATATTACCTCAATGATTGGAGCAGAGTACCTGTAACCACCTTCCTGCACCATCACAAGACCCTGGTGCAGGTTACCACATATTCTTAAATACTATCGAGTACACATATATACTAAACTAACGAGCCGCCCCGGCTTCCCACGTGTAGATAAATATAATTAAGTTTTTATTATATATTCTATTCTATTGGTGGCTATAAATTGGGCCCGGTAACCACAGGAACGCACTTCGTCCCATTGCACCAGCTTGGAGCTGTGCACAATCATCTGGTGTAGGATAAGCTACTCCCAGATGACTCAACCTACGTCTCCCAAGAGCGTCGCAGCCACACAAAATGTGTCGCATTGACTCTTTTTTACCTTTACAAAATCTGCAAGTATCAGTAGTACTTAGCCTCATTCTGTGAAGGTGCTCATTGGTACCAAAATGTCCCGTGAGTGCACCTATTAGGTGCCTTATCTGAGATCTGTTAAGTTTCAATAATTTAACCCCACAGTCCACCCTTGGGCTAGAGAAAGTTTTGGAGTGGTTTAGGCCTGACGTTTCCCTCCATTCCTTTAAGTGTTCATTCCTAGCATGCGCATATAATACTTGGTGGTACGTTCCATACGGAATCCCCACAAATGGTTCAGGACCCACCAACTGTCTTTGTGAGCCGGTCCTTGCTTGTCTGTCCGCCCTCTCATTACCCTCGACACCTTCGTTTCCAGGTACCCCGATTAGGCTGACGTTGTTGTGTCTTCCCAGGTCAATCAAACCTGTAACACCTTCTTTAACCAGTTTAGAGTCAACTCGGAAGGAGTTTAGAGCCTTCAGAGCTGCCTGACTGTCGCTGAGAATGTAAATGGTTTTACCTTTAACATTTCTCCTTTGCATTTCTTTAACCGAAAACCGATGCATAATGCCCCATGCTCTGACTGACCCTGCAGTCCTTGGAATAAATTCCTGCCCAGTACCTGACTCCATTTTAGAACCGTCAGTGTACCATATGAGGTGCGTTCCACCAACCGGTTTGAGTCCCCTCATCCACTCATCCCTTGATTGTATGTGTACTCGGTACCTCTTATTAAACACTGGATTTATCTTATCACAGGGCATGTCCATTAGATCATCCAGTTCTTTCACGGATCCAATAAAGTGTGTTTTGTACAGGGCTTGTTCCAAGCTCCTGCTTTTGCAAGTCTGTATAGAGACTTCCTTGCCTCTGTTTGAATATGAGTGTGTAGTGGAATTAGTTCCAGTATCCACTCAAGAGCCTGTGTAGGCGTTGTTTTGAAGGTACCCGTAATTGCCATGCAAACTACTCTTTGCACCTTCCTAAGCAAATCTTTACAGATCTTTAGTTTAGTCCTAGGCCACCATACGGCGCTGCCATATGTGAGAATAGGCCTCACCATCGTAGTGTATAACCAGTATATTACCTTTGGTTTGAGTCCCCTAGTTTTGCCATAGGCAGAACGGCATATATTGAAGACTCGTAAGGCCTTTTCTGTTATATTTTCAACATGACTATGCCACGTTAGTTTCCTATCGAGAGTTACCCCCAGATATTTAACTTCCGTAGCCCATTTCAGTTTGGTACCGTACATTTTTAGTTCCCGAAGGCCCTCTAAGTGTCTTTTTCTCGTGAACGGTACTATAACGGTTTTGCTGGGATTGATAGAAAGGTTATTATTTTTACACCATCTTTCCACCCTACCCAAAGCACCTTGCAGGAAGTCCACTACTACATTTGGAAATTTGCCATTTACTTGTATGACTATATCATCTGCATAGCCTACCGCTTGAAGTGGTCCACTGTTTAGCTCTACTAACAACGAGTCCACCACTAGACTCCACAGTAGTGGGGATAGTACTCCTCCTTGTGGACATCCCTTATTTGCCTTTATGGTAACCTTATCACCTAATAAGCTTGTTTCAATAACATGTTCTTATAGCATAGTGTTTATCCATTTTACAATTGTCGCATCTATGCCATGATTTTGTGCTGAGGTTCTTATTGCAGCGAAGGTCGTTCGATCGAACGCCCCTTCAATATCCAAAAACGCTCCAGCACAATTTCTTTAGTCCCCAATGCATGTTCTGCTCGGTTGACTACATGGTGCAATGCCGTCTCCATAGACCTACCCGATTGGTACGCGCATTGCATATCATGGAGCGGTCGTCTCCTTAGTGGGCCATCTCTTATATATCTGTCTATCATCTTCTCCAAAGTCTTGAGAAAGAATGAAGTAAGACTGATGGGACGATAAGATTTGGCATTCTCATAACTCTCCTTTCCTGGTTTGGGAATGAAGATTACCTTTGACTGCCTCCAAGCCGATGGGACATGCCCAAAGGCTAGGTATGCTCTGTACAGTCTGCATAAGTGCGGTATGAGAATATTTTTACCCTCCTGTAGTAAGATGGGGTATATATCGTCCGGTCCTGGCGATTTATATGGACTGAAACTATCAATTGCCCATCGTACCTTGTCTGTGTTAACGACTTTCTTTGCTGTACGCCAGTCGTCCTTGGAAGTTTTCGCAATCTGTTCTTCCATTGTGATGACATTTCCAGTCACATTTTGTATCTTTACCGAATCCGAAAAGTGCATCCTTAGCATATGCGTAAGAGTTTCCTTCCCAGTTGCAGTGAGTTTACATTGGTCATTCCGGATAGATGACAGCGGATTGACTTTTGCAGAGCTCATCGCTTTACTGAGCCTCATACCTTCTGGAAGACTGTTGATGTTACTGCAGTGAGCTCTTCATGACCTACGCTTCACCTTGCGCACTTACTTACTGTAGTGCGTAAGCCTTGGCATATTCTGCAAAGTCATTATTCGACTTTGCCCAATTGAAAACACGTCTGGTCTCCTGTCTTAGACCCAATTCACACCAGAAGAGCAGCGGACGGAAGCGGCGCGAAGCGGCCGGCAGCGGCGCGACGCGGCCGGCAGAGCAGGCGCAAGAGGCCGCGCCCGGCCGCTCGCAGCCGCCTCGCGCCGCTCGCAGCCTCCTCGCGCCGCTCGCAGCCGCCTCGCGCCGCTACCGGCCGCCGCTGGCTCAGTCTAGTTTGTAGATTCGTTCGACACACGGGGTGTTTTTTTTTGTTTTGGAGTAAATAAACTAAAAGTAAAAAACTTTTTAAAATGGAATTGGTTATCATAGCACTTCTTTCTGAACAAGAAGAAGAAGAAGAAAGAAAAAGAAAGCAAAGCAGAAATTTATTTCATTTTATTCATACAATTCATTAATTTAGTTAAGTTATATAATAAATTTAGTTGTTATCTTAACTAAGCTTATCATTTCCAAAACTTTAATATCGTACGGTTTACCAAGAAATCATACACTACTATTATAATTTTTCAAAAATCCTATGAAAGGGAACCTCGTTTTTCCGTCCACTGTGCGGCGCGAGTCCCCGTAGCCGCACGGATGCCCGCGCAGCCGCAGGCGGCCGCTTTGATGAGTCGCGCGGCCGCCCGCGACTGCTCGCGCAGGCGCGGGCAGTCGCGCGGCTTATTTGAGCTTTTCAAGCGATACTGGTCTTTTACGTATTGTAGATAAAGTCTAAAATTCTTTCACAGTGAAAGTGCGCGCCGCGCCGCTTCCGTCCGCTGCTCTTCTGGTGTGAATTGGGCCTTAGACTTTCTAAGGCAGGTGACTACCACGGTTCCTTATGCGTTGCCGCCTCTTTCTCCGGACAGTTCTTGGTCCAGCTGGCCTTGACAGCCTGTGTAATTCTATCTGACTCAAAGTCTATAAGTATTTATGATTGAGTTGAGTCGCTCCGTAGGATCCCCGAGGTGTCCCTTAAGGTCTTTCCTAAAAGATTCCCAATCGGTTCGCCTTGGGTTCCTCCTTCGTATCTTACCATAGTTATTGGAAGTTACATACCTGAAGCAGATGTAGTTGTGATCAGACAAGCTAACCTCTTCCGACACATGCCAGTTACTAATCGCTTTGCTCGCTCTGTTAGATGCAAGCGTTATATCAATGACCTCCGCTCTGCGTTTATTAACAAACGTTGGTCTATTGCCTCTATTTAAGATTTGTAAGGGTGAGCTTAGCAGAAAATTCAGAAGTGCTTCCCCTCTCTTGTTGTTGTCTGTGCTGCCCCAGGCAACATGGTGGGCGTTCACGTCGCATCCAATGATAAGATCTTCGCGAGCACAGCTGTTAACCAGGTCGTGCAGTAGTGCTGATACCGGGTCTTCGTTTTCATATGGTAGTTAGGTGGAGGCTAGAATAGTATCTTTGCTGCCCCCCCCCCCCCTGTTTCCCCTTTGATCCTCACAGCCTTGCCTGAACCGGGATTCGAACCTACTAAACATGCAACAAATAGACCGCAACTATTTTATTGAATTAATCGATAAGATAAATGATAAAGATAAAATCTCTCATCTCAATCTCGCTCAACATGGTATTCTAGAATATAAGACCCTTGCAATTTAACAATTTAATTGAATTAACATATAGAACACGCCTACAATCTACATTAATGGAACAATGTTTAAGAAGAAATGTTTAACAGGTCAATGGGGTGAGACTGTAACTCAGAAGTTATTTAGAAGCTTACTTTTTTTACTGATACTGGAGACTTATTTGAATGTTCCCCAGTTCTTCCTTTTCCTATGTTTATTTTTCATTTGTGTTAATCGATAATATGATTTATTTAGCACTCTAGAACTTTTAAGTACCAAAGTTTTTTAATCCATTGTGTGGTTTAGGCGTTGCGGATATACAGACAAGCGCGGAAAGCGACCTTGTTTTAAACCATGTATTATGTAAAGAAGATTTCATATCTTTCAGACTAATGGAAGTGATAAAAAATGTCGTTTGTATAATTAGTACTACTTCGACAAGGAAAAGGTTTATATCATAAATACTGCATTGTACGTAGGTATAAATTAAAACAAGAAAATATAGACAGAAATTACAATTTAAACTTTTTATTTTCAATGCACAATGAATATATAGCGAACATTGTTACTGAAATATTCACAAACCATCATCACTCATTCTCATTACAAATAAACATTGTTTTTTTTTTGTTACAAAAATAACCTATCTAAAATTGTTTCGAGAAGTGTTGACAAAATTATATATATAATAATCATATATCACAATACACTTATGTCAAATACTTATTTATAAATTGAACTAAATATTTACAAAATTTGGTTGAAAAGGACGCGTGCGGTAATGTCGCGTACGCATCCGTCAGATTGTCACCGACATCCTGTTAGGAATTATAAAAATATTACACGACTCCGTTCTGATAGGTATTGTTCACAAGCGACGCAGTTACGTTTTAATATAATATCTAAATAATCAATGTGCCTACATAATGGCACAATAATTTTAAAGGTTTGAACACATTACGAGACTAATATTTAGCCTTATTTATAAAATACAACGGTAGATATTGCACGCAGACTCCTTAGTAATTAGGATCTACTCATTAGATTATGCATGCGTTATACAACAGATTGTGATTATAGGTTTAATTAGTTCGAATAGGCAGGTATAACAATACAGTATACGTAGATATTTGACTGTCTGACTACCTGCCGCACTCACTCTGTTAATGAGTCATTATTTCATCTTTTTAATACAGACTGTATAGCTTTGTGTTGAAATGAAAAGCATTATCTGAGAAGATAATAATTCATTAACTGAATCTAAGTGCGACAGTAAGCTTATTAATTTTTCAAATTCAACACTATGTAGCTTTAATATCATGTAAAAGTAGTACTTACTACTTTATAAAAAAATGAAAACATTGCGATTATTTGCGATATTGATAATGAAACAAGTAATAAGTTTTAAAAACTAAAACCCGACTACAGATAAAATCGCAGTCTAATAATGTGTCTATAACCAGCGGGCAATCAAGACGCTTCTAACGACACCCTACTTGTCAAATTATGTTAAGTAGATTAGAAGATATGCGGGAACAGATGAACATACATACAAACATACATTCTTGTTAAAATCATAACCCTCCCTCCGCTCCGTAGTCTGGTAATAAATCTCTTAGTATTGTGTTAAATAGGATCTAATTATAAGATATTACTCAGCAATATAATTCTTAAGTAGGTTATTCATTGGCCGGCAGTTGGACCAATGTCTGAAAAATTACTCTTACAGCCTATACGAGATCGATTACCGTCTGTATTACAGAGTACTATACTGTACACAAAACAGTGACACAGAAAAACAACTGAATATCGTAAATGAATATGTAATTGATTAATAAATGTAATAAATACTCATCATTTAGTGATTTTGCTGCTATAGCAGTTATTATAGAAGGAGGATTCGGTACTATCATGCCGACAGTTTACAATTAAAAGTAGAAATCAGTAGTCCATATACAGCGATTGAGTAGTTTACTTTCATCGTATATTTTTAGGTATCCACATTTTATTTCTCCGCACTACTGCGTAGTATTATATAATCGTCAATAACAGTATAGGAATAGATTCTGCTCCGTATATATAAATAATAATGTAGGAAGTTCTTAGCATCTAATTATTATATTATTGTGCGCTAACCAATATATGTGCTGTGGATTTTTTTTATTTGGAGCAGATCCCAATGTTAAAATACGGGCTTATCATGATGATACAAGTTTATAGTGATAATTACACATAAGTATACAAATTTTCGAGAGCATAATCGTGTAATAGTACACATGTACTTTTTTATTTTAACCATGGTTACAATACATAATTATAATCACATAAATACATGGTTAGTATATATAGTGGGTAATACAAGTGGAATATATGATTATAGATAGTCTCTAAATCCATCTTGTTAATACTAATATATTGCATATACCTAATAATTATACATTTTGGTTGCTGGTACGGTCGGCCAAGAATATCGTTTACCAGTTTTGACAAAACTTCCTATGCAATCAAAATAACACTAAGGTTGAACATTTCTAACAGATGCGACAATTTAAACTAGGAACACAAGTCAGTGTTGACGTTGACGTTAAAGAGAGCATTAGTAACTGTATGAATAACTGCAAGGGAAAATCAACCTTGTTGTTTTATGATGTGCATATGAAGTTCAACCGTAGGGTGGTAAACCATATTTTTGGCTGACCGTACATAAGCATTAATTATTTGGCGATTGATATTGACCTCTACAAGTAGGCAAATCACTGATATATTTTTTTATATTCTTATTTTTATAAGCGTTAAAGCTTCATATCACACAAAAAAATAATCTAATCTGATAACACGCGACCAATGTGGAGCAAGGGCATAGATTAGTAGAACAAAAATTGTAGCCAGTACGAAAACGACCCAATATCGATAAAACAAAATCAAAACACACTATCGTTAAACCAATTTTAAGTAAATTTATGTATGTTAATTTTAATAAATCACAAAATCGGAGCAGCTATTTTAAAAAACTAGTTCTAACCTTTATACTCGTTAGCAAAATATAGTTTAATAGGTGTTATCATGGGCATGGGCATTCACTCGATCACAGATTTGATTGGCAACTGCCGTGTTAACATTAATTATTATTATTTTTCTACGAAGGTCGTACTGCTTATTCGGATATGAGTATGTGTGCGTACGCCCTGTGATGCAAATTATTGTAAAACCAACCGCAATCAAAATCTCATACCATTTTCGTGATTGATTTTAGAAAGCATACACAATAGGTACTATAAAATTATTGGTCAATACATAACACGTGAAAATATAAGCAATATTGCAACTTTGTTTCAAGTTATTACGCACATTTCAAGGAATTAACAACCCTAAAACATTACAGTAACTGTATAATGTACCACAATTAGGTGCGTAAAATCCGTTAAATGTTATCAATAATCACGTTTATTATTTATTTATCTTATTTGAGCTAAATTACGTAGTTATTAATTATATCGTATCGTATTTTAGCGTGAAAAAGATATATTATAAGTTGAAAATATAGTTTTGAAATCGACATACTATACCAATATTTTTATAACAAGCATTAATGCTAGCATATTTAAAAAAATATATTTTTCCTAATACGACTATACTTAATTGGTTTTGGATTAATTGAATGTGTTAGTACATATCAACTCGTAAATCCACAGTAAATAATGTTAATTTGTCGGGAACTTTAAGGGTTTAACTTTAATTGTAGATTTTTATAACCGTGCAAAGAAACGGTTTCTAGTTATTGAAAAAATATACTAGTAATTAATTTTAGAGACATTTGTAAGCAAATATTGACTGAAACGTAAACGAACTGATAGAAGTCAATATTTATAAGTTCAAACTACCTTATAATTAAGGGACATAATCACGGTTATTGGAAAAATAACACATACTGCAGCTAAAGCAGAAAAATAACACACACATCGATTCTAATAAGATTTATAAGAAGGTCATATGTGATAAGGTACTAAACATAATTATTGTGTCCATTTATTCTCACGGCACGGCTTAAAACATCGTACAGCTACTGTAGAGTCCCTAATAGAGAAAACCAGTAACATTATCATTATTCGTTGCTGAAGATGTTATAAACTGCCGGCGTGTAACTTGGCAAGATTCGTTAGATGCGCAGAAGTCATTTTTAGGTCTCTTTGGTTATCAAACGGGACGCGGGGAACAAGGTAAGATGTTACCTTGTACCAATAGCGCTATTGGTTAGCAGAGAGCCTAGACAAGATGCAATCGCTTCATAGCGAATCTATTTCTTCATTCGCTAACGGTGTCAATTCCCTACAATTTGTCACGTGATTTTTCGATCACTTATGACATTCTCATACATTTTTATATTTTCTATTAGCGATAACGCTTGTAGAATGTAACATTGTCTAGGGGGGCTGGTCGAGGTTCGCTCCCGGGTACATTTGTTTGCACAATATAGTTCCGTTTGTTTTTGTTACGTTTATGTTAAAAGTTCTTGAAAATATTATTTTATCATTCTAAGTAGATTGTGACTTTTCATCCTTGAAGCCGCCGGCCGCCAAGCATTAAATCAGTAATTGCTTTCTCACAATATTTTATTTTATAATATCATTTCTTAAGTAACTTTAACTGAATGAATTTCATTTATTACACATTATCATTATATTTCAAATAATCCTCTAATTTCTTCTTTTTATGACATGATTGAAAATATGACAATAAAATTGCTATTTTTTTATATTGACCATGTTTTGTTGCAACTAAGTGCACTTGCGCGAACTTTCCCCCGCTATACCAAAATCTTGCCAAGTTACGTGCCGGTAGTTTATATCATGGCGATACTTTTGGTACAGTTGGCGTACAACCCACTAAGCGTCTAAGCCATCGACCTACTATCAGGGGCGTAGCTACCGCCGTATCAGCCGTATCAATGATACGGGGCCCCCGGGATACAGGGGCCCGAAAATATGTGAGCAACAATTCGTAAAATCCATGTTCTCACATAATCTCTTAGGCCGTACCATAATTTGGGCACCCCAACAAATTTTGATACGGGGCCCATCTAAGGCAAGCTACGCCACTGCCTATTTACACTATTTAAGAAAAACTCAGCGTGACGACACGTAAAACAGTCACGAAAATAAGACTACAAAGCGTGTGTTCTTCGAATTCCTATCCCAAATTTTCTGCAAATGTATTCAACCTTATTAAAAGAAAATTAAGATTTATTTTTAAATGCTTATGCAACCGCTACCATGTTGGGAATTTTACGTTGTTCCTGCATGTTTAATATAGAACATGTATAGAACGTGCATCGAGACGTTTATATAGGTACCTACCCCTTTGGACTGCTTAATTTTATTGCCTACGTAATGGAGAATTAAGTAATACAATAATTACTAATGTTGCTCGCAAGTACTGCTACGAGACGGCGATCTCGTATATGGTTGAACGAGGTCTCTTACGATCAAATTTTTATTTCGTAATACCTTCCTATGTAACCACTTCATTACAAACATAATATACATAATATAGTAAATTGTTATATTTACAAGTGGTATCCCTTGCTTCTTGTTTAGGTTTGCGTCGTAGTTTATTAACTTTCCAAATAAGCACGTCGATATTTTACTGACCTTTTATTTTAATGGCAGACGTCATGAGGGACGACTGCAAGATGGTGTACTTTGGTTATCCAGAATTCGTGCGCTAAAAACTTTTTTGTATTTGTAGCATTGTTATAGTTTAAAAACTCGCTATGTACGTAATTAAATAATAGTAGGTATTATCATAGCCCCTGAACACTTCTGCATACTTTTTTTAACTTATTTCTTTTTCAGTTATATTATTTTGTATAATTGTAAAAATAAAATCACACCTATTACATAAACACATGCATGCCTGCATGTTAAGTGTAAATGTCTCTTTGTTATAGAAATTATTTTTCAACACACTTGCTCGTAAAGTGCGCTTTATTACATCGATTTTAGGGCCATAAACCGACCTATTACAAACGCGTGCGTTAAAACATTACGAGAATTAACCCCACTAAGTTAAATTAGTACCTTACTGCAAGTTATTTGTGAGTAAACAGAGCATTCTTAATTTAAACGGGTAACACAGTTTTTTTTTTTAAATAATAGCAAACAGGTATTGCGGGTGGAGTGCCACTGAAAATCCATAATATATTTTCTTGGAATAAATAAATGTGTATGTGTTAATTAAGTCAAACAAACGTTTATTAATATCAAATTATTCATAATTAACAATAATTTGTTATAATATAAACTATTAAAATATTTGCATTTTATCTCTTAAAATTATAATTTTTGAAGTAGGCTGTTGTATGTTCACTCACATTAAACTGAGCCCGTGAAAAAAAAACGCGCGCCATTTTCCATTAATTGTCATAAGTATTTTGTTTTTATTGTGTTTATCGCTGTATGGTAAATTATTTTGTTTTTTCCTCGCAAGTGTGTTGATAAATGTCGTATGAAACTCGTGAGCTCCTACTCATAACACACTCGGCTGAATTACGCCCTCGCCCGCGGCTCGGCCTGCAAACCACAGCCTCGTGAGTAATGAGCAACTTAGCTCACTTGTATCATAATATCTATTAGTATATCTATTGTTTCCAAAAATTTGCAAAAATATAGTTTTTTTATTCAAACAGCCCGCAAACGCGTTTGTAAACACATACAGGTAAGTATATCATCTAATATAAAATATAGGCACTAGTAATATTACATGCGTTTCTAGAAATAATGTATGTCAGAATATATAGATTCAATATTCTCCAAGACAAACCTAATGTCTATCACATCATTTTTATTTAGATTTAATTATTTGTAAGGTGTGGTTATTCTGGCAAAGTATTCAATTTCTTATGCCCAACTAATGACCGCGGCTCTATAATCGCAAGCATCATTGTAATTAATCACGCGTGTTTCACGAAAGAGTTTCCTTCGTGGTTAAGTTGGTCATCCTGTTTGTCAGAGACGATCGCGTGTGTCAGTGTTTATGTTTTTCCTAATTTTTCTCTAACCAAATGATAAAATTATGCCTAAGACATTGAGAAGTAGTGAAAGATAACTAATCATAAATATGAAAAGGTTATGTGCGCTTGAAAATGTCATCAGAGGACTTTAATTCCCTTCGAACAAGTACGATCCTGAGTTTCCACAATTTCAGGTAGGTAAAATAATGTTACCAGGGTCCATGTTTTGATTCCATGTTTTCGAAGATCAATAATTATGAAAGGAAATTAATTATGTATTTCAAATAAAACTACCTTTACGGATTTTATCGCGGTTTATTTTTGAGTTTACTATCCCGACGTTTCGAATGCTTTGCAGCACCCATGGTCACGGGAGGACTGAGATGTTGAACGTCCTTATGTCACAATTATGCCGGTGTACCCTCAGGTCTTCTTAGTTATTATTGTTGGTTGATATTGGATTTAATTATATTTATTTTATTTAGTCTGCTTGTGACCACGGCTGGTGCAACCCGGCCGAAACGTCAAGCCAAAATATAAGGTAAATCACGTTAATTCCCGATTAGAATAAAATTTGATAAAATTATTGATTATGATTTCCGTCTTTAATTCTATGTATTTACTTAACCTGTATAAATCGAAAAATATTAATTAATGTACTGGGCATTTACGCAATTTTGGACTAATGAATACATCCGTGTAATTTCTATTGGAGTTTATTTTACCTAGATTGAGGGTAAATATTTTTAAATTTATTGACAACACCTAATTTAATTACACCAACTTAACCACGAAGGGAACTCTTTCATGAAACTCACTATACATTGGATTGTTTGCAAAGAGCTATTTTATGACTACTAGGTATTTTCTGACGGATAGTGTACAAAATATAGTTTAGTAGACGGTAATATTTATATTTCTTTTTTGTTCGGTATATTTTTTCTGTGCTGTTTTAACCCTTAAACCGCCGTCAGGCAACACACCAATAGAAAAATCCATTGCGTGTCAGGCATTTGGCGTTCTATGTGTTAATCAGTACTGTAAATTACTTTCGGTACAAATTTCAGGAACGTCCAGTTTAAAATAAACAAGTAGACTGTGCTAGTTTCTTCTGTGTCGTGCTCCTATAGTTTGACTGCCGCACTCGCAAACGTTAGTTACCGTTTATTGTACTAACATTTCTATTGATCTAATTATTTACACTCTCAGAACAGTACTTTTTTTCATTATTGTATACGGGATAAGCGATATTATCTCTACTCACTGTCAGAATAGGTATGAAGTATTAATTGGCCTGCAAGTGTCAAAATAATCCATTCTCAAGAATTGCATTATTAATAATCATTTACGTTGACGTTTGTAAGATTGGCAGTAAGTGTGCAATATATATTATTATTATTAATAAATCTAATAAACCAGCATCTGCAATAATAATATCTTATTATTAAACCTTATTAAATTGACCAGCATCAATTGATCCGCGTGCAAGAATCAGAAAGTCTCTCACACTTGGGAATCGGCTAGCTAGAGTATTGAGACATAAATTACGAATTAAACAATTGCGCAAAGAGTTGTAAATTCATTTGACATTATCTCCAAAGACAATAGTGACACGCCAGGAAGACATTAAATTCATTTTTAGCAAAATATACATACAGGTTAACTTTTTTGCAGTGCGTATATTTCTATAAAGTAATCAATAGCTTTAATGGAACATATTTAACCCAAAAACAATCATGTTTTTATTGCGTTCATTAAATTATTCACCGCAATTATTTTTTTCGGAAAATGTATTCATCATGCGCACGGCAGTGATAGATGGTAAGTAGATGCTACCGCGCGCGCCAACTCGGCAAGTACTTCGCCACAGTACGGGGTAACCATGATTATTACGCTTATTGTGGATACTTACAAGTTAGGTTATTTCGCTATTTTTGTACCAAGGTGGGAAAAACAAAAAAAAATACGCATCTTTTCAATAATCTTGTATCTGAGTTATGTTCAGTTGCCGCCCAGAGCGAGTTATATTATCTACATAAATCTAATTCATATTAAATTGCGTTTAAAAAAATATCTACATCATTTGCTACATAGTCTACGTTTGTATTACTTTTGTTAGCTAAGTGAAAGCCTAGTCATTACTTATTTAGAAATGATCGTGTATATACATTTGTATCATAAAGATAACGTGTCGCAATATGTTACAAAAATATTTATTATTTTAATTAATTATAATCGAACACCGAACAAATATTGACCGTAAGAAAAATCATAAATTATCACATATTCAGTGAATCGATAATACAGTACGCTTTGTACTTATATAGTCGTCGCAAGCAGCGGCAAAATCTAAGCGTATATACTACAAAAATAGCGTACGCCAATTAAACCCTCACTGTATCTGCGGCACGCTATGATGGCCGTTGTGACGTTAGTCTTTCCTCTCCGATGTCCTTTTCCCTTTGTTGTTTCGTGGAAGTTACCATTTATTGTTTAATCAATTGCAGTCAGACGACACGAACAGCGACATGAGACGGGCATCAAAGCCAGCCAGAAACATAGTTTTTGAGAAGATATTGCAAGTTTTTTACATCAGACGAATCATATTAGCCGAAGCTAAGAGTCTAAGGCGGCATAGAATGTGCCGAAAGAGATCCCATCCAGATCAGAAAGAAAAACTACAAATCTAACACATGTACACCTTAGTATTCATATAGCACTGTAACAGACAAAATGGCAATTAAAATACAACTGATAGCAAATCTATTATGTTGTATCTAATTTTCCTTTCTTTAATGCAAAATTTATATTTATTTTTATACTACAATAACTTGTTACTAATAAATTTACCGGTGTACACAAAACCTCTAATAAAACCGATTGCACTGAAAGCTATGGGCGTAAAGCTTTCAATTGTTAAGTAGTTTACGTGTTCTCGTTAGAAGTTAGAACATTATTTTGGTAATGTTACGTATGTGAAACATTACTTTATTGACAATTTTTATATTAAAGTATGTACTTAAAACTATAATCAAATTTAGACAAAATATTCAACAGCCATCGGTTTCCAGAGGCACGATTCGAGGTCTCTGGACATTTGTGAACTAACATTGTCGGTAAATTAACATCGCGACATGTTTTTTATTACTATAAATCGTAATTTTCTCGTAGACTAACATAATATTGCCCAAGAAATTCCATCTCTAGACTATTTGTTAAATGTATTTTTTTTAATTTTTTATAATATTTTTTTCTTCCTCTTTCCAAGATGGCAAATAAATACAACATACCTGTTAACGAAAATATGTACACATTTCTTTTATCATTATTTACAAATATTAAAAAAAAAATAGGGACCGACGCATACAAATCACATCGCGTAAACTTGTAATACGTATAACTTCTTCCTGCTAGAGTTAAAACAGTTTTCACCTTTAAAGATACCAACGTAGAACGCGCATCGCATTGTGCGTCAGCCCTAAAAGAACAACTGTACCAAATTAAAACGCGTGCATAAAACGGAAATATGAATAACTTAGGTCATGGGCGTACCCCGGTGGGGCATACCCCGGGTGGACGGTGGGGCAACTGACTTGAAGCTAAAAATTTTAAGAAACCAAATCACTTATTAGATTTAAAAACAAAAAATTTTCTTCATATTTCACTTGTCCAGCCTTGCAGAGCATGCATTATCGTAAGATTACATAAGTAATTATCTAACTTTTAACTTAGCCCCACCGCTAAGCAAATTCTTGGTACGCGCATGATTGTGGTATTACACCTTGCAAAAGAGTTCCTGTGATAAGTAACGTTGATCATTATCTCGATCAACGATCGTACGATACGAACGATGGGGGCACGGTGCTCGGCGCGTGTTATACCCACACTGGGCATGCGGGCGAGCTCGGCCGGTGTTATGGTCGGTGGAGGAGAGGGGTCTCCTCCCCCTCCCCGCTTCCCCATCTGCTCCCCCGCTGCCTCTCGCTGCACTTATTCGTGCAGCATGACAGGTTCTGGCCCGCCTGCAATGGTTAAATATCAACTTCAGACAGGTTACTATGAAAACAATAAAGAACCATGCGTCATTTAGGGGCCCAATTTTACAACATTTTTAAAAGAGTGGGCCCAGTGTTCGTGCTAAAGTGCCTATGGTCCTTTTAACCCAACCAATCCGACCTGAGAATGTATAATTATTAATTATATGTTTTGGGCTTGCTCAAATATAATAAAAAAAAATATGCCTAGAATATTTGAGATATTACAAATCAAAAGTTGACTTTCCTACGTTTGCACGAAAACTATGAACTTGACATCGTTTGGTTGGTATGACCAACAAACATGAAATGGTGCGTGCAAATGAATTACCAACAGACACGTAGGGGCTACAAACAGAATGACGTCATTTACGCTGACTGGTGTTTCTAATAATGTTTCCATTTTACGAAAGTGATAATTGAAAATTTTAAATTCCACCAATTAAGTGGTGCTGCCGTCTGTGCTTACAGGACGTAATCGCCAATAAATGGTATACACAGCTGGAAACTAATTCACTATGATCTTACACCCTGCGCTTAAATCTTGACACCACGTCAATATAGCCTGATTATTATTTTTAGGGTACCATACCTAAAAGGTAAAAAGGAACCCTTATGATGAGACTTCGACTGCCTGTCTGTCTGTACACCTATATATTTCAGGAACCACTGACGCTATTTGAAACTTGGAATAGTTTTAGATCTTACCCAACCTTTATTTTGGAATGAGAGTGAAGAAGAGAAAAAATATTAGGTGGAATGAGGAAAATAAGAGATGGGAGGAGAAGAAATACGAGTTGGGATGAAGGAAAATAAGAGGACGGATGAAGAAAAATACAAAGTGGAATAAGAAAAATAAGAAGTCATCATCATCATCATCACCAGCCGGAAGAAGTTAATCTAATACGTTTAGTATTTTCAAAATGTTGGTGTACCTTGTCTCCCACAGGGATCAAGTGTCCTCAGTCTCCCTACCTACACACAAAAATATCATCATCACCAGCCGGAAGACGTCCACTGCTGAAGATAGGCCTCCCCCTTAGAACGCCACAATGACCGACAATTGGCTATTTGCATCCACCGGTTACCTGCGACGCGCACAATGTCGCCTGTCCTCCTAGTGGGAGGCCTGTCTACGCTGCGTCTTCCGGTTCGTGGTCGCCACTCGAGAACCTTTCTTCCCCAACGGTTATCGGTTCGCCTAACGATATGGCCTGCCCATTGCCACTTCAACTTGCAGCTTCTGAGAGCTATGTCGGTGACCTTAGTTTTTCGGCGAATCTCCACATTTCGGATTCTGTCGCGCAAAGAAACTCCGAGCATAGCTCTCTCCATAGCTCGTTGTGTGACTCTGAGCTTATCCAAAAGGCCAACAGTTAGGGACCACGTCTCAGTACCATATGTCATCACTGGCAACACACACTGGTTAACCTTCGTCTTCAGAAATAAGAAGTGGGATGAGGAAAACTAAATGATGAGATGAGTACCAAAATAAGAGAACGCACCTGAGAGAGATGTAGGTCATACAGGTGCAGCGTGCTGACGGACATATCGTGCGTGCCGTCGGTGGGTTGCGGTCGGTTCGGTGGATCGAGACCGAGCGCGCTCGCGCTCAGTTCTGTACTGACGCCCGCCAGCCCACCGACCGAGCCCCCGGACCGAGCCATTGACCGAGCCATCGACCGAGCCGCTCCTGACGGTGCCTCGTCCTCATCGCTCGTTTCGTCCATTTCCTTAACCAAACATCTCTACTATTAAGCCGGATTTACGCTGAGACATCGTACTACATTGTGGAATGACACGCATGTTGCACACGATGTCGAACGAATATTTCTCGTACAACATATCGAGCATGCGAAGTGACATCGAGTACCTATTTGTTTCGGATACAGATGCGACGGGTTGCCGTTGCCACACACATTCTAATCGTAAAATTATTTTCATTTTATTGTGCGGTATTCGAATAAATTATAGAAAGCATTAAATTTCTGTTGATGTGTCGTCAATTGTTACAATGTGCGTTACGTGCGGACATGCGTCCCTGTGGCATTTCACAATCTTGTACAATATTACCCTGGGGTAACATTGTACTAGATTGTGAAATGCCAATGTAAAATTACATAGCTGGCTATGTGAGTGTGAAAGTTCACTATGAAAGTGTACTTATTACAATATTACTGAAACCCGACACGTCTTCTCGCGGTCTTGTAAGATCTTTAATAAATTAGACATTGCACAGATATCCAGCCACTCTTGTAACCAAACGACATTTGTGCCTTTTGATACAAAGATAAACAATGTTATATCCAAAAATATATAATAGATCGCACTCAGAATCTATTAATGAAATGTACAGTAGACACAGCCGATCTTTTGTGTCTGAAGTTGGCTGCAAGACGTTGCGCAATAGCTATTTTTGTGTTTTTGTATGCACAACTCACAAGTTTACTTGCTGCAATGGCTCGCCAAACCTAACTTCAGACACACAAAGATCCGCTGTGACTACTGTATCTCATTAATTTAGTATTGATTTCCAATTTAAGTACTAAGGCTAACGGTATAAGCTGAAATAAGATCATAAGCTGCCTATAGACGTCCACTGCTGAACAAAGGCCTCCCCCTTAGAAGGGAGTGGTTGCCATAATCCCCACTCTTGGCAGACGGCTTGGGGATCGCAGTATTGGTGGAAGATAAATCCAAAAGAAAGACGCTGCTGCACGCTGAACAGGAAGACGGGCGTCTTCCTGTTCTCGCTTAGTCGCCTCTTACGACACCCAACGAGAGGAAATGGGGGGATGCAATTGTAACCCGGCACCCCGCGGGTTGAAATGCAGTTGAAATAAGATAGTAGAGTAATATAAACGACACTTACAGGCAATCTGTACTGCTGTTTTTGCTGTGGGTAGTACGAGAGGACCGCGGGCATCGGTGTTGTAGCACCAAATAAACTCTGCTGGATGTATGAGCCAAGCATCGTTTTGTTCTGAAAAAATCCATAAAACATACATAAATATATTTACTTAATATAATAAAACAGTAATAGGTCCAATTTTGTACATAGAATAGATATTTTGAAAATTATTTTTGGAGCGCATTTTATAACCAATACTGAAACCAAAACTGTACTTTTTTTATTTTGTCTGTTTGCCTGTATCATGGCGCGCATCATGCCGAACTTGCTGAATGGTTTCAAATGAAATTCGACATGATTTGAGTCATTAGAACAAATAAGGAGATACTCATAAATAGTTGTTATTAATGTTTGGCAATCAATCAGATTAAGCGACGTTAGGCAAGGTCATTACATATATGGGTGACCGTTTAATGCCATTTGAACCAAGCGTCTCCGTGCTGCGGAGGGCAAGTTAAAAGTGGGTGCCAGTTGTTAACCAACTTCAAAAAAGGAGGTTATGTATTAGACGCATATGAATGCTATTAAAAAGTTAGCTAACGTAGGAAAAGCGCGGGTCAGCTAGTAACGTATAATAATAAAAATGAATTTCCCAATGTCTACTTAACTCACCAGATGGTTGTTAGATGGTATCGCATGGTGCATGCTTTGTCGCAAAGACCGGAGGAACTGTCTCTGTGAAGGTTCTGCAGGCTGCCAGCCGGGGTGACGACAAGAGAACGCTACCAACGACAGCTCGGTCTTGCCACCCTCGCCTTGGTCGTACTGCGCATTGCTGCCTCCTATACATACCAAATAATTACAACTTCATACTACCACAGTATATAAATCAGGAAGTCAGAGTCACAACGAGCTATGCGGAGAGCAATCCGGAATGGCGAAGGACATAGCTCTCAGAATCTGCAAGTTGAAGTGGCAATGGGGAGGCCATATCGCTCGAAGAATGACATGTTATGACAACAATATAAAAAATAACAAAACTGAAAATTACCTTTCACTTTGCCAGAATTCTGCCAATCTGGATGACCATGTCTTCTTATATCCAACTGTAAGAAATTGTAATAATAAAGATTTCAGTGTATAATTTTGATTAATTAAACAGACACAAAGTAATTATTATATCAAAATCATTCGTGATAAATATCATTCCAAAATAAAGAAAAAGTATTGAAAATATAAAAGGTGTGAAAGGTTACGTCGCTATAGATTAAACAATTAACATTTAGGTAGACAAAAACCGTGAGTTTTCGGTAAACTGCGATCAACGGAACACTGAAAATTACAACCGCAACAAAAGTTTTTCACTTTTTGTGTCGCTGCCATTTCTCAACATTGCAAGTTACTTTCGCGTTAGACACCCTGGCCGCTGACCGGTCGTGGGTTCGATTCCCACCAAGTGTATGGCTGTTTGATCTATATAAGTATGCTATTACAAAAAAAAATGTATATAAGTATTAATATCAGTTGTCTGGTTTCCATAGTACAAGCTCTGCCTAGTGGGGGATCAGATGACCCTGTGTGGATTGTTCCAGAATATTATTATTATTAAAAGAACCATCACTATTAAAGGAACTTACTTGTGCAAATGAGCACACATCGCCGATACCCAGAACACTGACAGTGAAGTTACGATAGAAGTCTACAATGTCAAGGGCACGCGTGCGGAGCGAGAACAACACTAGCGGGCACAGCAACGGACTTAACAGCTCGAAGATTATGTACACCTGCAATACAAGAACAATATTACAATAATATCGTAAATTGAAGTTATGGATAGGGCGATCGTATCTGTACGTGACACAGAACGAGGAAACATCTCCCGACGTGATATTGAAGCTAAAATGTATGTAAACCATTGTCGTCAGACACAATTACAATTTGTCATTGGTTTTATTACATCATGCGGTAACAGCTCAGTGAGCGCTTGCCTTGGAAACAATGTGCGCAGGTTCGAACCCCGGCTCGCAGCTCTGATTTCTTTAATTAATCATGTGCGAATCGCCTTTGTGGGATTGTTACTAGCTTTCGGTGAAGGAAAACATCGTGAGGAAACCTACATGTCTGAGAAAGCCTAACTAGCTTTCGAATGACGTGTGAAGTCAACCCGCACTTGGCCAGCGTGGTGGACTACGGTCTAAGCCCCTTCATCTTGAGGGAAGGCCCGTGCCCAAGAGTGGGACATAAGCAAGGGCTGGTATTATTATTTATTACATCATCGGAGAGATCTTAAAGACTTCCGGTAGAAGTAGCATTTTGTTAGTCAAAAACAAATCTATATTAATGTTTAGAGTTCATTAGCAATGAACGTCAAAAAACCGCCAGGCATCTTCTCTGTGCCTTACTTTGCTATATGCCTATCCATTTTCCCAAAAAATAAAAGGTAAACAACTTGAGGTTATGTTGTTGAAGTAGCGTGTTTGTTTTTTCATTGTATTTGCTAGAAATTTAATTGCATTGTATTTGCTAGAAATTTAATTGCTTTGCATTACAATTTGTCTAAAGTTATTATTTTATAACCTGAGTTCTGCGAAATCAGAATATTTCGAAGCAATTTGTTTATTGTGTGTAAATTTTGTTTATTTTTTATTTTCCTTTTATTTTGTGGGATAGTGGATAGTATAGTAATTTTTGTCAACTTCATATGTTTGTGACATCTCCTTGACCATATTGATTGTGAGTCAAATGTACTTACTCTCTATCAGGAGAAATAAAAAAAGTACGACACCTTAAAGTAGAGTTTGAGACGCTCAATGATAATATGGGTGAGCGCTAAGTGGCATTTGAACTCTTCGGAGGGCAAGAAAACGTCGGTCCCGGTTTTCGTCATCTAAACAGCCGTCAGAGGCATAAAGGCAGCTTGAACTCAAACTCAAACTCTGACACCAGGTTGACCACTAACCATACGACGAAAACACCCTCAAGTAGATCTTGGCTTGTATTTACACGATTGCAGTACTGCCAACTTCTTAGAGTAAAGACTCTGCAGCCAACAACCTATTTAAATGTAAAGTATACCTACCGATGCGTATACCACATACGCTACGTATATCATCAAAGTATATCGGATAAAGGTCAGCTCATGATTATAAATTAAGTCTACTGTAGTTTTTTTATTCTACATACTTAAATAGATAATTATAACATCCCTATTCAATTATTAATGCACACAGCTGTGGTTACCAATCAGGATTGACTAGAGACGCGTCAAACTTATTTAGATAATGTCGCGTGCTGAAACAAAATTGTACTTTTAGATGCTTACTGCTCTAAACTGGAATAGCTGTTGAAAGTGTGCGGCTACGTCCTTAGTGTGAGCTCGGCCTCGCCACGCGGCCGGCAAGTAGTGCACGTGACCGAGGACCTGAACGAACAACTCTTCGCCCCGAGCGGGACCAGCGCATCCTCCGCCTAACCTCTCCTCCTCGCCTATTAGAGCCCTGTAAAAAAATCTCACATGCGTAAAGTGGCATGCAACAATTGGATGAGAAAAGCAGAGGTTCGAAGTCAGAGGCGTGTAATTGGAGAGGTCTAAACCTGTGTGAACTTGGCACCCGACTTTGGAAAAACGATTTTTTTTTATAGTTTTTTCAGAAGCTTACGATAGGTAGTGAATAGTAGTGAAACTATTTTCGTTTGCAGTAATTCCAAAAAAAAAAAAAAAAAATTCAAAAATTACTGTCAACAAATGAAAATTCATTCACTACAAACCCCTACGAACCTTCCTCTATCGATTTCATCGTTTGTAGTAATCGTATATCCTTTTAAACCAGAATTATTCACTGACAATGACGACCAAACAAGATTTTTTTGATTTTATCACTTCTGATCAACCTATGTTTTTACTACAGTTACTACAAACGAAAATTCATTCACTACAAACCTCTACGAACCTTCCTCTATCGATTTCATCGTTTGTAGTAATCGTATATCCTTTTAAACCAGAATTATTCACTGACAATGACGACCAAACAAGATTTTTTGATTTTATCACTTCTAATCAACCTATATTGTTAGTACAGTTACTACAAACAAAAATTCGTTCACTACAAACCTCTTCGAACCTTTCTCTGTGAAAATCATCGTTTGTAGTAATCGTATATCCTTTTAAACCAGAATTATTCACTGACAATGACGACCGAACAAGATTCTTTTTGATTTTATCACTTCTGATCAACCTATGTTATTACTACAGTTACTACAAATGAAAATTCGTTCACTACAAACCTCTACGAACCTTCCTCTATCGATTTCATCGTTTGTAGTAATCGTATATCCTTTTAAACCAGAATTATTCACTGACAATGACGACCTAACAAGATTTTTTTGATTTTATCACTTCTGATCAACCTATGTTATTACTACAGTTACTACAAACGAAAATTCGTTCACTACAAACCTCTTCAAACCTTCCTCTATCGATTTCATCGTTTGTAGTAATCGTATATCCTTTTAAACCAGAATTATTCACTGACAATGACGACCAAACAAGATTTTTTTGATTTTATCACTTCTGATCAACCTATGTTTTTACTACAGTTACTACAAACGAAAATTCGTTCACTACAAACCTCTACGAACCTTTCTCTGTCGATTTCATCGTTTGTAGTAATCGTATATCCTTTTAAACCAGAATTATTCACTGACAATGACGACCAAACAAGTTTTTTTTTGATTTTATCACTTCTGATCAACCTATGTTTTTACTACAGTTACTACAAACGAAAATTCGTTCACTACAAACCTCTACGAACCTTCCTCTATCGATTTCATCGTTTGTAGTAATCGTATATCCTTTTAAACCAGAATTATTCACTGACAATGAAGTTAAAATAATACTCCAAATTAAAAATGTTTTTTTCTTTTTTTTTCTTTTTTACTACTAACGATAAAAATTGCACTACAATTCACTACTAACGATTATTTAAATGATACAGCTGAAAAAACTTGAATTTTCAATTTTCAGGGGAAAGCAATTTTTTTTTTTTTTTAATTACTACAAACGAAAATAGTTTCACTACTATCCACTACCTATCGTAAGCTTCTGAAAAAACTATAAAAAAATCGTTTTTCCAAAGTCGGGTGCCAAGTTCACACAGGTGAGGTCTAAGTATGTCTAGCAGTGGACGAGTGTGGACTGATGATGAAAAAAACTTCATAAATAACTCTTGGCTTCGTTTCTTTGAAATTATTATAATTCAGCATTGTGTTGGGCTTAAAACACAGTTCCGTTATCAAACTTTACAAAACCATATTTTTTTTTATAAGTTACGGCTTCCCTGAAAACCAACTCGTCCCCGATTCCCATAAAAAAATTAATCGGAATAGGAGTGAAGTTAGTAGATTATGACATTCAACTATACCAATTGTCTACCAAAATCAGGGTATATGCGTGTATTATTGCCCATCCATCGTATCATTAAATCCTCGTGAGACACTGTAATAAATATTCCGATATATTTAAAACAAGATCTGAGAGTTTGTTGTAAACGCGAAGCCCGCTCATTTTACTTTTTCTGCTGTACTTGAAAAATTAAGACCTTTTGCTTTACACTTGAGAATAAATCAATGTAGCTACTTTCTTTTCTATCTCAGTTATTATTTTGCCGTCAAAACCATATTACACTTCTCAGGACGTCTTATATTCAGTGCTCAAAGAACTATGAAGAGGCTCAAGCGGAGTGCCAACACCATCGATAAAAGCCACCGGGAAGGTTTTAGTGAGCAAAAATCATACATAAGGAAACCTTTTTCTTTCAGTCACCAAAAATTTCATGAAAATAATGTGAAGTCGGTGACACCGGGTGTGCGATTAAGAATAGCACCCACCCATATCTTCCTGTGGGGTGACGTAAGAGTCGATTAAGGGTAACAAGAATATGGGCAGAAGCGTATTTCTACTGAATTACCTACGACCAATAGGTACTGCGATTCCCATGACGCCTGCCAATAGGGTTGCCACCTGTACTATATTATATAGTATCGTACTATATTTTAGCCAATTGTACTCTAAAATATAGAATAATAATATAGTACACAATGTACTAAAATAGAAATTTAATCAACTCGACAGCATATTAAATTATTTGAATTTAATTAATAATTAACCTTAATCTCAATATTTTGTATTCAGAACTAATAACGGTTAATTATATTATTTCGAAAATAAATAAAGAACAGGCATTTTATTCTTAAAAATCTGCTGAAAAATAGCAAATGCTAGATGAATGTTTAATAAATTTGAAGTTATTGCTTTTTTTCTTTACATTCCCGCAACATCAGCTTTTAGAGAAAAAAAAAATTCAGTCATGAACGTAAAATGGCGAGAAGAAAAAACAAATCAGTAATTAATTTAATTAGAAATGAATTATTAATTTATTTCAATATGGATCTGACTTGTTTGGATTCATATGATTATTTCAAAAATAATAAAACTTTGTTGGCCAAAGCAAAGAATAATAATAAATATGTATGGAAAGTAAATAATGTATTATATAAATAATGTTAAATTAATGTGTAAGTACTATTTCTTTTTGCCCAAATTTCCCAAATGTACTATTTTTTTATAACTTGAAACGAAAAATAATAATTTCCTCAAAAAAAGGTGACAACCCTAACTGCCAAGTGTGGGGATAATTTTAATTTTTCGACGGGCCCGTTGGTCTAGTTGGCAGACACCCTGCCTGCTAACCGATGGGTCGTGGGTTCGATTCCCGCCAAGTGTCTGGGTGTTGTTTATCTATATAAGTATATATTTACAAAAAAAAAAAAAATGTATGTAAGTATTAGTATCAGTTGTCTGGTTTCCATAGTACAGGCTCTGCCTAGTTTGGGATCGGATGACCGTGTGTGGATTGTCCCAAGATATTATTATATTATTATTATAATTTGTCATAATCCTCCCTTCTAAGGGGACCTTTGTTGAACATTGGACCTTTTTCGGCTGATGACTGATGATGATGATACCATTCGTAGATGAAAGTGATAGTTACCTGGCACCAGCCAAGACGCAGCCCAGTATGGTGATGATGCTGAGCACGTGCTCCACCGTTAGCACGTCCTCGTCGTACACCGATAGGACCACCAGCACCCCGAGCACGCTCGCCGACAGAAACACAATATTCCTGCACAGATGTGGTTACCTAAATTACATTTTTAACACGTCGAAAGTAAAATATCACCTAAAATAACGGCACATGTGCATATTCTCGGGAATATAAGTTATCGAGTTATCATTGAGACTAGATTTCATTGTGATGCTGACAACTAAAAAAAAACGGTCAGCAAAATAAGAATTCAAAGTACGCGCATCTTCTTATTTCAACGTTTCATTTCAAATAATTTGCAACTGCCTTTCACCTTATTTCGTAGTTTTAAGTTCCACTTTTAAATAATATAATAATAATTTACGGATATAGAGATATTAGATATATAGATAGACATTTTTTATAACTTCCATTGCCTCCGTATGATGATAGAGATGGAAGGTACGTCACAGGAACTCTGCTATGATAAACGTAAAGACTCCGAATTTGGACTACTTGGATAGGTCTTGACCAATATTTGGTAGGTAGATGGCGATTAGGGTCTGATGATGGAGCAGGAAGGTGGTCACAGGAACTCAGCTCTATTAAACGTAGACCTTTCGAATTCGAACTCGTTGGATAGGTCTCAACGAGTATTTGGTAGGCAATTGACGACCAGGGTCTTATGATGGAGCAAAGTGGTTACTGCTACCTCCACACCAATTATCGTACATCCACTGAAGTAGACTCCATGTAGACTTGTTGGATAGGTCTCCGCGAGTAACTACTCGCAGAGTGTCTATTAACTAATAGACACATAACTATCAGAGTCCGATAACGGAGCCGGAGAGTCATTTTAAGAGTTTTATGGGGCATTTTAGATTTTCAAATTTTTTGTACCTACTTGTAAATGTCATTTTGTTCGTGATTATGAATGTAGGGTAAATAATATATCGATTGGATAGGTATATTAAGCAACTTAGTTACCTGTGTGATAAGAAGGTGGTGACCCCATCACCTTTTTTGGAAACGACATAACAATGTGTTTTTAGATTATTTTCGGTTTGAAAATAGTTAAATGAGACAACTAAAGGGCTCTGCTCACTAGAACGTATCATACTATGACCGTAATAGGAACGTGTCAGACAAAAAATATTATTTGTATTGAAAAGTATGAAACTATGCACACTAGAACGTTCTGTCACCGACCAGCATCGTCGCGGGTCATGCACGGAGCGTCAATAACTGTCGGCGAGAATATTTTGCCGGTACAGTTACGCTCCGTGCATAGCACACGACGTTGTCAAACCGGTGCACGCAGGCGGCGATACGGTGAACATACGGGTTATAACCGCGTATAATGAGCGTTGTAAACGCGTTGCCAGTTTTCTCTTGCTGGACGCGACTACGAGAACCAGACGGATATAACACGCGGATGATATGTTATATATGCTCCGGTCACTATAACCGTTACGCGTATCAATTACGTTTCATACCCGTGGGTATGATACGTAATTGATACGCTCTAGTGGGCATAATAGAGCGTATTCTGTTGATTTCCGATCCTGATAGTAAAGCACGATATAGTAGGCAGACTCCTTAAGGTCATAGATAATATATTATTACAGATATGTAGTATAAATTATAAACTACTCCTTAAATACAAGCTAAAACACAACGATTTTTGTCAGAATCTGTGTAGGAAATTATACTACTAGGGTAAATGGGGAACAGGCAACGTGCCAAAATGTCACTTGTTTTATTTACGTCTGATACAAACAACGTGACGCAGTAAGAATAGAATGTCAATATTTACGCAACTTATCAATCGATATCAAGTCGGAACCAGCCTAACGAGAGTTGAAGATATTATACTTGCTATAACAAATAACTGTTCCTACGCAAATTATAAAACTTGTAAGTATTCAGTTAGTCAAGAAAGTTTCTATAGGTGCGCAGAAAATTTCAACAGGTCTTTTGTCATGTTTTATTTATATACATCGCAATGACGCCACGCTACTGAAGGCCGACGTGAAGACTTTCAAAACGTTAAACTTATTGACTAATTAAGGGAGACGTCGAAATGTCACCCCCTGGTTAGTCAATTAGTGCAACGTGATGATGTGAAATTTTCTTTCTCGGTTTCTGGCTTCGTGTTTCTTCTGATATTAAATTCATCTGAAATAAATAAATTTTCGAGACACACTCACAATCAGATCAGAGATTTTGCGATTACTGAACCACAGTGTCGGTCATTATATTTTGCACAAAATACAACCAGCCATCCAGCTTAATACCACCGAAGCTTTAGGTATTCTGCCCCAAAGCAGCAATGTTTAACCTCTCCGCAGCCGATGGTTCCTATCTGCACAAGTTTAACACGCGAACCGCATAAGCGCGATCACGAATCGACCGCCGAGGGATTGTGTTTTAAAATGTATCTGATGAAATTATGGGCCTCAAAGATTCAATATCTAACGTCTCAGACGAGCGGCAATGCTATACAACATTCTATGGGCAGGCAAGTCTTCTCGTCTAGTCAGTAAATTACTTAAAAATAGTCTCACTTTGCAATGACAGTGGTGATGGGCGATGAGAAGCTCGCGAGGTACTTAGTGGCAGGCTTGTGCGCGCGGTTCAGTCTGTCTCGGAGCTCGTGCTCAAGCTCGTTGAAATGTCGCAACGTGACTCGAGCGTATAACGACCACGTGCGGAGTCCCAAGGACGCTGGCGACCGCTTTATCAGCTATAAAAAACATTCATATGACCCATATCTATTATTTGTACTATACTACGTGTGACAACTCAAAATGAGACCATAAAGAAAGCATAAATTATTTCGAATTCTGAGTTATCTGAAAATCTCAAAATGTTTTCAAACGTTATTCTCTAGTGTTTAAGTAAAAATAAGTATTGTACTTATATGAAACGGCTTCTATGTTTTGGTTCTGACTTTGTTCAAGATTATTACATGTTTAACGGTGTAGGCCGGGACGTCATACCTCAGCGTAGTTGAAGAAAAAATACAATATCTGCCAAGCTTGTATTAGTGGCGCCAGTAATAGGTTGACGAGCGCCAGCCACAGTATCTGTCGCTCCAGTTGACGGGCCAGGAGCATACGCTTCGAATGGTCCTTGTAACATTCGCGGAGCTGCCAGCAGTTCTCCCAAGGACTCCAAGGACTAGCTGCAAACATATTGCGATAACACTAAGCTTTATATTTATATATTAAGCCATTATTTTATTTTTCACTAAATATTAGCTGCTTAAATCTGTGGATTGTAAAATGCACTAGCTTACAGGGGAATCACTGCGCTAGTAGAAAGAGTCGAAACCTCAGCGCCCGCCCCGAGGTGGTTTTATTTGGTCTACTTATAAAGATAAAGGTATTATTCCACTCGGGGATAATTTATGAGCGGGCGAGCCCGCTTGGGCGATCCCGCTTTTTGCTATCTTTCATAAAACAGAACTGTAAAAAGCATATACTTACAAAACAATAAAAATTCTAAGTTCCACTTTAAACCTCTGGATAAATAATGGAAATTACCAATACAAGGCACACGTATTTGTAATGGAAGTAAGTTTTTGTTCACCATTGCCACCATATAATTGGTAAATCTGAAAATAAATATTGCTCTATTAGTAAGAGTTTTGATCGACACGTTGATATTCTTAGCTCCCTGTCATTTCACTCGTTTTCGGTAATTGTAGCTACTTGCGGGGCACTTGTGTGAAATATAGAATCCTTACACACGATCCAGAGTATTCCCCTTTATAATCATACATAACAGAGTTAGTTAGTGTGTAATTAAGTGAATTGACGTACCGAATTTCTTATACAAACACGGCAAGAAGGATCATTTCCAAACAGCACAGTGTCACAAGCGGTATAAAAAAAGCAAATAAACTTATGAATCATAAATCAAGATAAGTGGACGCCGCGGCCTGAGCCAGAGTGGTCGTTGCACCCGATGCAAGTGTTCTTCATACATTATACATCCAGAATCTGTACTCAGCTCATGCAGGTCATTGAGATTGCATAATATATTGCATTGACAGCTCTACACACAGTGACTAGATTAATACCAGTCGCTAATATATGATAGATAGATACATGGATATAATATATACACTAGATTTGGTGTCACGGTTCAATAAGTGGTAGAGAGAAATAGCGCCCTTGTGTCTTTACAATTTCTTTACAAGCCACATCCTGACAAATTTATTTTTGCCGATAGGAGTGTCGCTACTGTCTATATGAAACTGTCAAACTACAAGTCATTATCATTATAAAATCGTTAGTTCACGTTTCCGCCACCAGCACAGATAAGTTTGCAACCTCCGCGACTACATTTTGTGAATGTTTATCTAGTTTATATATTATATCGATGGACAGATAGATTTTTTACTATATAGATAGGTAGATTTATTTATTATAAGTATACACGTATGTAGGCTTAGGCCAAGATTTTTGGAGTAGGCGCTTGGAGTCAGTCTTTATAGATTTAAAATAATCAAAAAAAGTTCCAACAATTCCCATAGAAATTGTAGGTGTTGACTTTGTGTTGACTTTAATCATAGATATACACACCCGTGGTCATGATGCAAAAAGCAAAAATAATTTATTATCTTTCGCGTAACGTTCATAATAATAATAATATCTTTGTTCTTGATCTTCATAAAGTAATCAGGTTACTATCCAAAAAATGCTTTTATTGGTCGTGGAAATAATCATTATAGCATACATAATAATATTATTAAAAATGGCATGGAAAGTTACCTGAGTATTCTATGGTATATATCTAGTTCGTTGATCTCTTGCTTATGGACGCACATGTGGTGCTCAGACTGGGCCTCCCTCACCCGCTCCTGTATTGTGGACCAGTTCACCCAAACTAAATCACTCTGGAAACATTCACTAAATTACTGCATTGATCGTATGATCAGATATGTATATATCTCATACTTTATTCTATACTTATACAAGAATTCTTTAGTTATAAGTACTCATAATTTTAAAAAATTAAACAAATATACTCCTCTGAAAATGATGAGGGGATTAAGATCGACCATGCGTGGATATTACGGATTGGCATATAGTGATACACAGCATTCAAATAAATTGTAATTTATTGTACTGTTACCGTAAATCACCCGATTAGTAATTGTGAAACCTTCGTGCCGCTAGGCTAGGATCAGCAAGAAAAAGGCATATTATGGGATGAGGGACCATTTAAGATACGCGTCCATTGGAACGCGCCGGACGCACGGCACGCAACGGATTTTAGTTTGCTTTGTATGATTTTACATAGCGCTGCGTCCATTATCCGCGCCGGCATTTTCCGATGCGGGCCGTCAAAATCATAGAAAGCAAACTAAAATCCGTTGCGTGCCGTGCGTACGGTGCGTCCGGCGCTGGCCAATGGACGCGTACCTTTACTGTCCCTTTTGATTTAGCCAGAAAGATATTTCTAACACAGGCTGGTAATTTACCTAGGTACTTTTATAAAACTATCGGGATTTTATCTACACTATCATCATTTACAATGAGGTGGGATCGCTGCTAACCACTACATTTTATATATAAAAAATAAAAGCTTTTAAGAATAAATGAAGCGATTATTAAAGACACAACATAATTCGATAAATTTTTGACTCCCAAGTCCAAACTCCTAAATCATTTAGGCAGGTAGCTATCTACTTAGTTGACTAAGTACTAGTACATATATAACAAAACTTACCTCTTTTATCTTTAATGCATTATTATAAAATAACTTTGTGTCATAAGCGTAACATAAATGATACAACGATAATGCCAGTCTCATTATCCAAATAATTGCACATAAGGTAAGCAGACACCACCTAAAAATAACGAAAACAGCCAATGTGTATTTAGGTTCGAATCTTAAGGTTAACAAATAAAAAAAAAATTAGGCGACATTTTCATCTATGTAATACATTAAGTATTCCATACAAAACAAGATTATACAAAAACTCCTTCAATGAAATCCATTGTTATTTTTAGAGGACCTTATTTACAATTTCAATAGAATTGATTTCAGTGTTTTAAACAAGGCCAGCAATATATTATATCCGATTTTATTTGGGTATAACAAAAACAAAATAAAAAAGAAGTAAAATATAAACCTAATAAATAATTCCTTATAAAAATAATTATAGACGGTAAAATGCCTTGTATACATAATAACACAACTAAATTACCATGGTTGGTGTTCGCAAGCCTGGCGTGAATTTTCACTATTTATTATGAAAGAGGTTTATGTGTACAGCCGTCGATATAATAAAATAAATATCGATGATATAATGTATTATCATCAGCCCACATCAGTCCACTGATGGACATAGGCCTCCCCAAGGCGCACCACTGAGCACGATTTTCACCCTTCTTCTTTTGAGTCCGATATAATGTGTACAGCGTTATAAATGAATATTTGATGAAACCTACGATCAAGAAGGTTTTTAATCTTAAAATGCTGGACAGGACAGGATCCGAGACGCAGAGGCGTCTCGGATCAGTAGTCAAAAATAAGCAGTATCATAGAAAAGTTAAAAGATTAAACACTAAACATATTTACAATGCAGTTACCGCCACCAAGTTATAAATAGTTTGAAACTTCTCTAGATAATATACAACAATCACTATTTGCATGTTTTCGCTTAGTTCTTCTAAGGAACGCAATGACTTGATGTGGTTTTTACCAGCATTTTTAGAATATCTTCAGATGGTTTATGTGTTAATCATCTGATTCTATACAGGGTGTTACAAAATACCCCGTAAAAAATACTTATACTTAATTAATTATCAAAACCAAATATTTTCTCAACCCTAGTAAGCTATCATGTCAGGGAACCAGATTATTTAAAAGAAAGGCTACGTACCTATTTTTTTACCTAATAATTGTCTACTTTAATAGTTTTTCTATTTTTCATTCATAAATATTGGCTACCTCAATACAAGGATGTCATTATACTCAAGTACTGGCTTCAAAATGTCAAGTTGGAAAAAAAATATGTGGTCAATTTCAAGTCTATTGACGTTTATTATGAATTAGTAAGAGTTCGTTTAGGTTGTTTCGTTAGGTTAGGTCTTTTAAAAAATTTGTCATTCCGCGAATTTGGTAGAAGTAGGTACATTCTGCGTAGTTTACTCTTTAATTTTACTGAAATAGGGTTAGCACATCAGTGAAAATAATATTTTTTATTATATTTTTACAGGCTATTTTGTAACACGTTGTATATAAATATTAAGGTTTAAACCTTACAAATACTTTACACCGAAACACTGCAAAGTTGGTTGCTTTGTGGGAGAATATCTCTAAGGTAGTACTTATAGGCCGACCGTTTAACTCGCGAATCGCCTGAGGGGGTAGAAGGGAGCGAGGGGAGATGTTAGCGGATGGGTGAAAGGGGTGCGCGGAGCAGAGAGCTTACGTCAAATGCGGCAGTGCGCTGGCTGTGCTCGCAGCGCGCGGTTGGTGTTTTTGTTACGGACACTTGAAAATAAACGCACAAGGTATACGACTGCCAAGATGAATCGCTCTTCCAGTTTTGCGAACAAAATTAACAAGCAAGCTAAACAAATAGCATACAATGTATATTCCTTTTTTAAAGCCAGAAAACAAGATCATGAATCGATATGAATATTAGTGACGAATAGTCCTATAAATTTTTTATCTGTGGTTAAATATTTCTTAAACGGAGTTATTGTTTTATGATTTTGTACCTATGAAGCTATTATAAAATATTTGTAAAACTTAAAAATAAATACTTAAAAAAAAGATACTTATTATTTTATTCTTTACCAACAATGTCTATCTCGAGATAAATCTTTGGATTATTGACTCCGTGTGTAGCGTTACCCGCCCCCGCTCCCTTCTTACCGCGCAGGCGATTCGCGAGTTAAACGGTCGGCCTATAACTATACAGTTTCTTTTACATGGAGCCCACCACTAATACATACATACAAACATTGAAGCAAATAGACAAAACAGTGATTTTAAATCACTATTACCTGTGCTATATTTTGGTTTAGATAGAACAGAAAAGTGCATATTTCAAATACGGACACAAGTTTATTTTTTGTTACTTTTAGTAAACTAGTAGCAACAATAGCAAAGTTAATAATACAACACTCGCCTTACTGCAAACAAAATGACATATTTCAATAATTAACTTGTATCAATAAGTCATATAAATAGTATCCATGTGGATCTAGCCAGGGTTTGCTCCACTAGAGCTCAGTGGCGTGCACTGAAAGCAGGCAAAAATATCTGCGAGTTGTTTATGCTTTATGCTATTTGTTTGTGTTCCAGCACAAATAAACCAACTTAAATTAACCAATATTACCAACATATCCATTTAATTTAAAAAAATTACGTTATTCATGTCCAAACTAAGATTTTTTTAAATTAAGACCGTTTAGAGAAATCCTAGGGTAGGCAAAGTATTTTTGTCAGTATGGAGCTGCTGAATAAACTTATTAATGTTCTCAAATGCAAATTAATATGTCTATAGTATTTGCTTGCATATGGATATTTGAAATGGTATAATAACATACATAGAATAGGTGAAACAAGTCGATTACATTTTTTTGCCTACCCTCTGTGCACACCACTGTTATTGGTTTTGGGTTTGATGAAAGATACACTTTATACTTTTTTTACAGTACACCTTCCATAATTTTTAAAAGGGCATTAAAATTTCAAAGTGAGACTACTATATCATATAAAACGGTTTCATTTTTACCTTTCAAAATAGATTTATATCTTGTCACGTAATTTTTGGATATAATTAAAATGACAAAAATATACCCCTAATGACAAACTTTAATACATCCAAAGAAGAACCCTTGGTGCGCGAGTCCGACTCGCACTCGACCGGTTTTATTTTTTATTGCTATAGAGAGCCGCAAAATAGGTCCACCTATCAACTATAAAAAATGTACATGTAATGTCATGTATATCACTGGACTGCACCTCCAAGTGTTCTACAAGTACTAGCCCCATTATTACACAATAAATAATCATACATTATAATAATTAACAACAACATTCGCTAGCCGCTAAGCTTTATAAAGGAAAATATTATAAATATAATGTGTGTGTTATTGGTACTTTCATGCAACATTAAAATAAAGCCCTACACATATTATTTACTAAATTCTTGAAATATAACTATTTAGCATGGCAGAAAGGTTTTTTTTTAATTAATATTTATTCATAACCATGGATACAGTCATTCAGTCGCATACATTTTACAGTTTCTGAAAGGATTAATTGTCAAAGGGATATCATATAAAATGTCTATTTTTGCCTGACTGCCCTAAAAAAAGGCCTATGTTTTTGAAATAGTTTATTTGTAAAGCAACTCAATGTTTAGTAATAAACACTACCCAATAGGCCATGGGTGCAACTGCCACAAAGTGTCTGGGTGTTATTTATTTACATAAGGGGTCGTCCATTAATCACGTGATTAACCCCTCCCCCCCCCCCTCCGGGTGATATGTGGTGAGGTCTTTAAACAAGTAAGTGTTTACAAAAAAATGGATTTAAGTATTAGTATCAGTTTTCTGGTTTTCATAGTACAGACCCTGCCTAGTTTGGGATCAGATGATTGTGTGTAGATTGTCCCAGGATATTATTATTATATTATACTTGTATGTATTGTACACATAAACCTGGAAAAAATAATATTTTAGGGATGGCTAAAATCCAGTGCAGTTACTTGAATACAGATAACAACTTTACCATTTACAGAGAGAGAAAAAAGATAGAATTAAGAAGCACTCACCATTTCCATGATATGCTCTCCACACATACAGCAGGTGAATATATTACATCATTCAAACTCAGTTTCTCACTTCTATTAGCGTTCGGATCATTTCTGAATAATCTTGGATAATTTACACAGTACACCAAAAATGTGGAAAACCACACAATGAAAATAAACTGTAGTAAATAAAATAGATCAGACATTATCATTGGGTAGAAGCCGCCTCTCACATAATATCTGTACATCCTTGTGAAAAATGAATCTAAATCTTCTATGTGTGTCCATCCTTCTAAAAAAGTTAATAAAATAATTAACATTAAATATCCTCAATAACAAAATAATAACAAATTAAAAAAAGGTATAAAAATTCCTGACATGAAAATAAACTGCTAAACATATTATAGCTAAGAACCAAGATGATTACCCAGCTATTCTGCCATAGGCACCAAACTTATAATATAACCCCACCTTTTTGTATCTGGAGTTAAAAACACAATAACAAATAAATTATATTGCTAGCAAACATTTATCATGGCACAAAATTAATATTTTTTTTTTACCTTTACAAAAGCACCACAAAGGAATAGTATCAATATAAACAGGTATACGAAATAAACAGGTGATGATTTTCTAATCTTCACTGTTTGGCCTTGGATAAATAAACACCAAAACAAAGTACGGTTGCATGTGTGACTTATCATGTACATGTAGACCAAACAAAGGGCAAACCATCATGTGGTATTAATTTACCTTTCTTTTTGGGCACTTTGTGTATTATAACGTTGGTGGCATCCTCGTGCTCGTGGTCCAGGGTGATCATGGTTGGTGCAGCATTCGTAGACTCCGCCAGTGCACCCATTGGCGGAGTAAGTTCGTTGTTTAATGCGCTGTACGTAACATCACGTCTACTAAAATGAGCCATCTTAATTCATAAAATAAATTCACAACACTTTGCTAAGACTATTTAAAATTTACAGAGGTCATTTACAATCTACACATTCTTGACTTTGTCCCAGAATCGCGAAAAATAAATACAATACAACAAAGATCCGAAATTCATACAAAGGATTTTTATTAATGCGAGAGTTTTGCTATATGAATATGTTTATTATTTATAATGTAAAGCGTTCCTTCTTATACGAATAACATATTATGTTCAAGGATACGAAGAATTTTGTAGTTTCTAACAAATAAAGATTGAATACACTTCACAAATGAAAATGACGAAAATAAACCACGGATGACAGATAGCAATTTTCTCAAACAACAATAGTTCCGTTTCACGCAGTCATGTTGACGCACAGACGTATTTTCCGTTATTTTCTGTCCTTATCGGCGGCACGCTAGCTAGATGTCTTGTTATATTCTGTCTACGCATTTAGATCTTAGAGGAGATACCACTGGAGAGAGCTTGATGCGCTAAACCCTCTGCTAAATTTTTGTTCATATGTTCAGGTCATTCTTTATTTGTGTGCGTATCTTTTTGAATGTGTTGCGAGTTTATTTGTGGGTTCATAGAAATAGAAACATGAAGAGTTTGCATAAGACCGTAGACAGAATATAACAAGACATCTAGCTAGCGTGCCGCCGATAAGGACAGAAAATAACGGAAAATAATCATTCGTACACCTAACACACGCTAAGGATATTTATTCAAATGCGCTCATTATGTAGTCTATACGATATTTCATAATGCAATTCAATTTAAAACTCCTAAGCTAGGTCGTGAACTAGAAAATTTCATGAGTACTCGAAGAAAACGCACCGTAGGTGCGCCAGATTTTGAACACACGCTGAGGGACAAAAAATCATATGCTCTGTTTCTTTCTGTCACATATAATATATATAAATGCATCCTTTTCTTGCGCGAATGAGAAAGAAAGTGCCAGCTCTCTATTGTTTTCTTTCTCTAAGCATAAGACATTTGCAAGACTCAGAGAAAGTACCAAAGGAGTTAGTATCGCGTCGATTCCCCGAACAAATTTTTCGTGGCACTTTTGCGGGGTGCGGGAGGCGAAGTAAACACACACAGATACACTTTCAAGCATACCCACACTATAACAAACTCGCAACACATTCAAAAATGCACGCACACAAATAAAGAATGACCTGACCATATGACCAAAAATTTGGCAGAGGGGGTTAGCGCATCATGCTCTCTCCAGTGGTATCTCCTCTAAGTTGCAAGAGTATGCGTGAAATTGTATCTGTGGTGTGTTTACTTCCATGAAACTTATACCTAGGTCAAAAGTGGAGTCCAAACTCCAAATAGTTGATTGAGGCATACGCTATCCCTTTCATTGAGGCCGGATCTCTCTTTCTAATTGGTCCAATGTGTGGTCCATGTAATAATTTAAATTACCCGAGAAATGGATACCCTAATATAGAAATGCTCTACTTCAACATCAAAAGATTGTTTTCCACCCGAAAACATACGATGACAATCATGTCTAACATATATTTTTTTGGTATTGTTCTGCGAGTACGATTAGAATAATGCTCTATTGTGTTTTCGCCAATTGTACTCAAATGCAATTTTAAATACCGATTTTAAGGGTTCGTATTTTGGGGCAACACTGGCGCTTATTGTCAGCATGAAACTGTCTGTCATATAAATCGATCCAACATTTAAATACCATATAATTTCACGATAAAGTGAATTAAACTAATAAGAATGGTGATAAAATGTGTAGTACTTAGTTGCAAAAATATGTTGTACCCCTTAGATGATACCGAATATCACTCGTAAGTCCAATTTGTTCAATAATGTACCTGCCGATGATCCCTTTGGATTATGCACCATATTTTCGATCAGTTCTTCTTTCGATAGGCACATAACACGTTTTCAGTTCGTTTGTTAGTATTGGGTTTAACTTTCTATTAATTTGTAGTTGAATTATCTAATTTAAAATATTTTACATTGTTTTCATAGAGTAACCATGGTAAAGATTTTTTGAAGACTTTCCGTTTTGGGGATTTTTTGACCGCCACTTTATGATAAAAAATATACGATGTATATTTTTTACCCATCTCAAAAGGTGGGTCGTCGTGGTCGTTGAGAAAATTAGTGGCATTTTCAAAACTCAAAGTATCAAAGATGGCGCCCATGTAACTTACGTTATTTCATGCGGAAAGAGATATTTCAGTAGAAATGAATGTTTCTGCATCAAAAGACATTTTAATTACATTTGAACGTAAATTAATTAAATACATACAGACATACATAAAATCACGCCTCTTTCCCGTAGGGGTAGGCAGAGACCACTTCTTTCCACTTGCTACGATCCTTACATACTTGTTTCGCTTCGTCCACTTTCATTATTCCCTTCATACATGCTCTTCGGTTTAGGGTACTCTTGACCTGGCCTTTTTTCAAGACTTCCCTGATTTGGTCTTGAAATGTCCGCCTAAGTCTACCCCTTCCAACACTTTCATTCACACTTGCCTTATACACTATTTTCGTCAATCGTTCCTCATTCATTCTCTCGACATGGCCAAACCATCTCAGCATACCTCGATTTTTGTCACAACATCTTCTTTCATACCACAACGTTTCCTTATGTCACTATTTCTTAACCTGTCACCTGTCAATATACATACTGTTTTATTTACCCGTGGTCAATATTAATACATTTTTTTTTCTTGTAGATTTCCTAAAGATATTGAGCGAAGGAATATTATGACTATCCATTGTCCCATTCGAAAAGAAATTTTATGAAGCTGCAATGATCTCAAAAATTGGTCCAATGGAAACCTAAATTTACTGCAAATGCTTTTTCTATCGTCTAATGTGTGGGTTAGAAGGTGTTTTAGTTGTTTGCATATAATGGAAATTGCTATTCAATATCTTGTGATTAATCGGAAATCGTTAAACGTACTGAATAAATGATCTTGTAATACAATTTCTTTTTATCATAACTTTATATGCTTTTATTTTTACAACCATTAACTTATTATTTATTACTTGATTGTCTGTAAAGTAAGATTCTCCATGCGTCAGATGGGTATGTAAAATGTTGGTCCTGCCCCTGGTCTCTCAATGGTCGTGTCGGTTTTTCGTCCCGTCGTATTTTGAGAGGTAAACGGAAGCAACTAGACATATTTAATCGGTTTAAACTTAAAGCATAAACAAGCCAAGTAAGTCGTATTAAGTGACGAAGTTAAAAAGATGTCCTGATTTTTTATGAAACATCAAGGTTGCCCTCTTAGAAAGGGAGATTCGACCTCAATGAAAGGGATAGCGTTGACCTCAGTCATGTATTTGGGAGCGTTGTCTCCACTTTGACCTATATCTTCATGTTTACTTCACCTCCCGTACCCCGCAAAAGTGCCACGAAAAATTTGTTCGGGGAATTGACGCGATACTAGCTCCATTCTAATTCCTCTGAGATTTAGATATATATAAAATATTCAACGTATCAAAAACTATATATATTTTATGAAATAGATCAGATCTGTGATTCTTTTTTCTTTTCTAATTTTATTTCTAGCATTAAAAAGACGCCACTGGCCCTTCATCACACAAGACCAGTGTCATTATCTACCATTTTGCTTTGCAACGAACCGGATGGGTTCGTAGTTCGTAGTATCCGTAAACTACAAAAAAAACAGACCAAAGGTTCTCTCTAGTCAAGCAAGAAGCTTCTTTTACCTATTTTATGCTTCATTATAATCAATGATATTTTTATAATACAATTTTGCTGCCGATATATCGCGATAACGATGTATTTTAAAAATATCGGTACTTTTTGGCATTTCCAACATCCCCAGGCTGCGTTCCACTTGGGGCCCACAACGATCAAAACGCTCCTTTAGCCGTTCCACATAGCGGTCGCGGTCGTTGTGGTCGCGGAAGGTTCACGGCGAAAACGTCACTCATGACGTCATGACTTACGCTCACGCGAAGCTCACGACGACCCATTTAGAGCGCGTTCCACTTGATGTTCACAACGATCACGCTTACCACCGCAGTTTTTCCCGTTCCACTTGCTTGTGAGCGTTACGGTCTTGTTTCAATCGTTATATTGAAAAAAGTTATAATTAAGTATACATAATAATAATATTCTGGGACAATTTCACACACGGTCATCTGACCCCAAACTAGGCAGAGCCTGTACTATGGAAACCAGATAACTGATACTAAGACTTATACACTTATACTAATAAGTATACTGGAGGATATTGGCTTGGACAGCAAAGACGTGCGTATTATAAAGAACTTGTACTGGAAACAGACTGCGACGGTGAGAGTAGATGGTGAAGAAACAGATCCAGTAGAGATTCAGCGGAGTGTACGACAAGGATGCATTCTATCGCCAACGCTATTCAATTTATATTCTGAACCAATTATCCAGGAAGCACTTGAAGGCATCAGTGCTGGAGTTAGCGTCAACGGTGAGGTTATTAATAACTTGCGGTACGCGGACGATACTGTCCATATAGCCTCTACACATGAAGGTCTCCAGGAAATTGTTGAACGAGTGTATGAGTTTAGCCATAGATCAGGTCTTAATATGAATGCATCCAAGACTAAGTAGTAAGTACATGGTAGTAGAGAATCAGCCAAAACCCTATGCTGCAATTAAAGTAGGATGTAATATCTTAGAGAGGGTCAGCAAGTATAAATATCTCAGACGAACTATTACGACAAATATCTTGGTTTGTGGTTGACAGATACATTTGAGTGCGATACGGAGATCCGCACACGTATAGAGATTGCTCGAACGTCATTCATGACCATCGATATACTATAGTATATCGATGTTCATGACCATGAAAAAAGTGTTGTGCTCTCAACAGTTGTAAATAACACTTCGACCCCAATGCTATGTTTGGCCAGTTGTACTTTATGGATGTGAGGCGTGGACGCTAAAAGAAGATCTCAGACGAAAGATCGAAGCTTTCGAAATGTGGACGTATCGTCGCATGCTTCGTATTAGTTGGACACAAAAGGTGACAAATGTCGAAGTGCTCCGCCGAATGTTCCAAAAAAGTAGAACTGGTTCGCATAATCAAGCAGCGTAAAGTAGTGTACTTGGGTCACATCCATCATCAGGCATAACAAATATAACCTGCTACAGACCATTATTATGGGGAAAATAGCAGGGAAAAGAAGAGTTGGAAGACGAAAGATGTCCTGGCTATGTAACATCAGAGAATGGACCGGAATCAAGTCTGTAGAACAGCTATTCATACTAGCCATGGATAAAGTGAAGTTTCGGAATCTAACCGCCAACCTTCAGTAATGGAGAGGCACTTAAAGAAGAAGAAACTTATATACTTTTTTTGTAAATACATACTTAAATAGACAAATAACACCCAGATGCTCGGCGGGAAATCGAACCCACGACCTATCGGATAGCAGTCAGGGAGTCGTAACTACTAGACCAACAGGCCCGTCAAAAAATTTCAAATTCTGTCATATTAATTTTTTATATTTAATATTAGTGGTGTATTTAATTAAGCCATGGGATACTCATCCCAACTTACCTGTCCGGTAGTTGTGGTATAGTATACGGGTATGCGAGCCCAGCTTCCCTAGCTATTACTGTCCCATCCCTTGCCCTCCTGGGCGGTAATATCCTACTTTTCCTATTACCCACTCTAACTTGCCAATCTTCCTTTTCACAACACCTATCCTTCCCTTTCCCTCCTTATTCGTGAGACCGCAATGGTCGTTTTTACGAAGTAAATATAAATCCGTGGGTCAATCATACTATATAATTTAATTAATCAAAATGGCGGCGATGTGGTTCACCACCTTAGAGAAAGAAACCAATAGAGAGCTGGCACTTTCTTTCTCATTCGCGCAAGAAAAGGATGCATTTATATATATTATATGTGATGGAAAGAAACAGAGCATATGATTTTTTGTCCCTCAGCGTGTGTTCAGCATCTGGCGCACCGCCGGTGCGTTTTCTTCAAGTACTCATGAAATTTTCTAGTTCACGACCTAGCTTTGCGTGCCGCCGATAAGGACAGAAAAATAAGTACATACTAAATTTGGAGTTGCCACGTACAGACAATTTTACCCTTTGTTTATAGCAAATACGGAGGTTGCTGTAAATAATATATTTTCTTTCATAACCAAAAAACACTTTTTTGACACAACATTTAGTTTTCTTACATTATATCGTCATCATCATCATCATCACCAGCCGGAAGACGTCCACTGCTGAACAAAGGCCTCCCCCTTAGACCGCCACAATGAACGACAATTTGCTATTTGCATCCACCGGTTTCCTGCGACGCGAACAATGTCGTCGGTCCACCTAGTGGGAGGCCTGCCTACGCTGCGTCTTCCGGTTCGTGGTCGCCACTCGAGAACCTTTCTTCCCCAACGGTTATCGGTTCTTCGAGCGATGTGGCCTGCCCATTGCCACTTCAACTTGCAGATTCTGAGAGCTATGTCGGTAACCTTAGTTCTTCGGCGAATCTCCACATTTCGGATTCGGTCGCGCAAAGAAACTCCAAGCATAGCTCGTTGTGTGACTCTGAGCTTTTCCAAAAGGCCAGCTGTTAAAGACCACGTCTCAGTACCATATGTCATCACTGGCAACACACACTGGTTATAAACCTTTGTCTTCAGGCACTGCGGAATTTCTGATGAGAAGATGTCACGTAGTTTCCCGAACGCTGCCCATCCGAGTTGGATTCTTCGGGCGACCTCTTTGTCGAAGTTGGACCGACCTAACTGGATAGTTTGTCCTAGGTATACGTAGTGGTCAACAACTTCGACTGTATCGTTCCCAACAACTACCGGTACGGGTGCAACATGGACATTAGACATGATCTTCGTCTTGTCCATGTTCATTTTAAGACCCACCTGTTGGGAAACGCTACTGAGGTCACTGAGCATCGTATTGAGGTCCTCCAGTGACTCTGCCATAATGACTATATCATCGGCAAAACGAAGGTGAGTGATGTATTCGCCATTGATGTTGATGCCGAGTCCGTACCAGTCCAAGAGCTTGAAAACGTCCTCCAATGCTGCAATGGGATTGGTTTCGTGCTCTCGTCCTGTAGTTGGATCGACATGGTGGCGTTGCTGTACAAACACTTCAACACTTCGATGTACCTATAGTCAATGTGGCACCGCTGGAGGGACTGCAATACCGCCCAGGTCTCGATTGCATCGAAGGCTTTTTCGTAGTCCACAAACGCTAGACATAATGGCCGATTATACTCCTCGGTCTTCTGTATAATCTGGCGGAGCGTATGTATGTGGTCTACGGTGCTGAAGCCTTTTCGGAACCCGGCTTGTTCGGGAGGCTGGAAGTCATCAAACCTGCGTTCGAGACGGTTCGTAATGACTCTCGAAAACAGCTTGTATACATGGCTGAGGAGTGAGATGGGTCTATAATTCTTTAATAAAGTGTTATCGCCTTTTTTGAAGAAAAGAACCACCACACTCCTGTGCCATGCTTCTGGCGTAGTACCCTCGAGTAAGACGGAATTAAATAACTTCTGGAGGACTAAAAGTACCGGTTTTCCACCCGCTCTCAGAAGTTCTGTTGTGATTCCATCTTCACCCGGCGCCTTGTTGTTCTTAAGCTGTTTGAGAGCCATTCTAATCTCGTACAGGCTGATGTCTGGGATGTCCTCAGTGTAGTGTCGGGTTAATTTGGCTCTGGTATCCTGAGCTGTTCTGACAGTGGGTTCCTGTGTAGAGGTGTATAACTGTCCGTAAAACCTCTCGAGCTCTCTCAATATCTCCGGTTTCGATGAGATGACACTGCCGTCGTCGATCTTCAGCCTGGTCATGTGGCTGCGCCCAATAGACGAATTCTTTGCGAACACTTTAGAGCCTTGGTTCCGCTCAATCGCGTCCTTAATACATGCTGTATTATTGGAACGCAAGTCGTGACGCATGGATTTCGAGATTCGTCTATTGAGTTCAGCATATTCTGACATATCAGCTGAAGATTGCAGTCTCATCTCAGTCCGGGTTTCCATTAACTTAATGGTTTGATTGGAGAGCTTCTGAGGCTTATTACGGCGTGGAGTCTTAAAGAACTTGGACCCCACTGCATGGACAGTTTGCACCAACCCATTGTTTACCTCGTCCGCAGTTTCGCATTCGGCTAGGCACTGAAAGCGATTGTGTAGTTCGAGTTGAAAGTCTTCGGGATTTCGGATTTGGGCGGTTCCCGTACGGAGCGTGGACTTCATCAGACGAGACCTCTCGAGCTTGACATTGATATTCAATGTGCCTCTAACAATGCGGTGATCGCTACCGGTTTTCACCCTGCCGATCACGGAGACATCATCGAATATATGCTTCTTGGTCGTCATGATGAAGTCGATCTCATTTTTGGTTGAACCATCGGGGCTTATCCACGTCCACTTCCTGGATGGTCGCTTCTTGAAGAAGGAGTTCATCACAAAGAGTCCCTCCTTCTCCATGAAGTCGACCAGCCGCTGGCCCCTTTGGTTCCGCTGCCCGTACCCATAAGACCCCACTCTCAACTCATCGCCATTCCGTGTGCCCACCTTTGCGTTGAAGTCCCCCATAACAACAGTGAAGTGTATTTTGGAGGTATGTATGGCTTCTGCTATCTCCTCATACATAGCCTCTACTTCATCGTCAGGGTGTGCCGAGGTCGGCGCGTAAACCTGTATAACCTTCAACGAATACCGACTGGTTATTCTGAGTATAAGGTACGCTACCCTGCTCGACACGGATATCGTCATACTCTATGACAATCTGCAAAAAGTACGAAAGTGATTGTCACCTAATATCCTATAAGCTGTAGTTAAGAGCTGTAGACAATTATTAGCCTCATACAAAAAAAGTTAGGATATAAAAAAAAATTTAAAATGCTATTTCCCAGAGAGGTAGGCAAAAGTTGAAAGTAAATCTGAAAAATTCTGCGCTGCTCCCAGCACGTAGGACCGTGTATGGTGCACTTAATAATAATTTACCACTAATTTATGGTAGTCTCTCTTTTGTACACTGGCAACACTGATTATGGCGGTCAAGAAATTGAAAATTTTAGGTTATGGGTGAAAAACAAGAATTTATCAATCTTACACGTAACTTTCAAGTAAAATAGTAACTAATTTAGAGCAATAGGATCTAAATAAGTCGTTTACATATGTAAAGTTATGTATTAGTTTTTAAATATAATCTCTAAATTAGCCATAATAATTCACATTTGCCTGTGAAACGATACTCCACTAATTTTACGTTCACTGTCACTTTTACAGCCTATAATACTGCACTGCACGATTCTTATAGGATTTCCACAACACACAGTAATGTCACAGTTAGTTGTTATTGAATTTTAAGTAAGTAATTTATTTAATATTAAAACTACGATAAAATTGTCACGCAGCAAAGTGGGAGCAAACGTCAAATTTGTTTCGCACCCACGGCGCGGAAAAATCAAACAGATGCTGAGGGACAAAAAAACCATATACTCTGTTTTTTTCTATCACATGTAACCTACATAAATGCATTCTGTTCTTGTGTGAATGAGAAAGAAAGTATACAGCAATAGAGTGCTGTATAGAGTGCTGGTTTCTTTCTCTAAGAACTCAGAGGGAGTTCGCCACCCATTACGTCTCATTTCTCACGGAGGCGAAAAGCGGCCCTTGGGCTCTGCCTACCCCGGGAAAAAGGCGTGATTTTATGTATGTCTGTATGTATTTAATGAATTTACGTTCAAATGTAATTAAAATGTCTTTTGATGCAGAAACATTCATTTCTACTGAAATATCTCTTTCCGCATGAAATAACGTAAGTTACACGGGCGCCATCTTTGATACTTTGAGTTTTTAAAATGCCACTAATTTTCTCAACGACCACGACGACCCACCTTTTGAGATGGGTCGTCGTGACCTTCGCGTGAGCGTAAGTCATGACGTAATGAGTGACGTTTTAGCCGCGACCCGTATCTCCTCTAAGCCGCGACCACAACGCCCGCGGTCGCTAAGTGGAACGACTAAAGGAGCGATTTGATCGTTGTGGGCCCCACGTGGAACGCGGCCTTAGATAGGTCGTAAGTGATTATATATGCACCCCACTGAGTTTCTTGCCGGTTCTTCTCAGTGGGGGCGCGTTGTGAACCGGTGGTAAACTCAGCCCTCTCTCAAGCGACAGCTCAAGCTGAAGCTTAAGCCATGCCTCCCTGAGGTGCCCCTGAGCTCATCGCTACTTCGTTAAGGCTAGAGTGCTTTAGGCGTCCTATTGTCCGTTGAAGCTGTAATCTGTAATGGCTGTAATGGCCATCTGCGGCCAACAGCGTCTATCAATCCCAAAAAAAAAAGTGATTATATACTCATTGAGGTCGTAGTGATCGTTCCACTTGAGTTTACGACGGTAGCGCTCACAAGCAAGTAGAACGTTTAATACTCAAAGGTAGAACGGGAAAAACTGCGGTCGTGAGCGTGAGCGTGATCGTTGTGGGCGCTTAGTGGAACGCGCTCATAGTGTTTTCAAAGAAAGTTAAGTAAGAGTTTAAAAATAATAATATTCTGGGACAATCCACACACGGTCATCTGATCCCAAACAAGGCCGAGCCTGTACTATGCCTGTACTAAACCAGACTGATGCTAATACTTATATACTTTTTTTTTGTAAATACATACTTATATAGATAAAACACCCAGACACTTGGCAGGAATCGAACCCACGACCAGACAGCAGACAGGGTCACTAACCAACCAGTAGACCAACGGGCCCGTTAGTTTAGAACGTAGAGACGCGTTGCGTGCGCGATGCGTAGGTTATGAAGCTTATAGGCGTAGGTAGGGATTGCTATCCGGAAAACCAGATTCGGTAATTTGCCGGATCTGACATCATTTAACGTTCACCGGATCCGGTTTTAGCAATTTTTGGCAAAATAATAGAGCTGTTGGGTGAGTAAGTAGGTACTTTAAATGCATTGCGCGTAGTGTTCATGCGTGCGAGTCTTAGAAGAAATGGAAAAAGCTACAGTAGCACCGTCATGCGGTGTGATTTGCAACTATTCTCTGTTCTGGGGGGTGAATACTTGGGGGCACGAGTTCGAATCCCAGCCCGTATGAAATCTTTTTTGTTTTTTATTTAATTTTATGCCTTTAGTACTTATGCATATACTATTAACGTCCGCGTGCTTTATTTCGGATACTACCAAGCAAAGTTGTAGCTATTTTTTAACCGACTTCAAAAAGGAGGAGGTTCTCAATTCGTCTGTATATATATATATAGATCCCTTTAAGGTAAATGTTGATCAGCCGCGACTTCACGCGAGCACTTTGTTGATCCGAAAACACATGTTGATCCGGCGCCTTTTGTTGATCCAATATGCATCTCTGGTAACTAATGTGGCTCCGAACGGATCAACATCTACACTCACGGGACTTCTTACTAACGTTCGCCTTAGTTTATCCGATATACAAATCCACCTTGCGATAGTTACGGAAAATGTTGATCCCATTTAAATGAGCCAATCAGAGCACAGCAAACGATCGGATTGGCTGATAGTAGCCGCGACATTGCCGTTCCGTATCTTTGCCCGTACAAGCTACAGATGATTAAACGGATAACTCAACAACTCGACAACACCACGACTTGTAGCGGATTTTTGGTGGTCATACTAATGTGTCATATCAGTATGACTACAAGGACATACATAGGATCCTCGTATCATGGTCGTACCTACTCACTTTTCAGAACCTCCTGTAGGAAAAACGAATGTCAGGAAATATGCAAATAAATATGAACTAGAAATAACTACACAGAAATGTACTCGAGGAGCTCGTGGCTAAGTGGTGGCTGCTAGTAGGTATTAGCGCGAATGCGCGCGAATTCGTCCGTCATGATTTTTTCTCAGTAGGAATATGTGCATTAAGTTGTTGAGATAAGGTCGAATTTGCTACGATACCTCCACCACCTCCACTGCCTCCACCTCCGCCATGCACTGCCCCCGCTCTCCACCTCCGCCTCCACCACTGTCTCCGTTCTCTTCACCTAGAGAGAGGCAGTGTAGTTTGTGGTGAAGGCGGCGGCAGCAAAAGTAGTGTAGGCGGAGGCAGATGGAGCAGAATTTGTGGTGAAGTCGGAGATAGCGGAAGCGGGGAGGGCGGGGTCGGAGGTGGACCAAGCTGAGTTTGTAGTGGAGGCGGAGGTAGCGGAGGAGGAGCGAGAAGGCTTAGAGTGGGGGCAGTGCATAGTGGAGGTGGAGGCGGAAGCAACGGAAGTGGTGATGAATGCACTGGAGTGCAGTGCAGTGGGGACCGCGTGAGGGCTAGTGGGGCTCAGGTGATTGCAGTGGGGGATAATGTGGCTTGTAAGTGAGAATCGATACTGACCATAAAGATATTTATTTTACCGAATATCCACTTGGCTACTTAATGCTACTAGGGACAATCTGAACACAACTTTTGTTTTGCGATTTTTCTAACTCAAAGTATTTATGCATTATTAGAAAAAATATAGAGCAATAGTTGTTCAATTAATTCAATTTAGTCAAAATTAATAACCTGTATCCAATACCACTTGTTATCAATCAATAAGTAAGTATATTACTTGTTATGAATTTAACACAGGTTCATTAATTTAGCGCGCTTCAACGCGAAGTTGGGCACACGGAATGGCGATGAGTTGAGAGTGGGGTCATATGGGTACGGGCAGCGGAATCAAAGGGGCTAGCGGTTGGTCGACTTCATGGAGAAGGAGGGACTCTTCGCGATGAACTCCTTCTGCAAGAAGTGACCATCCAGGAAGTGGACGCGGATAGGCCCCGATGGTTCAACCAAAAATGAGATCGACTTCATCATGACGACCAAGAAGCATATATTCAATGATGTCTCCGTGATCGGCAGGGTGAAAACCGGTAATCACCGCATTGTTAGAGGCACATTGAATACCAATGTCAAGCTTGAGAGATCTCTTCTGATGAAGTCCACGCTCCGTCCGGGAATCACTCAAATCCGAAACCCCGAAGACTTTCAACTCGCGAGCTACACAATCGCTTCCAGTGCCTAGCCAAATGCGAAACTGCGGACGAGTTAAACAATGGATTGGTGCAAACTGACCATGCAGTGGGGTCTAAGTTGTTTAAGATCCCACGCCGTAATAAGCCTTACAAGCTTTCCAATCAAACCATCAATTTAATGGAAACCCGAACTGAGATGAGACTGCAATCTTCAGCTGATATGTCGGAATATGCTGAACACAACAGACGAATCTCGAAATCCATGCAACACGAATTGCGTTCCTATAATACAGCATGTATTATGGATGCAATTGAGCGGAACCAAGGCTCTAAAGTGTTTGCAAAGAATTCGTCTATTGGGCGAGGCCAAGTGACCAAGCTGAAGATCGACGACAGCAGTGTCATCTCTTCGAAACCGGAGATATTCAGAGAGCTCGAGAGGTTTTACGGACAGTTGTACACCTCGACACGAAAATCCATTGCCCGAACAGCTCAGGACACCAGAGCCCAACTAACCCAACACTACACTGAGGACATTCCAGACACGAGTACGAGATTAGAATGGCTCTCAAACAGCTTAAAAACAACAAGGCGCCAGGTTAAGACGGAATCACAACAAAACTTCTGAGAGCGGGTGAAAAACCGATAGTGTTAGTCCTCCAGAAGTTATTCAATTCCGTCTTTATCGAGGGTACTACGCCAGAAGAATGGCACAGGTGTGTGGCAGTGCTTTTCTTCAAAAAAAGGTGACAACACTTTATTTAAGAATTATAGACCTATCTCACTCCTGAGCCATGTGTACAAACTGTTTTCGAGAGTCATTACGAACCGTCTCGAGCCCAGGTTTGATGACTTCCAGCCTCCCGAACAAGCCAGGTTCCGAAAAGGCTTTATTACCATAGACCACATTCATACGCTCCGCCAGATTATACAGAAGACCGAGGAGTATAATCGGCCATTATGTCTAGCGTTTGTGGATTACGAAAAAGCCTTCGATTCAGTGCCGGATTAAGCCAGCGCGGGGCCCGTAGCAAATATGAGCAAAGGGCCCTTGACCTCATCTTATTTACTTGATATTTTTTTCTTTGCTATATATGTGAGGGGCCCCCTAAGGCGCGGGGCCCGTAGCATTTGCTGACTTCTGCTATATGGCTAATCCGGCACTGCTTCGATTCAATCGAGACCTGGGTAGTATTGCTGTCCCTCCAGCGGTGCCACATTGATGATAGGTACATCGAAGTGGTGAAGTGTTTGTACAGCAACGCCACCATGTCGATCGGACTACAGGACGAAAGCACGAAACCAATCCCATTGCAGCGAGGTGTGAGACAGGGAGACGTTATTTCTCCGAAACTGTTCACAAACGCATTGGAAGACGTTTTCAAGCTCTTGGACTGGAACGGATTGAGCATCAACATCAATGGCAAATACATCACTCACCTTCGTTTTGTCGATGATGTAGTCACTATGGCATAGTCACTGGAGGACCTCAATACCTCAGTAGCGTTTCCCAACAGGTGGGTCTTAAAATGAACATGGACAAGACGAAGATCATGTCTAATGTCCATGTTACACCCGTACCGGTAGTTGTTGGGAACGATACACTCGAAGTTGTTGACCACTACGTATACCTAGGACAAACTATCCAGTTAGGTCAGTCCAACTTCGACAAAGAGGTCGCCCGAAGAATCCAACTCGGATGGGTAGCGTTCGGGAAACTATGCGATATCTTCTCGTCCGATATACCACAGTGCATGAAGACGAAGGTTTTTAACCAGTTCAGAGTCACACAACGAGCCATGGAGAGAGCTATGCTCGGAGTTTCTTTGCGCGACAGAATCCGAAATGTGGAGATTCGCCGAAGAACTAAGATCACCGACATAGCTCTCAGAATCTGCAAGTTGAAGTGGCAACGGGCAGGCCACATCGCTCGAAGAACCGATAACCGTTAGGGAAGAAAGGTTCTCGAGTGGCGACCACGAACCGTAAGACGCAGCGTAGGCAGGCCTCCCACTAGGCGGACAGACGACTCCGAACGGAGTGCCCAGAGTCTCCCTATAAGCGTTGATGAAGGCCACCGGGGAGGTTTTGGTGGTTAAAAATCCCACACAACCTGGCCTCCGCCCCCTCGCAGACCGGGTACCTTTGGAAGGTTTCCTCCTCGACAACGAAAAAAAAAAAAGGTAGACAGACGACATTGTGCGCGTCGCAGGTAACCGGTGGATGCAAATAGCCAATTGTAGTTCTTTGTGGCGTTATAAGGGGGAGGCCTATGTTCAGCAGTGGACGTCTTCCGGCTGATGATTAATTTAGTTGCCGTTTTATTTAGGCAAGTATTAAACATAAGCAAGCAGTATGTACGAGAACCAATACAAAAAAAACTCGCGCAAAAGTCTTTCCACAATAAAATCTGTCAAACAAACAAGTGAGTGAAGGTTTCCCAAAGTTTGATCCTCAAACGCAGCATCTAACGCATCTTTCTTACCTCATTACTCTAACGAAGTTGTCTACTGGGTTCTCTTTCACACGCAGAACGCGACGTTGCCGCTTTGTGTTCGAGTACCTATCCGTCAATTTTGGCTCCGGATCAACTTACTCTAAGTAAATGTCGCATATAAGTTAAATATACTCTGGATCTAAGAAATCATATTCAGTATGATTTTTCGACCGTTATTGGATCAACAAATTGCGGTCGAATCGCTGAGGAGTACGTATGTTGAAATCCTGTTAGTGCAGATCCACCGACGTCACACGCGCATCAAGGGCGGATCAAAGTATATCAGTTTGCGCGACGCAGAGCTGACTATACACGTAAAATAGGTGGATCAACAATTGTTCAGAATTCTCACTGGATCAGCATTTACCGTGAAAGGTTTATTATATATATTATAGATTTTGATGATTCTTTTTTTATTCGAAAGAAGAAACCACTGCAATGAATTTGTATGAATTTTAACACAACCGGACGGGCCCGTTGGTCTAGTGGTTAGACACCCTGTCGATTCGGTTTTCGGGTTCGATTCCCACCAAGTGTCTGGGTGTTATTTATCTATTTAGGTATGTATTTACAAAAAAAATGTATATAAGTATTAGTATCAGTTGTCTGGTTTCCATAGTACAGGCTCTGCCTAGTTTGGGATCAGGTGACCGTGTGTGGATTGTCCCAAGATATTAATAATAATTAATTAATAATAACTTAATAACCTAACATTTTTCCATGACCTCTATAATTATGTTTTAGATGTATTGCAGTCAGCACCAATTTATAAAAAAAAATCTATTATTTATAAACGATACTATTTTAAACTACCACCTATAGTCAGAACATAAAGCTTTTGGTAAAGTTGGTATAATTTGGGTATAATAGGCATGATGGATGACTATATTTTAAATGAGTTTTCTTTTAGGGAAAACTAGTGATTATATACTCATTGGGGAAAACAAGGCTATTACATCATTGTAGGTACCGTTATTCTAAGCTTAAAGTGAGATGTGTTTGTTATCGCCTGGTGATGTCAGTATATAATATATTACGCCAATGTGATTGTTATATACTTATATCGATGCAGGCGCGGTCGCAGTCACCATTCTGGGGGGGGGGGGGGGTCATATTTGACGGTCCCGTTGGTCATTTACCTAGACACACTAGCCGCTACCCAATTTTGCCGTGTACGAATATGGATTTGGGGGGGGATCATGACCCCTAGAACCCCCCCTCTCGGACCGCCACTGCATGGATGTATTGTAAATATCCAAGTATGAATTTTAGGCCCGTTGCCCATCTAAGCAACGCGACAGAAACGTGATTATCCCATAGCATATAGCATGACTCTGGCACGAGATTCGATGAACCCACCCACCAGGGTGACTTGCCTGAATAATTTTAGACTACAAAGTACTCGAGAGTATGTCGTCTTCTGATGAAGATCGAGATGGTATTTACAAATTTTAAATAAGTATTGAATACGGAAAAAGACGCTTCTGGGCGCATCTCAAGCCGAAAAAAAGTTAATCACTGGCGGTACATGTCGTTATGAAGGAATTATATAGATATCCTGATAGATTTACCTAATCTAATCATACAAACACGGCCTTATTATCTTGAATTAATTCGATAATATGTGAAATGTTTATATTTTCTTCATTTTACTGAAAAGTCACTAAAGATAAAGATCAAGCATTTGTTGACCGGGTCAGTCAGTTCAGCTGTGCGGCCTCCACTGCACCTAGTCTGTATCGGGATGTGGTGATTGGGTTTCCCTATTGGGAGATTTTATCAGTTGAACGAAACGGGAATACGTACTACCTGCTACGGGTATACGTGGAAACGTTGGTTATTATTGGGGAACGTTGACGTTGTTACAGTAATTGTTGTAGTACAGTAGAGTTGGTAGAGTAGTAGTTGTATTTGTAGTTTAGTGCGGTAAGACTGTTACAGTGGTCCCTTTTGTGAGGCCGGCTGGGCAAGAGTGTTACAGTGGTCTCTTTATGGGCTCAGCTGGGCAGGATAAGTTGTTTTTTAAATGATGGATATATTTTGTATATTTAAATGAAGTAGAAATTACTTGGAAGCTTAGGGGTGGGCCAGCGGTCTACTTTATAGGTCGTCGGGCTCAAATCTTCAGAGAAATGGGTTTATTGGTAGGACATAATGCTACGAGTAGACCTAAAACTATCTGTTTTCAGGTGGAATTTAATGAAATGCGTATTTTCAAGAGACATAACGCACGAGGACGTGCAAAATAATCAATATTATTTCAATATGCACCCTTATCATGGTTCGATTAGTATTTTGTAGTCGTTTATTAATAGGATGTCGGCGCGTTTGTTCACACTACGATTAATAATCGGTTGCCGGCCACGGTCGCTGGTGCCAATTTTTAGCACAATACGCGAGGCGATTGTGCACGATGGACGTCGACAAGTTCTTGTTGTGATGTATTATTACTTATGAAGAAAACAAAGAAAGAGAGCCAAGGAAAGAAAATATTGGGTGCACCCAATCCTGAGGGAAATATTTAGATTGGGAACATTTCACAACATAGAACCTACTAACAGAATTGAGAAGTGGCAATATTAAGTTTTTCAATTATTTTAGGATGGATTTACATTAATTAGAAGGGAAGTGGGGCCCGACACCCGACAAATGTGAACAGCGTCATATCGGTGTCGGATAAGTGTGAATAGCTTCATATACAATTCTCTGGCACTGGAGCATCCGATTAAAATCCGGATCCGACACACGACAAGTGAGTGGGAACGCGAACGGCGTTATTTTACAGTTTTGTTTATCAGCCAAAAACAATGTGACATAAACAAAATAAAAATCTGTTTTGAAATGTGCAAATGAAGCCCTTTCATATGATATTCCACTAGAGACTACTATAGTCTCCCTGTGAAATTATGATGCCCATTTAGAACCAAAAATGTGTTTTTTTCAACCTAATCTTTATCGCAAATTATTTTTTTAAATTTGCGATGAGGTTGGGTCAGTAAAATCTAAAACTATTCTAAGTTTCAAATCGTTAGCGTCAGTGGTTCCTGAAATATTTAGGTGTGACATACAGACAGACGAAGTCTTACCATAAGGGTTCCTTTTTTATCTATGCTTATAGGTATGGAACCCTAAAAACAGGCCTATTAGGTAAAACCTAAACTTTACATTATTTTGTTTAGTTTTATCTATACTATAATAAAACTCAGAGAACTTTTTCTGTACATTGAATATTTTTCCAAAATTTCTATGTGGGGATACTATACTATCGACATAGAGGCCCAAACAATTTTTTTTGGAATTATTGTCTGTCTGTCTGTCTGTCGTTCTGTTTGTCCAGGTATCATTTGAAAACCCGTGGATGGATTTTGATAGGACTTTCACTGATGTGTACTGTAGGGGTATAAATTGGTATATAAAACATCACGCTATGTTTCATAGGGGCTAAGCAGTGAAACATTACTTGCACATATTACCACGTAATTTCCTTTGTATGTGAATAGGGTAATTATAGACAGATCAATTAATTATTAAGATATGTGTTATTACGCTATATACAATAGGGACTGAGCAGACATTTAGTTTGCATAAGATATGGCAGTGGCGAAAGGTCAATTTTTGTAAGGGGTAAGCCGGTCCGGTACACCCAGCGGGGCTATTACGTATCTCGTTTGACAACTAAAGTGATGATCACCAAAGCTAAGTGGCTATCAAATAACTGTCAAATGATGCATTCGGTATTGCCTAACTTGAGTGACCAACTGAAATGACGTCATTAGCACCGATTCTCGGTGATGATCACCGTAGACAATATTTGACAGATGTTTCTGTATCGATAACCTATAATTGGTATTATGTAAGTAAAGTGTACATCAAACTGATGGTCACCCAAGTTGCGATGACCATCGTGAAAGCAACTAATAAGAAGCAGTGTTTTATGCTGTTGAAGGTGATCGTCACTATAAGCCGGCTATTTGAAACGTTGACTAGAAGCATTATCAACGTAGGTAAAAATGTGACAACTATTTTCGCAGGATTATAACTTTTTTTTGTGACCTAAAGAAAGTATTTGGTTGGAGTGTATCCTTGGGGGCTATGGTGGGGGCGCTGTGAAGTTGAGATTTAGATGAATCGTTGAAGATTTTTTTTCGTGCCGCGAGTGTACCTACTACTCTCGCGGTACGAACGGTGTACCACCTTTATGATGATAAATGCTTGCACGAGCTGGCCCAAAATGCATGCGGGCGGGGTAAGCGCACGTAGGTAACGACGTTCAAACCATTTTGATTGTAAACTGGTACAGCATTCTTGTCCGCGATAATACATTGAGCTATAATGTACTGAAGTAGGTACATAGTTATTTTTGATTAATTTCGGATGCTGCCTTTCTCTTGTCACTGACTTATATTTTAGCGGCAAATGGCATGAAAAGATGTAAAACACCTCGAATTTCTTGAAAACTTTATTTTAATTTAGTGATTTTTCACAATATCTTTGGGTTTTTTTTATTAAACTTTTGTTGTCTATGCTCCCAATATCCACTAGGCGAAAATACCTGCAAATTAAAAAGTACCACTAAATGTTCTTTGTATAATGGTTCGGGGGGAAATTCAACTTGGTCGCATAATGTCGATAAAAAAGTAGAGATGGCTAAAAGACAAGTGATGAGCACCGTAGTACACCGTAGGTTGATGTCCACCGAAAGCCATACGTAATACCAATGTTATCACACTTTCGGTTGACATCAAATTTCGGTGGACAACTGAAGCTTGATAGTCACTTGGGTGGCTAAAGATACGCAATAACCCTGCAGGACATTTTCATTAGATTTCTGTATTGTTCTAAGTACTTTGCTGATAGCAATATGACATTATCTATATCTTTGAAAAGTTAAAATCTGTAAATCCCGAGCGAGTCCAAACTAGATTAGGAAAGAAATAGGCAATAAAATGTCCAACTACAATTCACACTACACACAATGAACAGCGCTCCCAAAAAACGCTTCAAGGTCAGGGCTCAGGGGGGTTCATGAAATTTTAATGAAACTCCCCAAGTCCAGGAAGTGTATAGGTATTGTATTACAGTCACAACAATAAAAGATGCAAAAAGTTTAAAACTTTCATTATCGAATATGATTATACAGTAATTTACGATGTTAGCGTGATTTACATTATGAACAGCGGCATCTATCGGTGAAATTGAACATACAATCACTATAAAAGAAAGTCGTGTTAGTTACACTATTTATAACTCAAGAACGGCTGAACCGATTTGGCTGAAAATTGGTGGGGAGGTAGCTTAGAACCAGGAAACGGACATAGGATACTTTTTATCCCGATAGGTTAAGGTTAAGCAACGTTAGGTAAGGTCATTAAATAGATGGGTGAAGCGATTTGTTTGATTTTTTTTGTGCATATTGGGTAGGTCAGAGAATAGGTCATAAAGTATATTTCATACCGCTAGGTTAAGGTTAAGCAACATAAGGCCAGGTCATTAAATTGATGGGTGAACTGATTTCTATTAAATTTTGTGTGCATTTCGGGTAGGTCTGAGAATAGGTCGTAAAGTATATTTCATGCCGCTAGGTTAAGGTTAAGCAACATAAGGCAAGGTCTTTAAATAGATGGGTGAACCGATATGTATGAAATTTGGCGGGTAGGTTTGAGAATAGGTTCTAAAGTATATTTTATGCCGCTGATACCATGATTGACGAGGATATATACTTAGAACGAGAGGAGGGTGCAAGAGAGGGAGAGGGGAGGATGATGGAGTGAGTGATCGGAGGAGTTAGGTGGAGCAAGGGGGGGGGGGGAGTGAGAGGGAGCAAGTTGGGAGAACAGAGAGGAGGGAGAGGGTTCAGAGAGGACAACGGGGAGAGGAAGAAGGGAAGTGTGACGGGGACCGAAGCAGGAGGGGAGAGAAAGATTTATTAGAATTAGATTTTTCTTATAAGAGAGAGAGATGGAGAGAGATAAATCAAGGGAGTAGGGAGAAAAGGGGAGCAAAATGTAATTAACGCGTGGGCGGAGCTTCGCGGGTCAGCTAGTTATAAATAAAATTAGTTTTATTATAAAGGATTATTATTTACTAGCTGACCCACGCAGCTCCGCCTGCGCTATTTTTACGTTAACTAAACTTTTAATAACAGACATTCGCATCGAATACATAACCTCCTTTTTTATAGTCGGTTAAAAACTGGGACCAACTTTTTACTTGCTCTCCGAAGCACGGACCCGTTTAGTTCAAATGGCGTTAAACGGTCACCCATCTATTTAATGACCTTACCTAACGTTGCTTAACCCGATCGATTACAAAACCTTGATAACAACTCTCTATGGGTGTTCCCTTACTAATATTTATTATATTATAAAGAAAAATTTATACAATCTGACCAAGCGTATAACCAAGTACCCATTTTGACTTTAATCCCCTCTCCCAAAAGAACCGTGCTAGATTACGGGATAAAAAGTATCCTATGTCCTACCTCGTAGTAAGATCTCAAATCATGCCAAGTTTCATTTGAATCCATTCAGTAGTTTAGGCGTGATGCTCAGCCGTGATACAGACAGACAGACAGACAGACAAAAATTAAAAAAATTACATTTTCGGCCTCAGTATCGGTTATAGAATGCCCTCCAAAAATAATTTTCAAAATATATTCAATGTACAGAATTGGACCTGTTACAGTTTTATTATAAGTATAGATTGCCTGCAAAAACTAATAAAATTATATTACAACAAACGCCGCGGGGTGCCGGGTTAGAACTGCTTCCCCCGATCTCTTCTCGTTGGGCGTCGTAAGAGGCGACTAAGCGAGAACAAGAAGACAGGGCAGCAGCGTAGGTATTTCTTTTGAATTTATCTTTCACCTATACTGCGATCCCCAAGACACCTGCCAAGCGTGGGGATTATAGCTTCAGTAGTGGACCTGTTTTCAGCTGCTGATGATAATGATGACAACAACAAACAATAATAAACTTAATAGATAATCTTTTACACAATAAAATACATAAGTACGTAACATATGTACTTATGTGCATTTTAAATTTTACTGCGTTTTAGCCAATTATAGTTTTTCACGATCAAATGTTTTATGACATATAAAAAATGGAAAAAAAATCACATTCTAGGTATTCGGTGTAATAAAATGTTGATTTCCTTTATTTTTATTTTAAGTATTATACAAACTGTATTACAGTATGTATCCAGTTTTGTCACTTAATGTAAATAAATAATATTTATTCAATCGATACTTTATACATATAAATGTCAATTTTACAAGTTCTAAATAAAGGTGGTCCTTCTATAATATTGTTTGGGACTCTATAATATAAGTTGAAATTGTTACAGTGTCTTTGGGAAAAGAGAGCCATTGCCGCGTTTTTTGATAGAAGATGGCGTAAAGCCGTAAGTTACCTTTTTTCCCAAAATTCATAGATATGCCAAAAATAGTACGTAGCATTTAGAATTTTAACGCGCATTATATCAAAGGTTAGGTAATAAGTGGTTTTACATTATGTTTTGGTTTGTCTTTAGACCTATATTTGGATCATATAGCTACGATCCGGTAAAAAATATATTTGAACCGCCACCGCCGGACGACGAGACCGCAACCCACACAACAGGACAGGGAATCGAAGTTCCCACGACCCACGAGTCTACAGTTATTGGTGACGGGACCCACACCGAAGCATCTCCGCCTGATTCAGACCTCTCCTTACTTAGGAAGAAAGGTACATTAAAGCCTGGCAAGCCCACTGTATGGTGGCTACGGCCAAAGTTAGTGAACGCTGGCATAATTAAAAACAACAGTATTAATACTATTCAAACATTCAATACAGTAAATAAAAATGTCTTAAAGTAAGAATCACACTATTTATTTATAGTGCATGATTATATCTTATGTTTATATTCACTGATTTCTCGAGTAATTTTTTTTTATTTTATCGTCTCTAATTGGTAGGTTCATACCTGTTTACAAATCCTTTACAAGTGAGATCCAATGACCATCACAACATATTTCTGGAATAGTATGGGAATAGTACTAATGAAATAAAGTTGTCTAATCTTAGATCTTTATTGCTCCCATTTGATTTTTCAAACAACAATTGTTAAAATAAAAGTTTAAATAACAATTCCATATTAAGAATATTAAAAAAAATTAAAGTCACAAATAAAAACTTTTGAAACTCAGTAATTTACGTAAAATGACCTGTCCTCCTCGGAGTCGCCGCCTTACTCGATGGACTTCTAGTGGTCACATCCCAACGTCCAGCTACTCCGAAGAATCTAGGTACCCTATTTGAACCAATTATTCATAATGTGTTTGTATTACAAAAATAACTTTCAAATCACTAATATTTATAACATACATATAGGTAACTCAGGAATGTGTAGGTAACTAACAACTTCTAAGTATTGTGTTAAAAACGCTGAAATAGTGATATATCATCAATTTTAACAACCGGCACAGTAGGTACTTCTAAATCAAACAATTTGTGTTTTATGCCCTGGCAGCATTTAACGCACTATACGTACTAAAATGCGTATAATTAGGTACACATAGCACAGCCTTAAAATATGTATTTCTTCAATTTAGGAATATTTATCTGACTATACATATTATATGCAAGATTTATTTTAATACATACCTATTAGTAATTTCTTTCTCTACTTTCAGCCATACTCATACGCATTTTTGCATGTGACTGTACATATATAAAAAAAACTATGAAACTGTGAACTGAACTATAGGCCGACCGTTTAACTCGCGTATCGCCTGCGCGGTAAGAAAGGAGCGGGGGCGGGTAACGCTACACACGGAGTCAATAATCCAAAGATTTATCTCGAGATAGACATTGTTGGTAAAGAATAAAATAATAAGTATCTTTTTTTAAGTATTTATTTTTAAGTTTTACAAATATTTTATAATAGCTTCATAGGTACAAAATCATAAAACAATAATTAACTCCGTTTAAGAAATATTTAACCACAGATAAAAAAATTATAGGACTATTCGTCACTAATATTCATATCGCTTGAATCATCATCACTGTCTGTGTAGCTTGAGGAGTCAGAATCTTGCAAATTAATAATAAATCGGTCCATCTCTTCATCAACGATGCGATCGTGCAGACAAATTTCATCTTCAATAGTTTGTACATGTTTATCGCAGTTAACCCATTTTTCTACAGAGAATTCGGCAAATAACTGTTCCAGTGTATTTTTCTTTTTGTCTAAATTAGAATCAATTTCAATTTTTGCGAGCTGTCCTTTGATATCCCCCCAAACCAATTCGATTGGGTTCAGGTCTGGGTGATATGGAGGCAGTCGTAAGACTTCATGACCTGCCGCCTTTAAAATTTCATCTATTTTGTAAATATTTTCTGTCGCGTGTTGTTTGATTAAATTCAATAAATCACATTTTCTTAGAGACGTATCAAATTCAACATTGTGTCTTTGCAGCCAGGTTTGCATGGTGGCTTTTGTGGATGTCATTGTAGGCTTTTTGTCCTCTTGTACCGAGTGGTATGCGGCATTATCCATAACAATAACTGAGCTTGGCGGTAAATTTGGCAATAGCTTTTCTTTAGTCCATTTGCTGAAGTTTACAAAATTCATATCGCTATGATAATCTCCGGTTTTGCTTTTGGATTTAAAAATTAAAAGAGCTCCATCGATAAATCCGGCTTGTCCACCAGCATGTACAATAATTAAACGTGGCCCTTTGCCAATATGCGACAGCACCCCTCGTTCTTCATTGGATTGCCAACACACCGGTACATTTAATGACGAATTGACATATGTTTCATCGAGGTAAACAATGTTTCTTTGATCTCTTCTGTGCTTCTTTATCGCATTAAGATAACGCCACCGCCACGATACGATGTTTGGTTGTTCAATCAGTAATTTTCTTTTTGAATGACATTTCTTAAAACGAAAGCCAAGTTTATGAATCAATGTTCTCAAATATTCTCGGCCACAATTTAAAATTCCTTCTTCTCTGAGTTTCGCATTCAAAATTTTTAATGTAGGAACCTTCTTATAAACCGTATAAAATTGAGTTATTTTTCTTCTAACAACGCCCTCTGTAAAACTGTCAACTTCAATTTTTTTCTTTCGGATTTGTTTAATTTTTTTTGGTGATTTAAAATTTACATTATTTTGTTCATCTTTCAGTTCATTTCCTTCTTTTATTATTTTACATATGGTAGTCACCGAAAATCCTGTAGCTTTAGCAACAAGTTTGTTTAGGTTTACGTCTTCAAGATACTCTGTTATGATCTTGTTTTCTGGCTTTAAAAAAGGAATATACATTGTATGCTATTTGTTTAGCTTGCTTGTTAATTTTGTTCGCAAAACTGGAAGAGCGATTCATCTTGAGATTTATCTTGGCAGTCGTATACCTTGTGCGTTTATCTTCAAGCGTCCGTAACAAAAACACCAACCGCGCGCTGCGAGCACAGCCAGCGCACTGCCGCACTTGACGTAAGCTCTCTGCTCCGCGCACCCCTTTCACCCATCCGCTAACATCTCCCCTCGCTCCCTTCTTACCGCGCAGGCGATACGCGAGTTAAACGGTCGGCCTATAGGTACCTTACTGCTAACATCATCTCTATCATTTTCTTTTTCTAACATTGTAGGTACCTAAGTACTTACAAATATTTTGTTTAAAGATATATATTGTTTCCCTAAATTTACACTTATATCATAAATACTTTCAATAAAACTATTATTCGAGTTTCAGTTTATACAGAATGGTAAAAATATCTCTACATTATGCTGGTACTGTATTTTAGTTAGACAAATGTGTAAGAAATCTTGGAGATAGATAGATAGTATGCGCCAATGTAGTCGGTGTTGACAACTTAAAAACATTAAAATTTGTGTTTGATATTAATAGTAAAATATTAATAATGTACTCACTTTATATAACATGTAAACATGATTGCATAACAATACTAATTAACACCGCACGTATTTATAAATATTCTGTCTGTATACGACAGCTGCTGTAGTCAATGTTTACTAGTGCGGTTGCTGATCCTAGATTCGATTCCCCGATCATGCAGTATTTTTGAAGTTTACGGTTATAAGAGTATGTCGGTTCGGAACTATGTCCGGTAAATATCATTAAGCGCTTGCATTGGTAGTATAATCGACACAATTGACGAAACTTCATCATCATCACAGACTATTTTGTCCGAGGTTCTAATGTCCATGGATCCATAATAAATCTCGAGCTCCACACCAAAAGTCACATTTCCACATAAGATAAATGATTATGGGAATCTGTAGTCACTAGTCAAGGATAAAATTAACTTTTAAATATAAGTACTAAAATTGTACGAAAACGGAATACATAAAAAGGTATAAGCAAAGCAAATCAAACTCGAGGTTCGAGCTTTAGGTTGTATGAGTAAGTAATATAATTTTGTTAATTTATAAAAAAATACATCTAAGAGTAAATTCGACTTTTTGGAGTGGAGTGGAGCTCCTTAAATAATAAACAACAGAAAAAATATAGTATGGCTACTTTATATACATAAATCTAAATATAACCATTCGAATGATATAATTCTAGTGTTTTGTAGTGCTTTGGCAAGGTATTCACTTCATAAAATTACTTACTTATAAATAAATATTGCACTTACAAACTAATTTTATTACGATGGTACACTTTTATTATTTATCATCTATTAACCTATTGAGTATATGCCCTATACCAAATATCACTGATAAAAATGCGATTAATACGATCGCCCGAAAATACCTGAAAATAAAAAAAGTGATTTTTAGTATGTGCACGCAAGAAATGTCCATGTTGTTAATTTATCTACTTAGTTATAGAAATAAAAATAAATCGTACGTACGCGCATAACTTCCGAACGACAACACTAAATTGGATAATTTTTTTTGTGTTCGTTATTGTCAGGAGAAGGAAAGAAATGGGACGTAGTGTGTAATATATGTAATATATATATGTTATAAATAAATATCAAACAAAATAATTACATTAAATACATTATCTATTGCACTAGTATCGCGATCGAATCTTCAAAATTATACCCTTGACCCTAGCGAAGCCGGGACGGGAAGCTTGTAAATTATAAACACACAAAAAGACTGCCAGCACACAATATAGGTAGTCTTAAATTACATTATAGATAACCTCTGATTATATAATACGTCTAGACGTATCGAACGTGCTATCTAGATAGCACGTTCGATGTTCAAACACTTGACAGCGAAATGTCGACCAAAACATAAAATTGGTAGCCTTGGTTGGCCTCAATCCATACAAAATGTTATGTCCGTATGGATTGAGGAGCCACTTCAGATATTAAAATGAAACTTACACCATTATTTAATAGTAATGCAGATAATTTTGTAGGCCAAATACTGGAATTTGTAATAAAATATTTAAAAAGTTATATCAATTTAAAAGTGGCTCCTCAGTCTAAACATCTGAACTGAGGAGCCAGCTGGAACTCGGGAAGTACCCAATGAATGCAATTGAAACTTTTGTAATATTTAGTAGTAATTATGTATGTTACCTACAAAAAATCTGGTTTGAGTACTGCTAAAATTCACGAAAATACAACACTTTTAATGTGGCTCCTCAATCCATACACAATGGCGTGAATTACTATAAAAGTAATTCTTCAATTAATGTATTCGACTAAATGATCATTTAGTAGTAGGTGAGTTTCAATTTGTAACATAGTAATAAAGCAGTAAGACTCAGTAGATTTGGTAAAAAAACGCATTTTAATTGGCTCCTCAATCCTGACGCTCTGCATATATTTAATTGACTGTATCTACCTGAGATCATAAGGAAATCGAAATCCGGATACACTAACATTTAGTAGAAATTTCTACTAAATATTGAGGTACAATTCAACACTGTACATAATCGGTATCTGAAAAAATAGGTACTTTACTATGTTTACTAAGAATGCATTATTGAGGGTGACCATCATTTCTGAATGAATTCAGGATTTGTTGATTATTTTTAACTGACTTCAAAAAGGATGCCGTTCTCAATTCGTCACTTACCTATATTTTTTTTATGTAGGTAGGTATTTTCATTGTTCGCTTGTAATTCCGCCAAATATGAATCGTTCGGCTGATTCACTTTCGTATTAAAGAACGCTCCACCAACATAGTCCCATAGCAGAGTCATTATGAACGAACCAGTAAGTAGTTCTTGAAGAAATGTGAATAGTCCAATGGTATTCTGTGTCGTGGGTTCGATTCCCACTAAGTGATTGGGGATTATTTATCTATATAAGTTTTTACAAAAAAAATAGTATTATGTATAAGTATTAGTATCAGATGTTTGGTTTCCATAGCACAGGTTCTCGTTTGTTGTCCGTGGTACCACCAGTGGTACCAAGGAAAATTTTTTTGGTCCGTTGTTCCACTGGGGTACTACGGACAACTCCGTGGTACCACAAGAGATAAATTAATTAGATTTAAATAATATTCCATTATTTTCGTTATTTTTTAATAGTTTACTTGGTTGGACTGTTTATATTGCAGAACATTACACATGAAATTTCAAAAAACAGATTTTTATATACTAGAACCAGAATATACTAGAGATGTGGTGTTGCGTTATTTTTGTCTGTGGTACCACTGGTGGTACTACTGGTGGTACCACGGACAACAAACGCAGGTTCTGCCTAGTTTGGAATCAGATGACCGTATGTGCATTGTCCTAGAATATTATTATTATGTGCCTGTGATGTGTTATGTGATGAAGTTTAAGCCTATAGATGCTATTCTAAGCAACGAAAAATGAATATAATTGACAAATATTTACCTACAGATTTCCCTCTAGTAGCAGTAGTCCGGTTGTTAGTCCGGTTGACCGGACTAGTGCAACTTTTCAGTAGCAGTAATTCGGTTGAAATCTCAGAGTAATTAGAAGATTATGCAACTCCTGTGTGTTCATTTTAAAGTAACAAAAGTGATGACAGTTTTTGTTTGAAACATATCCCAACCAAAGGCAAATATTTGGAACAAGTAAAAAAAAGTTGTCCTACCTTAACTTCAGTTTTGAAAGATAAAACCATAAGTTAACTAATAATACAAGTACATTTATACAGTGTGGCCAGAACAGTGACGTCATAAAATTTTTTAATTTAAAAATCTAAACTGTATTTCTTAGTTTCTAAATAGCTTCAGAGAATGCGCTATCAGTTTAGATTTTTAATTTTAAGATGAAAATTTAAATGATAAGCCACTTAACATAAGTTCTCAACTTTAGGTAAATTTTGTTTCAACTTTAGGTTTATTTTATGCATAAATGTACATACAGTTCATAGAAATTTAGTTGCAAGAAAAAAAAATCGAACAAACCTACTTTTTTTTTTAGAAATGTTTCAAACTGATGCGGTCGCAATTTTGCAAAAATCCATAGATAAAATCGACTCGAAAACTACGAAAAATCGTAGAACATACATGGGGGTGATTCAGATACCTCTCAACACGAGGCACCTAAAAAAATTTTGTGGCGTCACTTTTCTGGCCACCCTGTATATACTTACAATGAGAACAGCAAATATATCCACAGTTTAAAATAATTATTATTCAGAGCAACTGGTGAAATTATTCAAGAGTTGTATTTAAAATGGCGGGATAAAAAGTTTTATTTTTCTAATCTATTAAAGATTAGAAAAAAAAATGTCGTACCTACTGTTAGGCAAAGGTCTCACCCATGGTAATATGTCTGCAATAAGTACTTATTATGATGTTTTTATTGTGCCTCGTAAAATATCCATACATGAATAGATAGTACCATCGATATACTATACCAACAAGATTTGCTGTCACGACCCGAAAAGTGGTCACGAAAATAAGAAAATAAGAGCTACGGAGACGGCTGTCGCTCAATTGTCTGCAATTATTATTGAACCTTATTATATAGTATGTAAGTCATCTTTTTATATGAACATATTATTGTTTTGCGTGTACGTGTATAGTTGTGTAGGTATATGTAACCGCGACCACATTTTCGATGTCATTTTGTTCGTGACAGCTAATCTTGTTGGTATAGTATATCGATGGATAGTACAGACAAACATATTATTTTCCTTTTAATATTATAAATATTATTTAAATGTATGTCAGTGATTTTATTATAGTCACTTCACAGAATATGTTAACATGTTTTTTTAGTAATTATGCTAGTGTTTAACTGCAATCCCACCGATGGGAAGTGGCGGTGCAATCGATGATGGTAAGGTACACTAGCTGATATATTTTTTTAGTAATTATATGCTAGTGTTTGACTGCAATCCCACCTGATGAAAAGTGGCGGTGCAATCAATAATAGTAAGGCACACTAGCTCATAATTTTTTAAAGTAATTATATGCTAGTGCTTGGCTGCAATCCCACCTGATGGAAAGCGGCGGTGCAATCGATGATGGTAAGGCACACTAGCTCATATTTTCTTTTGTAATTAAGTATTTATGCTAGTGCTTGACTGCAATCCCACCTGATGGAAAGTGATGATGCAATCGATGATGGTATAGCACACTAGCTTATTAAAAGCCTATTCAGTCGTGCCTGGAAGACACCCTCATTATAATTGGATGTGAAAACAGACACTGGCAAACTATTCCGGTCCTTAGCCGTACGCAATAAAAATTATGAAATTAGGTACTTAGTCCAGACTGATGGAACACTACAACGCGTGTGCGTGTCTGCATCTCGTCTGCTAATAAAAATTGGGTGGTCGAATTAAGTCATTTAATTTCAGTGCACACTCAAAAATATAACCTATAGAATACCGACAGGCTTGCTACTCTGTGTCTGCCCACCGGGCTTTGTTAGTTAGCCCCTACTAATTCGGGATCACCAACTAGCCTCTTGGCACGCCTCTCTACCGCGTCCAAACCCTCTTAAGGGAAGCTTTTTACATCACACTAAACCCATAGCTTTCCAGTAGGTATTGTTCTAGGTTAATTGGCATTTTAATACCCTCCCGCACTTAACAATATATTCTTTAACATTTTCATTATATGTACTTCGCTATATTAACTACTAAATAAGCAAGACCTATGAGAAATGTGTGTATATTTTAATATATAAACATTAGAAAATTAAATTATCTATATATATAAAAGAAAGTCGTGTTAGTTACACTATTTATAACTTAAGATCGGCTCAACCGATTTGGCTAAAAATTGGTAGGGAAGTAGCCTAGGAGCAGGAGACGGACATAGGATACTTTTTATACCTGTAGGTTAAGGTTAAGCAACATAAGGCAAGGTAATTAAATAGATGGGTGAACGGATATGTATGAAATTTTGTGTGCATATCGGGTAGGTCTGAGAATAAGTTGTAAAGTATATTTCATGCCACTGATACCATGATTGACGAGGATATATAGAATGAGAGGAGGTTGCAAGAGAGGACAGAGAGGCAGAGGGGATTCGAGGAGGGGGTGCCGGGTGAGGGATCGGGGGAGTTAGGTGGAGCAAGGGGGGGGGGGGGAGATGGAGCAAGTTGGGAGAGAGAGATGGGGGGGATAGGGTTCAGAGAGGGGACAACGGGGAGAGGAAGAGGGGAATGTGACGGGGACCGATGCGGGTGGGGGAAAGAGAGAGGAGAGAAAGAGCATAGAATTACATTTTTCTTATAATAGAGAGAGAGAGAGAGAGAGAGAGATGGAGAGAAATAAATCAAGGGAGGAGGGTGAAAAGGGGAGCAAAATGTAATAAACGCGCGGGTGGAGCTGCGCGGGTCAGCTAGTTATTTCATAAACTAAGTACTTACTTATCCTGAATTCATTCACAAATTATGGCCACCCTCAATAATGCATTCTTAGGAAATATAGAGAATATAGAAGTAGAAATTTCTACTAAATGTTAGTGTATCCGGTTTTTGATTTCCTTCTGATCTCAGGTAGATACAGTCAAATAAATATATGTAGAACGTCTGGATTGAGGAGCCAAATAAATTTAGCTTTTTTATAAAATTTACTGAGTCTTACTACTTTATTACTGTGTTACAAATTCAAACTCACCTACTACTAAATGATCATTTAATCAAACACATTAATTGACGAATAACTTTGGTAGTAATTCACGCCATTGTGTATGGACTGAGGAGTCATGTCACTCACTCCTGTGCCATGCTTCTGGCGTAGTACCCTCGAGTAAGACGGAATTAAATAACTTCTGGAGGACTAAAAGTACCGGTTTTCCACCCGCTCTCAGAAGTTCTGTTGTGATTCTGTCTTCATCGGGCGCCTTGTTGTTCTTAAGCTGTTTGAGAGCTATTCTAATCTCGTACAGGCTGTCTGGGATGTTTTCAGTGTAATGTCGGGTTAGTTTCGCTCTGGTGTCCTGAGCTGTTCTGGCAATGGGTTCCTGTGTTGAGGTGTATAACTGACCGTAAAACCTCTCGAGCTCTCTCAATATCTCCGGTTTCGATGAGATGACACTGCCGTCGTCGATCTTCAGCTTGGTCACTTGGCTTCAGCCAATAGACGAATTCTTTGCAAACACTTTAGAGCCTTGGTTCCGCTCAATTGCGTCCTTAATACATGCTGTATTATAGGAACGCAAGTCGTGTCACATGGATTTCGAGATTCGTCTATTGAGTTCAGCATATTCCGACATATCAGCTGAAGATTGCAGTCTCATCTCAGTCCGGTTTTCCATTAGCTTAATGTTTGTATTGGGAGAGCTTTTGAGGCCTTTTACGGCGTGGGGACTTAAAGAATTTGGACCCCACTGCGTGGACAGTTTGCACCAACCCATTGTTTATCTCGTCCGCAGTTTCGCATTCGGCGAGACACTGGAAGCGATTATGCAGTTCGAGTTGAAAGTCTTCGGGGTTTCGGATTTGGGCGGTTCCCGGATGGAGCGTGGACTTCATCAGACGAGACCTCTCAAGCTTGACATTGATATTCAATGTGCCTCTAACAATGCGGTGATCACTACCGGTTTTTACCCTGCCGATCACGGAGACATCATCGAATATATGCTTTTTGGTCGTCATGATGAAGTCGATCTCATTTTTGGTTGAACCATCGGGGCTTATCCACGTCCACTTCTTGGATCGTCGCTTCTTGAAGAAGGAGTTCATCGCAAAGAGTCCCTCCTTCTCCATGAAGTCGACCAGCCGCCCGCCCCTTTGGTTCCGCTGCCCGTACTCATATGACCCCACTCTCAACTCATCGCCATTCCGTGTGCCCACCTTCGCGTTGAAGTCCCCCATAACAACGGTGAAGTGTGTTTTGGAAGTATGTATGGCTTCTGCTATCTCCTTATACATAACCTCTACTTCATCGTCAGGGTGTGCCGAGGTCAGAGCGTAAACCTATATAACCTTCAACGAATGCCGACTGGTTATTCTGAGTATAAGGTACGCTACCCTGCTCGACACACTATCGACCTTTATAAGCTTATTAATGAGGGACTTACGGACGAGAAACCCAACACAACCCTGAGATTTACGGTCTCCTTCCCGGAAGAAAAGCAAGTTTCCGGAATCAAGGGTTATCGTATCCTGTCCCTCTCGTCGGATTTCAGATAATCCCAAGATATCCTAACGTAACTTGCTCAATTCTTCCTCCAGCTCGATAATCTTCTCGTCAGTCCTAGGAATGCATTCAGCCTATATTTCTATTGTTGGGAAAAATATTTATAACTGGAGATCCCCAAACACGCACAGAACCACAGTTGACGCGAGTGTACAACGAGGCCTGCACGCACACACGAATATGAGGCTGCTACGCTCAGTAACGTAACTTTACAAGACGACTAGGTATCTAGACGTATATACCTATAATCAAAGGATAACCTATACAATACACATGTATAAGTATACATATTTTAACGTCTTGTTAAGTCATTTTTGGGATTTAAAATACAAAATTGCGGGCCGCCATATTACACGTTTTAAAGAAAAACAGGGTATATATATACCACTCCTTTTCTTCGGCAATTGAACAAAAAGGAACTTACCAAGTAAACTTTGATCTTCTTAATACTCTTATAATACTTTCTGTTTGGTGTCTAGTGGTGGCAAAGTCTCCGGAGTTGTCTATGACAAAATGGGACTTGGCCACTTTATCCTCGAGAGGCATCTGACATTTGATACGCTTCTTAGCAACGACTTCAGAAAATTCGTTCCGCTTGCAAAGTCGCTCCAATTGTTGATGATCTTCACTGAACAAAATATATAAGTATTTTATAATATAAAAAAGTAAGTAAGTAAGTAATAAGTCGCCATGGTTTTCTCAAATGTGTACAGCCCCTCAACGGAAGCCCTATAAATGTAAGGCAAAAAATCTGGATGGAAAAGTACCCGCAACAGCTTTATGTTCCCCCTTTAGAAGATCTGCCACCAGGTTTCAAGGAGCCATGGCCTACTTGGAAAAGTTTAAATAGGTTGCGATCCCAGGTTGGTCGATGCAAGTACAACCTAAATGTATGGGGGTACACTAGTAACACCAATATCAGCTGCAAGTGTGGTGTAGCCCAACAGACCATGGCGCATCTTTCCGTCTGCCCCGCGTGTCCAACTACCTGCACTGGGGAGGATTTGCTCCAGGCAAACCAAAGAGCGGTGGATGTAGCTTCTTATTGGGCCGATGAAATTTGATGTTATCATGTCGACACGAAAAGAAGAAGAAGAATATAAAAAAAAGCAACTAATGGGGCGATCACCTGATGGTAAGCGACACAAAGACACACACACTCGCACATGCCTAGTTTTTACGAACAAATGCATTGCACTGGCCAATGCCAGTTCATTTTGAATTTGAATACATATAGAAGACCAATGTCTTCTATATGTATTCAAATTCAAAATCATTTATTTCAAATAGGCTTAGCGCTAGTACTTTTGAACGGTCAATTTTTTTTTCATTCCAAGACCACCGTATCACAACACAACGCGGCCTCAACTGAGAAGATCCGGCAAGAAACTCAGCGGGCTTGTCAATTTTTCACTTTTTAAACGTTTTTTTTTTTGTCTTGTTACGATTAGACCAGCATCAGCGACAGTGTGTCGCCGACCGTTCAAAAGATGAAATAAGAGAGAAAAAAAATACGACGTAAACACAACAAACTAAAATATTCTTCTATTTGTCTCGATCTTTAACGATAAATTCATCTGCAAAGCTAACGAGCCCTACGAGCCCAGCAATTTCAAGAGATACAGTGCTCATACAATGAAATACGCAAGGTTAAGGCCGTAGATTTTGTCATTTTGTAGTAACATAGAAGCGAGAAATAGTAACGCAGAAGCACAAAATGGGCAACGTTACAAGTGTAAAAAGTAACGAAGACAAGTGATAAATATGAAGTTTTAAATTAAACTAATTCACTTTCGCACAGCATTGTATAAAATAGTATATGCAATAAACGCTGATATTCGCACAAAACATCAATTGACGAAACACACCCACATGAAGTGGCCAAATCTACAAATATCAAAATAGATACTACAACAGTATTTATACAACACTGTTTAGTATCTATTTGGACGGTCGCTATTTTCGTATGTATACCTATAAGAATATGGATAATTTAAAGATAAGTCAGCATAACTATATCTTCAATTCACCTGTTCAATTTTCGTCGTAAAGTATCAAAATCACTAGCGTGGTTTAAAAGCAGAAACGTACATGATGCATAGCGTTAGAATAAAATTAAAAAATAATTCTTACCAAACAACAGTAATGATTTTATGCATAAACGTTAGCATTTTGCCGGTTTCGAAAAGCAATGGCACCTCCATAACTATATATCTGTGGCCTGAGAAAAAATATGAGACCGCCATTCTCATCATCGCCCTCTGGATTCTAGGGTGCGTAATGGCGTTCAGCTCCCGCCTTTTATAAATATCGTCGAAGACTATTTCACCTAATCGTGCTCGATTGACTTTGCCGTCGGGAAAAAGCACCTCGTCGCCAAAGAACTGCCGAAGTTCGTCCCATCCTTTTGTGCCTGGTTCTAAAACTGCAAGTAAAACAAAAAATCCTTAAGCGTTTGCCATTTACTAATGATAAAGAGGTACTCACCTCTTAATTCGAGAAATAAATCTAAGTCACAAATCGTCCGGTTTAAGCTTCGTGGGGTGCCGGGTTAAAATTGCATCCCCTATCTCCAGCGGCAGCAGCGTCTTTCTTATGGATTTATCTTCCAGCTATACTGCGATCCTCAAGCCGCCTGCCAAGCGTGGGGATTATGGCAACCCCTCCCTTCTTAGGGGCGGGCCTTTGTTCAGCAGTGGACGTCCATCTGCTGCTAATGAATGATTAATGATAATGAAGCTTCGTCCTTTTCCATATCCATAAATTGAAATTGTGTTTCAATATATGGATCATCAGATCATCACAATATTTTTTTTCTATCCTTATGTCTTATGCTACCCTGGTCCTTATGTACTACATATCAACATTCCAAAATAATTCAGGGGATCCATGTAGACGAAAAATCGGTCTATTCCACTATGATCACCTGGGTGATTAAAGTGGAACAAGTTATTCCACTTTGATCACCTCGGAATCAAATCACCTGGGTGATTTGAGCTGGGTGATTTGAATGGAATTAATTAGTCTACTTTGATCACCTCGGAATCAAATCACCTGGGTGATTTTAGCCGGGTGATTTGAGTGGAATTAATTAGTCTACTTTGATCACCTTGGAATCAAATCACCTGGGTGAATGGTAGCGACTACGATTTTTATTTTTTATTTGGTGTCTTTAAATCACTCGACCAATGAATCCAACTCGGATGGGCAGCGTTCGGGAAATTACTTGATATCTTATCCGAAATTCCGCATTGCCTGAAGACGAATTTCTTTAACCAGTGTGTGTTACCAGTGATAACACATGGTACTGAGACGTGATCCTTAACAGCTGGTCTTTTAGAGAAGCTCAGATTCCCACAGGGAGCTATGGCGAAAAACTCCGGAATGACGTGATTCACCGAAGAACTAAAGTCACCGACATAGTTCTCAGAATTTGCAAGTTGGAATGCTAATGGCAGGCTACATCGCTCGAAGAGCAGATAGCCGATGGGAAATAAAGGTTCTCGACTGGCCACCACGAACTAAGACGCAGCGTAGGCAGACCTCCCACTAGGTGGACTGATGACATTGCACGCATCGCAGGCAACCGGTGGATGCAAAAGGCTAACTGTCGTTCATTGTGGCGGTCTAAGGGGGGGAGGCCTTTGTTCAGCAGTGGTCGTCTTCCGTCTGCACGTCGTCAATAATTAATAATGTAGTACTTGACACACTCACGAACTTTGACCCCAGGAGCTGTGGGGCTCTCGGCCGGGGTATGTGGGATTCCTACCTACTAAAACCTAGCCTTAGTAGCCTTGCCTTTGAGCCCGCCGCCGGGGGAGCATTGTACTCAATGAACTTCCTAGGTCCTAGACACCTCGAACGTCCATCGACTCCAAAGGACTTTGACTTATCATATCTGAACTTTGCTTATTTCTTTCTTCTAAACTATTTTAGTAATGTAAAATGCCCTAATCATCATCATCAGCCGAAAGACGACCACTGCTGAATAAATGCCTCACCGTAGACTACCACAATCAACGACAGTTAGCCATTTGCATCCACCGGTTGCCTGCGACGCGTACAATGTCCTCGGTCCACCTAGTGGGAGGCCTGCCTACGCTGCGTCTTCCAGTTCGTGGTCGCCACTCGAGAACCTTTCTTCCCAATCGCATGATGGGTGCCGCCAGGATTACATTCAGGGGGGTGCATTTATATCTACATATGATACTAAGTATTATTAATATAAAATATAGAATACATGTAAGTATATCTAGAGTCTGTCTAGTTTTTGTTGACACTACTAGTTTTACGGTTTTAGAAACTGACAACATTGCGACAAATGTCATTTGTTGTTTACATAACCTCTAAAGTGAATTGTGTTGTGAATATTACTGCGTATTTTAAATTAAATATTACCTTAAACTACTAAAAGTAGTGTCAGAAAAATGTTATACGACATGATAATTAAATACCATCAAAAGAAAAGGGAATCCGATGCTGTATTTCATGAAAAGGTAAAATTGCCTATATCGACATCGGAAATTGCAGGTTAGTCTTGATACTTACTAATAAATTGTTGAGGATTTGTATGATATTGTTGTATTATAAGAATATTACTGTTATTAATGTGGAACTAAGTGGTGTATACAGCGGAATATCTTGTCATAATTAAAATGTTTCTCTAATTCCTTATTGGCTTGATAGTTGGGTACATACATTTGAGAAAAATTTAGAACAATTAATAATAATACCAGCCCTTGTTTGTGTCCCACTGCTGGGCACGGGCCTCCCTTCAAGTTGAAGGGGCTTAGTCCATAGTCCACCACGTTGGCCAAGTGCGGACTTCACACGTCTTTCGAAAGCTAGTTAGGCTTTCTCAGACTGCAGGTTTCATCACAATGTTTTTCTTCACCGAAAGCTAGTAACAATCGCACAAAGACGATTCGCACATGTTAATTAAATAAATCACAGGTGCGAGCCGGGGTTCGAACCTGCGCACTTTGTTTCCAAGGCAAGCGATCGTCGACCGCGCCCGCCGCGTCCGCGACTCCGTTGCCGCCCGCCCTCCGTGCGGAGCCCGAGACGGACTCTGAGTCTGCCTCGAGCTCCGACATGGAGGTCGAGCTCATTAACTCGCCGCGTCCCACTACGCCTGCTGACGGTTTCACGGTAGTAGCAGGAAGAAACGCGCGCTCAAGTCCCGCGACCTTCCACCGACCAAGTACATATGTACTGAGTCGGAATGCCCAGAGTCACCACCTCGCGTGACCCCCCCGATCCGCTCGACCCCGCCACCGACGTATTTTTCGCCGATGGCTTCTCCGGCCCCCGAGCCCCGCAATACCCCTCCGCTCACGCGGCCACCGCGTAAGTCCCCCCCGCCCCCGCCCATTGTCGTTCAAGACAAGGCTGCGTGGGAGCGCGTCAGTAAGGCGATCTACGCCCGAAAAATCTCATATACCAAGGCGATGAACACACCCCTTGGCATTAAGGTAATTATGTCCACCGCGGACCAACACCGCGAACTGTCCAAATTTCTCCGAGCCGAGAAGATAGGTTTTCATACCTACACTCTCGACGAGGACCGCATCATCCGCGCCGTAATCCGCGGAGTCCCTACCCAACTCAGTACTGAGTTTATTAAAGACGACCTTCTGTCGCAGTCCTTACCGGTGATGGAGGTGCACCGTATGCACCCTGGCAACCGCCCGCTCCAACCGTACGAGATGGTTCTGGTCCATCTCGTGCGCTCCGATGAGGGCAAGCAGATCTTCAATTTGAAGACTGTTTGCGGTCTTACCGGCTTCGCCGTAGAAGCCCCCCACAAACGTGGCCTACCCGGGCAGTGTCACAACTGCCAGTTGTACGGCCACTCCTCCCGCAACTGTTTCGCGAGGCCTCGCTGTGTGAAGTGCACAGGAGACCACGCGACGTCTCAATGCGAGCGCAATAGGGAGACGGCGACCGAGCCTCCCGGATGCGTCCTCTGCGGGACCATCGGGCACACCGCGAACTATCGCGGCTGCCCGAGGGCCCCGAAGAGGAACCGCCGGGTGGCGAGGCGCAACAATCTCCGCGCTCCCCCCCCGCCCCTCGGTGCCCTATGCACCAAGGGCCTCCGCCCCTCCACCCTTGGAGTCCTACCCGCCCGCGCCTTCAGCGCCTCAGGCCCCGGCGCCCTCAGCGCCTCTTACGCAGCCGCTTCCGGCCCCCCGCGTCCCCGTGCCCTCTGCGCCGCGACCGTTCTCAGCATCCCAGCCCGCAGTGCGTCCACCGAACGCGTGGGATAAGACACTGCCATACGTCCGCCCCGCCGCTGCTCCTAAAGCAACGAGCGTCCCCGCCAAGCAACCGGCCGCGCCTGCGCCTTCAGCGCACGCGTCCAGCCTCGCTTCGGACTTCGAATTGATCCGACGCTCTATCGATGGTATTAACATCGATAGAATCCGCCTTTTCGCGAGCCGCCTTCGGTGCGCACAGAACCCCTGCGATAGAGTACAAGCTATCGCCGAATTCGAGGACGTATACTACGCCCTGTCCCCCGTAAACTCAAATGTAGGCCCGTAAATGGATTTACACCTGAGTAGACAAAAACCCCATTCCCTTTCCCTCGCATTTTTCAATGCGCATGGCCTCTCCCGACAAAGGGATCAGGTTGCTGACTTCCTGCGAAGTCACCAAGTTGATGTCTTGCTGGTGCAGGAGACCCTCCTGAAACCCTCTCATAGGAGTCCGAATATCGCCATCTACTACCATCTTGTGCGAAATGACCGTGACACCTCCCTCGGAGGTGGCACTGCCATCTATTACAGAAGGGCCCTGCACTGCATCCCTATCGATCCCCCTGCGCTCACTAATATAGAGGCCTCGGTTTGCCGCCTCTCTCTTTCCGGCCATTCGGCTGTCACTATCGCCTCTATCTATCTTCCACCTGATAAGCGGCCCCTCAGGAGTGATATCGAGTCACTCCTTGACCTGGACAACGCGGTCATTCTGGCCGGCGACTTCAACTGCAAGCATGTCAGGTGGAATTGTAACGTCACCACCGGCAACGGCAGGTGCCTCGACGGCTTGGTCGACGTTCTCGACTTTGACGTCATCGCACCTATGCGCCCGACCCATTATCCCAATAATGTCAATCACCGCCCCGATATCTTAGACATGGCCCTTCTGAAGGGCGTGACCCTCCGGTTGCGCTCCTTAGAGGTTCTCCATGAGCTAGATTCTGACCACCGACCGGTCCTAATGGAACTAGGTCCGCCACCCATTTCCCAGCCGGTCACTAGGACCGTTCTGGACTGGCATCAGCTAAACACCTGTTTAGCCGATGCCGACTCTCCGAATCTTGCCCGCTTCCCGGCGCAAATCTCGTCCCCTCAGGACACCGACCAAGCGATCGGCGCTTTCACCGATCATCTCAAATCGGCCATCAGCCAGTCCTCCCGGCAGGTTGAAGCGGACAACTTTTACGCTGTGCGCTTCAAGCTGCCCGATGACATTAGGGAATTAGTCCGCGCTAAAAACGCGGCTATTCGCGCGTACGACTCCTACCCCACCGATGCCAATCGGGTCCGCATGCGTGCTTTGCAGAGGGACGTGAAGCGCAGCATCGCGGAACTCAGGGAGGCTCGATGGGGAGGGTTTCTAGAGGAGATCTCGCCGTCACACCAGGCTTACTGGCGGCTCGCGAGATCCCTCAAAACCGACACCGTAGCCACCATGCCCCCCTTGACCCGCCCTTCAGGCGACCCACCCGCGTTCGAGGACGACGAGAAGGCTGAGGTTCTCGCTGACTCTCTGGAGAGTCAGTGCACACCCAGCTCCGCTCCCGTCGATCCGGCGCACCTCGATCTTGTGGATAGGGAAGTAGAGCGCAGGTCCTCACTCCCTCCCACCGAATCCCTCTCCCCGGTCACGCAAACCGAGGTGGAAGACCTGATCAAAGGCCTTAAGCCGAAGAAAGCACCGGGCTCCGACGGCATCTCCAATCGCGTTCTCAAGGTTCTCCCTGTCCATCTGATATGTCTTTTAGTGACTATCTTCAACGCAGCCATGTCCCACTGCGTCTTTCCTGCCGAATGGAAAGACGCGGATGTAGTAGGTATCCCTAAGCCGGGTAAGCCTCGCAGCAGCCCTGCGAGCTACCGGCCTATCAGTCTTCTCAAGTCTCTCGGCAAACTCTATGAGCGCTTGCTATTAGCGAGACTCAAAGACTTTGTCAGTTCTAATAATATCCTTATTGACGAGCAGTTTGGCTTTCGAACCAGACACTCTTGCGTCCACCAGGTGCACCGCCTCACGGAGCACATCCTGACCGGGCTCAACCAGCCCAAGCCCGTCTACACAGGCGCCCTATTCTTCGATGTTGCCAAGGCCTTCGACAAGGTCTGGCACAACGGCTTGATATACAAGCTCTTCCAGTTAGGAGTCCCCGATAGGCTCGTACTCATCATACGAGACTTTCTCTCGAATCGTCGAAGGTACGTTTTCTTCACCCCATCCTATACAGGCCGGAGTCCCTCAGGGCTCCGTGCTCTCTCCCCTCTTGTTCAGCCTGTTCACGAACGACATTCCTCGTTCGAGCAGAGTCCAACTCGCCCTTTACGCGGATGATACCGCTCTCTATTATTCCCATAGGAACATGTCCTTTTTGACGCGTGCTCTTCAAGCCGCAGTCGACGCCCTGGGTCAATGGTTCCGTACGTGGCGCATAGAGGTGAACCCGGAGAAGAGTGCCGCGGTGGTCTTCTCCCGGGGACCCGCCAATATGTTCTCCGCGCGGAGCCTTCGGCCCAACAGACGACTAGTCCCAATATCCCTATTCAATCGCCCTATCCCTTGGACTAGGAAGGTTAAGTACCTCGGAGTCACCTTGGACTCCCGCATGACTTTCGGCCCGCACATTAGGTCCGTCCGCAATCGAGCGGCTTTCGTATTAGGTCGCCTGTATCCCCTTCTCTGCAAGCGGAGTAAAATGTCGCTTAGAAATAAGTTGACATTATACAAAGCTTGCATTCGCCCTATCATGACTTACGCGAGTGTAGTTTTCGCGCACGCCGCCCGCACCCATATCGATAGCCTCCAGGTTATCCAGAATCGTTTCCTCCGTCGCGCCGTCGGTGCCCCGTGGTACATGCGGAACGTAGATCTGCATTCCGATTTCAAATTAGATCCCCTTCGTAAGTTCCTCAAAGAAGCGTCGAAACGCTACTTTGAATCCGCGTCCCGTCACGCGAACAGTTTAATCCGCGCCGCCGCCGATTACGCCGCTAGTCCTTCTGACTCGCGCCGCAGACCACGGCACGTACTGCTCGACCCTCCTGACCCCATGACGGTCCTATTGGACCGGGATGCGCCGACCCCTCCCCGACAACCGTATGCTACACTAGCTATCAGACACCGGTCTCGCCGGCGAGGCCGAAGGGTCGTACGTATGCGACCGCAACGACGTGCATCACCCCACTGAGTTTCTTGCCGGTTCTTCTCAGTGGGGGCGCGTTGTGAACCGGTGGTAAACTCAGCCCTCTTTTAAGCGACAGCCCAAGCCGAGGCCGTGCCTCCCTGAGGTGCCCTTGTGCTCGTCGCTACTTCTGCCCTAAAGGCTAGAGCGCTTCAAGCGCTCGCCTCCTATTGTCCGGTGAAGCTGCAATAGCCATCTGCGGTTAACAGCGTCTATCATTCCCAAAAAAAAAAAAAAAAAAAAAAAAAAGCCCACTAAGTTGTTACAGCTTACAGAACGATTATAGCATTTTTATTTTATTACGCTTTCTAGTACTATTTTGTTATTATGTATGTCTGTTGGGATAATGTAAAGTGTTGTATAAGTGTCTGTTGATGGAATCTCAGATATTACAAGTAAGGTTATGATCTGTTGGCATACAAATGAATTATAATAAAATACCATTTCATATTTTGTTCCAGGCGTTAGTAGGTATAAGTTCTCTATGGTAAATGAAAAAGGAGTTTTATGAAACTGCGAAGACAACAATAAAAGAAAATATTATGATAAAACGGTGTCTCGTTAATAACAATCCAGTAATCCTATAATATGACGATCAATAAATTAAACAAATATAGAAAAAAACTTGTTCTATTCTGTTTTTATCCTATTCTAATGCATAGAATAATGATAAGCATTAAGTGTACGATGCAATCCAGTATTTAAAAAATAATATTTGACCTTTATTTATCTTATTCATTTTATTTTAATCGACTTAATGAGGAAACAAGTTACATGTTTGCCTGATGGTGAGCGGCATACGTGCCTATAGACACACTTTATTGCTTCTCAGTTAGTGTTTTATATATAAAACTGCCGCTCATCACCCGAGACACGGGTTATTGAGTCTTTTGAGGTGGTAATTTTTGCCAGACTACCGCAGAAGGAGGATTATACCAGCTATAAAACCCTTCAAGCCGGAACAAAACAATGTTAAAACAATGCTGCTTGGTGGCAGATTGCCTGACCCTGCATTGGTACCTACCTGGAGGGTCCCTTTCATAGGGACCTTTTTTTTGTCGGGGAGGAAACCTTCAAAAAATCCCCGGTCTCCGTAGGGGTGGAGGCCAAGTTATTTGAGACTTTTACGCATTAAAACGTGGCCTTCATCGACACAATAGAGATCTTTGGCTTCTAAAGTATAACAAATTTATTAAAGTATCAAGTATGATTATTCCTAGTTTAAACAGGGTTGCACTACCTATTTTTTTTTAATTTGCCGCCCTTTTTCACTCAACTTTGACTAGACAGACTCTATCTACACTAATATTTTAAAGAGGAAAACTTTGTTTGTTTGGTTGTAATGAATAGGCTCAAAAACTACTGGACCATTTTTAAAAATTCTTTCACCATTCGAAAGCTACATTATCCACGAGTAACATAGCCTAAATTTTATTTTGGAAAAAAATAGGGTTCCGTAAGATATTTGGGTTTTTCGGACACAAGGTGTAAAAAATCAACCAGAAAAGTTACTTATTTTGCGTACGCTGCCTAAACTATAGAACCATAAAATGTTCTAATTAATTGTAGATCTTACAAATATCTACAAAAAAGTCCGCGGCACACTATCTATGTCAAGTGAGGCCCAACAACCATTTTTTTATTTAAAAATCTTGAATTTTGTTTGGACTACATTTAAACGCATTTATTTTACTCATGCTATTAATCCTTATCAAAATATATATTTCATCATTAAGTACAGTTTATGTAGATTTGGTATTCGAATGATTAAAATTGGACATTTGGTTTTGAAGTTATGGCGAAATTCAAATATTACGATTTATGCTGCACGGCCCTGGCCCGTTGCGAAGTGAGCGTCACCAAGGCCGGGGTGCGCATGCGGGAGGGGAGTTTAGATCTATGAGTAAGGTACCCGCGCGGCTCAGACGCTAGGTCGGCTCGGCTCCATACGCAACGGTCGTGTGCGAAGTCTAATAATTTTCGTGCGATTTTTTTTAGTTTTTTTTCTTAAAACTACACCTACGCAAAAGTTATTCTCAGAGCTAAACAACAGTTCTTCTCAGAGCTAATCAACAGTTCTTTTCAGGGCTAACCAACAGATTTTTTCAGGGGTAACCAACAGTTCTTTTCAGGGCTAACCAACAGTTCTTTTCAGGGCTAAACAACAGTTCTTTTCAGGGCTAAACAACAGTTCTTTTCAGAGCTAGAATATTACACGCTATTAGCATTTTCTTAATCATTTGAAAATGGCTAAGAGAGCCAGGTCTCAACTTTCTAAACATAGTTCTCAAGCACGGGCAGCAAGAATACGTCGTATGGGAGAATCTTCACCTGAACGTTCACAACGCCTTGCTGAACAAAATCAGAGAAACTCTCAGGTACACGCACGAGAGTCGAGTGTCGAACGTTCGCAACGACTTGCACAACAAAATCTGAGAACCTCTGAGTTACGTGCATGCACGAGAGTCGGGTGAACCGATATGTATGAAATTTTGCGGGTAGGTTTGAGAATAGGTTATAAAGTATATTTTATGCCGCTGATACCATGATTGACGAGGATATATAGAACGAGAGGAGGGTGCAAGAAAGGGAGAGGGGAGGGTGCAAGAGAGGGAGAGGGGACGGTGATGGAGTGAGTGATCGGAGGAGTTAGGTGGAGCAAGGGGGGGGGGGGGGTAGGGTGAGAGGGAGCAAGTTGGGAGAAGAGAGAGGAGGGAGAGAGTTCAGAGGACAACGGGGAGAGGAAGAGGGGAAGTGTGACGGGGACCGAAGCGGGAGGGGAGAGAGCATAGAAGTAGATTTTTATTATAAGAGAGAGAGATAAATCAAGGGAGTAGGGAGAAAAGGGGAGCAAAATGTAATTAAAGCGCGGGCGGAGCTTCGCGGGTCAGCTAGTACTATAATAAAACTTAAAGAGCACTTTTTCTGTACATTGAATATTTTACAAAATTTCTATGTGGGGTAGTATCCCCAGTATAGTAATACTATCGACATAGAGGCCAAAACAATTTTTTTTAGAATTGTCTGTCTGTCTGTGTCTGTCTGTCTGTCGTTCTGTTCGTCCAGGTATCATTTGAAAACCCGTGGATGGATTTTGATAGGACTTTCACTGATGTGTTGTGTAAAAGTCAGGGTATAAGTTGGTATATAAAACATCACGCTATGTTTCATAGGGGCTAAGCAGTGAAACATTACTTGCACATATTACCACGTAATTTCCTTTGTATGTGAATAGGGTAATTATAGACTGATCAGTTAATCATTAAGATATGTATTATTACGCTATATACAATAGGGACTGAGCAGACATTTAGTTTGCATAAGATATGGTATTTCGCAATGTATCGTATGTGATTCGTGGCCAAGTGGTTACGGAAGCGTCTTTCCAGTGCAGTAGGTCCCGAGTTCGAGTCCGACGCGTGATACTTTTATAATTTTATATTTTTTATCAATATTTTCTTTTTAATAAGTAAGTAGTTATTTTTAAACAATTTAGATATTATTTAGATTTTTTGCTTTTACTATTTTACACAAGGTGGTGGTTTCAATCAATTGATGGCGTCATAGTGTTAAAAAATATAATGATTCTATGAAATCTCAAACCTCTGTAGATACTATGTTGATGTGAATTATGATTATTATTTAAATCAACATCATTGAAGTAAATCTTAAAATTCAAAGATTTTAGTCAGTACCTACAATTCCGCTCAGTAGATGGCGATGTACGATATGGTTCCGGTTAATGTATTACGTATAAATATCAAAAATCTTATTACGGTACTTACGTCCTTCTGGATCCGTAAATTTAAATAATAAAAGATTTTGTAACATTTTTAGCTACTCTGTATCATTTATCTCACTAGATGGTGCTATACCATTTCTGAATCGCGTTATGGTTTCGTTTAATATAGATTCAGCTCAATAGATGACTATGCACATCTTATGTAGTTGATACTAATATACTGAAAATCACATTATGGTTTCGCTTAATGTGTTTCATGATATTATGTTGCAAAAATTTTATCGCAGTACTTACAACATAAGCGCAGGCGGAGCTGCGCGGGTCAGCAGTATAAACTTGGTAATGAAGCATCACGCTATGTTTCATAGGGGCTAAGCAGTGAAACATTACTTGCACATAATATTACCACAGGATTTGCTTTGTATGTGACCAGTTAATTAATAATATACATATATATATATATATATTATTACGCTATATAAAATTGGGACTGAACAGACATTTAGTTTGCATAAGGTAAGGTTTTTCGACATGTCGCCCATCATTGTCATCACCAAAGAAACAGTTGAACCTGTGACCTCCGTTTTGCAAAGTAAGCGGTGTCCCGCTGATCGCTTATCTAGGATAATGATCTAGAATTTAGTGCGACAGAGGGGTTGAGCGATAGGGTGGAGTGGTTTAGAAAAGGGCAGAGTTCGGGCGAAGACCAGAGCGGCATGTGACGGGAAGGTAGGAGGGGGCAGAGAGAGTGAGGAGAGAGAAATAGATTAAAGGAGGAGAAAAAATAGGGAAACAAATGGGAAAAAGAGCCCCCTCTTTTTCCGAGAAGAAGAATGAGAAGGCGAGAAAATTTGGACATCGGAGCATTTTTAATGTAGGCAATAAAAGCGCAGGCGGGAGCTGCGCGGGTCAGCTAGTTATGTAAATAAATGTAATTCAAATTTGGACAGCAACCTAGACACTTTCAGTTTATATTCAAACAGTAACCTAGAAAAAAAAGATATCCGTGTATTTTTTTTTATCTCCCTTATTATTTGCAATTTTCATAAACACCATATCTCATCATCTTACTTCTTCCTACCACATATATGCAGACGATCTTCAAATTTATTCCCAGGCCTCACTTACTAATTTGGATATAGCTATAGAAGCTGTAAATCTTGATCTGTGTCGTATTGCTAATTAGAGCAAATCTTATGGACTAAAAGTTAACCCAGTTAAAACACAAGTCATTATTATAGGTAGCTCTCGGATGATCTCTAAGGTGAATTGCCAGACACTTCCGCAAGTTAATTTTGGTGGTATTGCTGTTCCTTATAGTGATTCCGTCAAGAATCTTGGTGTTATAATGGACCGGTGTTTTAATTGGGGCCCACAGTTGGATGCCATTAGTCGCAGAATGTTTGCTTCGGCAGCCTCTTTAAAAAGGCTTCGTAATTTTCTACCTACTGCCACTAAAGTTGCGCTTGCACAATCACTTCTTCTCCCTATACTAGATTATGCTGACGTTTGTTATCTGGACGTGACAGAGGATCAATTGAATAAGCTAGAGCGATTGCAAAATTTGTCCATTAGGTCCATTATTCCGTGCAAAACTCAAATGGTTACCCATTCGTCTCCGACGAAATCTTCACATTTTATCTCTTCTCTATAATATATTGTTTAACCCGTCCACCCCTTCTTATCTTAGGGAACGTTTCGATTACTTGTCGAATTCTAGCACCTATAGTCTTAGGTCCTCGGAAAACCTTTGTCTTACGATGCCCTTACATAGCAGTTCCTTCTATGACAAATCCTTCACGGTGCAGGCGGTTCGCCTGTGGAATTCCTTGCCCGTTTCTATAAGGCGTGCTTCGTCACTGCCAATTTTCAAAGATCTGGTAAAGAAGATTTATTTGGCGGAATAAGTTAATCGGTATTTGTGTAATTTTCTTGTTATATTAGTACGTACTGATTTATGTATGTTTATAATAGTACTAGCTGACCCGCGCAGCTCCGCCCGCGCTTTTATTACGTTTTGCTCGTCTCTCTTTCCCTCCAACTTCGGTCCTCGTCACACTCCCCCTCTTCCTCTCCCCGTTGTCCCTTCTCTGAACCCTCTCCCTCTCTCTTCTCCCAACTTGCTCCACCTTACTCCCCGATCCCTCACACCATCACCCCCTCCTCAAATCCCCTCTCAGTCTCTCTCCTCTCTTGCTCTCATCCTCCTCTCATGTCCTCTCGTTCTAAATATCTTCGTCAATCAAGTTATCAGCGGCATAAAATATACTTTATGACCTTTTCTCAGACCTACCCGATATGCACACAAAATTTCATACATACCGATCGGTTCACCCATCTAGTTAATGAACTTGTCTTATGTTGTTTAACCTTAACCTATGGGCATGAAATATACTTTACGACCTATTCTCAGACCTACCCGATATGCACACAAAATTTCATACAAATCGGTTCACCCATCTATTTAATGACCTTGCCTTATGTTGCTTAACCTTAACATATGCACACAAAATTTCATACAAATCAAACTTCTTGTATGCACACAAAATTTCATACAAATCGGTTCATCCATCTATTTAATGACCTTGCCTTATGTTGCTTAACCTTAACTTACCGAGATGAATATGTCCGTTTCCTGGTTCTAAGCTACCTCCCCACCAATTTTCAGCCAAATCGGTTCAGCCGTTCTTGAGTTATAAATACTGTAACTATTACGACTTTTTTTATAATTATGTAAAAATATAAAAGTTCTTTAATGATTGTATGTTCAATTTCACCGATAGATGGCGCTGTTCATAATGTTAATCACGCTAACATCGTAAATCACTGTCTAATGATATTCGATAATGAAAGTTTTAAGTTTTCCGCACCTTTTATTGTTGCGACTGTAATACAATACCTATACACTACCTGGACTTGGGGAGTTTCATTAAAATTTCATGAAATGAGCCCTGACCTTGAAGCGTTTTTTGGGAGCGCTGTTCATTGTGTATAGTGTGAATTGTAGTTGTACATTTTATTGCGTTAGATCATTTCGAGTCATTTTAGGTCTTTTACCTAAGTAAAAATTTAACAATTTCGTGTTCTCAATTTCTACCTACCTGTACAAATGTAGCCTTGGTGGTGCAGCGGACCTAACCGCTGGCTTTTAAATGAAATGAAATGGAATTTTTCCCTTGCCTATTTCTTTCCTAATCTAGTTTGGACTCGCTCGGGATTTACAGATTTTAACTTTTAAAGATATAGATAATTGAAATGAAACTAATTTTACGGATTTTAAGACAACTATGACATTTGGACAGCTACCACCTCAGTCCGCCCGTGACCATGAATGCTGTAAAGTATTCGAAACGTCGGGTAATTAAAATCAAGAATAAACCGCGATATAATCCGTAAAATTAGTTTCATTTCAATGTGTAGTATTCGCGTAAATATCAGAAATCATTATATAGATAACGTCATATTGCTATCAGCAAAGTACTTAGAACAATACAGTAATCTAATGAAAATGTCCTGTGTGTACCGGACCGGCTTACCCCTTACAAAAATTAACCTTTCGCCACTGCCATATCTTATGCAAACTAAATGTCTGCTCAGTCCCTATTGTATATAGAGTAATAATACATATCTTAATGATTAACTGCTCAGTCTATAATTATCTATTCACATACAAAGGAAGTTACGTGGTAATATGTGCAAGTAATATTTCACTGCTTAGTCCCTATGAAACATAGCGTGATATTTCTATTCAAAGATTCATTTTTTTTTATTTCAAATAGGCTTAACGCTAGCACTTTTGAACGGTCAATTTTTTAAAAGCTACCACCGGATCACAACGCGGCCTCAACTGAGAAGATCCGGCAAGAAACTCAGTGGGCTAGTCATTTTTTCACATTTTTTTTTTAAAACAAAGTTTGTCTTTTTACAATTAAATCAGCACCAGCGACAGTGTGTCCTGCCGTTCAAAATATCAAATAAAAATTAAAAATACGACGAAAATACAACAAACTAAAAACTAAAATGCCAAAGGGATAGTAGTCGGACCAGTCCCCCCAAAGCAGCACCCGCGCACGAGCTGACTCGAGCAGCAGCCATCACTCCCCTCAACCATATTGGAGGGAAGGGGGTGACCCGCCACACGAAGCCGCCACAAGCAAAGACTTTTCGATGGCGAGCATGACCGATCCAAAATCACAGTGGCTCACGTTTAACATTTAGCTTCTGCTGTTAAGCAGTGCCTCGTCAGGCAAGACACAAAGCACTATAACATATTAAATTTTATCACAAGTCGTCTAGGTTAGATACACACGAAGAATAATTTACAAGCTCAAGTGAATTGCCTTCAGAACGTAAATAAAGCAACAATCAATTTTGCTGCTAGACTATAAAAGAAAATAATATACCAATTTATACCCTGACTTCTACACAACACATCAGTGAAAGTCCTATCAAAATCCATCCACGGGTTTTCAAATGATACCTGGACAAACAGAACGACAGACAGACAATAATTCCAAAAAAAATTGTTTTGGCCTCTATGTCGATAGTATAGTATCCCCACATAGAAATTTTGGAAAAATATTCAATGTACAGAAAAAGTGCTCTTTGAGTTTTATTATAGTATAGATTATTTGATGTATGTTTATATATTATACTCATATGAATATATATTATTATAGTTCACAACATATGTGTTTTTATGTCTTTGTGTTAATGTTACCTATTCATGTCTAGTGCGCGCACCCTCTGCTCTTTGTTACTTCTTTATTTTCCTCTCCATCCAAAGGTTGCCTGGAAGAGATCGCTTTTAGCGATAAGGCCGCCCTTTGTTGCATGTTTTATTAATTTGTGTCTTATTCTTTTTGTATCTGTTTGTTTGTGCGCAATAAAGAATTGTCTATCTATCTATCTATTTTCTTTCCTGACTGGGTGCCAGGGGGGTGCAAGTGCACCCCTTTGCACCCTGCTGCCGGCGCCCATGCCCCATCGGCTATCGGTTCTTCGAGCGATGTAGCCTGCCCATTGGCATTCCAAATTGCAAATTCTGAGAACTATGTCGGTGACTTTAGCTCTTCAGTGAATCGCGTCATTCCGGAGTTTATCGCGCAAAGAAACTCCGAGCATAGTTTTCTCCATAGCTCATTGTGTGCTCTGAGCTTCTCTAAAAGGTCAGCTGTTAAGGACCACGTCTCAGTACCATGTGTTATCACTGGCAACACACACTGGTTAAAGAAATTCGTCTTGAGGCACTGCAGAATTTCGGATGAGAAGATATCAGGCAGTTTCCCGAATGCTACCCACCCGAGTTGGATTCATCAGTCGAGTGATTTAAAGACACAAAATAAAAAACATAGTCGCTACTTTTCACCCAGGTGATTTGATTCCAAGGTGATCAAAGTAGACTAATTACTTCCATTCAAATCACCCAGGTGATTTGATTCCAAGGTGATCAAAGTGGAATAAATTGTTCCACTCAAATCACCCAGCTCAAATCACCCAGCTAAAATCACCCAGGTGATTTGATTCCGAGGTGATCAAAGTAGACTAATTAATTCCATTCAAATCACCCAGGTGATTTGATTCCAAGGTGATCAAAGTGGAATAAATTGTTCCACTCAAATCACCCAGCTCAAATCACCCAGGTGATTTGATTCCGAGGTGATCAAAGTGGAATAACTTGTTCCACTTTAATCACCCAGGTGATCAAAGTGAAAATGACCGAAAAATCCACATAGATCGCCTAGCGGCTCATCTCTGTTGAGGGAGGTCATTCAAGTGGACGGAAACCCCCGCAGTGGATTCCTGGGGGGATCGAAGTGGATGGATTGTATACATATTTTTACAGGTGAACTGTACAAAATGAATACCGGGTACATACTGTCGGGAGCTCTTTGTACTATGACACAATTGAGTACTTTTTTTACTCATACTCGAGTATACAACATACAGGCAGATAATAAACATAGCAAAAGTATATTATGTTTTAATAGTCGCCCATGCTAGCCAATTCACACTGCCTTTAAACAAATATTTGTATGGTATTATTAGCATATGGTACTCATAAGCAATAATAATACACGGTGTAAGGGACCACATACCGAAAACTTTTATATAAGATTTCAAATAATTTCCTCTACATTATTACAGAAACAATTTATATGGAAAATGACAAATGCATGCAGAATAATATTTATTTTTCAAATTACATTGCTAATTCTGCACAAATAAGTTATTGATTGTTTTTAAATTGAAATTAGGCTTTATTATTATACCAATAATGATATGATACTAATTTTATTTAATAAAGCGGCATTTATTTGGAAATTTATTAAAAACCGATGAAAATTTTCAACACTAGAATGTTCAGAATCATGTACTGGATCCATGGTATCAGTTTTTGGTACATTGTCCCTTACACCCTGTATGTGTGATATCTTAGCAAATTAAAATATTAATATTCTACAACAATGCACACATGGTCATCCAATCTCAAGCTATGTAGAGCCTGTACTATGGAAACCAGACAACTGATACTAATACAGTGTAAACTCCATGTAACATCACTCGATTAACATCAGTCTAAATGATAGTTAAAAATACACTACATGTCTAAATTGACACAATTTTGAATTTGTATACTTACCTATCTATAGTAAAAAAACATTAGGTACATTGTTCTTACCTTTTCTGGCGATTTCATCTGCATCAATAACTGCTACACCGTGTTCTCTAAAGATCGACAACACTGTACTTTTGCCGGTAGCTAATCCTCCTGTTAGTCCTACTATGAACATTATTTAAAGTATTCTTTAATAATGTTTAGCATGTATTATACAGGACACCACAGACGTATTAGGGATGCAGGACACACACAGACGTCGTACCCCAGCCGGTAAAATGTATTTCTTCTATGCAGGCACCTACTTCATAAACGCAACAGGCAACTACTTACTAGTAATAAAAACAAACCTATTTGTTATACATTCACTCAATTTTTATAGATTAGTTAGTTAGACCTAAAAGTCCAATGATTAATTCACTGACTGGAGTAAATTCAGTTTATTAAACTGACAGAGTGACAGACATTTGCTTTGCTAATGTCACTTTGTAAAATAATATTGCCATGCCATAATAATCTCAGATAATAATAGTAGTAGTGATGTTCCCATTCTATAGTGATTCAATCCTTGCCGAAAGTTAATGGGAACAAACCTTAGAACAAACCTAATACTAACAATAATTTTAATTTAAAATTATATTTAGATGTGAATAGATGATTACTATAAATAAATCTAGAGAAATTAACGAACAACAGGGCTGCATGGGCCATGGGCCACAATTTTATCTTAAAAACGTCACACATACACCAAATCGTCCTTGGCTTTACAAATCCGTCATCAGATTTATCATTTGGCTTTTAACTTCTGGTCAGAGTGGACGAATGTTTCTTTTGCTCACGAGTACTGACTGAATGATCAATAGAATCATTTTGTCTCTTCCCTGTTTTTATTTTACCAGAAACTGATAACACAGTAAACGTCAATTTACTACAGTGAATTAATAATTGTATACCTCTATAAATAAACTAAACCTCAGACTCCTCAGTCAGTCTCAAACCTAAAAAAACATTTCTGTCTAGAATACGAGTCATGCCTTAAGTCATGCAGAGTGATGCATGCAGTCAAGCAAGCTCAGGAAAGCTCAAGAAGAGTCAGTCAATCAGTCAATTCTCAGAGAGGGCGATCCTATTATAGTGACGGAACTCTACTACGAGGTTCTACGCACGGATTTAAATTTAAAGTCTAATCAAAAATTCACTAGAATAAAGTGACGTTTGCTGTGCTGCCAGTTTATGATGAAAAAAAAATAGTGAAGCGACAAAATGATTCTATAAATCATTCACTCAGTACGTCATGAATCAAAACACCATAATTATTTTATGTACACGAAATTTCGCAATTATGTTTATTAAAATCTATTTAAAATATATTTTGAGAAGCAATGATGATCATAATCATTCCTACTTACTGCGAATATGTTAATAAAGATCTAGTATATTTGTCGGCATATATTGAAATTTCAAAAACAAGGTTTAGTGCTAAATCGCTCAATGACGGATGATTTCGATTTAAACAATGTTGACACGCGAAGCGCGCCCTCCAATTACGCGTCGACCGCCGACAGCTTAAAATACATCTAAAAAAATTCTATTCATTGAATGTTATCACCGTTTCTTAAAAGAGCTATTAAGCCTCGTTTATACGAAGCCATCGCTGCCTGCCAGTTTCACTGGCAGCCAGTACTGGCTTGATATTGGCCTTGTATAAACACTTTTTTAAGCCAAGCGCTGGCAAGAATAGAGCACCCGTCTATTTTTCAAGCCAGTGACCTCCGCTCGCATATCCCTCCACCGCCGCGCCAGCGCACAGTAGACGGAAAAACGAGGTTCCCTTTCATAGGATTTTTGAATTTATTTGATAGTTTCAAGTAAGTATACAGTTTTGTCGAGTACATTAAAACATTGAATAAATTAGTAGTTACCGGTTTCTTTTTCGAGTCTATACCATAAAAGAATGACCTTATAAGCTGCGCCATTAAAGAAACGAATCTAAAATGGCGGTTTGTACTTGTAATGACGGTTCAGACCGTCAGCAATACATAGTTGCCAGATAAGTGATATTTTCAACCGACTTAAAAACGGGAGGTACTCAATTCAACTATATTTTTTTTCTTTGGAGTAAGTCTTGATGGCTTGATGTACTTGGTTGATCCATATATATGTTTAACGTATATTAATACGTAATAATAAAAAACAGATTAACAAGAACAAAACAAAACTCAACAATAACGATAAACACAACGTAACAAAAAACTTAACTGAACAGCGCATGAGCAAAAGAAACATTCGTGCACTTAGACCAGACGTTAGAAGCCGAATGACAAAAAAGGTGGCGGCGCATCGCGGCATGTGGTTAAAGCCAAAATAAATAATAATAATATTCTAGGACAATCTAAAAACCAGATCCTGTACTATAGAAACCAGACAACTGATACTAAAACCTATATACTTGTTTTTTGTAATTACATACTTAATAAATAAATAAAACACCCAGGTATTGAACCCACGATCTATTGGGTTGCGGCCAAGATGTCTAACCGCTAGACTAACAGGCCTATCACTCGCTGACTCGGCGTATGTGTTGTTTATAAGATATAATTATAGCCTATGTAGCCTCACTGTTCGGTCAATTTCACTACATAATTAACGATTCTTTATATATTGTTGCAAAGATTTATTAATAGTCATCATTTATTTACATCCAATATAATTTGTATTACAGTTATTAGTAAATATATTCCCATTAACTTTGTGCAAGTGACTGAATCAAGTGATTGAATCACACACAACCACTTTTGAACTGGAACATCACTACTACTATTAATGTGGCAACATAATTTTACAAAGTGACATTTCAGCAAATGTCATTTTACTCTAGTGAATGATTGGACTTTACTTCGTGGTTCTTACGTTTATAGATGGAACCATAGAGTACAGCAAGGATCATTTGAAAAAAAATCCCTAGATTCCAGTCAGAAAACCCTAAAAGCCTTAGAGAATACTCTGCAAGATTTCCACAAAGCATATTATTCACATTTGAAGTTTATTTTTTAACCTATGATAGTTTATATATAAAAGGCAATGATTAACATCCGCACATAAGATAGACTATTGCGATCTCAGAAGCGGGTGGGAATAGGTTTATTCGATCCACCCTAACTCCTCGAGAAAGGCCAGCAAGCGCTTGATGCCGCTGACCATCTCTTGGAGAGTACTCGGCTTTCCGAAGTACTTAGCCCTGTATGACCTCTGGGCATCTCAGTAGCACGTGGGCCGCCGTTTCCTCCTCCTCCATACACGCTCTGCACAGAGGATTGTCTTCAACTCCTATAGTGAAAAGGTGTTTATTGAATGAACCATGTCCGGTAATGGCTGCTGTGACTATGCGTAACCGTTGTTTTGGTAGTCGAAGCAGCTGCTTGGTGAGGCGACCATCTATGACTGGAAGCGCCTCTTTGGCCTGTCTGCACTCTCCATGATTCGTCCAGTGGTCGTTGTGTTTTGCCCTAGTACGCTGTCTTACCAGGGTGCGTAAGTGTCCGAAGAGCATTAGCACCATAGGTTCGGGTCCTACAGCATCCATGGTTGATCTATTCTAGCGAACTCATTATGATTGGTATGTCATTGAGATTGCTTACCTGATTATGTTTTTGGTGACATTCGTAGCAGCCCAATGTTGACAATGTATCCTTTAAGGGCCTGTAGAACCGACCTGCTATCGGAGAGAATACGAATAGAGTGATCCTCTACCCCCCCCCCCCCCCCCGATTCATGATAGTTACCACTGCCATATAGATGCCTTTACATTCAGCCTGAAAAACTGTGTTATGGGTTCCTAAAGGTGTAGATATATTGATATCGAGATCCTCCGAGAAAATCCCGATGCCTGTTTCTGTATCGGTCTTAGATCCGACTGTGAAGTCTTCATACAGTTGAATGTTGTATTTCTTATCGAAGATAAATTGTTTTGGTACGCGGTCGTTGATTGTCCGTGTTACTGAGATATTCTCAGCGAGCTCGAATAGTATTGCGTTGCGGTATGCGGTGTGTTGTAGTTTTTCCAGAGGCCCAATGTTTGTAGGCGTAATGCCGTCATCACTGTCTCCTGATATATAAATAGGTGCAGCGGTGGGAGGTTCAGCATGGCTTCCAGCGCTGCTGTGGGTGTAGTCCTCATACATTTTTTTTTTTTTTGGGAATGATAGTCCTCATACAGTACTGGGTTCACTCCGTGTCTTTCCAGAGCGGCACTTATGCTGGTAAAGTTCGTTTTGTCGAAAGTTGCTTCGATGTCGATAAAAGTGCTAGGCCTACAGTACCTACCTAGCGCAGATTCGGTTAATTTGCCTGAGCTATATGCGTGTTGGTTATCGTGTAAGGGTAACTGTTTTAGCGCACCTTCTCTCACAAAGCCTTTCCAGAGTCTTTGCCAAGAAAGTGATTGGTCGATAGGATTTTGCGTTTGTATAATTCCCTTTTCCAGGTTTGGGGATAAATATGACTTTCAATTCCCTTCAACCCTTCGGTACTACGTATCTATAGGCCAAGTATGCTCTGATAATAGCGGCAAGCACCTCAGCGACGGGTTCTTCCCCCCATTAATGCAATGGGAAGGAAATATGCCGTCTGGACCAGGCGCTTTATAGGGTTGGAAACTGCCTATGGCCCATTTGAGTTTCTTATTATGACCATCTTGTTCGCATAATGCCAATCGTCTTATGGTGGTGTAGAGTGCACATCTTGCCAGTTTATTTCATGTGTAAAGTAGTGATGTGAACCGGTTTTAAAAAAAACTAGAAAAAACTGGTTTTTGTAGAAACCGGTAAATATCGGTTTTTTTATTAAAAAACCGAGTACCTTTTTATTCGTTTTTGTATTACGTATTGCGTAAGATGACATGACATTCAGCTAGCGTACCTACCGCCAATAAGAACAGAAAATCAGCATTGTTACACAATACATACGTTATGGATATTTGTTCAAATACGGTTTAAATTTAGTTTTAATTAACAAAATTATTCATTTACACTTTCAGACAAACACAAATTACAGAATACATATAAAAATAAAACAGAATCATTGAGGCGGCCTTATCGCTAATGAGCGTTTTCTTTCAGGCAACCCAAATGTTATCATGAAGGTAAATATAGATGTAGGTAGAGAGACAATGACAAAAGATCTTAGAAGTTTGTAAAAACAAAGTAGAAGAGCTAAGTCTGAAAAGTCTGAGCTGGTACGTAGATAAATTTAAAAATAACGATATTATTATAAATACACTAAATTAAAATATTAAATTAAATCTATCTGGAGAGGAAATGTTGTTTTTTAATTATTTTTTTAAGACTAAATTACAACTAGAAGAACTAAGTAGGGTAGACTGGGTACGGTTGAAACAATTTCTCTTATATGGTCCATAGTTTTGCTTTTTATATTCCGAGTGATGATGAATATATGTTAAATAAAAGAGCTTGTTTCGATCTACTAATGGGCAATGTGATCTTAGTTCCAGGTGTGTTATTTTTAACAGTAGATCAAATTGAAAAAAAAATCCGATTTGTTTCAAACGTCCCCATGCCAGGGGCGGTTGAAACAGTGATTGGGGTCAGTTAAAACACATACGAATAACACAAAATATAACATTATAACATGTTTTATTTACTGTTTAAGGATCTCTTTGACAATAATAATCAGTCTTCATTGTTTTAAATACTTCAAACGATACTTTTAATCAGCCTTTAAAGTTTTTAGAGCACGCTAGCTAGAATCTACGTATATTACCATTCATCTGTAACTATAGATTACATAACAGAGACTTATAATTTACGTAAATTTACAAAAAATAAAACGTAAATAAAGCTATCTGTATTTTTAACATAACAAACTAAAAAAAAGATAATTAACGATAAGTAGACAAAGAGGAATTCTTTTTCTTCTTTGTCTTTAATTAATAAATCAATCATTAAGTTAAATATAACGACTAATCTGAGTCGCGGTTTTGGCAAAACCACCTTCTGTACATTCCTCGTGAGCCCACAGTTTACAAATAGTGCATTGTAGCCACTTTTCTCCGGACCTGCTCGCTGAATGCCTGGTGCCATACAAACAAGACAGAAGCACTCCTCTTCTTCTGATGACGTACAACAGGATGTCCTGTTGTACGTCGTTTTTCTTTTTTCCTTTCATGGTGTTTCTTTTGCTTTTTTCTATATCCAATTGCTTCTTCTTTCCTTCATTCAGTTACTTCATAACTTGCTTAACTCAATAAAAACGATGTTTCAACCGTACCCAAAAAAAATGTTTCAACCGTCCCCAACTCCTGCTTTAGGTAAAAAGCAGTTATAGTAATTGTAAAAGCAATTAAACGTAAAAACTAGTCACAGTACCATATTGTACAAGCTTTATTTCAAACATATACGCACACTCAATACTCTCACTTTAATAGAAACCACAATAATTGGAAAACTCTGCGAGCAAAAATACTTAGTTTTGGTTAAAAAAACACAATAGGGTCTCTTAAAAACGTTTAAAGCATATGGAGAGCAACGTAACACTGTTGTTCGTGTTCGGACCGGTCATCCGCTTGATTCTCCGATTGGACCCCTCACCGGTGCGCAAAGGGTTTGCGAGATATTCGCGTTGTTTCAACCGTCCTTTGTTTCAACCGTACCCAGTCTACCCTACTTATGGAGAAGTACAAGTCCTTTAGGTCTGCCGCTGTCCGCTTTGAGGAGACATCATCTGTGGGCTCGAGGCTGGTGTTCCAGTGGGTGGCGTACTTTCTCCTCTTCCGTTTTCATCAATATCATCGCGAGGGTTTTCTATTATATTTTATTTTTATTTTATTTTATTAGGAAAACTTACGGCTAATATACAAGTATTAAGTACTAATAAATATATGAAAGCCATTTAAAAGTTTCCACAGATAAGCAACAGTGTAATACAATTTAGTGGATCAATCGGCAGAATCAGAAACTGCTAGCAATTCAGAAAAATAAATTTTATACAAAAAAAGAAATAGTAGCAGTACATCTACATGAAAAGTTTGAAAAACTATAAAAATTATAAATTAATTAAAAAAAAAAACAATTAGTCAATATGCGTTTAAGATGAGGGACGCTGCGCTGGTATGGAATAAGTCTACATCAATATTGTGCACATCTCATTAAACTGTCTACATGATCGTATGAGAAAAGAGTTTTGCCTATATGTACTATTAACGCACGGAACGTGAAGCAAAGAAGGCTTACGTAATCTATTGCGGTGAGCTACTAATCCTAGCTTACTTAAAAGCTCTGGACAATCAACAGTGCCATTGGCAATCTTAAATAAATATACTAAATCTGCAATACGTCTACGTTCATATAAGGGAAGAATGTGGAACCACCTACATCGTTCGGTATAGTTTTTATCATCATCTCTATGCAGATCATATGTAGCTTTATCGTCATGCCAAAATGCCAATATCTTGGAGAAGTTACGCTTAATAATGATTTAGATAGCAGAGGTAAGTGGGCAAAATCGTTTGGCTTGTTAGTGAACCCAACTAATCTCAGGCTATCATATTTTGTGGCAGATACATGATGAACCTGATTGACAATTAACTCACTCTGTAGTTTAGTTTTTGATTCCGTACCAATTGCATACTCGAATAAAGTTAATTCCTGGAGTTCCCTTTGATTCTAATCTTTCTTGGGAATTTCATGTTGGAGAGATAAGTAGGAAGATCTTTTACTTTTATCAGTCTCACAAACGCCTTCAAAAATTTCTTCCGCGTCAGACAAAAATCTTTTTTTGCTTAATCTTTACCTCTTTTCGATTATGCAGTTGTATGTTTTCTAGATCCAACTGAGGAGCGATTGCAAAATTTGTGTATTCGTTTCATCTTTCGCTACGGATATATGGTTACGTCGGAATTTCGGACTCAACTAGAATGGCTGCCAATCCATCAGCGACAGGACTGGCATATTTTTTATTTTCTAAATTGTATACTTAACAATCTTTGATCTCCTCTTTATCTTCGTGAGCGTTATTAGTTGCTTTCATCTTGTGACAAGCCTTGACCTTCTACTGTATCTATTCTACTAGACTGTGACTGTGTGTGTGTGTGTGTGCAGTGACTAGAGTCGCTATAACGGTTTTTTTACCATGCAAGCAGTGCGGCTAAGAAATGCTCGCTCGTCAGGTCATAGAGAAGCTGAGTCCTCACATTAGAGCTAGATGGTGCGACTACGCGGACGAGTACGGGAGCCGCGATGAACCGGAAGTAGTCACCCTCTCGCGATTCCTGATGAGAGAAGCGGATCGGGCCGTAAGATTCGCATACTCTACGACGTCGAGTGCAACGCAGGGACCGACACGCCACGAGATCGCCACACGAACTGGGGCGCCGCAGCAAGCACGACCGAAGGTTGCCTATCAAAGAAAAGAGGCCGCCGTGTACGCAACCACGAATGCACCATCCAAGAAAGTATGCATCTGTTGCGGAAACGAACATAACACGACAGACTACAAAAAGGTACATGCGATGACGGTTAATGAACGATGGGACTGGGCGAAGGGAACCCGCGTATGTTTCCGTTGCTTAAATAGCCGTCACCGACGAGCCACCTGTAAGGCAAAGAAGTGCGGCGTCGAAGAATGTCGACACGCGCACCACGCGCTGCTGCATAATAACAAGCCTCAAGCTGAACCAATGAACGAAACCACGACCAAAGAGGAGACTGCTACGATCACGGTAGCACATGCCACCTCAGAACATAAGTCGGTTTGGTTGAAGGTATGTCCGATTACAATTCGGGGTCCTTTATTGGACGAGGGATCTACCATCACGCTCATTGACGAGGAAGTTGCCCGCGCTGTGAACGCACACGGTCCACAGCAGACATTGAAAGTGAGCGGCGTAACTTCCACACGAAGCGAACCAGGGAGTCAACGAGTGAGGATTGAGATCAAAAGGATGCGAACGAACTTCCAACCGATAGAGGCACGCACCATAAAGAGTTTAGACATCTCAGCGCAAACGATAACTGCGGATCAATTGAAGCGTAAGCACCTGAACGGACTACGCCCGGAAGACGTATGTTACGCCAACGGCAAACCACGTGTTTTAATAGGCGCAGACAATTGGCACTTGATCGTATCCAGACACTTATTGACGGGCCCGACGAAAGAACCAGTAGTGGCATCACTCACGCGACTCGGATGGGTGGTCCATGGGACCCTGCCACGCACGATTGTGGCCAAAGAAACGGACGAAGGTGAGACCGTCCTGCACACGCGAATAGCCGAGCGTCCCGAACCGAATGCGCGCGACGTAGGCTTAGATGAGCTCGTTACATCGCATTTCACGATAGACGCACTGTTAAAGCGCCTGAGTTTTTTCTCTGGTTAGAGTTTCATGGCACCTTTTCTATAGTATTCCTTTGATACAAAAGTTACACTACTTAAATCATTTTTACTTGATCGTGCACACGTTATTGAGTCTTTATCCCGCAATAAGGAAAATAATTCTAAATTTCAGCAAAATATAGGTGTTGCCGGTCCTAGTAGGCAAAATACAAGTATTAGTACAATATTATTATTTGTTACAGACTGTCAGGATAGTAATCCCGTTTTTCTTTGCATTAGTTATAACCGGAGTCATCAAATTTATGACTGTCCCGTTTTTACTTCAGACAATATAAAAAATAAATAATAAAAGTAAAATTTGTCGATATTACTAAATACAAATTATCCTCTAATTGTCTGAGACAGGGTTATCCCGTCAGCGAGTGTCGCATAGGTCCCTGTATAGGTGTTGCAAAAAACTCCACAATACATTATTACATAATAATAATACTCTAAAGTTAATTCTATCAAAAATCAAGAACCTGAGTCTATGCAAAACTTTACTAAAGAAGTTAGTAACTAGGTTCTCATGTCTTCTGCCCTAATAAAATTATGAATCCGGAGACTAAAGAGGTATTTAAAAAAACTAACCTTTCTGGATTCAGGTAGTCAGTCATCACCATTTATTACAACAGAGGTTATCCCTAAAGATAATTCCTATAAGTACTTATTAAACTAAATGTAATAGGTATTGGTAATTGTCTTGTCAACACAATCAGCTAAAGATTTGTCTTGCAATTCCAGTCCACCTAGTGGGAGGCCTGCCTACGCTGCGTCTTCCGGTTCGTGGTCGCCACTCGAGAACCTTTCTTCCCCAACGGTTATCGGTTCTTCGAGCGATGTGGCCTGCCCATTGCCACTTCAACTTGCAGATTCTGAGAGCTATGTCGGTGACCTGGGTTCTTCGGCGAATCTCCACATTTCGGATTCTGTCGCGCAAAGAAACTCCGAGCATAGCTCTCTCCATGGCTCGTTGTGTGACTCTGAACTTCTCTAAAAGGCCAGCCGTTAGAGACCACGTCTCAGTACCGTATGTCATCACTGGCAACACACACTGGTTAAAAACCTTCGTCTTCAGGCACTGCGGTATTTCGGATGAGAAGATATCGCGTAGTTTCCCGAACGCTGCCCATCCGAGTTGGATTCTTCGGGCGACCTCTTTGTCGAAGTTGGACCGACCTAACTGGATAGTTTGTCCTGGATATACGTAGTGGTCAACAACTTCGAGTGTATCGTTCCCAACAACTACCGGTACGGGTGCAACATGGACATTAGACATGATCTTCGTCTTGTCCATGTTCATTTTAAGACCCACCTGTTGGGAAACGCTACTGAGGTCGCTGAGCATCGTATTGAAGTCCTCCAGCGACTCTGCCAAAATGACTATATCATCGGCAAAACGAAGGTGAGTGATGTATTCGCCATTGATGTTGATGCCGAATCCGTACCAGTCCAAGAGCTTGAAAACGTCCTCCAATGCATTTGAGAACAGCTTCGGAGAAATAACGTCTCCCTGTCTCACACCTCGCTGCAATGGGATTGGTTTCGTGCTCTCGTCCTGTAGTCGGATCGACATGGTGGCGTTGCTGTACAAACACTTCAACACTTCGATGTATCTATAGTCAATGTGGCACCGCTGGAGGGACTGCAATACCGCCCAGGTCTCGATTGAATCGAAGGCTTTTTCGTAGTCCACAAACGCTAGACATAATGGCCGATTATACTCCTCGGTCTTCTGTATAATCTGGCGGAGCGTATGTATGTGGTCTACGGTGCTAAAGCCTTTTCGGAACCCGGCTTGTTCGGGAGGCTGGAAGTCATCAAACCTGCGTTCGACTCTCGAAAACAGCTTGTATACATGGCTCAGGAGTGAGATGGGTCTATAATTCTTCAATAAAGTGTTATTACCTTTTTGAAGAAAAGAACCACCACACTCCTGTGCCATGTTTCTGGCGTAGTACCCTCGAGTAAGACGGAATTAAATAACTTCTGGAGGACTAAAAGTACCGGTTTTCCACCCGCTCTCAGAAGTTCTGTTGTGATTCCGTCTTCACCCGGCGCCTTGTTGTTCTTAAGCTGTTTGAGAGCCATTCTAATCTCGTACAGGCTGATGTCTGGGATGTCTTCAGTGTAATGTCGGGTTAGTTTGGCTCTGGTGTCCTGAGCTGTTCTGGCAATGGGATCCCATGTTGAGGTGTATAACTGTCCGTAAAATCTCTCAAGCTCTCTCAATATCTCCGGTTTTGATGAGATGACACTGCCGTCATCGATCTTTAGCTTTGTCATTTGGCTACGCCCAATAGACGAATTCTTTGCGAACACTTTAGAGCCTTGGTTCCGCTCAATTGCGTCCTTAATACATGCTGTATTATAGGAACGCAAGTCGTGTCGCACAGATTTCGAGATTCGTCTATTGAGTTTGGCATAACCCGACATATCAGCTGAAGATTGCAGTCTCATCTCAGTCCGGTTTTCCATTAGCTTAATGGTTGTATTGGAGAGCTTTTGAGGCTTTGTACGGCGTGGGGTCTTAAAGAACTTGGACCCCACTGCGTGGACAGTTTGCACCAACCCATTGTTTATCTCGTCCGCAGTTTCGCATTCGGCGAGGCACTGGAAGCGATTATGCAGTTCGAGTTGAAAGTCTTCGGGGTTTCGGATTTGGGCGGTTCCCGGACGGAGCGTGGACTTCATCAGACGGGACCTCTCAAGCTTGACGTTGATATTCAATGTGCCTCTAACAATACGGTGATCGCTACCGGTTATCACCCTGCCGATCACGGAGACATCATCGAATATATGCTTCTTGGTCGTCATGATGAAGTCAATCTCATTTTTGGTTGAACCATCGGGGCTTATCCACGTCCACTTCCTGGATGGTCGCTTCTTGAAGAAGGAGTTCATCGCAAAGAGTCCCTCCTTCTCCATGAAGTCGACCAGCCGCTGGCCCCTTTGGTTCCGCTGCCCGTACCCATATGACCCCACTCTCAACTCATCGCCATTCCGTGTGCCCACCTTCGCGTTGAAGTCCCCCATAACAACGGTGAAGTGTGTTTTGGAAGTATGTATGGCTTCTGCTATCTCCTCATACATAGCCTCTACTTCATCGTCAGGGTGTGCCGAGGTCGGCGCGTAAACCTGTATAACCTTCAACGAATACCGACTGGTTATTCTGAGTATAAGGTACGCTACCCTGCTCGACACACTATCGACCTTTACAACGTTGTTAATGAGAGACTTACGGACGAGAAACCCAACACCACCCTGATATTTTCGATCTCCTTCCCGGAAGAAGAGCAAGTTTCCGGAATCAAGGGTTATCGTATCCTGTCCCTCTCGTCGGATTTCAGATAATCCCAAGATATCCCAACGTAACTTCTTCTCGTCAGTCCTAAGTGTCCGGACATTATGCGTTGCCAGGGCCAAAGTTCGGTGGGGGTGGTAGCGGGGCATCTGCCGGAGATTCTTCGCACCCCCTGCTCGACCGTTACCCCGCCCGCTACCAAGGCGGGGAATAGAGGAGCTGCCGGGGACTGGGGGCCGTAAATAATTATTGTCAATCATTATGTGGGGGGGGGGGGGGGGGGTTGCCATAATCCCCACGCTTGGCAGGCGTTTTGGGGATCGCAGTTTTGAAGAGATGGATATGTTATACAGAAGACGCTGCTGCCCATCTTCTGGCTTTCCCTCAATCGCCTCTTACGAAACCCACGGGAAGAGAGGGGGGGATGGAAATTCTTAGCCGGCATCCCACGGCAAAAATCATTAAAAAAAAAGAACTAAGTATATTCTAATTGTGCAATAGCAGGATTTGTCTATAGAATCCCAAACTGATTCATTCATTAGCGGCCGATAGACGTCCACTGCTGAACGGGGGCCTCCCCCTTAGAAGGGAGGGGTTGCCGTAGTCCCCACGCTTGGCAGGCGGCTTGGGCAAACTGATTACTTGCTGTGAAAATGCTGGGAGCTTGAATAGCTTCCCCATAACCCCATAATATTTTAAACGAAAAAAGGCGTTGCGAAAATCATTTTTACATAAATCCACTAAACATAATTAGATAAATAAAAGTAGAGTCTAAATAAAATTGCAACTAAATTAATCCTTCGTTTGGTTTAAGTGTTTCTTGCATTTTCTAAAACTATTTCAAAAATCCAGTTCACAAAATAAAATATTATGAGCAGTGCATGAAATATTTATCTGAACTAAAAGTACCTACTTAATTGAATTTACAGAAATATAATAATAATAATATCTTGGGACAATCCACACACGGTCATCCGATCCCAAACTAGGCAGAGCCTGTACTATGGAAACCAGACAACTGATACTAATACTTATATACTTTTTTTTTTGTAAATACATACTTAAATAGATAAACAACACCCAGACACTTGGCGGGAATCGAACCCACGACCCATCGGTTAGCAGGCAGGGTGTCTGACCACTAGACCAACGGGCCCGTCATATGTTAGTACATACATATCTACACAGGTAAGGGGTCGTGCATTAATCACGTGATGTTTTTTTAGCAACTTTTTAACCCCTCCCCCCCTCCTCGTGATATGTGGTGAGGTTTTTAAACTAAACCCCCCCGCCTATCCAAAATCACGTGTATTTTTTGTACGGAACATTATCTTTAAATACAGGTACTTAACTGATTAAATGTTGAAGGGGAAGTCGTTGCCGGCAACGGTGAGTCAAGGCCACGTGCCGCTGTTTGGTTTAGAAATCGTGCATTCAACGAAAAATAAATACACGTGATGTCTCATTATACCCCTCCCCCCTCCTGGTGATATTTCGTGATTTTTTCGGAACCCCTCCCCCCCCCCCATTTCGTGCCTCACGTGATTAATGGACGACCCCTAACTAACTAAAAAATATAAATAACAACACAAAATAGAAAATAATAATATCATGTTTATTTTATTAAATGGCATATTAGGCCACATCTCTAAACTGAATTAAATATACAAACTCACTAAATAGATCATATTCTATACACAATTTTCATACGAGTTGACAAACTGTTTTGACGGCTTTTCGCCACCTTATTATACACACATCAAAAGTGTCTAGGGATCAACATATATTTTTGCAATAACTTTTCTCCTGATTGATATTAATTAAAATTTTCTTTAAGGATTCATCAAATAAAGTGTTTTCGTTTGTCACAGTAACGATAAACCAAGTCACCTTTGCATTAATAAAGAAATTTGCCATTTTCCTAATAAAGGGATTTTTGACATTTGAACCACTAACACAAAAGTTCGAAAAAAAGACTGAAATAACAGTTTTCTTTAAAATTTTATTGGGTAACTTAAACAATTAATAATCCGTGTTTCTACCGCGAACACTAACAACACAAGAACATCGGTTTGGCATACTCAAAATGAGTTCATCCAAATCACGCTGTGGAATGGCCGCCCATGTTCGTTGCAACAACAAAAAAAGGTCTTCTTGCGACTGGATACCCTCCATATTCGGCAGAGCTCTTCTCTGTAGCATATCCCATGCATGCTCAATCGGGTTCAAGTCTGGCGACTGAGCAGGCCAGGGCAGGACATTGATGTTAGCTGCGGCGAGAGTCTGTCTTACAACTCTTGCGGTGTGCGGTCGTGCATTATCATGCATTAACTGAAATAAGGGACCGATTTGCACTTGTAGAGGAACGATGACGTCTGATACAATCGTCTCAGCATAAATTTGAGCGTTGAGGTTGCCTCTGATCCAAATCAACTCAGTTCTTCCGCCGATCCAAATACCCGCCCATACCATGATGGTTCCACCACTATAAGGATGGACTTCCTGGCAGGATTTTAATCGCTGTTGGCGTCCAGGGGTTCTCCAGTGTCGTATACGTCTTGTATCCGGTCTCATACCAAAACGAGACTCATCAGAAAAGCACACGAAACGCCATTGTTCTTCTGCCCAATTTCTGTGTTCAAGAGCCCATTGATATCGAATCCTACGATTGTGCATTGCTATAGGTGGTACCCGTAGCGGTCTTCGGGAATGAAGGTTCACTTCATGCAAGGGGTTTCTGACTGTTTGGTCGCTAATTAAGTTCCCTGAAGAGTGATGAAGCCTCACGGCTAACATCATGGCAGTTATTGTTGGAGCTCTTCGAGTTAAGATTTGAATATATCGGTCTTGTCTCCGTGTGGTGCAGCGATACCGTCCTCCATGGCGCTCAGCCACGGTACCAGTGCTTCGGTAACGTGTCCAAAGTCGACTGATAACACTCTGACTTGTATTCAGAGCTAAAGCCACAGTACGTTGCCGGGAACCAGCTTCTATCATTCCCACGGCTCTGAGCATTTCTTCCCTGCTTAAATGACGTCGCCGCTCCATAATAACGTTGGTTTTAATCAGTAGTAGGGAAACAGTAGCACTAATAATGTCTTCAATGCGTTGTATGTTTTTATAGGGAAAATATTGACAGCTGATTTTCATCTTTTACTCGAATTTGATTCACAGTTCCTGATTCAAATTATGAAATGCACCAAAAAGGATCCATATAAATTTATAAAATCATAAATTTATTACAAAGCCACATCTCAATCTCAAGAAATCCGCTTAAAAATGCTTGATCCCTAGACACTTTTGATGTGTGTATCTATCAATAATTTGCAGATCGTTGGTCTAAATATAGATCATTCTCTTTTCTCAATTTTTATAGTATGATCACGACAATACAACACAATATTATGTTTATATGTATCTGCCTATGTGCATCTGCTGTCTATCCCAGTGACAAAAACTAGGTCGTACTATGGAGAGAAGATGAGTGTATACCAATTCAAATAATGCGGTTAAATACTGTCACTTGTGGCAATGCAAGCGTCAGTTATTTGGGCACTCTGTGTTTGTAGAAAATCGTATGACAATGTATGGGAGTATGACTTTAACTTAATTATAACAATACATACACAAACGACTATTACGTCAACGACTTACAACAACATACTTACTTTATTCTTATAAATTATTTAAGTAAGTAAGTATATTAATTTCAAAATATATATAACATGGTATTTTGATCTATACCTATCTATTTTTAAATACTCATGCCATAGGTACTCAAGAAAACCTAACCATCGAAGAAACGTCAAAAACACCATTTCATTGCGAAGATTTATATGCCGTAACTATCATAACCAAATTATAATTTGATCTTTGGCGCAATTTTGTAGCCACTGCTAAAGAACTAAGTTTATTTCTATAATAATTTGTACTCAGTCTTTGCCTGATTATGCAAGTCAGGAAGGATTCACATTTACTTTTATTCCGTCATACGCTTCTCACTTGTGCGATGTCTGGGAGGTTAGTAAATCAGCTGAATATCACGTAAAACCTTAGAGAATGTAAAACACGTAATGAGTAATTTCTTAATATCAATTATTTTGGTTAAATCATAAGTTTCGTTATTCATTTAATTATTCGCGCAAACCAAATCTTCACATACAAAATTGTACTTTTCCTAAAATATAAGTGTTTTGGTTCTAAATATCCTTTTTAATTGGAAATCCTACCAAAATACCATTTAATCCACCAAAGATTAAACACGCACTTGGAATCTCGACACGAACAAAGCCGGTGCGCGAAGATGAACGAGCGAAAGAGATTTTCGAGAAGACAGTGCGACTAACCGACGGACACTACAAAGTAGGCCTACCGTGGCGCACGGAAGAAGCTCGCCTACCGCCGAGTTACGACATGGCGGCACGACGACTGCGCACGCTGGAGAGGAAAATGGACCAGTCCGCCGAGTTTAGAAAAGCATATACGGATCAGATGAATAATCTATTCGCAAAAGGATATGCCGTGCCGGTCGAAAACGCAAACGAAGATGACTCGCACACATGGTACCTACCGCATTTCGCAGTTACGAATCCGAATAAGCCAGGAAAGGTGCGGCTTGTGTTCGATGCCGCCGCACGCACCAATGGAAGTTGCTTGAACAATGAGCTATTAGCGGGACCCGACATGTTGCTAGCACTCTACGGCGTACTATTCCGATTCCACGAAAGAGCAGTAGCGGTCACTGCAGACATAAGAGAAATGTTTCTACGCATAAAGATACGACCCGAAGACAGAGTAGCACAGCGTATTTATGGCGCGCGGATAACTGGAATGACCCTCCGCGCAAATATGAGACGACGTCGATGATATTCGGCGCAAAAAGCTCACCGTTCTTAGCACACAGCGTTCGGAACAGAAACGCCGACGAATGCGCGGCAACGCACCCTAGAGCATTGCATTCGATCACCACCAACCACTATATGGACATACAGAGTTTCATAGACGAAGAGAGCGCTGCGCGCGCAATAGTGGAGGTGCGAGATGTGCACCGACGATCAGGATTCGAACTGGCGGGATGGAACACAAACCGTAGGCTTATGATGAGTTTTTGATAGCTTTCGAGCTTCGAGTTTCGACATCCGTCAGTCCATACATTTCACACCAGCGCCTCTAGCGGGGAGTAGCGGCAACTGTCGCCAACGAAAATCAGCAGTCTAAAGGTCCTCGATCAAATATTATGACTCGATTTAGCTCGATATCGAGTCGATTTGTGCTATTTGCCAGTACAAGTGACACTTTTGACATCTCGCTGGTAGTTTGACAGGTCGATGTCGAGCATTTAGGTCGTTGATGGTCTCACTGAAATTTATTTAGTGAGAGCCTAGTGAGCTTTTATAATAATCGCGAAATCTACTAGAAAATCATGTTTTTGCGACTATATTCTACGAGGCGAGTAACTACAGAGACTGTGGAAGCCATCCGTCGTGATAAGGAGCGACGAAAATTAATATTGTGACGAAAATTCATCATGCAAAATCATGTCTCAGATATTCCTTATATTTAGTCATAACGCCTCAAAGGAACCGATTTTGAAACTATTTTTTGTTACCTGTTGCTCTAAGGAGCTTTTGGAGATTCTTTCTGGAGAAGGTACTTACCTATTTAAATTTTAATACTTGTAAGTTTTTTTTTGTTCAACTTTCGTTATTAATTCAAAATTCAAAAAAATTCAAAATTCAAAAATTTTTATTTCAAATAGGCTTAACGCTAGCACTTTTGAACGGTCATTTTTTTTAAAAGCTACCACCGGATCACAACGCGGCCTCAACTGAGAAGATCCGGCAAGAAACTCAGCGGGCTTGTCATTTTTTCACATTTTTTTTTAAAACAAAGTTTGTCTTTTTACAATTAGATCAGCACCAGCGACAGTGTGTCCTGCCGTTCAAAATATCAAATAAAATAAAAAATACGACGAAAATACAACAAACTAAAATGCCAAAGGGATAGTAGTCGGACCAGTCCCCCCAAGCAGCACCCGCGCACGAGTTGACTCGAGCAGCAGCCATCACTCCCCTCAACCATATTGGAGGGAAGGGGGTGACCCGCCACACGAAGCCGCCACAAGCAAAGACTTTTCGATGGCGAGCATGACCGATCCAAAATCACAGTGGCACACGTTAAACATTTACCTTCTGCTGTTAAGCAGTGCCTCGTCAGGCAAGACACAAAGCACTTTAACATATTACCAACTTTTGTCACAAGTCGTCTAAGTTAGATACATACCAAGAATAATTTACAAGCTCAAGTGAATTGCCTTCAGAACGTAAATAAAGTAATAATCAATTTTGCTGCTAGACTACAAAAGAAAAAAAATAAAATAAAAAAGGATAAAAGGACAGCGGCCGGACCAGTCCCCCCAAGCAGCACCCGCGCACGAGTTGACTTGAGCAGCAGCCATCACTCCCCTCAACCATATTAGAGGGAAGGGGGTGACCCGCCACACAAAGCCGCCACAAGCAGAGACTTTTCGATGGCGAGCATGACCGAACCAAAATCCCAGTAGCCTTGCGTCTTGAAATAAAAAATAAAATATATTAAAAAAATACGAGTACATAAGACATCATCCAGCAAAACACTTTTCACTATGACATTTGCTGTATTCAGTCTTAAAATTAAAATTAGTATTCTAAAACTAAAACTATTTGAGCAGTTCATTCCCAGGCTGTTTTGTTTTCCAAGTAATCGGAAATTTTGTAGTAGCCTTTTTTAGCAAGTTTAGATTTAACAGTGCATTTGAATTTATTTATAGGCAGATCTCTGATACCATTGGGAAGCTTATTATAGAAACGTATACACTGTCCTACAAAAGAATTACTTACTCTGTGGAGACGAGTAACATGTAAACTAAGGTCATCTTTACCACGTGTATTAACCGAGTGAACATCACTTCTCTTTTTAAAGTTATTAATATTTTTCTTTACATACATTAAATTTTCAAAAATATACTGTGACACCACTGTCAAAATCTTTATCTCCTTAAACTTTTCTCTAAGCGAATCTCTGGGAGCCAGATTGTAGATAGCTCTTACGGCTCTTTTTTGGAGCACAAAAATAGCGTTGAGATCTGCGGCATTACCCCACAGGAGTATTCCATATGACATAATACTGTGGAAGTAACTAAAGTAAACTATCCTAGCAGTATCAACGTCAGTTAAAAGTCTAATTTTCTTAACTGCATACGCCGCTGAACTAAGCCTGCCGGACAGTTTTTTAATATGTGGGCCCCATTGCAGCTTCTTATCTATGGTGATTCCTAAAAATACAGTTGACTCAACAGGATCTATCCCAGATCCATTTAATTCCACGTTGGTTCTCTCCTGTCTTACATTAGGGGTGGAAAATTTAATCAATTTAGTTTTTGATTCATTTAGGCAAAGATTGTTAGTACTAAACCAATGAACCACTTTAGATAATGCATTGTTAACCTCGTCATAATTAATTAATTGTCGTTTGATTTTAAATAATAAAGAAGTATCATCAGCGAACAACACAATCCCGTGATTCTTTCCTACATAATAAGGCAAGTCATTAATATAGATAAGAAACAGGAATGGTCCCAAAATTGAGCCCTGTGGAACGCCCATTGTGACCTTAGCGCCAGGAGATATTTTTCCATTAACATCTACCTTTTGAATTCTATTGTCTAAATAACAAGTCAAAAGGTCAAGAGCCTTATTTCTTACTCCATAGTGGTGTAACTTCCTTATAAGCGTGATGTGATCAACGCAGTCAAACGCTTTAGATAAGTCACAGAATATACCTAAAGCATCCTGCGATTTTTCCCACGCATCATAGATATTTTTTAACAGTTCAATCCCTGCGTCTACAGTGGAGCGATTCTTCGTAAAACCGAACTGATTACTATGAAATAATTTATTATTATTAAAATGATTTAACATTTGACTAAGCATCAGTTTTTCAAAGATTTTACTTAGTGTCGGTAGTATAGAAATCGGCCTAAAATTAGTTGGATCTGTAGTACAACCTGATTTAAACAAAGGAATCACTTTACTAAGTTTCATAAGATCAGGAAATACACCAGATGCTACACAACTATTGAACAAAACTGCCAAATTTGGTGCAATAACATGTATGATGGACGATACTGTCTTAACAGATAACCCCCATAAGTCACTAGTTTTTTTGATATCTAGACTTTTAAAAGTATTAACAATGTCTTTTGTATTGACTTCAGAAAATTTAAAAGTAATGGCGCAACCCTTCACATTATTCTTAAGAATTAACTCAGCGGAACTAGCAGATGATGAAAGGGTTGTGGTTGTTACTTGAGGAATACTATTGAAAAATTTTTCTAATTCTGTAGCTACTTCTATGTCCGCTTTTACAATTTTGTCATTTATTTTTAATTGAAAATCACGATTGTGTCCTTTTTGTCTGCCAGTTTCATTATTAATAATATTCCACGTCATTTTTATTTTATTACCTGCACTTTTTATCTTATCTCTAATATATATAGACTTAGCTACTGCACAGGCCCTTTTAAAAATTTTTGAATAATTCTTGACATACTCTTTAAATGCTACATTGTGGTTATGTGTTTTCTCATCATATAAGTCATATAATTTGTGTCTACTCTTATTAAGGCCTACAATGAAATAAGTTATCGACTTAGTTCATAAATAACCACGCCAATAAAGATTGTACGTAGAATATACATTGCATTACGTTTACCTAATATCAATAATAACCTAACAAATTCCTTGTTATGTTGTTAAGGTGCAGATGGAAGTGTGCATTCATAGAAGATATCTTATGATAAGTGTTTATGCTTTCTAATCAATACTCCCAAGAAGTCACATTGAGCAAGACTTCAAAAATTTCAACGTAATTCTTATAATGTTCAAGCTTATTGGGAGGCATGGGAACAAAACAAAACAAGTTATGTTTTATACTCACTAGCAACCTGCTTCGTCTTTTTCTATGTCTTTAGTCCTAAACATAGATTTTAGAAAAATAAAGTGTACCTATAATAGTGAAAAGTGCATCAAAATTGATTGTGTCGTTTAGAAGTAAGCGAACAAGGCAGATGACTATATGTGAAATTCATTATTATGTTTATAGCTAATCTTCTTTCATTTTAGTGTGACTCAAGTATTATCTTAAATGAAAATAGAATCTAGTAAATATTTTTCTAATATTTGTAATAAAAACTAAGATATTTAATTAATAATATTTGTTTGGTGATGGCATTCCGAAGAGGAAATTCATTTGTGTACTTATATAACACATCATAATATTAATTTTAAAAATTGTTTAGTCAGAGTGAATAAGCTGGTATATCATAACATAAAAATGTAAGTTAGTAAACTTATACTTTTAATTTACAAACTTAATGTTTGACCGTCTTAAATTGTTACTACACAGATGAATTGATATTTAAGTTATATTTGAACATTTACATGACACATGTGAGTCTTATATACATACTGCATAGAGTGATAAGTGATAACTTATTGATAAGTATATATTATTACACAACATCTACACAACTTGTCCGTTGTGTAAATATTGTTGTCATGTATTAAATATTAAACTAGTTATAATAACACTTATGTAATCTCAACCAAGTTGCATTATTTCCCTAATCATGACTAGACCGCAATGCAGGTGGTAGGTAAACCAATACAAAGATGCTACTGCATGCATGCTGTCTTCTTGTTTTCTCTTAGTTGCCGTATACAACACCCAACGGGATATGGGTGGGTGGTGTTCTTACTCAGACCACCCACAGGGCAATTCCTTGCCCTCCGGTAAGGATCATATTTTACTAACTGAAATTTAACAGCATCAATGCAATAGTTATGTAGATGATTAACAATCAAAGTAAACTTTGTGAGGAAATCTAGAATTATTGTGCCCTAGAATTTATTAAGGTCTGGTTTATCTGATTCACCTATTCACACATAGGTTATGTTGGATAGGGCCTAAACTCTATCTGTCATTCAAGACAGAAAAGAAGAGACACTTGACCATCAGTAGGAAATGAAAGGTAAAATATTGCTATAACCTTAAAACACATCATTTAATCCAAAAAAAACATTGGTTATATCTTAGAGGAAGAAAACAATAGAGGGCTGGACACTTTCTTTCTCATTCACGCAAGAAAAGAATGCGTTTATGTAGGTTACGTGTGATAGAAAGAAACAGTGTATATGATTTTTTGTCCCTCAGCATGTGTTCGATTTTTCCGCGCCCTGGGTGCGAAACAAATTTGACGTTTCCTCCCACTTTGCTCCGTGACAATTTTATCGTGGATTTAATATTATATAAATAACTTAAAATTCAATAATAAACTAACTGTGACATTACTGTGTGTTGTGGAAATCCTATAAGAATCGTGCAGTGCAGTATTATAGGCTGTAAAAGTGACAGTGAACGTAAAATTAGTGGAGTATCGTTTCACAGGTAAACGTGAATTATTATGGCCAATTTAGAGATTATATTTAGAAACTAATACATGTAAACGACTTATTTAGATCTTATTGCTCTAAATTAGTTACTATTTTACTTGAAAGTTACGTGTATGATCGATAAATTCTTGTTTTTCATCCATAACCTAAAATTTTCAGTTTATTGATCGCCATTATCAGTGTTGCCAGTGTATAAAAGAGAGACTACCATAAATAAGTGGTAAATTATTATTAAGTGCATCATACACTATCCCACATGCTGGGTGCATCGAAGAATTTCTCAGATATCCCGAATAAATTTTTATGATTTCCTGAAAATATGGATATTTGTATATTGTGGATAGCAGCAACAAAACGAATTAATTAGGTTGCTAAAAGTTATTCCCGAATGCTTAAATATTCAGAAATAACGTAAGTGCTCAAGTAATTCGTCCAAGGCTGCGCAGGACGTATTCATTCGTTATTTATAGGCACAATGGTCATTGTACATTTAATCGTGCTTTTACTATATGCATGTTGTTTAAATATATGTATGTATGTTGTAGGTTACAATTTATTGGTAAATTTGTCTGAATTATAAATAAATAGTACCGACGTTGAATAGTTTGTTTCATTTTCCCCCCTATTATGTACCTATCTCGTTTGACAACTAAAGTGATGATCAATAAAGCAAAGTGACTATTAAATAACTATCAAATGATTCATTTGGTATTGCCTAACTTGAATCACCAATAAATACCAAACACACTTTCAGTAGACATCAAAGTTTGGTGGACAACTGAAGCTTGATAGTCACTTTGCTTTATTGATCATCACTTTTTTTTTTTTAGGAATAGTACTGTTTCACCGGACAAGAGGGCGAGCGCTTAAAGCGCTCCAGCCAGAAAGGTTTGGGTAGCGACTAGCACAAGGGCACCTCAGGGAGGCACGGCCTCGGCTTGGGCTGCCGCTTAGAGAAAATGAGTTTACCACCGGTTCACAACGCGCCCCCGCTGAGAAGAACCGGCAAGAAACTCAGCGAGGGGATGCATGTCGAGGTCGCATGCGTACGGATCCCTTCGGCCTCGCCGGCGAGACCGGTGTTTGTGTGTTGATGTGTTTACGACTCTTGACATCGTTGTCGGTGTTGTGTCATGGTCCAGGAGGACGGACATCGGGTCGGGTGGGTTGAGCAGTACATGCCGCGGACGGCGGCGATGTACGGCTGTTCGACGATCTGAGGGACCTGGCCGCTGCCCAATAGGACACGGATTCGATTCCGAAGGATTCCGAACAATTGTCTGGGTGTTATTTATCTATTTAAATATGTATAAATACATACAAATACAGTTTACAAGTATTTGTAATCATTTATCTGGTTACCTTACTAAAGGATCTGCGTAGATTGAGAGTTGGTCATTGGTCGAGCGTAGATTGTCCCAAGATACTAGTACTATAGATTTGTATATTGGAGAAATTTACTAAAACTTACCCGGTAAATGGCCATAGTATGTATTATATTAAGTTATAAGAAAGCCAATTTTTGCCTACCTCTCTGGGAAATAGCATATTATTGTTTTTATCTCTTAACTTTTTTGTATAAGGCTAATAATTATCTACAGCTCTTAGCCACTTTAATCACCACGTGATATCACCCAGGTGAACAATGTGGAATAGACCTTAGCTACAGCATATATGATATTAAGTGTACATTCACTTTGTAGCCTCCGTCGTGGGTTCGAATCCTGCGAAGGGCAACAAATTTGAGTAGTTGTTCCTTACTGGCTAGGACAATGCAGGCCGATGACCTGATTGTCTGTAAAGTAAGATGATCCATGTGTCGGGATTTGCGATAGGACGTATGCCCGACTCCTGTCCGTCAAATTAAAACACCGAGCTTTGGTAATAAACACTTATAATCAAATTGAGAGAGAACAACTTATAATACAGTGGAGTAATCGTAATAATTAAAACATGTCTCTGTCATAGATACTAGCGCGCTGTCATCTTTTTGACAACCCCTTTGGCGTTCCGAAACCGTGATCCGAGATACGCCACACATGCGTCGGATGGGCATGTAAAAAGTCGGTCCTGCGCTTAACTTCTCCCCAGTCGTGTCGGTCTTCCGTCCCATCGGATTATGAGAGGTACCTATTATATAAAGGAAGAGAGAGTGCACTTGTGTCTACGCAAGCACTTGTGCACTATAATATCTCTTGCGTACATGGCTGATCTTGTGAAAGATTGGCCGCTGTGGTCGTTTCGGCTAGGAGGACATTATTATAACAATCACTTTCGTACTTTTTGCAGACTGTCATATATTAAGACGATATAATGTAAGAAAAGTAAATGTTGTGTCAAAAAAGTGGTTTTTGGTTAGAAAAGAAAATATAATTTACAACAACCTCCGTATTTGCTTTACACAAAGGGTAAAATTTCCCTTACGTGGCAACTCTAAATTTAGTATGTACTTATTTTTCTGTCCTTATCGGCGGCACGCTTGGTATATGTCTGTATTATATTCTGTATTATATTCTGTCTACGGGTTATATAAACACATTTAATGATATAAGTTAACAATACATCAGGTAATGGTAAAAAACTACTTTAGACAATACATCATTATACAAGTAATAGATTCATTCACTGGGCACATCTATAACCTTCAACTAACAAAACATCGATAATATTTACGAATCTTATTGTACCCAATAAAGATTTGTAAAGTCGTGTAACTTTTCAACAACACAATCTGTTTACAACTAGTTAAATTTAGGTAAAAACACTGTTTATTGTCTCGTAATCAATTTCAAAACAAAGTCTGTTTCACAGTCATAGCAGCAAACTACTTTTTAGCGTGTTTCATTGGCAGAAAACTGCAGGCTCCGTACAGTTGTATAAAAGTGTAGTTATTTATCCATTTCGCAATCTCTAAAATAGGTAAAACAATTGGTTTAGGTAGAACATTAGGATCGAGTAAACATCTCAAACAACTCTTCTCGTAGTTGTTATACTTATTTCCATTATGAAAATATCTGAGGGATAGGCACCCATGTTATTTTCTTGATTTTTATTAGTTTTCTATTAATAAATTAACGATTTATTAAGTAACAGACACATAAAGTAATAATTCAACGAAATATGCTATTAGATTTTATGAACCACAGCTGTCTACGAACCACAGATATAAACTTCTTGAACCACAGGAAAATATAGATAAAAAACATTTGACAACGTTGACATTCATGGATCTCTTTCTTTTTACGAATGTATAAAAGAGACAGAAATATATGAAGTGAAGTGCGTGCCATCCATTCGTAGTAAATATGCTCTTTGGTATCATCGAGTTGATCGAGCTCGAAACGAGCTCGATATATAGTTTGGTCGATGATGATATTTTGTAACTCATAATACGGAAAACATCACAACGAAAAGATGAGTAGTTGTCTCGATATAGTTTGCTCGAGGAGCGAGCTGCAATTTCGTACTAAGCGTACCGGCCGCACCTGCTCGAACACGTCAGCGATTCAAAGGGACCCAGCGCCCATCCATACGGAAGAACGCTCGGATTGATATGGATACCTGACACAGACGAGTTAGGGTTCAACACCGCAATGCACAGAGTGCCGAACGATGTACGATCGGGGTCGCGAACGCCCACGAAGCGAGAAATGCTCAGCGCCGTGATGTCCATTTACGACCCGTTAGGACTATTAAGCCCGTACACGATACACGCGAAAATCAGGCTGCAAGAACTGTGGCGCAAGAAGACCGGCTGGGACGAACCCATTCCGGACGAAGAAGCCGAAGATTTTCACGACTGGCTCACAGGACTGCAAGCGATTGAAAGGCTGAGGCTCCCACGCTGCTATGCAACCCATCAGAGGCCCGATAAAGAACGAGAGTTGCACGTGTTCGTCGATGCCAGCGAACAGGCGTACGCGGCCGCCGCGTATTGGCGACTAAGGCATGACCGCATGACGACGGGCGCGTGACGATCGTGCTAGTCGCCGGTAAAGTCAAGGTGGCGCCTATGAAAGCGCAGAGTATACCACGGCTCCAGCTGCAAGCCTGTCTGATAGGGGCTCGCCTCGCTGCCGAAGTGCCGAGGGAACATAAGGAAACGAGCAGAACCGTATTTTGGAGTGACTCGAAGACTGCACTCCACTGGATAAGGAACGTACGTAGCGCACCGATTGAGTAAGATTGCAGAATTAACAAAAGTAGACCAATGGAGATGGGTGCCTACGACACAGAACGTCGCAGACGATGCAACGCGTAACGGGACCAATCTACTCACTACGCAAGATCGATGGTTCCATGGCCCGCCGTTCCTGCGCAAACCGCCGAACGAGTGGCCCGTTGAAATTGCGGAACATCCCACTCAGGATGAAGAAATGGTAGCTCATGCCAATGAGAACAAGGGACTAGTAGACGTATGCAGGTTCTCATCATATGACCGTCTGCTACGAACTATCGCAAACGTACTGCTATTCGTTGACAAGTGCAAACGACGCGAAAAGGAAATGCAAGTATCACACATGGTAAGGGCAGAGAGTGTACTGCTCAAAGAAGCACAAAGAGACAGTTTCGCTACGGAAATTGACCGTCTAGCCCAGAGAAGAAACATAGACAGAACTAGTCGATTGAATAGGTTGGATCCCAAGCTGAACGGCGACGGGCTATTATGCCTGAACGGACGAATGAACGCCACCACGGTACCCGAGGAACTAAAGGAACCACCTATACTAGATGGCGCGCATGCGCTTACAAGGTTGATGATAAAGCGCGAACACGAGAAAAATAGTCACGTAAGACGAGAACAAATTGTAAACACTCTGAGACAGCGATATTGGATCTTAAAAGTGCGACCAACAGTAAGAAAAATCCTTCGACATTGCACATGGTGCAAGATCCGCAGAGGAACGCCGGCGACACCGGTCAAAGGGAACCTACCAAGCGCTAGAGTCAGCGCGTTCACTAGGCCCTTTTCGCACTGCGGAATAGACTGTTTCGGACCTATGTGGGTGACAATAGGAAGACGTAAAGAAAAGCGCTGGGGTCCATGATATTAAATACTGTAGATATGCCATTAGCGCACGCCAGACGTTCAGCGAGTATCCCCCAACTGGGTTTTGTAGCAGTTAGTCGCACGCCGTCCCGCAGTCAATGCAGCATCGTGACGTCTATCATTAAAAATTGAACTTTAGAAACGTAGTTTCTAAAGTGAGGTAACCATCATTCGCTGCAACAAACAAGATACAATGGAAGTTTATCGATCCGGGGGCCCCGAACCAGGGGGGAGCCTGGGAGAGCCTCATCAAGAGCGTAAAGTCAGCACTTTTGGTTACGTTAAAGGAGCGAGCGCCTAAAGAAGAAGTATTGCAAACGCTACTAGCGGAAATCGAGAACACCGTAAATTCGCGACCTCTCACTCACGTAGCCGTGAACCCAGACGATCCCGAAGCACTGACGCCGAACCACTTTTTATTGGGCACTGCGACCGGTCTACCGCACGTAGGCGACTGCGACCTCGCCGATAAAAGACAGTGGAGGGCAGCACAAGCGCTAAGTAATATGTTCTGGACGCGATGGATGAAAGAATACTTACCGACGCTTAACCCGCGGGGAGATCACCGAGGACCCAATCACCCGCCGGAAGAAGGAGACGTCGTAATCATCGCGGACGGTTTATTGCCTCGGAACGTATGGCCCCGAGGCCGGATAGAGCGTGTGTACACCGGACCGGACGGTGTCGTGCGAAGCGCGGACGTGCGAACGCGAGGTGGGATATTCAGGCGACCCGTCAGAAGGCTTATCGTCCTCCCGATAGAAGAAAAGGCTGCGTGAACTACGCCGGGGGGAGAGCTGTGACGGACGAAAACCTACATCAAATTAGCTATAGAGCGTCCAACCGTTTATTTTCTTTTTGACAGCACCAATAGAACGTAATTGTGTCATGTTACGCAAAAGTTCACTTTTAAAAGTTCACTTAAAGTGAACTTTTAAAAGTGAACTTCACTTTAAGTGAACTTTAGGAAATAAACGGTTGGATCTATTTTAGTTAAAGTGTGTAATGTAATGTAATTGGTAGATAGCAATTTGTTTACTGCGTTCAATACGCACTAGTTGAGACCCCAAAGTTTTATATATTAGTAGGTCGCTCGGCTAGTTTTTACGAACTCGACATTTTCCTCAATAAGAAGCCTAGAACATAAGAAGCTTAGAACATAAGAAGCCTAGAACATAAGAAGCTTAGAACATAAGAAGCCTAGAACATAAGAATTTGTGTATACGAACTAGTTATAAGGAAGAATTGAAGAAAGCGAAATACAGTCCATTATTGTTTTTACGTCGATTGAGGGTTTTATTTATCTCCTCCGATAGGACCCCCACAATGAGTATAAGATAGATGCGGAGACTATTAAACGGGTTTTGCAGGTTTGTGATCTGGGTATCTGACATCACAATTTAAGTTTTCGTGATCATATCATCAAGACATGCAAAAAAGCTTACAGAAACTTGGGATTTATACTAAGACAGTCACGGGGGCTCACTAGCATTGCGGCGGTTAGGGCGTTATATGGTAGGGTACAATAAGATGGAAGTTCGAAGGGATTTTGCGCTGGCAAAATATTTAGTGGAGCTGCTGCGTGGTATCTCTCACAATCCGGGAGTACTAATAACGCAAAATGTATGCGCACCTGATAGATACGTATGGCGGAGGTGGCGGCCGCGACTGCTAGCGGTACTAGTGGCCCGGATCAACCTGTTGGCTAAAGCACCCCTAACGCGAGCTATTCGTACCATAAATGATGCTCATGAGAAAATTGATATATTTTACTGCTCTTTGAGTCAGTTTGCACAGGTTGTGTTGTATAATCTTTGTTATAATAAGGAATGTAAGTGTTTTAGGGTGGTCCTAACTATCGCATTGGGCATTAGACCTGTAATGATAGTCTTAAGGATTGAATAAATAATTAAAAAAACTATTCCAAGTTTCAAATCGATTGCATCAGTGGTTTCGGAAATATATAGGTGTGACAGACAGACGAGGTTGCACCATAAGGGTTCCTTTTTTACTTTTTAGGTAAAAACATATTCCAAGGCCCCAAAACAACGTAATAGGTGTATTTCATGGTGTTTTTTTAAACAATCTAATAAAGTATTAATCTAATAAATTATTTATTTACCTTACCTATTTCGCATCCAACAAAGGCTTTCGTCGATTGTGCAACTGCGAGTGCTTAAGATGTTTGGACATATCATCCGCAATGAAAGCTCTTTGGAACGACTTATTATACAAGGAAGAGTAGAGGGTCAACGTTCTCGCGGCCGATCACCCACAAGATGGACAGACCTCATAAAATCATCTACAAAGTGTTCCCTTACTAAATGTACACGCAATGCCACGAATAGGGAGACATGGAGAAGTCTCGCAAAAGCCGTGACCAATATGACAGACAATCCATGACCACGACCACTCCGCCAGGAGTGTACGACTAAGTAGTAGTATTTCAATGTCTTTTTTTATTCGAGGGAGTGAATTATTACGATGATGCTATAATGATCTGATAAATAAGTAGGTAGGTACGTTTGTTTGCGGGTATAGATGGAAAAATAAAAAAGGAAAGCTCTACCTAGGTACAATAAAAACAACTGACAGTCAATCAGGAATTTTTAAAGGTTTTAGGTAAACCTCTGAAAGCTGAACTTAGCCGCAGTAGATCACCATTACAGAATAATACAACGTGAAAAGCAGATAATGAATTCCTTTCAATCTGAATTTATCTAGTCTTAGCTGGACTGTTTACCATACAAAAGTATATCTACTGCCGTTTGCAAAAGATTCAACGTTAAAATATTATAGACCACCTTAGTATGACACTCGACCAAACAGGGCGGGGCAAAAGCGTGGGGGCGGAGCCTTTTCTCCGCATCAAAACACCCCAACAGCCCTCACTCGGTCCCACACAACGCTACTGACTGTTATCGCTGTCACAACTCCGGGGTAAAAACCTACCGGGCCATGGGCTTTGCCGATTTTATTGTGAAGTGTTCTGAAGGCTAGAGATGTTCAATATGGATGGTGTGAATGGTGTTCGGTGCTCGCACATGGATACGACCGTCATACCACTGACCGTGGGAGGCTCTCCTGCGTCGGGGAGTAGCTCCGACCTGTATTTCTATGATGACTCTTCGATGTCCGATGGCAGTTTGTACGCCAGCGATCAAGAAAATCTCTCAACGCCTAGAAGAAGGTAATAAGTACGATGTTGTAGATTTCAAATAGCATCGCGATTTCTTTTAATGTAGCGAACTTTTTAAAAACAGGTGCGAATTTTAACTAATGTAGCATGATTTATTGGTCACATGAGAAGCATAGCTTGGTAATATAAGTAACATTCAAATTGATCACAGTCTTAGGTGACCGTCGGCGTCGCGGTCGGGCTCTCAGAACAGCGGACTGGTAGCTTGTTCTACCAGTGTGCTTGGCTATACAAAGAGTGACGTGATAATTCCGAGGAAGTTTTTCCTCGGCCTAGTTTAAATATATTTGTAAATAAATTTTATTTTTTATTAAGTAAGTACCTATATAAGTATTTTTTTTATTTTTTTGCTAAATGGCGTGGCTGTAGGTACGGTAGGCCGGTCCGCTCTTAGCCCTCGAGCATCGGAACTCTGGAACGATTGTTAGAATTTAACACTGATACAACAACTCAACAACCTATGCGATGGTTTCTTTAAAATACACACCTATTACATATCATATCGCATCAACAATGAATACAATTTTTAACCGACTTCAAAAAAGGAGGAGGTTCTCAATTCGACTGTATATATATTTTTTTTTTTCTATGTATGTTCGCGCATAACTCTGACAATTATGAACCGATTTGCAAAAATCTTTCTTCCATCCATTCTTTAATCCGTTAGTTGGGTCCCATAAAAAAAATATTGCTTCCGAATAAGTAGTTCCTGAAAAAACAATAATGGTGACTGCGTAGGAAACTTGCAGGAAAGCCTATATAGATGACTTTTTGTTCGCTTTTTAAGGACAAAAATGGTCATAACTCTGGCAAATATTTACCAATTTCAATGATTCTTTCTTTTTATTCGAAAGAAGAAACCACTGTAATGAATCTGTATGAAATTTATCACAACCGGATAAGAACTTCCTGGAAGAACATGAACGATGAGGAGGAATTTATCTGGTAAAAACCATAAAACTGATGTTCGACATTACATTGCTATGACAATTATGAACCGATTTCGATGATTCTTTTTTTATTCGAGAGAGTAAACTACTATGATGATTCCATGTAAATTTCATTACGACCGAATATTTTTTTCCGAAGTAACATGAATTATGTAAGACTATGTAGACGATAATGTGATCATAACCTAGATCATTTTACGGTCTTCGATGGTTCAATCTTTCTGAAAATATCACTAAAAAGTTTAAATAAAAGTAAAATAATTTAAATATTATTGAAGTTGGTGTGCTAACACCAACTTCAATAATATTTAAATTATTTTATACTCTTCAGTGATATTGAAGTCGGTTCAATTTTTTTTAAAAAGATTTTATATCTACTTTTATCCGTCGTTACTTGGTAAAAAATCATATTTCTTCACAGGTTCTTATATGTTTAAATAAGAACCTGTGAAGAAATATGATTTTTATGAAATTCAGGTTAAGTACTTAAGTACTTATATACTTACATGCTCAAAAAATTCAAACAAAGCAAGGGTTCATTATTTTCATCTAGGTAGTATTTATGTTATTATTTTAGTCGCGCTCACTTGTCGGAGCAGTCTTCATTGAAAAATAGCGCATCAATATCATTGAGCGCATCCAATACCCGCCGCCGGCCGCACCGGCAGGTCGTTATGCAGGTCGTTATTCGAAAGCAGATTTTTCAGTAGGTAATTGTCAAACTTTCTGTAGTCTGCGTTAAAATCACAGAATACAGAAAGTTTGATACGTATCTTAATTTAAAAAACTCACTACAGCACAAAAAAATTGTGTGACTGCTACGACAGCATGAGTTAGTTACGAGCCAAAATACCTAAATATAACGATAAAATGGGTCCATCAGGCTAAGGTGAAAAATAGCGCACGCGGCGCAATAGGTTGGTGGGTTCACGACAAAACACAAATATTTATTTCTTTATTTCGTACCTACTTATTGTACCATCCTTATTGAACAGATTCCCAGGATGACAAATAAGACCTGTCCAGCACCAGGATCCAGTGTATCGGAGTCATCTTGCAGGCTGTAGGAATAAGCATCTCTCCATACGTCTTCCTTTACCTACGCCTCTTTCTAATCTATCCTTTGTTTTTAACCGGCTTCAAAAAGAAGGTTCTCTATTCGACGTGTATGTATGTAATATTGATAAAAATGCGTAATATTAATATATATTAGTCTATGTGGGCTTCTAAACAAATTTACCAAATTTTATGAGTGTATGTATGTATGTAGGTATGTATGTATGTATGTAGGTTTGTCCACGGATTTCTCAGAAACTACAAGTCCGATTTTGAAAATTCTTTTTGCAATAGTTAGAGTATTTTTCAACTTAGGGTAGAGTACAAGTTTCATCAAAATCGGTCCAGTAGTTTAAGAGATATAAACTTTTTATGTTTTCAGTAAGTTATTGTAACGTAGACGTTCGAGTTGCGTGATAGTGCTGATACCTATTTTGGTAAAATAAGTCACTAAAAAGTGTTAAATAAACTATTTAAAAAAAAAAAAACTGACTTCAAAGTAAATTATCTAAAAAGCATAAAATAACGAAAATACATTGAAGTCGGTGTCAGTTGGTGCTAGTGTTAGTTAACATGATGTGCTAGCACCGACTTCAATATATTTTCGTTATTTTATGCTTTTTAGATAATTTACTTTGAAGTCGTTTTTTTTTTTAAATAGTTTTTTGCATATGTGACGAACTACTAATGTAGGTACCTACCTAATGCACCACCTACGACAGAGTTAAACGATAGACTAAATACTTGATTAAGTATTTTTAGTTTTTTAAGAACGAATTAGCCACTCAATAGGTAAATTATTCTATTTAAAGTTCTTATTATACTTATTTAAATTGTGGTATCAAAAACAAATATTTAATGTTATAATCTTCATACTCGTAGTTATAACCAACTGCTAAACGGTTTCATCGCGATCTGTGCCATTTAGAGTAGGTCCTAATTATTATTTGTCTCTGCATAACCCTAAGGTAGACTGGTAGAGTAAGCCCCTATCATAGACTTAGTACGTCTATGTACTGTTTTCTGCATAAATATAAATAATTACCTTGAGTGAAGCTAATCCACAGCGTTAAAATTTTAACTACTTAGTAAATAGATAAAAAATGTAGGCAATCAGCTTCATATAAATACGGATGTCAAACCATAAGTGGTTTAATAAGAAAACTTCGAGCTGCGCGTCCATTGTAACAGCGGTTGTTCTTCTAGATCGGAATACCGTCGGCTGCACAGGCGCAGGTCTTCGCTACGATGCCCACAACAGCAGATCCAACAGCGGCAAGCGGCAAACCTGCGCGAGCGCAGACGGATGCAGTCCATCAACGACGCTTTTGAAGGCCTGCGCGCGCACATCCCCACACTTCCCTATGAGAAAAGGCTGTCCAAAGTTGACACATTGAAATTAGCTATAGGATACATAAGCTTTTTAGGCGAATTGGTGAGTAAATAATTTTCAACCATCCATATTTCGCGCTGGTTTCAATAGGGGTTTTTCGGGAATTCAGAAAGGTGCAATATGTGGTGAAAAAAAAACATTAAAATCTATTATGCTGGCGACGAAAGTTTATTTTATGCATTATTTAAAGTAACTTATGCTGGTTAGTTTACCTCTGAAAGAAGGTAGTACCTAGACTACCTACTTTAGCTTTAACGTTAGCGAAAAGATCCATACCTTATCCATACATGGGTTATGCCATCCAATTATAATGTGCACCCACACTAGAGCTAAGGCTAATAAACTATTGTTGTTTACGCCATCCTCGATCGTATCGCCGATTTCCAGTAGATGGGGAGTCTAACACTGGCATATGCCGGGTTAAAAAGAACTACACAAAAACATATAGGTACAGAACCTCCTTTTTTTAAATTGGTTGGAAATTGGTTAGAAATTGTTATAGTGAGTTTTTATTTTATTGTACTGCTAGGTCCGGGCTGACCGAGGTTCTACAGACAATATGCTTTCAGGAGTCGGCAATGCTCAAAACAAAGATGAACATAAGAAAGTTATAATAAGAGGTAAGTACATCTACATTAAGTATCTACATTACTATTATTATACATTATAAGTTTTTATGCACCCTCACAAAAAAAGGACTCTAGATACTTAGCACATTTTTAACCGACTTCAAAAAAGGAGGAGGTTCTCAATTCGTCTGTATATATATATTTTTTTCTATGTATGTTCGCGCATAACTCTGTCAATTATGAACCGATTTGAAAAAATGTTTCTTCCATCCATTCTTTAATCCGTTAATTGGGTCCCATAAAAAAATTATTGCTTAGTAACAAGTAGTTACTGAAAAAACAAGAATGGTGACTGCGCACTGAGAGTTGTAAGAAAGCCTATATAGATGACGTTTTAGTCGCTCGGACTCGCTCGGTCGGACAAAAATAGTCATAACTCTGGCAAATATTTACCAATTTCAATGATTCTTTTTTTATTCGAAAGAAGAAACCACTGTATTGAATCTGTATGAATTTTATTACAACCGGATAAGAACTTCCTGGAGGACCATGAACGATGTGGAGGAATTTATCTGGTAAAAACCATAAAACTGATGTTCTCCATTACATTGCTCTGACAATTATGAAACGATTTCGATGATTCTTTTTTATTCGAGAGAGTAAACTACTTACTATGATGTTTCCATGCAAATTTCATTACGACCGGATATTTTTTTCTGAAGAAACATGAATTATGTAAAACTATGTGGACGATAATGTGATCATAACCTACCTAGATAATTTTACTGTTTTCGATGGTTCAATCTTTATATATGAAAATATCACTAAAAAGTTTAAAATAAAATCATTTAAAAAAAAAATTGAACCGACTTCAATATCACTGAAAAGTATAAAATAATTTAAATATTATTGAAGTTGGTGCCAAATATACACAGCAGGTACGCTAACACCAACTTCAATAATATTTAAATTATTTTATACTTTTCAGTGATATTGAAGTCGGTTTAATTTTTTTTAAAAATGATTTTATTAGCATTTCTACTTACTCATTCTATTGAAAATAGAGGAATCCAGTTAGGATTTTTATTCAGAATGAGCATTCTAAATTAATATGATTGCAATAGGGGCTAGATAATACCTAGGTGGGATCGGAAAACCGCCACTAATGGCAAAATATTTTTTCTCTCCAAATTCTGAACGTCATACCCATCAGAAGATCCTGCTCCTATAATAGTAAAGGGAAGGGGAGGCCTATGTTCAGCAATGGACATCTTCCGGCTGGTGATGATAGTAAAAGATACTGTTAGTCTGTCATGAATAATCCCGTAGTCCGTAGTTGGAATTTAGGTCGTGATTTGAATTTTTTTTTTATAGTTCAGCTCTGTGACGTCACCAGCAGGAATTTCACCTAATGATAGAGTAGACAGCATCGTAGCTCCAGATTGAGGCTTATTTTTACGACGGTTCATTTGTTTTAACAATCGAAGGAAATAATAGATGCACGGCGATGTTTGTAATGAGCTAATGTTCCACGTGTGTATTGGCGACTGCGTGCGATGGTGCGTGCAGTGATGGGGTCACGGCGTGCCAGGGCGCGAGCCACGACCCCTGCCCTTCTATATGTTTGTGCACCTTTTAATGATCGATACAGTACTCCACTAATATGTGGCTTGATTACATGACACTTTGCAATACAATTCGGCATTATGCTTTCCATCGTAAGGTGTCTTTGTTTAACTTGTTGTCTCGGTGGAATGCGGTTGAATTTTTCAAGCAGGATGGTCCAGTCTGAAACTATTTTGAATATCAAATGCTCAAAATAACCTCATCATCATCATGAGTTTTCTCAACCGGGAACCTAATACGTTAAATTTGAAAAAAATCCATTTGTATATAAAATATCTAGCAGCTCTTTGAGTTGGTATCGCTTTCAATGATCAATATCTGGAGGTCAAACAGCAAAGAAGGTTTTTTTTATAAAGATTATCCACTATCTTGTTATCTTAATTACTTTACAATCGATTTTTGGGATATTACAGTATAACACAGATCAGAGCTACTTAAATCGTTTATGAAACCATCGTTTCTGTAAAGGACTCTGGCCTTGCGCTACGTGATCGCCAATTGTCGTGCTATCTATAGTCACTTTTAGGATACCCTGGATTAGTGGGGGAAATAGAGCATAGACGCAGAGTAGCAAGACTCTCAGTATCTTATACAGGCTGAATTTTAGAAAAAGCGTGCAAAGCATCCCATCTCCGTACTATCATCGGACGAGACGCACGGCAAAGACGTATTTACCCATGAACTGAAATATATCATTAATACATCTTCTCATTCGATGCCTTAATGCTGAGGATCGTGACCTCATCTCCACCATGATAAAATTCATCATACTTTTCAATGAGATGCCTGCTTTGCAGCGCTCTATGAATTTGCAATGAAAGACTTTAGTTGCGACTGAAAGGTGTTTATTACTGTCCTTAAGCTAGAGCGTTACATTACTTATATATTATGTACTAACGCTAACATACAGATAGATGGGGTGACAGGCACACTACACCACCCCCCTTAATTTTGAAAAAAAAGGTAATTAAAATACATAAATTTGAAATACATAATTAATCAAAATATTCTTTAAAATTATTTTTGTTCAAAAATTAGGCTAATATGAGAACAAGACAATCATAAAAATAAAATTCATATTGCAAAACAAGAGAAAACACATAAAAAAAAACTATATTAAAACAAGAGAATACTATCGGTTGCGCAGGCCGCTAGTATACTCCAATCTATACTTATAATAAAACTGTAACAGGTCCAATTCTGTACATTGAAGATATTTTGAAAATTATATTTGGAGGGCATTCTATAACCGATACTGAGCCCGAAAATGTTTTTTTTTTAATTTTTGTCTGTCTGTCTGTCTGTCTGTCTGTCTGTCTGTCTGTCTGTCTGTCTGTATCACGGCTGCGCATCACGCCGAAACTACTGAATGGATTCAAATGAAACTTGGCATGATTTGAGATCTTACTACGAGGTAGGACATAGGATACTTTTTATCCCGTAATCTAGCACGGTTCTTTTGGGAGAGGGGATTAAAGTCAAAATGGGTACTTGGTTATACGCTTGGTCCGATTTTATCAATTTTTCTTTCTATTATAATAAATATTAGTAAGGGAACACTCATAGAGAGTTGTTATCGAGGTTTTGTAATCGATAGGGTTAAGCAACGTTTGGTAAGGTCATTAAATAGATGGGTGACCGTTTAACGCCATTTGAACTAAACGGGTCCGTGCTTCGGAGAGCAAGTCAAAAGTGGGTCCCAGTTTTTAACCGACTATAAAAAAGGAGGTTATGTATTCGATGCGAATGTCTGTTATTAAAAGTTTAGTTAACGTAAAAATAGCGCAGGCGGAGCTGCGTGGGTCAGCTAGTTCAATATATAAAAACAGAATCAACTACTGAAATTAAAGGTAAATAACATTAACATTTCAAACGAATTTAATTTAAAAAAATACTACAAACAAATTAAATACCTATTCACCTATGACAGCAAATAAAATAGTCACCTATGAACTTATCTTTAAAATTGAGAAAAAAAAAACAAATGCAAAAAAGAAACTTATTATCTAATAGTAATATAAAGATCTATACATTCAAATTAATGTTTATACTTACTTATATTTTAGTCCTTATCCTTGAATTATAATTCCATTAGTTAAATACTCATAGTATTGTGTTACTAAGTTAACGTGTACTTTGTACCATCCGAGTAATGAAATCTCATCAATTATAATAGAAAGTTTTAAGCTATAAAATCATGTTTAATTTTATATTATTAAATAAATTACAAACTAAACTCGAGCAAAAAAAATCAATCTTCAATATTTTTTTTTTTGGCAATGTCCATAAAAACATATTGGGCAAGGTACACATTTTATAATTAGTGGTAGGCCTACCTTTAATATTATATTCATATTTACGCAGGATACAAGGAATTATTTACATTTGTGTGCACACTTATACAATATACATTTTTATTATTAATATTTCAGGCAGTCTGTTTAACACATCCTAACATCTATAAACATTCCATGTGTCCAAGTTGTCTTCACGAATGGTGCTCGACCTAGTCATGATCAGCACAACAAGGATTTCGTGCCTGCCTTGTATCCTGGTGTACCTTGCTATAAATTATTATTTGTTCAACAGTGCTCTGGCTACTGTTAACAAAGTATGTACTTTTGGTACATTATTTCAAACGACATAATTTATTTTTATATCACTAATATCATCCTAAAATCTTTTCATTTCGAATCAAGATAGTCAGAATGAACTCCACTGCTTATAAGAATTCCAAACAAACTACTAGGTGATCAGTCTAGTTGTTAGTTGGTTCTTATCCGCAAATGTAGAATATCCTTGACTTTCAGATCCTCGATAACACATTTGCAACTGCATTACCGGGACCTTCTCGACACTTCTCAATATATTTTCAAACTAAACATGTCAACCTTCCAAAAAACTTATTAACCTATACTTATCTGGAATTCATCAAATTATACTTTTAATTAAGTATGTATGAGTATATTAACCATGTAAAACCTTCGATCTTATAAAAGAAATAAAAAAGAATAGTATTCTATAGTCTAAGTGTAAAACATACAAAAGAAATTGCCTTAATCAATAATCTAATTAAATCTTTCAAATAGAATACAATTTAATATTGTTATGTTTTCAACAATTCAATTCAAATATTGCCACATTTATACAATACTCCTTGCTATATCCATATAGTCCTCATCATAATATCATAATCATATTATTTGTTAAACCCTGTAAGTATATAAACGAAAAAAAACGTTGAGCTGTTTCTACGTTCTTTTCCAATCATTAAATCCTGCTACAAATCAATTTTGTAAGTACTTATAAAAAACATATTTTCCATTTACTTTAAATTGAATAGCGGACCCCTAAAGACAATAGAGGCGTGATGATACATTTTATTACTTCAAATTTATAAGTGCTTAAAACAATGCACAGGTGCATCACGCTATCGTGTAAGACGAGACGAAATTTCAAACCACCGTGAGACTCGTCGTCGTCAAGCTCCTGGAATGCGGCCTTATACCTAATTGGTCGCATGATTTACCTAGCAACAATAATATCTTACATAACTTACTATATTATAAAACGTTACTACACACATCAAAAGTGTCTAGGGATCAACATATATTTTTGCAATAACTTTTCTCCTGATTGATATTAATTAAAATTTTCTTTAAGGATTCATCAAATAAAGTGTTTTCGTTTGTCACAGTAACGATAAACCAAGTCACCTTTGCATTAATAAAGAAATTTGCCATTTTCCTAATAAAGGGATTTTTGACATTTGAACCACTAACACAAAAGTTAGAAAAAAAGACTGAAATAACAGTTTTCTTTAAAATTTTATTGGGTAAGTTAAACAATTAATAATCCGTGTTTCTACCGCGAACACTAACAACACAAGAACATCGGTTTGGCATACTCAAAATGAGTTCATCCAAATCACGCTGTGGAATGGCCGCCCATGTTCGTTGCAACAACAAAAAAAGGTCTTCTTGCGACTGGATACCCTCCATATTCGGCAGAGCTCTTCTCTGTAGCATATCCCATGCATGCTCAATCGGGTTCAAGTCTGGCGACTGAGCAGGCCAGGGCAGGACATTGATGTTAGCTGCGGCGAGAGTCTGTCTTACAACTCTTGCGGTGTGCGGTCGTGCATTATCATGCATTAACTGAAATAAGGGACCGATTTGCACTTGTAGAGGAACGATGACGTCTGATACAATCGTCTCAGCATAAATTTGAGCGTTGAGGTTGCCTCTGATCCAAATCAACTCAGTTCTTCCGCCGATCCAAATACCCGCCCATACCATGATGGTTCCACCACTATAAGGATGGACTTCCTGGCAGGATTTTAATCGCTGTTGGCGTCCAGGGGTTCTCCAGTGTCGTATACGTCTTGTATCCGGTCTCATACCAAAACGAGACTCATCAGAAAAGCACACGAAACGCCATTGTTCTTCTGCCCAATTTCTGTGTTCAAGAGCCCATTGATATCGAATCCTACGATTGTGCATTGCTATAGGTGGTACCCGTAACGCTCAAATTTATGCTGAGACGATTGTATCAGACGTCATCGTTCCTCTACAAGTGCAAATCGGTCCCTTATTTCAGTTAATGCATGATAATGCACGACCGCACACCGCAAGAGTTGTAAGACAGACTCTCGCAGCAGCTAACATCAATGTCCTGCCCTGGCCTGCTCAGTCGCCAGACTTGAACCCGATTGAGCATGCATGGGATATGCTACAGAGAAGAGCTCTGCCGAATATGGAGGGTATCCAGTCGCAAGAAGACCTTTTTTTGTTGTTGCAACGAACATGGGCGGCCATTCCACAGCGTGATTTGGATGAACTCATTTTGAGTATGCCAAACCGATGTTCTTGTGTTGTTAGTGTTCGCGGTAGAAACACGGATTATTAATTGTTTAAGTTACCCAATAAAATTTTAAAGAAAACTGTTATTTCAGTCTTTTTTTCGAACTTTTGTGTTAGTGGTTCAAATGTCAAAAATCCCTTTATTAGGAAAATGGCAAATTTCTTTATTAATGCAAAGGTGACTTGGTTTATCGTTACTGTGACAAACGAAAACACTTTATTTGATGAATCCTTAAAGAAAATTTTAATTAATATCAATCAGGAGAAAAGTTATTGCAAAAATATATGTTGATCCCTAGACACTTTTGATGTGTGTATATTGAAACAAGATTTTATATTGATAAGAATTCCTATTATAAAAAGCGCAATTGTACCTATACAAATAATAATAATAAGTATAAGAAAAGTACTTCTAAAACACAATTAGAATAAAACATTTAAAAACACAATTATACTTACTAAAATTCGATTGTATGTATAAAACTAAAATAAAATAAAATTGGAAAGTGCTTTTATTAAAAACACGTTAGTCCAGTCAGTCCACCAGTACCAGTTCCAATATCTCCCAGCTGCTTCCATCATACGGCTCTCTCAGACTCTACACATCTCCCGGCACCAACACATCTCTGACACACCAGCTCCTTCGTCACCAAGTCATCTCTCGGCTGCTTCCTCATCTCATATTTGCACCTTCATCATTTCTCGGCTCCTCACGTCTCCCGGCTCCGGCAGCATTCCTCCTTCGTTTTATTTATATTTTCGATATTTTTAAATCTTGTTTTTTTTTTTTTTGCAAATGTAAGTATTCAAATCCCATAATTTTCTTCATTTTCTCGCTATTCTCTTTAATTTTATACATCATATTTATTAATAATTCTTCTTTCTTCTCAATATTTTTATTTAAATCACTATTCATTTATATTTTACATAAGTCCCATTTTATTCCAAGTTATTTATACCTTTTTATTTTAAATTCACTAATATTTACGTTTTTTTGTTTTACTGTTTCACTGCTTAACTGTCTTTTCCACTTTTTTTTAAATTTATTTATTTAAACCCATGGCTCAGTACTGCCAGAAGGCAGCACTGGCAGGGTCGCCATGCAATGAAAGACTTTAGTTGCGACTGAAAGGTGTTTATTACTGTCCTTAAGCTAGAGCGTTACATTACTTATATATTATGTACTAACGCTAACATACAGATAGATGGGGTGACAGGCACACTACAAATTCACTATCCAGTCGCTCAGTCATACGATCTGTCCATCAAACTAATCTTCTACTAACTGGGCTCCAACTGAAATTATAGTCACGAACAATCCGGGTAAGTACAACAGTTAAAAAAGAAACCTATCTCAAGAATTACAATTTAGATTAGATGCTTATCATTCGTGTTTCAACTTAGGTCCCTGATCCACCGAGACATCTATTAAACTTTTATTCTTTATTTACTACGTTAAATAACGACATTTACAAAAAGAGTAGTCATGCATGCCGGCGCGCACGCAGTGACGCAAAATATCATTGCGCGTAGTATCAACGTACATGAAGGTGCCTACATCAAATTGGTCACAGGGACCATCAGCTTACATGGTAGTGTTAAAATAATCTTACATTTTCATAAGAAACTGACGCAGATATATGCAGCTTATAGCTCTGTTCCTTTCTTTCTCGAAAAAAATATTACAATAATACTGCTCTAACAAATGGTGGTATAACATTATTTAGATTTTTATTTAGATTTCGATTATTTAGATTTAGTTATTTATAACTACAATTAAAAAAATTACACATTAACTCATACATAGGTACATTTCCCTATTTGTAATATATCATCCGGCATGCAACCCTTGTTTCAATGACGCCCACGCAATATTCGCGTGAGATATTCGGACATTATCAGTGGGTCCAGGTGTCATCATTTGTTCCCACGGTAGAATCGCGTGATGCACCATCCCCTGGTAGTCCCTGCTAGGACGTTTCATTTAATGTTACACATGTCCCGATTACTTTAATTTATTTGAAAGTTATGGGAAAGCATAGTTACCTACAGGGCTACATTTGCTACGAAGTCTACGAAATTTGATATGATCGCTTCTGCAGTAATCAATGTCCGCACAATGCGTTCATAGTCTCTCTCCTCTCATCAAAAGAAACATGTTTGTTTCAGTTTTTCATTATTTAATTATTATAAAACAAAGATAGTTTTTAGATGGTTTATTTTCGGAGATCTTGTGATGAGTAAGTCTTTGAATCGCTTTGACTTCTCTTAGTAGGTACATACATACTATCTTAAGTGTTGTAGGATAGTATAAAATTATATAATTTTGTATTCATTCTATTTCAGTAATAGCACATGGATAATTGTTTGCTGTTTCAAATTATATATTGCGTTAACACGCTTGCTATAAATTGTAGCTAAGTAGGTACTGTGATCTAAAGTTCCTTTAAAATCATAAAATGTATTTTAGATCAAAAATAAATATCTTTTATCCCCGATTAGGCATAAGTAGGTTTAGACATACGAATTAAGAGAAAACAATATGCACTTAATTTTTATACAATGAGTGCTGCACACTTGTGTCGACAATGGGCCCTTCTAAAAGTGTAAACAAGGGAGTGAGAAACATATTTGCGAATCACGCTGTAGCAAATTGAAAGATCACCCTTCATGAACAGGGAGGCGAAGTGTATTAGAATACCATTAAACTGTTCTCCGGTGTCGAATGCGTTAATTATTGACGAAGCTTTAATACTAGGTGTAAACAAGAACAAAATATTACTAGGTACTTACGTACGACACAAAAATTTCGACTGCATTAAAATTGACACAAGCACTGAGTACCACAGAGCAGGTACGTTTATTAATTTAAATTTTAAATAAGTAAGGTATTTACTTACTTAATTTTATTTTGGTATGTAAAAAAAAAATTGTTATTTTACTATTAAAACAAAGATCCTTAGGTAAAATTAACATGTTTGTTTTTTATTTAATCACTGTTAACTATTTGTTGTGGATAAACTGGCTTGCTCTATCTAAAACCTACCAGAATATCGGGCTTTTCAGTAGGTTACCTTTTGTAAGTTTCTTGGGCACTTTACTAGTTAGATTTCTTACTCGGGTTGGGATTAATTTTTCACAATTTCATTGATTGTATGTACTGTGATTTTTTTAAACCACCGAGGTGTCAAACAAGCATGTGGCCCGCCTGATAGTAAGCACCACCGCAGCCTATGGCGCTAGCAACAATCACTAGCGCTCTGTCGACCCTGTAGATTTTTAAACTCGTGATTTGTGTAATCTTTTTTTCCATTATTAATAAGTACCTTATCGGGGTGTAATATAGGATTTACATAACGATTAATGCACACGTGCGTCCCCTACATCGCGCCGCACCGCACCGTTATCGTCTCGTTAAAACAAAATCATAAAAAAACTATTACACAGATACACTAATAAAATAAAAATACAGTCTTTATTAAACAAGCTTTATTTCATAAAATATTGTCCTTTATGGTAAAAAAACTCATCATTGATAATAGACGATAAAAGACGCAGGAAAATATTATAAGCTTATTTATTTTATTTTTATTTATTTATATTCACTTTATGTACGTTATGTACAACATACACTAGCGTGCTTAACCCTTGCTTGACCCAATCTGAGTGAGTTCTCTATTAGCAGAACACTGTAAAGAAGAATAGAAACAAGAAACACAATGGAAGGGTAGAAACACATAATTATAATAAAATAAAAAAATAATTCATCTTTATCTTTATTTATTTACATAGTATGATGATGATGATTAAACAAAGTCGCTTTCCGCGTCTGTCTATCTGTATAGGTATCCGCAAACTCTGCCGAAACCACGCAACGAATTTGCGATGCGATTTTCACCTTTGATTATATATACTTACGTCGATTTTCACCATCAGTTATTTTTTCCTTGAATGTTTATTTATATAAAAAACCTAGTAAAGTGTTTAATGTAACTTGAAAAAAGAAATATACACAAAGAATCTACCTATCTATATGTATATTATTGTTACGACCGCGACTTAAAAGTGTTAAATACTCGGTTAATTATTACTTAATTGCAATGATCTCAAAACGCATTGTTTGTCTATAGGTCTACTATCGACCCGTGTAGAAAGATCTCGAATTCTCAATAGAAAGTTGTTCCCTCCAATTCGCAAGTACTTATGTATGTACCTACCGCTCGCTCGCTCTCGGTTCACTGACCCCGCCTATTGTTCGTTTTCTCGATCGAGTGCCGCTATTGTATCGGCTCGCGAAAACGATAGACTAAGTAGGTATTTACGAGAATAATCTCGAAGCTTCCACCCCTCTGTTAATTTAGGTATATAAGCCGACACATAGAGGCGTCCAGACAGTTTGTGTTTACAAGCGACAGCGGAAACATCTTAAGGAAGTGATCGAAGAGAATTGTACCAGCGACTCTTGCGACAACTTTGAACTATTGTGAAGTACTGTGCGACTCGTGTGTGTATACAGTGTAAGTGTACGTGGAATAAAATCTTCTTCTACGTTAATCGGCATTTTAATACCCATCCGCACGTAACAATATATATAAATATATACTAGTTGACCCGCGCAGCTCCACTCGCGCTCTTTTTACTCAGAAACCTTTCTTGGTTCATGCACAACACTTTGTTGAAGATCATGACATGATCAAATGCATAATTTACGATTCTTTAGAGGATTTAGAGACAAACCTTCATTATTAGTATATCGATGACTGAATGAGACTGAATGAGAATACAATATGGTGCATCATTGGTGATAAACCCACTGAGTTTCTTGCCGGATCTTCACAGAAGAGGCCGCGTTGTGATCCGGGGGTAGTTGTAAAAAAGTTGACATTAAGTGCTCGCGTTAGAATATTTTGAATTTGAATTTTGGTACTTACTTAAAAAAATCCTTCCTTATTTTCAAATCTTATTAATTTAAAAATACATAGTATTCAATCCTCTTTGATACAGAAATTAAACGAAAAAAATGTAAGTGTAAAACTGTCAATTAATTTGTCAAAATTAAGACATTTTTTGCGTACCTACTTATGTAAGTTTTATAGTAACGTTAAAACTGTTTTATTGGGCGTATATTTTTTGTGATACCTATAGGTACGTATTTTTATACTTTGGATAACTTTTCCCTTTTAGTTTAAACAAAAATGCCTATAAAGATATTGCTCGCCCGACAAATATTCGACTCTGCGGCTGTGCCAACCATCGAAGTGGATATGGTAACTGAACTTGGATTGTTCCGTATTGGTGTTCCATCAACCGATAAGAAAAAAATCGCAGAAGCAATTCAACTTCGCGACAATAACCCCAACGAGTACCATGGAATGGGAGTGACATCAGCTGTCAAAAACATTAATACAATTCTTGCACCTGAACTTATCAAGCAGAACTTGGAAGTTACAATGCAGAAAGAAATTGACCAGTTTATGATATCTTTAGATGGCACAGAAAATAGATCCAGGCTCGGAGCGAACGCCATAATGGCTGTATCAATGGTCGTCGCTAAAGCGGGCGCGGCCAAAAAAGGTGTGCCTTTATATCGTCATATTTCTGATTTAGCAGGGGTCACTACTATCATCTTACCCGTGCCACATTTCACCATTCTGACCGGAGGTGCTTTATCTTCCAATGGACTTCCTTTTCAAGAATACGAGATCATGCCGACAGGAGCGGCTTCCTTCGCAGAAGCTATGCGTATTGGCACCGAAATATATACTTATGTTAAAAAGACAATCACGTCTAAATATGGTATCGAGTTTACATACACTAGCGATTCTGGCGGTTTCTCAATCCCTTTACAGAGCCACAGGGACGCACTGCTGTTTCTGAGTGATACCATCAAGCAGTGTGGTTACTTCGGCAAGGCAGAGATAGCTATTAATGCAGCTGCGACAGACCTATATAAAGATGGCGCTTACGATTTGGAGTTCAAAAATCCTAATTCGAACCCACAAGAGTACATGTCATCGGATAAATTAGCCGAAATTTTCTTGGATAATATTAAGGAATTTCCCGTATGCTCGATTGAAGATCCGTTCGAAGCTGATGACTGGGCTGCATTCTCAACGATAGTGCCGCGCACGACGGTACAAATATTCGGCAACGATTTGACTCAGACCAATCTCAGGAGGGTGGGACTGGCTGTGGAGAAAAAAGCCGGCAACAGTGCGACACTGCGTTTGAACCAGTCTGCCACATTGTCGGAGGTATTAGAGTGTTTCAAGATGTTGAAATCGAACGGGTTCGGTGTTGTTGCGGCTGACAGATGGGGAGATACTGATGATTTGTTCTTGGCTGACTTGGTCGTCGGGCTGTCTGCAGGCCAATTGAAATGTGGTGCACCAGCTAGGGGTGAAAGAATCGGGAAGTACAATCAGGTCCTTAGAATAGAAGAAGAATTGGGTGCGTTATCGAAGTATGCCGGTAAAAATTTCCGCGGACAGCTGGGTTAATATGATGATACATAAATAAAAGTATTTTTTTTTTGCTATTTTAATTCATTACGGATTTAATTTACTTATTGTGCGTTAGGAGATAGGTAACCTTTCGAGTCTTGATTTTCAACTTTGTTTTCCGCGGGGAAACCTTCAAAATGTCCCCGGGAGCTGTGCGGCTCGACCGGGGTATGTGGGAGGGATTCTAACCCACTAAAACCCCCGCAACTTTCGCATCGGAACATGAGAGGGGCGACCTGGGCCCTCTGGTGGGATCTGAACCAGTACCCCTTGAGCTCGCCGCCGGGGAACGCATTGTAGTCCCCCGGATACCATCACGGTGTTCACGAGGACGGAGTTAGCATCCCCGCCGCCGTCCTCCTCGGAGTCGCTGCCATAGTCTATGGACGCCTAGGGCCCACACCCCAATCGTCCTGCAACTCCAAAGGTTGCCCATTATTTAGAGCCCCGGGCGCAGGGCTGAGGAGCGAGACGTTGGGCTGCCCCTTACCGGGGCCGGCGCCATCGTCGCCGAGCAGGATCAGTGCGATCGCGTTCCCGCTCGATGGCCTCCTTCTGGGATATGACAATCTCGCAGAAGGTGGCCATCGCTCCCCACGCCGCATCCCCGGACAGCATAGCCGACACTACACTGCCAAGGGAGAGATCCGATCCGATTCCGGCGACCAGGTCTCGACGCTCCAACGACCACGCGGGACAAGCCTCAAGCGTGTGTTGGGCGGAGTCAAACTGGCCGCAGTGGAAGCATATCGCCGTCGCTTCACGTCCGATATTATGCAGATAATCACTGACAACTGGACAGTGATTAGGTATCTGCGTTAGCTTATAAGTGAGTCGTCCACTCCGTCACTTCGTCCAGGCTTCGAGGTGCGGCAGGAATGCCTCAACGACGTGTTTGCGCGCTATGTGCTCCCGCTGGAGCCGCTCGCGCCACGTCATGAGTACGTTGTGTCGTTCCGTCGTTCTGCCGCTTTATTGATTCGAGCGCCACTGACTCGCCTCCGCCGCTCCGACGGACGGGCGATGCGGACCCGGTCATAGACCTTCGCATACAAGCCTGCTCCTGATTTTCATCTACTCTATAGGTAGGTATACCTACTTATAAATTTGAAAATATAGATATGACAATCTGTTACTGCAATCAATCAATAATATTACAAATATGACAATCGTGACTGTGCCGCCGCCGCCACCACGGCCGGTGTGGGACAAGCGGTCAAATTACCGGAAATGCTCATTACGTCCATTGTGACGTACTCTAAACTGTTATTAATGCACTTGCCGAGAGTTGGAGGGCCCCCTCGTTACCCCTGCACGATGTCATGGTAAACCAGGTATTTGAATATTTTAGACGACCTATCAATCGCGTAAGACGCATTTGAGTTCCTTACGGTCAGCCAGCATCATCATCCGAAAGACGTCCATTGCTGTACAAGGCCTCCCCCTTAGAAGGGAGGGGTTGCCATCATCCCTACGTTTGGTGGCAGACGTTTGGTTGCACGTTTGGTTACTTACGCTACAGTTAAGCAAAAGTGGTATTTATACCTAAGTAAACTTATTTAGCTTGATGCAAGCACCGAGTAAATTATAAATCTATGGAGTAAACAGATATAGGTACGCAAGGTAGGTATTATGTGATGCGGTTCTGGCGAACCTTGACAGTATCACTCAGAGTTCGTTACTGCAAGCTTGAGTCGTTCACCGTTATCACTTCACTGTATCCCGTTGAGATCATTCCGTTTACCTAGGTAACGCAGAAATGATTAAGTACTTAAGTCTTAGAATACTAAGACTTAAGTATGAATTTTTTACTTGTTGTCAGTTGACCCGCGCAGCTTCGCCTACGCTGTTTCCGACACTTCCATCAATTATCGTTATATGAAAATTCCTTTGGTAGTTTTTGAGTTTATCACGAACTGACAGGCATACGCGGTGGAGGACTTTATAGTATGTAGTGATTCAACCTATTAGTGACAAGACGAGCATTTGCCTGATGGCAAGCGATAAGCCTGCCTATAGATAGCTGCTCTGCACTATCGTTCGTCACCCGACACATTAGCTATTGTGGCCGGTAATCTCACCAGCTACAGTGATTTTACAAATTGCTGCTTGAAGGCACGGAATACTTGACACCGTGGTGGTAGTAAGTGTCCATTGCAAAAGGACCACCTATGTAGAAAAAATATATGTATTCGTAATTTAACAGGCCCGTACACTGAATCTAATAATCAGTTACATAAAATAAGTAGGTAACAACAAGTTTTTGCCACTGACGGCAGTCGACATGCCTACTAATTAACGTATGTTATACGGTGATTTATAATTGGGAATTTGAAGACTGTGTGTATTGAGGAGGTAGGTTTATATTTTTATTTATTATAAGTAGGTAAGTACCTAAATAAATGGGAAGTATTTAAATGGCAAAAATGGTCATATAGTAAAGTAAGTGCTTTTTTAATCAAACGGTATAATGTTATCAGTTTATCGTAAACAAAAAAAAAACAATGAATTTGTTATCAATATCGCGGTATAAAAAATGGACAAGGACAGGTCAGCCCTATCTGGGTGTTGTGTAGGGCTAAGGACCCATAACGGAGCGCACGTGCGCGCCCTCGGCCACGCTACCCCATGCGCTATCCACACCCGAGCCATTCACACATTCGCATACTTTATTTAGCCCCCGGGGTCTCTTTATGCTCCTATAAAAATAATTGTAGATAAATAAACCTCAAGTTTGTACGGTTAGGGGGCTTAAATGCGATTTCGCTAGGGTAATTAGAGTACAATTAATACCGACATACGCAATCCTTACTCCTTACTTCTTACTTAGTCTTGTCTTCGGAATATGCATAGTATATATCATATTCGGAATATGCATAGCATATCGATGAAATATGCAAATTTATTTGAATTTTGACGATTAAGTAATTCTCCTCACTATAACTAAATATTGGATGAAAAGTACAATTCTTTAGCTGTTAAGTAGATATGGTTCTCGTTCTCGAGATCCAATATGACTTATTAAGGGAACAAAAATTATATTATGTGGACGAGTTCCTAATTGCTTTTCTAATATTAGTCGAGTAGGAATCATTGTGTTTATATACTAACATGTAGTAGGTATTACTAACTATTTATATCGAAAACTAAAGGCATAGTGCCTTTAGGTTTCGATTTCGTTTATACTAGTTTTTTTTTGCCTAACTGCCTCAGAAGCCTATATGTTTTTCAATTTATAAGTATCGAAAACTAAAGGCAAACCTAGTACCTTTAGGTTTCGGTTTTTATATGTAATTACTAGTTTTTTTGCCCGACTGTCTCAGAAGGCTTTATGTTGTTAATAGTAATAGCATCAATGATATGACGATATGGGGACGATAGATGAAGTGTATCTATTTTTTCATTATGAATTCGTCTTGTAGAGGATTTTAATTTACATAATTGATGTATCTAGATATATACATAGTATTTTTCGGTGACTTGTTTACGCAGTCGCGGACGCAGGCTTAATTACCTACATGTTTTATAATTACAGGTAGCAACTTCCAGGCTCATTCTTTATCGTGGTCCAGACGAGGTGAACGACCCCCAGGGTCAACGCTCCATGCGAAGATTTGGGTGCCAGAGGACCCAAGGATATTTCCAAACAACACCAACGTTATAGATAAAGAAGAACTCAGATAAAACCTTTTAAATATACCTATATAATGTATGTATAGGTACATAATAGACACCTACTATTGATCTCAATGCAATTATTGTATTAAAATAATAATATCGCAATAACGTCAACTCTATGTAATGAGAAGTACAAAAAAAGAACAATCTAGTTGGATAATTTATATTACCTACAACTAACGTTAATATCTCGTAACATTGTTAGATCCAAATCATGGACTAATATTCATCCATGAACTAAATCAAATAGGATATACCCACTCTATATAAGTTATCATGTTACCAACATTTTATTAACGTTTACCAGCAAAGTACCTATCTAACAAAAAAATACTTATTTTATTCTATTCTAGTCACGCAACGTCCTTAATTATGTCATCTAATTACGTCTAAAGATGTTGTGGCCAAATGATGAGACCGCGCATAAAATTACTATAAAATAGTGTATTTACATACTTAAGTGTAAATATTTAATTTTATCTAATAAAAACGTATTCTAATATGACATACTAATTTTATTATTCTTCTTTTTTTTAACGCTAATTTTATTCAAATACATACATAAAATAAATATATGTATATATATATAAGTATAATGGCGCAGTGGGAAACTGCTTGCTTTGCAAACTGGAGGGCGCGGGTTCAACAACGGCGGGCGGGGTGCGACAACTTTGTGTAGTTGTTCCTTACTGGCTAGGACAATGTATGCCGAACACCTGATTGTCTGTAAAGTATGATAATCCATGCGTCGCGGACGGGCATGTAAAAAAAAAGTCGGTCCTGCGCCTGATCTCTATCCGGTCGTGTCGATTTTCCATCCCATCGGTTTGTTAGAGGTAAAAGGAAGAGAGAGTGCACTTGTGTCTCCGCAAGCATTTGTGGACTTGTGAAAGATTGGCCGCTGTGGTCGTATCAGCCAGGAGAGGACATTATTATTAGTATATATAGGTAGGTAAGTATATAAAGGATTTATGATGCGTATCAGTAAGTAGTCTGGTTGTCATAGTAGGTACCTACAGGCTCCGTATAGTGGGGATTAGAAGACCGTGTATGGAATATCCCCAGGCGTCCAGCCTTCAAATAGGTCGTGGTCACAGCCACCCGAAAGTCGTCGTATGCACTTGTGATGTTGTTGAACTTCTAGGTGTCTAGTACGTGTTCCGATAGTTTACGAGCTGGATCAAACTGACAGTTTTTGCCCGTAGGTACATTTTACTAGTTCTTGATAGTTACCGCTAGGGTCGCTTGTGTGAAATGTATCTATGTGGAAAACAGACAGTTTGATCGAGCTCGTAAACTATCGGAACTCGTACTAGACCCCCTGATGTTTATAAAATACTAGATGACCCGCGTAGCTCCGCTCGCGCTCTGTTTTTGTTGGGCTCATGCAGAGCACTTTGCTGAAGATCATGACATGATCAAATGCATAGTTTACGATTCTATAAAGGACATACCGACAAACATTCATTTTTAACCGACTTCAAAAAAGGAGGAGGTTCTCAATTCGTCTGTATATATTTTTTTTTTCTATGTATGTTCGCGCATAACTCTGGCAATTATGAACCGATTTGAAAAAATCTTTCTTCCATCCATTCTTTAATCCGTTAATTGGGTCCCATAAAAAAATATTGCTTAGTAATAAGTAGTTCCTGAAAAAACAAGAATGGTGACTGCGCACTGAGAGCTGCATGAAAGCCTATATAGATGACTTTATGGTGCTTTTTAAGGACAAAAATGGTCATAACTCTGGTAAATATTTACCAATTTCAATGATTCTTTTTTTATTCGAAAGAAGAAGCCACTGTAATGAACCTGTATGAATTTTATCAAAACCGGATAAGAACTTCCTGGAGGACCATGAATGATATGGAGGAATTTATCTGGTAAAACCCATAAAACTGATGTTCTCCTTTACATTTCTCTGATAAATATGAACCGATTTCGATGATTCTTTTTTTATTCGAGAGAGTAAACTACTATGATGATTCCATGCAAATTTCATTACGATCGGATAAATTGTTTCTGAGTTTCTGAAGAAACATGAATTATGTAAAAGTATGTAGACGAATGTGAAATCATAATGATGTCATAACCTACTTACCTAGATCATTTTACCGTCTTCGATGGTTCAATCTTTATGTATGAAAATATCACTAAAAAGTATAAAATAAAATATTTAAAAAAAAAATTGAACCGACTTCAATAACACTAAAAAGTATAAAATAATTTAAATATTATTGAAGTTGGTGCCAAATATACACAGCAGGACGCTAACACCAACTTCTTTAATATTTAAATTATTTTATACTTTTTAGTGTTATTGAAGTCGGTTCAAATTTTTTTTTAAACATTTTATTATATATAAAGTATAGAAGGTATAGATATGACGCTGGGAACAAGATTACTATTGTAGGTAATAAGTTTCACGTAGGCAAAGCTGTGGACATATCGATTTCAATAGACCGTGAGTTTGTGATGTCAATAAGTCTAATAAGGTTGTGGGCATGCCCATCGTGCCCAGACACAACACAACGGTGGATCCGCGCTTGGATTTCCCAGAATATTGATTACCTACATTGGATTTACTTAAAGAAAATTAGAAGGTCGAATCGATAAAAAGAGCAAAAATTATTTATTTAGGTCATCATCATCATTATCAGCCGGAAGACGTCCACTGCTGAACAAAGGCCTCCCCCTTAGACCGCCACAATAAACGAGAATTTGCTATTTGCATCCACCATTTATTTAGGTGTAATAACTAAATAAATAATTATTGCTCTTTTCATATTCAGTAGGTAGTAAGTACAAATTATCTATGTCGCAGAGACGCATTTCAAAATAGGTAGGTAGGTACTTGCTACTCGGTTGTGTAAGCGCGTATTAAACAGGTGGATTCATTCCCAAGGGGTAACACGGTCGTAAATAAGTACCTATGAGTAGGTACAAATGTAGCCACAGTACATTCTATGTAGACTGTGATAGAACATCGTAGACTACTATTACTTGGTGATGGTTCTATGTAAGTACCTACCTACTGAAGTATCGTTTTATGATATAATGTTGTACCTACTTACTAAAGTACATAAATGCACTTTAGCCACGTTTTTATGCTTCACGTTCTGTCTTTGGCGTGACTACCTACATATAATTATAGTCTAGAGCCTATAACGTAATGAGCGAAATTAGAAACGCCTAAACCAAAATCTTTGGACTCATTGAAAATGCCATATTATTGCCAATATCCGTCTCTTTATTATTAGGTAGGTACTTACTAATATAAGCCAATGATATGGATCAGAAACGATTATTAAAATCTATACTGAATATATACCGCTTAGACTAAATTTCCATGTCTACCTTATAATGGAGATTAGCCTATACTTACAGCCAGTCTTATACTCATGTACTATAGGTACTTTATCTGTCGCTATTTATGAATCATCATTAGACGAAAGACGTCCACTGCCGAACAAAGGCCTTCAACTTAGAATGGTTGCCATAGTCCCCACACTTGGCAATCGTCTTGGGATCGCAGTACAAGTGGTAATCCAATAGAAAGACGCTGGCCGTCTCATTTCCCTTAGTCGCCACTTAGGTACGTACCTACGACACCCAACGGGAGGAGATAGGTGGATGCTATACTTACCTGGATACCCCACGGTATATATTGTATTTCTGATTAGATACCTATAATATCACAATATTGCCACTGTTCAGTTAGGTGAGTCCTCCAACTTAAAACAACTGATGATGACTGGGTAACTCACCCAGGTGTCAGGTGGCACTGGTGGGTGGGTTAAATAATAATTCTAATTATTCCGTCAGTTAGATTATCAAAAAATATTGGGCAAGTATTTTTTTAACAAATCAATAGAAATTGCAAAATAAAATTATAGAGCGTCTAAGTTCTGGGGGGTTAGTGACGTCACGACTCAGTAAAACTTGTATAAGGCGTGACGTCACGCGGAATTTCAACGCACTAAGTATATATCTTTGTCATTTTTATTTTAATGGACAAAATAATAAATACGTGTCCAATATTTTTTGATACTTAATTTAATTGACAGATTAAGGTTGTCTGCGGCTACGCTGCTTCTTTCGGTTCGTGGTAGCCATTCGAGAACCTTTCTCGTCCTTTGGTTAACGGTTCTTCGAGCAATGTGGCCTGCCCATTGCTACTTCAACTTGCAAATCTTGAAGGCTGTCCGTGACTACGCGTAGGTACTAGTCAGCGCGAGAAAATCCGGAGTAGGTACTTATAATACCATAGCTAGAAACTCCGAGCGTTGCTAAAACACCAGCAGTGAAGGACCACGTCTCAGTAGTGTAGTATTTTAGACGAGCAGATATCACGTAATTTTCCGAACGCTGCTCATTCGAGTTGTATTCGATTCTTTGTTGAAGTAGGTTGTAAGACAATATTATTGTATCGTTCTACTATGGGATTCTAGGTATGTTCGGCAGTGGAAGGTCTTCCCGCTGGTGGGATATTGAAGGCTGAAACATTTTTTTATTCAGATCTGCGATTAGAATGGATTAGACAAATGCATAGGTAACTACCTAAGTCATAGGGCTTTGCTAAATCTTTACTAATTTTCAGAATTTCAACCAGCGAAATCAATGGCTTACCTACCTACATAAAATAATATTTCATGGCGTTAAAAAGGTACATTCGTGGTTATCTGTGCGGCTGAAAATTGAGGCTTTGGGCGGCTCTCGATCAATATGTACCGTAGCAGTGGATTGGCGGCAGATGACGATTCCCATGCCACCCCTCTCATAGCTAGCTTAAACAACGCACACTTCGTACTGCTTACTCACGTCGTGTCGTCGTAATCTTCAAATTTGTAGTACCAAAAGTGTCGATCAGTACGTATAATTACTTATACCATCAAGTGATAAATTCTTTACAAGTGGAATATCGCAGCAATCGTACCTATTTGACCACTTCGATTTGAGGTGAACCTGATCTAAGTAGGGGAGACTGGGTATTGTTGTGACATTTTTCATTAGATTTATTTTTTTATAATAAATAGGTTTGAGCTTGACCACAATCTCACATGATGGTAAGTGAAGATGTGGTCTAGGATGGACCCCGCTTACCCATAAGATGCCTGTTCACTCTAGACTTGAATACACCCAAGTTATATTTATCAGGGAAAACGTCGTCCAGGAGGGTATTCAACAGCTTGGCCGTGCGCATGAGAAAAGAAGAAGCGAAACGCTAAATGCGGCAAGTTGGAGTGTCAACGACAAAGCGGTGGAGACCCTGCCAACGCCTGGTAGTCCGGTAAAAGAAAGGGGATGGTGGTACAAGGTCAAAAAGCGCTTGAGCGCATTCACCGTGGAACAATCGGTAAAAAACCGATAAACATTGCAACTAGGCGACGATGATCCAATTGTTGCAGTTTTTCATTTGTTTTGTCGTTATCGTCAATTATCCTGCGAGCGCGTCTGTCTAGCGAATCCAAGGAGTCAAGTTGATATTTGGCAGAGCCATCCCACAGGTGAGAACAGTACTCCATGCAGGGTCGAACCTGAGCTTTGTAAAGAATCAAAAGCTGTTCCTTTGTGAAATACCGCCTCACCTTATTCAAGATACCAAGTTTTTTAGCAGATATTTTGGCTTTTGACTCAATGGATCGTCCGAAATTAAGGTCGGAGGATAAATTGAGACCTAACAAATCTAGATGGTTGGATGTCGGTATAAATACACCACAAAACACAGGATCAAGCAGAAAAGGATGTTTCTTGGCAGAAATGAGACAGGCCTGTGTTTTAGAGGCATTGAATTCAACCCTATTTGCGATTCCCTATTCGTATACAGACTGCAGCGTTGAATTCAACCGTTCCACCATACTCTCTCTGAGAGACTCGATTGTGGCCTTACTATCCCGTGGATCGGACACGTATCTCTCTGTTACTGTGCTGTCATCTGCATACCCGTAGATACCGGGTCCGAGCATGTCATTTATATGCAGCAAGAAAAGTGTAGCAGAGAGAACAGACCCCTGAGGAACTCCGGCATTGATGGCCTTAAGTTCAGATGAGCAGCCATCTATGACCACTCGAATTGAACGCTCACTCAGAAAATCGGAGATCCACGCGCACAGACTAGCAGGTAACCCATATGAAGGAAGCTTGCTAAGCAGACTTTCATGCCAAACCCTGTCGAAAGCCTTCGAGATATCCAGTGATACTGCTAATGCTTCACCATGCTTTTCGATGGCTTCGCCCCAAAAGTGAGTGGCAAATACTAGGAGATCCCCTGTAGATCGACCTCGACGAAAGCCGAATTGACGATCACACAGGAGATCATTACTTTCTAGGTAGCCGAGAAGTTGGGCATTTATACACGTTCCATAATCTTACAGATTACGGAAGTGATTGCGATAGGTCTGTAGTTCGACGGGTCAGCACGACTACCTACCCTTCTTGGGTATAGGTTGGATGTTAGCAAGCTTCCAGGACAGATCGCCCATAACTTTGTTATTATTATACTTACCTGGAAGAAATGTGTTTTTTACAGTTAAATGTACATTTGTCTACGTATAAATACTGCAATTTTACAAAAAAAAAATGTCATAATCGACCCCACCCCAGGGACGGTTGTGCCAGTGCTTGGGGTCGGAAGTGACAGGTTCAAAAATACTCAAAATTAGTCTATAATCACTTTTGTTGCAGGTGATATGTATTAGAATGTATTAAAATATACTTCTGGAAAAAATACATAACATTTATTAGGTATAGTGGATCATTCTTTCGAATAAAAAAATAACAATTTAAATTGTTAGAGATTTGCCAGTTAATACTATTTTTAAAAGTTAAAAGCTTTTATTTAACTTGCAATGTATGTACTTATGTATACCGCGATTTGTTCGGGTGGAATCTTGCAACTCAATTTTCACCCACTTCTACACGTTCAAATCGTTTGAAATTTTGCACATATGTCAAGGACCCGTGACAATACAATAATATAGTATCATCGAGCTGATCTGATGATGGAGCTCGAAGGCAGATAAGAGAACCTTTGGATGGCTACTAGTAAACACATCGATTTTAGGCTCGTTTAATTTGTTTTAAAGAGTTCTATTCACATTGCCTAATAATTAGAGGACCTGATGATGGAATTGGAAGGTAGGTGACAGGACTCTGGAATGGCTACTAGTAAACACATCGAGTTTAGGCTACTTTCATTCGTCTTAAAGAGTTCTATTCACTTTGCCTAATAACGAGGACCTGATGATGGAATTGGAAGGTAGGTGACGGGACCTTGGAATGGTTACTAGTAAACACATCGAGTTTAGGCTATTAATCGCATCCATGTTTATGGCAAGTGAAACATCCTGATTATCTATCACGCTGTTCATCGTGCATTTCTTTTTTCTTTGTGGAGAAATGCAACAATGAATGCTCTGTGGGATTGTTTAAAATAAACTTTCTTTAACCGTATTTAAGTTAGCGCCAGGACCCGGCGCTAACATAAATACGGTTAAAGAAAATATCCTTTCATTCCAAATGGACGTATCGTCAGTGGCTACCTTAAGGCTCGCGAGATCATCGCGATCAGAACATCGCGCCCCGCAGTTAATTATAGAAGTACCTACTTAAGTACATTCAGCAGCTTATTTCACGTAGTCATACTTTACAGTCCAGCCGCCGAGAGAATGCGTTCCTGACGTCTGTCAGTTGGTCAGACTATGGGAAATAATTAACACTGTTAATACCTGATCTAAGAAAAAAGTAACATAAGTTTCAAGAATTGTTTATTTGGATTCTAATTTGTGAATGTAACAAAGAAATTAAAAATACGATAATTATTATCTTCAGCAATATTGATTACTATATCAGGAAAAATATTTGTGACTGGCAAACAAACTTTAATCTGATTCCGATTCGCTTGAGGAGGTGCCGTCTTCGTCCTCATCTTCGCCTACATGTATTATATTATCAAAGATAGTAATCCATTCTGATACCAGAAATATAAAATAACTACTATATATTTACGCTACTTACCTGTGCGCGTTCGTTTCGTGCGGAGGTTTAATATAACTAACTTTATTATTACATTCTATCATAATTAAAAATAAGAAAAAGTATTCTAGTAGTTTATGCACCAAGGGGATAAAGTAGTGTCTTATGTCGCGGGCGTTTAATTGAATCGCGAGCATAACGAAGGATTCTAGCAACTCCTGAGCGCAGCGAGGGAGTATAGAGTTAACTCCCGAGCGTAGCGAGGGAGTTAATACTAGAATCCTGAGTACAGCGAGGGATTTAAGCTCGCCCAAGACAAAGGCACCTTTATCCCCGAGGTGAATACACTACTTTTCACACCTACTGCGAGGTAATAAAACACAAATATTGCTAGAATTAAAATAATGACAATATTTTGGGACCATCCACACATGGTAATCTGATCCCAAACTAGGCAGAGCCTGTACTATGGAAACCAGATAACTAATATTAATTAATAGTGAAATAACATCCAGACACTTGCTGGGAATCGAACCCACAACCTATTGGGTAGCGGCCAGGGTGTCTAACCACTAGACCAACGAGACCGTCAATAATATCAACATAGTGATTTGCCGCGTTAACATCTAAATATTTTATTTTCTTTTCTAGAACACTGGGTTGTGCTCGTCGCGCTCGGTTCGATTTTCAAATGTTTTGTTTTTCGTGCAGTTCTCTGCTTAGAGTAGTAATATATATCTGTGGTAAAAGTGTTGAGGAATTTTCGTTTGACGTTCGAAATTCAAACACATTATTACCCAAGGGAGTTTAGTACAACATTATTACCCGGCTAGACTATAGGGCAATAATGAGGCACTTTATGTCATCTTTATATGACATATAATGTGACATTATCGAGCAGGTGGTGTGAAATACATATTTACAGCATAACTACAAATAACGTTACAATTGCCCGATATTTTTGGCGCTGCACTTCATAAACACACAGTTGGTGTATCCTTGTAAAGCGTAGTATGGATTTAACCTACACATAACAATATAAAGTTTTCTTATTTTTTTAACATGAAATTTAGCGCAAACCCATAAAATTTATTTTTAGTTGACATAATAATTTATTTTCTTATGATATTTGTTCATTAGCAGGGCAAATAAACAATAACATTTTATTATTGTAAATGCAACGCCACGTCAGTTACATCGTCCGTTTCATCATGACCTGTCAGGAACGCGTTCTCTCGGCGGCCGGGGTATAGTTCTCATACGTATGACGGCAAAGATACAGCGTATCAGTCTATAGAGAGGATTTCACTTAACATACGTATTCGATGGATGACAACAGTTTACGGTGGTGCAGTCGGAAAACTTAGGATATTCATTAATACAAATTAAAAAACATATCGATCATAATTTTCTTTTAATGTGTGTTCTATGATGCTAGAAAAACTTTATAAACGTATCTACATAACTGGTGTTGGCTTATTTCAACTAAACTTCCTAATACAAACATGATTATTATGGACTTCATAATCAAATACATAATCGGTATAATTGGGGGATAAAACTGCATAATACCTATGTTCAAAATACTTTTACCATCATACAGAAATCTAATGTCAAAATGATATACATAAAGATTATCGAATGCGGAGCGGTGTCGTCAAATTGAATCAACATTATTTTTGAATATAATTAATAATGTTAGTTTCCGTTTTAACTACACTTGTTGTTCGAGGCTTGGTTATTCATATGTATACGAATATTCTCAGCGCCAAACAATAAATTACATTTTAAATGCAATTATGTAGTTAAAGATCAAAACATTGCTTTCGTAATCCAAATATTCATTTCAAAATTATGATTAAAAAAAATTGCAAATGTGCAACATGCTCAAATTAGACGATAAGTAACAGCTCCTTTTTTTGTGAACAATATAAAAAATAATCAAAGACTAGTACCTATCTACACATTTTAACAAGAAAGAGCGGCTGAGTTTAGCTATTACCATACAAATGGTGGTATTCTGTAATTATTAGCTTAAAGATATTAATGTGGTCAAACTACTGTTTTACCATCGTAGTTTATTTAATCAATCAAGGCAGCTTAACAGTAAATAACAATTATTGCTTTTATTAAAGTACGAACCAGCCTTACCACAATATAATCGTAGGTACTTACCATACCAAAAATAACTGCAATGTAATGACTTGCAACCAATATAAGGGTCACAAGTCGATTTAAGCATATTATATTTAGACGAATTTCAATACAAAATTTTCACAACTAATTTAGCCAAAGTTAAACAAGATGAACAAAATAAATGTCTGCTGAAAATAGCCTATTGAGACCTATCTATTGAGACTGTATTCATTACAACAAATAGTTTTTATAACTACATATTAACTGATATCCACTTATTACTTAAAAAAATCGCAATGATGCCAGTAGCCACCACAATGGTGATATCGTTCGAAGCTACGATATTGTGTTTGTAATGGTGATTAACCACCAAATTGTTGCAACATATTATAAAATTGCGTGCGTACAAAGCGTGTATTTCGCCTATATTACACTAGAAATGTATCAGTTTATGTACCTACATCATAATGGCATCGCACAACGCAATAATAATAAATACTTTGGTATCCAGCGGATTTAATATTACCAGCCGCAGGGCACACCTTTTATCACTTTTAAAACATCTGATGTTTATGCCTAGAGTTTACCTAAATACGCCTCTATACCTTAGTTCTAATTATTCATTTATCACCGTAATAATACAATTGTACTTTGACAGACCTATCATGTTATATTGGTGTTCGTTATCGACTATCGTTACACTAAGTTACAAGGACAGTTTGAAAAACTTTATACTGATTGAACTTTGATGAAACGCGCTGAACAAATTTAAAGCCATACTGAATTGATGCAGAGCATTTAAAATCTAACAGCCGCACTTACAAACATCAATTAGAATTAATTATCATTTATCCAGTTCTTGAAATAGGATTGATTCGACGCTCGCAGAAAAGTAGTAGATACCAATAAGTACTCTGGTGAGGAGAGATAACCTCGTACACAACAATGGAATATAAACATACGATGCTACGCGAGGTTAAATAATTAGGTTTAAAAGTAGCTTAGTTAGAATTAATGATAACTGACATATGTGAGTGCGGCAGTAAGTGTGCCTTCAAATATGACACACACATACACACAAATAAAATAGGTCACAATTATTTTAGCGTCATTACACATATTATTTCTATGGTCACAAGGAATAAGAAATCGCGTGCTTATTTTTTTAGACAATTAAATTGTATAACAGAATAGCAAAATAAAACCCTGGATCACCAAATGTGACTAATTTGAAGGCACTCTTACTCGAAATATTATAATTATTAATAATAACTATACATAATTATATGCTATTTATTCTGTTTTTCTTCGTCCTTCTACACTCTTCACAGCCGAAAGTAACAAGGGTTTATAAACAAACGCCCATGGCAAGAATAATAAAAACCCTGAGAAATACAAACTAGAATATATCCTCCACCACTTCACATAGCTTTTGACATCGAACGGCGCCAAACTCCACCCCATGAAGACTATAGTGTACGATTTGAGTATTATGTAAAGGAAATATCTCATAATAGTGTTAGACCATACCTTATGGTATATTTGGGTTTTGGTGAGTATAGGTTCCAGTTCTTTTTCCATAAACATAATTATGAATTCGTTGAAGAAGGTCATGTAGTAGCCGGAGCGAGTGCCGTGCCATAGGGCCAGGAACATGAGGGTGACCAGTTGGCTGAGGTTCCGGTTGCCGAGGAACTTGAGCCGCTTGTACACGTACTCTGCGGCGAAGTGGTTGGTGTTGCAGTTGAAGCTGTCGATATAGTGTTGGAACTTGGTGGCGCCCTCGAACCGCAGCAACTTGATGTTATTGCACGCGTCCCATTTGGACACCAACCGGTTGTCGCTAGACTTAGTCGTGCCGTTGTACGACAGGCCGAATCTGATACAGGCGGCTAGAAATAAATGGACAGTAAGTAACATTACCCGTGGGGTGCCGGATTAGAATTGCATCGAGAGATGGGGATCTCTCGCTGGGTGTCGTAAGAGGCGACTAAGCGAGAACGGGAAAACGGGCAGCAGCATCTTTCTTTTGGATTTATCTTACTGCGATTATGGCAACCCTTCCCTTCTAAAGGGGAGGCCTTTGTTCAGCAGTGGATGTGTTTTGGCTGCTAATGATGATGATGAAGTAACATTACATTACATTGGCAGCGACTCCGAAGAGGGCGGCGGCGGGGTTGCGACCCCCGTTAGCACCGTGACATGTTCCCGGGGGGTTATGGCAAAGCACAGAGAGGTGCCTGGTGCAGATCCCACCGGAGAACCCAAGTCCCCCCTCTCATGTACCGATGCGATAGCCGCGGGGGTTTTAGTGAGTAAGAATTCCATATACCCCGGTTGACCCCCACAGGCACCTAGGGACACATAAGCATTTGTCATTGTCATAGTCAGGTGCTATGATTTGTACCTATACTTAAACCATGTAGTCAGATGAATTGACAAATCGAAGCCACAATACATTATTCATACGTACCTACCGCACGATGTTACCAAATATTGAAATGTGTGTACGTACCTAAAATACTGTGAAATCGTTTACATTACTAATCGGGAAATAAGTAGAGCCATTGTATTCATTAAATCCAGGTAGGTAAGTATACTGTGTTGTCGTAAGAATTAAATAAACTGAAGCAAAACAAGAAATAAATCTACTGTGTGGTGGAAAAATAAACTTTTGGAATGTGAAGACACGAACCATTTTTTTAGGTAATTTAGTGATCACACGCCCGCTGACAACACACGATATTAATTAGTAATTAAGTCCTCATTAAGTCCACTAGCCTCGGCTGGTAGGCGTCAAAATACCAACCAACCAACCATGACAGATTAGTGTATGATGTCACAATGACGTACTTAGACTTAGAAAATGGTACTAAATATTAATACTATAATAATTAATACCCATACCTTGGTACTAAATATTATAATAATATTCTGGGACAATCCACACACGTTCATCTGATCCCAAACAAGGCAGAGCCTGTACTATGATAACCAGACAACTGATAGGTACTACAACTGATAGGACTTATAATACTTACTTTTTTTGTAAATAACTACTTATATAGATAAAACACCCAGACACTTGGTGGGAATTGAACCCACGACCTGTTGGGTAGCAACCCGTATAAAGACTAAAGACATCCGTCAAACCACTAGACCAATAGGCCCGTCATTTGTAGAAATGTAGTCCCGTCAAATGTTACAAGTTTAATAACACTGCACACTGATTTAGCAAGACTTGCAAGTCATACTAGGCTGCAGGAAAAACGGACATTACGCACAAAGACAAAGCTCAAGTCAATCCCTGCATTAAAAATACATAGTACAAATCGTAACGTTACCTTCCGTGAGAAGCCAGCAGGATATATATTTGTAGAGTGCGAAATGGGCCCATAGACCGCAGTAGAAGTGTCTGTAGAATATCGATGTGTCCCAGAACTCGTCCGATAGAATGTATTTCATGCTGAACACGCTTACTAAACAAAAAATGTTTTATTTGTTCATTAGTTGATACATATTCATGGCTTCGTGTACCATGAAGTTTATTAGAAACACTGATCTCAAATCTAACTATGAACTAGGAAATTATTCAATGTCCTTTTAAGTTTTAATTTTCTTTTAGTAACTTTACTAAAAGTAAATTGACGGACTGCACGCACGCTACTTGTTAGTGCTGGCTGCACTAGTATACCAAATCTCAAAGTATGATCCCAGTGTAAATAAAACAACACTACTTAGTAGGTACAGTTGAGTAGGGTAGACTGGGTACGGTTGAAACAATTTCACTTATATCGTCCATAGTTTTGCTTTTTATATTCCGAGTGATGATGAAGATATGTTAAATAAAAGAGCATGTTTCGATCTACTAATGGGCAATGTGATCTTAGTTCCAGGTGTGTTATTTTTAACAGTCGATCAAATAGAAAAAAAAACCGATTTGTTTCAAACGTCCCCATCCCAGGGGCGGTTGAAACAGTGATTGGGGTCAATTAAAACACATGCGAATAACACAAAATATAATATTATAACATGTTTTATTCACTGTTTAAGGATCTCTTTGACAATAATAATCAGTCTTCATTGTTTTAAATACTTCAAACAATACTTTTAATCAGCCTTTAAAGTTTTTAGAGCACGCTAGCTAGAATCTACGTAAATTACCAGTCATCTGTAACTATAGATTACATAACAGAGTCTTATAATTTACGTAAATTTACAAAAAATAAAACGAAAATCAGCTATTTGTTTTTTTAATATAACAAACTAAAAAAAAGATAATTAAAGATAAGAAGACAATTCTCTTTCTTCTTTGTCTTTCATTAATAAATCAATCATTAAGTTAAATATAACGATTAATCTGACTCGCAGTTTTGGCAAACATGGTTAAAACCACCTTCTGTACATTCCTCGTGAGCCCACAGTTTACAAATAGTGCATTGTAGCCACTTTTCTCCGGACCTGCTCGCTGAATGCCTGGTGCCATACAAACAAGACAGAAGCACTCCTCTTCTTCTGATGACGTACAACAGGATGTCCTATTGTACGTCGTTTTTCTTTTTTCCTTTCATGGTGTTTCTTTTACTTTTTTCTATATCCAATTGCTTCTTCTTTCCTTCATTCAGTTACTTCATAACTTGCTTAACTCAATAAAAACGATGTTTCAACCGTACCCAAAAAAAATGTTTCAACCGTCCCCAACTCCTGCTTTAGGTAAAAAGCAGTTATAGTAATTGTAAAAGCAATTAAACTTAAAAACTAGTCACAGTACCATATTGTACAAGCTTTATTTCAAACATATACGCACACTCAATACTCTCACTTTAATAGAAACCACAATAATTGGAAAACTCTGCGAGCAAAAATACTTACTTTTGGTTAAAAAAAACACAATAGGGTCACTTAAAAACGTTTAAAGCGCATGGAGAGCAATGTAACACTGTTGTTCGTGTTCGGACCGGTCATCCGCTGTATTCTCCCCTTGGACCCCTCATCGGTGCGCAAAGGGTTTGCGAGATATTCGTGTTGTTTCAACCGTCCTTTGTTTCAACCGTACCCAGTCTACCCTACAATACGAAATAAAGGGTGTTATCACACCCACAAACAGCCGTTCTTTCTAATGGTTCACCTGTATTACTTACACCATGGTCATTACTTTGCGATTTGGCAGTACTTAGATTTGCTTGTGTGTCCATTCATCAGGGGTATAGTAACTCGCAAACAAATAGACATTTAAATGCAGTTTTGTTTTTAGGTGGTTTACTTGCGATAGTTCTAGTTATGATAAATGGAAATGTTTTCAAATGTTTCAGCATATCGAACACGACGCTTTGCACTTTTAATTCAATGACTGCAAAAGTATTATTAAGGTCGATGTGTATAAACATATTCTTTAAAAATAGGCTGTATCTTGAAAGAAAATTGATAATTCAATTGTTGTGTCTATAAATGCCGATACATCTAATTCAGAGTATATGATATAAAAATGAAATATACATACCACCAACTTGATAAGCAATCAGGTAAATAATCCCCTGAACCAGCCTCTTCATAGCTTGGCTTTCGTAAACACTGGTTTCCGTATCCAAAGGGAATTTATTGGAAATAAAATCTTTGTATCGTCTGAACGAAAATATTGGTCCAACTAGGAAACAGGCAGGGAAATATACAAAACCCATCAACTCGACGAAGGTCGGTGGACTCTCGAGTGCAGTGATCTTGTTGTTCGCAGACAATTCCTCGCCTTTCCGTTTCTTTTGGCCATCCCAGAGGTCAAAAGACAAAGCGATCAATTTCAGTGTCAACACGCAGTGGGGCATAGTCCATGTTATGTCGTAATCCTCAGACTCAGTCACAACATATCCAGCAATCAGGTACGCCATATTGAAAGCGAAAGTAACGATCGCATTAATTTTCCCAGGTCCTAGTACCCAGGTCGTTAAATAAATTACTATAGCGGGAATAGCGTTGTGGTACATAGACATGCCAAAGTTATAGTATGCAATGTCCATCCCCGTGAGTACAAAGTAAATGTTTCTATACTTGTCATTTTCTTTTATGTATTTATGATATATAATAGCTAGTGGATAGCCAAGGAGAATTGATATTAGGAGCTTTAATGCGGTCTCGGTTGTTCCAATGTGACTTGCAATAAAACCCAATGGACTTAGATTGACAAACGCCAGCAAAGAGAGAATGATGCCGAACATTTTTCAGTTATCTGCAAACAAATGAATTGTAGTTTCAGTAAAGAATATAATTCACATCTAACCTTACCTAAATAGTATAAAATGAAGGCGCTATCTATCTATACCCTGTTTTTCTATACATTTGGAACAATAAATGTATGAACATTGGAGTAATGGCCGACTGGTGGCCAGCCAAAGACATTTGGTAAGCTTTTTATATGGTCTATTTATTCGGGTGTTTTCTCGTGGACCCACTATTTTCTCCCACCAGTGGGTCCACGAGGAAGAACTATTTCTCGTGGACCCACTGCACTCTATGGTTATTAAATGTTCCTCCTGTATAATATAGATGTATATCACCTTTTTGCATTGTCAAAGTTTATCGATCGTATAGTGAAGTGGCAAGTGGTAGTCAAAATACAAATACGTTAACTCATCGATATAATATTTAGGTATATAAAAATATATTAGTTGGCATTCAAGTTGTGGTTGTCATATAAGTAGCAGCAACCGAAAAACGTTCACCTCCCCAGCCTTTTGTTCCCTTAGAAGGGAGGGGTTGCCATAATCCCCACGCTTGGACCGCAGCAGGTGTAATCCAATAGAAAAAAACTGCTGCCGTCTTATTGTCATCAGGTAAAGTTTATATTAACTGTTCATGGCAGACGATATTTTATACAAAAACCAAATGGTGGGGCTGTCCGTTTATTCCAAGTAGTCCGATTATTAGTTCGATCATCGGACAGTTTGGAAAAAAAAATCCGATCTGTCCGACTGGCTTTTCCAGGTAGACCGACTGAATGAGTTCCAGACAGAATTTCTTATCCTATGCTGTGACTAAATTTTTATCAAAAGAACTAGGATAACAGAGGGCACAAGGAGGCTTGTGTGACACATCTAGTGTTATCAAACTGTAACTGCTTAGCTTCAATATTTATACCAGAAGTACCAGGGTAACATAGGACATAAGGTGGTGACATAATAATTTTCCGTACTACGGACTGTCCCTTAAATTGTTACATCATTGCTGTTAGGCTACTTAACTGTGCACCTCGCTGAAACACGGGTTGTAGAATATTGACAATATTATGGAAGGTGTGGCTAGGCTAGGCTATTGTGGCTAGCCTTACATTTCGATTTCAAGATGCCTCTTGTGTATTATGCATTCCTAGTACTTTTGGTGAAATCCAAACCGCATTTATTCTGAATGACAAGAAGTTATTTTAGGTACAGTCCAATTTTATTTTTATTACATAGTATATAATATTTCGGTTTTGACTCAGAGGGTTCAAGTAGTCTATATCTTTTGCCGCCCTGGTGTATTATTGCTGGTGTAAGATTTTATAATCTCAGCAAATAAATATTAGTTTCATTTAAATAATTTAAAATTTATATAATTAATTTAATTTATATAATTTAAAATTTTCATTTTATTAACCATATGATAATTTCATACTAATCCCAACCCTAGCTATAACTATTTACAGGTTGTTAATAGATAACAGTGGGTCCACGAGAAATAGTTCTCCCTCGTGGACCCACTGGTGGGACAAAATAGTGGGTCCACGAGAAAACACCGATTTATTCACTTACACTAAACAACACATTGGTATTATAGTGGCTTTAACTATCATTTTGAAAACTATAAATAAATAGACTGGCCATAAAATTTTCTAGTGAAACAATTACAGTTAGTAATGGATAAATTAACAGCCGTTTTTTTGTCCTACTGTTGGGTACGGGCCTCCCGTCAAGATGAAGGGGCTGAGGTCATAGTCACCAGATTGGCAGCGGATTTGCGGACGTCACACGTCATTCGAAAGCTAGTCAGGCTTTCTCAGACATGCAGGTTTACTCACAATATTTTCCTTCACCAAAAGCTAGTAACAATCGCACATGACTAATTAAAGAAATCAGATGTGCAAGCCAGGGTTCGAACCTTGTTTTCCAAGGCAAGTGCTAGCCCATTGAGCTGTCACTGCTTAAATATTAAAATACAATTTTATTAATAAAATTCCAAAATAATAACCTGTTATTATTTTTTTATGAAACAATAAGTTCATTATCCTGATAATGAACTTATTGTTTTAATAAAAAAATATCAAACAGATAGATAATACTTTATCATTCCACCATTATAAAACACACAAGATAAAAAACAGTAAAGTTTCATGTAACAATGGGCAGCCTTCTTACTAAAAGTGAAATAATTGATTATAGGGACCTGTCACCCATTTAACAAATGGATGACAATATAGGTTAACTCCTTGTAAAATAATAAACTATGGAGTTGCTACTTAGAATCTCAAACCAGAAAACATTTTATGGTAGTGAAAACCATTATCATACATAATGGAAATGATACAGTGTCTATAATTATAATGTCCAGCTGATTGATACAGCAACAACAGTCAATCATAGAGCCAACAGCTAACTATTAACTATGCAGTAGATAGATTAGTGTACAAAGACAAAATATATTTATTATGTATAGGCCCCACGGAGGACACCATTTACACAAAAGTATTTTTTTACAACCTACCAGATTGTAACACGGCTGCTACTGAAATCAAGCAAGAAACTCAGCAGGCCTTGTCCTTTTTTATGGTGATATCTTTTTTAACATCTGTTTAAACAAAGTTACTTATAAGACTTAAATTTCTAAGCTTGCATGAGTTGGGCAGTGCAAGTGTTTGCTATTGCTGCTGGCAAGCTTACATGAGCTCAGAATCAACAATGATTATGGTGGTGTCACAAGACTACAGCAGTATCATCCCTTAGTTATATGGTCACAACTAAGAAGAAGCTTACAATAACAATGGGACAGAAAGGTTGATAAGGGAGTAATCATGTTATATGCATTTAGCAGTGGCGTGCACAGAGGGTAGGCAAAAAAATGTATTCGGCTTGTTTCAACTATTTTAAGTATGTTATTATACCATTTCAAATATCCATATGCAAGCAAATACTTTAGACATATTAATTTGCATTTGAAAACAATAATAAGTTTATTCAGCGGCTCCATACTGACAAAAATACTTTTTTTTTGTCTACCCTAGGATTTCTCTAAACAGTCTTAATTTAAAAAAATCTTAGTTTGAACATGAAAAAACGTATTTTTTTAAAATGTAAATGGATATGTTGGTAATATTGGTTAATTCAAGGATATTTGTGCTGGAACATGAACAAATAGCATAAAGCATAAACAACTCGCAGATATTTTTGCCTGCTTTCAGTGCACGCCACTGGCATTTAGATAGACAGCAACTGAGCCAGAACTAACTTTTACATGCTCATGTATTGCATACATCATCTAAGTTTTAAACAATCAGGTGCTATGCCTGCTTCATCCTAACTAGTAAAATATTGTAACTATACAAGGTTATTTATTCTTTACTCATATGTTTTCAAGTTATTAAACAGCTTCCTCTTCATCCATTATGGGTTTAATTAACAAAATGAAGCTTATTGCGCATCGGACTATTATTCCCTAAATTATCCCTAGTCTTCCCACCGTAGCTATCGTTATTTACAAAGCTCATAATTATTAAATGTCTAGCATTGAAACCATTTAACTCTTCAGGTACTGGGTATTAGGGTAGGAAGTAAATTACATATCTCCCCTAAAACATATATAAATAGCAACTATATAGTAACATGAACAAAGATACCTCCATAAAATGTGCCCCTCTTTGGATTAAGTTGAAGTAAAATATGGAAATGCAATATTGAATGTAAGTTTTTAAATAACTGTTAAAATATGTTATTTTTGTTGTGTGGAAGAAATCACTATCACCGGTAAGACTGCCTTTTGTACCTAATTTAAGTTATTTTCTAAGTTTTCTATATGATTTACATTGGTGTGCAAATAAAGAGTATTCTATTCTATATATTTAGTTTCTGCCACATTAATAAAGATAATAATAATTAGAGGGAGAAATGAACTGTTTTGAAAGTATAAAGCTAGGTGCTTAGTGACATGATGTACTTAATGACGTTAAAGAGAAGTGATAAAAAGCACTCACGCAACAAAGGGTTTTGGACAAATTATGGCGTAACCGTTAGCATATCTACGCACCCAAAAAATGACATAATTTTTAATACGACCACGTCGCAATGGGGATAATCGAAAATAATTACTTAGGTAATTAAAATAAGTGAAAGCTTTACCTAATTTTAAAATGGGGGCAAGACACAGACTTTCTTGTAAAGTCTAGTCTCATTGCAACAGCACAAAACGTAGACAGTAAAATAAAATATAGCAAGTGAATGTGAAGGATGAAAGCGGAATAATTAATGCCAGTGCTCGTCTGCTCACCTTGTTCATCAGTGTGAAAGAAAACTGATTTAATCAATCCCCAAGAAAAAATTAAAATCACTACAATACGCATACGTTCAATTACGACGGATCGGATATCCGAATAAAATAAATAAAACTTGGACAATCACGTAAAAATTATTTAATTCCATTCCATCCATCCACGACACTGACACTGACTGATTGACTGACATTGACACTATTGACAGTGGTCTCTAACTTTTTTATTTATTTTATGCTTGATATCGAGACCTTTAAGCCAAGTTTTTTTTATTGGTCTCGAAGTCATCTCTGAAGACGTCATAGTCATAGAGTTAAGTATTAGGAATAGAGTACGCGTTTGTCTATAGTCCCATTACACAAAGCGTAGGCAGATTTTCCTCTACGGGGCAGGTGAATTGAACTATTTAAAGTTATATTACAAGAGTTATATTGATATGTAAGTGATAATTAGTAATAGGTTTGATCTGTTACGAGCGCAAATGTCGATAAATACAGCGTACGGTATAGTACCTATTGTCATGTACCTGATATTTATGTATTTTGATGTTCTTACCTGTGCCTACGGTTCTTACTTGCATTTGAGCATTCTATAGTACTTGTACTGATTATTGTTCTGTGGTCATAGTGCGAAATCGGTAGAGCTGCCCACTAAAATCGGTATATTTGTACCCAAAATCGGTATATATATGACAAAATAAAAATACAATAGAGAAAAAGTAAGATACATTCTATCAATGAAATTCATATAATGACGTAGAAATTCTTTTCTTCCCATTCTTATAAATGTATGGTATTGTAGACATTTTTATCTTTTTGCACTCGCGCTTGTACCAGGACTCGGTTCCTCGTCAGACAAAATTTTAACTTAATTATTTTATCTAGTGGGTACGTGATGGGTCGTGGGTTCGATTCCTACCAAGTGCCTGGGTGTTATTTATCTATTTGTATGTATTTACAAAAAAAATGTATATACGTGTTAGTATCAGTTGTCTGGTTTCCTTAGTACAGGCTTTGCCTAGATTGGACGGGGGTCGTAACCCCGCCGCCGTCCTCCTCGGAGTCGCCGCTGTATTCAATGGACACCCTAGGGGCCACACCTCGAACATCCAGCGACTCCGAAGACGAGTCCAACCCAATCTAACTTGCATTGCATTGAACTCGTACAGTCTTAAAGAAAGAAACCAATAGAGAGCTGGCACTTTCTTTCTCATTCGCGCAAGAAAAGGATGCATTTATATATATTATATGTGATAGAAAGAAACAGAGCATATGAATTTTTATCCCTCAACGTGTGTTCAAAATCTGGCGCACCGACGGTGCGTTTTCTTCGAGTACTCATGAAATTTTCTAGTTCACGACCACAGAACTCAGAGTGTTTAGGACGACCACAAGACGACGTTTACGAAAGGACAAAATAGTGTTTGTGTTACAGAGTGTTGTGTTTTATCTAATATATAAAATTCTCGTGTCACAGTTTTCGTGGCCATACTCCTCCGAAACGGCTTGACCGATTTTGATGAAATTTTTTGTGCTTATCCGGTATCTATGAGAATCGGCCAACATATATTTTTCATCCCCCTAAAAAAATTTTTATTTTATTTTATGGTAAATAACGTTTGCCGGGTCAGCTAGTAGTAATATATAGTTAAGTTTTATAACTCTGCGATAGTTAAGAGCCTAGATTTAATTTCCTAATAAATTATAATATAGTTTTGTGTATAAGCTCACTATCCCGAGGAGGGAAGAGCTGAATCACTTATAGATAGCCTAGCCTAGGTCTCATAGTACTTGCTATTTGTAATTAGCGTAGGGTAATAGTATGATAGAAGTACCCACATGCCCTAGATGTGCTAAGCACATATATGAACAGCAAATAGTTATTTGCAGCTAGGTCCCAAATCTAGGAACCAACTCAGGACCTAGATCTGGGTCCGCCTTGGTGGGTCTAAGTGCCTAAACAGCACTGCTGTACATATTTCCGTAGTTACAGGCAAATGTTCTATCGCATATCATGTTTTCTAGGGTTTTTGCTATGACCTAGGCCCCTAGGTGGTCTAGATCATAGGTATACAGATAGTACACATCGCAGGCTACCTATCGGTACTATTTGTGGGCATGTGGATACTACGGGCAGGGCGCAGGCGAAGCGACAAGCGGCCAAAGCATAGTCGTCGCACCCCTACTTACAGTATTTATCGGCATGTAGTTCCCTAACAGAAATAGATAGATAAACCCTATGTACACCGTTGGAAAGCTGCTTACACGCACTTTCTAAGGGTATAGGTATCATGTATGTGTCTAGAATAGTCTAAGTAGAATAAGCGAAAATGTACAGTTATTATAATAAAAATAAAACGTTAGTGGCTGCCTCGGTGGGGCTCTCGTTACGGTAAAGTTCCCTGCAAGGATAGTAAATGCGCATTCGGCGCCACTGTCGGTGAACAAGCAAGCGGTCGACCCGGGAACTAAAAGCAAGATTATAAATAGAAGAAAAGAATATTCAGTACGAAGAGCGCCACCGTCGGAGCCACTATCAAGCTTGCTATCGAATTGGGAGTTCTTATTTCACGGACACCTTGTAACCAACCTACATTGTAACCAACAGCGTCAACACTCTTCGGCGGGTTCATACCGTACCAGCGATAGCTACAGACACACAGGACGTCAGTGGCTCCTTCACTCGGGTCCGCCCGTCCTGCACAACAATATTATATTAATAAATCATTGCTTCAAAATTCCAGCTGCAATTTTGGAGCAACGATTTATAATGCAACAGTCCAGTCTATCAGCAATCATACCCAGAATGCTGTTAGCGCTTTCCCGCGCCCTACGCACCAGGGATGCGCATCTTTTTCGCATTATTGCAAAAAGCAGTCAACATGCAATTCAGCAAACATCCCTGATGCACTACAGAAGCGAGGTAGCCCCATCAACACTCTAAAGGCGTTGTTCTATTGTACTCGAAGGGCACTGTACGATTTCTGTGTAAAATGTACCCACAGTAAAATGAGGTACAGTAAGCTCTAAAAAGGGTTCTTTTTAACCGGCTTCAAAAAGAAGGTTCTCTATTCGACGCGTATGTATGTAATATTAATAAAAATGCGTAATATGTTAGTCTATGTGGGCTTCTAAACAAATTTACCAAATTTTATGAGTGTATGTATGTATGTATGTATATATGTATGTATGTATATATGTATGTATGTATATATGTATGTATGTAGGTTTGTCCGCGGATTTCTCAGAAACTACAAGTCCGATTTCAAAAATTATTTGCAATAGTTAGAGTATTTTTCAACTTTAATTAGGGTAGAGTACAAGTTTCATCAAAATCGGTCTAGTACTTTAAAAGATATACACTTTTTATGTTTTCAGTAAGTTACTGTAACGTAGACGTCGAGTTGCGTGATAGTGCTGATACCTATCTTGGTAAAATAAAAGTCACTAAAAAGTATTAAATAAACTATTTTAAAAAAAATAAAAACCGACTTCAAATTAAATTATCTAAAAAGCATAAAATAACGAAAATACATTGAAGTCGGTGCTAGCACATCATGTTAACTAATACTAGCACCAGCTGACACCGACTTCAATTTATTTTCGTTATTTTATGCTTTTTAGATAATTTAATTTGAAGTCGGTTTTTTTTTTAAATAGTTTATGACATCTCTAGAAGCTCGCGCGAACCTGCGGGCAATCATATTTGCCCTAACCGACAGCGCCCTTCGCTCTCTCTCAATATCGTCATCATCTTTGAGGCTAGTGGTCAAAATGTGCCCAAGGTACTTGAATTTGTGCACCCTCAATAAGGGAACATTATTGAGCCTTATCGGTGGAAAATTTTCAGGGTATTTTCCACTAGCCCCAAACACCATAAAGACACTATTTTTTACATTATATAAAAGTCCATGATCTCTAGCGTACGTTTCACATATACTTAAAAGTTTCCTCAATTCACATGCTGAAGCACTGAGCAACGCCATTAACACTTATACCATCAATATGGCATCCGACTCTGGCGCTGCTGAGCTCTAGAATTAATTGATCTAAATACAAATTAAACAGTGTGGGAGAAGTAAGACCGCCTTGTTGAAACAAGGCGGTCTTCACCACACTCTAAACCATACAGGCATGAATATGCTCCCTTCCAACGAACGCTGTTGACTTGGTTTCCATACCAGTATTTAAAAATATTGATAACTTCATGTGGTACAGTAGTGTCGTAGAGTTTCTTCCAGAGAGTCTCGTAGGAAACCAGATCAAAAGCGCTCGACAAGTCTAGGAAACAGGTGTAAACAGGTGTTCTTCGGTCTGTGTAGTAAACAACGGTATGTTTAAAACTCAATATGGCACTTTCGGTAGACAAACCTGATCGAAATCCAAACTGATTATCATGCAGTTTGATATGTTTATTCAATTGCGCATTGTAGCCAAAGATATAGGCCTGTAGTTGTTTTTGTCGGTCAAAATACCAGTCTTATGTTTAATTACTGGTACTATAATACTATTGTTTTTAACATATTGTGGGGTAAATACGCATGGCTGATACAGAGATTATAGAACAAGGCTAAAACCCGTGGTAAGTGAGGGCCAGCATACCGCAAGTGTTCAATACTGAGCCCATCGTGGCCAGGAGATTTGCCTCTTGACATAGAATTAACGATACGAAACTTTACTGGTACTTAATTGTTATATAAAAAACCAACATAATATAATCTATGAATGAATGAATCGTATTATGCTGGCAAAATAAATAATCGTTCATTAGTTTTGATTACATGAAGGTACAATTCAATTTGGTAGGTTTTTAAACGAATGAACTGTGAAAAGTACGTACCCGGGGATTTCCAAGGGATTTCCTACTTAGATCATCTCTTGATTTCCTACTTAGATCATCTCATCTCTATCTAAAAACAATAACGACAATCAAAATGTCAATGAATCATTGGTAAAATTACAAAATCGTAAATTACGGTAGTTTTTGATACCGTATCATAGATGGTACGGTAGGTGGTAGATTGAGCAAAATCGAGCAAAATTACGGTATGTCTACCGTAATTACGGTAAAGTTGCACACTGCTGAGGGCCTAGACAAGATGCAATCGCTTCATAGCGAATCTATTTCTTCATTCGCTAACGGTGTCAATTCCCTACAAATTGTCACTTGATTTTTCGATGACATATGTCATTCTCATACATTTTTATACTTTCTATTAACGATAGCGATTGTAGAATGTTACATTGTCTAGGGGGGCTGGTGGTGACTGACCTTAGAGAAAGAAACCAATAGAGAGCTGGCACTTTCTTTCTCATTCGCGCAAGAAAAGGATGCATTTATATATATTATATGTGATAAAAAGAAACAGAGCATATGATTTTTTGTCCCTCAGCGTGTGTTCAAAATCTAGCGCACCTACGGTGCGTTTTCTTCGAGTACTCATGAAATTTTCTAGTTCACGACCTAGCTTTGGAGTTTTAAATTGAATTTCATTATGAAATATCGCTTATACTACATAATAGGCGCATTTGAATAAATATCCATAATGTGTGTTAACCCCTCAGGCCCGGGTGAGCCATATTTGGATCATGACATTAGCGCACCGCAATGACTCCCTCAGGACCGGGTGAGCCATATTTGCATCATCCGCCGTTGACGGAATTCTTTTTTTTTTTTTTTATGGTAGAAATTTAATTTTTGTATGGGAACCCTATGCGTTATGGTTACCTCAAGAATCTGAGTGTAAGCTTCTTGGGTTACATTATAGTATCATCATTGAAATAGACTCGTTATTCATTAGATTTTTGACATTTTAAGTCATAAATTCAGTTACGAAAATTGGCCGGTCGCGGCCGGACGGACGGTCACGGAATGTCAGTTTATGTCGGTTTTAAATCGTAAGTATTCTTTTATTTCAGGTGAAATGTTTTATTTGTTTGTTGTAACGTAATAATAAAACTGTGTAGAGGGTAGTTAGTGCGTATTTTGTCAAAATATTGGATATTTTCGAACTGAAAAAACAAAAAAAAAACACCATAGGTTATTTTTTTTGTTTGTTTGTTTACTTTTGGTATAATTTCGTTACTACTTGTAATGTAGTTGTTGTAAATACATCGTAATTACATCATAACGATAATAACTCAAAGATAAAGTCATAAAATCCAATCTAACTATCGAAAATTTTGTATACCATGACGTCATATCGCGCAGTGACGTCATTTTTAAAAAAAATAGAGTTCATTTCGATTTTTTGGTAGTGTTTTGTTTAAAACTTGTATAAAAAGGAGTTTGGGTGCAAAGAATGGATCTTTCGTAGTGCCTGAGTCAATATTCTACCCTCAAAATCGAATTCAAAAATAGGTAAAATCAGCTTTGCCAAAAATTCACCTATTTTAGACTTTCCCTTTGAAAAATCGATATTTATAACTCTAAAAAAGCATATACTGCATAACTAATACGTGTCTCACTAGAACTCTGTTTACAGAACGCAAATCGGTTAAGTGGTTGTGTTTATATAACGTTCGTAATTTGAAACCACGGCGGGCCGCCGAATAACATAAACAATGACGTCATCACATGACGTGCGCACGCGATAAGCGCCCGGGCCTGAGGGGTGTACGAATGATTATTTTCCTATATTTTCTGTCCTTATCGGCGGCACGCTAGCTAGATGTCTTGTTATATTCTGTCTACGTCACTGACGAAGAATAAAGTTTTCTTCGTTATATGACAGAATGAAACTGACAATGACAAGCAAGGCCAACAAGTGAAAAGTCAAACAATGACAAAGCGAAGTCAGGGCTGCCAGATTAGGCGATTTATCGCCATTTAGGCTACCTTGGGGGGTCAAATGGCGACCAAAAAATCCAATCGGCTACCAGTAGCCATTTAGGCTACCAGACAAAAAAGGAACGGGCGCTTTAGGCTACTTAAGGATTACCTCAAAATTAACTAATTTCTTGTTAATTGCATGCTTCGACGAAACGTAACATGCACATCCAACGTTCTTTCGTCACTGAGGAATCCTCAGGTTCTTTCGATACTACTTGCTTTATCCTATCCAGTTGACAGGCCTGTTGGTCTAGTGGTTAAACAGTCTGGCCGCTAGCCAATAGGTCGTGGGTTTGATTCCCACCAAGTGTCTGGGTATTTTATGTACTTAAATAAGTATACATTTACAAAAAAAAAGTAAGTATATAATATTATAATAAGTTGTCTGGTTTCCATAGTACAGGTCCTGCCTTGTTTGAGATTAGATGACTGTGTGTAGATTGCCCTGAACAAAACCTATCCCAGCCTAGAACTGCCGCAATGAGACGTCACGAGTCGGGCCTGCATTCAAAAACCTCGGAAACGTTTCGATCCCAAAAATATCTACTACCGAGTCACTGAACTTGCACCTTGCGGCCAACACGTTCAAAACTAGCGAGGTGCAAAGTTCCCGAAAAGCTTGAAAAAGCGAGTTTGTGTCAATAGTTACTCATTCAAACTCTCTGTATGAAAAAGACGGTTACATGTTTTTTTAGCGTGTTCTCTTTTTCGACTATACTTAGCTCAAAATGTTAGGCGAATTAGGCTATTTTTCAAGAAAAAATATATTAGGCGATTTAGGCTACTCGGTAGGCAAAATTAGGCGAATTGAGTTAGCAGATATCTGGCAACCCAGAGCGAAGTGCCGCCGACGACCGACTGCCGCCGTGTGATGTGATGTTTGTCTGTTTGTCAATCAAAGTGTTCTTTCTTTGCTGCTTTGACTTCAACCTTTTGTTTGGATAAATAAAATTCTCTTTAATTATTATTAATTTAAATTATATTCATGTGCAAATTTAAATACACAGTAATTATAAGCAATTATAAGATATTGTGTTAACCCAAAGCACACGGCAACCTACCCTTCACTGAGTGAGTAAATTCTAAGACATTTGTTCTTGTTAATTCTGTGTACATACTTTACCTTTTGAAAGATTCTAGGCATATTTTAGGTACGTATATGTAATTGGTAGACAGTGACCTCACTTGCAAAAAGGAAAGTCATAAAAATCACGATGATTGAATATGTTGTAATTCCGTTGTCACCGGACTTTCATTTAAAAATTATAGTTGATTATAATAGACACTCTCATGGACGTACCCATTGGGAGGCAGGCTCAGGAAAATTATTCATTTAGATTTATTAAACAGTCTTTATATTTTACTTGCACAGCCCTGCAGTATCCTTCAGTAGCTACTCTACACACAGTAAACACTTGGTTATGCCCGTACCCTTGCAGATTCTTATTGTAATAAGGAAGGGAAGGTCAGTTAACCCTTTGACCGCCTTGTAGAATTTCATCTGTCATGCCCCCAGCGCCACGACCATATTACAAACCATCTATTGTACGATTGCCTAGAGCGCGTTCCACTTGGGGCCACAATGATCAATACACTCCTTTTGTCATTCCACATAGCGACCGCGGTCGTTGTGGTCGCGGCGAATATGTAACTCATGACGTCATGACATACGCCACGCAAAGCTCACGACGACCCATCTAAGAAGGTGGGTCGTAGTGAGCGTTCCACTTGAGTTCACGATGGTAACGCTCACAAGTAAGTGGAATGGGGAAAACTGCGGTCATGAGCTTGATCATTGTGGGCCCCAAGTGGAACGCTCTCCTAGTGATGTGTCCCGTAAAATATACAGTCATTGATGGAATGTAGTAATATTAAATATTTGAAGTGGATTGATGGTTAACTTATGTTTAATCCTTTTATTATTAAGAAATAAAATCTTGTGTTTATAGTTTTAGAGACCTATAACAAGAAAGTTGCATTTTCTTTTAAATTCAAAGTAACATTTTAGTATTGTTTTTTTAAAAGCATTGAACTTTTGGCGACTCTTTAAAGCGTCATTGGCAGCGGCAACATGTCTTTTTATGAGATTTACTTAAAACTACTGGTGTTGTGAAGTTTAGCTATTGACTATTATAATATAAATGTATTATTTAATTAATATAATAGAAAGATATATCAGCACAACATCTCCTTCAATTAAGTCAATGATGTTATTATTACATGAAATGAAATGCATATTATATATTGGGTCCATTATAGGTTACAATTAAACAATGTGATGCACAGTAATGGTAACTGCATCAAATAGGCTAAACGGTCTATTTTAGTTGTGGGATATGGGTGGCAGACTTTAAATTTTAAGGTATATACAATTAGAAATCTACCCACATGTCACAACATTAGTAAGGATATAAAATGCGCATATGACGTCACAAGCGGACGCCTTAAGGCGTCCATGGCAATCGAGCCTACAATAAGTGTCTAGGACATAGTAATGTTTGACACTTACTTATGTCAATATTTTCTTAATTACCCTATTTATTCATACACCAGTTTAAAAAAATACTATTTTTGGTTAGATGAAGAAAACAATGACAGCCTTACTTATAAAAATCTACTAATCACCGTCTTAGCAACCAAATAACTACTTACTACATAACTCCTTATTAAGCAGTTTTGTATTTTCTACTTATAAACGTTGCATAAGAGCGACATAACTAATGAACAGTTAATAAGGCAAAACTTATTTTACTCTGTCAATACCGCCACGTGTTGTCAGCTAGAAATATTCCGTCTGACCTAAAACTTGGTAAAATGGCAACATTTTGTAATTCAATTCGACAAATAGGAAGCTAGGTTGTCAAATTCAAATTTGGATGCATAGAACACAAATCAGTACTATAGAATGATTATTTTCAAGTAAGAACCGTAGGCACCGGTAAGAACATCAAAATACATAAATATCAGGTACACGACAATAGGTATTAGACCATCAGCTGTATTTATCGACATTTGAAAGAAAGAATAATTTATTTGTGACACACAATTAACAATCAAAAAATAGATCAAAAACATAAATAAATAAAAATAGACATATATAAAGAAGGTAGGTAGGTAGTTACATACTTTAACAAAAATGTGCGTCACAAAATGGTTCCAACTCAGCAAAAATGCTGATCGTACACGCAACCAGCGGTGATCTTCCGTTTCGTTGTTTCGTCCGTGTTCGTTTCCGTTCCAGCGCTGATTTGCGATTGTGACAGATCAAACCCATCACTACTTATCACTTACATATCAATATAACTCTTAAAATGTAACTTTCAATAGTTCAATTCACCTTCCCTCTCAGAGCAAAATCTGCCTACACTTTGTTTAAGGTGATCATAGACAAACGCGTAATCTATTCTTGATATATAAACTCTATGCATCGATCGATACAAATTACAATGCAAGTGCAACTGACTGAATCAGCTGATAGAGAACCGCCATATTGTTACATAACGTGCTAATAAGCTTCTAAACAAGGGTCGGCCCATGGTCGGCCGCTGTTTAATTTGACAGCTACTTTAGCAAGCTGTTATGCAACGTAATAAGGATAAACATCGTTTATAAGTAAAAAATATTTTTAAATAGCTATTATGTGTTGCATAAAATTTAACCATCGTTTATAAGTAAGGCTGTGAATGTACATAGCCCATTCCTGTAGTCATACAGAAGGAATTAGTTTATCCATTATTTTTCACAAATTATGTGTTACATATCTCACAAATGCTCACTATTAAAACAAGATAGTAAGAACTTTTGAGAATTTAATTAGGTAAGCACCTAGGTAAAAAATAATCATCTAGCCACTCCCATCTCCATATAGCATATTCCCATCACTAGTCGATGAGATGATGAGACGTTCGTGGCATTGAGAGAACATCTTTTTTACTTTAAATTTCACAGTTTATGTTAAAGGTTCTGCTGAGTTAAATGTCAATTTTTTATCTTTTATATTTAACTGAAAATGAATAAGGAAAAGTTAATACGTAAAGATCAAGTTTAAAAATCAATTCCTTTTTTATGCATTTGACTGTCAAATATTTTGACCTCTTAAATTGGTGGTCGGTGATGGTTTATTATTGACGATTTAAGACGTCGTTAGCGGTCAAAGGGTTAATAAAAATTATTATAAAAATGTGCAAAGCGCTACTCAATTGGTTATTTTTTTATAAATGGATTGGACTGAAATTAACATTGGCTTCTAGTGTAGTCTCACATAATTACAATGACTACTCTGGCTAAGCTTCCCACCCAATCCCAAACTGGGCAGAGCCTGTACTATGGGAACTAGATAACTGATACTTATACTTATAACTTTATTTTTGTAAATACATACTTAAATAGATAAAACACCCTGACACTTGGTGGCAATCAAACCTACAACCTATTGGGTAGAGGCCACGGTGTCTAACCACTAGACCAACAGGCCCATCTAATGTGGAATGTGTTTTTAATAGTTTATGTAACAGCTCCGTGGGCGAGCGCTTGCCTTGGAAACAAGGTGCGCAGGTTTGAACCCCGACTCGCACCTCTGATTTTCTTTAATTAATCATGTGGGAATCGTCTTTGTGCGATTGTTACTAGCTTTCGGTGAAGGAAAACATCGTGAGGAAACCTGCATGTCTGAGAAAGCCTAATTAGCTTTCAAATTATGTGTGAAGTCTTCCAACCCGCACTGGGCCAGCGTGGTGGACTATGGCCTAAGCCCCTTCATCTTGAAGGGAGGCCCGTGCCCAGCAGTGGGATATTAACAAGGGCTGGTATCTTTTATTATTATTATAGGCAAAGGATTAACTTCATTCTCTGAAGTGCATAAATGAAGTTTATGGTCTGGAAAATGGATCAATAAAATACTTTGGATTGAAATGAGTAATTACTCACTGCTGAAAGTAATCCTGGACTGCAATTGCAGTCCAGAATTACTGCAATTGGTCTTCTACCATTTTAGTATAATTAAAAATTATTTGTTATTTTTTTAGGAAAGATTATAAAATCAGGACCCTACCAATATCACTATGGAATCTGCTGGTGACTGGTGTTTGATTGAAAGTGATCCAGGGGTGTTTACACAGCTCATTAGAAAATTTGGTAAGATGCATTAGCCATAACAATGCATTTATTTGAATATGTATAAATAGATCTGGTTACAATATTTATCTTATAAAAGGTTAAGCGTACTAATTTTCATTACCATTTCTATACATTTTATTCTACAGGAGCTAAAGGGGTGCAAGTTGAGGAATTGTGGTCTATAGAAGATGGGATCTTTGAAAGTTTGAGGTATTTAAAAAAAATGGTTTATTATTAATTTGCATTAAATTTGGATATTAACTAAGACTCAAATTGTGAAGTAAACTAAAGTTTATTCAAGTCAAGCAGCCCCGGATCTACGATTTTTCAAACCAGGGTACAACTTGATAGTCCAGCGTTTGAGATAGATTACTTAAAAAGCTCTCAAATTGGCATCTTGAGTCCACAAGTTCACTTTTTCTTACTTCTTCTAGTAGGCTTCCTTATGGTAGGCGCTTTGTGGAGCAAGTTTTTAATCATATTAAGTATATTATGATTTTGGAACCCCCTGCAGCTGCCATGTGGGGCTGGTGACCTGGTTTGCACCCCCGTAGATCCCGGGTTGGAATCAAGGTACACTCTAAATAAAGTTAGTGCCATAACTTGTGTTTAATCTGACTTTATTGAAGAAACTGTACTCTGTTTTAACCCATTCCTGTATTTAAAATGTGATTTCAGACCTGTCCATGGACTTATATTTCTCTTTAAATACTTACAACATGAGGAACCCTCGGGCCCTGTTGTGACCGACAGCCGCCTTGACAAAATATACTTCGCTAAACAGGTGCAAAACTCTTACTTTGGTCTTGTTTACACTGTTATTTGCTAATTAAATTACTTTCTTAGTCCTTAGTTTGTAACAATGACTTGCACTTTTTTCAGGTTATAAATAATGCTTGTGCTACACAAGCTGTCGTAAGCTTGTTATTGAACTGCGACCACCCTGACGTGGACCTGGGCCCTGAACTTACTAAACTTAAAGAATTCAGCATGTCTTTTGACCCCAAAATGCGAGGACTTACTCTCAGCAATTCACAAACTATACGCAGTGCTCACAATTCAATGGCACAACAAACACTTTTTGAATTCGATCCTAAGATGGGTTCAAAGGTAAGTGGTATAATACACCCACCCAAACACCCATGGTATGGGTGGTATAGTCACCCTATTTAAAACAGTCTAATATGACTGATATAACTGCTCATGACCACAACTGTCTTCATACGTCCTCTACCAGAGTTTGTAACTGCCCCACCATTGAACTTGTAGATTCCTATAGATACCTTGGCGTTATTATTGATAGCAAATTTAATTGGGCCAGTCATATCGAGGGTGTGTGTAATAAATTAAGGCAGTTCTTGGCTAATATTGTAATTTTGAAAGATCATATTCCTTTTAAAGTTAAATTAATGTTGTTCAATTCTTTAGCCGAGTCATATGTTCAATACGGTATCAGTAGCTACGGTCGCACATACAATACATATTTAGATAGCATATATAAACTTCAATTAAGTATATTAAAAAAAATTGTCTCAAATAGAGTTAAATTGCAATTTCAGGATAACGAAATAGGGCTCTTTAAACATTGCAAAATTCTGCCAGTTCATAGTAAATTTAAATATAATCTGCTCAAGGAAAACTTTTTTAACTTACAATACCAAAAAAAAATAGAACATCCTATATTTACGAGAGCCGTGGCTCGTGAATGTTTGCGTACAACGCCAGCAAACAACACCTACGGCGAGCGAACTACGCGGTACCTTGTACCTCGTTTTTTAAATAAGCTACCCTCTTCTATAAAAGACAATATTACGCATAACAATATTAAAGCAAAATTGAAATCTTATTTTCTTGATCAATAGATACCGCATATATGCTCTTACGTAGTTCCGTTGCTTGTTCTCTTTCTTTTGTTATTTTTTTTACTTAACACTTGCAATATTATTATATAGATTTTATCATAATTTAAGTACTTAATTCTATTCATATTTAATGACGTATTAACGTGCACTAGTAAGCTTGGTGTAGATTTTTTCTTGGCATAACTGACGAACCTCAGTGGTTTAATTTAGTGCCAATTATGTTTTACCTATGGAAACTGTTTTTTGTATTTTGATAAATAAATTTAAAAAAAAAAAAACATAATATTTCACTCATACAAAACCAAAAATTATGTTTATTTCTGTATACTAGATAGTTATATATAAATTGTTTCAGGATGACGAAGCATATCACTTCATTGGATACATGCCAATTGACGGCAGACTGTATGAATTGGATGGCCTCCGAGAGGGTCCTATTGATCATGGCCCCATAGCACCCGAGCAAGATTGGCTTGATGTGGTCAGGCCTATAATTATGAAAAGGATCAATATGTAGGTTCAATTAACCCATTTATATGTATAACCTTATTAAGAAATAATATAATAATAATCTTCTCCTGCTACTCTGTGGTCGTATTTTTCAGAAGATCAGCCATCTATGCGGGTGATATTATAATGCTCTCTTGCTTAACTCTCGCAATTCTGTGGGCACACTTCTCGTCACAATTCTGCTCCTGACCTCTTGTCAGGCGCAGAATTGTGACGAGGTCTTCTTAAGGTACGCGTCCATTGGCCAGCGCCTGACGCACCGCACGCAACGGATTTTAGTTTGCTTTGTATGATTTTACATAGCGCTGCGTCCATTATCCGCGCCGTCATTTTCCGATGCGGGCCGTCAAAATCATAGAAAGCAAACTAAAATCCGTTGCGTGCCGTGCGTGTGGTGCGTCCGGCGCGGGCCAATGGACGCGCACCTTTATATGCCCATCCGACACATGGATCATCTTACTTTTCAGATAATTAGGTAATAGAACTGTATTGTCCTAGCCAGTAAGGAACCTGATTTAAATCTGCCGACCTGCGATTTGAAGCAAGCGGTATCACGCTGCGCTACGCAGGCAACAAAATTAAATGTTTCATAAATTTACATAATTTCTTTCCTTCTAACAGATACACGGAGGGAGAAATCCATTTCAATCTGATGGCTCTAGTTTCCGATAGGAAGATGATATATGAAAAGCAGCTCCAGGATATACTGAATCAATCTCAGATGCTTGGAATGGAGACTGATGAGATAGAGAGCGAAGTGCCTAGACTCAGGATGTTGATTGAATACGAAGATGTCAAGATGGCAAAATATCAGCAGGAAATGGCGCGAAGGAGGCATAATTACTTGCCGTTCATTGTAATGCTGCTGAGAATATTAGCGGAGGAGAAGAAGCTGATGCCTCTGTATGAGAAAGCGAAGGAGCGCGCTTCTAAGAAGGGCCCGAAGAAGATGAAGGTATAACAGGAACAGTGGGGAGGCCAGCGGGTCGAGCGCCCTCGCGGTACTCGTCGCGTCTCCCAGTCCAGCCCCTCTCGCGTGTTGCCCGCTTCAGTTGAAATGCAGTGTACATTAGGCGATCTGGATGCCATATACATAGAGCCGCAAGAAACTCCGTTAATGAACATCGAACCACAGCAGATACTCGAGCAGGACATGGTAGTATCCCACGAAGTGCTTGATCGTACAATGTTTCAGTGCGAAACGAAGAATAACAATGTATTAGACTCAGATGACAGTAAAGACAATACCGGTGATGCAGTTGACTTGACAGAAAGTTTCGATGGTAATGAGATGGAACTAGATATGGATTTGCCTGAACCATTAGATCATAATATTATGTCAGAACAGGATAACGATTCTGAATAATTGATTATCAGATAAACAATTTAGTTAAATGTTTCAATTAAGTGGTATGTGTACAAGAAAAACTATATACTTAAGTCTGGCATGGAATGTGTATATACTTGAAGAATACATTTAAAAAAATGTATTCTTCAAGTATATTATACACATTGTTTTCAAGTCTTTGAAATGTTCAGTAATTCGTTTTGGTTTTTGTTACTTCAATGAAACAACAATAGTAAAAGTAGGTACGTAGATTTATTTTCTAACAATATTCGTGTTTGTAACTTAGCTGGACCATACTTCAAGCAATGATTCATTAACAATCGTAGGCAGGTAATATAAAGTGGATCATTATTGAATATTGCTTGAAGATATAGTTTAACACGCCAGCAGTAGCATAGAAATGGATATTTGTGTAAGAAAACTCTGTCATTAAAATAATTTTTAAACAGTAATTTCCATTACTATTCGTGAGAGGATCATGAGTAACTGAGAAACGGACGTTGCCCGAGTTTTAGATAGTTACTTCAGGTACATTCAATGTTTAATGTGCTAATTATTAATTATAATATGGTAGAATATACATTATAATACATAACTGTCGACGTTACAAAATAGATTGTCATTAGGATAGCGTTTAAACAGATTCCAAACGGTAGAGCATTGACAAAATCCACGCGATTATTTTAGTATGTTACATTATATATTGTCATTTTGTTTGCATCTTATCGATCGCTGTATAGTTATTATTTACATCTTATTACAATTTTTTCCTTACATCTAAATTACAAACCTAATTAACGAAAGATTTTTTATGTATCAAGTTTATATGAGTAATAAATTAATGAATTTGGGGTGTGATGTGGCACTTTGATAAAAATAATATTCTAGCATCTGTTATTTACAACGAGTGGACATTCTTCTGAATAGATGGCGAAGATGCGGTGACACATGGACGTGATGATCTAGGAGAGATTATTTACAGAGATATTATGCAGTACGTGTGTTGAGCGATCAGCTGCCTGCTATGTTCTCTATCATTACATGGATTCGGTACGCAATCGGTTTGTTCTACTATGAGAGACACCATTCGGCATAATTCTGGCAGTGTTTCAGAGTATCACAGATTAAACAAGCCCAGTTACGAAAGTTAACTAGTTTTTTATATTGGCTCGCGCGTTATCTCCGGTAGGAGTTGTACTGTAAAATAAATTGTCGAATCCACATAATGAGTGAACAGAGGCTGGGTAAATATCGCGTGTTCGACACTCCGCGATCCTTCACGTGTTGGGCTGCAGCCCTTTGGGCTTGATCATCATGGACGCTCGCTTGAGCGTGTAGTCCCAACCTCGCCAGCGGAACCAAACGATACCTTAAACAAAACATTTTTTTTAAATTGCTCATATCAAGTAAGATTGATGTTGTTCAAAATCTGCATGTAGGTATTAATATTAAAGTAAATGTCAAAAAACATTGTTTTGTTTTGTTTAGTCTGGACTTAGCTTAGTTCACCATTTGGTAAAAACGGCCTTGTGCATAGCGCCGTGTTAGGTATTCTGCCAAAATGTGTAGATACCTAAACAATGCTGTGTTCCGACGTCGAGGGCACTAGCTGGCAACCGCTCTGCGAATATTGTCGCTCGTCACAGAGCGTCACATCCCGATTTGTGATTTCTATTCCAGAACCAGTTCATCTCAACCATCATCGGTTCTGCGGCGATTATGACCCGCCCACTGCCACTTCAGCCGTAGTGTTTAGGTATATTTACTTTTGCTACAGCTGGATAATCTTATTGTGCTATGTTTTTACGTCATTGTTATTGTCAATGCAAGCACGTGTGCATTTAAAAAAAGTCCGTTCTTTAGTTCTCTGGCGTATGACTTCATTTCCTACCTACGTACTAGATATTCGTGCTGATATTACCTTGTCTTGCTGTTAGGTCCTGTGGGTCGTGCAGGTACAAGCCATTGAGCCCACGGCCGCAGGACTTCCACCACCAGCCGCCCTTCAGCATAGAGGCGCAGTTTAGTGATGAGCGGTCATTATCCCTGTTAATGTACACATATATAAGACATCTCGCGTGCTAAATTATGTAGGTATACCCATCGACGATGACTTGACTAATCGGGATGGCTCGTAGCTATGTTTGATAGAAATCTGTTCAGCTTTTTAAAGTTTTCTTGTGCCGGGGGTTTTAAATGTATAATTTATATTCACTTTTTAAAACATATTAAGGGATGAGTAGACATTTGCGGTGACAGTTTGTTTTATGGAAAATGACAGTTACGATTGGCCTCAGAGACGGCACTTATAGCACTCCAGCCTATAGAGTAGGGGAACGATGACTTCAAGGGCACCTCAGGGAGGCACGGCCTCTGCTTGATTCGTGGTCAGCGATACGCTTTCGCATAGACAGGTGCATGCACTGCCGTTCGTCCAACACCCTAATCAATTGGACGATCTTGCTTGATTGACTAATCTTTCCACTACAATTTAGTAGGTATATCGCGTATTATTTAAATCAACACGATAAGAAGAAAAAGCGGACCTATAAAGACTACATAAAAGGAAGTCTATCCTTACCTGTTGTAAGTGGAGAAGGGGCTATTGTTTGAGCCGTACCAAGGATCATTGAGGGAGTCCCCTGCATTACCTTCGTAGCCTTCAATCTCCAACTTGTAGTATTCTCCTTCCGAATATATTTTGAAGTGCGAATACTGAGCATACCTGTGGTCATTATAAAACACTATGTAAACTGCATTTTTAAAAATTACTGAATAATCATGTCCTGAAAGATTTTAAAAAGAAATGAAGACCGCGGGGAGAAAAAAACTCTTTGTGTTTGTTGTTTCTTACTGGCTAGGATGGACAGCTGATTGTTTGGATAATATGACATGCGTGGAATATATAATCGCATCTCCTCCCGTTGGGTGTCCGTAAAGGCGACTAATGGAAAACAAGAAGACGGGCAGCAGCGTATTTCTATTGGATTACCTACCACATAAATGGTGATCCCCAAGCCGCCTGCCAAGCGTGGGGATTATGGCAATCCCTCCCTTCTAAAGGGGAGGCCTTTGTTCAGCAGAGTTCGTGTTTCGGCTTCAGATGATGCGTGGAATAGGCATGCAACTGTCAGTCCTATGCTTGGCCCTTCTAGGTCGTGTTAGTCTTCCGACCCATTGGATGGTCAGAGTCGAGTACCTATACCGTACTAGATTGTCAACGCAAGCACTTGTGCACCTATAATATCTCAATAGTGTGGGTATAAGTAAAGACGGAGGTTTACAGAGGCGCGGAGCTTCGCGCGTCGCGTGTGGCGTGGCGTCTCGCATCTCTCTCTCACTCCTACAACGCCATATGTTTTAACTCAGTGCGGGCCGCGCCGCCTATCGTGACGCGTGACGCCCCGCACCTCCGTAAACGAGGCCTTAGCGTTCCAGGTTTCTTATAGTAGCTTATTTGTCACTTATTCTTGGCATTCAGAGCCAATTGTAAGTACAGGATGTGAGAAAATAGAAAACAAATGTATGGGAATCATGAAGCTTATAGGTTGACCCTATATCTTCATGATGGGAATGACCTGAGAGGGAATGACATATCTCTTCACGTAACTTAGTGAAGAGATGTCATTCCCTTAAATTTGTTTTCTATTCTCTACCGTATAATTGTAGAATGACAACTGGACTGAGAGGGCGTCCGTGAACCCAACAGTTTTTGTGAATAACAATTTATTGTAAGTTACAAAAATAAATGGTAAGCATCAATACTAAAGACACTTAATCAAATAATTTTATAGTTTAGGTCGGACTTTCGTTTTGTTTACTTTAATCTAATTCCTGTTAAGTAATTAATTTAATTTTACAGCGAGTATAAAATCTTTCATAGGCCTAAGGCGGCCAACGTATTAAATCCGCCCCTGCTTATGTGTAGGTAAGGCGAAATCGTACCTCTTGTTTCCATCAAAGTCTTCCAGTTCTACCCTCAACATGTAGTCATCATTGTTGGTCAGCATGTATATGTTCTCATTGCCGAGCCAAAACTCTTTGCTCGGGTCGCCAAAGCCGTTCTTATAGTCGTTCCAGTCGCGGTTAAAGTTCTCAGCTGGGATGCCGAAGTCGTCTCGGCGGTGAATTACCTAATACTTGATTGTTAGTTTTTATCTATTGTTTGTAGCTCATTATTATGGCTTACCTATCCCATCTCTTCCCGTCGGGTGTCCGTAAGAGGCGGATAAGGGAAAACAAGAAGACGGGGAGCAGCGTCTCTCTATTGGATTACCAACCATCTATACCTACTGCGATCCCCAAGCCGCCTGCCAAGCGTGGGGATTAAGGCAACTTCTCCCTTCTCAGGGGGAGGCCTTTGTTCAGCAGTGAACATGTTTCCGTTGCTGATGATAATGATGATTAGGGCTTACAATGGATAGAATAGGTATACTTTTTTCGCCTTCACGAGTCACTGGACTTTTGCGGTGTGGGCCGTATCGAGTATGGCGGCGAGTTCTAGAACAGCGGCGAAGCTGTTAACCCCGTCCCCGTGAGCACTGTGTAGGTTTCCAGGGTACTAAAATGCGAGCCTTAGCGGCGGCGGGCTCAGACGCAAGGCACTAAGGGCAGATTCAAACGAAGAGCTCAGGTCCCCCTTCTCATGTGCCGATGCTACAACAGCGGGAGTTTTAGTGAGTAAGAATCGCATATACTCCGGTTGACCCCCCCATAGGGTCCCGGGGACCTATAGAAATTTTTAAATACAATGGTATTGTGTCTCTAACAAGGTGTTTCCTTCTCCATTTGACAAGCGACTTAGTGCTACAGGTGCGTAAGTACCTATCTACTAACTTCTATTATTTATGGCATATTTCAACAGGCCCTAGTGCTTTAATCCTATGTGATGTATTCCTTGTAGGTACTGTACTCCTAGTACTATATTTCTAATGCTCTGCTCCTAGTAATCTGCTGCTAGGGTTCTAATCTTGGTGGAAAAAAGAAAACCATGATCTTACCGTCCACCCGCCGTCGGCAACGTTTTGCTCGCAGTACACCTTGAGGAACCAGTACGTGGTGCCTCGGATCTGAAGGTAGTAGACGCCTGACTCACGCATGCCACCGTTCATGAGGTCCACACAGGAGAATCCCTGAAAAGAACAACCAATCTTCATTATAGATATACTACTCAGAAAGGATATTCAAATATGTAGTAAAGAATTCGCAGATGAGATAATATAGCAAGCATGGACATAGGCAGTTATATAGGAAACATTAATTCTTATTCTTCTACTTATATGTAAATATTAAAACGCATTTTCAAAGATTCTTTATTCGAACTTGGAAAAAACGTTATTCGATAACCGACAATAACTAGATATTATTACTGCCGCACTCAAAGATAATTAATTAATGAATCATCATCAACCTCTTCGTTTTGTTAACCCCAGACTAAAAACGAGGGGTGTTATAGGTTTGACGCCTATGTCTGTCTGGCATTGTAGCGCTCCAATATGTGGACAGATCTGAATGCGTTTGTTTTTATTTGAAGGCCGGTTTAATCGAGATGGTTAGTGAAAACCGGTTCAACCATTTGAAGGCCATAAGCTCTTTTCTAAATGAATGCAGGGATGGACTAGGTAGGTATACAATAGACAATTTGGTATTACTTCTATTCGTCCAAAAGACATGTAGTAGGCCCCTACATGTGTAAATCCGATAATACTAAAGAATATGTGAGAAACTTCACCAGGATATTATGATGAAACAAGAACGTGGTTACAGGATCACTGCAACAATAAATCTAAGCTTACCAAATTTGGACTCGGATAGATCTCGACGAGTAGTGGCAGAACATCATTTTAAGAGTTCGCTCTATGTCGGATATAAAAAAATATAATTATACTTGTTTAGATTTCAATACAGAATATAATGTATTATTAAGGGATAACAAGATAACCATTTAACGTACTCTATCTGCCGCACCTACAAACGTCTATAATAGTCAATCACCATTAAGCTCTCAACGGCCAGTGATTCAGATCTGCACCATGTTTAACACGCGAACCATACCTATAAGCGCGATCACTCGTCGACCGCAGACGGATTAACATATTTTTTGAATTCAGTTTATTTCGACACTCGAAGCCAATTAATGATTAATACGCTGGTAGTGAGTAGAGATATCAATTATCTCGTACTCAATAATCGAAATAATAGTTTATTCACCAAGGGGATAAAGCAGTGTCTTATGTCACGGGCGTTATTTTCGAGCGAAGCGAGGGAGTTCATACTAGAATCCCTAGTACAGCGAGGGATTCAAGCTTGTCCAAGACAGAGACACTTTTATCCGGGAGGAGAATACTCAACTTTCCACACCTACTGCGACGTAATGAAATACAACATTTAGAAATCGATAAAGAAGTTGCCGCCATCATTGTACTTAGAAAGCTCAAGCTACTACTAGATTAAAATAATATCAACACAACGATTTGCAGAGTTTGTGCCCACACCTACTGCGAGACAATGCAATACGAATACTGCTAACATCAAAATAATACCTATCAACTCAGCGATTTGCAGCTTTAGCGCAGTTAGAGCAGCTTTTTTTTCTTTTCTAGAACCTAGAACAAAGTATGGCTCCTCGCGCTCTCTTGGTTTAATTTTCAAATGTACTTATATATATTTGTGCAAGTCTCTGCTTAGAGTGGAAGGTAGATATTTCTTTAGTCCTCCCTCCTAGGTACCTGTATACTCTAAAGAGTCTCTGTGGTAAAGATGTTATTTGACGTTCGAAATTCATATTATTAACCAAGGGAGTTTAGTGCAATATTAATATTACCCGGCTAGACTATAGAGATATAATTAGCCACTTTATGTTAAGTTTATGTGACACATAATGCAACATTATCAAGCAGGAGGGGGGGGGGGGGGGGGAGATTTGAAAATAATAATTAAGCTCCAAGAATTAAAATAATTAGATATTAATTGATGACTAACAATATTTTTATCTACGTAGACAACTAATCTCAACGATGAGTGACGTTAGTGAGTGCAGCAGTAGGCAATAGGTTAAGTATTCAATTATCAATCAAGGAGTTTTTTTATACAAATGTATAAATGAGTCCTTGCTACCAATTACTTAAAGTCTGCAACGTAAACATCAAGCTTCTACATAACATATGACAGCAATAAACCAATTACCGAAATACCAATTTAACTCAAGGAAAACAAGAGGACCAAATAAAACAAGGATATTTTTATGTAAAATGGATTGAACTTACTAATAATAGTGTGGTTAAATAATTAATCAAAATTGAACTTATGATTGCGAAAGGTAGTAGATACCTATTACTACCTGTTTATTCCTTAATGAACCAGGCTTTAAGTGACCATACCATAAATAAATTAAACTTATTATAGCCTATAAAGCTGCCGTTGTACTTTTTTCATACAAAATCTGCCATTACTATACTAAAGGTGGCTTTATTATGTAGTAATAAGTTTCGTAGAACAATTTTACTCGCTATGCATAAGTGATAAAATGTCTTTGGCCAACATTAGCTTTTGTTCCACCGAAAGCAGACTGTTTAAAAAAGTAAGGAAAAATGACAAGCCCGCTGTAGGTATTTCTTGTAGGATCTTCTCAGTCGAGACCGAGTTGTTATCCGGTAGCTAGGGTAGCTTTAAAAAAAAACTGGACACATAGAACGCCAAATGGATTTTTGCACACAATGGATTTTTCTATTGGTATGTTGCCTGAACGGCAGTCTAAGGGTTAAGTACGAGCCGGACTCGCACACCAAGGGTACCATACCATCTTTGGACCTATTAAAGTTAATTTGCTATTCACCTAACACCTCAGATGGAAGAAAACACCGCAAAACTAAGTTTTTTGTAGAGTTTTGTTGGAATAAATATAAAGGATATGCTTGTTGGTGGAGAAACTGAATTTATTAAAGAATAACAAAAAAAAAAAAATTGGTAAAATACGAATAGTTAAAAAGCTGACAGAATAGACATCTAATTTCTTTTTTAAAATTGTCTTTAACTTTTTAAATATAAAACAACTATATAACTATATAGGTCGTATTACAACATGCTCCCTTAAAAAGTTAACAGAAATTAACATGCTCCCTTAATTCTAAGGTATATAAACCATAATAGAAACACTAAGACATACCCATATGCTTAATACATTTGTGATGTTTTGTTGGCCCTAAAGGCTTAGTTAAAACATCAGCAGGTAGTTTATCGGTGGGCATATACTTTAGTTCTACTGTCTTGTCACTAACCTTCTCACGAATGAAATGGTACTTTACGTCTATATGTTTTGTCCTGGTATGATGTACAGGATTCATGGCTAACTTTTGGGCACTCTGACTATCCGTGTACAATACAACATTAGGACACTTACTTGTAATATCGTATACCAATCGTTTCAAGTATATTGCATCCTTTACTGCCGAAGCTAAGGCCATGTATTCTGCTTCTGCTGAGGAAAGAGCTACCGTAGGCTGCTTTCTAGCTTCCCATGAAACAGGACCTGAGGCAAGCTCGAAAAAGAATCCAGTATATGACCGTCTGTCTGTGGAACAATTGGCCCAATCTGCATCTGAAAATCCTGTTATTGAATCAAGATTGCCCTTAGAATAAGTGATACCATAATCTTTGGTATGTTTTAAATATCTAAGACACCTTTTAGCCATATTCCAGTGAGATTCGTCATAGCATGAATTAAATTGGCTTAAATAGCTCACAGTATAGGCAATATCTGGACGAGTATTTACAGCCAAAAACATTAAACATCCAATCAATTCACGATAAGGAAACTCACTACACTCGCTTCCGCCATGTTCAAGATTTTTCTTGATGAGCGGGGTTGAGACATCTTTACAATCGATCATATTGAATTTCTTTAAAACTTTGTCAATATACGTACTTTGGCACAATTTTATTCCATTGTTATCACGATTAATATTTATTCCAGTGAAGAATTTTATTAAACCAAGATCTTTTATTGAGAAAAAATTCTCAATTTGACTTTTGAAATTGTCAAGCGTCTCTTGATCTTTGTAAAGAACGACGAGGTCGTCAACATAACATGCCAACACCAAAGAGTCTTTGTTCGAAAATCTTTTTATAAAAATACAGGGCTCTGTTGTTTGCTGAAAATCAAGATTAAGTAAAGTCTCCTTGAGCTTCGTATTCCACGCTCTTGGTGCCTGCTTTAAACCATATAGTGATCGTTTCAGCAGACAAACTCTTGATTCTTCCCCTTTCCGAACAAAACCTTTCGGCTGTGTCAAGTACACTTCTTCTGCTAAATCTCCATTTAAGAACGCTGTATCGACATCAATATGTCGCACATTATAGTCTTCTTGCACTGCAATTGCTAACAAGGTTCTCAAAGACGAATTACGTACAACTGGAGCAAATGTCTCGCTGTAATCAACACCTTCTTTTTGTCGAAATCCCTTTGCTACTAAACGTGCTTTATATTTGACTATGTTACCGTCTGCATCACGCTTTTGTTTGTAAACCCACTTGCATGGAATACAAGTTTTATTACTTGGTTTGTCTACCAAAATCCATGTGCCCTTTTTGAGAAGAGCATTGTACTCTTCTTTCATAGCTAATATCCAGTTATCTCTATCATCACAAGTGGTAGCATCATGATAACTATATGGATCATCACAATCATCATTTAAAAGAGTAGTATAAGAGAAGTAGTTTGGAGGTTTGCGAACTCGTGAAGGATATCGCCTTGAAGAATCATCATCTACCCTAGATTCATTTGAGGAATCTGGAGACAAATCAAACTGCTCACCTGATTGTTGATTATTATCGACAACATTGGCCTCTACACCTACTTCGTTCTCCTCTGAAGTATCATCAGCATCCACAAAAGAAGCATCCGAAATATCAACATTTATGTCACTACTCCCAGAAGTAGATGGTAAGTTTTCTTCTCTTCTAGCTCCTGATGAAGATGATGTCTTTGAACGAAGTTGTTTGCAGAGGTCCACACACGTCTGTGTGGACAAGCTCCAAAAGTGATTTAGCCTTCACATACTTCAAACTTTTAAAAGGTTTTCTGGCTTGCTTACCCTCTATACAAGGTATGCACGGTTCTTTATCAACTACTGTGTACTCCACGCCGATAGCTTGACCTTTTCTAAGTAGGTCCATGCCAATTCTGCAAAGATGCCCTAACCTTTTATGCCAAAGCTGAAAGTTAGAACAGTCAGAGTGCACATACTTAGCTGAAGGAGTATTGGACATATTAACTTTACAATCTAAAGTATATACCCCATCACAAAGAGAACCCTTAGCTAATATTTCTTTAGTAAGAACTTCATCATTTTTCTTACGCGTATAATATATGATACAACCTTTTTCGTTAAAAACTACAGAATAACCTTTATCTACCATAACCTTAACTGATAGTAAATTACAACTCAGATGAGGAACATGGGCTACATTATCTATTTTATCTGCTAATGAGTCAGTTGAAATAGATACATCACCAACTCCTACAACAGCCACTTTCTGTCCGTTAGCCACAGTAATCATTCCACCTTGTACTGGTTGATAACTGCCGAACCACTCACGATGTGGAGTCATGTGTATAGTTGCACCGGAGTCTATAATCCATTTCCGATCTGTCAGTGATGGTGCTGAGAGAGCCATTCCCTCAATGGAAGCCTGTTCCACCATCTCAGTTACTTGGGAATCTGTGCTTTGAACCTCTAGGTTAGTTGTCACACTCAACGCCCCCTTCTTATCATTTTTCATTGTACATTTTGGGCTTTTGTGACCTGGTTGCTTACACTTATAACAGATTATAGGCCTTTTCTTTTTAGTAAATTGAGATTCCTTCGATCGCAGTGCAACCACCTCTTCTTGAGGGGTGTCTTTTGACAATTCGTTTAATAATCTAGTCTTGACCAGTTCACTACTAACAAGAATATTGGAATTCTCTAGGGCCATAATTAATGGTTCGTATTTTGAAGTCAATCCTCCGAGAATAATCGCCGCCAAAGAACTGTCATCGATTTTCTTTCCAATGTCATCGAGATCTTGTGCAGTACTGATAATAGCATTGATATATGATTCAATATCTTGAAAATCAGTCAAAGAATATTTATACAACTTACGCTCTAGTGAAAGTCGTCTCCCCATACCTCGATCTTCATAAGCTTTCTGCAGAGCAGTCCAAGCCTCTTTAGCAGTTTGTGCAGATCGTACATGCGAGATTGCACTTGCGTCAACAGTAAGGCAAATTTTTGATAATGCCTTCTGATCATTTCGTAATTGTATCTCTTTTGACGGCTTATCTGAATCATTGTATCCAACTATGGCTGTCCAACACTCCTCATGAATGAGTAGCATACGCATTTTGAACTTCCAAGTTGAATAACCATCTCGGTTTCTTAACATTTGTATTCCGTGAAAATTCATGTTGTTCCCCGCCATAGAGCTTCGTGCTGATAACGTGTTGGAATAAATATAAAGGATATGCTTGTTGGTGGAGAAACTGAATTTATTAAAGAATAACAAAAAAAAAAAAAATTGGTAAAATACGAATAGTTAAAAAGCTGACAGAATAGACATCTAATTTCTTTTTTAAAATTGTCTTTAACTTTTTAAATATAAAACAACTATATAACTATATAGGTCGTATTACAACAAGTTTTTTTAAGATTAACTAATAAACTGTACTATATAGAAACATTAATTTATTTTTATGTAAAATATAGATGCACATTTACTATCTATAATTATTTAAGATCTTTCCTTCCACAAACTTCGGAGATAAGGGGAACGGTATTTTTTTTGACATTTTTGATTATAAGCCATAAACTATGTAACATAAACCAAAATAAAATTCTGTTTTGGAATGTGCAAATGAAGCCCTTTCATACGATACCCCACTCGATATAGTAGTATTACTTTGAAATTTTAACGCCCCATTTTGCCCGCCATTGAAAAATAAAATAAAAGAAATACTTAAATATATTTTTCCATTTGCAATGAGGTTGGGTAAGTAAGATCTAAAACAATTCCAAGTTTCAAATCGATAGTATCAGTGGTTCTTGAAATATAAAGACAAAGTCCGAAAGACAGACGGAGTCTGACCATAGGGTTTCTTTTTACTTTTTAGGTATGGAACCCTAAAAAAGAAAAATAAATAAATATATCGTTCATTTGCGATGAGGTTGGGTAAGTAAGATCTAAAAATATTCCAAGTTTCAAATTGATAGCGTCAGTGGTTCCTGAAATAGGTGTGACAGACAGACAGACGAAGTCTCACCATAAGGGTTCCTTTTTTACCTTTTAGGTATGGAATCTTAAAAAGACCATTCAAACAAAAGTGCGCTAGCGCTAAGTGTATTTGAGATAAATAATTTAATTTAATTTCAAAAGCCGTTAAAAAGTTCTAATGTCTACGTTACGTTACGCAATACATTCGCAATGGTGTATTATTATATTCGCGATGCCATCTGAATGATAATTTACGGTATTTCGTATGCATGCAGAAAATATAATAAAGTACTACGTGTTCGTATACATTTCAATGGACGCACCGCCTGTAATAGTGTAGGTAAGTAAGACAAACAATGCTATCAATTTTAATGCTGTCGTTATGTGAATAGTTATGTAATATAAATAACTTTCTTTCCCTTTCGCATTGCTGAGGCCAGATTAATTACCGGTCCCCTTGAGACTTTCTCGTAGTAATTAAATGTTTGTCTAAATGCGGAAATTATCGAGTGTTTTGGCGACAATTTTCGGTTATTGGTCAAATACCCTTTTTTTTGTAGAGACAAGAAAAAAATATGGTCATTTATCGTGGTAAAATATCTAAAAGTTCGCTACCCATTGTGAGCACGTCAGCTATTTTTGAAATCCATGCCGGCTTGTCTAACACAACAAAAAGTAAACGCAACGTAAAGCGCGAATAACAAAATAGTAGATTAAGCGTCCTCGTTACTTAACTATCTCCTCTGTTCTCAATGAAAATGATGGCCGATTTGGTTTGAGAATGAAAACAGCAAGTTATAAATTTTGCTGTGTATAGTGAGAAATAATAAATGTCGCGGGTGACAAGAGGTAGAGCAGTGTAGCAGTCCATGGGTAAGCGTGTTGCTTACCATCAGGATAACGACCCGCTTGTGTCGTCACAGGCTTAAAAAACGTACTGTACTCTTAAAAATGTCAATTTTAATTCAAACCACTTCTTACCGAGAGGTGATAGTATTTTATCCAATGACTATTCAGTATACAAAAACCAGTGGAATTTTCGTTTAATTGAAATTATTATCCTGATAGATTTTGCACTTTGATGTTTTGTGTAGATTCGCAGATAATCGGTTTTATTTTATAGCAAGTTTATTTCAGACGGGTAGTCATTTTTTGGGTTACCGAGCTAAATAGTCATGGAGTACCAAAAACTAGATTAGTTAAATAGGCGTTAAAGTAAAACGAGCAAGTGTCTTCGCAAACAATGGCTGCTTTCTCGCAGTCGCCGCGGACAGTCACGTACGAAGCTGTAACCATGCTGTAACTACAGCTTTGTTGACATTTGCAAACTGACAACCACAATGTATATATTTACACAGTCTCTTAGATCAATTTGGAATATTTTCCGGAAGTTATTAGCGTTTCAAAACGTAATTGTAGAGCAATATGACTAGTGGATAGCACTCTTTTAAATATGTATTTACATCGGGCCCAGTTGTATAGTAGTTAGCGCGGTGGCTGTTAACATATAGGGTTCGTCTTCAACCCAGGACAGTTTTGTAGACCTTGTTAAGGTGTACAATACTGTAGTACATTATTTTGATTAATATCAGTTGTCTGGTTATCATAGAAAATTCTCTACGTAGTTTGGGATCAGATGTGACCATAATATGTGGTATGCCCTTGTATGCCTTCCAAGATGTTATTTTTTTGTCACTTACTTAGTTACGTATACGTATTTAGTTATTTAAGTTGGTTTATATCCAGATGACCTAGGCAAGTTGTCATTCTATGAAAACTAGTCTAGGCCCTCAAGTTTAATCGATTTATTTCCCAAAGTTATTGGTGGGATTTCATTATAACTACTATGTTTTGTAGATACTTAACAGTTCACATTATCAGCGCTGGGAAAGAATCATGGTTCAATAATTGACAGCTAAACAGTTATATAACATTTTTATACAATTAGCGGACGTAATCACTAAAAGAAGTGATGGAGAAACAAAAAGATTTTAACCGAAATCTTTCTGAAGTCGTTTCTTTAGTTGCCAATTAAGGCTTTTTACTCGGTGTGTGACGAACCATTAATATTTCTATTGAGTGTGTTGTCAAATGTTCTACTTGCCAAACAAATGGCAATCACCAACATCACTTATATGTCGTAAATAATACCTTATGAACTAAATTTAATTACATTATGAATGATAAGTGGACCATATGTTTATTATGCTGTCAATTGTCAATAGATTAGAACCATCTTGAGTAATGCTCCTATGTTTTACTTAAATCGGACTTAATTGAGTAATATATATTTTAATGGCAGCGTATAATGTTAAGTCGTAAGAATACGTCTTAAGCCTGTCAAATGATAGAGCGCACGATAGAGCGGGCAATAAGTCTGAACTTAGTGATTTTTCCAGCAACAGTGCACTGGACACCGGGACATATGCGTTTACACTGCTGTTTAGCGGCAGATTATCTTGTTGGCCTCTCCCAGAAAAAACGCGTGCCTTCTTTTACCTCGGTAGGAACGTGTGCATTGCGTTGTGGAGAGAGGAGTGGATATGCTATGTAAATTTTTTAATTGACGTTTCGATATGCTTCGGCTCTGTTTTAGAGTTCCTTGACCCTAAACATTCAGATTTTTCCATACATTTAACGAGTAAAATGTACGAGAGAAAAGTGCACGATAGTTTGTTTTAGTTAATTATCAGAACTCATACTAAACCTGCAGTGGCGTGCACACAGGGTAGGCAAAAAAATGTATTCGGCTTGTTTCACCTATTTTAAGTATGTTATTATACTATTTCAAATATCCATATGCAAGCAAATACTATAGACATATTAATTTGCATTTGAAAACATTAATAAGTTTATTCAGCGGCTCCATACTGACAAAAATACTTTGCCTACCCTAGGATTTCTATAAACAGTCTTAATTTAAAAAGTCTTAGTTTGGACATGAATTAACGTAATTTTTTTTAATGTAAATGGATATGTTGGTAATATTGGTTAATTTATGGATATTTGTGCTGGAACACGAACAAATAGCATAAAGCATAAACAACTCGCAGATATTTTTGCCTGCTTTCAGTGCACGCCACTGTAAACCTGTTACGTAACATTGCCATGGTATTGTGATTCAAAGCGTGGACAAACGGAGCTGCTCACCTGTGGGAAAGTCGTTGGACGACAACTGAACACACCTTCAGTCAACTAGGATGTTTAAATTGCGTAAATGTAACAGGATGTTTGCACAAATGTAATACGTGCAGTACCTAGATAAAAATAATGCTAAAATAAATATATTTTACTGTGTAATTGCAAAATGTATTTGCAGTTGTGTTGTTTTCCTAAACAAAAAGGTACAGAAATATATGTAGGTAAATTTCCTCCAAAAAAAATTATATGGTATTTATTTTTTACTACCAATGTAAGTAAGTAATACATACTTTTAAGTATTATTCAATACGTTATTGAAGGAATTATTTCACCACAGATCCTATACCTACTTTTAAAAGTTTCATCAGACTGAACCAAATTATCCACTGAACTATTAATTAAAAACCTATTAACGCCAACAAACTGCTTTGCAGTTTGGCGAGCTTTGTAATATTTTTATTGCAATGTTTGTTTGTAAGTTAAATGAACTAAAAAAAAAAACTAATGGGTTAAACCTCATTGCTTCAGGTTAAACCTTTACTCGGTTATTTTCATTCACTCATCTTTAAACCACGTCAGAATATCCACTTGCTTATAGATCGATAAAATGCGTCATCCTAATCATATAGACAGACTTTGTTATGCTATAAAAGAAAAAAACTATCATAGGAGTAGCCTACAATGACAGTTCCTTAACCCGAGTTCAGTAACTCTCTCACAACACAACTGTACTAACTCCTTATTTCAATCAAACTAGCGGTTACAACACGATAGTAGTTTGTAATCTCGCCGTGATTCTTATTAAATTATAATACCTACGCCATAACTGCACCACGATTTATAGATAAAATTGTTGCGATTTGCATAAGCGTAAGGTCGTCATAGCTGGGCCAGGAAAAGGAAAGTAGATTTATTTCCATCATGTCGGACGACAAATTCTGTCACGATCTGTCGGATTATGATTGTACTGCCTTTGCAATTTTTCGTACCATAGATATCAGAAAACGTTATTTTCTCGCACTTATTAGTACACGTTACAGCCTTTATGAGATAGTTTATAATGAACTATGCATTATTTACTCAGAGTATTTAGAATGGAGCTAGTATCGCGTCGATTCCCCGAACAAATTTTTCGTGGTACTTTTGCGGGGTGCGGGAGGTGAAGTAAACACACACAGATACAATTTTACGCATACCCACACTATAACAAACTCGCAACACATTCAAAAAGTTACGTACACAAATAAAGAATGACCTGACCATATGACCAAAATTTGGCAGAGGGGTTAGCGCATCATGATCTCTCCAGTGGTATCTCCTCTAAGATTATTTATCATGAGCCTGTCGTTCGCCAATTTGTCTAAATATAGTTTGTGAGTCAAAATTTCAAAGCTTGTTATAAATAATCTATAGTTACGTCTGTACCTACTAGTACGTTGTACATACTATCTTAGTGATTACTTATTTAACATAAACTATTTTAATAAAAATAAAAACCGACTTCAAAGTAAATTATCTAAAAAGCATAAAATAACGAAAATATATTGTAGCACATCATGTTAACTAGCACGAGCTGACACCGACTTCAATATATTTTCGTTATTTTATGCTTTTTAGATAATTTACTTTGAAGTCGGTTTTTATTTTTATTAAAATAGTTTATTTAATACTTTTTAGTGACTTTTATTTTAGCAAAATAGGTATCAGCACTATCACGCAACTCGAACGTCTACGTTACAGTAACTTACTGAAAACATAAAAAGTTTATATCTCTTAAACTACTGGACCGATTTTGATGAAACTTGTACTCTACCCTAAGTTGAAAAATACTCTAACTATTGCAAAAGGAATTTTCGAAATCGGACCTGTAGTTTTTGAGAAATCCGTGGACAAACCTACATACATACATACATACTTACATACATACATACATACACCCATAAAATTTGGTAAATTTGTTTAGAAGCCCACATAGACTAACATATATTAATATTACGCATTTTTATTAATATTACATACATACGCGTCGAATAGAGAACCTTCTTTTTGAAGCCGGTTAATAAAATTAACAATAAACATAATTATCTTTACCCTGCTTTTCTTTACAAGTTCAAAATCGTAGTAATACATAAATATGAACGCGGGAGTGATGGCTGACCGGTGGCCAGTCAAAGATTATTGGTAAGGTTGAATATGACATAAGTACTGAAGCCTAACCTGCCTGACGAAAAACAGCATATACATATGTTGTGATAGCGGTATGTTATGTGTTTTAGATGTTAAATGACAGGAAAACACGTTGGTTACGTAACTTTTGTTAAATTCGATATCATGTACTTCCCTGTAATTATCCGTAATTAAATTACACATTATAAATTACGAGTACTTTGCCAAGTTTTAAGCACGTAAGTATATATTTTTTCTATTACTAAAAATGAGCTCCGCATCCAGTTTATAATACACTAGCGGCCCGCCCCGGATTCGCACGGATGGCAAAATGTTGTGGTTAGATTATAAATTATTATAGAATAATACCTTACCTTACCTACAGTAGACTTCCAATTAGTATTCATCAAGATGTACTTATTGATTTTTAGCATGTCCTGCTCTATAGAGACCAACCATATAGCTGTCCACGGGAAAACAAACATTCTTCTCGTAGATCGACTCCAACAAATGATATTTAGACTCCAACTAAATATTTTAAGGTTTGACCTCGTAATTGGTAATACTCGTAATATAAGATTTTTGACCGGAAATTGCTGACGCTAAATTGAAAGCTCTGTCTGTAGAGATTAAAGGGATGCGAGAAATTTGCACAGTTTGGCCATATTATGCTGGTCCAATGAGGAAAATGGTTTCGATAATATAATTTTTTATAATCTAAATTGTAATCTTATCCCATTGCACACTTGCACATGTTAAGAGGATTAAAATTACTCATCAAATTATAATATTTATGGATACCTTACCTATATTTTGAGGCTATGAGGTGGAATTCTTGACGTATTGATATAATTCAAAAACTGTTATTGGTTTAAAAAACTCTAATGTACTGTGTCATCCGTGCCTGCACCACGCGTAGCCACCACAACCGTATCAAGATGAAGGTGGTTTTAAATGAAGAGTAGATATATTGTGTGGGTCATATGTTTTAAATATATCAAATAAATAAACAAAAAATATCGCAATATAAAGTGATGGTTTTTCATAAAACAGAAATACGTGTCTCATTATTCTTATTAAATAGTACTCGTAGGTATGCATGCTAAATTGCAGGTCAATAGATAGATACAAAATGTTTTTAACACACAAACTTTCCTTCCCTATTTTTCACCCTTACACTGACGAATTCTGAAAAACGCTGATACACGTATCTTATTATTTTTATTTAAGAGTCTAATTACAAAATTTGAAGCCAAAAGACAATGTTTTTACACCCATCCCATACAAACTTTCATTCTCTATTTTACAATCTTAACTGACGAATTCTGAAAAACGCTGATACACGTGTCTTATTATTTTTGATGAAGTGTCTAATTACAAAATTTCAAGGCAAAATACATTGTTTTTACACCCATCCCATACAAACTTCCAACCCCTACCACACCCTTAGAGTTCGAATTTCCAAAAATCCTTTCTTATTGGTTCCCTAGGCCATAAAATAAACCTCCTGTTCAAATTCTGTAGTCCTAGCTTCGGTAGTTTCGGTTCTGCGTTCATGAGTCAGTCACGTGAAAAAGGCGTACCTCTTTTAGTTCACATTACAACCTTAACTGACGAATTCTGAAAAACGCTGATACACGTATCTTATTATTTTTATTAAAGAGTCTAATTACAAAATTTGAAGTCAAAAGACAATGTTTTTACACCCATCCCATACAAACTTTCATCCTCTATTTTACAACCTTAACTGACGAATTCGGAAAAACGGTGATATACGTGTCTTATTAATTTTGATAAAGAGTCTAAATACAAAATTTCAAGTCAAAAGACATTGTTTTTGCACCCATCCCATAGAAACTCTCAACCCCTATTTCACACCCTTAGAGTTCGTATTTCCAAAAATACTTTCTTATTGATTGGTTAAGTCATAAAATGAACCTCCTGTCCAAATTTTGTAGTCTTAGCTTCGGCAGTTTCGTCTCTGCGGTGTTGAGTCACCCACGCGAAACAGGCCCACCTCTTTATAATATAACTTTATTTACACCCTTAACTAACGAATTATGATAAATGCTGATACACGTGTTTGATTATTTTTAGTAAAGAGTCTAAGTACACAAATTCAAGTCAAAATACAATGTTTTTACACCCACCCCATACAAACTTTTAACCCTTATTTTACACACTTAGAGTTCGATTTTCCAAAAATCCTTTCTTATTGGTTCTCTAGGCTATAAAATGAACCTCCTGTTTAAATTTTGTAGTCTTAGCTTCGGTAGTTTCGGCTCTGCGTTGATGAGTCAGTCACGCGAAAAAGGCGTACCTCTTTTAGTTCATATTACACCCTTAACTGACGAATTATGAAAAATGCTGATACACGTGTTTTATTATTTTCGTTAATTTTGCACTTAGACTCTCTAAGTGCAAAATTTCAAGTTAAAAGACAATGTTTTTACACCCTTCCGATACAAACTTTCAACCCCTATTTCACACCCTTAGAGTTCGAATTTCCAAAAATTCTTTCTTATTGATTGGTTAAGTCATAAAATCAACTTACTGTCCAAATTTTGTAGTCCTAGCTTTGGTAGTTTCGGCTCTGCGGTGTTGAGTCAGTCACGCAAAAAAGGCCTACCTCTTTATATATATCTATACATATAGATGAGGCGGCCAAATCATAAAGATAATGATTAAGCTCTAGTAAAAAAAATCTAAAGACTCAAGACTCTCAAAGTACAATCCGGATTGGTCGTAACACAGGCATGTTGATTGCGTTCATAACATAACGTAAGTATTTGGAGCGACATTTTTTACACGTGCAGGTTAACATGATATAAAATGTTGCATCATGTGGGGCTACATAACCGTCGGTTGTTACGTTAGAGACAATAAACAGTTATAATCATTGGTAGGTAATTGTCGCATTGCCGCCGGGCCACTGTGTGGGAGCAGGCGGGTTTTTGCACGACCAACACAAAGGCGCGGAAAACAGTGGTGGAGCGTGCACCAGCGGTTTGCCGGCTCGTTGTGTGACGCTTGAACCAGATTTACGTAACCTGAACCGCGCAACTTTCCTTGCGTGGAAATGTCGCGAACTCGGAAAGCTGCTTTTTAACGTCATCCAAACAAGATTCGTCATGAAGTGTGAATGACTGATCAATATCGGTTGAGATTGAAATTGATCTAAACCGACACCGGTTTTTTCGTTAGTATTTTTTTCTTATCACCACTTTGATAAATAACTATAATTATACGCCAATATTTTGTTATTAAAAAATAATTTACTAATATGGAAAGCGTGTAATATTTTAAGAGTATTTCTCAAAGGGAATAACAGTTGTCATGCAGTGTAAGATGAGTGATTTACATCGGTTGAGACATGGTTAAGGTAACGGAGTCACTGGACGTTTGTGGTATGGGCCCTAGAACGTCCATTGATTACGGCGAAAACGGCGGCATGCGGCCTTCATCCCCGAGAGAATCGTGTCTGGTTCCCGGGGTTACAAATCGCACGGCGCGCTGGCGGCGGCGGGCTCAAAGGCAAGACATTGAGAGGCTCCTGGTACATATCCCACTGCAGAGCCCAGATCTCCCCCGCTCATGTACCGATGCGACAGCCGCGGGGGTTTACCCCTACAGGTCCCGGGGACCAACAGAAAGTGTCTTCCGCGAAAAAAAAAAATGATTGAGACTTAAGGATAAATAGCATTGGTTGAAACAACAAATTATGTTTGTTACAGAGCAAAACGTTTCTAATATTTATTTATGTAAGGAAGGGTCCTTGGATTGGTACTCGTAAGTAATGTAAGTACGGTCTTTCCGGTGACTGCAATCCAGACACAGAATGCGCATATTTTGTATTCCTTGTTGCTTAACCGGGGAGACATAAATGGTAGTATGTACGAAATAGACTGTGTCTAAACGTTGCGCGGCAAGCAGACCTAACATGCATTGATTAAAACTATGACAACTGAGCTCGAACATTAATAGTAACTTATTGCCTACGTTTCAATTAGTAGTCGTTTACCAGTTGTTGATGCAATCACCACCTCACTTAACCCACATCTGCACTACAATCAATTTGACTTAAATATATATCGCGACCAGTAACCAATGTTGCGTTTACTACTAATTGCTATTTGCTACGGACACCATGCATCCGTCGTATCTACCACACATTTCTACACTCCCTCGTTTCTTACGATAATGTAATATGACATTTTTAAATCGCAATCAGAAGAAAAGCTCTTTATAACATTACTTAAGACAACAAATATAATATTATGATTAATTGTTGGCGAAGAAGGCAGAAACACTGCTCCACGTATTTTAAGATTATATCATTCGCTCAGTTAGCGCATTTTATTAATTGCACCTTTATGATTTGTATGACAACGATAGGTGTGTTATAGTGAGTAATAATATTCTTTATGTAACTTTGACTCACTTTCACGTCTTTATAGTTGGCGACGATCTCTGATGCGAACGTATTGTTGCCGATGATGGGTTTGTTCTTGACGCTGGGGAAGATGATGCCGCCCTTGCGGCTGGAGGGCCGCGGGCTGGCGCTACCGACGCTGGCGGGCGTCACCGTCACCGTGGCGCCCAGACTCGCAGTGGAGCTGAGCGTACTTGACGTGTTGGACGTGCTCGGGCTGCGTTTGACATAACCATTAGTCTCCTTACAACACCGCAACTTGTGAACACGTATCTGTTTTCGCAAATAGGCATACGCTAACAAGTATTCGCTATAGCATCGCTAGACAGATCAATTCGCTCGCAACAATCGCCAGTGCAAAAATAAATTAAGAAAGATGTCACCTGTTATTGATAGTGGAAGAGGACGGTGTTGTCGTTGCTGCGAAGGTGCTGGTGGTGGGATCCGTGGACGGCTCATCGATACGGAATCTGTTGGGCGCGTACTCCACCAGCCTGTCGATGGTCGGGTCTAGCAATAATTCAGGAGCCACCGGCCGCTGCGCTAACGTGGCTACATCGTCTTCCTGCTTCTTCAACCTTTTCTCCACCATGTCTAAATTTTCAATAATAAGGTTTGTCTTAAGACGTAAGTCGTTATGGATTTGACCGATCGCGCGCTCCTGCCGCTGTGTTTGGGTCAACAGTTCGTCCGATTTCGGCACTAAATCATCAACAGAACTCTTCGTACCCACGACTACATCCCAAACTTCATCCATCTTTTCAGAAACACTCATCATAGGTATAATTTTATTTACAAGATTGTCAATTTTACTGCCTTTAGTCGTTGGTGCTTGAGTACTTGTTGCTGTACGATTCTTAAACAAACTATTTACATTAATAGAAGCCGACTCCGGTTCTACTATAGCCGCATGGACGTCTGCCATCATGTACAATACTTTTCCTAGATTTTCAGAGACGAGATTAATATGGAATTGCAATTTACGATCGACAGTCGACATAGAAGTCCTAAGCTGGTCTACTTCTTTCGTAATTTCGTTAATTACTTCGGTATTTAGCCCTTTTGCGATTTCTATGACGTTTAAATTGATAGGTTTCTTCTCGCTCGCCTCGGCATTAATGTCATCAACGGGCAAAAAGTTATTGTCAATCTGGTTTTTAAGGCCTACTAATTTAGTGTCAATATTGGAGACCTTTTGGTCTAGCGATTCCAGTTTTCGGTCGAGTAACTTTGCGTCACTTATTTTATTTCCGTTCGATATTTTGGAGTTATTTTCTGTGACGCTTTCCTCGTTGTTCTGACTGATTTGACTAAACAGTTTTAAATCGAGGTTCCCGAGTTTCGATATAATGGCGTCGGTTTTATGGATGTTATCGTTGACTCTAGAGTCAAGCGCTTCGACCCTCCGCATCAGATGTTCCACGGCTTTATCTAAATTCTCTATCCTTTGTAGTTTGGTTTCTAATGTGCTCACTATCACCTCGAAGACATTGAATATGTATTGTTCCCTGAAACAAAAGAGAAGAAAATTGTAAATATGGGTATCGTAATATAAAGGAGTATATCCATTTTAGGCCATCTTGCGAAATCACAATACACGGGAAAATTAAGTTGTAATTACCTACATTATATTTCCTAACATTTTAAAATAAAAGTAAAAACGTGGTAGGAGCTGCGCGGGTAAGCTAGTATACCTATAATATTAAAGTCTATAACATATAAAACGTAAGTACATTTCATTTTTCGGATAGCATTATATTCTGAACTGTTTCAAGTGTCCGTTACATGGCCTGACTCAGTATGGACCGTGGGAATTATTAACTATCCAGAATTGTATAATACGCATTTCAAACAAGTTTGATACAACAGTGATCTCACCACTGGATTTCCTTAATGGCACTACTTTTACCCTTTTTGGAGTAGGTACATATATTAGGTATACTAATAACTATACTGTATCCACTTTCGTAATAAATGTTACAGTTAGGAAATTACGGATTATATGTACCTATAAAACTAGTGAAATTGACATATCTGTCAGTGGACTTACGCAACCGGAGAAATAGAAACCTTAAATACATACCTACTACCTACGTGCGTGCTACATATCGACTAGACGCACCATAGAACTTTAACTCTCGTAGACCTTTCCCAAACTTCTTTATTACTACTTTGTTATACGATTACTAAAAATAATCTACATAATAATAATAGGCCTATGTCCAGCAGTGGACTGATGTAGGCTGATGAAGATGATAATGATGATCTAATAATTGAGTTTATTTATTTATTTAAAAGAATAGTGATCAGCTCTAAATATTTTTACTAGCTTTTACTCACAAGCGCATGCTCACCTCACAAGAACATGCATTTTTTACACGATCATATAAGTATATTATTTTAGCATATCTGAATTGGTCCGCTTGTGACAATGCCTGGTGCAACTTGGCCTCGGTGCAAGCGATAATATTATACAAGAATAAATTTAAAAAAATCTTCTATATAGTAAAAATAGGACGCGAATATTTGAACGTGTAGGTACATTTGCAATTGGTTTTATAATATATGTATACTGACAAAAAAAAAACTATGTATTTCGGTAGTAGTTTAGGAGATAGCTTTTTCGGTTTAAAGAACTATATTGTCTCAAATAATTACAAAATTTTACATAAAAGACAATTTAACTTAAAAATATAATATAACCTAGTTAAAAATAATATAAGAGAGCATGCATATTTAGTATCTACGTTGCTTTTTTAATTCACTGCTGACAGCTCTGATAGATTTAGATTAACTAATTTCTATTAAAATGTCATAGCCCTCGATCGTCATAAATAGAATACACAATGATCATACGTTTTGGGTTTACGTTTATTTCTATTCATACACGCTACACGCTAATGTCAGAATCATGTAGAAGTACTCTACATATTTAGTATGTTATAATTTGTGTTTACGATTATATCTAGAAATAGTACGCAAAGAGTTCACCTTGAAACCAGAGAAAGCGCAACAACCTTAGATGTATAAATATTATCTAAACGTGTGAATAACGCAAACGATGCTTACAAATATTAAATACCGAGTTTAAAAGCTGCTACTAATCTCGTAAACAAGCAATTCGAAGGCGTTCACGAACATAAATTGGTTTCGAAATACAAATGAACGCGTTATAATATTATATTTTAAACAGATTCTCGATTGCATGCAATTGCATCAGTCCTAAGTGAAGCGAGCGAATAACGACACTATGCTTAGGGTTGTCAGTTACGCATTTATCTAATAAAGTTTTAAATAAGGTGATAATTATATTAAAATACTTCTTCACATGTCTATCATTAAAAAAATCCAATTGAATGTTTCTTAGTATTTCGCGTTGAACTCTTTTGTATAGATGCGTTATTGTTCGTTAAAGTTTCACTTCGAGTGTTGTCATGAAAAAGTATGATGACAACCATAATTATGTAAATGAGAACTAGACCCGCAGTTCAGAAACCGAACCAGTTAAATAGTGTTTGCTTTACTAAATTGACCGTCGGTTACGATCTGTCCTATACGATACATGAATTAACTTCCTGAAATCGGTGTGGTAAGTGTAGCAACCGCGCATTACGCAACGCTTGTCCGCTTAGCACATTGTGGGCAGTTCTGGGAATGTTGCAGAAATTTAGCTTAGCAGGTGAAGTTTGTTGATTAATGGGCTTTAGCTTAGTAAATGGGCGAATGGGTGAGAACGGGTTTTAGAAATAGTACGTAGCTGAAGTAATTGTATTTCACCACATTATTGAGCATGCGCTGTTTTATAATTAGTTAAACGGACTAATTTAGGTCTGGAAATGAAATATGTGTAAAGATTTATTTATAGTCGATGTCATAGTGGAACTATTGGGCTGGCTAAAAAAGTAGAATAGAAGAAGGGGGACGAGAGGTCATCGTCCTGTTGGTTGAGGGACCATCGATCGTATCTTTTGTTACCAGCATAGCGATACCTATGACCCAGGGCCTTTATTCCTTAGATTCTGTCAAACAACCAAGTTTAAACTTATATTAATCCGTCGGCGGACAACGCGTAATCGCGCTTATGCGATTCGCGTGTTAAGATGGTGCAGATCGGAATCATCGGCCGGTGAGAGCTTAATTTGTTTTTTAACATCTGGCGATTATTCTGGTGAATTCATCTCAAGTTGCGTTTTATTTTTGTAGTATAGGTACCTATTTTATAATAAAAAAACTTTAATTTTTAAGTTGTTGGAAGCAGCATTATACGCATATTATAATTACGTCAAAAGTCCCAAAGCATTAAATAACAAAACAATACATTATATATTTTGCAAAACAGTTGTGCAACACCAACCAAATAGCATCAATTTCCTTTATCATTTGCTATTATTTACAACATAAAAACATATTTAATTACGCACATTGAATACTTAGTAAATGAATACTGGTGGTTATGTAAACTTTTGCTAATTGATTCTTATCGCTAACAATTAAAATATGTTCTGTCAATGTTATACAATACAATGACGTGTGAAGATTGACTATTTTTGTGTAATGCCAATGGTCAAGTTAAACAATGGAATGGTTTCCTGTATGAATAAATGTATTTTTTTCATCAAGATAATACACAGAAATGATGATTTTATGGCCAAATCGTAATAATTGTCGTTAAACAACATTATTTATTCATTGATCAGCTTCCGTTCCCAGAATGTTTTGGTGGCCTAGCCACACGGGGTAATTCATCATAGCTTTGGCTTTGTTTAGTATAGTGACTAAGAAAGCTGGTTATTTTCTAGCAATGCTATTATCCATAGGGACAAAAGCATTGCATAAAAAGGGAACCTGACAAGACACGTTGAGAAACACACTAGTCATGGGTCTTCTCTCTTTACCGGTACTTCTACAAAATAACTCACGAGCTTTATTCAGTTTGAGATAGGTCGCATTGAAGTTGTTTGCTATCCTGTGATCTTACTCGTCTTAGTGCCTAAAGCTGCTATAGTTCAGGGCAGTTTGTTGAAACTGACTATAAACTATGTAGGTCTCTTGACGACTCTATCTCCTGTCATATTCAAATTATAATAATACTGTTTGCTTTAGAGGCCCCAGGTAATAATACTGTTACCAAATTATAATAATACTGTTTGCTTTAGAGGATCCACAAGGGAAGTAACTGAATACCCGTAGAACTAAAAATAAGTTTCACAACTTTTTTAATTTTGTCGTGACGAGTACTACGCCAAAATCGAATAAACTTCAGCAAGATGTATCAAATATAAATACAAGTATACGCGATACAAAAGATGGCAAAGAAGCAATCATAAATGTTTATTGCAGAAATTCGTTTGATTAATGGTTTATACAAATACCGTCTTCTAGTTCAGAGAACCTCTCTACCCAAAGCTTCTCTGGAGGGATTAGTTTTAGTAATAAGAGCGCCGCGTATTGTGACATTTTATTCCAATGTAAATTATTCTTTGCTTTTGTTTTTACTATGGTGGAGCCTTCTATCATATTTCACCAGTTTTCTATGATTATGGTACGGAGAAGTGAGAGTCGGACTCGCATTGGAACAATTTTGTTAATGTATAATTTCTGTGGTAATACCGCCATTTCTGATCATTTAGGCCTTGATCGGCAATAGGGGATCTCATTGCATGAGGTTTTATACTAATGAGTAGTATTTAACGATTGACTAGACATGACATAGGTACACATTATGTCTGATTTGATTGAGGCAGACGATAATAGCGCAACATATATAGAAACGGCAATGTTAGAGCATTTTACTTAATATGACGGTATTAACATTGTATCCCATAATGACCAGGAGTGTTCCATCAACGAGGCATTTGCTTGCTAACGATGCGAATGTGGTTCAGGGTCCATGTCATTGTATCGGGCATGTATTGCGCGGGCAAAGCCCGCGCTGAGTTTTGTTCTCGCACCACGCCGCCGCGCCGGGCCATTGTCATCCGAATATTTGTTCCGTCCATAATGTAATTGAACGTGCTTTGTCTCGACACGACGTCCGAGCCCACGTGTCGTGCTTTTTTATACGATTGCATTCGTGAGCAGAGATTTGTTTAAAGATTTCTGTATAATAGAGCTATGATTGATCGTGCGGCCGTTTGTATGTGAAGCATGTGCGAAACGCGTTTCTATTGTTATCATTTATTTTATCTAGATAAAAGCTCTTAATTGTGTTACGAAACCTAATAAAATGTAACTCTTTTGCGTGGTCGTTGCTTGCTTTATTGTATGATGCTGTTAATTGCGGTCTGAACTGGTAACATATGAATCTAAAAATCCAGGCAAGGCAGTAGATAAAGGACCATGCCCATATTAGTATGGAGCTGAAAGTCAGAAATGTCATGCAATGCCCAAATTGTAGCTCTACGTCTTATGATAACTATTTAACAGTATTTATATGATAACTAGATTTAATGTCATATAAAGCACCGGTTCAAAAGATATTGGACATTAAATATGATAACTTCCTACTAGATTTTTATACATTTTATCATTTACAGACAGCATTACTATTAGTTTTTCACTAGGAATTTCATGATCATCACATAAGCTAAGTCAGATCAGTGTTCTTTTATATACTTATCTGTATGTTATCAGATAAACATGTCAGTTATTTGGAATTATCTAGTCTGTCTCCATGGTATAGTGTCAATATGTATGGGAAAACAATTTGAACGTCTTATTTTTTTTATTTTTTTTCCAGTGCTTCATATGATTTAAAATTAACAACATAATTATAGTTTTTATTTATTAGAGCTTCTTGTGATACATTTTATCTGGGCATTTCTGGGGCACAAATGGGCATGGTCCTTTTTACTATTCACAATTTTAGTATATAAAGTCGATATTTAAAAGAGTATAAATAAAATGCTATAAATGTGCGTAATCAGTTAATCCGTCGGCGGTCGACGCGTAATCGCGCTTATGCGGTTCGCGTGTTAAACATGGTCAGATCGAAATCACCGGCCGAAACTGCTTCGTAACAGCTAACCATATCACCGTGTGATGTTTTCTGTCCTATAGATTGAGAGGGTTATAGAACTCCACACCAAAAAGTTATAATTCACTCACATGATAGTCTTTTACATTTTTGTCTGTAGGTACTTTTGGTGCAAAACTCGATTTTTTATTGCTTACAACTTTTTAATAATTCCATTTGCTTATTATTTTAGTGTATTAAAAGTAAGATTTGTATCCTTGACAATCGATTCCCATACTCAGTTTTTTTTATCTGAAGTGGGTTTATGACTTTTTGGTCTGGAGCTGTGACTGACATGACTAATTCTGAAGCTTCATGATAGAAGCTTCAGAATTAGTCATGTCAGTCATATGTCTCCGTAAATTAGGACGAAAATTAATATATTTGTTGGGACAGATGCAACGCACTCCAATTATTCACAGGGCTACAAACCATCAAGCGTATTTGCTTCCTTATTACACAAACATAAAATATTTTCTTTTTAATAAAACTTGCCCTACTTTTATTTATTCCATTAATAACTTAGTCACTATTGTTATATCATTTATTATAATGATCTTATTAAAATAACTCATTGTTATCTCGCTGTATATTATTTATAGATCAATCTTGTTCTACTGACATGAGTAGCGCAAACTTAGAGCAAACACATTATGGTCGAGTGCCACGCAAGGACTCCATGAGAATGTAGGCAGACATAATTAGTTGCGACTTAGCTGAGGCATAATTGACAATAGAACACTAATATGTCACAAAGTATGCTACTCAAGGTAAAAACAGTAAATATTTTCATGGGAACTAAAATGTCCCACTACGGGGAACTTCGAATTGTTTGTTCTGGGTAAAATCGTGGTGCACTGGTGTTGTTATCTGTGAACCATTTTCCAGTTTTCTACAGTTGTTGATACCACTGAACTTTTTTTAATAATTTTAAGGTTGTATTTGATTAATAAATAATATGTTGTTGATGTACTTATTTAGAAGTTATTTATAAAGCCACAAGAAATTTAAGGTGTATACAGCATACTTTTGATTTTCTATATATTTCGGGTACATTGCATTGTCCATCATTTTCATGTCACGGGATGATCCATTTATGTGTATCATTAAAATTTCGCTACAACTCTTGGTGGGTCTTGGACTCCTCAAAAGTAATTTTCCGATTGTCTCTTTTCTTCGCTTATCTCCTCCAGCAGTCTTAGCACGATTTGCCGAGATTTCGTAATCTTGACAGTTCGGTGTGGAGTATGACGTAGTTATCGACGTAGAAACGTCATTTTCGGTATTAGCTAGGTCGATAACTACGTCATACTCCACACCGAACTGTCAAGATTACGAAGTCTTGGCAAATCGTGCTAAGCCTGCTGTTTGTAAACTTCCTTATAGTTCTTAATCTACAGCCAATATCTCTCGTATTACTTAATTCAAACAATTAAATAATGAAACCAATTAAAAATCACAATCGATTAGTAGGTAATATTTAATGCCTTCGGAGTTGCTGTACGTTCGGGGTGTGGGCCCTTTGAACGTCCATTGAGTACGGCGGCGACTCCGAGGAGGACGGCGGCGGGGTTGCGATCCCCGTCCCCGTGAGTACCGTGTCAGGTTCCCGGGGGGCTACAATGAAAGGCAAGGCACTGAGGGGCCCCTGGTGCAGATCCCACCGGATAGCCTTGGGGTCCCCCCTCTCATATGCCGATGCGACAGCCGCGGGGGTTTTAGTAGGTAAGAATCCCACATACCCCGGTCGAGCCCCACAGCTCCCTTTCGGGGATCTTTGGAAGATTTCCGCCACGTCAAAAAAACAACATTACATCTCGAGTTATCAAGTTTATACCTATCAGATAAATATTAAACTGAAGTAACTTTTTTTAAAAGTAACTTCAGTAAGTCTAAAAATACCTTTAATTTTCCATTACCCGGTAAAATAACAGAAATCCGAGTCAAATGACAGAACACTGACCCTCAATTGGCTATGTTAGTAGTACTTAGCAACCACCTACGTGCAATTATAGATAATGTCTATGATTGGCTTCCAGTTACGTATGCCTTTAACGACCTTTCATATACCTACTTAGTTTTTATAGCCTTATCGTTTTTTCAAAACATACCTAATTTTACACCTGTTAAAAATTACATATTAAAACAGAAAACAATCAAGCTTATTTTATATAAAATATAGATAGGTACTGTATATCAGGGTTAATATTTGATCGGTCCGAAGGTTTTAAAAGTAGGTTTTCAAATGAAGTTATGTTTGTGGTCACGCCATTTAGCACATTTATGTATTGTGGTCCGATTATCTGTTAGTTTAGTACATAATAACAGCAATATCCTGGGTCAACTCACGCACGACCATCTTATCTCAAAATAGCCAGAGGCTGTATTATTATGGCAAACAGATACATAGATAAATATAATTAACATTGATTTATTCAAGTTTAGAGTGAAGTATAAGTAAGCGCGGTCCATCCTAGGTCACGTTTTATTTATTTATTTATTTATTTATTGAATAAGATACACCATCAACTTAACACTAAACATTGTTAAAAATAAAGAGCATAGGATTTAGACAAAGTGTTAAGCTACAACAGGCATATACAACACTGAAATAATAAAAATGCAGCCACATGTAATAAAATAAAAGAATAATAAAATAGCAATATTTGAAGAATTTTTGTTTTCACTTGATGGTAAGATTGTGGTCAAGCACATTATTATTAAAAATGCAAACCATATGGAAATGTTAATGCACAAAAATGACTGTTCTGGGAAGGAATTAAATTCACGAACTAATAGAATAGAATAGAATATTTATTTATTCAAGTATCAGAGACTCATTATAAATAGGTAGGTAAATAAAATATAAACTAAGATTATGACTAATATTAACAATAATATACACACATATTTGCATACGTGAATCACCGCTGCAATATTCCATGAGAAATTTTGCAGCAGTGATTCACATAAGAACAGTCTAGTCTGCTTGTAATTAGCGATAGGATACTGTTGGGGCTGGCCCACACTCTGCGCACCAGGGATGCACATCTTTTTCGCATTGTGGTGTAAAAACAATCTACTACTGCTTCTGCGAACATCCCTGATGCGCTACAGAATCGAGGCAGCCGCAACAGTATCCTAAACGCGTTATTGTATTGTATGCGGAGGGCATTGTAAGCTCTTTGAGTGAATCTGGCCCACAGGCTACACGTGTAGAAAGAAGTGCAGTATGCCCTGAACAGGGTAATTTTAACGTTATGTGAGCAACGTGCAAACCTGCGAGCCAGCATGTTCACTCTTATACACATTGCCCTCCGCTCCCTTTCGATGTCATCATCATCCTTGAGGTTGGGGTTTAATATATGACCCAGATATTTCACTTTGTATACCCTCTGTAAGGGCGTCCCACCGATTAAAACAGAAGGTGTAGCTTCAGTACATTTCCCCCCATATTGGAGTCCGTGTTTTTTAACGTACTCCTCACACTGCACCATTAGTTTCCTCAAACCACAGACTGATGCACTCAGCAGCACCATGTCATCTGCATAACTGATATTATTTACACAGACTCCATCAATGTGGCAACCAATCCTGGTGCTGCTGAGCTCACGGATAAGCTCATTTATGTAGAGGTTGAACAACGTAGGCGAGCTCAAACCACCTTGTCTAACTCCACACTCTAAGTTGTACGGACAAGACCACGCACCAGCCCATCGTACATTGTTGACCTGGTTCCTATACCAGAATTTAAGGTTAGCCCAGTCAGGCTACCCACAACACCAGCTAGCCCGCCACAAATATAAGTAATATTTGTGTTTATAGGATTCCGTACGTATAAGGTAAAAAGGAATCTATATGGTGCGAGTTCGTATGTCTGCCTGTCACTCCCATAGATTTTAGTAGCCACATATGCTATCGGTTTGAAAATAATATTTTTCTTTTACTTTCTATGTAATCGGGTGTATGTGTGGTATCATAGGAAAGGTATACATTATGCACATTACAAAATAGATTTTCATTTCATTTTATATATTATAATTAATAATGTCAAATGCAATATTCAATAGGTAATCCAAATTAAAATATTTACGCCCGGTTTCCGAAAGGATGATCAACGCAAAAATCAACTAACTAGATGTCAAATCTCCTGTCAAGTGTATTTTGGGTTGCAGAAAGCATGGTCAACTATTTTAATTTGAACAACCTGTCAGTTGACACGGCTGTTAAAATTTGCTTCAGAAACTTCATGTCAAAGCCAATTTGAGTTTCTGAAAGGCTAATTAAGCCTTGATCATAGATTATTCTCTTGTCAAATACAATGTCAACTAATCAGTGTTGGTCGACAAATTAAGTATTAAATTATACTATTTGTTTTGGATAATTTACTAGTTTATGACAGATAACGTAATTATTAGGTATAAAAGGTCCTTTGCAACAAAAATACCTAAATTGTATTAACAATTGCTACTTTTGAAATTTACGATAGTGAAATGCGCACTCCACATCCGCGCGGGATGAAGGCCCACGAAATAAGAGTGTGGAGCCGCTTGACCATCAAAAATATTATGTCTATGGGGTACCACTGGTGCTTTTTCTTCACATGGTGAAGGACAAAAAATACTCTGTTCCTTTCTATCACATGTAACCCATATAAATGCATTCTTTTCTAGTGCGAATGAGAAAGAAAGTGTCCATCCCTCCTGTAGATCCTCCATCTATGGTTACAGATTATAATATCTTTGAATTGAATGATCTATTGAATGAAATATTGAACTAAATAGGCAATGTAGCCATACTTAAATAATAATCTTCTTGTCAAATTAAAATGATCATAGATTAGTAAATTTTTCTCTAATTAACGTTTCAGAAACCCGAATTGATTTGAACAAGCTGTCAAGTTAACAGTCATGTTAGTTGAATATCCATTTGAATAGCCTTTCAGAAACCGGGTGTTAATTGCGTAATTTAAATATTTATTTTTAGAACAAAAAACAAAACATAGAGATCGTGATATTATGCCCATAATGTTAGCTGTTAACTGGTTTTATAGTCCTATAAATAGTATCTATTTTCATCGTCATAATAACAAAAGTAAATCTATAAGGTAAACACCTGTGCCTTATAAACTTAGTAAATTATCATTGCTTCAAGAGCGTGGGAACCGTTTCTTTTATTTCTAGGGTTCCAATTCCAAAAGGTCAAAACGGAACCCCACTTCTGCGTATGCATTGTTTGTCCAACCTTCTATTTGCTATTCATCATTGTTTTTCTTAGAGGTACTCGCATGTAATTTGGCAGTACTCTTGCATGTGCCTGGGCTAGTTCCTAACTATATTTAATACGGAACCCACAGTGTTCGAGTCTAAGTCGCACTTGACTGGTAATTACAACTTAAACTGGAACACACGTACATATTTTATTATAATTTAAAACACGTTAATATACTTCAGTTAAAGTATACACGAATAATTAGATTTGTATTTAGCAGATTTAAGTGGGATGGATGTATTACGCTAGTTACCGGTTCTAGTGGAATATAGAGAACTGCTCGTATTAATATCATTTAATGCATTTCATAATTGAAATGAAACTAATTTTACGGATTATATCGCGGTTTATTTGTGATTTTAATTACCCGTCGAAACGTCGGGTTTACAAGATCGTACAACAAGCTAGAAACAATTATACTGAAGGGCATACAACGATCACTTGATTTCCTGAAACGTTAAATGATTTATGCATTGGATGGGCATGTAAACAAACAGTATTTATTGTGCCTGATTTCTTTTCGGTTGTGTCCGTTTCAAGTATGATTGGGTCTGTGGTGAGAGTAAAGATGTACTATATTCTATCCATAAGCACGTGTACGGTAATATCTCATGTATACGGTCGCATTCGTCATGACTAATAATCTCCTCTTGCGCAACAGGACATTATTCACTATTATTTTTACCGCGACCAATCAGCCACAGTGAAGTGTCAAATGTAGCCTTAACTTGTTTTAGGTGTAAACAATAAACGAAAATAGTGGGTACAACTTGTGGAATACTACTGGTTCTTGTCTTATGCTTTGGTGTAAATTAGGGGTAGAGAGATATCACCGTTTGCAAAAGTGCTTTCAATAACGCGATCCCGCAACGTATCGTCGCCAGTGTGTAGCGAGCTCGCTGCGAGAGAGTCATGAGATCACCAGTGTACACTCATAATAGTGCTCTCAAATAAATCCCTACTGTAATACGACCGGGGGCCCTTTATATCGTCGTATTGAACGTTTGGTCATAGTTTAGGCCTATGATAGAATTATCCTAATATATCTAATTTAAGTGTCTACTCTACTACTACTACGGATATTGTTATTGGCTACTGAGAAAAGATTTACGGACCTATTCTTACATTCATACCTATAAAACCAAAATGTTCTAACGTGTAATATCTAGAATGTAATATTTAGAAATTAAAGGTGAATTATGAACATTGTGAGAATGATGTACTCTCGCGGTCACGAACGGTGCACCACCTTTAGGACGATAATCGCTTACACGAGCTGGCCCAAAATACATGCGGGCGGGGTTACTGCACGTAACGTGGTTCAATCGATTTTGATTAAAAACTGGTATAGCGTACGTGTCCGCGATAGTACCTAAGCACAGAATTATAAATGTTTTAGTTAAATTCCTGTAGCTGTCCCTACGCGTTTATATTAACCTACAAAAAGATTATTAAAAACAATTTACTCTTTCTAAATTTATTAAGTTTTTTGGGCTGTTTTTGTTTCATTTAAGCTGGTCTTCCTTTTTGAAGTGAAACCTTCTTTAGCATCGTTGTGATCTGAAAGTCGATGAAACGAAAAAGCGACAGTATTTTTTTTATTTGTTATTTTTTTTTGAAGGTTTCGCTTCTACCACGTGTGAATTGCACACATGTTTTTTTTTATTATTATTTAATATTCTTATGTACCTCATATGTCTAAGGCATTCAATGATTTATATTTCTTTCTGTTTTGAATAATACCGTTCATTTGGACATATCGGTCTCAACTCTCAAGGCAATTTCTATAAAAATAGGATGATCCGGTGCAAGCACATCTTAATTGAGGTTGCATCAAAGCTGAACATTTGTAATGGCTGTCGATTTCGAGATTCCTCTGCACGTAATACTCACGTCATATGTATATCGTAGATTTTGTATGGATGCCAAGCACCGTAACCATTACACATTCATATCATATTTCCTAAGGAATCTTGCATAAAGTAATCATTATTTCTTTAAATTTTCAGAAAACCGCAATGATGAGAAAATCCTGCTAGTGCTTGATCCGCACACATTTAAAAAGATTAACACTTTATCAGCCAATCTGTGTATTATTTATATTTAATTCAATTATAGGTAGTTGTGGTTTGTATAAGATAGATTCAGACTCACGGCGGTATATAAAGTGAATTATTGGGTTTAAATGAAAATGAAGATAGTGGAAAGAAAAATATTTGTTAATACATATGGTGAAATTTACGGCACTAAAGTGATTGTTTCGATTTTTAAAATAGTATACTTGTTTATAAGAGTTTAAAAAAAGTAGAAAGTAAGTTCACACCGAAATAAACTCTAACGAGGTATATTTTTGATGACACAACTTTAACATTTATACTTTTAAAACGTTGTCACTACAATGTGTTTACTTAAAACGTTACGTCATTATTTTTAAAGTTACATTACGATCTTGTTTATGCAGACGAGATTTGTCCGAATCGAACAATCCCATTATGACTATGTATTGAAGAGTTTATGAAGACGCAGACTTTCAATCAAAATTAATTCCCACGCGATACAAAAAATATTAAGCTGATATGAGTGTGCAGCAGTGCGTGTCTGAAGCGGAGTGCTCTATATATCAAGCGCAAGTACACGCAAATCCATGTTCATTTCTCTTCTCCTAAATAGTGGAAAACAAAGTCACAGTTAATCTGCGTTTTCCTGTAAGTTGGGCTGGTTATATATTTCATCTAAACTACACAACTATTTTGATGCGATTTTGACTAATATATAAAATTCGGCAGACAACCGGCACCCGTGGGGTGTCGGGTTAGAATTGCATCCCCCCATCTCCTCTCGTTGGGGGTCGTAAGAGGTGACTAAGCGAGAACGGGAAGACGGGCAGCAGCGACTTTCTTTTAGATTTATCTTCCATCTATACTGCGATCCCCAAGCCGCCTGCCAAGCGTGGGGATTATGGCAACCCCTCCCTTCTAAGGGGGAGGCCTTTGTTCAGCAGTGGACGTCTTTCGGCTGCTAATGATGATGAAATTCGGCATTTCATAAAAATACGATTCAAGTAATATTTCTACACACTGGCTATTATGGATATTATTTTATAATAACAGAAGTGGCATCAGGATGAAATCAAAATAAATAACGTGGTATACCACGTTCGACAAAAACACTATACAAGTAAACTTTCTAGCCACTGGCATTTAGAAATAAAGAAATCATCTCTACAATGGCTTAGTATCGTCAGCCACGTGTGTAATCATACGGAATTGCGTGACTGCACGCGCGTTACTAAAAATGTTACTAAAGTGATACCGTGGAAATTGTTAGGATCAAGATCCGATTTACTAAAGGCATTCGCATATTCGTTAGTCGCTCGTCGTATTTGTTACATGCCAAAATAATAATAATGTACACGCAGATAATAATGAGCCGACCAAAATTGGCGCATGTAAGCAGTCCGTATGTCTTTAAAAGTGATTATAGTTTTTTTTAAATGAGAATATCTTGGCCTTGGAACCTCGGCTTAAAAGAGAGCGTTGAAACAAGATGGCTGTTTAATTCGAATTGGTTGCGTATGTTAAAATTGACAAGATAGTGAACCCCTAAAAATTAGCTGTATAAAAAAATATATAATTTTCTGGTGTGGTGGGTATTTGTGGCTGAGTTCTTGTGAAACAATCACTAATAAAATCACTTTGCGAACTTTAAAGTTTGATTTTCACTTTTCAGACGTTTCGTACTTTGCAGCACCCATGGACGGTTCTCCTAAAGGGCCCGCCTATGGGCGCTAGGCCTTAGTCTAATAATTTCCCTTTCACACGTCGACAAATTAATATCGCGCAAATTATACCAGATTACTTCCATTTTATACAATACTAGCTGACCCGTGCAGCTCCGCCCGCGCTTTTATTACATTTTGCTCCCCTTTTCTCCTTCCTTTGTTTTTTTTCACTCTCCATATCTCTCTCTCTCTCTCTCTTATACGGAAAAATCTTATTGTATGCTCTCTCTCTCATCTATCTTTCCCCTCCCGCTTTGGTCCACGTCACACTTCCCCTCTTCTTCTCCCCGTTGTCCTCTCCCTAAACCACCTCCCCCCTGCCTCTTCTCGCACCATGCTCCCCTTCACTCCCCCCTTGCTCCACCTAACTCCCCCTATCCCTCAACTCAACACCCCCTCCTCAAATCCCCTCTCCCTCTCTCTCTCCTCTCTGCACCCTCCTCTCGTTCTATACAATATCGTATTGATTGACGAGGATATACGTCTGTACATATATCCTCGATCCTCGTCAATCAAGGTATCAGCGGCATGAAATATACTTTATGTATGACCTATTTTCAGACCTATCCGATATGCACACAAAACTTCATACAAATCGGTTCACCCATCTATTTTATGACCTTACCTAACGTTGCTTAACCTTAACCTAGCGGTATGAAAAATAGATATCGAAGACTTTTTTGTAGACCTTGTTAAGGTGTACAATACTGACCTACATTATTTTGATCTATCTCGTAGGGTTCAGCCAGCGTTTGCAATGTAAGCGCAAAAAAAAATGTTTATTTACGACATCATATTAGAAACCTCTAAAATTAACAGTGTTTCTCTACTATATTATGCATGTATTATACATAAAAACCTTCCTCTTGAATCACTCTATCTATCAAGAAAAACCTCATCAAAATCCGTTGCGTAGTTTTGAAGATCTAAGCATACATAGGGACAGACAGACAGCGGGAGCGACTTTGTTTTATAATATGTATGTATATAGATGAATTCCGACTAGTCGTCGTAAATAAGGTTCAGGAAGGTGACATTTAATCGTAGCCCGTTTTGGTACACTCGAGTATGTCGTGATATCTGATACCAGAGCGCGACAACACGCTTGTAGTTGGCGTTAATTTTGCGATTTTATCAGTTTGTGATAATACCTCTACATAAATTATACTCTTAATATTCACTGACTATGATGGATTGGATAACCCTTTTGCAATAGCTGCCGATTTATTTCTATTATAATAAATAAAGATTTAAAACAAAATGTAGACTGTAAATAACCAATTCGAAAATTTGTCGGGAATTTATCAATTATTAATGGCTGGCATAAATGAAGAGTGCTTGTGAGGGCTTTTGTTGTCTTACTCTCTCTTTATGAGCGAAATAAAAATGGTTGTTTTATCGGGTAATGTCTTTAGTACTTATTTGTCTTGTAAAAAAAACAATAGCATTTTAATAAGTTAATTCGATAAAGTACATTGCAAGAAACTGACGACTTTTTAGTCAAACTTCCTATAAGAAAGAATATTCTTGTTCCTACATAGGAAATACGATGTAATGAAGGTACACTCGTATGTTAACTCTGCTCTATATTGATACAAACCGTTATTAAAGCAAATGCGCGCGCAACTTTTAAGCAATATCTACTATGAAATAGTGAAGTAAATCTTTTACAACAGAGCACGGATGGTGTCATAAAATTAATAGATATTGCAGAGAGAGATGTGGTTTTTATTTTTGTTACTTCAAATGTTAACATCGATGGCTGAGTTCAAGATATACGTTTAAACCGAGCAACTTTGCTACTGTACATATTTATTTAATTTATTTATTTATTAACTCTTTATTGCACACCAGATAATAATAAATTTACAAGTTCTGCAAAAATAACAAGTACAATGGGCGGTCTTATCACTCATGGCGATCTCTTCCAGACAACCTTTGGATGGGCAAAAAGAATGCAACAGACACTGGTGGTGCAACAAACTATATAAGTAAACTAAAAACACTACCTTCTTAAATAAGAATATAATTTACACACTAATACTTAAATAATTTCTAAGATATACTAATACATAACATATTATATTTAGATACAAATTAGAAACAGATCAGTACGATTGCCTGATATTTTTATGTTTGTCATTCATAACTTTAATGTAAATAGTATAATAAGAAATTGTGATTTTTGGTGTGTCGTTTTAATATTTTACGCAGGCAGGAGTAGCGCATTGAACTTTCTTTTTTCTAAGAGATAGCTAATGAGACCGAGAGTAGATAATTGAAGCAGCGGGTAAAAGCTAGTCATCAGTATTTTTGATTTATCCCTTATATAAGTACCTACTTTCTCGCATGCTTGCGTCGTAGATAAATCTTATATTTCCACAATTATACAAAATTAATAGGTTTTCACCGGATGAATCAATTGTTCTAACAGCGGGAGATCCAATCAATATACAATCATCTTTAGTTATTTTAATTACGATATCTATCAAATATTTTATTTGACGTCAGGGAACTTACAGTGCATAAGTTCCACCGGTTTAATTAAACTGGCGTGCACATAATTACACATGCAATAGATTTACCGAATCATAGAATGCATAACTGATAGCTGATGTAGGTGTAGTAATATTTTCAGCAATGACATTGAAAATAGTGCTAGAGCATAGCTATTCTTTTTGTTATGTAATATACAATATTAATGGTACCTACCCTAATTTTCATAGCACTTGGATAAAATAATTGACACAAGCCGTATTTTATTAAATAGCACCGGCTTATCCCTTTCAAATAGGCACGCAGGCTGTGCCATTGCGTCGCGTTTATTGGTTTATAGACCTATGTCTATAAACCGATAAACCTATAGACCAATATACCTATGTATTGGATGGGTAGAAAATTGAATTGCATGGAATAGTCCATGCAATTCAATTTTCCACGTGACCAATACGGTCATATCGGCAATTTTTTACAAGATCTTCTATCTCTGATATTATATCCAATGGGACGTAAGATCGACATGACCAGAAAGAAGTCAGGCGCAGTACCGACTTTTACATGCCCATTCGACGCATGGACCATCTTAATTATCAGATAATCAAGTGACGTGCCTCTATTGTTCTAACCTAATTAGTTAGAAAAACTCTACAAAATGTTGTTGATCCCTGCAGAATTTGAACCCGCAACCTCCGGTTTGCAAATCAATTTTTCTGCTCCACCACAGAAGACACATTGCATAGACTACTATTATATCGGATAAAAAACCAATGAATGGGTGCAGAATTTCTGTAATTGGAAAGGAACATTAAAAAAAAATATTACTAATTTTTGTGTTATCGAGTGTGTTATCCCAGTCATTTAGTACAGTTGCATTCCTTTTACTAATCGCTCTAATATGAACATGACCGATAATTTTTCACTCGCAGATGTTCGAGTGCGATTAGTCGGAACATGTAACACGCAAGTAACGCGCTTCGGATATGAGTGACGTATCTCATCTAAGAATTTTGTACCGCGCCATATTTCTGTCGAGCAAAGACGGAATAATTCATATCTGATTTTGTCGAAGAATTTGCTCTGTGAATTGACTAATACGGTCACGTGACACAGATGTATGTACCGTAGTGAGATAAATCAGTAACTCGTAATCATTAGGGATGTCATAAAAAAAAATTGCGAAAGTAAAAATTTAAGAGTATGAAGTTATATTATTGGCAATTAGGTACAAATTCGGAGTCTCTTACGAAAATATTGTTCATAGTAGACGTTATTGTTATACCGATTAACGAAAGTCAACGACGTCTATGATTGATCTTAAATAATATTTATTTATTATTGTAGAGTTAGCTGTTAGGTGAACAAATTGGAAACAAACAATAAAACCTAAATTTAAGTTATGTAGTTGATCTTTGAATCATGACAAGTCATGAGTGATTAAAATCAGCAATTGCGTGTTAGGAACATAACACAATAGATGCGGTCTGTATAATATCTAAGCGAATAAAATCAGTTCCAAAACAAATATTAGTTGTTTTTACCAATTATTTAATAAAAGTTTACGGCAATTTACTGAGACACTCATATAGGTATACCTATTAGGTATTTATTTTTGTGTCAAGGTTTCGTCTGAACATCAACTAACTTATATTCGTCCCTTTTCGTGTATTAAGAGCATTATGGTTGGGTAATGTAAAAAAAGAAAACAAATAATTCTGGGCAAAACATATTTTTATGTAGGTACAATATTTTAATTCCAATAAGTATAACATCTGTATTTGGCTAATTGTGTTGGCCCTACATATTGCGTCGCGTGGTTTATGTATTAATATTGCCGGTATGACAACAACACGAACTAGGACTGGCCCGGTGATACCATCATAGTATGATTGACAGCCCGCGCCCACGGGGAAAGGTGCTTACATAACACGGTATTTTAATTACTTGTGAGTCAAATCTGAGAACTGATGACGCGATAGCGGTATCGGCGCGACTTAGCCGGTTAATCTAGTTCAGTCAGCTCCAAAACAGCTTCAGACAGACGCATTGGCGCCTTTGTAATAGACACGTGAAGGAAGGAACGAAGTATTTGTAAAATAACGATTATGCTTATGATTTATAAGACTTGCTGATAAAAAGCTATTAAAAAATAAAGGAATTAAGTAAATTTGATGGTAGATAGAATGTTAAGGTAAGGTAAGATAATTTATTTTTTTTAAAAAATATCTGTTGGGATTGTGAGTTACCTATCTATAATATAGACAATCTGGCGCATTAAATGTAAAAAAATACCATTTGAATTAATTAATACATTTTTTTTTGTATTTAGCTGTGACTCTCATAGCTGCTTAATTAAAATATTAGCCGGCTCAAGAACATCCAGTGTCATTTATTTTAGTTTAGAAAAATATCTAAATACGATGGCTAAATGTGGTTTAGACGCAAAATGCCTACTTCGCATAATACCAACTGGACTTTTTCGCAAAATGTCCATTTCGCAATGGCTTTAAGATAATTAGCGGTGCGGCTTGAGGGGCAAAGTGGGAATCGTTTAAAACATTTCAATACAGTCATTATGCACAGGCACTTGGACATCCATCTTAATTGACTCTGTCAATTAAAACAATTTGCAAACAAATCTGTCAATTAGTTTAACGCGAGTTGGTTTGTGTAATTGACGCAATCACTAGGGAATTTAGAACTTTAGCTCTAGATAAGTTGACTCATTATAAACTCGGACTGTCGATAATTAATGACATGAAATATTTTAAAATAAGAACACTAATAGTAGCTAAGTCAAGAATTCGGTTGTCCTTCTTTTAACCATTAACTGCTCGATAGAACTCAATGTAATATCGGGTCTGAATGTCAGCCTCAATTTAGATGTTCCGAATTAAATATCTATTATTATTTTTGATGCAGCAATAAAACTGTAAGATTATTGACTAATTGTCCTAACTAACTAAAACATATAATAAATAATAAGCTCTAGATAAGTTGACTCATTATAAACTCGGACTGTCGATAATTAATGACATGAAATATTTTAAAATAAGAAAACTAATAGTAGCTAAGTCAAGAATTCGGTTGTCCTTCTTTTAACCATTAACTGTTCGATAGAACTCAATGTAATATCGGGTCTGAATGTCAGCCTCAATTTAGATGTGCCGAATTAAATATCTATTATTATTTTTGATGCAGCAATAAAACTGTAAGATTATTGACTAATTGTCCTAACTAACTAAAACATAACATAATTTAATCGCCAAATAATTGAAGTGTGTAGGTAGGTATAATATCCCATGTTAGACGTAAGATCATCTAAAGATAACTTCGTATGTATTATGATTGTATTGCCAGTGGCAATACATCCGTGAAACACTGGGATGAGGCAGATCAGGAATCCATTTGGACTTACCTCTTTGGGGCAAATTATGTATTTTTAGGGTTCTTTCTATACCTAAAAGGTAAAAAAGGAACCTTTATAGTCTGACTTTATCTGTCTGTGTGTCATACCTATATATTACAGGAACCACTGATGCTATCGATTTAAAACTTGGAATAGTTTTAGATCTTACTTACCTAACCTCATCGCAAATGAAAAAAAATATATTTCTTTTACTTTTATTATAATTTGGGTCCAAATGGGTCATCAAAATTTCAAAGTGAGACTACTACATCGAGCGTGGTATCATATGAAAGGGCTTCATTTGCACATTTCAAAACAGATTTTTATTTTGGTTTATGTAACTTAGTTTTTGGCTGATACTCAAAAATGTCAAAAAATACCGCTCCCCCCTTATCTCCGAAGTTTGTGAGGTAAAAATCTGAAATAATTATGGGTAATACATGTCTATCTATACATATTTTGACGGGCCCGTTGGTCTAGTGGTTAGACACCCTGTTCGCTAACCGATGGGTCGTGGGTTCAATTCCCACCAAGTGTCTGGGTGTTATTTATCTATTTAAGTATGTATTTACAAAAAAAATATTTATATAAGTATTAGAATCAGTTGTCTGGTTTCCATAGTACAGGCTCTGCCTAGTTTGGAATCAGATGACCGTGTGTGGATTGTCCCAAGATATTATTATTATTATATTTTACAGGAAAAATAAAATAATCTTTCTAAGTAGTACAGTTTTAGTAATCCTTAAAAAACCTCGACAAACAAACTTAGTTTTGCGGTTTCTTTTTTGTGCTCTGAGGTTTTTCATGAATAGCAAAATTACTTTGATCCATCCAAAGACGGTATGGAACCCTCGGTGCGCGAGTCCGACTCGCACTTGACCGGTATTTTTTTATATCTAATTGTCCTTCTGTTATTTGTCTTCTGTATTTGTAACTGTGTTTTCATTCTGGTGTCCAAATAAGTTATACTTATTGCTCTTCAAAAGACGCTTAGCAAAATATATATTTTTATAGCCAGATAAAGAGTAAATACCACCAGTCTTATAAGGTATTTAGGTCCCTGCAGTACAGCGGCAACTTCTAGGAAGTTTTTTACTTAGTTTAAACGGTATTTTTATAAATATTCAGTAGTCATCCCCACTTCGTTAGTATCTTTTGTAGTTTATTTGGTGTTTAATAGAAGTTTAGTATTACAAAAGACACGTCCGACTGCTATTACGGTCCACAAATAGGTACGTGCTCTATTATTTAAACATCAAAGCTGACAATTTCATAACGAATGGCCTTGATGTAGTTTTTTTACTAGAAGGGTTCCTAATAAAACAAAAACATTTGATATAAAACTAGTCCTAGTTTAGTGGCGTAGCTTGCCTTAGATGGGCCCCGTATCAAAACTTATTGGGGGGCCCAAATTATAGTACGGCCTAAGAGATTATATGAGAACTTGAATTTTACGAATTGTCGCTTACACATGTCCGGGGCCCCTGTAGCCCGGGGCCCCGTATCATTGATACGGCTGATACGGCGGTAGCTACGCCCCTGTTCTAGTTAGCAATTTGGTAACTATGTAGTTTAGTAGATGGTAGGTTTCTTGTGCAGGGGACTATCCTGGTTCCGGGTACTGTCGCTGTGGCAGATATTCTGCTGACAAGCAGCACTGGTGAAATTACTGAACATAAGAGACTTTATAACTAATGTCTCGGGTGACGAGCGGCAGTACAGTACAGCTAGACTGCTGCACTCTGCAGCGACGTTGCCTTAGACGTATTAGGTAGCAAGTGGCACGTCATTAGGCGAATGTCTTGTCGCGTCACTAGTTTGAATAAAAATTAAGTCTAGATTTGCAATTACAACGCTCTTGGACGGTGGACCTAAAAAGCTCCGGCCATTCGGCTGTCACTATCGCCTCTATCTATCTTCCACCTGATAAGCGGCCCCTCAGGAGTGATATCGAGTCACTCCTTGACCTGGACAACGCGGTCATTCTGGCCGGCGACTTCAACTGCAAGCATGTCAGGTGGAATTGTAACGTCACCACCGGCAACGGCAGGTGCCTCGACGGCTTGGTCGACGTTCTCGACTTTGACGTCATCGCACCTATGCGCCCGACCCATTATCCCAATAATGTCAATCACCGCCCCGATATCTTAGACATGGCCCTCCTGAAGGGCGTGACCCTCCGGTTGCGCTCCTTAGAGGTTCTCCATGAGCTAGATTCTGACCACCGACCGGTCCTAATGGAACTAGGTCCGCCACCCATTTCCCAGCCGGTCACTAGGACCGTTCTGGACTGGCATCAGCTAAACACCTGTTTAGCCGATGCCGACTCTCCGAATCTTGCCCGCTTCCCGGCGCAAATCTCGTCCCCTCAGGACACCGACCAAGCGATCGGCGCTTTCACCGATCATCTCAAATCGGCCATCAGCCAGTCCTCCCGGCAGGTTGAAGCGGACAACTTTTACGCTGTGCGCTTCAAGCTGCCCGATGACATTAGGGAATTAGTCCGCGCTAAAAACGCGGCTATTCGCGCGTACGACTCCTACCCCACCGATGCCAATCGGGTCCGCATGCGTGCTTTGCAGAGGGACGTGAAGCGCAGCATCGCGGAACTCAGGGAGGCTCGATGGGGAGGGTTTCTAGAGGAGATCTCGCCGTCACACCAGGCTTACTGGCGGCTCGCGAGATCCCTCAAAACCGATACCGTAGCTACCATGCCCCCCTTGACCCGCCCTTCAGGCGACCCACCCGCGTTCGAGGACGACGAGAAGGCTGAGGTTCTCGCTGACTCTCTAGAGAGTCAGTGCACACCCAGCTCCGCTCCCGTCGATCCGGCGCACCTCGATCTTGTGGATAGGGAAGTAGAGCGCAGGTCCTCACTCCCTCCCACCGAATCCCTCTCCCCGGTCACGCAAACCGAGGTGGAAGACCTGATCAAAGGCCTTAAGCCGAAGAAAGCACCGGGCTCCGACGGCATCTCCAATCGCGTTCTCAAGGTTCTCCCTGTCCATCTGATATGTCTTTTAGTGACTATCTTCAACGCAGCCATGTCCCACTGCGTCTTTCCTGCCGAATGGAAAGACGCGGATGTAGTAGGTATCCCTAAGCCGGGTAAGCCTCGCAGCAGCCCTGCGAGCTACCGGCCTATCAGTCTTCTCAAGTCTCTCGGCAAACTCTATGAGCGCTTGCTATTAGCGAGACTCAAAGACTTTGTCAGTTCTAATAATATCCTTATTGACGAGCAGTTTGGCTTTCGAACCAGACACTCTTGCGTCCACCAGGTGCACCGCCTCACGGAGCACATCCTGACCGGGCTCAACCAGCCCAAGCCCGTCTACACAGGCGCCCTATTCTTCGATGTTGCCAAGGCCTTCGACAAGGTCTGGCACAACGGCTTGATATACAAGCTCTTCCAGTTAGGAGTCCCCGATAGGCTCGTACTCATCATACGAGACTTTCTCTCGAATCGTACCTTTCGATACCGGGTCGAAGGTACGTTTTCTTCGCCCCATCCTATACAGGCCGGAGTCCCTCAGGGCTCCGTGCTCTCTCCCCTCTTGTTCAGCCTGTTCACGAACGACATTCCTCGTTCGAGCAGAGTCCAACTCGCCCTTTACGCGGATGACACCGCTCTCTACTATTCCCATAGGAACATGTCCTTTTTAACGCGTGCTCTTCAAGCCGCAGTCGACGCCCTGGGTCAATGGTTCCGTACGTGGCGCATAGAGGTGAACCCGGAGAAGAGTGCCGCGGTGGTCTTCTCCCGGGGACCCGCCAATATGTTCTCCGCGCGGAGCCTTCGGCCCAACAGACGACTAGCTCCAATATCCCTATTCAATCGCCCTATCCCCTGGACTAGGAAGGTTAAGTACCTCGGAGTCACCTTGGACTCCCGCATGACTTTCGGCCCGCACATTAGGTCCGTTCGTAATCGAGCGGCTTTCGTATTAGGTCGCCTGTATCCCCTTCTCTGCAAGCGGAGTAAAATGTCGCTTAGAAATAAGTTGACATTATACAAAGCTTGCATTCGCCCTATCATGACTTACGCGAGTGTAGTTTTCGCGCACGCCGCCCGCACCCATATAGATAGCCTCCAGGTTATCCAGAATCGTTTCCTCCGTCGCGCCGTCGGTGCCCCGTGGTACATGCGGAACGTAGATCTGCATTCCGATTTCAAATTAGATCCCCTTCGTAAGTTCCTCAAAGAAGCGTCGAAACGCTACTTTGAATCCGCGTCCCGTCACGCGAACAGTTTAATCCGCGCCGCCGCCGATTACGCCGCTAGTCCTTCTGACTCGCGCCGCAGACCACGGCACGTACTGCTCGACCCTCCTGACCCCATGACGGTCCTATTGGACCGGGATGCGCCGACCCCTCCCCGACAACCGTATGCTACACTATCTATCAGACACCGGTCTCGCCGGCGAGGCCGAAGGGTCGTACGTATGCGACCGCAACGACGTGCATCACCCCACTGAGTTTCTTGCCGGTTCTTCTCAGTGGGGGCGCGTTGTGAACCGGTGGTAAACTCAGCCCTCTCTTAAGCGACAGCCCAAGCCGAGGCCGTGCCTCCCTGAGGTGCCCTTGTGCTCGTCGCTACTTCTGCCGTAAAGGCTAGAGCGCTTCAAGCGCTCGCCTCCTATTGTCCGGTGAAGCTGCAATAGCCATCTGCGGTTAACAGCGTCTATTATTCCCAAAAAAAAAAAAAAAAAACCTAAAAAGCTATATGATCATCACAAAATAAACTGTCGGTTTTGTACTTTGTGGTGTATTAAATTATCTTAGAGCCACGGAACGTTATCAATAATTTAATATTTATGAATACCCGACGGCGAAGCTCCGGCCAACGGTAATGGGATGTAATTTGCTTACTATAAAACAAAGGATCCGTAATTACGCGTTGAATTACGTTGAACGCTGATACCCATGGATTCTAGACGATCAAGATTGATACTATAACTACCTAGGAGATTGTTATTTATATCCAAAAGTAATTGGTCAATAATACTAAGTAATACGCTAAACGTTATCGTAACGTATAGGCTAAGATATCATTGCTTCCGACAGTTCCCCAATGTTTGAGGCTTTACGTTTGAACGTAGGAACTAGACGTCAATTGAGTACGGTGAACTCCGAGGAGGACGGCGGCGGGGCTGTTACATCCGTCTCCGTGAGCACCGCGACGGTACCCGGTGGACTACAATGCGTCCCCTGGCGCCAGGTTCAAAGGCAAGGCATGGAAGGGCTCCTGATGCAGATCCCACCGGAAAGCCCGCCCACGTCGCCCAGTCTCATGTGCCGATGCGACAGCCGCCAGAGTTTTTAGTGGGTAAGAATCCCACATACCCCGGTTGACCCCCACAGGTCCTGGGGACCTTTGGAAGGTTTTCTTCACGAGAACAAAGAAAAGGTTTTTTTTTTATACACATACCCCGTTTGACTCCAATAACGATTCCCGTCTGCCCGTCTTCTTGTATTCCCTATAGTCACCTTTTACGGACATCCAACGGAAGGAGATGGGAGGGTGCTATTCTTACCCGCGGGATATCATCGTAATATGGGATGGTTATATTGAGAAATAAATTAGAGATAAAGATTACGGCACTTACAAATATTAAAGTAGATAGGTAGTTTTATATAATTCGTGTATGCAGCAATACACCGTACCTGAAACAAGACAAATTTTACAATTAATACGTTATTATATTTTTACATTTACGAGTACAACAGAAAAATGCAGGTGAAATGCAAGCTCACAGTATTCAAGATTTAAAAGGACAAGTTAACGGCCTAATTATAAATTACACTGGTATGTTTCATAATGCTTTTGATACTTATGAGTAAACTATGAAGCCTCCGTGGCGCAGCGGCAACCCGCTTTCTTTGCAAACCAGAGGTCGTGGGTGCAAATACCGCAGGGAGCAACAACTTTGTGTAGTTGTTCTTTGCTGGCAAGGACCATGTAGGCTGATCACTTGTCTGTAAAGTAAGATGATCCATTCACCGGATGAGCATCTAAAACTGTCTGTTCTACCTCTGACTCCTCCCCGGTCGTGTCCCTTACAGGAAGTGTGTTTACTGGTGTCTGCGCCAGCAATTGTGCACTATAATCTCCCGCGTAGATTGCTGATCTTGTGAAAGCCCGCTGTGGTCGTATAGGCCAGGAGGGCATTATTACGTACCTACTACAATAAACAACATGAGTTTTTTACACATTACTGTGTATTATAATTTTTTTTTTTTTTTTTTTCTTTATTCATATTAAAAAGGGTACATAACAGTTTATTACAAAAAGTATCTCAAAAACCCTAAATCGGGTTTGTCTGGATACCAAGCAAAAGGTACTCGTATAACATTTTTTTTTTTTTTAAACTTATAGTCAAGCTGTCTATAAAATAATAAAATAATCATTATACACTAGGTAATTGTTATGGCTTCCCAATTAATATACGGTTTTATCGCTAGTCTTAATTAGTAAATAATATTTTCTACTTTTAGAGAAACTCTTGTCTCTTGAATACAAGAGTGTCATTAAACAGAATGATCGAAATTGCTGCATGTTTGCAAGAGTTATGAAATTGTACTTGTTACAGAGTTGTAGTTATTACATAAGTACCGATATTATCTACACTAATCTATACTTATAATAAAACTGTAACAGGTCCAATTCTGTACATTGAAGATATTTAGAAAATTATATTTAGAGGGCATTCTATAACCGATACTGAGGCCGAAAATGTAATTTTTTTAATTTTTGTCTGTCTGTCTGTCTGTCTGTCTGTCTGTCTGTCTGTATCACGGCTGAGCATCACGCCGAAACTACTGAATGGATTCAAATGAAACTTGGCATGATTTGAGATCTTACCACGAGGTAGGACATAGGATACTTTTTATCCCGTAATCTAGCACGGTTCTTTTGGGAGAGGGTATTAAAGTCAACATGGGTACTTGGTTATACGCTTGGTCCGATTTTATCAATTTTTCTTTATAATATAATAAATATCAGTAAGGTACACTCTTAAAGAGTTGTTATCAAGGTTTTGTAATCGATCGGGTTAAGCAACGTCAGGTAAGGTCATAAAATAGATGGGTGACCGTTTAACGCCATTTGAACTAAACGGGTCCGTGCTTCGGAGAGCAAGTAAAAAGTGGGTCCCAGTATTTAACCGACTATAAAAAAGGAGGTTATGTATTCGATGCGAATGTCTGTTATTCAAAGTTTAGTTAACGTAAAAATAGCGCAGGCGGAGCTGCGTGGGTCAGCTAGTGTATCATAAGGATAACACATACAGCTGGTCCTGGACTTTCGACGACTTTTTGACTTAGAAAATTGTGTGTATGTGTGTTTAAAGTTCCAATTACGTGTGTTGCACATTATTAATTGAATGGTATTTAAACCGGCAGCAGATTAACAGTAATCTGGAAGCGTAAATAATGGATATAGATTTTAATAATAACAGCAGCCGTCAGTAATCTCAAGCTTCTGAAAAAAAAAATGAATTACGTCTTGCATCGAATGTTTATTCGATTACTGAATAGTAATTAAGTATACTAATGGTTATATCCTCTTTAGTTGTATCCTTACTATTATCATACCCTAAAGATCCTTGCGACACAGGCGTGTGTGCCTAGTGATCGCAGTTTAAATGTCTTTAGTAATTTTATTATAAATAAATTACTTACTTACTTACGTAACTAGCACAGCAAGCCGGATAGTGCGATATTGTTATACACGTACCTACTTCCTATGAAAGCCATCACAGAAGAATGTTATACGCCCAGTCATTTCAACATAGGCCTCCCATTCCCACGTTTGGCAGGTATCATGGGGATCGCAGTATACCTGTAGTTAGGTAACACACAGAAGAAGCTGCTGTCTACTGTATTTCCCTTAGTCCCCTCCTACTACGACACCCAACGGGAGATGGGGGGGGGGGTACTATTCTTTCCGGGACAGGGAAATGAAATAACTTGCAGATGAAAAAAAATTGGATATACATAAATACATAGACTAAGATAATAGTTGGTCCGTATGAAATTTCATAAAAGAAAATGTAGAGTCCTTACATGACAATCACAAAGCGCACTGGCTTCTCAACAATACGAGGCTGAACATCTGGTTAGCTGGGTGCACTTTATAAAAAGGATCTTGACCAATTTCTACTGAGCACAAGGAAATCATTAAATACAAATATAAAAACCAATTTTTGTGTGATTATGCAATTAAAAATCGTAATATTTATCTGCCAAACCAATACTTTAATGCTTCTTTATTATTGTAAAAAGACCTTTTTCGCTGCTTATTTAGTTTTTAATAAGACACCATCAGGTACGTCTTGCATAATAATAAATAAACTGGATATTGTATTTTACATTTGCAAATTTTACGCTAAATTTGAGTATTATGTAATTTCGTACACGTTTTAAAGTAATAAGACGCATTTTATGAATATTTTGTAAGGACGCAGACTAACTATAATATATCTTCCTAAACATACATTTATTTTGTAACAAAATTATCAATATTAAGAGAAAGAAGAGTCATGGCTGATCAAGGGGTTGTCAAGCAACGTACGTGGCATATACCTATAATTGAGCATATAACAAGAGATAGATGGCGTTAACACAGAATTTATATTTTTGTGGGTTGACACATTATTGCTTAACATTGCTCAATCTATCTATACCGACTACATACATACATATTATACATATTATAAAACAAAGTCGCTCCCGCTGTCTGTCTGTCCCTATGTATGCTTAGATCTTTAAAACTATGCAACGGATCTTGATGCGGATTTTCTTAATAGATAGAGTGATTCAAGAGAAAGGTTATGTATAATACATGTGTAATATAGTAGAGAAACACTGATAATTTTAGAGGTTTCTAATGTGATGTCGTAAATAAACACATTTTTTTGCGAACTTATATTGCAAACGCTGGCTGAACTCTACGAGATAGATCAAAATAATGTACTACAGTATTGTTCACCTTAACAAGGTCTACAAAAAGTCCGATGGTATAATAATATGTTTATCTCTTAGGGATAACCCACAATGAACACGTTTTTACTTTACTTTTTATGAGAAATTAATAACTATTAATAATTGAAATGAAACTAATTTTACGGATTATATCGCGGTTTATTTTTGATTTTAATTTCCCGACGTTTCGAATACTTTACAGCATTCATGGTCACTTGGGATCCCGTGATAAACATAGTCAAATCCAAAGACAAGCATTCCACTGCAAGACCTCAAGATACTGTAAGCTCTTTCTGCGTAGATCGGACTAACAATAATAATTAGAAGACCTGAGGGTACCCTAAGACAACTATGACATATGGACAGCTACCACCTCAGTCCGCCCGTGACCATGAATGCTGTAAAGTATTCGAAACGTCGGGAAATTAAAATCAAAAATAAACCGCGATATAATCCGTAAAATTAGTTTCATTTCAATGTGTAATATTCGCGTAAGTATCAGAAATAACTATTAATAAATTGTTGTTAGCATGAATTTGTCCCTTCTCCAATATAACGTAAACTTCACTAATATTTACACCAATGAAATAAACTACTTAAAAAAAAACCGACTTCAAAGTAAATTATCTAAAAAGCATAAAATAACGAAAATATTATTGAAGTTGGTGTTAGCGTACCTGCTGTGTATATTCTGCACCTTTGAAGTCGGTTTTTTTTTTAAATAGTTTATTTAACACTTTTTAGTGACTTATTTTACCAAGATAGGTATCAGCACTATCACGCAACTCGAACGTCTACATTACAGTAACTTACTGAAAACATAAAAAGTTTATATCTCTTAAACTACTGGACCGATTTTGATGAAACTTGTATTCTACCCTAAGTTGAAAAATACTCTAACTATTGCAAAAAGAATTTTCGAAATCGGACTTGTAGTTTTTGAGAAATCCGCGGACAAACCTATATACATACATACACTTGTGAAATTTGGTAAATTTGTTTAGAAGCCCACATACACTAACATATATGAATATTACGCATTTCTATTAATATTACATACATACGCGTCGAATACAGAACCTCCTTTTTTGAAGTCGGTTAATGAAGTCGGTTAAAAAGAGCTGTGAACGTGGTTCATACCGCTAAGTTAAGGTTAAGCAACATAAGGCAAGGTCATTACATAGATGGGAGAGACGGCGGCGACTCCGAGGGGGACGGTGACGGGGTTGCGAGCCCCGTCCCCGTGAACATGGTGCCAGGTTTAAGGGGGCTATAATGCGCACTGAGGGGTATTGACAGCTGCAGGGGTTTAAGTGGGTAAGAATCCCAGATACCATAATTGACGAGGATATATAGAATGAGAGGAGGATGCAAGAGAGAAGAGAGAGGGAGATGGGATCCGAGGAGGGGGTGATGAGGTGAGGGATTGAGGGATTAAGATGGACCAAGGGGGAGTCAGGGGGAGCAAGGTGGGAGAAGAAAAGGGGGAGAGGGTTCACAGAGGGGACAACGGGGAGAGGAAGAAGGGGAGTGTGACGGGGACCAAAGCGGGAGGGGGAAAGAGAGAGGAGAGAGAGAGCATAGTATTAGATTTTTCTTATAAGAGAGGGATGGAGAGAGAAATAAATCAAGGTAGGAGGGAGAAATGGAGAGCAAGATGTAATAAAAGCGCGGGCGGAGCTGCGCGGGTCAGCTAGTTAAATAAGACAACACGTGAAACATTTTAAAACATCTTCCATGGGTACATAAGACTCGCATGATTCATCATTGAATCCTGAAGATCGAGCGTTCTCACAGTACGTATTTACGTAAAATTAATTTCATTTCAATGTGATCAATGAATGCGTAGATATCAGAAATAAAGTCAGTCTAGTTGTTTACATCTCATCTCATATTGAGATGTAAACAACAGCGCGGGTTATGTCGGACCCCCATGGTGTCCTCAACCCGCTGTGTCGACGGGCCCCGGGAACGTACTTGGTACTCGTCCGGGTCCCGTCAGCGGCCGCTCGAGCTCGCCTTCCGGCGAGCCCTTCCTCGTCCGCGGACGAGGTCCGCGGACCTATCTGCAGGTGTAAAAGGCCCGCAGACTCACAACCAGGTATTATAATAGTACCTAGATTAACCTATGGAACTCGTGGATAAAGATTACCTCAGACAAAAAAGAATAGATGCCAAACATAATACTACTATGTTTAAACCTACTGTATCTCATTCTACACAAGCAGTTTTTGGGCAAACTACACTCAGAGACAGTATAGCGCTCTGCGTGTCCAGTACAATAACGCATTCAGGATGCTGTTGGGGTTGCCTCGATTTTGTAGCGCATCGGGGATGTTCGCAGCGGCGCGAGTAGATTGTTTCTATGCTACCATACGTAAACGTTGCGCGTCCCTGGTTCGTCCCAGGTCCCAGGGTGCGTGCTAGTTCCAACAGCATCCTGAACATGATAGCGAACTGGACTGCCTCTACGTGAATCACTGTTGTATCATTCAAGTCATTTCTAATAATGGCAACTTGTAACTAAAGTTAGGTTAAGTAATCTTGTTACTAACAAAATGATCTTAGCTGGACGTAAAATAACAATCACGTTGACGTATTTACATAGACAGTGGCGGCACTGACAACTCACAGATAAGTTGACTGGGCTATAGTACTCAGTAATGAGCATTGTCTAGTTGGGTAATAATGACATATCTCGTAATTAAAAGCTGCATCTCTTTTATGAAATCTAGCCATGTAGATCTTGTCACCTACTCAATTATTTTTCAATATTAAAAATGGTTGGATTTTGGGTGAAAGAATATTATTTAAATTTTTCGACTGCATTGCATTAAAATAAAATGCGATGTGGTAGTACTTAATTCTCATTTGAAGAGTGCTACAACTAGGCTATACTTCAATAAACACTTCAAGTCTCACCATTACAAAGCATTAGTTATGTTGTTAATTCTAAACGAAGTAGCCAACCACATTTCGTTTCGTGTGATATGATAGCAATCAATCAACGTATTAGTGCATGCCGATTGTATAATAGACGAGTATCTCAGGGTGTACATACTTATGTGCTGTCTCTTTCGACTGGTTACACACACAGACAAATTGTTACCAGGACACGAACATAGATCACTATACAAATAGCAAAATATGTAAATCAAACCATTTTAATAATATATAAAGTAACTGTATAAAACTAAAACTTATTTAAAGTTATGAAAGTTATTAAAACTTAAAAACAATTTGAAATAAGAATTCAGGATAAAACAACGCGCGCAGTTAGTTTGTATTCCTTTTTCGTTACCATTTTTCGAGTCGTCACACTTTATCTAGTTAGTACAAATAATAAATCGATGGATCATGCACACAGACTAATGTGACTTGTGACAAGTATGCATCTCTACGTAGCTTTTCTACAGATTTTATTTCTATAGTTTCACGAGGGTTAGTAATTGCTAAAGATGAACAACGGTAGCGTCGTCAAGTGTTCAATCTAAGCTACGATCAAAGTGTGGTGAAGCGACAAAAGAGCGATTAGGTAGGTACTTAAGTATTATAATCAAAGTGACCACCGTCCTAGCGAGGATAATAGATACTCAGTTAACTACGGATTGAATAATAGCCTATTTTTTAAATGAATAAATCGTTTTCTCAAGTAAATATTACATACCCAGTAAGCTAGTCATTGCCAAAAGCAATATTAGGTACAGTAAAGTTGTACCTAAACTTTAAAGACGATCATTTTACATTATCCCTGTACTATATTATTATGCATTGATCTAATTAGTTAGTAAAATAACTAAAGGTACACGTAATGTCCACCGGGTGACTCTACTTGTTCGCGCAAATTCATAGTTCGGTAAGAAGTACGTAACAGAACTGATACTAGAATTGATCGGCAATCATCGACAATTTAACAACTGAGGCCATAATGCTCCAGCCGCCCTCGTTATATAACTGGTTTGGCTTAGTTACTCCTATACCAAGCAATCCTTATAAAACAATTGCATTTCCTCGATTTTATGTAATCTAGGTGTTACAGTGCTTAGGTGTAAACCTAAACAATATCAATAAGGAAGACTTACGAAATTATTGACGGAATATTGACGGGCCCGTTGGTTAGACACCCTGTCCACTAACCGATGGGTCGTGGGTTCGATTCCCACCAAGTGTCTGGGTGTTATTTATCTATTTAAGTATGTATTTACAAAAAGATTTTTTTTTAAGTATTAGTATCAGTTGTCTGGATTCCATAGTACACGCTCTGCCTAGTTTGGGATCAGATGATCGTGTGTGGATTGTCCCAAGATATTATTATTATTTCATTTATTTATTTTTAACAATTGTTTTACACTTTTAAATATAAATATTATTATATATTATTATTTTTAATTTTCTAAATATTGCACAGAATACATTCTGATATTGAAAATAATTACGCGTGGGATGTCCGGGAAAGAACTGCATCCACCCATCTTCTTCCGTTGAGTGTCGTAAGAGGTGACTAAAGGTGCGCGTCCATTGGCACGCGCCGGACGCACCGCACGCACGGCACGCAACGGATTTTAGTTTGCTTTCTATGATTTTGACGGCCCGCATCGGAAAATGCCGCATGACGCAGCGCTATGTAAAATCATAGAAAGCAAACTAAAATCCGTTGCGTGCCGTGCGTGCGGTGCGTCCGGCGCCTGCCAATGGACGCGCACCTTTAGAATAACAGCAGCGTCTTTCTTTTGGATTTATCTGTCATCTGCGATGCCCCAGACGACTGCTACGCGTGGTGATCATGTTTGCCATTATCACCAGGCTTACCTCGTCTCCCTTAACAGGGAGGCCTATGTTCAGCAGTGGACGTATCCAGATTTAAGGGTTTTTGTAATAAAAAAGTAACTTATTATAAAAAGTACAATATTTAAGTATTAGTATTAGGTATGCCTAATACTATCGCAATCAAAAATATCGCAATATGTTTGGTCTCGTCCGGTGTAAATATTCGCAACACGACTTCTGACGTTCAGCTATTACTCACGAAAACCGTAGGCCGTTGAAGCCAGCGAAGCTAGGAGAAATAAGTTGTAATATGAGATAAACATCTACATAATGTCGTGCGTTGCATTATACTTATGTCATGTAGCTTAATTAGAACATATTTTTAGTAAACCACGACTGGAGCTTACATTTACGGCCTCGTAAGACCTCGAATCATCTACCTCAGTTTCTCATTGCATTAACAATGTTTTAAGTACATTGCGCGAATCTAGAGTTAATTACACAACGTCCACCGAAGAAAACTGACGATGTAAATGATACAATGTGACATTTAGCGTGATGTGAAAGTACGAGTGAGTTGTTGTTTACACCTGCGCTGCGCCAGATTTATGAACTTGCCGTTCTAGTGTTTCAGTTTTTAATACAAAGGTTGCCCGTTTAAATTAATACTTCACATAATGATTTCTGATATTGAAATGAAACGAAATGACATATTTGTATTTCAACTATTCTCAACCACACATAATAAGTTGTAGGTGCTGTTTCCCAAAGGCGCGTGTTGTGTAACGCTATCAAGATTTAGAACGGATTTAGATCTGATCGAATAAATAGTAAAATTATGTATTTAACAATAACAAAACCAACAAAAGCGCGATCAGACCTTACAGTAGGTACCTCTTAAAATAATAGTGATGCCCCACAGTAATCTCTGCTGGTCAGAGCAGTGCGGGTCACTCCCAAAGTAACCAATACATGGCACATATATAGGTACCACCGATGCGATCTGCTGCGGTTGTAACATAATTTTATTCTAAAAAATGCAAATATATACAGTTATGTACAAATTCATAAACTAATTTGAGTGATTTGGCCAAAAGTTCAAAAGTTATTTGGTCAATGGACATAAAAATAAACGACTCTTTGTTAAGCGTACCTAATATTGTAAAATGATGTTATTAGGCTCATTCGTAAATCGTTTGCAGAATGTGGCAGTATGTAAGCATCTAGGTGAAAATTGCCAATAGTTGGTTGCCATTGAAAATAGTCTATATTGATTTTCATCATTTCCCAACGTGAAACTCTATAGAGTTAAAAAAAAGGACTGTCAAATTATACTCGGGGATATCCCCGAGTATAATTTGACGATTCATTTCCGATTTATTCCGACTTTTCCGATCGGTTTATATTATATCTTAATTATCAAACACAACCAGCACTTCCTGAGAATTGAAAATGATAATTGTCCAAATAGATAATTAGGTCGACGTCCATGATCGTAATGCTCATGCCACGCTCGTTAAGTTCACAAACAAATAGACAAATCACGAGGCGACATGTTGTCATGTCCCACAGATCGTGAAAAACATTAACTAAAATTAAAGTATTCATTATAATCATTGTTAGTAAAACCACGTCTTTGCATGCAACATTTTTTGTGACTGCTATTAATCTATCCTGAGAAGATCCTTTAATAAGCACAGTTTGTTTTGTTTATGAACTTTTCTGTGACTAGAACTTTATTAGTGATAATAAATCCATAATATTGTCGTCCACTTTTGCGAGTATTATAATTACATAATAGCTTTTTGGATTATTTAATTTAAATATTGGTTAAATTTTTGTTCTCATAAACTATATTTTAGGTTTTATTTTGTGTTGCTAAATGTAGAGTTGTGTTAAATAGCGGAGGATTAAAAACGGACTGATTAGTTACGAATTACACGGATCAGTAAGCCTTTTTATTTTATTTGTTTATTGATTTTTTTATTAAAATTTCTTCCATGGCTATTCTACTTTTTGTTGGCTGAATCATCGATAAGCAATGGAACCGTAAACTTACACTGAACTTTGCTATAATGACAACGATTTTCTGTATATTGTCATAAAAACCTGTGACAAAAAGTGATGATGAGCTCTACTTATGTTTTAGCTGTGATCGTAATAGCAACAGCTATGTAAAAACGAAACTCATCTAATGTTATAATCTATACCTATTTGTTTTGTGCGCGGCATAAATTCATTTAAATACTTAGTAAAGATTATTAAGTACCTACCCGATACTACTTTACCATTGCAACAAACATTAACAAAATATACAACGCACATTTTAAGTCTTTAATCTCCGTGTTTGGTCGATAGGACATGGAAAAAATAATTTGACAGATTGTAAAACCTACATAGGGCTAATCGGGCTAATAATTATACATCTAATAACTAAGTACATTACATATCTTTCTACGGATACTGGTTTTAGTACATGTGTGAGCAGCGACTGCTGGGTGGAGCCGTAAAGTGTGGCACTCGCCTTGAGGCCATCGCGAGCCCTGTTTATGGGCTGTTTATCAACCGCACGGGGCAAGGTCTTGACACTTGCGTTGATCGCCTCGTAATCGCTCAAACTATAAATTATTTTATAGAAATTACAATATTTTCAAAAAGGACTTTTAAAACCATCACAAATAATGTTCTGGTACAGAGTGCCGCAGTTAAACCTACTTCACTACGTAGGGAGGAGACCAGGGTAAGTTGTGACAAACGTGAGTTGCGACAAAGTCGATTTCTCTAAAGCTATTATAGCGGGATGGCTAGTACTACATTTTTGCTTCATTTTTGACACTCCACTTATCACAAACCACGTTAGTGACCCGCGCAGGAAAGTTTTTTTATATACGAAGATTGTTCAGAAAAAAGTGCTAAAAGTAAGTTTGTGATTATTATTTTAACGCCTTATTATTTGGTATGTAATAAGATAATTGCAATACATTAACGAGCCTTTTAAACGTTGACTATTTAATTTTTGAATTGTGGGATTTATTAACTAGGGTAAAAGTGGGATAGTTGCCCCAGGGGTATAGTTGCCTCGATTGTAATTTCTCTAGTTTGCCGGATGAATCACATGTTATTTTATTTATCTTTCGAAAGACTCTACAACTACCACTGTTGCACCGTGTTGCATGTCTCTGTGCGATTGCATGGAAAGGCAAGGTGCAATCAAAGTTTTTGCGGGATAGATGGCCTCTTTATCAGTGGGGCATCTATCCTATACGTAATTTACATAGATTAGGCAATTATCCCCTATATGGGATAGATGCCCCAAAATTTAGAGGTCCGCAAAAATCGCTAATACTCTGGAAATATCAAAGATTATGGTTTTTCCTTTCATAAGTTTGAAGATAATAAATCAAAGTACCTACCCGTATTACAAATAAAGAATTTTGCTTTTTTCACTGAGAGATATAAAGTAATTTCAAAAAGTGTGGCAACTACTTATCCCACTTTTACCCTAAATATTATATGCATTTTAAGATTATGAGTATAAGTTGACAAGAACGGGGATTTTGTGAGACCTAGGTGAGTTGTGACAAGCTGTCACAATTTTCCTCGGTGTACTTAAAATTCTTTATTTGTAGTTTTAAGATGATTTAACTAATATTGTTTAGTTTGGTTTTGTATATAATAAGCGTATTTAATTGTTTTATAATTCCTAATCAATCTGTAAGACCATTGTTAAAATCTCCACTAAGGAAAGGTAAGAGAACAGACAAATGAAAAATCAAATATATAGAAGCCTCTAAGAAGGCAAAAGCGAAAAAAAGGAAATGATCTGTCTGAAAGAAGAAACGAAAAAAGTTATAAAAATGGTATATTATACCTAAAATTTACTAAAAACAATGAATTATAGATGTTTTTGGTTGGTTTTCCTGAAACCTTTTCCTAACTATAGATCAAATGAGAAGTGGGTTTAGTGTATCGATTGCAAGAATTGGTCACATGTAGCATATACTCAATAAGAATTGTAATATATTTGCTGTAATTGCTTGCTAGACTAGACTTTAATACCTATAAAGCTCTATTTTGATTTCTTATCGCGACAGTTATGACAATTACGAACGACATTTATTGCAGTTGTACAAAGTTTGAATAAAATGGAAAAGAAATGTGTTCACACTTAATTTAATAAATAATAATAATAATATCTTGGGACAATTCACACACGGTCATCTGATCCCAAACTAGGCAGAGCCTGTACTATGGAAACCAGACAACTGATACTAATACTGATATACATTTTTTTTTTGGAAATACATACTTCAATAGATAAATAACACCCAGACACTTGGTGGGAATCGAACCCACGACCCATCGGTTAGCGGACAGGGTGTCTAACCACTAGACCAACGGGCCCGTCGCCGCCAATTTACATGTAAACACATATAATACTTATTTTTATCACATATTATAGCATTATATTCCAAGTCACTTCCACAAACACGCAAATTTACATCTGTCACAACTCCCCTTAGTGTCTGTCACAATTTACCTTGGTACTAGGAGAATTGTGACACTGGGAAGTGTTTCGGTATTTCATTACTTTCTCATTAACTATAACTAATTCCGTAATTTTTACATTAGATTTATATAGTGTTAGACTCCAAAACTGGTATAAAATTAATTGTGGGTAGGATAGCCGAACGCGCTCAGCAAATGCGTATATAAGTCACTGCTCTAGCGGTACCGCGGTCATTCGTTTTCCCAGATCTCATACAGTGCGGAAGTCTTAGTGAAGTAGCTGCGTCTTAGTGATTATAATGTATTCCTGTAACAGGAGTGTGGTAATAATACTTCAGAGGTATGTTCAGTTCTTGTTATACTAAGGTGGTCCAGAGACAATGGTTTCTGGACAGATTCTCTTTTTTTTAAATAATCTTATTTAGGATTTCTAATATCAGAAGTGGGATTGGATTCTAGCCTATCCGCTTCGCTTTCTGATGCATTTTATTATATTCGCTTCCATTATTTTCATGTTTTGTTATTCTCGAAAAAAAAAAATACATATGCGGGTAGTTCGTGTTATGAAAAAAAATATTAATGATGTCCACGGGTTGTACGATTAATGTTGGTAATGGAAGACGAATAGGATAAGGATTATTACGATCGATCGCTAGATCAATCGATCAAAATGTCATAGTTCTAATAGTACTGTTGTTAGCCCAGTAGACACACACGATGGATGGCTGAACGATCGAGACAGTGGTCTATAGTGAGTTCGTTCGTAGAAGTACCTAATGACCGGCAAAGTCTATTGCTACGGCTAGATTAGTACAAATGAACTAGATAGATTTATTTTGTTGCTTCGTATTGTTTTAAGCAGTGGGTTGATTTGAGTTTTGACTGCTAGTTATAATAATAAAGTGCGATTACTAATAAATCTGGAAGTAAAGTTGTATTTTGTTAAAAGATGTTTTGTTGTTAATCTTGATCAGTCATTACAATTTGTAAAGCATTGTTTTGGGATAGTGTTTATTTTCTCGGTCGATGACTAATAATCGTATTGGAAATCTGGTTCGATCTGGATGTTTTGTGAAGGAAGGCCGAGCGATTACAGTGCTGTGGGTCGTACGGGCCTAATATATCGGCGAGTGCTAATTGTGTCTATGTACTTGTTGATTTGACTACCTACCTATCAAATTTTTAATTAGTTTTCTGCAGTTATGTTCACAGAATGTGTAAGTGCGAGTCGCCAGAGCGTTTGTGACATTAGTGGCTGCATTGTGGCGTTGCTGCCGCTGCACAAGTGGCGTTGGGCGCTAAACGCAGCGTTGCCGCCCCAACGGTGGCATGGCCGCCCTAACGGTGGCGTGACCACCACACCATGGTGGTGACGGGCTGCCACACGATGGTGGCGCTGTGCAGCCCCCTACGGTAGCGTGGTGGCGTTGGTGGCTACCGCTTACATCGTCGGTCGCCGCGCAGCACACTGTTGTTTGACGCTACGCCGTGGCCATGATGGCCAGACACCGAAGTAAGAAAAGAAGCTGCAGGGTTGACTGTGTGGTAATGACAGCCGCACTGGCGTAAGTTGCACACTGTTATTTGGTAAAGGCAAGCACGTAGAGGTTATGTTATTTTGAACCTATTTATTGTCCAAGAGTAGACTATGGGAGCAATACGCTAATAATTTACAAGTAGCGTGGAATTTATGATCGATGAGGTGAGCAGAACAACACATGTCCGCCGAAAGTGGTTTAATGATGCGGTTGTAGCATACCGTTGTGGAGGACTGGATCTTTATTTGACATACTGCTATGGTATTGTGGACGCTTAGTCATGGGTTCGATTCCCAGATTTGGTAGTTTATGATTTTGTTATCTCTAAGTCTTGGGTTCGATTCCCGGATCTGACAGTGCTGTTGTACTTTACTGTTGGTAAATTCTTACTAACAGGCTAAATGCGATATACGTAAATGTCAAGACATCTTTGCCTTGTTTAGTGTGTCACTGATATTTTCGGATGGGGCTGCACCGATAAGGTTCTGTGGACCCTAAATCCAAAGGAAAAGTGCTTGCGTTCTATTGTTCTGTTCGCAGAGGAAAATACAGGCACGTGGGTGCTAGATGCGGCGTGCTGAGGCCTGGCTTGCGAGGCGTGCGTGCAGAAGGATGATGGCGTTTGACGCTGTATCCTGCGAGGTGCACGGTGTCCCGAAGCGTGCGGGGAACGTCGGCGTCTGTCGCAAAGTGTGTAAACAGTCGTTGGGAGACCCATGTAAAGCCATTCACGTGGTTTTGGGATGACCACGATGTGTTTGTATTCACCGTTGTGGGAGAGACTCATGTAAAGCCATGTGCACGTGGTTTTGAGGTGACCACAATGTGTGAGGGTGACGGGTTGCGTCAGCGGGGCCCACGCTGACTAGAGACCTGTGTAAAGCCTGTACGATTCGTGGGTTTCGGGGTGACCTGTTAGAGACCGATGTAAAGCCTGGTTGTGCACAAGGTATCGGTTGCGCAGGAAGAGACCTGAGTAAAGCCTATGACTGAATGTTTTCTGCTATGACTGTATATGTTACTGACTTCTTTGTGTTCGTCTGTGTTTTGTGCAGGACAAGACAAGTGAATGGAATTGGGCTATGTTCGTCGCAGCCTAGCGGGATGATATATGAATGGTGTATGGTGGAGTCTGCTTCTTCGTGTTGCTCTCAGAGAAGTCATCAAAATTTTGCGAGCCCGAGGACGGTCTCATGTCAGGAGAGGCCGTGTTAGACTCCAAAACTGGTATAAAATTAATTGTGGGTAGGATAGCCGAACGCGCTCAGCAAATGCGTATATAAGTCACTGCTCTAGCGGTACCGCGGTCATTCGTTTTCCCAGATCTCATACAGTGCGGAAGTCTTAGTGAAGTAGCTGCGTCTTAGTGATTATAATGTATTCCTGTAACAGGAGTGTGGTAATAATACTTCAGAGGTATGTTCAGTTCTTGTTATACTAAGGTGGTCCAGAGACAATGGTTTCTGGACAGATTCTCTTTTTTTTAAATAATCTTATTTAGGATTTCTAATAATAGCGTAAAGACCAAAGTACCTTGAGCTGATAGGACTCTCGTATTGACCAATTGTTGATTAAGATATTATAGGAAACGTAAAAATTGTCACAACCCTCCTAGGTCTCCCTACTGTCTACTTTTATTTGATTTTCGTATTAATAAAATACACACATCAAAAGTGTCTAGGGATCAAGCATTTTTGGGCAAAAAAATGGGCAGAAGAACAATGGCGTTTCGTGTGCTTTTCTGATGAGTCTCGTTTTGGTATGAGACCGGATACAAGACGTATACGACACTGGAGAACCCCTGGACGCCAACAGCGATTAAAATCCTGCCAGGAAGTCCATCCTTATAGTGGTGGAACCATCATGGTATGGGCGGGTATTTGGATCGGCGGAAGAACTGAGTTGATTTGGATCAGAGGCAACCTCAACGCTCAAATTTATGCTGAGACGATTGTATCAGACGTCATCGTTCCTCTACAAGTGCAAATCGGTCCCTTATTTCAGTTAATGCATGATAATGCACGACCGCACACCGCAAGAGTTGTAAGACAGACTCTCGCCGCAGCTAACATCAATGTCCTGCCCTGGCCTGCTCAGTCGCCAGACTTGAACCCGATTGAGCATGCATGGGATATGCTACAGAGAAGAGCTCTGCCGAATATGGAGGGTATCCAGTCGCAAGAAGACCTTTTTTTGTTGTTGCAACGAACATGGGCGGCCATTCCACAGCGTGGTTTGGATGAACTCATTTTGAGTATGCCAAACCGATGTTCTTGTGTTGTTAGTGTTCGCGGTAGAAACACGGATTATTAATTGTTTAAGTTACCCAATAAAATTTTAAAGAAAACTGTTATTTCAGTCTTTTTTTCGAACTTTTGTGTTAGTGGTTCAAATGTCAAAAATCCCTTTATTAGGAAAATGGCAAATTTCTTTATTAATGCAAAGGTGACTTGGTTTATCGTTACTGTGACAAACGAAAACACTTTATTTGATGAATCCTTAAAGAAAATTTTAATTAATATCAATCAGGAGAAAAGTTATTGCAAAAATATATGTTGATCCCTAGACACTTTTGATGTGTGTATATGTACAATCCAATACAAAAAACATACCGGTTATGAGTGAGTCGGGCACGCGCACCGAGGTTTATATACCATCTTGGACGTATAGCATCGATATAATATTTAAACTAGATTAGCTGTTACCGGTCCGAAAAGTGGCACACAGAAATAGCGACATTGTGTCGCTATTTCTTTTCAAGCCACAGGCTGACAAAATTATTTTTGCCAATAGGAGTGTCGCTACTGTCTATATGATACTGTCAAACTACACGTCATTATCATAATAAAACTGTTAGTTCACGTTTCCGCCACCAGCACAGATAAGTCCGCGACCACATTTTGGATGTCATTTTGTTAGTGAATGTTTATCTAGTTTATATAATATATCGATGTATAAAAGTTAGTTTTCTTTACAGAAACAGAGATAGCAAAAATACCAAACCATATAAATAAATCTGTTTGTTAGCGTATTTTGGAATGTATGTAATTTTAATTTATGCACTTAGAAACTTCGTTACTTTTTTGAAATTTTTATTTATACCTACTTAAGTCAAAAACTACGTAACCTAATATAAAATAAAAATCTTTTGAAATGTGCAAATGAAGCTAATTTCATATGACTCAGTCATATGATATATCCAAAGACATTATATACAGTGAAAAATCTTAAATGGATATATCCCTCTCGCTTTAAAATTACGACGCACGGCGGCATTGCATGTAAACAAATAAAAGAAAGCATATTACTTTTTCATTTGCCATAAAGTTGGGTAAGCAATATTTAATACTATTCCAACAAATCGATAGTATTCGTTTTCTGAGATATAATGGTGTGATCATAGATTTAAGATTTTTCACTGGTGTGATAGGCAAAGTCGTAAAAGGATTCCTTTTTTGCCTTTTAGGGTGTGTACGGAACACTAAAAAGTGCTACAGAACGGATATGGCGTAACTAGAAGTCCCTCTCCCCTAATATTTATGAGCGGAAATGTTAGTTTCGCTTAGCTACTACCATTTCCGTTTGGTTTTAGATAAATTTCAATGCCGAGAAGTATCAAGAGAAATATTAAGAATGTACCTATCTACTATATTTATTAAGATTTCTTTATTTAACAAACTCAACATTTGAAAATCAAATAGATGTATTTTATTGAGTACCAGTAACTACTGCTACTAGAGGATTTTAAAGCCCTTTAAAAATAGTTTAGGGGATGGTTTGCACAGCAATATTTACACACTGCTGCTTGGCGGCAGAATATCTAAGACCTGTCTGAACGATACGACGCGGACGATCTAGTAAAAACTTACCTATAAAATAAAAACTAAAACTCATTAAGTAGTAGGCTTATGATAAAGCTGTCGTGGGTATCACAACATATACATTAACTTTCTACTTTCCCAAATTGTATATTTAAAATATAATTATGACCGATCTCCATGAAATCGTGGGATAAGCACAGGCCTCGGAGCTTAGTGTAATACGAGATAGAGTTGCTTTGCTCAATGCTCCGATGTCGGCGCCACGCGAAAATTACTACATAATATTCAAACCGATGATCTAATCTATCTCGTCAATTTGTTTATAATTGCAATATTGGATATGCAAGGGAAACTAAAACAAGTTTTTATGCTCAAGTGATTGCACGGTTTGGGATAAGGACTTAGGCATAGGTGTAGAAGAAACAATGTTATAAAAACTGTATATAAAGTTTTTTTTATCCTGGTACAATCTACACACTTAGTCAACTGATTACGAAGTAGGCTATGGTAATCGGACAACTGACACAAATACTTACTATATCTTTTTTTGTAAGTACCTACATAAAAAATATGACCTTCAAAATGACATTAAAAAACAATAAGTGTTTGAGTCAAGAAGCATAAAGGATTTGAGTAGTACGAATAAGTTTTTATAGGCTGGATTACTACTAATTTATCCGATTATGCTTACATTCATAAGACTTTAATATAACAAGGTGGTAGGTTCCTTGTGCAAGGAACCATCCAGGTGCCCAACCGCAGTGTCCAATATTCTGCTGCCAAGCAGCAGTGTGTAAGCGTTGCTGTGTTCCGGCGTTAAGAGCACTGTAGCTGGTGAAATTACCGGACACAAAGACTAAATATCCAATGTCTTAAGGGTCGGTTACGCGTTAGTGATTTTTCTGATGTTGCTAGCGTCTATAGGCTGCGGTGACTGCTTACCATCAGGCGGGCCGAACGCTTGCTTGCCACCTTGGTAGTATAAAAAAAAATCAGTAAGCTATGAAGACTGCAGACTTTGAAAAAGACGAAATAAGTATCTCACTGAGAAACAATGCGAACGATCGATCAAAATATGAAAAAGATGAACAAAAATGTTTAAACACCTCATCATCTGAATCTAATTCGACGTGGAGTATAACCACATGAATATCAGTTGCCCGTGGGGTGTCTTTGCCGGGAATAGCACCCAAGCAAGACGGGCAGAAGCGTCTACCTATTGGATTATTTACCTATAATGGTCAGCCAATTGGCGTCAGTCAAGCGTGGGGATTATCGCAACCCTTCTCTTCTCTCCTATGTGCAACAGTGGACCTCTTTCGGCTGATTGGTTTATTATGCCTTGCTAGACTTTTCATTTTTTTTATTTTATTTTATCTTATTGGGAAAACTTACGGCTAATGTACAAGTATTAAGTACTAATAAATATATGAAAGCCATTTAAAATTTTCCACAGATAAGAATTTTTATTATTTTGCATTTGCATTGCCTATTTAGATGCTTCAAAATATTCTTATTTTAGAAGTCAACATATAACTAATAGTCCAACCTAAGCATTATCATCACCAGCAGTTGAACTACGTCCACTGCTGAACAAAGACCTCCCCTTTAGAAGGGAGGGGTTGCCATAATCTTCACGCTTGGCAGGCGTCTTGGGGATCGCAGTATAGATAGTAGGTAATCCTATATAAAGACGCTGCTGCCCGTCTTATTCTTTTTTTTTTTTTTTGTCGCCTCTTACGTACACCCAACGGGAGGAGATGGGAGGGTGCTATTCTTACCCGGACACCCCGCGAGCGCTAACCTAAGAATTCAGTAATAATACGAGCTTTTAGCTTTATAGTGCTGTACAAAACATACAAAAAAGGCTATTTCTCGCCATTCCTTCCACAAGAATAATAACTAAGTACACACGAGATCTCATCAACAGTGATCATGAAATAACATTTTAATGAAGGAAAAATAAAAGTAATCTATAAATTAGGTCAACGATACAAGGTCGACTTTATAGACAACAATTCACTAGCTTTGTGGGGCATCCCTGCCGTTACTAACCTTTACCACGCTCACTTCTCAAATATATGAATTTGTACGAAGATGCATTCGATTGAATTGGTAACATTACCATCGCCACTGTCGGGGTAATTATCATTTAAATGTCTTGAAATATGTATGAACCAATTCGAATGTAGCGGGGGGCAATAGTAACCTTGATTTGAGGCTTGTTCGCTTAAAATATTTAGAAACTAGATATATCTTATCTACTTAAATTATTTAATGATTATTGCCTATTCTTTCTAGAAGTTGACTTATCGTAGATCAATAGCGATAGCTTCACAATTAGGCAAGTGTGAAAAGTGCAAACAAACAAGCAGACAGAAAGACAAATTTGCTATTGTAATGTAGAGTATAACTGAACCAGTTAACCAGGCTCCTGGCCACACTATTTCGTATATAGGTATATCACAAAATGTTAGTATTATAAAATTTATTCAAATACAATGGGACGGACGGACGCTATTGGACAACAGTAACTTTCTATTTTCCGTCATAATATACTCGGTTATAATTGACAAGAGAAGATAAACATCGACTCGCGTGAAGTGTCTCGCGACCAAACTGTAATTTCCTACACCACAGCTCTTAGATATAGATTCTGGACAAAGAGATTAAAGATATATGCTGTAGAGTGGCCTTTGAGATTTTTTTTATACAAAAACTGTCATCACTTTCCATAGCTGGCATTTTTATATATTCTTCAGTAAACACACCCACACCCCGGCCACTTGCAGGGCGGCTGGAGTGGCTGCGATGACCGCTAGTGATGCAAAGCGAAGCAAGTATGCAGCTCTAGGTTCCAGCAATATATTTGCGCCCTTTGCGGCGGAGACCATGGGGCCTTAGTCTCATGAGACGCACGGTTTGGTGAAAGAAATTTCATCAAAACTTATCGAAGTCTCAGGAGACCGTCGGGCTGGTAGCTTTTTCTGCCAACGTATAAGGTTGGCTATACAAAGGGGTAATGCCGCCAGTCTTTTAGGTACCCTTCCCTCCCAGTGCAGCGACAACCTGGAGGAAGTTTTTTACCTAGTTTAAGTAAGTATACATATTTGTAAGTAAACTGTAAATATTTAGTTTCAATTAAATAATTCTTCAGTAACTATACAAAATACATATGAAAATAAGCTGTAGCTGTAGCTGTCTCATTCAGTGAGATATCGCTACACAAAATTAACCATATTTCCGCCGACACTATTTTTGTACGCGCGTTTAGTTCTACTGACTTAAAACCATGGTAACTGGTAAGTTTAGAATGAATGAATGAATATTATAATGTACATCAAGCAAATAAACAAGGAAAAGAAACAACATAATACAAACTGTACAAACGGCTGTTGTACCGCGCTAATAGTGATTTCTTCCAGACAACCCTAATTACAAGAAACTATTTTTAAAACATGGGCAGTTATTGGTGAAGTTTTGTGTTGAAAGTTTACTAGCTTTGGCCGGTCTTCTCCTAAGTAGTGATATGTCTTTGATTCTGGACCGGATATGTGGTCATTATACTCTACGGGTGGGCATTACGGTGGGGCATTACCAAAGATTTTAATATAAAACGAGTCGATACGGATTGCCGGACCGAGCACGTTTCGCAAGCGACTGGCTCCACCACACTCAGATAGATAATCGATCACTATCTAATCGTTACCTCGATTGTAAACTACTGTTTACTGTGGTGTTAGAGCACTGACCACCCGTACTCTTCAAATACCAGTTCCGTACGGACTAACTCGGATACATTTTATTCTTATAGCAACTATCAGAGTTGCTTCACAATTCAGTGGGTAACATCGCATTAGCTATATGTAATGCGTAATTCTCTAATATTATACATACGTATACTTACGTAAATATATTCTCAATCTGTGTAACCGTATTCCCTTTGTAGGAATTTCCCTACTTATAAAAACGTAAAATTCTGGTACCAATGTGCACGAAGTATGCGTTCAACTTTACAATTAAAAACACTTCATAACATAATTTAATCTACTGTTCAGAATAAATATTCCATTTAGAGTAAATCAATGTCCATAATTTCAAGTGAGAATTAATTAAGTTTAATATATCGGGTTGGGTAATGTCAAATTAATGGTTTCCTAAACCAGCTTACGTATAAATAGGGTATCGAATGTTCGCAATTCAACGGGTTTTAGTTTCATGCAGATATTTATCTAAAAGGAAACTACATGTTGGGCCTGTAGCTCAGAATAAGCCTTTAGTTCCCTATAAATAATGTATTCTGACGATAATGCTTACAAGTTTTTGTCGAATCGGACCTTATTTAGACTGCAAGTAAGCTTTGTAACTTTTTTATGCGATGTGTTGACATGTATGCAGAACGATCGCCTGATGGTAAGTGACACGTCGGCCAATGGACTGTACGTTTATATTGTTCCTAGACGTTATTAAGTCTCTTGAGCCCAGTAATTTCTTCAACTACAATGTCCTTACTTACACACCGCTGCTTGGTGGCAAAATAACTGACTCTATGACGTCACGAGGGTACCCCAGGTGGGTATGGTCGCTTGCACCATAACGCGTGTACCTAAATATAAAGTCAAATGTAATAGTAACATTGTAGGGGCGCAAGCGCTACACATTATTGTAATTACGCGCAGGGTAAGTAGTTAGTAAGCTCCGGGCCTTTGTAAGATTAAAACATTTCAATAAACGTATGCTAACTCAATTTGAACTCTTATTTATGAACACCACCAGGGTAAGCGGGCTTACTCTACATTGGTGATCCCCGAAGTGAATATGTTTCAAGTCAAAATGTAGCAAGTTGATGGTACAAGACTTCCGTTCTTCTAAACGAAAAAATGACTAGCTAGAGCACCGTTGGCACTGTAATTAAATAATAATACTGTACTTAAACATAAAGTCAAATGTAATAGCAACATAATACATTTGAAGTCAAAACGTAGCATGTTGATGGTACTCGTACAACACTTTCAACAGTTCTTTTTGACGAAACAAATTTCTAGCTAGAGCATCATTGTCAGACAGATGTGCGGTAGTAATATTACCATACCATGTCACTTGTAACGCGTCGAATTATTTTGTTATGATTTTGACCTAGTAATGGAGAGAAAACAAATTAATATCTCGTTGTCAATTACATAATGTCATTGGAATAAGAAGTTCAACGTCCTATTTAATAAGAAAACCACTTTTTAAAACCAGTTCCTTTAACGTGATTCTTTCAACAAGTAGTAAACTGAACCGACGATATAAATATACATGATATATTTACTCTAACGTACATCCCACACACTGGGAATGAGACCTCATTGATAATGATTAAGTACTTATGTAACGCGTGGACACTCTTGCATAATTATAGTTACTTATAAAAAAATATATATAAGTTAGCAAAATGCCGCGTGAACGGTTTTGCTAAATATCTTATTGTTTATGATGATTAATGATCGATTAGTGGTAAATAAGTAGACGCAATAGATCGCATCTATACTTACAGGAACTGCCCGGTGGTGCCTGTACGGTCTCCATAGCGGATTGGGGACTGATAGCCGAACAACTGTAAAAGTCTCCTCAACAGATAATGTTATACTTAATGTAAAAATAGCAAATTTCTATACAGGGTGTAAGGGACTACGTACCGAAAATATTTATATTAGATTTCTCATATTGTCCGTTACAACATTACGGAAACCATTTATATGGAAAATGAAAAATGACTAACATGTTAATTTTTGAGCATGTAATGAATAATAATAATAATACCAGCCCTTGTTTATGTCCCACTACTGCGCACGGGCCTCCCCTCGAGATGAGCGGGCTTAGGCCATAGTCCACCACGCTGGCCAAGTGCGGGTTGGCGGACTTCACACGTCACACGAGAGCTAGTTAGGCTTTCTCAGACATGCAGGTTTCCTCACGATGTTTTCCTTCACCGAAAGCTTGTAACAATCGCACAAAGACGATTCGCACATGATTCATTGAAGAGATCAGAGGTGCGAGCCGGGGTTCGAACCTGCGCACCTTGTTTCCAATCCAAGCGCTCGCCCACTGAGCTGTTACCGCATCGCATGTAATGAATACGTGCGGAATAATATTTATTTTTAAAATTACATTCCTAATTTCAGTTAAGCCGCCTGCCAAACGAGGAGATTATGGCAACCCCTACCTTCTGAGGGAAAGACCTTTGTTCAGCTTTTCGGCTGCTGATGATTGCTAATTTTGCACAAATAAGTAATTTAATGTTATAAATTTAAATTTGGCTTTATTATTATACCAATAATGCCTAATTTTATTAAATAAAAGGCATTTTTATTTTGGAAATTCATGAAAAAGCCGATGAAAAATTTCAACACTAGAATGTTCAGAATCATGTACTGGATCCCTGGTATCGGTTTTCGGTACGATGTCCCTTACACCCCGTATGTAAGAGATCGTTCAGGTAAGCACCATCGAAGTGGGGATTATTCTGCTGCAAAACCAGTAGTATGAAAATTGCTGTTTTCCGGGTATTGCACTGCAGCTGGTGAAATTACCTGGTTCACAAAAAATAATAATTACCTAATGTATTCGGTGACGAGTGGCAGTGTAATGCATGAGCAGCTGTGTCACTTACCATCAGAGGAACTTGTTTCGTCCTGTTCAACTCGTTAATAAATTGCATAATGAATAAACGTAACTTTACCGCAGTCAATTTCGATGGCATTAACTTTATTTGTACTTAGCGACTCGAAGCAAGATTGTACACAGATACAAGACACTCGAGATTTGATTTCAAGTGCTCGTACCGAAATCGTTTAATTAGATATGTGTACCAATTTACTTAATTTATGTAACAACTTTAACATTTGTACAAGTAAGTTCTCGCTTCAAAAAGCTATTTGTCGCCTCGGACCGTAATGCACATTATGCAACGAGGAAGAAAATAAAACGACCCCGCACTCAAAATTTAATAATCGCAATGATAAAAACAAAACAATTCTCGGAGATAGACAGCAACACAAGGCTACTGACTGACTCTCGGTCCGTTCATATTGAGATCAGTAGGTACGTACGGGGATATGTTAGCGCGCCGTACTGGGCTGTGGCATATCTCGGACGGTAGCACGCTAGTACTATTCAAACAGGATAGTAAGTACATAAAGCTGCGCTAATACCAGTGTAAAATATTAAAAAGAACCCTTTCCTTACGAGCGAAAGTCTCAAGTGGACAGAGCGATTCGCAAGGTTTCACAATGTGCTCTCCATCTATTTCGTAATAATAAAAACCTGGAAAGATATTTTATCAAGTGCCGCTTAATGAGACTAGCCGCGGTGTCACCAATTGCAGTGTTTGTCTTGGAACTCCACCACAGAACAAACAAAAAAATATGTTCTGTTATCTAACAGAACATATTTGTTTGTTCCCTAAGTTCCATGATGTTGTAACTTAGGGAGATCCCTAAGTTTCTTCTTAAACCTTTAACCGCCCCTTAGGCAGGTTGAGATTCCGCTGATTATCTGCCTTGACCGAGTAAATAACTGTGACCCTGCTGTGCTTTGTGAACACATTAACGTGAGTCTCTCTATTGTTCAAGACGGAAGGTAGTAAATCTCTTTAATTAAAACCCCATCGAGTTTCGAATAGAGAACCGTTCACCGCATTGTTGTTATTTTCTAACGAGCGCTAGGTATATTGTGTTCATTCTTTTTAAATACCGCACTTAGATTGACCAAGGTTGCGTCTGGTTCTGTTGTTATAAGAAAGAAGTCTATCGAATCGGTGTGGTCAGTGGTCAATTTTCATAACAAAGATTCGCCACATTACACGGTCAAAGTAATTGCCTAATTGAAATTCGAACAGCACTCATAAATTTATTGAAGTAGCAATAAATGTACACGCTAAATTATAGAATTCAGGCCAACTCCGACTAGATGCCTATATAGATGTACCTACATATAATTATGTCCATCAAATTAATTTAGCTACGTTTATTAATGCATATACAGAATGTAGTTTATAAGCGTAATAGAATAATTAAGATAGGATTTAATTCTGCATTATGAGATTGGATCAGTGATTGTCTATGTAGGTGAGTACTATATCGTACATTCTGTGCCGAGCGGAGGCCGTCTGTGTCCGGACGTCTCCTCAACATTCGGTAATGAACAAATTGTATGACAGAACAAGTTCACAAAGAATGATTGACATCAAATAAGGCTTATGTGAGTGAACTACATATTCATGATTATTTATTCCGTCGTCCCGATTTAATGGTCCGTGTTTGATGGCGAGTCGTTCCAAAAATAGAAAGATTAGAACGATCGCCAAACCACCTTGTTACATTTTCAACATTCGCCTCGGGCGGCGCGGCGGGCGGTTCTCGAACGGACAAGTGTTTTTTAATTGCTTTAAATGTGGATTTTCTCAATAATTACGCATTCAAGCCTTGCCTACTTATAAGTGTTAATGATAAATAATGTCTTTTAAAATTGCCATTAAATTAAACATGATTTTAGAGCAGCTGGATATTGCGAAGTTTAATGAATGTTTAATTGTCAATTACAATATCGATACTTTTTGTGATGCCATTTCACAGATGTTTGTAGCGCTTTGCTGCTTATTAATGTTAGATTGCTAAAATATCATGCGGTGCTATCAACAACTCTGTACTTTCTACACGCGGTGTTAGTACGCGGTTCTTTAAATATAGGATTACTTACATTGATAATGTAGTCAATTTTGCTATTACAAAATTTTAATCTTTCCACATCCCAAAAAAACGAGTGTGCCACATGACTGAAGTAAAACTTCCGAACTGACTTCCGTTCGCCTTGCCCGATAACACTTTTCGTAACGCTCTCGTCACGCAATCACCAGCTTACTCTCCTACTCTCTTAGCTACAGCTACTCTCTAGAAGTTTAAACTAAAAAAAAAAACATAAAACATCACAAAATATCACTGTTTGTGATGTATTGATCTTTCATAAATTTATGACAAACTACTAAATTAAAACAGATATACCTGCTAAGGTGTAGTTTAAATTTTATAGAACTGTATATAACAACCTTAAAATTCTACAACCCTTGATGCTACGCGTGTTCTAAACAGTGGTAATAAAGTGTCACAATATAAATTATATTTTTTACAATGTGTGGTGTGTGCTTACTCGATTACATTTCAATATTCCCAACTCTACTCTTTACAGTGCTATTTTAGTATGTAAGTACGTGTAATAGTGACATAGCGAAGAGAGCAAGGAAATGAAACTAATTATGCATTGTATAAAGAGCGCGTTCTCTGGTATAATTGTCCTGGGAAATGAATAGTAATGAATTGTTTATTTTAAATTTCGAAACTTTCTACTAGTCTGTATATCTACAACACATTTTATTATTATTTGCATATTAATGATCCTCACAATGCCATTAATTTTCGAATACTTATATGTATTTTTGGAATATATGTAAAAAAATAGTTTTATTTATAAGAACAGAGCACTGTTAACATTCATGCACGTGCACGCTACATAGAATGTAAAAAAATAAGTAGATTAATTATGTCTTAAAAAACGTTCGTAACTTTTTCGTAATTATGATTTGTATTATTCTTATAATGATTATTTGTTTGAATTATAATAACCGGCAGATAATTAACCTACTGGGCTGACTGGATAGGCAATTCTAAACCTCTAGCTCGCAATTCGCTAGTCGCCATTCAGTTACGAGTAAGTACCTACAATTTGCAACCTTTGCGCATCTTGGAGGCCCTTTGCACGATTCTACGTTACATAATAATATGAAGTTTCATTCAATTCAAGTCAAACCTGCCGCGGCCAACGCTGATTGCATCGCTATAAAGTTGTTAATTTGAACGACCTGAATGGTAAACAATAAAATTACATTAATTTGTCGAACTCGTAACTTTTATTACACGTACGTCAGCCTCATAAGTGTCGTTAACGTATTAAATTATGTATGTAGAGTAAATATATTTTATAATTTTCAAACTTATACAATATTATTAGAAGACATTAGACTTGAAAAAATTGTTATGAGATGTATCAGACTATTGTCGTATAAGTAACTTATACATCTCGCTACAGCAATAATAAAGTAGACTCTGAGCGGCTTTTTTAATCAAGTCCAAAATTGAATTATTATTAGAGTCAGTCAGAGCCATTTAAAATCTCCAGGCGAATCCAGGTCGACAGTTAATGTATTACACGAATTAATCACTGGTTATAGAGATCACAATAATGCAGAATAATACGATCAAGATCTAGTGGAATGTATGTTTCGCCGTTCACCTGATTTCGCCCGAGTATTGTACAATAAACCAGCCATGTTAGCCGCGGCGAAGATAACATTACATTCTAGTCTATGGAAATAGAGCTGGTTTGTATGAAAGTAAACTGCGAGGTGGCGCGTGACATTTAGCCGCGATACTTCTTGGTTGTCCTATATTACCCAACGATCAAGAACCATAGGTAGGAGCGCTGCTTCCGCGTTCGCGTGGTTCGATTTAGTGGCCACAAATAAACGGCGGCGCGTCGGGCGAGTGGAAACGCGCCGTTTCGCAAGCCCTGCTAAGCTAACAGTGAGTGGTGAGGGCAACTCTAAATGTCGATACTATGTTATATCGATAGCTTTTATTTTTGGTCTTACTACATCTTTTGGTCTTCATCCCCAAATAAGCTTGAAGGCGATTACAAGTTCGTTTGCGGCTCAATAACTACATAACGCATACATTGTCAACAAGGCGCGTCAGCAAAAACAAATTTGTATTACCAACCTTTTTTTACTGCCGCGTTAACGGTCAACTATACAGCGGGGGTGTTTTATGACTGCATAATAAAGTTGTAATCGCCTTCAAGCTTATTTGGTTTGGAGTGTAGCCAGCACTTAAAACATAGTATTAAATCCTCTTTGGGCAACACCACAAGCCGGGCCGTCGCGTCCACGAAGATATAGGGTCAAAGTGGAGGCAACACTCCCAAATACATGCCTGAGGTCAACGCTATCCCTTTCATGGAGGTCGGATCTCTCGTTCTAAGAGGGTAACCTTGATGTTTCATGAAAAATCAGGACATCATCTTAATTTAGTCGCATACGACTTACTTGGTTTGTTTAAGCTTTAAGTTTAAACCGATTAAATATGTCTAGTTGCTTCCGTTTACCTCTCAAAATACGACGGGACGAAAAACCGACACGACCGTTGAGAGACCAGGCGCAGGACCTACATTTTACATATCTATCTGACGCATGGAGCATCTTACTTTACAGACAATCAAGTAATAAATAAATAATAAGTTAATGGTTGTGAAAATAAAAGCATATGAAGTTATGATAAAAAGAAATTGTATTACAAGATCATTTATTCAGTACGTTTAACGATCTCCAATTAATCACAAGATATTGAATAGCATTTTCCATTATATGCAAACAACTAAAACAGCTTGTAACCCACACATTAGACGATAGAAAAAGCATTTGCAGTAAATTTAGGTTTCCATTGGACCAACTGCAGATCATTGCAGCTTCATAAAATTTCTTTTCGAATGGATAGTCATAATATTCCTTCGCTCAATATCTTTAGGAAATCTACAAGAATATAAAAAAATGTATTAATATTGACCACGGGTAAATAAAACAGTATGTATAGTGACAGATATAGTGACAGGTTAATAAATAGTGACATAAGGAAACGTTGTGGTATGAAAGAAGATGTTGTGACAAAAATTGAGGTATGCTGAGATGGTTTGGTCATGTCGAGAGAATGAATGAGGAACGATTGACGAAAATAGTGTATAAGGCGGGTGTGAATGAAAGTGTTGGAAGGGGTAGACTTAGGCGGACGTTTCAAGACCAAATCAGGGACGTCTTGAAAAAAGGCCAGGTCAAGAGTACCCTAAATCGAAGAGCATGTATGAAGGGAATAATGAAAGTGGACGAAGCGAAACAAGTATGTAAGGATCGTAGCAAGTGGAAAGAAGTGGTCTCTGCCTACCCCTACGGGAAAGAGGCGTGATTATATGTATATTTATAGAATGATATAGGTACTCTCGCCGATACGACCACAGCGGCCAATCTTTCGCAAGATCAGCCATCAGCCAGTGCACAAATGCTTGCGTAGCCACAAGTGCACTCTTTCTTCCTTTTACCTCTCACAATTTAGTGATACGAAAGATCAACACGACCGGGGAGAGGTCAGGCGCAGGAACGAATTTTATATGCCTATCCTATAAATATATTATAATAATATGTTTAAAACTACATACACACTTGAACATACAATATTTTTTCCATATCAATCCTTTGAACTAAATACCTACATCGTATATTTTTTATCATAAAGTGGCGGTAAAAAAATCCCCAAAACGGAAAGTCTTCAAAAAATCTTTACCATGGTTACTCTATGAAAACAATGTAAAATATTTTAAATTAGATAATTCAACTACAAATTAATAGAAAGTTAAACCCAATACTAACAAACGAACTGAAAACGTGTTATGTGCCTATCGAAAGAAGAACTGATCGAAAATATGGTGCATAATCCAAAGGGATCATCGGTAGGTACATTATTGAACAAATCGGACTTACGAGTGATATTCGGTATCATCTAAGGGGTACAACATATTTTTGCAACTAAGTACTACACATTTTATCACCATTCTTATTAGTTTAATTCACTTTATCTTGAAATTATGGTATTTAAATGTTGGATCGATTTAAATGACAGACAGTTTCATGCTGACAATAAGTGCCAGTGTTGCCACAAAATACGAACCCTTAAAATCGGTATTTAAAATTGCATTTGAGTACAATTGGCGAAAACACAATAGAGCATTATTCTAATCGTACTCGCAGAACAATACCAAAAAAAAACATTATTAGACATGATTGTCATCGTATTTTATGTTTTCGGGTGGAAAACAATCTTTTGATGTTGAAGTAGAGCATTTCTATATTAGGGTATCCATTTCTCGGGTAATTTAAATTATTACATGGACCACACATTGGACCACTTAGAAAGAGAGAACCGGCCTCAATGTAAGGGATAGCGTATGCCTCAATCAACTATTTGGAGTTTGGGCTCCACTTTGACCCTATATCTTCGTGGTCGCGTCACCGCCGCCGCCGTAGTCACGGAAACCATTTCTTCATCACCATCAATCGACGTAATTATGCATAATTACGTCAATCCCTTCCGCTAGGACATAAATCGAATAGTTGTTAAATGTAAACTTGGTGTTAAAAAATTAAAACATGACCGTGTCCTAAATTGAAAGAAAAAACAAGTATGATGTCGTGTCGTGATACACAGGTGGATCTAATGTTATTCCAAATTTTGATTAGGACGATGAAAGAATTTACCACACTTTTTATATAAAGGGTGTGGGTGTGATATACTTAATTTAATACATATTTAAATACAGGCGCATATTATGGAATTATAAAATCTATGCTTAGTTCCTTGAGGATAGTAATAACATACTACTTCCATTAAGCAAAGCTGTGAGTTTTAAGTTCATTAGGTGTAGCTCGTTTTACAAATTACGTTCAGTAATTTTTAGATTTGGTAATCGTATATCCAATAAATACCACATTTTAGGCGAGTATGTAAGTGAGTTTTTGTATGAAATGAACCCAGGCAGTTCATTAAAGTTAATGATAACTTACAGAATCAAGAAAATCTTACAAAATTAAAGCATGACTGTTGTTTTTGTAGTAATTTGCTCTTAATGTGCCTTATGAAAGCATTTCCGGTTCAGTTGCTTGAAGTTACAGTATTTGACTCGCACCGCCCGGCACCGCAAAGGGTACCGCGGAATTAGCCATGCCAATACCAAAAGTATAAGATTAGACGGAGCGCACACTATTTCTTAAGTGAGACCACTTAAATTAATAGCAAATCGATCGAAAAAATTATGACGGTTAGCCGGTTCTGATTTCACACACAAACTTGCTTTGTTCTAGTGATCCAAGTGTAATAGATACAGTGTACATTATTTTGTGATTTAGTATTAAGTACCTAAGATGAATTCTTTTTTCAAAAATTTCAACTACTTCACTTACTAGACTGTACGCTCGGTATGCTAGTCTTATTCTTTTTTCGGTCTGTGATTAATGTGTACTATCTATCTATAGATCGATGCTCACCGATTGAACGTTGGACAGCTGACTTAGGTACATACTGTGATTCATTACGAATAGGTAACTTGATAAATAAACACATTTGATATGAATAGGCTTTAAAATGACGCAGACGCCATGCCTTGGACTAAATTATGTGATTGATAGGTTAGTCTGTTGAAAGGTATATTTTATAATCTTGTCACGATAGTAATGTTTAGTTTAACTACACTATTACACTAATACCTATTACAGGACAAGCAGTGGTGGGTGCGTATTCGTTGTACATTACAGTATTATCTTGTATATTAGTAGGTAAGTAATTAATTTGCAAATAAAACTGTATGATAGATATTTTAATTTGATCGATCGCTGTCCATCAGTATGAAAACTTGTGGCTTCATCGATTTTAGGTAAGTATAGTACGTATATGCTCTTTTATCAAAGTACATTGAGCTTAAAGAAAGTTTGCTCGTGTTTCCATCGCTGCCTTAATAAATTTAATCTAGACAAAGGATTCCTATATATTTCAATTAAATGGAAAATCAGCATTTTGCACTGATAATATTGAATACTTGTTGAATAATCGGATAAGTTTGCAACGCCATTCAGTTAAACTTGGTTGGGACTGAAATTGGTTTCCACAATAGATAAGCCAGCTGTTAATTGTTACGTAAGTAATACTTCCTATGAGAGCCACGTAAAAGATTTTTTTTTATGAGCAATTTAATAAAATAAATGAGGCTTCCAAGGTAACTAACGCCGGTATACTTGTTCATGTGCCACAGCAACCATTCGTAATCAACCATTTACTTACTAACAAGCGTTCTACAAGAATTTATGTCAACTACGTTTACTAATAGAAACATTTTCAGCTAATGTTTGGTAGAAAATGTTACTGTTCGTTACTAAGACAAAGACAACAAAACGTTATTCACCTGTGTATACTGATTGGTAAAATATCCGCGAGCGCTTACGAGAGCTGTTTGGGGCATGACATTGATTTGGTTGTAATTTATTCTGTATAAAATCTCGCAACGCGTTCTGCCGACGCCGCAACCGACGCGACAATGACCACGAAGCGAAAGTTCATTTTCATCATACAATAGTTTGGGAATTCATTACCGCTGCATCTTACACTATGAGAGAAATCTTTTTGGCGGGCAAAGATAGTCTTGTTTACAACGCTTACTTCACACCAAACAGATTATGTCAGGTCTTGTTTGTTTAAATGGACACCAAAAAGACAGCGGTGAGCTCTGATATTGACTTAATAGGAGTTAGATCAGCTCGATTCGGAATGGAGTCGCTGGACCTTGGGAAGTGGACCCTAAATGTCCATTAAGTGTGGTGACGACTCCTAGGAAGACAGCGCCGGAGTTACGACCCCCGTTCCCGTGAGCACCGTGACAGGTTCCCGGGTTGGGCTTCGGCATTTGAGGAGGTTCCCCTCTCATGCGAGTAAGCATCTCATATACCCTGGTTGACCTCCAAATGGATCGCGGACTCTTATTAAAGGCTTCCCACGCAGGAACAAAAAAAAGCCGGACGGAAAGTACCTCTACCTTATAATAGATCACAATGTTTGTTTTAGTATGTGTGTGTAGTAAAAAGGAATACTTAGCTGTGCTACCGGCTGCTAGACTATCGTTCGTCCATTTTTCTGTCTACAGCGATGCCTCCGAATACGGAGTATTTTTCCTTGCGTTATACTAAATATTATATAAAATATGCAAAGAGAACTACTTAATAATAATAAACAGTTTCATTGAGAATAAGATATAATATGAAAAAATATGCACTTATATTTAGAAAAAGAACTATAAAACGTTATTATTACCTACATTGATTATTATGATTTTATTATATAGAATATTACATTATAAATACGTAGAATAAAAATGTATTTATATAAAAATTTATTGATAATAGTGTGCTTCCGCCTATAGCTCGATTACCAAATTTGCTCAGAGGGGATCTCGTTAAAGCACCAGCTAACAATTTGTTGTCAATACGTATTATGTAACGTTCGTAAACATTCGGGCAAAAAATATGTTTTACTATGGGTATCATAAAGCATTTCTAGATCAATAGACGCCTAGTACGCTTTACTCAGGAATCATATATTTTATTATCTTCCCTTAACAATTAACTGCTGATATACTTACCTACTACACGCCAATGAAAGTTTACTAAGAAAAATTTTAAACGAGTCAGTTATTTAGCATACATTATGTATGTGTAACGGCAATTTAAAATCGTATATGCTTTCTTATCTCACTAAGGAGATTGTGGTTTAGAAACAGTGATAAAAATAAGCATTAAATCTTTTAGTTACGCGCCACAGATTATTTTTAATGTACGAGAGCTGAACTATTTATCGTACTATAAGTAGATTAATTAGGTAAGTATATTATACTGCAAATCTACTTTTAAGAACCGGTAAGTAATTGCATCCGGTGTACTAACTTAAGTAGTCTAGCTATCCCTCACCATGCAGCATGTTTTATTCTGTTTGAAAAAAATATACACATTTTTAAAGTATTCCTAATTATATACAACAGGTGGGAATCGAACCTATGACCATACAACATCGACGGACCCTTCAGAAAATAAAATGTTACTTACAGCTAATAATAAAAAAATAATATTGAGACAGGCTTTAGGTAAACAAAGATTATTATGCAAGGCTTATGTAAATAGTAGAAACGTACTTGGCCTTAACTGTATAATAAGTTCCCAAAGCGCGGCGATTGTTAGGAAGCTAATGCTTTGTTTTGATAATACCATATTACCTCAATGTTTGTTTTAACCATCTTGATTAAATGATCAATGGTATTTTTGTTAGGAATGTATCTTGTAGCATTTGATTTTATTATCCGCATATTACTAGGATACTACAAGGAAATGCATATTCCTTCATTACTAATGTTTATTATTTAAATATATCAAACGTAAGAGATATATCAAACGTAAAGAGGAGATAGTTTATCCAAACGCTAGGTACAATGGTATTAAAAAATAAATTGAAAACAATAAATTAGTGCCATAGACACACTCAGGAAATTCTGTTTAAAAAGTTTTACAACTATGATATATTTTACTATGCGTTTCAACTAAGAATGTGGCCGCCATCTTGGCATTTCAAATATATAATTACTAAAAATGATGTTTTAACAAAATTAGATAGCAAAATAAGACATTACAATAAATAATCCAAACCGGGGCGAATTTTTCATTTTGTGTTTACTATGCTGCCGGTACAAAAATCGTAAATAACGAGTAAGTTCCGCAATCGCGATCATCATGGCAGCCACATTCTTAGTTGAAACGCATAGTACTATGTTTTACTTTAGAGACGTGGTATTGATATTATATGTTTAAGTAATTAAATAAAGGCTTATAGACTTAATGCTCTTAGGATATATACGTATTAACTCTGTCTAGGTCGGGTGGGAATGTCAATAGTTTCTCCATAGCGTCGATGAGGCCATCGAGAATGTTATAGTGGGTAAAAATCACAACAAGGCCTCCTCTCTAATAGAGATCAGGTTTCATTTGAACGTTTTCCCGTAAAAAATACAATATACATTACTATGTAAATTGTACTCCACACTGTGTCGTTTATTACTGTGTCGCTACTGGGGGCTTAGACAAAATCCCTTTTCTGTAAGCGTGAATACCTGCGGAAAGATCAAAATGTATGAAAATGACAATTGCTCAACAGATGTCACGTGACTAACGCTAATGTTGGTAGACAAAGTCCGTTAATCCGCACACGCTAAGGAATGTTGAAATTAGCGTGACGTGTGACCGAATGATTTACATACAAATGGTAGACAATTGCCACTTTTGACAAGTGCTAACCGAAGTTTAGCTTTTCCGCAGCACGCTTCTCGAGCGTGACCGCAGACCCTGCTGCTAAGTATTAAAACATGGCGTCGTTTGTATTTAACTAAGTAAACAGTGACAGTGTTTGTGTGTTTCTTTAAAAATACTTCTATTATAATGCATAGTTTAAGATTGCTATGGGCAGCCAATAATGAAAAAGCTTTGGAGAGACGTAAAACAGGATTAAATCGCCGTAAAATTGAACAAATTCTTGAGTTGGCGGAATTAGAATTTATCTATCGATTTAAGCTAGACAAACATACTTTTGCTGTGCTTTGTGATGATCTACGTCGTCTGACTTCGTTAAAGGGCACACGCTAAATAAGTTTGGAAGTAAAAGTAAGTTTTCTACGTATATTATGTCAAGCATGTAACCTGCAAAAAGTAAACCAAATGTGTATAATACCTACGGGTATATCTTATTTCAGTTGCTGTGCACTCTAAGCTTAGCAACAGGGTCATATCAGCGTATTATTGGACTTCCACAATATTTAATACAAAGGACAACCAGTCGGTGCATACGTCAAGTTCTGGAAGCACTAAATCATCCGGCTATTCTAAATAAGTGGAATGTATTTCCAAAATCGCGAAGAGATCGAGCTCAAAGAAGACTTAAGTAAGTACCTAACGTACCTATTGCCAGTACAGACCCTCATGCATAAAGCTTATAAGTTAGATGATAGATAGATAATTTTTAATAATTAATTTGTAATAATACTACTAAATATACTAATCATTTATAATTATTTAAAGTTAAATTATTGTTTGGTCAGAAAGTATCGTTTGAATTGCTTTACCTGATTTTAATACTGTTAATAATTTATAAATTTCAAGTAATGACATTTAACAATTTATATTTTTTAAATATATTTATATTTGAATATATTCTAGGTTCCAGAGGAAGTTCAGACTGCCGGGTGTAGTTGGATGTATCGACTGTAGCCATGTATTGTGAGGCCCTCACATGATGAACATTTGTATTTTAATAGAAAAGGTTATCATTCAATAAATGTACAAATGGTAAGTTGACATGATTTTGTAAAGAAAAAAGAAATTTCCCAATGGGTAAATGGTAAGTCCATTGTGCAAGGGACTGTCTTGTCTAGGTAGGTACCACCGCAGTGTCAGATATTCTGCCGCCAAGTAGCAGTGTGTAAACATCCCTTTGTGTTGGTGTGGAGGGCACTGTAGCTGGTGAAATTACACACCACGGGTCAAATTTCTTAATTATATTAATAATAATATACTGTTTTAGGTGATGGCGCCTATATTGAATGCACCACCTGGCTCTCCTGAAGACACCTATAGTCAGCGGCATATACAAGCCAGAAATTGTATAGAGCGCTGTTTTGGAATATTGAAATCACGTTGGAGATGTTTATTAAGACACAGGACCTTATATTACCATCATAGCAGTCATAGCTGGAAAAATTGTTCTTGCATGTTGTGTTTTACACAACATGGCTTTAGATGCCAATTTACGTCCTCCACCCATTATTGAAATAGTTGAATTTGATTTACAGCATAGCACTGCAAATTCTGCAAGTGTCACTAGTATTGGCAGTCAAACCGAATTAATCCAGGGCAGAGCTGCTCTAAATAGTCTCGTGTCAAGACTACAATAATGTTTCACATATTTTAATAACTTGAGTTTCACTCTATCCACTGCAAATTCTTTCTTGTCTTTTTCATTGCCTGATTGCCCCAGAAGGAGGGTAATGTTTTTTGAGTATATATGTATGTATATTAGGTACTTATGTCTGTATGTATGTCTATTTTATTGGCATGGCCTACACGGCCTTAAAAAATAATGAGGTATTAATTAGTATATTGTCCATATGTGTTAAAATTTAATCTATTTTTTATAGACATGTGACAATTGTTTTAGATTTTTAACTATACTTAACTATATAATGTAATAAATTAAATAAGAAACACTAAATGTTGGTATTCTTTTTATTAATTCTAGATTTATTTTTATTTAGGACAACAAACAATAATAAGAATGATATAATTACACAACCCACATCGTTATATAGTCATTATTGTACACCACAAAAAGAATCTATTACATTACTACCTCGACGGATCTAGTAGTTAAACTCCCTTGACCGCCGCGCCGTACAATAGGCAAAATCAGGCACTGGTGGTGTTAGTGCCACACCAGGGGATGGCACTAGTTTTGATGGGGGTCTCTGCGTCTCTGGTCGAGGGTGTAAAGGTGCCTGAAATGTTAAATAAATATATAAGATTATAATATTCCATTATAGCAAACTCCTTAAGGCCCAAGTCAATTGTGAAGTACTAGGAAAAATATTTTAAAACAAGTTATTGTGAAAAAAAAGGAAATTTTAATTAATTAAGTAGTCGGATTATCAACCTCAAAGCCCGCCGCTTCTATGACTAGATTGCCAATAATTGAAGCAAAACCAATAATCTGCAATAACCTCTCCTCAAGCGCAGTTAATGGTTTTGTTTTGCTAGGCCCACCACCAGTGCCGTGTATGTCCCGATTGCTTAAAGAAGCCTACCTCTTAGTCTTAGTTTTGGAATCGGAACATACCTTAAATACAAGTAATATGTCAGGGTGAATATATGAATGAGCAGTCATTCACCTTAAATATTGTGTTTAACACACCTTAAACATATTAATATTTGTTAAAAAATAGATATAATGTTTTATTACCTGTTTCCTTATATCTATGGCTTTGTTTACTCCACTTCCACCTACTGAGTTAAGAAGGTGGGTTAACTCCTGCCACTGCCGTTCACCCGTTATCCTACCATCCAGGTTGAGGCTTTGAAAGATCACCATGGCTAAAAATAGACAAAATAAACAAATCAGACCAATTCGAAAACACACAAGTTTTTTTAGGTACTTAGTTGACGTTAAGTTTAGAACTTAAAAACAAATGCAGTTGCAAAAACTACACACAAAAAAGGCGTTGTGGCCCCTTAATTTACATTACATTCCACACTCATAAGTGCCTACTTGAGATGTTGATAGCGCACATACGTTGTGCATTAGTTGGGTCTCGATATTAAATATAGTATGAAATACATCATGAATTTCGGAATAAACTTACGTTTCCATGAATTCCAGCATCAAATTAAATTGCTCGTGGCTTGTACGTTGTCTAGGTTCCATCTAGCTATCTTTCCTCCTTTATTAATAAACACTGAAGCACTGTACTTAGGAAACTCACAACACACGAAACAGTAACACAACATAAGTATTAAAATACGTCTCTTTTTAAGTCTTATCCTACTTATCAATCAACTAACAATTACCTAATTATTTAAATAAATTTTAATAAAACAAGCACTTCAAAACTTTTAAAAATCGACGGCATAAACGCGAAATTGACAGCTGTGACACACTAACGGAGACCATTGAATGAATGAAATAAGAACATTCCGATCGTTGAGCGTGTGATGCTGCGGAACGTGCGTTTGGCGTGACACGCTTAACGTTTTGTCTCTTGTCTACCGTTTAAGTCACGCTAACGTGTGAGCGTGAGCGTGAACGGAACAACCAACGCTTGGATTTTGTCTAAGCCCCCTGACCAGTGCCTAGCGTGAGGAAAGCTACCCGCTGCAGTGTTCTACAGAATGTAAAAAAACACGTGTCCGATCCGCGAGGGTATTATTCAGTGTATCAGTACAAACACATGTATATAACTCATTTGTTAATTATCCCAATTTTTTTTTTCTAATTTGTACCAAAAGTACAAGATCAGATTCGTTTTTCTGGAACAAAGTAGGAAAAAAAAAATGAGATATTCAACAAATGAGTTATAAACATGTGTTTGTATTGATACACTGAATAAGACCCTCACGGATTGGACACGTGTTTTTTTACACCCTGTATATACGAATATAACAGACTAATGGTATACATGCATATGTATCTTATCTCTGAACAACTTTGTGACGTGACTAATCCAATGTGATCCTAAGAGCGATCCTAATTATAAGAAATTGTATAATTTTAATATAGCTGTGGCAACATTTGCTCCACACGTATTTTAAAGTTCAGCTAATCAGAGTATTTTAATTTGTTTAACCAACATCTCAAAACTAATGGGGCACTACCGATACACCTGGTAATAAATAAACTAAGGTAACTGAAGTGACACTAATAGGGCTTCGCAGCGTTTAAAATAATTATTAGTTTAAACAACACTTCTAAATCATGTTTTTCAATCATCGGCCTACGCATAAACTTAATGTAAATTAGTAATTTATATGAATTAAAGTAAAAATTGCCGAAATAATTATATTAGAATATTTTTATATCACGTTTTCGTGATCGACCCAAATTAATTCGTCATAATAATTATGTAGTATGACACGTAATAATGTGTTTATTTATGTGCATATGTAACAAGAGGACTAGATACGGATCATTTGGTGATATTATTGAAATTTTCATCAGTAACAGAAAGTCCTCCATTAAAAATATTTACTGAACGGAAATCATTCAACGAATTATTGTCAGACCTTTATATCAATAATAAGTAGGTACTTATGTATATCAATCATGGCATCTTTGTTTTATATTAAGTACCTATATTTTTAATTAGCTTGTCATATTTTATAGTTCAATAATTAAGTATGCGATAGATAAAACCACTGGATTTGCATTCAAATGGCGCTCTCTGCATATTGAGGTATTGAGAAATAGGCTAATGATAGTCCAAATGTGATTTATTAAAGAGAGCAAGGGATTGTTGCTATTGCGAGACATTTAATTAATATTCACCCGTATCTATTTTATGTATCTAGAAGCTTAGAACGGACAACGTAAGTACCTAGTATTATGTATGCTACCATATATGTATTATGCTTAAAATATGATTATATCCTATTGTATTTATACTTTAACTAGAGTGCCCACTGAGTCTACACTTATTATAATTTATAATATAATATATAGAAGAAATTTATGATTATCCATGGCAGACCTCCGTCACTCGCCAATACCTACAGCGATAAATACCTACAGCGCTCGACTACCCGGGGTAGTCTATCACTCGCGGCTGCCACGCGCTTGCGAGCACACGTTATTGAATAATTCGTGCAGAACGAAAATCAAAACGCGAAAGGATTTACGTATTTGTGTGTATATTGCATTAATATCACCGCATTTTGTTAAAATAATTATGATGGATAATCGTAACAATAATAATTGTTGTGTGGACGGCTGTTGCAATAAACAACAGACTTCAAAACTGTCTTTTTTTATAACTTATTACAACAAATCCGGCAAATGTATTACTAACGAAGCTAAAAAACATTGAGTTTACTGCACCACGCTTATGTTTTCCTTTTAAAACAATTTTAAAATTATTTCTGCGGTTTACGAATTTTCGCCACTCTAAAGTTAATAATAGATATGTAGGCATAGATATGTATGGCAAAAAATATATAAAACACTACATAAAAATAAAACAATTGTAAATATAATAAATGTTTGTAATAATTTTGTTGGTAGGATTTTATTTTACTTTGCTTGAAAACCCTGACGATCGAACGATGGTGTAGGTAAATTCTGAACACAAAGAAATAGAGCTCTAGTGCGCGTGGCGGTAAAGTACTATTTAGAATGAACGCAGTGCTCTGTAAATTTTGTAGGCTATTAAAACGGCGGCATTCCCTCAACATCAAAGCAGTGCATCTGCTGTTATTATATGTATTCTGTGTCCCTGGGTAACATACAGGCTATATTTAATAATAGAAAAAAATGTCGTGCGAAGCCGGGACGAGCCGCTAGTAATTTAAATAAACGTACTACGGAAAACTGGATAAAAAAGAGTGAGGTACCACTGCAGTGTCAGACCATGCCACCAAGCAGCAATCTGCAATCATTGTTGTGTTCGGCACTGGGCACTGTAAATAGTGAAATTACCAGACCGAAGAGCCTTAAATATCTAATATCTCAGGTGACGAGCGGCAGTGCAGTGCAGCTGCCTATAGGTACGTGTCTCGCTCATCTTGTCATTAAGTTTAATAAAAAGTATAAAAAAACAGTTAAAGGACAATTATTACTGCTATCATTGGGTTATTCTACTTTCATCACCTGGGTGATCAAAGTAAAACCCTGAAGGTTAGTTTGAATACCAGTATCGATATTTATTCCCTTTTTTTTGTGAATGATAGACGCTGTTTTTTTTTTAACACTTATAAGCTAGTGCTTGACTGCAGTCCCACCTGATGGAAAGCGGCGACGCAATCGAGGATGGCAAAACACACTAGCTTATTAAAAGCCTATTCACTCTAGTCTTAAAGACACCCACATTATAATCGGGCGGGAAAACCGACGGCCGCAGATGGCCATTACAGCTTCACCGGACAATAGGAGGCGAGCGCTTAAAGCGCTCTAGCCTTAACGGCAGAAGTAGCGACGAGCTCAAGGGCACCTCAGGGAGGGACAGCCTCGGCTTGGGCTGTCGCTTATGAGAGGGCTGAATTTACCACCGGTTCACAACGCGCCCCCACTGAGAAGAACCGGCAAGAAACTCAGTGGGGTGATGCACGTCGTTGAGGTCGCATGCGTACGACCCTTCGGCCTCGCCAGCGAGACCGGTGTCTGATAGGTTTATTCCCTATTGCCCTTCATTTAACCAGAATACATTTAATGTTTCTATCATTCATGTCGTATAATAATAGGGGCAGGTCATGGTTGAACACTACAAATAAGGCATGAATATCAGAGTTCAATCAATAGTCTAATTACCTATTGCGGTTTTTTCTTGCAGGAAAGTAAAAAATAACTTATATCTCATTAAGCACCGATATAGAATTTATTATTAACACTGAAAGGCAACTGTGTGTTTACAGTCTGTTTTGCGGTTGACGTGTGATTTAGGTGATTAATTGACTGGCCGGGCTCAGCTGCATATTCGGGCGGTTGTCGGTATCTGGTTTTGTCCATAATTCGTAAAGAGATGCAATTAAATCAGTGTTGGGTCAAATCTGCTGGCCCCGGCCGGCTTACGTACATAGAAGGAGACGCAGCCAAGTGTATGAGCCTAGAATAAGAAGTAGTAAGTATACATTTTAACTAACCCGATGTCAAATAGACGCATAATAATAAATTCTAAAGATTATTGGAGAAGCTTATTTAGATGACAAATAAACATAAAGATGAACAAATGAAAGGTATTGTTAGAAATAAAAAGACAGAATCGAAAACAAGGTTAAATGGAAAAATAGTTATCCTCGCGATGGTTTCCTGCGTAAAATTAGTTAAAACAAAGTTTTCAACTGATTAGGTTTAGGCAATAAATTGCCCAACATATTATAAATTAAAGTTGTACCTAAATAAAACAGTTTTCACAAAACCTTGGCGCAAACAAACATTTTTTTGGTTGATTGGCAATTAATTATTTCAAATGTTTGCTTGTTTGTATTTTACAAAATCTTATTTAGGTACTTAAATACTTTAAAGGTTGTTGCATAAGGAATCGACTGATATCTATTCCAGTTATGTCGCTAAAATTATTGCACTGATAATTTGTTAAGCACTTAGACCATGTGACATGGAAACTAACCTAATTTCTGTATAATTTCTTTGCGAATAATTTAGTAAACCGCATGCATAATTGGACAGGAACTGTTGAAATATTCTCTAAATAATCTAAGGCCTTCTAATCTGAGGTCCCACTTGTATCTTTGGTACTTAATGTTGTGTGCCACAAAATAGCCGACAACTCTATAATTTACGTGTTACATTTTAATAACTTGCAAATACTTGCAATACAGGTTTCGTTCGTGTTTAAAATGCTGGCGAAATATTAAATCAATGATCACGCGTAATAAATATATCTTCTATCTATCTATCTTCTTCTATCTTCTATCTATACTTATAATAAAACTGTAACAGGTCCAATTCTGTACATTGAAGATATTTTGAAAATTATATTTGGAGGGCATTCTATAACCGATACTGAGGCCGAAAATATTTTTTTTTTAATTTTTGTCTGTCTGTCTGTCTGTCTGTCTGTCTGTCTGTCTGTCTGTCTGTCTGTCTGTATCACGGCTGAGCATCACGCCGAAACTACTGAATGGATTCAAATGAAACTTGGCATAATTTGAGATCTTACTACGAGGTAGGACATAGGATACTTTTTATCCCGTAATCTAGCACGTTTTTTTTGGGAGAGGGGATTAAAGTCAAAACGGGTACTTGGTTATACGCTTTTTCCGATTTTATCAATTTTTCTTTATAATATAATAAATATTAGTAAGGGAACGCTCATAAAGAGTTGTTATCAAGGTTTTGTAATCGATCGGGTTAAGCAACGTTAGGTAAGGTCATTAAATAGATGGGTGACCGTTTAACGCCATTTGAACCAAACGGGTCCGTGCTTCGGAGAGCAAGTAAAAAGTGGGTCCCAGTTTTTAACCGACTATAAAAAAGGAGGTTATGTGTTCGATGCGAATGTCTGTTATTAAAAGTTTAGTTAACGTAAAAATAACGCAGGCGGAGCTGCGTGGGTCAGCTAGTACTATAATAAAACTCAAAGAGCACTTTTTCTGTACATTGAATATTTTTCAAAAATTTCTATGTGGGGATACTATACTATCGGCATAGAGGCCAAAACAATTTTTTTTGGAAATATTGTCTGTCTGTCTGTCTGTCGTTCTGTTTGCCCAGGCATCATCCGAAAACCCGTGGATGGATTTTGATAGGACTTTCACTGATGTGTTGTGTAGAAGTAGGGGTATAAATTTGTATATAAAACATCACGCTATGTTTCATAGGGGCTAAGCAGTGAAACATTACTTACACATATTATCACGTAATTTCCTTTGTATGTGAATAGGGTAATTATAGACTGATCAGTTAATCATTAAGATATGTATTATTACGCTATATACAATAGGGACTGAGCAGACATTTAGTTTGCATAAGATATGGCAGTGGCGAATGGTCAATTTTTGTATGGAGTAAGCCGGTCCGGTACACCCAGGACATTTTCATTAGATTTCTGTATTGTTCTAAGTACTTTGCTGATAGCAATATGACATTATATCTTTGAAAAGTTAAAATCTGTAAATCCCGAGCGAGTCCAAACTAGATTAGGAAAGAAATAGGCAAGGGAAAAATACCATTTAATTTAAAAGCCAGCGGTTTGGTCCGCTGCACCACCAAGGCTACATTTGTATAGGTAGGTAGAAATTGAGAATACGAAATTGGTAAATTTTTTATTAGGTAAAAGACCTAAAATGACTCGAAATTATATAATCTAACGCAATAAAATGTACAACTGCAATTCACACTACACACAATGAACAGCGCTCCCAAAAAACGCTTCAAGGTCAGGGCTCAGGGGGGTTCATGAAATTTTAATGAAACTCCCTCCCCAAGTCCAGGTAGTGTATAGGTATTGTATTACAGTCGCAACAATAAAATATGCAAAAAACTTAGAACTTTCATTATCGAATATTACGATGTTAGCGTGATTTACATTATGAACAGTGCCATCTATCGGTGAAATTGAATATACAATCACTATAGAACTTTAATCTATAAATATAAAAGAAAGTCGTGTTAGTTACACTATTTATAACTCAAGAACTGCTCAACCGATTTGGCTGAAAATTGGTAGGGAGTTAGCTTAGAACCAGGAAACGGACGTAGGATACTTTTTATCCCGGTAGGTTAAGGTTAAGCAGCATTAGGTAAGGTCATTAAATAGAGGGGTGAACCGATTTGTATGATTTTTTTAGTGCATATCGGGTAGGTCTGAGAATAGGTCATAAAGTATATGTCATACCGCTAGGTTAAGCAACATAAGACCAGGTCATTAAATTGATGGGTGCACTGATTTGTATGAAATTTTGTGTGCATTACGGGTAGGTCTGAGAATAGGTCATAAAGTATATTTTATGCCGCTGATAACATGATTGACTAGGATATATAGAACGAGAGGAGGGTGCAACAGAGGAGATAGACTGGGAGGGAAAGAGAGACGAGCAAAATGTAATAAAAGAGCGGGCGGAGCTGCGCGGGTCAGCTAGTTTTATAATAAACATAGGAAATAGGGATACCACAAAATTACGGGAAACGTATGATTGTGGTTTCGATTTCTGCTGGCGATATTTCGTAGGACTAGGCTTGATTGGAAATCGTGTAGGTAAACGCTATTCACAAATCCAATAGTCTCGATGGATTGATAATTGAGGTTTATCCAGGTTACAGTAAACCTTCGGCGTAAACCACGGTGGCGACTCTGAGGAGGACAGCGCGACGGCGCAGCCAGTTTGCGACTCCCGTCGCCGGGAGCACCGTGATAAGGCTCAATGGCAAGGCACTAATAGCACCTGGTGCAAATTCCGCTGGAGAGCCCAGGTTCCTCTTTCATTTGCCCATGCGGCGGCCACAGGGGTTTTAGTGGATAGGTTAGAATCCCGCATATTCATTTTAACCCCACAGGTTCCGGGGACCTATTGCAGAATGCCCTCGCGAGAGCAAAAATAAGGATACAGTAAACTAAATAAGATTCTTAATTCAAATGATTTTACAGCTTAGAGTTTTTTCTTTAACTGTCTTCAAAACGCAGTATGCACAATACCGCATACCCACAATCATGACGAACAAAGTAAAATTTAAAAAAATATTCTTATACATTATACTTACTATAATACAGTGTATCAAAAAAATCCTGTTCGATTTGTATTTACTTTGCTGGTACATTTCAGGATAAATAGGATTTTAGACAAAAGAGTAAGATACTTATAATTATATTACGACTTATTTTACCGAATAGTATGAAAACCAACGTTTAATAATTAGCGTAGAAAAATACCTTTAATATGCTCTCCTGTAAAGTGCGGGTTTTACACATACGATATTTAACGTAGGAGCCATCGATATACAGTCTAGTAGTCCCGCAAAACAAGGCAATAGAATTATTATTTCATATGGTAGGAGTAAAGGTAGGGAACCTTCAGTATCTATAGCATCAATACCATTTGAAACTCACTTATATAACTTTAAGAATATTTAATTTACTGGCGCGCGTATGATTTAAGTGAAATGAACCGGCTATTGAAAATTAACAATTTAAAATAGGCATCTATCTGAATCTTTCCCATTGCTTATAATTATTTCAAAAGAAAGTAGGAGTGTTAAGAATATGCTTTGTTTTCAAATTATCTAATTGCATTACTAATATTTACAGACTGAATGTATAAGTATATCTGTATGCAAATCAGCTAAAGTTAACTTTCAAAAAATACCCAACCGTTTCAAAACACAGATTAATCTTCCTTTCACTACATGCAGATTAGAAATATTATTACATACCTACAATAAGTTTATAAGGAGCTAAGGTAAAACCTAGGCTATTTAGTACCTATTCATTATTATAGAAAAAGCAATTACTAATTAATATAATAAACCTACTATTAATAAACTGTAAGTAGACCAAGTATGTAAATTGAATATTTTTTTGGAAATTTATTTAGGGTATGCATACATTGTTCTAGATAGTGATAAACATTTTATTTATGGTTCCATACATAAAAGGTCAAAAAGGAATCCTTATGGTGAGTTCGTCTGTCTGTCTGTCTGTCACACATATATATTTCAGGAACCACTGAAGCTATCGATTTGAAACGTGGAATAGTAGATCTTTTAAAAAAAAACTATTTTTCCTTTTAGTTTTTTTTAATGGGAGTCGAAATGGGTCATCAAAATTTCAAAGTAAGGCCACTATATCGAGTGGGGTATCATATAAACAGGCTTATTTTTAACATCTCATTACAGATTTTTCTTTTGGTTTATGTCACCTACACCAAAACAATACCGCCCCCTTATCTCTGAAGAATGTGGAGGGTAAAATCTGAAATAATTATGGGTAATTATAGGTATAGACATGTGTCTATATATATTTTACAGGAAAAATTAAATTATCTTTCTAAATAGTTTTGCGGTATGGTTTTTTGTTATCTTAAGTGTTACATGAATAATAAAATTACTTTAATATGTCCAAAGATGGTATGAATGGCGATCAATATAACTATCAATCATTAAAAATATCTATATCTTTTAAATAAAGTTAACATTGTTAGTCAAATTAATAATTTTCACTAAAATTTCTTTTTTATAATTACGTCTCTTACTATTGACTGGCCGGCCGCCGACAGCCGCCGAGTTCAGCCGGCCGGCCGACCGATCTAAGAACGCGAGAATCGCGAACACAGATTAGATACTAGTAGATCGCGAACTGCGCGCGCTACTCGAGTCGTTCATTTCATGCAGCGAACGACTATACTACATTCAAATTTTAATTTTAAAATTTGATCAAATCCTCATTCAGTTGAAAATATCAACTAACGATTGGTAGATAATAGCGTTATAGAAAACTTTCGTACGTGCAATGTTTTATGATAGGGACCGTTGTGGGACAGATATTATAGCCCCACCGGCGGATATTGTAAAAGACGATATTTTTAAGACAGTTTATTTGTACAATGTTTTACCAATTTAATTAAAGGGATTAGAAAACATGGTAATAAAAAGCAACGGTTTACCGTAATGAGTCGCTGAACCGTATTAGGTTGCCAATGCAGAGTACCTAGTGAATTGGTATAATTTGTATGTATAAGCCGTGGTGACTGGGAAACTTTTTTATCAGACAGTCCTAAGCCTGATAAAGTATAAAGGAGAATAATTGAATTTTACCAACATTGGTACTTGAATAAAATTTAAAAAATAACCAATATTTTTAACCAATAAAAATGTCGATATAAAAATAAAAATTTAACATTTAAATAATATTAAAATTCAACCATTAAGCACATCTCTATTTATGGAACCATCGGTGCGCGAAACGGACTCGCACTTGACAAGTATATTTTTATATTCAGAAAATTTGTCATAGTAATAACTTATAGAATGTAAAACATTATAGTGATCTTGCAGGGCAGATATAATACTTTTTTATATAATTCTAAGAAAACTCTATTGTACATTTATACTCATAGTATAGTACATTTAGATGTAATTTGGCGGTGTTTTTTTATTCGCTCCTACCACATGATTATCTAGAAGTAATTGCTTTTAGCAATAAGACCGATAGAGCGATAAGGTATAATCTAGACTGTAAATTCCTTTTGGAACATATTAAAGCGTATTTTATTCTATTTTATTAATAGTCTATGATCCCCAAGCCGCCTGCCAAGCGTGGGGATTATGCCAACCCCTCCCTTCTAAGGGAGAGGCCTTTGTTCAGCAGTGGACGTTTCGGCTGCTGATGATGAATAGACTATGATAAATTAAATATTATCATGTATAATCTACTGAGTGAATTATGAATAAAATTTGCCATAATGACAAATAAATTTAATTATGGGTTGATTTATTGGTATTTTTTATCCCGGAAAATGAAAGAGCCCCTGCAAGACAAACATTATTAATATATTTATTGTTTAGTATTACGCATCCTGCTTGGATTTTTATATAATTTGGTACGTATAGTTTATAGTTGTACCTAGTACGAGTACTACCCGAAAAATAACCATGTCACTATATACATAGTTATTTTTCGGTATACCTACTTGTAAGTCTCTATAATCAGCAGGATATACATAGGTAATATAATATAGTACATATGTTTATACCTTGATAATGGTGTAGTAATTAATGTCCTTTAGTTTGTTGTGTTTTCGTCGTATTTTTTATTTTATTTGACATTTTGAACGTGACAGTGTGTCCTGCACACTGTCGCTGGTGCTGATCTAATTGTAAAAAGACAAACTTTGATTAAAAAAAAATGTGAAAAAATGACAAGCCCGCTGAGTTTCTTGCCGGATCTTCTCAGTTGAGGCCGCATTGTGATCCGGTGGTAGCTTTTAAAAAATTGACCGTTCAAAAGTGCCTAGCGTTAAGCCTATTTGAAATAAAATTTTGATTTTGAATTTTTTTAATTTTTATAAATTAAATGAAAATTACTGAGTGCCTGCGAAACCACAAGGAACAGCTAGTTTAGATATAAAATGTTAAAAGACATTACTAAAGGTGTAACCTGTTCCATTTCAATATCATATCACTCCATGAATGGCAAGACAATACAATACCGCCTTATTTAAATAATTCTATTTTAAATTATAGATTTCAGTTCACTTTTTATAATGTCAGCACCAAACAGGTTTTACTGAACTGAGTCGGTCGCAGTGTGGACGACGGCTAACTTTTACTTAGCTACCTACGTTGTCCATAACAGGTGACCTTAAAATAACACGTTGATTTCCTTGTTGACTGTACCTACCGTGCACGTACTCGTATGTATAATTACAGTGTCGGTATGTATGTATGTGTTGATATGAAGGTAATTAGATAATCTCGTTATTGAACTAGATATTCGGGCTCCGTCGTGGTCGGTTGGATCACGTCTTTAAGACATGTTGGCCGGCCTCGCGTCTTAAGACTAATTTTAAAAACAATAACATTAGTATCGGTTTGGTTTAACGGTGAGAAGCTGTACGCGTACTATATTTTATACATAGGTATGACCGAGATTTTGCAGTTTCATAACAATTCGCGTCTCATATATATATTCGTTTTAATACCACATTGTTAAATAAAACAAGAGATCCTGTTTCCTTTCACACTCCACAGTAATATATGTATTAGATGGAACTTTCTCCACGTCCTTACATCATTTTGACTATGTAATATTAAACTTTAAATACAGAGAGAAAGGGAGAGAGCAGAAAATACAGTCTGCGAGTAAGAGCCTATACTCGTTTATAGAGTACCTACATATTTCCTTAATAAATATCTACAGGTAGCAGGTGCGATATAAATAATTCAATTAAATCGTAACAAAAGCTGTGATTAGCAGGCATTTTAGTGTTAAATCGTGATGGTGATCCTGAGCAGTGTCGTGACCGTCATTAACACTCGCTATGGGAAGAGAACAAACTGAACGTGACTGCTCCTTGAAATAACCATTTTATTAGGGTTCCATTTCCATACCTAAAAGGTAAAAAAGGAACCCTTATGGTCTGACTTCGTCTGTCTGTCTGTCTGTCTGTCACACCTATATATTTCAGGAACCACTGATGCTATCGATTTGAAACTTGGAATAGTTTTAGAGTTTACTTACCCAACCTAATCGCAAATAAAAAAACAATTTTTTTCTTTTACTTCTTTTATATTGGCGGTCGAAATAGGTCATCAAAATTTTAAAGTGAGACTACTATATCGAGTGGGGTATCATATGTAAGGGCTTCATTTGCACATCTCAAAACGGATTTTTATTTTGGCGTATGTGACGTAGTTTTTGGCTGATAACCAAAAATGTCAAAAATAATACCTTTCCCCCCCCCCCACCTTATCTTCGAAGTTTGAGGAGGGAAAAATCTGAAATAATTATGGATAATGCATGTCTATCTATATTTTACAGGAAAAATAAAATGATCTATATAAATAGTACAGTTTTTTAGTAATCCTAAAGAAAACCTCGTCAAACAAACTTAGTTTTGCGGTTTAGTTTTTTTGCTATCTGAGGTGTTACATGAATAGTAAAATTACTTTAATACGTCCAAAGATGGTATGGAACCCTCGGTGCGCGAGTCCGACTCGCACTTGACCGGTATTTTTTTATATAGATAGCGTAACGAATGCGTCGAACGTCTTCATCGATACTTCAAGGAAATTTAAAATGACTCCAACTATATTTTAACTCTACATATTATTATAATAAAACTAGCTGACCCGCGCAGCTCCGCCCGCGCTTTAATTACATTTTGCTCCCCTTTTCTCCCTACTCCCTTGATTTATCTCTCTCCATCTCTCTCTCTTATAATAAAAATCTAATTCTATGCTTTTTCTCTCCCTTCCCGCTTCGGTCCCCGTCACACTTCCCCTCTTCCTCTGCCCGTTGTCCTCTCTGAACCCTCTCCCTCCTCTCTCTTCTCCCAACTTGCTCCCTCACTCCCCCCTCCCTTGCTCCACCTAACTCCTCCGATCACTCACTCCATCACCCGCCCCTCTCCCTCTCTTGCACCCTCCTCTCGTTCTATATATCCTCGTCAATCATGGTATCAGCGGCATAAAATATACTAACCTATTCTCAAACCTACCCGCAAAATTTCATACATATCGGTTCACCCGACTCTCGTGCACGTAACTCAGAGGTTCTCAGATTTTGTTGTGCAAGGCGTTGCGAACGTTCGACACTCGACTCTCGTGCGCGTACCTGAGAGTTTCTCTGATTTTGTTCAGCAAGGCGTTGTGAACGTTCAGGTGAAGATTCTCCCATACGACGTATTCTTGCTGCCCGTGCTTGAGAACTATGTTTAGAAAGTTGAGACCTGGCTCTCTTAGGCATTTTCAAATGTTTAAGAAAATGCTAACAGCGTGTAATTTTCTAGCTCTGAAAAGAACTGTTGTTTAGCCCTGAAAAGAACTGTTGTTTAGCCCTGAAAAGAACTGTTGGTTAGCCCTGAAAAGAACTGTTGGTTACCCCTGAAAAAATATGTTGGTTAGCCCTGAAAAGAACTGTTGATTAGCTCTGAGAAGAACTTTTGCGTAGGTGTAGTTTTAAGAAAGAAATCTAAAAAAAAACCGAGAGGGAGCCGACCTCGCGTCTGAGCCGCGCGGGTACCTTACTCATAGATCTAAACTAAGATAAGATAAGGATTAATAGCATGAGTAAAATAAATGCGTTTAAATGTAGTCTAAACAAAATTCAAGATTTTTAAATAAAAATTCTAGATTTTTAAATAAAAAAATGGTTGTTGGGCTTTACTCAACATAGATAGTGTGCCGCGGACTTGATTTTTGTAGATATTTATAAGATCTACAACTAATTAGAACATTTTATGGTTCTATCTTTTATAGTTTAGGCAGTGTACGCAAAATAAGTAACTTTTCTGGTTCATTTTTTACACCTTGTGTACGAAAAAACCCAAATATCTTACGGCACCCTATTTTTTCCAAAATAAAATTTAGCCTATGTTACTCGTGGATAATGTAGCTTTCGAATGGTGAAAGAATTTTTAAAAACGGTCCAGTAGTTTTTGAGCCTATTCATTACAACCAAACAAACAAAGTTTTCCTCTTTATAATATTAGTGTAGATGAAAACAATATAAGTACCTAATACAATTTTTGAACGACTTGAAAGAAGGTTGGGTTTCTCAATACGGTTGTATTTATTAGTATTTAGTTCATTTTATTGGTCAATATACAACTCTGCGGTCACCTGCGTGTGAACTAAAAAGCTGTTTGGAAAACATTAATTAATATTCCTAAAACTATACCCGTTATTTTCAGTTTATATATCCATTTAAGTAATGTAATGCTGATCCGAGTTTCTTAAAAAGTCTTAATTAACGTGTTATTGTAATAACGCAAAGCCTCAGACACCCCAACTTAATTTTACTATTATAATAATAATTTAGTAGGTGCGTTTCACGAAAGAGTTTCCTTCGTGGTTAAGTTGGTCATCTTGTTTGTCAGAGACGATTAGTTACAATTGGCTACAACAGCCAAGCCAAACCTTATGAGAGCATAAAATGATTGAAAATGATTTCTGTCTTTAATTCTATGTATTTAACCTGTATAAATCGCAAAATATAAATTAGGGCACTACTTATTTACGTAATTTTTGACTATTGAATACATCCGTGTGATTTAGGTATATTAGATTGTATTTTTCCTATATTGAGGGTAAATATTTTTAAATTTAATGACCACACCTAATTCAATTATACCAACTTAATCACGAAGGGAACTCTTTCGTGAAATGTACTCTACATTAGTATTTTGTATTGTTTCCGACTACTCCGGAATGAGACTTACAGTTTTATAACTGACCTACAATTACGCCTCAAGAGTGTGTAATTGCAAATCATAAATGACGAATACAAATATTTCGGGTATATTTTAAGCGTGATAACAGCTTAACTTTCAATATGCTAATTAATTAACAACTTCGTTAATCAACATCGGTGGAAAGCTGATGGACATAACCACAACATAACCACAACGGCACTCAATAATGTTGTAATTATACCAACGCAACATCAGTCATTGGGTGCTTTATGGACTTTAAGTTTCAAATATAAAAACAAGTACCTATGTAATGCTTGGTTATACGCAAAATGATTATAAAATACATACTTTGGCCTTATTGAGAATCCTGCAAGTATATATTTTTTTAATTTCACCATAAAAATGTATAACAAAATAAAAAAAATAAAAACACCATTGAAAGAAAGAAAAAAACATTTATTGCCACAGAAAAAAAAAACAAGATACAAGCAAAAAAAAAACTAAACTAAAAAGAGAACACATCATCTACAAGTTAACATTATAAAGAAAGTATAAAGCTGTACATTAACTATGTACATGTGCCTCACATCATTCTGTAGCAATCGGCATTGGTTTTAATGCATTTAGTATTTCATTCTTCCATATTTCTAGATTAGGTGCAATGAAAAACAACATAGAAAGGTTATTTACTGACCAAAATAATCACAAATTTCACTTATAATGGCTAAATTTACGCAAAAGTCAAAAACATTTTTTTAAAATGACCTATAAATTTATATACATAATATCATTGAAAATAACTAAATATTCAAAACCAGACAAGGTCGACATGTCTTGGAAGAAGACATAATATCATTTTTATGAAGTAAGTAATCTCAATATGTCTAATCAATTCCCGTTGCGTAATATACCGGTTTGACCCATATTCTCGGTTGTTATATAATACCAATTTATTATAGTAAACGGGAATATATTCAACAGATTGCCTAGAAATTGTAATCATGATGTAAATTAAGGCGCATTAATTTAACCTGTTTATCACTAATATTATTGTATTAAGAAAGGTTATGGTTGGCGCTGCTGCTGCTATGAAATGTATGGAGAAACAGAATAATGTTTATTCTCTACCTATCTACTAGATGTTAGTAATGTAAGCCGAATACAGGGTTACTTTTTCGATAATTAATATCGATAGCGATATATTTATCTGTATTTTTACCAACAATACCCTCGCTCATAACGCCTATGATACCAGACGAAATTCGCAGTCAGAGAATAAACACCCCTAATTTCTTCCAGCCAATAAAAAACTATATATGTGCGTATACATACTCAGTCAGCATGCTCAGTAAAATAATTTTCAAAATTGGAACAGAACTTCCAGACCTCGCAACTAATCGCTGTAATAACAACTTTACTTCTTTTATCTAGCCTAGATATGGTAAAAAAGCTTCTATTGCTGCTATTTACATTAGAGATTTACATAGATACAAAAGTTTTTAACTCTTAAAACTACGTTTCGAGTTTCTTAAATAGATTAGTAGGGCACATTAAAACATATTATTTGTCCATAATTCACATTCTGTACAGTTCATGCTATAATAAGATTTCCTTTTCCAATCAAGAATTAAATTTAAAAATTAACAAGACACGGAATAAATTAATGTTAAACATCTATTCATGTCAATGATGATTAATTTATTGAACGTTCTGCTACACCACATTGTTGGGTATCAAACGCTTGAGTTACAATCAAATTTTAAAATTATTCATATATGAGGCAATATCAATCAGTGGATGCGCGAGTTATTGGAGTTAATATAGTCACAAGGTCCTTTTTAATATGTCGCAGTTACAATGGCATAAACATAGAATATATGTATACAACATGATGATAAAAGTATATATATTTACAAAAAGTATATATGTATTTCTATCAATTGTCTGGCTACTAAATTATTATGTAGTGGTGGCTGTTGAGGCAGTGTAGGACCTACATTGTCGCGAGCACCGCGAGTGTTCAATTCTGCTCCCCAGACGTGCTCAAGCGAGCTTCCGGTGCTGAAGGATCTACGGCTAGGTCCATACGAAATGTGCAGGGTCTCCGCCGAGGGCTCTCCGCCGAGGAGATTTTAATGAGTAAAAATCCCACGTAACTCAGCCTACGCCTTATGGAGGCTTCCTCTCCCAAAAAAGATTCCTTTCAGATGAGTGCCGCCGCCGTATCAAATATGTGGTGTTCACTCCAGCGGTGATTAAGTTTGACTAGCTGACTGAGACTGGCATTAGCTGCATAAAATAACAATAGCCGAAAAATTTCGACTGCAAAAATCCTATCAAGAACTGTTATTACTTCAGTAATAATAACTCATGATGTACATTTTTATATAGTAAATAAAAATGGCTTCTTATTTGCTCAGACTAAATATGTTTGCACTTATAGTGGGCGGGCTATTCGAGCGTGTAACCTCGACGGTCTAACCACCTCACACTTCACCGATGCCACTTAAATCAATTACCTAAAAAACTATAGCACTATCATTAACATTTGTTATTGTTAACAATTTAAGCACATCAACTTTATGCAAATCTTTGCCAATGTGAAATGTTATGAAAATACATAGTTGTTGATGATGCAACGACTTTAATGCACGAGACTTGGGCTCTTATATCACGTTGCTAAACACAATAATATGAATAAGAACAGTACTATACGAATACTTAATGTTTTTTTTTTATTTACCAAGTTACACATTGTACGACCTTATTTTAACACACGTTTTTTTTATTCTTCCTAGTTTAAAGTTGCTGACCCAATCTTCACATTCAGAGTTTATAGTATCTTGAGTTCTTGCATTGTTACCTACGTTCTGTTTTAAATTTATCAAAAACTAATTACTCTGTAGAAATAATTTCTTTTCTACATGATGCATGATTATAAAGGTAGAACACAGCAGTTAACATTCTCTTTGCTCGCATAGTAATGTATAGCTTGTTACTGAAAATCACAATTGCAATTGTAATGTATACGTACGAGTACTATAGATAATTATATACGTAAGAGGTCAACCAAATTGGTCCCATTTCTCGACGTAACTGCAACCAGCAGTAAACGCGTAATATCTGCAATAAACGGGCATAATGCGTACCGGGATGGTAGTGGAGTATCGAAGCCTTGCGTCATCACGTTGTTGACTGAGACAAGTGATTTCGAAATGGAAGTTTATCGGTTTGTATCGGGCAGCGCTACAAAACAAATGCATGATACACAGTTATCCAAGTCTTCAGACCACAATAACGTATGTGTTCACCTGCGAGGTCTCTCCGGTGGGATCTGCACCAGGAGCCCCTCAGTGCCTTACCTTTGAGCATGCCGCCGCATCGGGGAGCGCATTGTAGCACCCCGGGAACCTGTCACGGTGCTCACTGGAACGGGGGTCGCAACCACGCCACCGCCCCCCTTGGAGTCACCGTAGTTGGGATACCTTGGACAACGTGTGTCCTACCCTCTATACGAGCATAAAAATTAATTAATTGTGATGGAGGTGGTGCATGCAAGTGGAGCATATGAGTTCAATCTCCTAAAAATCAAATTATGGCTATGGTCAATCGTTTTGACGGCGAGCACTAACGTCATAACATTATTTTATTGCACGCAAACACGAATGAATCGGATCACGAACTTGATTGTTATTGACCGTATGAAGACCGTGACAGTGCAGATATAATCGTATATTACCTCAGGAAACTCACGTGTTACTAAAATTAAAACCGTAAATTATGATTTTTTTATTGGTTATTGTTTGAAGGCTTTATATTGGTTGTTTGTGGAAGTAAATTTCTAAATAAATACAAAAAAGAATACCTAGTAGCGTGACTAATTTGTCGGCTATCTATAGCGGTATTTTCAGACATTCGTCCGTTTGGCTATCGCAATCTAGAGTTTCCGTACAATGCGGAAAGTGAATAATTACATTTAACAGTAACCAATTTACGAAATTTAAACTGTTTAAGCGTTTTAATCTTTTGTTAAAAATTTATATCAGATATTAGTTAATTTCTTTCATTACTAGTCAAATTACCTACTCCCAAGGCCTCATAGAAGTTGTCCTAAATTACTAATATTTACTTAGTAAATCTTAAGTACCTAATTACATAATCGCATATGGTAATATACTGCCTAGATTATAATGAGGGCAGACCTAACTGGCATTAAATAGCGTTTATACTAGTTATGCATAAAGTACATAATTTACGAAATATTTACATGTAAGTAAATATCACCTTAGCCTTGTGTCGCACGTGGCATAGTGGACAGATGCCCTACGTCCACAGTGCGCGCGCGCAGCCCGCATCGCGCACCGCAGCCTTCACACAAGTCCAAAATATTTCTTCATATTTCGCAGCTTCAAAATCACTCGCTGGTCTATTATAAGTTGATATAATGTAGGTATATCAAATTGATATACATTATGATGAGTTGATATTATAAACTATAGTTTTATAACTTTTCCAGAAAAGCTGGAATACCTAAATGTACTAATGTACATAGGTGTTGTTCAGTAAGTAGGTAATATATACTTGCGTAAGTTAAATCTCTAGTTAGTAGATACCTAGTATAGTAGTAGTAGCTGACTATACACGTTCAGGTATACAGGACAGGTTAGCCTGTACAGTTAAACCGTACAGTTAAACCGGAGCGTGAAGGGCCTGGAAATCTGCACAGTTGTGCGACATACACGTTACAGGCCTACATTACGTTTTGTTATATTGTTTACCTGTACAGGCAAACTTGTCAGCTATACCTGAAGGTGTATGGCCAGCTTCAGGGTATTTCCAAGTCTAAATGGTCTTATCGGTTCTTACGATCCATTTCGGCTTCAGTCAGCTAATGAATAGAGGGAAGAAGTTATTTAACGACCTACTGTAAGGCTTCTTTTACGACTACTACCACTAAGTTCACATCAATCAACGACAAAAATCAATAAAATATTAAACTTTACATTTAAAGTTTTAGTATGCGTAATAACATACTTATAAAGTAGACGTATCTAATAGCAACGATTTAATGTATCTGACCTGAAGTAAGGGTCGCTGCACACGGGCCACAAGCCACATCCACAATCGCAGCCACTTGAAGCTAGAAGCGGCTACAAAAGACTGTGACGCGCGTGACAGCCACTTGTGGTCCATGTTGGACACTTGTGGTCGGTGGCCGCTACTTTTTTAACGCTTGCTTGCAGTATCATAATGGACTCCGACGAGTGAAATGAAGGGAGAGAGGGAGTCGCGCGAGTGGCTTGTGTCGACGTTTTGTGGCGGCGTTTTGTGGCCGAGCCGACCACTAGAGGCGCGCAGTGGCGATTTGTGGCGTGTAGCGACCACCGGCGTCTACAGTGTGCGGCGAGTCCATGCAAAATGTATGAAAACAACAGGAAATAGGTCGGTGGCTGCGTTTTGTGGTTGTGGCTGGTGGCCCGTGTGCGACGACCCTAATACCTAGATTGAGATGACAGATGACTGTGTGTGCATTGTTCCAGTATGTATATTAAAATTATTTTTCACACCACCTGCTCGATAATGTTCCATTATGTGTCATATAAACTTGACATAAAGTAGGTCATTATATCCATATAGTCTAGCCGGGTAATAATGTACTAAACTCCCTTGGGTAATAATGTGATTTGTTTTTTTGTCCTTTAGTTCTCCCTAATTGGGAAAACAAAAGGTTCTAGCTCATACAGCCTCGTCATAAGTAATCTCGCAATAAATCAATTTGTAGCTAGGCCTAAGCCAATTCATCATTAAATTGCTGTCATTTTCCATTCATGTTTTCAGGCTGAAGCCAATTCTTCATTAAAATGTAATTTGAATTACGAACGTCAAATATTTTTTTACCACAGAGACTCTTTACAGTAGGTATATATACCACTCTCTCTAAGCAGAGACTTGCACGAAAAAATACATTTGAAAATCGAACCGAGCGGCAGGAGCCGAATTGGAGCCGAACCTTGTTCTAGGTTCTAGAAAAGAAAAAAAAATAGATAAAAAGAAGGCGCTAACGCTGTTGATATTATTTAAATTCTAGCAGTTTTGTATTTTACTGTCTCGCCTCGCAGTAGGTGTGTGCGCGAACGCAGGAAATCGGTGTGATGATATTATTTTATTTCTAGCAGTAAGTATTTATAATAATAATAATAAATACACTTCATTGTACCATTGAGATTTTACACCATAAATTACATGTAAATTGAACAATACGTTGATGATGTAAAAAGGTGGCCCTAACGCTAAAAAGCAATTTCCTCCAGATAACCTAAGCAATCTCTTCCTTGTATTTGTATTTCATTACGTACCTCGCAGTAGGTGTGTAAAGTAGTATATTCTCCTCGGGGATAAATGTGTCTTTGTCTTGGGCGAGTTTAAATCTCTCGCTGTACTCAGGATTCTATACCTCTAGTTAACTCTATACTCCCTCGCTACGCTCGGGAGTTACTAAAATCCTTCGTTATGCTCGCGATTCAATTTCACGCACATGACATAAGACACTGCTTTATCCCCTTGGTGCATAAACTCCTAATAATTTTATTATGGCGTAACATGTGACTAAATACTATAATTTCTTTGCTCTGTCTAATTGCGTCATCTACCAATCACACTTCTAGTTTATAGCCAGGACGACGCGGCGCGGCGCTGTTATTAAATTACTTGCTAATGAACAAATTGAACGCATGAGTAATTCGGATAATTATATTAATAAGATGGTAGTAGGTTACGCTACACATAATCTGTAGATATTCAATGCCGCTTGTAACCAATCGACAGGTCATAGGAATGATAAGGAAACAGTGTGTTATATTTATGATTCTTATTGCGATACGTTTAAATAATTAATAACAAAAAAATGTTCCTTGAAGTACACGATTCGAGTTTCCTGGCTACGTTTACGTAAACTTCCTTCACCAACGCTCACTAGCGGTGAAATAATTGGATCAAAATTCTAATAAATAGTGTCGTAACTCGAGATACTATTGCAAAGTAGCTTATCCTTAGAGAACCAGAACCAATTCAATCTTAACAAGAAACTGCACTTTAGTAATATTTCAAATACTTTTGACATTTCCTACCTCAAATTAAATGTTATTTAAATAAAACTAATTTTAAGAATTTTAGCGTGCGCGATTAATTATTTATTTTACTATCCCAATGCTTCGAACGCTTGACAGTATTCATGGTTACGCGAGGACTGAGTCGGTAGATGTCGGTAGGTGTCCATAGTCTTTCAGGATACCCTCAGATCTTTTAAATTTATTATTGTTAGTTGAAGCTTTCAGCTATTATCCATGGCCTTTATTGTTTTCTGTGCCCGAGAAAATTCTTCAGCATCTTCATTGAAATCCTGAATGAGATTATCAATATTAGACGTTCTACTCTGATATACGAGTATTCATATATCACATACATTCATATAATCGTACAGACAGAATCATAATATGTAAAATGTAGAGCACTAAATACGATACTATCCGTAGACGTTACTTACCTGTCCCATGAGATAAAACTTACAGTGTTAAAAATTTGTATATATTGACAGATACAAACAGTGATGTTGGACATAGCCGGCACAAAGTTTACGCCTTAATTACATTAATGCCCCATAAAGCTATTCTCTATTGCTACCTACATATTATTATTTACATATACCTACATATTTATCTTGAATAACAGTTGAAGTGTTTTTTTTTTTAATTTAATCGTTTTGGCTGAGTCATTGGCATCTGATATTAAGCACCTACACACAAGTTGTTGAGCATAAATAGCATGCAAGTGGCGAGCTCTTCTGCAGTTACAAATATTTTTACAGCCTAATCAGCTCGTACACGATGTCCTTAAACATTTTATGATGGCGTAGTCGCAAGAAAGCAGTTCATGGAATCCATTCGTAATTCGCTTAGGTGGGGCCATAACGTTATTTATGATTGCCTAAGGGTAATTAATAGTATATTAAAACATGATATATAATGTATATATCATATAATTATAATAGGGCTGCGTCGACCGGTGGTGGTGCAAGCGGAGCAAATATGAAGATCTAGACCCTTGCGCAAGGGACTGAGACCTCCAATTTATGAAGCACTAATTCAAAGAGAGATATTTAAGCAACCTAGTAACAAGATTAGTAGATGTTCGCCTGATGGTAAGCGACAGATGTATCGCCAATAGACAGCTTAGTTGCACTGTCACCCGTGACATTAGTTAATAAGTCTCTTGTGTCCGGTAATTTCACCAGATACAGTGCTATTCACACCGGCGGCACCCAGCATGTTTAGACACTGCTGCATGACAGCAGAATATCTGACACTGCAGTGGTACCTACCTAGACGGTCCCTTGTGCAAGGGAATTACCATCTAGTAACTATATAGTTATCTGAGAAAAGCTACCAGCTTATTAGCTGGTGGCTTTTTCTGAAACCGTAACAGCTTGGCTGCTAGATTTCTAGCTGGCAGCGGAAGTAACGAGGAAGGTTATTGCTAAGTGTAAATATTGTAAATATTTACGTAACAACAGTTGCGTAAATAAATGTTAGTATATAACAAAAATATTGTGGCATAATAACTGCGTGCGGGTTAATCTATTCTTTTTTCAAGTTACAAATAACGCAGCAAATTCAGAGAAATGTCAATTGTATCGATATACTTTTTATTTAATTTTGCGTCACGCTTCTGAGATTACGCAGCCTGCTTATTATTTCTAGAGCACAAAAAGCCAACGTCTGCGGCGGGGCTCCGGTCTTGTAACAAGTCTCTAAATAGGCTTTGCGGGTGTTCTATTACTGATAATCATCATCATATTATTAGGTACCCTGTGTCTATTTTCTATACTACCGGCTATTTGTGAATAATGACAATATTCATTTTAAATAGGCGAACGACGATCGCGAATTTTTATTAGCATCTTTTTAAACAAACTTTAGTGTCCAGACAAACAGGACGTTCAGTTGATGGTAAGCGACATGCCTGCCCATGGACAACGGTATAGAACTGCCAACAGCCCTACGAATTGGATACAATTTCACCAACAGCCCTACAAATTGGATAGCAATGTTCTGAACGTTACTTTGCGGAAGAAAATATGACATTTCGGAGTTAACCTACCTATCTTGACGATTCCCTGCTCACTACTACTGTTACTAAATAGTAAATAATAGTAACCCCAAAAAGTAAATAGTATTATTTTTGTCTTACATTATCGCGGGAAATATCAAAACTTAAATTCGTTTTGTATAATGTGTTTCACCTTCTTCATATGTGAATAATGTGGTTTTTTCTTGGTTTCTTTGTTTTCTTTCTTGATTGCAATCGATGTTCGATAGGTTATGAAAAAAGCAATTGTAATAGACCAGTCCATCGTTTTTTTTTTATTTGACCATAGAGCGCTCTCTTTGGCCACAGACCCTTTTGTCTGATTGTGTCGTCTAGTTGGCTTTAACATCCTCCCCGCCCTCGGAAACATTCGATTTTCGAGGTGATACAGATGTCGAGGTAGGTGAGTCCGGTAGTGCACAGAGATTATGGACTGCTCTGCGTATGATACCCTTGGAAGTGTAAACATCCGCCACTCGAGGCACTCCATCCGACCCAGGATATAATTTGTGAATTCGTGCCATACGCCATTTCAAAGGTGGCACATTAGCTTCTTTAATTATCACCAAATCGCCTTCTTGAATTTTCTGACTCGGGTTGCTACGCCACTTGGGTCTTCCTTGCAATTCGCTTAAATATTCTTTCCGCCAGCGTTCCCAGAAGTGTTGTCGCACGTTCTCAAGCCATTGGTATCTGTTGAGTCTGTTAGGATTGACGTCTAACAAAATTTCTGAAGGCAGTGATGTGAGAGGTCTACCGATCAGAAAGTGTGCAGGAGTTAATGGATTTAAATCGGTAGGGTCTGAAGAGAGTGGAGTTAATGGTCTGGAGTTTAGGATGGCTTCAATTTGCGAAAACAGAGTTGAAAGTTCTTCAAAAGTCAGGTGTTTGTCGCCTAATATTCGTGTTGTATGATATTTGGCCGACTTGACGCCGGCCTCCCAGATCCCTCCAAAATGGGGGGAGTACGCGGGTGAGAATTTGAATAGAATCCCTTCATCGGCAGCAAAACCAGAGATTTCTTCATTGTTTGATTTAAAAAATCTAGTGAATTCATTACTTGCACCCACAAAATTTGTGCCATTGTCACAATATAATTCCAAAGGCTTTCCTCTGCGGGATATGAAACGTCTTAAGCATAAAATGAAAACATCAGTACTTAGATCACTCGCTACTTCAAGATGTATGGCCTTGGTGGCAAAGCAAATAAAAAGACACATGTAACATTTTGTTATCCTACAACCACGACCCTTGCGGTCAGCGATATAGAATGGCCCGGCAAAATCGACACCGCTGATTTGAAAAGGGAGATTGGGAGTAATTCTAGAAGCTGGTAAGTTTCCCATGATTGGGTTTGTACATTTAGCTTTAAGAGCTCTACATAATCTACAGTTGTTTACAGTGTTTCTTGCTAAAATTCTACCTCTTAAGGGCCAAAATTTACCTCTCATGTCATTTAATAACAGTTGTGGTCCACAATGCAAAAGCTTGTGATGGTAATATACGAGGGTGAATCAAAAAGTTCTTAGAAGTGCATATATATGAAACCTTTTTGGATCAAGTTCGATATTCAAATTAAAGAGTGTCTATCACACTATATTTATGCAGACTGTCACTTGTTTTTGTCAGTTCGTTCGCATGTAATAATTTTTTTTGTGCAACGAGTTGCTAAAAAGTCAAAATTATGGATAAAAGTGAGTTACGTGCGGTGATAAAATATCTCAGTTTGAAAAAAATGTCTACGAAGGAAATTTTTTTGGACATTCAGCAGACATTAGGGGGTGATGCTGTACCCTATTCTACGGTTGCGTACTGGGTGGCTGAATTTAAAAGAGGTAGATCAAGCTGTAAAGATGACCCGCGTTCTGGGCGGCCTTCAACCTCCGTTACAGAAGAAAATGTCAAAAAGGTTGAGAATCTGGTTTTGGAAGACAGAAGAATGACTATAAAACATATAGCTGAGATCCTAAAGATATCTTTTGGTAGCGTTCAATCCATTTTAATTGATTCACTGGGGTTCAAAAAAGTGTCTGCAAGATGGGTGCCACGAATGTTAACCGACGAAAACAAAAAGCGACGTTTGGAAATTTCCAAGCGTAATCTCGAAATGTTCCAGCGTGATTCGGATAATTTTTGCCGTCGTCTTGTCACCATGGATGAAACGTGGGTCCACCATTTTGATCCTGAAACTAAAAGACAAAGCATGTCTTGGAAACGACCATCCTCTCCATCCATTAAGAAATTTCGAGTTGCTCCTACCGCTGGCAAAGTTATGGCCTCTGTGTTCTGGGATAGTGAAGGAATCCTTTTTATTGATTACATGCCAAAAGGCCAGACGATTACTGGACCCTATTATGCAAATTTAATCCCGAAAGTGCGTGAAGCGATTAAAGAAAAACGTCGTGGAAAACTGTCGTTGGGCGTGTTGTTCCTTCAAGATAACGCTCCTGCTCATCGATCGGAAGTTGCGCTCAACGCAATCCGCTGTGCTGGCTTCAATCTCCTTGACCACCCACCATATTCTCCGGACTTAGCCCCAAGTGATTTTCACTTATTTCCAAAATTAAAAGAGGAAATTCGTGGAACAAAATTTCACGATAATGACGCGGTTATAGCTGCCGTAGAGGACTTTTTCGAGAGTCAAGAAAATATTTTTTTTTCACAAGGAATAAGGAAGTTAGAAACGCGTTATTCTAAATGCATTGCATTGGAGGGAGATTATGTAGAAAAATAAAATATTATTATTTAAATCTTTGCATTATTTAATATTGATTCCAAGAATTTTTTGATTCACCCTCGTATAAATAGTAATTTAGTAAAATTATGATTTGTCTCTAATAGTATTGGATGTTTACGCTCATAGGGTTCTTTCGAATGTTGGATGCGGCCTCCCACGGAGATTAAGCCATCCTGATCAAGAAATGGAGTAAGGGATAATATACGTGACTTTGATGGTAACTTTTGATTGGTTTTGAGTATTTTAATTTCTTCTGAGAAACATTCAAATTGGTGTTGTTTTAATAAAATGTTTAATGATGTGTCCAGTTCGCTTACAGTTAAGGGCCCAGTTAATTTACTTTGCTTGTGCCGCAAATTATATAAAAAGCGTAACACATATGCCACAGACCGTTGTAAAGTAGTGAACTTTGAAAATCTTTCAAAATTCACCAACGTAGAGGGCTTTACATTGCACTGTAATACGGTTGTATTTTGAGTTTTAGTAATTTTCTTTTCAGGTAATTCTACGATTTTAATGTTTGGAGTTTGAGGCCAATTGCATGGATCCTCATTTAAGAATGATGGTCCATTCCACCATAATGTGGCAGAATCAACGGACTTAGGATTTAGACCACGGGATGCTAAATCTGCTGGATTTTCATCTCCGGGTACATGTCTCCAAGTGTCTGAACCGGTCAACTCTTGGATTTCATTGACACGGTTCGAAACAAACGGCTTTAAGTCGCGTGCTTCAGAAGATAACCAACCGAGAACTACGGTAGAGTCAGTCCAATGCAATACCGAATTGACTTTACAACGAAGTGCATTTAATACTTTATAGCTGAGACGTGCTGATAATAATGCACCACACAATTCAAGTCGAGGTATGGTTATGGATTTTACTGGAGCAACCTTAGTTTTGCCACAGAGAAGCCTGACAAGCACTTGACCTGAACTGTCAATTGACCGGAGATATATGGAGGCTGCATATGCTAGCTTAGATGCATCTGAAAACGAATGAAGCTCAATCACTACTGGCTCAGAGATGAGAGCACATCTGGGGATTTCAATTTTAGATAGAGAGTTTAGATTAGTGATAAATTTCCGCCAATCTTTTTCTAATTCATCATCAACAGGGTCATCCCAATCTAATTTTGAGAGCCATAATTTTTGGAGTATTATTTTTGGAATGATGGTACATAAACTAAGCAACCCTAATGGGTCAAATAATTTAGCCGAATTAGATAATATTGTTCTTTTAGTTATATTTTCATTGCATTGTATGTTGACTGAGAATTGTAGTACATCCTTAGGTGGGTCCCACTGTAGACCTAATATACTGGATTTGGAAGTCAAATCTAAATTTTGTGGTAATGCAGTACCTGATAAACCCTCAAAGGCTGATAGAATATTGGTTCTCCATTTTCTCAAAGGAAGGCGGGCAGAGTTAAGAATTGTGTTGACTGAATTAATTATGCTATGTAATTCTGTTTCAGTGTCAGCACCTGAGAGGAAGTCGTCTACATAAAAATCTTTACTAATTACTTCTGATATTGTGTTGTCATCACATTCCTTTGAGAGTTGTATTAAGCATCTTGTGCTCAGGTAAGGTGCTGATGCCGTCCCATAGGTGACAGTATTTAACTGAAAGGTTTTAATTGGTTGAGTTGGTTCATCTCGCCATAAAATCAATTGAAACTTTCGCTGATTGGGATCTATAAGTATTTGTCGATACATTTTCTCAACATCAGCTGAGACTACATATTTGTGTTGTCTGTACCTCAGCAATATTGAAAACAAGTCGTCCTGCACGACTGGCCCAACATGTTGTATGTCATTAAAAGATACCCCAGTACTGGTTTTTGCTGAGGCGTCGAAGACTACGCGTAGCTTCGTAGTTTCGCTATTTTCTTTTAAGACCGCATGATGTGGAAGGTAGCAGCCACCAGGGGGTTGGGCTATTTCAGTCATGTGACCTAAACGCTCATATTCATGAATAAATTCGCGATATTGTAGCTGAAGGACAGGTTTGTTGTTTAATTTTCTTTCAAGTAGTAAAAGCCTTCTTTCAGCTACATGATATGAATCACCTAGACTTTGTACAGAATCTTTAAATGGAATTTGAACACAAAATCTACCGTCCTTGCTTCGATGGGTAGTCTTAGTAAATAAATTCTCACAATATTCGTTTTTTGAAATTTCAGTACACAAAGGAATATCTTCAAGTTCCCAGAACTTGGCTAGTTGTTTATTTATATCATAGGAAAAATGGCAATGAATTTTTGTCGAATGATCTTCAAAATAGTTTGCTCCTGTAGGGCCAGCAACTATCCACCCTAAGTGCGTTTCTTGTAAAATTGGTTTTTGTGGCCCCAAAGTTATTCTTTCTCTTTGTATTAAATCCCAAAATATGTCCGAACCGAGGAGTAAATCAATATCAGATGGTACAAAAAAATTCGGATCGGCTAATTGGACATTTTTAGGGATGTCTAACTCTTGTATATGCACTGTGGCATGTGGCAACTTATCAGTAATCTGAGGTAAAACAAAACATTTGACAGGCATGTTAAAGGAATTGTATAGAGAGAATATATTTAAATTACAATGCTCCGTCACATTTAATACTGAATTACCTAAACCTGACACACAATGATAATGATCCTTTCTTTTGTAGGAACCAATCTTTCTCTGGGCCCTTTCACTAATAAAAGATGATTGACTGCCACAATCCAGTAAAGCCCTCAAAATAAAAACCTTGTCATTGTTTGTCACCTTGACCAACGCAGTAGAAAGAAGAGCTTGATTGGTGGTGACAGCAGACATTGAAATAGAAGTGGAGGGACTGGAAATAGATTTGAGAACATGATCAGGCATGTTTGATTTATTTGTATTCTCTTCGCTAAGAGTAATGGGTTGAGCAGTATGTGTCGATTGACCCTGTGTGTTTTCAATTGTACATTGCTGTATGGGTTGTTGTTGCATGTTATTATATTGTTTGTGTAATAGAGTGTTATGTTTCCTTCGACATATTCGACAGCCACCTAATTTGCACTGATAAGATTGATGACCTTCACGCAGGCAGTTGCTACAAAGCTTTAGCGAGGAAGCCTTAGAAATTCTCTGTTCAACTGGTAATGATTTGAATTTTGAACACTCATATATCCTATGTGTTTGTTTACAGATTAAACACTGCTTAGTGAGAGAGGAGTCAACAGAAGATACAATAAATGAATTTGACCTTGGTACACTGTGGCGTTTTTCATTTTTAACTGTCCTACCAGCATTCATAGTTTCCAATACGGTAGCTCGTTGACGGAGAAATGTATAAAAATCATCTAAGGTAGGAGAGTCTTTACCGCTTCTGAACTCCTCCCAATTCCTAGCTGTAACACCATCTAATTTTGTAGATGCCATATATATCACAATTGTGTCCCACTTATCAGTGGGCTCATCTAATGAGTTCAATGCACTTAGATTTTTTGATAATGTGTCAATTAAATTACGAATGCCACTGTCAGTTTCTCGCTGCAATGGTTCGATTGCAAATAAACACTTGATGTGTTCATTTACCAAAAGACGCTTATTATTGTATCGTTGACAAAGAAGATTCCAAGCTATATTATAGTTTGCTGAAGAAACAGTAACTGAACTAATGACTGCACCAGCTGCACCTTCTAGGTATGACTTAAGGTAATGAAACTTACTTATGTCATCAATGTTTTCGTTACAATGAATCAGTGATGAGTATGTATCCCGAAAGGAAAGCCATTTGTTAAGATCTCCATTGAATGGTGGAATTTTTAATGGTGGTAATTTTATATTACTTGAGGTTCCACAAGAAACGTTGGATGGAGGATCATCTTTATTTATATTTTCAAGTTTTTCTAATAAAGACTGACCTTGAGCGATAAGACGAAAGAACAGATTTTCTGTTGTTTCACGTTCTGTAACTTGTTTGGTAATATCCTCATCCAACAATTCTATTTTTGTTTGTATTTCCTCAAAGGTACTCATAAGACTTTGCATTGCTTGCAACCTAAGATGTAGCTCGCTAACAATAGTTGTGTTAGTCTCTTTGGAATCTAATAAAGGTCCTATATACTTGTCGAATAATGTTATTCGGGCTCTAATGCTACTTCTTTTCTTTAATAACTCTTTTAACTCACTCATTGTGATGATGCAATGAAGAACAAGAAGCGAGCGTTAATGTTTTGTAATGTTATGAATCCAACAATAGGTTAGGTTATAAAATAGGCTTACATACGTCTTTTGATGTGAAGTGGAGACACTGAAGAGACTCTGGTACTGCAGCCGAAGTAGATACCCATGAATTTAAACAATGCTTAACACCGCACGTCCTTTATTTCACTATCACTGACTTGTTTGGCAATTAGACGTAAATTTCGCGATATGACCCGTAAACAAAGTACTTTAGTTTGGAATATTGGTAAAGTGGAATGTGAATGAATTTTAGTAAAATGTTGACTTTTTGACCGAGTTATGACAACTAGTAAAATTTTGTGTCGGAATCGGACATGAATGTATGTTATCAACGATAGATACCTATTTGCAAATTTTAACAAAAAGGATTGGAAAATGATAAGGAGACACACTTCCCTCGGATATAATAGCTGCAGCTGCCGCTGGCAAATTCCAAAGAGGGCCGAGTCCGTTGATTTCACATGAAAGATGTAGGTATCGTTGATGTTTCGTGCAGAATTTCGTGTTGTGTTGACGGTCGCCAGAATGTATAATGTGTTTCACCTTCTTCATATGTGAATAATGTGGTTTTTTCTTGGTTTCTTTGTTTTCTTTCTTGATTGCAATCGATGTTCGATAGGTTATGAAAAAAGCAATTGTAATAGACCAGTCCATCGTTTTTTTTTTATTTGACCATAGAGCGCTCTCTTTGGCCACAGACCCTTTTGTCTGATTGTGTCGTCTAGTTGGCTTTAACACGTTTCCTTCTCTCTCGAAAGTAGGATTACAAGAAATACCTACTGCTTTAATTATCTGGCGCAATAAGCTCAGGCCATATTAGCGAGAAAGAAGAGAAAAACCTCAATACTAATTGAATATTGCATTCATAAGGTATTATTATTATTTATTATCTACTTGTACTGTTCATGGTCACAATATTAAACCTTATTATGCTGAGAATGTTTAATTTTGTTTATTATCTAGTTATTACGATAACATCGATCGCAGGCATACATTATTCAACAGGTATTTAAATTCTGAGCTATTTAATAATTAGCTTAGTAATCTGTTCAATATCATTTCGTCATACAAATCTAGAATTTGTACCTTCAATAAGTTCGCAATCTAGGTAGGTAAAACCAAAATGCACATCAATGATTAAATCAGTAATTCTGTTGTTAAGATTATTGGATTAAATATATGTAAGTAAGTAACGGTATATTGAAATAGAAACACGCTAAAGAATTTCAGTAGCATATAATAACATTATCAATATCAATGGGGCGCTAATAACCAGTTATAATCACGGTTTGGTACACGATCAGTTAGTTAATAACGTCAAGCAAGGTCAGTCCATATATTGTGACAATTTATAGTGGCGGTTGAACTGTACGTCTCCATGCTTTGGAGTGGACGTAAACCGTCGGTCCCGGATTTTGTAGCCTAAACGGCTTGATGAATTTACATAGGCTATCGTTGAAATCAAACTACTTTTACGGATTTTATCGCGGTTTATTTTTGAGTTCTTAGTTATTATTTTTGGTCCGATCTACGCAGTAAGAGCTTACAGTATCTTGAGGCCGTGCAGTGTTTTGCTTGATATTGGATTTAATTATATTTATCACAGGATCCCAAGCCGGTGGTAACACCCAACCATGTTCTCTATTGAAAGTAGGATGTTATACACACTGCACGGCCTCAAGATACTGTAAGCTCTTACTGCGTATATCAGACCAACAATAATAACTAAGAAGACCTGAGGGTACACCGGCATAATTGTGACATAAGGATGTTCAACATCTCAGTCCTCCCGTGACCATGGGTGCTGCGAACCATTCGAAACGTCGGGATAGTAAAATCTAAAATAAACCGCGATAAAGTCCGTAAAAGTAGTTTGATTTCAATGTGTAATATTCGCGTAAGTAAATGACAACATTATGGGCTATCGTTATTAAATAAACGGAATTAACATTGATATATTTTTTTTAATTTTATACCTGCTACTAAATAAATTATTACAAATAAGTACAACAATTTGACAACCAAAATTAGAAAGCAGTTGCAGTTACATTTATTTTAAATATTAAACTTGAATACATGTACTTAAGTACTTAAAAAAATCATAATAAGATTACGTAATTTGCTGATAAGTAGGTAATTTAAAATAAGAATACGAAATAAGAACACGCGCTTACGTTGTATTATTATTTCTGTGATTGTTTTCACACCTACTTTCTAGTGCAAATAATAAATGATGGGAATTACCTAATATGTACAGGCTATTTTTTTCTAATACAGACAAAATATTGCCCCGCACGCACATCTGACAAGACGGCGGCTTTAGTATTATGTAAATGATCAAACACAAATACATTTTACTACTTAGAACTAGGACTTAGTAAGCAACATTTTTATCAAAACTTGTTACACGTGTAATAAGTCAGTAGAAACGTGCGACGCTACGAAAAATAAGACTTTTGAAGAAAATATGGCTAATTTATATGACAGAGCGATTTATTGAGACTAAAGTTTATTTTCATATAAGTACTTATATAAGTAAGTACTTAAGTATATATTTGGTATAAGTATATCTACTGAAGAATGCAATATAAAAAGTAATGACTATTTTTGTATGAATACCTAAATTCCCAAAGGCCCGTCTATGGCGTATAATGTAATCTTTTTCATCAAACACAGTGATGTCTGTAGTCATCGTTGAAATGTTGTAAGTATTAGTTTTTGATACTATTACAGCCTATTTATAAAATTCCCAGAGAAAAATATACATCATCATCAGCTGAAACAACCACTGTTGAACAAAGTCCTGCCCCTTGGGGAGGGTTTACCGTAATCATCACGCTGGGCAGACGTCTTGGGGATCACAGTAATAGGCTAAAATCCAATAGAAGAAATGGGTAATCCAATAGAACACGCCGCTGTCCGTCTTCTTGTTTTCCTTTTTACGGACACGGGAGGAGGAGATGAGATGGTACGTGTCATCTCCTCCTGGCCTATATTGCACCTAAATATAAGTAGTAGTTACGATATTGTTAAAATAACTCTCTACACGATACGTGTGAATATTTTAATGATCGCAATCCATCCTTACAAGTACATTGAAGTCACCTCATTTCTTTTCACAAATTAGAAAAAGGGTCGACCGTTTGTAACATTACTAAATTCTATGTAGCGATATCAGCATAACGTACGAGGCGATGTCGTGATTATCTAAGAGTTGGTCAGGTGTCAATGACATCAACATTATAATGAAATATATGTGACCTATTGCCTTTCACACGACTGCGCGGTAATACTCAATTTGTTTATTTACCATTTACTATATGTATATAATCGTTTTATTGTTTTGATAGCGCCCGACATTATTATCATCTTAAAGTTACTAAGAATGGTGCTGTTTTGTTTCTCCTTTCCTAAATTATGAGGATCACAACTGGAGTGTATATGGTACCATAATTATTCACTGTGAAAAACCGATAGAAACTACCTCCCATGGCACTCCAAATCACATCAGACCATTTCATAGGCTCGTTCTTTATCTAATGTAGATCAATGGGAGAAATTACATACCTATGTATTTTTTTCAGAATAGCGTTATTAATACGGCTTTCAATGCTAATAATCATGTCTAAAGCTTTACATAGGCATCTTTTATACATAATATGTACTCTATTCATAGATGTATAGAATACCTAGATGTTAGGTATAATCAGTAATTATTTAGCCTCCGTGGCACAGCGGGAAACCGCTTGCTTCGCAAATTGAAGTTCGCAGGTTGAAATCGTGCGGGGGGCCATGATTTACGCAGTTTGCCAAACATTAGGTTAGGAGAATAAATCCGATTATCTGCTAGTCCAGAAAGTAAGACGATCCACGCGTCGCGTCGGGCAGGCATCTTAACAGCCGGTACTTCTCCTGACCTCTCTACAGTCCCAGTCATGTCAGTCTTCTGCCCCATGGGATTGTGAAAGTAAAGGAAGAGAGAGAAAGTAAGTGCACAGTGACTGGGCAAACACTTATGGTCTATAATCTACGGGTGCTGTGGTCATTATTTAGGAGAACATTATATATCAAGTGTACATATCATTTGTGTCCACATTATTCACCAATAGCGCAGCTGATGAAGCGTGTGACCAATCTAACAAACAGCTTTTCACTTATTACATACGAGGAAGTAAGAGATATAGTAAAAAATAATTGTTAACGGCATAAAATTCACACACTCGTGAGATTCATTTGCGTTCTGATAATAACTAAAGCGTATTGTGAGAATAATTGCGTTTTAATGTGAATGCCTACTAGACTATGCCCAAAATAAATGAATATATAGTTTAAATCGTTTATACTCCGAATCTGATCAGTAAAATTTTCCACCGCCTCCGCGATTACGAGGCAAGGTCACTCAACCATAGGCAAACAGTGAATCTGTAAATGAGTGGCTTCCCACCATATCTGGAAACCCGTATTTTGGTCAAACACATGCAACCCGAGGTCGTTAACGTATGTATTGGCATCCTCAGATCGGGTTTTTGCCCGCATTGAGATCTAGCATCATCTACGGTAATCTGTTCGCTGTACCTTTAAACTAGGTAAATCCCTAATATGTCCACGATGTGATGCTATAGGTACGTATTGGGCGATTGGGATTTAAATAAAAAACATTTCTTGATAACAATATTATGTATCAATCAATCTAACGTTCTCAATTTTTGTTCTAAGTTCAATCAATCTTCAATGTAATTAAAACAAAAATATTTCTACACAACAAAAGAAAATATTTAATAATGACGATTATTGTCTAGATAATAATCTGGGAACGTAAGAAAACGCACTGTCCATTATTATTAAAAGTTCTAAACGATGCCAGATAAACCGTAGACATAAGCGGACCTAACAATTTTTATACAACCGATACAATCAAAATAACCTTCCTTGGGTATCTAAGAGAACATAATTTTAGTTTTCAACAATCGTATTGTTATCGGATCTATCTCGGCGAGGTCAGGTGGCCGGTGCGCCGCCTAATATCGCATACCATAAAACAATGGACATTGTGGTTATTGTAGAATTATCAGCAATAAACTACTGGCTAGCACGAATCAATGGTACCTTGTTAATGAAACACACATCTGATTACAATGTACGCTGTAATCGTGTTTACGTCGTAAGCACGCAAAGTAAAAGTTTTCTTATGAATGGAGATTGATTGAAATTAATGCCTAGAACAAGAACAGTAGGAACTAGACGTATCGCACATATAACAAAATTGAGAGTTTCGATAGGCATCGAAACCCGTAACAAGGCAATCTATGAAAGAACTAGACAAATTTGATTAGGTATTAAACCTAATTCCTTCTCTATCCGACATTATTTGGATTGTGATTTGGATATATTCAATGTAGCGGCCATGACTTATAATTCTAGACTAACATAACAATAGATGACTCGCAATAATAATAAAGAATTATAAAATTATGTAAAATATATATAATAATAAGCATTCGACTTTTGAACATAAAAAATATATGTTTTTTATTTATTTGTAACTAAATGTTAGGTAGGTCTTGATCTACTAAAGCGGATATATACATACACATTATCACCAATTTAATGTTACTACAAGCATTGTGAATGTTGTTCAAGTAAATAGGCACGGCCTTATGAAGGACATGCGGCCGTGTGGTTTAGATTAGTAGGTGCTAATGTGCACCAACAACGTGATAACTCAGTGCCATGGAAATATAACAAGTCAGCCATATTGAGGATTTATTCTAAGCGAATTTGTCGCGTATGCACTGTATGTAAACGATACACTTCTCGATTTGGTTAAAATAAATAATCCAGTTATTACATTTTTGGTAGCAAGTTTGTAACTAGAGTGTTTGTAAGGGTTTTTGAAAATTCATATCCACATGTCTGAAAATCACTATCTAACACACCACGAATTGCATAGAATGAAAATGCAGTACAGTAAACACCTATAGTAAGAAAAAATTCAAATAAGACTACACTGCATTAGAAGCTGAGTATCACTCAGCTTCTAAGCAATGACGAGTCCAGCTTTGTTTTAATTAAATGCTAAAATTGTTATAAATCTGTCAAAAACATGACATTTCAAGAATAGGTTGTGGTCAATGTAATCTCAGAAATGTAATAATCATTATAAAGGAGCAAAGCATGAAATGAAGTTTTTCATCAAAATTCCTAAATCGAAAATTCGCTTCGCGTGTGATGAGGGGTCAACGGCGGCAAGCAAGGTTTTAGACTAACTTAAATGTTGTTGATACGACGCTACCAATATCATTATGAATAAAGACTAGTCGACAGTTGACCGCTCAGTGAAAAGGTCATCTGCCAGTGCGTTGACTTTCGAGGACCGTAAACTCTGTATCACGAGTTGCAAATTAACAAATGACACACAAATTCATAGGTCCATGATTTTATTTATAAATTTATATCCGACTAGTAGAGTAATGTTCTTTTTCTGTATATATATATGTAATTGATCTGTAGCTTAAAGGGCTTGACTGTGTATAATTAGATTTGTCTTAGTTGTGGATGATTATTTTTTTAATAACAATAATAGATATTAATGGTAGATCCTAGAGCCTGGAGACGATTAGTTAAAGTGTAATTTTGATATGGATTACTAATTAAAAAAAAGCTAATGGAATCAAACTCAATGTCTTTACAAAACGAGTTCATCTATGTGTACACATATACGTAGGTACAACATAATAGTATGTACATAACTAGATTTTAGTCAATTCTGTTCGCCGTCGAGGATTTTGTGCTTTCATAATTTATACTTGTTATACATCAGATTCAAAGCTTGCAGTAATAACTTGAAGCGACAAGAATAATTACATCCTATTATAACAGCTATAATAAACAAGTCGTCAGGCAATCGGACGGTCGAAGCAAACTAGCAAATCAATCGTACTGATTAGCTTGTCGACAGCACAACAGTTTTAACAACTTATTGTGTAATACAATCGATCTTTTGGGTAAATCTCAGTGTCGCGAATCATTGAAGATAAAATAAAATACATAACGTGGGTTACTCAAGCCGAGCCGGTCGCACAATGTCAACTTAATTTGCTTTAGTGGTCTCCATTCAGGCCGATGTCGGTCTCTCGAATGTAAAAGTTTAGATAATCTGATGTTTGAAGGTCGCCAGTTATGAAATGTAATCCCCTCGAGCTTTATGAGACTTGACCAGCGTTCGTACGACTGGCACACAACATAATTGTGATTTATTTGTGTGTTAATTATATTTGTAGTTAAAATGCAACATGACCTAATAGTACTACTCACTGATTATGCTAAACATTAAATGCCGCACTCACAAACGTCTATTAGCTTTTCATTGCTCCATTTTTAAAAACGAGTTTTATTTGATATCTTTACCCACTAACAGAGTTATTAATTTGCTTAAAAAAAGTAGTACAGTGTCTAAATAATCCGATTGACGTGGGTCAGTAAAAATGGTAGAACGAAAAGAAAACGCTTGCTCGAAATACGAACATCCCGACTGAGGATAGTGAGGATTCACTTCCACACATTTACAATGAGGAGTCGTTACAGTAACTACATAACTAAGACCATCGTGCATCTCTTATATCGCTGTCGGCACCGCAATACCGCACAGGTTCTATATACAATGTAACATTGTACAAGCGTTAACGCGAAGACATAGAAAAATCACTGACAAATTATAGGGAATTCACACCGTTAGCGAATGAAGAAATAGAATCGCTATGAAGCTATTGTATCTACTGCGACGACCGCTAGTGATGCAAGGTGGCGCAAGTATGAGGCTCTAGGTTCTAGCTTTTTATTTGCACCCTTTGCGGTGGAGAACATGGGGCCTTGGTCTCATGAGACGCACGGTTTGGTGAAGGAAATTTCATCCAAACTTATCGAAGTCTCAGGAGACCGTCGGGCTGGTGGCTTTATCCGCCAACGTATAAGCTATACAAAGAGGTAATGCCGCCAGTCTTTTAGGTACCCTTCCCTCCCAGTGCGGCGACAACTTGGAGGAAGTTTTTTTACCTAGTTTAAGTATACATATTTGTAAATAAACTGTAAATATTTAGTTTCAATAAATATATCGTACCTACCGAACCTATAATTTATGAAATATACCTACAGACAAATTGCAGGTATGGCTTTTTTTCATAAAGTAAAAATTTCACACCTAACTCCTATTTCGTTTATTTTTGTAGTGATTCACCCAGTTTATTATACACAAAAACAGTTCAATTATAAAAGGTTTTTAAGAAATTGACATACATATGTATATACGAGTAATTAAGTGGCCGTTTAATTGTGCCCCTGAGTTGTAGTATTTTGGTATTACATCAGCTCGTACCATATTTTTAATACACTCAAATACCGTATTGACATAAATTTGACTGGCTTTGTAAAGGAATTAAAATTTCGTTTAGACGGCTCTATGCTGATTTGGTATAACCAAATCAGATAGAATATGGAAGTTGAATATATTTCATATCTTAGAGCAGATGTATACATACAGGACTGTGGGATGGGTCTTCTCGTCTTTATTTCCACAAGGTTTATGAATGTTATATAGGTATACAACTGTCCTGTTTTTGTTTTGTGAGCAAATAACTGTCGTAGTACGTAGTACGAGTGTTTAAACAATCGTCGGCACGAATTGTCGTGTCGGTCTCGAAGCACTAACCCAGTGTCGCAATCACATTTCGTCGAACGCAATTTAAGAAATTATGTCCAACATCATTTCAACAGTCGGCCCGGAACGCGCTTCTCGGTTATTCATCATGGATATGTTATGTGTATACTGATATTAAAAAATAAAAACTGACCTCATGTAAAAATTTAATACATTTTAATCCATTAGCTGGAAGCTGACACCGAGTCCAAATCTTCTATATCTATGGTATAAAACAAAGTCGCTCCCGCTTTTTGTACGGTTAGATCTTTTAAACTACGTAACAATTTGCAGTTTAATGTAGAGTGATTCAAGAGGAAGGTTTATTATGTAGTATGCGCAGGCGGAGCTGCGCGGCTTAGTAAAGAATAAAGATAGGTACTCTCGTATCTGTCACGGTTTATAATTATTTGTGCCTCAAACCTAATACAAAAAATACCTAACATAAAAAGCCTGTAATTTGTCGCAGTGAAAAGCCTATACGAACGTATGTACATGCTGTCACGGAACTGCTATAATGAACTGGCATTATTTTTTACTACTCGACACTCGGCCTTGCCGTGTGTATCATAAGATGTTAAATTGTGATCGTGAATTGGGTAATTAAATCTGGGTTGTTAAAAATACGAAACGTTTCCGTTCACGGTGACTTTTAAGATCAATATAATGTTCGAATAGTGAATTACTATTGAAGCGCAATAACACTTTTTTGTAGATAGATATGCCGCTCTATTAAAACATTACGAGATCATAGTAATGAGTTGAGCCACAAGACCGTACATATAAATCGTAGCAATAAATCTTATAAAGAAAAACAGGGTACCTATCTATAGTTATTGATATGGTTACGAGGTTTGACGAGTATTCTCCTGAAGTTTAAAAATTCGTCTAAAGATAGGGCATTTATTAGGGTTATCTATCTCAGATCTCTTGTTAGACACTTGGTTCGTGTAGTAGGTACATGACGAAACATTGATGTTGATTATTTTCTTATTCATTTGTTTTTCTTGTTTTGCCGAAGTTTGGACTAAAATCCAAACTTCGGCCAAATCTCTAATGACATTTATTATAAAGCGAATAAGTTTATCGTCAATCAATTTATCAGCAACTCAACTATCCAAATTATGTCGATGGATTATATGGCTATACAGTGTAATTCGCACTATTTCGCTACCTATTAATGTTCGTGTATTTTCGTAGATATAAATGAAACTTCGATAAATATTTGATATGTTTTTTTTAAATATCACTTGTCACTCTAAGAGTATTGAAAATATATTTAGTTGCGAACTAGGGCTAAGTGCTCCCACACATAACTGCGAATTCGCATCGCCCTAAGGTCTTGCACTGGCAAAAATTATATAAAAATACCGGATCTGTTGATGGATTTCTTGCTATAAAACCTAATCAATAATTGATAATGGGCATCTATATGAGTATACAATGCGTGGGCGCAGCGGGTGCGCCACCGGACGCGCCATGCTAATCTTGAATTATTATTAATCCTATCATTGTTATCGTTATGTAACATTGTTCCAGTGAAATTAATAATTTATTATGGACCATGCATTTCACAAATTATATTTTATTTTGTTTATAAAAATAATAGATCGAATTAATTATTGTTAGTTTTTTCTTTTAAACGACGCACACCTATTGTAAACAACACATCGCCAGGCAGCAAGCCTGATAGACACACACTATGTGCTAGACATCTCCTAATCCTAAGGCTAACCTACCTTTGATTTTTCGTCAACGGAATGCCGCATTCGATTTATTTATGATGTTAAACTTTTAATGCTTTGTTATCATCAAACGGAAGAAAAAAATGAAAGTAACTATGTACCTATTTCAAATTAGAGTAAACGGTCGATGAGTCGAAAGTCATACTTTGGCATGTGCCTTCGCCTTATTATGTTACTGAATATCCGACTGTCAATTAGCGTGGATATTCAGTTTATTTTAATTTGCATCTGTATTATATTAATCTAAAAAAGCATACCATATAATCACATAATGACTTTCAGAGCGCAAAGAGAGTTATGTATACTTACCACAGTAAAACGATTATGATTAAAGCAAGTTTTATTGAAATTTAAAATGCAATTTAAGGTTACGATGCATATTTAAATTTATTAACACTTACATAAAATGTAGTCGTAACAATGATATTCACCCATGCAGGAAGTCTTCGATGGATAAAATTGTTCCATATCACATACCTATTTTATACCAAGGTATTTACTATTAAGGCAACGTACTTAATTCAATTTAAATAAAATTTAGAATGAAACAAGTACATATGTTTATATAGAGGACACTATCACTATATCCTACTTATTAGCACCTGATATTATCCATAGATAAATATGTATACCTATAGGAAAATATTATCTATCGGCTCCGCAAGAAACATGTGTATACAACTACAGGTTTGATATTTAACGAAAAGGATATTTAAAATATGTATATAGCTCTCAGTTTTCTTTCATACATTTCACTCATTTTTTATACCTACCGCTGGCAGCGCTGGTATAAATGTATGAAGAAAACCTGTTTGTTGTTTATATTTTACCCTAGTGCGAGTGCAAGAACTCCGCACCCTGTTAAATCTTAATGATCGGTCAAAGTCACCATTTCAATTACCTTTTGGACTATCAGTTAAAAAGCCAATCGAAATGAGTAAATTACTTTTGTTTCGATATCGACTCCTTCGGATTCCGATGAGCTTACCGCGTGCAAACTTATCGCACTAGCACCTGAGGTTAAACCTCAGGTTTACAAACTCTTCCCTCTGAATCAGCTTAGAGATAATCATAAAGTGCTAAAACTTTGACATTGAGATCGTTCTAAAATAAGTACAATATGTACATCCTTTGATTGATGACATCAACTGCCTCATTAGCTGCCACACACCAGTTTCAAGTATTTTACGGTAAACCAATAACAGTTTTGTTTTATTAAAGAAATCAACAGGTTCCGCTTTACAAATTGAGATATTTATTATGTACCTACAAGAGACGAAAACATAGCAAGATTCATTCAAAACCGCTTTTGAGTCGCACATTCTATGTCACGCACTTACGTATGTCACATTACGTCACAGAGTTTAAGCACGGGTACATTAAATTTTTCTTTGATATAATCAAGTTGAGATGGCGTCTATCCTTAGTACCTACATTAGTACATTTTTACTCTATGGCTTTAGCTACATTATGAAATTCTGATATTTTCATGAGTGTGGGTTTGTAGTCTCATTACCTATTTGTAGCCTCCGTGGCGCATTTGGAAACCGCTTGCTTTGACATGGTGACACTATGACAGCGCGCTATCACAAAGGAGGATGCTTACCTCATGATGCGGAGCGCAGCTGTAAGCTGTAAGATTAATGTATGTTTATGCGTACCGTCCGCAAAATCACGCATGAGTGAAAATCCGCTGTTAGATTAGAAATGTATCAGTTCACATGGCTTGAGTAACTAACGGCGACTTCGGATATAGATCAATGTTCAAACTTGTTAATGCAAAAGACTTGTGGTTGCGAGTCCGATAATACCGTAGGCTTTCGTCATACCATTGAGTCGCCTTACGTAAGACACGAGCGGTTAACTGGTGATTAACGAATGCAATATAAAAGGTAGCAGGTATTATATGTTCCGACTGAAGCTTAACACACGCGGGGTGTCCCAAAAAGTACCTATATTTGTATGGTTATCGTGGCGCAAGAATTTTGAAGAACCCGAAAAACGGTCAGGGTCAATACAGGAAAATTAGAGATTTCATAGGTACAAAGACTAAAGATTACTTTCCTAAAACTACTTGTAAACAAGCCTAAATCGTTATGCCTATGTATGTTTACGGATGCGAGATCATTCAGAGAGCCCTAACCGCGATAAGATTTTTATCTTACATAATGTTTTTACATTGATGATAATAATACTAATAAATACACTTTATTGTACACCAAAAGTTACATGTAAATTGAACAATACGCTATGTAATGTGCAATAATGTGTATATAATGTGCTTTCTGTTACATGATTTCTGGCATTTATACCTAAGTAATTGAATTCATTTGTTTGATATTTGATAAATTTATAACAGAATCAAAAGTTAATGCAATAGAACAAACTTTAAAGGGACACAAAGGACAAATATTATTATAAACTTACAATCATGAAGCCATTATTGGATTATAAGGGTTATGGGCCGAAATGAAACGAGGGAATATTAATTATTCAATATTATATTATTGATTTTAAATGCAAGGAAGATTGTACATCTGAGACTTGTCAACACACAGTACGAATGACAGAGAACTCTCAAAGATCAAACAATTAAATATAAACAAAGATGCCAGTACTTTAGTTAGATTAAGTTTTGCAAGTCTAATTCAAATATCCAACACGGCCCCCTCAAAAATTAATCATTAATTAAACAAACATATTATTAAGTATGTTTTTAAGTAACCAGAACATATAAGACTTCCTTGCATTGCGCTGGGGAAATACATTATGGTCCAACATTTGTTGCATGGATTAGGAAAACCCAGGAAAACCTAATCAGACCATTTAACAAAAAATATAAGCATATCACATAAACTGTCGAGCCAAAACTATTTTATCCGAGACTATTTGTTATATACTACATTTAAAATGCTGCTTGTAAGGATTTTCAAGTTTTAGTTGGTGACAATAAACCTGACGACCAGAAAACGTTTTCCAATCAACCAGATCCTAAACTAGCACGATTTTTTAATATTTTTTTTAATGTTTACTCGCTCAGAAACATCGTTCAATTGCAAATTGTCAGAACTCACGTAGGTAACAAATAATCCCTTCTAAACTAGCTTTTTTTTTAATTTCAATATTTTAGATTCTCTACCGTTATCGCAATACACATACGCTCAACATAATATTAATTAAAGGTAGTCAATCCAACTCGTAAATAAACAGTTAAGTAAACACATTTAGTAGTATTGATCAAGTACCAAATAATTTGTATAATCATTAGTTGAAGGAGTACTAGGTTCACAGAGTTCCATATGCACAACAAGTACAAAGTAATATTATTTTTATTCTCCGCTTTTTGAACCGCAATCGATTCATACATACAACACAGTCAGTTTTAACTGTACTAATTTAATATGTCTTATATTGTATTACTTTTATTATTATCAATATGGCAACATTTGGAAGACGAGGAAACTCAACATGAGTTACTTATGCCACAAATTCTATAAAAATATAATTTTTACTGACTTACGTGTGACTTACTATGGTCAGTTTAGTTTATATATGTATTTTCCATTCATTGTAACTATCCCTAATATGTCGAAAAAAAAAATGTAGCCCAAATTTGCATTGTACCTTTTTCTTGTAACATTATAAAAAGTGGTGAAGTGGCACTGTAGAATTTTCTCACTGAAATAAATTTAAATTGTTATTAATAAAGGTGAACTTGCATCGATTTCACTTTCCTGTTAAATCTTAGGTGTACATCACCTATAGCCACTATAGATATAAAAAAATAACTTTATAAAGCTATTTAAAGGGAAGTATTAGTTTTGACAATTTTTAACTTTATTTCTTCTTAAGTTAGGGTAATCTTTTCTCAGAGGAACCCTCCACCAAAATATCAGATTTATAAGTTTTCCGGAAGTGAGGTAGGTATTGCAAAAGAAAATTGAATACTGATTAATATTTACTCAAATTCCTCATTATGGAATTTAATAAGAAAATACAGATCGAAATATAGTAACACATCAGAAATCAATAATCTGTAATAGTCACAATGTCAACCAGGTAGAAAAGATACATGGCCAATCCTTTAAACGATCAACCATCTACATGGGGAACACTATAGCCCGCACAAGTGCCTCAAGTGCCCCGCGCAGACACAAGCACACTCCTCTACTTATTCACTCCCACAATCCAATGAGACCGAACACAGACACGATCAGGGAGAGGTCAGGCGCAAGACAGACCCTTCACATACCCATCGGACGCATGAATTATTCCACCTGTTCAGACAAGTAATCGGCCTGCACTTTTCTAGCCAGTAATTAACCATTAACACAAATTGTTGGTCCCCGCGGGATCCAAATCTGCGACCTGCAAAGCAAGCGGTTTGCCGTTGTGCCACGGAGGCTAACAAAGAATAGTAGGTACACTTTTTAATAAACAAGGTACTTAGCTTTTATTGTTTCGTAGTCACTCCTCACTCCAAATCAGTAAATACATCTGTCGATTACTGAGGTTGATTAGGATTGTTGTCTTTACACCGTCGACTCTAAAATTCTCGAACAATCGTCAGAATACCTAGAATTTTTAAATAAAATACGCAGTAATCAAAACACGTACCCTGGGCCCATAACCTATTGGATTATAAGGGTTATGGGCCGAAATGAAACGAGGGAATTTAGATATTAATTATTCAATATTATATTATTGATTTTAAATGCAAGGAAGATTGTACATCTGAGACTTGTCAACACACAGTACGAATGACAGAGAACTCTCAAAGATCAAACAATTAAATATAAACAAAGATGCCAGTACTTTAGTTAGATTAAGTTTTGCAAGTCTAATTCAAATATCCAACAGCCATACCTATCAATATTTAAAGTCATTTCAAATTAATATAGTGTTGAAGCTTAATTAATGTCTTAAAATCCTTTACTAAAAACGCATATCACCTAAACAAATAGGCACCTAATAAAAAAGGCTCTTAAGTGATCAATTGTAATCAAGAATTTAGTTCCGAATTAAAATATATAAGGCCAGTTAGGGATGCTTTATATCTTTCAAAAGATTCTCGATGAAATGTTTCAAAATATTGTCGAAACACTGCGTATAACACCAAGAACGAATTGTTGCCACACTTCTGAGTAAATTCGAGTTCCCTCTAATTCTGATTATTCAAACTCAAAATATTTTGTTTCCTTAATTCCAAAATAGGAATCCTATAAAATGCGAATCCTATATACTTACTTACTTTATTGCGAGCATGACGATACATGTGTATGTATCTAGTTTTATACAATAAGGCAATGTAATAAAAAGTAAAATCAATAAATAAGCTGTAATTTATTACGTGCCGTTAGATAGTAATTTTTTGATAAGGAAATTAATTTATTTTTTAGAATATTTACATTCACTTTAAAATTAATATATAGGGTTACAGGAAAAGTCGTGCTAGATCCGTTAAGGGCGTGGAGTACCCATCATTACTGACTTATTTCACTATGAAACACCCCACCCTAAACTTAACCCTTTTCGAGATTTTAGACTTTAAATTTTTTATTGAAAATTGCCGATTTTTAGGCTATTAAATTTTATTTTGTTTAAGTTAAGTAAGTTTAAGTTTTTTTTTTTTACTTTTTTTTTATTTTGGTTAAGTTTAGGGTGGGGTGTTTCATAGTGAAATAAGTCAGAAATGATGGGTACTCCACGCCCTCAACGGATCTAGCACGACTTTTCGTGTAACCCTGTATATAAGTAATGAAAATAATACTTCTATAAGCTTTTTAAAGAATTCTTTGTACCTGATGTTCAAAGCTAAATCAAACTAGTAAAACCTAATAATTGCTAAAACGAAGAATTTAAGCAGTAATAACGCATTATACAGCGTGTTAACGAATTAATGCAAACACTAAAAGTACTCTGTTCAGAATCGAGAGCAGTAATAATTTATTACATTAGTTTTTATTTTAATTTAATTTGTAGGTACAATATTTATATATTAACCTGCGTCTAAAAACAATGGCGATCTACTAATTACGGAGGCGACAAGAGGTTATTAATCTCTGGCGAGCGTATGCGACATACACGTAAATTTGAGCGTAGGGTTACGAACATATACGGAACGAACAAATCTTTCTTTTTCGTTTCACTCGGATTCTAGCGATCCACCAGCGGATCGTGACGTCTTATTTCGATACAAACATCGAAAGGATCGAACCCTATCGTTTCTATCCACTTAAGTATCGATGCGGATAGAGCATTCATATTTCCCCGTTCCGTCAGGTTACCTTTCTCGATGGTCGATCGAATCAAATAATTTCGTAACCTACATAATATGTGACATTTGATAACACATTCTGGTACGTAATGTTTGTAAAATCGTAGCCAGATCTTATGTAGATAACTACTTAGTATAAGGCATTTAGAACTCGTTTCCTTGAAATATGTACGTGATAATAGAATACAAAATTTCCTTTCAGTTACAAGGTTCAACGTTTGTATTAATAGTGATTGTAAGGATCTCAATATACTATAGGTAGGTACAATTTTCAAAAAGTACCTACGAACATATTTACTATATTTAAATAAGAAACACAAAATAATATTCCTTATTATATTTTAATCGATAGAAATAGATAATGTAAAAAATATCACAAATGGTTTGCGATGTATGTGATATTATTCATATTGTATATTAATAAAAATGTATATATGAAACAACATAGCGCCCCAGCATACATAATATTTCTTTCCTTTCATTATTGCCCTCTAGGGTCTTTTAAAAAATTAAAAGTGTTTGTAAATGAATAATTAGTATATTAGTACAGATACTCAATTCTAAAGATTGTTGGATCCCTTATGCTTTTCGTCACCCTAATCATAGATATGAGTGCAGTGGCGTAGCTTGCTTTAGATGGGCCTCGTATCAAAATTTGTTGGACGATGGTACGGCCTAAGAGAATTATGTAAGAACATGGATTTTACGAATTGTTGCTTTCACACGTTCGGGGCCCCTGTAGCCCGGGGGCCCCGTATCATTGGTACGGGTGATACGGCGGTAGCTACGCCCCTGTATGAGTGGTAGTGCACTAGGAATGAAATCTTCAAGGCAGCCTTCTTAACCCTACTCATTAAACTTCTGGAACTATCTAAATATACCAATAGTACAGCATTATTAGCATAAATTGATAGCTTTCCCTTACCGTGTAAGTTGTTGTCTTTTCATAATTTCAATTTTATAGGATAGCGTTTTAAAGGTATAAATGCGAATATAAGGTGCATCTCCCAAAATATCGTTATGAAATTTGAAAGACGTCTAGAGATAAGGATAATTTTAAGACAACTGAAATCATTTGAAAATTTGTGTCATACAAGGACAAATATATTAGAAGAGGCCTTAGGACTTGAGATAATAGATCAGGGGCAGGACTGATTTTTGACTTGCCCATTCGATGTATAGATCACTAATTTTCTGACAGTCAGGAATCGTCCTGTATTATCCTAACCCGTAAAGACCAACTACATAAAGATGGAGCTCTCCACAGAATCAGAACCCACCAATTCCGGTTTATAAAGCGAGCAGTTTCCCGTGCCATAGAGGCACGGATTCATAAATATAACAGCTTTACGAGCAGGTAAAGTTGCAAAAAATATGTATAGGTATGTAATTAGTTTTTCGATTGCGAGAATCGGATTCAGAACCAGTACAATTGACATTTTTTGAACAAGTAAGGTCGAGGCAAACTTATTTTATTGTGGCTATAAAATAATTATGTCACGGCGTTCATAACGACAAATATTTTATTAGGAACCTATTCTATGGTCCACACACCCATGAGCACCATATAAAGAAAACATCAGATAGGCAAGTTTAAAAAAATGTTCAAGTAAATTACTTAATCTTAGTCATCAATTCGAATAGTTGCTGCGACATAAGTTATTAATAACGATTTGTAGGTGTTAAAACATTTAGATATAGAATAGCTGTATAAATAAGTATATTCCAGTGGACGTTTAGCAATTAATCTTATGCTTTGATAAAAATGTAGGAATTTATGAAATTGTCCTATTCGACTCCGTGATATTTGTCTAATAATAGGTACTTACCTATCAATGTGTTAAAAAACATTTTAAGTTTGGCTCTGGATATTAGGATTTCTAAAGTGTTCCGTCCATTAATCTTGTCGTTTTTTGAAATATGTGTAAATAGACACGATTTATTTGATTTATTCTGAAATTATTATTTATTTCGATAATATTTCAGTTAAGTACATAAGTTGAAACGTAATTTGTAACATCCATTAGGGAAGAGTGACGTCATAATCCTACTTCTGATTGGCTAGTTAGTTGGCCGACACGTCGAAACCTCTACCACACCTTAATTAACTAGTGCGTTTCCATCCCCGGCTATACCATTGCTTACCATCACATAGCAACGCAGTCAAGCACTATGTTTAGTAATCATTAATTCAAATAGCTAAGTACATACTTATTTAAAACAATATTTATAACAGCCGAATAATCGACGCTGCACACATACCTACTGAAAACAATTCCAATGGTTAGTTAGTATGTATTGGGGTTACCGCTAGCACCTAATGATCTGGACAAACTGATGTCGGTACACCAGCAATAAGCGGGTAAATAATTGTGCGTATCTATTGAACAATATAGTACTGGTAGGCTCTAATAAATGACGCGGCTATTCGCGTCGAAAGGAGATACAATCTGCGTTTATCCTTGTCACAGTAGGCGTCCTTGTTATAGATACATACATATAACGTGCTATAAGAGCCGGCGACATCGTAACGCCCAGACTTCTTCCTGTATCGGTGTAAGTCGACATTGACATTTAAGTGGACCTCACTCCGCGCACTGGTCCGCCAACATGTGTGAGGGAGACAAAAACTATAAAAGCCATTTACACTTAAATTTTTTGTACTCATTTTTAGATAAACTTCATATGCTACGCGCAATACATTGGATTAGCTAGCGTCCTTGGCCGGGCTATCCCTTCATGAGCACAGATACGGTCGCGGCTCGCGCTTGCGTACCTATCGAAATCATTCATGAAATAGAATGGCAGATGTCTCGAACCTTATTCTAATAGGTGGCAGGAGCGTGAGCTGGCTCACGTTACGACCGATACCATTGGGCCCGCGTGTCGGTCGATTAGAACTCATAATTAACGTCAGAATAGTAACAATACCGGCGTGTGACCTTGATCTCGTTTAGAGCTGCACCTCTATCGTCCACCTGTTTGTGTGGGGCTTAACAAAACCGCCAAAGAGCGTGTAAGTTCTAGAAAGGCCAATACTTGCAACCGACACATGGTTTCCTGTCAATTTACGAGGTGTAATTAGTGTCACCGCAGTGGATGTACAAACATGCAAAGGGTATTATTAATATAAAATATAGCATTTATTACACAGCGCAATGAGAGCAATTTAGTTGAATATTCGCGATTGCAATGGATGTTTCATCATTGCCTCCTCGGGCGGTCGCCGGTCGCCCCGCAACGAATCGCGCAAATCTGTCCGCTGCACCGACTCTATGCAAATGTAGCACAGCCAATTATAATTTCAGATAGTTATTAGGTACCTATTATCGTACATCGCGGTCAGCCACCGTTGCGATCATTTTATGTAAGGTCTTCTCAGTAAACCCGATAGATTGTCACCAAAGCCTTTTAAAAAACAAACAAAATAGCAACGCATTCGATTGACATAATTATTCCCGCATACGAGCAAAATATCATAATATGTTTCCTTTTACGATAAAAAAATATGCCTTGCATACTTGCTATAAAAGAAGCAATAAAATAAATCAATTTACTCTCTCCGTACGTAGCATGATTCTTTTTCACGCTTTCATGAAGTTACTCTGAAACACTTTCTTAATCTAATTACTCCTTTGCACTATTGTATTAATCCCAAAGAAGGATAACATGCCACTGTAGCCATAAAACACATAAGGATGCCTTTTATTAATCGCCATCTCATTTTACAATATTGTAAGGGTATAAGAATTAAAAAAAGTTGTTCTTATTGTCTCGTGAGCTCACCTACCTAAATCTGTCTGATTAGTTTGTAAAAATAATAATAAAGGATTTGAATGTGGTTTGTACAATTATTTAGAAAATTCCTTTCCAAATGTTTAAGTATGTTAGTAGAACCTTAATAATGCCTAGCGGAACCGCGGCCGATGGCTAGTATATTATAGTGTAATAAATTGATTTTAATAATGGAAAAGTAGCCAAGTCTACATTTTTTGTACTGATATTCTATCAGAGTCGCGGTACAGGAAGTGTACGTGACCATGATTTGGTACATATTATTGCCACACTGTATGTACTTAATATTGAAATTATGAAAAATATGATTTCACACGGATTATGACGGTATTTTAAGTCGTTTGCAACTAATACTAACCACAATCACAATGTGAATGTAATGTCTTAAGTGCTTAAGTCACCCGATAGTCAGTGGTAATGCAGGCGAGGGTGGTTAATGGTTATGCTCACTAGCTTATTAAGCCGAGTTAAAAGAGTGTACACGTACCCTGTTTTTCTTTACAAGTTCAAAATCGTAGCAATCATTGTTTGAATTCAGAAGTGATAGCTAACCGGTTGCCAGTTAAAACAATTGGAAGGATTCAGTATGTCATCTTCAACCCTTGTCAAGAAATACAGGGTATACAATCACTGGGCTCTCTAGGACAACTGGACGTAAGCGGTCGCGGTGGAACCAGTCGATTATCAATGGTAGCGCGGACATATCGGAGTTTCAGCCGAGCCCAAAGGGAGCGACAACGCTCAAAAATCGCCCTGCTTCTGCTGTCTCTCGCCGGCGTCACTACTGTCGTGCAGTTGAACCGGAGTTCCCTCAGCAGTAACAACACTATTGAAGGCCAGAATGGCCAATAGCGTTGTGTCATTCCGCTGCGGTCTCTTGAGAGGTAAAGGTGCTTTAAGGCTTTACGAGGCTATTGTTGGGCTGCTTCGATTTATTAGGGTTCCATACCTAAAAGGTAAAAAAGGAACCCTTATGGTCTGACTTCGTCTGTCTGTCTGTCACACCTATATATTTCAGGAACCACTGATGCTGTCGATTTGAAACTTGGAATAGTTTTAGATCTTACTTACCCAACCTCATCACAAATAAAAAAAAAATATTTTTCTTTTACTTTTTTTATAATGGGGGTCGACATAGGTCATCAAAATTTTAAAGTGGGACTACTATATCGAGTGGGGTATCATATGAAAGGGCTTTATTTGCACATCTCAAAACAGATTTTTTGGCTGATAACCAAAAATGTCAAATAAATACCGTCCCCCCCGCTTATCTCCGAAGTTTGTGGAGGGAAAAAACTGAAATAATTATGGATAATGCATGTCTATCTATATTTTACAGGAAAAATAAAATGATCTATCTAAGTAGTATAGTTTGTTAGTAATCCTAAAAAAACCTCGTCAAACAAACTTAGTTATGCGGTTCGTTTTTTTTGCTATCTGAGGTGTTACATGAATAGTAAAATTACTTTAATACGTCCAAAGATGGTATGGAACCCTCGGTGCGCGAGTCCGACTCGCACTTGACCGGTATTTATTTTTTAAACGTTGCCACTGTGATATTTTAATCTGATAGGTACTTTTATTTTTTATTTATTTATAATAGACATCGATATATTATTTGCACTAGATAAAGTGCACAATTTCATTGCTCCAATTTGAACCTGGTTAAGAAAAACAGGGTGCACGTATATGGGTTTTAAAAATATGAAAGAAATTATATTCCCACCATACATTAACTATATGTATAGTTCAGTTGGACATTTTGCTAGAAACCATACGAAGACGCATAGCCATACTGTGTAGTGTGAATAGAGTTTATCTGTCTTATCAACACACGAGACTTGGTGAAGTAGAGTCGTTTTCAAATTTCAGCTTTTATTTATGTTCAGCGCGTGCTAGCCTAGAATTCCGAGCCTATATAGGCTTACGAGCAAAAGCCCCAAATAGGTAATAGTGTTATCTCCCTAGTCTGAAACTCGTAGAAGGATCGAGTAGCATTTAAAGGCCAGTCTCAAGCTTAGGTAAAAGCTCGAGTCGAAGCTCAAATAGGAATAAAAATATACCTATATATTTTATGAAAATATCACTAAACAAATCTGGAACTGAATTCATTTATTAGAACTGGAAATTTGTACAACCTTATATCAGGCGATTCAGGCGTATTGGTAGCTTGCTAAGTAAACGAAGGTCGAGTATTCTATTTAGTGATTTTGAGCTTTTAAGTCACAGAACACTATTTTTCCAAGAGAATAAAGGCCACTACATACAAAAACAATATGCATAAAAGTGCCTCAGTGGCGCCGGCTGTCTTTTCGCAGTTGAACTAATGTTAAGCGTAACCTGTTCTAAATTTGAACCCGTAACGGATTTAAACCCGGACCCAGTTACCAGCAACGTTTGTATTATGATAACTGTTGTAAAATATATATACACTATAATATTTTCATTTCTAAAGTTAGTCGAAATTCAGTCTTTTAATTCTAAACCGTATTCAAAAAAGTGAAACTTATTATAATAATAACAATGAAAACACTACTTACAATAATGAGTTAACAAATATATTAGAAAAACCAAAAAATTAATATATAAAAAAGAAGAGGCTCAATCCAGTGGTTTCTTATGAATTGGAAAAAATACCTTGGAAGTTAGTCCATAACTAAGTGTTTTCCCAAAATGAAGACTCATGCGTGTGCACTGGCTCCATCCATAGAGTGACCTGCATTTAAGATTCGCAAGCCCTTAGAGCTTGAGCTTTGACGATTCAGTAGCTTTGACTCGGGCCTTCAGTTCCCGACTTTTTTCTTAACTCGATTTTAAGTGCAGTAGGTATAGTAGTCGGACAGAGGAGAAGGACTTCCCTACCTCCGTGCTCCATCGGATATGTTACAGAGAAAAAAATTAGGAACTTCGTGAAGACATCAGTCACTGTTAGTTGAGGTAGAGTCTTCTAGTATGGCTTTAAAGTTATTCACTGAAACTGTTACAACGTTCAGAGATTTAGCAAAAAAAGTACTAGGTAGTAACGAAGAAGTTACTACAGACAAGAGATATGCTCTTAAATTAAAGTGTTCTAAGATACAGCGATACACTTGTCAAGGACATTCACCCATGAACTCTACGGTCGCCTGATTTCTATTCAGAGGGCACGACACCGCTTAATTAACTTCTTTCTTCACTAAGTATTGTGAAAATTGAAGTCAACAAAAAATAACTACGGATGAAAATAATTTCTAATTCAGACGATACTACTACTGCTATCGGCTAACATAAACTGATTTTGTTAACGAAGTAATCAAGGGTAAAATTATAAATTGTAAAAATTATGTAAGTATATTAATATATCTTCCGTAAACATATAACTCTTTGGTTATATTTCCTTTCCATATATTTTATTGCTGTCGGAGGTACGTGGTAGGTAGTGTTACGCGTTTAACGTATAAATAAGTACATCAATGAACTACAACATTATTATATACGTATATATATACAAGTAATTACATACATAATAATATATGTTTATATATTCTTGTAAACCGCTTGGTAGAGGCAATAGGAAGTAAAATAGGGATGTTACCCGTCGACTTATCTTAGATATATCCGCGCATGTAATTAAATTCTTATGATATAGAAATAATTGTGAAACAAACATCAATAACGATTTTGAAAGCCGACGTGCAGATTTGTTTATATATTCATTTATTGTTACAAAATTTTTGCCGTTGGCGTTGTCTATTAGTTATTTATGCCCCATTGCGAAAAACGTATTTTAAAACATTTGGTTGTAATTACAAAAAAGCGAAACATTAGCGTCTTAGTAGCTAAATAGCGTCTTTTTTAAATCTAGCCATTACAGAAACACAGTCACGCACATAATAATAAACTCATTTACAATTTTATTATAACCATGAGCTAATAGGCTCTGAAGGAGAGTCCGAACTTCTTCGATTATTGTACTGGTTTCCTAATTTGTAGAGTTGTCCTATACTATTTAGGCGTTCGTTTATTTTATCTATAACGCCAAATAGTGGTTTTTTTATTAAATTTAAAACGATTACTATGTCTCATAATACCTATTATAACTTGAATATTTTTGAACTGATGATTTGACAAATTATTTCATTGATGTAGTGTTGACACCGAGCAGAAATAGAGTCGTCGTACTTGACAACATGCACAAAAGCTCGCGCGCTCAAAGTTGCTTAAGAAGGCACCGAGCGCTGCATATAATAACATAATATATTACCTTATTCATTAATGAGTGACCCTAACACGAGCGCGATATATTTACTCCATTTTTATTCTATACGTATTATAATGGGAATGTAATATATTTTCAGGCATTTACATCCAATTATATAACTAAGCGTCGATGTTCGACGGTTAATTAGCAAATGTAGGTGAAATGACGATTTAGCAATCCATACCATCATCGATGTCAACATACAACACGACACGGCGACAATTGCAATATAGAAAACACGAACTTCACTTCATATTTGTGGTTTTGTAAACAACGCTGAACACTGACCTGTTTCTAACTGAGGATCTCGAAGCGAGGGTGAGGTTCCTTTGCGGGAGGCGCGGCGCCGCTGCGGGCGCCGGCGGGGGCTGCGGCGCGGGCGGCGAGGTGCGGGGCAGGCGGCCGCCCGCCGCCGCCGCGCTCGCCAGCATCACCACCATCCACCATCTGGGCATCACGAGAGCACGGTACGCACGAGACGCGCTAGACACGCTCAGGAACGTACTGTCAGTGCGGCGACTCGCCTACTCAAGAGCGTGGTGCGCGCGCGCCCCAACGTTCACTTTTGTTGTGCCTGTGGCAGCCGGTGCCCCACTACGATGAAAGCGGGCTTTCACTGGAGCCCGCTGCCCGGCTTGTGTACGCTACGCACTGTTCAAATTCTATTATAGTTCCATCGAAGTAACTTTACGATACTATACTACGGTACTTACGGTAAATAAATAGGTGTAAAACTCCTTAATATAAAGTACTTACCAACTGTTTGACCGCGATCCCACCCAATACTAACTGAAGCTTATTAATAGCAAGAAAATGGAACCTAAAGTTATCGCCCTGACGCACTGTGGGCTAAAAATCGAGCTTCATGGACGTAGGGCAAATCCTTAAGTTTATGAAGATCGCCATAATGTATGTCAAACAACGCAATCGCCACCCTTGAGTGGCGTCACGTTATGCCGGTTTGTTACGTTGCCAGTTCTCTAAGAAGAGCTATACTGGCAGCTTAGGGACCATTGTTCATTATCTAATAATATATAAAAATCTCGTGTCGCGGTGTTTGTTACTAAACTCCTCCGAAACGGCTGAACCGATTTGTATGAAATTGTGTATCGACTAGGTCTGAGAATAGGTCGTAAAGTATATTTCATACTGCTAGGTTAAGCAACGTTAGATAAGGTCATTTCAGAGATGGGTGACTAGGTATTTAATGCATTTTGATCTAAGTGTCTCCGTGCTTTGGATAGCAAGGAAAAAGTGGGTCCTGGTTATTAGCCGTCTTCAAAAAATGGGGTTATGTATTTGACGCGTTTGTATCTAATACTCCTAAAAATGCATAATAGGCATTTAAAAAACGTAAAAAAAGAGCGCGAGCAGAGCTGCGCCGGTCAGCTAGTTATTTATAATAACATCCTCTGACAATCCAAGCCACACATGATCATCTGGCCACTAGACCTACCCGTTGCCAGTAGTTACTGGACATATCAGCCTATCGTTTGCTGCCGCCCGACACTGGTTAGACACCCTGGCTGCTACCCAATAGGTCGTGGGTTCAATCCCCACCTTGTTTCTGGGTACTGTCTTTATCTAAATAACTACGTGTTTACAAAAAAGTATATAAGTAGGTACTTGTATCAGTTGTCTGGTTACCATAGTACACGCTCTGCCTAGATTGGGATAAGATGATCGTGTGTGGATTGTCCCAGGATTTATTATAGAAAGCACAAACGATGGTCCCTGATCTGTCAGTACAGAGCAGTGGCAACGAAATTAACCAGCACTACGCCACTCAAGGGTGACTGCTATCTTTTCTGTGCGGTGCAGGTAATATCGCGGTCACGAAAGCTTCACCAATTTTCAAAACAACACCGGTAATGTCTCTCACTGTACTTCCTGGACTAAGGAATACGATACTCGACTGGTACTTCCTTAGTCGAGGTTGCTCCAAGTCGTGAACAGGCTTTCCAAATATTCCTAATGGCTCCATATCCAAAGGACGCATAAGCAAAATGACTCAAAATTAGAACGACCGAAAAGTAGAATCGCGAGATCGCAGTAGGTATAGGTGGTAGGTAATCCAATTGCAAGACGCTGCTGCCCCTGTTATTTTCCCTTAGTCGCCTATAACGACATCCAACAGGAGGAGATGAGAGTGCTATTCTTACCCGGACGCCCCTCGGAATTTTCTAATATACATTTTTAAAATAATCCTTATTTACAAGAGACTTGATAACTAACGTCTCAGGTGATGAGCGGCAGTGCAATGCAGCTTTCTATAAGCAGAGTCTTGCTTTTCCCATCACTAGATTGAATAAAATAAGTATATTTTTTAGTTTACTGGAAAGTGTGCTTCAATGTAAAAAAGTGGACCATTTGCGAAGTGGACCATTTGCGAAGTGGACGCTTTGCGAAGTGGACCATTTGCGAAAACCTCGAGTTGACAATATGAGAAGTGGACCATTTGCGTCTAAACCTTATTACATTTTGCTCCTCTTTTCTCCCTCCTCCCTTGATTTATTTCTCTCTCCATTTCTCTCTAAAAAAGTCTAATTCTATGTTCTCTCTCCCCTCCCGCTTCGGTCCCCGTCACACTCCCCCTTTTCCTCTCCCCATTGTCCCCTCTCTGAACCCCATCCCCCCTCTCTTCTCCTACCTGCCTCCCCCTCACTCCCCCATTGCTCCACCTTAATCCCCTACCCTCACCCCCTCTCCTTCCTCTCTCGCACCCTCCTCTCGTTCTATATATCCTCGTCAATCATGGTATATGGGATTCTTACCCATTTAAACCCCTGCGGCTGTCGCATCGCCACATAAGAGGGGGGACCTGGGCCCTCCAGTGGGATCTGCACCAAATACCCCTCAGTGTGCATTATAGCCCCCGGAAACCTGGCATCTTGATCACGGGGACGGGGCTCGCAACCACGTCACCGTCCTCTTTGGAGTCGCCGCCGTCACTCATCTATGTAATGACCTTGCCTAACGTTGCTTAACCTGGCGGCATGAAATATACTTTACAACCTATTCTCAGATTCTACCCGATATGCACACAAAATTTCATACAAATCGGTTCACCCATCTATTTAATGACCTTGCCTTATGTTTGCTTAACCTTAACCTAGCGGTATGAACAAAGTTTACAACTTTTTTGTCATTGGTGTAAAATTAAATATTAGTGAAGTTTACGTTATATAGACGAAGGGACCAATTCATGCTTGCTACCAATTATTAATTTATTAATAGTTAATTATTTCTCATAAAAAGTAAAGGATAAAAAATAGTTATTGTGGGTTATCCCTAAGAGATAATCGCGGACTTTTTTGTAGACCTTGTTAAGGTGTACAATACTGTTTTACATAATTTTGATCTATCTCGTATGGTTCAGCCAGCGTTTGCAATGTAAGCGCAAAAAAAAATGTGTTTATTTACATTACATTAAAAACCTCTAAAATTATCAGTGTTTCTCTACTATATTACGCATGTATTAAACATATAAACCTTCCTCTTGAATCAATCTATCTATTAATAAAAACCACATCAAAATCCGTTGCGTAGTTTAAAAGATCTAAGCATACATAGGGACAGACAGACGCGGCGGAGGACTTTGTTTTATAATATGTATAGATAGATATAGATAGATGATTAGATTCACAGGATTATGAACTATATACTACTATATACAAACATACCCTGTTTTTCTTCACAAGATCAAAATCGAAACAATAAATGTATGATGTACCGGAGTGATGGCTGACTATAGGCTGGCTATGGTGGAGGTAAGGATAGCACGAACGTCAGATCAAAATTAAAGAAATGCAGATACTTCACCTTATTAGGCTGGTTAGGACCAGCCTAATAAGGGGAAGTATCTCCACCTTAATGAAGGTCGCGACCAAATCATACGTTAAAGTTTGTCACTGTGGCTGAGGGGTCATTGGTCCTTCAAGCCGGATTGGGTTGGACGGGTTGGGGAGCTTAGTATAGAATTAAAACAAGTCTGACTGTTAGTATATTATTTAAAACAAAATATTAAGTGTACGTTGGTAGCGTGTGCTTGTGGCGATCGATGCGGGGAGTTGCCCGCTCCTGCGATGACGTTTTGTTATATGTTTATGTGTGAACAGACACTGCTCATCCCTTTAGCTGCTGTCACAGCGCAGCTCTGAGTCCGGGCTTGCTAAGCTAGATCTCCACTTACCATTGGGTAAGATCTCGGCCAAGTAGGTACCAGTTTTTATTAAGTGCAAACATTTTAAAAGCTTTTATTAAATTAAATTTATGATAGAGTTCGATTTACTTTACCAACTTCGAAGTTGTTATTTCATCTGTATATATAAAAGAAGAAACTGACTGACTGACTGACTGACTGACATATCAACGCACAGCCTAAACGGCTTGGGTTAGAGACTTGAAATTTTTACAGTAGGTACCTTTTATAACGTAGACATCCACTAAGGAAGGATTTTTGGAAATACCACCCTTAAGGGGGTAAAATAGGGGATGAAAATTTGTATGAAAATCCGTCATTTTTGAAGTTAAATTAATGAAAATTAGTATTTGGCCTTTAAGTTAAAAATAAAAAATATATATTTCAGGATTTTTGGAAATTCCACCTCTAAGAGGGTAAAATTGGGGATGAAAGTTTGTATGAAAATAAGTAATTTTTTAACTTAAATTCATGTAATTTAGTAATTGGCATGTTAGTTAAAAAATTAAAAAATATATTTCTGGATTTTTGGAAATTCCACCCCCTAAGGGGGTTAAATAGAGCATGAAAATTTGTATGAAAATCAGTCATTTTTGAACTTAAATTCATGTAATTTAGTAATTGGCCTGTTAGTTAAAAATAAAGAATACATATTAAAGGATTTTTGGAAATTCCACCCCTAACGGGGTAACATGGGGGATAAAATTTTGTATGAAAATCAGTCATTTATGAACTTAAATTCATGTTATTTAGTAATTGGCCTGTTAGTTAAAAATAAAGAATACATATTAAAGGATTTTTGAAAATTCTACCCCTAAGGGGGTAAAATAGGGGATGAAAGTTTGTATGAAAATTAGAGATTTTCGAAGTTAAACGCATATAAATTGGTATTTGGTGTTTCAGTAAAAAAAAAATATTTCAGGGTATTAGGAAATTCCACCCCTAAGGTGGGTAAAAGGATGACAACATCATCAATATATATAAAAGGAGATGTCCTGACTGATTGACTGATTGACTGACTGACAGACAACGCACAGCCTAAACCGCTGGTCCTAGAGACTTGAAATTTGGCAGGGGTATTCTTCACAATACGTAGACGCACACTAAGAACGGAATTATCAAAATTCACATCCTAAAGGGTCCAAAGGGTTTTATGTTTTATAAAAAAGTGTTATATTTAATGAACGGTTGGTACTAGAGGCTTGAATTTTCACACGCAGACGCCTCAATGAAAATAAACAATTACGTATTTTTGCATTTCTCCAAATTTTCTAAGTAGGAGTTACAGGACCTTAATTTTTGTAAGAAATAAATATTTTACCATTTCTTAACACATTTCACTGTCTTCCGATACAATATGATAGACAGGATTAGGACGAAGTCAGGTTTAAGAAATTATGAGTGTTTTAAGGTCAAAATGGGACCCCTAAGTTAAAAATCTTGCGTGTGGTGTCTTTTAAAAGGTAATTGAAAACAGTTTTTTTATGATATAAGCGGTAGGTATGAGTTATATCATGGGTTTTAAAACTAAAATACGACATCGATGTTTCAAATTTGAATTTGATATGATTTTTAAAGTGATTATATTGTTTATTTAAACTATTCTGCTAACTGCTGCGTTAGCTCGAGTGTGGCTACTAAATGCACGCAAGGTTTCAATTCAATACGAGGCTGTCGAGAGTGTTCACAAACGCGTGTATCCTGCACCACGCGCACCCACGTCAAGCTGCCACCTAAAAAAAAAATGCTGCCGCCTCGCTCCTCAGCCATAAGCCCGGACAAATAACGGGCAACCTTCGGAGTTGTCGGTTGGACGTTTGGGTTGTGGGCCCTAGATGTCCATTGAGTACGTGGCGTTTTAGTAGGTTAGATACTCCGGTTCGGAGTTAGGTACCGAATCAAACCAAAAAAAAAAACCGGTCAAATGCGAGTCTGACTCGCGCATCGAGGGTTTCATACCTTCTTTTCACGTATTAAAGTTATTTTAATCAATACATATAAAATTACTTGTCCTGACTGACTGACTGACTGACTGACTGACTGATTCATCAACGCACAGGCCAAACCGCTGGACCTAGAAAGCTGAAATTTGGACAGTAGGTTCTTCTTATGACGTAAGCATCCATTAAGAAAGGATTTTTGAAAATTCGACTCCTAAAGGGGTTAAATGGGGTGTTTTCTTTTGTATGAAACTTTTTATTGTATGGTTCGATTGACTTGAAATTTACTGGAAAGATTCTTTGAATAAAATAAAGAAATACGTGTTTCGGGATTTTTTAAAAACAGCCATTGGGGGTGCGCTAGGGGTTGGTAAACTTTGTATGGGAAATAATTATTACTTGGTTCAATTGATTTAAAAGTTGGTGAAAATACCCTCAAAATAAAATGATTGAACACGTATTTTTTATTTTTCAAAAAATCTACCCCTAAAGATCCCAAGAGGGAAAAATTTATAATCTATATTATTAAAAGAACAGGCTTTTTTTTCTAGAAATCACCGTACATTCAAAACCATTTTAAGTAGAATCATGAAATTTGAAGGTGAACAATAAGAACGAACTCGACATTTCACACTTAATTAGGTCAAATGGGCTCCCAAAGTGTGTATGGTTAAAAAAAAATCATCACACAGACACGAAACTTTGTCAGTATACTGAGCAAAAGAAATAAAGAAACACGTATTTCATTACTTTAAAAAAAACGACCGTTAAAGGGGTGCATTTGCATGGTGTTTGAGTATGAAATGCGCATAAAAAATTCATGCTGTATTGATGAAACTTTGCGAATACATTTATCACCGCAAATGCAAATCCATGTGCCAATAATATTGTTTTGATTATCAACTCCTAAGAGGTTCTAATTGGGGTCCAAAAAATGTTTTTGAACTACAGCCAATACTTAATTTATGTATTGCATACAAGAATCTAACATACCTATTCCGGCAAAAACAACCCCTAAGTTAATTTCATGGATTTGAAGAGTTTGCACAAATAAGGTTTTCCATTTAATGCTATAATGCAGGTAGAGTAAACACCAACTCGGTAAATAAACTCAACACAACAATTGAAGAAACTAATTTTTGGATTTTTTTCTAAACCTTGATCCAACTCGAACCAGTTCTATGCAGTTTGATAATCCGGCTTGATTCATCTCGATCCAGTTTGTTTCACCTTGACCCACTTTGACCCACCCAGACTTAACTATTTCGATCCACCTCGGTTCATCTCGATCTACATCGATCCACCTCGATTTACCTCGCTTTAGCTCGATCCAACTTGATCCTGCTTGATCCAGTTTGATCCAGCTCAAACCAGTTTTATTCAGCTCAATCCCGTAAAACCCGGTTCAATTGAGTTTGATGATCCGGCTTGGCTCAACTCAATCCACTTTATTCCAACTTGACCCACTTCAAACCACCTTAACTTATCTTGATCCACCTTGATCTATCTCGATCCATATCAATCAATCTTGATCCAACTCGAACCAGTTCAATGCAGTATGATAGTCCGACTTGGCTCATCTCGATTCACTTTGTTTCACCTTGACTCACATCGACCCACCCAGATTTAACCATATCGAGCCACCTCGGTGCATCTCGATTCACATCAATCCACCTCGATTTTCCTCGCTTTAGTTCGATCCAACTTGATCCAGTTTGATCCAGCTCAAACCAGTTTTATTCAGTTCAATCCGGTATTATCCGGTCCAATCGAGTTTGATGCAGTTTGATGATCCGGCTTGACGCAACTCAATCCACTTTATTCCAACTTGGCCCACTTCAAACCACCTTGACTTATCTCGACCCCCTCAACTCATCTAGATTCAGATCGATCCACCTCGATCCAGCTCGAATCAGTTCGATACAGCTTGATAATCTGGCTTGACCAATTTTGGTCTATTTTGTTTCATATTGACCCACTTCGACCCACCTTGACTTATATTGATCCGCGTCGGTCTATCTCGATCCACAATCCACATTGATCCATCTCGATTTACCTCGGTCCAGCTCGCTTTAGCTATATCGAACTCAAGCCAGCTTTGTCCTGCTTGATCCAGTTTGATCCGGCTCAAACCAGTTTTACGTTTAATCGAGTTTGATGTAGTTTGATGATCTAGCTTGGCTCATTTGGATCCACTTTATTCCAACTAGACCCATTTCAAACCACGTTGACTTATATCGATCCATCTCGCTTTAGCACGTTTCACCTTAATCCTGCTTAATCCAGTTTGATCCAGCTCAAACCAGTTTTATTCAGCTCATTCCGGTTCAATTAAGTTCGATACAGTTTAATGATCCAGCTTGGATCATATCGATCCACTTTAGTCCAACTTGACCCATTTCGAACCACCTTGACTTATATTGATCCACCTCGGTCCATCTCGATCCAGATCAATCCACCACGATGTACGAGCAAAACCGAGCTGGATCAAACCAGCTCGGTTTTGCTCGGTTCACCTTGATCCTGCTTGATCCGGTTTGATCCAGCTAAAACCAGTTTTATTTAGCTGAATCCGGTATGATCCGGTTCAATGCAATTTCATGGTCGTGATTGGCTTAACTCAATCCACTTTATTCCATCTTAACCCACTTCAAACCACCTTCGCATATCGATCCACCTCTGTCTATCTTGATCCACATCGATCCACTTCGATTTACCTCGATTCATGATCATAATTGATCCTGCATGATCCAGTGTAATCTAGCTCAAACCAGTTTTTATTCAATTCAATCCGTTATTACTCGGTTCAATCAAGTTTGATGCAGTTTGATAATCCGGCTTGACTCATCTCGAACCAGTTTATTTCACTTTGAGCTACTTCGACCCACCTTGACTTATCTCGGTCTACCTCGGTCCATCTTGATCCACATCGATCCACCTGGATTTACCGAGGTAAATGATCCAGCTCGCTTTAGTACGATGATCCAGCTTAACTCAGCATAGGCAGCAGGCAAAAGAATTTTCAAAATCGGATGAGTAATTCCGAAGATTACCCTTAGATTACACATACTTACAAACACACAAACATACAAAAATACAAATTTAAACCCTTTACAGTATTAGTATAGTAGTGTTAGTAGTGTTAGATATATAAAGTTAGATAGTATAGAAGTAGGGGGAAGTAGGGAGTAGGATTTCTTATCAATTGTAAAACAAAGTCACGGTACTATTTTCAACAATGACGAAATTCCATTCTTACTTTCATTCCCTATTTCAACCCCTTCAATCTTTTTGTTCGGGATAAAAAGTAGCCTATGTCCTTTCTTAAGGTCTTATCTGTCTCTGTACCAAATTTAATCGAAATCGGTTCAGTGGATTAGGCGTTAAAGCGTAGCAGACAGACAGAGTTACAAAAATACAGGCTATGTCATCATGTATGTATATTTGATGAAATGACACATAATAGGTCCAGGTTTAATAAAAGTGTAAACAATATTTTTAAAAATCTTCATCCTTAATTTAAAACGCGTTTTACTTACAAAACCAACGCGGGCGAAGCCGCGGGCTACAGCTAGTTATTAATAATTAAAATGTTCAATGCAATTGTGCAAAGTGCTTTATCGATCGTATTGAAATATTCAATTTAGTAATAGCGATGCAAGTGAATGCGTGGGGAAACAAAGTTACTAATTCCATATTGATCAGGGTTTATTACCGCTTGCTTCTAGATAGGAATCTATTGAATTGAAATAACCAGATCATTGGATTCGATACAATTATTTTAAAATCAACTACTTATGCTGAAGCTTTTTTGTTTGCCAGTAGATTTTTATGGCCAGATAAAAATGTAGATACCTATTATTAGCAATCATTAATGAGATAACAACTCTCAGATAAAAAGTTGTTGCTGTAAAGCGGATTCCATGAGCAAACATTTTTTTTTTAGAGGAAATGCTATAGGTACGAGTATAAGACCTTAGACTCATTCCATGCGGGATTGACAGGTCATCAATTCAGTGAGATATTGCAAGACCTATTTTATAGCTAGTAGCTGTCCCGCGCAGCTCCGCCCTCGTACTTTTCTAATTTTCTGCGCAACTTTCTAAATTTATTTTCCGTAAGAACCTTCTTCTTACAATAACAAACACAACAAACAAATAAAATTATCGAAATTGGTGCTGCCGTTTACGCGTTTTTCACCACTTTGGCCCTTGTTTTGTTAATAAGCCACTGCGCCCCCATCCACGGCTGTATCGCCACTTACCATCAAGTGTCCTAAAATGATTACTCATCCCTAATCACTAAGCTGGCGACCAAGATCGACTTGTTAAGTGCTCTCCAAAGCACGGAGACGCTCAGTTGAAATGCCACTATACGGTCGCCCATCTAAGGACTAACCTTGCCTAATGTTGCTTAACCAATTGATCGTCTACCGAACAGTGATTACAACTAGCTATGAGCGTATTAAACGCTCTGCTCCGATTTAACTCTTAGGCTCAATTCACACCAAGATGGCAGCAGCCGGCAGCGCACTTTCAGACTGAAACCCGCCATCAAGCTGCAGCTGAAAGCTGATGGCCGCTGCCATCTTGGTCTGAATTGAGCCTTAGGATTGATCTCGACTAGGAGCAGTATTTGTGGAACGATTTTGTTTAGTGAGGGGACCATTTCTGTTAGACTTGACTTTGGTTAGCGTTTGTTTTGATAGACAAAGTGCCGGTCCCAATATCCTATCGATCCTTTACTATAAGTTAAAATACACACATCAAAAGTGTCTAGGGATCAACATATATTTTTGCAATAACTTTTCTCCTGATTGATATTAATTAAAATTTTCTTTAAGGATTCATCAAATAAAGTGTTTTCGTTTGTCACAGTAACGATAAACCAAGTCACCTTTGCATTAATAAAGAAATTTGCCATTTTCCTAATAAAGGGATTTTTGACATTTGAACCACTAACACAAAAGTTCGAAAAAAAGACTGAAATAACAGTTTTCTTTAAAATTTTATTGGGTAACTTAAACAATTAATAATCCGTGTTTCTACCGCGAACACTAACAACACAAGAACATCGGTTTGGCATACTCAAAATGAGTTCATCCAAATCACGCTGTGGAATGGCCGCCCATGTTCGTTGCAACAACAAAAAAAGGTCTTCTTGCGACTGGATACCCTCCATATTCGGCAGAGCTCTTCTCTGTAGCATATCCCATGCATGCTCAATCGGGTTCAAGTCTGGCGACTGAGCAGGCCAGGGCAGGACATTGATGTTAGCTGCGGCGAGAGTCTGTCTTACAACTCTTGCGGTGTGCGGTCGTGCATTATCATGCATTAACTGAAATAAGGGACCGATTTGCACTTGTAGAGGAACGATGACGTCTGATACAATCGTCTCAGCATAAATTTGAGCGTTGAGGTTGCCTCTGATCCAAATCAACTCAGTTCTTCCGCCGATCCAAATACCCGCCCATACCATGATGGTTCCACCACTATAAGGATGGACTTCCTGGCAGGATTTTAATCGCTGTTGGCGTCCAGGGGTTCTCCAGTGTCGTATACGTCTTGTATCCGGTCTCATACCAAAACGAGACTCATCAGAAAAGCACACGAAACGCCATTGTTCTTCTGCCCAATTTCTGTGTTCAAGAGCCCATTGATATCGAATCCTACGATTGTGCATTGCTATAGGTGGTACCCGTAGCGGTCTTCGGGAATGAAGGTTCACTTCATGCAAGCGGTTTCTGACTGTTTGGTCGCTAATTAAGTTCCCTGAAGAGTGTGAAGCCTCACGGCTAACATCATGGCAGTTATTGTTGGAGCTCTTCGAGTTAAGATTTGAATATATCGGTCTTGTCTCCGTGTGGTGCAGCGATACCGTCCTCCATGGCGCTCAGCCACGGTACCAGTGCTTCGGTAACGTGTCCAAAGTCGACTGATAACACTCTGACTTGTATTCAGAGCTAAAGCCACAGTACGTTGCCGGGAACCAGCTTCTATCATTCCCACGGCTCTGAGCATTTCTTCCCTGCTTAAATGACGTCGCCGCTCCATAATAACGTTGGTTTTAATCAGTAGTAGGGAAACAGTAGCACTAATAATGTCTTCAATGCGTTGTATGTTTTTATAGGGAAAATATTGACAGCTGATTTTCATCTTTTACTCGAATTTGATTCACAGTTCCTGATTCAAATTATGAAATGCACCAAAAAGGATCCATATAAATTTATAAAATCATAAATTTATTACAAAGCCACATCTCAATCTCAAGAAATCCGCTTAAAAATGCTTGATCCCTAGACACTTTTGATGTGTGTAGTTACCATCGATAGCTATAATGACACATTTCCGTTTCATTAATAACATATTAGCAGCTTACTGTTGGTAGTTCAATTGACATTCTGTCAGGGTTTTAGTTATCGCTCCATTTCGGAGGTTTATCGCGGGATATCAATGACTTGGTCGATGATTTTAACTTATAGTTAGGGATCGATATGATATTGGGTCCGGCAGTTAAGGGAAACCATTAATGCTCTTATATGTATAGATTTATGTTGACAAGAGAAACATAGCACTGGTTCGTGATTATTATACCAATCTCAGCTTAGGTATCTACTATAACGTAGATAGGTAAATTGTTTTGAGTTAAAAAATATTCATAGGTAAGAACACTCCAAACCAAATAAGCTTGAAGGCGATTACAACTTTATTATGCAGTCATAAAACACCCCCGCTGTATAGTTGACCGTTAACGCGGCAGCAAAAAAAGGTTGGTATATAATACAAAGTTGTTTTTGCTGACGCGCCTGGTTGACAATGTATGCGTTATGTAGTTATTGAGCCGCAAACGAACTTGTAATCGCCTCCAAGCTTATTTGGGATGGAGTATAGGTACTAAACAGTATAAAAAATGGGACCACGAGATTTTCCAAACGGTCCAGTAGTTTTGGAGTTATATAGGTAACTAGCTCTCCGAAGCACGGACCCGTTTAGTTCAAATGGCGTTAAACGGTCACCCATCTATTTACTGACCTTACCTAACATTGCTTAACCCGATCGATTACAAAACCTGGATAACAACTCTCTATGAGTGTTCCCTTACTAATATTTATTATATTATAAAGAAAAAATGATAAAATCGGATCAAGCGTAATATAACCAAGTACCCATTTTGACTTTAATCCCCCCTCCCAAAAGAACCGTGCTAGATTACGGGATAAAAAGTATCCTATGTCCTACCTCATAGTATGTTCTCAAATCATGCCAAGTTTCATTTGAATCCATTCAGTAGTTTAGGCGTGATGCTCAGCCGTGATACAGACAGACAGACAGACAGACAAAAATTAAAAAAATTACATTTTCGGCCTCAGAATCGGTTATAGAATGCCCTCCAAAAATAATTTTCAAAATATCTTCAATGTACAGAATTGGACCTGTTACAGTTTTATTATAAGTATAGATTTATAAATATACAAAAATACGAATCTTTCCTCTTTATAATATTAGGTAATAACTACACACATCAAAAGTGTCTAGGGATCAACATATATTTTTGCAATAACTTTTCTCCTGATTGATATTAATTAAAATTTTCTTTAAGGATTCATCAAATAAAGTGTTTTCGTTTGTCACAGTAACGATAAACCAAGTCACCTTTGCATTAATAAAGAAATTTGCCATTTTCCTAATAAAGGGATTTTTGACATTTGAACCACTAACACAAAAGTTCGAAAAAAAGACTGAAATAACAGTTTTCTTTAAAATTTTATTGGGTAACTTAAACAATTAATAATCCGTGTTTCTACCGCGAACACTAACAACACAAGAACATCGGTTTGGCATACTCAAAATGAGTTCATCCAAATCACGCTGTGGAATGGCCGCCCATGTTCGTTGCAACAACAAAAAAAGGTCGGCAGAGCTCTTCTCTGTAGCATATCCCATGCATGCTCAATCGGGTTCAAGTCTGGCGACTGAGCAGGCCAGGGCAGGACATTGATGTTAGCTGCGGCGAGAGTCTGTCTTACAACTCTTGCGGTGTGCGGTCGTGCATTATCATGCATTAACTGAAATAAGGGACCGATTTGCACTTGTAGAGGAACGATGACGTCTGATACAATCGTCTCAGCATAAATTTGAGCGTTGAGGTTGCCTCTGATCCAAATCAACTCAGTTCTTCCGCCGATCCAAATACCCGCCCATACCATGATGGTTCCACCACTATAAGGATGGACTTCCTGGCAGGATTTTAATCGCTGTTGGCGTCCAGGGGTTCTCCAGTGTCGTATACGTCTTGTATCCGGTCTCATACCAAAACGAGACTCATCAGAAAAGCACACGAAACGCCATTGTTCTTCTGCCCAATTTCTGTGTTCAAGAGCCCATTGATATCGAATCCTACGATTGTGCATTGCTATAGGTGGTACCCGTAGCGGTCTTCGGGAATGAAGGTTCACTTCATGCAAGCGGTTTCTGACTGTTTGGTCGCTAATTAAGTTCCCTGAAGAGTGATGAAGCCTCACGGCTAACATCATGGCAGTTATTGTTGGAGCTCTTCGAGTTAAGATTTGAATATATCGGTCTTGTCTCCGTGTGGTGCAGCGATACCGTCCTCCATGGCGCTCAGCCACGGTACCAGTGCTTCGGTAACGTGTCCAAAGTCGACTGATAACACTCTGACTTGTATTCAGAGCTAAAGCCACAGTACGTTGCCGGGAACCAGCTTCTATCATTCCCACGGCTCTGAGCATTTCTTCCCTGCTTAAATGACGTCGCCGCTCCATAATAACGTTGGTTTTAATCAGTAGTAGGGAAACAGTAGCACTAATAATGTCTTCAATGCGTTGTATGTTTTTATAGGGAAAATATTGACAGCTGATTTTCATCTTTTACTCGAATTTGATTCACAGTTCCTGATTCAAATTATGAAATGCACCAAAAAGGATCCATATAAATTTATAAAATCATAAATTTATTACAAAGCCACATCTCAATCTCAAGAAATCCGCTTAAAAATGCTTGATCCCTAGACACTTTTGATGTGTGTAGCTGACCCCTTCGCCGCTTTTATTACTACCGACAGGCCCGTTGGTCTAGTGGTTATAGACGCCCTGGCCGCACCCTAAGGGTCGTGGGTTCGATACCCACCCGTTGTCTGGGTGTTATTTGTCTATATAAGTATATATTTACAAAAAAAGTATGTACATATATAAGTATTACTATCAGTTGTCTGGTTTCCATAGTACAGGCTCTGCCTAGTCTGGGAACAGATGACCGTGTGTGGGTTGTCCCAGGATATTATATTTATTACTTTTATTAATTTATTGTTTTAAATTAACAATGCCCAAATTTCCAGTGGCTGGTTAAATATCCAAAAAAATTCTCGCCTTGTCTCTCTTTCTCTCCCTCCCATTTTGCTCCCCTCAAACTCAAATTTGAAATAAATATTAAATTATAGGCTTCTCACAGCACTATTGATCGGTCATTTTTTTAAAAAGCTGCCACTGATTACATTACAACGCGGCCTCAACTGAGAAGATCCGGCAAGAAACTCAGCGGGCTTGTCCTTTTTTTAAACAGTGTTTGTCTTGTTACAATTAGATCAGCATCAGCGACAGTGTGTTCTGCCGTTTAATAGATAAAACGAGAGAAACAAAATACGAGGAAAATCATAAAATACAACAAACTGAAAGGCCAAAGGGATAGCCAAGATTTCGATGGCGAGCATGCCCGATCCAAAATCACAGTGGCTCACATTTAACTTCAGTGCCTCGTCAGGGAAGACACAAAGGACTTTACCATACTATTTATGTAATCAATTAAATACCTATAGATACAGGTAAAGGATGGGACAAAATAATGGGTCCACGAAAAAAACCCGGAAAAAATATAGCAATACATAATCTACCTACCAGCAGGCTTAGCACGATTTGCCAAGACAGTTCGGTGTGGAGTATGACGTAGTTATCGACATAGAAACGTCATTTTCGGTATTAGCTAGGTATCGCATCGCATCGCAGTTATGTGTGGGAGCCCTTAGCACGATTTGCCAAGACTTCATAATCTTGACAGTTCGGTGTGGAGTATGACGTAGTTATCGACATAGAAACGTCATTTTCGGTATTAGCTAGGTCGATGGTGTCGTTATAGTCATAAATAATTTACAGTAATCTGGACTTTGTGATGAGTCGTCGACGCATTTACCATCGAACGAAATGAGACCGTTTGTCGTCCACGATAAACTAGTTTATTCTTGAACCCCCTAGAGGTTCCACGGACACTATGTTGGGAGTATTTTTCGTCAACGGTATATTAAATAACTCTATAATAAACAGTTTAAAGTTAGAGTTATTTAATATACCGTTGACGAAAAATACTCCCAACATAGTGTCCGTGGAACCTCTAGGGGGTTCAAGAGGAATTGCGAGTGGCCGTGGAACCCCTAGGGGGTTCAAGAGGAATTGCGAGTGGCGTTGGTACCCCTAGGGGGTTCAAGAGGAATTGCGAGTGGCGTTGGTTCATCTAGGGGGTTCAGATAGGGGGTTCAAGAGGAAAGCACGGAATTTGATACGTCTCTAAGAAAATGTGATTTATTGAATTTAATCAAACAACACGCGACAGAAAATATTTACAAAATAGATGAAATTTTAAAGGCGGCAGGTCATGAAGTCTTACGACTGCCTCCATATCACCCAGACCTGAACCCAATCGAATTGGTTTGGGGGGATATCAAAGGACAGCTCGCAAAAATTGAAATTGATTCTAATTTAGACAAAAAGAAAAATACACTGGAACAGTTATTTGCCGAATTCTCTGTAGAAAAATGGGTTAACTGCGATAAACATGTACAAACTATTGAAGATGAATATTGTCTGCACGATCGCATCGTTGATGAAGAGATGGACCGATTTATTATTAATTTGCAAGATTCTGACTCCTCAAGCTACACAGACAGTGATGATGATTCAAGCGATATGAATATTAGTGACGAATAGTCCTATAAAATTTTTATCTGTGATTTTGTACCTATGAAGCTATTATAAAATATTTGTAAAACTTAAAAATAAATACTTAAAAAAAGATACTTATTATTTTATTCTTTACCAACAATGTCTATCTCGAGATAAATCTTTGGATTATTGACTCCGTGTGTAGCGTTACCCGCCCCCGCTCCCTTCTTACCGCGCAGGCGATACGCGAGTTAAACGGTCGGCCTATAGATATATCTTAGAAGTTTTATCTCGGAAGCGAAAATGAAGAGATCTCAGGAAATCGATTGAAGAGAATTTTACCAGCGACCTCAACGACGTTATTGTACCAGAAATATTGTACCAGAAGTACTAGGATAACAGAGGGCACAAAGAGGCTTCATCTCTTTTGTGATATCAAGTACCTAGTTATCAGTTTGTACCTGTGGTTCGTATATACCAGAAATACCTACTATTAGAGCAGGAGAGGTAATTAGAAGGTTTTACCACATATGTGAGGTCTGGTGTTTGATATCCAAGTGTGACCTTCAATTTATACCAGAAGTACCAGGGTAGCATAGGGCATAAGGAAGCCTCATGAATAATGGTCTCTCAGGTGCCGATGTAACAGCCGCGAAAGTTTTAGTGGATACTAATCCGATATACCCTGGCTGACTACCACCGGGTGAACTTATCGAAGGTTTCCCCCACGAGAACAAAATAAAAGTATTCTGCTCACTAATAAAGTTCCAATTTTCTAATACGTCATCGTGTAGAACTACTAGGAATGAAAAAATAATATTTAATGCATTCCACGTTCAGTCATGTAGAACTAGTAGGATTTTTTTTCCTCGTAATCATACATGTAGAACAAAATGTAAAACTACTGAGAATAGACCCCTATATTCAGCTGTGGACGTATTCCGATGAAAGAAAGAAAATACATTTATTTGACACTCAAAATAACAAAGTAGGTAAAAATAGTAAAAAAATTCCAAAGGTTGTGTCGGCTCCAAAAAGATGCTGCCTCAGCATGTTGCTGTGCCAAAAATAAACTCTGACGTATCTGATTGATGGTGATTATGTTTTTTTTTTATTTCAGTGGCGACAATTGGGAATTAAGTCTCAATTGTCGCCACTGGTAGCAACTGGGAATTTAATGTTTCATTCGTCACCACTGGCGACAAATGGGATTTTTTTTCCCGTTTGTCACCAGTGGGGACGTTGCCAGTGGTGACGACTGGGAATAATCGCAGGAATATTGTATCGAAAATTCATTTGTTTCACGCCGCATCGCATCGCATTGCAGTTATGTGTGGGAGCCCTAAGACTGCTGGCTTAGTGTGTTGTCATCAGAATATAGACAGATGGCCCTTTCTCCCGCCTTCCTTCATTTATTTCTCTCTCTATCTGTAAAAAAATATTTTTTAAAAAAAATTGAACCGACTTCAATATCACTGAAAAGTATAAAATAATTTAAATATTATTGAAGTTGGTGTTAGCTTACCGGCTGTGTATATTTGACACCAACTTCAATAATATTTAAATTATTTTATACTTTTCAGTGATATTGAAGTCGGTTCAATTTTTTTAAAAAAGATTTTATTTTAAACTTTTTAGTGATATTTTCATATATAAAGATTGAACAATCGAAAACCGTAAAATTATCTAGGTAGGTTATGATCACATTATCGTCTACATAGTTTTACATAATTCATGTTTCTTCAGAAAAAAATATCCGATCGTAATGAAATTTGCATGGAATCATCATAGTAGTTTACTCTCTCGAATAAAAAAAGAATCATCGCAATCGGTTCATAATTGTCAGAGCAATGTAATGGAGAACATCAGTTTTATGGTTTTTACCAGATAAATTCCTCCACATCGTTCATGGTCCTCCAGGAAGTTCTTATCCGGTTGTAATAAAATTCATACAGATTTAATACAGTGGTTTCTTCTTTCGAATAAAAAAAGAATCATTGAAATTGGTAAATATTTGCCAGAGTTATGACCATTTTTGTCCTTAAAAAGCGACATAACGTCATCGATATAGGCTTACCTGCAGCTCTCAGTGCGCAGTCACCATTCTTGTTTTTTCAGGAACTGCTTATTACTACGCAATAATTTTTTTATGGGACCCAATCAATGGATTGAAGAATGGATGGAAGAAAGATTTTTTCAAATCGGTTCATAATTGACAGAGTTATGCGCGAACATACATAAAAAAAAACAAAAAAAAAATATATATACAGACGAATTGAGAACCTCCTCCTTTTTTGAAGTCGGTTAAAAAATCTTATTCTATGCTGTCTCCTCCTCTCTCTCTCTCCTCTCCCACTTCGCTCCCTCTCATGCCCTATCTGGAACTCTCCCCTCTCTAACAAGTGTATGTATGTAAGTGTAGATATAGACAGTGTAAACTACACTGTAGATGTAGTTAATATAGATAAAAATATCAAATCAAATCAAGTAGATGTTGCTTTTTATTTATTTTTATATATTTAAATGTTGATATGCAACCGTTACCATGATTTAGATTTCATATTTTATAATTCATAATCCAGTAGGAATAATAGACCGAAACTAAGATAGAGATGTATCTTATAAAAAACGTGAAAATGAAACAATCATGTTTTAATAGAATATATATTTAATTAAAATAAATTTCACGCTGAACAATTTATCGAATACCACTGGACTGTTTACAATACCAAATTCATCTTTTGTTCAGCGAAATTAAATCTTTGGGCAAACAGTCTTTCTAAGATAGTTCTTCCCAGAGGGCAGTGCGACAGCGGTGATTCCCTGTGGAAACACCTTGGTTACCTGATCTTCAGGTACTGTGGGCAGCACCATGCATTCGTCTCCCATCTGCAAATACATTTTAAACATATGAACAATACAGGCCGTAGAAGTATTGAGCAAAATTAAGAAATATGTGTTCACCCCCTGCGCATGGCAGTAATAGGGGGTAGGTGGCGGCAAGCAGGAATATTGCACTTGTGGATATTTTCAAGTGGTTAATCTCTATTTTTCAACAATCTTTAAGAATACAACATTTGGGCATTAAAAAAAAGTTAATCTGCGTAATATTCAATTGTGAATTTGGGAAAAGAACCGCAGCTTAACTCCAGTGAGACGTCCTTAGATGTCGTACCTAACTAATCTATACGCTTGCCAATCATGCTGCGATGGACGTGTCGGTCACCTATGATATTGGAAGTCAACTGCGTGTCGCGTCTGCAGACTTAATGTAATAATTAAATATAAAGTATGTTTAAAATTTACTTCAATATGTAGTATATTTAAATATACAGTAAGTGTCGAACCTACAAACATCAATTATAGTTAATGATCATTTTTTTTTAATAGGATTACTTCGATACTCGAAGCAAATTAATACTTAATGTGAGTAACACAATGATTACTTTTGTACTATTTTGTTTTATTATTAGCATTAATATGGAATTTAATTATTACTGTTACTACATATTTTATTTTATGCATTATATTTACATGCTAGATATCCGTTATTCAATTATTCAATGGCTATATCTAATGAGCTAATGTTGCTATTGTGAGTGCCGATCACTGCCGAGTGCCGATGGGTAAGTGTTAGTTTTAATTTTTCACTGTAGTGATGTGAAATAGGTCTGTATATAGACTCGTTTTGTTTGTTTTCTATTTTTTTATTTTTGTATAAATTTCCGTGTGCCACGTCTTCACCAGCAGGCTTAGCACGATTTGGCGGGACTTCGTAGTCTTGGCGGTTCGGTGTGGAGTGTGACGTGGTTATCGGCCTAGCTAATACCGAAAATGACGTTTCTACGGCGATAACTACGTCATGCTCCGCACCGAACTGTCGGGATTGCGAAGTCTTGGCAAGTCGTGCTAAGACTGCTGATACACAAATCCTGTAACGTGGCTTAAGTCTCAAAATTAAACATGTCTTGTAAACGGTTCACGACCGAAATTACAAGTTTAAATTAAGAATTTTAATCTTATTACTAGAGTAATTGTGGATTATAGTTAGCTTTCTTTACTTTCATTTCTCTCTAAATAGCCTCCATCGATTATATTTTGTCAATAAATCGCAGGAATCTACAAAAAGTGACGTTTGATATACTTCTTCTTTTTTCTATGTTTTATTTTTCTTTTTTACGAATTTCGTGTTATGTCAATTTCTTTAGTACAGTTATAATATTAGTTTAAGCATGATATAGGTTATAGCGTCGTGACGGCACCAATTGGCTCCAACGGAAGACCAGCGTTGGTTGTTTACAACCAGCTTTATGCTGAGTTGGAGCCATTTTGTGACGCACATACACACTAGGAGTGTTATTGTTATATTTATTATACCTATACTTATAATGTTTGATATGTGTGTTGAAATGTGTCACAAATAAATATATCTTCTTCTTCTTCTTCTTCTACCAGGGTGCATTTACAATACCTCTGAGTACTTTGTTCTGGAAACGTTGTATTATCTGAATGTTACTATGTTTGGTACAGCCCCACAACTGTATTCCATAAGTCCATACTGGCATCAGGACTTGTTTGTATATCAGTATTTTGTTTTGCACGGACAACACGGAATGTTTTCCAAGGAGCCAATGCAGTTTCTTGTATCGAAGACCTAACTCTTCGCGTTTCTTTTTGACATGCGCTTTCCAGCGAAGTTTGGCGTCAAGAGTCATACCAAGGTACTTGGCGGCAGTGGCGTGCACTGAAAGCAGGCAAAAATATCTGCGAGTTGTTTATGCTTTATGATATTTGTTCGTGTTTCAGCACAAATATCCTTAAATTAACCAATATTACCAACATATCAATTTACATTAAAAAAATTACGTTAATTCATGTCCAAACTAAGATTTTTTAAAATTAGGACTGTTTATAGAAATCCTAGGGTAGGCAAAGTATTTTTGTCAGTAAGGAGCCGCTGAACAAACTTATTAATCTTTTCAAATGCAAATTAATATGTCTATAGTATTTGCTTGCATATGGATATTTGAAATAGAATAATAACATACCTAAAATAGGTGAAACAAGCCGAATACATTTTTTTGCCTACCCTCTGTGCACGCCACTGCTTGGCGGTATTCTCATACTGTCTTATTAATAAAAATCGCTTATTTTTCTCTTACTCCAAAGCTACATCGGAAGTAGTTAATTCTAGACTAGTCACGTAATAGCTACGTCTTAATAACGGTATTAATAAATACGAAGTAGGTTCGGACTAACAATACAATTCTTACACTGAGACTAAGGTGTATGTTATGGCAACCCACTGAAATTAAAAGTAAAAAAAATGAACAAAATGACTAAAAAGACACTGGCAGTTAGGTAAATTTTGATATTTGACACTTTTATTTGACAATCACAACTTTCACTCTATATTTATCTTACATCATAATATTCTATATTTCTCTTACATCATAATATTCTGTATTTCTCTTGTTGAATTCAAGATAGTGGTTTTAGAATTTGTGTTTTTTTATTAGCAGAATATTATCTATAAATCAAGAAAGTATATAACAAGTAGGCCGGGGATCTAGCCTGTTACACACCGTCCCTAACAAGAAACTACAGTGCACCTCAAAAAACGCGTGTAAGAGCAGAAACCACGGTGGGCCTCAAGCACGAGCCGGCGCGTGTAATGCAAAACTTGCTGACAATGCAACCTATCCAAGAACAGAAGGGCTATTGTATGGACGCATCCAGCATGTGTACCGAAAACCAGCTGACGGCGCACAACTAGATCCATTGTATGGACCCATAGCGACGGAATCGGCTCTTCACTTAGCTTCTAACATCGAAGCGGTCACTACATATTTAAATTAGATATTAACAATGTAATTTAAATTAATAAAAATTAGTTTTAAAATCTGTTCTAAGTTATTTCTGAATCATCCGGCTGTAGCCTACATAACTAGCCTAATAGTTTAGTTTATTGAGATAGTTTATTTACCTCTCCACGAGCCCAAGTCCTTTTTGCAGCTAAAACTTTCAAGTGAGGTGGTATAAAGCCTACTGCATCTCCAGCCAAATCATTCTACCATTTCAGTAATGTAATATGCAGTTGAGCGTGTAAATCTATATTTATATTTAAACTCGTCTTCAAGGTCTTCAAAAGGGATATTGCGAGGTTTATACAATTAGGTTATGTTTAGTATATATAATTATCTCAATGGAAGTTAGAAATACAATACAAATCTATGCTTACTCAAACGTTAAACCATGGGGCTCCGAGGAGTAACTTTTACTCCGGGACTACATTTTGATTCGTTAACTCCGTCCTTACTACTAGTTTATTAATACCATAATTGCTTAATCTTTGCGTAAGTCTTGGAGTAAAGTTGTGCTGACGCTAATCATAATTTATTAATAAGGCTGATAGGGTATAGCTTGATTGTTTAAGTATACCGGATGATAATTAGTCCTTTTGTTGGTGAAGTCTATATGAACCGACTTTGATTCATTTAGTTTTATTCGCCACTTTTTTGTCCAATCAAAGATGGTGTTAATGGCAATTTGTACATTCTCCACAGCTTCCGCATGAGTGACCCCTGTAGCCATAATAGCCGTGTCATCAGCAAAGGTTGCAATGGTATTTGTGCAGGACGGGCGGACCCGAATGCACGAGCCACTGACGTCCTGTGTGTCTGTAGCTATCGCTGGTACGGTATGAACCCGCCGAAGAGTGTTGACGCTGTTGGTTATAATGTAGGTTGGTTACAAGGTGTCCGTGAAATAAGAACTCCCAATTTGATAGCAAGCTTGATAGTGGCTCCGACGGTGGCGCTCTTCGTACTGAATATTCTTTTCTTCTATTTATATCTTGCTTTTAGTTCCCGCGTCGACCGCTTGCTTGTTCACCGACAGTGGCGCCGAATGCGCATTTACTATCCTTGCAGGGAACTTTACCGTAACGAGAGCCCCACCGAGGCAGCCACTAACGTTTAATTTTTATTATCAAAACTGTACATTTTCACTTATTCTACTTAGGCTATTCTAGACACATACATGATACCTATACCGTTAGAAAGTGCGTGTAAGCAGCTTTCTAACGGTGTACATAGGGTTTATCTATCTATTTCTGTTAGGGAACTACAGGCCGATAAATACTGTAATAGGGGCGCGACGACTATGCTTTGGCCGCTTGTCACTTCGCCTGCGCCCTGCCCGTAGCATCCACATGCCCACAAATAGTACCGATAGGTAGCCTGCGATGTGTACTATCTGTATATCTATGATCTAGACCACCTAGGGGCCTAGGTCATAGCAAAAACCCTAGAAAACATGATATGCGATAGAACAACTGCCTATAACTATGGAAATATGTACATCAGTGCTGTTTAGGCACTTAGACCCACCAAGACGGACCCAGATCTAGGTCCTGAGTTGGTTCCTAGATTTGGGACCTAGCTGCAAATAGCTATTTGCCGTTCACATATGTGCTTAGCACATCTAGGGCACGTGGGTACTTCTATCATACTATTACCCTACGCTAATTACAAATAGCAAGTACTATGAGACCTAGGCTAGGCTATCTATAACTGATTCAGCTCACCCCTCCTCGGGATAGTGAGCTTATACATAAAACTATATTATAATTTATTAGGAAATTAAATCTAGGCTCTTAACTAACGCTGAGTTATAAAACTTAACTATCTATTACTATAAAACACAACACTCTGTAACACAAACACTATTTTGTCCTTTCGTCGTATTATAGTCGTCCTGAACAGTATTGTTTTTTAATTCTGGAATATCGCAGGTGTATAATAAGTACAGGACCGGGCCTAAAATACTTCCTTGTGGTACTCCAGCATTGATTTGCTTAAGATCAGAATATGCATCTTCCTGCCTTACTCTGAACATTCTATCTGTTAGGTAGGACTCCAAAATGTCTGAGAATTGCTTTGGCAACATTTTTCGTAGTTTATATATGAGTCCCTGATGCCATACCTTATCGAATGCTTGGGCTACGTCCAGAAGAACTGTAGTGCAAACTTTCTTCTCTTCTAATGCTTTTTCAATTATGTTGGTAATTCTATGAACTTGATCTATTGTAGAATGTTTTTCTCTAAAGCCAAACTGATAGTCAGGGATAAGATTTCTATTGTCGATAATAGGTTTCAACCGTCTCAATAGGATCTTTTCGAATAATTTTGACATTATTGGCAATAGCGAGATCGGTCTGTATGAAGTTACTTCATGAGGTGTTTTACCAGGTTTTGGTATCATTATAACTTCTGCAACTTTCCACATGTCTGGTACGAATTTTAATCTGAATGAAGCATTTATTAGTGTGGTAAGTTTCACTACTGCTTTAGGTGGTAGGTTACTAAGGACTTCCCCAATAATGAGATCGTATCCAGGTGATTTTTTCTTGTTTAAACGTAGTATCTCTGCGTGAACCTCTTTTGGGGTAGCAAGTTTTATGTTAATTTCATTTTGAGTTATTACATCAAAAATGAACTCCTCAGTGTCAAGTTTATTAGGTTGAAATATTAGTTCCAAATGACTTGCAAATCTAATGGCCTTTTGTTCATTATTTACAGCCCACTTTCCGTTCTCTTCTTTAATCGGAGGAATTTGCGTAATGGGTTTTTTCAAGCTTTTTGTGGTTTTCCATAATGAGTAATCTGATACACGGTCACTCGTTAACTGTGTGAGATAAGTGTGCATCGATTCATCACAGAATTTTTTAATTTCCCTTCTTAACTGCTTTGTGAGATTATTCAGCAGTGTTTTGTCGGGTGGATATCTTGTTCGTTGCCATCTTTGTCTCTGTCTTCTTTTTTCAGCTATCATATTTCGTATTTCTATTGGGTAATTTCTAGAACTAGGCTTAATTTTAAAATCAGACGTATTTTTCCAAACACATTGTTGGATATCTGTTATAAATTTTCTTAATTCTAATTCTACTTCTTGCGGGTTTTTTAAGGGCACATTCAGGATTACTACCGAGTCCAAGTCATGCTTAGCTTTGCCAATCAGTATTTTTATTAACTAGAGTTGGGTGGTTTTCTCTGTATATTATGCCTTCATTAATAGTGAGCATAATTGGTGAATGGTCAGAATTCATTTCGTAACCCTCTTTAATAGAAAGAAGGTTCGACGAGATGTTTTTGTAGATGAAAAAATCGATTAAATCAGGAATTTTTGTGTGTCAGTGGGCCAATAGGTCGGCTTACCTGTTGATATAACTTCACATTTTATTTTTCTAATTGCGCTTAAGAGTTCTTTTCCTTTAGGTGTAGTAAGTCTTGATCCCCAGTGGATATTTTTCGCATTAAAGTCACCTCCAAGGATGAATCCTCTTGAAACAACTTGGTAATAACCAAGTTGTTTCAAGAGGCTTTCATACTGCGAACCTTTTATCGAGTACCTTGGTGGACAGTATATAGCTGATATAGTAACCGGATAGTATTTTGTTTTGACACTAACAGCCACACATTGAATTTTACGGTATTCTTGCTTAAATATCTCATAATGGCAGACATTTTCCTTTATTATAATGGCACTGCCTCCTCTAGCTTTATTGTCTGGGTGCAATGCATTATAAATTGTATATCCTTTTATTCGGATGAAGGATTCATTTGTAAAGTGTGATTCGGATATGAGGCACACATCAATGTTTTCTGTACTTAGAACGACTTCCAGCTCATGATGATGCTGGCGAAGTCCATTAGCATTCCATGCTATAATTTTAAGTGACAATCATTTTTGTTTAGTTATAGCAAATTGGGTGTTATGTTCCAATTTCTTAAGTCTTTCGTCAAAAGATGTTATGACGTTCAGAATTTTGTTTAATTTTTCATCTAATTTAGATGTTTGCTGTGTCTGTATAGTTCTGGTCATTAGAAGTTATAGATCATGTAAACAAAACCATTTTCACATGTTTTCTCGACAACCTTCCGCAGAATTTAGCTGAAGTTTATTTTAATTTATCTAGCACTATATCACGTCCATCTCGCACTGCATTTAACTATGAATTATATAGGAAAAACTAACAAAATTTACCAAAAATGCACAAACTAGGTAACGGCGTCAACACGAGCTGTGATTGTTTTTTTTTCGTAACTCTATTTGTCTATGGAACGTTAGTGAAGTTATGAAAAACGCGTACGATCGATACCGTTATTATAACAATTACCGTTATACAATGATCAATACCGAGCAGCAACAGGGGAGTGAAAATATTATGAGTTCAGTAGAAATTGAATTGTAATTATAAAAAAAATGGCAACAATAATATTTGTTATGTAGTTTTTAGGGATGTGTGTACGGCGCGAGATTTTTGTTTTATTTTTGTTTTGTATAATTTTGTAATACTAACACTATAAGCGCAGTGCTACCAGTATTAATGAAAAATTAGGACAGTGAAGCTGCGTGGGTCAGCTAGGTAATGTAATAAAAACAATATTTTACTAATTTTCTTTATTTTCTTCATCACTGTAATAATATTCTGACGTGTCATCATTGGAGTTACCCACATTAATAACAATCGGTTCTACCACAGAGTCTGTTGCCCTATCCAATATTCCATCTAGACTCTTCATTTTTTCTTCTTCTTTTAAAACATGGGTCACATTTTGCCCACTGTTCCGCCCCTATCCGCGCCAAACTATCTTACAGCATTACCTTAACATTTAAATGTTTTATTATTTCTACCCACGTACTTAACCCTTTACTTGTGCACATATCAGTTCTATTGGGTTTAGTTCGCTCAGTGTGTGGGAAGGCGCAAAACTGTAATATTTTATGATGCCGCTAACTCGTCAATGTACATTTTTTTAAATTTCTGTTTATCTATTTTAGCGACTAGTTCCGCTTTAATTTCCGTCTCATTAAATTCGTCTTATTAAATTGAATTTCTTTATCGCGCAACCAGTTTTGTATGGTTTCCTTTCGCCAATTCATGTTAGGAACCTTCTCTATTTGACGCGAATGATAGGGCGCGTTGTCCAATACTATGACTGAACCAGAAGGAATTTTCAGCAAATTGTTTTCAAACCACTTCACAAAACTGTGAGCATCCATCTCACCGTGGTAATCTCCTTCAGCTTTCTGTGCTTGTAATATCCATTCTCCTTCCTACCTTCAACAAATCCGTCTTCGTTTCCAATATGGGTTATAATTAACCGTTTACCTTTCTGCGGATTTTCAGCCCACAAGAGAGTCCTCTTAAAAAAACATCTCTACTGGATGTTATACTATCGTTGACCCATACATTGTTTTTTTTCTACCTACATTCTAAATTTTATCATAATACCGCCCCACGTGTTTTATGACCACCGAGATTCCGAATACACCAAATGTTAATTACCTGTAACCGAGTTTGCCCATTGTTTTCTTAGTGCCGTCTAATCCTTTCAACCACTATACAATAGGTACATAATATGTACATGACCAAAAATATAATTTTTGGACGGTAGGAAAACATTTCAATGTATCTATTATATGAACACATTATTGTTAGATTTTTAGTTAGGGAACCTATGTGTTTTGGATATATATTTTGATACTAGCAGTCCCGCACAGCTCCGCCCGCGCTCTTTTCACGTTTTTAGATGCCCGCATAGGCTTATTATGTAATACGTATTACACATTTTTAATAGTATTAGATACATAGGTACTCGTCTTATACATAACCTCCTTTTTGAAGTCTGTTACAAAACGGGGCCTATCTTTTACTTGCCCTCTGAAGCACGGAGACGCTTAGAATGTAATTAAATGGTCAGTCTATGTAATGACCTTGCCTTATGTTGCTTAACCTTATAAAAAATATCCTATGTCTGTCTCCTGGTTCTAAGCTACCTCCCCACCAATTTTCAGCCAAATCGGTTTAGCCGTTCTTTAGTTATCAATAGTGTAACTAACACGACTTTCTTATATACATAGATATGTATTTTAATAATGGGACTTTTTGTCTGAATGGGCGATTATTATTAATGTTTATTTTATTAAATATTTATTACTCTTTTTCCACTTCCACGTGTTGGTGATGCTTTACACAAATCGTCGTTACGAGTAACGGTTAACTGTAATCGATTATGATTCGTTAAGTGTCTACGATACCACCTCACTAGTTAGTTCGTCAATTCATAGACAATTCCAATGTTAGTAAACATTGGAACTTCGAATGAAAAATAGTATAGGTGTGGTTGTGACTGTGCCTGTGCCGGTACCTGGTTGCCTTTTGTTATTTGAGCAAAAGACAGATTTTTGTTGACAGGTTGACTCTGGACTTTTTTAACAGTTTTAATACGTAAGGCCTGGAGAGTGGGGGCTTTGTGGGTCTTTACTGCTTTGTTTTTTAAAATTTGCAGTTCTTTAGCTACTATGCACCCCCGATAGCTAGCAGGATGTGCTTCGCCACAGTGGACACATTTTGGTTTAGTGTCTGCCGGTTTTTTGCAGTCCTTTGTTAGGTGCTTGCCGGTACATTTTACACATCTGGGCTCTTTAGAGCAGTATTTCTGAGTGTGCCCATATGCTTGACACCTTTTACACTGGGGGATCAATTTAGACGCTTTAATCGGTTGTACGTCTACTTTGCACCCAAGAATAGATTTTATGTTATAGATTTTATTAATATCTTCACCCTTATCAAATGATAGCATAAACATATTTAGGGGTTCTTTAGTCCTCCAATGTAGCTTATTTGTTGCGGCTTGGATCATATATCCTTTCAATAAGTCTTCGACTATTCTTTCGGGGTCACATGAGAAATGCAGATTTTTTGCCATAACTCTAACTGGTCTGTCTTGTTTGTTCTCATAAGAATGCCAGACACTGTCACTGTTACTGTCTAACAGCAGCTTTGTAATGGCTCGATATGAGTCTTCGTTGTTAGCATTTACCTTTACGGTGGCGCCGCTTCTCATTTTAATTAGGAACGAGTCACTGGGCACACTTGATGTTAGGCAATCGTAGAATTTTTGATAATTTTTGACTTGTTCTACGATTATTGGAGGTGGCTGGGGAGCCTTTTTAACTTTAGGTGTTTTTTGTCAGTCTCGATGGAGCTAGCTCCTTGTTGTTGTAGTGGCGACAGTGATTGATTCAGCTTCCTTTTTTTACGGCTTTGCTGGCGGATCCACTCAGTTTCCTTAGCCAGTTCCTCTTCGTCTGTCTCATAATGGACTTGTTCAGAGGTACTCTCAGTATTGGTATGTTTGGCTGGAGGTACATTTTTGTCCCCCTGATAGTACTCCAGTTGCTGCTGAAGCTTCTCTATTTGGCAATGTAGTTCTTTTACTAAATGTTGTAATTTCTTACATTCCGCTTGTTCCTCCGTAAACCGTTGATACAAAATACTAGGGCGGCAAAATGTTATGTTTAAATTATAATATGTATAAAGAATAATGCCTGATCATACCTACAGTAGATTTTCGTAGAATAAGATAAATATGTTCAACCTGAAGACAGGCTGTAATCTGTAAGTGGCTGGACCGATTTACATGAAATTTTGTGTGAACATTCCAATGGGTTCCGGGATGGTTTGTAAATAAAATTGGACCCGGTAGGTGGCGCTGCTGTCGATATGTCAACAATTTAAAGTTGAATATACTTGAAGGAAACTCTCATAGACAGGGACCAGGGACCGGAAAACGTACAGCTATTAGTTAATAAAGAGTACAAATTAATTAAAGGGTTCTTAATGCCAAACATTATTATTACCTATATTTGTGTCACTATCAAGTTTCTGCCCCGGTTCGAAAAAAATCGTAAATCCAGGGCTGACAGACATATTTTTTTGTACATGAAGAAGGAATAAAATCACTAAAGTAAAATTACTGAAAACACGACTTTTTTTCTTCCAATTAGTGTTCATCAAGATGTATCAAGGTTCATCAAGGTTTTTAGCATGTACTTATAGAGTACTCTATGGAGACCAACCATATAAACACGACGGGAAAAACATTCTTCTCGTAGATCCAACTCCAACAAAATATTTTAAGGTTTGACCTAGAAATTCGTTTATAGTAATAACTTAAGATTTTTGACCGGAAATTACTGACGCTAAATTGAAAGCTCTGTCTGTAGGGGTTAAAGGGATGCGAGAATTTTGCACAGTTTGACCATATTATGCTAGTCCAATGAGGATAATGTTTTCGATAATATTATTTTTTATAATCTAAACTGTAATATTATCCCATTGCACACTTGCACATGTTAAGGGGATTAAAATTACTCATCAAATTATAATATTTGGATACCTTACCTATATTTTGAAGCTATGAGGTGGAAGTCTTGACGTATTGATAGAAATCAAAAACTGTTATTGTTTTGAAAAACTCTAATGTATTGTGTCTTCCGTGTCGACACCACGCGTATCCACCACAACCGTATCAATTATTTTATATCCCTTGCTGTTAGCTGCTATTATATCATACAATACAAATCTTATCCCTTAATTTAATTCAGATGAAGGTGCTTTTAAATGAAGAGTAGGTAAGTGTGGTTCATATGTATTTAATATATCAAATCAATAAACAAAAAAAAACACCATACAAAGGTTCAAATCTTATTTTATTCCCTTAAGTGATGATTTACATAAAACAGAAATACGTGTCTTATTAAAATTATAATAATACCAGCCTTTGTTTATGTGCCACTGCTGGGCACGGGCCTCCCCTCAAGATGAAGGGGCTTAGGCCACAGTCCACCACGCTGGCCAAGTGCGGTTTGTCGGACTTCACACGTCATTCGAAAGCTAGTTAGGCTTTCTCAGACATGCAGGTTTCCACACGATGTTTCCTTCGCCGATTTTTTGTATAATATAATGTGGTTTTAATAGTAATTATTTTTGAAGGAAACTATAGACAGAATACAAATCACTCGTGATGAAAGTCCTAGTATATTCTTACATTACAATACTAAATAAACGTTAAAGTACCTACCTTCCAGTCGACAGGTGTAGCAACTTTGGCGCGATCAGTCAGTTGCAGAGAGTCTATCACACGCAAGATCTCGCTAAAAAGAAAAAGACATACAAATTGAAAATAATTGATTACTGTAGATCACCAGCGTGACGTCCACTGCTGAACAAAGGCCCTTGGAAGAGAGGGGTTACCATAACCCCCCACGCTTGGCAGGCGTCTTGGAGTTCGCATTATAGGTGGTAGGTAATCCAATAGAAAGCTGCTGCTCGTCTTTTTTTTTTCCCTTAGTCGCCTCTTACGTACACCTAACGGGAGGAGATGGGAGGGTGCTATACTTAATCGGACACTCCACGGGTGGTCGATTATTGTGGATATGTAAACTTAAATAAAGAGGTACTCATAGTGGTAAAATGAACATGATTACATGGCGCGAAATCAAACAGAAGGTATTTGCGTGTCTTATAACATAATTATGTATTTAAACAAATCCATTTATGAACAGTCAAACGTCAATAACAGAAGTAAATCATAACAAATGATCATTATGAATACAACCTATGCAGTGTCTGATAACATTTTAACTTAAACATACAGTGGTTTATTATTAGCTCAGATGACTTGTTGATATAACATGGTGCATGAAAAGTGATAAATGTTATCAAAACAGAACCTATTATATAATTTTTCTATGCACATTTGTCACTCATTGTCTATCAGATTATTCGTCTGACAGTAAGCAACACAACATAAGCCTAGAAACAGATATACTATACAGTATGACAATATCATGTAAATAATTATAGTGACTTCTAGTTATCACATCATGTATTTTTTGTTTGACACTAATATTTTTTGCTATTCATTGCTACATATGTAGCAGACTAGACATGAAAGAGATAAAAGCAGTAAGATTGCATGAACACCAAAATAACAATATTTTTATTAGTACGTAATATATTTGGTATTAATATTTTTAGTATGAATACAAATGATTAATAAATTATTAGATAGAAATGAATATAATTATTTACTAAAGATATTTATTCCTATCTAACGAATATTTCTAGTAAATAGGTTTTTTTTTGGGAGGACAGTGTCGCTGTTGGCCGCAGATGGCCATTCACCGGGCATGAGGGCGAGCGCTTAAAGCGCTCCAGCCAGAAAGGCAGGGGGAGCGACGAGCTCAAGGGCACCTCAGGGAGGCACGGCCTCGGCTTGGGCTGTCGCTTAGAGAGGGCTGATTTTACCACCGGTTCACAACGCGCCCCCACTGAGAAGAGCCGGCAAGAAACTCACTGGGGTGATGCTCGTCGTTGAGGTCGCATACCTATGACTCTTCGGCCTCGCCGGCGAGACCGGTGTCTGTTTGATAGTGCAGCATACGGTTGTCGGGGAGGGGCAGGCTCAATGTCATGGTCCAATAGGGCCGACATTGGGTCTGGGGGATCTATCAATACGTGCCGCGGACGGCGGCGCGAGTCTGAAGGACTAGGAATATAATCGGCTGCGGCGCGGATTAAACGGTTAGGGTGCTGAGAGAGACGCGATTTCAAAGTAGCGATTCAACGCTTCGTTGAAAAACTTTCGAAGGGGATCTAAATCGAAGTCGGAATGCAATACGTTCCGCATGTACCACGGGGCACCGACGGCATGTCGGAGAAAACGATTTTGGATAACCTGGAGGCTATCGATATGAGTGCGGGCGGCGTGCGCGAAAACTACACTCGCGTAGGACATGATAGGCAAAAAAAAAGCAAGCTTTGTATAATGTCAACTTATTTCTAAGCGACATTTTACTCCGCTTGCAGAGAAGGGGATAGAGGCGACCTGATACGAAAGCCGCACGATTGCGGACTGACCGAATGTGCGGTCCGAAAGTCATGGCGGAGTCCAAGGTGACTCCGAGGTACTTAGACTTTCTAGTCCAGGGGATAGGGCGGTCGAAAAGGAAGATTGGAGCTAGTCGTCTCCTCTCCCCTCTCCTGGGCTGAAGGCTTCTAGGAGATAACAAATTGGTGGGCACCGGGAGAAAAGCACCGCAGCACTCTTTTCCAGGTTCACCTCTATGCGCCATGTACGAAACCATTCGCCCAGGGCGTCGACTGCGGCTTTAATAGCACGCGTCAAATAGGGCATGTTCCTATGGGAGTAATAGAGAGCGGTGTCATCCGCGTAAAGGGCGAGTTGGACTCTGTTCGGGCAAAGAATGTCGTTCGCGAATAGGCTGAACATAAGGGAGCACAGAGCCCTGGGGGACTCCGGCCTGTAAAGGATGGGGAGAAGAGTGTGTACCTTCGACCTGGTATCGAAATGTATGATTTGAGAGAAAGTCTCGTATGATGAGTACTCGTACTTATACCCCTATCGGGGACACCTAGTTGGAATAGCTTGTAGATCAAGCCGTTGTGATAGACCTTATCGAAGTCCTTGGCAACTTCGAAGAATAGAGCCCCTGTGTAGACAGGCTTGTGCTGGTTGAGCCCGGTCAGGATGTGCTCCGTGAGGCGGTGCACCTGATGGACGCAAGAGTGTCTGGTTCGAAAGCCAAACTGCTCGTCAGTGAGGATATTATTATTTATGACAAACTCTTTGAGTCTCACTAGTATAGCAAGCGCTCATAGAGTTTGCTGAGAGATTTTAGGAGACAGATAGGCCGGTAGCTCGTAGGGCTGCTACGAGGTTTACCCGGCTTATGGATACCTATGACATCGGCATCTTTCCACTCGGCTGGAAAGACGCAGTGGGACAAGGCAGCGTTGAAGATAGTCACTAAAAGACATATCAGGTGAACGGGGAGGACCTTAAGGACGCGATTGGAGATGCCGTCGGAGCCCGGTGCTTTCTTAGGCTTAAGGCCTTTAATGAGATCCTCCACTTCGGTCCGCGTAACCGGGGAGAGGGATTCGGTGGGAGGGAGTGAAGACCTGCGCTCTACTTCCCTATCCATTAGGTTGTGGTGGGCTGGATCGACGGGCAAGGAGCTGGGGGAGCACTGACTCTCTAGAGAGTCAGAGAGCACCTCAGCCTTCTCGTCGTCATCGAATGCGGGTTGGTCGCCTGAAGGGCGGGTCAGGGGGCGTAGTAAATAGGTACAATAGCTACTCTTGCTTGAAATTGAAGGTTCCAGACTGAGAGAATACCGGCGTGTACTAAAGAAGGCATCGACATAAAGCCAACTTAAAGCAGTGTCGTATCTGCGGGGAGTAAGGTAGCCACAGTGCAGTCCATGAAGAATTGCTTCATGGACTGCACTCCAGTACTTGCTGGATACAGGAAGGACATTATTGCAAAAAAAAAACTTACTCAAAGTTTCTACCAGTAGTTGCTGGATACAGGAAGGACAATCTGAATTTCTTATTAGGGTCCACAATAAAGATGGCGCGTGCAGTGAGAGGCATGCCAGCTGTGTCCAGTTCATCCTTGTCTACCATGCACAGCTTTAAAGCAATTTCCCGGTTCTTGTCTTCAATTATTGGGTACGGAAACTTCTCATCATCATTGCAACCTGGAATTATGTTGATTTGCATATTATTTGTATATGTTCAATATATATGTATATACATAATTTCTTAGTGCAAAACTATGTTGACTTATGCACTGTAATGTATCTCGCATAGATGGCAGATCTTGTGATAGATTGGCTGCTGTGGTGTTATTACATATTGTATGATATTCAATTTTAGCCTCCGTGTCGCAGTTAGATATCACCTGCTTTACAAATAGGTAGTGTGTTCGAATCCCACAGGGAGCAACAACTTTGTGTAGTTGTTCCATACTGGCTAGGACAATGCAGGCCGATCAACTGATTGTAAATTAAGACAATCCATGCGTGGGATGGACATGTCAGTCCTATGCCTGACCTCTACCCGGTTGTGTCAGTTTTCCGTCCCACTGGATTGTGACAGGTAAAGGAAGAGAGAGTGCATTTGTGTCGACCCAAGCACTTGAACACTGTAATATCTCCCACAAAAATGGCTGATCTTCTGAAAGATTGTCCGCTGTGGTTGTATCGGTCAAGAGGACATTATTATTCATAATACATTCTTTATTATGAGCATAGGCACTGGTGACCTAAGACATTAGTAATAAAGTCTTGAACCCAGTAATTTCTCCAAATAATTGTGCTCTGAATACTGGAACACAGCAATATTTACTCACTGCTAACATTGCTGCAGAACATCTGATGCTATGGTGATAAAACTTAGATACATCCTTGTTTATATGTGATTTATAAATTTAAATAAAATCTTATTCAATAGGTACCTGCATAGCTCTTAATATCTTTGCACCATTCCAAATGTGAAGATATAGTGTCACAGGAAAGGCCAATTACTTTAACATTGCGTTTAGTGAACTCTGGCATCAGGTTGATGACACGTGCCAGCTCCGTTGTGCAGACTGGTGTAAAGTCAGAAGGATGGGAGAAAAGTATGCCCCATCTGGAAATATTAATAATGTATATAATGTCTATTATTTCTATTCATACTAAAAGATATTAATCTATTAACTTAATCTATGTTGATTAGCCAATCAGTATGGTTGTTTGTAAACTTCTGCTAAATCTCCTTGGGGCTAATTGATGTTATACAATCAACAAAATAACATAAAAAATAATGAAATTCTAACTATGAGGTTGTTTTGAGGAAGAAAAATTTAAAGAACCTAAATTTAGATATAGGTAATGAGATATTTGTTCGAATTTCGTCAGCAACCATTGATATGTGGTGGTGTTTCGCACACTTGCAAATGAAAGACGAAGTAGAAATCCTTATCAGTTAAAAAATAAAAAAATACTTACGAATCTCCAAGCCAGTCGTGAAAATTTATTTCACCTTCGGTAGTATTTGCAGTGAAATTAGGGAAAGGGTCACCCAATAATAACATTTTCAGGTTATGTAGGTAAACAAAACTAAATAAATATTCACTGCTATTTTCTTTCCACGAAGAAATTAATGTAATGCAGCGAAATATTATATTCGTAAATTCTAAGCTAATGTACTCTGTGATCAAAATTCTAAATTTCGTGAATAAAACGTATATCAGACTTAACAAGAAAAATTATCATCAGTCAGAGAAATTCCTGTCCATTATTTAGTTCTGCTTCTGAATTCAAAACAATGTTTGTTTTTATTTCCCGCCGGCCAGTCCATTATATAGACTTTTTTTTTTTTTTTTTAATATTTATTTTTACGGCTCTGGGTACAAGCCCTTTTAAGCCTTTCAGTTATTTTAATTAAAGTTTAATTTGTATTTCATATTTTTATAAATGTTCTACTGTATTTTTTACGTATTTGTAAATAGATTTGTAAAATTTTGGATCTCGTAATAACTCAGTCAAACAATTTGGCACTTCTTGTAAGTTTTTGGACACTTTGTCTAGTTCTGTCACTAAAATTAGTCTGTTCATATTATAAGTTGGACATTTGAGCACAATATGTTCTAAGTTACACATATCTTCACTACATTTGTCACAATTTGGATGTTCGCGTAGTTTTAGTCTATATAGGTGGGTAGGAATCCGACAATGACCAAACCTCATTCTATTTATAGTGGTGATAAAATTTCTTTCTTCGACATGTTCCATCTTGTGGTACCACGGTTGGGCGGGCGGGGCTCTTTGTATCTCTGCATACCACTTTCCTTTTTCTTTACTGACTTCCGACCAATAGTCATGCCACAACTGTTTTAAATTTTCGGCTAGTATACTGTAAAAGTCAGTGTATGGTATCTTTATAAGGGCTGAATGATCTTCATCATATTGATTACGAGCTGCTTGATCTGCTAATTCATTGCCATATATTCCACGGTGTGAGGGCACCCATTTAAATACAACTTTTTTTCCTAGTCCATTTAGTTCACTAACTAATTTAATGATATCATAAATGATATAATTTAAATTATATTTAAGAGTATGACTATTTACAAGGTTAACAGCACTTTGACAATCACTTTTAATTACAAATTTTTCCCTATTTACAAATTTTACATGTATTAGTGCTTGGTAGATAGCGTAACATTCTGCAGTAAATATACTACACCGACTATCCAATTTGTAGCATTTCGAGACATTATAATGCGGATCATAAAATGCAGAAGTTACTCTATCTCCAGTTTTGGAACCATCCGTGAATAGAGTGTACCGTTCCGTATCATGCGTAAACTCTTCAATACAAGTAGAGCTATTTACAAAATCATCAAATTTTACATTATATACAGGCCAAATACTACTTTTGTACATATTTACAGTAATGTCTTGTAAATGAATAACAATACGCAACATTTCAGGTATTTGCCCAGACTGAAGTCCTTCACCAGTGACGTATGGTCCAAAATTGACAGATGTCATTGGGTGTCTTGGAAGAATTCTGTTTAAAACTGTCAAGTTATTTGAAGTCAACAGTTTCAAACAAAAATTTTCTGCTAATTGTAATCTTCTAAAGGACAACGGCAATATACAAGATTCACATTCCATGCTGTTAATGGGAGTAGAACACATAGCACCGGTTATTATTCTTAAAGCTTTGTTCTGAATTATGTCAAGTTTACGCAGTAGCGACACATTTGCATTCATATATGCTGTCGAACTGTAATCAAAGTGACTGCGTACAATACCTTTATACAGCATGGATAAAGTTTTTGGATCAGACCCCCAATGAACACCTGCCAATGATCTCAGTACATTTATTCCTCTACTGGCATTTCTGATGATATAATTTATGTGATTTGTGAATGTTAACTTCTCGTCTAAGCAAACTCCCAAAAATTTTTTCTCATGTAGCCTTGGAAGAGCCGCACCATTGTATTCAACTGACACAGTACAAGACATTTGTTTTCTAGAAAATATTATGACTCCACTTTTACTAGGGCTAACATTCAACTGCAACTTATGATTATATAAGTTATTTATTTTATTTAAAGCACTATTTAAACGATGTGCAGCAATATCTACATTTTTATTTACACTATATACAACAAGATCATCAGCAAACTGTAAAAAGTTTACATTTTGATCTGATAAATATTTACGCGCGCGCAGTGTGACCAGATTAAAATTGAATAAATTGATCATTATGCTAGCCGCCATGCCAAAATCTGCTAAATTCTGCTAAACATCCGCATCCGTGTATTTGATTATTTTAATTTAGGATTGTGAATAAATGCTTACAAACACTAGCGAAATTTCCATGTAAAATATTCTCCATTACCGACTGGCTTGTATAATAAATTTTATGAATGTTAGTAAATGATTTAAGTACCATATTGTTGTTTTTCATTTCTATAAAATCTATCCATGCATTCATCAGGCGAATGACGTCAACTGCTAGACAAAGGCCTGCCCCAATGACGTCGAAACTTAACGGTCTTTCGCCACTCGGCCACGCATCCACCGGCTTCCTGCCACGCGTGTGGCACCACATCGGTCTATCTTGTGAGGGGCCATCCTACACACCACTTTCCGGCTCGTGGTCGTTATCTAGAAACTTTCTGCCAAAGGCCATCGGTTCTTCCAGCTATGTGCCCCGCCCACTGTCACTACAACTTGAATATTTTCAAAGCTATGGAGGTACTCTACTACAAATACGGCTCTTCTACGAAACTATAAGGTTTCGTTACGTGATAAAATCAGAAATGAACAGACAATGGAGGATGGATGAATATGCTTAGGCAGTAAACAACCAAGTCTCCGTGCTTTAAGTTATCACTGACAGCACACGATTTCCCGAACGCTGCCCTTACCTACTATAAAATATGTTTTATATGATATATTCCTATCTTACGTTTTATTTTATTTTTGTAAATACGTAATCCGTAAGTATTTATCCTAAACTTAGATCCGTCGTGGTCACCCTAATGAAAGAGACAAAAAACATAACTGAAATGATTCAAGCATGAAGATAGATTCAAGGCCAAATTTCTTGTCTTCAAGACATTCTTTGTGTTGCATCCTCCATGTGTATCTAACCTCTGTACTCTATACTCTATGCATTCAAAAGTCATTCATTTCATTCATTCATTCGATCAATGAATGTCTGGCGTCACCGTCAATGACCCAACCCGCTACGTACAGTTTTTCAGTTTTAACATTTTACAACAAGTTGCAATTGAATTATTTGGGATAAATCTGTTACACTGTAATAAGGCGAGTATCCACATTCTAACAATATTCAATTAACGTGTTTTTATATACGCGATAGCGCTATACTTGTGATTGTATTCACTACAAAATGGACGTCAAAAGCTACTATTGTGACGTGATTATGTAAAAAATACATCAATACTGGTAAACGGTTGTACTAGTGCGTTAAATGATCTGATATAAATCGTTTTCAGCTCTTTATTAAATCCACGTAGTTCTTGTTTCGTTTCCATAATGTTGGCAAAAATCCCCAGCTAGACTGCACCATCCGTGCAAAAGCATGTCGATAACTAGCGGCGCATACACACACACCCTACAGCCGTTTTGTCGATGCATCTACAGTTGGCTAAGTGTTTCAACAACTTAGAAAATCACCACGCACTCTTATTTTAATGACCCTAATTACGGTCATTGCCCTCTACTGGGAATGTAGTGCTATATATTTACGCTAATATGTAATGTATGACGGTAATATTAGCTACGCGAGATACTCAAATCATTCAGGTAGGTACAGCTTATCACATTCACCCACATTAGTCAGCTGTAAAATATCATAGTATTAAGTTTTTTTGAGAGGTTTTTAGAGTAGGTATTCATAATTTTCAATTAAGTATGTATATACTTAATGCCATGCTTTGAAAACCATACTTTTTTTTAGGTAATGTACAATATATATTTTTTGTAACCATAGAAATAAACCTGATTGTAGTTTGCCATTAGTTGGGTCTGGAATCAATAGGATATATTATAAACAATGTCACACAATGAAATTATGCAATGATATCATCGTTGTGATTCTTTAGGCCGCTATTGGCTTTAGCGAATGTCTATTATGATGCATATCAACATGTCCGCATAGTAAAATAATTCTAAACTGAACTCTGAAAATATATGTGAAGTTTATAGAAAAATTAAAATACTTTTACATAAGCTTTATATTGAATTAACATCGTGCTGGAAGTTCCAATATATAAATAAGTTGCTATCAATCACTAAATGTGGCAAAAATGAGAAGTTAAAAAGTAATAAAACCTTAAGTTGTTCTTGAAACTCCATAAGAGGCTTTAAATCGATAGTACCATCAAGAATGCTTGCTTTAAAATCAATTTTCCGGTATTAATATTCTTCTTATGCCATTTGTTATTTACAGTGGTTGTGTGTTACAAAGTTATTTTACAGGAAAACATGTTTGTAATAATTTATTACCACATGACATACTTGTTTGGAAATAATGTTCCTGAGGTGTAAAGGTGAAGGAACACTGCATCCAAAAACAACTAAAATTTTGTCATGAAATGTTTACTTAATTACTAATAGCGAATTGTTTATGCTATGCGCTATGGCTTTGTTTTGTTTTATTTATTATAGATACATATATATGTAGGAATATCTTTATCAGTATTTATTCCATAAGTAATAGTTGAATGTAGTAAAGTAATAGTATGAAACAGAACATTGTTAAGATCTTAATGTTTTAAAAAAAATTAAGTTAACCATCTTCTAGATATGATCAATCTTCTTATGATTTATTATTTTCTGAGTATAAATTTCAGCCCAAAACCATGCTTACGAATGATGATGGTAGTTTGCTACTACATGTTTTCACAAAAAAAAAATTTAAAAAAAAAATGTAGGAAATATTATATTATTTTGACACATCACATGTGGCTTTTTACAACTTTTGTACCAGTAGTGCAATTTCTGATAAAGAAGGGTTGTACTAACCCAGCTATGAGGAATTTCTGTGTACATTTCATACCAGTGCCTTTTGTTGAGTGCATTGGAACATTTGAAATTAATGTTGAAATCCATCTCTGATATTAAAAAGTAATGAAAATAAATTATGATTTTACTGCTACCTATTACTGATTAGAAGTCTTTATATCACTTTATACAGTTATTCAACAACTTTCACATGAATACTATTTAAAATGAATCTTTTTCTATCTTTACAGGGTTATCTTTGAAATTGCTATGTTAACAGAGTCATTCTATTCTTGGAAAAGCGAGTAGCCAACATTATTAATTAATTATAGTAAACTTACTGAACATTAAGGAAGATGCAGACAATCAAGTGTGTAGTAGTGGGGGATGGTGCTGTGGGTAAAACATGCCTCCTCATCAGCTACACAACAAACAAATTCCCATCGGAATATGTGCCCACCGTATTCGATAACTATGCTGTCACAGTCATGATCGGTGGAGAACCCTACACCTTGGGTCTCTTTGATACTGCTGGTAAGTTGTGGATGTAATTCTACAAACATACATGATTATAAATTATAATATCCAACTGGATTTTGAAGAATGTGTGCAGGAATTAGATGACCTGATTTCATCATGCCTTTTCTATAAATCAGAAAAGCCAAATGTAGGGACTCCTCATACATCACTCAGTGTGAAGACGCAATGCGACCCTTTTAGCCAAGTACTGGAAAAGCTCTCAAGTACGCTAAAAATGTTGCTGTTGTGTGTTTGAGGAATATTGCATACCTATTTAGTTAATTTTCTTTTTATTTATTTCTGTTAACAAGTAAAGTATCTCATTGACCCTAAGTTGGGTTTGTCCGGTGTTTGTATTCAGGGCTCGAGTGATTATGCTTAATTGAAACTAAATATTTACAGTTTATTTACAATTATGTACACGTAAACTAGGTAAAAAACGTGGTCTTGCAAACAAATCTAGAATATTTATTAAATTATTTTTAGAAGTTTACAATACTGTTACGAGTTTGGTATGAGAATTATTTACCTATTTATTGATACTAATTATTATTTAATGCATTAACTATTGTATGAATTGGTTTTGCTTATAGGTCAGGAAGACTACGATAGACTGCGACCGCTAAGTTATCCACAGACAGATGTTTTCCTTGTATGCTTCAGTGTAGTAAGCCCAAGTTCGTTTGAAAATGTAAAGGAAAAAGTGAGTATTTTGTTATTCATCGAAATGGGAATTTCTATAAACAAGAAGATGGGTAGCAAGCGACTTTATATTGAATTACGTACAACCTATATTGCGATCCCCAAGATGCCTGCTAAAACATGGGGATTATGGCGACCCTCCTTTCTTAGGGGGACTTTTTTGGCTGATGATGAATAAAGGATGATACAATATGTGCTAAAAACCTTTCAGTGGGTGCCAGAAATAACACATCATCAACAGAAGACGCCATTCCTGTTAGTGGGCACTCAGATAGACTTGCGGGATGACCCCGCTACCATGGAGAAATTGGCCAAGATCAAGCAGAAACCAGTCTCATTGGAACAGGGCGAGAAGCTTGCGAAAGAACTTAAAGCTGTCAAATACGTTGAATGCTCTGCTCTCACACAGGTTAGTCTAAGTGACCGGTTAACTATTCTCAGCTTGCTAACGAGGAAGTTTAATAAATCTTTCTACAACTGCTTTGCTTTTCCATTACAAGTCATTTTATATTTACTGCATTAAAATCCATTATATTCTTGTACAATAGATGGTATTACTTGTGCAAGACACCATCCAAGTCAAATAGTCACTTTACACTTTAGTTCCCTGTCATAGTAACATATTTGATGTAGTTTACAAAAGAAAGTTACACATTTTAAAGTACTTTTACAAGGTACCAAAGAAGTGAATACTTATTTTTGTCCTAGATTTTACAATATTCTGCCGCCAAGCAACAGTGTAAGAGTTGCTGTGTATTAATTTACTGGATTCAAGAGATTTGATAGATAACTTGGTGACGACCGCCTGTGCAGTGTAGATGTCGTGCCATCCGTGTCGCTTATAATCATAACGAGATACGTCATTAAGCAGTTTAAACCGAAACTGAGTGGGAGTTATGTATTTATATCTGACATAAGTAAATCTTTAACAAGTTTAATAGCCGGGATTTGGTCTTATGGCTCGTATACACTTTGCCGCCGGCAAGTCTGCCCGGTTAGGCCAACGGGTTGCGCGGGGAGCTGGGCTCAGCTCGCTCCCGGCATTCGAGTGAGTTTTGTGTGGTGCAGTCATTCGTAATTTTAAATTTCGTTTATTTGGGATGACAAAGCTGTGTTGCTTCTAATTGACAAATTTAACGAAAACTACATTTTGTGGAATGCTAAAACTGTAGATGCTTTTGTAACTACATAGCTCAATATTACTGCTAACGTCTCTTTGGCCGGTATGGATTGTCTCCAAACTATATTTTTTGGCAACGTACCGTTCATGCGGTACTATGAAGCGAAACTTCAAAATCATCATAAGTTATTCTTAGCAATCCAAAGAACGCTGTTATGCAAGTGCGGATACCTAACCCATATCATCTTTTTTGTAGTTTTCTATTATGTCCGTATCATTCTGCCGCTTTCTGCGTTGGAAAATTGAACGTATCCAGTCTTCTTCTTTCGAATCTTTTGCTAATTAAAATTAATACCAAGGCAGCGATGGCGATATTGACGGCTTCGATGTCCATCATTTATAACTAGGAACACAGAGTGTACAACCACCAGCGTTCAACACTACGCTGTCAGTACTGAAATGATGATCTGCGGCTTCGTACCAGTTTTTTGCGGCAAGTGCGTTCGGCCTAATAATGCCGCCGGCCTACCCGCGCGGTTAAAACCCGCCGGTATAGTGTGTAGGAGCCATTAAGCTGCCATGTGTTGGTCGCGCGACTGAATATATTTGCTCTCGGGATCACGAACGGTGTATCACCTTTCGGACGATCATCGCTAGCACGAGCCAACTCAAAATACGTGCGGGCTGAGTAAGCTCACGTAACGTCGTTCAAAACGATTTTAATTGAAAATCGGTACGACGCTCGTGACGGCGATAGCACATTGTGTGCTAAATAAAGCGTGGCACTTGGATGCTGACGTCAGCGGCTTCCCTAACTATGTACGTTATCGAGACTGACGTCGGCGATGGATGAAGTCAGGCTATACGTGCCATTAAATTTACCACGCGTCTGTAATATAACAATGGTCGCACAACACGCTGTTAACGGCGGTTTCCTGTCGCAACTCAAGTGTGTTGAACTGAAAAAATAACAGTCGTAGAAACGTAGGATTAATTACGAAGGACAAGATATGACTGAAAAGGGTAGCAAGTGACAAAATTGTCTCTTTCGTTTTTCAGATGCACTATCATTATAAGGTTAGCAATAGGGTGATTATTTTTTACGTTTTGTTGTTTAGGCCTCAAATACATTAATATGGACCGCATAGGGACCGCGGACCGCGAGTTGTCACTGTTGTTATAATTGTTCCGTGCATTATCTAACATCTATTGTTAAAGAATAAAACATTGTTTAGTTGAGTTGTGACTCACGGCAACGGAATCCGAATAGAGTTATCAAGCGCCTCATTAGGAACACACATCGAGTTTGTGTTTATGTGCGAAGTTATGCTTTGTAAGGTTTAAAATTGGTAAATAATAAACTCTTGTAATTATTTACCAATTTTAATTACAAGAGTTTAGCAATTTGCTTGGAAGCAATGCAGTTTGCTAACAGTCTCTTGCTGACATATTTCGAAGCAATATCATAATATTTTTACTCAGTGTGGACATAAATTTATGGGCTATTTTACATCTAAAAATCAGACGTTAGCACAAAATGCTTTAATTATAGTTAATTTTGCTAAAATACTTGTAGTCAACTCATTTAAAATACTTACACTTAAGAACTGGAATAGTTAGCCCGCATTGGTTGTCTCATCTGATTATAGTGTTCAAGGCAAGAGTGAATAGACTTTGAATAGGCTAGTGAGCTTGACCATCATTGACAGCATCGCCGCTATCCATCAGGTGGAACTGCAGTCAAGCACTAGCTTATCTTGCATAAAAAAAAATTAAAAATCAAGTTTAACATTCGAACATGTTTGATTGGATTAGATTTTATTTAAGTAGCTCAGTTCGTGCACAGGTGAAAGTGCCCAATATTTGATTGGTTGTAGGTCTAAATGCTTTCTGTTATTTCTATTCAAACTGTAAACATCTTGTTATTAAAGCTACATTTGTCTGAAATATTTTTTTATACTATATACTATTGTGGTTGTTACATGTGCCAGAAAGGACTGAAGAACGTATTCGACGAGGCAATACTGGCGGCGTTGGAACCGCCGGAGCCCGCCAGGAAAAAGAAATGCGTGCTGTTGTAATGTGCCTAGGTTGAGAGCGGCTTCGCCCCCACCAACGCGCCTCGGCGCCGCACCCGTCGTGCCCTCATAACGCGTACATTTTAGTATTTTACCAATATTATATTATTGATAATGAGCGACTTTGGACGGATAATTAATTTTTATTTATAGCAATTATTAAGTCATTGGTACCTATTACCGTTGCGCGATATAAACTACTAGGGCCACAGTGATGATATTATATTTGTGGTTTATATAAACATTTACTATGTAATGTTTACGGCAAATTGCGTACAGATTACTATAACCGCTGCGCGTCACATTGCGATTTGCATTTTTCTATGTGTATTCTTTCAAGAGACAATATCCGTGGCCTGTGTAATATTTTATATATTTTTTCATATATTATACTGAACATGCTATTGTAGTTTGTATTATATTTAATTTTAATATTACAGCATATTGATCTTTACGAAAATGTAATAGAGGTAGTATTCATTTCACATCATAATGAAATGATTAATTGATGATGATTACGTATTACGTCTTCGAAACTCACAGCATCAATTGTTATAATGTCCAAGTGTCGCAAGATAAAGAATAATGTAGATTATTCGCACGCCACAGATGCTCAATCGCACACCAATAAGTTGTCACTGTGGCCGTGGACTTCCCTGCCCATGACTGCAGACGTCATGTGTGTGTGTCTCGTTAAAATATTTATACTATACTGATATTATACGGTTCACACATACAAATCGAATTATCGGTATAGTTCATCGATATAATATTTAAACTAGATTAGGTGTTGCGGTCCAAAAACTGGCACACAGAAATAGCGCCCTTGTGTCGCTATTTCTTTTCCAGCCACAGGCTGACTGAACTATTTTTGCCTATAGGAGTGTCGCTACTGTCTAAATCAAACTGTCAAACTACACGTCATTGTCATAATAAAACCGTTAGTTCACATTTTCGCCACTAGCACAGATAAGTCCACGACCTCCGACCACATTTTAAATGTCATTTTGTTAGTGAATGTTTATCTAGTTTATATATTATATCGATGGTATAGTTATGTTTAATCTTCCTTTTTAGTCTGTATGGGTAGATTTCTACGCCAACGATAATTGTTTCAAAGACTTAAAACTATAGGTTAGCGCGGGCGAATCCGCGGGCAATTGTATATTCTAATAAAAAGACTTAACATATTAATGTTGGCAAACTCTTAGACGATTGTAATGTTAACGCGATGATTGGATTTTGAAACGCCTATGCGGTGTAAGTTGAAAATGATGAAGTAATTTCAAGCACAATTTTGCGGAGCACAGTGCAAACTTATGTTTTTTTTTTTTTAAATTAAAGTCAGTCTTGCTTGATAACAAATGTTGACTTGATGTATTTTATCTACTAATTGCGACGCCTGTACAGACGGCGGTCCATGTCTTGTTTAATATTATTTTTAAGTGCTCTTATATGACTATTATTTAATATTATTTTACTATTACCACTTATATTCTTAGCTCGAACAATTTAAAAAATATCCTGAACACCAAATTAATATAATTAGGTTAAATTAATACATTTTTAAAATACCGGTAATTTATACTCGCGTGATTTCAAACTATAAAATATTCAGTAACGTTGTGATCTTTATACAGAGTATATTCAATATTTTTAACAATATTAATTAATAAGTCATGCAATGTGAGTTTTACTCTTTATGTTGAAACTTGATTTCATATCTTTGCATTTATTGAAGTTAGATGTTGAAGTAACAGATGTTCGAGAGTGAAGTGTGAAGATAAAACAATTGTATGATTCTACATTTATATTCGAGCAACTGTTAACTACCCTTAATACGTTTGCAGCTTACTCAAGTAAGCTGACCTATTTACAGACATAATTGGCGCATTCAAAAAACGGATTTCATAATTCTAATTTTTTATCTTCAACACGAAAACAAATTAGGAAGAATATAATTATGTATACAAAAGGGTGCAATTCTTTTAACAATAATAAATAACAATAACATGAGTTGACAAGCCAGCCAGATAATGTCATTAAAATTACATTCAAAATATGAATACATTCACGTATGTATGTATACCGTAAAACCGTGCAACTTTGCCCAGAATTCTTGAAATTTTTTGTTCATCTTTAAATATTTTTTTAAATAATATTACTTTCAATTTGTGATTGTGCTATATCATTGAAACATGTAATGTTCTTTGCATAGAATATAAGAAAAAACAATACAATGACATAGTATGTACTAAAAACCTCAATTTAGACAGCGGGCAGAATATTTAGTATTTTTTACAACTTTGCCCATTTTGCAGAAATCTCCGTAACTTCGGTAATTTCTACCTGCGGAACATAAGATTTAGAGATCATTTTAGAAAAATAGTTATTCTATCATAGGACTTTAATACGAAACGTTTAAATGTTCATATTATCTGTCAAATTAGAGTGGGCAAAGTCACAATATTTTTTTTGTACATTTTCTTTGAAATGAAACAAAAAACTAGGGTTGTCACATTCTTATTATTAATCAGTACGGTGTATGCAAGTTTTTCAGTTTGGTATTTTAACAATCATAACATTAGCCATAGTTTAAAGCAAACGCATATACATTTTAAACAAACAATATAATTTTACTATTAATATCAACTCGTTATATGAACATAACTTTTTATACTCATCCAAGTGAAATAAATATTCACGATAAAATTTCGAACACAAACGATATACTTAATACTATAAATTATCATTAACTCTTAGCTTAGCTTACCTAAGTACGTAATAGGAAAAAATCATCAAAAAAGAAGACAACAAAAACAATTAAATAAAAGCTAATTTTACTTTTCCAAGGACTATTAAAAGAAACTAATAAAAAAACAACAATCATCATCGAGGTTCTTATTGAGATTCTCACTATTACTATATAGGAACATTATTTCCCGAAATTATCTAACTGTAGGAAGATTTTGGTTTGTGTTGGTGATTCCATTAAATAAATTAAAACATTTTCTTATTGCAAGTTGTACAGAGGATTAATGGTAATGTCAAACATTATTTGGCCTCGTCTAGAAATATTTGGTGGAGGTAATACTATTTCTACATCATCACGATTCACTTCACATACGTCGTCTACGTTCGGGTATGTGAAAATCACTTTATTATCTTTGGCATTTTTCACCTTTCTAGTAAATTTTACAATAGGAATATTGTTTTTCATGTATAAAATACGACCAACGAAGTGCTTTATGCTTTTTTTTGTCGTAAATTTTACAACAACCCAGTCCCCTACTTTTAAATCTACATCGGTTGTAAAATAGGTGATATCACTAAACCCAAATGGTGCAGTGAAGTTTTCTGGCTCACAGTTTTCCTTGTTGTCTATATCTTGTAAACATTCTGATAGATATTCATCAAATGTGTCATATTCAGAATCATCTGTGTCTGCAATACTCATAATATCCGATTCAGAACTCGTATCACAATAATTTGTCAATTTATTCCGTTTCATATTCTTTTTTTTTCTTCCAGTTGTTACATTTATCAGTTTCCTTTTCTTTTCTTCAAATAACGTATTTTCATTTTGCTCTTTTTTCGTACCAATTTTCATCTGTAAAGCTGATTTTCCGATGACTTTAGTACCTAATTTAATTTTTTTCTTGATGACGTTCATTTCCTTGGGGGTTGCTTTAACATTTGAGGTTATTATAACTTTAGATTTAGATGAACTATTTGGAATTGATATTAAACACCCTGGAATATTATTTTCTTCATGAGCAATAAAAGGCCGATTCTGGCAGTCACTTTTAATTTTTTTATTCAATAAACATATGTCGGGTAGTTGTTCGTTACTGTTGTGCGCTAGAGAACCTAAATGCATGTTGATAATTTTTATACTAAGTTCATCCAGTCTGGCTGGGTTATAGATCACCTCTGCTGGTTTTCGAATGATTACAGATGAGGTTGACGGCATATTGTATTTAACCGATTTATCCCTTCCTATTACCCTTACTTCACCTGTAATTTCATCTAAGTTTATATAATTTTCTGTGTCATATGACGCTATAATCTCTTCTGTATCCTTTTTTTGGTTAGTGTTTGTTTCCTTCTTAGTATTTTTTCTTACAGATGGCTGTTTTTGACTATTAATTGTAGAGATATCTTCAGCACATACTGACTTTCCTGGTTCTGTTCGTAATTTTTTATTCCTCTTCACTTGTATTGGCTTTGCAGCCCTTGATTCCTTTAGATAGTGTAATAATGTTGTATCGATTCCATATTCAGAATCATCAAAATATTCAGGAATTCTTTTAAAAACATTTCGTGGATTTACTGGCCATATTCCTGTAGCTCTGAATCCACTTATTATATTATTACTTTCTTTCAGTTGCATATTTTCTAACAACTGAGCCAAAAGTTTTGGAAAGTGTTTTTTGTTTAATGTGTTTTGTCCTGGATTTTTCAATTTGTAATCCAACAGGATCTTTTTCCACTCTCTTTTAAGTGGGCCAAAGTACGCTACATCCAGCGGTTGTGTTAGGTGAGTGGAATTTGGTGGTAAAAATACCAACCTTATATTGTGATTTTGACACAACTCTACAACTTCAATATTTATGTGGGAAGACAAATTATCTCCAATGACTACTTTTGGACCAGGAATTTGTTTCGCCCATTCAACCACAATAGTTTTGAAATAATCTTCGAACGAAGCCGTATCAAACCAACCGGATTTGGAACAATTATATCTAGTTTCAGCTGGGCCTCCTTCAATCCACTCGGAATATAAATTCGAGGCTTTATAAACCACATATGTTGGTAGACATGTCCCAGCTGCGCTTGCAGTGAACATGATGGAAATGCAACTCTTTGTGCTATTTAGAATCCTTTCAGGATGTTTAACGCCCCTTCTAAAAACACATTTTGAAGTGCCTGGATTGTCGGACAAGTTAGTCTCGTCGTAGTTTAGAATGTTCATCGGTGGTACACCATTTATCGTTTCACTCAAATTACCATAAAATTGCTCCATTTCATCTAGTCCTTTCTCAGCTCGTACTTTTTTAATGTTTTGAGTCGTTCTGATGGTCAATTTTGAACGATGTCTATTTAAAAATCCTTCTAACCACGTATCACTGGGTATTTTGCCATCGAATAAATCAGTGCGTGAATTTTTTTCTACATATTTATAAACTAATATTTTCACATCCATTTTTGTCATGGGGCTGCCGTAATCTGCTGAAGCTAACAACACATTTGCTAGCTTATCTTCTTCTTCGTCGGTGAGTTTCTTTTGTCCTCCAACTGGTTTCAAGTGAATTTTTTTAACTTTATTCAATATCGTCCGTCGAGGGATCCCGAAACTCTTTTCTGCCTCCCGACTTGACATTCTGTTACTTCCTACCATGTCAACCGCTAGATCTAACATTTCATCTGAATAGTCTCTGTATGCTCTAGATCCTAATATTCTTCTTTTTTTGCTTGTGTTTTTAGGCTTAGAATGATTCATCCTGGAATAAATAAGAAAAAAAAAATGACTTCAGCAAATAAATAGCATAATAGTACTTATTTAAGATGTTTCTCAGATCTCACTTATATAACACTAAACCGAAAGTTTAACCAAAATCTGTATAAAAAAATACAAAGTTATCTAGAAACAGACAAAATTTCTTAAAACGAAAGTAACTTTTTGCTTATTCTTAGTCACTGTGATTGATTTGCAAATACATTCAATTTACTTTTAAAACAAATTTACATTTTGATAAATGTACTTATTAATTAGATAATGTCATCCTGTGTATACTCTCTCATTCTATGAGTATAACGTGGGTAGTTCTTAAATCTAGTTTAACATCAAGTTGACAACCCTAACTGTAATATTTTGCTGGGCAAAGTCGTAACAACTGCTTTACAAAAACTGATTTGACATTGCCCACCATATTTTTTTTCGAATTTAAGAGAGATTTTGCGTTGGATATTTGATCATTCTTGTTTATTTATTACAAACTAACAGTGGTAAAAAACTTACTTACCTGCTGTAATTAGAAATGAAGTTTTATAAAAAGTTTTTTACACGAGATTTGGCCCGCAAATTACACCACCAACTTCCACACAGTTCAACAGCAGACTGAAGTGACATTAGGAGAAATCAGTTACATAGTGTTGCCAGAGACACATAAAATTTTCTTCCATGGATTTAAAAATAAACGCAACTAAAAAAAATGACTGTTTATTTAAATATTTGTGAAACGTACCTTGCTGGGCAAAGTCAGATTGTTTGGGCAATCTTGTAAGGTTTTACGGTATGCTATTGAATACTTTTTATGCATTACGTCCTTTTGTATAATTATGGAATTTTTAACAGCGCAGTTATATTTTATGTGTCAGTAAGTAGTTATAGGTGTATATGAAATAAATATATAATATGAGATTGAGTTATTCTGTTTTATTGTTTTTGAGATAGAAATGCTTGTGAGCACCCCTACATCAAAGTCTGGAATAGGGATAAAACTGGATAATAGATTTTAATGTTGGATCAAATAATCGAGAAACCATAGAGCACATAATTTTGAAATAAAAAGTTATATCATGAAACCAAGTAGGTAGGTAACCAAGACCGACTAGCGGTAAGCGCTACGATTGACCACGCCTGACTCCAATTCTTGGGAATTCGGCGAGTTGTGATGAAAGATTGCCAGGCCTACTCATAGGCCTGCGGCCCTACCACCACCTCTATTAGCAGTATTATTATCATTTTGACATGAGGTAGACACGTCAATATACATAGTTTATAGCTTTGTCACTTTCTATCGAGAAGTCTCTCTTCTCTCTCTCTCCTTAGCACTTATTAATCCCATCTGATAGTGGGGTCTACTCTTCCCGTCTTTGCTTTCCACTTTGCTCTATCCGACGTGTCATTTTCAGAAACATTACGTGTCCATCTCAGCCTACTTTCCTGAAGCTTATCAGCGGTATCGCGTACTCCAAGAGTACTACTAGACTCTATCGAGAAGTAAAAAATAATATTGCTCTTAGAGGTGATGGTACAGGCCACAGATATAGATTTACACAGTTAACGCAAATATCACGATTTGTATTGAAATCAAGCGTGCTGATTTTTGTACCAAGTTTTTAACACCTTCTGTGACGTCACGGCCGAATTTAGTGACGGAAGAGCCAACCAACTCAAAGAGACTGATGCTGCCGTAGTTCTGCTGATTTTCTTTAGTTTTTACGGCCGACCGGCTGCAAGGCTGCAACAAGAGACGCGCGGATGTGCGGATTGTAAGTTAGCGGCGATCAACCCCGACGTTTCGTCGGGGTTTGGACACGCGAAGTACATGCATTTGCGTTATCTATGTAAATATATATCTGTGGTACAGGCTCTAATCTACGTGAGTCAAGTTAAGCTCTCAACGGCCGGTGATTTACTTTGTGGTGAGTCCGATCTACACCATGTTTAACACGAGTATATCGATGCGCGAACCGCTTAAGCGCGATCACGAGTCGACCGCCGACGGATTAAGGGCTCCCACACATAACTGCGAATTCGCATCACATCGCAAATATCTACGAGAAACAAATGAATTTTTCGATGTGTGGGAGCCCAAAAACGTAGTTTTTATGTCTACAAGCTGTCCCGCGTAGGTAATTTTCTAACTGTCTTATTGTTTCCGTAAGAACTTTCTTACAAGAGAAATCTATCAGAAAACTTAAAAAAAAGATAGATGAAACCGTAAAGTCGTTCTCAAGTTATGGCGTGACCAAAGGAAATAGGGATTAATTTTTGAATACTTACTAGCTGTCTCACGCAGCTCCGTTCGCGTACCTAATTGTCTAATTAACCTAACCTTACAATAACAATCACAAAAAAAAAGAATCATCCAATTTGGTGCAGTCGTTCAGAAGTTACGCGCGTAAATACATTTCAGCGATTCATTTTCATTTATATACTTACTAGAAGAAAGATTTTTAATGTATGTATGATATATAGATCTAAGTCAAGATAAGCTGAGCTGTTGGCCATTTGGCATGTCCCGTGGAAGTATTATGTTACATTTTAAGTTTATTTTACCTATTGCTTGTTCTTTTTTGTATTTCCATGGTGTATACCAATAAATGATTTTTCTTCTTCTTCTTCTTCTTTATTATGTATAGGCCCCACTTACACAAAAATCATTTTTTACAAACTACCACCGGATCCTAACGAGGCCGCTACTGAGATAGATGGATAAGGCCCACCTTGCACTTGCCGAGGTTTGGTAGCAATTTGTTTGCGCCATTAGGTACATATAAATAGACCATAAGCTTTGGCACTGCCTAGTGTTAAGCATTACCTACCTCAATTTATGCCACAGCCTGAGCGTTCATGCCATCAAGCATAAGAGTAACTTGTTCAAGCCACATTGAGCTTCGGTCAAAGTCCTTGTCTTTGAACACTGACCTCTAGATACTATATTAGGCTCAAGGAACTTAAAAATGTCATGATTGTATAGGCTTGGATGGAATTAAACCTGGTACCTTGGACGAAGTCCGTTTGCTTGGCGCTTGGCGCCACTGGATTTTATAAAAGAAAACCTGTTGTCATAGCCTGCCAGTGTTGAAACAATTGTCATCGAAAGCTCATAGATTTTGAAGTAAATCACGATTCTTTCTTGTTCCAGGATTGATATTATTTTGACAATTTTGACGTAATGATTTTTTAGTGCTTTTAATATTATAACACCCTTTTTATATTTTAATTAATTAATCAGTCGTTCAGTTTTATTTAAAATTGGCACGGAGCTTTATGCCTGGTATGCTATGAAAATTTCAAGTAAATATGGGTGACGTTTTAAAGTTATCTAGAGGTAAGTTATGCATTTGTACCCACCACCATGGGCTGCCACATTTTTTCTATGGAAAATTATAATTAGTTATGATGCTAATCGTTACTTTATTTGATACTATTGCACATTCCAAAGCTACCTAGTGATGTGCCTATAAATGGGGAGTTTTATAAATAGCAACAGCAATAGCTGTTTCGATATGCGGGTGTCATCGATATAATATATCAATGGCGTGTGTAGACGCGTCCTTGTCGAATAATACTCGAATATTACTCTCAGGTATTAAACGCACGAAAATATAATAAATCCGCAATAAAACCATGCTATTGATAAATATTATTTATTCCACGGAATGAGTCTCAAACATGTTTAAAGCCTGGGCACTTCGAACTTTGACGTTTTTTAGGGTTCCATACCTAAAAGGTAAAAAGGAACCCTTATGGTCTGACCTGTCTGTCTGTCACACCTATATATTTCAGGAACCACTGATGCTATCGATTTGAACCTTGGAATAATTTGAGATCTTACTTACCCAACCTCATCGCAAATTAATAAAAAATATTTATTTATTTTTCAATGGGTGTCGAAATGGGGCGTCGAAATTTCTAAGTGAGACTACTATATCGTGGGGTATCATATAAAAGGGCTTCATTTGCACATTTTAAAACAGATTCTTATTTTGGTTTATGTCACGTAGTGGCTAACAGCAAAATAACCTTAATACATCCAAATATGGTATGGAAACCACGGTGCGCGAGTCCGACTCGCACTTGACCGGTTTTATTAACTTGTGCTCTATTTTGTTACGTAATCTAAGCAAATTTAACTATAAAGTAGCATTCTAATAAATAATAAGATGCAGTGTCTATATACCTAACCAAAAATATGATATTGCAGATAAGCGTCACAGGAGTTCCAGCAGTCTGGCTGGAGCCTTGTTAGAAGGCACACGTTCCGAACGTAAACTGGAGCTAAATGGTAGCGTATTATTTATACAAATTATCTTTCCAGAGATACAAGGTGGCCCGTAATGAAAAAAATGTTATTATTTTTCCATGCGCCGTAAATATTTCATCATCATCATCATCAGCAGCCGAAAAACGTCCACTACTGAATAAAGACCTCCCCCTTAGATGGGAGGGGTTGCCATAATCCCCACGCTTGGCGGCTTGGGGATCGCAGTATAGGTGGTAATAGGTAATCCAAAAGAAAGACGCTGCTGCTCGTCTTCTTGTTTTTTCTTAGTCGCCCAGTGGCGGTCCGAGAGGGGGGGTCGTAGGGGTCATGACCCCCCCCCCCCCAAATCCCAAAATCTTACACGTCATATCGACAAATTTAACTTCCTTTTTTGAAACGCCGAAACAAATCAAAATATAGGATAACAAAATAATTTTTAATTACAAGGATGAGAGCAACCATGTTAGAAGAGCGGCTGAAAGGTTTAGCTACTCTAAATATTTTTCTAGCAACCTCTTTGTTCTCTTTGTCTTTTTGTTGGCGAATAGCACCCTCCCGTCTCTTGCTGTTGGGTGTCCACAAGAGGCGACTAAGGGAAAACAAGAAGAGGGGCAGCAGCGTCCTCTGTTTGTTAAGGTACAGGTCAACCTGTACTGAGAGATTATTGCAACCTCTCCCTTCTATGGGGGAAGCCTTTGTTAAGCAGTAAAGGCTTTTCGGCTGTTGTTGTTGTTGTTGAACCTCTTTGTCTAAGTTGGATTAACTTAACTGGATAGTCTGTCCTAGGTAAACAAAGTGGTTAACAAATTCAAGTGTGTCGTTCCCAACGACTATCTGAACGGCTACATGGACATTAATTGGCCATGATCTTCGTCTTGTCCGTGTTCATTTGAAGACCAACCTGTTGGAAAACGTCCTTAAACGCTAGACATAATGGCCGATTATACTCCTCGGTTCTCTGTATAAACTGGCGAAGCGTATGAATGCAGTCTAAAGTTGGAAGTCATCAAACCTGCGTTCAAGTCACGACGTTTCATAATTTTTTTTTTTTTTTCTTAATGCTGCTCCCACGAGGTAGCACCATAAAAGTTACAATCTAGCCTAAGGCTAATCAGTACTATTATTTTGACCTAAACGAATAAGTTACTTCGATTAAGAATGTGTCCAATGGCACTTTTCTTATTGTCTCTATTAAGGTGAAGACACTTTGTTATTGTGTTCTACACTGCATTACACTGCACTAATTTAACACTTAACTAACTCAAAAGGTTTAGTCCTTTTCAGTCTTCTCATTATGTCCGTGTTGTCGAGGAGCTGGATAGCCTCGACATTCACATGGTGATGAAGCCGACGTTCATGCGCTTCAGCGTAGTCCTTGATTACTTTAGCCACGAAGTCCACTCTGAGGTCCCGATGGAGGTCGCTTGTTCTAATGTACCAGGGCGCGTTAACAATTCCTCTAAGTACTTTATTTTGAAAGCGTTGTATTATTTGTATATTGCTCTGTTTGGTACAACCCCACAGCTGTATACCATAAGTCCAGACTGGCATTAGGACTTGTCTGTACAATAGTATTTTATTTTGCACTGACAGAGCGGAATGTTTACCGAGGAGCCAATGCATTTTCTTATAGAGAAGGCCTAGCTCTTCGCGTTTCTTTTTGACGTGAGCCTTCCAGCGAAGCCTTGCGTCAAGTGTCATGCCCAGGTATTTGGCGGTATTCTCATAGGGTATAACATGATCGTTTATGTATACCGGATGGTAGACTGACTTTTTGTTAGTGAAATCAATATGAACAGACTTTGATTCATTGAGTTTTATTCGCCACTTTCTTGTCCAGTTATATATGGTATTCACGGCAGTTTGTACATTTTCCACTGCCTCCGCGTGTGTGACTCCTGTAGCCATAATGGCCGTGTCATCAGCAAATGTTGCAATGGTGTTGTTGTTTAGCTTTGGGATATCACAGGTGTATAATAAGTACAGGACCGGACCTAGAACACTTCCTTGTGGTACTCCAGCTTTGATGTGTTAAGATCAGAATAAGAGTCTTCCTGTCTTACTCTGAACATTCTTTCTGTTATGTAAGACTCCAAGATATCGGAAAATTGCTTTGGTAACATTTTTCTTAATTTATATATGAGACCCTCATGCCACACCTTATCGAATGCTTGAGCTACATCCAGGAAGACTGTAGAGCAAACTTTCTTTTCTTCTAATGATTTTTCAATAATGTTGGTAATTCTATGGACCTGGTCTATAGTAGAGTGCTTTGCCCTGAAGCCAAACTGATAGTCAGGGATAAGGTTTCTTTCTTCTGTTATTGGTTTTAAACGTCTCAATAAGAGCTTTTCAAATAACTTTGACATTATTGGCAACAACGAAATTGGTCTGTATGAAGTTGCTTCGTATGGTGGTTTACCAGGTTTTGGTATCATTATGACTTCAGCCACTTTCCACATGTCAGGTACGTATTTTAATCTAAGCGAAGCATTTATAAGTGTGGTGAGTTTCACTATTGCTTTACGGGGTAGATTACCCAGGACTTCTCCGGTAATGAGGTCATAACCCGGGGATTTTTTCTTATTTAGACGTTGAATTTCCTTTTGAACCTCTTTTGGTGTGGTGGTGAGCGTCATATTGGTTTCATCTTGTATTCTTACATCCAGAGTGATCTCCTCATTTTCAGGTTTATTTGGTTGAAATATTTCTTCCAAATGATTGGCAAATCTAATTGCTTTCTGTTCATTATTTATAGCCCAGTGCCCATTCTTCTCCTTAATTGGCGGAATTTGCGTAATGGGTTTTTTTAAACATTTAGTGGCTTTCCACAGGGAATAATCAGTGGTCCGATCACTCGTTAGCTGGGACAGGTAAGTATGCATGGATTCATCACGAAATTTCCTTATTTCTCCAGTCAATAGTTTTGTAAGTTTGTTTAAAACAGTTTTGTCGGGTGGGTATCTACTTCTGTGCCACCTCTGCCTCTGCCTTCTCTTTTCAACTATAAGGTTTCGGATTTCATTCGGGTAATTTGGGATGCTAGATTTCTTTACTAGGACAGGTGTATTTTTCCAAGCACATTGTTGGATATTTATTACAAAATTCCTTAATTCTAATTCCAATTGTTGTGGTGTTTTTAAAGGCACTTTTAGGATAATTACGGACTCCAAATCGTGCTGGAAACTTATCCAGTCGGTATTTTTATTGACTAGAGTTGCTTGGTTTTCTTTATATATTATATCCTCATTAATAGTTAGTATAATTGGTGAATGGTCCGAATTCATATCGTAACCCTCTTCAATTGAAATATAGTTTAACGAGATGTTTTTATAGATGAAAAAATCGATCAAGTCAGGAATTTTGTGTGAATCCGTAGGCCAGTAGGTTGGCTTGCCCGTTGATATGGTGTCACATTTCATTTTTCTAATTGCGTATAACAGTTCTTTACCTTTAGTTGTAGTCAGTCTAGATCCCCAATGGATATTCTTCGCATTAAAATCTCCTCCAAGAACGAATCTCGAACGAATGCGGCGTATTCCCTCATGAATGTTTTGTATTTTTCGGCAAAATACTGTTGTTTTTCGAACCTACGTTCTAAATTTTTCAATTGGGCAATCGCCATAGGCTTAGAAGAACCTAGTTTGTGTTTTAAATCTTCCTTCAACGGAATACGCACTTCGTAGCGCCCATCCTCGTTACGTTTTGTTGTACTGTTGTAAAAATTAATACAGTCCTGGTCTTCGGAAGACAGGTCCGATGGTTCATGAATTTCCTCTACTTCCCAAAACTGTTGTATTTCCTCTATGTTGTTGAGAATTACGTTGCACTGATAATGTGTTTGTGCGTTACCACAGAGCAACCATCCCAATTGAGTCTGTTGCGCCATTGGCTGCTGAGCGTTTTCTCCTTTAATCAAACCCCCTAGAACTATGTTAGCGTAAATATCCACCCCCAAAATAATTTCCACGTGACGGCTTTTGAAATATTCTGGGTCCGATAGATTGATGTTTTCTATGTGTGACCATGTTGGTTTGGCGAATGTTTTGTTAGGTAAATTTTTCGTAAGATCGCTCATAATAAAGACGTCCGTCTCGAACTTGAAGTCGTTATACATCGAGCAACATTCGATTGTTATCATCCCCTTACAACTGTTTTCTTTTTGTCCGACGCCAAAAATAACTCCTTTGCAGCGTCGTTTCTTAATAGCCAATAATTGGGCAGCCCTTTCTGTTATTAAAGATATTTGCGAGCCTTGGTCAATTAACGCTCGCATGTTATAGTACGAGCCATCAGCTGCCTTTACCTTTATTAGGGCAGTTGCTAGCAATATCTCCGAATTTTCTTCTTGAGAAGCATGCGATGTGCCCGCCACGTGTTCGTTATATTTTCCCTGTTGTTTCGCAATATTATTGCCGCTTGACAACGAAGCTGATGACGAATTTGTCGGTTTTACAAAAGCCTCATGTAATATCGTGTTATGTGGAGCTAAGCATTTCCGACATGTAAGTGTAGAAGTGCATGAATTTCCATTATGGCTAAATAAACAATTAGTGCAGAGTTTCAATTTGTTCGCTGTTTTTAGCCTTTGGTCGCAATTCATTACTAAATAATTCTTGCAATTATAAATGCCATGCTGGTTATTGCAAAGTGGACACCTGATATTTGACGCATGCATGGATTTCGCAAGAATTTTATATTTGTTAGTGGCATTGTTATAATTATTAGGTTTGTTGAATAAATGATAATTAGGTTTTCTTGATATGTTTGGCGATGATTGTTGGTAAATTGTTTGAGACGTAGATCTCTGTTGTCCATTATCTTGTTTTCGGCGAGCTGTTTCTAATGTTGTGAATCTAGTCTCTAAAAAGTCTAAAAAGTCCTGTAGAATAGGCAATTCCTTTGAGTTTTTTAACGATTCGATGTAATCCGCGTATGTTTCTTGATCTAATTTTTGACCTAAAATATGCACGATCATTGGGTCCCATGATGTTATGTCGACGCCTAAGTTTTTGATGGCATTCAGACATTCTAGCGTCGTATCATGCATCCTTTTAATAACATGCAGCGATTGATGCTGCATATTTGGTAGGCCTAATAAGATATTCATGTGAGACGAAAATATAAGTTTTTTGTTGTCGTAACGATGGGTAAGAATATCCCAACAAGTCAAATAATTGTCGCTACTGATGTGTAAGTGTTGTATGAGCTTTTCAGCATCGCCTCTGATTTTGCTCTTGAGATGTTGCATTTTCTGGCTGTTTGACAATGACGGATTGTTGTGTATGACTTCCAGAAATAAGTCCTTAAATGACACCCACTGATTGTAATCTCCAGTGAATATAGGGATGTCTAGTTGAGGTGTTGATTTTTCTCTGTGCGCCACAGACCACATTTTGGTGTTTATTTGTTTTTTCAAATCCGTAAACCTTTGTTCATACCTATCGAACGTACTGTTATAGGTCTCATTTTCCCCATCCAGTTCGCTCTCGATCTCCCAATGTAGACTGTCAATTGTCGACCATCTAGCCTGTAGAGTCTTCAATACATCCTCGAATTCCCATTTCTCGGTGATTGAGTCTACTTGTATGTTTGCTGTTCGCACAAAGGCTTTAAAGTTCGCGTACTGGCGTTTTAGCATATCATCGAGTCTACTATTTGTCCCTTGGTTAGACCTCTGGACAGGACCTCCACTTGGTTGTTCTGGGTCACCGGAACCTGCTTCCTCAAATGTTTCCGACGGCGTTCCTTCACGGGCTCTAGAATGTTCACCTGTTGCAGTACCTGCAGTTTTCGCTACCAGCAGTTGCTGGTATTGTTGATTAATTAAAGACTTCGTTGCCTCATATAGTTTCCTTGTTTTCTCGTACTCCCTTTCAATGAAGTAAGGATGAGCTCTGCTTATTTCTCTCTCTATACGACCGTGATTAACCTGGTACTCCTTCCAATACTCCTCGAGAGTATTTAGCCGCCTCTTAAAGTAATCCGCTGTTTTTCTATCCGCACTATCCTTTTTAATGTTCACGCTCTGTTTTACGATGCTGTCGTAGATCAATGTTTGGTTTTCAATAAGATCCGACATCGTAGAGAAATGTTATAATAGATTGTTAAAAAAATGGGTAAATATTACTTGTTATTCCCGTTGTTTGTTGGTAGGTACTTAGCCTCTGCTGCTGCTACTCCGATGTTGTTTCACTGCAATCCTTACACTGCACACGCACTAATCAATTGTTATACTAGTTCAAATCTCACCCGACGGAACTATGAACAAACTCACTACGCGCCGCGAGAGATCCTTGCGAAGGACCAAGATGAACGGTACGATGCGAGGTTGCAGTGGTTGTTAAATGATAAATGTTATGTTATTAAAATGTTATTTATTCTTCGATAACTACTACATAAATGTTCTAGTAAAATTAATAAAATGTTGATGGAATGTTAAGATGTGTTATGTATGTTAATGTTTGAATGTACCCGAATGCCGCGGTATCCGAACGTACACTGAAGCATTATAAATGCCTTCAAAATAATGTTAATGGTGCGGCCAATGTGACACGCATAAATGCTGACTAAAGTGTTCGCGAATACACCGAACAGAATCTATTACCAAGTCGTTTTAAGAGATTTTCATAATGTGTAGATTTTATTGAGTACCGTGGGGGACAATATATAGCCGATATGGTAACCGGATACCGTTTTGTTTTGACACATACGGCCACAGCTTGAATTTCACGATCTTCATGCTTGTATATCTCATAATGATAGATACCTTCCTTTATTATAACGGCACTGCCTCCTCTAGCTTTATTGTCCGGGTGCAATGCGTGGTATATTTGTAGCGGTTACGGGCGATGTAGCAGAGTGTGGAAGCAGGTAGAGTGAGCGTAATTAGGGAATAAAATAATAATTGTTGGAAAATATTATAATAGATAATTAACAGACATTACAAGGAAGCCTACATAATGTGACAAAGTCAAAAAGAACATTCGAAAATATAAACCATTACAAAACACACAGCCAGCTTCAATTTACTAAATAGGTTCATTATTCAACACGCCCCTTTAAATTGAAGCTACTGGAACACACAATGTATCAATTATAAGCCCTAATGCCTAAGGCACTGACACACTGTACGTGCTTGACCAAAGGTAATGGTTTAGTCAATATATCAGCGACCATATCGTTAGTGGGTACATGCTGCACTCTATATTCCTTGTCTTGACGATCGCCCAAAACGCCCCTTATAAAAATGCTTATACAAACATGAACTAGGGATCCCGTGCAAAGTATCGCACCTAGATTACCAGCATATATGGTCACTTTGCTGTACCTTCCTTGACACACCTATTTCTCTGTGTACACATAGTTCTCGACGTCCATCGTACAGTTATACCGTGTACCGTTTCCAAGCACACCTACAATAAAAGTATATCTAAAATATGTAACGTCTATTAAAACATTTCTAAATACGCATTAGAAACCCTTATACACCATGTTTACCTTATTTGTTTTCGAGTTTTACACGAACAAATTAAAACGATAAACATATTTTCAAAATATCACAATATTTTTCCATACAACCATGACATTGTCATTGTCAAGTCGCATAAAGTCTATGCCTAAAATAAAATAATTTACACATTGCCTGCCCGTAATCACATTAACTAAACTCCTTGGATATTTTTAAACTACGATATCCGATCTTTAATCTTGCCCTTTTTCTTCGAAGTTTTATTATCCTGTAGCCTTTTGGTCAAAGCATAATCACAACCAATAATACTGCTATATTCTGGTCTCTTCTCAACTTCCCTCGTCCCATTCTGTATCAGACTTCTTATCTCTGACAATATTGCGTACGCCTTCTGGGCTCTTTCTTCGCTATTTAATAAAATCTCGGTCATTCCAACGAAATCAGTACAATCTATAAAAGAATCTTCGGAATTATCAGAATCGACAACGCAATTCTCCTTTGGTTCCAATTCCACCATTTTATACATTTTCTTCGGACGGCCGACATTTCCGGTACGTAATAAACCGGACTACCTGGGGCTTGTTTAGATGATGTGGGCACCTGTCTAAATTCAACACTAGTAACCCGTGACTTATCCATGGGATTGACTGTGTCTTCATTTTCTCTGCAATTTTCTTCTTGCATCTCTTTACTTCTCTTTAAGACCTCATTGCGTCTGCAATCTTTCGATGCATTTTCTTGGAGACTTCGTCTACCACCTGATTCACCATGTTCCTTTTGTTTCAGAAAAATAACTTCTATGAACTCTTTATCGTTCATATCACTGCTCTTGCCCAACGAGCTATTCTATAGTTTTTCTTGCATGGAGACACCTAAGTCTGATTCCACCTTTTCATGAAACTTTACATGTCTCGCAACAAAAGATTTTCTTTTCTCCGGTATCCATACTCTATATCCCTTATTAATTTTCGGATAACCTATGAAAATACCTGACATAGCTCTAGCAGTAAATCTTTCCTTTGTCAGATCTCTGTCAAGAACATCTACTCTGGCTCCGAATCTTCTCAGATGGTCAATACTTACTGGTTTTTCAAACCACTTTTCGTATGGAATATCACCTCCCACTTCACTATTTGGACAGCGGTTCCTGATATAGCATGCTGTATCCACTGCTTCTGCCCAAAAACTTTTGGAAAGATCAGAATGAAATATCATGCACCTGGCCATCTCCACCAGCGTTCTATTCATTCTCTCTGCTACTCCATTCCGGGGTGTATAAGGAACAGTCAGTCTTCTCGAAATTCCCTCTTGTCGCAGAAATTCATCGAATTCTCTGTTGCAATATTCACCACCATTGTCGCTTTGAAAATATTTAATTTTAAAACCTGTCAGTTTCTCGACATTACTTTTGTATAACTTAAATGCATCCAAAGCTTTATTTTTCGATGACAGAAAATATACTTCGCACCATCGTGTATAATCATCTATAAAAGTTATAAAATATTTAGAACCTTCTCTAGATTCACACTTCATGGGGCCTACTATATCGGAGTAAATTATCTTTAACTTTTCATCACAGGGTTCAGTGCAATCTACAAATGGAAGCATGGTCATCTTATCTTTAGCACAAATATTACAATCGCGTAACTGTCGTACCTCATTTACATCTGTATTCGCACCTAACTTGTTTAGAAGTTTAACTACATCTTTTCCGTTTAGATGCCCTAACCGCTCATGCCAAGAACGCAAGTCAGTAGTTGACTCCATGGCATATGCAGATTCAGATTCACGCATACAATATAAATTTCCTTTGCGGTAAGCTGTCAACTTAACTTCCCCTTTTTTACCTATAATATGGGCAGTATCCCGGGTAGAGGTGACATTATGACCGCCATCGGTAATTTTAGCTGCCGAAATAAGGTTCGTGTCTAATTCCGGTACGAGTAACGCATTACCGAATTTTGAGTGATCATTATATGCTGATAATCTGACGGTACCCTTACCTGTTACGTTTGTACTCACATTTGTGGCTAAATTTAGTTCATCATTCGTCTCAGTTAAAGTGTCGCCGAACTTACTCGCGTCATTACATAGATGCGACGTGCACCCACTGTCGATAACCCAACCGTCTTTCCGTATGTTTGAAATCTTACACGCATTGGTCTCAGCGCCTGAAACATTAAGACTTATTAGAGTTTCATCAGCTTCAGCACAATTGCCCTTGTGCTTTCGTTTTTCCGGACACTGTGATGCCTTATGTCCTACTTGATGGCACTTAAAACATTTAAATTTGAACTTCTCGCCCCCAGTTCTGCTAGAACTTGGTCGATTTATACCGCTTCCAGTGGATTTCTTGCTCTTTCCCTGTCTATATACATTCCGATTGGAATACATTACTCCTTCTATAATTCCTTCTCGTACATCGCCATGCCCACGTGACTCGTACTCTTCTAAAATTTTAATCTTTAGACTATCTGGTTTAGGCAACTCGTCTCTCGATTCAATAGCACAGCGAAAATTTTCGAAGCTTGCAGGTAAACTATATAGGAGCATAATCGACAAAAGGTCATCATGGATGCTAACATCCATATCTGCTAATTTATCAACTGCATCAAAAAATGAATTTATATGCTCACGTATATCCTCCACTTCTTTCATTTTGTGCAGCATGAGTCTCTTTAATAACGTCGCCTTTTTCGCGGGACCTTTTGAAGCATAAATAGACTCTAATTTCAACCATACCTCTCGTGACGTTGTGCATCCTCTGACATGCCGCAACTCACTCCCACTGATTGACAGTATCAGATCAGCCTTGGCCTTTTCGTCTTCTGCTTCCCATTTCTCTGCCTCTGTTGGCTCCGCAGGCTGCTGTGTTTTTCCGCTTACGTAGCGCCAAACACCGTTCCTTACCAACAATGCCTGCATTTGCATTTTCCAACTATCGTAGTTGTCCTTACCCAGCGGCTCGAAATTCATCATAGCTGAACCCATCGTCGCTTTTTCGTAAATAACTACCTCTCAGTAAAATCACCTGAAACAACTTTTATCTCCTTTCTATTACGCTGACTCTGCTACTGGGCCCATAACCAATGTAGCGGTTACGGGCGATGTAGCAGAGTGTGGAAGCAGGTAGAGTGAGCGTAATTAGGGAATAAAATAATAATTGTTGGAAAATATTATAATAGATAATTAACAGACATTACAAGGAAGCCTACATAATGTGACAAAGTCAAAAAGAACATTCGAAAATATAAACCATTACAAAACACACAGCCAGCTTCAATTTACTAAATAGGTTCATTATTCAACAATATTTTATATCCTTTTATTTGTATGTAGGTTTCTCTTGTAAAGTGTGACTCGGATATAAGGCACACATCAATACTTTCTGTGTTTAGGACAACTTCTAACTCGTGTTGATGCTGACGTAGTCCGTTAGCATTCCATGCCATTATTTTTAGAGAATTATCCATCATTTTTGTTTAGTAATAGCTAATTTAGTGCTATTTTCCAGTTTCTTGAGCCTTACGTCGAATGATGTGATGACGTTCAAGATTTTATTTAATTTTTCATCTAAGTTTGATGAATGCTGTGTCTGTAGATTTTGCTGTGGCCGTGGCGCCTGCGCCTGAATGCCTTTTGTAATTTGAGCAAAGGACAGATTTTTGGTGACAGGTTGGCTCTGAACCTTTTTGCCTATATTAATGCGTGGGGCCTGGTGAGTAGGGACCTTCTGCTTTTTTGTAACTTTATTTTTTAAAGTCTGAAGTTCTTTGGCTACTACGCATCCCCGGTAGCTAGCAGGATGCGCTTCACCACAATGGACACATTTTGGTTTGGTCTCTGCAGGTTTTTTGCAGTCTTTTGTTAGATGCTTGCCTGTGCATTTTACACACCTGGGCTCTTTAGAGCAGTACCTTTGAGTGTGCCCGTACGCTTGACACCTTTTGCATTGGGGTATCAATTTAGATACTTTGACTGGTTGTATGTCCACTCTGCACCCGAGAATTGACTTATGCCCGGTTTCTGAGGATCTCAGTTAACTGTTCATTAGCTATTGGTTCAACAAAGTTATGTTTAAGATAAAGTTAGTTTAACTGTCACTGAGTTTCTGAGTACACCGAAAGGCATTCAATAACTACGAGACCGATAAGCAGTGCAATAATTCGACGCTAGATGGGTCTTTTTCGCAGATCAAATTTAAAATTGATTTTAAAGTTTTATATAGCCAATATTACCAGATCTTATTTTTATTAACATTTTTCCGGTATAAATAAGTGCTCAAGAATGATATTAATTAAGTAATAATCAATTAAATTCACCGTAAGTAGTGTCACCAAACGCCGTTAACTCTCGTAGCGCTAGTGCTGCGTAAACAAAGTGACATACAAAAATTCAATTTTCCGCAGGCTCCCTGCGCGCGCACGCTGCAGCAGCGTCAACCTCAAAAACGTCAATTATGATGTTGAATACAATAATATCATTGGTTGAAATCGTCAAATAAAGTTATCGAATAGATAAACTGCACACATTGGTCAGTTAAATTGAGCCCAGTTTAAACGGACTTTATGTGACAAATTGAGGTTCGGAAACGCAATGTGTCAAGTTATCGAACCAATAGCGCTAACGAATAGATAAACTATCGATAAAAGTACCTCAGAAACCGGCCATTAATGGTATAAATTTTGTTTATGTCTTCACCCTTATCGAATGAAAGCATAAACATGTTAAGAGGTTCTTTGGTCCTCCAGTTTAGTTTATTAGTAACATCTTGTACCTTATAGCCTTTAGATGTCAGGTCTTCAATTATCCTGACGGGATCGCACGAAAAGTGCAAATTTTTTGCCATCACTCTGACTGGTCTATCTTGCTTATTTTCGTAAGAATACCAGTGACATTCACTTTCTAAGAGTAGCTTAGTAATGGATCTATACGCGTCTTCGTTATTTGCGTTGACCTTAACACTGTCCCCGTTTCTCATTTTTTTCACGTTTCATAATGACTCTCGAAAACAGCTTGAAGGCGTGGCTCAGGAATGACATAGGCGTAAAATACTTAATATTTTTTTTGAAGAAAATTTCCACCACTCATGTGCCAATCTTCTGGCGTATACCTCCGTAAGGCGGAATTAAATAACTTCTGGAATAATAAAATGATCGGTTTTCCACCAACTTTCAGTAATTGTAATTCTGTCAACTGGCGCCTTGTTGTTCTTAACCTGTTTCAGGACCATTCTAATCTCGTACAGGCTGACGGATGACCCCGGTGTGGTATTAGGTTAGTTTGGCTCTGGTGTCCTGAGTTGTTCTGGAAATGGATTTCCGTGTCGAGGTGTATAACTGCCCATAGAACTTCTCGAGCTCTCACTATATTTCCAGTTTAGATGAGATGGCACTACTTCGATCTTCAGCTTGGTCATTCGGCTTTAACTAATATATGAATTCTTTGCAAACACTTGAGACGCCTTCGTTTCGCTCAATTGTGTTCTTAATACCGTATTAGTAGAAGGCAAGTGTAACAGCGATTTATAAATTCGTCTATTGGCTTCGTCATATTAGCTGATGATTGCAGTCTTATCTCAATCCGGTTTGCATTAACGTAATGGTTGTATCGGAGAGCTTCTGAAGCTTTTTGTGGCGTGGGGTCCTAAAAAGCTTGGATCCGCAGTTATGCATTATATGTTGGGCTAGTTAGACGATTGTGTATTCGGGGTTCAGGATTAAAGTGGATCTCGGTCGAAACGTCATTAGACGAGACCTTTTAAGCTTGACATTGATATTCGATGTCCCTCTTACAAAACGGTGATCGCTACCAGTTTAAACCTTACCGACCACGGAGACATCATTGAATATGTGCTTCTTGTTCGTTTTGATGAAGTCGATCTCATTTCACTCATGCATCACTCTCACACACACTACACTTTCTTTCTATATACTCATATCCCCACACAAACACTTGAACATATTTTTTCAATTTTTGTTTTGATAAACTTTTTTCTTTAGTTTCGCATTATATAGTTTTATTTCTTGCTGAACAATAATCAGATATAGTACTTGCCTATTATTAAATATGTAATAGAAGAGCGGAGATTTCTAACACAAGTATATCTATGCTTAAAAGAAGTCTTGGGCCATTGTTAACCAATTGTACAACCTTGTTTCTGAATAAAACATTTTTGTATTTTTTTTTGTATTTTTGGCTGAACCATTGGGGCTTATTCATGTCCACTTCCTAGATGATCGCTTCTTGAATAAGGTTCATCGCATTGAGTCCTTCCCTCTCTATGAATTGGACCAGCCCCTGGCCCCTTTTAGTCCCGCCACTCATACTCATACGACTCCACTCCCAACTCATCGCCATTCCACAAGCGCACCTTCGCGTTGAAGTCGCCCATAACAACGATGAAGTATGCTTCTGGAGGCATGTATGGCTTGTGCTATCTCTTCATACAAAGCCTCTATTTCCTGGGTGTGCAGATTCCGAGCGGTTATTCTGAGTATATCCTTAAACTGTTTATGCTATCCTGCTCGACACACTATCGACTTATAAGACTTTGTTAATTAGGGACTTACGGACGGGAAATCCAACACCAACCTGATATTTTCAGTCTCCTTCTCGGAAGAAGAGCATATTGCCGAAATTAAGGGTTATCGTATCCTATCCCTCTTTTTTTTACCCTTCGCCACTGGTGGTGGGCATCTTCAAAGGGGGGGGGGGGTTGTAAATAGATATTTATATAGATACATAACCCACGCCCACGACTAGACCAATTATTGCCCTAGACCAATGGCCTGTCCAGTATGACCCCCCCCCCAAAAACTTTGGCTGCCAGCGGGCAGAGATGGGTGGGTGCTATTCTTACCCAGACACCCCACGGGATAAATATGTAATAATAATAAAATATGTTAGTATATAAAACAAAGTCGCTATTCGCGTCTGTCTGTTCGATGGCTAAGTAAACTTCACCTTGGATTATTAATCATTTAAAGAATCTTAATAAAAAGTTTAGATTTTAAAACTGCTTGGCTATGCTAGAGAGTCTTAACACTAGTATGAGTAGGTACTTAATGATTAATTAAAGATGAAAGATTACTTCGATTGTGAGTGTCCCAACAGGTAGGTATAATAAATTAAGATCTTTCAGTCATTAGGCGCGTTTACATCCACTAGCTTTCGTCACTAACAAATAACACGCATTCCCAAGAATCCCAAGGTGGCATAAAGTTGCAGTGCGTATTCATTTGGTACTTATGATTTAGTAACTTAACCCAAAATAGTGACCAGGATCATTTGGGTCACTATCCGTCCACATCTCATAATATGAGCTTCTAAGTTACAAGTTGGTACGGTTAACGCCAAAAGTCTATGAATACAAACAATGTTCTACAAATCGTGTACTTACACCACTCGTTGTTCTACCCTGCAACATATATACTACTACTAGCTGACCCGCGCAGCTCCACCCGCGCTTTTATTACATTTTGCTCCCCTTTTCACCCTCCTACCTTGATTTATTTCTCTCCATCTCTCTCTCTCTCTATTATCCCCTCAAGCCCATGTGGTTCCAAAAGGAACAATGCGCGTTTTCTTTTAGGACCCAGCCGGGATTGAAGCCTTATAAGAAAAATGTAATTCTATGCTCTTTCTCTCCTCTCTCTTTCCCCCACCCGCATCGGTCCCCGTCACATTCCCCCTCTTCCTCTCCCCGTTGTCCCCTCTCTGAACCCTATCCCCCATCTCTCTCTCCCAACTTGCTCCAACACCCCCCCCCCTTGCTCCACCTAACTCCTCCGATCCCTCACCCCCCTCCTCGAATCCCTTCTCCCTCTCTGTCCTCTCTTGCACCCTCCTCTCATTCTATATATCCGTCAATCATGGTATCAGCAGCATGAAATATACTTTACGACTTATTCTCAGACCTACCCTATATGCACACAAAATTTCACACATCCGTTCACCCATCTATTTAATTACCTTGCCTTATGTTGCTTAACCTTTACCTAGCGGCATGAAATATAATTAATGGCGTATTATTAGACCTACCCGATATACACATAAAATTTCATACAAATCGGTTCACCCATCTATTTAATGACCTTACCTAACGTTGCTTAACCTTAACCTACAGGTATAAAAAGTATCCTATGTCCGTCTCCTGCTCCTAAGCTACTTCCCTACCAATTTTCAGCCAAATCGGTTGAGCCGTTCTTGAGTTATAAATAGTGTAATTAACACGACTTTCTTTTAAATATATAGATTAAAGTTCTATGGTGATTGTATGTTCAATTTCACCGATAGATGGCGCTGTTCATAATGTAAAGCACGCTAACATCGTAAATTACTGTCTAATGATATTCGATAATGAAAGTTCTAAGTTTTTCGCATCTTTTATTGTTGCGACTGTAATACAATATCTATACACTACCTGGACTTGTGGAGTTTCATTAAAATTTCATGAATAATTTCATGATCTAGTTTGGACTCGCTCGGGATCTACAGATTTTAACTTTTCAAAGATATAATGTCATATCGCTATCAGCAACGTACTTAATACGGAAATCTAATGAAAATGTCCTGGGTGTACCGGACCGGCTTCCCCCTTACAAAAATTGACCCTTTGCCACTGCCATATCTTATTCAAACTAAATGTCTGCTCAGTCCCTATTGTATATAGCGTAATAATACATTATCTTAATGATTAACTGATCAGTCTATAATTACCCTATTCTCATACAAAGGAAATTACGTGGTAATATGTGCAAGTGATGTTTTATATACCAATTTATACCTTGACTTCTACACAACACATCAGTGAAAGTCCTATCAAAATCCATCCACGGGTTTTCAAATGATACCTGGACAAACAGAACGACAGACAGACAGATAGACAGACAGACAGACAGACAGACAGACAGACAGACAGACAGACAATAATTCCAAAAAAAATTGTTTTGGCCTCTATGTCGATAGTATAGTATAGAAATTATACATAGAAATTTTGGAAAAATATTCAATGTACAGAAAAAGTGCTCTTTGAGTTTTATTATAGTATAGACTATTATACGTACTATTATAATTATATAAAACTTATACTACTATTATAATATATAATAAATACTATTATTATATTTATTACTATTATAATTATATAAGTTTTATATAATTATAATAGTACATTACGCTGGCCAAGTGAGGGTTGGCGGACTTCACACGTCATTAGAAAGCTGCTTAGGCTTTCTCAGACATGCAGGTTTCCTCACGATGTTTTCCTCACGATGTTTTCCTTCACCGAAAGATAACAATTACAAAGATGATTGGACAATTTTTATTTTTCATATGTACTTACCTACTTACATATAAGGATCGACGGAGCTGACGCGTGTTCAGTAGTTGTTTCTATTGCGTTTACCGAAATTTATGGTAGTCACTTAAGTCGAAAGTGGAGTTCAGCGAGTTTGATGTTTAAGGTTTATAGTTACACGGTTTATAGAATATTGTGTTCTCGTCAACTTATTGCGCTAATTGTATTTGTGCAGTCATATGTATATGATAGTGAGCTTTCTACTGACAAATATTTTTTTCAATTGAAAGCCTCCATACCCGAAGGGGACGACCAGTTTGCGGTAGCAGAAGCACGATGCGACGACCTTCAAGAGAAAATTGACCTAATTAAAGTTTTAAAACGAAAAAGAAAACTTAAAAAAAAAAGGTAAGAAATACTTATCGGTCTAATACCTAATTCCTAACGATTTGATGGGAATAATACCTAAATGTTAAAAATCTATATTAATTTTATAAGTTGAAGAGGCGAAACATACAAAAAACGACCTCGTACACATTTGCCTCTAAAACACAACTTACTCGCCAACTCACTCAGAGGCCCATTACATACGACTTGTATGTAACCACTAACCATTACCTACATTTGATTACCTACCTAAAGTGGCCTCCAGCTTCCCGTCAGTCAGCAGTGCGCAGTGGTGACTGGACTGGACTGGACTGGACACCACTGCCAGGCTGCAAACTGCTGTGTCAGTGGTGAGTGCTGGGCAGTTTGAATGTCAGAGGAGGAACAATTCATCCTACTCTGACATCCAAACCGCACGAGAGAGCCGATCACTTGTTTCACAACAGCATTTATGTAACAAAGAATAAGAAAATACTTGACTCAGTATTCTTTGGTCACTCCTTGACTGTATTTCATCCGTTTTCTCGCAATAACTCACTACACTACACAGATAAACAGACTCGCTCACGATCGATACATTGCATTCTTACAAAGGAGACGTTTACGAAATAAGATGAGCAACCGATTCTGGTTTTGCATTCTTTTTTTGTTTGTAATTTACTGTGGTAACTATGTCGGCCTGTCAACCTCAATTAGGTTTGTGGACATGCCCACTGTGCACACAGATGTGGATCTGCACCTGCTTGTCTGTGCTACCCTAGAATCCTAGTGGTAGGCAGGCCCGGATCTGAGGCACCGGCTCCGTGCGGCAGTTTCAGGGGGCGCCAAAATTATAATATAATATACTTACTTAATTAAAAATTAAAAACTCGCTCCACAAACCGCCTAGCATACGGAAGCCTGGTTAGCTCATCTTTGACTTGTAAGAGAAAGGCGCCACACGGGCCCACACCACAAGTGAACTTGTGATGCTGAATTGAGATTTGAGTTTTTTTAAGTAATTTCTCAAACGCTGAAGGGAGGGGCGCCACTATCAAGTTTCTGCCCCGGTTCGGAAAAATCGTAGATGTTAAGTATTTATGGGTCTTTATTTATGGAATTATATTATGATTGAATATAAAGGTAGTACCTAGGTACTAGGTATTTCGGAGTTTTGATCAAGAATATTGTGTTTTATTGATCTAAAGATTATTTACCCGTTATCGCTATCGTCTTGGGTCCAAAGCAAAAAATTATTTACTCGTTATCGTTATCGTCTTGGGTCCAAAGCAAAAGATTATTTACCCGTTATCGTTATCGTCTTGGGTCCAAAGCAAAAGATTATTTACCCGTTATCGCTATCGTCTTAGGTCCAAAGCAAAAGATTATTTACCCGTTATCGCTATCGTCTTGGGTCCAAAGCAATAGCTCTACTTAGTCTAGGAGGTAGTTGTTCTGAGATTTTATTATAATAATGAAAACATATTTATTTCCTTATCCACTATGCATTTAATAAATGCTTACTATTAGAAAATAGTACGATATGTTTTTATTTGTAGCATGACAAGAATGACGGACCAGCTACCACCGCCAGAAAATGTACCATTCATTACAGTGCGAACACAGCCCAAGAAAAGTGAGTATATTATTAACGGTAGAAAAAGTGTAATAATTATTATTGAAAGCCATAGTTACTTATTTGAATACAAACCTACACCGCGGAGAGTGTTTTTGTATGCTTGTATCTAAATATTAAGCCTTTGAACTTAGGGCACTTATTTAATTACATAAATGTAAATTGTATATACCTACATAGGTAGATACGCGTAATATACGTTGATGGAGGTTCCTTCGAATGCGACGTATAACCATAGAAAAAAATCAGGCAGTTTCCACTTGAGTAGGTACCTACATCGGTCACAGCTCACAGTAGCTAAACAGCTTAAGCCGGATAGTAATTTTTATTAAGAGTTACAGTGTCATTCAACGTTAGTAGGATAGAGGATAGGTAAAGTGTTTTACACTGCATCGGTTTTGGCATTCTTTTAATGTCCGACATCCCTTTCTTTATGTAGCCCCTGACATGCTAGTAGCATTTTATGACGTTAAGCTGTGCGCCATTACCGTGTTTAGATCACCAATGGGCATGCTTGCGTCATATGCCCCTATCTGGTGACCAAGTTAGGTGTTCATACCTAATCTCAACGATTTCATACGTTTAGGCAAGTGGATGGAGGTTAATTGGTTTTACACGCCATTTGAACATGCTGAAATCGTTGGGTCTATTTTTATAGGATGTTCGCCTGATGACATGAACCCCTGCACTGCTTTGTCCCTTGTTACACAAGACACTCGTTTGATCCCACTAGTTTCAGCAGCTAAACTACAATGTCGTTTACACCAGAATACAGCAATGGTAGACATTGCTGCTTGCTGAAACATCGGAGGTAGCGATAAGCTAACTATGTATTTGTTAATACATTCCAAACAGCTAACACATGTGAGCCTAAGAAAAAAGCTACTAGGGTATCTATGTCAAAAAAACAGATAGAAGTAGCGCGTCGCGGTTGTAAATATTGCGCCAGGGCTGATGGTTACAGAAGTGTCCCAGCAGGCGGCGCGGCTGCGCAGGCTTGAGGTCCCTCAAAACCCAACTCGCGGGTACCTGGACCCCGCCATGGTAGAGCAACACCGCATGATCGGCCAGGTGCGAGGGTACCACCAACCGCAGCAACAGGAACAAAGCGCGGTAAGCGGCAAGGCTTCCTGTCTCAAAATAATAAAATAGTACCCAGACACAAACAGGGTTTGATTAACCTGGGTGCAGCCCCGGATCTGGGCAGTTCAGGGGGTGGCAAAATCGGGATGACAGTATGATTCCACGATAAATGCCAAACATTATAGTAAGTACCTATATTTGTGAGATTTTTTTAAGTAATTTATCTCAAACGTTAAAGACAGGTTTCTGCCCCGGTTCGGAAAAATCGTAGACCCAGAGCTGGGTGAGAGAGAATTGTAGTGGTAGAAGCCAAGGGAACTGTCCAGTATTAAATAAGGAGGTCTACACCACGGAATAATAAACTACACTACCATCTGTTTGAGCAGTATTGTAAAGTTACTTTCTTGATAGAAAGTGACAGAGCTATAAACTACTAAGGTATATTGACGTTTCTACCTCGTGTCATAGTTACATTGTAATAATCATCGATATACTATCTAAACAAGATTAGCTGTCACGGCCCGAAAAGTGGTCACGAAAATAGAGAGGCTGTCGCTTATTTCAAATTAGTACGAGCCGACAACAGGATGTATCGAAATTCCTTATTGCGCGTTTATAAACTGTCCAAATAATATAATACTTATCGTAATACTAAAATTGCAGATGGGGAAAATTTTTTCGTTTCGTTTTCTTATTACTACTAGTTTAAATAATAAATATAAGTAAGATATCATTATAATACGAAATAAAAATTATTTATTTGATATTTTCTCCGCTAGAGACTGACAAAATTAATGTTGCCGATAGGCGTGTCGCCACTGTCTATACGAAACTGTTAAACTACACGTCATTACCATAATAAAAAAGTTAGTTCTCATTTTTGTCACCAGCACGGATAAGTTTGTAAGTCAGTACACACACAATGGAAACACACCCGTTTTGAACCTTATTTTATAGTGGTTAAGATTTTCTTTTAAATGAGTACAGTCAAAACAACTACTTTTTTTCGTATAATTTTGGCGGTTTTATTGATTTTTCTTTGTCTCCGATGTAAAGGTTTTATGTGCCAACATTACTGCATACAGAATTAGACTTTATTACTACATGTGAAGGCTGCTATTAGTCCGACGTTCCGAATTATTTAAAACTATTTTCTACAATTTCTAGCTACGTGTATAGTTGTGTAAATAAATGTAACCGCGACCACATTTTCGATGTCATTTTGTTCGTGACAGCTAATCTAGTTGGTATAGTATATCGATGGTAATAATACTCGTGCATAGTTTATTTTGAACAAAAATGTGGTACCTACGTACCTAGCTAAGTACCTAACGTACTTCATTACTTCTGGCTGACCGTCTACTTATTGGTGATCAGACTCGACCTTCAAGTCAAGACCATAAGCCTTATTCGAGGACAAGAACGCGACGGTCGCACGCTGAAGGCGACAGTAAGTATATATAATAACGTTTTATTAATTTTAAAAACCATTTACACTGAATCAACATCAAAATTTGCCAGTACCTGTGTATTTCTACTTATAGCCTCCGTGGTGTAGTGGTAAAACCGCTTGCTTTGCAAACCGGAGGTGGCGGGTTCGAATCCCGCGGGGAGCACCAACTGTGTGTAGTTATTCCTTACAGGCTAGGACAATGCAGGCCGATCATCTGATTGTCTGTAAAGTAAGATGATCCATGCGTCGGATGGGCATGTAAAAAGTCGGTTCTGCGCCTGATCTCTCCCCGGTCGTATCGGTTTTCCGCCCTATCGGATTGTGAGAGGTAAAAGGAAGAGAGGGTGCACTTGTGTCTACGCAAGCACTTGTGCACTAAATATCCCGCTTAGATGTCTAATCTTGCGAAAGATTAGCCCCTGTGGTCTTATCAACTTGGAGGACATTATTTCTACTTATAACTGTAATATCGGAATGTCCTACCAGCTCCAAGACACTTGGTTTATTTGCGTATTTAGTATTGTATATCTAGTACTTATTCTGCAAATTAATCGTAAAGTTTGATCAGTTTTAGAAGTGACAAAAGTTCAAACTCGGCTACTTATTTTTATAACCACGTCACCAGCTTATGTTCTGATCAACGCACGCACATACAAATAAAAAACTACCTACACAAAGTTCACTTCACAAATATTGTCTACTTAGAGGTTTTTATGGAGTGTGTAACTAAAGCAAAACATGTGCAGAAGACGCAGCTTAATAAGTCCCTTCATTCTATTCCGAAGATATGAGCAGTCAAAGCGCGCAGATAACCTCGGAGATGCCGCTTCAGACAGTTAGTGGGCAGACAGATGTCTTTACTGAAAGCTCCGACCGCTTCATGTACCCCGGGGAAAAGTATGTAATGCTTATTATTTGCGCGACTTAGTTGAACAAGAACAAACAAATGAATTAGAAACTTCCGTTTTCTTGCTATATAGACGACTGGTAGAGCGTGCTTAAAAATACCACTAAGGCAATCATGAACTAATATAATCTTTGATTAGCATTTTATACGTAGAATAACTTTATGTAACTTATGACCAAAATTTCCAAGTGTTAAATCTTCGAATTTCGTTAATAACTACGAATGGATTTTTCTTTACAAGATCAAATGTACGAAAACACTAGTGATCACTGACCGGTGGCCAGTCAAAGACAATTAGTAGGATTGAATAAGACATGACAACCCTACCGTTTAACTTAGGCTTGCCACTGGCCAGCCATATCTCCTGTGTTCATACATTTATTGCTACGGTTTTGATCTTCTAAAGAGAAACAGGGTATATGCTGATGACGCATAGCGGATGAGATATAAACGCAGCTAGTTAGATTTTATATAATATATATTTAAGTACCTACAGAGTGTTAAAAAATACTTTGTCCGATCAATAAGGGCACAAATCGATTCTGTTTCTTAGTAGAATTCTAAGTAGGTATAGGTAAGTATTTAACTCTTTTGTTGAATATTAAAAAAAAACCTGAAATGCAATACTACTATTCGTTCGTATTGCTGGTAGAACATTTCGGGATAAATTCTTAGATAGATCATATTAGCTAGATCATATCTATCTATAAATATATAAAAATGAACCCCTATTTCTCCTGGTCATGCTACGAGTATAACTTGAGAAGGCTTTACCGATTTCATTCATCTTTTTTTTATGTTTTCTAATACGTCGTAAAATTACGCAAGTGGAGCTGCGCGGGACAGCTAGTATTCGATAAAATAGTAATATATGTATTTGTTCTGCTACACTAAATAGCACCCTCGGTGACCGGACAGGGCTTTTTTAACACTCTGTATGTAGATGAAGTTAGGCCATTAATGTTGTGTGTAGTGCCTTACCAAGCAAGAAGCAGACGGACCTTCGCAACCAAGCACGCGCGCCTCCTATACGACGCAAACACGTGCCCAAAAATATGCCCGCGAGACCAGGTACGTCTATTACGCACTATTAGAGATTTTTGAATGGAGGTATAAATACACCATATCCTGTTGTCTATCCGGGCAGTCCGACATGGCAAGGGGGATAGCGGTAAATTATTGTTGACATGTTCTAATTCACCTAGAGTATTCCTCTGGGTGCCCCCCAGCACCTAGTAGATATGTTGCTAAACATATAAACCACCTGTTACTGCCTTTTGCAAAGCAAAGTACTTTATTCTCGTCGTTGCTTAGCAAAATACTTCTTGTCTGTCACTTTTCTCTTGTTAAACTCCTAATGGTGTAGTCCACACCAATAAGATTTTATTTAAATCATGCGAGTGTTGTACAGAAATGGATCAAAGGCTCATTTAAGCGAAAATTTGTATTGGTGTTATCCAAATTATCCTTAAAACAATTTACAAATAATATTGCTTATTAACAAGCGATCGGAACGGTAGAGCGCGATTACAATCCGGGTTGTAGCGCAGTAATCAGTTGAATCGATTAAGCCCGACGAAAGGGTTATGCATTAAGTGGTACTCCGTTGCAGCGCCGAAATGGGATGACAATGTGGAGGACACAGTCGAGGGGTGGCCGGGCGCTGAGGAGCGTTCATACTCGCCCGCGGCCCGCCACCGGATACCGCACCCTAGGAATTATCAAAACGCAGGTTTATCAGACTTACATTAATATTTGATTTACAAATGTGCCGTTTGACTGGTTGCTAAGGTAAGTTTAAAAGTGTGCTGTATATTTTCAATTAATACAGCCTCAGTCGCACGATCTAGTTAGCTGTTCTTGGCTTGGTGGCTATAAATTTGGGCCCGAGATTCCCGGAACGCACTTCGACCCAGTTGGATCCATTGTGCATGGCCCTAGCCATTACTCTGTTGCTGGCGTATCGAAGAGCTCCCTCAGGTACGCAATGATCTCGCCAGCTTGGAGCTGTACATAATCATTTGATGTAGGATAGGCTACTCCCAGATGATGGAACCTACATCTCGCAAGAGCATCGCAGCTACACAATGTGTCGCATTGACTGTTTATCATCTTCGCAGAATCTGCAAATGTCACCAGTACTTAGCCACATTCTGTGTAGATACTCGTTGGTGCCAAAATGTCCCGTGAGTACACCTAATAGGTGCCTTATTTGTAATCTGTTTTGGTTTAATATTTTGACCCCAAAGACCACCCTTCCGCTAGAGAACGCTATGGAGTGGTTTAGGCCTGACGCTGCCCTCCATTCCTTCATGTGTTCGTTCCTAGCATGTGCATATATTGCTTGATGATATGTTCCATACGGAATCCCCACAAATGGTTCGGGACCAACCAAATGTCTCTATGAGCCGGCCCTCGCTAATTTATCTGCCTTCTTATTGCGCTCGACGCCTTCATGTCCAGGTAGTCAGATAAGGCTGACATTGTAGTGTCTTCCCAGGTTTGTCAAGCCTGTAACACCTTCTTTGACCAGTTTAGAAGCAACACAGAAGGAATTCAGAGCCTTCAGAGCTGCCTGACTGTCGCTGAGAATGTAAATGGTTTTGGATTTCTTTAATGCTGGCAATCATGGCATAGGTTTCCGCTTGGAATACCGATGCATAATTCCCCATGCTGTGACTTGACACTACAGTCCTTGGAATAAATCCGTGCCCCTGTACCTGACTCCATTTTAGAACCGTCAGTGCACCATATGAGGTGAGTTCCACCAACCGGTTTGAGCCCCCCGTCCACTCTTCCCTGGATGGCTAGCTAGATGGATAGTTAGCTGTTAAATTAGTTGATATATAGGAACTACCAGTAGGTATTATAGTAAAAGTTTTTTATTGAATTTGTTTATAAAGATGGGGACATCGGGAATGCCCGTCTTACAGTTTGAATTACAGAGTACCAAGCAGAGTACCAAATAACACCAGAGTGGTGTTGTGTCCCTGCAATGAATAAGGTTGCTTCAGATGGAGAACCCTCCAAACGCTAGCTTATATTGATTAAAAAAAAAGAATGTACTTATTAAAACAAATCTGAAAAATGCACGATAATTACACATCGATTGCCTAATTTGTTTCTGACAAGGCATCAAAATTGTTTTAAATAAGTTTGGTAGATGTCGCGACTTATTATTATATTGAATTTGGGTTAACGTTAAAGTAAATACTTGGGAACGATACAGCGATTCCTAATCCTGTGGAGGAGCGGTCGGTGGTGGAACTGTTCAATAAGAACCGGACCGGACAGTCGCCGGACAACCGCCACCAGGCCCCGCTGCCGGCGTCGGCGCCCGTTGACAAGAAAAACAAGAAAGGTGAAACACTGCTACAGAAATATCATCTCTCTCTAATGTTACGTAGTTTTCAAGACAAAAAAAGGTAATTTACTGTTGGTACAAAAATGGTGGCTGATGCAATTCTAACCCGGCATCGCACGAGTCACCAACTCTTGAAATAAAAAATTTGAAAAATGAGGTCTCCCCCTCTTGAAGTCTGTTAAAAAGTTATCAAAACTGAACTAACTTTATAGTCCGTGAGCCACAGCGGTACGAAGATCAGGACACAGGACCTTTAGAAGATATGGCTGCGGAACCAACTAAAAAGGTAAAATTCCTGATTGAAGTTACTTTGTTTTGCAATTTTGTGCTCGGTGCAGGTAATGTCGCCGAATGTTGGGAATGAAATGTATTTCGAGCGTACTTTTGTATAGTAATGAAACTCTACAATACCCAACGTTAAGAAACAGAAAACAAATGTATGGAAATTTCATCTGACTTAGCGAAAAGATACGTCATTCCCATATATTTGTTTTCTATTCTCTAGCGTTTCGTATTGTAGAATGACAACTTGGCTAAGAGGGCTGGACTTTGTACGCAATATATCTATCATATGAGACGACATGAAGAGAAAGGAGAGTAGACAAGGGCAACACGTGATGTAAAACCATGGTAAAGACGAGTTCCGGTTAATTGGGACGCTGGTTGCCTTATGAAATAAGAAATTTATGGGTTCTTTTAGCGACTGGAGTAGTACTTCCATCTTACAGAAATTCGCGGGCAAAGACACGCGGAGTAGCTTGATGATTGTGGTAAAGTCGCCGGTGTTCTACAGTGCGCAAGTGATAGAAATACCTAGTACTAGTAGCTATTCGGTTAATGACAATCGGTTGGTCGGTTAGGAGGTGTCGCGTCACCCGCGGCGCGTCAAGTACAGGAGTCGTCGCTACGAGCTGCCGACGGTCGCGTCGCAGATGAAGCAGGCTGGCATGCGGTATTACTACGGCAACGCGAACCACACCAATATCCCCTTCGTCGTCAGCAAGAGCACCGCCCCGTCGCACAATATAGGCGTCAATATACAACAGGTGACAGCCGTCAAAAGCAACATTGTTTACGTGCATATTGAGTTATAAGCCTTGTGCAAGGGGTCGTCCAGACTTAGAGGTAGAGATACCACTGCCTCACTGGAGAGAGTATGATGCGCTAACCCCTCTGCCAAATTTTTGTTCATATGTTCAGGTCATTCTTTATTTGTGTGCGTATCTTTTTGAATGTGTTGCGAGTTTACTATAGTGTAGGTTCATAGAAACATGAAGAGTTTGCATTAGACATTTGCAAGAGTATGCGTGAAATTGTATTTGTGTGTGTTTACTTCGCCTCCCGCACTCCGCAAAAGTGCCACAAAAAATTTATTCGGGGAATCGACGCGATACTAGCTCCATTCTAATTACTCTGAGCGTCCCGACCATCGTAGTGTCGTGTAAACACTGCTCAGCTCATGTGTAAAGGGCACTGTCGTCGGTGAAATTACTGCGCTCGAAGAGAGTTGAAAGAAATTATATTTTTCGTTCTATGGTTTGTAACCAAAACTTGAAGTGGTGGTGGAGTTGATTAAGCTGTTACCCTTAGGTCCTGGAATTGACTTATCGGCTGCAACAACAGCAACCGACTGCTTAGTCCGTACTCCGAAGAGACACTAAGGACTAACCTTGCCAGACTTTGCTTAACCAACTGATCCTTTACCGAGCAATGATTACAACTGACTATGAGCGTCTTAAACGGAGGTGTTCCGGTGTGAAGAAGACTTTAACTAAAGAAATTCCTGGGCTCACGAGGCATTATCTCAGGTGTCGTGTTGCTTGCCATCAGGAGAATGTAATGCTTGTCTCTATATACCTACATAAAACCACCCAGCAAAGAATACATGTCACATGCTACTCAGTTAACCGGTTAATTTATACCGATACTGTAAATTAAACTAATGTAGGAAGTAAAATATACACATAATATTGTTTCTTTTTTTAGGTTTTAAACGGAGTTAAAATACAGCAACCACTGTCAGGCATCCCATTGACCATAGCGCATCATATGGGTGAGTGCACTCTACGTGATATGACCGTTGTACTTACCATGTTATAATGTATTTTTTAAATTTAGGTAGTAAAAATAAGTGCTACGTAAATTGTGCTTTTGAAATTTCTGAACGCACTTACAATGAAACACATTGAAACGAAATATTTTTTTCAGGACTAGGTCACGTACCTGCGTATGGGACAAAAAGTGCTACTATGGTAAGTTATTAAGAATACTTATTAATTTCACACAACACAACACAATAGATCATTAAAATCTACTCATTAAAACCCTTTCATTTTAATACAAATACTTGTATAGTAATTGACCTCCTGGCACCTCATATTTTAAATAAAATACATTAGGATATCCCTAATGCCGGGGCAGTCATACACCCTCAATCTGGAGGCAGACTTCTTATCGAGTTGAATAGTAAGCAGTTAACCATATCATAGTGGTCGATCAGAATGGTTCTTTTAGAATTGCATGCGCGTATTTGCTGGGGCAGTTGAAAAAAATACGTTCCACAGTAATACTAGATTTCTACAAATCGTGAGCAATAGGTACAAATATAAAAAGAGCATCCTAAAACGAACCTAAGTGTATCCTAGGTCCTTTTATCTTGTGATGATTACCTTCAAAACAAGTGGTGTGACCTCATCAGGACTTGGTTTGAGTTTAAATTGACACACGTATGCTTACACGTTCTATGATCAACACGATGTCCACAGCAGCCGTCCCTCGACACTCGAGAGATCAACGTGATCAAGTTGGGCCACAAGCTGTTGCGGTTGCCGTCATACAAGTACATGTCGTACAACCGGTTGCTCAACCTTTATCGCGAGGGTGACGGCATGGTGCCCAGGTTCCTGCGCGCCATCAGTCGCCCGCACTACTTCTACACATCCATGTACAAGTGAGTATTGGAGAAATATAGGTACATATTTTTGTAAATGAACTAAGACACCTCAATAATTTTTGTATGTTTCACTTTTTGATGGTAATATCTTCTTCTGTATACTATTTAACCAAGTCTCTGTCCGCATATGTCTATTTGTTTACTTATTCAATACCAATTAGTACCCAAGCACCAAGTAGTATTAACCAATTAGTATAAAATGTGAATTCCATTAATTAACTTTGCTAGATGGTAGGTACCTTCTGCAGGGAGGACCGCCCAGGTAGGTGTTAGTCACCGCAGTGTCAGTTAGTCTGCCGACAAGCAGCAATGTATAAAAATTACTGTTTTACCTCTCAGCGTACGAGAAAGTCCTTCTGTGGATGTCTTCAGAGGAAGAACAAAAGAGCATTTCCTTTCTATTATTAATAGTTAATATATATGTATGTTGAAGTATTTTATAATTTTATTTATTATATCATATTATTTATGTAATTACTGTGTGTATTCTTATGTAGGTTTATATCGGTAATATAAGTAAGGTAAACGCTGGTAATGTCGACAGTGTCCTAATACTCGTCAGATTGTAAAAAAAGGCCGGTCATTTAATTTTACTAACACCTTACGGAAATCATTTTATGGCAAAATATTTTCGATCATATACTTAATAATTAGAATGGTAACACAGAGTCAAAATTGTAATGACGTTGGAGAACGGAGGTATCAAAGGTATGCACTTCCAAATTTTGTATTTTTTTGTTAGTTCAACTACTGAAAGTGAAGTCGACCTTACCACGTTACGATCCATGTCTTGCTGGATTCTTCGGACATTTTGGTAATTGTGATTATTTGTTAAAATAGTTAAGTTAATTTTCTAATGATCTAACCTATAAAATTGTATAGTTTTTATTAGTTAGTGTTTTTTTCGCACGTGACATTTACTGGTACCTAATAATCCCTACTTGACCCAGTACTCGTCAAAATTAAAATTATTTTGACGAAAACTGAGACGCGTTCAAATAAGTGCATGAAATATCGACATTGTATATTATTTTTAATGCCGTTCGGATATTTAATCTGTTTTTTTAATATATATGTATATTTATTTGAAATATTAATATAAATATTTCAATATTACAAGGTTTTTTGTACAGTACATAGACCACATAGAGACTTTTAGGGAGTCGGTTACTAAGTGGTCGAGTTTTAGGTGATTATGTTGCGAGTACCTACAAAAGAACGACCCAATACTCGTCAAAATTACTTAGTACAATAAAAACAAAACGAAAATATTAAAAAAAAATATACTTCTTGTTATATTTTATAACTTTTTGTGTGGATTTCGTTTTAGTGGATTTCCTGTAACGAAAGATCAGTTACAAGATAATGTTTGCACTTTTAACAGACTTCAAAAAAGGAGGAGGTCCTCAATTCGATTGTTCTTTTTTTGTTTTAAGCTATCAGCGAACACAACGATGATTCATGAGGCTATTGAAATCAAAAAACATCCTAATTTCAATAGGGAAGATGGTTGAGTCTTACCACCGGCTTGGGATCCTGTAATAAATATAATTAAATCAAAAACACTGCACAGCCTCAAGATACTGCAAGCTCTTACTGCGTAGATCGGACCAACAATAATAACTAAGAAGACCTGAGGGTACACCGGCATAATTGTGACATAAGGACGTTCAACATATCAGGTCCTCCCGTGACCATGGGTGCTGCAAAGCATTCGGAACGTCGGGATAGTAAAATCTAAGTGTAGTGTCGTAGTTTGGCTCTGGTGTCCTGAGCTGTTCTGGCAATAGATTTTTGTGTCGAAGTGTACAACTGTCCGTAGAACTTCTCAAGCTCTCTCAATATCTCCAGTTTCGATGAGATGGCACTGACATCGTCGATCTTCAGTTTGGTCATTTGGCTTTGCCCAATAGACGTATTCTTCGCAAACACTTTAGAACCTTGGTCCTGCTCAATCGCATTCTTAATACACAATACGTACGAGATTCGTTAATTGAGTCTGTCATATTTGCTGAAGATGGCAGTCTCATCTCAGTCCAATTTCAATTAATGGCTTATTGGAGAGCTTCTGAGGTTTATTACTGCGTGGGGTCTTAAATAACTTGGACCCAACTGCATGGACAGTTTACACCAACTCATTGTTTCCACTCGTCCGCAATTTTACATTCGGCTAGGCACTGGAAGCGATTGTGTAGTTCGAGTTGAAAGTCTTCGGGGTTTCAGATTTGGGTGGATCATGGACAGAACGTGGATTTCATCAGACCAGACCTCTTAAGCTTCACATTTATATTTAATGTGCCTGTAACAATGCGGTGATCACGGAGACGTCATTATGCTTCTTGTTCGCCATGATGAAGTCGATCCCAATTCTGATTGAACCATCGGGGCTTGTCCATGTCGTCGTGTGTAAATGGTAGCTTTTTGAAGAAGGAGTTCATCGGAAAGTGACCCTCCTTCTCCATGTAGTAGACCAGGCGCTATCCCCTTTGGTTCCGCTACCCATACCCATATCACGCCACTCTCAACTCATCGCTATTCCGCATGTCTATCTTTTTTTTATACTACCAAGGTGGCAAGAAAGCGTACGGCCTGCCTGATGGTAAGCAGTCACCGCAGCGTATAGACACTAGCAACACCAGTAGAATCACTATCGCGTTGCCGACTCTTCAGACATTAGATATTATCGACAGCACTCACAAACGCCAATTAATTTTAATTCTATCTAAGTCACTTTTTAAAATCTATTCATTAGGATTGTCGGAGCCATTTATGATTATTTTCGACTATTGAACACGAGATAATTGATATCTCTACTCACTATTTTTGTATTAAGTATTAACTGACTTTAAATGTTGAAATAATCCGATTACATAAAATCGATTAATGATCATTAACTATAATTGACGTTTGTAGGTTCGGCAGTAAGTCTTTTCGTCCGCTAATTTCACCGACTATAGTGCCCTTCACGCTGGAACACAGCAATGCTCACACACTGCTGGTACCTACCACCGCAGTGTCAGATATTCTACCACCAAGCAGTACCAGGTAGATACCTGGACGGCTCCTTGCACAAGGAACCTAGCACCTAGTAAAGGAACTACCTTCGCTTTGAAGTCCCCCATAATAACGGTGAAGCGTGTTTTGGAGTTTGTATGGCTTCTGCTTAATAGCTGGTTTTTCAGAGAAGCTTTGAGTCACACAACGAGCTATAGAGAGAGCTATTTTCGGAGTTTCCTTGCGCGACAGAATCCGTAATGAGGAGATTCGCTGAACAACGAAGGTAACCGATATAGCTCTCAGAATCTGCAAGTTGAAGTGGCAATGGGCAGGCCACATTGCTCGAAGAACCGATGACCGTTGGTGAAGAAAGGTTCTCGACTGGCGACCACAAACCGGAAGATGCAGCATAGGGAGGCGTCCCACTAGGTGGACAGACGACATTGTACACGGCGCAGGTAACCGATGGATGCAAATAGACAATTGTCGTTTATTGTGGCATTCCAAGGGGAGGCCTATGTTCAGCAGCCTTTCGGCTGATGATGATGATGGATTCTGGTATCTTCTCATACATAGCCTTTACTCCATCGTAATTTTTGCTAGATCTGTTAAAATTTACTACAATATTATACTGCTAATGTTAGTTGAGTGCAGATTGGATTGATTATTAGTAACCTACTAAGTTTAGTAAAAATCTCAGAATCTTAAACAAATTACTAACTATAGGCCGACCGTTTAACTCGCGATTCGCCTGCGCGGTAAGAAGGGAGCGGGGGCGGGTAACGCTACACACGGAGTCAATAATCCAAAGATTTATCTCGAGATAGACATTGTTGGTAAAGAATAAAATAATAAGTATCTTTTTTTTAAGTATTTATTTTTAAGTTTTACAAATATTTTATAATAGCTTCATAGGTACAAAATCATAAAACAATAATTAACTCCGTTTAAGAAATATTTAACCACAGATAAAAATTTTATAGGACTATTCGTCACTAATATTCATATCGATTCATGATCTTGTTTTCTGGCTTTAAAAAAGGAATATACATTGTATGCTATTTGTTTAGCTTGCTTGTTAATTTTGTTCGCAAAACTGGAAGAGCGATTCATCTTGAGATTTATCTTGGCAGTCGTATACCTTGTGCGTTTATCTTCAAGCGTCCGTAACAAAAACACCAACCGTGCGCTGCGAGCACAGCCAGCGCACTGCCGCATTTGACGTAAGCTCTCTGCTCCGCGCACCCCTTTCACCCATCCGCTAACATCCTTCCTCGCTCCCTTCTACCCCCTCAGGCGATTCGCGAGTTAAACGGTCGGCCTATAATAACTTATACTAATAACTTATACTAATAACTTATACTTTTTAAGTGTGTAGTATTTCCTTTCAGTTTAAGGGGTTGATTCCTTATTGTAAAATTTAGCACAAAATATAGAAAAATATTTACCTACTTATGTTTTTAGATTTATTTGACATTTCAATGTGTAATATTGGCATAGACATCACAAAGCAGTTAGCCCATTGTATATTTAGTTGACAGACGACATTGTGCGCGTCGCGGGTAACCGATGGATGCAAGTGGCCAAATGTCGTAAAGGAAAGGCCTATGTTCAGCAGTGGACGTCTTCCGGCTGATGATGATATTTAGTTCAAGGTTCAGCGTTGAAACAAGGCAAAATGAAAATAATATGAACTCTAATGATCAAACAAATAGAGTTTAAATTGGTTTTGAAAATTGACGAGTTCTGGGTCATCTTGACGATAACTACAGCAAATCTGTCGAATACTGGTACAATTGGCCTTTTTTTATTCTTTTAAATATTTGACAACTTTATTGTTTGTAATTCATTGTTTTACTATATTTATTAAAAAAAGGAATCATTGAAGTATTTAGTCATAAAAAAAATACTTTTCTATGTCATGTAACTCTAATGTAGCAGAGCTGTTAACACAGCAAAGTTCAGAAACTGACGAGTATTGGGCCGTTTACCTTAGGTGCCAACTCTACTTAACTTTCTATTCTACCTATCCTTCTTAGTTGTTGTACATTTCACTTGCTCTCACACTTTAATATTCTTTTCCTCTACCACTCTGGGGTTTGCTGGTAGGAAACTCAATTATGAGTTAAGCTCGCCTTTGTACTTTTGTCATGTATTGTATTTTATCTGTGTTTTGTGTGTATGTGTACAATAAAGAGCTAAAGAAGAATTAAAGAATTTTGCAGATGGAAGGACACTATAGCTATAGCTAGGGAAATTACCAGACACAAGAGGCAAGTAATATCTCTGGTGACGAGCGGCAGCGCAAAGCGGCTGGCTTGCAGCTAAAGGCAGGCATATGCGGCAGGCGTATACAATCAGGCGAACGTCTTGCTTGTCTCGTCATTAGATTCTGATTAAAAAAAATTGACCATTTGCGAACAGTGGAGGACAACATCGTGAAGAAACCCGCGATATTATTATTCGATAGATGTGTCTGATCTACCAATCCGCACTTAGCCCACGAGTGCTGGCGCGCGATGTTGGAATATGGCCTAAGCCATTTCATATGGCATCTATCACGTCGAGGGAAAGAGCAGACCATTACCTAGCTTAACAAACACAGAATATGATTAGGTGTTTGTAATGCATTTAGCATTTTGTTCGTGTGTGCAAGGATTGAGTGAGCACCCTATGAATAAATTCCAAAAAATCCTAATTATTTAGTACACTTTTGTTCTAGTGAAATATGAGAAGCGATTTTACAGCCTGGTTCTCGGAAACTAATTATTATTTTGCCATTCTGTAAAGTTCAACTGAAATAAATATGTTTGAACTGCAAACCATCACACTACGCAGTAACACGGGCATTACATAGAGGGCGCATTTTTTTTCTATACTTACCTACAACTTAGGTACTACCGTGTGTAGTGTATAGCAAGGGTAGCGCGAGTCAACAAAACTAAATAACAGAAACAAGAAAAGACAAAAAGACAGCAAAATTATCAAAATATCGATGATTTTGGATTGGGCTTAGTTATTACGACGGGCCTGTTGGTCTAGCGAGCATCGGACGATCATTTGGGGAGCCCATCTAGTGGGTGGCTAGTCATCACTTGCCAGAAAATTGTGGATGTAATTATAGCAAGTGACCCCGTCCTTTTGCAATATCCGAGCTCAGTCAGCCAGTCCACCAAATGCTCAAATGTAAATCCAAGATCAACTGCAGTTTCTTCATCATTTTGGTAGTTGACCCCGGGAGGTGTTTTACCACACCATTTATTTCTTTAAAAAGGCCTCTACATGTTGGATCCATCCCCATGCAAGTCTCTCAAAGGACCGGGTTAATCCGTAAATAAAATACCATGAATATTATAATAATAATATACTACGACAATCTATGTACACACAGTCATCTGATCCCAAACTTGACAGAGCCTGTACTATGGAAACTAGACCCAGACACTTGGTAGGAAGCGAACCCACGATACCATTAATCTGGTAAACTGAAATACGTTGGCATTGAGATATAATGATCTTGTTCCGTTACCTTTACCATAATAGGCAATTTCCAGATTGAAAGTAGCGTATGTATGTCAGTTTTTAATAACTAAAAATCAAGTTTGTTTTTTATTTGAATAAGTAGAATCTATATCAAATATCTATGAAAATAAATATTTGTTTCTATGATTAAGTTTTTTGCAGTCCACCTGAATTCAAACTTTTTTCTCTATCAGCCCACGATAGCCCTTTGATTTTGTCACCCGGGCTCTACGGTATCTTGCCCATTGTCAAGTTGAGTATTGATGCTTCAAGCAGTCTGGCGACGAATCGCGACGATTTTGACGGAGCGACGTCGAAGGGACGCGGGGGAAGTAACGAGGCGAAGCAGAGCCTCGCGGAGTACGCTAGCCTGTACCGGGAGTACCAGCAGATTGAGAAATGCATCAAAGATGGCAACTACGAGCCGGAACTCGAAAGGCGCAAAGAGAGCCTCGCTAGGGAGCTCGCCGCTAGAGAGGAACACATACGCAAGGTAACATCTAAACTTGCGTAGGTACATTTCTTGATATTTTTTAACATTCTTGATAAAATTGAGTAACTATGAAAATGTTTTTAACTGATCGCCATTCCTTTTATTTTAGTGAGTAGAGTTTATTTGTGAAGTGGTATTTATAACCGAGCTGTAACAACTCAGCGGGCTTGCCTTGGAAACGAGGTGCGCAGGTTCGATCCCCGGCTCGCATCTCTGATTTATTTAATTTAATCATGTGCGAATCGTCTTTGTGCGATTGTTACTAGCTTTCGGTGAATGAAAACATCGTGAGGAAACCTGCATGTCTGAGAAAGCCTAACTAGCTTTCGAATGACGTGTGAAGTCCGCCAACCCGAACTTGGCCAGCGTAGTGGAACTTGGCCTAAGCCACTTCATCTTGAAGGGAGGCCCGTGCCCAGCAGTGGGACATAAACAAGGGCTGGTTTTATTATTATATTTATAACCGGCTTAAAAAAAAGGTTCTGTATTCGACGTGTATGTATGTATTATTAATAAAAATGCGTAATATTTACATTGTGTTATTCTATGTGGGCTTCTTAACAAATTTACCAAATTTTATTAGTGTATGTATGTATGTAGGTTTGTCCGCGGATTTCTCAGCAACTACCTACATATCCGATTTCGAAAATTCTTTTTGCAATAGTTAAGAGTATTTTTCAACTTAGGGAAGAGTACAAGTTTCATAAAAATCGGTCCAGTGGTTTAAGAGATATTATAGACTTATAGGTTTTCAGTAAGTTACTGTAAGGTAGAAGTTCGAGTTGCGTGATAGTGCTGATAGCTATTTTGGTAAAATAAAAGTCACTAAAAAGTGTTAAATAAACGTTCTTTATTTAATGCTATTTAGATAATTTTCTTTGAAGTCGGTTTTTTTAAATATTTTTTAGAGACATTATTTATTACCTAATAGCACGGGTTTACTTAGTGAAATATTAAAAAAAGTTCATTCCTAGTCATTAGTTATGTTAGTCAGTCACATCTAAAAATATAATACTTACATATTATGGTATGTCAGAACTTTTCCTCACGCCGCGCCTTAATACTCAAAGCGCCGCGCCGTTGAAACGGACGACGCGGACGTCTCAATCGTTCACATTTACCTACGAGTATCAAGTTCTTTTTACATTTAACGTTGACGTGGCCTATAGGTGACAGCAGTGTTGTGACTAAAGTATGGGACTGAACTTTGTTTGTCAAGGCAAGGCAATTGAAGTTTTTTTATGTTAGTGCTTTTTAATTCATAGGTAATAGGGTTTATGCCTAACGTGAATACTATTGGAATCGTTATAATCTGAATATCTCAATCATTATGATCATCAGATATTAACGGTTCTGGTACAGAAAGAAACATTTCAATATTATACAACGTGTTACAAAATACCCCGTAAAAAATATACTTACCTAATTAATTGTCAAAGCCAAAAATTTTGCCAACCCCAGTAAGCTGTGTCATATCAGTGAACTAGATTATTTAACAGAAAGGCGTACTTTACAGGCTTGTTTATACGAAGCCAATGCTGGCAGCCAGCATTGGCTTGCTATTGGCCTTGTATAAACAGTTTTTCAAGCCAAGCCAGCGCAGGCTGACAGCGCTGGCGAGAATAGAGCGCCCGTCTATTTTTCAAGCCAGTGACCTCCGCCCGCATACCCTTCAACCCCTGCGCCAGCGTTGCGGACACGTGTAAACGCATCGCGCCAGTCGCTGGCGGATGTCTGTAGGATGCATGTGCGTTTGTTTTTGTTGAGAATTTCAGTGATAAAATGCCGAGAAAATTTAACGAAGACGATACCTTAAAATTCGTACAACTTTATAGAGAGCACGATTGCAAGTGGGATATGCGTTGTGATGCATACAAAAATAAAGAAATACGCGCTTCGGCACTAGAACAACTTCGTGTAGGAATGAATATAGAAGGACTGACTAGACTATTGATGAAGTTAAAGCGAAAATCAAGAGTATCTTAGTTGTTTTAGCAACAAAGTAGAAGCTCCAGTTATGGGTCTATCGCTTAGCCATTTTCTTGTCCAAAGTCGTTCTTTCTTCATAATTTCTTTCTCTAATATATTAGTCAACTCTTCTAATAATAATGCAAAGACTTTCTTTAAATATTTATTTTTCAACTGACGGGTTTGCCGCGAATTTATTATTTTTAAATGTCAAACGTGTGCACACCACAAGTAAAATCTAAGCTGCATTGGCTACATCTAAACATCACGAGCCAAGCCAGCGGTGGCTGGTCTGAAGGACTGGCGCCAGCGCACTGGCTTCGTATAAACCCTACTTACCTGATAATTGTCTACTTTAATAGTTTTTCTATTTTTCATTCATAAATGTTTGCTAAGTCAATACAAGGATGTCATTATACTCAAGTATAGCCTTCTAAAAAATATAACTTGAAAAAAAAAAATGTTGTCAATAATAATTTCAAATCTTCTAATCAATATATTATCCTACAACTGTTTCGAGTTTTTTTTCAACATTTTTTGCAAAATAACGATGCTTTCTAACTCGGAATAATACGATAAGATGTTATGCGTAGGCCATGAAGATAGCAATTTAAATCATGCTCGCTAGCTGGAAGAGCACAATTTGAGCCGTTTCTGTAAATGTGACGTTTATTATGAAAAAGTGAGTGTCCGTTTAGATTGTTTCGTTAGGTTAGGTCTTTTATGCCCGGTTTCTGAAGATCTCAGTTAACTGTTCATTAGCTATTGGTTCAATAAAGTTATGTATAAGATAAAGTTAGTTTAACTGTCACTGAGTTTCTGAGTACACCGAAAGGCATTCAATAACTATGAGACCGATAAGCAGTGCAATAATTCGACGCTAGATGGGTCTTTTTCTCGTGTCCGTCAGGATGACCGGACCACAGCACGGATTCACGTGAAACTTTACCAAGATTTAGTACCTATTTTGTACTATTTTGTACCTATGTTTAAATATTTTGTACCTCAGTAATAATAAAGTTATTTAATAAATAAAGTGGGAAGCCATTCTGACGTCAGGATGGCTTCCCACTTTTTACTTTGGGTACTTACGGTCCATATATTGCTGAAATCTTTGCATAATAATTTAGTACCTTTTTTGTACCTACGATAAATATATAAATACTTAATGTATTCCATTTAAGAATTACTTTTATTTCATTATAAAGAATTATATATGGAGCTTCATTCATCTGACATATTATATTTCACAAACCATGTAGTCCCCTTTCCTGCATCTAGGCAGAGGAGTAAAACCCATACATTTGTTAGTTCTAACGTTGACGATAAAAACTTCTGCCACCTGTTTCTCTGGGAACTTAAACTTTGGCTACAGTTTGGGTCGGATGCGTGGACGGCTGCGAGACGCGTGAGCGACCGGTTGTGTATGTGTCCTGGGCACTTACCTACCGTAGCTGAAAAACACTATTCTCAGATTGAACGCGAGGCGCTGGCTATAGTGTTTTAATTCGAAAAGTTGCACCAGTATTTATATGGGAGACGTTTTACATTGCGTACCGACCACAAACCGTTGGTGACTATTTTTGGGCCTAAGCAGAGGGGTTCCCTCGATGGTCGATTACAGTGGTGGGCTATTAGTATAGTAAGTATTAAATCGTCACCACATACATACGACATAGAATATGTAAAGTCAAACGAAAATGGAGCAGATGGGTTATCACAATTGCCAGCTTTGACTAAAACTGTCGTTGTTGGGTAAGTACGATCGAAATTACAAATCGATAGCACCAGTAGTTCCTGAAATATATAGGTGTGGCAGACAGATAGACGAAACATACCATGCACAGCCATAAGGATTCCCTTTTAAACGACTTCAAAATGAGTAGTTCTGTATTCGACGCGTATGTAGGTAATATTAATAAAAATAAGTAATATTTACATAATATGTTAATCTATGTGGGCATAAACAAAATTTATGAGTGATGAGTGTACCAATTTCATGAGTGTACGTATGTATGTAGGTTTGTCCCCGTATTTCTTAGAAACTACAAATCCTATTGCGATCGAGCGATATCAATATCGGTTCAGTAGTTTAAGAGATATAGACTGTTTGTTTCCAGTAAATTACTCTTGCATAGCCAGCCATAGTTATTGCAAGTCATCATAAGTGTACTAGTTTATGTTGTTATTAAATAAATGTTTTTGTTGATTTTTTCCTAGTAATATTTTTTAAATTAATTTCCTGTAGTTCGCAAGCATATGAGAATGTGCCCGTTACAGATCGTATAAGAACTACATTACTATATTGCTGGAATTAAATAATATATTCTGTAATGATTTCTGATATTTACGCGAATATTACATTGAAATCCAAATATTACATTGAAATATCCTTTTAATAAGTTTTGGATCAGATGGGATTGCAGCCAGGCTAGTGCTTATGACTACAAAAAAGACTTGCCGCCGTATTTGATGGATATCTAGGACCCACCCTCGAAATTTCCCAGCAACTCGGAAGTGCAAAACTTACCTAACGTAGGGCCAATTTAATAGATCACATTTAATATATGTCAGTTTCTTTTGTCATTATTACAATAAATATGTATGACGGGCCTATTGGTCTAGTGGTCAGACACCCTGCCCGCTACCCGATAGGTCGTGGGTTCAATTCCCACCAAGTGTCTGGGTGTTATTTATCTATTTAAGTATGTATTTACAAAAAAAAGTAAATATAAGCATTAGTATCACTTGTCTGATTCCCATAGTACAGGATCTGCCTGGTTTGGGATCTGATTACCGTGTGTGGATTGTCCCAGAATATTATATTTATATATGTAATCGTAATTGAAAAAAGTTAAGAAATTATGCAGTTCTAACTTCAAAAACAGGTAAGTACTTCAAATAATATTATTTGCCCGCCGTTACAAGGTTACGTTGTTAAATTTTGATGAAGTTTCAAATGTGATCTATTAAATTTCATCAGAGAGGGTCGAATGTAGCACATGATTGTTACTGCATGAAAGTGTGCCGTGATGGAGAATTACGAAACGCTAAGCGGGGTCGGAATACCCTAAAGAAAATACTGAATACTTGCTCTATTTCGCAGGATAGGGGACTACATGTTATATTATAATATGTCAGACAAATGTCAGATGAATGATGCTCCATATATAATTGTTTATAATGAAATAAAAGTATTTTTTTAAAGGAATACATGAAGTATTTATATATTTATCGTAGGTACAAAAAAGGTACTAAATTATTATGCAAAGATTTCAGCAATATATGGACCGTAAGTACCCAAAGTAAAAAGTGGGAAGCCATCCTGACGTCAGAATGGCTTCCCACTTTATTTATTAAATAACTTTGTTATTACTGAGGTACAAAATATTTAAACATAGGTACAAAATAGTACAAAATAGGTACTAAATCTTGGTAAAGTTTCACGTGAATCCGTGCTGTGGTCCGGTCATCCTGACGGACACCTTTTTCTCATATCAAATTTAAAATTGATTTTAAAGTTTTATATAGCCAATATTACCAGTTCATATTTTTATTAACATTTTTCCGGTATAAATAAGTGCTCAAGAATTATATTAATTAAGTAATAATCAATTAAATTCACCGTAAGTAGTGTCACCAAACGCCGTTAACTCTCGTAGCGCTAGTGCTGCGTAAACAAAGTGACATACAAAAATTCCATTTTCCGCAGGCTCCCTGCGCGCGCACTCTGCTGCAGCGTCAACCTCAAAAACGTCAATTTTGATGTTGAAAACAATAATATCATTGGTTGAAATCGTCAAATAAAGTTATCGAACCAATAAACTGCACACATTGGTCAGTTAAATTGAGCCAAGTTTAAGCGGACTTTATGTGACAATATGTGGTTCGGAAACGCAATGTGTCAAGTTATCGAACCAATAGCGCTAACGAATAGATAAACTATCGATAAAAGTACCTCAGAAACCGGCCATTAGAAATTTTGTTGTTCCGCGAATTAGGTAGAAATGTAGGTACATTCTGCGTAGTTTACTCTTGAATTTTACTGAAATAGGTCTAGCATATCAGTGAAAATAATGTTTTTTTAGGTATATTTTTTACGGGGTATTTTGTAACAATCTGTATACCTGGCCTTAAGTAAAAGGAAACATCCCGAGGGGATTGCCTATTTTGATAAAATCGCACATAACGAATAAGCAAAAATTACTTTAAAGTTAATTAGAGCTTACTCACCTTTCGAGGGATGGATAATTGGTTTAATTGTTTGGTGGCTTACGCAGGTGGTCCAGGAGTACCGTACCTCCGGTGAGGGGGAGCAACCGGTGCTACGCGCCTCTGCGTCAACGGCTGACGACGGCTACAGGCACTCCACCTTCAAGCTGAACGTGGCGGAGCCTCATCAGCAGTAGTACTAACAGCCGCCGGTGATACAGTAGCAAAATTCAGCACGGTGGGTGTCGCACTTTATATGTAACATCATAACGAGCTGGGTATTTTTTATTCGCTTATCTTGTCTACTTTTCTCTATCTATTTAAAACATTATCTAAATCTTGCTAATAATGATTTTCACGAAGTTATTTTCTATTTAAGAACTTTTAAAATAGTTGTCTGTTTTATTAGTGTCTCCGTAGGTTTCTTGCGACACCGACCAATTAGTATCTCCGTCACGCCTAAGCCTCAAATGCCTTGTTGTGTAAGTGAACCCAGTAACGTCTCTGTGATAAGTTTGAGGCGCCAAATTATATTCGGTAGTACATATTTTCCAGGGCTTGTCGATAGCCCTTATGTATAATTCTGTATGCTCTAGCTAGGCTTAGCTTTATAAGAACGTTGAGTAGTCTAGTGCCTAGTTCAGGAATCCAGTAGGTTATTGTATAAAATACTCATTGAGTATTACAACGTGTGTGTGCACAACGGCCCTTATGTGCCGGCCCGATGTATATGGAGACAATATTACCAAGCATATCAATAATTGTTACGTCGAAAATAAATTATATTCCGTGGTCTTAAAGTTGGATAATAATAAATAAATGATCTTGAATACATTATGTCGACTTTAATTTTTTATTGACACTTAAAAGGATAACAAGGAAATGATAGTAGGTGATTATAACAAGTCTAAATAGCAATTTGCTGGTTACGTCTACGCATGCAGTCCAGCATTTAGTTACTATACTTACTAACTTATAGTTCTATCAATATACACTGTGGTAAATCTAGTGATGGGTATCTTATCGACATAACATTAAAATTTGTAACATGAAATATTTGACACATTTTATGGCCTATTCCCAGTAGTTCTACATTTAGTTCTACATGTATGACTACTAAGAAAAAAAAATCCTACTAGTTCTACAGTCATGTAGTAGTAAGAATGCATTAAATATATTTTTTTCATTCCTAGTAGTTCTACACGATGACGTACTGCAAAAAATATTACATAAACTTTATTAGTGAGTGTGCTAGTAAACTTATAAAGGGTATTTTTTTCTTCAAAAATTTGATATTTGTTTGCTTTTTTCCTCTAATGAATTAGAGGAAAAAAATCAGATATAAGAAAAATATTATACCAGAAGTACTAGGACAACAGAGGGCACAAAGAGGCTTCATCTCTCTTGTGATATCAAGTTACCCTTACCATTTCTTACCTTAGGTTCGTACATACCGGGGTACTGGCATCACCTCCTCGAGTGCCCAGTCCATTGTAATTCCAGAGAATACGTCCAGAGGAAGGACAATGGGCTTGGGACGGTGTACACTGGGCACCGGGTAATATCTCCATTCTAAGGTGGCCAGCTGTTGCTCGGTGGCGAAGCCTTAGGGGGGGGGGGTCTGAACAGCTGGTCCCGGTATATGAGTGCCGGTTGAGCAGCAGCAAGGCGCAGGGGGTTGTAGGGCGGGGGCACCGCTACAGCTGTTCCCGATTGGACCCGTCGGTTGAGCGCGGTGGTGGTGCAGGGTGGAGTCGGGGCCAAAAAGCCTTAGGGCGGGGGCACCGTAGCAACCGCTCTGACGGGATATGGGTGCGGCTTTGCCAGGGTATGGGGGCCGGTAGCTCGATCCAATCTTAGGGCCGAAAGGCGATAGTAGTAGTATACCTCTCTGTTGAGCAGTCTGGACTGGAGGGCACCACATGTGACATCGGGGGGGAGAGCCTGCAGAGGCTCCGGCTTGGCCATTTTGGTCGCGTCGTTCTGGGTTTGGCGCAAGCCGAACGGCCGCTGGCGGGAACCGGATGAAGTACAATGTACGTTCCCGGGGCCCACCTATAGCGGGAATGCTGGAAGGCCTGACGGAGTTTTAGTCAGTAAGAGTCTGACATCACCCGCGCATAGTAGGCCGTGCGCGGGTATCCATGAGAATAAATCTATCGCAAAAAAAAGTTCGTACATACCAGAAGTAGGTACTACTAGAGCAGGAGAGGAGATTGGGTTTTACCTCATAAGTGACGTCTAGTGTTTGTTATCCAAGTGTGACCTTCAATTTATACCAGAAGTACCAGGGTAGCATAGGACATAAGCAAGCCTCATGAATAATGGCATCTCAGCTGCCGATGCAACAGCCGCAAAAGTTTTAGTGGATACTAATCTAAAATACCCTGGTTGACCGCCACCGGGTGAACCTATATATCGAAGGTTTCTCCCACGTGAACTAACAAAAAATATTCTGCTCACTAATAAAGTTCTAATTTTCTAATACGTCATCGTGTAGAACTACTAGGAATGAAAAAATAATATTTAATGCATTCCTGCTAGTTCTACATAAGTGTAGAACTAGTAGGAATTTTTTTTCTTAGTAGTCATACATGTAGAACAAAATGTAGAACTACTGGGAATAGGCCCATTTTATTATATACACAAAGATTAACGATAACGACGAATAATTAGTTGAACTCCACTTATTTATAATATGTTTAAATAATGATTGGTAGTCATCGATATACTATACCAACTAGATTAGCTGTCACGAACAAAATGACATCGAAAATGTGGTCGCGGTTACATATACTTACACAACTATACTCGTAGCTAGAAATTGTAAAAAATAGTTTTAAATAATTCGGAACGTCGGACTAATAGAAGCCTTCACATGTAGTAATAAAGTCTAATTCTGTATGCAGTAATGTTGGCACATAAAACCTTTACATCGGAGACAAAGAAAAATCAATAAAACCGCCAAAGCTATAGGAAAAAAAGTAGTTGTTTTGACTTAAACAAAAATGTACTCATTTAAAAGAAAATCTTAACCACTATAAAATAAGGTTCAAAACAGGTGTGTTTCCATTGTGTGTGTCCTGACTTACAAACTTATCCGTGCTGGTGGGAAAAATGAGAACTAACTTTTTTATTATGGTAATGACGTGTAGTTTAACAGTTTCGTATAGACAGTGGCGACATGCCTATCGGCAACATTAATTTTGTCAGTCTCTAGCGGAGAAAATATCAAATAAATAATTTTTATTTCGTATTATAATGATAATTTACTTATATTTATTATTTAAACTAGTAGTAATAAGAACACGAAACGAAAAAAAAATTCTCCATCTGCAATTTTAGTATTACGATAAGTATTATATTATTTGGACAGTTTATAAACGCGCAATAAGTAATTTCGATACATCGACTCACAGTCAGTGATCATCGGTTGTCGGCTCGTACTATTTTGAAATAGAGCGACAGCCGTCTCCGTAGCTCTATTTTCATGACCACTTTTCGGGTCGTGACAGCTAATCTAGTTGGTATAGTATATCGATGTTGGTAGTATTTAAATTACGCAGTTATACAAGAATCTAATCATTACGAAACATAACGTTTTAATATTTACATGGCAAGTAACAATTATTATTTATTAATTTAAAAATAGAACATCAACGTGCCTAGTAAGCACGATGTGTCATGAATAAAGGTGAAAAAAAAATAAAAAGTGTCATTTCTAAATTTTTGTATGTTTGCCTACCCTACCCTATATAAAATAAAATAAACTATTTGTGTAAAGTAATTGTTTGTCAAAAATATATAAAAATAGATACATCTGCAATAGTTTTTCTGTGCATCCGATTTAGTTATTACCAACAGTATACTATTTACTATGTTTGAAGATTGTGTTAGGTCCTCAGCAATAGAGTGTACTCGGTAAATGGTTTTATTTAGGCCTGATATTAGGACTTGATTTTATGTAATATAGAGTGTTAAATACAAAACCCCTTTCCGAATCAATAAGGCTTTTATTTATTCGGTACAGCAATACCTATGTATTCTATCTCATTAGTTCAATTTTTTTTTAAACAACAATAAATTTCCCTATACGAATCGGTCAAGGGTTTTTTAACATTCTGCTTAGTGACCCGGTACAAGTGTGATATATTTAGCTTGTTCAAGTTTCTGATGGTCCTTAGAAACTTTTTCCATATCTTTAAGACGAATAACTGACATGTGACATATTATTACAGACTGTAATAATAATGTGTAAGTTTCTAAGGACCATCAGAAACTTGAACAAGCTAAATATGTCACACTTGTGCCGGGTCACGTTCACGTGAACATATCAATGTAGTAGCACTATGCGATATTGCACATATTTTTTATAGAAACGGGAGTGGCGTCTAGTGACGTTGTGCAAAAATAGCTAGCAAATTAAATACTAGTATAAATTGCACTGACTTCATAAGACGTCAATGTCTATATACGCAAACGACGTATAGTGACGTTTTGCGCAAACAAAGTAGTTAGATAGATACTACAACCAAGAGCTATCAAAAATGTCAAAAATAATCGATTCGTAGCACTAGTAATATGAGAGTTCGATGTGTCGTGGCACAGCAACCCTTCTCTTAGACATTAGTTTATTTTTTTTGGGAGGACAGTCGCTGTTGGCCGCAGATGGCCATTACAGCTTCACCGGGCAAGAGGGCGAGCGCTTCAAGCGCTCCAGCCAGAAAGGCAGGGGGGCGACGAGCTCAAGGGCACCTCAGGGAAGCACGGCCTCGGCTTGGGCTGTCGCTTAGAGAGGGCTGATTTTACCACCGGTTCACAACGCGCACTGAGAAGAGCCGGCAAGAAACTCAGTGGGGTGATGCTCATCGTTGAGGTCGCATACGTACGACTCTTCGGCCTCGCCGGCGAGACCGGTGTCTGTTTGATAGTGTAGCATACGATTGTCGGGGAGGTCAGGCTCAATGCCATGGTCCAATAGGGCCGACAAAGAGTCTGGGGATCTATCAATACGTGCCGCGGACGGCGGCGCGAGTCTGAAGGACTAGGAACATAATCGGCGGCGGCGCGGATTAAACGGTTAGGGTGCTGAGACGCGCTTTCAAAGTAGCGTTTTTACGCTTCTTTGAAAAACTTTCGAAGGGGATCTAAATGGAAGTCGGAATGTAAGTCTACGTTCCGCATGTACCACGGGGCACCAACGGCATGTCGGAGAAAACGATTTTGGATAACCTAGAGGCTATCGATATGAGTGCGGGCGGCGTGCGCGAAAACTACACTCGCGTAGGACATGATACGGCGGATGCAGGCTTTGTATAATGTCAACTTATTTCTAAGCGACATTTTACTCCGCTTGCAGAGAATAGATAGAGGCGACCTAATACGAAAGCCGCACGATTGCGGACTGACCGAAGTGACTCCGAGGTACCTACTTAACCTTCCTAGTCCAGGGGAGTAGACAGTATGGCTAGACGCCGCTCTATAACTTCGTGCTCAATAAGTCAAGTTTTCGCTGGACGTCATAGTACGTTGTGCTACAGCAGAACTACAAATACATATTATTATGTGACGTACAATACGTTGTTCGCATGAACGTGTTAGACACTAAATTATTAGTACACACCAAAAACCAACAACCAATAAAATCATAAACTGCGATATTTGCTTATTCAGTTCTCTTACAAATCCCCGAGCCGCCTGCTAAGCGTGGGGATTATGGCAACTCCTGCCTTCTAAGGGGGAGGCCTTTGTTGTGAGGTGCTTCGGCTGCTGATGAAGATCTCTTACAAAAAAATGTATAATTAGGTAAATCAGAACACAACTATTGTGCTCTGAGAGTAGGTACATGATATCTGAACAAAATAAATAATAGGCAACCATTATTAAAATGTTTTACATTGGTTCCTCTAAGCAATAATAGATAATTTATCTCAAAAGTGTCCTTACGGAAATATATATTTCATATATTTAGCCCATCAGCTACGCCTCGTCACCTTTCATAATTCGTTTGTTTTTCCAAAGCCGTAATTATGGCGAGTTTACAATGTGCCTGTTACTGTTGCTGACTTCAAGCCCGAAGGAACCTGTTTGGCCTCGAGGCTGCCAACACAATTTTTTTTTTTTAATTTCATTACTAAATCAATAGCTATAATATTATGAAGAAAATAATAAATTACGACTTGAAATAAGTCAGTTCCTGGTACCGACGTCCGTTCCTGAAACCGACCCGCCTTTATTGGTTAGTAAAGAGACAACATTCCAAGTCATTAGCGATAACGCAACTCAGTGGACACGCAGACGGCGAGGAGTAAGGTTAAGGTTCAGATACGAGAGTGTAGTGGAGGGTAGGTTCTCGCCGTCGACCTTATGCCGCGCGGCTCGCATGATGTAGGCCTCGCTAAGGTAAGTTACCGAGTCAAGGTGATTTCGGCTTTATTTCATGAGCAGTGGGGTTCACGTTCAGTTGCGTGAGTCTGTGGAGGAGGGTAGGTTCTCGCCGTCAAGCTTGTGGCGCGCGGCCTGCATGTAGGCCTCGGCGGCGAGCGCAGGCCACGCGTCGGTCGGCGCGGTGCCGCCCCACGCGTCGGTCGTCGACACCTCCGCCGGCCGCTCCGTACCCTCCGCCTTAGCCGTGCACTCCACTGACAGAGACTTGGGTGTTTCAATCCTGTTAAAAAAATAGTGATCTTTACTCAAGTTAATTTCTTCTAATGGTTTAATCATGGATGAAATCCCAGTAGCTAATCAACAACAAAACGATGGGATACTGTGCCGTACGCTACACTTTCAGATACCCTCAAGCTCGTCACTAGCATGCGTGCTACAAGTACTCGCTCGCCCCCTTGTCCGGTGGAGCTCGGCATCTAAGGCCAACAGCAACCTTCATTTCCCAAAAAAAGGGGTGTTTTCTCGTGGACCCACTATTTTGTCCCACCAGTGGGTCCACGAGGGAGAACTATTTCTCGTGGACCCACTGCACTCTACGGTTATTAAATGTTCCTCCTGTATAATATAGATGCACAGCACCTTTTTGCATTGTCAAAATTAATCTATCGTATAGTGAAGTGGCAAGTGGCACACAAAAAATGTGCGCTTCGTCGCGCTTCCGCTGGTCGGTGTAAATCGTTCCTTAAGAGACCACCGTATATCCTATGCTACCCTGGTACTTCCGGTATAAATATTGAAGCAAAGTAGTCACAGTTTGGTAAAACTAGATGTCTCACGAAAGGGGAAGCCTCTTTGTACCCTCTGTTGCCCTAGTACTTCTGGTAAAAATGTTTAAGAATGCGCAATTTTGCGCTTTCACGCGCTATTTCATCATAGTGGATGATGCTCTTTGAAATTCCGTCTGGAGCTACCACATTCAGCCGGTTTAACTACTTGGAATATTTACACTAAATTTATTTCCAAACTGTTCGATCGCAGAAGCCAGTCGGACAGACGGGAATTTTGGAAGAAAATTTTTTCCCATTTGTCCGATGATCGCGAACTACTAATATCGGACTACTTTGAATAAACGGATAAGTAATCCAGTAGAAAGACGCTGCTGCCCGCCTTCTTTTTTTCCCTTATTCACCTCTTACGAACACCCAACCTTTGGGTGCTATTCTTACCCGGACACCCCACGGGTATATTAATCCATACCAACAACTCATACAAGAGCTTGTTACTGGATGGCAAAATACGCGAGGCCTCCTTACATCGTGTGCCGCCCTGGTACTTCTGGTGTAATATTTTATAATGTCCGTTATTAAAGATTTCATTTAATCTGTATATATAAAAGAAGAAACTGACTGACTGACTGACATATCAACGCACAGCCTAAACGGCTTGGGTTAGAGACTTGAAATTTTTACAGTAGGTACCTTTTATAACGTAGACATCCACTAAGGAAGGATTTTTGGAAATACCACCCCTAAGAGGGTAAAATAGGGGATGAAAATTTGTATGAAAATCCGTCATTTTTGAAGTTAAATTAATGAAAATTAGTATTTGGCCTTTAAGTTAAAAATAAAAAATATATATTTCAGGATTTTTGGAAATTCTACCTCTAAGGGGGTAAAATTGGGGTTGAAAGTTTGTATGAAAATAAGTCATTTTTTAACTTAAATTCATGTAATTTAGTAATTGGCATGTTAGTTAAAAAATAAAAAAATATATTTCAGGATTTTTGGAAATTCCACCCCCTAAGGGGGTTAAATAGAGCATGAAAGTTTGTATGAAAATCAGTCATTTTTGAACTTAAATTCATGTAATTTAGTAATTGGCCTGTTAGTTAAAAATAAAGAATACATATTAAAGGATTTTTGGAAATTCCACCCCTAAGGGGGTAACATGGGGGATAAAATTTTGTATGAAAATCAGTCATTTATGAACTTAAATTCATGTAATTTAGTAATTGGCCTGTTAGTTAATAAAATCTTTTTTTTTTTAAATTGAACCGACTTCAATATCACTGAAAAGTATAAAATAATTTAAATATTATTGAAGTTGGTGTTAGCGTACCTGCTGTGTATATTTGGCACCAACTTCAATAATATTTAAATTATTTTATACTTTTCAGTGATATTGAAGTCGGTTCAATTTTTTTAAAAAAAGATTTTATTTTAAACTTTTTAGTGATATTTTCATATATAAATATTGAACCATCGAAAACCGTAAAATTATCTAGGTAGGTTATGATCACATTATCGTCTACATAGTTTTACATAATTCATGTTTCTTCAGAAAAAAATATCCGGTCGTAATGAAATTTGCATGGAAACATCATAGTAGTTTACTCTCTCGAATAAAAAAAGAATCATCGAAATCGGTTCATAATTGTCAGAGCAATGTAATGGAGAACATCAGTTTTATGGTTTTTACCAGATAAATTCCTCCTCATCGTTCATGGTCCTCCAGGAAGTTCTTATCCGGTTGTAATAAAATTCATACAGATTCAATACAGTGGTTCCATCTTTCGATTAAAAAAAAAATCATTGAAATTGGTAAATATTTGCCAGAGTTATGACCATTTTTGTCCGACCGAGCGAGTCCGAGCGACTAAAACGTCATCTATATAGGCTTTCTTGCAGGTCTCAGTGCGCAGTCACCATTATTGTTTTTTCAGGAACTACTTATTACTAAGCAATAATTTTTTTATGGGACCCAATTAACGGATTAAAGAATGGATGGAAGAAAGATTTTTTCAAATCGGTTCATAATTGCCAGAGTTATGCGCGAACATACATAGAAAAAAAAAATATATATATATATATACAGACGAATTGAGAACCTCCTCCTTTTTTTGAAGTCGGTTAAAAATAAAGAATACATATTAAAGGATTTTTGAAAATTCTACCCCTAAGGGGGTAAAATAGGGGATGAAAGTTTGTATGAAAATTAGAGATTTTCGAAGTTAAACGCATATAAATTGGTATTTGGTGTTTCAGTAAAAAAAAATATATTTCAGGGTATTAGGAAATTCCACCCCTAAGGTGGGTAAAAGGATGACAACATTTATTATATTGTACTTGACTTACTGGCACAGAATACATGCGATAGGACAATTGTATTGTTTTCTTTGATTTTTTTTTGGCTGATGATATCGGATTCTTTTTTTTAACCGACTTCAAAAAAGGAGGAGGTTCTCAATTCGTCTGTATATATTTTTTTATATTTACATATTAATCTGTATTAATAGAATAGAATAGAATATTTATTTACTCAAGTATCAGAAGACTCATTATAAATAGGTAGGTAAATAAAAAATAAAATATAAACTAAGATTATGACTAATATTAACAATAATATACACACATATTTGCATACGTGAATCACCGCTGCAATATTCCATGAGAAATTTTGCAGCAGTGATTCACATAAGAACAGTCTAGTCTGCTTGCAATTAGCGATAGGATACTGTTGGGGCTGGCCCACACTCTGCGCACCAGGGATGCACATCTTTTTCGCATTGTGGTGTAAAAACAATCTACTACTGCTTCTGCGAACATCCCTGATGCGCTACAGAATCGAGGCAGCCGCAACAGTATCCTAAACGCGTTATTGTATTGTATGCGGAGGGCATTGTAAGCTCTTTGAGTGAATCTGGCCCACAGGCTACACGTGTAGAAAGAAGTGCAGTATGCCCTGAACAGGGTAATTTTAACGTTATGTGAGCAACGTGCAAACCTGCGAGCCAGCATGTTCACTCTTATACACATTGCCCTCCGCTCCCTTTCGATGTCATCATCATCCTTGAGGTTGGGGTTTAATATATGACCCAGATATTTCACTTTGTATACCCTCTGTAAGGGCGTCCCACCGATTAAAACAGAAGGTGTAGCTTCAGTACATTTCCCCCCAGTCTCAAAGACCATGACTTCACTTTTGGTGCAGTTATATTGGAGTCCGTGTTTTTTAACGTACTCCTCACACTGCACCATTAGTTTCCTCAAACCACATACTGATGCACTCAGCAGCACCATGTCATCTGCATAACTGATATTATTTACACAGACTCCATCAATGTGGCAACCAACCCTGGTGCTGCTGAGCTCACGGATAAGCTCATTTATGTAGAGGTTGAACAACGTAGGCGAGCTCAAACCACCTTGTCTAACTCCACACTCTAAGTTGTACGGACAAGACCACGCACCAGCCCATCGTACATTGTTGACCTGGTTTCTATACCAGAATTTAAGTATATTTATTAGTTCTTGAGGCAAGCAAACATCCTTTAACTTGTTCCATAGAATGTCATAAGAAACCAGGTCAAACGCCTTCGATAGGTCGAGAAAGCAGGCATAGACAGGAGTTTCACGTTCAACGTAGTAAGAGACCGTATGCTTGACACACAATACAGCGCTTTCTGTTGACAGTCCAGGACGAAACCCGAACTGATTGTCATGTGGTACTATGTATTTGTTTAGTTGTGTATTAAGCATGCTATCAAATACCTTGGAGATGATCGTGGCCAGTGAAATCGGCCTATAGTTGTTTTTATCAGCCAAGACACCGGTTTTATTTTTAACCACTGGCACAACCACTGTCCGCGTCATCTCATTCGGTAAATAACAATGTGACAAGCAGAAACTATACAGCATAGTCAGTACTCTAGGTAAATGAGGTCCAGCATATTGGAGATGCTCTATGCTGAGCCCGTCGTGTCCTGGCGATTTACCTTTTGAAATTGACTTGATGGCTACTGATATCTCCTTTGACTTAAACTTTACCCCAAGTTGCACCCCAGGTTCAACAGAAGGTACCGACCGAGAGGGTCCTAACGGAGATTTTACAGTGAAATGTTCCCTAAATGCATTAGCAATCATTAAAGGGTCGCTGATTCCGCTAACACTCACAGGGATCCCCGGCTTGCTTTGTAATTTATTTGTATTCTTCCAAAACCCACGAAAATCTTTTTTTGAATGCTGTGTGGCCAAGATATCCATTTTAATTTGAGTTTCGTTATCTTGACACCACTTCAACCGCGATTTAAAAATTTTTCTTGACTCGCACATTTCGTCATAGACTCGGCCTGATCGCGGTTTGCCAAAGCCCATCCATGCACTGAACTTATGCCGGGCATCCCTATGAGCACTGGCTAAGTACTTGTTCCAACCTGTCACTACTTTCCTAGGACGCCTATTACTACTCTCTCGACCCACGATAGCCGCTTCACTCAGAGCATGTACAATATTTTTATACAATTGATTAATTACAACCCTATGACTGTAATTCAGACATGATGCGTCACAGCAACCACGAAGTTCTTGTGGAAAATCAATTAATTTCAATTTTTCATTACACGCTTTTATGTAAATATCTATTTCATCTTGATTTCGCTCACCCCATGTGACTTTGTTTTGTCTCACTTTATTATCATACATTATTGGCGCTACTCCATTAAGATTACATTCAATTACTAGGGGAAAGTGATCCGACCACATGATGTCATATAAAACGTAAATCTTTTGCACAGAATTAATGGCTGCCCTAGTTACAACACAGTGATCAAGCCATCTTCTAGAACCATGTGCCTCACTCACAAAAGTATATGTATCAGACATAAGCCCCAACATTTCAGTGTCAATGCATGACCAATCTTTATCACCGCAAAATTCATATAATTCCTTAAAGAATGGTTCCGAAAGATGCGCATTAAAATCACCTAATACATATGCATGATTAACGTTAGAATTTTCTATAATAGCATTCACCAAACCAAGGATGTTCGTATATTCTGATAAGTTAGAAATGGAATCCGTAGGCATGTAAACACTAATTACCAAGAACGACTTATCTGATAATACTATTTTGATGGCACATACACGCGGATTACCGCACTGAATAATAACAACATCGTGAAAAAGGTGCTTTCTCCAAAGTATGGCGACCCCCCCAAATGGTCTTCCATGTAAAATGCCTGCAGCTGTGTCTACTGCAGACACTCCCGTGCAGGCAAAATCTTCACTTATAGTGTTTAGGAAGGGTATCTCTTCTGGCAACAGCCATGTCTCTTGTAATGCTATTATATCTGACGTTGTACATATTTGACGTATATCCTCTATAGAGCGCTTAACATTTTTACAGTTGAAACTGATAAATTTATAAATAGCTGTATCCATTACTTATCTGTTTGAATGCCGCTTCTCGCCTTTTGAGTGTTTGTTATTATTTTTGTTTTGAAATGAACAAATCTGCGAAAGATAACTCCTTGAGGCCACATTTTCTCATCTAAGTACATAGGAACTTTATATTGCGATACAAAAAATTTGTATGCATGATGTTCGCAACGCCGCTTAATTATTATTTGTTCTAATGTTATTATATCACCAGTCTTTTTATGTATATAGTTAACTATATCTGATACTGCTGTTTCTTTATGTATATTCGTAATAAATATTGGCACTCGTTTATCTGCTGCTTTAAATTTATCTTCCGACGTGACTAGAACTGTACCCATAGTTCCTGTGAGACGATAGTTATTTTTTCGTACTTTTCTTTGCACTAATGTAAATTCATCATTTAATTTAATAGCATCTGCATACGTTTTCTTTTGCGACGTATCAATCATCTGATCTGTCGATGTTTCGTATGTATCAGTTGATGCTCGTGCCGATTCCGCCGTCACACTGTCACAGCGCACATCACACAGGCCAGCTGATGGCAATTCTTTATCCTCGACGAGATTTACATTAGAATTATTGTATAATCTCAATTTATTCTTATCAAAACACTCAGGTAAATAAAAGAACAGGATGTTTTATAAGAATCACGAAACAGCCAAAACCATTTAACGTAGAATCTTGATATTTGGAATCAACATTATTCAAATAGGCTGTGTGAACGATAGGAATGGATTTTCGAAGTTCCACACCTAAGTGGGTCAAATGGGCTCTCAAAGTTTGTATGGAAAAAAAAAATATTACATCACATGGGCGCGAAACTTTTCAGTGTACGGAGCAAAAGAAATTATGAAACACGGGTATCACAACTTTTTGAAAATCAACCTTTACTGGCGTTTTTGTGGTTGGTTTTGAGTATAACGCGAAAAAAATAAATATAGATATATGTACTCTTTATTGTACGCTGTGAAAGCTTATATATGTACTTAAATACAAAGGGCGGCCTCATCCGCTATTCGCAACTTCTTCCAGGCAACCTTGGGATGGAAAAAAGAGAGAATGGAACATAAACGTGGATGAATAAGTGGTGGAGAGATGCTCATAGCCAGTTGTAACCACTGTTCGATACACAATCAGTTGGGTAAGGAACGTCAGGCGAGGTCAGTCCTTAGATGGGTCACCACTTAGTGGCATTTGACCCGAGCGTTTCCTTGCTTCGGAGTGGCACGTTAAAAGTCGGTCCCGGCTATTGTCATCTAGGCAGCAGTCGTTAAGCTGAGTCAGAGGCCTAAGGGCAGCTTGAAAACTCTGACACCAGTTTGGCCACTAACCATACGACAAAAAAAAGTAGTGGTGATGTGACTGGGACATGCTGCATTGATGAAACTTTGCCAATACACCATCCAACTACACCTGTCTAAATATCCATTTTTAACCGACTTCAAAAAGGAGGTTCTGTATTCGACGCGTATGTATGTAATATTAATAAAAATGCGTAATATTCATATATGTTAGTCTATGTGGGCTTCTAAACGAATTTACCAAATTTCACGAGTGTATGTATGTATGTATGTATGTATGTATGTATGTATGTATGTACACACATCAAAAGTGTCTAGGGATCAACATATATTTTTGCAATAACTTTTCTCCTGATTGATATTAATTAAAATTTTCTTTAAGGATTCATCAAATAAAGTGTTTTCGTTTGTCACAGTAACGATAAACCAAGTCACCTTTGCATTAATAAAGAAATTTGCCATTTTCCTAATAAAGGGATTTTTGACATTTGAACCACTAACACAAAAGTTCGAAAAAAAGACTGAAATAACAGTTTTCTTTAAAATTTTATTGGGTAACTTAAACAATTAATAATCCGTGTTTCTACCGCGAACACTAACAACACAAGAACATCGGTTTGGCATACTCAAAATGAGTTCATCCAAATCACGCTGTGGAATGGCCGCCCATGTTCGTTGCAACAACAAAAAAAGGTCTTCTTGCGACTGGATACCCTCCATATTCGGCAGAGCTCTTCTCTGTAGCATATCCCATGCATGCTCAATCGGGTTCAAGTCTGGCGACTGAGCAGGCCAGGGCAGGACATTGATGTTAGCTGCGGCGAGAGTCTGTCTTACAACTCTTGCGGTGTGCGGTCGTGCATTATCATGCATTAACTGAAATAAGGGACCGATTTGCACTTGTAGAGGAACGATGACGTCTGATACAATCGTCTCAGCATAAATTTGAGCGTTGAGGTTGCCTCTGATCCAAATCAACTCAGTTCTTCCGCCGATCCAAATACCCGCCCATACCATGATGGTTCCACCACTATAAGGATGTACTTCCTGGCAGGATTTTAATCGCTGTTGGCGTCCAGGGGTTCTCCAGTGTCGTATACGTCTTGTATCCGGTCTCATACCAAAACGAGACTCATCAGAAAAGCACACGAAACGCCATTGTTCTTCTGCCCATTTTTTTGCCCAAAAATGCTTGATCCCTAGACACTTTTGATGTGTGTATGTATGTATGTATGTAGGTTTGTCCGCGGATTTCTCAGAAACTACAAGTCCGATTTCGAAAATTCTTTTTGCAATAGTTAGAGTATCTTTCAATTTAGGGTAGAATACAAATTTCATCAAAATCGGTCCAGTAGTTTAAGAGATATAAACTTTTTATGTTTTCAGTAAGTTACTGTAATGTAGACGTTCGAGTTGCGTGATAGTGCTGATACCTATCTTCGTAAAATAAGTCACTAAAAAGTGTTAAATAAACTATTTAAAAAAAAATAAAAACCGACTTCAAAGTTAATTATCTAAAAAGCATAAAATAACGAAAATATTATTGAAGTTGGTGCAGAATATACACAGCAGGTGTACGCTAACACCAACTTCAATAATATTTTCGTTATTTTATGCTTTTTAGATAATTAACTTTGAACCGGTTTTTATTTTTTTTTAAATAGTTTATTTGAAAATCAACTCCCAAAGGGATTGGATTGGAGTCCAAAAAATGGTGTTTCGACCTACAGTCATAAGACTTAATTACACACCCGAACTCATCACAAAAATACAAATGAAAAGAAAATCTTTTATTTTCTTATAATGGGCAGCGAAAAGGATCCTCAAAATTTAATTTAAAGTGAGACTACTGTATCGAATGGGGTATCCTAAGAAAAGGCTTTATTTGCAAATTCCAAAACAGATTTTTATTTTGGTATATGTTATGTTACGTAGTTTTTGACTTAAAATCGAAAATGTCAAAAAATATTATAGGTGATACATACTTATCAATCTATATTTTACAGGAAAAATAAAATGATTTTTCGATGATGTGTGTATTCTTTAGAAATCCCAAAAGAAATTCGACAGCCAAACTTAGTTTTGCGGTTTGGTTTTTTGCTATTGGTTGGTTTTGGTGTTATGTGTGTGGTTTTGGTTTGGTGTTAGACAAATAGTAAAATAACATTAATAGGTCCAATGAAGGTGTGCGAGTCCAACTCAACTTGACCGGACTTTTTAAAATAATAGCGGTGAATATTTAAGAATCAGCACTATAATAGAAGCTACGATGCCTTGCTCAAAAATACAGGATATGTCATTAAATATGTCTACTTGATACTTATTAAATAATATTTTGAAAAAGCATGATACCTAATTCAGAACACGTGCTACAAACAAAATCAACGCGGGCGATGCCGCGGGCTACTGCTAGTAAATTATAATATCTTAATATCCTAAGACAATCCACACACGGCCATCCTATCGCAAACTAGGCGGAGCCTGTACTGTGGAAACCAGACAACTGATACTAATACTTATATACATTTTTTTTGTAAATACATACTTATATAGACAAATAACACCCAGACACTTGGTGGGAATCAAACCCACGACCCATCGGGTAGCAGCCAGGGGGACTAACCACTAGACCAACGGGCCCGTCAATAATATAGTTATTTAGTATAGTATAATAATTATATTTATTTAATATTTTTTTATTCATATGATAATTTCATAGTATTATCACAACCCTAGCTGTAACTATATATAGGGTGTTAATAAACAACAGTGGGTCCACGAGAAATAGTTCTCCCTCGTGGACCCACTGGTGGGACAAAATAGTGGGTCCACGAGAAAACACCGAAAAAAAGCCGCCAGCTTATAGGACGACCGACAGGATCTCTCAACAAGCAATAAACTTACAAACTTTTTAGTTATTCCTGAGTATGTCACCATTAAGGTAATTTAAGACCCAGTATTTTCAGTCTTCTTTATAAACTAGCTCATAAACATCCACCCGCACTTTTTAACATTAACAATTCTACAATATCTCCTAGCGAATTAAATATATTTTACCTATGACCTACTCATACCTACCAAATATAACAAAAAAAAAGTCATAAAAATCGGTCGAGCCGTTTCGGAGCAGTGCGACCACAATCACCGTGACACGAGATTTTTATATAAAATACAAATAGATGTAGATATAAGTACATTACACACACATGTAGATGATATACATGTATAGCTTGGTGCAGTATCTAAATAAACCATATACACTACATTATAAAAAACAACATTATAGCAATGTTAAATACAAAATGTTAAGACATGATAAGATACATTTACAGGATGAAAGGATATGGTGAGGGTTCTAAGAGAAAAAATACCTCACGCGTTCTGGCGACTGCATGGCATCGTTCGTGCTGGATATCTCTAGGTCTTCGGCGTAGTTCAGATGCAGCTTGTCACCGTCGCTGCGTTGCTCTTTTTCTGAAAACATTATCAACGCTAACCTCGGATAGTTGTCTATTTAAGTCATTAATCTCAGAGGTTGTTGTCTCACGACTAGGCATACAAATATTTTATTTTTAAATATCATTAAGTATGTACGTAATGACTTAGTTTACCTATGTGGTGTAAGCTTATTGCTGGTCTATACTTGTAATAATTATGACCTTAGACATAATGATCAATGTATTTACAAGTAAGTATGGATAAGTAGGTAACTACAATTGGTGTAGGTATGTATTCAATTAAAGTTAAAACCAGACTTCCTACTCTTGAAATCTGATTCCAATACTCGTATGATTTAATGCTGCTGCTTTTGACATTGAATAATGGATATTTTTAGGATAGGACGGTATCGCTCCTGTGTTGCAACTGGTTTGGATTAAAATTGATATCAGTTTCCGGAGTAAGTTGATCGTACCGTCAACGTTGATGGGCGCATCGGGCCAGCCCATGGAGTCGCCCTCGACGTCGACGGGCTCGTCCTCGGCGTCGTACCGCACTTCCCGTGGCCTCTCCTCCCTCCGCTCCTCGTCCACGTCGTAGCCCAGCATGCTCTCCACCGTGTGGTGTCGTTTGCGCGTGCGCAGCTTCAACCTACGTTGGCGGTTAGCGCGAATGCGCTGATATGTCTGTAATCAGTTTAATTACATTTCAAAAGCTGCCTGGGTCACGTATGCATCTTACATCGAGTTATCTATCAGCAAACTTCAGAATAGGAAATTGAGAAGGTTGATAAGAAAAAAATTAGAGCGGTGATAACTAAAGTATTCCATAATGACGGGCCTGTTGGCCTAGTGGTTAGACACACTGGCCGCTACCCAATACGTCGTGGGTTACATTCTCACCAAAATGTATGGGTGTTATCTATTTAGGTATGTACTTATATAAAAAGTATTAGTATGTACCTAATCAGTTGTCTGATTGCAATAGTACAGGCTCTGCGTATTTTGGGATCAGATGACGTTGTGTAGAATAATTCAAATACCTATATAATTATTATATTTATATTACACACACACACACACACACACACACAACACGCTTCTACACACACCACACACACAATATCTACACATGCATGCTCACTCTTTTTTGTTATTATTATTTTTTTCTTTTCTCTTTGTTCTGTTCCATATTATTTAATTAAGTACTTATTCTGTTCCCTAACGACGAAAGAGACTAGATCCCACAACCCAGGGTATCCTAGTGTGGGGTCTAGTGTATGTTTATTTGTAAAACACACTTTTTTGCTCAATAAAAACATTTTGTATTGTATATTTTCATAACTACCGTATTACTAAAAATAACAAAAATTTAAAAATACGCAATCATGGATACTATACATGCCTACATTATTACTTATTAACGATAGATAGGAAATGCTCTTTGTTCTTCCTCTGAAGAAATCTACTGAAGGACTGTGTACGCGGTAACCAAGAGAGTTCTACAACCTTGCTGCTTGAACAGTAAAGGATCTAAAACGACTAGAATATCAGTAAAATTTAAGAGGCTTATGATAGTCTTAATTTTGGATGGCTGACCTCCCAACGGGCGTCCTCGTCCTGATGATGCATGGAGTGGGAGGAAGGCACCGTCGCCTCTCTTGGCAGAGCACTGAGGCTGTACAGGTGCTGCAGCTCTTGCAGGAAATGCGCCTGAGCCACACCTGGTCCGAGCCGTGTCCCGCAAACACCACACGATGATTTGCGCTCACCATCCGCTATGAAATATGTATACTTACATTTGAAGTGCGTTGTGGGACCATTGCTATAAGTGGTTGAAGTATTTGGATCCAGAAGGCCGGGTTCAGTAGTCATAGTAAAGTAGGTAACGCGTTGCGATCTTAGAGGAGGTTGCGATACACTGTACCTTACCCGTTCGACCCAGTTGGATCCATTCTACATTTAACTATAAATACTCTGACAAGGGTAGGTGGTATTATTTTAACTACCGCACACATAACTTCTGGCACAAACAGTAAATAGGTAAATGTGAAGGGAGGGTCTTAAAGTTTCAACGCCTACGTCTCTCAACATAGCAGCAACATAGCTGCCAGCAATAGACGTCTTTAAATGCACTTTTTTTCAAATTAAAACCTAAATATGTATATGTAATCTGAAAAATTACTTTTAAGGTACGCGTCCATTGACCGGCGCCGGACGCACCGCACGCACGGCACGCAACGGATTTTAGTTTGCTTTGTATGATTTTACATAGCGCCGCGTCTATTATCCGCGCCGGCATTTTCCGATGCGGGCCGTCAAAATCATAGAAAGCAAACTAAAATCCGTTGCGTGCCGTGCGTGCGGTGCGTCCAGCGCCGGTCAATGGACGCGTACCTTTAGGCGTTCACTATGAGTTTGATTTTTTTAATGCGCTCCTTGTTTCGTTTACTAAGTTTACCTATAAGTACCTATTTGCGTTATTTTGTTCACGATACTTTAAACGAAATTCAATTTGAAAATTTAATTAAATTGTTATGCACCTAAATACCATGATAATAATGAAAGAACGTGTACCGCACAACAATATTTGAATACCGATTCGTTTCGGTCACCTGAGAAGAACTCGTGAGAGTCTGTGCACGGTGGCACGACGGGGGTGTCCTCATCCTTGCAAGGCCGCGGCGAGGCCGACGCCGCTGACCCAGGTGAACTGGTGTCGTCACGCGCAGTATACGCGTGCCGGTACAACGGAGGGGTGCTGCTGTCATCTCGAACGCCCTAAGATAGATTACAGTACTTGTACTACTCTTTCATCATCATAATCGTCTGCCGTAAGAGCTCCACTGCTGGACAAATAGGAAAAGAAAGGAGGGTTTGCCATAATCCCCACGCATTCGTCTTGGGGTACGCCCGTCTTCTTCTTTTATCTTAGTCGCCTTCTACAACACACAACGGGAGAAGATGGATAGATGCTATTTTTAACCGGACACCCAACGGGCGACTACACTTAATTGTACATCAAATGAGATTTGCATTTAAAAGTAAAATCTAAAATAAATAGCTACTTAATGTATATACCTCTAGGAATTCTATTTACAGTCTCCTTCTTTTCGTGTCGTTCGTTTGTGTTCATATACAAACGTTTACAAAAATATAGAAAGTGTTACAAAATACGCCGTAAAAAATATAATTAATTAGCAAAGCCAAAAATGTTGTCAACCCTAGCAAGGTTGTCTTTTAAAATTTTTGTCGTTCCGCGAATTAGGTGGAAATGTAGGTACATTCTGCGTTGTTTACTCTTTAATTTTACTGAAATAGGGTTTGCAAACCCTATCAGTGAAAATAATAATATATTTTTATTTATTTTTTACGGGTAGTTTTGTAACACCGTGTTTATGTTAAAAGTTTTCGTTAACGATTAAAACAATTCTGATATTCTCATATAGAATACTCTTTATTTGCTTACCAAAGTAGAACATATAGATAAATTAGGAAATAACTTAAATTAGTACAAATGGCGGTCTTATCGCTAATAATGATTTCTTCCAGGCAACAAAATATTGCACTTTATAGATAACAGTTTGTGTGCGTTAGGACCGCGGGTGTACATCACAGAATTGAGTTGTTTTCCCACAGGAAGACGGTACCTGCTGTGTACCTCAGTGTACCTTTAATGAAATCCAGTGTACTTCTTTTGATAAAAAGATATAAACTAAAATATGTACACCCGCCATTCTAACGTTAGAACTGCGGGTGTACATTTTTTTTTCGATAAGGAGTAGCTTATTACACTATTTTCTTTTTTTAATTATACGTACCTGCTGTGTACCTCAGTGTACCTATAATGAAATCCAGTGTACTTCTTTTGATAAAAAGATATAAACTAAAATATGTACACCCGCCATTCTAACGTTAGAACTGCGGGTGTACACTTTTTTTCGTTATGGAGATGCTTATTACACTATTTTCTTTTTTTAATTATACGTACCTGCTGTGTACCTCAGCGTACCTTTAATGAAATCCAGTGTACTTCTTTTAATTAAAAGATATAAACTAAAATATGAAACACCCGCAGTTCTAACGTTATGCCTGATTCACACGTATTAAGTTGCAAGTTCGTAACGAAATCTTTACTAAAGTTTAAGTAAATTATTACGTTTTGTGGGCTACCACCACACCACATCGTTATATTCAATGTTTATTAAATTTAAATTCAATTACTTATATCTTTATCTCGCTTTTTTGACGGGATGCTGGGTTAGAATTACATTCCCCCATCTCCTCTCGTTGGGTGTCGTAAGACGCGACTAAGCCAGAACAAGAAGATGGCAGCAGCGTCTTTCTTTTGGATTTATCTTCCACCTATACTGCGATCCCCAAGCCGCCTGCCAAGCGTGTGGATTATGGTAACCCCTCCCTTCTAAGGGGGAGGCCTTTGTTCAGCAGTGGACGTATTCGGACACCTAAATTATTACGAGTAACCGAACACTAGTAGAAAGTTCCAAATCAAATCATCTTTATTTGCTGACCATAGGTATGCCTCGAAACTTTTCTATTTTTCGGGTAAGTAGGCGTGGTTTGTTTGTTGTCCCCACAGTGGCACCACGGACAAAAAAATATGTCCATTCTATTCTACTTGATCACTTGCGTACTAAATTTTAACTACAGACAACTCCGTGGTACCACTAGAGATGAATTAATTAGATATTTTTTTTATTCAACATAAGCTAGTGCTTGACTACAGACCTTCCTATAATGATTTCTGATATTTACGCGAATATTACACATTGAAATGAAACTAATTTTACGGATTATATCGTGGTTTATTTTTTATTTTAATTAGCCAACGTTTCGAATACTTTACAGCATTCATGGTCACGGGCGGACTGAGGTGGTAGCAGTCCAAATGTCATAGTTGTCAGGTCTTCTAATTATTATTGTTAGTCCGATCTACGCAGAAAGAGCTTACAGTATCTTTGACCTTAGTCCGCCCGTGACCATGAATGCTGTAAAGTATTCGAAACGTCGGGTAATTAAAATCAAAAATAAACCGCGTTATAATCCGTAAAATTAGTTTCATTTCAAAATACAGACCTTCCTGATGGAAACTGACGACGCAATCAAAGGTGGTAAAGCACCCTAGCTTATTAAAAGCCTATTCACTCTAGTCTTGAAGACACATTATAATCAGGCGGGAAAACTTACGCAGGCAAACTGTTCCAATCCTTAGCTGTTCTCATTATAAACGAAGAGGCAAATCGTTTAGTCTGGACTGAAGGCACTTTCATCATATAATGATGTGTATGAGTAGTGCGTCTTGACGTCTGATGATAAAAGGGGGATGGTGGAATCAAGTCATTCAATTCCTGCCTCAGAGAAAGTACCAAAGGAGTTAGTATCGCGTCGATTCCCCGAACAAATTTTTCGTGGCACTTTTGCGGGGTGCGGGAGGTGAAGTAAACACACACAGATACACTTTCACGCATACCCACACTATAATAAACTCGCAACACATTCAAAAATACACGCACACAAATAAAGAATGACCTGACCATATGACCAAAAATTTGGCAGAGGGGGTTAGCGCATCATGCTCTCTCCAGTGGTATCTCCTCTAAGATTCCTGCGCACACTCTCCAAAATGCATCCTGTAGAATACCGAGAGGCTGGCTACTTTGCGCCTGTGCTCTAGGCTTTGTAGATTGGCTTCTACTAACCCAGTATCACCAATCAGCCTCTTAGCGCGCCTCTCCACTGAGTCCAAAGCAGCTAGATGGCATTTTGCAGCACCTGCCCATATATGACTACCGTACTCCACACACGACCGGACTTGCGCTTTTAAATTAAATAATATTTCATTGTTTTCATTAATTTTGTAATTAATTCTTGGTATCTTGGTTGAACTGTTAGCATTGCACAACATTACATATGAAATTTCAAAAATGTGATTTTTATTACATACATCTATACTTTTTACATAATACATAATTTTTTACATAATATACTGGGGTTGTAGTATTGAGTAATAAATAAATAAATAAATCTTTATTTCAGACCAGACAGATCCATAGTGTTAGTACAAACATCTTAAAAAACTAGTGATAAAATCGACAAATTATTACCGGAAGTACTAGGCTAGCATAAAACAGGAGGTTGATATCTTGTGCCTTGTCTTGTGTGAGCATATGAATGTGGTTTAGAGCTAACATGTTAACAGTAGAAGTGCCAGCGAAGTATAGGACATAAAGAGGAGTCTTCACGTCTTGTGATATCCAGAGTATGTCTGGCCTGGTTTTGATTGGTTTTGCGAATCAAAAGGTGAGGACCCATGGGGGGTACCACAGACGGTAACGGGCATCCGTTCAAAAAGAGGTGAGATATCCTTGTATCTTATGCTTCCCTGGTAGGGCGCATTGTGGTCCCCCGGAAACTAGACACGGTGCTCACGAGGACGGGTATCAGACCAGCCCTACGTGTATTTATGATACTTTGGATAATGTCGAAGTTGATGGACGGAAAACACCGCCGAAAAAAATAAGTTACATCTAAATAATATTGTTTGTGGAACGTAAGCTATAAACAAAGAAATTAACAGGCCACACAAGGGCTTGCAGATATAGCGTCGGTCATAACGATCACTAATCTTGGTGTCATGGTTAAATCCAGTTTTAGCACCGATGATATTTACAAGTCTATTTGGCTTGTATATCTTTATATATATAATTCTACTGTACGTGTGTATGTCACTGAACTCCTCCTAAACGGCAGGACGGATTTGGATGATTTTTTTTATGTGTGTTCAAGGGGATTCGAGAATGGTTTAGATTCACACTTGCGCGAGCGGAGCTGCGCCCGTCAGTTAGTATTTATATATATTGTTACGTGCGGGTGGGTATTTAAATGCCGATTAACGTAAAATAAGGTTTTATTCCACACTCCCACTGTATACACACAAGGCACAGTAGTCCGAGTCGCACAGTACTTCACGGTAGTCCAAAGTCGTCGCAAAGGTCGCCGGTACAATTCTCTTTGATCGCTTCCTTAAGATGTTTCCGCTATCGAACACAAACTATCTGGACGCCACTATGCATCGGCTTATATAGCTAAATTAATAGAAGGGTGGAAGCTTCGCGAAGGTACTCGTAAGTACCTACTTAGTATAGCGTTTTCGCAAGCACATACAATAGAGGCAATAGTTCGAGAAAACGAACAATAGGCGGGGGCAGTGAACCGACAGCGAGCGAGCGGTAGGTACATAACCTAGGTACTTGCCGAATTTAAGGGAACTACTTTCTATTGAGAAGTCTAGTTTTTTCGGTACGGATCGAGAGTAGACTTTTAGACTGACAATTGCAATTAAGTAATAACTAACGGAGTAATTAATACTTTTATGTCCCGGTCGTAACAATATAAAAGAAAGTCGTGTTAGTTACACTATTTATAACTCAAGAACGGATGAACAGATTTAGCTAAAAATTGGTGGGGAGGTAGCTTAGAACCAGGTGACGGACATAGGATACTTTTTATACAGCTAGGTCAAGGTTAAGCAACGTTAGGTAAGGTCATTAAATAGATGGGTGAACCGATTTGTATTAAATTTTATGTGCATATCGGGTAGGTCTGAGAATAGGTCATAAATTATATTTCATACCGCTAGGCTAAGGTTAAGCAACATAAGGGAAGGTCATTAAATAGAGAGGGAGAGAGGAAGGTGAGTGGGGTGAGAGATAGGGTGAGTTAGGTGGAGCAAGGGGGGAGAAGAGAGAGAGAGAGGGGACAACGGGGAGAGGAAGAGGGGGGAGGGTGAGACGGGGACTGAAGCGGGAGGGGGAAAGAGAAAAGTGGGAGAGAGCATAGAATTAGATTTTTCTTAAAAGAGAGAGAGATGGAGAGAGAAATACTCATAGGTAAATAAAGGCAGGGGGAAGTAAAGGGGAGCAAAATGTAATAAAAACGCGGGTGGAGCTGCGCGGGTCAGCTAGTATGTAATATAAAATGCAATAATATAACTCTGGGTTAGTAGAGACCAATTTACAAAGCCTGGAGCACAGGCGCAGAGTAGCCAGCCTCTCGGTATTCTACAGGATGCATTTTGGAGAGTGTGCGCAGGAATTACATGACTTGATTCCACCATCCCCCTTCCATCACCGGACAACGAGACGCACGGCGCGCACACACCCTTATGTGGTAAACGTGCCTTCAGTCCGAACTAAGCAATTTTCATCGTCATTCATAATAAGGACAGCTAAGGACTGGAACAGTTTGCCTGCGTCAGTTTTTCCGCCCGATTATAATGTGGATGTTTTCAAAGCTAGAGTGAATAGGCTTTTAATAAGCCAGTCTGCTTTCCCATCCTAGATTGCGTCGCCGCTTTCCATCAGGTGGGACTGCAGTGAAGCACTGGCTTATAGGGAGTAAAAAAAAACGATCTAAAAATATAATACTAATAATACTGTAATATGTATACTATAATATTATAGAAAAGTAAATTTTAATATTTTAGTAATCTATATGTATAGTCGTCCCCAGAGTACTATGAAATCGTCATGGATCGTGCGGCCGTCAAATGGATGCGAATTAAAGAACTAAAGTATTTAACTTTTAGTAAACACGGCTTATTTAAAATGAAGGCACTTAAAATTTACTTGCCTAAGTACTTGACAACTTAATACGTGTAAGTCAGGCATTAGAATGGTAAATATACGTAAGTATTTTATTTTAGTTTATATATTTTTATCCAAAGAAGTACACTGGATTTCATTAAAGGTACACTGAGGTACACAGCAGGTACATATAATTCAAAAAAGAAAATAGTATAATAAGCATCTCCTAACCGAAAAAAAAATGTACACCCGCAGTTCTAACGTTAGAATGGCGGGTGTACATATTTTAGTCTATATCTTTTTATCAAAAGAAGTACACTGGATTTCATTAATGGTACACTGAGGTACACAGCAGGTACGAATAATTCAAAAAAGAAAATAGTGTAATAAGCATCTCCTTATCGAAAAATAAAGTACACCCGCGGTTCTAACGTTAGAATGGCGGGTGTACATATTTTAGTTTATATCTTTTTAACGAAAGAAGTACACTGGATTTCATTATAGGTACACTGAGGTACACTGCAGGTACCACCTTCCTGTAGGAAAGTAGCTCAATTCTGTGATGTACACCCGCGGTCCTAACGCACACAACAGTTTGGGTTGTCCTAATCTTAAATAGTTTGGCTTGTTGCTTAAACATGCATGCGTTTTTAAGCAACGTAGTGACGAAGGCTGGCGGGATGTCCGTCTGATGGTAAGCGAAACTCCTACCTAGGTGCAGTTACATTGCACTGCCGCTCGTCCCTCGAGACATTGCTTATAAGTTAACCAGCGTTAACGGAACACAGTATGTAATCTTTACATATTGCTGCTTGGCTGCAAAATATGACACTGTGATTGAGATGAGAACACTGCGGTGATACCTACCTGGATGGACCGTTGGTCAATGGACCTATATACCTTTTTAGGTACCTACCTAGTAAACAATATATGAAATACAAATCCGAGGAAACGCGTCACAGTCGGCTGTTGCAGCCGCGCACGCATGTACCTGGCTCACGTTCTACTAATTTTCCAGATACAACATACCGCTTACCCTCAAAGCCTGTCCTACACTATGTCCTAAAGCGTATTGCTCGCCCAGATGCCGGGCGAAAGCCTTTCCAGGATACAGCGGATGGAAGGCGCCTCCTATGGGTCGGAACGCGCCACAGCCGAAGCCCTGCAGCGCTGGGTGAAGAAACTGTGGCGCCATGTGGTGCAGAAACCCTTCCATGATTGTTGTGGCGCTCTGATAAAGAATTGGCATTGTTATAATTCTGGTATATTTTCAACATGAGCGCATAGCGGAATTATTTTATAGCTACGTAATATTTTTGTTGGAACTTTCATCCATTTGTAGAGATACAAGACACAAGGCAATATAGCCATAAACACATGTATACCCTATTTTTCTTTACAAGATGAAAATTGGAACAAAATGCATAAACATAGGTGTGATGGCAGACCGGTTGGCGGGTAGAGTTCAACATGTTGGACCCGGACGAGTACTAAGTACGTTCCCGGGGCCCGTCGACGCAGCGGGTTGAGGACACGAGTCCGACATAACCCTCGCTGCCACCCCTGTGGCGGCGCGGGTATCCTATGAGTATTTCCCATCGAAAAATTAATAAAAAAAAGTGTTCAACATGTCATAATCAGATGTTATAGTCAACCCTTTGCAACCCCCAATTGACTTTGGCTAGCCACCAGTCAGCCATCACTCCTGTGTTCACACATTTACTGTTCTGATTTTGAACTTGTGAAAAAAACGGTATAACCTTTAGAATTAGCGATTTAGCCGCTTTTGAACGCTTGATACAACGACTGATCTTATATCCGTGCACATTTTTATCATCAACGACCAGCGATTTTGACGGTGTAGAGACATGTACCTATCCATTAGTAGAATCACAACCAATAAAAAGGAAGATTTCTTTGGATACTTGGACAGATGCCAGCCTCATACGCAGCGTGCAATGCAATTTTGCATCACTGCAGCCTCGCAGCCGCTAAAATGCGCGATTTTGATAGAGCGATTTAATGAAGCAAATCATTATCTTGCAGGCTCCCAATAACTGGTCACTGATTCTATAAATATCGTTTCCTTTCATTAAATAACACATAATTCGATTTAATGCGAGTCATAAAAATAGTACTTATAAATCTGTGGTAATAATAGGTACATTAAACCACAAAAAAGACTTGTAGCAAAAACAATTCCACGGAAAGTGATCGGCTGCAGGAAAACAAACAAAAAATCAGAATTACAGGCACTTAAAGCGTATGAAACCACACAGGAATAGAAGTAGTGTTTATTTTGAAACCGCGCTTATAGCATTGCCCGAACATTTGGTAACCGGCGTGGCAGCGGCAGGGGACGTGACGGCTCCGGAAGATAGGTAGATATAGATACTTGTCATACTTTGTCATTTATTATAATTCAACGGCTACATTAAGGTCGTGCGAGTTTCATAAATTTCCGACTGTCCGTAAACATTAATAAGTTGCAGAAACAAACCAATTAAGGGCGAATTAGTCTAATGTACGTTGACATGCTGGCGAATGCTCTAATCAGCGCTAGGCTTAATTAACACTGACAATACAAGGCACAACACAAGATCCCCGTATCTGTTCGTTTGAGACGCCAATTAGTCTAGCGGTGTAATATGTTAAGTGTTGTCCCTGTAATCAATATGGGATCAAACATTCTAGTGCTTTGTGCGATTGTAGCGTTCACTCGGACCAAGTTAGGGTCATACAATATAGCCGTCAGCGTCAGGACACTAGGGTGGTAATACAATTTGCGTACCGATTGCAATCATACTGAGATAGGATAGTTATTTGCTCCGTTAGCTCAGTTTTCGGAGGTGTGATACCTATTCATTACACGTTAGGTATTAGATAGAGTTGTATTAAAATGGATATGAAATTGGGTGATGGGAAAAATGATTTTATAAGTAAGTACTTAATTTTTACGTTAAGGTATTAATGCATTTTTATACGACTGCACCAGAACGAGAGCTATGTTTTTTTGGGATTAATTCTTTTTATAATCAATAGGTTTGCGCTTGACCACAATCTCACATGATCGTAAGTAAAGATGTGATCTAGGATGGACTGCGCTTACCTATAAGATGCCTGTTTACTCTAGGCTTGAATATATACCAGTTATATTTATCAGGGAAAACGGTGTCCGGGAGGTTATTCCACAGCTTCGCCGTGCGCATGAAGAAAGAAGAAGTGAAACGCTTAGTGCGGCAAGTTGGAGTGTCAAGGACAAATCGCTGGAGACCCAACCTGCGCCTGATAGTCCGGTAAAAGAAAGGGGATGGTGGTACAAGATCCAAAAGTGCTTGAGCGCATTCACCGTGGAACAGTCTGTAAAAAACCGATAAACATGCAACAAGCCGAAGATGATCCAATTGTTGCAGTTTTTCATTTGTTAACTGCCGGTCCCAATATCCTATCGATCCCTAACTGTAAGTTAAAATCATCGATCAAGTCATCTATATCCCGCGATAAACCTCCGAAATGGAGCGATAGCTAAAGCCCTGACAGACTGTCATTTTAACAACCAACAGTAGGCTGCTAATAATATGTTATTAATGGCACGGAAATATGTCAATAAAGCTATCGATGGTAACTATTTTAACTTATAGTAAGGGATCGATTCCTATGGATCCCTTACTATATTGGGACCGGCAGTAAGTCGTTATTGCCAATCCTGCGAGCGCGTTTGTCTAACGAATCTAAAGAGTCAAGTTGATATTTGGCAGAGTCATCCCACAGGTGAGAACAGTACTCCATGAAGTGTCGAACTTGAGCTTTGTAAAGATTCAAAAGCTGTTCCTTCGTGAAATACCGCGTCACCTTATTCAAGATACCAAGTTTTTTAGCAGAAATTTCTGCTTTTGACTCAATGGATCGTCCGAAAGTTCGGAGGATAAATAGACACCCAATAAATCTAGTTGGGTGGATAGATAGATACACTACAAAAAGCGGGATCAAGCAGAAAAGGATGTTTCTTGGCAGAAAAAAGCCTCTAGTAGCAGTAGTCCGGTTGTTAGTCCGGTTGACCGGACTAGTGCAACTTTTCAGTAGCAGTAGTTCGGTTGAAATATAGCACCGGACTACTGATACTCTTTAGTAGCAGTAGTCCGGTTGTTAGTCCGGTTGATTGGAATAGTGCAACTTATCAGTAGCAGTAGTTCGGTTGAAATATATCACCGGACTACAGATACTCTTTAGTAGCAACAGTTCGGTTTGTAATATTAAGAATAAAATTGTACAAAACAATACACTTTGTTACTTTATTGTTATTTTAAAATGAACACACAGGAGTTGCATAATCTTGTGCCTTATCTTGTGTGAGCTAACATGTTTATAGAAGAAGTACCAGGGAAGCATAGGACATAAGGAGTATAGGACATAAGGAAGAGTCCTCAAGTCTTGATATCCAGAGTAAGTCTGGCTTACTGGTTTTGATTGGTGTCGCGTATTAAGAGGTGAGGGCCGGGAGGGTAAAGGATGTATCAAGTTGCGAGATGTCCTTGTATATTGTGCTTCCCTGGTACTTCTGCTATAAATAATTATGTTAGCTACTACTCAATAGGTACCACATCCTCAGTAGGTATATCCTGGGCGAAGTTAAAAATCACATTGGACATTGGATTGTAGATGGACTTGAAGACTCTTCCTTATGCTTCCCCGGTACGTCTACTATAAACATGCTAGCTCTAAACCATATTCATATGCTCACACAAGACAAGTCACAAGATTATGCAACTCCTGTGTGTTCATTTTAAAATAACAATAAAGTAACAAAGTGTATTGTACAATTTTATTCTTAATATTACAAACCGAACTGTTGCTACTAAAGATTATCAGTAGTCCGGTGATATATTTCATCCGAACTACTGCTACTGATAAGTTGCACTATTTCAATCTACCGGACTAACAACCGGACTACTGCTACTAAAGAGTATCAGTAGTCCGGTGCTATATTTCAACCGAACTACTGCTACTGAAAAGTTGCACTAGTCCGGTCAACCGGACTAACAACCGGACTACTGCTACTAAAGGGAAAAAAGATAGGCCTAGGTGCTAGAGGCATTGAATTCAACCCCATTCGTATACTGACTGTAGAGTCGAATTCAACCGTTCCACCATACTCTCTCTGAGAGACTCGATTGTAGCTTTACTAGCCCTATGCAGCTATAAAATGAGTATGTACATATTATGTCTATTTAGTTAGCACAGCCTAGCCAGCACGATGGATTTTGATTTAAGAATTATAATTCTTCATAATTATGACGTTTGTTTAATCTTAGTGCTGGAAGAGATAGAGTCTGTCTATTTTTGGTTGACGCTACTAGTTTTGCGGTTTTAGAAATTGACAACATTGCGACAAATGTCATTTGTTGTTTACATAACCTCTAGAGGAAACATGATTGTGAATAAATCTCCGTATTTTAAATTAAATATTACCTTAAACTATTAAATGCAGTGTCAGAGCAATGTTATACAACATGATAAGTAAATACCATCAAAGGAAAAGTGAATCCGATGCTGTATTTCATGAAAACGTAAAATTGTTCGGAACGTCAACGGAAATCACAGGTTAGTCTTGATACTTACTAATAAATTGTTAAGGATTTGTATGAGATTGGTGTATTATATGAATATAACTGTTTTTAACGTGGAAATAAGTTGCGCTTACAGCGGAATATCTTGATGTAATTAAATTAAATTAAATGTTTCTATAATTCCTTATCGTCTTGGTAGTTGGGTAAAGATACAGTTTTCTAGTAGCAGTACATTTGAGAAAAATACAGTACGCCTAAAGGATTTTTCTAGTACTATTTTGTTTTTATGTATGTCTGTTGGGTTAATGTAAACAGTTCTATAAGTATGTCATCTGTTTATGGAATGTCAGATATTACAAGTAAGTTTATGATCTGTAGGCATACAAATGAATTATAATAAAGTAAAATTGCATATTTTGTTTCATGCATTAGTAGAGTCTGTCTAGTTTTTGTTGACACTACTAGTTTTACGGTTTTAGAAACTGACAACATTGTAAAATTGTTCGGAACGTCAACGGAAATTACAGGTTAGTCTTGATACTTACTAATAAATTGTTAAGGATTTGTATGAGATTGGTGTATTATATGAATATAACTGTTTTAACTTGGAACTAAGTTGCGCATACAGCGGAATATCTTGATGTAATTAAATTAAATGTTTCTATAATTCCTTATCGTCTTGGTAGTTGGGTAAAGATACAGTTTATAAAATACAGTTGAAAAATACAGTACGCCTAAAGGATTTTTCTAGTACTATTTTGTTATTATGTATGTGTTGGGTTAATGTAAACAGTTGTATAAGGCTGCCTGTCCACCGGAGCGGAGCGAGGCAGCGGAGCGGAGAAACGGAGAAATATTAACCAATAAGATTGCACAAAATCTCCGCTCCTCTTTTTTGGTTAATATTTCTCCGTTTCTCCGCTCCTCTTTTTTGTGCAATCTTATTGGTTAATATTTCTCCGTTTCTCCGCTCCGCTGCCTCGCTCCGCTCCGGTGGACAGGCAGCCTTAGTATGTCATCTGCTTATGGAATCTCAGATATTACAAGTAAGGTTATGATCTGTAGGCATACAAATGTATTATAATAAAGAAAAATTGCATATTTTGTTTCAGGCATTAAGCACTCTATGACTCTATGATAAATGAAAAATAAGTTTTATGAAATTGCGAAGACAAGAACAAAAGAAAATATTTTGATAAAACTGTGCCTCGTTAATAACATAGTCCAGTTTAACTAGTGCGCGGGTGCTGCTTGGGGGGTTACTAGTCCGACTACTATCCCTTTGGTCTTTTAGTTTGTTGTAATGTTAAAAATTACAACATTGTTTTCTTCTTTTCTCCCTTGCTTTATGTTTCGAAAGGCAGGACACACTATCGCTAATGCCGTTTCATTTGTAACAATACAATGTTTAAAAAAAAGTGAAAAAATTACAAGCCCGCTGAGTTTCTTACCGGATCTTCTCAGTTGAGGCCGCGTTGTGATCCAGTGGTAGCTTTTAAAAAATGACCCTTCAAAAGTGTTAGCGTTAAGCCTATTTGAAATAAAGATTTTTGAGTTTTAGTTTAAAATCCTGTAATTTGATATGATGATTATTAAATTAAACAAATAAAGAACAAATTTGTTCTATTCTATTTTTTTATTTTATTTTAATGCATAGAATAATGATAAGCAATACGTGTACGGTGCAATTGAGTATTTAAAATCTAATATCTAATCTTAATTTACCTTAAAAATAAAAATATATTTTTTTTAATTTACCTTATTTCTTTTATTTTAATCGACTTACTGCCGAACCTATAAACGTCAATTAAAGTTAATGATGCTTAAATCATTTTTTGAAATCGTATTATTTCGACACTCGAAGCGCATTAATACTTAATACGCTGATAATGAGTAGATATTCAGTAATCGATATTAATCATAAACGACTACGAGAGTCGAACTAATTAGATCTTAAAAAGTGACTTAATTAGAATTAAAATTAATTGGGGTTTGTGAGTGCGGCAGTTAATGACGTAACAAGTTAGACATTTGCCTGATCGTAAGCGACACACGTGCCTATAGACAGCTACACTGCACTGCTTCTCAATATATTAGTGCTTTACATATGAAACTGTCGCTCATCACCCGAGACATGGGTTATGAGGTCTTTGGAAGCGGTAATTTTTGCCCAACTGCCCCAGAAGGAGGGTTATAGCATCTATGTGACGGGCCCGTTGGTCTAGTGGTTAGACACCCTGTCCGCTAACCGATGGGTCGTGTGTTCGATTCCCACCAAGTGTCTGGGAGTTATTTATCTATTTAAGTATGTATTTACAAAAAAAAATGTATATAAGTATTAGTATCAGTTGTCTGGTTTCCATAGTACAGGCTCTGCCTAGTTTGGGATCAGATGACCGTGTGTGGATTGTCCCAAGATATTATTATATTATATTATCTACTAGCTGACCCGCGCAGCTCCGCCCGCGCTTTTATTACAATTTGCTCCCCTTTTCTCCCCCCTCCCTTGATTTATTTCTCTCTCCATCTCTCTCTCACTTATAAGAAAATTCTAATTCTCTCTTTTCTCTTTCCCGCTTCGGTCCCCGTCACAGTCCCCCTCTTCCTCTCCCCGTTGTCCCCTCTCTGAACCCCGTCCCCCTCTCTCTTCTACCACCTTGCTCCCCCTCAATCTCCCCTTGTTCTACCTTAATCCCCCTATCACCCTATCACTCTCTCCTCGAATCCCCTCTCCCTCTCTTTCCTCTCTTGCACCCTCCTCTCGTTCTAAATATCCTCGTTAATCATGGTATCTGGTGTATCTGGGATTCTTACCCACTTAAACCCCTGCGGCTGTCGCATCCATATATGAGGGGAGACCTGGGCCCTCCAGTGGGATATGCACCAAATACCCCTCAGTGCGCATTATAGCCCCCGGGAACCTGGCACCATGATCACAGGGACGGGGCTTGCAACCCCGTCACCGTCCTCCTCGGAGTCGCCGCCGCCCGTCACCTATCTATGTAATAACCTTGGCTAACGTTGCTAAACCTAGCGGCATGAAATATACTTTACGATTTTATTCTCAGACCTACCCGATATGTACACAAAATTTCATACAAATCGATTCACCCATCTATTTAATAGCCTAGCCTAATGTTGCTTAACCTGAACCTAGCGGTATGAACAACATTCACAGCTTTTTTGTCATTGGTGTATATATTAGTGAAGTTTATGTTATATTGAAAATGGTCAAATTCATGCTAACAACAATTTATTAATAGTTAATTATTTGTCATAAAAAGTAAAGGATAAAAAATGGTTATTGTGGGTTATCTCTAAGAGATAAACATATACCATTGCGAACTTTTTTGTAGACCTTGTTAATATGTACAATACTATAGTACATTATTTTGATCTATCTCGTAGGGTTCAGCCAGCGTTTGCAATGTAAGCGCAAAAAAATGTGCTTATTTACGACATCACATTAGAAACCTTAAAAATTATCAGTGTTTCTCTACTATATTATGCATGTATTATACATATAAACCTTCCTTAAAAAAGACTCTATCTATTAATAAAAACCGCATCAAAATCCGTTGCGTAGTTTAAAAGATTTAAGCATACATAGGGACAGACAGACAGCGAGAGCGACTTTGTTTTATAATATGTACTAGCTGACCCGCGCAGCTCCGCCCGCGCTTTTATTACAATTTGCTCCCCTTTTCTCCCCCCTCCCTTGATTTATTTATCTCTCCATCTCTCTCTCACTTATAAGAAAAATCTAATTCTAATTCTCTCTTTTCTCTTTCCCCTTTCCCGCTTCGGTCCCCGTCACAGTCCCCCTCTTCCTCTCCCCATTCTCCCCTCTCTGAACCCCGTCCCCCTCTCTCTTCTACTACCTTGCTCCCCCTCACTCTCCCCTTGTTCTACCTTAATCCCCCTATCCCTCACCCTATCACTCTCTCCTCGAATCCCCTCTCCCTCTCTTTCCTCTCTTGCACCCTCCTCTCGTTCTAAATATCCTCGTTAATCAAGGTATCTGGTATCTGGGATTCTTACCCACTTAAACCCCTGCGGCTGTCGCATCGCCATATATGAGGGGAGACCTGGGCCCTCCAGTGGGATATGCACCAAATACCCCTCAGTGCGCATTATAGCCCCCGGGAACCTGGCACCATGATCACAGGGACGGGGCTTGCAACCCCGTCACCGTCCTCCTCGGAGTCGCCGCCGCCCGTCACCTATCTATGTAATGACCTTGGCTAACGTTGCTAAACCTAGCGGCATGAAATATACTTTACGATTTTATTTTCAGACCTACCCGATATGTACACAAAATTTCATACAAATCGATTCACCCATCTATTTAATGACCTAGCCTTATGTTGCTTAACCTTAACCTAGCGGTATGAACAACATTCACAGCTTTTTTGTCATTGGTATATATTAGTGAAGTTTATGTTATATTGAAGAAGGGACAAATTCATGCTAACAATAATTTATTAATAGTTAATTATTTGTCATAAAAAGTAAAGGATAAAAAATGGTTATTGTGGGCTATCTCTAAGAGATAAACATATACCATCGCGAACTTTTTTGTAGACCTTGTTAATATGTACAATACTGTAGTACATTATTTTGATCTATCTCGTAGGGTTCAGCCAGCGTTTGCAATGTAAGCGCAAAAAAATGTGCTTATTTACGACATCACATTAGAAACCTCAAAAATTATCAGTGTTTCTCTACTATATTATGCATGTATTATACATATAAACCTTCCTTAAGAAACACTCTATCTATTAATAAAAACCGCACCAAAATCCGTTGCGTAGTTTAAAAGATTTAAGCATACATAGGGACAGACAGACAGCGAGAGCGACTTTGTTTTATAATATGTATAGATGTATAGATATAGATAGAGCCTTTCAAGCCGGAACAAAATAATGTTTACACATTGCTTTTTGGTGGCAGATTGTCTGACCTTGCGTGGTACCTTCCTGGAGGGTCCCTTGCACAAGGGACCTAACCCCTTTTTTGTCAGAGAGGAAACCTTCAAAAGGTACCCGGTCTACGTAGGGGTGGAGGGCGGGTTACGTTGGACTTTTACCCATTAAAACACCCCAGTGGCATCATTGACATCAGCACAATAGAGACCTTGGTCTTCTAAAGTATAACGAATATATTAAAGTATCAAGTATGATTATTCCTAGTTTAAACAGGGTTGCACCACCTAATTTTTTTAAAATTTGCCGCCTTTTTCCTCTCAAGTTTGACTAGACAGACTTTATAAGCTATACATAAAAATAAGATATTATTTATGGTGGTCTTCAGTTGTCATTTTGTATTTTTCTAATTGAGTATCAAATTAAACGTTGAAAATGAAACGTTTACATGTAGGTACGTATACGATTTATGCATGTATATTGTTATTTTAAACTAATTTATTCTTCGCATTCAGGGTTTTTGTGCTAATGAAAATGACATTTCATCTTATTAGGAAAAGCAGTTTAACTAAAAACCCAGTATTAGAATCAGGAAATCGTTCGAGTCTAAACCTGGGTTTATCTTTAAACTGCTTTTCGTTAATACTCAAAGGCTTTTCGTATTAAGACTGATTGAGTTTGTTGAGGGAAAATCTATAAAACTCGATGTTCAATCAAGAAACCTATAAATGTCTTGTTTTTGATTGTAAACGAACGAGCTCTTGCAGATGACTAATTGTCGGAAACGCAGCTAAAGACTAAATGTAGGATAGAGTTTGTCTGGTCAAAGTTCAGTGGAAAACGGCGGCAAATTTAAAAAAATTAGGTAGTGCAACCCTGTTTAAACTAGGAATAATCATACTTGATACTTTAAATTATTTGTTATACTTTAGAAGCCCAAGGTCTCTATTGTGTCGATGAAGGCCACGTTTTAAGGGGTAAAAGTCTCAAATAACTCGGCTTCCACCCCTACGGAGATCGGGGATTTTTTGAAGGTTTCCTCCCCGACAAAAAAAAAGGTGATAGGTCCCTATGAAAGGGACCCTCCAGGTAGGTACCAATGCAGGGTCAGGCAATCTGCCACCAAGCAGCAATGTGTTAACATTGTTTTGTTCCGGCTTGAAGGGCTTTATAGCTGGTATAATCCTCCTTCTGCGGCAGTCTGGCAAAAATTACCACCTCAAAAGACTTAATAACCCATGTCTCGGGTGATGAGCGTTTCATATACAAAACACTAACTGAGAAGTAGTAAAGTGTAGTTGTCTATAGGCACGTATGCAGCTCACCATCAGGCAAACGTGTAACTTGTTTCGTCATTAAGTCGATTAAAATAAAATAAATAGAATAAATAAAGGTCAAATATTATTTTTTAAATACTGGATTGCATCATATACTTAATGCTTATCATTATTCTATGCATTAGAATAGGATAAAAACAGAATAGAACAAGTTTTTTCTATATTTGTTTAATTTATTAATCGTCATATTACAGGATTTTAAACTGGATTATTATTAACGAGACACCGTTTTATGATAATATTTTCTTTTATTCTTATCTTCGTAATTTCTTAAAACTCTTTTGTTCATTTACCATAGAGAACGTATACTAACGCCTGGAACAAAACATGAAATGGTATTTTATTATAATTCATTTGTATGCCAACAGATCATAACCTTACCTGTAATATCTGAGATTCCATCAACAGATACTTATACAACACTTTACATTATCCCAACAGACATACATATTAACAAAATAGTACTAGAAAGCGTAATAAAATAAAAATCCTATATTCGTTCTGTAAGCTGTAACAGCTCAGTGGGCGAGCTCTTGCCTTGGAAACAAGGTGCACAGGTTCGAACCCCGGCTCGCACCTCTGATTTATTTAATTAATCATGTGCGAATCGTTTTTGTGCGATTGTTACTAGCTTTCGGTGAAGGAAAACATCGTGATGAACCTGCATGTCTGAGAAAGCCTAACTAGCTTTCGAAAGACGTACACACGTCGTGGTGGACACCCACCAACCCGCACTTGGCCAGCGTAGTGGACTATGGCCTAAGCCCCTTCAACTTGAAAGGAGGCCCGTGCCTAGCAGTGGGACATAAACAAGGGCTGGTATTATTATTATTAATCGTTCTGTATTTTTCTCAAATGTATGTATTCAACTATCAAGCCAATAAGGAATTATAGAAACATTTTAAATACGACAAGATATTCCGCTGTATACACAACATAGTTCCACATTAATAACAGTTATATAACTGTACAACAATATCATACAAATCCTCAACAATTTATTATTAAGTATCAAGACTAACCTGCAATTTCCGATGTCGATATAAGCAATTTTACGTTTTCATGAAATACAGCATCGGATTCCCTTTTCTTTTGATGGTATTTAATTATCATGTCGTATAACATTTTTCTGACACTGCTTTTAGTAGTTTAGGGTAATATTTAATTTAAAATACGCAGTAATATTCACAACACAATTCACTTTAGAGGTTATGTAAACAACAAATGACATTTGTCGCAATGTTGTCAGTTTCTAAAACCGTAAAACTAGTAGTGTCAACAAAAACTAGACAGACTCTACTAATGCATGAAACAAAATATGCAATTTTACTTTATTATAATTCATTTGTATGCCTACAGATCATAAACTTACTTGTAATATCTGACATTCCATAAACAGATGACATACTTATAGAACTGTTTACATTAACCCAACAGACATACATAAAAACAAAATAGTACTAGAAAAATCCTTTAGGCGTACTGTATTTTTCTCAAATGTACTGCTACTAGAAAACTGTATCTTTACCCAACTACCAAGACGATAAGGAATTATAGAAACATTTAATTTAATTTAATTACATCAAGATATTCCGCTGTAAGCGCAACTTAGTTCCACGTTAAAAACAGTTATATTCATATAATACACCAATCTCATACAAATCCTTAACAATTTATTAGTAAGTATCAAGACTAACCTGTGATTTCCGTTGACGTTCCGAACAATTTTACGTTTTCATGAAATACAGCATCGGATTCACTTTTCCTTTGATGGTATTTACTTATCACGTTGTATAACATTGCTCTGACACTGCATTTAATAGTTTAAGGTAATATTTAATTTAAAATACGGAGATTTATTCACAATCATGTTTCCTCTAGAGGTTATGTAAACAACAAATGACATTTGTCGCAATGTTGTCATTTCTAAAACCGCAAAACTAGTAGTGTCAACCAAAAATAGAAAGACTCTAAAAATATTTTTATTCAACAAGGCCTATTTTCATGCTTAGCAAACTTCAATCTTAATTATATTAGCACTATCCCATGACATACACATATAAACTACTGTGTGTGGGTCAGAACTTAACTGTAACAGAAAACGTAAATTATTATTGTTGTGTAGTCGAGTGCCGACTACTTAGTGAGCAGTTGGCGCTCGTTACTTGCGCTATCTATTCTATTGCTCCGACGTGTAAACATTGGAAAAGAATAGTCGCCGGAACAGTAGGCGATAAACATTCCAAACATAAACGTTATGAAATGATACATACGGCCAGCCCGCCCCACATCACCAATACTTGTTTATACGACCAACTACTGCCGATTCTAGAATACGCATTTGAAATTACGATATAATTTTACCGTTACATTATATGAACTTTAATATTCTTATTAAATTACTAGCTGACCCACGCAGCTCCGCCCGCGCTGTGTTTACGTTAACTAAATTTTCAATAATATACATTCGCATAGAATACAAAACCTCCTTTTTTAAAAACTGTTAAAAACTTGGACCCACGTTGTACTTGCCCTCCGAAGTATGGAGACGTTTAGTTCAAATGGCGTTAAACGGTCACCCATATATTTAATGACCTTACCTAACGTTGCTTAACCTGATCGATTTCCAAACATTGTTAACAACTGTCTATGAGTGTTCCCTTACAAATATTTATCATAATTATAATGAAAAAATGTTAAAATCAGAGCAAGCGTATAACCAAGTACACATTTTGACTTTAGTCCCCTCTCCCAAGGGAACCGTGCCGAATGTCGGGATAAAAAGTATCCTATGTCCTACCTCAGAGTATTAACTCAAATCATGCCAAGTTTCATTTCAATCCATCCAGTAGTTTCGGCGTGATGCTAAGCCGAGATACAGACACAGACAGACAGACAGAAATAAAAAAAAAATACATTTTTGGCTTTAGTATCGGTTATAGAATGCCCTCCAAACATAATTTTCAAAATATCTTCAATGTACAGAATTGGACCTGTTACAGTTTTATTATAAGTATAGATTTAAAAAGAAGAAGTAAATATTTTGTTATCTATCTATCTATATCTATATTAATAAAAGAGCAGGGTGTTTTCTAGGAATCACGATAGAGCAAAAACCATATAACGTACAATCTTGAAATTTATAACCAACATTATTCAAATAGTCTAGGTGAACGATAAGAACGGATTTTTCGAAATTCCATACCTAAGTGGGTCAAATGGGCTCCCAAAGTTTGTATGGAAAAAAATATTATTTCGTCACACGGACTTGAAACTTTGTCAGTGTACTAAAAAAAAGAAATAAAGAAACACGTGTATCACACTTTTTGAAAATCGACCCTCAAAGGGATTTTAGCATGGTTTTTGAGTATGCAATGCGGAAAAAAAATTCATACTGCATTGCTGAAACTTTGCGAATACAATAATCAAATTATAGCAGTTCAAGTGCAAATAATCATTTTTTGAAAATCAGCTCCTAAAGGGGTCCAATTGGGGTCCAAAAAATGTTTTTCGACCTTCAGTCATAAGACTTAATTTATGTATTCAACACAAGAGTCTCAGAAAGCTTTTTCCGGCATTTTGCAAAAAACAACCCCTATGGTCATTTAATGGGGTTGGAAAGTTTACACGTAGAACGATTTCCATTGAATGTTAAAATGTAGCTAGAGTAACGAAACTCGGTACACATTGTTTCGTTGAGTCTAACAAAACAATTTTCAGCATTTTTCGAAAATCAACCCCTAAGTGTGCCAAATGGGGTATCAAAGTTACTATAGAAAAAAAATATTCATCACATGAACACGAAACTTTATCAGTGTACTGATAAAAACACGTGTATCACATTATTTTTCTAAATCAACCCTTAAAGGGGTTTAAGCATGGTTTTTGAGTATCAAACACGGAAAGAAAATCATGCTGCACTGATGAAACTTTGTGAATAAATTCATCAAGTTAAAGCAATTTATTTTGAAAATCAACCCCTAAAAGGTTGCACACAATAATCTAACAAACTTATTTTAGAATATAAATTTTAAAACTCAATTTATAAACTCAACATAACAACAAACAAATTTTCTGCATTTTACGGAAATCAACCCCTAAGTGGGTCAAATAGGGTATCAAAGTTATCAAAGTTTGCAAAAAAATATTTTTCATCAGACGGACACAAAACTTTGTCATTAAAAGAAGTTAAGAAACACGCCTGACACATTTTGTTTTGAAAATCAACCCGTTTGAGCACGGTTTTTGAGTATGAATGCGGCAAAAAATACATGCTGCACTGATGACACTGCGGATGCATTCATGAAATTAAATAATTCCATGTGCAAATTATTATTTTTTAATTGAAAGGGACTAATTGGGTTCCAAATCATGTTTTTTTACCCAACGGTCACAAGACTTATTTTATGTATTGCACATAACAATCTAAGAAAAGTGTTTCCTGATTTCATCGAAATACAACCCCTAAGGTCAATTAATGGTTTCATAGTTTGCATGCAGAAGGATTTCTATTTAAGTTACAGTCACGAAACTCGGTAAGTAATCTCAACACAAGAATTTAACAAACTAATTTTCAGCATTTTTAACCGACTCCAAAAAAGGAGGCGGTTCTCACTTTGTTTGTAGGTACATATATTTTTTTCTATGTATGTTCGCGCATGACTCTGGCAATTATGAACCGATTTCAAAAATTATTTCTGGTACGCATAGGCCGCTCCACTGATTGGGTCCCTTAAAAAAAATATTACTTAGGAATAAACAGTTCCTGAAAAAACAAAAATTGTGACAGAAAAAAAAAACTGTAGAAATAAGATGTTTTTATCGCTTTTAAACGACAAAAATGGTCAAACTCTGGCAAATATTTACCAATTTTAATGAATATTTTTTATTCGAAAGAAGGAACCACTGTAATGAATATGTATAAATTTTATCACAACCGGATAAGAACTTCCTGTAGAACCATGATTGATGTGTAGGAATTTAACTGGTAAAAAAAAAGAATATACACAGACGAATTGAGAACCTCCTCCTTTGAAGTCGTTTAAAAAACCATGAAACTGATGTTCTCCATTACGTTACTCTGACAAATATGAACCGATTTCGATGAATCTTTTTTCATTCAAGAGAGTAAACTACTGTAATGATTTCATGCAAATATCATTAGGACCGGATAAAGTGTGCAATTTTTTATTCGAAAATCAACCCGTGGGACAAATGAGGTAGGTATCAAAGTTTGTAAGTAAAAAAATATTTTTTTTAAGACACGAAACTTTGTCAGTGTACTTATCAAAAAATTGAGAAACACGTCTAACACATTTGTTTTGAAAATCAACCCTTAACGGGCTTTTAGCGTGGTTTTAGAGTATTAAACGCGAAAAAAAATTCATGCTGCACTAATGACACTTTGCGGATACATTTGTCATATTGAATTAATCCATGTATTTTTTTTTTAAATTAACCCCTAAAAGCGTTCAATTGAGTTCCGAAAAATATTTTATTCCTACAGCCACACGACATATTTTATGTATTGCATACAATAGTTACAAGTTTTATAAGTATGTATATTAATAATATACGAAATTATGAAATTGCAGCTATCGCATTAGGTTTAATCCTGTCAAGATAGTTTGTACATGCTGAAATAAATAAATAAATAAAAATACAAGAACCTAAGAAACCGTTTCCGGCATTCTTCGAAAAATCCCTAAAGTTTGCGTGAAGAAAGATCTCAATTTACCTAATGCTATAATGCAACTATGTCATATTGAAGTAATCCATGTATTTTTTTTTTAATTAACCGATAAAAGCGTTCAATTGAGTTCCGTAAAATATTTTATTCCCACAGCCACATGACATATTTTATGTATTGCATACAATACAAGAATCTAAGAAACCGTTTCCGCATTCTTCGAAAAATCCCTTAAGTTTGCGTGAAGAAAGATCTCAATTTACCTAATGCTATAATGCAACTATGGTAACGAACTCAGTGAATGAATTAAACAAAACTATTGAATAAACTAATTTCTACCAATGGGGTTACCAAATGGTTTCCACTTAACAACCTCATAAGTTTTTTAATGGAATTGCAAAATAAGTACAGTATCTTTTTAAATAAAGAAGTAAATATTTAAGAATTCCATTTCTTACACATATAATAGCTTACACAAAAATACAGGCTACATACTTGATACCTATTAGATCAGGGTTAATAATAGTGTGAACAATTCTTTTTATATTTTTTTTATATTGTTACATTAGTGTAAGCAATATTTTAAAAACCTCGATCCATAATTCAAAACACGTTTGAGTAACAAAGTAATCGCGAGCGAAGCCGCGGGCTACAGCTAGTATTATATAAAAATGAATGTTAGTCTGTCTGTATATCCTATAAAGAATCGTAAAATATGCATTTGATCATGTTATGATCCTCAGCAAAGTGAAAGAGCGCGAGCGGAGCTGCGTGGGTCAGCTAGTTATGTAAATAAATTATATTTTCACAGTATTAATTTCAGTTCGGAGTCGCTGGACGTTCGGGGTGTGGGGCCTTGGACGTCCATTAAGTACGGCGGCCACACCGAGGAGGACGGCGGCAGGGTTGCAATCCCCGGTGGCAGGCTCAAAGGCAAGGCACTGAGGAGTTACTGGTGTAGATCCTACTGGAGAGCTCTGGTCTCCCCTCTTATGTGCCGATGCGATAGAAGCGGCGGTTTTAGTGGGTAAGAATTCCACATAACCCGGATGACCCCCACAGGTCCCGGGGACCTATTAAAGGTTTCCCCTGCGTAACAAAAAAAGTTCTTAGCACATTACACTGACTTAATATCAATTCAACACCATTCAAGCTCCTAGGTTCAGCATCGAGGAGTTGTCGATTAGCCTGGCGATTACCAGTGAAATAGATAGCGTCAATGACTGAACAACGCGGGTTTTAAGTGTTATTGCGTATTTATTAAAGTGAAACTTCTTATGCGACTTCCAAAAATGTTATCAAATAACGCGTTAAGCGTTAAATGATATGTGATAGGCGATAGGCGTTAAGTGATAGGTGTTAAACGATAGGCGATAGGCGTAAATTTGTTAAGGTTATGAAAGCGCTCATGTGGGTGAGTGGGTGAGTGGGTGAGTGGGTGAGTGGGTGGAGTGGGTGGAGTGGGTGAGTTGGGGTGAGTTGCGGTGAGTTGTGGTGAGTTGGGGTGAGTTGGGGTGAGTTGGGATGAGTTGGGGTGAGTTGGGGTTAGTTGGGGTGAGTTGGGGTGAGTTGGGGCGAGTTGGGGCGAGTTGGGGTGAGTTGGGGTGAGTTGGGGCGAGTTGGGGTGAGTTGGGGCGAGTTGGGGCGAGTTGAGTTGAGTTGAGTTGAGTTGAGTTGAGTTGAGTGTGTGTGTGTGTGTGTGAGTGAGTGAGTGAGTGAGGGACCGACCGAACGACCGATCGACTGAGCGAGAATGAAGTTTCACTTCTTCCGCGCGGAGGGAGTCCACGCACGCACATTTTTTTTTTATATTATACGGCTGTAGCAACACGATTTCCGAAAATTTTAACTTATTAAATCTTGCACCACTATTATTAAAATGACATTTTATGAAGTTACGAATAGAATACGGGTAACATGAAAATAATGGCATACGGAGCATTTTATTTACAAGTGCAATCCCGCCCACAAAAGAAATTGTAAATCAATAAATAGTTGTACCTATTACATCGTTAATTCTATCGCCGCGATATATCAGATCGCCGTCGACCAATAACCGACCAATAAAACGAGCGAACTCTGAAAGAAATACGCTTTGTCCTGATTTATGCGTGATAGGAACGCGGCAGCCCCTTTTTCAATAAGGGCTCTGATAAGAATCATGGGCTTTCGACGCGTGATGGCAGACCAGCTATGCAATTAAATCTGTTTTTTTCACGAGGACGACTTTGGGGTGATGTACGAGAAACAGCATTATAATATTGGGGGTTCACGATTTGCAAGGTACTTCTATTCTTATCTTATATTAGAGCTACATTAAAAAATCTTATTAAAATCCTATTCCAAAAAAAAAGTTAAACATTTTAAAATAGTTCAAATTTTACTGAAGTTGGTGCTAGTTAGCCGGTTCTGGGGTTAGCGTTCAGCAATTTTTAACCGACTTTTTAGATTTATCTTTTGTACCTAGTTATTAATTTAAGTATAAAGTAGCTCTTGAATTAATACTTTGTGTATAATAATATTCGAACACGATATATTTTTTATTTATTTAACCATAACGTCCTAAAATTATATTTGTTAACAATTGATGGCGAAAAATGAGGAGGAATCCAATTCGTCTAAGTATGTATTTATTTGTATGTATGTTCACTCGCAATTTGGATATGAATTTCTCTTTCGTTTCGAAATAAACGCCGGTCAGCTAGTTATAATAAAATATATATAACTAAACTAAGCCATTCTCGAATCCCCTTGAACACACACAAACAATTTCATCAACATCGGTCCAGTTTAGGAGGAGTTCAGTGACATACACACGTACAGTAGAATTATATATAATAATAATAATAATAATACCAGCCCTTGTTAATGTCCCACTGCTGGGCACGGGCCTCCCTTCAAGATGAAGGGGCTTAGGCCATAGTCCACCACGCTGGCCAAGTGCGGGTTGGCGGACTTCACACGTCATTCGAAAGCTAGTTAGGCTTTCTCAGACATGCAGGTTTCCTCACGATGTTTTCCTTCACCGAAAGCTAGTAACAATCGCACAAAGACGATTCGCACATGATTATTTAAAGAAATCAGAGGTGCGAGCTGGGGATCGAACCTGCGCACCTTGTTTCCAAGGCAAGCGCTCGCCCACTGAGCTGTTACAGCTATTTGAATTATATATATAAAGATATAATACACTCAATATTCACTGAAATGTGACAGGTTAAATATCATATGAACGTAAAAAAAAAATGCTATGTCAAAATAACGAAACAAACTCAATACAATACACGCAAATTAAAATGTCGAAAAATAAAAGAAATAATATGCACGTAACGTATATCTGAATCTAATACGCTCTATATTTACGTATATGCCATACATATAATATCAATACATAGCGTAAAAAAAATTAAGTGCATTGAATGAAAACATCCACAAAATGATTAAAATAAATGAATACATATAAAAGGATGATGAACTTACGTAGTCGAAATCTTTTTCGGTAAACGAAAAATAATTCTGACTGCTCAGACTGGGAATCGAAACCAGATCGAAGAGCTCTACCAGTTAAGCTATGATACTGCAATGGTAGCGCAGTCTACTGGATCTAATGGAAAACATTCCAAAATCAACAACTACTTATAATTAAAAAAAAACCTTTTCCAATCAACCAAATTGTGAATCTAAACCATCCTCGAATCCCCGGATTGAACACACACAAAAAAAATCATCCAAATCCGTCCAGCCGTTTAGGAGGAGTTCAGTGACATACACACGTACAGTAGAATTATATATATATATAAAGATATATATATATATATAATGAAATTTAAGTCCATTTTGTTTGTTCGCAGTCGGGTTTTTTATGCTTTTATAATTTATTTATTATTATCTTACAACAAGGTAGAGTCAAATCCTTCGGAGTCGCTGGAGGTGCGGGTTGTGGGCCCTAGGACGTCCGTTGAGTATGGCGGCGACTCCAAGGAGGACGGCAGCTGGATTGTGAAGTGTTGCCCCGTCCCCGTGAGCACCGTGACAAGTTTCCGGGGGACTATAATGCGCCCCCCGGTGGCGGGCTCAAACACAAGGCACTGAGGGGCTCCAGGTGCAGATCTCACCGGAGAGATCTCGTGTGCCGATGCAACAGCCGCGGGGGTTTTAGTGGGTAAGAATAGCACATAGCCGGTCGAGCCCCAATGCTCCCGGGAACCATTTAAAGGTTTCCCCCGCGAAAAAAAAGTAGACTCAAATATTAATTTTATGTTCCTAAAGTTTTTTATTAAAAATGATTTCGTGCAGGAAAAGAAATGGATACATAGGTCACACTAAAAGTTTCCGGAACTGGCCACTTACATAAACAATATTTAAAAAGTAATTACAACATTTTAAAATGGAACTCTTTGGCTGTAGAATGCAGTTTGTTTCATCTGACTGTCAATTGTTTTTACATTTTACATATTAAAAATTGCGTGTCTACATTAACATGGATTTAACTCGGGAAAATTTTCTACGATTTTAAGTGTAATTTGACAGCTCAACAGAGCATCGCTCGGCTTCAATCTGCTTTTGGCGATGAAGTACCATGCAATACGACTATTTATAACTGGTTTGCAGAATTCAATCGCGGTCGTGTCAACCTCAGTGAGGAATCTCGTGATGGTCACTCGTCCACCGCTGTGAACAACAAAAACATCGATCCTGTGCGCCGTATGAATGAAACAGACAGGCATTGACCTACCATGAGATTCGCACATCCTTAGACATAGGCATGAGTCAAATACAATCAATCCTACACAGACATTTGGGTGTGAGAAAGCTGTGCTCACGGTGGATCCCACACAATTTGAACGAGGCTCAAAAAACGGACTGCGTCACTTGGTGCAGTTCCATGCTTACCAGATTCAACGAAGGTGTGTCAAATTTGGTGTACTGTAATGTGTGACATAGTATCAGGTAACGAAACATGGATTTATTGCTAAGATCCCAAAACAAAGCAGCAATCGAGCGTATGGGTCTTTCAAGATCAGCCGAAGCCTACCAAAGCGGCGCGCGTGAAATGTGCATTTAAGCGGATGATTGCTTCTTTTTTTAATAAAACTGGACACGTGGCTACTGTTGCTTTAGAGAATCGTCGTACCGTGAATAATGACTGGTACAGGACCATTTCTTTTCCGGAAATTATTGACCAACTCCGTAAAAATAACCGGAAACGCCGTATCATCTTGCACCACGACAATGCTAGTTTTGATGGTGTACAACGTAGAAGAAACGAAAAGAAACTTTTGAGCCATACTGCATACAGCCCCGACCTGGCACCTTGTGACCTTTTTCTGTTCCCAAAAATTAAGAACCAATTACGCGGTCAACGATTTTCGTCACCAGAAGAGTCTGGCGAAGAATATGAAATACACGTTTCTGAGGTCACCACGGAGGAGTGGCACAAAAGTTTTCAAAATTGGTTTAATCGCATGAAAAAGTGTATTTACGCGAAGGGAGAATATTTTGAGAAACAATAAATTCATATTTGACCTTTAATAGTATTCTTTTCTTATTCATTCCGTAAACTTTTAAGCGCCCCACGCAAGCCATGTCAGTTTATCATAATAAAATAATTAAAAAAATACTTATACTTCAAATAATAAATTAATTATTTATATTAGGTAGGTATTAAAAATCTTATAATTATAATAAGTTTTAAAAATCTGTCACCGATATAATTAGTACCTAGAATTCTTACGACAGTTAAAATACATTCGCGGTGCTTAATTAATGAGATTAAAATGATTACCATTTAATCAATTAAAATAATTCTGGTACTCCATTTTAGGCGCCTGCTGCTCGTATATATAACTGCAAAACAATTTTTAATGTTGGATAAGGTGTTAGATAATCAATGAACATAATAAGCATTATTAAAATAAATATATTATAGGATTTGGTTAGCAGCCGCCATCTTGGTGGTAGCGACCGCGACACAAATTTACCAATTTTCGTTTTCACATTTTACTTGATACTAGCAAAAAAATCCTCAATCTATGCTTGATACTATATTATTTTGCATTTGCTATTTAACTACTTGACACAGATGAAATTATCAATAATTGAAGGAAGACATAATTTTATAAAAAAAAAGGAATATCAATATATACCTAGTACCTACCTATGTGTATTATCTTTTGACATAGCTAACACGGCAGGTAGAGTTTGACACTTGAGAGTGAAAAACGACGACTAATGTAAAAAAATAGGTGTTGCAACCCTGGATAAACTAGGAATATACATATTTAATACTTTTATATATATTTTATTTTTATAGCTCCGACTGTCTACAACATTTCATAATTAGTACCATCTTCTGCAATAAACAAGATGAGATTAGAAACATTTTAATGCAGTCAAGAAATTACGCTTTATTGCTGAACTTACTCAGAAACCTTAGTTCTAAATTAAAATACATCAGTATTATAGATACAAATCCTCTACAATTTTATTAATCAGTATCAAAATAAAATTCATTTATTCAGGATGACATTCGTCGCAAAGTTGCTGAAACCGTAAAACATGCAAGCTCAAGATTCATTAGACAAACTCTATCAGAAACTTTTTTTAAAGAATATATAATACAGGTTGATTTTTTTAAAACTATTCAAAGAATTCTCAAATTGGCCTTTTGCCGGCAATCCTGAAGAGTTGTACTCGATCTCGGCGTGCATCACCTCACTAAATTTCTTGCCAAATTGTTTGATGATTGATAGATGAAAAACCGTCAATTTTTGAACACATCGGCCAGCTAATGCCGTGGCTTCCTGAGGTGCCCTTTAGCTCAACGCTCCTCTGCCATCTGGCTGGAACACTCCAAGCGCTCGCCATCCCTGTCCAGTGAAGGTTTTATGCCCATCTGCGATCATATACTTACTCCTTTCTAAAAAAAATATAATCGTCTATTCAATGTTCCAGTCTACGCCAATTTTCCAAACATTTTTTTTTCAGCAGGCTCTTCAGCTGCCTTAACAAATGCAGCTATAAGTATCTTCTAAAGATAAAAAACTGTTTACCTTAAATTTGATTTTTTATGCAACTGAGCACCATAGTGTTTATAACTTAATGCGGTAATGCATATCGTAGGATCCGATGACTTGAATTGTTACACATACGAACAACTTAAAATCCAGTGAATGCGAAGCTATTCGTTTAATGCATACTGCATTACCACCAATGTGTACGTTTTCTTCAACCAGAGACTGTGCACGGACTTTAATTAGCTACATCTTAATTACGAAGGTATCATAGACCATTATATGTATAATATGTCTCTGCGGTGTATGATTCGCGGATTAACTTATATAAGTGAAGGCTCTTAATCAAACGTTACTATTCTTTGGCACCAACTTCAATAATATTTAAATTATTGTATACTTTTCAGTGATATTGAAGTCGGTTCAATTTTTTTTCATGATTTTATTACGTCTAAATAGTTGGACTTGGACTACAGCATATTTTTAATACATATTACTATCGAAGACGAATAGACAATATCAGAAATCTATCAGCAGCCAAAAAGAGTCCACTGCTGAACAAAGGCCTCCCCCTTAGAAGGGAGGGGTTGACATAATCCCCACGCTTGGCAGACGTCTTAGATTATCTATATCAGACTCTCTCAAAATATGGATTAGGTAGATTATTAATATCATATTTTGTCATAAAAATGTCAGTCTGTTTTCTAGTATTAGACCCAATCAATTAGAATCAAGTGTTCATTCTACAATACAAAAAGTTAAAGAATAGAAAACAAATGTATGGGAATGACATATCTCTTCAAGTGACTTAGAGAAGATATTCATTCTCGTCCCATCGTCCCATCGTCTTGCTGTATTTATATTTTTGTTATAAATATATAACTAACTATAACTATACATATTGAGTCATATTGTATATAATATTTTTATTCAAAAACAAAAATAATATGTTTCTTATTTATCATTATGTTTGTAATATAAGCTTGTATGATATTCTCTCTCACACAAACTGACCATTTTGTATTTTTGTCAGCTGTTTGAGATAAGTTATAAAAAAAGTAGTGCCTTTGTACTTTTATTATTCTAAAGGTAATGTCCTTGATGGTTGTGTGAATATAAATTAAATAAATAAAGACAAACAATATTGTACAGTATCTTATAAACAGTTAAGTAGTTAAAACCAATATATAACAAAATTTACCTTAACCGTCCTTGATTAGAATATATCTTAACTAATATATTAGGTAAGTATTTTTTAGTTTGGAAAATGGGTCTTGGTGTGGGTGGTAAATTTTTTTATAAGTTGTCATGTCTTACGTAACGTATGTTTTCGTTAAGTTTTAACAGAGTTGACGTATTTTATTGTTATTTTAAAATATAATTATATAGAGTAAAATGATAAATATATACTTATCTACACAAAATAGTTTTTTGGTCACTCTTTTACTATCATAAGTATTCTACAATCTAAGTATGTTTCTTATTTAAACATGAAATCCTAATGCCTGGATAACAGTCATACAAATATATTTTCGTGTAGTTAGAGATGAATCAAGCCATTTATTTTAATAGAGAATATTATTTATTAAAATATATACGACAACACTGTTCATATTGAAACTAAATCACTTACTGCCGTACTCACAATCGTCAATTAATTTTAATTCTAATTTAGTCACATTTTAAAATCTAATTATATCGATTGTCGGAGCCGGTAATGATTATTTTCGATTACTGACTACGATATTATAGATATCTCTACTCACTATCAGAGTATAAAGTAATAATCACAACCAATTCGCAACCAATTGCGAAATTCGAAACAAACCGTATTCAAAAAATGGATTAATAACAATTAACTATAATTGACGTCTGAAGGTGCGGCAGTTAATAATTTATTTTAAAATTCAACTATTAATATTTAACAGCTACCACAAAAAAGTACTATCAGATTTTTTTTAATATATTGTACTGTGTAATTATAGACTCACCAAGTTCGCGACGGGCGCCTTCTGTGGGACTAGAAAGTGAATGTATCTTGTGCGTGACGTATCACGTGCGCGGCGGCAGCGGAGTGACTGCGGCGGCGGCAGACCAGCCGCGCTGGGCGGGCGCCGCCCGCGACACGCCCCATACACACGATACCAGAGAAAAACACGGCCATTCTCTGAAGTCTGAACATCTACAAACTTTAGATAACGAATCAATTTAAAATTTAGAACCGCGATTGTATTTATACTGTATTGTAGTTTTGCTAACTCTACAATTTGTTTCTTTTTTGTATAAAATATCATGACGAAAATGACCTACAGCAATAATATAATAATGTCAGTTATTTTATTTAAACGTATAAATAAAAACCTGAACATACTCGTGATATACGTACACAAATCAGACATTATAAAGGAAAACTAGTTCCTGACTAAGATGATCAAACCTTGACTTCGTCTTAATAATTTTATTTGTAATTTTAATGAATTACAATAATTTGAAAAAATATAAGTTGTTTAAGAAATATTTTTAGTTAAAAAGTACAGATCTACTTACTTACTTTATAAATATATTTTTTTTTAATGAAAACACATTAATAGAGCGTGACAGAAAATTGTAGAGGCGGGGCTCCACAACCACTCCCTGCCCTGGAAATCAGGATTACAAGCGAAAACAAATTGATCGGGGATTTCACAATTTTTCCATTTCCACCCGGCTTATGATAACCGTTGCGTTAAAATCAAGATTAACGACAACCTTGACATTTTACCTTTTCAAATAAAATTAGAGTAATATATTTGCCGTCAAGTGGAGGGTCACACTGTTTTTACCATACAGATGAGTGACGTCGACTTCAAGTGTGTAAATAATATAATAATATTTTTTGGGACCATCCACACACTGCCATCTGATTCCAAACTAGGCAGAGCCTGTACTATGGAAACCAGACAACTGATACTAATACTTGTATACTTTTTTTTGTAAATACATACGTATATATATAAACACCCAGACACTTGGTGGGAATCGAACCCACGACCTATTGGATAGCAGTCAGGGTGACTAACCACTAGACCAACAGGCCCGTCTTACTCGTTCAAGTACTACTTCTTAAAAACGGCACCACTACGTGATTTGTTTTTTTTTTCACTAGTGAATCTGTTGTGTTGTTGTTTTCAGTTCTGTTCTGTACCAAAAGCTATAGAATAGAATAGTTTATTTCAATTCGAAAACAGGAACACTTAGACTACTACATTAATTATTATAATACACAGCAGCTGCTCAAGTGTTTGGTGGAGTAACCGCAAGCCCTGTGCTAGGAACGAACCTGTGGTACGGGTACTAGCAGTTATCCGTTTCCACACTTGAAGCACGTACTTAGTACATATAAGAGTAGCTCAATTTTGTATCTGTATTCCCAAATAGGTGTTTACCCGTATAATGGGAAAGACAGTGCATCTAATCTAAATACTAAATAAAACAAAAATTTAACTTCAGTGTGCCGCACTATAATCAGCAACTCTATACAGGAGTAGGCAATCTATATAATTTTAATAAAACCTATTGCGTACATACGAAATGCTTGCTATTCTTTCTAATGTTACGTTGGTTACGTTTCGAGTTAGTAAAATATGTAACCATTGTGACTTTAAAACATTTAATTTTATCATACACTTATTAGAATTATAAATTTTGAAATAGTGAGTATTTGTAAAAATAACTGACTGAAACCCAGGCACTACGCTACGCTACATCTTGCTCAGCGTAGTAAGCACGTAGCGTAAAGTGCTACGAGAATCTACAAATGATTATATTAGCCTTACTACGTTAACCACATGATTATATCCAACCATATGAGTACTTAGATAAGATTCGAGTACATTCCAAGTAATGACAATGTACTATTATTACTCAGTATTATTTAAGTTAGCAATGACATGTGTTTGTAAGTATAGGCCAAAAGTAACAATAAACAAGATTTTTGAAATGAAATGATGCACATTCTATCAATATCAAAGTTTTTTCCTTTTTGCTAACTAATCGCTGGTCATCATCTAGAAACTTTTGTTATACAAACAAACTACAAACCACATCTCTTTACATGCATTTATACTTGTACCCGTTCTGTAACGACTAAAAATATAAACATTAATTACTGAATAAAATCGCAGTCATCTATTACCCCGCTAGTGGTTAAGAGTCGGTAATAAAAATGAGAAATTATTTTTAATATCACCGCGGGCGGGGGCGAGCCCGTGACGTAGCACAATATTTTCGCGGGGCTAATACCTTCCCTTATTACCGGACATTCTTTGCCCGGCGGTAGTGCGTAATAATAGTGCCCCGAGTTTACGACCTCTACACGTTTATATGTATGGAAGTATTAACAGACGATCTTATGACTTGTTTATATAAGTATATCTGTATTTAATGAAGGTAAGTAGAACCGATAACCGCTGGGGAAGAAAGGTTCTCGAGTGGCGACCACGAACCGGAAGACTCAGCTTAAGTAGGCACTAGGTGGAAGGTGGACAGACGACATTGTGCGCGTCGCAGGTAACCGGTGGATGCAAATCGTCAATTGTCGTTCATTGTGGCGTTCCAAGGGGGAGGCCCATGTTCAGCAGTGAGTCTTCCAGCTGGTGATGAAGTATTAGTATCGTGGTAGTGTATTTCGTCGGCGTTCTTAGAGACTAGTTAGCTGTACGTTCGGCCTCATAAGACCCTAATAAAAAGATCTTTGATTCTTCTAAAATTGACTGTAGAATCTACTTGGCTTAAAGAATAAACAACTAGGCGTTCTGTGGCTAGATTCATTAACCGAGTATTTGTTTCGTTCAAAGTCATCCAGTTTTAAACATATTTTAAACCAACCCCAATTAATTGATATAATAAGCGAATACCCCTCATTTGACTGACATAATATAGTCTCTACTACATTTTAAAGCAGTAGTAGTAGAGACTTCCACATGATTATATGTGTTACAATGTATATATAAACATAATGAAAAATATGTTTAACTAGACGACCCACGCAGCTCCGCCCACGCTCTTTTAACGTGAACTAAATTTTTCATAGCACTCATTTATATTTATATGTAAAATAAGGAAACATTGATAAAATTGGACCACGCGTATAACCAAGTAAACATTTTGATTTAATCCCCTCTCCCAAGAGAACCGTGCTGAATTACGGGATATAAAGTATCCTATATCCTATCTCCTAGTATTAACTCAAATCATGCTAAGTTTAATATGAATCCATTCAGTGGTTTCGGCGTGATGCGGGGCCATGATACAGATACAGGCAAAAATAAAAATAAAAAATACGGTTATGGCTTCAGTATTGGTTATAAAATGCCCTCCAAAAATAATTTTCAAAATATCGTCAAAGTACAGAATTAGACCTGTTACAGTTTTATTATAAGTATAGATAGATATTCAAGTCAGGAAACTATTCTCACACTGGTTTTCGCTTTGCCAGATTTTCAATGGATCGACTAACGTCGCTATACAAACCAAACAAGTGTCACTGATATTTTAATTTTAATTTTCTTAGGTCCTTTAAGCAAATGCTGTTTAATTTACTGGCTAAATATTAAAAATGGAATTCAAAAGTATCCATTCCTGCACAGCGGAAATTTAATAAACTACATTTTCATTATTATTTATAATCAGTAGATTGAATACTTCCTATCATTATTTATATGATTTACATTGCGTAGCTTAACGACTTATCGTTAAAAAGGAGTAGGTAACTTAAAATATCACACCGTTTGTTATTAAATAACAATTGGTGTGATATTTTAACTACTACTCCTCCTTTTTATATATAATATGTTTTTATAAAAAATCAATTATGTATGCTATTATGGTGTTTATATTTCAATTATGTAACAATGTGTTTATTAGGTAAGTTGTAGTAACATATTTTATGTGTAAATATGAAGATTAGAAGGTACCTACTACATTACCTGCGTGCATGGCTCGTAGCCGCTCGGACAATGCGGTAACGTTAATTGAGATCCAGACCTTGTAAGTAGCTATTAATGCTAGCGGTAACAGGAATCTCTCCACTCTGTCTTTGTGGTAATGACATTACAATTTGTGGTCTAATCATCGTCGACGTAATACAATCAATAGCTTAAATTAATTCCGTTACAATAATCAACCAATAAATATCAACCATACAATGATTGGCCTATCGGATAAATAGGCCAATCATTGTATGTTTTTAGGATATCATCAAACGTCGTCCGTCAAAGTGTGTCTTATAATATTACTTTTGGTTTAACCTTGATGGTCTCTACCGTCCTGATGATAAAACCTGTGTTTTAAACCAAAAACCACATATTACTTTCAATGGTATTTATACAGACGTAATATTTACGGTGGCATGTCACCGCACGAGGTAATTTCATGGCGACTGACATATTTTCCAAAGGGAGCACAATCCAGGCTCAGTGACAAGGCTTGGAATGCAACACGATTATGAAACGCCATTTGTCAAGTTTTTATTGGGTACCCTAGAGCAGCGTCTATTGTGGTGGACCCCTAGTTACCCCGCGCCGCGCCCGCACCCCGCTGGGGTCTCATCCCGCTGACAGTAATTCATAATTTTTATAACTTGTTAACATTTTGTTGATTAGCCAGTTGCGGGAGAGTCAGACGGTTGTGCGGGTTGAATTAAATTTTATGCCATCGTAAGAATCAGAATGTCTATTGGAAGATAAATATTTAAAGGCTGAACAATTAGAAAGTTCACTTTTTATATGATTACTGATTTCTAATAACTATATCTTAGCAAACGATGAGAAAAGTGGATACACATCTGTTTTCATCATCATCATTTTGACTAGACAACTAATACGAATACCTACTCATATTCTTTAAAGTAGACCTTTATAGACAAATAGACACGAGTTGGGAATCCAGCCCACGGTCTAATGGCTAGCGGCCAGTGTGTCTAACCATTTTTTTGGCACGGCACGGGGGAATCTTCAAAAGGTCCCTAGGAGTTGTGGGGCTCGACCGGGGTATGTGGGATTCTTATCCACTAAAACCCCCGCGGGATCGGCACAAGAGAGGGGACCCTAGGCATCTCCGGTGGGATCTGCACTAGGGGCCCCTCAATGCCTTGCCTTTGAGCCCGCCGCTGGGGGGTGCATAGTAAACCCCCGGGAACCAGTCACGGTGCACACGGGGACGGGGCTCGCAGCCCCGCCGCCTTCCTCCTCGGAGTCGCGGCCGTACTCCATGGACGACCTAAGGCCCACACCACGAACGTCCAGAGACTGCGAAGGAGTAGGTATGTCTGAGCATGGTCCAAACTGAAAAATCCTAAATCTATGGTCTAAACAGTACGAGTATAAACACGGGCTCGTCAAACGCGGACAGTGTCACTCACTCCAGTCTTTTTGATAAGCGCCATTTTGTGTTTGTAAAATTATCTAAGTCAGCTTGGAATAATAGAACATAGAACCGTGTCCGAAGCCTATACCCTATTTTTCTTTACAAAATCAAAAGCGTAGCAATAAATGTATGAACACAGGAGTGATACCTGAGCGGAGGCCCGGTAGGGTTCAATCTAAACATAAATTTTTTTCACCCGCGCGAACCCGGGGCGGGCAGCTATATGCCATATTCAACACTATAGATTGCCCTATCAGACACCGGTCTCGCCGGCGAGGCCGAAGGGTCGTACGTATGCGATCTCAACGACGTGCATCACCCCACTGAGTTTCTTGCCGGTTCTTCTCAGTGGGGGCGCGTTGTGAACCGGTGGTAAACTCAGTCCTCTCTTAAGCGACAGCCCAAGCCGAGGCCGTGCCTCCCTGAGGTGCCCTTGAGCTCGTCGCTACTTCTGCCGTTAAGGCTGGAGCGCTTTAAGCGCTCGCCTCCGGTGAAGCTGTAATGGCCATCTGCGACCAACAGCGTCTATCATTCCCAAAAAAAAAAAACAAAAAAAAAACTATAGATTGTCTTTGGCTGGCCACCGGTAAGCCATCACTCCTGTTTTCATACATTTACTGCTACGATTTTGATCTTGTAAAGGGTACTCTCTAATCTCTCGGATCATGTTCACACGCTACGAGTAACATCCTAGCAATCAAAGTGCACTCGGTCCGAGGCAATTCGTATGGTGAAAACGCGGCTTTACAAGAGATTTAATAATCTTATGCCTCGGATGACGAGCGGTGGTCCAGTGCAGCCTTGCTGCTGTAGTTTACCATGTTTAAGTTTGTACGCTTGTGTACAGACAGAGAGTGTCTGTCTGTGGCACCGTAGCTTCCTAACGAATGGATGGATGAAAATTCAAGGTCGTTCTGTTTGATCAAAATAAGGCTTGGTACTGGCTGAATAATCTTTCAACATCACAGTATGTGACTGGCCTCCTGTTGTAGCCTCAGTGGTGCAGTGGGAGACCGCTTGCTTTGCAAACCGGAGGTCGCGGGTTCGAATCTGATGGACCGCTATTCACGACAGTGATTTTTTATAAGGTGAATACGAGAAGAGTACAATAAAATGAGCGCCAAAAGTTTACTGTACCGATCCGTGACCGTGACGTGAAACTTTTACAGAATAATATTTGGCTTATTCGCAAATTGTCCCTACCTCGTATGATAATTTTTTTTTTTGTGATTGAGAAGCGAGGATAACGCTTATAGTAAGTACTAAGTATTGTACATACTACTTGCTATCCTTTATACAGAAACTAGCTGAGCCGCGCAGCTCCGCCCGCGCTTTTATTGCATTTTACTCCCCTTTTCTCCCTCCTCCCTTTATTTATTTATCACCCCATCTCTCTCTCGTATAAGAAAAATCTAATTCTATGCTCTCTCTCTCCTTTCCCTCTCTGAACCTCCTCCCCCCTATCTCTTCTCCCATATTGCTCTTCCTCACTTCCCCCTTGCTCCACCTTAATCCCCCTATCTCTCCCCAGCACCCCCTCCTCGAATACCCTCTCCCTTTCTCTCCTCTCTTGCACTCTCCACCACCCACTTAAACCCCTGCGGCTGTCGCATCGCCACATAAGAGGGGGGACCTGGGCCCTCCAGTGGGATACCCCTCAGTGCACCAAATACCCCTCAGTGTGTGCACTGAGGGGTGCTCTAATGTGTTATAGCCCCCGAAAACCAGGCACCGTGCTCACGGGGACGGGGCTCGCAACCCCGTCACCGTCCTCCTCGGAGTCACCGCCGTCACCTATCTATGTAATGACTTTGCCTATCGTTGCTTAACCTAGCGGCATGAAATATACTTTAGGACCTATTCTCAGACCTACCCGATATGTACACAAAATTTCATACAAATCCATTCACCCATCTATTTAATGACCGTGCCTTATGTTAATCTTAACCTAGCGGTATGAACAATGTTCACAACTTTTTCATCATTGGTTCAAATAGTAGTGAAGTTAACGTTATATTAAAAAAACCGGTCAAGTGCGAGTTGGACTCGCGCACCGAGGGTTCCATACCATCCTTGGACGTATTAAAGTTATTTTACAATTAATCTAACACCTCAGATAGCAAAAGTATTAAGATTTGTTAATTTTATTATAACTTTACATATATACTTTTAGACTTTCGCCAAAATATAAGGTAAATCGCGTTAATTCCCGATTAGAATTAAGTTTGATAACTTTACATGTTCGAACTTTTATAGAGCATAGCGTAAGATGTATTTATATCTAGAAGGTCTTGTCAGTACATTTTGTCATTGTGAAAAATAAAGAGACGTGTCTATCCTAACATGTTATTACTAATTAAAATAATTATATAGAATATGCGCATCTGCTGAATTTTGTTAGATTTCCAAAAAAAAATAACTAGTTTGGTCGTATAAAAAAAAACAATAACTACATACTTACCAAAAACTAAAATAAAATTTAAAATGTGCAAATAAAGCCCTTTCATATGATACCCCACTCGATATAGTAGCCTCACTTTGATATTTTGAGACCACATTTCAGCCCCTATTAAAAAATAACAAAGGCATGTTTTCAAAATAAATATTTGTTAAGGTTGCTAGGCAACCATAAAGGTGTTTGGAAGATGGTTCTTGTAATTTGACTCAATATAGAACATAATTATTACGGTATACGAATTATAAATTATAAATCTATGGTTAAATCTTGACGAGTAGTTGGACAGATAAAAGTAAAGCATACTTTTATTTGTACTTTAGTAACTGTACTAAAAGTATAAATTTAATAAACGAACTCTTAAAATGACTTTCCTGTGCTATTATCAGACCCTGATCAGTATCTGTCCAACTACTCGTCAAGATTTAACCATAGATTTATAATTCGGTGGGTCCTATATTTAATGGAGCCTAATTCCTGTTGCCACCTTCCTGCTTGCTCCTATCACCAGACTCTGATCAAAGTTTTTCTACCTACTTCTCGCAGCAACCTATCCAACGAATCCAAATTCGGTGGGTCTACGTTTATCAGTGCAGAGATCCCGTGACCACCTTCCTGCTCTATCATCAGACTGATAACCATTTTTTTAGTGCCTACTCGTCGAGACCTACCTAACGAGCCCAAAGTCGGTGGTTCTACGTTTATTGGTGAAGAGATCCTGTTACCACCTTCTTCTTGATCATCATCAGACCCTGGTGACGGTTACCATTATATTTATTATCATATTTACATATGTTCTAAATTTCAGATCATTCAGACTAATAGAAGTAATGAAAAATGTCTATTGTATACAAAATATCCCTACCTCGACTCGTTGGCGAATTGCGATGTAACTGTGGCAAAAATAAACAAGGCTGTATGGTATGAGTACCTTTGCCTGTCTTTCGGCGAGGTGTAATAAAAATAAAAAGCCATATGTTCCCACGAATTTATATTTACTTCGTATGTTCCCTATTATGTTCACAGATTATAGGATTACGTAATACTTACGATTTTGTTTGTAGCAAAGTTTGTAGTATGCGCGAAAGGTTATAAAAAGTTATATTTTATTGGTCCGTATTTTTATAGTTGTTTATGTGATGTTGAGATATACTATCTTGTCGGCATAGTGATTTTATCCCAATTGGTTGTTGATCGTAGTATTTCTTAGTTCGGTTGTTATCGATTGTTTGTTTGTTAATTAAGTTAAAGTGCGAGGACTTCATAAAGTATAATTATACTTTAAAAACCAGTCAAGTGCTAATCGGACTCCCGTACCGAGGATTTCATATCATCTTCGGAAGTATTAAAGTTATTTTACTATGCGTCTAACGCCTCAGATAGCAATAAAAAAACAAACCGCAAAACTAAGTTTGTTTGTCGAGGTTTTTTTAGGATTACTAAAAAACTGTACTATTTACAAGGGATCATTTTATTTTTCCTGTAAAATATAGATAGACATGTATTACCCACAATTATTTCAGATTTTTCCCTCCACAAACTTCGGAGATAAGGGGGGGTACGGTATTTTTTTTGGCATTTTTGATTATCAGCCAAAAACTGCGTGACATAAACCAAAATAAAAATCTGTTTTAAGATGTGCAAATGAAGCCCTTTCATATGATACCCCACTCAATATAGTAGTCTCACTTTGAAGTTTTGATGACCCATTTCGACCCCCATTATAAAAAAAGTAAAAGAAAAAATATATTTTTTTCATTTGCGATGGGGTTGGGTAATTAAGATCTAAAACTATTCCAAGTTTCAAATTGATAGCATCAGTGGTTCCTGAAATATATAGGTTTGTAACAGACAGACAGACAGACGAAGTCAGACCATAAGGGTTCCTTTTTTATCTTTTAGGTATGGAAACCTAAAAAGAGACAAATGCATGCTAGCAACAATTTATCAATAGTTAATTATTTCGCATAAAAAGTGAAGGATAAAAAAAACATTTTGGATTATCCATAAGAGATAAACATATACCATAGCGAACTATTTGTAGACCTTGTTAAGGTGTACAAGACTGTATAATAATTATTTTAGTCTATCTCGTAGGGTTCAGCCAGCGTTTGCAATGTAAGCGCAAAAAAATGTGTTTATTTACGACATCACATTAGAAACCTCTAAAATCATCAGTGTTTCTCTATTATATTATGCATGTATTATACATATAAACCTTCCTCTTGAATCACTCTAGGTTGCCTGGAAGAGATTGCTTTTTAGCGATAAGGCCGCCTTTGTACATTGATATCATCAACGTATTGTTCAATTTACATGTAACTTTTGGTGTACAATAAAGTGTATTTGTTATTATTATTATTATTCACTCTATCTACTAAGAAAAACCGCATCAAAATCCATTGAGTAGTTTTAAAGATCTAAGCATACATAGGGACAGAGAGACGCGGCGGAGGACTTTGTTTTATAATATCTATATCTATATATATATACACACATCAAAAGTGTCTAGGGATCAACATATATTTTTGCAATAACTTTTCTCCTGATTGATATTAATTAAAATTTTCTTTAAGGATTCATCAAATAAAGTGTTTTCGTTTGTCACAGTAACGATAAACCAAGTCACCTTTGCATTAATAAAGAAATTTGCCATTTTCCTAATAAAGGGATTTTTGACATTTGAACCACTAACACAAAAGTTCGAAAAAAAGACTGAAATAACAGTATAATCCGTGTTTCTACCGCGAACACTAACAACACAAGAACATCGGTTTGGCATACTCAAAATGAGTTCATCCAAATCACGCTGTGGAATGGCCGCCCATGTTCGTTGCAACAACAAAAAAAGGTCTTCTTGCGACTGGATACCCTCCATATTCGGCAGAGCTCTTCTCTGTAGCATATCCCATGCATGCTCAATCGGGTTCAAGTCTGGCGACTGAGCAGGCCAGGGCAGGACATTGATGTTAGCTGCGGCGAGAGTCTGTCTTACAACTCTTGCGGTGTGCGGTCGTGCATTATCATGCATTAACTGAAATAAGGGACCGATTTGCACTTGTAGAGGAACGATGACGTCTGATACAATCGTCTCAGCATAAATTTGAGCGTTGAGGTTGCCTCTGATCCAAATCAACTCAGTTCTTCCGCCGATCCAAATACCCGCCCATACCATGATGGTTCCACCACTATAAGGATGGACTTCCTGGCAGGATTTTAATCGCTGTTGGCGTCCAGGGGTTCTCCAGTGTCGTATACGTCTTGTATCCGGTCTCATACCAAAACGAGACTCATCAGAAAAGCACACGAAACGCCATTGTTCTTCTGCCCAATTTCTGTGTTCAAGAGCCCATTGATATCGAATCCTACGATTGTGCATTGCTATAGGTGGTACCCGTAGCGGTCTTCGGGAATGAAGGTTCACTTCATGCAAGCGGTTTCTGACTGTTTGGTCGCTAATTAAGTTCCCTGAAGAGTGATGAAGCCTCACGGCTAACATCATGGCAGTTATTGTTGGAGCTCTTCGAGTTAAGATTTGAATATATCGGTCTTGTCTCCGTGTGGTGCAGCGATACCGTCCTCCATGGCGCTCAGCCACGGTACCAGTGCTTCGGTAACGTGTCCAAAGTCGACTGATAACACTCTGACTTGTATTCAGAGCTAAAGCCACAGTACGTTGCCGGGAACCAGCTTCTATCATTCCCACGGCTCTGAGCATTTCTTCCCTGCTTAAATGACGTCGCCGCTCCATAATAACGTTGGTTTTAATCAGTAGTAGGGAAACAGTAGCACTAATAATGTCTTCAATGCGTTGTATGTTTTTATAGGGAAAATATTGACAGCTGATTTTCATCTTTTACTCGAATTTGATTCACAGTTCCTGATTCAAATTATGAAATGCACCAAAAAGGATCCATATAAATTTATAAAATCATAAATTTATTACAAAGCCACATCTCAATCTCAAGAAATCCGCTTAAAAATGCTTGATCCCTAGACACTTTTGATGTGTGTATATCTATATCTATACATATTATAAAACAAAGTCGCTCCCGCTGTCTGTCTGTCCCTATGTATGCTTAGATCATTAAAACTACGCAACGGATTTAGATGCGGTTTTTCTTAATAGATAGAGTGATTCAGGAGGAAGGTTTATATGTATAATACATGCATAATATATTAGAGAAACACTGATAATTTTAGAGGTTTCTAATGTGATGTCGCAAATAAACACACTTTTTTGCGCTTACATTCCAAACGCTGGCTGAACCCTACTAGATATATCAAATTAATGTACTACAATATTGTACACCTTAACAATGTCTACAAAAAAGTCCGCGATGGTATACGTTTATCTTTAGGGATAACCCACAATAAACATTTTTTGTCCTTTACTTTTTATGTAAATTAACTATTAATAAATTTTTGTTAGCATGAATTTATCCTTTCTTCAATATAACGTAAACTTCACTAATATTTACACCAATGAAAAAATAGCTGGTGAACGTTGTTCATACCGCTAGGTTAAGGTTAAGCAACATAAGGCAAGGTCAGTACATAGATGGGTGAACCGATTTGTATGAAATTTTGTGTGCATATCGGGTAGGTCTGAGAATAGGTCGTAGGGTATATTTCATGCTGCTAGGTTAAACAACGTTAGGCAAGGTCATTACATAGATGGGTGACGGCGCGACTCTGAAGAGGATGGTGACGGGGTTGCGAGCCCTGTCCCCGTGATCATGGTGCCAGGTTTAAGGAGGCTATAATGCGCACTGAGGGGTATTTGGTGCAGATCCCACTGGAGGACCCAGGTCCCCCTCTTATGTGGCAATGCGATAGCTGCAGGGGTTTAAGTGGGTAAGAATCCCAGATACCATGATTATCGAGGATATATAGAACGAGAGGAGGGTGCAAGAGAGGAGAGAGAGGGAGAAGGGATTCGAGAAGAGGGTGATGGGGTGAGGGATAGGGGGATTAAGAAGGAGCAACGGGGAGTGAGGGGAAGCAAGGTGGGAGATGAGAAAGGGGGAGGGGGTTCAGAGGAGACAATGGGGAGTGGAAGAGGGGGAGTGTGACGGGGGGGAAAGAGAGAGGAAGGAGAGAGCATAGAATTAGATTTTTCTTATAAGAGAGAGATGGAGAGAGAAATTAATCAAGGGAAGATGGAGAAAAGGGAAGCAAAATGTAATAAAAGCGCGGGCGGAGCTGCGCGGGTCAGCTAGTGTATATATATATATATAATATATACTTAGATAAAATGTGAAAAATAAAAATTGCATTTTTTCATTCCAAATGTCTTGATTCAAAGTCAAAGTCAAAGTCAAAATATCTTTATTATGTATAGGCCCCACGGAGGCACTTACACAAAAATCATTTTTACAAACTACCACCGGATCGTAACGCGGCCGCTACTGAGAAGATCCGGCAAGAAACTCAGCGGGCTTGTCTTTTTTTGTAATTTTTTTTAAAACAGTTTTACAAATTATACATAAGTCAGCCTTAAACTTCTAAGCTTGCATGAGTTAAGCAGTTCAAGCCCACGCAGCTTTATCCTCCAGGTAATCCGAGATTTTATAATAAGCCTTTTTTGACAATCAGCTTTTTATCAAAGGTTTAAATTTCTTTATTGGAAGATCTCGGATATCCTGTGGCAGTTTGTTATAAAAGCGTATACTTTGGCCCATAAACGATTTGCCTATTCTGTGGAGACGCGTGGCATGTACAACAAGATCGTGTTTGTTCCGGGTATTAATATTATGTGTATCAATATACTTTTTAAAAGAACTGGTATTTTTTTTTTACATAAACTAAATTTTCAATTATGTATTGTGAGACAACCGTTAGAATATCTATCTCTTTGAATTTCTCTCTAAGTGAATCAATAGGAGCCAGATTGTAAATGGCGCTCACAGCTCTTTTCTATAGAATAAAAATAGTATTAAGTTCTGCAGAAGATCCCCACAGTAATATACCATATGACATAACACTGTGAAAATAGCTGAAATAAACAATTCTAGCGGTTTCAACATCAGTTAAACGTCTAATTTTCTTGACTGCATAAGCCGCGGTACTTAGCCTACCCGACAACTTCTTAATTTGGTGAAGAAAACAACATACTGAGCAAAAACCATTGAAATTAAAAATATCTACATACAAATCCGGTCCGTGCTTATCAATATAACTCTCATAACTTTAAATAGTTCAATTCACCTGCCTCGTAGAGTAAAATCTGCCTACGCTTTGTTTAAGGGGACCATAGGCAAACGCGTACTCTATTCTTAACATATAAACTCTATGGTGGTAGGTAATAACTTGCTCCAAGGGTAATAATACCAGCCCTTGTTTATGTCCAACTGTTGGGCACGGGCCTCCCTTCATAATGAGGGGGCTTAGGCCACAGTTCACCACACGGGCCAGGTGCAGTTTGGCGGACTTTACACGTCATTCGAAAGCTGCTTAGGCTTTCTCAGACATGCAGGTTTCCTCACGATGTTTTTCTTCACCGAAAGCTAGTAACAATCGCACAAAGACGATTCGCACATGATTGATTGAAGATATCAGAGGTGCGGGTCAGGGGTTCAAACCTGCGCACCTTGTTTCCAAGGCAAGTGCTCGCCCACTGAGCTGCTGTTACTGTTGTCTAGGTGGTAGGTATCCAATAAAAAGACGCTGCTGCCCGTATTCTTGTTTTCCCTTAGTCGCGGAGGAGATGGATGGGTGTTATTCTTACCCGGACACCCTACGGACAAGAAAACCGACGCACACAAACTATTAAATGTAGCCTAAAATTAGTGATAATATTCACTTTTTTTGTTAAAATAACGTACCTACTAAATGTTGTGTAGGTACCTATTATTGTTAGGCATCCTGATACTCACTAGTCTTTTGATTGGCGTCGATATTAAACTCCACGAGCGGTAGTTCCAAGTTCCATCGGTGCACTCATATTTCCCGCTTCGCTAGTCAAAGCGCACCAACAAACAACCGCGGAGATATCAAACTTGCCTTGGTTTATATGTACACTAGCGACCCGCCCCGGATCGGCCTATTCCCAGTAGTTCTACATTTAGTTCTACATGTATGACTACTAAGAAAAAAAATTCCTCTTAGTTCTACACTCATGTAGAACTAGTAAGAATGCATTAAATATTATTTTTTCATTCCCAGTAGTTCTACACGATGACGTATTAGAAAATTAGAACTTTATTAGTGTGCAGAATATTTTTTATTTGTACACGTGGGAGAAACCTTCGATATATAGGTTCACCCGGTGGCGGTCAACCAGGGTATTTCAGATTAGTATCCACTAAAAAACTTGTGCGGCTGTTGCATCGGCAGCTGAGATGCCATTATTCATGAGGCTTGCGTATGTCCTATGCTACCCTGGTACTTCTGGTAAAATTGAAGCTTGGATAACAAACACTAGACGTCACTTAAGAGGTAAAACCAATGATGGTAAAACCCAATCTCCTCTCCTGCTCTAGTAGTCCTACTTCTGGTATGTACGTACTTTTTTTTTGCGATAGATTTATTTTCATGGATGACCCGCGCACGGCCTACTATGCGCGGGTGATGTTAGACTCTTACTGGCTAAAACTCCATCAGGCCTTCCAGCACTCCCGCTATAGGTGGGCCCCGGGAACGTACATTGTACTTCATCCGGTTCCGGCCAGCGGCCGTTCGGCTTGCGCCAAATCCACAACGGCTCGACCAAAATGGCCAAGCTGGAGCCTCTGCAGGCTCTCCCCCCCGATGTCACATGTGGTGCCCTCCAGTCCAGTCTGCTCAACAGAGAAGTATACTATACTACTCCTACCTTCCTCGTCCTTTCGGCCCTAAGATTGGATCGAGCTACCGCCCGGTAAAGCCGCCTGCCGGCGCCCATATAGATCAGAGCGGTTGCTACGGTGCCCCCGCCCTAAGGCCTTTCGACCCCGACTCCACCCTGCACCACCACAGCGCTCAACCGACGGGTCCAATCGGGAACAGCTGTAGCGGTGCCCCCGCCCTACAACCCCACTGCGCCTTTCTGCTGCTCAACCAGCACTCATATACCTGGAAGAGCAGTTCAGACCCCCCCCCCACTAAGGCTTCGCCACCGAGCAACAGCTGGCCACCTCAGAGTGATGAGATATTACCCGGTGCCCAGTTCTAAGCCCATTGTCCTTCCTCTGGACGTATTCTCTGGAATTACAATGGACCGGGCACTCGAGGAGGAGATGCCAGTACCCCGGTATGTACGAACCTAAGGTAAGAAATGGTAAGGGTAACTTGATATCACAAGAGAGATGATACCTCTTTGTGCCCTCTGTTGTCCTAGTACTTCTGGTATAATATTTTTCTTATATCTGATAAGAATGAATTAGAGGAAAAAAAGCAAACACTTAAAATATCAAATTTTTTAAGAAAAAAATATCCTTTATAAGTTTAATAGCATACTCACTAATAAAGTTTATGTAATATTTTTTGCAGTGCGTCATCGTGTAGAACTACTAGGAATGAAAAAATAATATTTAATGCATTCTTACTAGTTCTACATGAGTGTAGAACTAAGAGGATTTTTTTTTCTTAGTAGTCATACATGTAGAACTAAATGTAGAACTACTGGGAATAGGCCCCCCGGATCCACGGGTGGAATTTAGAAAGAAGACTCGGTTGCAAAATATTTATTATTATTTATTTATTTATATTCTTTGGTTTAGTACCTACAGGTTTTTCCACTTACAGACATTAAAAGTTATTAGTTTTTTTTTATATTGGGTAAAAGAGGGATACTAATTACCATACTTTTTGAAATTACTTTATATATTCTCAGTCAAAAAAAAGCAAAATTCTTTATTTGAAATAGGGATAGGTAGGTACTTTGGTTTATTATCTTCAAAATGAATGGAAAAACCACTATCTTGGATATTTCCAGAGCATGTGCGATTTTTGCGGACCTCAAAATTTTGGGGCATCTATCCCAAAGGGGATAATTTTGCCTAATCCATGTAAATTACGTTTAGGATAGATACCCCGCTGAGAAAGAGGACATTCATCTCGCAAAAACTTTGATTTCACCTTGCCTTTCCATGCAATTGCACAGAGACTTGCAACACGTTCAACTTAATGGTAGTTGTAGAGTATCAAGAAATATAAATAAAATAACATGTGATTCATCCGCCAAACTAGAAAAATTACAATCGAGCAACTATACCCCTAGTTATCGGATACACAGACCATAGATTTACGATATTTCACTTTTAATCAATGATTAGACAGACGTTGAAAGTGACTTTGTTTTATACCATGTAAAGATAAAAATAAGCGAAACAAAATCCCCTCATGAATGGCCCTTGCTATTTGCAAATATTAATTATAATAATTATTTGTAAATATTCTTGCTTGTGATCTACTTTCAAATACTTAGGTACTTACTTTAAACAGGTATGTATGACTTTAAGTCGGAATGCCTAAAAGAGGGTTATTTTATTTAATCAAATAGGTACTAGGTTTGAAATTAAACTGACTTTTTTGACGTTTCTGAAATATAAATAAATATCAAACCAAGCACAACACTGCAGGGCCTTAAGATAATAATAAACTCCAAAAGAACCAAGCGTCATCCGAAGTCACACGGGGATTATTATAAGACGTAAGGATATCCAAAACGTCAGTCGTTACGCGTCCATGGGTGCCGCAAAGCATTCATAACGTCACCGTCGGCAAAATGAAATGAAAATTAGAGCGATTGATACTTAAGTACTAGTTCCCTAAAAGCTCTTTAGCTAAGATGTTTTTACCACGTGAGAGGGAATAAAATAACTGGTAAATAATAAAAAATCATGTCTACTTTCAGAAGTTTTATTTATTTTTACTGTAAATTAAAACAAAGTTGTAACAAGTTATTAAATACTAAGATATTTGGTATTGGTTGAGGATAAATAATTATTGTACTGATAATAATAAGTATAAAGAACAATAATATAATGTACTAATCCAATAATATTATAAGTACGATACGTTAGCTATTAAGCAATCGACGATTACAAGTGGCACAGCACTCGCAATTAATTGCAACATCACACTAATGAATTCTAGTTTTTTTTTGTGTACTTGGATAATTTACATACCTAATACGAGTAATTAATTGAGTATTTAATTTTGGATTTTTCTGATGCGTTTATTCAATAAAATGAAAACGAAGTGACACTGTCAATGCTTCCGTGGGTGGTGTGCTACTGATTCAAGTTGTGTTAATTACCTCACCTTTTTTCCGCCATTGTCAGATCGCCTGTAACCTCAGGGCCTATCCTACAGTACGCGACAGGACGACATGGCATTCGGGGCATGGGTAGAGACGCGGGGGAGGGGACACCCCGCACACCCGCACATCGCCCGCCCCGTCTTACGCGAACGATATGCGGGTGCGGGGTGTTACCTCCCTGATTGCCATGTCGCGTACTGTATATACGTCTTTTTACTTACAATATCATTGGGCTTTTTCCTTTGGGTAGCCTATGTTTTGTTTTTTCCTACGTAATAGATTTATTATCATTTTCTAGTAACGGTTTCACGGTAATTATATTTTACTTAACGTCTACGGATTATAATACATATTGTAGTCGTACAGTGTGTCAGAGTAATTATAGAATTTAAGTACCTAATCCTTTAACTAAAAATGTTTATTTTGTACAAATGAATCATTTACATCAGGCAGAGTCACTTTTGGATACTTTATCTTCATGCCGAACGTAGTTTATGCGGAGTTAAATTATGTTTCTGGAAAGCTAGTTTTCCGGAAACATAATTTAACTCCGCATTTCCGGAAACATTTAGTCGCCCGATACTGTTTACATCGGATGCGTCTTCGTTTATCCATAAACAATGGCGAGCTATAACATAACCTGGTGTAAATGAACCAAAGTTACACACACATGCTTTAAAACTTTCTCAGAAATACCGTAAGACCGACTGTACTGCATACTGACTGTACTGTATGACCGAGATTGCATAAGGCAAGTTAACTCTACAATAATTTTTTCGCAAGTTCAATTTTTATGCAAGAAAAACAAGTAAGTTTTATTTTTTGGTTTTATTGCATTCTTTTATTTATATCCCGTATAGCTACTAACATTTCATTGTCATTTTATTAACCCGAGATTACCGACTCCTTTATGCAAATTTCTACTAATTGTACTAAGTACTACTATAAAATCTCTGATTACCTACTTGACGTGAGAGTTTTGAGTAGTTATTATTCATACTATGGACAACAATCGCGGCAGTTACATTATTATTTAATATAACTAATACAAATATATCTGAAGGCTAAACTGGGTGTTGGCCTTAAACTGTGAACTGTTTTTAATTATAAGGCAGTAATAATATAAAATATACATAAATGAATATAAGATTGAAAAAAAAACCTTTCTGTACAGATCTTAATTAATTAAAGCGTAACTGTTAACAATTTACAAATAGGGCCATAAACCGTGTATTAGAAATAATGATAAGAGACAGCGCGCATGAGTGACTATTTTGTCTCTCTTGTCGGGTCCAAAAATATCTTGTGAACATGTATGAAAATGGCCAGCTAGAAGACAGTTTTTCGCATCGTAACTTGCGCGCACTATTCGCAGAATAGACCGAACACGAGTGATAAAAAAGTTACACACGAGTGGCCTAAAAAGTCACTCATGTGCGCCAGCGCTAACAGTTCATAACTGAAGAGAGCTATTATAGCTCTGATAATATGTGTTACACCGGTGGAAGTAAGCGCGCTAGCTTATATACAACCTAGAGAAAAGGATACTATGTCAGAACTGAACTAGCACAGAGAGCACTCGGTAGCCCTAGCAAAGAAATACAACGCCACTAAAAGGTGGCTTTAACTTGTTAGCGCGACCTTCTATTCTTCTTCCCTAGTTGGAATGCTATGGTTCCAGGCGTTCATTTTCGCTGCGAGCTATCTAACATCATCATTTAAAACTACAAAACAATTATCAAAGAAACTTACGAACTAACTTACTTATAAAAGACTCTGCCCACATGACCTTACTCTGACCGTGCCATAGCCGTCTTAAGAACGTAACAAGAAGAAAATAACTTTGTATTAGGTAATTCTGCATGCCCGTCTACGTTTCCGTTACGCTACGCGCTGCCATGATATAAATAATACTGTCTATGTCTATATTGTCTGTATCTGTGTGTAATTAGAGCCGTTTGTTCATAGTGTATTATTATCGTATTATTCATATTTATACTTTGGTACAGTCGACAGTATGGGTGCCGGACACGATACGGGCATGATAAGTTTTGAGTGCATTGTAGTCTCCGTCATTTGTTTTCCGTGCCTGATAAGTTCATAGCACGGTCATGGTATGGGCCGGTCTACTGGGCAGACTCCATAGTTTTAATCTGTTATCGGATCAAACTATAATTACATTTCAAATCAGACAGTCCTGTACAAATATAGAAAAATGTTGTCTAGAATGAACTTTAAATAATACATATATATTTCATATTAGGTACAATAGTAAAGCATATACGGCGTTATGCCACCTATCATGCCACAGCAAACAATCACAAAGCTCCAATCAATAACCGCAATCAGCTGGAAGCCACAATAATAATAGATGCAAGTAAGCAACGCTGACGAACGGATCATCAGGAATTTCTTAAAATTGATACAAATACATAACGTAATAACACGAAGCAACAATCAATTCACATAACCCTTCTTCTTTTCAGCGGTGGTATGTAATGTGTCGATGGTGTCAAGTGTGTAGGCGGTAATATTTGGCTGCAGATGACGTCAGCGATGTCGCCGAGGTGGGCGTCAGTGGTGCGCGTCAGTTGGGCCAGGAGGCGAGCGGCGTGGGCTTGCGGCGCGCATGCGTAGCGCATCGCCGCGAGAACGGCGCCCGCGCACAACTGCACACGGGGAGTCGTCACCTTGCTTGAACCCATTTCTGGCACGTGACAATTATACAAAATAGACAAGTATACATTATAAAAGCATAAAAACCCCGACTGCGAACGAACAAAGTAGTCCTAAAAGAGTTGTTCCAGAAATGTATGGAGCCTGGGCCAACACCATGTACACTATATGTATATATAACTATGCAATATAGTAACTGTTTTGTAATGTTGTATTTTTTAAATATTGCTTCGTTTTATTGTACATTTAAGATATCTTGGTCAAGGAGAGCAACACCGAAGAGAATATAATACTACTATAGCAAAACCGCACAATAATATGATGGATCGGAAATACGTAACTAAAATATCATTTTGACGGATTTTGATTTTGACGGACGGATTCCAATCCAAATCATAGGCGATAATCAATACAGTAAAGCCCCGGGTCCAGAAAGAAACAGTCAATGAATGTCCGTAAACATAAATAATCACTAAAAACTCCGAAATACAATATGTACTCCACGCGTAAACAATCTATTACGAAACGTCACCTATAGCATGAACTGTCAAGTAGTAAACCAACGTCAAACGCAACTGTCATGGCTGCCCTAAAAACAGGGTGGACATACTAAATAACTCCATAAGTAATCATTTATGTACAATTGTACTCTGCTTCAAATAAATTTATAAGTATTTTTATGAAACTCTCCTATGTTTTTCCTATTTTTCCTTAGAGTGTACATAGTGTTGGCCCAAAATGGAACATCTCCTTTCATTATACCTACATACATAATAATATATATATTATATATATATATTTCAACTCGTCTCGTTAAGACCCTTCGTTTGATACCCAGATTGATATTTTTGGAACTAAAAAAAAAATACAAAATGGCCGCCATATTTTTTTTTATTAAATATATAGCCTGTGTCACTCACACAACTAAGACGAATCTAACGACATAAGTTACTGCCCATCACGCCGTTTAGGCTGTAGGCAGTGAAAAGAAATAGATATACATACCTACATGCATATTTACATACATACTCTCGAAAAACAATTCAATTTATTAAGCTAGCAATGCAATTTTAATATCAGTTTACATTCTTACAATAAGATAGTCTAAGAATAATGTCATATCACTTGTGTTTCCATCCTGTATATTTCTAACCAGATATTTATATTTATTTTCACACCACCTGCTCGATAATGTTGCATTATGTGTCATTTAAAGATGACATAAAGTACCTCATTATATCCCTATAGTCTAGCCGGGTAATAATGTTGTACTAAACTCCCTTGGGTAATAATGTGATTTGATTTTTTTTGTCCTTTAGTTGACCCTAATTGGGAAGGCAAAGGGTTCTAGCTCATACAGCCTCGTCATAAGTAATCTCGTAATAAATCAATTTGTAGCTAGGCCTAAGCCAATGCTTCATTAATGTTGTCATTTTTCATTTATGTTTTTAGGCCGAAGCAAATTCTTCATTAAAATGTAATTTGAATTACGAACGTCAAATATTTTTTTACCACGGAGACTTTATAAAGTAGGTATATATACCACTCCCTCTAAGCAGAGACTTGCACGAAAAAATACATTTGAAAATCGAACCGAGCGCCAGGAGCCGAATTGGAGCCGAACCTTGTTCTAGCTTATAGGAAAAGAAAAAAATTGATAAAAAGAAAGCGCTAACGCTGTTGATATTAAATTATTTTAATTCTACCAGTTTGTATTTTACTGTCTCGCCTCGCAGTAGGTGTGGGCGCGAACGTTGGAAATCGGTGTATTGATGTTATTTTATTTTTAGCAGTAAGTATTTAATAATAATAAATATACTTCATTGTATCATTGAGATTTTACACCAAAACTTACATGTAAATTGAACAATACGTTGATGATGTAAAAAGGTGGCTCTTATCGCTAAAAAGCAATCTCTTCCAGATAACCTAAGCAATCTCTTCCTACTATTTGTATTTCATTACCTCGCAGTAGGTGTGAAAAGTAGTATATTCTCCTCGGGGATAAAGGTGTCTTTGTCTTGGGCGAGCTTGAATCTCTCGCTGTACTCAGGATTCTAGTATTAACTCCCTCGCTTTGCTCGGGAGTTAACTCTATACTCCCTCGCTACGCTCGGGAGTTACTATAATCCTTCGTTATGCTCGCGATTCAATTTCACGCCCGTGACATAAGACACTTCTTTATCCCCTTGGTGCATAAACTACTATTATTCATCAGCAGCCGAAGCACATGGGCGTTATATACAAAAAAAAACAATACAAAGCCCGTGGGGTGTCCGGGTAAGAATAGCACCCACCCATCTCTTCCCTTTGGGTGTACGTAAAAGGCGACTAAGGGAAATCAGAAGACGGGCAGCAGCGTCTTCTGTTTTAAATTCCATCTCTTCACTAAAACTGCGATCCCCAAGACGCCTGCCAAGCGTGGGGATTATGGCAACCCCCCCCCCCCTCCCCCCAAACAATGATAGACAATAATTGCATACGGCCCCCAGTCCCCGGCGGCTCCTCTATTCCTCGAGCAGGCGGGGTAACGGTCGAGCAGGGGGTGCTAAGAATCTCCGGCAGATGCCCCGCTACCACCCCCACCGAACTTTGGCCCTGGCAACACACAACATCCGCACGATGAGGACCGATGAGAAGATTGTCGAGCTGGAGGAAGAATTGAGCAAGTTGCGTTGGGACATCTTGGGATTATCTGAAATCCGGCGAGAGAGACAGGATACGATAACCCTTGATTCTGGCAACATGCTCTTCTTCCGGGAAGGAGACCGGAAAGCCCAGGGTGGTGTCGGGTTTCTCGTCCGTAAGTCCCTTATTAACAACGTGATTAAGGTCGATAGTGTGTCGAGTAGGGTAGCGTACCTTATACTCAGAATAACCAGTCGGTATTCGTTGAAGGTTAAACAGGTGTACGCGCAGACCTCGGCTCACCCTGACGATGAAGTAGAGGCTATGTATGAGGAGATATCAGAAGCCATACATACCTCCAAAACACACTTCACCGTTGTTATGGGGGACTTCAACGCGAAGGTGGGCACACGGAATGCCGATGAGTTGAGAGTGGGGTCATATGGGTACGGGCAGCGGAACCAAAGGGGCCAGCGGCTGGTCGACTTCATGGAGAAGGAGGGACTCTTTGAGTTGAACTCCTTCTTCAAGAAGCGACCATCCAGGAAGTGGACGTGGATAAGCCCCGATGGTTCAACCAAAAATGAGATCGACTTCATCATGACGACCAAGAAGCATATATTCAATGATGTCTCCGTGATCGGCAGGGTGAAAACCGGTAGCGATCACCGCATTGTTAGAGGCACATTGAATATCAATGTCAAGCTCGAGAGGTCTCGTCTGATGAAGTCCACGCTCCGTCCGGGAACCGCCCAAATCCGAAACCCCGAAGACTTTCAACTCGAACTACACAATCGCTTTCAGTGCCTAGCCGAATGCGAAACTGCGGACGAGTTAAACAATGGGTTGGTGCACACTGTCCATGCAGTGGGGTCCAAGTTCTTTAAGACCCCACGCCGTAATAAGCCTCAGAAGCTCTCCAATCAAACCATTAAGTTAATGGAAACCCGGGCTGAGATGAGACTGCAATCTTCAGCTGATATGTCAGAATATGCTGAACTCAATAGACAAATCTCGAAATCCATGCGTCACGATTTGCGCTCCTATAATACAGCATGTATTAAGGACGCAATTGAGCGGAACCAAGGCTCTAAAGTGTTCGCAAAGAATTCGTCTATTGGGCGCAGCCATATGACCAGGCTGAAGATCGACGACGGCAGTGTCATCTCATCGAAACCGGAGATATTGAGAGAGCTCGAGAGGTTTTACGGACAGTTATACACCTCAACACAGGAACCCATTGCCAGAACAGCTCAGGACACCAGAGCCAAATTAACCCGACACTACACTGAGGACATCCCAGACATCAGCCTGTACGAGATTAGAATGGCTCTCAAACAGCTTAAGAACAACAAGGCGCCGGGTGAAGACGGAATCACAACAGAACTTCTGAGAGCGGGTGGAAAACCGGTACTATTAGTCCTCCAGAAGTTATTTAATTCCGTCTTACTCCAGGGTACTACGCCAGAAGCATGGCACGGGAGTGTGGTGGTTCTTTTCTTCAAAAAAGGTGATAACACCTTGTTGAAGAATTATAGACCCATGTCACTCCTGAGCCATGTATACAAGCTGTTTTCGAGAGTCATTACGAACCGTCTCGAACGCAGGTTTGATGACTTCCAGCCTCCCGAACAAGCCGGGTTCCGAAAAGGCTTTAGCACCGTAGACCACATACATACACTCCGTCAGATTATACAGAAGACCGAGGAGTATAATCGGCCATTATGTCTAGCGTTTGTGGACTACGAAAAAGCCTTCGATTCAATCGAGACCTGGGCGGTACTGCAGTCCCTCCAGCGGTGCCATATCGACTATAGGTACATCGAAGTGTTGAAATGTTTGTACAGAAACGCCACCATGTCGATCCGACTACAGGACGAGAGCACGAAACCAATCCCATTGCAGCGAGGCGTGAGACAGGGAGACGTTATTTCTCCGAAACTGTTCACTAACGCATTGGAGGACGTTTTCAAGCTCTTGGACTGGTACGGATTCGGCATCAACATCAATAGCGAATACATCACTCACCTTCGTTTTGCCGATGATATAGTCATTATGGCAGAGTCGCTGGAGGACCTCAGTAGCGTTTCCCAACAGGTGGGTCTTAAAATGAACATGGACAAGACGAAGATCATGTCTAATGTCCATGTTGCACCCGTACCGGTAGTTGTTGGGAACGACATAATCGAAGTTGTTGACCACTACGTATACCTAGGACAAACAATCCAGTTAGGTCGGTCCAACTTCGACAAAGAGGTCGCCCGAAGAATCCAACTCGGATGGGCAGCGTTCGGGAAACTACGTGACATCTTCTCATCAGAAATTCCGCAGTGCCTGAAGACAAAGGTTTTTAACCAGTGTGTGTTGCCAGTGATGACTTATGGTACTGAGACGTGGTCTTTAACAGCTGGCCTTTTGGAGAAGCTCAGAGTCACACAACGAGCTATGGAGAGAGCTATGCTCGGAGTTTCTTTGCGGGACAGAATCCGGAATGAGGAGATTCGCCGAAGAACCAAAGCCACCGACATAGCTCGTAGAATATGCAAGTTGAAGTGGCAGTGGGCAGGCCACATCGCTCGAAGAACCGATAACCGTTGGGGAAGAAAGGTTCTCGAGTGGCGACCACGAACCGGAAGACGCAGCGTAGGCAGGCCTCCCACTAGGTGGACCGACGACATTGTTCGCGTCGCAGGCAACCGGTGGATGCAAATAGCAAATTGTCGTTCATTGTGGCGGTCTAAGGGGGAGGCCTATGTTCAGCAGTGGACGTCTTCCGGCTGGTGATGATGATGATGATGAGCCGAAGCACATCCACTTCTGAACAAAGGCCTCCCCCTTAGAAGGGAGGAGTTGCCATAATCCCCACGCTTGGCAGGCGTCTTGGGGATCGCAGAATAGGTGGAAGATAAATACAAAATAAACACGCTGCTGCCCGTCTTCTTGTTCTCGCTTAGTCGCCTCTTACGACACCCAACGAAAGGAGAACGGGGGGATGCAATTCTAACCCGGCACCCCACGGGGATATTTATTTATTAATATCATATTATTATTTCCCATCACCGTACACCAGACGTATTTAGTATTTTTTAAAGGCCCGTGCCCAGCAGTGGGACATTAACAAGGGCTGGTATTATTATTTTATTATTTATAAAGGTATCCATGCGTATTATGTGCTTACCGTGCAATTTATACGAGACAACCTATATATTATCAATTCAGTTGGGCATTATTATAATATATGTTGAACATGTAGGTTAAGTTTTGATATCAAATAATATCTTGTTATCTTTGGACCACACCTTAACCTTGATATTGAGTTAGGATAAAAAATACGCGACGACTTGAGTACCTCTTGCTTTTTGGGGTCGTTCAAAAATATGTAATAAACAGGTTGTACCTATACATTCTATAACTGTTGCAGATTCAAAAACACATCTATTCAAATGCAGCATGCAGATTCAATAATATTGCTTATATCGTTACTTAGGTACTTACTACAAATGAAAGCTGCGATTGTGACCGAATTGAAGCCATTCTACTATCGGATTAAAGAAAATCGGATAAAGATCGAAATTACCGTAATTCTTCTAAATAACTTGAGACAACCTTGAATTATGAATTAAAAAAACCGCAAAAGCTTATACTCGAAGGAATATTAAATATGTTAGATACAAAAGATTACTGGCGGGTTGCAAAAATATTACTTTTTTATTTCCCAATAAAAAAAAACAGCCAACCAGGCTAGCTCAGCCAGGGGAGAAAGCAATAATATGATAAGCGAGCTTAGGTTAATAGATCAGGGGTATAACTCACCGGAAGTCGAAGTGCTAGGTTCTCTAAAACATTGCAGTGACAATTCCAAAAAGTTTCTATAGTAGTCCGTGATATCCACCACCAAACCAACAATATCCAGTATCGTCCGTTTTGTTAACCCTACCTCTTTCGCCAGGAACTCAGCGGTGTCAAGATTCGTCCACATCGGGAGTCGGAACTCTGAAAATTGTTAAACTTAAAATATTCTTTAAATTATATAATAGATTGTTAGCATAATATAGAGATAGTAGGTAAACTACTTTTCTTTTGCATCTACTTATAGATATATCAATAAGCTTCTTAATATTTAAAATGAAAAGGTTAATTAATCCATTTAAAAGTATATTGAAAATCTGGATAGAAATGGCAGATTCAGTTATAACAGAAAAATATCGAAAGAAGAAAGTTAAATAACTACCAGACCGTTACAAATAACATTACCTAATGTTTTAAACACCTGATATTCCGATTCCTTGATATCTTCGATAGTGTAATCTGAACCAACGTCCAACAGGATGGACCGCACCTTTGTTAGTGGAATGCTTACAAGTGCGGTGTTCATTTTTGCAGACAGCTGAATGCACGACGCCAGTAGAAGGAAAAACCGTTCCGACATCGAAGCTTTGTACTGCTCCCACTCTTCTGGGTCTGATGACATTTACACCATCACGCCTGTATCCTTTGGTGCTGGCAAAATTTGCCAATGATTTAAGTTTTTTTCAGCAATTGAATGACCAGCAGGAAGTAAGCCCGTTAATAAGCGTAACGCCTGCCCATGGACAGCAGCACTGCCTCTCAGCAACAGAGACATTAGTCATTAAGCTTCTTGAGTCCGGTAATTTCATCAGCTACAGTGCCCTTCACAACGAAAAACAGTAATGATTACAGATTTCTGCTTGGCGGCGGAATAATCTGAGACTGCGGTAGTACCCACCTGGACAGTCTCTTGAAAAATAACCTACTACCTAGAAAAAAGTAAATTAAACAATTAATATTAGGTAAGTTCATTATATTATTTCAAAAGAATCTCCAAATATGACAGACCTTCTACTAGAGTAGGTATACATATTTGCGTACGCTAATATGGCCGTTTTGTCGCGTCTCGTTCTTTCTTGGTTCGTTTCTCTTGGTTGTTATGGAAGTTGGCAACTACATTGGAATAATCATTGTTGCTTCAAACATGCACAGTTGTCAGTTTTTGCGAAGCAGCGGAGTAGAAGTACGGAACGAGTCGAGCGTTAGGGCAGCCAACATAGCGTGCTGCAGATACATACCTACTATTAACAATACAAAAAAGTGGCGATAGCAGAATGCACTATTTACATCGATTTAGAATTTGTATTAGAAAGTTTAAGGACTCAAAAATACTCATAAAATTAGGAACACAAATGACGCTCGTTTTGTTATTTCAGACTATCTGCAAATGCTATGCGCTTTATTTTTGAGTGTTAAGTACGTCTATATTTTAATAAAGTTAAGCTTTTTACAATACAGCTGCTACCATATTTTGGATGTCATTTTGTTAGTGATTATTAATGCACCTACCTACGTATTATAGATCGATAAGGAATAGCGAAAAATACTCAAATTAATTTTCCTTTAGACTGCCATATTCTCAGAATTTGAAGGTGTAATATATACAGGGGTGTAATTTACAATTTAATGACTATTCTTGACTAGGAAATTATCAAAAATCCAAATATTCATCAAAATCGGGTCCGTGACTCTTATGAGTATTATACGCTTATATTGTTTGTAGTCTCGACACTTCTCCGATCCGTGAGGGTCTTATTCAGTGTACCAATACAAACACATGTATATAACTCATTTGTTAATTAACTCAAAAAAATTCTATAGCCGAAATACAAGATCGGATTCGGGAACAAAGTAGGAAAAAAATATAGAATATTCAAATGACTTACTTACAGTGTACATACGTAGGTACACTGAATAAAACCCTCACGGATAGGACACGTGTTTCTTAACACTCTGTATAATAAATCTATGATAAAATGTTTCTGTATACCTACCGGGTTCCTGTTGTATAAAATTTTTGACATGCCGACACATGTATCGCTCCAACAGTAGGCAGGCAGAGCCAGGAGTACCCTTATGACTAACACCGAAGGCTGCGCACATTGACCACACAAACTTCCTGGCATTTGTTTGCAGCAACAAAACTGGCCAGTTCTTATCTTCTTCCACTGTTAATTGGTAAAAAATAGAATTGATTGATATGTCGAAAAATTAAGAGTCTAAAATATTAGTCATTAAAAGTAACAAATTCATTATTGCAGTCACTAATTTAATCCCTCAAAGAATGAATTATGCAGCTGCATCGCGTATTGGCAACATGCTTCATTTGTGATCCGATGTTCCTATCGAACTTTATTGAAATCACGCGTTTGAGCGATTGTTTCCGCATGCTGCATAGTGTTTAGACAACTGGCTGCATTCAAGCGTTGTATAAAAATCTCTCATCTAAGCGACTAAATCGCTTATTCCTGATGCTTAAAGTTTCTGTGATTGTCGCTGTACCAAGCTTAAAAGTATCGTGTTATGTATGACCATTGAACTACATCTTTTCTGTCATTTCTTTTTCATTGTAGGAAGACGAAACGTATAGCGCGTAACCACTCTTTTGCCGTTCACATTTTGTCCAAATGAAGCGCTTTTTGCCTGCACAGTGGATCTATTAGGTACTACGACCTAGTCATAAAATAATACGTACAGCGAAGAACTAGAAAAGTAGCCTGAATATAGAATAAATACACTATTCACTCCTTCGAACATTTATTTGGTTAGAGTAGTATATGTAGGTACTCTCCGTGGGGTGCCGGGTTAGAATTGCATCCCCCATCTCCCCACGTTGGGTGTCAGGTAACTAAGCGAAAACGGCAAGACGGGAAGCAGCGTCTTTCTTTGGGATATATCTTCCACCTATACTGCGATCCCCAAGCCACCTGCCAAGCGTGGGGATTATGGCAACCCCTCCCTTCTAAAGGCCTTAGGGTAGGCCTTTTGTTCAGCAGTGAACAAGTTTAGGTTGTTAGGTAAGTAGATATTAGGAATAATAGGTACGTTGGATTTAAATAAACTTTTACTTTCAAAATATTTATACTTAATGCCAAATACTTTTACAGACTTTTTGATCAATTATTGGATATATCTATCGCAATTTATATCGAAATCTCTTGTTATTTTAACAACGATCTGAGATAATATATCAGAATTTTAAAATTAAGTTATAAAGTTGTACCTTCTTTATCGGATTCCTGCAAGACACTTTTCAACCAGTCTGATGATAAATACGACACTATTGAATCCATTTTTATGCATTAATAGCGGTGAATAAAATTACCACTCACCAAGATATAAATACGTTCTTGTACAATAATTATTATAACCGCCATCAAAAACGTCATAGCTGTCACAAAGAAAAATAAATATTCAACACCACAGAGAAAAAAGAAAATCTGTTATCTATGATTCCTGTTCTATTCTTCAGTATACGTAAACGTAATAAAGGATTCTATTATCTTTATTTATTATCATTTCTACTTGTAGGTACATAATAAAACTTCAACAAAACAGTAAATCACGTAGTAAAAACTATCCTAAATCTGTGGAATAGGGTGTTTTTCACGGAATAGTTGGAATCAAGGTTGGAATAGACCCTTATTTGACCTTCGGAGTCGCTGGACGTTCGGAGTGTGGGCGGGGACTCCGAGGAGGACAGCGGCGGGGTTACGACCCCCGTCCCCGTGAGCACCGTGTCAGGTTCCCGGGGAGCTACAATGCGCCCCCCGGCGGCGGGCTCAAAGGCAAGGCACTGAGGGGCCCCTGGTGCAGATCCCACCGGAGAGCCCTGGGGTCCCCCCGATGCAACAGCCACGGGGGTTTTAGTGGGTAAGAATCCCACATACCCCGGTTGAGCCCCACAGCTCGCGGGGATCTTTGGAAGATTTCCCCCGCGTCAAAAAAAAGGCCCATAATTGAACCGACAATTATCATGCAACCATGCATGCAACCATAGATTTAGGATTTTTCTCTACTTAACAGACTTACCTAAAATTAAAAAAAGCAATCAAGTTCTAATAACTTTTTTATAAAAGTAAAAAGCAAAGATATTCTTTGCATTCTACTTTTTAAATAAAATTTTATTTTTTATAAAATGATTTTAAAGGTCATTGCACTTCATAACAAAATATTAAATATTCCCGAAATAAACCACGACCTACTCGTTTAAATTAATATGTACCTACGCCTTAGAGGAGATACCACGGATAGAGCATGATGCGCTAACCCCTCTGCCAAATTTTTGTTCATATGTTCAGGTCATTCTTTATTTGTGTAGGTTTATTAGGTGTGTAGGTTCATAGAAACATGAAGAGATTGCATTAGACATTTGCAAGAGTATGCGTGAAATTGTATCTGTGTGTGTTTACTTCGCTTCCCGCACCCCGCAAAAGTGCCACGAAAAATTTGTTCGGGGAATCGACGCGATACTAGCTCCATTCTAATTACTCTGAGACCTACGCGTATGTAGTTTTTTAATATCAAAATCGGGACGTCGATTCCGTAAACAAAAACTTTATGTCGTGCTTCCACCATAGATTTAGGATGTTTTTCACTACATGCTTCCACAGTTCTTAGGTATAGTGCGTTCACGGATTTATATTTACTTCGTAAAAACGTTTCACGAGAGTTCCCTTCGTGGTTAAGTTGGTTATCCTGTTTGTCAGAGACGATCGCGTGTGTCAAAATGTTTTTGTTTTTCCACATTATTCTCTAATTATACCACTAAAGGTGCGCGTCCATTGGCCCGCGCCGGACGCACCGCACGCACGGCACGCAACGGATTTTAGTTTGCTTTCTATGATTTTGACGGCCCGCATCGGAAAATGCCGGCGCGGATAATGGACGCAGCGCTATGTAAAATCATAGAAAGCAAACTAAAATCCGTTGCGTGCCGTGCGTGCGGTGCGTCCAGCGCCGGCCAATGGACACGTACCTTTATACGACCAAATCATGCTTAAGACATTGAGAAGTAGTAAAAGATAACTAATTATAAAGATGAAAGGGTTAAGTGCGTTTGAAAATCTCACCAAAAGACTTTAATTCCCTTCGAACAAGTACAATCCTGAGTTGCCGCCATTTCAGGTAGGTAAAATAATGTTACCAGGGTCCATGTTTTAATTCCATGTTTTCCCAAGATCACTAATTATGAAATTAAATTAATTATCTACTTATTTCAAATAAGCTTAGCGCTAGCACTTTTTAATGTCATTGCATATTTCTGAGGCTCGATCTTATTATCGTAAATGCACAAGAGACGTATTAGTTTGTGCACATGAGTTCTGTATAGTGTCTTTTTTGCTGATTTGACGTATACTGCCTGAAACATTTCTATACCTAGAAAAGAAGTTATACCCAGGGAAAAACGTGATTGAAAAGCCTTGATGATTTCGATATGTATATGCCTTCCGACATTAAATCCATGAATCATCAACATCCATGAAATAATAAAATATTGTCATAAATAAATGATCAAAATTATAAATGGTAAACGATTTATGTCCTCAAGTTAATGATATGATTGTATTTATCCGTTGCAATTGGAATTTTTTATGTATTTAACCTGTATAAATCGCAAAAAATAAATTAAGGTACTGCGTATTTACGTAATTTTGGAGTGTATTTTCATTACATTGAGGGTAAACATTTTTAAATTTAATGACAACACCTAACTCCATTATACTAACTTAAGCACTAAGGGAACTCTTTCGTGAAACGCTCTCTACATACGTGATAAAAGATGCACATATTTGTTAGGCCATAAAAACGTGTGCATTGTTTGTGTATATGTAGTTATTGTAATATACTCGTGCTGTTTTGTTTATTAAATAATAACAATAATATAATATCTTGGGACAATCCACATACGGTCATCCGATCCCAAACTAAGTAGAGTCTGTACTATGGAAACTAGACAATACTTACGTACTTATATACATTTTTTTCTTTTTTTGTAAATACTAATACTTAGATAGACAAATAACACCCAGACACATGATGGGAATCGAACCCACGACCCATCGGTTAGTAGCCAGGGCGTCTGACCACTTGACCAACGGGCCCGTCTTTATTATATTTACTTGTCGTCAACTTGTATTAAACATACGTGTGCTAAAAAATGGAATAGTTTAGAAATATACTTACTTATAGGTGCTTACCTATTTATGACGAGTGTTAGGGGACGTGGGAGTGAGGAAATCAAACTATTTCAACAGGTTGTATTTTATTCCTCAGATAAACCAGGAAAATAAATAAAAACCAATGTGGAAAACCCATAGATTTAGAATTTTGCACTACGTGGAAAACCGGATAGTGCCACGATAGCGCTGTAGCCTCAATGTAAGCTATCTGCGTGTCAATATCGCAAATCTTGTGTCTTATCGTAGCCAGATAACAACTAGAAGTTTACTAATGACTAATTGAAGAGATTGATTGAATGATCGATTTATCTTTCGAATAGCAAGATATTATATTACGATTTGAGGAGGGTTTTTCTACGCATCCCAAGTAGTACGACAGATTTCTGCATAGTATAGTACTTATTGCGGTTCCAACTGTACTTAACGCTAATATAATTATTTGCGTCCAAGTCTGTTAGTTAGCTGACACGTACTTTCGCATTAGATACCCATATAAATCTGTTTCATTAATATTTTAAATGCATTCTCCCCATTCTCACCTATGGTGCACAGACTTGGTCATTAACAAAACTTCAAAAGTCCGCACTTGCAGTGTGTCAACGAGCGATGGAGCGCAGTATATTGGGAGTAAGGCTTACCGACCGTGTAAGGAACTCTATACTGCCCTCTGTAACGCAAATTGCTGATGTGAGTCGCACAGCTGCAGAACTGAAGTGTAACTGGGCTGGACATAATTTCCGCATGCCGGATACTGCATGGGCCAAAACGACCATACTATGAGTGCTACGCACTGGGACACGACGTCGTGATAAGCCTAGACGGAGATGGCTGGATGAGCTAGATAATTACAGAAAAGACTGGCCACAAATTGCTATGGTTCGGGAAAAGTAGGAAGAGGAAAGGGAGGCCTTTGCCCTGCAGTGGGACAGTAGCGGCGGAATTATAAATATTTTATAGGACATTCATACGACATACTTACCTAATATGCCGAATAAACAGACTCAACCACGCAAGTAGGTAAACTTTTTTTGTTCTCGCGAGGTAAACCTTTAAGGTCCTTGCGGCTGTCGCATCTGACGATGGGACCTGGGCTCTCAGGTGGGATGGTGGGCCTTGCCTTTGAACCCACCGCCGGAAGTCACATTATAGCCCCCCGGGAACCTGATGCGGCGCTCACGAGGGTCGGAGGTCGCAACCCCGCCGCCCTACTTCTATTAGTGGCCACCGTACTCGATGGGCATCTAGGGCCCACACTCACAACATCCAACAGAAGCAGTACCTACTTATACTATGTTTGATTAAGGTTTCTCTATTATATTATTTTGACCGTAGAATAATCTAATTACGAAAATCCCCCACGCGATTGTAAGTTCTGTATGTGACGCAGACCAACATGCTGCATACGTGTGTGCGTTGCTTTGTGTGATGTACCAGCGTACCACACTCAAATACATAGTAGCTAATAAAAGGAAAATAAGTAAAATGGTCCGCGGAAAAGCGAGACGTGGTGGGCGTGGCGACGGCGAGGCGGTGCATTTTTCTCGTAAACTCCGCCCAGTGGAAAATGATACGGGCCCGCCCTCGCGCCATAGCTATCCACTTCGCACTGATACTAAATCCGTGAGCGGATTATGATATATATTTTATACACTTACATTTATTCATGGATTATTATACAGTCATTCAAAACCCCAAACTTAAAGCAACGTTCATATAAAATGTGTTTATCTACACTCATATCGTAATATTCAAACTCCATCAAACCTGGTACTACTGCCCAATATTATTCACATCACTCTTTAAAAATTTTTTTTTTTTAATGGTTTAGCTGGTCTCTCCTCAGGGTATGTGTGGATTGACCCAGTGTTTTATCTTATCATTATGTGGCCACCTCGATCATCTTCTCGTCTAAAATTCCACAGTGCCTGAATACAAAGGTTTTTAACCAGCGTTTGTTGCCAGTGATGACATATGGTACTGAGACGTGGTCCTTAAAAGCTGGCCTTTTAAAGAAGCTTAGAGTCACACAACGAGCTATGGAGAGAGCTATGCTCGGAGTTCCTTTGCGTGATAGAATCCGTAATGAGGAGATTCGCCTAAGAACCAAGGTCACCGATATATCTCTTAGATACTGCAAGTTGAAGTAGCAATGGGCAGGCCACATCGCTCGAAGAACCGATAACCGTTCGGGAAGAAAGGCTCTCGAGTAGCGACCACGAACAGTAAGATGAAGCGTAGGCAGGCCTCACACTAGGTGGAACGACGGCATTGTTCGCGTCACAGGCAACCGTATGTAGCGGTCTAAGGGGATGCCTTTGTTCAGCAGTGGACGTCTTCTGGCTGATGATGATGATGATGTGATCACCACTACAAATACTTATTGACTTTGTTCATAAGATTTTATCTAATAAAATCTTCTAACATGTTTGCTTTTTAAAGCCTTTGCGGAATCTGAGCAAAAGATATTATAAATAAATAAATAAATATGCATTTATTTCAGACCAAAAATGTCCATATCCACATTATACAATTTGAAGCATTTATTAAAATTACTACAATAAATTTAGAAAACAATAATTAAAACAAATTTGCGAATAAAATAAAGTTATGAAAAATAATAATAATATTAATATAAAAATTATAAATAATTGATTTAAATATTAAAAATTTACAGCATAAGAATACTACATCAAAGCAGCTACTGGGGTACAACATGCAGTATCCTCCAGTGCTCCATGAATGGACAATCTGAGTCCATTCTGCTTGCTATAAGTTTCAGGATGCTGTTGGAGCTACCACGTATTCTACTCATCAAGGAAGCTGTTCTCTTTCGGAGTATGGCTCCAAACCCATCAACTTTTGCCTCTGCAAACATGCCAGATGCACTACAGAATCGTGGCAGCCCCATCAGCACCCTGAACGTGTTATTGTATTGAACACGCAAGGCATTGTAAACCCTTTGCGTATATTTCACCCATAGACTGCATGTATAAAAAGATTGACAGTATGCTCTGAACAATGTGACTTTGACCTGTGAAGTACAGCGAGCAAATCTACGGGCTAACATATTCGCTCGGACTGACAATGCCCTGCGTTCCCTTTCAATATCCACATCTGCAAGTGCCTCAGTTATCCAGTGGCCCAGATACTTAAATTGTAGTAATTGTAGTAATTGTAAATTGTAGTAATTATAGGTCTGCCTGCCTACCTTATACCTAACTTCTTATAATAACAGGAATAATGGCAAAGCTATATAATTAAGACAAGGCTAGTCGGATCAATTCCAGACCATGATTTGCGTTGACAAGTATCGGTAAGCTATCACCGTCGCTGCGAGGGTAAGTGCAAATTACCCTGGACATCCATCAAGCGGCGGGCTGTGAGCATGCCGGCTTTGCGACTTTAATATTGTACTTATAATTATTATTGTCAACGTATGTGTTCCAATTAAGAATGGAAAACACGTTAGATAAAATTACCATATGGACAAATCCATAATTATAATTGGATCCCGTTGTTTAAGTTCACTATCTGGAGGAATTCAAACATTTTAGCTGACTTCCAAGTGTCTCCTAAGCACAATAGTTACCAATGTGAACATTTTTAACCGGCTTCAAAAAGAAGGTTCTCTATTCGACGCGTATGTATATAATATTGATAAAAATGTATGTCATTTCTCAGAAAATACAAGTGCAATTTCAAAAATTATTTCTGCAATAGTTAGAGTATTTTTCAACTTAGGGTAGACTACAAGTTTCATCAAAATCGGTCCAGTAGTTTAAGAGATACAATATTTTTATGTTTTCAGTAAGTTACTGTAACGTAGACGTTCGAGTTGCGTGATAGTGCTGATATCTATCTTGGTAAAATAAGTCACTAAAAAGTGTTAAATAAACTATTTAAAAAAAAAATTTAAACCGACTTCAAAGTAAATTATCTAAAAAGCTTAGAATAACGAAAATATATTGAAGTCGGTGTCAGCTGGTGATAGTGTTAGTCGTTAACATGATTAGCCACCGACTTCAATATATTTTCGTTATTTTATACTTTTTGGATAATTTACTTTGAAGTCGGTTTTTTTTAAATAGTTTATTGTAATCTCTTTTTAAAAAGTCAGAAACGTTTAAAAAAACTTTATTCTAATTCTAAATCTCTTTGGAAGAAAGTACTGGCCAGTAATTAATTTTGCACAGAAATACAATGTTTGTTTTTAGCTTTTTGTTCTAAATTTAATTCAAATGGTTAATGGTAGGTTATTTTTAGTGTTCCATACCTAAACGGTAAAAAAGGAACCCTTAAGGTGCGACTTCGTCTGTCTGTTTGTCACGCCATTATACATATTTCAGGAACCACTGACGCTATCGATTTGAAACTTGGAATAGTTTTAGATCTTACTCCTTCTTTTTTTTTTTTTTTAAAGGGAGTCGAAATACGATATCAAAATTTCAAAGTGTGACTACTATATCGAATGAAGTATCATATGAAAGGGATTAATTTGTACATCTCAAAACAGATTTTTATTTTGGGTTATGTCTCGTAGTTTTTGGCTGATAATCAAAAATGCCAAAAAAATACCGTCCCCTTATCTCCGAAGTTTGTGTAGGGAGAAATCTATACTTACTTATTATAAAACTGTAACAGGTCCAATTCTGTACATTGAAGATATTTTGAAAATTATATTTGGAGGGCATTCTATAACCGATAGTGAGGCCGAAAATGTATTTTTTTAAATTTTTGGTTGTCTGTCTGTCTGTATCACGGCTGAGCATCACGCCGAAACTACTGAATGGATTCAAATGAAACTTGGCATGATTTGAGATATAGGATACTTTTTATCCCGTAATCTAGCACGGTTCTTTTGGGAGAGGGGATTAAAGTCAAAATGGGTACTTGGTTATACGCTTGGTCCGATTTTATCAATTTTTATTTATAATATAATAAATATTAGTAAGGGAACACTCATAGACAGTTGTTATCAAGGTTTTGTAATCGATCGGGTTAAGCAACGTTAGGTAAGGTCATTAAATAGATGGGTGACCGTTTAACGCCATTTGAACTAAACGGGTCCGTGCTTCGGAGAGCAAGTAAAAAGTGGGTCCCAGTTTTGAACCGACTATAAAAAAGGAGGTTATGTATTCGATGCGAATGTCTGTTATTAAAAGTTTAGTTAAAGTAAAAATAGCGCAGGTGGAGCTGCGTGGGTCAGCTAGTCTGAAATAATTATGGGTAATACATGTCTATCTATATTTTAAACTAGCTGACCCACGCAGCTCCGCCCGCGTTGTGTTTACGTTAACTAAACTTTCAATAATATACATTCGCATAGAATACAAAACCTCCTTTTTTAAAGTCGGTTAAAAACTTGGACCCACTTTGTACTTGCCCTCCGAAGCACGAAGACATTTAGTTCAAATGGCGTTAAACGGTCACCCATCTATTTTTGACCTTACCTAACGTTGCTTAACCTGATCGATTTCCAAACATTGTTAACAACTGTTTATGAGTGTTCCCGTACAAATATTTACTATAATTATAATGAAAAATTGATAAAATCGGAGCAAGCGTATAACCAAGTAAGTACACATTTTGACTTTAGTCCCCTCTCCCAAGGGAATCGTGCCGAATGTCGGGATAAAAAGTATCCTATGTCCTACCTCGGAGTATTAACTCAAATTATGCCAAGTTTCGTTTCAACCCATCCAGTAGTTTCGGCGTGATGCTCAGCCGAGATACAGACAGACAGACAGACAGACAGACAGACAGACAGACAAAAATAAAAAAATATTCGTTTTTCGGTAGTATCGGTAATAGAATGCCCTCCAAACGTAATTTTCAAAATATCTTCAATGTACAGAATTGGACCTGTTACAGTTTTATTATAAGTATAGATTATAAGTATAGATTATAAGTATAGATAGATAGCACAGTACTTTCTAAATAGCACAGTTTTTTAGTAATTTATTTATTTATTATAACATAGGGTCTCCAACAAAAGATACACAAGTAAGAATTATACGAATAAAAAATACAGTATTTGTCTGAGTGCTCCTTTACTTTTATGAGGCCACAGCATTCGTAAAATAAAAAAGTAATCACATACTTATATGTAATACAAAATACTCGAGATAGAACAGAATGTGGTACTAAATACTGGGAAAAAAATTTAAGTTACTGAAAGTAAAATAATAGTAATAGTAATCTATCTATCAATATATATAAAAGGAGATGTCCTGACTGATTGACTGACTGACAGACAACGCACAGCCTAAACCGCTGGTCCTAGAGACTTGAAATTTGGCAGGGGTATTCTTCACAATACGTAGACGCACACTATGAACGGAATTATCAAAATTCACATCCTAAAGGGTCCAAATAGGGGGTTTTATGTTTTATAAAAAAGTGTTATATTTCATGAACGGTTGGTACAAGAGGCTTGAATTTTCACACGCAGACGCCTCAATGAAAATAAACAATTACGTGTTTTTGCATATCTCCAAATTTTTTAAGTAGGAGTTACAGGACCTTAATTTTTGTAAGAAATAAATATTTTACCATTTCTTAACACATTTCACTGTCTTCCGATACAATATGATAGACAGGATTAGGACGAAGTCAGGTTTAAGAAATTATGAGTGTTTTAAGGTCAAAATGGGACCCCTAAGTTAAAAATCTTGCGTGTGGTGTCTTTTAAAAGGTAATTGAAAACAGTTTTTTTATGATATAAGCGGTAGGTATGAGTTATATCATGGGTTTTAAAACTAAAATACGACATCGATGTTTCAAATTTGAATTTGATATGATTTTTAAAGTGATTATATTGTTTATTTAAACTATTCTGCTAACTGCTGCGTTAGCTCGAGTGTGGCTACTATATGCACGCAGAGGCTGTCGAGAGTGTTCGCAAACGCGCGTATCCTGCACCGCGCGCACCCACGTCAAGATGCCGCCTAAAAAAAATAGCTGCCGCCTCGCTCCTCAGCCATAAGCCCGGACAAATAACGGGCAAAGTTCGGAGTTGTCGGTTGGACGTTTGGGTTGTGGGCCCTAGATGTCCATTGAGTACGGGGCGTTTTAGTAGGTTAGACATTCCGGTTCGGAGCTAGGTACCGAATCAAACCAAAGAAAAAACCGGTCAAGTGCGAGTCTGACTCGCGCATCGAGGGTTCCATACCTTCTTTGCTCGTATTAAAGTTATTTTAATCATCAATCAATATATATAAAAGGAGATGTCCTGACTGACTGATTGACTGACTGACAGACAACGCATAGCCTAAACCGCTGGCTCTAGAGACTTGAAATTTGGGAGGTGTATTTTTCACAATACGTAGACGCACACTAAGAACGGAATTTTCAAAATTCGCATCCTAAGGGGTCCAAATAGGAAGAGAAGAAGAAGAAGAAATAAATTTTACTTTTCGCAACATGTGACGCTACAGAAAAAAATATATATATACTTAACAAAAGTAGATAAAAGTAAAGAATTATTGCTACATACAATAGCATATAACATTTCTTAAAACTTAACCTCATAGGCCCCTAAGCCCCTTGCCATTTGATATTCATGAGCAAATAGAATGTCACCAAATCAATCGCACTCTCTATTTTTTTTTATAGGGGGTTTATGTTTTATAAAAAAACGTTATAATTCATGAACGGTTAGTACTAGAGCCTTGAATTTTTACACGCAGTCGCCTCAAAGAAAATAAACAATTGCGGTTTTTGTATTTCTCGAAATTTTCTAAGTAGAAGTCACGGGACCTCAATTTTTGTAAATAATAAATATTTTACCATTTCTTAACTCATTTTACTGTCTTCAGACACAATATGATAGACAGGATTAAAACGAAGTCAGGATTAAGAAATTATGAGGGTTTTAAGGTCAATATAGGACCCCTAAGTTAAAAATCTCGCGTGTGGTGTCTTTTAAAAGGTAATTGAAAACCGTTTTTTTATGGCATAAGCGGCAGGTTTGAGTTATATCATGGGTTTTAAAACTAAAATACAACATCGATGTATACAATTTGAATTTGATATAATTTTAAAAGTGATGGGAAAAGATTATATTGTTTATTTAAACAATTTTACTAACTGCTGCGTTAGCTCGAGTGTGGCTACTAGATGCACGCAAGGTTCCATTTCAATTCGAGGCTGTCGAGAGTGTTCACAAACGCGTGTATCCTGCACCACGCGCACCCACGTCAAGCTGCCATCTAAAAAAAAAAAGCTGCCGGCTCGCTCCTCAGCCATAAGCCCGGACAAATAACGGGCAACCTTCGGAGTTGTCGGTTGGACGTTTGGGTTGTGGGCCCTAGATGTCCATTGAGTATGTGGCGTTTTAGTAGGTTAGATACTCCGGTTCGGAGTTAGGTACCGAATCAAACCAAAAAAAAAACCGGTCAAGTGCGAGTCTGACTCGCGCATCGAGGGTTTCATACCTTCTTTTCACGTATTAATGTTATTTTAATCTATATATATAAAAGGATAAGTCCTGACTGACTGATTGACAACCACGCACAGCCTAAACCGCTTGCCCTAGAGACTTGAAATTTGGAGAGTAGATTCTTCACAATACGTAACCGCACACTAAGAACGGAATTTTCAAAATTCACATCGGAAGGAGTCCAAAAAGGGGGTTTTATGGTTTATAGAACCGGGTGGTACCAGAACCATGAAATTGAACACGTAGATTCCTTAAAGAAAATAAAGAGTTATCTGTCTTAGCATTTTTCAAAACAAAATATATAAAAGAAGATACAGGACCACAAACTTACAAAAAATATATTATTTGGATTTTTTTTTCATAATTCTCACTATTTTTCGACACAAAATGTAAGAGTATTAATAGGACGAAGTTGAGTTTGAGAAATTTTGAGGGTCTCAAGGTCAAAATGGGACCCAAAGTCAAAATCTCGAGTGTTATGTCTTTTAAAAGGTAAATGAAATACGTTTTTCATGATAAATATGTGGGATATTTCAGGGACAAAAAATGGGTTACTATAAAAATAACGTTATCATCATCATCAATCAATATATATAAAAGGATAAGCCCTGAAAAAAACTGATTGACAGACAACGCACAGCCTAAACCAGTGGCCCTAGAGACTTGAAATTTGGGAGGTGTATAAATTCTTCACAATACGTAAACGCACACTAAGAACGGAATTTTCAAAATTCGCATCCTAAGGGGTCCAAATAGAGGGTTTTATAAAAAAATCGTTAAAAAATCGTTAATTCATGAATGGTTGGTACTAGAGCCTTGAATTTTCACACGCATACGCCTCAAATAAAATAAACAATTACGTATTTTTGCATTTCTCGAAAGTCACAGGACCTCAATTTCGGTAATAAAAAAAAATATTTTAGCATTTCTTAACACCTATCACTGTTTTCCGATATAATATGAAAGAGTATTATTAGGACGAAGTCAGATTTAAGAAATTATGAGGGTCTTAAGGTCAAAATAGGACCCCTAAGTTAAAAATCTCGCGTATGGTGTCTTTTAAAAGGTAATTGAAAACCGTTTTTAGGGTTTCATACCTAAAAGGTAAAAAAGGAACCCTTATGGTCTGAATTCGTCTGTCTGTCTGTCTGTCACACCTATAAATTTCAGGATCAGCTGACGCTACCGATTTGAAACTTGGTACATTTTTCGATCTTTCTTACCCAACCTCATCACAAATGAAAAAAGAAAAATTTTTGTTTTAGTTTTTTTAAAGTTGAAATGGATCATCAAAATTTCAAAGTGTGACTACTATATCGAGTGGGATATCATATGAAAGAGCTTCATTCGCACATCTCAAAACACATTTTTATTTTAGTTTATATTACGTAGTTTATACTTTTAGACTTTCGCGTTCCATTATCAAACTTTATTCTAATCGGGAATTAACGCGATTTACCTTATATTTTGGCTTGACGTTTCGGCCGGGTTGCACCAGCCGTGGTCACAAGCAGACTGGTTCAGCGAGACGGCTCCGTGCGCGAGGCAGAAATATCTTCGTCTACCCCCGTTCTTTCACTTGTAACGTTAAGCCCACTACACACTACACTCACAGTATCTGTATATTTAACCGCCGGCAAATAGCGAGGTTTTGTCATTTTGATCACTGGTTCCCATGCAGCTGAAAAATATAAGGAAGCCAAAATATAAGGTAAATCGCGTAAATTCCCGATTAGAATAAAGTTTGATATTACGTAGTTTCTGGCTGATAATCAAAAATGTAAAAAAATACCACCAAAAATACCCCCCTTATCTCCGAAGTTTGTGGAGGGAAAATCTGAAATAATTATGGGTAATAATTATAATATGTATATCTATATTTTAAAGGAAAAATAAAATGATCATTCTGAATAGTACAGTTTTATAGTAATACTAAAAAAACTCGACAAACAAACTTAGTTTTGTGGTTTCTTTTTTTTTGCTATCTGAGATGTTAATTACATTAATAGTAAAATAACTTTAATACATCCAAAGATGGTATGGAACCCTCGGTGCGTGAGTCCAACTCACACTTGACTGGTATTTATTTATGATATAAGCGGCAGGTATGCGTTATATCATGGGTTTTAAAACTAAAGTACGACATCGATGTTTAACATTTGAATTTGATATGATTTTAAAAGTGATGGGAAAAGATTATATTAGTTATTTAAACTATTATGCTAACTGCTGCGTTAGCGCGAGTGTGGCTTCTAAATGCACGCAAGGTTTCAATTCAATACGAGGCTGTCGAGAGTGTTCGCAAACGCGCGTATCCTGCACCGCGTGCACACGCGTCAAGCTGCTGCCTAAAAAAAAAAGCTGCCGCCTTTCTCCTCAGACATAAGCCTGGACAAATAACGGGCAACCTTTGGAGTTGTCGGTTGGACGTTTAGGTTGTGAGCCCTAGATGTCCATTGAGTACGGGGCGTTTTAGTAGGTAAGATACTCCGGTTCGGAGCTAGGTACCGAATAGAACCAAAAAACAAAAGCCGGTCAAGTGCGAGTCGGACTCGCGCACCGAGGGTTCTATACCTGCTTTGCACATATAAATGTTATTTTCCTATTCTTTTAATACCTCAGATAGTAAAAATCCGAACTGAACCCAACCAAATTTATCGAAATTAACAGTTTTAAAGAGTTTAACAAAAACTAATTTATTTTATGACTCTGAAGCTAGGTACCGAATCTAAGCATACCACCGCAGAGCCCGGGGTTCCCTCTCATGTGTCGATGCCACAGCCGCGGGGGTTTTAGTAGGTAAGAATCCCACATACCCCGGTCGAGCCCTACAGCTCCCGGAAACCTTTTGAAGGTTTCCCCCGCGAAAAAAAAAGTACCGAATCGAACCAAAAAAAAAAACTCAAAAAAAACGGTCAAGTGCGTGTCTGACTCGCGCATCGAGGGTTCCATACCTTCTTTGCACGTATTAAAGTTATTTTAAAACGTGCAAAGAAGGTATGGAACCCTCGATGCTTTGTCTGTCAATCAGGCAGTCAGTCAGTCAGGACTTATCCTTTTTATATAAAAGGATAAGTCCTGACTGACTATTGATTGATGATGATGATAACGTTTTTTTATAGTAACCCATTTTTGTCCCTGAAATATCCCACATATTTAACATGAAAATCGTAAGAAACCACACTCGAGATTTTGACTTTGGTTCCCACTTTGACCTAGAGACCCTCAAAATTTCTCAAACTCTACTTCGTCCTACTAATACTCTTACATTTTTAGTAGTGCCGCCTAAAAAAAAAATGCTGCCGCCTTTCTCCTCAGCCATAAGCCCGGACAAATAACGGGCAACCTTTGGAGTTGTCGGTTGGACGTTTGGGTTGTGGGTGCTAGATGTCCATTGAGTACTGGGCGTTTTAGTAGGGAAGATACTCCGGTTCGAAGCTAGGCACCGAATCGAGATACCACCGGAGAGCCCGGGGTTCTCTCTCATGTGCCGCGGGGGTTTTAGTAGGTAAGAATCCCACATACCCCGGTCGAGCCCTACAGCTCCCGGAAACCCTTTGAAGGTGGGAAACCTTCAAAGGGTTTCCGGGAGCTGTAACCGCGAAACATAAAAGTACCGAATCGAACCAAAAAAAATCTAAAAAAAAACCGGTCATGTGCGAGTCTGACCCGCGCATCGAGGGTTCCCTACCTTCTTTGCACGTATTAAAGTTCTTTTAATATTCCTCTTATAGCAAAAACCCAACCGCAAAACTAAGTTTGTTTCTAGAGGTTTTTTAGGATTACTAAAAAACTGTACCACTTTATTTTTTCTTCATTTTATTTTTTCTTTAAAATATAGATAGACCTCTATTACCTATAATTATTTCAGATTTTTCCCTTCACAAACTTCGGAGATAAGGGGGGGAACGGTATTTTTTGTGACATTTTTTGTTATAAGCCAAAAAAACACGAGACATAAACAAAAAAAAACTGTTTTGAAATTTGCAAATGAAGCCCTTTCATATGATACCCACTTAATATAGTAGCCTCTTTGAAATGTTGACACCGGCCCCCATTAAAATAACAGTAAAAGAGATAAAATATTTTTTAATTTGCGATAAGTATTCTTATCCAACAAGTAAGATCTAAAACTGTTCTAAATATCAAATCGATAGCGCCAGTGGTTCTTGAAATATATACATGTGACAGACAGACAGACAGACGAAGTACCGCCATAAGGGTTCCTTTTTTACCTTTTAGGTATGGAAACCTAAAAACATGCTGAGTGGATTATGGTGTCATTCGGCATAGTGTTCTTGGATGCTTTAAAAAGACAACTACGTGTATTTTAGTTTATTATTTGGAAAAATATTCCCGTTGTATTAACAAATTTCACTGTTTGACCTTAAGTTTCCTCCCAAGTTTATTGTCATTTAAAAGTTCATGGGAAAATATTTTGTATTTAATTTTAGATTTTTATTTGGACTGCCTCGGTGACGATGGGCGCGAGTATGACCTTTGATCGCTTGGACCTGATTTTGATTCCCAAGTCGTGCAAAATGTTATCGGGTTGAGTTTATTTTGTCGGTATTTCTTCATTAACTACCTTTGCGCGAACGAAGTCGCGGGGGACTGCTAGTACTATAATAAAACTCAAAGAGCACTTTTTCTGTAAATTGAATATTTTTCCAAAATTTCTATGTGGGGATACTATACTATCGACATAGAGGCCAAAACAATTTTTTTTGGAATTATTGTCTGTCTGTCTGTCTGTCTGTCTGTCGTTCTGTTCGTCCAGGTATAATTTGAAAACCCGTGGATGGATTTTGATAGGACTTTCATTGATGTGTTGTGTAGAAGTCAAGGTATAAGTTGGTATATAAAACATCACGCTATGTTTCATAGGGGCTAAGCAGTGAAACATTACTTGCACATATTGCCACGTAATTTCCTTTGTATGTGAATAGGGTAATTATAGACTGATCAGTTAATCATTAAGATATGTATTATTACGCTATATACAATAGGGACTGAGCAGACATTTAGTTTGCATAAGATATAGCATTGGCGAAGGGTCAATTTTTATAAGGGGTAAGCCGGTCCGGTACACCCAGGACATTTTCATTAGATTTCTGTTCATAAAATTTTAATGAAACTCCCCAAGTCCAGGTAGTGTATAGATAGGTATTGTAGTAATACAATACCTATCTGACTGTAAAGTCGCAACAATAAAAGATGCGAAAAGCTTAAAACTTTCATTATCGAATATCATTAGACAGTAATTTACGATGCTAGCGTGATTTACATTATGAACAGCGCCATCTATAGAACTTTAATCTATTATATCAAAGAAAGTCGTGTTAGTTACACTATTTATAACTCAAGAACGGCCAAACCGATTCAGCTGAAAATTGGTGGGGAGGTAGCTTAGAACCAGGAAACGGACATAGGATACTTTTTATCCCGGTAGGTTAAGGTTAAGCAACGTTAGGTAAGGTCATTAAATAGATGGGTGAACCGATTTGTATGAAAGTGTGCATATCGGGTAGGTCTGAGCATAGGTCATACAGTATATTTCATACCGCTAGGTTAAGGTTAAGCTACATAAGGCAAGGTCATTAAATAGATGGGTGAACCGATTTGTATGAAATTTTGTGTGTATATCGGGTAGGTCTGAGAATAGGCCGTAAAGTATATTTCATACCACTAGGTTAAGGTTAAGCAATATAAGGAAAGGTCATTAAATAGATGGGTGAACCGATATGTATGAAATTTTGTGTGCATATCGGGGAGGTCTGAGAATAGGTCATAAAGTATATTTAATGCCGCTGATACCATGATTGACGAGGATATATATAACGAGAGGAGGGTGCAAGAGAGGAAAAAGAGGGAGAGGGGATTCGAGGAGGGGGTGATGGGGTAAGGGATCGGGGGAGTTAGGTGGAGTAAGGGGGGAGTGAGAAGGAGCAAGTTCGTAGAAGAGAGAGAGGGAGAGGGTTCAGAGAGGGGATAACAGGGAGAGGAAGAGGGGGAGTGTGACGGAAACCGAAGCGGTAGGGTGAAAGAGAGAGGAGAGAAAGAGCATATAATTAGATTTTTTTTATAAGAGAGAGAGATATGGAGAGAGATAAATCTAGGGGGGAGGGAGTAAAAGGGGAGCAAAACGTAATAAAAGCGCGGGCGGAGCTGCACGGGTCAGCTATTCCTAAATAAATCTCGACAAACTAAGAAGAATTTCCTGGAAAGACAAAGTTCGCAATTTAACCGTGTTAGAACGTATAGGCAAAAAACTGGAGATTCAGAAGATTACTACTAAGCCACATTATGCGAGGTCCAAAATATGAACTAGTCCAATTGTCCATGGTAAAATTCAGGGAGCTCGCAAGCCGGGACATCTTGGTTAAAAAATCTTCGACAATGGTTTGGCAAAAGCACGCGTACACTTTTTAGAGCAGCTGTGTCAAAAGTTCAAATTGCTACAATTATCGCCAACCTTCGGTTGGGCGAACGAACGAAGATGGCTGGCACTATAAGAAGAAGAAGAAAAAACAAAGTTAGTTTAGCGGTTTGTTAAATTTTTTGCTATCTGAGGTGTTACATGAATAGTAAAATTACTTTAATACTTTCAAAGACCGACTCGCACTTGACCGGTATTTTTTTGTTCGCGGCCGCCATCTTGGTGGTAGCGACCGGGAACGCAAATTCTCCAATTTTCTTTTTCTCATCATATCCAGTGCTTTTTGTAACTGCTATTTAACTACTTGACACTGGCGAAACCCGTCGATGATTGATGGAAGCCATGACTTTGTAAAAGAAGAAGACTGAAGAAGTTTTGAAAACACGGTATTTTTGGCGAGTATATATCTTTCTTAGGCACCTAATTATTTATCTCAACTGATTACACTGCAGGATCATTATGAGTATCATTCTGACTTTGTCAGTCGTAAAACGGTATAAAGTAATAAATGTTTAAAAATATAGGTGGAGGTGTTAGGCAATCCGAAAGTGGCGAGAAAAAGGTTTTTTTTTTTAATGGCAATTGTTTTAAACATTATGCCAATGTCAAATTAAGAGGGAAAAAGGTTGTTCCTAAATAGTTGCTCGTCAATGATATTATTATCTATATCTATCTATACTACACACATCAAAAGTGTCTAGGGATCAACATATATTTTTGCAATAACTTTTCTCCTGATTGATATTAATTAAAATTTTCTTTAAGGATTCATCAAATAAAGTGTTTTCGTTTGTCACAGTAACGATAAACCAAGTCACCTTTGCATTAATAAAGAAATTTGCCATTTTCCTAATAAAGGGATTTTTGACATTTGAACCACTAACACAAAAGTTCGAAAAAAAGACTGAAATAACAGCTTTCTTTAAAATTTTATTGGGTAACTTAAACAATTAATAATCCGTGTTTCTACCGCGAACACTAACAACACAAGAACATCGGTTTGGCATACTCAAAATGAGTTCATCCAAATCACGCTGTGGAATGGCCGCCCATGTTCGTTGCAACAACAAAAAAAGGTCTTCTTGCGACTGGATACCCTCCATATTCGGCAGAGCTCTTCTCTGTAGCATATCCCATGCATGCTCAATCGGGTTCAAGTCTGGCGACTGAGCAGGCCAGGGCAGGACATTGATGTTAGCTGCGGCGAGAGTCTGTCTTACAACTCTTGCGGTGTGCGGTCGTGCATTATCATGCATTAACTGAAATAAGGGACCGATTTGCACTTGTAGAGGAACGATGACGTCTGATACAATCGTCTCAGCATAAATTTGAGCGTTGAGGTTGCCTCTGATCCAAATCAACTCAGTTCTTCCGCCGATCCAAATACCCGCCCATACCATGATGGTTCCACCACTATAAGGATGGACTTCCTGGCAGGATTTTAATCGCTGTTGGCGTCCAGGGGTTCTCCAGTGTCGTATACGTCTTGTATCCGGTCTCATACCAAAACGAGACTCATCAGAAAAGCACACGAAACGCCATTGTTCTTCTGCCCATTTTTTTGCCCAAAAATGCTTGATCCCTAGACACTTTTGATGTGTGTATATTAAAACTCAGAGCACTTTTTCTGTACATTAAATATTTTTCCAATATTTCTATGTGGGGATACTATCGACACAGAGGCCAAAACAATTTTTTTTGGAATTATTGTCTGTCTGTCTGTCTGTCTGCCGTTCTGTTTGTCCAGGTATCATTTGAAAACCCGTGGATGGATTTTGATAGGACTTTCACGGATGTGTTGTGTAGAAGTAGGGGTATAAATTAGTATATAAAACATCACGCTATATTCCATAGGGGCTAAGCAGTGAAACATTACTTGCACATATTTCCACGTAATTTCCTTTGTATGTGAATAGGGTAATTATAGACTGATCAGTTAATCATTAAGATATGTATTATTACGCTATATACAATAGGGGCTGAGCAGACATTTAGTTTGGATAAGATATGGCAGTGGCGAAGGGTCAATTTTTGTAAGGGGTAAGCCGGTCCGGTACACCCAGGACATTTTCATTAGATTTCTGTATTGTTCTAAGTACTTTGCTGATAGCAATATGACATTATATCTTTGAAAAGTTAAAATCTGTAAATCCCGAGCGAGTCCAAACTAGATTAGGAAAGAAATAGGCACGGGAAAAATACCATTTCATTTCATTTAAAAGCCAGCGGTTAGGTCCGCTGCATCACCAAGGTTACATTTGTATAGGTAGGTAGAAATTGAGAATACGAAATTGCTAAATATTTACTTAGGTAAAAGACCTAAAATGACTCGAAATTATCTAATCTAACGCAGTAAAATGTACAACTACAATTCACACTACACACAATGAACAGCGCTCTCAAAAAACGCTTCAAGGTCAGGGCTCAGGGGGGTTCATGAAATTTTAATGAAACTCCCCAAGTCCAGGTAGTGTAAGGTATTGTATTACAGTCACAACAATAAAAGATGCGAAAAACAATTTTTTTTTTGGGAATGATAGACGCTGTTGGCCGCAGATGGCCATTACAGCTTCACCGGACAATAGGAGGCGAGCGCTTAAAGCGCTCTAGCCTTAACGGCAGAAGTAGCGAAGAGCTCAAGGGCACCTCAGGGAGGCACGGCCTCGGCTTGGGCTTAGGAGAGGGCTGAGTTTACCACCGGTTCACAACGCGCCCCCAATGAGAAGAAACTCAGTGGGGTGATGCACGTCGCTGAGGTCGCATAAGTACGACCCTTCGGCCTCGCCGGCGAGACCGGTGTCTGAACGAAAAAAAAACTTAAAACTTTCATTATCGAATATCATTAGACAGTAATTTACGATGTTAGCGTGATTTACATTATGAACAGCGCCATCTATCGGTGAAATTTAACATACAATCACTATAGAACTTTAATCTATCTATATCTATACTTATGATAAAACTGTAACAGGTCCAATTCTGTACATTGAAGATATTTTGAAAATTATATTTGGAGGGCATTCTATAACCGATACTGAGGCCGAAAATGTAATTTTTTTAATTTTTGTTTGTCTGTCTGTCTGTATGTCTGTCTGTCTGTCTGTCTGTATCACGGCTGAGCATCACGCCGAAACTACTGAATGGATTCAAATGAAACTTGGCATGATTTGAGATCTTGCTACGAGGTAGGACATAGGATACTTTCTATCCCGTAATCTAGCACGGTTCTTTTGGGAGAGGGGATTAAAGTCAAAACGGGTACTTGGGTATACGCTTGGTCCGATTTTATCAATTTTTCTTTATAATATAATAAATATTAGTAAGGGAACACTCATAGGGAGTTGTTATCAAGGTTTTGTAATCGATCGGGTTAAGCAACGTTAGGTAAGGTCATTAAATAGATGGGTGACCGTTTAACGCCATTTGAACTAAACGGGTCCGTGCTTCGGAGAGCAAGTAAAAAGTGGTTCCCAGTTTTTAACCGACTATAAAAAATGAGGTTATGTATTCGATGCGAATGTCTGTTATTCATAGTTTAGTTAGCGTAAAAATTGCGCAGGCGGAGCTGCGTGGGTCAGCTACTTTTTAAATATAAAAGAAAGTCGTTTTAGTTACACTATTTATAACTCAAGAACGGCTGAACCGATTTGGCTGAAAATTGGTGGGGAGGTAGCTTAGAACCAGGAAACGGACATAGGATACTTTTTATCCCGTTAGGTTAAGGTTAAGCAACGTTAGGTAAGGTCATTAAATAGATGGGTGAACCGATTTGTATGATTTTTTTATGCATATCGGGTAGGTCTGAGAACAAGTCATAAAGTATATTTCATACCGCTAGGTTAAGGTTAAGCAACATAAGGCCAGGTCATTGAATTGATGGGTGAACTGATTTGTATGAAATTTTGTGTGCATTTCGGGTAGGTCTGAGAATAGGTCGTAAAGTATATTTCATGCCGCTAGGTTAAGGTTAGGTTAGGTTAGGTTAGCAACATAAGGTAAGGTCTTTAAATAGATGGGTGAACCGATATGTATGAAATTGTGCGGGTAGGTCTGAGAATAGGTTATAAAGTATATTTTATGCCGCTGATACCATGATTGACGAGGATATATAGAACGAGAGGAGGGTGCAAGAGAGTACAAGTCACCAAAAATCTACACCGGAGCTTCGAGAGGGCCATAAAAATATTACTTACGTAAACAATACAACGTCAGTGAAGTTTTTAAAAGGCGCGGGTGATCTTACAAGGATAGTTTTCGTTTTTAACACGCTTTTATTAGCTTGACCTGTATGTATGTATGTAACTATGTATGTATGATGGTAATGGAATCTTGCGATGCAAGTTTGACCCACTTCTACACGTCCAAATAATTTGAAATTTTGCACATGTATCAAGGACCGGTGATAATACAATAATATGGTATCATCGAGCTGAACAGATGCTGGGCTCGAAGGTGGATAAGGGAACCCTTGGATGGTAACTAGTAAACACATCGAGTTTGGGCTCATTTGATTTGTTTTAAAGAGTTCTTTTCACTTTGACCATTAATGAGGACCTGATGATGGAACAGGAAGGTGGGTAACGGAACCCTGGAATGGCTACTAGTAAACACATCGAGTTTGGGCGCATTTGATTAGTTTTAGAGAGTTCTTTTCACTTTTACCATTAATGAGAATCTGATGATGGAACTGGAAGGTGGGGGCCGGAACCCTGGAATGGCTACTAGTAAACACATCGAGTTTGAGCTCATTTGATTTGTTTTAAAGAGTTCTTTTCACTTTACCATAAATGAGGACCTGATCATGGAACTGGAAGCTGGGGGATGGAACCCTGGAATGGCTACTAGTAAACACATCGAGTTTGGGTTCATTTGATTTGTTTTAAAGAGTTTTTTTCCACTTTAACCATTAATGAGGACTTGATGATGGGACTGGAAGGTGGGGGACGGAACCCTGGTATGGCTACTAGTAAACACATCGAGTTTGGGCTCATTTGATTTGCTTGAAAGAGTTATTTCCACCTTAATCATTCATGAGGACCTGATGATGGAACTGGAAGGTGGTTGACGGAACCCTGGGAATGGCTACTAGTAAACACATCGAGTTTAAGCTCATTTGATTTGTTTTAAAGAGTTCTTTTCACTTTGACCATTAATGAGGACCTGATGATGGAACTGGAAGGTAGGGGAATTACGTAGTGCTTTCTTAAATTTAGCAAACTCATTGCGATACCTATGCGTAGGTAATATCAACCCTGTAAATATATGTTTTGCAACAACCTGCCTACGATTCAAGCTACGAATAAATAAAAATTGCCAAGTTTATCCGTTTTTAGACTAATATTTCTAAGACTAAAAGTGTAAAATAAATTCATAGTTTAAAAAACTAAAAATACACGCTTTTATAAAGTACCTATACTGCACTAAAAAGTAGCAAATAATTTATGGAACTCGTTCTTTCTTTCTACCCCGTGTTTGTCATTAAGCATTATATTTAAGTGTGAGAGGGGGGGCGCATTTTCTGAATAACAGCTTAACATTTCTTTCCAATTTCAAGTAGGTAAGTAAGTACTTTTATCGACAAGACAATAATTTATTGTAATTTGTAATCAGTGAATACAGAGAAAAAGCGCCCCACGCTTTCACACTTAAATGTCATTAAGCAATTAATGACAAACACGGGGTAGAAAGAAATAACGAGTTCCATAAATCATTTCCTATTTTTAGTGCAGTATAGGTACTTTATAAAAGCGCGTATTTTTAGTTTTTTAAACTATGAATTTATTTCCTTACGTACCGATAGTAGAGCTATTAACTAACAATATGTACATTTTGTTAATTTTACAATTAAGTAATGTTGACATATTAATTAAGTAACGCTTTGATGTTGTTGTTGTAACAATATCTTTGAGAATATTCAGACTATACAATCTTAAAGCGCCGGAAAATCTACGTTGTAGTTGTACTTTTTAAAGCACGTAGGCTTTTTAAGATACAGCAGAAACGCCCGCTTGAAACGGAAGCAGTCAAGCTGGACCCTTAACGGAAGATGCCAGTCTAATAACATCAATTTCTACTGGCGTTATATTTCTGCGGTATGAGGAGTCCGCGGACCACCGCTCATCCTTTTTGTTGACGCTTGCGGTACCTCTTACACGCTTCCCCTTTCCTTGTCTTGCTCAGGTGAAACTAAAGTACTTAATAACTTTAGTGAGTAAAAAACTCCTTCGAAGCTTTATACACACTAACTTATAACATAGCAGCGCTATCATCCATCGTTTGTGTATTGATATTTCCCCGACTCGCTATTAACTCGTGCGAGGGATTTATCCGTCAACAACTGATATGTAAATTCCTTCAGACTCAAAGGTTCGGAAAATGCTCATATTTATATTACCGCTGTTATTTTTTCTGGCGAGCCGTAAAATACGGCTGCATGGAAATGTGGGGATTTACAGCGTGTTATAGTTTGACAAGATGACAGTTATAGGCGCAGCCCGCGACAGAGGGAGGGGCGGTACGGTGCGCATCCAAGTGCCCTGTTAACTCGTTTATTGCCGTCTCCCATTCTTTATGCCGTGTATTCGCCCTTTTCGATATCATCACGTTTTATTGAATTATAAAGGCTCTTCAAAATTGTACTTGTAGATGTAGCAGACTATTTCATTTTGTCATACATATATCCATGGCAAAATGATTATTTATTTATTAAAGAACTTTATTTTCCAGATTCTATTTGTTGGATTCTTTTTTCCTCTGGACTTGTATAGAAGTCACAAAACTTTATAGACAGCGTAGCATTATTGAAACGACTCAAAGGTCTGGTGGTATGCAATAAAGGTGCGCGGTGAAATGTTGAACACTGAATACCGGTCAATAGTTTTCTTTGTCCAGTGGGGTGTGTAATCATGCAAATTGATATGAGATTTCTTAACCTGTAAGTTTCAGGTAGATGCTCACTGAATTGATCATTATTTATTTGAGATATAAAATATCTCTGATGTTTACTTTCATAAAATTCCGAAAATTGCAATGTTTGTTTCTCAGATGGATACACTTCAAGTCAAGTCATTCTTTTCCAAGTTTGTTTCTATGTTGTTTTTCCGGTACAAAATTAATGCCATCCGATTGAGCTGGCAATGCTGCTGCTGCGATTGAGTTAAGCTGCAAATTATGGTACCTATAGGTGGACTATAGGAACTAGGAACACATCAACTTCTCGACATTAGGGGTTGTATTTGTTTTTTTTGACATGTATTGGACTTAAATAAAAATTAAATGTAATAAGTATAAGAAGTGAAATATAATAATATATACAATATAGGTACACTTTCTGTCCCTACCTAGCGCGATTTATTCATTATATCAATGTAAAAAGTCTAGTCTAGGTGATATGTTTCTTGTGTCAGGTACCTACTATGGGTGTAAGGTATATTGATTGAACTACAAAATAAATAAAAATAGCATAGCATCTGTGTTGCGGTGTGAGGGTCTGCTGGTGAAATTATACTGGGTTTAAGACCCTGGGGATGCGTCTTACTTTCTATTGAAAAAGCGAACACCTGACTGATCTCGTCACTAACTTGCATAAAACCTGTTTTCATTTCACTAGCTAGGTACGTATCTACATAATATATTTTTTTTTAAATATGTAAGTCGAAAGTTTAATAAATTTTCACTAACTTTAAAGAATTGGCGCTCCCCGCACGTGGTCCAACCAGTATCTGATAAGACTGCCTAAGCATCCGCAATGACATATGCTTAAAATTGTTATGCTCACGGCATTTTCGACGTTACGGCTCATACAACACAGTCCGTTGTCGAGCCAAGGGGCATAAATTTACACACGTATGAATTGCACATTTAGTTGCGAGGGTGCGAAAACTTGTTGTTATCTTGAACGAGGCCAATTTCAGCAAATGGATACTAAGTCCTAACTCTCGTATCTTTTTTTATGTCATGTGGTGTTCGCGCTTCCTTTAAAATATCGACACATCGCCGTGTGGCGACATGCAATTTAGAAAGGATTTCCTTTACTGCCGCCGCCATGGCTAACGCGACAGATCCGCGAACAGGTTATCTCCACCAGTTTATTGGGCAATCCATTTCAGTTATATTTTAAACGCTTTTTAGACCATAAAATATAACCCGCTTTAGTTTTGAATTCTCTTATTACCTTTCTCGGTACCGGTTACCCGTATTGTACCTAGTATTTGTATATGCTATATATATTTCTTCTATATTGGCCATGATATAGTCTCAATCTTGTTATTTGGTACACGTTTTAATCACGTTTTGGCAGAACAAGTGCATTAGTAGGGGGAAATATAATGTACCTAATAACTGAAGTAGACAAGCGTCCGGTTGCACTTGGTTGTTCAGTTAGTCGGTATTATTGTTTCATGTAACCGTATAGGTATTTGTGGAACAATCTGTACACAAAAATATCTAAGTACGTACCTACACACATTTTAAACTCAATGTGTAGTGTACCTACCGAAGTATTAGGCTATTAAAAGCGATATTACTGTTAGCGACTGACAGGCCTGTTAGTCTAGTAGTTAGACATCCTGGCTGCTACCCAAAAGTTCCATAAATTATCTATAATTTATGGGCCTGTCAGTAAGTATTTAAGTAAGTAGTAGTAGTTAAGTAAGTATGTATTTACTAAGAAAGTGTACATAGATGTATTAGTATCAGTTGTCTGGTTTTCATAGTAGAGGCTTTGCCTATTTGGGAATCAGATGACCGTGTGTGTGTTGTCCCAGAATAATAATATAATATACTTACCTACTGGATTTATGAAGACCAGCCAGTATTAGTAGTAGTAGTTAATAGTAGTAAATGTGCTTTTAATTACGAAAATTCTTTAAATGTGTGGCCCAACAGAGTAAAAGAAAACTTTAAATTAGCTTCAAAACAGTCAAATGAATTAAATGTTTTTTTATTAGAACCAGTCGTAGCGGATCCGCCATCCTTGTCGGACCGCATCGTCGTGTTAGCGGCGTCGGCGGCGCTGGGCCACTCGCGCCTCGCTGCGCGCCCTTTGACGCCTAGCCATGCGGAAAGTCATTCGCTTTTCGTCAGCGCGATCTAATGCTGACATTTTTCCCGTTTTTCCCCATGCTTTCGCGTGAACGGGTGTGTTCCGAACATGACGTAATTGAATCAGCGGCCGTCCACTCGGAGATTGCTGCAAATTAATTTAGACAGAAGGTTGACATTAACGCACAGAGACAATTTATAGATCCGCGTTTAGCTGACGTGATAATAATATAATTAAAAGTAGAGATATATCTTATTAAGCTACTGCAGATTTAATTAATAAATTAACTATATAGACAAAAAATAATCCGGCTTAAAATATATTCGCGCGCAATACATCCAGCCAGTTATAAAATTACATTAAACCCAAGCAAAACACAACATAAAATACTGTAGTCTGCGACGAGCTTCAACTGTAATTACCTACACAGAAGTGCCATCGAAATAAAAAGACAGTTCTAACGGGTAAAGGAAAAGGCTGTGGGGTACTCGTTTCACGGCAAGTGTAATGCAATTTGAGCCGAGTATCAAAGCAGCGGGGTCGCTTCGTTCACAGAATATATAAATGTAAACTCGTTCCTCTCCACAGGTCCACAGATTAATCAAACGGGAAAAGGTTTTATACCTATTCGTCTTGCAATTTTTGGTACAAATTAGTTTTTTATTCTTAATAACTTATGTATTTTGTTTGCAACTAAATGACGAGATAAGCAGCTCCATCGCATGATGGTAAACGCCAGGGCATGGACAGCTACTCGCAATGCCTGCCGCTCATCAGGTGACATTGGTTTTTAAGTTTAGTCTCTTGAACCCGATGATCACTATCTGTGCCCTTCATACCGGAACACAGAAATGTTTACACACACATTGTGGTGCACAATAAAAATAATGTGAAGTTGTTTTATCCAATAAATGGTATTTGTAAGTCCTTTTTAAAGTACTTAGTAAGAAATGAGGATCACCTAGAAGGTTAAATGTTATTTAAGTCAAACATTTAGCTCTTTAATAATAGAAAACTGAAGAAATTTGCGCTCGTCCTAGCTAAGGGTCCTAGTTAATTACATTTACTCTATGACGTGCCATACCCACTAGATGTTTGTTAAAAGCTAAATTACTGAAATCACAGGTAAAAAAGTGCTATCTTTCCTATACAAATGCCAACAGCACTAATATGGGTAAGGCATGTTATTTTAAATAGGCTTACGAGTATGATTGTAATGGAATTTTGAAATGAAATTTACAGAATTGAATTTATTCCATAACGAGGAAGGTCAGTTTCAGAGGGTTTTTATTAATAGAACATACATAATTACAAAATTATATAGTTTGAGAACCTTCTTATTTTTTAACTGACTTCAAAAAGGAAGCGGTCTTCAATTCGTCGTGTGTGTCATGTATAATCCTCCAAAGGAGCGATTTGGATGATTCTCTTTTGGACCTAAGATACGCTCCATCAAGATGGTCCCATAGACATTTTTATTACGAACGAACCAGTAGTTCCTGAAGGAAAAGGAATGGCGCGTTGGAATTATGTGGTAAAAAGCATATTTTAAGCAACAAAAAATAATTAAAACTGCAAATATTTACCGATTTTAATAAGAAAAAATAATTCGAAAGCTTGAACCATTGCAATGATTCTTTAAGAACTTTATCCCGACCAAATAAGAACTTCTTGAGGAACATAATTTGTACGTAACTTACACTTAATTAATTTAAGGTAAGTTACGTACAAATTATGTTTCTCAAGATATCTACTCTCAAATTATAAACATTGACGCGTTCCATTCACGCAGGACACCCTCGACAAATTACATTTTTAGGATTAAAAAAATGACCATTATGTATGTATGGTGTAGATTCTGAAATGGGTTTATAAATCGAGCTAACCTCGGATGATATTAGACCGACGCTTGCATAAGAAGGCCTATTTAACATAATATGTTATCTAAAATAGGTATCTACACAAAGTTAAGACATGAAAATAAAATGCGGTATCAAAATTGCAGTAATTTAAAACTGGCTAGTAACAAAATACATACGAGTACAATAATTAACACCAATATTCGTGCTCCTTGCATTAGTTACATGGAACATGATCAGATCATGATACTGCTCAAATTTTAGAATTTCCAGGACAATATAAAAAAGTTGAAAGCTATTGGTACTGTCTAAGAAGAGATTACAGTAAAGAAAATGTAGATAATTTTATTTATTATATCTCTCAACTAACTTGGCAAGAAATTTATTCTGAATCAGATATAAACAAAGCATTTAACATGTTTCACGAAGAGATTATACTATTTTATAACTTGTGCTTCCCTTACTATAAAATAAGAATGACATCAAATATACACACTCCAAAATGGATAACTAAAGGTTTAAAAAAATCTACTATAGTAAAAAGAAATCTAAGGCGTAATTACTACAAATATAAAACAAATAGTGCATATAATAAATACAATAAATACGGAAAACTTCTAAAGAAATGTATTACGTGGGCTAAGCGGAACCTAAACAAAAATATAATTTCTAAAGCTAAAAACAAAGGTAAAGCTACTTGGCAAGTAATAAAAGATAATCAGAATACTATTAAAGGCATAAACACAATTGAAGAAATAATATATAATGGAGACAATACAACGAGCCCACCTAAAATAGCAACCGCTTTTAATAACTTTTTTATAGATACTACAAATAACAATTATAAATCAATTGCTTCACAGGTCACATCATTGGGTGAACCTAATAATAAATCAATGTTTTTAAAACCAACTACTGAACAAGAAATAATAAATATTATAAAATCTTTAAACAACACAAGGGCTGTTGGGTATGATTACATCTCTACAAATATTATTAAAGCAAGTGCTCAGGTCCTAGCACCGATTCTTAACCACCTTATTGAAAATTCACTTGTACAAGGAATATTCCCCGATAGATTAAAGTTATCCGTTATAAAACCTCTACATAAGAAAGGAGATTCGAAAAATCCAGACAATTACCGCCCTATAACATTGATTCCTACATTGTCAAAAAATTTTGAAAAAGTTTTTTACGTAAGATTAATAGACTTCCTAAATAAATATCATATCATTAAAGAAGAACAGAACGGATTTCAAAATAATAAAACTACATCTTTAGCTGCTTTTAATCTTATTAGGAATGTAACAGAATACCTCGACAAGAAAATACCGGTGGTAGTAGTATTTTTTGATATGAGCAAAGCTTTTGATTTTGTCGATCACAAAGCATTGCTTTGCAAATGTGAACAATATGGAATAAGAGGTGTGGCATTAAACTGGATACAAACTTATCTAACGAATCGCCAACAATGTGTTGAGGTAAATAGTGTAAATTACAAATTAGAGGTTACCAGCCATAGATCATCTTATAGACTCAATAAATTCGGTGTACCACAAGGTAGTGTATTAGGCCCTTTATTATTCTTACTTTACATAAATGATTTACCAGAAGCTATCCAATGTCAGAGTGTTCTGTTCGCTGATGACATATCAATAATAATACCGAATAATAACAATGAAACATCACACGAAACAAAAGTAAATAAAGCTGTAAAATATGTATCCGAATGGCTAGAAATAAATAATCTCTGCTTAAACATATGTAAAACAAAGTATATAAAATTTGCTACATACAATTCTAAAGACTATAATTTAAAAATTCAACTAGCAGACAAAAGTATCGAAATAACTAATGCAATAAATTTTTTGGGAATCAAATTAGATAAATATTGTAACTGGAAAGAGCAAATTCACAGTGTTTGTAATAAACTTAGTAGATTTGTATATGCAATCAAGAAGTTACGTATATTGTCATCTGAAAAAACAGCTCTTATAGCATACTTTGGATATGTTGAATCTATATTAAGATATGGAATAATAATATGGGGTAATTCTACAGACCGTGATAAGGTGTTTCTAACACAGAAAAAATGTGTCAGAGCTGTTTGTGGTGCTGGCCCACTTGATTCTTGTAGGCCTATATTTAAGAAATTAAATATTTTAACTTTAACTTGCCTGTATATCTTTGAAGTTACAGTATTTGTAAAAAAAATTATACATTTTTTCAATCCAAAAAAGACACTGCTATACCATACTTATCCAGGGATCCCACTAAATTAGTTATACCATTATGTAAAACCACTTTAAATAAAAACAATGTTTACCATATGTGCATAAAAATATTTAATAAATTACCAAAAACTCTAAGGGAGCTTCCACTTTTGTCATTTAAAGTACAATTACGAAAATGGTTAGTAAACAATTGTTTTTATTCAATAGATGAGTTTATGAAACACAAAAATACAGTGTAAAATGTAATTTAATTAATATTTAAACTCTATCTGGTTTTACCAGAACATATTTGCATGCCTTTGCAAGGCGGAATATGGAACAGCACTTTTTATTTACTGTACAACTTCTCTACCTGTATTCTACGCAAATAAATGATTCTTATTCTTATAACGATACGAACGATATTTTGCATGGCAATAATGCAAATAGTGTCGGACAAATGTCGCTACAGTTTGTGGTCGAGTAGTGCGGCGGAAAGCGTGTGTTGACCGCTGCGTTTTGCTCGGCTTTTTGTCACACCCTGGCCGCGCTAGTCGGCACAGTACTTAGTCATGGGAGCGTGCTAGGATCAAAACTCAAATATATGATTAATCTTCATAATTTACTAATTAGTTACTACGTATAGTTCTTCACGTTCGTTCGTACTACGCATTGTTCGTTGTATTCTTGTATCGATGTTCCTCCGTGGCGCAGCAGAAAACTGCTTGCTATGCTAACCGGAGATTGCTGCTTCAAATCTCGCGTGGAGCAACATCTTTGTTTAGTGGTGCTTACTGGATAGGTAAGTCGGTTCATTTTTTTTAAATATTTTATTTTATGCTTTTTAGTGATATTTTCATACTAAAAGATTGAACCATCAAAGACGGTGAAATGATCTAGGTAGGTTATGAGCGCATTATCGTCTACATAGTTTTACATAATTGTTCTTCAGAAACAATTTATCCGGTTCCGGTTTTAATGAAATTTGCATGGAATCATCATAGTAGTTTAATCTCTCGAATAAAAAAAGAATCATCGAAATTGGTTCATATTTGTCAGCAATGTAATGGAGAACATCAGTTTTATGGTTTTTACCAGTTAAATTCCTCCACATCGTTCATGGTCCTCCAGTTAGTTCTTATCCAGTTGTGACAAAATTCATACAGAATCATTACAGTAGTTCTTTCTTTCGAATAAAAAAATAATCATTGAAATTGATAAATATTTGCCAGAGTTATGACCATTTTTGTCCGTAAAAAGCGACATAAAGTCATCTATATAGGCATTCCTGCAGTTCTCCTGCGCAGTCACCATTCTTGTTTTTTCAGGAACTACTTATTCGTAAGCAATATTTTTTTTTATGGGATCCTATTAACGGATTTAAGAATGGATGGAAGAAAGATTTTTTCAAATCGGTTCATAATTGCCAGAGTTATGCGCGAAAATACATAGAAAAATATATATATATACAGACGAATTGAGAACCTCCTCCTTTTTTGAAGTCGGTTAAAAACAATAAATTGCTATTTTAAATGGCAGGTTTCATGATCAACGAAAAAGTGTATTGCATCAAAATTCTCGCTCGAATCCGATCCGAATATTGGCTCCTAAGCCAATATTTGATCCATCGGATTCGAGCTTTCCGTGACTAGCCTGGCTATCTGGCAGAGCAGGGAGCGGCGGCGGTGCCACGCGGCAGCGGGTGGTGTTTTGCGTGGTTTTGCTGCGCGCGACACGTGACGCTGTAATTAGTGCTGACCACCGCGTGACGTCACGTCCGTCCGACGACCGTGTTTGCAACATCCGCCACGTCACTGTTTACACATTGTTTATATGTTGAACACAGCCTAATATTAATATGATGCCTTTTGTAGGTACAATACGGTTTTGATTTTCTTACGGCTGAACTAAGGCCACCTTAAATGTTATGGCTATCGAATATTTAACAGCGAACATAATGGCCAAATATGGCCAACGTCATTGTCACTAATAACGGCAACAGGCTAAATTTGAAGTGACCTCAAACATTCAAGCACCTTTCTAATTTTGGTATTGGAAAATAAATATCTGTGCAAAAATAGGCTTTCCAATATATTTCCAGATACCTACATGTCTTATCGCAATCGCTAAAGAGAATTTCCGTCGATGCAAGAAAGAGGCTTTCAGATGTGTCCCAGGCTCAATCAATTCGAGGTAAATTATATAAAAAATACATTTCAAGCTTCAGCTGACTACGAGATGGTTTCTTTATTAGTTTTCCCGCAGGCGCGCGCGGCATCGCGGGGGACGTGTGAAAAAAATGCTAGCGGGATTAAGGGCGCGTATAACGGTCTCGCAGGCGAACTTATTGCCGTAATACAATCTGTGTTATGTCGCGCGCGGATTATCCCAGTCACGGCGTTTTATAACAAAACATCTTTAATACGCACTGACATGCGATACTTCTCTGTTTTTTTACGTTGTTTTTGTAGTAGGACATTAAAAATGATCTTAGCTTAACATATGCTATTGGCTAGTTGTTCATCACGATTCCACATGATGGGATTTACTGATGTAGCCGTAAATGAAAACGAATTAGCTTATTAGGGCCCTGTGTCCAATGATGGTCCTTCACGCGCGAGTTAACTGGGTCTCCTCACTCATACAGAATACTAATTTCAAACGTAGCTGCAGCTTCTTCTTTAGTGATAGCCGAATGTTATATAAAAAAAAAATAAAGCTTAGTTGTCTAAACAAATAAATCATGCAAACGTCTGCTCAAAGCTCAACTTGAAATCCGTGCAAATTGAAAAGGCCATTATCGGGTGTAAGTGATTTGCACGCAGCTGGTGCTGCGCCGAGCGCCGCCCGCGGTTACTGCCGAGCCCCGTACCAAACTATATTACTTTGCTCGCACAGTTGCTATTCGGTAGGCGTTTAAATTTCATACTAACTATTTATATTTTACCTTTTCGTTGGGAAAACATACACTGAATTCATAATTTGGAAAATATTGCTTCCAATTTTCGCCTTTTAGGCCAATAATACCAACCGCTTTGATTTCTATTAAACCTTGCAGATAATTATATCTACAGTTGAACACACAATAATATCTATGGTTATACTGGTAGCGAGTAAAAAACATATAAGTTTTAATTTACAAAGCGAGTCAGCGACTATCATCATCAACAGCCGAAAACACGTCCACTACTGAACGAAGGCCTCTACCATAAAAGGGAGGGGTTGCCATAATCCCCACGCTTGGCAGGCGGCTTGGGGATCAGCGACTATACACCTTGATAAAAAAATCCTGAAAAGGAAAAAATAAGTATGAAAATAACTTGTACACATTTTCAAGGTTAACCCTTAGTTTGATTAGTTTTTGATTTTATCAACTGTAAATATTTAGTTAGTAAATAAAGTTTGACTATCGTTAAATAATATGTAGGGATGAGGATTACTTTGAACATAGCAAACTTCGATCCGAAGATCTTACGAAAAAAGCGGTTAAAGTATTTTACACGTCAGCTGCGGTCGTTAGAGGGCGGCACTCGTAAATAGAGAGTGAGATGTTGACGAGCCGGTCGCACCAGGAATTGAAAGTAGTACAGTTAAAAAAAAATCTTAACCTATGAATTCTTGCAATCTTATGTTACTTAAGCACAGGAGTGCATTACAAAAATGTACCTCACTGTAGAGACCCAAATTCAACGTGATTGTCACGTTAAAAAGATATTATTATGAACTTTTTTATAAGTAAGTAACTACTTTGAATCTGGGTTTTCTTAAATCTTCCTAATTGGGAACCGATACAGGCTTCATAGCATCAGTCAACTAAAAGACCATTTCAACGAGAAATGTTTTTTCAAATCCTCATAATGATTTATCCCATTATTTATGGCTTTAAGCGTGACAAATTTGAGGGCAACATTTAGTCAGTGGATTTAATTAAAACTCAAAATCGTTTATTAATCATCGTCCACCACAGATGAGCGGGCACCGCGCGTCACTGCGTGCGCTAATAAAATTGATCGTACTAACACGAATCACAAAACACTGAAAAGCCCGCCTAGCGTTTGATTATTTATGCAATGAAGTCAATAATAAATGTACACGGGAAAATGGTATCTACATATAAAAAGGATGAATACGCAAATTTTAGAAAATGGTCGTCGCGAAAACTTGTCTAATAAAGGATTATTGCCGTCGCATTCTCCAATTAGCCCCTTCAATGATTCAAACCGAGGAGGCTTAATTGAAGCTTTAGCTTTTGCAAATGTTATATAATCAAAACGTCCTCTTGAATGTAGCACAGGACTACTTTACTTTAAGAATTTGAGAAGATAATCACTTCATTATTTAGAAATATACTTAGGTAGGTACTAATATTTACCTAATATTAGTCGTGAAATAATTATTTTCTTTTTCTTTTGTTTGTATATTTTAAAATTATGTAACTTTATTCCGCATAGCACTGCAAATCTGTACTAGTTAACACATGAGGATAGTTATAATTCGGTTTTACTATAATTCAGAATCTCAAAAACTTTTCAGTTGTAGACCAAATGGATTTGAGAAGTAATATCATCATCATCATCAGCTGGAAGACGTCCACTGCTGAACTTAGGCCTCCCCCTTAGAACGCCACAATGAAAGACAATTGACTATTTGCATCCATCGGTTGCCTGCGACCCGCACAATGTCGTCTGTCCACCTATAGTAGGAGGCCTGCCAACACTTCGTCTTCCGGTCTGCGTCTTCCGGTTCGTGGTCACCACTCGTGAACCTTCCTTCCCCAACGGTTATCGGTTCTTCGAGCAGTGTGGCCTGCCCATTGCCACTTCAACTTGCAGATTCTGAGAGCTATGTCCGTGATCTTGGTTCTTCGGTGAATCTCCATATTTCGGATTCTGTCGCGCAAAGAAACTCCGAGCATAGCTCTCTCCATGGCTCGCTGTGTGACTTCTCTAAAAGGCCAGCCGTTAGAGACCACGTCTCAGTACCATATGTCATTACTGGCAACACACACTAGTTAAAAACCTTCGTCTTCAGGCACTGAAGTAATATCAATAGTAACTTATTGTATCTGAGTATCCAGTATACTAATCATAGTACCAGCAATGAACAGATTTGGTATGAAAGTTACCGCGGTTTCTCTACAAATGGTAAAAAGAACTAAGTATGTCGTGCCATCATCAGGGTGTATTCTCCGCGGTTAATATCACGATAACATCTGTAAAACAGACAGATTGACTTAATGGTGTTTGCAAAGTTTCGCCAGAGAAAATTTTAGTTCGCTGCGAGACCGACTAATGCCGGGGAAGGGGGCGCGGGCTCGGCCAATTAGCAGCAGCTGCCATACCTCGCGAATATATCGGGTACACGAAACTAGAAATCGTGAACTGTGTATGAAACCTCTATTTTAATTAAAAATCATGATATCCTTAAAAAATAGTATAGTAATTCTTGTTGCGACAAATTGATCGTGGCATACGACAAAACGCTACATTTGGGCCTAAAGGGCACAGTATGCGAATTATTTCAGCGACGATATTAAAAATACTCGTAGCCGTTGAATAAAATTGAAAGAACTCTATGATAATTACCTACAAAGGTTTTAGCGTTGTGCAGACAAACACATACAGACAGACACGTACATAGTTACTGATAGAGGGACATAGAATAGCCTATATATATATAAGGTAGAGGACCATATCAAAAGAACTGAACGGAAAATGTTAAGACCATGAAGTTATAGGGGTTTAAACAGCAGGGAAAGCGCTGAAAGCCGCCTCCAATCTGAATCGACATCACAAGAGCGACGGGCTGCGACCGCACCTGTCAGAATATTAGATCGGCGACATCAATCCAGCGGGTCGCAGCGCCGAAGCGCGGCGGCCGGCGCGGTGCGACCGGGCGCGCCAGCCTGCGACCGCAGCACAAAGCAGCCAATCAAAAACCCTTCTAAAGTCGCGGTTTACCAACGCTTTCATCTCAATGTCCGGCCCGTGACTGATGTCCGGTTTGTGAGAGGCAAACGTGTGAGCGCAAAAGCTTGCGAATAACCTTTGCAGTTAGTGACGCGATATGTAAAATAGATACCTACGGAGGTTCAGTGCTTCGATATATGAAGTGTGATTTATTACGGTGACAATTGTTTTAATTTAGTAACTGGACAAACCAAGGAATTGGATATCAAATGTTTGTTGTATTGTTTTATTCTTGGACTCTTTGGCTGTCAGGCTACAACTTTTGTAGTCTTGTCTATTGCAAATCTTTTATATTAGCTTGGCACCAGAAATTATAATATTGCTGCGGTACAGCCCTTAAAGGTACAGATAGCTTAACGGTTTTTTGGCACACACAACCACACAAGGGAACTACCACTTAGGTCGCTACTTTGTGGCAGGATTTGTACCAAAAAATATCTTGTGACAATAAAATTACAGAAATAATAAAAGGGTAATCCTATCACAAATCTATAGCAAATAACAAATCGCATAAAAAATATGTAGATACCGGCAATGTTGTTATGGTTAAAAGGAAATTTTTTGCAAACGGTCTTATAAAACGCGTAACGCGCAATAAGGCTTCTTTGTTATTTTGTGGGGGTCGAAACTTATTCATCCCTTAAATCCGATCATGTAGGAACCAAATCCCGCCCGGTCACCGCTGATTGCATTGTCATGTCTAGTGGACGGTGCTCTCTCGGCAGATATTCGATTCTATTGTTTTATGCATAGAGAATGTTATCCAATGAACGGAAGTCAAAGTTGCCGGAACCCACGGCGTATCGGTTGGTAAAACAAGCGAGCCAACGTGATTGGAATGTTTTATTCGGCCCTTGGAACATATGAGACCGATATGATGTATGTTTTTCCTTTTGATGTGAAATTTATCGCTGTATAATTTCGAAGGCGATGTAATTAAAATAAATGTCTGTAGACTTACACACGTGACATCCAACTTAGGCACCATCGTAGCGTTAGTATGACTGTTATAATGTTTCTTTTGAATGTGAATTCGTGAAATTCACAGAACTTATACTGAAAAGTCAAGTACTTATTATATATCTATCTACAAATGTATATTTAATTGATTTTCTTTCAAAGATTTTCGATAGTTTTAAACTAGGTGTTTATAATATTAATGTGATTACATAAATAAATACATAAATAAACGTATAAAATGATCAAGATAAAATAATAGATAAGTAATTAGCAACTAATCCAAATTTACAGTTAATTTTAGACGAAATACCTTGGAAATGAGGGCTAAATAGAGAGATATAGAGAGCAGTAGAAATTAATATTAATTTTTATGTCATAAAGACACAGTCGTCAAAGCGTATATATTTAAGATACGTGGTCTCCCCATGGAGGGACAGTCATATTTAACGTGTAGGTATAGATATTTCATCCATCAGTCTTCCTTGGATCACCATCACGTACTTGGCAAGACGCTACACAAAACTTGTGCAATAATGGCGAAGAGCACCGCGGCTAAGCTGTGCCACCTGTTCACAAAAACAAATAAATAACATTATCTATCCGCATCAGCGACTTGTTATGACACTATACTATATTTATAGTAGACTTCTGATTACTGTGATATATTTTATTACCAGGTGTTTGGTATGCAGTTTTTAATCACAAAAATGTGCGTTCCAGACCCCTTATAGAGTGTGCTCTGTAAATTGCATAGAGCTTTTACCTTCTTTTATTAAATTGTAATTTTTAATATTATCAATGAAATTACAACTGACAAATTCAACCTTACGAGAACCGTCGGAGAATAGCTATTAATTACCAAATTGGAAAAAATAGCTTTCTGTGGTAAACTGTACTCCGATTTGACAGCGGCTTCGAATATTTTTTACTATATTTAATCTATACTTATAATAAAACTGTAACAGGTCCAATTCTGTACATTGAAGATATTTTGAAAATTATATTTGGAGGGCATTCTATAACCGATACTGAGGCCGAAAATGTAATTTTTTAAATTTTTGTCTGTCTGTCTGTCTGTGTGTCTGTCTGTCTGTCTGTCTGTATCACGGCTGAGCATCACGCCGAAACTACTGAATGGATTCAAATGAAACTTGGCATGATTTGAGCTCTTACTACGAGGTAGGACATAAGATACTTTTTATCCCGTAATCTAGCACGGTTCTTTTGGGAGAGGGGATTAAAGTCAAAATGGGTACTTGGTTATACGCTTGGTCCGACTTTTTCAATTTTTCTTTATAATATAGGAAATATTAGTAAGGGAACACTCATAGAGAGTTGTTATCAAGGTTTTGTAATCGATCGGGTTAAGCAACGTTAGGTAAAGTCATTCAATAGATGGGTGACCGTTTAACGCCATTTGAACTAAACGGGTCCGTGCTTTGGAGAGCAAGTAAAAAGTGGGTCCCAATTTTTAACCGACTATAAAAAAGGAGGTTATGTATTCGATGCGAATGTCTGTTATTAAAAGTTTAGTTAACGTAAAAATAGCGCAGGCGGAGCTGCGTGGGTCAGCTAGTAAATAATATATTTGTGTTTACCAAAACAAAAGATTAAAAAAATAATTATATATATATATACATTGGAACTATAGTCGAGGCGAATTATATAAATAAGCTCCGAATACGGGTCCAAGGTGCGATAAACACCATGGAACCAGAGTTTTAAGTCTGTCCGACGTGTTAACCCCATTATCAGGACCGGGATTAATACGCGCTAAGCCGCCCCGACACCAGCCGATTTATGATCGCACGTACGCAATTTACCGATTCTGATCACTTACTGGCCTTTGGGCTCCTGTGGTTTGGTTAAAAATTCCTAAGTGCACTTTGTTACTATTAAATCAGAATGTTTGAAGTGCTTTTTATTGAATTGAAGTTAAAATAAGTAAGGCGCATCCTAAAAGCACATTAAACGGCAGTTTAGTTTTCTATTACTTGAAATAAAGTATTTATTATTATTATTGAATGTTAGGTTTTTGTATATTATGATCAAAACAAAAGCCTTCTGTAAGATAAATTTCAAAGCCGTAGTTGAGTGCGGCGTACAGCACCGTACCCATGCGTGCTACGCCGCGCTACGTTAATCCCTCGATATGCAAAGCCGTGTATTTCACGCGTCTTTATTACATTAATTTAAATGTTTGCCTGGCGGATTGCCGATCCTCACCCTCTGTGGGCCCGGGCGCAGGCCCGGGGACATCACGACGCGGTTACTGCGCTCATCACAATCGCTTGTAATAAATACTTACCACGCCCGTACACGCTATTCAACTTATACAGTCTAATTATTACATGATTGACCAGTCAGATTTTTAATAAGTAGTCACTGACAAATGTTTATAAAATGAAATAGGTAAGTACCCTAGTTACATGAATATAAGATCAGTATGCATTTTTTTTTCAATTTGTTTCATTTTTCATAACATCATTGAGTTCTAATTTTGATAAAATATGTCACAAATTGTCTAAAAAAGATAATTTTTTTAAGTAACCAAAAAACTAAGAATTCCTTTGCACTCGCAAATGCTTTTTTTTTTCTTTACTCAGATTTGCTATACAGTCAGTTACCGCCACAAGGATTAGACCTGTCAACACACCTGCAGACTGCAAACGGCACAACAAACGGCAGTAATTAGTCAGGCTAAACCATCGAGGTGCGAACGAAAATATTTACTAGTGTCGGAAGCTAAGTTATTGCTGCATAATCGGATAAACGAAGATCGCATGCTCCAAAATTGTGTTATCGTCGCTGTAAAGCGTTCGCTAGTCGCCGCTTTACGAGGGCAGGCGCCGGGGGCATGCAAACATAAAAATTCTCTATCGGGACTAATAGGAGCGAAACAAATAAAAGGATACGTAAATAGAAGCGTCAGATAAATTCCAGTGGGGCTCGAGTGCGCGTAAATCCACGCGATTTGTATCTGTGACAGGGGGTGCGGGCACACCCCGCGCCGCCCGCACCACCTTGCATTCATACAATTAATATAGCAAAACGTTTTTACTGCCTACAATTATGTGTATTCATTAGACATTCCAAATGAAAAGATTTGATATTGCTCTACTTGATAAATAATATAGAAAAACTATTTGGTGCAATCACAATTACACGCGTTATTTATTTTTCTTAATTAATGATGCTTTAAAAATGCAAAAATCTTTGGACAAAAAGATAAATGTTGAATCTAAAAAAAACTAGGACTCCAAGAGACGTGGGAATGCAAAGCGGCCCTGTGCGCGGCTCACGTATATGCAAATGATATTAAATTAGAAACGCTTAATAACAACTGCGCCACCGCCGCTCCTGTAAAGAGATGCAATTACACCAATCAAATTGAAATTTTAGACCACTAATTGCCGCCAACATGTTTTACGGTTGAGCTTTAATCCCGCACAGTTGGAATGACGTTTGCATGAATAAGCACAGAAATGTGATCGCTCACCCCTTTCATATTTAGAACGTTATACTTAATATCGATGGTGAAAGTTATTGCGCTGTTAACATTATATTTTGTGTAAACAATAACTACTAAGTACATGGTACGGTGAAAACTCTCGCTTCTAGTGAAGTTTGAACTGATAATCTATCACTGGCCTGAATTTCCATTTGAGACTACTGGTTCTCGAGTTCTAGGACCTGGGTACCATATATAATTATTAATATATAATGTCGTATGTACTGTCATCGGACCACGAAATATTCGCGTAAAACTACCAAAGTAATACGTACAGCTCGCTGAATTTGACAGGAGGGTTAAGGAAACACAAATTAATACAAATTATATAATAATATTCTGGGACTATCTGGGTCATCTGATCCCAAACTAGGTAGAGCAACTATAGCAACCAGATATTTGATACAAGCACATATCACCCGAGTAGCAGTCAGATTATGTTACCATTACTTAAACAACGGTCCTGTTGATTAAAAAAAGAGCTGAATCGATTTTATAATCGTGATCAGATTACATCTGGGATTTAAACTTAGCCTAAATCAACGCTTAATCATATAACCGCTATTGTTTGATTACAAAAAATGCTATGCCAGATACCAGGGCTTAAGTCGTTGAGAACACAAAATAGAGAAGCATCAATACTGCGGGACGCTAAGCCTGGCTCGAGACACACCTGCGACCGCATCACGATCACTAAGCCCACAACTTAGCACCCCACACACACACAACCGCACATAGTCAGCCGCGCACACACAAACACACACAAACATCACTGTGTGTGCATTATCACGTGTAATTGTAAGGTATCCGTATACACAACTGCAAATGTGCGCAGCGTACACCACAGCGGAGTGACGTATAAAGTCAGTGATGGAACAAAGTGCAAATCTTTTAATATAGCAGTCACATGCGGATAATATCATTATAACAAACAAACGTAATGCACAACAAACAATAATTTATTTATTTATAATTAATGTAGTTAGCTAGCTAGATTCAGAAGATAATATTACAAGAGTGTTTACGTAAACACAGATGCACGTTTTCTTCACTCACGCAATCCGATGCGAAGAGATCAATTCATTCACATGCCCATACAACGTATAGATGATATTTGCTTTTAGGATATTTCTTTCCCAATCAGTCAGGAACAACTACGCAAAGTTGTTGCTCACCTGCACCGTGGAATTTGAAGCCACGAGCTCCGGATTGTAAGGCGAGCACTTTGAGCTGCGTCACGGGGAGCAGCGGCGAAACGTTAAGGTAGTTAGCGGTAGGGGATTTGTTAGCAAGGTTGTCCTGGTGACGCTTTTCAACACCCTACGCAAAAATAGGAAGCTTGCATCCCATCTCAACAGCAACTTAGCACCCAAAGAAATGGACGCATTTGAAAGAAAAAGAAATATGATAATCCATAAAACAGTGGAAAAAAAGTGCGGACAGAGCTGCGTGGTTCAAGTAGTCTTCTTCTAATATATAAAAATCTCGTGGCACGATGTTTGTGGTCTCACTTATCCTAAACGGCTCAACCGACTTTAATGATTTTTTTATGAATAGATCGTAAAGTTACGTGATATTAGAGCATTGCTAGTGTTAAAAACGCGCTGGCGGAGCTGCGCGGGTCAGCTAGATATAAATAAAAAACAAATAAAAAATTTAAAACATTTAATTGCTTACAAAAACTTTATCCTGATGTCACCTAGCCTCTTAAACTAATAGGTTGTACCCTGTACTATATGTAGAGACTAGTAATTTAACAATAACAATTTATTTGTACACTGTGTTATGTGAGTGTTCATGTGTGTACTTGTTTGTACGTAGGATGTTTCTTTTTAATTTGTGCCCTTGCCTCAGAGTTGTATTACTTTTTTGCAATATAAGTTTGTTCGAGTATCTAATAATATGCCTAGTAGTGTAAGTTGCCCGAAGTTTAGAAGCACAAGTCTTCAAAAAAAAAAACTCGATGACAAAATCTAACTTCCATTAAAACAGTATAATTGCTTTCGTAAACAACCAACGTCAACTCTTACAATTTGCGGTGTAACACAAAGCAATTTAAAAGCTAAAGGAGCATCGTACCGTCGAGTTTTTCTCAAGGAGTCTCATTGCAAACTACGTAAAAATGATTTAATTCCCCCTTGATAGCGTTACGGGCTTTATTGAGAAAGCCGGCCCGGGCCCGCCCGGCTAATAAACGCTTATCAACGCCCTCATTATCACACCCTTAACATCGCTTTAATGTCTTGCTCTTGAACAAAACATATTTAATCACATTTTTCCCCGGCAGCGGCGGCGAACTTTTAAATTTCATAAATTCACAGCGACGGAAAGTCGGCGCTCTGGAACGGGCGCGATTTTTAAGTGAGCGCGCATGATTATAAAGGTTTTTATCAACTTTAAACACTGTTAAAATTGGATTTTCTTATATATAATAATTACCTGTCAGCCGCGGCTAATCTTTCACAAGATCGACCAAAGCAGGCGATATTAGGTAGGTACTCGTATATAGTAGATACAAAACATGCTTGCGCACACATAGATAGATATAGGTACTCTCCTTTCCTTTACTTTTACAATTCAATGGAAGTCGGACACCACCGGGAAGAGGTTATGCACAGGGCCCACTTTTTACATTCCTTTATAATGCATGAGCATGATACTAACTAACGATTATACCGCGATTCGTCACTACCAAATTCCAAAAGTTCGCGTACCGTACATACATTTCTAAGTTATAGTACTTACCTATTTCTAGAAAGAAGTAAGGAAACTACCCTGCCCGCACCGAGACGCTATCGGCTGTCAACCTGATCTTTTAAGCTCGATTTTACTGCTAGTTCGCGACACTAAATTATAATATAACAGGTCGTAAATTTCTGAAACTATCCTCGTGCGACACCCGACTTAGGGATATTTCCTTAATAACCGAGAAAACAACGGCTTTTTGGCTTGGCGATTTCGTGGTTTGATATACGACATGATTCCACATTCGCAAAGAAAGGTTAAGAAGCTACACAGGACACTCGTAGGCATAATCATTTTAATTATTACCTTACAGACTTTACTTATGTACGGTTTTATGCATATATTTTGTATGATATATTATGAATTTATATTTGGTTTATAAAAGTATTTACAGTTTATTTACAAACCTGTACACTTAAACTAGGTAGAAAACTTCCTCAAAGTCACCGCACTGGGAGAGAAGGGTACCTAAAAGACTGGCGGCATTACCCCTTTTTATGGCCACGCTTATACGTTAGCAGAAAAAGCTACCAGCCCGGCGGTCTCCTGAAACTCCGATAAGTTTGGATAAAATTTCTTTCACCAAACCGTGCGTCTCATGAGACCATGGCCCCATGGTCTCCACCGCAAAGGGCGCAAATATATAGCTCGAACCTAGAGCTGCATATTGCTAGTTTAAGTGTACATGTTTGTAAATATTTATCTCCATATATTAGTTATGTTTATAAAAAAGTTCATAAACATTGCTGCTCAAGCTCAGGTGCATCCGTTTGTCTAGCCCAGGATTTGTCAAGTATTCTTCTAAATGCATCCTCCCTTCTCCCCCATATTTCAACACAAAATTATGAGCCTGTATGCAAACAGTATCGCTGGCAAAAAAGGGCGTTGACGACTAAGTATCTGTTCGTTCGTTACCATAATATTTAAAGCAACGGCAAAAGAACCGAATTGAATATTAAATGAAATAATTTATGCCATATTTATCACTTTGCAAATGAACAGTCTCACCTTAATTAAAACGTTCAAAACGTTTTTTTCTTTACGTTGTTTGTTTTAAAAATTTCCTTTCTTTTAACACACTTTTAGTAAAACCTGCATTATGCAAAGCTTCAATTTGTTCAATAGAAAAAAAAAATATAAGGCCACGTAGGATAACCAATTAAGCGTCTTGCTAATCAAAACAACATAATCAATTAATCAATTTTAATATGAAAAAAGCAGGTACATACTGCATATCCAAACCAGTTATGCATGTTGATATTTTACCTTTTAATTTCATAGTGTGGTATCTAAATCCACATGAAAAGGGTGCAACATCTTGGTTGCGGTAAGGCTGAGTGCACATTAAGGGGACGGCGCCGGCCGTAAATCAAGCGGGATCACGGCGCGGCTATCAGCGCCACGCGCCACGGTACCGGCCGGCTGACAGTCAGGTGACAACCTCAAGCCCCGCCTAATTGAGTTTACATACTCCACCCGTATCAGAAACTATGCGATGTAATTCAACGTTCGATCTCGTACTGCGTGTGAGTGTGACACTTGCTATTTATAGCGCCGCAATCAAGGTTAAACACGTTTGTACTGCGACGAAAATAAAATCTAAAACAAAGCTGATCCATACAATAGAATCGCCTTGACATTACGCCCACAAAAGCCGCTAGATAAGTAAAAAGAGATTCAAAAATTAAATAAAACATCGGGCAGGTAAAGGTGGCAACGAGGTGGAGGTGGGGGCGGTTAGTGAGGGATCTTCGTTAAGGTTTAATTAAATCGTCCTCGGCGGCCTCTCGCGCTTTAATTCCACCGTTATTAACGCTGTTAAAAAGAGAGTAGCTCGAATAAAACATACCACGGAGTCGCATTGTTGAGAAAACAAAATAATATTTCAAGTCGTCTCCTTAAGAACTTTCATCGGCGATGGCTTAGGGAAGAAAAAAAAATACAAAATGATGACTGACGAGACATTTAGCAGAAGGTGTCAAAGAAAACGATAAGCTCGCAATTGGTGCAGTCGGGTAAATACAATAAATCTTGGTTCTTCAGATGCGCGTTAACTCTATGGTCGCACTATCAGACTTCTTACATAGCACTGATGATGCTAGACCTCACTCGCAAAATTATATGTTTTGTTTATGTACCAGAGGAATTTCGTTAATTCATAGATAAATATGGTTAATTAAATAGCTCTCTGCGTTATTTAATAGGTAACATTTCCTTCTTTTATTGATGTTTGAAATGTATTGGACCCAAAATCAAACAGTAGGTATCAATTTCGAAGCGACAGCGCGGTATTATCAAATTAATTTATAATTACAAAAACGAACACACCACACTAATAAGTGAAAGTAAACGTTAGGTATAGTTTTAGCTTCACTGTCGTCTCTATATATTTTCCCGGCAACAACGGACGAGTGGTCGCGGGGTTTCCGCAGAGGAACACGCGCGATAAGACGCTGCTCACCACCATAGCTCCGCTGCCTCAAACCACCCCTTCTGTCCGCCCCCGGCCCAAGTCTAACAAAACTGTTTGGATTTTAATATCGCTTTTAAGTGTTGTTGCTAAAGACGTCTCGGCTAAGTACTAATTTGTACCAACTTGAAACGATTGAGTTGTGCCTACAGCTAGATTATCACGCATTTATTTATTCTAACAATTATTGTCGTTTTACGTTTTGTGAATTTGTTTTTATAAATAGAAAAGCTCCTCTACATAAATATGTACATGTATAATATAGCCTATAGATATTATGGTAACGCGGCGTGATTGGTAAATGTAATTAAACATTAAAATTTCATAATGATTTCTGATACTTACGCGAATATTACACATTGAAATGAAACTAATTTTACGGATTATATCGCGGTTTATTTTTGATTTTAATTTCCCGACGTTTCGAATACTTTACAGCATTCATGGTCACGGGCGGACTGAGGTGGTAGCTGTCCATATGTCATAGTTGTCTTAGGGTACCCTCAGGTCTTCTAATTATTATTGTTAGTCCGATCTACGCAGAAAGAGCTTACAGTATCTTGAGGTCTTGCAGTGGAATGCTTTGCTTTTTGATTCGTGAGGCTATTGAAATTAAAAAGCATCCAAATTTCAATAGAGAAGATGGCTGGGTGCTACCACCAGCTTGGGATCCCGTGATAAACATAGTCAAATTCAAAGACAAGCATTCCACTGCAAGACCTCAAGATACTGTAAGCTCTTTCTGCGTAGATCGGACTAACAATAATAATTAGAAGACCTGAGGGTACCCTAAGACAACTATGACATATGGACAGCTACCACCTCAGTCCGCCCGTGACCATGAATGCTGTAAAGTATTCGAAACGTCGGGAAATTAAAATCAAAAATAAACCGCGATATAATCCGTAAAATTAGTTTCATTTCAATTAAAATTTCATTTGCGACATACGCTAAGAGATCGAGATATTGATTGTTGCATGCAGGAACTCAAAAAGATTTTCATTTTAATTAGGGAATATTGTAATGACTATACAAGGATGTTTAAGATGCCCTTTTGGATAAGGTACTTATCAAATACTAGCTGACCCGCATAGCTCGGCCCACACTCTTTTTACGTTTTTTTGATGTCCACATAGACTTACATATTTTATGCATGTTTATTAGTGCCTATTAGATACATACGCATCGAATACATAACTTACTTTATTGAAGTCTGTTAAAACCCGGGATCCACTTTTTATTTGTACGGTACGGTTGCCCCTAAATACGGAGACGCTTAGTTCAAATGACATTAATCGGTCACCCATCTCATAACCTAGCGACCTTTATGACTTATTCCCATACCTACCAAATATGTATAGACAACTAGCGACCCGCCCCGGCTTCGCACGGGTGTAATTGCGAAAGAAAAGAAGTGAATAATTTAAAGTTACTGCCTTTGATTATAGAATTTCTTCATAAATAATGTTTGTAGCTGACTTTTCGTAACGCAAAATGAAAAAAATTTTGTTTAGAAGTGACGCGTGAAAGGGCTACGTATAGCTGTCTGTCTATGGGCAAAGTACTCAACGCTTAGGTTTAAGCCTGCAACGTTGAATCTCTGGGCTTGTAATAAAATTTTAAATACAATTAACAAATCGTTAATTGTATTTATAATTTTATTAGAAACTGCAGACGTGTTCCGGTGCACAATTTGGGTGGATTAAGGACAGGAACAGGACACCATTTATTTAAAACCAATTTATGGAAGCAACACGGGCTTCCTTGTTCGGTTTCATCGTTAAGACGTAAACGGGGGTCAATCGAGGAATTCTTGCCTACTAAAACCCCCGCGGCTATCACGTCGGCACATTAGAGGGCGGACCTGGGCTATCTGTCGGGACCTGCACCAGCTGATACCACTCAGTCACGGTGCTCACGGTTACAGGGGTCACGGGGGAAGCCTTTAATGGGATTTACGGGTCCCTGTTGGTGGTCAACCGGGTATGTAGGATTCTTATACACTAAACCCCCAACGGCCGTGCAATCAGCACATAAGAACCCCTTCTTGGGCTATCCGGTGGGAACTGCACCATGATACCCTCAGTGGCTTGCCTGTGACCCCGCCACCGGGGGGCACAATAAAGCCACCCGGGAACCTGTTACCGTGCTCACGGGGGAAGCCTTCAATGGGTCCCCGGGACCCTGTTGGTGGTCAACCGGATTATGTAGGATTCTTATACACTAAACCCCCAACGGCCGTTAAATCAGTACATAAGAAGGAGACCTGGGCTATCCGGTGGGATCTGCACCAAGATCCCTCAGTGGCTTGCCTTTGAGCCCGCCACCGGGGGGCACAATAAAGCCACCCGGGATTCTATCATCGTGCTCAAAGATACGGGGATCGCGGGGGAAACCTCCAATAGGCCTCCAGGATCCTCCAGGCGATCCACTGCGGTATGTGTCCCCACGGCTGTCCACACAAAAGAGAGGGGCTGCACCGTGTACCCCTCAGTGCAAGGCAAGGGCCTTTGAAGCCGCTGCCGGGGGCGCATTATAGCCCCTCGGGAATCTGTCACAGTTAAGGGGTGGCGGGGGAAACATCCAATATGTCCCAGGGATCCCGTGGGGAAGTCAACCTGGGTATTTGGAATTCTTACCCACTAAAACTCCCGTGGCTGTCACATCGGCACATGAGAGGGAAACCTGGGTTCTCGGGTGGGATCTGCACCAGGTGTCCCTCAGTGCCTGGACTTTGAGTCCGCCGCCGGGGGGCAAGCATATTATATCCCAGATTTAGATTATATTATACGGAATGAATGATATATAGAATGAACTTCTATAATACTCGATTGTTAAGTACATATGTACCTCTTTAGGTTTAGTCAACGTAAGCTAATTAAATTTATTTACTTAGATAAAACTTCTAAATAAATTCAGTTAATATAAAAACCTTCAGTGAAAAATTAAAAAACAAAATGAATCAAAAATAAAAAGTTTAAAAGTAGGCACAATAAAATCCTAAAAAGATTTGAACCCGGACCCTGCTGCGCTTAGAAGACGCTTCCGTAACCTCCAGACCACGGCTACTCTCATTATATTATATACATGACCGCCGTAGGCTTAGTAATCCTTGCCGCGTTGACACATATTCGTAGCTAGGGGTTGCCCAGGCAGGCGGGGCGGTGGCCAGGGGCGCAACCTTTTGCAGACCCGCTGCCCATAGGCCACAGGAATACAAATACAGGCACACTTTTTATATTTTATCTTTATTATTAATACATATTTTTTTAAATAAATCAATAAATTATTCTAAACTCTTCCACATCTCTTTGAATTGTGACCTTGACAGAAGCGCTCACGACCTTATCAACTGCGCTGGTTGGACCAATTTTTCTACCATAAGATTAACTTCGTTGTATTTATATCAACGGGAAAAGATGTAGATCTCTTAATATTCAGTTTGTATTCCTCCTTCCCAATGAGAAAGAGGGGTCTTTCCAAATCTACGAGATAAGAAGAGGTACAATATCGGCTATTGAGTCATCTCTGAGTATGGTAGGTAGTGTTTTCTTACTTTATTTTAATCGGGAATTATATTTTGGTTTGACGTTTTGGCCGGGTTACACCATGGTTGTCCACACCAGCCGTTGTCACAAGTATAAACGTAGTGTTAAATCCTCTTTGGTCACAAGCAGACTGGTTCAGTTCAGCGAGCCGGCTCCGTGCGCAAGGTAGAAATATCTTCGTCTACCCCCGTTCTTTGACTTGTAACGATAAGTCCACTACTCACTACTCGCAGTATCTGTATATTTAAACACCGGTAAATAGCGAGGTTTGGTCATTATAATCAGATAATAACAAAAATATACTTCTTGATTTCAATCGTTACACAAACCACTCTTGAATAAAAGTGTCGATCGGTGGAAAGGAGTTGTGGGTGATGAATCCAATCCAGGGATTTTTATCCGACTGAAGTGTATGCTCGGCAATCGCTGACATACTAATTTGGCGGTTCTTTACAGCGGCTATATGCTGCGATAGTCTGCTTCGTTTGGCCTATACAACGTGTTACAAAATACCCCGTAAAAATAAATAAAAAAATATTATTATTTTCATTGATGTGCAAACCCTATTTCAGTAAAATTAAAAAGCAAACTACGCAGAATGTACCTACATTTCTACCAAATTCCCGGAACGACAAAAATTTTAGTAGACCTAACCTCACTAGGGTTGACAAAATTTGCATAGGAACGCAGCCGGCCCCAAGTCGGTTAATTTACAAACGCTAATTGAGTGTCGATAGTATCTCAGTTGGATGGTTTTACAAATTTGGGAGTCTACCTACTAATTTTATAAGACCAGTGGCGTGTCAGTGGCCTGTCACTAACCTGGGGTCATTAAAATTAGCAGCCTTGGGCTAATTTTAATAAAATGAGCCATTGCCATTACAGCGACACACTATTGAGACCTAATAACATAATGGTGCCTCAGTGGTGTGATACCACTCGTTATATGGTTGTTTTAGCAGAATACCAGTTACAAACGTAATGTAGTCTCGTTGGTGTATCGCTGGAATAGCAATTGTATCTCATTTTATTAAAACTAGTAGACTTAGGGTCATGTTTGTCTCAGTCTACGTACGCATATACGTCACGCAAGCAGTATGCTATGTCTCATACAGTTCCAGATATTACAACGTCACAGTACGTGCAGATGCACGTGTACGGTTATGTATACGCATTTAGTGTGCCGAAGCCTTAAAAGCATACAGTGTTTTCTTTTCAACTGTCACAAATAGCATATCACTAACAGGAGTGGTTCAGCATGCAGCCGCGGGGCGTCATCATATAGGTATAATAGAAGGGTGTGCAGTCGCGCGCCGGCAGACGACGTGACCGCAGACCCTGAAATTGAAACGCAACCTGTCCAACACACATCTAAATTTGGAACATAGTATTTTTATGCTATATATGTATAAAGTACTGTCCACACACTATGACTGTATATAGCTTTATGGTACCCGTATTAATGTTTTGTGGTATCCACAGGAGGTATCCGCAAGTGGATGTTTTAATTACCTACTTATTTATACATTTACTCTGTACCTATATAAGTACTTTAGGCATAGGTATATAAGTTAATTTGCTATTAATGGTTTTATTACTTGCAGGGGGTAGAAAAAAACTAAAGAACCTAATTAATAATTAAGGTAAGTTTGTTTGTCAAAGTTTTTAGATTGATGATTTCTAGATGATTACTTTCTGAAAGCATCCTATTTAGAATGTTATAAACATTTGCTACTAACCTCTTATTATTTCAGATTTTACCCTCCACAAACTTCGGACATTTTCTATAGATAGATAGGTAGAAAGAGGTTATCCGTGGGATGCCGGATTAGAATTGCATCTCCCATCTACTCTCGTTAGGTGTCGTAAGAAGCGACTAAGCGAGAACAGGAAGACGGTCAGTAGCGTCTTTCTTTTGGATTTACGAGTATCTTCCACCTATACTGCGATCCCCAAGCCGCCTGCCAAGCGTGGGGATTATGGCAACCCCTCCCTTTTAAGGGGGAGGCCATTGTACAGCAGTGGATGACAATCGGCTGCTTATGAGGTATAATAATAATAATATATTTATTTCAAGTAACATCGACTCAATAGCACAGATATTTATAAACATAAAAATATATACGAGATCAAATTTTACCAAGTCTTCAACACCAGGTAACGTCTGGCAAAGAGGATTTAAAACTACGTAATGAGGATTTAAATAGCTTCTAGTTGCGCAGCCGTTTACAATGTTTACTTACTCATCTTGTTAACTTTATTTTTTACATTTAGTCTCCGTCCGACCATTCCAAGACCATTACTTATTTTTCGGTTTAAAATAACAAATCATAGGTAAGTAGGTACTTTTTTTGCTGTCTCGGAGGAACCCTTCAAAAGGTACCCGCACTCTGAGGGGGCGGAGGCCAAGCTATGTGGGATTTTTACCCACCAAAACCTCCCCGGTGGCTCTGGGCTCTAAGTTCGGACCTTCGTCAAAGTCTCCAGCGGCAGACGCTCGCTAGAGCTGCGTGTTGGGGGCAGAAACGCACTCTCTCCCCGGCACCCTCGCGATGCTTGCGACTACGCAGGGCCTACACTGCGGTCGTTGCCCGCCTCGGAGATTGGGTACCTAAACAATATTATTTAATACTACTTACTTACCATATTTCAAGTCGATACCATTAGTAGGCCCGAGATGGATTGATGCACGAGCCTAGCGGGGGCGCCAATAGTTTGAGTGCCTAAAACTCATGTCGTAATATGCAAATTATGAACTCAAAACTAGTAGGTACTCTAATGACACACTTTATTCACATGCCTCATAAATACAATACATTTTAAGTAGATCTAGTAGGCCACGATGTCATCTAGTAGGTCACGATAAATTCGTCTTTGGTGGGACCAAAGATGTGGTGGGACGCAGTTGTACGCATAGGACTTATTTGAATGAATTGAGCGCATTAAGCGCATGAATGAAACGTAATTTGAAATACTATCAAGGGCGAGTGAAGTCATAGCCCCTAAGCATAGGTAATACTTGGGTAATAGGTGCACCATAGCAGTCTTATTAAAAAAAAAAGTGCGTGCGTGGAGTCCCTCCGCGCGGAAGAAGTGAAACTTCATTCTCACTCTGTCTCTTTCTATTCCACCTCCCCGCTCACTCACCCACTCACTCACCCACTCACCCGCTCCCCCACTCCCCCACTCCCCCACTCACCCACTCACCCACTCACCCACTCACCCACTAACCCACTCACCCACTAACCCACTCCCCCACTCCCCCACTCCCCCACTCACCCACTCCCCCACTCACCCACTCCCCCAGTCCCCTACTCCCCCACTCGCCGACTCACCCACTCACCCACGTCACATGAGCGCTTTCATAACCTTAACAAATTTAACGCCTATCGCCTATCGTTTAGCACCTATCATTTAACGCTCAACATCTAACGCATAACGTCTACTGCGTTAAATGATAATATTTTTGAAAGTCGCTTAAGAAGTTTCACTTCAAAAACAGTTTAACGTTAAACGTAGGTTTATTTAGACCCATGTTTAAGGAACAATTTCCTGAGTTTAAAGCAAGGTTTTTCGTTTAACTGCTTTTTGTAATAAGACGGGAAGAGCTAGGAGTTAGCTACGAGGCTACGAGTCGGCCGCCAATCAATTTCAAGAGAAGATCAGGAAAATCGTTATGTAAACCTCTGAGTAACGTGACGTAAACATAAGAAAGAACTAGAATGTAAACAAATCGTAAAAAGGGTTCTTGGGGTGTCGCTTTTACAATAATTAAGACGTTTATGGAACATTTTTACACTAATAATAATAATAATAAATCCGCAAGGCAGCTTGTGGCGTGCTGTTGGTGCGTAACGACACCACGGACCCGAGTGCTCCAGAGAGTCGGTCAGAGCCTCCACCTCGGCGTGTCTTCGTCGGCTGAGTGGAATCCCAAGGGGGCCCGCAGGACTCTCAGCTCTGGCTTGCCTTAATTGGCCGTCCAGAGAGGAGTTGTTAGAGCTATATGCTCCAGGGGTGGAAGTGTTAAAGGACATAACGCCGCGAGTAACTACGGAGAAAGCGCAGCACACCTCTCGACACCCCTGAGCCGCTCACACCGGTGATGCACTCTGTCGTCTCTAGCGGACGGCCATATGGAGAGCCCATCTAGTGAGTGGCATGTCACCGCTTGCCAAAATATAATTAGTATACTAATTATGGCAAGTGACCCCGGCCTTATGTGTTCACTTGTGTGTTCAGTGTTCAGGCAACCTAATGCTCACTTAAAAAATCTATAAATCTTTTCACATACTTACCATAGTCCCTACACCTGCTAAAGTCAACTGCTGTTTGTATCTTAGTTTCAGCAGTTGATTTTGGCAGGCGTGTTCCATTTCATTAATTTCTCCCAACAGGCCTCTACGTGTTGGATTCGTCCCCACACAAGCCGTTTAAAAGTCCGGGTGTAAAATCCCGTGTTATCATAAAAGATAATAATAATAATAATATCTTGGGACAATCCACACGCGGTCGTCTGATCCCAAACTAGGCAGAGCCTGTACTATGGAAACCAGACAACTGATACTAATACTTATATACATTTTTTTGTAATTACATACTTAAATCTATACTTATAATAAAACTGTAACAGGTCCAATTCTGTACATTGAAGATATTTTAAAAATTATTTTTGGAGGGCATTCTATAACCGATACTGAGGCCGAAAATGTATTTTTTTTAATTTTTGTCTGTCTGTCTGTCTGTCTGTCTGTCTGTCTGTCTGTCTGTCTGTCTGTATCACGGCTGAGCATCACGCCGAAACTACTGAATGGATTCAAATGAAACTTGGCATGATTTGAGATCTTACTACGAGGTAGGACATAGGATACTTTTTATCCCGTAATCTAGCACGGTTCTTTCGGGAGAGGGGATTAAAGTCAAAATGGGTACTTGGTTATACGCTTGGTCAGATTTTATCAATTTTTCTTTATAATATAATAAATATTAGTAAGGGAACACTCATAGAGAGTTGTTATCAAGGTTTTGTAATAGATCGGGTTAAGCAACGTTAGGTAAGGTCATTAAATAGATGGGTGACCGTTTAACGCCATTTGAACTAAACGGGTCCGTGCTTCGGAGAGCAAGTAAAAAGTAGGTCCCAGTTTTTAACCGACTATAAAAAAGGAGGTTATGTATTCGATGCTAATGTCTGTTATTAAAAGTTTAGTTAACGTAAAAATAGCGCAGGCGGAGCTGCGTGGGTCAGCTAGTAGATAAATAACTCCCAGACACTTGGTGGGAATCGAACCCACGACTCATCGGTTAGCGGACAGGGTGTCTAATCACTAGACCAACGGGCCCGTCGGAAATACTTTAAAAAAAAGCATAAAATAATGTTTTTTTTGCTCAACTTCACTTCTCATCAGAAAAATCGAAACACTTCCCTATAGTAGTCTCACTTTGAAAATTTTAGTCCAAATTTCGGCCCCCATTAACAAAAAGAAAAATTGTTTTTTTTTATTTGAGATGGTGTTGACTAAATATTGTTATGGTAAGTCAAGGCCGGAGACCGCTACGATAACTGGTTTTCCTAAGGTTGGTCTAACCACTTCCCCTACGGCGGGCAGAGCGTGGAAGAAGTCCCTCAAAAGTGATTTGATTTCTTAGTGAATTTACGCCCGACGCGCTGCTGGTCCATCTCCTCCGACTACGATTCGTGCTCCTGACCGTGGCGTGTTAGACATCGCCGCCAGAGCTACGTCTGAAGACCCTGCTGGACGCCTTCTTCTGCCACCGCCTCTGTGGTAAGCTAGACGCCGCTGCCTCCATCTCTACAGGCGCCTGGGCGCTATACTCTCCTCTTCACGTAACCACGCAGCCACTATTCCCTAGTTACGTATTATTGTGAATATATAATACCAGCCCTTGTTTATGTCCCACTGCTGAGCACGAGCCTCCCCTCAAGATGAGGGGGCTTAGGCCATAGTCCACCACGCTGGCCAAGTGCGTGTTGGCGGACTTCACACGACATTCGAGAGCTAGTTAGGCTTTCTCAGACATGCAGGTTTCCTCACGATGTTTTCCTTCACCAAAACTAGTAACAATCGCATAATGACGATTCGCCTATGATTCATTGAAGAAATCAGAGGTGCGAGCCGGGGTTCGAACCTGCACACCTTGTTTCCAAGGCAAGCGCTCGCCCACTGAGCTGTTACATGAGCCACTGATCTATTATGGTATCTTGGTTCACCAATATATTCATATTACCAGTGCCAATTGCCATGATTAATTTATCTTAATACACCAATGAAGTTCTTCGTACTCTCCTGCCTAAAGACTCTACATTTGTGTATAACTTAACTTGTGTGTTTTTTTTCCTAAGATTGGTCTAACCACTTCCCCAGGCCTCATTTACGGAGACACGAGGCGTCGCGCGTCGCGTGTGGCGTGGCGTCTCGCGGCGCGTCGGACGTTTTTATTGTTTACGTAGCGGCGGCGCGTGAAGCGGCACGTATCATCGCACGCGTAAACACAGACTTATAGCAATATATGATGCTGTTTATAGAGACGCGGGGCGGGAAGAGTGGCGGTGCCCGCCGCGGGCGCAGCGGCGTGCAACTCACTTTTTAACATACAATTCTCTTCTAAAAAAAAATCGATCATATCATACTACATACTACCTCCGTAAATGAGGTCTAAGGCCTCATTTACGGAGACGCGGGGCGTCGCGCGTCGCGTGTGGCGGCGCGGCCCGCACTAAATTCAAATGTGTCCGTTGTATGAGTGTGCTTACGGAGAAGCGATTTTACACGCGTTTGCTTGAAATGGAGCGTGTTTTACGGCGGCGCCCGCGGATGGCATCGCCGCCTCACGCGGCGTTAATCGCGGCGGCGCACGCAGCGGCGATTCTCGATGAAGCGATGCCTGTGGTGGAACCTTCTGCCAGTCTATTTGGTAATCATGCAACACAGATGTAGTCACCATCGCAATGGAGTATGATATGCTCGATTTTTTTTTAGAAGAAAATGGTATGTTAAAAAGTGAGTTGCACCGCCGTTGCACGCGGCGGGCACCGCCACTCTTCCCGCCCCGCGTATAAACAGCATCATATATTGCTATAAGTTTGTGTTTACGCGTGCGATGATACGCGCCGCTTCACGCGCCGCCGCTACGTAAACAATAAAAACGTCCGACGCGCCGCGAGACGCCACGCCACACGCGACGCGCGACGCCCCGCGTTTCCGTAAACGAGGCCTTAGGAACTAGTTAGCGTTGCGGTCGCCTTGCCTCTTAACATCATTATCACATACTTTTCTCTGTACCGTTTCGTTACAAGTGAGTTCTTTCTCAGTTCAATTTCATCTACGATATTGTTTTCACCCAATAAAGCAGTCCAACCGTGGCTAATGGATTCAGAACTCTTGATCCCCTATTGTAAAGTCGACGCCTCACAATATTGCTAATATTGATAAAGCATCAGCATTAACAATATAGACCACTAAGCCTCGATGAAATAATTAAACTGCAATCAGCTGTAAGTAACCAGAAAATCTATAATAGGTACTGGATTAATTACGTTGGTCGCAACCACCCACTCCGACCCGATGCAGCCAATAAATTGACCTGCCAGCTTCCACTATCAAAATATAAAAAGCAATCTATACTTATAATAAAACTGTAACGGGTCCAATTCTGTACATTGAAGATATTTTGAAAATTATATTTATTTCTATATACCGATACTGAGGCCGAAAATGTAATTTTTTTAATTTTTGTCTGTCTGTCTGTATCCCGGCTGCGGTTATCGGTTATCTATCCTTGTCTTGTCGCGCGGGAGAGTGTGACAAGGGTTGATGCCGGCGCATGTCGTGCTAGCATTTAAGACAAGAAGGGCCGTGAGAAAGTCTGTCTTGTCGCGTGGGACAAGACTACTTTTTGCGCATCGTGCTAAGGCTGCTGGTGTGAATTGAGCCTAAGAGATATAGATTAGACGACATTTAAATATACACATTTTTCTGATAATCCTTACAAAACATAAACTTGTAAGGTGTTTCGATTTTTTGATGAGAAGTGTATAAGACTATATTATATTGACAACAATATTGATAGATTTCATAATATGTTGACCGACATTTACTATTTATACCGGCCATGTTTCTTTCACTCGTATAAATAAATATGTTGTTGATGTAGCATGTTTTTTTTCATTGTTTTGTTAGATATTTAATTTGCTTTTCAATAAGTACCCTTTGTTTGAAGTTATAATTTTACTTACCGACTTCAAAACAGGAGGAGGTTCTCAATTCGTCTGTATATATTTTTTTCTATGTATGTTCGCGCGTAACTCTGGCAATTATAAACCGATTTGAAAAAATCTTTCTTTCATCCATTCTTTAATCCATTGATTGGGTCCCATAAAAAAACATTGCTTACGAATAAGTAGTTCCTGAAACAAGTATGGTGATTGCGCAGGAAACTTGCAGGAATGCCTATAGTCGCTTTTTATGGACAAAAATAGTCATAAGTAACTACGGAAAATATTTACCAATTTTAATTATTATTTTTTATTCGAAATAAGAAACCACTGTGATGAATCTGTATGAATTTCATCACAGCCGGATAAGAACTTCCTGGAGGACCATTAACGATGTGGAGGAATTTATCTGGTATAAACCATAAAACTGATGTTCTCCATTACATTACTCTGACAAATATGAACCGATTTCGATGATTCTTTTTTTTATTCGAGAGAGTAAACTAATATGATGATTCCACGCAAATTTCATTACGATCAGAAAAAAAAAATACCCATTTTTTTTTCTGAACTGACATGAATTTTATAAAATTATGTAGACGATAATGTGATCATAACCTAGATCATTTTACCGTCTTCGATGGTTCAATCTTTATGTATGAAAATATCACTAAAAAGTAAAAATTAAATCTTTTTTGCGGCGACCGCTAGTGATGCAAAGCGACGCAAGTATGCAGCTCTAGGTTCGAGCTATATATTTGCGCCCTTTGCGGTGGAGACCATGGGGCCTTGGTCTCATGAGACGCACGCTTTGATGAAAGAAATTTCATCCAAAGTTATCGAAGTCTCAGGAGACCGGGCCGGGCCGGGCCGGGCCGGGCTGGTAGCTTTTTCTGCCAACGTATAAGCTTGGCCATACAAAGGGGTAATGCCGCCAGTCTTTTAGGTACCCTTCCCTCCCAGTGCAGCGACAACTTCGAGGAAGTTTTTTACCTAGTATAAGTGTACATGTTTTTAAATAAACTGTAAATATTTTGTTTCAATAAATGTATTTATTATACAAAAAAAAAATACTTTTCAGTGTTATTGAAGTCGGTTAAATTTTTTTTTAGAAGATTTTTTTATGTTGAGTTCTTCGGAAGTGGAATATTTCGAAGCTCAGTTTGAGAACTATTGGTTTCTTTTATTTTATTTTTTGATATTCCGGATGGAGTTTGAGTGCGTTCCACTTGGCGCCCACAACGATCACGCTCACGACCGCAGTTTTTCCCGTTCCACTTGCTTGTGAGCGTTACCGTCGTAAACTCAAGTGCTACGATCACTCACTACGACCCACCTTTTTAGATGGGTCGTCGTGAGCGTAAGTCATGACGTCATGAGTGACGTTTTCACCGCGACCACAACGACTGCGGTTGCTATGTGGAACGCAGCTATAGTATGTCCTATCCACGAAGTAAATATAAATCCGTGGTCCTATTCTATCCGCTTTTTCTTTACTAATCTGTGGCATGATTTACAAACATCAAACGTTTGGCTCAAAGGTCTTGATACCAAGCCATAAAATACAAAAAAAAAACATCAAACTTCAAGGTGACAGAACCTGTCAAAATTGCATGTTGCTCGCGCTCGCTTGCTGCTGTGATATTGGTTGATGTAATAACTATGTAATAATTGGTAATAAGTCTACAGTAGACATAGCGGCATGCCCGTGCATGATGCAAAACATCATAGTATTCGTGCTTATTGCTGCACAACACGCGATCGGCCGTAATAAATGTGCGTCAACTAATGTAACCGTGCATAAACAACGCTTCGAAATAAGCCTGTGACGTGAAAGTTCGTGCGATGGTCTCTTGAATTTACTAGACGCAGTTTCTCGGACAATAAACTAGTTATTGACAGACAACAATGGCAGGGTCTACTCTGCCGGAGAGGGTGGCACAGATTTATTATACTTACGGCCTATTTTGTTCGTCTTATCCTATTACAGCGATTACTGTAGCGCTTTCGGTTGTGTTGTTGTGTTGGTGAGTGTTAACATTTATCATATGATTCACTGCTCCGGTATTTCACTACTGTATCTTACAAATTGTACATACTTTATAGTTATCCACTGCTGAATGTTCCCCTGCCGGGAAACATACCCACTGCCTTGACTCTACCACTGCACACCACAAGTTACAAACATGTGCCAACAGCCGATTGCAGTGGAAACAAATGCTCACAAGGTAAGCATACAGATTTAACCAAATATTGGCACATCAATGTGCTTTACACTAACAGGAAAATAACTGTCACTAAATGTGTATTCACACTTGTTACAGAAATACAATCACATTTGGATATCCTGTTCAATGAAACACAAAAACTGCCATATATTTGGGCAAAGGACAAACCGCTACTTTACATCCAGCAAATCATTATGAAAATAGGTAATTCTATATTATGTAAAGTACAAGTCAAAATTAACGAGTATGTTAACTACAGACTCAATGTTTTCCACTGAAGATTCAATAATATATGTTATATATTTTATGCTACGAAAAACATGTATGTTTTATTTTATTAATAACTTTAGCCTTTTGAAACTCGTAGTTAAAAATTAATATCTATATATACATTATCATTTTAGACTGAAAAAGATTTAAGAGCTATGAATTATTTATCAAGACAAAATATGATGTTTTTAGGTGTGTCACCATGGAACAGCAACCTTAAAATGTGGGATGCCTTCAGGGCTCCTTTACAAGAAGTATTTAGATTGCTGGAGAGTATCAGAAATCATGAGGATCCAGAAACGTAAGTTACCACATTGTGATAGGCAAGGTTGTTTATAGTTTTATTTTAGATATCAAATCTAAATGATGTGTGTTTGAGTATTGATCAATATTTACCGTATAAGCAACAGTCAACATATAATTAACTATCTATTCTAAATACCACATACTGTTAATATTTGTATTTAAAAGCAATATTTTTATTTCGATATATTGATATTGATGATTTATTCTATACATTTACGGACCATGTTTTTGTGTTAAAATATCTAACAAACTGTATTAACTGTGTATACATATTGATTTATTATTCATGTGCTTAAACTATTATTTTTGCTATGTATATATTATTATAAGCAATGGCGAATATAATAATTTAGTTCTATGTGTGAAAATGTTTGCATTGCATGGTGGATAAATAAATGCTATTTTTAGCTCAGTTGGATATCCAGTGATACTATACAATAATTATAATCCAATATTTTGCCATAGCTGTTGTTTTAATCCAATTTCATAGAAAATATCAACAGGCCCATTTGATTTGCATCAGTAGTAAGCGTATTAGTCAGTAGTTTGCAATTGCCATCTTGTTGAATTACATTTAGGTGACTCGTTTTCGCTGGATTTGCAGCATAACAATGCCAACTTTCAAATAGCCTTCATATGATCATATCAGTATGGTTTTAGATCTAGCATGAGCGAAGCAAGGTATTTGCTTAATGATTTGCTATAAACAGCTGCATTGCTGTGCTGGTTGTCAACCGTAACATAGTTCTTAAGTCTCTTGATCCCGATAATGTTACCAGCTATTAATGCCTTTTATTGCTGCTTCGCGGCAGAATATCTAACACTGCCATATAGGTAATATGACGATCTGGACGATCCCTTGCAAAACGCATCTACCACCTAGAAAAAAAATACAAGATCAAATTCGGAACAATAAATCTATGAATATGTCATATTCAACCCTAGCAATTGTGTTTGGCTGTCGACTGGTCAGACATCACTCCTGTGTACATACATTTATTTTTCCGAATTTGAAAACAGAGTATTATAAGTATTTCTATCAGTTGTCTGGTTAATGGCAAAAGAGCAGACTCCGCCTAGTTTGGGATCAGATGTGGATTGTCCCAGGGTGTTGTTATTTGCAGGAAGAGCACTCTACTGCAGCACTGCTACCAGATCGGCGGCATCAAACGGCGCGACAGCAAGGCGAGTGTGGAGCGCGTGCTGCCTGAGTATAGCTGCTTGCTGCTCTCGCCGGCCAACCTGTGGCAGCAGAACCTTCAGTCCTTCTCAGTAGACGCCAACATCGTCAACACTGTCTACAATTACCAGGTAATTTATATCCAGATTCTTTTTTTTTACAATGTAAGTCTCGATTTAAATTCAGACATATTGAGTCATCATTATAATAATACTGCCTTCAATCCACACACGGTCCCAAACTAGGCAGGGCCTGTACTATGGTAACCAGATAACTTATCCTATTACTTAAGAATATATCTGATCCTAATACTAATACATACTTAATAAGTAGATAAACAACTCCCAGACGCAAAATGGTAATCGAAGCCACGAACTCTTGACTAGCGGCCAGGGTGTCTAACCACTAGACCAATGAGCCCGACGCCGCGTCCGTTACGGTGATGGTATTATCTCATTTCTTACTGCCGCACTCACAAACCCCAATTAACTTTAATTCTAATTAACTCCCTTTTTAAAATCTATTTATTTGGACTGTCTGAGCCGTTTATGATTAATTTCGATTATTGAACACGAGATAATTGATATATCTACTCACTATCTGCGTATTAAGTATTGATGCGCTTCGGGTGTCGAAAAAATCCGGTTTCTAAAAATGGATTAATAATCATTACCTTTAATTGACGTTTGTAGGTTCGGCAGTTAGTGTAGATTTTGTATTGAAGTCGTCTTAAGTGATGGTATATTAATTTTCTAAAGAAATCTGAGTTTCAGTTAACCAATGGTGTATTGAAATAAAAGTATGACGTGTGTGCATGTGTGTTAAACACATCACATATAAATAAATAAAAAATACGCAAACTGTTATCATTATTAGCTTAAAATAATATAAAAGCGGTCAAGTGCGATTCGGACCCGCACGTAAATTTGTATCAATCAATTTAAATGAAACTAATTTTACGGATTATATTTTTGATTTTACGCAGTTTATTTTTGATTTTAATTACACGACGTTAAAATTAGTTTCATTTCAATGTGTAACATTTGCATATAAATAATAAAATCATTAAACATGACTAAAAAATTGTATTTGTCGTTATAGTGGCACTAGAAACAGAAACTCTGTGAAAATTTCAATTCTCTACCTATTAGGGTTTATAAAATACAGCCCGCTGACAGACAGACCAATGGATGAACAGGCAGCAGAGGTTTAGTAATAGGGTCCCATTGGTACCTTCCGGATGCGGAACCCTAAAAATAATAATAATATTCTGGGACAATTCCACACACGGTCATCTGATTCCAAACTTGGCAGAGCCTGTATTATGGAAATCAGATAACTGATACTAATACGTATATGCTTTTTTTTTTTGTAAATACATACTTAAATAGATAAATAACACCCAGACACTTGGCGGGAATCGAACCCACCACCTGTTGGGCAGCAGCCAGTGTGTGTAACCACTAGACCAACAGGCCCGTCAAAAATGGTCGAGTGCGTGCTTATATTTCACTATGTAGCCGAAACTACGAACTGCAGAGCAATTATGATTTTGGGCGATAGTAGCTCCATCGGTCCCATGTACCACTATGGTGGTTATGGTGGTTGCAGTTGTAAAAGATATGGGTGTTGAAAATGTATTTTTCGATAATACATATGTTATCTCTACAACATTCTGGATTAGTTTAGAAATTTCGAGAAAGATATTCTGGATTGTTCTATAAATTTCAAAAATAATCTGGAAACAATTAAAATATGTACCTACAATAATATGTTAAAATATTTTATGAATTGAAAATTGTTTAAATCACTCCAAAATATTCTAAAGGCACATTAACTAACGCAATAATTATGATACTGTTATTTAAGTATGGATAACGATTCTGAATAAATTACATTTATTATGTACAGAGATTATGTTGAAAAAGTCCTTGATTTGTCTATCCGCTATGTAAATAAGAGCAGTAATTATTTGTGTGTGTTCAGAGTGGATCTTTTCTACTATTCTGTGTAATAAAATACGACGAATTACATTAACTACTTACTAGTTTATTTGAAACTGATGACCCCGGCGTCTTATCAATATATTTATGTCCTTTTGGACCTGCTTTCGTCGCTATTACCTACATATATACATGTCCGTCGAGCCGTCAGAATTCCGCTAAAAGTATAATGGTTACTTGGGTCGTCTTGCATAAACTTGTTATTGTAAACAAATATTAGAATTTCACCTACGACGACAAGCATACGTCGATGGGAGTCGCGTGAGATATATTAGGAATAGTTGCCTTAATTAACCAAATAGCTATGATACATTATTTTTCTTTTGTCTTAAGTCAATCTTATCAAAAAGTAAGAATGAGAACCATTGTAATTATAATAATAATAAGCCCGCAGGGCAGCTAGTGGTGAGCTGTTGGTGCGTAACGATACCACGGACCCGAGTGCTCCAGAGAGCCGGTCAGGGACTCCACCTCGGCGTGTCTTCGTCGGCCGAGTGGAAACCGAAGGGGGCCCGCAGGACTCTCAGCTTTGACTTGCCTTAATTGGCCGTCCAGAGAGGAGTTGTTAGAGTTATATGCTCCAGGGGTGGAAGTTTTAAGGGGCATAACGCCGCGAATAACTACGGAGAAAGCGCAGCACACCTCTCGACATCCCTGAGCCACTCACACCGGTGTTGCACTCCGTCGTCTTCTGAAGACTATATGGAGAGCCCATCTAGTGGGTGGCAAGTGACCACTTGTCACATTATAATTAGTATACTAATAATTATAGCAAGTGACCCCGGCCTTTTGCAAACGCCCAGTGTTCAGTCCACCAAATGCTCACTCAAAAAATCTAGTAATCTTTTGACAAACTAACAATAGTCCCTACACCTGCCAGAGTCAACTGCTGTTTATATCAGTCTTATTTCCAGCAGTTGATCCTGGCTGGTATGTTTCATGTCGTTAATTCCTTCCAACAGGCATCTGCGTGTTGAATTCGTCCCCACGCAAGCTTTTTAAAAGTCCGGGTGTAAAAGCCCGAGAACATCAAATAAGCTGAAAAATAATAATAAATACACTTTATTGTACACCAAAACTTACATGTAAATTGAGCAATACGTTGATGATATCAATGTACAAAGGCGGCCTTATCAAAGCAATCTCTTCCAGGCAACCTACATTAAATCTAAATTTGTTTCTATAATAATGTAAATTTACACATACATACATATATTAACGCCTTTTTCCCGTAGGGGTAGGCAGAGCCCATGGGCCGCTTTTCGCCCTCGTGAGAAACGAGACGTAAAAAATTATATCTATAATAATGTAAATTTATATCTATAATAATCAAAATACTTATTTTTCACAAACTCACTTCGCCTTCAGTCTATTAGTCGTCTATTAGTCTCATACGCAGTTGAAAAATGAATCGCGGTAATAAATAACTATCACATCACATATTATGATAGACGTCTGCCTATTACTTCGTACCATACCACGACCGAGCTTTGTAAATAGGAGTCTGCATCATTTCTTTTCCATGCTGGTTACGTTCATAGCACGGCCCTGGTATAGGTAGCACACGGTAATGGCATAACACTGTTAAGGTAAAAAGTGTAACACTTATTGCTATTGCTGTATAAGAAAATATACATGGTGGCCCTTGATTTATTGTGTGTACTAGTATAAAATAAATGTCTTCAGAATCTGCAGAAAGCCAAGGCTTCGATAGCAGAAATCGCTTTCGGTATGCAACTGCGTGACACCGGTATTAAACGATACCCGTTGCGGGCTCGCCCACGCGTCCTGCAATACGCAATCACAATATTCTACGAGGTCCCAGAGCAAAGGTATGGTTTAATATTAATTAATAATAATACAATTCTGGCTGACAGCTACCACATTAGCTATTTTGGTACACTTCTTGTCTTGCGTAGACACATATTTATAATCGGGGAGAAATCAGGCGGGTGTCCCACTTTTTATGTGCTCATCCTTTCAGAAAATTATGTGATATATATATTAACAACTATTATATCGACTAACAAGTAAGGATGACTATATTTAAAGTAGGTACAGCCGCAGCGCTGTCCTTACATTCGAGCATCATAGTACATCTAGGCCGCAGCGCTGAAGCTGCGCTGCTGTCTCGCGTTTTTAGGGCTCCAACCTAAAGGGTAAAAAATAAACCCTTATGGTGAGACCTTGTCTGTCTGTCTGCCTGTCTATCACACCTATATATTTCAGGAACTACTGACGCTATCGATTTGAATCTTGGAATAGTTTTAGATCTTACTTATTTTACGGCAAAAAATCATTTTATTTTTCTTTTTTTTAATGGGGTCGATATTGTTTATGAAATTGCAGTGAGACTACTATATCGAGTGGGGTATATGAAAAGGCTTCATTTACAAATCTTAAAACAGAGTTTTATTTTGGTTTATGTCACGTAGTTTTAGGCTGATAATCAAAAATGTAAAAAAAAAATACCGTCCCGTCCCGTCCTCCCCCTTTCTCCGAAGTTTGTGGAGTGTAAAATCTGAAATAATTATGGGTAATACATGTATAACTATATTTTACAGGAAAAATAAAATGATCTTTCTGAATAGTACAGTTTTTTAATAATCCTAAAAAAACCTCAACAAACAAACTTTGTTTTGCGGTTTGGTTTTTTTGTTATCTGTGGTGTTATATGAACAATAAAATTACTTTAATACTAATATTGCAGCAGCTGCAATTTTGCTTTAAATTTGTAGTCGCCCTAAGGAACAATTAGGTAACTAAAGCTAATGCCCCGCGCAGGAGGCTTGTACTCTGTATACTGTATTGTAAGACAAGCCGTCCGCTGCGCTGCGGAGACTGCAAATATAACTGTTGTTCCAGGTTTATCGAGTCTTTAACCACGAAATTAAAAGAAATGTACCCGCTGTATCAAGAGACGCCGTACACGCACGTCAATGAATTCACTTTAGTGTACTACCCTGGGCAGTTTAATTACCGCGAGCTAATCCCTTTAACTATTACATTTGTTGGACTTTTCTTGTATGTTTACTTTTCTGTCAGAAAGATTGAGTTCATAAAATCTAAATTAGGGCTAGCGGCATCAGCAGTCGTCACGATTGCTGGTAGTCTCGCCATGTCGATGGGTATATGCTTTTACTTTGGATTTTCTCTAAGCCTTCAAGGCAAAGAAATCTATCCTTATTTAGTAATTATCGTAGGACTCGAAAATGTTTTAGTGCTCACCAAAAGTGTGACATCGACCGACTCTCGGCTAGACGTCAAGATACGACTCGCCCAAGGTCTCAGCAAGGAAGGCTGGTCCATTACCAAAAACCTACTCACGGAAATCACAATTTTCACGCTTAGCTTTTTCACTTTCGTACCATTTATTCAAGAATTCTCTATATTTATGATAGTCAGTTTGATGTCAGACTATTTCATACAGATGGCATTTTTCGCCACTATATTGGGCATTGACGTGCGTCGGATGGAATACTTTCAAGACCGTCACAACAATCTACATCTCAATGATTATTTTAATACTAACAACGCTTTGAATTGGCGGTTCAGCAAGAGCTACGTTGAGGAAAACAGCTTTTCTCCTCAGAGAATGACCAAATCGAAGTCTCATCCAAGACTGAATGGGCTAGCGCACAGCACTCCGACCGATGTCGTGGCAAATAGAAACTCTAGTCCTGGGCACCACGACCATCGAGTGCCAAAACGTATCCGTCTAGTGAACATGTGGGCTCGGACGCGCTTCTTTCAACGAGCGTTCATGCTTTGGATGCTCGTTTGGATATCGATGATAGTGTATAACTCTGGTGTGGTAGACTATTTCATCACTAACACTGACAAATCAGATTCTGAAATTAGAACAAAGAAATCTAACGAGAAGAACGAGCCCAAACAGTCGATGTATGTGTTTTACAATAATAGTGACAGAAATTTGGTAGTCTTTCCACCAATAATGGACATTGTTGACATCGAAAAAAACACCGTGGATGCAAATGATACTATTATGTTAAAACATTCACCGCACTCAAGGCCCTGGTCGAGGTGAGACTATTTTTAATATTTATGTTTGTTTCATCTGAATGTTTGCTTGTGCCCACGAGTTTCTTAAGAAATTTAAATGCTTAGCTAGAAATGGTGTTATTTATTTTCTGACTGTATCATACCTAATTTAATATTTTAAACAAACATATAATGGAACCACGGAGCCTAATCACATGCAGGACAGTTGCAATTGATGCTATAAAATTACCCAGTAGTTGAAGCTAAAGGGATACAGACATCGGCATCAAGTTGAGTAACGACTTCGGCAAGGTGGCATTTTATAAAATCCAAAGATTGACCTTAGAGTTATGGAGTTATGGATTTGTATAGCCACATTTCTAATATTTGACAGGTAATAGTAATAACTTAAAGCGTTTTTCGATCTCATAAATCGTTTAACGTTTGCTCATTTTTAACATCGCTGCTCCAATACATTCTCCGTTCCATTCTCTAACGACCACGTTTTTCCGGCAACGTAGCCGATGTAGGTATAGGGGGTCATCTCTAGGCCGAAAATGATAGTGAAGCATACACGGTGGTTGTTAGGTTGTCGTCGCATCACTGGTCGGCGATCCTGTCTCACTACAACGAGTCGGTCGCCGGCCGCTACGTGGCGGTGCTGCCGCCAGTGCTGTTGAGCCACCGCGTCAGTCCCGAGCTGGCGACCGGCGTGCGCAACCCTGACGAGAGGGACCCGCCGCCCTTGAGGTGGCAGGCGCTTGCGGCCGCGCTCGACCCGATTGATATTATGCCCGGTAAGTTATACTACACGTAGCCGAGCCACCTCAGCTTGAATGAGGTTAGTCCAAATTGCTGACAGCTCAATATATTTCTTCTTTCACGTTCCCTCGAATCTAAGAACCGCGACAATTTTAGCTATTTTTTGCCGACGTACCTATCATATGCGCTTTGGATCGCCTACGGCGCTCTTAATAGCATCAGACCATCTCACATGCCTTTCCTCTGACTCGGCTGTCCTACAATTAAGTAGTTGCTGCTTCAGATCATGTCGGGGAGGTCGCATAAACCGGTCGGGCCAAAAAAGCCGAGAGCCTTTCATATGTGTTTATTATACTTACTGATAAATATAATAAAGGTGACAGTGGAAAACAATTTTTTATGAAAATTATCCCAATGACCGCTCTATGTTTAATCTGATGGTATATATTGTGCATATAATGCATCCAAGGATGTTCCTAATTGTGGCAGATTTTGAGCCGATAGACGGCAAGAGTCAGCCCCTGCAGTGGGGCGCGGGCTCTGAGCTGCCCATTTATCCGACGACGCCCATGGAGATCCTGCTCCTGGCTATCTTGTGCACCATCAGCGTCGCCGTCATCGCCTATATGATGGTCGTGCTTTACAGGTACTATCATCATACTGGAGAAGTTCACAGTTTTAATGTTTTTGTGCTTACTAAACTAAAGATAACATAAAGTTAACATAGGCACGAATAATTTATATAATGAAAACCAGAAGTGAGGTCGCTCCATAATTATTTTGAATTGTTGATACTCTTCGTAAAAACAATTGACTTATGGCTAAAGGTGTGACGTTACTTCGCGATAATTGGTGCTTGAAATTACGTTAAAACTTACTGAACTTAAAAGTTTAATATTTTGTGAAAAGAAAATTATCAGAAGTCTTCCAGTAGTGCACTTTTCATAACTTTTATTAAATGAATGTCCTAATTTTTGCATTATAATGGGGAACTGAAATACCACATTAGTGTGTATTGATTGCCCCTATTGATTAATTACTTGTTTAAGATTAACTGCCGCACTCAGTCAATCAGTGTTAATCCTCAAATAGCATTTTTTATAATATGATTATTTCGGCTCGAATGCGTTTATGTTTATATTCTACAAGATAATCTATATCTGTACACAATAAGAGAATATAAAGTATAAATTAGCTTTGATTATCAATATAACGCGTTTCAAGAACTGGATTAGTGATAACACTAATTGATGTTTGCGAGTGCGGTAGTAGGTGAGTTGACTCGAAAAGCGGTCACAAAAATTAGTACAAAGTAACGCGTGGTCTCTAAAAAAGTCTGCGAATGTTTTACATGCCTATGTGTAGTATGTTTTATGTTACACGTAACTAACTAAATTTGACCCTATAAGGTTCGCAACTGGGTTTTTTGTTTTAGTGTACTTTTGGCCAAGATAGAGATGATAACTTTTAAATGCCAAAATATTCACGTAAAATTTATAATAGTCTTATTTCCGAACTAACTTCCATGTTAATCAAAGATGCCATGCGCTACCAAAGAAATCATACTTATCAGGAACTAATGACGACTGTCTGCAATTCATCAAATGATAAAGCCAATATATCAATACACTAGAATTATATTCCTTTTAGCGATTAATTGCGATTTTCTGTACAGTTATTCATATCACATTGATAACCGTATCTAAATGCGAGCACTTTCCAAGCATTTAAAATTGGAATGATATGATTCATGATATTGTGAATTAATTCTCACTTGAAATTTATATTATTACGTTAATGGCATTATGAACCAGTTGTTCTAACGTCTCTTCTATTTCTTATAGAAATTGATTTTCATTTCACCAGTGATAAAAGAGTATCAGTAAGATACACACTCTTAATAATTGTGTTATTATGAATGTAAAAGAAATCTCAAACAAACTTAATTTCTCTATCAATGAAAGTTATTCATACAAAATAAATGCGCTCATTGAATTGACGTCTTATTCAGCGTAGGTTCTGCAACGAATTGATAGCCCCGCCAGTGTAACGATCCTCTTAAGAGCACTGGCATCCTTATTGCCCACAAGAACACAATGTCATCAAGGACAAGGATATCCGCTAGGATATTCTGTAATTAACTTTACATTTTTGTTCCATTCACACCAATTTTATGTCCGCTTCCCTGTTGGGCTGCACCAATTTCATTTCCGCTACACTCTACTTCCCCTAAGTTAAGATTACCGATAACCTAAATTTTGCAACAAATCCTGAAATGCCATACGAAGCTGATGGCTGCTACTAACATGTTATAATGTTAAGGTGTGTTTGTTCCCGCCACTACGCCGAGTGGCGAGCGTCGTGGAACGATGACGAAGAATACAGGAAGATCTTAGCGAAGCAGCCCGCTGTACAGGTAAGAGTCAAGAAGGATTAGCTATCATATATTGTATACGAATCCATAGAAGGCAGTGCTAAACTTTGTCTGTGGGGGGCTAGGCTTCCCCGTCAACAATAACTGATACCTATGTCTCACTGAAAGGATTGAAGCGACCAAGGCCAGGCCGTAATGGAAGTCCCTTAACCGTCTCCGAACGCAGGTCGGCTGCTGCAAAAATAATCTCTACCGATAAGGTTTCAATAACAATGACCAATAGGTGTGTTGTGCCGCTCCGCATGTTCCCAAAAAGATTTATAGAATGCCACAAACAATCGCCTGATTTTTGTGCTAATATCATCATTTCGAAATCATCATTCATTTCGAAAGCCTACAATATTTCTTATGTTTAAAATTCTTATATGAACTATACTGTACTTAATACTATTTTGACAGGTACCCTCTAGAATAGTGTCTTGGTCACTTTTATGTAGTTTACACCTATTTACAAAATACATAAATTATATATAAATGCAAATAACTAGGCAATGTCAACTTCACTTTTTCCTTTCAGCATGTGTCAAATGTCACACATAGCTCGCTGATGTCAATCGTACTAAAATGACAAATGACGTGACCTTGACGTAATGTTAGTTGCGTTCAGTTATTGCAATATTTGTTTGGATTATTATTTTTCTTGACACACTTCTTTTTCATTTTTTTATCTTATGTCTCCAGAATTTTTTAAGTAAAGTTAAGTATATAGTAAATTTTAGTGATTTTATTAATAAGTTTACTCTGCTATGTAATAGATTTATTTCACAGTATACTGTAGTGCATCTCTTTCACACTGCCGGCGTGTAGTACTGCATAGTTTATCACATTTATTTTAGTTTATATTCTGTCTAACATTTTAATTCGTTAATTATTTTAGTTATTTATTTTATATTAAATACGTATTATACGTATATACGTATAACGTAAATACGTATTATTTACGTTTATATTTATTTTATACACACATCAAAAGTGTCTAGGGATCAACATATATTTTTGCAATAACTTTTCTCCTGATTGATATTAATTAAAATTTTCTTTAAGGATTCATCAAATAAAGTGTTTTCGTTTGTCACAGTAACGATAAACCAAGTCACCTTTGCATTAATAAAGAAATTTGCCATTTTCCTAATAAAGGGATTTTTGACATTTGAACCACTAACACAAAAGTTCGAAAAAAAGACTGAAATAACAGTTTTCTTTAAAATTTTATTGGGTAACTTAAACAATTAATAATCCGTGTTTCTACCGCGAACACTAACAACACAAGAACATCGGTTTGGCATACTCAAAATGAGTTCATCCAAATCACGCTGTGGAATCGCCGCCCATGTTCGTTGCAACAACAAAAAAAGGTCTTCTTGCGACTGGATACCCTCCATATTCGGCAGAGCTCTTCTCTGTAGCATATCCCATGCATGCTCAATCGGGTTCAAGTCTGGCGACTGAGCAGGCCAGGGCAGGACATTGATGTTAGCTGCGGCGAGAGTCTGTCTTACAACTCTTGCGGTGTGCGGTCGTGCATTATCATGCATTAACTGAAATAAGGGACCGATTTGCACTTGTAGAGGAACGATGACGTCTGATACAATCGTCTCAGCATAAATTTGAGCGTTGAGGTTGCCTCTGATCCAAATCAACTCAGTTCTTCCGCCGATCCAAATACCCGCCCATACCATGATGGTTCCACCACTATAAGGATGGACTTCCTGGCAGGATTTTAATCGCTGTTGGCGTCCAGGGGTTCTCCAGTGTCGTATACGTCTTGTATCCGGTCTCATACCAAAACGAGACTCATCAGAAAAGCACACGAAACGCCATTGTTCTTCTGCCCATTTTTTTGCCCAAAAATGCTTGATCCCTAGACACTTTTGATGTGTGTATTACGTACTTTATTTTATACGTTTGTGTACCTACTATTGATGTTGCAAACTAGTGATGAAGAGTGTGCTGTTTCTGAAGATGGCTCTGACTTTTTCTCTCTGTCTTCTTCTTCTGATAGGTCCAGATTGTAGTTTTCATAGTACTTCATTTCATAGTACTGCTTTATAAAGGAAAAGTAGTAACGTTTGCCGATGACACAGTTCTACTCTTTCAAGGTGATACTTGGGATGAAGTATTTTCTAATGCTCAACGGGGCCTTAATATTGTTGCAAAGTGGTTATATGATAACATTCTGGCCCTCAATATAGAAAAAACTAAATATATAGCTTTTTCTCTAAAAAAATCTGATGTTCCTAGTCAATCACACTGTCTAACATTCCATTCATGCAATAACAGTTACTCAAATTGTGGATGTACCAAGCTTCAAAAGACGCAGTCAGTGAAATATTTGGGCGTCATGATAGACAGCAATTTAAATTTCCAGTGCCATATAGACATGCTGTCTGGCAGAATCCGGAAGCTTATTGCTATTTTTAGGAGTCTAAGAAGTGTGGCAGACAAAGATTTAATCAAATCCGTTTATCTAGCCTTAGGTCAATCACTATTAACCTACTGTACAACGTCTTGGGGTGGTACGACAAAAACTAATCTACTTAAACTAGAAAGAGCCCAGAGAGCGATTTTAAAAGTAAGCCAGGCACTACCTTTTTTCTATCCCACTAAGGATCTATACCAACAATGTAAGGTATTAACAGTTCGACAGCTATTTATTCTTCAAACGGTTGCAAAAACACATTCTCAAATTAAGTACAATCCCAATAAAATTAATAAATTGCGAAGAAAAGATATTGTTTGTGATAGTAAGCGTTTTAATACTAGTTTCTCACATCGATTTTATTGCTATCAAAGTAGTAGTCTATATAACAAAATTAACCGAATCTTAACAATTTATTCACTAACGAAAACACAATGTAAAAAAGTTGTTAAAGAATATCTACAAGATCTAGATTATACTTTCACAGAAAATTTAATACATTAATAGGAAATGGTACCCTCAAAAAAAAAAAAAAAGATAATACACACAAACACACATACACACACACACACACACATCCATACCCACAACTTTACCTAACAGCACTCCTTACACGAGGTAAAGGAATATCTGCTATGTTTCTTGAAGAAAAAAACTGGTAACTGATATACTTTTTGGGGAAGGACCTGGTGATCTGTATCACAGGGTAATACCTATTTCAGACACCAGCTTCTTACCGAGTAGACTGTGACTGAATCCAGTATTAGATATAAGTTATAACTGTATTTCCTTAAGGTCTATTTTGTGAGGAGAAATAAATGATATATTATTATTATTAATACGTAATTACCGAACTGGCAAAGGTGGCGGTGGAGTTGCCATCTATCTTAGAAGTCATCTTCCCTTTAACATACTTGACAAATCGCCATCTCAGTACTCGGAATCTTCTGAGCATCTGTTTATCGAAGTAATTTTTGGTCATTTGAAAGTTCTCCTTGGTATTTTTTACAGTCCGTCCCTCCGAATTAACTACTTTCCTCATTTTGAATCCCTCCTTGAAACCTTTGTCCCCACTGTTGATCACACTATCATCATGGGTGACTTCAACACTTGTTTGTTAAAACAAGATTTGCGTTCTGACCGGCTGTGCTCAATTGTGAATTCCTCTAACCTGAACCTTCTCCCCCTTAGCTCTACCCACCACTTCCCAAATTGTGCTCCATCCCTATTAGATCTTATCATGGTATCCTCTACACAACATGTATGTGCTCATGGTCAACTTTCTGCTGAAGCCTTCTCCTACCATAACCTTATATTCTTGTCCTACAATATCCGCTGTCCCAAGCCTAAACCACGTGTAGTTATGGAACGTAGTTTCAGAGGTATAGACGGTCGACGACGGTGTTTGGAGCAAATACTGTTGATCAAAAAATGGACATATTCAACTCGCTTCTAACACAGTTATTTGATATACATGCACCGCTTCGTCCAGTCAAGCTTAAACATCTCCCTGCACCGTGGCTAACTGACGATATCAAGGCTATAATGGCGAGGCGCAATGCTGCTAAGGTCAAATATCGCAATAACCCTAGTGATCTCAATCAGACACGATACAAAGCGTTACGGAATAGATGCAGTAGATTATGTAGGGATGCGCAGCGTCGTCACATACATTCCTCAGTCCAGAACAGTGATCCTGGTAAATTGTGGTCTTTCCTAAACTCCCTTGGAATAGGTAAGACCAAATCATCTGTAACACCTCAACTTGACCTAAATTCTTTAAATCTACACTTTACGTCCTCTAGTCCTTTACCCTCTTCTACTAAACTTGACACTCTGGCCTCATTCTCTATGTTACCTTCGCCGCATCATGCTCCTTTCTCTTTCAGACCTGTTACTGAGCATGAGGTAGAAAAAACGTCCTTGCAATCAAATCCAATGCTGAAGGTATCGATGGGATAAGTCGTAGAATGATTATCCTTGGCTTAAAAATTTTATCTTCATTCTTTGCCATATTTTCAATTTCTCGTTCAATACTTCTACCTTTCCTAGCTGTTGGCGCCTTGCGGCAGTCTTACCCGTTCCGAAAATCAACAATCCCACCTCGCTGACGCACTATCGTCCCATTTCCATTCTTCCCTTTCTCTCTAAAGTTCTGGAGCGCCTAGTCAACCATCAACTCAGTCTTTATGTTAATTCGCATAATCTTCTCAGCTCTTTCCAGTCTGGTTTCCGTCCCGGGCACAGTACTGTCTCTGCTCTTACTAAGGTATCTGATGATATTCGTTTAGGAATTTCAAATCAACAGTTGACTGTACTTGTTCTCCTTGACTTTAATAACGCCTTTAACACAGTTGACTTTGACATTCTTCTGGCAATGCTTCGTTCTCTTTCCGTTTCGGACACTGTAGTTCAGTGGCTTCGTAGTTACTTGTTCGGGCGTTGGCAATGTATCCGCGCTGATGATAAATGCTCACGCTTCTGCGATGTTCTTGCCGGCGTGCCACAAGGTGGCGTCCTTTCTCCACTCCTCTTTTCCATATTCATCAACATTCTTACTCCTCTCCTCTCTTCCCAGTTTCACTTATACGCTGATGATTTGTAAATATACGCCCAATCATCTGTGGATGATATTAACAGTGCGGTTGCTAAACTTAATGTTGATCTTGCGACTATCCATCAGTGGAGTCATTCTCATGGTCTTTCTGTCAACCCTAATAAGTCGCAAGTCATCGTCATTGGTGGTTCTAGGCAGATGTCTAAACTAAAGTATGCCAATCTCCCTCCAGTTATCTATAATGGTATCACTCTTACTTATAGCAAGGGTGTACTCTTTGACAGTACTCTTTCCTGGTCTGATCATATCTCTGAGACTAGTCGTAAAATTTTTGCAGCTTATGCTTCGCTTAAAAGGTGGAAAAATTTGCTCCCCGTAAGGACAAAGATTGAACTTGCGCAATCCTTGCTTCTTCCTATTTTGGATTATGGTGATGTTTGTCTCATTGACCTTAACGAGGATTTATTGAATAAACTCCAGCGACTTCAGAACTTGTGTATTAGATTTATTTATGGGCTGCGCAAGTTTGACCACGTTTCTGAGTACAGGAGTAAACTGAAATGGTTGCCCATTCGTTTGCGGCGTGATGAACATGTTCTGATCTTAGGGTATAATGTTCTGTATAACCCGCATTCCCCTTCCTATCTTAAGGAACGTTTCCAATTTCTTGGAGCTAGTCATGCTGTTAACTTGCGTTCCAAAACAGATACTGTGTTAAAGGCTCCATTTGCTCAATCTGGCTATTACCGGGACTCTTTTACTGTTAGAACTACGCATTTGTGGAATGATCTTCCTCCTTACGTCCGGCATTCCAAGTCTCTGCCTATCTTTAGGAACAACCTGCATAAGAATCTTCTTGCTAAATCCATTGTGTGTAACTAACATCTTACCTGTACAATGAACTATTAGGTACATTTTCATTTTCATTATATCTATATATATGTGTATATATAATATATATTTATATAAGTAAGTATAGAATTTTATATTATAAATAAGTATTAGTTTATAATATTTTTTTATATATGTAGTAGTATTATAAGTATTATATACATTATTTGTTGTTAATATAATACTTTTTGTTTGTTCAAATTGTATTTTTATGTTTTGATGACTGGACTGTGCACTACACTGCAGATCTATTTTTGTATAGCTCCTTCCACAAAGGTTGTCTGGAAGAGATCGCTTTGAGCGATAAGACCGCCTTTGCTCACATTAAAATGTACCTGATTCATGTAAACTGTCCTTTATAATGTGTGCAATAAAGAATTTATCTATCTATCTATGATCTGTGTGGGCACTCCAATGTGATGCGTTGCGATTTCCAACCATCCAACAGGATCGGTTGGTTCAGGCAGTCTTTCAAGTTGCACAAAAATCAATTGGTGCAATTTTGTCAAAGTTAGCCCCTCAGTCGTCGGATTCGTTGTAGTGTCAGTATTCTAGCAGATATTGCAGCACAATTATCCCCGTGATTTAAAATCGTTTCTCGTGTTTGTTAGCTGGTTATGGAGGCTGTGCCACTGGTGGTCGCCGGTCACAGCCAGGAGGTGGAGTGTTTGGTCACCGACGGCGAGAAAGTTGTCAGCTCGTGCCTCCAGGGTACCATCAAGGTCTGGGACTCGCAGAACGGCGAGATTATCACCAACATCGACCGCGGCGCGTATGTTGTTTTGAACCATATTTACGAAATGTACAGAAACAAATCTAATCAAAATATCTTTATTATATCCAGCCCTTACGAGGTCTCTCACACATCGTCATCTATTTCAAAACTATCTCAGGAACGTAACGCGGCGACGTCACTTAAAAGATCCGACAAGAAACTCAATCATAGAAGAAGATTGTCTAGGTGGCATTTATCGATATAAGTATGTAGAAAAAAACGCGTGTATTCATTTAATGTATTTTATCAGTTTTCTGGTTACTATAGTACAAGCTCTATTGAATTTGGGATCAGATAAACGTGTAGATTGTCACAGAATTTTATAAAGTAATTTTACCGTGAGTATGGTGTATACCCGGCATTTATATTATTTTTGTTTATTAAGCGTATGACGTGAAGAGGTATCATGTTGAATTATATATAAGGGCAAACCAATCAATATCTAATTAACACGCGTTTATTATTATTATATATAATTTATCAACGTTTAAATTTTGTTTCAGTTTTTTCAAACTACAAGGTGATTTATACAATAAAAGCTTAAAGAAATTCAACCATGACACTTCAGAAGGTATAAAGACATGATTACAACTAATCTAAATATGCGTCCAAATATTCCTACCTTAAGTAAAAGTATATTTTTATTTCATTGCAGTATCGTCTAGTCTTGATGTCACACCAAAAACAAACGAGGTGAGAGTAACACTACTCGTTATATACATAATGAAGATTTAACATTGTTTATTTGTGATATGGAAGAAATACTATTTTAAGTATTCGATGAATTTATTCTGCGGCCCTACCCCTGCGTCTCTTATGGCAGAGTGTTAAATTAATCTTACTTGAGAGAGAATCGCACACATACGCAGTTGATAGCTCTGTTTTTCCTCTCGCGTAAATAAGATTACTTTAACACTACCATAACAGCTGGAGGTAGGGTGGTTAATAATCAAGAATACTTATTCGTTAATATCTTGGCATTGACAGACGGCGCCACGTCTCAGGCAGAACTTAAACGACTACTTGAGTGGTTTGCGATTTCGCTCCACGACGCGAGATTCGCCCCCACATTTGTCTCCAGCGGAGACTACTAAATACGACTTTGCCAAAAATTACAGGTAGGACACTGTTCTTAAATTCTCCGAAATTTAATAAGGCTCGTTCAAATTGATAACTATGGCTTATGTATTCACTTTTTTTGACCAACTATGTGTCACGTTACGTAAACGGTAAACGTGACGACGACATTCAAAGCCCGCATCTGTTCGAAAAGAGATATCAATTATCTCGTAAACTCAATGAAACAGCTCCAAGATCGCAGTTAAGCGCAGTAATTTTACTTGTTTAGTGTGCTTCTCACCGGAACACAACAAACCACACTTTTCTCCTTAGTGGTATAATATACACACATTGTGGCGGCGGTACCAATCCGGACGGTTCCTTCCCTCCCAACGGGTATATAGATATAAGTACATTTGTTATATTTAAAAGATGGTTTAGATTCAACATGATCAGTAACATGCTCGTGGTGTGTCCGGGTAAGAATAGCACCCACCCATCTCGTCCTGTTAGGTGTCGTGAGAGGAAAACAAGAAGACGGACACCGCGTCTTTCTATTGATTTCACACCACCTATACTGCGATCCCCAAGGCGAATGCCAAGCGTATAGATTATGGCCACCCCTACCTTCTAATGGGAGGCCTTTGTTCAGCAGTGGACGTCATTTGGCGGCTGATGATAATGATGAGTAACTGCCGGTCCCATTATCCTATCGATCCTTTACTATAAGTTAAAATAGTTACCATCGATAGCTATAATGATATATTTCTGTTTCAATAATAACATATTAGCAGCTTACTGTTGGTTGTTCAAATAACTGTCTGTCAGGGTTTTAGTTATCACTCCATTTCGGAGGTTTATTGCGGGATATCGATGACTTGATCGATGATTTTAACTTATAGTTAGGTATCGTGTCCGTCAGGATGACCGGACCACAGCACGGATTCACGTGAAACTTTGCCAAGATTTAGTACCTATTTTGTACTATTTTGTACCTATGTTTAAACATTTTGTACCTCAGTAATAACAAAGTTATTTAATAAATAAAGTGGGAAGCCATTCTGACGTCAGGATGGCTTCCCACTTTTTACTTTGGGTACTTACGGTCCATATATTGCTGAAATCTTTGCATAATAATTTAGTACCTTTTTTGTACCTACGATAAATATATGAATACTTAATGTATTTCATTTATAAATTACTTTTATTTCATTATAAACAATTATATATGGAGCATCATTCATCTGACATTTGTCTGACATATTATAATGTAACATGTAGTCCCCTATCCTGCGAAACAGAGCAAGTATTCAGTGCATATTTTCTTTAGGATATTCCGACCCCGCTTAGCGTTTCATAATTCTCCATCACGGCAAACATTCATGCAGTAACAATCATGTGCTACATTCGACCCTCTCTGATGAAATTTAATAGATCACATTTGAAACTTCATCAAAATTTAACAACGTAACCTGGTAACGGCGGGCAAATAATATTATTGTTTTTGAAGTTAGAACTGCACAATTTCTTAACTTTTTTCAATTACGATTACTTATAATAATATAATATTCTGGGACAATCCACACACGGTCATCAGATCCCAAACCAACACGCCCGTCATACATATTTATTGTAATAATGACAAAAGAGACTGACAGATATTAAATGTGATCTATTAAATTGGCCCTACTTTAGGTAAGTTTTGCACTTCCGAGGTGCTAGGAAATTTCGAGTGTGGGTCCTAAACGTCCATCAAATACGGCGGCAAGTCTTTTTTTGTAGTCATAAGCACTAGCTTGGCTGCAATCCCACCTGATCGAAAACTTATTAAAAGGATATTTACTCCCTTGAAGACACCCACATTACATTATTATGAGGCGAAGGTTCTTACGAAAAGAAAATTAAAAAAGTTGCGCAGTAAATTAGTTAATTAGGTGGGCGGAGCTGCACGGGACAGCTAGTTTTATATAAATATAAGTACATAAATAAAAAAAATATAATGTATAAATTAAAAATTATTCACTATAGAATAGCATTTTATACAGAATCTATTATAGAATTCTAGCAATATAGTATATAATCTTATACGATGTAAAGGGCACATTCTCATATGCTTGTAAACTTCAGGAAATTATTTTAAAAAATATTACTAGGAAAAAATCAACAAAACATTTATTTAATCAGAACATAAACTAGTACACTTATATTGACTTACAATAACTATGGCTGGCTATGACAGAGTAATTTACTGGAAACTTAAACGGTCTATATCTCTTAAACTACTGAACCGATTTTGATATCACTCGATCGCAATAGGATTTTTAGCTTCTGAGAAATACGGGGATAAACCTACATACATACGCACACTCATGATATTGGGTAAATTTTGGTTTATGCCCACATAGATTCATATTCAGTAAATATTACTTATTTTTATTAATATTACATACATACGCGTCGAATACAGAACTACTCATTTTGAAGTCGTTTAAAAGGGAATCCTTATGGTTGTGCATGGTATGACTTCGTCTATCTGTCTGCCACACCTATATATTTCAGGAACTACTGGTGCTATCGATTTGTAATTTCGATCGTACTTACCCAACCTCAAAGCAAATAAAAAACATAAAATTATTTTCAATGGAGGTCAAAATGGGTTGTCAAAATTTCAAAGTGTGCATTTTATATCGAGTTCATCGATATGCATCGATAATGACCAAAAATGTTCGTCCCTCGATAGGGCCCAAAAAATCCATGTGTATGCGAGCCCAGGGTTTCTCTGGCCATGGCCAGAGACAGGGCATGGGCGGCGCTTCACTCTCTGCAATGCAGATCCAACTATCGCAACAGATTCTTTCGATAGCTTCGTCAATACTTTGCCACCACACGTAGCTCCTAGAGAAAGATTTCTTTATATCTACAAGTTTCTGGCACAACAACCCTATAGCTCCACATCACACAACCTAATTCTTCATACAGTTTTTTCCAGCGATTGAAGTAAGGCCGAAGAGACATTATTTCATTCTCAGTGGGCCCTTCGTCCCGTATGTATCTTAATACTCTGCTTATTAACTGATCACGGCTTGTTTGCTGTTTTATATCCTTATAATCTAGTAACATGGAACTTTGCGCAAAATGTAAATAAGATTGTTCCTGAACGCAAACGCTTTGTGTAGTTTTAGTCAAAGCTGGCAATCGTGATAACCCATCTGCTCTATTTTCTTTTGACTTTACATATTCTATGTCGTATGTATGTGCTGATAATTTAATAGCCCACCGCTGTAACCGACTCGCAGCCATTGAGGGAACCCCCTGCTTAGGCTCAAAAATTGTCACCAACGGTTTGTGGTCGGTACGCAATTTAAAACATCTCCCATATAAATACTGGTGCAACTTTTCTAAACAAAACACTATAGCCAGCGCCTCGCGTTCAATCTGAGAATAGCGTTTTTCAGCTGCGGTAAGTGCCCGCGACACATACACAACCGGTCGCTCACGCGCCCCGCGGCCGTTCACGCATCCGTCCCAAACTGTAGCCAAAGTTTAAGTTCCCAGAGAAACAGGTGGCAGAAGTTGTTATCGTCAATGTTAGAACTAACAAATGTATGGGTTTTACTCCTCTGCCTGGATGCAGGAAAGGGGACTACATGGTTTGTGAAATATAATATGTCAGATGAATGATGCTCCATATATAATTGTTTATAATGTTATAAAAGTAATTTTAAATGGAATACATTAAGTATTTATATATTTACCGTAGGTACAAAAAAGGTACTAAATTATTATGCAAAGATTTCAGCAATATATGGACTACGGTCCATACCCAAAGTAGTACCCAAAGTAAAAAGTGGGAAGCCATCCTGACGTCAGAATGGCTTCCCACTTTATTTATTAAATAACTTTGTTATTACTGAGGTACAAAATATTTAAACATAGGTACAAAATAGTACAAAATAGGTACTAAATCTTGGCGAAGTTTCACGTGAATCCGTGCTGTGGTCCGGTCATCCTGACGGACACTTAGGTATCCATAGGATATTGGGACCGGCAGTAAGTCGTTTATCACCTACTATTCTTCTGACTAGTCTGACTGGTGACTGACTGTCTAGTGGTTAGACACGCTGACCGCTACCCAATAGGTCGTAGGTTCGATTCCCACCAAGTTTCTGGGTGTTATTTATCTATTTAGGTATGTATTAAAAAAAACAGTATATAAGTATTAGTATCAGCTGTCTGATTTCTATTGTACAGGCTCTGCCTAGTTTGGATTTAGATGACCATGTATATGGATTGTCCCAGAATATTATTATTATACCTAATATTTTTTCATATTACAGAAATTTGTATCGCAGCGACGAAAATGACGACATATATAATTGTAACGAGGCTAAAGAGAACGTTGACATTAATAATTTGAGTATAAGTAAAAAGGAATCAAATCGTAGTGTTAAGAGTGACGACAATTGTGATGAAGATATATTTGTGTTTAAGTCTACTGAAGTATCAGCGAACAGTTTACGTAATAGGTGTAAACATAAGTTAGTGTACGACCGTGTCGCGAGGACTGAGGACTGTGATAACCCGGTCAGCAATTTAGACTGGAAAGGGAGGGCTATAAAGGAATCTCCTGTTTGGTGCATGGACTTCTGTAACGACCTTATCATATTAGGTTGTGCCGACGGAAGACTCGAGTTTTGGGAAGCCAGCACGGGTAAATTAATGGTAACTGTTTTAACTTGTATTTCACGTGAAACGACGTCGCGTAGCGCGTTGTTGGGAGAGCATCGATATAATTGGAAGATCAACTATGTCTCCATTGCATTTACTGGGGTTGTTGTGCGTTCATATTTGAAACTTATGGTGTAGAGCCTTAGTTCCCAGGTCCAGGTGGTCCCCCAGGCGTCCACGGGAGACTCGACCGGGCTCTAAATTGGCGCAAAGCAAATTTCCATAGTTAGATCTAATCTTCACTTTTTTTGTCGAGTTTTGGGAATATGGTGAAACGTAATTGCAGGTGGTCCACCGGAACCAGCCAAATTTTAAAAGTGGTCTATGAGAAATAAATATAGTCTGGAAACTTCTAGTATAGAGGTTTAGGTAGTTGTTTCTAAAACCGTGGATCGCCATTTTGATCCCCCAGTCTAATATTATCAATGCTACTTCTACTTTGTATGTGCTACGTAAACCCTGTTTTTCTTTACAAGATCAAAAATGAAACAGTAAATGTATGAACCCAGGAGTTATGACCAAGCGGATAGTGATGGGTGATTAATCATCTACCAATTGTCTTTGGCTTTGGCCAACGGTCAGACATCAGTCCTGTGTTCTTATATTTACTGTTGAATTTTAAACAGGATGTTGTTCTTTTAAATAGGGTATAGATATTAATCGACAGATATATCAATTTTTAACAGTGGTAGATAACTTGAAAATAAAAACTTTATCATGTTTCAAAATCTACGTAGTGTATTATTACCTAAATCCTCCAAGCTCTCGTGATAGAAGGCAAAATTCTCAAAGCAAAATTTAGGATTTTTACCTTCCTCCCCGGTGGCCTTCAACCCGGTATCCGCCCCCTACGGAGACTGGGGCCTTTTATAGATTTTCTCCCATACAACAAAAGATAGTCCTTATCGCATCTCAGATCAAATAAAAAGGTGAAGATGGAAGTTGGATCTTTGCGTGACGCGTCGATTAAAACGTCATCAAAAATATCATAATTTATAAATAAAAATGCCGAATCATTTTGTGGAAGGGTGTAAAAACCAAACTACAAAAGATAAAAATCAGGGTGGAATCACATTTTAAAAGATTTAGTCAAATAAGGTCATAGTAGAATAATGTCAATGTGTACTTGCATCACCGGGCCACGCACCACATCCATAAAAAAACCGTCGTCACTTCGTTGTTCGCAAAGTTCCATCTTAACTTTTATATTTGATCTGAATATCGCACGTATTCCCATGGGGTGTCCGGGTAAGAACAGTAGGTACCCTCCCTATCGTCCCGTTGGGTGTCCGTAAGAGACGACTAAGGGAAATCAAGAAGACGGCAGCAGCGTCTTTCTATTGGATTACCTACCACCTATACTGCGATCACCAAGACGCCTGCCAAGGGTATTAGATTATGGCAACCGCTCTCTTCTAAGGGGAGGCCTTTGATCAGCAGTGGACGTCTTTTGCCTGCTGATGATAATATATATATTATGACAGCCATTATATCTCATAAAAAGTAAAGAATAAAAAATGTTTATGGTGGGTAATCCTTAAGAGATAAACATATACCATCGCGGACTTTTTTGTTAAGGTGTACAATACTGATACTGATTCTCTAAATATTTTATGCATGTATGTACATATAAACATATAAACCTTCTTGAATCACTATCTATTAATAAAAACCGCATCAAAATCCGTTGCGTACTTAGTTTTAAAGATCTAAGCATACATAGGGACAGACTGTTTTATACTATGTAGTGATGACGATGTCGATGGTGTGCAGTGCGTGTGGTGCAACATTGAGGGTCGTGCTGGTGGCGTGGGGTCGGAGGGCGGTAGCGGCGTGACGCACGTGCGTGCGCTGGCGGGCGCGCGACGTGTGTGCGCCGCATCGCTCGGTGGACACTTGTCGCTCGTGCGACTCGATGCGTACAATGCCGCGTCCGGCGCGCACGTCGACTGGCACTTCAGCACAGCGCACAGACGCAGTGAGTAATTAAATGGGGGCGTCAAAAGTTCAAAGTGAGAGTCTACTATATTGAGTGAGGTATCATATGAAAGAGATTCATTTGTACATTTCAAAATAGAGTTTTATTTTGTTTTATGTCTCGTAGTTTTTGGCTGATAATAAAAAGTGTCGACCAGATAGGGTAAAAGATAAGGATAAAATCTCTCTAATACTTACATTTAAAGAAGGCCTTGAAATCTTCGAATCCCGGCTCAGGCAAGCTTTTTTTAAGAATTTTATTATTTAAATAAATATTTTCTCGAGATATCTTTAATATACTTCCCCTCCATGTCCCGTTTCTTTGTTCCACCCTGTATATACACAATAGATATGCCATTATGTATACACGAAAAGTGAAATCACGATATTCGCCCAGTTATATAAACTAGTAGTTCTAGTTCCAGTTAATCCCGCGTCGGCAACGAGCGTGACGAATGCCTTTGAACATCAAGTCAGTAAAATGCAATCGTGTGTATTTAGAAAATGCACAAAGTACTGCACAAAAGTAAATAATAAAATCATACCATCAATTATTAGAAATAATTATTTTAGTACATATATATTATTAAATTAGATAAAGTAACGCATGTAACATTACAGCGCATAAACGCACTGGGTCAGCGGGCTGTGTAAGATTAGCGCGGACGGTCGACGAAGATACCGCTCCATCACACATGAGCTTCAGCTACGAGTCAGACCTTAGCGACGGAGAAGGTGAGTGGAGCTTTCTATTTTATACCCAAACAAGTACTTGATATCTCACCTAATTGTAAGTGGTGATCCAGCCCTAGTGTACTAACTACATTGGGAAATGTTCAGCATATCGACTCATACTGCCGCACTCGGAAACATCAATTAGAGTAAATGATCATTCATCTAAATGTTGAAATCAGATTATTCTGACACTCGCAGCCAATTAATACTTTAAACTCCGATAGTGAGTAGAGATATAGATTATCTCGTACCCAATAATGAAAATAAGATTCAAAGGAATGGCTTAATTTATTTTGTTTATTGAGTTCATGAAAACCTTAGCTTCTCCTGCAGCCGTACGACCTGCTGAATCTGATTCCTATCAGATATTCGATATAAATCGTCTAGGCAAAATTTACCTGCAATCATTTGTGCCATGCGGGATAGTATAATCGTACAATAGTTTATTTTTGTACTACCAAGGTGGCAAGCAAGCGAGCGGCCACCCTGGTAGTAAGCAGGGACCGCAGCCTATAGACGCTACCAACACCAGAAGCATCACTAGCGTGTTGCCGACCCTTAAGACATTAGATATTAAGCCGTTGTGTCTGGTAATTTCACCAGCTACAATGCCCTTCACGCCGGAACACAGCAATGCTTACACACTGCTGCTTGACCGCAAAATATATGACACTGAGGTGGTACCTACCTGGTACCTATAACCTAGTTAAAGTAAGTATGTAATATGTAATATCTGCATAGCAGATGTGGTGTGTGTGCGGATAGCGCAATGTCGGCCTCATCAGCAGCCCATCACGGAGATGCAGTCAGAGGGCGGGCGCGTGCTTACCGGCGGACAAGATCACGTGCTCAAGGTTTAATATACTGTAAATAATAACAATATAATAGTAAATGAGGGGCAAGCTAAGTACCGTAGACACTTGCTGATTCTGTGTAGATGAAAAAGAGCCATTGTTACTTATGTATACTGTGTGGTACGACGCTCTTACTAGACGTAGGTTGAGTCATCTGGAAGTAGCCTATCCTACACCAGATGATTATGTACAGCTCCAAACTGGCGTATCTTAAGGAACTCTACGATATGTCAGCAATGGAGTAAGAGCTAGGGCGGGCACAGTGGATGCAGTTGGGACGAAGAGCGTTCCGGTGGTTACCGGACCCTGGCTATTAACCACCTACAATAGAATAGAATAGAAATGAAGGGCATAACGAAAATTTAAACAAAGACATCTAGCTTAGCGTACTTTTAATACAACTTGACGAGCCCATTTGAGTACTGGTTAGACACCGTGGTTGCTACCCAAACATTGGTATACATGAATTTGTCTTTCAGAATTATATTATAGACATATAGCACCCAGAAATGTGTCTAGGTGTTACGAGGGATGCCTTTTAAGTTTTGTCGTTTGAAGAAAAAAACACAACTGTTTGGAATCAGGATCGTAGGCATAGATCCAAGATTCGTCACCACTGATGATGTCGTAGACGTGATTTGACTCTCCTCGGTTGAACCTTTGCAGAGTTTTCTTACACCATCTGACGCGGGCCGCCTTGTGATCGTCGGAAAGCAGATGCGGTATCCAACGGCAAACTAGCTTTCTCATACCAAGCGCTTCATGCAAGATCTTCTGAATGGTTGTCCCTGAGATGCCTAATAGAGCCTCTATCTCTCGATACGTCACATGACGATCTTCGAGAATTAGTTGTCTCACAGCAATGATGTTATCTTCAGTGAAGGCGGATTTTGGGCGTCCTTCGCGAGATTTGTCACTAACACTGGTATGTCCACGCTGGAATTTTAAATACCAGCGTTCAACAGTCCGCAGACATGGGGCTTCATCACTGAACACAGATGTTATCTCTTCAAAACACTGAAGCCGTGTCAGGCCTCTTCTAAAGTTGTAGAAAATTATTAATAATAATAATAATAAATACACTTTATTGTACACCAAAAGTTACATGTAAATTTAACAATACGTTGTAGATATCGGTTGTTGGTTGTGGTTGTTGTTGTTGTTATTGCACGAAGATTATCCTTAGAAAGATTCATTTTCGTACGTAACCTGACAGATTCCAATCGACGCTGTGACTAAACAATAGCATTAATCCTAATACTTTCAACTGTTTTGAGATTCAAAATTTAAACACATTCGAATATAGAACAGTTCCAAATTCAAAATAGCCGGGAAATATGGAAACGACAGAACTTAAAAGGCAGGCCTCGTATTTATCTATATAAGTATGCATTTGTATCAGTAGTGTACAACAGCTATCAATAGTGTACAACAGCTATCAATAGTGTACAAAAGCTATCAGTAGTGTACAACAGCTATCAGTAGTGTACAACAGCTATCAGTAGTGTACAACAGCTATCAGTAGTGTACAATAGCTATCAGGAGTGTTAACCTTACCTATATTGCTATCAAGCTATCAAGTATTGTAAGAAGCTATCATCATCAGCCTACAGTCGTCCACTGCTGGACATTGGCCTCTCCAATATCACGCCACTGACTACGATCCTCGGCTTTCCTCATCCAATTTCTGCCCGCCACTTTACGTATGTCGTCACTCCATCTCGCTTGCGGATGTCCCACACTGCGTTTGCCGACTCGCGGTCTCCACTCAAGACTCGTTTAGAAGCTATCAGTATTGTACAAAAGCAGTTAGTAGTGTATAAATGGTATAAGTTGGCAATGCTCACCGCGTCCCGTCTCCAGGTGTTTTCGAGCTCGGACCTGAGTCCATTGTTCACGTTGCACGGCCACTGCGGCCCTATCACCAGCTGCTTCATCGACCACGCGACGCCCACCATCGCGGGGAGCGGCTCGCAGGACGGACTGCTTTGCGTATGGGACTTGCATACCGGTACGTCAGTAACAGTTATTTTTATCAATCCTACTACAATCAAAAACGTATAGTTTATTAATCCCCTTCCTCTCTTATGTTTAGGGTATAAGTATGGATTACTTATTAAGTAAAAATGGAACCCTTATGGTGGGACTTCGTCAGTTTGTCATAATTTCAGGAACCTCTGATGCTATCAATTTAAAATATTTTTTAGATCAATATCTTTATTACCAAGTGTCAAAGCAAATGTCTTCTTTTATTTACGCTAATATTACAAAAAAAAATATTTTCATTTCATTGGGAGTCGAAAATGGTGCGTTAAAATTTAAGTGAGACTACTACTCCGGTCAATTAAAAGGGCTTCATTTACACAAATAAAAATTTACAATTTGTTTTGAAATATCTTCTATCTATCTATCTATACTATAATAAAACTCAAAGAGCACTTTTTCTGTACATTGAATATTTTTCAAAAATTTCTATGTGGGGATAGATTAGAGAGATTCTATGTCGACATAGAGGCCAAAACAATTTTTTTTGGAATTATTGTCTGTCTGTCGGTCTGTCTGTCTGTCTGTCTGTCTGTCTGTCTGTCTGTCTGTCTGTCTGTCTGTCGTTCTGTTTGTCCAGGTATCATTTGAAAACCCGTGGATGGATTTTGATAGGACTTTCACTGATGTGTTGTGTAGAAGTCAGGGTATAAATTGGTATATAAAACATCACGCTATGTTTCTTAGGGGCTAAGCAGTGAAACATTACTTGCACATATTACCACGTAATTTCCTTTGTATGTGAATAGGGTAATTATAGACTGATCAGTTAATCATTAAGCTATGTATTATTACGCTATATACAATAGGGACTGAGCAGATATTATAGGTGGAGCAAGTTGGGAGAAGAGAGAGGGAGAGAGTTCAGAGAAGGGACAAAGGGGAGAGGAAGAAGGGGAGTGTGACGAGGACTGAAGTGTCAGCTAGTCGTCAATAAAAATACCGTCTCTCATCCCTTATCTCTGAAGCTTGTAGAGGGGAAAATCTGCACGGCACTGCCGCTCGTTTTGGGTGTCATTTGGTTCGTGATTATTAATCTAGTATAAATTATAGATCGATGGTAGAGATACATCATATTTCCAGGTGCCTGTCTATACAGCATGCAAGCGCACGACGGCGCTGTGACGTCACTGGCGTACACAGCGTCCTACGTGGTGTCGGCGGGCTCCGACGAGAGACTGTGCATCTGGGACCGCTTCCAGGGTCACATGCTCAACTCTATACATATTGTAACGTATTCACTATACCATTGCACCGTTTTAGAAGGCATATTATTTCAGCTCCAGAGTAATGCGAATTAGGATTTTAACTATTAAAAGATTTCGATCCGTAGCAAATGTGCGATATAAACTAAAGCCGTCGTACTATTTCCAGTCTCTTTTTAAGCTAACAAGAAACAACCAGTAAAGTACATTTTTAAAAAATTCAGAATTTACCTATTTTACTTTATGTATTCGACCACGAAGCGGAAGTCGCAGCGTAGGTAGGCCTCCCACTAGGTGGACAGACGACATTGTGCGCGTCGCAGGTAACCGGTGGATGCAAATAGCCAATTGTCGTTCATTGTGGCGTTCGAAGGGCCTATGTTCAGCAGTGGATGTCTTCCGGCTGGTGATGATGACTTTATGTATTAAAACTTCGTTAATAACATTATACAGCGTTTAAAAAACTCCTGTCCGATCCCTTATGGTATTATTCCGGTGCTTCAATATAATTATAAGAATATTTATCTTTTGTTGAATATCAAAAATATTTTTTTCCTGTAATGTGTCAGCAATGTGAATATTCCTTTTACAAACATACCGAGATTTTTAACCATCGATATACTATACCAACTAGATTAGCTGTCACGACCCGAAAAGTGGTCACGAAAATAAGCTACGGAGACGGCTGTGTCGCTATTTCAAATTAGTACGAGCCGACAACAGCTAGCGTAAGGACGTATCGAAATTCCTTATTGCGTGTTTATAAACTGTCCAAATACTTATCGTAATACTAAAATAATTGCAGATGGAGAATTTTTTTTCGTTTCGTGTTCTTATTACTACTAGTTTAAATAATAAATATAAGTAAGATATCATTATAATACGAAATAAAAATTATTTATTTGATATTTTCTCCGCTAGTAGTTCGCAACTGCCATGCCAAGACTGACAAAATTAATGTTGCCGATAGGCGTGTCGCCACTGTCTATACGAAACTGTCAAACTACACGTCATTACCATAATAAAAAAGTTAGTTCTCATTTTTGCCACCATCACGGATAAGTTTGTAAGTCAGTACACACACACAATGGAAGCACACCTGTTTTAAACCTTATTTTATAGTGGTTAAGATTTTCTTTTAAATGAGTACGTTTTTGTTTAAGTCAAAACAACTACTTTTTTTCGTATCGCGTTGGCGATTTTATTGATTTTTCTTTGTCTCCGATGTAAAGGTTTTATGTGCCAACATTACTGCATACAGAATTAGACTTTATTACTTGTGAAGGCTTCTATTAGTCCAACGCGATGTTCCGAATTATTTAAAACTATTTTCTACAATTTCTAGCTACGTGTATAGTTGTGTAAGTATATGTAACCGCGACCACATTTTCGATGTCATTTTGTTCGTGACTGCTTATCTTGTTTATAGTATATCGATGTTTTAACACTGTATATTGATTATACAAATATGTTATGGCCGTCTTGCATCATAATGCTTGAACTAGGCGGTTAATACTCGCGATTATTGGCTTATTGTGCTATAGAATAGCGGCCACAATTAAAATACCTCAGAGAATAGGCATTTAACCTCATTACCATTTCAACTACATCAAACATTATATGTATGTGCGCAGGGATTGAACTACATGAGTCGTATGTTGCCGCTCACTCACACATTGCTAGTGATGGGTGACCGCAGCGGGCTGACCGCGTACGACCTCAGCAGCGGTGACGTCATACGAAGAGTATTATTAGGTACGTGATGTATTTCTTATAACTGACTTATTTAGCGACACGGATTTGAGCGAGGTACAGCATTTGAGGACGGCATCCCACATTATTAATAATGATATCTTGGAACGATCCACACACGGTCCATCTGATCCCAAACAAAACCTATGTATTTAAGAGATTGTATCAGTTGTCTGTTTACTAGAGCAGGAGTTCCCAAACTATATACTATAGGTCGCGACCCACCAGCGGTCGCGGGAAAATATTGAGTGGGCCCTGAAACATAAGATAACCCGACCGATCGGGCTAACAGCAGGACGGCCACTGAGGGCACAGTTGGCGGGGTATTTTTAAAATATCGGGAGAATTAGATCCAAAGAATAATAGGAGATCAGACAAATCAGGAGACTTGTAGGCATAAATTGTAATAAGTGATAATTACCACTTTTTACTAATTGATACGTAAAATTTCGTTAATTTCTAAACCCCTGACGCAAAAATGAGGGTGACATACGCCTGTGTCGGTCTCTCTGGGTCGGAGCAGCTTCCAACACAAATACATCTGGATTTGAATAGTTTCCGAAATTAAAAACTGATTTGATTAGGATAATTCTTAGTAAAAGAAATATGACCAGCTTTATATTAAAATAAACGTCAAAAAAAAAAACAATTTTGTTACATTCATTGTTTATTTTAGTAACTTATTTGAGGGTGGCATTCATTGTAGCTCTTGTAGCAAGTAAATTTTAATCAAAAAAAATGTGCGTGCGTGGAGTCCCTCGGCGCGGAAGAAGTGAAACTTCACTCTCGCTCTGTCTCTTCTCCCTCCCCGCGACTGAACGACACTGACCGACACTGAATGGCACCGAATGACACTGAACGGCACTGAACGACACTGAATGACGGAATGACTGGGTCACGTGAGCGCTTTCTTACCCCCTCCATGGTAGCGTTTAACGTTTAACGCAACCTTGTTGGAAGTCGCATAAGAAGTTTCACTTCAATAATTATGAAAGGTGAAGAACGCCAGTGATATTGATCAAATCTTGAAAAACTGACAAGCTTAATGACTTACAAAGTAGTTTCCAGAAGAAAATAACGGCAACGGTGAAAAAGAGGAAAAGTGAATGATCAAAAGATTTTAAAATGATATATCAGGAGACCTGGCATTCTATGACTAGAGTTGGGGAGCGCCAACAAATGAACTAACTAAAGTTACTAATTTTCAATATAATTTCTGATGATTACTAATTAATGTCAAATGAAAAACAATAGTTAGGTACTTTGCAACAAACTCGCGGTTGGTATACGTAGTGAGGCTTCTCGTCAGCAAACATTTTCTTCCTTCTGACCACAGAGACTAGGGAATCTGAACATTACTAATATTGTTTGCCCCCTTTTTAAGATGCCTATGAGGTGGGTCCCGAATTTGGCAATTTTTGTTAGGTGGGTCGGAGCCCAAACAAGTTTGGGAACCACTGTACTAGAGAGTTACAAATACTTGAATACTTTTTCGTAATTATATGCTCATATTAATCAATCAAAATCGTTTGACGTCGTTCCGTGCGCTTACCCCGCCTGCATGCATTTTGGGCCGGCTCGTGCCAGCGATTATCGTCCTAAAGGTGGTACACCGTTCGTGACCGCAAGAGTACGTTAGTAATGGTACTCGTCGTTCTTTTGCAGGCCAAAGTGACGGTTGTATCTTCGTCCGACAGATACTACCTTTGAAAGACGCAATAGTGTGCGATTATGCTAACCAGCTGCGCATCGTCCGCTTCCCCCTTGTATCTAGACAGACTAATATGAAGAGCGAGTAGCATCAGTCCCAGATTTAGGGATCTGAAAAAAAGTGTTATAGCATCAGTTTGCAATGTGTGCTTATTAAACTGACCTAAACTGTAACATAAGAAATATATTATTTCAACTACCTACACATACCTTAAGTTGGTTGATAACTTTTTTAATTAATAATTGAATCCGATTGTAGCTGAATCCTTTTTCTCGTGTTAATGTTCGTAATTATGGCAATGTATTATTTTTGTATTAGGTCAGTTATATAGTGTACAAATATTTGATTAACAGGTCCAGATTCGAATTGTTGTTAATATGTATTACTAGTTTTTTTTATAAACTATATATTTGTGATTCTTGTTTGTACAGAATTCGACACTTACTTTATGAAAATATGAACTTCAATTCTATTGAAAACATTGTACGTTGTTGTTACAAACGAAAGACTTTCGCAGTGTCTTATTATCTAAGTTTATTGATATCTAAAAAAATTACTACGAAACAAAATCCAGCAAATATAGAATATTATTATATGTATAAGAACAAGTACCTATATAATGAAATCTAATATTTCCAAGGATTCTTTAATGTTATCTAATAATCTTTTATTCGATGTACATACAGTAAAACAATTAGTTTATAAAAATACACTAATGTTAAATTAAAAGTGCAGTGAGTGCATGTCACAAATTGTTTCCTTGAACGTTAACATACTTAATTTATTGATATCTTCAGATTTATAGTATTAGTACTTATTGCTTTTATGCACAATAATAAAATAAATATTAACCCATTAACGCCCAAAGTAAAACTACTTGCAAACATTATATTTTTATAATATAGATTGCATCATTATAAGGTAAATAAAAGGTTTATGAGCAAAAATTGTTAAAAATATTTCCAACTTAGAAATGATAAGGGTGTGTACCCGGCCGAGTACAACGGGCGGATTAAGAATGTAATTGCCTAATAGTTTGACGCATAGCGTTTTCCTGCAAAGCTCGCAACGACTTTACATACTACGACCCATACTTTTCATCTGGACTATACCTAAGTGACCAATGTGTAATTCTTGCAAGATCTTATCTCTCAGAGCAGACGGAATTACCAGCCGATACCCCCAAACTATACACCCCATATCTGAATAAAGTTCATTCTGTCGCATAAAGTAAGGTTTCAAATCCTCTTCACAACTAGCTTGTCAACCAGATTGCACATACAACATAACTTTATTCAAAATTGCGTCCTTTCGAGTATGTTCTAAAATTGTCTGCCTCGTAATCGGCAAAAAATTCTGAATAAATTTCACATATGTCTTTTCGTTGCTTGTACGTTTCTCTGACCCCACGGGTAGTCGGCTGAGTTCTTATTACTTCTGACGTATTCTATTTTGTAATCATATCCTGCAAGTATTATTATTATTATTTATTAATTTAAACAATGTAAGCTTACAGTTTAACACCAAGTCACTTACATGCTAGTTATAAAATACATTGATAAATTTAATAGGTACTAGTAAAAGGTGATATCAAATACATACATTCAGTTTGAAAGAGTTAAGCAAAGATAAATAAAATAAATACAAGTCAAAGTTTTGGAAAGATAAATTGTGAAAACGTATATAACTAGGTACATTAATAGAATGTCAGCTTTAATAATAAGTTCGAATATAATGTTATAGGAATCATTAAATATGTCAGCGTCTGGATTGTTCTCAAGAAAAATATTTATTAGTTTAATTGCCTTAGCGGTTGGACATTTCCATGATTGTGGTGCGCGCCATGATACCGGCCAAGTCAGGAGTTGATGTCGCCTTCTTCCGGCTCCTCGCATATACTGATCAGGTACGTATAGGTGAATATTATCACGCACAGGAGGATTATCTATCTTGTGATGCAATAACAAATAGTAATGTAGAATATGATTCAATTTACGCCTCAGTTGCAAAGTATCATAACCGACCATCCCCGACACAAACAAAGAAGGATATAAATATGGATAATACCCGTACATTCTCTTATATAAATGACGCGCAAACTTTTTCTGAACCTTTTCTATCATAAGAGTATAATTCTTTTCTTGCTGATCCCAAACTATTGAGTTATACTCTAATCTACTGCGGACAAACGCGTTATAAAGCAATTTCAAGACTCTATTATCTTGAAATTGATTTGACGTCCTTATAATAAACCCTAAAGATTTATTTGCGTCTTTACAAATTTTTTTAATATGGTCACGGAAGCTAAATTTCTTATCCATTATGACTCCTAGATCACTTATCGTATCTACACGCTCGAGTACGTTGTCTGCAACTTTGTACGTCGCTTTTATTGGCATATGAGATCGTGAGAAGGTTATGGTTTTGCATTTTGATGTGTTCAATGGTAAATTGTTTCTCGCACTCCAATCAACAACTCTGTCAATGTCGCGTTGCAGCACCATACAGCCTTCAAGTATAACTGCCCACCGTTGCAGTCTGCTGGCTGCCATCACCGTAATACCCTACTTGTCGCCAAATATCACCACCAAAGGCTTGTGATCCGTCCTCAAATCAATCCTCCTACCGTACAGATATTGGTGAAACTTCCTTCCTTCCAATCGTCTTTACCAATCTCAAATGGACCGATCTTCCCGACTGCCATCTTTCTTTGCAATTATACACGCCTGAAGTTCTTTTAAATCTCGCTCGCCAGTTGTTATCCTTGTAAGGATGCTGCGACAGGGGCCTTCTTCAGGATTATTAATAATAATTAAATAACACGACTTCGCTCAATACATTTTATTACAAGACAGATGTTTTGACATGCTTGTCAGCACTAAACATTTTACTGTTCGAGATTCAAACATATATCACAGTAACCAATAACACATCGCAACCAATTGTTAATGTGCTCGGGATTGTGACCAGCATGAGATACTCCCTTGGGGTTTTGGGTATAGGTAAATGAGCAACCTCCAATGGTCTTCCGCTGGGTGTCGTAGGAGGTGACAAAGGCAGAACCAGAACACGGGCAGCAATGTCTTCTGTTGAAATATCTATCTCCACGTATACTGCGATCCCTAAAGCTTCGGCAATCCCCCATACTATAATAATTTCCCATACCTACTCGCCAACATAATAGAGGCACAACTGACGTTATCTTTTCGAAATTGGTCACGAATGCATTGGAGGATGTGCGAGCTCCTGAACTGGAATGATATAGACAGAGTCTTCTCACTGGCAAAGTCGCTGGATGACCAGTACTATGCTTAGCAAATAAACATGGATACGACGAAGGCGTCTAAAGTCCACTAATTGGAGAGACTGTCCAGTTTCGGATTACGGTCCTACTTTGATATAGAAGTCTTCCGAAGAATTTAACTCGGATAGGCAAAATACGTGATATCGTGAAAGATGAGGGTCTTCAAATATAGTGTGTTGCCACCAGTGAATATGGCACTAAGACGTGGTTCTCGACTGCTAGCCATACAGAGAAGGTCTAGAGTCTCACGATGAGCTACAGAGAGAGAGAGCACCACAAAATTCGTATAGAGGAAATTCGCCAAAGAATCGGTCATCGACATAGCTCTCAGAATCTGCAAGATGAAATGGCAATGGGTGGGTAGGCCATATCGCTCGAAGAATCTATAACCGATGGCGAAAAATAATTCTCGAGTAGCGACCACGAACCAAACAACGCAGCGTAGGCAGGTCTCCTACTGGGTGAACCGATGATATTGTGCAAGTTGCAACCGGTGGATGTATGCCAATTGGCAAGGGGGGGGGGTGGTCTCTTTTCAGCAGTGGTTATGATAATTATTATTGAGGGCTTCTTCTAATCCTGAAAAGCAATTTTGGCTTGTTACGACGCCCTTGTAAGATTATCAAAATTTTTGAAAATATTGGTCAGTAAGTGCCCATTGTAACCATCCGGGTACAGTACATAAATGGACTCTGATATGGGCTTACTGAAACTATTTTTTACTAAAATGGTATCATATCTTTCAATATACATGTACAATCGTTTTTTATAAAGAAAATATCGATCTAAGCGATTTGCTTCTTCGTTTATAATAAGGACAGCTAAGGACTGGAATAGTTTGCCTGCGTCGGTTTTCCCGCCCGATTATAATATAGATGTCTTCAAGATAGAGTGAATAGGCTAATAATAAGCTAGTGTGCTTTACCATCCTCGACTGCGTCACCGCTTTCCATCAGGTGGGACTGTGGTCAAGCACTGGCTTATATTGGATAAAAAAAAAAACAATTTACTATTTATTTTATAATAAAAATATTTTTTTATAATTTACCTAAATACCTTGGGCTTCAATCACTATTTGTTACAAAAAAAATACATTTGTTTTCGCGCCGCAGCTAAAGTAATTTTTTTATACACTAGTTACACCATTTAGTTACTACTACTTACTACGTTACTTATTACTTTCATACAAACCACAAATAAATATAACTAAATCATGCATTTTGTTGCTGTACCCACGCAAGTACAGAGGGCGTTAATGGGTAGGCACTTTTGACAGCATCCTTTAGTAGTCCCTAGACGGTAATACGGCACGCCTTGTTGGAATGATCACGCTGCTTGACCGACTCTCGTACTAAGCCATCAATGATTTTATCGCACTTCAATATTAGCAAAGAAACGATCTCTTGAGGTCTTATGGAACTGTTTTAATTGCTTATACTAATTCGAAGACGATCATACTAGCATGTCAATCGTAGTTCGCTGGATGAAAAATCCAATAAGTTGTTATCAAGCGCCAGCAATTAGTTTGCATGTCATTTACATTAATTGATACAATTCGACCATGCAGACACAACAGGGGCGTCACGCCGAATTACTGCCTATGGACCGCTTTACCTCTGCTTCGCGGTAAAACTCAACTTGACATGCCTATTCAGAGGAGATTCGATTTAACGGTACTGTATGGTGGTGCTTTAAATTAAGCATACTGTAGGTAGGCATTACAGATATATATAAATATAATAAGTACCTATATTATTTATGAATGTACATTATGTTCGTATATTTATATGACATCCCACTTTGTTAAAAGGGAAAAACGATTTTATGATGTAACTATGTATAAAATATATCGCACGAAGTTGTAAAATTAATATATAAAGAAATTAATTTAATTTCGCATATTATGTACGATCTGTAAATTATTTTTAATACCTACCTTCATATTTTTATACGATTGTAATCGTTGGGAGTTTTGCATAGTATTGTACTTTAAGGTGTATCTTTTTAATGACCCTGTTTAGTCTGTTCCTATATTAGACATCACATTCCTTCCAATGTAATGTTTAGGGTAATTAAGGGCTAGTTCACACAGTGCAAGTTGTAAGGGTAAAATTCGTAATACATAACGCCATTACTGTATTTTTTGTTGTAATTATAACTGACCACTTCTCCTACTATGATCCAACACAGTAAGCTCACATGTCGTCGTTTGTGTATCCACACGGGATCCACTTAAGCTAATCCTAAATATGTTGACTTCTGAATAAATAATAAAGGGGATAAGCGGCTTCGCTCGTGTACAATCCTGGTGTTACGAGCTCGCTGCGTACATGAAAATGTGACGCGGCGATGAGTTAAGCGAGGTTGAGCGACCGCTCCACTTGTAGCACGATTGCAAATTCTCCAGTATGACACGGTGCATAAATTGAATTCACTTTGTATTTCAACATGTTAATATAAGAGAGTAAAACGCTCAAGTCACTGCTATCTGCTACATACAACTGAGCGTTCTACATAGAACAGGCTCAAGCCGGTCCTCGAGCATTTTTACAACATTTGCTCGACATTAACTTAATATATATAGCTGTCTTTGCAGCAATACCATCGAAATTTTTACCTTGCAGCACTTTCCACAACTCTCATAAGTTCACATCTCCTGCTGATAGTACAATCTACACGGTCACTGTATATATTTTAGAATTGACATATCTGATTGTCTTGTGTTTTCGCTAGGAAATACAGAACTTCAATTATACTACTCACCTAGGTACATATTTTGAACAGCTTAGCCTGTGGCGAATATAAGACAATATGCAAGTGATCTATTGAGATGAGTATGTATAAAAATGTACCTATTACAGAGAGACGGTTATTCCATCGAGTCCTGCTCGTAGTTCAATGATCGAACTTGTAGATCTGTTTTAGGAAACCACAAGTTTAGAATTTTAATACAAGCCGCAAAAAGTTATAAGGAATCATATGCGACTCAAGAACCGCACTTGTGTATTTTCCTCTAAGAGGTTGTATGTGGTTTACTGTGGTAATTCATAGAGTAAGTACCTAAGTTGGAAGGAAAAAATTAGATTTACTATTTTTATATTAATTATGTATCTACATGAATCATAATAACGACCCGTCCCAATGTATCACCCTGTATATAATTTCGAGACATGGCACTTTTTGTAATGTCCTAATGTATGGTTGTTTGCGATATAAATATTTTATAATGGCGTTTATTTATTTCCATTCCTCACGGCGCATTAATTGTAAATACATTTTAATAAATGTTTTTTAATTAATAAATTCTTTTAATTAAATAATCTAACCTCACTAAAATGAAATGCTAGCGAACATTATGTCTGTTGAAAATATACAGCAGTAACTGTGGTTGAAAGGGGCTAAGAAATTAAAATACAATATTATTAACAATTTCAGTGTTTATTTTATTACACCAAGTCAGTTGACAACCTTATTAAGTATTATAAAATGTGAGCAAATGCATAACAATTAGTTCTGGATTTTTGACAGTTTGTTCGGACATCAGATTATAAATGTAGAAAATTATATGATTGTAATTGTTGTAAATTATACAAACAAAAAATTGATGTTTGGCTCATTCATTCATTTGAGACATTAGGACAGATAATATACAAATATACACTAAGGACGTAAGCTCGGTAACGCCTTTGATTTCATTTACCTACAAGCTATTGGCCACCGCTCCTCTTGCACGGAATTTGTAAGACCCATGCAGTGAGCTGTAATAACAGCTCACTGGTCCCATGTCAAGAGTTAACTCTGAAGAGTATCAAGGCCACTATCTACAAAATGTACTTTTTGAATTAGATTAACAAAATATTTACACTTTATAATGTACCTACTAATTACTGATTTCGCAATTTCGACTTCACATCTGGTCATCGATATAGAGTCTAAAACATCGATGGATCTGGTTCAGGAATAGAATTTACGAAAAAATAACTGAAAAATTCCAAATCCGCAGACACTTTTATTTTATTTCTCTTGTTATATAGGTACATTGATTGAAGCTCTAGTACCTAACCGTTTCCCAATCATTTTACAACAGTACCTACCAGACTAACACAAACATGTTTTGTGAAATTAATTATGTATGGTAAGTAAATTTAAAATAAAAATTGTTACGGTCCTCTTACACGACCGATCAATCTATGATGATAGATACGACGATACTACGTAGTGAAATTACTTACTCAGTGTTATTTATGATACAACACACTAATATAAAAACAATGTATAATACACAGGTTTTACATACTAGCCGAAGCCTTTATTACATTGACCTTGGATGGCAAAAGTAGCCCGTCAAATTAACCCATTCAGAAGCCTAGGCGGATCATTAATATCGTTCAATGAACAGACTTATTGAAATAACACAACTGATATACTGAATAACTAAAAAGCTGTAAAAACCTTGCTTTGAAGTTTTATTTTATTTCGCCATAACTTATTTCTCACAGCGATTCGAAACTTGCCGCCATAGTAAAAGTTTTAGAATATAAAAAAACCTTTACTATAGAGCGTCCAACCGTTTATTTTCTTTTTGACAGCACCAATAGAACGTAACTGCGTCATGTTACGCAAAAGTTCACTTAAAGTGAACTTTTAAAAGTGAACTTCACTTTAAGTGAACTTTTGCGTAACATGACGCAGTTACGTTCTATTGGTGCTGTCAAAAAGAAAATAAACGGTTGGACGCTCTATAATTGACTAGCATTTTTTGATTTTTATTCAAAGGGTGGTCACCAATGATATTTTATACAATAGATATGCTATTAGCGCAAGAAAAGTGAAACAACTAAAGGACCATGCCCATATTAGTATGGAGCTGAAAGTCAGAAATGCCATGCAATGCCCAAATTGCAGCTCTATGTCATATGATAACTATTTACTATGCGTTTCAACTAAGATTGTGTACGCCATGTTGCCATTTCAGATATATAATTACTAAAAGTGATGTTTTAACAAAAATAGATAGCAAACTAAGACACATTATAATAAATAATAAAAACCGGGACGATTTTTTTATTTTGGTTTTACTCTGCGGGCGGTACAAAAATCGTAAAAAAATTGTGAAGTTGCCGCGGTCGCGATCATCATGGCGGACACATTCTTAGTTGAAACGCATAGTAACAATATTTATATGATAACTAGATTTAATGTCATATAAAGCACCGGTTCAAAAGATATTGGACACTAAACATGATAACTTCCTACTGGTTTTTTATACATTTTATCGTTTACAGACGGCATTGCTATTAGTTTTTCACTAGGAACTTCATGATCATCATCACATAAACTAAGCCAGATCAGTGTTCTTTTATATATGTACTTATCTGTATGTTATCAGAAACATGTCAGTTATTTGGAATTATCTAGTCTGTCTCCATTGTATAGTGTCAATATGTATGTGAAAACAATTTGGTTAGATACACTGGTACTGCAATGTCAACAGAACGTCTTATTATTTATTTATTTTTATCCAATGCTTCATATGCTTTAAAATTAACAACATTAGTCTAGTTTTTGTTTATTAGAGCAACCTTGTAATATACTTTATCTGGGCATTTCTGGGGCACAAATGGGCATGGTCCTTTACCCAAATTGGGTGAACTAGCAGTAAGTCACGCGTCGGTAAAATGTAACGAACGTGACGTGAACCTTTGAAAATCAAGTAATATACCTTCATGCGTACTTATAAAATCCACAAAGTACTGTACAAAAGTAAATAATTAAGAAAGGATATCATACTTTAACTATATATATGAGAATATATTTTAATTTTGTTTTGAACGGAAACGAATGGTGCTGCTGATCCTTATAAAGAACTCTTGTTGTGTGGTGTGTAAGTGGAACGTGTCTGCTGTTGGTGGTTGGTGGACTTCATAAGAACGGGAGCGAAGGTAAGCGGCTTTTCAATCCTATTTTCGTTGATGTCTAATGCTCCCTCGAACGCTTGGAGATTGTTAATTACCACCCCTTATTGTATCAAGGCGTAAGCCAGTCTTGGTACATAGTTTTGGTGACGAAACCCGGGACCACTTTCATACCTTACCGTAAAAACGAGAAATATTTTGTAAACTTTTATCATTCACAAATGGTCGTTTTTATAATCGCCATATTTAATTAATCATTCGAAATCTCGTCAGTTATTGAATATTTCTCCTGAGTATATGAACATTACGTTGCAATTTGTCACTAAGTTTGTATTAGCATATTTAGTTTGACACGAAATCGTAATATGGTGAAGAAACTAACAAACCACGTAGGTAACACACTCGTATTCGTTTATACAAATCAATCAATCCGTAATTGAACGTATTCTCCGTTAATCATTCACAAATTAACGATACATTAATCGAAAATGATCATAACAACATTTGTACATTTCAATTCCAGAATCTAATAAAACACTTACTGTCGTACTCACAAACCTTAATTAACTTTAATACTAATTAATTCACTTTTTAAAATCTATTTATTTCGACTGTCGGAGTCGTTTATGATTAATTAATCGAAATTTTGAATTTCGAATTGATCACTAGATAATTGTTATATCTACTCACTATCAGCGTATTAAGTATTAATGGGCTTCTAGTGCCGGAATAATCCGATTTCAAAAAATGAATTAATCAGCATTAACTTTAATTGACGTTTGTAGGTTCGGCAGTTAATATCTAATTGCATCCTAACTTTGTGTTTAGAACTCATTCATCGATACTTGACGGTACCAATCCCGCTTACTTCACGACAAAATCAAAATAATCAAATTCGTCGGGTAGTCAAACAAACTAAGGCTGTCCATAACGTTCCATTCTGACTGCCGATAAAATTTTAGTATCGATTATCGTTTCAATCGATTATTATTTTTTGAACTATCGATTCCGAACATGGTTTACGCACTACCGAAGTGTGGTACTAGGAAAATGTCTAAGTTTAAATCTATTGAACCTATTCGGATTTAACTGTTTTACGACGTATACGGACTTTAGTATTAAATTGTTTGCGGAAATCGCACAACTCGCTAAATCTGATTCCTCACGTTTGGACGAATTCATCGAACAGTTTTCTACATTGACAGCATGTCGATAACTTCGAGGAAGCGCACATGGACATTTTAGGTGTCGTTGAGGATTCGGGTGTGGACGCGGAGGATGCAATTCGTACCGAATTCGATGATGTACATTTTCTAGTGCTCGTGTTACATCGTAACCTTGTTCCTACTACGCCCGCCTCCAATGAACTACCATCCGGCAAAAAACTGTCGTCAGTCAGTGGACTGTTAGGCTTCCGAAAATCGATTTACCGCGTTTTTCAGGATGCATAAAAAAGTTTAATATGTTTCATGATGCTTTCAATTTGCTCATTCATTTGAATGAGTCACTATTTGATTCGGATCGTATGCAGTATCTTCGAGCGAGTCTATGCGGGGATGCGTTAGGGCTGATTCGTACCTTTCCTATTCAAGGCGAATACTACCAAGAGGCTTATAGAACGTTCGTGTTTCGTGATCGATTCATATGTGTTTATCGACATTATCGATATGTATGTGCCCACCACTCGTTCGATGGGCGCATAACAAGACAGACTATACTCCATCCCAAATACGCTTGGAGGCGATTACAAGTTCGTTTGCGGCTCAATAACTACATAACGCATACATTGTCAACTAGGCGCGTCAGCAAAATCAACTTTGTATTACCAACCTTTTTTTGCTGCCGCGTTAACGGACAACTGTACAGCGGGGGTGTTTTATGACTGCATTATAAAGTTGTGATCGCCTTCAAGCTTATTTGGTTTGGAGTGTACCTACTCGCAACTCCTTAATAAATACGTTGATTCTGTTTTGAACGGAAGCGGTTGTACTTGCGAATTAACATTGATTTTGATAAGAATGGTGCTGCTGGTCCCTATAACGAACTCTTGCTGTGTGGTGTGAAAGTGGAACGTGTCTACTGTCTGCTGTTGGTGGTCGGTGGACTTTATAAGAACGGGAGCGAATGTAAGCGGCTTCTCAATCCTACTTTCGTTGATGTGTAATGCTACCTCGAACGCTTGGAGATTGTTAATTTCCGCCTCTTATTGTATCAAGGCATTAGCCGGTCTTGATACAACTTATATATACGAGCGGCGGCGTGGCGGGGTTAATATATCTGTCGATCAAACATGAGTTTTTCCCGTGGTCACCCGTGGCTATCCACGAAGTTGCGTTGACTTCGTGGCAGGCAATCAAATCGTTAGGTAATTTTGAGAAAAAGCACTGAGTCGGAGTTGTTACTTGATCAGAGAGCCAATATAGGTACAAGTTAGGTATATGTATAAAATACGTCTGGAAGACGCAGCGTAGATAGGCCTCCCACTAGGTGGACCGGCGACAACGTGCGTGCGCGTGTCTCAGGCAACCGGTGCATGCGAACGACTAACTGTCGTTCATTGGGACGGTGTAATGAAGGGCGCTTCAGATATAAGAGCCAACATTTTAAATATATTTCAGTTATAAGTACTGACATCGAATCGGATAGTATAAAAAAGGTTTTTACATGTTAAGACTGTATGCAAGTAAATTAATTTAATGCGGTCTCCCACGGCCCTTGGTCTACCGTGACCTCCGCGCCGAGACCAGGGATATTTTGACCTGCGATCTTTATGTCCCACGTGCGGATTGCGTTTCATACAATTCTTTGGCCCTTATCGCCGTTGAAAATATACTAGTCTGCTGCTCAAGCTGCTGCCCGCCGTCTATGCAGCGCCTCACAGAACTCTCAAGCTAACGTAACAATGTAAACCAATCTCAGCCCATGACTAGTGGAATCAAGTTTCGAGTTCATAATTTGTGCAACTGTAACCATTTGTAATTTTTCATCTATAAGTAAGTAATTATTATTGAACAAAAATAACAAAAAGCAATTAGGAACCTACATTCATAACCTATGTGTAGACTTATCACTGTATCAGTAAAATAATGTGTTTGTAGAACTAGCTTAAACTCAGCATTTAAAAGGCAATCTTCTTAAAATTGTATTCACTAGCACTATTACGTATAAATATATACAATCAATGTCACTCGGAACGAATGTCTGCTGCCAGCCACTTGTGTCTGTATCACTTCACTTACACTACCACACCAGTTAACAGCTACATCGCCTGAACCGGGAACCTCTTAAAAAAAAACAAATAGCATGTAAATCGCAATCAAACACCAAACCAAAAGAATTCGCATCTTTGCTAAAGTTGTCAAAGTACACTCAACAAATATTGCTTTCATAAATGGTAAAATAAAAGATATTATAGTGATAAAGTTACTTAGCTTCTTTCGCAATGGCAAGGCAGTGCACTGCAAACTTATTGACCTATGAATAATGCACACACGATATATACGGGATGTTAACACCCCTGTCCGAATTGCTAGTACAAATCAGGAAAAATATTTATGAGACATTCAACAAAAATGTACGTATGATTGTATAGCAACACCAAAATAAACCCAGCGATCGGACAGGGTTTTTTAAAACACTGTACAGGTGATTTTTTCAAGTGAGCGTGATTAGGCAAAACCGAAATTATACGGAACAGCTGCAACCATCGATATATAATAAGTAACCAGATAAGCAGTCACCTACTAAATTTCATTCGAAATATGGCAGTAATAGCACAGTTAAAATATGGATACAGTTTGGAAACTAAGCCTAGTTGACGAAATAATTACCTACACTCCATGGAAGCGATAGGGTTGATACCTTCAATTTTTATAAATAACTTGTACATACAGTAACTTATAGAACTATAGATCTTAAACTTTGTCATTAAGACGTAACGAATAAGTAGAAAGAAAAAAGAAAGAAAGAAAAACATTTATTCAACGACATCTTGTACAGTAACTAGCCTACTTGCTCCTAGCTGGCACAACGACGCTGAACTTCCGTGGATACCCGTCAGCTAGAGTGCGTCGGAGAGCAACAGCATACACCGGACACAGGTTTTACAATTAATAAAAACAACACAAGCAATTGAAACTGACCACAAGAAATTGAGAAGCAGGAACATGAAATGAAAAAAAGAAAATGATTTCATCAGATTGAAAAATTAGGCTAAAAGTGATCTTATTATTATACTTAGTATATTCATAAATACACTGTAGGTATACTATTACAACTAAATGCTATTACATCTAAATGCTGATTTCAAATAGTGTTTAAATATTATGCGATATGAAAAAAAAGTAAAAAAAAGTGACGAAAAAGTTGAAATTTTATTGCGGCCGCCATCTTGGATTTGATAGCACCAGCGGCTTCAATACCCTCGAAAACGATACCCATGACAAAAAGTTGATAACTTATTGTAGCCGCCATCTTGGATTTACAGTTTAGCAGCATTATCCGCTATAACACCCCGGAAAACCACGAAAACTACAACCATAACAAAATAGTTGATAATTATTGCAACCGCCATCTTTGATTTACTTTTGTGTTAATAAAAGCGCCGCCATTCTGGATTTACAAATAAGTTCACGAATTCATTATGATCGATCACACAGACCAGATATAATATAACGATACATTAATATAACAATAACAATATACCTATCATTCTTACCTTTTAAAATCAGCAGGTAATTTAAAATACTCGTACGATAGCTCCGGTTTTGATGAATTGTTAAAAAGATCGCGGAGACTAACTTCGCGGCACGCACAACTGACGGCATCGCGACATTCGCTTAGAACTCTCGTCGACGCGCATGTTTGTGTGAGTGTGCCGTTTCGAGCGTTTGTAGGTAGCTTCCATACTGTATACATATTTATACTGTGGTAATAGCTTAAATATTCCGTATAAACGTAAGAGTCAGAGTGACCCGTCCAGGACTGCGCAGGATGTACAGTTTTTCTAATCGGAAAGTAACATAACTTTGTCGTAACACGGCAAAATTAACCTTAACATCGTTTCGTAAGGTACAAGTTTCGATATCCAGTCATACTGTGTAAGAAAGCAGAGCCTTTGAAGTCAATTTGCATATTTTCTCCCTTTTACTCTTTCAAAGGCACCTTGAATACTTTGAATAAGTAGTTAGAATCATTTTGTTCTATTTGGATCCATTCTTACTTTTAATACTTTAGTGGCGCACTCAAAGGCGCAATGGTCATTGTACATTATTTTTTTGGACAATGCTGTAACAATATTTACGCTACAAAAACAACGATGTCAAGCGTTAAAACTATTTCTGCGATATTCCTACTGTAGCGCATTATACCCGTAGTACCCTTCAAGTCACGCCACGAACGAGACAGGGATAGTGGCGGACAACGCGCGAAAGGGAGAACGCGATAACAGGAGGCACGGGGGGCGACCGAACAAGACTCAACGTAGGCCGACCAACTTATAATTGCTGGTGGCGCAACGAGAATTGAACTATAATCTTATGAGAACTACGTGTAGTTTGAGTGTTTTGTTTAGACAGTAGCGGCAAACTTAATTTGGTCGGCCGGTAGCTTGGCGGTTGGCGGACTAGTAGCAGAGATATTTAAAGAAATATTTATTATTTCGTGTTTTAGTGATATCTTACTGATATGGGAAATATATGTTCCGTATGAAATTTTGCTGTTCTGACGTGTAATAAGGCAGTTTTTAGCCGTAAATGAGGCATTTCGGTACGTCTTTACGCTAGCTGTTGTCGGCTCGTTCTAATTTGAAATAGCGACACAACCGTCTCCGTAGCTCTATTTTCGTGACCACTTTTCGGGCCGTGACAGCTAATCTTGTTAAGATGGTATATCGATGGCTGCAACGTTGGATTTTTGATAAAATAATATTTTTTAGTCAGAATTGTAATAAAATGTTTCTTAGTTTTTCCCGAATGCCTCAGGAAGAGGGTTATGTTTTTAGAGAGTATGTATGTAAGTATGTGCCTATGTATGTATGTAAGTCTGTACCTATGAATGTTTGTCTATGTACTTGGTGCAGATCCCACTGGAGGGCCCCTCTTATGTGGCGATGCGACAGCTGCAGGGGTTTAAGTGGGTAAGAATCCCAGATACCATGATTGAAGAGGATATATAGAACGAGAGGAGAGTGCAAGAGAGGAGAGAGAGGGAGAGGGGATTCGAGGAGGGGGTGATGGGGTGAGGGATACGGGGTTAGGGTGGAGGAAAGGGGGAGCAAAGTGGGAGAAAAGAGTGGAGGGAGGGGGTTTAGAGAGAGGAGAGAGGAAGAGGGGGAGTGTGACGGAGACCGAAGCGGGAGGGGGAAAGAGAGAGGAGAGAGAGAGCATAGAATTAGATTTTTCTTATAAGAGAGAGAGATGGAGAGAGAAATAAATCAAGGGAGGAGGGAGAAAAGGGGAGCAAAATGTAATAAAAGCGCGGGCGGAGCTGCGCGGGTCAGCTAGTTAAAAATATAATAAAAAACCAATAAGCTCACGTAGTACTCGCACGAAGACGCAAGGAAGATGCGTTTCAACTAAGAAGGTGGCCGCCATCTTGCCATTTCAAATATATAATTACTAAAAATGATGTTTTAACAAAAATAGATAGCATAATAAGATATTACAATAAATAATCAAAACCGGGGCGAATTTTTCATTTTGTGTTTACTCTGCTGCCGGTACAAAAATCGTTAAAAACAAGTGAAGTTCCGCAGGCGCGATCATCATGGCGGCCACATTCTTACTTGAAACGCATTAGTACATGCATCGTATCGACGTCATGCAAATATAATTTAGGTATTAGAAGAAGACGGGTCATGAAGGACTCCTTAAAAGAGAAAGGTCATGCTGCCTCCCCTCACAGCATGGCATATGAGCTCGGTCCACAGGGTCGGTCTTACCTCCAAGGCGCGCTGTTTCAAATCAATAGATGTTTCAAATCCGTGCTTTCCTCTTGAACCCCGTCATATAAAAAAATAACATTCTCCTTATATACTTACCCGAAGGTACAGAAAAATGAACTGGTAATACGTAATACCTATGATTAGGAGCTGGCGTGTGATATAGGTAGTAGACTGCATCTTAGTCACCAGTGATCACTAGATACACGAACAACGATCACACATTTTTTATGGGACCCAGTCAGTGGATCGGACAATCCGTACAAGAAATAACTCCTCAAATAAAAATAAAAAAAATCAGTTCCTAATTGCCAGTTATGCGCGACCATACATAAAAAATACCGGTCAAGTGCGAGTTGGTCTCGCGCAATGAGGGTTCATTGCGCGAGACCATGATAAAAGTATTATTTTATAAGCTGCTGCGAAATCAGAATATCATGAAGCACAGTTTGAAAACTGTTGGTTTCTTCGTTTACATTATATTTTTTGGTATAACTGATAGGGTAGGTATAGTAGGTTGCGATACATTGCCTTTGATGGGACGCAGTTGTACGCATGCGTATAGGAGATATTTGGATTACATTGAGCGCTAAAATATTACCTGTTTTGTTTGTATTGTAGTTTGGTAGTTCAAACTCTGTTTTTTTACCCATTGCATGAGTGTAGATAATAGATGTGTGTATGAAATTGCCCATAATTAGTATTAATCCCCTGATGTACCACACAGCCATACTCAACCTGCGGCCCGCTAGCCTTTTCTATGCGGCCCGAAGTCTAGTACAGTATTTTTATATTAACAGTAGTATTTGATATGTGTACAAAAGTAATGCAAAAAATGTCGTTTGAATAAGGTTCGAATGAATAAATGCTCATTTCACTCGCTTTCGCTCATAAAATAGCGCGCATTCAGAATTTAAGTAAAGAAATGCTTCAATTAGTGAAAAATCGCTTAATTTTTAAATAAATGCTATATTTCATATATGCGATTTATTGTAATTTAATATACTTAGGGTAGTTATAAATAAGCAATCAGTTTAGGCTAGATTATTGCGGCCCGCAGACTAAAGCAGAAGCGACTATGTGGCCCAGGGGTAAAAAAGGTTGAGTACGGCTGTACCACACACTCCTACATTAATTAATAACCCCTATTATGCAACAGTTTCATATAATACTATATTGTTTGGAAGTTAATTCTTCCTTAGCTATTATTATTTATTTTGATGAAAATCAGTTTAGCCGTTTAAATACCATTAGCTCTTTTTCACATTAAACACACAAAAGACATTTTATATTACTTCCATTCGTCTAAAACGACGATGATAATAAAGAATATGGAAACCTTTACCAGTAGTTGGTAGATCGTGATCAGGGTCTGATGATGATGAATTTGCACCCGTTGCATAGGTCTCGATGAGTAGTTGGTAGAAAGATGGTGATGGTGATTTTATGACAAGTAAGAGTGGCCAAGAGAGAACTAAAAATATCAATACTCAGGCCCAATATGCCGAAAATGCCAGATGAAACAGTAATGCCAACATTGATTTGAGAAAGAGTTAGCTAGATAGCAAAAACATTCCATTTAGTCTGTCATTTAAATTATCAAAAAAATATTGGACACGTACACCTATTTTTTTCTTTTGTCAATTAAACAAAAATACGAAGGTGTAGTGGATTATTATTAGTACACGTGACGTCACGCCTGTATACAATTTTTAGAGGGTAAGCGTGACGTCACGAGGCCCACTCCCGAAATTTAACGGTCTTTATCTTTGTCAATTTCTATTGATTAAATAAAAAATACGTGTCTTAATATTTTTTGATAATCTAACTGAGGGACTAATTATTATTTTTTACCCAGCCATCATCCCCTATTACCGAGAGTCTTATTTAGAATAAGCATCCTGGGTCTCGGTTTTGTTAGACCCCGGGGGAACAAGTCTATTGTATTCGGTGGCAGAGTTTTTTTAAAGTTTGCTGTTTGTTCGTGAACGAGAAAGTTTCAATAACCTAAAAGGCGTCTGTCTAGTATCGTAGATCGTACGATAACAGTGCTAATTAACAGCCATCACCGTCCGTCCAACACCAGAGCGTGCTATGATCGGACTAAAAATAAATCACGAGTAAGTTTAGTCCATGGTAATGCGACGATGCCACTGCTGCACGCGCCGAAACGATGTGGCCATCTATAAACAATCAGTACAGTACCTAGAAAATACAAAACAAATGTATGGAATTGACATATCTCTTCAAGTGTCTTAGCGAGGTTTTCTATTCTATAGCGTTTCTTATTGCAGAATAACTTGTCTAGGTCCTGAGGTGAACCTACATGTAACCCACAAACAAAGCGTTTATTCATTATCGATTACTGAACGAGATGTAGGTATAAGGTCATGATAAATCGTTGTTTTTAGTGTGCGTTTAGTAATCTGTAATAGTGTCTGATACGTTCACTACACGGTCAGGAGTAATGGGCAGAGGCCTTAAAGCTGCCACACAAACAGCTATAAGATGACGATGATGATGAGAAAAAACGCTAAATTGTGAAATATTAGTCTCATCGGAACAAACTGACACAACAATGGTTTAAGCACGCCATTGTACATGTTTTGTAATCTTTGGTAAATTGTTGTTGTCTAGTGTAGACATAAAGAATAAATAAAGAAACAAAAATTCAGACATGACTAAAAACATAAACTCGCATCGCATAGCATTACATCAAAATAGAGCTAAAAGGCCTAGGTTGTATTGGGTATAAATCAAACGAAACTACTTACTAAAACAAAATTATTAATTTCTTTTTCGTCAATACAGGTACATTGTCATTAATTGGGAATGTTTAAAAGTCATAATACAAATTAAAAAATGCAAACATAGATAAGATTTCGCATCGGCAGACAGTAAATTATCATTCGCAACAAAAATTGAGGCTATCATCCTCAATTTTTGTTGGGAATGATAATTTTCCAAAAATACAATTAAATATAATATCGCGGTCACGAACGAACCGGTTTTTAATCAAAATTGTTTGAACGACGTTACGTTCGCTTACCGCACCCGCTCGTATTTTGGGCCGGCTCGTGCAAGCAATTCTCGTCTTAAAGTAGATACACCGTTCGTGACCGCGAGAGTACATGCAACACTGAGCCACGTGTTACAAACATAATACTAATATACTAATCGGCATTTTGTAACAGGGTTTGTGGTTAGCCAAAACATTAAAATATTTCTATTGGTTGATTTAATACTCAAGTCTATGATTAGTTAACTAACGGCCGGTCCCAATACTCTACCGCCGATAGCAATCTCAGTTAAATAGTAACAATATGACATTTGACATTCATTTTCCTATCTCTAGGAAGCTTCAAGGTCTATAAGGTAGATCAATACTAAGGACAGATATTTCTATGTTTGTTTATTGAAACGGAGATATGATGTCATAAAGCTATCGGTAGTAACTATTTTAACTTATCGTAAGCAATAGATAGGATATTGGGACTGACAGTTATTCTTACTGACTTGTCTTATGTCTACTATTTATCATAAATAATAGACTACTAACTTTTCCATTAACGAATCATCAATTACCATTGAAATAAATTGTATTATTAAAAAATTAATAAATCATACATTTCGAGAGAAGATTTAAGGGGATTGATCTAATCTTTCCTATAGACGATGTTATACATTTCTCACTCAGATGTTATATGAAACAGGACAATATCGTTGTACTTCACCGTTAAAACTATACAAGTATATTTTATTGTAGCTCTTTTGACTAATATGTACAGTTCGCTAAGTACGACGTTTTCGGGTAAAACGGGTGTACGGTTAAAGTGTACAGCTTCAAATCAAAACAATATTTTATCAGGTACAAATAAAAATGTCAATTTTTTTTATGATTATGGAAAGAATTAGAGGAAATAATTAAAATCGATACATTTAAATAATAATATAGGCACTTATTGACTGTCCCGATTTTTGTGTCGGAATAATATTTGCCATATGCGTGTCACGATTGCACGATAATGAATTGAATTGAATAATTATATACGAGTATAAAATACGTTTATCTGGCGTGTGCGCGAGAACTTCAACAAGCTGGCTAATGTTCTGAATCTTGATAGATTTAGATTTAACGAGTTGCCTTCTATTATGGTTTTAGTTGTAAATTTGCTCAATGTAAATTATAATAAACCGTATTAATATTTAGTCTGCCTCTAAAAATACATGACTGTATAATATTATTATTCAATTTAACGAAGATGTCACATGATTTTTAATATAAAGAAAACACACATGCGCGTGATTTATTCAACTAAATTGTATATAAACACTATCGTGCTTTCTATTATTATTTTTATATTAAAAAAGAATAGGCGAATAGTCAGACTTTTTAATTAATTCTTCATATATTATCACAAATATCATAGTCATAGTAGCTTTAAAATCCGGAATAAATTATGTAATTATTTTTACTTAAATAAAATTTAATGTGGACTACATTCAATTAACAGGGATAACCTACTTCATGATTATCAAACGTTATTAATACTGTTTAATCAGCGTTATAAACGTGCTGCTTGCCTCATTATAAAATCCGGAAATAACAGAATGGAGTGACTAGTGGAATAGCAACAAGTATCTATTAATAATACGAATAACAATGTAAAAATTCCCAGTTTCTTACTAAAATCACTTTGATTTCGTAAGTATATTAAAGTAGAAAGTGTTTTACCAGACCGGACAGGCGACACACTACTTAAGGTTGTAATAATAAAATATTGTAGACACGCAACAAGTTACTATAAAAAATAACGACCATATAGGTAAAAGTGTTTCGAAAATTATGTTTTAATTTACAAGCAAATATCAAGGCAAGCAAAATAAAACAAAAAATAAATAGCATAATTTTCTCTTTGTGTCTGTTTTTGGAGTTAGGATCAAAGTTAATCGCGATCGTATTTAAAATAAAGAACATTTTTTTAAACAATCTGTGAGAAAGATGAGTTTAGCAGGGAATTGTGAATAAATGAATTTTAATTTGCAATAAATAAGAAAAACTGGAATTTTAAATATTTCTTACACGTTTTTTCGCATTACTTTTTACGCGTTTAATTAGTCAGTTGAAACGTGCGTACGCTCTAAAACGACTAAAAATATTTTTGCAGGAAATATATATTGATTTCGCGTTACAATATTGCAAATCTTAACAGTGTAAAAATGACAAAGAGTTCAATCAATAGACTACAGAGTTTATATTCACATGTATTTAGTACATATTATTATATGCTTTTGTGTGTAAACATTCCGAAAGGCCGCTAATGGTCAATATTTAATATCTTTGGTAAAATCAAAACTATTTGGTAATTGGTCAGACATTATTAGAATAATGATTACTGAGACCAATTTATAAAATATGTTGACTAAAGACTACAGCTATATCTCGTCTGCTATAAGCAAGGGTTAAAGTATAAATTTTTTGGTCGATTTGTGTGCGCTAATAGGAACTAACGTTTGTATAAGGAACTTTTCTGAATAAGACTAAAAGATTCTAGACTAAATTATTTAAAACTAGAATAACGGCTATATTCGGTTTACAAACATGGAGATTAAAATCATCAACCGTGTGTATAGGTCACGTCAGTGGTTAAAAACTCTTTTTGTAAATTTGATAAAAATATAAGCAATAAACGTACATGAATCAGATCTTTAAACTTATCCTAGCAAATGCTTATGTATATGTATACAAAGTAGATCCAACATGGCGGCGTTTAATGAAACCATAGATAACTAGTGGTAACAATGTATAAATTATGTAAAAATACCTTTTTTTTTAATATTGTCATATTTATTTTGACTATCAAATTAAAAGTAATAACATCCATCACAGGCATTCTTATTAGAAGTTTGTTAAAAACGTTCAGCGACGGCTTGGGAAGCTTGAACATTTTGATTCTTTCATTGACTAAAATTTGTCAAAGTAGTACAAACTAAAACAGGGTAATGATGTGGTTAAATTGCTGCACAAACATGAAATCTTAAAGTACGGCCTGGGAATAGCATGTTGTTTATGGGGTTTCATTAATGTCGTTATGTTGTCTCGTTGTACTATTTAAAAAAAATATATAAATTGTGGTTTAACTTATCGAGCACCATAACATCACAGAGTTCTTCATTTACACTTAAATATTATATAGGTGGGTTTTACTTATATTGATAGAATCAGGTAACTATGGCATTATCATTAAACTAAAATTACTTTGGTTTTTAAAGTTAATTCAGTATATTGTTTTAAGGCTTAACCTACATTCAACGGTTTGGTTTATTAAACTATTATTGTGTTTTACTTGCAGTAATGTTAAATGCATGGCATTCCTTTACCATAAACCATTTAACATTTAGTGGTCCGAGCCTCCAGTTGATCAACCTTGAGAACGAATTTAGATATTTCACCTAGTTAACGAAGATACAACATATAATTATTATTATTAATTTAGAATCCTTCGTTAAGACACTGCTTTATCCCCTTGGTGAATAAACTACTATTAAAATGAATCAAATATATTCTATTTATGGGCATAACCTCTTTCTAAATCTATACGGGGTATTTTGTAACACGTTGTATATACAATAATGATAATAAATAATAATGTCTTCCTGGTCGATGCAACACAACGGCCAATGTTTTACAAGATTAGCCATCAACACGAGTGATATTATAGTGCAAAAGTGCGTGCTTAGACACAATTCCTTTACTCTTACAATCTGAAGGGAAAGAAGACCGACAGGATCGGGGAGATGTCAGGAGCATAAAATAAAAGGTGTTTCTCCCCGCGGGACTTAAACGTTATGTTATGTATTCACTAGCGTATTTGAAATATGTTTTGTTATTTCAGTGTGGTAGTGTTTTTACTTACTTAGAGTACTACTTAACCAATGATGAAGCCTGATTTGTAGTGTTTGTGCGTGTGCGTGTTGATAATCGTACAAACCGCGTGTGTAGTGTCTAGGCAAATGGTGAAAGTAATTCGGCAAGTGCGGTTTTGGAACTAACGTCGTCCATTCTAACTATCTTACTACTCTGAGACCCCATTTCTGCTTCTTCACAAATAAATGGTTTAATGGTCACTGTCTAGTAAATACATAACGTGTAAGTTTAACGAGGAGGAGTAAACGAGGGCAATATGAAGATAAACCGTGTTTTATACGGGATCGAACGAATGAATATAGCTCAAGGTATACATAACGTGTAAGTTTAACGAGGAGGAGTAAACGAGGGCAATATGAAGATAAACCGTGTTTTATACGGGATCGAACGAATGAATATAGCTCAAGGTATACATAACGTGTAAGTTTAACGAGGAGGAGTAAACGAGGGCAATATGAAGATAAACCGTGTTTTATACGGGATCGAACGAATTAATATAGCTCAAGATATACATAACGTGTAAGTTTAACGAGGAGGAGTAAACGAGGGCAATATGAAGATAAACCGTGTTTTATACGGGATCGAACGAATTAATATAGCTCAAGATATACATAACGTGTAAGTTTAACGAGGAGGAGTAAACGAGGGCAATATGAAGATAAACCGTGTTTTATACGGGATCGAACGAATTAATATAGCTCAAGGTAGCCTTAAGAAGTATTTATTCACACAGCCCTCCCCTTATTGTTTTTACAAGACAGAGTTGCCAGCAATAAGCATTATGTAATGTAAGTTAAAGACTGGTCTGGTTACTGTGTTGCTTTTTGTACTCGTTGTTTCGTGAAAGTTGGGTGGTAGTTGACCATTTTTATTTTAATTAAATAAGAAAAACAAGAGGATAAGACAAGCGGCAGGGCGACCATCATAGTACATTATACATACTTACAATTCTAGCCTAGAGACATCCAAATATATTCTCAAGGTTATTCGGTCAAGCATCGGGCCAGATTCATTAAAGTCGTTTTTATTTATCCCTTAAGGCGAAAGGACTAATTAACCAAATAAAACTGTGTTAAAGCTTTTTATTAAAATGGGACCAAAACATCCTTATCAAGGGTGGAGCTCATATATGCACAAAATGCTCAACGTGTTCTGTATAGGAAGCCATTAATTCAAATCCCTTCATGATATATTTAAGTCGCGTTCTTGCCTAAAGATGAATAAAAACATCGTCAGCGAACAACGACAAAAGGCGGCAGCCATATTAATTATAAACGAAGGTGCGTGTATATAACGGACGGAATCGATTCGTTGGTGTAACGGTAAAATTGCGAAACTTTATCGCAGAGTATATAAATTCTTAACCCTAACTTATATATACGGGGTTAATATAAAAATTCCAATAGCCTCTTAGGCAACCTTTAACCTTTCAGCATACTGAACAACAATTGGTCTACTATACACTGAATAATTCAGCCATAACAACAACAAATTTTGAAATTAGTTGCTCTAAATGGCAATACAGTGCAACGGATAAAAATTTGCAACCGCGTAATCTTATTGGCACTGACAGGAAACAATGTTATTTACTTTGATGATATGATAAAAGTGATAGAAGAGACGTTGTTTAGTATGATGTAAAAAGCTACCCCTAAGAGGTTATTAGTTAACCTGTATAATTACAATAAAAATCAGTCTTCTCAATATTACAGTAAGTTGCTCAGGCACAAGAATTTCCTTAAAACTACAATACGTTTGCTGCTGCTGCTGCTACTGGTCAAGTATACATGTTTAGTCTACATACCTTGACAATGTTATTGAAAGGGAGGGTAGTAATGGGGAGGATATCTGCCCATAGCGTAAGGATTATACCCATGTTGATTCTGCTGTACGGGCGGCAAAGTTGTTGGCGCCGAAGGTCGCACAGACGTCTGAGGCGTCGGCCCGCCTCTGACACTTGAGTATTGCGTTGTTGTAGTTTGCATATCTATAAAAGGATTAAACTTATATATCAAAAACATCTGTGAAAGTAAGTAACAGTATAGGTACAAGTTTTAAAATGCTAATAAACACTCAGGATTTTAACCTCATTTTATTTGTTCATCATTCATAATTTTTCTATGCCTTTGCCCGGTTTTAGTTGTTAATTAAAAAAAAAATACACGGGCGCAAAAGGGAGGAGGCTAAACAAATAGTATTGCAGATTGATTTTTGCAACCGCAATATTTATGTTTAGTGCCTACAATTTAAATACTTATATGAAATTTTACAGAAAATATTATGACAGGGTAAAGAAGCTACTGGAAGAAGCTAAATACTTAAACCGTGTATAGACATAATTGACATCCCGATCGCCGTGTTCAAGAGGTGTTATTTCAAAATAAGGATTGATAACTCACTGGTGGCGGGAGCATACGCCTGTGGATAGTACGGGCGAGCGGGCGGTGGCACCGCCGGCTGGTAGGGCGGCGGATACGCAGGGGCGGGCGTCGCGGGCGCCTGTCCCGGGACCGGGTGACTCGGGCCGACACCGGCGCTCGGATACATCCGCGGCGCGGCGCTCGACGTGCTCGCGTATGTATTCACAGACGCGGCCGATGACGCAACATCGAGCTTTTGTCCGTTGAGATATTGACCTAGCCCGTTCATCCCAGCACCACTCATGCTCGAAGTGCCTGCTCTATTTGGGTTACTGTTCAGCAAATCACTAGCGCGGGCCTCCACCGGCTGTGTTCTATCAGGAGAGGTACCTGAAAAATATATTACATTATAGAGACATACATTTTGAACCTACGCGATATCTTCTGGTCCGAAATACAGCAGTGCCTGAAGATGGAGGGCTTTTAACGAGTGTGTGTTGCCAGTGATGACATATGGTACTGAGACATGGCCCCTAACTGCTGGCTTTTAGAGACGCTCAGAGTCACACAACGAGCTATGAAGGGAGCTATACTCGGAGTTTCTTTGCGCGACAGAATCAGTAATCAGGAGATTCGCCGAAGAACCAAGGTCACCAACATAGCTCATAGGGCTCCCACACATAACTGCGATGCGATGCGATGCGGCGAGAAACAAATGAATTTTCGATACAAGATTCGATTCGATTCTTGTTTCACGCCGCATCGCATCGCATCGCAGTTATGTGTGGGAGCCCTTAAACTCTGCAAGTTGAAGTGGCAATGGGCAGGCAACATCGCTCGGAGAACCGATAACCGTTGCGGAAGAAAGGTTCTCCAGTACCGACCACGAACCGGAAGACGCAGCGTTGGCAGGCCTCCCATTAAGTGGACCGACGGCATTGTGCGTGTAGATGCTGGATGCAAATAGCCAATTGTCTTTCGAACAGGGAGGCCTATGTTCAGCAGTGGAAGTCTTCCGGCTGGTGTTGTATAGAATTTTGACACCGATAACAAAGATCAGAAGAGAACTAGATATTTAGTCAGCAACGGAAAATGCGTTGTAAATGACTCTGTGATCATACTTACCACTTAGCATCATTTCTACCATTTGACGAAAATCCGTTGAAGTGTAATTCACTGGATTCGCTCTTCTTGATAGAGCAGATAAGGATTGCAAAAGAGAAGCTTCCTCCATACCAACAGATGAATTTGTAGCCTAAAATAATAATTTATTATAAACACCTAAATAGAAATACTTCTGAACTAACGGGATTTCATGTAAATAAATAACAACTAAGGATTCAAAATATTTTACATTCCTAAACTCACAGTATCAACAAGATTGCGTGAATTGCCGTAATCCATTAATTGAAGTAATAACGGTTTCGGCACAGCTGAAGTACCCTAAAACAAAAATACAAACAACCGGTCAACCAGTGCGATTCGGATTCGCGCACTGAGGGCTCCGTACCTTCTTTGAACGTATAAAGGTTAGTTTGCTATTCATCTAACACCCAAAATAGCAAAAAGACCAAACCGCACAACTAAGTTCGTATGTCGATATTGAAAACTATGCTATAGAAACATAACTTTATTTTTCCCGAATAATTTACATAAACATTTATCTATCTACTATCTAAAAGCAAAAAATAAGCAAATAAATATATTTCTTTTACTAAATTTCAATAAACACACTATTCGGGCTATATGTAAATGCCTTGGTCGTTTTTTTTTTGGGAATGATAGACGCTGTTGGCCGCAGATGGCCATTGCAGCTTCACCGGACAATACTCCTTGGTCGAGAAGCTTAGCAGCACTCATGTCGGTTGCTTTATAGATGCAGTCAGCTTTGATAACATAAGTTATGCAGATGACATGGTGCTGCTGGCCCCCTCGATCAGCGCTATTCGTAAATTCCTCGGCGTGTGTGAGTCGTATGCGGCGGCACATGGACTTAAATACAACAATGCCAAAACAGAATACATCGTCTTTCGGGCAGGCGCCAATAACCCAGTAACGGTACCCCACAGATGCGATAGCCTAAATGCGATAGCAACAAGGCCGGGCGGCCCACTGATCTGGGAACTCACCCAGACGACCAGATCACAACTAGTTATTAAGTACTAACATAGCGTAAGTTTTAGAATAGGTTTTACTAACTGTAATGGATCTTTGTTGTCCGATATTTTTAATAAATAATAATAATAATGGCGCATGGCGCATGTTCTGGCGCAACATTTGGTCGGTGCCCGTCGCTCATTCCGAGGGTGATTGGATCAGGGATGTCGAGCAACTACTTTTTTTTTTTTGGGAATGATAGACGCTATTGGCCGCAGATGACCATTACAGCTTCACCGGACAATAGGAGGCGAGCGCTTGAAGCGCTCTAGCCTTTACGGCAGAAGTAGCGACGAGCTCAAGGGCACCTCAGGGAGGCACGGCCTCGGCTTGGGCTGTCGCTTAAGAGAGGGCTGAGTTTACCACCGGTTCACAACGCGCCCCACTGAGAAGAACCGGCAAGAAACTCAGTGGGGTGATGCACGTCGTTGAGGTCGCATACGTACGACCCTTCGGCCTCGCCGGCGGGACCGGTGTCTGATAGCTAGTGTAGCATACGGTTGTCGGGTAGGGTTCGGCGCATCCCGGTCCAATAGGACCGTCATGGGGTCAGGAGGGTCGAGCAGTACATGCCGTGGTCTGCGGCGCGAGTCAGAAGGACTAGGGGCGTAATCGGCGGCGGCGCGGATTAAACTGTTCGCGTGACGGGACGCGGATTCAAAGTAGCGTAGCTTTGAGGAACTTACGAAGGGGATCTAACTTGAAATCGGAATGCAGATCTACGTTCCGCATGTACCACGGGGCACCGACGGCGCGACGGAGGAAACGATTCTGGATAACCTGGAGGCTATCGATATGGGTACGGGCGGCGTGCGCGAAAACTACACTCGCGTAAGTCATGATAGGGCGAATGCAAGCTTTGTATAATGTCAACTTATTTCTAAGCGACATTTTACTCCGCTTGCAGAGAATACAGGCGACACAGGCGATCTAATACGAAAGCCGCTCGATTACGGACGGACCTAATGTGCGGGCCGAAAGTCATGGCGGAGTCCAGTCGAGCAAGTATGCGAACCATTCCCAGAAATGGGGGCCATCACCATCCGGCCCCAAGATGTAGCAGATGCAGTCCGTCTATTGCCTAATTGGAAGGCACCCGGGCCATACGGACTGCATAATTTCTGGCTTAAATGGATACGTAGTTCGCATATCTGCTTGGCATCTCTGTTTCAATCGGCCTTGGAATCTGGGTCGCTGCCAGAATTTATGACTACAGGAATAACCCACCTGCTCCATAAGACCAAAAGTACCACGGACCCAAACAACTATAGGCCGATCACGTGTCTGCCTACAGTTTATAAAACTCTTACCATCTATTTTGAGAACAAAAATCTACAGACATGTTGAGGACAACTCGATGTCTGCGTCTCAAAATGGATGTAGGAGTGGGGCCCGTGGTACTAAGGAGCTACTCCTCATAGATATGGCCATCTGCCAGCAGGCTCGCCGTAACCGGAAGGATCTGTCGACATGCTGAATAGATTATAAGAAGGCCTATGACTCTGTGCCTCATACATGGCTTATGAGGGTGCTGGAGTTGTATAAAGTAAATGCAACTCTACGCACCTTCCTGGCGTCGTGTATGAGGCAGTGGAGAACAGTCCTTCGCTATCCAGGGTCTCGACAAACCCTTGGTGATGGTGAGCCAATAAGGATAGAGCGGGGCATCTTTCAGGGTGATAGTCTGAGTCCCTTGTGGTTATGTCTGGCCCTGAACCCTTTAAGCACTCTCTTAAAGAGTTCAGGGTTAGGCTATCGGTTGCGGAGAGGTGGTCAAGTCATATCTCACCTGCTTTACATGGATGACTTAAAATTGTTTGCACCCACTGAACTCCAACTGATGGGCTTACTGAGGGTCACAGAATCCTTCAGTAATTCTATCAGGATGGAGTTTGGTGTGGACAAATGTGCGGTTATGCATGTAAAGCGGGGGAGGATTGTTGAGTCTAGGAGCGTACAGCTCTCAGACTCTACCGACCTGAAGACACTCTCTGCAACCGAAACCTACAAATACTTGGGTATGTCACAGGCGTTGGGTATCAATGAGACTGACATGAAACAGTCGTTGCGGGAACGCTTCCTGGGCCGCCTGAGAAAAGTACTTAAGTCTTTTGTCGGGCGGAAACAGGGTGCGAGCCTACAACGGTTGGGTCATGCCAGTCTTGATGTACTCCTTTGGCATACTCAAGTGAACTCAGACTGAACTAGACACCCTGGATAGAACAGTTCGTACACTGTTAACGACATATTGTATGCATCATCCTCGCTCTTCAGTGATGAGGTTATATATCCCACGGAAATGTGGTGGCCGAGGCTTTTTAAATGCCAAGACCCTACACAACCGTGAGATATATAACCTCAGGGAATATTTCCTCCACTGCGGCGGAGAGATGCATACGGATGTGGTTGCTGTGGACAATGGACTGACCCCTCTATCCTTAGCCAAAGGGAACTGGCGCAACCATGTGGTGATCACCACTGGCGATCGCGAGGCAGTATGGCAAAGTAAGGAGCTACACGGAAGGTTCTACCGGGCTCTTCATGGGCCCGATGTAGACTTCTCAGCCTCCGTGGCCTGGCTACGATTCGGTGACCTCTTTGGGGAAACCGAAGGTTTTGTCTGTGCAATTATGGACGAAGTTGTGATGACGAACAACTACCGGAAATATATCTTGAGGGATAGCACCATCGACATTTGTCGGGCATGTTTTCGCCCTGGTGAATCCCTCAGGCATATTATTTCCGGTTGTTCGCGTCTCGCAAATGGTGAATACTTGCACAGACACAACCAAGTGGCCAGGATAATCCACCAGCAACTTGCTTTGAGATACCGCCTTGTGACGTCAGAGGTACCGTACTATAGGTATGTACCAGAACCAGTTCTGGAGGATGGCCATATCACCTTATACTTGGACCGATCTATCATCACAGACAGGACTATTGTCGCCAATAGGCCTGATATTGTGCTGATAGATCACAACGAGCGTCGTGCAATGATTGTAGACGTCACTGTCCCCCATGATGAGAACCTCGTGAAGGCGGAGAAAGACAAAGAATGCAAATATCTGGATCTCGCGCACGAGGTTGTCGACATGTGGGACATTGATAAGACAATCATTGTACCTATAGTCGTTTCTGCCCATGGCTTAATGGCCAAGAGCCGCGATAAACACCTCAAGAGGCTCACGTTAGACGGCTGGATCAAGGGCCAGATGCAGAAGGCAGTGCTCCTGGAGACGGCACGCATTGTGAGGAAGTTCCTCTCTCTGGAGCCTTAACCACCGTCCGCTAGGACCCTGTTCCCGCAGCCGGTAGGAAGGTGTTTTTTATATTATTAAATGTATTGTGTTATAAATTTATATTTAAAAATGTAAAAAAGATTTAAAAAAAAAAATGGGATGATAATAATAATAAGTAGGCAGTATTGTGCAGGTTAAGCATCCTTGACGAATCAATCGACAACATTTCTCAAAAACTGTTAAGAATAACGGGTCATGTAAGATTAATCAATTTTTTGGTCCTGTATTTTACGCCAAAATAGGAATGTACAGCCTTGTTGCGAACAGAGTATAGGGCCACACGGATTTGGTAGTAGACTTTCTCCAGAAAAAGAGGTTTTTTTTTATGAATTCTTTCTTCATGAAGCAGCCCTAAAGGAAGTGGACTTGGCAAAGCCCCGCAGATGGCGTGGACCAGAAACTCGAACAAGTGGTAGACACTCTTAGGGAAGCAGGGACGAAGCTGTGCGAAAGGCGACGCAGGGGTAAATAGTCTAAGCACTCGACAGAAACGCTGTTAATCGAAGAGAGAAGTGGAACGCCGCTGTCAGGTTCACCAAGATACAAAGTGCGCGACATGACTATAAACAGGCTAGCCTTTTTAGTAGCTAGTACCATGTAGTTTCCGGTTTGATAATACTTTGTAAAATAAAAAAGCAATCTAGCCTTTGGGTAGGAGCCAATTGGTGAAGCTGACAACGTCAACAGGAAAAGTCGTCGCATCCAAGTCAGAGATTCTATCGGAAGTTAAGGACTATTACAGCAAGCTCTATGCCTGGCATACTTTTCAGACTGGACCCAGTTCACTGGATTGCAAAGCGATTCGCCAGAGAACTAACGTAACCTACATAGCTCAAAGAATTAGCCAGTTGAAGTGGCAGTGGGCTAGTCATATTTGCAGCAGAACCGATGACCGTTGGTGTAAACTGGTTCTGGAGTGGAGACCGCGAATCGGGAAGCGCAGTGTAGGAGGCCATTTGACCAGGTGGGGTGACGATATTCGCGGAGCGGTTGGCAGAAACTGGAGGAGGAGCCCAGGATTGCGCTCAGAGGCTTGCCTTGGAGGACGCCTATGTCCAGCAGTGGACTGATGAGCTGATGATGACAATGATTTTACGTTTTGTTGGTAATTTTAATATATTGTTTTGTTCCTGTAAGATATAAATAGACGGAGATAAGGGGGCTGGGGTTGACTGGTTTTTTGTCATCTATACTATAATAAAACTCAAAGAGCACTTTTTCTGTACATTAAACATTTTTCCAAAATTTCTATGTGGGGTACTATACTATCGACATAGAGGCCAAAACAATTTTTTTTGGAATTATTGTCTGTCTGTCTGTCTGTCGTTCTGTTCGTCCAGGTATCATTTGAAAACCCGTGGATGGATTTTGATAGGACTTTCACTGATGTGTTGTGTAGAAGTCAATGTGTAAGTTGGTATATAAAACATCACGCTATGTTTCATAGGGGCTAAGCAGTGAAACATTACTTGCACATATTACCACGTAATTTCCTTTGTATGTGAATAGGGTAATTATAGACTGATCAGTTAATCATTAAGATATATATTATTACGCTATATACAATAGGGACTGAGCAGACATTTAGTTTGCATAAGATATCGCATTGGCGAAGGGTCAATTTTTGTAAGGGGTAAGCCGGTCCGGTACACCCAGGACATTTTCATTAGATTTCTGTATTGTTCTAAGTACTTTGCTGATAGCAATATGACATTATATCTTTGAAAAGTTAAAATCTGTAAATCCCGAGCGGATCCAAACTAGATTATGTATGTATTACAGTCGCAACAATAAAAGATGCGGAAAACTTGAAACTTTCATTATCGAATATCATTAGACAGTAATTTACGATGTTAGCGTGATTTACATTATGAACATACAATAACTATAGAACTTTAATCTATATATTATATCAAAGAAAGTCGTGTTAGTTACACTATTTATAACTCAAGAACGGCCTAACTGATTCGGCTGAAAATTGGTGGGGAGGTAGCTTAGAACCAGTAAACGGACATAGGATAGTTTTTATCCCGGTAGGTTAAGGTTAAGCAACGTTAGGTAAGGTCATTAAATAGATGGGTGAACCGATTTGTATAAAAGTGTGCATATCGGGTAGGTCTGAGAATAGGTCATACAGTATATTTCATACCGCTAGGTTAAGGTTAAGCTACATAAGGCAAGGTCATTAAATAGATGGGTGAACCGATATGTATGAAATTATGTGTGCATATCGGGGAGGTCTGAGAATAGGTCATAAAGTATATTTGATGCCGCTGATACCATGATTGACGAGGATATATAGAACGAGAGGAGGGTGCACGAGAGGAGAAAGAGGGAGAGGGGATTCGAGAAGGGGGCGATGGGGTGAGGGATCGGGGGAGTTAGGTGGAGTAAGGGGGGAGTGAGAAGGAGCAAGTTCGTAGAAGAGAGAGGGGGAGAGGGTTCAGAGAGGGGATAACAGGGTAGGGGAGTGTGACGGAAACCGAAGCGGGAGGGGGAAAGAAAGAGGAGAGAAAGAGCATATAATTAGATGTTTTTTATAAGAGAGAGAGATATGGAGAGAGATAAATCTAGGGAGGAGGGAGAAAAGGGGAGCAAAATGTAATAAAAGCGCGGGCGGAGCTGCACGGGTCAGCTAGTTTTTAATATAAGTCAAAAATCACGTGACATAACATTAAATAAAAATATGTTTTAAATTTGTTTAATTGCAACCCTTTCATATGATACACCACTTAATACAGTAGTCGAAATTTCGAGCCCAATTTCGGCATCTATTGTAAAAAATATCGATTTATTTTTTATTTAAAGAATAGTTTAGATCTCGCTTACCTAACCTTATCGCAAATGAAATTAATTTATTTTCTGTACGGCCCCAAAAGGGGCGTCTAAATTACAAAAGTGAGACTGCGCCATGTAATAGGCCCTACGTCGTCGCAAGCATCTCGGGGGTTCCGGGGAAAAGTGCTCTAGCGAGCACCGGAGAGACTCGATCTGGCGAGGTCAGAACAGAGTGCTTAGAGTCTCTCTCCACAATGCAAAGCAGATGTTCCTTTTTTTAACCCCCGATAAAAAACGAGGGGAGTTATAAGTTTGACGCCTAAGTCCGGAAGTCTGTCTGTCTGTCTGTATGTATGTCTGTCTGTGGCATCGTAGCAGTCCAACCAGTGAACGGATTTGAATGCGGTTTATTTTTATTTGAAAGCTAGTTTAAGCGAGATGGTTCTTAGCTATGTTTCATGAAAATCGGTCCAGCCATTTGAGAACCATCTGCTCTTTTCCGAGTCGAGGTAGGGATATTTTGTATACAATAGACATTTTTCATTACTTCTATTCCGAAAGATCTGAAATTTAGAAGATATGTAAATCCGATGATACTAAATAAAATGGTAACCTTCACCAGGGTCTGATGACGAAGCAGGTTGGTGGTCACGGGATCTCTGCACTAATAAACGTAGACCCACTGAGTTTGGGCTCGTCAGGTAGGTCTCGACGAATAGTTGCTAGAAAAATGGTGATCAGGGTCTGATGATGGAGCAGGAAGGTGATCATGGGATCTCTGCACCAATAAACGTAGACCCACTGAGTTTGGGCTCGTTAGGTAGGTCTCGACGAGTAGTTGCTAGAAAAATGGAGATCAGGGTCTGATGATGGAGCTGGAAGGTGGTCACGGGATGGCTGCACCAATAAACGTAGACCCACCGAATTTGGATTCTACGTTCTATCTAATCGGGTCTACGTTTATTAGTTCAGAGATCCCGTAACCACCTTTCTGCTCCATAATCATTCCCATATCACCATTTTTCTAGTAACTACTCGTCGAGACCTACCCAACGAGCCCAAACTCGGTGGGTCCACGTTTATTGGTATAGAGAGCGAGTAGTATGTAGAAAAATGTTGATCAGAGTCTGCTGATGGGAGCAAGCAGGAAGGTGGCAACAGGAACTCGGCTCCATTAAATGTAGGACACATCGAATTATAAATCTATGGTTAAATCTTGATGAGTAGTTAGACAGCTACTGATCAGGGTCTGATAATTGTACAGGAAAGTTATTTTAAGAGTTCGTTTACGTACATGTCGAGGTTTTTTTTTAATTTTTAAATTTATTTATTGTATGAGTAGTTCTGTTGGCCGTAGATGGCCATAACAGCTTTACCGGGAAAGAGGGCGAGCGCTTAAAGCGCAGCAGCCAGAACCATCGCAGATGAAGGACATCTTGGAGGTTTTAGTGGACAAAAATCCCTCAACCCGGTCTTTACACCTATGGAGAACGGGTTATGACCATTTGAAGGTTTCCTCCCCACCAATAAAAGGTCGTAAGATCAATTTAAGAGGTTTTTTGAAAATTCTTACTATTTAACGTAACCTCACTTTTTTAGCGCCACCCTATGCAAATACTGAGTTCGCACATGGTTTAAATTTTTCACCCTCACAGTACTGAAGGAGCATATTGTCGATATTGCAATTAAAAATATTTTTTGTCATGTATAAACAATAATAGACTAACTCACCGATACAAATGAGGATGTTTGATTAAACTGCGCCATGAGATCGTGAAATTGTACCACTTGTGTAGATCCCTGAAATAAATAGAAAAGTTTACATGATATAGGTGATGTCTTTGGTGAAATATATTCAATAGGGATCATGACAAAGCCGTATTAAATTAATAGGTGGAAGTTAATAATACATTATCAAATCCTCGTGCAATACATATTTTTACGTACCTCTATGTATGCATCCACTATGCGAAATAGCTGAGGGTTTACAACAGACTTTAGCAATAACCTGCCAATATCATATTCATCTGTCTTCTTTTCCAAAATGTATGACTGATATTCCTTTTCACATTCCAGAACCTGCATTTCTTTGCGGTACACTTCAATCCTAAAATGAGATACATAGTTTAAAACTAATGAAACACCATATTAGTGTAATGTATATTTATGTGTAGGTAGCAATTGTATTTAACGGAATTATTAGCAGTTATTTTTTTTTACCGGAGCGCATTACGCGGTTCTCTCTGAAGTGGAATCATACGGTGTAACGAAGACCAAGAGCCAAAAGATCAATATAATAATTGTAGTCGCTGTGCAGGCTCGTCCCATGTGCATTGCTTTAATGAACCCGGAGATGTTCTAGCAATATTTTTTTAAGAAATATAGTAAAAACATGTAATACAAAGAACTTATGAAATATGTAAGTTTTTGGATTGGGCGTCTTTGTCGTTTATTTTTTTTCGCACAGCATATTATTTTATGGCCATGACATTAGCTTAAAACTTTTTACGTATACAAAATTAGTCTATTAGGAAATTATGCATTTGACAGCTGTCGTGCAATCGGTATTCGACGAGTGGAACATTTTTTGAAGGCAAGGAAGCCTCACGGGCATAACTGCAATATGCCTGAACACTAAAAATTCGCTTAAAAATATAATTTAAAAACTCATTGACCGGCTTTAAACGTTAGCTTTGCTTGAAAACACTCGCAGACTCACAACGACTCGTTCTTTATCCCTCTCTCAAATATCTCGCCCGTCGTTTTTAACACAGCTTCGATTATGATTTAAAATTTAAAAATAATATCATGCGTACAAAATGTATTGATGAATCGTTTTATTTCAAACCTGAGTTCTCGTTGGACACAGTTTTCGCAGAGAGTGTCAACTACTTTGGAGCCCTCTTGTTTCCTCGCTTTGCTTGGTCCAGCTGAGAACAAAATCAATAAGCGCCAAGCAAATAACATTAGCAGTCCTAATTATACAATTATAACAACAATTTTATATATGACAACGATTTCCGTGCAATCCGCGTTTATTATGTCACCAAAGCAAAGGTTTATATTGTCAGGTTAGCACTGACAATAATATTATTGCACAAGCATTGTAGTTTTGTTTATTCAACCTATCGTTCGCCTGGTGGTGAGCGACACGACTGCCTATAGACGCTGCCCATAGGCAGGCGCGTCGCTGCACTACTGCACTGCGGCCCGTCACACAAAACATTAATTATCAAGTCTCTTGTGCCCGGTAATGATACCAGCTACAGTGCCCTTTACCGAAACGCAGCAATGTTTTCACATTACTACTTGGCGGCAGAATAGTCACTGCGATGGTACCTACCTGGACGGTCTCTTTCACAAAGGACCTAGCACATAGTGAGTTTTAACTAACAAAGATTTTGTACACCTAGTGCAGAATAATACACGGAAGCCGTAGCCGTTATCATCACAAATAGTACAATGTGTTACTGCCAAATTTTGAGCTTTAGCCTAAATGACTGTTTCTTTTTATGTCGCCTACATAATTATGCCGAGAAAATAAAATTCTACACAGTATCGTCTAAAAATAGAAACCATATCTGCTAAATAAATAATTACAATATGATTCAGTGTGGCTTAGTTTTTTACAGATCTCTTGGTATAATAAAAACTTATAGTTTCAATGTAAATATTATATTACTCAATGGATAGCATGGGCTGTACTGCTCAGGTCTTTAGGGACTTGTGCCACCACCGGATTGTCAACGAGTGGCGATAAACCATTGTAGCAATCTTAAAATAAACCAAAAATATGGGATTCCATGCAAATGATACAAATAAATAAATAAAAATACTGCTCGCTGGCTGATCACACAGCCTACGACTACTCTTTTTAACCTCCGACTAAAAAACGGTGCTATAAGTTTGACGCCTATGTCTGTTTGTTTGTCTGTGGCATTGTAGCTCTTTAAGGAATGGAAGTATTTGAATACGGTTTTTATTGCTGTTTTAATCGTGATGGTTCTTAGCTAGGTTTCATGAAAATCGGTTCAGCCTTTTAAAGACTATCAGCTATTTTCCTAGTCGATGTAGGGATATTTTGGATATAGAATAGATATTTTTATTACTTCCATTCGTAAAAAGACATATTACTTTCTATATATGTAAATACAATGATACTAAAGAATATAAGAAGAATATAAGATAACCTCCACAAGGGTTTAATAATGGAGAAGGAAGGTGGTCACAGGAATTCTGCGTACTTAGCGAGGTTTTGATGAATAGTTGGTAGAGGAGTGGTGACAGAGTCGGATGGTAGAGCAGCAGAAACTGTGCTCCATTAAACGTAGACCCACCAAATTTCAATTCATTGGACATATGAAATCCAATGAATCCAAATTTGGTCGTTAACGAGTCCAAATTCGGTGGATCTTAGTTTATTAGAGCAGAGTTCCTGTGACCACGAGTCACATAGTCATAGGCGACGAGTGTCGAGCTATATAGCTCGACGAGTAGTCGGTTAGGCAGATGGTGATTAGGGTCTGTTAATGGAGCAGGAAAATCATTGTAATAGTTCAATCTCAGATGTCAGGAGCTTTTTCATTTTTAAATTTACTTGATCACTCGTCAGTGAGGAAAACTATCTCAACGACTTACTTATGTATGTTTAAGCGACACTGGGAGGAGTTACGAACTTTTCAGTATTCGAATAATCATTGAGTGAGTAAAATACTTAAAGAGGTGGTTTAAAAATACGTGGCACAAGACAAAAAACCATATTTGTACAGATAAATATTTTTTCTGGGTCCAACACACAACTTTTTAGATAGCAGACAGTGCATCTATCGACTACAACAACCGGCCCGCTGTAATAAGAACTAATAAAATATATCATGGCGAGCTAATAGCCTGATAAGACAATTAGGGATGCTACCACCACCTTTAATAGGATTATTATTATAGTTTTTCTATACACGAGGTAGAGACGTCAATTTACGCACTTTAAAGCTCTGACACTTTATATCAAGAAGGGAAGATTACAATAATACTGGTTATACAGGTACAGTGCTGTCACAGAGCAGGTAAAATTGAGTACATTAATCTGTTAGGTCTCCAGTCTGGCGTTAATCACATTGCGTTACGCTCGCATAGACAGATACAATAATCTATGTCTATGCGAGCGCGATAAACAGATCAATGTACTGAATTCTTCCTGCTCGATGACCACACTTTTAGTGGTAGGGCCCTAGGTCCTATATATTTTTTCAGATGCCTAGAAGTGTGTGCAAGATTTCTTTACATTCAAAAATAATTATCTCAAATGCCACAAAATGGTCACCCATATATGGACTGAAGTGTATTACAAAGTACAGAACTCATAGATATTTTATTTAGTAATAAATTAATTAGTATTAAGTTCTTTTTTGACTTACTATCTTACTGACCCCAGTAGCTTCGGCTTTTATTTTTAGGTCAGGTAAAAACCTTGATACCTAATACAAATAACATAACGATAGAATGAAATGTGATTGTATATCAAGTCAACAGCCTAGGGGGAAAAGCTGCCATAATGTGTACTGTACTTGTTAATACTTCCTCTGTAAAAACACCTGGGGCCTTAGCTCTATCACAATAATAATGTTGTTAGAGGTGGTGGTAGGGACCTGATTACATCAATGTATGTTCCCTATAGAAAATAGGCAACCATATGAATACTTCTGGGCTATTGATCATCTAGCATTCTATTTGGAAGGTGGTATTTCAGTAGGAATTTAGCTATATTTTAAATATATTTGTGTCATGAACAGTATCAAGTATTTTATATTGCTAATTTGCTAAAGTTAAAGTAGAGAGAGTAGAATTTGCAAAATATAAAGTAACTGACACATCTATATATATAAAAGAAAGTCGTGTTAGTTACTTCACTTATAACTCAAGAACGGCTGAACCGATTTAGCTGAAAATTGGCAGGGAGGTAGTTTAGAGCCAGGAGAAGGACATAGGATACTTTTTATCCCGGTAGGTTAAGGTTAAGCAACGTTAGGTAAGGTCATTAAATAGATGGGTGAACTGATTTGTATGATTTATTTTGTGCATATCGGGTAGGTCTGAGAATAGGTCATAAAGTATATTTCATACCGCTAGGTTAAGGTTAAGCAATACAAGGCCAGGTCATTAAATTGATGGGTGAACTGATTTGTATGAAATTTTGTGTGCATTTCGGGTAGGTCTCAGAATAGGTCGTAAAGTATATTTCATACCGCTAGGTTAAGGTTAAGCAACATAAGGCAAGGTCTTTAAATAGATGGGTGAACCGATATGTATGAAATTTTGCGGGTAGGTCTGAGAATAGGTTATAAAGTATATTTTATGACGCTGATACCATGATTGACGAGGATATATAGAACGAGAGGAGGGTGCAAGAGAAGGAGAGGGGAGGGTGATGGAGTGAGTGATCGGAGGAGTTAGGTGGAGCAAGGAGGGGGGAGTGAGAGGGAGCAAGTTGGGAGAAGAGAGAGGAGGGAGAGGATTCAGAGAGGACAACGGGGAGAGGAAGAGGGTAAGTATGACGGGGACCGAAGAGGGAGGGGAGAGAAAGAGCATAGAATTAGATTTTTCTTATAAGAGAGAGAGATGGAGAGAGATAAATCAAGGGAGTAGGGAGCAAAGGGGAGCAAAATGTAATTAAAGCGCGGGCGGAGCTGCGCGGGTCAGCTAGTTTGTTAATAATTATGAGATTTATCACCATATTTGTAGATGTGGCGTGTTTCGCAATTTGGTGCAGGTTTTTACATTATTATATTTTTCACTGAATATGTTCATAATAAAAAAGTTCCCATCAGCATTATTTTTTTAACATCCGCTAGTTATAGAGTAATACACTAAAATGCTGTGCGTATCAACCAGCGAAAAATCTATTAATGGCTTATCATTATTTGCAAACCCGTTTATAGTTATCGCCTAACCCGCCACTCACCGTTGGGGCGGTTGCCTTAATATGTTGCATTGCATGTAAGTGAATATGAATTACTTAACTCTTTAAATCCCCTTTTTTCTTTTGAATGTTATTAATGACAATATAAAGACTAAACTACCCTATTTTGTGTTGCATTCATTGTTTATTCAATATTCGCCTATGCGTAGATTGTTTTAATGCAATTCTGAACACAACCAATATTCCACTTAAAATAGAATACAACTGTTACAAATGTTTATATCGCTGAGCATTAGGTAATCTGTGATAATGAATGTTTAATACAAATGATTATTAATTTATTTATTTTCCCAAGAAAAGTGATTATTTGTAATTATTCACCATGACTATGTAAATTATGTGATTTACCTTCGCAGGGCTCTGCAGGCCTCTTCATACTACTATTTACACTTCCTACATTAGTAAGTAGCGGTGGTGGCGGTACACTTGCGTCATATCTGCAAAAATATATTTTTTAACTTATTGAATGACATTTAAGAAACAAAATACTTTTAGAAAATGCATTCATTCACCTTGCAGGCGGTGGTTGAGTAATTGGGAACATTGAAGGACCATTTAGTGGAGGTGGAGCTGAAAGAAAACAAATAAACCCAACATTATATAAACATAATCTCTTTCTTCTTCTTTAAATATAAAACATAATGTAAGAAAAATTAGATGTATGTATTACATAATTAAAAATGTATGTATTACATTGTTAAATACAACACCAGGATTAAGTTTGACACGAAATAGAGAAAAAAAACAATAATATATTTCGGCATAAATGCCACATGCAAACACATTTTTACAAAAGATGACTTTTTTGGTTGTTCAAAACATTTAAGGAAATTCATATAAATTTTATAATAATTCAATGATCCCACCCACAAGCAATGTATAAAATAACTTTGTTTCATAATTTTTACAACATGTTAACAAATAAAGCAAAACCTGAAACTTGTATGTTCAGTATTCTAAGCAAAATTGACTACATTTTATAATATAGGGTAAGGGTATTATTTAATAACCTATGTAGTCAGGCAGTCTAGTCTATATGGAATCAGCAAGAGGTTATTGACCTCTAGTTAGGAAGTATGTCACACAGAGTTATAAACAAACAGAGTAGATATAATACAAAAAAGTGTGAGTCAGAATCACATACTGAGGCTTCTGTTCTTTCTTGAGATGTATAAAACTTAATTTGCTATTCGTCAAACACCTCAGGTAGCAAAAAGACCAAACCACATAACTATGTTTACTTGTCGAAGTATTTTGATGATTTCTAAAAAATTATGATACTTAGAAACTTTATCTTATTTTCCTGCAAATTGCGGAAAAAAGTACCTAGGTGTAAGAGTTTTTGCTTTATTACATAACACATATTTTCTAATCCTATGTATTTAATAACTTACTTGTCACAATATGGGAACAATTTGTACCTTGTTAATAAAAAAAAATATATACAGACGATTTGAGAACCTCCTCCTTTTTTGAAGTCGGTTAAAAACACACAAAAATGTTAATTGGGAATTATATGAATTACTGGAAAAATTGTTTGGTTGTGTGTTTTTACACTGCATTGTATTGAGTATGGTATGTCACAGTTACACCCTGTGTTTGCTTAAAAGATCAAAATCGTAGCAATAAAAGAATGAACACAGAAGTGCTGGCCGACCAGTGGCCAGCCAAAGATAATTGGTAGGGTTTATTATGCCATATTCAACTCTACAAATTGTCTTTGGGTGGCCAGTAGCCATCGCTCCTGTGTTCATTCTTTTATTGCTACGATTTTGATCTTGCAAAGAAAAACAGGGTATAGATGTTTATGGATTTTTACCTGTGTATATTGGAGTAGCTGGAAGTACAGGAGTGGAGGTGACTGTCGGTGGCGGTGGTGGTGGTGGGGCCAGCAGAGGCGGCAGCGGCGCTGGTAGCGGCGGTGGGTATACGCTGGCATTCGGAGGAGGCGGTGGCGGCGGCGGCTGACCCATGAACTCGTACATCCCTGGCGGGATACCTTCGGGAGCCATGTTTACGGATGACATAGCGTGCCTCTCCGCCAAAACTCTTGGTAACTGCCCAGTTGAGAGAAACAGGTTCTTCTCTTCCCTCGAAGTATGCAAGTAAGTGCAATCTTGTCTAGTGCAACCTGTCCGATTCTGGTAATCGTTGCAAAATCTCAATATCGACTTCATAAACTCCAGTTCTAATTCATGGCGGAATTTACACTGAGCGCCTTTAGTGCAGATACCCCATACGAAATCACGGCAATATTTACGTTGCTGGTCACGCTCACGGTCAGACAATGGAACGTTTCTGTTCCGCGGGTCAGTAGGAGGCGCTGTGTGTTGTACAACAGGCGGCTGGCGGCCATTTTGTTCAATATTATTACTCATGAACTGCAACACATCACGACAATACAAAAGTTAAACAGTAGGCCTCAAAGTAAAGCAACATTAGGTTCTCGAAATAAGTCGCATCATACATACCTTTGCGGTTGTACACTGTGACCGCAGGATTTTTTTATATCGGCAGGTTAACAAACATTCCACGTTACAATAGTAACAAAAGTATCTTTAAAAAAATTAACATATTAGGATAATTTTACTATATCCTAAAAGAGCCACCGTCCTTCCAGTAGGTAATTTCAATTATTGTTGTGTTCCAATCCAATTGTCCAAGCCACACACACACCACCAACAAAAGTTTGTATTCTGTGCACACCACAACGACCCACACCAAGCCCAAGCCCAACCAGGGTCTCCAGATTATATAAGTGAAATTTCCCCAAATCAGGTTTAATTTTTCCCCAAAAAGATACATTTTTGTACAATTTTCCCCAAAATTGATTTCGTATCTAATCCTCCCTTATTTACACCTACTAATTTTATAAGAGTGAAAGCGAGTTAGTTTCATATACTATTTGATACGCTTTAACGTATTTGGCTGAATTTTGGTCGTATAGAGATAGAAGGGAACTTTTAGGTAGAGGCTACTTTTTGTCATAAGAATTATTAGTATTTTTTTACTACTTATAAGCTAGTGCTTGGGGGTCGTGCATTAATCACGTGATGTTTTTTAGCAACTTTTTAACCCCCCCCCCCCCCCCTCCTGGTGATATGTGGTGAGGTTTTTAAACTACCACCCCCTATCCAAAATCACGTTTATTTTTTTGTAAAAAAAATCAATATGGTTTATATTGAAATTTTCGGAATATTATCTTTAAATACAGGTACTTAACTGATTAAATGTTGAAGGGGAAGTCGTCGCCGGCAACGGTGAGTCAAGGCCACGTGCCGCTGTTTGGTTTAGAAATCGTGCATTCAACGAAAAATAAATACACGTGATGTCTCATTATACCCCTCCCCCCTCCTGGTGATATTTCGTGATTTTTCGGAACCCCTCCCCCCCTCCTTTCGAGCCTCACGTGATTAATGGACGACCCCTTGACTGCAGTCCCACCTGATGGAAAACGGCGACGCAATCGAGGATGGTAAAGCACACCAGCCTATTCACTCTAGTCTTGAGGACATCCACATTATAATCGGGCGGGAAAACCGACGCAGGCAAACTGTTCCAGTCCTCTGTTGTCCTTACTATAAATGAAGAAGTCCGGAGTCCGTTTGGGAATAATAGACGCTGTTGGCCGCAGATGGCCATTACAGCTTCACCGGACAATAGGAGGCGAGTGCTTAAAGCACTCTAGCCTGGAGTCCGGACTGAATGCACGCTCACCACATAAGGGTGTGTACGTGTCGTGCGTCTCGTCGTCCGATTAAGGAACAGGATGGAGAAATCAAGTCATGCAATTCCTGCGCATACTCTTCAAAATGTATCCTGTAGAATACCGAGAGGCTGGCTACTCTGCGCCTCTGCTCTAGGCTTTGTAAATTGGCTGGTACGAACCCTACATCATCAATAAGCCTCTTAGCACGCCTCTCCACTGAGTCGAAAGCAGCAAGATGTTTTTTTTTTTTGCACCAGCCCAGATGTGACTACAGTACTCCACACACAACCGGACTTGTGCTGTATATAGCATCAAAAGCTGCCCCGGTGTGAAGTACCGGCGGACCTTTGCAAGGACTAGTAGCTTCCTTGCAGCTACCTTGAACTCAATGAACCGCCCAAAGTTGTGGTTTGAAGGAATTTCAAAACCCAACAACTGAAGGTGGTTTCCGTATTCCAAGGATTCATACTGAAATGTAGGAGCCAAGGTTAACTTATTCCTTTTCGCGGTGAACAGACACGCCTAATCTCACAAGATTGCCATCACCCCATTCGGGGGCTGCCTGAAGTGTGAGATTCGCGCGCTCCACCATGGCTACACTTTCAGACTGGATAACCTCCTTACTCTCACTCTCCACAATAGTGCTGCCATCTGCATACCCATAGATACCGGACATCAGCAGATCGTTGATATACAGCAGGAAGAGAGTTACGGAGAGAACAGACCTCTGAGAAACTGCGGCATTAGTCGTCAACGGTTCCGATGAGCAACCGTCAACAACCACCACTCGGAGTGACCGTTCACTCAGGAAGTCCTTTATCCAGCCAATCAAACCAGGGGATATGCCGTACGCTGGCAGCTTGTTTAAAAGGATAGCGTGCCAAACCCTATCGAACCCCTTCGAATCATCCAGAGAAACAAGGAGCGCTTTCCTATTTTTCTCGAGGGCCTCCCCCCATAAATGAGTGAGTGTGTTCCAGAGACACCCTCGCCCGCCATTTTGACCATTGACCGTGAGGGGGACAATAACTGAAAGAGTAATGTTAACAACATTGTATTGTTTTACGTGAGGCATTGTGAAATATTTTTGATTTTTAACCTTTCTGAATTAGACTTTTGTTTCTCCCCAAGCTTTCGCCAAGAAAAATTGTGTTCCCCAAAATTTTCCCCACAGTTTTTGTTTCCCCAAAAGTTCCCCAAAGATTTTATTTTTCCCCAAAATGGGGAAAAAAAACCCCAATCTGGAGACCCTGAGCCCAACCCAAAACACCTGAAACACCAAGCAAGTAGGCTTGTTGAAAAAATATCGATATTTTTTCTTTCGATATATCGATATTTTTTTCCTTCGATATATTGATATTTTTTCTTTCGATACATCGATATTTTCATCCCATATTTTTTCGATATATCGATAAGTTGGTATAAAATATTAAATATCGAAAACGTCTCAAAACGATATTTTTTTTAGGAAAAGATCAGATCTGTGTATTTTTTTTCTTTTCCTAATTTTATTTCTAGCGATAAAAAGACGCCCCTGCACCTTCATCACACAAGATCAGTGTAATGTCTTTACAACGAAGCCAGCCATCCTTGTACAAACTACACAAAAAAAAGAAAGCAAACAAAAGGTTTTCTCTAGTCAAACCAACGTAGTGAAAAATTTTAAATCTATGAGTCAAATAGTAAGCTTCTTTTAAGTTTATGTCTCTTGTTTTGCCTCTAGCCCTTACCATAGACAGACCTTTTGCGTTAACTTTGATTGCGTCAAAAAATATTTCGTATTCTAACTTATTTCGTTCGATCGTTGGTTGGTATTGTTAATTTAGTCTCTTTGGTTGCATGCGTATCTCTTTGGATACATTGCTTGCTCAGAGAAAGTACCAAAGGAGTTAGTATCGCGTCGATTCCCCGAACAAATTTTTCGTGGCACTTTTGCGGGGTGCGCGAGGCGAAGTAAACACACACAGATACACTTTCACGCATACCCGCACTATAGTAAACTCGCAACACATTAAAAAATACACGCACACAAATAAAGAATGACCTGACCATATGAACAAAACTTTGGCAGAGGGGGTAAGCGCTTCATGCTCTTTTTTTTTTTTTTGGGAATGATAGACGCTGTTAACCGCAGATGGCTATTGCAGCTTCACCGGACAATAGGAGGCGAGCGCTTGAAGCGCTCTAGCCTTTACGGCAGAAGTAGCGACGAGCACAAGGGCACCTCAGGGAGGCACGGCCTCGGCTTGGGCTGTCGCTTAAGAGAGGGCTGAGTTTACCACCGGTTCACAACGCGCCCCCACTGAGAAGAACCGGCAAGAAACTCAGTGGGGTGATGCACGTCGTTGCGGTCGCATATGTACGACCCTTCGGCCTCACCGGCGAGACCGGTGTCTGATGCGCATCATGCTCTCTCCAGTGGTATCTCCTCTAAGATTGCTTGTTAATATTTAAGTGCAACTAAATAGTTTAATTACTGAATAATTAAGTTTATGTTGAAATTCAGTTGCTTCGTGGACTTTTTTCCGATCTGATAGTAAGCGACACGTCTTTCTATAGACAGCTGTAAGGCATTGCCACTCAAGAAGCGTTTTTTTTAGTTCCGGTAGTATGATACAATTTTGTTCCCGATATATCGATATTTTTTTGTTTCGATATATCGACGTCACAAACGATATATTATTTAAAAATATCCATTATCGATATATCGATATTTTTTGCCATTTCAAACATCCCTATAATATTATACAAGCAAGCACACAGTCTGCACCATGAAGCTATTAGGGTCAAAGTGGAGGAAACACTCCCAAATCATGCCTGAGGTCAACGCTATCCCTTTCATTGAGGTCGGATCTCTCTTTCTATGAGGGCAACCTTAATGTTTCATGAAAAATCAGGACATCTTTTTAATTTCGTCGCATAATACGACTTACTTGGCTTGTTTATGCTTTAAGTTTAAACCGATTAAATATGTCTAGTTGCTTAATCAGTCTGATTATGGGTTGGAGCAGCCCAAATACGGAAGAACTGTGAACAAGAAGAACAAACTGTGATTGATAGGGAAACAGATGATAAATAAATAAGGACCTCCTTCTGGCCGATATGACCACAGTGGGTATTTTGAAAGATCTCAGTCTACGCAAAATATATTATAGTGCGCAAGTGCTTGCGTTGACACAACTGCACTCTCTCTCTCTCTCTCTTCCGTTTACCTCTCAAAATACGATGGGATGAAAAACCGACACGACCGGGGAGAGACCAGGTGCAGGATCAACATTTTACATGCCCATCTTACGCATGGAGCATCTTACTTTACAGAAAATCAAGGGATAAATTATAAGCTAATAGTTGTGAAAATAAAAGTATATGAAGTTATGATTTAAAAAAATATTGTGCTATAAAATCATTTATTCAGTACGTTTAACGATCTCCGATTAATCACAAGATACTGAATAGCAATTAGCATTATATGCAAACAACTAAAACAACTTTTAACCAACACATTAGACGATAGAAAAAGCATTCGTGGTAAATTTAGTTTTCCATTGGACCAACAGCAGATCATTGCAGCTTCATCAAATTTATTTTCCAATGGGACAATGGATAAGTAGTCATAGGTACATTCCATCACTCAATATTTTTAGGAAATCTACAAGAAAATAAAAAATGTATTAATATTGACCAGGGGTAAATAAAACAGTATGTATATTTATGGAATGATATAGGTACTCTCGCCGATACGGCCAATCCAACCACAGCGGCTAATCTTTCGCAAGATCAGCCATCATCCAGTGCACAAATGCTTGCGTAGACACAAGTGCACAAGTGTACTTTACATGCCTATCCGACGCATGGATCATCTTACTTTACAGACAATCAGATGACCGGCCTGCATTATCCTAGCCAGTGAGGAACAACTACACAAAGTTGTTGCTCCCCGCAGGATTCGAACCTGCGACCCCCGGTATGCAAGCAAGCAATTTCCCACTGCTTCACGGAGGCTACTAGACGCGACAGGACTAGGAGGCGACAAGAATAAATATGATTTTAATAATATGTATCTAATAAGTTACAAAACTAACTGTACCTAAACTTAACCTACATACCTACACACTTGTAAAATTAATGAACATACAATATGTTTTCAATATCAATCCTTCTAACTAAATACATCGTTTATTTTTTGATCATAAAGTGGCGGTAAAAAATCCCCAAAACGGAAAGTCTTCAAAAAATCTTTACCATGGTTACTCTATTAAAACAATGTGAAATATTTTAAAATTAAATAATTCAAGTACAAATTAATATAAACTTAAACCCAATACTAACAAACGAACTGAAAACGTGTTATGTGCCTATCGAAAGAAGAACTGATCGAAAATATGGTGCATAATGCACAGGGATCATCGGTAGGTAATTATTGAACAAAATCGCACTTACGAGTGATATTCGGTATTAAATACTGGATACAACATATTTTTGCAACCAAGTACTGCACATTTTATCACCATTTTTATGATTTTAATTCACTTTATCGTGAAATTATGGTATTTAAATGTTTGATCGATTTATATGACAGACAGTTTCATGCTGACAATAAGCGACAGTGTTGCCACAAAATACGAACCCTTAAAATCGGTAATTAAAATTGCATTTGAGTATAATTGGCGAAAACACAATAGAGCATTATTCTAATCGAACTCGCAGAACAGTACCAATAAATTTTTTATTAGACATGATTGTCATCGTATTTTAAGTTTTCGGGTGGAAAACATTCTTTTGATGTGTAAGTAAAGCATTTCTATATTAGGGTATCCATTTCTCGGGTAATTTCAATTATAACATGGACAACACATCGGACCTCAATGAAAGGGATAGCGTATGCCTCAATCAAGTATTTGGAGTTTGGGCTCCATTGTTGACCTATTAGCTTCATGGTCTGCACCCTACTAGCTTCATGCAATTTACAATACCACAGATATAACAATACTATACGGAGCGCGTTCCACTTGGGGCCCACCCACACACGATAATCCGTTGAGGCCGGCTGTTACATTATGGAAATTTAATATAAATATTCGAAATATAACAGATTTACTCAAATAAATTGAAGATATACAATAACAATAGTAAACTAAATAAATAAAAATATATAAACTGCATTTTTAACGCCATCTAGGCAAATTATAGTAGAAACTTAAAATTTAGTTCCTTCCCTCGCCTGAAGGTGTGCTAGTTTCCATACATTAAAATTTTGTCACCTGTTTTAAGGAGAGTGCCACTGGCATGGCGCATGACCTCGACGCAGTAGCGTTAATTTGTAGCGTTGTTTTATTACAGATAAGGATATTAAACGACGACACCGTGACAGTAGTGAAAAGCAAACAATACTCTTAAGTCAAGCTTAAGCCCAAGTTTAAGCCTAAAGATTACCGCAATTATCTACGAATAATAGTAATAATATTCTGGGACAATCCACACATGGTCATCTAATCCCAAATTAGGCAGAGCCTATACTATGGAAACCAGATGACTTTTTTTGTATATACATACTTAAATAGATAAATAACACCCTGACACTTGGCAGGAAAAGAACCCACGACCTATTGGGTAGCAGCCGGCGTGACCACTAGACCAAACAGGCCTCACTTTTATTTTTAAAAGAGTAAGAATAATTTATTTATCAGAATATTTTTATGTTACAATAATAGATGGTACAAATATTCTACCGTTTCCGGCGTACAAATGTTTTATCGTTACAGGGTGACATATGTCAAGGCTTAGAATAATAACGCATAGAAACCGTGAACATGTACGCACAGTGAGGCAAGTAAAACCGAGCCAGAATGGCTCAGTAGCGAACAGCCCGCGTCAGTCGAGTCGTAGGGCTAGCAGCTCTTGATATTTTATTTTAAAATGATGGTTTGTGCAATAAATGGAAATCATAGTACATTGGAAAAACTTAAGAAACATTGCAACATAACATTTCACTTGCAAGCATTACGTTTAATCTAATATTTTAACGTAAAACAATCGCCAAAGTGAAAACAATAATTTTAAATTTCAACAGACGACATTATATGAAATGTTGCCAATAAAAGGAAAATTGCCACCCTAAATTTGCTTATTAAGAAAAGATTTATATAAGTACTAGATGATCCGCGCACGCTTACGTTTTCGAATGGCAATAAACGGTCACCCATCCATGTAATGACCTTGTCTAACGTTGCTTAACCTAGTGATATGAAATATACTTTACGACCTATTCTCACACCTAACAAGTATACATAATAAAAATCATAAATATCGGTCGAGCCGTTTTGGAGGAGTGCGACCACAAAAACAGTGACACAAGATTTTTAGATCGTAGATTTGTTATTTCAGATCTTTTAAATTAAAAAGTATTTCATCACTGTCAGCAATAATAGTAATTTTATTCTAAAAATTAAATAATGACTTCAGTAAGAAGCAATTCCATTTTCCCTAATTTTGGGGAAAATCTGATTCCCCTAACAACATTATTTTCTCACTTGTGTGCGTGTCGCAGAGCGTCAATACGCGCGACTTACGCCTACATCAATGATATTGTGCCTCAAACGAGACAGTTTTTTCGTATGAAACTATCGTTCTAGGCGTTATTATTCTAAGTGTCAAGGAATACTCGTAAAATTATTTAATTTTTTTATTGATAATCTTTACATTTAATATGATAAAGACAATGCTCCGACTTGTACATGACTAAATTCTTCCATCACTACATTCCGCTTACGAGACGTCACATTGTATTAGAGCGCCGCGCATCCTTCCTCTAACAGACGTCGGACAACTGACGCCTGCGCAGGCGACCGCCACACACGCTCAGTTTTGCCTGGACAGGTAAACTGCACAGATATACCTGCGCAGTTAAAAATATGAAAATTCATATTTTTTGACTCGCCTGTACGTACAGGTGTGGAAACCTGCACAGTTTTGCGGCATACACGCTCAGGTTTAGAGTCTATAGTTTTTTAACTAGTTTTACGGTTTTAGAAACTGGCAACATTGCGACAAATGTCATTTGTTGTTTACATAACCTCTAAAGTGAATTGTGTTGTGAATATTTCTGCATATTTTAAATTAAATATTACCACTATTAAAAGCAGTGTCAGAAAAATTTTATACGACATGATAATTAAATACCATTAAAAGAAAAGGGAATCCGATGCTGTATTTCATGAAAACGTAAAATTGCCTATATCGACATCGGAAATTGCAGGTTAATCTTGATACTTACTAATAAATTGTTGAGGATTTGTATGCTATTGTTGTATTATATGAATATAACTGTTATTAATGTGGAACTAAGTTGTGTATACAGCGGAATATCTTGTCGTAGGTAGTTAAAAGTTAAAATGTTTCTATAATTCCTTATTGGCTTGATAGTTGGGTACATACATTTGAGAAAAATACAGAACTATTAATAATAATAAATAATAATACCATTGTTTATGTCCCACTGCTGGGCACAGGCCTCCCGTCAAGTTGAAGGGGCTTAGGCCATAGTCCACCACGCTAGCCAAGTGCGGGTTGGCGGACTTCACACGTCTTTCGAAAGCTAGTTAGGCTTTCTCAGACATTCAGGTTTCATCACGATGTTTTCCTTCACCGAAAGCTGGTAACAATCGCACAAAGACGATTCGCACATGATTAATTAAATAAATCAGAGGTGCGAGCCGGGTTTCGAACCTGCGCACCTTGTTTCCAATGCAAGCGCTCGCCCACTGAGCTGTTACAGCTTACAGAACGATTCTAGGATTTTTATTTTATTACGCTTTCTAGTATTATTTTGTTATTATGTATGTCTGTTGGGATAATGTAAAGTGTTGTATAAGTATCTGTTGATGGAATCTCAGATATTACAAGTACAGTCTGTCCAGTATAACTTGGCGGTCCAGAGTGGCGCCACTGTGTTCAAAACAAATGTCCTTTTCTAACACCAATTAATCACTTTCAAAATCACTACGCAAGATTACGGTATAGTACTATTTTTCAAACAATACGCACCGATTTCTACAGTAAAATTTCAAGTATAAAAGTGACTTTTCTAGTTGACCTTTTTAGTTCCTTAGAAACGCCATGCGCCAACTTATACTTGACAGACTGTAAGGTTATGATCTGTTGGCATACAAATGAATTATAATAAAATACCATTTCATGTTTTGTTCCAGGCGTTCTCTATGGTAAATAAAAAAGGAAAAAAAAATTATAAAATTACGAAGACAAGAATAAAAGAAAATATTATGATAAAACGGTGTCTCGTTAATAATAATCCAGTTTAAAATCCTGTAATATGACGATTAATCATCGATATATAATAGTATATCGATGCGATTAATAAATTAAACAAATATAGAAAAAACTTGTTCTATTCTGTTTTTATCCTATTCCAATACATAGAATAATTATAAGCATTAAGTATACGATGCAATCCAGTATTAAAAAAATAATATTGGACCTTTATTTATCTTATTTATTTTATTTTAATCGACTTAATGACGAAACAAGTTACACGTTTGCCTGATGGTGAGCGGCATACGTGCCTATAGACAGCTACACTTTACTGCTTCTCAGTTAGTGTTTTATATATGAAACGCTCATCATCCGAGACATGGGTTATTAAGTCTTTTGAGGTGGTAATTTTTGCCAGACTACCGCAGAAGAAGGATTATACCAGCTATAAAGCCCTTCAAGCCGGAATAAAACAATGTTAACACAATGATGCTTGGTGGCAGATTGCCTGACCCTGCATTGGTAACTACCTGGAGGGTCCCTTTCATAGTGACCTATCACCTTTTTTTTGTCTGATTTGTATGATTATTCCTAGTTTAAACAGGGTTGCACTACCTAATTTTTTTAAATTTGCCGCCCTTTTCCACTCAACTTTGAACAAACTCTACCTGTGCAGTTGAACTGTACAGGTAAACCTGCGCGTGTATGGCTAGCTTAAGGCTCGCATCGCATCGCAAATATCTGCGAGAAACAAATTAATATTTCCATACAAATTCCTGCGACGCGGCGCCGCATCGCATCTCTTCGCAGTTATGTGCGGGAGCCGTTAAGCCAAGCCCAGCAATAAGCTCGTTGGTATAAAGTACATCTCTGCCGCACAATTTAGGAACGCAGTAAGTACCACTTACTGCGTTTATGGTTGTATTAGATATTTGAGATGCTGACATTACAATCTATAAGAATCAAAAACCCGTTTTTTTCTATCTTTATTAGAAAGGCCAAAACGTATTATCATAAACGCAGTAAAGAGCAGATTTTAGGTTTATGTACATAGTATAATCGCAGTAAGAGCACTTAATAACTTAATATTACGTGAATACTCATACTTACTGAATTTGCAACATAACAGTTATGCAGTATGTGCCATTTGCGTCATTCTTGTTATGTTTCTACAATTATTAATTTAATCTTGCACATAGTATAAGCGCAGTAAGTTTACTTAACCACTTAAAGATATAGTTCCATAGTAAAAACAGATGACTCGTACTTAATATGAATGCAGTAATTACAATATTATACTGCGTACATATTAAGGTTCTCTGGACTGTTGTAAAACTGCAACATGTTATGAACGCAGTAACAGACAATTACGGCATTTATGGTACGTGCGCGCATTTCTTTACCTCAAAGCGATTATTATTTTAATACGAAAAACAACATAATCACTTTCTTTCGGAAGTGTTATCAAAAATACCAGTTTGCAAAAAGTTTGTCCTACTACTACATTAGGCTTTAAACCAAGCATCGATAGAAGAGATATATCAGGCAAAATAAACTAACTTTAACGTTTGACTAGATATCTAATACATTTCATATAATTTAGAATCAATATCTACACATTTCATTATAATAATTATTAGTATTAACTTTATTTAATTTCAGTACTAAAGAAGTCAGTTAGTGATCAGAAAAATAAGAAGGGATCTTATACAAGAACAAAAAATATTGACAAGAATATTATAAAAGAACATAAGTACTTATAATAAAATACAGACCAATGATATCTCATTACGGACCATGCAATCGCCTATACTTGCCCAGTGATATTACTATAAAATCTATGTACGAGGACTTTTGTTGCGAATATCCAGATTTTAAGGTTTCCAGAAAGGTGGTGGTGGTTCATGAAGAATGCGAAAATACCGAGAATGCAGAGAACAAAGCCAATACTGCCGCACAATTTAAGAACGCAGTAAAGAACATGGGAACGGTTTTGAGAAAAACGCGGTCAAACTTGAAATTTTTCTTTTTGTTGCCTGCAAATTGTTACTCAAAAATTTGTAAATATATATATATATATGCGCGCAAAGAGCAAATTAAGAAGATGATCTTGGTATTGGGTTTTTGCTTTTTAGTTAATATTTTGTGTATAAAATATTTAAAAAACTGTTCATGTTATGAATTCACATAATTTTCACACGATACTTAACTACACATGAATGCAGTATGAGTGTTGCTTACTGCATTTATCTGTAGTTTCCTGTACTTACGGCACATATGTTAGATGATTCAATGTAATGGTAGATTTTACAACATTACATACATGCCGTATTTTTACAGGTTACTGCATTTATGAGTAGGAACATGAAATGAAATAACTCAACAAAACTCTTACTGCACAGTAATATTACAATTATACTGCGTTTATCATATGTCAATATCGCATTTACGTTGAACTTTACCAAATGAGCAATGAGTAAATGAAACAAGGATTACAAATAATTGCTGAAATTTCTATATTTAATAAATCACAGACTCATTTTGTTTGACTTGGTACATAATGGCACCAATCTCAGGTTTAATGAGTAGGTTATATCACTTTAGGAAAGTACCTAACTAATAAAAAAGGTCACAAATATTTTTTTTATTTTGCGACGCACAATTAAGCGCCCACAGCACTACGTTTGGAATATCTTGATGAAAAGAAAAGAAGGCACGATATGCAAAAATAATGTCTTCTTGGCGTCTTCCTGATACTGTTTCAGGCCAAATCATAGCTATAGGTAAATGTTTTGAGCCTGAGCCCAATGGTACAAAACTTTCATTAAGGTGCTAATAGCGGTAAAATGCATGAATTCTTGTTATTTTAAGTTAAATGTTCACAATAACTGTAAATTTAATCTGTATAGAAAAAATATAAAACGTTAGATAAAGTTTCGATAAATACGTTTACTTGAATAAAAATGTATTTTTAACCGACTTCATTGATAACCAGTTTTTAGGAAAAATATCTAAACCTATTTATGTCATAATTTGCAAATGTTCTCTAAAACCCCTCAAGCTATGGTGTTGGCGTAAGCTATGATTCTTGGACAGAAAATTGCGGCTTTGTATTGGCTTTGTCTTTTCTCGGTATTTTCGCATTCTTCATGAACCACCACCACCTTTGTGGAAACCTTAAAATCTGGATATTCGCAACAAAAGTCCTCGTACATAGATTTTATAGTAATATCACTGGGCAAGTTTTATAGCAATCGCCTAATTGCATGTTCCCGTCCGTAATGAGATATCATTGGTCTGTATTTTATTATAAGTATGTTCTTTTATAATATTCTTGTCAATATTTTTTGTTCTTGTATAAGATCCCTTCTTATTTTTCTGATCACTAATTGACTTCTTTAGTACTGAAATTAATTAAAGTTAATTGTAATATTACTGTGCAGTAAGAGTTTTGTTGAGTTATTTCATTTCATGTTCCTACTCATAAATGCAGTAACCTGTAAAAATACGGCATGTATGTAATGTTGTAAAATCTACCATTACATTGAATCATCTAACATATGTGCCGTAAGTACAGGAAACTACAGATAAATGCAGTAAGCAACACTCATACTGCATTCATGTGTAGTTAAGTATCGTGTGAAAATTATGTGAATTCATAACATGAACAGTTTTTTAAATATTTTATACACAAAATATTAACTAAAAAGCAAAAACCCAATGCCAAGTTCATCTTCTTAATTTGCTCTTTGCGCGCATATATATATATATTTTTACAAATTTTTGAGTAACAATTTGCAGGCAACAAAAAGAAAAATTTCAAGTTTGACCGCGTTTTTCTCAAAACCGTTCCCATGTTCTTTACTGCGTTCTTAAATTGTGCGGCAGATCTGAATCCGAGATACTAATCATGACATGAATTGATTAATATTGAAATAAAAAGAATCGATACTGCACGGTATCGATTACTTGTCTTAGGATCGAGTACTTCACGTCATAACGCAAAGCGTCGCAGCAACTTGCTCGTCTTGACCGGGCTGCTTTTCATGGCTGGCTATTTTCCTTCCTACTTCCGTAGTCACAGATGTTATAAAATAGATTTTACAAATCACCTTACAACTTTTGGAAAAAGTTTGGAAAAGAAAAGATAATACTTGGTAAATCGTTATCTGAATGAACCCCGATATGGACCTAAAATACCTATTCTTCAATACATTGAAGAATAGGTATCGAAGTGACAAGGTATACCTTGTCACATCGAGTTGCACGAGAATGTTTGCGATATTTTTGTGAATGGTAATCTGCAGAATCGATATTATATCAGGAGTCAAAATATGTTTTTGTAATTTCAGAGACTGCTGCTATAGCTTCAAAGATTTAGCATTTAGCAAAATGATGGTTTGTTATTTACATATCAAATGTATTTTTAATGGCTACGTAGAATTAGATTATTTATTTTAATGAAGTGATTCTACCATCGATATACTATATCGATGGATTCTACTTAAAATTAAAACATTAGATTATAATCTTTGACAAGGTCAGTCCACTGCGCATAATTGGAGTTTGCGGAGACACGGATGATTTATTTAGCCTCTTATTCCAATGGGACGAAAGACATGACTGGAAAGAGATCAGGTGCAGAACAAAATTTGTTGTTGTGATTGACCATGGAGTATCTACTTTATAGACAGTGATTGTGTGTGTGAGTGTGTAACCTGTGTTGTCCTTACCAATAACGAAGAACAGTTATACAGAGCCGTTGCTTCCTGCAGGATTTGAACCTACAGCTACCACTGCACCGCGGAGACTAAGATATATGTGCCTTGTACCTAGATACTCATACATAGCTCTTTATACTACGTGACTACAATGCTAATTGCTTGACCGTTCCGTTTGAACCTTCTAACTAAAAAAAAATATCATTCGGAAGTAGATTAAAAGTATTCTAAAAATATAGTAACATATATTTTATAAGCCGGAAACTTACTATTCTGTCATGTTGCGCACCACAGAAGCGCGCTAAATTTAGTATGTAATGTAACCCATGTTATGCTTCTGACGCGCCAAGACCCGACGAAACGACAGCATAGTGTGTTTCAGGCTATAGTAGCATTTGTAAGTGTTCTCACTCATATTCGAAGTCATTCACGATGTTCAGTAGTTTCCGATGACGCACTCATTCCCACCACTGTGCCTCCTGTTAGCCAGGATCTACAGTGGATACACCGAGGCTTGACCATCGGCGATTTCCTGGGAAACACTAAATTGTCTTGACCCCGTATCAAAATTATATAGGAAATGTTCAAGTTTCAAGATCACACAGGTCAATATAACTTCAGAAAGAAAGATTATTACAGGTGCACCAACTAAAGTTAGTCCACCTGTAAGGCACCACGAAAGTTACTAGAGTTTAAGGGACCTACATTTAGATTTCTACTATTGTTCGAGTACTTGTTTCCAATACGACGCACCACTAGACAGGTTTATGTATCGCTGCAATAGCAGTACCCGCTTCGCCCACAGCTATTTTGACTACTCCACCAGAGACCAACTTGACCAGCCTGTTCAAATCCCACTACTGACTCCTGGGGGTCGTCCATTAATCACGTGATGTTTTTTAACAACTTTTTAACCCCTCCCTCCTCTTGGTGATATGTGGTGAGGTTTTAAACTAGCCCCTATCCAAAATCACGTGTATTTTTTTTACAAACTATATTGAAATTTTCGGAACCAATATTATCTTTAAATACAGATAACTGATTAAATGTTGAAGGGGAAGTTGCCGGCAATGGTGAGTCAAGGCCACGTGCCGCTGTTTGGTTTAGAAATCGTGCATTCAACGAAAAATAAATACACGTGATGTGTCATTATGTGTCCCCCCTTCTGGTGATATTTCGTGATTTTTTCGGAACCCCTCCCCCCCTTTCGAGCCTCACGTGATTAATGGACGGCCCCTGATCTAAACTAGGTCCACTTTGATCCACGTCGATGCACCTTAATCCATCTCAATCAACCGTGCTACACCTTGATCCACATCGATCTATGTCGAACCAACTCGATTTATTCGATCTCTAATATGACGAACAGTTTAATAATTCTATCCTAGAAATGAACTTGGATGCAGATTGGCCTGGATTATGATAAAATGATAACGGGCAAAAAGATCTGCAGAGGAACAGTTTGCTATATAGTTTGTTTATGTTATATAATAATAATAATAAACATTTTATTTCAGACATTTTGTCCATAGTAAGACACAAAATACATACAAAACTTAAACTATATTCTAAAACTATTTTCTAAAACAATGGAAGCTATGGGACAGTCAAAATGATCTGCAATGACCTTCAGGAGGCTTTTGGAACTAGCCCACACCCTCTGCGACGCAGCACGTTTGCGCCTGATTGCCGCAAAACAATCAGTAGCAGCGGCCGCAAACATTCCGGAAGCGCTACAGAAACGAGGCAGCCCCAACAACATCCTGAAAGCATTATTATACTGGACACGAAGAGCATTAGTGGCCCTCTGCGTACAGCAAGTCCATAGACTGCATGTGTAAAATGACTGACAATAAGCTTTGAATAGTGCCAGTTATATGCAATGGATGATGGGGTGCTCAGTTGCATTGTAATCACTATTCGATAAACGATCAAATGTTAGGCAAAGCCATTCCATAGATGGGCCATGTCAGGATTAGTGGCATATGAACTGAGATAATTTGTGATCCGGAGGGCACGTAAAAATTATGTTCCGGTTGTTATAGATCTAAAGAGCCCTAAGCTTGAATAACTCTTTTGACACCAATCAAACGACAAAGAACCAAAAACTGAAAATTACATGTATGCACAAAATTAAATTAGTATTGTGATGTTCATTTTTTTTTACAAATAATACGATTCTATCACTCACTACAGGTCGGCCGCTGCAAAGAAAATCTTTGCCGATGGGGCTTCAGTGGTGATGACCAATGCATATGTGGATATGCCCCACAATCTATGACCCATTTGCTTTCTTGCACTGCGTGCGTGACACATGCACTCTTGAAGATCTTTGGAAAGCTATATAACTCACGAAATGTAGCTGCTATACAGGCTAATACGATTTAGTTTTTGCCATCGACACGATAAGAAGAAGATCACTCACTAGCTAGTTGAATAATTAGTAAATGTCCAACTGACTTTGACGCTTTTTGGCATGCTGCCTACATTAACAGCTGTATCTCTTGATCTACATGACCTATTTTAATAAAACATGCACATTTTTTGGTTATTGCCTACTAAACTATTTAATATATTGCCTAAATAGATTGACTATTTTTTATTTACTTTTTCTATACATTAACATTTGATAACATTAACTTAACGAACGTACTGTTCCCCATTTCTATCAACTCTGGGCCATTTTACTAAATACACCACAAAAATATACAAATAGAATTTGCTACTGAGCTACTGTTTTGATATATTAGCACGGTGGGAGTGTACCCACCCACCACCGCCCGCCGGTACCGCCGGTACCTATCTACCAAAACTAAATACGATACTTTCTATCGATTTAAAAGAATATCGATGATACTTATCGGGCATCATTATGTTAAGTACTGTACAACCAAAGAGTATAAAAACCAAACCACTACACTACGCTTACGTACAAAATCGTAGATCGTAGCCTGTGCGCACAAATAATTATTTTTACGGAGTGTCGAAAAGTTTTACGAAGTTAGAACTCGGAATTAGTTCAATCAACTTGCCAGTATAACATTTCTGCCTTATATATACCTGTGATATTATTTTTTACTAAGGAATAATTGTTAAATATGGCTGAGTAAGTACTATTACTTTTTTCCAACTTATTTTTTTATTGTGTGTAAATTTAAATGTGCAAGCATGACTGTGTATTTTTATAACCATGTTTTACATACTTTTTCTTATATCTATTAGGTACCTAGTTTAAATCTAATACTTAGTTTTATCTTAAACCTAGTTTTGAAAATGCTTTCATAAATTTAGTAAACTTGTAAAATATATCTGATCATGATTAACATCTGCAATGACCTTGAAAAATATACCGGTAACGTGATTTGTAGGTACTAAGGTTACAAGCTAGACTATGAAATAAACAAAAGAACGCTAATGCGATTTTTAACCAATAAAATGGCTCATGGTAACAAGACAAGCCAATAATAGATTAATTTATGTTTTAAATTTATAGTGGAAGCCCTTATATCAATTATTAAATATTTAGAGATTTTTGCCTTCTGAGAAGTTCAAATAACTGTATAATATTGTATTTGATGTCTATTATTAAATTACTGTTAGCCACATATAATAACCATGCCTTACCTGCAAGGTTATTTGAAGGTTATCTGCACAGCTCAATTATTTTTACATAAGTTTGTCTTCTATCCGTTTTGCTTAGTTCTAAATAGTTTAATTACAACAAATCTGCTATCTGCGTCACTATGTTCCTTTATCATTCCTAAACTAAACCATAAATTTGGATGACATTTTCACTATTATGGTAGGTATTTATTCTAAAGGTTTATGTGCTTAATACAATCATAATGTATTTTATTATTAATTGATGATGACGGTGAGCCAAGCAAAGCCTTCACAGATATTTGGATAAATATTTTACTTTCTTTGTCTTTGACTATTTGAAGTTTTAGCTGGCAATGAAAATCATACAAAATCACCATGTGAAAAAATTATCTTGATGTAGATTGATTTTTAGGTACAGACAATAATTTAATTAAAATCTTGATTTTAACATATATAATAGGTGGGGAAATTTATTTTAAATTTAGTCATACAAGCAATCTTATCTTTAACCAACTAATATTAGTGTGGTTTTCAAATTTAATGTACAATATATATACAGGATACAATGAATTGGGACACAGAGGAAAACTACATTAGATATTAAAGTTATAAAATTTCAAACATTATTTTCTTTAAAAGAATAATAATAACCACATTTAAACATTTAAAACAAAGCTTGCCTGAGCCACGAATCAAACCAACTAAAAATGCATAAAATAGACCGCCACTTTTGACATTGAACTTATTGATAGGGTAAATGATAAGTATAAAATGTCTCCAAAACATCTGTATATTAGTATTCAAGACCTTGAAATTTTAATACAATTTTTACAAAGTAGTGGAACAAAAGCATTAGAACTAATATTTAATTGATCCATGGTGTGATCATACAAATAATTTCAAAAATGAAACAAATTAAAAGAATAGCTTGGATAATATGTTTTTATTTTTTTCTGTGTTGTTTGTGCTAATAAGGATGACTTATTTAAAGCAATTTGATTAGATTGAAGCTTACTTTTTTAAACCACAAAATCCTACATTAACTCTACAGTGGCTGGAGAGAGGTATCTGGACAGGATAAAACAAGAGTATCTAGAAAACAGTTCATAGAAATTATACATAAATGTTCGTCTGTTTCCATGTTTATTTAACATTTGTATTAGTCTATATTATGATTCCTCTAATACTTTACCCTCTATTTTATGAATTCTTCAGTACCAAATGGTTGTCTGGAATAGATTGCTACTTAGCGATAAGCCACCGATTGTACTTTTTGAGATTATCATATTGTTTAAATCTGTCTACTAGACAGTGTCTAGGTATGGTTTATTTGATTCTGGGGTCCTTAAGGTTTACTCAGTGGGTGCAAATTGTTACATTTCAAGGTCATTGTAGAAAAACAATAGTTTATTGGTGAGGTTTCCTCCTTATAACTGACTCTAACAATTATTAATTCAATAAAACTGTATATAGGTTCAGGTAAGTTTTTTATAAAAGTTTGAAAGCAGTTAAATTTATTTTTAAAAACAAAAGAAAATTAATCTTTCCTCTCAGTGAAATTTAATATCTTCAATATTTTACATAATGGTTCAGTTTATTATTAATAATGACCTTACTATTGTTTGATTATGTTAATAAAAAAATATCAATTCATAACTTTGTTCAGATTATTTGAATCATTAAATTATTGTTTTATGTTAATAAAAAATATCAATTCATAACTTTGTTCAGATTATTTGAATCATTAAATTATTGTTTTATGTTAATAAAAAATATCAATTCATAACTTTGTTCAGATTATTTGAATCATTAAATTATTGTTTTATGTTAATAAAAAATATCAATTCATAACTTTGTTCATATTATTTGAGTCATTAAATTGATTTTTAATCATGCATTATATAGAAGTATTATATTTTATTATTATATAGTTTATTATTATTATTATATAGATAGAAGTATGATTTACATTACATTAAATTCCTTGTTGTTCTATATGCAGAGTCAAAGCTGACATTGCTCTCATTGGCCTGGCTGTCATGGGTCAAAACTTGATCCTCAATATGGATGACCATGGATTTGTTGTATGTGCATTCAACAGGACTGTTGCAAAGGTATATTCTTAATATTTAAGTTGTATATCAAATATCACACAAACATGTATGTATTTGCATTACATAATTATGTCATACACACACATGTATGTATGTGTATTACATAATTATGTCAAGTACTATTACATAATTATGGCTTAAAAAATAATTTGTAAAAATGGTAAAAAATATTTTTTAAGTAGATTAGTGGAGTATTAAGAGTATCAAGTATCAAACTCAATACAAGTTTTTGCCCTTGTAATTTTGGACATTATATAGTTTTGCATCCGCACCAAGAGGCTAGACCTACCTACCGCACAGACATGACATCTGATATTAATTCCATATTTATTTTGAATAAAACAAAAAAAAATGAGTTACTTGATGCTCCTCTAAAAATCATAATATAGTGTAAGTACAGACAATCTTTTCTTCAATCATTGAAAATTGTTTATAAGTTTTATCTATATATTAAGATATATCTGAAGTAAGGCACGCCAAAAATTGTTTCCCATGTAGTAGCTATAGATATACTTACGTAGAAACGAATAATTGGGACAGAAAGCGTCACGACAGAAGTAAGAGAAAACGAGATGACTATTCTTGTCTTATTTCGTCAGCGGCGTAAAACTCTCGTTCTACCATTAATAATAATAAATAAAAGTTTATCAACCTGCTGAATAATAGGGATTATTAATACACGAGTATGTGTTTATGAGAGGTTTATACACACATAGGTAGCACATGGGTGTATTAATACTTAATTATGTGCAGTTTCATATACTAATTTATCTAAACTCATGAAATACAATTTTAAGCCACCAAACTACAATTACAAAACAGATAATATTATGACGCTCAATTCATTCAAATAACTCCTATGCGCATGCGCACTACTGCGTCCCACCAGAGACGAATGTATCATGGCCACGAATTTATATTTACTTATCGTGGCCTGCTGAGGGCCTGCTAGATTAGCCGTGTCCTACTAGATTAGTCGTGGTCTACTAGATCGGCTTAAAGATTCGATTTGTAATCTCTTTGGTCGGTAAAAGAATAAATAACTGAAGACTTTACTTATGTCAATGTTAAAAACTTGGCAGTATGGTCTCAGATAAAAAAAACTAAGGTGTTTTATAAAAAAGTTATTTTAAAGCATTGTTTTGTTCAGAAGACCTGTAAAACTTTTTAATTTTTGAAGAGGCATAATTATGTGTAAAGTTTGTCATTAGAGTACTGGTTTTGAGTTCATAATTTGAATTTTACTATCTTTTGTACAGTACTTTGTATATTTTCATAATACTTGGTACATGACTTGGTAAAAAAGAATGACACAGCTTTTTGGAAAACACCTATAAAAACTAATGAGTTGTGTATGTAATCATAATTCAAATACCTCAAATAAATCTAGCATGAGATTGCTAAAATTTCTGATAAATCCATATCAATTGATAAACCCAGATTGTTATCGTATACTTAAATACTTACTACTAAGGAATTTAGTAATGATAAGTAACATGTTGCACAATAATACAATGAATATAATGATTTTAGTTCATTCATTTTAGGTAATATTAGGTAGCTTTAAATTATAACTTTGATTCCTTGCTTAGCCTCAGTGTCGTAACGGAAAGCAGCTTGACTTTTTAAACCTGTGGTCGTGTTCGAATCCTGCAGAGATCTTTGAGTACCTAGTTGTTTTTTCTTTTCTAGTTAGTATTATACATGCTTAGGAAGGTTGATTACCTAGTTGTCTGATAAGTAATATGATCCACTCATCAGATGGGATGAAGTGTGCATGCGTACTTAAAATAAATTAAAAGTACTGGGCCTTATTTTTACATGCTCATCCTACGGATGGATCATCTTGCTTTTCACTGTGACCTAATTAGGTGGTGACTTGGTGAGATAATCAGGTGATTAGCCTGTGTTCTCCTAGCCAGTAAGGAAAAACTAACAAAGTTGTTGCTCCCCGCGGTATTTGAATCGGAGACCTCCGGTTTCCAAAGCGGGCGGTTTCCCGCTATGCTACGGAGGCTACATACAGACTTGGTGTTATACTACTTACTTATTTTTAATATATTCATTTAAATCTTTATATATTTACTACACGGCTTTATGACAACATCTTAGATGTTAAAATACAAATGATTATAATATATTAATATTAAAATGAACTACTACCTATAAAATTCTTTCATCTTCATCAATTCATTTGTAACAAAACAATGTTTAAAAAAAAGTGAAAAAATGACAAGCCCGCTGAGTTTCTTGCCGGATCTTCTCAGTTGAGGCCGCGTTGTGATCCGGTGGTAGCATTTAAAAAATGACTATTCAAAAGTGCTAGCGTTAAGCCTATTTGAAATAAAGATTTTTGAGTTATCAAAGAAAGATACCACTTACCTATCCACTTATTGAAGGTTGTCGTTTTTCTATACTTACGTAAAATAGGCATTTTTATATGTCACAAAAAAAGCAGTTGTGTTATTGTTTGTCGCTCGAATCACTTGGATTATTTGTGCGATATAATGTAGTGTTTCTATTTTTTGTGAACAAAATCTTAATATTGATCAGCATAACTAACTTATTAGTAAATAACTAACTAAATAACAATAATAATAACTAACTTATTAGTTAATAACTTTTAGTTATTAGTTATAAGCATTCTGATTTGGTAATTGCAGATTCAATACTTATTATCCAACTCGCTTTAGGTTTAGGCAGTTGGTATTTAATGTTATTTATTTTTTACTAATTAATTAATGCAATTAGGTGGACGAATTCCTTCAAAATGAAGCTAAAGGAACAAAAATCATTGGAGCAAATTCCTTACAAGATATGGTAGCAAAACTCAAGAAGCCTAGAAAAGTTATGTTATTAGTAAAAGGTAAAGTACACGTGTATAAATAATATATTTATTTGACATTGACTTGTATAGACTTTACATTTCAATACTTGGAATATATACAACGTGTTAATGGATTAAAGTAAAACCTGTAACTTGTTTGTTTAGTATCGAGAGCAGAATTGATTAAACGATTTCTATTGTTTATTTATTAAAAAGAGGCACATACAGTTATTTGAGAAGTATCTAAAAACCACCATATAATACTCATATTTTTTCTATATAAAAGATAATCTGTATATAATAATTGTAATATTAACGCATTTTTATTATTATTTATCGTGACATGTCTAAGCATGTAATGTACAAGCAACATGACCAATACGGAGGAGGTGATATTATTGACCTCCAGCCAATGCACACGACACACATAAGAACGAGCTAGAGTACATAATCAACAAACAGATTATTTATGATATTAAAGAGAATCTTCTGGGATTCATTTGCTTGCAAATGAATGATAGCGCGACAGTAATATTAAAACACCCTAATTAATTTTAAAGTTTAGGTATCAATATTTGCGATATTTTACTAATTCACACACGTTGTATAATTCTTTTTTTTTAACATTTATATATTTACTAGCTGACCCGCGTCGCTCCGCCCGCGCTTGTATTACATTTTGCTCCCCTTTTCTCCCTCCTCCCTAGATTTATCTCTCTCTCTCTTATAAAAAAATCTAATTATATGCTCTTTCTCTCCTCTCTCTTTCCCCTCCCGCTTCGGTTTCCGTCACACTCCCCCACTTCCTCTCCCTGTTGTCCCCTCTCTGAACCCTCGCGCCCTCTCTCTTCTACGAACTTGCTCCTTCTCACTCCCCCCTTCTCACTCCCCCCTTACTCCACCTAACTCCCCCGATCCCTCACCCCATCACCCCCTCCTCGAATCCCCTCTCCCTCTTTCTCCTCTCTTGCACCCTCCTCTCGTTCTATATATCCTCGTCAATCATGGTATCAGCGGCATTAAATATACTTTATGACCTATTCTCAGACCTCCTCGATATGCACACAAAATTTCATACATATCGGTTCACCCATCTATTTAATGATCTTGCCTTATGTTGCTTAACCTTAACCTAGTGCCATGAAATATACTTTACGGCCTATTCTCAGACCTACCCGATATGCACACAAAATTTCATACAAATCGGTTCACCCATCTATTTAATGACCTTGTCTTATGTTGCTTAACCTTAACCTAGCGGTATGAAATATACTGTATGACCTATTCTCAGACCTACCCGATATGCACACTTTCATACAAATCGGTTCACCCATCTATTTAATGACCTTACCTAACGTTAACCTACCGGGATAAAAAAGTATCCTATGTCCGTTTCCTGGTTCTAAGCTACCTCCCCACCAATTTTCAGCCGAATCGGTTAGGCTGTTCCTGAGTTATAAATAGTGTAACTAACACGACTTTCTTTTATTTAGCTAGATTAAAGTTCTTTAGTGATTGTATGTTCAATTTCACCGTTAGATGGCGCTGTTCATAATTGTAAATCACGCTAACATCGTAAATTACTGTCTAATGATATTCGATAATGAAAGTTCTTAGTGTTCCGCATCTTTTATTGTTGCGACTGTGATACAATACCTATACACTACCTGGACTTGGGGAGTTTCATTAAAATTTCATGAACGACAGATTTTACAGATTTTTACTTTTCAAAGATAATGTCATATTGCTATCAGCAAAGTACTTAGAACAATACAGAAATCTAATGAAAATTTCCTGGGTGTACCGGACCGGCTTACCCCTTACAAAAATTGACCCTTCGCCACTGCCATATCTTATGCAAACTAAATGTCTGCTCAGTCCCTATTGTATATAGCGTAATAATACATATCTTAATGATTAACTGATCAGTCTATAATTACCCTATTCACATACAAAGGAAATTACGTGGTAATATGTGCAAGTAATGTTTCACTGCTTAGCCCCTATGAAACATAGCGTGATGTTTTATATACCAATTTATACCTAGACTTCTACACAACACATCAGTGAAAGTCCTATCAAAATCCATCCACGGGTTTTCAAATGATACCTGGACAAACAGAACGACAGACAGACAGACAGACAGACAGACAGACAATAATTCCAAAAAAAATTGTTTTGGCCTCTATGTCGATAGTATAGTATCCCCACATAGAAATTTTGGAAAAATATTCAATGTACAGAAAAAGTGCTCTTTGAGTTTTATTATAGTATAGATTTACGTTAAATGTCACTTTCGTTAGAGTTTTTAATTTATAGTATTTTAATAACATTCGGTGTACTTTAATTATAAAACTATTGGATGAATTATTATTAGCAACAAAATACACCCTAAAATAAGTTTATACGAGGGTGAATCAAAAAATTCTTGGAATCAATATTAAATAATGCAAAGATTTAAATAATAATATTTTATTTTTCTACATAATCTCCCTCCAATGCAATGCATTTAGAATAACGCGTTTCTAACTTCCTTATTCCTTGTGAAAAAAAAATATTTTCTTGACTCTCGAAAAAGTCCTCTACGGCAGCTATAACCGCGTCATTATCGTGAAATTTTGTTCCACGAATTTCCTCTTTTAATTTTGGAAATAAGTGAAAATCACTTGGGGCTAAGTCCGGAGAATATGGTGGGTGGTCAAGGAGATTGAAGCCAGCACAGCGGATTGCGTTGAGCGCAACTTCCGATCGATGAGCAGGAGCGTTATCTTGAAGGAACAACACGCCCAACGACAGTTTTCCACGACGTTTTTCTTTAATCGCTTCACGCACTTTCGGGATTAAATTTGCATAATAGGGTCCAGTAATCGTCTGGCCTTTTGGCATGTAATCAATAAAAAGGATTCCTTCACTATCCCAGAACACAGAGGCCATAACTTTGCCAGCGGTAGGAGCAACTCGAAATTTCTTAATGGATGGAGAGGATGGTCGTTTCCAAGACATGCTTTGTCTTTTAGTTTCAGGATCAAAATGGTGGACCCACGTTTCATCCATGGTGACAAGACGACGGCAAAAATTATCCGAATCACGCTGGAACATTTCGAGATTACGCTTGGAAATTTCCAAACGTCGCTTTTTGTTTTCGTCGGTTAACATTCGTGGCACCCATCTTGCAGACACTTTTTTGAACCCCAGTGAATCAATTAAAATGGATTGAACGCTACCAAAAGATATCTTTAGGATCTCAGCTATATGTTTTATAGTCATTCTTCTGTCTTCCAAAACCAGATTCTCAACCTTTTTGACATTTTCTTCTGTAACGGAGGTTGAAGGCCGCCCAGAACGCGGGTCATCTTTACAGCTTGATCTACCTCTTTTAAATTCAGCCACCCAGTACGCAACCGTAGAATAGGGTACAGCATCACCCCCTAATGTCTGCTGAATGTCCAAAAAAATTTCCTTCGTAGACATTTTTTTCAAACTGAGATATTTTATCACCGCACGTAACTCACTTTTATCCATAATTTTGACTTTTTAGCAACTCGTTGCACAAAAAAAATTATTACATGCGAACGAACTGACAAAAACAAGTGACAGTCTGCATAAATATAGTGTGATAGACACTCTTTAATTTGAATATCGAACTTGATCCAAAAAGGTTTCATATATATGCACTTCTAAGAACTTTTTGATTCACCCTCGTATTATGTTTGCAGCTGGTTTCGCAGTAGATGAGTTTGTAAAGAATCTAGTACCGCTTCTAGAGAAAGGAGACATAATAATTGATGGCGGTAACTCACAGTATATAGACACCCAGAGATGGTGCAAACAACTTGAGCCCACAGGCATTTACTACATTGGCATGGGGGTGCGTATCAGTGTTATCAAAAACAAATGAACAAAAATTTGTGCGCCCTGAGATCGTGTGAAGCGAGTGTGAAATTGCATACCTAATTATTTTTTATTGCGGAAGTGGTTTAACGAATGAGTGGGTCTTCATATAAAATGTATTTGACAGGTGAGCGGGGGTGAAGATGGCGCCCGCTACGGTCCTTCCCTAATGCCTGGTGGGCACACAGCCGCTTGGCCCCATGTCAAATCTATTTTCCAGGTCAGTGACACCACAAATTGAAATATATGTTATTGCATTCACGCACGCTGCCTGCCGGTAGCGTTATTAAAATATTTGTTAATCTGATTTATATTTTTATTCTTTAGGCTATTAGTGCAAAAGTAAACAATGAACCGTGTTGTGACTGGGTAGGCGAGGATGGGGCGGGCCACTTTGTAAAAATGGTTCACAACGGAATAGAATATGGAGACATGCAACTTATCTGTGAAGCTTACAATCTCATGAAGGATATTCTAGGTAAGTATCTTGATTGGTAATGCTACAGCAATAAATACGAAAATTAATAAGAACAATCGGTCGTTAAAATATTTCATTCTTTATAACATTTATGTGGTGCCTTTAGGATTGAGTCAAGCTGAAATGGCGGCAGTCTTCGAAGAGTGGAATAAAGGAGAGTTAGATTCATTCCTCATCGAAATTACAAGGGACATCTTGAAATTCAAGGATACTGATGGTAAGAAATTGATGATACAACGTGTTAATGAATTAACGCAAATCCTGAAACTAGTTTGTTAAATATCGAGAGTAGAATTGATTACTATAATTATATTTATTTATTATGCTTAGGCTAAGTACATGTATAGGTTGACTGAATAAGGAGACGTTTAGATGTTATTAATCTCCAGTGACAACGAATATAAATAATTATGATACTTAAGTTTTGCGTTTTGACATTAACAACAAATAATAATACTAATATTGAACAACTTTTTCGGCTGCGTGAGTTAGCTGAGTGGTCATTTTTTAATTCACAATTTTCATTCTAGGTCAGTACCTATTACCTAAGATCCTTGACACAGCCGGCCAGAAAGGTACTGGCAAGTGGACCGGTATTGCGGCCCTAGAGTATGGCGTGCCTGTCACGCTAATCGGTGAAGCGGTATTCGCGCGATGCCTCTCTGCCCTCAAAGGTGATAATGCATTTTCTATTGGTGTTTCAAATAAGTATGACTTTTGACTTACAGATGTACGCTATTGCTCGAGTTTTGGTTTGTTTATAAAATAATTTTAACTAAAGTCACTATAAAATATTAATTAGCTGCGAGTGTCGAAATAATCACAAGCACTGGACTAATGATCATTAACTCTAATTAGCGTTTGTAAGTGCGGCAGTACATCTATCACGTTGTTGAAAATTGGTTGCCGTGACTTGATTAGTTTGACTATCATTTATATAACTAGATACTACATTACTACTTATATTGTGTTTATAAGATTTTCTATTTATTTAATTTTATGTGGCAGACGAGCGCGTGAATGCAAGCAGGGTGCTGCCCGGTTCCACCGCACAGTTTACAGGCGACAAGAAGGCGTTCCTGGAACATTTGCGCAAAGCTCTCTACGCTAGCAAGTTGATATCGTACGCGCAAGGTTTCATGCTGCTCCGGGAAGCCGCTAAGGTACGATCACCATTTAGTATCGTGTTGACACTAATAATTTATGTGAAGGATATACTGGAAACTCGTTGTCATATGATTTTCTTAAAAAGTTTTTAATTTTAGGTGAACAAGTGGAACCTGAATTACGGCAGTATTGCCCTGATGTGGCGAGGTGGCTGCATCATTAGGAGCGCGTTTCTGGGAAACATCAAGGTAATAATAATAATAGACTTTACTAACAATAATTGTTTTGCATCATGGTACCTAGTTAATAGTATTTGCAGCTGCTAGAAGCCGTTCAAAATTCTCAGTTTGTCGTAGGATTCCCTCTATTTCTGGCTACAACAGTAATCATGAAACGATAAAATGGCATATTACAGCTTGTAATTTAAAAGAAAACAATTACTTTCAACTGGGAAATTTTACCGACGATCGGTTACTTGTAATCTGATATTTTAATGATTTTTACCGAAATATAATGGAAACTTGCAGTGCAAGCCATGCATTAATATCGGTCGTGTTTTTTTAATGTCTTAATTTGTTCGTGGTGCCATCGTGTTTTGCTTAATTTTGGTCAAAGCCCACGACCTCGCACCTATTAGATATCATTCGACATTCACGAAACACGAATGTCACAACGTTTTCATATCAATTTTTGGAATATAGTTGCGTGATAAGGTGTATCATGTATGTTGTATAATAATAATATCTTGGGACAATCCACACACATATACCATATGTCCATATGTTAAATATGATATAGACTCACGGATGTAATTATGGTAAATTGAAATTCCAACGTTGATTTTAACATAAGAGTTTTGTATATTAGGTTACTTTCGGTTATCTCTGATAAACATACGAGGGGCTTGGCGTGAAGTCATGTAATTATAACATTGTGCTAAGTCACTTGTACCGTCTTGATGCATTAGTGAGAAGACGTGTAAATGCCTAAACAATACATACAAAAACAAAGAAACACAATTCCCTGTTGGGTGTCCGGATAAGAGGCGACTGAGGGGAAACCAGAAGACGGGCAGCAGCGTCTTCTGTTTAAATATCCATCACCGCGTATAGGTACTGCGTTCCCCAAGACGCCTGCCCAGTGTCGGGATTATGGCAAACGCCCTTCCCTTCCTTAAGGGGAGAAGACTGGACTTTTATAATTCGAACCGAAATAGACTCTTTCTATTACGATAAGTATATCATGTACTTAAATTTAATAAGCAACAGTGACAGAGTAAACGACACCAGGGGCGTAACCATGAATTTTTATAGCAAGGCAGTTTAACACAAAAAGTGACCTGTGTAGTTACAGTTAGGGTAATAATTAGGAGGCCACCCAGCTATTACGTGACTCAAACAGGTGAGTGGTCACGTGACAATATTATTGTCACGCTAATTAGTGCGCTTGTGGTACAATTTGTAAGATGGGTCACTTTTCGTGTTAAACTACCCTGCTTATAAGAGTTCATGGTAAGGCCCCTGCCCATGGCCAGCTGGATTGCACTGCCGCTCGTCATTTATAAAGTCTCTTGAGTCGTCATTTTTCCTCGATTTGTCTGATCCACCACACAATCTCCACTTGGCGTGCTAAGCCCTATAATCTTTCACGAAGAGGAAAAAAAAGACTCTTGCCAAGCCGTTTCGTCGTTACTGTACAGGATGCGTTCACGAAAAACCCGAACCTGTCGAACCTTCTCTTGGACCCTTACTTCTGTGAGCGTATTAGCGCGTCGCAGCCCTCGCTGCGCCAGGTGGTAGCGCAGGCGGCGCTACTAGGCGTGCCCTCACCGGCCTTCTCCGCGGCCCTCGCCTTCTACGACGGATACCGCTCTGCCGTACTGCCCGCCAACATGCTGCAGGTCAGTTCTTACCAAGAAGCTTAGAGATAAACGCACTCTTTCTAAACATGATATGCGCCTCTGCTTTTATCTATAAGTTTCTTGGTTCTTACGGAGGTCATCGACATGGTATTCGTATAGGCCAGCCGTTTTACTTTAGAATTCAATGTCAGTTTCTCCTCAATACGAGATGCGCTGTGTGTCTTAATTGCATCCAATGTTGAATTAAGAACAAAATGTTATGTGCATAACTATCCATTGTGATTGAATACATTGTAATCAAAGTTTTAATTACCACCTTTCATAACCTATATTTGTCAGAAGTGTAAAAAGTAGCGGTATTTAAATACATAATAAAATATACATAATAATATTGGGCTCAGTTTTCCAGAGTAAATGTACCTACAAGGTGTCTCCCGCCTACGGCAAGAGACTCAACTTTGATCAATTTACACCGAGTCCATTACCTCCTTAGTAAATGTCTACTCGTATCAGTTTTACAGCCGAATTATCGGATCTTGATCTACTATATAAGATTAGATATAAAGACAGCTAGTCTTTTGAAATGCCATTCTCATACAAGCATAAATATAAAAATTAAAAAAACTCCGACGTGGTTGAACGAGCACTTAAACAGACTTTCCTGCGCCATTATCACACCCTGATCAGTATCTGTCGACTAACTACTTGTCAAGACGTTTAATCATAGATTTAAATTCGGTGGGTCCTACATTTAATGGAGCAGAGTTCCTGTTACCACCTCCTGCCCTGCTTGCTCCCATCACCAAACTATGATCATAACACACACCTACTCGTCGAAATCTACCCAACGAGCCCAAATTCGGTGGATCTACATTTAATGGTGCAGAGATTTCGTGACCACCTTCCTGCTTCATCATCAGACCCTGATCACCATTGTTATAAGCAACTATTCATCGAGACGAGTGTTTGCTTAGTAAACTTTACCACCGTGACTTTTCCATAAATTTCAAATGCGCCAAGGTATAATATAACATAAAAAATGTATGAAGAAATAACTCCTCGACTCGCCCTCAATATACCGTATTTTTTGTCATCATAATTGGTACTAAGTGTAAAGATAGATACGTACACCTAGTGTTGATTATAGTTCGATGTTCTTATCTCATGCTCGAATACCGGAATCATGATCAAGGCCACGGCCTCGACAGACGCCAAATTGAATGTGTGTTTTAATAAATAAATACCTCTAATGATATCTAATATTTAGACTGCTTAATAATACACGTTGAATCATAGTCATCTTTACACGGATTTTATTGTGGTACTATTTTTCTGTCAATGATTTGGCTTAAATATGCCTCGCGCTTTGAAATACACTGAAATACATATTGTATCTACCTAATTTATTGAAAATATGACGTAGGGGTCGTCCATTAATCACGTGATGTTTTTTAGCAACTTTTTAACCCCTCCCCCCCTCCTGGTGATATGTGGTGAGGGGTTAAACTAACCCCCCTCCTCCCTATCCAAAATCATGTGTATTTTTTTGTAGAAAATTTCAATATAGTTTATATTGAAATTTTCGGAATATTATCTTTAAATACAGGTAAGTACTACTAACTGATTAAATGTTGAACGGGACGCCGGCAACGGCGAGTCAAGGCCACGTGCCTCTGTTTATTATAAATCGTGCATTCAACGAAAAATAAATACACGTGATGTCTCATTATACCCCTCCCCCATCCTGGTGATATTACGTGATTTTTTCGAAACGTATTTTTTTAGAGAAATTAATGTTACCTGCATAACGCGGCGTATCGCCTGCTACTAAGTTTCTTGACTGCTACCACCTAAGTACCGACCTACCGACTACATTTTAAACCCTGACATTGGATTTCTACTGACATGTCGTTAGATATATGTAATCTCCTTGCATTAGATTTGTTTCGATTCGTCGATTTATAATGTTACAATAAAGAACTACATATTTAAAGTAAGACCGTCAAAGCTGGCGATGTTCAGTAGTATTTTTTATTTTGCGGTCGATAAATACGCCATTCGTAATATTGAGAATGCAACGCGACAGAAAAAATGGTTACAAAGTTGTTTTTGCTAACGCGCCAAGTTACAATGTAGACGTTATGTTAATGGTTATTGTGATAAATTCGTAAATAAATTCGTTATTTCTTAAAAACTCATTTTAAACGGAGTTAACATAGACTTGTGTTTGCTTCAGGCTCAGCGGGATTACTTCGGAGCCCACACGTACGAGTTGAGCTCCAAGCCTGGTGACTTCGTGCACACCAACTGGACCGGTCACGGCGGAAACGTTTCCGCATCCACTTACAACAATTAAAATTGTTGACTGTTCCTTCCACATAGCATAAGCTTATATGGGACCAATAGCAAAATCACATTTTTACACTAATCGATCAATCTTGTTTGTTTTTAAATTTGTTTTTGTTATTTAATTCTGATATTGTCTATTACAATATATAAATGTCGCAAATTTTATGACTGTTGGTCTGTTTAAAAACAAATGTGTATTAAGATGGACACTTTTCTATTTATATATTTGTGATTTTTGATGAATGACATTCCAACAATTGTGGTGTACGGTATACCTATGTATTTATGGTTTGTGATCAATTCTAGCTGAATGTTGCGTTGTTTTAGTATTTTAGATATTTAATATGGGTGCTTATATTTTTGCGTAACTTGAAATAAACGTTTATATTGTATGTATTTCGATATTTTTTTAAGGTCGGTGCTATTGTAATTCTCCTCCCATCTTAATTAAGCTTCAGATACTTATTTTATTATGCTCGTACAAGATAGACATGAAGAAGCATAATATAATAAGTGCGCATGAGGGTCACCCAAAACAAATAAATGTGAAGTCATGGTTGTTTATATTGCTGGCTTCTAAATGATTGCCGTATGCTCTGTGTGAATCTATTAGTAGCACTGGCGAAAAACCACTACATAGGCGTATATAATACTCAGAATGAGTGACTGAGACATATGAAAATTCCTCGATGACTGTCGAGAATTGTACGTAAGGTCATTCTTCGGCTTTTTATGTTACTAGTAGTAAGGCGAAAAAAAAAGAATAATTGAAGAGTTCGCTGAGTCACGAGAGAGATATGACGTGAGATTCTTTTAGTCCTTTTCTCCCCGGATGTTGGTGAAAATCAAGATTTAGGATTTTTTTTTGTGTGAAAATGGATATTCTGGTAATAGCGAGGAAGAAGGATATTTAAAGACCCTCCATAGTATAGGTCTTTCTTGTAGAAGTCAGTGACCATGTTCAATTTATTCAAATCACTTGTCAAAGAAAAAATGGACCATGTAGTCACATTATCTTTGCATTTGGGTTACATTTTCTTTGAAAGACCCTTCGTCAATGATATTTAGTAAAGTAAAATAAATTTAGTAAAATATCATTGCCCTTCGTCAACAAAAGACACAAATCAGCCCACAGCTTCATGCACAAACTGCACAAATCCTAGTGTATTAAATTTTCTTTGGAGACACTAATCATTTATGTACCTACATGTATATCCTCTTTGACACTAATGTCAAATGCTGAACAACAAGAGCTGTCTAATACACCTGTCTAGAACACCAACACTTAGGCCTCATTTACGGAGACGCGGGGCGTCGCGCGTCGCGTGTGGCGGCGCGGCCCGCACTAAATTCAAATGTAGGGCGTTGTATGAGTGTGTTTACGGAGAAGCGATTTTACACGCGTTTGCGCGTGTTTTACGGCGGCGCCCGCGGATGGCATCGCCGCGTCTCACGCGGCGTTCATCGCGGCGGCGCACGCAGCGGTGATTCTCGATGAAGCGATGCCTGTGGCGGAACCTTCTGCCAGTCTATTTGGTAATCGTGCAACACAGACGTAGTCACCATCGCAATGGAGTATGATATGATCGATTTTTTTTTTAGAAGAAAATTGTATGTTAAAAAGTGAGTTGCACCGCCGTTGCACGCGGCGGTGCCCGCCGCGGGCGCAGCGGCGGGCACCGCCACTTCCCGCCCCGCGTCTCTATAAACAGCATCATATATTGCTATAAGTTTGTGTTTACGCGTGCGATGATACGCGCCGCTACACGCGCCGCCGCTACGTAAACAGTAAAAACGTCCGACGCGCCGCGAGACGCCACGCCACACGCGACGCGCGACGCCCCGCGTTTCCGTAAACGAGGCCTTAGGCTTTTTCTAATTTTCCAATGTTTTCAAATATACTGAAATTCATACATATATATCACCGAGTAAGCAAATTTACTACGTTATATTCTGGTGAGAGGTACTACTGCCAAAGGCTGGCTCAGCATTCTTTTACTTGAGACATGAAGGAATCGATATCAGTAGATGTGAGCTGCCCGCTTCTATTCCAATGAGTACTAAAATTATTAACAAGTGAGTATTTTGCCTTTCGTTTCCATACTGCTTCTGTTCAGCTTACATATAAATACTTAGGCACCTAATGGAATAGGTACATAAACACAACTGTAGGAACAATAATATTCTAGCTTAGAACTTAGTTATGGTCCAGCGTAATTACATATCGGACTTAGCCTGCACTGCGAAATATATACAATACTTGCGTGATTTCTTACTTTGCGAACTTATTCCCACCGGGGCGCAGCTGCGATATAATATTCGTGAGGTTTTTGACTTACATTTGCACTTGATTATAACGAGGGATAAAAAGTTATTATGTTTTGTAATTTGCTTAGCTCAAAGTTAGGCCAGACGATCGTTGCCTTGTTTATTTACATGCTGATGATCCACGCAATAGGTAGGTATTATTTATTGTTCATGTAGTGATAAGTTTCACTAGCGAGACCTGTATGTAAAATGTTTTAGTTTAATTTTGGAATTATAAAACCAGGTAGGACACACAAAGCACTAGTTTGTATCGTAGGACTCAACATTAATTCTGTAATTTTATCACCACGCTGAAACTTTGATTAGATCTCAAGTCGTTTCCATTTTTAAGTGTAATATACCTAAGTACTACTTACCGAACATTTACAATTTAAGTACTATTGGTGAAAGAAAATATCTTGCTGAAACCTATAACTACCCTGGAATTTATTCAAAGTGTGATAACGGCATCTCAAGTGAACTATGTATCTACTTATCTACCTACTTACCTACATAAAACGTAATTGTATACACTTTTCAGAAAATACATTCACTAGAAAATGATGTATGGCGTGATTCTGGGTACTCTGTTGGTTATAATGTGGATGCCCTGCATCCGACAAGGGTTATGGGCGAAGCCGGGGCCCGTGTACGCCAGGGACCGCAACAACAGGGTGTACCGTGTAATGCCGACAGGAAAATGTTGCGAGAACAAGTGCTGCTCTGAAATGTTATAGCTGGACTCGTTTTTGTATTGTTGTAAAAGTTTAACAGTGTCTTTATTTTCAGTAATGTGTCTATGTTTATTTAATCTTATTTATATTAAGAAAACAACAGCATAAATACAAAATAATCTTACCCTACTAAAGTAAACTTCACATTAGCCGATTAAAGGTTTAGGTAGGTACCTTATTGACCGGGTGGTTTGGCTCGGCGATTGAAGTCATACTGGCAAAGGTGTTACTATCTAAGTACCTACCGATAAGTAGGGCACAGCTGGAAGTCCGCTTAAAAAGTCAGCAGCTAAACTGGGGAAATACCACCACAATAAAGAAGTCTGCAGCTAAATTAAGTAGTCTTCGAGTGGTGTTAGCTAACAATCCACAATTCCTTCTATTAACAGGCTAGAGTGCATATCCAACCACGACTGAATGACTGCTTACCACCAAAATTTCACCTGTGGGTCTGGTACGGTAAGTATTCTAGAAATATAGTAACATATATTTCATAAGCCAAGTGCGCTAAATAAATGTATGTAACAGGGGTGCAGCCACCGCCGTATCAATGATACGGGGCCCCCGGGCTACAGGCTACCCCGAACACGAGTAAGCGACATTTCGTAAAATCCATGTTCTCACATATTCTCTTAGGCCGTACCATAATTTGGGCACCCCAACAAATTTTGATACGGGGCCCATCTAAGGCAAGCTACGCCACTGGTATGTTAGGTAACCAATATTATGCTTCTGTCTGACGCGCCATGACCCGACAACACGACAGCACAGTGTGTTCCCGGCGATATTTCCCAGTCGTCACCATTGACTACGTTATTAAATCCCATTTGTCGCCAGCGGTGATGAATGAGAAAATGAAATCCCAGTTGTCACCGGTGGTGACAATCGGATAAAACAAAATAATCCAACTCAGCAGCGGCAGCGTTCAGGAAACTACGCGATATCGTCTCGTCTGAAATACCGCAGTGCCTGAAGACGAAGGTTTTAACCAGTGTGAGTTGCCAGTGATGACATATGGTACAGAGACGTGGTCCTTAAATGCTGACCATTTAGAGAAGCTCAGTCACACAACGTGCTATGGTTCTCCATAGCAAGGCTATGCTCGGAGTTTCTTTGCGCGACAGAATCCGAAATACGGAGATTCGCTGAAGAACTAAGGTCACCGACATAGCTCTCAGAATCTGCAGGTTGAAGTGGCAATGGGCAGGTAACAACCGATAACCGATGGGGAAGAAGGTTCTCGAGTGGTGACCACGAACCGGGAAACGCAGCGTAGGCAGGCCTCCCACTAGATGGACAGACGAAATTGTGCACGTCGCAGGTAACCGGTGGATCTGCGCTCACGATTCCTACCCTCAGAGTGTATCTCCTCTAAGTTCCTACCCCACCGAAGCCAACCGGATCCGTATGCGCACTTTACAGAGGGATGTAAAGTTCCGCATCGTGGAACTCCGGGGGGACCGGTGGGACGGTTTTCTCGAGGGTATCACTCCCTCTCACCAAGCTTACTGGCGGCTAGCGAGGGCTCTTAAGTCCGACACGGTAGCCACCATGCCTCCCCTGACCAGTCCTTCAGGAGCCCCTCCAGCTTTTGACGACAAGGAAAAAGCCGAGGTCCTAGCAGACTCTTTAGAGAGACAATGTTCTCATAGTGTCACAATTTCCGACCCACCCCATCGCGATCACGTAGATAGGGAAGTAGAGCGCAGGGTTTCTGCCCCGCCATCTGACACGCTCACCCCGGTCACCCATTCCGAGGTAGAAGACCTCATCAAAGGCCTTAAGCCTAAGAAAGCCCCTGGCCGTGACGGCATCTCGAACCGCGTACTAAAAATCCTTCCCTACCACTTGATCTATCTCTTGGTAACCATCTTCAATGCCGCCATGACGCACGCTATCTTCCCTTCGGAGTGGAAAGAAGCAGACGTCATCGGCATTCACAAACCCGGTAAGCCACGTGACGATCCCACGAGCTACCGCCCCATAAGTCTCCTTAGCGCCCTGGGCAAACTCTACAAGCGCTTGCTTCTCGCAGACTCAAAGAATTTGTCATCTCGAAGGGCATACTCATACACGAGCAGTTCGGCTTTCAAGCTGGACACTCTTGCGTCCATCAAGTGCACCGCATCACGGAGCATGTCCTCTCCGGGCTCAACCAGCCCAGACCTATATACACCGTAGCCTTATTCTTCGATGTCGCCAAGGCATTCGATAAGGTCTGGAACAATGGCTTGCTTCACAAGCTCTACCTCATGGGCGTGCCAGACCGTCTCGTTCTCATTATACGAGATTTTCTCATGGATCGTACTTTTCGATATCGAGTCGAAGGTACGCGATCCACTCCCCACCCTATTCAGGCCGGAGTCCCTCAAGGCTCTGTGCTCTCTCCACTCCTGTTAAGCCTGTTCACGAACGACATTCCTCGTTCGGACAGGGTGCAACTAGCCCTATATGCGGACGACACCGCACTATATTTCTCACACAAAAATAAGGCTCACCTGATGCGCACTCTTCAAGTCGCCGTCAACGCCCTAGGCGAATGGTTCCGAAAGTGGCTCATCGATGTGAACCCGGAAAAGAGCGCCACGGTGTTCTTCTCCCGGGGTACCATCAGATCCCACACTGTGGGCCATCCCAGTCGTCGTTTAGGTCCGATCACCCTCTATGGGCGTCCCATCCCCTGGACCAGAAAGGTCAAATATCTAGGCGTCACCCTAGACTCCCACATGTCATTTGGACCGCATATGCGGTCAGTACGCAACCGAGCGGCCTTCGTCCTCGGTCGGCTCTACCCCATGATCTGCAGGCGGAGTAAACTGTCGCTTAGAAATAAGTTGACACTTTACAAAACCTGCATCCGTCCCATCCTAGCTTACGCCAGTGCCGTATTCGCACACGCGGCTCCCGCTCACATCAATTGCCTCCAGGTTATTCAAAACCGATTCCTTCGACATGCCGTCGGTGCCCCGTGGTACATGCGGAATGTCGACCTTCATTCCGACTTCGGTCTAGTCCCTATCCGCAAATTTTTCAAAGAAATGTCCGAACATTACTTTGATAAAGCGTGCGTCCACCCAAACCCGCTAATCGGCGCCGCTGCCGACTATATCCCCGACCCCGACCCTGGTCCCTCAGATCGTCGAACTGCCGTACATCGCCGCCGTCCGCGGCATGTACTGCTCGACCCACCCGACCCGATGTCCGTCCTCCTGGACTATGACACAACACCAACACCGACAACGACGTCACGAGTCGTAAACACATCAACACACAGACACCGGTCTCGCCGGCGAGGCCGAAGGGTCGTACGCACGCGACCTCGACATGCATCCCCTCGCTGAGTTTCTTGCCGGTTCTTCTCAGCGCTAGTCGCTACCCAAACCCTTCTGGCTGGAGCGCTTTACTTGTCCGGTGAAGCTGTAATGGCCATCTGCGGCCAACAGTACTACTCCTACAAAAAAAAACAGTCGGCCATAAAAAAGTTGCAAATTAAGTATAGTATAGCCTAAGATGAAAATTAAACGAATTAGGCCTATGTTTAGCAGTGGACGTCTTCCGACTGGTGATGTTTTTTTTGTATTTCTGTGGCGACAGTTGGAAATTAAAAGTCCCACCGCACCGGTAACAACTGGGATTTAAATGATTCATTCATCACAAATGGGATTTATTTTCCCGTTTATCACCAGTGGAAATGTAGCCAGTGGTGACGACTGGAAAAAATCGTTTTCCGGCTATAGTATCATTTATAAGTGTTCTCACTCATATTCGAAGTAATTTTCACGATGTTGAGTAGTTTCTAGGGGTCTAGTATACGAGTTCAGTTTTCTTTTGACTAGTTTTTGATAGTTACTGCTGGTGCGAAATGTATGGAGAAAACTGACATGGATCGAGTTCGTAACTATCAAAACCCATACTAGACCCCCTGATAATTTTAATGCAAGCACTAGATTTACATCAGTACGACATCACCCAGCGGTGATGTACTTAGGCATGCTGCGTTTAGCACTCACTTCAATATTATCGATATTTCGATTTCGTTTTTAGATTGGGTATGCTTTTTCTAAAAGTATATTATTGTATATGTTTAGCTTAGACTATAGTATGATCGAAGATTTTTAGTAACAATTTACTACACTTCTTATGATAACAGCTGTATGTGGGCTGCATGAATTTAATTAATGTAATTTACGGACGGTTTTATAACTTAGCTGTCGTACGGTGCATACATGGGTTTCGCTACGCGCGCCACATTTGCCTTTGCGTTTGTCCCACAAATCAATGAGCATTATAATCACTACGTTTTACCACAAATAATACAATATGTAAGTACTTAACACTGTCATAACGCTGACCTGTCAATATTTATAAGTAAGAACATATAAGTACACACATGAAATAGGTCCTCTGATCAGTACAGTAGGGCTAGGAGTGGTATAGTGCAAACTTAAATGAAAAATCAACTACTTAACTACTCATCATCATCTATCTATATCTATACATATTATAAAACAAAGTCGCTCCCGCTGTCTGTCTGTCCCTATGTATGCTTAGATCTTTAAAACTACGCAATCGATTATGATGCGGTTTTTTTTTGTAGATAGAGTGATTCAAGAGGAAGGTTTATATGTATAATACATGCATAATATAGTAGAGAAACACTGATAATTTTAGAGGTTTCTAATGTGATGTCGTAAATAAACACATTTTTTTGCGCTTACATTGCAAACGCTGGCTGAACCCTACGAGGTTGATTAAAATAATGTACTACAGTATTGTAAACCTTAACAAGTTCTACAAAAAAGTCCGTGATGGTACATGTTTATCTCTTAAGGATAACCCATTAAAACATTTTTTATCCTTTACTTTTTATGAGAAATAATTAACTATTAATAAATTGTTGTTAGCATGAATTTGTCCCTTCTTCAATATAACGTAAACTTCACTAATATTTACACCAATAAAAAAAAATGCTGTGAACGTTGTTCATAATGCTAGGTTAAGGTTAAGCAACATAAGGCAAGGTCATTACATAGATGGGTGAACCGATTTGTATGAAATATTGTGTACATATCGGGTAGGTCTGAGAATAGGTCGTAATCGATCATATAAATGTAAAGTCATAAATTATATTTCATGCCGCTAGGTTAAGCAACGTTAGGCAAGGTCATTACATAGATGGGTGAACCGATTTGTATGAAATTTTGTGTGCATATCGGGTAGGTCTGAGAATAGGTCGTAATCGATCATATAAATGTAAAGTCGTAAATTATATTTCATGCCGCTAGGTTAAGCAACGTTAGGCAAGGTCATTACATAGATGGGTGACGGTGGCGACTCCGAGGAGGACGGTGACGGGGTTGCGAACCCGTGATCATGGTGCTAGGTTTAAGGGGGCTATAATGCGCACTGAGGGGTATTTGGTGCAGATCCCACTGGAGGGCCCAGGTCCCCCTCTTATATGGCGATGCAACAGCTGCAGGGGTTTAAGTGGGTAAGAATCCCAGATTGACTAGGATATATAGACAGAGTCCTCTCGGTCAAGATATATATGATATATATATATATATATGAGAGCAAGAGAGGGAGAGGGGATTCGAGGAGGGGGTGATGGGGTGAGGGATAGGGGGATTAATATGGAGCAAGGGGGGAGTGAGGGGGAGTGAGGGAGCGCAAGGTGGGAGATAAGAAAGGGGGAGGGGGTCCAGAGAGGGGACAACGGGGAGAGGAATTGGGGGAGTGTGACGGGGACCGAAGCGGGAGGGGGAAAGAGAGCATAGAATTAGATTTTTCTTATAAGAGAGAAAAGAAGAGCAGAATGTAATATAAAAGCGCGGGCGGAGCTGCGCGGGTCGGCTAGTAGCTTATAAATTCCGTTTTTTAGTGTCATATTTGACAGCACACAGAAAGCATGCACAAATATTTTTGTTTAGATATTGTACACATAAGTATGTAGGTACTAGGGGTAGGTACTGGACGGGATATGTGGGACTGCGAATATTACAATTTACCGTAGGTGATCCTGAATTTGCGCTTTAATTTAGATTTTTCCTAATATTGTCCAAAAGGTGAAAGATATCTAAACCTAACTAAGCTAAGAACATACCTACAGGAAACGTGAGCTGCACTCAGTTGAAGGTTCTCTGAATAAGGCATCAGTGGAAATAAAACAAATATTTATCATCTTTATTATTTATATTTAATCTTTGAAACTACATTCAGAACAAATAACATCCATTTTTAACTAAATACGACTGCTTCTAATTCATAAATTTAATAAATAGACCGTTTGTTACTTATAAAGATAAGTTTTTAACCTGAATTACAGTCCCTATCTTCATACATAGCACCCTTCTCCGTCTTTTAATCCGTTCAACTTGATAATAAATTAAATTGTCCTTTAGGTTTGTAATTCATTTAAAGTAAGTAGGTACCATCTATTATAATAGACAATTCGAACACGTAACACGTAGGTAAGTATATAAAGTGAAGATATATACTGTGTTAGCGCACTATACATAAATATTATAGATTTACTTTCAGAAACGATCTACTGGCCGACACGACCACAGTGGCCACTCTTTCACATTATTAGCTATATCCAGGTGGCTAGGCGGCAATTGAATCTGCAACCCTACGGTTTCCAAACCAAGCTTGCTTTTAACACAGTTAACATTCTGTTTCTTGAACGGATTTTGACATATACCAATAACAACATTAAACAGTAATTTATTATCTATACTATCATGTTCATCTATTTATAGTTATATCGCCGTTTATAACGGCTTACACAATTACACAACACTTAGCTTAGTTAAATCACACCAAATTAAAATATTCTTTGAAAACACCCCGCTTCGTAGGTGTATAAAGTATAAGCCATCTACGTTATATTATATAAATGTCCTTTATATGAATTACATACAGTAAATAATTAAATCGTTACATATCTACTGCTTAAACGTTATACTTACCTAAGAGAATTTCATTCTAAAAGACAGAATAGTTACCATTCTATTAGGTTTAAGGATACATAATCATATAAGTACCTACCAATAATACCTACTATAGTAACTTTGGTAAAAATCATTAAGTATAAAAAGTGTTTCTAAGTAGGTATAAAATATATTGTAATTTCTTCTTCATTAAAGGCCTAGTTTAATTCAGTTCATTTCGATTAGTTTAGTTAAATAGTAATTTAAAAAGCAAGTTTAGAAAATGTGACGTAGGAAATTTGATAATTTCATTAGGGAGTTCCTTAATATTTGAGTTAGTCTAAATGCTTATGTAAAATTTGTTTGTGAGCACTGAACAGGCATAATTATTTACATTTGTTAGAAGATAACCATTGGTATCATCGTCGAGACCTTTTTTTATCCTAACTAGGTACCCGCTTATGCAGATACTTGTGTTAAATCGTTTAAAACGTCCATTTGATTACAATAATTCAACATTTGATTCAGAACATGAACATCATTAACAACAATATTGAAAACACAGAAATTTATTATAAATAGATTGTATATGTATTATTTTTCTTAACTAATAGTGACTACCTATATTGTCTAAAAATACAATCACAATACATTTATTTTTTGCCAAGCGGCATCTCGTTTTAAAACGCTATCCTAAATTAGGCGGAAACTACTTACTTGTTCATGAAACGAATAGTTATTCTGTTGATCCGCACATTTCCGAGTTGTTATATTAATTTATGATACATATTACAAACTCCCACGGTATATACTTACTGTAAGTAGGTACATAAACATTTTACATTGCAAATACTGTTTTAGTAATTTATTAGCTACCTAAATGGTAAAATTTTGTTTATAGTATTGAACTATTACAAGTAAGTATTTCACGACCAGCTCTTTTGGGATGTTTCGTACACTGTACTAGCTTATTAAATCTAACATTTATACAGCAACCATCAATGACCCTTCAGGGTGGTTGACACAATGTACTTATATAGAACATCAAAATATATCACTTTATTTTTTAAGTCTCTGGGTGGCTCTTGTGGAAAACTACGAGCACCATCTGTAAAACCATCTCAAGTGTAGTTTTCTCGACACTATTCAATCACGCGACCGACGCCAGCGTCCGTGTCAGTCGCCCTTGTCGTCCTTGCGATTGGGGCTCGATCCGTTGCTGCCCTTATGCCTGTGCACAAATCACATTTAAGTATACCCACACCACACCCACTGACGGCCGGTTTTCTAGCCCATTTTCATGCATTTCGTGTTTCCGCCAGTGGGCGATTGGATTTGATTTGGCTAGGCAACTCCAAGCGATTAAAGCTATATAATATGCAACTGCTACATTATGTGTGGGTTCATTTTAACACTTGACGAGTGCTATTTTTCGACACTAGATGAATCAGTGTATCAAACTAGGACAGCACAAGCATTAGAACGACTAAGGACTCGAAAGAACTCGCAGTTGTATGCAAGATCTTTGACCCCGATAATGAAGAACGCTACATACTAATCTATTTAAATTGAGATTATAAGAAAGCATCTATTTAAATACCCCTACCATCTGAAACCTAAATGACAATGGACTATGTTTAGATTAATTATTAAAACTAATAATTGATACTTCTGGTGAAAATTGAAATAAGTATATCTAATGTATCCTGGGAAAATCCACACAGTCATCTATCTGATCCCAAACTAGGCAGAGCCTGTACCTACTATTATGGTATCCAGAAACCAGATACGTTTATACTTTATTTTGTAAATTCTTATATATGTAGGTAGATAACACACAGACACAAGGTCGGAATCGGACCCACGACCTATTGTTTAGCGGCCAGGGTGTCTTGCTACTGAACCAACGGGCCCGTCACGTCATCATTAAACAGCATGCAGGCTGAGTTGATAAATTTTTTGCATGTTTTTTGTTTCTTTTCGTGACATATTTTTGATATTTGCCCTTTTATTGTAAAGATACGGATAGCAATACAATACGTTGAAATGAAATAAGATTTCATAATAACAATCCCATAAAGACAATTATATTGCCTAAAATTAAGTTACTGATCCGTATGTTTACAAAAATATCTGCTCTGCGAAAAATCTTTTATTTTCCGGAGTCTCCTTCTTTTCCTCTCGACCTGAATTATTGTGGAATTATTCATGATGCATGTAAATACGATTGTAAGGACTGGCGAATCAGTAAGATCTTCGAGGGCTGGTTATCCAGGGTGTGCCCGGAGAACATACTACCTTACCTTCCGAAATTATAAATACCCAGAAATGTATCACATACATTTCTGAGTATTTAATAGGTAACATTTTACATACCTATTAATGTATTAAAATTAGTAAAACGCATATCCCGTAGGAATGTTTTTTTTTTCGGAATAAAAATGATCTTGAAAAATACTTGATTCGTAATGAATCACTGTGACAAATTACCAGTAGTTCCACTGATAGTAGTATCACATGAGATAAATACCAAAAAATCACGTCTCAACTACATCAGCCAAGGAACGGGACATGCACTGTAGGATGTTGATACTTTTAATTTTGTCAATGATTGATTGACATATTAAAGATCAAACATCTCAGGTACTCCCCCAAACCCCAAACCCTCAAATCGTGCGCTGTATACAGAACGAGAAAAATAATGTAGCATAATTGATATAATGTAGCATAAGAACTTCTAGACATCTTCAAGAAAGCTAAGATTATGTCTAGAGGTAGCAGTAGTTACAAGTGCTCGTTCTGCGATCGTGAATCTGAGTGATATTGCCAGGCCGGGTAGTGCTGTGCAGTATTTTAGCAAGGATGAGTTCACATAATCCTGCCAAACGGGCCGAAGAGGTCAGCCATAATGAGAAAAATGAAAACATAAAAACGTTTTATTCAAAACCAAGCCTGTGAAATGTGCGTAAAGTTCAGTGCAGTTTCAGTATAAGTAGTTCACTAGAAAATGTGGTATAAAGTCGTCTAACAGCTTTGCTTTTATATCTGAAGTTACGTTCGCTCTTTACGCTCTTTTTGTAAAGGTAGGTAGGTACTATTGTAAGTATTCCTCTATATAAGTACCTATTATACGTACGTACGTGTACGTATATAAAATACTGTATCCGACAAAATCGACACACGCACACACCCACTGTTGCCATTTTCAATAGGTAGGTACGTATTAATAAATCTAACAAGTTAATCACGTATCACTATACGAAAATATTGGCGTTTTTAATAATGTCTACAGAAAGGAAATTCTGTAGACATTATTAAAAACGCCAATATTTTTAAGCCGAAGCTAAATCCGTAACAGGACCATTTCCGGACAGAATTTGCTGCTAGTGAAACAATAGCGTTCGCGATGTATTTACACCCAAGAACTAAAGGCACTCGTTCTATCTTCTATCTTTACGCGATTCTGTTGAAACACATCCAGCACAAAGTTATTAAGGTGGTAACTTTCTTGTGAAAGAGATCATCTCTGTTGGTAGAGTCAGGTTTTCTGCAGTGTGTAAACATTCCTGTGTTCCGCCGTCAAGGCAACTTTACCTGGTCATATTACCGGGTCCAAGTGCCGCACTTACAAACGTCAATCAGTGTTAATGATCATTAGGTACTTCTATTCTAGAAAACCGATTAAATCACTCACAACCAACCAATACTTTATGCTCTGATAGAGAGTAGAGATATCGATTATCTCGTATTGAATAATGTAAAATAAGCATAAACGGCTCCGAGTCCAAATCGACTAAAAAGTAGTCTTCATTAGAATTAATGATAACTAACGTTTGTGAGTGCGGCTCTAAGAGATTTAATACCTAATTAATGTCTCAGATGCCGAGTGGGAGTAAAATGTAACTATTCATGGCGTATCGTTATATCAGTAGACGAAGTTTTTCTAATGTCACATATTGCATAAACAAATCGAAGTCATGTTGACTCTCCCCAATCATACATGATATCTAATCAAGGCGGCCTACCTACAGTTATCAGTAGCTAATGACTGAGTACGCAATGTAAGCGCATTTGATTCGTCAGCAATGGCGGCTTGCATTGAGATTAATTACATCGGGGCCAAAAATTTCTGTATCTTCCTTACAGGTTACACATTTGTATGACTATGTATTATTAATGATAGTGACAGATAGCTATGACTTCGTAATAAATTGTGATATAATCAATTCAGGTCAAGCATTTCGATGTCAAAGCAGATAATCGCGGCCTATGATAAAATCTTAGATATTTGATTGATAATATCGAATTAATAAGACTAAACCTATCTAATAAACTAGCTTGTGGATCTAGGAAATGGGTCAGCTAGGCTTTGATAGAGTATTAGATCGGTAGGTTTTTGAAGAAATTCTGGAATACAATATATTAACAATAATGTAGAGCGTTACCTTTTTTTTGTGTATTACTGCATAGATAGGTGTAATATAACTAATATTACCTAGTGGTAAGTGCGATCAGATATGAAAGTTTAGTACGTAGAAACAAAAGATACAAAAATAAAATATGATACTTATTTGCTGTCAAAATAAAGCCAATTCTGGATTTAATAACTAAATAACTATTATTTGCTTATTTGCACTATAGAGTAGGCTTAGCATATTTGTATGTACTTATATACAAAGCTTGTGTTTTTGTTATTTACAACGGCGGCATTCTACTGACAGGGAAAGGCGTATGCGTCTGCGATAACTACACCTACATCATTAAGATAAACGCTCTTGCCTTATAAACGTCATAACCCTCCAGCCTTTTATTTGTCATCCTTCGATTCTGGAGTGCCAGCCGCCCGAACTGAAGAACGAGCTAATAGAATGGTAATAAAGTACGCTGAATTGGGGTATACTTACTTAGAATATGCTTAGATTGTAAGTGTAAGCAGCAAGTTTAAGTGGCAAATAAATGAGCGAGCTGTTGTGCTAACTGAGTAACTGGCCTAAATATAAAAAACAAAGCGTGTACTAGCGCAGAACTACAATATTGCCATTACATAATAATATATAAAATAGCCAATACCGACTTCGTTTACATAATAACCGCGGTGACGGGGATTTGTAAAATGCGATATACATATTTCTATTAAAGGCACCATACATTTTACAGCACGGCGGTACATTTTGCTGAAGAGCAAACCAAGAGCTACCGTGTATGGAATTACTGTGCGTCAGAGAACAATTAAAATAATGGACTCGTATTGTGAAGTTATTTAGCAAAGATGCACAACCGCGCTCTGTACTGAACGGTGTCTTTTATAATTGCGTTAGAATATCTAGTAGCATTTATTATTTAATCACATGAATCACCTGCTGTTGACTTGTTTTGATTTTTTGTCTCCTTTATCATTGCTCGTACTTGGTACGGGACTTACGGAACCTCTTTCGCCCTGTAAATATAATTATGTGAATTCACTGCCCCCCACGTTCCATCGGACAGTGACTTTCCCGTCGTGGTTTTAGTTAATCACTAATTATCTTTAATAAGTAGTAAGCGAGAGTAAATCGAATAATGAAAAGACTAAAACATGATAATTATAAATTTAAACTCGACAAATTAGTGCTTGACTGCGATACCGCCTGATGTTAGAAGCGTACAAGCCCATTTACAATATAAATAACCAGCAAAAGGGACGAAGGGACCCAGTGTCTGAGGGACGATTGTTCCTTAGACGCTAGAACGGCTCACAACATAAACGCAACATAACGTGACTCGAAGATGGATGGACGTATTTTTACGTAACTAACTTCCAATAGCGTGTCATTTTTGGTAGTTTAGAACTAGTACCTAATAGAGCCCACAGATGAAATATTAAAACTTTATTTAAGACTGCTTTTTCCTGTCTACCGTTTAAAATAAGTTATGTTTCGATAATTTCAATTCAACCCAATAAAACACGTTTTACGAATTTATGTGAAGTAATAATTTCTATTAAAAATATTTTAATCAGTTTAAAAGTAGGTATTATATAATGTACAGTAATTTTTCCTTCATTTTTATCAAGACACACCTTTTGATCGATCGTATGATGATAACTTTCGATATTAGGCTAGTAATTCAAAAGTAAACGTGTTTTAAATTAGTCCATCTGTTTATTACCTGGTCATATTTTTATGAGACCTTTCAAGCAACATTTAATACCCTCCGAAAGCGACAGTTGTTCATTGATATGACCTGTTCTAAACTTTACCTAACTGATTAGTCCACCCTTTTACGTTTTCGCGAAGTATGAACGTTTATTGTATCACCTTGGCTCCTTGACTGGAGGAGGGGCCCGCCTCAGGCTGTAATTGTGACTGACTGTTTACGTGGCCCATTTTTGACAGCGGTGGATTCTTAAAGGAGTACGAAAACGCGAGCCCGCGCTTTAATGAAGCCCTGGAATAGTTTAATTTTGACATTGTGGTTATATCATTTGAAACTACTCAGTAGGGGAACACCAATTTTTAACTTCTAACGTTAAAAATCTGGGCAATGTGGTTCTGTCATTGTACCTGGTGGGACTGGGCGGTGGGTAGCTGGTGCCACGTTGGTCTGGTCTCAAGTATTGGTGGTGTTGAGCGGCTGATAGCCGGTTCCTCTGCAACAGCTCCTGGTGCGACTGGTACAGCTTTTCTGATGCTGATAGTGGACTAGAATATATGATATAACAGTCACTACATGGATTTAACATGGATTGCAATTGGATGAACAGCTTAGTTTATTTATCCCTACTCGTATTAGGGGCCATCCATAAATTACGTCACACGTTGTTTGAGAGGGGGTCCACAAAGTTGACATTATGTGACAAGGGGGGAGGTAGGGCCATCAGATTTGTGACGTCACATGTATAATTCCCTATATTCAAAGTATTGAAACTTACTTTTTTTAAATAATACTGATATAGCAACCAGTATACTTACTTTACATATACACACATCAAAAGTGTCTAGGGATCAAGCATTTTTAAGCGGATTTCTTGAGATTGAGATGTGGCTTTGTAATAAATTTATGATTTTATAAATTTATATGGATCCTTTTTGGTGCATTTCATAATTTGAATCAGGAACTGTGAATCAAATTCGAGTAAAAGATGAAAATCAGCTGTCTATATTTTCCCTATAAAAACATACAACGCATTGAAGACATTATTAGTGCTACTGTTTCCCTACTACTGATTAAAACCAACGTTATTATGGAGCGGCGACGTCATTTAAGCAGGGAAGAAATGCTCAGAGCCGTGGGAATGATAGAAGCTGGTTCCCGGCAACGTACTGTGGCTTTAGCTCTGAATACAAGTCAGAGTGTTATCAGTCGACTTTGGACACGTTACCGAAGCACTGGTACCGTGGCTGAGCGCCATAGAGGACGGTATCGCTGCACCACACGGAGACAAGACCGATATATTCAAATCTTAACTCGAAGAGCTCCAACAATAACTGCCATGATGTTAGCCGTGAGGCTTCATCACTCTTCAGGGAACTTAATTAGCGACCAAACAGTCAGAAACCGCTTGCATGAAGTGAACCTTCATTCCCGAAGACCGCTACGGGTACCACCTATAGCAATGCACAATCGTAGGATTCGATATCAATGGGCTCTTGAACACAGAAATTGGGCAGAAGAACAATGGCGTTTCGTGTGCTTTTCTGATGAGTCTCGTTTTGGTATGAGACCGGATACAAGACGTATACGACACTGGAGAACCCCTGGACGCCAACAGCGATTAAAATCCTGCCAGGAAGTCCATCCTTATAGTGGTGGAACCATCATGGTATGGGCGGGTATTTGGATCGGCGGAAGAACTGAGTTGATTTGGATCAGAGGCAACCTCAACGCTCAAATTTATGCTGAGACGATTGTATCAGACGTCATCGTTCCTCTACAAGTGCAAATCGGTCCCTTATTTCAGTTAATGCATGATAATGCACGACCGCACACCGCAAGAGTTGTAAGACAGACTCTCGCCGCAGCTAACATCAATGTCCTGCCCTGGCCTGCTCAGTCGCCAGACTTGAACCCGATTGAGCATGCATGGGATATGCTACAGAGAAGAGCTCTGCCGAATATGGAGGGTATCCAGTCGCAAGAAGACCTTTTTTTGTTGTTGCAACGAACATGGGCGGCCATTCCACAGCGTGATTTGGATGAACTCATTTTGAGTATGCCAAACCGATGTTCTTGTGTTGTTAGTGTTCGCGGTAGAAACACGGATTATTAATTGTTTAAGTTACCCAATAAAATTTTAAAGAAAACTGTTATTTCAGTCTTTTTTTCGAACTTTTGTGTTAGTGGTTCAAATGTCAAAAATCCCTTTATTAGGAAAATGGCAAATTTCTTTATTAATGCAAAGGTGACTTGGTTTATCGTTACTGTGACAAACGAAAACACTTTATTTGATGAATCCTTAAAGAAAATTTTAATTAATATCAATCAGGAGAAAAGTTATTGCAAAAATATATGTTGATCCCTAGACACTTTTGATGTGTGTAATTTAAAGAGCCGTGTTAATTTCATAGTTTGAAATCACTAAATGATTTGACGTCACAACCCCCTGGGTTACACAAATGTGGCTAGCTGTTATAAGGACGGGTGAAGGAGTTCAAAAATCATGGGGTCACACGATATTGGTCAAGTTATATATTAGTCAAATTGAGAATTCGTCAAATTTGATATTGGCCAAATTGGTAGTTCGTCAAATCGTGTTTTTGTCTAATTAACATAGCCATGCAATATTTTAATTACTGACTTACTATCAACTGAGAATAACAAACGTAAAAAAAAAACGATCATTGACACAATTCTTCAATATTATAATTATTGTATTCGTATACATACTATGCGTTTCAACTAAGAATGTGGCCGCCATCTTGTCATTTCAAATATATAATTACTAAAAATGATATTTTAACAAAAATAGTTAGCAAAATAAGACATTACAATAAATAAATAAAACCGGGGCGAATTTTTCATTTTGTGTTTAAGTACTTACTTTGCCGCCGCCGGTACAAAAATCGTAAAAAACGAGTGAAGTTCTGCAGTCGCGATCATCATGGCGGCCACATACTTAGTTGAAACGCATAGTACTTACCTTTGATGTTGTTTGGAGGGAGGTGGGTTAGGCTCTAATCTCTCTAATGTAAGGTCCGGGAGGCTGTGGACGAGGGCCATGACAACGTTCTGAGGTTGAACCCGCAACGTGTTGCGGCTCGAGCTGGAACTGCGAGACGGCATCGGTGACGGCATCGGAGACGGCATCGGTGACGGCATCGGTGACGGCATCGGTGACTTTTTTGGTGATGACTGTTGCAGCACCAATATTGGCTACGCAACAATGAGACCAACTTAACATAGTAGTATAACCTATAGATAGTGGTTGGCATGTTTTCCCTTGTGCAAGGGACAATTCAATTGAGTACCGCCGCAGTGTCAATTATTCTGCCGCTAAGCAGCAATGTGTACAAAGAGTTCAAGAGACTTAATAACTTATATCTCGGTCGACAAGCGAAGGTGCCGTGCAACTGACCATGAATCAGCGTGTGGGTGGGTGGTTTACCATCAGACCAAAGAAATTTAGCTACTTAGGACTAGACCTTAGCAAGAAAAAAATCATTGAAAACTTGTTACATGTGTAATAAGTCAGTAGAAACGTGCTACGACAAATTATATTTTTGAAGTACTTAATAATATTGAAAATAACTGAATGAGATTACAGTTTATTTTCATATACATAAATATAGGTTTATCTTGTTTAATTACTGAAGAATTAAATATACAAAAGCGTGATAAAAAAGTGATGGCAGTTTTTGTATGAAAAAAGTCCCAAAGGCCGCTCTGTATGGCCTATAATGAATCCCTTTGCATCAGACATACGTTTTGTTAGTTTCGTCTTATCGTTTATCGTTTCGGCTTATTCCAGGTAGTTCTACATTTAGTTCTACATGTATGACTAGTTGGGAAAGAAATTCCAACTAGTTCTACACGAATGTATGACTACATGGACTTCATTAAATATATTTTTATATTCCAAGTTCTACACGATACAGTGGTTAAGTTTAGAGCAAATGCCATATTGTTTATGAGACATACATTATTTATCACACATCAGCAATCACTTACATAAAATATGACAAAGTAGGTGGTACATACACGTAACAAATCACATACATACATACATTGCAAGTTAAGTAAAAGCTATTGATGCGGCTCTATTAATGCCGGAGTCCTATCCGTCATTCGTTACAGTAATAGGCATTCCACCCTACTTACTAGGCGTCAATTAGCATTCCACGAGATTATTACATCAACTACGTTTATTTATGTAGTAAGGTAAGGTGGGGTAAGACTGTCACCGGGGTAAGACTGTCACTTTCAAATAACTCGAAAAGTTCTGCGTTTTTTTCCAATTTAACTTGTCGATAAAACAGATATCCTGAAATGGGTCTCGGCTCAAAACACAGTTGTCACTTCTGCTGAACTATTTGGTCAATATCACACAATTAAAATGTCAGCTGTAAGAAAAAAATCATTAAAATTTTTGTGATATTAAATGTTAAATTGAGATATCTTTGCTGTAAGTAGCATCATACTAACATCAAGTTTAAAACTATCTTGTTATTATCACATAAAACAAATAAGTTTCCTTAATATTTAACAAAATTAAACCATGACATAAAAATCAAAGTGGGGGAAGACTATCAGTTTACCAGGGGCAAGACAATCGTATGTTAGTCTTGCCCCAAGTCAGATATTGTAAACATTTTCAATGCGGGTATCGGCTTTAACTAGGTGCTAAAAAGGAATTATTAGTTGCTACCTAGAAAAACTAATTGTAATAACCCTACTAGCGACGTCTCGCTCTTTTACTCACGTATACACTTAAGAAAATTGATGACAACAGATAGACAGAGAAACATTCGCATTTATAAATGTGCATATGCATTCTTTCGAAAGCTTCCTATATTGTTTAAAGGAAAGTTTGTGACTGTTTGTGTTTGCTCCTTCTTTATACTTTAATCGCTGAACTATTTCATAGTGACAATGAGGTTTTGATGTCGATAAAAAAAAAACAAGTCAAAGGTTTTACACCCCTGATTTCGATTTTATGTCAGTCTTACCCCGGATAACTATTTAGAAGAAGAAGAAGAAAAAAGAAGAAGAAAAAACTTTATTCATGGCCAACACAAATCAACATAAATTACTTAATTAAGTTAAGTTTGCCACGAATGGGTCCCAACTCAGCATAAAGCGGCTTGCACGCAAGCCGCACTGATCTTCCGTTGGAACCCCTGGTGACTCCACGAACCCTCCACCAAACACACACCCACTGCCCACTCAGCCAAGATAAATAAAGAAAAAAATAATAATAATAACAAAACCAAAATGACTAAACAATTAAGTTACCGAACCAAAAGAAAACAATACATTTACACGAATTGCCGCAAAAATGAACGCTGTAACGTTGCAATAGAGTTATCTTTTACTTGATTTACTTGTTATAAACATGATTTATTTTCAAAAGTTCTATTTGGTGAACGATTTCTGATAAAATATGTCACTGACAGTCTTACCCCGTGTGGTGGGGTAAGACTACCAGTTTTACCTATATCACAATTTCTTCAAAATTTCTGTTCCAGATGCAATTACGGTAATGTCTTCATTGTTTTATATAAGCTTATAGTGTCAATGTGCCAGTGGCATTACTATCTTAAAGGTAGGGCATAAATGTAAGTCACAAAAAGACAGTTTGTCTGCCCGACAGTAAAGTATGTTAGTCTTACCCCACCTTACCTTATATGGGTTTCTGCGTCTGGTAGAAAATGTTACTCTTCGTTACTAAACCAAGTTGTTTCATAAAATTAAATACGGAACGGAATAAATACGAGACGGAACGGAGATATATTGTATCTTGTGTTGCGTCAAATGAGTTAATAATAATAACAAAGCACGCATGGGGATCAGAAACTGGCATATTAAGTATATTGTTTACTGAAGTATATGCAACGTAAAGTGCATTTATGGGAAATATACTAGCTCAATATAAACATGAACTGCCTAACTATCATGCATATATAAGCATATTGGAAGCCCATACGCGATTAGGTAGGTACTTAGGTTATAGTTTTATATGTATTCATTACAAGGTTTCACAGCACGCCAGCTTTTACCTTTCAAGGGCGACCCTTAGTTGTCTTATTATGTAGTCGGTGGCAAAGTGCTAACCTTTTAAAACCACTATTAGATCACTCTACGATATATATAATAATACGTTATGTATAAGTACATTCGAACATAGAACCTCCCCCTTTTGGGTTAAAGGTTAGTTTTTTTAGAGCTGCACCTAAATTCATCAAGCTGAATAGGCATACCGCGATCTAATTTGGTTTTCTACTGATTACTTTTAAATATTGAAAAGTCAACTAACGGTGATAGGACGTTTATCATGCCTTGAAATCGTTTTCAATGACCAGACAAATTTTAAAATTATCATCGTAATACTAATCTAAAGATACGTACAGAAATAATCACGATTTTAAAATACTCAATTCATTAATCGCGTATCATTTTTTTAAACAACCTTTTTCACATTGCTTAGCTAAATATTAAATTTGTAATTAGTTTCATCGATATGTGTATTAAAGATTTTAAAACACTTTTAACGCTACTATTTTTTTTAAATTTTCAAATAGGTTTAGCGCTCTAGCACTTTAGAACGGTCAATGTGCTTTTTTTACTACCACCGGTTCACAAAGCGGTCTCAACTGAGAAGACCCGGCAAGAAACTTATCCTGCCGTTCGAAAGATGCGTTGCATGAGTATGACTCGAGCAGCAGCCATCACTTCCCTCAACCATATTGGAGGGAACGTCACTCCACACGAAGGCGCCACAAGTAGTCTTTTCCATGGCGAGAATGACCAAGCCAAATCCCCAGTGGCTCCCGGTTCTTGAGTTTAGTTACTTATTATCATTATTAGGTACTTAAATTCATATAAGTAGGTATCATACATAGTTCAATAAGTTTTAGTAATGAGTAATGAGGTACTTACTGGTTGCTGCTGGGGCTTCACCATTGTTTCCGATTCACTTTCGCTGACAACGTTCACCGTAATCGAGGTGACGCCTGCAAAGACACTTGCTTATTAAAACTGTAATAACGCTTTGCGATAGAAAGACGACAACCACCAGTGGCCAGCACCTATAGTCGCCGATATGTTAAACAAGGGAAGCTGGTAATGATTGAAAAATGTTTAAAATGTCGATGCTTGATCGGCCAGCTGTATCAGGCTGTAAAGGACTACGTGCCGAAAACTTTACTTTACTTTAAATAAGATTCCTCATATTGTCCGTTGCAACATTACAAAAACCATTTAAATGGAAAATTACAAATGTCTAACTTGTTAATTTTTGAGCATGTAATGAATACTTCGGAATAATAATTATTTTTCAAATTACATTGCTAAATTCAATCATGCCACCTGCCAAGCGTGGAGATTATGGCAACCCCTCCCTTCTAAGGGAGAGGCCTTGGTTCAGTAGTGGACTTTTCGGCTGCCGATGATTGCTAATTTTGCACAAATAAGTAACTTATTGTTTTTAAATTGAAATTAGGCTTTAATACTATACCAATAATGATGTTATCCTAATTTTATAAAAAAGCGGCATTTATTTTTAAATTCATGAAGAAGCCGATGAAGAATTTCAACACTAGAATGTTCAGAATCATGTACCTACTGGATCCCTGGTATCGGTTTTCGGTACGATGTCCCTTACACCCCGTAGAAATTGTCTTTAACTTGGTGCATATCTTAGATTTCGGTAGGTATGCGATCACAGCGGGCGATATCTATAGCCGAAATGTGCCAGTTTACCACGACATGTCCAGCAAGTATATAATTTTAAGGACAATATTTGCAGTGACCGACGGCAGTGAGCAAAGAACTGAGCGATCGCATAGTCACAGTAGGTATTATAATTAATAGAGTTAGGTATTCTTCGTGCTCGCAATGTAGAATATTAAACAACAGTTTATCAGAGGCTAAAATAACTAAGTTTGTCTTGAGGTCGCTGGTATGACTGACTTGCTTCTTCTGCTATTTAAATAGCAACATTTTATCTACCATAAAGTAAAATAAATCTAAACGGGTAGATAGAGGAAGGAGGAGGATAGAGGAGGATATCCATTCGGAAGGCTTTACCATAAAAAGCGGGTGCCATTGTGGATCGTAAAAAAATCGTTTAGGCAGACCCATCAAACACAAATAGAGGTTGGTAGGTTACCTAAGTACCTGTGTAAACTACCCCCTTACAAATGAACAAACACATACGATTAATACGTATATAGAGATATTCATAATAATTTGAACCATGACGCAACGTCGACGCACAGGTTAATATTATATGCAAATTCTTTGGTAAACATAAACAAATGAAATAAAGTGAATAAGTGAATCCTCTCTCTGTGTGTGTCTTCAACATTTTTCTTAGAAAATGTTGAAAGTATATTAGGAAAGTTTGTATTTGATCTTTGAGCTACCTACGACTTAATAGTAGAAAATTTAATGTATATAACCACATACTGAGACTGTTATTATTTAATTGACGAACAATGAATGACCTATCACTTCCGTATACAATCAAAAATTTGATTGTCATTCATAATGCCCAACGACGACGTGCATGATAATAATAACGCTATGCGAATGACCTGCGTTTTTCGAACATTACTGAGTCCAATGATATTAGAAGTACAAAGAATGAGTCTATCAAGTTTTACTGAAATAATAAAGTCGTCTATGATCGTAGAGACAGCCGAGCGCTCAAGCGACGGAGGCTACAAAGGGTGGACTGGTAAAACGTTCAAAAACTCCTTTGCCTGAATAAATCGACTTTGCCCGAATGATATTTACCTTCGCTATGTATGACTTATTGAATGTCGTTTAACGGTACAACGGGATACAAAATAAATCAGTGTGGTGGCAATCAACAGTGGTGGTAAATAATTAATGCCCACCGAACGCGTATGTACTTATCCGGTCTTTTTTAAATCTTACTTGAGAAACTGAATCTTCTTTCTTTCGTTTTTGGTTAAACAAAAGTTCCGAAGAATGAGAGAAAGAACGGGAGAGCTGTAATAGTAACAGTCCCTAAATGAAAAGCGTTAAAAGAATTGCGGGAATAAAGCAAACGTCTAACAGGTGTTTAGATACTTAAAAAAATAGTGAACAAGTAAGTACGTATTTATGTAGGTAGGTATTCTATTATTTACGAGCAATCGCTGAAAATGCAACTTTTGAAAATGGCATTAGGTACAAAGCATATTATAAGTACTGGCCCAGTACCAAGTTAACTAACCGTATCCACATTTGTACACTTACATGTCATAGTTTCATTCCAATATGGTTTTTGAAATCAAAGCAACAGTAGGTATTACAATAACGGCCCAGTACTCACCGTCCTCGGGGTTCAGGGACGGTATGATATGTTCCACTGAGCTGCCTGCCTTGTAATTGTATTTGCTTGGCCCGGGTTGCGGTTCATCGTGAGACGCCGCACTGCAATTAATATCATAACATAATATTCAAGAATAACATATTAAAAAAGAAGATTGAACCGACTTCAATTACACTAAAAAGTATAAAATAAGTTAAATATTTTTGAAGTTGGTGCTAGCGTACCTAATGTGTATATTTAGCACTAACTTCAATAATATTTAAATTATTGTCTACTTTTTAGTGATATTGAACGATGGTTAATTTTTTTTCATTAGTTTATACTTAAAGATGGAACCATCATCGAAGACGGTAACATGATCGAGGTAGGTTATGATCACATTATTGTCTACATCGTTCATGTTTCTTCAGGAACAATTTATCAGTCGTAATGAAATTTGCATGGAATCATTATAGTAGTTTACTCTCCTGAATAAAAAAGAATCATCGAAATCGGTTCATATTTTGTCAGAGTAATGTAATAACGATAACTGCCCTTGTTTATGTCCCACTGTTGGGCACGGGCCTCGCCTTAAGATGAGGTGGCTTAGGCCATAGTCCACCACGCTGGCCAAGTGCGTGTTGGCGGACTTCACACGTCATTCGAAAGCTAGTTAGGCTTTCTCAGACATGCAGGTTTCCTCACGATGTTTTCCTTCACCGAAAGCTAGTAACAATCGCACAAAGACGATTAGCACATGATTCATTAAATAAATCAGAGGTGCGAGCCGGGGTTCGAACCTGCGCACCTTGTTTCCAAGGCAAGCGCTCGCCCACTGAGCTGTTACCGCTACAATGTACCGAGTAAGTACATGGTAGCGGTAACAGCTCAGTGATATCGATATCGTATGAAGTATAGTAATCAATTTTATGGTTCTTTCCAGATAAATTTCTCTACATCGTTCATAGTACTCCAGGAAGTCCTCATCCGGTTGTCATAAAATTCATACAGATTCATTAAAATGGTTCTTTCTTTCGAATAAAAAAGAATCTTTGAAATTCGTAAATATTTGCCAGTTATGACCATTTTTGTGCCCTTAACAAGTAACAAAAATGTAATCTTTTAGGCATTTTTACAAATTATTCTGACGCGCAAATTATGATTGTTTTTTCAGGAACTACTTATTCGAACGAAACTTTTTTTTATAGGTCGGTCAATCAGTGGATCGGACTGTCCGTACCAACAAGAAAGAATCTTTCAAATCGGTTAATAATTGCCAGAGTTATGTGCAAATACCTATACTTACATAAAAAAATATACAGTCGAATTGAGAACCTCCTCCTTTTTTGAAGTCGATTAAAAACAGATCTTGTCATTTTCAGGATAGGTGGAGGAAGGCGTGCAGTTTTGGAACTATTATTACCATTCAAAATTTGGGAATACCTTACAGAAGATTGTAGTTCAGCTAATTACTCCAAGGCCGCGTCTGTTGGTCTAGTGGTTAGATACCCTGGCCGCTACCCGGTCGTGCGTTAGATTCCCACCGAATGTCTGGGTGTTATTTATTTATCTATTTAAGGGCTCCCACACATGCGATGCGATGCGGCGAGAAACATATGAATTTTCGATACAAGTTGCAGGAACTAAGCCCTAAGTATGTACTTATTTACTTTGTCAGTACAACTTTGAGTAACCTCTGTATTTTTCTGAAATTAGTTGTTCTTGCAAAGAAGAACATAACTTAGTTATCGAAGTCAAGTTATCTCAAGTCGCAGTTGTGCCTCGTGTCGAAGAAGCGACTTCACATGAGCAGCCTCGGCTCGACGCTTTGACCTCACTCGAGGCTGCGTTAGGTGAAGACATGGCTTAAGGCCGAGATAAAAAAGAATCAACCAGGGTTATATGTCGCATTATTCACAAGAACTTTTATTCGCATGACATACTCTTACATACGTAATTTAGTTGGGGGCTCACCTGGTGGATTGGTGGAAGCTAGAGAGCCGCGAGTTCCTGGAGCTGCCACCAGTGGAGTTCCGCTTCATGGGGTGTCGGAGATTTTGCACACCTGGCGGTCTGGCCCCGCTCGTACCAGATGCCTCACCTTAGAGTTACGGAAATATAATTTGCATTATAAAAAAATATTACGTCAACCAAAACCAATCATTCTCAAAATACATTCATATCTAATAATAACACGCCTGTAAACAAAGCGCTATATTATCTAGAAAATAAGAAATATACCAGAATAATTGACAAAATCCGATCTCATCTGTCCTTAAAAGACACAAATTGCTTGTTTATTCAAATATATTTTTAGATACCAATAGAATTATTTTTGTTAATGCATAGAAAATATGAGGAATGAGATAAAAGTAAGAACTTCAAATAGGATAAATAAACACCTATTTACTGACAAAAACAACTTATTTTCACCAAAAGAATGTAGACATACGGTAAGTACCTACTTACAAACATGTTCACAGGTGGACGGTTCATTTAACAGCCAAGTTACGTATGAATAAGAAAAAAGGGAAGATAAGTCAGTTAGTAATATGTATAAAACGCTCATAGCCAGTTGTAACCACTGTTCGGTAAACAATGGTACCCAAATGTATAAAACGCTCATAGCCAGCTGTAACCACTGTTCGTTGAACAATGGTACCTAAATGTATAAAACGCTCATAGCTAGTTGTAACCACTGTTCGGTAAATAATGGTACCCAAATGTATAAAACGCTCATAGCCAGTTGTAACCACTGTTCGTTAAACAATGGTACCTAAATGTATAAAACGCTCATAGCCAGATGTAACCACTGTTCGGTGAACAATGGTACCTAAATGTATAAAACGCTAGTTGTAACCACTGTTCGGTAAATAATGGTACCCAAATGTATAAAACGCTCATAGCCAGTTATAACCACTGTTCGGTAAACAATGGTACCTAAATGTATAAAACGCTCATAGCCAGCTGTAACCACTGTTCGGTAAATAATGGTACCCAAATGTATAAAACGCTCATAGCCAGTTATAACCACTGTTCGGTAAACAATGGTACCTAAATGTATAAAACGCTCATAGCCAGCTGTAGCTGTAGCCACTGTTCGGTGAACAATGGTACCTAAATGTATAAAACGCTGCTCATAGCCAGCTGTAACCACTGTTCGGTAAACGATGGTACCCAACTGGGGTAAGCAACGTCGGGCAAGGTCAGTCCTTAGATGGGTGACCGCTTAGTGGCATTTGAACTGAGCGTCTCCGTGCTTTGGAGGGCACGTAAAAAGACGGTCCCGGCTATTATCATCTAGGCAGCAGTCGTTAAGCACAATGCGCCTCCCGGCGACGTGCTCAAAGGCAAGGCACTGAGGGGCCCCTGGTGCAGATCCCACCGGAGAGCCCTGGGGGCCCGCCTCTCATGTGCCGATGCGACAGCTGCGGGGGTTTTAGTGGGTAAGAATTTCACATACCTCGGTCGAGCCCCACAGCTCCCGGGGACCGTTCGAAGGCTTCCCCCGCGTCAAAAAAAAAAGGATCAGCTATACCTTTTTTTTCTAGGGAAAGAACTCAACGCTTAGTTCTAAGCCTGCAACGTTGAATGTCTGACCTCGTGATTTGTTAATTGTACATATTTATAATGTTATTGGAAACTGCAGACGGGTACCGTTGCACAGTTTGGGAGGATCACCTTTTCTTTAAAACCGATTAAAGTGGAAGCTATTCAGGCGTCCTTGGTCAGTGTCGTAATTAGGAGGTCAACCGGGTAATTTTTACCCACTAAAACGCGGCTGTCGCATCGGCACTTGAGAGGGGACACCAGGGCTCTGCACCAGGAGCCCCTAAGTGCCTTGCCTTGCCTTTGAGCCCACCGCCGGGGGGTGCATTTCCCTCACTATTCTAGTCAACTCCAGTTTGGAAAGCAAGCGCCACCCCGTCCCGCTGCGCTACGGAGACTAAAAAACAAGTTTAAGGGCAAAAGGAATACTAGGAGATTAGGATGACGTATTATAAATTTATAAACTGACCATCAAAAGAGTCTGTAGTCATAGACCCCTGTGAAAAGTCGTGGTCCGTGGAGGCGCCCATGCTGCGGTGTAGCATTGTGGCCACTCTTTCACGTGCTTCACGCTCGATGTTCATGTCGTCAGAGCTTTGCTTTACACCCTGCCAAGTAAGAAAATGAGTACATTCAATTGTTTTATCACTGTAAATCCGTTCATCAAAATGTAGTTCAGATTAAGCACATATTTGTGGGGTTATTATTATATGTCATAGATTTATTTACTTTAAACGGGACGTGGTAAGTATATTATGTACAGGTTATTAAGATTAACTTTTTTGTAATGAGTAAATTTTGTATAGGTAGACCGGGTACAATACTGTAGCACGTGTCAATAGTATCTAATCATCGATATTTTTACTACTAAGCTAAAGTTTACACGCATGAATGAGCCAAGATACGCGGTACATGATTCCCTGAGTGCCACACCGTCGTCGGTCTCTAAAAATGACGTATTAGTGGCCAATTTTTGATTTTCAGCAGGTCGCGGTAGGCTTTTTCGTAGAACATTATATGCTATAACTTGTTCAAACAGAACTTTTTGGACAAGTTATTACGAACTTTTCATTTGTGATATATGTAGAAACTATAAGTTTATAATTACATGACGTTTAGATGGTTTGTCTGAATTAAATACTTTGGTGAAATTGTATACCAATATCGCCGGGGTCAATAGTATTGGTACAATTAACCTCGTGGTACTAATAACCCCAGCGTAATAACAGAGATATACCTAACATTACTGCAATTACTCAACTGGACATTTCTTTGTTTTAGATGCTACGGAATGGAATAAATAAGACAGATCGAGGGTCAAATGATGTAGGTAGGTAGGTACTTGTTTGTGGTGAATATGTTAAACTTTTGTATATCTTTTCTTTATATATACAATTATAAAACTAAGTCGCTCCCGCTTTATGTACCTACGCTTAGATATTTTAAACTACGCGACTGATTTTAATGCAATTTCAGCAATGGATAGTGATTCAAGTTTATAATTATGTAGTATGTATACAGGTATATGTAGAGAAAAGCGTGATGTTATAATAAACATAGTTTTTCACACCACCTGCCCGATAATGTTTCATTATGTGTCATATAAACTTGACATATAGTATATCCATGTTAATCGATGGTTATATCTATCCCCTGTAGTCTTGCCGGGTAATAATGTTGTACTATAAACTCCCTTGGTTAATAATTTAATTTGAATTTCTAACGTTAATTAAAAAATCGTATCAACACTTACCACAATTTTCTTTAGAGTAGGTATACCTATCGTAGTGAAAAAAATCAAAATCTATGGTATATACTACGCGTTTATTCCAAGAATGCCGTTACCTCCCTTCCTGCTACTTGGTACCACGCCTCAAGCGTCACCCCATTACTAGGGACAGCAACGCTAGCGTGTATTTACGTTATGTGCTCCCGTGCGTTCTCGAGTTTGTTGTTGTTGATTTTGTTGTTATATTTTGTAAAGATTTTATGATTTCTGTTGATTTATTATTTACGTTCATACAATACAAAAAAAATGTGCGTGCGTGGAGTCCCTCCGCGCGGAAGAAGTGAAACTTCATTGTCGCTCTGTCTCTTTCTATTCCACCTCCCCGCGCAACGAAGTCGGCGGAGTCGGCGGAATAGGCGGAGTCGGCGGAGTCGGCGGAGTAGGCGGAGTCGGCGGAGTCGGTGGAGTCGGCGGAGTCGGCGGAGTCGGTGGAAGTCCGCGGAGTCGGCGGAGTCGGCTGAGTCAGCTGAGTCGGCGGAGTCGGCGGAGTCGGCGGAGTCGGCGGAGTCGGCGGAGTCGGCGGAGTCGGCGGAGTCGGCGGAGTCGGCGGAGTAGGCGGAGTCGGCGGAGTAGGCGGAGTCGGCGGAGTCGGTTGAGTCGGCTGAGTCGGCTGAGTCGGCGGAGTCGGCGGAGTAGGCGGAGTCGGCGGAGCTGAGTCGGCGGAGTCGGCGGAGTGGGCGGAGTCGGCGGAGTCGGCGGAGTAGGTGGAGTCGGCGGAGTCGGCGGAGTCGGCGGAGTCGGCGGAGTCGGCGGAGTCGGCGGAATCAACGGAGTCGGCGGAGTCGGAGGCAACGAAGTCACGAAGTCACTCACTCACTCACTCACTCACTCACTCACTCACTCACTCACTCAACTCACCCCAACTCACCCCAACTCACCCCAACTCGCCCACTCCACCCACTCACCCCACTCACCCACTCACCCACTCCACCCACTCACCCACTCCACCCACTCACCCACCCACTCACCCACTCACCCACTGACCCACTCACCCACTCACCCACTCACCCAGTGACGGCGTCACATGAGCGCTTTCATAACCTTAACAAATTTACGCCTATCGCCTATCGTTTAACACCTATCACTTAACGCCTATCACCTATCATTTAACGCTTAACGCGTTATGTGATAACATTTTTGGAAGTCGCATAAGAAGTTTCACTTCAAAAAATGCTTAAATTACATTTCACATAAAAAAATCTTTTAAAAAATAAATTGAACCGACTTCAATATCACTGAAAAGTATAAAATAATTTAAATATTATTGAAGTTGGTGTTAGCTTACCGGCTGTGTATATTTGGCACCAACTTCAATAATATTTAAATTATTTTATACTTTTCAGTGATATTGAAGTCGTTTCAATTTTTAAAAAAAAAGATTTTATTTTAAACTTTTTAGTGATATTTTCATATATAAAGATTGAACCATCGAAAACCGTAAAATTATCTAGGTAGGTTTTGATCACATTATCGTCTACATAGTTTTACATAATTCATGTTTCTTCAGAAAAAAATATCCGATCGTAATGAAATTTACATGAAATCATCATAGTAGTTTACTCTCTCGAATAAAAAAAGAATCATCGAAATCGGTTCATAATTGTCAGAGCAATGTAATGGAGAACATCAGTTTTATGGTTTTTACCAGATAAATTCCTCCACATCGTTCATGGTCCTCCAGGAAGTTCTTATCCGGTTGTAATAAAATTCATACAGATTCAATACAGTGGTTTTTTCTTTCGAATAAAAAAAGAATCATTGAAATTGGTAAATATTTGCCAGAGTTATGACCATTTTTGTCCTTAAAAAGCGATAAAAAAGTCATCTATATAGGCTTTCTTGCAGCTCTCAGTGCGCAGTCACCATTCTTGTTTTTTCAGGAACTACTTATTACTAAGCAATAATTTTTTTATGGGACCCAATCAATGGATTGAAGAATGGATGGAAGAAAGATTTTTTCAAATCGGTTCATAATTGTCAGAGTTATGCGCGAACATACATAAAAAAAAAATATACAGACGAATTGAGAACCTCCTCCTTTTTTGAAGTCGGTTAATAAAACGCATAAAAATTTGACCATCACACACACCTGTGTGTTGTAAATACTTTAATTAAGAAGTTTGTAAGTGCTCGAGCGAGTGTAAACTATCGTTGGTAAGCCAATAAAATAAAATAGAAAAAATAAAATGGGTTCATTTGATACCCATATTGTAGTTTTTGGAAGTAAAAAAATACAAAACGGCAGCTGACGTCCGCCATACTATTATTTTTTGAAGAATATATAGGCTAAATCACTCCCACAACTAAAACTAATCTAATTACATAATTATAAGTCACAGAGCAACAAACCGTTTAGGCTGTAGGCTGTGCTAAAGAAATCTACATACATAGTACATACATACTGTCGAAAAACATATACTCCTAGGGCATTCGGACCAAAAACATATTTTTCGTTTTTGAAATGAAAATGAAATGAAATAAATTTATTTCGTTAAGCACTGCACATGCATTAAGTAGGTACAACATACTAAACCTACAGGAATTGGAGGCATGCTGCCGCACTCAACGAAAAAGGCGTCACTCAGCATAATGCTAAGACACGAAGTGTCCCAGCGCTGTTTTTCAGTGACGCCTATCTCGGAGCTCGTTTTGGACATTTCAGTTTATTCAAAAGTACTTATACTTAGTTACTTAAAATAATTAAATGCTACCAACTAAATTTTAAATATCCAGACGCACATACATAATTAACCTAACTGTAATATATAATGCATGGTGCGGGCTGGGCGGCGCGGGGAGCAAGAACAACAATATCGAGTGAATTTATATACCTATTTACTGAGACCAAGTATATAGAAATCTAGTAGACTAAAATCAGGAATATAATATAAGAACAAATAAATACACTACTTAGCAACTGCACCATCCACAGAACCAATCTTTAGTGAAGTAGCTGCTGAATAACGCAGAAACTCGCTCTGCGTTGCTCGTTACTTTCAACTTGTAAGAAAAAGGCGCCACACAGGCCCACATCACAAGTGAACTTGTGATTCCGATTTCAGATTTGAGTTTTTTAAGTAATTTCTCAAACGCTGAAGGGACTATCATGTTTCTGCCCCGGTTCGAAAAAATCGTAGATCCGGGGCTGGTGTATTGTATCTTTATTCAGAATAAAATAGAGATTTACCTTTATAAACCAGTGTATTTAATTAAAGTTTAACAATAGCAATAAAGGCTCATCATTAAGCCTATAAACAGTAAAATGTATAAAACATTTCCCGAATTTTCTTTTAGCAAATTGTATCGTCATGATTTAATCATAAGCGGACTAACGAGGTCGTTACGCATTTACTGGAATAAAATACCGAGAAAAATTATTGTTTATTCATACACCGCATCAACGGATATCACAGTATACCTACATTATACCGGGCAAATACTTATTCTACTTACCGTGATTTGGGATGGATCTGGGGGAAAAGGGATTCATACCTATGTACCTATATTGTCTTATACCTACTCACCGGCTTAGCAGCCGTGGGTCCGCTGGCGACACTAACAGCGTAGTCCGAAGATGAATCCATTTCCACTTCGGAGATGTCACGCGATGGATGTTTAGCGTACCATACGCCGAGCTCATAGGTAAGTTTTGCTTCTCTAAATTTTTGTTCCCAAAGCTAAAATAAAATTCAAATATGAGATTAATGTTATAATACCTAAGCATCCAGTTTTGGGCAGTTGAGCGCGCGTGTCTGGCAAATTGCTGCTTCGCCTGGGATTTCAAGTTATTAAACACTCCCCATACCCATACACATGCACACACACGCACTCATACACAAACACACACACACACACGCCCAAATAAGTAAGTATATAAATACCCATAAAATCCTTCTGGAACTAATTTCATAAACAAGTGAAAACCGCACATCCGTGATTAATTTAAAGAAGACGAAAGCGAACAAATTTGACAGGGACCTAGCATACCTACTCTTGGACGCGACCACGGATCACGGTGTACAAATACGTATAACCGTACGGCCCGCGTTTATATAGATACTTAGTGGAAAATTGGCCTAAGCAATATACCCAATAAAGGATCTGCCAGCGATGACTGACGATGATATAAAATCAAGACATACCTTGAGGGACGCTTGTGGATTAGTTTCCTTGGATGATTCGGAGAGGGCGAACGCGTGCCACGCAGATCCGACTTCATCCATAATAACGAATATTAGAGATTGGATGTCTTTATTGTTGCGAGGATGATATCTCGGTACAGACACCATTTTATCTATCATGTACTTTGGCCTAGAATACAACAACACCAGTAATACCTGAAAACTTGTGAAAATAGCTCACCCACACAAATTCACATTCGCGTAGCAGAAAAAAAAATTACTTATTTAAGAAATTAAATTACATTTACAATATTATACCTGATCAGTTTATAAGGGTAGTAGCTACCCTTGGATAGTTTTTTGCATATCAACATCATATCCGTCATAAGATATACTCGTACTTCGATCTGTAAAAAGATACTAATGTATACACCATTTTCAGTTTAGTTACAATGTTTTGTTTTTAATTATTTTGGTAAGAGATGATTAACGCCATTCGCATACACACATATGTGTAGTAATAAATACATTCGCATCAAAGCTTCGCAGCTCACATGAATTGCACGCCATTATCGCAAATGATTAAAAGTGGATTGTTTGTTTTGTGAATTATTAAGTTAGGTTTCCAATTAACTCGTCTTATATTAATCAGTATTTTACTATTAAATATATATTTTAGGTAACTATCCGCTTTTAAGAGACTTCTAGCACATATACCTAATGTTACGGATGCATCCGAGATTTTATCCGAGATAACGCTAAGCTTCAGGGGAGATAAGAATACATTTTAAAGACAGTCCCTAATCACCAAAGACTATGAAATACGATTAGAAACTGTAGCAATATCACTATAGTCTTGCCTCCTTCTGATTGTCTTTGAAGCGCAAGTCACCATGATGTATTAGTGTTCTGCTGTGGCTCGGCAAGCAATTCACCATTGGGGCTTTTAGGTTCAACTGGGTATACATTCGAAAACATCTATCTATATCCTCATCTCTGAAGTCCTGAAAGAAAACCAAAGTAAGTCTCTACCATGACATTGAATATTTAACTTACATTTATATGTAAACTAGCGGGCATAAAAAACAGCAGAATCGAGGGACCCAGTCAAACACACCACCAAAAAAATTCTTCAAAATTTGTTTAGTAGTTCAGTGACTAACACATGTACAAATCAAATCATCCTTATTTACTGGCCATAGGTGTTTTATTAATATGATAATGTCATCTATGATCTACCTTATTAGTTATGCAAAAATTGGTTTATTAAAATCTACAATTTACTATACTAATAAATAATTAACATAGGATTGAAAATTATTATGTAAGTGACGGGCCTGTTGGTCTAGTGGTTAGTCACCCTGGCTGCTACCGAATAGGTCGTGGGTTCGATTCCCACCAAGTGTCTGGGTGTTATCTGGTTTCAATAGTACAGGTTTTGCCTAGTTTGGGATCAGATGACCGTATGTGGATGATCCTAGAATATTATTAGGTACGTTTATAAATTACATTACAGAAGAATTATATAAGTATATTAAAGAAAGATTAACTATTGTAGATATACATTGTCTTTTCTTCCGATAGGAGACCTGGAGCTTGTAGCATTTACTAACTCTTGCGTTATGAAGACTAATCAGACGCTAAAACAAGTAGGTACCCAATAATTAAAATGCATGGTTGATTAGAAATAAACCTCATCGCTGTATCTAGTCGTACTTTAATATCCACTCCTATTTACTCTGTAATTCACGTTATGTAAGCAATGTATACAATCTTTATATAATAGGAGATAAGCCAATTTGCCATGTTCATCAGGTTGCCATTGACAATATTATTATTCTGACAGAAAATATTAATTCACCCGACGAATACAACTGAGATAGTAAAAAAAACATTTCTATTACTAAGTATTATTAATAGTAAATATCTATTATTTGTGTAAATAATATTTAAAATATTATATAAGTACATAATATAGTTTTCTACTTGGAACTTATCAATATACGCAAACAACTTACGATCTCGAAGGACTCGATAGAGTTAACCAGCTGTTCCATTTTCTCCAGTTCTTCACGTTGGCGGATTGATCGATTCACGTCCAAGACATAGTTCTTTGAGAATGATTCCTGAATAAAATATGATGTATTATGACACTGACGAACCAACATTTTTGTGGATTTTAGAGCACATACTCATTACCCACCTACACCCTACTGCGGTTAGCCTTAGCCGTCTGGTTGACAGGGGAAAAATATGTTTTTATCCGTACCGTTTGAACTGAATTAGTAGTAAGTGTTTATTTATTTATTTCATTTTACATGGAAAACTTACAGCCAAGAAAATATATTAATATTAAATATTAGACAAAAGAAACAGGGCCAATAACAAGTTTTCACAAGATTGTTGTTGTGTAGTGTTGTTTTACATTTTAATGGTTGCCAACTAAATAACAGAATACTGAGTTAGGAAGGAATTAGATACTGTATATTTTATTTACCTAATCGATAGACCAAATATGAATGAAACAAACCTAACAAAAACTGGTGACTAAAAACAACTCCAAGAAAATTAAATGTAGTTTAAAAGCTGGTTTAAAACAAAAATGTGACACCTCTTGATTTCTACTCAGACTCCTAAAATTTTTTGTTAGTTGCTGCCTCGACACAAAAAAGGCTCATTCGTTTCTATATGTAGAAACGAATTAGCTTTTTTAGTTATTAGAGTCTTATTCTGCATTTATTTTTCATATCATTCAATCAAGGTTTCCTGAAAGACTCTTTCATTAGTGGGGCTTTTCCCTTAATCGTCCGTATTGTCCCAAATCAATCACGCTATGGGTGGCAAGCATTTTCCAATCGTCTTGGCAGATGATTATTAAGCTAACGTTTTGCTTTAGCACGTGTATTGAACTTTTTTTGTATTAAACGCCCGTTACTGTTCCCCAAGTCATTAATTTAATGTTTCTTATTAGTTATTACCTAAAAGATACTGCGTTAATATACATATCAACTAAAATATAAATCAGATGGTCTCGCGATCGTGCGCTTACTTCCTTTTGCTCGTTATGCGATGAATGTGTTTCTTTTCTATTGATAAGATGAATCAACCCGCAACCAAATTAAAGTAGTATATAAATATTAATAACATAATGATTTCTGATATTTACGCGAATATTACACATTGAAATGAAACTAATTTTACGGATTATATCGCGGTTTATTTTTGATTTTAATTTCCCGACGTTTCGAATACTTTACAGCATTCATGGTCACGGGCGGACTGCGGTGATAGCTGTCCATATGTCATAGTTGTCTTAGGGTACCCTCAGGTTTTCTAATTATTATTGTTAGTCCGATCTACACAGAAAGAGCTTACAGTGTCTTGAAGTCTTGCAGTGGAATGCTTGTCTTTGGATTTGATTATGTTTATCACGGGATCCCAAGCTGGTGGTAGCACCCAGCCATCTTCTCTATTGAAATTTGGATGCTTTTTAATTTCAATAGCCTCACGAATCATCCTTGGTAGGTAGCGCTGTTCTTTTGCAAGGATTTGTGGTTTGTCAAATCTAATATAATGGCGGGTGGGATCCTGAACATGTTCACAGACTGCAGACATACGAAGTCGACGCTATACGAAGTCTGAACAATAATAATTAGAAGACCTGAGGGTACCCTAAGACAACTATGACATATGGACAGCTACCACCTCAGTCCGCCCGTGACCATGAATGCTGTAAAGTATTCGAAACGTCGGGAAATTAAAATCAAAAATAAACCGCGATATAATCCGTAAAATTAGTTTCATTTCAATATTAATAACCATAACCATATAAGGAAGTACGCAGGTCATCGAGAGGCCATTTGACCTTGGTGCTATCCTTACCATGGCAATGAGCGATGTGCGTTCCGGTTCTACGTCCGTGTGGGCAATAATGCGGCGCAGGATGAGGGCGTATTTAGTCAAACGCTGCATTGGCTTCACCATAATGTCCGATAGTTGAAGTCTGAAACGAATACTTTTATTTTTATTTATTTATTCAATAATATTTATATTAGAAATAATAAAAACAAGTATAAATTATAAAAGCACAAAAAGCCCGACTGCAAACATACAGAATGGGCTTAAATTACATTATGCATACATAAAACGTATACTCATGTTTATATATATGTATGTCAACTCGTCTCGTTAAGATCTTTCATTTACTTAATACCAGTGCCAGATTAAGTCAGCGCGGGGCCCGTTGCAAATCATATAAGTTTAGAGGTATAAAGTAAGACATATGCATTAGCATATGCCTTACTTGCATATGGGCTACGGGCCCCGCACGTAGGTGCGTACCCTAGGAATTATCCTAGGGTACGCACCTACGTGCGGGGCCCGTAGCCTTTGCTGACTCCTGCTATATGGCTAATCCGGCGCTGCTTAATACCCATATTGATGTTTTTGGAAGGAAAGAAATACAAACTGGCGGCTAATGGCCACCGTATCAATTTCTTTGGAAAGATATATAGTCTATGTCACTCTCACAACTAAGACGAATCCAACGACATATTATAACTCCCAGTCCATCAAGCCGTTTAGGCTGTAGGCCGTGCCAAGGAAATAGATACATACATGCATATATACACACATACATACTCTAGAAAAACATAATCCTCTTCCTGGGGAATTGGGGCAAAAACTTGGGTAAAGCTGCCAGTTTCCGTATGTAGTGTACTGCCACCCGCCGTTCAAAATGGTAGGATATTTAGGCTGCCCGTCCACCGGAGCGGAGCGAGGCAGCGGAGCGGAGAAACGAGAAATATTAACCAATAAGATTGCACAAAAACCCCGCTCGAAAATCTTAGTGCAATCTTATTGGTTAATATTTCTCGTTTCTCCGCTCCGCTGCCTCGCTCCGCTCCGGTGGACAGGCAGCCTTATGCGACTGGCGTTTCTTACTTTCATAGTATTTAAAATAAGCTGGAAGGAAGCTATTAAATGATGATTTTCGTAACTTCGATCTTTCTCTCGTCGCAATTACCAACTTCCTCCAAAAGGTGAGCCCAATTGGTTAACAGCTCAATAGTCTCAACCGAGAACTACTGGCTGGTATCTAGGGATGCATGCCACGTTGCATTAATATCAGTCGTGGGAATTCTCCCAACGGCTAAACAAGTCACTGGTCAAATAGTGTGAGTGGTTCATACAATTAGTGCGGCCTTAAATTTGGTTAATTATTAAAACGCACCTGTTGCACGCCTTTTGCCTATGGCACCATGACAAATAAGTCATAAAATCTGCATTTGTGCTCAACGATCGCAAGTAGTCAAGGGCTTTGCTCTGCTCGCTCACGTACTTTTCGTATGGTTGGAATAATTCCCTGAAACGGCAGAATCCGGGGGCCATCAACTCGGTGTTAAGCCTGCGAGAAACAAATGATAGGTCGGTCACATAATGTAGGTATTTCTCGTATGCAGTAGTCAAAAGTTGAATAAATAAATTTGCTTGACTATAAGTACGTATAATCGTCTTGTCGAGGCCACAACTGTGAACGCTATTATTTCTAAAATTTCTATTGCAACTGCAGTACGAACAAACTAAAGAGAAAAGTATTTATTTCAAAATATACAATAAGCAAAACAAAGCTACCGTTGTGAAAGAATAAGCTTCATATTCAGAGGTTTTATAAATGTTATCCTATTTCCCATTGTGTAGGTATTTTATCTAAGTGAGATAAAAAAATAACTAGAAGATGTTAAATAACTCACAGATAGCCCAATTAACCGAGCGGATATCTATATGTGGTATTACGATTTAAGAATCACAATGATAATAAAAAAATAGGTGTAAAAAGTAATTGAAGTACTCGAATCATCGAATGGATAATATAATAAGCTGTAAATCTCGTATGAAATATAATAAACTTCCAGGACGTGTTCAACGTATTAACGGAGTATACAATTTTAGGCTCTCGCACCATTATCAGCGAGTGACAGCAAAATCATTGAACACTAACGGCATGTTTTTCGTCACAGCGTCGGCCAACATTGGGTAGATTGTGAACTCCCAAAACTGCAAGCTGGCGTTGAGCACGTCAGGTATGTTGGTGAACAACCTCTCCGTGTCCACGTTGAGGAGCTTCCCTGCGTCTTGTAGCGAATGGGCCGTCGCAATGAATACCTGGAAACAAAGTTTGCTGTCATGTTGTATTATATCTGGGGGAAACTAGAATGACCGTTTTGACTTTTGTCTTTTTTCACGAGAAATTGGCTTTAAGTATGTTTGGAGGAGGAATAAAAATATTAATATTCTTGGAGAAAGGATCAGCAATGGAGGAGACGCATCTCAGGGAGTCGTGCCGGAGATACAGGGTTATTAATACGATAGGTTTAATATCAAAACCATACCTTGGTGGGTTCGATTCCCACCAAGTGTCTGGGTGTTTTATCTTTAAAAGTATGAATTTACAAAAAAAAAGTATGTATGTATTAGTATCAGTTGTCTGATTTCCATAGTACAGGCTCTGCCTAGTTTGGGATCAGATGACCGTGTGTGAATTGTCCCAGGTTATTATTATTATCAAAAAAAAATCGCAATTGGTATCGCCTGCGAGGGCTGATTAAGAATCAGCCCTCGCGTAACACCGCGAGTGCCTCTTGTTTATTTATCATTATATCTATATGAATGAATACATAAGGAGTGGAATATTTTAAAGAAAAAAATACTACCTTTGAACCGATGATGTGGTTCCGGCAAATATTAGCGCAATCATACCTACACACACTGTGTGCGGTACAACTAGAGTTTGACTGACGAGACTTTGTGTTGAACTTCAATAATGCTTCTTCAATAATGTCCTTTACTTAGTCATTCATTTTTATATGAAACAAGCTGACCCGCGCAGCTCCGCTTGCGCTCTTTTTACTCAGAAACCTTATTGGGCTCACGCACAACACTTTGCTGAAGATCGTGACATGATCAAATTCATAGTTTACTATTCTATAATGGACATACATACACACATTCATTTTATATATATAGATTATGAACCTACAAGTTAAAGTGAGCAGGCCATAAGAATCAATCTGAAGAACCAATAATAACCGAAAGGGGAAAATGGGGGAGAAAGGTTCTCTAATGGCGATGATGTACTTTGTGAGTCGCAGGCAGCCAGTAGATGCAAACAACCGCGTTCAGGAGGCTTAATCTGTATAAAACCTGTAAATTCATCCTGTGGTGGAAACGTTAAGTGACAATAGACGATATTTTCATCAATTGAAATGATATTACAAAAATTGAATCAGACATAGAAAATAGATACCTTAAAGAGTAAAATGACTTAATAACTTGTTAAAATCAGTCTTCCATTCTATCCGATTGTAAGAATAATGAGGAATGACGTCCTTCTGGCCGATAGGACCATGGCGGCCAAACTTTCACAAGACCAGCGCGGGAATTAGTATCGTGCACAAGTGCTTGCGTAGATAGACACAACTACATTGTCACCTTACACCACACTTATTATCTTTACGAGAATTAGAAATTCGCATAAATTACGTGAAATTTTTGAAATATTTTAAATAACTAATCCGTTCGGGTTGGTTTAATAAATTTAGTTTCGCGATTTCCGGACGGCCGTTCATCGTTGTCCGACCTTATATAAGTATAAAAACTCCAAATAGGCACGTGATATTATAAAGCAATCTACCCCGCATATTCCCGGCTCCAGCTAATCTCTAGCGAGAGGGGATCGTCGATCATAACCGTGAAAATTCAATTTGGGATTAGGGACCGGGTAATGGGTTATCTGATGCGTAACAACCTATTGTCCTAGCATTGTCTAATAAACTATTATACGCATAATATGTAGATGTTTAGATATAGTTAAGCAAGCGTTTTTAATATATGAAATTATAAAACCATTTTAAAAAAATATTGAACCGACTTCAATATCACTGAAAAGTATAAAATAATTTAAATATTATTGAAGTTGGTGTTAGCGTACCTGCTGTGTATATTTGGCACCAACTTCAATAATATTTAAATTATTTTATACTTTTCAGTGATATTGAAGTCGGTTCAATATTTTTTTAAAATGGTTTTATTTTAACCTTTTTAGTGATATTTTCATATATAAAGATTGAACCATCGAAAACCGTAAAATTATCTAGGTAGGTTATGATCACATTATCGTCTACATAGTTTTACATAATTCATGTTTCTTCAGAAAATAATATCCGGTCGTAATGAAATTTGCATGGAAACATCATAGTAGTTTACTCTCTCGAATAAAAAAAGAATCATCGAAATCGGTTCATAATTGTCAGAGCAATGTAATGGAGAACATCAGTTTTATGGTTTTTACCAGATAAATTCCTCCACATCGTTCATGGTCCTCCAGGAAGTTCTTATCCGGTTGTAATAAAATTCATACAGATTCAATACAGTGGTTTCTTCTTTCGAATAAAAAAAGAATCATTGAAATTGGTAAATATTTGCCAGAGTTATGACCATTTTTGTCCGACCGAGCGAGTCCGAGCGACTAAAACGTCATCTATATAGGCTTTCTTGCAACTCTCAGTGCGCAGTCACCATTCTTGTTTTTTTAGGAACTACTTATTACTAAGCAATAATTTTTTTATGGGACCCAATCAATGGATTGAAGAATGGATGGAAGAAAGATTTTTTCAAATCGGTTAATAATTGCCAGAGTTATGCGCGAACATACATAAAAAAAAATAAAAAAAAAAAAAATATATACAGACGAATTGAGAACCTCCTCCTTTTTTGAAGTCGGTTAAAAATATGTAGGTATACCTAATATATTTTTTTTATCTCTATAGCCGCGTTCGAGACTCCTATATTTGAGCCGTTTGAGGCATTCAGCAGACGCGGCGGCAGCTCCAGCCTTGCCAGAACTTTTTAAGAGATGGGAAGGTGCCAAGGTATCGACGCATGTTGCTTCCCATACCCGAGGCTTTTTATTTACTTGTATTGAACTGGTTCCGATCAAGTAATTATCGTATTCCATCAGCCGTGATCATAACTGAAGTAGAGACACAGACAGGTCTCGCTTCGGTCGTCTACAGAACCGGAGTTTCGGAACTGGTTCCGATCGAGGCTTTTTTATTTACTTGTATGGAGCTGGTTCCTATCAAGTAATTATCGTATTCGATGGAATACGATAATTACTTGATTACTTCAGTTATGATCACGGCTGATGAGCTGTGATCATAACTGAAGTAGAGACACAGACAGGTCTCGCTTCGGTCGTCTACAGAACCGGAGTTTTGGAACTGGTTCCGATCGAGGCTTTTTTATTTACTTGTATGGTGCTGGTTCCTATCAAGTAATTATCGTATTCGATGGAATACGATAATTACTTGATTACTTCAGTTATGATCACGGCTGATGAGCCGTGATCATAACTGAAGTAGAGACACAGACAGGTCTCGCTTCGGTCGTCTACAGAACCGGAGTTTCGGAACTGGTTCCGATCGAGGCTTTTTTATTTACTTGTATGGAGCTGGTTCCTATCAAGTAATTATCGTATTCCATCAGCCGTGATCATAACTGAAGTAGAGGCACAGACAGGTCTATAACAGAAGGTATAATCCTACTCCTACTAATATAATAAACGTTAAAGTTTAGATAGATGGATGTTTATGCTTGTTTAGCGGAAAAACTATAAAACGGATTTAACCAATAACTAGGTTGGTGATTAACCCCATTGTATATTATATATAAATTATCATACAATTATAAAGTAAACATAAACATTTATTTCTGTTTTAACATTTGGTCTTACCAAGTTATTAACCAGGAAATCAAATCTTCTAATCTAGCTGACCCACGCAGCTCCGCCCGCGCTGTGTTTACGTTAACTAAACTTTTAATAGCAGACACTCGAATCGAATACATAACCTCCTTTTTTATAGTCGGTTAAAAACTGGGACCCACTTTTTACTTGCTCTCCGAAGCACGGATCCGTTTAGTTCAAATGGCGTTCACCCATCGATTTAATGTCCTTACCTAACGTTGCTTTACCCGATCGATTACAAAACCTTGATAACAACTCTATATGAATGTTCCCTTACTAATATTTATTATTATTATGAAGAAAAATTGATAAAATCAGACCAAGCGTACTTATAACCAAGTACCCATTTTGACTTTAATCCCCTCTCCCAAGGGAACCGTGCCGAATGTGGGGATAAAAAGTATCCTATGTCCTACCTCGGAGTATTAACTCAAATCATGCCAGGTTTCGTTTCAATCCATCCAGTAGTTTCGGCGTGATGCTCAGCCGAGATACAGACAGACAGACAAAAATAAAAAATAAATTTTTTTTGGCTTTAGTATCGGTTATAGAATGCCCTCCAAACATAATTTTCAAAATATCTTCAATGTACAGAATTGGACCTGTTACAGTTTTATTATAAGTATATAGATAAAGGAGGATACCATGAGTGGCGTGATTTTTTGAAATTTAATCCTTAAGTGGGTTAAATAGGGTGTTATCGTATTCAAAACTTTACGAGTCGATCGACTCGAAGCTCACTGAAAATATTTACCGAACAAAATAAAGAAAGATAACCCGCGCGCGGTTGCGCTAGAGGTTAGTCAAGTTTGTATGGAAAAAATATCACACTATTTGCACGCATCATCAAAAACAACGGAAGTCTTTATCAAAGTTACGTGCATAGATGGGGACAGGAATAGAGAGAGAGAGAAGAGAGGGGAGAATATATAAAAAAATACCAGAAACTGAAAATTGTAGTGCAGGTAAAAAAATGCGGGCGAAGGTGTGCGTGTCAGTTAGTATACCTATATAGGGTTACTTCCAATTAGCAATTACTTAGTACCACATTAAAAAAAGGTGAAAAGAAACAAATGAATCCTATTAATTAAGTTTCAAATTTTGCTAATTAACAAAAAATATATATTTTTGGGTGAACTAGGTCCACTGGTTACGTAAAAGTAAATAAGCCTCGATTGGAACCAGGTCCATACAAGTAAATAAAAAGCCTCGATCGGAACCAGTTCCGTACAAGTAAATAAAAAGCCTCGATCGAAACCAGTTCCGAAACTCCGGTTCTGTAGACGGCCGAAGCGCCCATACCAAGGGCCGACCCATCTTACATTGAATGAGTCATTCCGTCTGGCCTCTTACCATCGCTACGTGAAAGGCCACAAGGCTCTAAAACTGCAGAAACGTTAGCGGTGTTAAGGCCCTACGGATGATGTCATTAAGACTGGAGTGCCGCGAAAACCTTCCTGCACAACGAAGACAAGAGAGCCCATGGTGTCCAATAATACATATTTATATAGTTTCCATTTTTAAATTATAGTGACTGATCCTCATCCGACGAAATTGAGTAGACGAATTGGCAGTATGTCTGTCTGTTTGTGGTATCATACCTTATAGACGTATGGACGGACTTGAATGTGGTTTTTTATGACAAGAATAATAAATCTTCTTGTCAACATTTATTAGAGGTAGGTATTAATCTATCATTAATTATTATACATACGTAACATATATACCCGTGGGGTTCCCGGTTAGAATTGCATTCCCCCATCTCCTCTCGTTGGGTGTCGTAAGAGGCGACTAAGCGAGTACAGGAAGACGGGCAGCAGCGTCTTTATTTTGGATTTATCTTCCACCTATACTGCGATCCCCAAGCCGCCTGCCAAGCGTGGGGATTATGGCAATCCCTCCCTTCTAAGGGGAAGGCTTAATAACTAAAATAATGGGTTGTGCGCTATGTTTTAGATTAACCATTGGTGGCAAACAAAATAGGTTAATTCATAAATCTTTTTTATCAGTAAGAGAATTCGTGTCGGGGATTTCAAGGGTCAATATTAACTTGTTATTTCTTTTTTAGCTCCATGTAGACATAAATGTATAAGTTTTACAATGTTACAAAGTTCCTATGTAATATAGGACAAGCTATTTACTTACCACTTAAGTATATAAAAGTATATTTTCTTAATAGAAATTTAAATAACAGTTGATGAAAAACATTGCTAACGTCGGGCGGTGATATAAATCTGGGAAGATTAGTTGTTAATATTGGATAACTTATATCAGATACATCATTATGTCACAAGGTCCCCTTTGCCCTTCATTTTCTTCAAGGGCACGAGTATACTAGGGATGTAACGGGCTGCGATCGATTTCATGGCACCTTCATAGCGTGTAATAATACCCTTTATAAGTTATAAAAAAATTACGTTGGTAATAATTAAATTAGGTTAAGTTTACATTCAGGTATTCTTATGTGTTCTTTGTTTGTTACTTAGCTAGGTACCTTATAAAATTACAGTTCCTGTCTGACTGATCTTAACGCCCATACTAAAACGCTGTGAGAAAATAGTTGTTGGTTACATAGATAAATTTAACAATTAGGTATAAATTATGAATATAAATAAAAACGGCAAAGTTATATTAATACCTATAATAAATGGCTGACATGACAAGACTTTTATCAAATATAGCTAAGCACTCACAAACCGCATTTAAATTCGTATCATTTGGCATAATGCTACAGAAGGAAAAAATATTTAGGTAGGCACGGTTTAAAGAACATAAAAGTTTCACACAACAGTACCAATGATGGAACTACCTGTAGCTACTTTAAATAGGTACTAATTAGTCTAATAACACAGAAGCAAGGTGCGTAGTAATTGATATAACTTATGAATATACATAATAGTGCACAGTTATAGGTTCATTCTTATAAAAATAAAATGTACTGGGTATTAATATTGAAAAAAAGTTTCGATTGTATTTCGTTTGTAAGGAGAAAAGTAAAATGCCGTACATAATTCTAATGGGTTCGGGAAAAATATAAAGGATAATATGAAATTTGCCAGGTTTCAACTCCGTCTCGTACAAAAATATATTCCAAAGATTGTACTTTATTAACAATACTAAATTGAATAATACATTCAGTGTAATAATTTTAATGGCTTTTTTAGGTAGTAATAATAAAATATTTTTAGAAAAAAAAGATGGTTGCTGATCAAAAACATGTTAAAAATAAATAAAAGTACGTATATGAATATTCAACGCGAAGGTGGGCGCACACGGAATGGCAATGAGTTGAGAGTGGGGTCATATGGGTACGGGCAGCGGAACCAAAGGGGCCAGCGGCTGGTCGACTTCATGGAGAAGGAATGATCTCCTTCTTCAAGAAGCGACCATCCAGGAAGTGGACGTGGATAAGCCCCGATGGTTCAACCAAAAATGAGATCGACTTCATCATGACGACCAAGAAGCATATATTCGATGATGTCTCCGTGATCGGCAGGGTGAAAACCGGTAGCATTCACCGCATTGTTAGAGGCACATTGAATTTCAATGTCAAGCTTGAGAGGTCCCATCTGATGAAGTCCACGCTCCGTCCGGAAACCACCCAAATCCAAAACCCCGAAGACTTTCAACTCGAACTGCATAATCGCTTCCAGTGCCTCGCCGAATGCGAAACTGTGGACGAGATAAACAATGGGTTCGTGCAAACTGTCCACGCAGTGGGGTCCAAGTTCTTTAAGACCCTACGCCGTAAAATGCCTCAAAAGCTCTCCAATACAACCATTAAGCTAATGGAAAACCGGACTGAGATGAGACTGCAATCTTTGGCTGATATGTCGGATTATGCCGAACTCAATAGACGAATCTCGAAATCCATGCGACACGACTTGCGTTCCTATAATACAGCATGTATTATGGACGCAATTGAGCGGAATCAAGGCTCCAAAGTGTTCGCAAAGAATTCGTCTATTGGGCGAAGCCAAATGACAAAGCTGAAGATCGATGACGGCAGTGACATCTCATCGAAACCGGAGATATTGAGAGAGCTTAAGAGATTTTACGGACAGTTATACACCTTAACACGAGAGCCCATTGCTAGAACAGCTCAGGACACCAGAGCCAAACTAACCCGACACTACACTGAGGACATCCCAGACATCAGCCTGTACGAGATTAGAATGGCTCTCAAACAGCTTAAGAACAACAAGGCGCCGGGTGAAGACGGAATCACAACAGAACTCCTGAGAGCGGGTGGAAAACCGGTACTTTTAGTCCTCCAGAAGTTATTTAATTCCGTCTTACTCGAGGGTACTACGCCCGAAGCATGGCACAGGAGTGTGTTGGTTCTTTTCTTCAAAAAAGGTGATAACACTTTATTGAAGAATTATAGACCCATCTCACTCCTGAGCCATGTATACAAGCTGTTTTCGAGAGTCATTACGAACCGTCTCGAACGTAGGTTTGATGACTTCCAGCCTCCCGAACAAGCCGGGTTCCGAAAAGGCTTTAGCACCGTAGACTACATACATACGCTCTGCCAGATTATACAGAAGACCGAGGAGTATAATCGGCCATTATGACTAGCGTTTGTGGACTACAAAAAAGCCTTCGATTCAATCGAGACCTGGGTGGTATTGCAGTCCCTCCAGCGGTGCCACATTGGCTATAGGTACATCGAAGTGTTGAAGTGCTTGTACAGCAACGCCACCATGTCGATTCGACTACAGGACGAGAGCACAAAACCAATCCCATTGCAGCGAGGTGTGAGACAGGGAGACGTTATTTCTCCGAAACTGTTCTCAAACGCATTGGAGGACGTTTTCGACTGGTACGGATTCGGCATCAACATCAATGGCGAATACATCACTCACCTTCGTTTTGCCGATGATATAGTCATTATGGCAGAGTCGCTGGAGGACCTCAATATGATGCTCAGTGACCTCAGTAGCGTTTCCCAACAGGTGGGTCTTAAAATGAACATGGACAAGACGAAGATCATGTCTAATGTCCATGTTGCACCCGTACCGGTAGTTGTTGGGAACGATACACTCGAAGTTGTTGTTGACCACTACGTATACCTTGGGCAGATTGTCCAGTTAGGTCGGTCCAACTTCGACAAAGAGATCGCCCGAAGAATCCAATTCGGATGGGCAGCGTTCGGGAAACTACGCGATATCTTCTCGTCCGAAATACCGCAGTGTCTGAAGACGAAGGTTTTTAACCAGTGTGTGTTGCCAGTGATGACATATGGTACTGAGACGTGGTCTCTAACGGCTGGCCTTTTAGAGAAGTTCAGAGTCACACAACGAGCCATGGAGAGAGCTATGCTTGGAGTTTCTTTGCGCGACAGAATCCGAAATGTGGAGTTTCGCCGAAGAACCAAGGTCACCGACATAGCTCTCAGAATCTACAAGTTGAAGTGGCAATGGAAGAACCGATAACCGTTGGGGAAGAAAGGTTCTCGAGTGGCGACCACGAACCGGAAGACGCAGCGTTGGCAGGCCTCCCACTAGGTGGACAGACGACATTGTGCGCGTCGCAGGTAACAGGTGGATGCAAATAGCCAATTGTCGTTCATTGAGGCGTTCTAAGGGGGAGGCCTATGTTCAGCAGTGGACGTCTTCCAGCTGATGATGATGATGATGATATGAATATGACGACTATTAATGATTTGAGGACGCAAATACATATTATGAAAATAATCTTTTTAACCGGCTTCAAAAAGAAGGTTCTCTATTCGACGCGTATGTATGTAATATTGATAAAAATGCGTAATTTAATATATAAAATTCTCGTGTCACAGTTTTCGTTGCCATACTCCTCCGAAACGGCTTGACCGATTTTGATGAAATTTTTTGTGCTTATCCGGTATCTATGAGAATCGGCCAACATCTATTTTTCATCCCCCTAAATGTTAGGGGTAGTTCACCCCTAAATTTTTTATTTTATTTTTTAGACAAAATTTTTAATTTCTATTTTTTTATGTTACAACATACAAAAATACATACAATCCTCAATTTTCACCCTTCTACGATCAACCCTTATTTTTAACCGACTTCAAAAAAGGAGGTTCTGTATTCGACGCGTATGTATGTAATATTAATAAAAATGCGTAATATTCATATATGTTAGTCTATGTGGGCTTCTAAACGAATTTACCAAATTTCACGAGTGTATGTATGTATGTATGTATGTATGTATGTATGTATGTATGTAGGGTTGTCCGCGGATTTCTCAGAAACTACAAGTCCGATTTCAAACATTCTTTTTGCAATAGTTAGAATATCTTTCAACTTAGGGTAGAGTACAAATTTCATCAAAATCGGTCCAGTAGTTTAAGAGATATAAACTTTTTATGTTTTCAGTAAGTTACTGTAATGTAGACGTTCGAGTTGCGTGATAGTGCTGATACCTATCTTGGTAAAATAAGTCACTAAAAAGTGTTAAATAAACTATTTTAAAAAAAATAATAACCGACTTCTAAGTAAATTATCTAAAAAGCATAAAATAACGAAAATATTATTGAAGTTGGTGCAGAATATACACAGCAGGTACGCTAACACCAACTTCAATAATATTTTCGTTATTTTATGCTTTTTAGATAATTTACTTTGAAGTCGGTTATTATTTTTTTTAAAATAGTTTATTTAATAGCCATTTTTTATATGGCAAAACAACGTTTGCCGGGTCAGCTAGTATTAATATATGTTAGTCTATGTGGGCTTCTAAACAAATTTACCAAATTTTATGAGTGTATGTATGTAGGTTTGTCCGCAGATTTCTCAGAAACTACAAGTCCGATTTCGAAAATTCTTTTTGCAATAGTTAGAATATTTTTCAACTCAGGGTAGAGTATAAGTTTCATCAAAATCTGTCCAGTAGTTTAAGAGATATAAACTTTTTATGTTTTCAGTAAGTTACTGTAACGTAGACGTTCGAGTTGCATGATAGTGCTGATACCTATCTTGGTAAAATAAGTCACTAAAAAGAGTTAAATAAACTATTTTTAAAAAAATAAAACCGACTTCAAAGTAAATTATCTAAAAAGCGTAAAATAACTAAAATATATTGAAGTCGGTGTCAGCTGGTGATAGTGTTGGTTAACATGATTAGCTAGCACCGAATTCAATATATTATTTTAGTTATTTTACGGTTTTTAGATAATTTACTTTGAAGTCGGTTTTTATTATTTAAAAAAAAATAGTTTTATAATGTTATTTTAATGCATAATTAGCATCATGTGGAAATGTTATGTTCTTTGCAACTCGTCTTGTTAATTAAATTAGGCAGGTGTATGGAGAAAATTTCGCATCTGAGGTATGAAATACACGCCATTGAAAGGGGCTTAATTTTAGAGAGGACGTACATAGAGGTTTAAGCGGATTCACCCGGGAAGTATTTAGATAATTGTTCTACCTTTCTAAGCATATTTTTTTACTTTCGTAGTATTTCATTAGGCATGTAAAATAAAGGACACAGGCTAGTGGCTTCTATATGGTCCAATAAGTTACCAGCACTACAAAATGAATTACTCAACGCGTACCGCTAGTACACCCAATCACAATTTGATTGAATGACGAATAAAGAAACATTATCATTACTTACAGAAATACTTAAATTTATTTTAGCCAACACAAACACTGTTTTACGTTTGCCATGGTTTTCAAACTAAATTATATAGTCATCTTGCAGGTTTTAACATACTCGTACCTTCAAATATTTTCCAAATATTGTAGGGACGTAACTGTATTATCAAATTTCGAATAATATTATTTGCGTAAAAGATTTTTCTTGCTTTCTAAGGGTTTCTATTGCCTTTATATAGGTATCTTCAAACCGAAACCCATATAAATAAGGTGTATTTACTTAGATAACAGTTGTTTAGAAATTGTTCGATCATTTTGTATAAATAATGTATAATATCTTTTTTTAAACAAACTGAAGTGTATTGTTAAGAGAGTAGAGGCGGCGGTTCAGAAAGTGGCGAGCTCATATTAAGTGTCACAATTAATGTAAGATTAAAGTCAATTAGCGTTTATTAGCCCCTCTAACCCGCAAGGGACTTGGCTTGTAGGTAAATGAATGAAAAAAATATAACTAATACATAATAAAAGCATTGAGGTATTATGTGCTCAGAAATATCTTTTATTTAGACCATGTTTAGATATTTTACTAAATAAGAGTTCCGTATTGAATGAAAAATTAAATATCCAGTTTCGTTTTAACAACCATTGATTTTGTCCCAGTGTTGGGCCCGGACCTCCCCTCAAGATGAAGGGACTTAGGCCCTAGTCCACCACGCTGGTCAAGTAGGGGTCAACAGACTTTACACGTCATTCGAAAGTTAATTAGGCTTTCTCAGACATGCAGGTTTCCTCACGATCTTTTCCTTCGCCGAAAATCCATTCGAAAGTTATTCAGTATATTATATTGTACAGCATGATCCTTTTTTTGGTTTTTTCATTAAGCTAGTGAATCCTTTGTATAGATGTTTGATGACGTTTCTGTATTGAAAACCTAGTAAAGGCTCCCGCACATAACTGCGAATTCTCATCGCATCACAAATATCTGCGAGAAACAAATGCATTTTCAATACAAAAATTCATTTGTTTCTCGCAGATATTTGCGATGCGATGCGAATTCGCAGTTATGTGTTGGGAGCCCTAAGTCCTGAGGCCCAAACACCACTACTAACAATATTACAGTAATATTGTTTTCTCGATTGTGTTGGAATTTGAACAACCTTATGTGTAAACAAAACTCCTACAGGATGCATGGACGCGTAACTCATGTGCTCTCTCTATTTATTTGACTTCGTCCGACGTCTAGATAGCACTTAAATGTATTTATCCGAAAACCCACCTTGATTTACGTTCCACTGTCTCTCCATTTGTCCATAACCTATCAGCTATATATAGCTATAAACTATGTATATTGACGTTTCAACATCGTGTCATTTTAAGATTATAATACTACTGCTTTAGGTGTAGTGGTAGGGTCCCAGCTAGGCCTGCTGGTAGGATCGCGATCAAGCACTGTTTTAACATTGAAGTAATTATTATCAATCAAACTTACCTCAACTATAGCTACAAGATGTCGTACGTAGTCCGCTTCTGTACACACCAGCTCCCTGATGACGGCCTGCCTCGCCTCCTCCGAAGGAGGTATCTCTGTAGATAGACGATTCGATTAAGTGTGATGATTCAAAAAACCTTCACAAAATAATTAAACCACAAAGAACCTTTTGCGTGTTATGTTATGAATTCTCATTTCTTTTCTGCTTATTTATGATAGAATCTTATTTCACAGATTTCAAATCATCGATCAGATTATCTATCAAATATTTAAATAAAATTACTTTCATAATGTGCTAGCACTTGCATGTACTCTCGTGGTCACGAGCGATGTACCACCTTTAGGACGAAAATCGCTTGCACGACTCGGCCCGCAATACGTGCGGGCGAGGTAAGCGCACGTAATGTTGTTCAAACGATTTTTATTGAAAACTAGTACACTGTTCGTGTCCGCGATAGTACAAAATTTAGAAGTTACAAAATAAGAGCAGACAATTTGAGATAAAAACACAGCCTGCTGCTTGCTTTTTTCCGAGTTGAAAATCTGTGGGATTTGTTAGGCATTTGTTTGTTTTCTTTGCTTGTGTTAAGCAAAGGAAATAAACAAATACCTACCTACTGACAAAGTTTCATGCCCGTGTAGTTTCTTTTTCTCAATGTTTCTCCCATGAGTGGCACCAATGATATTATAAGGGTGGCACCATGAAAACTACCATCTAGCCTAAGGCTAATGGTTAAGTAGGTACTATTATTTTGACATAAACGAATAAATTAATTAGTCCAATGGCTCTTATTGTGTATATTAAAGCTAAGACACTTTGTTATTGTGTTCTACACTGCGTTACACTGCACTAATTTAAAACTTAAATTAAACGTATTCCAAAGGTTTTGTTCTTTTCAAACTTCTCACTATAACAGTGTAAAAATTTTTTTTTCATTAATTTTATTGAGACCTAATTTGACCCACTCATATGTGGAATTTCGTGGTAGAAGATCCAGTGCGCACTCTCAATTAGAATTCACACTCACATTAAAATTCTGCTCCTTCTAGTACCTACTTAGAACTTTGAAACTTACTTAATTATAATATACTAGCGGCCCGCCCCGGCTTCGCACGGGTGGCAAAATGTTATGTTTATATTATAATATGTTTAAAGAATAATACCTTACCTTACCTACAGTAGATTTTCGTAGAATACACTTTCCCCTAGCAATTTTGCCATAACTACAACATTTTTGGATTTCTTTTAACACCCTTATAAATTGAATTATAAATAACGCGTTGTAAATAATTTGTTGAAGAGTATTAACCAAAAGTATTAGCTAAGTTTCACGTAGATTAGACAAATTGCAAACTTTCCTTCTCTATTTTGCCTCTTAGGAGAAACTATCCAAAAAAATATATATACAACTTGCCGAAAGGTGGCACACACAAACTATAGAACGTTCAAGAAACATTAGGTTACTTCATAGAAACCTATTTTCTTTACCAGCCGTTGTTTTTGTCCCACTGTTGACACTAACACGGGCCTCGTCTAAAAATGTAGAAGCTTAGGCCATAGTCCACCACGCTGGCCAAGTGCGGGTTGGATGACTTCACACGTCATTCGAAAGCTACTTTCTCAGACATGCAGGTTTCTTCACGATGTTTTTCTTCACCGAAAGCTGGTAACAATCACACAATGACGATTCGCACATGATTAAATAAAGAAATCAGAGGTTTGAGCCGGGGTTCGAACCAGCACACCTTGTTTCCAAGGCAAGCGCTCTCCCACTGAGCTGTTGCTATTTCAGAAACCTAAGTACTACTGTCATAAAATTATTCTATAATCCTAGTCCAAAATTTGAATTAAATCAACTTAAACTATAGTTTTTGTACATGAAGAAGGAATAAAATCATTAAAGTAAAATTACTGAATAGGTACACGACTTTTTTCCAGTTAGTGTTCGTTAAGATGTATTGGTTTTTAGCATGTCCTGCTCTATAGAGACCAACCATTTAACTATCCATGGGAATAACATTCTTCTCGTAGATCGTCTCCAGCAAAATATTTTATGGTTTTACCTTGAAATTTGTTTAGGTTATATAGTATATACTATAGTTATATATATACTATACTAATAACATGAGAATTTTCACCGGAAATTGCTGACGCTAAAGGTCTGTCTATAGGCATTAAAGGGATGCGAGAAATGTGCATAGTTTGACCAAGCTGATCCAATGAGGATAATGGTTTCGATAATATTATTTTTTATAATCTAAACTCTAATCTTACCCCATTGCACACATGCACATGTTAAGGGGATTAAAATTATTCATCTAATTATAATATATATCCCTTACTGTTAGCTAGTATCCTATCATACAATACAAAGCATAAGCTTTGTATAATAATTTAATTCAGATGAAGGTGCTTTTAAATTAAGAGTATGTGTGGTTTATATGTATTTAATACATACATTAAATCAATGAACAAAAAAAATCACCATACAAAGGTTCAATTCTTATTTTAAAGCCTTATGCGATGAATTTTCATAAAAACAGAAATAGTATGCGTGCTAAATTGCAGGTCAATAGACAGATAGGTACAAGATATTTTTTAAGACACATACTTTCATTCCCTATTTTACACACTTAACTGACGAATTCTGAAAAACGCTGATACACGTATCTTATTATTTTTATTAAAGAGTCTAATTACAAAATTTGTAGCCAAAAGACAATGCTTTTACACCCATCCCATACAAACTTTCATCCCCTATTTTAAAACCTTAACTAACGAATTCCGAAAAACGCTGATACACGTGTCTTATTATTTGTGATAAAGAGTCTAAGTACAAAATTTCAAGTCAAAATACATTGTTTTTACACCCATCCCATACAAACTCTCAACCCCTATTTCACACCCTTAGAATTAGAATTTCCAAAAATTCCTTTCTTATTGATTGGTAAATTCATAAAATGAACCTCTTGTCCAAATTTTGTAGTCCTAGCTTTGGTAGTTTCGGCTCTGCGGTGTTGAGTCAGTCACGCGAAAAAGGCCTACCTCTTTATTATATAGTATAGATTATTCACTAGTTAGTTCTGATTTTTTCCACTTGCAGCGTTTTACCAAGACATTGGTTAAGTAATTCTAATTAATTAGTAGCAATAAATACAGCTTTTCCGACAACTCCGAGGCAATAAATAGGACTCGGAGGTGCCCTTCGTTATATATTTAATGGCAAGTTGATTTGGTATAAGTACCTATTGCCGATAGGTAAGCCGCTATGTCGATTTTGATAATACTTATTTTTATATATATGTAACTATACTGCGATCAGGGACGGTCTTTAGCTACCTATATAGCATATACTTACATATGTAGGTTTAATTTTAAATTTTCAATGTTGGGTTTAGATAACATTGCGATAACTTACATGTTTCCTAGGAATACAAATTATTTATCCCATCTTTACTTTTAAGTGGTCACTATACTTAGTTAGTAGCATTGTGTTGCATGCTTTTATCTTTGAATGTAATATGTATTAGTGATCGGTAATAAACCTTTAAACAAATAAATAGTAGAGAATAAAAGTAAACTTCCTTACAGGTACACAAAAAGTTTACAAATTAAGAATAAGAAAAATATAATACATATTTTATACAATGATGAACAATAGTTGGCCTCAATGTCTCGTCCTGACACGGGTTAGACAGATATAAATACCACAAAATATTTTATGGTGACTACAACAGTTGCAATTTATAATCCAAAATAAACTTTTAAAAAAAACGACTTCAAAGTAAACTATCTACAAAACATAAAATAAACTATTTAAAAAAAAACCGATTCAAAGTAAATTATCTAAAGAGCATAAAATAATGAAAATATATTGAAGTCGGTGTCAGCTCGTGCTAGTGTTAGTTTACATGATGTGCTAGGCACCGACTTCAATATATTTTCATTATTTTATGCTTTTTAGATAATTTACTTTGAGTCGGTTTTTTTAAATAGTTTATTTAACAGTTTTTAATAACTTTTATATTAGCAAAATAGGTATAGGACTATCACGCAACTCGAGCATCTACATTACAGTAACTTACCGAAAACATAAAAAGTTTATATCTCTTAAATTACTGGACCGATTTTGATGAAACTTGTACTCTACCCCAGTTGAAAAATACTCCAGCTATTCCAAAAAGAATTTTTAAATCGGACCTGAAGTTTCTGAGAAATCCGCGGACAAACCTACATACATACATACAGTCATAAAACTTGGTAAATTTGTTTAGAAGCCCATATAGACTAACATATATTAATATTACGCATTTTTATTAATATTACATACATACGCGTCGAATAGAGAACCTTCTTTTTGAAACCGGTTAATAAAACCTTTAAAAAAAAAAATGAACCGACTTCAATATCACTGAAAAGTTTAAAATAATTTAAATATTATTGAAGTTGGTGTTAGCGTACTTGCTGTGTATATTTTTGGCACCAACTTCAATAATGTTTAAATTATTTTATACTTTTCAGTGATATTGAAGTCGATTCATTTTTTTTTTAAATGGTTTTATTTTAAACTTTTTAGTGATATCATTCATACATAAAGATTGACCCATCGAAGACGGTAAAATGATCTAGGTAGGTTATGATCACATTATCGTCTACATAGTTTTACATAAATCATGTTTCCTCAGAAAAAATATCCGGTTATAATGAAATTTGCATGGAATCATCATACTATTCTCTCGAATAAAAAAATAATCATCGAAATCGGTTCATATTTGTCAGAGTAATATAATGGAGAACATCATTATTATCTATACTTATAATAAAACTGTAACAGGTCCAATTCTGTACATTGAAGATATTTTGAAAATTATATTCTATAACCGATACTGAGGCCGAAAATGTATTTTTATTTAATTTTTGTCTGTCTGTCTGTCTGTCTGTATCCCGGCTGCGCATCACGCCGAAACTACTGAATGGATTCAAATGAAACTTGGCATGATTTGAGATAATGTTGTCTTTTATTTACGCGAATACTAGACCGCCCGTGACCATGGGTGCTGCAAAGCATTCGAAACGTCGGGAAAATTAAAATAAATCGCGATATAATCCGTAAGAATAGATTAATTACAATGATTTGAGATCTTACTACGAGGTAGGACATAGGATACTTTTTATCCCGTAATCTAGCACGGTTCTTTTGGGAGAGGGGATTAAAGTCAAAATGGGTACTTGGTTATACGCTTGGTCCGATTTTATCAATTTTTCTTTATAATATAATAAATAATAGTAAGGGAACACTCATAGAGAGTTGTTATCAAGGTTTTGTAATCGATCGGGTTAAGCAACGTTAGGTAAGGTCATTAAATAGATGGATGACCGTTTAACGCCATTTGAACTAAACGGGTCCGTGCTTCGGAGAGCAAGTAAAAAGTGGGCCCCAGTTTTTAACCGACTATAAAAAAGGAGGTTATGTATTCGATGCGAATGTCTGTTATTAAAAGTTTAGTTAACGTAAAAATAGCGCAGGCGAAGCTGCGTGGGTCAGCTAGTGGTAAATAAATTCCTCCACGTCCTTCATGGTCCTCCAGGAAGTACTTATCCGGTTGTGATAAATTTTATACATATTCATAAAACAGTGGTTTCTTCTTACGAATAAAGAAAGAATCATTGAAATTGGGAAATATTTGCCAGAGTTATGACCATTTTTGTCCTTAAAAAGCGACATAAAGTCATCTTATAGGCATTCCTGCAGTTGTCCTGCGCAGTCACCATTCTTGTTTCTTCAGGAACTACTTATTCGTAAGCAATAATTTTTTTATGGGACCCAATCAACGGTTTAAAGAATGGATGGAAGAAAGATTTTTCAGAAGAGGTTCATAATTGCCAGAGTTATGCGCGAACATACATAGAAAAAAAAATATACAGACGAATTGAGAACCTCCTCCTTTTTTGAAGTCGGTTAAAAAAGTATTTATGTCTTAGTACCAGTTATCTGGTTTTCATACTAGAGGCTCTGCTTAGTTTGGGATCAGACGACCGTGTGGGGATTGTCCCATAATATTATTATTATTAATTAATGCTCATGGATAGTGAAAGAACCGACACGGCCTAGTTACAGTTTTATTTTACTATAGATAGTAAAAGTTTCATCAATTACTTCCGTCACCACCCTTCAAATGTCCCAGACGTTCATTGAAGATAATTCTTATTTTTATTGTCCATCCATTAATTCTCAATGGATCGTAAATCCACAATTGGTTTTAACTAGTGCATACAATGTCCACAAAAAAACTAAAGATAGCCTCAAATATTTGGTTTAACTATTTGTGAACCAATAATAAATGGATACTTTTGAAATACCATCATAATCAGCGTCTATTTTGTGGAATACAATTGATTACCTACTGATTTACACTCCATTTGTACATAATATACCTACTTAAGTGGGCAATCAAACCGTATACCTACCTACTAAAAGAGAATTGCAAAAAAAAATATATTTAAGAGATTGTTCCGACAGAAAATCAATTCTCCCTTGAACAACTGCGTCAATGATTCGAAATATTCAGAAGCATTTAATTAATTACTATATATTTATAATTGGTTGTATTCTATAACCATTAATAAGTAAAGCTCGGTTCCAAAAGCCTTGGGTCGTTCGATGTTATATCTTCATCCGCCTACAATGTAATGGAGTTTACTTCTAACTTTTAATGGTACACTAAAACAATTTCGTTATTGATAGATGGTTTCCACTAGAACGGCCAATGTCGAAATATTTTAGTACTTACATAATGTAACTGAAAGTATCATCGATCTATTATTAATAATTACTCTAGATTCTAGACTCTAGATTAATAAATGACAATGACGTTTAATTACTTAGGAATAGACCGCAAGCAAAATGTTTATCACAAAGTAAAAAAAAGACAACAGAAACATGCGCACGCAAGTCGTGTAGTTCATGTTGTACTATAAGGCCGACCATTTAATACGCGTATCGCCTGAGGGGGTAGAAGGGAGCGAGGGGTGATGTTAGCGGATGGGTGAAAGGGGTGCGCGGAGCAGAGAGCTTACGTCAAATGCGGCAGTGCACTGGCTGTGCTCGCAGCGCGCGGTTGGTGTTTTTGTTACGAACGCTTGAAGATAAACGCACAAGGTATACGACTGCCAAGATAAATCTCAAGATGAATCGCTCTTCCAGTTTTGCGAACAAAATTAACAAGCAAGCTAAACAAATAGCATACAATGTATATTCCTTTTTTAAAGCCAGAAAACAAGATCATGAATCGATATGAATATTAGTGACGAATAGTCCTATAAAATTTTTATCTGTGGTTAAATATTTGTTAAACGGAGTTAATTATTGTTTTATGATTTTGTACCTATGAAGCTATTATAAAATATTTGTAAAACTTAAAAATAAATACTTAAAAAAAAGATACTTATTATTTTATTCTTTACCAACAATGTCTATATCGAGATAAATCTTTGGATTATTGACTCCGTGTGTAGCGTTACCCGCCCCCGCTCCCTTCTTACCGCGCAGGCGATTCGCGAGTTAAACGGTCGGCCTATAAGTATATAATACCTCAATGATTGCAATTAACGTAGGTATGTAGGTAAGTTACGTGATGATTTTTAATATGTAATATACTGACCACCGGCCCTGACAGACTACTTATTATATTGTGCTACTTATCTTCTTCTATATAGGGTAGAAACTTTCAGCGGGGCAGTAAGGGGAAGTACCTTATCGGTTGCAGTTACAGGAAATTGATCTTAGGAAACAATCCATAATTTTCCATGAAATTGATCCCCATTCACAGATTTAGAAAAAATGTGTAGGTAAAAATTGCCATTTACACTATTTTTTTATGCCAATCGATCTTGTCTCTAATACTGATCAAAAACTTCTATGGGACCGCCCATCCTTGAAGTACCTACTAACGGAGTCAGAAATCTCAAAAAACTTTTTTCATAGATTTCCTAGGAAATCATTGCTGGTCCTAAGAAAGAATTTGTGTAATTGAAATACAATTGCGATTTCTGACTTTTTTAGTACTCCAACGATGATTGGTCCGATAGCAGTTTTTGATCAGTATTAGAAACGGGACCGATTGGCATACAAAAAAATTGTGTACCTAATGGTAATTTTCTTGCTAACAGTATGTTTTTTTTAATCTGTGAATGAGATCAAAATATCATAGAAAATTATGGATAATCTCCTAAGACCATTTTTGTGTAGCTGCAACGGATAAGTTACTTTCCATTACTGCCCCGCTGAAAGTTTCTACCCAAAACGAATAGAAACGAAGCTATTCGTTAGTCTCGTTAATACTCAGAAACAGCTTGACCTGTTTGAATATTTTTTTGTTTTGTTCGCTCTAATCCAGAGGTTAGAGGAAATACTCTAAAACCAGTTTCAAAAACAATGTGCGGGCCAGCTGGTACAGTATAGATCAAAGAAAACTTATCCGAAGATCCAATATAGGTGTGTACCTATATTGGATCCCCCGTAGATCCCCAGATCTACCGCCAGTCCTAGTGGACCGTGACTTTGCCCCATAGATTAGAATAATAAATAGCTTTGCACTGACAATGACGACAAATGCAACAGACTTTTACAGACATCTGCACCAGCAAGGCCGACAAGGGTAGTAAGCATGCGACCTCGCCTTATATCATCCCACTAAGTGTTCACCAAATCTTTTCACTGCGGCCACGTTGTGAACTGGTCGAGACAGTACGTTCTAAGTAACAGCCCAAGCCCCTGTTCCCTTGAGGTTCCTTGAGGCTGGGGCGCTATAAACGCCCTTCTTGTCCAGTGGGGAAAAGTGTTCCAAATTAAAAGAAAGACTACGGTTATATAGATTTTGACGCAAACAGTTACAGTAGGTACTATACAATTTATCTGTACACAGTACCTGTTTCAATTTCGTCACCATTCGAGATGTGGTGAAGGCGCAAGCTGAGCATTCCGTGTACGGACCATAGGACCAACGCATCGATCCTTAGAAGACAAGTGGCGAGAGATCATTATAAGTTGATCGGGGACATCACGATACTCTGCCGTGAGCTAGCGACCGGAGGACATAACCGGAGGGCATAACATTACAGTTAAGTTTACGATTTAAAAACTAAGCCTGTGACTAAAATATCCTGAGCCTTATCCCCACTCAAGGCGTAGGTACATTTGTATGCATGGATGTTATTGTGTCTTGTGGTTGTGTATCGATTTATTTGCTTAAGTATATTTTGATTTAGTATAAGTTGGCCATGGGTGGTTTGTCCCAGGAGACTTTTAAAATGTACTCATCAATACATATGTAAGTATTTCAGTTCAATTAGAAATACGACTATAAACTTTAAAATTATACTTGCTCTACATTGATCGTAATTTGTGGCACGCAAACATAAAAAAATAATATACGTTTAGAACCGAGTAATGGAATAGAAATGAAATCCCTTAGGAATAAGTAAGCAATAATATAGACCAATGTATGTACCTTACATAGTAGGTAGTTAAGCTTATATTTCGTTACTTATAAAGCGGACTATTTCATGAAAATGTAGTGTGCGCTCGTGCCTAAATATTCCTGGAAGTGCTATGAATTTCATAATTTACAGATTGCTTTATAATAAATTGGAAGTTATGCTATGCACGCGTGCCTCTTATTTATACCATGATTATGTATATTTAGATGAAAAAAAAATGGTAACGGCATTAATACAAAATCGAGGTCGAGTGGACTGGAAGCCATTACGATAAGTAAATTTTCCTCATTTTAGTGTTGCCTATTTATTCTGATGCCGTTTGTTGATAATTATATTGTTCTTTTACAAGATGCCGCACAATAATAGGCATCGATGTTTTCGTATTATTCACATTATTTAGATTGTTTGTGGAAATAGGGTCGTACAAATGGTAAATAAATACCCTTGGATATACGAAAATGGTGTAAAAAATGAGTCGGGAGATTGTATTTGTACCACACCTACTTTAGTAAGACGTAGTCGTCATCAAAACAGTAATTAATTTAGGATTATTAAGAAAACACCTCGCTGCTATTTATTTATTTTATAATTTTTGTACTCACAATAACATTACAGAAATATAGGAAAGACTAGTACAAAGGCACAGCTTATTTCTAAAGAAATTTCTTCCAGCAGGCCTGCGAGTGGAAAGTTGGAAGAAAGAAATGGGACGTAGTGTGTATAAGAAATAAAAATAACTAGCAAAATGATTAATTTAAATATATTATTTAAATAAAATACATACGGACATATATACTTGACAGACCCGTTGGTCTAGTGGTTAGTGACCCTGTCCGCTAACCGATGGGTCGTGGGTTCGATTCCCACCAAGTGTCTGGGTGTTATTTATCTATTTAAGTATGTATTTACAAAAAAAAATGTATATAAGTATTAGTATCAGTTGTCTGGTTTCCATAGTACAGGCTCTGCCTAGTTTGGGATCAGATGACCGTGTGTGGATTGTCCCAAGATATTATTATATTATTATTATATTACTTAATAAAGTAAACATAAATACATACTTACTAATAAATAAATTACTATTACTATAGAATATACACTAATATACTATAAAAGATAAATACTATACATACTCGTATATAACAAAATGTCAAGATAAAGAAAGATAGTGCTCTTTACCTCGACTTTTGAATTGTGTCACATTTACAGACACACGTATATCCGGCGGAAGAGAATTCCATCAACGGAGGGCATGCACAGTGAAGGAATAGGAATAAAAGTCCGTTTTATGGGAAGGGATAGAAGGTTAGTACGGAGATGGGATTTGCAAGGAGATCTCACAAAGGAAAAAACGTTCCCGCAGATAGGAAGGGGATATGGGATTATAAAGGATATTATTGAGAAGGCAAAGTATACGAGTGTTCCTGCGAAGACGAATGGGGAGCCACTTGAGGTCCTTACGAAACTGAGAGACATGATCGTATTTTTTGAGACAAAATATAAAACTAATGCACAGGTTTTTTAATCTTTCAAGTTTATTTAAAAGCTCCTCTGTGGCATCCAAAAAGCAACTATCACCGTATGCTATTGTTTCCAGCTGGCCATAATTATTTGTATGAACATATAATACCTATAGGTATTGGTATTGAACTTAGTAAATAATTAAATAATATCATTAGCATATCGAACGAAGCGTAATGCAAACTTCGTACCTTAAAAATCTTGCATTGTTCCCAAAGTCAGGTAAAACCGGAGAAATAATGGTGAAATATTTGTTACCGTTGCGTCCTAAATGTGATGATTGATGGAAGAAGAGGCTGGGCGGGCGGGAGCCAAACGCGGCAGCTGCGCCTCCCGCCCAACCAACCCGTTAAATAATATACTGCTGTAAGCGCTTTTAAATTTCCCATTTTATGCATTGAAACAAATCACTTTCAGCCAGAAATACTCGTTATAATTCAAATGACAGTACAGTTGTAGATAACAAGTGGTTACATAATATTTAATGAAACCGTTATGTAAGACTGCGGTCATTATTTCGAGGAGAATAAAACAAATGCACGCGAAAAAACCGTAAAACAGTAAAACACAAAAATTAAAATCCTACCTAAAAGAAATAAAAAAAATACAAGTCTGTGACTCGTACTGCAGCTGAACATGATAATCGACGTTAGATTTTCATTCAAGTACCTTGTAATATTATACTTACTTACTTTCAAACTATAAACGACTGCTTAAGTATTTACAATGTATATCATTATATCTAACACAAAGTACTTTGCAACTTTGTTCCCTTGACTAAACAAGTACTCCTAGCCAGCTACGTCCATTTATCAATACCTACCAAATATTATCATTGAAAGTAGGTATTGTAGATTAAGTTTTGAGAGGTAATTTCTTTGCGAACATCTGCGCAAGTTAGTCATATTTAATGAACCAGTGATTAAGTGAATAGTTATGTATCGCGAATCTAGTTCTAATTATTATTATAAATTATTGTGAAAATCGATATCCATCGCCTGGCTCAGAAGAAGTAAGCAAGACGCAGATTGTGACTATTTTATACCAGTGATAGACTGGCCTTCATATTTGACAGGGATTGTATGATGATAGCAATAAGCATCGTCGTGTTAAAATGGTCAGTAAGGACACGCCCTTACTGAACGAAAACATACGAAAAACAAATGAATTTTTATATGGAAAATTCATTTGTTTCTCGCAGATATTTGCGATGCGATACGAGTTCGCAGATATGTGTGGGAGACCTAAAAGTCGCGGGTGTCAGCGTCGTCGTCAATACGGTTTTCGCCTCGAGCCAGCTACGAAACTGACACCGCATAATCGCGTGCAGGCACCGTGTGCCGGTGGCGTGCCGCTGGTAATCTGCACCACCGATCGATCGATTATGACGCACAACAAACCCTCATTACATAAATCATATAAACACCTCTCTTAGAATTAAATAATACATGCCGAAAATACTACATTGTAAAACTTTTGATTACTTTCGATGAGCGTTAGTGCGGTGACATGCGAAGATCAACATAACTATAATTATTAAATAAGTAATTAGAAAAAATAAAAAATGTCAATGACAATATAATAATGACGAAACATTAGTATTAGTGTCTTAATTGCAGTGCATGCACCTCAAGGTGCTTGGCGAAATATAAATTTAATTTATTTTGTTAAAGGTACTTACCATAACCTCATTAAATAAAAATTAGGTTTGGAAAAAGTTATTTCAAATGACGTACAAATAAGAAGCATTACCTACTTTGTTACCACAGGAAAATTATGTTTTTTTTCAGTAACTTAATATATATTTTTCAATGTGACGGACATAAGACTAGGTATTTAAATCGCAAGAGTGCTATGTGATCTAATATAATGATAAGATGATAATCATAATTTTCGAAACGAAAATTGAGTTCTGGATTACGCCGTTATTTTAAATCAAGCTTAGGTGTAGGTTCAACATTCAGGTGTGGGCCCTAGGACGTCCATTGACTACTCCGAGAAGGATGGTGGCGGGGTTGCGACCACCGTTATCGTGAGCACCGTGTCTGTTTCTCGGCCGGGGGGCTACAATGCGCCCCCCAGCGGCGGGCTCAAGACAAGGCACTGAGGGGTTCTTAGTGCAGATCCCACTACTCTCCTCTCATGTAATGATGTGACAGCCACGGGGGTTTTAGTGGGTAAGAGTTTCGCATACCCTGGTTGACCCCCTCTGGTCCCAGGAACCTTTTGAAAGTTACTCCCGCGAAATAAAAAGGTTTAGCAGTCAGTCACGGTGATGAATAACTGAATAATATTGCTGGTGTATTCTTATTTGTTATATATTGTATACACATGTTGCACGCGATGTATGGATACATCCTACGCGAAGTTATACAACGTGGGGAAGACGATACGACAATTAATTAAAAATCTGATAAAACCGGTACATAGGTATATTTTAAAACCATCAAATAAAGCCTTCATAGAAATTTAAACAATGTTTTTTCGAACAAACTACACTGCAGAATGATGTAATCAAAATAAAACACCATTTTTGAATATTGTGTCACTAACCTCTAGTACGGGCGGCAACAGCGGGGACGGAGATACCTGCTCATTCGTATGTTTCAACGCGATCACACCTAATAGTAACCTATCTAGTAATAATGAGACTAATCACAATGACTTTTTCTAATCACCTAATAGCATTCGACTGGGAACGTCATTAAGCACACAAGGTTTAATTTATTGTAGTATTATCCATCCCGAGTTGTTATAGTATGCATCTTTACCGTGGAGATTTGGTGTCGTCTACCACAGGAGTAGGTACAATACCTACACAGCACGTGATTAATCCCTACAACGACGCACTCAAGGCATTCACAGTTCAACGCTTTGCTTAAACACCGTCAGTGCATTTTATTTTTTAATTTATGCTTCCTTCAATAGCTTTTTTTTTATTTTATTCAATACATTACAGAAATCTTTTCGACATTCCTACCAGTCCTATGAATTTCAAACGCGAAAGGAGGGGTATAAAATATTTATGTTACGCGTGTACGAACGAACTGTAAGTACAGAACGGAGGCAAACGTTATATTAAAACATAAAGTTAAGAGTGTAACATTTTTTTACTAAGTATAAGCCAGTGCTTGACTGATGTCCCACCTGATGAAGAGCAGGGACACAATTGGGGATGGTAAAGTACACTATTTTATTAAAAGCCTTAGCTTTGTAGCTGGTGTCATGAAATAGAATCGCGGTATCCAAATTGAGTACAGATGAGGCGTTCATAGCCAGTTGTAACCACTGTTTGGTAAACAATCAGTTGGGTAAGCAACGTCAGGCAAGGTCAGTCCTTAGATGGGTGACCGTTTGGTGGCATTTGAACTGAACGTGTCCGTGCTTCGGAGGGCACGTTAAAAATCGGTCCCGGCTATTGTCATCTAGACAGAGGTCGTTAAGCTGAGTCAGAGGCCTAAGGGCAGCTTGAAAACTCTGACACCAGGTTTGCCACTAACCATACGACGAAAAAGTAGAAAAGGGTAAGTACATTTATATTTGAATAAAGTAGGTATATCACAATTTTTTTGATAAGATGATTTTATGATGAAGGCACGACAATTATTTTCTTTTTACTTATGGTGAAACCGTGGCAGATTCGTTTTAAAATTAAATGATGTACGTGTATAATTACCATGTACGCAAATATGCTCTGTATATGTAAAAGACAGAAATATATATTATAACACTTTCCACGATGAAAGCTTGCCCCCAAAGGTCATTGTATAAGTCGTGTATTTTATTATGTTAATTTTGCTCTTCTTTTAATAAAGTATGATTTAATCAAACTTTATCTCAATTTAATTTCATTAAAAACTTTGCTAAGATTTAATTAAGTAAGTAATATTTTAGAAACTCCACATTATCAGAATCTAAAACTGACTCATATTCTATGTGACTAGGGGACCTACATATATTTATAATTGTTTAATGTTGTCTTTTATTTACGCGAATATTACACATTGAAATAAAACTACCTGACGCTATATAAATTTAAAAAAAACATCCTAATTTCAATAGAGAACATGGTTGGGTGTTACCACCGGCTTGGGATCCTGTGATAAATATAATTATAACCAAGACCAAACAAAACATTGGTCGGCCTCAAGATACTGTAAGCTTTTAATGTGTAGATCGGGCAAACAACAACAATTACAGAACACTTGAGCGCACACCCGCATAATTGTGACATAAGGATGTGCAGCATCTCAGGCCTCTCGTGACCATGGGTGCTGCAAAGCATTTGAAACGCCTGGAAAGTAAAATCAAAAATAAACCGCGGAATAATCCGTAAAAGTAGTATTATTTCTATGTTTTGAATTGTTTTAACTACGTTTACGCTTTACTTTTGTCAGAGTGTTGTGATTTTATATTTCAGACAATCGCCCGGTTTCTGAAAGGCTATTCAAATGGATATTCAACTAACATGACTGTTAACTTGACAGCTTGTTCAAATCAATTCAGGTTTCTGAAACGTTAATTAGAGAAAAATTTACTAATCTATGATCATCTTGATTTGACATGAAGAATACTATTTAAGTATGGCTACTTTGCCTATTTAGTTCAATATTTCATTCAATAGCTCATTCAATTCAAAGATATTATAATCTGTAACCATAGATGGAGGATCTACTTTGGAGGGATGGACACTTTCTTTCTCATTCGCACAAGAAAAGAATGCATTTATATAGGTTACATGTGATAAAAAGAAACAGAGTATTTTTTGTCCTTCACCATGTGTCAAGATTCGAAGAAAAAGCACCAGTGGTACCCCATAGACAAAATATTTTTGATTGTCAAGCGGCTCCACACTCTTATTTCGTGGGCCTTCATCCCGCGCGGATGTGGAGTGCGCATTTCACTATCGCAAATTCCAAAAGTAGCAATTGTTAATACAATCTTGGTATTTTTGTTGCAAATGACCTTTTATACCTAATAATTACGTAATCTGTCATAAACTAATGGATTATCCAAAACAAATAGTATAATTTAATACTTAATTTGTCGACCAACACCGATTAGTTGACATTGTATTTGACAAGAGAATAATCTATGATCATGGCTTAATTAGCCTTTCAGAAACCCAAATTGGCTTTGACATGAAGTTTCTGAAGCAAATTTTAACAGCCGTGTCAACTGACAGGATGTTCAAATTAAAATAGTTGACCATGCTTTCTGCAACCCAAAATACACTTGACAGGGCGATTTGACATCTAGTTAGTTGATTTTTGCGTTGATCATCCTTTCGGAAACCGGGCGTATGACAACCAATGATAAAAAGAAGACAACCGTCAATTCTTTAAAGAAAATGTCAGGATTTCGAAAGAATAAAAAAATTGTATAAGTATCTAAATTCATGCTTATTTAAGCAAGGGATGAGAAGGGAGTAATTAAAGAGAAGCATTTAGAAGTTCTGTTTACTATATTACGTCTTATTGTTATTTACTTTATAAATACTTATAAGTACATTATGTAAGCACGACAAGAATTTATAGTTTAATATCTACTACAATTAGACAAATGTGGCAATTTGTCGGCACATAACACGGTCTTAGCTGCCGCCCCAGGGCACTGTACCCCGAAGGCCTTGTTCACAGTGTGGGTTGAGCGATGGTTGAGGGCTGAGGCGGACTAAAAATATTTTAAGAAACCGCCTTGTCTGTTGATAATACGACAACCAACTACCCTCAGTGTAGGTAAATAACGTCCCATAATTTTAAACAATCTCATCGGTGCCTGCCGTTTCCACCATACTAGATCCCGAACTTTGAACTAGGCCTGCAGACAGGCAATTGTTTCTTGACTTTTTATTATACTTCATTAATTAATACAATTCGCAATATTTCTTTCAGCGATAACTAGAATATCTGGTGATCAATATTTCTTCCGCTCTCAAAGTCAGCGTTAAAAGGTCTCGATATAATTACTGCGATAATTCTCCGTTATGTCGGTATTCAGTCATCGGGGGTTATAAACTATTGGGAGACAGTAGGGGCGCGGTCGACCCGAGCTGTGGCAACTAACCGCAATATGTCTTCTAGACGAGTCTTTGAGGGCTCGGCAGCGGATTTTACGAACAAATAGTCCCATTAAATCGTATGCACATTATGTACTCTAAAACACATGCATAGCGAACGATATGCTATGAAATATCTAACATAGTGGCACCTTTTACTTTTGTCGGGGAAGAAACCTTCAAAAGGTACCCGGTTTCTGTAAGGGCGGAGGTTGGCTTATGTGCAATACAGTGGTACCTCTACCGACACGGGTGGTAAGTAGGAGTGAGGATCGCAACGACAGCTTCCTGCTTATTGAATGGTGCAATGTTACAGAAAACAGACATATAGCATGTCGCGATCTCTCTCTCAACTGCTCATTATGTTTCTCTCTCTCATTTTCTAGTTAGGTTGCCTGGAAGAGATTGTTTTTTAGCGATAAGGCCGTCTTTGTACATTGATATTTTCAACGTATTGTTCAATTTACATGTAACTTTTGGTGTACAATAAAGTGTGTTTATTATTATTATATTGATCTGTTGATATCTCGGGCTTTGCCCGGTTTTTTATTAGGCTTGCGTGGGGATGAATCCAACACGTAGAGGCCTTTCTTGAGGAAATAAATATAAATGTATGGATCACCTCCTGGGATCAACTGCTGAAAATGAGACGAATTGCAAGCGTATGGAAAGAATTCTAGTTTTACGTGGTTTAGATTGGTGGACTAGAAAATTGGCTATTGCAAGAGGCCGCGGTCTGTTGCCATAATTAGAGAACTAATTATTTTTTCGGCAAGTGGTGACTTGCCACCCACTAGATGGGCTCTGCATATTGCCGTCCGCTAGAGACCACAGAGAGCAACACCGGTGTGAGTGGCTCAGGGGTGTTGAGAGGTGTGCTGTGTTTTCTCCGTGGTTACTCGCGGCGTTGTGCCCTTTAACACTTCCACCCCTGGAGCATATAGCTCTAACAACTCCTCTCTGGACGGCCAATTAAGGCAAGCCAGAACTGAGAGTCTTGCGGGCCCCCTTCGGCTTCCACTCGACCGACGAAGACACGCCGCGCCGAGGTGAGGGCCCTGACCGACTCTCTGGTCGCCACAAGCTGCCCTGCGGGCTTATTATTATAATTGTTATTACACGAGACGTGTCTCATATCGTTTTCACTGGTCGTGGTCAGGTTTTGGGCTCTTGGCATTTTATTTATTTATCGCCACTTCCACTTGGGGCCACAGACTGTATTGTAAACCTTGCCTTGCCTACTATACAGATTTTAGATTCCGCCCAGCTCCACTCACGCTAATTTTAAAAATTTAATTTCCAGTTATCGTATTTGTAAATTTGTACCTATGTATTACGAGTGCGGTTCAAACATTTGCATAGGCTGGATTATTTGTTAGATCAAATAATGGATAATCTCTGTTTTTTTTTTAAGAGAGGATGATTGTGACTTTTTTTGTGTTACTGGCATGCTGGCAATGATGAAATATTTTATTACGTGCGGTTATTAAATCAATCAAGATTTATGGGATAGGTAAATTAAAGGGAAAATGCTCCACCGTATTATAAAGATACAAAGGCCTTAGCGTATGCTTTTTACAAACACCATACTGCATATATCACTTGCGAATTTCTCGAAATAGTTTATATGGACGTCTCACTTACGCGATTTGTACGTATTGGTATTGTTTATAAAACGAATACTCTCAGGCCTCCAGATTGGTGTGGCGAATCGTGCCGTGCGTCGTAGAGGTGCTAACATTATACATGGGCATGGGAATTAAAAGTACCTACAAATGCTTAGCGCTCAATAGAACTGTTGAAAAAAGATCCATATCGTTTTTTGGCTCTGTTTACAACAGCAAAATGCATTTTAGTTACAGTCTATGCCTTGAAAAAGAACATCATTGGTACCGAGTGACCAGCAATCTTATAGATCTGTAAGGTCGCATAACAACATTTAGTATCGGCTGATGCTAGGGAGCGGGCGGGCGAGATTTAAGTATGTCACTAGTGGCTATTCAACACGCAATCGAGAAAGCTTGCTATTTTTAAATTCATGGACGTAAATATCTTAATTTACCTATATAAATACGTAAATTACTCAGACCCTTAATATTTCATAAACTTAAACACAGTTTATTATTCGATTGGTCTTCGATTAATTGTTTTAATTTTTACCTTCATTTTTATAGAATAACTGTTGGAATTCATGTTAAAGCATGAGGATTGAGGATCCATTGACTGAGGTTTTACAATTAATATTGCGTACGATGGTTGCACGAAAGTAAAATGAATAAAAGCTAATACAATAAATACCTGCATTAATTATTAATTTAAGTATATGTTACCTGTTAAGTAACGTTGCTATACCATGCAATTAAATAATAAATATATTAGAGTAAGGTACGAATGGATGGGGTCATTAAACTCGTGGGCTCTAGGCTCTACTATTGTGTGAATTCTCAATTTAATTTATAGACCGAATACTACCTACTGTCGTACTTATAGTCGTATAAAAGAATCAATAACATTTATTTTCATAGTTACACATTACGAGATCTTACAGTGAATTTTGTAATGATTTGAACCAAGTTTCATTTAGTAGCTATATGTACGTACGCGTACAGCATTTTTTTTTGTATTAATCAGCATTGAGGTAAGAAAAGGTAGTGTGAAGTGTGGTACGGTGGTTACGTCTATTTATCAACCTTTATCAACCATTCTACTTTGCTTATGATATATTTAGTAGGCACATTACCTCCAGCTTACACCGGTTTGCGGTAGGTTCAACATGCGTCAACTACAATTGTACGTATCGTTGGACATAACAAATTGACGTAGACAGACTTTTGCACTGAATATTTTATCCAACGGTACCGCTGCTTTATACTGAGGCCATAAAAGGTTAGGCGCCAGTCCTTTATTTATATGAAACTAAAACATGTGATAATGTGGCGCTATTTCCTCTATAACTTAGAAAAAAAAACCGATCAAGTGCGAGTCGGACCCGCACATAAAGGATTCGATACAATTTTTAATTAGTATCAATAAAATTAGTATTTGTTGTTATAATGGCACTAGGAATGGAAACTGTGAAAATTAAACTCTCTACCTATTACGGTTCATGAGATACAGGCCGCTGACAGACATACGAACAACAGACGGAAGGACAGCGGAAGCTTAGTTATAGGGTCCAGTTGGCACCCGTCGGGTACAGAACCCTAAAAACAATGTATCGATATTTATTTCGAACTTTATTTCAAGAAAAACGATAATTACATTTAATAAATAAAGAACTACTACTGAAACAGAATAAAATGAGTAAAATGAGATTAATAATTTGTTAAAAAAAATTGAGTAAAAATTGCCGTTTGAGTTAAATGCCGGATAAACTTAAACTTACCGAGTAACATAATACCGGATGAGCTGATAATGCTTTGTGATAAACCGGTATAGCGGCTCGATGGGGTTACAGCATTTCCGTATACTTAAGCCTCCATATACGCAAAGGCCAGTAGGTCACGGAGTGATCAATCGCTACTCGGTGCTTATACCATTCGCTCTAAAATCTTTTGGTACGATTCCAGAATAATTATAGGCCAATGCGCCGTTCGTAATCACTCATGACCGCATGAACACGTCCGTCGTTAGTCGGCTTAGACACTTGATTAATGTATTATACCTATAGTTATAGTAGTTACAGTGAGTTGTTATTAAGTAGTTATTGGAAAATTGGAAATCACAGTTGTATTCCATTACTCTGTGTCATTATAATCGAAATATGATTTAGAAACATGTTACTGTAACAGTAAGTAAATTGGTCTTGAGGATTTCTAGTACTAGATGCAATGATAACTAGAACCAATGAAGAAGTCTACGCAGCACGGTTGTTGACACGCTCCTAGACACGGACACGCTCTGGCCGTTAACGTCAATACAAACAATAATGGCGTTGGCGACCATTACTTCGTACGAAGACAGACTAAATTATAAGGCTGGGCCGAAACAAATATTGCATACGAGTACTAAAAGACTAGTAAGAATAATAGAAGAAGAAGAATTATCGAAAAACTCTCAACAATTTATAACAATTAGGCACGAATAAGTAATGACGTGGGGTGTCCGCGTAAAACTAGTACCGTCTCCCCCCGTCTCCCCCCGTTGGGTGTCCGTAAAAGGCGACTGAGGGAAAACAAGAAGACGGGCAGCAGCGTCTTTTTATTGGATTACCTACCACCAATACTGCGATCCCCAAGTCGCCTGCCAAGCGTGGGCATTATGGCAATCCATTCTAAGGGAGAGGCCTTTGTTCAGCAGTGGACGTTTCGGCTGATGATGATGATGATAACTAATTATTGTAAACAGCGTGGTAAACTCCTAGGGTAGGTAGGTAGGTCCAATAGGACCGACGATATTGTGAGGTTCACGGGCAACCGATGGATGCAATTGGCCAGCTGTTGTGTCGTTTTATTTGGCGTTCTAAGGGGGAGGCCTTTGTGCAGCAATGGACGTCTTCCGGCTGACGATGATGATGAAGTAATAACACATACCTGTATTGTTGACAAATGTCTTTCTATAACCTCATGTCAAAACTATCTCCAATCACTAGTGGTGCGCGCACTCACTAGAGGAAAACCGTACAATCATACTTTTTGATCTAACAATACTACGTACGTGACCCAAGTTTTAAGCAGTAGATATTGTATCTTATAGTAGAGTATCAAGTCAAGAAAGTACTCACTCTTGTCAAAAAACTCCTCCACGTTTTCGGCATTTTCCGCCCACTGTAGGTAAGCGAAGGCTTCATCAGGAATATTCGCGATGCAGTAACCCTTCAACGAAGGCACCCCATTCCTAGTGTATTCCGCTAGATGCGCCGAAAGCTCGTAATTCGCCTGTGAAATACGCTTGTGTTAATTAACTGCGATGGATGTTAATATATTCGTTGGATAGCGAAAAGCACAGACACATTCATTAGCTAAAAGAATGCTTTTACAACTATAGTGAGATCTCGAGATACAACATTGCTTGAACACTAAATAGTTACGAGAAATACCAGATTAGTCGTGCTCGCTATCGAATAAATAAAGCAGTCTAGTATATAAAATGCATTGCACACATTAAGGAACATTCAGGTCGATTCATGACTATAGTTCGGTCAAGAGAAATAACAAACGCTAATAATTAAAAGTGTCGAGCTTTTAGCTCGCTACACCATTCACTACTTCCCTTAATGGAAACGGGCAATATTCTATCGTTGTTGTTACTTACAAATGCACTCAAGTTACAAATTGATCTAAAGCAATTATTCTAATTTATTTGCACGTGCAATAGCTGTTGTGATTTACGTAATTTCTAATATTCAGACGATAGTGCAATTACATCACTATGATTGTATGCGTGCTACTTAGATAATGGGCTATGATCTTTATATTATAAGAACCTATTATAAGCAGTGGCGTGCACTGAAAGCAGGCAAAAATATCTGCGAGTTGTTTATGCTTTATGCTATTTGTTCGTGTTCCAACACAAATATCCTTAAATTAATCAATATTACCACAACATCCACATTTACATTTAAAAAAAATCGTTAATTCATGTCCAAATTATGATTTTTTAAAATTAAGACTGTTTAGAGAAATCCTAGGGTAGGCAAAGTATTTTCGTCAGTATGGAGCCGCTGAATAAACTTATTATTGTTCTCAAATGCAAATTAATATGTCTATAGTATTTGCTTGCTTATGGATATTTGAAATGGTATAATAACATACTTAAAATAGGTGAAATAAGCCGAATACATTTTTTTGCCTACCCTCTGTGCACGCCACTGATTATAAGATATCATCAATTTAATAAAAACAACATTAATGGCTGGTTTTGCCAACGTAAAAGGCTTTGCCTCTAAAGATGATTAAAAATCTCGTCTCTTGAGCACTTAACGTAAGCCCTTTTCACAAGAGCTCTGCGGCACTTTGGTTTCTTCAACTTGAAGGGTTTCTCCCGAAGTTATTTCATATCCAGGGGTACAATATACAAGTTACTATGTATAAACCGCCGGCGGTTTCATTTAGATCGGTAAACCCTTGAACTGTCTGCTCACAAACACGCGACTCTATAAACAGCTGCACAAGTATACATTTTGATGTAAGTAGGTATTTATATAAACTGTTGGCATATATTGTTTGGGAAGTGAACGAGCGAGAGATCAAAAACACTTTTTTAAACCATTATTTATTGACAAAATGTTTCGGAAGCTAGAACAAACTATGTATATATTACTACATTTACAAGAAACAGTATATTATTAAATTACATAGCAACTCATCATCTTGGCATAAAGGTCGAGTTATTTCTTTTTATTATCAGACTTTATTATTCTTGATTATATTTAATCTTCTACTTTAATTTAAAAACTGTGCTCTTGTCGGTAATTTCTGCTTTTATTTTGACTACCGGAATACTTTCACGTGACTTAGCGAACAGATATGTTATTCCCTTACATTTGTTTTCTATTCTCTCTTCCGAATTGTAGAATGACAACATGGCTATGTGGGCTTGTGCTGATACGACACCGCTCCCGCTTTTCCTGTTGCTTGTATGAAACTACGTCTATGTTGGTAATAATATAATGATAGTACATAACCTTAATTCCTCTTGTCGGTAAGTAAGAATAAGATTAAAGTTTATGGCTGCAGTAAAAATGGCAAAGCTTCTTTCGATGGAAGCACACCAGCTTATTATCAGCCCATGGAAGGTAATCGTATATTAGAGGTACCTATTCCAGCAGAAAAATGAATGAACTATGAAGTGGAAACCTTACTCTTCGCAAGAACATGACACCGTTACCGTTTGAAGGTGGCCTTATTTAGGTGCGATCGTCTGTAAGGTAGGTATGTAGAGGGTACTTCCCCAGTCGGATTGCCCCAATTTAAAGAGAGTGATTTCTCCACCTCTCTGAAAATGTTACTATTAAATATGTTGTATTGGAGAATTGAAAAGAAAACGATTGTCATTATAAATAGGTACGATAGATTGAAATTTCTTGAGTATTTTACAATGAGTCATCACAAATTGAGCTTTGATTTTTGCTTGGGAAAAAATCAACTTGTAGTTAAAATGATAAAATTGTGAAACCCGGCTTTTTTAGCAACCCATGGTTTTGTTCCACTGTTGGGCACGGGCCTCCACTCAAGATAAAGGGGTTTAGGCCATAGCCCACCACGCTGCCCAAGTGCGCGTTGGCTAATCCCGGCTTTAGTAATTAAATAATGATACTTTGTAAACGGAAATGAATTTATTTGCTGGAAGCACTAAGTTATAAGTACTATAAAACAAATAATTTGATTACTACAATGTAGTAAAGTTAGTTTCGCCAAACATATAACATAATGTACGTGTATCTCTAATACTGTTCCCACCGGGGTAAACCTACAGAATGAAGTAATAATTAGCTACTAAAGTTATCGTCAAACCTCGACACTATACGATCACAAAGGGCTACGTTAATTGATGTATTAATATAAGTATTTATGTGCCAACGTAATAAAATGTAGTTGTAAGTAACATTATTTGTAAATTGTAATTTTTTTTTAATCGGTAATTAGCAAGTAGTAGTTAACTTCATCAGCAGAGGCCGTACTAGTTTAAGAAATCTGTACCTAATAGAAGCTTTAAAGATCATGTTTACATTACTCCTTGTAGTTTACACTAAGTGTGAAACACACTATCCGATCCGATATCGGAACACCTTAAATATAATGATATAGGTAAAGATTATAAAACACTCTAAGTCATACTTGTACGTACCTAAATACATAAATTATGTCTAATGCCTTTCTGATTCTCCGTTAATTGATTTCACTTATTGTCACGGTCCACCGATGCAAAAAATCGGATTACATTACTAATATGTAAATAAAATAATGCTACGGCCTCAGAATTTAAGGAGCTTTTTGCCCCCAATCCTACAACCTAAACGACTTGATAGATTTGGAGTTATGATGGCATATCCTTAAATTCGTCTCAGTTGTGATAGTGGTATGTCGTATGCTACATATTTTACAAAAAGTATAAAACGGCGGCCGTCTGTCACCTTCCTTCTTCTTTCTTTGTTTGTAGAAAGGAAAGGTATTCTTAATTCGACTCTACATGTTTATTTTATGTAAGCTCACGCATACCTCTGGCAATTATGGACCGATTTCAATAATTATTTTTTGAAATACGCTCTACATAAAGGGTTCCATAGAAATTCAAATACGAACGAACGATAGTATAATCTTTAGGTATAAAAATATCACTAAAAAGTTATAGTTATAACTAGCTGACCCACGCAGCTCCGCCTGCGCTATTTTTAAGTTAACTAAACTTTTAATAACAGACATTCGCATCGAATACATAACCTCCTTTTTTATAGTCGGTTAAAAACTGGGACCCACTTTTTATTTGCTCTCCGAAGCACGGACCCGTTTAGTTCAAATGGCGTTAAACGGTCACCCATCTATTTAATGACCTTACCTAACGCTGCTTAACCCGATCGATTACAAAACCTTGATAACAACTCTCTATGAGTGTTACCTTACTGATATTTATTATATTATAAAGAAAAATTGATAAAATCGGACCAAGCGTATAACCAACTACCCATTTTAACTTTAATACCCTCTCCCAAAAGAACCGTGCTAGATTACGGGATAAAAAGTATCCTATGTCCTACCTCGTAGTAAGATCTCAAATCATGCCAAGTTTCATTTGAATCCATTCAGTAGTTTCGGCGTGATGCTCAGCCGTGATACAGACAGACACAGACAGACAGACAGACAAAAATTAAAAAAAATACATTTTGGCCTCAGTATCGGTTATAGAATGCCCTCCAAATATAATTTTCAAAATATCTTCAATGTACAGAATTGGCCCTGTTACAGTTTTATTATAAGTATAGATATAGATTAAATATGGCAATGAAGAAAAAAGAATAAACTGAATTTAATAAAACACGACACTTATAAGAATAGAGGAATGACAGCTCAGTGAGTGGGCGAGCGCTTGCCTTGAAAACAAGGTGCGCAGGTTCGAAGTTCGAACCTGCGCACCTTGTTTCCAAGGCAAGTTCGAAAAACCAGAGGTGCGAGCCGGGGTTCGAACTTCGAACCCCGGCTCGCACCTCTGATTTTTTTAATTAATCATGTGCGAATCGCCTTTGAGCGCTTGTTATTAGCTTTCGGTGAAGAAAAACATCGTGAGGAAACCTGCTTGTCTGAGAAAGCCTAACTAGTTTTAGAATGAGCTGTGAAGTCCGCCAACCCGCACTTGGCCAGCGTGGTGGACTATGGCCTATGTCCCTTCCTCTTCTCCTTCCCGTGCCCCACAGTGGGACATAAACAAGGGCTGTTAAATAAAAAAAATTACATAATTTTTAGGGTTCCATACCTAAAAGGTAAAAAAGGAACCCTTATGGTGAGACTTCGTCTGTCTGTCTGTCACAAACATATATATTTCAGGAATAGCGTTAGCGGTTCCTGAAATTTTTCGTTTTGAAACTTGGAATAATTTTAGATCTTTTTTACCCGCATACATCGCTTTTTTTATAATGGGGGTCGAAATAGGTCATCAAAATTTCAAAGTGAGACTACTATATCGAGTGGGGTATTATATGAAAGGGCTTCATTTGCGCATCTCAAAACAGATATTTATTTTGGCTTATGTGACGTAGTTTTTGGCTGATAATCAAAAATGTAAAAAAAAATACCGTCCCCCCCCCCGATCTCCGAAGTTTGTGGAGGGAAAAATCTGAAATAATTATGGGTTATGCATGTCTATCTATATTTTACAGGAAAAATAAAATGATCTTTCTAAAAAGTAGGCAGTTTTTTAGTAATCCTAAAAAAACCTCGACAAACAAACTTAGTTTTGCGGTTTGTTTTTTTTTGCTATCTGAGGTGTTACATTAATAGTAAAATTACTTTAACCCTTCGGAGCCCGGGCCTATTTTTTTTTGCGTGGTTTTTTCATGTTACGATTCGAGCCAAGGGGCTCCGAGTTATACGTCCAAAGATGGATGGATGGATGAATGGAACCCTCGGTGCGCGAGTCCAACTCGCACTTGACCGGTATTTTTTATTATTGATGTTGATGCTAAATAAATACAGTAAGTACACTACCAACTTAAATAACGTTTCAATTATGTTATACTTAATTAGTGTTGTGTCTATTGACGTTGTTGGTTGTTATTTATTACTTCTAAAAATATCTATACCTACGGTATCAACCGAAGGGTCAACTCACCGAGATGAGTACAAATATATAGGCACCGACTTACCTACTTTATGTTTGTGTACCGAAATTAAAATCTTTAAGATTAATAATTCCATTTAGGCAATATAATAATAATGTAGATAGGCAATCATTATTGCTTTATATAGTTACTTGACGGGTGCGACCTTTTAACGGTCTTTGTATCTGACATTTAGCGTTCATCAACGATATGTCCTTATGACCGAGTTATTTGTATTAGAAAATCTAAACTGGTAAGGACTGGTAAGCATTTTTTTTATTTAACCTGGCGAGGAGACAAGCTAGACGTTCCCTTCACGGTCGATACACCTACCTATAGACAGGTGCATTGCACTGTCGCTCATCACCCGACAAATGTCTCGGGTGGAACAACTAATGAATTGTTAAGTCTTTTGAGTCCAGTAATTTCACAGTGCCCTTTACACCAGCGGGCTTTAAAAGGCCACATTTTGCATTTCATTTAAAAGGAATTCGTATTCTGCATTTCCAGCAGATTCTTCGCAATTTCTGTAATTTTCGTAAAATGGTCACACATTTTAGGTGAATCATTATATGTTCTGAGAATTTTTTGTTTATTGAACTAAATATTTACAGTTTATTTACACATAAGTATATATACTGAAACTAGGTAAAAAAAACTTTCTCCAAGTTGTCGCCGCACTGGGAGGGAAGGGTACCTAAAAGACTGGCGGCATTACGCCTTTGCCAAGCTACGTTGGCAGAAAAAGCTACCAGCCCGACAGTCACCTGAGACTTCGATAAGTTTGGATGAAATTTCTTTCACCAAACCGTGCGTCTCATGAGACCAAGGCCTCATGGTCTCCACCGTAAAGGGCGCAAATATATAGCTGGAACCTAGAGCTGCATATTTGCGTCACTTTGCATCACTAGCTGTCATCGCAGCCCCTCCAGCCACCCTGCAAGTTGCCGGGGTGTGGGACGCAGCAAGTGTGTCGACACATGTCGCATCCCACACCAACGGCTTTCCATGTTGCCATGGTATTAAAGTGACACCATCAGGCCTCTTGTACTTAATTAATTTATTAACACTAATTAGCACTCATATAGTTACGTTAAGGCTGCCACACGAATAAATATCATGATTCCCCGAAAGTGGCCTATTTAGACCCGCAGAACACAGCGTTGGTTACCCATAGAAGTTTGGGAATAGAAAATTTGACACTTCAGTGGTACCTACCTGGATGGCCTCTTGCGCAAAAGGCCTACCGCTTGGTACTAAAACATAGAGTATAACTTTGTTATCACAAACAGTACCTACCAAACAATTTAGTCAGTACCTAATTTATTGCCATTTTCGTTCCAAAATTTACGTATTACTTACAATGTTGTCCTTTTTGTAAACATAAAGTTTATTTACAAAAAATGGATAACATCGTAAGGGATACGCTCACCGCTATTTTAAATACCCCATTGGATGACCGTTCTTGGGATCAGGCTTCTCTTCCTATACGGATGGGAGGTCTGGGCATACGCAAAATTTCTAGCGTTTCTCTCCCTGCATTTTTAACTTCGGCCCATGCTAACGACAAGCTAGTTCGGGAGATTATAGGACAATCTATTTGCTTTTCAGGTATAGCTTGTTTGACCGAAGGTAATGGCCGATGGATGGAGTCAGGCCTGCCCTAGCAATAGCTTGCCCACAATTCTATCGTCGCAGAGGCAATGGGAAAATCTTATCAATACCGCCGCCAACTCTACGGAGCGAGCCCGTATTCTTGCTGTCTGTGTCTGGGAATCCGGATTGTAGTTGTAGGCTCTTCCATCTTCCACATTGGAACGCTTCTAGATTCCACTTCTTTTAGACTAGCTGCGTGCCTACGACTGGGTACCATGTGCTTTGTAACCCATCGCTGCCGCTGTGGTGAGCATGTTGACCAGCTTGGACATCACGGGCTCTCTTGTCTTCGTAGTGCAGGAAGGTTTTCGCGGCACTCAAGTCTTAATGACATCATCCGTAGGGCTCTTCACCGCTAACTTTCTGCAGTTTTAGAGCCTTGGACCTTTCACGTAGCGATGGTAAGAGACCAGACGGAATGACTCCCATCCCATTTATCAAGAAGGCTAGTAGAGTCAACAGGGGACCAGAGGACTGGCACGTACCTTGCTCAGCATATTAGGATTACCATCCAGAGGGGAAACGCTGCCAGTCTTCTGGGTACATTACCAGGTGACAGCGATGCACCAACCTATTTATTGTATTTTTTTTTGTTACTTGTGTACATATTATTATCTTTTTCTTTTCTTCTATACATGTATATAAATGTAAATACTTACTGTATTAAAATGTTTATTTAGACATATGTCTCCTCATTTACCATTTTTATCATAAGATTTTAACCTATGGTTTTATTTATCTTTGACTCGGTTGAAGTTCGTATTGAGCATTACCTAAATGTCATTTGTTTGGATTACCCTTAGAAGTGTGTATTTACTAATTAGGTAGTATATGATACATATGATATTATAAATCCCGTGGGGTGCCGGGTTAGAATTGTATCCCCCCCCCCCATCTCCTCTCGTTGGGTGTCGTAAGAGGCGACTAATCGAGAATAGGAAGACGGGCAGCAGCGACTTTCTTTTGGATTTATCTTCCACCTATACTGCAATCACCAAGCCGCCTGCCAAGCGTGGGGATTATGGCAACCCCTCCCTTCTAAGGGGGAGGCCTTTGTTCAGCAGTGGACGTCTATAGGCATCATCATTAGCAAATGATGATGATGATGATATTATAAATACCACTTTAGGATTATAGTTTGTTTTAATAATTAATAATATTGTTCTGAAATTTAGTTAAGTATTTTAGAAAGTTTTTTAGAAACAACAGCTGAATTTCATACAGAATTATTTTTTTTGTGACTAAGTATATGTTTATAAATTTTCTGCGTGTATAATTCTGATATTTTGCTAAGGTACCTTAATCTATATTATATTTCATAATTGATACTGAAATCTTGCCTTTAGTCTTTTTACATCCATACTAAGTTGTTTTATTTGTCAATGACCAGCTGAATATTTCGTTGAACACTTCGGTGTTTGTATTTCGGATATCGCAAATATTCTTTCTACCTGAAAAAAGAATTCCAACCCAACCTTTTCTCCGTCTCGGATCCCTTAACAAACATCAAAAACTAGTTTACAATGATTTGTAACTCTTTTATCTCTAGTCTATTTACCAAATAACTACGCTACCGGTAAGTGGATTAAATTAAAATCTTTTTTAGAAACAAATGAAAATTATCGAAATCGGTATAGTATAGGTATGTATTTATGTCGCCGGATAATTGTAGGAACCGGTAATTTATAATTAACCTATTATAGTGAGATTATATACTGTATACATGATAATATATGATAATATATATTACTATACAGCAAAGACAAAACATATGTTAGATATAAAACTTTCATAGAATTTATTAGATTAGATTTTGTTAGTAATTGATTCGAAATAAAGTCGGAGCTCTATGTAGACTGCCTTTTTTTATTTATCTAGCAAATGGTGTCGTCACAAACGTATATACAATATTGGTTCTACCCGAAAAGTTTGTTGTTGTGTTCATATTGTTACAAAATGCGACGTCTTACAAGAGATGTGTTCTGAAGGTATTGGATAAAAAGGGCTTCTTCGTAGTTTGTTGTAAAACAAATTCCTATGTGTATTATCATTTAGGTAAGTATATAACAAAAAAAGTAACAGCAATGCCCAGTTGCGTTAAGGACTCAATTGGGAATTGATATTTTTATTTGAGAATTGATGTCAAAATCAAGCTTAAGGACAAATTAATTTATAAAATTAGGTGTTATATTTATTTTAAAAAAGAACTATTACACAAAATATTTGAAATTATACCTACCTGGAGAAACTAGTTCCACTGAGGGCCTCAAGGAATAGAAGTATTTCTTCGTGTAAGTATACAAAGAGCTTGATACATATTAGTTTAAGCTAACAGAGCATGAAAATATCATAATATAGGTTATTTTTCTACTACGGGTACTAGGTACTCCAGCTTTACATATAACCACTTTTTGTATTCCATGCAATCTTTTTTCCATCCCAAGGTTGCCTGGAAGAAATCGCGGATAGCGATAAGGCCGCCCTTTGTACAAATTTCTTCAATTCCTTTTCTTATGTTCATTTATGTGTGTACAATAAAGAGTATAAATAAATATAACTATACATACAAATACTTATAAACTCATAACCCTTCCTTTCGGATTGCCTTAGTTGGCTAAAGACGAGTTAAAGAACATCATGATATTTCCTTATCATGATATTTTATATATACAATGTTTACGTATATTTGTAGTATTCTATAGTCTAATAGTAATTTGCTTATCCTTTTAAAGTAGGTTTTATAGTCATTTATCTAAGTTTATTATAATTTGTCATTTTATTTGTTTAAACATATTTAGATACGTTTATATTTTTCGTACTTTTTTTTTTGTTATTAGTTTAATTCTTTTATCTGATATTTATGTTTTACATACGACGTCTCATTTCTTTCTTCCTACTTTCCACTCACAAGTCTGCTGGAAGAAATGTCTTTAGATATAAGCAGTGCCTTTGTACTATTATTTCCTATATTTCTTCTATCCTTTCTTGTTTATTGTGTGTAATTTCAATTATAAAAAATAAATAAACTAAATTTCATATCATATTTTATACATGATTGTGATTGTCAGATAGACAAGTAGCATATGCACGGTCAAATGCAACAGTTTAATCCGCGCCGCCGCCGATTACGCCCCTAGTCCTTCTGACTCGCGCCGCAGACCACGGCACGTACTGCTCGACCCTCCTGACCCCATGACGGTCCTATTGGACCGGGATGCGCCGAACCCTCCCCGACAACCGTATGCTACACTAGCTATCAGACACCGGTCTCGCCGGCGAGGCCGAAGGGTCTTACGTATGCGACCTCAACGACGTGCATCACCCCACTGAGTTTCTTGCCGGTTCTTCTCATTGGGGGCGCGTTGTGAACCGGTGGTAAACTCAGCCCTCTCTTAAGCGACAGCCCAAGCCGAGGCCGTGCCTCCCTGAGGTGCCCTTGAGCTCGTCGCTACTTCTGCCGTAAAGGCTAGAGCGCTTCAAGCGCTCGCCTCCTATTGTCCGGTGAAGCTGTAATGGCCATCTGCTGCCAACAGCGTCTATCATTCCCAAGAAAAAAAACGGTCAAATGAATTCAAAAACTTTATCAAGTTGGATCGCACAAACTCAGTCTGTTGTTCTTTCTACATATGTCACATTATTTAACATACACACACACAGTGGCGTGCACAGAGGGTAGGCAAAAAGTGTATTTGGCTTGTTTAACTTATTTTAAGTATGTTATTATACTATTTCAAATATCCATATACACGCAAATACTATAGACATATTAATTTGCATTTCAAAACATTAATAAGTTTATTCAGCGGATCCATACTGACAAAAATACTTTGCCTACCCTAGGATTTCTCTAAACAATCTTAATTTTAAAACATCTTAGTTCGGACATGAATTAACTTAATTTTTTTTAATGTAAATGGATATGTTGGTAATATTGCTTAATTTAAAGATATTTATGCTGAAACACGAACAAATAGCATATAGCTCATATACAACTCGCAGATATTTTTACCCGCTTTCAGTGCACGCCACTGCACACACACATATTTTGTGTGCAATGGAAAACTTGTATAAAATATTTTATGTACTTGCTGGAGTACCATTTCCATTTTTATATGCCTAAATGTTTATATCAAATGTACCATTTACCACTTACAGCCTTCCACAACCTGATAATAAGACACATTCTACTTGTAGTTGAAGATTGACCCTTTTCAAACGATGTATGATGAATGCTGTAAAGAATACTTTTAAGAACACCAAGCAGACACATTCTAACATTAACCAAATAGCTAACAGAAAAAGCACGTAAAAGTCTATTAAAGTTATCGCATGCAAGTGGGTACATATATGTGTACAAAAGAAGTTTATAGTTGCTATGGGCAATAAAATTTAGGTCGCAGGTCATGCATCGTTCGTCTAACGCAAAGCGGGCAAGCTAAATACGCTTACACCATTCTGCTGCATTTTTAAATTAAGCTATTGTCATTGTTCCACTTAACAAATTCTTAGATTTCTATTTTTAAATAGCAATGTGGTATTTTAAGACAAAATTGGTAAATGTGGTATTATAAGACAAAATTCTATAAAATCGATAGTTAGTTCAATTAAATAAATTATTATTATGATTCAATATCAATTTGGGCGGTTTTATTAAACTGTCCCAAACCTGAAAGTTTCATAGGAATTTTGCTCAAATAAATCGGTTGACAGACAGAAGAAGTTGCACCTCATGGGTTCCTTTTGTACCTTTTTGGAACAGAACCCTAAAAGTCAAAAGGTGAATTTAGACTTCCAATATCAGTTCACTAGTTTCGTATAATTTCGTTACAGCTAGTTTGAATGCGTTAGACGAACAGACTTGACTTACAAAGTCAGGGGGCGGCGCAGGTCCGCCGCCCCTGTGGCCGGCGCGGTTTCCGCTTGACGACATTGTTGTATATTCAGTTTTACGTAAATTTTACAACAAAATAATGGAGAAGAAATACCTTCCCCGACTTAAATGAAAACTTCCTTTCGCTCAGACCTGTGTACGAATCCATAGTTAAATAAATTCTTAAATTATTAAAATTATTGTTCTAATACGGGCCCGTTGGTCTAGTGGTCAGTCACCCTGCCTGCCAACCGATGGGTCGTGGGTTCGATTCCCGCCAAGTGTCTGGGTGTTGTTTATCTATTTAAGTATGTATTTACAAAAAAAAAAGTATATAAGTATTAGTATCAGTTGTCTGGTTTCCATAGTACAGGCTCTGCCTAGTTTGGGATCGGATGACCGTGTGTGGATTGTCCCAAGATTATTATTATTAAGATTATTATAAATAGATAAGGAATAGCGCCGATTTGGTATAGTTAGGCAGTGAATTTCCACCACACGTTGACCATTATTGGAACAGTACAATTAATGTAGGTGACGGTTGAGGCGAGGTAATGATAGTAGAGATCATCAGTTCAATGATACCTACCTAAAAACCGATTTTAAAATGTTATAATTGGTCTTTAACCTAATGGTTTCATTTCAAGCGCTAACTTCTTTAATTAATTATCTACTAGAGCAAAACGATAAAAGTACTTAATTGTGAAATAATAGTTAGGCTTATAAATAGTTCACTTTTCTCAAGTAAGTTCTATTGAATCTCTACCACTTATCCGCTAAAAGTCTTATTATCTACCTCATTTTTTTTTTATTTTTGTTATTAAACTACCAAGTGTCAGTCCTCGAATTAACCACATACTCGTAATATAAATTTTGGATTCCTGCTGTTGCTGTACCTCTGCTGAATGGGCCCTAGAGCGCTGTCTGTTGCTTTTAATTTCGAGCCCCCTGAAAACGATGGAGAGAACACGAGTTTATGCCATTTGTTCATGTTTCACCTTTATTAATTGATGCGCCTTAGGCGACATCAATTTAATCAACCAGTTGCCGTTAATGGAATGAAAACTTCAAAGCTATGAGTTTAGTGTCAATTTGGGGATACCGATAAACGAATTGATGGAGTTTTTAGTAGCAGATGCGCTATGCTCGGAATGAAATTATTTTAATTAAATTAGGTATGCACAATAATATGGAGTTCGAGCGGTTAATTTCCGAAAACGGCTAATTTAAAAAAATGTGATGTTGATTACCTATTAACATATAATCCTAATCGGCCATTGAGATATATATCTCAATGTAATCGGCATAATATTTCACGTATGATAAAGTAAACGTGGTAACCAACCTGGTAAAGGGCATTTTATTTATTTGTAACTAGCTGACCGCGCAGCTACACTCGCGCTCTTTTTACTCAGAAACCTTTTTGGGCTCATGCACAACACTTTGCTGAAAATCATGACATGATTGACATGGCATAGTTTACGATTCTATAAAGGACATACAGACAAACATTTATTTATATATATATAGTAGATTAATATTTTTTATATATTAGATAGGTATCAAAATATAATAGTTTCTTGCTAAGATATTATACCTACTGAGCGCTTTTTTATGATTGGGCAGCATGGTGAAATCAGGTTGTGAGAGAAATCAAGTCACGTGAGTAATTAATATTTACAACACTTATTATAATTGTGTTACATGATTTTGCCTTTGAATGCAACAGTTTAAGAGATAGTTAGTAGGTAATCTTTATTTACTTACATAAAAATATTTAAAAATAAAATCGAACCGACTAGACAGCACACTAAAAAGTTAAAAGACATTAGATATTAAGTGTTGAAATAAACATGCTGCTATTAAACGGCGCGTGAGTAGCTTCGTTTTAAGAAGTTGAAACGGGTTATTCACGGTATTTCCTATTCTAGAAAAAATATATTTATAAAGATTTTCACGTATATAAAATGATAAAACAACATTTTCTACGTGTTTTAACATAATTTATTACAAGTTATTAAATATTTTTTCGATTAATTGGAAGGTGTAAGAATTTCCGCCCCCTCGCTGAGAGTTACCACAGTATAGGTCATGTTTTGACTCACGCTGTTGCAAGCGCCATGATCACGGTATAACATCCCGTGTTGCTTTGTGTGTTGTTATCCCGTGATCATGGCGCTTGCAACAGCGTCGAAATATCGGAATGAAACTATTAATCATCCTGCCAGTAAACAGCGTCGAAATATCGGAATGAAACTATTAATCATCCTGCCAGTAAACCCGTGAATCAAAACATGATTGTTAATCACCATGAAAGTTTAAAACACAGTATAGGTGTAGGTACTGTGGTAATTATACAACTGATATAAGCAGTCAGAGTGTCTAATCACTACACCAAGAGGCCAACAAAAGTGAGAACGAGAACGATACGTTACTACTGCCTAACTGTGCTACCTAACATATGTTAGTAAAATCTTTATCTTACAACTTGTCACAAATGTCACAAATACTAACAGCGAAGGCACTCCTATTACATTACGACGTCGAATAGGAAAGCCATAAAACAGCTCATAAAGTTCTTTTACGTATGTTATAGTTGTAATTTAAATTAATGATATGACTTGGCGTGGTTTTTTAAGATTGTCTTATGAATTACACTCACAGTCATGTCGCCTTGTCGCGGATTTACATCCCGTGGAGAGCATCCACTTTGTGTAGTTGTTGCTTACCTACTACTGGCTACTGCTAGGGCATATCAAAAGTCAGTCCTGTACCTGACTTCTCACTGGCAGTCCCCGGTTGTGTCGGTCTGCTGTCCCAACAGATTGTGAGAGTAAAGGAAGAGAGAGTGCAAATACTTGTACAATATACATATCTACCGCGTAGATGGCTGGCTGATCTTGTGAAAGATTGATTGCTGTGTTGTGGGAGCGGTAGGTACCACCACCGCCCGCAGTCGCAGATATTCTACCGCTAACCCAGCAGCACCTATGTAAAGTTTTTATGCAACCAAAGGAGGAGTCAAGCAAGACCTTTGCTTGATAGTAAACTACAGTAGCTGTGATGCAGCTACAGGTGGACGCCTTGCTTGTCGCGTCGCCTATTTGTTACCGGTCCAGTATTTTTGGGTCAATATAATATTTGCGTAAACCCTTATTGTAAACCATGTGTAAAGTAAAACCTTAAGAAGGTTTGTTTGGTTGTAAGACCTTGAAGCCTTAAACCAAAGAGATGGTGCCACCATGCATGCATGCGTGATGTGGTCCACTTGATGGACGCAAGAGTGTCCAGCCCGAAAGCCGAACTGCTCGTGTATGAGTATGCCATTCGAGATGACAAATTCTTTGAGTCTTGCGAGGAGCAAGCGCTCATAGAGTTTGACCAGGGCGCTAAGGAGACTTAGGGGGCGGTAGCTCGTGGGATCGTCACGTGGCTTACCAGGTTTGTGAATGCCAACGACGTCTGCTTCAGTCCACTCCGAAGGGAAGATAGCGTGCGTCATGGCGGCATTGAAGATGGCTACCAAGAGATAGATCAAGTGGTAGGGAAGGATTTTTAGTACGCGGTTCGAGATGCCGTCAGGGCCGGGGGCTTTCTTAGGCTTAAGGCCTTTGATGAGGTCTTCTACGGAATGGGTGACCGAGGTGAGCGGGTCGGATGGCGGGGTAGAAACCCTATGCTCTACTTCCCTATCTTCGTGATCGCGATGGGGTGGGTCGAAAATTGTGACACTAGGAGAACATTGTCTCTCTGGAGAGTCTGCTAGGACCTCGGCTTATTCCTCGTCGTCAAAAGCTGGAAGCCTGAAGGGCAGGACAGGGGAGGCATGGTGGCTACCGTGTCGGACTTTAGAGCCCTTGCTAGCCGCCAGTAAGCTAGGTGAAAGGGAGTGATATCTCGAGGAATGTGTTAAGAAATACAACATGATTGTAGAATTCATGACTAAATTATTGTACGTTTAAGTTTTAATCTAGAAATCTCATGGTTGATAAATTCTACCTGGTACCTACATATAGATTTACCTATTCCCTTGTTGTTCCTTGAAGAAATATTGGTTAATCTTACCTACCATCCTAGAACTCATCTTGTTACAAAAATATTAATTTCCTTTGATATAGTTATAACCTAATTTCTCGCAGATTACTACTACTAGTATGATTTTCTTATTCACGGCGATTTTCGTACTTCCTAATGACATAAGGTTTATAAAAGAGTATTGAAGTTGTATGGATGTTGTATGGTGCATAAAAGCTAGATCTGAAAGCTCTGCTTTTACGGCCACGGGAATATTAATGGAATTGAAATACGTATTATTTGTTGCCTTAATAGTTTATAATATATTAATGTTTGCATTAGCGAAGCACCTAATTTGTTAACTGTCTTGCTTTGGACGTTTATACACAAAATTTTGTCTTTTATTTACGCGACTACTTACTACACATTGAAATAAAACTAATTTTACAGATTATATCGCAGTTTATTTTAGATTTTACTCTCCGAACTTTTGGACCCATGATGGTCACGGGAGCACTGAGATGTTCAACGTCCTCATGTGTCACAATTATGCTGGTGTCAGGACTAAAAAAGTTATTATTGTTGGTGCGATCTAAAAGCTTACAGTATCTGGAAGCCGTGCAGTGGGTGTAAACCGCGATATAATCCGTAAAAGTAGTTTTATTTCAAATACTATACACAGTTTGGTAGAAAATTTTTGGAAAAATTGTGATCCTGTGTCAGGATGTCAAATTCTGGTAAACATTTACCCAATTTGGATAAAAATTGTATTTTTTGGATGTACTTGGTAAGCAGTTAGACCATATTTAATGTAATATTTAATGGACTTTCCCTTCGTGTCCCGTTCAATGTTTCCATCTTGTATATGTTTAATGCAAATTTTAATTCTAGTCCATAGTGTGAATCTTAATTGTTGTGAACACAATGTGAACGTCTGAATTTCTAACAGAGGTAGGTACGTCGTGAGGGAAATCTGTAAATGAATCTCAAATCCGAAGTGATCGTATGCGATATATATGTAAGGTATACATATTATTATCTAAGCTCTATCAGAAACCATTTCTATATTATAGATCTCGAACATATACTCGCATACGGTATACCTTAAAAGGTAACTCTTTAAGGTATGCAAGCTTAGAATATTCATAAGTATGCAATTTTATGTTCTATCTTTTTCTGCCACAAGGATTAATTCTAAAGGGACTAACTACAACAGTGAAGTCACTTATTCAAATTTGTAACGTTGAAGTGATGATTCAGATATACACTTAGAAAAGGTATAAGTACTCGATTTCGTGTACTTTTGAATGATGCGTGTAGCGTCATATGTCTTGACATTTGAACAAATATTATCACAGGGAAATTACAGTTATTGAAGTGAAACTTCTTATGCGACTTCCAAAAATGTTATCACATAACGCGTTAAGCGTTAAATGAAGGTGATAGGCGTTAAGTGATAGGTGTTAAACGATAGGCGATAGGCGTAAATTTGTTAAGGTTATGAAAGCGCTCATGTGACGCCGTCACTGAGTGAGTGGATTTCAGTGGGTTTCAGTGGGTTTCAGTGGGTTTCAGTGGGCTTCAGTGGGCTTCAGTGGGCTTCAGTGGGCTTCAGTGGGCTTCAGTGGGCTTCAGTGGGTTTCAGTGGGTTTCAGTGGGTTTCAGTGGGTTTCAGTGGGTTTCAGTGGGTTTCAGTGGGTTTCAGTGGGTTTCAGTGGGTTTCATTGGGGTTCAGTGGGTTTCAGTGGGTTTCAGTGGGTTTCAGTGGGTTTCAGTGGGTTTCAGTGGGTTTCAGTGGGTTTCAGTGGGTTTCAGTGGGTTTCAGTGGGTTTCAGTGGGTTTCAGTGGGTTTCAGTGGGTTTCAGTGGGTTTCAGTGGGTTTCAGTGGGTTTCAGTGGGTTTCAGTGGTTTTCAGTAGGTTTCAGTGGGCTTCAGTGGGTTTCAGTGGGCTTCAGTGGGTTTCAGTGGGTTTCAGTGGGTTTCAGTGGGTTTCAGTGGGTTTCAGTTGAGTTGAGTTGAGTTGAGTTGAGTTGAGTTGAGTTGAGTTGAGTTGAGTTGAGTTGAGTTGAGTTGAGTTGAGTTGAGTTCAGTTAAGTTCAGTTGAGTTGAGTTGAGTTGAGTTGAGTTGAGTTGAGTTGAGTTGAGTTGAGTTGAAGTGTGTGTGTGTGTGTGTGTGTGTTTGAGTGAGTGAGTGAGGGACCGACCGACCGACCGACCGATTGACTGAGCGAGAATGAAGCTTCACTTCTTCCGCGCGGAGGGACTCCACGCACGCATATTTTTTTATGTAATCAATGTACCTATGTATTAGCGGCGGCCAATGGCGGCACACCGCATTTGTGCCATGCGGCCACTTTGAGTGGTTCCTTTACTTATTTTATAGGTGGATAGAGTTCGCTTTCAAACTAACAATAGCGCCCGACCGATGAATACTGTCGATAATTTGCACGAGTTGTTTGACCTTTTAGCACCATGGTCGGATAAAGTCCTTTTGTTATCATAGGCACCAGATTAGTAGAAGCTATCTACTTTTATTTTACCTAAATTTAGTGCTTTACGAAAGTGTTGTAAAATAATTAATTATATACAGCAATCCCAAAAGTCCAAAAACTGTTGTGTAGCTAATGTACTTACCTACCTTTTACTTAATTTTTGCAGTTATAGGATCAGCCAAAGAAAAACACAAATATATATATATTTATACATATATACCCTGAAGGGAGAAGGTTATATTATAATTGGGTATGATAATCCCAATGAATATTACAATAACGGCTATATTACAGGCCCGATTCTATTGAAATTTTGGAAGGAGGAAGGCCGAATTTCCTGTCACGTCGGACGGCCGGGAAGCGCTTTTCTAGACACTCCTTGACTAACATAGCTACATTATACAAAGGTAGATAGCCTTTTATTCAGTGCTCAAGGTTAAATAGATCTTGTTAGAAACAGCTTAATGATTTTCAAGACTGGCAACTTAGCCGGTGGTTATAAAGTTGCATAGCTGAAATGAAAATGGGTGAAGCACATTGAAATTAAACTACTTTTACGGATTTTATCGCGGTTTATTTATTGATTTTACTATCCCGACGTTTCGAATGCTTTGTGTTTTTGCTTTGAAACGTCGGTATAGTAAAATCAATAAATAAACCGCGATAAAATCCGTAAAAGTAGTATAATTTCAATGTGTAATATTCGCGTAAGTAAAAGACAACATTATGGGTGAAGCACGTTTGCTAAATACACTTCGAGTCCGAAATGTGGGCAAGGACCGCTACAACACACAAAAGCCTAGACGCAGATGCTGCGCCACAAAAAATTGGAGAGTACGGAGTGTGCATAGTACCTAGGTACATAATACCCAATGGGAGTGTGCACCTTACCTTTTCACCAAGCAAAAACTATAGATGTGTGGGCGACAGAATTAGAAAATGGAGCGGTCCCGTCACCAAATTTGTAATTGGTGTAACGACGGCATAATAAGTTTTAAAAACTAAAACCCGACTACGGATAAAATCGCAGTCTAATAATGTGATATTATATAGCCTATAACCAGCGGACAATCAAGACGCTTCTAACGACAACCTACTTGTCAAATTATGTTAAGTAGATTAGAAGAAATGCGGGAACAGATGAAAATGAACATACATACATACATTCTTGTTAAAATCATAACCCTCCCTCCGTTTCGTAGTCGGGTAAAAAACGAACCAATAACAACATTAGGTACGCGGTAGACGTTGTGGGCGACAGTATGTACAAAATAGATTTTTCTCTATCTGCAGTTGCAGCAGCAAACAATGTTTTCAATTTCAAATTCTAAAGCTAAAGGTAATTAGATAAACACATTCAACAAATTAAACCAATTTAGATGCCCGTGCTATCCGAGAAATGGTCTAAATCTAGTATAGAATTCTTTGAATTTTGTTGCTACCTTCAGGGGTTAGGTGAATCATGAATAAATTTCAATCACGTCAGGGTCCATTTTAGCATAACGAGTTCAAGCATTAGAAAGTGATTTGGTTCACTCGATTATACGGATTTTTAGCTGGGTGACATTAGTTTTAGTCAAGTTAAGGGTCCCATTGTTTTTACAAACCGATCTCTCTTTATAAGTAGTACACATTGAAGTGACACTAATATTACGGATTATATCCGATGAGTGATAGCGATCTAATCCGTAAAAATAGTTTCTTTTCAAAGTAATAATTATTACTGTTAGAGACATAAGTGTTTTTGTTTGTATGCTGTTTTTTTATAATTTACAAAGCAGTACAGTAGATTACAGTAGTTATTATATTGTCATATATAATTATACCTGCCATTCATCAGTATGTAGTGGGCACAGGTATTGGTGTAGCATTGACAATAATTGTAATTACGAATAACTGACTTTAGAGTTACTCTGAGGCTTCTCTGAGGTTTAAAGAGCATCGTATGTGTACCTACTTGTACGCGTGCGCGTGCTTGTGTGTGCGTATTTGTGTGTCTTCTGTGTGTGTTTGCGTCCCAGTCCCGTTTTGTTTTCTTGTAGGTAGGTATATTATAGTTAATTATCAAAGATAAGGATATATATTATTTAAAATGAAATATTAATTTTATTTTCATTTAACATTTAATTTTATGCGCCTGTATTTTATAAGACTTCTAAAAATGTTATATGAAGTAGGTACTTAGCTCCTACATATTTAATGTATAAAGTCAAAATATTTATTTTCTATTCTGCTATCAATAGCACTTACAAGAAATTTATAAATTTTAATAAAGTCTAGTCAAGTTTAAAGTCTATATGTTAGTAGCAAATAGCTAATAGTTTATAATTGTCATTTTCTTTAACCTAGCTCTGGATTACAATAATTATTACACAACCCGGCCTTCACTGAGAAAATGATGCATGAAATTTACCAGGCGTGTACTTTTTCTCAGTAGTCAAGGGCATTTTTTTTAATTCTTATGAATTATTAATAAAATTCACTAGACTATTAATTTCCAGATTTATGTATCTTTATTTTATTAAAACATCATATTCCTCATACGTATATATGAGTTTTTGCCCGACTGCCCCAGAACGAGGGCAATGTTTTTCGAGAGTATGAATAGTGTATCTATTTTTTTGACACGGCTTACGGCTTACAGCCTATGGATTCGGACTGGATGGCGTACGCATTATAGTAGGTACACTTAACATTATCATTTTTAATGATTATATTTGTTTTGTTTGCAAAGAAAAAAAAATAATGATAGATATCACATCTAGACATTAATTTAATATATTATGGTAAATTTTAATTATAGAATTTTAAACATAGAAATAACTATCACACCTATAGAGGTGTGATAGTTTTTTCGTAAATTGTTGATACCACAAACTGTATAAGTACCTACTCTTGTAAGGTATTTCGATTTCAATGTATTACTGTCACAAGAAATACGGAAAGACTAAGAGAAAAGAGAGGAGGTTGTTGGTGTCGACGCAGGCGCACCCTACCTCGTTTATGTCAGGTGGTTGCATTAGATGGCTCTAAAAATCGTATTCACTTCGGTGAATCGTCCATTGATTCTATAATAATAATAATACATATCCTGGGACAATTCACACACGGTCATCTGATCCCAAACTAGGCAGAGCCTGTGCTATGGAAACCAGACAACTGATACTAATACATATATACTTTTTTTTTGTAAATACATACTTATATAGATAAAACACCCAGACACTTGTATGTTTGTGTGTTTGCTTTGATTATCTTAAATAAATATTTAATTTTAGTCATTGGTATTGAAGTTGCGCTTGAAACCAAAGCCTTAAATCGCTATTAATGTCATCATGCGCAAACGTAAAAATATAGGTACAAAGTAACAAGGCTCTTTAAGCAGCTGCGTTATTAATTTCGACGAAACAATAAGTTGTGAACACAATAAATTATGAGAAATTCTTAAAAGACTAGATGAATTATGGATGATTTCTAAAATTACATGAACAAATTAATTATTAAAATAATTTGTGTAATATACAGATTGTAAAAAAACACGTGTCCGATCCTTGAGGGTCGTATTCAGTGTATCAATACAAACACATGTACATTTTACACTCTGTATAATCTAAACATTAGTACCATAGTAGGTTAAAAAAATTCAATTAGTGATCGATCGTACTCTATGCTTGTGGATCTTTAAGTAAATAGATGTTTTTTTTATATAAACAATTTTGACATATTATTAATGTTAGCGTTATGTTTTTCAGATATTACCATGTATCCCATCTTCCTCTAGTTTTAAGGATACACGTGACATCCTAATAAAAGTTGTTGTTTACCGTTAGACGGATTGATCCAGTGCAGAAACGGTAAATACCTAGTATTAGTTTACTATAGGTAGGTATGGTGTTGTTGTCTGTTTTTATACCTAAATGGTTTACCAATTTTGATAAGTACCTATCTAAGGCAACTTAAAAAATCCCAGAAGTATTTAATCATGGATAAAAGTTAGTATCGTGGTAGTTTATTGTTTTTCTCTGATACTTTAATATACCTACAGGGTGGAAACGTTAAGTGTCAACAGAGTACAGTGTAAGAGATCATAGGGATATTGCAAAAAATTAAACAGATATAAGTAATAGAAACTAAATGCTCTAACGAGTAAAATGTCATTAATTACTTGTTAAAAAATAATCAGAATAATCCAAAATATTAAATGAAAGTTTTTCATTATTTTAGTAGGTTTCCTTTTTTATTCGGAATTCCTACGTTTATAATAAACTATTATTCTAAAACTTTAAACTTATATTAAAAATACGTACTCTACTGATTATATGGATATTCATAATGTCATAAATATAGAACCTTTATTATAGTTTTTAGGTTTTACGAAGAAGTAATTTTTTTGTCACATCACCAGAATTAAGGAAAATATCCTCTGTTGACACTTAACGTTCTCACCTTGCTTCTATGTATAGTACCTACTACGTTTTATATGAATCTTTAAGTTGTTATAAAAACTTGTAGACTTGTGTACGACGTCATGGTTTGCTTGTTGGTGAACTGAAAACCTAAAACATTGGTATTGTGGTAGGTATATTGTTCAGGTAAAAATATATGTCAGAACCTACACTTGAATTAAAGCTAAATAATTAACAAGCCAAAAGCTTGTTTTATAATACCAACAAGAACAATAATTTCAATAATTTAAAATCACTGAAAATACTAATAGTTACTAACACCGAAAAAAATAGTTTTATAATAACAATATAGTTGGACCAAATTAATTAATTTACCATTATTGCCATCTCTCTTTCAGCTTAATATTTTAAGTAAAATGAGGTAGATAGGCTATAGGCGAACTGAAGGTGGCGGCAAAAGGTGAGCTAAATCACAACTTTAATCAGTAGCACACCACCCACGGAGGCATTGACAGTGTCACTTCGTTTTAATTTAATCAAAACGATCCAAAATAGTATTATGTATGTAAATTATTAAACTAGATTTGGTGTCACGGATCAAAAAGTGGTAGCGAGAAATAGCGCCCTTGTGTCGCTATTTGTTTACAAGCCACTTCCTGACAAATTTATTTTTGCCGATAGGAGTGTCGCTACTGTCTATATGAAACTGTCAAACTACACGTAATTATCATAATAGAACTGTTAGTCCACGTTTTCGCCACCAGCACAGATATGTTTGCAACCTCCGCGACCACATTTTAGATGTCATTTTGTTCGTGAATGTTTATGTAGTTTATATATTATATCGAAGTAATTTATCCAAATACAGAAACAAATTTTCTAGAAAACAGTAAATGAAATTTCTCTAGTTAGTATAAATTAATTCTGTGCCACTTCTAATCGCCGATTACTTAGTAGGTAACATACCTACCTCTTTTTACTTACAATATCATTGCCTATTATCCGGTCAAAATGTTTCACGTCAGTAACAAATATGTATAACAAAGTAGCTGACCCGCGCAAAGCTTCGCCCGCGCTTTTCCCGCCACTTCCAACAATTATAGTTATATTTTTACCAATTTACACATAACCTTGACAAATTATATATCTAAACCTTCCTCATAAATCACTTGTTCTATTGGTGAAAACCGCATGTAAATCCGTTTAGGAGTTTTTGAGTTTCTCGCGAACATAAAGACAAACAGACGCGGCGGAGGACTTTGTTTTATAATATGTAGTGAAGGTAAATTTATAATTAGTAGTAAAAGTTAGTAAGTAGTAAAAGTAAATGTATAAAAAAAACCTATTTATACATTTATTATTAATTCCGCATTTCTTTAACTCTACGAGTCGTGATTATGAATGTAAATTATTATCTACATATAACATATTTTTAAAGGAAATAAATTAATTTAAAAGTTGCTTTTGAATTATAAAATAAGTTCATAATTTATCCTAAATCTAATATGATTAAAACTAAAAAAAAATCGTACTAAGATTTTTAACATTTTTATATTTCATACGTACCTAACTAATAAATTGTACATAATGTTACTTCTCAAAGAATCGCGTGCTTATTGGTATGCGTCGGGTTCGATGTTTAGGTAGCTACCCTTAATGAAACACCTTGGCCGGAATCAATATAATTTTATCGCTCGTTACAAAAGTTCATTCCATGACCCTTCACAAACTGCCGTTGTGAATATTTATTGTGTAGATAAATAATATATTGCATGCAACGAGACCTTAATATACTTAATAGTTAAATCAACAAAAAGGTAAAGTAACAATCAGAATAAAATAAATTATATTGATTGGATTTGATAAATACTTAAAACTCACCTCTAGAAGAAATTATTCCACCGCTTTGAAAGTTTAAGAAGTTTTGATATTATGCACAGAGAAATTTTAGAAACGCGATATCATAAAAGTTTAGAAAAATAGTTAATTAGTATAGCAATAGTTCAAATATTAAAGGAAGTCTATAAATCTTTACAGAGATCGAACATCGGATAAAGTTAAAAGAAATAGACGGTTGTTTGCGCGAATATGGTGAGGTGTGCTTGGTGGTTACGTCGACCACCCACCTCGGCTTCAACGACAGTGGGACTCCGCCACTGTCGGCTGGAGCCTGCCGCTCGGCACCGGCACCGGCGCCCACTGCACCTGCGCAGAAGCCTTCCAACCCACACACCCGCTATTTGCATACAAACACCAATATTTCTCACATTAAGAACCCTAAGTATATGTACGAGTATTTTCAGGTATTAGCAGGCATTCCACATAGGTCCATGTTTATATGTGTGTAACGAAAACGATCCCTTAACTCTTTATTTAGATTTGTACGTGTGTTTTGTATAAGTTGCATTCTCGCTCGGCTATTTTAACATTTCCTCCATATTAATAACTGGTCTAAATATGTGGTTATTGTAAGAGGTCATCATTTTATCTTATTAAGTAATGCAGTCATATTGGATCTGGTGTCTGATTGTTATTTATCTACATATGATTTTATATAAAACAGTACTTAAAGTATAAATATTTTTCAGTTGTCTGGTTACCAAAGTACAGGCTTTGCCTAGTTTAGGATCAGATGACCGTGTGTGGATTGTTTTAGCATATTGTTATTAATTACCTAAACTTTAGCGTCGTTGGGTGAAAAAATATTTACATACTTACACTAGGTATGAGAAAAGAGCTTATATACAGGGTGTAAGGGACTACGTACCGAAAACTATTTTATAAGATTGCTCATATTGTCCGTTATAACATTACAGAAACCATTTAAGTATAAGGAAAATGGCAAATGACTAACTTGTTAATTTTTGAGCATGTAATGAATACGTGCGGAATAATATTTATTTTTCAAATTACATTGCTAATTTCAATCATGCCGCCTGCCAAGTGTGGAGATTATGGCAACCCCTCGCTTCTAAGGGAAGCGCAAGCTACCTTTGTTCAGCAGTGGACTTTTCGGCTGCTGATGATTGTTAATTTTGCACAAATAAGTAATTTATTGTTTTTAAATTGAAATTAGGCTTTATTATTATACTTACCAATAATGATGTTATCCTAATTTATTTAAAAAAAGCGGCATTTTTTTTTGGAAATTCATTAAAAAGTGATGAAAAATTTTAACACTAGAATGTTCAGAATCATGTACTGGATCCCTGGTATCGGTTTTCGGTACGATGTCCCTGACACCCCGTATATATATTTTACAGCAATATTATTGTAAGTATACGTAATTATATCATCATAGGTACCTCTACGCATTACACGGCAGCTCTAAGCATATCAGCCTAATTAAAAAAAATGCTTGTTGATAGTTTTAGTTAGAATAAGCTGTTATGGGCATAACATAGGTATGGTAATTATTGAAATAAATAGATAAGCAAGATGATTTTTTCATGTCACCAACCAAAATGATTGAATATGCAGACATCATTAGCGTGAAGAAAATTAACAAAGTCGCAACCAGTTCGCAACGCATCGATTGGCTGTTGGTACATTAAATGTTAAGACGTATAATGTGCCATATCCCCAGTAAATAAAATAAGGTGCACAAAAATTATCGCTGCTTTTGACAGATGCATAACAGTCCGCTTGTTGCTTTCAGTTTACTTGCGCTTATTTATGAAATACATATATGATGCTTCAATCCGACTCTACATCAGTTATTGTAAAGTTACAATAATAATTAGCTTGGTTCAGAATATTAAATATTTTTAAATGCGAAGTAAATCGCTGTGGGTGCTTGCAGCTAGATAAAAAAGTTGTCGAAATGAAAGTGCGAGTTCGGAGACAGGTGCGTGCTTCACGCGATCATCATAAACAAACTTTGGTTTGACGTCAAGACGCGGGTCGCCGCGCTCGGCTAGTGGTTTCAACTCACACTTACCTGTCTCATCGAACCATAACTTAATGGATATTGTTCTGCTTTAGAGATTTTTATTTATAGGAAACTATTACAGCCGCGTTTGAGTCAAGTGCGCTCCATTACATCAGCCACATCCCCATATTTCTAAGTATCCTATAGTTTCTTGTGGTTTTAATATCGTTGGAAAGTGGTACGCCTGGGTTAGGTCTGTGAAATCACCAACTTCATAAAAGAAATTTATTTTAGATTTTCACTTCACCAGTGGCTAAAGTGAAGAGCTCTTACATGTCTTTATTCTTTTTATCTTATCTTTAATTTAAAAGTCGCTTAATTTTAGTGTCCGTATTTTCTAGATCTTATTACTATGCAAAGGAATCGCAGGCCTTCATGTTTTATGACTTGTTTGGCACCTGATATACTAGCAAATATCTATACTTATAATAAAACTGTAACAGGTCCAATTCTGTACATTGAAGATATTTTGAAAATTATTTTTGGAGGGCATTCTATAACCGATACTGAGGCCGAAAATGTAATTTTTTTAATTTTTGTCTGTCTGTCTGTCTGTCTGTCTGTCTGTCTGTCTGTATCACGGCTGAGCATCACGCCTAAACTACTGAATGGATTCAAATGAAACTTGGCATGATTTGAGATCTTACTACGAGGTAGGACATAGGATACTTTTTATCCCGTAATCTAGCACGGTTCTTTTGGGAGAGGGGATTAAAATCAAAATGGGTACTTGGTTATACGCTTGGTCAGATTGTATCAATTTTTCTTTATAATATAATAAATATTAGTAAGGGAACACTCATAGAGAGTTGTTATCAAGGTTTTGTAATCGATCGGGTTAAGCAACGTTAGGTAAGGTCATTAAATAGATGGGTGACCGTTTAACGCCATTTGAACTAAACGGGTCCGTGCTTCGGAGAGCAAGTAAAAAGTGGGTCCCAGTTATTAACCGACTATAAAAAAGGAGGTTATGTATTCGATGCGAATGTCTGTTATTAAAAGTTTAGTTAACGTAAAAATAGCGCAGGCGGAGCTGCGTGGGTCAGCTAGTACTTACTATATATGCATCGACTACTTTGGATACCTAATTAAAATATGTATTTTCGATTTACAAAAACGTTAACCATAATAATCAATTGTCATGGTACTGGTTATCGATCTATGAACAAATGTTTATGAAAAATCAAATGTAAGAGAAGATGATCTCGTTACTAAAACGAAACTTACCTCAGAGTTTTCTGGTATAAGTGCTTTCCTTCGAAGACTGTTGTCCTGGTATCTTGTGACGGGATCTTCCCCCGAGACCGCGCGTTGGTACGACAACCGCCTGCCTTTTGAGTCAGTCTTCGGTCCGTAGAAGTTACTTTCCGGGACTGAGGAGAAGTCTTGGAAAGAGTGGCACATCTGCATCTCTCGACTCTTTTCATCTTGGATTACCCGACGCAGGTAATTTGTAAGACCTTCACTAGCCAGCCACGTCACTCTGGAAATGATGTTTAATTACTTTGCACAAGTGCATTTGCCTTTGTAAAATACAAATAAATATACATATAATATCGCGTTAAAGTTTCCCAATTACCATTATTTATTATCTATTGTGTACCTATGCTTTACACTAGAATATGAACTAGAAATGAGATTAATAACTATATTTGCGGAATATTTCCAACTCTAATGTAACTCGATACATTATGTATTGATTTACATTAGAGTTTTCCAAATAACATGCGTACGAAAAGAAAAAGATAAAAATAGAACTGAAAGTACTGCACTTAAGCCGTGAGGGTCAACGTCGAATACCACTCGGCACGCCCAGATAACGGAGGGTGCCTTTGTAATGTAAGCAATTACCTTCCTACTAAGATTTTTCGTAACAAAACCCCGAGGGCACGTAGCGTGAAATATGTTATGAGGGTGGCACAGACTGAAATTATTTAGACATACATTTATGAAACGGGTATAGGCATGATTAAAATGAATCTCGGCCATCCGTCAGTCATCTGCTATTTTCAGCGGTTTTATGATCCTTTATTAAGCTAAAAAGATTTATCTTTGTGTATGTAGCAATATAAAAAAATCATGCTTTAGAAAAAACGTTGCCACGAGGGTATTTAGGCGGCAGAATATTATTTCATCCGGGTCTATAAAAAATTACATTTGTATTTATACCTAACCGGTACCTGAATGGTAAAAATTTGAATAATGTTTATTAGGCAGTAACATAGCTTGTTTTTAGAAATGTAAGTTATTGTTATACTCAAAAGGCCATGAAATCTCTACCAGACAAGAGGATCAAGCGTTTGAAGGTTTAAAGAGCTTCAGTCTGAAGGCATATACATTTACTAAAGCTCGATATCACGATGTGTAGTCGGCACATGAAATTATTAACATTGTCCTACGGCTTCACCTACGTAGGATATTTATAGGTTTTAGTGTTTTATCTTGGTTTTATCTAAAATATGTAATGTAACTCTTATTTGGCCAGTAAATAGAAACCCAACTTAATTGACTGATAACAATTGGTCGCAATCATTGCAGTAGCGAAACGACAGGTTTTTATGTCAATTCTGACGATACCTAGAATGATTTTCGAAGAACACATTTCGATGATCAGCTTCATGAGGCTCACTGACCTCTGTTATTGTAGAAGTTAGTGACCCTCAGATATTGATTTCGCAAGTAATCGGGCAGATAGGAAATTATACCTAGGTAAATATAGGTACCTAGGTACAAACTGAGTTCAATAAAAAAATATGCAATATGGCGTTTCATTTACTTATCTACTTATAACAACTGGGAGCAATATGCATTACAAATTATACTTACTTTGACAATAATAAATTATGTGGGCCGATTGTAATTTCACATATGACAGCTGAATTTACAAGGTCCAAAGTATGTTAGGTAGGTATTTTTTAATCAACCTAGTGACGGGACAAGCAAGACGTTCGAAAGCTGCAATCCACTGCCGCTCATCACCCGAGACATTAGCTATTAAGTCTCTATTCACCATCTACAGTGCCTTTCACACCGGAACACAGCAATGTTTATAAACTGCTGCTTGGTGGTGGAATATCTGTCGGTAGTACACTTGCACAAGGGACCTACCATCTAGTAAAAGCGCATAGTTGCGCGCTGTACCTTCAACATAGGATAATATACCTAAAAACACTATAGTTTGAGACAACTTATGAAAACGTGTGTTTCAACAAGAGATCCACCATTGGCCAACTTCTTTGTATTTAATGTAGCCGCCGTGGAGTGGTGGGAAACCGCTTTCTTTGCAAACTGGAGGTGACGGGTTCGAATCCCGCGGTGTGCAACAACTTTATGTAGTTGTTCCGTACTGGCTCGGACAATGCAGGCCGATCACCTGATTGTCTGTAAAGTAAAATGATCCATGCGTCAGATGGGCATTTAAAAAGTCGGTCCTGCGCCTAACCTCTCCCCCGGTCGTGTCGGTCTTCCATCCCATAGGATTGTGAGAGGTATAAAGGAAGCGAGAGTGCACTTGCGGCCAACAGCGTCTATCATTCCCAAAAAAGAAAAAAAAAATGTGCGATGTAATAAGGCTCACTTTACAAGTAAGTGTGTTGAAAAGCATGTTACAATCTGAAACGAGTCTGTAATGTAACAAAATAATAATATGTTGAGAGGTATAGAGGAAGAGAGAGTGCACTTGTGTCTATGCATGCGCTTGTGCACTATAATATATCTCGAGTAGATGGCTGATCTTGTGAAAGATTTGCCGCTGTGGTCGTATCGGCCAGGAGAACATTATTATTATTTAATATTATAGAAGTATTTTAAATTACCTTAGCAGAACCCAACAAAATAGAAAACAAAAGTTTTTTCATAAAGTCTGAGGATAATAATAACGACTTTTTGGTAGGTAGGTATCTCATGATATAGGTATGTATTTTTTTAAATGTAGGTATAAAAACCATTTTAATGATAATTAAAGATAAATTCAGTTTACCTGTTAGACCTGTTAGCTTTTCGTCTGTTCTGTCCGTGCGCGGAGTCCAGGCCGGAACTCATAGATATCGCGCGCGAGTTCAGAAGAGAGTCCTGAATGTAGGCTTCATTTAAACCTGTAAATAAAGAAATACATCTTTGATTGTTTTACCAGCCGTCTTGTCTATTACCCTTGTAGTTACTCTTTTTGAAAATTGATTGTTTCGAAATACCGTTACAAATCATGTACCAAAACAATTTTATAAAGTACTCTAACAAATCGTAGAGTTCAGTATTAATTAATTAATACTATACCAAGACGACGAACTATACGACGTGTCTTTTAATATTGACCTAAAAATAAACATATCCAAAACTAAAATCATGTGTAATAGTAGCAGCAGCATTATACCACATCCTGGTACGTGACCAGAAAATAGAGGAGTGGAGGAGTAGATATGTATATCACGGTCAGATCTTGAGTCTTGAAAAGAGAGGTCAGGGGAAAGAAATTAAGCGCCGTATGCAATTAGGATCGGCGGCTTTTGGTAAACAGACTGAAGTAGTCAAAGGGGTATACCTATGAACCTCAAATACCGTACCTTTGAACAGTGTGTCCTTCCTGTTATGATATATGGGGCCGAAACCTGGACGCTTACCAAACCAGTGATCACCAGACTGCAAGTCACGCAGAGAGCCATGGAACGGACTATGTAAGGGATCTCTCTTCGTGATAGAATTCCAGACACAGAAATCGGAAGAAAGACTAAATTGACTGACAGCCAAAATCGTGGCTAAGAGGAAATAGGCTGGTCACATATGCCGTAGACAGGACGACAGATGGGCAAAAAAGGTGAAGCTCACGGACATTTATTATACATATCTTTGGTAAACATTGTGAGTGTCAATCAGTTTGTTATACCTACATTATTTGCAAAATTATTTCATATGGAAACAAAAATACAACTTCAGTTATTAAAGGGTAATTTGATACGTTTATTAGGACTGATAGGAGCTGTCGTTAAGTATGAATCTATGGTGTCTATTAATAATGATGGAACAGAGTTAATTTTACAAAGGAAGGCCGCTAGTTTTTCTAGTATGCTATAGTCTGAAATATGTAACCTTAAACTAATTTTGCGTTATGTCCATAGCCATCTGTAGGCTTCGATAACCAGGTAATTCATAACTTAATTATCTACCTCCTACCTTTTATCATACAGCCTTATCGCCCCTTGTTAGAATATCTTTCAATAAACAATAATAGGATATTATGATACAAGTGAGCTAAGTTGCTCATTATAGACGAGGCTGTGGGTTGCAGCCCGAGCCGCAGGCGAGGGCGTAGGTAATTCATTTGAGTGTGTAAAGCTCACGAGGTTCTTAAGACGTTTTTCAAAACATTTGCGAAGATTAAAAATAACTCACCACACAGCGACAAATACGATAAAAACAAAATATGAAAATTATGTATGGGAAATGGCGCGCACGTTATTTTTTCACGCGCCCAATTGAATGTGAGTGAACATACCTACCCTACTTCAAAATTGTATCTTTAAGTAATAAAACGCAAATATTTTAATATTCATATACAAATTATGGTGAATTATGAATAATTAGATAAAAATAAACGTTTTTTTTTCACTTAATTAAGGACGTATACCAACATTTATTTATTTGAAAAATGTAAGTAAGTACATATATCGATTTTCAGCGGCACAAAACCATTTGTTGTTACTAAAAAAAAAAACTGTATTACCCGGTTAAATTAATAATGCTCTGTTTACTCCCATTATAACTTGAAGTAAGGTTCTAATTTAATTTTTTAGGGATGATTCTATTACGCACTAGTGCGTAATGTCAATAATACGCACGCTTTTTTTATAGCTCGGTTTATGGCCATAAAAGCGATGTAGTAAGGCTCACTTTACGAGCAAGTGTGTTGAAAAGCATATTACAATCTAAAACAAGTCTGTAATGTATTTTGTTTCTTTATATTAAGTCTAGAACGTAATCACCATAAATGCGATGTTTTTATTTGACTGTCAAAGTCAGTAACAGAACGAAGCTTCGTCATCACGCGCATTGTTCGTCGTCTTCTCGCCGTGTCTTGATGCAGACCGACTACTTTCAATAGGCACATCACCAAGTTTGCATCGAAATCGCAATTATAAGTTTGCCAATAGTTTAATAGAACAATGGATATGTTAGGAAGCGATATATTTTATTAAATTTTTTGAAACCGTGACAACTAAGTAGTTCTAGATAAAAATAATGTTCGATAAGGGAACGCGAAAGTCTAATCTAAAATATATCATTTTGCAAGTTTCGGAGTCGACGTCCATCGGCGGTGGCGACTCCGAGGAGGATAGCGGCAGGGTTACGATCCCCGTCTCAGTACAGTACAGACAGGTCTATGACAGGTTTCCGGGAGGCTATTATGCGCCCCCTGACGGCTGGCTCAAGGTCAAAGCACCTGGTGCAGATGCACCAGAGAACCCGCTGTGTCGTTGTGTCTCATGTGCCGATTCAGCAGCTGCGGGTATTTTAATGGGTAAGAATCCCACATACCTCGGTTGACCCACCACAAGATTTCGAGGACCATTCGAAGTTTTTCACGGTGTTAACAAATAAATGGTGTTGCAACATATATAAGACCACCAGCCGCATATCACAGAATACATATCGCATATGTATAAGCCATTGACATGATGTCATAGCTGTTTTTGAAATTACGCAACTAACAATTTTAGTTTGAGCGAATTCATTGTATGAAAACGTGCGACCATAACTTCTTCAAACAAGTATCTATATATCTATAAAAATCAATGCCACTTTTCGTTGTAATTTCATAACTCAAGAACGGGCTCACCTATCTAAACCAAATGTTTAGGCTTTGCTCGGACTATTTAGTAGATGGTTTATGTGAAGTTTGCACAAAATCGCTCTACCGATTTTGTTCTTCATTTATCACATTTTTTGTTACAAATGAATTCAATAAGTGGCGATGTAATATGTAGATATATAATGTGTGCGTGTACTTTTCCCAGTTATTTAGCAAGCCGTAGGTGTTTCATATCGTTTACAGGCTTTATTTGAATTAAATTGTCAAACGCATTTACACAAACGGTAAGTTTTGAACTGTTGAAGTGAATTACATGGATGCATGTGTGATTATTTATTTGAAAAAAAAAAGATTGTGTACCACTATTAATGTAGCAATTTGTTTTTGATTTGATTTATTCTTTTTTAATTGAAGGAAAAATGCCACGAGCAAGACGAGCAAATATAGATCGCAGAACGCGTTATGCAAATGAACATGATTGACGGACGAGGATATATATAACGAGAGGAGGGTGCAAGAGAGGACATATAGGGAGAGGGGTTTTGAGGAGCCGGTAATGGGGTAAGGGATAGGGGGAGTTAGGTAGAGCAAGAGGAAGTGAGAGGGAGTGAATTGGGAGAAGATAGAGGGGGCAGAGGGTTCAGAGAAGGGACAACGGAGGGAGTAGAGAAGAGAGGGAGTGTGACGGGGTTCGAAGCGGGAGGGGGAAAGAGAGAGAGGAGCGAAAGAGCATAAAATTTGATTTTTCTTATATGACAGAGAGAGAGAGAGAGAGATGGAGAGAGATAAATCAAGGGAGGAGGGAGAATAGGGGATCTAAATGTAATAAAAGCGCGGGCGGAGCTGCGCGGGTCCGCTAGTAAATTATAATTATAAAAGCATATAAAACCCGCCTGCGAACAAATAAAATGGGCTTAAATCACATTATACATAGATATAACATATGTATATACACACATCAAAAGTGTCTAGGGATCAAGCATTTTTGGGCAAAAAAATGGGCAGAAGAACAATGGCGTTTCGTGTGCTTTTCTGATGAGTCTCGTTTTGGTATGAGACCGGATACAAGACGTATACGACACTGGAGAACCCCTGGACGCCAACAGCGATTAAAATCCTGCCAGGAAGTCCATCCTTATAGTGGTGGAACCATCATGGTATGGGCGGGTATTTGGATCGGCGGAAGAACTGAGTTGATTTGGATCAGAGGCAACCTCAACGCTCAAATTTATGCTGAGACGATTGTATCAGACGTCATCGTTCCTCTACAAGTGCAAATCGGTCCCTTATTTCAGTTAATGCATGATAATGCACGACCGCACACCGCAAGAGTTGTAAGACAGACTCTCGCCGCAGCTAACATCAATGTCCTGCCCTGGCCTGCTCAGTCGCCAGACTTGAACCCGATTGAGCATGCATGGGATATGCTACAGAGAAGAGCTCTGCCGAATATGGAGGGTATCCAGTCGCAAGAAGACCTTTTTTTGTTGTTGCAACGAACATGGGCGGCCATTCCACAGCGTGATTTGGATGAACTCATTTTGAGTATGCCAAACCGATGTTCTTGTGTTGTTAGTGTTCGCGGTAGAAACACGGATTACTAATTGTTTAAGTTACCCAATAAAATTTTAAAGAAAACTGTTATTTCAGTCTTTTTTTCGAACTTTTGTGTTAGTGGTTCAAATGTCAAATATCCCTTTATTAGGAAAATGGCAAATTTCTTTATTAATGCAAAGGTGACTTGGTTTATCGTTACTGTGACAAACGAAAACACTTTATTTGAATCCTTAAAGAAAATTTTAATTAATATCAATCAGGAGAAAAGTTATTGCAAAAATATATGTTGATCCCTAGACACTTTTGATGTGTGTATTACCTTAGAGGAGATACCACTGGAGAGAGCATGATGCGCTAACCCCCTCTGCCAAATTTTTGGTCATATGGTCAGGTCATTCTTTATTTGTGTGCGTGTATTTTTTAATGTGTTGCGAGTTTATTATAGTGTGGGTATGCGTGAAAATGTATCTGTGTGTGTTTACTTCGCCTCCCGCACCCCGCAAAAGTGCCACGAAAAATTTGTTCGGGGAATCGACGCGATACTAACTCCTTTGGTACTTTCTCTGAGTTTGATACCAGTAATGATGTTTTTGCAAGTAAAAAAAAAATACAAAATGATATGTTTTTTAGAAAAAAATTATAGCCTATGTCACTCCCACAACTAAGACGAATCCAACGATAACTCGCAGTCCATCAAACCGTTTAGGATGTAGGCCGTGCCAATGAAATAGGCATACATAAATACATACTAACATACATACATACTCTCGAAAAACATAACCCTCTTTATGGCATTCGGGCAATAAAAAAACCGCAATCCGTCAATTCGTTTTGTGTTAAAATACCTTCGTTTTTTGCGTCCGGGGCATAAAAACAATTGGTGTGAAGTCGCGGTACTTTATTTTAAAATCGATTTTCGCGTTAAAGTAAACATCTATTACTTATAATAAAACTGTAAAAGTTCCAATTCTGTACATTGAAGATATTTTGAAAATTATGTTTGGAGGGCATTCTATAACCGATACTAAAGCCAAAAATGTTTTTTTTTTGTCTGTCTATCTGTCTGTCTGTATCTCGGCTGAGCATCACGCCGAAACTACTGGATGGATTGAAACGAAACTTGGCATGATTTGAGTTAATACACCGAGGTAGGACATAGGATACTTTTTATCCCGACATTCGGCACGGTTCGCTTGGGAGAGGGGACTAAAGTCAAAATGTGTACTTGGTTATACGCTTGCTCCGATTTTAACAATTTTTCATTTTAATTATAATAAATATTTGCAAGGGAACACTCATAGACAGTTGTTAACAATGTTTGGTAATCGATCAGGTTGAACAACGTTAGGTAAGGTCATTAAATAGATGGGTGACTGTTTAACCCCATTTGAACTAAACGTTTCCGTGCTTCGGAGGTCAAGTACAAAGTGGGTCCAAGTTTTTAACCGACTTTAAAAAAGGAGGTTTTGTATTCTATGCGAATGTATATTATTGAAAGTTTAGTTAACGTAAACACAGCGCGGGCGGAGCTGCGTGGGTCAGCTAGTTATTAAATATAATGCCAAGGAGAATGTATATTATATACCATCAACGTTAAGGTTTTAATAAAATCACGTAATTTAAAACAAATAGTTGCCAGTCTGGTGCTGAGTCTGTTGACGACAAAGGCATGTTTTCTACTTCGTTTCCCACTCGCTTGTGAATAGATCGTTCGGGAGCCGGCTTAGGGCATCCTTCATTTATTTATAGCCCTTAAAGAGCTCATAGTCCACGTGCTAGTAAATTATCTATACAGGCTTCAGTTTTACTAGAAGGGTTTATTAACTACTCTCCCAATCGTAATGAATTAAAATTAATCAAAAGTGCATCATAGTTTAGAAAAATGAAGATTAATTCTAGTAATCACAAATTTTTGCTTTGTCATTCTATCGACACAAATTGTACCTAATAGCTGCATTGGAATCATTCATATTTTAACCGACTTCAAAAAAGGAGGAGGTTCTCAATTCGTCTGTATATTTTTTTTTTATGTATGTTCGCATAACTCTGGCAATTATGAACCGATTTGAAAAATCTTTCTTCCATCCATTCTTCAATCCATTGATTGGGTCCCATAAAAAAATTATTGCTTAGTAATAAGTAGTTCCTGAAAAACAAGAATGGTGACTGCGCAGGAAAGCTGCAGGAAAGCCTATATAGATGACTTTATGCTTACGCTTTTTAAGGACAAAAATGGTCATAAATATGGCAAATATTAACCAATTTCAATGATTCTTTTTTTATTCGAAAGAAGAAACCACTGTTTTGAATCTGTATGAATTTTATCACAACCGGATAAGAACTTCCTGGAGGACCATGAACGATGTGGAGGAATTTCTCTGGTGAAAACCATAAAACTGATGTTCTCCATTACATTGCTCTGACAATTATGAACCGATTTCGATGATTCTTTTTTTATTCGAGAGAGTAAACTACTATGATCATTCCATGCAAATTTCATTACGACCGGATATTTTTTTCTGAAGAAACATGAATTATTTAAAACTATGTAGACGATAATGTGATCATAACCTACCTAGATCATTTTACGATCTTCGATGGTTCAATCTTTATATATGAAAATATCACTAAAAAGCTTAAAATAAAATCTTTTAAAAAAAAAATTGAACCGACTTCAATATCACTGAAAAGTATAAAATAATTTAAATATTATTGAAGTTGGTGCCAAATATACACAGCCGGTAAGCTAACATCAACTTCAATAATATTTAAATTATTTTATACTTTTCAGTGATATTGAAGTCGGTTAAATTTTTTTTTTAAAGATTTGATTTATCACTATTTGGGCGGTTCGATAATTAATACTAAATGACGTCCTATTACTAACCTAACTCATGAACCTAATTGCATTGTTCTCCATAACAAGCACAGTATACGTATGTCTTACAAACACAACGGTTAATATGAGTTGATTTTGTCTTCACGCCGCGCCACAGTATCAGATAAAGTAAAACAGTACATAATTATGTTATTTTATTAAATTACTAAAGCTGTGCCTAATGTGAAATAACGCGTACATCAGTCATTTAAGCCCTACTGCGAACCGAAGCGAAAGGGAAGCGTGGTGAGCCGTGGCATGTGTCGGTTCGCTTTAGCTTTTCTATATGACTGGATTCAAACGATATCATACATTACAAAATCAAAACGCTCCGCCACGCTATCAGTTCGCTTTGACAACGGCTGAACGATGTACCTGGGAGAACGCGCGCCGTCGTACCGCGTCTCTGGATCTTTGATTATATATATGTATAATCAAAGCTCTGGATTGTAAGTATATTTTTTAAGGAACTTAAGGGTCTTTCACCTGACGGCCAGCAACACGCCTGCCAATGGAAGACCTAACCTTACTAGGGTGGACAACATTTTTGGCTTTGATAATTAATTAAGTAGGTATATTTTTTACGGGGTATTTTGTAACACATTGTATAAACAGTTAACTAAGTAATGATTATCAGGTCTCTTGAGCTCAGTTATTTCTCCAGCTACAATACCTTCAGCACAGCATGTTAATACAGTGGTGCTTTGGCTGTCGGTACCTAATACCAACAACAAACCTACATTATTTAGATTTCAGTTGTCTTCCCGTACCGCAACCGCGCCTCTGCCGCTTTGCTGTGTTATTATTTTACATAACGTCTGACTGTCTACTAAAGCAATTTATGTGATTGTTTGTGGTGAAAACCAGAATATAATGTATACGGTAGCGCGGCAGACAACACGAGACGGCGACAACTCCGGCTTCTACAGATTTAACAAAGTCACCATTGTCGGTTATCTTTGTAACTTTATGTGGTCGCTATACAGTTTATAAGTAAATTATATATCAGAATATTCTAAATTCTGCCTTAGGTGCAGGAAAACAAATTGCATTTTAACCTGTAAAAGAAAGTTTATTCAGCTGTTTTTACTCACTATGTATACTGTTGGAGTTGTAGCCTTCGAGCGGTTGGCTGGCCACAAGAGCTGGCTGGCTGCCGGCGAAGCTCGCTACATCAGGGCTGGTGGGGGCCTGGTCACTCTGGGAGAGGCTGGATGTACTGCGGCCTGGTGTCACTGAAGACTGCAGGCTCGTAACACTGCCTTGAAGTTCCTCCTTTAAATGAAACAAAGTGGGGCCTCATAAACACGCTATTTTAGGTATGTAGGTATGGGCAAATTAAATATGATAACTGATACAGATTTTGCAATCCCGATTTGACTTACTTCTAGAAGTTCTATTCCCTTAAAATTATGCAAGAAGCTAGATTATCGGATCAATGATTATACATACTATCGATGAGAATAAACCATAATTTCAAGAAACAAGAATCATATAATCTATACTTATAATAAAACTGTAACAGGTCCAATTCTGTACATTGAAGATATTTTGAAAATTATATTTGGAGGGCATTCTATAACCGATACTGAGGCCGAAAATGTAATTTTTTTAATTTTTGTCTGTCTGTCAGTCTGTATCACGGCTGCGCATCACGCTGAAACTACTGAATGGATTCAAATGAAACTTGGCATGATTTGAGATCTTACTACGAGGTAGGACATAATATGATACTTTTTATTCCGTAATCTAGCACGGTTCTTTTGGGAGAGGGGATTAAAGTCAAAATGGGTACTTGGATAAACGCTTGGTCAGATTTTATCAATTTTTCTTTATAATATAATAAATATTAGTAAGGGAACACTCATAGAGGGTTGTTATCAAGGTTTTGTAATCGATCGGGTTAAGCAACGTTAGGTAAGGTCATTAAATAGATGGGTGACCGTTTAACGCCATTTCAACTAAACGGGTCCGTGCTTCCGAGAGCAAGTAAAAAGTGGGTCCCAGTTTTTAACCGACTATAAAAAAGGAGGATGCGAATGTCTGTTATTAAAAGTATAGTTAACGTAAAAATTGCGCAGGCGGAGCTGCGTAGGTCAGCTAGTGTTAAATATAACAATACCAAAAAAAAAATGTACGCTTTTAAACTAATAAGTTTAAAAGCGTTAATAAGGTTAAAGCAGTACGTACACAGTTGGTGTTATGCTGAATTCTATTAAATTTGCTATTTTATGTACATAATAATAAAACAAAATGTATCTACGTATCTATCTATACATAATTAAAAGAAAGTCTGTCTGTCTGTATATCCGCTAACTTCTCCTAAACCACGCGATGGATCTTTAAGTAGATGGACTCACCATCGGTTAGATAAATATTAAGATATAGGTAAGCAAACAATAGGCATGATGACTAATTTTGAAAAAATGCTCTATAATGTACTTACGGGTCTACTATTGCCGAAAATAATAATATTTTTGTATTAAATTTTCAATTAACAGCAATATTTTCAATTTTTAAAATAGAGTTTGAATTTCATTCCAAAACGATGGCCGGTGCATGGCGCCATTTTGTGACGTCACTAAGGTGTAAATAAACATCTGTCTCGGTATAAAAGTGAATCATTATATGAAAGAAAAAGTTGAGATGACAGTTTGACAGTTGTTTATTTACACAGGATTGACGTCATTCACTCTGATCAGCGTTTATTACAAAATGGCGATTAGCTGTATTTGAGTAATTTATTTGCTTAAATATCACGAAAATCTCTCTCTTATTATGAAAATGAGAAGCATTTTTGGAATCAGTGCAATCTGTTCTAATATTTAAAACCACAGATTTATTGATATTGTGTTGCAGTCATCATGCCTATTGCCGTGGTATAATAATAGATACTTTGAATTGACATAAAACCTTCATGGTGTGAGATTTTCGAGTGCAACTTTTTTGACATGATACCTATGAGGTTCTTCTTATAAAAAATGGTTAAAATTCTATTTTCGACTTTCAACTGTTTTTTTAGACGCAAAAGATGGATACTTTGAAGATCCGTCAGGTACCGACGCGGTACTGACGCCGTAGAAACGATTCTCAAAGGTCAACGTTGCGTTTGGAGAGGACTGCTGATGAACGCACCATGCCGTTTTTTATTTAAACGCTTAGGTCATTACCTAAGCGTAGTTTCCATTGAAACTTCGACTTGAAGAACTAAGCACGTGGAAGACCAACTATGAATTGAAAAAGATGGTGGAAGCCGATCCGAGTCAAACTACCCAGGAATTAGCAGCATGGCTTAACGTAACCTTACTTACAATATTGACTCATTTGCGTTAAATCAATAAGATAAAAAAATGAAAATTGCTGCCTCAGGAATGATTTGACTGAGATGCAGAAAGAAATGCGTGTTGAAACTTGTGTTGCCTTGTTGAATCAGTACAGAAATGAAAGAATATTGGATCGAATTGTGACCTGTGCCGAAAAGTGGATTCGTAAGCGAAAAATGCAATGGCTGACCCCAGGGTAATGTCGCAACCGTGCCCTAAAGCAAAGCTTACGAATAAAAAGGTAATGGTAACTGTTTGGTGGTCTCTTCATGGTATTATTCACGCAGATGTTTACTATACCGAACTTCGAACAATGATGACGAAACTGGCAGTGAAACAGTCCCGACTCCTGAATCGATCTTCAACATTATTGCTCCATGATAACGCGAGACCTCACACTGCGCGAGAAAACGTTGTAACCTTACGTCATCCTCCATACTCGTCAGACCTTGCTCCAACGGGCTACCATTTTTTTTCGTGATTTGGACAATTTTGTACATGATAAAATAAATTCTTCCCCGGACGCCTCCAGGGAAGAAAATTTTTTGTACCGCCGTACAAAATGCTTTAACACAGTTTGTCGAATCTAGATCCCCTGAGTTCTATCGTAAAGGCATAAATGAACGTACGTTTAGATGGCAGTAATGTATAAATAACGAGGGCAAATATTTTGAAAATATGTTTAATCTTAGAATAACGAGTTTAAATTTTTCAGTACAAATCGGCAATTTCATACTTTAACCCCCTAATATATAAAAACCTAATTAAGAATTATGTAAGCAGAAAAAAAAGTAATAAGCAAGCGAGTCACGTAAAAGTAAATTTACATGGCTTCCGTAGGCCATAGCTAAGAGATACTTAATAATTATGTACTAGAGAATTTCGTTACATATAATAAGGAGTAAAAATGCGAATCCTTCCGGATGGGCTATCCGATTCCTACTGGAAAGGAGTCCTGTTATTTTGTTACGTAAACCTTAATCCGCCCAAATTGTGCATCGACACACAATATTGTGATGTTTCCAATAAAATTATAATTACAATTAACAAATCACAAGGTCAGACATTCAACGTTGTATTGAGAGCTTTGCCTTTAGCCTTTTCTTTGGACGTAGCCTTTTCGCGCGTCACTTTCAAATGAAATTCGTATTTTATAACGAAGTCGGTTGCCAACATTATTCATGAAGGATTTTTTTAATCAAAGGCAGAAACTAAAAATTTATCGTTTTTTTTTTCTAAATTACACCCATACTAAGTAGAGGCGGGTTGCTACTTTGCTATAAGCAGAGATCGTCTTCTACCTCTATCAAAGCCTATTAATATGCGACTCGTTTTGCGATAAAATAATTATTTTCTAAAGTAAAGGGCAGATGTATTGCGCTAAAAATCGTCACTTAAAAAAATAAAACATCAGTTATCGCTGTCTACCTTCTTTGCTGTAGGAACACGACTCGATGGTGGCGTTATAACAAACTATTCACTTATAGGAATTACAAAATTTTATATCTATGGGAATTACAATAAAATATTTGTTTATATCGAGTGAAAGTTTATCGATATGGATATCGTGATAGCTTTGCGAACGATCCTATCTCACACTTGTGAGACCTGGTCAGACCTTCAGACCTTTTGAATGTTGCTATACTTATAGATAAATTAACAGCCAAATTAAAAAATGGACAAGTTCATTATTTATGTAGAGCTGGTACCGAATGAACTACTATTGACTACTATATGATTTCGCTAAAGTCAACTAATTAATAGCAAATAAATAGAGTGTGAAGTGTGTTAAATAAGTGAAGCATATACAAATACGAGCGTTATGAGCTTTTCAATTTATAAATGTCTAGCTATGACACGTGCAGCAGCTTCTGGAAATAGTAAATTCATAGTCCAAGGGCAAAATCTACGGGCAAAATCAGTCAAACGTAACAGAGGAAGTTATCGCATAGCCGATACCGTGAATATAATTGGCTGAGTTCAATAGTTGTCATTATAAGTACCAGGGTCAAGTTCGAAACGTGCGCTCGTTATTTCTTCGTTAAGTCACTGATATTTACGGTGAAGCGCACCTATGACGTCTCCAAGGTGGCAACCTTATGTCAAAATAGTATCGGGAATTGAGGGAATGGCATGGAAGTAATAAGTTGTACGTAGTACATAATAGGTACTTCCATGGGGAATGGATGATTATATTATGGCTCCAAATTCAATTTTTTTTGTTTCTTTTTTGTTGTGAGATTGGCACAACTGTTTACCATTTTGGCGCGGGGCTTGAGTTGCATCAGTTAGTTAGAGTTAGATTAAATACAGTGCTGTTTTTAGTTAGGTATATCATATCTAGTGTGTATTGCGAATATCATAATGGACAAACACATTGAACAATGAGTTTGTCTTAAATTTTGCATCGCCAATAGAATTTCAGAAGGCTTACGGTGAATCGACTTTATCAAAAACACGTGCTTATGAGTGGTACAAAGCATTCAAAAGCGGTCGAGATGTGATAGAAGATTTGCCTCGTGCTGATAGGCCATCAACATCTGCAAATGAAGTTCACATTGCTTAAGTGAAGGAAGTAATGACTGAAAATCCTCATTAAAGTTTGAGAGAGATAGCCGCCGAACTTTCTGTGTCTCACGAGTCGATCCGTACCATTTTAAATAATCACTTGGGTATGAAACATGTTGCCGCTCAGCTAGTCCCAAAAGACCTGTTTTTTTCCTAATACTGAACGTCGCTGAGGACATGCTAGAACGAGTCAATTCCGACCCAACATTCATGAAACGCATTGTTACTGGAGACGAGACGTGGGTTTACGCTCATAGCCAGTTGTAACCAATGTTCGGTAAACGATCAGTTGGGTAAGCAACGTCAGGCAAGGTCAGTCCTTAGATGGGTGACCGTTTAGTGGCATTTGAACTGAGCGTATCCATGCTTCGGAGGGCACGTTAAAAGTTGGTCCCGGCCATTGTCGTTAAGCTAAGTCAGAAGCCTAAGGGCAGCTTGAAAAATCCGACTAACCATACGACAACAAAAAAATGCAAACTAGTCAACAAGCTTCGAAGTGGCGCCTTCCAACTGACCGAAACCGAAAAAACCACGCCAAAGTTGATTAAAAAAAGGCATGTTGAATGTCTTTAACTATTGCGGTGCTGTGCACTCGGAATTTTTGCCGGAAGGTCAAAAGGTAAATGAAGCATATTATTTGAGCTTCATGCGGCGTTTAACACAGCAAATTCGACGAAAAAGTCCAGATTGTGAAAATAAAATTCTTGGATTTTGCACCACGATAATGCGCTTTCGCACAAGGTCATCATTGTGAACGAATTTTTGACCAAAAACTTAACAAATACCATCGAGCAACCACCTTATTTGACCAGATATAGCTCAAGCCAACTTCTTTCTTTTCTTAAACTCAAATTACCTACCACTTCGTGGCACCCGTTTTTATTCGGTAGAAGACATATAGGAGAATTCACGGCCAGAACTGAACACAATTCTGGAGAATGCATTTAAGAAATATTCAGATAATTGGATTAGGTATTCGTTGGCGAGTGTATCGTTTCTGAATGAGCATACTTTGAAGGTGATAAAATAAATTTGCATGAATGACTAACATAATATTTTGACTCACAGGTTTACTGCCAAACCAAGAAAGATTAAAACAGTTTATGTATTATTGATCTTTTCCCGGTACTTTCTTGACAGAGTTGTATTACCTATAAATATTTTCTGACCTGTCAATGCCTAGCCCAGTGGAGATCTTTGTTGACGTTTCATCAAAACTTGCCTAGATAAATATAGCATTATTATGCACATGATAACATAATAAACATATTTGTTTTTTCCTACAGTTCATAGTCGTTTATCACAAAAACCCAATTGTTGTTGAAATTAATTCAGTCGGACAAAAAGAGGCATGTTTAATAAAACCCACAGGACTCACGAAAGGACACACGAAAAGTCGAAAAGTCTTTGCTTGTGGCGGCTTCGTGTGGCGGGTCACCCCCTTCCCTCCAATATGGTTGAGGGGAGTGATGGCTGCTGCTCGAGTCAACTCGTGCGCGGGTGCTGCTTGGGGGGACTGGTCCGACTACTATCCCTTTGGCATTTTAGTTTGTTGTATTTTCGTCGTATTTTTTATTTTATTTGATATTTTGAACGGCAGGACACACTGTCGCTGGTGCTAATCTAATTGTAAAAAGACAAACTTTGTTTTAAAAAAAAATGTGAAAAAATGACAAGCCCGCTGAGTTTCTTGCCGGATCTTCTCAGTTGAGGCCGCGTTGTGATCCGGTGGTAGCTTTTAAAAAAAATGACCGTTCAAAAGTGCTAGCGTTAAGCCTATTTGAAATAAAAATTTTTGAATTTTGAATTTGAATTGAATTTTTGACTCAAATGTAGCGCTGAAACGGGAAAAGTAAACAGACCAAAGAATTCATTGTACTTATTCGTAACATGTGTCCTTCAAAATAAATGATATGTTTGGTATATATAATAACAACAGAGCTAATGAGTTGATATTTGTTTTATTTTTGAGCGTTATGTACTATCTAGGGAGGGATCGTTTTCAGTTATCGTTAATTCTTATTAAGTCTCTTTTTAACCGACTTCAAAAAAGGAGGAGGTTCTCAATTCGTCTGTATATATATATATTTTTTTTTTCTATGTATGTTCGCGCATAACTCTGGCATTTATGAACCGATTTGAAAAAATCTTTCTTCCATCCATTCTTTAATCCGTTAATTGGGTCCCATAAAAAAATTATTGCTTAGTAATAAGTAGTTCCTGAAAAAACAAGAATGGTGACTGCGCACTGAGACTTGCAAGAAAGCCTATATAGATGACGTTTTAGTCGCTCGGACTCGCTCGGTCTGACAAAAATAGTCATAACTCTGGCAAATATTTACCAATTTCAATGATTCTTTTTTTATTCGAAAGAAGAAACCACTGTATTGAATCTGTATGAATTTTATTACAACCGGATAAGAACTTCCTGGCGGACCATGAACGATGTGGAGGAATTTATCTGGTAAAAACCATAAAACTGATGTTCTCCATTACATTGCTCTGACAATTATGAACCGATTTCGATGATTCTTTTTTTATTCGAGAGAGTAAACTACTATGATGTTTTCATGCAAATTTCATTACGACCGGATATTTTTTTCTGAAGAAACATGAATTATGTAAAACTATGTAGACGATAATGTGATCATAACCTACCTAGATAATTTTACGGTTTTCGATGGTTCAATCTTTATATATGAAAATATCACTAAAAAGTTTAAAATAAAATCTTTTTAAAAAAAAATTGAACCGACTTCAATATCACTGAAAAGTATAAAATAATTTAAATATTGTTGAAGTTGGTGTTAGCGTACCTGCTGTGTATATTTGGCACCAACTTCAATAATATTTAAATTATTTTATACTTTTCAGTGATATTGAAGTCGGTTCAATTTTTTTTTAAAAAGATTTTCTAACTCTAATTACTTCGATTCTCGGAGCCGCTTATGTTTATTTTAATTTTTGAATACGAGATACTTAATCAATATCTCTACTCACTATTATAAAGAATTTATTGGCTGCGTTCTCGAAATAATCCTATTTCAAGAACTGGATTAATTATCATTAACTGTAATTGACCTATGTAAGTGTGGCAGTAAGGTTTGATGTATTGATAATTGAATAACGTTTATAGTTATCAGTAAGAAGGGACAAGATAGGACAGACAGTCTTACTAATTACTACTTCGGCAAAAGACCGATCCTAGTACCACCGCAGTGTCAGCTTTTCTGCAACATAGCAGCAGTGTATACCCTGTTTTTCTATAAAAGATCAGATTAGGAACATTAAATGAATTAACACAGGAGATGTCATATTCAACCTTACCAAAAACAGGGTATAAAAGTAAACATCTTCTCTTTCGGAAAAAAGGTATGGTGAAGTTATCGCGGCTCAAGGGACTTAATACCGAATGTATGATAAGTACAAGTAGGGGAGAGGTGGCATGAAAGGGACATTTCTGTTGTGGAGGCTCTAGTAAACGACTGAGATGATATTTTAAACAGGTTGTACCTGAAAGAGATGCTAACATTACTTGACTATTGAAATATAATCCAATAAATTATTTTTCTATATTCCTAATTGTATATTTTCGCATTTTAAATAAAATGTGGATTATGTCCCTTGCATAAATGACCTGTATTGAAAGGGACGCAATAATTTATGAAAGGGACAGTATATAATATCAATGAAAAGTCACTTTACAACATTTTTATAGATGATTAAATATAATATATAGTTGACTTTAAAATTCATGTTGTAGTCTTATTTTCGTATCATAAAGACAATAAAAATAATAAATAAGTGTGTTAACAACTTAACAATTTTAACAGAAATCAACAGATTCGTAATCCATATAATAAAAATAAACAATCGCTCGAAAATGATTATTGCTTCTCGTGAGAGAAACAATCAAACAACTTCATCATCATCAGCAGCAGCAGCAGAATGAAGACCACTGCTAAACATTCCATAATCCCTACGATTGGCAGGCGTCTTGATGATCGCAGTATAGGTGGTCCATTATAAAGTTCGTGCTACCCGTCTTCTTGTTTTCTCTTAGTTGCCTCTTACAAATACCCAACGGGAGGAGATGGGATGATACTATTCTTACCTGGACACCCCACGGGCAATCAAAGACACTATACTTTAATTCGCTGGTCATCTTGAAACCAATCTACAGATAATAATTCTTAGTAACGCAGTGCAAGAGCAAGAAAATTAATTTTTAATCAGAACAAGAACTGCTCTACGTCTTCCTTGTGTGGATAACATATGCCAGAGTTTCCAGCAGATGCAGCGGTAGGGTTTCGATTCGAATGTGGTCGATCTGCGACGAAGAGGGTAAAAATCTTCATCACATTATTAATTGTGACGGTTTTGCAAGGATGTGAAGTTGAAGGCATCCAGTCATTCATGCCAGCTCTATAACGAGCTTTAAAGGATCCGAAAACACTCACGTTGAAGGGTAATAAGCGGTGACTACAGTGAGTACAGTTGTGAAAAGAACGTCCCGTTCATAACCGTTTACCGTGTCCCTTTCATAAATATCGTAAATAAATTAAAAACACGGTTGTCGGTAATTTGAATTGTCCCTTTCAATACGTGTCCCTTTTATGCCACCTCTCCCCTACGAGTACGAGTGTGTGGCGACGAGTAGTAGTACAACTGTCTGTAGCAGTCGTGGGTCTAGATGTTTTCAACTCTTGTTTTAGTTCCAAAATGTATATTGAAACAATAAATACAAATCGAAGCCAGCGGCAATCTTGTCTACGTATGTGCGTATGGTTTGAAAACATGCATTAATAGATTTATCAGTGTGTGTTTTATCAGTATACTAACTAGAAAAATATAATATTATCTATAATAGCCCATCTAATTGAAACTTAGAACGATATATGATGTAGAACGTGTTTGAAGGAATTGATTACGATAATATGTACCTGATGTTTGTGCAGTAGTTCCGTCTCGAAGTCTCCATTACACGAACTGTTTTCATTTAGCGACTGAAGAGATACCGACATAGAACCTCTCCTCTTTATATTTGACTGACTTTTACCAATCGATTGTCGTCTGAATATTTCTGTTGTGTTTTTCAGAAAGCTATCCATTTTTTTTCTAAAAAAAGAAGATTTTCTTTCTAATGGAGATTTCCCTATTGAATTCAGATCCAATTCTGACTGCGAGAAGCCCTCGCGTCTTGATAACATAGTTTGGTCTAAGGATAATTTTCTATCACGAGGTTTCACAGGGAGCTGCAAATCGATCTTGATGTCTGGACTTATTGAAAAGTCTTGCTTATTTTCTAGGCTAATTACTAAATCCTCTGATAAATCTTCGGGGCTCTCAGGCAGCTCGTGTTTTATATCTACTGGACTGCTATCTTCATTAGGTTCATTACTCGATTGTTCATTCCATAATTCAAAGTTTTTTTCATCATGATCAGTTTCCTCCTTATTTGTTTCGATATTATTGTTATTTACAATAACATCGGGATTTGTTGCACTTGGCGTTTCTAATGTATTAAAATCCTCGACGTTAGCCATATCCTCAAAAACATCGTCGTTATCATTAAAATCCTTATTCTGCATCACTTTACTTCCACGAGGAGCCTTTATTCTCATGCTGCTATTCATTTTAACCGTCCGCAAGATTTCCTTAATCTTTAGATTTTCTTTTATAGCCTTTACATCAGTTATAAATAATGTTGGTTTATCTTTATCGGCATTCTTGGCAGGTTTTTCCTTTTTAGATTTTTGGCGCAATTTATCCATATTGGCGGCATAGATAGTATCGTTCACTTCAAGTTTAATAACCTCACTTTAAACACTTATTTAACCACAAAATCACTGTTCTAATTTACATCACAATCTAGTTTGGCACGATCTTTATCAGCACACATAACCAGCTCACGACGTTACACCTGTACAAACCGTTTAATCACAGTGGAGGCGGTAACGATAACAATTTGTCGACGAAATTGAAACAGCATCGAGTCAGAAACCAATAAACGGTGCTACAGTGGGCAAGCAGCCGCGCGCCTTTGTATCGAACAAATCGGTCGTATGATATATGTTGCCATTACTACTTTTTTTTATTAACGGCCAATCGGTGTCGCAACGTAATACACCACGTCATTGAAGGCAAACGCGTTTTTGGGCACACACAGTTCGGTTCACATTTGTTTAGGCTACATGGCATCTTTCAACCATAGTATCACTTACGCGATATCTCGGGGACTTGTGATAATCTTTGATAATAATGCATATCTATATAACAATTTGTCGTTATCTTCATTTAATATTGCGTATATCGTTCAAGAATTCACACTAATACCTACAAGGAATAATGTCGATTAAAGTGTAATATTTTAATTTTCCACTAGGTATGCCACTTATCAGCGGCGCCTCTGTAAATATTTGTTATTTAAATATTTTGCTGCTATAGTTCTGATACCTGATAACAAGACAGACTATTGGATGTTCAGATGTATAAACATTTTTTAATCTAAAGAGTTACGTGATACTTTATTGATATAATTAGTCATTATTTATGTTAGATAGAAGTATCGAAGCTAGCGCAATGTGAATAAAGTTAAGTACTCTTCAATCGTATTCACTTGTCAACTGACCCGTAATTAAGAGAGACAACTCGTGCGGCCAGCCGTAGCTTCAGCAAGCAATAGGATATCATTATTTTCGCATTTCTATTCGGTTTAGCTTCTATGGACTTAGTTCAAGCTATCTGGATCCAAGTGGAGATGAGAAGGAAATGTTGTTTTACAAAATGGTAGGTCCCTTTTGCAAGGAACAGTCTAAGTACCATAACCGTAGTGTCAGGTATTCTCCAGGCAAGCAGCAATGTGTAATATTGCTGTTCGCAACATTAGTACCTGGACAAGCAAGTCTTTGCCTGATGGTAAGCGATTCACGTGTATAAAAAGATAGATGCACTACGCTTCCGCTTGTTACCGGAGTCATTTAATTATTAGTCTCTTGCGTCCAGTTATTTTACCAGCTACAGTGCCCTTCGCACCGGAACAAAGTTTTGTTACACATTGCTACTTGGCGACAGAATATCTGACCTGAACGGTTTCTTGGACAAGGGACCTACCACCTAATAAAAATTACCTATTTGTGAAATTCTGTATCATCAATATATTTAGCGTAGATAGATATAATAGTATCCACCAGAATTACGCCCACAGCGGTCATTAATGTAATAATATATCGATGATAGTGGCCAATCTTTGACCAGATTATATTACACTAGTGCCTACACAGTAATCAATGTACTCTATCTTCCTTTGCTTTCACAATACGGCGGGACTGTAGACGGATAAGACCAGGGAGACCCAAGAATCAATGACAATGGGAGTCAGCTTATAAATTGTCCTAACCAGTAACGAACAAGTACACAAAGTTGTTGCTATCGCAAGGGTTTAATCCGCAACTTCAGACTTGCAAATGCAGTTTCCCAATATCTAGATAATTAGTAGTAAATCCCTCGTTAGGAATAGGTAAATTAGGCCACTGGGGAGGTTTTAGTGGGTAAAATTCCTACATAACCCTGCCTCCGCTCCTACAGATATCTTTTGAAGTTTTGATCCCAGACAGCAAAAAAAGGCTTCATCTTATCTTAACAATAATATTTTGGGTCAATCCACTAATACACACGGTTTCCAAACCGCTAATACATACTTTATTAGATAACACCCAGACACTTGATGGGAATCGAACCAATTACGAATTGAATATAATAGCCAGGGTATTTAACTACGACTACCCGGCCCGTCTACATTACAAACAATATTGACACCTTTGTCAGCAGTGGTAACAAAGCCAGTTGCGACAGCTGGGAAAGTAGATATGTATCATTTGTCGCCACTGGGAACAGCTGGATTTTTTTCCCATTTGTCAGTGGTGACAAAGCCAGTGGTGACAAGTGGGTATAGACCCCAAAATTATAGTAGGTACATAGTTTTAAATTAAGTTATATGGAAAGATATTTATAATATAAATATTACTAGCGGCCCGCCCCGACTTCACACGGGTGGCAAAATGTTATGTTTAAATTATAATATCTATAAAGAATAATACCTTACCATACCTACAGTAGATTTTTTAGAATAAGATTTCCCCTAACAATTTTACCATAACTACAACATTTTTAGATTCTTTTAACACCCATAAAAATTTAATTTTGAATAACCCGTTGTAAATAATTTGTTGAAGAGTATTAACCAAGTTTAGTTTCACGTAAATTAGACAAATTGCAAACATTCCTTCTCTATGTTACCTCTTAGGAAAAACAATCCAAAAAATTAATATACAACCTGGCGACGGGTGGCATACACAAACTATAGAACGTCCAAGAAACTTTAGGTTACTCAATAGAAACCTATTTATTTTACCGGCCCTTGTTTTTGTGCCCCTGTTGGACAGGGCCTCCCCTAAAAATGTAGAGGCTTAGGACATAGTCCACCATGCTGGCCAAGTGCGGGTTGGATGACGTTACACGTCATTCGAAAGATAGTTAGGCTTTCTCAGACATGCAGGTTTCCTCACGATGTATTCCTTCACCGAAAGCTGGTAACAATCGCACAATTCGCTAATGATTAATTAAAGAAATCAGAGGTTTGAACCGGGCTTCGAACCTGCACACCTTTTTTCCAAGGCAAGCGCTCGCCCACTGAGCTGATACACGTATCTTATTATTTTTATTATAGAGACTAATTACATAATTTCACGTCAAAAGACAATGTTTTTACTCCCATCCCATATAAACTTTCATCCTCTATTTTACAACCTTAACTGACGAATTCGGAAAAACGCTGATACACGTATGTGATAAAGAGTCTAAATACAAAATTTCAAGTCAAAAAACATTGTTTTTGCACCCATCCCATAGAAATTCTGAACCCCTATTTCACACCCTTAGAGTTCGAATTTCCAAAAATCCTTTCTTATTAATTGGTTAAACCATAAAATAAACCTCCTGTCCAAATTTTGTAGTCCTAGCTTCGGCAGTTTCGTCTCTGCGTTGTTGAGTCACCCACGCGAAACAGGCCCACCTCTTTATAATATAACTTTATTTACACCCTTAACTAACGAATTATGATAAATGCTGACACACGTGTTTGATTATTTTAAGTAAAGAGTCTAAGTAAACCAATTCAAGTCAAAATACAATGTTTTTACACCCACCCCATACAAACATTTAACCCTTATTTTACACACTTAGAGTTCGATTTTCCAAAAATCCTTTCTTATTGGTTCTCTAGGCTATATAAACTATTAAAAAAAAAATTAAAACCGGCTTCAAAGTAAATTATCTAAAAAGCATAAAATAACGAAAATATATTGAAGTCGGTGTCAGCTCGTGCTAGTGTTAGTTAACATGATGTGCTAGCACCGACTTCAATATATTTTCGTTATTTTATGCTTTTTAGATAATTTACTTTGAAGCCGGTTTTAATTTTTTTTTAAATAGTTTATTTAACACTTTTTAGTGACTTTTATTTTAGCAAACAAAAAATAGGTATCTGCACTATGACGCAACTCGAACGTCTACGTTACAGTAACTTACTGAAAACATAAAAAGTTTATATCTCTTAAACTGCATAACCGATTTTGATGAAACTTGTACTCTACCCTAATTTGAAAAATACTCTAACTATTGCAAAAAGAATTTTCGAAATCAGACTTGTAGTTTCTGAGAAATCCGCGGACAAACCTACATACATACATACACTCATAAAATTTGGTAAATTTGTTTAGAAGCCCACATAGACTAACATATATTAATATTACGCATTTTTATTAATATTACATACATACGCGTCGAATAGAGAACCTTCTTTTTGAAGCCGGTTAAAAATGAACCTCCTGTTCAAATTTGGTAGTCTTAGCTTCAGTAGTTTCGGCTCTGCGTTGATGAGTCAGTCACGCGAAAAAGGCGTTCTTTTAGTTCATATTACACCCTTAACTGACGAATTATGAAAAATGCTGATACACGTGTTTTATTATTTTCGTTAAAGAGTCTACAGTGCAAAATTACAAGTTAAAAGACAATGTTTTTACACCCTTCCCATACAAACTTTCAACCCCTATTTCACACCCTTACAGTTCGAATTTCCAAAAATCCTTTCTTATTGTTTGGTTAAGCCATCGATATACTATACCAACTAGATTTGCTGTCACGACCCGAAAAGTGGTCACGAAAATAAGAAAATAAGAGCTACGGAGACGGCTGTCGCTCAATTGTCTGCAATTATTATTAAACCTTATTTTATAGTATGTAAGTCGTCTTTTTATATGAACATATTATTGTTTTGCGTGTACGTGTATAGTTGTGTAGGTATATGTAACCGCGACCACATTTTCGATGTCATTTTGTTCGTGACAGCTAATCTTGTTGGTATAGTATATCGATGGGTTAAGCCATAAAATGAACCTCCTGTCCATATTTTGTAGTCCTAGCTTTGGTGGTTTCGGCTCTGCGGTGTTGAGTCAGTCACGCAAAAAACGCCTACCTCTTTATAATATAAGTATAGATTATTATTTTCGTTTTTATCTAACTTGAAATAACTCTATATTGGGTAGCAAAGTGCCTGGACTAATCCATCACATGCCTATGCCATCACTAAGGCGGTAAAGAAAAATTAACCGTGGTACCACTGAGTACTAATGGTGGGATACCACGGACAATAAACGTTGATTTTTTGGAGCAAGGCTCCAACTATTGTGAATGATGGTAAAAGTAATATTACCAGAGTAAAGTATGTCGACATGTGAGCCATTTGAGTACCTAAACAATTTTGTTGTGTGCATATTAATTTGTGTCACGTAGTAGTTTCACCTAAACTCACTATTTGGATGCCCGAGACCGCGGATGCTCCGCGAAAGGTTTTAGGAATTACTCAATCCTACTTGAACCCATCGGATCAATTTCCCAACAAAATACATTTAGGGAACATAATACCCTTACTATTTTAAAAGTCTATTTTTTTAGTACCGCAGAAACTATTGTTGGCCAAAGAATGACCTAGACTTGCTAAGAGCTTTGCTCTGAAATCTCATTGCTTTTCAAAAGCAAAAGCGTGGCTAGTATAAGTTACATTTTATTAACTTTTAAAAGGAGGAGGTTATCTATTCATTGCGGTTTCTTTCTTGTATAATATACATATAAGCGTAAGTATACCCCATACCTAACCCACTAATAATAAAAATAAAACATGTTGATAAAAATTATTATTTATTTATTATCTTTTGAATTTAGCGCGAATGGTGCAAGGTAATTAGTGAAATTGAAACATTGGTCGATATGATGATCACTTCTTGCCAGCAGGCACGTCCGGAACGTCAAACTCGCTGACTTGGGCGTCCACCAGCTGCTTACTCCTGAGCTTGATCACAGCGTGGCCCGGAACGTTAGGGTCCTCCATTTCGAACTCGATCAAACCTGTTACAAAATAATTTATTTAAGTGACATAAAATAAAATTAGATGGAGATTACAGGTGCGGGGAAAAAGTTAAAAGTTAAAGTGGTAGTGGCCTAGCCATGTCGCAAGAATAAAGCCCCACGGCTGAGCTAAAAGTGACACGTTCTAGATATCTCATAAGTTCTCAAAGACGGGGTAGACCAAGGCGAGGTTATCGGGACAACATTGACGCTTTTTGAGCGCCCGGCGTGACCATGAGTTGCTCAGGATGGAGAAAGTCAGTCAGTAGAGTTAGGGCACAATAGTTATTCCAGCTCAAAATTGGATCAACATGACTAGGTTAGTTTGCAGCCAAACCACCTCACAGAAGAACGCAGCCACATAATGGCACCTTTGAGTGGCATTGTGATCCTGCGATAAGTAAGATGGGCAGTGCTCTATAGCTGTTGCGGGACCATCACTAGTAACTTTACTGTCGACACAGTAGTACATCTGACACGAGGGGCCATTTCCTTGTAACACGGTAAGGCGAGTAGCTGCACGGCTGCTTCACTCACCACTCACCATCAGGTTAAATCATAGTTAAGCTATTACTTGGTCACTTATATTTTGGGTACAAAACATAATTAGATACAAGACATGGATGATTATCTTAGCAGTCTGAAGTCTATGACATAACGCTAGGTAGGTATTTCCTCTATACTGAGGTCGTGGCAGTTTGCGTAGTTCCATATGAATATGCCCGTCACGTAATCGGCGCTTTCGCTTCGCAAAAGCTCTGAACACTAGGGTCACTTCGAAACGTGTGATATAGTATGAATCAGAAATAGCTATATTCATCTTATTTATGAAAAATCGGGGGATTTCTTATGGGTTTATAACATTTTGATAACAATTATTAATATCATTGAATGCCTAGTTATTTGATTTTTGTAATAAGCGTGACAAGCTTTTTTAACAAAAAGTTTTCTTTCGATTAATGACAATATATAAAAGGTTGTTTTGTTAAAGGTTTTAAATTATTGATTTGCTATGTCATCGATCTAAGTAATATAAGACTGATGTATTTAGTAAGAATTTGTAAACACCAATTTTTTCGTAGTAACCTACTTGCGTTATCCATTAACATGTTTCCCATATACATTTTATGTGAAGGAGTAGATAAGAAGTAGATAATAAGTTTATTTTGTGATGTATTGTAATGGTTCTTGTATAGTATCCAGTAAGTTCGCAATGGTTCAATTTACTATCACCTTTAACTATTGTTCCTATTGGAAAAAAAATCCAAGGCATTTGACAAGAATCTAGTTACTTAGATGTAGGCAGTCGTAAATGCCTCGTGGGTTATCTTTCCGCTAGTGAAAGGCCACCTAATGTTTACTTTCTTTGGAGATCAAGGTCATGACAGATCCATCAGACGAGAGGGGCAAGCGCTTCTGGCTTCGTGAGTCCATTTGTGTGTCGATAATAATTGATCGTACATCGACATAATATGAAGGCGCTGTAATGCATGAAAATAGAAAATCAGAATATATAGTTCAGATTCCATTGTATTCTGTTGTTAGTAAATAAAATCTTTTTAAAAAAAATTGAACCGACTTCAATATCACTGAAAAGTATAAAATAATTTAAATATTATTGAAGTTGGTGTTAGCGTACCTGCTGTGTATATTTGGCACCAACTTCAATAATATTTAAATTATTTTATACTTTTCAGTGATATTGAAGTCGGTTCAATTTTTTTTAAAAAGATTTTATTTTAAACTTTTTAGTGATATTTTCATATATAAAGATTGAACCATCGAAAACCGTAAAATTATCTAGGTAGGTTATGATCACATTATCGTCTACATAGTTTTACATAATTCATGTTTCTTCAGAAAATAATATCCGGTCGTAATGAAATTTGCTTGGAAACATCATAGTAGTTTACTCTCTCGAATAAAAAAAGAATCATCGAAATCGGTTCATAATTGTCAGAGCAATGTAATGGAGAACATCAGTTTTATGGTTTTTACCAGATAAATTCCTCCACATCGTTCATGGTCCTCCAGGAAGTTCTTATCCGGTTGTAATAAAATTCATACAGATTCAATACAGTGGTTTCTTCTTTCGAATAAAAAAAGAATCATTGAAATTGGTAAATATTTGCCAGAGTTATGACCATTTTTGTCCGACCGAGCGAGTCCGAGCGACTAAAACGTCATCTATATAGGCTTTTTTGCAACTCTCAGTGCGCAGTCACCATTCTTGTTTTTTTAAGAACTACTTATTACTAAGCAATAATTTTTTTATGGGACCCAATCAATGGATTGAAGAATGGATGGAAGAAAGATTTTTTCAAATCGGTTAATAATTGCCAGAGTTATGCGCGAACATACATAAAAAAAAAAAAAAAAAATATATACAGACGAATTGAGAACCTCCTCCTTTTTTGAAGTCGGTTAAAAATTGAGCACATCAAATGCCAAAACGCACTTCGACTCTCTTCGATCATGAATGCTCTTCACTCCGTCAGCTGACATCGCGAAGAGTTCCCGTAGGTACTTCCCGATTGTGTACATAATCATCCGGGTGTCCGCTATTCCCAGATGTTTCACCCTATTTTTAGTATGAACATTACATTAGTATGAAGCTACACAGTACCTATAGCATTGAAACTCTTTCTGTTTCATAGAATCTGCAAGTATCTAAAACTATGTAGCAAATATAGGCCTGTGTCGAGGTTTAATCCGCCCTAGTAGTATAAAACAATTATGTATTTAATTAAACCGGCATGTAATAAAGCCTCACATGGCTGCGGGGCTCGTGTTGATAGTTTCGCTCAGGGTTACGCTTTATTTGTTAACAGTAGACATTGTATAGAATGCCTCATCTTTCTATTAAATACCGGGTGTTGCGTACTCCTTGTTAATATTAGCTAATTTTTAGAATATGTATTTACGAGTATTAGAAAGTGCTATGTATATTATTACCTTTTTTTTTTTTTTTTAATTTGACTTAGTTATTGCATTGACTCTGTTCACCAACACAGTATAATCTACTAGGAAAATATCGTTTTATAAGCATTGCCATTTTTTTAAAAGGATTTTCATTAAATACATATAACATTTCACTTGTCTCTTCATTTATTCATGTATAGCTTTTGCCGTGCTTCTTTGTGCAAGTCCTTTATATTTTTCATATAAATACATATTTTTCATATAAATAACCACAGCTCGCATACGTATATCTACCTGCCTGTCAATCTACTTAGATAGCCTTTTTTGTCATGGAAGAAACCTTCAGAAGGAAGTCGTCTTCAGGGCGCCGATCGTCGTTTGAATCGTAATGGTTCTCGTTGTCTTGTGCCGGGATTTTTTTTTTATTCTCACTGTGATGAAAACTGTTTCCGGTTTCACGAAGAGCTGCAAGCACTTCTTCTATCATCGCGACGACTGACGTAGTTTCGCCCGCACGGCTTATATTTACATTATATGCGGTTGCGGCTACCCGTAATGTGATTAGTCGAATATTCAAAAGCGGCAATGCGTATAACTGAATAGTGATATTTATGTAATATATTTCAAGTGGGCATGCTGCCCTATATTATTACCTAATACCTATAACATTAGGGTTCAGTTCGTTAAAAAAATGCTACCCCTTTTTTAATTTGAAAGAGCCAAGACATTAAAAAAGTTCAAAATGTCTTCGAACCAATGTTGAACCAAGTTAGCACAGTAGCTAGAACGATTTTAAGTTTGGGAACATCCTAGCGCCCTTTGACTGACTCGTTGGTGTAGTGATAAGACACTTTGATCGCTACCTAAACGGTCGTGAGTTCATGTTTAGTTAAGGCATTTAAAGTAGAAATAGGTACTGCTTGGTCGAACAACGAAGCGGCCCTTCACTACGCTAGATTATTCTATCTTCACGATAAAAGCTTGCCAGACTATTGTAAACAAATTTCAACAGAAAAAAATAATGAATTACGGAGTCTACTAATTACGTTAAAAGAGTATGTAATCAATTTAGAACAATAAACTTAGAACTGAAATTAATAAACGCTTTCAACTCCTATCGAGTGAAAATCAAATTGAATGTTTCTAAATTATAGGTATTGCGAACCAATGGAGAGGAACATACTGCGAGACAATATTTTTATAATAACTATAGTTTGTAGGTTGATTGTCCAATTATTAAATAATGAGGAATTTTATTAATTAGGTATCATCGCTCCGTGAAATATGTAATTATATCTCATTTCTGATTTACGTTCAGGATTTACGTGACAAATAAATCTACCTACTCAATATTATGACACCAACACCCTTGTCTAGTCTTCAAGGAGAGGTAATTATGAGTCAATAATCCTAATAATTGACGGGCCTGTTGGTCTAGTAGTTAGACACCCTGGCTGCTACCCAATAGGTCAAGGGTTCGATTCCCAAGCCAAGTGTCTGGGTGTTATTTATCAATTTAAGTATGAATTTACAAAAAATATATATCACTTATCTGGTTTCCATAGTACAGGCTCTGCCTAGTTTGGGATCAGATGACCGTGTGTGGATTGTCCCACAATATTTATTATTAATATTATTTTTATGCTACAGCTATTAATTTATGTTCTAACTCTTTACAAGCTCTCCCCACGCATGTTTGCCGATTTTGGGTCCTGTCTTCAGAATATAATTAGTTTGGTGTTAAAATGGAACTTTTTAAGTACCTACACACATCAAAAGTGTCTAGGGATCAAGCATTTTTGGGCAAAAAAATGGGCAGAAGAACAATGGCGTTTCGTGTGCTTTTCTGATGAGTCTCGTTTTGGTATGAGACCGGATACAAGACGTATACGACACTGGAGAACCCCTCCAACAGCGATTAAAATCCTGCCAGGAAGTCCATCCTTATAGTGGTGGAACCATCATGGTATGGGCGGGTATTTGGATCGGCGGAAGAACTGAGTTGATTTGGATCAGAGGCAACCTCAACGCTCAAATTTATGCTGAGACGATTGTATCAGACGTCATCGTTCCTCTACAAGTGCAAATCGGTCCCTTATTTCAGTTAATGCATGATAATGCACGACCGCACACCGCAAGAGTTGTAAGACAGACTCTCGCCGCAGCTAACATCAATGTCCTGCCCTGACCTGCTCAGTCGCCAGACTTGAACCCGATTGAGCATGCATGGGATATGCTACAGAGAAGAGCTCTGCCGAATATGGAGGGTATCCAGTCGCAAGAAGACCTTTTTTTGTTGTTGCAACGAACATGGGCGGCCATTCCACAGCGTGATTTGGATGAACTCATTTTGAGTATGCCAAACCGATGTTCTTGTGTTGTTAGTGTTCGCGGTAGAAACACGGATTATTAATTGTTTAAGTTACCCAATAAAATTTTAAAGAAAACTGTTATTTCAGTCTTTTGTTCGAACTTTTGTGTTAGTGGTTCAAATGTCAAAAATCCCTTTATTAGGAAAATGGCAAATTTCGTTATTAATGCAAAGGTGACTTGGTTTATCGTTACTGTGACAAACGAAAACACTTTATTTGATGAATCCTTAAAGAAAATTTTAATTAATATCAATCAGGAGAAAAGTTATTGCAAAAATATATGTTGATCCCTAGACACTTTTGATGTGTGTACTTGTGTTGTAACAAAAATATGTATCTGCTATTTTGCTGTCCAAATGAATATATTGTTTCTTTTAAAGAAGATAAAGCATTCAAAAGGGTCCTGGGAACCGGCTAAATTCTACAGAATTTGCAGAATCTGCGGAATTTAGGTACCTACCCGTTCCGCTGTAGCAATTTTCGAGTATCCAAGGCTGATTTCCGGTAATTTAGTATCGCACCGCCCCTTGTCGTCAGGGAAGGAAGAGTAGTGGCTCGCTTTAATTTACTAATTTTAAACATTAAACTTAAATAATAATAAAAACACGATCAAGGGTTCCATACCGTTTTTGGACCTATTAAAGTTATTTTACAATTCGTCTAACACCTCAGATAGCATAAAAAAACTCAAAAATAAGTTTATTTGTAGAGGTTTTTTTTAAGATTTTCGACCCCTATATTAAAGTAGAAAAACTAAAATAAGATTTTTTATTTGCGATGGGGTTGGGTAAGTAAGATCAGAAACTATTTAAGTTTCAAATCGATAGCGTCAGTGGTTCCTAAAATATATATAGGTGTTACAGACATACATACAGACAGACTTCCAGACATAGGCGTCAAACTTATAACTCCTCTCGTTTTTGGTCGGGGGTTAAAAATTAAATGTCTAACATACATTGAAATGCAAATAAGACCTAAAGAAGGCTAAAATGCTTCCCACGTTTATATAAATGAAAGGTTACCTCCTTCAGCAATCACTTCGTCCTTGTAGTTCTCCCTCATAGCTCGAGCCAGAATGTTGTGGTAGAACGTGTTGGCGTTCTGCCTCACCTCCGGGGTCACCTCCATCTTGGCCACAGCTTGGATTAGTACGTTCAGCTTTTGTTTCGCCGTTAGAATCAACTTGTCAACTGCGCAAAAAAATTGAATAATGTATGTTCTGAAGCATTAGAAGGCAAGCTGAATAGCAGCTTAAACAAATAAATATGTATTCACACAAAGGATATGACTTTTAATTTTAACAGAGATCCAGGGAATGCGCGTAGCCCTTGGGGCAAAGTGGACGAGAGCAAGCTGAAGGTCGTCAAGGAAATATAACTAATGTTAAAAGGCTTAAATCTAAGCAAACTTAGTTGTCCTTCAATAGACAGAAACAATTTCATGCTGCTGCACTATCGTTATAATGAAAAGAAGATCAAAGCCTTTGAAAGATTAAATTCAGATGGAGAGCCTGGTTTCATAAAACTTAATAACGACTTATTTTGTACACGGTGAAAACTTATTTTATTTTTGTATTTTCATTTTAACTTGGCTAAGTATTTAAACAAGTTTTATACAGTATTGGGTTTAATTAACGGTAAGTTCTGGCACCATTATATCACTATAATTATACATATAATCTTATTCATGCTGTAGAGTAAATTAAAATCTCGACATTGACATCAAGTGCGAACTTGATATCAAAAACATAAGTTATTTATTTCATTTTTCAGATCATCATGTAAAATTGCTCAGTACGTACCTACATCGAAAACCTTTTTAACATATCGTAAATCTCGCACCGTGTACCTACTTATATTTAGCTAAGTAATACCGAAGTGCTATTGGATAACTTTCTGCAGCGGCTGTTATTCACATTTTCATCAAATTAAAAATGTTCCTGAAGTCAATATCGCTTCAATATTAAAATCCTTATCATATTTGCTTTATGTCATCATTTCCACTTTACTAAGAATGAGTATGTAATCGTAGCAGATAAAGAAAAATATTATGTTTCTCTAAAACTGCTCTATATATTAAATATGCGTTTGTTTCTCGATAATATGCTCTAGATAGTCCTACAAAGATCATGTTTGTTTTTCGTATTCTCAGTCACAGATCGCTGATGGTTCAACGTATATACGCGAATGTCAAACACATCCAGAGTTTTAGCTTGAAAAGTACGAGTTGGGCGGTGCGGAGCTGTAAACAGTGTAAGGTTGCCTGTCCACCGGAGCGGAGCGAGGCAGTGGAGCGGAGAAACGGAGACATATTAACCAATAAGATTGCACAAAAAAGAGGAGCTGAGATTTTGTGCAATCTTATTGGTTAATATTTCTCCGTTTCTCCGCTCCACTACCTCGCTCCGCTCCGGTGGACAGGCAGCCTTACATTGTTTACAGCTTAGTAGTTTAGCTTAGAGCGGATTGGGGCGGAGCGGAGCTGATCGAACTTTCAAATAACATATATGAACACGCGGCCCCGAGCTGGACATAGCGGAGCGGACTTATAAAAAAAATATGTTTATTGAAACACGCGGACGCAAGCTGGAGCGAGTTCCGCTCCGCCCCGCTCTGCTACAATGGAAACACTCGCCACATTTCACTGTTAGGCTGCCTGTCCACCGGAGCGGAGCGAGGCAGCGGAGCGGAGAAACGGAGAAATATTAACCAATAAAAAAATGTGCGTGCGTGGAGTCCCTCCGCGCGGAAGAAGTGAAACTTCATTCTCGCTCAGTCGATCGGTCGTTCGGTCGGTCCCTCACTCACTCACTCACACACACACACATACACTCAACTCATCTCAACTCAACTTTTTTTTTTTTTTTTTTTTTTTTTTTTTTTTTTTTTTTTTTTTTTTTTTGTTGACGCTGGGAAAAATGCGTTACGCATACCCTCTCGTTGGGGGACGAGAGGGTTATGTGGGACTCCCCCGGCTAGCCCGGGTATACCCACTAAACAACCCAGCGGCACTCCCGCATCGTCTTCATGGAGGGGAACTGGGAAACTGGCAGAGCCTTATCATCCAGTCCCCCGCCGACGACCGCCCGCCTTTACAGCGGGGCCCGCACGCCCCTCCCTACGAGGAGGGGCCCGGGAATGACCGCGAGTGCTCGGTCATTCCCGCCGACGGTGGTGGTGAACAGTGCAGTGCAGGAGAAGGCGCCCCCGCGCCAGTCTCCCGCTATTCACCACCGGGGAGGAGGAGACGCTGATCGTACAGCCGTCTCACTCTTCCCCTTCTCCGCCTGCGGAGCGGCGCCGCGAGGGGATCGTCCTCCCGCGCGCGCTCCGCTGCCTCTTTCTGCGAGATCACGTCCTCGCAGAAAGAGGCGACCGCCGACCAGGCCGCCTCGCTCCCCAGCATGGACAGAACCACGCCGGGCAGCGAGAGGTCCGGCCCCACCACCGCAGTCAGACCGCGGCGCGGCTCAGACCAGGCCGGGCACACCTCGAGGGTGTGCTGTGCCGAGTCCTCCGCCGCGCCGCAGTCGTGGCACGCGGCGGCCTCCTCCCTCCCAATCCGATGCAGGTACGAACCGAAGCATCCATGCCCGGTCAGCACCTGCACCAGACGGAACGAGAGGAAGCCGTGGGGCCGCTCGAGCCATCCCTGAAGGACTGGCCCGAGCGCGTCCAACGTTCGGCGGCCGAAGGTGGCAGAGGCGAGGTCCTCAGTCCAATGGTGGACGATTGCGGCCCTCGCCTCCCGCCGGACGGCCTCCCGCTCCTCCGCGGCGGGGGGCGCATTGAGCGCCCTACGCCGCGCCGACCACTCGTACACCCTAGCCAGCACCCACGCCTCGATCTCCCAAGGAGGGGTGCCGGCCAGGGCGCACGCCGCCGCGAACCCCACCGAGCGGTAGGCCCTCGCCACCCGCTGTGCAATGGCCCTTTGGGGCCTGCGGATGGCGGAGGCGTTCTCCCTCCTGTGGAGGGAGTCCGCCCAGATAGGGGCCCCGTAAAGGGCCATACTTTTTAGAATGCCGGCATACAGCTGCCGGCATCGCGCCTTCGGACCCCCCAGGTTCGGGAGGAGCCACGATAGGGCCCCCGCTGCCTTCAGCAGGCGCGTCGACAGCCCGCTGAAATGCGGGCCGAAGCGCCACCTGCTGTCCAACACAAGGCCCAGATATTTCATCTGGGCCTTCACCTCTACTTGGACGCCCGCTACAACAATGCGGGCGTCCGGGGGGACCCGCTGCCGAGGCCCGTGGAAGAACACGGCCTCGGTCTTACGCAGGGCCACCGACAGCCCTAGGCGGCGGATCCTACCTGCGACTAAGGATCCGCCAGCCGAGGCCAAATTGGCCGCCTCCCTAAAGCTCCCCCCTCGGGCAGTGAGGAGAGTGTCATCCGCATAGCAGATGACACTCGTGCCACGAAGGAGGGACATCTCAACTCAACTTGCCCCAACTCGCCCCAACTCGCCCCAACTCACCCCAACTCGCCCCAAATCGCCCGAACTCGCCCCAACTCGTCTCAACTCGCCCCAACTCGGCCCAACTCACCCTAACTCACCCCAACTCACCCCAACTCACCCCAACTCACCCAACTCACCCAACTCACCCCAACTCACCCCAACTCATCCCAACTCACCCCAACTCACCCCAACTCACCCCAACTCACCCCAACTCACCCCAACTCACCCCCACTCACCCCAACTCACCCCAACTCACCCACTCACTCAGTGACGGCGTCACATGAGCGCTTTCATAACCTTAACAAATTTACGCCTATCGCTTATCGTTTAACACCTATCACTTAACGCCTATCACCTATCATTTAACGCTTAACGCGTTATGTGATAACATTTTTGGAAGTCGCATAAGAAGTTTCACTTCAATAAGATTGCACAAAATCTCAGCTCCTCTTTTTTGTGCAATCTTATTGGTTAATATGTCTCCGTTTCTCCGCTCCACTGCCTCGCTCCGCTTCAGTGGAAACGCACCCTAAGACCGTACCTTTCAAGCTAAAACTCTGAATGTGTTTGACATTCGCGTATATACGCTGAACCATCAGCGATCTGTGACTGAGAATACGAAAAACAAACATCTTATCATTAAAGTTGCAATTTTGTCACGTCTGCTACAAGTGGCTTTATTCCGCCTACAAGTTTCATTGGCACCGGCAGCAGGTTGCATAGGGGTACACTTGCACCGGTTGCCCTCGACTTTCACAATGTCGTTAGTCCACCTAGTGGGAGGCATCCTACGCTGCATCTCCAGGTTCATGGTCGCCAATCGAGAACTTTTCTTCGGCGTTGATTAACGGTTTTTATCTACATAATACACAAGACATGTGTAATTTCATTAGTTAATAGCAATGTTAATAGTATAATTATTATATCGATGCAGATGCACCTCCCTGAAAGTAATCATTGCGGCGTCCATGTTTGCCCTCTACACGCCAAATACACTTTACTAATAAACGAACCTAAATTAAATTATATTCTTACATATAAATGTCTGTAATCTATAGTGCCAATATTAAGACGTAATTATGACAAAAGAGGTGTTAACGTAAAAGTTTAACGTTCCCTCCCATGGGAGGATTAGATGTACAGACCGCCCGACCGACCAACATATAACATAAGGATTATGCAGATGATAGGTCTGAAATGAAGTTTAAAATGACGCAACATCGCCATTACTGGCTGACAATTTAAGGACTGTTTATGGTCGACATCAGACAGGTAAGAAACTAAGGAGATTGTAAGATATTGGATCAACTCTATTAGTAAAAATCATCGATATAATATATAAACTAGATTTGGTGTCACGGTTCAAAAAGTGGTAGCGAGAAATAGTGCCCTTGTGTCTCTATTTCTTTACAAGCCACATCCTGACAAATTTATTTTTGCCGATAGGAGTGTCGCTACTGTCTATATGAAACTGTCAAACTTCAAGTCATTATCATTATAAAATCGTTAGTTCACGTTTCCGCCACCAGCACAGATAAGTTTGCAATCTCCGCGACAACATTTTAGATGTCATGTTGTTCGTGAATGTTTATCTAGTATATGTATATATTATATCGATGGTAAAAATGTTAAATATAAAATAGTGAGTGTTTTATAACCTAATATCAATTTCTAACAAGTCCTGTTCCGACCCGCCCCTGATTTGCATGGATGTAATTTAGAAAAAAAGAAGTGAAAATTTGATTATAGAATTTCTTCGTGATTTTAATTTAAATACGAACAAATTGGGAAGTGACGCGCAAAAGGGCTATTTATATCTATCCATGGCGAAAGCACTCATCGCTTAGGTGTAAGCCTGCAACGTTGAATGTCTGCCCTTGTGATTTGTTAATTGTATTTATAATTTTATTGGAAACTGCGGACGTGTATCGGTGCACCATTTGGGTGGGTTAAGGTTACGTAAGAAAATAACGACACTTTAAAACCAATTTATAATCATGTCTAATTGATAACTCACAGTCCGCTTCAACTTCTGGCACTGGTTGCAGTACATCATCAAGCGCATATTGAATCCCTGGTGGGGCGTCTTCGTAGGTTCTCGACACGTCTGGCGCCCCTGTAAATGATAAATTATTAATGTCCATTTATACACATTATACCTAAACCAGGACTTGAAAACGTCATGAAGACCTGTAGAAAATAACGCTACGAAACGTTCAACTCAATATTATATCACGTTAATAGTAGTTTAGAAAACTGCTGCATAATAGGGGTTATTAATACACGAGCACGTGTTTATAAACCAAACCAAAGGCGAGGTTTATAATAGTATCACACGAGTGTATTAATTAACACCTAATTATGTGCAGTTTCATACAGTACTTTATCTAAACTCATTAAATATAATTTTAAACCACCAAACAACAATACAAAACAGATCCCCATTAATTAACATTCATAAAATACACGATTTATAGGAAAGTTACAATTAACGTTATATTTCAAGAAAGGTTACATTCTGTTTATGTTTATACCGATTATTATGACATAGCTAGCAAATCCCTCCCTCTTTTTTCGGTTCTTCCCCGGAACCGATACACCCCGAGCGTTTTGTCCAAACAATTTGATTATTTACTTTAGTGACGCATCCAAAACCTTGCCAAGCATCAACAAGTGCAAGAAAGCAGTGTGGATGTGCTTGGCTTACCCCGCGTAGACCTTGGCCACTCGTTCGTAGAGTCACAGTATAAATATCCATATTTTAACTGTGGTAGAGTTGTGTATCGTAGCGTTCGTAGAGTTTTGAGTGGTAAATTTTACGGTTTAAATACCTATGTGTATATATTTTACTAACCGACTTCAAAAAAAGAGGAGGTTCTCAATTCGTCTGTATATATATATATATATATATATATATATTCTATGTATGTTCGTGCATAACTCTGGCAATTATCCATTCTTTAATCCGTTAATTGGGTCCCATAAAAAAAATATTGCTTACGAATAAGTAGTTCCCGAAAAAACAAGTATGGTGACTGCGCAGGAAACTTGCAGGAATGCCTATAAGATGACTTTATGTCGCTTTTTAAGGACAAAAATGGTCATAACTCTGGCAAATATTTACCAATTTCAATGATTCTTTTTTTATTCTAAAGAAGAAACCACTGTAATTAATCTGTATGAATTTCGTCACAACCGGATAAGACCTTCTTGGACGACCGTGAACGATGTGGAGGAATTTATCTGGTAAAAACCATAAAACTGATGTTCTCCATTATATTACTCTGACAAATATGAACCGATTTCGATGATTCTTTTTTTATTCGAGAGAGTAAACTACTGTGATGATTCCATGCAAATTTCATTACGATCGGATATTTTTTTTCTGAAGAAACATGAATTATGTAAAAGTATGTAGACGATAATGTGATCATAAACTATCTAGATCATTTTACCGTCTTCGATGGTTAGATCTTTATGTATGAAAATATCACTAAAAAGATTAATATAAAATCTTAAAAAAATTGAATCGACTTCAATAACACTGAAAAGTATAAAATAATTTAAATATTATTGAAGTTGGTCCAAATATACACAGTAGGTACGCCAACACCAACTTCTATAATATTTAAATTATTTTATACTTTTCAGTGTTATTGAAGTCGGTTAAATGTTTTTTAAAGAAAAAAGAATATATTAATACTTATATGATTTTATGTTAAGATTGTCGAGTGTTTTGTTTTTCAGAGATAACACTTGTTTAGTTAGTACTAGCGGCCCGCCCCGGCTTCGCACGGGTGGCAAAATGTTATGTTTAGATTATAATATGTTTAAACAATAATACCTTACCTTACCTACAGTAGATTTTCGTAGAATAAAATTTTCCCTAGCAATTTTGCCATAACTACAACATTTTTGGATTTCTTTTAACACCCTTATAAATTGAATTATAAATAACGCGTTGTAAATAATTTGTTGAAGAGTATTAACCAAAAGTATTAGCTAAGTTTTACGTAAATTGGACAAATTGCAAACTTTCCTTCTCTATTTTGCCTCTTAGGAAAACTATCAAAAAAAAAAATAATATACAGCTTGCCGAAAGGTGGCACACACAAACTATAGAACCTTCAAGAAGCCTCCACTGGTTTTTGAGTCATACTCAAAAACCATGCGCATAAAAAAATTCATGCTGCATTGATGAAACTTTACGAATACATTTATCACCGCAAATGCAAATCCATGTGCCATTAATATTGTTTTGATTATCAACCCCTAAGAGGTTCTAATTGGGGTCCAAAAAATGTTTTTTGAACTACAGCCAATACTTAATTTATGTATTGCACACAAGAATCTAACATACCTATTCCGGCAAAAACAACCCCTAAGTTGAAAATTTGCACAAAGAAGGATTTCTATTTAATGCTATAATGCAGGTAGAGTAACGCAACTCGGTAAATAAACTCAACACAACAATGGAAGAAACAAATTTTTGGATTTTTTTATAAACCTTTTTTTTTGACGCGGGTGAAATCTTCCAAAGATCCCCGGGAGCTGTGGGGCTCAACCGGGGTCTGTGGGATTCTTACCCACTAAAACCCCAGCGGATGTCGCATCGGCACATGAGAGGGGGGACCCCAGGGCTCTCCGGTGGGATCTGCACCAGGGGCCCCTCAGTGCCTTGCTTTTGAGCCCGCCGCCGGGGGGCGCATTGTAGCCCCCCGGGAACCTGACACGGTACTCACGGGGACGGGGGTCGCAACCCTCGGAGTCCTCCTCGGAGTCGCCGCCGTACTCAATGGACGTTCAAACCCCGAACGTCCAGCGACTCCTAAGTTGATGATCCAACTTGACCCACTTCAAACCACCTTGACTTATCTCGATCCACCTCGGTCTATCTCGATCCATATCAATCAACCTTGATCCAACTCGAACCAGTTCAATGCAGTTTGATAGTCCAGCTTGACTCATCTCGATTCACTTTGTATCACCTTGACCCACATCGACCCACCCAGACTTAACTATATCGATCCACCTCGGTGCATCTCGATTCACATCGATCCACCTCGATTTACCTCGCTTTAGCTCGATCCAGCTTGATCCTGCTTGATCCAGTTTGATCCAGCTCAAACCAGTTTTATTCAGTTCAATCCGGTATTATCCGGTCCAATTGAGTTTGATGCAGTTTGATGATCCAGCTTGACGCAACTCAATCCATTTTATTCCAACTTGGCCCACTTCAAACCACCTTGATTTATCTCGATCCCCTCGGTTCATCTAGATTCACATCGATCCACCTCGATCCAGTTCGATACAGATTGATAATCTGGCTTGACTCATTTTGATACATTTTGTTTCATATTGACCCACTTCGACCCACCTTGACTTATATTGATCCACGTCGGTCTATCTCGATCCACAATCCACATTGATCTACATCGATTTACCTCGGTCCAGCTCGCTTTAGCTACATCCAACTCAAACCAGCTTGATCCTGCTTGATCCAGTTTGATCCGGCTCAAACCAGTTTTATTCAGCTCAATCCAGTTTTATTCCGTTTAATCGAGTTTGATGTAGTTTGATGATCCAGCTTGGCTCATCTGGATCCACTTTATTCCAACTAGACCCATTTCAAACCACGTTGAATTATATCGATCCACCTCGGTCCATCTCGATCCACATCGATCCAAATCGATCCCGCTTGATTTACTTCGATCCAGCTCACTTTAGCACGATTCACCTTAATCCTGCTTAATCCAGTTTGATCCAGCTCAAACCAGTTTTATTCAGCTCAATCCGATTCAATCAAGTTCGATGCAGTTTAATGATCCAGCTTGGATCATATCGATCCACTTTATTCCAACTTGACCCATTTCAAACCACCAAACCACCTTGACTTATATCGATCCACCTCGGTCCATCTCAATCAACATCGATCCACCTCGATTTACTTTGATCCAGCTCGCTTTTGCTCGGTTCACCTTTATCCTGCTTGATCCGGTTTGATCCAGCTCAAACCAGTTTTATTCAGCTGAATCCGGTATTATCCGGTTCAATGCAGTTTCGTGATCGAGTTTGAATAATAGCGATATGGCGTGTTAACTAATATCAGCACTACTTAAAAAAATTATCCCTCGTAAAATTAAACAACAGTACAAAGGCGACATAGACCAACTGTTTCAGTTTTGCAAGATTTTACCTGTGCATGAACGTACGAAGTTACTTTTACTATACGAAAATTATTATTATTATGAAAATAATAGTAATTATGTAGGCCACAATAAATTTACTCGCAGGGTAAAATACAAAAAACTAGCCACAACTAAAGCTAATAATCTGTATGGGGAGAGAACGAGTGCCTTCATAGTGCCAAGGTTAATAAATGAAATTCTATACGATATTAGGCAGAAAATAACAACAAAAAACTACAAATTGATGCTAAAAAAGTATATAATAAACAACATGTCAATATAACATTAAGCATTTACCATTTTAAGTTTTTAAAATCGTAATAGGTAAAGGTCCAGTGACTACGAACAGAAAAAAAAATGAAAATAAAAAATATTTGTAACAGCCTGTATAGGGGTCAAGCTGTGTATTGATGGAATAAATTGTAGGTACAATGCGAACGCCGCCGCCGCGCAACCGAACGCGGTTGTGCGTTGGCATTGCTTACTAAACTACCGTCAATATTGTATTATTGTGCATGATGTGTTTTAATTTGTTACAAGTAATTAGTTCATATCTATATTACTCGAATGATGAATGTGCGACGCTCGGACAAACCCATGGTGGTTTATGAGCACCAAGATCATACTTAATTGTGTTCATGAATTATTTAATAAATGAAATGAACGAAAAAGCACCGACTGGCACCGACTTCAAGATAGTTTCGTTATTTAATGATTTTAGATCATTTTCTTTGAAGTGGGTTTTTATTTTTTCTGACAATATTTTATTAATTTTTCACATATAGCATCTTAAAGCACAGCGTTATATTAATTTATCACGATCATCAAAGCACTTAAAAATTATGAACAATCCGGTAAAGCGTCGAACGAAAAATATAGCATAATTAGTTATGAAACATATTTGTTAAGGCGCCGGACGTAGATTGATTATTTTGTACAGCATTAATTATGTCTTCATTATAAGGAACATTAAGCCGTAGAATGTTGGATAATATTAAATGAATTAATTTATTTAACCTTGAGTTTTTTTTTTGCCAGTAAGACTGTAACGGTCTTATTCATAAAAAAAGCTTATCAAAGGTTTTAAGCACTGATTAGTTATAGTGTTCTCTTTGATTATATATACGTCTAGATACCTAATAGTCTTGTAACGTTACGTTCATAAGCATCACAACCTCATAATTCGTGTGTGCGTGCAGGCCTCGTTGTACACTCGCGTCATCTGTGGTTGTGTGCGTGTTTGGGGATCTCCAGTTATAAATATTTTTCCCATAAATAGCGATAGCGTTGTGGGCTATGCATTGATATGTACCTACTGTGTAAATGTGTAAGAATAAAATAAAATAAAATGAAATTGAAATTGAAATTGAAATTGAAATTGAAATTAAACTAAATTAAATTAAATGGCGTGTCCCTTACCATCAGGTGGACGTCTTATTTGCCTTAATTTATAAAAAAAAAAAAATACTTTAATTGATTTATTTAATGTTTTAGTCACTATCTACCGTATTACGTTTCATTGAATTCATTTTTGTTAAAAGAAAAATTACCCCAGACTTAAGATATATTCCCCCATTATTACCTAGCAACACCAGTCTAGTCGGACAATGTACAAATTGTCGTAAAAAACAATCGAGTTTTTATAATAATCCTTCACAGAATCTTAAGACTTATGAATGGAAAATTAAGTTAGGATCTTTATTAATTTTACTTAGTTAAAGTTTTCACGATTTGATTACACAATTCGGCATAATGTTTTTTTTTTGCGAGCACAAACCATCGGTACAGTTCAAGTGATACTAAACAACCAAGTATACCAATTTGATTTGAACACGCTATCTAGACGTATCTTAGAGGAGATCTCTGAGAGACGTATATATAATCAAAGAGTGTTCTATAAGGTTATAAAACGTTCTACAAAGTTGCTTATTCATAAACGTTTCATAAACCATCTATAACTAAAACGTCTCTATAGAACGTTTTTCAATCAAAGTATTGCCATTATAATGAAGTTGGTCAACAAATTGAACGAATACACCCAATCGCCCACAGATAATATGTGTCTACACACCGCCTAGGTGTGATCATAGACATTATTACAGATTATAAAACATTTTATTGTCTACGAAACGATGACGACTGTCGGTTGACGGGCGTGTTGGTCTAGTGGTTGGACACCCTGGCTGCTACCCAATAGGCCGTGGGTTCGATTCCCGCTAAGTGTCTGGGTGTTATTTATCTATTTAATTATGTATTTACAATAAAAAAGTACTTATATAAGTATAAGCATCAATTATCAGGTTTCCATAGTACAGGCTGTGCCTAGTTTGGGTACAGATGACCATGTGTGTATTGTCTCAGAATATTTATTTATTTATTGTATTTATGACGCCCATGCGGAATTCGTCATACATCCATCGATCATTGTCATTGTTATTTTGATTGTTAATGTTTGTTTGGTAAAGCGCGTAATAATAACTAACCTAAAATAAACTAACTTAAATTAAAATATATTAAATTGTATAATAATAATAAAATAAACGTTAAGTACTGAATAAAATAATAAATCATAATAGTTTGTACTGCTATATGATTTCTTACGAAATTGAACGGATATGAAACCTGTATGGGCTAGAACTCTTTGCCTTCCCAAAGAGGCTCAACTAAAGAAAAAAATTGAACTGATGGATGTGACACTGACACAAATGTCATTTTCTTAATAATTAATAATCAGCTGTTGAAAGTCGGCCATTTTTTACCTTATATCACGCCTAAAGCACTGTTATAGTAGGGGTCTGCCCTCTATAACTTTACAACATAGCTAAAGAACGTTTTAGTGCTAAAATGCGTTTATAAATAATACTTTTTGAAAATCATACTATAGCGAGCCTATAAGTGTGTGATAACTTTTTATGAATAAGACCGTAAGTATATAAAGCATATAGAAAAATATAGACACATAGAAAATTTAACAAAAGTCAACACATGACAAAACATGTGTGCATGGTCATGTACCTATTTGTTTTTATCTGTGTTTTAATAATCTACAATACTTATGTATTATACGTAGGTACGTATATATATCTTTATATATATAATTCTACTGTACGTGTGTATGTCACTGAACTCCTCCTAAACGGCTGGACCGATGTTGATGAAATTTTTTGTGTGTGTTCAAGGGGATTCGAGAATGGTTTAGATTCAATAAAAACGCGGGCGGAGCTGCGCCGGTCAGCTAGTACATATATACATTTGTTATTACAAAGTGCAGTGCCCTGTCTAATATGGGATCAGACGGTCATAATGAAGATTGTTCTAGGAATATTATTATTATGCAGTAAAGTTGCTTTCTAGAGTTTCATACCTAAAACGTACAAAAGGAACCCATAGGGTGCAACTTCGCCTGGCTTTCACACCGATATATTTCAGGACCCACTGAAGCTATCGATTAATGTTGATATTATATAATGAAATTTAGTATAGTTTTAGATCTTACTTAACGCATCGCAAATGAAAAATAAAATTGTTATCATTTATTTTCTTTTCAATGGGCGTCAAAATGTCAAAGTCAAACTACTATTTATGAAGTGGGGTATCATATGAAAGGGTTTAATTTGCACATTATATGAAAAAGCGTAAGCTCAGACTCAGTCACACAAAGAGCTATGGAGAGAGCTATGCTCGGAGTTTCTTTGCGCGACAGAATCCGGAATGAGGAGATTCGCCGAAGAACCAAGGTCACCGACATAGCTCTTAAAATCTGCAAGTAGGCCTCCCACTAGGTGGACAGACGACATTGTGCGCGTCGCAGGTAAATAGCCAAATAGCCAAAGGCAAATAGCCAATTGTCGTTCGTTGTGGCGTTTGAAGCGGGAGGCCTATGTTCAGCAGTGGACGTCTTCCGGCTGGTGATAGTGATGATTACAAAAAAATAACAATCTATTTACGACACGTAGTTTCTGGCTTATAAGGTTCCGCATTGGTAGAGTTCAATATGTCATGGTTAGTTAACTAACCCTGACAATTGCCTTTGTCTAGCCACCAGTCAGCCATCACTCCTGTATTCATACATTTATTGCCACAATTTTTATATTGTACAGAAAACACAAATACGTACATACATAACGTAAAAATGATGTGAGTTTTAACAAAACACTAAGTGAATTTTATTGCAATAGGTTGACGATCAAACAGTGAAATAATCATGCACACATCGTTACTAAGAAATATCTAAATAATTTACGACTTTTATCTGACTTTCATATGATTGTATCTGCGTCGATGGTATAAATATAAGCAAAACACAGCAACAGTACCTACTAATTTTCTCAGCAAGAGTAATTTTCTATCAAATTGCCGTCTAGCCAAGTCTAGACCTATGATTATTAGTCTTAACGTCTACCCTATTATGAAGGTATGTCTAGATGAAAAAAGTCAACAAATCATGGGTACTATTATACTTGTCAAAAACCTTTCGGTGTTGGTTAGGTATCATTATTGGCCCTAGATATCCATGGAGTATGGTGCGTGGCGACTCCAAGGAGGACGGAGGAGTTGTGACTGCGTTCCCATTAGTCTGCATTATTTGAGATTCAATGTGTTCAATCGCTGTATCGATATCCCACATTTTTAACCGACGTCAAAAAAGGAGGAAGTTCTGAATTCAACTGTATATTTTTTATTAACAATTACTTTTATTGTGCTGCATTGCGTTTAAGCTTACTGCGGCAACATATTTAAACAAGTCACTATGACTAGCTCCTACTGAGAGTATCAAATAGAACCTAAAATGCGTGACTAATCGCCGAGCTTCTTTTTTTTTGTAGGAGTAGTACAGCTGTTGGCTGCAGATGGCCATGACAGCTTCACCGCTTCACCGGACAAGAGAGCGAGCGCTTAAAGCGCTCCAGCCAGAGCCGAGCGTCTATAAACATGTGTACTGTGATTGTAATGTCGCAAATATTTGCACTGATTCCCAAACTCACCAACGCTGGAGAGAAGCTCATTGATTTGTTGCAACGAAGTCTTCATCTCGATGATGAGTTTCCCCTTCTCGTCCAATGAATTTGTAAGTTCTCTTTCTTCACGGCGTTCCGCCTCCAACTGTGATTGGATCTGTTTCTTTTCTAATAAGTATCTGAAACAAACGATATCTTTTTGTTTATAATAAAAATAATTATGGTTATACCTACACTACACATATATCACAAGGGTTTCGTCGCGCGCTGCCTACTTTCGCACTTTGGTAACTTTTTAGTATTTTAATGTAATCGATAGCACAATGCCAACTTTTTAAAACCACCATACATTAGATCGCACTATGCCTACTTTTTTATTTTTGCCACAGTTGCATCGCAATTCGTCAACTTTTTAGAAATTCAAATCTATCGATCGCGTATTGCCTATTTTAGTACAGTTACGTTCAAAATAATTATTTTGAAAAACATTCCGCCATGTATTGTAGCAAATAGATTATATTTTTCTCATATTTTTTATTGTATTTGTTTATTGTATTGGTTTGTAACATTATTGTGACAAACTTAATTTGGAGTTGGTTGCTTTAAGTAGTATCGGTTTTGGTTCTAATTTAATAGCACGAAAAATTCATAGATACCTACGCCATCGTGACATGTATTCACCAAAGGAAGCGTCGATAAAATTATTTCCGATTTTATGGTCCGACATGTACAATTTACGGATTTTAAAAACTCAAGTAGGCAAGTATGTAATCCAAAAGTTTAAAAAAACTTTAAATTGATTACGTAAAATACGTTCAATTTAAAAAAAAAATATTATTTATTTCTTATTCTTTTTTAACTTATGTTGTCCGACCACTGCGCCAAGAACTCGCCCTATGACCAACTACGTCCTTGTCGTGGGCCACATCAGATCAATCCTTCGTGAATGCATCTCAACACGTCAGCGTTTCTTATGCCTTCCCCGGCGATGACATCTATCCTTCGGCATCCATTGCGTAATAACTTTGGCGCATCTGTTTATATGTTTGTAAAAGTTAAATACAGCAAAGCTGTTTTTCCAAAGTTTACTAAACAGCCACAATATAACAAGTTTTGTGGCGATTGTACAATTTGTAGGCAACATACATATTTAATGTACTGCCTACATCGATATATAATATCGACTGCCTATAATAAAAATAGGCATGCTGCGATAAGAATATTGTGTTAGGCAAATAGGTGTCCATATGTGAAAGTAGGCATACCACGATCTAACGTATGGTGGTTTTAAAAAGTTGGCATCGTGCTACCGATTACATTAAAATACTATAAAGTTACCAAAGTGCGAAAGTACGCAGCGCGCGACGAAACCATCACAAGTGGCACATGGTGACATATTATTATCACAGAGGGAATAATATAATTATACGTCACATTATGAAAGACAGTAATTTAGTACTAGGTAAGGTAGCAGGATTATTTTCAGTCACACTAAACGGTGAAAAAAAGCGACGAAAAATACTTCTTAGTTCGCTTCAAGGTTAGAATATAAGTAAGTACTTATCTAAACTCTTATTTAAATTTACATTCTGTGAGTCATCCCGTGCTCGCTGCTGCTTCTGCGAGCTTTTCATTACAAATAGGTACCTACCTAGTAATCGCGTAATAAAAAAAAGTTTTGAGAATGGATGTTTGAATCGAAAACGCATTTTCTAAACATCGAAAGGGCACAAAGAGCTGTATTGAAAGTGAGTTTGTTCCTTCCATTCTTTCACCCAACAAGTGAGTTGTATAAGCAGGCAGAGGTTTTGACTGTTCGGCAGCTTTATATTCTTCACACTATTTTAAAAAAACATACATCAATGTTATATGAACCTGACAAAATTAAAGATAAACGTAGAAAAGATTTAGTCTGTACTCAACCTGCATTTAGCACTTCTTTTGCGCACAGGTTCTTTTGTTATCAAAGCGGTAATCTTTATAATAAAATAAATCGAGTTTTATCCATCTACTCACTCCCAAAAATTAAATGTAAAATTGTGGTTACTGAATGGTTGCAAAAATTGAGCTACGTATTTACAGAAAACCTTCTTCACTAGGATTATGTAATTTCAAAAACATTTAAACCGTAAAAATTTCTATGACACATACACACACACACAGACACACCCACACAAAGACACACAAACACCTCACACATACATACATATTTTGAATAAATGCATATAAAACACACATAAACCTGTGAACTATGAACAGAAATATAAAAATGTTTCATATAAAATTATTTGTAACGCCTTATGTTCGTTGGGTGGGGACCTGGTGATCTGTAATACAGGTTTACGCCTACCTCAGACACCAGCTTCTCACAAATATTAGACTATAATGTGCTTACTGTGTAATTCATAAATATGTTCATATTTTTTGTGAGAAGAAATAAACGATATATTAATATTAATTAATTAATCATCATCCCCTAGGAAAGGCTAGCCCGTGGCCCATGCATTATAAATAAATAATGTACTAAAATAAGAATGTTGTGGTAGTTTGAAAAATAAATACATTGTAGATACTCTGCATAATAAAATAATAATCGTATTGTACAGTCCGTAGTGATTTGGTAAAAGAGCGGCCACAGCGGCCATAGGAGGACATTGCCGCTATCCACTTGTTATTTATATATGTACAAACTGGAAATAGCTGATTCACTTTTGAACAGCAACAACTTTGTATACTCGTTTCTAACTGCGGACAGGTTTGCCTATACAGTTAAACTGTGAAAGGAGCGTGAAAGGCCTGGAAACCTGCAGATACTGTGAATGTGAATGTAGTACAGGACTGACCTAATCCCTGTCTGGCCCCATGCATTCAGTAAACTTGAAATAAGGGTTCAAAATAAGAACAACCCCGTACATTATGCACTGATCGTTGTAACCGTGTTTCGAGTCATCATACTTAATTTAGTACAATATACACGAGATCAATCTTATAGCGTACACAGGCATCAAATTGCGACGTGTCGTCATCGCAAGACGTGTCACGACATACGCAGGTACTATAAATCATTAAAGAAATTTAAACCAGCAATGAAATTGGACACTTATTTACTTCAGAGTCATGTTATTTAATGAATATGTAAGGGTCGACCTCAAGACAGGTGGGTCAGAACTGCTATGAGAATTGGCAATCATGTATTTAGTAAAAGCTGGATCTACACCGTCCGCACATTTGGCTCGCGGGACTGCCGCGCGAGCCCGTGCCTCGGGGTCGTTCGGACGCACGTTGGCTTAGCTGAGCGTGCCTCGGGCTTGGCTTAGGGCTCCCACACATAACTGCGATGCGATGCGGCGCCGCATCGCAGGAATTTGTATCGAAATATTCATTTGTTTCTCGCAGATATTTGCGATGCAATGCGAATTCGCAGTTGTGTGTGGGAGCCCTAAGCCTTCGGCTGGCAGTAAACGGGACGAGCTCAAAGATGCCTCGGTGTGCGCTGTTCGTCCAGTGTAGACGGTGGTTTTTGGCTCGCGTGCCAGCCTTTACGGAAGATATTAACGCAACTATTTCATTGCCTGATGACTCGGCATGCCTTGCGAACCACGGCTCGGGGTTTCCGGGAAAACTTTAAGCACAAGGCTGCCGCGACAGCCCGTGCGGCCGGTGTAGACCCAGCTTTTAATAAATAAATTTTTGCCAATTCTCATCGCAGTTCTGACCCACCTGTCTTGAGGTCGACCCTTACATATTCATTAGATAACAGGACAGATAACAGGCTATTATACTGTTTTTGTTTATATCATTTAGCGAGTAAAAAAAGACAAGCCTAATTTATAAATAACTTCACTGTTTTGATAACACATACAGTATGTAGTACAAGAAATCTTTTTTCCAGAAAGAGAACTACCTCTAAACTTATTTACACACGTGGATTCTACACCTACATAAAACTTTTAACCAATGTGCATAAATAAAACAGCTTTTTCTCGTTCTTCACATTCTGTATCGTCAGGTCCTATCGAGAACTTTTATACTAACCTAAATTAGTCTTATATTAAAAGATTTAAATTGTCGTGGAACTCAATTTTGGCTTAGTGTACCGTTAAAGACACCCATAATTGTTTTTATAAAAAAGCTGTAGAGTTTCCTAAATTAAATAAAAATAAAATAAAATATACTTACTGTGCGTTATCGGTGAAATTTATTCAAACGGACTATCTGGGTATGGGTATAGTCTAAATTCGCAGTCAAATTTTCATTATAAATAAAGGGAATCCTTGCTATCCAGCAATGGAAAATCAAAGAAAAATTAGCCTCGACGGATGCTACAAAACATTGTGTTTATTTAAGCATAAATAACATCTAACTTTTTAAGGAAGGACTGAATTTATAAATAATCAAGTTATATTTTCTTTTACCATTTAATAATAAATATATCTAGAACAATTCACACACGGTTATCTGATTCCAAACTAGGCAGAGCCTGTAGTATGATAACCAGATCACTGATACATACTTATTAACCGACTTCATAAAAGGAGGTTCTGTATTCGACGCGTATGTATGTAATATTAATAAAAATGCGTAATATTCATATATGTTAGTCTATGTGGGCTTCTAAACGAATTTACCAAATTTCACGAGTGTATGTATGTATGTAGGTTTGTCCGCGGATTTCTCAGAAACTACAAGTCAGATTTCGAAAATTCTTTTTGCAATAGTTAGAGTATCTTTCAACTTAGGGTAGAGTACAAATTTCATCAGAATCGGTCTTCTAGTTTAAGAGATATAAACTTTTTATGTTTTCAGTAAGTTCCTAGTGTTCCTAGTTAGTACCTATCTTGGTAAAATAAGTCACTAAAAAGTGTTAAATAAACTATTTAAAAAAAAATAAAAATCGACTTCAAAGTAAATTATCTAAAAAGCATAAAATAACGAAAATATTATTGAAGTTGGTGCAGAATATACACAGCAGGTACGCTAACACCAACGTCAATAATATTTTCGTTATTTTATGCTTTTTAGATAATTTGTGATAATGTGCAATAAAGTATAAATGTACCACCAGCAATGTATTGTAAACGCGCATTTTATGTCGCACTGTTTGTTTCTGGTCACACCGCTCTATGCAAAATTCGTTCTCTTTGGCAACAAGCCTTTGTAAAAGCCAGGTCGTCTAATTTAATAAAACTATCTGTTTATAATTTCCACTGTGTTTTCATAAGCTCTGCCGCCCATATTCCATCACAGGTTATGGGCCCAGAGTTCGCGAGGAAAGCAAAAAGTTTTCGTAGTAGGACAAAATAGTTTTCTGTTTTTTGAATTACCTTGTTGAAAAAGACGACGCTTCCGCCGTTCCGCCATTTTTCTCTGTTGTACAAGAAATTAAAGAAAATGGAATCAGCAACAGGCACCGGTATCACATTAGACGACACGAATTGGAGAATATGGAAATTCCATATGAAAGTGATATTACAAGGTAAGGGCTTGTTTGATATTGTGAATGGCACGGAACAAAAGCCATTAAAAAGCACTTCAGTTGAGGAGCAAAAAGTGCTGAAAGTCTGGACCGAAAAAGATGCCAAAGCGCAAAGCATCATTGTCACGCATGTCCACCAAAACATAATTACACATCTATTGACTACAACAACCTCCGAAGAAATGTGGAGTAAACTAACCTCTGTATTCGAAAAGAAGTCGGCCTGTTCATTACATCTTGAGCAACAGAAGTTTTTTAATTTAAAATGTGACAGTACCATATCAACTTTTTTCTCACAAATTCAAGAGATCCGAAGCAATATAAACGAATTAGGTGAAACAATATCTGACAAAATGGTAATTACAAAAGTATTAATGTCACTCCCTGAAAATTTTAAGCACATAATATCTGCATGGGAGTCAGTTCCAGAGTCAAATCAAACTTTGAATGAGCTTCAAGCGAGGTTACTGGTAGAGGAGGAACGCCACATAGCTTCACCTGAGCAGACAACGTCGGTAGCATTGGCTAGTGTGAGTAGTAAACTAAAATGTTTTTCCTGTGGCAGATCTGGTCATTTGAAAAAGAATTGTAAGGCCAAGATACAATGTTTTTACTGTAAAAAGTATGGTCATTACCTGAAAGATTGTCGCTTGAGACCAAAGCTTAAGAAAAATGTAAGTAAGGTTGGCGAAACAGATAGCAATGCATTTGTTGCTAGTAACAATAACATTGTTCATGATCAGAATTGGATTGTTGACACCGGAGCGAGTGAGCATATGTGTAATAACAGAAAATTATTCAAAGAATATTCAGAATTAAACTATGTTAGAAAAATAATCATCGGAGATGGCACAGAGTTAGATGCAATAGGAATTGGTAAAGTTGTCTTGGGTTGGCTTGACTAGTTGGGTGGAAACCAGCCTGAGTAATGTACTGTATGTACCTAAGATGTCCATGAACTTATTTTCAGTGCGAAGTGTTATGGACAAAGAATATAGAATGTGTTTCAACAAAGACAGGTGTGCAATTTATGACACCAAAAATAATATCGCAGCTTTAGGTTATAGAAAACATAAAATGTACATAATGTACTTCTCGACCAGTGAATATGCAGCTGTTGGACAGAGTGATTTACAAGAATGGCATGAGCGCTTAGGTCATCAGAACATGGAGTATGTAAAAACTTTTTTACAGAAAAATAATATAGACTATATTAAGAGCTCGATGTCCAGTTGTGATGGGTGCATGAAAGGTAAGATGCACAGATTTCCATTTAAGAGAAGTGAAACAATGACCACACATACCTGCGAGCTTATCCACGTGGATGTCTGTGGACCGATGGAAGTAGAATCTCTAGGAGGGTCAAAGTACTTCTTACTGTTGAAGGATGACTATTCGAGTTACAGATGTGTATACTTTTTGAAACATAAAAGTGAAGTACCAGCAAAGGTGAAGCATTTTATAAATTTAGTAGAGCAAGATACTGGAAACAAAGTAAAGATTATGAGGAGTGACAATGGATCTGAGTTTAAGAACAAAGTGTTGGAAGATTTATTTACTGAAAAAGGAATCCGTCACCAGAACTCGGTAGCCTACACACCACAGCAAAACGGTAAGATAGAACGGGATAATAGAACTGTAGTGGAAGCAGCACGAGCCATGATTAAAAATGGTGATATGAAGACTGAATTGTGGGCTGAAGCAGTGAATACTGCAGTTTTTGTATTGAATAGAACTGGTAAGAGTTCTGTACCTGATAAGAGTCCATATGAGTTATGGTTTCAGAAGCCTTATACAGCATACAATTGCCTGAAGACATTTGGTCAGCAAGTATACGTTCACATTCCTGACTGTCGGAGAAGAAAATGGGATACAAAATGTCATGAGGGACTGTTTGTTGGTTATGATGAAAATGTGAAAGGTTATAGGATCTACTTTCCTCATAGTAATAGTATAGAAATAAAGAGAGATGTTGTTTTTAAGAAACAACCTGCAAATGAGATTTTTAAGAATGTTTTATCAGAAGATGAAGAAGAACAGAACCCGGAAGAAAGTAGAAAAGATGATGAAAAAGAATGTCAGTCTGAGTACATAATGGAAAGAAGAAGCAGTTCAGAGGAAAAGGAAAATTTGGAAAAAGTGGATGATAATAGTACAAAGTTAAGAGCGAAGCGTAATGTGAAAAAGCCATCATGGTTGGATGACTATGAAACATGCATGGTATGTTTGGATAACCCTTCTTATGAAGAAGCAATGGAGAGTGAACATAAATCTCAATGGATGGAAGCCATGAAAGCAGAGTTGTCAGTGTTAAAACAAAATAATACTTGGACAGAGGTAGATGTACCAGAAGATAAGGAAATTATTGATACAAAGTGGGTTCTGAAGATGAAGGACAATAATAAGTTTAAAGCCCGCTTAGTAGCCCGAGGTTTTCAACAACATAGTGAGTATGAAATGTATGACTTGTATGCCCCTGTGGCTAAGATAACAACATTTAGGTTAATGCTTGCTGTTGCCACTTATTTAAGACTGCCTGTACATCAAATGGATGTATGTAGCGCATTTTTGTATGGGGAAATAAAAGGGGAGGTCTATATTAGATTGCCTGATTGTAATCATAAAGTAGGAAAACTGAATAAAAGTATTTATGGTTTAAGACAGTCTCCTAAATGTTGGTATCAGAAGTTTGATAGTGTTATGTTACAAAATGGCTATATTAGATCTCAAAATGATTCATGTTTATATACAAAGTGTACCTCAGAGAGTAAGACTTATTTGTTATTATTTGTAGATGATATTTTAATGTTTAGTACAAATGAAAAAGTTATTTCAGATTTAAAAGTATATTTAAGTAATATTTTTGCCATGAAAGACTTGGGACATGTTAAAAGTTACTTGGGTATATCTGTAACTCAAAATTTAGATAAAGGGATAACTGAATTAAGTCAAAGTAATTATTTGAGAAAAGTTATTGATAAGTTTAATATGTTAGAATCTAAAGGTGTGTCTACACCAATGGAAAACAAATTTCAATTAAATAAATCTGATAATAGTTGTGATCAAAATTTAATTAAAACTTGTAGACAAATAATAGGATCATTAATGTATGCCATGTTATGTACTAGGCCAGATTTATGTACAAGTGTCTCTTACTTGAGCCGTTTCCAAAGTTGTGCAAATGAAGAGTTATACAAAGCACTCAAGCGAGTCCTGCGGTACATAAATGCGACCTTAGATATGAAGCTAGTTTATAAAGCAAGTGATAGGTCTATTTTATATGGATATGTTGATTCAGACTGGGGAAATGATTGTAACGACAGAAAGTCAACTTCAGGATTTTTATTTCAATTGTTTGATTGTACAATAGCTTGGTCTTCTAAGAAACAAAGCACTGTTAGTTTGTCATCAACTGAAGCAGAGCTTGCTGCCCTGACTTCGTGTGTTGTAGAAGCTTGCTGGTTAAGTAAGATTTTGTATGATTTTGGTTTTGTTGTTTGTCCAATTAATATATTTATTGATAATCAAGCTGCTCTGAGCATAGGTAATAATCTTGAAAATAATAAAAGAGTTAAACATGTAGAGATAAAATATCACTTTATTAAAGAAAAAATTGATGCTAATATTATAAGTTTAAAGTATTTGAAGAGTGAGGATCAAATTGCTGATTTCTTTACAAAACCTTTGGAGAAAGGCAAGTTTGTTATGTTTAGAAAAGCACTTGGTTTATTGATAACTTAATGTTAGTATATATATTATACTTCCTTGTTTTTTGTTTTTAAAGCTTTTACTGTCTTTTTGCTTCTAGATAATACTCAGTTTAATTTAAGCAATGTTAAATAAGTAGAGTTTTGATTGTATAATTGTTCTTAGGAACATTTATGTCTTTATTGAGGTGGGGTGTGATAATGTGCAATAAAGTATAAATGTACCACCAGCAATGTATTGTAAACGCGCATTTTATGTCGCACTGTTTGTTTCTGGTCACACCGCTCTATGCAAAATTCGTTCTCTTTGGCAACAAGCCTTTGTAAAAGCCAGGTCGTCTAATTTAATAAAACTATCTGTTTATAATTTCCACTGTGTTTTCATAAGCTCTGCCGCCCATATTCCATCACATAATTTACTTTGAAGTCGGTTTTTTTTTTTAAATAGTTTATATACTTTAGATAATGATGACGGCCCTTTCATTTTCGTTATTACTACGGCTATATAGGCGGTTAGATATATATTGATTTTTGTTCATTAGCTTTAATATGTGTTCTATCTTTAATTTTTGGGCGATAAAAGTGATTCGACTGACAGTGCTATACGCAATTTGTCGTTAGAAAAATAAAACGATATTGTCTTATTCTTTACTAGGTGGTAGGTTCCTTGTGCAAAGAACCGTCCAGGTAAGTTGGTACCACCGCAGTGTCAGATATTCTGCAGCCAAGCAGCAGTGTGTAAGCACTGCTGTGTTCCGGCGTGAAGCTGTACATTGAATATTTTTCCACCAAAATAGGCCAGAGACGCTAGAAATAAGCAACAGAACTGCACATGTCAACTATTTTTAAAATTTCTGTCTGTCTGTCGGCCTGTTTGTTACCTCATCACGGGAAAACGGCTGAATGCATACCAATTCACTGTATACAGTGAAGTAGGTGCTATCTGAATTTAGAAGATAGTGCATGTTTTATTGAAGTCAGTCAAGTAGATCTAGAGATGTAGCTTGACCCTCTCATCGTAGGCAGCCGCTTACAAACAAGGGGTCATAGTTATTTGGTGGTAAGAATGTTTTCGAATAATTTAGTAACATATTTTCTGTAAAATAAGTATTAAAATACTAATTGTACGTGTATGTCATGTCATAATATGTTATATGTGATCTGGTTATTGGCCAAGCTGGTGTTAGCAGAGTAGTTCAAGGCCTATGATTTGGCTATCGACTGCTTTGTACAACAACCGGAGCCGACTTTTAATGTCCCCTAAATTACGGAGACGCTCGTATCAAATGCCACTAAACGGTCACCCATCTATGGATTGACCTCGCCTAAAATTGCTTAACCAACTGATTGTTTGCCGAGCAGTGATTAGGTAGAAGATAGAGATTATAGATATGAGAGCCCCATCATCTGCTTATGTATACCACGATGATAATAGAAGTTTTAACGATTTAAACATTTTTAGAAAACTGTTATTCCGCAGCCGTTATTATTAGTACCTACTTGACCGTTAACATTGTATCTTATGCAGGCCAATCTTCAAGAAGTCTATTCATCATAGGCTTGAAAGTAGTTAGGGTCAAATTAAAAATACGATAAATAACTTAACATGCATTATTATTAATAATAATATAATAATAATATCTTGGGACAATCCACACACGGTCATCTGATCCCAAACTAGGCAGAGCCTGTACTATGGAAACCAGACAACTGATACTAATACTTATATATATATATTTTTTGTAAATACATACTTGAATAGATAAATAACACCCAGACACTTGGTGGGAATCGAACCCACGACCCAGCGGTTAGCAGACAGGGTCTCTAACCACTAGACCAACGTATTGTAATAGATCTCACAGGTCTGCCTCGAAACATTGACGGGCCCGTTGGTCTAGCGGTCAGACACCCTGCCTGCTAACCGATGGGTCGTGGGTTCGATTCCCGCCAAGTGTCTGGGTGTTGTTTATCTATTTAAGTATGTATTTACAAACAAAAAGTATATAAGTATTAGTATCAGTTGTCTCGTTTCCATAGTACAGGCTCTGCCTAGTTTGGGATCGGACAACCGTGTGTGGATTGTCCCAAGATATTATTATTATTATTTTTTATTGCTCGGAGCTGAGAGCTATAATATTATAGTAGGCACCTACTGCAATTCCTACGGGACTCCAGTTGTTTACAAAGTTATTGCCAATACTAACGTTATAATATAATTAACCGAGAGAGAAAACGATGTTGTTTCCATAGTTTGTTCTCGTTTCTATTTCTTTTTTTATGTTTTAGAGTTCAAGTGTTAGTATTTAATTAGTTTTATGCGCCTTTAGTATACGTACCTACTGATAATTTTTGCAAAGAAATTCATTAAAACCTTTTAAAAAGAAACCAATTATATTTAATTCATGAAAGTCTTACAATACACCGTTATCAAAGTTAGATTTTCAATTTAGGGAATAAAATACAATTAATTATCTTACCAATAAAAAAATAAATTCTAGCATTAAGTAATTCTAATGATTCCATAGTTCTGACATCAAAATAATAAACAGTCATCCGCAAATACAGCACACGTGTCCTGTGACATTTTACGTTATATTGGTATTTGTCGATGATAGCAAACACGCCTACAATTTCGTTATTAGTGTATACATCAATCGAAAGTTCGATTCGGAAATTAACAGACAGTACCAGTTAGCCAAACCGAAGAGCTGTGGGTGGTGACTTGCATTGAAAATTCATTCGTTTCGTTAGGTGGTAAAAAGTTTTAAAATTGGATATCTCCTATTGGATTGCATATCCAGTATCTAGTGTCTCCGTTTGTGGTACCACCAGTAGTAGCATCAGTGGTACCACGGACAATTTTTCTTACCTGTGGTACCCCTGGGTAGAGATAAAATATTTAGATTTACAAAATATTTTTACCTAACCATCTTATATTACGCAACCAATTTATGAGTTCAATTTAGGCGTCGATATGAACCTTGTCATTTAAACAATCCACAGACCATTGAAACTCAATTATATTTATAATCGATCTCATAGAATAGAAAATTTACTATCCAAGTGGTAGTGTTTAAATCTCCTAAGAGACAGTCATAGCCAAGAATGGTGAAATTAGGTCACTTTGGTTAAAATGTGTTTTTAAATACCTATCTCAATGGTTTTTAAGCCGCATTGTCAGCACAGACAAGCAAGACATTCGTTTAAAAGCAAAGCGACGCACCTGGACGGCTCCACTGCACTGCTATTTATCACCCATGACGTTAGTTATTAAGTCTCGTACCCTGATAATTTCATCAGGAACAGTGCCCTCAAACAGCAAAACAACAATGTTTATAAACCCCTACTTTGCAGAGGATTGTCTGACACGGTGGTTCTGCCTGATTGGTTGGTCGCTTGCACAAAGGGCTACTTAGTAAAAACGCATCGATCTACATATTATTTTATGCAAAAACCTATTAATAATATCTATGTTTAACCACCACGGTAAATAACCTGCGTTTGTTTGCCAAGTAAACATACACAGACATGTAGGTATTTATAGGCTATCCAGCCCGCAATATAACACACCTACGCACTGTTGGAAATCGCTTTCATTCAAATCATGATATGAACAGTAAACTATATCAAAATATAATTTGAGCTATAGACTATAGGTACTGCTCAGTTTTTTGAGTTCCATACCTTACAGGTAAAAAGGAACCCTTATGGTGTGACTTCGTCAGTCTGTCTGTCACACCTTTATATTTCAGGAACCACTGATGCTATCTATTCGAAACTTAGAACAGTTTTAGATCCTACTTACCCAAACTCGTCCCAAATTAAAAATAATTCTTTTATTTTGTTTTAATGGGGGTCAAAATGGGTCATCAAAATTTCAAAGTGAGAATACTATATCTAGTGGGGTATCATATGAAAGGGCTTCAAAACCGATTTTTATTTTGGTTTATGTCACGTATTTTTTGGATAAAAAATGACAAAAAAATACCGTCATGGAACCCTCGGTGCGCGAGTCCGGCTCGCACTTGACCGGTATTTTTTTAATCCATAGTGCCACAGTTTTGATAATTGTACTTAAGTACTTGTATAGCCGGTATATCTCTCAGGGACCTAAGTATCCATACGAATTTGGTAGGTACTGGATTTTTTCATAAACACATCAACAAACATTAAGTACCTAACTAACTCCTAATGCGTCTCTGGATTATCGTAGGTGTCGTTCGTTTATGGTTTACACAACTTGCGCTCATTTCTCATACCTATAGGTATATAAATATATTATCTTTATTATTAGATATATACCTACACTTAATTAGATGTTGTATGGTCAAATAAATGTACCTATCTTCTTTCTTTGTTCTCTCATGTCCGGTACCTGGAGTATTTTAACGATGAAAATATATTTAAAAGTATATTTAATTATACCATCGGCAAAGTTTCATGAAGGTTTGTAAGTATACCTACAACAATCTCTCAAAAACCGTAAAATAATATATTACATAGTACCGTGATTAATGTAGGTTCTCGGCGGCAGGAAGTATAATCTGCTGACTCCACGATGCGTGCAGAGTCCGAAGTATGCCTGTTAATAAGGAGTCCCGAGGATCCGGCGTCATCTGTCTCTAGCGAAGCGTGGTGACACTGAGCAGCCAAGGATTGCGACCGGCCTCGACCGGAAACGAAAATAGCCTATTGGAAATATTCTACTTTAAATCGAGATTCGCTGGATCCAAACCTCGTCCCGAAAGCCGGATATATTATGTACTATATAAGATACTTTTCACAATTTGTGGATCATATCAACCAGACTTATTGACTAAAAAAATACACCACCAATAAAATAACCTAGTCAAGTCACGCATACGCAGAACCTTTTCGGAATCTTCTACTGACCTATATATCAACATTCGCCCACGTAAACTAGAGTGGAACTTGTCTTTACACCCTCTAATCTTTCACGATATAACAAAATACACACTTACGTCCAAAAACTACTAATTAATAATCTTGGCACTTTTCTACAACAACAAAGTCTATAACTAACAAAAAAGTCTAAGTAAAAGAAAAACACTATGCGAAGTAAGATATTTCTCAGTGTGTTCGTCGTGGAAAGTCAATGAAATTACTTCTGAGGGTGGGTACCTAGCTAATAGCTAGTACCTATCCAGCTACTTTACATTTTTGTTGTCGGGGAGGTAACTTTCAAAAGTTACTCAGTCTCCTAGAGGTGAAGGCCGTGTTATGTGGGTCTCTTTCACTTTGATTCTCTGACTGACTTTTACTCTCGGCACTCGGTTCGGTTCGGACCGCGCCGGAGTGTTCGAGATGACGCCCGCCATGGAATCCAGCTACTTTACATAAGTGCTCGTTTTTATGAAAGAAATAGTGTCGGTGCCTATCAGTTTCCTTGTTTTATGTACTTACCTACCCTGTGCGTTCAGGTGCACTGCGCGACCAGTAAAGTTTGTTATAAGGGTTCTTTTCGATGTAATCTTTTTCTTCGTTATTTTTAAACATAATTTTTGTCACTTTGATGTATAATATACCAAAAAGTCTGACGGGTTTTATAAAGACATTGTGCTTTGGTTTTAAAAGCGGGCTCACTGGTTTAGGCTATTTGACAATGTAACAATGCCTTGCAACTTACATTTTTTTTTCTTTTATACCAACCTTGGATAAGAGTGAATAAATCAAAACAGAAATTATTCAAATTTTTCAATCCGTTTGTGAGTTTTAGCGAGACTAACGAACAACTATACATATAGGCCCTAGACTCTAGGACGTAGGTCCGTAGTGCAAGAGTTTCGTCTAGATATGTACCAACCAACCAGTATGATATTATACCGCTTAGTAGTACTACTGGGCAACATAGTACATTTCTAACAAAGTTACCGGACTGAATATATTTAATACTGAATGGCTTAGATTACGGCACTGTAATGTACCTGCACGTAATAGGGCCATCAGTCGAACATCCTGTATGTCTCGTCACTTGACTGAAAATCTGTCACACACAAACGTCAATTAGTATTGTTTATCATTAATCCAGTTCTAGAGATCAGATTATTTCAAAACTAGAAGCTAGTTAATCCTTAATTATACACTTTAGTGAGTAGAGATATCAATTATCTCGTAGGTATTATAAAACAAAGCTCCGGAAGTCCGGAATATTAAGAAAATGGCAAAATTATAATTAACGCTGATTGACGATTGTGAGTGCGCTAACGCTGATTGCAGTAAATTAAATATATCCACGCGATAATAAATAAATTGATAAGTAGTCTGTTAAATATTTTTGACTCTTTGGAAAAAGTCCAGAGATTTTTTGAAAGTAGAAAAATTACCTTGGGGTGGTTTTTCTAGGCATCGTCCTTTTCTTTATTTTCCAGCTGACGAATCACAAGGTCCACTCTCAACTTGGTAGGCGTCTGAACGTGATAGTTATAAAACATTACCTACATAAAAACTCTATTGATTGCATTCAATTTACAACTTTTCTTTGTCTTTGCATATAGCTGCATTCAGCTCACAAATATAATTAGAAATCAATGTTTGCGGTGTTTATTTCAAATATTCACGATCAAGTAAACTACTAAAAGTAGTACATTAATATTAAGAAGGCAACGGAACTCTCATTAATATACACTCCTTTGCAAAAAAACGGGTGGTTTTGATTTTTCTACATTATTGGTAATAATTTAGTTCTAAGGAGGTTTTAATAGCCAAACTATGTTACTGGCACTTAATAAACAGTCTGCGTATGAAAAAAAAGTTCATTCCAAATTCGAAACCTTTGTTTTTAAAAATAATAATCCCTTTTTCAGTTTGTGACTTATTACTTACTTTTCGCGGGTTTTCGGGTAAAAGGTTATAAGGTAACTAAAATTAACTTCTTGTTTTTTAACCAGCTTCAAAAAGAAGGTTCTCTATTCGACGCGTATGTATGTAATATTAATAAAAATGCGTAATATTAATATATGTTACTCTATGTGGGCTTCTAAACAAATTTACCAAATTTTATGAGTGTATGTATGTATGTATGTATGTATGTATGTAAGTATGTATGTATGTATGTAGGTTTGTCCACGGATTTCTAAGAAACTACAAGTCCGATTTCGAAAATTCTTTTTGCAATAGTTAGAGTATTTTTCAACTTAGGGTAGAGTATAAGTTTCATCAAAATCGGTCCAGTAGTTTAAGAGATATAAACTTTTTATGTTTTGAGTAAGTTACTGTAAAGGAGACGTTCGAGTTGCGTGATAGTGCTGATACCTATCGTGGTAGAATAAAAGTCACTAAAAAGTGTTAAATAAATTATTTTATAAAAAAATAAAAACCGACTTCAAAGTAAATTATCTAAAAAGCATAAAATAACGAAAATATATTGAAGTCGGTGCTAGCACATCATGTTAACTAACACTAGCACCAGCTGACACCGACTTCAATATATTTTCGTTATTTTATGCTTTTTAGGTAATTTACTTTGAAGTTGGTTATTATTTTTTTAAAAATAGTTTATATTTTTTTTTTTTTTAACACTTATAAGCTAGTGCTTGACTGCAGTCCCACCCGATGGAAAGCGGCGACGCAATCGAGGATGGCAAAACACACTAGCTTATTAAAAGCCTATTCACTCTAGTCTTAAAGACACCCACATTATAATCGGGCGGGAAAACCGACGCAGGCAAACTGTTCCAGTCCTTAGCTGTCCTTATTATAAATGAAGAAGCAAACCGCTTAGACCGGACTGAAGGCACTTTCACCACATAAGGGTGTGTACGTGCCGTGCGTCTCGTCGTCCGATGATGAAAGGGAGATGGTGGAATCAAGTCATGCAATTCCTGTGCACACTCTCCAAAATGCATCCTGTAGAACACCGAGAGGCTGGCTACTCTGCGCCTGTGCTCTAGGCTTTGTAAATTGGGCGCTACTAACTCTGCGTCACCAATAAGCCTCTTAGCACGCCTCTCCACTGAGTCCAAGGCTGCAAGATGACATTTAGCAGCACCAGCCCATATGTGACTACAGTACTCCACACACGACCGGACTTGTGCTTTATATAGCATCAAAAGTTGCTCCGGTGTGAAGTACCGGCGGACCTTTGAAAGGACACCTAGCTTCCTTGCAGCTACCTTGGCTTTGGACTCAATGAACCGCCCAAAGTTGAGGTTTGAGGAAATTTCAACTCCCAACAACTGAAGGCGGTCCGTGTATTCCAAGGATACATTCTGAAAAGTAGGAGCCAAGGTGAACGGACTCCTTTTCGCGGTGAATAGACACGCTTGAGTTTTGGTGGCATTGAATCTCACAAGATTGGCATCACCCCGTTCGGAGACTGCCTGAAGTGTGAGATTCGCGCGCTCCACCATGGCTACTCTTTCAGACTGGATAACATCCTTACTGGCCCGAGCACTCGGCATATATCTCTCCACAATAGTGCTCTCATCTGCATACCCATAGATACCGGGCAACAGCAGATCGTTAATATGCAGCAGGAAGAGAGTTGCGGAGAGAACGGACCCCTGAGGAACTCCGGCATTAGTCGTCAACGGCTCCGATGTGCAACCGTCAACAACCACTCGGAGAGACCGTTCACTCAGGAAGTCCTTTATCCAGCCGATCAGTCCAGGGGATATGCCGTACGCTGGCAGCTTGTTTAAAAGGCTAGCGTGCCAGACCCTGTCGAAGGCCTTCGAGACATCCAGGGAAACAGCGAGCGCTTCCCCATTTTTCTCGAGGGCCTCGCCCCATAAGTGAGTGACATACACTAGAAGGTCTCCCGTCGACCGATTTCGGCGAAATCCGTACTGTCGGTCGTTGAGGAGATCATTCTGTTCTAGGTATGCCATGAGGCGCGAGTTCAATATACGCTCCATAGTCTTACAGAGTATGGAGGTTATTGAAATCGGCCGATAGTTGGCTGGATCGGCACGACTGCCCTTTTTGGGCACGGGTTGCACGTTAGCGAGCTTCCAGGACTTGGGCACTATTCCAGTCTTAAATGAGAGACGGTACAAACGTGTCAATACCGGAGACAACTCGGGTGCACATGCCTTAAGTATATAATTTTATATATATAATTTACTTTGAAGTCGGTTTTTATTTTTTTATAAAATAATTTTTTTAGTAGAATAATTTATGTTTGGCGCATAATCCTGCCTTTTTGTGACTTAAAACAAATATCTTTGTGTCTATTGCAATGGCAGAAAAAGCAATAAGAGCTAGTAAAATTATAGCGCTGCTGGAAGAGGGGTGTAGCCAGTGTTACGTCTCACAGTGGTTAAACGTGAGTCGTTCCAAAGAACTTGGACTCGATACCAAGAGACAGGTTCCGTTCAGAGAAGGCAAGGTTCTGGGAGAAAACGTTGCACACAACCACGAGACGACCGCTTTTTAGTGACTCAGGCGCTGAGGAACCGCAAATGCAGTTATATAGACCTTAAAAGAAACCTTGAAGAGGTGCGAGGAACGCAAGTTAGCCTATGGACTGTGAAGAGGAGGCTTTTAGCAGTTGATATACGCCCTAAGTTACTCCGTGAGCACCGCATTGCTCGATTGGGGTTCGCTAGAAATTGCCTATCTTGGAAACTACGTAACTGGAGTAACGTACTCTTCTCGGATGAGGCTCGAATTTGTCTGCATGGTGAGGGCCGACGTCGGCGAGTGTTATGAAGACCAGGAGAACGCTATGCCGACGTGTGTTTTGAAGAAATCACACCTTATGGTGGGGGGTCCGTTATGTTTTGGGCGGGCGTAAGTTCTAGCTGTCGTACTGATATAATATTCATTGAAAATGGCTCACTAAATGCGCAAAGGTACATAACAGAAATCATTTGTCAACATGCGCAACGCGCACTGGCTGTAATTGGTGAAGATGCCATTTACATGGACGATAATGCTAGGGCCCACCGTTCTGGCGCTGTAGATGCTTATATGCAAGAGGTCGGTATTCGTCGTTTGGATTGGCCAGCGCGGAGTCCCGACCTTAACAACATTGAGCACGTCTGGGACCTCCTAAAAAGGCGAGTACGATCTGTCCAACCACCTCCACAAAACATCAGGGAGCTGAAACGTGTGATCTCAGCTGAGTGGGAACACATTTCACAGGACACCATCAAAAGTCTAGTGGAAAGCATGCCAAGAAAATTACACATACATTATTAATGTTTATTATTTAATGTCTTTATTTATTAAAATCCCATAAAAAATTTCTTAGTCCTAATTTCACTATATCCATAAAAATGTTAATTTTAACACGGCTCTCTGTTTTCATTAACTGAAATACCGATTCCAGGATTTAAATGTTAAAACCTATATTCTCATTGATAATAAGAAATTTCTAGTCATCTAAGCTAATGAAATACTAAAAATATTAATATTATCCATAGAAAAGCCAATGACTATAAAGTGCCCGTTTTTTTTTTGCAAAGGAGTGTATTAGCATTCTTTATCGACTCTAAAACGATACATTTTCCACCTCTTACTTATCGTTGCTTAACTTGGTTTCTCCTCAAACATATAGTCAAATGCCATAAATAACTGTGTTTTTTCTTTTCATATTTTATCTTAATCTGCTGCAGTCTGTTCTCAATTATTTCTATAGTAAATCGTACAAAGATACAATAGTCGATTAAACGTAGAGCTAAAAAAGAATTTGAAATATTTCCGGTTGCCAACCAAAGACACGATTTAAATTGCAAATCATACTGAATACGCAAGACTTCGTTAGAAGATAGTTATGTTCACATACATATAGAGGTCTACTTTTGCTGCGATTCAGATTAAATCATAGGTATTTTCTACATATAAGCTAGCGCTTATTAGAGAAACCTTGAAGTGCTGATGCAATTGTAGATAATAAAGCGCAGTTGATCCTTAAGACATTGCCTGTGTCAGGGAATACAGCGCTGGTAGCAAAAATATGTAGGTAGTGAGAAAGCTAATCGACGTAAAAATAAATAACTATTGAGTATCGCTTCATAGAAAAAGAACTTTATATAATAACCATGTGCAAAGAATTCGTATACCTAAATCAACGAATAGAATAGAATTAATTCTATACTAGAATAAGTTTAGATAAAAACAAATAAATGAGGATTTATTTGATACTTGCTTTGGTCTGTAAAATAAAAAGATCCATGCGCACAAATTGGCCTGCAAAAAAACGGTCATACGACTGATTTCTTCTAGTCATGTTTGAGTAATTAAATTGTCTGTACTAATGTAAGTATGCGTAAGCATTTGTAATATCCCCTGCGCAGTTGGCTCCTTTTGTTTAGGAGGGCGTAATTAGATGGCTTCGGCGTATTATCGCCAAGTACTCGTCAACCGGAATTGATTAGTGTAGAGATTACTTTGTCATAATTGTGACGAAGCGGGAAGTTTAGAATGTGAGTGATGCTTGTGTCAATCGCATCGTTTCTGGTACAATGCATCACTGAGTAAGTAATTCCAAGCTAAGTTGTTAGTAGTAAGTAAGTTGTAAGTGTTATGTGCAGAAAAATACAATTAAATCCATCAAAAGCCATACCTACACCCTCTGTTGAAATATTCACCCTTTTGTCTTTAATATACTGTATTAAATGTAGAGATATGTTTTAGTAAATAGTATGTCTGATGTGTAGTCGGAGCACTTAACTGATTTCCCCGTTCGCAAGGTTCGCTCGGTAGCAGTACGCACTCAACTGTGTGAGGCTGCAACCCCGTATAGACTTTGAACTTGAACTCATTAATAACAAACTGAACAGCGAGTGGCGCGTGGCGGCGAGTCCTCGTACAAATAACATTACGCTACGGACGGAGCGGACGTAAACAATAGATATTAAGGTGCACTATGAGGAACTAAGTTACTCGAAGCATAACTATACTAATTGGCAGCAATTTCACTCGTGTAAAATTAGTGGGTGATATGACCCATTTCTAATTATTGTTTTATGCAAGAACGTAGTTTTACTCGACCGGTAATGTTGACCTAACACAAACATTTTTCATTGATCCTTCGGGCAAAAAAAAAAATTTACGACACCTACGCCTTAGCCTTAGTAACGACGCAATGTGCATCGCCGCAGCAGCCGCGTTATATACCGATTACTATACAATAACCTATAACCTGATTATATTGAAAACTTAGATCCGCGATGCAAGAAAATAAACTCATCATAAACCGGCTGAACTGTATAGATTTTCATCAAATGTACTTTCATAAATAATAAAAGAACCATCTAATTGAAACCAAATTTTCAATAAAATAAAACCTTATTTAAATGCCACTGGCAGGCACGAACTTACTTTGCTTCGCGAATTAAAAACAACGTAGTATTGGAATGACTCAATTGGATACTCCAGTGTGTAGTACTATCCACAGTATCTGGACTTTTTGCGTTTATCTTCTGTTGGCCACAGATGCAGTGCAAGAGGAGGTGTGACATCGGCTTTACCAATAGATTACTTACAACAGTCTGCAACATCACTACGCATGGGCGCCGGCAGCAGGGTGCAAGGGGGTGCACTTTCACCCCCCTGTCAGGGAAGAACAGTCACGCATAACTTGAACAATAATGAATAAGCTACACAACAAATTACTTCAAAAAGACCATAAATATGTAGTTTTGCTGTTCAAATTATTTTAGACAACTGATTTGCGCAGGCGTAAAATTAATAGTATATTGTGTAGTGCAGATGCACCTCCCTGAAAGTAATCCTGGCGGCGCCCATGTCACTACGCATACATTCTTGTGTAGCTGGTCTATAGCAACCGCAGGTCGCTCGAGACCACGACTGAACGCTACAAAGAATGACACCACCGCTCACCCATTCCCGCTATGTTCTAACACACCCAGCTCTCTACGACGTAACATTTATGTCAAATATCTACGTAGGTATGCGGTATACCACAGACAGATGTATAGACACCGCCTGGGCCAGTACAAACACATAGTCATTGAAAATAATACGCGATACTGTTGCGTATTATTGGTACTTATAACAAAATCGATGTTTGTTTGCGGTGATAAAAGACAAAAAAAATACCCGGATTTTTTTATATTAGAATTGGCAACCCTACGCGAAAATGGTGTATCATTACTAGTAGGTACGGATTTATGCTAGAGTGGGCAATATTCGAAAGGCCACTATACACGTGAAGTATGCTGTGATAGAGCACTGGATATACATCAGCCCTCAAGTTAAATTAATAAAAATGCTGGTTGCACAAATACTAGTCTTATTACATATACAAACGGTCCTCTTTCAAAAAGGGCGATGCACTGATGTTTTGTATGCGCTGGTACATACTCGCACCATTCTACTATGTTATCCGTACATGTCGCTAATACACTAGAGACGCTGCCATGGTAAAATTTATGGAAAGACGTCGGCGGTAGAGTTTACTAAGATAACACTAAAATGTTACCTAGAATATGCCATATGTACGAGTACCTACTATAGAGGTCCTTTTCCTTAATCATAGAAAGTAAGTGAACTGTTCTTCAATGTCGTCACAGAGCTTACGAATTACCAAAGTACAAACATAGAAACTCATTGCTTAAACTGCCACTGAATTATAACCTTTCAATAGCTTGCTTGAAGATTATTTGCAACTGTCGTAGTTTCAGTTAAGTGTAAAAAAGCAAAACACTAAATATCCCATTTCCGAACCCATCATGTCATTAATAAACTCATCCTAATCATCTGAAGTGGTTAACCCAAGGTAAACTACGACGCCGTCGTCGCCTCGAAATTGTTACTGAAATTATTAATTTACTCGCTGACCCGCGCAGCTTCGACCGCATTTAATTTTTTTTCACAAACACTTCAATTTAAGTTTCAGGATTTTTTTTATATTCTCCTTCCCGTTCTTCGTATCTAATAAATATGCAAAACAATTTTGTTACGTGAATATCACTCCTCTATTTTCCAATGACAAACGTCAGACAATGCCATCTTCTTCCATGAGGAAGAAGGTCACATACCTAACACTCCTCCCTCATGGCCAAGGAATCAATAACGCAATAACTTAGAACAATCAAAAATACTTCTTATAATCTACTCTTGGAAGATCGCGAAGTTCCCTTTGATTGGATGCTTGTGGTGCTACAGCCGAATCCGATGTGCTTGGAACGGGTTCACCAGATTCGGCTTCATAAAAATCATCCACTTCGTCCGCATAACCAGCTGGCATCTCCTCTTCCGCCGCATGCGACGGAATTTCTACCATACTACTTGTACCTCTGTAATCTTCACCTGATAGATTGAAATCATCAGTGCCAATTTCGCAGTCCCAATTCCGGTTAGCTTCATCTAAGTATGCCTTTCCAGCAATCATATGATTTTTGTGCTTTTTCCGAATCATTTCTGGATATTCAGCATCTTCAACTAAATATGTAACTTTGCCTGTTCGTTTAACCACAGTTCCTTTTCGCCATGAACTCTTCTTATTGCTAGTAAATTGTTTAAAAAAAACGCAGTCGCCTTTCTTATAGCTTTGTGTGTTTTTTCCGCCATACCATTTACTCAGCGAGCACTGTTTTTTGTTCACATTAGTAACAAGGTCAACAGCGGGGAGCGTCGATGACGGGCTTAATAAGTCCAAACGTGTCCTAAGTTTCCTACCAAATACCAACTGGGCAGGTGAAAAGCCAGTAGTAGAATGTATCGAATTTCTATAGTCAAATAGAAACTTCCTTAGTTTATTGCTACAATTGCCTTTACTTTTTGTGTCCAACAGGGTAGAACGGATACCCTTTTTTACTACTTTCACGTAACTTTCCGCCTGCCCATTGCTTGCCGGATAATACGCAGGAGACGTCACGTGAATTATGCCATTCAACAAACAAAAATCCCCGAACTCCTTAGCAGTAAAAGCTGTGCCATTGTCACTGACAATCGTATGCGGCAAGCCGAACCTAGACATAAAGTCGTATAAACAATCAATTACAGTAGTGGCACCGGCGTTACTGTTCATTTTGAAGACCTCAACCCACTTAGTGTATGCATCGACAACAACTAAATAAACGAGATTATTGAAAGGACCTAAGAAATCCATATGGATTCTGTAAAATGGCTGCTGTGGATATTTCCACGGAGTGAGGGGTGCACGCGCTGGCAAAGGTCTCAGTTGAACGCAGATCTCACAAGCGCCTATCATATCTTCTATGGCCTTGTCAATACCCGGAAACCAAAATCTAGACCGCGCTTCAGCCTTCGTTTTAACAATCCCTAAATGAGATTTATGTAGTTCTTCTTATCGATTTCGTACCCTAAATAACTGATTCTGTCTTTGAAAAATTCACATTTTTCCCTCTGTAAAGTTAAACCCGCATCCTGTAATCTCCTAAGTACATTATTCAATCTCTGGAGATGGAGTGAACGGTCTGGAGCTGTCACTAAAATGTCATCTAACAGACATAAAACGCCATCCATTCCAACCAGCAATTCATCCATTGCCCGTTGGAAGATAGCCGGCGCGCTAACCAAACCAAAGACCATGCGCTTGTATTTATAGAGACCACGATGTGTGTTAATACAAGTAACGTTCTGGGACTCAGAATCAAGCCTAAATTGTGTATAGGCCATTGACAGATCTAATTTGCTAAATTGTTGCCCCGAATGCAGTTTTGAAAATAACTCATGAATTGTCGGTAACGGGTACTGGTTGATAACCAACTGTTTATTGATGCTTACAGAGTAATCAGCGCAAAGTCTTAAAGAACCGTTCCTTTTCAAAACTGGCACTATAGGTGAGGCATAGTCTGAATGCTCTACAGACTCAAGTATACCAATATCTACCAGACGGTCTAATTCCTTGTCCACTTGTTCCTTCAGGGCAAAAGCAAGAGGTCTCGCTTTAAAAAAAATCGGTTTAGCATCTTCCTTGAGTTGAATCCTTACTTTGTATTTATTAAATAACCCTAATTTATCACAGAATACAGTAGGATACATGGCCTCTAACTCTCGCACAATACTTTCATCGGGTGCACAATAGTTAACCGGACACAATCCCACATTAAACTTTGACATAAAGTTACGCCCCAAAATTGGGGGACCACCATTGCACACGACATAGACATCCATAGTGTGCGTACATCCATTGTAAATCATCGGTATCCTGATAATACCAAGACATTGCATCGGCACCCCAGTATACGATGTCAGGTTATTTTCTACTTTTAATAATGGCACGTGAGCAAAATATTTATTATACATGTCATCAGATATGGCCGTGACGCCGGCTCCGCAATCAAATTCAAATACAATTTTTTTCCCTAGAACTGACACGATGTCAGTCATTGGTTCTCCTTGCTTTGAACGGATTTGGAAATGAAATAACTTACCGTCGTCGTCGACGTTCTCCACATTAGACCTTGTTGTAACAAAGTTTAAGTTTTTGCACATTTTACGTAAATGGCCCTTCATGTTACATTTCGTGCATCTAAACTTGGCATAACGACACTTAGACGTTGCATGATTTGTGTGGCCACAAACGGTACACGGTACTTGAAGTTTTTCACCACCTCTGCTTGCCTGCGCTGTCACCTTGAACAGCGCCTCATGTGCCAGCGCCGTGCTTGCCGAACCGCCCGCTACAGCAGCTCCTACACGTGCGCAGCGGATGTTCTCCGCTAACTCCATTGCTTTAATCAGCGTCAGGTCCATAAGATCTTGTGCAAACAATTTTTCTCGTTCAGGTCCGGGCAGCAAACCCATCACAAAGCGATCGCGTAACGCTTCTTCCAAATTTGAAAAACTACAATGTGCAGACAAACCCCGCAAGCGTGCTGCCCATTCAGAAAACGTCTCCGACGAGGCCTGTGATGCTGCGTAAAAGTTGTATCTCTCACTAAACCCACAACGCTTGACAGAAAAATGGCCGTCGAGCAATGTTATAATATCCTCGTATGGGACATCTTGCAGTTTCTTTAGCAAGGCGAGATCCGAGGCAAGCTTATAGCTTCCGTCGCTCAGAGTGCTTAACAATATTGCACGCCTTCTTTTACCCGTTGGGTCTTTTTCATTGCCAATTTCGTTGGCTATATACCACTGTCGGATTTTTTCTTTAAACGTTTCCCACGAGTGGATAGTGTCGTCAAATTGACTAAGTAACCCAACAGTATCTTTCTCTGTATACCTGTCACCCTCACAGCACGTGCCTTTGACAAGAAATTCCGCTGTTCTTGATGAAGCGTGTATATTGATAGGGTAATAATTTTTCTACATACAAGTTGTTTTTGAAACTTCATAAAACACGTATTTTAATTATCTTTCTTGTAGAGCCTTTTCAGTATGTTTTTGAGTCAATCGACACGCTGTTTAGTCAATTTATTTCAACAGCCTTTTCAGTGTACTAACGCGGGGTGCGTAAGGGCTGGATTTTAAAATTCGCGAAACACATCTTTATTTATTTTATTCATAAAATCTTTTTAGTTAGTTTCGACACAATCGACCCGCAAAATAAAAAGTTTCATACATACGAACCTTCACCACCACCCTTTTAACCCCTATGGGATGAATTTTCAAAAATTCTTTCTTAGTGGAGTCAAAAATCATAAAAGGAATCTACTGCCCAAATATCATATTCTAGGTTCAGCCGTTTGGGCTGTGCGTTGATAGGTCAGTCACTCAGGACTTTCTCGTTTATATAGGTACTTACATTGACATATAAAAATAATATTGTCATAGTTATTTACAAATTCTGGAGTAGCTATAGTATTAGCTGGTCTTAATCTATGCATCGGGAAGCTGGCCTCACACAGAGAGCTCTTGACCCGAATATCCCCCGACAAGGCTCATTGTAAAGAGTAGCCTAATAATTAGAATATCCGCCATAAGCCTCTTTTCTATTTACACGCGGAACTTTATGGGGCGTGTATTGTGAACTATGTCGCTGTACTTATATATGCGTGTGAGATGGATTTTTTTAACAAAATGTGTGGGCTGTGTTATGCGGTTGGGAACTTAAAATAGTTATGTGCGGGTATCTCGATCAGTTGCAAGATGTTCGCGCTCCGGGGGATATTTACTCTTGTCACATAACTGACAGCACAACAGGACCTCTCCGAACAATACTCAATAGTTATAAACGTCTTGATTATTATTGACGTATATATTATTATTTTTGAAAAATAAAATCCAATTGGTCAGCATGACTTTGATATATAAGTATATACGTAATCAAGTTATCCGACCAACATGATGATGATGTCCAAACAGCGTAGTAGATACCTGTTTATAGTGAGGCCTGAAACTCCTTCAGACTCGCGCCACCGTCCGCGGCACGTATTGATAGATCCCCCAGACACAATGTCGGCCCTATTGGACCATGACATTGAGCCTGCCCCTCCCCAACAACCGTATGCTACACTATCAAACAGAAGCCGCCGGCCGCCGAAGGGTTGTACGTATGCGACCTCAACGACGAGCATCACCCCAGTGAGTTTCTTGCCGGCTCTTCTCAGTGGGGGCGCGTTGTGAACCGGTGGTAAAATCAGCCCTCTCTAAGCGACAGCCCGAAGTGCCCTTGAGCTCGTCGCCCCCCTGCCCTTCTGGCTGGAGCGCTTTAAGCGCTCGCCCTCTTGTCCGGTGAAGCTGTTATGAACATCTGCGGGTCACCCCCTTCCCTCCAATATGGTTGAGGGGAGTGATAGCTGCTGCTCGAGTCAACTCGTACGCGGGTGCTGCTTGGGGGGACTGGTCCGACTACTACCCCTTTGGCTTTTTAGTTTGTTGTACTTTCGTCGTATTTTATAATTTTATTCTGTCTTATTTGATCTTTTGAACGGCAAGACACACTGTCGCTCTGATCTAATTGTAACATGACACACTGTTTAAAAAAAAGTGATAAAATGACCAGCCCGTGGTAACTTTAAAAAAAAAAACATGAGCTATCAAAAGTGCCGTTAAGCCTATTTGAAATAAACTATTTTTAACCGACTTCAAAAAAGGAGGAGGTTCTCAATTCGTCTGAATATTTATATATATATATATTATGTATGTTCGCGCATAACTCTGGCAATTATGAACCGATTTGAAAAAATCTTTCTTCCATCCATTCTTCCATCCATTCTTCAATCCATTGATTGGGTCCCATAAAAAAATATTGCTTAGTAATAAGTAGTTCCTGAGAAAACAAGAATGGTGACTGCGCAGGAAAGCTGCAGAAAAGCCTATATAGATGACTTTATGTCGCTTTTTAAGGACAAAAATTGTCATAACTCTGGCAAATATTTACCAATTTCAATGATTCTTTTTTATTCGAAAGAAGAAACCACTGTATTGAATCTGTATGAATTTTATAACAACCGGATAAGAACTTCCTGGAGGACCATGAACGATGTGGAGTAATTTATCTGGTAAAAACCATAAAACTGATGTTCTCCATTACATTGCTCTGACAATTATGAACCGATTTCGATGATTCTTTATTTATTCGAGAGAGTAAACTACTATGATGATTCCATGCAAATTTCATTACGACCGGATATTTTTTTCTGAAGAAACATGAATTATGTAAAACTATGTAGACGATAATGTCATCAAAACCTACCTAGATCATTTTACGGTCTTCGATGGTTCAATCTTTATATATGAAAAAAAAATTGAACTGACTTCAATATCACTGAAACGTATAAAATAATTTAAATATTATTGAAGTTGGTGCCAAATATACGCAGCAGGTACGCTAACACCGACTTCTATAATATTTAAATTATTTTATACGTTTCAGTGATATTGAAGTCGGTTCAATTTTTAAAAAAAAATATTTTTTGAGTGAGTTTTTGAGTTTGAGTTCTGCGGCCAACAGCGACTGTCCTCCCAAAAAAAAAAGTGAGGCCTGAAAGTCTTACAGCTTCTATATTGTTCCAACGAAGTTATATTTCACTTATTTTACACATTATTTTACTTTTAAATTATATTAAATACATTATAATAAACTATCAACTATCAAGATCAGCCGGCGTGGCGGCGGCTAGTACAGCGCGAAGGTTGGACGGCGCGCGCGGTGGTCATAGCAGCAATACATTGTTAGCGCACAGTAAACTTATTTACTGTGCATTTTGTAGATGAGAGCGCGTTTTTAACCGACTTCAAAAAAGGAGGAGGTTCTCAATTCGTCTGTATATATTTTTCTTTTCTTTTCTATGTATGTTCGCGCATAACTCTGGCAATTATGAACAGATTTGAAAAAATCTTTCTTTCATCCATTCTTTAATCCGTTAATTGGGTCCCATAAAAAAATTATTGCTTACGACTAAGTAGTTCCTGAAAAAACAGGAATGGTGACTGTCTCCTGCGCAGGAGAACTGCAGGAATGCCTATATAGATGACTTTATGTCGCTTTTTACGGACAAAAACGGTCATAACTTTGGCAAATATTTACCAATTTCAATATTTTTTTTTTATTCGAAAGAAAAAACCACTGTGATGAATCTGTATGAATTTTATCACAACCGGCTAAGAACTTACTGGAGGACCATGAACGATGTGGGGGAATTTATCTGGTACCATAAAACTGATGTTCTCCATTACATTACTCTGACAAATATAAACCGATTTCGATGATTCTTTTTTTATTCGAGAGAGTAAACTACTATGATTATTCCATGCAAATTTCATTACGACCGGATATTTTATCTGAAGAAACATGAATTATGTAAAACTATGTAGACGATAATGTGATCATAACCTACCTAGATCATTTTACCGTCTTCGATGGTTCAATCATTATTTATGAAAATATCACTAAAAAGACGAAAATAAAATATTAAAAAAAAAATTGAACCGACTAAATATCACTGAAAAGTATAAAATAATTATATAAAATAATATTTTATACTTTTCAGTGATAAAGAAGACGGTTCAATTAAAAAAAAAAAAGATTTTATCTTGTTAGCCACATGGATTGCGAAGACGATTATGCAGAGAGCACCAGGAATATGGAGAGCTTTTAATTACTCTGAAGCACTGAGATTTAAAAACTACTTACTTTATGAAAGGAATCCTTTGGAGGACTGTAAAAATATTAAAATAATAATATTATATACTATTTTATATTAACAATAACACGGAATTTCGCGTAACACAGCTGACGCAGTAAGCCGCCGCGGCTGCTGCGCTGCCGCACTCAGAATAAGTTAATAAGTAAAATGTCTCTTCTCTTAGTACCTATATTATTTCTTCTATTTTTTCAATTCAATGATTTCAATGTGATGATCATGATCACTCTACGTGCGACAGTGCGAAAATGTATTTCCTAGATACAGCGTGTAGCCAAATTCAATCGCGCGGGAAGAGGCGCTTTCTCATGTCGGCTACAACTTTTAACTCAAGGCCAATTAAGAAAATAAAGTTTATGACATAATATACTACTTATTTACTATATGTACTTGTACGTGTGTGGTTGTCTGTGGGTACTACGTAATATAGCTAAATTATTTCTTATCGCTTTAATTATCTGTTAATTTAAACATTCTAGCGAGTGAAGCAGCGATACATAAATCACCATGATTTTCCTCGCTGTTCATTTTTGTACCAACTTTTTGTAACCATTTCTTTTATTATGAATAAATGACAAAAAAACAAACTTATAAAACTTTTCTTTTCAGCCGCGTTCAAGTAAGTGCATCGATTTCAACCAGGCGAAAACGACGCAGATGCATACAGAGATATATGCCTAAGTAGGTACTTGTAAGTACTACACCACAACAACAAGTTATTTGTTGAGCAACGAGCTTAAAATTTAATTAAATCGTTTCTCAGGCTTACCTATCTAGGTATGTAGAGAAAGCTTTATTAGATAACGCCGTGTATCCGGACGGATGATGCCCGGGTACATTCGTATTTCTCTAGATAAGCATACTTTGGGAAGACTTTTAAACGGTTAGACACTTCTACAGTCAGTTTTATACCTATTACATGTAGGCTTATTATTTGACCAGATTCTAAAGGTTTTAAAAAAATCTATTTTTTATGGAAATGGCGATTACCTGGTTTTTTGACATCAGTGTTCTTTTAAATCAAGTAAGTAGTATATAACTATAGTAACGTAGAGCGTGTTTGGGCTTTCCTTGTTTCCGGTGGCATTGGAGGGCGATGCATCGATAATGTAGATATATACACATTTGGAGGACGCTCAAACGATTATGCAAGTACACGTTTCGTTTGTACTACTGTTGTTTACTGATTATGCATTAGGTACAATAAAAATGAAAAATAAATAGTTTATATTATAATTGTTAATGTACACTCCGTTTTTCTTTACAAGATTAAAATCGTAGCAGTAAATATTCTATAATTATAATAATACTGTAACAGGTCCAATTCTGTACATTGAAGATATTTTTTTTTAATTATTTTAGGAGGGCATTCTTTAACCTATACTGAAGTCATAACGGTTTTTTCTTATTTTTAACCGACTTCAAAAAAGGAGGAGGTTCTCAATTCGTCTGTATATATATTTTTTTATGTATGTTCGCGCATAACTCTGGCAATTATGAACCGATTTGAAAAAATCTTTCTTCCATCCATTCTTTAATCCGTTGATTGGGTCCCATAAAAAAATTATTGCTTACGAGTAAGTAGTTCCTGAAAAAACTAGAATGTTGACTGCGCAGGACACCTGCAAGAATGCCTATTTAGATGACGTTTTAGTCGCTTTTTAAGGACAAAAATGGCCATAACTCTGGCAAATATTTACCAATTTCAATGATTCTTTTTTTGTTCGAAAGAAAAAACTACTGTAATGAATCTGTATGAATATTATCACAACCGGATAAGAACTTCCCGGAGGACCATGAACGATGTGGAGGAATTTATCTGGTAAAAACCATAAAACTGATGTTCTCCATTACATTACTCTGACAAATATGAACCGATTTCGATGATTCTTTTTTTATTCGAGAGAGTAAACTACTATCATGATTCCGTGCAAATTTCATTGCGACCGGATAATTTTTTTTTGAAGAAACATGAATTGCATCATTTTTGACGATGTAAGCGACAACCGTGCCCGTTCAAGGCTGCGGTACACTGCCAGTACTGTCTGAAACTTTAGTTTACTCTCTTCAGCTCTGAAATTTAAGCAGCTATATAGTGGCCTAAACATAGAAAACAATGTTTGCACACTGCTTTGCGGTAAGATATCTGTAACGTAACCATATTAGCTACTTATAGCAAGGAGACAACCGACCTTAACAGCGCCTGGCTGATACAGATTTCGAATCACTGCTGAATAACGAGAGAGTCATCCTTATGATTACTTACCAATATTAGGTATTTGTGATCACGTATTGGAAAGTAATCCAATACTTTGCAATACGTGATCGTAGCAATACAACAGTACAGCATGAAATATAAAATGGCCCTGATAAAGACATAAGTAATGGGGTTCACCATCCACTACCATAATACTTCTTCATCTTACGAATAAAATATCACACAAACTTAGTTAATACACATCTAGAAACAGTTACAAATCGTAATTACTACTCAAGTACAGTCCTGTCTAAGTCCTCAATGCACTTTAATTTTATGGAATGAAGTTGGCTTAGCTAAGCGCATCAACGAGTCGCTGGACGTTTGGGATGTGTGCCATGACGTCCATCGAGTACGGTAGCGTCTCCGAGGAGGACGGAGCGGCGGGCATGCGACCCCCGTCTTCATAAGCAACATGACCGGCGGCGGGCTCAAAGGCAAGGTACTGAGGGGCACCTAATGCAGATCCCAGTGGAGAACCAAAGTTTCCTCTCATGTGCTGATGCTACAGAGGCGGGATTTTTTAATGCGCGCTTGACCCCTTACAAGGTCTCGGGGACCTTGTGAACGTTTCCCCCGCGAGGTCAAAACAGATGCGCCTCACTAAAACCGAATAAAAATTGAAGCAGTATTGAATGCAAATTAAAAATAATATTGACATAGCTCGACCTTGTGCTAACGTTTCCAAACAATGGTTTGTATGCGCACCCTAGGCACGATTTCAATCATCCTTCTTTGCATTTGGGATTAAAAATATGGGATATTTTTGCCACTCACTGCGCAGTTCTCTCCTGGCCGACGTTTTTTAACGTGTCAAGCATAATGGCGGCGTGTTTCCTGTTTTCGATGAGCGCGTCCCGCTTGACACTGTTCAAGGTCAACTGCATCATCAGTCGCTCGGTTTGGTAACGCTGCTCCTTAAGCCTAGCGGACATTTGTAAATTTATACATTGTGAAGACCAAATTCATTTATTCTTTATCTCACCTGTTTTTGAAACTACAATCTAAGTAGACTAAATGAATTAGAATTACTGCACTGAAAAGTTTAGAACATAAACTGAAGAATTATGTCGGTTGGTGTTATCGAGATAATATACTAATAATATAATATACTACTAAGGCCCGCCAAAGTTGTTGTATATAATAGTTTAGTATCTGTAAATATGGCTAGTAGTATATTATATTATTAGTATATTATCTCGATAACACCAACCGACATAATTCTTCAGTTTGTGTTCTAAACTTTTCAGTGCAGTAATTCTAATTCATTTAGTCATACTTATATAGATAAGTATGTATTTACAAAAAAAAAGTATATAAGTATTAGTATCAGTTGTCTGGTTTCCATATTACAGGCTCTGCCTAGTTTGAACGTGTGTGGGTTGTCCCAGAATATTATTATTACTCACCTCAGAATAATTTGGTCAAACGTAGAGACTAATGTAGCTTTTTGCAGACGTTTGCATATTCCCATTACCTCCTCCAGCTCCCAGTGCACTGAGTGATGACTACCAGCATCCTCATTCTCGTAAAGATCGTCGAGATTCGTTGCTTCCTAATCATACGATGTAGAGCATTAACATTTTTCGAGACATTTACCTAAAGATGCTGATAGACTTGAGCATTCACTTGTAATAAGCATTCAAGCGAAGTTTACATACAGAGAAAAATAAATGGGAGGGGTTTAGCGAGAATTCTAGCGAGAGGACAGTAAATTTGCTTTAAGCTTTTTGCCGAGCCGAGCCATTCTGTCGTTGTTCAAGTCTGACATCTTAGTGAAGAAATATATAATGAAAATGTCGTAGCGATGGTTGGCTGTGTTCGTTGTTCAGTTCAGGCAAAACGGTGAATGCTCGATGATCTATTACAAGTGAATGCTCAAGTATATCAGCACCTTTAATATTTCTGATAAACAGGTATGTGCATCATATTATAAAACCTACATTATGTAGCGTTTTACACTCGTCAACCTATACGCATTTTTACCTAGGATGCTATTTAGTCAAACCACAACCAATTAAAATTTTGTTTGATTCACAAGTTTAGGTTTTGCTATTTCTACGTAATACTAAACGAGCGACTCACTGCTTTGATCAGCCTCTATAACGTTTTGAACCCATATGTGTATCCCATCCCATATCTTCAAAAATATTATTTGGCGTTTTAAGTTTGTCTAATTAGTTTTTGATGAAAGTTTTGCTCGCTGAGGCAGGTCTAGTCCAAGCCTTGGATAGATAACTGGCTACAGTTTTACTATTGCATTTCGTTTCAATAATTACCTCTTTCCTTATAAGATTTGGGAAGGATTCAGTCAGGTAAGCAACCTCACGTCGGGCTAATTTCAATGTCCTTTCTCTCTCTTTCATATTAGCTTTGATCTCTCGCTCCAATTTGCTGAACTCGAATTTCCTGTCATCCAAGTACTCCATAGCAAGTTGGCCCATCTCAGTGGCTCCCATCAGGCACTTGCCTTGCGCCCGGCAGTCCAACTTCAAAGCTTCTAACACTACCGTAAAATAAGAAGAGTCCTGTAAAATAACATTCGCTTAGCTAAATCAAGATTTTATAGATTAAGTTGAATACATTCAATCAAAACTGATATCAACTTTAATATAACAGTAAGTAACCCGATCCTGACTAAGCAGGATTGCTTAATCAGGAACAGGTCATCAATATAAGATGTGCTATATTCAATTAATTGTTTATTTTAATTAGGCTTAGGGTTGTTGATGCATATAACGGATTAAATGATTTTACATATTAATATTTTTATTTGATTTTACATATTTGCGAGAAATCTACAATTATACAAGAATAATACAACAAAAGAAGGGTCGAAACATATCTACAATTTTTAACCGACTTCAAAAAAGGAGGAGGTTCTCAATTCGTCTGTATTTTTTTTTGTGTATGTTCGCGCATAACTCTGGCAATTATGAACCGATTTGAAAAAATCTTTCTTCAATCCATTGATTGGGTCCCATAAAAAAATTATTGCTTAGTAGGTAATAAGTAGTTCCTGAAAAAACAAGAATGGTGACTGCGCAGGAAAGCTGCAGGAAAGCCTATATAGATGACTTTATGTCGCTTTTTAAGGACAAAAATGGTCATAACGCTGACAAATATTTACCAATTTCAATGATTCTTTTTTTATTCGAAAGAAGAAACCACTGTATTGAATCTGTATGAATTTTATCACAACCGGATAAGAACTTCTTGGAGGACCATGAACGATGTGGAGGAATTTATCTGGTAAAAACCATAAAACGTGAAAATATTATATACATAAAATGTTCTCCATTACATTGCTCTGACAATTATGAATAGATTTCGATGATTGTTTTTTTATTCGAGAGAGTATACTACTATGATGATTCCATGCAAATACGACCGGATATTTTTTTCTGAAGAAACATAAAACTATGTAGACGATAATGTGATTATAACCTACCTAGCTCATTTTACGGTCTTCGATGGTTCAATCTTTATATATGAAAATATCACTCAAAAGTTTAAAATAAAATCTTTTTTTTTTTATTGTACCGACTTCCATATCACTGAAAAGTATAAAATAATTTAAATATTGCCAAATATACACAGCCGGTAAGCTAACACCAACTTCAATAATATTTAAATTATTTTATACTTTTCAGTGATATTGAAGTCGGTTCAATTTAAAAAAAACAAATTATAAATGATCGTTACACAGGTATGCGTATACCTCTTCGCTTTGTATCCTATTTATACAAAATAATTTATAACCTATTTATTTTTATAAATCCAGATTAGGGTATCTCTACCTTTTTCAGAATATCAAGAATTTTCTTGTACATGACTTTAATAGCGAGCGCGGCGTTCTTTTTGATGTTGGCTCGCTGCACATAGTTAGCCACCGCCTGCTCCTTCTTCTCGGCCGGCAGCTTCCCATGTACTTCATATAGTAACCTGTCCCTCAACTCGGCTGCCTCCAACTACAATGCATCACAACACCATCAATCTAAAGTTGATAGTGCTCTATGAGTATGAAGGAATCGCATTGCTGGTAGCTGAGCGACAATTGTAGGGCCCATTTGTGGCCGGCACAGCGGTACCTTTTCACGCTTTCATTAACAGCTACATCACTATATCATCAGGTTGTAGTCAAGTTACTAGTTTATATTGAATAGAAAAAACCATATCTATCTATCTATCAATGTACCTACGACTGACCCACATTCTTGTATTACGATTATGAAATTAATTTTTGAGTAAACCCGAATGGTCTTTACCAAAATAAATCAGTACATGATCACAAGATTTTAATGGAAATTATTTTTATCCTTTACACCGGAACTGTAAACCGCTCGCTGTGAGATCAATGACTCGTGTAGTTATGTGAGGGAGGCAATAGAGCAGTCAAAGCGTTTTCCTCGCAGAGGTGAGTCTGGCCATTACCATAACAAGAACATTTTACTGGGTGAGTAGTCCCTTGTGCAGACGCCTGTTCATGAAGGAATCAACGCAGTGTCAAATATCAATAATTTCGTTATTCTGGTGTGAAGGACACTGGAACTAGTGAAATAACTCGAGCTCCAGACACATATCAACTATTGTCATGATAAATTTAAAATATTGTAAAATGAGAGGGTTTTTACTTCAGTAGGTAACGATTTTTTCAGACGACCAGCGGCGGCATATCAGTCTGACGGTCCATGATAAGCGTGACCCTTACCATCAGACCAACGCCGTACATATCTCGTTAAAGAATAAACACTAGTAGTTAGGTAACCTGTGTCAGACGAAACTTTTCCATTTTCTTCTTCTTCGTATATCTGATTCTATCAAGTTGTTTCCTCTTGTTAAAGTTCTCTTGATGTATGCTCTCTAATACTTTCTGCAACAATACATAAGTAATTATACAAGTTACCGACGAAGTTTGAATACTTTGACGCATATGTTGCTCATAAAGTTTATGTCTTGCTGAGAAACTGTTGTATGTGATGTGAATAGCTGATGCCCACTGCACGGTGGACTATTTATAAATTCTAAATAATGCATAGAAAGTATTGACATTTTATATGGTCGCACTAATACTTTTTAATTATGAGAAATGTTCTCTTAACACCGCCATCATTCTTTATTATAATAATTTCAATCTCTCACGGTCGTAAATTTAACAAAGATGTGCGTAGTACAAAAGTTTAACTAAATTGATAAGAGATTAAATCAGTTATAAAAAACTGGCCAAGTGCATGACGGGCTACGCGCAATGTAGGGTTCCGTAGTTGCCCATAATAATAATGGGGACTAGGAAGAGGGTTTTTTCTTGTTCCATACCATATTACATGCACAATTACGTGGGAGACGCGCGCCGCCCATTCCATTGCGATTTGCGATATTAGAGCGTAAACACATAATTTATAAAACTTATATTTATCTGTTTTACACGACTAACAACGTATACAATTTTCAATACAATTTGTACGAAATTTTTAGTTCGGCAAGTACCTACATTTTATTAGCAGGTTGCCTATTATTCGTAAACTTCAAAAGCCTACTTAGTTGTAGTTATGATAGTTTTTCGTATAATTTTGTTATAAACTTCAACATAATAATCCCAAAACAAACATTTAGCTGGCAGGGACACTTGACTCACTTTATAGCTTTAGGTACATTTCACAAACAGATCCCTTAATCCTAAATTGTTTTCACAAACCCGCATGTTTATAGGCCTATCCAATTGTATTTTACCACTTTGTCGGCGTGACTAATTTGTTTATTTCTGACAAATTACAGCTTTCTAGTATAAAGAGTCTCTGAGCTAAGCTATGGACAGACGAACGGACGAACATGGCAAATCTATAAGTTCCTTGTTGACTATGGAACCCTAATTACGCTGCTGAAATATTCAAAACCATATTTAGTTCAAGAAGTAGGTAATATATTTATAAGTCGACAACATACATTTCAGGCAAAACAGGCTCAAGTAGATCGCGATAATTCAGTATTGCACTCCCCGGGAATTGGATTTTCCAACGTGCAAATCTTGACTGAATTATTCAGACACTTGTAAATTTATTAGTTTTCGCCTTGGAAATAATTAGTGCGGAGGATTCAGAGATAAGGAACGTTTTCGCATACAACCGGTAAAGTTCCAAATTAGATTCTCATCGCATCGTCTCCCGATATATACGAGTTATGATTTTAGCATAGGTATATACAGAATGCCCCGTGAGGTGTCCGGGTAAGAATAGCACCCACCCATCTCCTCCCGTTGGGTGTCCGTAACACGCGACTAACGGAAATCAAGAAGACGGACAGCAGCGTCTTTCTATTGGATTACCTACCACCTATATTCCCAAGACGCCCGCCAAACGTGGTGATTATGGTAACCCTTCCCTTCTAAGGGTGAAGCATTTGTTCAGCAGGCATGACGATTATGCTGATGATACAATAGAATACTAACATCGGCCTGACTGTTCATATACGTGAGTTGCAGTCTCTTGTGCTCCTGGAACGCATTTCTGAGGAACTGTTTGTCGCCATAAACTGCGACCCCCAGCTCGTCCCTCTTGCAAGTGATCTCCTTGCGAAGCTGGCGGATGTCGCGGGAGTACCGCTTCTTCTGCTTAGCCAAGTCACCTTCATGTATCTTGCGGTCTCTTTCTAAACATTAATGAAGTTATTTGAGCTTTACATCGCGAAAGCGGTTTGTTCTAATTCTTAATCGCCTTAACATCCCTACTCAACATTTACCCAAAATCATAATTTTTTAATCATCAGTGTGTGCTTGACGATTGCATTGACTATTATGACCACTGATTAAGGGAGCGCAAAAGAGTTGAAATTAAATCGAAATAACGATATGGATTTCAGAGAAGCTCAGTCCCTCCATTCTAAGGCCTCGTTTACGGAGGCGCGGGGCGTCACGCGTCGCGATGGGTGTCGCGGCCCGCACTGAGTAAAAACACATGACGTTGTAGGAGTGAGGGAGAGATGCGAGACGCCACGCCACACGCGACGCGCGACGCTCCGCACCTCCTTAAATGAGGCCTATGGTGAAGGCCTTTGTCCAGCTGTGGACGTGGGCGACTTCCGGCTGATGATGATGATGATGATAAATTCTACAGCTACAATTCCTTAATTAGGAACCTCACTCGCTATGCTGCAAAAGATATTAAAGGGCATAATTGGACACTGACATGGCTAGCTAATGACATTTTAAATCTGCGTAGGTAACTGAATCTGCATAGATTACTATGCCTGATATCCTTACATCTACAAGTTATAGGTAGGTAGTTTGTGTTTAGGGTTCTGTACCTAAAATGCAGTGGCGTGCACAGAGGGTAGGCAAAAAAATGTATTCGGCTTGTTTCACCTATTTTAACTATGTTATTATACCATTTCAAATATCCATATGCAAGCAAATACTATAGACATACTAGCTGACCCGGCAAACGTTGTTTTGCCATAAAATAAAAATAAAAAAATTTTAGGGGGATGAAAAATAGATGTTGGCCGATTCTCATAGATACCGGATAAGCACAAAAAATTTCATCAAAATCGGTCAAGCCGTTTCGGAGGAGTATGGCAACGAAAACTGTGACACGAGAATTTTATATAGTAGATTAATTTGCATTTGAGAACATTAATAAGTTTATTCAGCGGCTCCATACTGAGAAAAATACTTTGCCTACCCTAGGATTTCTCTAAACAGTCTTAATTTAAAAAAATCTTAATTTGGACGTGAATTAACGTATTGAAATTTTAATGTAAATGGTTATGTTGGTAATATTGGTTAATTTAAGGATATTTGTGCTGAAACACGAACAGATAGCATAAAGCATAAACAACTCGCAGATATTTTTGCCTGCTTTCAGTGCACGCCACTGCTAAAATTTAACAAAGGGAACACTGTGCGACTTCTGTCTGTATACCACATAAGCTGTCCAGATGACCACCATCACCGATGTTTCACGTGGGTGTGGAATCACGAAGTTGCTCAGTTCAGATGCCAATAAACGGTCACCTATCTAAGCCTACAGTCAACCAAATGATCGTTTAATAGTGATTAGGTACAACTGGTTATGTGTCTTGTAGGTAGATAGTTTATGTCTAGGCCTAGAATAGATCTTATAACTGATAAATACTACACTGGCCGTGAGGTGTCCGGGTAAGAATAGCACCCATCTCCTCCCGTTAGGTGTACGTAAGAGGCGACTAAGGGAAAACAAGAAGACGAGCAGCAGTGACTTTCTACTGGATTACCTACCATCAGTGGCGTGCACTGAAAGCAGGCAAAAATATCTGCGAGTTGTTTATGCTTTATGCTATTTGTTCGTGTTCCAGCACAAATATCCTTAAATTAACCAATATTACCAACATATCCATTAATATTTAAAAAAAATTACGTTGATTCATGTCCAAACTAATATTTTTTTAAATTATGACCGTTTAGAGAAATCCTAGGGTAGGCAAAGTACTTTTGTCAGTATGGAGCCGCTGAATAAACTTATTAATGTTCTCAAATGCAAATTAATATGTCTATAGTATTTGCTTGCATATGGATATTTGAAATGGTATAATAACATACTTAAAATAGGTGAAACAAGCAGAATACATTTTTTTGCATACCCTCTGTGCACGCCACTGCCTACCATCTATACTGCGATACCCAAGCCGCCTGCTAAGCATGGGGATTATAGCAACCCCTCCCTTCTAAGGGGGAGGCCTTTGTCCAGCAGTGGAAGTCTATCGGCTGCTGATGATGATGATGAAATACTACACTACTAGCACCAGTTTAAATAAAGTAGAACTGCTTGTTCAAAGCTGGAGTTTGCACATCATCCATAGCCACAACGAACGCACTGCCCCATGGTGCCCTTCCATATGCCTACTTAAAAATAATCCACTCACCGTATAATTTTATGAGACCCCTGTACTGGTTGATCTTATCTTTTATCACCCAGGTGTCATCTTGCATTCCATGAATGCGCACTTTTGCCGCCGACAGCATCTTATCTTATAGCTTTAATGCTGATTCAAAAAATAAGTTTACAATTTAATAAACACAGTACATACAAAATGTTTTTTTATTATTATATAGGTGACATTTCAAAAAGTCAGTGTAATTAACACTGACTTTTTATATGTGACAAAAAAAGCAAAGAAACCTTTAGCCAAAAAGGTCTCAACCTTTTTAAACGTTTTTAGGGTTCCATACCTAAAAGGTAAACAAGGAACCTTTGAGTATTAAACCAACCGGAGAGGCCACTGTCAGGCGTTCCCCTCTGTCAAAGTACGAGAGCACCGGTCATACCCGTTATATAAAACTAGTTGACCCGCGTTCCACGCCATTCAACAAATCCCGGTGCGCGCGGAACGACGTAAGCTAAAAATGCCGAATGCCAGCGCGTTTTCGTGTAAAAAAATATAAGACTTATCTAGTGTACCCAAGGATAACGTTACTTTCCATCTGTAAATATTATTTCGTTTATAAATTGTCAAATAATGCACTAAATTTGCAAAAAACTAAAAAATATTATTAATCAATAAGTGTTGCCACTAAATCGTACAAAAGCGTAACGAGCGTAATTTTAAAAGTTGAATGTACTGACATTAGTTTAAGACTTCTATTTCACGTAAATGATTGTTAATACCATTTATTTCTGTAGATGCATAATTAATTAATTAAAGATTACTGTTTGAAATTCAGTATCTTTACTTGAATTTTCTACATATTTTTTTACTAAACACTTTAAAAATTATCGATTCTATGAAACTGTATGTTTATGTTTGGGTGTACTTAATTATTATAAGATATTTACGGTCGTCACTTTTATTCCGAATACTTTCATTTATTTTTAAATACATTGGCCACACCGCAGCAAAGTTAGCGCTGGGACAGCTCATAATCAAATATCGATATCGACTATCAGTATGTTACTCTGACTATTTATTAATCAGATATCCAAAAGAGTTTGTGTAGTGTACCGCATGCCGTGTCACTTTTTAGCCGACTTCAAAAAAGGAGGAGGTTTTCAATTCGACTATATATATATTTACATTTACGTATGTTCGCGCATAACTCTGGCAATTATAGACCGATATGAAAAATTTTTTTTTGTACGGATAGGCCGATCCCCTGATCGGGTCCCATTAAAAACGATTGCGATTTACGAATAAGTAGGTAGTTCCTAAAAAAAACAAGAATGTCGCGTCAGAAAAATTTATAATAACGCCTTAAGGATGAGACTCGTCGTTTTTAAGGAAAAAATGGTCATAACTCTGGCAAATGTCTTTCTTTCACACTGAAAGTGCGCTGCCGGCCGCTGCCATCTTGGTGTGAATTGAGCCTAACTTCAAATATGAACCTATTTCGATTATTCTTTCTTTATTCGAGAAAGTTAACTACTATAATGATTCCATGCAAATTTCATTACGTCCTGATAAATTGTTCCTGAAGAAACATGAATGATGTAAAAAATGCAAATAAGTATACTCCGTAGGTGCGCTAACACCAATTTCAATAATATTAAAATTATTTTATGCATTTTAGTGTTATTGAAGTCGGTTCAATCTTTTTATATATTTTATAAAATGATCATAAATTCTTTGGAATACATCTATACTCCTGCTTTTTGTGGTGTATCTATACTGACATCCAATCCTCTAGATTTGTTAGGTCTCAATTTATCCTCCGACCTTAATTTCGGACGATCCATTGAGTCAAAAGTCAAAATCTCTGCTAAAAAACTTGGTATCTTGAATAAGGTGAGGCGGTATTTCACAAAGGAACAGCTGTTGAATCTTTACAAAGCTCAGGTTCGACCCTGCATGGAGTACTGTTCTCACCTGTGGGATGGCTCTGCCAAATATCAACTTGACTCTTTGGATTCGCTAGACAGACGCGCTCGCAGGATAATTGACGATAATGACCTAACAAATAAAAAACTGCAACAATTGGATCATCGTCACCTAGTTGCATGCTTATCGGTTTTTTACAGATTGTTCCACGGTGAATGCGCTCAAGCACTTTTTGACCTTGTACCACCATCCCCATGGGCGCTGGCAGCAGGGTGCAAGGGGGTGCACTTGCACCCCCCTGTCACGGAAGAATATACATATAAAAAATACATAAGTACGCTTTTGATTAGCGAAACATACTCAATCAAATACCCGCGTGTTTTGAATTTGACATTACATTTATTTACATCATATACATGTATAATTCTATAGTTTAAGTTAATAGTAAAATGTGTAGATGCAGATGCACCCCCCTGAAAGTAACTCTGGCGGCACTCATGACCATCCCCTTTCTTTTACCGGACTGCCAGGCGGCGGCAGGGTCTCCACCGCTTTAACGTTGACACTCCAACTTGCTGAACTAAGCGTTTCGCTTCTTCTTTCCTCATGCGCACGGTCAAGCTGTGGAATACCCTCCCGGACAACGTTTTCCCTGATAAATATAACTTGTGTGTTTTCAAGTCTAGATTGAACAGGCATCTTATGGGTTAGCGCGGTCCATCCTAGACCACATCTTATCTTCACTTACCATTATGTGAGATTGTGGTCAAGCGCAAGTAAACCTATCGCATCGCTGACGCATCGGCACATGAAAGGAGACACCCGGGCTCTCCAGTGGGATCTGCACCAGCAGCCCGTCAGTACCTTGCCTTTGAGCCCGCCACCGGGGGATGCATTATAGACCCCCTGGAACCAGACACGGTGTTCAAGGGGATAGGGTCCCCGCCGCCGCACAGTGGACGGAAAAACGAAGTTCCCTTTCATAGGATTATTTAAAAATGAAATATTTTATTTGATACTTTCAAGTATACAGTTTTGTCAAGTACATTAAAACATTGAATAAATGAGTAGTTACCGGTTTTTTTATCGAGTCTATACTATCAAAGAATGACTTTCTATATTTCAAATGTATGAAAATGGAATTAGTTTTCCTCATAACTTTTTTCTGTCTAGGATTGTAAAGCTGAAACTTTTAGGTATTGTTGCCGAGCCTATTAAAAAACCACTTGACATTTGACCTTGAACCCGAACTTCCCCGTTCAAAAGATATGAATCAATTAAAAATGCATATTTACTCAATGCATAATTAATGCATTTTATTTATATTTATTTATGATACTCTCTTTTTTTTGTGATTTGTTTAGATATTCTTTTTTATTTTAATATTTTTCCTGTATTTAATCATTTCCAATATTTTTTATTTTAATAATGTAACTATTTATACTTTATAGAACACAAGCAAGCATATCCACAATGTTGTTTATACCTGTAATAGGTTCACTTATCAGAATTTATATTAACTGTGAACGTTGTAATGTTACTTAATCATAAGTGTACTGTTGGTATATAAATAAAAAATATAATAGGTAAATAAATAAAATAAAATATTTGGACGATGTTTTAACACGCGGTAAGTAATGTACTTCAAAAATAAGTTTTGTTTTATTTTTTTTACCCTTTATTGATCCCTGATAGACAACCAGGGCCGTCTTAAGTCTATTCGACGCCGGGGTGCGGGGCTCAGCCTGCGCCCTCGATTTCTTTTACACTGCAGCGTGGCACGCGACCGACGACACACTGCAGTATGAAAGGGGTCCTAGTCAACCAAGAAAACACAATCCACGTAATTTTGATAGTCAATTTCTTTATTTCTCTAAAATGCAAAACGAAAATTAAACTTTAATTATACAAATTAAACCCAATTATACAAATAAAAAACGTTTTTAAAAAAATATTCAACCGCCTTCAAAAAGAATCTTCAAACAAAAATTAACAAACACTAAAAAACGAAAAAAATAATTAGAATTTTTGATTCCAAGGACGAAAATGCGTGACTTTTTCTAACTTATCTTGGTACTTACTGAACTGATGTCGGTGCCAAGCCAAAAGAATAAGAACGAATTATATTGAGATGATTGTAATGGCGAAAAACACCAGCAATCCAACTCTCGTTTATGTTGTTATTTAATTGCTTGTTACGAGCCAGTATGCCTCGTCAGTATATACCTAGACCGTGGGACATTTGCCGCGCATCGGACACCGAGCTCATGACGTCACGGCTTCATGAGATGGCTTTCCCTTACCTAAGCTCGGTGGGAACAGACGCATAGACTTTAAGGATAGATACTAAGATTATATATATTTTAATAACTATTGTGGAAGATTAAATATACCACTTTATTAATTTAATCAAATATTTTATTGGAGTTCCTGTGTTCGGCGCCCCCAAACACGTAATTTGCTAAATATCTATTTATTGTATGTACATACATCAAACAAACTCAATTTTTCTTGCTTTTGAGTTGGCAAAGATTTTAATTAAATCATTTATTTTTATATCAATTTTGGATTCTATACTTATAATGATGTATTTTTCTAGCTAGGTATGAGTACTTTTAGGTATCGGTATTGTACCTATGTATTGTATTTTAATGTTAACCGACGAGTTCTCGAATGGAAACCACTGTCCACGAACGAACGAACGTACGTAGCTTCGGACGCCCCTCCAGCCCACCGCTGGACCGACGAACAGCTAGTCGGTAGGCGCCTAGGTATTAGTTGGATGAGGATGGTCGAGATCTGCATGCTACCTAACACTTAAAAAATAAAATTGACTTACCTTGATATTTTTTCTCTTATTTATGACGAAGAAATTCCATTTATTCCATGAATTTCCATGCACTTACAATTACAACTTACACTATGGTTACACTATACATATAAATTAATGAATTTCTCCACTAGATCTTCCGTGCTAATTCGGCGGTCGTCGCAAATGAAATGAGCTAACGAATTTAATTACTTAAAAAGAAGAAATCAGATCAATCACTGACCGACACTTGCATAGGCGCTGCGCGCCGCGCTGTATATTCAAATAAACTTACACCTAATTGTAGTGATTTTTTAGAGATCATTTCTCTTTAAGTGCGAGTGCCCGGACGGCTATGTCAAAGGACGCAATTACTCGCCTATGACAGACGCACAGGTGCCGCGCCGCGCACCCATTTCAAATGAATTTACGACTTACACTTTATTGACTTAGAGATCATTTTACTTCAAGTGCGGGCGACCGGGCGGCAATGTGTCAAAGGTTATATACACTCTCTTTGGATAAGAGATTTTGCCGCGCGCGTCTTGTATGAAATAAAATTGTTATTTGTGTACTAATAAGAGTCATTTTAGCTTGCACACCATGAGCGGTGTGACAAGCGCCGAAAGCGTAATACAAGTAAAAACTAATACCTAACCTGTGGTAAAACAATGATTTTTGTTGATGACAAATTATTTTAAATATTTTATTTTGCGCATACGTATTCGTCGTAACAAATATATGAAACTGTGCAATGGCGTTAAGTTCAATGAAATATCTAAATATTCAGCGCTCGGCAAGCGCCCCCGGGCGCCCTGTGCCCGGGTGCACTGCACCCCTTGCACCCCCTGGTAAAGACGGCCCTGTAGACAACAAACCTATATGACTAACGATCTTGACGAAAAGCGTACATATTCATAACGTATGCACAACACAACAAATAATGCGATATGAATGACTGATATTTTATATTTGCAAGAATATAGGTAGCTAACACAAGTTCTTAAAATACATGGGTTTCACGTAAATATTTGTACGGCTGAAATGCCGAATATAGTGATCTGGCATTTCAGCCGTAAAATTATTTAAAAAAAAAACCGGTAACTACTAATTTATTCAATGTTTTAATGTACTCGACAAAACTGTATACTTGAAACTATCAAATAAAATATTTATTTTTAAAAAATCCTATGAAAGGGAACTTCGTTTTTCCGTCCATAGTGCGCCGTCCTCCTCGGAGTCACTGCCATACTTAATGGATGTCCTAGGGCCCACGCCCCGTACGTCCAGCGACTCCGAAGGTAACGACTACTGTCTACAACAACCGAGACCGAAGCACAGGGAAGCTCAGTTCAAATGTTCAAGAAAATCCAGACGACTGCTATCTATGTATTGGCCTTACTTGACATTGCTTAACCAACGCTAGCTTATGTCAAAAATACAACATATTTAGCAAAATGTTTTTCCCTTTTTGGCCGTTAAAATTTTATCATAGGAATGAGTAAAGATATTTATTTCTTTTTATTGCACAAAGTTGTTTATAGGCAGACTTTTCATAATATAAGAGTAAGAATGCAGCTTAGGTATTTCTTGAAGTTTCAGACTTAACCATACTGACTTATCCTAATTAATCGGATTTTGACGACAACCCAAGGTTCTTTTCCTATGATCCTAAATTTAAAAATACCTTACACCTATTTAACTTTCACCAAAAATATTATCGGAACTCATCGACAATAAAATATCGATAGTGTCATGCACTATCCTCGTTTACTTACGTGCTGGCTACACGGTTATAAACCACAGGCACTAACTTGATAAAGTGGCTATGATTCCAGGAAAAATATCGATATGTCGATATTTTATGTTTAGATAGAAGGATATTTTTCCGAGATATTTAATATTTCGATATCTCCTTCGATCGACATACTTGATATTTTACCTAGATATATCGATATAAAAAATGAATTATCGAAAAATAATATTAAAATAAATATTTTTTGTATAGATTACGATATCGTTGTCTTTAGCCAGGGGTATAAAGAGTTATAGCACCCACTACCCAAGTGTCTTGTCTATTTTGACAATATTTGGACGGTTAAAATTAATATTTTTGTGATACTTAGGTAGATAACTAAAACTTGAAAACTGCCAATATTCTTTAAAATAATGATGACATTTTTCATTTAATATATCTTACCCGACATATGTTTTAAAAATGTCGATACGATGTTATGTCGACACCTTATTTTTGCTCTTGTACATCTCTAACGCTGGTTAGTAACTGTGTAGCCACTCTTTTAAAATTGACGTCATCTCGTGTACAGACAGTGTTGTCACTGTGTGTGAATTTACTTGTGTGCGTATAGATTATGTTAGTGTTTGATAATATTGTCGTGTGCCTGCGTAGCGACGTGGCGAAGAATGCATTAGTAGTAGATAGTATTTGTGTGAGTTACCTCGTCCCCCGCGCAGAAAGTGACAGACTTTTTCTCATAGCGAATAGTGCGCGTGTCCTTTTGGTTTAATACTCAAAGCAAGGAACCCTTATGGTGAGACTTCGTCTGTCTGTCTGTCTGTTAAACTTATATATTTCAGGAATCGCTGTCGCTACCGATTTGAAGCTTGGAATAGTTTTAGATATTTCTTACCGAACCTCATCGCAAATGAAAAAAAAAATATTTTTCGTTTTAGTTTTGTTTTTAATGAGAGTCGAAATGGGTCATCAAAATTTCGAAGTGAGACTATTGAGTGGGGTATATATGAAAGGGCTTTATTTATACATCTCAAAACAGATTTTTATTTACAAAACAGATAACCAAAAATGACAAAAAAAAATACCGTCCCCCAACCTTATCTCCGAAGTTTTTAAAGGGAAAAATCTGAAATAATTATGAGTATTACATGTCTATCTATATTTTACAGGAAAAATAAAATTATCTTTCTAAATAGTACAGTTTTTTAGTAATCCTAAAAACCTCGACAAACAAACTTAGTTTTGCGGGTTGTTTATTTGTGCTATCTGAGGTGTTACATGAATAGTAAAATTACTTGAATAAACCCAAAGATAATAATAATAATAATATCTTGGGACAATCCACATACGGTCATCTGATCCCAAACTAGGCAGAGCCTGTACTATGGAAACCAGACAACTGATACTAATACTTATATACTTTTTTTATAAAGACATACATAAATCGATCCCGCGACCTATTGTTCTAGCGGCCAGGGTGTCTAACCACTCGACCATCAGGCCCGTCATGTTATTAAGTCTCTTGTGTTCGGTAATTTCACCATGGTGGATATAGAATAGTGGATGGAAAGTTTATGTAGGTTTATGTCGCAAGGAATTAGGAAAACAAGTAGGTATTTTGTCTTTGCCAAATACGGTTTAGCACACTGCCAAATTGTGTCCAGGGCCAGATTTTGTAGCTTCGTTATTTCCGTTAACAATCTGCCATCGTTTTGGTAAAATAATTAGTTGGCGTCTAAAAAAATGTCTGCTATAGGTATCCTGAACTTCTGTAACAGATTAGGTAAATTCAGACTACAGGTAGGATACTAGACTTGTTAATAACGCAAGGTGACTCAATGAATTCTTTTAAAAAAAGTATGGCGTCTTACATTAATGACGTTAAGTACCTACACGATATATTTGTATTTAAAATATACACATTACAACATGTAAGTATATTTCAGGCGGCGAAGGTTCATGCAGATGCCAGCAATTGACCCCGATTCGAGGCCTTGCTGACAGTGTTATTTACTAGTGTCAACATTTGCCGATACAGGCGATAACACCGCTGCTAAGTTGAACCCTGGATTTGGTTTGACTTCGCGGCCCATAATTCATTTTTATTCGACCTAGGGACGAGTAAGTAAATCAGTTGTTTAGTCTTACTCGCAATATGGACAAGGTAATCTGCTACTGTACATATACATACCTGTATATTAATACATTATAAGACTACGTTACCGATAATAATAAATAGGAATAATAAAAGATAATAAATAGGTATTTTAACAAAAAGCCATTTGTGGAAGAGTGAAAGATTTATTTTATTTATTAAGAAAGTTAATTTAAATTTTTATATCGGGATCACCAACGACTGAGCATAATCCTCTATGTGTGCGATCACCGCATTGCGTGCCCTGAGGACAGTTACTACACGTAGTCCCTGCTTCATATATCGGGAAACCGTCTATGTTTCCTGCTGGTCCATAATTGCAAAACGTATACGCTAGAATCTTAGACTCTTTACGCTTCTTGTCCTTGCCTGATTTTTCCAAAATCCCTCGATGTAGTGGAGATTCTTTAGACTTTTTTTGTGTAGTACCAAATTCCTCAAAATTGGACCGTGCACTCGTTGTGAAGAATTTGGTTCGTCTTAAGATATTCTCAGTACTGGTTATGTTGTCAGTGTGATAATCCATAGGCTCCAATGCCGACCTCCGGCGTTTGCGAAATGATACGCATGAACGTTTTTTGGCAGTGCACAGGGCTTGAGAACAACCGATCCGCCATGTCGAAGCCCAGGCAGCTGCTGCGTACCAGTGAGCATTGCAGCCACCAGGCGCGCTGCAGTTGCTCTGTCGGAATGACCACACATTTTCTGGAGGAAGTGCTCTCGATCCCGAAAACCATGAATCCACAGCGTCAGCCAAAAGTTGAGCTTCTGTTACTCTTGATACGACGGGACGCACGTCCATGTTTTGTATGACATTAAACCTTATTGTATTGCGGCATTCGTCATGCCTTTTTTGGCACTGCCGTGCCCACACCTCCGCCATTTGTTCTAGCTCGTAATCCCAGTACATTTTGCGCATATTAGTGGCAGGTGGTTGACCGGCTTCCAAGCCCATGGCAATATTATCTCGGTGTTTGTTGTGTAGCAGCACCAATTGGTATCTCATCCACATCGTTATCCCGGATGCGTACAGCCTTGGACTTTGTTTGTTAATGGCAACACACATCGTATGTTGGTGCTCCATGGAACAGTCGGGGTGAACACAGTAATCAGACACAGAGCTGTTTTTTGCATCTTTGCTGTCACATAACACGTTTCCTAAAATAAAGCTGCTACAAATTAAACAAATAATAATCATTTATAAATATAATATAATACGTGTTACAAAAGCTTTCTGTCAGTTTGGCAATAGAAGCAAAGAGGCAAAGAGAATTTTACCATAAAGAAGAGGAGGAAGATAACTGAGGAAGAGAACCATGAAGCTAGTAGGTCAAAAGAGAACCTTGGAGAAGAGAACAGCATTGAAGGAATTAAAGAGAAATTACTTACTCAGTGTAAAAGAGGGTTTAAAGCTATAAAAACTTATGTTTAGACGTAGACGTACCTAATCTTTAGTATGCTTAGACTAAAGGCCTTACCACGGGTTATTTACAAAAAAGTTGCATATATATAATCATGGCAATAATGTTATAAGTAATCATGGATATTGGGTAAAGCAATGGTGGTGGTAACCAATTATAACACCATGAAACTGTAGGTGCCTTTTAACACGATAAGATAATTGCATAATTTATGTCATGCATGTATGTAGGGTAAAAGCACAAAATAACGTGTGGTAGATAAAAGCTTCATGGTCCTGTACGTAACACGCAGTTTCATGGTACTTAACACGTAACCTAACTCATATTCTACTTCTATACTCCCGAGCCCTGAGGTCGTCTCAGCACGTAGCTCGTACCGTCCAAGAAGCTTTACCTTCTCGTACCTACTTACATTACACATCAAAAAAGTTTGTAAGAAAGAAGATTTTCAAAAATAAAGTTGTGTAGATTCTTTTTTTAAAATACATTACTTATTTGAAAATTAAAAAATTGAATTTATTATACTTAGAAGCATAATTTTATAATTAATTTTCTTAGCAATCAAACAGTTCAGACAAAATTAAACAGTCATACGATGGTCAACAAAGTAGTCCAAATGGGTATACGTGGTGCGACCTTCATCATGATGATATTGGGTATGTTCTACAATTCAGAGTCTCAGCATTTTGAATCAGTCAACTATTTCATCATGTCGGGAGCATACGGATGTTACTCCATATTGACACTTGGTTTACTCATTGAAGCAGCATTTCGTTTCACGACTGACAAATTTGTGGAGAATTGCTTCCTTGCGACTGGTGTTGTTTTCAATCTATTGTGTATGATACTAGCTTTTCGAGAATATTTCACCGGAACTACATACAAAACCCAAGCAATGAATAAGGGTCTTGTTTCTATGATGGCTGTTTTGGGTTATATAGTTGATATGGTTATTGTAGTAATTACTGAACATGAAAATTAATAAACAGAAGTGTTGGTCGTTTTATTCAATTATTATGATATAAGGACGATATTTTTTTAGAGTATATATCTACCACTCGCTGCAGCAGAGACCAGGGTTGCCAGATATCAGCTAACTCAATTCGCCTAATTTTGCCTCCCGAGTAGCCTAAATCGCCTAATATTTTTTGCCAAATTTGACAAATAGCCTAATTCACCTAACATTTCGAGCTAAGTATATTTAACTCAAAAAAAGTACCGGTCAAGTGCGAGTCGGTCTCGCGCACCGAGGGTTCCATACCATCTTTGGACGTATTAAAGTTATTTTACTATACATGTAAAACCTCAGATAGCAAAAGAAACCAAACCGCAAAACTAAGTTTGTTTGTCGAGGTTTTTTTAGGATAACTTAAAAACTATACTATTTAGAAAGATTATTTTATTTTTCCTGTAAAATATAGATAAACATGTATTTATTCGTAATTATTTCAGGTTTTTTTTGACATTTTTGATTATCAGCCAAAAACTACGTGACATAAACCAAAATAAAAATCTGTTTTGAGATGTACAAATAAAGCCCTTTCATATGATACCACTCGATATAGTAGTGTCTCACTTTGAAACTTTGATGACCCATTTCAACTACCATTAAATAAAAAAGATTCAAAAGAAATAAAAGCTTGTAAAAAAAATTCATTTGCGGTGAGGTTGGGTAAGATCTAAAACTATTCCAAATTTCAAATTGATAGCATTAGTGGTTCCTGAAATATATAGGCGTGACAGACAGACAGACCGACGAAGTCTCACCATAAGGGTTCCTTTTTTACCTTTTAGGTATGGAACCCTAATAGAGAAAGAGACTGAGACTGTTCGTCTCTTTCGGTCTCTTTCATACAGCTAGATTGAATGAGTAACTTAAATTAAGTGCGAGCAAGGCGGAATAATTCCGAGGTGACTACTCACAAATCAAATTTTCTGCTTTTTTTAACATTTCGGGAACTTTGCACCTCGCTGGTTTAAAGAACATAACTACTCAGACTTCTTTCCGTGACGAAAGAACGTTGGACGTGCATATTACGTTTCGTCAAAGCATACAGTTAGCAAGAAATTATTTAATAAATTTAGGGTAATCCTGAAGTAGCCTAAAGCGCCCTTTTCTTTTTTCCAGGTAGCCTAAATGGCTACTGGTAGCCGATTGGATTTTTTGGTCGCCATTGGACCCCCCGAAGTAGCCTAAATGGCGATAAATCGCCTAATCTGGCAGCCCTGGCAGAGACCTGCACGAAAAAAAAATACATTTGAAAATCGAACCTATTATAGCGCGATTAGCCAGCACCCATGGAAGTATTATGTACCTACTACGTACAACTAGTACTTATTACTTCCATGGCCGCATCTTATTCTAGGTTCTAGAAAAGAAAAAAATAGATAATAAAATCTTTTAAAAAAAAAATTGAACCGACTTCAATATCACTGAAAACTTCAATAATATTTAAATTATTTTATACTTTTCAGTGATATTGAAGTCGGTTCATTTTTTTTTTAAAAAGATTTTATTTTAAACTTTTTAGTGATATTTTCATAAAGATATTTGCCAGAGTTATGACCATTTTTGTCCTTAAAAAGCGACATAAAGTCATCGATATAGGCTTTCCTGCAGCTCTCAGTGCGCAGTCACCATTCTTGTTTTTTCAGGAACTACTTATTACTAAGCAATAATTTTTTTATGGGACCCAATCAATGGATTGAAGAATGGATGGAAGAAAGATTTAATCAAATCGGTTCATAATTGACAGAGTTATGCGCGAACATACATAAAAAATATATATATACAGACGAATTGAGAACCTCCTCCTTTTTTGAAGTCGGTTAAAAAGAAGGCGCTAACGCTGTAAATCGCTGTGATGATATTATTTTAATTCTAGCAGTTTTGTATTTTATTGTGATCGCCTCGCAGTACGTATATGTGGGTGCAAAAGTTGAAAATCGGTGTTTGATATTATCTTATATGTACTTAGCAGTAAGTATTTACTAATAATAATGAATACACTTCGTTGTACACCAAAATTTAGGTACATGTAAATTGAACAATACGTTGATGAGGTGGCCTTATCGCTAAAAAACAATCTTCCAGATAACCTAAGCAATCTCTTCCTATTATTTGTATTTCATTACTTCGCAGTAGGTATGAAAAGTAGTGTATTCTCCTCGGGGATAAAGGTGTCTTGGGCGAGCTTGAATCCCTCGCTGTATTCATGAATCTAGTATTAACTCTATGGTCCCTCGCTGCCATGCTCGCTGCGCTCTGCAGTTACTAGAATCCTTAGTTATGCTCGCGATTCAATTTCATACCCGTGACAATTCTCTTTGCCCGTGACGTAAGACACTGCTTTATCCCCTTGGTGCATAAACTACTATTTACATTTTGATTTTTTATCTACGTCTACGATATATTAAGGAAGTGATATGAGTAATAACATCGGCAAATTATTACCGAATTTACTAGGGTAGCATAAACAGTGGGTGCATATCTTGTGTCATGCATATGAGTGTGGTTTAAAGCTAACGCATTCATAATATCAGAAGTACCAGGCAAGCATAGGACATAAGGAGGCCTCACTATTTAATATAGAGAAAGCTATGCTTAAGGCAAGCACATAACATTCTACTATGGGGCCGTCCATTAATCACGTGAGGCTCGAAAGGGGGGGGGGGAGGGGTTCGGAAAAAATCACGAAATATCACCAGGAGGGGGGGAGGGGTATATTGAAACATCACATTTATTTATTTTTTGTTGAATGCACGATTTCTAAACCAACCAAACAGCATGGCACGTGGCTTTGACTCACCGTTGCCGGCAACGACTTCCTCTGCAACATTTAATCAGTTACCTGTATTTAAAGATAATATTCCGAAAATTTTTGTATGTAATAAAAAATACACGTGATTTTGGATGGGGGGGCGGGGGTTACTTTAAAACCTCACCACATATCACCAGGAGGGGGGGAGGGGTTAAAAAGTTGCTAAAAAACATCACGTGATTAATGGACGACCCCTATCATATGCACCTGCGTACGTCCTGTGTGACACAAGGCAATCATTCTAGCTCTAACCGCTACACAGGTCAGTTTTCAGCGGAAACGTCCTATTATTTCTCCTCTAGCACTCACATTTTTTGCCCGGATGCCCCAGGAAGAGGACTTAAAGTACTTATGTCATTATATTCGTCTTACCTAGTTTGTGGAGTAACATAGCGTCGGGCATAGTTCCGAACCGCGTAGTGAGCGAGTGATGTGAAAAAGTTTAAGAAAAATAAGAAAATGGATTTAGAGTCACTCAATGTTGGAGTCACTTTATTTTTAACACGCTTTTATTAGCTTGACCTATAAGTATGTATGTATGTACATTTTTAACTATGATGGTAATGGAATCTTGCGATGCAATTTTGACCCACTTCTACACGTCCAAAACATTTGAAATTTTGCACATGTATCAAGGACCGGACCCCTGAGGAACTCCGGCATTATTCGTCATCGACTCCGATGAGCAACCGTCGACAACTACTCTGAGAGACCGGTCACTCAGGAAGTCCTTTATCCAACCGATCAGACCAGGGGATATGCCGTATGCTGGAAGCTTGCCCAAAAGGCTAGCGTGCCAAACCCTATCGAAGGCCTTCGAGACGTCCAGGGAAACGGCGAGCGATTCCCCATTCTTCTCGAGGGCCTCGCCCCATAAATGGGTGGCATACATTAGAAGGTCCCCAGTCGAACGATTTCGGCGAAACCCGTACTGCCATTCGTTGAGGAGATCATTCTGTTCTAGGTATGCCATGAGGCGGGAGTTCAATATACGCTCCATAATCTTACAGAGTATGGAGGTTATTGAAACCGGCCGATAGTTGGATGGATCAGCACGGCTGCCCTTTTTGGGCACGGGTTGCACATTAGCAAGCTTCCAGGATTTGGGCACTATTCCAGTCCTAAATGAGAGGCGATATAATCGTGTCAATACCGGAGCCAATTCGGGTGCACGTGCCTTAAGCAAAATCGCTGGAATACCATCTGGTCCACTAGCTTTATTCACATCGAGACGACACAGTGCTCTCATTACCTCCTTATTTGTAATGCGAACTTCGGTCATCGGTGACCCGCAATGAGGCAGCTGTGGTGGAACAGCACTGCCAGTGTCTAGACGTGAATTCTGGGCAAAGAGAGATATATAAACCTGCTTTCTCCCCTGCCGTGTGAGCCAGAGTCCCAACTGGTCTTACCAGCGGAGGCAGTGAAGGCCGACAGAAGTTCGTTTCGACCGATTTGGCTAGAGACCAGAAAGCTCTGCTCCCTGATGGCTGGGCTGAGAGCTTCGAGCCAATGTGGTTGATACGGTCGAAACGCGCCTTCTTCAACACTTTTTTGTAGGACTTGGCGGCTTGGTTTCGTTCGGGTCCGGAGTTTTACGCGCTCGAGCTTCAACCCAGGAAAGATACGGCGAATGCTTCCTCTGTTCAGCCTGAGCACATTCGACGTTGAACCATGGGCGAGGTTTGCCACCGATGGGTACGCCGGCATAAGGGATGAAATAGTCCATCGCTTGACGCACCACATCAGTTATAGCATCCGCGCAGCTCGCTTCAGAAGAGAAGCATACCTGCCGCCAGGGATAAGACACATAGCCTTAGAAGCAAACCGTCAGCCATGAGGCAGACATCATCGGCATAAACAGTTTCAAGAACGGGTACCGGTTGGATCTTACTTTTAGCTATAAAGCGAGCGAGGTTAAAAGCGCCCTTGTCCATTCAAACATTTAATGTGATCTGGTCTATCAACTGAAAACTATTGTAAATGGTTTGGTTATATGAACAGCTTAAAGCGTAAGGACTATATTTATTTTCATTGGAAAGAACAGGCTTGAAGACAATATAGGCATCTAGATATCTGTATTGTTGTGTTGGCAACTTACAAAATCATAATATGATGCGGCCAATCTTCTCTTTTAGGATAACTAAAAAAGAAAAGAAAGATAATTTTATTTCACTGATATAGACTACTTTCCAAATGGACGGTGGATGGTATAAAAAACATTATCTTATTTACTTCTTTTTTTTTGCTATATGCGCGGGGCCCCCAAAAGCGCGGGGCCCGTAGCATTTGCTGACCCCTGCTATATGGCTAATGCGGCACTGAGTAAACCTCGATGGGTTTACTAGTAGCTTGGACTCATTTGATTTGTATTAAGGAGTTATATTTACTGTGCCTAATAACGTGGACGTTGATGAACCCGGAAGGTTGGTAAGCCACCGAACGGCTTCGGACCAGTTATACCATTGAATGGTATCATTAATGGTATAAATACCTGCCTACGATTCAAGCTACGAACAAATCAATACTTGAGCTAATTTTATTCGTAGTTTAGGCGAATATTTCTAAGACTAAAAATAAAAAAAAATAAAAAAAATTAATAGTTTAAAAAACTAAAAATACACGCTTTTATAGGGACTACTGCACTAAAAAGCTATAAATAAATTATCTAAACCGTGCTTTCTTTCTTTCTACCTCGTGTTTGTAATTTATGGATTATATTTATGTGTAAAAGCGTGGGGCGCTATTTCTCTGTACCTAAATAATTACAAATGATTGTCATGTGAATACAAATACTTAGCGTTCTTGAAATTTGACAAAAATGTTAAGCTGTTATTCAGATAAAGCTAACCTTCCTTCTATGAAAATGTTTACGATATCTGACTTGGGGAAAGACTAACGTACATAATATGTTGCCCCTGGTAAACTGATAGTCTTCCCCACTTTGATATTAATTTAGGAGGCGAGCGCTTAAAGCGCTCTAGCCTTAACGGCAGAAGTAGCGACGAGCTCAAGGGCACCTCAGGGAGGCACGGCCTCGGCTTGGGCTGTCGCTTAAGAGAGGGCTGAGTTTACCACCGGTTCACAACGCGCCCCCACTGAGAAGAACCGGCAAGAAACTCAGTGGGGTGATGCACGTCGTTGAGGTCACATACGTACGACCCTTCGGCCTCGCCGGCGAGACCGGTGTCTGATAGTTAGTGTAGCATACGGTTGTCGGGGAGGGTTCGGCGCATCCCGGTCCAATAGGACCGTCATGGGGTCAGGAGGGTCGAGCAGTACGTGCCGTGGTCTGCGGCGCGAGTCAGAATTAAATTTGTCAGACCCACCAACTTGCCATTGTTAGTGAGCGCGGTCACGCGATCATCTCAAGAACGAAATCTCAAACATAAATGGACGTCGAACGCCGGCGGTCGCGCGAATCGAAGACTCACCGTATGGGTTCTTTTTTTACCTTTTAGTTGTGAAACCCTAAAAATTAACCCTTATGGTGTGACTTCTTACTTACGCGGAAGAAGTCATATCTATCGTTGTACAAGTAAATTTTTCTTTTTTAAAAACTCCCGACTTGGATGAACGAACTCAAATGATTTTCTTGCGCCATTATCAGTATCTGTCTACTAACTACTCGTCAAGACTTATTTTTACATTAAAAATACGGTAGGTCCTACATTTAATGAAGCAGAGTTCCTGTTACCATCTTCCTGCTTGCTCCCATCACCAGACACTGGTCATAATTTTTCTACTTATTACTCGTAGCAACCTATCCAATATCAAATGAGTCCAAATTTAATGGATCTACTTACGTATAATGGTGCAGAGGCTCAGTGCTGTGACTACCTTCTTGCTGGTCATCATCAGACCCTGCTGAAGGTTACCATTTTATTTAGCATCTACATAAATGTTCGCAGTATACTTATTACCCGTATTTAATTTAATTCGTGTTTTACAGAAACAACACATTATTTTTAAAGTTGTAATTACAAAACGCTTTTATAATAGCCTCTAAAGATTACATCAACTCGTACATAATATATTTTTAATATGTACAGTCAAGTTCTCTATGAAGAAGCATCCCTCCCCTTTTTGCCCGAATGCCCCAGGCGGAGGGTTATTTTTTTCGAGAGTATGTATGTACCTACAGTGACTTATAAGTTGGCCTTAGTTGTGGGAGTGACATAGGTATATAATCATGAATAGCAGGCAAGCAAGTATTCTCCTCGAACGTCGCTTTCAAATGTAGTCATTTCCTTTTTAGTACTGTATATTACATAGAAATAGATGGGTAACCCCCACGTCAAAACGTGCCCCCCAACACCAGTGCCTCCAGCGGTGTGATTTGAAACTCTAAATAAATCGTAGTATCCGAAATAAAGCACACGGACTTTAATAGTATAATATGCATACGTAATAAAGTCAAAAAATTATAACATAAACAAAAAAGATTTCATACGGGCTGGGATTCGAACCCGCGCCCCAAGAATTCGTATTAATTACCCGACTACGGAACGGAGGGAGGGTTATGATTTTAACAAGAATGTATGTATGTATGTATTTATTTTCATCTGTTCCCGCATATCTTCTAATCTACTTAACATAACTTGACAAGTAGGGTGTCGTTAGAAGCGTCTATATAATATCACATTATTAGACTGCGATTTTATCCGTAGTCGGGTTTTAGTTTTTAAAACTTATTACTTGTTTGATCCCAACCTATTTACCGATACCGCTTTAGGTCTTAGGATAACAGTTGCATAATACTGATCTAATATCTTAGTTTCATTTGTAAAGTACGCCGAACAGAGAAAAGTTGCAAATCACGCCGCATGAGGGTGCTACTGGTAGCTTTTTCCATTTCTTCTAAGATACAATAAATACCATGGTCTCGAGCGAGGCGAATGATACTGAGTAGGTGGCGCGGTACTGGCGCAGCGTAGTCGGCTGGGGCGACTCGGCATCGAACGACTCGCACGCATGAACACTACGCGCAACGCATTTAAAGTACCTACTCATGCAACAGTTCTATTATTTTGCCAAAAATTGCTAAAACCGGATTCAGTTGCCGGATCCGGTATATTGGTACCGGATCAGGTGAGCCTTAAATGATGCCGGATCCGGCAAATTACCGGATCCAGTTTTCCGGATTGCAATCCCTACTTGCAGCCGGTCGGCAGCAAAAATCGGCAGGGCATTGGTCGCATCGGTGTCTTTGAATCGGTTTGGCCTTCCCGACCCGACACGAAATTCGGCCGTGACGTCACAGAAGGTGTTAAAAACTTGGTACAAAAGTCGGCACGCTTGGTTTCAATACAAGTCAGTCAAAAAGTGATACTTGCGTTATCTACGTAAATCTATATCTGTGATTATATACGTGTGTATACGTATTAATTATGTATGTTTAATGTAATTTAAGCCTATTTAGTTTGTTCGCAATCGGGCTTATTGTGCTTACAGAATTTCTACTTGTTCATTTGCTGTACTACAGGTAACCAGCCGCCGTAATTCACATCCGTATTTATCAATAAATTGTTTGGTTCCCAACCCAATCTATCTGTCACCATACCACTTCTCCATCAATTCCGGTATTTTGGAAACTTAGAACATAGTGAATAACTCATAGCGGGGCTATTCAGAACCGTCGGAATGTCCCGTATCCGAATCCGATAGAAAAGTTTCCGAGGCTGTCCTTCAAACGCTATTCACTAATCCGTAATCGAAAAGTTTTGACAGTTCGATTCGATAACAAGACGATAAGTCACGGAAACTATTTGCGGGAAGGTTAATATTTCACAAGAATATTATGTTTTTATACAACTACAGTTTAAAACCTACAACAACAATAAGACACCTTATCTATAGAACATTTGCGACTCGCGTAACTAGTAAAATTAAATTGAGAATTTTACTATGGTGCATTAAATCACACTACGCCAACAAACTACTCATTCACATCCAAATAGGATCAATAGAGGCAAAGGAACACATTAGCTGGGTTTGTTTGGTAATCTATACTCATCCCCTCACTGAGTTTCTTGCCGGATCTTCTCAGCGGGGGTGCGTTGTGAACCGGTGGTAAACTCATACTCTCGAAGCGGCAGCCCAAGCCGAGGCCGTGCCTCCCTGAGGTGCCCTTGTGCTAGTCGCTACCCAACTGGCTGGAGCGCTTAAAGCGCTCGCCCTCTTGTCCGGTGAAGCTGTAATGGCCATCTGCGGCCAACGGTACTACTCCTACACAAAAAAAAAAAGTAATCTATACATAGAATAGAAGTTGTAAACATACAACTATCTAATCTGTGAATAGCAGTAATCAATGGTTAGCTTTCGCCGAAACATCCTTAAAAAAACAACGAATCCCGTCCGTTTGCCCGGTGTGTACATTCCTTCCTCCAAGGTGTGTACACGGCACCAAAGGAAAAAATGACTAAGCGTTTACGACGCAAGTTTAGAAGAAAATTCGCATAAATGTTATGTCACCAAGCCACAATATATAAATTATGTTATTGCCTATATGATATGTTACAAAATACCTTAAAATTTCAAAACATTTATTTAACCACTTTAAAACTTTCTGCCACTTTAATGTCTTTTTCTACCATTTTATAATGTTCTCCGTAAACACTCTCATATCGAATTCGTAAACTCCATGTAAACTCCCTTTCCGATAGGAACTGTCTGTGAATAGTGTTTGACCATGAATATCTTCATGTGTTTGACAATCCGTCGGATCATAATTCGACATGTCATCTGACTGACTTTCCGACTCGGCTGTTCATAATAAGATAATAAGAGGCCCACAGAATACGAAGGACTAAAGAAGTGGGCCTGCAGTGCAGGCTGCAATCATGATAGGTTAGGTATGGTATCCTAATTATAGAATGGAAGTAGCTACCAGTAGCACCCTCATGCGGCTTGTTTTGCAACTTTTCTCTGTTCGGCTTACTTTAGAAATTAAAATAATTATGGTATTGTAGTAGATCAGTAACTGTAATCATTAAGATTTATAGCGGTAGGTATTGGTAGCGGTAGGTAGTGGAATGGAATATGTTGTATGTTGGGATCCCGTGATAAACATAGTCAAATCCAAAGACAAGCATTCCACTGCAAGACCTCAAGACACTGTAAGCTCTTTCTGCGTAGATCGGACTAACAATAATAATTAGAAGACCTGAGGGTACCCTAAGACAACTATGACATTTGGACAGCTACCACCTCAGTCCACCCGTGACCATGAATGCTGTAAAGTATTCGAAACGTCGGGTAATTAAAATCAAAAATAAACCGCGATATAATCCGTAAAATTAGTTTCATTTCAATGTAAAGTTAATGATGCTTAAATCATTTTTTGAAATCGGATTATTTCGACACTCGAAGCCCTTTAATACTACGCTGATAATGAATAGATATAACAAATATCTCGTGTTCAGTAATCGATATTAATCTTAAACAACTCCGACAGTCGAACTAATTAGATTTTAGAAAGTGACAATTAGAATAAAAATTAATTGGGGTTTGTGAGTGCGGCAGTTAATGACGAAACAAGTTAGACATTTGCCTGATGGTTAGCGACACACGTGCCTATAGACAGCTACACTGCACTGCTTCTCAGTATATTAGTGTTTTATATATGAAACTGTCGCTCATCACCCGAGACATGGGTTATGAAGTCTTTTGAAGCGGTAATATTTGCCCGACTGCCCCAGAAGGAGGGTTATAGCATCTATAGAGCCTTTCAAACCGGAACAAAATAATGTTTACACATTGCTTTTTGGTGGCAGATTGTCTGACCTTGCGTTGGTACCTACCTGGAGGGTAGGGGACCTAACCCCTTTTTTTTCGGAGAAGAAACCTTCAAAAGGTACCCGGTCTACGTAGGGGTGGGGTGTTTTAATGGGTAAAAACCCATTAAAACACCCCAGTGGCATCATCGACATCAGCACAATAGAGACCTTGGTCTTCTAAAGTATAACAAATATATTAAAGTATCAAGTATGATTATTCCTAGTTTAAACAGGGTCGCACCACCAAATTTTTTTAAATTTGCCGCCTTTTTCCAATCTCAAGTTTGACTAGACAGACTCTAAAGTGTTTGTTTACACGCAATAATTTACTTAAACTTTAGTAAAGATTTAGTTACCAACTTGCAACTTAATACGTGTAAATCAGGCATTACACGCAATAATTTACTTAAACTTTAGTAAAGATTTAGTTACCAACTTGCAACTAATACGTGTAAATCAGGCATTATCTATGGCTGCAATCATCAATATATATTAATGTACTCTGTGACCATCATCAAAATAGTTTGATTGGACTCGCCTAGCCAGGGCTGCCAGATTAGGCGATTTATCGCCATTTAGGCTACCTTAGGGGGTCAAATGGCGACCAAAAAATCCATTCGGCTACCAGTAGCCATTTAGGCTACCTAGAAAAAAAGGATCGGGCGATTTAGGCTACTTCAGGATTACCTTATAATTAAATGTTTTTTTTATTAATTGTATGCTTCGACGAAACATATTGTGCACATCCAACGTTCTTTCGTCACTGAGGAAAGAAGTCTGCGGAATCCTTAGGGTCTTTCCATGCTACTTGCTATCTTTTATGCAAGTGACACTCAGAGATCTCCTCTAAGAATTGACAGGCCTGTTGGTCACTAAACCAACCAGCGGCCAGGCTGTCTAACCACTAGGTTAGACAGCCTGGCTGCTAGCCAATAGGTCGTGGGTATGATTCCCACCAAGTATGTGGGTATTTATTGTATAAATATGTATTTACAAAAAAAAGTAAGTATTATAATCAGTTGTCTGGTTTTCATAGTACAGGCTCTGCATAGTTTGAGATTAGATGACCGTGTGTAGATTGTCCGGATTTGACGGCTGGCCTTTTAGAAAAGTTCAGAGTCACAAAACGAGCCATGGAGAGAGCTATGCTCGGAGTTTCTTTGCGCGACAGAACCCGAAATGTGGAGATCCGCCGAAGAACAAAGGTCACCGACATAGCTCTCAGAATCTGCAAGTTGAAGTGGCAATGGGCAGGCCACATCGCTCAAAGAACCGATAACCGCTGGGGAAGAAAGGTTCTCGAGTGACGACCACGAACCGGAAGACGCAGCGTTGGCAGGCCTCCCACTAGGTGGACAGACGACATTGTGCGCGTCGCAGGTAACCGATGGATGCAAATAGTCAATTGTCGTTCATTGTGGCGTTCTAAGGGGGAGGCCTATGTTCAGCAGTGGACGTCTTCCGGCTGATGATGATGACGTGTAGATTGTCCTTAAAAAAACCTATCCTTGCCTAGAACTGCCGCAATGAGACGTCACAAATCTAGGTTCATAATTCATAAACTTTGGAAACGTTCCGATCCCGAAAATATCTACTTAAGACTAAACATCTACTTTCGAGTTATCTTTCACCTTGCGGTGAACACGTTCTAAACTATCGAGGTGCAAAGTTCCCGAAAAGCTCGAAAAAGCAAGCTTGTGTCAATTTAAGTTCATCTCAACTCGCTGTATGGCAGAAACGGATAAGCACATGTTTTTTTAGCGTGTTCTCTTTTTTCGGCTAAATATACTTAGCTCAAAATGTTAGGCGAATTGGGCTATTTCTCAAGAAAAAATATATTAGGCGATTTAGGCTACTCGGTAGGCAAAATTAGGCGAATTGAGTTAGCAGATATCTGGCAACCCTGCGCCTAGCCTATCTCGACTGGATTATCCCGTGCCCGTGAAAGATTTTTTTTTATTTTTGAGTAAATTATGTTTTTCTTTCCGTAAGCTAAGTATTGGATGTATCTTTTATAAATACAAAATGAGTTTACATAAGGCCAGGTAAATAAACCACTAAATTTTAATACACTTTATTGCGCTTCCAAACTAGCATTTGTACGTAATCAAAATTGTAAATAAAAACTTTAGTTTCTATTGTATCTCGTGTCTCGCAAAAGAAGGTGTGTTCTAGTGCAAAAATACGTTTGATTGTGATGTATGATTGATATATTATAATAAATGTGGAAGGATTTGTCAAGTCATAGAAGAAATGAAACATACTACCTATTCAAGAATCATGCCACTGTAGTCTAAAACAGATATGACTATGAACCATACTACTTATTCAAGAATCATGCCACTGTAGTCTAAAACTGATATGACTATGAAACATACTACCTATTCAAGAATCATGCCACTCTAGTCTAAAACTGATATGACTATGAAACATACTACCTATTCAAGAATCATGCCACTCTAGTCTAAAACTGATATGACTATGAAACATACTACCTATTCAAGAATCATGCCACTGTAGTCTAAAACTGATGTGACTATGAAACATACTACCTATTCAAGAATCATGCCACTCTAGTCTAAAACTGATATGACTATGAAACATACTACCTATTCAAGAATCATGCCACTGTAGTCTAAAACAGATATGACTATGAAACATACTACTTATTCAAGAATCATGTCACTGTAGTCTAAAACTGATATCACTATGAAACATACTACCTATTCAAGAATCATGCCACTGTAGTCTAAAACAGATATGACTATGAAACATACTACTTATTCAAGAATCATGCCACTGTAGTCTAAAACTGATATGACTATGAAACATACTACCTATTCAAGAATCATGCCACTGTAGTCTAAAACTGATATCACTATGAAACATACTACCTATTCAAGAATCATGCCACTGTAGTCTAAAACAGATATGACTATGAAACATACTACTTATTCAAGAATCATGCCACTGTAGTCTAAAACTGATATGACTATGAAACATACTACCTATTCAAGAATCATGCCACTGTAGTCTAAAACTGATATGACTATGTTATGGAACATAACTGCCAACCAAACTGAATATAATTTCTATGTACAGATAACCCCTGTAACAGTATAATTATACTCTAACTGTTATGATGTATTCATTAAAATCTCATCAGTGTTTTTACTTTTAATGTTTTTGTGTGGCTGGTAATGGTAGGTACATATTTTAATTCTTTTAAATTAACAATCCTAGTAAGTTTAACAAATGAATGCATTGAACTTAATGAAATGAATATGTTTAAAAACATCAAGAAATCAATCTAATAAATGGTTGAACTGATTGCCATTAGACATGTTATAATACCTTTAAAGTGTCTGCCGACTACACTGGCATGGGCCAGTGGTGTTTATAGTATGGACTATAAACATATCAAACACAGGAATGAAATGGCTGAGACTACTATGTACTGCAAAATGTGTCATGCCCGCATATCATGTCTGGCACCCAGACGTTGACTGTACCACAGTTTAAATAATATACTAAGAACAAATGGCTTTAATTACGCACAGACATTATTATTTTTATTTATTTTGTAGCAGCTTTTAGTGAAAAATCATAGTGCTATGCAAGACATTTTTTGTAATATGACAGAAACATGCAAGGCACGGCCTGATACCCACAGGTTTAGTGGGCATTGTTACTTAATACATAATTATATCTTTATTATGTATGTATTAAGTAAATAAATATACTTATATTTATTTGCCTGATACATTCATAAAGTGGTCATATGTATCATGTGTCATAGGCAATCATGTGTGAAACACACAATCGTGGGCAAAGACTTTTATTTTCAACAGCTTTGAAATAAAGCTTACATTCCATTGGGAGCTTCCATGCCACAAACAGATAGGTATAAAAAGGACAACAATTTAATTATATATGATGTAGTCCATATATTTCCATATAATAATAATAAAAGGCTTTTCTAAAAGAAATAAAAGCTTGATTTCAATAAATAAGAAGGCTATCTGCAGCTTTGCCTTTCCTTAGCCATGTAAGTCTTCAAGCAATAATTTTCTGAGTCATGATGGTCATAATCAAAATCCTTAGTGTAGTTTGTAAGAAGTGAGAACAAAAATACAAACACATATAGTGACTATTTTGTACTAATTACGATACAACTGGGTTTTGTCTGGCTTGCGGTCAAGGACATTGTATCATCTTTAAAAGGATAATCACTTGCACGAGCCTGCCCAATGTATGTGCAGATGTGGGTAAACGATTTTGATTGAAAACTCGTACAGCGTTCATGACAGCAATAGTGTTATGTTTTTCTTTTTATAAAGTACTAGCGATACGTCCCTGCTTCACATGGGTGGACATCGCTTTTTAGTAATAAATAAAGCCTATGTTACTAAGGGATAATGTAGCTTTCTACAGGTGAAAGAATTTTAGAATCGGTTTTTGAGTTTATTTGGTACGAACATACAAAAATACAAATCTTTCCTCATTATAATGTGAGTGTAGATGTAGATTACAAACATACAAAAATACAAATCTTTCCTCATTATAATGTGAGTGTAGATGTAGATTACAAACCTTCTTATAAGAAATATAAATGTTGTTATTTTTTCTAGAATCAAAGCATTTGAAGAGACATTGGATACGGATGTCATTGATATTGACAAACTAAGAAAATTGGCATTCAATGGTATGATGTATTTTTATATAATAAAATAATATTTACAAACAATGGTGATCTAGTTATGTAAATAGGATTATGTAGTTCCATTAATAACAGAAAGTCAATTATTTTTTTATAGTACTTAATACCACTTACGTATAATAATAGGAGGATTTGGAAATTACCTTTAATATTTTGTAATGTTATTTTATAAAAGCCATTATAATAGAAGAAAAATATTTTTATTATAAAAATGTATCATTATGTATTATTTAGCTGTCCCGCGCAGCTCCGCCCGCGTAATTTTCTAATTCTTTTGCGCATCTTTTTTAAGTTTTTCTACATAGGTAGGTATTAGAAAATTAGAAATCTTTAAAAAAAGGGAGATGCAATCGGTAGTCGTTTTTTTTAATATACTTACATATTATACATAAATTAAATTTCTTTTTACAATTTGGGTATGTTGATTATGTAATTAAGTATAACTAACGAATAAGTAAAAGGAAACTGTCAACCAAATATTTTTGGAACTCCAGGCATACCAGATGATAAAGGGCTTAGGTCTCTAGTATGGAAGATATTACTGCTTTATCTTCCGCATCAAAGAAATGCATGGGAGACAACTCTTATTGAAAAGAGGCAACACTACAAACACTATATTGGTAAGAATATTAATTGTTCTAATAGTAATAGTTTTCTGTAAGTAAGAGCTTGAATGGGATACCATCTGATGGTAGTGATGGTGCAACCATGGATGGGAGCGCACCAGCCTTTATAAAAAGTCAAGTGCAAGTCGGTCTCGCGCACTTAAAACTATGTTTGCATGTTGAGGTATTTTTAAGATTACTAAAAAATTGTATCTATGTACTGAAAAACAACATTTTATTTATCTTGTAAAATATTACCTTCCTACATTTATTACCTACCTATAATTATATCACATTTTTCCCTTCACAAACTACGGAATAGTATATTTTTATATTGTTTTTATTATAAGGCAAAAACTACGTGATATATACCAAAATGAAATCTGTTTTGACATGTGTCGTTATAGCATTCGATATAGTAGTCAAGTAAATGAAAAACAATTTTCGTTTTTCATTTGTAATTAGGTTGGGTTATCTTACTTAAGATCTCAAACTATTATAAGTTTCAAATCGAAAGCATAAGTGGTGCCTAAGATATATTAGGTGTAACAGACTGACTGACAGACGAAGTCGCGCCAACAGGGTACCTTTTTTTGCCTTTTAGGTATGGAACCCTAAAAAGAACCCCGTGTAAGAGGTACTATACCAGGAACAAAAGTGAATGAAAGGAATATTAACCCGAATTATGTATATGCAAATTAATGTTTCTTATTATAACGTATAAGTATTTCATTCCGCATGCATTCATTCGTTTTTTTAAACACATTTATTTAAATTACCACATTATCTAATGATGTAATCTGCCAACAGGCTCATCCAACAAACTTGAGAGCTTTTATCAGTATAATTAATTGTAAAAAAAAGTGTTTATGGCTAGCAAATTTATCACTGACACTTTTATGCTGTATTTGTAATTTTTTTCTTCTGCAGATGAAATAATAGTGTCCCCAGGTGGGCCTACAGACCATCCCTTAAACATGAGTCCCGATAGCTCGTGGAGCACATACTTTAAAGACAATGAGGTGTTACTCCAAATCGATAAAGATGTCCGAAGACTTTGCCCTGATATTTCATTTTTTCAATCTGCTACTGAATTCCCATGTGCTGAGGTGAGAGTAAACCGCATAATAACCGCACCGCAAATTCCATTGTAGGTTAGAAGAAAATGTTCAAATTCAAGATTTCTTAAATATTTGTATCCATAAGCTTAGACTTTTTAGAGTGTGCCTATTTTGCGTAAAGTACTAAAATAAGTGTTAAAATATTTTTGATGCTATTTTAGATCGTGAACAGTAACGGCGTGAAAAGACTCCACAAGAGGGTAGAGCAGTCCGTTCTAAAATTTTCGACATTAGAAAGACGAGGCTTAGGAGTCACCAAGGTATGTAGCAACACAATATACTAGATATTGGGCATGGAACACTGCGAATATGGTCCTCGCAACAACAACAGGTTATCAATATTAAAGTCCTTCACCGACTATAAGGCGCGACGGGTAAATAGACTGCAGCCGGCGTCGATTCACCAGCGCCTAGTCTTACTGGTAGCCGGCGCGGGGAATTTCCATACTAAAGGTTGACCAAGCGCATGCTACCAGCTGTTATTCTGAAGCATTATCGGTGATTGTATGCGCTGATAGTTCGGCGTCGGCTACCGTCTGTTGTGTGTAAGAGCTGGAGTCCACGTTTTTGGAAAGTCTACTTGACGTTTCAGAACGCTTATTTACTTCACAATTATCTTTTGTAAAGTAAAACAAAATGGCTTCTTTGAGAAACCTTACATCTGTAGTTGTAGGGGTACATACCTACACACATATATCCGCAGCATTATTCCTTTACTCTTTGCAAAAACAAAGCTACAATAAAATTATTATTTCTTCAAACTCATTTTAACAAAACAACGAAGAAAACATATGTACAAACGTGAAATCGGTCATCATAGCAAATATAGCAACACGTTAGATTTTTTATTCAAGGTATTATTTTGACCCCTTGGCATGTATTCTGTGCCTTGGCTTAGATTATTTTCGTTTAGTAAGGTGGTTCATAAAATCCCCATTCGTACCTTCCTACTCTATCAGCTGGATAGCGCTGTAATCTAGCTCTGTACCACTGAGCTAACCTCAGTGGTACAGAGCAAATTTTACGTTGAAAATTTATTTACGTTTTCTGCTTGTTTGTTCTGATCTGCTTGGTAATTGAATCGCTCCCATTCTATTATATGACGCTACAGTACCTACTGTAACTATTTGGGCTAGAAAATAGTTTTATTTGACGACGATGTATTTGTTTAGCTGAGCAACGAAATCCGTCGTTCGGATAGCGTGAACAGCGGCGACTATGCGCCTCTAAACGAGGGTTGCGAGGCGCACTGGGAGGTGGTCGAACGCATGCTGTTCCTCTACGCAAAGCTCAACCCTGGTCAGGGCTACGTGCAGGGAATGAACGAGATCATCGGCCCGATATACCATACATTCGCCATTGACCCTGACAAGGAATTCCGAAGTTAGTACTACGTATTAAGTAGACTCCAGACTCACGCCGCAAAGTCTACAGACTTTATGAACGTATACTAATAAACGTATAATTACAATTACTAGGTTTTGGGCCCCTTGTGCAAGGGTACCACCCATGTAGGTACCACCGCAGTTTGAGATATTCTGCCGCTTCGTTGCAGACTTCAGCCGCCAAACAGTTGAGTTTAGTCGCCAAGCATCCGTCTTCAGCTGCCAAGCAGCAGTCTTTAGCCACCTAGCAATATTGCTGTGTTCCGAAATGAAGACCACCGTAGCTAGTGAAATTATCGGGCCGGAATGACGAGCGGCAGTGCAGTGTAGCCGTCTACATATAAGACGTAACGTTTTGCTTGTCTTAAAATTACATTCTCAAATGTTAGAAGATGTAGTAGAAGTATCGAAGAATTCAAATACTTTATGGTTTAAATGTTTGCGGCGTGATATGGCATCGCTGCGTGAGTCTAGGTCTCATCAAATGATCGATACCGTGATATTTATAAACATAGTTTTGGAATGAATTCTTGCCAACTCATAGATACTTACCTACTAATTAAATGATTGTAATTAAACGTGCGGGTTCAAAATCAAGTTCGTGCTTCCTCCATAGCCATTGTAGATCCTGACTAGTAGGAGTCGTAGGAATGTGTTTTGGGATAAGCCTAAACAAGGCAGAGGTATTGAAATTAGATACACACATGTAATAAAAAAAACTACATCCATAATTACTTAATATGAACTGTGATATTTGATAGAGTAGAAAAACCGCACGTTATAAACTTCTCAAAATACACATACCTGATTATTATTACTACACAAATACAGGATCTCTTAGCCAAATCCTAAATAACATACCTTATCTTTTACTGTTCTGTGCTTATCTTAATGATACTCAAAAAATCGAATAGCGCTGATCCATAAACGTGTATTTGAATAACAAATGAAGTAATATGGACGCTAACGAATATATGTACACTCGCAGTTCATTAAAATAATTCGTTTTCTTTTATCGCGATCCCTCCTTATGTACCTAAGTCCTGATGTAGCTTTCGATGGAAGCTTACTAGGATTACCGACATAAGGAAATGTACCTTATGTCAGAGGCTTCCTTGTACCTGCAGCAAAAAAGATGGACGATGGCCCCACAACCGCCAGCCCAACAGCTCAGTCATATTGCCGCACTCGCAAACGTCGATTAGAGTTAATCCTCATCAAGAATTTTTTTGCAATCGTGAATTGACGTATTTACGATTATTTAGCTACGATATTCTGTAAGTTGAAGATACTTACTTACCCACTGAGACTACTTGAATTGAATTATAGCTGCTGTTTCGGCTGTGTCTTGTCTCGTAATATTCTGAAATCTGTTTCCCTAAAATTTTGACAAATAAATACATACCCCTACCAGAGTAGGATACATTGTCCGATACCACAGATTAATAAAGAATATACCCTAACGTATTTAGCTATTATTACAAAGTTTAGAATGGTATTTTACGTTTCTTATAATCGATAAAATACACTTCAGGTACTTGCTTCTTCGCTGAAAAACAAAGATGCGTCTTTGTTTTTCAGCGAGGGTCTTTTAGGATATTCATACAGCCAAAATAATCAGTAATCTTGATCCAATATTGTTTAGAATTAGGATAACTTCGTAATTTTAGAAATTTATACAGGGTGTTACAAAATACCCCGTAAAAAATATACCCCAAAAAAGTATAAAAATATTATTATTTTCACTGGTGTGCAAACCCTATTTCAATAAAAATAAAGAGTAAAACTACACAGAATGTACTACATTTCTACCTAATTCGCGGTACAACAAAAATTTTAAAAAGACCTAGCCTAACGAAATAACCTAAAAACTGGTGGAAATGTCCAAATGTTGGAAAAAAAAACTCGAAACAGTTGTATGATATCGATTAGAAGATTTGAAATTGACAACATAATTTTTTTTTCAACGTGTTTTTTTTTTCTGAAGCCAGTACTTGAGTATAACGACATCCTTGTATTGAGATAGCACATCTATATAATATTATATGAATGAATAATAGAAAAATGATGAAAGTATACAATTATTAGGTAAAATAGGTATATAGGCCTTTCTGTTAAATAATCTGTTTCCCTGACATGACAGCTTACTAGGGTTGACAAAATTTTTGGCTTTGATAATTAATTATATTTTTTACGGGGTATTTTGTAACACGTTGTATATAGGGTGTTTGGTGCATCGTTTGCCAAAATGATTTTGCCGAAAGAAGAGGTCATTGGCTACCACTTTAGGCCATAAAACTCATTACTTGCCACACCAGCTTTTTACCATATTTTTATTTTTATATTGAGAAATTCCAGAATTCAGCATTTAAGCGTAAATTAAGATAAAAGATATTAGTAAGTATGGTGTTCAAATTTCATTTTATTTCTTAAATGTACAGTTGCATGGTCCTATCAAATACAAAATTACTTGCTAGTAACATCTAGTTTTTAATATCTACCAAACAAAGTTTCTGAAAAAACGAAACAGAAAGGTAACAATCAAATCTAAATTGTTATAAAAAAAACTAAAAGCAATCGGGATCTTCGAATTCTTTTAAAAACTTCTCTAGTTGTCCCCTTTCTAATGGTATGGAATATGCCCAAAAAATCTTTTACTAACTTCACTAATTCGCAAAATTTGTGTATCTAGTAAAAATTTAGTCTAGTAAAAATGCCTCTTTGGAGAAACTACTTAATACTTTTTAATTTTATTTGCTGTAGGACTCGAGAATCAACACTATGATAATCACTTGACAATCTCTCTTGATTCATCATCATCATTAGCAGCCGAAAGATGTCTCCCCCTGAGATGCGGGGATGCTATTCTAACCCGCACCCCACAGGTAACCCGGCACCCTATTGATTCATTATAAGTCAAATAACCAGTCTCGCGTAAGCATCGATAAGTGTTCTGCAAAGTGTGGCGGGAAGGTAGTAGTCTGTTAGAAAAACGCTCCTGGTAAATTATTTGTGCTTCACGAGGAACACCGTCGGCTCTTCCTTAAGCCATCAAAATGTTAGCGTATTCTTCATTAGAGAAGGTAGCCTTTGTAAAACAACTTAAATTAATTAAATTTAACACAAATATTCACAACGAAAAGAAAATTACATTAACAAAACAACGATGCGTTAGTTTCTACAATTTATTTACTAATCAGCTAACTGTTTAATTTTGTGGCTTTCCCCCATGATAAATACATATAATGAATGCCATTGTACGGGAGGTAGGTGTTGTAGTAGGATTCTTATCAAAAACGTGGGAAAACCTTTTAGTTTTCCCTGTTCCGCGCGTGTTATTTTCTATGAATTCTACGTCCCGATACTCAAATTTTACGAATTAGTGAAGTTAATACAAGTTTTTTTGGGCATATTTCATACCGTTGGAAAGGGGATAGATTAGGGGAGTTCCGATCTGATCCGAATCCCGATGCTTTTTTTTTTAATAACAATTTAGATTTGATTTTAACCTTTATGTTTCTTTTTTCAGAAACTTTGTTTGTTTTTAAACAAAAAACTAGATGTCACTTGCAAGTAATTTTGTATTTGATAAAACCATACAACTGTACATTTAAGAAATAAAATGAAATTTGAACACCATACTAATATCTTTTATTTTAATTTAAGCTGAATTCTGGAATTTTTCAAAACAAAAAATAAAAAGCTGTAAAATAAAACTGGTGTGGCATGTCATTACTTGCCACACCAGTTTTATGGCCTAAAGAGGTAGCCAATGACCTCTTCTTTCGGCCAAATCAATTTGGCAAACGATGCACCAAACAGCCTATATAACCCATGGCAAAAAGAGTATTTTAGTTTGACGCCTACCTATCTAATTATGATATTGTACCTCCTAAAAGAATGGGCTGATTAAAATGCGTTCATTATTTATTATACCTTCGTTTTTAAATTTACAATATTTGTATGAGAATTACTTGACTCCAATAATAGTTAAATCCGTGTTTTGATTCGGTGGTTATTGTAAAAACGTATTTTAATTATAGGTGCCAGTGTTAGGCATATTTGAAATAAATAATAACTTCATTCCAGAACACGCCGAGGCGGACTGTTTCTTTTGTTTCACTAACTTAATGGCGGAGATTAGGGACTTTTTCATCCGCACACTGGACGAGTCCGAGAGCGGAATCAATTACGTCATGGGCAAGCTGAGCGATTGCGTTAAGAAACATGACCACATGGTGTGGAGTCTCATGGAGAAACAGGAGCTGAGACCTCAGTACTACAGTTTCAGGTATGTGACCTTTTTTCGGGATGTAGAACCAACTGTTAGATGCTGTTAACTATTTCACGGCCACTGAAATTGGCACTTATAGGGGAATAACAGTCAAGGCGAGGTAAAAAACGTATTATTTTTACGCCACATCGTCCGTTAAGATTCTTTAGTGAATCAGGGAGGGATGTGCAATAAATAGGTGGAAATGCAAGCCCCTTTCGGATACCGTGATTGTACTGTTAAGCCTTTTATGCACTTAAAGCCGCGATTTGCAAACAGTAATAACCAAGATCAAATGTTCCTGCTGTTTCTAGCGTCCTAGACCGGTTTGTTCTAGCGTGATCTTATTCCAGATGGTTGACATTGCTGCTCTCTCAAGAATTCTCGTTGCCGGACGTCGAGCGCATTTGGGATTCTATGTTCGCTGATCCCCAAAGATTTGACTTCCTCATTTATATCTGTTGTGCCATGATTTTGTAAGTACCTATTTTTTTTAAATATAATGTGCAAAAGTATAAGGCTGCCTGTCCACCGAAGCGGAGCGAGGCAGCGGAGCGGAGCGACGGAGTAAGGCGGAGCGGAGTTGCGTACTGTGTCTGTCCACCGGAGCGGAGTGAGGCTGCGGAGCGGAGCAAGAAAGTAATGCAGAGCGGAGTTTAGTACCTATGACACACTGCGGGCGCGCCTTGCGCCCGCGCCGCACTCGCTTCCCCGCTCCGCTATCCCGCTCCGCTTACCGGTTTTGTATGAATTTTTAAATTAGTTTGCAACTCCCTGTCCACTAAAGAGGAGCGGAGATTTTGTGCAATCTTATTGGTTAATATTTCTCCTTTTCTCCGCACCACTGCCTCGCTCCGCTCCGGTGAACAGGCAGCCTTAGGCATCCATATAATAAGTATTCTGCGTGGCTGATTAGTGAGAATGGTAAATAAAACATATTAATATACCATCTTTATGAAGTAAAAAATATTTTGTAGCTATTTGATTTAATTATAACAGTGGTTCTTCTACGCCTAGACGAATAATAAAAGCTATAGGTCTACCAGAATCTCATGGCAAATGGGGAAATAAGAATTTGTTGTGTGCAATACTAGGGAAATTGGATTAAACGGTCTTGATACTGTTTGATTTTTATTTCTCTTTAGTATTAATGAACATGAAGTATATTAGGTATGTGAATGAAAACTGTTGTTATACATCGGGTTCTTAACATAGGAAAAATAAATTAATTTTATATTACTTTATGTGCTAATTTATTATATATCATTTAAATCATAAGAATAACTTCACACTTCATTCAGAACTAGAAAACGATTCCAAGAACTCCACTTGCATTTCTTGTTCTTCATCAGATGATGAAGATAAAGAGGTATTTACTATAAATCGCTCTTCCAGCATTTCAATTATTCTATCTTGCTTGATAAAATCATTTTCAACTTTCTTTACATGTTCACAACATTTTCGCCATTCCTCTGCACCAATTTGTGAGAAAGCTTCTTCTGTTAATAATTTAATGTCACTTGCAGGCCTATTTACATTTTTATCAGCAACTTTTTGCTTCATTATACCCCAAATTATTTCTATGGGATTCAAAGTGCAATGATAAGGTGGGAGTCTTAAAACTTCGAGACCATGCGATTTTAATACTTCATCTATCTCATACCTGGGTGCAGATATGTTTTGTTTCACTACTTCAAGAAGTTGACATTTACGCCAAAGATCATCATAATGTACATCGTTTGCACGAAGCCATTCTTTTATATCAGCGATACGATTAGCTTGTGTGGGCGGTTTGTTCATCCTTACGGAATGATAACTAGTAGCATTATTCATAATAATTAGTGAAGGCCTTGTCAGATTTGGAATTAGCTTCTCTGTCACCCATTTTGTAAAATTCTCCTTATTCATATCGTGGTGATAGTCAGCAAATACACTTTTAGACCTGTACACCAGAGAACAATTTGGTACAAAGCCATTTTCCCCACCAGCGTTAACAATGATCCACCTCGCTCCAAATGAAATACTTTTAGATGGACCTGCAATATCTTTGCTTTGCCAGCACTTGTTCACAGAACATGAACCACGAATGTAAGTCTCATCTAAATAAATCACATCCAATTTATTATGCTCTTCAGCTTCGCGGTTTTCCTTTATACGCTTCACAAACATGAATTTTATGTCATCTCTCTCCATCAAAATGGTCATTTTTGATTGGCATTTAACATATTCAAAACCGATCTCCGGATAAGTCTGTAAAAAAATAGTAAAAAATATCATATTACTCAAACGATAGCTTAGTCATTCATCATCATCATCATCATCGAGTGACAGTTAGAGGGGTTATTACTTAATATATTTCTTACCTCAAAGATTCTCTCCCTCCGTTGAAATCAATATCTTGTCGAAGAATTTGTAACAGTTTAATTACTGTTGGAATTTCCTTCCGAACTGTATAGAATTCATTTACTTTATTTCTAATCAATTCAAAATCGAAACTGTCCAAGTTGATTTTCTTCTTCCCCCCTCTCCTCTTTTTACCAGGCGTGGAAAATACACCCATCATTTGATGTGCCCTCACTTACGATTCGCCGTATAGTAGTACTGGAAACCCCTATATAGAAGCTACAATTATGTAAGAAAAATATAAGATAAACCAAAAGTATCTAAACAACTCAGCCCAACTTACCGGTCACCTCTACGACGCGCTTTAAAATCAACGTTTGAGTTTGATTTACGCCTTCTTCTTCTCTTATTTTACGATACACATTGAAAACAATATTTCTCGCTTGAGATCGAAGTGGCTTTTTCGACATTTTCACAAAAAGAAACTAATTGTCTTGAAGATATCACAAAATCTTAGCAGCGGTTGACAAGTCACGTACTTTGATTTGACAGGTGACAATTGACATTGCCATATTAAAATCACAATTTTTTTATTATTTTTTTATGCCATGAGATTCTCGTAGACCTTGGATACCAGCTTATATCATTCAGTTTCACGCGTTTTCTCCAATTCTACTGTTATGGCAGACTCATTATTATTTTTCATTTAATTATATTATTTTTTCTCTTATTATATTTATACATTATTATTTCCATTTCTAGGTTAGTAAAGAAAGAATTGTTAAGCGGCGATTTTGCGGCTAACGTAAAACTACTTCAAAACTTTCCACCGATGGACGTTTCTCTAATACTTAATAAAGCCGTCGAAATATCGAATACATTGTAATCTCTTCCACCCTTGTGTATATGTACGATTGTATGTGATTTTTTTTGTAACAATACTATACTCTTTACATTGATATTGTACCACGTAAAAGACATTTTGATGTAAGACATGTGTTCTAATATTTTCCGCTCTACATGTAGGTATATTATAAAATGGTAGATAATAATTAGAATTAATTCAATTAGGGCCTAAGAGTGAAGATTGCGATTGCATTCATTTTACTCCCGAATTACTGAAATCAATTACTAGAATAAGTTATTTAAATAAGTTAGATTATAAATTCATGGTTATCACTGTAGGGCGAAATGTAAAGAACTTTGTCCCATTGTAGAGACTTAATAACTAACGTGTCTGGTTATCGTGCGGCAGCACTGTGCTAATAAACAGCAATTCTACGTATTAATTGGGATTATTTGATATTAGTCGTTTAGGTTTACTAGGTGGTCGGTTCCTTGTGCAGTGTCAGATATTCTGCCGCAAGCAGTGTGTAAGCTTTGCCGTGTTTTGGTGTGAAGGGCACTGTAGATGGTAAAATTACCCGACACAAAGACTTAATATCAATATCTAATGTGTAACGGGTTAGCAAACCATTTCGGTTTCTATTGAAAATATAATAAAATAATCTGCTATGAGGGGGGGAGGGGGGTCTAAGCAATATATAAAACTATTCCATATTCCAAATCGATAGTATTACTAGGTGCTGAAATATGTCTGTGACCGACAAATAAAGTCACACCATAAGGGTTCCTTTTTATTAGCCATTCAGGTACGGAACCCTAAAAAATGGCCCCAGTTCGGCCCCTTGTATATCAGAAAGTTTTAATATCCATAATCAGACATTAATTAGTGATACCGATTTCTGTGATGATCATCTATTAACCGAATCGATAGCAATAAAACTAGTTATGTGCCTGATGACGCAAACTAACAAGGCGCACGAAGTGTCAAGGCTGCGCAGTAAAAATCACTCGAGTTGAATATTCTAATTTAATTGGGTACCGAATGCTATGTATTTTGTTTTTAAAGTCAATTTATTTTTCCCATTATTTATTTATTTATTTTATTTATACTCTTTATTGTACACACATAAAAATAAAATAAAAAGGACGAAGAGATTTGTACAAAGGGCGGCCTTATCGCTATCCGCAATTTCTTCCAGGCAACCTTGGGATGGAAAAAAGATTGCATGGAATACGAAAAGTGGGGTAGTTAATATGTGGGACAATATACACTAATAAAAATACATATAATAAGTTTACCTATTTACATATAATATATTAATATACATACAGATATATATAAATATTTCTTACATACCAACATATATTCAATATACTTCTATATCTATACATATTATAAAACAAAGTCCTCCGCCGCGTCTGTCTGTCCCTATGTATGCTTAGATCTTTAAAACTACGCAACGGATGTTGATGCGGTTTTTCTTAATAGATACAGTGATTCAAGAGGAAGGTTTATATGTATAATACATGCATAATATAGTAGAGAAATACTGATAATTTTATTGGTTTCTAATGTGATGTCTTAAATAAACACATTTTTTTGCGCTTACATTGCAAACGCTGGCTGAACCCTACGAGATAGATCAAAATAAAGTACAACAGTATTGTACACCTTAACAAGGTCTACAAAAAAGTCCGAGTTGGTATATGTTTATCTCTTAGGGATAACCCACAATAACCATTTTTATCCTTTACTTTTTATGAGAAATAATTAACTATTAATAAATTGTTATTAGCATGAATTTGTCCCTTCTTCAATATAACGTAAACTTCACTAATATTTACACCACTGACAAAAAAGCTGTGAACGTTGTTCATACCGCTAGGTTAAGGTTAAGCAACATAAGGCAAGTTCATTAAATAGATGGGTGAACCGATTTGTATAAAATTTTGAGTGCATATCGGGTAGGTCTGAGAATAGGTCGTAAATTATATTTCATGCCGCTAGGTTAAGCAACGCTAGGCAAGGTCATTACATAGATGGGTGACGGCGACTCCGAAGAGGACGGTGACGGGGTTGCGAGACCCGTCCCCGTGATCACGGTGCCAGGTTTCCGGGGGCTATAATGCCCACTGAGGGGTATTTGGTGCAGATCCCACTGTAGGGCCCGGGTTCCCCCTCATGTGGCGATGCGACAGCCGCAGGGGTTTAAGTGGGTAAGAATCCCAGATACCATGATTGACGACGATATATAGAACGTGAGGAGGGTGCAAGAGAGGAGAGAGAGGGAGAGGGGATTCGAGGAGGGGGTGATCTGGTGAGGGATAGGGGGGATTAAGGTGGAGTAAGGGGGAGCAAGGTGGGAGAATAGAGAGGGGAGGGGATCCAGAGAGGGGACAACGGGGAGAGGAAGAAGAGGAGTGTGACGGGGACCGAAGCGGGAGGGGGAAAGAGAGAGGAGTGAGAGACCTTAGAATTAATTTTTTCGTATAAGAGAGAGAGATGAAGAGAGAAATGAATCAAGGGAGGAGGGAGAAAAGGGGAGCAAAATGTAATAAAAGCGCTGGCGGAGCTGCGCGGGTCAGTTAGTATATATATATATATACGAAGAGAACTATAAATATATGTATTATATATATAAAAATCAATTCTGATAAATATAAAGATAGCACTCCGAAATCATAATAACGACTAGCAAAATATCAATGAGCTACAAAGTAAGGTAATGAGCTTTTACAAGATTTTTAAAAATGTTTAAAGATTTAGCTAGCCTTATGGTAACTGGTAAGGCATTCCATAAGCGTACTGCATGTACAGAAAATGATTTACCATAAAAAATGGTTGAATGTAAGGGCATAGCTAGTTCAAGGTTTTCTGACGATCTTAGATTCCTTGAATGCGTCTCCCATATTTATCTTTTAGCTTTTATTCCGGGACAAGGTTCTTTATGTGAAATATTAGTTACCCGGTCCTATACCCGTATTGGAGTATACCGTATTTATCTCATATTTAATGTTATACTTTAGTTTATGCTCAAAGCAATAAAAATAATCGAATATAAAGTTGATGTTTTCATCAGTTAATTGTAATTCATGTTTAATTGTGTTCAAGTATGTAAACTTAATCAATGTATTGATGCAAGTGGCATTTTGAGGCAAAAGGAGATAGTCCTTTCAAAACGTACAATCATGATTGCGTAATCATGTGTATTAAAACGATTTAATGAGACCTACATAGCTATGTATGTAAGTAAGCTTACTTACATAAAAAAAAGTTAGATGCATCTAAGTATACTTATGTAACATGTCCAATTCTGTACATTGAAGTTAGTTTGAAATTATCATGGAAGGCTTTCTATAACCAATACTGAAGCCAAAACTGTACTTCTTTTTCATTTTTATCTGTTTGTCTGTATCAGGGCCGCGGATTACGCCGAGACTACGAAATGAATTCAAATGAAACTATCGTAGGTTTGTCCACGTATTTCTCAAGAACTACAAATCCGATTGCGGTAACTCAACTTAGGGAAGAGTACAATTTTCATCAAAATCGGTTCAGTAGTTTAAAGAAATAGTCTGTTAATGACTTTAGTAAGTTACACTAGCAAATATGAGAGAAAGAGACTACAGAGATACGGAAAAAAGTATCTAATGCCGCATACAGATTTGCGTAATGCAGCATGCAATGTAACACGCAATGAAAGAATTTGCCGTCCACATTGTCACAATGTATCATGCAATGTAACAGAATTCCCATAGTGTGAACGGCTTGCGCGCACGAACAGAGCATTTCAACACATGCGCGTCGCTATCCGCAATTTGTCGATTTTTTCTCCGAACACAAAGGGTCGCACAGAGTGCGCGGAGCGGCAGTGTGGACGGGTTGTGTGAACGCGCGCGAACCATGGAGGAAAAGAGACTAAGCCATGTTCGCCGCGAGCATGCCGCAAACAGATGCGAGCACGTACATGCTCGGTTCGTGCGCGCCCTGCGTCCACACGTCTTGTGAAATGCTCCTTTCATGTTTCATTGCATGCTACATTACGCAAATCTGTACGCGGCTATAAATATTTGACATATAAAGAGCACGGGCGGAGCTGCGCGGGTCAGTTAGTATATCATAAATTATTATCTACTTGTTTATTGAAAATTGAATTTGGTATCAATCGTTCTTATTTACCTGGCCCCAAAGCATTTTAAAAATAATAATTAGTCTATAATCAATTCGTGGGTTAATTGTTGTCCATTATATTTTAAGATTATATTCGTTCTCAACACAAATCTATACTTATTCTAATAAGCTAGTGAAATAATTTAGGAATTATTGTGTTGTTTTTTTATGTTACTACCCGACACTACTCTGAGGACATCCCATACATCAGCCTGCACTAGATTGGAATGGCTCTCAAACAGCTTAAAACAACAAGGTGCCGGGTGAAGACCGGAATCACAACAGAACTTCTGAGAGCTGATGGATGCTGATGTTATTTTTATGTTACTAGTAGTACTTTTTGTTGGAATTTATTCATAATCAAAATTCCATTGTATGTATATATTATATGAAGTACTAAGTATAGTAAGGTAAATCAAAATTTGTGTAGGAACTATTGTTACTTCAGTGGTAATCTTATCCTAAACAAACTTAATCATTATATCATGAATGTATGTGGATGTATCGATGTCTTTATTAGCTTTAATATTTAGACCTGTAGCCATAAAAATTAATACAGGGTAGGCACATGTCGCGTGAGCTACGAATTATCTAAAAAACCTTTGCATTTTAACCATGAACACAAGGAAAACTAACTAAAACTAGGTGAAAATATATCGGTCACATGAAGGAATAAGATGCATTTGAAAATCAATTTAGATTTTTGCATTTAGTTGACCGTCGTTCTGTGGTCGGTTATTTTATCTATAAAAACGACTTGTTTATAACTTTAGTAATAAATTTAAAATTTTATACAAGACGTCAGCTGTTCTATAAACGTAGTGCAACGTAAAAATCTTGTGGAGGCTATAACGCCTCGTTAATAAGAAAACTTGTGACGGGTAATTGCTGTTAAAATGACGTCTATGTATCATTGAATAAGAATCCGGTAATTTAATTGTATTTGATGTACTATTGACCTATATGCTAGCACAACCAACCAACAACAGCACGATTTTTTTAATTAATAAAATAGTACGGAAGAGAACTGAAATTACAAAGAGAAAACGAGACTGCTGGAGCATGCGGCTAATGCATGCTCTTAACATATTCAATCGTCGGGTTCATTTGCGCTGACCCTTACAGTCAGAGTTGATAAAATAGCAGCCAGTGGAGAAACAGTACCTACACAAAATAATGATAGGTAAATTTTTCATTGTTGTTTGGATAAAACTGTCATTCAGTATGGCCAACATGCGGACAATTTGCTGATAACAAGTAATTAATAGTAGAAAAATAGTCGAAATTAAGACTTGCATTTTTGTCAGTAAAAAAGGAATCTAGTAAAATTTTGGTATCAATATCTACCCTCTTTTTGTATGCATAGAATAATGCATAAGCTTACCTACTTTCAAACGACACACTTGTAGCTCCGTACGTACATTTTTGTATGACTGACAACAGATCCCGCTGTGTACCGTGGTCAGCAAGTTGTTTGGAATTCTTCCGCTCTACTCCACTGGTGGGACAAATTACATTCTTATATAGAAGGGTATCATCAGTAGCATCCTAGCTTTAATGCTGGGGGTTTAGGTATGTGTCATGAAAATCTGTGTAGTTAGTTTATTAGTACACTAGCAATTCCCTGCGGCTTCGCCCCCTATTTTTTACAAGGTTACCAACCCCTAACGCACCCCCAAAGGTGCTGTGTGTGCAGGTGTTGTTTTTGAAAATTCGCGAATCACGTATTGATTTATTTTATTTAGAGAATCTTTTCAGTGAATTTCAAGTCAATCGAACCATAAAATAAAAAGTTTCATACAAAAGAAAACACCCCATTTAACCCCTTTAGGAGTCGAATTTTCAAAAACCCGTTCTTAGTGGATGCTTACGTCATAAGAAGAACCTACTGTTCAAATTTCAGCTTTCTAGGTTCAGCGGTTTGGCCTGTGCGTTGATGAATGTCAGTCAGGACAAGTGATTTTATATGTATAGATTTTCTTTATCGGTTTTATTTTTAACCAACGAAGTGGTTTTCAATTCGTCGCATATGCATAAAAAACAACCCATTGAACTTAAAAATCAACCTAATAATTCGGGTTTAGTCCCAATTTAATAACCTTAAACATTCCAATTTGTCTCCAGATGGGATGAGTGGTCGTAATAAGAGTTGTTTAGATTAATTTATTGACCTATTACTTAATTTTGGAAGCTAAAATATTAATACTATTAATATCATTTTAATACAAGTCTGTATTGTTTTAAACAAATATTTCGAAATATTAAATTGATTTTACAGTTAAATTATTTTCATTTTGGTCATCCCAGGAAATGCTGTTTTTTTCCGACTACGGAGCAAGGGTAATGATTTTACTACCCGTGGGGTGTCCGGGTAAGAATAGCACCCGCCCATCTCCTGTTGGGTATCCGTAAAGGCGACTAAGGGAAAAGGGCAGCAGCGTCTCTATTAAATTACCTACCAACTATACTGCGATCCCCAAGCGTGGGGATTATGGCAACTCCTCCCTTCTAATGGGAATTCTGTGTTCAGCAGTGGACGTCTTTTGACTGCTGATGATGATGAATGGAATATCCTGAGGACTAGAATTTATTCGAACAATACTTTGATATTTTGGTATAAATACAATCGACGGAACAATATCTGAGCTACCAAACCGCACGTGACCCGTGCTGCATGGTGGATCCATGGTCTACCGCTCTCACAAACGTCAATTTGTGTTCATTCTCATTAGGCTATTTTAATAATAATACCAGCCCTTGTTTATGTCCCACTGCTGGGCACGGGCCTCCCCTCAAGATGAGGGGGCTTATGCCATATACACACACACACATAGGCTATTTTAATATCTGATTATTTGTTCATCGGTTATTGCCTTTGTTCCATTATTAACGATAGGTCTACTGCACTCCACCAACAAAAAAGTAACCATTGGCTTTGAATGTAGAAAGAATACCTGATTATAGTAATTAACACTGACTGACGTTTGTGAGTGCGGCAGCAAGACTTAAATGTCTGGTATGATCCCTTTTATGTCGAGGAGAATACCCAAAGTGAATATGGGTTATAATAAAAGTCGTAAATTCGCATTTAAAGATTTAATATAAATAATTACAATGTAATCGTTTTGTACATATTCATTGATTGACAATAATAATAGAAAGTAAAGATTTTATACAAATATATGTAATGTCATTTTAATCCTGTATTACACATAACAGCTAGGTAATACATCGTAAAATAATGGAAAATAAGAGCATATTTCACATTTATATAAAATCGTGTGATTAATACATAGCATAAGGGAAATATAAACTATTTTCTCCGATATTTTATTTTGGACACCAATTGGAACATCTAGTACAGAAATATGGAACCTTAATGCCAGTGTTTTACCTAAAAATAAAAAACTTTATTAAGGAACATATTTTCTTCCATTGGAATCCTAATTAGACATAAATAGGTACGGATTTTTATTAGTCACTAATACATATAATTACATTTATTACATGAAAGGGTAGGAGAGTCATAACATTGATAAAAATTACTAAACTCTGTAGCAACAATAATACTGCTTCCACATCAGGCCGTCGGGACCCTTCTCATAATGCTGCACAAGAAAATGTTGTCTTTAGTTGGGAATCCGATACAAAAATTATATTAATGTTATCACTTCCCTACTTATTACAATACAGGAATCATGAACAAATTTTTGTGCCCAAATGAACGCACTTAAAGATGACGTAATAAAAAAATAACAAGTTGTTAACAAGCACTATCATAAGTTATAGAATAAAATGTAAAATGAGATTTAAAATAAATGGGCTCATCAGTTAGCCTCCTAGTTATACAAAACAATGAATATCCATCTATTGATGTTTTGATGAGATGTGAAGCACCAGTTTGCAGCGTGGCGATTGGATTGAAGTTATTTTCTAGTGCATGGTATATTATGCTCTATCTACAACAATGTTTAATTATATGCTGGATCATAATTTTTTTAGCTGCGTTTTAACTAACGATTAGACGATACAAATATATATGTCAGCTAGGGAATGAAGCTACATAATTGTCAGCTATATTTTGGTGACTAAATTGGTTGCATATTTAAATTGGTTTATTCACTGTAGATTAGTTCGAACTGTACGGTTATCTATGAAGCGATCAATATTATTAAGTGTAGTGTAAACCATTGAATGAATACCACAGTCCAATCACGCTACATTATAGAGTTAAAGGATTCGGCGGTAAAGTTAGGTACTTAATATTCTGGTGGAGTTCATAGATCTGAAATTACTTTCTTCGTCTGTTTATTAACAGCACTGTTAAGCTTCACCTACAAAGTAATAAAACTAAACAAAGTCAAAAATAATTTATCTGTTCAATAACAAAATTCATAACGCAGATATCTTATCTATTTCCTCACTTACATCTAGCTACCTTAAAAACGCTATTCCATACGGAACCCTATCGATTTTATACACAGCACTGCCCTTCCGAACAGTTTCCTTGCCACTGTTTATCTTCCCCTTAGTTTGTCTATTTGATAATGGATTTAAGGGAAAAATAGCCAATAAATATTTATCATTTAGGTTTATTAAATTAATTCTCATCCGAAATTTATCAAATTCGTCAAGTTGTGTTTATAACGACTTTATTTCACGTTCGCGGTCTAATGCTACAAGCAATTATAAAGTTATTAGCTGGTACACGTTTGTAGCATTAAACAGTAACAACCTTTGTCGTTAACCAATTATCCGATTCGCTGCCAAGTAGATGCCAAGCTAATAAATACAGTCTTGTTGATTCTATACACATATATAAATAAACATAGACCCATTTTCACGAAACCAATTCAAAGACTCGAAGTCATCATAACGAAACCGAAGCGTTGTACGACAACATAGGTATTTATCACCTGTTATCACAGAACGCTGCAATAATCGCGTCAAGTAAAAGTAGTGATGTATTACGATTATGTTCATACCTTCAGTTGCCTACTTTTTCTATGGGAGAGGTCACATAAGTTATTCACCTGCATTACCTATGTCTATTTAAATTTGTGGATCTATAGCAGAAATTATTTAAGTAGGCTGATTCAATATTACATAATGTAGTGCAGCGGTGTAACCCACAACGTTTTCGTCATAAAAACTTGAGATAAACTACCGGGACGCAAGCGTGAAAATATTTAGGAGACTAATACTAACAACAGTTATAACATTTACCTACACGAAAACTTATATAGGTATTCATTATTATATCCTACCCTCGAATGCTATTGAGGAAAGACAATGTCCAGACAGATATATTCTATGATATCGTAATAATACCTTGTGAAATCAAGTAAGGCTGGCTACAATGTGTTACAGCATTCGTGAGCAGCATAGAAACATGGCAAAATATATTGTGAATCTATTACAATAAATGATATTTTCGATATTAGATTATCCACTCTGTATGATTTATAATACTTTTTTTTATAAATAAAGATATAAAAATATACATTCAGGGTAATGTATTTTAATATAATTTAACACAGATTCAACTCTAAAGTAACAGATTTTTAATAAAATTATTTTTTTTAATTTATGATTATCTTTTAATATATTTGTCGTTTGATTTCAAATGAGCAAAAATTGGAAACAACAGTTTACTGATGTATTTCAAGTAGAGCTATTGCATATTTTTTCTCTCAGGGTTTAAGCTCCTTTAATTTTGGTGAGATTCTCTACAAATAAATGAAATAACATTTCTGCATCACATGCACGAAGCGAGTGCATGATCGTCTGATATAAAACAATATTTTAAAATTTTAACATCCCATCTAATTAACTTGTTTTTTTGTTCTCCATTTTGTATTCTTTTCTTGTGATGAAATTATTTTTATTGTGAGTATATGAATTTCTTGTCTGTTGTAGCTAATTCTTCTTTTATATAATAATGGCTCTCATTAATTATCGATGAGTTTGCCAGTGTCAAGTTTATATAGTAATTATATAATAAAGTATCATAAGAAAATGAATATCAGAAAACTTGTGTTCATGGTCCAAGATGGTGGCCGTAAAATAAATTCCATGGGTAATTAAATGGAACGTTATTGTAATCTGAAAACTATCCAACATCAAATTATATTTTCTCACAGACTAGTTATACAAAATAAATACTTTCATGTTTGTACCCTAATAAATTTGAAAAAACTTAAATATAAAATTATTATCAAGAATCGAAACCTATAATAACGGATAGATTAAAACCATTCTCCATGTAGGCTCTCGATATCATGAAATGCAATGAAATTAACACAACAATGTGTATAAGATTACACAAAAATAGTTGCCGCAATCGCAATGAATTTTGTAAATAGTCACAATGAACACATAGGCATTCTATAGGAATATTAAAGATTTCAATGAGGGTGATATTGAAAAGGAAATACTTAGCACCATCGATCCATTATTTGCACTAGATTAAGTGTAAAGATTTTTTTTCTTTGGGAATGATAGACGCTTATTGGCCACAGATGGCCATTACAGCTTCACAGGACAAGAGGAAGCGAGCTCTTATAGCATTCCAGGCTTAAGGGCACGGGTGAGCGAGAACCTCAAGGGCACCTCAGGGAGGCACGGCCTCAACTTAGGCTGACCCTTAAAAGAGATTTAAGTGTAATGACTCGAAGAACGGTCACAACAATTTTTGAACACAAAAGTAAAGAAATTCCTATTACAATATCGAAGCCAATTAATACTCTGTTAGTGAATAAGTTATTCGATTATCTGGTACTGAATAACGGAACATAACCATAAAAGGCTCCGGGAGAATCAGATAATGAGATAATGTGAAAACATAAAAAGTTGTTAAATTTAATCATTATGTAACTTCTTTGTCACACATTGTACGTTTTAGGATAGTTTGCGCTAATTGATGCTTCTTAATGCGACAGTAAGTTTTATAATGAAATGATTACGCTGCCATGCTTAATCTAGTACATAATAATAAGATCGACGCTTAGCACCGAGTGAACACCGGGGTGTGCGGGTGTGTGCGGCGGGTGACGGGACAGGTGGCTCACTGTATGGCGCAGCACTTGCACTTGGGCTTCTTGCGGATGGTGACGTGCTCGGGCTGCTGCGGCTCGGGCGGCGGCGACCGCTGCACGTCCACGGCCCCGGAGCGGGGCTCGCCCGTCGCCGTCGCGCCGTTCTTCGTGCCGTTCATCGCTTTCGGAGTACTCTGCTGCACTGGACTCGCCACTTTCGTTTGGGGCGAAGGCGGAGCATTTGCCTGCGAACGGTCACGTCGTTTCTCTAAATAGGCTAAGCTGTCATCGGCGTCTTTGTTTTTTTTTTGGGCGGGAATGATTGTTACTGGTTACTGTTACTACATTTTCATTTATATTAAAAAATAATTGCCATTTCGAGTGACAAATAGTAAAATATCATTGAGTAAAACCATCTATCTATAATTATATCCTCTAAGCTAATAAAGACATGAAAAACCTCAAATTAAAACAAACGTTTACTACTATGTGATTATTATGTACCAAAACTAAAAAGGAAGGCCTGAAGCCTGATACATACATTGCTCATACATACATTAAACAATGCGATTATTTGCATCACAAGTTCAACCCTATCCTGTGATGTTATTGTCACTAGTATGGTTGCATTGCTGGTATCTGCACAGTGTATCCATACCCTATATACCCTTCACCCGCTTTGGGAAATACAAAAAATATTATAATACTTGTCAACAGCTAGGCCCGGCCAATTCTGACGTATGCCTAATATGTACCTATTCAGTGACGGTGGTGCGTGTTAGTTATTTTCATGTTATTATGGCTAGTTGCCACTTGACGTCACCCTCGACTTGCACCACGTCCGTTACGTCATATTTTTCTGACCTTGAAAGGTTAAAACCCCCAGTGTAACCTAATGAGGATGAGCAAAAATAAAACTAATTTGTGGTTATGTTTTTATAACCACATATGAAAAATACTATTTTCTTTGAACTATATATAAAACCACTAACTTTATGTATGTAGGGTTAAACTGACTAAGTTATCTGATTGATTCGTTAAATAGCAACTAATCTAGTAAACTACTATTTAATGAGATTGTGATGTTCATATATACATACGGGGTGTAAGGGACATCGTACCGAAAACCGATACCAGGGATCCATTATATGATTCTGATCATTCTAGTGTTGAAATTTTTCATCGGCTTTTCATGAATATCCAAAAAAATATGCCGCTTTTTTAACCGACTTCAAAAAAGGAGCAGGTTCTCAATTCGTCTGTATATTTTTTTAGTATGTTCTCGCATATGCGCATGCCAAATATACACAGCCGGTAAGCTAACACCAACTTCATTAATATTTAAATTATTTTATACTTTTCAGTGATATTGAAGTCGGTTCAATTTTTTTTTAAAAAGATTTTATTAATAAAATTAGGATAACATCATTATTGACATAATAATAAAGCCTAAATCAATTTAAAAACAATAAATCACTTACTTATTTGTGCAAAATTAGCAACCATCAGCAGCCGAAAAGTCCACTGCTGTACAAAGGTCTCTCCCTTAGAAGGGAGGGGTTGCCATAATTTCCACGTTTGGCAGGCGGCTTGATTGTAATTAGCAATGTAATTTGTAAAATAAATATTATTCCGCACGTATTCAGTACATGCTCAGAAATTAAGAAGTCAGTCATTTGTCATATAAATTGTTTCTGTAATGTTGTAACGGACAATATGAGAAATCTTATAAAAAAGTTTTCGGTACGTAGTCCCTTACACCCTGTATAATGACGTAACATACTCAAATGCAACTACTATCTATATACGCCACCTTCTCAAAAACTAGCGATCCGTACGGCTCACCCTAACTAATATTTACCCTAACATGATTCCTGGACAACATATAGCCTATATTCACTAACTTCTATTTTTTTAACATAAGAATAGGTTTCTTATTATTTTGATCCGAGCCTCTAGTATACTATATAGTCCTATATCTCAGAGATATTGTAGCTATCAGTAAAAGTATTTTAAGAATCGGCTGGGTTCAGTAATCAGTTTCCTCAGATTTCCTCTCTTTTATGTATAGGTAGTATAGATCACTTGAGGACTTTACCCTAACCTTAGGTTTCTTATTATTTTGATCCGAGCCTCTAGTATACTATATAGTCCTATATCTCAGAGATATTGTAGCTATCAGTAAAAGTGTTTTAAGAATCGGCTGGGTTCAGTAATCAGTTTCCTCAGATTTCCTCTCTTTTATGTATAGGTAGTATAGATCACTTGAGGACTTTACCCTAACCTAGTAGACCTAAATAGAAATAACCTAAATATCATAAGATCTTTGCTCAATAGTTTTAAAAATCTAATTTATGTCCGGAGAAAAAGTTATTAGTTAAAAGCACACCATGCAGTTACGACGGTAAGAAGTCTGACTTAGAAGCGAAGGGGCGCTTGCGACCATGTGACTAGTCAGGCCAAACTAAGTTTTTATGAAGGACGCTGCAACAGATGAGTTTAACAGTTCTTTACTGTGTCAACATTTTTTATTACGAATGGTTAATGAATGTTACAAGGACTCACGCTAATGTTATTCGCATGCACTTTCTCCTCTTTTTCCTCACAAACCGGTAGTTGGGGCGCGGCGATAGGCGGCGTCGGTGTGATGGGCTTTCCGCCCTTGATCAGCGAGACGATCTCATCAGCCTCGCGACTCAGGTCGCCGTCTGGGCGGAACGGGTTGTCCCACCCGCTCTCCGTACTATAACACACAGTGTATTCATGAAATCGTGGGATCCCAAGCCATACTGTACACGGTTGGATTCGCACGAACAATACCACGTGCCCGCTATATTCAAGCGGCTGTATCACTAATCATATCCCCGATCCAGCCCTTTCCACTTCATGTCATTATTAACACTGACAAACAACGACCAACTTGTAAGTAATGGTAGGTCTAGAAGCATGAAATTTTGCACTGGAATTCCTGGGTATTGAAGTATATACCACGGGCAATTATTTTTCAAGAATTCGTTCCTTGTTGCGGGCCTTATTTTTATAATAAAGTTTCCGTCAATTCAAGGCTTCATAAAAGATCGATCAGAGATCGAATTTGTTTTAATTTTAGTAGTTACACACACAACTTAAATAATATAATACAATAGAAACTCTACGAACAATGCTACTTGTGGCCGGTAATGTGGCTTGGCTTAGTATAGCGAAACCGGGGTGTGGGCCCTTTGAACATCCATTGAGTACGGCGGCGACTCCGAGGAGGACGGCAGCGGGGTTGCGACCCCCGTCCCCGTGAGCACCGTGACTGGTTCCCGGGGGGCTACAATGCGCCCCCCGGCAGCGGGCTCAAAGGCAAGGCACTGAGATCCCACCGGAGAGCCCTGGGGTCCCCCCTCTCATGTGCCGATGCGACGGCGTTTTAGTGGGTATGAATCCCACATACCCCGGTCGAGCCCCACAGCTCCCGGGGATCTTTGGAAGATTTCCCCCGCGTAAAAAAAAAGTATAGCGAAACCTACTTAGAGCTTCTTTAGCGGCGCTTGTCTGTGTCAGTACGGCGCGCGATTAGTCGTTTGTTCTTGTGTTTCTAATGTTAATTTACGTGAATACATTGTAATTATGTCATTTACTCTTACGGAATATGTCGCGGTTTATTTTAGATTTTACTTTCCCGTCGTTTCGAATGCTTTGCAGCACCCATGGTCACGGGCGGACTGAGATTTTAAACGTCCCTGCGCTCTATTTATACTGTTATAATTTGCGGTGTACCATCATTTATTATTGTTGTACCCTCACTTCTTATTGGTTATTATTGTTGTTGGTCCGACCTACGCTGTAAGTACAGTATCTTGACGCCGTGCAGTGTATTGCCTGGTTTTGGATTTAATTATATTTATCACAGGATCCCAAGCCGGTGGTAACACCCAACCATCTTCTCTATTGTGGTTTATCAAATCTCAGTCCGCCCGTGACCATGGGTGCTGCAAAACATTCGAAACGTCGGGAAAGTAAAATCTAAAATAATCCACGATATATGCCGTAAGAGTAAAAGATTAAATTAAGACAATGTATATTTTTTTAAACTGTGGTACAAACTGCTATTAAAGCTGCGTTGAACTGCAGTAGGAAAGGGCAAGTCGAGTCGTGGTACAATACTGTTGTCACATATGCTTTGGACTTGGTGGAGAGGATTATCGGTGACCCTGGGTTAGTAGAGACCAATTTACAAAACCTAGAGCACAGGCGCGTGGTAGCCAGATTCTCAGTACCTATTCTACAGTATACATATTGGAGAGTGCGCATTAATTACATGACTTGATTCCAACAGGACCCTTCTACCTATCATCGGACGACAAGATGCACAGCGTATCGCACCCTTTTGTGGTAAACGTGCCTTCAGTCCGGACTAAGCGATTTGCTTCTTCCTTTAAATATTATATCGATAGTCATTTATAATAAGGACAGCTAAGGCATTCAACGAAATTTTATAATTCATCATTTTCCGTTACAGCTGTGCGATTGTGGAATGCGTTGCCTGTTCCAAACAGACTTGCTCAATCCCTACCATCTTTTACAAAGATGGTCAGAGACCACTATTACAGTCATTTAAATTATTAGTTTATTAATATTTGCTTATCTATAGGTGTGTATTTAATAATTTTTAAGTACGATATAAATATATATTATACATTAATAAGTACACCACCATCTGCCCGTATTTAAAATAGTCTCTTCCATTTCATTAAGGTTGTCTGGAAGAAATCGCTATTAGCGATAAGGCGGCCGTTTGTACTATTCTTTACTGTTTGTTCTATATTGTTGTTATTTGTTGTTTTTGTTTGTATTAAGTCGTACCATTTTCTTGTTCATTTGTTTGGTGTACAATAAAGTATTCTATTCTAAGGACTGGAAAAGTTTGCCTGGGTCGGTTTTTCCGCCCGATTACAATGTGGGTGTCTTCAAGGCTAGAGTCAATAGGCTATAATAATCTATCGTGCTTCACCATCCTTAACTGCGTCGCCGCGTTCCATCAGGGACAGTAGTCAAGGTTTTTTATATTACTAAGAATAGCTAATTTTGATTCAAGTAAACATAAATTCGATCAGAAACTGCTTCATTCGCTGTTGTACCTACAGATACAAATGGAACAAGTATGCAATGCAAAGTACCTATTGAAAATTCATTGCTATTGTTGTTTCTAAATGTATGTAGTGGGCACAGTGATGCTGGGGACGCTACGTTAGAACATGCGTGGCATGCGATGATATCATCGATTTGTGAACCCTCCTGTTATGTTTATAATACATTATGCACTACAATAACAGTGTTAATGTAATGTGTACAGACAGTCTACTACTATAACAGGTTCAGTACTGTCAGATATCCGTTATTATCGTCGAAAATCGTCTTATATCTGATAACAATAATACATAACTTTGTACACTCCAAAAATAGACATTATAATGTATTGACGAGAATGAATGATCGCTGACAATAGTTTTACGGCTGAGTTAAAACAACTCAGCCGTAATTGGATTGGCGCGCAATACACATTTACTGTATGCATTTTGCCCTTACCAATTCAATCTCACATTGTTTCCCGCAGTTATAATCACAAGGATGTACATACAACTGTTTTAACCAACTGACCCAAAAGGAGGATTGTATTATTCTAATAACTTTGGCAAGGCCTGGCTGTCTTGAGCTTGATAGATTTCCACATAGCACATGCCGTAACACAGCACATGTCGTATTCACAGGTCTCTGTTGTGGAAGTGATATAGGATTTGGCTGCCACCATTTTATATGTTTTATTTTCTAAAACATCAGGCATTATAACTATCAGGGTTAAATGAGACGAGTTCAAATATATATACATACATGTGTATATTTTTATGTATATATGATGAAGTTGAAGTCCATTTTGTTTGCAGTCGGGTTTATGTGCGGCTGTTTTTTACTTATTATCGTGTCACAATTGGCTAGCAGAATGTTAGAAACACAAGAAACATATAGACTTTGCTATTGTAGCAATTCTCGAATATAACAATTTAAAAACCCGTCCTTGATTTGAATTGACAAGTGTATCTATATTATTCAAGAAACTTCTTGAATAATTCGCATATACAATCATGAAAATTTACCATCGCCGTTGTTGAGGAATCCCACAACTCCAATCTTCCTATTTACAAGAATTAACTCAGTGCTCTACGACCCCTATAAAACTAGACATTACGTTGATTTACAAAAATATCTCTTGAATAAGTACTATAATGTCTTGTGATCATTTAGTCAAATCGTGACCAGAAAATGTCTACGAGTGTACCTATATAGCAAAGGTCAATCAATGCAAGGACGAGTTCAAAAATGAAGCGCTGATTTTGTCTTCTGAATTAAAATTAACTAATGCATTCGAAGTTCATTAATGGATCATTATCGCTTCCCTTGGTTATTGCAGATTTGAATACCATACCTATACTAACGGATGCGACAATGACTGATTCTGAGCGACTGTAAGTGCAGCAGTAAGAAAATTATACTATTATTTGTTCTTCGCATGTAAATTATAGATTTATAAATATTTATTGACAAGTTCCACGTGATGACAATGTATACAAAACTTGGCTTAGTACTTCGTATATTCTTAACACAAGATGAATGACGACAACTGCTCCTGCCAAATGCGCCGTGCGAGAATTATACTGCCGCAAAACAGCAGTGTGTAAACATTGCTCTGTTCCTGCATAGTTTTTTGTACACTGTGGTTCCGGTGAGAATGGGACTTTATCTATACTTGCAACGTTTTAAATGAACTTGAAAACGATTACAATTTTATTACGCGGTCGAAAAACACACTCGACGTTTAACTGACAATGTACCGCGGCAGAAAAAAGGCTTGGTAATACATGGCTCTATTTGCTGCCACACCAAGTAATAATATAGGCGTTATGTAGTTATTGAGGCGCAAATGAATTTGTAATCGTTTACAAGTTCCTTTAGAGCCGAATGTAGTGAAACCACAGAATATCTATATTTTGTGGTGAAACTATCTAACTAATAAATCGGTAACGAGCGGGTCTTTCGTCGGCAAGCGTGGCGCCTTCCATCGGGTAGAAGCAAAAGTCCTAGTCACGTCACTAAATTACATAGGAAAATGTAAATGTATAGGCTTTTTTTAATATGTTTACCTGATCTGTCTGTTATACATAGCATGGTCCGCCATGTCGGCGTTCGCTGCGGCCGAGAGTAGAGCCGCGTAAAGGACGTGTGTGTCGGGCTCCGGTGCCGGCGGCGGGGGGGACAAGCACTGCGGCCGCGCCCCTTGGTAGAACGACACTCGAACCTTGGAACGCTCCGACCTGGAAATATCAAGACACAAATTATAACACCAATTATTGCCCCCAACACCTAAACACTAGTGATATTTTGCACACATAAATGTTTTAAATATAACCCTCGCATCAACATATTCCTCATGTTTTTATTTATGGTACAAATACATGAGCATTCAGATCATGTGCTTAGTACATATATGGATGTTCATGTTATATTAGTACACATTGATGACATACAATGAGATTGTATGACTTGATGCTTTGTATCTATTCTATAGACAGGAATTTAAAAAAAAATGTTCTCTGCAAATTTCGTATTTTGTATGATTTACCTATTTACCTATAGCAATAGGTAGTTGTGTATATTAAACAAATGCAATATTCAACGCAATCAATATTCTAATTTAGGTAAGTAAATAAAAAAGGTGAGACAAATGACAGCTGAGTGAAAATAGGCGCGCAGCAAACAAATCTGATCGCCTACACATTGATAATGAAAAATCTTAACGTTTTTGTATTCGACAGCTGGGAAATACCAATCAATGCTGAAACTTTGGCTGGATGGCTGGACGACACTGAAGCAGAAGTTTTCAAAATTAGAATAAAAATCGGGCGTCAGCTGTTATACATTTTCGTAACTGTTAAAGTTTTGTCTTTTGACAAGGTTTTGCAATATGTGATGAATATGTGGCCAATTTTCAATATATCTTGAACATACATATAAAGTTATGTAATTGATAATAAACCAAGTATTTGATATCTATCAAATTGCATGTCACGTCATGTGATAATAAGCGACCTAATAATTTAAAGACAGTAGGCATTTACCATATATTTATCATTCCACTCTAAACACTCATTGGATATACTATCTGCACAAGATTTTAAAGAACTGCACTGATTGATGAACAGTACAAAGTTGACCATGTAAGTAGGTACTTATGCAAAACAATATATCATAAAAATAGCCATAAATTAGCGTCTTAACGTCACAAGGGAACCCTGTATCAAAGGTATTGTTAAGCGAACGACAGGACAAACGTTGGGCCCTCAGCCTATGCCTCAGCCGTCATCACAGTGACTTCTTATATACAACGCGTTCATGCGTTTCATCCTTCAATAACGCAAAAACTTAAGACACCCCAACCTAATCTTATTTGTAAAAAATAATCAAGCACACTATTATTGTTAATATAATATTACCGTCTAAATATTGACTAGACTGTCTGTGCTTTTAGTATTTATACTCGGCCTGATAAATAACCCGCCACTGATCTGAAGATCTGTCCTCAATAAGCCAAGATGAGATCGTGATGTCACCCTTAAACATCTAAAAAATGGAAAAGCCCTAGGCGAGGCGGAACTACAACAGAACTCTTAAAAGCCGCAGGAGCTCCTGAGCTGAGAGAACTCCAGCGTTTGTTGAATTCTGTACTCTTCACTGGGAGAACTCCAAAGGCATGGAATAGAAATATGGTAGATACCTAGTTCTGTTTTTCAAAAAAGGTGACAAAACCTATTCAAAAAACTAACGACCAATATCGCTTCTGAGCCATGTATGTTTTCAAGGGTCATCAAAGTGCAAGTCTTCGTGCAAGACGGAACCGTCTTGCACGAAGATTTGACGAATTCCAACCCCGGAAAGGGCTGGGTTGCGAAGCGGATAGAACACTTACACACAGTTATGCAGATTGTACAAAAGACTGAAGAGTACAATCAGCCCCTGTCAGTTAGCGTTTGTGGATTATCAGAAGGCTTTTGACTCCATCGAGACCTGGTCTGTTCTGGAGGCCTTGCAACGTTGCCAAGTAGACTGCCTATACATCGAAGTGACGAGATGTCTACGATGCCGCGACTATGACGACTATGTACAAATACAGAACCAGCGAACTAAACATGTTCATTACCTACGCCGAGGAGTGAGACAGGAGAAAGTTATACCCCCAAACTGTTCGCTAATGCTTTAGATGAATGTTCAAGACGCTGGACTGGGAAAGGACTGGCATAAATATCAATGGCAGGTACATCTTTCACTTACGATTCACAGACGATATCGTCATTATGGCCGAGGTGCTGCAAGACCTACAACGAATGCTGAATGACCTGGCTGATTTTTCCCACCGCATCGGTTTCCGGATGAATTTTAAACTAAAGTCATGATAAACGAGCACGTTGTTCCGAGACCGGTTGCCGACGATGGAGTTCCTCTTGAAGTTGTTCAGGAGTATACATACAGACGCTACAACTGGTTAAAGACAACTTTGAGAAGGAAGTCAAAAGGAGAATACAACTAGGCAGCATTCGGAAAACTTCATCGAGTCTTCTCGTCGCAGATACCGCAACGCTTATAAACTAAAGTCTTTGATCAGTGCGTCCTACCCGTGATGACATACGGATCCGAGACCTGGGCACTCACAGTACGACTAGTCTACCGATTTAAGGTCACTCAGCGGGTTATGGAGAGAGCTATGCTAGGTGTTTCTCTAAGGAACCGAATTCGAAATGAAGTGATGCGCCAGAGAACCAAAATGACCGATACATAGCTCAAAGGGTTAGCCAGCTGAAGTGACAATGGGCTGGTCATATTTGCCGCAGAACCGATGACCGTTGGGGTAAACTGGTTCTGGAGTGGAGACCGCGAATCGGGAAGCGTATTGTAGGACGCCCTGTGACCAGGTGAAGCGACGATATTCGCAGAGTGGTTGGCAGAAACTGGACGAGGAGAGCCGAGGATCAGGTTCAGTGGCGTACCTTGGGGAGGCCTATATCCAGCAGTGGACTGATGTGGGCTGATGATCATACATAAATAGAAATATGGTAAGTACAAATTAAACTTCAATAAAAAAGTATTGAAATTTTGCGATAGGTACCGAACAAACTAGGTTCAGGCATGTTGCAAAGTCAACTGGCAACCTTACACATTGCAGGACCAGGAACACAAGGTGGCGTTATTTGGAAGGTGATCATGTGTAAGCCCCCACTGTGAGCGGGCCCTCCCTATCTTAACAAAAATATTTGTAAAGGGCAATCTATACCAAGTGTCATGCCTGAATATCAACTGTTCCCTTTCCCAACAGCTGTAAAAAGTATACCACAATAAATCCTACACAGATAAATATAAACAGATTCCAAAAAGTTTTCTCTGCTTTATAAGCTCACTTTTAACACACGCCTAGATATCATTGACATTTTCTATTCCAGCCATCCATCCATTCCTGCGAGAAAATGTTCCTTGGTTATTAAATAACACATTCTATTTTATGAACACGACAAAAAGAATACTAATGAAAACATTAAATATTTCATACATGTAAAGCTGTTGTCCGTGACAACAGTTAGTATAATTTAATTACAAATCACAAAAAAAAAGAAAATTACTTTTGTAGAATTCTTTTCCATAGTTTAACTTCACCTCACTTTTTAAGAAAAAATATATGGCCTCCGTCAATTATAGACGATAATTTTGCCAACAACAGAGAGTTTATCCACAGGGAAATGGTAGATAATGGACTAATGCATGTGGTATAAGGCATTTAGTATGTTTGGAACATAATGCCAGTTAACCAAGGGTTGTCAATTTTAATTTGCAAAATGACAAAATGATTAAGATTCGGCAGACAGCGGACGGGACGGCGGCGGGACGTTAGCAGGACGGCCACAGTGGGCCGAAATTCGGCTTTCATAGACATTTTCGTTTAATTTTTTAAGTGTCACTTTTTTTGCTTGGATATGCTTTGGAAGACTAATAATATACTTAAAAATACAAAATCAACTGAATGTGACTGCAAACGACTCCTATAGAAATTATTTTAGAAAAAAATGTATGGAGTTGTCATTAAAATCGGCGATAACTCAGCTGTCCCATAATTGCGCATTATTTCCTCTTAGGTTATTTTTTCTATGATTTATTTAAAATTTTCTGACATACTTTTTGACGCGCGCAGTGGTGCGCTTTATTTTTAAAAAATCGGTGAATGTTAAAATTTAATTTTTTTTTTTTTTAAATTTAGTGTTTTTATGTACAACAGAATATAATGCTATATCCTATAGCTAAACAGGCCAATAATTCACAAATTAGAGACTAAAATTCTAGTAGGAAAAACTTTATTTAAACTATTTTTTTTATAAATATGTTGTCTATAATATAAAATGAACTAAAACATGAATGAATCTTGAAACATTAATACCAAAGGCCCTTAATTATTATTCAATTCGATACAAATGTATTACAAATAAATATTTCGGAAATAATTCCATGATTATGCAAGTACATACATATATTCAATTATTCGTGTAGAATTTTCAAAGATTTCAATAAAGATTAATTAAATAATTATAAACATGAAAATAAATCAAGTAAATAATATAATCCTTAAACTAAAATAATCTATTCCGAGTCACTGTCAATACTGTCACAAGAGTCTGAATCAGAGTCAGATTCAGGACTGAATTGAGCGACATCACAGAACTCGATTTCACCATGGTCACTTTCTTGCAGGTTTAACAGATCCCATACTTCGTTAAAGTATGTTTTTTTCTTGTTTGCATCCATTGTTATTGATATAAATGGATCTGAAGAAAGAAGTAGGAAGTTAAATATATCCTCGTTCGAACATTCTCTGCTCCTTTTACGAGAATGGTGTTCTCTGAACCTTCTAAAATCTTAATTACGAGCTTCCGATGCTTCTTCAGATAAACTGCCGATCGGCACGATTGCATTATGAGCAATTATTTCTGCTCCATGAATTAATATTTTGTGCACAGTGACAGGCATATTATACCAACCATATAATGCCACAAACCTCTCATCAGTCTGTGATGTATATTCCTTGAACTTTTCTACATTTATATGTTCTCCTGATGTTATGGCCTGTAAAATTATAGCAAATCTGCGGATTAACTCTTCATCCAGTCCAATTATTGCAGAAGTTTTTTCCGGGTATTCAAAAAATCTTCTAGCTGTGTTGCCATCGTTTGTGGTTCCGTGGCCTTGTTTCACAACATCAATCAGCAGACCAAGTTCATCCTTAAATCGGGCTTGAATCGCCTCCTACCTTCGCTTCATTACTTCTTTGTCAGCACCTCTAGCAGCCCATGTCTTGAAGTCCAATCTATATGCGATATGCAAAAGACATTCCATCATATTTATGCGCGCGTGGAGTGAAGAAAGTCCAAGTCTCATCATATTCTGCGATATTGGCTTTTCTTTAACTTCTGCCAAATTGTTCATCTGAGATGGTTTTGTTAAACACAGATAGCATGTTGCTGAGGATTTCGCTTCGGAAAGGTATGTACATGTTTTACCGTCAACCATAGTCAGCATAAGCTTGTGATCAATTGTATTACTATTGCACACAGATGGTATGAGGGCTTCAATTTCGTTTTTTATTCTTCTTTCTTCTTCCTTCACTACTTCTTCGCTTTCTTTACCAAAAGTAAACTGCACGGGACGGCAAAATGCTACCGAACAAGGTTTCGAATTCTCCCACACTGTCTCCCCTTCACAGGTCATCTTTAATGGTGCCAATGACGTCATGAATATGCTGGAGTCATCGGCATCGGGTGCAGTGTCCATTTTCTGTTTATATCGATTCTGGCTTGATGCACCATCGAAACCCCATTTGCTGATTAACTCCAGTTGTTTGTTTTGTACACTTTCAGGTAGAGTTTTCAAAATTCTTTTCGATGTTAAGTCTAAAAGAGCTTGCAGAGTAATTCTAGCAGAAACATCTGTAATTGTAATAACATTTTTTGGTTCAGGTGGATAGCACTCAAGTTTTTCTTTTCGTACGCGGTAATAGGATGGATACATATTCCTGAAACCCTCTCGCATAACTGACTCTCTCAATGTTATATATTGCCACTTTGATAGGCGAAGAGACAGTAGTAAACCAAGTGCCTTCTCAGGTGTAAATGTCGTGCTCAGAGTGTTGGATGGTTTTTTAATGATATTTTGAACTTTATCGACAGCTTCTGGGTGCTTAAGTAGATGTTGTATCACAAAAGCAAGATTTTCTTGGCCAGTTCCTTTCATTTTTGATATAGCTGTATGTATAAGTTTACTTGTTTTGCTATGCACATGTTCAGAACTCCGTCTTTTCTTCTGTTTAGATCCCAAGTCATTAAAAGGTACTCGAGAAACGTATTTTCTTTTGGTCATAGTCCCAACTGTCGATGAAGAGGTACTAACACTTTCTTGCACTTCCATCGATGACGCGACTGTAGAGGAACTAGCACTTTCTTGCATTTCCGCCGATGACGCATGAGGTTCTGGAACGTTTTCTTTAATACAGCTAGGCCAGTCAACATCAGCTGTAAGCCAACTGCCATAATCCCGTTTAAAAGACTCTATTTTCTTGTGACAGGATTTCAAACGCCTTGCTACTGCGTTTGCAAATCTTCGACAAAATTCTCGTAGTCATTTTATCTTCTTCATTTAAATTGAAACTGATTCTAGATAACACAGTTTCAAATAAAAATTTGTAATCACTCGTTTTCTCTGAACTTTGTAAAATAACAACAAGTCTAGGTTAGTTACGATACTTTCCATTTTAAAATAGTAATGATTGTTGTTCTTTCAATGCGTAAAGCAAACTAGTTCAATATTTTACTTGAGCTTTTTTTATATACGGTGAAGGAGAGTGTAGAGTGTAATTAATTAACTAACTAGCGATCCTCAATTTTTTCTTGCCATTAGTTAATAAATAGGTCGTTAAGGCTTAACCTACTTAAATATATAAATATTTAAAAATATTTTCTTAGAAATGATTATTAATACAATGCAGGAACCCATTAAGTAATTATTTCATTAATTGCGCAGAAATATTACCTAATTAGCCTGAGAATATGAGTATATTTCCATTAAATTTATTTATAGTTTATGTTTAAGGTGAAATAAGTAGCCAGGTATTAATTAGTTAATCCACATTCATTACATACTCAAGTAAGTATATCAGAAATAAGTCATAGAAAAATAACCTAAGAGGAAATAATGCGCAATTATGGGACAGCCGAGTTAGAATTTTAGTCTCTAATTTGTGAATTATTATTTGGCTTGTTTAGCTATGGGATTTGTTAGCATTATATTCTGTTGTAAATAAAAACACTAAATTTAAAAAAAAAAAAAAATTCACCGATTTTTTAAAAATAAAGCGCACCACTGCGCGCGTCAAAAAGTATGTCAGAAAATTTTAAATAAATCATAGAAAAATAACCTAAGAGGAAATAATGCGCAATTATGGGACAGCTGAGTTATCGCCGATTTTAATGACAACTCCATACATTTTTTTCTAAAATAATTTCTATAGGAGTCGTTTGCAGTCACATTCAGTTGATTTTGTATTTTTAAGTATATTATTAGTCTTCCAAAGCATATCCAAGCAAAAAAAGTGACACTTAAAAAATTAAACGAAAATGTCTATGAAAGCCGAATTTCGGCCCACTGTGCGGCGCCGCGGCGTGGATTTCGCACTACGTCCGCGATTTCTCGAGTATTTTGAAAAATGTCGAGCGATTCAGACGTCAAAGCTGTGTTGCGTTTGTTTGTGTTAGTAAAAACGGAGATTATCCATTTTCCTATATGCAAAACTGGAGTCACTTCGGGCGCGCCGTGCCTCTTGTGTTCCCTTCGAACGTGACAATTCTATAGCAACTAGTACATTACGACTCTTCCAGTCCCGTTCCCGTCTCGTCTCGTCCGCTGTCTGCCGAAACCTTAACCTAATTAATTTATTAAATTGTATGAATTAATTAACATTACAAAATACAATAAATAATTATCGTTTCATATTACAAAATGAACTATTTATAAAAAAATACTAAATAATGCTTTAAAATATGTAATATGGACATTTTCGCTTCGCAAACACAATTTATGGACATTCGCATTAGCGTCACGCCATGCCAGCGCCGGTTCTATTAACATTGAAGGATTTGAAGGTGACTCAATGATGGTAGAGCTCTTTTATTAGTGGATGACTATGTTCCTCGCCCACGCGCCATTTACCTCCAATCTCGCATACATTTGTTAAGTGTACGCAAGACTGAAGGACTGAAGCTTTGATTGGTAAAACAGATGTATTTACATATATTTTCGATGATTTATGTATTTACATAAAACACCCAAAGTCTTCAATGATGTATGCATGCTGTCACTACATAAATAATATTATAAAACAGTCCTCCGCCGCGTCTGTCTATCTTTCTGTTTTTATACTACCAAGGTGGCAAGCATGCGGCCCGCCTGATGGTAAGCAGTCCCCGCAGCCTATAGACGCTAGCAAAGCCAGAAGAATCACTAGCGCGTTGCCGACCCTTAAGACAATAGATTTTAAGTCTCTGTGTCCGGTAATTTCACCAGCTACAGTGTCCTTCACACCGGAACAGCAATGCTTACACACTACTGCTTGGCGGCAGAATATCTGACACTGCGGTAGTACCTACCTGGACGGTACCTTGCACAAGGAACCTACCACCTGGTAGTGTCTGTTATCAATAAACTCAAAAACTGCTGAACGGATATTCATGCGGTTTTCACCAATAGATGGAGTGATTCATGATGGAGGTTTATATAGGGATATAATTTGTGAAGGTTTTACGTAAATTGGTTGAAATTATAACGATAATTGTCGGAATCAGCACAGGTCAGCTTTCAGGTAAGTATTATATAAAGTCTAGGCTGGATTATGAAGTCATCGATAGTCACAGGTAGTGGATCATTGCACAAATTAGGGCTCTCTTAGAGCGGACTAGATTAGACACTGCGACTTGTAGGCCAAAAATTACAATACTCATCAGAGAAAACAAGGTGATTTGACTCTCATAAATAAATGAATATAAAACATTCAATTAGTATAAATTTTATGAACTACTGCATTGTCAAATATTCTGTGGGAGTCTGAGATCACTGACGGTGATGAGTCCCCTGATCATCTTCATAAATTATTTTAACAAGAATCATCAACCTAACACCATCCCATAGCTTGCAATTGATTCGAGTTTTTAATTTTATTCCTAACAAATAGGTAGTAATTTATTGTGCCATATTAGTCCTAACAGAAGTTCAATTTGTTTTTTATTGGTAAGAAGATAACATCTTAGAAATGGAAAAGATAGATAGTATAATAACAAATTAAACTGAAGCCACAAAGTGGAGCACCACCTACAATCCCGCATCATACGTAGATACTGTAGCCGGTATGAAAAAAACCTGACATCATATACTCCTTAACAGCACATGATTCACACTTAGGGACACATACAGAGATAAAATTGCAAAGCATAAATTGACCAAGGTCAATGTACAGAGTCACCTTAAAGCATTGGCACAGAAACACATTATAAAGGGTCTACAATCAAGTAAACTGATTATGTAGCCAGTAGCAAATTTATGGAAACTTTTTTAAGTTTTTCGGCTGAAGAAACTTAATATCTCAGGTGACGAGCAGCAGTGCAATTCATATCTACATGAGCAGGCATGAAAGTGTGAAACAAGTAAAAAATAATGCTTATTCTGATATTCAAAGTGTAACAGTAAATAAGACTAGGTAGGTATTATATTAAAAGTTCATATAATAATATCTAGCATTCTCAATTAAGAACATTACAATTTGTTCTAATTTAATAGGTGTAGAATTGGCTGGCTCAAACAAGGGCAGAATAATAAAAGTTCAAACTGTTAGTAATATGTACTCAAAGTATACGTCAATGATTTAATCATACTACCAGCTCTGTCGAAAGGGTCCAATCAACATTAGCAAATACATAAATTGTCACTTAATTGACATCATGGCTTGCATGCCATCCATGGGCATAATGTAGGTCACAGGGCAGTGCAACCTTACATAATACATTATATACACATGCTCCACAGCCTTTATTCTGGGATATCTAGTTAATTCACATCCAGGTGACCTAGTTAGGTACATTATCAAAAGATACTTAAAATAAACTTTAGTTGTTAGAATTTGTTTTTTATTTCTTTTTGGTGTTGCTGTTCTGTAGACAAATTAATTCAATAGATACAGTGCAGGGTGCCTAAACAAAAGGGATGCGTTTAATTGGAACCCAGAGCGCGGTGTATAACGCGGCCTCGAGGCACCGCAAGGGCGGGTCCTCAATTATTGGGAGACGGCGGACACTGATAGTGACAAAATTATAAATAGAGCTTGCAAAATAAATGGCAATACATGTTTATTACAAGTAGATGCTGAGTAATGACCTTGTACTCCCTACTGCTAGATGGGACCGAAAGTCATATTATGTTTATAAATCAGTACCAGTGACGTCATTGTGACCAAATTATCCGCACAAAACACACAGTAATGAAAGGACAATTCCCTATAGCTTCAGGGACTGGTTGTATTATCGATCGGCAACTCAATGGGATACCTAAAACCTGACCCATCCAAGGCAAACGCAACGCAAAATCACGGAACCTGTAGGGCAGTGAACACCCAATACCCAGCATAACATCTATGACGTGAATATTGTAAATAACATACCTTAGGACTGTTCACTCACTACGTTTAACACTGTCCACGTATATATTGTTAACTAATCACTGTATTTAATCATATAATTTTCTTTTTGCAAAAATAATAATAACATCGGCGCAGTTAGCACTGTAGAGTTTGATCCACTCGACGCTTCACAACAGTGTTTCTCGCTACATCGATCTCGGAAGTCGCGCGCGGCTCCGTGGCGAATGGATGGAATGGAACGGAACGAAGCGAACGGAGCACGCAGCGCCGCTCTCAACCAGTGACGTAATGTTAACATTAGCGATAACGATTTAACGATCGCTACTAACGTTATAACGTACCGGGGTCCTTTAACGTTATTTAGATGAAATGACAGTTTTAAGATTTTATTTTATATAATTTTTTTTTAGGTATACTATGTTTATGTTTATTTACATTAGGTAACTAAATATTTACAGTTTGTTTACAAATATACTAAAAACATCCTCCAAGCACTGGAAGGGAAGGGTAGGTTCAACCTAAAAGACTGGCAGCGTTACCTCTTTGTATGGCCAAGCATAGACGTTGGCAGAAAAGGCTACAAGCCAGATTATCTTCTGAGACTTAGACAGGGTTTGCATGAAATTTCTTTCACCAAACTGTGCGTCTCATGAGACCAAGGCCCCGTGGTCTCCACCGCAAAGGCAGTGCTGGATTAGCCCTATAGCAGGGGTCAGCAAATGCTACGGGCCCCGCGCCTTGGAGGGCCCCGCACATATAGCAAAGTAAAAAAAAACAAGTAAATAAGATAATGTTTATGCCATCCACCGTCTATTTGGAATACGTGGCAGTCTATATCAGTTAGTTAAAATTTTATCTCGTCCTTTTCTTTTTTAACGGACTTCATTAGTTATTCTAAAAGTCAACATTGGCATTTATTATTATGATTTTAGAAGTTGACAACACGACAATACAATACTAACCAGTAACCAGTGTCTTCAACTTGGTCTTCAAGCCTGTCCTTCCAAGGAAGTTATATTAACTTCCTTGGAAGGAGGACTTCCTTTAATTCCTTCCTTAGAGTTACTGTTGCCCTTACTGTTAGCTACAAGCTGCTCGTATAACCCGACCATTTAGAATAGTTTTCTCTTAATAGTCTATCGGCTACTTTCCTATTAGAAAATAGTGCCCAAGTCTCCAACACCCAATACGGATTCCGATAGTGTCGATCTAACATAGACATGACCCTTCGAGTCAAGATCCTCTCGGATGCGGCAGTGTCCCAGGATGGTGTCATGTTGGCGGTGTCTCTTGACATCGCGCTTTCTTTTCAGACACACTTCAATTCAGATGTGGGATGGAGGCTACGGCTAAGGTATCTTACCATCAGGTCTCGGCCTGTTTTAGGCGAGTAGGGTCCTATTTCGAGGAACGAAGTGTCGTCTGCGTTGGAAGTGACGGTCTATTACACTGTCACATGGCGTTTGGTGTTCGCAGGGTTCAGTCACTTCGGTGCTCGACCCTCTTCTGTGAAACATCGCACACGTTTGGGTGCTCCATAGCTATTTACACTGCGGGCTCCAGCTCGTCTGTTACGACTGGGCTTGAGAGTGGCCCTGGATAAGACCCTGTGTTTCCACTAACTTAGGAAGAGGCTGCCCTCATGGGCCGGAACAGCTGCCGAGGGTGTCACGAACTAAGTCGGGAACCAAATTAAATATTTGGATCTTGTCCTCGACCCGGAATGGCCATTCGTCGTCCATTTAGAGTTTCAAGCCGAAGCTGATTCGGCTGTCTGTTACGACTGGGCTTGAGAGTGGCCCTGGATAAGACCCTGTGTTTCCACTAACTTAGGAAGAGGCTGCCCTCATGGGCCGGAACAGCTGCCGAGGGTGTCACGAACTAAGTCGGGAACCAAATTAAATATTTGGATCTTGTCCTCGACCCGGAATGGCCATTCGTCGTCCATTTAGAGTTTCAAGCCGAAGCTGATTCGGCTGTCTGTTACGACTGGGCTTGAGAGTGGCCCTGGATAAGACCCTGTGTTTCCACTAACTTAGGAAGAGGCTGCCCTCATGGGCCGGAACAGCTGCCGAGGGTGTCACGAACTAAGTCGGGAACCAAATTAAATATTTGGATCTTGTCCTCGACCCGGAATGGCCATTCGTCGTCCATTTAGAGTTTCAAGCCGAAGCTGATTCGGCTGTGGGTCCTCTGTCGCGGCTCCTTCCGCGTCCGGGTGGCCCGAATGATAGTTATCGTTGCCTGTATATCGAGGTAGTACAAGCGATAACTCTTTATGGCGCACCAGTGTGGGCCGAAATCCTGACAGTCTAAACCAAGACCCCGTTGTAACGACCACAGAGAGTCATGGTGGTCCGGTTGATACGAGAATACCGCACAATTTCATGCGAGGCCGCATGCGCGCTATTGAGGCGCGTTACCCTGCGATTTGGAGGCGCTGGTGTTGACTGCAGTTTATTGACAGAACACGAAGTGCGGGGCCGGGATGGAGCACCTACTAGTAAAGTTTAGTGGTGGCGAAGGGAATTCAAGACGACGTCCTGCAGGGCTATTGCGTATCTTTAGTCACCCAAGTGACTATCAAGCTTCAGTTGTCCACCGAACTTTGATGTCAACTGAAAGTGTTTAGTTTTGGAATTTATTGGTCACTCAAGTTAGACAATACCGAATTAACCATTTGACAGTTATTTGATGGTCACTTGCTATAGTGATCATCACTTTAGTTGTCAAACGAGATACGTAATAGGGGGGCTGGTGTGGTCACAAAAGCGAGTGGCGGAACTAAGCACCGGCTACTTGAGCATATCGCATACCCAGTCTGTCACGACCGGGTGCACTGAAAATACGATACGCTCACATTCCAGTGGCTCATGCAGATCCTGTCGGGGCATGGTTACTTCAGCAGGGATTATTACAAAACAGCCGGAACGGAGGGGAACCCCAGCTGCCATAAGAGTAACTGCACTGAAGATCATGGCACAACACACACTTGAGGTTTGCACGGCGCGGCGGCGTGGACGGTGGGGCGTAGTCAGCTGTGCGTCCGCCTTGATCCAAGACATAATAGGCAGTGAAAGGGCGTGGTTGACAATTACCTCAATCTGTGAAAGCCTTATTTCGCAGATGGAAGCAATGGAACAGTTTAGAGAGGGTGATCCCGTTGCTGATCTGCGATGCCGCAGGAGGCCCGTGCAGAAGGCGGGCCAATGCTGACCTTATGACCCCGTAGCCAGGCAGCAAGAACGGTTGAACTTTTGCCTGTGCACTGACAAGTCGCCCTCGAGGAGGATGGCGTGCTAAGGTGTCTTGGCATGCTACCGGATGATAGTCTGCGGGGCTTTTACACCGCATACAGGGCCGTGGGCTTAACACCCACAGACGTAAAAATTGCCGCAAGGCGAATAGCCGCTGACGGGACTTGGTCGAGTACACACGTATGTAGTACGTACGCTACGTACCCGGGCGGGGCCCGTCAACATAACGGGATGAGGACACCATTAAGTTTTAGTAAGTAGGAGTGACATCTCATGATATGACATCACACTCACTGCTACACCAGTATGGGTGTTCATGAGGATAACCGGACGCAAAAAAAAAAACTCTTGGTATTCTACAGAATATATTTCTGAGAGTGTGCACAGGATTTTTACATGATTTGATCCCACATTCTTATTTCTTTGACAAAGCAGTTTGCTTCGTCAATATTTACAAATGAAGACTGGAATAGCGTGTTTTTCCTGCCAGTTGCCCAGTCAGTTATAATTGTTTGTGTTTTCAAGACTAGATTAAATAGAGTTTTTATAAATTAAGGTGCTTTACCATTCAGGAGTACAGTCAAGAAGGTACTAGCGTCTATGATATAGTAAAAAAAGTAGCGTATGCAATTATTTGTCTTCTGAGAACGTCTAAATAACCTCACTATAGTAACAAAAAAAACTATGCAAGTCAAGGGCCCCGCGTTGGCTTAATCCGGCACTGCGCAAAGGGCGCAAATACTTAGTTGGAACCTAGGGCTACCTAAGTACTTGCGCCGCTTTGCATTACTAGCGGTCGCCGCAGCGCCTCCAGCCGCCCTACAAGTTCCCGGGGTGTGATCTTCTTCTTATATATAAAAATCTCGTGTCACGGTGTTTGTGATCGCACTCCTCCGAAACGACTTGAATGTTTTTGTATATATTTGATAGGTATGAGAATCTTCTCTGTCGTAGCGCTCTTGACCGTAGTGAAAATTTTTATATCTATGATCTTGACAGAGCGGTCGTGGCGGTTATGTAGTGTATGAGAATAGGTCGTATTAAATACTTATTAGTGATATTTTCATACAGATTGAACCATCGAAGTTGGTAGAATGTGACAATATTATCGTCTACATAGATATACATCATTTTGATGGAATTATTGTATTTTATATTTGCCAGAGCTATACGCGAACATAATATAAAAATATACAGTCGAATTGAGAAACTCCTTTTTTGAAGTTGGTTAAAAATAACATAGACTTTGACAAATTCCTTAGTAGCACGTTAACACGTTGACGAATGTAACTAGTTGATCAAACGGTTATCAAACGTAAATGATAACCGAAAAACATAACCACCAATAAAAACCATCGTTTTTAATTTATATGTATACGATAAACTACTCTTACAATTCAATACGATATATTTGGTTACGATAGAAGGTAGGTATGTACCTTGTATGTACCTACCCATCACGAAGCTTGCAAGAAATTGAGCGACATTTTCATCAAAAAGACACAGTCGCTGCGTACGTTTTTTCACTATTTAGGGGTCTAGTATGGGTTTTAATCAAGAATCGTCAGTTTTCGTACATAGGTACATTTTACTAGTTTTTGGTATTTAGCGCTAGAGACGCTAGTATGAAATGTATGAATGTATGGGGAACTAACAGATTGCTCAATGTCGTTTACTCACTGACTACTTAGTAAGAATGCGTTACCTATCAAAACGTATTAGTCCAGTCATTATAGTAAGTTCACCTCGGAATTCGAGATACCCAGCTGTAAGCCTGTAAATACTTGTATATTGACACCCTAAAAGTTGTCTCAAAACCTACTTATGGTAGGGTGTACGCAACTATTAAATTTCAAGGTCAAAGGTCACAAAAATCGTTTTAATGCGGTTTTTTTTGTAAATATCTCATTTCCTATGGGTTTTTTGCTAGTTGTATTTATTATCAATATTGTAGAATACAAAATTCTCTACAAGTTTTGTTTAAATTTTTTTTTGTACGGTGAACCGTTTCCGTAATAGAAGGCGGAGAGCGCGCGGTCACAGGATCACTTCAGGTCAACCGGTGCCTCCGGTCGAAAACGCGCCATATATAGTTGATGAACAATCGATAAATCAATGATTTTTAATATTTGACAATTTTTATTAACTATTATATTATGTTTTATCATTTTTTTCCTAACCTATCCACTTTTTATTCAGTATTAATTTATTTAACAACAGATACCTGCCCATGTAATTGCAGAATTGTTAATGAAAATATAGGAATTAAATTTGAATTTTAACCTAATTAATATTAATAACTTCTTACATGAAGAAAAAAAAACAAATAAATTATGAATTAATCTTTTTATATCTTTTTATTAAAAAATAAAATTCAATTCATTTATTTTTATTAAAAGTAAAAAAATGGAATAAAGGGTACAAAATCTACAATTTATAATTTTAATCATCTTCTTCCTCTTCATCGTCGTCTTCCGGCTGCTGGTACATTTCAAACTGGTCTTCATTATCGTCTTCAACGACATTTGTTTCAAGTTCTTCCATGATTTCGGATTAAAAGGTTCCATCTTCGTTAATGTCGCTCTGATATGGTAGAGCATTGAAACAAGCTTGCCCATTACATTGGCCACAAGCTAAAGAGCATTGCAAGCCCCCTTTCCTGTATCCGCATAGCGAACCACAACCACTCTTGCAGTTGCAGAAAATTGTATTTAGCAAATCTTCTGGAGCAGGTGGTAAAATTGTCATGATAGGCTCCAGAAAATCGTTTCGCATTGCCCAACCCCATACCTGGGGTTCCAAATCATGCCCTAACTAAGTTTGAACTTGATAATATACACTTTTGAAATGTTGATGAGCAGCTGCACTTGTTGGTGGAATATTTGAAAGCTGCACAGGTAAACCTTAAGTTTTGTAGACTTGACGTAATGCATATAACGAAGATGATCGAGACTTTTCACAGATTTTGGAGCATTATAGACTGCCAATAAGGTTTGAGTTCCACTCTCTAATAATCTCTGAGCCTAACAATTTTCTTCCTCAAATGCTGCAGCTAGTTCATCCAAATTTGTCCGTTTCTCAAAAACTTTTAAAAATGATTATTTTCCCTTTTTAAAAAGCGCAGAAGTTGTGTCACAGCCACTTATTATTGAATAGATATAGATTTAATGCATGAAGAAAATGATAAAATATAATATAATAGTTAATAAAAATTGTCAAATATTTATAATCATAGATTTATCGATAGTTCATCAACTAATATGGCGCGTTTTCGACCGGAGGCACCGGTTCACCTGAAGTGATCGAAAACGGTTCAGTATAAAAAAAAATTTAAACAATATTTGTAGAGAATTTTGTATTCTACAATATTGATAATAAATACAAATAGCAAAAAACCCATAGGAAATGAGATATTTACAAAAAAAAGCGCAAAAAAAACGATTTTTGTGACCTTTGACCTTGAAATTTAATAATTGCGTATACCCTACCATATGTAGGTTTTGAGACAACTTTTAGAGTGTCAATATACAAGTATTTACAGACTTACAGCTGGGTATCTCGAATTCCGAGATTCTTACCTAATTGAAGCTTAAATGACTGGACTATATACGGGGCTCGATCGTATGTCTAGTCTAGTACCTAGGACTAGACTAGACATACGATCGAGCCCCGAAAACTGTTTCAAGCTGGGCTCACAGTTGTACCCTTTCATCGTACTTCGTAACATATCCCTAGACTTGGTGTGACACGGCTTCGAACCATGTCACGGTGAAATGTTCGGTTTTCGACAGAAAGCGTTACCCCCAGAATCACAGAAAAGGGTAACGACGACGGTAGGTACTATATAATGTGAGTTTAGTTCACTACACTATGAACTTGCTTGTTTTTGTTAATAAAACTGGGTCAAACGTGAAATAATAAAGAAAGTTATAACTTTCAATATGGGTTCCATTCTCTTTTTAATATGAATAAATGAACTACTGAACGAGTTTAAGAATCCATATTAATAGTATAGGTACTTATTGATTTTATTTAAGTATTTTAAATATGCGAGACCCATAATTTATATATCATTGTGTCACAACTATTAGCAGCTGTTAGTAAAGATGTATGTAACATTAATATTATTTAAATAAAATATAATTGGTCTGAATACAACAACACAGTATTCTTATATATATATACTATATACAGACTTGCTGCAAACGTATACTTACTTAATTTTGGCTATTTTAGGCATCCTTCCCTCTCAGAGTGACGACAGTGAGATTTCACATTTCACTATGTATTATAAGAAATTTACCTACTACCACTGACTCAGTCAGTAGTCAGTGCCTATTAAAAAGATAGATGTCTACTCAATTGAACGGCCCAAGTTTAACTAAAAAAATAGATCCCCTGTACCGATAATGTCTAGTAAAGAGATCATTCACTTATAGACTGTTACGTAAAGAAAATAAGGAGGGGAGATGCTAGCCTGGATGTTATTTAATGATTGGGAAGGCAAGGGGAGACCCCTACTGCGCTCTTCTATGCACCCGTTACGGAATTTAAATCAGTAGCTTCATAGTTACTACCGTAGAAATGTATATCGGGTGGCCATTTAGATATGCGATGAATTTTGTTTGGCAAAAAAATAAATATTGGTGAAATACTTTTACCGATTAACCTTAATCTATGTATTACATAGGTAACGTTTATCATTGTAATATACTTTCGATTTATTTACTATTGCAAATTTAGGTGGTTAAACCGTTTGGCATCAATGTAAAAACATGCATTTCACAACATTTGCGTTTTATTGTGCGCGTATTAAGTAGCTAGATCAAAAATAATTTAAAAATAAAGTCACGGTAGAGCGGTAGATTTAATTTTGTGACCATTTATTATTATTTGCAAAGAATAATCAGATGCGGATTACATACATACTGTCAACGTGTTTCGTATCTATGTATCACTGGCAGCCAAGAAGCTTACGCGCAGCAATTTGCCGACATATAAGTACTATAACTATACAAATTCCTCTGCTTGTGCTTTTCTATACAAGTAAAAATTTAAAATAAATCCCAGACATAGACGTAAACGAGCTCTTAAAATGACTTTCCTGTGCTATTATCAGGCCCTGATCAGTATCTAACAACTCGTCAAGATTTTACCATAGATTTATAATTCGGTGGGTCCTAGATTTAATGGAGCCGAGTTCCTGTTGCCACCTTCCTGCTTGCTCCCATCACCAGACTCTGATCATCATTTTTCTACCTACTACTCGCAGCAACCTATCCAACGAATCCAAATTCGGTCGGTCTACGTTCATTAGTGCAGAGATCCCGTTACCACCTTCCTGCTCCATCATCAGACCCTGATCACTATTTTTCTAGCAACCGCTCGTCGAGACCTACCTAACGAGCCCAAACTCGGTGGGTCTACGTCTATTGGGGCCGAGATCCTGTTACCACCTTCTTGCTGATCATCATCAGACCCTGGTGAAGGTTACCATTTTATTTCGTATCATCGGATTTACATATGTTCTAAATTTCAGATCTTCGGACTAATAGAAGTAATGAAAAATGTACAAAATATCCCTACCTTGGAAGAGTTGATGGTCTTCAAACGGCTGGACCAATTTTCATGAAATATAAGAACCATCTCGCTTAAACTAGCTTTCAAATAATAAAAAAAACGCATTCAAATCCGTTCACTGGTTGGACCGCTACGATGCCACAGACAGACATATGTACCGCTCCAGAAAAATGGTGATAACACTATCACCATTTTTCTAGGAACTACTCGTCGAGATATGTCTAACGAGCTCAAACTCTGTGGGTCTACGTTTCTTGGGGCCGAGATACTTAACACTTACTTCTTGCTGATGACCGTCAGAACCTGTGAAGGTTATTTTCTTACAGACATAGGCGTCAAACTTATACCACCCCTCGTTTTCGATCGGGGTTAAAAACAAACGCGATAACTGACTTTTTTATACTAACAGATCAGTTTAGGTCGCGAAAAAGTTCGGACTGACTAACTTATGTTTAACCTTTAATTTGACAGATGGAGCGCTGAGCTTCGTTTACGTTTGCGTTTATTTTTTGTTCTCACAGAATGGAACTTATAAAATTTTAAATCGATCGTTGACTGAAACTGAATCGAAACTGCACGTCGGTTTAGTTGCGTTTCATTCAACATTTATGTTAGCAGAATTGGTCCTGGTCTGTCACGTCCGCTTTTAGAACCATAATATTTCTACTCAACAATCTAGAGTATAATTATTAGAAGAGTAGCTTAGAATCACAAAAACAGAAGAATAAGTTATAAAGTATTTTTATGTTATATTAAGATCGGCACGCCTCAATTATGTAGAGTGCCGTCGCGCGTTGCCTTCTTGAGTTGCCTTGATACTCCTACATCGACTTGAGCTTTGAGAAAATTTTAATTCTTTGGCCTTATAAGAATGGCTTAAATTATAACACAAGTGTTACTTTTGGTGTTGCATGATTTCATCAAAGTTAATAAATTGCAATTTTAATACACATTCGCAAAGTAATAATGATTAAAGTCGCTTAAAATACATAAATGAAAATGAATAAGTAATTAACATACTCAAATGAATTAAACGTACTCGTCTTCGACGGGCGTGTAGGGAAACGAGGTCTCCTGCACCTTCGGCGGAGGACTGGTCTCCGGTTCCTCTTGCAGGGGGCTCTCGAAGATCAGCGTCTCCACCATCGAGCCCTTCGAGCTGCCGAACGACACCCTATAAAAAGAAATGGCGATTTACTTCACTGGTAACTTTTAGTAGACAATATGGCAGATCCCTTTTGCTAGAGACCATCTAGGTATTACGTATTATCACAGTGTCAGGTATTCTGCCGCTAACTAGAAATTTGTAAACAATGAAAAGCTGGTCAAATTATTAGGATCAAGAAACTAACTAACTAACGTACTCAGGTGTCCGGTGACGAGCATCAGCGCAATGCTGCTGCAATGTATTTGTTGAACTAAGTTGAACACTAAGTTGCGTAATAAAACAATCCTGGAGTAAAGGGACAATTGTAGAGTCTACCAACAATGGTTACCTATTTTCCTATTGTCCATTGTGAGAATTACCATTAACTCAAAATATAATTAATAGCCTTAAGCTGTAGGTTCTCAGTTAATATTACATATTCAATAGGCCCATAACCGCAAGTAACAATGTAATGATATCTGTATATATAAAAGAAGAAACTGACTGACTGACATATCAACGCACAGCCTAAACGGCTGGGGTTAGAGACTTGAAATTTTGACAGTAGGTACCTTTTATGACGTAGACATCCACTAGGATTTTTGAAAATACCACCCCTAAGAGGGTAAAATAGGGGATGAAAGACGGGATGAAAATTTGTATGAAAATCAGTCATTTTTGAAGTTAAATATATGAAAATTAGTGTTTGGCCTTTCAGTTAAAAATAAAAAATATATATTTCAGGATTTTTGGAAATTCCACCCCCAAAGGGGTAAAATAGGGGATGAAAGTTTGTATGAAAATCCGTCATTTTTGATGTTAAACATATGACGATTTTTGGAAATTCCAACCCTAAGGGGGTCAAACGGGGTCCCACAGTTTATTATGTAAAAAAAAAACGTCGCACTGACACGAAAGTTTGTCAGTATATTTAGCAAAGGAAATACGTGTATCACAACTTTTCAAATCGATCAAATCGACCCTTAAAGGGGTCTTAGCATGATTTTTGAGTATGAAACGCGGAAAAAAATTCATTGATGATTGATGACTGCGAATACATTTATCAAAGTAAAGGAATTCATGTTTAAAAATAATCATTTTTTGAGAATCAACTTTTTGCATCATTTAATGCTATGATGCAGCTAGCTAGAGTAACGAAACTCGATAAATAAACTCAACACAATGATTGACGAAACCCCTAAAATAAACCCCCATGTGGGTCAAATGGGCTCTCAGTTTCTATGTGAAAAAACACATCACACGGACATGAAACTCTGTCACTGTACTGAGCAAAAAAAAAATTAAGAAACACAGTCACAAGACGTAGAAACCTAATTCCGCCATTTAAAAAAAAAACCCTAAGGTCATTTAATAGGGTTGCAAAGTTTGCATGAAGAAGAATTTACATTTCATACTCAGTAAATAAACTCACCACAACAATTGAACAAACTGTCAGCATTTATCAAAATCAACCCCTATGTGGGTCAAGTGGTTGATGAGGATGATTAATCAAAAGAACAGGGTTTTTTATAAGGATCACGATACAGCCAAAACCATTTATCGTAGAATCTTGAAATTTGGAACCAACATTTTTCAAATAGTCTGGGTGAACAATAAGAACGGATTTTTCGAAATTCCACCCCTTAGTGGGATATCGCAAATGGGATATCAAAATTTCTATGGAAAATATATTTTTCATCACACTCACATGGACACGAAACTCTTTCAGTACAGTGTACTGATCAAAAAGTTTATTTTTTAAATCGACTATTCAAGGGGTTTTAGCATGGTTTTCGAGTATGAAACGCGGAAAAAATATAATGCTGCACTGATGAAACTTTGCGAATACATTCATCAAATCTATTCATTTCTTATAGGCATTTTTGTCACCTTTTAATAAATTAAACCTTTAAATAAATAAACTTTTGAAAATCAACCCCATCAAAAGGTTCAAATGGAGTCCAAAAAATGTTGTTTAACCCACAGTCACAAGACTTATTTTATGTATTGCACACAAGAATCTAAGAAATATCTAAGATTTTTTTTGAAAAACCCCTATTGTCATTTAAGGGGATTGGAATGTTAGCGTGAAGACGGATCTCCATATAATGCTAAACATCTTCAAAGTTTGTAGAGGGGGAAATGTGAAATAATTATAGGTGATACATCTATATTTTATATTTTACAGAAAAATAAAATGATTTTTCTAAGTAGTATAAAAAAACCTTGACCTTGACAGACAAACTTAGTTTTGCGGTTTGTTTTTTGAAGTGGAAACTTCTTTAGCGGCGTTGTGCACTTTTTGTGATGGGTCAAAAATTTTAAACTCGCGTCAGGATACGTGACCTGGTCGAAAATTCGTAAGACGGAGGGAGAGTAGACCGCCGGCGCGGCGTAAGAGGAAGTATCCCGCTCTCTTTCTACCGTGCGGCGAAAATGTATGCCTGCGCCTGCTGTTTCGTTTAGGCCATAGGTATATTACTAAGAAATAGATAGGTAACTCCCACGTCAAAACGTGCCCCCCAACATTTGAAATTGATTTGAAACTCTAAATAGCTTCGGGCATTTAAAAAAAAAAATAGGTAAAACTTTGTATTATCCGATATAAAGCACGCGGACGTCAATAGTATATGCATAAGTATTATAGGCATAAAATAAAAACAAAAAAGATTGGGAAAAAAGGCTGGGATTTGAACCCGCGCCCCCAAGAATTCGTATTAATTTGATCCCAACCTATTTACCGATACCGCTATAAGTCTTATGTTAACAGTTGTATAATACTGATCTACTAGACTAGAAAAGTTGCAAATTACGCCGCATGAGGGTCCTACTGGTAGCTTTTTCCACTTCTTCTAAGATACCATACCCATAACGTAAACTATTTAGGCGGCGCAGGGCGCTTGAGCGAATGTGTTGAATGTTGTTTGCAATGATTTCGAGTGGAGATTTCAACATAAACTTTGCAGACGATAAAAATCAACTATTCATTGAATTTTTAAATCATGAATATTGTTTCTGATATTTACGTGAATACTACACATTGAAATAAAACTAATTTTACGGATTATATCGCAAAGAATATATTGTAAAGTATTCGAAACGTCGGGTAAATAAAATCATAAATAAACCGCGATATAATCCGTAAAATTAGTTTTATTTCATGAATATGGTTTAACGATGTCAAATAATCGCAATCTTAGCACAACGAAATACAAAACTACTATTGATGCGTTCTTTATTAGACGTTTACATAGGTTCGAATCAAATTTGTTCGTTTCTTACTTTAGCTACCATAAACCTATCGTATCAGTTTTAGAGATTGGCGATGATGGTTCAGGTAATGATGATGGTGAAAGAGTCGTTAAAATTATGGATAGAAGTTGATTTTTCTGAGAGATAAACTTTTTAATGTAAAATAACTGTAATAATTCTGAAGTGTTACATTTTTTATGTAATATAAATTGTCATGTTTGTGTACGATAGCGCAATAAATCAATATTGTACTTTACCACATAATTGATAGTACTTATATACTGATAAATAAAGCAATTCGTGCAAAATTATTCCCTAACCATTCCAAAATATCAAAAATACACAACGTTGATATTTTAAGTTTTCACTTCTGCCGGCACTCCCGGAGTGCAACACGTTGTTTTTTTTTTGCAATCTGAGGTGTAAGACGAATAGTAAAATAACTATAATAGATACAATGAAGGTATGGAATCCTCGGTGCGCGAGTCAAACTCGCACTTGGCCGGTTTGTTTTGATTAAAGTATGTTTTATTAAAATAAAGCAATATATATTTAAAAAACCCATTTAGGCACTAAAATAGGAGCCTTACACAAAAATACAGGCTATGTCATCAAGTATGTAAAACTGTAAATAATATTTTTAAAACCTTGATCCCTAATTCAAAACACGTTTTAATAACAAACCCAACGCGGGCGAAGCCGCGGGCAACAGCTAGTTGTCTTATAATTACGCGAATATTACACATTGAAACCAAACTACTTTTACGGATTTCAGACTTTACTATCCCGACGTTTCGAATGCTTTGCAGCACCCATGGTCATGGGAGGACTGAGGTGTTGAACGTCCTTATGTCACAAATCGTATACCCTCAGGTCTTCTTAGTTATTATTGTTGGTCCCATCTACGTAGCTAGTACGTAGTAGTACTAAGAAAGCTAGTGAGTTATTTGACTCTAACTCCATTGTGAATTGAATTAATTGACATTATTCCGGTGCCGGTTAATGACATAAGGACGTTCAACATCTCAGTCCTCCCGTGACCATGGATGCTGCAAAGTATTCTAAATGTCGGGATAGTAAAATCTAAAATAAACCGCGATAAAATCCGTAAATTAGTTTGATTTCAATAATGTAATAACTTTGATCTAAGTTCCTTAAAAATAATAATAAACAGAATATCACGACGCATTTTACCTTCACCACACAGAGCATGGGTAGGTGCCATTAAACACAAGCTTTAAATAAATAACTGGCTTTTGGAATTATTATCCTAACTTAGCTACTTAATTACTCCTATTAGGTACCTATTCAAATTCTAGATATTCCATGTATTATTATATAGAATGTGGTAACAGCTCAGTGGGCGAGCGCTTGCCTTGGAAACAAGGTGCGCAGGTTCGAACCCCGGCTCGCACCTCTGATTTCTTCAATGAATCATGTGCGAATCGTCTTTGTGCGATTGTTACTAGCTTTCGGTGAAGGAAAACATCGTGATGAAACCTGCATGTCTGAGAAAGCCTAACTAGCTCTCGATCTCGCGTGGTGGACTATGGCCTAAGCCCCCTCATCTCAAGGGGAGGCCCATGCCCAGCAGTGGGACATAAACAAGGGCTAAAATTATTATTATTATTATATAGAATAAAAAAGTATGAGTAAGTGTAATATATTTTATTCAGTGTATTATTATAATAAGTACACAATCTTTAAGATCACATAATAGGTAATATTATGTATAATATAATAACGTGTTGCGGCTCCATCAGGGTAAAAATAGTATCATAACCACACTCCTCAACTTTTGGTGTAAAAGAATTAAGGTCAACAAGACATTAGGTACGTCTACAACAGTCCTGATCTAAATAGGCTATTTTGCAACAGCTATGCTTCGTCATTGCCATTTTTCTTCGCGTATCGTAAGCTTCGCTTCTATTCTACTCACTAGGTACCTCTAATGGGATAATTTCCGGTTTGATTCGGTTATCGGTAGATACTTAAATAGGTACTTAAAGAAATACATAGAGCTTTATATTTTTATATTACTTTTTATGACAAATCGTTGCAGCTATGCGTAGCGATATTTTATAGTAGTACATATATTTATGTATCATGTACAGAATGCGGTAAATATAATGGTGAAAGAAAATAAATGGTTTCGTTGCCGACATCCAGCCGACACTTTAAAGATATTTGGTTTTAGGTAGTAGTAACATTACAACCTAACTAAATATCAATTACATGCAAAATATTACGAAAATCTGTTTATTAGTAATTTTGTAAAATGGTCAACGGTAGTTGTACCTATTCTTTATATTCAATGATATTTTACTATATTATTGTTTATACTATAAGGATTCGCTGAAGAAGTAAATGAGGACAAATCGAGAATACCGTAGTCATTGAAAGAATACGTCCTGAATTTGCGTGTTCATCACCTGAGGAATTACGCTTCCGAAACGCTTACTTTGATGAGCATGGCTATCTCGCCCCAAACTGGATTAGAGAAACATAGAAAAGACCGTAATACACAATTTCTTTGCAGGATAGAGTGAAAAAATACACTTAGACATTTATATAGAGCAGCAACTGCAAGGAATTTGAATTTGCTTACGAGTACTACCAAGGGAATATTAAATTCTCTTTGCATACTATTAAGTGACATTTTCGTATTGACATAACTGTGACATAATATTTTCGGGACTTTTCGAAACGATCTACCAGTGGCTATTCCTTCTGTAAATGGTTTTTAATATTGTTAATTTATTGTTATGTATATCTTTGTGTGTAGTGTAACCTGGTGTAATGTATAATCGTTTATAATATCCACCGTACTATCTTTTATATTATATTATTGAGTGCGTTATTAAGAAAACAATTATAAATAAAGTGAGTAAGTATAGGTGTGTTCTAAATTCTCCTGTACTTGTTCTATATCTAAAATTCTACTTTTGGAATATGTAAAACCATTGCTCGTTTAGTTTGTCTCGTGAACTAAATGCGTTTACCTAATAGCAAAATGTTTAAGTAATAGATAATTTCAATAGTAGATCCAATATGCGATATGATTTTTATTGGACACTTTCTAATGGATCAGCTGCAATAATAGGTGATAGCATAATATAGTCACGTTTTACACATCTAGTTCGGGATCCGTGTGGCACAGGAGCTGCTTAACATTCTTCGCGAAGTCTGCCCCACTTTACTATAACTGAATCAAGCTGGTCGGTACTTAGATATCACCTACACAGATTATATGTACGAGTATGTAACGAAATAGTATATATAATTCATAAAGAGTTATATTCCATCGTATCGGGGATTTTACTAAATTTCTTTAGAAGTAGGTACTATTATAATCCTATTTTAACGTGAGCGGGATGTGCATATACGCAACTTATAATAGCCCCTTTTCATTTACTCGAGAAATTCCACCAGTCATTCCCACCACTGTGACTCCTGTAAGCCAGGATCTACAGTGGTTACCAGTGAAGACACCGAGGTGTAACTCTCAGCGAGTCCCGGGGAAACGCTAAATTGTCTTGGAACCCGCATCGAATTTAATCAGAAATGTGAACCGGAGATGTAGATAAGACATTTAGGCTCGAGAAGGTTAACATTACTAGAAGTACTACTCTAAGCAATCAGGGTTCAGGCACAGAATACATAATAGTACTAAGTACGTATCAGGCCCAGGCCAGATCCAGATCTACAGGCTAAAGCACGATTAACGCCATTTAGCAGTAAACTTGCTTTATCCTCGAAACCAGTTTTAGTTTTCTATAACGAAAGTGAGTAGCCGAACGAACAAACTACCAAAAAGTTTAATTGGACTTATAACTATTTTCTTTTATGTATTGCTTACGTATTGATTAATTCCTATTCGTGCCAATAATAGGACAATATACGGCTATGCTATGCCGACCTAATAGCTGACTTGAAGCAAACTATCTATATACACACTCCATATTTTGTAATACGCAGCTACTAATAGGTATCTCTTCTTCAACTAATCTACTGTTCTATTTATGACAATTAGCCAAACGTTTTATTGTTGCGGTATATGTAACCCAATTATCTTTATTGACTTATCTAATTGATCCTATCTTCATGTACATACTAAGGATTTTTCATACAGCCGTATCCAGAAAGTTTGGTTTTCGTCATAGTATTTATTTATAACCCTATCTACTAAAATAAATAATTATTATATACTTACATGGAGAACAGTTCTCTTCTCAGTGTAACTAGTAGGTAAGAATTATCTGATCCGTGACTAGCAGTGGTAGGTGGCTAGTTTTTCTGTCTATCCTTTATAGAGTTATAGCCGTAAAGATATAATATATTATTCCCGTTCCGCGTTCCGTTAATAATCAAAATTCTTTTGTTACTTTCGTTTTGTTAAATATACCTTTAATACCTACAATAAAGTAAGTACTATACATAACATATACATGTAGGTATCAACACTAGAAACCTTACTTACGCGATTATAGTGCCCGGCAACATTAGCAACCTTATTTACGGAATTATAATGCAGCCATAGATGATACTATGTAGTAGCAACCTAACCAAAACCTAACTTACGGTATAAACGCCCTGGTCGAAGGTGGCGTTATTGGTAGAGGTACATCCCCAGCCTTGTTGCGCAATTTTCAAAAGGGCCCTTTTCCCTGATTCCTATCTCTCTAAAACTGTACCTACTATTCTCTTGTTTTAAATAATTTGTTTTATTCTTGCTGTGCAAAAAAAAAATTCAATACTCTGCGTCTTAATTGATGTCCGTCTTCATATCTTAATAGGTTGATAAAAAATGGCGAAGGACTTAGGTGGAGCTTCGAAGTTCGACCCCAATACTGAGGCGTTCCAAATGCGAGCCCAGTGGAAGAAGACTGACAACTGCAGGAAGCAATGGCACGAAACGTGGAGTTGGCTGCTTGACGATAGAAAGTAAGCAACCAACTACATATTGAGTGGGAAAACTTTAAAGTGGGAATATCTAGTGATGAACTGCAAATAAGCAGTATACTACATCCTATAATGTAAATTAGGAAACTTATGGAGTGGGATTAGATATCTGATAGCTCCATCATTGACAACACCATCATTTTCCATCGGGAAAGAGCATGTCTACAGTGAATAAAAATTAGATTATTAATTAAATTAGGAATCGTCATATACATCCTGGCCCACAGTTCGTACTTCATACATCTAAAGCTGAATCTTGCGTCGTTTTATGTAAGTATATTAGTTGTAGTTATATTTATTTATGTATAAAACAATTTAGTTTCTTTTTAAAAAAGACACACAGAACAAAACTGAGTCTGTTAATACTAAATACCTATCTGTTTGTGTATAAGAATTTTGTTTTTACTTGATACGATTTATTATTATTACACTTTGACCTTTTTTTTCTTTACCCTAGGTGGTGGTGGACTAAAGTAGTAAATTCAATTTCCCAAGATGCTCCTGGGTGTGAGCGACTGTGTCTGTACATTTTATTATATTATTATTATATCCAGGTAGCTGCCGTATCTCAATAAGCTTTCACTAGTCTTTGAAGTAACACTGGTTTGGTATATGAAATCTGCATTAATTTTTGAACAACTACCTATTCTCTCAATCTCAATTACAAAATACTAGGCGTGTATATAGAAGCACAAACTCACGCACGTAACATAGATTAAAAATATATGGTATGTATTGAATACTATGTCCCAACTTCCTGCCCGCCTTTCGTTTAAGGTATTGGGCAATCCTCGTTGTAGAAACTTTTCGTAAAGATCGAGTTCTGCTATATACAACTTACGTACCCTCGTTTCCTAGGTATTTTATTTTAGAATATCTGAGTAAGTATGTGCTATGGTACTTCCTGGGCCGCTCTATGCGCTGTATACCCATACTGTACCACGGTGCAGTGTGTGTCTGCCTCAACCAGATCTGCATCAAAGTCGGTGATTCGCTACGGAAATCAAATTACGTCGTGAGCGCTGGAGTTTGATGCGAAACCAATGTCAAACGCCGTTCCCAGTTTACCGCTTAAATCACCATACAAAATTGTGTGGATGCTTTAGAAAGTTCCGACCTTACAGTATTGTTGGAAAAGGATTTAGATAGCTCTAATAAATTTTAATCGATGCACGTTTAGTATGTTTTACTACGATTCTGGTGTTTTATCGTAATATCGCACACCCATAAAAATAATCTTCTACCTACTGTCAATTAGAAAAAGGGCCTATATAAAAGAAACAATGTTCAGGTGCCTGCGTAATTTTACGTAATTACTTCGCCTGTAGTTTGATAATAATAATATGAATTATATTTCTGACCCTTTATACTAAGTAGTTTATAGACACGTCGCCGTCGACGTAGACAGGCGTCAGTTATCGACCGCACATTATCGTTACCTGACCTTGGGGAGAAAAGTTACACGGTTGTGTTCAGGCAGACGCTGGAAGAGAGCAACGCCATTCGGAGGGAGGCGGCAGAAGTTCTACCAATAACAGTATCCAAGTTGGAGACTGCAAAGACATTGAAGCCGGTCCCTATCACGTCTACTGGGGTCATCGGATGGCTAGCCAGCAGGTAGCTATCACTTTTTATATGATATGATTTTACTGCGACCGGCGTAAACTACGGCCTACCTACTTGTTTTTCAACACGTTTAGATATCACTAAAACAGGTGATGTCATATCTTTGCATATTAACGTTGAACTTAAGCAAATTGTCATCGCTAAATATAGACCAAAAACAAATTGTTTTTGACAGGCATTTTAGTTAGATATTCAATGAACAAAATGTAACAATATTCACAGCTGTAAAAACAAGTAGTTAACTACCTAATGGTACGTTTCAAATCTTGTGCAGAAAAACAAGTAGGAAATATACAACAATAATATTTATTTAGATACCGCATCACATGCAGTGCCCAAGCTCTTTTCTAACAGGCCCGCAGAGCACAGTCAGGGGCTTTGCTTTAAAAAGTGTCATTCACGCGACACTTAAACTCACAAGAGAGCACGCTCGCAATCTCCGTGAAAGACTGCCTATGGAAATAACCGTCCGCTCGGTTGCAATGTAGACCTCATGTAAAAGGATATGTGGAGCGTGTTTTGAAAAGGACATATGTATAATTCCATTTCCTACATCTAGGTAACACACGTGTCGTGTTTATGGGCCGTTGATTTTAAGCGTACTTACTTATTATATACTATTCCACAGACCCGATTGCCAACTAGAGATTTACACATCTTGGCTTAACAAAATTCCTGTGCGACTACCCGATGCGTGGGACAATCCTGACTACGTTGGAAAATAAGTCCGCATTTTTTATTTTAAAACTAGAATGTCAAACTTATTTTAAAACAACACGTTTCGCACGTCGAGGTGGTAAGAAGTCTTTTTACCGTCACGCACGATTCCCAATGTCAATTAAATTGTCCTGTTTCATGTTCTCTATTATTTCTTTATCATATAAATACTACGGATATAATAAAATTATGATTAATTTATCTAACTTACAACGTTTTATTTCAGTGCATGTTAGCCTTTTTGAGATTGACACCCTTTATTCAGACAATCATTGTATACTTACTAACTTTAGAAAAGATTTATTACAAAAGATATATTATTTTTAATGTAACATTGTCATTACATGATTAAATTGTGGTTGCTTGGCAAGAATGTGTTTCATGTTGCAGTTTAATTAATCAGTAGATAATCGAGCAATTTGCACCATGTTAACGCCGCGGGTGAATTAATTGGTCGAACAATTACAAATACCGGTCAAGTGCGAGTCGCACCGAGGGTTTTATACCATCTTTGGATGTATTAAAGTTATTTTACTACTAATGTAATACCTTAGATAGCAAAAATAACAAACCACAAAACTAAGTTTTTTTGTTGAGGTTTTTTTAGGATTACTAAAAAACTGTACTATTTAGAAAGATCATTTTATTTTTCCTGTAAAATATAGATAGACATGTATTACCCATAATTATTTCAGATTTTTTCCCCCTATAAACTTCGGCGATTCTAAGCCAAAAACTAAGTGACATAAACCAAAATAAAAATCTGTTTTAAAATGTGCAAATGAAGCCCGTTCATATGATACCCCACTCGATATAGTAGCCTCACTTTAAAATTTCGAGACCCCATTAAAAAAATATAAGAAAAAAATATTTTTTTCAATTCCGATGTGGTTGGGTAAGGAAGATCTAAAACTATTCCAAGTTTGAAATCGATAATATCAATGGTTCCTAAAATATATAGGTGTGACAGACAGACAGAGAGACGAAGTCACACCATAGGGGTTTCTTTTTCACCTATCAGGTATGGAACCTGAAAACTAGGTAGGTACACGTTTGGTTGCTGCATACAGCATTGCATTGCAGTTTGGTAGCTGCTCCTGAGGATCGAGTTCGCATTATTCTCGATAAAAAAGCAGGCTTCATTGATACTTGGAAATTGGTTCTTTGTTTACGTTAAACTCTGCATAATTTGCAAAGATGATGTCAGACCCATGCCATGTTTAAAATAATAAACCAAATTAAGTCTATACAAAAAGTAGGTAGATACATTGCTCCCAAAAGTCTAAATACATATTTAGATAGTTTAATACTGGTTTCAAACTATTCTATTAGCGAACTACTAAGTACTACCAAGGCAGCAAGCAAGCGTGCGGCCCGCCTGATGGTAAGCAGTCACGGCAGCCTATAGACGCTAGCAACACCAGAAGAATCACTAGTGCTATGGGCTTAGAATAGGTGTATCTTTAGTAAGAACTAAATTAAAATCGGTAGGTCATCATCACCATCAGCCGGAAGACTGCCACTGCTGAACAAAGGCCTCCCCCTTAAGGGGTGGAAGTGCCATAATCCCACGCTTGGCAGGCGTTTCTGGTGGGGGGTAATTTCAATAGAAAGACGCTGCTGCCCTTCATCTTGTTTTTCCTTAGGTAGCTTCTTCCAACGAGAGGAGATGGGTGGGTGCTATTCTTACCCGGATACCCTACAGGCGGTATTGGTAGGTATTACCTATATGTATAATTTTAACAGGCAACTATACTGGCTGTCTACCGGCCCACTAAACCCAACCCAATAATATAATAACATGCTGGGACAATCCATACAAGGTCATCTGATCTCAAACTAGGCAGAACCCGTACTATGGAAACCATACAACTGATACTAATATACTTTTTTTTTGTAAATACATACTGAAATAGATAAATAACACTAGGTGAGATTCGAGCCCACAACCTACTGGGTAGCGGCCGGGGATCTCAAATAAGAAACCGTATAATAAGAAAAAGAAAACTATATAACAAAGATGAACTCACCTCTTAAGAGTAGCATGCTTTGTGCCATTACCGAGCAGTTTGTGTTTGGGTTTGTCCAGCGCACCGGTAGGAGTGGACGAGGATATCGTCAGGTCACTGGCGAACGAGCTGGTGGAGGATTCCTTGGAGATGTTCGTACGTGCACGCCTCGCCGCCGACTCGGGGCTGCCGGGGCTCCCGGCTAGTTCCAACGCGAGCCTCCCTTTACCCGGCACTGGGGGAGGCTTCTCCTCTACCGGCAACATGTAAGACAGCATCGCTGTCTATTCTCTTCTCCCCACCCACATCAAAACTACCCAAATCAGTCAATGAGTCCGTAGATAAAAAGTCCCGCAAGAGCACTGTTCATATTTACATAAACGTTTTTCAAACCCTATTCTGTCTTGTCACTTGCGTTGTGTCTCGCCACACTTTAGAGATCTGAAAGACAATTGTTATGTTAATATGTTGTAGTTAGAGGGATAATACATGAGAAATGTTTGGTGTTGTGAAATCGAAACATGCTAACGATTAAATTGTTTGTGGGTTTGTCATAATAACGATGTAACAATAACATGAGCAGACTTCGTTGGTTGACGATGGTTTTGATCCCAGGTCGAGTAGTCTTAATAGAATTGATCAAAAACATCTTCTACAGTCCTAATGTTTTTGTGTAAAGCATATATGTATAACAATCTGCCGTTTAGTTTGGTCTGTCGAGAGTAATCCAAGGAGCCCAAACCAAACGGCGACGAGTAGTTAATTAGATATTTATGATGGTCAGGATCTGATGATGGAACAGGAAGGTGGTCGCAAGAACTCACGAGCGGGCTGTATCTCATGAACCGTAATAGGTACCTAAAGAGTTGAAATGTTCACAGTGTTTCTATTTCTAGTGCCACTATAACGACGAATAATATTTTTTATTGAAACTAAAATGGTACGGAACCCTTTATGTGGGTCCGACTCGCACTTGACCGGTTTTTTTAATACACGTTGTGAAAAAGAGGTGTCATAAGTTTCAAGCCTGGGTATATCTGTTTGTATGTGTGATATGTTTGTGGCATTCACTTATTTATATAGGTAGGTACTTAAGTGTAATTTGATGGTAGTAGGTGGTATGGTAGTGTGTTATTGCTTTTATAAAGCAAGAAGCCGTTTTAACAAGTTCGTGATTTCTTGTTAAGGGTTTTTAAATGTTATATTTATACCTTTTTAACGTATACATTATCAATTTTGATGCGACTTTCATATTAAGATACAAAAAAAGCCGGTCAAGTGCGAGTCAAACTCGCGCACAGTGGTTTCCATACCTTCTTTGGATAAGAGTCGGTATTTTTTTCATATTTAATTACTAGCTGACCCACGCAGCTCCGCCTGCGCTATTTTTACGTTAACTAAATTTTGAATAACAGACATTCGCATCGAATACATAACCTCATTTTTTATAGTCGGTTAAAAACTGGGACCCACTTTTTACTTGCTCTCCGAAGCACGGACCCGTTTAGTTCAAATGGCGTTAAGCGGTCACCCATCTATTTAATGACCTTACCTAACGTTGCTTAACCAGATCGATTACAAAACCTTGATAACAACTATCTATGAGTGTTCTCTTACTAATATTTATTATATTATAAAGAAAAATTTATAAAATCGGACCAAGCGTATAACCAAGTACCCGTTTTGACTTTAATCCCCTCTCCCAAAAGAACCGTGCTAGATTACGGGATAAAAAGTATCCTATGTCCTACCTCGTAGTAAGATCTCAAATCATGCCAAGTTTCATTTGAATCCATTCAGTAGTTTCGGCGTGATGCTCAGCCGTGATACAGACAGACAGACAGACAGACAGACAAAAATTAAAAAAATTACATTTTCGGCCTCAGTATCGGTTATAGAATGCCCTCCAAATATAATTTTCAAAATATCTTCAATGTACAGAATTGGACCTGTTACAGTTTTATTATAAGTATAGATATAGATAGGCCAAAAACATTAATAAAGTGAAGTAAAAATCTGGTATGAAATACGCAAATGGAGGATATAGGTAAAATAGTAGTTTCATTTTTGAGTTTCAACTTCCCGTTTCGGCTTCTATACAGGATGTCCCAGAAATGGGGTATCAAGCCGGTGTGTTGTGTAACACACAAGCAATCAATTTGTGAAAGAAAATAATGAAAATAGTCAACAGTTTCAGTGCAGTGAGCTCGAAAATTTGTTCGTGATTTAACCAAAAATGAATGAATTTCTTATTAAACAGGGCAAGCACGCAATCAGTAGCTCAGGAACAGTTTTAAGACGATATAAATATTTTATTACGTAATATAAAATACTTAACAATTTTTGCCGCATTAGACATTTTTTTCGGAGTCTTTAGTATCAATACTATACATACCCTTCGGCTTGATATACCCTTTCCGGGACACCCAGAATAAAGAAAATAAAAGCAAAAATACATTTTTCATTTGCGAAAAGCTATGTTTTTGTATAAAAAAGCTCTAACTTTCAAATCAATACATGGGTATGACAAGTTCCTTTTTGCACCTTTTAGGTACGGAACCCTGAAAATATACTAACGAGTACATGCTAGAGTGCGTGTTAAATTATAGATGGTCAAGTTCGCTTTATCCCATCTGCATTTCGACTACCACGTTTGAGACATACTCTACTTAACGTAAAACATTTCTCCCGAAAAATTTATATGTACAATTATATAGAGTACCTATTGTAGTGGTTTAGAATACTAACCTAAAAAAAACTAAGTTTGTTTATTGAGGTTTCAAAAGATCCAGGCATTTTCTCCTCGCTGATAGAGTCGTGCATTTGGAATGTCATGGGATCGACTCATGCGTGGAGTCAAAGCTTTATGTGTTTCAGTACTGTTTCCTTTTCATCGGACTGAGTGTAAAGGAAAGTAGTGCACGTGTGTCTACGAAAGTAGAATTATGTGCACTATAATATTTTCTGTGGACTTTAAATAGTACACAGACCTATGTATATGTCGCAGGGATATGATAAATACAGAGATTTGGTCATGTCCCAAAGGGGTCATCAAATCACGCAGGAAGTTACAATAACAATTTAACATTTTCTCATATGTATATATACATACATCTATATCTATACTATACTAATATTATAAAGAGGTAGACCTTTTTCGCGTGACTGACTCATCAACGCAGCGCCGAAACTACCGAAGCTAGGACTACAAAATTTGAATAGGAGGTTCATTTTATGGCCTATTCGAACTCTAAGGGTGTAAAATAAGGGTTCAAAGTGTGTATGGGGTGTGCGTAAAAACATTATCTTTTGACTTGAAATTGTGTCGTGTGTACTACCCGTCGCCAGGTTGTATATTATTTTTGAATTGTTTTTCCTAAGAGGCAAAATAGAGAAGTAAAGTTTGCAATTTGTCCAATTTACTTGAAATAGCTAATACTTTTGCTTACTCTTACTCTTCAACAAAATTATTGAAACACCTATTTACAATGCGTTATCCAAAATTCAATTTCTAAGGGTGTTAAAAGAAATGCAAAAAATTTGTAACAATGGTAAAATTGGGGTTCATTTGATTTGTTTTAAAGAGTTCTTTTCACATTAACCATTATTCAGGACCTGATGATGGAACAGGAAGGTGGGTGACGGAACCCTGCATTGGCTACTAGTAAACACATTGAGTTTGGGCTCATTTCATTCGTATTAAAAAGTTCTTTTCAGTTTGACCATTAATGAGGACCTGATGATGGAACAGGAAGGTGGGTGACGGAACCCTGGAACGGCTACTAGTAAACCCATCGAGCTTGGACTCATTTGATTTGTATAAAGGAGTTATATTCACTTTGCCTAACGTGGACCTGTCGATAGACCCGGACGGTTGGAAACGGAACCCTTGAATACTACTTGTGAAGCTCTTGACTTTTAGCGTACTTTCGACTGTTTAAAGGGTAAATACGTAGTGCTTTCTAAAACTCAATCAGATACCTACGCGTAATACCTAGTTTAGTAAAAATATGTTTTGCCACAACCTGCCTACGATTCAAGCTACGAACAAATCAATACTTGGGCTAAAATTTTATATGATGCAATAAATTTTATCCATAGTTTAGGCGAATATTTCTAAGACTAAAAAGTATAAAATACATTACTAGTTTAAAAAACTAAAAATACACGCTTTTATAAGGACTAGTGCACTAAAAAGCAATAAATAAATTATCGAAACCGTTCTTTCTTTCTTTCTACCCCGTGCTTGTAATTTTGTATTATACTTATGTGTAAAAGCATGGGGCGCCTTTTCTGAATAACATCTTAACATTTCTGTCAAATTTCAAGAACGCTTAGTATTTGTATTCACATGACAATCATTTGTAATCATTTACAGAGAAAAGGCGCCCCACGCCTTTACACATAAATATTAATCCATAAATTACAAGCACGGGGTAGAAAGAAAGAAAGAACGGTTTCGATAATTTATTTATTGCTTTTTAGTGCAGTAAGTAGTCCTTATAAAAGCGTGTATTTTTATTTTTTAAACTAGTAATTTATTATACAGATACTAGAATAGTTCGTTATTTTGTGTCTTGTTTGATTTTAATAACACTAGAGCCAGTTTAATGTATATGAAGGTTTCGTATTGCATTCTGTTCCAATCATGCACAAGAAAAGATACATTAAAACCATCAACCATGTACATTATATCTCAATGATTAAAACGACAAATACCTACATGTTTAAATTGAATCGCCACCGCACCGCTTACTCCACCACTACAGCAGTTAATCGGGACGCGGTGTTGTGACTTTTAGCGATCGTAAAACTATTTCGTGCGTTTTACAGATTCCAACCTTGATCTTGAATGAGCGAATAGAAATTCGTGACTAGTAGATGGTAGATGGCTACGTAGGCTGAACCTAATTCCTTTCTATTTTTATAACTGCAGATAAATAAGCTATTGCATCTCTTTATGTAGAGAAAAATAGTTATGAGTATAATAATTTATTCAGTTCATTCACCCGTTCACAAAATAATTGGCAAATCAATAAGTAAGTAGTGCCTCTTAGAATTTCGTGTAATATTATTTTACCTACTTATGTATGGTAGTATTTCTATCGCACAGTGAAAATAATTCAATATTATAAAAGAATAATATATGACTAACCGATTGTGTCACTCAACATTTAGTTGCTGCTAGTGGTGCTAGATCCCTACATGTGCAAGGAACCGTCCAGGTGGTATCACCGACATTGCAGCATCAGATTTTTACACACGCTACCCTTTGTTGTGTTCTGGTTTTGAAGGTATTTAACTGGAGCAATTAATTACAAGGCCCAAAAGACTTAAATAATGGTGAGTGGCAATGCAATGCAAATTTTTATAAGCAAGCGTCACTTCTCATTAGGCAAGTCTTGCGTTGTTCGTCTCTCGGATTGAATCTATTTTAATAGGTACCTAGTATTTTATCGCCGTCTTCTTTATTTATATACATCTATTGAAAAATTAATTCCGTTTACAGTATGTAGGTATTTTTAAGTGAGTAGGTGTAGGTTACCTACGCTCGTATATATTTTACAAACGTGGTGTGATGTAGGTAGAGACAGGAATTAAGAGGCAATGATGTTTCAATTTAGCCATTACGACATGCAGCGGACATGCACCACTGACCTTACATTACGATTGTTCCACATCTTGCCTTTGCCAAGGTCAAACAATAATTACGCACGCCCCGTTTTATTTCATTATCTAAATATAGCTACTTATTTATTACATTGAATATATGTATATAGGTATTTTAATAATATTATTGCTCGTACATTCTGTATATGACATATTATAACGATGTTTGCCTGTGAACCTCTACCTAGTTTAGTATAACACGCTTTTTATTGTAAGCTACATCTGGACCCCCATTGTACAATATATGTACTATTCAGGATCAGCAATTTTAAGGGCTAGATTTTCGGATAGGAGATTTCTTAATTAATGCTTAAAATATGTTAATGGAAAATAGTTTCCAAAAGGGTTTTTATTATATTATCGACTAGCGGCCCGCCCCGGCTTCGCACGGGTGGTAAAAAATGTATTTATACTTAATTGGATAAAGATTAATGCTGTATTGCTTAAAATCGAATAAAAAGTAAAGGATATAAAATGGTTATTGTGGGTTATCCCTATGAGATCAACATACCACCGTGGACTTTTTTGTAGGCCTTGTTAAGGTGTACAATACTGTAGTATACTATTTTGATCTATCTCGTAAGGTTCAGCCAGCTTTTGCAATATAGCCGCAAAAAATGTGTTTATTTACGACATCACATTAGAAACCTCTAAAATTATCAGTGTTTCTCTACTATAATATGCATCTATTATACATATAAACCTTCCTCTTGCATCACTCTATCTATTAAAAAAAACGGAAGAGAACCGTTACCGAACCGAAAACGAACCTGGAAGAGATTGCTTTTTACCCGACTACGGAATGGTTATGATTTTAACAAGTATGTATGTTCATCTGTTCCCGCATATCTTCTAATCGGCGTTAGAAGCGTCTTGATTGTCCGCTGGTTATAGACTATATAATATCACATTATTAGACTGCGGTTTTATCCGTAGTCCGGTTTTAATTTTTAAAACTTATTACTTTTTTTTATACTATGTAGTGATGACACATATAGGTTTATAGTTATGAACATTGCACATTTAAAAACTAAATATCGTCCCATACTTAATAATAATTAAGTATGTTAGTAATTTTATATATTTTATTTAAATTGTATTGTCAACATAAAAAAATACCGGTCAAGTGCGACCGGTCGATCTCACGCACTGAGGGTTCCATACCATCTTTAGACGTATTAAAGTGATTTTACTATTCGTGTAACACCTCAGATAGCAAAAGACAGCAAAACTAAGTTTGTTTGTCGAGGTTATTTTAGGATTACTAAAATACTGTACTATTTTAAAAAATCTGTAAATTATGAATAGACATAATATTATATTACCCATAATTATTTCAGATTTTTCCCTCCACAAACTTCGGAGATAAGGTAACGGGAATTTTTTACATTTTAGATTATATATCGCAAACTAAAATGTGCAAAGAAACTTTTTTTTTCATTTGACAGGACATGAGGACTCCAGGGATCTTTTGAAGATTTCCCCCGCGTCAAAAAAACAAGCACTCTTAGAGGAGTCCTCATGTCCTGTGATATCCAGAGTATGTCTGGCTTACTGGTTTTGATTGGTGTCGCGAATCAAGAGGTGACGGCCCGGAGGGTAACGGATGTATCAAGAGGCGATATATCTCCTTGTATCTTGTGCTTCCCTGGTACTTCTGCTATAAATATGTAAGCTACTACTCAATAGATACCACATCCCCAGTAGGTATATTCTGGACGAAATTAAAAATCACATTGAAAATTGTATTGGAGGTGGACTTGAGGACTCTTCCTTATGCCCTATGCTTCCCTGGTACTTCTACTATAAACCTGTTAGCTCTAAACCACATTCATATGCCCGCCCACACAAGACAAGGCACAAGATTATGCACTCCCTGTGTTTTATGCTAGCCTAGTACTACTTCCGTTAATAATTTGTCGATTTTATTACTCAATACCACATCTCTCTAGTATATTCTGGTTCTAGTATATAAAAATATTTTTTTTAAATTTCATGTGTAATGTTGTGCAATACAGACAGTCAAACCCAGATACCAAGTAAACGATTCCAAAATGAACGAATATAGTAAAATATTATTGAAATAAAATGAATTTATTTCTGGTGGTACCACGGAGTTGTCCGTGGTACCCCCAGTGGTACCACGGACAATTATTTTTGTCCGTGGTACCACTGGTGGTTCTATTGGGGGTACCACGGACAACAAACGGAAATATTTCCCGTGTCAAGCTACTCTATCGGAAATATTTTCCGTGTCAAGTTGCACTATCGGAAATATTTCCCGTGTCAAGCTGCTCTATCGGAAATACACACATCAAAAGTGTCTAGGGATCAAGCATTTTTAAGCGGATTTCTTGAGATTGAGATGTGGCTTTGTAATAAATTTATGATTTTATAAATTTATATGGATCCTTTTTGGTGCATTTCATAATTTGAATCAGGAACTGTGAATCAAATTCGAGTAAAAGATGAAAATCAGCTGTCACTATTTTCCCTATAAAAACATACAACGCATTGAAGACATTATTAGTGCTACTGTTTCCCTACTACTGATTAAAACCAACGTTATTATGGAGCGGCGACGTCATTTAAGCAGGGAAGAAATGCTCAGAGCCGTGGGAATGATAGAAGCTGGTTCCCGGCAACGTACTGTGGCTTTAGCTCTGAATACAAGTCAGAGTGTTATCAGTCGACTTTGGACACGTTACCGAAGCACTGGTACCGTGGCTGAGCGCCATGGAGGACGGTATCGCTGCACCACACGGAGACAAGACCGATATATTCAAATCTTAACTCGAAGAGCTCCAACAATAACTGCCATGATGTTAGCCGTGAGGCTTCATCACTCTTCAGGGAACTTAATTAGCGACCAAACAGTCAGAAACCGCTTGCATGAAGTGAACCTTCATTCCCGAAGACCGCTACGGGTACCACCTATAGCAATGCACAATCGTAGGATTCGATATCAATGGGCTCTTGAACACAGAAATTGGGCAGAAGAACAATGGCGTTTCGTGTGCTTTTCTGATGAGTCTCGTTTTGGTATGAGACCGGATACAAGACGTATACGACACTGGAGAACCCCTGGACGCCAACAGCGATTAAAATCCTGCCAGGAAGTCCATCCTTATAGTGGTGGAACCATCATGGTATGGGCGGGTATTTGGATCGGCGGAAGAACTGAGTTGATTTGGATCAGAGGCAACCTCAACGCTCAAATTTATGCTGAGACGATTGTATCAGACGTCATCGTTCCTCTACAAGTGCAAATCGGTCCCTTATTTCAGTTAATGCATGATAATGCACGACCGCACACCGCAAGAGTTGTAAGACAGACTCTCGCCGCAGCTAACATCAATGTCCTGCCCTGGCCTGCTCAGTCGCCAGACTTGAACCCGATTGAGCATGCATGGGATATGCTACAGAGAAGAGCTCTGCCGAATATGGAGGGTATCCAGTCGCAAGAAGACCTTTTTTTGTTGTTGCAACGAACATGGGCGGCCATTCCACAGCGTGATTTGGATGAACTCATTTTGAGTATGCCAAACCGATGTTCTTGTGTTGTTAGTGTTCGCGGTAGAAACACGGATTATTAATTGTTTAAGTTACCCAATAAAATTTTAAAGAAAACTGTTATTTCAGTCTTTTTTTCGAACTTTTGTGTTAGTGGTTCAAATGTCAAAAATCCCTTTATTAGGAAAATGGCAAATTTCTTTATTAATGCAAAGGTGACTTGGTTTATCGTTACTGTGACAAACGAAAACACTTTATTTGATGAATCCTTAAAGAAAATTTTAATTAATATCAATCAGGAGAAAAGTTATTGCAAAAATATATGTTGATCCCTAGACACTTTTGATGTGTGTATTTCCCGTGTCAAGCTGCTCTATCGGAAATATTTCCCAGGTTAAGCTGTTCTATCGGAAATATTTGCCAGGTTAAGCAGTTCTATCGGAAATATTTCCCGTGTCAAGCTGCTCTATCGGAAATATTTCCCGTGTCAAGCTGCTCTATCGGAAATATTTCCCAGGTTAAGCTGTTCTATCGGAAATATTTCCCAGGTTAAGCAGTTCTATCGGAAATATTTCCCGTGTCAAGCTGCTCTATAGGAAATATTTCTCGGCCCAAGCTGCTCTATCGAAGTGTATTCATTACAAGTCCTGCGTGTGGACTCCGTAGGACTTGTAATTACTATTTCTATTCCTTATAGGTACCACGCGTATAATAAACACCAAAAGGTACTATCTCGTGAGATAGACAGTTAGTTGGTGTAGCGGTTAGATTGTTATTCAAGCTCTAGGGAGTTTGATTCCTACCCAGAACATTTGCGTCTATAAATATGAAAAACTAAACTATGTACATTATTATGTCTCGTAGGTGTAGTTGCATAATAAGTTCAATATGTATATTATTTCGTTGATGAGGTCTGGTTATTATAACAGGACTTTAATCTTGGGATCCGATGGCGATGTGAGGGATGTTCCGCTACAAATTACAGAAAATATTATTTCTATTTAAATACATATTAAATTACCGTACCATAATTACTTACTTGTAATTTCTTCTCTATATCATAGACTCTACATGCTCACAGAGAGTTCAATGCTTCGATTTCAAGAGACGATGTTGTCGCTGCGAACAAAAAAAAAGGATTTATTGTTTTAAAATGATAATATTAATAATATTATACAAAAGAGACCTATAATTTTGGATTTTCTGTTAAGCTCTCAACGGCCGGTGATTCCGATCTGCACCATGTTTAACACGCGAACGCGTCGACCGCCGACAGAGTATTAAAGTATAGTTATTTAAACAATCATTATTTAAAGAAACCCAGTTAAGTTAATTATTACTTTAAATTAATAATTATTATACGTTATATATAACGTAATGCGGTAACAGCTCAGTGGGCGAGCGCATGCCTTAGAAACAAGGTGCGCAGGTAGAAACCCCGGCTCGCACCTCTGATTTCTTTAATTAATCATGTGCGAATCGTCTTTGTGCGATTGTTCCTAGCTTTCGGTGAAGGAAAACATCGTGAGGAAACCTGCATGTCTGAGAAAGCCTAAATAGCTTTCGAATGACGTGTGAAGTCCGCCAACACGCACTTAGCCAACGTGGTGGACTACGGCCTAAGCCCTTTCATCTTGAGGGGAGGGCCGTGCCCAGCAGTGGGACAAACCAGGGCTGGTATTATTATTATATATAACGTATCGTTAATTTGTTGTGTGTTTAATTACGCAAGCGTTATAAGGTCATAACCTTTGGCATAAAATCAATATTCTACTCATTAAATACTTGGCGATGGTTTCAAATGTTTACGATTGTTGAATAGGTAAAAGTCATTACTTAATTTACAAGGCAGTCTTTATTGGGAAATAAATAATAAAAATACCTACGAGTGGTACCACTGAATTCCTGGAAACTTATTTAAATATTATACTTACTATGTATTTATTAGCAATAAATTTGAAGAATATTATTTAGTTGATTTCGAGAACCATTGGACGTGTCTAGAAACCAACGTATTTTTTATTACAGGACTTTAACCTACCAATTCTACATACTATTCAAAAGTTTTTATATGTATAAATATTCTAATTATTTTTCACACCACCTGCTCGATAATGTGGCATTATGTGTCATATAACCTTAACATAAAGTAACTCATTACATCCCTATAGTCTAGCCCAAAGAGGAATTAACATTACGTATTAGGCCGCGCGCACTTTGGACACGAATTTGTATCGTACGTAAACGTATGATCGTGGTCGTACGAATTAGATGCGCACATTGAATACGTTTACGTACGTACGTACCACATTTATGCAAATAAATTGAATTGATTTTTTTCCGGTTATATCGTACTCGTGAAGTAATCTTTGGAGCGCCATGAATAACCTGTATCTGGTAATTCTCTTATAATTCGCAGACTGCGGCAGCGTCATCGCTGTCGTAGAAAAATATATCTATCGGTGCATGAAATATATTTAAAAAGACGTGAATTCAGTGAATACCATCATATTATGAAAGATATATAATGACCACATACTGTTTCAAGTTCGTAAACTAAGTTAATAATTTTTTCTCCATCCACTTTTAATTTTTAACGTACGAACGTGTTTGAAATCCCAACAAGTTCGGATTGTATTCGGACGTCTGAACTACAGTTCTGGTCATTAGAAGTTATAGATCATGTAAACAAAACCATTTTCACATGTTTTCTCGACAACCTTCCGCAGAATTTAGCTGAAGTTTATTTTAATTTATCTAGCACTATATCACGTCCATCTCGCACTGCATTTAACTATGAATTATATAGGAAAAACTAACAAAATTTACCAAAAATGCACAAACTAGGTAACGGCGTCAACACGAGCTGTGATTGTTTTTTTTTCGTAACTCTATTTGTCTATGGAACGTTAGTGAAGTTATGAAAAACGCGTACGATCGATACCGTTATTATAACAATAATCGTTATACAATGATCAATACCGAGCAGCAACAGGGGAGTGAAAATATTATGAGTTCAGTAGAAATTGAATTGTAATTATAAAAAAAATGGCAACAATAATATTTGTTATGTAGTTTTTAGGGATGTGTGTACGGCGCGAGATTTCTGTTTTATTTTTGTTTTGTATAATTTTATAATATACTTCACTATAAGCGCAGTGCTACCAGTATTAATGAAAAATTAGGACAGTGAAGCTGCGTGGGTCAGCTAGGTAATGTAATAAAAACAATATTTTACTAATTTTCTTTATTTTCTTCATCACTGTAATAATATTCTGACGTGTCATCATTGGAGTTACCCACATTAATAACAATCGGTTTTACCACAGAGTCTGTTGCCCTATCCAATATTCCATCTAGACTCTTCATTTTTTCTTCTTCTTTTAAAACATGGGTCACATTTTGCCCACTGTTTCGCGTCTATCCGCGCCAAACTATCTTACAGCATTACCTTAACATCTTCCATTTTAAATGTTTTATTATTTCTACCCACGTACTTACCCCTTTACTTGTGCCCATATCAGTTCTATTGGGTTTAGCTCGCTCAGTGTGTGGGAAGGCGCAAAACTGTAATATTTTATGATGCCGCTAACTCGTCAATGTACATTTTTTTAAATTTCTGTTTGTCTATTTTAGCGACTAGTTCCGCTTTAATTTCCGTCTCATTAATTTGAATTTCTTTATCGCGCAACCAGTTTTGTATGGTTTCCTTTCGCCAATTCATGTTAGGAACCTTCTCTATTTGACGCGAATGATAGGGCGCGTTGTCCAATACTATGACTGAACCAGAAGGAATTTTCAGCAAATTGTTTTCAAACCACTTCACAAAACTGTGTGCTTGTAATATCCATTCTCCTTCCTACCTTCAACAAATCCGTCTTCGTTTCCAATATGGGTTATAATTAACCGTTTACCTTTCTGCGGATTTTCAGCCCACAAGAGAGTCCTCTTAAAAAAACATCTCTACTGGATGTTATACTATCGTTGACCCATACATTGTTTTTTTTTTACCTACATTCTAAATTTTATCATAATACCGCCCCACGTGTTTTATGACCACCGAGATTCCGAATACACCAAATGTTAATTACCTGTAACCGAGTTTGCCCATTGTTTTCTTAGTGCCGTCTAATCCTTTCAACCACTATACAATAGGTACATAATATGTACATGACCAAAAATATAATTTTTGGACGGTAGGAAAATATTTCAATGTATCTATTATATGAACACATTATTGTTAGATTTTTAGTTAGGGAACCTATGTGTTTTGGATATATATTTTGATACTAGCAGTCCCGCACAGCTCCGCCTGCGCTCTTTTCACGTTTTTAGATGCCCGCATAGGCTTATTATGTAATACGTATTACACATTTTTAATAGTATTAGATACATAGGTACTCGTCTTATACATAACCTCCTTTTTGAAGTCTGTTACAAAACGGGGCCTATCTTTTACTTGCCCTCTGAAGCACGGAGACGCTTAGAATGTAATTAAATGGTCAGTCTATGTAATGACCTTACCTTATGTTGCTTAACCTTATAAAAAATATCCTATGTCTGTCTCCTGGTTCTAAGCTACCTCCCCACCAATTTTCAGCCAAATCGGTTCAGCCGTTCTTTAGTTATCAATAGTGTAACTAACACGACTTTCTTATATACATAGATATGTATTTTAATAATGGGACTTTTTGTCTGAATGGGCGATTATTGTTAATGTTTATTTTATTAAATATTTATTACTCTTTTTCCACTTCCACGTGTTGGTGATGCTTTACACAAATCGTCGTTACGAGTAACGGTTAACTGTAATCGATTATGATTCGTTAAGTGTCTACGATACCACATCACTAGTTAGTTCGTCAATTCATAGACAATTCCAATGTTAGTAAACATTGGAACTTCGAATGAAAAATAGTATACACGTACGTATACGCACGATTAACCCGCACCCAGTCTGCGCGCTCCCATAGTACTTGGAATGTCGGGATCGTTCGTACGTGTTCGTATGTGTTCGCACGAGTAAAATTCGTACGAAAACGTGTCCAAAGTGCGCGCGGCCTGTCTAGCCGGGTAATAATGTTGTACTAAACTCCCTTGGGTGGGTAATATTGTGATTTGAATTTCGTACGTCATATTTTTTTATCATAGAGATGCCATAGAGACTCTTTATTGGCCACTCTCTCTTGCAAGAAAAAAAATACATTTGATAATCGAACCAAACGCGAGGAGCCAAATTAGAGCCTATTTTAACTGTGGCCTAACCTTGTTCTAGGTTCTAGAAAAGAAAAATTGATATAAAGAAGGCACTAACGTTGCAAATCACTGTGTTGATATTATTTTAATTCTAGCAGTTTTGTATTTTATTGTCAAGCCTCGCAGTAAGTAGGTGTGGGCGCGAACGTTGCATATACGGTATGTTGATATTATTTTATTTCTAGCAGTATTTAATAATAAATACACTTCATTGAACACCAAAAGTTACATGTAAATTGAACCATACGTTGATGATGTACAAAGGTGGCCTTATCGTTAAAAAGCAATCTCTTCCAGATAACCTAAGCAATCTCTTTTATAGTATGTGTATTTCATTACCTCGCAGTAGGTGTCAAAAGTAGTGTATTCTCATCGGGGAAAAAGGTGTCTATGTCTTGGGCGAGCTTGAATCGCGAGCATAACGAAGGATTCTATTCTAGTAACTCCCGAGCGTAGCGAGGAAGTATAGAGTTAACTCCCAAACGAGCGAGGGAGTTATACTAGAATCCTGAGTACAGCGAGTACTAATGTAATTTCACGCCCATGACCATAAGACACTGCTTTATCCCCTTGGTGCATAAACTACTAATAATAGGTACCTATTACTATTTACATCAATATGTGCACATTTTGTGGTGTTTCGGGTTTCGTAGTACCTACTACGAAACCCGAAAAACCACCTAGTAGTAGGCAGGTAGTTAGGTACCTACCTAAACTGTAATAATAAAGGTAAACTGTAAAAATAATAAACTGCACTAAGTATATGGTTACATAATATAGATATGGCACAACTTTGTCTGTCTGTCACATCGCTATTATTTCAGCAACTACTTCACTTTCGATTTGAAAGATAGGCATCCTTTCACCACGTTGCAAATGAAAAACAAAATCTTATTTTCTTTCAATAGAGAACGAAATGGGGCGTCGAAATTTCAAAGTGAGACTACTATATCAAGCAAGTAGGTTATCATATGAAAGGAGTTTATTTGCACAATTCCAAATACCTATTCATTTTATTTCATGTAGTAACTAAAAATTTAAATGTAATCGCCACTACAACGTTTTGTGTTCTGCTCAAAGTAACGTAAGTAGTTGTAGACAGAGGTTAACTGTTTACCAAAAGTCAAGGCTGTTTGCTGTTAAGGAAGCTCAAATAAATAGATTAGTAGCTTAAAAAATATGCGAATATTTAATTGAAATTTAGTTTACAGTTTGAAATTTCATTTTATACTTAGTCTTTTACTGTCTCAAAAATCATTCAAAAGTACCGCTACGTAAGCTCGTTTCGAAACAGGCGTAGCAGGCTAACAGAACAGAGTTCCTAAGTGCCACTGCGACCGAGGCACTGTCACGTCTACTTTCTGTAATTGAGTGTTTGCACGTACCTAGTTCAGAAGCCGAATAAGATAGCAACAAAACCTTTATTGAAAATGGATTCAGTTATTATCGGCATCGTATTCTGAAGCATGGAAGCAAAGCCAGAAATTGAATGGATGAGGAAAGAAAAGAGCATATTAATGTGATTTAGAGCTAACATGTTTATAGTAGACGTACCGGGGAAGCATAGGACATAAGGAAACGTCATCAAGTCCACCTCCAATCCAATGTCCAATGTGATTTTTAACTACGCCCAGGATATACCTACCTACTGAGGATGTGGTACCTATTGAGTCGTCTAAGTACGTCTACTATAAACATGTTAGCACTAAACCACATTCATATGCTCACACAAGACAAGGCACAAGATTATGCACCTCCTGTGTGTTCATTTTAAAATAACAATAAAGTAACCAAGGGTATTGTACAATTTTATATTATTACAAGCCGAACTGTTGCTACTAAAGAGTATCAGTAGTCCGGTGCTACATTTCAACCGAACTACTGCTACTGAAAAGTTGCACTAGTCCGGTCAACCGGACTAACAACCGGACTACTGCTACTAGAGGTCTGGGTCGATCAACTGGGCGCTTAGTGTGCCTGTGGCCGTCTTATCAAGTCTTTGATCTTTTACAGCAAGGAACCTCAAGGTCGGACTTGTCAAGGGAAAGGCTCCTTGAAGGAACCTTTCTTTCTTCTTAAGGTATGTGTGGTTTCTCAAGCAAAGTACGTTTATTCATATGTAATATACTGGTTATCAAAATGCTTATGTAGTTTAGATGTTTAGTAAGTTAGTAAGTTTAAAAATAATATCATGTGAACGAACTATAACGCTACAAATAAAATACAGCTAGAAACACATATTTGTGTAAACAGAAACAGAGAAATATGGTGCGGTACCTCACATCGTCGCGGAGCGACTCTTTTGCACTGGTTTTGATGACATCAAAATCAGATTACGTGGGAATGACGATATAATAGCATTCCCCGGTGATACAAAGGTCAGTCGCCTCCGTTGAACTCGACCGCGTGCTGCTTCAACTGCGGCACACATAATTGCAATCTTACTAGCTAATTTAGAAATGTTAGCTGTTCCGCACAAAATTTCAAAAAGTGCCCTCCTAGTACTTATAAATATCACAAAATAAACCAGAAATTCTACTGGATGCTCCGTAATGTGTGCGTACATTTGGGTTTTCTAAATTCTTCTATCCTAACTGTAGTACAACTTGCATTATAATTTGTATTAAATAGCAATAATTTAATTAATAATGTTTAATTTATCTTTATTTATTTATATTTATGTGTCTACTGTTATAATGTACCTATCGAGTTTACTTATTAGTTACTTTGCTCATAATTTGCTTATTGCTACTAATAAACAATTTTTATTTTTATAGAATCCTCTATTGATTTTTTGATGATATAAATGCAAGTGGCTTATTCCACTTTTCCCCCTTAAAAATCCCCCCTAGGGGGGAAAAGTGGAATCTAAAAATAAAAGTTCAGGAATCCCCCCTGCTCATCCAGTTTTCCCCCTTAAGGGGGAAAAATGGATTCGAGTGTTTGTTGGGTTCCAGTTTTCCCCCTTAATGTCCGAAAACCGCCGTTGAGGTATAATACGGTATATCTATATTGATTTATTTAATACAAGTGCATATGTTCTAAGGAATATATTATCAAAGAGTTTTTTTCTTAGATGAATTGTAATCTCACACTTTAATGTATCACTCTGCTGTACTCAATTGATAAGGTTCTTTTTCTATAGGCGGAGACTTATAAATGGCCTTCCTATCATTATCATAATATACTCTTATATCTGTATTAGCTGTAAGTCTTCCTAAAAGTAATAAAATAAATAAAACACGTGCGCCCACGCCGCAAAGGATCTTAAACAAAACAATTTTTTCCTAGTTGGTCAGTTACATTTGCAAAATATTAATTAATATTAATTTTATAAAATATTTTTAATATGTTATTGTTTGCAACTCATCATAACTAATGTAGGCAGGGGTAATGGTAGCCCTCCCTCCCAGTCATTTTAATTTATCTTTATGTATCTAGTTAGCGCTTAGTTCTGTTACTGAGTGCATCATAGCTAGTTTTAGTGTTAAAATAAGTGTGACCCTCCTGAGGAACGATTAAAAAACCAAGGAACTTGTGAAAATAAATATAATAGAAAAACAAGACAAACAACTGAATAAATTCTTTACACTGAAAAAAATATGGCTGAACGCCCAACCACGCATGCGTCCAACCAGCACTCACGTGATCCTTAAGTCAAGGACCGAAAACTAAACCCATGAAGATATAGGGTCAAAGTGGAGACAAAACTCCCAAATACATGACTGAGGTCAACGCTATCCCTTTCATTGAGGTCGAATCTCCCTTTCTAAGAGGGTAACCTTGATGCTTCATGAAAAATCAGGACATCTTTTTAACTTCGTCGTTTAATACGACTTACTTGGCTTGTATATGCTTTAAGTTTAAACCGATATGTCTAGTTGCTTCCGTTTACCTCTCAAAATACGACGGGACGAAAAACCGATACGACCGTTGAGAGACCAGGCGCAGGACCAACATTTTACATACCTATCTGACGCATGGAGCATCTTACTTTACAGACGATCAAGTAATACATAAATAATAAGTTAATGGTTGTGAAAATAAAAGCATATGAAGTTATGATAAAAAGAAATTGTATTACAAGATCATTTATTCAGTACGTTTAACGATTTCCGATTAATCACAAGATATTGGATAGCAATTTCCATTATATGCAAACAACTAAAACACCTTGTAACCCACACATTAGACGATAGAAAAAGCATTTGCAGTAAATTTAGGTTTCCATTGGACCAACTGCAGATCATTGCAGCTTCATAAAATTTATTTTCGAATGGGACAATGGATAGTCATAATATTCCTTCGCTCAATATCTTTAGGAAATCTACAAGAAAATAAAAAATGTATTAATATTGACCACGGGTAAATAAACAGTATGTATATTGACAGGTGACAGGTATAGTGACAGGTTAAGAAATAGTGACATAAGGAAACGTTGGGGTATTAAAGAAGATATTGTGACAAAACTTGAGGTATGCTGAGATGGTTTGGCCATGTCGAGAGAATGAATGAGGAACGATTGACGAAAATAGTGTATAAGGCGAGTGTGAATGAAAGTGTTGGAAGGGGTAGACTTAGGCGGACGTTTCAAGACCAAATCAGGGGAGTCTCGAAAAAAGGCCAGGTCAAGAGTACCCTAAACCGAAGAGCATGTATGAAGGGAATAATGAAAGTGGATGAAGCGAAACAAGTATGTAAGGATCGTAGCAAGTGGAAAGAAGTGGTCTCTGCCTACCCCTACGGGAAAGAGGCGTGATTATATGTATATTTATAGAATGATATAGGTACTCTCGCCGATACGACCACAGCGGCCAATCTTTCGCAAGATCAGCCATCAGCCAGTGCACAAATGCTTGCGTAGCCACAAGTGCACTCTTTCTTCCTTTTACCTCTCACAATTTAGTGATACGAAAGATCAACACGACCGGGGAGAGGTCAGGCGCAGGACCGACTTTTTATATGACTATCCGACGCATGGATCATCTTACTTTACAGACAATCAGATGACCAGCCTCCATTGTCCTAGCCAGTAAGGAACAAATATACAAAGTTGTTGCTCCCCGCAGGATTCGAACCTGCGACCCCCGGTACGCAAGCAAGCGGTTTCCCACTGCACCACGGAGGCTACACACTTGAACATACAATATTTTTTCCATATCAATCCTTTGAACTAAATACCTACATCGTATATTTTTTATCATAAAGTAGCGGTAAAAAAAATCCCCAAAACGGAAAGTCTTCAAAAAATTTTTACCATGGTTACTCTATGAAAACAATGTAAAATATTTTAAATTAGATAATTCAACTACAAATTAATAGAAAGTTAAACCCAATACTAACAAACGAACTGAAAACGTGTTATGTGCCTATCAAAAGAAGAACTGATCGAAAATATGGTGCATAATCCAAAGGGATCATCGGTAGGTACATTATTGAACAAATCGGACTTACGAGTGATATTCGGTATCATCTAAGGGGTACAACGTATTTTTGCAACTAAGTACACACATTTTATCACCATTCTTATTAGTTTAATTCACTTTATCGTGAAATTATGGTATTTAAATGTTGGATCGATTTAAATGACAGACAGTTTCATGCTGACAATAAGCGCTAGTGTTGCCACAAAATACGAACCCGTAAAATCGGTATTTAAAATTGCATTTGAGTACAATTGGCGAAAACACAATAGAGCATTATTCTAATCGTACTCGCAGAACAATACCAAAAAAAAAAAATTATTAGACATGATTGTCATCGTATTTTATGTTTTCGGGTGGAAAACACTCTTTTGATGTTGAAGTAGAGCATTTCTATATTAGGGTATCTATTTCTGGGGTAATTTAAATTATTACATGGACCACACATTGGACCACTTAGAAAGAGAGATCCGGCCTCAATGAAAGGGATAGCGTATGCCTCAATCAACTATTTGGAGTTTGGACTCCACTTTGACCCTATATCTTCATGACTAAACCTATGAAACTAAAAAGGTAACAAATACAAGGTAGTATATTATACACTATACAATGAGCGCGTCGCTTACAATAAGGCTTACTGGAAGACCAAATTATGAATGGTTGGTATGTAGCCAGCCAGAGCCCAGATGCCGACAGTAGCAAAAAATTTCGCCAATACATGCTAAAAGACGAGAAATTTATAAATATCTGGTGCGTCTTTGGCTAACGTCACAGGACTACAAACCGTACAAACTTTTAGAAGCGTGGCATAAAAAAATAATGGAATTGTATAAAAAAAAAGCCCAATCTCACACAGCTTTTGAATTGTTTGTGTGAAGATGCATCAGTAAATGAAGTTCATGCCAATAAACTTTTGAAAAATGTTCACGTGAAGATTAGAACAAAAGCGAGTATTAACTGCGATGAGTTTATTCACAAGACACAAATTGAATTTATTAGAGGGGGGAGGAGGACATAACAATTGGACATTTCTTAGAAGAAAAAAATAATTTTAGGTGATTTATTTCAAAATATTTAGTATACGGACAGTCTGATAGCGAGTCATTCGTTGTGTATAAGTGATTGTTTATATTTAAGTTCGACTTTCAGACATGTGCTGAAAAATTTGTTCATTATGTGTGATTAATAAAGGAAAATTTCAGTGGGCTGGATAATTTCATTTTCTGGAAAGGTTCTTTGTAACTGTTTTGGTTATTATTTTTACTAAAGTCATCCGGTTTCGCTTATTTTAACTCTCCACATTTTGTAATTATAGAAATTCTGTCAAAGATACAGAGATTTTTGCATTAGATGTAGGCCGGAGGGGCTGCGGCGACCGCTAGTGATGCTAGGTTTCAGCTTTATATTTGCGCCCTTTTGCGGTGGAGACCATGGGGCCTTGGCCTTGGCACGGTTTGGTGAAAGAAATTTCATCCAAACTTATCGAAGTCTCAGGAGACCGTCGGGCTGGTAGCTTTTTCTGCCAACGTATAAGCTTGGGTATACAAAGAGGTAATGCCGCCAGTATTTTAGGTACTCTTCCCTCCCAGTGCGGCGTCAACTTGGAGGAAGTTTTTTTACCTAGTTTAAGTATACATATTTGTAAATAAACTGCAAATATTTAGTGTCAAAAATAAACATGAAAACACATTTTTTATTGTCTTTTATTATCTGTTACCGTAGGGGGGAAAATTGGAATATATATACAAAACTATAAGGGGGATTACTGGACTTTTTTTTACATTAGATTCCACTTTTCCCCCCTAGGGGGGATTTTTAAGGGGGAAAAGTGGAATAAGCCATGCAGTAACCAATTTCGTAAATATAGGGAATGTGTAAAAGGTTACTTACTAACAAGACCAAGAGCTAGAAGTAAATCTTTATCATAAAACTCGATTAGACGAAATACAGCCATTTAATATACATATGTCCCTACAATTGGTACCTAATAGAAGCGACCTTTGTGCTAAAACAGAATGTAGGCAAAAAAAGACAGTTCTTATAAAAAGTTCAAAAAATTACATGAATGTAATTGAATTTCCGCGTGAAATGGATGTTTTTGTTCACTTAACAGAACATCAAGCAAATGCACCAATTCATGAAACATATGACGTCAAAACTATCACTGTCTAGTCTGATCTATTCAATTAAATAACACAATTGAAACGAACAGTAAAGTTGATTTTTTGGTACTGTAATATTTTTAACACGATATATGCGATACATGACATAGCGTCATTCCTTTTAGGTAGACCCCCTTTCATTGGGGTAAGCCTATTTCCAATTTACGGATACTACTGAGAATTTCATAACAAGAAAACCCAAGCCACGCTATGTCGTCGTAAGCTGGTACGACCACAAAGAGTCATATATGTTTTAGTATTATCTTGAGCATAACATGAGTTACTACCAACTTGTTCAGATATCTATCAAGAAGGTATATCTCATATGCCAGGGTTAGTCTACACACCTCATGCAGTGGTTGGCATTGATGTCACAACATTGCTGTTATTCTATTTGAAAGAAACTGCCCGGAGTCCGGTCATTCGGTACCACGAAACATTTTTTCGGCCATTATCGTCCGGTCAACCGGTCACAGACCAAACAACAGTTACGGAAAAATATTACTACCGGGTTCAAGTGAAATAATAACTAAAGTCTGAAACAAACGACGACTGGACGTGGAATGCCACTGGCCATGGGCAGGCCTGTAGCTTGCCATCAGGTGAGAATCTTTTGCCACCATACTTGATAAGGCAAATCAATTTAAAATATTGGTTTCCTTAAAATAAAAGCAATCGCAGTAGGTGAAATCGGTTACATCCTAAAAAAACTCTATACTCATTTTATTGAGGTACGGTCGAAAAACTGTGCACCGTCGGCTTGTTTATTATTTTGCTCCGTTTCAAATCGATTTAAAAGTGATTCGCGTGTGGTCTAAATTCGTCTACAACAGTATTCTCTGCTATGTCGGAATGATAGCGCCTCATGATCGCGTGCACTTTGTAGAGAATTGTAGACTCGTAACGTTCACATTTACTGGTGACGTTGCATCGGCCGTGTTGCAAATATTACGTAATGCACTGTATCGTGTTCTTAATATTACATGTTGTACGATATAATGTAGTGCTGTTACATTACAATACGTCATTGAGGTAATATGTACTGACTCATTAGAAAAGCTATCACAATAGATTATTTCAAACAAATAATTCAGTAAGGTGGTACAGTCAGCGACACATCAACGAATACAGTTACACTACAAAAATGGCAGTTACTGCGCCGGAATAAGAGCTGTCCCAAAGTCATAGTCTATACGTTGACGTGTTGCCGTGTCCACATCCCTTGTGCAAGGGACCATCCAGGTCGGTACCGCCGCAGTGTCAGATAATCTTCCGCCAAGCAGCAATATAAATATTGCTGTGAAGAGCACTATAGCTAGTGAAATTACCGGCAGCGCAGTGTGGCTGTCTATAGGCAGACCTGCCGTTTCCTGTCAATCTTTCGTTCTGCTTATGCATTCGCAAACGTTATGCATGCTTTTGTTACGTAATTATACGCGGTTACGCCAATATTGATTTGTCTGCCTTATCAATTTCTTATGGTATATTTAATATTGCAAACCTACTTTGATTATGAGTAGCGATTGAATAATGTACTTGCCTCAATAAAACTGCGATTAATATGTAAGAAATAAAGTCTGGGTATGATATGCCATTTAATTACAACATGATTTATTGCTATTATACTATGTAAGTCTTAAGTAAGTTTTACTCGCGTGTAATAGTTTTGCCCAAGTGCAAAAGTGGAAGGTAATTATTTAGCACTTACCTATGTTCTTATTTAATAATTTTTTACCTAGTAGCATCCAGACATCAATTTAATGAATTTGCCAAATTGGCGACAGTATTTTAATGAATTTGACAAATTGGCGGAACTACCGTAACTGCTCAAGTACGTATAGAACAGGTAACGTCACAAAAAAAAACAATGGCAAGCGTCACTCCACTGGATTTCTTGCCGGATCTTCACAGGGCGGGCGCGTGGAGACCCAATCCTCTCTTAAGCGACAGTCCAAACCGAGGCCGTGCGTTCCTGAAGTGTCCTGCTTATTGCTTGCCGGAGTGTTATAAGGGCTTCCCTTTTAGTCGTTAGAGATGTCAAGGTCATCTACTGCCATCAGAGACCTTCATTCGCAAAAAATAGACATCGGCCTTAAGGGCTCCCACACATAACTGCGATGCGATGCGATGCGGCGTGAAACAAATGAATTTTCGATACAAGTTGCAGGAACTTGCCCTTAGATGTCATCACAAAAATCTAAATAAGTACTTATTTCTGCGTGCTATTTCATCAGTAAAAAAACAAGTGTTCAAAATCCTCCGACCTTAATTTAGTACGATCCATTGAAGCAAAATAGCCTGAATAAGGTGAGGGGTCTTTCACAAAAGAAAAGCTCTGACTCTGCATGGAGTAGGTACTGTTCTCACCTGTGGGATGGCGCTGCCAGAAATCAACTTGACTCTTCAGATTCGTTAGACAGAAGTGCTCGCAGGATTTTTGACGATTGATTAAAAATAGATTTAAAAATGGAAAACTGCAAAACTTAGAACATCGACGTCATTTTGCTTGTTTATCAGTTTTCTAGAGATTCATCCACGACGCTGAGAAACTCTATGTGATTGTGTTTGATAATATTCGTAAAGAGCTTAATATTAAATAATTTTAGTGCTGCACTCTAATCATTATAGTCATTATTTTTACAATAAACCGACCTATAATAACCGACTACTACTACCGAATAAATATCGACCGAATTATCGATTTCGGTAGGTACTCGTATATGTAGTTGTCAAAATTGTGAACCTTTTCAAACAATGTTATTCGAAATTATTATCATGAGATAGTTGGTATTATTATCAATATACAGATTTTTGTGCGAACAGAGAACCTTCTCCATTCTTCAAGCCTGTAAAAACATTTCGAATTGGGCAATGAAAAGTATTATTGAAATTTGTTGTCAGCCGATCCATTTCATTATATTTCCGGTAGTTCCAAATGTTTGTTATCGTCCGACTTCCATGGTTACTTGAGTCGACGCTCTGTTGTATAACATTAAGAACGATATTTTGAAAGAATTCAACACGGTTTTACGAAACCAATGATATGTTTATGTGTCTACGCACAGTTGTGTGCATACTCCGTTAGTTTCACTTAAAATTGGGCCTTGCATATTTTTACGTGTCTTACGTGTAAAATTTTGGAAGCTATAAAAAAAATTGTTAAATGAGTGCATAGGCATTCATTTAATCATTTTTCTTTTGTTATGGGGACGGACGGCTTTTTCTAATGGCTGCTTATTACTTGCGAAATTTTCCCCCGACTACACATAGTTATTATACCTCAAATACCTGTTTGACAAACCCCCATTAAAATTATCAGTTCAATGGAGTATGGAGAGCTAGAAGCTACCTCTAAGCTTTAAAGTATTAAGTAAGTACTTCATCCCTACTGCCTCAATGCCCGTAATTATTAAAAATCCTGAGATTAGTCTCAAGATTTAGATCTTTTTTTTTAGGTTAGCCTAAAACACCGATTTTTTCACGTGTGTTTGGCTAGCCAATTGTATTTTTTATCATGGTTTTGATTGGGCCTGGCTGAGCAAAAGATCTATCTAAGACGTCTTCGATGGTTTCTCAACTGACATCATTTAACCTTTCGCTATTTCTGCAAACCTCTACCAGCTTGACGACCACCCGCTCTACGCCTCGGCTGCATATCAACGATTGGCTGATGCCTGGTATGTTTGGGTACGCCGACGGTCTCACAGTTCCAGGTACTCGGGCCCGAAAGGATCTCATTCAGTCTCAACGAGACGCCATGGTAGAGCGTGCCGGTTTCACTGTTTCACACTTCAGATATCCTGAATGTTGCAATGCCAATAAAAATGAGTAAGTATATTTGTGAACAAGCTCAAGTGATTGTGACATCAACATGTTGAACCACAATCAGCTTCGCTGACTTGAACTTATTTTGTTTGTAAGTAAAAACCTACTTAATTACTATTACTTACTTAAAAAGTTATAATCAGCCAAAAAGCTATTTGTTTTATAGTCATAACGTAACAACGAATACCTTAGACCAAGGCTAAAGCTGATTATCCAGGGTGCGCCAGGCCAATCTATTTGCTTATATCGCCATTTAACAAGGCTCTTCCCGAGCAGGTACAGCAATACCTTACTTTTCTTTTAGACACAGGTTTTATGTTACATAAACATTAGCTTTAGGTACTACTTGTATATAACAAGTTACCAGTGCCGTATAACTTTTATTCTTGTACGTCACTACGAAATAACGGCACTTGCTCAATCGTATGTTCTTTATTCGGAATGCTTTGTCACAGAGCATCAAAAGCAAATAAAAGCAAATCTAAAGAAATGTGTTGTATTTACTACATAGCTTCTTTATACGGGCTAGTTACTTTAATTGTAGATTTTTATACAAGGCCCTAAAATTACCTATTATAATATATAAGAGGTAGGTAGTTTACTACCGAGCTCTAGCGAGAGAGTAAATAAAAACCGAGTTATATGTAATGTTTTATTTAGCGCTGTGTGTTACACTTTACTGATACGAAGACGAAAGAAAATAATACAGTACAATATGTATAACAGCGTTAATTTTATTTAAAATTAAATGTGTACAATTATGGATATTGGACTAATACTGGATATTGAACGAGATTTTTTTCCCGGTAATTTAATTTCAGTCCTCTGTGACGATGAGTGTTGGTTGTCCGTGGGGTAAACGTGGGCGATACCTACACGTAGAGATGTTTTCGCTTTTGTGTACTCGTTAGCAACACACAAAAATAAAACTTTCCCCTAGAGCAAAATATGCTATTTTTACACTCTAATAGAATATTTAAGTTTAATTAAAGTAATTAAATTGGTACGTATTTATAAACAACTTGTCTTTGTAGCCTGCCTAAGGAACACAGAAGATGATACAGACATGAGACAGACCGCTGACTACTTCTTAGTTATTTAATAACTAGCTGACTCGCGCAGCTCCACTCACGCTCTTTTTAGGTTAACTAAATTTTTAATAGCCTACATTTGCGTTGAATACATACATAACCTTCATTTTTTAAAGTTGGTGCAATCTGGGACACACCTTTTAACTTGCCCTCCGAAGCACTGAGACGCTTAATTCAAATGGCATTAAACGGTCACCCAGCTATGTAATGACCTTGCCTAACGTAGCTTAACCTAATCGATGACCAAACATTATTATTATTTATTATAATTATAATGAAAAATTGATAAAATCGTACCACGAAGTACTTATCCATGTCCTACCTCATAGTATTAACTCAACTCTAAAAGATGTTTTCGGAACTAAAATAATCATGCCAAGTTACATTGGATGCACTAGTTTCGGCGTGATGCGCGCCATGATACAGAGACATACAACAAAATGAAAAAAAAAATACAGTTTTGGCTTCAGTATTGGTTATAATAATATGTACTACATAGAATGCCCTCCAAAAATAATTGTCAAAATATCTTCAATGTACAGAATTGGACCTGTTACAGTTTTATTATTTAAATTTAGATTAGATATAGATAATAAAGGCAGAGCATGTATTATGGCAACCAGGCAACTGCCTACTAATACTTAAATACTTTTTTGTAAATATACATCTATACTTATAATAAAACTGTAACAGGTCCAATTCTGTACATTGAAGATATTTTGAAAATTATATTTGGAGGGCATTCTATAACCGATACTGAGGCCAAAAATGTAATTTTTTAAATTTTTGTCTGTCTGTCTGTCTGTCTGTCTGTCTGTCTGTCTGTCTGTCTGTCTGTATCACGGCTGAGCATCACGCCGAAACTACTGAATGGATTCAAATGAAACTTGGCATGATTTGAGATCTTACTACGAGGTAGGACATAGGATACTTTTTATCCCGTAATCTAGCACGGTTCTTTTGGGAGAGGGGATTAAAGTCAAAACGGGTACTTGGTTATACGCTTGGTCCGATTTTATCAATTTTTCATTATAATATAATAAATATTAGTAAGAGAACACTCATAGAGAGTTGTTATAAAGGTTTTGTAATCGATCTGGTTAAGCAACGTTAGGTAAGGTCATTATCGAGATGGGTGACCGCTTAACACCATTTGAACTAAACGGGTCCGTGCTTCGGAGAGCAAGTAAAAAGTGGGTCCCAGTTTTTAACAGACTATAAAAAATGAGGTTATGTATTCGATGCGAATGTCTGTTATTCAAAGTTTAGTTAACGTAAAAATAGCGCAGGCGGAGCTGCGTGGGTCAGCTAGTACTTAAATAAATACCTTACACCCATCAGATTTACCATACACAATATTTACCCAGGACCTCGAATTTAAATCATACAACATGATTATATTTAATACATATAATATCTGGTATATTGTGTAAAACGAGCGCGTGATATTTCTTTAGTAGCCGTCGAAACATCAGATTCACGATTCAGCGAAATGCATAATATTACCATGTAGCGGGTATTTTGCAACCGCTAGCGTTACATTTTATTTTGTAATTCATCTGAGTCTTCAAATGTGAACACCGAGCAGTCAAGCAACCTTTTTATCCAGTCCATATTTTAAAATAAAATAAAAAAGCGGTCAAGTGCGAGTCGGACTCGCGCAACGAGGGCTCCATGCCATCTTTATACGTATAAAAGTTAGTTTGCTATTTATCTAACTGTTGGATTCTAACACGTCCGGTAGCAAAAGGACCAAACCGCATCACAAACTTTGTTGTTCAAAGATTATTCAAGATTTCTAAAAACTAGGCTACGCTAAATTAAAACGAAGTTTCTATCGTTTTTATTTTCCTGTATATAAACATTAGTCTAGGGAATAAGAAAAAAAATGTGTATAAACAATTAGACGATAAGATTGTTAATAAAGGCTATTATTATTATTATTATATAATATAAACATAGACAATTCTACCAAACTTCGGAGATAAGGGTACGAAATTATATTTTCTGACATTTTTAGCTTTATTTGCCAATAACTATACGTGACTTAAAATAAAATAAAAATGTGTTTTAAAATGTGCAACCGAAGACTTTCATAGATATCCCACTTGTTACAGTAGTCTCATTTCGAAATGTAAACTTCTAATTTAGTCCCATAATGAAACGAAACAAGTAGTATAAATATTATAAAAAAACATAAAAAGTCCGACTAACCGCGAAAAAACAATATAGACTTAAATTACGTTATACATACATAATACGTATATTTACGTTACGACCTTTCATTTGATAGACATATTTATGTTTTCAGAACTAAAAAATATACGGCCGTTAGTCACAGACACCATTTTGGTGACTAACGGCCGCCATATTAACTTTTTTGAAAAATGATATAGCCTATGTCACTTTTAAAGACATAAGTCAGGCTGTGTAGGCTATAGTCCGTGCCAAAGAAATAGACATACATACATACCTACTCTCAAAAACCTACCCCTCTTCCAGGGGCATTCGGGCAAAAAAATATACTTTGTTCATTTGCGATAAGATTCGGTACTTACAATATTTAAAACTGTTATTTTTAAATCGATACAATTGGTAGTTCTTGATAGGTGTGGTGTAACAGAAAGACAGACAGTCACACTAAAAAAATAATTATAACATTCCTTTTTTGCCATTTAGTTACGGAACCCTAAAAAGGCCAAGGTATAAAAAATGGTCAAATGACGACTTATGAAAATGTCACATTACAATAAATACGGCATATAGAATAGTTACTGTATATATCGCTTGCAAAAAGCGAGCGTAACAAGAGCTTAATAATTGTATCTGCTTCTGTAATCGTACTAAACGCAAAAATGTACAAAACTAATTTTCAGAGTAAATCCTGAAAGGGCCTACCTCCGTGTGTTAGTTACTTCCACTGTGACTTCCATAAATTGAATCGATCGCTGTCTATAAAAATATAAACATAAAATACTATAGGTAAACAAAATAGAACCAAGGGTAGGGTACAACGGGTTACAAATGATTTTAATACACGTTTAGAACATTTTTTATGAGGTTAGCTACTATCTACCAAAGACTCGACAAGAATAAGCCAAGTATAGTGTTATAATTAAATCACGGAATAATCTATAAACCTCATCTGAATGTTATCTTTAAGTATCTTTATGTATCTTTTAGTGAAATAAAGCAAAATAAACCCCATGATCCCATGTATAAATCCACTAGGGGATCATTTTGACCTAGCCGCATTTGTATTAAAATAGAAATGTCTCGATTTACAGACGGTTATTATATAATACAGTATCACCCATACAATCATTTTGAGTTCAATTCAATTTTTCTAAATAATTTAGCGAAATCATCCAGGAATATTCAGTATAAGTAAGTATAATATAATATTAATACAATTAAGTATACAATTAAGTATAATATAATATTTATTTTCAGATATATTTAAAATAATTTTAATACATTACATAGCAAGCATCGAAACGGATTGCCACCGCTATCTTTCCTTCCACGCATCGTTTGGCAGTTCATGTTTCTATAATGAAACATACCTGTGGTTATCGAGTAAGCGTAGCGTGATGTGACCAAAGCTGGTCAACATAGGTTTTAGGCGCACCCATTGACGTGGGCAGGGCGCATTTATTGTCCGGCATCCACGTCTGGTCAATGGTGTGACATCATCACAGCCGGGGATATTGCGATGCATTTCTCATCAATTTTCGACTGTATCAAGCTTCAACTACAGGTTTAATACAGGATAGGCCTCTTATAATGTAAATTACTATTGCAAGAAACCGTCTGGGTAGGTAAGTACACGCCGCAGTATCAGATATTATTATTCTACCGTAAAGTAGCAGTGCAATGCAACTGTGTCTAGGTTTGACACTTACCATCAGACCAAGTTCATGCTCTTTTTGTCAATAAGCAGTATATAACCAATACGTAACGTGAAGTTACTGTTAAACGTGACTTAACTGTTCAAATGTTGCAATTGTTATGCAAAGTATACCTTTGAACAGAAGAGAGTTTCGACATAGCGTTGACAGCGTGCAGAATATAACTTTGTACAGAATAGAGTTTGAAAATTCAATTGAGCTTCACTGCTTCACTTCCGAGCTTCACAGGTTATATGCTCTAGACATTATGTAGATAAGTATGTCTCAGCGACAAACGTTACAATCTCCTGGTGTCTCTACATTGCATTGCAAGCTTTTAATGGAAGCTAGAAGAATAGAAATATAATGACCGGTTGAAGAAATATGAAAACAGAACAGAATTAAAATTTAAGAATCTACACAATAACATACATTAAATTATTTATCTACTTGTGACAGTTACCTACAAAGAGTATCCACAAATGCGTAATTTCTTTATGTACCATACCTATGCGTGGCGACGCATTATCTCGCATTAATGGCGCAGTATATTGTGCACTAAGATGCAAGTCGCAATAAGGTCACCTTACTGGTGAGTCTCTTTATATAAGCATACTCTTACTCATATTTGGTTTACTCTCTATACAACAACACATCGCACCTTAAACATAATAATATATACATTTACAAAATACCCTTATTTAGCGTAACCTAGCAAATGTAGAGATACTCGTGTATACCTAATGGACGAGAAAGGAGTTATACAACTTCAACAGCGGTCCGATACATAATATCTACTATTATAGCCTATTGGAGCAGCATTTTTCATGCTCTACACTTGCTTTGCAAACCGGGGGTTTAAAACCCGCAGAGAGCATAAACTTTATGTATTTGTTTCTTACTAGTTAGGACAATGCAAGCCGATCACCTGATTAACAAGAAAGTAACATGATCTATGCGTCGGATGGGCATGTGAAAAGTCGGTCCTGCGCCTGACCTGTTTCGTATTTTAAAGGTGCGTCTACCCTAGACGGGCCGAGCACGGACCCGTTCTGGGCGTCGTCGTTCGCGGCTTCAAGTGTGGGTTTACAATAAACCTACGACAATTACTGTCCTCGAGCACAATGCAAATCTCAAGTCAAAACACTGAAAATTGGCGGAGCGCAGTCGAGCACGAACCAAATGCTCGAAGCGCGCTCGTTCGAGGCTTGTAAGTCTATCGCTACACGAATTTGTGCTATGCTCGTCAAGCGTAGACGCACCTTTGGAGTAAAGGAAGCGGTGCACTAAACTAAATCTCTCCCGTAGATGGCTGATCTTGTGAAAGATTGGCCCATAACATCGTATTGATCAGGAGTGGGTACATTATTAGTAACTAATAACAATATAGATATGACAAACCTATCGATAGTTATCATTAACCAGTATATAGTAGAATATATGTAGGTATATATTATATATCGGTATTGTAGGTTCTTGGAATAAGTCATCAAAAGTATCCGACCACTATATGCTCTATTCAAATATTATTGCAGAACCTATGGGGAGGGCACCGTCTAGACGAAACAATCAACCCTGATCCGCCAACGGATCACCCTAAACCTAAAGCATTGGCTGTGACCGCGCCTTTGTTACAGAAGTACAAGGAAAACAACAAAAATGGATCTTGGAGACCTTTTACCTCAATTAGCATAATCTCCTTTGCATACATAATAGCTAATACACGACATTGCTTAGGCGAAAAAAATCTAAATCATAAGGCATAGGCTAACACTTGGAGGAAGGACTAAAGAAGGCTAACATCGCATCGTCGCATATGTTACTGGCTGACAATTTATTTTCTATGTAACATTCTTTTATTTTTAAAGTAACTTAATATAATTATGTATAAACCTGAGGTATAAACATATGATAAACATAGTAAGTATTAAATCCTCTTTGTAAATAAGTACATAATATCTAAATGTTTGTACCTATTACGCGAACTCGATAACGCGCCAAGTTTCATAGTATTATTTTGGAATAGATAACGGATTTGCGAGTTTCAAGATTTTGTAAATTTCGTGCTCTAAATACTACTTAACTCCAACTGATTACCTAGGTAATCGAAAACAGGTAAAAATTGGAACAGACGCGGTCTTTAGTATCATAATCATTTATTATCATTTTATTCACCATAAAATAGAGTACAATTAAAAGTATTTAAAAACTGCTTTTTTTTTTTTTTACTCCCTATAAGCCAGTGCTTGACTGCAGTCCCACCTGATGGAAAGCGGCGACGCAGTCTAGGATGGTAAAGCACACTGGCTTATTAAAAGCCTATTCACTCTAGCTTTGAAGACGCCCAGGTTATAATCGGGCGGAAAAACTGACGCAGGCAAACTGTTCCAGTCCTTAGCTGTCCTTATTATGAATGATGATGCAAATCGCTTAGTTCGGACTGAAGGCACGTTCACCACATAAGGGTGTGTGCGCGCCGTGCGTCTCGTTGTCCGATGATGGAAGGGGGATGGTGGAATCATGTCATGTAATTCCTGCGCACACTCTCCAAAATGCATCCTGTAGAATACCGAGAGGCTGGCTACTCTGCGCCTGTGCTCCAGGCTTTGTAAATTGGTCTCTACTAACCCAGAGTTACCAATAAGCCTCTTAGCGCGCCTCTCCACTGAGTCCAAAGCTGAAAGATGGCATTTCGCAGCACCAGCCCATATGTGGCTACAGTACTCCACACACGATCGGACTTGCGCTTTATATAACATCAAAAGCTGCTCCGGTGTGAAGTACCGATGGACCTTTGCAAGGACACCTAGCTTCCTTGCAGCTACCTTGGCCTTGGACTCAATGAACCGCCCAAAGTTGAGGTTTGAGGAAATTTGAACTCCCAACAACTGAAGGCGGTCGGTGTATTCCAAGGATACATTCTGAAAAGTAGGAGCCGAGGTGAAAGGACTCCGTTTGGCGGTGAAAAGACACGCTTGTGTTTTAGCGGCGTTGAATCGCACAAGGTTGGCATCACCCCATTCGGAGACCGCCTGAAGTGTGCGATTAGCACGCTCTACCATCGCTACTCTTTCGGACTGGATCACATCCTTACTGGCCCGAGCACTCGGCATGTAGCTCTCCACAACAGTGCTGTCATCTGCATACCCATAGATACCGGGCATTAACAGGTCATTGATATGCAGCAAGAAGAGGGTTGCGGAGAGAACGGACCCCTGAGGAACTCCGGCATTAGTCGTCATCGACTCCGATGAACAACCGTCGACAACAACTCGAAGAGACCGATCACTCAGGAAGTCCTTTATCCAGCCGATCAGACCTGGGGATATCCCGTATGCTGGAAGCTTGCTCAAAAGGCTAGCGTGCCAAACCCTATCGAAGGCCTTCGAGACGTCCAGGGAAACGGCTAGCGATTCCCTAGCATACACTAGAAGGTCCCCAGTCGACCGATTTCGGCGAAACCCGTACTGCCGGTCGTTGAGGAGATCATTCTGTTCTAGGTATGCCATGAGGCGGGAGTTCAATATACGCTCCATAATCTTACAGAGTATGGAGGTTATTGAAATCGGCCGATAGTTCGATGGATCGGCACGGCTGCCCTTTTTGGGCACGGGTTGCACATTAGCAAGCTTCCAGGATCCGGGCACGATACCAGTTCTAAATGAGAGGCGGTATAATCGTGTCAATACCGGAGCCAACTCGGGTGCACATGCCTTAAGTAAAATCGCAGGAATACCGTCTGGTCCACTAGCTTTATTCACATCTAGACGACACGGTGCTCTCATTACCTCCTTATTTGTAATGCGGACTTCGGTCATGGATGACCCGCAATGAGGCAGCTGTGGTGGAACAGCACTGCCAGTGTCTAGACGTGAATTGTGGGCAAAGAGAGATGCAAATAAACCTGCTTTCTCCCCTGCCGTGTGAGCCAGAGTCCCATCTGGTCTTACCAGCGGAGGCAGTGAAGGCCGACAGAAGTTCGTTTCGACTGATTTGGCTAAAGACCAGAAAGCTCTGCTGCCTGATGGCTGGGCCGAGAGCTTCGAGCCAATGTGGTTGATACGGTCGAAACGTGCCTTCTTCAATACCTTTTTATAGGACTTGGCGGCTTGGTTAAAGGCTCTCTTCTTGTGGCTAATATCCGGAGTTTTACGCTCTCGAGCTTCAACCCAGGAACCAGGCTTACATCTATTTGGCCTTGTAAGGCATGTGAATGTCAAACAGATATTGGCTTTATTATTGTATTAAATTAAAATTAGGTTATATTAAAATATCAATCAATAATTTTTAAACAATTAAAAAAAGGACGTCGGACGACGACGAATTGACAAATTCCTTTTTAGCACTCAGTAGTTCTTCGAGAAAATTTTGATTTTCAGTAAGAAACTACTAAGTAAACATATCACATCCACATAAGTGGATCTAGTTCAATAATTATTTTATTTTTAACCGACTTCAAAAAAGGAGGAGGTTCTCAATTCGTCTGTATATATATATTTTTTTATGTCTATGTTCGCGCATAACTCAGGCAATTATGAACCGATTTGAAAAAATCTTTCTTCCATCCATTCTTCAATCCATTGATTGGGTCCCATAAAAAAAATATCGCTTACGAATAAGTAGTTCCAGAAAAAATAAGAATGGAGACTGCGCAGGAAACCTGCAGGAATGCCTATAAGATGACTTTATGTCGCATTTTAAGTACAAAAATGGTCATAACTCTGGCAAATATTTACCAATTTCAATGATTTTTTTTTTTTAAAGAAAAAATCACTGTCATGGATCTGTATGAATTTTATCACAACCGGATAAGAACTTCCTGGAGGACCATGGACATGGGAAAAATACCATTTCATTTCATTTAAAAGCCAGCGGTTAGGTCCGCTGCACCACCAAGGCTACATTTGTACAAGTAGGTAGAAATTGAGAATACGAAATTGCTAAATTTTTACTTAGGTAAAAGACCTAAAATTACTCGAAATGATCTAACGCAATAAAATGTACAACTACAATTCACACTACACACAATGAACAGCGCTCCCAAAAAACGCTTCAAGGTCAGGGCATTTTTATGAAATTTTAATAAAGCTCCCCAAGTCCAGGTAGTGTATAGGTATTGTATTACAGTCGCAACAATAAAAGATGCGGAAAACTTAGAATTTTCATTATCGACAGTGATTTACGATGTCAGCGTGATTTACATTATGAACAGCGCCATCTATCGGTGAAATTGAACATACAATCACTAAAGAACTTTAATATAAAAAAAGTCGTGTTAGTTACACTATTTATAACTCAAGAACGGCTGAACCGATTTGGCTGAAAATTGGTGGGGAGGTAGGTTAGAACCAGGAAACGGACATAGGATACTTTATATCTCGGTAAGTTAAGTTTAAGCAACATAAGACAAGGTTATTAAATAGATGGGTGAACCAATTTGTATGAAATTTTGTGTGCGTATCGTTTAAGTCTGAGAATAGGTTGTAAAGTATATTTCATGCAGATAGGTTAAGGTTAAGCAACATAAGACAAGTTCATTAACTGCATGGGTGAACCGATCGATATGTATGAAATTTTGTGTGCATATCGGGTAGGTCTAAGAATAGGTCATAAAGTATATTTTATGACGCTGATAACATGATTGACGAGGATATATAGAACGAGAGGACATGAGAGGAGGAGGAGAGCAAGAGAGGAGAGAGACTGAGAGGGGATTTGAGGAGGGGGTGATGGGGTGAGGGATCGGGGGAGTTAGGTGGAGCAAGTTGGGATAAGAGAGGGGGAGAGGGTTCAGAGAAGGGACAACGGGGAGAGGAAGAGGGGGAGTGTGACGAGGACCGAAGTGGGAGGGAAAGAGAGACGAGCAAAACGTAATAAAAGCGCGGGCGGAGTCGCGCGTGTCAGCTAGTACATACATATTATAAGAGTTGGCCACTTTAAACTATCTTTTGTCCCCATCTGCTGTTATGAATAACGGAGAAATGTCACTGTGCAATATTGCAGTACCGAATCTATTATGAACGCCACAAAGCGGAGGTACATACTATTGAAGTTGAAACCCGTGACTTTTTCTATTTCGGATCTAGCCGAGCACAATACGGTTCATCTTCTATTTAAGTACAGCGGTATTGTATTTACAACTCAAAGAAGCCTTTGACTGTGGCTAATTTCTTCTCAGGAACGTTCACAAAAAACATAGTGAGTGAACCTAATTACAAACAAAATGCAATAAGTTTTTTGAATTTTCGCTACGGATTTATTTTTTAGCGCGAACTTCTACAGTGAATGGCCATTGAGGCTTCGAACCAATTTTATATTTATCGATCCACTTATAACTTTTAGTATATTATGTATAAACTTCTTGCTTGCTGGTATCTACGAGTAGGTACTATGCGTTTCAACTAAGAATGTGGCCGCCATCTTGCTATTTCAAATATATAATTACTAAAATTAATATACTTATTTGTATTTTTAAATTATTTTAAGTTAAAGTTGCTTTATATAAGCAACCGCTACCATTTTTTTGACTTTGTTCATTGGTAATCCAGTGCAAGATAATATATTAATAACTTTATTAATAATTGGGCTAAAAATTATAAGTTCTTAAGTAAGTATACTTATATAAAAATATAAATTGGGACATTTAAAATCCGACAGGACTGGATAAACAATTGAACTGATTTTCATCAAATATAGCTAATAACCGTCCTATTAAACATATTATAAGTAAAAAAGCAGTATTCAAATCCCTCCATATATTTGGGAGTACGACGCCATAGACAGAAAGACAAACCGACATGCGTCAAAGTGAATCACCTTTGCGTCGGGGATTACAAAAGCTTCAACCACTTGTATTTTCACAGTTGCCATAGTTTAACATCAATAAGCGTTGATTCTCAATTAGGCACTCTTTATCTTAATATTAATTGGCTTAATGTCGAAATAATTAGTCTTAAGAACTCGATTAGTGATAATTCACAGTTAGTAATTGACGTTTGCAGTAGTAGGTAGGTAATGAGGCACCACACCAAAACTTACATGGCCTTACAAAATCTACATGGACTCAAATAATTACACTTAACCAGCACGTTAGCGACGCTCTGTATAAACTATAGATTATGCAAAACCACCAAACGTATAGGTACTTACTACAATCGTCAATTACCTAATGTTAAGTATCACTACATAATTTAGTTTTCATTTCGATAGCCGAAGACAATACTTTATGCTCTGTTAGTGAGAAGAGATGTCGATTGTCCCGTACTCAATATTGGAATATAAGCACATAGCGGAGCCGGAGCGGCTTTGTACTGTCGCGGCCACGGACGCTGTTCCAGTTTTCAATCAAAATCATTTGAACGACGTTACGTGCGCTTATCCCGCCCGGATATTGTCGGGCCGGCTCGTGCAAGCGATTATCGTATCGTACTAAAGCTCTAAATAATCAGATACAAAAAGCTGGCTAAATGAGAATTGATTCACGTTTGTGAGTGCGGCAGTAAGACCTCGGGGCTTAAGAGGATGTGTCACGATATACCTACGTCGCGGCTTCTTTTACAAGTGTGGCAAGTGTTTACATACAACTCTGTCGCGATACAGTAGCTAGCATAGTCTAAATCGTCCCAAACTTTTAGCGCGCCAAACAACAGGATGTTCTTCAAGACAATCTACAGACTGGAATGTAAAAAACTGCTCTTCCTGCCGACGCACAGACCTAGATGTCTATTGGTACATAACCTCGTTTCAATCATTATCAAAAGTAGGTCGCACTAATTCGCTATGGAGTATGAAAAAATGCTCTACAAGGAAACTATTGCGCAAAGTATACGCGATACGCGAAAGTTATTCTTAGACTTAAAGTAATACTTAGACTTACCTATTTAGGATAAACTTCGATATATGTATATCGATGAGGATAAAGTTTAGTTCGTGAAATCAGAGAATTATAAACAATCACAAACCGTGAATTATAATTTGTAAATAAGTTAATGAATTCTAACTATTATAGAGACATTGTGAAAGACTAAATTGTAAAAAAAACTTTTCTGATTTATACCATAAAATATTAATAACTAATGTTAAATTGTCCCAGGACAATGATCCTTATTAATTTTTAATTATGTATTATTGCGACTACCCATACATCTAATTTGGTAGTAAAGCTTTACCTTGACCTTAACACTGCTAATAATTGATATAAATAAACAGCTAACTAAAATAGGTAACTTGTTTTAATGATTTTTTGAATTTATGTTTATTACTCTCCCTGTGATGATTTATTTGCCTATTTATTTTTTTTTTTTATTTATGTCCATACAATACATAGTAAAGAGTTGCAGTGTTAATATTAGAATAAAAATCCGTCGCTAGTTTTGGGCTCTGGATTAAAGTAAGTACCTATACTACCATAACTATTTATTGGCTCAACTTAGAATAGCTAGTAGTTAATCGAAACCGTATTTTTCCTAACAACCATTTATAGGGTTACATAGTGTTTATTACGTACCTAGTAGTAGCTAGCTAGCCCCTGTGATAGCGCCTGTGTGCAACATACCGATTACACAACGCAGTTGCAGCCGCCTGCATCTTCTACCGCAGTTTTAATGAACTGCAGTTTTGATATATTCCATAAAAGAAAACATTATTATAATAGTAGTAGGTATTTGTATAATAATCCCCAATACCAGCCTGTCTCTCTGTTTACAAGTAACAAAAACATAATATTGTTTTATTTATAGGCCAACACACGGTGCCTACGTAAACGCGATGTCGTCAGCAAAGTACTGCGTACATGAAATAAATCGGGATAAAGAAGTGCAAGCGTACATACGTGCACTGAATCCGTGCGGTGGTTCGTAGCCAGTGGTGCAGTCAGGATCAACCGTCTGGATCGCGCGCTGTCAGCCGGTGGTATCAAAAACAAGAAGGAGCGAATAGATGCGGCCGGCTGTTTATAAACATTGAAATAGATGAGACGGGATGCGATCAATACCGAGACGGACGCGCTTCGAACGGCCGGGGCCACGCCGGCCCCAACCTCACCTGTCCCGCGGAATCTGCGGAGATAGTACAGTGCACCGGTCGGCAGACGCGAGGCGTAGAGTGCAACACTGCGGGCGCGGCGGGAGCGTACCACACGGACGTACTAATCAGGCGGCTGGCGTCGGCCGTGTGCGCGCCGCCCTAGCGGTTACGTCACGCGGTTTTGACAGCTGGCGCGCGAGGGCCGCGCGACGCCGCGACCGTGGGCCACGCCACGCCGCGGCGCCACCGGCGGCCGGCCGGCGCCGATCAATACGGAGCCGCGCACCCACGCGCGCCCGTTGCGACGCAACCGCGCGCCTCCGCACCACCACCACCACCGCCCGCGCCCGGCCGACCCCGGCGCATCCCACCGGCTTGCACTCCAGCCGGACCGCATCTTTACCTAATCAGTCTGTCTGTCACACCTAGATAGGTATATATTTCAGGAATCACTGATGCCACCGATTTGAAACTTGGAATAACTTTAGAAATTACTTACACAACCTCATCGCAAATTAAAATAATATGTTTTCTTTTATTTTATTTTCAATGGGGTCGAAATGGGGCGTCAAAAGTCATACCTATCGTATGAAAGGGCTTCATTTGCACATTTCAAAACACATTTTTGTTTTGTTAAAGTCACGTAAGTACTTAGTATTCGGCCTAAAATCAAAATTGTAAAAAAAATTGTACATTGCGCATTTTTATCATATTAACAAAGTACTTCAGTCTATGTGGGTTTCTAAACAAATGTACCAAATCTCATGAGTCTCATGTTCATTTTAAAGACCCACCGGTTGGGTTAACGCTACTGAGGTCGCTGAGCATCGTATTGAGGTCCTTCAGCGGTTCTGCCGTAATTACTATATTATCGGCAAAGCGAAGGCGAGTGATGTATTCGCCATTGACGTTGATGCCGAATCCGTACCAGTCCAAGAGCTTGATAACGTCCTCCAATGCGTTCGTGAACAGTTTCGAGGAAATAACGTCTCCCTGTCTCACAACTCTCTTCAATCGGGTTGATTTTGTACTCTCGTCCTGTAGTCGGATCGGCATGGTGGTCGTTGCAACAGTTCGATACCTATAGTGAATATGGCATCGCTGGAGGGACAGCAATACTGCCCAGGTCTCGATTAAATCGAAGGTTTTTCGTAGCCCACAAACGCTGGACATAATGACCGATTATACTCCATAGTCTTCTGCATCATCTGACGGAGCGTATGAATGTGGTATATCGTGCTAAAGCTTTTTCGGAACCCGGCTTGTTCGGTAGGCTGGAAATCATTACTCCTGCGTTCGAGACTATTGCTATTCCTTCGTTTCGAAAACAGCTTGTACATATGGCTCAGAAGTGAGATATTATGTCTATAATTTTTCGATAAGGTGTTATCACCTTTTTGAAGAGAAGCACTACCGTACTCCTGTGCCATGCTTCTGGCATAGTACCTTCGGAACGGACGAGACCTGAAGACGGAATTGAATAACTTCTGGAGGACTAAAAGTACCTACCGGTTTTCCATCCGCTCTCAGAATTTCTGTTGTGATTCGACGGAATCACAACAGAAATTCTGGAATTCACCCGGCACTTTTTTGTTTTAAGCTGTTTGAGAGCCATTCCAATCTAGTACAGGCTGATGTATGGGATGCCCTCAGAGTAGTGCCGGGTTAGTTTAACTCTGGTGTCCGTGTACATTTTAAACACATTTCATTTGGTCAAACTATTTTTGAATACATAAGGATCTGATTGGTCTGGATTGGTCTAAGGTCATTTTTTTCACGTGCTGGTTATAACCAGCATAGTTTATAAGCTATGACGGTCTCTTCCGGCCCCGTAAATATCATGACAGTAGCCATATTTTCTCAGTGACCGCAGTTGAGAGCCGAACTTCACGAATTTTATCAAGGAGACGCGGCCTCGATCAAACTCTGCGTACCAACGCATTACGGTGCTCAAATGACGTGCTTTCCACCCAATAGCATTTTGAAGTCGATCAGACTGACTGCTTCTATCGCCTGTGCCATTTGAAAAGGCGTGTATCTTTTTAGGCGCCATTTTTGCAAAATATGTCGGTTATTGGAACACATGTAATATCCAATCATCGACACAACTGTTGATCACTGGATGCAGTTTGATGTTTTAAATGAAAGAACTATATTTTAAGAGTGCTGAAGAAACATAGCCAAGTAATAAAATAAAGTGCAAAAAATAATAAACAAAAATCTTTCGACGTGTGTCGAAATTTGGAACAACCGATGAAAAAAACTCCAATTACCGACAGGCTTATTTTCTTATTTTATTATAACCACACCCTTGTCAAACAATTATTAAAAACTAGTCAATTTATGTCTTAATTTTATAAATAAATAACATTTTCGATACAGCAAAACAATTAAAAGTTATGAGCAATAAATCTTACTCACCTCCTTAACGATTTTGCTAGTAAAACTAGACTTACGATGGAGGATCACTTGCGGTCGAAACTTATACCAAGCCATTTTCTTAAAAATGGCCGAATGTGTGAAATGTCATTTGCAATGACAACTAGATAATCCGCGTTTATTGTTTATTCTTGAAATCCATTCAGAAAGGAGAAACTGCTCTTATTTTTTTTAATAAACTTTTTAAATGTCGGACAATGGTGCGTTGTCGGACACTGGGTGTTTTACCTTACTTAGTATTCGGCCTAAAATCAAAATTGTAAAAAAAATTGTACATTGCGCATTTTTATCATATTAACAAAGTATAAGTTAGTCTATGTGGGTTTCTAAACAAATGTACCAAATCTCATGAGTCTCATGAGTGGTATGTATGTATGGTATGTATGGAGGTTTGTCCAGTTATTTCTCAGAAACTATAAATTCTTTTTGGAATACTTTTGGTATCTGTCAAGAATACAAGTTTCAGTAAAATCGGTCCAGTACCTAGTAGATATGGGCTGTTAATGTTACCAGCAAGTTACTCTAGCATAGTCGTTCGAGTTGCGTAATAACGTGAACGCAAGTTAATAACGAATAATAGTGAATCGCATTTAGCTTGTCATTTCTTGGACTTCAAGACCATATTCCTATAAAAGGTAGCCAGAGAAGCATACTTTTGTATACAGTTTATATTAACTGATTTAATGCAGCCCACTTTCTGGCAGGGCCACGGTGACTGATCTTAATTCTGATTGAACAGGGATAAAATATTAGAATTAGTCGGTCTTTGAGTTAAAAGTTATAGGAGCCCCGCCAGAAAGAGTCCGTTCTGGCAGGGCCACCACTACGTCTCGACAACCAAAGCACCCCACGAAAATATAACGATGCTCAGATTTAGTCGTTAATCAGTTGTAAAGGAGGTATTTGAATTAGTCGGTCAGTGGTTTAACAGTTATAGGGGTACCCCGGGGGCCCTGCCAAGACGGAATCTTTCTGGCAGGGGACTACTATAGCTCGACAATAAAAGCAACCGATTATTCCCAGTCGTCACCACTGGCTAAGTACCCACTGGTGACAAACGGGAAAATTATTCCCATTTGTCGCCAGTGGTGATGAATCATTAAATTCCCAGTTGTTACCAGTGGCCACTGAAATAAAAAAAAACATCATCACCATCATCAATCAAATGCGTTTCTTTCTTTTTTAACCGGCTTCAAATAGAAGGTTCTCTATTCTATTCTATATGCGTAATATTAATATGTTAGTCTATGTGGGCTTCTAAACAAATTTACCAAATTTTATGAGTGTGTTTGTATGTATGTTTGTATGTAGGTTTGTCCACCGATTTCTCAGAAAATACAGGTCCTATTTCAAAAATTATTTTTGCAATAGAGTGTTTCAACTTAGGGTAGAGTACAAGTTTCATCAAAATCGGTCCAGTAGTTTAAGAGATACTTTTTATATTTTTAGTAAGTTACTGTAATGTAGACGTTCGAGTTGCGTGATAGTGCTGATACCTATTTTTCAATATATTTTCGTTATTTTATACTTTTTAGATAAATTACTTTAAGGCGGATTTTATTTTTTTTAAATTTAGTTTTTTGTCATCAGCTGGAAGACGTCCACTGCTGAAAATAGGCCTAATATGTTTAATTTTCATCTTTAATAACCTATATTATACCTCGATTATAAAGTAGAAGTCCTCTTTCGCGTGAATGACATCAAAAAATGAACGACAATTGGCTGTTAGCATCATGTTAGCATCCACCACTTACCTGCGACGTGCACAATTTCGTATTACGGTTCGTGGTCGCTACTCGAGAAAACCTCATCGGTTATCGGTTTTACGAGGGACGTGACGTTGAAGTTCCACCTGCCAGCCCACTGCCACTTCAACTTGCAGATTCTGAGAGATATGTCGGTGACTGTGTAAGTAGGACCTAAGTACCTAATCTATTTCTATCGTTGGTGGCTAAGCATCGAGCCCGGTAGATAAACCACCGGAACGCACTTCGACCCAGTTGGATCCATTGTGCATGCCCTAGCCCTTAGGCTGCCTGTCCATCGAAGCGGAACGAGGCCGCGGAGCGGAGAAACGGAGAATATTAACCAATAAGATTGCACAAAAACTCCGCTCCAAAATCTTAGTGCAATGTTATTGGTTAATATTGCACCGTTTCTCCGCTCCGCGGCCTCGCACCGGTTCGGTGGACAGGCAGCCTTACTCTGTTGCTGGCGTGTCCTCAAATCCACCTTCAATCCAATGTCCAATGTGATTTTTAACTACGTCCAGGGTTTAATTACTAACCTACAGATGTTGGTACCTATTGAGTAGTAGCTAACATATCTCGCCTCTTGATACATCCGTTACCGTATGTGGTACCCAGCCAGGAATCAAGAAGTGATTCCTGAGTAAGCCAAATATACTCTGAATATCACAAGACGTGAGGACTCCTTATGTCCTATGCTTCCCTGGTGCTTCTACTATAAACAAGTTAACTCTAACCACATTCATATAGACAAGGCACAAGATTATGCACCTCCTGTTTTATGTTACCCTAGTACTTCCGGTAATAATTTTGTCGATTTTATTGCTCAATATTCTGGACAATATATAAAAATCCCATTTTTTAAATTTCATGTGTAATGTGTTGTGCAAACAGTCCAACCAAGATATCAAGTAAACGATTGCGAAATAAACAAAAATAATTAAATATTATTTAAATCTAATTAATAATATATCTCTGGTAAGGAGTTGTCCGTGGTACCACGGACAACAAACCGATAATTCCCAGTTGTCACCACTGGCAACGTCCCCACTGGTGACAAACGGGAAAAAAATCTCATTTGTCACCAGTGGTGACGAATGGAAAAATGAAATCCCAGTTGTCACCAGTGGTAACAATCGGATATAGGAAGTCATCATCATCAGCAGACGGAAGACGTCCACTAGGAGGATTTTCTTTTCCACGTAGTCATACATGGTAGAACAAAATGTCGAACTATGTACTGGGAATAGGCCCCTATATTCAGCAGTGGACGTCTTGTCGACGAAAGAAAGAAAATACATTTATTTGACACTCAAAATAAAGTAGGTAAAAATTAATAGTAAAAAAATTCCAAATGTGTGGGGTCCAAAAAGAGGCCTATTCCCAGTAGTTCTACATTTAGTTCTACAGCTGCCTCAGCATGTTGCTGTGCCAAAAATAAACTGACGTATCTGATTGATGATGGTGATTGTTATTTTTTTTTATTTCAGTGGTAACAATTGGGAATTGTCACCACTGGTAACAACTGGGAATTTAATGTTTCATTGTCACCACTGGCGACAAATGGGATTCTTTTCCCGTTTGTCACCAGTGGGGACATTGCCAGTGGTGACGACTAGGAATAATCGCAACAAACGCTTCCGTCTGGTGATGATGATTTCCTTTATCCGATCGTCACCACTGGTGATAACTGGGATTTCATTTTCCCATTCGTCACCAATGGTGACAAATGGGAATAATTTTCCAGTTTGTTACCAGTGGGGACGTAGGTGTCCGTTAGGATGACCGGACCACAGCACGGATTCACGTGAAACTTTACCAAGATTTAGTACCTATTTTGTACTATTTTGTACCTATGTTTAAATATTTTGTACGTACCTCAGTAATAACAAAGTTATTTAATAAATAAAGTGGGAAGCCATTCTGACGTCAGGATGGCTTCCCACTTTTTACTTTGGGTACTTACGGTCCATATATTGCTGAAATCTTTGCATAATAATTTAGTACCTTTTTTGTACCTACGATAAATATATAAATACTTAATGTATTCCATTTAAGAATTACTTTTATTTCATTATAAACAATTATATATGGAGCATCATTCATCTGACATATTATATTTCACAAACCATGTAGTCCCCTTTCCTGCATCCAGGCAGAGGAGTAAAACCCATACATTTGTTAGTTCTAACGTTGACAATAAAAACTTCTGCCACCATGATTCTCTGGGAACTTACTTTGGCTACAGTTTGGGTCGCATGCGTGGACGGCCGCGGGGCGCGTGAGCGACTGGTTGTGTATGTTTCCTGGGCACTTACCTATCGTAGCTGAAAAACACTATTCTCAGATTGAACGCGAGGCGCTGGCTATAGTGTTTTAAATCGAAAAGTTGCACCAGTATTTATATGGGAGACGTTTTACATTGCTTACCGACCACAAACCATTGGTGACTATTTTTGGGCCTAAGCAGGGGGTTCCCTCGATGGCTGCGAGTCGGTTACCGTGGTGGGCTATTAGTATAGTAAGTATTAAATCATCACCACATACATACGACATAGAATATGTAGTCAAACAAAAATGGAGCAGATGGGTTATCACGATTGCCAGCTTTAACTAAAACTTTCGTTGTTGGATAAGTACGATTGAAATTACAAATCGATAGCACCAGTAGTTCCTGAAATATATAGGTGTGGCAAGACAGATAGACGAAGTCATACCATGCACAGCCATAAGGATTCCCTTTTAAACGACTTCAAAATGAGTAGTTCTGTATTCGACGCGTATGTATGTAATATTAATAAAAATAAGTAATATTTACATAATATGTTAATCTATGTGGGCATAAACAAAATTTATGAGTGATGAGTATACCAATTTCATGAGTGTACGTATGTATGTAGGTTTCTCCCCGTATTTCTTAGAAACTACAAATCCTATTGCGATCGAGCGATATCAAAATTGGTTCAGTAGTTTAGGAGATATAGACTGTTTAAGTTTCCAGTAAATTACTCTTGCATAGCCAGCCATAGTTATTGCAAGTCATCATAAGTGTACTAGTTTATGTTTTTATTAAATAAATGATTTTGTTGATTTTTTCCTAGTAAAATTTTTTAAATTAATTTCCTGAAGTTCGCAAGCATATGAGAATGTGCCCGTTACAGATCGTATAAGATTATATATGTAGCGCTGTTCTTTTGCGAGGATTTGTGGTTTATCCAATCTAATATAATGGCGGGTGCGATCCTGAACATGTTCACAGACTGCAGACTTCGTATAGCGTCGATGTTTAACGTCAGCTATATGTTCTTTTACACGGGTTTTTACCGATCGTTTTGTTTGCCCGATATATGAGAGCCCACAGTCACAATCCAGTTTATATACTCCTGCATCTTGTAGAGGTATATGGCACTTGACTGATGGTAAAAACTGACTAATCTTCTTTGGTGGCTTGAAAAATGTTTTAATTGAAGCTCGCTTTGAGATATAGCTAATCTTGTCTGTTACCCCTCTAACATATGGCAATACAATCCGTAATCCGATATAATCCGTAAAATTAGTTTCATTTCAAAATAATATATTCTGTATAAAATGCTATTCTATAATGAATAATTTTTGATTTATATATTTTTTTATTATGTACTTTTATTGTGTCCGTCAGGATGACCGGACCACAGCACGGATTCACGTGAAACTTTACCAAGATTTAGTACCTATTTTGTACTATTTTGTACCTATGTTTAAATATTTTGTACCTCAGTAATAACAAAGTTATTTAATAAATAAAGTGGGAAGCCATTCTGACGTCAGGATGGCTTCCCACTTTTTACTTTGGGTACTTACGGTCCATATATTGCTGAAATCTTTGCATAATAATTTAGTACCTTTTTTGTACCTACGATAAATATATAAATACTTAATGTATTCCATTTAAAAATTACTTTTATTTCATTATAAACAATTATATATGGAGCATCATTCATCTGACATATTATATTTCACAAACCATGTAGTCCCCTTTCCTGCATCCAGGCAGAGGAGTAAAACCCATACATTTGTTAGTTCTAACGTTGACAATAAAAACTTCTGCCACCTTGATTCTCTGGGAACTGAAACTTTGGCTACAGTTTGGGTCGGATGCGTGGACGGCCGCGGGGCGCGTGAGGACCGGTTGTGTATGTGTCCTGGGCACTTACCTACCGTAGCTGAAAAACGCTATTCTCAGATTGAACGCGAGGCGCTGGCTATAGTGTTTTAATTCGAAAAGTTGCACCAGTATTTATATGGGAGACGTTTTACATTGCTTACCGACCACAAACTGTTGGTGACTATTTTTGGGCCTAAGCAGGGGGTTCCCTCGATGGCTGCGAGTCGGTTACAGTGGTGGGCTATTAGTATAGTAAGTATTAAATCATCACCACATACATACGACATAGAATATGTAAAGTCAAACAAAAATGGAGCAGATGGGTTATCACGATTGCCAGCTTTGACTAAAACTTTCGTTGTTGGGTAAGTACGATCGAAATTACAAATCGATAGCACCAGTAGTTCCTGTAATATATAGGTGTGGCAAGACAGATAGAAGAAGTCATACCATGCACAGCCATAAGGATTCCCTTTTAAACGACTTCAAAATGAGTAGTTCTGTATTTGACGCGTATGTATGTAATATTAATAAAAATAAGTAATATTTACATAATATGTTAATAAACAAAATTTATGAGTGATGAGTATACCAATTTCATGAGTGTACGTATGTATGTAGGTTTCTCCCCGTATTTCTTAGAAACTACAAATCCTATTGCGATCGAGCGATATCAAAATTGGTTCAGTAGTTTAAGAGATATAGACTGTTTAAGTTTCCAGTAAATTACTCTTGCATAGCCAGCCATAGTTATTGCAAGTCATCATAAGTGTACTAGTTTATGTTGTTATTAAATAAATGTTTTTGTTGATTTTTTCCTAGTAATATTTTTAAATTAATTTCCTGAAGTTCGCAAGCATTTGAGAATGTGCCCGTTACAGATCGTATAAGATTATATATGTAGCGCTGTTCTTTTGTGAGGATTTGTGGTTTGTCACATCTAATAAAATGGCGGGTGCGACCCTGAACACAGCAGTATGTTCACAGACTGCAGACTTCGTATAGCGTCGATGTTTAACGTCAGCTATATGTTCTTTTACACGGGTTTTTTTTTGTTTGCCCGATGTATGAGAGCCCACAGTCACAATCCAGTTTATATACTCCTGCATCTTGTAGAGGTATATGGCACTTGACTGATGGTAAAAACTGACTAATCTTCTTTGGTGGCTTGAAAAATGTTTTAATTGAAGCTTGCTTTAAGATATAGCCAATCTTGTATGTTACCCCTCTAACATATGGCAATACAATCCGTAATCCGATATAATCCGTAAAATTAGTTTCATTTCAAAATAATATATTCTGTATAAAATGCTATTCTATAATGAATAATTTTTGATTTATATATTTTTTTATTTATGTACTTTTATTTATATAAAACTAGATGTCCCATGCAGCTCCGTCCGCCTAATTAACTAATTTACTGCGCAACTGTTTTGTTTTTTTCGTCTGACAATGTAATGTGGGTGTTTTCAAGGGAGTAAATATCCTTTTAATAAATTTTGGATCAGATGGGATTTCAGACAGGCTAGTGCTTATGACTACAAAAAAGACTTGCCGCCGTATTTGATGGATGTCTAGGACCCACCCTCGAAATTTCCCAGCAACTCGGAAGTGCAAAACTTACCTAAAGTAGGCCCAATTTAATAGATCACATTTAATAATTTAATTTTATATATGTCAGTTTCTTTTGTCATTATTACAATAAATATGTATGACGGGCCTGTTGGTCTAGCGGTCAGACACCCTGCCCGCTACCCGATAGGTCATGGGTTCGATTCCCACCAAGTGTCTGGGTGTTATTTATCTATTTAAGTATGTTTTTACAAAAAAAAAGGAAATATAAGCATTAGTATCACTTGTCTGATTCCCATAGTACAGGATCTGCCTGGTTTGGGATCTGATTACCGTGTGTGGATTGTCCCAGAATATTATATTAATATATGTAATCATGATTGAAAAAAGTTAAGAAATTGTGCAGTTCTAACTTCAAAAACTACTTCAAATAATATTATTTGCCCGCCGTTACAAGGTTACGTTGTTAAATTTTGATGAAGTTTCAAATGTGATGTATTAAATTTCATCAGAGAGGGTCGAATGTAGCACATGATTGTTACTGCATGAATGTGTGCCGTGATGGAGAATTACGAAACGCTAAGCGGGGTCGGAATACCCTAAAGAAAATACTGAATACTTGCTCTGTTTCGCAGGATAGGGGACTACATGTTACATTATAATATGTCAGACAAATGTCAGATGAATGATGCTCCATATATAATTGTTTATAATGAAATAAAAGTAATTTTTAAAACGAGTACATTAATTATTTATATATTTATCATAGGTACAAAAAAGGTACTAAATTATTATGCAAAGATTTCAGCAATATATGGACCGTAAGTACCCAAAGTAAAAAGTGGGAAGCCATCCTGACGTCAGAATGGCTTCCCACTTTATTTATTAAATAACTTTGTTATTACTGAGGTACAAAATATTTAAACATAGGTACAAAATAGTACAAAATAGGTACTAAATCTTGGTAAAGTTTCACGTGAATCCGTGCTGTGGTCCGGTCATCCTGACGGGCATAAATATATAGGTGTGGCAGACAGATAGACGAAATCTTACCATGCACAACCATAAGGATTCCCTTTTAAACGACTTCAAAATGAGTAGTTCTGTATTCGACGCGTATGTATGTAATATTAAGAAAAATAAGTAATATTTACTTAATATGTTAATCTATGTGGGCATAAACCAAAATTTACCCAATATCATGAATGTGCGTATGTATGTAGGTTTATTATTAATTATTCCCCCGTATTTCTCAGAAGCTACAAATCCTATTGCGATCGAGTGATATCAAAATCGGTTCAGTAGTTTAAGAGATATAGACTGTTTAAGTTTCCAGTAAATTACTATGTCATAGCCAGCCATAGTTATTGTAAGTCAATATAAGTGTACTAGTTTATGTTGTTATTAAATAAATATTTTGTTGATTTTTTCCTAGTAATATTTTTTTTAATAATTTCCTGAGTTTTACAAGCATATGAGAATGTGCCCTTTACAGATCGTATAAGATTATATACTATATTGCTAGAATTCTATAATATATTCTGTATAAAATGCTATTCTATAGTGAATAATTTTTAATTTATACATTTTTTTTTATTTATGTACTTTTATTTATATAAAACTAGCTGTCCCGTGCAGCTCCGCCCACCTAATTAACTAATTTACTGCGCAACTTTTTTATTTTTTTTTTCGTAAAAACCTTCGACTCATAATAATGTAATGTCTTCAAGGGAGTAAATAATATCCTTTTAATAAGTTTTCGATCAGGTGGGATTGCAGCCAAGCTAGTGCTTATGCCTACGAAAAAGACTTGCCGCCGTATTTGATGGACGTTTAGGACCCACACTCGAAATTTCCTAGCACCTCGGATGTGCAAAACTTACCTAATAATAATAATAATACCAGCCCTTGTTAATGTCCCACTGCTGGGCACGGGCCTCTCTTCAAGATGAAGGGGCTTAGGCCATAGTCCACAACGCTGGCCAAGTGCGGGTTGGCGGACTTCACACATCATTCGAAAGCTAGTTAGGCTTTCTCAGACATGCAGGTTTCCTAACGATGTTTTCCTTCACCGAAAGCTAGTAACAATCGCACAAAGACGATTCGCACATGATTAATTAAAGAAATCAGAGGTGCGTGCCGGGGTTCGAACCTACGCACCTTGTTTTCAAGGCAAGCGCTCACCCACTGAGCTGTTAGTTATAGCTGCACTTACTAACTTACCTAAAGTAGGGCCAATTTAATAGATCACATTTAATATCTGTCAGTCTCTTTTGTCATTATTACAATAAATATGTATGACGGGCGTGTTGGTTTGGGATCTGATGACCGTGGGTGGAATTTCCCAGAATATTATATTATTATATGTAATCGTAATTGAAAAAAGTTACGAAATTGTGCAGTTCTAACTTCAAAAACAATTAATAATATTATTTGCCCGCCGTTACCAGGTTACGTTGTTAAATTTTGATGAAGTTTCAAATGTGATCTATTAAATTTCATCAGCGAGGGTCGAATGTAGCACATGATTGTTACTGCATGGATGTTTGCCGTGATGGAGAATTATGAAACGGGGTCGGAATATCCTAAAGAAAATATGCACTGAATACTTGCTCTGTTTTGCAGGATAGGGGACTACATGTTACATTATAATATGTCAGACAAATGTCAGATGAATGATGCTCCATATATAATTGTTTATAATGAAATAAAAGTATTTTTTAAATGAAATACATTAAGTATTCATATATTTATCGTAGGTACAAAAAAGGTACTAAATTATTATGCAAAGATTTCAGCAATATATGGACCGTAAATACCCAAAGTAAAAAGTGGGAAGCCATCCTGACGTCAGAATGGCTTCCCACTTTATTTATTAAATAACTTTGTTATTACTGAGGTACAAAATATTTAAACATAGGTACAAAATAGTACAAAATAGGTACTAAATCTTGGCAAAGTTTCACGTGAATCCGTGCTGTGGTCCGGTCATCCTGACGGACACCTTTTATTTATATAAAACTAGCTGTCCCATGCAGCTCCGTCCGCCTAATTAACTAATTTACTGCGCAACTGTTTTGTTTTTTTTCGTCTGACAATGTAATGTGGGTGTTTTCAAGGGAGTAAATATCCTTTTAATAAATTTTGGATCAGATGGGATTGCAGACAGGCTAGTGCTTATGACTACAAAAAAGACTTGCCGCCGTATTTGATGGATGTCTAGGACCCACCCTCGAAATTTCCCAGCAACTCGGAAGTGCAAAACTTACCTAAAGTAGGGCCAATTTAATAGATCACATTTAATAATTTAATTTTATATCTGTCAGTTTCTTTTGTCATTATTACAATAAATATGTATGACGGGCCTGTTGGTCTAGCGGTCAGACACCCTGCCCGCTAATATTAATAGGTCATGGGTTCGATTCCCACCAAGTGTCTGGGTGTTATTTATCTATTTAAGTACAAAAGTGTTAGTGTTTTTACAAAAAAAAGGAAATATAAGCATTAGTATCACTTGTCTGATTCCCATAGTACAGGATCTGCCTGGTTTGGTTTCTGATTACCGTGTGTGGATTGTCCCAGAATATTATATTAATATATGTAATCATGATTGAAAAAAGTTAAGAAATTGTGCAGTTCTAACTTCAAAAACAGGTACTTCAAATAATATTATTTGCCCGCCGTTACAAGGTTACGTTGTTAAATTTTGATGAAGTTTCAAATGTGATGTATTAAATTTCATCAGAGAGGGTCGAATGTAGCACATGATTGTTACTGCATGAATGTGTGCCGTGATGGAGAATTACGAAACGCTAAGCGGGGTCGGAATACCCTAAAGAAAATACTGAATACTTGCTCTGTTTCGCAGGATAGGGGACTACATGTTACATTATAATATGTCAGACAAATGTCAGATGAATGATGCTCCATATATAATTGTTTATAATGAAATAAAAGTAATTTTTAAAAGGAATACATTAAGTATTTATATATTTATCGTGGGTACAAAAAAGGTACTAAATTATTATGCAAAGATTTCAGCAATATATGGACCGTAAGTACCCAAAGTAAAAAGTGGGAAGCCATCCTGACGTCAGAATGGCTTCCCACTTTATTTATTAAATAACTTTGTTATTACTGAGGTACAAAATATTTAAACATAGGTACAAAATAGGTACTAAATCTTGGTAAAGTTTCACGTGAATCCGTGCTGTGGTCCGGTCATCCTGACGGACACGGGACGTAGCCAGTGGTGACGACTGGGAATAATCCAGTCGTCACCACTGGCTACGTCGTACGTATTGTACCGATTCGTATTCTAAGCACTTGGCTAATTCAGGTGAAAATATATGTTATTCCCATAGATTTGTTTTCCATTCTCTAGAATAACTAATAGTATTGTAGAATGATAACTTAGTACAGGGCCAGGCATATTCTTCTTAAGTTTCTGCCGGTTGGTCGGTCTAGTCCTAGTTAGTTAAATGTCTATCAGCGGTGCACCAATCTACAGCTTTTAATGTTGTGAAAATTCACGTTTGATGGAAAGAGTAAGTTGAGAGCAAAATAAAAGACATTCTTATAAGCATGCATTGCTTTATTAATCTTCATAATAAAGTATTACTTGAACTTTTATAGACCAAGAAACAAGTGAAACAAGTCGCAATTACTAAAATAATTATTAAAAAGTATAACAAACTGCCAAGCACATAATTCGAGTAGGTAGACGTCATACCTCTATTTCATTAAATTATTAATAATTATTAATAACTTCAAAAATCGATAATACAATAACAAAAACTACTGAAATTGGAGGATTTTTACACATTCAATGACTATGGTAAGCTAGTGTCGTAAGCGCAAAGTGTAATTGTCACTCTGTTACGTTGAAGAGATCTGTTCTATTTGAACAATGCGATTTATTCACTTATGATACTATAAATCGATCGTTTTTCTTTTATCAGCAACGCACAAATCTATACATACTTAAAACATGTTTTACAAAATAAAATATCGGCTTAATACGAGTAGATGTATAAGTATAAACAGTTCGAATAATATCACTGCTTCCTGACGCAACTATGAGTAAGATGTTAAAATTGTAAAAAAATATGACTATAAAACGCTCGAATACAGCACAAACATTATGGCACTTTGATGATCTAACACTTAATCATGAAACTGTAATCTTAATTACTATGACACCATCGACGTCAGTCGAAGCTCAACAACTAAAAATGCAGCTTGGCAGCCACAGGGAGGTGGCAAGTAGAAATTAAAAGTATCTCAAAAACTTTCACAAGCTTTACACACTGGCATCGGTAAGAATGATGTAAGATTTTACACCGTAAACTTTGATCGCGACTTGTCCACCGTTTCATAAAAATCTAGAGTGAAAAGAGAATAGAGAGAAAATAAAGGCGGTGTTTTAAAATGGCGCAAAGATGCGATAGACAAAGAAATTATTCCGTGTTCTATACAAGCTATCAATCAGAAACGAGCGATCGGCAACCTTGACAGCAATATGAGAGATATATTGTTTGTGATCGTACTGGTGCAGGTGGGGAGAATGTGGCTCAATACACTTTCAGTTGGTTCTTGTCGTCGAAGCCGGCGGAGTGGCCGGCGTTGCGGACTATAAACGAGTTGCCGTCGAAATGCATCCTCCTCTCTCCACGCCTGTTGAGAGTTCCCTTCGTTACTACGATATCAATCAACATCTTAGTCATTTAGGTCAGAAAAACATTTTTAACCGGCTTCAAAAAGAAGGTTCTCTATTCGACGCGTATGTATGTAATATTGATAAATAAACTATTAAAAAAAAAAAAAAACCGACTTCAAAGTAAATTATCTAAAAAGCATAAAATAACGAAAATATTATTGAAGTTGGTGTTCACGAAAAATATATTGAAGTTGGTGTTAGCGAACCTGCTGTGTATATTCTGCACCAACTTCAATAATATTTTCGTTATTTTATGCTTTTTAGATAATTTACTTTGAAGTCGGTTTTTATTTTTTTTTAAATAGTTTAACACTTTTTAGGGACTTATTTTACCAAGATAGGTATCAGCACTATCACGCAACTCGAACGTCTACATTACAGTAACTTACTGAAAACATAAAAAGTTTATATCTCTTAAACTACTGGACCGATTTTGATGAAATTTGTACTCTACCCTAAGTTGAAAGATATTCTAACTACTGCAAAAAGAATTTTCGAAATCGGACTTGTAGTTTCTGAGAAATCCGCGGACAAACCTACATACCTACATACATACATACATACACTCGTGAAATTTGGTAAATTCGTTTAGAAGCCCACATATAGGTACTAACATATATGAATATTACGCATTTTTATTAATATTACATACATACGCGTCGAATACAGAACCTCCTTTTTTGAAGTCGGTTAAAAATGCGTAATAATAATATATGTTAGTCTATGTGGGCTTCTAAACAAATTTACCAAATTTTATGAGTGTATGTATGTAGGTTTGTCCGCGGATTTCTCAGAAACTACAAGTCCGATCTCAAAAATTCTTTTTGTAATAGTTACAGTATTTTTCAACTTAGGGTAGAGTATAAGTTTCATCAAAATCGGTCCAGTAGTTTAAGAGATATAAACTTTTTATGTTTCCAGTAAGTTACTGTAACGTAGCCGTTCGAGTTTCGTGATAGTGCTGGTACCTATCACGGTAAAATAAGTCACTAAAAAGTGTTAAATAAACTATTTAAAAAAAAAACTGACTTCAAAGTAAATTATCTAAAAAGCATAAAATAACGAAAATATATTGAAGTCGGTGTCAGCTCGTGCTAGTCTTAGTTAACATGATGTGCTAGCACCTTCTTCAATATATTTTCGTTATTTTATGCTTTTTAGATAATTTACTTTGAAGTCGGTTTTTATTTTTTTTAAAATAGTTTTTTTTTTCTTGTGGTCATCAAAAATATCTTCCATCAGCACGCTAAAATTTAAGTAAGACTGGCAAACCTAGAGTTAATTATAAAAAGCATTTAATTTTTACGCACCTTACAAAAAGATGTTGGGTCTGTCCGAGTGAGGCAGTGCAATGCAAGAAAGGGCTCGTTATGGAAGCGGACCCGTTGCTGGGACTCGTGCGCAGTTGGTACTTGTGACTACAGCGATGGATCCTGCATCAACCAATTCACTTATGTACAGCCGAAGCCTTTAATAAATTATTTTTATAGACTTGATTAATAAGTAGTACTAAAACTGTAAGTAATCATTCCTTGGCAACAACACAACCAATGTTAGAAAAAATTACTGAAAGCAATATAAAAATCCTCGACACATGTAGATTAAAATAAATTACTAGTTTAAAAAACTAAAAATACACGCTTATATAAAGACTAAGTACTGCACTAAAAAGCAATAAATAAATTATCGAAACCGTTCTTTCTTTCTTTCTACCCCGTGCTTGTAATTTATGAATTATATTTATGTGTAAAAGCGTGGGGCGCGTTTTCTCTGTAAATGATTACAAATTATTGCTATGTGAATACAAATACTTAGCGTTCTTGAAATTTTACAGACATGTTAAGCAGTTATGCAGAAAAGGCGCCCCACGCTTTTACTCATAAATATAATTCATAAATTACAAGCACGGGGTAGAAAGAAAGAAAGAACAGTTTCGATAATTTATTTATTGCTTTTTAGTGCAGTACTTAGTCCTTATAAAAGCGTGTATTTTTAGTTTTTTAAACTAGTAATTTATTTTATACTTTTTAGTCTTAGATATATTCGCCTACGGATAAAATTAGCACAAGTATTGATTTGTTCGTAGCTTGAATCGTAGGCAGGTTGTGGCAAAACATATTTTTACTAAACTAGGTATTACGCGTAGGTATCTGATTGAGTTTTAGAAAGTACTATTTACCCTTTAAACAGTCGAAAGTACGCTAAAAGTCAATAGCTTCACAAGTAGTATTCAAGGGTTCCGTTACCAACCTTCCGAGTCCATCAAGAGGTCCACGTATTAGGCAATGTGAATATAACTTCTTAATACAAATCAAATGAGTCCAAGCTCGATGGGTTTACTAGTAATCATTCCAGGGTTCCGTCAACCACCTTTCATTTCCATCATCAAGCATGATTATTGGTCAAGTAAATAGAACTTTTTAATACGAATCAAATGAGCTTAAACTCGATGAGTTTACTAGTACCCGTTCCAGGGTTCCGTCACTCACCTTCCTGTTCCATCATCAGGCCCTCAGTAATGGTCATATTGAAAAGAACTTTTGAATACGAACCAAATGAGCTCAAACTCGATGTGTTTACTATTAGCCATTCCAAGCTTCCGTCGCCTAGCTTCCAGTTCCATCATCAGGTCCTCATTAATGGTCAAAGTGAAAATAACTCTTTAAAACAAATCAAATAAGCCCACACTTGATGTGTTTACTAGTAGCGAATCCAGGGTTCCATCACCCACCTTCCTGTTCCATCAGGTCCTGATTAATGGTTCATGTGAAAAGAGCTCTTTAAAACAAATTAAATGAACCCAAACTCGATGTGTTTACTAGTAGCCATTCCAGGGTTCCGTCACCCACCTTCCTGTTCTATCATCAGGTCCTCATTAATGGTCAAAGTGAAAAGAACTCTTTAAAACAAATCAAATGAGCCAAAACTCGATGTGTTTACTAGTAGCTAATCCAGGGTTCCGTCACCCACCTTCCTGTTCCATCATCAGGTCCTGATTAATGGTTCATGTGAAAAGAACTCTTTAAAACAAACCAAATGAGCCTAAACTCGATGTGTTTACTAGTAGCCATCCAAGGGTTCCCCTCATCCACCTTCGAGCCCCAGCATCAGATCAGTTCGATGATACCATATTATTGTATTGTCACCGGTTCTTGATACATGTCCAACATTTCAAATGTTTTGGACGTGTAGAAGTGGGTCAAAATTGCATCGCAAGATTCCATTACCATCATACATACATACATACAGGTCAAGCTAATAAAAGCGTGTTAAAAATATACTCTTATCAAAATTATGACCATTGGTTTATTTATTAACTGAATACATGGCTACCATGCGATAAATGAAACTGAACCGTGATAACGTAGGGTATCAGATTAATTAGTGTTAATTGGTAACGGGTTAACGTTTCTGTTAATTAAACGCTGCACTAACATTTGATTTAGTTGTATCAAGAATCTATTACGTATCTTTTTAACCGACTTCAAAAAAGGAGGAGGTTCTCAATTCGTCTGTGTATATATATATATATTTATGTATGTTCGCGCATAACTCGAACAGATTTGAAAAAATCTTTCTTCCATCCATTCTTCAATCCATTGATTGGGTCCCATAAAAAAATATTGCGTAGTAATAAGTAGTTCCTGTAAAAACAAGAATGGTGACTGCGCACTGAGAGCTGCAGGAAAGCCTATATCGATGACTTTATGTCGCTTTTTTAACCGACTTCAAAAAAGGAGGAGGTTCTCAATTCGTCTGTATATATTTTTTTTTTTTTTTTTTTTATGTTATGTTCGCGCATAACTCTGGCAATTATTAACCGATTTGAAAAAATCTTTCTTCCATCCATTCTTCAATCCATTGATTGGGTCCCATAAAAAAATTATTGCTTAGTAATAAGTAGTTCCTAAAAAAACAAGAATGGTGACTGCGCACTGAGAGTTGCAAGAAAGCCTATATAGATGACGTTTTAGTCGCTCGGACTCGCTCGGTCGGACAAAAATGGTCATAACTCTGGCAAATATTTACCAATTTCAATGATTCTTTTTTTATTCGAAAGAAGAAACCACTGTATTGAATCTGTATGAATTTTATTACAACCGGATAAGAACTTCCTGGAGGACCATGAACGATGTGGAGGAATTTATCTGGTAAAAACCATAAAACTGATGTTCTCCATTACATTGCTCTGACAATTATGAACCGATTTCGATGATTCTTTTTTTATTCGAGAGAGTAAACTACTATGATGTTTCCATGCAAATTTCATTACGACCGGATGTTATTTTCTGAAGAAACATGAATTATGTAAAACTATGTAGACGATAATGTGATCATAACCTACCTAGATAATTTTTCGGTTTTCGATGGTTCAATCTTTTTATATGAAAATATCACTAAAAAGGTTAAAATAAAATCTTTTTAAAAAAAAATTGAACCGACTTCAATATCACTGAAAAGTATAAAATAATTTAAATATTATTGAAGTTGGTGCCAAATATACACAGCAGGTACGCTAACACCAACTTCAATAATATTTAAATTATTTTATACTTTTCAGTGATATTGAAGTCGGTTCAATTTTTTTTTAAAAAGATTTTATAAGGACAAAAATGGTCATAACTCTGGCAAATATTTACCAATTTCAATGATTCTTTTTTTATTCGAAAGAAGAAACCACTGTATTAAATCTGTATGAATTTTATTACAACCGGATAACAACTTCCTGGAGGACCATGAACGATGTGGAGGAATTTATCTGGTAAAAACCATAAAACTGATGTTCTCCATTACATTGCTATGACAATTATGAAACGATTGCGATGATTCTTTTTTTATTCGAGAGAGTAAACTGCTATGATGATTCCATGCAAATTTCATTACGACCGGATATTTTTTTCTGAAGAAACATGAATTATGTAAAATTATGTAGACGATAATGTGATCATAACCTATTTAGACAATTTTACGGTTTTCGATGGTTCAATCTTCATATATGAAAATATCACTAAAACGTTTAGAATAAAATCTTTAAAAAAAAAATTGTACCGACTTCAATATCACTGAAAAGTATAAAATAATTTAAGTATTGTTGAAGTTGGTGCCAAATATACACAGCCGGTAAGCTAACACCAACTTCAATAATATTTAAATTATTTTATACTTTTCAGTGATATTGAAGTCGGTTCAAATTTTTTTTTAAAAGATTTTATTAGAACACGCGCTGGGAACATGTGTGATTTCGCGCAACTCTAATGACACACTGTAGAAGTAGGCTACGTAGTAATTAATATATATTTACTAGATGACCCTTTATTTTTATACATTTCGTTTTTTAAAGCCTTTTAACTTTTTTCCTATGCGTTTTAACGAAAAAATTAATGAATCATTTTTGTAGAGAATGTAATTTCCTACAAGATAAAAAGGTAAAATTAAAAATAATTAATTCGATGATTTACAATGAAAATAAAGAAAAAAAAAAATTTTCTATGTATTTTAATGGGAAAGTGGATTGCGCCAGCTCAATTTTCAAGTTATCAAAGCTCATCTTTTAGGAGGTTTTTTTTGTCTAATAAAGACACTTTTGAGATGCACTTACTCAAAAAGAAATATTCTGACGCAGTCTAGTGTATATATACTTAGTTTTTCTTATATGCACTAACCTTCCTCTTGAATCACTATCTATTAAGAAAAACCGTATGAAATCCGTTGCGTAGTTTTAAAGATCTAAGCATACATAGGGACAGACGGCGGGAAGTGACTTTGTTTTATACTATGTAGTGACAGGACACCTTTACCCCGTGGCTGTCGTATCAGCACAAGAGTGGGGACCTGCCTTGAGCCCGCCACCGGGGGGCGCATTTATAGCATCCCGGGAACCAGTTACCGTGCTCACGGTTATGAGAGTCGCGAAGGACGTTTCAATAGATCCCGGGACCCATGTGGAGGGGTCAACCGGGGTGTAGAGCCTTTGAGCCCACCGCCGGGGGGCGCATTATACTCCGGATTTTCACCCCATATTATATGGAATTATACATAGAACGCAATTCTCTAGTACATTGTTAATAGTACCTATCTCTTTAGGCTTAGTTTAGCCTATTGTACGTGTCATGTATTATTTTTTGGCGACTTGGTTGCAAAATATTGTTTTTGTTTTCTACTTAGGTACTTACATAAAATAATTTTTTATATACATAAACCTTCAGTGAAAAAGTATCTAACCAATGGTGAATACCGCTTAAGGATCCGATGCGTGGTTTAGAATGTTAGCGGATATACAGACAGAGTGAGATACAGACGCTGAAAGTGACTGTTTTATACTATTTAAAGATTAAATAACAAAGAAAAGATGAGTACAACACGAATTTGAATTGATGTAGGCATCAAGAGAATTACATTTCATGGACCAAATACTACTGAGGTATCTCCAAATCTAAAGTGAGAAGTAACGTTTATATCATTTATTTATATATTGGGGAAGCTAAAAAGGATATGTAATGACAGAACTTATTCGTAATCAATTCTAGTTGGGGTGAAGAATCCCAAAACATAGCGTAGCGTGAGGACACCTAAACAAGTAATTAATTGTTAAATATCCCTTTGAAACGGGTTTAGAGATTGAATATATCAAAAATAATGTTATACTGTTCCGAACTACTCGAACAGGAAGCGGCAATTAAATGTATATAAAGTCACGCAAACCATAGGATTAAGTCACTTGCATAGCAGCTGAGTCCCGTTCTCTTACGGTCCACTACGCTTCGATGCAATGCCGGCATTGCCGGCCACTGGTTCAGTACACAAGCATCAAGTTATTTCCTTCAATGACCGTTACACAACAATTTCCTAGCTGAATAATTAGAGCATGGGGTGTTGAACGTTTTTAAAGTGTATAAACTTTGATTTTTTTAAACCCTCATAAAATCCGCTCTTACGTCGCGTTCAGAAAGTAGTCTTGCTGGTACTCTACGTATTTTCATACTATGGGCCGATCAAGTGTAGACGTAAGTTTAAGCAACGATAGGCGCTGATGGCTTTGTGCCGGCTGCTGTCTTTATACCTGGATATCATCTAAGTTATTTACCTGACTAGTCCATCGGCAGTTTGGCTGACGCGCACATTATTGATGATCCAATTGTCAATGCCATCGTCCGTAAGCCAGTACTGTGCAGCCTGGAGCAGCGACAGGGCCTCATTCACATACGACGGACCGTGCCGAGACTCGCTGCACACAAACCACATACCTTAATAAATACAATTTATTCCAACGGACGAAACTAATAATGGATTAAATGTCAATTTGAGGCGAAAATTATTATTACATTGAATTTAGCTTTGGTCATGTTAAATTTAACTCGTTTGGCTTTAATTTCAGCCCTTTATCTGATTCCAAAGATTTTGAAGTATTTATGTAAAGTAAATGACTTAAATCCACGGTGACCTACAATATAATAATCATACCAGCCCTTCTTTTTGTCCCACTGTTGGGCACGGGCCTCCCCACAAGATGGAGGGGCTTAGTCCATTACGCTAACCAAGTGCGGGTTGGTGTGAGCTGGGGTTCGAACCTATGCACCTCGTTTCAAAGGCAACCGCTCGCCAACTGAGCTGTTACTGCTTACGGTGTTTTGTTACGTTGGCCTGTAGTGGAGAAATTGTCACCAACCGATTTGTACTGAACTATCAACTAAAATAGATTTTAGGTTAGATCTTAGGCACCTAATGTACCTATCTATTACCTTACGTAAGGGCTCCCACACATAACTGCGATGCGATGCGGCGTGAAACAAATGAATTTTCGATACAAGTTTCAGGAACTTTCGATACAAGTTTCAGGAACTTTCGATACAAGTTTCAGGAACTTGTATCGAAAATTCATTTGTTTCACGCCGCATCGCATCGCATCGCAGTTAGGGCACCCACACATAACTGCGAACTTCTGAATTTTCCATATAAAAATTCATTTGTTTCTTGCAGATATTTGCGATGCGATGCGAGTTCGCAGTTATGTGTGGGAAGCCTTATGTGTGTTAGCCCTTAGTAGGTAGCTACCTATTTTAAAAGCCTCCGGTAGAAGGTTTTAGAATTACGTGTTAGGATTAGGATGCGATTATCTAAATCACGTGCGGATGGTAAATAGAAATTATGGTTATGCGTGTTAATCAGATCGCGGTCTTCGGAATAATTATAATGTGTCGTGCATTTCATCCTTTTATGCAACAAGTAAAAAATTACAAAATATGAACTATAAATAGGTTGGCTAGTTGTGAAGTTCTAGGGCTCCGCCTTTTTTGGATTAAATTATATTAATATCTTCATATCTTCTTCCATTATACAGCATACGTACGTTATATGTATATTCAAAGAAAAGGAACTTCAGATTCAGATCAAATTGGCGGTTTTAACTGTCCAAAGTGCCGACAAATTGATCCATTAACCCGCTTCCGTAGGTATGACAGTATAATCGATGACCTATTTAATAATCGATACAGTTAATCATAACCTGCTTATGTAGGTACGATCAGATCACCATTTACAGCACATAATATGCAATATTTATGGACATTTTATTTTTAATTTATATTTATTTGAAACAAAATCTAGCTCATAAAATAATAGTCACAACGTGTTTGTGACGGTAGAGCGTCTAGGTGGCTAATAATTATATATGTATATGTAGATATATTTATTTGTGCCAGTTGTTTTCATAAAATGACTGCGGTAAATTTGGGATCATCATCATTACCAGCCGGAAGACGTCCACTGCTGAACATAGGCCTCCCCATGATAGTGCTACTGATGTGATTATTAATTAAATCGGTCCCATTTGCTAATAAACTGGAAGCTACATTACTTGCACTATACGACTGTAAAGAAGACATATAAAGAGTACTTGTAAAACACGTTGAGCGTGAAATCCTGGCTCATGTCGAGGAAGGTGTCTGTGGTGGTGCGCGTGCCGGCAGCGTCCACCAGGTAAACTAGCGCACACTGCTCCGCCGTGAACGATACGCCCTTGTACCACATCTTCGCATACCTGGACGCACAGCGGTATTACAGCAAACAGTGGTTCAAATTAACGCCCGCTGAGTCCGATAGGGCGCGTAATCAGTAGAGACTAGCAAGATAATCTGAAATAAGTAGGTAGTGTACAAAATGTTAACCTCAACCTACGGCTTTCTAGATCAGGATTGATTGGGACTAGCTGGCGCTTATCGGAGCTTGATTGGCTCAATGTTGAAATCGCCTACGCAGATTATACCAACATGATTTGACGGCAGGTAACCACTAGCGGGCTGGCTCCACCTGGCTCCAGTCTTTCTAAAAAACGTTGAAATACTGTCCGTGAGACACTTAATATACAGGATGTCCCAGAAATGGGGTATCAAGCCGGTAATGACGCAATGTGTAATACACAAGCAACCAATTTGTGAAAGAAAATAATGAAAATAGTAACAGTTTCAGTGCAGTGAGCTCCAAATTTTGTTCGTTATTTAACCGAACATGAATTAATTTCTTATTAAATAGGGCAGGCACGCAATCAATACAAAACAGTAGCTTCATAGAAGTAGGCACAATGACAAAGGACTGCTTAGGAACAGCTTTAAGACTACTGAGGCTGTATACAGTCGTATTCCATTTCCTGCAATTTGTCGGCTTTTTTGTACGGTGATTGCGTTTGCTGGTGTTTGATTACCCACTATATTGCCTAACCTGATTAGCAGGTTCGCATGCACACCCGCTTGACTTGATTCAATCGACGTGCTATATCAGGCGTCTGGCGTGACTCTGGTGAGCTCCAAACCGAGTGCCCAGTATTTAGGTTAGGGAGGTTTTAGTGGGTAAGAACCCCACATAACCCGGCATTGGCCCCTACGGAGCCCTGGTATCTTTTGAAGGTTATTCTATTCTATTGTTGGTGGCTGTAAAATCGGGCCCGGTAACCACAGGAATGCACTTCGACCCAGTTGGATCCATTGTGCATGCCCTAGCCCTTACTCTGTTCTGTTGCTGACGTGTCGAAGAGTTCCCTTAGGTACGCAACGATTGCGCCAGCTTGGAGCTGTACATAATCATCTGGTGTAGGATAGGCTACTTCCAGATAACTCAACCTACCTCTTTTGAAGGTTAAGTACCTCCTCAACAAATAAAGGTTACAATAACCCTGCTTCGAACAGACGGTTGTAGAGGCCCTGCCACCATCTCTTATGGCAGTGACAGTAATCTTATTTTTATGTGATAAAAAGACGCAAATATGCACAGTTTATAGCTCCCTATACTTCTGTCGCAGATCGTGGTATACCCCCTGAACACGCCCATAGGTGTGCCTGATAAGGGCATCATCGCCTTTAGGTACATTCATTTTAGAAATGTTGGTTAGGGACAATAATACATTGGATAGTTTACAGTAGAATACGCAATCATTTATAAAAGTTGAAGTTTTGATGGTACACTAACACCTCAGTTATTTTTAGAAAGAAATTGCTTATAACGGGTGGTCTACAGATTCGGTTATTTCTTGGAATATATTTTGATATCAATATTCCAAGAAATCACATTGATGATTTCTATTACGCCAGTAACTCGGATTGCTGCCTGCCACTTTTTAATATTTTGGCAAAAAATAAACAGTCTTCGAGCTCGGTAAGTATAAATTTCGTACCTTTCTAACAACAAAACGCGAATTCACAGAAATTCGTCATTGACCAACTAGTCCCGATATAAATCTATTTACAGTATTTCTCCGAAACCTAAGTAAAAGGTAGCGTCGCACAGCGTTGTGATTGTGATAGTTTCGCTACGGTTTATTCTACTTCCGAAGATCCATTGAATATACAGAATGTAAAAAAGCCCTGTCCAATCCTTACTATTCGCATTGCTGGTGATTTGATTAGATTAAAAAAAAATGCCCGTATCCGGATAAGAATAGCACCGTCCCGTCTCCTCCCGTTGGGTGTCCGTAAGAGGCAACTAAGGGAATTTTCCCTTAGTTGCCTCTTACGGACTCTGGTTTAAGAAGACGGGCGGTAGCGTCTTTCTATTGGATTACCTACCACCTATACCGCGATCCCAAAGAGGTCTGCCAAGCATGGGGACCTCTCCCTTCTAAAGGCTTCCTGCCTTTGTTCAGTAGTGGACGTCTTTCGGCTGCCACTGAATTGCATTGTGACACGGAATAATACCCTCAGTGATCGGACAGGTCTTCACTCTCTACATAGGTACTCTACGTACTCTTGCGGTCACAAACGGTGTACCACCTTCAGGACGATAATCGCAAGCACCCCGCCGGCATGTTGTTTGCACGGCACGTCGTTCAAACGATTTTGATAGCAAACTGGGACAGCGTTCGTGTCCGCGATAGTACATACATATATGATTATACACTACTCATCAGAAAATTGAAACACTTACTTCCCTTTTTATGGTTTGTGTCCTAATTTAACACAAGAGTTTTCATTCCATGAAAAAAAACACATGATTGTATACCTGGCAGTTTGGCCATTAGTGTTAAGCGAAAATTCTAAATTCAAAATTAGAATTTCATTTGTTTATCCTATAAATGAAATGATTCACTGTTTTGAGACAAATGTGTGTTTTAGAGTTGGAGTACATTTCACCTTTGAAAACTAAAAATTAGCGATTATCTTGTTGTTTGTTCTGTACCTATTCTGTATACTGTGTGTGTACTGTAACTTTGGGACGTCTGAATTTTTTTTTTTCTAAAACATGTGCATACTTCCCGCAGAAGCCGCCCAAGTGGTGGCATTGCCGGATTTTGGACTTAGTCAGCGTGTTGTGGCTTAAAAATTGCATCTAAGCGTGTAGGCTGTTCATAGAGTCTACAAACGCTATAGGGAGACTGGTTTGTTCTCGCGCCCTTCAGGATCTGGCAGGAATCACTTCTAAGCGATTTATTGTAACAACTTCCTGAGGAAATCGATGCCTTAATGCTTTTCAACTGCAGCAGCAGCTTCATGTTGTACGTAGGGTGGCCGTAAGTGACTCTACAATTATAAGAATGTCGAAGGAACGTGGACTGGTACCGCACAAGCCAGCAAATGGGCCGAAATTAACTGCAGACCATCTAAGAGCGCACCTTAACTTTGCACGTGAGCACCTAAATTGGTCACACCTCCAGTGGTACAAGTCCTCTTTTCTGCTGAGTGTAAAATTATGCTGTATGGTAACGACGGAAGGAACAAGGTCTACAGGAGAGATGGAGAACGCTTTGCACAATGCTGCATTGAAGAAAATGTGCTGGTCAGCTGACCATAGCTATGGTGGCGGTGCGTGGATGGTTTGGGGAGGAATCAGCGCCGACGGTAAGACAGAGCTTTTCTTTGTGTCTGGGCAACGTCTGCCTGCACTAGACAGTCATCGGTATATCGAACAGTGTATTGAGGCTCACGTGCCCCCTATGCACATTTTATTGGCAACGGTTTCATATTCATGCACGACAATGCTAGGGCTCGAACCGCGAGCGTCGTACGTAATTATGTTACTGAACTGGTACCTGGTACTGGTATCTCCATTATGGAATGGCCAGCAAGAAGCCCGGACATGCATCCGATTGAACATCTATGGGATGAATTAAACAGACGAATTCGTGCAAGAGATCCTGCCCCAGAAACACTTAGCCAGCTGCAAAATGCAATCCAAGAGGAATGGAATGGAATGCCACAATATTTGATCGTGACTCTCATCCGATCGATGAAGAACCGTATGGAAGCAGTAATAAGAGCTTGGGGAGGGAATACAAGTTATTAAATAAACGTTTCTTAGCTTTTTTTTCATTTACGTGTGTTGTTTTATCAATTTCCTTCATACTCCATACAGGGTAAAAACGTCTTGTTAGACAAAATACGAAACCTATGAAAATTACATTTGAAAACACTTTGAAAACCTCATCTCATATTATTCACTATTAAGGTGCGCGTACATTGGCACGCGCCGGACGCAACGGATTTTAGTTTGATTTATATTATTTTGACGGCCCGCATCGGAAAATGCCGGCGCGGATAATGGACGCAGCGCTATGTAAAATCATACAAAGCAAACTAAAATCCGTTGCGTGTCGTGCGTGCGGTGCGTCCGGCGCCTGCCAATGGACGCGCACCTTTAAACGACATTTGACATTATATTCCTAAATATACACATGTTTCTGATAATCCTTACAACACAAACTTTCAAGGTGTTTCGATGTTTCTGATGAGAAGCGTATATACATAGGTATAAGATTAGTAATATCTGATGCACATGAACACTAACAACACAGAAATATGCGAAGATACATTGCAGAAAACATAGTCTCATATTCCTGCTACGGTATCCGCTTTCCTACGTCATACGCTTAAATATTATTATACAGGGTTAAAATACGGAAAGAAATGTTTGTTGTGAAAAATGACGTCATCAACAGCCGCATCTCCGCCAGCCACACGTGCACATTTGGTTCGCGAGGCTGCAGTGCGAGCCCGTACGGCCGGTGGAGACGCGGCTATTAACGTATCACAATAGACCTGGTTTTAGTAGACCATGGATTTGTATAAGTGCAATAATCAAGCCGCTCACTTATTGTTGCCCTGCTGATGACGAGCTTGAATCTCAACGCGTGACCCGTAGTGGTAGACGCGACCATTAGGATGGATAAGTGCCGCCGCAGCTCCGGAACGCGATAAAGCGAGGATAATATTGTTCTTCGCATTAGTGACGCGAACTGCACCATCGATCGTCATGTCCACTCTAAGAAATAAAATAAGGTACAATACTTGCCTCACCTATAAGGCTACTGCGGCCAAAACCGGAAATGTTATAATGCAATTGTTCATCTAATTCACTATCATTTAATTTTCCAATGAGACGAGACCAGCAAACCAGAGGTGCTTCGCCCATCTGATCCATGGATTCTTTCTTTTCAGCTTAAATTGCTCTACTGGATTCTGTGATTCTGAATGTGCCACAGAAGATACAGTACAAATGTAATCATCAGCAGCCGAAGGACGTCCACTGCAGAACGAAGGCCTCCCCTTAGAATGGCGAGTTGCCATAATACCCATGCCTGTCAGGCGTCTTTGAGATCGCAGTATAGGTGATAGGTACTCCAATAGACAGACTCTGCTGCCAGTCTTCTTGTGTTCCCTTAGACGAATCTTACGTACACCCAACGGGAGGAGATAGGGGTGCTATTCTTACTCGGACACCCCACGGGTAACCCGACAAATGTAATGGCATAAACATAATACGTATCATTAATGTTATCATAACGAGCTTCGGTGCAGCCTTTGCTTTGCCTGGTCTTTACCAAGGAAAGTAGAAAGATGACTAACTTGACTCGATCTCTAAGGCGGAGGCAGACCGTGCCATGGGGTGTTACGGAAGCATTGTAACCAGCTCCTCCCACCACATCAGTCATCTAAAATACGGTCAAGTCATAATCACGGAATAGCAAACCGTGCTTGCGTAAATTATGGAGACAGTTATTTAGTTCGTAGTTCTTTCTTTGCAGTGGATGACAATGTATAGTAGTGGTATTCTGTAAGAACCTTTAACAAACTCGAAAGCTGAAATCGTGGTGATTTGTTTTGATTCGAGTTTGTTAAATGTCCTTACAGAATATCTCTACAAACCCATATCTAATAGATGTAGGTTATCAGAACAGTGCATTAAAATTATACAAATTACGTTTATTACTTAAGTCTTTAGGGGAATATATCCAGCATCTGTGTATAAAATTATTAAATGAAAAATTGGTCAAATCTTTTAACGAGTTCATTAGTGTCTTATTTATATTTTATCAAATTAATTACATGGGTAAAGATTTGGGATTAGATTAGATACATGTTGCAGATCAACTCGCCTCAAGCTCCCGCCATGTGTCTGCATGGTAAATATCGTCCCCAGGGTAAAAGGGGGCCTTGCGTTGCAGCGGCGCGCGCCACGGCGGCTGCCATCCCGCTGCGCCGACTAATTCCGCTTGCCCCAACCCACCCTCGAGGAACTTGCTGTAATCTTGAAAAGCGGAGAGATTCGACTCCTCCTAACAATATTATATTAGAAAGTAATTAATTATTACTGCAGTTATTAACGGTACATGTTTCCAAGCAAACTTAGCAGATGGCATGCATATGACCTATGATCCGTCCACGTGTTTTATCCAGTGATATTATTCCTACATATACATTGAATAAATTTTTAGCGTAAGCATCCGCTCCGAGCAACTAATTCGTAAACATATCTATTAATTTATAGCGTCTGCAGCGTAAAGCGAATATGTAGGTACACGCCACGGATCATGACTGCCTTGGTAGGTACTAGCTAAAATCAGAGCTGCTAAGGGTGGTCTGGCAATAACATAAAAAGAACAAGCTGAATGCCAGGTTGACACCGATCTAGAGATGGGGCAAGTCTGTTTCGCTTATCTTAGAGATCACGAGTGGTGTCCGCCTGGCATTTAAGCACCTCGAGGCAGTTGGGAACTTCTGCAGGGGCCGATGCAGAAGTGGCCGACGTTGAGTAATGCTAGAACATAGGAACAGCTCGAAGTTATCTACCAAATATCCATCCATTGCATATTCTAAAAAGTATTCAATAATATTATCTGTAAAATGTCTCTCTTAGGCCAACTGATTTATATAGTTTATAGACATGACTATCCATTAAAAGTCTTGTCTTGTGATGATATAAAAAGTTTTATAATGGGGAATGACGGAACTGTTTTGCGGGTCGCAGCACGTGTTCGATACCATTTAACAAATCACGAATGGCAGTTGTTACTTTTGGTGTTGCACTGAGTTAAGAAAAGTAAAAAGGTTCAGTTAAAATAATGTTGAATGTAGGCAACAAACATCGACTACTTGCGGCGAGCTTTTAACTTTAAAAAGTCTTCAAATACACACATCAAAAGTGTCTAGGGATCAAGCATTTTTGGGCAAAAAAATGGGCAGAAGAACAATGGCGTTTCGTGTGCTTTTCTGATGAGTCTCGTTTTGGTATGAGACCGGATACAAGACGTATACGACACTGGAGAACCCCTGGACGCCAACAGCGATTAAAATCCTGCCAGGAAGTCCATCCTTATAGTGGTGGAACCATCATGGTATGGGCGGGTATTTGGATCGGCGGAAGAACTGAGTTGATTTGGATCAGAGGCAACCTCAACGCTCAAATTTATGCTGAGACGATTGTATCAGACGTCATCGTTCCTCTACAAGTGCAAATCGGTCCCTTATTTCAGTTAATGCATGATAATGCACGACCGCACACCGCAAGAGTTGTAAGACAGACTCTCGCCGCAGCTAACATCAATGTCCTGCCCTGGCCTGCTCAGTCGCCAGACTTGAACCCGATTGAGCATGCATGGGATATGCTACAGAGAAGAGCTCTGCCGAATATGGAGGGTATCCAGTCGCAAGAAGACCTTTTTTTGTTGTTGCAACGAACATGGGCGGCCATTCCACAGCGTGATTTGGATGAACTCATTTTGAGTATGCCAAACCGATGTTCTTGTGTTGTTAGTGTTCGCGGTAGAAACACGGATTATTAATTGTTTAAGTTACCCAATAAAATTTTAAAGAAAACTGTTATTTCAGTCTTTTTTTCGAACTTTTGTGTTAGTGGTTCAAATGTCAAAAATCCCTTTATTAGGAAAATGGCAAATTTCTTTATTAATGCAAAGGTGACTTGGTTTATCGTTACTGTGACAAACGAAAACACTTTATTTGATGAATCCTTAAAGAAAATTTTAATTAATATCAATCAGGAGAAAAGTTATTGCAAAAATATATGTTGATCCCTAGACACTTTTGATGTGTGTATTATGTAGTTATCGTTAACTTAATGGATTCTATGAGAGAATCTACCCGACTGAAGAAGTATCTGTTGTGGTAGATAATAGTTCCACATATATAGTTCGATACAATTTTTTCAAACTATATTATATCTGCGACACAGCTGCCTGACCTATCCTGTCGCGATTTCATGCAGTTCCTTTCCTGCTAAATATAGGCCTCTCCATACAGTTCAACCACGAAAGAAGCCACGCTTCCCGCCCACCCTGGACTAGTTCGTCTGTCCACCTAATGATGGTGTCTTATTTCGATGCTACTTCACAATAATTGATAACTTCTACGTAATCACAGAAAATAACTATGAAACAAACGTCAAAACTGTGGTCAAAACTGTAGCGTGCCACAGATATAGGTGCTTAATATGAATAATTTAGTTTCTATTTTCACCACCACCTACTGGGGCCTAATTCTCTATGACCGTTGACCTCTTACACTCCGCGATTTGCTAAAAGAACGCAAATATTAACAGAGTAATAATTAATGGTTTTTCTATTTTAAACCAGTAATTTTACACGTCATTCACAAATTAACTTAATTAAAACGATATAAACATGATTTCGTAGACAAGATTTGAGCGTGGAATTGGAAAATGATCAGAGAATTAGGGTCTTGAGGAGATGGCCGAAACCCTATCTCTAGCAAGTTGATTAGACCTGCTTAATAGATGATAGTGTAACGATAAAGCCAAATTGATTGAGATGTAAGTCATTCACGTGAACGGTGTACCATGAAACCTACGCCAGTCGTTTACATGAAATAAAAATACTTACAGATAGATGTTAGGATGCTTTAGTTACAAATATTATATAGATCGTTACAAGCATTGATATATAAACTAGATAAACATTAACTAGATAAACACAACAAAATGACATCTATAATGTGGTCGCGGAGGTTGAAAACTTATCTGTGCTGGTGACGGAAACGTGAACTAACGATTTTTTAATAAGGACTTGTAGTTTGACAGTTTCATATAGACAGTAGCGACACACCTATCGGCAAAAATAAATTTGTCAGGATGTGGCTTGTAAAGAAATAGCGACACAAGGGCGCTATTTCTCGCTAACACTTTTTCAACCGTGACACCAAATCTAGTTTATATATTATAACGATGGCTACAAGCAATAAGTATAGGAATTTTAAGAATACTGAAAATACTTCGTATAGTATGAGAAGAGTGCAGTTGAAGACAAGGTTTATCTACAATCAACATGATTATTTTACCTATATCATTGCCTACAATGGATGAATATAGTAATTCATATTTCTGAACTAATTACTAAGTACCCAGGTACATAGTTTAGACATTTTGCGCAAATGATAAAACGAGTAGCTTATAATATAATACTGTTCATTAAATTTGAGCATTTACATTCCACAAATCGCTCTATGTATTAACAACTACAGAACTATAAACTAGTTCATTGCTGTGACTGAAGCCGGAAAATGTAATAATCACCTGATTGTAAGAGTGCGCCGTATAGACACTCCTTGGTCGCACAGGCATAGTCACATCTTTTCTAAAATCTGCATTTGCCATTTTAACACGTCTTCAACTTAAAGCTGTTATGGTTTATACTCTATTTTAAAAAATACATGAACAACAGTAACTATCGACACTGGAAAATGCTACATAATATAAATCCAACCTCACTGCTTGGAACGTAATGAAAAAAGTCATTTGTCATTTATTTTTTCCATATTCGAAATTTAATTTTCATTTCTCTATGGCGATGGCTAATTTCTAATTTGGCTAACGACGTACGTAGGTAAGTCACCATGAAGTTTCATGTAAGTACTGGACACTAATCAAACTTTTCGATGTTCAATAAAGTCCAATGTATTCGTATTTTATATAAGTTTTCATGCGCACTAATTTAAACAATAGGCATGATGACTGTAACACAATACCAATAAATCTGTGGTTTTAAATATTAGAACGGATTGCACTGATTCCAAAAATGCATCTCATTTTCATAATAATAGAGAGATTTTCGTGATATATAAGCAAATAAATTACTTAAATACAGCTAATCGCCATTTTGTAATAAACGCTGCTCAGAGTGAATGACGTCAATCCTGTGTAAATAAACAACTGTCAAACTGTCATCTCAACTTTTTCTTTCATATAATGATTCACTTTTACTTTTAACTTTTATACCTAGACAGATGTTTATTTACACCGCCGTAGTGACGTCACAACATGGCGCCATGCACCGGCCATCGTTTTGGAACTAAATTCAAACTCTATTGTAAAAATTGAAAATATTGCTATTAATTGTAAATTTAATACAATACTATGATTATTTTCGGCAATAGTAGACCCGTAAGTACATTATAGAGTATTTTTTCAAAATTTGTCATCATGCCTATTATATTATTTATCTTTATTATATCTTTTTAAGCTATAGTCTAAAGACATCGTGTCTCTATCTCATAGAGGTTTGTTATTTTCTATACTTTCAACAAAAACAATGTATTTTCAGGATACAATCTATAATAATCAGGTATTTGAAAAGTTTTACCTATACTTATCTACGGCATCAACAGACTGAAATGAAAAGGAATCAGATCCATCTAACACCGTATCATTATTCCCTGGCCCATCTTTTTACTTTCGTTTTCTTAACTTCCCCATCTTTACATTAAAACTATAATATTTACACAAAATGTAAATACCTATGTACAAGCTATAAATTTACACAATAAAAACAATACCAAACAATTTTTTTCAATAAATATTCTAACATTGAAATGAAACTAATTTTACGGATTATATCGCGGTTATAATCCGTAAAATTAGTTTCATTTCAATGTGTAATATTCGCGTAAGTATCAGAAATCATTAAATATTCTAACAATTTAAAAATTGCGCTTTTTTTCTTTCGGGGGTTCCACGTAGTGAAAAAAATCTTAAATCTATGGTTCCGCCGGTTCCGCGTTTTGTTTTTCTAAACCATACTCCATAGATATAATAGTGTATAGGCCGACCGTTTAACTCGCGTATCGCCTGCGCGGTAAGAAGGGAGCGGGGGCGGGTAACGCTACACACGGAGTCAATAATCCAAAGATTTATCTCGAGATAGACATTGTTGGTAAAGAATAAAATAATAAGTATCTTTTTTTTAAGTATTTATTTTTAAGTTTTACAAATATTTTATAATAGCTTCATAGGTACAAAATCATAAAACAATAATTAACTAGAGCTAGATATATATATACATATAGATATTATACCTTGGTTATTTTATGCTTCATGGATATAATATTCCTATTAGTGCCAGAAACACATTAGGCTGTCATGTCGTGACTCAACGCGTCAGCAGCAGTGACCGGATTACCGGTTAAAAATGGTATCGGTAACAGTTTCAAGGCCCAGAGCAACGATTTAATATTTAAACTATTATATCGACGGCCCAGAGTATCGGTTAGAAAGTTACTGGTTAAAAATTACTGGTTAATCCTTATACCGGTTAGTATCCTTGGTCTCTTTTTTTCCGAGAGCAAAAGAGTGAGATAGTGTAAAGTGTATATATTCCCAAACTTTTTTAACCAATAGACACTTGTCTTGTGTAAAAATTATTCGTAGAAGGGTGTTTTTCACAAAAAATGACCCTTGCAAAATCGGACTGTCCCACAACTTCAAACATTTTTATTTTTATGGCACATGTAGAAGTGAAATTTTATATGACCTATGTAAATGTTTTAAAATCGAATCGAAATAAAAAGTAATGTAAAAAGCAGATTGTTACTTTTGTAATAAAAAAAAATAGGAGGTGAAGATTTCGAGTGTCCCATGGTGCTCTCGTAGATTTCAAATACATCACACTTGTAGAATAATTGTCTTTGAGTATGTTTAGGTGTTTAAACATAGTCCTTGCATGTCTAAAAGTGTATTTTCAGCCCTTATATAATAATATTACAGCAATTTTAAGAAATATAATTATTTGAATGTTGTCATACGAAAACCATAGTACCGGAAAATCCGGTTTCGTCACGGTGAATTTGATATCTTACACACCTAAAGGCTTTGAGTATTAAACCAACCGGAGAGGCCACTGTCAGGCGTTCCCCTCTGTCAAAGTACGAGACCACCGGTCATACCCGTTATATAAAACTAGTTGACCCGCGTTCCACGCCATTCAACAAATCCCGGTGCGCGCGGAACGACGTAAGCTAAAAATGCCGAATGCCAGCGCGTTTTCGTGTAAAAAAATATAAGACTTATCTAGTGTACCCAAGGATAACGTTACTTTCCATCTGTAAATATTATTTCGTTTATAAATTGTCAAATAATGCACTAAATTTGCAAAAAACTAAAAAATATTATTAATCAATAAGTGTTGCCACTAAATCGTACAAAAGCGTAACTAGCGTAATTTTAAAAGTTGAATGTACTGACATTAGTTTAAGACTTCTATTTCACGTAAATTATTGTTAATACCATTTATTTCTGTAGATGCATAATTAATTAATTAAAGATTACTGTTTGAAATTCAGTATCTTTACTTGAATTTTCTACATATTTTTTTACTAAACACTTTAAAAATTATCGATTCTATGAAACTGTATGTTTATGTTTGGGTGTACTTAATTATTATAAGAGATTTACGGTCGTCACTTTTATTCCGAATACTTTTATTTATTTTTAAATACATTGGCCACACCGCAGCAAAGTTAGCGCTGGGACAGCTCATAATCAAATATCGATATCGACTGTCAGTATGTTATTCTGACTATTTATTAATCAGATATCCAAAAGAGTTTATGTAGTGTACCGCATGCCGTGTCACTTTTTAGCCGACTTCAAAAAAGGAGGAGGTTTTCAATTCGACTATATATATATATTTACATTTACGTATGTTCGCGCATAACTCTGGCAATTATAGACCGATATGAAAAATTATTTTTTGTACGGATAGGCCGATCCCCTGATCGGGTCCCATTAAAAACGATTGCGATTTACGAATAAGTAGGTAGTTCCTAAAAAAAAACAAGAATGTCGCGTCAGAAAAATTTATAATATATTGTAATAACGCCTTAAGGATGAGACTCGTCGTTTTTAAGGAAAAAATGGTCATAACTCTGGCAAATGTCTTTCTTTCACACTGAAAGTGCGCTGTCGGCCGCTGCCATCTTGGTGTGAATTGAGCCTAACTTCAAATATGAACCTATTTCGATGATTCCTTCTTTATTCGAGAAAGTTAACTACTATAATGATTCCATGCAAATTTCATTACGTCCTGATAAATTGTTCCTGAAGAAACATGAATGATGTAAAAAAATGCAAATAAGTATACTCCGTAGGTACGCTAACACCAATTTCAATAATATTAAAATTATTTTATGCATTTTAGTGTTATTGAAGTCGGTTCAATATTTTTATATATTTTATAAAATGATCATACAATACATCTATACATACAATACACAAAATACATCTATACTCCTGCTTTTTGTGGTGTATCTATACCGACATCCAATCCTCTAGATTTGTTAGGTCTCAATTTATCCTCCGACATTAATTTCGGACGATCCATTGAGTCAAAAGCCAAAATCTGTGTTAAAAAACTTGGTATCTTGAATAAGGTGAGGCGGTATTTCACAAAGGAACAGCTGTTGAATCTTTACAAAGCTCAGGTTCGACCCTGCATGGAGTACTGTTCTCACCTGTGGGATGGCTCTGCCAAATATCAACTTGACTCTTTGGATTCGCTAGACAGACGCGCTCGCAGGATAATTGACGATAATGACCTAACAAATGAAAAACTGCAACAATTGGATCATGGATTTTTTACAGATTGTTCCACGGTGAATGCGTTCAAGCACTTTTTGACCTTGTACCACTATCCCCATGGGCGCTGGCAGCAGAGTGCAAGGGGGTGCACTTGCACCCCCCTGTCACGGAAGAATATACATAGAAAAAATACATAAGTACGCTTTTGATTAGCGAAACATACTCAATCAAATACCCGCGTGTTTTGAATTTGACATTACATTTATTTACATCATATACATGTATAATTCTATAGTCCGGACTGCCAGGCGGCGGCAGGGTCTCCACCGCTTTAACGTTGACACTCCAACTTGCCGAACTAAGCGTTTCGCTTCTTCTTTCCTCATGCGCACGGCCAAGCTGTGGAATACCCTCCCGGACAACGTTTTCCCTGATAAATATAACTTGGGTGTTTTCAAGTCTAGATTGAACAGGCATCTTAATGGGTAAGCGCGGTCCATCCTAGACCACATCTTATCTTCACTTACCATTATGTGAGATTGTGGTCAAGCGCAAGTAAACCTATCGCATCGCTGTCGCATCGGCACATGAAAGGAGACACCCGGGCTCTCCAGTGGGATCTGCACCAGCAGCCCGTCAGTACCTTGCCTTTGAGCCCGCCACGGGGGATGCATTATAGCCCCCCTGGAACCAGACACGGTGTTCACAGGGATAGGGTCCCCGCCGCCGCACAGTGAACGGAAAAACGAGGTTCCCTTTCATAGGATTATTTAAAAATGAAATATTTTATTTGATACTTTCAAGTATACAGTTTTGTCAAGTACATAAAAAAATTGAATAAATGAGTAGTTACCGGTTTTTTTTTATCGAGTCTATACCATCAAAGAATGACTTTATATATTTCAAATGTATGAAAATGGAATTAGTTTTCCTCATAACTTTTTTCTGTCTAGGATTGTAAAGCTGAAACTTTTAGGTATTGTGGCCGAGCCTATTAAAAAACCACTTGACATTTGACCTTGACCCCGAACTTCCCCGTTCAAAAGATATGAATCAATTAAAAATGCATATTTGGACGATGTTTTAACACGCGGTAATGTACTTAAAAATAAGTTTTGTTTAATTTTTTTTACCCTTTATTGATCCCTGATAGACAACAAACCTATATGACTATCGATCTTGACGAAAAGCGTACATATTCATAACGTATGCACAACACAACAAATAATGCGATATGAATGACTGATATTTTATATTTATTTGCAAGAATATAGGTAGCTAACACAAGTTCTTAAAATATATGGGTTTCACGTAAATATTTGTACGGCTGAAATGCCGAATATAGTGAACTGGCATTTCAGCCGTAAAAATATTTAGGTTTTACATATATATAGACTCGTAAAAAAAACCGGTAACTACTAATTTATTCAATGTTTTAATGTACTCGACAAAACTGTATACTTGAAACTATCAAATAAAATATTTTATTTTTAAAAAATCCTATGAAATACCTTGTTTTTCCGTCAATAGTGCACCGTCCTCCTCGGAGTCACCGCCGTACTTAATGGATGTCCTAGGGCCCACGCCCCGAACGTCCAGCGACTCCGAAGGTAATGACTAATGTCTATAACAACCGAGACCGAAGCACAGGGAAGCTCAGTTCAAATGTTCAAGAAAATCCAGACGACGGCTATCTATGTAGTGGCCTTACTTGACATTGATTAACCAACGCTAGCTTATGTCAAAAATACAACATATTTAGCAAAATGTTTTTCCCTTTTTAGCCGTTAAAATTTTATCATAGGAATGAGTAAAGATATTTATTTCTTTTTATTGCACAAAGTTGTATATAGGCAGACTTTTCATAATATAAGAGTAAGAATGCAGCTTAGGTATTTCTTGAAGTATCAGACTTAACCATACTGACTTATCCTAATTAATCGGATTTTGACGACAACCCAAGGTTCTTTTCCTATGATCCTAAATTTAAAAATACCTTATACCTATTTAACTTTCACCAAAAATATTATCGGAACTCATCGACAGTAAAATATCGATAGTGTCATGCACTATCCTCGTTTACTTAAAATTGACGTCATCTCGTGTACAGACAGTGTTGTCACTGTGTGTGAATTTACTTGTGTGCGTATAGATTATGTTAGTGTTTGATAATATTGTCGTGTGCCTGCGTAGCGACGTGGCGAAGAATGCATTAGTAGTAGATAGTATTTGTGTGAGTTACCTCGTCCCCCGCGCAGAAAGTGACAGACTTTTTCTCATAGCGAATAGTGCGCGTGTCGTCTCCTTTTGGTTTAATACTCAAAGCCTAAAGGAGATACCACTGGAGAGAGCATGATGCGCTAACCCCTCTGCCAAATTTTTTTTCATATGTTCAGGACATTCTTTATTTGTGTGCATATCTTTTTGAAAGTGTTGCGAGTTTATTATAGTGAGGGTATGCGTGAAATATGTGTAGATACACAAGTTTTTCGTGGCACTTTTGCGGGGTGCGGGAGGCGAAGTAAACACACACAGATGTGTGTGTTTACTTCGCCTCCCGCACCCCGCAAAAGTGCCACGAAAAACTTGTTCGGGGAATCGACGCGATACTAGCTCCATTCTAATTACTCTGAGCTTACACAAGACAAAACCTACTATAAATAGATCCAACATCCAACCGTTTATTTTCTATTTGACAGATCTAATTTGACAGTTATAGTGTTGTGACCAAGTGATTATAGTGGACACGATATCGATTCATTTTTCTATCGAGTCTGTGCGGAAAGAGAACAGTCGTAGGAATGGCGCTAGTAAGTAGTAGAACGTCATTCTATTATCACTTTTGTTACATTGACACGTAATAATAATCTTCCTAAAGGGGTTTTTAAAACGTTCTATTACTTACCCCATTTTTTGTCTATGGGTAAGCAGTAGTATTTTTTCAAGGTAGCAACACTCAATGGTCCATCGCCATTTTGTGTTTGTCACCAGTGTTGCCAATTCAGTGTTTTTATAGCTAGATTTAGCTATAAATCAACTTCATCAGCTACAAAAAAATCGATCTAGCTATTAAGCTATTTTTATCTACATTTTTTAGCTTTTTTGGTTAACCTCTAAAAGGGAAAAGCCAACACCCCCTCCATATTGTCTTCGACACTACAGTGACCACGTGACCCTAACCACACGACAAGAATTTTACCATTTTACCACACGACCTCCAAGCACAAGACTATCTAATTTTAAATCTCGTTCAATTTTCTCAAGCTTGTGGCGACTAAAACCTCTTTGCCATTTGAATTCTGTAAATTGAATATCGAATAGTGCGGTGTTTGAGTGGTCCTGTCATTCTGGTGGCAGCCACACTCTAGACATAGTTACAGTCTCCACTGTAACTATGTCTCTCGACTTCTCGAGAGACCGAAAAATATTGTATTTCCTTATAATTACGTGTTATGTGTCAATAATCACCTAAGGTAAAGTTGCCGATGTATGTATATCAGTGTTTTCCAGTTCATTACAGAGTTGAAGATAAATTGGAGTCGTTTTATTTATTTAATGGAGTACGAAGTTCCGTACCCATATATAAGCTCGTTTTTTTTCTAACTCAAAATTTATTAATAATAATACAGACCCTAAATTCATACAAATGTGTTATTTATTTATAAACATTTTGTGAAATATACAGTCTGTATCCTGTAAAATATAAATAAAATAATCTTTCTAAATAGTACAGTTTTATAGTACACCTAAAAAAAACCTCCAACGGTTTTTTTTTTGTTATCTGAGGTGTTATACGAATAGTAAAATTAATTTACTATGTCCAAAGATGCTATGGAACCCTCAGTGCACGAGTCCGACTCACGCTTGACCGGTTTTTTAATGTTTAACTGATTAAAAGTCTTTTGGCTATATTTTTGGCTAATATACAGCTATTTTTTAGCTATTTTTTATTGCTGATCTAGCTTTCTTTTAAAAATGGAGTTGGCAACACTGTTTGTCTTGTCACTGTCATCTGTCACTCGCAACAAGACGCCCGTGCTATTATAGTCATTGTTTGCTGAGTTTTGTATTGTTTTATATTCGAACTATAAAATGCCGAAAGGATCAGTGCTGAAAGGACAGACGAGAGAAATGGTGACCAAGCTTCGTAATTACTTTGAAGCAGAGTATCAAAATGGCGGCCCGCTTTTACCATTGTCGCAAGTGCGAGAGCGCGTTGCGGCCGCGTTAGGTATTAGTGCACCTACGGTTACAAAAATTACTACCGAAGCCTACGGCACAAGCGGCATGCAGGAGAATAAGCTTCGTACACCGAAGAAAAAACGCCAACCACGTCGTGTGACATCGGTTGACAACTTTGATGCAGACGCTATACGCCGTCATAAATATAACTATTACTTACGTAAAGAAGTTCCAACACTTAAAAAACTTGTTGCTTCTTTGCGTGAATGTGATTTGTTTCGAGGCCAAAAATCGTCATTGGCAAAGGTCTTGAAAGAAATTGGATTTACTTATAAAAAATCGGACAAACGCAAAATATTGATGGAGCGTCGCGACGTAGCTTTCACTCGTTGCGAATTTTTGAGCGAAGCCAAAAAAATTGCAGCTGGGTCAAATGTTGTTTTCACTGACGAAACTTGGCTGAATGCGACCCACACAGTGTCTAAGAACTGGACTGATGACACCGCTGCTTCCACTAGCTCAGTGCCGATGGGAAAAGGAGAACGCCTAATCATTTGCCATGAAGGGTCTATGAAAGGATTCATGCCAGATGCTTTGTTGGCCTTTAAATCCAAAAAAAACAGTTGAGTACCACGAAGAAATGAATTCTGAGGTTTACGAAAGTTGGTTTAAGGAAATGGTGCAATCATTGGAAGAACCGTCAGTCATTATTATGGATAACGCATCCTATCACTCACGCCAAATTGATAAAATGCCGACCCAGGCCGACAAAAAACAAGTAATCATTGACTGGCTTCAACGACATGGCGAAAATGTTGATAACTCCTTACTAAAAGTACAATTACTAAATACATTACGAACAAAAAAACACTTCCCAAAACGATATGTGATCGACAAAATAGCTGCAGAACATGGTCATTGGGTTCTTAGACTTCCACCCTATCATTGTCAATACAATGCCATTGAATTAATATGGGCTCAAGTAAAAGGACACGCTGCTCGAAATAACACAAAACCCCCATTCACGGCAAACAAAATGCTTGATTTATTAAAAAATGCATGTGTGGAAGTAACTGCGGAAAACTGGCAAAATGTAATTCAAAAAACACAAGAAACTATAATGGCAGATTGGGATAAACACGTGCCGATAGATAATGAATCAATAGATGAATCAACAATTAATTATAAATGTCGGCGATAGCTCGAGTGACAGCGACGATGAATCTGATTTTGATTAATAAATAAATAAAAGTAAAAGTCACAATAATTGTTTCATATCATTTCATACCACTCTATATTTATACTACATTAGAATGCTACAATTATACCCGTGTAAAAATAGTTAATAAACAATATCGATATCTCAATCGTAACATCACAATGTTGATAGCAAGAGAACGTAAATTTTTAAAAACGTTTGTTATTTTATGTAATTTATAAAAAAAACTACTGCACTTATGGACTCAATTTGTCAAAGATGATTATTATACGGGATCAAGGAGCAAACTTAGGCAGTTGTCATATTTTTAAAACCTCGCATTTAAAAGTGAACTTTTGCGAACGTAACTGCGTCATGTTCCATGACGCAGTTACGTTCTATTGGTGATGTCAAAAAGAAAATAAACGGTTGGATTTATTATAATTTGTGTTTTTTCTTCCTTTTTGGAAACATTGTGATCGTTTAAGATACAGAAATTGTTGTTTTAAACGTCTGTTGTGACAAAAACTGTGACGAAAATGTTTCGTCTTCGCCGTGCAGAAAAAGTTTTTTCTGGGTAGTAACAGTATTTAGAAGGTATATAAACTCGTTTTCTATACTTTATCATATTTTATAAAAACAAGTTGATCTAACTAAATATTAGTTATTTTTAATTTTAACAGTTTCGTAGGATGAAAACGTCACGTCCTGTGACATACTACTGGAACAAAATCGTGACGAACTTTAATTGTAAAGCTTAGTGTACAATGAAGTATTTTAAATGTTGGTGTTTACGGCAACAGGAAGGACGAGGAGATATTATCGCGAAAAATTAAAGCATTTATGGCTATATCTTTAAACTAATGTGTAAAAAAAAACGTTTAAAGTGTCTAAAAGGTTTCAGTTAACGCTTTTTTTCTTTGCGATTGTGTTTTTAAACCGATAGTGGTAACACTGCTCAAATTATTCTTATTCGTCACGCAATTTTCGTAATAGTCACTGTCCAATATTCTGAATGGTTTTGCAAAAATTATTTTAAAATATTTATTTTTAATTTTATAGCATTTATTTTATCATTATCGGTATTTCGTTATTGCCAAAAATTCGTATCATTAGTAATGACAACTTTTTAAGTGCGATGTGTCCGAGAAATGACGAACATGAAGTTATTTCGCTGATTGTTTATTAATGTGATAGAATCATGCTATCTTTTTGCTATTTTTGGAAAAGTTTTAAGCATATCTTTAAGCTAATGTTGATTTTGTTTCAATACTGGTGGTTTTATTTCTGAATGATTATATTTTGTGACGTACAGGACGATACGTTGAATCATTTGCTGACAGCAAAACTTGAATATTTCTTATAATTATGGTTTAATATAACTTTAAATAGCATATTTAGCTTGTTAATAATATATTCTTTAATACCAGAGTAAATTTAAACAATTTCATTTACTGACATAATTATATTTCCTGATCGTCACTGGGTCATTTTTTCTGATTAACACCCAGAAGGGGTGTACAAATAATTTTTATTTATAATACAAATAATTTTTATTTATTATAATATACTTAATATAAAAATATTATAAAAATATATATTTCATGTACTTTAGGAGAGGGTCGTGTGTAGTAGAGACAAGCACGCTGAAATCTTTTTTAGATACCCGAAAGTGCCAACGTGAGCCTATTGTTAAGCCTCTGAGATACAGGCTACAGCATGCTGACAGTGGACACACTGTCAGCATGCTGTAGCCTGTATCTCATGAACTATAACGGTAGTGAGTTCTATTTCTAGTGCCACTATACGACAAATACTAATGTTATTAATGCTAATTAAAATTTTTTTATGAAATTTTATTAAAAAAGGTACAGAACCCCTTATGTGCGGCTCCGTCCTGCCCTTGATCACTTTTTTAAAGATCGATACAGGCTTATTGACTAAAGTCGCTGCTCGAAGTGTTATAAATGGGGAATATCGATCGAACTGAAGGACCTCCCACAATGCAGAAGTATACGAGAATTACTTGTACCTTTGATTGTTCGATAATGGAAAGAGGATAGGAAAATCACGACTTGTAATCTTTGTGCACAATCTTTGTGTAAAATACGCTCATAGCTAGTTGAGACGCCTAAAGCTAGTTGTAACCTCTGTTTGGTAAACGATCAGTTGGGTAAGCAACGTCAGGCAAGGTCAGTCCTTAGATGGGTGACCGTTTAGTGGCATTTGAAACTGAGCGTCTCCGTGCTTCAGAAGGCACGTTAAAAGACGGTCCCAGCTATTGTCATCTAGACAGTAGTCGTTAAGTTAAGTCAGAACCTAAGGGCAGCTTGGAAACTCTGACAACATGTTGGCCACTAACCATACGACAAACAAGCAAAACTCTAAAATAAATAAAAACCTATTACGCAGAATATCAAAATCTACGCTAGCTCAGTGATCGAGCCCAAAGCTGTTAGATGAGACATTGTCACACTAACACCCTCGTGTGCCCTTAGTATGCAATGCAAGTAGGCATTGGAAACGCTAATTAGCCTTAAAATTTGGGAATTAGTCGGTCGCTATTTATTTTTTAATCAGTACAAAATACGCTGGCTACGCTTTTTGGAATATTATTTATTTATTTATTCTTTATGTACACACTAGAAAAGTAGAACGAGTTTTACAATAGAATAAAAAACATATGTTCAATGGCGAGCTTAACAAAATATGGGTTTTCTCCCAGCAGGCCACTTTATGGAGACACATGGAGAACAAAATGGAAACAAGTGCACAATTAATAAAAAAATAAGTGTTTGCATATAATAATAACACATACATTATAATAATATATAATAAACTATTACTTACATAAATATATATATGAATATACTACTATAATATAAATATTTTATACAAAGAATACAAAATACATATTTAATCAAAACTATCAGGAGAGGAATTGTTTATTTACTTTTATTTTAAATACGTCTAAATTACTGCTATCAATTACTGCTATTTTTAGCACGTAAGGAATGTGGAAGAGAAATGGAATTCTCTGCCGTACTGCTTGCTTAGTGAAAGAACCGTCATAGCGACTAGAAGAGTGAGGAATTTCATACCACCAGTAAGATGCTGGTATGCAAAATTTACAGTAATTAATAATCATTAATAGTCATAGTCATTAACAAATTATATAATACTTCAAGAATAAGAAATAAAGTGCAACGACAAGCCTTGTCACGAGGTACAAGAAAGGAAAAACGCTCACGAAGATAAAGAGGAGATTTAGGATTCTTCGTGGAATATGTTCGTGAAGTACATAAAATGACAGGCTAAATGCGATTCACTATTATTGCATTCACGTTACCACGCAACTTGAACGGCCACGCTAGAGTAACCTATTGGACCTCAGAGTAATTAGAATGGAGCTAGTATCGCGTCGATTCCCCGAACAAATCCCCGCAAAACAACACTTTTGCGGGGTACGGGAGGCGAAGTAAACACACACAGATACAATTTCACGCATACCCACACTATAATAAACTCGCAACACATTCAAAAAGATACGCACACAAATAAAGAATGACCTGAACATATGAACAAAAATTTGGCAGAGGGGTTAGCACATCATGCTCTCTCCAGTGGTATCTCCTCTAAGTACTGGACACATTAATAGTCCAAATCTTTAAAACTACTGAACTGATTTTGATGACACTTCCCTAAGTTGAAAGATAATAAAGTTATTGCAAAATGAATTACTACAATCGGATTTATAGATTCTGAGAAATTAAGAGACAAACCTACATACATACACTGAGATTTGGTACATTTGTAAAGCCCACATAGACCAACATTATGTGGATATTACGCATTTTTATTAATATTCATCGATTACAGAACCTTCTTTTTGAAGCCGGTTAAAAAAGAGGTATTCACCTCACCAATCAGTGATATCAGTAACTCAGAAGAGAAATTCGATACGATACCAGCCCCGCTAGACAATGTAACATTCTACAATCGTTATCGCTAATAGAAAGTATAAAAATGTATGAGTATGACATATGTCATCGAAAAATCACGTGACAAATTATAGGGAATTGACACCGTTAGCGAATGAAGAAATAGATTCGCTATGAAGCGATTGCATCTTGTCTAGGCCCTCAGCCCAAAAACACATTGAGTATAAAGGTACCGAATACAAAGTGGTAGTATCGAGTACAAAAGTATCTGTATCGTTAAGAAAACTACGCAATACCACAAGTTACGATACTTTTTTCGTGTCCCTAGATTTTAACGCTAACCAGGGCTGCCAGATTAGGCGATTTATCGCCATTTAGGCTACCTTGGGGGGTCAAATGGCGACCAAAAAATGCAATCGGCTACCAGTAGCCATTTAGGCTACCTAGAAACAAAGGAACGGGCGCTTTAGGCTACTTCAGCATAACCCCAAACTTTTTAAATAATTTCTTGTTAATTGTATGCTTTGACGAAGCGTAATATGTTATGCACGTGCAACGTTCTTTCGTCACTGACGAAAGAAGTCTGAGGATTCCTCAGGTTCTTTCTATGCTTTCTTCTATGCAATTGCCTTGAGCTGCCGGAATGAGACGTCACGAATCTAAGGCCTGTATTCACAAACTTTGTAAACGTTCCGATCCCAAAAATATCTACTAACCTAACGAGTTATCTTGTACCTTATGGCGAGCACGTTATAGACTGGCGAGGAGGTCCTGTATCCATTAGCAGGATAAAAACTGGATCAACGGATACAAAACTAGCGAGGTTCAAAATTCCCGAAAAGTTCGAAAAAGCGAGCGAGGCGGAAAATTTCTGAGGTTTGTGAATACAGGGGCTTGTGTCAATTTAGTTACTCATTTCAACTCGCTGTATGACAGCCGGTTACTAGATTTTTTATCGTGTTCTCTTTTTTTGGGCTAAATATAGGCTCTCTCTCTCCAACTTAAGAGCTGGGCTCTTGTCGGTGAAGCAATTTCCAATCCATCTGTTATATGCCTTCATTTTGACCTCCTGGTACGACATTCCACCCACTTTTTCTGCTACCTGCTTCATAAAACTTCGTCTGGGTTTACCTCTTCCCCTTTTCCCTTCTATTTTATCTTCCACTGTCGTTTTAAAGAAGGTGCCGTGTCGTATCAAGTGGCCAATCTTCTTTCCTCTCCTATTCTCAATAGATCTTAAAATTTATCTTTCTTCATTGACCAATTCTAAAACTTCCTCATTCGTCTTCCTTTCTGTCCAACTTATTCCCTCCATTCTTCTCCAACACCACATATCGAATGCTTCCAACCTTACTCTATCCTTCTGTGTAAGAGTCCATGCCTCACTGCCATACAAAGCGATGCTCCAAATATATGTTTTAATGAGCCGTTTTCTTATAGCAGTTGCTATCCTGGCTTTGAACAAATGTTTATTACAATTGAATGCCCTTTTAGCCATTGAAATTCTAGCAATAATGTCAGGTGTTGATCTAGTATCGTGAGTTATTTGACTACCTAAGTATTTGAAATTCTTTACTGCTTTTACTGAGGTGTTATTCAAAGCAATTTGTCGGTTGAATGATGGAAATTTAGCAGTTGTTAAGATTTTAGTTTTTGTTATGTTAATTTTTAATCCAAATTCCTCAAAAGTTGTATTCATTATTTGTAAAAGTTCTAAATATAGGCTATACTTAACTCAAAATTTTAGGCGAATTAGGCTATTTGTCAAAAAAAAATATATTAGGCGATTTAGGCTACTCGGTAGGCAAAATTAGGCGAATTGAGTTAGCTAATATCTGGCAACCCTGACGCTAACCTACAGTACCTTTTTTACCGGTAATCCGATCTAAATAAACATTTATATTTTTTTTAATCTTAATAATTACTTAATTAAAAATAATTATGTAATTCTAGCTTTAATTTGTAAATTGATTTTTTTTTGTTGTACTTAGGTTGATGGAATATAATTTTATTTTTTTCTCCAACTATATTATCTGTATTTTTTACATTTCTCCAATGGAAACACCAACGAAACGAACAGCCCGCCACGTTTCGCCTATCTTGTTAGGTAGGTACTTACTTTCATACCTTGTTCGTTCGTCAGTGATTTTTAGTCCCGTAATCGTTTCTATCAGGATAACAGTTACAAAGTTAATTAAAAATGAGTGCTCCAGCACCAACGCCTGCGTACAAAATTGGAATAGTAAAGCAGGTAATACATTATTTATATGTTCTTTTACTTTTCATAAACACTATACCTTGATGCCTCGTGCTGATCTTATAGAATTTGCCCCGTTGGCACCACATTGCAGACGTGATTATGATATACATTATTGCATTATAGTGATTTTATGCATAACTCATTTCAAAACACAATTTCGGTGTAAAGATGAAAATTGTAGGGTAAATTTCGCATGTACCATCTGGCAGGTGTGTTGGTAATACGGTCGCAAGTCTAGAGTGGAGGAAATTGATACATATTTGACCAGAATATATACTTTAAATGAGTGCATATGTTCGGTTCGCGCAGGTATTGTCGGGGGACACGGTTGTGATCAGGAGGCAGCCTCAGGGTGGACCACCCCCTGAGAAAGTGATCGCATTATCTGGCATCACTGCGCCCAAACTAGCGCGCCAGAGGACTGCAAACAAGTGAGAATCCTTTTGTTAATATTTACAATACAAATTTATGGTATGTTGGTGAAAATTAAGGTTAAAGATGAGTGGTACCAACATAGCTCAATTAAAATGCATTTTACCAGGGGGCTATGAGCTTAGTTAGATTCTAATTTGTATTGTTGTATTTTTATAGAAATTAACATAAACTGTGTTACGAATAATGCAAACCTTTCCATTCCAAAGTTATTAATGCACTTTTGGAAACTGAGAGTTGAGTGAAAGTAAATTTAATGGAGCATGGTTTCATTTGTTATAATTTCTGTCTGCAATTGCGAATTTATGTAATTTTATTAAACTTGTTGCATTGCATTTTGACAGCAATGCAATGGGCGTCAAGTTGCTGTTGACCTAAGCGGAATATAAAACATTGCACTTACTTAAATAAGTTCAACTTAGAAACTAAAATACAAACAGATTTATAGTTATATTCAACATTTAATTTTCATTACTTACATCAATTCAATTATAAATATTGTTTTGATGAAAATAATACCCATGGTAAGGATTACACTGAAATGAATACATATATTCTATGATTAGTCAATCATCATGTTCTATCTGCTGATGATATCAGATGATAATCAGCTCATACGGTTCTATTTTTAGCTGTCACTGCATTTTCCTTCTCTGCTAAGCAAATTGTGATTCAAACTAGCAAATAGCTTGGCAAATAATATATAATGAATAACATATGGTTTACTTAGGTATGTACACATAAATGAACACAAAAGGCATAATTATAAGTTATTCATAACTTGATACCTACATCAAGTTAGTGCAGGTTCTTTAGGAATCTATATTCAAAGCCTATATAAAAATATATTATCTATTTCAAAGGCTTTTTATGAGTATTTTATTTACTGTCAAAGTTCATTAATGATGATGTGTTATTAATACTGTTCATTTTTCAATAACACATTAAACCGGGTATGTATTACTACTATACTTGTTTAAAATAATTTTGTTAAGAATTATGAATGAAGGAAGGTGTAATTTCATAGTTTATATCACCCTTCTTAAAAAGACTAGACACAAATTCAGTTAAATGTAACCTTGAACTCCAAGTACTTATTTTCTAATCTCAATGGAAGTCAAAGTGGTAATCTAAAACCATATATTCAGATAAAGGATGTGATTTGAGACTTAATTTCAGCAAAAAATCTGATTCAGTTTGTATTAGGATGTAATTAACAAAGAAAATAAAGGATCTATTTTATTATAATATTTATTAGTTTTAACGTATTTTAGAGCAGATTTTTTGTAGGTACGTATTTTACCCGTGGCATGTCCATGTAAGAATAGCAATGGACCTCTTTCGGCAGCTGATGATGATGATGAATGTATTTTAGTAAAATTCAATACCTGAACCAAAATCATCAAAATATTTTTGTCTGTCTAAAACTATTTACTTACTATTTTAAATGTGAAAATTATAGTAAGTGTAATTGTACTATTAGTCTAAAACACACTATAATATTAGTCTAAAAGACACATTTAATTTTGTTGACAGTAGTCTTGGGATATGTCTAGAGATTGACCAGATAGGGCTGAAGATGAAGGTCTTGGGATCAACATAGGTTACTTTTTACTGTGGTAAAAAATACCATTTCCACTGGAACATTTTCTGTTCATATTAATTTCAGAGAATCATTTATTTTATTGTTTATTTACAAATAATTAAACACTAAGTAATAAAGTTAAAAAAACTTCTTCTAGTTGTATTAGAGATTAAAAAAAAATATTACACACCAGTGTCCATTCCTGAACTACTCCATACATACTTAATACATGCGAGTGAAACCATGCGTTAATGTGCCATAATACAAATTTACATTTCACCCACTTCACCTTTATATGAAAACATTTAATCTATGCATTCAAATTATTTATTGTTCATAGGACCTCATTATTTTATTAAATTGCATAGAATGTTAATTACTATAACATGGAGGTAGTAAAAAAGACACTTTTAATCAATTAAAATCAAATAAATTATATCTGTGTATATTTGTGGCAAGAACACTGACTGCATTCAATTGTTTATATTTCATCAAATAGATTGCATGCATGTAATTTTTTACTATCTTAGTAATACATTGATAGACATTGATCATGTAATCAACCAGATAACTGAGTTCCCAACGATACACCTCATTAACATTATGTCAGTTTTAATAATTGGTGATATCTAGAAGTATAGGATAATGAAATTATTTGTAATTAAACTTATCAAAGCTAAAGCAAGGTCTTTAATTTTAATTGCACTGTAATTTTATATATGTATGGAAGAACTCACCAAGTCACTGTCATCTCAAAGAATAATTATTTGCTGTGCTATGTAAGAAATCAGCTGACTAGCTTTTTCTTAAAAACAACTAGCTTACAAGATGCAGCGGGTGGTTTCTATGAAAAGCAGTGCGCACTAAAATGTTAATCAAGTCATCACAATAGCCTTATTTAAATCTTTAAGAATATTTTATATGCTGAAGCTAAAGTTGCATTGCTATTTGTAATAGTTTTAATGGAATTATCTATTGTCATTGATGTTTTATAACACTGGTGAAGTAATAATTTTTGTTTATATTATTTTTCCCACGAGAATGGGACATTTCCCCTTCGTATTTCAAATTACCATACTGAAAACTAAATGATTGTCTGAAGAAGTTTTAAAATCATTTCAATTGTCTCTGTATTTTTCCATAGTAAGTAGCTTAAATTCATCCCAATCTAGAAGCGTTATGAGTTTATAGTCCATATCATTTGTACTTCTTACAAAAAAAGGGACTGACATACCAAAAATTATCTCATGCTAGATTTAATGATTGAATTTACCAATGGGAAAGACTTTAATTTAATTTGTATCGATAAATGAAAAGAATTATTTTTTAATACATTAACAATATCCATACTATTTATAACATCTTTAATATGTGTACATTTAAAATTTTCTTTTGCAGTGATGTTGAGTCTAAAGATGAGCCACTTGCATGGGAGGCTCGTGAGTTTCTCCGTAAGAAACTCGTTGGCAAAGAAGTGATATTTACTGCTGAAAAGCCACCAAACTCAGCAACAAGAGAATATGGCTCTGTGTGGGCAGGTAAAGACCCCACGAAAGATGAGAACATTACTGAGGCACTCCTTGCAGAAGGTCTCGCGAAGGTCAGGGATGGCGGAAGGAACATACCTCAGCTGAAAAAGCTCGTTGAAATTGAGGATGTTGCCAAATCGCAAGGCAAAGGCATTTGGGGTTCAGAGCTTCAGGTAATGTGCAACATATCAGCCCCCTTAGCCAAGTTGTTCGTTTGCTGAGTCACGTGAAGAGATATTCTGTATTGTAGAGTGACAACTTGGCTACGGGCAGATATCCTAACTCTCGAACGATAGTTGCTTTTCCCAAAGGCCACGGCCACAGGAAATGTACTACAATAGTTCTTTAATAATTTTGTTGCTTAGCTGAGGGTAATTGTTATTATTAAAATGAAATATGATTCTATCAAGTACAGGGATATCTCCTTGCATGATACATGTATCCTGTAAGCTTGTATGTGTTAACGTTTTAACTCTTACCATGCCATCTCAACTTCCATATTATTTCATATGGCATGTTGCGACTACAGGTACCATTCCATACTTGTTATTTTAATCACATATTTAGTTTTTTTAAATGTTGGATAAAGTCTTTAAGTTAATTAGACTTCAAACACAATTAATTACTAAAATAATTCAATTTTAATGTAATTGTTTACACTTTCGAATTTATTACACTTTCGACCTCTCGTTGTTGCGACGTGTACGTGTTGTACTATCGTACTTTAATTCGGCGGGTCTACGTTTATTGGTGCAGAGTTCCCGTGACCACCTTCCTGCTCCATCATCAGACCCACAGATAAACATACAGACCGACAGATAGACAGACAGACTTTCGGACATCTGCGTCAAACTTATAACAACCCTCGCTTTTGGTCGTCGGGGCTTATAAATACAAGCTAGTTATAATACAACCAAATACCTTAAAAAACGACAATTCGCCGTTTAAAGTAGAATTTGCACATCCATTAACTGAATAGTTGCAATAATAAGCCCTTTTTTGATGCTCCATCTTTGCTCAATAAAACGCTGTCTTATTTGTGCGTTACTCGAACGCCCGTTGTATGACGCTTGCCTTCTGTACTCTCTATATTTTGTGCTTCAAAGAATAAGATTGAAAAAATCAAGTTGCTAAAGTTATACCAGATATCAAGAATCTAACTTCTTCATCAAGACTGTTCTTGTTTATGTTAATTGAAGTTAGGGAATTAATAGTAAATAAATACCTATCAAAGATCCATATTAGACTACATTCTTTTGATAATAATAGACAGAAACAAACATAGTAAATATAGGATATTATATAAAATCCCAACATCAAAACTTACATCCAGATACCTACATATATTTCCTGCTATATCTCACAGTGTAAAATGTTCTAACAGGAACATATTCGAGACATTAAATGGACTGTTGACAACCCAAAGCAGTTTGTGAACAAATTCAATGGGCAGCCAGTGAAGGCTATAATTGAGTATGTACGCGATGGCTCTACGGTTCGTCTTTGTCTACTACCCGACTTCTGTCAAATCACCTTGATGCTATCTGGGATCAGAGTAAGTAATGTACTACATTCATAGTAATAGTAGTTTATGCACCAAGGGGATAAAGTAGGGTCTTATGTCGCGGGCGTTAAATTTAATCGCGAGCATAACGAAGGATTCTAGCAACTCCCGAGCGCAGCGAGGGAGTATAGAGTTAAATCTCGAGCGTAGCGAGGGAGTTAATACTAGAATCCTGAGTACAGCGAGGGATTTAAGCTAGCCCAAGAAAAAGACACCTTTATCCCCGAGGAGAATGTACTACTTTTTACACCTACTGCGAGGTAATAAAATACAAATATTGCTAGAATTAAAATAATAATAATATTGTGGGACAATCCACACACGGTCATCTGATTCCAAACTAGGCAGAGCCTGTACTATGGAAACCAAACAACTGATCTTAATTTAGCAGAGGGGATGAATAGTTAAATAACACCCAGGCACTTGGAAGAATTGAACCCACAACCCATTGGGTGGGTGTCTAACCACTAGACCAACGAGACTCAATAATATCAGCATAGTGATTTGCAGAGTTAACTCGATAACATTTTTTTTTCTTTTCTAGAACACAGGGTTCTGTTCGTCGCGCCCGGTTCGATTTTCAAATATTTTTTTTCGTGCAAGTCTGATTAGAGTAGTATGTATATTATACCTGTGCTAAAAGTGTTGAGGAATTTTCGTTTGACGTTCGAAATTAAAACACATTATTACCCAAGGGAGTTTAGTACAACATTATTACCCGGCTAGACTATAGGGCTATAGCCCTCATTATAATGAGGTACTTTATGTCATCTTTATATGCATATAATGCAACACATACTGCAACATTATCGAGCAGGTGGTGTGAAAAAATATATTTATCTAACAAAGAACCAACATTCCTATTTGACTATGTGAGACTGCCCCAATATTTCGAAAACACTCGATATCAGCATTTATTGTAAAGAATGTAAATTGGTAAGATACTGGCATACTATTAATATTGTACGTTATCTCATTTTTTACGATAAGTATAGAATTTAAGGGTCAAGAAAATGTATTTTCATCCATTAGTGTCCCGCCGTCAAACAAGATGGTGAATCGGAACCTTATGCTGAGGAGGCCCGTTTCTTCCTTGAGTCGCGACTGCTGCAAAAAGACGTGGAAGTAATTCTGGAGTCTGTTAACAACAACAACTTCGTGGGAACTATACTGCACCCTCAGGGCAATATTGCTGAAGCACTGCTGAGACAAGGCTTCGCCAGATGTGTCGACTGGTCTCTTACTGTTATGAAGTCAGGTTTGTGTCTTCAATAAACGTTTCAGGTTTACAGATTGAGAGCCAAGATTTACAGCATAATGATAGTTATTTAAATTTTATCTGTACTGTGGACGCATAAGCGTGAGAATGAGTAAAAGTTAATATGCTACTATGTATTTAATACAAACAATTTTTTTTATTTAAAAGACAAGTAATATCTACGGTCATACTAGAGGTAGTAACTTGATTGTAATCTTTTTGTAACAAGTATTAATGTGCAAGCGATAAAACTCAGTTAATGCCCAGCTTGTCAAATAACGGTTGCAAGTGCTATCTTTCACAAACAAAACCTTCATGTGCACTGAGGTACTATCGCGGTCCGGAAGGCTTTACCACCACCACTTTAGTTTTCAAATAAAATCGTTTGAACGACGTTACTTGCGTTTACTATTCGCACACGTATTTTGGGACAGCTCGTGCAAGCAATTATCGTCCTAAGGCGATGACCTAATAGAACACGATCACGCAATCATCGCCATCCGCGACGCGACCATCGCGCGATGCAATCTCAAACATATGGACGCCGAACGAGTTTCTAACTACCACTAACTGGTGGCCGCCAGTTACGACTCTGGTCGCGTCGTTCGGTCGCGCGATAATCGCGTGATCGCGTTCTATTAGGACATCGCCTAAAGGTTATACACCGGATAAGTCCCTCATTGTAGTTTAGAGTTTAAAAGAGCTGAAGAAATTCAAGTGAACTCCAAAACTGACGAAGATTACATAACCAGCATATTAATTTAATCATTCTTAGTAAGAATGATTAAATTAATTAATAAGAAAAAGCCGCCGTAAGAATTTCTTACGGCGGCTTCTTCATAGAAAGATTGGTCCATTGATAAAATCTTCTAGGGCTGATTCGTCAGAGAGCACGCTGAACATACGTAGGTATATTATTTGCCATTATACGAAATATCTCTTCATACTTCCGACAAAAGTTATCTACAACATATCACTTTGAGCAATAACACTGCATTTGCTCACATTATTGAATTATTCATGTCGCTCTCTTTCTGCGCATCGCGTGTAATATAATATTACAATATCAATGTAGGTGCGCCAACATACCGAGCGGCAGAACGTGCTGCGAAGGACGCTAAGCTTAGAATTTGGACCAACTACACGAGCAACGCGCCCGTGATCGCGGCCAAGGACAAGGAGTTCACCGCCACAGTGCTCGAGGTGGTGAACGGGGACGCGCTCGTCGTCAAGCTGCCCAACAACAAGCAGAAGAAGATATTCTTGGCCAGCATCAGACCGCCTCGCGAAAAGTAATTCAACTATTAAACTTCGTTAATTAATTTTTTAATGGTATTGTAACATCAATGTATTGAAATATTGAATTAGTTGCATTGAATGGATTTCAACCATAAGCAAATATCAGAAGTCAAACCAAAACACTTGCAACGCGTGAAACAAAATATTCCGGGCAAAACTTCTTCCTCCGTCATAATCGAACATAAAAAGAACGATCCTTCTCAATGCTCTAGTAAAAATGTTGGAGGGGTTTTGTTCGACAAAAGATTTAGGCTACGCCCCCTTATTTATGTTTACGAACAACGAAAAGTAGCGCAGTAGATCCGGCTTTATCCTTAAAATAATAAAGAAATATTTTATGATTGCTTTGCTGTTGTTGGCTGGTTAATTCATGGCAATTTTGTATATGTTTAGGAATAGCCCAGATGATGAAGGCAAGCAATCGCCGAGGCCGAAGGGTTTCAAACCTTTATATGACATCCCGTGGATGTATGAAGCTCGTGAGTCCCTCAGGAAAAAACTTGTAGGGAAAAAAGTTAATGTCACAGTTGATTATATTCAACCTGCCAAGGACAACTATCCTGAGAAAACTTGCTGCACCGTCCAGACTGCAGGAATGTAAGTAAAATAAAATAAAAATATTGCTACTATGTAAAATTGTATTGCCAAATTGAACAGGCCATATCGCTCGCAGAACCGATAACCGTTGGGGAAGAAATGTTCTCGAGTGGCGACCACGAATCGGAACACGCAAAGTAGGCAGGTGGACAGACGACATTATCCGCGTCGCAGGCAACCGGTGGATACAAATGGCAAATTGTCGATTATTGTGGTGATCTACGGGGGAGGCCTTTGTTCAGCAGTGGACGTCTTCCTGATGATGATGATGTAAAATTGGGTTGTGATAACATATTGTTTTTTTCTACAGCAATGTTGCAGAGGCTTTAGTCGCCAAAGGATATGCAACGGTCGTAAGGTACAGAAACGACAATGATCAGCGCAGCTGTCATTATGACAAGCTCCTCGAGGCTGAACTTAAAGCGCAAAAGGCCGGTATCGGCGTTCACGCTAAGAAAGACATACCCACACACCGCATCCAGGACACAAGCGGAGACTCCGCGAAAGCGAAGAAATTCTTCCCCTTCCTGAAGAGGGCTCAAAAGACTGAAGCGACGGTAGAGTTCGTCGCTAGTGGATCCCGTATGCGACTATACATACCGAAGGAGTCGGTCCTAGTGACGTTCTTGCTCGCCGGCATCAACTGCCCGAGGGGCGCCCGTCCGGCCGTCGGCGGAGGGCCTATGCAAGACGCGGAACCCTTCGGCGAGGAGGCTTTGCAGTTCACTAAAGAAAAATGTTTGCAAAGAGACGTCGTCGTGACTATCGAAGAAATGGACAAGGCCGGCAACTTCATCGGTTGGTTGTGGATTGAGAACGAGAATTTATCAGTGGCTTTGGTAGAACACGGTCTCGCGTCTATGCACCACACAGCTGAGACCTCGGAGTTCGCCCGTACTATCAAGACCGCAGAAGAGAACGCTATAAAGAAGCGCTTGGGAGTCTGGAAGGACTATGTTGAGGTCGAAAAGGAGGTCGAGAAGGAACGCAATGCACCAGTACAAGACCGCACTGTGAAGTATGAGAAAATAGTCATCACTGAAGTGACAAGCGAAGGGACTTTCTATGCACAGAATGTCGACATGGGAACCAAGCTCGAAAGCTTGATGGACAAAATCCACCAGGAATTCAAATCCAATGCTCCACTACCTGGATCATATATTCCTAGGAAAGGAAATGTTTGCGCAGCTCGTTTCACCATGGACGATCAGTGGTATAGAGCCAAGGTGGAAAAACTATCTGATGATAAAATGGTCCACATTTTCTACATAGACTATGGAAACCGAGAGGTATTGTTATATAAAATTAAATAAAGTCGTAATGTGGCGCTCCACACCAAAAACTTGTAATTCAATCTTGCAAAATAACAAAATGTTTTTACTCACACAACTTCTATTAGGGATGTCACCACATTCTTCTTTTAACTTTTAATTATTCCATTTTGTTACAATTTATAGATTTTATTTTATCTTTGACAATCGATTCACATACTCACGTATTTTTATCTGAAGTGGAATTACTTTTTTGTGTGGAGCTCTAGAATTGGAATAATGTGATAGAAAATCAAAAACATTTGAAAATTAATCGACAAATTTCTCATGTTTTTGAGATTTAATAATTGGAAACATATGTTAGGTGGTAAGCGTAACCAGACTAGCGGTACTGCCGCCGGGCACGGAGAGCGACCCGCCGTACGCTACTGAGTACACACTGTGCTGCGTCAAGTTCCCGTCCGACCCCGACGACAGGACCGAGGCGGTGGCCGCCTTCTCCGCGGACACGCTCAACAGGAAGCTGCTCATTAACGTGGAGGCCCGCGGATCCCCGCCCGCGGTGACGCTCGTTGATCCCAACACTAATGTCGACATTGGCAAAGTAAGGCCCTTTCTGTTCTTATTATCCAGTGTAACCCAAGCTTAATTACTGATGTTGAGATTTAAAGTTACATAGGGAAATACAGATGCAGTGGTAAATGCGAATTACATCGATAAGTCATTTTATAATCCTAACGTGGTAAATTGTTCATAATCAGTAATATAATCGATTATATTTAAAACTGTTGTAATATATCCCAAAAAAAAAATAGTTAAGTTAAAGTTGGTTACCCATTGTTACTACATAGGTCAGGTTTTCTCCTTATTCTGAACGACTGATGATACGAACACAGCGGCCAATCTTTTAAAAGATCAGCCATCTACGCGGAAGATATTATAGTGCACAAGTGCACCCTCTCTCTTTGTTAACATCTTACAATCCGATGCGATGGAAGACCGACACGACCGGGTGCCTCTACCCGGTCGACAGGCGCAGGACTGATTTTTTACATCCCCATCCGATGCATGGACTATCTTACTTTACAGACAATCAGGTGATCGTCTTGCATTGTCTTAGTCAGTAAGGAAAAATTACACAAAGTTGTTGCCCCACCACCTCCGGTTTGTAAAGCAAGGTTTCGCACTGCGCCATGAGGTTACAAATACTGAGAACTAATACAAAAGCTGTTGTCATATAGACAGGAGACATCAAACTAAGTCAGAGGCCTAAAAGCAGCTTGACCAATTCTGACACCAGGTTGGCCACTAACCACACAACAAAAATTGTTGCTCCGTGAGCAATATCCCCACTGAGCACTACTTTTTGTATTGCCGCAGCACACACATATAAATACAATACTGTGTTTGTATATTTTTATATAATTGTGTGGACGTGGTGTGTCCGCGTGTCGTTGCAGAATCTGATCAAGGAGGGCCTGGTGCTATTGGATCCGTTGCGCGACCACCGGCTGTCGTCGCTGGTGGCGGAGTACCGCGCCGGGCAGGAGCACGCCAAGAGCTCGCGGCTCAACCTGTGGCGGCACGGGGACATCACCGACGACGACGCCGTCGAGTTCGGCGCGCGCCGCTAGCGGGACGCCACCGCCTCGCCCTCGCACACGCTCACATGTGCGACGTGTACAGCACCGCACACACAGACCATCGTATACAACGTCATATACGAGTTCCTCTAATCGCATCCGACACGTATTGTACTGTACTATCCCTCCCTGCGGCATTGCCTTCCGATCGTACCTCGACTCCCTTGTTTGGTGTTCCGATTTTAAGTGAATGTGTTACTTTATGAAATCAATTAATATTATGGGGCTAATTAAGTTGTGTAACTCGTGCGCGATCGTGTAGGTACCTTAGGGGATGCCACCGGTCTCGTGAGCGGTGGCGGAGAGAGGAGGGACATGTTTTACTTGCACTCATACGAGTCTACCTACGCTAAATAAGATACTCATGGCATCTATGTGCCCGTAAATTCATATATTTGCAAATAATATATTATGATACTATATAGTAATAATTAATTATCAGTTTCAAATGTAACTTATAATAATTATGATCTTATATATATTTATGTTACTACAAAATAACTATAGTAATATAAATAACTTTATGTAAATGCAAATTGTTGAAATATTTACATTTTTTACAATTTTGTATATCGAAAAAATAAATGTAGAATTATATTTGGTTGTTAATTTCATTATTTATTTACACATATTGAATTATGCATTAGTAAAATATACCTTAAGGTGATCATAATATTTTAATTATTTTTATACCTATAATAATTCATTTGGCATAATATCAAAACAAGCTCAAATGGTTCGCTTCGAGCGTCTATTTTAATAATTATTGTATTAGACTCGGAATAATGTATGAAATCTTTTCTTTCTCCTTCTCTATGAATCACTAGTGTATGATTGTTATTTGGATGTTTTAGCTTGGTATTTTGTGCTTACTTATTACCGTATGAACCTACCTCTTTCCTCGAGATGTTCGTAAAGCATAATTTACATGCATTCATTAGGGTACCATACGGTGCGAGGATTGTTAAATGAACATTGTGTAATGAAATAAATATTTTAGGAAATTATTGTTGTTTTTATGATTCCTATTGTGAAGGGGCCGGTGGAAATGAAAATATTTTATTCATTACAAAATTGATATAATTATATTTCTATTTATTATGATCACATGTGCCGCCCTACGCGTACAGATTCAGTCTGCCCGGGTTGAGGGCCCTTCGTCAAGAACGTCTCTCGAAGTTTGGGCACAAAAAATACAAAAACTAACTTAAACAAGAAGACAAAGGAATAGAAATCTAATAATATTATTCTATGGTTGGGTGAGCAATGTCTGTAACACTATCCTTTATTGATGAGAATAATTTGTTTATTGCATCTATAAATTATATTGATTTTGCTTCTCTTTACCGGACTTTAGCTCCTTTTACCAGACCCCAAAACAAGGAATCAGCAATTTTGTCTCCTAGATTTAGTGTGTAGTTTAACACATAGACTAATGCTCTTCACAAGGTTTGCACACTGCACTTGCGGTAGAATATGACTGCGGTGCTATTAACCTCCATCAGATCGAACCTAAGAGGTTGATATCTCCTCTTAGGCCGCTGCCACGCGGCTGTTTTCGAGAACCGTTCCTTTTACGCATAAGATCCTGCCGCTCCCGCGCCGCCGTCGCCACCGCCCTGTTGCCCGCAAAATTCGAGGTAGAAGCCTTATGCTCAATTCACACCAAGATGGCAGCGCACTTTCAGTGTGAAAGAGTTAAACTTTATCTACAATACGTAACAGACCAGTATCGTACGAAAAACGCGGCGCGCCCAGTTTGTCGGCCGCTGCCATCTTGGTGTGAATTGAGCCTAAGGATCGTAGTGTAGTCTCCTAGGATAGGTATTATGGATAGACGAATTCTCGTCTCCATGTCCAAAAAAACTTGCTAGAGTCAAAATGCTTGTATACCCAGTGAGGTGAGCCTGCTTAGTAAAATAAATTTTTATTTTCACAAAAATTGCGTTTAAACTTACAAACTGTACGTCAATGCCTGTGCTAGTTTAAAACTGTGTTACAGGCATCGGCGCCCTCCTTCAGAACTTATTCTAACAAATATAACACATTTTGTATGATGAGACGAAAAATTAAATGCTACAAAATATTTTTAACTAAATAAGAGAAACTAATTATATAATGCTAAATGAGATATTATGTTGTAGGTTTATATGTGTGTGTGTATGCGCGTGTGTGTACTATGCTATACAATTTTAACGAAAAGATTTTCTGTGTCGTCATAGCTTTGCTTTAACAAGAATTTTTTTACAATTGACTTACACTCCGATCTATTCCGTGGGTAAATATTGCAGGACTTATTAACGACATTGTAAAGTCGGTTACTGAGGTATCGATAGTGCCGTCGAGAAACTGACTTTTTAGCTGGAATTTGGGTGCATACTGCGTATCTATGACGCTTACCAGATAGAAGCATTGGATCGTATGTTAATGAGGAATGCCTACGTAAAATAAGCTGTAGCACATACAACTGCCTAACAGTCAAAACCGAGACATCTTCATAGATTTGCTGCGTGGGGTACCGGAAAGGATTACTTAGCATAACCTTCAAGACGGCTCTCTGAGCTCTCTCAAGTCGCAATAAAGCAGTTTTAAACGTACCTCCCCAGGCAACAATGCAGTATGTCAACAAAGACTGTACAAGAGCAAAGTAAATGGTTTTTAGTAACTCTTTATCAGCAGCGTCTCTCAATTTTTTAAAAGGATACATGAGTTTGCGTGTGCGCGATACCATCATATCTATATAGATATGATGGTATCGCGCACACGCAAACTCATGTATCCTCATATCATATGATCATGCCAGCTTAAGATACAGTCAATTTGAACACCTAGATATTTGACCTTAGAAACGTGGTTTATGGCAGTACACGTACAAGAACCCTGTCCTGGAGAGGAACAGTTGTGAGCCTTGATAACTAAGCGGTGTGGTTGAGAAGCGGTACATGGTGAAAAAGCCATACAATTTGTCTTAGAAATATTAAGAGTTAGTAAATTCATAGATAGCCAGTGCATAACAGTATTAAGCGCTTCTTCGGCTAAATTGCAAGCAGTTTCCCAATTTTCACCATGTACGAGTAAAGCTGTATCATCAGCATAAGCGACAATTTTACAATTGGGTATTTTAAGCTGGCAGAGGCTGTTTACATATATTAAAAATAGCGTCGGTCCCAGTACACTACCCTGAGGGACTCCGTGATCAAGGGTTGCATCAGAACTAACGAATTCGTTAATCTTTACACACTGGGTCCGATTTGTAAGATAATCACGGAAAATATCCAAAGCAAGACCCCGTACGCCAAGTGCTTCGAGCCTGCACAGTAGTATAGGAATGGAGACCGTGTCGAAAGCTTTAGCTAAATCAATAAATATAGATATAGATTTTTCCTTACGTTCAATATTGTTAACTATATGGTTAGTAAGCTCAATTACAGCATCCTCAGTAGACATGCCTTTCCTAAAACCAAACTGATTACTTGAAATAAGACTGTGCTTATCTAAATATGATTTTAATCTATTGTTGAGGACTTTCTCAAGAATTTTCGAAAATGTAGTCAGGACAGAGATAGGTCTATAGTTCTCGACCCGGTCTCCACATCCACCCTTAAGCACGGGATGGACCAGCGCTTTCTTAAAAATATTTGGAAATACCCCTTTAGATATGCATAAATTGCATAAGTGGGTCAATACAGGAACAAGAACATGACTCGCTGATTTAAGTACAGAAGCGGGAATACCATCACTGCCTAGGTACTGCGCAAGAATTTCGTAGGTTTGTTATTATTGCATGTACCTCGGCGTCGTCCGTTTCAAGCAGAACTAAAGAGGATCCAAGACAGTTTATTGTGCTATTTGCTTGAGAAGAAGAGAAGCAACTGTTTGATGGTTTCTGTATCTTTGATGCTAGGCTGTGACCAACGTTAGCAAAATAATTATTTATATGATTAACAGAGGCTGTAGAATCTTCGCATATATTTAACAAATTCTCAGACACACATTTTGATTTACCAATAGACTTAATAGCATCCCAAGTAGCCTTTGGATTTCCCCTAGCCTTCTGAAGCTCCTTTCTGTCATAATCCAACTTAACTTTTTTAAGCAACTCACTACAGACATTGCGATACCGTGTATAGGTTGTATTTGCAATCATATCATTAGGATCTAGATGCGCTTAGTAGTATAGTCTTCTTTTATGTGAGGTCGAGACACCTCTGATAGCAGTATTATGACACGAGGACGAGATGTCCATACCCGTAGTTTATAGCAGTCACATTATATCGAGCAAGTAAGAATATAATAATAATGCTCTTTAAAGTGGTAGACGACAGGTCTTCCGAGCGACGATGTTCTTATTTCTGTACGTCACGATGCACAGTATGTTTTTTGCCCGAAAATAGTAAAACAATTTATTCGTTTATTGGATAGAACAGATAATTCTGCAGCTAAGAGTAAAACTCCCGTGTGCCAATTTTGTTCCCAACTGAAGATATATTTATTTTTCCTATGGCTCCCAAAAAAAAACATAAAAATCGTTGAAACATCAGCCATGTTCAGTTTTTGTTATACCACTCATTGTTTTGCTTAATATGTCTAAAGTGTATAAATGTCATTTGCTTAATACATTATACTTACCACCTATATTATTATGAAAACACAGAATGTTTATCATTAATCGGGAGTGAGTTATTGCGAATAATACATAATTTTGATTTTTATTTTTTGTGGACGTATCTATAGGTATTGCGATCCAATGTATAAATTAAAATATTGTTTAGGCATCAAGAAACACTTCCTAAAAAAATCATATCCAAATCTCATAAGATATGGAAGTTACAGGTATTCAAAGTTTTTGACAGTAGGGCTAACACCACATCTTATGAGATTTGGATATAATTTTTTTAGGAAGATAAGTAAGTACGTCCACAAAAAATAAAAATCGAAATTATGTATTATTCGCAATAACTCACTCCCGATTAATGATAAACATTCTGTGTTTTCATAATCATATAGGTGGTATAATGTTTTTTTTTTTTAACACTGATAAGCTAGTGCTTGACTGCAGTTCCACCTGATGGAAAGCAGCGACGCAATCGAGGATGGCAAAACACACTAGCTTATTAAAAGCCTATTAAACAAACAAATACAATGAGTGGTATAACAAAAACTGAACATGGCTGAAGTTTCAACGATTTTTATGTTTTTTTTTTTGGGAGCCATAGCAAAAATAAATACAAAAATATATCTTCAGTTTGGAACAAAATTGGCACACGGGAGTTTTACTCTTAGCTTCAGAATTATCTGTTCTATCCAATAAGCGAATAAAAAGAAGATGTTCGATTATCGGGCCAAAAACATAATGTGCGCTGAACAGAAATAAGAACGTTTTCCTTGTTATTAAGAGAGCACACAGCTTGCCGTTTTAAAACCGATGGCTGCGGCGAACACATCGCATAAGATGTGATCTCTCCTTCCTAGCTAGACAGGTCATGCCATCAAAAGCAAAGCGTGAAATCCTATTCTCGCCCAGAATACAGGTGAACTTTTTTAACACCGGAGGGAAAGTACTCTAATCCTCTAAATATTGGCGATAACAAATTTTACTCAAAGGAAACATTCATTTATTTTTAAAAAGAAACAAATCTGCATTCAGGTTTCGAAAACTCGCTTGTCACGCTCTGTAATCGAACCAGCTCAGTAAAATCCAAAAAATAAAACCATTTCATTTAATATGTTTGATAAAGAGATTCGATCCTTATGATTGGCCCAATTATATCGATTGATGCAATGATATTATATATTATTATACACAAACCATAGTAAAATGTCATTGGATTGATGCCAAGTACAGAATGTTATTTTAGCCGGATCGCTTACCGTGTTGCCAGCAAGTTTTCGTGAACCTAAGGTAGGTACGCGTCCATTGGCACGCGGCGGACGCACCGCACGCACGGCACGCAACGGATTTTAAATTGCTTTGTATGATTTTACATAGCGCTACGTCCATTATCCGCGCCGGCATTTTCCGATGCGGGCCTTCAAAATCATAGTAAGCAAACTAAAATCCGTTGCGTGCCGTGCGTGCGGTGCGTCCGGCGCTGGCTAATGGACGCGTACCTTTAAATGCAGATTTGTTTCTTTTAAAAATAAAGGTTTGTTTCATTTGAGTAACATTTGTATTTAGAGTACCTACTTACCTTCCCTTCTGGTGGGGTTATAAATGTTTACCCTGTATATCGTCAGAATTGAAAGGCCATGGATGGGATGGATGGACGGCCAATTAAGAAATTTGCTGGAAAACGCACAGCTTATGGCGGAAGGTAGTCTAGACGCATGTAATTTAGCACAGGAGAAATTTCTCTAATACGTCAGTGAGAAAGGGTTTTTCACAATCAATCCCATAAGAGGTCGTGTCGGCCCGATAGGGAAATCCTATTTGGCCAAAGGTACCTAATTAAAAAGAAAGCAACTTAAATAAAATATTTATTTATTATTTTATTAGACAGATGTTTGAAGTGAAATATTTTTGTTATTGCACATTTTTATCTATCAATATAATATATAAAAATGAATAGCTGTCGATTTTTCTCGCTTAAACTCAGAAACGGCTTAACTTGAATAATTTTTGTTTTGTATTGTTCGCTGTAATACGGAGGAAGTTTAAAATATAAATAAAATGGGTGTTAGCGTAAAAAAAAGAGCGGGTGGTGCTGCGCGGGTCAGCTAGTCATTGATAAAAAATGCAGTCTTTTCTTGTGTGAAAAACATAAACTTGGAAATAATATTCTGGTCAATCAATGGTCAAATAAAGTTTGGCACTTACTTAAGCTGTACATTTAAAAGAAAACGGCTGTACGGTTGCATGCACCCGAAGTCCTATTTAAATTACATTGGTATTCTATGTAACGGATAGTGAAAGATAAAATGTATGCTATAATTTTGAGGAAGGTGAAATATTTAGTTACGTCGCTACATACATGTATACCTACCTATATAATTGACATGACAAAAAACTATCAGGATCCACTATTTTAATAATAAAATAGATCATGCCACTGACGTCCATTATCCATTCAAAGACAACTACATATATAATACTTGTCACTGTTACTTCAACAAGTTTTAAACCGTATCATCTTTGACTCTACGTACAATAAAGATTTTTAATAATATAAAACAGAATCAACATTAACAAAATTATTGCTTTCACTATAAAAATATTCAGATTCCATAACGAATTGCTTTTATATATTGCCCATGTGCATTATAAGGCAGATTCTTAAAATTTATAAACCTTTCACTTAACTAATACTGGCGAGTGGCGGCGTATGTAACTAAATCAGTCAGCCGGAATTTGGCTAGTGCAGTCAAATTTAGTCGCGGTAAGTATAAGATTTGAAACAACAAAAAACCTGCGCTGCAGGCTGCGGTTTCTTTTGCTGCACGTTCCATTAAACATACTGATAATTTCGCTCTCTTAAACCATCTTTTGTACTAATCACGTTGGAAATCACGTATTGCTACGAGAATTTAAAAACCTATTAAAATATTTCACTTTTATGCAAAAAGTGCTTATTAAAGTTAACATTAATAATTTACTGTAGTGTATGCTATACAACATGTACTATTGTGTGTCTGGCGGGATCGGTACTTTCATCGTAAAAAGGGCCAATTTCATCAGGTAACGGTGGGACACTAAGTAAAAACTGCTGAATGGAAGTGTAGTAGTCCCGGCAAGTCCAAGTGTCATCGTGGCCGCCACCCGGCATCACTACGAGTTTCTTGCAAACCGCTCCACATCTCACGTAAAGCTCTTTCGCCATTGCTGGGGGCACTAAAGCGTCATTCGACCCACAAATAATTAAAGATGGTGTCATTATATGACCTATTTTCTTTAATGACATATACTGAAACAATAAACAAAGTACAGTTTTAGTGAAATACATGCAACATTTTTTTTTGTGTATTCTATGCTATCTATATCTATCAATAGTAGTAGCCTATCAGAAACTACATAATATAATATTTATTCGTAGATCAGAAACATAATTATATTAATGATCAGAAATAATGTATTTCTACTGGATTCGCAGTTTTATATAAATGAAGTGATTTATAGTAGGCCTCTGTTTAAGTTAGGTAATAAGCCTACACCTGAAGCAAATCCTGAACTTATTACGGATCATTTAATTATTTTCAAAATAATGTGTATCTATTTTAGATGTATGGCAGAAATACGAATTCCACTAGGAAGGAACACAACACAAAGCCCGGCGAGGCAAGCCTAGATAGGTACCTAGCGGGAAAGCCGTGACGACTACATAAATAAGTAGCATGGCAGAAGATCGGAGGATGTAAAAAGAAAGGACAAATTGCTTGGTCTACTATAGAAACTATATCTGAAAATACCGCTCTAACATCCAGCTAGATAATGGTCGAAATTCGTATGCAGTTTAAAATAGCTTGCAGCATAATTAAACATATTAATGTAACAAGTAGGTATAAGTATAATAAGTTTGTGAGTATTTATTAATATTTAAGATATACATAGATGAATTCTCCGATGTACTTAGTTAAGATATTTTTAATGTTGAAGAAAACCTATTACAAAAATAACAGAAGGAAATGCAAATCTTTCTTCATACAAAAATCTTCGATCATAGTCTAAGCAAAAAAATACATATGTACTAGAAATTAATATAAAAAAATGAAGATATTTAAATTACTTAAACTTTATTTTTATCGGGAATTAACGCGATTTACCTTATATTTTAGCTTGACGTTTCGGCCGGGTTGCACCAGCCGTGGTCACAAGCAGACCACCAGCAGGCAGGTCTGCTTGTGACCACGGCTGGTGCAACCCGGCCGAAACGTCAAGCTAAAATATAAGGTAAATCGCGTTAATTCCCGATAAAAATAAAGTTTAACAATGGAACGCGAAAGTCTAAAAGTATATATTTAAATTACTTACTTTATTTTTATGGCAAAACTGTGGAAGCCATTTAAGGCATTTCCATTTCAATATGACTTGCGCCATGTCGGGTATACTAGTGAAGGTATTCTCTACAACAAGAGCCCATATTTTGTTTCTATATTCAAGCTTCGAAGCCAAATCTATAGCTATCGCACCACCTGCAATTAGCAAAATATTACACATTTTGAGGAACAAAAGTCGCACGAATCAGGACTGTAAGTAGGATGGCCAGTGTACTGCCCAGAGTCATTTATTAATGATGAATAGCGCGTACGGTCGCCCTCTTTTAATCTCGTAAAAGTATTGACAGCAAAGAACAACAAATTATAATCACCAGCCTTAGAAGATCTCGCTAATGGACTAAAGACCATAGCACATTAGGTTGACGTGTCGTGACTCAACGTGCCAGCAGCCAATCCGGTTAACTCGAACTGCGCCACGAAAGGCCATAATAGTGTGTCTCTAACCATACATAATGTATGTAACCAATATGCTGCTGACGCGTTGAGACAAGTCAGCCTAATTTGTTTCTGGCGTTAAGTGTAATGAATGGTGTATTTAAAATGTTGACACGAAAAGTGATTTTGCACTGACCAAGAATTTCACAAAGTTCCACAGGATTTGAATCCGTTGTGCTAAAGAGGCTACTTACATAAAAAATAATACAAAATAGTGACAGTACTGACCTAATGATCTACCAAAAACTATGATTTTACTAGTGTCTATGTCGGTCCTCTGCATGAGGTAGTCCAGAGCTGATTGTGCATCTACATATAGACCTCGTTCAGAGGGTGTTCCCTCTGATAAGCCGTAGCCTCTGTATTCCACCATCAGGATATTGATATTAAGTTTGTAGAAAAGACCCGAAACATTTGAAAGTCTGAAAATAGGCCATGTTAAGCATTTTATGTTAAAGCATCAGCATTTTAACCTTTATTGTAATTATTAACCATGGCACATCCTATAGTTTAGCTAGACCGTATTAACTGACTTCGAAATAAGAATGTTGTGCTTTAGAGCTTATTTTCATCTACAAACCTTCAAGAAAAGATATGGCTTTGTCTCCAACATGAACATGTGGGTGTCTTGTGCTAGGGCGTGTCCAGTCATAGTTTTTGCATAATAGCAGAAAACAACATAATTATGTATGCATAAACAATACGGCTGGCCTTTTAGAAAAGTTCAGAGTCACACAACGAGCCATGGAGAGAGCTATGCTCGGAGTTTCTTTGCGCGACAGAATCCGAAATGTGGAGATTCGCCGAAGAACTAAGGTTACCGACATAGCTCTCAGAATCTGCAAGTTGAAGTTGCAATGGGCAGGCCACATCGCTCGAAGAACCGATAACCGTTGGGGAAGAAAGGTTCTCGAGTGGCGACCACGAACCAGAAGACGCAGCGTAGACAGGCCTCCCACTAGGTGGACAGACGACATTGTGCGCGTCGCAGGTAACCGGTGGATGCAAATAGCCAATTGTCGTTCATTGTGGCGTTCTAAGGGGGAGGCCTATGTTCAGCAGTAGACGTCTTCCGGCTGATGATGATGATGAAACAATACCAAAAGACACAAAAATGAGATATCAAGAGAGTGTTCACAACCTGCAATCATTCATGTATCATTGCCTGTTAGAAGATATTCATGAAAGCAACTAAATAAATACTAGTACTTTGATTAAAAATATTTAATAAATGTCAGTTTACCTCTGCCCCATATTTCCAGCATTACCATGAAAAAATATCATAGTTGGTTTATGGTTGCTATTAACAGTTTGTTTGACAAGAAACATGTGAATCTTGTAGCCATCCTTGTTATTTATCTTGATACTTTCATAAGGCAATTTGTAGTTGCTAGGTTGTAAGACAAACACTCTGGAGTCTGGAGGATCATTTGGGTAGTACAGCAACAAATCCTGCGCACTGTATAGAATACCTGTAAGAGAAACAAAGAAATGACTTGCTGGTCTTGGTAGTATTATTAATTTTGTAGATAAATCAGGGATGTTTTGCCTTGTACGTAATGAAATAACATGTAAAAGTTGTAACCATGTAACATAAGATGCAAAATGCATGTAAAGTGGGTTTACAGGAACTGAAGGAGCCTTTATGCAGGTTCCACAGCTTCATAAACTAGTAACAGAACACTAACTACCCAGCACCGGTACAGGACCTCAAGGCAAACTCAGGTCATGTAGTAAATCTAGATGCTGTTGTAGGTATACTAAATAACAAAAAAAAACAATAGTATTCGGTAGACTCAGTCTAAGTTTATATACAAGAAACACTGCAAAAGAATTTTTTTTTTCAAGTTTGCTAATTGAATGGGATGGGATGTGTTTGTTTAGTCGATAATGTGCTTAGTATCCAAATTGATATTCTGGTATTATTTTTACCATTTCATTGCAGGATTAATGTATGAAGCAGCTTTGAAAGTAAAGTTACTAGGATTGTAGGTCTGTCACCAGTCACTTCTGTTGGGAACTTTTCTGCTAAAGTAGCAAATTTATTAGTAGAACTATACCTTTCAAATCAATGGATATTTTTTAGCTGTAGCACACCATTGAACAAAATAATAAGTAAAGTAAATGCTTTTTTCGTAATTGATTTAGGATCTCTGTTGTAATCATGTCAAAACCTGGAGAAATTTTTCCTGATTTCTTATAAATTTCCTCACTTCAGTATACCAAAAGGAAACATGATATCAAAATTCATTGGGATATCAAAATATGAAATTAGTAAGGAGTTGGAAGCTAGAACCGAGGAGGAAGGTGAGGAAAATCTTACTATCAATTACTCAAACATAGGGCCAAAGGATTACTTCTGAAAACTCAGTATGGTGTACAAAAATCTAGTATGGATCTATGAAATTAGTCTTTTTAAACCTGTTTAATCTATTAATGGAAATCTATCTTTATTCAGGAGTAATAAACCTATACCTGACTACACACAATCATATTATTTAACTGGACAGAGTTGGTAGAATAGGAATAGAGGCAGTCTAATAAATAAAAAAGTGAACAACTCATACTTATTATAAATGGTAAAAGAATTGCAGCTAGATATTCATCTTAGAGAAGTATTGCTTGTGCTGAAATTAGACCACTGAAAAATACAACTACAATCTCTGATGATTATGAATTTGAAGATATATAATCACTTGGATGAAAATTATTACCATACTGATACATATGCTGTAGGTAACTTTAAAACACAAATACATACTACAATTACTGTTAATTTAGTAACCCATAATAAACAAAGGAGAATAAAGAACATTATGTGAACTGTCAATGAACATCCCATATAGCACTTTTCGGTCACAGAATCATAAAAGCAGTAACACGTCGCATAGTTTCGTAACAGTTACAAAACATAGTTACTGTGTGGGGTTTGGTCTCTATGTGTGGTAACAGTTCCCACACAATGTGACCAGAAAATTTTTAGTTACTATGTGTAGTCTTTGTGTTCACACGTAACGTAAACATTTGTGTCGACTTATTTTTAAACGCAATGTGTTTATGTGTAGTAACGGTGTGGTAACTATGTTACCAGAATAGTAATTTAAAATATATACTTACACGAAGTGTTGTAACGTTACGACATTGTTACTGAACAATATATTGCTAAAATTTAAATAAATAAGTCGTCATAAGACACTGTTTTTCAAACTGTTCCTACAAGTGTAGTTAATAAAATCTTTAAAAAAAAAATCGAACCGACTACAATATCACTGAAAAGTATAAAATAATTTAAATATTATTGAAGTTGGTGTTAGCTTACCGACTGTATATATTTGTCGGTTCGATTTCTTTTTAAAAAGATTTTATTTTAAACTTTTTAGTAATATTTTCATATATAAAGATTGAACCATCGAAAACCGTAAAATTATCTAGGTAGGTTATGATCACATTATCGTCTACATAGTTTTACATAATTCATGTTTCTTCAGAACAAAATATCTGGTCGTAATGAAATTTGCATGGAAACATAATAGTAGTTTACTCTCTCGAATAAAAAAAGAATCATCGAAATCGGTTCATAATTGCCAGAGCAATGTCATGGAGAACATCAGTTTTATGGTTTTTACCAGATAAATTCCTCCACATTGTTCATGGTCCTCCAGGAAGATCTTATCCGGTTGTAATAAAATTCATACAGATTCAATACAGTGGTTTCTTCTTTCGAATAAAAAAAGAATCATTGAAATTGGTAAATATTTGCCAGAGTTATGACCATTTTTGTCCTTAAAAAGCGACATAAAGTCATCTATATAGGCTTTCTTGCAGCTCTCAGTGCGCAGTCACCATACTTGTTTTTTCATGAACTACTTATTACTAAGCAATAATTTTTTTATGTGACCCAATCAATGGATTGAAGAATGGATGGAAGAAAGATTTTTTCAAATCGGTTCATAATTGCCGGAGTTATGCGCGAACATACATAAAAAATATATATATATATACAGACGAATTGAGAACCTCCTCCTTTTTTGAAGTCGGTTAAAAATGTGTAAAAATCCGAAACTCACACGTCTCACATCAACTTTCTACAGAAAAGTAAACAAATTAATGGTTCCAGAAAATCTACCTCCAAGTAAGTACATATTTTTAGCTCTTAAAGTTACTTCATGATAGATTACTGGTTCAAAAGCAAATACACACATCAAAAGTGTCTAGGGATCAAGCATTTTTGGGCAAAAAAATGGGCAGAAGAACAATGGCGTTTCGTGTGCTTTTCTGATGAGTCTCGTTTTGGTATGAGACCGGATACAAGACGTATACGACACTGGAGAACCCCTGGACGCCAACAGCGATTAAAATCCTGCCAGGAAGTCCATCCTTATAGTGGTGGAACCATCATGGTATGGGCGGGTATTTGGATCGGCGGAAGAACTGAGTTGATTTGGATCAGAGGCAACCTCAACGCTCAAATTTATGCTGAGACGATTGTATCAGACGTCATCGTTCCTCTACAAGTGCAAATCGGTCCCTTATTTCAGTTAATGCATGATAATGCACGACCGCACACCGCAAGAGTTGTAAGACAGACTCTCGCCGCAGCTAACATCAATGTCCTGCCCTGGCCTGCTCAGTCGCCAGACTTGAACCCGATTGAGCATGCATGGGATATGCTACAGAGAAGAGCTCTGCCGAATATGGAGGGTATCCAGTCGCAAGAAGACCTTTTTTTGTTGATGCAACGAACATGGGCGGCCATTCCACAGCGTGATTTGGATGAACTCATTTTGAGTATCCCAAACCGATGTTCTTGTGTTGTTAGTGTTCGCGGTAGAAACACGGATTATTAATTGTTTAAGTTACCCAATAAAATTTTAAAGAAAACTGTTATTTCAGTCTTTTTTTCGAACTTTTGTGTTAGTGGTCCAAATGTCAAAAATCCCTTTATTAGGAAAATGGCAAATTTCTTTATTAATGCAAAGGTGACTTGGTTTATCGTTACTGTGACAAACGAAAACACTTTATTTGATGAATCCTTAAAGAAAATTTTAATTAATATCAATCAGGAGAAAAGTTATTGCAAAAATATATGTTGATCCCTAGACACTTTTGATGTGTGTAGTTACCATCAAAATTCGTTGCTTTATATGTGATACACCTGCGAGGTGCTTTATAAAAGGTGAATGAAAAATTAAATATATAAGTAGTGTACCGGAGTGGAGGTACGGTGCGTTTTAAATAATGTAATATATAAGTATTTCGTGATATTTTTTATTTCAGGTACTGTGGGGTTTAACAGTTACCACGGATGCATGAAATGTACAGTAATCGGAGAATATGATAGAAGAGGTCAGCATATGAGTTTTCCCAGAACGGACATGCCTTTGCGTACTGATGATTCATTTAGAAATCGATTAGATCCTGATCACCACTTGCCACACTTGCCACCACATTTGCTTGTAGTCGTCATTTTATTTGTATGGCCTCCAAAAGTTTGAGAATTGCTGGAAACAATATACCATTTTGTAAATTCGGTAACTTTATAACTACTTCTGATTTTGCGTCGACATATGTCGACACAGTCTCGTAACTTAGTGACCAGTTGTGACTTAAATATTTTCTTTAAATACAAATGTTTTATCCAATTATTTACCAACTTTATGGTTTTATTCTTGGTTCCATAATATATAGTAAGTATTAAAAGAGATTAATCTATTAAAGCAAAAGCTTCCAAGCTATGGGAATGTAAAGATTTGTCAGTAAAAATATTGTTTACATTGTACTACACAGGTGAAATTACATTAATATGATGGCGCGTTGATAAATTTCAAACTATTTCAACAAATTACACAATGAATTTCCTTTCCCACCTCTATTTGAACGATAAAAACCAAGTAATTTAGTAATAAAAACTTATGTTGACAAAAGATGGCCGATAACTTTTTCTTCTTATTATTTTTTTCATTTAAAACTTCACTTCGCTAAACAAAAAGTGAATGTAAGAACCATGAAAGAACGAATGATTTCTGAGAAGTGGTCGCAGACTAAGAACAATGTTACCACACAGCAACGTAACTTTAAAACCAAATGTTACTGTGTCGACTGTTCCCCATTTTTAGTCGTAGCTACGGAACAAAGTCGACTCGGCGACCAGAAAATGTTACTAGAATCAATCAGTGTCGACACAAAAGTGTCGACTTGTTTCATAACGGCTACCAAAAAGCGCTATATGGGATATTACTATAGTTAGTAAAAGAAGATGAAGGAGAGTGCTATGATGGCTGGCTGGCTTTATAAGTTATCTTACGACCAAGTAGAAAACTTTATAATCCAATAACATAATATTTTAGTAGATATAGAAGTTAATCCTTCCCTTCCCAAACATAAACCTTACACACTAAATCACTCACTCACCCACACGCAAACACATACACACACACAAACACACATACACACACAATATCTTTGTGTACTGCATGCAATTGTTGTATTAATTAACTTTAAGTCATATTATTATTGTCAACAAACATCTGTACTTACCTATTTGCTTATAAAAACAATTGTTGGAACGCTGCTGCCTGTCTGGAGGTGGGCGTTAATGGCTACAACACAGTTACTAAACTAATGTAGTTGTTATCGTTGCTATTTCTGTATACATGTTTTTTAGTTCCAATAAAGATTATATTATATTATATTATGTCCCTAGGGTGAAATACATCTGCTTATGAGATAGAACACCATTTCTATGGACATTCAGAAATTATGGTCTTTAGTAGGTATCCAAAGGATTTAGAAAGTATTTGATATGAAAATGTGTAACTGACTAAATTAAACTCTAAGAAAAAGGTGTATGAATGCAGTAAGTGTTAATGCTTACATCAGCTAAGCTTTATACTGCTAGTGTACCATTGTAAAATTAATGAAAATTGGCTGCATGCAGCAGTATTATCTATATCATCATATTATATGAGATATAAGGGATTAAAAAAGATGTTAAGAAGCAAGATAGATTTATATAAATCTGAGTGTTCCAGATTAAGTCCTCCATTTCAAGTGGTTTAAATAAGTTCAATAGTTTTTTAACTGTGCTAAGCTGCTGGCTTAAACTTCAGTGATTATGAATGTGCTTAATAAATACCACTATACAATGTTACTATTTATTTTTATTTGTTAAATATAATTAATAGGCAACTTACCTGATATGCCCACGATGAATGCAACAAATGCTGTTATAAAACCATAAAACCAAAATATAATAACACTTGAAAACAACGTCAAGGTGGACACGACCCACAGTCTGTACAAAATTAACCTTAGTATGTGATACATTTTTTACAAAAATGCAGAGAATGTTCACAGCGGCACTTTTACTATACACTATTTTTTAATAATTTTATAATACAGTTTGACGATACGTATTGTCCGTATTCGGTTCATCTCTGCACCTGCAGTCCTGCACTCTGCATCAAATAAAAAATGTTTATAAAGATGATTCGCAGAATGATTGGTTAGAATATAGATAAACTTCTTGCAATTTATTTCTTTAATTACACCTTATTATTCCATTGGGGTTTGCTCAGATGCAAACATAAAACAATACAATAAGGTAAAAACCAAGTAAAAACTGTAAAAAAAAGCCGTCTATTATTTTATTTTCTGACCTGCTGGCCGATCCTATTTCAATGATGGAAACAAAGAGAACCATCCTCTTTGAAGAGAACGTAAAATGGAACCATAGAGTGTGCACGGTGTTGCAATAATTTGAAAAAAAAACCCTCTAACCTCAAGCCAGAATACCCCTAAAAAATGCCTAAAAACCACAAAAAAAAAAAAACATTTTCGTTGGAGTAATTTTAATGCTCTACAACAGGAGTTCCCAAAGTGTGGGTCGCGACCCAATTTGTAAAATTTTGATATCATTTTAATTGTTCTTTTTCATAAGTGTAATTGATGGTGGGTCGTGGGCGAATATTGAGTGGGCCCTGAAACATAAGATAACCCCGGTCGGGCTAACAGCAGGACGGCACCCATAGATGATACTAATAGACGGCACCACTGAAGGCACAGTCGGCGGGTGTAAGTTTACAATATCAGGATAATTAGATCCAATAAAAACAGGAGATCAGACAAATCAGGAGACTTGTAGGCATAAATTGTAATAAGCTTAGGTAATAAGTGATATTTTAATTACCACTTTTTACTAGTTGATACGTTAATTAACGAAATTTTTCGTTAATTTCTAAACTCCCGACGCAAAATGTGATGAATTGTATATGTGTGTAAGAGAGTCAGGTGGGCAGGAGGTCAAACACATTATTAATTAACCATTTTCTTTACTCTTTATTAATTAAACCACTGACAAAACACACAAGCGTCCATTGCGTTCTTTTCCACAGAGTACACACTAGTGTTCTGTGTGTGGTACACACACAGTGTAGAGTAATGTTACACAGAGTAACGAATGGCTAAGAGCATAGTAAATACTTAATAAAATGAGGGTGACATACGCCTGTGTCCGGAGCAGCTCCAACACAAATCCATCTGGATTTGAATAGTTTCCGAAATTACAAACTGGTTTGATTAGGATAATTCTTACGTTTCTAAATAAACGTAAAAAAAAACAAAGTAACATTCTTCTAATAATTTATTCTTAAAATATTTCTCGCTCAATCACTCCTTTTACCTCTGTTAGATTATGCAGACATCTGCTTTCTTGACGCAACGGAGAAACTCCCTAACAAACTTGGAAAGTTTTCAAAATTTATGCATTCGCTTCATTTTTGGTCTCCGAAAATACGACCATGTGTCGGAGTTCCGATCGAGGCTGAAGTGGTTTGTAGCCTATCAGGCTGCGTCGTGACTCTCACATTCTTTCCCTTCTCTATTCTATTCTTCATAATCCTCACTCTCCTATATATCTTCGGGAACGATATAAGTACCTTGTCCCAAGGGAAAAACTCTGTCGGCTAACTTCCTCACTTATTCTTTCTGTTCCTCCTCATACTTCTAGTCGTTACGATGGCTCATTTACTGTTCGCGTAGTGCGCCTTTGGAATTCCCTTCCACACTCCCTTCGTGATAGCTCTTCCTTAGATGTATTCAAGAGAAGAATTAAGGAACATTATCTATCTATTTAGCTTTCGAATGACGTGTGAAGTCCGCCAACCCGCACTTGGCCAGCGTGGTGGACTGTGGCCTAAGCCCCTTCATCTTGAAGGGAGGCCCGTGCCCAGCAGTGGGACATAAACAAGGGCTGGTATCATCTATCTCTGGTTTAAGTATGTTTGTAAGTATGTAGATAAATTTCTACATACTTGTGTAAATATATTTTTGTATATATTATTTTATGTTTATTATTGATATTATTTTATTATAGTTCAATAAACGTTTTTTTTCGTTTTAAACGGATTGGTTCAATTGGTTTTAAACCGGCTTTACATCTATATCCCGAATCGAGCTAATTAGCTCGATTCACTTCGAACAGACTTTGACTAACTTGATCCAACTTTTTCCCGACCCACCACGGCTTACCTCGACCCATCTCGCTCCATGTACATTAATCCACCTGGATCCATCTTGATCTGCCTCGATCCATTTCGACCCAACGCAATCCTGCTCGATCCCTCTCGATCTACCTCTATCCAAGTAGATCGAGAGGTTTTGAGGTACGATCCACCTTAACGCACCTCCACACACTTCGACTCATCTCGATCCACCTCGACCTACCTCAATCCACCTTGTTTCACCTCGACCCAATTCAACTCATTCACCTCCATAAATCATGATCCACTTCGTTCCACCTTAATGCACGTCCCACCTCAATCCACCTCATTCCACGACGACCCCTTTAATTTAAAATAATGATTGAAAAATAAACAGTTTTGAATTTTAAATATATTTTTATTTACAGTCAATTGATAAAAAATCGCAAATAACTTACAAAGTGATTAAAAACGTAATCCACTCTAGAGGGTCCATTTTACAATGATTAGTATACTTACATAAAAATATGCCAGCAGAGATTTAATAACGATTAGCAACCCTCTTGGATTCAAAACAAAGTTAAAATGTTAATTGAATAAAGGCACGCACGTGTACTATTGTATGATAATTATATTTTATGAGTTAAAAGATATCCCTATTTCAATACGTTTCCACAACAGAGTCAACCACCTTTTAAAAATAAAGTTAATACTAACTAACACATGGACAGAATATGTGATTTCGGAGTAGGTATTTAACAATAAATATTTAATTGTATTATAACTGTACTTAAAACACTTAGTAATATTATTTGTTTAAAATAAAAATAACTAATACATACATTGATCATCAAAATCACTCGCATAATTAAGATAAAGTACTATCAAAATGCATTTTAAAAAGCAAATAAATGGAGTTACTTACCACATAATATATAGTAAAATATAAATAGGTATGTATAAAATAAATATTGCGTTTCACACAAGAGCCATTAAGAAATCATTGTAACTAATTAATAAATTAAATTGTAAACTGATATGTGCATTTGTAGCAGTAGCGTGTAGACATGACAGCACCACCTCAAGTATACATGAGCTAATGATATTACATACATGATTAATCTACAATTAAATACGAAACGTTAAGCGTAGGTTATTTATTGTGATTATTTAGAGAAATCAAGGGTAGGCATATTTTTGTCTGTGGCCTACACGCCACTGATTTATAGTACACTTAGAATTCGGAAACATTGTGACATAGCTTTGTTCATACATCAATTCGGCCGTCCGCGTCCAAAGCAAAAGTAACGTATGTACATATTTATTTTAAATCATTGAAATTAACATAAAAACACGCTGTCATGAAAAATTTGTAGACACAAGGTATTAATCAGCTCGAGCTATGTACAGAAATAAATACATACTGTAGTACAGTATGAGACATTTCCGGTTGATCACCTTTAGGACGACAAGCTTGCACGAGTCGGCCACATATACGTGTGAGCGGGGTTAGCGCCCTTAACGTCGTTCAAACGAATCCATTTGAAACTGGTCAAGCGTTCGTGATCGCGACAGTCCATAAAATACAATTAATTTAGGCCTTCATATTTTTAAATTTAGTACATACAGTACTTTATCTTGGACGGCAGTATTATTATAGCTAGTAATGTAATAGATTATATCTCGCTTAATTTAAATTAAATTAAGCTTAATTAATGTGTGTTTCGTGAAATTTCTTAAATTATTATCAAACCAATTATAATTAAACTGCAATTTTATTTGTATATTATATGAACAAAGAATTGCACACTGTAATATAATATGTATTCGAGAAAAATAAACACTTTCACCAAAAATACTTAGCTTAATATTAATTGAAGAGTGGTATGATAGCATAGCGGTACGAATATGAACCAACATAATAAATTTAAACATGTTGAAACCCTGTCTAACGTGAGCGCAATAATTAGCATTTCAATTCGTTACAAATATTTAAAGTAGGTACTTGTTTTAATTGATATGAAATTATTTAAAATATGAAAACTATGTTTATTACTTATAATAATGTTCTTTATCGTATAATACATTAGATTGTTAATTACGTCGTCACCCTGAATGCAATGATGCGGCGTAACACAAATATTGTACATAATATTTTCCTATAAAAATACTGGAGTTTGCTTTCGAGTTTCCACTTAGCCTAGATAATCAAAATAAACATTATAAACTACACATTACAACAACAACAAACATTGATTAAAATTGATCTAAAACAACGCAAAAAGCACTGTTTGATCTTTTTGCTACTGTTTGACACCGTTTTTCAGTTTTTTGTATTCAGTGAACAGGTCCTGCACATCCTTCAATGAGCGTTCAATTTGTTTTATGAAGTTTGTCGAGCTCTGCGAAAAGAAACCTCAAATGTACGGTGCGTATGGGACCATAGGACTACGAGTAACAAGTGAAACTGGATAAAATGACTTACTGCTACGACATCCATCGTAAGCTAAACAGAAAACTTTACACATGACCAAGGTTTTACAGAAATAAGGCCCTAAGGAAGACGGGCAGCGGCGTCTTTCTTTTGGATTTATCTTCCACCTATACTGCGATCCCCAAGCCGCCTGCCATGCGTGGGGATTATGGCAACTACTCCCTTCTAAAAGGCCTCCCCCTTTGTTCAGCAGTGGACGTCTATCGGCTGCTAATACGCCTATAATGCCCTATCACGAAATACCTAAAGATGAGATGTGGATAACCATTCAAAAGTGCTAGCGTTAAGCATATTTGAAAATAAAGATTTTTGACTTTGACTTTGAGATAGAATATACAACGACACCGTCGTAGTAACCTTTAAATAGTTAACGTTATTAACTGCCAGTCCCTATATCCTATCTATCGATTACTATAACTTAAAATACTTACCATCGATAGCTTTATGACATATCTCCGTTTCAATAAACAAAGATAGAAATATGTATTGGTCTAGTTTAGAGACCTTGAAGCTTACTAGAGATAAGAAAATTAATGTCAATTGTCATATTGTTACTTTTTAACTGAGATTGTTATCGGCGGTAGAGTATTGGAACCGGACGTAAATGACACTATGTGGTATCTGTTGAATATTTAACGTTACTATTAACATAATAATAATTATAAGTAAGTAGGTAAGTTACGTGTAATTTTTACCCAAATATTTAAAGTTAATCTTATAACGATTCCTATACTTATTTAATATTACCGTTAAAGCTGTAAGTGCACGCTAACGTTACCTAATTAATCTTATTCCAAGCACTAGCGTGTGTATTTAGTGGCCATACACCATACTGCATATACACACATCAAAAGTGTCTAGGGATCAAGCATTTTTGGGCAAAAAAATGGGCAGAAGAACAATGGCGTTTCGTGTGCTTTTCTGATGAGTCTCGTTTTGGTATGAGACCGGATACAAGACGTATACGACACTGGAGAACCCCTGGACGCCAACAGCGATTAAAATCCTGCCAGGAAGTCCATCCTTATAGTGGTGGAACCATCATGGTATGGGCGGGTATTTGGATCGGCGGAAGAACTGAGTTGATTTGGATCAGAGGCAACCTCAACGCTCAAATTTATGCTGAGACGATTGTATCAGACGTCATCGTTCCTCTACAAGTGCAAATCGGTCCCTTATTTCAGTTAATGCATGATAATGCACGACCGCACACCGCAAGAGTTGTAAGACAGACTCTCGCCGCAGCTAACATCAATGTCCTGCCCTGGCCTGCTCAGTCGCCAGACTTGAACCCGATTGAGCATGCATGGGATATGCTACAGAGAAGAGCTCTGCCGAATATGGAGGGTATCCAGTCGCAAGAAGACCTTTTTTTGTTGTTGCAACGAACATGGGCGGCCATTCCACAGCGTGATTTGGATGAACTCATTTTGAGTATGCCAAACCGATGTTCTTGTGTTGTTAGTGTTCGCGGTAGAAACACGGATTATTAATTGTTTAAGTTACCCAATAAAATTTTAAAGAAAACTGTTATTTCAGTCTTTTTTTCGAACTTTTGTGTTAGTGGTTCAAATGTCAAAAATCCCTTTATTAGGAAAATGGCAAATTTCTTTATTAATGCAAAGGTGACTTGGTTTATCGTTACTGTGACAAACGAAAACACTTTATTTGATGAATCCTTAAAGAAAATTTTAATTAATATCAATCAGGAGAAAAGTTATTGCAAAAATATATGTTGATCCCTAGACACTTTTGATGTGTGTAGTCCAATCGGGAGGACGCTGCCGATTGGATTAAGTATAACCGACAGTATGTGCGCGTGGATTTGCATGACAGTTCTACTTATAGGAACAATCTAATTAATTCAATTCTTTTGGCTTGATCAAGCCGATTGAACCGTGTAGGTATGGCGATCGCGATCGTTAGTTCAGTTGAGTCAAGATGTTTGACGATAGGATGATTGTTTGATATTATTTATTAAAATTTGTATGAGAGTACTGATTTCTTTGACTGAAGCACTGTTTGTACCACGCCGCACGAACTTTTCTTTTTCTTTGTATATTGCTGGATTACAGACAATATTGGCTACATATTAAAGCCAGCTTCAATCAAAACCAATTTTAAGCCACAAAGGAAAATTAGTCAGTTTAGTGCCATAACTATATCTCGACAAGATGTAGGAGTTTATAAACTCGATTGTGGGCTCTCCTAAATTGGGCAAACAAAGCGTGCAGTAAAAACTCGCGTTAAAGAACACATAGCTGATGTGAAACACCGACGCTGTACGAAGTCTGCAGTCTGTCAACACGTTCAGGCTCGCACCCACCATTATATCAGATTTGATAAACCCCAAACCCTCGCAAAAGATCATTCCTATCTACGATGATTCGTGAGGCTATTGAAATCAAAAAACATCCTAATTTCAATAGACTTCTCTATGGTTGGATGTTAGCTTGGGATCCTGTGATAAATATAATTAAATCTAATACCAAGAAAAACACTGCACGGCCCCAAGATACTGTAAGTTCTTACTGTGTAGATCGGACCAACAATAATAACTAAGAAAACCTGAGAGTGCACTGGCATAATTATGCCAGTGCACTCTCAGGTTTTCTCCTCCTTAGGTCCTTATAAGGACGTTCATAATCTCAGTCCTCCCGTGACCATGGGTGCTGCAAAGCATTCAAAACGTCGGGAAAGTAAAAATGTAAGACTGACTATGAAATATGCTGCAGGAAATCTTACCGTTATGGGACAGCTCTTTTTGCTGGACACGTGAAAGAAAACGATGTCCTCTCCGACGATGATGTAGGAGACGCCGTAGCCGTCGTCGGCGACGGGGCCGAATCCACCGCCCGCACTCACGCACTTCGGATTCTTCTTCAAATCCAACATTTGCGTTTGCCCTAAAGCAGAAGTAAAAATAAGAGACCTCTTAGTATGGAATGTTGGTGGATCTAATTTGATGATTTTTTACATACAATTATACGGAGTGTTATTAAAACCCTGTCCGATCGCTGAGGGTATTATCCAGTGTCGCAATACAATCAAACATACACATATAATTAATTTGTTGAATATCTCATGACTGTTTTGACTGATTTTGAATGAGAATGTTCCCCATATGGACAGGAGGTTTTTTAACACCCTTTAATTAGAATTACATAAAAAACAGAAGTGTTAATCACACTAAAAACGTTACATATACAATAAACACAGTTTTTTTGTGCAGATTGAAAATGTGCTATGAAATTACATTTCCATGGCATTTCAGTATTCTCTAGTACCAAAAGGACTTTTAAACTGCAACATAATTTTTTAGGTTTTTTTTTCTACAACGATTCACAATAACGTTGCAATAAGCCATAATATTGTACAAACCGTGAGGTGTTTGACTCGTGGACAGCCGCCACGGTTCGTTGAAGACTTCCTGAAGGAACGGGGACTCCAGCTCGAGGTATTTGGAAACAACGTAAAGACAGAAGAGATGACGGTCGATGCCGCGGCCCGCCATCGCGTCTTGGTAGCCCAACTGGTGACGGGCGCTGGCTTTCATGAACAGATCCATGCGTTCTTGAATCTAGAATAGTAATGAAATAAAATAGGATGAAAACGCGTCTTCACGCAGGTAAATGGATAAGAATAGTTTTAAATTCTAACTAATTAATTTCAAACTAAATAAACCATTGCATTTTACCAAAATGTATTTTGGTTATCTTTCCGATATAACAAGTTCATAAAAACAACTGCACATCTGTCAGCACCGCAATGCCGCGCATATAATATACTAGCTGACCCGCGCAGCTCTGCGCGCGCTTTTATTACATTTCGCTCCCCCTTTCTCCGTCCTCCCTTGATTTATTTCTCTCTCCATCTTTCTTATGCTGTCTCCTCTCTCTTTACCTTTCCCGCCCGCTTCGGTCCCCGTCACACTCCCCCGGACCCCCTTAGGAATAATGTGTCCACAACCGGGACCGTTTTTTCACTTGCCCTTCTAAACAGTTTAAATGCCCCTTAACGATCACCCATCTATTTATTGAATTCACCTGACGTTGCTTAACCTGTACGTTTTCCGAACAGTGATTACAGCCTGACTATGAGAGTTTCCTTCTTTCAAGTATTTCCAGTAAGTTTAAATTGTTGACACATCGACAGCAGCGCCACCTACCGGGTCCAATTATATTTTCAAACCATCCAGGAACCCATTGGAATGTACACACAAAATTTCATGTGAATCGGTCCAGCCACTTACGATTCTATAAAGGACTCACAGACAAACATTCATTATTATATATATAGAAGATGTGAGCATAGTTACCGTGGCGTTAGTGTTCTCCATCGCCTTCACCCATGCGGAGCTCTCGATGGTGCACGAGCGCACGGTCTCTGTGCGGCCCTCGCGGAAGAGCCGCGTCATGGACGCCTCGTACGTGAGACAGAAGCGGCCCGCGTCGCGGTAATATGCCAGTTGCAGCACCAGCTGGATGAACGCGTCCGGCGATACGCGACACGTCTTCATGAACCCTAACAATTATATTCATTATCGGAACAGTAAAAAAGTATCGATATATCACGTTCCGGTATGTCGAATGAACATATCGATACTACGCTATTACAAACTATTAAGTTTGTCTAAGGTCGACTGTCGATAATCAGCGACAATTCTAACAAATATTTCCACCTGTCATGATAATTTAACGTACACTAAAGCAAAAATATCCACGACAGATTGTCACCTGACGCCTGGCAAGAGAAAATGTATACTAAAAAAAAAAATCGCGACAAGTCGATTAATTATTGCAGATTTTCCACCACCACATAACAAATATGTCATGTGTAATTTGTATATAATATAACGAAAACTTATCGATATGTCAGATTTTCCCAGCCTCAGGTGCGTAGCCCCAGATTGGCCACCAACCAAACGACATTTAAAACTTTTTTTTGTATAATGGTTTGTTTATAATAATCATTATGTTAAATATAATAAATAATCGTTCGTATTCTAACCTTTTCCATACTTGGTGTACATTAATATTCTTAGGTCAACGTCGTTTAGAAGTTTCTGGGCCACATTGTATGATATGTCTATGGCGTTTAGCAGTTCTTCGTGACCAAGGTCCCATTGTAGACGCACAGGAACTGGGGGCGGCGTCTCCACTGTACCGAGAGCGTTGCCGTCTGGTGCGTACCTATTCAGTCAATCTATGAATATTCTCCAATCTGCACACAGACATCTGTAGGGTTACTCTGGAAACGTCGTGTGTTGATGCCGTTCGTGCTCTTAGGATAGCAGCAGTGTTACATGATTGGTGGAATTTAAAATGGGATTGGATTGGATTGGAATTTATATTGGTTTACGTCCGTAAACCTAACCAACTACTAACCTACTGATTCAAAACTAGAGAGAGCCCGAACTATGGCAACTTAACAACTGATACACATACATTATGTACATACTTTTTACGCATAACCTCAGGCTGATACCAATAGCTGTTACAGTACATAGGCTCGTGGGCTCGATTCCAAAGCAAAAAGCAAGCCTTGGATGGGAACTTTTACATTTTTTTTGTCCCAAAAGACAAAACGGAGTGTTAGTTTTCATGCACAAGATGTTTTAACAATATGAAGATACAAAACCATTCAGAATGAGCAAGATTGATAGCACTGAGTAGGCAAGAATGTATTTGACTAAAAATAAATAGCAACTGTATTCAATACAATCAATTTTATTAACGCTGGAGCTTACCCGGTCGCTAATTCTGACCAGATGACATATTCCCAAAAATGTGCCATCACTGGCGCGTCCGCCCTGAAATAAAGTATTAAATTATTAATTTTTATTATCAACCGAATCCAAAAATTCATAAAGTCTTCTGTTTATTGTCTTACCACGTATGTTCAGCGTTAAACCCGACCTGTAAGAAATATTAGGTATTCGTAAGAAATAATTGTTTACAATTGGCAATGTATGAGAAGTGTTAATTTAATAAGTTGTAATAAGTTTTATTAAAAACTAATCCAAAATCATAGAACTTACTCGTAAAAGGTATGTTAGTATATGCATATGTCTTTCTGCTAAAACAGATTGGTTGTTAGTTGTTCGAACTCAAAAAATAACTCGGCAAGGAGATATTTTATTAAAAACTATAAATTAAATAAAGTAGCTTCTTGGGCAAGCTCTAGTACTACCAGTACTAGTGTTGATCGATATCAATCCAACTAGCAGTGTTGATGATGATACCGACGAAACCCCCCATCTGATGATTAGCCTCGGCGGAAACATATTGTGTGATCCATAATCAGGTACATCAGTGGCGCTGCGCATTTACTGCCGCACTCACAGACATCAATTAACTTTAATCACAAATCAGTAATTTTTTGCAATCTATTTTTTTCGACTCTCCGAGTCTATTATGATTATCTTTTAGTATTAATTAAGAGATTATTGATATATCTACTAACTATACGCGTATTAAGTATTACTTGGCTTCGAAAGTCGAAATAATCCATTTACAAAATATGACTTAATCACAATTAACTACAATTGACGTTTGTAGGTGCGGCAGTTAATGCCTTGGTTTAAGACGTTTAAGTCCATACAAGTTAGTAACGATTAATAGGCCTTAGAGCTACGTAGAAAGGTTCAATGACTCACGAAGCCATTTTTGCTGAAGCACATGTTGAAAGATTTGTCGAACCAGCGATCGTGGCCTTTACCGTGAAGCAGGATTCGCCCATACTCGTCCAATTTCGAAGGGTCTTTCTCGTCGTAGCCGTACTCAAAATCATCTGTAATATCACATCAAAGATTATTATGAGTTTCTATAAAAAAAAACAGATTTCATTGAAAGGGCACATAATTCAACTATATATTATTTATTCATTATTTTGTATATTACTAGTTTGAAGATTTAAATGCAGAAAAATTCCTAAGACACATGTGTTTGAAGATTCCTTCGGCAAGTATTCCGAAGACTTCATGCAGGGTTGAAACAACTATATTGATTTGATAAGATTTCAAAATGCTTTAGCTAAAGACATTTCATCAATGCCACCCACTCATTGTTAATGTGTTGAATAACTAAAAAACTTTATCGGCAAGTCAATTAAGGAAAAATACTTTTATTACATAGATAGAATGCATCAATGTAGGTAAGTCGAGTAGCTAAGGGAATTGCCTCGTTAGGACGTAGAAATGCAGTCAGATTTCCCCTTTGTGTGAATCATTAGTACCCACTAATCGACAGACTAATTACTTACTATTTGCCAAATGCGGAGGCAAAAGCATGTCTTCTAATTTGTTCAAATTGTTGTCTTATAGTTTGTTGCTGTCTGATTCACCGTTTCGCAATAAAGGAGAACAGAGAGGAGACTCTTGAAAATCAGTAAATCGAATTGAAAAAATCGACAGCCGAACAATTGTTATTGTTTAATTACAGACAACACCCGCGTCTCGATATCCGAGTCCGCTCTCGTTTGATGAATAGTGTCGTAAATAGTCCTATGTAATAGGTGGTAGGTGTTGAAGCAGCACTTTTATGCATCGTTAGAGCGCATTCTGATGATAAAAATAAACTAAATTATTGCAGAGATAACGAAATAAATTGGTTTAATGCTGACCGAATCACCATTGCAAGTCGTGGATTTTAAAATCGTTTAAAGTACATTTACTTGCAGTGAATACAACACTTACAATACTACTTTACAATCAAACCGATATAACAACTAAATATGTATAAATTTTAACTATTATATAATGTGTCGCACAACTTGTTACACAATTTAAATTACAAAGTTTATTAACGACGTTTGGGTTTGCAGTATATTAACAGCATTGTTTAGATAACAAGTATTAATGTGTCACTAAAAATGTGCAACGAATGTAACGATGACAACGTAGGTATTTTAAGATTACTTTGGACGACTTTTTGTACTGCCTAGCTTGGGATCGGATAACCGTATGCGGATTGTCGTAGACTCATCATCATCATCACCAGCCGGAAGACGTCCACTGCTGAACATAGGCCTCCCCCTTCGAACGCCACAATGACCGACAATTGGCTATTTGCATCCACCGGTTACCTGCGACGCGCACAATGTCGTCTGTCCACCTAGTGGGGGGCCTACCTACGCTGCGTCTTCCGGTTATGCGGATACGCACACAAATAAAGAATGACCTGACCATAAGAACAAAATTTGGCAGAGGGGTTAGCGCATCATGCTATCTCCAGTGGTATCCCCTCTAAGCCCCCAACCATGAACATCAGACAAAATGGAAACGATTCAGATGACTGTGATTCAAAACCATTTACAGAGACAAAGCCCCACGCTTTTACTCTTAAATATTATACTTAATTACAAACGGGGAATGGACAGAGAAAATGGCTTCTGGCTTATTAGAGCGGTACTTATAAAACACGTTTCTTTCTTTGTTTTTAAAGTAATAATTATAAATTTATTTTTTAATTTTATAAGCAGCTACTAGTTTATTTATTATTATCACTAGAACGGAAAATAAGGTTTGAAACCGTGTCAACGATAACAATATTCGTGTAATAGTGTCAACCAAAACAGCACAGCTGTGATGTTAGCTGTCTACGAATATCGCATCCGGATATCGTACTTTACAGATAAAAAAATATGACGATACATTATGTATAATCATTTCACCTAATTTGATTATTTATTTTTATAGTTTTATCCTAATTAAATTATTAGTAAAAAGTTGTGCAATTCTAAAACTATACTTCGTGCAAGGATCGTGGACAAATACATAGATTAAATCATTTTATTATATAAGTATAGGCCATGGAGCGGCCTTTGGGAATTTCTTAATACAACTGCTAGCTATATGAAATTTTTCATTTAATATACAAAATACACATGAAAATAAACTGTAGTTTCTTTCAATCATTTTATCATCATGAGAATTGCAATATCGTAAGACTTATTTAATATCGGCTATAAATCTTTGTCGGCTTAGAGCTTTTGTGATGAAAATTTTGCTCGCCTATGACCGGTCTATTCCTAAGTAGTTGTGGACTAACTGCCGGTCCCAATATCCTATCTACCTCTTGCTATCAGTTAAAATAGATACCATCGATAGCTATTTTGACACATTTGCGTTTCAATAAACAAAGACAGATAAGAAATATTTACCTTTACTGATTGATCTATCTTTCCGTGGTCCCAAAGCTTACCAAAGTTAAGTAGATTCATAGAAAATGACTGTCAAGTGTTTCTATAAAATATTAGCAGCTTACTGTTGGTAGTTCAAATGACAGTTTTAGGCTATCGCTCCATTTCGGAGGTTTATCGCGGGATAATCATCTGATTTCTCGTACTTTGTAAATAAATGTATTGAAATTAATATGAATAATAATAAAAATAACATTATTTTAATAAATGAATGAACCAATATTTTTTATTATACCCCAGTCACGGTGCTCACGGTGACGAAGGTCGCAATCCCGCCACTGTCCTAGCAGCCACCGCCGTACTCGATGGCTAGTCCCCACACTCCAAGCGTTCTGGTGACTCCGAAGCTTTATCGTTATATTAGAGTCCCGGGCTACTACCGATGCCTTTTTTGACGCGAGGGAAACCTTCAAAAGGTCCCCAGGACCCTGTGAGGGTTCCTGCGGAACCCTAAAATAGCTTAGTTAGCAACATATAATAATAATAATATCCTGGGGCAATTCACACACGGTCATCTGATCCCAAACTAACTAGGCAGAGCCTGTACTATGGAAACCAGACAACTGATACTAATACATAATTATATACTTTTAGTATATTTTTTTTGTAAAATACATACATAAATAGATAAAACACCCAGACACTTGGTGGGAATCGAACCCACGACCCGTTGGGTAGCAGACAGGGTCACTAACCACTAGACCAACGGGGCTGTCATGTGTTTGTCATTTGCCTCAAGTGGCACAAAGTTGAGCGCAGGAACACTAAAGGCACGCGTCCATTGGCCCGCGCCGGACGCACCGCACGCACGGCACGCAACGGATTTTAGTTTGCTTTCTATAATTTTACATAGCGCTGCGTTCATTATCCGCGCCGGCATTTTTCGATGCGGGCCGTCAAAATCATAGAAACCAAACTAAAATCCGTTGCGTGCCGTGCGTGCGGTGCGTCCGGCGCTGGCCAATGGACGCGTGCCTTTAGAATTCTAAGGTTACAACGACGTCAATTTTGTTATTGAAACAGCAGTAACAGATAGTTTAAAGTTAACTTTTTATCTGAGCTTGCTATCGGCGATAGAGTATTGGGACCGGCCGTAAATATACAGTGCACTGATATTAATTAAAGTTTTACTTTTTGCCATTCATCGTCACGAAAGGAATAATAGAAGGGGCAGGATACGGCTGCATGAGACCGCAAATAACGTACGCGCGATATCACGGTTCGTTTTCAAAGTAAATGTGTTCTTATGACATCTTCACATATATTCCCTGTTCTAGCATTTATAAAAGTATATACAGTGGTGGTCATACAATTAGAAACATCTAGTACCACTTAGCATTTTATAAATGTAAACAATATTTCTACTGCAGTTTTTAGGGATCAAAGATTATTTATTACGTCACAGTGTACTAGAGCCTAGCTAGTTTATAAACAAACAATAATACTTAAAAGACCAATGCGTGATTAAAAAAAAATGTTTTTTAGAAACAAGTACTACGTCATTTGTAGCTCCTTGGACAACTAATTAGAAACAGTTACGATTCGTAGTTTCAAATTTTATATTTCTAGTAAGAAAACGTGTGTATTTAAATTTTGCCACCATTTTTAACTAGTTCTCATAAGTTTAGTCCTTAATTATTGTTAAAAATGGGTAAAAATAAGAATTGACTCATCGACAAGAAAAATTATAGTGAATGTGCATTTTAAACTAAACTGGAGCTACAGGAAGATCGCCAGTCATTTAGAGTGTTCAGTAATGAAGTTATTTAGCGCTATTGCATATTAACAACATGGTACATTGGACAAGGTACCTAAGAAAGTCCAGCAGAGGAAGACCACAACTCGTGAGGACATGCTTATAAGTCGTTTAGCTAATATTTAGCCTTTTAAAGGCTTGAATTTTATTTGATTGGAAGTTTTTTCTCACGACGACCCACGTAACGTATCCGTAAGACTAGTCAGCAGGCGGCTAGTTAAAGCAAAATCGTTTGGAAGATTTGCTAGAAAAGTAGGTACCACTTCTTACTAGGCACCATATAGATAATCTTTGCTACCAAGTTTTGTGGTTGGACAGTCCGCCAATATTAGTTTAATAAATTCCGATGGCAAACGACATATTATGCGTCGCCCAATCAACGAGGCATTAAGTAACAAATATACAAAAAAGACAGCGGTGGAAATATCAAAGTATGGGGATGTTTCTCGAGATACGGGATTGGTCCCGTGAGAAAGACCGAAGGTATGTTGTATCAGTTTCATTATAAAAGTATATTCGTGAAGATAATGATTCCGTATTCTGGCGACAATTTACCACTTACTTGGATATTTCAACACGACAATGACCCAAAACATTCAGAAAACAACGTTAAAGCTTATCTAAGAGACTAATTGGTATCCATGTTAGATTGGTCTGCAAATAGTCCGGATTTAAATCCAATCGAGAATTTGTGCCACATTGTAAAGAAAAAATTGTCGACTAATATAGCACTAACATTAGTAAACTTTATGATGCATTTGTAGAAGTTTGTATAAATATTCTTCTGAAAATGTGTAAAAAATTAATCGGGTTAATGACACGTCGTTGTAGAGCTGTAATTGAGAACTGAGGCTTCCCAACCAAATATTAATAGCTTATTAATAAATTATTTGCATCGTTTGGCTATATCATTAATGGTTTCGGTAACTTATTTCATGGTTATACTAATGATTTATTTGTGTTTCTAATTTGTTGTCCACTGGAGTACAGTAGCTTGCTTTATTTTATTTAATTAAATATTACCAACAATTACATAGACTATTAAGATATTTTCAAAACTGCAGTAATGCAACTAACAAACTGCAATGTAACTGTAATGTAACTGCAGTAACTTCACAATGTAGATACATTATAAATAAATAGGCATTAAACTTCTATGATACATAAAACATTAATTATCAAGCTAACTGGTGCTAATAATAAGTCATACTAAGTGTTTCTAATTGTATGACCACCACTGTATATCATACTTAAAAAAATCTTTCATAAGGTAGTTTTACCTATGTACCAGTAGTGTTAGTAGGTATTCTACCATTGAGTTGGCATTATCTAATGCTTAGTAAAGCTACCGTCCTATTCGTAATAAACTTTGGTCTAAAGATAAAAAAAAAATATAATTTATAAGACAATAGAGCTTCTATAGCACTATTTATTTATTAACTCTTTATTGCACACATATAGATAAGTAGTAATCAATTCACAAGTTTAACAAAAATAAAAATTACAATGGGCGGTCTTATCACTCATAGCGATCTCTTCCAGACAACCTTTGGATGGATAGAAAGAAAATATATTAAATGCAACAGGCAATCGTGGTGCAGCAAACTATATAAGTAAACTAAACTACCTTCTTAAATAAGAATATAATTTACATACTAATACTTAAATAATTTCTAAGATATACTAATACATAACATATTATATATAAATACAAATTAGAAACAGATACTGACAGTATTAAATAAGAATGAATAATACAATTAGAATGAAAGGGACAGATAGTGTTCCTTGAATAGATTTGAAGGAAATGACAAGAGCTGCTTGTCTTATTGATGTGGGTAATGCATTAACCATGTTATACTTATCTAAAAACATTGTTGAATGCGCTGGTATTTTCAACTCAAGAGTTTCAGATGATCTCAGGGATCGCGTAAGTGTCTCATGTATGAAACTAAAGCACACATCACAAACTAAAGCACACGTCACATCTTAAAGCACGCTTTAGTAAAGCGTGCTTTAAAATGTGACGGAGAAGAGGGATTGAAAAGAATATTATGTAGTAGTAAGAGAATGTGAGTATCTACTACATTTATGATAAAAAAATACATCAAGGCCAGTGAGATCTCCTACAATCTCCCGTGAAGGTCGTTCCGTTATCTTAGCAGCAGCGTTATTAATATTCCATTAACAAAAATGCGTGATAAGTATCAGTATTTTAATAGAATACCTTAAGAATGCTCTTATGTATTTAAGCTCCATGGCGGAATAATGCGTAGAGTTGCGAACACACAGAATAGTAATAATATCAAAAAACATAGTCATCGTTCTGGGGAATTCGGGCAAAAATACATATCTTTGACGATAATTTATGGAAATAAAAAAAGAGCGATGTGGCTCACCTAGGCAAACGTTGAAGGCGGCTCGCTCGATGCAGTGTAGGGAGGTGCGGTTGTGTCCGCGGTTGAACATGGTCTGTCTGATGTGCGCCCAGTGCGTCCGCTCTCCCGCCGTAAGCGCAGCTACCCGCTCTTCGCCCACCACCGGCTCCGACTTATCATCCAAGATTTGTTGGATTTGTCTGTATCGAATGAGTCCAACGTTATTACTTAGCATATACTATACTACTAGTGACCCGCCCCGTATATATATTTTTATATATGTAAACCTTAAGTGAAAAAATATTTATCTGACGGTGAAAAACGCTTCAAAATCCGGTGCGTGGTTTAAGAGGAATTAGCGGATATACAGACAAACAGACTTTGTTTTATACTATGTAATAAAAAAGACTTCTGGCACTCTATGGCCCGTATTAATAAACTGATCTCAGGTAGAGACATAAGTACGATGTCATATGATACGCACTTGAGATGGGGGCAGCATCTTAATATCGTCGCATATTAATAAACAAATATCAACAGCATCTCAAATGAGTATTGTTTTAGGTGCAGCAACTTACGATTATCTACTTGAGAGCTTGATCTGAGTATTCTGAGAGCGTTACGTCACACGGAATGAACGATATTTTTACATTTTACTAGTTTTTGATAGTCACCGCTAGGGACGCTGGTGTGAAATGTATGGAGAAAAGCGGGAAAACTGACAGTCTGATCCACAGAGTATTGTTTTATCGAGTAACTATAAAGCCCGTACTAGACACCCCTGTTCTATTTAAGTTCTTCTTTCTAGTAGCAGTTATGAGTTAGAATGATAATTTTGCGGAAAGCTGTAATGCTGATGTATTTTGAATTTATATGCAATATATTTTATCTGGGTTAATTAACCTCCAAAAATTCACAAAAATGTTTTTTATCAAAGTTTTTTTAACTTTAGTTTAGTTAATTAATTTAGATTAGAGAAGTCTCTAATATACATTTCCGTTACGCGATATTGTAATATACAAAAAATATTATCTTCTAGCCTAGTTTGTGTAATTAACAATTAATTTCATAACCTAACCTAAAAATATATTTATATTGTTTGAGCACACCCACCGCATTTAACGTAAATACACGCACTTAAGTCACGAACTGACTGCACTCAGCTCACAGCAACTTAATACAATGATTTAGTGCACATTCAAGTGTCAAGTTCTGTTTATTAATCAACTGTAACTCAGCTGAGGCCAGCATCTTAAACTTCGACTTAAGACTCATTTATTAATTAGGTCAGCAACTTAAGTTCGTACTCAAGTGCCGAATCTCAGTTGAGATTGGTTTATTCCATAGAGTTATATATTAAGAATAGAGTACGCGTTCGTCTATGGTTCCTTTAAACAAAGCGTACACAGATTTTCCTCTACGAGGCAGGAAAATCGAACTATTTAAAGTTATATTATAAGAGTTATATTGATACGTAAGTGATAAGTAGTGATGAGTTTGATCTGTCACAAGCGCATGTGTCGATAAATACAGCTGAGCTGACGGTATGGTACCTACTGTCGTTTTCCTGATATTTATGCATTTTGATGTTCTTACCCGTGCCTACGAGTTCTTACTTGAATTAAGCATTCTATGGTACTTGTACTGATTTTTGTTCTGTGGTTTATTCATACGGGCCTATGATGGACAGCGCCCTGAAACCTCTCTCATTCCCTAACCGCTCATTTCTCCTCACTGCTTCTCAAAATACGACAACTATGTTTTAAGGAACAAATAGGTTGGTATTGTTCCTTCGAATGTAGATGCCACCATTCGCGAAATAATGAAGAGAAAACACAGGTATACAAAACCGTCATCGTAGTGTCCGCACAAGTATTTTAAAGTTACAGTTTGTGACAAGATTTCTAACAGCTTATACAATTTGTAACCCTAAAATGGCTTTTAGTACTAAAATACTTTCGAGGTTTTCCTCAGCAAGCTGTGACACTTTTTATTGGAAGTGGTATTATTTAATTCTACTCTTAACGCGACCTCTTTCACGAGAAAAGAGATACTTAATTTTAAATGAAAATGGTATTTAAATGTATTCACCAATCAATCAGGTTACAAACGAAATCAATATTTATAAATATGCATGGTCTAGGCAGGTACCACAAAGGAAGTGAATGAGGTCACACGAACTTAAATGTTCTATATGTTAAGGCGCGGGCAGAATAACTACTTGTCATAGTGGGGATAAGTAGATATTTATATTAAAACAATAGGTTCCCCTCAAGTAAAAGTGCAATTTCATAATGACGAATTAGGTCTTTTTAAATATTGTAAAATTCTACCTATCCAACAACCTATTAAATATGTATTTTTAAAAGAGAACTATTTCAATAAGGATTGTTTATGTAAAAAAGTTGAACATACTGTGTATACACGGGCAGTGGCTAACAGTCAGTTACAAACAGTGCGCGCAAATAATATGTATGGTGAAAGAACTACCCGCTATTTGCCACCGGTTTTAATAAATCAGTACCGTTGGATTTACGCAATACACTGACAACTGAAAACATTAAAAATAAGTTACTAGGTAATTATTTCATAAGTATGCTCGATGTAGATGATATTTAGCATTAAGGACAACCCTTTGTGGTTTTTTAATGCGATTAATCTTGTTTGTATCAAAATTGTAAAATGTGAAATAAAAGAAAAAAAATACGTATATGTATCTACAAGCAATGGGATCGTTGGCGACGATTGTGCCTTAAAATATATTTCTCAACAACGACTATCATTACAGGTACAGCCTAATCCGATAGTGGTGCCTTAACAATGTTCATATAAATACTGTTTTAAACACATACATCTTAAACTTATTAAACAATGTAGTGTTACACACAAGAATAATTAAAATAAAATAAATAAATCTAATTATTATTTTAATTACTAACCTTGATTTGCAAACTTATATTATTTAAATAATGATATAAAACCAGTTAGATTCAGAAAACAAAATATAAATAACGTAAAATTCAACCAGCAACAACAATTACATTATACTGTTGTAGAATGAATACACTGTACTGAATTAAGTGGCTATCTCACTTATTACTTTCTTTACATATTTTTCTGCACTTGGCTATTGAATTTAAGCATAAACCAAGTAATATTAACAATAATTTTAATTAATAAGACTAAAGTATTGAGCCATCCATGGAGATCATTATTTTTTATACTTAGATCGAAATACCTGATATTTTATTAACCGACTTCAAAAAAGGAGGAGGTTCTCAATTCGTCTGTATATATATTTTTTTTTATTTTCTTTATTATGTATGTTCGCGCATAACTCTGGCAATTATGAACCGATTTGAAAAAATCTTTCTTCCATCCATTCTTTAATCCGTTAATTGGGTCCCATAAAAAAATTATTGCTTAGTAATAAGTAGTTCCTGAAAAAACAAGAATGGTGACTGTGCACTGAGAGTTGGAGGAAAGCCTATATAGATGACATTATGGTGCTTTTTAAGGACAAAAATGGTCATAACTCTGGTAAATATTTACCAATTTCAATGATTCTTTTTTTATTCGAAAGAAGAAACCACTGTAATGAACCTGTATGAATTTTATCACAACCGGATAAGAACTTCCTGGAGGACCATGAATGATATGGAGGAATTTATCTGGTAAAAACCATAAAACTGATGTTCCCCTTTACATTTCTCTGACAAATATGAACCGATTTCGATGATTCTTTTTTTATTCGAGAGAGTAAACTACTATGATGATTCCATGCAAATTTCATTACGATCGGATAAATTGTTTCTGAGTTTCTGAAGAAACATGAATTATGTAAAAGTATGTAGACGATAATGTGAAATCATAATGATGTCATAACCTATCTAGATCATTTTACCGTCTTCGATGGTTCAATCTTTATGTATGAAAATATCACTAAAAAGTATAAAATAAAATATTTAAAAAAAAAATTGAACCGGCTTCAATAACACTAAAAAGCATAAAATAATTTAAATATTATTGAAGTTGGTGCCAAATATACACAACAGGTACGCTAACACCAACTTCTTTAATATTTAAATTATTTTATGCTTTTTAGTGTTATTGAAGCCGGTTCAATTTTTTTTTAAATATTTTATTTTAATTTAAATTCAGTGAACTTACAGTTAGTATAAGGTTAACAGGATGGAACGTAACAGAAGGCCAATTAAAAGTTTCCCCTAGGTGAAAACCTAGGTACAGTGTATCCAACTTAACAATGTAAATTCTAAAACACATTCGCCCGAATGTACTCCAACAGCTTTGTGTGCATTGCATTAACCCTAATAACTTTATACAGATGATTTGAAAACGTCAACGTTGAATAATGACTTTAATTAGCTTGATTGGCCAGCAGTGCGCTTGTGCTACTACTTTGTATGTAAATAATGTCTTATACATACAATTGGACGTACCATATACATAAGGCGTTGTGTACAAAATACTAGTAATAGTAATAAAAGATAGGTATTTACGTGATTTCCAGAATTGGCACTTTTATATGCGTCTTAGTGATGTCGGCAAGTTAGCCTGACTGTAAGCGACACGTCTGTGCCCGAACACATTTGCTTTACACCGCCGCTCGCCACCTGAGACATTACTTGTTACATCTCTCAAGACTAGTCCCGGACCAGACCCTGCTTTGACTCGGTATATCTGGCACCAGAGTAGGTACCTACCTACAAGTCTTTTGCACAAGGAACCCACCGCATAGAGCACGACTAGGTTCTCAATACCCTACACATTTTGTTTAACTATTAAATCTCCGGGTTCGGTGTAATAAAGGACGTTAATACTTACACTTGAATCTCGCAAGGTTTCAAGAGTCGTCCCCTCGTGTACACGAACACTTTGAAGTACCGGCCCTTGTGGTAGACGGTAATGTGCGTGGAGTCCTGATAGTGCACAATCTTGTCTCGCTCGATGCCCGGCACGCGGACCGTGTTGAAAATCCGTTCGTACTGCCACGAGCACAGAGGCACCATGTTTTGTAACATAATCTGTTGACAATGTTGATTTATCATATCACTGGAGAATTTGAGTTTGAGTCAAATGAGAGGTGGATGGATGGTTGCGAAACGGAATCGCTTTCGAAAGGTGTTGTGATTCTATGATGATATGGTTGTCTGTCAGTGATGAAGGTGGTTTGTCCGTTTTATTGGAATAACGTAACGTTTCTTCTGGCACGAGATTCCTGGCAAGTGGACATGTAAAATATTCAAGAATGAATGGAAAGAATCAGACACAGACAGAGAGCGAAAGTGCAGGAGCGCAGGTATAGAGTTGGACAGTGCAAACTGTTCGATCACATTTTGTCTAATGGTATTTCTGAATTTAGGTAGAATGCATAAAAGTTGAAGAACTAGAAAGGGTGTAAAAGAATAAAGGAAAGTATGCAGTTAGTTACTGACAACCTCCACAGTTCTATGATAGAGGAGTTAGTGACTCTCAGCAATCCCATCCAAAAAAGGGAACTTTTCGTGACGACTTACCGGTTCAAGTTCCTGTCTATCGATGAGTCTCCTGAACTTGAGGCATAGATGAATAATGACGCCAGCCCGCGCTGCCTGGATTTCCGTCGGCCTTATTAGAATGGCGTCGATGCCGTAGAAGTTAGAGTTCACCATAAGAGGCGACCGACCGCGGAGGTAAACGTATTCTTCCCACCAGTCAGATACGTAGTTACTTGACCACCTAGGATCACGTGACGAATTAGACTGTTAATTATTTTATAAAGATCTTTTTAGCTCACTCTATGGATTTCAACGATCGTGAGGTGATTTTATAGGGAAATGTGAAATTGTTCAACAAATTCTCAATAATTATTTTTTAAAGTTTATTTATACCAAATCAGATCAGTGCTTATGAGTTGATTTTAGAACAAACATTTTTATAAATTAGTAAAGGTTTCATTACATGATAATGGAAAATAATTTTGAGAAAATATAATTTTAAAATATGCTTGGGTTGGGAGCACCGCTGAGAAGTTTTTGTATTTGGACCCAGGTGTAAAAATTATATTAATCAAGCGCAACAGATATTAGAAAGAAAATAAATAAATTACCATGATTTCAGTATGAGGTATCTTTGCAGTTTGACAGCTATAGTATCTTCAAACTCCTTAGCTAAATTTTTCACACGTTCATAATTTTGATCGTCCAATAGTGGGCGAACACTACTTAGGTACTGAAAACAAAGCATATGTATAGCAGAAGGCAATCCAGGTAGGTAGGTACTATCACATTGTCAAACATTCAGCCGTAAACAGTGCTGTGTTCTGGTGCAAAGGGCACTGGAATAGTGAATGGCTTAAGACCTGCTAAATAATTTTCCAGGTGAACGAAATGTAGTACAACGCAACTATTTGTCTCATTCATTGTGAGTTGCATAATTAAACCTCCGCTAGGCAGGTACTTAAATATTTATTGTGTTTGACGACTTTATCGTTCATTTCCCGATATTAAATGAAAAAAAATTTAACGTTTTTGTCCGACTGTCCCAGGGCAACATAGCCCATGTTCATCGTTGAGTGTTAGTATGTATGTATATGTCTTTGACACGGTCTACAACCTAAACGGCTTGATTTTCAAATACGACATGTTAAACTCTTCTTAGTTGTGGAAGTGACGGGTTCAAGGAACTTCTACATCTCTCAAGCCATACATATAATTATGTATATTCTTTAAAAAAAAGTATGGCGGCCATCAATCGCCATTTTGTTTTTTTTTACTTCCAAAAACGTCACTATGGGTATCGAATGAAAAATCTCAACGAGACGAGTTCAAATACATAGTATATATTTTTGGTAGGTACATATAACGTAACTTAGGTCCATTTTTTGAACGCAGTTGGGGTGTTTGAAGTTTAATAATTTGTACTTGTTTTATTATTAGGTTTATTAAATAACGTATTATTTATTTTCATATGATTTACCTTATTAAAGGTGAGTATATATTCTGATAGAAATTAAAGTTTTAAAATCACGTAGTAACATGTTATTTTAGTAAACCCAGTGTAACGAAAGAAGCATGACGTTCGCCTAATGCCCTTTCTTTATTTCTTCTTCTAATACATGAACAGGTCTGTAGAGAGTTGCACTGCACTACCGCTCGTCACCCGAGACATTGCTTAGCGCTTCACACCGAAAAGCGCACATGTATACACACTGCCGCTTGGCGACAAAATATCTCTATAATGATAATATATATATATCTGATATAAGTACTTTAAATACTTGTACACACTTTGAAAACTTGAAAATAATAAAATAATCAATGGCTCCATTATATTATTTAAACAGTTATTTTACAGAAAACATATATTATACTAGCTGACCCGTGCAGCTCCGCCCGCGCTTTTATTACATTTTGCTCCCCTTTTCTCCCTCCTCCCTAGATTTATCTCTCTCCATATCTGTCTCTCTTATAAAAAAAATCTAATTATATCTTTCTCTCCTCTCTCTTTCCCCCTCCCGCTTCGGTTTCCGTCACACTCCCCCTCTTCCTACCCTGTTATCTCCTCTCTGAACCCTCTCCCCCTCTCTCTTCTATGAACTTGCTCCTTCTCACTCCCCCCTTACTCCACCTAACTCCCCCGATCCCTCACCCCATCGCCCCCTCCTCGAATCCCCTCTCCCTCTTTCTCCTCTCGTTCTATATATCCTCGTCAATCATGGTATCAGCGGCATTAAATATACTTTATGACCTATTCTCAGACCTCCCCGATATGCACACAAAATTTCATACATATCGGTTCACCCATCTATTTAATGACCTTGCCTTATGTAGCTTAACCTTAACCTAGCGCTATGAAATATACTGTATGACCTATTCTCAGACCTACCCGATATGCACACTTTCATACAAATCGGTTCACCCATCTATTTAATGACCTTACCTAACGTTGCTTAACCTTAACCTACCGGAATAAAAAGTATCCTATGTCCGTTTACTGGTTCTAAGCTACCTCCCCACCAATTTTCAGCCCAATCGGTTAAGCCGTTCTTGAGTTATAAATAGTATAAATAACACGACTTTCTTTGATATAGATTAAAGTTCTATAGTTATTGTATGTTCAATTTCACCGATAGATGGCGCTGTTCATAATGTAAATCACGCTAACATCTTAAATTACTGTCTTATGATATTCGATAACGAAAGTTCTAAGTTTTCCGCATCTTTTATTGTTGCGAATGTAATACATACATAATCTAGTTTGGACTCGCTCGGGATTTACAGATTTTAACTTTTCAAAGATATAATGTCATATTGCTATCAGCAAAGTACTTAGAACCATACAGAAATCTAATGAAAATGTCCTGGGTGTACCGGACCGGCTTACCCCTTACAAAAATTTACCCTTCGCCAATGCCATATCTTATCTATCTATACTATAATAAAACTCAAAGAGCACTTTTTCTGTACATTGAATATTTTTCCAAAATTTCTATGTGGGGATACTATACTATCGACATAGAGGCCAAAACAATTTTTTTTGGAATTATTGTCTGTCTGTCTGTCGTTCTGTTTGTCCAGGTATCATTTGAAAACCCGTGGATGGATTTTGATAGGACTTTCACTGATATGTTGTGTAGAAGTCAGGGTATAAATTGGTATGTAAAACATCACGCTATGTTTCATAGGGGCTAAGCAGTGAAACATTACTTGCACATATTACCATGTAATTTCCTTTGTATGTGAATAGGGTAATTATAGACTTATCAGTTAATCATTAAGCTATGTATTATTACGCTATATACAATAGGGACTGAGCAGACATTTAGTTTGCATAAGATATGGCGGTGGCGAAGGGTCAATTTTTGTAAGGGTCCGGTACACCTTGGACATTTTCATTAGATTTCTGTATTGTTCTAAGTACTTTGCTGATATCAATATGACATTATATCTTTGAAAACATAAAATCTGTAAATTCCGAGCGAGTCCAAACTAGATTAGGAAAGAAATAGGCAAGGGAAAAATACCATTTCATTTCATTTAAAAGCCAGCGGTTAGGTCCGCTCCACCACCAAGGCTACATTTGTATAAATGGGTAGAAATTGAGAATACGAAATTGCAAAATTTTTACTTAGGTAAAAGACCTAAAATGACTCGAAATGATCTAATGTAATGCAATAAAATGTACAACTACAATTCCGACTACACACAATAAACAGTGCTCCCAAAAAACGCTTCAAGGTCACGGCTCAGGGGGGTTCATGAAATTTTAATGAAACTTCTCAAGTCAAGGTAGTGTATGGGTAAGTATTGTATTATAGTCGCAACAATAAAAGATGCGAAAAATTCAGGACTTTCATTATCGAATATCATTAGACAGTAATTTACGATGTTAGCGTGATTTACATTATGAACAGCGCCATCTATCGGTGAAATTGTTAGTTACACTATTTATAACTCAACAATGGCCTAACCGATTCGGCTGAAAATTGGTGGGGAGGTAGCTTAGAACCAGGAAACGGACATAGGATTTTGGGGACTTTTTATCCCGGTAGGTTAAGGTTAAGCAACGTTAGTTAAGGTCATTAAATAGATGGGTGAACCGATTTGTATGAATTTTTATGTGCATATTGGGGAGGTCTGAGAATAGGTCATATAGTATATTTAATGCCGCTGATACCATGATTGACGAGGATATGTAGAATGAGAGGAGGGTGCAAGAGAGGAGAAAGAGGGAGAGGGGATTCGAGGAGGGGGTGATGGGGTGAGGGATCGGGGGAGTTAGGTGGAGTAAGAGGGGAGACAGAAGGAGCAAGTTCGTAGAAGAGAGAGGGGGAGAGGGTTCAGAGAGGGGACAACAGGGAGAGGAAGAGGGGGAGTGTGACGGAAACCGAAGCGGGAGGGGTAAAGAGAGAGGAGAGAAAGAGCATATAATTAGATTTTTTTTATAAGAGAGAGAGAGATGGAGAGAGATAAATCTAGGGAGGAGGGAGAAAAGGGGAGCAAAATGTAATAAAAGCGCGGGCGGAGCTGCACGGGTCAGCTAGTGCAAACCAAATGTCTGCTCAGTCCCTATTGTATATAGCGTAATTATACATATCTTAATGATTAACTGATCAGTCTATAATTACCCTATTCATATACAAAGGAAATTACGTGGTAATATGTGCAAGTAATGTTTCACTGCTTAGCCCCTATGAAACATAGCGTGATGTTTTATATACCAACTTATACCTTGACTTCTACACAACACATCAGTGAAAGTCCTATCAAAATCCATCCACGGGTTTTCAAATGATACCTGGACGAACAGAACGACAGACAGACAGACACACAGACAATAATTCCAAAAAAAATTGTTTTGGCCTCTATGTCGATAGTATAGTACACCCACATAGAAATTTTGGAAAAATATTCAATGTACAGAAAAAGTGCTCTTTGAGTTTTATTAAGTATAGATAGGTGTGGCGAAAATAGTTAAACGTTAAGGGTTGGATCATCGTATATTCAGCTATCATCATTTTTATACATAGATCTCACAATTATTTCATATGTTTTATTTTGTTTTTATATTATAGCTGCTGAATAATTATACTAAAAACCTAAAGTCGTTATCATAATGAGAGTTTTAATTATTCCGTCATTAGAAGTCTCTAATGTACAGACAAGTAAATACTTTTGAATTTCTCTAAAAGATTACTTAATATATACATTATCGATTATCATTATGCCAAATTTCAGCAATATCCACCAAAAAGTTGCCATGTGACACTTGTATACTAGCAGACTATAAGGTTTCCCTTACTCACTTTACGGTCTATAATTGCTTGCACACATGTGCTATGTGATTGTATGATGGATTATATTTGTCATGAAAAAACTTTAAAAAGTGTAATTCTATATAGTATTTTTAAACTGCAATATGTTTATTGATATGACATCTTAGACCTTGTTGTGCATATTTTGAGAGGGAATCGAATTTGTACATCGTACAGTCAGAAAGACAGACATAAATTGTATAAATTGCTGTTCTGTCATTCTGTGTCATAACAATGTAAATATTGAATACACATGTTGGAATGTAACCACAAAACATATCTCACACATACACAGCAAAATTACATTATAGTGATTATAGTAAAGGTTTCACCACCAAATTGATGCTTACCCGTTTCATAGTATCTTTAACTTTAGGCAGCGGTAGTCTTGGCAGAGAGCCTTGGAAACTGTACAGTTTAGGTTTGTTCCACCCGGAGAGTACCTTTACCACACTAATCCATAACATGGTCTTCAAAGATATCTTTGCGCCGGGCGATCGGGACTCGTACATCCAACCCTACAATTAAAACAATTTGTAGCATAGCGTGCGACTCTTCACAGACTCGTGTGAGTATGACATAGTATAAAGTATTTGTTTAAAGAATAAAGTTTCGTTGTTAAAACTACGTCATACTCCACACCTATCTGTGAAGACTTGCAAGTTGTGATACTAGGTCAGCTGTAAACATACTGGCTGAGGCCTTAACTGCAGGACTGAAAGATAGAAGACATGGCACAGTAATTACCTTGTACATAAGTAACAGTTTCAGCAGATACCGCATGAGGAATATTACACTAAGCCACATAGTAAGAGCTGCCAATAAGCAAGCGATGATTTGCCACATTGTCGAGTTGCTGGATAAAACAAAACATACAATTATTACAACTGATTAGAGGGACAAACACTCAGGGTCCATTGATATATAATTATCCTGTCTCTTATGTGTAAGATTTATAATAAGGGAAAGATAATGACTTATGAACTCTAGTTTGGGAGCTAGACTATAGGGGTAGAACATCTTAAGCTTAAGTCTCAATGGTTGTGACAGAAACTTCATTCATTGGGTAACATTAGTAAACCCCCTCTCGTATCATGTGATTGTAAACTAAACAAAAAATAGCTAAAGAAAATTAGCCCCATTCTTGCTAGTAGTGTGCTAGGACATTTAATAACTTAAACATAATAACAAAATTGATTGTAAAACGAAAAGATGAGGCCACAATTTTAAGTAAAATCATGGCCTTTACGAAAACTGTATACCTACCTAATTAACAAAACGTAAATAAAATTGTTGCTAACGCCTATAATATCTTATCTATAGTCTTATTGCTGGGAAAGAGTCTTCACGTTTTATTGGAAACTAGGTCGATGATTATCGATGCAAAATAATCGACATTGCTTGGATGTCTTATCTTTGAATTTAGGTACGCACATTATAAGTTAGAACAGAATGATAAATTCTAAATCCGGTTGCGAAACTCGTACCAGTGCACCAGGGGCGTAGCTACAGCGGTATCAGCCGTATCAATGATACAGGGGGCCTCCAGACTACACAGGCCCCGTTTACCCTTCATTTGGGTCCCCCAACAATTTTTTTATACAGAGCCCATCTAAGACAAGCTACGCCACTGTAGTGCACTGACATCTACATCCCGTAACGTGGATGCCAGTGCAACGGTAAGAGTTTTGATCGTAAACTAAAGTGTTAATTGATAAACTATTTCAGACTTATAAATGCAGCGGTCCTTTATTTGTCGGGCAGGAAACCTTCAAAAGCGGATATTTTACTACGGATATTTTTACAGCGGTCATTAAAGTAACTAGTCCCATAATACTAGAAAGATTACCCACTGCAGGGACACAGCACCATGGTAGCGTTATTTGAATGCGGTCTACTGTGTTAATTACATTGTGTTGAGATTCCACTAAGTGTGTGGTAATTTCTTGATAAGTTTCAGCTCTGCTATCTTTTTCATCTCAGCATCAGTCAAATTGTTCATAACGATAAGAGCAGGAGTAATGTAATGATGTATATTATCACTTTCTCTTTGTTTAACAAAGTAGGTATATTATATTAAATGAGAATAAAATGTAAGTGAAGTCTATATTTACTAATATGTGAAATCACATCCACATCTTACCAAATTCATAAACCGTGATATAACTAATTTCAGATTAAGTATGTATACACTAATTACATTAGATATTCTATTTTGTTTAGATATTATCTTTTCTTTTTTAATGCTCACATGAATACTATAGGTAATTATATTTTATTTTACAACTTACCCAGGTAGAATTGATAGAGCTTTATGTACTAAACCAAATGGTACATTAAAGCCTGCAAAGTGTGCGGCAACAAGCAATGTCCACAACACATACAAAGATTGAAGGTGGCCCGGATAAACACCATTGTGTACACTATTCTGCAATATCATATCATTATCAGTATCATAATTACTATGGAATATATTTATATTACATAAGTATTACTGGATGTGTAGACTGAGAACTGACCCTGAATCTTGCAAGACGTTTCTTCCATGACCGGATGCCAGATTCCCAGACCAGGTACAACACCTCCCGGTCAAAGTTGACATCCCACCCATCATGGGTTATTGCAAAGGAAAATGCAACAGCAGAGTGGGCTTCTGCCATCTTGACTCACCTACAATTACGAAATATATAAATGTCTGTAACTGAAAACTCACACAGGAATCAAAATGATTTATTATCATACATAGTCATTATTAGGGACCAAGATTTCTATGTATTTAAAATTCCAAAATATGTACATATAATATGGACTATAAAAACGATAATATAGACTAAAAAGCGAAAATATGGAGTTAAAAATAACCATAAGTTTCAGGTATATGGCAGTTCTTTTAAATTTTTGTGTTGTTGCAGTACACAGATCTCAGCTTTTGTAACACCCAATGCAAAAAAGGCATGTTTAAGTTTGTACGCTTATGTCTCTCTGTCATCGTAGATGTCTCTCTGTCGGTCTGTGGCATCGTAGCTTCCTAACAAATGAATGGATGAAAATTCAAGGTCGTTCTGTTTGGTCAAAATAAGGCTTAGTTCTGGCTGAATAATCTTTCAACATCGCAGTAGCCTGAGTGGCGCAGTGGGAAACCGCTTGCTTTGCAAACCGGAGGTTGCGGGTTCGAATCTGACAGACAGCTATTCATGACAGTGATTTTTTAAAGGTGTATTTATAAGGTGAATACGGGGAAAGTAGTAAGTGCATAGGCGCTGAATTTAGCGCCGATAGCTTACTGTAACGACCCGTAACTGCAATGTGACACATTTAAAGAATAAATATTTTGCTCATTCGTAAATTGTTCCTACCCCGTATTAACTTTTTGTGATTTACCTACGCTTATCGTAAGTACTTTGTTTTGTATACATCTATTTGCTACCCTTTTTACAGAAGTATATTCATTTTTGTAAAAATATGGACTTATAATTGCATTTTCTCATTCCAAATGTCATGATTCATAAAGAAAACAACATACTGAGCAAAAACTATTGAAATTAAAAATATGTATTTACATATAAATCCGGTCCCAAATATTTAGAAGTCATTATACACATAAAATTACCACATGGTAATATAACAGTGAGAAAACATTATTCTCACATATAATGTACTAGAGCCACTGGATAATATAATATAATTATTATAGCAAAATAATTATTACTATTTGAAATTTTCGCTTACATAATTACATCAAGGATATAAAAGTACCTATTAAGTATACCAAAAAGCAATTAAGATAAAGTGGCTAATAATCCTGTATTCTACTGGACCATCCTGAAATGGCAGTTGTACACATAATAATATGGTTCTGCAAAATAGCTGTTTCTCGCATGTCCAGCAATATGCCAATTACATTTAAGTCACAATTTTTGGGGTCTACTCACTACTTATACATAGGATACTGTGGGGTGCCACTATGTATTTACACAATCACTCGAATACAACAACTAGGCCTTTCTAGCCTAGGACAAGTGGCTCTTGAGAAAACAGAGACCATCTGGTTTCACGGGCTGCGTAAGTGACCTATATGTATGTGTGTTAGCTTCAGTAAATTCCCATTATTTTTTCTTAATTTACATACATTCACACCATCCCTGAACTATAAAATGTCCCAGATGGACTTCTATAGAGTTTGCCACATTAATATTAAGTTTCTCTCTAAGCCCAGGGCAAGATGAGGCCACCACAGGGTAGAGTCTGACTAATATAACCCGAACTTGCAGGTTATGCAAGTCTCAATGTGGTTATGCATATACTCATTAAATAAGACTGCATAAAATCATTCAAAAAATAAAGCAATTATGTATATAGCACATAATTTAGGAACCAGTTGAGGAAAGGTACTTGTGTGAAAGGACTGAATACTACCAAACACTACTAAGTGGGTAATTTCCAACATAAATCAATGATAGGTATAGCAAACACGCTTTGTACATACAATAATAAGTATGTAAATCTAATACATTAAGTAATATATAGAAAGTAGGACATAATACCAATATCATAGGTTAGTAATAATGCACAAAATACAATAATATTATCTCATTTTTGTTTCATGTAGGAACTTTCTTACCTTAGATGTTATAAAATATGAAAATTAAATAATCATCTATGTAAAATATTGATGGCAAAAGCAGTGTGTAATATGTAGCACAGAAATAAAGTAAACACTAGAGAAATCTGTGCACACATTCGCAGAGCATAGTGTATATATACGCTTTACATTATGGAAAACACGCACACATGCTAAACAGGTGTCAAAGTCTAAATTTATTGAACGATATTTTTACGTAAATCGCATTTATAAAAAAATAGGATAACCAGTCAACTTTAATAGTTTTTTTGATGTAGGTATTTATTAAATTAACCATTTATAGATAAATAAGGTCAAGTCACATGCTCCACTTTTAAAATTTTATGACAAGCTTCATAACCTTCGTATCGAAAATTATACTTATTAACAAATTAAGTAGCTAGGTACTCGCGTTATCCTCAATAATTATTTTATAATTTCTTACCTTCGCAATTTTAGAACAAACGGTTCCACTAACAAGGAGCAGTACGTAGGCAGGTAGGTACAGTTCAATAGTAACAGTACCTGGCCTTGTTGGTAGTTTATTTACTCGCCACCATTCAACATTGTTGCTTCGGCTAATATGAATTTGATTTAAATAATTTAACAGTTAAAACAGTACAGATATCTAGTTAGGCACTAAATTAATTAAAAACATTTATAAATTTTAAATTTCATACGGAGCACAGACGTTTTAGGGATGATACGGAGGTACCACCAGTGTTGCCAGCAGACAATTTAAGAATGGGCCGAAAGCAGTGCTGGCAGGGGCCGATTTTAGGCAGTAAAGGCCGAAGTAAGACTTTCCATTGACGTCCGTTGAATTGAGGGGTGGTAAGGGGTTGGGGGAGCCGAGGGGAGGTATACTACCCCCCCCTACCTAATAGGAAATGTTGCAGAGCCACCCCATTTTCGAGGTTTTTAATTTTGAGGAAATTTGTGAAGAGCTTATCCTTCATCTAATTTTTAATCTTTAATGTTTATAACGTATGACTTAGGTCTATTTGTTGTTATATAAAGTGCTATGCTTTTAGAATAGGAATTGGTCAACCGAACCAATGATTTCGATGGATCGGCTGTCGGAGGATTATAGGCCGATGAAGGGCCGATGGCAGCCAAAGGCCGACATAGTTTCGAAAAGGCCGAGAATCGGCCCCCCAGGGGCCGATCTGGCAACACTGGGTACCACAGACTAGTAAGAGTGGGAGGTACAGACCATGAAGCTAGTAGGGTCAAAGTGGAGGAAACACTCCCAAATACATGCCTGAGGTCAACGCTATCCCTTTCATTGAGGTCGGATCTCTCTTTCTAAGAGGGCAACCTTAATGTTTCATGAAAAATCAGGACATCTTTTTAACTTCGTCGCATAATACGACTTACTTGGCTTGTTTACCAAGTGTCTGGGTGTTTTATCTATATAAGTATGTATTTACAAAAAAAAAAGTATATAAGTATTAGTATCAGTTGTCTGGTTTCCATAGTACAGGCTCTGCCTAGTTTGGGATCAGATGACCGTGTGTGAATTGTCCCAGGATATTATTATATTATTATTATATTATTATTATATGATTATTATGCTTTAAGTTTAAACCGATTAAATATGTCTAGTTGCTTAATCAGTCTGATTATGGGTTGGAGCAGCCCAAATACGGAAGAACTGTGTACAAGAAGAACAAACTGTTATTGATAGGGAAACAGATGATAAATAAATAAGGACCTCCATCTGGCCGATATGACCACAGTGGGTATTTTGAAAGATCTCAGTCTACGCAAAATATATTATAGTGCGCAAGTGCTTGCGTAGACACAACTGCACTCTCTCTCTCTCTCTTCCGTTTACCTCTCAAAATACGATGGGATGAAAAACCGACACGACCGGGGAGAGACCAGGTGCAGGATCAACATTTTACATGCCCATCTTACGCATGGAGCATCTTACTTTACAGAAAATCAAGGGATAAATAATAAGCTAATGGTTGTGAAAATAAAAGCATATGAAGTTATGGTTAAAAAAAATATTGTGCTATAAAATCATTTATTCAGTACGTTTAACGATCTCCGATTAATCACAAGATACTGAATAGCAATTAGCATTATATGCAAACAACTAAAACACCTTTTAACCAACACATTAGACGATAGAAAAAGCATTCGCGGTAAATTTAGTTTTCCATTGGACCAACAGCAGATCATTGCAGCTTCATCAAATTTATTTTCCAATGGGACAATGGATAGTCATAGGTACATTCCTTCACTCAATATTTTTAGGAAATCTACAAGAAAATAAAAAATGTATTAATATTGACCAGGGGTAAATAAAACAGTATGTATATTTATGGAATGATATAGGTACTCTCGCCGATACGGCCAATCCAACCACAGCGGCTAATCTTTCGCAAGATCAGCCATCATCCAGTGCACAAATGCTTGCGTAGACACAAGTGCACAAGTGTACTTTACATGCCTATCCGACGCATGGATTATCTTACTTTACAGACAATGACCGGCCTGCATTATCCTAGCCAGTGAGGAACAACTACACATAGTTGTTGCTCCCCGCAGGATTCGAGCCTGCGACCCCCGGTATGCAAGCAAGCGGTTTCCCACTGCGCCACGGAGGCTACTAGACGCGACAGGACTAGGAGGCGACAAGAATAAATATGATTTTAATAATATGTATCTAATAAGTTACAAAACTAACTGTACCTAAACTTAACCTACATACCTAAACACTTGTAAAATTAATGAACATACAATATGTTTTCAATATCAATACTTTGAACTAAATACATATACATTTTTTGATCATAAAGTGGCGGTAAAAAATCCCCAAAACGGAAAGTCTTCAAAAAATCTTTACCATGGTTACTCTATTAAAATAATGTGAAATATTTTAAAATTAAATAATTCAAGTACAAATTAATATAAACTTAAACCCAATACTAACAAACGAACTGAAAACGTGTTATGTGCCTATCGAAAGAAGAACTGATCGAAAATATGGTGCATAATGCACAGGGATCATCGGTAGGTAATTATTGAACAAAATCGCACTTACGAGTGATATTCGGTATTAAATACTGGATACAACATATTTTTGCAACCAAGTACTGCACATTTTATCACCATTTTTATGATTTTAATTCACTTTATCGTGAAATTATGGTATTTAAATGTTTGATCGATTTATATGACAGACAGTTTCATGCTGACAATAAGCGACAGTGTTGCCACAAAATACGAACCCTTAAAATCGGTAATTAAAATTGCATTTGAGTATAATTGGCGAAAACACAATAGAGCATTATTCTAATCGAACTCGCAGAACAGTACCAATAATTTTTTTATTAGACATGATTGTCATCGTATTTTATGTTTTCGGGTGGAAAACATTCTTTTGATGTGTAAGTAAAGCATTTCTATATTAGGGTATCCATTTCTCGGGTAATTTCAATTATAACATGGACCACACATCGGACCTCAATGAAAGGGATAGTGTATGCCTCAATCAAGTATTTGGAGTTTGGGCTCCATTGTTGACCTACTAGCTTCATGGTACAGACTCACTCAACGTCGTGTTAACAATCATAGATATGATGTCAACAATTACTTTTATTCACAGACTAGATATTCTAGTTGTTGCTTTTATTACTTCTATTACGTGAATGAAAAGATATATACATATCTTTTCACTGCTGTGAAGTATATCTATCTTTTAGTTCAATAGTTCAATCTAGTCCACCAGTAGCTCAACAGAAATGATTTAGTCTGTTGCTCGGTTTTCGTTCTTAATTCAATGAGAGATATTGAAATGGTTGTTAGATTAATTATCAGTACACTTTTTAACCAGGTTATCGCATGAGTTGAGACATGATTATATGTATAACTTCCGTTAATTTTCTGTTTTTGTAAAGTTCAATAATTAAGCCATTTGGAAACGTATTCCCGCACAATTGGTACATTATATCTCAATGCACACAACTCATTTCAGACGAACAGTAAACTGTAACAATTATACTAAGTGTCCCGTACTCTCGTAACATCACGTCATAAAGCTCAAAATACTCTAAAAACTTTACAGTTTTCATTACTACTCAGATAGTTACGTATGAAAACAATGCGCTTTTATGATTGCTACATTTTATATTCAAGCTCGTGCAAATGTGTATATATACTGTACATTGCCATTTTGCTTGGTAGTTCAATATCAGCTTTTCTAAATAACAAGCAATGTACAGCTAAAGTAAGAGCACGTCTAATATCGTTCTCGAACGATTGTATTACATAGCCGAGTCAAAGTTTGAGTGAAATAGAAAAATCACTTCAGTACCTACAACAGAGCGAGACAGCATTATCTATCCGCACCACGGATTTATATTTTACTTCGTAAAAACTGGATAGATCATATAAATATATTAATATCACTAATTTAAACTTTATACTACATTCTTAAGGTTTGTTTTTCGTTGACACAAGTCAAAGTAGAAAAACGAGCCGAGTGAGATAGCTCAAAAATAGATGTGTGCTTGTCTGCCCCTTGTCAAGTAAGTTGCCAACGCAAAATATGATTCTTTTTAGTAGTGTTAGGTAGATTTCTTAAAAGTTGATTACATTTGCTGGAAAGTTTTTCGTGTAATAAAACATCGAAATATAATACTACTAGGACGATGAAATGTAATATCATAAATTAGCACACGAACAACATGCAATACTTTTATTAACAATAATATTAGTAACAATTTATCATTATGAAGGTAGCAGCACTGAGCTGTTGTGTGATTGTCGACATTGTCGTAGTAAGTAACCGGTGTCGCGGTGTACTGTTAGAGTAGGGTGACCATTATTATGTATGGCGTCGCGTCGGTCGTCTCGGTTGATGGTTTCCATACAAACGTTGGTTAACTAAACATGAATTTGGGGATGAAATACAGATATCCGGAAGCTAGGTATTATTACAAATTCAAATAATTTATTGTCTTAATTGTGGTAAGTATAGCAGATGTTATATGTAATATTATAATAAGTAAAATAAGACTTTAAATTTAAATAAATTGATTGCATTTTCATGACTAATAATTTCATGACTTGCCATTAAATTCCATCCAATTATACAATACAAATAATGACCAAAATAACGATCTGAACGCAAAAATCGTCTCATGCAGTCCGCCTCGCAACATTCAGATTGACGGAGGTCACGCAAGAGCACCGATGTGGCACCGCCCGTTGTGACCCGATCCGCCGCCAAAAAACCTTAGAAGTGAGAAAAATAATCCTTCCACATAGTAATGCGTGGACACCCTATTAGACAGAGATACACTACTACTTTCGGGACCTCTCATTCGGCTCGTGATCTTTAGTAGACTGCGCTGTCCAGTTCTAATATAGGTTCGTGATCCGCACTGCGTATCGTTCGTGTTTCGGATTGGATCGTTCGCGGCCGGTGGACTAAACAACTGAACTATGAATTAGATGAATTGTAACTGAACTAGAGAACGAAGGAAGTAAACCAACTGAAGTAGTCCAATTGAAGGATTCATTCGTGAACTACACACTTTGAGTATTAAACCAAAAGGAGACGACACGCGCACTATTCGCTATGAGAAAAAGTCTGTCACTTTCTGCGCGGGGGACGAGGTAACTCACACAAATACTATCTACTACTAATGCATTCTTCGCCACGTCGCTACGCAGGCACACGACAATATTATCAAACACTAACATAATCTATACGCACACAAGTAAATTCACACACAGTGACAACACTGTCTGTACACGAGATGACGTCAATTTTAAGTAAACGAGGATAGTGCATGTCACTATCGATATTTTATTGTCGATGAGTTCCGATAATATTTTTGGTGAAAGTTAAATAGGTAAGGTATTTTTAAATTTAGGATCATAGGAAAAGAACCTTGGGTTGTCGTCAAAATCCGATTAATTAGGATAAGTCAGAACGCCTGACAGTGGCCTCTCCGGTTGGTTTAATACTCAAAGACTACACACGACTAATTACTTCATAGAGAAAAGAACTAGGTAGTGCGGTAGTGCGTTTCACGAAACAGTTCCCTTCGTGGTTAAGTTGGTCATCCTGTTTGTCAGAAACGATCGCGTGAGTCAAAATGTTTTTGTTTTTCCACATTTAATCTCTAATTAGCAGGATATACCACTGGAGTTAGCATCGCGTCGATTCCCCAAACAAATTCGTGGCACTTTTGCGGGGTGCGGGAGGCGAAGTAAACACACACAGATACAATTTCACCGACACTCTTGCAAATGTCTAATGTAAACTCTTCATGTTTCTACTTTCTATGAACACACAGTCTATTAAACTCGCAAAACATTCAAAATGAATACGCACACAAATAAAGAATTCATCGTTCGTTCAGACCGTAGACAGAATATAACAAGACATCTAGCTAGCGTGCCGCCGATAAGGACAGAAAATAACGGAAAATAATCATTCGTACACTTAACACACGTTATGGATATTTATTCAAATGCGCCTAGTATGTAGTATAAACGATATTTCATAATGCAATTCAATTTAAAACTCCAAAGCTAGGTCATGAACTAGAAAATTTCATGAGTACTCGAAGAAAACGCACCGTAGGTGCGCCAGATTTTGAACACACGCTGAGGGACAAAAAATCATATGTTCTGTTTCTTTCTCTCACATATAATATATATAAATGCATCCTTTTCTTGCGCGAATGAGAAAGAAAGTGCCAGCTCTCTATTGGTTTCTTTCTCTAAGGTTCAGACGTAATTTGTAGTGATATAGTGCGTGCAAAGACCGATAAATAATGAACGGGTTCAAAGAATGGAATGTTAGTATCGAATAATTCAATATGGAGATTATTGTATTCATTTTGTAAATCAAAAAAAGTAACGCATTTAAATTAGTTAGTACATCATTATATACTTATGTTATCATATCATTTCAAATATTTAGGCCATATATTAATCCCGAGCTCAATGATGATGCAAACATTGAGTGAGAGCGGAGGGCATTGACAGTGAGAGTAAATATTCTGGCTCACTGGTTTGCACCCTACCATGACTGTTAAAATTACACTGTTTCGCGCGTACTGCACAGCATTTTATACTTACAGCCTGTGGGGTAATTACACGCAAGGATCCTACGACGCCCTACGTATCCAATACAATAATGTGTTCAGAGTGCTGGTGTGATTGCCTCACTTCCGTAGCGCATCTAGGATGTTCGCGGACGCACACGTAGATTGCTTTTACGCCACTATGCGCAAGAGGTGTGCGTCCCTGGTGCGCAGGGCGCGGAGCAGCCCTGACACTCTTCAGAACATGATAGTTAGCTGGATTTTGGATACGTAAATAATTGTTGCTCCATTTCCCATGATCTGGTGCGCGATAATTTGCGTATTATTTGTATACAGTATGTATAATTTGTGCATTATACTGCACAAACGTATGCGTTGATACCGATTTCGATGAAGACGGTGCGGTGCCTCGGCGGGTTTTCGACTCCGTCTCTGTGAGCACTGTGACAGGTTCCTGGGGGCTATAATAACTCAAAGGCAAGGCACTGAGGATGCAAATCCCACGGGAGAAACCAAGTTGTCCTCATGTGCATCCGCGGGAGGTTCTGTAGGGTTTAATAGGTGGTAGGTTCCATGTGCAAGGAACAGTTCAAGTAGATTCTTCCGATAAATATAAGGCAAATCGTGCTAATTACCGAACAAAATTACGTTTAATTTTCTACTAGTTACCGCTTTAGATGCGTCGAGAACATAACCTCCTTTTTTGAAGTCGGTTAAAAACCAGGACCAACTTTTTAGTAGCCCTCTGAAACACGGGTACGGTTAGTTCAAACGTCGCCCATCTATTTATTCTTATACCTTGGTACCATATTGTTATGTATACACATAAAAAAATCATAAACACTGGTCGAGCCATTTTGGAGGCGTGCGAATGCCGTGAGACGAGATTTATATATGGATTTTGCATTTTAATAGTATTATATACATACGCGTTGAATACATACCTCCTTTTTTAAAGTCGGTTAAAACCGGGACTCAAATTTTACGCTCTCCCTTATTTGTGCCCTCCAACCGAAGCACGGAGACGTTTAGTTCAAAGAGCATTGTATAATGCTGACCGGTGATTGACCGTCTGGTCACCCATCTGTATAATTACCCTGCCTAACGCTGCTTCACCTAGCGGTATATAATATACTTTAGGACCTATCCTAAAATTTTCAATTTCTTAACCATGAAGCTATTAGGGTCACTAAATTTCATTCAAGATATGGCACTGACTGCTTAAATATTCAGTATTAACGTAACCACTTGAGTCATTCGTCCATGGCTGCACAGGACGTATACATTCGTTATAGAAGGCACAATGGTTATTGTACATTTAATCGTGCTATTGCTATATGCATGTTGTTTAAATATATGTATGTATATTGTTGGTTACAATTTATTGTTTTTGTCTAAATAATAAATATATAGTACCGACGTTCAATAGTTTGTTTCATTTGCCCCCCTATTACGTACCTATCTCGTTTCAAAACTAAAGTGATGATCACTATAGCAAAGTGATCATCAAATAACTGTCAAATGTTTTATTTGGTATTGCCTAATTTGAATGACCAATCCTAAATATCAAACACACTTTCAGTTGACATCAAAGTTCGGTGGACAACTGAAGCTTGATAGTCACTTGGGTGGCTAAAGATAAGCAATAGCCCTGTTGGTAGGTAATAGCTGTATTTACTATTGGCTGATCGTGAGGAGGTTGTATGTTCATTGTTCCCCATCCCTAGATCCGTTAGTCTAGTGGTTAGATAGCCTGACCGCTACCCAATAGGACATGAGTTCGATTCCCAACAATTGTCTGGGTGTTATTTATCTATTTAAATATGTATTTACAAACAGTTTATAAGTATTTGTAATCATTTAGCTGGTTACTATATTAGAGGATCTGCGTAGTTTGAGATCAAGGTGGTCATTGGTCATGCGTAGATTGTCTCAAGATATTAGTACCTACTATAGATTTACATTAGTATATTTGAGAAATTACTAAAACTTACCCGTTGTATGGCCCCAGTCAGTACGTATTATGCGAATATTAAGTTATAACAAAGCCAACGTTTGCCTACCTCTCTGGGAAATAGCATTTTAAATTGTTGTATTTGTTATATTCTATCTTATTTTTTTTGTATGAGGCTAATAATTGTCTACAGCTTTTAGCTACAGCATATAGGATATTAGGTGTACAATCACTTTCGTACTTTTTGCAGATTGTCATAGAGTATGACGATATAATGTAAGAAAACTAAATATTGTGTCAAAAAAGTGTTTTTTGGTTATGAAAGAAAATATATTATTTACAGCAACCTCCGTATTTGCTATAACCATGAAGCTATTAGGGTCAAAGTGGAGGAAACACTCCCAAATACATGCCTGAGGTCAACGCTATCCCTTTCATTGAGGTCGGATCTCTCTTTCTAAGAGGGCAACCTTAATGTTTCATGAAAAATCAGGACATCTTTTTAACTTCGTCGCATAATACGACTTACTTGGCTTGTTTACCAAGTGTCTGGGTGTTTTATCTATATAAGTATGTATTTACAAAAAAAAAGTATATAAGTATTAGTATCAGTTGTCTGGTTTCCATAGTACAGGCTCTGCCTAGTTTGGGATCAGATGACCGTGTGTGAATTGTCCCAGGATATTATTATATTATTATTATATTATTATTATGCTTTAAGTTTAAACCGATTAAATATGTCTAGTTGCTTAATCAGTCTGATTATGGGTTGGAGCAGCCCAAATACGGAAGAACTGTGTACAAGAAGAACAAACTGTGATTGATAGGGAAACAGATGATAAATAAATAAGGACCTCCATCTGGCCGATATGACCACAGTGGGTATTTTGAAAGATCTCAGTCTACGCAAAATATATTATAGTGCGCAAGTGCTTGCGTAGACCTACTAGCTTCATGGCTATAACCATGGATGAATGAACTAAAGGATAAACAATCTCCATAGAAAACAGCGTACCACGTTTTTTAGTTCTCAATTTGTGCATAGATGGCACTAAGAGTCTCAATTTTGTAGAATTTACAAAAAATTTAGGGTGTTTTCTCGTGGACCCACTATTTTGTCCCACCAGTGGGTCCACGAGGGAGAATTATTTCTCGTGGATCCACTGCACTCTACGGTTATTAAATGTTCCTCCTGTATAATACAGATGTATAGCACCTTTTTGCATTGTCAAAATTTATCTATCGTATAGTGAAGTGACAAGTGGCAGACCAAAAATATGCGCTTCCGCTGGTCGGTGTAAATCGTTTCATAGTTTTGTAGGCTTCCACAACCATTTTTTCACTACAACTACATTCTTATAGGGCATAACTAAGTTATAAACTTCCCAGTTAACCATAATTCATGATGAGACCACCTTATGTCCTATGCTACCCTGGTACTTCTGGTATAAATATTGAAGCAAAGTAGTTACAGTTTGGTAAAACTAGATGTCTCACGAAAGGGGAAGGCCTCTTTGTGCACTCTGTTGCCCTAGTACTTCTGGTAATAATGTTTAAGAATGCGCAATTTTGCGGTTTTACGTTCGTGGATGCCCTTTGAAATTCCGTCTGGAGCTACCACATTCAGCCGGTGTACTACTTGGAATATTTACACAAAATTTACTTCCAAACTGTTCGATCGTAGAAGCCTTTTCGAAGAAAATTTTTCCCATCTGTCTGATGATCGAACTACTAATCGGACTAATTGGAACGGATAATCCAATAGAAAGACGTTGCTCTTTTCCCTTAGTCTGTTGTCTTACCCGGACATCCCACGGGTATAATAATCGTATATAATAATCCATTAAACAACTCATACCCAGAGCTTATTACTGGATGGCAAAATGCGCGAGGCCTCCTTGTATCTTATGCCGCCCTGGTACTTCTGGTGTGATATTATGTGGTGTATATAATGTCCGTTAATATAGATTTCATTTAATAAATTATAGTTAATATTTTTTTATTCATATGATAATTTCATACTATTATCCCAACCCTTGCTATAACTATATATAGGATGTTAATAAACAACAGTGGGTTCACGAGAAATAGTTCTCCCTCGTGGACCCACTGGTGGGACAAAATAGTGGGTCCACGAGAAAACACCGAAAATTTACATATATTGTAAAATCAGCGCCATCTAGTACATTTATTTACAAATAACTAAAATACTGATTGACTAAGAATAGTTCCGCAAACTCGATCTCAGGTTTTAATCTTATAAAATATTAAATACATAAGTATTTAATTTAATGTTTCTGATATTTGAAAAAATAATGATTCAATACTGAAAATAATTATAGTAAATAAATACGGTCATCTGATTCCAAACTGGACAGAGCCTGAGCTATGGAAACCAAACAACTGATAAGTACTAATATTTATATAATATTTTTTGTATAAATACATACTTAACTAGTGTACTAGTATAGTGTGTATTAGGGGAATGTTCCCCCTGGGGTTCCGGGTAAGAATAGCCCCCACCCATCTCCTCCCGTTGGGTGTCCGTAAAAGGCGACGGTAAGGGAAAACAAGAAGACGGGCAGCAGCGTATTTTTATTAGATTACCTACCACCTATACTGCGATCCCCAAACCGCCTGCAAAGCGTGGGGATTATAGCAACCCTTGTGGAAATTTCGGCTGCTGATGATGATGATGAACTAGATAAAACACCCAAACGTATGGTGGTAGGTAATCGAACCCACGACCTATCGGTAGCAGCCACGGTGACTAAACACTAGACCAAGAGGCCCGACATATTAAAACTAAGCGGCTGTCGCATCGGCACATGACCCCGGCCACGAACATTGCGCTACGAGCGAAGCGCTCCGGGCCAATGGAAAAATGTACAAACAAAAATGTATGAAGCATGCCACGAGCTGCCTGCCACCCCATTTTTTACAGTAAGCACTAGCTTACTATGGCTGAGTGAGTGACTTAGTGGTCACTCTTTTCCGATTCGAGAGGTAGGGATATTTTTGTATACAATAGACATTTTCCATTACTTCTATTAGTCCGAGAGATCTGAAATTTAGAACATAATATGTAAATCCGATGATACTAAATAAAATGGTAACGTTCACCAGGGTCTGATGATGATCAGCAAGAAGGTGGTAACAGGATCTCAGCCCCAATAAACGTAGACCCGTCGAGTTTCGGCTCGTTGAGGTCTTGACGAGTAGTTGCTAGAAAAATGGTGATCAAGGTCTGATGATGGAGCAGGAAGGTGGTCACGGGATCTCTGAATCAATAAACGTAGACCCACCGAGTTCGGGCTCGTTAGGTAGGTCTCGACGAGTAGTTGCTAGAAAAATGGTGATCATGATACATTCAAAATTAATGTATGTGATTAATGTAATTTAAAAAAAAATACATTCGAATAAATATGATACCTACATTAGAATTTCCAAAAATCGTTTCTGGAGTCATACATTATAACTGGAATCTACTGTCCAAACATGTTTCTCGGTTCAGTCGTTTGGCCTGTGCGTTTATAGGCGTGGTTAGACTGATAATTCCACCCGATGGACTCTCCGATCGTGCGCAAATGATGCGCAAATATCGTCCGATTGAGTGTTGGTTTACAAGTACATTTTATATGTTACACCCAAGGTAAACGCTATTTGTAAAATATCGCCATCTATTGTTAATCTTGATAAAACTGGTATTCTTTCTAATTTATCTGCTATACTAGCGCTTGCAGAAATTATTGGCAAATTCTAACGATCTGTGCATAGTGGTGCGCCCTGAACCTAACAAGTCTTTTTGCAAAATTTCGAGGTACGCTCGAATGTATAGAGGTTGTTTATCCTTTAGTTCATTCATCCATGCTAAAACCAAAATTTCCTTTACGTGGCAACTCCAAATTTAGTATGTACACATTTTCTGTCCTTATCGGCGGCACGCTTGCTAGACGTCTTGTTATATTCTGTCTACGGTCTGTCTCTATGGTCTCTACTCTAGACAGTCAGAGTCCGTGTCAGACAGAGTCAGACGGTCTCTCTCTGCTAGTATCTAATCTGTGCTTTAGTTAGATCCAAGGAGTTTTTATAAGAACAGGAGAGATCACTGTCTTTATATAATAAATAAAAATGAACTGTACTCCTTTGAGATACGGTATAATTTAGTATTACAACAGTTGTACAGAAAAACGCTCCCGAAAGAGACTGACTTCTCAGTGATGGTGTCCCTTTCACACACCCTTGCCCCTTTTTACTGTCTTCTAAACTAGAAATATCTGAGTTATCTTAAGTTTTGATAATTTGATCACCTATGACCTACTAATTAGGCTTAATATACAGAAAATATTATAAATCTATTACACAACATTTGTTGACCGTTAGAATAAGTCGTTAGATTCTACAGTGAATTTTAAATGTTCGTTCAATAGTAGTTATTAAAGTTTACATACGGGGAACACTGCAACCAAATGATCCAATATGGCGATTCTTAATTTGTGAAGTTGTATATCATACTGTTTAAAGCTTAAAATTTATTGAAATACGCTTTTTTCGTCACAAGATGGTAAATGATTGTGTTGTTCCAGGTTGTAAGCAGGAATTCTATTTACCCAGTTGGTGAAATAAGCTTCCGTCATTAGTGTGGACTAGTGTGAGCATATGTTTTTTGGTTATCAGGATATTTCTTTTAATTCATGTGTTATACACGGCAATATAATTATTATAAACCTATGTATGTTTAACACTATTTTAACCTACCTATGTTCTCTTGAAATGTGAACGTAATATTATTATTATTTAATGATGTTTTATTTAAGGAAATTAATAAATGAACCACGAAAGCAATGATAGTATGTAAATTATTCAAATACACAAACATAAACATAATTGGATGCAAATAGCAAATTGTCGTTCATTGTGGCGGTCTAAGGGGGAGGCCTTTGTTCAGCAGTGGACGTCTTCTGGCTGGTGATGATGATGACGATGACACAAACATATATTCTAGGAATCAATAAATCACATTAATATTAATTAATTCTGTGCCACTTTTAATCGTCGATTGCTCAGTATGTAAGTACGCGGTATCGTAAGCACTTTGTTTCGTGTACACCCATTTGCTACTCTTTTAAAAAAAAATATTTTTGTAAAAATATGGAATTATTTGTGAAATATGGATAATAAAAATTGCATTTTCTCGTTACAAATGTCATGATACGTTTAAATAATTCAGACTTCATACATGTCAAATGTGTGGACATCCTATTAGAAAAGGATAACAATACCTTATAAGTATTCTCTTTCGGGAGCGTTTTTGCTGCACAAGTGTGATATCCAGTTGTACGTAGTACATATTACATCCATGGTTAGATCAGCTTTAGATTTTTTATTAGAAACTTGGAGGAAGCAGTGTTGCCAGATCGGCCCCTGGGGGGCCGATTCTCGGCCTTTTCGAAACTATGTCGGCCTTTGGCTGCCATCGGCCCTTCATCGGCCTTTACGCCTCCGACAGCCAATCCATCGAAATCATTGGTTTGGTTGACCAATTCCTATTCTAAAAGCTGTACTAAAGTGCTATACTTTATATATAAAGAAATAGACATAGGTCATACGTTCTAAACATAGATGTAAAAGTAAAGATGACGGATGGCCTCTTGTAAAACAGAAAAACGAAGATTTTCGTTTTTGTTTTTTTAATTTACATTTCTTGTTTCCCGTTTTTTATTACTGTTTCTGATGGAGAGGGCTCCCCCTTTGCCCCACAAAACAAGGGGGAAACCCTTGTTTTTTACGCATATTCCTAATTTTAATTCATAAAATGAGGAAAATTTCCTCAGAATTAAAAATCAAACGAGTTAATTAGTGATTTTAATTGAGGTTCTACCCCCCTTAAAAGGTTAAGAGAGCCCCCCCCCCCCTCTCTTAGTACCTCAATTCGACGGACCTCAATGGAAAGTCGTCGGTCTTTACTGCCTAAAATCGGCCCCTGGCAGCACTGCTTTCGGCCCATTCTTAAATTGCCTGCTGGCAACACTGGGAGGAAGTCCACAGACGTATTAGGGATGCAGGTAGTCTAAAGAAATTAGAATAAAATTAGATTATTGATTGTGTATCACAGACGTAATAGGGATGCTACGCATCAGACGGTGAACTGCCCTAGAGGAAAAATCACATTACGGATTTGCAGTAATAGAATATGACGTCTGTTTTTTTTTTAAATTATACGCTCATATTATGTGCCGTGGGTCAGGACTTTTCGCCCAGTTTTAAAAAAAACGGAGACTAGTCTTTTAAGCCGCTTTACTTTTCATATTCCTATTCCATTTTTCTTTAATATTTCATATTCAGGTTTAGAATAAAATACAATATACATAATTTAAATTATTTTTATTCTTTATAAAAAAAATATACATTTAAGGTAAATAAGGTTAATACTTTGGTCAGGATGTGACTCTCCGGGTAGTTTTTAGTTAATTCATTTGTTTGATAAACTGTCTCCATTTATAATAGCGGCTAGTTAAATATTATTAAAGAATGGGTTAATGCCATGGTCGAGATGTGGCTTGTCACAGCTTTTTAGAGATATGTTTGTTTGTCCGATAAATTGGCATCGTTAACAGCATCAAAGGGACCATCGCAGTGTACAAATTCCAACTGAAACAAAAGAGTGGCATGCTTTAGTATTTTGTATGACACACACAATTACCAGAGAGAGAAGATAAGAGAACCTAGTGCAAAGTGAATAATTCCGGTTAATTATGATTCTATCTTATTTTTACAGTAATAAGTTTTCAGCACTTGCAGATTTATTAGCCTAGCCTAATAGTATGGAACTGTCCTACTACAGCACAAAATTTACATCATTATCATCGGAGTAAATGAGGACAAATTAGGTACTATAATGTATAGTATAAATACAAGACAACTGTGTAAAATATATAAAACTAATGTTATAAATGTTAATTCATATATTGCATGATATAGTAGATTATAAGTTAAATTAGGTAGCATTCTAATGAAAAGTATGAGAAAATATTCGTATCAAGGTAAGTACTTACCATTGTGGTCAGTGTGCATTGTATAAGGAGAGCATTTGTTGATTTCGTAAGCCAAAAATAACGTAGCATAGGCTTCAACACGAAGACGAAGCCTCACTGGTATGAGGCAATGAACTTTTCCGTGAAGAATATCCTTTCACAGTTCATGTTTATATATTACAGTCCTGCATATTACAATCTTGGGGAAAAACATTAAATTGATTGCCGTCCTTACTCCTACAAGCACAATCACGACACAGTCTTTTAAAACGTAATGCAAGTTGTTATTTAAAGATTTTACACATTCATTATGTACATAATTGTAAAATTACAATGAACAACGAACTTGGTAAAATCACAATGGCGTCCTTCCTTGTTTCCTGTCTTATTAAAATCAAATATGGCGTCTATATTATAGACGACAAAGGAATGAAGTATGAAGGAGGGAGGAGGGAAACTGTCAAAATGGATAGTTACAATATGGCTACAATGCGAGGAATAGAAGTACCGAGATTTATAGCCATGTTGTGTATGTAAATATGTACTGACTGGAGGGAGGCACCACTGTAATGAAAAATGATAAAATCGATTCTGTTTTATAAATTCAAGGGAAAAACCATTTTATTTGTAGTGCTTTTATTGATGCTCTTCAGTGTTTATTTATATTTGAGTCGCTTGCAAGAAAGTTATGTCAATGCACAGTGGTCTGGTGAACGTTGTTTATCAGATTTGACGTCTATTAAATACCAACTAAATGGTAAGGTTATTTATGTTTAATTAGGGGCTACTCTAGAATGTAACTATAATTTGTTATGTTGCCTTAGATACAGGCTTCGCCTAGTTTGGGACCAACAGTAATATAAAATGTAAATGTAAAAATACTGAAATGTGGAAGTTTACCTCTTGTCTGCTAGTTGGTGGAGCTATTTTGGCATTGGGATGTTATGAATAGTTTGCTTATTACCCTCGGTTTTTGGCCCATTGTTGGCCACGGGCCTCCCCTCAAGTTGAAGAGGCTTAGGCCATAGTCTACCACGTTGGCCAAGTGCAGGTTGGCGGTTTTTACACAGATATACTTGCTGGTTTCCTCCTGATGTTTTCCTTCACTGAAAAGCTAGTAACAGTTGCTCAAAGCTGATGATTTAAATAAATCACAGGTGCGAGCTGGGGTTTTGCCTTGTTTTCCAAGGCAAGCATGTAGTGCTTTTTACTATATAATAGCCAAATTAGATATTTAAACTTGGTAAGTAAACACTTCATAAATCAATCTTTTATAAGGTTGTCACACTTTTATTTTGATCCAGATCTGCTATTTTATCACTATTTTACATTTACATGTTAAGATTTTATATTGCAAGTGATTCTTAAGGCATAACTACCAAACAAGTAATATTTGTAATTGCATAGAGATATTTACATAAATTATTTACATGTTTTACCCCTAATATTGGTCCCTCACTCCATAAAAAAACGCCTGTGTCAACTGTTTGAGTAAAATTTTGCTATTTTTTTTTTACTGAATATTAGTATGTTATAACATTTATATTAACCACTTAGTTCCTCAGTGCAATGTTGCTTGCTGTTGCCTGAACAAAAATCCTGCATATGATTAAATAAGTTATTTACAATAATCTTTTTTTTTCAGTGGTCACAGAGTATAAAAATCGTATTGATAAACTGCTAACGGATACTCAAAAAGCTTATGAACTCGAGAAGGACAAATCTAAAGACCTAATAGATAGCTGCATGGCTATGAGGCAACAGACCTCTATTTGTCAGGTAGGTTTTTTTTTATTTATCTCACAAATAGTTTGTGCCATGATATTGGGCTATTCCTGTGTATTTTAATATTACATAGTGTTTTATTAGGAAGTTTTGTGTTACTATATACTTAACTTGCTTAAAACTTGCTGCTCATTACACACGAGGCTGTGGTTTGCAGCCCGAGCTTGTTTTATAGCTAGGTTTATGGCCCTAAAAACGATATAATAAGGCTCACTTTTCAATGGTGTTGAAAAAGTATTTTACTTAATTTACAAATATTAGCCATGCTAAAAAGACTAATTATTTTATTTTTGTGGTTTTCAGAGTCAATTTGAAGATCTACAAACAGAATGTAAGAAAGTTAGGGAAGATTACAACAGGGTTCTAAAGGAGCTAGAAAAATTGAAGTCTTCCAGATAGAGGGTTGTCTTTTGGGTATTCAAAAGAAACTGTTTTATTAATATTATTGTATTGTATCTATAATAATATTCGTAATTATTGGATGGCAAGAACAATAATTAAACAACACATAGTCAATGTTGTTGTAGGCATAAAATCGGCTTGGCGTTAATCAGTCTGTGTGCTATAGTCGATCTTTAGTTAGTTCCGTATTTCTACACACACACACTTCTTTTTCGGTAGACCCTGTACATTGTGTGATGTAACAACGTCACTGGTGCGATTTTATGTAAGGAATCCAGACTTTAATTTGGAAAGATCCATATTGAAGTTAAAGACTGATAGTGGCAATGCAGTTTTAAGACTATGCTATTTCCCTTCTTTATTAAGATTTTTAAGTCTGAGACTATACCTTATATTATGATGAGAGTTGCAACAGGTGTAACTTATAATGGAGTAGTCAAATAGTTATTTTTAAGGTAAGGTTTACAGTAAGGCATTTAAGTTTTTAAAGGCGATTGTCCAATTACGCCTAAGAATTAGCAGATATTTAAGTTATGCCATAATTTTTAGCTTATTTTATGACGTTTATTTCAAACACTAAAATTTACCGGAAACTTAATATTTTTAGGTTTAGCATCAGGTCTTGTGAGGAGGATTGGAGGATAATAAAACTAAATGCAGCAGTTGCGCATATTACTGCATTATGGTCTAACACATATCGATTATAGGCCGACCATTTATTTTTACGGTGATTGATACCTATCCCGTAAACGCTATTCACATATTGAATAGTTTCTAACTATGAAATTACATCATACATCCAAATAACAAAGTCAAACTTTTCGAAAATACGCGTATCGCCTGAGGGGGTAGAAGGGAGCGAGGGGAGATGTTAGCGGATGGGTAAAAGGGGTGCGCGGAGCAGAGAGCTTACGTCAAGTGCGGCATTGCGCTGGCTGTGCTCGCAGCGCGGGGTTGGTGTTTTTGTTACGGACGCTTGAAGATAAACGCACAAGGTATACGACTGCCAAGATAAATCTCAAGATGAATCGCTCTTCCAGTTTTGCGAACAAAATTAACAAGCAAGCTAAACAAATAGCATAAATAAATCTTTGGATTATTGACTCCTTGTGTAGCGTTACCCGCCCCCGCTCCATTCTTACCGCGCAGGCGATACGCGAGTTAAACGGTCGGCCTATAGTCCGTTATTTGTTAGTATTAATTTCGATTTTTTATGCTCGGGACAGTGGGACTGGGCTTAATTATCCTCGCGCATTGTTTGTTATGAGGTTGACGCATATCTACTTCCTGTTCTTATATTATGCAGTACTTACTATGGTAAAATAAAAATAAAACATTTTTGTGTAAGTATATCAAGATTCATTTATACAATATATGTCTATGAATATCGAAAGATATATAAATAAAAATTACAATATTCAGTCTGATTGATAATTAACATTAATTAAGTAGGAACAATATTTGCTTAATCTACGAAACTATTATTAAAGTTATTAGTTGATGCACAAGCAGCTTGCGTTCACTGTTCACTTGTGTTCAATTTGTTTTAAATTGTTTATTCAGTCAGCTTTTAAATGCGTTAGGCTGTTCCATATTGTCACTACACAATTGCCTAAGAAGTGGAGTCTCTAGGGTTGCTAACGCTTAAGGGGCGTGATAGCTTCAGTGAGTGCCTCTCAATGTAACATACTTATCTCTCTATTAAAAACATTTTATTAAGCTCTGGTACATTTTAGTGTCTTGTCAGAATTTTATATGTCTCTATACTCTATTAGTTCTTCAGGCAATCCTTGCACTTCCAATGATGTCAATCCTAATTCGTCTAATCTCTGTTCATATTCTTTATTTCAAAGAGTAGGTCCTGAAAATAAGGACTCCAAACTTGAAAACCATATTCCAGTAAGGGCCTTATCTTGTCTTGTACAATGTGATAAATAAGCTTTAATCTATGTAACAGAACGACTTCCGAATGATGTTTAAGAGCAAGGCAAGCTTTTATTTTTATTATAACTTGTTATTCCCATTTAAGAGATTTTTCTGAGAAAAAAACAAAATAATTTTTGAGGTCCTATGTAATTGGGGAAGAAAGGTTCTCGAGTGGCGACCACGCACCGGAAGATGCAGCGTAGGCAGGCCTCCCACTAGGTGGACAGACGACATTGTGCGCGTCGCAGGCAACCGGTGGATGCAAATAGCAAATTGCCGTTCGTTGTGGCGGTCTAGGGGGGAGGCATATGTTCAGCAGTGGACGTCTTCCGGCTGATGACGATGATGATGTAATTATGTGTACTTAGGATTGTTGTTACCAATGTGTAGAATGCAATTTTTGTATTCAGTGATACGAGCCAATCTGTTGTCCATTGCAGAATATTATTTAGATATTGTTGTATAATGTTATGAGTCATAACTTAAGTAGTCTGTGGTTATAACTGATCAGCGGATATCAGGTATTTCGCAGGTTCGCCGATATTTATTAGCAATAGTTATCCCCTAGACTAAACTATATTTTCCTTTCTTGTACACTTTATGTTCAATCATATAATACAGTCCCTAAACGTAGTATCAATATGCGGTTATCAGTAATAAAATATATAATGTGTTTATCTTGAAACAAATTTCTCGTCCTCCTATTTAAAAGATAACGTAGTAGGTACTATTTACTTGTCACATTTGAATAAGAGACATCAACACGTATAACAATAAATCCTCTCAAAACAAAATAGTACCGGGTTTTGATTTAGCAATAGGCATGATGACTAATTTTGAAAAAATATTCTATTATGTACTTACAGGTATACTATTGCCGAAAATATACATATTTTTGTATTAAACTTACAATTAATAGCATTATTTTCAATTATAAAATTACAGTTTGAATTTAGTTCCAAAACGAAGGCTAGTGCATGCCGCCATTTTGTGACGTCAGTCCGGTGTAAACATCTGTCCATCTGTGGGCTTTATTAGAGAAATAGAATTGTTTCATTAAATTTTTACAAGAACCTGAAAATGAATTCTAAATACAAGTATTGTGGTGTGCCTCTGTGTAAAAGCACGTCAATAAAAACGCCTGATAAGTTATATGTTTATGTTTCAAACACGAAAACAATACGAGTTGAGTGGCTAGCTCTTGCTCTAAATTCGTCGATTTATTTCTGTGAAGATCATTTTGATGCAAGTTATTTAGTTACTAATATACTACTAATAAGATGTAAACCTACTAAATAATAGTGGGTATAAGAAACTATAATTGTTGAAGTTAGATTTTTTATCGTATACAAGGTAACAGACATTACAGTTTGACAGTTGTTAGTTATACACCACCGGTATGACGTCTTTCACTGAATGGTATTTAACACAAAATGGCGATTAGCTGAATTTTACTAATTTATTTATATAAAAATCACGAAAATCTCTCTATTATTATGCAAATGAGATCCATTTTTGGAATCAATGCAATCTGTTCTAATACTTAAAACCACAGTTTAATTGGTACTGAGTTACAGTCATCATGCCTATTGTTCTATTGATTCTAAAACAAAATGCTTCAGTAGTGCACATTTACTGCACTTAGCTCTAGGGTATTCTTGCAAGTACCTACTGCATTCCTTTTTAGCACATGTTCAATGCTGCGGTTCTCCTTAGCATTGGTACAATTTTCATGCATCATCATCATCATCAGCCGGAAGACGTCCACTGCTGAACATAGGCCTCCCCCTTATAACGCCACAATTAACGACAAGTGGCTATTTGCATCCACCGGTTACCTGCGACGCGCATAATGTCGTCTGGCCACCTAGTTTGAGGCCTACCTACGCTGCGTCTTCCGGTTGGTGGTCGCCACTCGAGAACCTTTCTTCCCCAACGGTCATCGGTTCTCCGAGCGATGTGGCCTGCCCATTGCCACTTCAACTTGCAGATTTTAAAAGCAATGTCGGTGACCTTGGTTCATCACCTCATTCCGGATTCTGTCGCGCTGAGAAACGCCGAGCATAGCTCTCTCCATAGCTCGTTGTGTGACTGAGCTTATCCAAAAGGCCAACAGTTATAGGGACCACGTCTCAGTATCATATGTCATCACTGGCAACACATACTGGTTAAAAACCTTCGTCTTCAGGCACTGCGGTATTTCGGAAGAAAAGATTTCGCGTAGTTTCCCGAACAACTTCGAGTGTATCGTTAACCAACAACCACCGGTACGGGTGCAACATGGACATTAGACATGATCTTAATCTTTTCCATGTTCATTTTAAGACCCACCTGTTGGGAAACGCTATTGAGGCCGCTGAGCATCATATAGAGGTCCACCAGCGACTGCCATAATGACTATATCATCGGCAAAACAAAGGTGAGTGATGTATTCGCCATTGATATTGATGCCGAATCCGTTCCAGTTCAAGAGCTTGAAAACGTCCTCCAATGCGTTTGTGAACAGTTTCGGAGAAATAACGTCTCCCTGTCTCACACCTCGCTGCAATGGGATTGGTTTCGTGCTCTCGTCCTGTAGTCGGATCGACATGGTGGCGTTGCTGTACAAACACTTCAACACTTCGATGTACTTCTATTCTATTCTTGGTGGCTATAAATTTGGGCCCGGTATTCCCGGAACGCACTTCGACCCAGTTGGATCCATTGTGCATGCCCTAGCCCTTACTCTGTTGCTGGCGCATCGAAGAGCTCCCTCAGGTACGCAACGATCGCGCCAGCTTGGAGCTGTACATAATCATTTGGTGTAGGATAGGCTACTCCCAGATGATGCATCCTACGTCTCGCAAGAGCGTCGCAGCCACACAATATGTGTCGCATTGACTCTTTTTCATCTTCGCAGAATCTGCAAATGTCACTAGTACTTAGCCTCATTCTGTGTAGATGCTCGTTGGTACCAAAATGTCCCGTAAGTGCACCCATCAGGTGCCTTATTTGTGATCTGTTTAGGTTTAATAATTTGACCCCACAGTCCACCCTTCCGCTAGAGAACGCTTTGGAGTGGTTAAGGCCTGACGCTGCCCTCCATTCCTTCATGTGTTCGTTTCTAGCATGTGCATACAATGCTTGGTGATATGTTCCATACGGAATCCCCACAAATGGTTCGGGGCCAACCAAATGTCTCTGTGAGCCGGCCCTCGCTAATCTATCTGCCTTCTCATTGCCCTCGATGCCTTCATGTCCAGGTACCCAGATAAGGCTGACATTGTTGTGTCTTCCCAGGTTGTTCAAGCCTGTAACACCTTCTTTGACCAGTTTAGAAGCAACTCTGAAGGAATTCAGAGCCTTCAGAGCTGCCTGACTGTCGCTGAGAATGCGAATGGTTTTACCCTTGACATTTCTCCTTTGCATTTCTTTGATGCTGGCAATTATGGCATAGGTTTCCGCTTGGAATACCGATGCATATTGCCCCATGCTGTGACTGATACTACAGTCCTTGGAATAAATCCCTGCCCCTGTACCTGACTCCATTTTGGAACCGTCAGTGTACCATATGAGGTGAGTTCCACCATCCGGTTTGAGTCCCCTCGTCCACTCTTCTCTGGATGGTATATGTACTCGGTACCTCTTGTTAAACATGTACACTGGATTTATTCTATCACAGGGCATGTCCATTAGATCATCCAGTTCTTTCACGGGATCCAATAAAGTATGTTTTGTACAGGGCTTGTTACGATTCCAAACTCCTGCTTTTGCAAGTCTGTATAGCGACTTTCTTGCCTCTATTTTTATGTAAGTGTGAAGTGGGGTTAGTCCCAGTAACCACTCAAGAGCCAGTGTAGGCGTTGTTTTGAAGGCACCTGTAATTGCCATGCAAACTACTCTTTGTACCTTCCTAAGGGAATCCTTGCAGATCCTTAGTTTGGTCCTAGGCCACCATACAGCGCTGCCATATGTGAGAATAGGCCTCACCATCGTAGTATATAACCAATACATTACCTTTGGTTTGAGTCCCCAAGTTTTGCCATACGCAGAACGGCACATATTGAAGACACGTAAGGCCTTTTTTGTTATGTTTTCAACATGACCACGCCACGTTAGTTTACTATCAAGAGTTACCCCAAGATATTTTACTTCCGTAGCCCATTTTAGTTTGGTGCCGTACATTTCTGGGTCTCTAAGGCCCTCTAATCGTCTTTTCCTCGTGAACGGCACTATAACCGTTTTGCTTGGATTTATGGAAAGGTTATTGTCTTTACACCATCTTTCCACCCTAACCAAAGCACCCTGCAGCAAATCCGTTACTACGTTTGGAAATTTGCCATTTACCTGTATGACTATATCATCTGCATAGCCTACAGCTTGAAATGGTCCACTGTTTAGTTCCACTAACAACGAATCCACCACTAGACTCCACAGTAATGGGGATAGTACGCCTCCCTGTGGACATCCCTTAGTTGCCTTTACGGTAACCTTATCACCTAATAAACTTGTTTCAATAACACGTTCCTGTAGCATAGTGTTTATCCATTTGACAATTGTCGCATCTATGCCATGATTTTGTGCTGAGGTTCTTATTGACGCGAAGGTCGTTCGATCGAACGCCCCTTCAATATCCAAAAACGCTCCAGCACAGATTTCTTTAGTCTCCAATGCATGTTCTGCTCGGTTGACTACATGGTGCAATGCCGTCTCCGTAGACCTACCCGGTTGGTACGCGCATTGCATATCATGGAGCGGTCGTCTCCTAAGTGGGCCATCTCTTATATATCTGTCTATCATCTTCTCCAAAGTCTTAAGAAAGAATGAAGTAAGACTGATGGGACGATAAGATTTGGCATCCTCATAACTCTCCTTTCCTGGTTTGGGAATGAAGATTACCTTTGACTGCCTCCAAGCCGATGGGACATGTCCAAAGGCTAGGCATGCTCTGTACAGCCTGCATAGGTGCGGTATGAGAGTATTTTTACCCTCCTGCAGTAAGATGGGGTATATATCGTCCGATCCTGGCGATTTATAAGGACTGAAACTATCAATTGCCCATCGTACCTTGTCTGCGTCAACGACTTTCTTTGCTGTACGCCAGTCGTCCTTGGAAGTTTTCGCAGTCTGTTCTTCCATTGTGATGACATTTCCAGTCACATTCTGTATCTCTACCGAATCCGGAAAGTGCATCCTTAGCATATGCGTAAGAGTTTCCTTCCCAGTTGCAGTGAGTTTACCTTGGTCATTCCGGATAGATGCTAGCGGATTGACTTTTGCAGAGCTCATTGCTTTACTGAGCCTCATACCTTCTGGGAGACTGTTGATGTTACTGCAGTGAGCTCTCCATGACCTACGCTTCGCCTTGCGCACTTCCTTACTATAGTGCGTAAGGGCCTTGGCATATTCTGCAAAGTCATTATTCGATTTTGCCCAATTGAAAACACGTCTGGTCTCCTGTCTTAGACGTTCTAAGGCAGGTGACCACCACGGTTCCTTATGCGTTGCCGCCTCTTTTTCCGGACAATTTTTGGTCCAGCTGGCCTTGACAGCCTGTGTAATTCTATCTGACTCAAACTCTATATCTATGATTGAGTTGAGTCGCACCGTAGGATCCCCGAGGTGTTCCTTAAGGTCTTTCCTAAAAGATTCCCAATCGGTTCGCCTTGGGTTCCTCCTTCGTATCTTACCATAGCTATTGGAAGTTACATACCTGAAGCAGATGTAGTTGTGATCAGACAAGCTAACCTCTTCCGACACATGCCAGTTACTAATCGCTTTGCTCGCTCTGTTAGATGCAAGCGTTATATCAATGACCTCCGCTCTGCGTTTATTAACAAACGTTGGTCTATTGCCTTTATTTAAGATTTGTAAGGGTGAGCTTACCAGAAAATCCAGAAGTGCTTCCCCTCTCTTGTTGTTGTCTGTACTTCCCCAGGCAACATGGTGGGCGTTCGCGTCGCATCCTATGATAAGATCTTCGCGAGCGCAGTTGTTAACCAGGTCTTGCAGTAGTGCTGATACCGGGTCTTCGTTTTCATATGGTAGGTAGGCGGAGGCTAGAATAGTATCTTTACTGCCCCCCCCTATTTCCCCTTTGATCCTCACAGTAGTGAGGTCCCTAGAACAGAAGTCATAAAGAGGCATTGCCATTATGCCATTTCTGGCGAACACACAAGTCCTCATATCATTTGTGGAGCATTTAAAGAAAAGTTGGCCTCCACGAACATTTAAACCCTTGATGTCGCCCTTATACAGATAAGGTTCCTGTATGAGAGCAACATCAAATTTGTTCATATTAAGCGTACGACATAAAACAGCCGTTGCCGCCTTACTGTGGTGTAAATTGATTTGTACACACCTTAAATTGCCCATTTTTAAAAACTTGAGCGACGCGTTGTTACTCGCCTACTGGCGAGCCATTCCATCATCCCCCGACGGGAGATCGTCTCCCTCCATTCCGGCTGGAGAGGAGAGCAGCCCGAGCTCGTCCAAACCCATGGCTAGATAATCCGGCCCCATCGAGATAGGAGATGAAGCCGGATCATCCAACCCGGGCGTGAGTTTGCCCAAGCCGCCCCCCCCTTCTTCCTTCGTAGGGGCTTCACTTGCAGCGGCAGTCTTGGCTGAGGTCGAGGCTGCCGGGCCAGAGTCCTCAGTCCGCTCAGAGGGACAGGCCGGGGCCACTTCCTTCCCGGATGCATCCTCCAGGAGCTTGAAGTAGCTCCGGTCTATCCCCGTGCGCAGACTGTAGTCATGTTGCCTGATGAATTCAGCCGAAGCCTTATCCATCAGGATGATGGTGCGGGCGAACCCAGCGTCGAGCGCATGCCCAACGACCCTCCACTCACTCGTGTCGAGGCCCTTGTTTATGCATCGCAGCATGGAGAATTCCTCCGGAATCTTTGCAGACTTCGACGGTCTCCTTCTCCATGCCATTTTGATTGGTCTCGGCAGATCTTTCGCCTCGACCACTCTCAATTTTAGGTCGCCTAAAGAGACACCTCCCAGCGACCGAAGCCACAGGGCGGAAGGCTCACCCATACAGGCCACATGAAAGGCCCCAGACGCGAGGTTGCCTAGAACCAGATCCGGTTTCGGTTCTGGTGTCTCCACTACTCGCCTCCAGATCAAGTCCCGGATGTCTTCCACCATCTCGGCCTTGATCACTTGAACGGGATGGTCGTCAGCGACGATTGCCATTTTAACGCAGGCCAACGCGTCCCTAAAGGACCCGACTTTGGTCCTTTTGGGCTCGCTGGCCACGCCCGTGGAATCGCCACTGACTTCCGCTCTCGTTCGTTTTGTATGACGCGGTTCCATAGATGGGGTAGCCCCTGGTTCCGCGTCCTGCCTCTCAAACGCCTTACGCCTCCTTTCGGCGGCTCCAGGCTTCTTTTTGCGCATAGGCGCCTTGTTAGTCTCTGCCTTTCCCAGCGGCGTCACTGTCCTGAGACCGGGCTCTGATGAGCCTTTACCAGAAACAGTTCCCCCAGCCGAAGTCGAGGCTAGACCCGTCTCCACCGTCCCAGTCTTGCCACCATGATCCCCTCGGTTCAGACAGGCGTTCCCATCTCTGGTCACAGGCCCGTCCGACACACCAGGTCTCACGGCAGCTCCACCGGTCGGCTTATTTGCAGAGCGACCCTTGGAGGGGCCACTCCCGTTATCCCGAGGGACAGTACGCGGTTTCTTTTGGGAATCCATGCGTGTTTTTCCTACCTAACTTCATTTCACTGACTCCCCACCCTCCACGGAGTCCGCACCTTTGGGGATGCTTCTGTAAGCACCAGGGCTATCAGTGAAATATAGTCCTCCCGAGCAAGTTGTCCACGAGTCCACACAACGTTCACCTATGCGCTACCGCCGCGCCATCGGCTCACATCGCTGACTGCGGACCCCATCACCCAAGAGGACTAGCCGGTTGGTCTGAAGGACCGACCATAGCCGATTGATTGCGACCGGCTCAGTCGCAACCGCCCGTGTTAGAGGAGTCCAGGACCAAAGAGGCGTGTTGCCACCAGCAGACAACTACCGCAGGCCCGCTGATCAGCTCAACCTCCAGGCCTCCCTTCCCCCCCATTACGGGTCCCCGCGCACGGCACAAACACGCGGGAGGTCTCCTACTTCCTACCATCTACGGGTTTGTTGAGATGGCAGGACCGCAACGCCCGACCTCATGACGCCGCAGAAAGCGAATAGATAAATACATATACATACATATGGTCATACACATACATATATATACCCATACAAATATACCTACATACACAACTATATACATGCATAGCGGGGTCTAAATATACGTACTTGCTATAATATATACACAAATATAAAGTTAATATATAAATATAAGGTAGGGATGAAGGATGGGAGATAGCTGGAGTATAGGAGTACCCACGGACCTTAGACACAGAGGTCCCCGGGCTACAGGGGGAGAAGTGTTGAATCCAGCATATCAACGGATAAGTTGAGATGCTGCATTCCTCACTCCTCTGGGTGCCCTCCCTCTTTACCCGGGCTTGGGACCGGCTCCATACTTGGCTATCGAGCTGTCAGCAAAGCACAATGCTTAACAGCGTGATGGAAAACAATAACCAACTAAGGAGGCGAGTGATGTATTCGCCATTGATATTGATGCCGAATCCGTTCCAGTTCAAGAGCTTGAAAACGTCCTCCAATGCGTTTGTGAACAGTTTCGGAGAAATAACGTCTCCCTGTCTCACACCTCGCTGCAATGGGATTGGTTTCGTGCTCTCGTCCTGTAGTCGGATCGACATGGTGGCGTTGCTGTACAAACACTTCAACACTTCGATGTACTTACCTATAATCAATGTGACACCGCTGGAGAGACTGCAAAACTGACCAGGTCTCGATTGCATGCAAGCACTGTGAAATCGCTTGTTGGAAAACATACTTTCAGTGATTTTTTTCATCATTTTTTTCCATGTAGGTGAAGGTGGTAAAAAGTGAAAATCGCAAATATGTCGACTACTGCATTCTTTATTATCAGGGCAGAACTGTGAAAACAATCAATGTGCTTAAGTTTAAAATAGTCGCAGTGATGTTCTAATATAAGGTGTTACTAAATAATTCGCGATTTTTTAAATCCCGGGCTTAAACCATCTCGATGAAACCAGCTTTCAAATAAAAAAGACCGCTTTCACATCCGTTGATTACTAGAGAGCTACGATGCCACAGACAGACCGACATAGGCGTCAAACTTATAACCCCTCGTTTTGTCGGTTGTTAAAAAAATATTTAGTTGGTTTAGTTGGTTTATTGCCTCCGCAATACGCCTAATTTAGTGTTAGTTAATAATGCCAATATTCTCACAGAAACTATTTTTATCTTGGCAGCTACGTCATACTACATGCGGTGTTCTGATAAAATTTAATAAATCCGGAAACATACTATTCTGTAGTGTCGTGGTCCGTCAGCATCATATCGGTTCCATACATTTAGTATGGTTAGAGACACAGGTCGCTGCGACACGCCCTGAAATTTACGTTTGTTGTCCGTGGTACCAGTAGTACCACCAGTGGTACCACGGACAAAAATGCATAATGTTTAAGCTTTTGACGTGCCACGACACAACACAACACGACATGACACAATATTGTTTTCGGCTAAGCCTAACATTGTTTATTGTACATAATATATCTGTACTTATATAATAGTAATTTATGAAAAGAATTGTAAATCTTGTAGTTGATATTTAAACAAAAAGATGTATATTATTTTTACAATGTTTTAAATTAAATACTTATCTAAACAATATTATTTTAAATATTCCATTAAAATTATTCTTTGAATTTTTTTTCGCCAGGAATTATATGGGTCAACTAGCGGGACTAATGTGGGATTCCTACCCACTTAACCACGCCGCTGTAGCTTCGGCACATGATATCGGGTTGTGGGATCTGCACAAAGTACTTCTCAACGCCTTGCCTTCGCCGGGGATGAATTTTAGTCCCCCGGAAACCGACACGATGCTCACGGGGATGGAAGTAGCAACGCCGCCGCCCTCCTCTTTCGAGTCGCCACCGTAATCGATGGACATCTAGGTCCCACACCCCAGGCCAACTGTGAGATAGACATGTCGCAGAAGGGGGCCATCGCTAAGCGGCCGCCCAACGTCTCTCTTCTCAGCCCAGCGCCCAGGGCTCTAAATAAAGGGCAACCTTTGGAGTCGCTGGACGTATGGGGTGTGGGCCCTAGTCCACCAAATCTGGCGGTGACTCCAAAGAGGATGGCGGCGGGGTTGTGCTCCTTGTTCCCGTGAGTCCCGGAGACCTATTGCAGGTTTTCCCGCGGGAACAAAAAGAAGGTCCCATACCCCAAACGTTCAGTGGCTCTAGTTTGCCCATTTCATACCTAATGCCCGGATCAGCCGGGCCTGTGCCCAGGGCTCAGAAAGATCCCCCTAAATAATAGTCACCCCGACGTGTTAGCTAACAATAATGTTTCAAAATTTCGGTAGGGCCACGCGCCCAGCATGATTTGCGTATTTGGCTGTAAAAATGACTGGCAATCGCATGCTGCCTTTTTATTTTTGTTAGATTTGGATTTGTAATATAATGTTGCACAATACCAACAATACGTTAAGATACAGTACCAGCAATAGCCAGCAGCACGGGCCTCGGGGGACAAGCACATCGGTTTAGCAGTATAGTGGTTAATTCTAGGGCATTCCTAGATGTAGTAAGTCAATGAAGGTGGTATCTATAATAATGTATTTTTGCGCCAAAGCCACAGCCTCTAAGCACGCAGCCGGTAGCATCAATTCCTGTAGCAAACAAAATATGGTATTTAATTTTATTGATTTAATACGTGTCATTACTGACAATATTTTATCAATCGAAAGTTTCTACACGTTTCACTCATCGATCGGCGTATCCATGAGGATTTCTCCATTGCAAAAAAGGTAAATACAAAGAGGATCTATGTACGTTTTGATAAGTATTTGGACTTAAAGGAAGCAACCTAGGTCCTTCCTCCTCGTTGAGGTAGTGACTTTTCCTCCTATTAAATAGCTGTACGTCTCTCATACCCATGCAGCGCCATCTGTCGGTCATTTATAGAAATAAGTTTCAAGACTCTTCTACAGGACGAGGGCTATCTATGCATTTGCTTTGTACTTTTATACTACAATGATCGAGGCGGCATCTAGTAGCCGAAAAGTGAACGCACGACTGCCGCACTCACATACGTCTATTAGCGTTAATTCTCATCTTGCCGTTACTTTGTTTTCGCCACCCTTTATGATTATCTTCCGTTATTTACTACGAGATAATCAATACCTATCTCTCCTCACTAGGCTCCTAGTGTCGAATTAATCAGATTTCATGACCTGGATTATTGATTATTAACTTCACGTTTGTGAGTGCGGCTCAACTTGAGAGTCTGAACTTGATAAAGGCTATATGAAATAATAAAAATAATACCGGTCAAGTGCGTGTCGTCTACTAAAAAAACTGTAGAAAAATCATTTTATTTTTCCTGTAAAATATAGATAGACATGTATTACGCATAATTATTTCAGCTTTCTCCCTCCACAAACTTCAGAGTTTAAGGCTCTTTTCGTCCGGTGAAGCTACATAACTTTTTTGGCCATTTCATGATGATATGCAGCAGCCAACAGCGAGACATAAGTAGTCTAAGTATGTCTCAAAAACCGGTAGCTACTGTGGCGGTCTTCACAACTCAACGCGCCCCCACTGAGAAGAGCCGACAAGAAACTCAGTGGGGTGTTGCTCGTTGTTGAGGTCGCATACGTACGACGAACGAACGCTGTGCCAATTTTGAACCAAAATCCCGCCAAATTTGAGCCCACCGCCCGGAGACGAAATAAGTAGGCATGAGTCCCAGCCAAACCAAACATACCAAAATATGAAAAATTGGACAGACATTTGAAACATTGGACACACGTCGTCCATTTTTTAAAATTTAAATAACTCTGTTTAAATTGTTATTTAGATGTAATTTGCAAGAGCAAAAGAAAAATTTGATGTATGAAAAATGTAGGCTAGGTACTTTCATAAAAGTGAAAAAAATCAATTAATGTTATTTACTTACTTTCTTAACATTATGTATGTTATTTTATTCAGTAGTGTAAGTAAGTACTTACCTGCTTTAGATGTGATTTATTTTTAGTATGTCGTATAATATAAAGGTGGAATAACCGAATAAAAAGGGTCATACTAAATGTAGGACAACTTTAACTCACAATTTTGTATATGTCCTGATTTTTTTAACATACATATACATATAATCACGCCTCTTTCCCGTAGGCAGAGACCACTGCTTTCCACTTGCTACGATCCTTACTTGTTTCGATTCGTCCACTTTCATTATTCCCTTTACATGCTCTTCGGTTTAGGATACTCTTGGCCTGGCCGTTTTTCAAGACGTCTCTGATTTGTTTTAACAAGTTACTAATGTCGTTTTACTCATTAGGGCACCCAGTTTCTATATCTGTTTCAGTTTTTGTCACATCACTATAATATCTTCTGTTGACACATACCGTTTCCACTCTTTATATAGATACATGTCAGATACCTAATACCTTACTAAAAACATTATTTTCCAAGTTTTGTGAATAGCCATACTTACGGTCCCAAATCACAATGTTAAGAGCACTACATATTATTTTATGGTGAGAATAGGTGGTTAGGTAACTACTGCCTAATGCCCTATTCTACTTATTTCTAAAGAAAAAGATCAGTGTTTGTTGACATATCAATATTTAACGATATGTTATGGAGGGCGTGTTTTTTCCTTTTTCAGATCATGGTCATCAGTAGGTACCGTCAGTCATTTGTATTGACGTAGGTACAGAGACAGTAAAAAATATTCGCATTTTATTTATGACTGAATATTTCCATAGGGAATAATCTTGTTATTCAAATGAGCTTCAGTAGTTATTATGTCAACATTTTAGGACATAAACTTGGACGTATGCACGTTACAAAAAACTTTGCTTCGAACCGTCCTTCCGCATTAATTAATGATGCATGACATATGAAACGCTACCGTCCGCCCTTTTAACAAATCTCTCCATAAATTATAAACAAAACAAATCTTATTTTTCGTTACTAATAATCTTATGTCCTTTCTATAAAGTTCTAATTGCAAGGTTGTGTCATATCGGTGATAAGTTTCTGATGACATAGTTTTTACGTCAATAGTTGCAGACAGCCTGTCGCCATCACCGGATGCATGAATGTCGAACCTCTGCTGTTCAGTAATTTATTGATTCTTGCTATTTGTATTTATTTATACTTACAAACTATTTGTTTACTAAATTTGTAAACAGTTGAAGTGGCAATGGGCAGGCCATATCGCACGGAGAACTGATAACCGTTGTGGAAGAAAGGTTCTCGAGTGGCGACCACGAACCGGAAGACGCAGCGTAGGTAGGTGGACAGACGACATTGTGCGCGTCGCAGGTGGATGTAAATAGCCAATTGTCGTTCATTGTGGCGTTCGAACCGGGAGGCCTATGTTCAGCAGTGGACGTGTTCTGGCTGGTGATGATATCACGATAGTGCTGGAGTGTGCACATAGTATGGTTCAAACGAAATCAATTTAGATATGGTTTAGATATCTTTGCCAGCTAGTTTGGATGCTAAATTAAGTAAATGCCTCTATTGAAATGTCGTGTTTCCTAGATGCATGGAAGGTTGCAAAAGATAAACCAGTACCGAAAAAGAATAACCCAACAGACTTTCGGCTTATCAACATATTGACTGTGCTCTTAATAAAATTAGAAAAAGTTGTTTGTCTCCAAATCGTGCAGTTATTTCTATGTTGTAATATTTTTCATGTACCTACCTACTGGTTCAGAAAAAAACGTGGAATTACGACTGCGCTTATGGACGTAACTGACAATACCTAAATTGGCCGTTCAAGACGCAGGTATGTGTACTCCTTTGGTTGCATTCGATTCAACGTGCGTTTGTCTATAAAATCACCTGTCCTGACTGACTGATTCATCAACGCACTGGCCGAACCGCTGGACCTAGAAAGTTGAAATTTGGACAGTAGTTTCTTTTTATGATGTACCTAAGCATCCACTAAGAAAAGGTTTGTATAAATTCCACTCCTAAAGGGGTTAAATGGGGTGGTAAAAAAATAGCGGGCGTAGCCGCAGGGAATTGCTAGTATATATATATTAGTATATCACTTTTGCTTTCGGAGATGTCCCATTATGGTTTCGATGAGAACACTGTTAACTGGTTTGAAAGTTACATTACCAACCGTTCCTAGTACGTAAAAATTGTTAAATCAGATGGTAAAACAGTCACTTTAAGGCTCTATATTGGGTCCTATCCTTTTCATTATGTACTGTATTGATATAATTGAGGTAATTAGGAAATGTAACTATCACATCTACGCAGACGACACGCAAATTTAATATATATATTTTAAGCCAAGTGATTCCGATAAGGTGATTAGAGATCTAAACTATGACTTTCGTAGAATAAAACAGTGGTATGAACATAGCTCTTCTATTGAATCCTAAGACCAAAGTCAAACTATTCGGTTCTAAATCGCAGTTAATTAAGTTCTTTTAATTTTATACATCTTATCTTATCTTATCAGCCTACACTGTCCCACTGCTGGGCAAAGGCCTCCCTTCCGTTCTTCCATTCACCTCTATTTCTAGCATTGGTTTTCCAATCCCTACAAAACTCTCGCATCTCATCACACCATCGTTTCTTTGGTCTACCTCGACGTCGAAATCCCCCAGGGGCCCAATCTGTAGTGACTTTAGCCCAGTTGTTTTCTGGCATGCGGCAAACGTGACCAGCCCAGTCCCATTTCAGTTTGGCCGCTGAGATGATAACATCGGATATACGTGTGATAGAACGTAGTACTGTATTCCTCACCCGGTCACTGAGCTTAAGCCCTAGCATACTGCGTTCCATGGCTCGTTGGCAAACCTTGAGTTTGTACTTTTGTGCATTTGTCAAGGAATTTTATACATGGCATGGTAATATTGAGAGGTGAGCCTGTTGAACGAGTTCATCAAGCTCGAAACCTTGGCCTTATAATGGATGAGACCTTTGGTTTGATAAACATGTACCTACTTACAGGAATCGATTCGTATCTAACCAAAATCTCTATATATATATGTTCTATTCTAATTGACGGGCCCGTTGGTCTAGTGGTTAGACACCCTGTCCGCTAACCAATGGGTCGTGGGTTCGATTCCCACCAAGTGTCTGGGTGTAATTATCTATTTAAGTATGTATTTACAACATTGAAATGAAACTAATTTTACGGATTATATCGCGGTTTATTTTTGATTTTAATTTCCCGACTTTTCGAATACTTTACAGCATTCATGGTCACGGGCGGACTGAGGTGGTAGCTGTCCATATGTCATAGTTGTCTTAGGGTACCCTCAGGTCTTCTAATTATTATTGTTAGTCCGATCTACGCAGAAAGAGCTTACAGTATCTTGAGGTCTTGCAGTGGAATGCTTGTCTTTGGATTTGACTATGTTTATCACGGGATCCCAAGCTGGTGGTAGCACCCAGCCATCTTCTCTATTGAAGTTTGGATGCTTTTTAATTTCAATAGCCTCACGAATCATCCTTGGTAGGTAGCGCTGTTCTTTTGCGAGGATTTGTGGTTTGTCAAATCTAATATAATGACGGGTGCGATCCTGAACATGTTCACAGACTGCAGACTTCGTATAGCGTCGATGTTTAACGTCAGCTATATGTTCTTTTACACGGGTTTTTACCGATCTTTTTGTTTGCCCGATGTATGAGAGCCCACAGTCACAATCCAGTTTGTATACTCCTGCATCTTGTAGAGGTATATGGCACTTGACTGATGGTAAAAACTGACTAATCTTCTTTGGTGGCTTGAAAAATGTTTTAATTGAAGATCGCTTTAAGATATAGCCAATCTTGTCTGTTACCCCTCTAACATATGGCAATACAGCAGGCATACGTTCGACTGTGGATGGCTTGACACGTTCACAGTGACGGCGGCGCGGAACTCGGAGCTTGTTATCATGCAGGACCTGCTTAACATGTTGAAGCTCGGCACCAAGATGTTCCTCGTCACAGATCCCGTGTGCTCTTTCTGTGACGAGGAACATATAGCTGACGTTAAACATCGACGCTATACGAAGTCTGCAGTCTGTGAACATGTTCAGGATCGCACCCGTCAATATATTAGATTTGACAAACCACAAATCCTCGCAAAAGAACAGCGCTACCTACCAAGGATGATTCGTGAGGCTATTGAAATTAAAAAGCATCCAAACTTCAATAGAGAAGATGGCTGGGTGCTACCACCAGCTTGGGATCCCGTGATAAACATAGTCAAATCTAAAGACAAGCATTCCACTGCAAGACCTCAAGATACTGTAAGCTCTTTCTGCGTAGATCGGACTAACAATAATAATTAGAAGACCTGAGGGTACCCTTTTTTTTTTTTTTTTTTTTTTTTTTTTTAACTTGGGGAAATCCATTACGGATACCCGCACCACCACGGGGGTAGCGGTGCGGGTTATGTCGGACTACTGACAGACTGTCAGCTACCGACTAAAACCCCACGGTGTCCTCAGCCCGCTGTGTCGACGGGCCCCGGGAACGTACATGGTACTCGTCCGGGTCCCGTCAGCGGCCACTCGCCTTCCGGCGAGCCCTTCCTCGTCCGCGGGTGTAAAGCCCACGGACCTGTCTGCGGGTGTAAAAGGCCCGCAGACTCCCAACCAGGTGGCGTGCCCGGACACACCGGCACGCCATCCTCCGCGAGGGCGATAAATCGCAGTGCGCAGGCAGCAGTTCCCCCGTTTCCGCTGCCCGCACTACCTCGCTACGGGGGCATCAGGTCGGCGTTGGCCCGCCTTCTGCGCCCGGGCCTCCTCCTGCGTCGCGGGTCAGCGAGGGGATCGCTCTCCCTGGCCCGCTCCGCTGCCTCCTTCTGCGACATAACGCACTCGCAGAAGGAGACCAACCTGAGGGTACCCTAAGACAACTATGACATATGGACAGCTACCACCTCAGTCCGCCCGTGACCATGAATGCTGTAAAGTATTCGAAACGTCGGGAAATTAAAATCAAAAATAAACCGCGATATAATCCGTAAAATTAGTTTCATTTCAATGTGTAATATTCGCGTAAGTATCAGAAATCATTATGTATTTACAAAAAAAAATGTAAGTATATAAGTATTAGTATCAGTTGTCTGGTTTCCATAGTACAGGCTCTGCCTAGTTTGGGATCAGATGACCGTGTGTGAATTGTCCCAAGATATTATTATTATTATCTAGTTGTTTTTACGAGCTAAAGGTATGTTGATTTTATTTTTGAGCTGAGTTTTTTTTATTTGGTCTACCACCAGATCACAACGTAACCGCAACTGAGAAGCTCCGGGAAGAAACTCAGCGGGCTTGTCTATTTTATCTTTTTTTCTTTCCCCTAGTATGTACTTACAAATCTGGTTCTCACAAACATAATTATTTTGTCAGTGCCATTGTGTTGTTTTCGGAGTAAAAGTAAATGAAAACGAATCAAAATAAAAAAGAAAAGGACTACGGTTTGACTAGTCTCCCCAAGTCTCCCCAAGCAGCGCCCGTGTATGCCCGTGTTATACTCCTGGGTATAACTTGAGCAGCAGCCATCTTTCTCCTCAACCTTATTTGAGGGGTGGGGGTGACCCGCCCCGATGGCGTGCATGACTATCGAACATTAAATGATCCACTGTAAAGTTAACCTCTTCAAGCAAGACACGTTGCACTTTATCATACCTACTATTTTTATCACACATCGGCTGAATTAGATACACATCATGAACGTTAATTTGCAAGCTCAAGTGAACCTATTGCCATCAGAAAGTAAATAAAACCACAATTGATTTTGCTGCTAGACTGCAAAAGAAAACAAAAGCGGTCGACTTTTTTATGCAGTTTGATCTATATCAAACTTTTTGCGGCGATTAATAAACGGGACGACGCCAATAAATTCCTTCCAGTGTTCTAGTTTGGTTGGCAGCGTTATATTACCTAAGCAACGCACCATCGTAGGTAGAGGCACGTATTTAACGGGCTGTAAAATTTTCCTGCCAAAGCATTCCAATGACGGGGGATTGTGGAACGTGGAACACAATTAATCCATTTGGAATTTATCCGGTGCAGCTACCCTCGGGGTCCAATTAAAATGTAAATGGGTGTCAGGGAGGGCACGCGACGCGGAGTTGGCTGTTATCGTAACGCGCCAGCAGAGGGCGACGCCTGCTGAATTGGTAAACTCTGTTTGATCTATCTACCACTTAATTGAAACTTTTAACTTAAAAAAAATCTTTTTTATTATACTATAAGACAAAGATGCTACGTATTCGCATCTGTTTGCTTATTTATTCTACTAAAGCATGGTTAGGGCTGTGATCGCTGTAAATTAACTGGTGTAACTATATTTAAGTTCGTCCATTACAGGTTATAGCGGCATACGACTAAGTACGGTTATGACCTACATCTGGATGCCACTGTGTTTATTGGAATACAGTAAACGTTGGGACATCTTGGTTTTATCTGAAATCCGACGAGAGGGACAGGATACGATAACCCTTGATTCCGGAAACTTGCTCTTCTTCCGGGAAGGAGATCGAAAATCCCAGGGTGGTGTCAGGTTCCTCGTCCGTAAGTCCCTTATTAACAACGTGGTAAAGGTCGATAGTGTGTCGAGCAGGGTAGCGTACCTTATACTCAGAATAACCGATCGGTATTCGCTGAAGGCTATACACGCACTAACCTCGGCATACCTCCAAAACATACTTCATCGTTGCTATGGGGGACTTCAACGCAAAGGCGGGCACTCGGAATGGCGATGAGTTGAGAGTGGGGTCGTATGGGTATGGGCAGCGGAACCAAAAGGGCCAGCGGCTGGTCGAATTCATGGAGAAGGAGGGACTCTATGCGATGAGCTCCTTCTTCAAGAAGCGACCATCCAGGAAGTGGACGTGGATAAACCCCGATGGTTCAACCAAAAATGATATAGACTTCATCATGACGACCAAGAGGCATATATTCGATGATGTCTCCGTGATCGGCAGGGTGAAAACCGGTAGTGATCACTTGAATATCAATGTTAAGCTCGAAAGGTCTCGTCTGATGAAGTCCACGCTCCGTCGTGGATCCGCCCAAATCTAGAACCCCGAAGACTTTCAACTCGAACTGCATAATCGCTTCCAGTGCCTCGCCGAATGCAAAACTGTGGACGAGATAAACAAGGGGTTGGTGCAAACTTTCCACGCAGTGGGGTCCAAGTTCTTTAAAATCCCACGCCGTAAAAAGCCTCAAAGCTCTCCAATACAACCATTAAGCTAATGGAAAACTGGACTGCGATGAGACTGCAATCTTCAGCTGATATGTCGGAATATGCCGAACTCAATAGAAGAATCTCGAAATCCATGTGACACGACTTGCGTTCCTATAATACAGCATGTATTAAGGACGCAATTGAGCGGAACCAAGGCTCTACAGTGTTCGCAAAGAAATCGTCTATTGGGCGTACCCAAATGACAGAGCTGAATATCAATGACGGCAGTGTCATCTCATCGAAACCGGAGATATTGAGAGAGCTCGAGAGATTTTACGGACAGTTATACACCTCAACACAGGAGCCCATTGCTAGAACAGCTCAGGACACTAGAGCCAAACTAACCCGACACTACACTGAGGACTGAGGACATCCCAGACATCAGCCTGTACGAGATTAGAATAATAAATAATATAATAATAATATCCTGGGACAATTCACACACGGTCATCTGATCCCAAACTAGGCAGAGCCTGTACTATGGAAACCAGACAACTGATACTAATACTTATATACTTTTTTTTTTGTAAATATATACTTATATAGATAAAACACCCACACACATTTGTGGGAATCGAACCCCAGTGGCGTGCACAGAAAGTAGGCAAAAATATCTGCGAGTTATCTATACTCTAAGCCATTTGTTAGTGTGCCACCACAAATATCCTGTAATGTTAGTTACATTATAGGTCTATCTATTCACATTTAAAAACATCACGTTCGTACCATGTCAGTACAAAATATTTTTAAATTAAGATTATTTAGAGAAATCGTAGGGTAGGCAAAGTCTTTTTGTGTGTACGGAGCCACTAAATAACCATATTACAGTTTTTAAATACAAATTAATATGTCTATAGAATTTGCTAACATATGGGTAATTAAAATGGTACACTAATGTACGTATAGTAGGTTAAACAAACCGAATAAGTTTATTTGCCTACCCTCTGTGCACGCCACTGTCGAACCCAAGACCTGTTGGTTAGCAGACAGGGTCACTAACCACTAGACCAACGGGCCCGTCAAATGAATGAATGGCTCTCAAACAGCTCAAGAATAACAAGGCGCCGTGTGAAGACGGAATCACAACAGAACTTCTGAGAGCGGGTGGAAAACCGGTACTTTTAGTCCTCCAGAAGTTATTTATTTCCGACTTACTCGAGGGTACTACGTCAGAAGCATGGCACAGGAGTGTGGTGGTTCTGTTCTTCAAAAAAGGTGATAACACCTTATTGAAGAATTATAGACCTATCTCACTCCTGAGCCATGTATACAAGCTGTTTTCGAGAGTCATTACGAACCGTCTCGAACGCAGGTTTGATGACTTCCAGCCTCCCGAACAAACCGGGTTCCGAAAAGGCTTTAGCACCGTAGACCACATACATACGCTCCACTAGATTATACAGAAGACCGAGGAGTATAATCGGCCATTATGACAAGCGTTTGTGGACTACGAGAAAGCCTTTGATTCAATCGAGACCTGGGCGGTATTGCAGTCCCTCCAGCGATGCCACATTGACTATAGGTACATCGAACTGTTGAAGTGTTTGTACAGCAACGCCACCATGTCGATCCGGCTACAGGACGAGAGCACGAAACCAATCCCATTGCAGCGAGGTGTGAGACAGGGACGTTATTTCTCCGAAACTGTTCCCAAACGCATTGGAGGACGTTTTTAAGCTCTTGGACTGGAACGGATTTGGCATCAACATCAATGGTGAATACATCACTCACTTTCGTTTTGCCGACGATATAATCATTATGGCAGAGTCGCTGAAGGACCTCAATACGATGCTTAGCGACCTCAGTAGCGTTTTCTTAAAATGAACATGAACAAAACGAAGATTATGTCTAATGTCCATGTTGCACCCGCCCCGGTAGTTGTTGGGAACGATACACTCGAAGTTGTTAACCACTACGTATACCTAGGGCAAACTATCCAGTTAGGTCGGTCCAACTTCTACAAAGAGGTCGCCCGAAGAATTCAGCTCGGGCAGCGTTCGGGAAACTACGCGAAATCTTCTCGTCCGAAATACCGCAGTGCCTGAAGACGTAGGTTTTTAATCAGCGTGTGTTGCCAGTGATGACATATGGTAATGAGACGTGGTCCCTAACTGTTGGCCTTTTGGATAAGCTCAGAGTCACACAACGAGCTATGGAGAGAGCTATGCTCGGAGTTTCTTTTCAACAATTCACACACGGTCATCTGAGCCCAAACTAGGCAGAGCCTGTACCTACGAGTACTATGGAAACCAGATAACTGATACTAATACTTATATACTTACATTTTGTTTTTGTAAATACATACTTAAATAGATAAATAACACCCAGACACTTGGTGGGAATCGAACCCACGACCCATCGGATAGCGGACAGGGTGGCTAACCACTAGACCAACGGGCCCGTCAAAGTCATTCCTTCGTTCTTTGCGCGACAGAATCCGGAATGAGAAGATTCGCCGAAGAACCAAGGTCACCGACATAGCTCTTAAAATCTACAAGTTGAAGTGGCAATGGGCAGGCCACATCGCTCGGAGAACCGATAACCGTTGGGAAAGAAAGGTTCTCGAGTGGCGACCACGAACCGGAAGACGCAGCGTAGGTAGGCCTCCCACTAGGTGGACAGATGACATTGTGCGCGTCGCAGGTAACTGGTGGATGCAAAGAGCCAATTGTCGTTCATTTTGGCGTTCGAAGGGGGAGGCCTATGTTCAGCAGTGGACCTCTTCCAGCCGGAAGGTGTCTGTTTACACCTAATTACGAAAATAATCATCAGATTAAACAATAATTAGGTGTAAACAGACATTTATTGAAACTAAATATTTACAGTTTATTTACAAACATGTACACCTAAACTAGGTAAAAAACTTCCTCAAAGAAGTCCTTCCTTTCGTAGTTAGGTAATGATTTTTTTTATTTTTCCTTATAAGTATTATTATAATGTTTTTCTTTGTTACAATCATAATTTGTAATCAGTGTAGTGTGTGTTGCTGTACCTACATAAAAAAAATTATAGGTCGAAGCCCAAAAGGTGGACAACTCCCGCCAATCTAATAGCATTGCCCCGCAGGATGACAAAGTTAATCCGCGATGTGAGGAATGTGCCAGCCCTCTGGTCTCCAGTTAACTTTATCTCATCAAAAAAACGCTGAATATGCGATTAGATTCAGCACTCCATGGACAGGTTACTTATTTAGTAGACAATTAGCAGCTCTCCCCAGCTTTAACTCACTTTCTGAAAGATAGGATGGTACCAAGGTATTGACGCATGTTGCATCCTATGCCAAGGGCCGAACCATCTTCAAAGGAATGAGAGTGATTGCGTCTGGCCTCTCTCTAACCATCGGTGCGTGTCAGCCACAAGGCTCTCAATTACAGAAACGTTAGCTGTGGTAGTAAGTCCACATCGGACAGAATAGGTAAAAGCAGACTAGATGATATGACTCGAGCAGCAGCCACCGCCTCACTAGAATATATTGGGGGAAAAGCTATAAAAAGCAGCCATAAGTAGACAAAGACTCTTAAGGTGAGCATGACTATGAGCGTGGCCGATTCAATATCCTAGTCAGTGTAACTTTAAAATTGGAACTGAAACACACCTTATGAGAAATTATGATTGTATGCCAAGAGAGAGAAAATGAACACAATATGGGCTATATCAAGGGCTATAATTTCCGAAAGAATGTTGCACAAAATGCCAAGTTGGCACTTTTATAAAAGCAGACTGGCCGTTGCTTTGCATGTTAGACATAACATATCTATGTATATAATGTATATCTTTAATTTTCAATTGTTCTGGAAATGAAATTAAACTTATAATCATGTTATTTACATACTTAGTTGTTATAAACTCATTTGTTAGTGGATACTTTTACTACCCATAACGAGAGTTTTATTAAAGTCCTGTTTTCGATAAACTAAACACTGCGGTTTTTGATTGGTATCCCGCATAATATTACCTACTACAAAGATCTTGTGACCAGACTCTACTGTTCATGTAGGTACGCAATAGTAGGTATTGTCAGATGGGTATTTTACCGCAAATATACCGCGGTGTGTAAATATTGATGTCCCAATGCGATGCGCAGGTATCTACTGTAACTGGAGAAATTACGGGACTCAAGAGCCTTACTGCTGCCATCACAAACATAAATACCGTTAATTCTAATTAAGCCAATGTTATAAATTTTGACTCTCCGCTTATGCTTATTTACCAGATCGTTGATATCTCTACTCACTATCGGCGTATTTAGTATTTGAGGCTGAGTGTTGAAATCATCTGATTTCAAGAAATGAACTATTTATAGGTAATTAACTATAATTATTGACGTTTATATTAAGTGCAGCAGTTAAAAACGAAAGAGTTATATGAAGGGTGGCTGTGTATTGCAAATGTCTAAAGCTCTATCCAGCCGCCTGCCGCTTACCATCAGGCGAATGCCTTTCTCGTCCTTAAATCGGAAGAAGTACCATTGCATTATTATATTTTAATGCACACTATGCATGCACACATGCATGCAATAACACCTTTTTAAGTCTAAAATTTTGGATAGTAGGTAATAGTAGGTTAATTACATATTTGATTGTTCTAAGTATCTAGATGAAGAAATTTTTTGAATTTTATGAATCAGGTAAGTAAGTATACTTATGTTTTTTTTAAATATCACCGGTATCTAAGAATTTTGACGTTCGTAGTTGTTCATAGTCGGTTCAATCAAGCACCGGTCCAATCCGAATCAGGATTAAAATAAAGTACAATGTACACTAAAGTTGATTTCTCTACCTTTAGACTCGGGGATATCAAATTGTGAAACCGGAAGTCGAGCTGAAATCAATAATGTTTGGCTAGAGTGGGATAGAATGTGTAGGGCGCGGTCGGCCCGCCCCTTTCTCCTCGTTGCAGCGCCATCGCCAGACACAAAAGGAACAGCCCCCGGTGCCACAATGGCTTTGGACCGCTTAATTTAGGGGGTATTAAACATACTACAGATGATATTCCCTTATATACCTACTATTATATACATTTTCCACGTTCATAATATATTTCAATAAGTTTGCTAGAAAAATGCACATAGTTACGAGTAAATAGGTTATTCTCTTATATTTTTACGAATAACGGGAGTGATACGCTTTCATACCAAAAGGGATATATCGACCAATAAGCAAATAGTCCTATTAGTAAAATGGCCTACAAGCAAGTATGGCGTTTTGAATCTAATAATTTCTCCAGTAACAGTGCCATTTATAGCGAATCAGCCTTCTTTACCTACACACACACACTTCTGTACTGCGGATGAATATCTAACAGATGTACCTAGGTACCACGGGAAGTTGGACAGGCTCCAAATGAGGACAATCCTATAAAGACAGCAGACAAAATCTTAGTCAAACTCCAGCGACTCCGAACGCTGACACGGTACCTCCGTGTCAGCGTTCGGAGTCGCTGGACGTCTGGGCCCTAGAGGTCCATCCAGTACGGCAGCGATTCCAAGGAGGACAAGGCACTGAGGGATACCTGGTGCAAATCCCACCGGAAATCCCACGTCTCTCCTCCCTTGTGCCGTTACGACACGAGTCTCTTCGATTAGTAGTCATGTAGAGTGCTGGTTATGAATGGTTCATACCAATGAGACTGGTTACAAAATGCCTAGCAAGTGGTATAAGCATACCGAAACAATTAATTAAAATTTAATCATAATGGAAATAGCAATGAGTTGTTAACGATTTAGTTATCAGTAAGTACATAATGTGCTCTTTTCACGCAGTGGAACTACGATGTTTCGAAAGATTTTCCAATTATTTATTATCGCCTTCCCGTGTGAGTATCTACTTACCCGATTGTATGTGATACTTGTTACTGAGAAAATACATTTATTTATTTGACACACAATAACGAAATAGGAAAAAAATAACAGAAAGGTAAAAAAAAACAGAGAAGTTGTGTGGGGTCAAAAAGGATGTTGCCTCAGCATGTTGCTGTGCCAAAAACTAATCTGACACAGCGCTAGTATTCTTGCTGGTTACTAATAGGTTTAGTTTCTCTACGATGGTTGTAGAATCTATAGTGGTTGTAAATACTGCGGAGTTTAGGTCTAAATAGGTCCGGATGACGTGGCGTTAGTAGATACGAGTATAAGAACCTCTGGTGTTATAGATCCCAAGAGATAAATGGTGTATCTATCTACGTAATATTATACAGGATGCCGAATTAATCACCCGCAAGATTTCAATACGACGAAGTATTAATTAATTCATAATTATCATCAGCAGCCAAAAGACGTCCACTGCTGAACAAACGCATTTCCATAGAAGGGAGAAGTTGCCATAATCCCCACCCTTGTCAGGCGTCATGGGATCCCTGCAGGCCTAGCACGATGTGCAAACCTTGACAGATTAGTGTATGACTGAGTATGACGTCACTCTGACGTAGTTTTCACATTTTTGTTTAGAGAATGACGTTTCGGTGTTGAAAACTTCGTCATACTCCCCACCGATCTGTCAAGATGGCAAGTCGTGCTAAGCCTGCAGTATAGGTGGTAGATAATCCAAGAGAAAGACGGTGCTGCCCGTCTTCTTGTCCTCCCTTAGTCACCCCGTACGATACCCAACGGGGTGAGATGGGGACACCCCACGGGCGAGTGTTAATTACACTGAAGTACTGATTTTAAATAATTTTGATGAAGTTACTTTAATAAATATAAAAAATACATACGAAAATAAACTATAGTCTCATTCAGTCATCTTATCATTGCGGGATTTTCAATATTACAGCAGGTATATTTACTTAAAAGATATTTTTTGTCGGCTTAAACTTACGCCCGTTTCTACTGACTTATTACACATGTAACAAGTTTTGTGATGAAAATTATGAACATATAATATGGTAAGATTTTCCTATCGGTAATATGACGTCATATCTTTGTTGCAGTTGTATGGAAGCTATGCGATACCTTATATATAGATCCGTACACTCAGAATAGAATGAAAGAAAAACTATTTCATATGGAAATAGAGCTCATTAAAGATGTGATAATGAAAATAAAAGCAGTAAATCCATTTAAAGACTCTTATTACAAGTCAGTCGTCTTTCAAATGGGTCAGTTGATGCATTTTATTCAAATGCGAATGAACAGAATGATTTATTTGTACACTTTGACACATGGCAACGTCACCGACATACCAAGTAATAAAAAAAAGCAATGGCACATTCAAAAGGTAAATTATTCAGAGTAGGTACAACCTGTACATACTGATACATCATGATCATCAGCCGGAAGACGTCCACTGCTGAACATAGGCTTCCCCCTTCCTTAGAACGCCACAATGAACGACAATTGGCTATTTGTATCCACCGGTTACCTGCGACGCGCACAATGTCGTCTGTCCACATAATGGGAGGCTGCCCAACGCTGCGTCTTCCGGTTCGTGGTCGCCACTCGAGAACCTTTCTTCCCCAACGGTTATTGGTTCTTCGAGCGATGTGGCCTGCCTATTGCCACTTCAACTTGCAGATTCTGAGAGCTATGTCGGTGACCTTAGTTCTTCGGCGAATCTCCACATTTCGGATTCTGTCGCGCAAAGAAACATAGCTCTCCATGGCTCGCTGATACGATCCAATAAATTATGGACTTTTGCCTTCTTTGTAATACGCTTTTTGGGTGACTTCAACTATGCAACCAAATGTCTGACTTGAAATCTGCAGCCGCGTTGCTGGTGCGCGGCACTTTGCGGCTTATTTAAAGTCACCCTTAGATAATACAGGATTAGTTTAAAAATATGTACAAAAGAAGTAACTTCTGTACATTCTGCTAAACAACGTGGCCAGTGAGGTGCACAGTTAAGTAGGGCTGTAGAATATTAACAATAATATTGACCGTGTGCCATCGATGTAATAAGTAAGTCTAAATATTATATAAATGCCATGTGCGGACTACTTACCTATAAACAGGGCTGGGCAAAATACATGCTTTGCTTTAATTGAAATACAAATTACAAAATACTGTATCGCATGTAATTAAAATACGAAATACAAAATATCTTTAGGTAAGGTATTTAAAATATAAAATACAAAATACAGTATTTTAGCTATTTTTAATTGAAATACAAATTACAAAATACTCTAGACCAGCACGGGCTGAAAAGTAGAGAAAAACAATATTAATTAATCAGTAAAACCAGAGTTTCCTTTCATGAACACTAGATTTCTAAATGTACTGTCAGACAAACAACCTCTTGTTGGAGAGTGAATAAAAGCTGCTAAAGAAAACAATCTTCCTACAGGTCCTGATGAGCGCAAACTTGTGTTAAATTGTATGAACAAACTTTTTATATTTGGATACATACATTTTTTTGCATTTTTAACCGACTTCTAAAAAGGAGGAGGTTCTCAATTGGACTGTATACGTGGGGCGCACTAAAAGTTTCCGGAATGAATAAGAAAAAAATACTATTTAAGGTCAAAAATGAATTTATTATTTCTCAAAATATTCTCCCTTTGCGTAAATGCACTTTTTCATGCGTTAATCGCATGAAAACACCAATTTTGAAAACATTTACGCCACTCCTCCGTGGTGAGCTCAGAAACGTGTTTTTCATACTCTTCGACAGCCTCTTCTGGTGACGAAAATCGTTGACCGCGTAATTGGTTCTTAATTATGGGAACAAAAAAAAGTCGGAAGGTGCCAGGTCGGGGCTGTATGCAGGATGGCTCATAAGTTCTACGTTTTTCACCTTCAAAAATCGTATGTTTGTCTGGCCGTGTGGGAACTAGCATTGTCGTGGTGCAAGATGATACGGCGTTTCCGGTTATTTTTTTACAGAGTTCGGCCGGCGTACAAATGGTCGTGTACCAGTCACTATTCACGGTACGACGATTCTCTAAAGCAACAGTTGCCACGTGTCCAGTTTTATTAAAAAAGAACACATCCGCTTAGATGCACTTTTCACGCGTGCCGCTTTGGTTGGCTTCGGGTCATCTAGAAATACCCATACGCTTGATTGCTGCTTTGTTTTGGGATCGCAGCAATAAATCCATGTTTCGTCACCTTTTACTATGTCCCACACCAAATTTGACGCTCCTTCGTTGAATCTGGTAAGCATATAACTGCACCAAGTGACGCGGTCCGTTTTTTGAGCCTCGGTCAAATTGTGTGGGATCCACCGTGAGCACAGCTTTCTCACATCCAAATGTTTGTGTAGGATTGATTGTATTTGACTCATGCCTATGTCTAAGGATGCGCGAAACTCATAGTAGGTCACATGCCTGTCTGTTTCAATCATACGGCGCACAGCATCGATGTTTTTGTTGTTCACAGCGGTGGACGGGCGACCATCGCAAGATTCGTCACTGAGATTGACACGACCACGATTGAAGCCGAGCGATGCTCTATTGAGCTGTCAAATTACACTTAAAATCGTAGAAAATCATACTACGAAAATTTTCCCGAGTTAAATCCATTTTAATGTAGACACGCAATTTTTAAAATGGCGCCATAATGTAAAACAATTGACAGTCAGATGAAACAAACTGCATTCTACAGCCAAAGAGTTCCATTTTAAAATGTTGCTTTTCAAATATTGTTTATGTAAGTGGCCAGTTCCGGAAACTTTTAGTGTGACCTATGTTTTTTTTATGTCACATAAAAAAAACAACTTACGAATAAGTAGTTCCTTGAAAAACAACAATGGCACCTCAGAAAAAACTGCAGGAATGCCTAAAAGAAGACATTTTTGTCGCTTTATAAGGAAAAAAATGGTCATAACTCTGGCAGATATATAACAATTTCAATGATTCTTTTTTATTTGAAAGAAGGAACCACTGTAATGAATTTGTATGAATTTTATCACAACCGAATAAGAACTTCCTGGAGGACCATGAACGATGTGGAGGAATTTATCTGGTAAAAACGATAAAACAGATGTTCTTCATTACATTACTCTGACTAATATGAACCGATTTCGATGATGCTTTTTTTAGAGATACTAAACTACTAAAATGATTCCATGCAAATTTCATTACGACCGGATAAATTGTTCTTGAAGAAACATGAGTGATGTAAAAACCTATGTAGACGATAATGTAATCATAACGTACCTAGATAATTTTACATCGTCAATTTTCAATCGTATGAAAATATCAGTAAAAAAGAGTAAAACATTAAAAAAAAAATTGAACGGTCTTTAATAACACTAAAAAGTATAAAATAATTTAAATAGTATTGACGTTGGTGCCAAATATACAAAGCAGGTACGCTAACACCTGCTAATACCAACTTCAATAATATTTAAACTACTTTATACTTTTTAGTGTTATTGAAGTCGGTTCCTTTTTTTTAATACTTTATATTGGCCAATTTTGACGCACAGTACAGTCATAGCGTACAGTCTACATAACAGTGCAGTGTTGCCAAGTCTGATAACTGATTTACCATCATTACACTCTCGCCTCGCACTCACACACGATCGCTACATGAATACATTTTGTGCTCGAGACGATCCTTAGAAAGCATCGACATGTTTCTCCACTCACACCTGATACTCGTAGATGCAGACAGAAATTAGCCTGTCCTACAATATCCCATAAAACATCTTTTGCAAAGAGACAACATTATGTCATCAGCTCTTATCTGTACAATAAAATAAATAATAGTTGTAATATTCTACGCTTAAATAAACATGAAACAAAGGCTAAGGTTAAAAAATGGTTACTACAGCTGGACTACCAAGAGACCGAAAATCTTATGCTTGCAGTTCCTTAAATAGTTCAATGAACATACATGATTCTTTTTCCCCACCTTGACTCATGCACCTAGGTAAACATACACACACACTCACACACACACACACTCACACACACACACACACACACATACTCACACACATTCTCACACAAAATTCAAAATTCAAATTCAAAATTTTTATTTCAAATAGGCTTAACGCTAGCACTTTTGAACGGTCATTTTTTTTAAAAGCTACCACCGGATCACAACGCGGCCTCAACTGAGAAGATCCGGCAAGAAACTCAGCGGGCTTGTCATTTTTTCACACTTTTTTTTAAAAACAATGTTTGTCTTTTTACAATTAGATCAGCACCAGCGACAGTGTGTCCTGCCGTTCAAAATATCAAATAAAATAAAAAATACGACGAAAATACAACAAACTAAAATGCCAAAGGGATAGTAGTCGGACCAGTCCCCCCAAGCAGCACCCGCGCACGAGTTGACTCGAGCAGCAGCCATCACTCCCCTCAACCATATTGGAGGGAAGGGGGTGACCCGCCACAAGCAAAGACTTTTCGATGGCGAGCATGACCGATCCAAAATCACAGTGGCACACGTTAAACATTTACCTTCTGCTGTTAAGCAGTGCCTCGTCAGGCAAGACACAAAGCACTTTAACATATTACCAACTTTTGTCACAAGTCGTCTAAGTTAGATACACACCAAGAATAATTTACAAGCTCAAGTGAATTGCCTTCAGAACGTAAATAAAGTAATAATCAATTTTGCTGCTAGACTACAAAAGAAAAAAAATAAAATAAAAAAAGGATAAAAGGACAGCGGCCGGACCAGTCCCCCCAAGCAGCACCCGCGCACGAGTTGACTTTTGTATCCCTACTATACCTACATGAAATAGCTATCAAAGCATTACGAAATATTTTATGTATGGGTTATAAAATTTTACGACATGGCTGAGCACTATCCCCTGAATTACAGGATCTACCTAGTTCAGGGAATAGAGTTAATATTTGTGCACACCCCCACTTCCACCACAAGTATTGATTCAGATGTAACGCTAAACTGATATAGCTATCACTTCTAGTGTATTCACATAGTTTCATATGTACCTAGTGTAAATGGTGAGAAATAAACTTTATTTTATTTTATTTATTTTTTATTTATTTATGTATTTTAATGTTAAAATGTATTTTGAAGCCACAAGTATTTGAAGTACAAATTACAAAATACCTCGGCGTCAGGTATTTGAAATACGAAATACAAATTACATTTTAAGGAAGTAATTGAAATACAAATACCAAATACGTATTTGTATTTCAATTACGTATTTTAATTACAAGTAATTCAAATACTGCCCAACCCTGCCTATAAATCAAAAAACATTTTTGAACAAAAAATTGAATCGACTTCAATAGCACTGAAAAGTATATAATAATTTAAATATTATAGAAGTTGGTGTTAGCATACCTGCTGTGTATATTCTGCATCAACTTCAATAATATTTAATTTAAATTATTTAATTTTTTTTTTTTTCAGTGATATATTTCAATCAAAGATTGAACCATCGAAGACGGTAAAATGATCTAGGTAGATTATGTCACATTATTGTCTACATAGTTTTACATAATTCATGATTCTTCAGAAACGATTTATCCGGTCGTAATGAAATTTGCATGGAATCACGGTAGTAGTTTACTCTCTCAAATAAAAAAAGAATCATCGAAATCAGAGTATGTCAGAGTAATGTAATGGAGATCGTCAGTTTTATGGTTTTTACCAGATAAATTCATTCACATAGTTCATGGTCCTCCAGAAAGTTCTTACCTGACTGTGGTAAAATTCATATAGTTTCGTTACAGTGGTTCCTTCTTTTGAATAAAAAAAGAATCATCAAAATCGGTATATATTTGCCAGAGTTATGACCATTATTGTCCTTAAAAACCGAAATAAAGTCATCTTATTGGCCTTCCTGCAGTTTTCCTGCGCAGTCGTCATTCTTGTTTTTTCAGGAACTACTTATTCGTAAGCGATAATTTTAGATTAGAAAGATTTTTTCAAATCGGTTCATAATTGCCAGAGTTATGCGCGAATATAACATTAAAAATAATAGTATATGTATATATACAGACGAATTGAGAACCTCCTCCTTTTTGAAGTCGGTTAAAAACGCGGCCACATTACTGTCTCGCTGCAAATTTGAACTCACCATAATAATGAGTAGAGATATCGATTATCTCTTCTAACAATCTGTATATATAAAAGAAGAAACTGACTGACTGACTGACTGACTGACATATCAACGCACAGCCTAAACGGCTTGGGTTAGAGACTTGAAATTTTTACAGTAGGTGCCTTTTATAACGTAGACATCCACTAAGGAAGGATTTTTGGAAATACCACCCCTAAGAGGGTAAAATAGGGGATGAAAATTTGTATGAAAATCCGTCATTTTTGAAGTTAAATTATTGAAAATTAGTATTTGGCCTTTAAGTTAAAAATAAAAAATATATATTTCAGGATTTTTAGAAATTCCACCTCTAAGGGGGTAAAATTGGGGATGAAAGTTTGTATGAAAATCAGTCATTTTTTAACTTAAATTCATGTAATTTAGTAATTGGCCTGTTAGTTAAACATAAAAATATATATTTAAGGATTTTTGGAAATTCCACCCCTAAGGGGGTAACATGGGGGATAAAAGTTTGTATGAAAATTAGAGATTTTCGTAGTTAAACGCATATAAATTGGTATTTGGTGTTACAGTAAAAAAAAAAAAATTTCAGGGTATTAGGAAATTCCACCCCTTAGGTGGGTAAAAGGATGACAACATTTATTATATTCACCTCGGTCTATCTCGATCCATATCAATCAACCTTGATCCAACTAGAACCAGTTCAATGCAGTTTGATAGTCCAGCTTGACTCATCTCGATTCACTTTGTATCACCTTGACCCACATCGACCCACCTCGGTGCATCTCGATTCACATCGATCAACCTCGATTTACCTCGCGTTAGCTCGATCCAGCTTGATCCTGCTTGATCCAGTTTGATCCAGCTCAAACCAGTTTTATTCAGTTCAATCCGGTATTATCCGGTCCAATCGAGTTTGATGCAGTTTGATGATCCAGCTTGACGCAACTCAATCCATTTTATTCCAACTTGACCCACTTCATACCACCTTGACTTATCTCGATCCCCTCGGTTCATCTAGATTCACATCGATCCACCTCGATCCAGTTCGAACCAGTTCGATACAGATTGATAATCTGGCTTGACTCATTTTGATACATTTTGTTCCATATTGACCCACTTCTCACTGTTTTTAGTGATCTAAAAACAGGGTTGCCAACTGAAAATCAGCGCTGGGTGCATTCCACCCTGCTCATGCTGAGTTGGTGTCCTTTTTGGCATGGCATACAGGATATTAGACTTAACATTATTTTAAGTTTTCATTTTTCTTATATGTTTTTTTGTTTTTTTTTTCGTATACATAGTTTGTACATGTCTGTAATGTAATGTAATCTTGTATGTGCATGTCAAATAAATGTTTTTTCTTCTTCTTCTTGACTTATATTGATCCACGTCGGTCTATCTCGATCCACAATTCACATTGATCTACATCGATTTACCTCGGTCCAGCTCACTTTAGCTACATCCAACTCAAACCAGCTTGATCCTGCTTGATCCAGTTTGATCCGGCTCAAACCAGTTTTATTCAGCTCAATCCAGTTTTATTCCGTTTAATCGAGTTTGATGTAGTTTGATGATCCAGCTTGGCTCATTTGGATCCACTTTATTCCAACTAGACCCATTTCAAACCACGTTGACTTATCTCAATCCACCTCGGTCCATCTCGATCCACATCGATCAACCTCGATCCAGCTCAATTTACTTCGATCCAGCTCACTTTAGCACGATTCACCTTAATCCTGCTTAATCCAGTTTGATCCAGCTCAAACCAGTTTTATTCAGCTCAATCCGGTTCAATCAAGTTCGATGCAGTTTAATGATCCAGCTTGGATCATATCGATCCACTTTATTCCAACTTGACCCATTTCAAACCATCTTGACTTATATCGATCCACCTCGGCCCATCACGATCCACATCGATCCACCTCGATTTACTTTGATCCAGCTCGCTTTTGCTCGGTTCACCTTGATCCTGCTTGATTCGGTTTTATCCAGCTCAAACCAGTTTTATTCAGCTGAATCCGGTATTATCCGGTTCAATGCAATTTCATGATCGAGTTTGGCTTAACTCAATCCACTTTATTCCATCTTAACCCACTTCAAACCACCTTGGCATATCGATCCATCTCGGTCCATCTTGATCCACATCGATCCACTTCGATTTACCTCGATTCATCTTGATCCTGCATGATCCAGTTTAATCTAGCTCAAACCAGTTGTTATTCAATTCGGTTCTATCGAGTTTGATGCAGTTTGATAATCCGGCTTGACTCATCTCGAACCAGTTTATTTCACTTTGAGCTACTTCGACCCACCTTGACTTATCTTGATCTACTTCGGTCCATCTTGATCCACATCGATCCACCTGGATTTACCGAGGTAAATGATCCAGCTCGCTTTAGCACGATGATCCGGCTCAACCCAGGCAAAATAATTTTCAAAATCGGATCAGTGGTTCTGAAGATTACCCTTAGATTACACATACTTACAAACACACAAACATACAAAAATACAAATTTAAACTCTTTACAATATCTACACTTCTATACATTAGTATATAGATATAGATAGATAGTATAGAAGTAGGGAGGAAGTAGGGACAGTAGGATTTCTTATCAATTGTAAAACAAAGTCATGGTATTATTTTCAACAATGACGAAATTCCATTCTAAATTTCATTCCCTATTTCAACCCCTTCAATCTTTTTGTTCGGGATAAAAGGTAGCCTATGTCCTTTCTTAAGGTCTAATCTGTCTCTGTACCAAATTTCATCGAAATCGGTTCAGTGGATTAGGCGTTAAAGCGTAGCAGACAGACAGACAGAGTTACAAAAACACAGGCTATGTCATCAAGTATGTATATTTGACGATGACACATAATAGGTCCAGGTTTAATAAAAGTGTAAACAATTTTTTTAAAAACCTTCATCCTTGATTTAAAACGCGTTTTACTTACAAAACCAACGCGGGCGAAGCCGCGGGCTACAGCTAGTGGAAAATAAGCACAAACGGCTCTGAGTAGAAATAATGATTTTATAAAAAACGTCTTGATTAGAATTAATAATAACAGACGATTGTGAGTGCGCGCTAAGCAACTTTTACTATAAAATGTCTGTCTGTCTGTATAACTGTGGCCTCGCAGCGCTCAAAGGAGTGGACGAATTTATATGCGTTTTATTTTAATTGAAAGCTGGTTTAATCGAGATGGTAAGAAATCTTTCATGAAAATCGGTTCAGCCGTTTGAAGACCATCGGCTCTTTTTCGAGTCGAGGTAGGAATATTTCGTATACAATGGACATTTTTCATTACTTCTTGGTCATTAGTCCGAAAGATCTGAAATTTAGAACATGATGTAAATCCTTTGATACTAAAGAGAATGGTAACCTTCATCAGAGTCTGAAGATGGAGCAGGAAGGTGGTCACAGGAATTTTGCACCAATAAACGTAGACCCACCGAATTTGCTCTGGTTGCGTAGGTCTCGACGAGTAGCTACTAGAAAAATGATGTTCAGAGTCTGGTAATAGGAGCAAACATGAAGGTGGTAACAGGAACTCTGCTCCATTAAATGTAGGACGCAATCTGGAGATTGAGAGTTTTTAAAATTTTTTAATTTACACCTTTTATTGAATAATGACTATTCGTAGTGTAGGCGTGGTAGTCCCAGTAGGTAACAAACAATACGTTATTAGTATTTTTAAATGAACCCTGCCTGATTTTTGCTAGTAGGCTTAGATTAATATGTACCTACTATGTGATGTTATCACTGTTAAATTCATAAATATTTTTTTTTAGTGCATAAATAAAGGGTTACACAACTTAGTATTGCTTCATTCTTTATGTAAATAAACAAAGTGATTACTTTATTTTGTAGAGCGTCGACAATTTAATAGAAGTGACCAGGATTGGCACGGAGTTGGATCTAATGATAGAGAGTTTAGAAGAGTGGATCATTTCGAAGGAAAATAAATTTGCCATACACGAGCGCATGTCACATTTGCGAAGTGGTATGGATAATGATCAGATTATGATGCAGATGAGAGCTTACTACTTAAACTCTGATAACAAGAAGCCGGAAACGAGCAAAAGGAAGAAGAAAAACAAAAAGTGGCAGTACGGCGGTGACGATGTCATCGGTGAAGTAATGAAGCAGTTATACAGCAGTACAGATAAATCTATAGGTTTACTCTAAAAACATTTCAGAGGGCTTAAATGTTTATTAATAAATTGATTACCGCATCCATTTTTTTTGCTAAACCTAGGAGTAGGCAGGTCGGTCTCCGACAGCATCATACTTCCACATCCTTCTCAATCCGTAGAAATTTTATTTTTGTTTATTTCTCAAATAGTCAGTAGTGGCTCTGACTTCAGATAATTGATTTACTAGATCTTTTGTCTCAAATGAAGCTGATTGAACAATTTCTAGCGGATTATTGTAGTTGGTTAGTTTATAATGCGATGTTTACACAGAACTCGATCCGACCACTTCAAGGCTGAAGGAAACAAAAGCACTCAAAGAGCTTTAATGCCATTTTCGCCTGCGCGCAGGCGCACTCACTATAAACGGAACGCGGAGATACATTGGTTTACTTTTGGTTAAGAATTTGTTATTGTAAGCCATATGGGTGCAGGGCGGCGCAGTGCGGGATTTTTTCTGTTATTCTCTTACGACGAATTTTGAGGCCATCGTTAAACAATGGGACACATGCTTGCGACTTTGTACATCTGTGCTAGATACCTACCCTCGGTATCCATGCCTATCGTGCATTTTCGTGACTTTGAACGCAATGATGTTATAAATTATGACAATGTTCGCACACCGTGTAAAACTTATGAAATATTTGGATTTTACAGAAAATTATTCTATACGATTCGTCTTCAAAAACCACTGTATAGTATAACAAAAATTTATGGCATTAAAAGTCAAATCTGAACTAAATATTTATTGTATAAAAACGCCTATTGTGTGATTTCTTAGGACGGATGTAAAATGAATTTATGGTTTTCCAATTTAATATTCTTTCCTTCAATAAAATCAAAGTAGGTGTAATCCTTACAGAGCCCGGTAATATCCCCAAGTTTGTCGGACGTCTGATGAATATCGAATTATGAATATTGAAGAGAAAGTTGTGGCACCAGCCCGGGGTCATCTTGCGGCTTAACTTTTACTGTGCTTCGAGAAATCTGCTTAGTTATCAATAGATAGATACCTAATTGTGTAGGCAGGTAGGTACAGACATAAAACGAGTAGGTACTGCGAGCTTTATACTCGTATGTAATAGAGATGGTGAAAATATAGATTCTTGAAAATATATACCAATTATCTATACTTATAATAAAACTGTAACAGGTCCAATTCTGTACATTGAAGATATTTTGAAAATTATATTTGGAGGGCATTCTATAACCGATACTGAGGCCGAAAATGTATTTTTTTTTAATTTTTGTCTGTCTGTCTGTCTGTCTGTCTGTCTGTCTGTCTGTCTGTCTGTCTGTATCTCGGCTGAGCATCACGCCTAAACTACTGAATGGATTCAAATGAAACTTGGCATGATTTGAGATCTTACTACGAGGTAGGACATAGGATACTTTTTATCCCGTAATCTAGCACGGTTCTTTTGGGAGAGGGAATTAAAGTCAAAATGGGTACTTGGTTATACGCTTGGTCCGATTTTATCAATTTTTCTTCATAATTATAATAAATATTAGTAAGGGAACACTCATAGAGAGTTGTTATCAAGGTTTTGTAATCGATCGGGTTAAGCAACGTTAGGTAAGGTCATTAAATAAATGGGTGATCGTTTAACGCTATTTGAACTAAACGGGTCCGTGCTTCGGAGAGCAAGTAAAAAGTGGGTCCCAGTTTTTAACCGACTATAAAAAAGGAGGTTATGTATTCGATGCGAATGTCTGTTATTAAAAGTTTAGTTAACGTAAAAATAGCGCAGGTGGAGCTGCGTGGGTCAGCTAGTCCTAAATAAAGATATTATTTGAGATTCTTGATAATTGTTGTTGCACCTTTTTTTATTGAAACGCTGGGGAAGCCTTTAATAGGTCTCCAGGAACTTTGTGGGTACCGGGGTATTTGGCATTCTTATCCACTAAAACCCCCGCGGCTGTCGCATCGGCACATGAGAGGGGGGACCCCAGGGCTCTCCGGTGGGATCTGCACCAGGGGCCCCTCAGTGCCTTGCCTTTGAGCCCGCCGCCGGGGGGCGCATTGTAGCCCCCCGGGAACCTGACACGGTACTCACGGGGACAGGGGTCGCAACCCCGCCGCCTTCCTCCTCGGAGTCACGTCCAGCGAGTTTAGGTAAAGTATAACGCGTAGTTTCTTTACATAATATAAATTAGTGTTTAACCACGATCCTATCTGATGCGTGATAATACTAAGCCGTGATACAACCACTGATGGAAACTTACTTGCTTAATTAAAGAATACAAAGATAAGGACTCTGTATCGATAAAATAATAAGTACTTACATCAATTCTAAATACCAAAATAGTAGTTCTTCAGTTACAATAGCTACTAGTTAAAAAAACATTAACTAAATTGTATTACTTTTATACTTACTTACTTATAGGACACTGTGAAAACGATAGGCTTAAGTTATGGTATTGTTCTTTTGTCTATACTTTATAAGCTACTGTTTTCCAAACTGTAAATAAATAAAACCGATTTAAAAACAATATAAATAAAATAATAACATATCCAGTATAATGTGGAAGAAACTTCTAGTAAATGTAATAGTAAGTACTTAAATGTGAAATAGATGTTTTTTTTATGAAAGACGGTGCAGTAGGTGGTTGGTGTTACTTTAGTAACTATTATGATTAGGATAGACTTTATTTCACAACTACACTCCTTTGCAAAAAAAACGGGCGATTTTGATTTTTCTACATTATTGGTAATAATTTAGTTCTAAGGAGGTTTTAATAGCCAAACTATGTTACTGGCACTTAATAAACAGTCTGCGTATGAAAAAAAATTCATTCCAAATTCGAAACCTTTGTTTTTAAAAATAATAATCCCTTTTTCAGTTAGTGACTTTTTACTTACTTTTCGCGGGTTTTCGCGTAAAAGGTTATAAGGTAACTAAAATTAACTTCTTGTTTTTTTTAGTACATTACATAAAACAAATATCTTTGTGTCTATTGCAATGGCAGAAAAAGCAATAAGAGCTAGTAAAATTATAGCGCTGCTGGAAGAGGGGTGTAGCCAGTTTTATGTCTCACAGCGGTTAAACGTGAGTCGTTCAACCGTCCAAAGAACCTGGTCTCTATACCAAGAGACAGGTTCCGTTCAGAGAAGGCAAGGTTCTGGGAGAAAACGTTGCACACAACCACGAGACGACCGCTTTTTAGTGACTCAGGCGCTGAGGAACCGCAAATGTAGTTACATAGACCTTAAAAGAAACCTTGAAGAGGTGCGAGGAAGGCAAGTTAGCCTATGGACTGTGAGGAAGAAGCTTTTAGCAGCTGATATACGCAGTCGACGACCAGCGCGGGCCCTTAAGTTACTCCGTGAGCACCGCATTGCTCGATTGGGGTTCGCTAGAAAATGCCTATCTTGGACACTACGTAACTGGAGTAACGTACTCTTCTCGGATGAGGCTCGAATTTGTCTGCATGGTGAGGACCGACGTCGGCGAGTGTTACGAAGACCAGGAGAACGCTATGCCGACGTGTGTTTTGAAGAAATCACACCTTATGGTGGGGGTCCGTTATGTTTTGAGCGGGCGTAGGTTCTAGCTGTCGTACTGAGATAATATTCATTGAAAATGGCTCACTAAATGCGCAAAGGTACATAACAGAAATCATTTGTCAACATGCACAACGCGCACTGGCTGTAATTGGTGAAGATGCCATTTACATGGACGGTAATGCTAGGGCCCACCGTTCTGGCGCTATAGATGCTTATATGCAAGAGGTCGGTATTCGTCGTTTGGATTGGCCAGCGCGGAGTCCGGACCTTAACCCCATTGAGCACGTCTGGGACCTCCTAAATAGGCGAGTACGATCTGTCCAACCTCCTCCACAAAACATCAGGGAGCTGAAACGTGTGATCTCGGCTGAGTGGGAACACATTTCACAGGACGCCATCAAAAGTCTAGTGGCAAGCATGCCAAGAAGATTACATGCCGTTATCGCTGCAAGAGAAGGTCACACTCATTATTAATGTTTATTATTTAATGTATTTTTTTATTAAAAAATTCCATAAAAAAATCTCTTAGTCTTAATTTCACTATACCCATAAAAATGTTAATTTTAACACGGCTCTCTGTTTTCATTAACTGAAACACCGATTCCAGGATTTAAGTGTTAAAACCTATATTCTCATTGATAATAAGAAATTTCTAGTCATCTAAGCTAATGAAATACTAAAAATATTAATATTATCTATAGAAAAGCCAATGACTGTAAGGTGCCCGTTTTTTTTGCAAAGGAGTGTATTTGTTTAATTATTATTTTGTTGTAGGTACCTATTATAATTTATAATCAAGATCTTTCAAGCCCTTAAATCTTTGCCAGAATTCAGTAGGTACCTACTAAAATAGCAAGAACGTACTGACAACCTATTTCTTTTTTGGACTCTACTAAAAGTAAAGTAGCATTTATCGTATAAATAAGTACCTACCTGCTTGACTCGTATTCCATCTAAAGTAAAAATGAATGAATACTTTCCTGCCATCAAGTAGGTACATTCAGATACTACAAAAATTTGAAGGCAACGTGGGCTGTGTTCCAGTGACAAAGCCACAAATCAATCAATGAAACTGTGATCTTATTTGAAATGGATAGAGTTGAAATTTTATTAAAAGTAGCGGTCCGATGTTAAGCCACTCGACCACGAATGTCATGGATCAAATCGACAATAAATGTTGAGTATTTACTTTACATTTACTCTTTAATTGTGCGCCTGTAACGAAGGTCCGCTCGGATTCTGTCGATGACGGTGCACCTTCATCAGTGCGCCGTGTTATTTTATAAAACTCACTGGTGGCTGGTCACTGGGTGTGCACCGTATACCCACAACAAAGAATCCTACATCATAAGTAATTTTAAAATTTATCACATAATTTTGCCGTTTGTTCTTTTTTTAACCCACTTCTTGTAATCCCATTACAGCATAAACGTAGATGTGTCGTTGATAATTACAAGTAGCATACGTTAAAGTACGTTTTTTTAGTCATTATGTTAGTGCTTGACTGCAATCGATGATACATTTTCACATTTTGATTCAAAGGTAGGAATTACATATTGTACAAGTACATTACAACGGTCTACCTTAGTTATAATTACCTAAGGTAGGTACTTACTTGGCGTCAGCACGTCGTCAACACCTCAACGTGCATACGTCGCCGCTATCGCTGCGTCGCCACCTAAGCGATCAATACCACAAGGGGAGAAGAAGAATTCTCTTGAAATCATTGGGACTTGAACGGATCTATAAAAGGACTAGGGTCGAGGAGGGTTTCGTGAAGGTGGAGGAAGAATAAGAAACCCGCCAAGCGCAACAAATGCGGCTTCGCCCCGACAGGACCGGACCAACTGCTGCGTCCGGCTGAACCCACAACGCTGCTCTACGTGTCCAGGCTCCATTATTCTACGAAGGCCGAGGAGATCGTAGAATACATGCGAGTGAAGACCAAATTCGTGCTGAGTGTCGAACGGTTGGTGTCCTGCCATAGTGTGAATTTTAATTCCTTTGTGTTGAGAATACCGACAGCCGATCTATCGACCTTCACGAAGGAGGAATTGTGGCCGAAGGGTATCGTGTTTCTACCGCTTCAGAGGTCGGCTGCATGACACCGTGCGCGACACAACGACTCTCCGTGTCACTAATTAGTAATCATGTAATATGTATGTCAGTCTTTATTATATTTGTTTTTATGGGCCATAGTTGCCTTCAATAAAGGTTTAATATATATAGTACTTACCTACTATGTACTAACTAAGATTACTTTAGGTACAAATAGGTAGTACTTACGAATTACTTAATACTCATTATGAGTAACATCGATGATGAGTAGGTACTACTCAATAAATATATATATGCCTACTTATTAAATGTTTAGTAGTGGATTTTTACAATTTACTCATAAAGGTTATATTTGTTTATAAAAGTCACTTAATTAAATAACGCCCGAATCCTTCCTTCCGACAATTTCTATTCTACAATACTACGAAGCACTGAAGGTAACTAAAGATTGTGCTGTAAATGTTAGTTACTTTTAGTAAGTGGGTGTAGATATTTAAATGGTAGCTGAAAATAGGCTTGGGGTTGGAATTGGCGGAGCGGTCGATATTGAAGGGCCAACGACGCATGCGCTTGGCCCTGGGCGGCGACCTGAAACCGTTTATCGAGCATAGTTTGAACATTTACAAGTATCAATCACAATCGTATATCCATATTCAGCAGATTATTTCGGAGCCTTCATTAGGTATGGTTAATGGTATGGTAGGTATGGTTAGCGCGGACTATGCGTAGCATTCTGAGCCACAGCTAGTGTAGAGCTAGTGTATTGATTGGATAGATGCCTTCAGAAACATAAACAACAACCAATTAAGATGCTTATGATGCTTTAAAAAAATGAATTTCAATATATTTCACAAATTAATGTTTTAAATAGCATTGCGCTAACACCCCGGTGGGTCTGACCACAGACAGAGATGTTACGGCAACATCCTCATATTAATACAAAACTAAACCATACGAAGGGATGACGTCCCTAAAATTACCAAGCTCCGTAAATTTAAACTTTACTGCGTGTTAATAAAGACTGTCTTAACAGAACTATATTAGAAATAAAATAGTTCACAATGGAGGTGCTTGAATTTTTTTTATGCAAGTTACCACAATAGAGGCTTTTATTGGCCTCTTTGTAGATCAGTAACTGTCACAGTGTTCAGTCAGCGCCCTATCGGCTGTGTAAACATTTAATATTAAAAATAACCAAGTCGAGAGGAATGTCGAAGTGTTTATCTTTAGTAGGAAACTATATAATATACCTACCTACATATTATAATCTATGTATAATATAGTACATAATCATTTCTTATGAATACTGCTTCATTTTCACATTCTATTTAGGTATATAAAAATACAGTTTTGGTTAAAAGTACTACTTTCAGGATTTAAAAGACCTTTTGAAAAACGTACCTACGTGTCGCAACAAAAATCAAATTGGGTGGGACTAATAAATGTCAATATAAACAACAGTACAGATATTGAGCCATAAACCACATGTGTTCATACATGATTTTAAAATACGTTTCTCTTCAAGTTTGCGATGTCCTAGGAAACGTGAGATTTTTTACGCTTAAATAAATACAAATTATTGAAAATAATATGTAAATTGAGATGTTTACTGTAAGGTAACTAAAGCTTGCCAAGTTAGTGAAAATGTCTCAATGCCCATAATATCATATGTATGTAGGTAAGTATATGTTCGTTCGTATAATAACGTTATTACAGAAATAAAACATAAAATAAGTAGGTATTTACAAATAAAAAAAAATAAGCCAAGTTAGCCAATTATACGTATTAACAAAACAGTCGTATCGAAACAGGATGAGCCTCTTCCCGTCACCGTGAGCATAAAAACTAAAGTCATTTGAACAAATAACTCTTAATCCACATTGTGAGCTACATCCCTATAACGCGGACACGTAAATTCGTAATCTTCACAATGGGAATTAGAAGTGTGGTCCATTGTGGCAAATTGGGCAGCCCCTCGGCCGTGAAATTGTCGCGGAGCATTGACAGGCGGGCGTATATAAAAACATGACGACATGTCAAAACTGACCAGATTTGGTAGGCGACAAGTGACGGCCTTTGTTGCAGCTCCATTGAAATCTGTGTGGGCTTCGGCGACACCTACGTGGAGCTGGGAAGACGTCGGCAGACGTGGGACGACAGTGTTTACACTCGGGATTGTCTTGGTGGATAATCGTCCACGACTAAAATTGAGCACGCAATCCATTCATGAAAACAGTTTGGTGGAATGAATGCGGTCATCCCCAATGATGATTGGCAGGTTTGTGAGCCTACGAAGTCTAGCACGGATCCTAATTACTTAACTCTGAGCCTGTATTACGAGTCTCTGAGTAACTAAGTAGGTAATTGCTAATTCTCTTTTAATAATATTAATGTATCGCCAAATATATGGTAAGAGTCTGAAGTAATTATTTGTGATAATCACCCATTATCGATGTACCTGTGTAGGTATGCGTAAATTCTTTGATTAGATCTTTCGTTTGTTATTTTTTCATGTTTTAAGGTATTTGTTTATATATAATAGGTACCTACTGATTAAAGAAGCTAAGTCAAAATATGTTGAAATAAATTATTCAGAAAATAAAAAATAAATAGATATTGGTGTCATTACATTTTATCTCTTCTTATATTGTTTAACCCGTCCACCCCTTCTTATCTTAGGGAACGTTTCGATTATTTGTCGAATTCTAGCACTTATAGTCTTAGGTCCTCGGAAAACCTATGTCTTTACGATGCCCTTACATAGCAGTTCCTTCTATTCCTTGCCCGTTTCTATAAGGCGTGCTTCGTCACTGCCAATTTTCAAGGATCTGGTAAAGAAGTTTTATTTGGCGGAATAAGTTAATCGGTATTTGTGTAATTGTTTTGTTATATTAGTACGTACTGATTTATGTATGTTTATAATAGTATTATTTGATGTATGTTTATTATTATACTCATATGAATATTATATTATAGTTTACAACATATGTATGTGGTTTTATGTGTCTTTGTGTTAATGTTACATATTCATGTCTAGTGCGCGCACCCTCTGCTCTTTGTAACTTCTTTATTTTCCTCTCCATCCAAAGGTTGCCTGGAAGAGATCGCTTTTAGCGATAAGGCCGCCCATTGTTGCATGTTTTATTAATTTATGTCTTATTCTTTTTGTATCTGTTTGTTTGTGCGCAATAAAGAATTGTCTATCTATCTATCTATCATTATACCCCCAATATAGCGACTTTTCTATTCTATATCGTCAGTCTTGATAATATTGAAGCCGAGTCTTGATAGTACCTATTGGAACTGACACTTGATAAGTAATACTGGAACCATTGAGGTAGAAGTAGATACAAAAGTTGTTCCAAGGTTTTTGGAATATATTGATTGAAATTGATTAAAAAATATACCTGTGTTATATTCTTCAATAAATATACAAAATACAGAAATAATATGGAGATAAACTCATTCAGTCATTTTGCCATAGCGAGATTTGCAATATTACAGCACATAGTTTGGTTAGTTAGTTTTTTAACCCCTCCCACAACGACGACATAAAAAGAATTCCAACAATAATTTATTTTACTTAGCAAATAACAATCCTGATAAAACCGCTTTCAAATTTTAATTTAAAATAACCGCATTCGATTCAATTCGTTTGGGAACTACGATGCCAAAGACACAACGACAAGCACACAAATACACAGATAATATATATATATATATAATAACTATAATATATATTTGACGTGGAGTTGCGGAAACCAGCCCGTGATACCAATATATATAATAATATATATATAATAATAACTACTATAATAACTATACAATAACTGTTTTTTTTTGTTTATATTAAAAATAATTAAGTAGGTATACATCAATTTTATAAGCACAAGCAGCCCGACTGCGAACAAACAACTAATGTCTTAGGGTCGGCAACGCGCTTGCCCTTGCTCGCATGCTTGCCACCTTGGTAGTATAAAAAAAAGAATAAAGAAATTACATTATACAAACATAAAACATACTCGTGCAATGCATATACTTACCTAAATACGATACAACGACCGCCTTTTTTGACTTTAAAGAATTTATGTCACTCCTACAACATGGCACCACTAAAAATCTATCCAGCTGTTTAGATGTCGAAGAAATAGACATACGTGCATACAAACATAGGCATACTCTCAAAAAACAGCTCTCTTTCTGGGGCAGTCAAGCAAAAATCTGGCTTCTAGCTTAATGTTTTCTAAAACTAATAAGTATATTTAATATTTAGTTCGTTTTTATTTTTCACCATAAAGTTCTAAGTTGCAAATCTGGTAATCCTGAGAACAAGCTCACAAGCTTACTGTTGCGGTGAGCTGCGCATGCGATTATCGCTTACACACTGTAAAATATAGTGGGATTACCACACGATTGGGCATATCTGGATATGTCTTACAACGTAATTTTTTTCCGCAATGCAATCTCAGTTGAAGGCAATAGGTGATACAGTCTCCATACCTACCCAGCATGTGCTTATAGGTTAGGCAAAAGTAATAAAACTCGATAATAGCAGGAATTTAAAAAAGTTGTTCGCTAACTGACCTTCCATTCCTTATTTCATAATCTGTGAGGGTTTTGATAAAATCTGTGGGTCTACTACACGCTTTTTAACGTTAACGTTTTTCTCCATACCTACTTAATTACATTTTTAGTTTCAGGATGGGGTAACTGCGTTACCCTGCCCCACCATGGGTATACCCATGATAAAAGCCTCTGATAAAAACTCGCTAAGAAACATACACTGTACACAAGCGGCACACGTGCCAGTAGTAGTAACATAGGGATCTACCCTGCGTTACTATTACTGAGTACTGGTAACAGTGCCTCAAATAACGCAAAAAAATACTTTTGCTCGTTGTTTACCTGAAAATGAATGAATTGCTTAATAGGTACAAGGCAGGGACCCGGACAATATAAACAGTGGCTCCATAGGTGTAAGCACTATAAAACAGGGTTATACAGAAACAGTTTCAAGACAGTTTATAAATAAATAGATTGAGCATAACATTCAAAATGTTAATGTTGTCTTTTATTTGCGCGAACACTAGACTCTCTCTCTCTCTCTCTCCTTAGCACTTATTAATCCCATCTGATGGTGGGGTCTGCTTTTCCCGTCTTTGCTTTCCACTTTGCTCTATCCGACGTGTCATTTTCCGAAACATTGCAGAACTGCAGATCTTTTGCAATACAATCAGTCTATCTTAGCTTTGGTCTTCCTATTCTTTTGGAACCAGGGAGGTTAAGATCGATTGCGACATTTCCGATGTAACTGGGAGGACTCCTCTTCACGTGTCCAAACCATCTCAGCCTACTTTCCTGAAGCTTATCAGCGATATCGCGTACTCCGAGACTACCACGAATGTATACATTGCGTATTTTATCAAATCTCGTTACTCCGCACATCCACCGAAGCATCTTCATCTCAGCCACGTGAATGGTATGAACGTGGCGTTGCGTCATAGCCCATGTTTCACTTCCGTATATAAGCACTGGCCTAATTATGCTTTTATATATGAGACCCTTAAGTTTAACCGGCATCCTACGGTCACAGGTTACGCCAATTACTTCCCGCCACTTTAACCAGGCTGCTGCAATTCGGTGCTGTATGTTTGATGCTGAATCACCCGAGGTATGTAGCATGGTACCTAGATATTAATACTTTTCACATCTAGTAACTTGTTGTCCTTCAATGATGAGCGGGTCCCTGTGAATCTGGTCTATTACATACCATATACTGGGTCTTCGCAACACTGAGCACTAAGCCACCATTGTGTAGCTGACGCTTCCATTCTCCGAGAGATTCAATAAGTGCTTCACGGGATGTTGTGCAGATTGCTACGTCATCTGCATAAATGAAACACCACGGTGCCCGGGTTTGTGCTTGTTCAGTAAGGGCATCTATGATCAAGCAGAAGAGATATGGACTAAGAACAGAACCTTGGTGTACCCCTTCCGTAACTTCTATAGGTTTTGTTTGACCCACCGTAGTTCGAATAACCGACTTTACATTTTTATACATGTCGGCTATGATATCAACGTACCTTTCTGGGATATTTTTCTTACGAAGACTCCACCAGATAGTTTGACGAGGTACGCGATAGAATGCCTTTTTAACCGACTTCAAAAAAGGAGGAGGTTTTCAATTCGTCTGTATATATTTTTTTTTTCTATGTATGTTCGCGCATAACTCTGGCAATTATGAACCGATTTGAAAAAATCTTTCTTCCATCCATTGTTTAATCCGTTAATTGGGTGCCATAAAAAAAATATTGCTTAGTAGTTCCTGACAAAACAAGAATGGTGACTGCGCACTGAGAGCTGCAAGAAAGCCTATATAGATGACTTTATGGTGCTTTTTAAGGACAAAAATGGTCATAACTCTGGTAAATATTTACCAATTTCAATGATTCTTTTTTTATTCGAAAGAAGAAACCACTGTAATAAACCTGTATGAATTTTATCACAACCGGATGAGAACTTCCTGGAGGACCATGAATGATATGGAGGAATTTATCTGGTAAAAACCATAAAACTGATGTTCTCCTTTACATTTCTCTGATAAATATGAACCGATTTCGATGATTTTTTTAACCGACTTCAAAAAAAGGAGGAGGTTCTCAATTCGTCTGTATATATTTTTTTTATTCGAGAGAGTAAACTACTATGATGATTCCATGCAAATTTCATTACGATCGGATAAATTGTTTCTGAGTTTCTGAAGAAACATGAATTATGTAAAAGTATGTAGACGATAATGTGAAATCATAATGATGTCATAACCTACCTAGATCATTTTACCGTCTTCGATGGTTCAATCTTTATGTATGAAAATATCACTAAAAAGTATAAAATAATTTTTTTTTTTAAATTGAACCGACTTCAATAACACTAAAAAGTATAAAATAATTTAAATATTATTGAAGTTGGTGCCAAATATACACAGCAGGTACGCTAACACCAACTACTTTAATATTTAAATTATTTTATACTTTTTAGTGTTATTGAAGTCGGTTCAATTTTTTTTAAAAATATTTTATCTAAATCTAAGAAAGCTACGTAAAGTGGTATGTTTTTAGCTCTATATTCCTGGGCTATCATGTTTAAGGTAAACATCGGGTCGATTGTAGAAAGTCCTGGAACAAAGCTATATTGATTTTTTGATAATGTGCTCTCTTCTCTTAGCCGGGTATCAATTATACATACATACATACTAGACATTGTAATTAATCTATTCCCGTGTATATTGAGTCCACCCGTGACCATGGGTGCTGCAAAGCATTCGAAACGTCGGGAAAATTAAAATAAATCGCGATATAATCCGTAAGAATAGATTAATTCAAAATATTATATTTCCATATTTGTAATTTTTTTCGGAACCTTTACAATCAAGACTACCTATACACGGTGGAAATGTTAATTGTGAGTTAATTGTGAACAGGTGATAGTATCGTAAACTATAAAAAAAATTGTAACAATGAAACAAATAAACTATACTAATAAAACAAATAAAACAAGGTATCCTAATAAGTAAAATGACATTAATAACTTAGTACATATACAAAATTTTAAATTAAAGTCATCCATTCGTTCAGTAAGGCATAAAGAAATCCTACCTTTATCCTGAACGGTATATATTTTTTAACACGTATCGTAAGTAGGTCAGTACCAATTAAAGGTAAGTATAATAATATGCAAAATTTTATGAAAATACAATAAACTTTATTGATATTTTTTCTTCAGTTTTATGAATGTATTCTAAACTTTAGAAATCATCATATTCTACCATTGAAAAACGACATTTATGACTTGTTAAAAAAGAATGAGTAAGTATATAAATCGGGAATCTACTTTTTTTTTTTTTAGCAATTTTTATAAATAAGTAAGTATAAATAAGTAAATGTATTAGAATATGATGATTTCTAAAGTTTAGAATATATTATTATATTATTTATATTTATTATTATTTATATTCATTTACTTATTTATACTAAATATATATATAAAAAAAGTAGATTCCCGATTTATATACTTACTGATTCTTTTTTAACAAGTCATAAATGTCGTTTTTCTCATTGGGGCGCTTAGTTTTTATAATAATCTTTATGTCAACGATTCCACTCTGTATATACCTACCTTTTGTCTTGATAAATATACCATTTCCGGCACACCCGGTATATAAGCCAGTGCTTGACCCACCCGGTATATAAACCGGTGCAATCCCACCTGTAACAAACCACACAAGCTTATATAACTCCTATCATGTTATAATCAGGCGGGAACACCGACGCAGGGAAACTTTGGGTACTGAAATTACTCTACTTGCACGGATTAAACCTGGCTGATTTAAAACTAAGCTAGCACAGGAAGCCTGCTTCGACTGATTTTGAATATTTATAATGTTATTCCTCTATGTAAAAAAATAACTAGGTACTAAGTGCTAGGATTTCCATTGATCATATCTGTAGGTAATGGTAAATAACATCAATAAAGAGTGTTTAAAACACGTGTCAGATCAGTAAAGGTGTTCGGTATATGAATAGAATTAAATGTAAGTATATTATAACTGATTTGTTGAATATAATTTTTTTTCCTAAATTCCAGAAAACCGTATCCGATCTTGTATTTATGGTACAAATTAGGAAAAAAACAATTAGATATTCAACAAATGAGTTGCGTACATGTATTTGTATTGATAGGTACACTAAATAAGACCCTCATGGATTGGACACGTAGTTTTGAACAATCTGAATAATACTTTTTTTATAATAGGTAGATAGATACATTTATAACACATTGGTAAATTAGAAATAATGGGATATTGCTAATTGCGTTTAATCTCTATTCTAGCTGCTTAGTTCAAATTAGAGTGGACTAGGCTAGACTACTACACGTCATGAACGACAAGAGAGTTTATATTTTCAAACAATTTGGCAGTAGTATTCTGTGTTTAGATTATAACTGTCATTCAATAAGTAAAGATGAAGCAAAATTACTTAAATAGTTAAAAAAATCTGTTGCATTTTACATTAATCCTTTCGCATCAACCGAAGTGGCCCGGAATGTGTGTGAGCTCATGGTGCGCGCACGGCTCACCCATGTGCTTGCCACATTGCCGCCCGTGGCTAACGGCCGACGTATTGAAAGGTAAACCAAATACTGCCGTCATTTGTTTATTGAGATCGACCGCACGGGAAGGGTTCGGTATACTTGTGGCCGGGAAAATACACGCGTAGTAATTGTTTCAATTTCGATGTCTTAATCGTCCGTTTGTAGTCCGCAATTTTTAACGGTAACTGCACAATTCTGGGAAAGTAACCACAAATAAAAATACCATATCATAAATTAGAATAGTTTGGGAAGGATAAAAAAACAGTTTTGTTCGTTAGCGTGGCACCCCCAGGGGTATCTTCCGGGGGTGCCACGGGCACGGAACGGTTAGGTAGGTACCTATATTCTCTCTACCGATGCGGCTTTTTCAGTAACACGGATAGAAGTTTTCTTTGTATACAATGTATGTAGGTAGGTAATATATTTTTTCTAGTAAGTAAGGATATCCCCAACATGATCCATCGCTGCAGTCGAGGCCGGGCATGGTCATTGATCATCTAATGGATTCAGTCAAATCTAAACTACAATCTCTATCTACTTTTTTGTAGTAAGGATAATATATTATTATGTTGAACAAATAGTGACACAAGTTATTATATTATTTCTCCAGTTAATTAAAAAAAAGTTTAAATTATCAAGTTTTTCTCTCGAATATTGAAACATTTATACTTGCATTTATACTCTCTAACGAACTGTAGGTATAGTGCATGTTGTGACACCTTCAAAACTTTACGTTTAATTAAATTCCTGTGTATATTTATGATGTTAATGTAACAATTACTGTTATACCTAAGCATATAATAAATAAATAAACAGTACTTTTATCCAAGTAAGCGAAGTTTTTCTTCTTGTTTTCATGCTGACATAGGTACTGACACGTGTGGAACATTAATAAGTTTTATTCCGCTGCCGAAGTTTTAAAGTAAATACCATAAGTAGAAAGAGAGTACATATACAATAGACCATGTATGGAAATATAAGCAAAGAAATCCAGTATGTAGGTAACACCTAAATTAGGTGACCTCAAAATAAGTACGTTTATGGATCATAGATTTGATATTAGGCTAACATTTGTAGAAACGTTTAATGTAAGAAAAATATAATTAAAGTCTTAACATTGCTGGTTGCACTCATCACGGATTTCTTAAAATAAATCATTATCGTCCTAAATCCACAAACACACCTATCTATCTATGTATGTACGTACGTATGAGTAAGAAGTTCTAAAACAAATTGTGTGTAAGCTAAATAACACAAATCCTTTAACCGAAATGGGGTATTCGGGCTACCTTCTGTCTTTATAATAAAGGTGAATATTGTGAGTTGGTTTTTATTCAACTTAAGCTCTTTCTTTTGAGCAGTGCCAATATTAGGGGCGATGTGTTTATACAAGGGATATTTTGTGTGTATATGTGTGTGTATTTAATGTTAAAATAAGTCTACCAACCGAAATTAGGCGTGGAGGCTAAATCCAAATTGCAGCTGTTTGCTTTTTGAATTGTCTGAGTTTGTTACTCGCTCTATCGGCGATTGTGAATCGGCATTTAGATTTCAATTGTTTCCTTTTTGCTTATATTTTTGATACTGTTTTTACGATGGCGGTAACATTCGAGACGAGACATGTAACACTGCTTAAACATTTCGTAAGATTAACAATTTGGTATAATTATAATTGTTTAAAAGAACAATTCAACCTTCTGGTATGAAAATGGACTCATATTGTTGAAACAAAGATTCAGCCACGGTTAGACAACTGTGTTGAGGGACGCTGAGATTTATCATTCAAGTACCTCCCTGTCAATATGAACGCTAGAGTTATTGGACTCCAACGCTCTAGGAACTACTAAGTATAACTTTGTCTGAAAGTAATAGTAGTCCTTAGGGAAAGTACCGCTTGTAGAATCTATGAGTTACAAGTAAGGTACGAACGACTGTCTCCTGAAAGTCCTACAAATATTTAGCAGTATAACTATGATAGAGGTGAGCTCATCACTTCTTAATTTATTAATTACGCAATAGGTAGCCAAATGTGAGGCAGTGTCGGAATACTTCTGTATATACCTACCTCTGTGCCACTGACAGACATTTCTCTGCTAGTCTCTTTGTAACAATTTCAATGCAGTTATCTACAGGTAAGCATAGAAATAGGGAACATCAAAATTAAATTGTCAGCGAGACTAATATATATGGATAATTATATTTTTATTATTGAACAATTAATTAAATTTATTTGAAAACCAAATGAATACATTTATTGAAACTAAATATTTACAGTTTATTTACAAACATTTGAAAACTAAATAGTATTTACATTTATATACATGTATAAAAGAAAAGAAAAAGATAATAATGTACACAACTAACAAAAACAAACAAACAAACAAATAACTTACAATAAATAGGTTGGTGCCACATCGCTGTCGCCTGGTAATGTGCCCAGAAGACTAGCAGCGTTACTCCTCTGGGTGGTAATGCTAATATGCTGTGCAAGGTATGTGCCAGCCCTCTGGTCCCCTGTTGACTCTACTAGCCAGGTAAATGGTATATTATGTATCCTATCTATCCTCTTATTGGTGAAAACACCTTAGCTTAGCTAAATAGCACGAAAGGAAACATTATGTATTTGCACTTACTGAAACTAAGTGAAATATGGAGTTCGACAAAAGCAAAACGCACGTGTCGTTACTAATTGCCCGTGATGACGTCAGACGGTGCATGAAGCTGGTCGCTTTGACGCCGCCCCATTCCCGATGATTGCTCAATTAATCGCGACTCCTTTGATGTGTATTATTATGAGTCTGTATCCTAAAGGAGCTGAGCACTACGCTAAAACATTTTCTAACGAGGTGGTAGGCAGAAGCATTAGACGTTACACGAAAGCCTATTTCCATTTACCTACCGGTATATTCTTGCGAGTTTTCATTAGGTTACATACATTTTACGTGATTAGACACAGTTCAATCCCAGTAATTGCCAAAGCATTATTTTTAGTGTTAATATAATACCTACGGTGTTTGCATTTATATCTAATAAGTACCTACCTATCATTTGTCTATCTTTCAGAATATTAGACAAAGTAAATATCGGGTAAATTCCTTCACTGGACGAATTATTGACCAAAAGTTACAAAATTATCATTAAATTAAAAAAATAACTTCTCCGTCTAATTTTAATTGAGGCCAATGTGCATCATCTTTATGCGTCAGTCAACTAAGTAGTTAATTATTTTAATTATTCGCTGAAAGATCTGGCAGCATATCCGTTCAGGTGATTCGTGATATAGACACTTTGAAGCGACTCCATATTATTATGTCAGGTGCGAACGGCAGCACAAACGGCGCGCAGATTCGCGATCGTTTGATCAAGACGCTGTGACGACGGATTGATGGCGACCCGAGTCCAGAAATCGATCCCCTGTTTCCGTTTAGAATTATTTATGAGTTATAAGTTTGGCAGAAGAAACTGCATCCGGACCCGCTGAAAATAAAAACCGTTAACGACTTCAGTATTAAAGTGGAGGTAGATACTATGGTGTTCTCAAGTCTTAAAAAGTCATTAATACTGCATATTAAGCACCGCATTGTCAGTGCAGATAAAATGTAAATTTGAAAATACCCACAAAGCTCGTCCCTATTCAATTGATTGATACCACATTGAAACGGTCGCCTACTACAAAAAAGCGGCGAGCGGTGAAATTATGTTGATCCGCGGACAGTTTCGAATTGAAACCGCATCAGAATAGAGTTGAAAGGGGTGGTGGACGTGTAGCGGCGTGATAACGCGGCGCCAGCGGTGCGTGCGGATCATCCCCGACGCGCTGGTCGGTCGTGGCCCGCCAACAATGCGAACAACAGCCAGCGAGCGGCACTAATCCCCGCATTGTTGACGCACCCACGCATCCTCGACTCTCGACGCAACCGCGAAGGCGCATTCCCGAGACAACCGACGCGACTTGGCCGCGATGCGACCTACTACTATTGATTAATTTATTTAACTATCACTATTTATTTTACTAGAAAAGGTACATGCTTCATGCTTAAGTAGTTATCACATTAAATTGTCACCACATTCGTTAACGCAGTTATCGAATCCTTTATTTCCTTTCCAAACTATCGTTGAAAATTAAATTATGTTTTGACGAAGGTCTTTGTTTACTCAACGAATGACATGAATGGATGCCGGAGGAATTCATTAAGACATATTGCTGAGAAAAACTGTTCGCGTTGTGCGGCGAACGTGTAGCTTTTGCAATTTCTGACCTATTCAATTGAAATAAAGACTGAAGGGTTTTTTGTGATATTTTAGTAGACAAAAACAGGGTCCGGACGGACGGGATGAATGGTGTCAAAATGACAAGCCAGTTTGGATTTTTTTGCAATGTTAAAACCAAATAGACGTTGTGGCGGGACTTTTATCCGGACATCAGGAATTTGATCACCAACACATTAAGTGCACCAATGATAAAACGTTTTAATTGGTTGGGAAATACCTACTTTACAAACATAACAACCCTAATGATGAATGGCAGCCTGTAAGGGATTTTGTGCTGCATTGCTTATAGGATAAATGCCTGTAAAATAGGGGTAGGAGTAAGTATGTGACAGCTAAAGGCTAAAGTGAGGATACACATCAGGCAGGCCGGTTGCAGCTTTTGGTCACTCACCTCACGAGTCACCTCAAAGCTTTCTGAAAATGAAAGTTTACTGCCTGAAGAATAGGCTTAGTACATCAGAATGCAATCGGATAGAATAGATCTACATTCAGTGTTAGCATACATGTTAGTTTAAATAACATCAACCGGTCGCATCTAATTCCGGCTAACCCTAGGCAAACTGCTACAGTCTTTTCTGTATTACGTGAGAATGATGTAGCGTTGTAACAAATGATATTTTTATAAACTACAGGGCATGTTTTCTAATTTGATGCGGTCTTAATTTTTTGTTACAATATTATCTACTTGCACAAAAGAAAAATAACTCAATTATATTATGAAAAAAGAAACAAAATGCAATTTTTAAAAGATATAAAAAGGGCAAGGCCGATGACAGCTTTACTACTGTCAAAGATTATTGAGACCACCAAAATTGGGTAGAGTAAAATAGTAGCTATATTGCTATCAAATTGAATTAAATCGAACGCGAACAAATTGAAAATAAAACGTTTTCTGTAAAAAATGGCTTACCACAATAGTTACGTACAGGCGGTTTTACAAAACTTGTCATTTCTATGAGGTTTGAGGGTCGAAAGTCGACGTTATTTTATTCGAAGATTGGTAAAGTGTATTTGGTTGTGAGTGCATTGTTAGTTTTTGTGGATTATAGATATCCCAGTATTGTGAGCCGGGGGGCACGGTGGCGCGCGAGGTGGATTATTCGCCACATTACCCCGCGGGTGCGGATTCTATTCTCTATGCGGGCATTATCCCTAGCTGGAAATTGTTGCGCATTTAGATTATCTATTAGTGTTGTGCGAACGTACCATTGAAAGGAGAAAAATTCTATCTGATGCTTTGTGCTTCATCTACCGTATCTCTACAAATTGTTTTCGAGAATTCAAATGATATGCATTCAACTAGTCTTTTAAAAACAAAGTGTTCTATGTATTATGTGGGTAGAGTTATACACACGTAGGTATGTTAGACCACGGTTACCTCGAAAAGTACTGAAATATTTGTATCTTTAGTGCATTCAAAAAGGTTTTAGAACATCCTTCTTATTTCCAAAGCTATGTAAGTACTTATATGAAAAAAAGCATTCAAAACTATACAAAATAAACCGGTTACAATTTTTCTGTTAAGTGAAACTCCCCTGGAGTTTCACTTCACAGAAGAATTCACAGTGAAGATTAAAATAAAATATTTTCAGAAAAAATATAAACTAAATAAAGACTTCAAAGAAAATTAGCATTAATTAAAGAAAATATATTGAAGTTGGTGCTCAGAATAACGTTATGGCGTGTGAACTAATATGCACCGACTGGCAGTGACGTCAATATATTTTCCTTATTTAATGCTTTTTAGATAATTTGCTTTAAAGTTGGTTTTAATTTTTTCTGTAAATATTTTATTTGACACTTTTTAGCGAATTTTGTGTTACCAAGATTTCAGCAGTACCTACTTACGTGGGCTTGGTTAATATAAAATATTATTATATAAGTACAAAAATATACTTCTCTGGCTACCCTTTTTCGGAATATGGTCGTGAAGTCCAAAAAATGACAAGCTAAATGCAATTTACCATTCTTCACCATAACTTGCAACGTTATCACGCATTTCGAACGGCTATGCTAGAGTAACTTACTGAAAACATTAACAGTCCGTATTTTTAAAACCGCTGAACCGATTTTGATGAACTTATACCTTTTCCTAAGTTGAAAGATACTAAAACTATTTCAAAAAGAATTACCACAATCGGATTTATATTTTCTGAGAAATCGGGGGACAAACCTACATACCTACATACACTCATGAGATTTGGTACATTTGTTTTGAAGCCCACATAGACTAACAATGTGAATATTACGCATTTTTATTAATATTACATAAGTACATATACGCTTCGAATACAGTATCTTCTTTTTGAAGCCGGTGAGTAAAATAGTTTTGGAAGAGTGACAAAAAAAAACTGTCTTTTTTAGAAACATTTTTAAAATATGATTTAATTTACAAAACACACTCAGATATTTTTTTTCTTAAATGGTATTTTATGCATGATCAAACAGAAATGTTATATTTGGTGATTGTGGGCTAATAATCTAAAATAAACAGACCAAACTCATGCCGCACTGATGAAGACTGAGTAGGTTTCGTTAATAACGAGTTGTGTGAGACCACACTTCCATTAATAGGTAGTATTCTTTTTATTATTATTCTTTAACGAGAAAGATCAATTAAGAGGTGTTCGAGCGGTCAGTTTGTTAATACTTACATCATCTTTTAATTCAAATACATAGCCGTTAAAACAATGTCCCGCACACAAGGTCTATCAGTAAGTTGTTTATTAACTTATCACATATAGATTTTGTATTGAAATCTACACGTTTCAATGTAAAAAGATAGGTTGCCTGGAAGAGATTGTTTTTTAGCGATAAGGCCGCCTTTGTACATTGATATCTTCAACGTATTGTTCAATTTACATGTAATTTTTGGTGTACAATAAAGTGTATTTATTATTATTATTTTTTTATGTTTTATTTACTCTCGGGCTTTAGCCCGGTCTTTTAGAGGCTTGCATGGGGACGGATCCAACACGTAGAGGCCTGTTTTAGAAGAAGAAAATGGTGTGTAAAACACCTCCCGGGGTCAACTGCCACAATCATGAAATTACAGCAGTTGACCTCGGTAGGTGGTAGGCACTATTGCAAGCATGTGAAAAGAATTCTAGGTTTATGGGGTTGAGCATTCGGTGGACTGGCGACTGGGTTATTGCAAAGGCCGGGGTCACTTGCCATAATTACGTTCATAATTATTTTGTGACAAGTGGTGGCTTGCCACCCACTAGATGGGCTCCCCAAATGATCGTCCGATGACGACAGAGAGCAACACCGGTGTGAGTGACTCAGGGGTGTCGAGAGGTGTGCTGCGCTTTCTCCGAAGTTACTCGCGGCGTTATGCCCTTTAACACTTCCACCCCTGGAGCATATAGCTCTAACAGCTCCTCTCTGGACGGCCAATAAAGGCAAGCCAGAGCTGAGAGTCCTGCGGGCCCTCTTCGGTTTCCACTCGACCGACGAAGACACGCCGAGGTGGGGGCCCTGACCGACTCTCAGGAGCACTCGGGTCCGTGGTGTCGTTACGCACCAACAGCTCGCCACAAGCTGCCCTGCCCTGTTAATACTTACATCATCATCATTATTATTATTATTATTAAGATTATGTCACTAACGTGGTGCGATAGTTAATAATTTAACGTACCTATTAAATAATTGGTTTTTAATTTGGAATACGAGATCGCGAATAGGTAACCTCACTCTAGTGAACGACATAATTTGGTGTCCGGGATTTACGACTTCCAGATTGCGTAAAAACACGTCTATAACAAACTAAACAAACACAGGCGCGCGCGCAGCCGTCTATAAAGCGCAAGTTATCCACATTTAATTACATTCTGGTATTTTTGTAAGTACGACGAGACCGCCGGCGGCGAGGCCCGCTATGGTGGCCACCTTCCGCTACCATTCACGACCAAATTCTTACTAACCAATCACAAAAAAATCTATGTGTTGTCAACCTGACATTTTTATATAGGCTTACCCGTTTGTAACTACGTAAAGTTCTGTGTGTTTTACTCGAGTGCGATTGACTCTTCTCTACTGATCCTCTCTCGTCTCTGAGGGCAGATGTCACGCAACTCACGACATCTCGCCATATCTCCCTATTTGCTGTCTGCCTGGTGCACTTGTGCAAGGGGCCACCTACCGCAGATTTTATTTATTCCTTCTATCGTACTACACTACACACTAAACTATTCACTCTGCCTTGCACGATACGGGTCTTATATATACTCTGTTTTTCTTTACAAGATCGATTAGTCAGTATACCTATATAGTCTTCGTTTCTTCTCCAGTCGTAATGGTGAACTGCAGAATACGTTTTTGTACGGTTATTGATTCCGATTTTCAATTCTGTCTATGATGCTCGAAGCATCGTTCTCTAACACTAAGTACATTTCCAGAGCCTCTACCTTTCTCTTTTCAATATCACATACAATAGTCCACGTGTCGGTAGCGTATAAGAAAATGATGAACTGAACACAGCTGTATGTTGATATATTAAAAAAAAAAAACTCTTCCAAGTTTTATTTTAATTGTTCATGGCTCTCTCTCGCCATTCGTCTCTTGACTTTATGAAAACGACTAGTAATTACTAATTACCTGATGTTTATAACTACGACCTGTAGTCATCAGGCAACAATCACCAAGCAGTATGGTAAGTATAGCCGTGAGATAATCAATTCAATTTGCTCAAACACTACAATAAGTTAATATATGGACTTATGGGCCATACTAAAGCGTAATGTAAAGGAATAAACAGTATCTTTAAAATGATTTCCATATTATTATCCCCTATTTATCATAACAACTTGTAACACAGAAGCAAAACATTAAATATAATATATTGTCACCGACATTCGTTCGAGAATTTATAGTTGGTACGGCGGCGTGGTCAAATCTTACACGATGTTATTTTGAAAGAAATCAAAACATCGTTGGCTATTTAATCTCTTGTAAAACAGCATCAAAATACGACCAACCAACTCAAATACCCCGCTAATCTTTATGTCACAATACGAAGTGAACTATGTTTTAAGACGCGTTCCTACTTGTAAAATATTTATTTCATAAAGCTTTTGAATATTGCGCTCTATTTTTACAAAACCTCAATCAAAATTAGTTAGTTAGTTGGTATTTAAATTAACTTATATTATGATAGACAATAGCAATACAAATTTCCTCAACAACAAGAAGTTTAATACAAAAGTTGTTGCCTACTGAAAACATTTTCCGAAGCTCGGAACTTCTTTATTGATTTGTATTCGAACGACGCCGCGCCGGGTCCAATGTAAATTATGATTACCGGAGCTGACAGGAGGGGAAGTTTACCTATAACTAAGTATATAGGGGGAGAGTGGGCAAACATTTACCTATAAACCGTTGCCAACGACGCCCAAGGCGGCATTGGCCCAAACGAGGGTTGGCGGGAATAGGCAAATATTTGCCCTGAGGACTGGGAAGCAGCCGACTAATTGTTCTTTAAATACCTCAGGCCCACCCTTCGGCAAACAATTTCTAAATCGATTTATTGGTGCCGACTTCTAACTTTTTACTTTTTTTGTCGTGGTGTCTATGACTCTACAATACTTTTTCCGATGCATCGGCAAATATTTGATCGACCGAAACTCTACAAAGATGTAGGATACGTATATGTATTTTAATAGCTGATCATGCATCAATTAGTGTTGTTTAACGTGGTGGACATTCTCGGATAATCTCCAGCGTGTCTTCCTGTTACATTTCGACATAATGTAACTATTATTACACATGAACAAAACATAGTTCCCACTATTTTAAATTTAACATGAAAAATGGTATTTGAAGCCGGCATTAGCACGTGAACAGATCGACGTGTGTTCCACTGTCAGCGTTTCTATTTCCATCACATCTATTTGTCACGTTTGTCTAATTTGTGTTAATGTTGATGTAAAGATTTATTGTTCGGACCCGGACATGCTGGTCGTCGATTATTTCTTGAATGGATTACTATCACTGTTTCTGTCTGTTACTACCGATAGGTACCTAATTACACTTCATGGGTATATTATTAATTTTAAAATATCCTACGCATTTTCAGCGTAAACGTATATCAAAAGCGATTATTAAAACGGGTTAGATGTGGCAAAACCCGAGAAGTGATCAAAGAGTCTGTAGTTAGGCATGAATGTAAACTTTTGGGGAAATTTCGTGTAATACAGTTTTATTGTATAATAAACTTGATTCCACAGTTGGCCATTCGACACGTTGCGTATGGTGAAATTGTACTTGGGAATCTATATATATAGATGTATATACATACATATGTTCCCAGCATTTATGTAGATGTAGAAAAACTAGAATAAGCGGGATGTAGACGGAAGAGGAACTGAAGTTTTCTGGAATAGAGCAATGCGACGAAAATAATCGTCATACATACATGCCTAGTTGATTCAACACCCTCTGCTGCTTAGTTATCATCCTCTCGATCTAATACTAATTCATATTAGGTATCTATTTTTAAAACACAATCCCATTTTGCATATTTATAATGATTCTACTTACTTGAAAAACTCTATCTAATAATTATGAGTATTTCAGGTAAGTACTTAATACATATTTCTTCACGAGACCTGTTTTGGCGGTTTTGTTGTGTTGCCTTTCTTTTTGTAAAGTAACTTAGGTAAAATTATCCAAGTCATAGCCCCTTCTAAAAATAACAATAGAGTAAAAAATTTCCTAGTCTGTCGAAATAATTCACTATTTTGTAGTTCACGTAAATAAAATCATCATATCAAGTAGTTCCTGAGTAGTTCTAATTTTGTGTAAACGACAAACTTGTGAACGAATTTGACAGTTGGTTCTTCCATCTTGCTTGATAAGATCAAATGTTGTTAGATAGAAAATTAGGTGGATTACAATTAATCTATTTTGTGCCACCTCGAATCAGCTGCATTATGTTTTAAAACGATATGTAGCGTCTGATACTGCAGTGAAAGAAGTTAAAATAAGTTGCGGCATTGCACTCGGTTCCATATGGGACTCGTCCCGGCTACCCTTTCAGCCACTATTTTTGTAATGACAGTTCGCAGGCGGTCGGACACCGCCCGCCCGACTCTTCAGGGAAACACCTAATTGTGCCGCGCGCGGGCGCACACTCGATGAATGAATACAATTTCACATCAATTTCCGTTACTGTAATCTAACATTGAATTGATTCTTTACTGTTGATGTTCAATATCTTCTTCTATCTATTTTATATAAAAAATGGCTGTTCGTTAGTCTCGTTAACACTCAGAAATGGTTCGACCGATTTGAATAATATTTAATTTCTTTTGTTCGCTCTAATTAAGGGGTGGTCTCAAAGAAAAAGGAAATGCGTAAATCCAAAAAAAAAATAGTTGAAAAAAGCGTGGATGGTGCTGCGCGGGTTAGCTAGTACGTAATAAGTTAGATGTAGGTAGACAGACTTACTTAAATAGACTTCTTTATTTCTCGACATCCTTATTCCTTATGATAAGCTTGAGTTTTTTAATGGGAGAGTTGCCTAGGCAGTTTTTTTTTAAGTTTTAATCCTGCTAATGGATACAGGATGTTTTGGAACTATGTGTTATTTATTCTTTTCAGATTACGGATAATTGTGTTAACTAAGTTATTGCCTAGGGAGATTTACATTAAGGTATTCGTCGACCACTATTTGCCCAGGTAGTTTCTGTGCGTGAAAGCTACGGTAGTCAAAATTAAATAACGTGACGTGACGTTACCCACTAAAGTGGGTAACGTTTAAATAAGTTGACTAAAATATTTATGTAAAAGACCTAAAGGTGTTTTTGCGGAGTTATATATGTTCCTTGCTACTGAAGGGTCAACTTAAAACATTACACGCAATGCAATCTTAACTATTTTTGGAAATTAAATGCCTTAAAACTATCTAACTTCTAAATGAATATGGTTCACAAATGATACAAATACGCAGTCATCATTACCTACATCGAGTAGTCACGAAGCGTATCCGTCCGTACACATCACCGATCTCACGGTTATGTAAACGTTCCAAGTCAAGGATTAATGGTAATGTTTATTTTAAAACGTCTTTATTTATTTACTCAACAAGTGCTTAGTAATGTAAACGTAAACTAAAACGTGTATACGCTACGATACCCGACCCGAGAATCGAACCCGGTGGCACGACGAACCGACGGCTGCGCCCTGTCATTTCCGACATATGTTATAAGTAATTTTTATACTTCCATTTCAAATTTCATGACCCCGAATTTAGGCAGTCAATCTTGTAAATAATTTATAAGAACCACGCAGAAGATTACAATATTATAGTTTTATCATGAACGCCAAATGGTGTGTAATATTTCCAACGATTTGTTCAATTCATTAAATTTTCCATTAGTAACATGTTAGCTGAAAGGGCGGTGATCTGGGGCCAGTTACGTGCCAAATTAGATTCGATAAAGTAAATATTTATCTAACATTCAATATAAACGTAGTAGGAGGTGAGATCGCGGCGTCAAATCAAATTGCTTTTCGAATAGACTGCGGGTGGCTGCCCCGGCGCGGCGGCGATTCTCGGATTTCCAACGTTGAGCTTTCAACGCGATTCGAAATAGGAAATCTTCGATTAAACTTAAAAGTACCTACGATCCAATCAAAGATTAACTATTTCGATTTTCGATTTATTATAACTTAACATACTTAGCAAAACTAATAGGACTAATATTTTTATTTACGTTCTATTAATAGGTAAATAGGTATATTGAAACATTTTGTGCTGTTTTATGCGGTTTTAGATTATTTACGTGGACTTTTTTAATGTTACTATAAAACCGTCTTTCAGGACGTACTTAACATTTCAATAAGAACAATAAATTAATCGTATACTTATTAGATAAATGTCAACTTGTGGACCCTGGGAAAAATAAATCTATTGGAAACTTGATGTTTAGCAGTAGTAGTACTCTACCTAACCCCCTCTTCTGGGAATACAAAAAAATATACTTTGTTAAAGGACCGAAAATAGTAAATTGTTGTGTTCCGTTTCTTAAGTACTACCTCCGAGTGTTCCGGGGTTGCGTGGCCGTCCCTCCTCTACTCTACAGCTTCATGCCTCCCTCCTTGTTTTCATGAAAGTGGAATAGTTTATAAGCCTTGTCAATGGAAACGCAAATATGACACTGTTGTCATACGGACTGACTGACAGCTGACAGAGGGGCGTAGTTATGTGGGGATCCAACCAAGTGCGGAACCAAACATGAACCAAATGGGGAACAGAGTTACTATGCGTTTCAACTAAGAATGTGGCCGCCATGATGATCGCGACTGCGGAACTTCATTAGTTTTTTACGATTTTTGTACCGGCAGCAGAGTAAACACAAAATTAAAAATTCGCCCGGTTTTGATTATTTATTGTAATGTAATATTTTATTTAGCTATCTATTTTTATTAAAACATAATTTTTAGTAATTATATATTTGAAATGGTAAGATGGCGGCCACCTTCTTAGTTGAAACGCATAGTAGTTAAATTGCGGGATGCCATTTTGATTTTTATTGTTTTTCCAACGATTCGATAGGCTCAGAAAATTTCTGGGCGAAAATTTAATAGGCTTACTGAAATGTTGATATATTATTTCGATACATATACAGATACGTGATCGTATAGTCTTTTTCGTTGATAATTTCTCTTTAGCATTCGTTACAAATAAGCTCGCCACCTTTGATAACGCCTAGCCCTTCCTAGGCGTTAAACGTGACCACCATATTATGTGACGTAAGGTATATTAAATATGTTAAACATTTATTTTTTATAAACTGTCAGAATAGGTTCTCTGACGGAAAATCGCGTTTAAATCCGCGGTATACCTACCTAAAGAAGAAAGCGAACAAACAGACATAAAATATAGAAATTTTAATTTATACTGAGACTAAAACATTTTAAACATATGATTTTATTTTATTACTATTTATTTATTTTATAATTTTTGTACACACAATAGTATTACAGGAAAAACGGAAATATAGGAAAGAATAGTACAAAGGCACAGCTTATTTCTACAGAAATTTCTTCCAGCAGGCCTGCGAGTGGAAAGTTGAAAAAATAAAGAAATGTTATGTTATGTTATGAAATGTTTAGTAATAAAATTGCCATAGGTCAATGATATCTTTTGTATAATGTAATATCATTGCCGTAGGACTGTTTTTGACTATTAATTTACAGGCTTACGTATGATTTATGACATTGTATACTTTCTTACTTTCTTGCTTGTATATTGTATGAACGTGACGGTAAAGACCCTTGTCTTTAGGTTTAGGCTTGGGTTTTTTATAAAACAATGGAGTAAATAATACGTAGAGGGTTCCTTTTATAGAAGAGTACGCGACGATACCATCTAGAATCATATCTATATTTAGAGTTATAGAGAGTAAGAGAATCTTCAACAGAATTTTAGTACCTATAACCGAAGATTACGATATAAGTTATATTCTAATTGAAAGGTCTTGAAACGTCGAAGCCCATAATATCAACTCCCGGTCGTAACTCAACGAACGGATTATTTTCTTGTGCTCTCGTGTATGATACATGACTGCGGCTCGGATACTTACCGTTCCGGTGCAGCGGGACTATTAGAGGCCTTGGATAAACAAAGGATTAAATTATCGCGTTAAGACAGAGATAATCCATACAGATGAGTTGGTTGTTGACCTCAAATCCTGAGGAAAGTAATGCAGCACTGACTCATTTCGGATTATTTTGAAGTTGGAAATACTGAAAGAGAAAATGTGGATGCTTTAAGGCTAAAAGTGAATGATCGTTACCCACCTTCTCTAAATAATAAATTATTATTAATTTTCTTCGCCTTTCATAAATGACTTTTTTTTTCAGAATACCGCAGATTTTTTTTTACAATTTTACATTGAATTACCCCTAGAAATATAACGCTCAAGTTTGGGAGCACTAGGATAATCTAAATTAAAGAGGGGGAAGACGTCTATCGGGCGACTGCAAGGTTTTCCAAGGTGGCATTAGGTATACAGTACCTATACCTACGTATCAGTCTAAACGTAGTCTTTCTTTATCACCTAGAGTATGAGATTTCCATACGTACAAAACCTAAGGGATGTCAAATGACTCATTAATTGACATGAGTATTAAATAATTAATTACTCTAGAACAGATAAATTTTTAGAGCTCAAGTCACGACGAGGTCGTTCGCATAAATGTGTATGAAATTCAGACTCGTGCAGGTTTGTCGATGCCGGCGTTCGCGTTGGTATTGTGTTGTTATAAGGCCATGGTTATGTAAACCTACCTGTTTGTACGAGACTAACCATTTTAAACAAATAGAATTTGTGCCAATATCAACACGGGTGCTGTAGAAAAACAACAAACACAGAGAATAAGCGGTTCATTGACCGATACAGTGGATAGTCTGCCAAAATAAGCACCCCTTACCTTCCACAATGTGTATTGCATAAATGTGAATTTGCAAAGCGATTATAAAACATTTGATCAACAATAATAGTTTTACATTACAAAACAAATTTAAGATCAGTTTTTAATAGTTGAGATGTATTTACATGACTGTCATTTTATAATACATAGTTACCATTAAATAAACCTTTAAAATACCTAGCTTAGTAAATAGGGATAGGACTAAATAAAACATTTTTTATAAGTTGATGCCGCTTGCGGAGGTTAGGGTACCTACGAGCGCTTTAAAGACTGGCGGTTACAGGGGGCGCTACCACAGTCGCTCTAGAATGGCTGAAATGCAGATATAAGCAGTTTATACTTTCACTAGAACTCGTTTATATTTTTGCTCGAACAGATAGTTGTAGTGAATAAAAAAAATACGTGATGCAGTGACTGTTTTTAATATCCCTGTTTTTAAAATGAACTTTAAGTCTTGATTGTACGTACCTACACACGTGAAATAAATACGTACCTACATTCAAATACATAACATAAAAGGCTTACAAAGGCGAGCTGAGATGGGATAGGTCCGTTCGGGATCGGGCTGTGGGCCCTTTGAACGTCCATTGAGTACGGCGGCGACTCCGAGGAGGGCGGCGGCGGGGTTGCGGCCCCCGTCCCCGTGAGTACCGTGTCAGGACTACAATGCGCCCCCCGGCGGCGGGCTCAAAGGCAAGGCACTGAGGGACCCTGGTGCAGATCCCACCGGAGAGCCCTGGGGCCCGTCCTCTCATGTGCCGATGCGACAGCCGCGGAGGTTTTAGTAGGTAAGAATCCCACATACCCCGGTCGAGCCCCACAGCTCCCAGGGATCTTTGGAAGATTTCCCCCGCGACAAAAAAAAAGGTCCGTTCGGGATGCGGGCCCTAGAACGACTATTGAGTACGGCGGTGACAGCGAGGACGACGGCTGCGGGGTTGCGCCCCCGTCCCCATGAGCACCGTATCTGGATCCCGGGGGGCATTTAGTGGGTACAAAATCCCACATACCCCGGTCGAGCCCCACAGCTCCTGGGGACCTTACGAAGGTTTTCCCCGCGAAAAAAAAAGTCCCATTGATCCGCTTTGCGTCACTAGTCACCGACAATCAGCGCCATCGCCCCAGAGATACGTCACTCATTTGTCCCAAAAATCTGTTGACAACATTCATAGTTAAAAATTAATATACTTAGTTGAATGTTAGATAATAAACATCAGATTTTAGTATGGCGAGAAATATACCTACATTTTGTGTAATCCATAATAGAAGTCAACGACCTTTATGGCTTGGCTCTCGTCAAGGACTCTACAATTTTGGCAGTTAAAGTAACATAAAAGTTATAAAGCTTAGGTAATTGATACCCTTATTTAATAACTGTAATATTCTGGGAAAAGCAATCGCTATTACAATGTGTTATCTGCTTCAACCTCTTCATGTGGAATAGGAGTGTATCGTACCTCGTAGTTTTAACTCAAATCATGCCAAGTTTCATTTGAATCCATTCAGTAGCTGCTGCGTGATGCGCGGCCATGACACAGACAGACAGACAAAATTTAAAAAAATTACAGTACCTATTGCTTCAGTATTGGTTAAATGTCCCCATAAAACAATTTTCAAAATATCTCCAATAAACTATTTTTTTTTAAATAAAAACCGACTTCAAAGTAAATTATCTAAAAGGCATAAAATAACGAAAATATATTGAAGTCGGTGCTAGCACATCATGTTAACTAAGACTAGCACGAGCTGACACCGACTTCAATATATTTTCGTTATTTTATGCTTTTTAGATAATTTACTTTGAAGTCGGTTTTTATTTTAAAAAAAATAGTTTATTTAACACTTTTTAGTGACTTATTTTACCAAAATAGGTATCAGCACTATCACGCAACTCGAACGTCTACGTTACAATAACTTACTGAAAACATAAACAGTTTATATCTCTTAAACTACTGGACCGATTTTGATAAAACTTGTACTCTACCCTAAGTTGAAAAATACTCTAACTATTGCAAAAAGAATTTTCAAAATCGGACATGTAGTTTCTGAGAAATCCGTGGACAAACCTACATACATACATACATACCTACATACATACATACATACACTCATAAAATTTGGTAAATTTGTTTAGAAGCGCACATATACTAACATATATTAATATTACGCATTTTTATCAATATTACATACATACGCGTCGAATAGAGAACCTTCTTTTAGAAGCCGGTTAAAAACCTACATACATACCTACATACATACATACATGCACTCATAAAATTTGGTAAATTTGTTTAGAAGCCCACATATACTAACATATATTAATATTACGCATTTTTATCAATATTACATACATACGCGTCGAATAGAGAACCTTCTTTTTGAAGCCGGTTAAAAATAGGACCTGTTACAGTTTTATTATATGTAGTGTAGTGTTTTATAAATATTATTTTCACACCACCTGCTCGATAAAGTTCCATTATGTGTCATATAAACTTGACATAAAGTGGGTCATTATAACCCTATGGTCTAGCCGGGTAATAATGTTGTACTAAACTCCCTAGGGTAATAATGTGATTTGTTTTTTTCTTGCCCTTTAGTTCTCCCTAATTAGGAAGGCAAAAGGTTCTAGCTCATACAGCCTCGTCATAAGTAATCTCGTATAATAAATCAATTTGTAGCTAGGCCTAAGCCAATTCTTCATTAAATTGCTGTCATTTTCCATTCATGTTTTCAGGCCGAAGCCAATTCTTCATTATAATGTAATTTGAATTACGAACGTCAAATATTTTTTTTACCACGGAGACTCTTTATAGTAGGTAGGTATAATAAACCACTCTCTCTAACGTAGACAGAATATAACAAGACATCTAGCTAGCGTTAATGTAATTTTCTTTTCGTATTGTGAATATTTTCGTATTTTCGTGTTAAATTTAATTATGTAATTTAATATGTCGTTTTACAATGGCTACATACTCTAATGAAAAATACGCTAACATTTTGATGGCTTAAGGAAGAGCGTTCCTCGTGAAGCACAAGAATTTACCAGGGCCGCTTTTCTAACAGACGACTACCTTTCCGCCACACTTTCCAGAGCACTTATCGATGCTTACGCGAGACATGAACCAAAACCATGCCGGGTTAACTGTGTGGGGTGCTGGGTCGTAAGAGGCGACTAAGCGAGATCAGGAAGACGGGCAGCACTTTCTTTTGGATTTATTTCCACTTAGACTGCGATCCCCAAGCCACCTGCCAAACGTGGGGATTATGCAAACCTCCCTTCAAAGGGGGAGGCCTTTATTCAGCAGTGGACGTCTTTCGACTGCTGATGATGAACCTAGAGGGATTGTAATGTGATTATCATAGTGTGGATAAAGTGTCATGTGTAGATCCTTGAACGAGACCTACAGCAAATAAAATACTCTTAAAATGTATTAAGTAAATACTTTCTCCAAAGAGGCATTTTTACTAGACTAGATTTTTACTAGATACACAAATTTAGCAAATTAGTTAAGTTAATCAAAAGTTTTTGGGCATATTTCATACCGTTAGAAAGGGGACAGACTAGAGAAGTTTTTAAAAGAATTCGAAGATCCATATTGCTTTTAGTTTTTTTATAACAATTTAAATTTGATTTTTACTTATCTGTTTCTTTTTTCAGAAACTTTGTTTGATATAAAAAATAACTAAAATGTTATGAGCAAGTAATTTTGTATTTGATAGAACCACACAACTGTACATCTATCATCTATACTATAATAAAACTCAAAGAGCACTTTTTCTGTACATTGAATATTTTTACGGATACTATACTATCGACATATAGGTCAAAACAATTTTTTTTGGAATTATTGTCTGTCTGTCTGTCGTTCTGTTCGTCCAGGTACCATTTGAAAACCCGTGGATGGATTTTGATAGGACTTTCACTGATGTGTTGTGTACAAGTCAGGGTATAAATTGGTATATAAAACATCACGCTATGTATCATAAGCAGTGAAACATTACTTGCACATATTACCACGTAATTTTCTTTGTATGTGAATAGGGTAATTATAGACTGATCAGTTAATCATTACGATATGTATTATTACGCTATATACAATAGGGACTGAGCAGACATTTAGTTTGCATAAGATATGGCAGTGCCAAAGGGTCAATTTTTGTAAGGGGTAAGCCGGTCCGGTACACCCAGACATTTTCATTAGATTTCTGTATTGTTCTAAGTACTTTGCTGTTAGCAATATGACATTATATCTTTGAAAAGTTAAAATCTGTAAATCCCGAGCGAGTCCAAACTAGATTAGGAAAGAAATAGGCAAGGGAAAAATACTATTTCATTTCATTTAAAAGCCAGCGGTTAGGTCCGCTGCACCACCAAGGCTATATTTGTATAGGTAGAAATTGAGAATACGAAATTGCTAAATTTTTACTTAGGTAGAACACCTAAAATAACTCGAAATGATCTAACGCAATAAAATGTACAACTACAATTCACACTACACACAATGAACAGCGCTCCTAAAAACGCTTCATTCAAGGTCAGGGCTCAGGTGGTGTTTCATGAAATTTTAATGAAACTCCCCGAGTCCAGGTAGTGTATAGTATAGGGATTGTGGGGATTGTATTACAGTCGCAACAATAAAAGATGCGAATAACTTAAACTTTCATTCTCGAATATCATTACACAGTAATTTACGATGTTAGCGTGATTTACATTATGAACCGCGCCGTCTATCGGTGAAATTATACATACAATCACTATAGAACTTTAATCTATATATATAAAAATCAATGCCACTTTTCGTTGTAATTTTATAACACAAGAACGGGCTCACCTATCCAAACCAAATGTTTATGATTTGTTCGGACTATTTAGTAGATGGTTTATATGAAGTTTGCACAAAATCGGTAGAGCGTTTCTTCATTTAACACATTTTTTGTAACAAATTAATTCAATAAATGGCGGATCATTTTGTAAATGGGGATTTTACTGTCAAATTGAACCTTTTTTCAGAATTAAAACTTTTTTTAGTGTTGACAGTAAAAGCATGTTGTTATGTCATTCATGCGGTCATTTTATTTTGGACGTGCTTCGAATAAAGCAAATTGTCAGTGATAATTATTGCTTTGTGTTTATATTTTTTGTTCAAATGTAATGTATATAATGTGTGTGTACTTTTCTCAGTTTTTTAGCGAGCCGTCGATGTTTCATATCGTTTACAGGCTTTATTTGAAATAAATTGTCAAAAGCATTTACACAAACGGTAAGTTTTGAACTGTTGAAGTGATTAACATGTATGCATATGTGTTTCTTCATTTGAAAAAACATATTGGGTACCACTATTAATGTAGCAATTTGATTTTAATTTGATTTATTATTTTTTAATTGAACGAAAAATGCTATTTTTTGTTTGAATAAATGAATTTGATGTTCCAATTAAATGTTTTTATTATTTCACTTTATACGTAGCGAAGCACGTACCGGGCCGCTAGTATCTATATATATAAAAGAAAGTCGTGTTAGTTACACTATTTATAACTCAAGAACGGCTGAACCGATTTGGCTGAAAATTGGTGGGGAGTTAGCTTAGAACCAGGAAACGGACATAGGATACTTTTTATCTCGGTAAGTTAAGGTTAAGCAACGTTATGTAAGGTCATTAAATTGATGGGTGAAACGATTAATATAAAATTTTGTGCACATATCGGTTAGGTCTGAGAATAAGTCATAAAGTACATATCATACCGCTAGGTTAAGGTTAAGCATCATAAGGCAAGGTCATTAAATAGATGGGTGAACCGATTTGTATGAATTTTTGTGTGCATATCGGGTAGGTCTGAGAATAGGTCGTAATGTATATTTCATGCCGCTAGGTTAAGGTTAAGCTACATAAGACAAGCTCATTAACTAGATGGGTGAACCGATCGATATGTATGAAATTTTGTGTACATATCGGGTAGGTCTGAGAATAGGTCATAAAGTATATTTTATGCCGCTGATATCATGCTTGACGAGGATATATAGAATGAGAGGAGGGTGCAAGAGAGGAGAGAGACTGAGAGGGGATTTGAGGAGGGGGTGATGGGATGAGGGATCGGGGGAGTTAGGTGGAGCAAGTTGGGAGAAGAGAGAGGGAGAGGGTTCAGAGAAGGGACAACGGGGAGAGGAAGAGGGGGAGTGTGACGAGGACCGAAGTGGGAGGGAAAGAGAGACGAGCAAAATGTAATAAAAGAGCGGGCAGAGCTGCGCGGGTCAGCTAGTTTAAGAAATAAAATAAAATTTGAATACCATACTAATATCTTTTATTTTAATTTAAGCTTAAATGCTGAATTCTGGAACTTTAAAAAAAATTTAAAAGTTATAACAAAAAATCTGGTGTGGCAAGTAATGAGTTTTATGACCTAAAGAAGTAGCCAAATACTCTTATTTTAGACAAATCAATTTAGCAAACGATGCACCAAACACCCTATATATGCAACGTTCTCGCTACTACAAGTGATGCAAGCATGAAGCTCTTTTACCATGCTTTTCTTTTACCCGACAGCTTCAAGTCATCGCGTGTCTGGAAGCGTTCAGTCATTACTTAACACGCGACGTTTACGTGACATTGACATATTAAATGTTAAATTAAAGAAAAACAATAAATACTAAGAACATCTCCACATTTAACCGATCCGATAAAAACGTAGTATTAAACTCTTTGGATCCAATATCGGTGTAATTTTTTTAATTTAGTTATTTGATTTTTGAATAAGAAGATCGTCATTGGATGAGAAAATTTTACAACTTGTTCTGTCGACTTAATCTTATCATAGGTAGTTATATATTAGTGTAAAAAAAAATATACAGGACGAATTGAGAATCTCCACCTATTTTTAAGTCGATTAAAAAGAGGTAAGTATATAGGTTATAGGCGATACGAAAATGGCGGGAAAAAGGTGAGCTAATTAACACAACTTGAATCAGTAGCACACCATCTATGACACGGATGCATTGACTGTGTCACTTGGTTTTAGGGCTCCCACACATAACTGCGATGCGATGCGATGCGGCGTGAAACATCGCATCGCAGTTATGTGTGGGAGCCCTTAATTAGAATAGATGCATTAGTGTGATGTTGTAATACCTATGTGTGAGTTCTATGCCACTTCTAATCGTCGATTGCTTAGTAGGGGGGGGGGGGGTGGGGGGTGGGTTGGTGTATGTATCTATTACTTATGTATAATATCATTGGTGTAGGTACCTACTTACTATAAAATAATAAATTTTTCACACCACCTGCTCGATAATGTTGTATTATGTGTCGTAGCTCATTATCCCTATAGTAGTAGATAATGACTATAGACTATAGAGTCTAGCCGGGTAATAATATTGTACTATGACCCAAGGGAGTTTCCGTAATGGACGGACGTATTGTAATTTGTTCTTTTTTAGTTGACCCCAAGTTGACCTTAAGACTATATATATAACCGAGATAGTACCTACTCGTACTTACATAGTTACATAGTTTAAAAATTTTAAAACTTTAAGTCAATAAAATCAAATTATAAATTTACTTGTTTATGTTATTTTAAGTAAATCTCGCAAAAAGCTTTTATATCATATAAATTGTGTAATGACGTTATAAATATATATTAAAAGTTTTAAAGGAAAAGTTTATTTTATTCTTTTTAGCGCATTTAAATAAAAGCTTGTTTTTTAAAAAGTTTTTTACTTTCAATTTATTTTTTACTTTTTAGTTTTTGCTGGATAGGTTACTCAAATCAAATCAAATAATCTTTATTTGCTGACAATAGGTATGCATGAACTAACATGGGTGTTTTATTTTTATGATAATGTCCTCTATGGTCTACCTTATTAGGTATGCAAAAATTGGTTTATATAAATCTACAATTTACCATACTAATAAATAATTAACTAAGGATTGGAAATTATTGAATAATTGACATAATAGTATTTACGATTGTTTTGATGTGAATCTAACAACGCCAAACTCGATAAGTTTACTAGTTGCTGTTCCAGGGTTCCGTCCCGTCACCCACCTACTTACCAAGTCTATTATCAATTCCGCTTATATAGGCAAAGTGAATAGAACTCCTTAAAGCAAATCAAATGAGCCCAAACTCGATGGGTTTACTAGTAGGCATTCCATGGCTCTGTTACTCTTACGAACCGTCTCGAGCGCAGGTTTGATAACTTCCAGCCTCCCGAAAAAGCCGGGTTCCGAAAAGGCTTTAGTACCGTAGACCACGTTCATACGCTCCGCTAGATTATACAGTAGACCGAGGAGTATAATCGGCCACGATTCAATCGATACCTGGACAGTATTGCAGTCCCTCCAGCGGTGCCGCATTGACTATAGGTACATCGAAGTGTTGAAGTTTGTACGTGTGTTCGCGCCACCATGTCGATCCGACTACAGGACGAGAGTACGAAACCAATCCCATTGCAGCGAGGTGTGAGACAGGGCGACGATATTTCTCCGAAACTGTTCACAAACGCATTGCAGGACCTTTTCAAGCTCTTGGATTGGTACGGATTCGGCATCAACATCAATGGCGAATACATCACTCACCTTCGTTTTGCCGATGATATAGTCATTATGACAGAGTCGCTGGAGGACCTCAATACGATGTAACCATTCCAGGGTCCATTCAAGATTCCACCCGAACAAATTACATACATACATACATTGCAAGTTAAATAAAACAATATAATAATAATAATAATTTTAAAAAATCGAACCGAGTGCGAGGAGCCGAATTGGAGCCGAACCTTGTTCTAGGTTCTAGAAAAGAGAAAAAATGTTACAAACTTTGATTAGATAGACGTATATATAATCAAAGGTTACATGGTTCCGTCACCTACCTTCCAGCTCCATCACCAGGTCCTCATTATTGGGAGATGTCGGGGTTACAAAGAAGGCGTAACGCTAAAAATCGCTGTGTTGATATTTTTTTTAATTCTAGCCGTTTTGTATCTTATTGTCTCGCTTCGCAGTAGGTGTGGGCTCGAACGCTGGAAATCGGTGTGTGGATATTATTTTATATCTAACTAATTTAATAGATAATAATAATAAATAGGTACACTTCATTGTACACCAAATTTACATGTTAATTGAACAATACGTTGATGATGTAAAAAGGTGGCCATAGCGCTAAAAAACAACCTCTTCCAGATTTAACCTAAGCAATCTCTTCCTAGTATTTATATTTCATTACCTTGTAGTAGGTGTGAAAATTAGTGTATTCACCTCGGGGATAAAGGTGTCTTTATCTTGGGCGAGCTGGAATCCCTCGCTGTACTCCAGTTATACTCTATACTCCCTCGATGCACTCGGGAGTTACTAGAATCCTTCGTTATGTTCGCGATTCAATTTCACGCCCGTGCCATAAGACACTGCTTTATCCCTTTGGTGCATAAACTACTATTAAAGCTCTATCCTTGACGACCAGTCACCCTACTGCAGTGTGCGTCTAGACGCGTTCTCGGCACCTACGAGTACTTACCCGCCTAATTTTATTGACATGTATTTTTAATGGACCCACTTCGACTTCCAAAAAAATTCGTGTACCAGCATTTGATTGAGTGATGATTGGATAAAATCAAGCAGGTATCCAGCCGCGTGAGTGGCCACTTGTGCGTTTCCTTTCATTCAGCCAGCATTCAAACAAGCTAAAATTACTGGCCGACGAACTAGCACACGATTTCACACTCTATTATTAGGTGGAAATGTTTTATAGTACTGTACCATTGGTGAGCGTGTTGATTAGAACGTGTATTCGACGATTAATATTGTAGAGTCCAAGTCACTACAAAAAATATAGAATTGACTGATTCCACGAATTAAGTGGATACAGCACCACCTACGTAGCATTTATAACACGACTAGAACTTTATGTTGCTTTACGCTATTATCGTAATTTTATATAGTAAACTATAGAAAATTACGATAATAGCGTAAAGCAACTAGGTGTTAGGACCAAAATATTTAGTTAGACTAAAGTGTAGTTTATAGTAGGTATTCATCTTTGCTTCATCCCTTCACGGATGATAATCGTGAGAAATGTATTCTCTATTCTTTAAGCTTCGTGCTGTCCTTGAGACTGAAGCACACTGAGCTCTCAGCCCTTTTGTATAGCAAAGCAGTCTTTCCAGATGGCCATCTGCGGCCAACAGTTACAATCGACCCAAAAAAAAACAACTGTGTAGTTTTATAGCATAAGAAATTATTTGTAAGTATATGTACAAACAAATACATGTATATTGAATTCGATGGGAAATGGATGGCTGTATGTATGTGTGTACATATTTAAGTTCAGGGTATTTTACATGTTGTTTTGTTTACCATATTTCGATGTGTTGTGATGTATGTGAACTGCATCTAATTTTTGTAGATCACCTACGAGAACGAGGACAACACCGATTCTCCGTAAAGCAATGGTAATCATACTCAGCGCAGAAGGTCAGCGGCACATAAATTATTATTTGGATGCGTTCTTCTGTAGGTAATATCCCTGGCTGGGGTGCTGCAATTATATATAGGCACATGCGTTCCCGCTACTTCCTTGTCTTGTCACACTCAGAGTATAGACTAATAAGTCTTTATATCATCCCAATGTATAGTAAACAGTATGTACCTATTGGATGAAAATAAAGTGATAATTAAGATAATAAATTATTAACAAACTGTGAGTGCGGCCATAAAATATATATTTATAGAAAGTGGATGCTACATGACGTTAATAAATAAAATCACGGAAACAGAGGTTACTTACAATTATATAAAACAGATGAAAAAACGAGACTGATAATCTTTTTTAATACAATAGAATAGAATTTTATTTAATCAAGTATTCATTATAATTGTGTATAAATAAAAGTGATTCATTATAAATAAATAAAAAATATAAACTTCTAAGATTAAGACTAATGTTAACAATAATAAACACACACACATTTAATTAACAGGATTTTGTAATCATTTTTAACCAACATAAAAATATAATTTAAAAAAAAAAATTAACCGACTTCAATATCACTGAAAAGTATAAAATAATTTAAATATTATTGAAGTTGGTGTTAGCTTACCGGCTGTGTATATTTGGCACCAACTTCAATAATATTTAAATTATTTTATACTTTTCAGTGATATTGAAGACAGTTCAATTTTTTTTTTTAAAGATTTTATTTTAAACTTTTTAGTGATATTTTCATATATATAGAGATTGAACCATCGAAGACCGTAAAATGATCTAGGTAGGTTATGATCACATTACCGTCTACATAGTTTTACATAATTCATGTTTCTTCAGGAACATTATAGTAGTTTACTCTCTCGAATAAAAAGAGAATATCTAATCGAAATCGGTTCATATTTGTCAGAGTAATGTAATGGAGAACATCAGTTTTATGGTTTAAACCAGATAAATTCCTCCTCATCGTTCGTGGTCCTCCAGGAAGTTTTAATCCGGTTGTGATAAATTTCATACAGATTCATACAGTGGTTTCTTCTTTCGAATAAAAAAAGAATCATTGAAATTGGTAAATATTTGCCAGAGTTATGACCATTTTAGTCCTTAAAAAGCGACATAAAGTCATCTATATAGGCTTTCCTGCAGCTTTCCTGCGCAGTCACCATTCTTGTTTTTTCAGGAACTACTTATTACTAAGCAATATTTTTTTTATGGGACCCAGTCAATGGATTGAAGAATGGATGGAAGAAAGATTTTTCAAATCGGTTCATAATTGCCAGAGTTATGCGCGAACATACATAAAGAAAAAAATATATATATAATATACAGACGAATTGAGGACCTCCTCCTTTTTTGAAGTCGGTTAAAAACGAGGAGGTTTTCAATTCGTCTGTATATAAGTACGTGGTGTAAGGGACATCGTACCGAAAACTGATACCAGAGATCCAGTAGGACATGATTCTTAACATTCTAGTGTTGAAATTTTTCAACGGCGTTTTCACAATTTTCAAAAAAAAAAATGCCGCCTTATTTAATAAAATTAGGATAACATCATTATTTGTATATAAATAATAAAGCCTTATTTCAATTTAAAAACAATAAATTACTTACTTGAGCAGAATTAGCAAACATCAGCAGCCGAAAAGTCCACTGCTGAAAAAAGGCCTCTCCCTTAGAAGGGAGTGGTTGCCATAATCTCGCCAAATCACGCTTGGCAGGTGGCTTGATTGAAATTAGCAATATAATTTGAAAAATAAATATTATTCCGCACGTATTCATTACATGCTCAAAAATTAACAAGTTAGTCATTTGTCATTTTCATTATAAATGTTTTCTGTAATGTTGTAACGGACAATATGAGAAATCTATAAGTACTTATAATAAAACTGTAACAGGTCCATTTCTGTACGTTGAAGATATTTTGAAAATTATATTTGTAGGGCATTCTTTAACTGATATTAAAGCCAACACTGTAATTTTTTTCATTTTTGTCTGTCTGTCTGTCCGTCTGTCTGTCTGTCTGTATCATGGCCGCGCATCACGCCGAAACTACTGAATGGATTTAAACGAAACTTGGCATGATTTGAGGTAATAAATACTACGAGGAAGGACATGGGATACTTTTTATCCGGTAATCCAGCACGGTTCCCTTGGGAGAAAAGTCTAAAGTCATAATGGTACTTGGTTATACGCGTGGTCCGATGTTATCCATTTTTCACTATAATTATACTAAATAATAATAAGGAGACGCTCATAGACAGTTACTGTTGTTATTGATGTTTGGCAATCGATCAGGTTAAGCAACGTTAGGTAAGGTCATTACATAGAAAGGGTGACCGTTTAATGTTATTTTTGAACTGAGGGGCTGAGAGCTTCGGAGGGCACGTAAAAAGTGACCCCAGTTTTAACGGACTTTAAAAAAAGGAGGTTATGTATTCGACGCGAATGTATCTATTACTATTAAAAAATATAGATACACTCATAGACAATTGTTATCAATATGTGGCAATCAAGTTAAGCTACGGTAGATAAGGTCAATACATAGATGGGTAACCGTTTAATGACATTTGATTTAAGTGTATCCGTGCTTCGGAGGGCAATAAAAAAGTGGGCCCCCGTTTTTAACCGACTTTAAACAAAGGTTATGTATTCAACACAAGTGGATGCTATCAAAAAATTTAGCTACCTCAAAAAGAGCGCGAGCGGAGCTGCGCGGGTCGGCTAGTCCTATATAAAAGTTTTCGGTACCTAGTCCCTTACACCCTGTATACTTATAGGTATATATATTATTTCGATGTATGTTCAAATCTCTAGCAATTAAAACCGATTTGAAAAATTATTTCTTGTGCGGGTAGGGCGATCCAGTAATTGGGTCCCAAAAAATATTGCTAACGTATAAGTAGTTCCTGAATAAAATCTTTTTAAAAAAAATTGAACCGATTTCAATATCACTGAAAAGTATAAAATAATTTAAATATCATTGAAGTTGGTGTTAAAGATAAAGATATAGATATATTTATTTGTTAAAATATAGTTCGATAAGATGACACAAAAATAAACATATAGTGCTTATATTTTACCAATTATTGGTGTACAAATATTGCTTATAATATAATTAAATTTATAAAAAATCTATATATGTATCTAAATTCTAAATATTTTTATCATTATGGAAGTCATCTGTATAATAGTAACATTTATTCAATAATAATTGAAATAATCTTTTTTTAAATAGGTTTAAACTAATATTGTTTAAATCTTTGGGTAATTTATTATAGATACGGATAGCCATGCAGTATGAGTTTCTACTAAACATAGTGGTACGCTGCTTGGGAATACAAAGATTTGCAGGAAATCTACAGCTTCTATTGGTGAAATCACTATTTTTTTTAAACAGATTTGGATGTTTGTGTACAAATAAACTTATTTCATATATATATAAACAAGGCAGAGGTAAAATACGATGTTTCTTAAATAATGGTACACAACTGTCTAAATAGTCTGCTCCGCTTATTGTTCGCACACATTTCTTCTGCGTTCTGAAAGCTCTAATTAGATCTACTGAATTATCCCATATGACTATTCCATAACGCAAAACAGAGGAGATATATCCATGATAGGCGCAAAGAGTGGCATTGGTTGTAGCTGTTTGTCGTAAGCGATTCAGAACGTACACATATCTATCCAGCTTGGAACAAATTTTATCTATGTGTTGTTTCCAGCTACAGTGTTTATCTATAACGATTCCTAGAAAAGTCGTTGAACCTACCTTATCTAATGTTTTATTCTTTTGTGATATATTTAGAGGTATAGGGTTAATGTTGTAGGTCTGATATTGTATGAGTTTAGTTTTATTAACATTTAGGTTTAAATTATTATTTTGCATCCACTTATTTACATTGTTTACTGTTTTATTAATATCATCTTCATATGTATCTTTACTATTGCGGTGTATTAGTAGTGTTGTATCATCTGCATATAGAACGCATTTGTATGGAATTGAGTCTGGCAGGTCATTTATAAAAACTAAAAACAGCAAGGGACCTAAAATGCTGCCTTGTGAAACTCCGCAGTCATTTAGTTGGTATAAAGACTGCTGGACAGTTTTACTATGTCCTGAAAAACTTGGTATTTCCACACATTGATAACGATAAGCAAGATAACTTTCGATCCAATGCAGTGCATTACCCGTATACCACATTTTTCAAGTTTTCTTAGAAGCAATTTATGTGACACAAAGTCAAAGGCTTTTGACATATCGAGAAAAATAGATACGATTGGAACTTTTTTATTTAAGTATTCTGTTATAGTTTTTACGAGAGTGAAACAAGCTAGTGTAGTTGAAAAAATTTTCCTGAATCCAAACTGGTCAGCCTTTAGAGTATAATTTTTTATTAAGAAACTGTATAATATATTGTACATTGCTTTCTCAAATATTTTGGAAATAATCGGAATCAAAGTTACAGGCTGATAACTGTTCATGTCAGTTTTGTCACCTTTTTTATAAAGAGGTTTTACTAAAGAATATTTTAAACGTGTTGGAAATTGACCCTGAGAGAACGAAATATTGATTAAGTGGCTTAACGGCTCTGATAATATATTGGCACATTGTTTAATAATTTTTGTATTGATTCCATCATAACCTGTAGCATTAGTGTTATTAAGTGACAGAATGATTTTATGTATGTCTTTACTATCAACAGGATTTAGGAAGATAGAATTAGGGCAAAACGGATATTTTTTTAAATCTTGGTCATTTAATATAAAATTGTTGGTGTTCGTTAAATTAATAAAATATTCATTAAAGCTGTTTCTTTTGCTGTACATAACTCTTTATTGTCTTTCTTTATTACTTTTAGATTACCGGCTGTGTATATTTGGCACCAACTTCAATAATATTTAAATTATTTTATACTTTTCAGTGATATTGAAGTCGGTTCAATTTTTATTAAAAAGATTTTATTTTAAACTTTTTAGTGATATTTTCATATATAAAGATTGAACCATCGAAGACCGTAAAATGATCTAGGTAGGTTATGATCACATTATCGTCTACATAGTTTTACATAATTCATGTTTCTTCAGAAAATATATCCGGTCGTAATGAAATTTGCATGGAATCATAATAGTAGTTTACTCTCTTGAATAAAAAAAGAATCATCGAAATCGGTTCATAATTATCAGATCACTGTAATGGAGAACATCAGTTTTATGGTTTTTACCCTTTTTTACCAGATAAATTCCTCCACACCGTTCATGGTCTGGTCCTCCAGGAAGTTCTTATCCGGTTGTGATAAAATTTATACAGATTCAATACAGTGGCTTCTTCTTTCGAATAAAACAAGAATCATTGAAATTGGTAAATATTTGCCAGAGTTATGACCATTTTTGTCCTTAAAAAGCGACATAAAGTCATCTATATAGGCTTTCCTGCAGCTTTCCTGCGCAGTCACCATTCTTGTTCTTTCAGGAACTACTTATTACTAAGCAATATTTTTTTTATGGGACCCAATTAATGGATTGAAGAATGGATGGAAGAAAGATTTTTTCAAATCGGTTCATAATTGCCAGAGTTATGCGCGAACATACATAAAAATATATATATATACAGACGAATTGAGAACCTCCTCCTTTTTGAAGTTGGTTAAAAAACAAGAATGTCGCCTCAGTAAAAACTGCAGGAATGCCTAAAAGATGACATTTTTGTCGTTTTTTGAGGACAAAAATGGTCATAACTCTGGTAAATATTTACTAATTTAAATGATTATTTTTTTATTCGAAAGGAGGAACCACTGTAATGAATCTGTATGAATTTTATCACAACCGGATAAGAACTTTCTGGAGGACCATGAACGATGTGGATGAATTTATCTGGTAAAAACCATAAAACTGATGTTCTCCATTACATTACTCTGACAAATATGAACCGATTTCGATTAGATATTCTCTTTTTATTCGAGAGAGTAAACTACTATAATGTTCCTGAAGAAACATGAATTATGTAAAACTATGTAGACGATAATGTGATTATAACCTACCTAGATCATTTTACCGTCTCCGATGATTCAAGCTTTATGTATGTATCACAAAAAGTATAAATTAAAATATTAAAAAAATTGATCGACTTCAATAACACTAAAAAATATAAGTAAAATAATTGTTAAAAGTTGGTGCCAAATATACACAGCAAGTAAACACCAACTTAAATAATATTTAAATTATTTTATACTTACTTTTTAGTGTTATTGAAGTCGGTTCATTTTTTTTTTAAATATTCTGTATTATTGACCTGTCGGACCGGCAATATCAACGGTTATCTCAGATGATGATACTTGAAACGTGCTAAGGTGTCAAAGTAGCAAGATCTTTACAAGGGTTCGGTGACCAAACTACTGCACTTGTAGAAATTGATATTTGTTGTTTAAGAGTAGTGGGGTACTGCACATCGAAAATAAAAACACATGAACCCTCAGTGTGCTAGATACAAATAAACATTTATTACTTAAATACATTTATGTACACACAATTACAATAATTATCACAAAGTTATAAGCTAATATGTAGGTCATCTAATTTTTCACCATGCACAATATTCTAAGTAGATACTATTTAAATATAACGACAGGCCCAAATTCTCTATGACCACATAAATTCCGCGCTTAAGTCTTGTCTTGCTAAAACAACGTATAAGTATCGCCTAACACAGTATATAATATTTGTTTTTTTTTTCTATTAGGTATAAACTAGTAATTTTCAATAAAACTATACAAGTCAATATGTTTTTTTAGACAAGATTTACGCGTGGGATCTGAAAATGACCATAGAGAATTAGGGCTCTTATTTAAGTGATTGCCAATTAATTCTTCGATTACCTACCCTATAATGTCCGTAACATTTATGGATTCAAAAGTTTGTTCAATATCAGATATGTGTTTAAGCTGGTCACAAATTAACTAATTAACATTGTTTATTGTAAAACAAATAAACAATGTTTAAAATAAGATATTTATATTTAGATTTAAAATAATTTCTATAGAGGTTTTAAATACATACATTTATGCTTCCCTCAAGAAGTGTGAAGTATGCAGACACGGCAAGTTTTATGGCACTTATTTAAGGAGATCCCTGAGAATTATATGTAGATTTTGCATGTGCCTAGTAGGTACCTACTTAAAATCTAATTAAATTAGCTTGATTGAAATTACTGAGCAGCTGATAATAGATCTGGTTGATCAATATTCTTGATAAAAGTCTGCAAAGTTCTTCAACAAAATTATCCTGCTTATTACGTAGTTAACACTTTTATTACGCTTAGGCATTATTTTAATACATACCTGCTTTCAATACTAATTAGTACTTAGTAGTTTATGAAACTGCTGCATAATGTGTGTGTTTATAAACCGAGCCGAAGGCGAGGTTGTTACGCGTACAAGTGTATTAATAATATTAATACACTACATATTATGTACTTACCTAATTACGTGCAGTTTCATAAACTACTTTATCTGAACTCATGTAATAGGTAAGAAAACAACTACAATACAAAACAGATATTATTATGGCGCTCAATTAAAGCAAATAACTCCTTCCTATGCACATGCGTACAAGACAATGTATCGCGCGTGGCCTACTAGATTAGATCGCAGCCTACTAGATCGGCTTAAAAAATCTATTTGTAATGTAATCCCTTTGGTTGGTAAAAGAATGAAAAACTAAGGTGTTTTAATAGAAAAAAAGGTTATTTTATAGCATTGTTTTGTTCAGGAGTTTACTTTAAAAATAATTTATATTTTTTTAAAGAGGTACTTAGGCATGTGAATAAAGTTTGACATTATTTTATTTAGGTTTTGAGTTCATAATATGAGGTTACTAAAATAAAATACTTTGAATAATGCCCATATGTTATTTAAAATAAGTCTACATTAAAGTTAAATTTTTAATCTTTTTAAAAATTCTTGTCACATAGGCCAACGATTATTGCAGCTTGTCCGGTGAAGCTGTAATGGCCATCTGCGGCCAACAGTACTACTCCTACACAAAAAAAAGTGGATTGCAGTTTAATACTTTTATGTTATGTACAAATTGGCAATAAAGATACGAGTATCACGACTTAGCTGTTCGATATCTAGTCGAACAAGAATTTCATAGAAGTCCAGGTGATTTCCTCTCCATCCAAAGCCTGCGAGATCGCTTTTAGCGAGGCCGCCCATTGTTGCATGTCTTATTAATTTGTATATTTTTCTTTCAGTATCTGTTTTTTTTTGTGTGCGCAATAAATAATTGTACTTATATCTATCTGCTTATCTATAGAAGTCACTTAAATCTCATGTTCGAAAATACACACATCAAAAGTGTCTAGGGATCAACATATATTTTTGCAATAACTTTTCTCCTGATTGATATTAATTAAAATTTTCTTTAAGGATTCATCAAATAAAGTGTTTTCGTTTGTCACAGTAACGATAAACCAAGTCACCTTTGCATTAATAAAGAAATTTGCCATTTTCCTAATAAAGGGATTTTTGACATTTGAACCACTAACACAAAAGTTCGAAAAAAAGACTGAAATAACAGTTTTCTTTAAAATTTTATTGGGTAACTTAAACAATTAATAATCCGTGTTTCTACCGCGAACACTAACAACACAAGAACATCGGTTTGGTGTTAGTTTTGATGTTTTGATAGCTTTTGTGTATAGCTCGAGAAAATAGCTCGTATCAATTTTTGTCTTACTGCGTATAAAGAAAAATCCGACTGTGTACATTAATCAGCTAAATAGGTAGATCTACGTTTGTCTGTTCGTTTGCTTAAATAACTTGTTCTAAATAAAAAAAGATTATGTAAGTTTGGTTTTCATCATCATTTAGAGAATGTTTTATAGAAAGTGATTAATGCATAGGTATATATTATATATGACTATTATTAATTGTGAATATGATATTTTACTTTTAGATAGACGTGTTAAGCGGTGGTGGGTCACTAGTATTATATTAACTGACACGAGGAATCGTTGCTAACATAGTACCTATATTCATTTTGAATGCTTAATCAATATCGTTAACATATGTAGGTACCTACTTACTCATAATTTAGTTACTAACTATTACATAGGTATTGTGCCACTTATGTTACAATTAAGTACATTTCAGTAAGTAATATCTAATGATGTAGGTATAAAATAGTGCAGATAAATAAATTTGATGTACTTACCTAATTAATGGATTTTAATATCTGCCGATTGTGTTAATGTATTTTAAACAAATTTATCGTACACCTAATGAATTTAAACATAAATAAGAATTATCTTCATGTACGCAATGTTGTTATTTTCCAATTTATTTAACCTAGTCCCATTTATTTTATTTACTGGTAGGTAGGTATTCTCAAACTATATTTTATTTAGGTAATTGGTCAACTGCGAATACTTTAGTGGGTAGGCAGAAATTGTAAATGATAGTTGGATGTATTATATTTAGCCCATGTGAGTTAACAAAATACCATAAATATCTCTACTAAACTAACTATACTCAAAACTTAGCAGACTAGAATAACGGCACATTTCCTAATACATTCTGTAAACTTTCTATTCTCACATTTGCCTACTTATTAAAAAAAAACTTAATATTTATAACTATTTACAATAATGCTGTCTTGTTTACAGATCAAACGTCAATTTCGTACACAATGTACATACTTACATAATATGTAATACTGGTTGAATGTGTAATACTGCAGATACTATAATGAGACTAAGGTAGGTACGAATAAAGGCTATGTATTTCGGAATTTTCGAGATTCGTCTTATATTAAATTCACGATGAATATACAAAGTATAGTACTAAAGTCTTATGGCACTATCAGGGGCTTATATCTCCGTTGGAGACATAACGATAGCGTATTCAGTTCGTATGTGGGTGCACCACCCGCCACTCGGCCGGCACAGTCATGTGGGCGATTAGTCGCCGATCGCCACGCGATCTCTCTCCCTGCTCTCAGCCTCCCGCTGTCTTCTGAATCCGCCATACCTACGACAATACACATAACATTATTCCTAGATCACGTAACCAATTGTTAATTCTATATTACTCCTAAACTTTATATACCCTTGGTAGACGTTTCCTTAGAAATATTTAATAGTGTCTTACAACCTGTTATGAAATAAGTAACGCAAAATCTCAAACACCCCAACTTTTTCTTTTGATGGAAAGCGGCTACGCAATCTAGGATGGTAAAGCAAACTGGTTTATTAAAAGCACATTGACTCTAGCTTTGATTTGAAGACACCCACATTATAATCAGGCGGAAAAAACTGACGCAACTTTATTTAGAAAATAATCTAGAACACTATTACTTATTTGTTTTCATAAATTATCACCAAAGTTATGAATCTTTTATATTGACGTGTCGTACGTACTATGTCCTTTACGGTGCATACTGAGTAACGTGCGAGTGCTTTTTGGCTCGTCATGATAAATTAATAGAAATATCGTAAGTGTTATCCTATAATAAAAAGTTGTGTAATCAAGTTTGCTCTCGATACTGAATAAACTAGTTTGAAATTTTGTGTTAATTCGTTAGCACGTTGTATAAGCGCTTCGATACCTATAGGTAATGTGTCTACTTTGAATCATGATTTGAATACATTTGCAACAAATAAAATAAAAGTTTCCTGTGATGGTTTTCTGCGAAACTCTACTTCGTAAAATACGACCTGAGACATATTATTTACGTTCGCCTACATGGCCTACTGCATTGATTTAGGTACATTTCTAGTGTTAAACACCCGAGTGGCTACCTAGTAGGTCGTAGGTTTGATTCCTACCACTGGTGTTAGTTATTACGGCCATTCCTAATTTGAATTATTCTACTTTTTAAGAGCAAATTTAAAATAATTTTAATTGAGGACATTTTCGGGCGATGATTGTGTACGATTTCACATGTCGACTTGAACCAAAGAATAGACTTCGAATGACCGCTTTTGAAGTGACTCTTCACCACTGGCTTAGCAAATGTACGCGGACCAAAGTTACTTGCACTTTGACAAAAAAAAAGAAGTGGCTGCCTTTTATTGTCTAAGAGATAGTTTAGCGTGCGGTATATAGTTTAGCGCTAGTGTCAAGCGTCGAGGATCAAGGATATGGTGTTAATAATTTACAATATATTTGTATCGCCTATCTACACAATTTGGTACGTTTTTTGCGTTTACTTATTTTTTCTTTGCAATGAGACCGAAATGGGAAGCAGAATAGGCATATGAATGGGATCATTTGCACATTTCAAAGCAGATTTTATTTTATGTTCGTAGTTTTTGACTAATAATGAAAAAAAATATCGTTCCCGTCATAATGTCTCTGAAATTGGAGAAAGGAGAAATAAACAAATGTTATTAACCAACAAAAACTTGGTTATACGATTTGGTCTTATTTTGGTTTTAGATGAGTACTTAGTTACGTCTAATTTATACGTCCAGAGAAGCTACGGAGCCAACCACAGTCGGCAAGGTAACTAACTATGTAATTTAATTAGCCTATCGACAAAAAATCTTAACTCAGACTCAAGGTAATTGCTACCTTTTATATAATGATTTCTGATATTTACGCGAATACTACACATTGAAATGAAACTAATTTTACGGATTATATCGCGGTTTATTTATGATTTTAATTACCCGACGTTTCGAATACTTCACAGCATTCATGCCGTGACCATGACTGCTGTAAAGTATTCGAAAGCGGACTGAGGTGGTAACTGTCCATACGTCATAGTTGTCTTCGGGTACCCTCAGGTCTTCTAATTATTATTGTTAGTCCGATCTACGCAAAAAGAGCTTACAGTATCTTGAGGTCTTGCAGTGGAATGCTTGTCTTTGGATTTGATTATATTTATGACGGGATCCCAAGCTGGTAAAGTATTCGAAACGTCGGGTAATTAAAATCTATACTTATAATAAAACTGTAACAGGTCCAATTCTGTACATTGAAGATATTTTGAAAATTATGTTTGGAGGGTATTCTATAACCGATACTAAAGCCAAAAAAGTATTTTTTTTTATTTTTGTCTGAGCTGAGCATCATGCCGAAACTACTGGATGAATTGAAACGAAACTTGGCATGATTTGAGTTAATACTCCGAGGTAGGACATAGGATACTTTTTATCCCGACATTCGGCATGGTTCCCTTGAGAGAGTGGACTAAAGTCAAAATGTGTACTTGGTTATACGCTTGCTCCGATTTTAAGAATTTTTCATTATAATTATAATAAATATTTGGAAGGGAACACTCATAGACAGTTGTTAACAATGTTTGGAAATCTATCAGGTTAAGCAATGTTAGGTAAGGTCATTAAATAGATTGCTGACCGTTTAACGCCATTTGAACTAAACGTCTCCGTGCTTCGGAGGGCAAGTACAAAATGGGTCCAAGTTTTAACCGACTTTAAAAAAGGAGGTTTTGTATTCTATGCGAATGTATATTATTGAAAGTTTAGTTAACGTAAACATAGCGCGGCCGGAGCTGCGTGGGTCAGCTAGTCATAAATAAACCGCGATGTAATCCGTAAACTTAGTTTCATTTCAATGCTACCATTTATGTTTTGGTCAACTACCTGCCTATTACATACATCCCTACCTACTACATAAACATCAGAATTTATTAGGTAGGTAGTACCTACCTAACTTCATTGTTAAGATACCGAGTTTCATTTGATGCGTTGAACTAAGACGAATATCTTTATATTCGTTTGTTTTTTAAGTAGGTAATTATGTATCTTCTATGTAAAGACTTAGAAGATACATAATTACCTACTTAAAAAACAACCGGTCAAGTGCGAGTCGGACTCGCCACCATGGGTTCCATATCATTTTGGGGACGTATTCAAGTTATTTTACTATTCGTCTAATACCTCAGATACATAAATAAAACAAACCGCAAAACTAAGATTGTTAGTCGAGTTTTTTTTTAAGATTAAGTACTAAAAAACTGTAGTATTTAGAAAGATCATTTTATTTTACCTGTAAAATATAGATAGACATGCATATTACCCAAAATTATTTCAGAATTTTCCCTCCACTGGCACGAGGCAGGTGCCAGGCACGGTATTTTTTTACATTTTTGGTTATCAGCCAAAATCTACGTAATTTAAACCAAAATAAATAACAGTTTTGAAATGTGTAAACGAAGCCCTTTCTTATCCCACTCGATATAGTAGTCTCACTTTGAAATCAGACCATTAAAAAATGAAAGATTTTTTTTCTTTTTTCATTTGAGATGAAGTTGGGTAAGTAAGATGTATAATTCCAAGTATCAAATCGATAGCATCAGTGGTTCCTTAAATATATAGGTGTGACAGACTGACAGACGAAGTCAGACCATAAGGGTTCCTTTTTTACCTTTTAATATGGTATGGAACCCTAAAAAACCTAGCCATTCGAGACTTTCCGAGGCAGTCAAATTTATTAACTATCTATCTAATTATAAGCAGGGAAATATTCATAACATGCTTAGTTTATTGTTTATTTGTATTAAATTGTTTAAAATGTCTTTATTATATTGGCTAAGTATATTTACCTGGATTATTTGTGTTTTTTTAAATATTTCGGCGCTGTTACAAGCGCCATGATCACGGTCATTCACGGTATAACTAAAGACACTGTTTAAATGTCGATTTTTGAAGTAAGCAACTAATTTGTACTAACTGTCCTTTTGACGAGAATCAATCAGGCTATTTTACCTACTTCTTTTGCGCAAAATGACCTATCACTCCCGGCATTTTTGTTATCGGTATTAAGTACGATACTAAGTCTTAGTAGGTCTATTACTGCCTCTGCTTTAGGATCTGTTGAGGTATCGTGGGTCTGGCCAATCATAGCTCATACTTTAATGCAGCTGGACACATTAATGCACCTAATTCTATTTGGCACTTGTATCATCCAGCACTAAAGATTAAATATTGGGATCAAGCGCGAGCGTTTGCTAGCTGCCTCTGCGAAGGAATGCTGGTGGTACAAAGCGGCGCAAGTATGCAGCCCTAAGTTCCGATTATATAATGGTGAACTTTGCGGTGGAGAGAGACCCCATGGTGGCTTTTCATGAGACGCTCGAGAAGTCTCAGGAGACCGTGTACCCTTCCCTCCCTAGTCTAAGTCCCTCCCAAGGGTAAGTTTCTTAGTTAGTAGGTATAACTATAAATTTGTTAATAAACTGTAAAATATTTTGATACCTTTACTGATTTTTATAAGTATTTATTAGTTATTTGCTCTTATACAGAGTATTAAAATACAAGATCGGATTCGTATTTCTGGCACAATTTAGGAAAAAAGATGAGTTATATAGGTTATGTAATTATATTGTTGCATCGAATAATACGGATCGGAGACGTGTTTTTAAACACTCTGTATAACAAAGGGCGCGTTATATTGAGAGCTATTAACAAGAATAGCCAGAAATGACAATATCATAGTTAACTACTTTGCAATTTACGTTGTTAACAAATAAAATTCTAGTTCGTTGACAAAATTAATATATAGGCATTTCCTTTAGCTTTATTTGCTAGATTCATCTAAGGTTTCAATCGACAACAGCTTAACGGTACTTAATAGTTTTAGGTGTGTCAATCAATCGCTAGATAATAGTTGTTTAGCTCACTCACTTAGTTGCTTATGAATTCCGATTCCCATTTGCGAATAGTTTACTATAATCAATTAATAACTTGCCAATGTCACCGCACCCGTAAAGTTTTGGTTTGTTTTAGAGTTATTCATACCTATTCGATTTTCCAATTCATGACCGACTGACATTCAACCGACCGACTGAAATATTGAAAGATTAAATTTTAAAGTTAGCATATCGACCCGTTTTGTAAATCTCGTATAAGGTATTGCACATCGACTATTGTTTATTTATATTATAATACCTACATATACCTACATACACCGTCAATATACACTGAACAGCGATTTTTCACTGATTCCCGCATCAACAATAATAAAACACGAAATGCTTACAAAATAAACATGCATTCGTTCAATAAGTTTGACCGACACCTAATAAATAATAGGTACTTTACCCACTAATCTATGTTCTATGGAATTCAGTGGGGTGTTAAAATATTTATAGGTTTCAGTAGTGTTTTACGATTACTTTGTTTTATAGTTTACTCAGTGTCTTCCTCTAGAGTAGAGCTGAGCACGCTCCGCCCCAAGATTTCTGTGTCAGTAATGCAATGGTACTGTGGTGCGATATGCTAATATAAAAATAATATGGAGACATAATGCCGAGAGGTGCAGAAGGTTTTGCCATGGTTTGCTTCCCAAATACATAGTTAATACCAAAACCTAAGTCAATGGGTACGCTTTAATATTTTATATTAAAAAGTGGACAGGTAGGTAGGTACTTCTTTATAAAATCGTAAACTATGCATTTGATCATGTCATGATCTTCAGCAAAGTGAACCGCGAGCGGAGCTGCGCGGGCAGCTAGTACTAAATAAAATTTCTGTTGTGATGTGAGTTGTTAAAATAGTTATGAAGTACGTACCTACTTAAAGAAGGAATTTTTATACATTCTATTATTTCATTTGGCTCTACGTTCTATTTTGTTGGTTATTTTTATATTGTTGCTGTGTTTAATGAGTTCTAACATCGATTTCACACCCTCGGTGGTGAGATTACCCAAGCAGACTTTTTTTTATGTGGGCACTACACTTGGTCACCAGATGGTCAGTTGTTTGTAAGCTATTAGAACCGGCAAACAACGGGTACCGACGACCGTTGTCTTTTTGTTTCTGAGATTTCACATGAATGTCTGTTGGATGTGTTCGCAATTCGCATGGAGTTTACATACATGTAAGGTTTTTTCCTCATTTTACCTAAATGAAATAAAAGAAGATTTAGGTACATTATTTAAAAGCGGTTTAACTGTCTGGCGTTCGCAGATCCTATAAGTAGGTATTCTGCCCAGGTCGACCGCAAATTACTTGGATAATGCACCTATGGGTATGACATACGAGTATGTCTGATCTAAACAACACGGCCCCGTAAAGATGGCGCGGCGGCAAGTCGCGGCGCGCGGGCATTGCGTTCAGTGGTTCAAGCACACCCTGCCGCCGTCACCACTAATTGTTACAACTAATAACTTATGCGGTGATTCGACATACCTATAGGTGTTAGACGGAGCGGGAGGCGGCAGGGTCGGCCGCCGATCTGTAAACAGTGGTTATCGACGCGCCGCCACTTGCCTCCGCGGCATCTCGCGCTATATTTATCCGCAGTGGAACTGACGCGCGCGGCTAAATCCGTTCGGCGCCGAGCGACGCCGGCCTCCTGCAACCACAACCACGTCACGAAGTGTCTCGGTGCACGCTGCCGCTCCTCCGGTGACCACGGCACACCATACGTACGTAGGTGTACACCATATTCGCACAGCAGAATTCGCACGGCGGACGCTATACAAAGGATTGGCACATCGCGGAGCGCTAGGCATAGCTAATAACGGAAACCTCACCTGAGGGCGTTGTCTCAGTAGGATTTGTGCGCTGGCGCAGGAGCGGCTGCCACACATGCCTGATGGTGGTAGTAGGAGGGCGCCGGCGTGCGGTAGTGGTGGTGAGGCGGTGGTGAAGCACGGTACGCGTCAGGCGTCGGTGACCCGCCGCGAAAGCCCGCTAACTGACAGCTTGGTGGCTCGAATAAATCACGGAAGGCAGGGGGCAGCTGCTCAGCTGGCGGCTCAGGTGCAGCATACCAGCCGGACGTAGCCGCGCGAAACTCTTCAGCCGCCAGCGAGTAAGGCTGCGGCGAACAGTACACAGCGGATGGTGGAAGTCTGGGCTCACTGAACTCGTCGAGCGCGTCTACTGGTTTGTCGTATCTCGCGCATTCGGCTCCCGGTTCTCGTTTAGGTCGACACTCGAAGATTCGTGGTTTGACATCAGGTTTGACGTCACGCTGTTGGGCTAGCGCGTCGGCGGCACTAAGTGCCTCCTGCGCCGCTAGCGCTTCCTGAGCTTGATGCAGCTGCTGTTGTCTCTTAAGAGCCTCCTCTTTTTCCCGTAGCGCATCTTTCTTTTTAAAGCGTCGTCGCCGTCGCAGGTATGAACCGTTGTCAAACATATTATACGAGTCCGGGTCGAGAGTCCAGTAACTTCCTTTGCCAGGTTTTTTATCGTCCCTTGCCACTTTTACGAAGCACTCGTTGAGACTTAAATTATGTCTGATAGAGTTTTGCCAGCCCTGCTTGTTCTCCCTGTAGTATGGAAATCGTTCCATTATGAATTGATATATGCCGTTGAGGGTAATACGGCGCTCGGGGGCGTTCTGAATGGCCATCGCGATAAGCGCTATGTAGGAGTAAGGCGGCTTGACCATGTCTTTGGGAGCACCGACGTGCTGCTGGTGCGGGTGTAGATACGGTGCCCCGTAGCCATAGCGATATTGTTCATAAGCGTAGGGAGTGACACCTGCGGAGTAGCCACCGGCGGCACCTCCGCGGTAAGCGTATGGGCTCTGTTCACCGAACAACGCGTGCATCGTGGTGAGAAACGTTCACTGTCGCAACATGCTCAATCGCGGAGAGCGGAACCCCGACACGTTGCTCATTCGGCAACAAAACGACGACTGACCGATTTTGTTTAGATTCACAACAAGGCCCGTTTACATAGCGGAGGCTAAACGAGACACGAATGAGCGGGACCGTGGGCGCCGCCGCCCGCCGCGTTAAGGCGCAGCCCCTCTCCGCCTATTCGCGGCCCGTCCTGCTCGCACTGAGGGGCGCCGCCCGTGGCTTCTCGCTCGGGTTGTTCGTCGGCGCAGCCAGGTGGGGCGGTGGACGCCCAGGACGCGATCTTGGGCGGCGTCGGTGTTGTTATTACATTGCTGCCCTTATGAAGACACTCCTCGCCCTAACACTATGTTCTGCACTATTGTTCACACATCTGTCGCCCTTTTTGACATGTTACCTCGCGTCATCGAACTGTTTAACTGTTTACGTGCCGGCCACGATAGACTCGTATTAATATATTTTTCGATCCCTCTGCACTTGCAGGAAGGTTGGGCCAGCATTCTACTAAACTTGAAGGAATTGTCTGCCTACATAAGTGCTACTTAATTACAAATGTTTCCTTAGTATGTAGGTATAGTCATTCATTTGCCTATCTATAATAATAGTAGGTACCTACCTACGCCCAAATATGAGAAAATTTCCAGTAACCACATTGGTAACTACGTAATGAAAAATGCTTATCTACCTGCCAATGGATTGTAATGGAGTAGATAAGTTTGTAAGATAACGGAGTATTTAGTCATTGTTGGAAAAAAAAACGATTTTTTTTGCTGTTCTAATAGTACCTACCTAACTGGTTTTATACTTTTGGAGATGTACTACCATTCCCAGCGGAATAACACGTGCTTATACTTAACCTACCTATTACTTATAATACATATTTCCGCGGATAAATATACCTACTAAATGATGGGGACAACGGGAGAACCTAGTAAATAGGTAAGTATGTTCTACTCCGATTTCGATTTTCTCTAGAGACGATGTTTTCAATTTGTTTATGGGCAACATGTGTGGGCAACTATTTGCAGGAGGAAAATGTCTTATTCCTGTGGTTTTTTTATAGGTATGGTGATATCTCAGAAACTTAATCAGATACCTAAATAATCCGTTTTTATAACACATACCTACTTTCATTTTGAAACTACTTACAAGGTAAATATACTTTAATTTTGGAGTGTGCGCAGGAATTAAGTACATGACTTGATTCCACTATCATAAGACGACGAGACGATCAGCGCGAACACACCTTATATTATGTTGTTGTGAGCGTGCCTTCAGTCCGGACGAAGCGATTTCCTTCTTTGGTTTTAATAACGCCAGCTAAGGACTGGAACTTGCCTCGCCTGCGTCGGTTTTCCGATTATAATGTGCGTGTCTTCAAGGCTAGAATAAACTATACTATCAATAAACTATCATTGGTTTTAATCTAAAGCAAATGTGTCTGAGTCAACCCACTTCTCTGAGCACAGTCAGTCGCTGATCGATACTATTTGCTCAGATCGTAAAAGCTCGTAAAGTTGTTGTTATCCATTCACCCGATTAGTCATGCTATGGTTCTTGTTGAATAAAATATTTTCAGCAAAAATACAAATCGAATTCAAAGATTATTATCTAAAAAGCATTAATCAACGAAAATATTATTATCTAAAAAGCATTAATCAACGAAAATAAGTATAGGTACTTATTTGATTTTCATCATTATAACTTGCGTTCACGTGATCACGAAACCTGAACGGCTATGCTAGAGTAACTAACTGGAAACACTAACACCCATATCTTTAAAACTACTAAACTGATTTTGATGAAACTAGTACTCTTCCCTAAGTTGAAAGTACTCTTCCCTACTAAAACTATTGCAAAAAGAATTACCACAATCAGATTTATAGTTTCTGAGAAATCGGACGACAAACCTACATAGATACATACACTCATACTCAAAAGATTTGGTAAGTACATTTGTTCAGACGCCCACATAGACTAATCTAACGTATGTGTATATTACGCATCTTTATTAACCGACATCAAAAAAGGAGGAGGTTCTTAATTCGTCTGTATATATTTTTTTTCCTATGTTCGCGCATAACTCTGGCAATTATGAACCGATTTGAAAAAAATATTTCTTCTATCCATTCTTTAATACATTGATAGGGTCGCATAAAAAAAATAATGCTTACAAATAAGTCGTTCCTGAAAAAAACAAGAATGAAGACCGCGCAGGAAACCTGCAGGAATGCCTAAAAGATGACGTTTTCGTCGCTTTTTAAGGACAAAAATGGTCATAACTTTTTTATTCAAAAGAAAGAACCACTGTAATGATGAATTTTATCACAGCCGGATAAGAACTTCATGGGAGACCATAAACGATGTGGACGAATTTATCTGGTAAAAGGTATATCGATGGGTAAAAGGTAAAAACCATAAAACTGATGTTCTCCATTACATTACTTTGACAAATATGAACCGATATCGATGATTCTTTTTTTATTCGGGATAATAAACTACTGTGATGATTCCATGCAAATTTCATAGGTAGCAGTACGTAGCGAACTGCTCACAGCAGCAGCAGACGAAGTGAAACTGCGACGCGTCACAGCGACATGATGCTGCGGTCATGAACGACCGTAGACGGTTGCAGCAAACGGCAGACAACCAATAAACGCAGTATTTTGTTGTGTTGTTGTTATTTGAAGTGTGGGGGTCCCGTTTGGTTGACACTACTGATCTGCAGTCGGACGACACGTCGCGGCGTCGTCTGTTATGGTGCGACGTGTAATCGGGCGACGTGTCGAACGCTGCGTCGAAATACATAGAAACCAGTAGTGTCCCAGCGACACGTCATTTGCTGCTGCTGTGTGCAGTCCGCTACGAACCGGCACCGTTATGCTCCGTGTTCCTTCGCTAATAGTGTAGCACTATGTGGTTTTAGTGCAATCTGGCACGATTCTCGGTTACAATTATTATTTATTTGCGTGTAAATGAGTGCTCAAGCAATATTTCTCAGTAAAAATAATTAATCTTTATCTATATTAATAAAAGAGCAGGGTGTTTTCTAGGAATCACGATACAGCAAAAACCATATAACGTACAATCTTGAAATTTGGAACCAACATTATTCAAATAGTCTAGGTGAACAATAAGAACGGATTTTTCGAAATTCCATACCTAAGTGGGTCAAATGGGCCCCCAAAGTTTGTATGGAAAAAAATTTTTTTTTCGTCACACGGACATGAAACTTTGTCAGTGTACTAAACAAAAGAAATAAATCGGTGAACAAGCAAGCGGTCGACGCGGGAACTAAAAGCAAGTTATAAATAGAAGAAAAGAATATTCAGTACGAAGAGCGCCACCGTCGGAGCCACTATCAAGTTTGCTATCGAATTGGGAGTTCTTATTTCACGGACACCTTGTAACCAACCTACATTGTAACCAACAGCGTCAACACTCTTCGGCGGGTTCATACCGTACCAGCGATAGCTACAGACACACAGGACGTCAGTGGCTCGTGCATTCGGGTCCGCCCGTCCTGCACATTGTCAGTGTAATGTAATGGAGAACATCAGTTTTATGGTTTTTACCAGATAAATTCCTCCACATCAAATGGTCCTCCAGGAAGTTCTTATCCGGTTGTGATAAAATTCATACAGATTCAGGACAGTAGTTCCTTCTTTCGAATAAAAAAAGAATCATTGAAATTGATATATATTTGCCAGAGTTATGACCATTTTTGTCCTCGCGAAGCGACATAAAGTCATCTTTTAGGCATTCCTGCAGGTTTCCTGCGCCGCCGTCATTCTTGTTTTTTCAGGAAGTTCGTAAGCAATATTGTTTTTATAGGACCCAATCAACGGATTAAACAATGGATAGAAGAAAGATTTTTTCAAGTCGGTTCATAATTTCACAGTTATCCGCGAACATACATAAAAAAATACCGGTCAAGTGCGAGTCAGACTCGCGCACCGAGGGTTCCATACCATCTTTGGACGTATTAAAGTAATTTTACTATTCGTGTACCGGTACTTTTAGTCCTCCAGAAGTTATTTAATTCCGTCTTACTCGAGGGTACTACGCCATCAGCATGGCATAGGAGTGTGGTGGTTCTTTTCTTCAAAAAAGGTGATAACACTTTATTGAAGAATTATAGACCTATCTCACTCCTGAGCCATGTACACAAGCTGTTTTCGAGAGTACGAACCGTCTCGAACGCAGGTTTGATGACTTCCAGCCTCCCGAACAAGCCGGGTTCCGAAAAGGCTTTAGCACCGTAGACCACATACATACGCTCCGCCAGATTATACAGAAGACCGAGGAGTATAATCGGCCATTATGTCTAGCGTTTGTGGACTACAAAAAAGCCTTTGATTCAATCGAGACCAGTGGGCAGTATTGCAGTCTCTCCAGCGGTGCCACATTGACTATAGGTACATCGAAGTGTTGAAGTGTTTGTACAGCAACGCCACCATGTCGATCCGACTACAGGACGAGAGCACGAAACCAATCCCATTGCAGCGTGGTGTGAGACAGGGAGACGTTATTTCTCCGAAACTGTTCACAAACGCATTGGAGGACGTTTTCAAGCTCTTGGACTGGAACGGATTCGGCATCAATATCAATGGCGAATACATCACTCACCTTCGTTTTGCCGATGATATAGTCATTATGGCAGAGTCGCTGGAGGACCTCAATACGATGCTCAGCGACCTCAGTAGCGTTTCCCAACAGGTGGGTCTTAAAATGAACATGGACAAGACATCGAAGATCATGTCTAATGTCCATGTTGCACCCGTACCGGTAATTGTTGGGAACGATACACTCGAAGTTGTTGACCACTATGTATACCTAGGACAAACTATCCACGTAGGTCGGTCCAACTTCGACAAAGAGGTCGCCCGAAGAATCCAACTCGGATGGGCAGCGTTCGGGAAACTACGCGAAATCTTCTCGTCCAAAATACCGCAGTGCCTAAAGACGAAGGTTTTTAACCAGTGTGTATTGCCAGTGATGACATATGGTACTGAGACGTGGTCCTTAACTGTTGGCCTTTTGGATAAGCTCACAGTCACACAACGAGCTATGGAGAGAGCTATGCTCGGAGTTTCTTTGCGCGACAGAATCCGAAATGAGGAGAACCAAGGTCACCGACATAGCTCTTAAAATCTGCAAGTTGAAGTGGCAATGGGCAGGCCACATCGCTCGGCGAACCGATAACCGCTGGGGAAGAAAGGTTCTCGAGTGGCGACCACGAACCGGAAGACGCAGCGTAGGTAGGCCTCCCACTAGGTGGACAGACGACATTGTGCGCTTCGCAGGTAACCGGTGGAAGCAAATAGCCAATTGTCGGTCATTGTGGCGTTCGAAGGGAGAGGCCTATGTTCAGCAGTGGACGTCTTCCGGCTGGTGATGATGATGATGACTATTCATGTAACACCTCAGGTAGCAAAAAATATTAAAAAAAAAAATTAAACCGACTTCAATAACACTAAAAAGTATAAAATAATTTAAATATTATTGAAGTTGGTGCCAAATAAACACAGCACGCTAACACCAACTTCTTTAATATTTAAATTATTTTATACTTTTTAGTGTTATTGAAGGCGGTTCGATTTTGTTTAAAAATATTTTATTTTATACTTTTTAGTGATATTTTCATACTTAAAGATTGAACCATCGACTACGGTAAAATGATCTAGGTAGGTTATGACATCATTATGATTTCACATTATCGTCTACATACTTTTACATAATTCATGTTTCTTCAGAAACTCAGAAACAATTTATTCGATCGTAATGAAATTTGCATGGAATCATCATAGTAGTTTACTGTCTCGAATAAAAAAAAGAATCATCGAAATCGGTTCATATTTGTCAGAGAAATGTAAAGGAGAACATCAGTTTTATGGTTTTTACCAGATAAATTCCTCCATATCATTCATGGTCCACCAGGAAGTTCTTATCCGGTTGTGATAAAATTCATACAGGTTCATTGCAGTGGTTTCTTCTTTCGTATAAAAAAAGAATCATTGAAATTGGTAAATATTTGCCAGAGTTCTGACCATTTTTGTCCTTAAAAAGCGACATAAAGTCATCTATATAGGCTTTCCTGCAGCTTTCCTGCGCAGTCAACATTCTTGTTTTTTCAGGAACTACTTATTACTAAGCAATAATTTTTTTATGGGATCCAATTAACGGTTTAAAGAATGGATGGAAGAAAGATTTTTTGAAATCGGTTCGTAATTGTCAGTTATGCGCGAACATACATAGAAAAAAAAAATATATATACAGACGAATTGAGAACCTCCTCCTTTTTTGAAGTCGGTTAAAAAACAAACAAACCGCAAAACTAAGTTCGTTTGTCGTGGTTTTTTAGGATTACTAAAAAACTGTACAATTTAGAAAGATCATTTTATTTTTCCCGTAAAATATAGATAAACATGTATTATTCATAATTATTTCAGATTTTTCCCTCCACAAACTTTGGAGATAAGGGGGAACGGTATTTTTTTTGTAATTTTTTATTATCAGCCAAAAACTAAGTAACTAAAACCAAAATAAAAATCAGTTTTGCGATGTGCAAATGAAGCCCTTTCATATGATACCCCACTCGATATAGTAGTCTCACTTTGAAATTTTGATGACCCATTTCGACCCCCATTATAAAAAAAGTAAAAGAAAAATAATTTTAATTAATTTTACTAAGTTTCAAATCGATTGCATCAGTGGTTCCTGAAATATATACAGTGCTCGAGTCTCCGACGTCCAAAACGGATACGGAGAGGGTCGGTCGGACATATCGGTGCAATCCAGGCCCTCTTGGAAGAGGCAGTATCTCAGGGCGATGTGATGTTGGCGGTGGCTCTTGACATCGCCATGCTTTCAACACAATTCGATTCAGATGCGTGACGGAGGCCTTAGGTTACCATTAGGTCTTAGTCTATTTAAGGCGAGTACTTATGGTCCTATTTCAAGGATCGAAGTGTCCTCCGCGTTTGAAATAACGGTCTATTGCACTGCACACGGCGTGTGGTGTTACGCAGGGTTCGGCATTCGGCCCACTCCTGTGGAACATCGCATACGACTGGGTGCTCCATGGCCATTTAAACCGCAGGCTCCAACTCGTTTGTTACGCGGAAGACACTCCGTCTGTGCGCAGGGAATCAGCTTTGGAGAAGCAGCTTCTCTGGTGAGACCGGTGTCCAAGAAGTGGTCTACAGGATCCGACGACTGGGCTTGATTGTGGCCCTGGATAAAACCGAGGTCCTGTGTTTTCATGGACCTAGGAAGTGACCTCAGAGGCCGGAATAGTCGCCGAAGTCGGGAACCAAATGTAATATTTGGGTCTTGCCCTCCACCCAAAACGGCAAAATGACCCGAAGCTGATTTGGACTGCAGGTGCTTTGTCGCGGCTCCTGCTAAATTCGGGTGGCGCATGTGTTAGTTGCTGTCACCTATATACCGGGGTAATATCATCGATGTCCCTCTAGGGCGCGCCAGTGTGGGAGGACCGGAGGAAATCCTGACTGTCCAAACCAAGACCCCGCTGTAACGACCAGAGAGGGACATGGTGGTCCGGGTGATACGCGGATATCACAAAATTTCGTGCATGGCCGCAAGCACGCTGGCGGTGGCTCTACCCTGGGAATTGGAAGCGCTGTTGTTGACCGCAGTTTACAGGCAGAACACAGGAGCGCCGAGACGGGGCGGAGCACCTCCTGGTGAAGTTCAGTGGTGGTGAAGGAATGCACAAGTGACGCCTTTGAGTGGTCGCAGGAGCGAGTGGCGGAGCCAACCACTGGCTAATTGATATCAGTGCATGTTTTTTCACAAAACAGCCGGAACGGAGGAGAACCCAACCTGAACTGAAGATCATAACGCAGCACACACGTGAGGTTTGCACGGCGTGGATGGCGAAGCGTGATCAGCTGTGTACCTACCTACCGCAATTGAGGCTGACCTGTCGCTGTCCACAGTGATCCAAACCATGGCTCTCTTTCACTCACTGCTACAACGATATGGGTATTCGTGAAGATTTGCACAAGTAAAAAAAAGAAAAGAAAACTCTTAGTATTCTACAGGATACATGTCAGAGTGTGCGCAGGATTTTAACATAATTTGATTCCACCTTGTCCTTTCTATCATCAAACGATGAGATGAAATCCACGCTGTAGCTATGCACTCTTACGTTGTGAACGTCTCATCTGAACGGACAGAGCATTTGCAATATGTACCACATATTGTAAATGGTGAAAGAATAAAATCTTTTTAAAAAAAATCGAACCGAAAAGTATAAAATAATTTAAATATTATAGAAGTTGGTTTTAGCGTACCTGCTGTGTATAAATTGGCACCAACTTCAATAATATTTAAATTATTTTATACTTCTCAGTGATCTTGAAGTCGGTTCAATTTTTTTTTAAAAGATTTTATTTTATACTTTTTAGTGATATTTTCATAAATAATGATTGAACCATCGAAAACGGTAAAATGATCTAGGTAGGTTATGATCACATTATCGTCTACATAGTTTTACATAATACATGTTTCTTCAGAAAAAAATATCCGGTCGTAATGAAATTTGCATGGAATCATCATAGTAGTTTACTCTCTCGAATAAAAAAAGAATCATCGAAATCGGTTTATATTTGTCAGAGTAATGTAATGGAGAACATCAGTTTTATGGTTTTTTAACCGACTTCAAAAAAGGAGGAAGTTCTCAATTCGTCTGTATATATATATTTTTTCTTTTTCTATGTATGTTCGCGCATAACTCAGGCAATTATGAACCGATTTGAAAAATTCTTCCATCCATTCTTTAATCCGTTAATTGGGTCCCATAAAAAAATTATTGCTTAGTAATAAGTAGTTCCTGAAAAAACAAGAATGTTGACTGCGCAGGAAAGTTGCAAGAAAGCCTATATAGATGACTTTATGGTGCTTTTTAAGGACAAAAATGGTCATAACTCTGGCCAATATTTACCAATTTCAATGATTATTTTTTTATTCTAAAGAAGAAACCACTGTAATGATCCTGTACGATGTTTATCACAACCGGATAAGAACTTCCTGGAGGACCATGAATGATATGGAGGAATTTATCTGGTAAAAACCATAAAACTGATTTTCTCCTTTACATTTCTCTGACAAATATGAACCGATTTCGATGATTCTTTTTTTATTCGAGAGAGTAAACTACTATGATGAGTCCATGCAAATTTCATTACGATCGGATAAAATGTTTCTGAGTTTCTGAAGAAACATGAATTATGTAAAAGTATGTAGACGGTAATGTGAAATTATAATGATGTCATAACCTACCTAGATAATTTTACCGTCTTTGATGGTTCAATCTTTATGTATGAAAATATCACTAAAAAGTATAAAATAAAATATTTTTAAAAAAATTGAACCGACTTCAATAACACTAAAAAGTATAAAATAATTTAAATATTATTGAAGTTGGTGCCAAATATATACAGCAGATACGCTAACACCAACTTCTTTAATATTTAAATAATTTTATACTTTTTAGTGTTATTGAAGTCGGTTCATTTTTTTTTTAATATTTTATTCCAGATAAATTCCCCCACATCGTTCATGGTCCTCCAGTAAGTTCTTCGCCGGTTGTGATAAAATTCATACAGATTTATTACAGTGGTTCAATCTTTCAAATAAAAAAAAGAATCATTGAAATTGGTAAATATATGGCAGAGTTATGACCATTTTTGTCCGTAAAAAGCGACATAAAGTCATCTATATAGGCAGTCCTGCAGTTCTCCTGCGCAGTCACCATTCTTGTTTTTTCAGGAACTACTTATTCGTAAGCAATTTTTTTTTTATGGGACTCAATTAACGGATTAAAGAATGGACGGAAGAATGATTTTTTCAAATCTGTTCATAATTGCCAGAGTTATGCGCGAACATACATAGAAAAAAAAATATATACAGACGAATTGAGAAACTTCTCCTTGGTTTGGTTTGGTTGGTTAAAAAGGAACTGGAATAGCGTGTTTTTCCTGTCAGTTTCCCGCATCTTGTTTCCCGGTTAATTATAATTATGTGTGTGTTTTCAAGACTAAATGTAATGGGGTTTTTATGAGCTCCTAGATAGCATCACCGCTTGCCAATAAGTGAGATTGCGGTTAAACAAGCACTAGCTCATAAATCAAGTAAAAAAGATAGTGAAGTGTAGTATAGTATATCGATGAGTGTAGCATATAAATACCAAAGTTTTGTGTTCTGTATAAATAACCTGACTAATAACAAAAACTATGCAAGTCAAGGGCCCCGCATTCATATTTGCTACGGGTCCCGCGCTGACATAATCTGGCACTGCATTTGACCCCCCAAGGTAGCATAAATGGCGATAAATCGCCTAATCTGACAGCCCTGCCACTAACGCCAGTCACAGCTTACGCACAAATCTGCTTCCTGTGTTCCTGTAAGGTTCCTCGGGTTCCTCTTCCTGTCCCTCTATCAGCTATAGGTACTATGGGTACTATACTGCTGGCACGGATTTATATTTACTTCGTAAAAACTGGATAGATCACTTAAATATATTAATATCACAAATTTAAACTTTATTTTACATTTTTAAGGTTTGTTTTTCGTTGACACAAGTCGAAGTAGAAAAACGAGCCGAGTGAGATAGATCAAAAGTAGATGTGTGTCCTTGTCTGCCCCTTGTCAAGTAAGTTGCCAACGCCAAATATGATTCTTTTTAGTAGTGTTCGGTAGATTTCTTAAAAGTTGATTACATTTGCTTATAAGTTTTTCGTGTAATAAAACATCGAAATATAATAAATCTAGGACGATGAAATGTAATATCATAAATTAGCACACGAACAACATGCAATACTTTTATTAACAATAATATTAGTAACAATTTAACATTATGAAGCTAGCAGCACTAAGCTGTTGAGTGATTGTCGACATTGTCGTAGTAAGTAACCGGTGTCGCGGTGTACTGTTAGACCGTAGTTGTAGGGTGACCATTAATGGCGTCGCGTCAGTCGTCTCGGATGATGGTTTCCATCATAGATTTAAAATGTTTCACTTTGGTTTCCATACAAACGTTGGTTAACTCAACCTGAATTTGGGAATGAAATACAGATATCCGGAAGAAAACGGTACCTAGGTATTACCACAAATTCAAGTAATTTATTGTCTTATTTATGGTAAGTACAGCAGATGTACTATTAAAATAAGTAAAATAAGACTTTAAATTTATTGATTGCAACAAATTTTCAGAATTAATTATTGCTTTAATACATAGTAATTTCATGACGCCATTAATTTCCATCCAATTATACAATACAAATAATAATTATGATTAGTATTATGTCACCAAAATTACGATCTGAACGCAAAAATTGACAGATTGACGGGTCACGCAGGAGCACCGATGTGGCACCATCCGTTGTGACCCGATCCGCCGCCAAAAGACCTTAGAAGTGAGAAAAAGAATCCTTCTACATAGTAATGCGTGGACACCCTATTAGACAGAGATAAACTACTACTTTCAGACCTCTCATTCGGCTCGTGATCTTTAGTAGACTGCGCTGTCCAGTTATACTGCTGGTGGTGATTTTGACATCAATAGTGAAGTGAAGTAGAGATTTAAAATCGATGTACAAAATGTTGATTAGCGATTTTCAGTAACATATTGTTTATAAACGATTAGGTATAAACTAGAAAAACCCAAGGCCGATACTTTATAAACGCGTAGCTACTATTTTAAATATTATCTGACTAATAGTGATATCCTTGCATCGATAAACTTGTAGCAACCTACTACTACATATGAGAGTACAGAATAAAGATGTTCCTGAATCGCGCAAGCGAAGTTTCAAAGTACATTGAGTATATATACAACATCCCAACAACAACCGTTGGGGTCTTCGGCCCTGGCCGAGCATCACACCTCGCTCGGTCGGAGGATCCTCCCTTTAGCATCGCTCCGCGATATTGGTGACCCCGACGTGATCAACGCAGCCTTCGCATCGAACATCAACGCAGCCGTCGAAGCTTCGCCATCACTCTCTCCCCATAGCAAGTCTCCAGCAAACAACAACCAGCGAGTTACAAGCCAGCCAGTATGCCTCATCGGACGACCACCGCCTTGTAGCAGATGCACCTCAAAACCGGTTCGTCAAGCAGCAGCCAGCCATACGCACTGCACACCTCGACTCACTGAGGACTACGCAGCATCAGCCCGTCGCACTGGGACTATGCACACTGGACTTGTACAAGTGGCATTGGCATAGCGACTGGAACGCAAGGACGAGGACTTCCAGTCTTCGGGGGGAGTGATGTAGCAACTTGAAACCTTGCGTGCATTTAGTAGCCACACTCGAGCTAACGCAGCAGTTAGCAAAATAGTTAAAATAAACAATATAATCTTTTCCCATCACTTTTAAAATCATTATCAAATTCAAATTTTAAACATCGATGTCGTATTTTAGTTTTAATTAAAACCCATGATATAACTCATACCTACCGCTTATATCATAAAAAAACGGTTTTCAATTACCCTTTTAAAGATACCACACGCGAGATTTTTAACTTAGGGGTCCTATTTTGACCTTAAAACCCTCATCATTTCTTAAACCTGACTTCGTCCTAATCCTATCTATCATATTGTATCGGAAAACAGTGGAATGTGTTATGAAATGGTAAAATATTTATTTTTTACAAAATTGAGGTCTTGTAACTTCTACTTAGAAAATTTCGAGAAATGCAAAAACACGTAATTGTTTATTATCTCTGAGGCGCCTGCGTGTGAAAATTCAAGGCTCTAGTACCAACCGTTCATGAATTATAACGCTTTTTTATAAAACATAAACCCCCCTATTTTGACCCCTTAGGATGCGAATTTTGAAAATTCCGTTCTTAGTACGCGTCTACGTATTGTGAAGAATACACCTGCCAAATTTCAAGTCTCCAGAACCAGCGGTTTAGGCTGTGCGTTGTCTGTCAGTCAGTCAATCAGTCAGTCAGGACATCTCCTTTTATATAATTGATGATTAAAATAACTTTAATACGTGCAAAGAAGGTATGGAACCCTCGATGCGCGAGTCAGACTCGCACTCGACCGGTTTTTTTTTGGTTTGATTCGGTACCTAGCTCCGAACCGGAGTATCTAACCTACTAAAACGCCCCGTACTCAATGGACATCTAGGGCCCACAACCCAAACGTCCAACCGACAACTCCGAACTTTGCCCGTTATTTGTCCGGGCTTATGGCTGAGGAGCGAGGCGGCAGCTTATTTTTTAGGCGGCATCTTGACGCGGGTGCGCGCGTCGATCGCGATCTTGCTCGCGTAGCGCTGGCCGTATGACACGCCATGCCGCCCTTAATGATATTATTCGCAGGGGGCTTGTAACTGCCGGTGTCCCTGCCGTACTGGAATCAGTCGGCATTACACGAGATTACGGCAAGAGGCCTGATGGTGTCACTTTAATACCATGGCAACATGGAAAGCCGCTAGTGTGGGATGCGACATGTGTCGACACACTTACTGCGTCCCACACCCCGGCAACTTACAGGGCGGCTGAAGGGGCTGCGGCGACCTCTAGTGATGCAAAGCGACGCAAGTATGCAGCTCTAGGTTCGAGCTATATATTTGTGCCCTTTGCGGTGGAGACCATGGGGCCTTGGTCTCATGTGACGCACGCTTTGGTGAAAGAAATTTCATCCAAACTTATCGAAGTCTCAGGAGACCGCCGGGCTGGTAGCTTTTTCTGCCAACGTATAAGCTTGGCCATACAAAGGGGTAATGCCGCCAGTCTTTTAGGACCCTTCCCTCCCAGTGCGGCGACAACTTCGAGGAAGTTTTTTACCTAGTTTAAGTGTACATGTTGTAAATAAACTGTAAATATTTTGTTTCAATAAATGTACTTATTTATAAATAAAACTGATACTTACATACTAATATTTAAAACTGTTTTCGTGCAATCGAACTGACAAGCACAACCTAGTTTAGCGGCTAGGATGTCTAATCACTCATAGCCACGCGTGCTCATAGCAAGATTTAATTTTAGTCTATTAGTTAAGAATCTGACGTATAAATAATTGACTCCGAATAAGGAGGCTTTTTAGTTTAGGCATGTTCTCTTAGATTCAGGAGGAAGCTTTGTTTCTACCCCTGTGAATACGGAAAGGTTATGGGAATTTATTGCAAAAATTACTAAAGCAGATGAACGATAAAATCTTTAAAAAAAAAGAATCATCGAAATCGGTTTATATTTGTCAGAGTAATGTAATGGAGAACATCAGTTTTATGGTTTTTACCAGATAAATCCACATCGTTCATGGTCGTCCAGTAAGTTCTTAGCCGGTTGTGATACAATTCATACAGATTCATTACAGTGGTTCAATCTTTCGAATGAAAAAAGAATCATTGAAATTGGTACATATTTGCCAGAGTTATGACCATTTTTGTCCGTAAATAGCGACATAAAGTCATCTATATAGGCATTCCTGCAGTTCTCCTGCGCAGTCACCATTCTTGTTTTTTCAGGAACTACTTGTTCGTAAGCAATATTTTTTTTTATGGGACCCAATTAACGGATTAAAGAATAGATGGAAGAAAGACTTTTTCAAATCGGTTCATAATTGCCAGAGTTATGCGCGAACATACATAGAAAATAAAAATATACAGACGAATTGAGAACCTCCTCCTTTTTTGAAGTCGGTTAAAAAAGGAGCCTCGTAGTTGGTTAGTTTTGCAACCAATTCTAAAAAAGGACTTAAGGAACAGATTTAAAAAATTACATTTATGTCTGTATAGATACGTGTAAAACAAGCGGTAAAATATCAAGATGTTAACCATAGATTTAAGATTTTTTTCACTACGTATATTTTCAAAAAGGTTAGCAGAATTTAGCAGATTTTTAGTATGGTGGCTAGCAATCTTGCATAATAATGAGTAATTTTAATCTGGTCACACTGACTACTAGTTTGTTTACATTTTTTGAATGCGCCGTTGTCTTGTCAACCAAATTTTAATAGCTTTCGTCGAACTACAATACAATAAAATTGGATAAAATGTTGTAATAAGAATATTACGTGTATAACGGTGTATAGAATTATACAATAAGTGTTCCATTTAATTTGTAATAGATATCATAATCGCTAGTAAGTTAAATATTTTAGCAGTGTTTTAGAGTCATCGAGATGAGAACGGTTCCAAAGTGGGTGAATAAAATTCATGAGGCAGACAAAGTAGAATTCTCAAGGTAAAAGCGTCTAGAAATCTATAGTACTTAAGTAGTGGTAACAATATGCCGTTTTTCACAGTACATCGAAACCCGGCTTCGTACATATACTAACACTCATATCATCTAAATTATAATAATGCAAAATAGACTAAAATACATTACAGTTTACCCAATTACCTAACTTTATTTTATTTTAATTTCATATGACATAATTCTTAAACACATTATGCTGTATTTGATAATCTTATCCTGGGCTGCCACTTAAGGAGTGAGCAGCGCACTTAAAATAAGATCAGCTCTGAGACACCCTAGATCAATATAGGCATGTCAGTTTAGCTTGCTAACCTCACAGAATACATGGTGTAATCTTATTAGAAGTTGTACCTAATAGAAATGCAGTAGGTGTATTTTAATTCATAATTTATGTAATATTGTTGCATAGAACTTAATGTAATAATTCTAATAATATGTTCATCATCAATACAATTAGCTAAAAATCCTAAAATGTAAAGTAATTTATTTAAAGCAATTAAAAGTTTTCCTTAAGGGGTGTCCGGGTAAGAATAGCATCTTTCCATCCCTTCCCATTGGGTGTACGTAAGAGGTGACTAACCGATAACCGTTGGGGAAGAAAGGTTCTTAGTGGCAACCATGAACCGGAAGGCGCAGCATAGACAGGCTTCCCATTAGATGGACAGACGACATTGTGCATGTTGCAGGTAACCAGTGGATGCAAATAGCCAATTATCAATCATTGTGGCATTCTAATGGAGAGGCATATGTTCAGCAGTGGACGTCTTCTGACTGATGATGATGATGAACAGGCGACTAAGGGAAAACAAGAAGATAGGCAGCAGCATCTTCCTATTTATTACCTACTACCTACACTGCGATCCCCAAGACGCCTGCCAAGCGATATGATATTTACCTAAATGTTACACATTAAAATAAAATCATATCAATGATCCTCTAGTGAAAAGACCATGCCCTTATTAGTATGGAGCTGAAAGTCAGAAATGCCATGCAATGCCCAAATTGCAGCTCTATGTCATATGATAACAATTTAACAGTATTTATATGATAACTAGATTTAATGTCATTTATAGCACCGGTACAAAAGATATTAGACATTAAACATGATAACTTCCTACTGGTTTATTGTACATTTTATCACTTACAGACGGCATTGCTATTAGTTTTTCACTAGGAACTTCATGAGCATCACATAAGCTAAGTCAGATCAGTGTTCTTTTATATACTTATCTGTTTGTTATCAGATAATATGTAAAGCAGTATATTATAATGTCATATAAAGCTCCGGTTCAAAAGATATTGGACATTAAACATGATAACCTCCTACTGGTTTTTTTATACATTTTATCGATTACAGACAGCATTGCTATTAGTTTTTCACTAGGAACTTCATGATCATCATGACATAAGCTAAGCCAGATCAGTGTTCTTGTATATACTTATCTGTATGTTATCAGATAAACATGTCAGTTATTTGGAATTATCTAGTATGTCTCCATTGTATAGTGTCAATATGTATGTGAAAACAATTTGGTTATATACACTGGTACTGCAATGTCAACAGAACGTATTATTTTTATTTATTTTTTATCCAGTGTTTCATATGATTTAAAATTAACAACATAATTCTAGTTTTTATTTATTAGAGCAATCTTGTAATATACTTTTCTGGGCATTTCTGGGGCACAAATGGGCATGGTCCTTTGGTGCTGTAATGTATTCAACAAACACATCAGGAAAGTAAACATAATAAGTTAATATAAACTATTTTTGAAAATAAAAAACCGACTTCAAAGTAAATTACTTATCTAAAAAGCATAAAATATATTGAAGTTGGTGCTAGCACATCATGTTAGCTAACACTAGCACGAGCTGACACCGACTTCAATGTATTTTCGCTATTTTAGGCTTTTTAGATTAGTAATTTACTTTGAAGTCGGTTTTTATTATTTCAAAAATAGGTTATTTCACACTTTTATTTTAGCAAAAAATAGGTATCAGCACTATCACGCAACTTAAACGTCTATGTTACAGTAACTTACTGAAAACATAAAAGGTTTATATCTCTTAAACTACTGGACCGATTTTGATGAAACTTGTACTCTACCGGGTAGAATTTTTAGAGTAGGTAGAGTATTTTTCAACTTAGGATAGAGTCTACCCTAAGGTGAAAAATACTCTATTGCAAAAAGAATTTTCGAAATCGGACCTGTAGTTTCTGAGAAATCCGTGGACAAACCTACATACATACACGCATAAAATTTGGTAAATTTGTTTAAAAGCCCACATAGACTAACATATATTAATATTACGCATTTTTATTAATATTACATACATACGCGTCGAATAGAGAACCTTATTTTTGAAGCCGGTTAAAAATATTATGGAATCAGTCACACTCACAAATGCTGATGTATTTTTGAAATTACTCACATAAGCAAATATGTACCTAATGCCAAATACTACCTATGTTTCAGTGTTCATACCATATGCTTCAGCCCTGATGGTACACAACTGGTTATTGGTGCAGGAGAGAAGGTGATGGTGTATGACCCCCGAGATGGGGCGTTAGTTCAGTTGCTCCAGGCCCACAAAGGAGCAGTACATGCAGTGGCCTATTGCTCAGATGGTAAAAAGTTTGCCAGTGGTAGCGCTGACAAGAATGTTATTATCTGGACATCCAAAATGGAAGGAATATTGAAATACTCGTAAGTCATACTAATGATATTAGCACAACAATTATTAATTTATTTGTGTAATTGTATGGGTATTTTATAGTAGTCTAATAACATGTTTGATGTAGAAGCTACATTCTGTAATCTCCTCTATTTATTAAATATGTAATGATTAAAAATATGCTCTGCAAGTGGTTTTCCATATTCATAAGTTGTATTTTATGCAATGCGAATGATATTTTTCACTAATTTACCCAGTTAAGCCATTTTTGACTAATTTACCCAGTTAAGCCACACCACCACATACACACATCAAAAGTGTCTAGGGATCAAGCATTTTTGGGCAAAAAAATGGGCAGAAGAACAATGGCGTTTCGTGTGCTTTTCTGATGAGTCTCGTTTTGGTATGAGACCGGATACAAGACGTATACGACACTGGAGAACCCCTGGACGCCAACAGCGATTAAAATCCTGCCAGGAAGTCCATCCTTATAGTGGTGGAACCATCATGGTATGGGCGGGTATTTGGATCGGCGGAAGAACTGAGTTGATTTGGATCAGAGGCAACCTCAACGCTCAAATTTATGCTGAGACGATTGTATCAGACGTCATCGTTCCTCTACAAGTGCAAATCGGTCCCTTATTTCAGTTAATGCATGATAATGCACGACCGCACACCGCAAGAGTTGTAAGACAGACTCTCGCCGCAGCTAACATCAATGTCCTGCCCTGGCCTGCTCAGTCGCCAGACTTGAACCCGATTGAGCATGCATGGGATATGCTACAGAGAAGAGCTCTGCCGAATATGGAGGGTATCCAGTCGCAAGAAGACCTTTTTTTGTTGTTGCAACGAACATGGGCGGCCATTCCACAGCGTGATTTGGATGAACTCATTTTGAGTATGCCAAACCGATGTTCTTGTGTTGTTAGTGTTCGCGGTAGAAACACGGATTATTAATTGTTTAAGTTACCCAATAAAATTTTAAAGAAAACTGTTATTTCAGTATTTTTTTCGAACTTTTGTGTTAGTGGTTCAAATGTCAAAAATCCCTTTATTAGGAAAATGGCAAATTTCTTTATTAAAGCAAAGGTGACTTGGTTTATCGTTACTGTGACAAACGAAAACACTTTATTTGATGAATCCTTAAAGAAAATTTTAATTAATATCAATCAGGAGAAAAGTTATTGCAAAAATATATGTTGATCCCTAGACACTTTTGATGTGTGTAGTTATGCATGGCATTGCTGCTCATCCCTTACATATAAAATAAAAAAATGCTTTTATTTTTCCTCCTCTTAGCCATAGTGAGCCAATCCAGTGCCTTGCGTACAACCCTGTGACCTTACATTTGGCTTCGTGCGCTCTCTCTGACTTCGCCTTCTGGTCAGTTGATGTAAAGGCAGTGCAAAAATACCGAGTGTCCGGTAGAATAACCAGTTGCGCTTGGTCACCTAATGGTCTGCATTTGGCTATAGGATTGGCAAGTGGAGCTGTCTCTATCAGGGACAAGGTGAGTTTAGTTTATTATTATATTTCAGTACTCTACAGTCTCTTACTTACCACTTCAATGAGTGGGTAATAAGAGTTTTGATAGGTGTCACTTCAAACCGCATCACTGTATTATGATTATTTATTATACATTCTATTACGACCCCATAGTAAAATGTTTACTAAGTTTGTGGCCATTTCATCACATCAAGAAATGTGACTGGTTCACCACCTGTCTTTGACATTGTTTAAATCATTATTAAAGATTTTTTTTTGCCAATTAATTGTACTTTGTAAATAATGCTAATCACCCTACCACCAGCTCTTAAATCAGTGTTAAAGAAATCTTACTTTTATTTATATTATTTACGTAGAAAAGAGACAGATCCTTTCTCTAAGGAAGATAAGATTACAGTAATACTGCTTGAACAGATGGTAGTAGAAGCTAGGATGGAAGCTCTTTTATGCGCCAAGCCCTGCTATAGCACAGATACACCTTAAAGGGCACTAGAAAGAAGGACATCAATAAATTACGTATCACGTTAAAGTGTGACATTGTGTGACAAAGGGGGAGGAGGGGTCAACAGATTTGTGACGACATGTATAATTCACTATATTCAAAGTATTAAAACTCACTTATTTGTCTATTGGTATAGCAACCATGCTAAACCAAGCAACCAATTTACTTAACTTATAATTTAAAGAACTAACTGAGATTGTACATAGTTTTAAATTACAAAATATGTGACGTCACACCATGGTGACCATGGTCAAATGTGACTAACTGTGACAAGGACAGGGGGAGGAGTCTAAAAATCAGGAAATTGGTGTGATGTAATTTATGGATGACAAGCATCGATATACTATAGACTTGAACTAGTATAACGATGATGACAAGTGACAACCTTACTGAATTCAAGAACATGGCTGAGCACAAAGGTGGCATTATTTGGCTGCGACATAAATGAATCGGTGCTTCCGTAGTTCTCTGCAGTAATTAGGGTATCTAGAAGGTAAAAAAGTCAATAAAATAACGCCGATCTCTCATGTTTGTAGAGAACAAATTAGTTACCGATGATAAACGTCTTCGACAAACAAATTTATGCGTTACGAGCTTTTTGCTACCTGATGTGCTAGTAGATGAATAGTAGATGAAGAAAACTAACTTTTACATGTCCAATGAAAGTACAGACCCATTGGTGCACGAGTTCGAAATCTCCTCTCATATTTATCTCAGTGATTGGGTCAGATGGACACGAGTGAATTGTTTATCGAATGCTTACTAATTAAAATAATTAATGAAATCTCTTTAGTCAGGTGACGAGATACAGAGGGTAGTTCGAGATGCTGCAGTATGGGCCGTTACCTTTTCCAAAACCACCTTGATAGTCACGGATTGGAATGATACACTTTCTTTCTATAATATGCAAGGTCAACAGATTTTGAAGGAAAGAAATATAGGTTGGTGTTTTATATTCGTAAGTAATGATAAGATTTAACGAATATTAGTAGGTATACATATCAATGTTTTTGAAAATAATAATGGAACCATCTATACTAATATTATAAAGAGGTAAAGTTTGTATGTTTGTAAATTTGTTAATATAGGGTAATCTTCGGAACTACTGATCTGATTTAGAAAATTCTTTTACTAAATATTTAATAATTGGTATATCCTATGTGACTCCCGCAACTAAGACGAATCTAGCGACAACTCACCTCATATTATGTTAAATCTATCAAGCACGTAATACACCTAACACACACACACACACTAAGTACACCCGAAAATCGTAACCCTCCTACTCATGGTGTTGGTTTCAAATTATTAAGATGACAAAAATTATGAGTCCATGTTTGAGGAGATTTATAGGGGTAAGTTACTTATAAAAAGTGTTTATGTAGGTATATCTGCATTATCGGTGTCGCTTCTCGGTGCGCTGGTGCTAGTGGGTGGCGTTGGAGGGTGGGCGGTATTGACGTCTGAAGGCGTCTCCGTGTTCACCACACCTCAAGAATGGGTGTGGGCTATTGCGCCTTCACCATCCTTGAATACTATAGTAAGTTAACAAACAACATTCTTCCACTGTGGTCTGCCTGCTGGTGGAACTATATTTAAAAGACAGCCTAAGCCAATTTTGTTTGGCATGTTGGAGTTATGAACAGTTTTTGACAGTACCCCGACCAGGTGTACAAGAAGACTGGTAGCAGCGTCTTACTATTGTATTACCTACCACCTATACTGCGATCCCCAAGACGTGTGCCAAGCGTGGGGATTATGACAACCCCTCCCTTCTAAGGGGAAGGCCTTTGTACAGCAGTGGACATTCTTCAGCTGCTGCTGATGATAATTATTACCAGGTAGGTAGGATCTTCTCAGCGGGAGAAGCTTAGGTTTTCCTAGATTCAGGGGATACAGAGTGTGGAATGCGCGCAATGGCGACTTGGAACAAAATAGGCTTCAATTTCAATATGCGTTTCAACTAAGAATGTGGCCGCCATGATGATCGCGACTGCGGAACTTCACTCGTTTTTTACGATTTTTGTACCGGCAGCAGTGTAAACACAAAATGAAAAATTCGCACCGGTTTTGATTATTTATTGTAATGTCTTATTTTGCTATCTATTTGTGTTAAAACATCACGTTTAGTAAATATAATTACTTTTTTGAAATGGCAAGATGGCGGCCGCCTTCTTAGTTGAAACGCATAGTATGTGTATGTCCATGTATCTAACTAACACTCTACCCTTAAATACATACCTACATAAATCGGACGGAAAATTCAACGCAGGCAAACTAATTCAGACCTTAGCTGTACGTACATATGTAATATTGTTGGATTATGTTTGTAGGCAGTAGCGTGTCAAGATGGCACGCTCTGGTGTTACCAAGTGGTGTTCAGCACAGTGCACGGGCTCTACCGTGAGCGGTACGCGTACAGGGAGAACATGACTGACGTCATCATACAACACCTCACTACAGGAAACAAAGTGCGGATTAAATGTCACGACAGGGTGCAGAAGATTGCCATTTATAAACATCGTTTAGCGGTAAAGACCACAACTTTTAATCTCTGAACAGTATAAAATGAATTTGCTTTTGTTTGTTTTTTTTCTTACTTCTTCTCAATGTTTTTCAATGTCATTCATAGCAAATATAATAATAATAATATTCTGGGACAAAAAATCCGTACACGGTCATTTGATCTCAAACTAGGCAAAGCCTGTACTATGGAAACCAAACAACTGATACTTATATGTATACTTTTACTTTTTGTAAATAGGTATAGGTACTTAAATAGATAAATAACACTCAGACACTTAGTGAAAATCGAACCCACGAACTATTGGATAGCGGCCACGGTGTATAACCACTAAACCATCAGGTCCGTTAAAAATCAATGACTGATGTTTATGTTCTCATTTCTGATTAATTCACTGTCATTTTACTGTTTTGCTATTTTTCTTTCATCGTCCGTTTGTCAATATAATTAGTAAAGAGATAAGATTTTATTTTCGTCTGTTAAAAAAACTTTTCCGAAAAGGTTTCAAAGACCGGGCGAAGCCGTAGCCGGTCGCTAGTCCCTACTCAATACTCAGTTCACTCAATTTTTCATTGATGTAACCAAATAAATGTTCTTAATATTCTACAGGTACAGCTACCAGAGCGCGTGGTGGTATACGAACAGGGTGACGTAGAAGGAATGTTGTACAGAGTCAAAGAGAAACTACCTCAGAAGACCGAGTGCTCCTTACTGGTCGCCACTAGTGACGCCCTTCTATTATGTCAAGTGAGATCCTTTCATGGCCATATTTAACTGACTCCACGCGAAGTGTATTTAAAATGGACCCAAATGGTACTTCTTGCCTCAGTCTCGCGTAAGCATTAAGCAACTTATGCGATAGTCAAGAAATACCGTTGTATATAAGGAGTGCACAAATTACGATTTATAAATAAGAACTAAAAAGAGAGATTCACTTCCACAACAAATTGTCTCTTGGCAGCAGAATATCTGATACTGTGGTGGTTCCTACCTTGCACTTTTTGCCTTGCCTTTGCTTTGCCTTAATAATAAAATATAGGTAAAACAATATTATTATTTCACCCGTTTGTCTTCTGTTCCTGTCAGGACACAAAATTAGCAATCATCGGAAGACGGATACCAAAATCGTGGACAGTGCCCGCTCCAATCCGTTACGTCAAAGTTACCACACTTTACTTTGAGGAAGTTCTGTTGCTGGGTCTGTTGAATGGACAGGTAAGATATATTACATATGAATCTTGCAATCCACCTTCTTCTTTTAATTAAATGGGTTCCATCGTTCGTTAGAATGATCTAACTTGGCACGATTTGATTATGAATATGTATATGCTTGATTGCAATCGCACCTGATAATAAGAATGCAAACGTGAACACTAAGACTCAGCTTATTACTACTACAATTGCTGTATCGGAGGAAAAAGGGATGAAACTACAAGAAAAATGTAATACTTCATAATAATATAAGTTTTATCTCGTAATGTCTTACTGATGGTCAAGTGTCTCCTCTTATGTCTTTGAGAGCTTCTCTCTTCTCTACTTCTCCGCTACCATAGTTTAGGTCATAGCCCATACAACCCAATAGACTTCCATTACATTCGCGTATTGCATTTATCAGCGACATGTTGTGGCTTCGCCCAGACTTTTAAATCTTCAAAATCTATACCTACACATAAAAGCTTCCGGAATATATTATCTAAACAGTGATATCAAAATTCATTGCGTTGACTAAAAGAAGCTAAAAAATAGACTTGCATAGTGACATTGTTTTACACTATTTGCCTTAACAATGATCGACAGACAACACATAATATGTCGATCAACAGATATAAATTTGTACAGAAGTCCCTTACATAAGGTAGGCACCTAAGTAGTTTGTTTGTCGTATGGTTAACGGCCAACCCGGTGTCAGAGTTTATCAGGGGGTCGTTAGGCCCTAACTGTGTAGAAGACAACAAGACATCGACCTTTTACGCACGCAGACGATGAGTTCAAATGTCACCCATCTATGGACTGACCTTGCCCGACGTTGCTTAACCAAGTGATCGTTTAGTTATTAAAACTGGCTAGGAAGTAAATACTAGGAAAAGTTTTTCAAAGTACGACCCGGGCCACCAGCTTTGACAGATAGTTCCCATCGGTCGGACACACGGGCCTTGTGGGGCTGACAATCCACTTAATGACGTGTTTAGAGATATTTTTTTGTAGATTTGGCAAGTGGAACCAAGTAAGGGCAGCTCGAAGATGGTGTTACAAACGCCGACGAGCGTCCGTTGCCTCGACGTAAGCGCGTCGCGGGCGAGCCTCGCGGTTGTCGACGAGACATCGGTTTGCCGCGTGTACAATCTGCCCACCGGCGACTTGCTGTATACGGTATGAATTAATATTGACATATTGATATTACTACTTGTGACCTGCCCAGCAGGATTAGCACGATTTGCAAAGACTTCGTAATCTTGACAGTTCGGTGTGGATTATGACGTAGTTATCGACCTAGCTAATACCGAAAATGACGTTTCTAGGTCGATAACTACGTCATACTTCACACCGTGTAATAAGACTCGGTTGTAAGATATTGTTTTTTTTTACTTACACTACTTACATTAAAATTGAGTTCGGTTTTTTATGATATAAATCGTCAGTGAAAAATTATCCAACTGATGATGGTGAAAACCTCTTAAAAATCCAAATCGCGGTTTAGGAAGAAATAGCGGATATAAAAATAGACAGACGCGAAAAGGGACTTCGTTTTATAACATGTTGTAAAGATAAAGAAGATTACATACTTCGGCTAGTAAACGTGCACTTACCTGATATTTACCAACGAGCACCTGCCTAGAATAAGACTAAGTACCGTAGATGTGCGTTCCATTGGTTACCGGACCCAATTCATAGCCACCAACATAAGAATATCATATCTAGTACGCCTCTTGTTCAAGGACATACTAGCTAGTATACTCTAATCAGCTGGCCGAAAGCTAAAAGTACGTCCGATTATCCAAATTGCAGGTTTCTAGTGAGAAATTTACTTAATAACAAGAACTGGTGTAGAGTCATCGAATTAGATGATGAGTGATGACGTATATACGAAATTAAAGGGTTGTAGATCGGTAGGTGCCTTGGAAATGTAGTGCAAGACATAATTATTATGAAAGAGGTATTTATTGCTGCGTGAAAACAGGAGGAGAACATATCGTCCGTGTCATGGAACTCGTGGTGTGACGAGCTGCTGAGTCTGTCTGGTGGAGGCTTGCTATCTATCAAAGCAGGCCACTTCCCGCCCGCTACGCAGCCGCTGACGGGCTCTGTTGTCGGTTTTCAGGTACCCACACTTAGAAATAGTTAAGAAGTAGCAGCGAATTAACACACTAACATACTTATGCTTTTTAAGCGTTTACCAGCTTATTACATTTTTTTTGCTTGACTTTTTTCTTGTTCTTCTTTTTGGGCTCTTTCTATAAAAAACATGGCTAACAACTAGTATTATGGCCCAGTTTCACGGAGTGTATTTGTCAACTCGAATATGTGATTACCGCTAGGGTATAAAATCCCGAATCGTGTAAACTATGTATATGCCTTTAAATTTTGGATGTCTTCGATGTTTCAAAATATTGTTTACAACAATATTTTGAAAAACATAGAGGTATTTCGCGCTTTTGTGATATTTTTATTAAAGTATTGGTAGGCCTCCATTCAACAAAACTCTTCGGTTTAATAGATTTGTATAAAGTATTATTGTTCTTTGTTCCCTTTTCTTTCTTCTGCAGGGCGGTCGCGTGTTCTGCTTACAAGCCAATTCGATGCAAACTATAAACGTGCCTCTGTCACATGCCGTGCACCAATATGTACAACAGAAGATGTTCAAGTATGTACCATCCCTTTAAAATTGTTTACTCATATAATTTCCCATTGGTGGGCAAAGACGGTCGTAATTCAATCAGAAGGTGTTGGCGCGGTACAAGCTCCATCACCAACCGCTAGTACAGCACACATAGTCGACATTTACTAGGAAAAGACGGTGGTAGTTATAGTGCGTTTCACGAATGTGTTCCCTTCGGGATTAAGTTGGTCATCCTGTTTCTCAGATCGATCACGATCGCGTGTGTCAAAATGTTTTTGTTCACCTAATTCAACTGTACCAACTTAATCCCGAAGGGGACACGTTCGTGAAACGCACTTCACAACCGCAGTGACATATTCTGCCGTCAAGCAAAAGTGTGTAAACATTGCTGTGTGAAGGGTACTGCACCTGGTGTAATAACCGGACACAAGAAACTTAATACGTAATGTCTCGAGTGATGTGCAGCAGTGCTAAGCAGTTGTCTGTAGGATGGCGTATTGCTAACCATCACGTGAACGTGGTGCTTGTCACCTCACAAGGTTAAATAATAAAATAAACACTGACAAATACCAGAAAACACGAAGATGGTGTTATCCGACCACGCTACGGTCTCTTACAGGAAGGAAATATTTCCTTGGTCGGGCTGCTCAATTTATTTGAGCGACGTCCCTTGTGTATCTCTACCGCAGTAGTTATTGCATTTTAAGTTGCCTACTTGAAAAATATTCCAGGTAGAACAATTTACTGGTCACAAACCAGAAGTTCGGGATATTTATGTGCAGCGTGAATTTTCTGACTGTAAAACGTAATAACACTGCCCAAACTATCTATACATATTGTGCTAAAAACAACAGTGTGTAAACATTATTGGGCTTCGGACCAGTTATACCATTGGATTGTACCATTAATGGTACAAATGGCACTAAGTTGTCCCATGATGTGAAGTTAACATTACTAATGAGAGACATAGCTAGGTACCAGTCGACGAGCAGCAGTGCTATTCGCCTTTTCATAATGCGACGCTTGCTAACACAAGGTTCTGAATTCCTGATCGCCTCGTCACTAAATCACATTAAAAAATATTTAAAACCGAGGTAGTAAGTAGTTCACCGTTCCCCAGGTCCACCAAGAAAGTAATTCTTAAAGATTTTAATTTGTTATTAGTGAGGCATATGCCGTTGCGTGTCTGGGCGTGACTGCATTAGATTGGGAGAGGCTCGGAGTGGCAGCCCTCGAGGAACTGTCCTTTGAAGTCGCGAGGAAAGCGTTCCAGCGCGGAGAGAACATCATGTTCCTCGCACTTATAGACCACTTGCAAGTAAGCACCCAGTGAGGAACACATAGTCGTTATACTAATAATGCCCTTCAGATTGACACAGCGGCCAATCTTTGACAAAAACAATCAATTCTCCCTTTCTTTACTCTATCAATACTATAGGACGGAAGAACATGACCGTGGAGATATCAGGCGCAGGACCGCGTTTTTATGTGTCAATCCAATTTTTTTCCTTTTTTTGTCATACTGTTATGTAGTAGATCCCTTGAGCAAGGGACCGTTAAGATAGGTAGCAGCAGTGTGTAAACGTTGCTGTGTTCAGTAAAGGGCACTGTAGCAAGCAAGATTACCGGGCTCCAGAGATAATTAATCACTCGGGTGACGAGCGGCAATGTAAGGTAGCTGTCTATAGACAGGCGGGTCGCGTTGCGCGTACTATCAGACGAATGAATCCTTGTCTCGTCACTACGATCAATAAAAAAAACATTCAGAGGAAAACTGCCTCTCTTGTCAAAATCTACTGGTTAAGGTTAAGGCCACTGGCCTTAGCCTGGCTATAAATTGTTTGTGTGTTTGCAGGAGCGATTTGAAGCCGGCGAAGCTCGGGCCTTGGTTCTAGGCGAGGTGTTTGCGTACCGAGGCCGATACACGGACGCGGCTCGCGCCTATCACAGTATCGGTAAAGACGAGCGAGCACTCAACCTGTACGTCGACCTCAGGATGTTCAATAAAGCTCAGGTGAGAATTAACTACACTCAATGATTTTCTAATTTACTAGATCGCACCCGCAAACGTTATTACTGTTAATTATCATTGAACTTTTTTTTTAATGATTATTTAGAGTTTTTGAGCCGTTAATGCTTATCTTTTATTGTTGAGTAAAAAATAATCTAATTTAAAATTTAGACATTTTAGAGTGCGTCATTTAATGTCTGACTATCAAATTGTCGATGTAGTACAGTCATAACAGTGTACATGAAAAGCTTGACCATCCACTTAAAATATTAAATAGGACTGGAAAACGTCTGAAAAGTTTTGAGTTCTTTAAGTTAATCTATCACAAATAAAGTGTAATTCTTGGCTTGGCATACCGACCGCAGTTGCATGCCAGTAGGACACCTTGTACCAGTGGCGTGCACAACATTTTACGACGGGGTAGATAAAAATCGCAACCGGCAAAAATGTCTAGGAGTTCTTATGCTCTATGATGAATTTATATTGCCTTCTAAAAAACCATAGAGTCATAGCGTAGGCAAAGTCTTTTGCTTATGAACTACACGGCAGTGCCTTGTTATATTGCCGGATGCCTGTAATAACTTGGCGTAGTACACGGCGGACCGGACCGTGATGAAGCATTCGATGGTTATAGGAGTACGTAGGCGAGGGTGAAGGATTGGCAGCGCTAGCGAGACGGCGAGCTGAATGGGCGCGACACGTGAACGAGCCCCGCGCCGCCGCCGAGATGTACCTCGCCGCGGGAGACGTAAAACGCGCTGCCGAACTCATGGCAGACACTGGCAGGAGGGACATGTACGTAGATACTTTAAAAAAAGAACAAGTTATTTACAGGAAGCTGATTGAAATAAGTGTATTGTTATTTTGCAAAATAAAGTCAAAGACAAAAGTCAAAGTCAAAAATAATTTATTTCAAATAGGCTTAACACGAGGACTTTTGAAAGGTCATGTTTTTTTCAAAAAAGCTACCACCGGATCACAACGCGGCCTCTCAACTGAGAAGATCCAGCAAGAAACTCAGCAGGCTTGTCATTTTTTCACTTTTTTTTAAACAGTGTGTCATGTTACAATTAGATCAGAGCGACAGTGAGTCTTGCCCTTTCTAAATATCAAATAGGTGAAAAAAAAATACGACGAAAGTACAATAAACTAAAAGGCCAAAGGGATAGTAGTCGGGCCTGTACAAGTAGCACAAGTAGTACAAGCAGCACCCGCGCACGAGTTGAATATTGCAGCCAACAAGTCCAGAACTTGGTGCGGTGGTCATAGTTATTGCATTTTTTTATTAATGTGTGTCAATGATATTTTACTAAAGATATGTTATATCCCTACTAACGCACGATAAAAGTTGTCTCACTTGGAGTTAGCTATACCTAGCTATACATTTCAATGATATTTTACTAAAGATATGTTATATCCCTACTAACGCACGATAAAAGTTGTCTCACTTGGAGTTAGCTATACCTAGCTATACATTTTCCTATCTATAGTCTGACAAGGACGAGAAAAGTAAGAGAAAACGAGATGGCTATATTTTGTGCGTTCCGTTGTCAGCGTTGGTTAAACGCTTGTCAGTGTCATCTTGTCAACTGACACATTCAATTTTACAATTATTTCTTACAATATTATTATGAAAATTGAAATACAAATTGAAAATCAAATTATTTTTTCAAAGTTACATGTGCTATATTATTCCTGACTGTTTATTTACTTTTGCCTGGTAATTTGTGCACATTATAAATACGCAGGACGGCATTTTCAATTTTTAATGATAGACGTCACGATGTCGCATTAACTACGCGGAACGGCGTGCGACTAACTGCTACAAAACCCAGTTGGGGGATACTCGCTGAACGTCTGGCGAGCGCTAATGGCATATCTATTGTTTAAAATATCATTTATGTGTGTACTTTTACAATAAATAAATAATTGTTAAAGGGGATTTGTGTTTCGATCCTGCATTTTTGATAGCGGCTATCGTTCATCCCTTTTGCTCCATCACAGTCATACTTCCAGAGGGCCCTTAGCACTATATTATTGATAAGATACTGTGTTCATTATTTATGATACCGGGATCAAGCGATTTAACGTGGTGTGGCATTGACCACATTTTCTGAAGTCGTACCAACTAAAACGTGCGCGTTAAAGGCAGCAGTGTCATCAATCAGACCATTTTAAAAATATTTCTTTTTATTCAGGTTGATAGAATTAGCGCGCAAATTGGATAAAGGATCGAGCGAATCGCTGCGCCATGTCGCGGAGGCGTTAGTGAAAGCAGGCGAGCCAGCCACTGCTGCGGACGTTTACCAACGACTTGGCGATTACATGTTTGTATCTGTTTTATCTTATCCAAACGATTTATCCATAACTAGGTAACGTTGGGTTAAGTATCCATTCGTGCTGTGTTAATTATAAAAACTTGTTTTTTTTTAAGATCGCGAAATTTATTATTTAATTTCATAATGTACTTTACTGTTTGTTGTCAGTAAAGTGGCCCAACTGGCGGTGTCGGCGGGCGAATGGTCGCGAGCATTCGCGCTCGCTCGCGAGCATGCGGAATGTAAACGTGAGGTGTACCTGCCATACGCGCACCGTATGGCTCAGGAGAACAAATTCGTAGACGCTCAAAGAGGTAGGTAATTTTTATATTTATATCAGAAGTGGGATCAATGATCACAATAATAATAATTAAAACTGATGATCGCTATGTACCCAGAACTTATATAGGTTTTTAGTGTAATAACTAAAACTAAGCATAAAAAAATAACAGGCAATCAGTCTTTTTTTTCTTTTCACAAATTAGCAAGGAATATTGGTTTTGCGAAAACGTTTTTATATGCAAGTTAATAAGCCAAGACAAGCCATATGAATGGTAGTAAGCGACTAGCCATGGATATCATTAAGAGAACAGCTACTAAATCTCTTGAGCCCGGAAGTTTCACCATTTACACTGCCCTTTACACACACCGTGGGCTAAGTTATCAATTATCGTTTGATTTTAGCGTACCATATGGCCGGGGAGACCGCGACTGCGATGCGAGTGTTCACTATACTAGTAGGCAATGCGGTCGCTGAGGAGAGGTTCAGCGACGCTAGCTACTTGCACCACCTACTTGCAATGCAATGTCTCGAGACAGCCGCGGGCTCCACCTCACACAAGTCAGTTGCAACTTTACTATTACAATAGCCTAGTTCCACAGTAGTCTACACCTTGCTGATTGACCAATGTTTTCATCTCGACATGAATAACCCCGTAGTTTTGATGGGCTTGTTGGTCGATTGGATAGACACGCTGACTACTACCCAACAGGTCGTGGATTCAATTCCCACCCTAGACAAACATTTGTCTGGGTGTTGTCTATCTACTATGTATTTACTATATACATACTACTATATATGTAAAAGCATAATAAATATATTATATTTTAGTATCAATTGTCTGTTTGCCATAATTTGTGATCAGATTTCCGTGTGTTGATTGCCCCACAAGATAATTATAATTTTCAAAGTGTTATAACGGTCACAGAGAGCGTGATACATGTCTGCGCGAGTATGCGCACAACGATCGTCTCGCTCGTGTGTACTACGCATACGACGCGGTACACCGCTGTGTGCACGAGCCGTTCTCGCTCAGTCAGCCAGAGTCGTTGCTCAACGCGGCACGGTACGTGCTCGCTCATTTGGACGACGAGCCGCCGCCTGGAGTCTCCATGTTGTATCCTTTATTTTAAACACACTACCCTAAAATGTAACGAAGACGGTATTATGTGATAAATATAAAGGGCATGTTTCGCGATATACAAACTTGACATGACTGCGAAAAAATGGTCTCTGATGTTTTGTGTAGGTAAATAAAATTAGAGTTATTCTTGTAACCTTTCACTTGATACCCCATGTACTTTTATAGATTAAAATAAAAATAACAATTACTTTTTTTAGTTTTTTTAGTCTATCCCAGAATTAAGAGAAATCTAACGACACCTGATAATTATGTTAAATCCTATCAAGTCGTTTACGCTACCGATCGTGATAAACACACATTTATGTACCTAAATATACATACACGGGAAAACCATAACGCACCTTCTGACATAATCTACTGAAAACTAGATAATTTTCTCTTTCCATTGTAACACTAACTGGCCCGCGCAGCTCCGCCCGCGTAATTTTCTAATTTCCTGCGCAACTTATAACAATCTTCTACAAAGTATGAGAAAACTAAAAAAAAGTTGAATGAAATCGGTAAAGCCGTTCTCATTTTATGACGTGATCATGGGAAATAGGAATTCATTTGTATATATAAATTTAGTTTGCTTTGAAAGTGTTCGTGATAGCTATATATGTATATGCATTAGAGTAAAACTGTGGTACCGACCCCAATAGTACACAAATTGTTTAATGATATTTCTTAATTTTCCAATTCAGCTGTTTATACCTGTGTTTAGCGAAACAAGCTAAGACGCTGAACGCACATATGTTGGCCCGGCAAATGTTGGATAAAATACTCGGCTTGCAAATACCACAAAAATTTCAGGTTAGTTTACTTTTGATTATTTCTTCTCGTTTTCGTATAAAGATTCTGCCCACATGAACCGATCATACTATGAATGTGCTATGAATGTATCAGGCACAAAAATATTACTTGTATGAAACTGTGAAATAACGCCCATTAGAGCGCGAGCGTCGCGTATCGACCGTGCCATGAACGTTACTGTCAAAGTTTAAAAGATTAATTCTGCATGGCCGGCGACGTTGCTGTTCTGTACACTACGCACACAGTGTAAATAATACTGTTTTGTCTGTCTGTGTGTAATTAGAGTTCATGGTCATCGATATACTATACCAACTAGATTAGCTGTCACCATCGATATACTATACCAACTAGATTAGCTGTCACCATCGATATACTATACCAACTAGATTAGCTGTCACGAACAAAATGACATCGAAAATGTGGTCGCGGTTACATATACTTACACAACTATACACGTAGCTAGAAATTGTAGAAAATAGTTTTAAATAATTCGGAACGTCGGACTAATAGAAGCCTTCACATGTAGTAATAAAGTCTAATTCTGTATGCAGTAATGTTGGCACATAAAACCTTTACATCGGAGACAAAGAAAAATCAATAAAATCGCCAAAGCTATACGAAAAAAAGTAGTTGTTTTGACTTAAACAAAAATGTACTCATTTAAAAGAAGATCTTAACCACTGTAAAATAAGGTTCAAAACAGGTGTGTTTCCATTGTGTGTGTACTAACTTACAAACTTATCCGTGCTGGTGGCAAAAATGAGAACTAACTTTTTTATTATGGTAATGACGTGTAGTTTGACAGTTTCGTATAGACAGTGGCGACACGCCTATCGGCAACATTAATTTTGTCAGTCTCGGCATGGCAGTTGCGAACTACTAGCGGAGAAAATATCAAATAAATAATTTTTATTTCGTATTATAATGATATCTTACTTATATTTATTATTTAAACTAGTAGTAATAAGAACACGAAACGAAAAAAAAATTCTCCATCTGCAATTTTAGTATTACGATAAGTATTTGGACAGTTTATAAACGCGCAATAAGGAATTTCGATACGTCCTTACGCTAGCTGTTGTCGGCTCGTACTAATTTGAAATAGAGCGACAGCCGTCTCCCTCCGTAGCTCTATTTTCGTGACCACTTTTCGGGTCGTGACAGCTAATCTAGTTGGTATAGTATATCGATGTTCTTGGTGTATTATTTATACTGTCGACAGTCTACGTCATTAGTTTTTGGTGCCTGGTGTCTTGGTATTTCTCTGTATACTTGGCAGACATTATTTTAAACAACGATTATGGTTATATAGATTTGAAAGATTTTGGAAGTATCAATCATTTTTAACCCGACCAAAAACTAGGGGTCAAAAACTAGTTTGACGCCTATTTATGTCTGTGGTATCTTACCGGTCCAACAAGTGGACGGATTTGAATGCCGTTTTTTTTTAATTAAAAAGCTTGGTTTAATCTTAATGGTTTACATTTATTTCGCATAAGAATTACATTCACTTAACAGAGAAATACAAAATAAACTTACAAAAAACTAAAATTAAAGCATGAATTGGTTGCGAGTGTAGAAATAATTCGATTTCAATAACTGGCATAATGATCATTAACTCTAAATGACGTTTGTAAGTGCAGCAGCGGCAGTAAGTGTGTGTGTGTTGTGTCGACGCTCAGGAGAGTGTGGAGCTGTTGGTGGTGAAGGGCCGCGCGGGCGGCGGCGAGGGTGCGGGCGCGGGCGGCGACGAGGACGTGGCGCCGCTGTGCTGGCGGTGCCGGTGCCACGCGCCACCGCTGAGCGCCGCGCGATGCCCGCGCTGCAGACACCGCGCCACACACTCGCCCGCCGCGCACGGTACATACACACACACAGATACACATACGCACGCACCCACGGACACACGCATGCCCACACACAAACTCGCGCACACGTCTACGCATGTACCCAGTGATCCAAGTTTGTTTCAAACTATTAATTTAGTTCTAATAGACTAACGGTATTTTTCTTCATAATTTTTAGTATTTTTGTCCAAAACAATTTTAAAATTTAAATGAATAAAAATACCGTGTAATATCGCAGCGGTGACTGTAATGACGTCACATGCAAGTTATATCTGTCGTCGCCCCATAACCAAACATTGTTTTATGATAATCTGTGTATTAACATGTAACGTCATTACATTACAAATTCGTCTATCATTAAAGCGCTTCCGACTGAGTGAAATCAAGAAAACGTGTACTTATATTAATTCCTGTTCTACACAAACATCTTACATTATTTACGACGTTTTTATTACAAAATACTTTTAAAATGTTTACCTTTTAGTATCACACCAGCTCGTACCATATTTTGAATAAATTCAAATACATACCGTATTGACACGCCATATTAGAATTTTTAAACCTTTTACGTATAGTGTACCAAATCCATTATTATAATCCTGCTACCTTAATATTATTTTAATTTTTCCGTTACTCACAGAAGTACTACCCTTTGCTACTTTAATGTTGTTTTGATGTTGTTACATATTAAGTGGGTACTTGTTTTCTTATTATGTCATAATAAGACTAGCAATGTAAGGTAGGTTGAAAATAACTGTCAAGTACGATTTTTCTGTGTGCTACCTAGCAATAAACATGTGAATCCGAATTGTGTTTCTTTAAACATAATAGATGTTTAACTCACAGAAGTACTACCCTTGGTTCAATTCGAACCGGCGGAAGGCGTGACCTACGATGAAGCGATCGAGTTATTAGAACGCACGTCGCTGCCCGAGACGACTAAAGAACAGACTGACGGCGCGGAAGTTCTCACCATAGACCACAACGTCAACGGCTCTGATCCATTTTTAGAAAGAGTCGATGAGGTAAGAAAATTGCAGCACTCTGCTCTAACAGACTGTCACACACAAAGCTGTCTAAACACGACACGTTCTTGCACAGTCACGAATACTTGTGATACAGAGTTTGCAGCAGAAAGAATCGCACGCACTATTATAATATATGTACCAGTGGCGTAGCTAGCCTTAGTGGGGCCCTGTATCAAAATCTGGTGGGGGGCCCATAATGAAAGGTAATTTTTTATCAAAACAAACAGAAACGCTCGCATTGAATTAAAATAATTATACTACATTTACTAGCAGTTTCCTCGTGACTTTGTTTGTGGTTAGGTAGTTAATATAGAAATTCTAACCGCATTTCAAAACATGGGACTGCCGCTGAGTATCTCCTGACAGTTATATTCGACCTCGAAAAGACTTACACCAACTTGGTAATCAAATTCAGGACCTCGTGATTAAAAGCTACGCTCGCACCTGGATCATTATTATGTAGGTGGGACCAGAAGAAATAAAAAAAAAAATTAAAAAAAATTCCCATTACCTTTCAATTGACATCAAACGAGTCTCATTTTGGTTTTGTATCAGATATTATTATACATATATTTTCCATGATATCCCATATAGTTTTTCTTTAAAACGAATACTTTTTTCGATTACTTTCTAAACGACACCATATACGAGATTTTTAATTTATGGGTCCTATTTGACTTACTTATGACCCTCCAAATATCTAACTTTGCTTTTATTTTGTGTCAGAAAACAGTGTTTCTTGTTATTGAAAAATTGTGGACTTGTATATCACCATCAGGTGGAAGACTCTTGGGATGCTACAATGAACGTGAAATAGGCGATTTGCATTCACCGGTTGCCTGCTACTCGCATAATATCGTGATTCCATTTCGATTCGTTGTCGCTACTCGAGAACCTTTCTACCCCATCCGTTATCGGTTCTTCGCGCGATGTGGCCTGCCCTGACCAGATTCTGAGAACTATGTTGGAATTTCCTTATTTCAGATGCTGTCGAGCAAAGAAACTCCGAGCAATGTTCTCAATTTAGCTCGCTGTATAACTCTAAGCTTTCTAAAAGGCCAGCAGTTGAAGACCACATTTCAGTGTCATCACTACTGGCAATATACACTGTTAAAAATCTTTTCTTTAGGCACAATTCAACTGTGGTCAATTCAATTGGGTTGAAGACACAGCTTCAATTTGGAAAATTTCAATAAGCCCTTGAAACACGTAATCGTTTATTTTCTTTAAGCCGTTCAAGGATCTAGTACCAACAATTTTAATTATGAATTAAACGATTTTTTATAAAATAATATAACTCCTTTTCCATAAACGGGTCCATAACCATTACAATGCGAATTTCGTAAAGTCCGTGAGTGTGCCCCTGCCTATTGTGTCGAATACACCTCCCATTTTTCAAGTCTCTGGGCCTAGTGGTGTAGCCTGTCAGAACTTGCCTTTTATAAGGTATACAAAAATAACGGCCCGCCCCGGCTTCCCAAGCGTAGAAAAATATTTTATAGAACTTTTCTTTTATGTTTAGATTAAATCTAAAGCAAAAATACCTTCCTCCATTCTTCTATCAATATAATGTTAGGCACTATAGACTACGAAATAAACTTTCTACCCCTATTTTACAAATACATTTTTCTCGGGAAGTATAGCCTGAAGGGTTATGGGCGGAAAAATAAAGATTGTGTAAGTTAAATTAAATTAATTTATTAACCGAACCATTGCGTTAAACACACATCGTAAGACAGACGTCAGACCATAGGGGTATGACAGTAACGCACTCACGAATAAGCGACCAGTACTTAACTATCTAAAAAGTCTTTAGTTTATAATATATCCAACACTAGCCCTTAAACTAAAGCAATTTATATAGATCACAAAACTGTATAATAAGTTAGCAAATCAGATAGGTGTAAAATAATGTTAAACAATTCAATCTTATATATAAAATTAAATAAAGTTATATATAAGACAAACCTAGCTGACTAATGAATTTCTCTGTTTTATCCTTCGTGAGAGCTTTAGTTAAAATATCTGCTATCATTTCAGAAGTTGACAAGTACACTAAAGTAACTAAATTGTCTCTTACTATTTCACGTACAAAATGATGCCTCACATCTATATGCTTTGTACGTGCATGATACATAGGGTCCTGACACAACTTATGTGCTGACTGATTGTCATTATATAGGGTTACACAAAAATGTTTACCAAATAATTCAAACATTAAAGTACGAATAAACAAAGCTTCTTTGCTAGAATCTGAGAGAGCCATATATTCGGCTTCAGTGCTAGAAAGTGCCACAGTTCTTTGTTTTCTACTTTCCCAAGAAACCGTACTTTCCCCTATCTTAAAAACAAAACCCGTATACGACCTACGGTCTATCTCGCACGCAGCCCAGTCGGCATCAATATAGCCACGAATGTCTAGGCCACCCTTTCGAAAAACAAGAGAATGATTTAAAGTACCTTTTAAGTACCGCAGTACACGCTTCGCTGCTTTCCAATGAAGCTGACTGTAACATTCGTTGAACTGACTTAGTTTGCTTACCGCGTAGCAGATATCGGGCCTTGAGCACACTGCAACATACATTAAACAACCGATTAAATTTCTATATTCTAAATTTTCTTCATTACTCTCGGCTTTTACAAGTTTCAATCCCACTTCCATTGGAGTCGGAGCTGCCTTGCAATCGGTCATATTGAAACGAGCTAAAATCTGTTTAATGTAATTAGACTGATCAAGCAATAACTTGTCTCCTTGCTTTGTGATACGCATGCCCAGTATGTAACTGGCTGGCCCTAAATCTTTCATTTCAAACTCTTTCATGAGTTTCTGTTTCACAATATTTTTTATTTGTTAGTTTTTTGTTGAGAACAACATTATGTCATCAACATATAAACCAATAATAACTAATTCTTCGCCATTATTGATGAAATACACGCAGGGCTCAGAAGATAATCTCTTGAACTTTAACTTCTTTCGTAACACGTTATCTATCTTTTCGTACCAAGATTTAGAAGCTTGCTTAAGTCCATAAATCGCTTTATTCAATTTGTAGACTTTATCTTCACTGCCTTGTATTTCAAAACCTTCTGGTTGGTCTACGAAAACAGTCTCTTTTAAGTCTCCATTAAGGAAAGCTGTTTTCACGTCCATGTGATCGATATCCATTTGCTTCTCAGCTGCAATTGCTAATAATATGCGAATCGTAGAGTATCTGATCACCGGTGAGAAAGTTTCCTCGTAGTCAACGCCATAGCGCTGCGCACAGCCCTTTGCTACAAGGCGAGCTTTATATCTTAAAAGCTCTCCATTCGCATCTTTCTTTTTCTTAAATATCCATTTAGATTTAATGGGTTTTTGATGTTTCGGTGGGTCAGTTAATGTCCAACACTTATTATCAATAAAAGATTGATACTCATCTTTCATAGCGTTTTTCCAGTGAATGGCTTCGGGACCGCTCAAAGCCTCTCGTACTGTCACTGGTTCATCTCCGACACAGCTCGCGCTCGCAAGACACGCTCGTTGGTTTGACTCCGCATCCTCGAAGTCTGTTGTATTATCCGACGTCATCTCCCTGAGTGTTGAAGACCCTGGAGAGTATGTTTCATCAGAAGAATTATCTGATAACACTGAGCTAGAGCTATTACCATCGGAATCATGTACGCTAAAAATGCTAAGTCTTCTGGCGTTTATTCCTTCCCTGTTTTCTGATGATTGAGGAGTTTCAGACTGTGCTCCTTCAACATGAGAACTCACGCCCTCAGTCTGAACACCGTTTGTCATTGGACAAAGACGCCATGATGTGTGCACGGAACGGTTTTTATAATGACAAACACAATAAAAGATTTTTTCCACCGCAACGCGAAATACTATTTTATTTCGGGCAACAACGAAGCCCTGGGCCCATAACCTGAAGGGTTATGGGCGGAAAAATAAAGATTGTGTAAGTTAAATTAAATTAATTTATTAACCGAACCATTGCGTTAAACACACATCGTAAGACAGACGTCAGACCATAGGGGTATGACAGTAACGCACTCACGAATAAGCGACCAGTACTTAACTATCTAAAAAGTCTTTAGTTTATAATATATCCAACATAGCCTAAGTTTTTAAGTGAGTTTTACGAATTTTTGCTTACACACGTTCGGGGCCCATGTAGCCCGGGGGCCCCGTATCATATCAATGATACGGGGCCCCCGGGCTACATGGGCGGGATACGGCTGATACGGCGGTAGCTACGCCCCTGATATGTACTGACACATTAAATTCAACCACAAGTATTTGATTTTGATGTTACGTTAAATTGATATAGCTATCACGTCTTTTCACGAGGATTCATTATGTAGTTGTAAATGGTGAGAAAGAAAGTAATATACTGGCAGTAGCTTGGGTGTCCAAACACTACACGAACTGGAACAAACTTCTCTCGAAAAAGCCAAAAAAAGGTCTGCCATGGCCTAACGCTATGCTAGCTATACTAACGGCTTGATAGATTTTGCCTTACGTGTTAGTTGTGGGAGTGCCTAACACAGGCTATATATTTTATCAAAAAAGTTAATATGGTGGCCGTCAGCCGCCATTTTCTATTTTTTTTACTTCCAAAAACATCAGTATGAGTATCAAGTTAAAGACTTTAACGAGATGAATTGAAACATATATACGTTATATGTATGTATAACGTAATTTAAGACCACTTTGTTTGTTCACTGTCGGGCTTTTGTGTTTTTATAATTTATACTTGTTGACTTTATACGAGTGGCCTTTCCCATACGTAAAGGTTTTACGTATAAACCCGCGTAATATGCAGTGGACGTGTGATAGGACGACGAGAGCGGAGTGGTGGTGTGCAGTCGCGGCGCCCTATTGAAGCTGAGTCCTGCGAGCGTGGTGGTGGTGAGGCGACCGCCGCTGCAGCCGCGACTGTACCGCAACATGCTGCCAGAGCTGCCCGCCACCGCTTGCCCACACTGCCAGAGTGTAAGAACATTGCCACTATTCAACATCATCCGGTAGACGTCCACTGCTGTACATAGGCCTGCCCCTTAGGGGTTTCGAGTGTTTGCTATAATTCCGCGCTTGACAGTCATCTTGGGGTCACAGTATACATGTACTTTGATGGCGTGCAGACACATTCATGACTGAGTAGACAAAAAGGCAAATTTCTTAGATTGTTTACTATATTTTAATCATTTACAGAAGTTGTAGGGTAGGCAAAATCTTTTTGTTTGTATGGTAGTCCATACAGGCCCCTTCGGCCGTTTAGGAAACTAGAGATTGGAAACCAGTTTCCTAAAAGGCTTTTTTTATACCTCTACGTAACTGGTTTCCTATAAGACTTTTTTTATACCTCTAAGTAACTGGTTTCCTAAGAGTACTATGCTATTGTTGTTTGAGCCGCCTACGAAACTAATAACCGGATTTCGGGATAAATCTTTATTGGAATAGATATTGTATTAATAATAATAATATCCTGGGACATTTCACACACGGTCATCTGATCCCAAACTAGGCAGAGCCTGTACTATGGAAACCAGACAACTGATACTAATACTTATATACTTTTTTTTTTTTGTAAATACATACTTAAATAGATAAAACACCCAGACACTTGGTGGGAATCGAACCCACGACCTGTTGGTTGACGATTTTATTAATTGTTTTTGTAAATCCATATTTGTACATTTATTTGTGATTTATTTCAGATATTTGAATTTAATAATAACATTTATAACATAATAATAATACCAGCCCTTGTGTATGTCCCACTGTTGGGTTGGGTTTGGCCTCCCCTCCAGATGAGGGAGCTAAGGCCATAGTCCACCACGCTAGCCTAGTGCGAGTTGGCGGACTTCACACGTCATTCGAGAGCTAGTTAGGCTTTCTCATACATGCAGGTTTCCTCACGATGTTTTACTTCACCGAAAGCTAGAGTAACAATCGCACAAAGACGATTCGCACATGATTCTTTAAATAAATCAGAGGTGCGAGCCGGGGTTCGAACCTGCGTACCTTGCTTCCAAGGCAAGCGCTCGCCCACTGAGCTGTTACCGCTATAATAATAAAAAATTAAGAAATATTGTTAACAATACAAACATTGATATAAGCTCAGTGCTTATTCACATAATTCAATAACTTAAAACATAAAATCTTTTCTTAAGATGAAATGAAAACAACTTTCTTAGTTTAGAAATTAAAATAAAAAAGCGTATGGTGTAATAATTTCAATACAGTGTCCCACAGTTATTAGTCCATTTTTCAAATCTTTTATTGCATTAATAATTCCAGTATCTATTTCTTGGTAGCATTTACTGTTTTTTCACGTTATTTTTAAAAAGATTAGCAACTTTAGTCTCCTTAATCAAAATTTCTAGTAAATTGGCTACTGTAACAGAATAGTTATTCAGTGACATGAATTATAAACCTTTACGGAAACTAGTTATGTAGAAGTGTAAAAAAAGACTTATAGGAAACCAGTTACGTGGAGGTATAAAAAATACTTATAGGAAACCAGTTACGTAGAGGTATAAAAATAGCCTTTTAGGAAACTGGTTTCCAAACTCTGGTTTCCTAAACGGCCGAAGGGATACAGGCAAAATGAATTTGCCTACCCTCTACCCACACAAACCCTACCCACGCCACTCTTGGATATGACACAGAAGACGCTGCTCCCCGTCTTCTGGTTTTTCCCATAGTCGCCACTCGCCGCCTACAACAACCAACGGGCAGAGATGTGAGGGTGCTTCTTTCCCATGGGGAATGAACTAACAAGGGGAATAAATTAATACAATCTTGTGCTAAACTGAGCCTTGATTTTTTATATCCTTTTTAAGATTCTACGCTCAAATTTTGCCTCCGATGTATATTGAAATCGGTTTTCCAGAGCCTACTAATAATACACTCGTTGTGAATTAATCTTTACCACTTTACGAATCATGCACTCCTTTTAGGTCTCTTTTAAAATTAACTATATCTGCATCACGCTTTGATGGTCGATTTGAAATGTGTTACAATTCGTTGTTTCATGGAAGTTGTCATCTACAATTGAAGGATCTATGCATGTTCCTTCAAACGAAGTTGTCAGTCTTTCCAAGAAACCGCCGAAACAAAACGAGTGCAAACTGGTCATCATAGCGTGCTGCAGATAATAGCCATAATATGAACAGACATATCGACAGTGACGTCTTATTCGGGTGTACGTAGTAATGAAATAACTTTGAAAATTCCTAAACATTCTCTGATTCTAGTGTGATATCATCACTTGATCATCAACAGTGATATTAGATTTATAATATCTATCATATTCGACAGCTGTTCTACCTGGAGGACTACGAGATTCAACTAGTGACAAAGGGTCATTGCCCCTTCTGCCGACACCCAGCCGAAGAGGAACGAACCGAGGACGAGGAAGCCGAGCACTCGTTGCTCAACGACTCCAGTTCGTCGCCAAACAGCCCCAGCACTGGACATACTTCGTGGCGATAGTTGCCATTTGGGATACTTAAAATTGTTAATGTTATCAAAATATTGCGTATTATTGACCTTATTTTGATCCATGGAGTGTTTACAAAGAGGAGGTGGTGGAATTGAAGTTTTAGGGCCATAGCACATACTTTTGGCATCAAGCTATTTACGGCTGACATTAGTATCTTGATCTACAGTCTTACTTACCTTTAATTTGATTCGTTATTCTTTTAGAAAAAACCATCGATATACTATACCAACTAGATTAGCTGTCACGAACAAAATGACATCGAAAATGTGGTCGCGGTTACATATACTTACACAACTATACACGTAGCTAGAAATTGTAGAAAATAGTTTTAAATAATTCGGAACGTCGGACTAATAGAAGCCTTCACATGTAGTAATAAAGTCTAATTCTGTATGCAGTAATGTTGGCACATAAAACCTTTACATCGGAGACAAAGAAAAAACAATAAAATCGCCAACGCTATACGAAAAAAAGTAGTTGTTTTGACTTAAACAAAAATGTACTCATTTAAAAGAAAATCTTAACCACTATAAAATAAGGTTCAAAACAGGTGTGTTTCCATTGTGTGTGTACTGACTTACAAACTTATCCGTGCTGGTGGCAAAAATGAGAACTCACTTTTATATAATGGTAATGACGTGTAGTTTGACAGTTTCGTATAGACAGACAGTGGCGACATCCTATCGGCAAAATTAATTTTGTCTCGGCATGGCAGTTGCGAACTACTAGCGGAGAATATATCAAATAAATAATTTATATTTCATATTATAATGATATCTTACTTATATTTATTATTTAAACTAGTAGTAATAAGAATACGAAACGAAAAAAAAATTCTCCATCTGCAATTTTAGTATTACGATAAGTATTTGGACAGTTTATAAACGCGGAATAAGGAATTTCGATACGTCCTTACGCTAGCTGTTGTCGGCTCGTACTAATTTGAAATAGAGCGACAGCCGTCTCCGTAGCTCTATTTTCGTGACCACTTTTCGGGTCGTGACAGCTAATCTAGTTGGTATAGTATATCGATGGAAAAAACTTAAAAACCGTAATTGTCATACATTTGGCATGCTGAAAGCTATGAAGCGTTCGCTATATTTTCTGTGCGATATCAGCGGGGTTTAGGGTTATTTTAAGGATTTGCTCTAGCAAATCCTTAGTCTCCTATATTTTTATTTTAACCATAATTATTCATATTAAATCTCGGTACCATGGTTAATATTTCCAATGCTTTTCCATATTTTAGGGACATTTTGTATCACAGCGCCCTCTGTTCGACAAGTGTAAAGTGAACAAGAAAGTTAAAACCACGGGCGGTATCTTCAAGGGTTGTGAAAATGTAGATTTATGGTATAGATGACTCTCAGTCAATTGGTGAAAAAACTGGGCTATGGCCGGCCGCTATTCGCACCTCTACTGTTTGTCTTATTTCTAAGACAGCATGCATAATTTATGAAGACGAAAATAGTACAAAATGTGTGGTGGAACATATTAAAACAGGGCGCTCAGTACTCGATTCTCGTTCTTTAAATGTAATAAAAACAGGTTTTATTATCTACTAGCTGACCCACGCAGCTCCGCCTGCGCTATTTTTACGGTAACTGAACTTTTAATAACAGATATACGCATCGAATACATAACCTCCTTTTTTATAGTCGGTTAAAAACTGGGACCCACTTTTTACTTGCTCTCCGAAGCACAGACCCGTTTAGTTCAAATGGCCTTAAACGGTCACCCATCTATTTAATGACCTTACCTAACGTTGCTTAACCCGATCGATTACAAAACCTTGATAACAACTCTCTATGAGTGTTACCTTACTAATATTTATTATAATTATAAAGAAAAATTTATAAAATCGGACCAAGCGTATAACCAAATATTTGACTTTAATCTCCTCTCCCAAAAGAACCGTGCTAGATTACGGGATAAAAAGTATCCTATGTCCTACCTCGTAGTAAGATCTCAAATCATGCCAAGTTTCATTTGAATCCATTCAGTAGTTTCGGCGTGATGCGCAGCCGTGATACAGACAGACAGACAAACAAAAATTAAAAAAATTACATTTTCGGCCTGGGTATCGGTTATAGAATGTCCTCCAAATATAATTTTCAAAATATTTACAATGTACAGAATTGGACCTGTTACAGTTTTATTATAAGTATAGATTTATTTGTTTACAACGCTCCGGTCGGCTATCTTATTCTTTGCAAAAAGCCTCAAGATGACACTTAATGCAAGGTTGTACATTATTGTAATTAAGGTTTTTTCTTTGTATAAAGGTACTTTTTTATGTTTCGACCTACGACCATATCCCTGAGTATGTCACATGTTCAACCAGTCAGCCAGTATTTATATTATTGTAGCTACAATGGCCCGCTTCTAATTTTTTAGATGTTTATGTATCGTATGTTCGAAGAAAATCCATTCCGCAGTTTATTAAGTCTTGTATGTATTGACTTATGTATACTATTGACAACACTTTCACAACATTTTTAGGGTTTCATACCTAAAAGGTAAAAAAGGAACCCTTATGGTCTGACTTCGTCTGTCAGTCTGTCACACCTATATATTTCAGGAACCACTGATGCTATCGATTTTAAACGTGGAATAGTTTTAGATATTACTTACCCAACCTCATCGAAAGTTTTACTAGGTGGTAGGTTCCTTGTGCAAGGAACCGTCCAGGTAGGTACCACCGCAGTGTCAGATATTCTACCGCCAAACAGCAGTGTGTAAACATTGCTGTGTTCCGGCGTGAAGGGCACTGTAGCTGGTAAAATTACTGGACACAAAGACTTAAAATCGAATGTCTTAAGGGTCGGCAACGCGCTAGTGATTCTTCTGGTGTTGCTAGCGTCTATAGGCTGCGGTGACTGCTTACCATCAGGCGGGCCGCATGCTTGCTTGCCACCTAGGTTGTATATAAAAAAAAAAAAAATGAAAAAAAAAATTTCTTCTTTTACTTTTTTTATAATGGGGGTCGAAATGGGTCATCAAAATTTCAAAGTGAGACTACTATATCGATTGGGATTGGTATCATATGAAAGGGCTTCATTTGCACATCTCAAAACTGATTTTTATTTTGGTTTATGTCACGTAGTTTTTGGCTGATAATCAAACATGTAAAAAAAAATACCGTTACCGTTATCTCCGAAGTTTGTGGGGGGAAAAATCTGAAATAATTATGGGTGATACATGTCTATATATATTTTACAGGAAAAATAAAACGATCTTTCTAAGTGGTACAGTTTTTTAGTATCCTAAAAAAACCTCGACAAACTAACTTAGTTTTGCTGTTAGGGTTTTTTGCTATATGATGTCTTAAATGAATAGTAAAATTACTTTAATACGTCCAATGAAGGTATGGAACCCTCGGTGCACGAGTCCGACTCGCACTTGACCAGTTTTTTAAATTGTAACTCTTATTTTAATTTTATAAAAAGTACACTGAAATAAAGTTGAAAAACTGTGATAATACAAGCACCGCATATTCCTAAAATTAAATAAACGTGTTAGTATGTTAAATATTATTATTTTTTTTTATTCTGAATGTATAAAGTGCAGTATTCTGTCACTAGCTGTTTGCGGGGCACCTCGAAATTATTTTAAATTTATTAAATGCTGCAGTTTTTGCGAAAAGTGGTTTCTGTGAGAATAAAATTATTCGAAATGTGTGCCGGGTGGCTCGTGAAGCGACATGGCACAAACAAAATAAAGGCATTCTGTTGATTGTTTTTATTTGCGCTACCGCGATTCTTTCCGGTCTAAAAAGTAGCCTATGTTATTCTCTTTCCTATAATGTTTATATCGACGTTTTTGTTTGCATAGTTTATATATACTATGCAAACAAAAGCGTCGATACATTACATTGTTACTATTTTTGAGGAAAGGACGCAATTTATAATACTTGATTACTGAGTGTATATTTTTTATTACACTAAATATCGCAATAATGATTTATTAACTAATTCTGACTGTGGTTATCGTAGATTTGTCGGTCTCCTAACGCTTACTACGTGAAACGTGTCATGTATAATTTTATCAAGTTACACTTTATTGTTCTATGTTCCCATCATATCAATTTATATAATTTTGTATAATAAGATATACCTACGTAATTGTATTACAATAAACGTGTAGTTAGCGCTGTATGTGAAAATAATAATAGCGGACACATCAATTTATTTGATTGTATTGATGCACATATTGTTTGTATTGTGTTCCTTGTTATTCTTCTCTCTGGTCACAAATGTCAAAACCTATTATAGCCTTTTAGAAAACTGCCTTTAATCACAGCGTTCCACAGATTTGTAACTTCTCTAGTATTGCAAAACGTATTAAGTATAAAAAAAATATATAAAATATTTTAAACATTATTTTTATAAGTATTATAAGTGCCAGCCAGTTAATGATGGTCTTAACGTGTATTGCAAGTTCTGAAATATTATTTTATTTACGTATTTCGTAATTTTTATTTAAAAGTCTGGTACCTTTAACAAAAACAGATGTTACGGTTGCCGTTGTCCTTGAGTATGTTGTTGTAAATAACAATTATTTCGCGTAATCACATCAGTGATTAATGAAGTCCATTGTATTGTAGTCCAAAGTAAAACTTTGTGTTTAAGAAAAGTACTGTCCCAATTATTTACAAGTCATCTACATGTATATAATATTGAATCTACTGTGTCATTTTGGCAGTGTCTACAATTTCCCATAATGTTAACTATTCCGTCCTAAATGTACAAAATAACGAAACAATTTAATTTTTGAATTGTATACACTATAATGAAACTGTTTACGGTGTAATTTACACCCATACCATATTGTAAGGTAGTTGAATGTGTGTTTAATTAAAAGAAATGGATCTCTTCAATAGTATTCGATGTTGTATGCAACATTAATGATACACGTAGTGATAAAAATGCCGCCCAACGAATGTAGAAATAAATGTACATATCAACAGATGAACATTGCAATCATTTAATACCCCTCCATTGCCCTCCCTCCACACATATTGCGAAGACTCCAATCTGTTGCTGTTCACCTGTTCGTGTTTTGTCTGCCGTAAAGCCACCATATGCTGATACAGATTTCTTACTTACGATTTTAAGTTTCCAGCGTCGTGTAATATTTATACAACGCGTTGTTGGATGTTAATTTAATTTAGTGTTTTGCAAGTACTTCAAAGACAGTTCAGCGAAAGTGAATTGGTTTTCTTGTTTGTAACAAGAAAGGAATTTGTATCAAGACCAATATGATTATTCTATGACTTATAACCGTCATTTCGTCAAGTTTTATCCAAGACAGTTGCATATTTTTTATCGCCATTTTTTTAGTATTATTGGTCTTATCATAAGAGTAGATATATAAAGGGAAGCATCAAACAGGCACAATCGCCGCCTATAACAAACAAGTACTTAAGTAGGTATATTTTAAAAAAAAGTAAAAATTTGCAAAAAAATCACATAGAGACTGATCGGAGCCGTATCTGCCCACATCTCAGTATCAGTAGATTTGGTATTGAACTATAGACACTTCATTAACGTGCAACAGTGTGCATTGTTCTGTGACAGTGTGGCGGTGGCATTGAGGAAGTTGCATTGATTCATATTCTAAGGGCGGTGGGTATGTTTTAAAAACTATAAAAAAATTAATATTTAAATAAATTTTTACTTTCATCTGACAGCCTTTGATTATAAATACGTCTAGATAGTAAGTCGTCTTAAAAGTGACGTTCACACTGAATCACTACTCCATTATCCGCGTGTGCGTGCAGGCCTCGTACTACACTAGCGTTATCTGTGGCTGTGTGCGTGTTTGGGGATCTCCAGTTATAAATATTTTTCCCATAAATAGCGATAGCGTTGTGGGCTATGCATTGATATATACTGTGTAAATAGAATGGAATAGACGGGAAAAGACTGGAATAGACTGGAATATTCTGGAATAGGCTGAAATAGACTGGAATAGAATGGAATAAAAAGGAATACAATAGAATAGAATATTAAATTAAATTACATTAAATGGCGTGTCCCTTACCATCAGGTGAACGTCTTATTTGCCTCATGACCAGGAAGAAAAAATATACTTCTAATTAAGTACTTACCTACCTATATAAAAGTAAGTAATTTATCAAAAAAAAAATTAAAATTATTTTAATTAATTTATTTAAAGTTTTGGTCACTATCTACGTATTACGTTTAATTGAATTCATTTTTGCTAAAAGAAAAATTACCCCAGACTTAAGATATATTCCCCCATTATTACCTAGCAACACCAGTCTAGTCGGACAATTTGTACAAATAGTCGTAAAAAACAATCGAGTTTTTATAATAATCCTTCACAGAATCTTAAGACTTATCAATGGAAAATTAAGTTAGGATCTTTATTAATTTTACTTAGTTAATATTTTCTCGATTTGATTACACAATTCGGCATAATGTTTTTTTTTTGCGAGCACAAACCATTGGTACAGTTCAAGTGACACTAAACAACCAAGTCGACCAATTTGATGTTTTTAACCGACTTCAAAAAAGGAGGTTCTGTATTCGACGCGTATGTATGTAATATTAATAGAAATGCGTAATATTCATATATGTTAGTCTATGTGGGCTTCTAAACAAATTTACCTAATTTCACGAGTGTTTGTATGTATGTATGTATGTATGTATGTATGTATGTATGTATGTATGTATGTATGTAGGTTTGTCCGCGGATTTCTCAGAAACTACAAGTCCGATTTCGAAAATTCATTTTGCAATAGTTAGAATATCTTTCAACTTAGGGTAGAGTACAAATTTCATCAAAATCGGTCCAGTAGTTTAAGAGACATAAACTTTTTATATTTTCAGTAAGTTACTGTAATGTAGACGTTCGAGTTGCGTGATAGTGCTGATACCTATCTTGGTAAAATAAGTCACTAAAAAGTGTTAAATAAACTATTTTTAAAAAAATAATAACCGACTTCAAAGTAAATTATCTAAAAAGCATAAAATAACGAAAATATTATTGAAGTTGGTGCAGAATATACACAGCAGGTACGCTAACACCAACTTCAATAATATTTTCGTTATTTTATGCTTTTTAGATAATTTACTTTGAAGTCGGTTATTATTTTTTTAAAAATAGTTTATGGTGTACCTGATATTGTCAAGTGTTTGAACATCGAACATGCTATCTAGACGTATATATAATCAAAGCTGACAGCATAGTCAGCAAACATATTATCATGGATGAATGAAGTTCATTCATCCATGATATTATTAACTCAATATGTAACTCTCCTATTTGTATGTTTATTGTGCCTGAGCAAAGCGTTTCCCTGAGGTTTTAATCATAAAATTGTACCAATTTTTAATTACTTTTTTATGTTGAACGAAACATAATTTATGTAAGACATAGGTACTTACAATAAGGGTTTCAAGCGTCATTATATGAACATCCACAGTCGGTCGGCAGGTGATGGGTCACCGCGTTCGTTTTTGGCGAATCAGAGGCGGGCAGGTGCGCGCACGCAGGTGTCGTCGCAGCGATCTCGGCCGATATCGATATACAGGTCGTTTGGATTGATCGGCTTTACCGCGATATGATTAACCTGGCAAAGTGCGACCGTCATAGCACGTGCCTGCGATGATGGTTTAAGGACAACCCGCGATTAAATGAATATGCACATACTTAGTTGATTTTCAATAATCACTGGTTATGCAGAACAAAGGTTCAGTCGGCGGGCGCTTGCCTTGGAAACAAGGTACCTACCTACGCAGGTTCGAAGCCCGGCTCGCACGTCAGATTTCTTTAATTAATCATGTGCGAATCGTCTTTGTGACGGAAAACATCGTGAGAAAACCTGCATGTCTCAGGAAGCCTAGCTTAGCTAGCTTTAGAATGACGTGTGAAGTCCGCTAACCCGCACTTGGCCAGCGTGGTGAACCATGGCCTTAGGCCCTTTATCTTGAGGGCAGCTAGGCCCGTATGTACCCAACAGTGGGACAAAAAACAAGAGCTGGTATTATTATTATCTAAAAGTAATATATAAATATATGCAAAACAATAAAGGGAGGTAGTATTTTTACAACTTTTGCATTGCTTAGGGTCATCAGGGCTCAAACTTCCATTTTGCGGGTACTAATAACTAAACCTGCACACAGCACTATCGTATCTTCTCTTGCCTAGTTAATTTAGGAAAGCTACAAAGCGCTACTTTAATGCGTTGGCGCGGCTTTTCTTATAACCATAAATTTTCCATATCATGCACTCGCCAGTATGCTTAGAAGATTTGTGATCAGGGGATAAAACTTGTCTGTTTTCAGCAGAATTGGTTAAGTTGGGAAAACTGGACAGTTCGCATTTTATAATACATACTTAGGTAGTTACTAACTATAGCCGGTCTTGAGCCGTGCATCCAATTACATATTAGCAGAAAGCACTCGTGTGCAAAATAAAATGCTATTAGATCCACCGATTGCGTGTGTAGGTACGTAAGTGCCTACCTACTGTGCGTTGTCCTGTCAGTCATTGTTAAGAATTTTGTTATGTACTTAGATATTTCGATAAAACCATCAATCATGGTACAGCCTGTAGTTGTGCGGCCCGTGCGCTACAAAGCGCGGGCGCAAGATGGATAGGACAAGACAGATGTAGCGCAACATATGCGCGAGCGCCTGACGCGACGCTCTTGATTTTTTAAAAACACTCGTGGGGCTTCGATACATCAATACTCATCATCGTGTCATGTTCCTGCGATTTTATAAACTACATGAATGCCGAAGCAGCATAAAGAAACAATAAATTTCAACCAAGAAGAGGTACAATACTCCTAACTAACGAGGTGGTTTAGTTCCTACGAGTTCTTGTAGTTTTACGAGCTCAATCAAACTGTCAGTTTTCTCCATACATTTCACACCAGCAGCGCCCCTAGTGGTAACTATCAAAATCTAGTAAAATGTACGGGAAGAAACTGACTAGACCCCCTGTAATACGCCGCCTGTGTCCGCCTAAAATGTTCCATAGTTTTATCAACGAGTGCGATGACATCATAATCATTGTATGTGACTCGATATTTGTGTAAGACGCTTTGCTTTTTTCAATGCTTTTTGGTATGACCCGAGCCCAACTATGATCACGATCCAAGATCACGCCCATCCTCCGTCCCTGTTTGCTGCCTTGTTAGCCATTTTTTTGTAGTGCACTGCTATATTTGTATTAATTTGAACGGTCTATCTCATGGATGATTTGTGTGCTAGGAAGCCTAGGCACGTTTCTTAATCATTTTAGAAAAGGGTAAGTACTCATATACATTTAGGCAGCTAAGACACTAGCGTAATTCCCTCGTTGAAAGCCATTTTCTGGCCAAAATGCCCAGCTCTAGAGTAGTGTTATTTGACTATGGAAAAATAACAGTGCATTATTCGCCGAGGGACGAAAGTACCGATTTCCAACAAGGGCTACGGTGTAGCGTAAAGCACACGTGTTGGAAATCGCACTTTCTTCCAAGTGAATGCTTTATATTACACTATTCGTCTAACTAACCTAACACCTCAAATGGCAGAAAAACCGAACTGCAAAGCTAATTTTGTTTGTCGAGGTTTTATTAGGATTACTAAAAAAATGTACTACTTACTTAGAAAGATAATTTTATTTTTCCTGTAAAAAATTGATAGACATGTATTACCCATAATTATTTCAGATACAACTAACATCGGAGATAAGGGTATTTTTTTAAAACTGAGGTGCAAATGAGGCTCTTTCTTAAGATACCCCACTCGATGTAGTAGTCTCGCTTTGAAATTTTGATGACCTATTTCGACCACCATTAAAAAAAATAGAAAAAGATATAAGTATTTTTCCATTTTCGATGAGGTTGGTAAGTAAGATCTAAAACTATTCCAAGTTCCAAATCGATAGCGTCAGTAGTTCTTGAAATAGTTAGTGGTTCCTATATAGGCGTGACAGACAAACAGACAAGTCTCACCATAAGGATTCCTTTTTTGCCTCTCCGCAATGGAACCCTAAAAAACAGTAGTTTAGAAGGCCATATTGGCTTTTATTCGAAAATGGTTTTAGTCGACATTTGAAATCATACAAAATTATCGCGGATTTATTTTTCGTCTTCGTATAGTAATTTAATTTTAATTTAAAATGCATTGTTAGTTTCAAATAATTAATTCTATTTTAACACAGCTTAACACATTTTTTGCACAAGTAGGTAGTACTTAGGTACTTAATTAGTGTAGTATGCAAATGCCTAGTAACAACCAGCCAGTGTCATGTTGCTAACAACCTTTTGCTGATAATTTTTCAATCAGCTCTAATGACATGTTAGAGTAATCTTACTTTCATGTGGGAAAGAGACGCAGATATAGGTCGCAGTTTATCCGTTTCTTTCTCTCGCGAAAATAAGATTAAGTACCTACCTACAATAATACCTACTGCTCGATCTAACCACAATCACAAAATATAGAGAGCACAATGTAACCTACTAGAGATGCTCGAACATACGGTGGTAGACCTGCTGCACTCACCAACGTCAATTAAAGTATCATTAATTCAATTTTTAAAATCGGATTGCATATGTCGACACTCGAAGCACATTATTTTATACTCGAAGCTTAGACTCTGTTAGTGAGTAGAGATATCGATTATCTCGAAGTCAATGGCAGAGCATAAACAATAAAATATGGCTCCGAGAGTCGAAATAATCAGATTAAAATATGGCTTGATGGCAAAACAAACGGCTAAATAGCGATAATTCATCGCTATTTTGCCGTTTGTAAGCATTGGGATATTTTGTAAGTGCGGTAGTAAGCAGTTAGTGTCCCGTTGGTCCAAAGGTACTTTTCCACTTACATTGAACAAAACGTAATTGCGATTACAAGGCATAAGACAGGTGTTAACTCATTGAGACTTATAAACTGAGCAATGCGAAACCTTCAAATTATAATATAAATAAAATTATCTTCGAGGTACAAGGAAGCCAAAAAACTGAGGCTCAGGTAGAAGGTTTCGGCCGAGCCTACTTAATATTTTGGGGTTCCGCGTAGGTGCATACATACAATTTGGGGTAATGATTATTAATATAAACCGTAATAATATTAGGTACCTTCATTATTATTACCGTTTACGTATACAAATAAGGTACAATAGGTGTTCACCTTAACGTGGGTTCTGATCAGTGACCGGGCAGTAATGTATCTACTATGCAGCGAGCATGTTACGTTACGCCGTGTGCTAAAATCAGTGTAACATGCTCATTTCGAGCTTTGTGCGCCCGTGTCCGTTCAAAATACGGAGTATTTTATTTATCTCACTTCATGTTTTACAAGAAATAAGCACAATGTAGCCAAGTACCGACGCGTGTGCTCGTGATGACTTGTCGTAGTGTACCACAGACTGGCGGCGTACTGACTGAACTGTGTAACAGTCAAACAGGTTCGCACAAAAAACCGACAGTGCAGCGCTGCGGCGGAGTGCGACTGCACATTTGCTCGCTTCGTAACATGTTACATTATATGCCCCGTAACAACGGTCAGTGACACCCACCTTTAAGAAATTGATATACCTAGGTAGCAGTATTTCTTTGAGATATAATTTCCCCCTAATTTTAAAAATACCTACGCTCTTTTAATACAGCTAAGTACCTACTTGCAATTATTTTTGACCGTGGTATTCTATTTCTAAGTTCAGTTGAAACATTGTAAATTAGATTTATAATTTAGTTTCAATATTAGAATAAAAGACATATTAAGTAACATTTTTTCAAAACACCTCCTTGGGCAACATAAAAGTCCCCCAGATTTCTTTGGTCCTTCTACCGCCTTGATTATGATTCCAGCGCTCAAGGTCCATTTTGAGAGAGAAACTATCTTATTTTATCTACTGTGTAGGTAGATATTGTCGTGACACATGATGACATGACCGTGTACTTAGGTCATCTTAAAATTGTTAATGTATCTGATACGGAACCCAAGTAAAACGAAATATATCGTAATTGTCGCGTATTTAATTGAGGAACGTGTCTTGCAGCTGTCTTTAATAACAAAGTGACTCCGAAAGTTTGGGAGCGTGCGCCCACACCACCGCTGGCCTCATTGCCGTCCGAATGCTTACAGCTGCCAACGGCACGGCCTATGCCTAAAAAAAGATCCGCGTGCTGTGTCGAAAAAACAAGGGCCTATCGAATATAGATAGGTACATTTTATCAATCCGTTTGGCTCCCTCTGATACTTAGCGATTAGTTAGTAGAGCTGACCAGCGCAGAACTGCTAGCGCTTTACAATCGCTAAAATTTTCACTTTCTGGACAAAACTTTTGTCTTTTCTGGCTTCCACTCCATTCTCTATGAGGCATGTCTAGTCCAGGTTGAACCCCCAATGTTTACTTAAACGTTTTCGTTTTCTGTTCGACGTCTCTAGTTGAGAATATCGACATATTTCGTTTGTAATGGTCACCCATCTATGAATTGATCTTGCCGGACGCTGCTTAACCTAATCGTTTGACGAACCGTGATTATAACTATCTATGAGTACAACTATTTTTATGAGTGTCTCCATATTTCAAGAGTCTTTTCAGTAAGTTTCAAGAACATTGATTGACCCCCTTAGGGGTTGCATTTCTAAAAATTATCTTTTAGTGCAGGGTTGTTATTGTAATTTGGAATCTTCTTTCGAAATTTCTCGTTTCTATGTACAGCCATTTAGACTGTATGGTCTGATAAAAACCATTTTTTTACACTTAATGGCCCGTTCTTAGCCATGACATGCCTGCCAAATTACAAGTCATATTTCTGAAGATCCCTTGTGTCCGTATAAAAAACGCATTGATACAAAACGGGATGTTTTATATGTAACGAGCATGCACTTATTACACCAGTTTTTACTTATTACACAGATAATTACTCATTTAACTTTCAGATTTAATCCGCCTTTCAGTTTCGTTCATAAATACTTATACCTACTTACCTTGTTTTTCTTTACAATATCCGAACAATAAATAAGTATATGAACTATGAACACAAGGGTGATAGCTGACCGTTGCCAGCCCATTGAGGTAATTATCTATTATGTTGGTACTAATTACTTAAATATACCTCAATACGGGCCTGTTGGTCTAGTGGTTAGACACCCTGACTGATACCCAATAGGTCGTGGGTTCGACTCCCGCTAAGGGTCTGGATGTTACTTATATACTTAAGTATGTATTAACAAAGAAAAGTATGTATACATGTATTAGTATCAGTTAGCTGGTTTCCAAATTACAGGCTCTGCCTAGTTTGGGATCAGATGACCGTGTATAGATTGTCCCAGAATATTATCACAGTGTACAAACTAAGTAGAGTTTAATATGACATATTTAATATGACCGGTCAGCCATCACTTCTGTGTTCGTATAGGGGAAAAGTGGGATAGTTGCTCCAGGGGTATAGTTGCTTCGATTGTAATTTATCTAGTTTTGCGGATGACCACATGTTATTTTATTTATCTTTCGAAAGACTCTACAAGTACCACTAAGTTGACCGTGTTGCAATTCTCTGTGCGATCGCATGGAAAGGCAAGGTGAAATCAAAATTCGGGATAGATGGCCACTTTTTTCAGCGGGGCATCTATCCTAAACGTAATTTACATAGATTAGGCAATTATCTCCTGTATGGGATAGATGTCCCAAAATTTAGAGGTCCGCAAAATTCGCCAATACTCTGGAAATATCAAAGATAATTATTTTTCCTTTCATAAATTTGAAGATAATAAACCAAAGTACCTACCCGTATTACAAGTAAAGGATTTTCCTTTTATAACTGAGAGATATAAAGTAATTTCAAAAAGTGTGGCAACTATCCCATTTTTACCCTACTTATTTATTGATCCTTGTAAAGAAAAACAGCGTAAGTACTTAGGTATAAGTAATTCAGCATGAAATTTTATAATGAATTGAATATTTTGTAATATTCTACAACAGTCATTTTCATGGCACGTTGTATGCACGTTGTTCGTTATATTATGCCTTTCTATTCCGAGCTTAATATTCGTGCGACCTCGACAAAGCAGGCTCTGATTAAAAACGGCATGTCTAAGACACCCCAACGTTGGATATACAAAACAATGTAGGTACTTAGGTAGGTATACGCACTATGTATCAGCCAGACCAAACATGTGGTACCTTCATTACTGGCCAAAACGGTAAACTGCCGCACTCACACAAATTGCAATTTTTTAAATTCGTATTAAATGGACTATCGGAGCCATTTATTATTATTTAATACGATTATTGAATACAAGATAATTGATATCTCTACTCAATATCGGAGTACCTACTGTGTATTAATTGGCTTCGAGTGTCGAAATAAACCGAATTAATAAAATGGATTAATGATAATTAACTATAATTGGAATTGCCTTGGAAACGAGGTGCGCAGGTTCGATCCCCGGCTCGCACCTCTGATTTCTATAATAATCATGTGCGAATCGTCTTTGTGCGATTGTTACTAGCTTTCGGTGAAGGAAAACATCGTGAGGAAACCTGCATGTCTGAGAAAGCCTAACTAGCTTTCGAATGACGTGTGAAGTCCGCCAACCCGCACTTGGCCAGCGTGGTGGACTATGGCCTAAGCCCCTTCATCTTGAAGGGAGGCCCGTGCCCAGCAGTGGGACATAAACAAGGGTTGGTATTATTATTTTTATTATAACTATAATTGGCAGTTGTATGTAGGTGCGGCAGTAAGTCTATTAAATCACTGGATAAATAGGTTAGTACCATACATTCCATATCCGCATAATATGAAAATCTAAACAAAAATATTGTCTTTCTTGAAATTAAACTTTCGGTTGGGTGCTTAAAGCCATGAGAGCAACACCGAATGGACCAGCCTGAAGAGTAGGGGAGACACAAGATGAAGGGCACCGAAATAATTGCTTAATCACGTTTTTAAGTAGGTACTTTAGTCCTGTCAAATTAGTCACAGGCTACGAGAAGTTTTTGAAGGAGGGCTGGGCTACGAGAGGTCTCTTAAGAAGATGACTACCTACTTTTATATATTTTACAAACGGTACAGATTAGATAAATACTCATAGATTATTTATTACAAAACTATGACAAAAAGCTATCCGCGGTGTTGCAGGGAGAACAAAACTGTTTTAGTTTGTAACAATATACAACTTTAATGGTTGACGTTGCTTTATGAGCTTTTAGTTATTACCTTACAGCGTTTAGTTTACCTTGAGATCAAGTTAAACCGTAAACCAAGTTGGTAGTTAGTTACTTATCTGATGGGTACATTACCTACACTACACTACTTATATTTAATTTTTAATTTTTTTACGGTACAAATTTTCTATTACAGAATTCAAAACATAAAAGGAAAGAAGAAAAAATATACGAAATAATAATAAAAGGTGCTGCTTAGTTTATAAATGAGCTTCTTCCAACCACCCTGTGAGTGAAAGTTGGAAGAAAGTTAGTAGTGTGTATGAATAATAAAAAGGATATTTTTTAAACCCGAAATATCCTTGAATTTTATTATAAATACTTAGATAGTACCTATTGTATAAGTAATTTTCAAAGGAATAGTTTTGCAGTTATTGATTTATGTTTGCAATGCATTTGGGAAATACTTAATGATTTTATTTAGTCAGCTATACATACGTGCAGTAGGTACCTAATTCTTGGAAATGACTTATAGGAGTTAAAAAGAACTTTACCAATTTTAGGCTGCGGTGACTGCTTACAGTCACCGCAGCCTTTAGACGCTAGCAACACCAGAATAATCACTAGCACGTAGCCGACCCTTAAGACATTAGATATTAAGTTTTTGTGTCCGGTAATTACACCAGCTACAGTGCCCTTCACGCCGGAACACAGCAATGCTTACACACACTGCTGATTGGCGGCAGAATATCTGCACTGCGGTGGTACAAACCTGGATGGTTCCTTGCACAAGGAACCTGCCACCTAGTGAATTCCAGTATTGTTTATTTTGTTGTTTCACTTTTCATGCACTAATGGCATATCTATTGTATAAAATATCATTGACTAATGGCACATTTTGTTGGTTCACGCTTAAAAGCGTGCTTTTCGCACAAATATAAAATCACTTTCACAGAATGTGTAACGATATACTTATGTATTGTTCATGTATGCAAGCTTTGCGGGCCAGCCTCGCGGTGCGCACATGTCGTGAGAAACCAACTGTTGAAATGTCAAGTTTCATTGGCTTCATATCAAATTGCTGAATGGAATTTCAATAACGCGTACAGGTGGTTTCCAATTACCTACATATCTCTGAATGGAAACTTAGGTGAGTTTTCATAAAATTTGTCGCACGCTTCATACAATTTTTCACGATATTACTTATACGTATCGTAACTAGTAACCATTCCAAATGTACTTATTTTGTCTATAAAGATAATATTTACTAATGAAATCGTTCTTCCCTTGAGATATGATCTCAACCATGAGAAACCCAGAATCACCACCAACAATCGCTAAAATCACTTTCTGGTCAGAAAAAAAAATATGAACTAAATGTAGAGTTCGTTCATAAAAAAATCTATAGTAGTGTAAATATACTCAGATGCAGTAGATTTAATTAAAGACGTATTAATAACAAAAAAAATCCCTACACTACGATTGTGACAAAGTAATAGGCATTACATATTTTTTATTACAAGGACTTTCACCTGCCAGGTGGTCTAATGCCTGGCCGTAGCCAACCATATTCTGCCTTGGCGCAATGTCTCGTTCAGACTGACTATAAAAATCTAAATGAGAATGTGGTAATAGATATAATAGAACAAAAAATATTAATTATTAATAATATGATATCGTTCAGTAAGGCTCTTAGAAAAACTGGCTGCGCAGATAGAGTTTGGGCGGTCGGGACTCGGGGCAACTGTTGATCGCATCTGCGCGTTTGGACGCACCATGCCCCATGTATAATATAGGTGAGTGGAATTGGCGCGGGACCACTCCAGTCGCGACTCCCGAGCGAGGCACACGCTGCCTGACGCGAACAACACTCGCTTCCAACTTACGATCGCGAAAATGAAGTGCTCAACGAACTGTGTCCTCCTGTTGATCGTAGTCGCTTTGCGTCATACGGTCCCTGGGATAGCTGCAGAAATCAAAGTTAAAGATGAGCTGAGGGCGATGGCCCATCAAATTGAAACGTTAAAAAAATTACACCTTACCGACGTCTCCAGGCTCAACAGTGAGATTGAAGACCTGAAGTGAGTGAAAAGTATATTTTTATTTAATTTATTACTTCGTAGGGGTCCTATTGTAGCGAATTGGGTTATAAGATTTTTCGTCTAACAGTTACCGCGCGCTCAATTTTCTCAATCCTTGGACCAGAGCTTTTGAATATTTTATGAAGCGCCAGGGTTTATTCTGTTTGCGGACCTGCCACTGTTGACCAATAATCTGTTGACTTGGTACTTACTTCTGGGATTATACCTCTCGCAAATACGATGGTTTGTTTGCAAAAATTTAGTGTTTTGCAATGCTTTTTAAAATTGTGTTGATTACTGCGATTACAGCGATCTGGCCAATGCGAAGTTCTAATATCATTATTTCAATTTATTTTTAATCAAGCTTCTATATGTGCTGCTTTTTGTTCTATAGTCAGACAGGTTTACCCTGATGTCGTATCGTTTTATGCTTACGATAATAGGAATAGGAAAATAAAGGCATTGAACAATATCTTTCAAACTTTAAATCGTTTACAAAGCCTGAAGTTTTATACTTATCTAAGTTTTACAGAATCACAGCTAGTCTCAACATTTAAATAACTACTTTAATCTGTTCAAACAAATATAGTGCTATACTTATTAAAAAAAACACAATCAATAAAAAATGTTGCTATATATTTGCAACAGAATTCCGGATTTTTTTTATTATTTTGTAGTATTTGGAGACAGTTGTTGAGATTGTAAGCCTACGACGACAGTACACTAGTCTGATTTACTTAACCAAACACGTATTTGTAACTACATATATAAGTATTTGGAAATTATAATAATAATAATACCAGCCCTTGTTTATGTCCCACTGCTGGGCACGGGCCTCCCCTCAAGATGCGGGGGCTTAGGCCATAGTCCACCACGCTGGCCAAGTGCGGGTTGGCGGACTTATTGGAAATTATACATATGGTATATATATAATATATATATACTACGTAGTACGTATGGTATGTATATATACTACGTAGAAAAACCGCTGCTTAAGGGTGTGAGCAATAATAGATTTAAGAACCTACCTCACAAGGTCCTGTACATCTTTATAATTTTCGTTACCACCGATGATTGCGTGTACATAAATGTATTATTTTATTTATGATCTAGAATGATATTTCATTACTCTTTTACCCGTTTATGAAGGTAGCGGTTTATGAGTGGTATCGCAAATAATGTTCATATCATATACATTTTACTGCCTACCACGTACAGCCATATTTTTTTCTGTAAAGTTAACGGATTAATAAAAACAGAAACAGAAGCATCGCCTCATTTTATGGCGAAGAGTAACGAATCAAAAAGTTATTTACACTGGCGGATCAGAAAAGTGTAAGCGCCGTTACTTAACTTAACTTACTTACTTAACTTTTATGAAAGTGGAAATAAGCGCCCTCATTTGAGGTCCATATGATATGAAACTAGGACCTCTAGATAATTGAGACCAAGATATTAGACACGTGTTTTTTTCTGGATGAGAATGACACCCACAACCCTTTGATAGCATGTCAGGTGTATAACCACACCTAACACCGCAATAGAAACAAACTTCATCCCTCATAAATGCTTTTTGTTTGAAGCTCATGAATGAACTTTAATACAAACTTAATTTTTTGTATTAATATAAATATTCTTCTATCAAACCGTTTGACCAACCCGGACTCGCTTCAAAGCTTTCGCCATAATCTGTTATTATTTTTTTTAACTTTGGAGATAATGTTTACTTTACTTATATGTTTTATAGTAGGTACTTAGGGGTTTTAAACGATGAATCATACTGAAACCTACATATCAAATAGAAATTATTTTCGGCTGTCTGTGTGATTAAGAACACATACCGGCCGCCATCATGCGAAATAACGACCAGGAATCACAGTCGTGCAGGTGTCTAGCGTCTGTCGAGAATATGGATAGGAGGCGGTTATGTGACCAAACGGCTATTTATTATACTTGCTAAGCTGTATTGGGAGTTGCGGAACGGTTCCATCACCATGTTTACTCTTTCAGGTATGATAGAGACCGGGTAAAATATACGCTTTACATAGGAGATAGATTAATGACACCTTAAAATTCATTATTCCCAAATCCCTCAAAAATTATACATCATAATAGTATTGTATGTTATTTCTTATTTACTAAATTAAATTCTCACACTCTTGTTATTTTGCATCGGCCTTGGCGTACCGGGTTCAAGTTGTCAGTCGTTCTTTAAAATAACAAACACCTGCGAACTCACGAGCCTCTCCAATCGAAGTGGGTCAAGAGCAATTTTAACTTCAGAATACAAACTCAAAAACACAGACTTACGAGTATAACGCTACTGAAGCTCTTACCTAAGTTGGTAATACCAATTTGGCATAGTGCATCTATCTGACTGCGATGTGTATTCTGATTTTTATGCACATTCGTTACCTATGTTATTATAGCTAATTATATGACATTTACATGAAAGGCCGATAGTATGAACTAAAGATGCTATTTTTAACCGGCTTCAAAAAGAAGGTTCTGTATTCGATGCGTATGTATGTAATATAAATAAATTTGCGTAATATTCATATTATGTTATTATATGTTGTAGTATTCATATATTTTATGGTATATGTCTAGTTAGTAGGGCTTCTAAACAAATGTACCGAATCTCATGAGTGTAATTGTATGTATGTAGGTTTGACACCGATTTTTAGAAAATATAAATCGGTTCAGTAGTTTAAAAGATATGGTCTGTTAATGTTTCCAGTAGGTAGGTAAGTTACTCTAGTATAGCCGTTCGAATAGTGTGATAACGTGAATGCAAGTTATGATGATGAATAATGATGAAAAAGGGTAGAGATGAGAAGTATATTATTGTATACATTTTATATTACTTGATTTGGTGTTGCACACGTATTGCTGAAATCTTGGTAACATAAAATTCACTAAAAAGTGTTAAAATATTTTCAGAGAAACAATGAATTTAATATTTGTTTTTTATGGGTTTGTATGACTAGATAATATGTGACGGCCTTATTAAAATAACTGGCATATTCACCCTCGGCTTTTCTTGTTGGTTTTTATACTTTTAGAAAGAAAGTAAGGATTTTTTTCAAAGACATCGAAATGGCAATACTTACTTAATAATAATATTATAAATGTCGTTTACGAGGTCAAAATTTATATTATAACGTTTGAGCTTACTGTTTTTTGACTGTGTTGTTTTGTAAAATAATTATGTGCTCATACGTATTCATTTACTAAACACATACATAGAGGTATTCCGTAATACGAAATTCAGCTAGTATACAAGCTTATTATACACTACGTAAAACATATTCCCTAGAGACGAAAACATTAATCTATAAAACTTCAACGAAGGTATTGTTAATTCTTTCTTACTAATTTTCGTTCTGATTATTTCTGTAAATGCCTAAGTATAAAGTCTGAATGTACCCGTAGCGTCTAAACTACTCTTTTAGAAGATTATGATAGATATCGTGTGCTCACGAACTATAATGCTGAACGAGAGATGTGAGCACTGTGAGGCTAACGCTCGTCTATGTAAAGCCTTGCAAGACGTGTCATAATATAATACTCGTGAAGCACTAGTGCTTCGAGATGATCGGGAACAAGAGGCTCTCGACGCGAACCAGGCCATCTGACCGACACGAATATTCTATCTGTGCTTAGGGATTTATGAAAGTCGTCGCTGGCATTTATTTTGCTCTGGATACGATTTTTTTCACTCCTTAGGTACATAAGCATTTTTACAATCCTTAAATATTAGTTTTCCTACTTTTGTTCACATGTCATACTAACCTTATTTCTTTTTACGAAAGTATTCTTTAAAATAATATGTTAAAACATTTAAGTACTTACCTATAATACATAGAACTGCTAAGTAGGTATATTATTCCACTACAAATGCTTAGAGTTTATTAGTACAGAGCTGTTTGCAATGTTTAGGTTAGTTACAATAATTGGCAATAAATTAAGTTCTATCTACAAGAAGCACCTGCGCCCAGCGACAAGTAGTGGCTGTTGATCGATATTTGGATTTGAACTTTATTTCCTTATATTAGGATCGAAAACGGCTCTTCCGTTTAAGATATACATATAATAATGTATGTTATAAGTACGTAGGTGAAGGCATCTTAAAACAAGATGAGTTTGTGCATCTGGGCAAACGTTCCTGTTTGCATACTTGAAATACAACGTCGCCAGCTGTAGATATCAGTTTTACTCGTTGATTTTTATTATGTGTAGGTTTATTTTTATAACCAGTATAGCGATACTGGTTATATTATGATGGCGTTGCCTGTATGACCGTGGGTTAAGTAAGTACATGGTTATTTATTTAACCGAGGGTGAATATGCTAGTTATTTTAAACTAGACCTCCAACAACATTCTAATACTAATTCCAGCCCCAGAATTTTAGTGCAAAGGCTAAAGTTTACATGCATTTAATTAATTTGTTAATCTTGTAGCGAAATATAGAGCACGTCTCTTGCTTTGACGGTGTCAGTACTAAAAGAAAATACAAATATTTTGAAAGTTCTTACGTATCGCCGGAAGCATATTAAAGCTGTCAATGGCGGCTAAAATCACGAAATAACAACATCGGAGCGCACGTTGAGCGCACTCGAGTCTCAAACAGGGTAGGGAGGGTACATGGAGGGTGCAAGGATGACGTCAGACGGCAGACGGTGCTTCTAGTCCCCACAAAATTAACAACTCTGGAATGATTCTCTTTTAATAAACACAAGGAATATGAGCGAACGTGAGCTATTTTACTTTATAGTACAAACCACGTTTTTGCAATCAGCGCGACCTAACCGTACTAGTGAACTCTATAATGTCGAAACCTAGATGTACGGTAATTTTCAAGCTTCTAATTGTAACGTTACCCCGCGCGTTAATAAATGCAAAATGAAAAATGTATTGATTAAAATATTATGATCTATTACCGATACTGATTATATGATAAAAATATACGCAAGGTAAAAAAATTACCTGTTAAATGTGGTGTAAGTATAAGAATCTGTATTAAAATACTGTATGATATCTGTTTCAAAATACTGTGTTAATACAATGTAAGTAGTTTATATAGGTAGTAGGTACCTATTAGTAATGGTTGGTTGTAACACTGTACGGGTCAAACAAAACTAATATCGTATAGGTCCTGTACCTACAATACATAGGTACGTAATGAAATAAAAAATAATTATACTTATAATTAATTATTTTTACTCAAGATAATCAACAACACAAATCGATAATAGGTATATTTTTTGACATCAGAAACCATAAAACTTTAGTAAAGGGATTAATTTTATGATATTCTTGAGTCTAATACAGATTGGTAATTAATATCATCAGAAGACCTCAAAGGAGCCTGTCCTCCAGCTCGTCTTCCTAGAGTTTGCCCCACAAATATCAACTTGTCTAGGTCATGTTGGGGCGTTTAATATGTTCAAAGAAACCGGGTCTTTTTCTAAGCAATACCTTACCCATACACAATGTATATTACAGGTAGGCGGGAGAGACGTTCGTCTGATTACCTTCAAATATACGCATAAAATGTTTCACATATGTACCTGGGTAATTAAATTACACAACGTTACAGAGTTTGTTTCTCCCGGCGCGGCGCGTAGTTACTTTAGTAGGTACCCAGCCGCTACGAGTAACACATCAAGCTTTGATTATTTACTTGTAATTGATTATTTACATTAAATAATCAAAGACATCAAGCTACGCCGATTTTACAAAACAATTAATATTCATATTATTATTTTAACTGATCTTACTAGTTAGATTTTACACGTCCTCTCTGACGGGTCTTATTATTGTCTGCTCAACGACAAGTTACACAAAAAAGCCTTTTTGAAATCCGGACCTAGTGTCTGGAACAAGCAATCTACACAGGCAATAGGTATAATATAATGACGTGATCTACGTCTATCTACTATTAAAGCTATAGAAATTATCTATTGGAATAATAATAATGATCAACATGGAAATAAACGGGTATTGTTAGAATTGATGAAATCAAATCTAAAACGTGCGCTCAACAACTGGCACCGGGCCGGGCGAACATCTGGCGCCAGGGTGACGTTTATTTATATCCCGACCGGAAGTAATGTGCTACGGGCCCACATCCGGCCATCCGTCAGCAAATGGCACGCGTGCGCATCGTTCGCCTGAAATAATAATAAAAAGCCCAATACAATTTTTTAAAACCTAATTTCTGCATAACTATTACAGTCAATTTAAGAAAAGCCTTTTCATATTATGACAGATACCTAAAAAAACGAGTTGCTAAATAAATAACTACCTATTTACTTATTATTTACTTACATGAAATATATCGACGTCACATTCCAGAGTATGATATTTTGTAACAAAATAATTTATAATGATAGGTACCTAGACAAATTGAATGCCTACTGAACAGCCATGCCCGTACATACATAAAGAGATGCCAATATAAGAAATGATAAATTACTATTTGGTAAATTACAATGGCATTTCCCATCAGGGTAACGTCTTATTTGCCTCGTCACTAGGTTGTATAAAATAAAAAGTCGCTCTCCATACGTAAGCATAAAATTATATTATTCACTCGTTGATCCCTTGAGGAATCCCTTACACTTTTACAGACTTAATTATCTCGACTAATTAGGAAAAAAGTTGTAGAAGTAAGTTTAGTACGGTTTGGAATTAATCTATTTAAATTTATAAGTAAAATACTTTTTTCCTGACCAAATTAGAATTTACTACAGCTTTCGGTTTCGTTGCGCAAAGGGACGGAACATTATTCAACATCTAATGTCTAAGGAAAGGCAGGTGGTACTTCTAATGACGGTCATTTTATTTCGACGGCTTTTGGCCAGCTGGTCGTCTGTTGTCCACAAAAAGAGCCTTTGAGTTCACTAAAATAAGAATCAAATCCGTCAATTGTCGGAAACACTCAATTTCGGATGTTATCAAAGAGTTTGGCTATAAGTTTATTTTTTGTAAGGGTTTTTTTTCCTCGCCTAATACCATCTATGGCGTACATCTGCTGTTACGATGAGCGTTTTACAAGCTTTGTTCGGAGAACCCCGGCGGTATTGTAAGCCGGGTTATTCAGCTCCTTTTACTTATGTAGCTTTGCTTCTTGATTGAAATATTCCATCTGCATGTTAAAAGTGGAAGAACCAGCCGTATAGCAGAAATTCCGTAAACAACTCTAGGTAAGGTTATGATATCAAAAGTAGCCAGTTTGCGATCAACATAGACCTAAATCATGTTTTATATATTTTAAAGATTAAAAGCATGTTCATGTTGGATTTAACTCGTAAGATAGGTACATATTCCTCAGTTGTGAATGCGTTACACAAAGTTCTTTTATGAGAGACATATACAGAATGTAAAAAAACACGTGTCCGATCCGTGAGGGTCTTATTCAGTGTATCAATACAAACACATGTATATAACTCAGTTATTGAATACTAGCTGACCCACGCAGCTTCGCATAGAATACAAAACCTCCTTTTTTAAAGTCGGTTAAAAACTTGGACCCACTTTGTACTTGCCCTCCGAAGCACGGAGACGTTTAGTTCAAATGGTCACCCATCTATTTAATTACCTCGCCTAACGTTGCTTAACCTGATCGATTTCCAAACATTGTTAACAACTGTCTATGAGTGTTCCCTTACAAATTTTTATTATAATTATAATGAAAACTTGTTAAAATCGGAGCAAGCGTATAACCAAGTACACATTTTGACTTTAGACCCCTCTCCCAAGGGAACCGTGCCGAATGTCAGGATAAAAAGTATCCTATGTCCTACCTCGGAGTATTAACTCAAATCATGCCAAGTTTCGTTTCGAACCATCCAGTAGTTTCAGCGTGATGCTCAGCCGAGATACAGACAGACAGACAGACAGACAAAAATAAAAAAAATACATTTTTGGCTTTAGTATCGGTTATAGAATGCCCTCCAAACATAATTTACAAAATATCTTCAATGTACAGAATTGGACCTGTTACAGTTTTATTATAAGTATAGATCAAATTTTTTTTTCCTACCATGTTCCAGAAAAACAAATCTGATCTTGTATTTTTGGTACTAATTAGAAAAAAAGAATGAGATAATTAACAAATGAGTTATATAAATGTGTTTGTATTGATACACTGAATAATACCCTCGTGGATCGGACACGTGTATTTTTACATTCTGTATAGTCTTGTTATAGCCTAAAACGGGAGCAGTTGTAATTTGCAATTACTGCAAACCGAAATCCAATAAAATAAAATTTACGTTTAAACTTCAGAGTGAAAAAAGCATTTCGGCGTTTCACCAAATTGTTAATTTTAATAATGCCGACGAAATGGCTTCCTCCGCCTGCGGTGATTATTGCGTCACTAAAATATACGGTATTACAATCTTTTCTAATAATTGGAAATAATATGTATGAAAACTGCAGGGCCGGGGAGCGCGCTGACCAGGATTGTACTAAATCTAAAAAAAACGGTCAAATGCGAGTCGGACTCGCGCACCGAGGGTTCCATACCATCTTTGGACCTATTAAAAAAACGTTTTGAGATTTGCAAATATTAAATCCCTTTCATATGATACCCCACTCCAAATAGTAGTCGCACTTTGAAATTTTAATGACCCGTTTCGACCCCCAAAAAAAATTAAGAAGAAAATCTATTTTTTAATTTGCGATGAGGTTGGGTAAGTAAGATCTAAAACTATTCTAAGTATCAAATCGATAGCGTCAGTGGTTTCTGAAATATATAGGTGTGACAGACAGACGAAGTCTCACCATAAGGGTTCTTTTTTACCTTTTAGGTATAGAACCCTAAAAAATAATAAGGTAGGTAACAGGTGCGCGTAGCCTCCAATGGTTCAGCGGTTAAATCAACATTAAAGACCAGGATGCGGAATGACTCGGATGCATACACGTAGACGTGGGCGTGCTCGTGCACGTATATTTGGTGTGTTGTATTGGTTGAAGAAGTTATATTTTTAAAACTTACGTAGGTATCCTTCGAGACAAGTGTCGCCTTAAAATGTCAAATAGATTAAATTTACTTAAATGTCTTTTGAAATGATAGTCTCATAATCTGCGAAGATATAAGCATATTTTTACCACATTTAACTTTGAAAGATAAAATATCAAATGGCAGCAACTAACCTTTTATAAATACAGTTTTAAAAATGAAACCAACAGCTAAGTATGTATATTTATTAATAACGAAAAAAATTAAAATATATTTGTCTCGGCAATATATTCTCGCAAACGAATTTAAGTACCTATTTATTCGGACAACAACCAAAGCATTATCATTGTACTTGGCGGATGACATTTTCATCGACTTCGCTTTGAGGACAACTTGCAGGGTTTTATTTTGTGTGACACTAATTGAACTGGTTGTGGTCTGCGGTCCCGTGTCGAACTAACTAAACGGATTTATATTTGGGGCAGGCCTTTATGTTGGTTCTGAAAAAAACCGTAATAATATATTGTATTGCGTTTCTAGCTACAACACCTGACTATTATAATAACTGGCACATATAAGTGGTTAATGAGTCTCATCGCTTATGTGAACATTTGAATACAAAATCTCTACAATGGGATGAGATAATTATCCATAACAGACCAGACATAAGTGTGGCGTTAGGTAACTGTTAAAAAAAAAGGTAAGTACATACGTAGGTACGTAATAACTATAAACTTTAATTATTATTTCCATGGCAAAGTGGAAAGCTTTGTTGGCTTAGCAAACTGGAGGTCACTGGTTCAAATTCAATCGTATCTTGTGTTTTGGCGGACCACTGGGACTCTCCCATCCTTCATCGCTGGATACATTCGGCTGCATACAGTTCAGTAGATGTGCTGAGGGTATCGGGCATATTCTCGTGGTGTAATTTATTTATAACTTAGAAAAAATCTATGTTTATTAATTTATATTTTGTTTTTGAACAGTGACGATGTAAAATTGTAATAATAGTTTATAACATGGATGAATTTATTAATCCATGGTTTATAATATCATCGGCACCGACAAGCACGATTAATATATCCGCTCCAGTATATTGAAGTGACAGATTACCACCGACAAAATCAATATTTGATATTTACTTAGAACCAGCCCGTAATATTTTTTATCGGTACATTTATCGAAAAACTCTAGAAAGCGTGCTTACACAAATAGCGTATCAAATATTAAAATATTTACTTACTAAGTTCTGTTTCTTTGAATTTAAGCAATAAATTAAACAGGAATATTTTTAATAGGTATAAAAAAAAGTTATTTAGATAAACAACAGACCAACAGACACCACACTAAAAAGTGAAAAATAACTTAAATATTATTGAAGTTGGTGCTGGTTAGTCGATTCTGGCGTTATGGGGCTAATCCCACCACTGTTACTCCTGTAAGCCAGGATCTACAGTGGCAGCACTGAAGTCACCAAGGTATGACCCTCGGCGAGTCCCTGGGAAACGCTAAATTGTCTTGGAACCCGCAAAAAAATTAAATAAAAAGGTAGATAGGAGGTGTTGGAAAGCGGGCAATGAATTGACAGAAAGGAAGGCACTTACAGGCGCCTAGGCGGACCAACGTACGTAGGCTAGTCCACTCGTAAGGCACCACGGATGCTGCTAATATTTTAAGGGGCCTATTTGATTTCTCAAACTTCTGGTGTTAGCGTAAGAACCGTGTTTATTTTAGCACAAATCTCAATAATATTTATACCAATAACCCTAATTAAGCGTACCCTAAGCAGCTTAACGTATTAATATTAGTAGGTACACACTATTAGAGTAGATATAAAATATGAATTGGCTGCGAGTTCCGAGATACTACGATTTAAGAATAGGATTAATGATCATTAATTGTAATTGACGTTTGTAAGTGTGGCAGTTAGTATACCAGCCCGGGAATTTCACCAGCTCAGTGTCGTTCACAAGGGATATATCAATCTCTTTCCTTGTCATAATTTTGTAGTTTTGATAATCACGTAAATTCATAAGAAGATGCACATGCATCATCTAATCGTCTTATATATTTTTATATTGTAGGAAATAATGAATAATTTGATTACGTTATTACAAAATAGAACCGGAAGGATCGCCATTGCCGGAGACACGCCGGTGGCCGTGCGCTCTTGCAGAACGTTGCATCCTGCGCCTGCGCTGCATGACATGTGCTTTTATAAACTTATTTATTAATGACTGTTGTCATGATTATGTATAATCGCTCTCTTATAATTTAAAATAATTATATCTCTGGTCGAAACACTTGATGTATGCAATGTCCTCCAATGGACTCTATGACAATCCATCTCCTTGCTTCCCTGTACGACATAACTACCCTAACAACCTTTCTCTTTAAGATTATTCTTCATCTTACACAGTTGTCATGTCATAAATTATTGCGTTGTTATAAATTCACCAATCCATAAGTTATTTATTATATCTATATCCATACTTACATAGAATAAAACTGTAACAGGTCCAATTCTGTACATTGGAGATATTTTGAAAATTATATTTGGAGGGCATTCTATAACCGATACTGAGGCCGAAAATGTATTTTGTTTAATTTTTGTCTGTCTGTCTGTCTGTCTGTATCACGGCTGAGCATCACGCCGAAACTACTGAATGGATTCAAATGAAACTTGGCATGATTTGAGATCTTACTACGAGGTAGGACATAGGATACTTTATATCCCGTAATCTAGCACGGTTCTTTTGGGAGAGGGGATTAAAGTCAAAATGGGTACTTACGATACGCTTTGGATACGCTTGGTCCGATTTTATCATTTTTTCTTTATAATATATTAAATATTAGTAAGGAAACACTCATAGAGAGTTGTTATCAAGGTTTTGTAATCGATCGGGTTAAAGGTCATTAAATAGATGGGTGACCGTTTAACGCCATTTGAACTAAACGGGTCCGTGCTTCGGAGAGCAAGTAAAAAGTTGGTCCCAGTATTTAACTGACTATAAAAAAGGAGGTTATGTATTCGATGCGAATGTCTGTTATTAAAAGTTTAGTTAACGTAAAAATAGCGCAGGCGGAGCTGCGTGGGTCAGCTAGTAGTTTTATAAGTTATATACATAGATAAATCTAATTGATATTAAATATAATTCACCAACAATCACTTAAGTGTATGAATCCACCAAAATGTTCTATAATTTCATAAGCCACAAAGGGAATCCTCATTTAAGACATATTTATAAAGGAATAAATAAATATCAACGAAAAAGGCCAATAAATTCATAATACAGATTTTGCTTTAAAAAACTTTGCGCAACTTTTGCGTAGGTTTGCCTATGCGTAGGAAACCTCTTTCTTTCACTAAACATACATGTAATTAATGATGTGTTATTATTATCAACAGGCAAGTCGCGTCGATACACTTGACAAACAACTTTGAAAGAAATGAACAGACCACGCTGCAATGGGCTAAGACCTCGATGAACGAGCTGCGAGTCGAGATGCGTGAACTGAGCGAGAGTGTCAACAGCTCCACCTTGCTCCGGCAACTGCACACCATAAGAAACGAGGTAGGTTTATTAGAAGAAAAGACACCGTCCACTGCAGAGTAATAACACTGGTGTGAAAGGCACTAATGTATTAGGTGACGAGCGAAGTGCAGTGCAGCTTTCTATAGGTAGACTTACCAACAGGTGAACGTCTTGCTTGTATCGTTCGTTACCAAGTTGAAAATAAGAACACACGTGTTTTGTCTTGGGGCCGTTTTCCGAGTCATCACCCTATCTATGTAGTAGGTATGTATGCCAAAAATATGACCCTTGGTGTTGGAATGAAAACCGACAACGGTGTCGAATACAAATGAGTTTATAATTACATTACACGATACATACATATTCTTTATGTAAATAATACTTTTACATATTTTATAAATCATAAGTCATCTAATCTAGCGTTATTAATGAATCATCATCATCAGCAGCAGCTGAAAAAATGTCCACTGCTGAACAACGCCTCCAATTTTGAAGGGAGCCACGATCCCCACGCTTGGCAGGCGTCTTGTGGACCGCAGTATAGGTGGTAATACAATAGAAAGACGCTGCTGCCCGTCTTCTTGTTTTCCCTGAGTCACCTCTTACGAACACCCACGAGAGGAGATGGGTGGGTGTTATTCTTACCTGGACACCCACGGGTCAATAATATTAATGAATAAACATACTGAATTCTCATAAATCGACCACTTAAGAAGATTAACTATAGTAATATATTTCCCAGTTGAAACAAGCTTTGATGGAGACGTCGGACCTGGCACAACTGGCCCGTACGCAGGAAGCGAGGGTGGACAAGCTGGACAGCGAAGTTGGCCGCCTCAAGTATGAAGGACAGCAGATGAGGAGCATGATCGCTGACCTGCGGACACACGTCGGGAAGTTGTCAAAGGAGGTAAGTCTAGATGTCAATATCACACGTGACTCCAAAGCTGGTCATTTCCTTGCTCAGCGAGTGATTGGTTTTAGCCATTCAACAAGGAAATACTGCCAGCGTTTTAGACACATTGTTAATCGGATAGTTCTTGTTCACCCTAAAGTTACTTATTATTATTAATTTCGGGACAGACATCAGCAAAACAAAAAGGAATCGAAATAAATTCACAGAATGTACGACGTTCAACAAAAACGCGTCACTTTTGTATGAATCAAAATAAATACAAACATCAAAGTTAACCCGGTATTGCTACTAAAAGATACCACTATTTTTGTTCAAGCCAAATACAATCTGGGTATCTACGTTTTATAAGTGGACAACAATTAACGAGAAGAGATAGCGTTGGTATAACAATTTACATATTGTTTGAAGAACTGTATGTTCTTTATTAGAGCCATGGATGGATGGGTTACACAAACGTTAGCTCATTCGCTAATTTACAGAAAACAGACAACTTCTTTCGTCTTCTTTTCTTTTCAATTGATGTGTGCCATAACAAGTGATACCTACTCGATCTGTCCACAGTAGTCCACTCTAAATAAAACAACACTCTTGCACTGAATCTATATCTATCTATACTTATAATAAAACTGTAACAGGTTCAATTCTGTACATTGAAGATATTTTGAAAATTATATTTGGAGGGCATTCTATAACCGATACTGAGGCCGAAAATGTAATTTTTTTAATTTTTGTCTGTCTGTCTGTATCACGGCTGCGCATCACGCCGAAACTACTGAATGGATTCAAATGAAACTTGGCATGATTTGAGATCTTACTACGAGGTAGGACATAGGATACTTTTTATCCCGTAATCTAGCACGGTTCTTTTGGGAGATTAAATTAGGGATTAAAGTCAAAATGGGTACTTGGTTATACGCTTGGTCCGATTTTATCATTTTTTCTTTATAATATAATAAATATTAGTAGGAGAACACTCATAGAGAGTTGTTATCAAGTTTTTGTAATCGATCGGGTTAAGCAACGTTAGGTAAGGTCATTAAATAGATGGGTGACCGTTTAACGCCATTTGAACTAAACGGGTCCGTGCTTCGGAGAGCAAGTAAAAACTGGGTCCCAGTTTTAACCGACTATAAAAAAGGAGGTTATGTATTCGATGCGAATGTCTGTTATTAAAAGTTTAGTTAACGTAAAAATAGCGCAGGCGGAGCTGCGTGGGTCAGCTAGTACTAACTATAAACGTCAAGGCGTTTCGCATAACGTCCGATAGTTACTACTACTACTACTAGATAAAATAACTATTTTAGCGAATGTGAATTCGAACTCCGATTTTGTTACTCCATGGCTTTCTTTACGTGTCCTTACGAATCGGTGTTAAGTTCCCTACTTAACTACTTACCAACCCGAGCCCTTGAATATTTAGTTTCGCTATTTACCTAGGTACTTACTTCTCTATCTGTAGTTGTGGATCACAATGACGTAATCTCTCGGAAAATAAGGTAGGAAAAAGAAAGGAAAACTTTTAGCTATTGGACTGGGATAGAATTACTTCATACTGCAGTGTGAACGGAAATGGAAAAGCTTATAAAGGAAATGTGAGTATAGAGATGAGATTGCCGGCTGGTACGGGATGAGAGCCTACATATTGCTCCCACTCTTCTTGTTATATATACGTACATATGTGTATCTATCTCATGCAAGTATTTTGAGTTGTCTTATTTTTTTAACCGACTTCAAAAAAGGAGGAGGTTCTCAATTCGTCTGTATATTTTTTTTTTTTTTGTATGTTCGCGCATAACTCTGTCAATTATGAACAGATTTGAAAAAATCTTTCTTCCATCCATTCTTCAATCCATTGATTGGGTCCCATAAAAAAATTATTGCGTAGTAATAAGTAGTTCCTGAAAAACAAGAATGGTGACTGCGCACTGAGAGCTGCAGGAAAGCCTATATCGATGACTTTATGTCGCTTTTTAAGGACAAAAATGGTCATAACTCTGGCAAATATTTACCAATTTCAATGATTCTTTTTTTATTCGAAAGAAGAAACCACTGTATTAAATCTGTATGAATTTTATTACAACCAGATAAGAACTTCCTGGAGGACCATGAACGATGTGGAGGAATTTATCTGGTAAAAACCATAAAACTGATTTTCTCCATTACATTGCTCTGACAATTATGAACCGATTGCGATGATTCTTTTTTTATTCGAGAGAGTAAACTGCTATGATGATTCCATGCAAATTTCATTACGACCGGATATTTTTTTCTGAAGAAACATGAATTATGTAAAACTATGTATGTAGACGATAATGTGATCATAACCTACCTAGATAATTTTACGGTTTTCGATGGTTCAATCGTTATATATGAAAATATCACTAAAAAGTTTAAAATAAAATCTTTTTAAAAAAAAATTGAACCGACTTTAATACACTGAAAAGTATAAAATAATTTAAATATTATTGAAGTTGGTGCCAAATATACACAGCCGGTAAGCTAACACCTTTTATTTTATTTTATAATTATTTTATACTTTTCAGTGTATTGAAGTCGGTTAATTTTTTTTTTTAAAAGATTTTATTGACATAGCTTTCAAAAGGTGTATGTGCTCAGTGAGTTATTACTCACTGTATTTGCTACATATTTTCTAACCTCTTCGTGGAAAAGACCTGGGTTTCTACCACCATTTACTCGAGCAGTATTATAGTAATCTTATATGTAAAAAGGCCCCTGGTGCTGTGTTTCTCGGTCTAGTGTTCTTAATCCGTCGGCGGTCAACGCGTGATCGAGCTTATGCGGTTCGCGTGTTAAACATGGTGCAGATCGGAATCACTGGCCGTTGAAAGCTTCAGAATTTTAATAGATGCCTCAAAAACTAAATGGAATTATGTGAGGCGTTATCGACCTCCACGCTGCCACCGCTTTCCTCTCCACTTTTGGAGACATTTTAATCTTTGTGTGAATAGAAAGATTTGCCATGTACCTCCACGCCGACGCCGCTTTCCTCTCCACTTTTGGAGACATTTTAATCTTTGTGTAAATAGAAAGATTTGCCATGTACTAATAGTGAAGACGAAATATCGTGATAAAACTCATGCATAATTATAGTGTAATGCTTATGAAAGGCGTGTCTGTAGATCAGACACTACACTTACTCTATCAGCCGGTGGAACATATAATGTAATACACAAACATCTTCAAAATCAAGTAACATGTCATCGCCTGTAATAAAAGAACCCTTAATGCTTTTGCTCAAAAGCATTATCGTGGGTTTTTCTCGGAAATGCGCACCCATGATGATTCACGGTCCGTTTATCCCTGGACCAGGTTTATCGTTGAGGGTCTGAAGGTCGTAAAGGAGCCTTTTCGTATTTGTCGATTGTGGATTTTGCCTATTGTCGATTTATTGTGATTGAGCTATCTCAGTACGTTTATACGTATTGAGTAGATTTTTATATACCTAGTTATTCTCTAGTGACTTAGATATGTAGGAAGGTTTTTTAATAAAAACAATCTCGTGTATTAATATTTATACTTACATAAGACTGATGATTTTGGATAGTAATGTGAAGACTCCTTAGGTACCTATATAAGTAGATACATTACTATTTTATACTTTTTGAAATACATAAACATGTTTTTGAGTCAGTTCAGTTATAGATGTTTTTTTTTAATTTACCCTTACGGTACGGACGTAATAGCGAATATATCATAGACATGCCTTTTATCTTACCTCAGAATACAGGGCTTTAAAATTCAACGGAACAAAATTATCCCAAAAGTATTTCTACATTAGCCTGATGCGAGACGCCTCATTTACTCCGCGCTCTCTCATCTTTGGCGGAGCTTAAAATTAGGCCTATGTATGTGCTTACATTAGAACAGTTTAATATTTGAAACCCTTCAGTACGTTCCTGTTAATAATAACCAACTAGAAATATCCCCATAAAATGGGTTACTACATTTTTTTTATTAAATACGTTACAGTTTACTCGATTAAATCGGAAGTCTGTTGTTTTATATATGAATCGTGTAGGTGAAGGAATATGGTTGATTGTGGTGCACCTCGGGGGCTGGGTAAATAATAACAGGTGGTGAGTTCTCTTCACGGTCGGTGATCGTAACCGTCTCGCCGGCAACCGTTTGTCCACCACGTTTTACCGGTCGATATGTTTTGAAAATTTTTTTTTGGCGTAACGATGGAAAATAATTAGAGGAGTGCATAATATTAAAGATGTAACAGCTTTCAGAGGCGCGTTAGGTAGTGCTAAGTATTCCTTATAAACAACGCTATTGTACATTATTACGTGAATATCATTAAAAGATCCTCACCTCGTGAGGCTGGCTCTTAAAATTGAAAAAAAAAACATTTATAGCCCATAGTAATTACAAAAGTTTTGATAGTACCCTAACATACACGAAACTGTTAACAAAGTTTTCTATACAAATAAAATGTAGTGTTTTTGACAAATGTTCAAAACATAACAACAGAAAATGGTATAATGTAGAGCAATTATTAGGTTAGGTACTATTATCATTCATGTGGAGGTAATAACATTATTTATTTATTGAATAAATAAAGACGCTGATGATATAAATTATTATTTATGGTTATTACCAGCGGGTCTAAAAAAGGTCACATTAAGCAATTCACCTAAAAGCAATTCATGTTTTGTTCAATTCATTTCAAGCATATCCTTATAAATGCTACTAGTTTTTGAAAAACGGTCTCACATATCAATAACTAGCTGACCCGCGCAGCTCCGCTCGTTCTCTTTTTACTCAGAAACCTTCTTGGGCTCATGCACACAACACTTTGCTGAAGATCATGACATGATCGAATGCATAGTTTACGATTCTATAAAGGACATACATACAGACAAACATTCATTTTGAAGCCATATGAAGAAAAAAAATTATATTATATAAAAGAAACCGTAACTTACTCATATAGATAGACCCGCAGTTTGTTGTAGTTTTAACAGTCATCCGTAACTTATTATTTTCGTATTAATTATTTAAAAACTTTATATATACGGTGAACTAACACAACGATTTATACGTAAATTCGTGGAACAAATTGAAATGGAGCAAGAGGGTGGAGTCATCTCGCAGCCCTATTCAAGTTTTCGTTAATATAATTAATACGAATCAGAAGTGCCACTTGAGTCTGCTTTCAACAAACTTCGAGGATCTTTAGGGTAAATTTCTTTATTTTGTGATTGAAACTAAAAGTTTTTGATCGAGAACGTAAAAATATCATAATAAAATAACTGCATGTGAATCGAACTTGCGTATGATTTAAAACTGGTGTTCTGGCTGGTTTAATGTAAATTTCTGTAAAGCATCTGGTTTATTTTAATAATCAAAAGATCAAGGAAAGGTATAAGGGATAAGCAAAAAGCTTCTTGCGGCAGTCATTTTAATTAAATTGCTTTTATAAGTACCACATAACCGCTTTGCTCGTATCATCAATCTGATGTTTTATTTTAAATAATTTGTCTGTTAGAGTTACACTGAGATGTAACATCTATCTAAGTCATCTTCAACATCGCTAAATTAATAATAACTATACTAAGGCTGAAACCTTATCTTGTAATAACTACAAGTTGGGCAGATACTGTGTCTAGTTGTTTTTTTAAGTTGTAGACAGGTAACAGTTTTCTTTTAAACCGATTGAATACGTACTTACATATTTATAAAGGTTTTGTTCTCTTCAACCTTTATATTTAATACAAAATAGCGTGTAAGTCTAGTACAGTAGACAGTAACCACCAACATTTTATTTTAAACAAAAATATTTTGTACGCCAACCGGTTAGCTGGTTATTTGTATGCCGATATATCTACGCCCCGCGGCCGTAAGAGAACCTTGAAAAAAAATAAAAAAATGTACGTATTATGCGAAGACTTTGTACAGCTTCCTACTCATTTCGCACATTGAGTCCAGAAACGTATCTACCTATTGAGAATAATGGATATAGTTTCAAATAACTGATTAGAAGATTGAATAGGTACTATTAATCGAAGAATAATAAAATATTCAGTATTTTATTTAATATGAAACTTTTCATTGATAGCTATTAATAATTTCTAGAATTCCTTCTTATATTCGCATATATAATAAGCAATTTGATCCTTCTTATACATCACTCTAATGGGCTGAGATAGCAGTAGGTACATAATAGATTAGTAGGTATTTTGATAATAGATTGGTAGGTATCATAACAGATGAGTAGGTATAACCACGATTACCTACTAAATTGGCATTTTTTTTCTAAAATCTAAAGATGCAGTTTTAGTTTTTAGCATGTAAGTGAATTTAACTTGTAAGTTACTATAATTTTGCAACAAAACGCAGCACAGCGACCAAACTTTAACACATACTTAAATACATATTAAGTTTTACTAAAATTAAGCAAATTTCAGAATATAACGACAATGTTATCCAAATAATTGTGAATGCAATAATTGCATGAAGTTGTTGCAAAAAACCTGTCACAGTGAATGGATCGCGGTCCATGGAGCGAGCTCCCATTGTCGGCGCACAACAACTGCGACAAAGGCCGCTCGTCCGCCCAACCCTGAATACACCGCCGCCTGTACGCAACACAAATAATTCGGAGCCTTAATTTGAGAGGTCCTTTATAACTGGAATAGGGCTAGCAGTTGTGTATTTTTTTAGAAGTACACGCTATTGTGGGCTTAAAACGCATTACATTTTAAAAATATCTGAAATGTCCAATATTTTTATCTATTTTATAAAGATATCTCTTTAAGCTTTATTTCATTATATACTGTAGGTATAATTATTTATTTATAGTTAGAAATTAATACCGACTTTCATCGCCATAATGATCAAATACTATTGATCACATTAGTACAAAATGATGCAATTCCTTTAAAAAACACTGGAGAAATGCGCTAACATACAAATAAATAAACTGTCGAATTGAGAATCTTTGGTTAATAACAACAAGCGAATGGACTTGCTGTCAGTTCAAATATTCGATTTAACACCCCTAAAAGATCATCAAAGCGATTCCTCACAGCCGTTACCCGTAACATAAAATTGGTAGTAGGAGTCGCCCCCGGCGCAGTATTTTGTAAGACTGATCCGTTCTTCCTTTCGTTATAGAGTCCCAAAAGAATGAGGCAGGCTTGTGCTGATTCAGAATATTTTGTTAAGTTAACTTTATAAATTATGAACGTAACAAAACAATGTGAGCTGAAGCTTTACAAAATTAATTTAGGCCTCTAAATATTAATTTAAAGGAGGTCAACTGTTTCTGCTCAAATAAAGTACCGCGGTGCTTAATAGTACCAAAAAATGCAATAAAATAATGGATGATGGTGGATTCATATTACATTTAGATATTTTTCTTTTGGTCACCCGAAGACGAGAATAATTTTTCAAAAGGATTTTTCACGCCAGCTTTTGGAACTCTATCTTCAAGCTTTCAACCTGTTTCAGCCCACACAACTAGAATACCCAACTCCTTGCGAACTTATTAAGAAGAAAAGTGTCAAGTTGATAACTGTCTGTTTCAGTCACTGTCATCATAATATCACTATTTGCGATGCGCGCGGTTGGCCGCAGAAAAGGACGAAGTTAGAAGGAGAGACGTATAGAGTTATCTCAGAGAGTTATGCTGAGCTCTTCCTCCAAGATGTTGAGTATCTAAGTAATGCTTGGGGGAAGAGTCATGTGTTTTTTTTTTTATTAATGTTACCAGATGATTTGTGTTACAGGTTATTTTAATTTTAAATAATTTATTAATTAAGTAGTTTTAAATTATTTATGTATAAAAATATAATTATTTTCGAATTCCTCTATTTTTTCTCTACATTTTGTTGCATGTGTACATCGAGGTACATATTTGGGCAAACTTGTATGGGATAGTGTTGACCTCCTTTTTGCTTGAAAAGCCAAGACGCAGATATACTTTGTTACTTCACTATGTTATTTGTATCATGTACTGATTATTGTTCTGTGTTTGTATCATAGATTTAGAACGTAGTTAAAAATCCTAAATCTATGATTTGTAAATGTTAAACATTTAAAATACATAAAATTAAAAAATACTTAAATTTAAATTATACTATCAAATTTCATTTAATTAAAAGTAGGGCCAATTTAATAGATCACATTTGAGACATCATCAAAATTTAACAACGAAACCTTGTTCGAATTTACTACGATTTAAGTAAGTACCTACATATTTATTGTAATAATAATGACAAAAGAAACTGACAGATGTCAAATGTGATCTATTAAATTGGCTATGTAGAGCCAGTGTTAATGAGTCAGAATTATTCACAAGCAAACTAAAAAAAATGCGTAATGGAATTAGATAATATGCGTTCAAAATGATGACGTGTTGGTCTGTAAGCCATTAAAACTTTTTTGAATAGACATATTTTCCTAAGTTCAAAACTAGATGCGTATGATTCGATTAAGTTTAATGCATTTTATTTAAATGTGCGTAGTGTGTGACCCATTTAATTTGAATAGGGCCGTGAGAAAGTAACTCCAAGCATCTGTGGGAACCCCGTCAGGCCGGCCGCGGGTCCTCTGACAGGCAAAAACCTGCGGAGACCTCACACGTTACGTACTTACATCGGGAAATCTGATCTCGCGTGTAATCACATGAGTCGATAATTTTTTGTCAATACCTATATAAAGTTCACATATCTTTGGAATAGAACTACGAGCAATATACCTATGAATACATGTACGTACCTAGTACCTGGCACTAAAATTACGCAACTCCATATCTTTATGAAAAAAGCTATTTCATATATTATTATTTCGTTTTAAAAGGCCTTTATCATGAATTACAAGAGAAACAATTCAAAGCACCATATAAAATACTTACATACAAATTCTAGACTTAACAATTCACTAACAAAAAGACATCTAAAATGTGGTCGCGGAGATTGCGAACTTATCTGTGCTGGTGGCGGAAACGTGAACTAACGGTTTTATTATGACAATGAAGTGTAGTTTCACAGTTTCATATAGACAGTAGCGACACTCCTATCGGCAAAAATAATTTTGTCAGGCTGTGGCTTGAAAAGAAATAGCGACACAAGGGCGCTATATCTGTGTGCCACATTTTAGACCGTAACACCTAATCTAGTTTAACGCCTAATCAAGTTTTTACCTATATCGATGTACAAATAGTTGGAATTACACGAGCCGTTCTATAGTCTCCTTTCTATCATCGGACTACCCCACACGCCCACGATTCATCCACCCTTCCCTCGGTTACGTTGTGGACATTCATTCCTCCAGATAAAGCATCTTGCTTTATCTGGAGGAATGAGTATTTGAAAAAGTAGTAGCAAAGGACTAGAATAACTTGCTTATGTATGTCTTCCTGTCTAAATTAATGTCCAATTCTTAATGTGGGTTGTCTGCATTGGTTTATATGTAATAAGTTAATGTGTTAGTTATACGAGCATAGTAAACTAACTGTAGCTTAAGACAACTGCATGCGATAATGCATCGAAGCTTTTTATCAGGTGAGATGGGTGAGACTGACTGACTTGCTTTAAAGTACTTATTTAATATTTACTTCCTAGCAAAATATAAATTTTCGTAGATAATGCGTACGTATTTATTATGAATACTGTTCAATTAAATATCTTTTCAATAATTTTATTGGATTGAAAAAATAAAGGTTTCATTTTCATCCTTGGCCGTGACAATAGCGGACTTTCATTACTATTCAAGAACAAGGAACAAGAACAGAATTGAATGTGTTTTATGTTAACAGTCATGATGTAATTTTTAACTATTTTAGATTGCGGAGCTGATTATATGTCCATCAGCTGTTTATTATAAGCTTATTACATCATTTTTCTTGTGTAGTAAGTACGTTATTAAGGTATGAAATACCACTTTCGAAATACTTAGATCTAAAAATCCTTTCTATCTTATTATCTGGAGCGCGACGAGACAGGGGAAGTTTAGCCGCCATTTCAACAAACGGATTCACAATCATAACTTTCTTTTTAATTATGAGTCTAAACTGGAGGCTGACCTTGGGTCGCCCGCCACAAATGAGAAAACTTCCACGACCCGATTCCAAGACATTGATGTGGAGCCCATTGCCACCGTTTTGTTTGATTCTGCATTCATTGTAAGAATAATACGAACGGATGTAGTCACAATACAAAACCGCCGTGTGCCAAGTAAACTATTTGCTAAGATTTTTATTATTGATATAGTCCGTTAATTAATATAAGAGTCGGGAAAAGTGTAAGGACCTTAGCCCAGTAGATAAGAAGAGGTAATTAGTGTCATGTTTTTGGAGAGGCCTATATCCGGCAGCTGATAACTATACACTGATATTAAAAATGTCTGCCCAGTAGACCGGGTCATACAATGACCGTGGTATGAACGTATCTGAAAGAAAAGAAGGAGACTACTGTGCTCTCAAAGCGGTTAAAGCCCCTATCGAGTCCGCCACGGCAACTAGAATGTTGACTGTATACCATAGTGTAAGTAATACTTTATGAACAAATGACTCTACACACAGACAAAAAATGGACAATATTATTAATTGTGGTGGCGCATAGCCGAACGGCAACGTTGCCGGCCATACAGAATTTAAATTTGGAATTTTGAGAGGAACGTGCAAGGCACGGCCGGATACGTTATAGTAGTAGATTGTTTGATGCAATTTCATACAAAGAGGATTTTTTGTCTCATACGTTCATAGCACGGATATGGCTCGATCATTATGTATGTAGTATGGTCTGGTCATATGGGTAGACACTTTCAAAAAAAACGATAATCACGTCATTACTGACCCTGTCAATAGGTCTCAATGATTGAGTGGTAAGTACCGTTTCCATTCGAGTCGACTGATAATATAACAAGTCACTTACTTTTCATAAATTACAAACTTATTGTTCATGTATCACAAGTTTTCAGTTCAAAGATATAGGTACTCCCTTATAGATAGTTCGTGAGTATTTGGACTATTTGGTACAGGTTATCCTTCAAATCGAAAAATTTCTAAAATAATAAGTATAACAAACATAATAATAATTTCGACCACATAATATATCCTTATTAAGATTTCTGTGCCTAAAACCTATTTATTCAATAATTACTGTAATAAATATAATAGTAACGCCGACTAACACCCATATAATTTTCTGAAAACAATTTCCTAACTCCAAAACTCCAAGGCTGAGCTGAATACTTAAAATGTTCTATAATTGATTTATTGGCAACCCTCTGTTTAGGCTAATTAAACCCTTCACTATCAATGTAGAATAACTATAAAAACGATTATTATTAATATTTCAATGGCAAGTTAGTTAAATTAATTTACAAATATTACCGATTTATTAATCATTAAATGATTGTTATTTGTTAAATTAAACAGTACTTAACTCTTGAAGAGTTAACGAAAATGAGACGGGTAACCGACACATCACACACTTTCAACCAGACAAATAGTCTTTCATTTCTAAAAAAAGAAGTTTATAAGGAAACCTACGTAATCTTCAGGGTTGATTGCCCGCACTCTTTTTTCTTACCCATGGGGTGTCTGGATAAGAATAGCACCCTCCCATCTCCTCCTGTTCGGTGTCCGTAAGCGACTGCGGGAATACAAGGAGACGGGCAGCAGCGAATTTCTATTGGATTACCTACCACCTATACTGTGATCCTCAAGCCGCCTGCCAAGCGTGGGGATTATGGCAACCCCTCCCATCTAAGAGGGAGGGCTTTGTTCAGCAGTGGATGTTTTTTGGCTGCAGATGATGATGATAATGGCCCGCAATCACGTTTTGAAATTATTATTTCCTCTTACAATGTAATTTAATTACACTAAACTAAGCACCCTAGGGACGAATACACCGGGTCCTTATTATACGCGTTGCCGATAATCATTCGAAAACACCTCGACAGACAGTTTGTTCAACAGCAAAACACATTATTTACTGAATTAAAAAGCCAAAGAATAAGTATCAAGTACTTGTGAAAATAAGATACGTCCCGATGTGTAGACTATACATAAAAAATTCAGTCGCGTTTTATTTGGACACACCAAATGGATTTTTGATCTGTGCTGGGAGACACATCGTATGAAATCGTAAAACTTCATTCTCCGATCTAACGTATTATCAGCGTTAACTCGGATGATATAATTTAAAGGTTCCGTCGAATTAAATATACGAATACGTACGGGGTACTAATTATATGTTTTAACACGGTAGTTAATAAAGTCGCCAAGAGGAGTGTTTCTGTTCGGTAATAAAAACACAAAAAAAAACTATAACATAATGTTTTGAAAAAAACATAGTGCTCCTTCTGGGGCATTCAGGAAAAATACTATGTGGTATCAGTGGCAGATAAGGCAAGATAAGGTAACCTATATTATAAACAATTTCGTCGAATCGACCCGCTGTCCTTGCTTACACAATCCACGTTAATGTATCCAACTGTATTTGTATACTGGGTTATGCACGGGTGTAATGAGTTGTGAGCTAGAAGGGACGCTCGTCTCCTATATCTTTAGTGTCAGCAAGGGGGACATACATAATGCAGATATATTGTATATTTGTTCGTAGGATTGCGACTCGAGGTACCTATAGGGGGACGCAAGGTGGCGCCAGCTATGTGTTATAGTGGATTCACTTACTTAATGTATGTCATTTGATCTTCGCATGGCTACATCACTACAAGGATAAACATGTAAGACACAAGTTGTGAAATAAATAAAACAATTATCTATCTAACACTGACTGACAGACAGACAGACAACGCAATTTAGTTTTACTATCATTAGCAATATTTTGCACAGGAGCTGCGTCAAGTTGCGTAGGCGAGCACCTAGAAAGGATTTTTTCATACTTCATCCTTTAGGGGAAAGGGGCCGTCTGCCATTTTTGTCACATCTCAGCGGGCACGCTGCTACGAGTAGTAATATGTACGTATGTACCTACTTACTCATGTATTTGTGTGTGTATGTATTTACGCACTATATTCTTCGGGTCATCATGAAAAGAAGCATAATTCACATTTACGCTTTGAAAAAAAACCTTAATTATCTAACTATGTACCTCAGAAGCCAAGTGCCGTGTGGCGTTGAGTTCTAAAATCACTTCATCCCTTTTGCTGCTGACGAAGCGATACATAGGCTCATTTTCCTTGTTCTGTTAAAAAGATAGCGTCCTTCTATTCACCAGCTTCATCGCTCACCACATTCCATCAGATAGGATCTCAAATAGATAGGTACCTAAAGGCTGCAGTAGACATTTTAGTATGAGGTGAAGTACTGTATATAAGTACTGATATTTGCTGATTCTGTGATGTGTAAATGCCGCACGTATTGTGCAGCTGTGACTCTCTCGCAAGACGTAGGTACTATAGATTGAATCTTCTGATAGTCTATACTACACCTGATGATTCTACACAGCTCCAAGCTGGCGCAGCGTACTTCGACGCGTCACTTACAGAATAAAGGCTGTGCTATGCACAATGGATCCAACTGGGTGCCTCCTGGTCATTACCAGGCCCTAGTCGTATCTATTGCCAACAAATAGAATAGAATGTGATAGGATCGCGGTTAGAAGAAAGAGTAATTAGATTTTAAGAAGTAAATAAAAACTTAATAGCTACATATTTTTCATTAAATCGACTAATCGAGTCATTGGTGAATATCGCGTGGAGTGGACCTATCAGAAGATATCTCGCTTTGTCAGACTAGAAATACTTTCGTAAAGTGCAAGCGGTCGCAGACCTCATTTACTAACTTGTACCACATGACTGTAATATAAGAAATTGTCTTTCCACGGCACGCTGGCAGGGGATCTAATGGAATGCTCGGGAAAATTGTTGGCGAAAATTCTCGCTTTATACGGAGGGCTGTGGCCATTCTTGTTAAAGACATGTAGAAGTGCTAAATTGCTGTAGGCCATATTAAAGATGAACATGCTAAAATCTTACCTACTTTGTATACTTATTATATTTTTTTGTTTATCCGTTTCTTGTCAGATATCTATTCCCGTGTTCCCACCGCTCCGGGACAGCCCTGACATTTCGTACAAGCTTGCTATATTATTATTACGTAAAAGTACTTTATACGTTACATATTGTTCATCATCTCAGCTTTAATAGCCAATAAACTTGTAATATTTAATTAATTACTCTTAAAATGTTTTATATATACTACTAGCGACCCGCCCCGGCTTCGCACGGGTGTATATATATGTCGCTTGGTCTAACAGCTCTACATTTTCTACGCAAATATATCAGTAGGGTTTATTCCACTTTATTCATCAAAGTGGAATAAACCATCACTATCACGTACTTACTATTGAAGAAAAATATCATCGATAAAACAAACAGATAAACAAACCGGGTTAACCAGTGAAAACCAACTCAACATTTTATGACAGCTAAATATCGGAAACGACACTTTAGTTTAGTACTTATCAAAACAAATATTAGCGTCCTCGCTATACCGATTTTTTTCTGTCATAAGCTTGTGTTCAGAGAAACGAAGACCATTCAGCATCACCGCGCGATAAAACTTTGGTAAGCCCAGAGGAAATCAACGATGTCTGAAAGTTCTAAATTAGGTAGAGGAAAACATTGGAAGAGTCTACGCACCAGCACGCAAAGAATACTTTTTGATTTTAAAAATCCGAATCCGCGGTGTAATTTCAGTAGCGGTGGACGACCCCCGGGCAGGGTCGTGGCGGCAAACACAGCTCCCGCCTAAACCTGTTCGATTGCCGCCGCCGCCGTTGTCGGCGATAATTACTTATACCACAAAATATAGCTATATTTTGTGCTTATACCGCCCGCCGATTTCGAGCAGATGGCATTGGACCGGTCAATCAATTTACCATCATATTAGGCCCGTTATTAGGCATGTGTTCGATCATAAGAATTTGTTAGCTTGATATAGGTAAACATGCTGTCTTCGAGTTGCTGGACGCTCGGGGTGTGGGCCCTTTGAGCGTCCATTGAGTACGGCGGCGACTCCGAGGAGGAAGGCGGCGGGGTTGCGACCCCCGTCCCCGTGAGTACCGTGTCAGGTTCCCGGGGGGCTACAATGCGCCCCCCGGCGGCGGGCTCAAAGGCAAGGCACTGAGGGGCCCCTGGTGCAGATCCCACCGGAGAGCCCTGGGGTTCCCCCTCTCATGTGCCGATGCGACAGCCGCGGGGGTTTTAGTGGGTAAGAATCCCACATACCCCAGTCGAGCCCCACAGCTCCCGGGGATCTTTCGAAGATTTCCCCCGCGTCAAAAAATAAATGTAAACGTGATGTGTGCTGATTCAAATTTTAAAATCCTAAAATACATATTTTCTCTTATTTTATTTAAGTACGTATGGTTTGAGTCGTAGTAGAGTAGAGTTGGTAGTGAATAGACCATTTGTATGGTTTATGAGGTATATGAATTAAATAGCGATAAAAACAGCGTTAGCGTAAGTATCTTGTTGCTCGCTATACAGAGTGGAAACGTTAAGTGACTCTAAGCGATATGTTTTTCAATTACGTATAAAGATATTACCAAAATTTTGCAATACACGTATAAACTAGATGACCTAATGCGTAAAATTAAATGTACTTAAGTCTTATAACTTTTTAAAACGAATCGGGATATATCTAAGAATTTTAATTAAAGTCGTCCATACATTGTTTTTTTAATTATTGACGTAAATATCGCAACAAGTACTTATCTCATTTTTTTAAATACTGTAATAATGGCAGTCAGTATTGAGTCTTGAATAATGCACTTAGACACAAAACAGATTTTCCAAATCAATGCAGAATGAAAAAATATGAATCTAAGTATCAATATGAAAACATCGCAAAAATCTTCGCCATTTCTTTCTCATGATCTTATTTCTTCGCACGATACAACACGGTAAACATTAGTGAATGCGAAAGCTCACAGGAGTTGTATAACTCATGCGGACTTTGAATATTCACGTGAAGTTTTGCATGCAAGATCTTTCCTAGTGAATGTAACCTAACGGCGGGTATGTGTTCGTGCGAGATGCTGCGGACAATATAGGCTTTAGGTGCGGAATTATAAGGGCCACGAAAAAATGAAATAGGAAAGCTCCCAATGCGAAATTATTATTTCGTGTTGCGCCCTCTCGTCGTCATACGACGACAGGGCGCGACACGTCTCAATCTTCATTATCATTCTGTTTCGCTCTTTGTCTACAATATCACCTTTTTCACAATTTTGCCTGTATGCTTTGATTTTTTAATTTAAATATTTGAGGCATATATTAATATTGTCTATGAGTATTTTATTAACGAAATATTACAATATCCGTGTGCACTTGCCCCGGGCGCACGGCGGGTAAATAGGCAACGTGTTGTACTTAAAAAAATTAACTCCCACGCAAAAATGAGGGGTGTTATGTCTGTCTTTGTCATAACGCCTAGCAAACGAAGGGACTGGTTTATTATATTTCAAAATGAATTTTACCATAATTACCCTTAGCTATATTAATGAAATTTTTTAAGCCGTTTATTATATTCATGTGCAGAAGATTTTTCTCAATGTACCTACTTACCTAAATTTTAAATATACCTAGGTACCTAGTTAAAATTCTAAATGTTGCTCTAAACTGAACAAGACTCTATACTATAGAGACTTGAGCAAGTTCTCTGCACAACTTGGAAACTAACTCTCTGTTAGTTATGATTGTACCTGTTAATATATCCATTTGAGCACCACTCGCTGTAGCTGTCCATATTAATTTTGACGGGCCCGTTGGTCTAGTGGTTAGTGACCCTGTCCGCTAACCGTGACCGGGTCGTGGGTTCGATTCCCACCAAGTGTCTGGGTGTTATTTATCTATTTAAGTATGTATTTACAAAAAAAAATGTATATAAGTATTAGTATCAGTTGTCTGGTTTCCATAGTACAGGCTCTGCCTAGTTTGGGATCAGATGACCGTGTGTGGATTGTCCCAAGATATATTATGCATCTATCCCCACTTGCATTAGCCCAAAATGTCATCTAATATTCATATCCATGCTCTAACTAAATGGACCACACGTAGATGCACTTCGCTCTGGCCATTACACCTGTCCGGTGAGAAAATAAACTTTTAAATAACCATAATAATACTACAAATGACGGCGGTAACAGCTCAGTGGGCGAGCGCTTGCCTTGGAAACAAGGTGCGCAGGTTCGAGCTCCGGCTTGCACCTCTGATTACTTTAATTAATCATGTGCGATTGTTACTAGCTTTCGGTGAAGGAAAACATCGTGAGGAAACCTGCATGTCTGAGGAAGCCTAACTAGCTCTCGAATGACGTGTGAAGTCCGCCAACCCACATTTGGCCAGCGTGGTGGACTACGGCCTAATCCCCCTCATCTTGAGGGGAGGCCCGTGCCCAACACTGGGACATAAACAAGGGCTGGTATTATTAATACTACAAATGTCGACAGCATTTATGCTTAAGTAGGTATATACATGGGTGAATGCGACTAGATTAAACCTTCATACCACCAAAATCATTAGGAAAAAGTCCTTATTTTTTTATTGAGATAGCAAAGAAGAGCTTGCATTCATCAAAAGTACTGTTTTTACCCAACAAGCCAGCTGACACCAAATATCGAATGTGATAAAACATCAACGCGACCTAGCTCGTCACGCCTAATCAAAGGTGTACACTACCCCTTGGCAATGTAGTCAAGTCTAGCTGTATTATCCAGCCACAAACATTGGCGCCGCCAATGTATTATGCGTCTATAGAAGCCACCTTTGTAAGCCACAATCTGTACAAAGGAGCAACCCCCCATCCACCGGCAAAGTTTGTCAGGGGGAAGAAAAAGGCTTGCTACATTTAGCATTATGAGCTATTTTCGTTGGCGTTAAATAAATTCTCATAATAAAATGGTTGAAAACACTTTGTAAAACTGTATTTCGACAATTATTTTCTTTTTGCGTACATATTAATGATTGTTGACCAGAAAATAATGTTTATAATATGTCGCTGAGAATCTGTACGTGCTAGGGATGCTTAAATTTTTGTGGGAATGTAGCCAACGAGGCCGAAGCATAGCAAATAAAAGGTGACCCACAGACCCTTGCTAATGTAAACTTATCTTACTGTCTACTCTACTGATGCTTTCTTTTGTTTTAAAAGTCAACAAGTACAGTGGAGGACAATAATATATATAAACTTTTGTACATAGTTAAAGTATTTGAAACAAGAATGGTAAACAAGTATACAATAGAGTATACAATATTGACTTCGAATATATGTAATTCGTTTTGTCGGTGATTTTTTGTCTGGTACACATTATCTTGATTATTCATCAAATTGAAACAATTTTTTTTCATTGCTACAGGTAAAAGCCCAACAAATCGAGGATATGAACTCGGAGAATGACGTATTGGAGACGCACGAGACCCTGCCTGTAGATTTCAAAATACAGCACAATCACAAGTATCGGCACAACAAGATGGTCCATGCGCAGATCTCACGTCTCGCTCGCAGCCAAGATCAGCTCGACCAGTTGCAGCAGAGCTTGCAGACCCAAGTTCTGGACGTGCAGCGCCGGCTCGACCGCTTCGAGGAGCCAAATTGGAACTTGCTCTCGGCCAAAGTGGATTTCCTTGAATTGGAAACGAAAGTAATCCGGGACGAACTGAAGAACACGACTCAGAAATTGTCTGATTTTGATAAAGTCCACGCGTCCATATTAGAACTGCGTGAAGAAGTCGAAAGCATTGAAAACAAAGCCGATAAAACTATCCCTGAATTCAGGAAGGAGATATCGAAGTTGGACATAAGTTTTGCTCAAGTAAGTTTGCTATTGTTACCGGAGAATACTAACTTGTCCATTGATATAGTCACAAACTGAAACAAAGACAATAGTTATTAAGTCTCAATTTCATCGTGTACCGTGTACCCTTCACACCCGAACACAGCAATATATATACTACACAGTATTACAACTCAATCCGTTCTGTTGTCATATTTTTGTTTAGTACCTAAGTATTTATCTACAAATACATAACTTTATTTTGTAGCTAAACGCTCAATCATCATACTTGAAGGAGGATCAAGAGAACCTGCGTCAATCAGTGAAGGCGATCGCGGTGAGCGTGAGCAATGCAATAGACCGCGCTGAGCTGGACCGCCTCACCATGAAGAAGATCAATGACTCAGTTTGCGAGCTCGAGACCAGGTCCCGTCAACACTTCTACAGGCTCAACGACCACATCCTGAAGGTAGGCCGCTAAATAATATGCAATAACATCACCCAATAACCCAATCATCCCATCAATGCACCGTCACCCACTTTACCATACTTTCCGCTCTCTCATACCGCAAACAACTCCTCAGAAATGTAAATAAGCAAACCCAATCGAACCAATTATTTTCAAAATAAACGTTATTCAATAATGTTAGATGGCAGTAATCATATATTGATCTTAAAACTTGTAGTAATGGTTCGTTTGAGTATAAACATCGCCAACTTGAATATCATATTATAGGTACTCGCCCATCAATTGGTAATTTATTTCAAATCTGTGCAAGTAAGAATGTGTGTGTAGACATCATGATAGACATTCAAGTTTTGTTTTATCTACTTAAAGCAATTATATGTCGCGGTTATTGAATTTCAACCCGTATAAATTATTATAATTAACAGAGCCATTATTTTAATAATGAGTGCCTTTAGCGGTGTTTGCGATAGCCAGTGAATAATTAATCAGTTATTCATTCGTAATTTGGTTGACTCTGATACCGGTAGAAAGAATTTATGAGTAATTTATAAAAATGTTGTAATAAATTAACACAGTACATTTTATATTTAACTCATTTCTTAGATAGACTGAATAATCATGGGTTTTTATGAATAAGACAATTTTTTCTTGGTAATTATTTTTGGAGCATGGATACGACTATTTTTATCAGGCGTAGACAACTTAAGAACGGTAATCAAGTTGTAGATTCTGGGTAATAATCTGCTCTCTTTGTTACCAGAGCGAGGCAAACACCCGGGAAGTAAACCAGACTGAGAGCATTCCTCTTCCCGAATTGATGGGGGAAGTGAAAGAACTCCAGCCAGTACAGCGTGAATACGAGGACCTGGTCAACCAGCTGCCTAGAGACTGCTCGAGCATCTCCGGCCCGGCGGGCGTATACCTCATTCACCCAGGACGCGGGCCTTTCGACACCTGGTGCAACAACGGAAGCACTCTCATCCAGCGCCGGTACAATGGGTCCATAGAATTCAATAGGAAATTTGCAGAATACGCTCATGGTTTCGGCGACGCAGCCTCGGAGTACTGGCTCGGACTCGAATCCATGCACTTGCTGACTTCCGATAACTGCACCTCGATGAGGATCGACATGACGGACATCTACGGTGGTGAATGGTACGCACAATATGATCATTTCTCCGTGGGCAGCGCTGACACCGGCTACGTCTTGGACGTCAGCGGTTTTAAAGGCAACGCGAGCGACGCCTTCGACTATCAGAACCACATGGAGTTCTCCGCTATAGACCGCGATAGGGACATATCAAACACCCACTGCGCCGGGAACTATGAAGGTGGCTGGTGGTTCTCCCACTGCCAGCACGTGAACATCAACGGCAAGTATACCCTGGGACTGACCTGGTTCGACGCCGCCAGGAACGAGTGGATCGCGGTGGCCACCAGCGAAATGCGGATGTACCGTCGGCCAGGATGCTCTTAAATAAGTGAACAATATACCTGAGCTTGTATTCAATTAGCCGGACTATCCGCGCGATATAGAATTTATCTCTAAATGTTGTTTCAAGTTTGATGCATACCAAAGATATCAGTATAAGCGAGGGTACTAATTTGACTAGATCGGATATACGGGATCTAGTATTAGGTAAGTTGAATAGACAGTATTAAAATATTATTTATATTATATATCTAAACTGTATGACTGGCTATTACGTGTTCGAAAGATTTAACCGAAATCTGATTTAGTTTATCATATTTAGTGAATATTACGTACACATTCCATAGATGCTACTGTAAAATCCTATTTTAATCTCTCACTGCTAATTACTGTTAAAATATTTTCGTTTGCGCCGTATGTTCGAAGAGTAAAAAAAACTTGGAAATATTGCCTTTCCGCGTGTAAAAATATTTTTTTTTTATCGGCACACAAATACAGTCCCATTTAGCCGTTCTTTGAATCTTGTTTGAATTTGTTTGTCGGACTGTTTATGCATTTATACTCTATTATTTCGTAAGTACTAGATAATCAATATATTTACTCGCTAACAGAGAATTAAGTAGATAAGTATATAATATACATAATTGACTTCGAGTTTGGAAATAAACTGCTTTCAAGAACACTATTTGACATTTGTGAGTGCGGCAGTTGACAAAAGCCGATTTAAATAAAATATTTATACACCTATGTATTTCAAAAGAAAATGATAGTGTGTCTGAGAATTTGCGTTATCTATTATACCTACTAGCAAGCAGTATATATATATTTTTTTTAAATGCTAGTTTATTTTAATGATTAAAGTTCATTCGAGAAGCAGCGGAACTTATTGTAAACGATTATGCAAAACCGTAATACAACTTTATTTTTCTTAGGAAGCAGACAACAGGTAGGAATGCATGCACTTGTTGATACTACGACCGTCCTTTACTCCTAATTAATGTACTTATCTTTATTTTATAGGTATGTATCATTTTAATTTGATTAATGTTTTAAACCGCATAAAACGTTTTTTGTATATAATATTTTGATTAGGCGAAGATGCCATATTTTTATTTAATGTGAGAACGAGCATTAGTCAAGTAAATTTAAATAATAATTTAAGTAAATAGATTGTAAGAATTCTGTATTTGAGCATTATGAATGCTTGGAAATATTTGTTAATTGTCTATTTGCAGATTGTGGAGTAGGTACATACTATTTGTAAGAATCTAAATTATCATTAGGTATGTAAGTAGGTGTCTCAATTTGAATGAAGTTACATTACTTGTTTTTGTTGTCTTAAGTAACGCTTGGGTCTTAATTCGAAAGTATTTTTAGTTTAGAATTACTCGCCAAATAAAAGACTGTTCGCACCAAATGTTGTCAAAAATCTTAGGTAACGTTACATTATTGAGCATGACGAATGAAGTAAACTATTCGAAAATTCAATAACATTAAGCATAAATTGAATAAAAATATCCCAAGCATAACCTTTTTTATTAGTTATTTTATATAATTTTATCATCTTCATAAACATAAAATACAACCCTCCTTTTATTAAAACGATATTGTCACAGTATCTGAAGTACTTAGTTATATACACATTTTTTAACTTTCAACATAATAATCGTAATGAACCTGTTTAAATCAGTTTATTTAGTGTTGTATGCACCATGTAACCAATGGAATTAAACCAAATAAAACTAAATAAAAACGTTTTGTCTTATTTATAATTACTTACTTAAATAAAAATAACATTTAGGTAAAAACAATATATTAATTACACATTATTAGAAACAACCGAACGTAAAACCAAATATCTTTAGAACATAATCACTCGTCTATTATACTTGGTAGTAGTTTACATTCCTAATAATACATTTCCAGAATAATTCTACTTAAAAAAAATTACAAGTAGTGATCATATTTCATACTCACTTATCATAAGTTAAAACTAGAAAGGATGAAACAAAGCTTGCAACTCTCTTGGTAAGTGGCTGTAGGTATCATGAAAAAAAATTACATACTTAGTTATCACGAAAGAACCGACACATAATTTTTTTAACAATTTATACCTCCATAAGTATTATATACTCGAAGGTTGAGTTTTTCGACTGGGCGTGAATGACCAAATCCGAAACTATAAGAAATAGTGAAAGGCTCAAAATAGTTTATATACCCTTTAAGGGTTTTGGTAAATATAAGCTAGATATTGATGTAAATTTGGCTAAACAAGGAATACGCGTAGAATGTAAAGTGGTCAAACAGTAAGAAAAGAAAGCTAGAAGTGACATAGGTGGAGATCATTCCCACCTATGTTACTTCTAGCACTAATGTCGAGACCGTGAAATAAGTGGTCATGACGTAACTTAAATCGAAAATCTAATTTCCAAATCATAATTAAATTAAGCTTTACCTTCCTTAGCCCTCGACCTCGAACCTATACCAGCCCCGAGTATCATTACTTATTTAAGAAACCGTAATAACTGTACATATAAAACGTTTTTGTTTTACAGTTGAGAAAATTATTACAGGTGGACAGGTGGTAATAATTTTCTCAACTTGTCAACATTAGTAATGACCTTTTAAATCGTCACTAGTTTGTTTGACAAAAGTATCGTCTAATGAATTAGTAAAGTTACAATCAGAGTCATTTTTACTGGAGTCATTAAACGCTTCAACAACATAAGAATCATCGATGTTTAAAAATGGATGAACTGAAATACTTGTCTCCCCGAGCAGCAGAATCTTCTCATGAGTTTCATGCTTTTTCTTAAGGTCTTTATATAACCTGGCTTTGCTCGTATAATAGGCGCCACGGAACAAGTAGTCTCTTACATCGTAAACGGATCCGTGCAATTGGGCCAACTCATGGTCCACCTTTAGAGGTTCAATGTCACTATCGGGATACGTGTTGTGTGTCAACATTATCAGCCTCGTGTGTTGGAGCCACTCGTGTAATATTGTGGCTTTCGTCACTTCGAATAGTTTCATCAAATTCGTCTTAGTGATGTTTTGTAGTATTTGTAAGTTGTGATTGATCCACCTGTAAAAACAAATAGGTACTATAAAAGATGGACGCAATTAGATTTTTAAAAAACTTTAGAACTGAATTATGGGAAATAACCTGAGAAACAATACATGGAGACATTAGTTATTCATGTCACATGCCGTCATTCTCGTGCGCAAGATCAAGATAATTATATTGTTTATCTTATTCCACCTTCACGTGGTTCTCATCATGAAGAACAGTGACGTCTACAATCATTGCACGACGCTCGGTGCGATCTATCAGCACAATATCAGGCTTATTGGCTATAATAGTCCTGTCTGTGATGGTAGATCGGTCCCAGTCTAAGGTGATATGGTCATCCTCCAGAACTGGTTCTGGTACATACCGTAGTGTAGTATGGTCCACGGCTACTTTGTTGTGTCTGTGCAAGTATTCACTATTTGCGAGAGGCGAACAACCGGAGATAATATGCCTCAGGGATTCACCAGGGCAAAGGCATGCCCGACAAATGTCGATGATGCCATCCCTCAGGATATATTTCCCATAGTTGATCGTCATCACAACTTAGTACATAATTGCACAGAAGAAACCTTCGGTTTCCCCAAAGAGGTCACCGACTCCTAGCTAGGGGTTAAGTCTACATCAGGCCTATAAAGAGCCCGGTAGAACCTTACATATAGCTCCTTACTTTGCCATACCACCTCGCGATCGTCAGTGGTAAGTACCACAGGCTTGCACCAGTTCCCTTTGGCTTAGGATAGAGGAGTCAGTCCATTGTACACAGCACCCACATCCGTATGCATCTCCCTGCTGCACTGGAGGAAGAATTCCCTGGAGGTTACATATAATGTAGAAAAAGCCACGGCCACCACGTATACGTAGGATACCCTTATCACTAAAGAACGAGGGTGATGCATACGAAATGTAGGTAACCACAGTGAACTGTTCTATTCAAGGTGTCTAGTTTAGTCTGGGTCCACTAGTATCTTTGACCCTTTGGCATGACTGGCATGACCCAACTGTTTCCGCCTGATAAAAGATGTTTCAGTAATTCTCTCAGGCGGCCCAAGAAGCGTTCCCGCAATGACTGTTTCATGTCAACCTCATTGGTGCCCAATGCCTGTGACATACCCAAGTATTTGTAGGTTTCGGTTGCAGAGAGTGTCCTCAGGTCGGTGGAGTCTGAAAGCTGTACGCTCCTGGACTCCACCATCCTACTCCGCTTTACATGCATAACTGCACATTTGTCCACACCAAACTCCACCCTTATATTATTACTGAAGGTTTCTGTGACCTTAGTAAGCCCGTCAGTTGGAGCTCAGTGGGATCAAACTATTTCAAGTCATCCGCAATTGACATCTGATCACCTATCCGCAATCGACAGCCTAGCCCTGACCACTTTAAGAGAGTGCTTAAAGGGTTCAGGCAGTTGGCCAGACAAAACAATCAATGGCGAACTCATTAGTCATCACTCACTTTCGTTTTGCCGATGATATAATTATTATGGCAGAGTCGCCGGAGAACCTCAATACCATGCTCAGCGACCTCAGTAGCGTTTCCCAACGGGAGGCTCTTAAAATGAACATGGACAAGACGAAGATCATTTCTAATGTCCATGTGGCACACGTACCGGTAGTTGTTGGTCAGGTCAGGTCATAGTTAGGTCGGTCCAACTTCGACAAAGAGTCGTGCGTTCGGGAAACGACGCGATATCTTCTCTTCCGAAATACCGCAGTGGTTTGGTGGTGGGAAAGGTTTTTAACCAGTGTGTGATGCCAATGATGACGTAAGGTACTGAGACGTGGGCTTCTAACTACTGGCCTTTTAGAGAAGCTCAGAGTCACACAACGAGCTGTGGAGAGAGCTATGCTCGGAGTTTCTTTGCGCGATAAAATCCGGAATGAGGAGATTCGCCGAAGAACTAAAGTCACCGACATAGCTTTCAGAATCTGCAAGTTGAAGTGGCAATGTGCAGGCCATATCGCTCGAAGAACCGATAACGGATGGGAAGAAAGGAGTGGCCTCCTCCTAGATAGACAGATGACATTGTACCCATCGCAGGTAACTGGTGGATGCAAATAGCCAATTGTCGTTCATTGTTAATCAGCCAGTCACGCGAAAAAACTTTTCTTCGCTTCGACTTTATAATATTATTAAGTATTATAGATTATTATAAATGTATCAAAATTAAACAGATTAGGCCATTGTTCAACAGTGAATGTCTTCCACCGGTCTTCCGGCTGGTTTATTTATTTAGTAACTGTTAAAAATATTAGTTTTTAGTTAAATTTCTATTAATGTTAGTTTTGAGTTTTATTCAGTTTGGTCGGATACATAAATACATTTATAATTCAATAACAAGTTCACTATTTTAATTAAAATAGTTTGATAAATGCTCTATGTGCTTGAGGTAGGCCAAGTAAAATATTTATCAAGAAGAAGCCTAATCCCGCTATGTAACAAAATATTACTTAACGGTATTTACAGCGCAAAAATAAACAGCTATGTGCCCAAAATTTATTAAAAAACATCTAGGGTTCAGATTATCTCAATAAAAAACTAAAAAGTCATATATTTCATTGTATCTATATCCAGTTGAATTTTCTGCATACAAAGTTATTGAGTTTTACGACTCGTTCGCGAATTAATCAGTTTTTTTGCTTCTCCTGAAAAGTTGGGTTTTTTCACATAGCGCATAATTTGTGATGCGCAGCGACGTTATACAAGGTTTCATTTTTAACAAACTTCTGTAAATACAATAAAGTTAGACATACTAAAATAAAGGGCCATAGAATATCCATTTCTCGTGAATGATGACTAAGGGATAAAAGGGACAATACAATAAAATCCCGGACGAGTGGAATGGATACCCCATTTTAAATTACACAAGGTCAATATTAGAAACCTTCTTAGATGGGAGATAATTTACGCAAAATTTGTGAAAAAAGCTCTAAAAATTTTGTATACTTACATATAATGTATATTGATAATCTACCAGCTAAATAACTCTGTACATAAAAATAACATACTTTATATCTATACTTATAATAAAACTGTAACAGGTCCAATTCTGTACATTGAAGATATTTTGAAAATTATATTTGGAGGGCATTCTATAACCGATACTGAGGCCAAAAATGTAATTTTTTTAATTTTTGTCTGTCTGTCTGTCTGTCTGTCTGTATCTCGGCTGAGCATCACGCCGAAACTACTGGATGGATTGAAACGAAACTTGGCATGATTTGAGTTAATACTCCGAGGTAGGACATAGGATACTTTTTATCCCCACATTCGGCACGGTTCCCTTGGGAGAGGGGATTAAAGTCAAAATGGGTACTTGGTTATACGCTTGGTCCGATTTTATCCATTTTTCTTCATAATTATAATAAATATTAGTAAGGGAACACTCATAGAGAGTTGTTATCAAGGTTTTGTAATCGATCGGGTTAAGCAACGTTAGGTAAGGTCATTAAATAGATGGGTGACCGTTTAACGCCAATTGAACTAAACGGGTCCGTGCTTCGGAGAGCAAGTAAAAAGTGGGTCCCAGTTTTTAACCGACTATAAAAAAGGAGGTTATGTATTCGATGCGAGTGTCTGTTATTAAAAGTTTAGTTAACGTGAACACAGCGCGGGCGGAGCTGCGTGGGTCAGCTAGTTATACATATGATGCACTCATACAAAGGCAATTTCCCTCGACTCTACGTTGTAAGTTATCTGAATATTATTAACAGAAATATGTATATAGCTCCATGATAATATTAATTTGAATTACCTAAGTGTTGTAATTTTTTTTATACTACCAAGCTGGCAAGCAAGCGTGCGGCCCGCCTGATGGTAAGCAGTCATCGCAACCTGTAGACGCTAGAGCACTAGAAGAATCACACGCCTATCATCAACGCGCTAATGATTCTTCTAGTGTTCTTAATATCTAATGGCTTAAGACATTGGATAATAAGGCTAGTGATTCTACTAACAATTACACCAGCTACACTCTACAGTGCCCTTCACGCTGGAACACAGCAAGTCTTACACACTGCTGCTTGGCGGCAGAATAGCTGACACTGCAGTGGTACCAACCTGGACGGTTCCGTGCACGAGGAACCTACCACGTAATAAATATAGTTATTGATATTTTAATTCAAACTAAACAGTATTAACATTCTAAAAGTTTGGTTATACTTACACTATTTCAAAAAATCTAGAGGGCGAAAAGCCTACCTACCCTATTCATTAATGTGCACAAATAATGCCTGAACTACAGCTATTTCCAATAAATCCATCTAGCTAGAGTTATAAATATGCAGGTATTCCATTTGGAGCTACTGTTCTGTTACGACCTTGCATTGCTCTGGGGTGCAGTTTAATAAACCAAGTACGAAATCATAGACATACTTTAGTACGTCTTTAGTACGTCTATGTACGAAATAAAAACACAAAAACCTGACTTTATTGCCCTGATTTTCGTTTAGTATAAGTACATTGTAGGTACCCATATAAAACAATAAAGAAATAATGTATATCACTATATCGGTCTCTTAGACATAGGTATTCAACGACACAATTAAGCAGTTTAGGCTACTGAGCGTGTCGCAGGAATTGATGTAGCGTAGACAGACAGAGCTCACAGTACGTATATAGGTACTAATAGATGATGTTTGTGTATTGTTATACCGTGTATTATTCTGTACTTAAGGTAGCTTTTTTTTTATTCCTAAAAAAATAAAAGAAAATAAGCTACCTAAACTACAGAATAATACACGGTATAACAATACACAAACAGCCGTTTGTTTATCAACTGTATTTGTTTTGCTGTGGTCATTACTTTAAGATTTGGTATAGATGGCGTCTATTATTAGAACTACGATATGTGTTCGATATATCTTATTCTTTTGGTTTTGGTTTTGACGGGCCCGTTGGTCTAGTGGTCAGACACCCTGCCTGCTAACCGATGGGTCGTGGGTTCGATTCCCGCCAAGTGTCTGGGTGTTGTACATCTATTTAAGTAAGTATTTACAAAAAAAAGTACATAAGTATTAGTATCAGTTGTCTGTTTTCCATAGTACAGGCCCTGCCTAGTTTGGGATCGGATGACCGTGTGTGGATTGTCCCAAGATATTATTATTATATTAATTCATATAAGAAGAAGGTGGAGGATGGAGGTCCAGTTTAGGTATCCCGATACGAAGACCATCTCGGGATAACTAAACTGGACCTCCAATAAAAAGTAATAAGAAATATAATCACGGCTTAAAGTGTTTGAGGCTGGTATACACCAGCGGCATGTCGTTGAAGTAGCCGCAGCCGAAGCCCCAGGACTGCAGGGCTGCGAGCCGCGCGGCCACCACCAGCGGCGCCCCGGGCACGGCCAAGCACGGGCACATGGGGTCCTCCTCGCGAGCGGTGCCCAGGCAGACAGTCCCCAACGCCATTTTCACATCATTCTGTTTCACCGAAACTAGCGTCACTGCCACCGATGTATATGTTCTAGATTCTGGATTTACTTAATCATGGAACAAGTGAAATGTAAAACATAAACATCGCAATACACAGGGCGGTGGTACGCCTTTTCTGGATATGCAACAGATTTTCATTGTTCTCTGACACACAGGAAGCTACACGAACAAATTTTGGTTTACTCTCCAAAGAATATCTTGCCTCGGCCCTCGCTGTAATTAATATATAATGCCTTTAAATCTTACACCGCACAGGTGGATCGCCAGCGCACTTGTTTGTTACGTGACGCGAGATGTACACGAGACTACACGCCCAGTTCAATACCCTATATAACGATAACTACGCTACATACAACACTGAGAATTTTTGGTAACGAAATAGCAACAACATATCACACCCTCTCGCACAATTTGCAACGTTCATCTTCTAATAATTCAAAGTACAAACTAGGTCGGCAGTCTAGGTCGATGTGTACATAATTTTGATAATAATAGATGTACGTTTTGTTCCTTATTGTCCATTTAGCGATAATATGCCTATATTAATCTTACTCGGTTATATCCCTCACAATAGTAGTTGGGCTCGTTGATAATGAAGGAGATGGTTCTCAACATGGGATCCAACTTCTCACCGGGGTAGTACCGACTGGTGCGGGGGAGGCAAATTTCCTGACCCTGTTTTATAATATCACAATTGTTAAAAGGAATATAATAAATAATAATTTTGATGATTTAATTTTTCAACAGTAGCCTAAATGAATTAAAGATCTTAACTCAGATCATATGATAACAAGAAGAATCATTAACGCTTCCAAAATATTCTAACTTGTATGGTAGAAAAACGATGAATTACATGATACCTTATCTTATAAACCAATTACCTATCAAATTAAGAGATGAACTAACAAATAAAAAAATATTAAATATAATTTAAGTGAGTTTTTCTTATAAATAAAACAACTTATACTTAAATAAAACCACGAACAGACATACGCACATACAATCATATACATAATTACTTTTCACTGTTACATACACATATTTATATATATTATATATATACATACTCTATATATATTTTTAACGATAGCACGCAAACAAATGGTATCGGGCGATTGATTCAATCTGATATTTATTTTTGAAGTTACTGCATGGAAAATGTGTTTCCTTTTAGGTTGGTTGCACAGAGTACTTTGCATTTAACGAGAAAGTTGGTTGTTTTTATGACGGCATAATATAGGGTGTTTGGTGCATCGTTTGCCAAATTGATTTGGTCGAAAGAAGAGGTCATTGGCTACCTCTTTAGGCCATAAAACTCATTACTTGCCACACCAGATTTTTTTTACAACTTATTAATTTTTATAAAAAAAAAATCCAGAATTCAGCATTTAAGCTTATATTAAAATAAAAGATATTAGTATTTCATTTTAATTCTTAAATGTACAGTTGTATGGTTCTATCAAATACTAAATTACTTGCTATAATATAGTAACATATAGTTTTTTTGTTTAATACCAAACAAAGATTCAGAAAATAAAATCTTTTTAAAAAAAAATTAACCGACTGGTGTTAGCTTACCGGCTGTGTATATTTGGCACCAACTTCAATAATATTTAAATTATTTTATACTTTTCAGTGATATTGAAGTCGGTTCAATTTTTTTTTAAAAAGATTTTATTTTAAAGTTTTAGTGATATTTTCATATATTGAACCATCGAAAACCGTAAAATTATCTAGGTAGGTTATGGTCACATTATCGTCTACATAGTTTTACATAATTCATGTTTCTTCAGAAAAAAAATATCCGGTCGTAATGAAATTTGCATGGAATCATCATAGCAGTTTACTCTCTCGAATAAAAAAAGAATCATCGAAATCGGTTCATAATTGTCAGAGCAATGTAATGGAGAACATCAGTTTTATGGTTTTTACCAGATAAATTCCTCCACATCGTTCATGGTCCTCCAGGAAGTTCTTATCCGGTTGTAATAAAATTCATACAGATTTAATACAGTGGTTTCTTCTTTCGAATAAAAAAAGAATCATTGAAATTGGTAAATATTTGCCAGAGTTATGACCATTTTTGTCCTTAAAAAGCGACATAAAGTCATCTATATAGGCTTTCCTGCAGATCTCAGTGCGCAGTCACCATTCTTGGTTTTTTAGGAACTACTTATTACTAAGCAATATTTTTTTTATGGGACCCAATCAATGGATTTAAGAATGGATGGAAGAAAGATTTTTTCAAATCGGTTCATAATTGACAGAGTTATGCGCGAACATACATAAAAAAAATATATATACAGATGAATTGAGAACCTCCTCCTTTTTTGAAGTCGGTTAAAAAGAAACAAAGGTAAAAATCAAATCTAAAATGTTATAAAAAAAACTAAAAGCAATCGGGATCTTCGAATTCTTTTAAAAACTTCTCTAGTCTATCCCCTTTCCAACGGTATGAAATATGCCCAAAAAACTTTTATTAACTTCACTAATTCGCAAAATTTCAGTATCGAGACGTAGAATTCATCTATATTAATAAATAAAAGAGCAGGGCGTTTTCTAGGAATCACGATACAGCAAAAACCATATAACGTACAATCTTGAAATTTGGAACCAACATTATTCAAATAGTCTAGGTGAACAATAAGAACGGATTTTTCGAAATTCCATACCTAAGTGGGTCAAATGGGCTCCCAAAGTTTGTATGGAAAAAAAATTTTTTTTCATCACACGGGCATGAAACTTTGTCAGTGTACTAAACAAAATAAATAAAGAAACACGTATATCACCCATTTTGAAATTCGTCCCTTATAGGGATTTTAGCCTGGTTTTTGAGTATGCAATGCGGAAAAAAAAATTCATACAACATTGCTGAAACTTTGCGAATACATTAATCAAATTATAGCAATCCAAGTGCAAATAATATTTTTTTTTAAATCAACTCCTAAAGGGGTCCAATTGGGGTCCAAAAAATGTTTTTCGACCTACGGTCATAAGACTTAATTTATATATTATACACAAGAATCTAAGAAACCTATTTCCGGCATTTTTCGAAAAACAACCCCTAAGGTCATTTTAAGGGGTTGGAAAGTTTGCACAACGAAGGGTTTCCATTTCATGCTGTGATGCAGCTAGAGTAAAGAAAGTCAGTAAATAAACTCAACACAATAATTGAACAAACTAATTTTGAGCATTTTTGTAAAATCAACCCCTAAGTGGGTCAAATAGATGGGTCAATAGGCTCTCAAAGTTTGTATGGAAAAAAAATTGTTTTTCGTCACACGGACACGAAACTTTGTCACTGTACTAAGCAAAAGAAATTAAGAAACACGTGTATCACAACTTTTTGAAAATCGACCATTTATGGGGTTTTAACATGGTTTTTAGTATGAAAAACGAATAAAAGAGTTAATGCTGCATAGATGAAACTTCGTGAATGCGTTTATTAAACTAAAGCAATCTATGTGTAAATAATATATTTTTTTATAATCAACTCCTAAAGGGGTCCAATTGGGGTCAAACAATTTTTTTCAACTTACAGTCATAAAACTTAATTTATGCATTTCACACAAGAATCTAAGAAACATACTTTCGGCATTTATCGAAAAACAACCCCTAAGGTCATTTTAAGGGGTTGGAAAGTTTGCACAAAGAAGGATTTCCATATCATGCTATGATGCAGCTAGAGTAACGAAACTCAGTAAATAAACTCAAAACAACAATTGAACAAACTAATTTTGAGCATTTTTGTAAAATCAACCCCTAAGTGGGTCAAATAGGTTCTCAAAGTTTGTATGGAAAAACAATTTTTTTCATCACACGGATATGAAATTTTGTAAATGTAAATGTAAAGGGGTACAATTAGGGTCCAAAAATTTTCTTCGAACTGCAGTCATAATACTTAATTTATTTATTGCACACAAGAATCTAAGAATTCATTTCCAATTCAATCCATTACCGGCATTTAGTGAAAAACAACCCATAAGGTCATATAATGGTGTTGGAAAGTTTACACGTAGAACGATTTCCATTAAATGTTATAATGCAGCTAGAGTAACGAAACTCGGTACATAGACTCAACAAAACAATTTAACAAACCGATTTTCAGCATTTTCCTAAAATCTACCCCTAAGTGGGCCAAATGGGGTATCAAAGTTATAAAAGAAATCAGAAAAATACTTTATCAGTGTACTGATAAAAAAATACATGTATCACATTATTTTTTTAAATCAACCCTTGAAGGGGTTTTAGCATGGTTTTTGACCCCCAAAAGGGATTAATTGGGGTCCAAATCATGTTTTTTTACCCTACGGGCACAAGACTTTATGTATTGCACATAAGAATCTAAGAAACCTGTTTCCTGCATTCATCAACAAACAACCCCTGAGGTCAATTAATGGTTTCAAAGTTTATATTCAGAAGGATTTCCATTTAAGTTATAATGCAGCTACAGTCACGAAACTTGGTAAGTAAACTCAACACAACAATTTAACAAACTAATTTTCAGCATTTTTAACCGACTTCAAAAAAGGAGTCACCATTTTTGTTTTTTTAGGAACTGCTTATTCGTAAGTAATATTTTTTTTATGGGACCCAACAAGTGGAGCGGCCATTGCCAGAGTCATGCGCGAACATACATAGAAAAAAAAATGTACAGACGAATTGAGAACCTCCTCCTTCTTTGAAGTCGGTTAAAAAACCATTAAACTGTAATGTTCTCCATTACATTACTCTGACAAATATGAACTGATGATTCTTTTTATTCAAGAGAATAAACTACTGTAATGATTTCATGCAAACTTCATTAGGACCGGATAAAGTGTTCCTGAAGAAAATATACACAGTAGGTACTATCGCGGACACGAACGGTATACCAGTTTTCAATCAAAATCGTTTAAACAACTTTACGTGCGCTTACCCCGCTCGCACGTATTTTGGGCCGACTCATACAAGCGATTGTAGTCCTAAAGATGGTACACCGATCGTGACCGCGAAAGTACGTCAACGCCAACTTCAATAACATTTAAATTATTTTATGCTTTTTAGTGTTGTTGAAGTCGGTTCCTTTTTTTGTTGTGTTGTGTGCAATGTTTTATTCGAAAATCAACCCGTGGGACAAATGAGGTATCAAAGTTTGAACGTAAAAAAATTTTTTTCAGAGTCACGAAGCTTTGTCAGTGTACTCATCAAAAAATTTAGAAACACGTCTAACACATTTGTTTTGAAAATCCCCTTAACGGGGTTTTAGCACGGTTTTTGAGTATCAAACGAAAAAAAAAGCATGCTGCACTGATGACACTTTGCGGATACATTCGTAATATTGAAGTAATCCATGTCATTATTTTAAATTAACCCCTAAAAGCTGAACGCTTTTGAGTTCCCAAAAATATTTTATTCCTACAGCCACACGACATATTTTATGTATTGCATACAAGAATCTAAGAAACCGTTTCCGGCATTCTTCGAAAATCCCTAAAGTTTGCGAGAAAAAAGTTCTCTATTTAATGCTATAATGCAATTATGGTAACGAAACTCAGTGAATGAACTAAACAAAACTATTGAATAAACTAATTTCCAGCATTTTTCGAAAATCAACCACTAAGGGCATCTTCCAATAAGGTTACCAAATGTTTTCACTTAACAACCTCGTAAGTTTTTTAATGGAATTGCAAAATAAGTACAGTATCTTTTTAAATAAAGAAGTAAAAGTTTAAGAAATGGGCGCTATGATAGCTTACACAAAAATACAGGCTACATATTATACTTGATACCTATTAGATCAGAGTTATTAAAAGTGTGAACAATATTGAAATCGATCGTCCGAAGATCGGACCAACAATAATAACTAACAAGACCTGAGGGTACGCCATTTGTACATTTATGTTTTAGTTCTAAGTTTATATTGTAAATATCTTCTTGGTGTACAAGAGTATTCTATTCTATTCTACACCAGCATAATTATGACCTATGGACGTTCAACATCTCATTCCTCCCGTGACCATAGATGCTGCAAAGCATTCGAAACGTCGTCGGGATAGTAAAAGCTAACATAAAATTAGTTTGAATTCAATGTGTAACATTCGCGTAATTATAAGACAGCATTAGTGTAAACCATATTTTAAAAAACCTCGACCCATAATTCAAAACACGTTTGAGTAACAAAGTGAACGCGGGCGAAGCCGCGGGCTACAGCTAGTAGAAAATAAATCGCTCGAAACAGATTTTTTTATAAGAATCCTACGACATCTACCTCCTGAACAATGGAATTCATCATATGTCTCTTTTTATCATGGGGGAAACCGCAAACTTAAACAGTTAGCAGATTACTAAATAAATTGTTTTGTTACTTACGTTTGTTTTGTTACAGATTACTAAATAATCGTTGTTTTGTTAATATAATTTTATTTCCGTTGTGTATTGTGAATAATTGTTACCTATTATTAAATATTAGCCTGTAAGTCTTCCTAACAATAAATAAATAAATAAATAAATAATATTTGCGTTAAATTTAATTAATTTAAATTATCGTTTTACAATGGCTACATTCTCTAATGAAGAATACGCTAACATTTTAGCAAACGATGCACCAAACTCCCTATATAATTTTTTTTTTGTGTGAAATTAGATTAAATAATGTCGATGTTACTGGTGTACGGTAAAACTCGAAAGAGTTTATGATGCATCTTCAGTTCATATTGATATTTGTACTTTTTCTTGAATAAATAAATAAAACAAAATAAAATAAAGCTACAATCGGATCACAACGCAGCCTCAATCGATGATATCTAGAGACGAAATTATACGGCGTTTCATGCCATTTATGCATTTATGTCACCTTTTTGTGATCCAGTGGATACATTCCATTTAATTTATATAGGAATTATATTTTTTATATTGTGCAAACAATCCTACCGTGCGGTCACAACGACCCCATCCCGTGACGAATGCTCTGCGGCCGGCCAGCACTTTCTTTGAAGGAATCAACCGAATGGGCATGATGGATTCCCTGTAATTAGAGGACATGTTCATATCTCGTCAACAAGTTACATAATCTACGGGCCCGTTCGTAGGTGTGGCAGCTAAATACCTCCGGGTATTTAGCTTTACCCAAAAGGTCTTGGTTTCATTTCCTACCCTACATTTAGAAAATATTAAAATTATGTATAACATGCTGTGTATTTTTGTTTACCTACATGTTCACAGCATGTATGTATGACTCATGTCTGAGTGTTAAAATTAAATCTACGAATAAGTAATACATAATTATGTACTTAGGTACTTACACGCTACCGTTCCCGTTGCTGCTACTTTTAGTAATGTGATAGGTTATAGCTATCACATTATTATAAGTAGTTATAGCTAGATAGAAAAAAAAAGAACAAAAAATCAGGAACTAAACGGAATCAGCTTTTATATAATAGGTTCCGAAAATAGCTACTTTTAACTAAGATACGTGCGGATGACATATCGCCGTGTCATAAGTTGGATGTCTTATTTCCATCTAGCGACACTGGTGTCCTCGAGACGGATTTATGTGCACCTGATTTGCATGTAAATCTGAATGTCGTAGATTTTACATAAGCCACGTTCTTCTTCGCGGCACATGTAATATTTAAAATAGAATTAGTAGACGTGTGCCTTAATAAGGTCACTAGTGTGGGTACTTAGGTATTAACTATTACTGTAACGTTAGTAGACTAGTAGTGCAGGTAAATGACAATAAATAATCGCGGTCGCAAGCATAAAACCACTTTCTCGTTAGCGTTAAATTAGTTCATGATAAACGTATACCCTGATGTTATTTACAAGATCAAAAATGAAACAATAAATGTATGAACGAAAAGAAAAACAGGGTAAGTATTATATACATTTCATAGCCATTGATAGAGCAACAAACAATATTTATAGTTTAAAAAAATAAGATCCGTAGAATCGTAGATCCGTTCAGTATGATGTAAAGAATCCATCTCTAAGAGATTATTGGGGTACTAAATACTTTTTAAATACAGCCTGTTGGTTCAAGACTTCAATAAAGTTATGAATAGTGGTTTTGTCATGCTGTGAACTTTTTTGGCGTCTGGTTAGTGGCCAACCTGGTGTCAGTTGTTTAAGCTGCCCTTAGACCTCTAACTTTCGTGGGTCGCGGACGAACACGGTGGGGGTTCAGTGCGTCCCTACTAATTGCGACCCCGAGCCGAGCGACGACGCGGGGTAGGCCCTCGTCCGCGTCGTCGCGAGCACCGCGAGGATGCCGGGGGAAGCGTGTTTTCTCTGCTCCACCCCGGGACGTGCTCTAGTGAGCGGGACGTTTGAAAGATTCTGGCGAGGTCCGTACAGAGTACCCAGAATATTTCCATAGCGTCGATGAAGGCCACCGGGGAGGTTTTAGTAGGTAAAAATCCCACATAGCTCCTACGGAGACTGGGTACCTTTTGAAGGCTTCCTCCCGATAGGAATTAAAGGAGATTCGCCGAAGAACCAAAGTCACCGACATAGCTCGCAGAATATGCAAGTTGAAGTGGCAGTGGGCAGGCCACATCGCTCGAAGAACCGATAACCGTTGGGGAAGAAAGGTTCTCGAGTGGCGACCACGAACCGGAAGACGCAGCATAGGCAGGCCAACTAGGTGGACCGCCGACATTGTTCGCGTCGCAGGCAACCGGTGGATGCAAATAGCAAATTGTCGTTCATTGTGCCGGTCTAAGGGGGAGGCCTTTGTTCAGCCGTGGACGGCTTCCAGCTCATGATGAGGAATTAAAGGCCTTGAACAAGGCTTACCGACTGTAATCTAGATGACAACAACCAACGGACCTAAGAAGACCACATCAAGCCTTTGATCTAAAAGGAGTTCGTATTCAGTATTCTCAGCAGATCCTTCGCAACTCCTGTAATTTTCGTAAAATGGTCATACTTTATAGGTGAATCATACTCAATTCATTTATTAGCAGATTCATATTTGGTGTTAATGCTGCCTTATGAATAAAAATTAAACCGTAAGTTACTCATGTTATGATTCACGGAGAGTGGTCTCCTTAAACCCGCAGTGTTTACGTGCCCTACGAAACACGTGAACAGTGAATGTGTCTGTGCGAGCTTGTGTGTGAATCTGTTAATATTATAGATGCCATGAATGAATATTTGATTTGTACTTCTAGTATGCTACCGTGCACTAAGGCGTGCTCTTGACACTGGGTCCACAAGAGATTATCGTCGTTGCGCCTAAAAGGAGCAATGACGTAATAATAATTGCTGAGTGGCCCTATTACGTCATAACGTGATTATTAACACTTATGTAGGTACCAACTTAGTTTAAAGTATAGATTAAAATATATTTGTGTCATTACATAAACCTTATTTCTTTCTTTCAAGAGTATTTCATTGATTAATCAAAACGAGGAAGATAACCTTATTTGGTATTAGTTGCAATCTCCGTGACGCAGCTGGCAAACTCGTTCATGATTAGGAATGGGAGATCACAAGTTTGAACCCTGCGGCGACTGCTTTGTGTATGTAGGTTTTTCTAAATATTTAGGATAATGAGCATAAGTTACGAAATTTTTAATTATTAAGTTGCCGACGACATAGTCGTACACGCTACTTCTGCAGCTGAGCTAAATCAATCAAGTCGGACTTCGGATGAATATGATGAAAAAAAAGCTGATGACCAACTGTGCACAACACAAAATAGAGACTGTGAGTGAGGAGATTGTATATCTTGCAAGCCAAACAGGACAAGGAAATTACTCGACGCACTGAAAATGCTTGGAGGCGCTATTGGTCAATGAAAGACCTTACGAAAGGCTCTCTACCGCTTTTCTTAAAAAGAAAACTCATGGACGTGTGCTTTCTCCATATTCTCACCGAACTTGGTCATTAACAAAACTTCAAAAGTCCGCACTTGCATGGTGTCGAGCGATGGAGCGCAGTATATGGGGAGTATAGCTTACCGACCGTGTAAGGAACTCTATACTGCGCTCTGTAACTCAAATTGCTGATGTGGGTCGCACAGCTGCAGAACTGAAGTGGAAATGGGCTGGGCATATTAAGCCAAAACGACCACACTATGGGTGCCACGCACTGGGACACGACGTCGTGGTAGGCCAAGACAGAGATGGCGGAATGAGCTAGACAATTATAGGAAGGACTGGGCACAAATTGCTATGGATCAGAAAAAGTAGAAAGAGGAAAGGGAGGCCTTTGCCCTGCAATGCATGCTTCGGAACGCTGCTGCCTGTCTGGAGGTGGGCGTTAATGGCTACGACACAGTTATTCAACTAATGTAGCTGTTATCGTTGCAATTACTGTATACATGTATTTAGTTCCAATAAAGATTATATTATATCTTTATATATATAATTCTACTGTACGTGTGTATGTCACTGAACTCCTCCTAAACGGCTGGGCCGATGTTGAGGAAATTGTTTGTGAGTGTTCAAGGGGATTCGAGAATGGTTTAGATTCACAAGTGAAAGAACGCGAGCGGAGCTGCGCGGGTCAGCCAGCTAGTTATTATTATATAATACTAGCTGACCCGCGCAGCTCCGCCCACGCTTTTATTACAATTTGCTCCACTTTTCTCCCCCCTCCCTTGATTTATTTCTCTCTCCATCTCTCTCTCACTTATAAGAAAAATCTAAATCTAATTCTCTCTTTTCTCTTTCCCCTTTCCCGCTTCGGTCCCCGTCACAGTCCCCCTCTTCCTCTCCCCGTTGTCCCCTCTCTGAACCCCGTCCCCCTCTCTCTTCTACCACCTTGCTCCCCCTCTCTCTCCCCTTGTTCTACCTTAATCCCCCTATCCCTCACCCTATCACTCTCTCCTCGAATCCCCTCTCCCTTTCTTTCCTCTCTTGCACCCTTCTCTCGTTCTAATATAAATATCCTCGTTAATCATGGTATCTGGTATCTGGGATTCTTACCCACTTAAACCCCTGCGGCTGTCGCATCGCCATATATGAGGGGAGACCTGGGCCCTCCAGTGGGATATGCACCAAATACCCCTCAGTGCGCATTATAGCCCCCGGGAACCTGGCACCATGATCACAGGGACGGGGCTTGCAACCCCGTCACCGTCCTCCTCGGAGTCGCCGCCGCCCGTCACCTATCTATGTAATAACCTTGGCTAACGTTCCTAAACCTAGCGGCATGAAATATACTTAACGATTTTATTCTCAGACCTACCCGATATGTACACAAAATTTCATACAAATCGATTCACCCATCTATTTAGTGACCTAGCCTTATGTTGCTTAACCTTAACCTAGCGGTATGAACAACATTCACAGCTTTTTTGTCATTGGTGTATATATTAGTGAAGTTTATGTTATATTGAAGGAGGGACAAATTCATGCTAACAACAATTTATTAATAGTTAATTATTTGTCATAAAAAGTAAAGGATAAAAAATGGTTATCGTGGGTTATCTCTAAGAGATAAACATATACCATCACGAACTTTTTTGTAGACCTTGTTAATATGTACAATACTGTAGTACATTATTTTGATCTATCTCGTAGGGTTCAGCCAGCGTTTGCAATGTAAGCGCAAAAAATGTGCTTATTTACGACATCACATTAGAAACCTCAAAAATTATCAGTGTTTCTCTACTATATTATGCATGTATTATACATATAAACCTTCCTTACGAAACACTCTATCTATTAATAAAAACCGCATCAAAATCCGTTGCGTAGTTTAAAAGATTTAAGCATACATAGGGACAGACAGACAGCGAGAGCGACTTTGTTTTATAATATGTATAGATTAATGGGACAGTAGTGGCTGAATTATTGAGTTGGTTTAAGTATAAGTTAAAAATTAAGTCGTGTAAGTATTTCTTTCAGTTCTTAGACTCAAATTAAATTCATAATATATTATTTATCATATTTTTTCTAAAGTGCGTTCATTCACGAATTCGTTCGATTTTGCATTATAGAGTAAAAAATATGAACACGTACCCATTGATGTGATTTTCGTATATTTTGAGGAGTGCGATGTCATTGGCCATGGTGTACCGGTCGAAGTCTTCGTGGACAATGAGTAGCAGCACGGTGAGCAGCATGGTGCCGCGGTCCGCGTAGTTCTCCCCGGCAACCACGCTCAGCTCGTTTATAGGCACGCTATTGCAATAAACGAAAATTTTGTTAACTGCAGGTGAGTATAGTTTTGTAAATTGTATTCAATACATTTATTTGCGAAATATGGGTCACATAAGTTGAAGGTAGACATTATAAATCCTATCACCATATTCAGCCTAATGGCATGCAAATTTATGTAAGTTCATAATAATTAAAATGATATATTAAGTAAATAAAATAATTGTAAATAAAATTAATAGCAAACAAATGTCAATATTATTATGTAACACAGAAAATAATTGTTCACGGTATATTTGTATATAGCCCTATGTGATGTATCCTGAAAGCTTCTGTGTCATTATTCTGAACCGGCTTTAGGGCTCCCACACATAACTGCGAATTTGCATCGCATCGCAAATATCTGCGAGAAACAAATGAATTTTTCGATACAAATTCCTGCGATGCGGCGCCGCATCGCATCGCATCGCAGTTATGTGTGGGAGCCCTTAGCTGTGCAGTGTGACAGACCCCGTCAAGGGTGGTTCCGATTAATGTAAGGATTTTTTATTACTAAGGGTTGAATTAAAAAACAAGCACACTTCAAAATTTAAGTAGGTATATTTACGTCAATATTAAAAGTACTCTTTCTTCGTAGTTCAGACTAACATAAGGCTAGATCAAAACAACTAAGAACTATACTAATAACACCTCAGCCCTTCCGTGACGTATACACTACAGCTGATTACAGCGAACACGACGGATTAGTTCATTGACTGAAAGGTACATAAGTTGTAAAAAAAGTAAAAAGTTGAAGTGGGGTATGCAGGTAAAAGGTGGGTTTTGTGCTTGATCTCACTGTGGTCATGCCCGTTTTCCGGACACGGACTGGAATAGTAAAAAAGAAGAAAGAGAGATAGGTAGATAGAGAGAGCACTTGAGCCTGCCCAAGCACTTTGTGCACTATTATTATTTTCTATCTCCTGTACTTATAGTTGGCTAATCTTTTAATAATTGGCCGCCGCCGCGCCGTGACGAATCGGTAAGGAGAACATTATTATTGTTTATTAGAACTTGTGTTGGATACAGCAGTATAGGTAGCATTATTTTCTCGGTACATTATTAATTTACAATAATAATTATTGTCGATAGAGAAAATGTGCTTATGATAATGCCTGAGATGTATCTTTTTTCTATATTAGGTACCTACCTCAAAGTGCGCAAGGCTTATATTGTAACCTTTCTTGACCTAGACATAGACCTAGACATAGATATTTGTACTAAGGGTTCTACGAATCGCGACGCGTAGATACCTTATATCTAATCAAAAAGCTCTACGTGAGATCTCATATTTTTTAGACCTAACGACGTTGTGAGTGTGAGACACGACACGTTGTTAAGCAGTTTGAAATTGTATTTGTCGCAGTCTCAATTATTTCTGTAGTTTGTTTTCAAACACGATGTTAAACATAATAAATTTGAAGTTCCTCGATTATGTATTATCCTAAGATGCAATATGTATTATCATATCATGCGGAGGGTATGATGACATTCATTTGATGTATCAACACGGTATAAACAGTTTGGATTTTAAAAAATTTTTTTGAAATTTAAGTAAGTAAGTACATAAAATATGTGCCTACCTACTAAGTATACAGGGACGCTTTTAAATTAACTGACACGTTAAAACTCTTCTTGACGTTTAAATATTTACGTTTCTTTTATATTCGCGCGTAATGTGCCAGATTCTCGCATTAGGTATTTAACAGAAAAAAGGAAAATTACTGTGAAAGGTTTCCGAGTGCCGTACGGAAATACAATACACCGCGTATTTCTTATAAAAGTTGGTGTAAATACTGATTAAAAAGACCAAGTTCTACTTCAAGAAATTCTTGAAAAGGCATAAAAAAGAAAAGGTTTAAAGGTTTTCTAACTTCGGCATTGAGTTCGAGAAAATCTAGAAAATTGTGTTCAACACAATATTTAATACTTAGTCTGGCCATAAATACTTACTGTTACAATTAAAAATAAACAAAATATTACATTTTAATTTGAAATCTGTCATTTGTATATGATTGTACATTGAATTTCTCATTTTGGCGCCAATACATTGTACAATATTTTGCGATATTAAAATGGAGTGGGGTGATAAAGAGAACCGAATCGCTGTGATTGCATTGCACAAAGTAGGTATGGAGCCAAATGCAATTTTTAAAACTCTCCATACGCTTGGTATTAGTAAAATGTTTGTGTATAGGTACATTAAGACCTCCTCTGTTTGGGGCAGAAAAAGATCTGGCTGTGTTCGTGTTCGTACGAAAAATGTGGTCAAAGCAGTAAGGTAAAGAATTCGAAGAAATCCTGTCCGAAAGCAAAAGATTTTATCTCGGGAGATGAAGATAGCACCTAGAACCATGTCGCGTATTTTAAAAGATGACTTAGGACTTGCAGCCTATAAGAGACGTACTGGTCCTTTTTTAACTGATAAATAATTTAAAAAAGAATAGGGTGGTACAATCGAAACAACTAAGTACTGAAGCCGTACGCAAAGGGAGGTCACAGAAAAATTTTGTTTACGGATGAGAAAATTAGGCATGATGACTGTAACATAATACCAATGAAACTGTGGTTTTGAATATTAAAGAAGATTGCACTGATTCCAAATATGAATCTCATTTTAATAGTAATAGAGAGTACTAAAAAACAGCTAATCGCCATTTTGTAATAAAAACCGAACAGAATGAATGACGTCATCCCGGTATAAGCAAACAACTCTCAAACTGTCAGCTCAACTTTTTCTTTCTTTAATAATTCACTTTTATACCTACAGATAGCTGTCTATTTATACTGTGGTGACGTCACAAAATGGCCCCTTGCACCAGCCTTCGTTTTGGAACGAAATTCAAAACCTATTTTAAAAATTGAAAATATTGCTATTAATTTAATACAAAAATATGATTATTTTCCGCAATAGTAGATTCTGTAATGTACTGGTACATTATAGACGAGTTTTTCAAAATTAGTTACCATGCCTATTGAGCAACATTTTAACAAACAAAATGACCGTATTTATGCTCAAAGCTCTAGGGAAGCTTCTAAAAAAAACAAATATGTAGCTACTTACTCATTTATCGATCAAATATGAGTCCAGAGTCCAGCGTATTTTATGTGCTTCCTTAATGTCAAACTAACTTATTCTAACCGGCAAAATCAGTGAAGGAGCCGCTGTAATATCGAAATATTACAGCGTCTACGTCGTAGTGCGACGGTTTGTATAGTAATAAAATCTTCAAAAATTTCCATAGTTTTTCACCAAAAATACGTCACAAGAGCTTCATCCCAAACACAACGCTTTGCATACATTATTTTACAAAGATACCTCGGTATATTTGTAAAATACATCTTCTGATGGAAGTAAATGAAGTTAGGACGCAAACTTGGATATGAAAATAGAAGGGTAACCCGGGTTTATTGAATTTCTCCTAGATGCGACCTTAAGAGAAGTGTAATGGACGGTGAGGGAATAATTCAATCGCAAATAACATTTACCATCGGCAGTGCTGTCAATAATCCCATTAATAAATTAGAGGCAGCTGTATACAGGAGGTCGCTGGTGATAAACATGGCCGATAAACCATAAAGGCTGATTTGAGAGTGGAGTATGTAAATCGATCATCTATACATATTATAAAACAAAGTCCTCCGCCGCGTCTGTCTGTCCCTATGTATGCTTAGATCTTTTAAACTACGTAACGGATTTTGATGCGTTTTTTATTAATAGATAGTGATTCAAGAGGAAGGTTTATATGTATAATACATGCATAATATAGTAGAGAAACACTGATAATCTTAGAGGTTTCTAATGTGATGTCGTAAATAAACACATTTTTTTGCGCTTTCATTGCAAACGCTGGCTGAACTCTACGAGGTAGATGAAAATAATGTACTACAGTATTGTACACCTTAACAAGGTCTACAAAAAAGTCCGCGATGGTATATGTTTATCTCATAAGGATAACCCACAATAACTATTTTCTATCCTTAATTTTTATGAGAAATAATTAACTAGGTATTAATAAATTGTTGTTAGCATTAATTTGTCCCTTCGTCTATGTAACGTAAACTTCACTAATATTTACACCAAGGACAAAAAGCTGTGAACGTTGTTCATACCGCTAGGTTAAGCAACATAGGGCAAGGTCATTAAATAGATGGGTGAACCGATTTGTATGAAATTTTGTGAGCATATCGGGTAGAATCTGAGAATAAGTTGTAAAGTATATTTCATGCTGCTAGGTTAAGCAACTTTACGCAAGGTCATTACATAGATGGGTGACGGCGGCGACTCCAAGGAGAACGGTGATGGGGATGCGAGCCCCGTCCCCGTGATCACGATGCCAGGTTTCCGGGGGCTATAATGCGCACGGAGGTGTATTTGGTGCAGATCCCACTAGATCTAGGTCCCCTCTTACGTGACGATGCGACAGCCGCAGGGGTTTAAGTGGGTAAGAATCCCAGATACCATGATTGACGAGGATTTAAAAACGAGAGGAGGGTGCAAGAGAGGAGAGAGAGGGAGGAAGTCGAGGAGGGGATGATGGTGAGGGATAGGGGATTAAGGGGGGTTTAAGCAATAGGGGAGTGAGAAGGTGGGAGAAGAGAGGTGGGAGGGGGTTCAGAGAGGGGACAACGGAGAAAGGAAGAGCGGGAGTATAACGGGGCCCGAAGCGGGAAGGGGAAAGAGAGAGGAGAGAGAGAGAGAGATAGAATTAGACTGAGAGATATGGAGAGAGAAATCAATCATGGGAGAAAAAGGGAGCAAAATGTAATAAAAGCGCGGGCGGAGCTGCGCGGGTCGGCTAGTTTTCTATAAACTGATAAGTAAATAAATAGTTGAGTATAACTAGTTCTGTTAAATTACCATTGAGTCGTTATTGTAAAGTTGACACATTATCAAAAATAAAAATGTTTAGATGTAACAAACACTTGAATAGTTCAGAAACTCTTATCGATTATATAACACTTATCGATTATATAATATGCATGAAATTTTGACGAAACCGTAACTCTAAAATGTTTAAGACAGCTTTAAAGGTAGTATTCAGAATAATCTTCTTATATCTTCTGTTGGATTTAAACTCCTAATACATGACAGAATCGGTCAATCGTCGTGGAAAGCGTATACGATTTCCATACTACGATTTTCGTATACGATTTACAGGATATACCCTGTTTTTCATTAGAAGATCAAAAATTGAACTATAAATAATATCTTTATTGTTTCTCATCATCATTACAAAAATCACAATACATATTTAACATTATGATAAATGTAAGAACGCAGGTGTGGTGGATGACCGGTGGGGTGGTTGTGCGTATTGGAGGTACTCACTCGACCAAAGGATGCGCCACACTGAGTACGGTGTTTCCCTTCAACAAAGTGCCCATGCAGTAGTGGGACACATGCCTGCGCACGCTCACTATATAAGGGTGCTCTCGTATCTGCACCCGCCTGCCTCTGAACACCTGCCCAACATTCATTCGTTAACAATCTCCGTCGTCTACTTTTTTAAATTTACGTAGCGATGCGGGCTATGCCGACAGCAACGTCTTTTCCTCTTTTCTAAACCGTTTTACTAGAACTTTACCATAAGGGGTCGTCCATTAATCACGTGAGGCTCGAAAGGGGGAGGAGGGGTTCCGAAAAAATCACGAAATATCACCAGGGGGTATAATGAGACATCACGTGTATTTATTTTTCGTTGAATGCAGGATTTCTAAACCAAACAGCGGCACGTGACCTTGACTCACCGTTGCCGGCAACGACTTCCCCTTCAACATTTAATCTGTTAAATACCTATATTTAAAGATAATATTCCGAAAATTTCAATATAAACTATATTTAAATTTTGTACAAAAAAATACACGTGATTTTGGATAGGGGGGGGGGTTAGTTTAAAACCTCACCGGGAGGGGTTAAAAAGTTGCTAAAAAACATCACGTGATTAATGGACGACCCCTAAGCGAATAAGGAGGTGGTTCCTATCTGGTGGTGGAGGCAGACCGTATCAATAATCAATATAATCTTCAAAAATGGTAAGACATTAGATACGCACAGTTAAGGACGAGAATAGTAGAACGTATCACATCATAGATGCGTACTTTATGGACAGAGTACCAAAGTAGATAGAGTTCAAAATGGGTAGTGAATTTTAACCATTCACGAATATACCCGTACCATCAGATGAGAATCTCATCTGATGGTAGGGGTACGGGATCACGTATCTCATCATGAGATGCAGCCGGCTTATAATAAGATGTATTATATGAAAAAAAAATCCTATAGGTGAGGTACTGATATACAAGAACATCAGGGCATGGAGTTTCTATTAATTTTACATAAAACCAACGAAGACAATTAAACGATGAAATGTATTTATAGAAAGCCAATCATAGTAATTATATCGATGAAGCCAATAATACAAAAATATGTGTTTAAATACACAAACCTTCCTATTAAGCAGGGGTATATCGCCTGGTGCCGGATATCCTGTATCGTCGAAAAGTTTTAAGTACATTTCATTCTTCGTGTAGTTATGTGAACTTTCTGATGAATTTGAGCTGAAGCCGTCAGACGCCCAGCAAACTGTAATATTTCAATTTTGCGTAGGTAAATATGAACTTCTATCAATAATTTCACCTAGGAATAAACATCAATTGCTACTATGAGAAGAAATTATGCTGTTTTTTAGTATCGAGTAAATGATGAGCTTATGAGAAACGGATGCCACGGAACTTGACAACACTTCCTGACGCACAATATTGGTCTACAGTCAGTATAACATGTAGTTATGCAAACTTCCAGTGTAGCCAAAGCGACATCAGCCGAGCTTATACGTATTCTAGCTGGGACCTTCGCTTGCAAAAGAAATTCTCTCTAAGCCCAAGGTCGTGCCTCCCTTATGTATCTTTAAAATCGTTGCTCTCCTGCGCTTTAGGTGTGAGTGCCCGGAGTAACTTTTATTCCGAAAAACAACTAATGTCGGTTTATAAAATAAGATACTTACCCTATAAAATAAGATACGTTAGATACCTACCGGCAATTCCCCTCCGTTCTCTTAAATTAACAATCAGCTACCCTTCGGTTTTAGACTCAATTCCGATACAAGATTATTATATATTTACTTTTCTTAAAAGCCAAGGAATATAAACAATCTTCTAAACAAATGCTATATATTATTCTTTGCGTACACTTCGCTCTATTTATATACTTACTTACTACGAAATCAATACTTTTCTTATATAAGTACCTACTTTACGAACTAATTATTGATTGGGTCAATCAATAAATTAGTAAACACCTAACAAAAATAATTTATATTGTTCAAAATATTAACTCACTTAACGAAGATATCAGTAATTGTAGCTTCATTATTATTTTTTAATTTACCGTAAAATATTTGCGCATTGCAAGTGATTGACCGCGTCTAGTCACAAATCTATTTGGCCTACGTAGTTGTCAATGCAATGTGAACAAAACGTTGTTGCAGCGCTGTGATCCTAATTATCAATTATCTAAGGTAAAATCACACATTCATCAGGTTTTTGACCCACTAGTTTAATTTCACTGCGTGTATATCAAGCGTGTATACAATACCAAGGTGCTGCATTTGTTGTCAAAACACTGCCTGGTGTTTTGTTATTATGGTGTTATTCATTTTTACTGAAACTTTTTTTTCATAAACGGCCAAGATCATGTCAATATTGTGTTGGGAAAATGGTTACCGACCACCTGGGTATTGGCAGTGTCACATGCATTGTTTTAGGATTTTTAACTGGTACATGGAACATGTTGGTTTTTTTTACAACTACATCATACACGCAAAATGTAGAACTACTTGGAATAAGTTCAGAGGGTATCGATGGGAATAAGCAACTGGTGTTACAAATATTGCCGCTTCTTGCTCGGTAGTAAGCGCTTATCCACGTTAATAGAGTCCATTACAATGCTAGAGTTGCGACGCACTGTGGACCAGAATTGAATTTTCATAGACATAATACCTACTTAATCTTTATTCGAAATGTCGATTTATAACACTTTGTTTCGAAAGACTTATTATAGGCCTAAAAAATAAATATTATCGAACGACGCATCGCTCAGACAGCAATTGTTTACGTTGGCTTTGCTTACGAATGTCAGTTAATTCCCTAAAACTAAAACAATTTTTTTAAACTAAGTAAGCTGGATTTGTCCAAATGAGTAGGCAATACTAATGGAAAAGGGGTAATCACAGTTATAACACCCAGACCAAAACAAATCACTCTATTTCTCTATGTCTCCGTTTAGTCCAAGTAGTTCGTAGGTATCAGCCGCAACCTTTTCACACAATGAAATAACGCTTACCTGTACAGGTAGGATATCGTCAAAGGAACTATACAACATAACTATACAACGAATATAATGTAAATATTTTATTATATAACTCTTATTAATAAGTACTTTAAAACTAAATTCTTCCAAACAAACAATGCACAGCAAGCAAAGACTTAATTCCAACAAATGTAAGTTTATATTATTTCTAAAAGAAAATATATTTAAATCAAGTATCGCTAATTATTTTTTTACAAAGTAATAACTATAATTAGAATGATTGTAATTGACGGTATTTTATTCAATTCTGAAATATAATATGTAAAAATATTATTATGCGTAAATAAAATACTGTTATGACAATAATGGTACTTAATGTGCTACAATCAGCAAAATTAGTTTCCAAAACCACTTTAAGTGTGTTTCCTACAATAGTCACAATCATGATGGGTGGTAAAATGTATTAGAAACAAGTATCAAACACAGGAGAACTAGAACTAACCATTGCATTTAATTATACCTTGGGCTTGACAAATAGTTTAATAAAGTTTCACCACTTGAACTGTCATGCAATTATGTATATTTAAACCTGAATCGCGTGAATAGTCGAATCCGTTTACTCAATTCCTTATAATGACGTCGCCTTGTACATTTTTCTATTGATCTTGGTCAGTCTTTTGCTAGAGTAGTGGTCCTTTTGCCGGCTGAAGCGGAGCTGGGCGTCGCGAGATGCACGTATGCGCGCTGAGGCCAGGCCGCGGGCCGCGCGCGCTCCATCACACCCAGACAAGAGGCGGCACTGCTGCCGTCCCCCGAGAACGCGCGAGTGCTCGACGTCGACAACGAATGCACGGATATTACCTAGACAAAACAACAAACATTATAGCTGTATAATGGATACGGCAATCTAAGTTACCATTTCTCTTACCGGATATTAACTGGGCGAAACAACAAACGCTCTCTTTATACGACAATCTAAGCTAGGATTGTTCTTGGCGATGCATAAATCAGACATTTGAAAATCTATATTTTTATTTCTATAATATGGCGCGACATTTTTCGGCTATAAATTACTGTGAAAGATGTGTGAAAGAGTTACTGAATAGTTTAAGTTGCGGAAATACAAAGTAGATAATAATAATGAATGCCCCAAAAGGTACAAATAAAAACCTATTTCCAAAATTCTTAATAATGTGCCCCTTATGTGAAGTGAGATTTTTATATAGGTAGGTGCAATACAAGTTATACAAGTAAGTAAACAGCGTGTATTTTTTCTCACTATAGACATGATTCTAGTGATAATACTTTCATATTTATAACTAGCTGACCTGACCCACGCAGCTCCGCCCGAGCTGTGTTTACGTTAACTAAACTTTCAATAATATACATTCGCATAGAATACAAAACCTCCTTTTTTAAAGTCGGTTAAAAACTTGGACCGACTTTGTACTTGCCCTCCCAAGCACGGAGGCGTTTAGTTCAAATGGCGTTAAACGGTCACCCATCTCTTTAATGACCTTACCTAACGTTGCTTAACCTGATCGATATGCAAACATTGTTAACAACTGTCTATGAGTGTTCCCTTACAAATATTTATTATAATTATAATGAAAATTGTTAAAATCGGAACAAGCGTATAACCAAGTACACATTTTGACTTTAGTCCCCTCTCCCAAGGGAACCGTGCCGAATGTCGGGATAAAAAGTATCCTATGTCCTACCTCGGAGTATTAACTCAAATCATGCCAAGTTTCATTTCAATCCACCCAGTAGTTTCGGCGTGATGCTCAGCCGAGATACAGACAGACAGACAGATTAAAAAAAAAACATTTTTGGCTTTAGTATCGGTTATAGAATGCCCTCCAAACATAATTTTCAAAATATCTTCAATGTACAGAATTGGACTTGTTACAGTTTTATTATAAGTACTAGCTGACCCACGCAGCTCCGCATGCGCTATTTTTACGATAACTAAACTTTTATTAACAGACATTCGCATCGAATACATAACCTCCTTTTTTATAGTCGGTTAAAAACTGGGACCCACTTTTTACTTGCTCTCCGAAGCACAGACCAGTTTAGTCCAAATGGCGTTAAACGGCACCCATCTATTTAATGACCTTACCTAACGTTGCTTAACCCGATCGATTACAAAACCTTGATAACAACTCTCTATGAGTGTTCCCTTACTAATATTTATTATAATTATGAAAAAATTGATAAAATCGGACCAAGCGTATAACCAAGTACCCATTTTGACTTTAATCCCCTCTCCCAAAAGAACCATGCTAGATTACGGGATAAAAAGTACCCTATGTCCTACCTCGTAGTAAGATCTCAAATCATGCCAAGTTTCATTTGAATCCATTCAGTAGTTTCGGCGTGATGCTCAGCCGAGATACAGACAGACAGACAGACAGACAGACAGACAGACAGACAGACAGACAGACAGACAAAATTAAAAAAAATACATTTTCGGCCTCAGTATCGGTTATAGAATGCCCTCCAAATATAATTTTCAAAATATCTTCAATGTACAGAATTGGACCTGTTACAGTTTTATTATAAGTATAGATAGATATTATTATTGTATTCAATATCCGTAGTGTCGTGCATATGCACGCTATCTGCAAAATGCTTGGCTCTGTGAAAAATATGTATTCAGACTGAATAAGTATATTAAATCTTTTGTCTCTAGAACTCCGCAATCTACTCTTGAAATGCTACCCGTTATTTCATTCAAGACTGCTCGTTTTGAGTCCGTCAACCCCTTAAAAGCAAAATAATACTCAGTTTATAGTAGTGGCAGACAAAATTAAATAACTACGTTATGAAAAAATTAACAGACATTGCTTCATACTAGTATTTGTCGGTTAAATAGGTATAAGTATAAAGAATAACTTTTAGTGAATGGCTCTATATATTCGGGTACATTGTAGACAATTCTTAAAAACTTGTTTTTGCTATAGATACCTTTATTCTAAGGTAGATACCATATATTTTCAAGTAAAAGTATAATTGGGATAAGCTTACTTTCGATCGGTGGTGCAGCAGTGGTCGGCTCTCTGTGGAAGAGCCATCGGCTTCTATACTCCTGGACTGGTAGCCTTGCACCATTCGAAGGAAAACCAGCATCGCTAGCGTTAACATCGCAGCGTACACGAAGAATTCCGTTGCCTAACAAATTTAAAAATTTTCACCATCAAGTCAAAGTCAACACAAATTATAGTATTTAGGTAGGTTGGAAGGAAATATGGATGTAAACTTGGACTATATGCATTATGTGTTCCGGTATGAAGAGCTACAGAAATTACAGCCTGATTTATTAACTCTTCTTAGGTGTCGGCAGTGCAATGCACTTGTCGATGGGCCAACATCTGGCGAACGTCAATCGTCTCTTTAGCTCAGATTAAAATATTTATGTATAAGTTTCTGTAATTAGTATTTTAATATAGTAACTCAATGCTAATATTGCTAGCGGCATATACCTTATCCCCAGTAGTTGTTCACCCTAAAAATTTAAAACTACTTATTCTATATATTAAGCATTTTTTTCAAATTGCTGAGACTAAATTAACATAAACCTGACATTAAAAAGTTGTTCGAATCATTTAGTTTACCTATAATTACCAGCTGGTCAATGTTTAAACAATAGCTGTTTTGAAACTCACAATTATTATAAATCTAGCCGAAAGCAAAAAGATTACCATAATGACTTAGCACATTCTGAATTAACTTGCCCAAAGTTTCTAAGTGATGACGCGCTAAATCTTGCGTCACCTAATTTATCAATTAGAGAGATGGATCATGATTGATTAACTATGTATTTACCACTGTTGCCCTTGAATTCTATTGATAGAGCATCAGAGTATGTTCAACCAATGAGAGCAAGTCAATTTTATCTTTGATTAGACGCTGAACAAACAGCGGGCAAATAAGACATTTATTAATGGCATTTTGTAACTAAAGCCAATTTGAATGCACAAACTAATTATAGCATTCAGAGCGATCGGACGGTTCAGTATTTACATTTCGATGAAAAGTTTAGAATCGGAGCGGATCGGTGTTACCACAAGCAAATAGAGTAAATTTTAGTCGAGAATCTGAAATTTAATGTTTACCAATTATAATTTATACCCATATTTCAGGAACCACTGATGCTATCGATTTGAAGCTTGGAATAGTTTTAGATCTTTCTTACCCACCCTCATCGCTAATGACATTTTTTTTTTCTTTTATATTCTTTTCAATGGGGGTCGAAATGGACGTCAACATTTTAAAGCAAGAGTAGTCTCGCTACCACTTCCTAGGTACTATATCGAGTAGGTATCGAGTAGTAGGTATGAAAGGCCTTCATTCGGACATTTAAAAACAGATTTTTATTTTGGTTTATGTCAGGTACCTAGGTTCTGACTTATAATCAAAAAAATGAAAAAAAATACGGAGGAACTTTTTCCCCGGACGACGAATTCATATAATGTCTCATCTCATCAGGTCTCATCATCTGATGATGGAGCAGGCAGGTGGTCACAGGATCTCTGCACTAATAAAAGTCTCATCTTCTAATGATGGAGTAGGAAGGTCTCACCAGGAACCCCGAATTTGAACTCGATGGATAGGTCTTGACGAGTACTTAGTTAGCAGGAGGTATGTTTTTTTTAAATTGATACTTTTTAAGGGACGGAGTTTTTGTATGAAAATATTCCCAAATGCCTATATCTAACCTAATATTTTACCTCGTTGATTTAATCAATGTTCAAGAGTTTGGCATTTTTTTTAATAAAACATACTTATCTGGTTTTTGCAAATAGCAAATTGTCGTTCATTGTGGTGGTCTAAGGAGGCCTTTGTTCAGCGGTGGACGTCTTCCGGCTGGTGATGATGATGATAATCTGGTTTTTTCCTCACTCGAAATTATAGAACAAATTACTGACTCCTACCGTAGGTAATATGTAGGCACACGTCTGTGGAGCGCAGGAATACATTACCCAGAAACAGTGTAAAGCCCAACAATGTGTCCAGTTGGTCCAGTGTAAAGCGATACAAAACCCTCTAGAATCCATTCCATATATCGATTCACACGTACGGTCATCCGATCTGATTGGGTAACGCTCATGGTGTCTGACCACTAGACCAAGGGACCCATCAAATCATTTGTTAATTACGTACCTACGTACCTAAGTATTTTCACAATTTCAACAAAATATTTACGTTATGGAACCAAAAATTATGAAAAATTATAATTGTAATGGTTTCGTTACCTGCGTTATAATGAACTACTTATACTTTAAAAAGTTACAACAACAGTCAAACAAGTGCCTTTATTGTGTTATACTAAGAATACAGGAAACTTTTATTTACGAAATTGTGCTGTTATTGTATTGAATTCGTACCTAGAACGTGTAAGTATATATAAAACATTTTATAAAAATGTTTCTGTAAGAAAGATTGTTATATTGAAAATGTTTATTTATTTACTTAGGTTAAAAGAGGGTGCGTAAAAAGTAAAATAATTACATAACGTACTACTTAAGTACATCCTGAAAATATATCTTATTAAATCAAATAGGTACAGTTTTTAAAACTGTTTATTTTATCAAGTGTCTAACAGATTCGTTGTTTAGAGACAACAGGGACGCTCCTTTTTGCCCGAATGCCCCAGGAAGAGGGTTATGTTTTTCCAGAGTATGTATATATGTATTTCTTTGGCATGGCCTACAACCTAAACGGCTTGATGGATTTTCATTTATAATATGTCTTTAGATTTGTATCAGTTGTGGGAGTGATATAGGCTATATATGTATTTTTTCAAAAATGTTAATGGCAGCCGTTAGTCGCCATTTTCAATTTTTTTTACTACCAAAAACATCAAAAATCTATCAAATAAAAGGTCTTAACGAGACGAGTTCAAATATATACATGTGCAAATATACATGTGTATATGAATTATGGATGTATAATTAAATTTAACACCAATTTTGTTTGTTCGCAGTCGGGCTTTTTATGCTTTTATAATTTATACTTGTTGCTAAGTACAGAAATCTATAATTAATTCGTTAAATTTCAAACGTAGCCAACTCCATCATAACGTAAAACGCAGAAAACATGCATTTCGATTACTAGTATTATATATTTTGAACGACTATTCACACATTCTATTAATTAGTTATTGATATTTAAATTTAAGTATAATTAGTATTTAAAAAACACTAATAGTTCTAACTACTCTAGTTTTTCTTAAATAATGATATTATTTATGGCTTCGTTTGATTTGAGCTTACAGGATTTGACTATATTTGTTTAAGTAACGATGAAATTGTATAATAATTTTGATATGAAATCGCGGCCATAACGTAATTAGACTGTGCTGTGATTGGTTGTAATGGATATGGCGCGTTTTGTTATAATGACATGTGGGGGAAGAGATGGCAAAGTCTGAAACAAAAAAATATGAACATTTCAACCATCTTAGAACGGATTTCGGTATGTTTGAATTGATAGACTGTTTTAATGTAAGTATTTTCATCTTTTTATTTCAAGTAAAATCCTAAAATCGTATGGATAGTGGAGATGGCCACATTTGAAATTTAACGACTCACATATTCTAATAATAGAAAAAATATTCATCTGCTGAGTAAATGTTCTGGGTTCCTACGAGTCCAATAGCTAAAACGATCGAACTACCAGTATTTTTCATACATTTTACACCAGCGCCACTAGCGGTAACTATCAAATACTGAATGACTGTTTTAGTTACCTATGAAAATTCGTACTAATCGATCGATCGATATACCATGTTGCAAGTGACATAAAAATAGCTTACCCTAGACTCAAATAACTTTGCCTGGGCGACGAGAATCACTATCAAGTTACCAAAGGCGACAGACACGTACCACGCCGCTATGGTTATAGTTTTCATACTTTTCGGAGCCTGAAATAAACCAAAAGGACCGTATGTATTTATTTATATTTAACTACCGCGTAAGTGACTCTGTGAAAAGCAAGCAGCCTCAGAATTTTCCCGGAAACCCCGAGCCTCGCGAAGCAGGCTGAGCCATAAGGCGATGAAATAGCGAGGCAAGAAACCAACGTCCACGCGGACGAACAGCGCACACCGAGGCACCTTTGAGCGTGTCAACTGGACACGTCAACTGTACCGACAGCCGGCTCCACCTTGAGGCACGCTCAGCCGAGCCAAACGTGCGCCCGAACGACCCCGAGGCACGTCCTCTCCGAAGGCACATTTGGCTCGAGGGGCTGCCGCGCAAGTCCGTGCGGCCGCTGGAAACCGATCCAACGAGAAGTAGATACAAACTCAGTGTAAGAGGGCAGGTAGGTACTAGTAGGTACTAGGTAGGTAGGTACATTTATAGTATAACAAATATACTAGGTCACTTTTTAGGTCGAATCACTAGTGTGAGAGTGTGTATCACTTTGCATAATAGGTAAGTTGATATTTGATATAGTAGATATTTTACCCGCCTGCCCTAAAACGAGCGTTCTGATTTTCAAGTGTATGTATATACTATACCTATGTATACTTAAACAATATATTATTTCCTTAGCCACGGGCCTGCAGTCTAAACGGCTTGATATATTTTTACGTGTCCTTGGACGACTTATTATTAGTGGGAGTGTGTTTTAATTTTGGGTAGGTATATTAAAAAAAAAAACAAATAATATGTATTGACCCGTTCAAATAGAAACTATTATATTACCTACGACCTACAGGTCCTCTCGCGGTCACAAGCGGTGTATCACCTTTAGGACGACAATCGTTTGCACGATCCGGCCCATAATACGCGCGGGCGGGGTAAGCGCACGTAAAGTCCGCGATATTACATAGGAATATGAAGATGTGTAGGTATAGGTACAATAATATATTTTCTACTTTTATGTAACTTACGAGTAAGTACTTGTATATTATAATTTGTGTATATAACGATAGTGCTAGCTAAGTAGTGCGAATAACCTGCGTGAAAGAGAACTCCAAACCGGACACAGCGAACATGATCTCTGCAACCGAGACGAGAAGGTACTGCGGCACTATCCACGCCAGGTGCAGCTCGTTGGGAGGGTTGGGCGCGTGCAAGATGGCCGCGTCCAACCGGCCCAGCCGTTCCCGCAGGCACAGGACATACACGCCGCCAGCCCTTAGGAACCCTTCGCCGGATCCTGACACTTCGCCGTCGGCACTTGATGCGCGCCATCGAAACCTGACCGCGCATTGTATCTTTGTATAATCAAGTGGATAGGAAAACAGGCTCCGAGGGTCGCTGGGGCTACCACCAACCTACCAATGTGATTTCGCTGTTGAGGTCATCGTGGCTACCACCAATGTGATCTCTACTTCGTGTGAATCATAAGTAGTCATAGACAATATTTAAAAGCAAAATCAAGATCAGACTCGCGGGGTTCATCACTGGCTCAGTTGTCAAGTGTCGTGTTCACGCACTAAATTTGTAGACCTTAGTGTTCTTATTTTGCACTGTATATACTTTTTAGTTATCTTAATTTAATTCAGTGTTTTTTTTTTCTCTCTTTCCTTCAGTCTGCACGTGCCCGTGTAAGAGAGCGTCTTTTTCGCTCTCTTTACTTCTGGAGGGCGACCTATGTTTAACAGTGGACTGATGTGAGTAAATAGGTATTTATGATAAAGATGAATTTGAAAAGGAGGAATTGACGAGCTGTGAAAGATTAACTATACTTAGTTATAAATAAATATTAACTAAAAATTTATGTAAGTATTAAAAACTCCCGTCACAACAAAACTAATACACTTAGCTAGAAACAATCCTATTTAGAAATAATTCTTAGATTTTTAATAATAAAAACTGTATTCCAATCCGATCATTCATTTGGGAGCTTCGATATTCGATATAACAGATAGATAATAACATAGCCGTCGAACTGAACCCCTCTACTTTTGCGTCTGGGATTATAAAAGGAGTTGTAGACACTCAAAATCCGCATATAATTGTCCGGTGAAGCTGTCAGTTATTCGAGTTCAAATTAGCGCTGTGGAAATATTGCAGATTGCTTATTTGGTAAGAAGATAAGTCTTACTTTCCGGGCTGTAGGCACATATATGCCGACTCGCCGATGTGGTCCACGGGCTCGTCGGACACGTAGTAAATATCGCTCAATCTTTTGTCCGTCTCCACAACTATTGAAACGTTCTTGTTAGGCCCAGTGTCCCCAACGTACACCACCCTACGGTTAAAAATAGGTTTAGGAATCAATTGAATTCCATAAATGCTAGCGATCTTACCAAAGTGTCCTAGCTCATTTATAAACAATAGGGGTTAAAGCATGACAGTGCCGTGGTATAGTAATAGATACTTTAAATTGACATAAAACCACCACAAATTTTTATTAATGTATTAAGGTTTTTAAATTTTGCCTTTGAAACAAATCTTCTCCGTTACTGATAGCTATATCCCATAGATACCTAGAAGTTCTGCCACCTCTGCCTCTTAGGACAAAGGTGATACTCGTAAGCGACGTCTTATAGAGCCCTTAAGTCTTAGCCTTCAACGCAGGAACACAATCTCATTGAACCCCCAAAGGTGACATTGTTTGCGTCGGTGGAGCGGCCGATAGATCTTCAATTTTAAACTACTTCTCTTTAAAATAATAAAACAAATAAGTTTGCTCACTAACAATCGAGGTTCAGTTTTTTTTTAATTATTTTCCACTAACTTTGTCGTAATAATTATTACACATTACCTACCTACCTACCTATTAATACTCGGTCGGTGGTGGTACAGCTCGTTCATTATCAAAGTTTACTTACTTGAGCTTCGGCTTGCCGGTCAATGATTTTATAAATGGATTTGGGTCCATAAAGTAGAAGACAATCTGGTCGTTTGAATTCTGTCCGATCACGATTGGCATGAACTAAAAAATTAACCGAGTTCATGAGTACGGTCAGCCAAAAATATGGTTTACCACCCTACGGTTGAAGTTCATATGCATATCATAAAACAACAAGGTTGATTTTCCCTTGCAATTATTCATACTGCTCTCTTTATAATTTATTGTAGAAACGTCAACACTTTGCCTTGTGTTCCTAGTTTAAATTGTAGCATCTGACTGATAGGTCACCCTCACATTTGTCTAAAAATAGTTTATATGGGGCGAGGCGAATTTTGAGCCAAATTTCGTCATACATTTCTATTTATCAGTTTAGCTTATATCAAGAGGTTAGATTGAAACAATCCTAATTTTCTTGCAAATAGTGCTCTTTATTTCTATTGTAAAAAGGTAGTAGGTATAGGTATAGTAGGTAGCATTTTGATTTTTTTTTTCGCACTTAGGAATAAATAACTAGCTTTCTCCCGCAGCTCCACCCAGAATGTCGGTTATAGCACCAAAAAGTAAGCTATGTCCTTCTCCGAAGTTCAAACAATATTTAAACCAAATTTCATCAAAATCGGTCCAGTGGTTCAGTCATGAAAGGTGGACAAACAACCTAACACACTCACATTTATAATACTAAAGTATGTATTAATAGGGATAGGAGTGAAAGAAGAATACGAGTAAGTCTTTCCAAAAACAACTTTATCCGTAATAAAATAAAAATACAATTAGGTATACATAACTATATTAAATACAATAAAGCAATACAATACAATTAATAAATAACTTATAAAAATTGCGAACGAACTAGTTGCTGGTAAATGGAAGAAATTTAACAGAAACCTTCAATTAAAAAAGTGTAAAAATCTAAAATAGTTATATTAATAGCTCGTTTAACCGCCATTTGCGTCTATGACAGCTTGGAGACGGTCACCTATTGAACCCACAAGCCTTAAACAGACATCAGATCCGCGGGTTTCCTCCCATATCTCATTACAGTGCCGTTTCAGAGCTTCCTTCGTTCTTTAGTTTCTTCTTTCGTAGTGGTTGGACACAGATCTCAGTGTTATTCCAATCGAAATTCAAGTGTTGTCTAGCAAAATTCAGTCAAGCAATTTTATGAGCGTCAGTCATCATATGTATTTTTTTTTGCATAATGCCTGTAATGCAAACCCAAGTAAAAACATCAAACATTTCGGCAAAATGTTCAGTCGGTGTGAAACCATTATTTTCTTAAACGCGTCGCAAGCGCGGCCGCTTCGACGAAAATCATTTAAATTTCCTTCTTTGCCTTCACGTGTAATCCAACGACGAACAACTTGTATCTAAAATTAAAGATTAACTAAATAAATGCTTATAGAAAAAATAGAAAATGTATAATATTTATACTAAGGCACGGTGAACTTAATAAAACTTACCGACACATTTAAAAATCTCACTAATATGAGGCCATTGTTATGTAGTGCAATTCTCTTCTCTTTCGGCTATTGATAAATTGCGAGGCATTTGCAAATTCGAGAAATAACAAGGTCATCCATTTTTTTACTATTTTACATATAAATAAAAATGACAAATCATGATAGTTGTCAGTTATATTTTCTTTTTTCAGTTAAAAAGAGGTTTTCACCTAAAAACAAGAACATAATGGAATCCTCACTGAAAGATGAAAAAAAGACTAATGGTTGTATTTGTTGAAAATCTTAGCTTATTTCATTGAAAATAAAGGTCAAAATAACATCTTTAACCCATGACTTCAGATGTTAGGCATTTCAGATAATAAAAAATACGTCATGATTGTGCATCTCTTTCATGATTAGAAATGTTCAACCTTGGTGTTATTTTGATTGCATAGGAAGATTTGTCAAAACTGGTAAACCACTTTCTAGGCCGACCGTACCTATCTCCTCTCATTAACTCAAAATACAGGACATTGCCTTGTTTAGGTATCAGAGACACATCTCTCTCTAAAGCTAGGTACCTGATTGAATTAAGTTTAAATCCTTATTGCATGTAGTAGGTACCCTGGATTCTTAAATACTATCTACTATCGTGGACCAATTCAGGAGCGATTACCATAAGGTACTAATCATTCATTAGTACCAAAGGATTTATTAGAATCTTGAATTAGCAAGCATATTAGATACTGACTCTCTGCTGATTGGATTTATGTATAATTCTATAAGTTTGAAGTCAATAAATCAGCAGCACTGGAAGCCATATTAGTATCCAGAGCCATCACTTAGGCCTCGTTTACGGAAACGCGGGGCGTCGCGCGTCGCGTGTAGCGTGGCGTCTCGCGGCGCGTCGGACGTTTTTATTGTTTACGTAGCGGCGGCGCATGAAGCGGCGCGTATCATCGCACGCGTAAACACAAACTTATAGCAATATATGATGCTGTTTATAGAGACGCGGGGCGGGAAGAGTCGCGGTGCCCGCCGCTGCGCCCGCGGCGGGCACCGCCGCGTGCAACGGCGGTGCAACTCACTTGTTAACATACAATTTTCTTCTAAAAAAAAAATCGATCATATCATACTCCATTGCGATGGTGACTACGTCTGTGTTGCATGATTACCAAATAGACTGGCAGAAGGTTCCGCCGCAGGCATCGCTTCATCGAGAATCACCGCTGCGTGCGCCGCCGCGATGAACGCCGCGTGAGACGCGGCGATGCCATCCGCGGGCGCCGCCGTAAAACACGCTCCATTTCAAGCAAACGCGTGTAAAATCGCTTCTCCGTAAACACACTCATACAACGCCCTACATTTGAATTTAGTGCGGGCCGCGCCGCCACACGCGACGCGCGACGCCCCGCGTCTCCGTAAATGAGGCCTTAGAGACATCAAGGAAACCTCATATAACGTAAAAGTCAAATAGTAACTAGTAATACGAAAAAACAAACATAAATGTACCATTCCAGCTACTGTGGTCAATTCGTGTTTAACGAAATGCTTCTTCATAACTCGGCCGGCACAGTTGACGGGGCAGGAGGCCGACACAACCAGCACCCGGTGTGGTAATGGCGACACCAGGGCCGTGCCTCGGGGCTCCACTGAAGCAATGGCCTCCCCCCGCACCGTCACATCCACGGAACACCCCAGCGTGTTCATAAGAACCAACCCTGTCTGATGATGCCCCGGCGATTGGAGAGTGGACCGCTAGCAAAATAACTTCACTTTAAACAGTTTATCGAACGCAATTCCGATGCTACTTGGCGACAGAACATTTGACACTGCGTAGGTACCTGGACGATCTCTTCTCTTCAGCAATTTTTTTAGAAATATACTAAGCATACTCTAGTCAACCTGTCTGATACATTTTGAAGTGTGCGCAGGAACGAATTACATGACATGGTTCCACCATCCTATTTCTATCATCGGACGACGAGCCTGTTACCAACCTTTCCGTTGTGTACGTCAGTCCGAACAAAACCTTTGGCTATGTCATTACACATGAAGCTAAGCACTGGAATAGTATGCCTACGTCTGTCTTACCGACCAAATACAATATGACTGTATAGGGTTGGGTTGCTTTACTGATATTAAGATATTAACCAAAGATATTAAAGATATTTATTTATCTCAAGAATTAGTACAACAGGTATATATAGGATATCCTATTAGGTAAAACTGGAGTTAATCTAACTACCTACATTCATTTAAAAAAACCTTTACCTCAATTCCAATTTGTAAGATACCAGCTGACACAAAAGCTAGCGACGCGAGCATTCCCCCAACGAACATCTTCTGCAAGGGCGGCAAGTCGGGCAGCAGTGGCCATGCCCCACCCGGGCACAGGGGTATCATCACCAACACCATAGCAGGGTTCATCACTTGCAGCTGGTCCGGCATCAGCGTGACTCCAAATACTTCACTCCGCAGGCGAGAAGCTTGGAACGTCCACCGAGAACCCTTACAAAATATTAGTACCTATGTACGCACAGTAATGCAGCAAATTTAACAATGCTTTCTCATAGTTAAGAATAGTATGAATGCATTTCAAATTCGACTCATGCATGCGGCATTATATTTGGAATAATTGGTTAAAGAGAAACGATATTGTGATTGCATTTAGGATGTGTGTGAAATTTAGAAATGACATACAGAAGCAAGGCGCTACAAACATGAATCAAAGTTCTTTTGCCTCAATTATTATTGTGATTTTTCACTTCAAAGTTGCGACTCAGTAACAGACAGGCTTTACTTTATCCCGTAGGTACACGTTATGATCCTACGTCGGCTAAATGCAAAATATTTTCTGTAAAATGTATAAACTCTGCTTTATGGTTAGTTAATTAAAAACTTTCATCCCGTTGCTCGCCCTGGTACTCTTTACACAGCGAGCGTTGGTATAGGTCCGTGGAGGGTCCATAACTGAAATCAAAACATCGACTCTTCTTCAGAATTTGTAAAAACACTTCACGATTCCGCGTTCAATTTCCAAAAAGAAAAAAAAAATCCGTAGGTTTGTTTATCTTTCTGCTACAAAAAAATATTCTAAATTATTTTCAAAGGAAGAATTTAAAAAACATTGCTTTGTGTAACACAACTTAAATATTTCTCTTAATTATTTTAGTATGTACACATTTTGTGTTGAAATATGTACCGACGCAATATAAAATAATACTAATAATGTTTTTTTGACCGAAACAATCACAGCGGCCAATCTTTCACAAGATCAGCCAACTACGCGGGAGATATTATTGTGTACAATTGCTTGCGTAGACACAAGTGCATTATCTCTTCCTTTACTCACAATCCGATAGAACGGAAGACCAACACGACCACGGAGAGGTCAGGTGCAGGTGATCAAAAGAAATATGAGGTAATCCTAGCCTTAATGGGGATCGTTTTAGGGGAGGGGGACCCCGAGTCAGGTAATGGCGCGGTGTAGACCCTATGCCGCCCGTCGTCGCAAGCACCGCGAACTGTCTGTTCGTCTGCCACTTGAAATACCTCGCCAGAGGTCCTGAGGGGAGGTTTTAGTGGGTAAAATCCCACATAACTTAACGGGACCTCTTAAGGTTTCCTCCCCGTCAATAAAAAAAGCTACAGTTATGTAAGTAAGTATAAATAGAATATAAATACAAACCTGTTGATCAAAAAGCGACCAAAATATGGGAACGGGAAGATACAGGTATAGTATGGAGAAGACCACCTTCATGTCGGCCACCAGCTTCTCACCATACTTCTCTGACGCGTAATCCAGCCAATGATCTCGCGGAGGTCCATCGATGTGCGAATCGTGCTTACACCATTGTGTTATAGCATACTGTGAAATAATTTATTTTATTGTAAACGGTTAAAAACGATTGTCAGCCTCATTATTAATGTACTATGTACGTGGCGTATTTGACGGGCCTGTTGGTTAGAGACCCTGGTCGCTACCCTATAGGTCGTGTGTTCGATTCCCACCTTATTTCTGGGTGTAATTTATCTACAGGTGAATTATAGTGATATTACAAAAACTCAAAACTCTAACAAAATGTCTTTTATTTACGCGAATACTACAAAAATTATAATTAATTTACTCTTACGGGTTAAATCGCGGTTTATTTTAGGTTTTAATTTCCCGACGTTTCGAATGCTTTACAGCACCCATCCGCCCGTGACCGAGAAACAATTTCATAACCTAAAATTAATAAAATAACTGAGTAACTGAATTTATTTGCTTATTATGAAACTGTACGTGCGTCACCGCGAAGCCGTACATCGTACAACTTTACTGAGAATTCTGAAAAGTTTGACCAAAACGCCCACAGTTGCACACCAGTGCCTACGTCATACCTCACCTCATATGTAGGTACACAAAAATAGTTCTTTCGCTAATGCTCCCCTCATAAACTCGTGGTCCTAAAAGACCTCAAAGATAACTGTAGAACATCAATCATAACAGATATTCTCTTTTTTACAGCCGCGCAAAAACCTGTGAAAAGGTTGTGCACAGAGTGGCAGGATGATTGATCCGTCCCACTGGCGAGCCGATTGCGGTGATGGACGACGCAGAATATGGTCTACACTATTTATTATAAAGCACATTTCTATATCATAAACGCATTTGGCATGCCCTGCCAGGGAAAGTAGTGGCTAATGTTAGATCATTTAGGTACCTACTTACATAAATTATTGTTCGTTTTTCCGCCAGTAGATTATTTTGATAAAGCACCGCTTAAAGCCAAATAAATGCTCAAAGTTACGAACTTCGAGGATTTTGTAACGAAATGTTATGTACTAATGCTTCAGCGACTTCGTTCGCGCGTAAATGGTAAATATATAAGAATACCTTTGGAAGAATTTATGAAATATTTTGATGTTGAAACCACCTTATTTAACCCCTTGCTCTTCATTTGGATGTGAAATATGAAACTTTTATTTGAGTACAATGCCGCGATGTTGTTTTACAAGTCTGGATCCAACTGTACGGTCTGTCAGTTAGTCAATCAATCAAAACCTTTTATATACTTATAGTACATAGTAATAATCAAAACTACTAACTATTCTATTAATTGGTAAAATAATAATTAATAACAGGTGACTGAAAATGCATATACTTAAAAATACTTAAAAACTGTAGCATTGCGCACCTATCGTATTCACTTTCAGCCACGATTTTTATAAGATATAAGCCAAAAATATACCATTATAAAAAAATCCTTGATTTTGAACGTCACGCCAGACGGGAAACGATAACAATAATCCGCCGCAAGGAACATTATTACCTATCATCCATCATAATAATGTAGGTGTCCCTATATATCTTTCTATTGTAAGAAATTATAATAAAAAAACGTAGTAGGTTCCTACCGGATATATGATAGAAGAACAATATCAGCAACTTCGTGAAACTCTTATATACCTATTCGAAATATAGGTAATTATGTAAGTAAGTAGCTCAATCCGTTCCGTATACGGAAAAATTCATTGATTTTAAACGAAATACAGAATAATAATTATTTTTATTAAACTATTCTTATATTGATCTATTTAAGTAAGTATTATAGACAAACAACACTGGACAAATTATGAATGGAGATATTCTTCATATCTTACAATTTAAAGCAGCATTTTCCCTATTAGCATAGTATATAGGTATGTACTATGTATGTGTTTTTGCATACAAGTGGTAATTTCCGTGTGATTTCCACCGCAGCGGTGCCGCGGCCCGCGGCATAGTCGCTCGCCATGTAGGTACACATTTTCCGCTGAATTACGGAACAACTCAAATGCGTTTCCATTTTATATTTAATAAGAGCCTTATTCAAACAAAAATCCTCAGTTTGGTGCTCAATATATATTCTTTAGGCATTTTAGCAAATTAATCTGACGCGCCATTCCTGTTTTGTCATTGTTCGTATGTATTAATTTTATGGAACCCTTCCAGATGATCGGGCTATCGGCATCGGCCCATAATTGCCAGAGTTATGCACGAACGAAAGTTTATAAAAAAGTATTTAGGTATTTACAGTCGAATAGAGAACCTGCTCCTTTTTTTTGATATCGTTTAAAAAAATAGCTTGTAAGGACAAGTATTTGTATCAGTTGTTTGGTTACTATAGGCTCTCCCTAGTTTGCCTTAGGATGTCCATTGAGTAGGCCGGCGACTCCGAAGAGGACGGCGCCGGGGTTGCGACCCCCGTCCCCGTGAGCACCGTGACGGTTCCCGGGGGGCTCAAAGGCAAGGCACTAAGAGGCAGGTGCCCTGGTGCAGATACCACCGGAGAGCCCTGGGGTTTTTTTGCCGATGCGGCAGCCGCGTGGGTTTTAGTGGGTAAGAATCCCACATACCCTGGTCGAGCCCTCCCCGGGAGCCTTATGAAGGTTTCCCCCGCGAAAAATAAATACAAAAAACAAAAAAAATGTGCGTGCGTGGAGTCCCTCCGCGCGGAAGAAGTGAAAATTCACTCTCGCTCTGTACTGTACGACACTGTACGACACAGGTCAATCAATCACGCTTAACACTTAACGTTTAACACCTATCATTCAACGCTTAACGTCTAACGCATAACGTCAAACGCCTTAAATGATTACATTTTTGGAAGTCGCATAAGAAGTTTCACTTCTAAAAGGAAGCTCTCCCTAATTTGGGATCTTATGAGCGTGTGTGGATTGTCCTAGGCTAACAGTGAGCTGTTATTACCCACTTAACTTAACTAACTTAACTTAAATTAACGGGTTATTACGTTCAATGGAAATTATGTAATTCACTTCGATATACTATGTGGAAACGCTACGGAGGAGGATGATATGGAGGTAAGAAAAACAATAAGTACATCCGTACATAGGTAGCTACTAGTTTAAAATGTATTTTAAATAGATTTCTATGGAAAGGGAAACTACTATGAGCGACTGTTTTTACTTATAGATTTTCTTCTATGATTTACCTGTATGTACCTTTAGGAATCTTAAACACTCACCCAGGCACATGAAATAAATTTGAACGTGATATTATCCCGAGGCTGCTTTATTCTGTACGAGGGTTTTCCAGCCACGAAAATAACTGAAACACGACCAGCGATTATTAGAATTTCATCACAATTTTCTGACCAGACATCTTAGAGTTAGTCTATTGCACATTCAAAGTAGCGCAGTGTAGGAGGAACATACGTCATAATATTATGTACCTATAGGTACGATTATTACGTATTATTTAATTATTAGGTAACTTTTGGTAGCAGACTTAATCGTATAATATTATCATTAGATGATGTACAAAGTCAAAATATCTACTTTTATTACGTACTAGCTGACCCGCGCAGCACCGCCCGCGCTTTTATTACGTTTTGCTCGTCTCTCTTTCCCTCCCACTTCAGTCCTCATCACACTCCCCCTCTTCCTCTCCCCGTTGTCCCTTCTCTGAACCCTCTCCCTCTCTCTCCTCCCAACTTGCTCCACCTAACTCCCCCGAGCCCACACCCCATCACCCCCTCCTCAAATCCCTTCTCAGTCTCTCTCCTCTCTGGCTCTCCTCCTCCTCTCATGTCCTCTCGTTCTATATATCCTCGTCAATCATGTTATCATCATCATCATCATCATCATCACCAGCCGGAAGACGTCCACTGCTGAACAAAGGCCTCCCCCTTAGACCGCCACAATGAACGACAATTTGCTATTTGCATCCACCGGTTTCCTGCGACGCGAACAATGTCGTCGGTCCACCTAGTGGGAGGCCTGCCTACGCTGCGTCTTCCGGTTCGTGGTCGCCACTCGAGAACCTTTCTTCCCCAACGGTTATCGGTTCTTCGAGCGATGTGGCCGGCCCACTGCCACTTCAACTTGCATATTCTACGAGCTATGTCGGTGACCTTGGTTCTTCGGCGAATCTCCTCATTCCGGATTCTGTCGCGCAAAGAAACTCCGAGCATAGCTCTCTCCATAGCTCGTTGTGTGACTCTGAGCTTCTCCAAAAGGCCAGCTGTTAGAGACCACGTCTCAGTACCATATGTCATCACTGGCAACACACACTGGTTAAAAACCTTTGTCTTCATGAATCATGTTATCAGCGGCATAAAATATACTTTATGACCTATTCTCAGACCTACCCGATATGCACACAAAATTTCATACATATCGATCGGTTCACCCATCTAGTTAATGAACTTGTCTTTGTCTTATGTTGCTTAACCTTAACCTATCGGCATGAAATATACTTTACGACCTATTCTCAGACCTACCCGATATGCACACAAAATTTCATACAAATCGGTTCACCCATCTATTTAATGACCATGCCTTATGTTGCTTAACCTTAACTTACCGAGATAAAAAGTATCCTATGTCCGTTTCCTGGTTTTAAGCTACCTCCCCACCAATTTTCAGCCAAATCGGTTCAGCCGTTCTTGAGTTATAAATAGTGTAACTAACACGATATTTTTTTATAATTATGTAAAAATATTAAAGTTCTTTAGTGATTGTATGTTCAATTTCACCGATAGATGGCGCTGTTCATAATGTAAATCGTAAATCACTGTCTAATGCTATTCGATAATGAAAGTTCTAAGTTTTCCGCATCTTTTATTGTTGCGACTGTAATAGAATACACTACCTGGACTTGGGGAGTTTCATTAAAATTTCATGAACCCCCTGAGCCCTGACCTTGAAGCGTTTTTTGGGAGCGCTGTTCATTGTGTGTTTTGTGAATTGTAGTTGTACATTTCATTGCGTTAGATTAGATCATTTCGAGTCATTTTAGGTCTTTTACCTAAGTAAAAATTTAGCAATTTCGTATTCTCAATTTCTACCTACCTATACAAATGTAGCCTTGGTGGTGCAGCGGACCTAACCGCTGGCTTTTAAATGAAGTTAAATGGTATTTTTCCCTTGCCTATTTCTTTCCTAATCTAGTTTGGACTCGCTCGGGATTTACAGATTTTAACTTTTCAAAGATATAATGTCATATTGCTATCAGCAAAGTACTTAGAACAATACAGAAATCTAATGAAAATGTCCTGGGTGTACCGGACCGGCTTACCCCTTACAAAAATGGACCCTTCGCCACTGCCATATCTTATGCAAACTAAATGTCTGCTCAGTCCCTATTGTATATAGCGTAATAATAGATATCTTAATGATTAACTGATCAGTTTATAATTACCCTATTCACATACAAAGGTAATTACGTGGTAATATGTGCAAGTAATGTTTCACTGCTTAGCCCCTATGAAACATAGCGTGATGTTTTATATACCAATTTATACCCTACTTCTACACAACACATCAGTGAAAGTCCTATCAGAATCCATCTACGGGTTTTCAAATGATGCCTGGACGAACAGAACGACAGACAGACAGACAGACAATAATTCAAAAAAAAATTGTTTTGGCCTCTATGTCGATAGTATAGTATCCCTACCCACATAGAAATTTTGGAAAAATATTCAATGTACAGAAAAAGTGCTCTGAGTTTTATTATAGTACTAGCTGACCCACGCAGCTCCGCATGCGCTATTTTTACGTTAACTAAACTTTTAATAACAGACATTCGCATCAAATACATAACCTCCTTTTTTTATAGTCGGTTAAAAACTTGGACCCACTTTTTACTTGCTCTCCGAAGCACGGACCCGTTTAGTTCAAATGGCGTTAAACGGTCACCCATCTATTTAATGACCTTACTAACGTTGCTTAACCCGATCGATTATAAAACCTTGATAACAACTCTCTATGAGTGTTCCCTTACTAATATTTATTATAATTATGAAGAAAAATTGATAAAATCGGACCAAGCGTATAACCAAGTACCCATTTTGACTTTAATCCCCTCTCCCAAAAGAACCGTGCTAGATTACGGGATCAAAAGTATCCTATGTCCTACCTCGTAGTAAGAGCTCAAATCATGCCAAGTTTCATTTGAATCCATTCAGTAGTTTCGGCGTGATGCGCAGCCGTGATACAGACAGACAGACAAAAATTAAAAAAAAAAATTTTTGGCCTCAGTATCGGTTATAGAAAGCCCACCAAATATAATTTTCAAAATATCTTCAATGTACAGAATTGGACATGTTACAGTTTTATTATAAGTATAGATAGATAGATAGAAGATAGATAGGCCGCCCGCACGTACTCAAAAATATTTTTTACATAGGTACTACCACCGGATCGTAACGCGGTCGCTACTGAGAATACAAAATACCAATTTTCAATGTACAGAATTGGGCCTGTTACAGTTTTATTATAAGTATACATAGATATGTTACGCCATTCGATGACGCCCTTTTCCTATCCTCATAAGGATGGCTATGCTATCACAATCAATAATTTATCTGTCGGTATAATATACCCTTTTCGAGACACGTATAGGTACTGAAGTGTAGACAAAGCGTTCGGCTACCCACTGACCCGTCCATAACGCCCTGTTCAACCCCTAAACTATCCAACGCATCGACTATGCGTGAAATAGGGCTACCTTACCCGAGAGTACCAGAAGAAGGGCTATGTTTCTCCAATGTATGTAACAACATGACATACAGAAGTGCAAAAAAGAAATCTAATAGCAGAATACAATTATCAGCTGTGTCATGCCAAAAATGGCCCCTAATTCAGCTTTATGCTGCAGCAACTAGGTGCAGCAACAGCACTCTGGGGGTCTAGTACGAGCTGGATCAAACTGTCATTTTTCTCCATACATTTCACACCAGCGGCCCTAGATGCCCCCAACTATCAATAACTAGTAAAATGTACGAAAAAAAAACTGTCAGTTTGATCGAGCTATTATGCTATAACCTAACTTTAGATCAGTCAGAACACGTATTAGACGCCTTGGATGTAGGTATGCAGCATGACAGACATTAATTTAAGAAAATAAGTGCTGTCGTTAGGATCTTCTAGCAGTAGGTAGGAGTGAAATATAATACCTACAGATACGAGTATCTATACCTACATATAATAAAATCGTAGAAAAGTAAAACATGTACCTACATTGAATATTTTTTGAAAAATGTAATTGTTACGTGTTCTAGGAACGATACTGATACCTAAAATATATTTTTTTGAATTTTTGTCTGTCTGTTTGTCTGTGAATTTGTGGCGACTTGTCGTCAAAACCGCTGAACAGATTTAGTTGCTATTTGGCAAAAATATTAATTGAAGACCTAGAAAAATTATAGGATATAAATTGTCTCACTATTTGTTACGGGGAATGAGCAGTGATGTAATATTTACTTTTACATCTACAATTTGCCGCGAAATTCTTATGTTTTGAAGATTGGTAGCAATACCGTTCAACAGATTAAGCTGATATTTGACGAACATGTTTGATAAACACCTTATCAGGCTTTAGTATAACAAATATCAAGCTATTTGTTACACGTAATGAGCAATACGAACATAAGTACTTTTCTTCTACAATGTGCAGCGAAATTATAAAAATACTAGACAAATGTTACAATATAGAGCCTAACGGTTTAATGGTCTTCCGGTGTGATTATGTTTTAGGGTCCGATCCCGGACAAACTCAGTTTCTTTTTGTGATTTTAAACATTTTTATTTCGCTTTTCGTATTCTTTTACTACCTATATTTATTTGTACCTACGTACTATTACAAAATAATAACTAACCAACTAAGTATATTTTTGCATACTGTATGATTGAAATTTTTAATAAAATAAATTTAAGGTTAATTTTTTTGAAGAGCTGCATCTCGATACAAAGAAAGTAAGTAACCAAATATGGAAATTGTTAGTTATACGCAGTTGTGAACACGAAACTGAAGCTTGCGCCTCTAACATTACCTCACAAGGAAGGGCGCGTTCTGAGCTTCCTTGAAAACAGTGGCAAGCGGGAAGCTCAACTGATGATTGAAAGTGGCACAAAGATTGATCAATCACCAAGATCTTTTAGACTTATGGTCCAGGCTACGCCCGTTGCACTAAGTATATAATTTTGCCATTTGCCACTCTTTCCGCGCACTTCAGTTCTTAGTACGCCATGTCAACTTGAGCACCATCGTGGTGCTGCACAGCATGAATATCGCCATATGCGAGTCGGTGATCTATTACAAGAACGTGACAGTCAAGAGCAAATAGACCAAGGCCGTCTGCGTTGTACACAGTCTATACAAAGTACATTGCAGATTATCTCCACTGCCTATGTCTAGGTATACTGTTATACAACGCAAATACATATGTATTATTTTCGCTGACCACTGAATATATTGCAGAGGTGCATCAGCAGCCGAAGGACGTCCACGGCTGAACAAAAGCCTACCCCTTAGACGGTAGGGGTTGCCACAATCCTACCTTGCACAAGGGACCTAATACCGAGTTTGTTCGAAATTGTGTTTGTATAATTTAATAGTTCCAAATAACACACCGATAGAGATGAGCACCAACAACGCTGGGAAACCAAAGCCGAGCGCGTAACACGCGTCATCGCCGAAGCACATGACACTGCGACGCAGCGCCGGCGTCACTATCATCCCCATGAACCCGCCCAGGTTCACAGTGCAATAAAACGTCGAGAAGAATTTCTGCAGCAGATGATTCTCTTCGGGTAGCCGGAACTGCAGCGTTACACAGTAAATCATCATTCGATAGTAAAAAAAAAACATTATATTATTCTCAAGAAACCCTATTTTGTATGAAATCTTAATAGTTTGGCCTCCGCTGAAAATTATTATAATGCCGTTCTGTAGCCTTGGTATACATAGACACTTCTTCGGAGTCGCTGGACGTTTGGGGTGTGGGCCCAAGACATCCATTGAGTACGACGTCGGCGGCAAGCCCGAAGAGGACGGCGGCGGAGTTGCTATCCCCGTCCCCGTGAGACTCGTAACAGGTGTTCAAAGGCAAGGCACTGAAGGTTACCGAGTGCAGATCCCACTGGAGAGCCCGCCCTTTCATGTGCCGATGCGGCAGCCGAGGGAGTTTTAGTGGGTCCTTTCCCGTAAATGATTGTGTAGTTGGTGAATCAACATCAAGCAAGTTAACTCCATAGAAGACCACCGTTTAAAGGGATTTGAACCGAGCTTCGAACCTTTCGAAGGGCACATAAAAATTATTTCCCAGTTGTCATTTAGATTTAGTAGTCGGTAAGCCAATTCAAGGGCCTAAGGGTAGCTTTAACAACTCTGACACCAGGTTAGCTACTAACGTTTAGAAAAATAATGGTATGAGGTAGTTCAGGACATCAAAAGGATTAGAGGCCCTGACTTGCGATGTCATAGTACGCGAAGCATAATCTCGGGTACTCGTAAGTGGCGGTTTTGGTCTTGTGCCTTAAGTTACGACACGTGCAGAAGGTGAACTTTATAGTAAGCAACCAGCTTGCCCATGGACTACCCCTGCAATACCCTGCCTTTCCCCACGGAGACAAGCCCGGTAGGCTTATTTCTCGAGCTACAGTGCCCTTGACTACAGAATACAGCAATGTTACGATAACGGTTTATTTGAATAATTAAACGCCACAAACCTGGTCTCCTCCGAACGCCGCAACACAAGGTTTAATTCCGCCTGTACCCGTGGCAATTAACGCCAAACCGAGCATAGACGTTGTACTGAAAATAATCGCATTACGATATATTATTATTCCGCTCAATCTAAGATGATACGGCTAATTAGCACGATGTTTACATGCCACATTAATAATTCACACACTGCTAAAGGCGGGTTATGTGTTTCAAAGCGATTATTTACAAGGTGTTTACTGTAACTTTCTGAGGGCAGAACTCCGGTATTTGGAGAAATAATTAAAATAGATGACGACACTTTTTTCTAAATACATAATCTTACTTTTGAAAAAGAGAATCAATAGAAGGAAACAGCACAGCACGGCAGTCTTATAAAGTATGAATCATCATTAAATGTTAACTCATAGTCGTAGCCACTACATAGGTTGTTTTGGCCAGGAGCCTTTATTGTAAATTACTAAGGTGAAACGCTATTTCTCATGTACCTACCTACTTATCTACTGTAATGTCAGTCACACGATCTGGCAATTCACACTGAATGGTAATCGATTGGTACTGTTGCAGGCTAAGAGACGCGCATATGAACGGACTTCGACTTATCAACCGCATTCTATTACACACATCAAAAGTGTCTAGGGATCAACATATATTTTTGCAATAACTTTTCTCCTGATTGATATTAATTAAAATTTTCTTTAAGGATTCATCAAATAAAGTGTTTTCGTTTGTCACAGTAACGATAAACCAAGTCACCTTTGCATTAATAAAGAAATTTGCCATTTTCCTAATAAAGGGATTTTTGACATTTGAACCACTAACACAAAAGTTCGAAAAAAAGACTGAAATAACAGTTTTCTTTAAAATTTTATTGGGTAACTTAAACAATTAATAATCCGTGTTTCTACCGCGAACACTAACAACACAAGAACATCGGTTTGGCATACTCAAAATGAGTTCATCCAAATCACGCTGTGGAATGGCCGCCCATGTTCGTTGCAACAACAAAAAAAGGTCTTCTTGCGACTGGATACCCTCCATATTCGGCAGAGCTCTTCTCTGTAGCATATCCCATGCATGCTCAATCGGGTTCAAGTCTGGCGACTGAGCAGGCCAGGGCAGGACATTGATGTTAGCTGCGGCGAGAGTCTGTCTTACAACTCTTGCGGTGTGCGGTCGTGCATTATCATGCATTAACTGAAATAAGGGACCGATTTGCACTTGTAGAGGAACGATGACGTCTGATACAATCGTCTTAGCATAAATTTGAGCGTTGAGGTTGCCTCTGATCCAAATCAACTCAGTTCTTCCGCCGATCCAAATACCCGCCCATACCATGATGGTTCCACCACTATAAGGATGGACTTCCTGGCAGGATTTTAATCGCTGTTGGCGTCCAGGGGTTCTCCAGTGTCGTATACGTCTTGTATCCGGTCTCATACCAAAACGAGACTCATCAGAAAAGCACACGAAACGCCATTGTTCTTCTGCCCATTTTTTTGCCCAAAAATGCTTGATCCCTAGACACTTTTGATGAGTGTATTTTTGCTAAACGGTAATAGTCTCTTTTACAAGAGACCAAGACTATCCAGGTACGGAGGCACCATCACGGTGCCAGATAATTGGCCACCAAGTAGCAATGTGTACTTGTAATACACTGTATTGTTCGGTATGAAGGACACTGTAGCTAGTAAAGCTACTGAGAATAACTATTATAGTGTCTGTTGCGTGAGCTGCAGTATAACGCACCTGTCCAAGGAAAAGCGCCTGCGATGTCGTAATTGTCGTTTTTTAGGCCAAGGAAAGTACAGTTGTGTTAAATCTTAGCGTACGAAGCGGCACCGCGGTACCTTTATTATCGCATATATAGAGTATCTACGCTTTAAATTGAGATATGTAGGTAAGTACCTAAGTATTTTATTTATAGAATAGAGATAACCTAACAGGCGTAACAGTACCTAACTTAACATATTCATTAAACAATTAACTAAGTACTCGGATCATGGAACGAAATTGTGCCAAACAATCGTGTCTCTTTAGTTAGGACTATACATACGTCCCCATTTTATTGTTTCGCTTCTCATAAGAAAATAAACGAGTTACTTACGTGGCAGGCAACATGAGAGGCGGTATCGCTGAACAACTAGTTAGAATCGTGCCGATGAAGTATATTATAGAAAAATATAATATAACCCTGAAACATCGCCAAGTATAAGTTGAACGTATAGACCAATCGATCATGTGTCTACTGTGGTGAGCGAGAAAACCTTCTCGCATCCGGGACATTAAGCATTATATAGTTGTATAGTTGCTGATTGGCAATTTTTTGGTAGAGACTTGAATAACCCCGTAGGATTAATGAAGTCACGACGTTATTCACGTACTGTATTGGCAGCGCTGTTAGGCACTAGCGGCTAAGCGCCCGGATCCTATCTTTTTTTCTAAAAGCACCTTATAGAGTGCCTAAGAATATATCACATTTTTTTTAGATATCTCATATTTAGATGTTTCCTGTATCTATTTGGCATTTTTTTGGAAGTCACCACATCTTAACATTATTAGATATAAATACTGGATAATAGTAATCCAAATACAGACTTGTATCTGCCAATGAAGTTATCAGCCAACACAGCTCCAACAAGTGGCATTGTATAGCACAGCATTATAAATATGTGGTACACGACTGTAGCAGCATTCTCATGAAGACAGAGAACATTCCTTAGGTACAGTGACAATATTGCTGCAAACAAATTACAATAATTAGTTTAGCTTAGACAACTGAGAAGATAATTGCAGTACTGTTTGCACAGACACAGCTCATCATGTTGCATTACTCATAAAAAGGTCTTAGAGTCTTCAACATGTACCGTTCTGCGTAAGGCAAAACTTCGGAACTCAAATCGAAGGTGTACATGAAATTACATGAAATTAAAGTAATCCATTGGTTACATAATAAAAAACAAATTCTTTATTAGAGACAGAATTAACATACTAAGATGGTGAGGCCTATTCTAACATATGGCAGCGCTATATGGTGGTCTACAAACAAAATAAAGATCTCTCTGGAAGACTCAAGATTATCTACGGAAGATGCAGGGTTGTGTGTTTATGACAATTACAGGTGTCTTCACGTACACACACCAGAGTGGATACTAGCTACTGGCCTAGTCCCCCTACACACTTTTAAACAAACAAAAGCAAGACACACCTGCAAAAGCAGGAACTTGGAATCGTAACAAGCCCTGTACCAAACACGCTTTAATGGATCTCGTGAAAGAAACCAAACCGTTTGCCCTTAGGACCCTGCTCCTGCAGCTGGTTGGAAGCCGTTATTTATATTATCAAATGTATTATTTATAATTTTTATTTCAAATGTTTATACTTACAAATGAGAGCAAAAAAATCGCACACCTTGACTTGTATCAGTTAAGGCTGTGTTTTTTATGAATCTATACTTATAATAAAACTGTAACAGGTCCAATTCTGTACATTGAAGATATTTTGAAAATTATATTTGGAGGGCATTCTATAACCGATACTGAAGCCGAAAATGTAATTTTTTTAATTTTTGTCTGTCTGTCTTTCTGTCTGTCTGTCTGTCTGTCTGTCTGTCTGTCTGTCTGTCTGTCTGTATCACGGCTGAGCATCACGCCGAAACTACTGAATGGATTCAAATGAAACTTGGCATGATTTGAGATCTTACTACGAGGTAGGACATAGGATACTTTTTATCCCGTAATCTAGCACGGTTCTTTAGGGAGAGGGGATTAAAGTCAAAATGGGTACTTGGTTATACGCTTGGTCAGATTTTATAAATTTTTCTTTATAATATAATAAATATTAGTAAGGGAACACTCATAGAGAGTTGTTACCAAGGTTTTGTAATCGATCGGGTTAAGCAACGTTAGGTAAGGTCATTAAATAGATGGTTGACCGTTTAACGTCATTTGAACTAAACGGGTCCGTGCTTCGGAGAGCAAGTAAACGTAGGTCCCAGTTTTTAACCGACTATAAAAAAGGAGGTTATGTATTCGATGCTAATGTCTGTTATTAAAAGTTTAGTTAACGTAAAAATAGCGCAGGCGGAGCTGCGTGGGTCAGCTAGTATTAATAAAATTGAAAAAAATGGAATGCTAATTGAAAGTTTATTCTAGTACCTTTCTAATGATATCAAAAAGCAGCATACAAATAAGAGGTTTTAGGACACAAAACCCAAACTCACGGAAAATTACAAATTCAGCTTTCAAGAGAATGAAAATCAAACATAAAATTACTGTTCAAAATGTTTTTTAACCGACTTCAAAAAAGGAGGAGGTTCTCAATTCGTCTGTATATATATTTTTTTTTTTTTTTTATGTATGTTCGCGCATAACTCTGTCAATTATGAACCGATTTGAAAAAATCTTTCTTCCATCCATTGTTCAATCCATTGATTGGGTCCCATAAAAAAATTATTGCGTAGTAATAAGTAGTTCCTGGAAAAACAAGAATGGTGACTGCGCACTGAGACTTGCAAGAAAGCCTATATAGATGACGTTTTAGTCGCTCGGACTCGCTCGGTCGGACAAAAATGGTCATAACTCTGGCAAATATTTACCAATTTCAATGATTCTTTTTTTATTCGAAAGAAGAAACCACTGTATTGAATCTGTATGAATTTTATTACAACCGGATAAGAACTTCCTGGAGGACCATGAACGATGTGGAGGAATTTATCTGGTAAAAACCATAAAACTGATGTTCTCCATTACATTGCTCTGACAATTATGAACCGATTGCGATGATTCTTTTTTTATTCGAGAGAGTAAACTGCTATGATGATTCCATGCAAATTTCATTACGACCGGATATTTTTTTCTGAAGAAACATGAATTATGTAAAACTATGTAGACGATAATGCGATCATAACCTATCTAGATAATTTTACGGTTTTCGATGGTTCAATCTTTATATATGAAAATATCACTAAAAAGTTTAAAATAAAATCTTTTTAAAAAAAAATTGAACCGACTTCAATATCACTGAAAAGTATAAAATAATTTAAATATTATTGAAGTTGGTGCCAAATATACACAGCCGGTAAGCTAACACCAACTTCAATAATATTTAAATTATTTTATACTTTTCAGTGATATTGAAGTCGGTTCAATTTTTTTTTAAAAAGATTTTTAATAAGGTGTATTTCCCTCCCTTGGCCTTAATCACAGCTCTTAATCGGTTTTTCATGGAGACATTAGATCATTTTACAATAAAACCCTGAGGTATAGCGTTCCACTTCTCTTCAATGGCAAGTTGTAAGTTCATCCCAGACATGTTCAATCGGATTATGATCAGGACTACGAGCGGGCCACTCTATTGCGATGATTCCTACATCTTCCATGTAGTCACGAACTGTTCTGGCAACGTGCGGTCTGGCGTTGTCATGCATAAGAAGAAACTCTTGTTACATGAGCCACGCAAGCGGCCTCACATGTCCTTCGAGCACTTCTTCGCCGTATCTTACAGCTGTCAGTCCTCTCGATCTTGGGCCAGTATTCGCCCCAGTGACGAATACAATGTCCGTTTTACTGTCCAGCATTATGTCACCCCAAAACATACAGGATCCACCTCCAAAAGCAATACGTTCGCTTATGCAGCATTGTGCAAATAACTCCTATGACCTTCTGTAGATTCTTAGAGCGTCCATCATGACCATGTAGAGTCATCCTACACTCGTCAGAGAACATAACGGCCCGCCATTATTCATACGTCCAATTTAAATATTCCCTGGCAAATTGTAGCCGGGCTTGTCGGTGAACTGTGGTCAATTTTGTACCATTTGCTGGTCGATATGCAGTCAATCCTGCTTCAGCTAATTTTCTTCTAACTGTCCACCGACTTACACTGCAATTGCACGAACTTCTTGAAGCTGATGTCCCAGTTCAACTGCGTTCAGCTGTCGATTTCTCAAAGAACTTGTCACAAGAAAGCGGTCACGGACCACGGCCCGATCCTGGTCGCCGAATGTAGCCACCAGTCTCTTGATATCTCTGGTATACACGTCGAACAGAGTAGCGACTCAAATTTAGCTGTCGAGCAACTTAGCTTTGATTTTGTCCTGCTTCAAGCAAGGCAATAACTTGAGCGTCTTCTGCGGGCGTAGTATCCATATTTTTCCAGTAATTCCGTAACATTCCAGTAGGTGGAGGTGTACAACTGATTAAAAATCCAAAATAAACAACCTTTTATACCTGCGAGTAAGGGTGCAAGTAGTGCCAGCGAAAACGAGTAAACGGATTTTGTGCCCATAAACTCCATATGGGTGTGTTTTATGTACTGTTTTTTGATGTCATTCGATAGAAAGGTACTGAAACAAACTTTCAATTATATTACACTGATACTTACAATACTACTTACAATGATATTACAATTTTTTCAATGTTAATAAATAATCCTGAAAAAAAACAGCCTTAATCGAAAAAAGTCAAGGTGTGCGATTTTTTGAGTGTAGATAAGTAATGTTGTTCAATTAAAATAAATAAATAACATGAAAATAAATCCAGTAATTATACATGTTTAATACTGATATGTTTGTACGGAATACCCATACCAACAAGGGAAGAGTAGACAAGAGGACTCAAACCCGCTGGTGAAACTCACCTCCTAAGGTACACTGATGGCTACAAAATGAAGTCAGGTACAGTACAGAGTAGGGACTGCAGCGGGTCAAAATATGGGACATTTATGCTTATGCGACAATTGGCAGCATTATAGAAATGTGACAGTTAATGAGAAGGCAGATAAACTAGCGACCATACCATTTGTAGGGATTCCTTATGAAGGGAAGAAGCGCGATGCTTAATCCACTACGAAACTTTCTCCAGCACAAAGGACTATAGGGTTAAATTAGTAAACCTAAACAGACCACAAATTAGGCACCTAATGGATGCGCTCACTGAACATTTTGATATCAATCAGTACCTACCTACACAGAATGAGGCTAAGTAGGTACTGGGGACACTTGCAGATACTGTGAAGGTGATAAAGCTACACTCTAAACTAAATCCTCTTGCCAGACGTAGGTTTAATCGTCTGGGAGTAGCATATCCTACACCGGATGAATTGGTATCCTATACAGTTTCAAGCAGGCGCAATTGCGGCGTAGGTACCTTAGGGATTTTTTTTTGGGAATGATAGACGCTGTTGGCCGCAGATGGCCATTACAGCTTCACCGGACTATAGGAGGCGAGCGCTTAAAGCGCTCTAGCCTTAACGGCAGAAGTAGCGACGAGCTCAAGGGCACCTCAGGGAGGCACGGCCTCGGCTTGGGCTGTCGCTTGACATACCTAAGGCCTCATTTACGGAGGCGCGGGGCGTCGAGCGTCGCGTGTGGCGTGGCGTCTCGCATCTCTCTCTCTCACTCCTACAACGCCGTATGTTTTATCTCAGTGCGGGCCGCGCCGCCCATCGCGACGCGTGACGCCCCGCGCCTCCGTAAACGAGGCCTTAGGGAACTCTTTGATCCGTCAGCAGAGTAAGGGCTAGTGTCGACCGACGTGCATTCCGATGTTTACCGGGCCCAGTTTAGAGCCAACAAGAACATAAAAGAGCTCACCAGTAATACCCAGTCAGGAACAACAAAGTATAAAATGTTGTCCATCCCCGCAAGATCTAAAAGCTGAAGCGGGTCTCAGACCGGAACAATGATAAATTATGATAGTATAATATTTACACTTTATCATACGGACAGTACTTACTCCTCAGTCCACAGAAAGAGAATCTCTCGCAAAACTCTGTCGCTATTATACAGAATATCGATGTGGGGTGACTATAAACCATCATAAATTAGATAAATATTAACTTGATAAATTATGTGTGACACTTTTGTATTGCTTTTGTATGGTGTCGTCCACAGAGTACTTTTGTATATGTCGTCACTGTTGTTGTGGTTTTTGTGTCAAACATGAAGCTGGAAGGAAGCCGATGTCAAGCATAGTAAAGCCTCTTTGGTTATATCCGGTTATATGATTATATCCTTTTTGTGGTCAACTACTTACTCAGTGACAAGAAGGTCACGACATGGTCACCACTTGATCACCACCTGAGGTCACCACCTTGACCACCATGAAGCTGTAGGGCAAAGAAGTTGCATTATGTCTGTAGGGTCCATGTTGGGTCACCACCAACATACTTAGAAATAGATATTAGTTAACTCGCACGTCAAAACGTGCCCCCAACACCAGCGCCTGCAGCGGACGGTTTTGAAACTCTAAATAGCCTCGGGCATTTTTAATAAAAAATAGCTAAATCTATGTTATTCGCGGAATACCCTATCCGGAATACCAAAAAATAAACTGTAAACAAATCATAAAAAGGGTTTTTAGGGTGTCGTTTTTACAGATATTAGACGATTATGGAACATTTTTACGCATTATTAAATTGTTTCGTATACTTAAATACATTATAATCCGGCATAAAATGGTGTACAATTTGCTCAACTATAAATTGACAACAATATTAGATATCAAATTTATTGACCGACAATTACTATAATTATTTTATTAATGCAAGTTGCTTACATAATAAAGAACCTAAAATGAGAATGATTCCAAGTTCGAAATGGAATTTTACGTTAACAATTTATAAGAGTACCTACTGCAAACGTGAATATTTTACATGGCCGTGTTTCGTAATTCGGTCGGATTATACTCGCCATGTTTCTTTCACTTGTTCGTGATTAAGTTTTTAATGTAGTGTTTTTTTTTCATTGTTTTTGTTAGATATTTAATTTATTTTCATTAACATTTGTTAGAAGTTATTATTTTATTAGGAGAGTTTTTCGGAATCAGAATATCTTGAATCACAGTTTGAGAACAATCTGTTTCTTTATTTATTTATTTTTATTCCGGATAGAGTATAGTATCCGATATATGGATCTAGGGATAACGTCAAAACTATGGGCATAATAAAGGCATAAAATAAAAAAAAATACCATTTGGTATTTTTGAAAAGATTGCATATGGTCTGGGATTTGAACCCGCGCACCCTAAGAACTCGAATTATTTTAAACCCAACCTATTTACCACGACCGATATAAGTCTTACGATAACAGTTGCATAATACTGATCTACTATCATATTTTCATTCCTAAAGTAAGCCGAACAGAGAAAAGTTGCAATACACGCCGCATGAGGGTGTCACTGATGTAGCTTTTTCCATTTCTTCTAAGATACCATACCATGGCCACCAATGCAAGGGCCTATGTCAGTCATGCATAAAATAAAACAGATAAAGCCAAAAAGTTGATTTATAGTATCAAGTTAAGCCATGAAGCAATAAGAGCTAAGCCGACATGTGAATGACAAAAGTTGAGCTATGAAGATAATTCAAAAGCTCTTAACTAAAATACTTAGTGGCTACTTCCTTGGTCTTGGTCAAGTGACAGTCAAGCTTAAATGCGTCTGCCCTCTACACCGGGTCATACCATGACCGTAAATTCAAATATATTTATTTCAAATAGCCTTAACACTATTGAACGGTCCAATTTTTTAAAAGCTACCACCGGGTCATATCCGGCAAGAAACTCGGCGGGCTTGTCATGTTTTTGACTTGTTACAATTTGATTAGTATTAGTCATCAGTGTACTACGAGCTTATCAGGCACGAAAATTATATAACTGAAACTAGTATGGTGCGCCACACTCTGCACACAGCCCCGGATCCACGATTTTTCCGAACCGGGGCAGAAACTTGATAGTGGCTCCCATTGTACTTATTCATATTCCAAGGTGGCGCCCCTCTTTCTATTTTAGAGTTTAGCGTTCGAGATAAATTACTTACAAATAACTCACAAAATATAGGTAATTTAATGGTTCGTGAAAGGGCCACTGAGAACCGTTTACTAAATTTGTACTCTTTATTATATATTACTTACGCTTTGTGGAACAAGTTTTATATTTTTACCCCCAAAACTACCGCCCTGGCCGGGGGCCCCTTTGTGTAGTAATTTTATACTGGCGAAATCACTGATAATAATCGATTGCAGCGATAATTTTATAAAATAAATCAGATTAATTAGTTGTATGTCTATTATTGTCTGAAATATTCTCGAACATTGGAGAAAGCTTGGAGATAGTAGGTTAATACTTCCATATAAAATTCGAAATAAATAGCATTAAGTATTACGATTTATTGTTTATTATGTACATTTAAATTACAACTTTCAGTATGAATTTTTTTTTTTTCAGTAATATGTAAACATTTAATTATTTGTGTAGGCGACTCTACATATCGTAAAAAAATACCTCATTACACCCTTTTTCTGTCGAAATTAATAAATGATCCGAAATACAAAGATATCTAGATGGCAATCGTTTAATTACTCTCATCTCGTCTCAGCTTTACAACCCCGGTAATGATCCCGTTGTAAGTACCTATAATACACTATCAGTAAAATTATCGATAATTAACGACAATAGGAATTCATAACATCTTAATAACTACACCTCCTTAGTAATTACACCAATTATAAAAAATGAAACCGGCCAAGTGCGAGTCGCACTCGCGCACCGAAGGTTCCATACCATTTTTCCACATATTAAAGTTATTTCACTACTCTTCTAATACCTCGGCTAGCAAAAAAAAACCAACCGCAAAACTAAGTTTGTATGTTTGTTTAGGATTACATACTAAAAAACTGTACCTACTACTTAGAAAGATCGTTTTATTTTTCCTGTAAAATATAGATAGACATTTATATTACCTATAATTATTTCAGATTTTTTCCTCCACATGCTTCGAAGATAAGGGGGACTTATTTTTTTTCCATTCTTGATTATAAGCCAAAAATACATGACGTAGGTAAACCAAAATAAAAATCTTTTTTGAAATGTGCAAAGAAGTCCTTTCATATGATACCCCACTCGATAAAGTGATCTCACATTGAAATTTTGGACCCTATTTCAGCCCCCATTAAATAGAAAGTAAAGAATTTTTTTTTTTTCATTTTCGATGAGTTTGGGTAAGTAAGATCTTAATCTATTCCAAGTTTCAAATCAATAGCACCAGCAGTTCCTGAAATATATAGGTGTGACAGACAGACAGACGAAGTCTCACCATAATAGCTCCGTTTCTATCTTTTAGGTATCGAAGTTCCATACCATAATGGAACCCTAAAAAAGGTAAGTATAATTTGGGGTACAGTAAATAATTTTTGTCGATATTCTAGGGATGAAATATGTAAATCCACCATAATATAATAATAACTAAACCTCCTCCATTTTTATATAATTGGTACCAATTATAAATAAATGTTAATATAATTTGGGTACACAGTACATATTTTTTGTCGAAAACATAATATAATAAGATTAATAAGACGCATTGCAGACCGCCAGATAGATACAAGACCATTTGCGAAGTTATCTTGATGCATTGTGAAGTATATTATTAGAAAAGCTGAGTGAGAGTGATACGGAACCAAATTATCTATCTATACAGTATGTAAAACCACGAAATTCAAACCGTGAAACTGGTTATTGGGTAGGTGGAGTTTAACATAATGGTACACTTTTTATCACCATTCATGCTATCCACTTTATATTTGATTTTAATACAGGATATTACTAAGGTTTAAATCGCAGTTATTGAGATTTCTCTGTGGATATTAAGTAATTAATAATTAATAGGACTTAGTGATAAAAGTATACCATTTTATTATAGTTCACCTACCCATCAACTAGTTTCACCGTTTGAATTTCCTTGTGCATACTGTATATTACGTAGTTACATAAATTGTAAATACATACAATTAAAAAAAAACAGATAAATACAATAAAGCATAATCTAAACAATTTAACTCCATAAATGTATGGTCAGAACAATAGTTACAAATTAAGCTGCTTTTAGCAGACTCACAAAGCTCTAAAAGCTTTTTATATAATTACACAAAAGTTTATAATAATAATTTAATAACAGGCCTTAAAATATACAATATACACATAATACAACACATGGAATAAACAGTTTATTTATTTACAAAACAGCAAGGGTATTTTTAACTTTTTTATATAATCCAAAGCTAGGTTTACTGTTACGTTCTCAAACTACACTTGAAAGATATTTACGTTAAACCTCGGCAACTGATGAAACTGTTATTCAGTTTTTTTTATTACACACAACTGGGTTGGTATGTATTCATTCTATATCGTATTCATCAAAAACTGCTAAATAAATAAAGTGATGAAACAATTGTTTTTAAGTAAATAATTTAAAAATATTACATTCGATTACAGTACTTACAGTACGTACTTAGTATTACAGTCGACGCAGTATACCAAGTACCCAGGAACAATAAGTAAATTCATTACGATACCCTCCTTAACCCACTGAAAATGTTACGAAAATAGCTTGATGGTGGCATAGCATTAGGATGTGATTTTTTAGACAGAACTGCGTTTTCGCACCTCATTTCAATTATTTTTTTTCAAGATTATTTGACATCGAGGCCTTTGATCCGATACCGTAATATATATAAACGTTTAATTCTCAACGGAAAGAGAATTGAAAAACGGTCAAAAACGTCATGAAATGTAAATTTTCATAGGAAGCCAGGCAAACTGATTTCAAAACAGGGTCATAGGGGCCTGTCCTGAAATCAGCAAATAAAACCCTTTCATAAGTTACACCACCTGAACTAGTAGTCTCCCTCTCTTTAAAATTTCAACGGCACTTTTCAGCCTCTATTACATATATTTTCTTTTCTATTGGCGATGAGATTGAGTAAACAATATTTAAAACTATTCAAAATTTCAAATCAATAGCATTAGTAGTTGCTAAAATATGACGGTGTAACAGACAGACAAGAAGTTGCACCATAAGGGTTCCTTTTTACCTTTTAGGTACGTAACCCAAACAGGTGGTTACAAGATAATAAATGGTTCCGTATATTTAAAGCCAAATTTATTTGACTTTGAATAGAATGTGAATTAAGGTATGGTACAACCATCCCGGCTGACGCGTGACGGTATGGGCAGTAACCTCGGTTATGTAAATATTAAGGTAGAAAGACAGCAATCGGCGCTGAATCGTCAGCGCCTATCAAAACCTCTACAATATGAAATCTGGTAGAGCCTGAAAAGTAAGCTGAAAAATTCCACGAAAGACCTTAGATCGGAATTGTTCGGAACTAGTAAGCGCATACAAGCTCTTGAATGCACACGCTGACTATTAGATGGATTCAACGTCGTTGAGCAGCGCCGGTCGCTGTCTTTATACATAATGCTCAATCATCAACTGGAGGTTCATTAACATTGAAACTCGGTAACATAGAAGTGAAGAACCTATATAGTGGTGAACCAGAGTGTTCCACATCAAAAGGTGGATTTATAAGTGTCCTATACCCGTAGCGATTAATTCCGCCGTCTTGTAGTGGGTCCCAACCGCAAGTCTGGCGGTCGAACCGGGGTAAAGGCTGAAACCAATTAATGATTATGTAAAGATGTATAACAAAACCGGTGACGTAAGGATATTTGAGAATAGCGTATCGTAAATTTTGGCGTAAAAAGTAGAAAAGGCCTTTTTTTCATAGGTAATAAACCCGTTGGTCTAGTGGTTAGCCACCCTGGCTGCGACCCGATCAAAGTCAAAGTCAAAAATCTTTATTTTCAAATAGGCTTAACGAGAACTCTAGGCACTTTTGAATGGTCAATTTTTTAAAAGCTACCACCGGATCACAACGCGGCCTCAACTGAGAAGATCCGGCAAGAAACTCAGCGGGCTTGTCATTTTTTAACTTTTTAAACATTGTGTTGTCACTATTTAATGGACATTAGCGAAGGCGTGTCCTGCTTTTCAAAACATAAAGCAAGGGAGAAAAATGATGGGTGAAAAGATGGGTCGTGGGTTCGATTCCTACTAAGTGTCTGGGTGTTATTTATCTATTTACGTATGTATTTACAAAAAAAATGTATTTATGTATTATTATCAGTTGTCTGGTTTAAATAGTACAGGCTCTGCCTAGTTTGGGATCAGATGACCGTGTGTGGTCCCATGATATTATTATTATTATCTATATATATCATCTACCTACATCTTAATTATGTACAAATGTTTAACATTAACTATCTTACCCATGTAGTTATAAGATACTGAAAACATATTGTCATAACTGACAGCATTACACTGGCACTAGGAAGGTTGTAGAGGAAGAGGTATTTAAAGAACTAACGATAAAATGCGAGTCGGACTCGCGCATAGAGGGGTCCATACCTTCTTTGGACATATTAAAGTTATTTTACTATTTGTCTAACAAACCACAGAACTAAGTTTAGGATTACTAAAAAACTGTACTCCTTAGAAATATCATTTTATTTTTCCTGTAAAATATAGATAGACATTTATTACCAGTAAATATTTCAAATATTTCCCTCTACAAACTTCGGAGATAAGGTATATTTTAAACATTTATTCATTATAAGCCAAAACTACGTGACATATACCAAAAAAAATATTGTTCTGAAATGCGATAATGAAGTTCTTTTATATGATACTCGATATAAAAGTCTCACATTGAAATTTTCACGCCCCATTTCGTCCATCGAAAAGAAAATAAGAAAAAATATATTTTTTATATTTTCAATGAGGTTGGGTAAATAAGATCTAAAACTATTCTACGTATCAAGTCGACAGCATCAGTAGTTTCTGAAATACACAGGCATGACGGACAGTCAGACGAACTCCCACCTTATAGGTTCCTATTTTACGTTTTAAGTATGAAACCCTAAAAAGAGAATTAATATCCAAAAGTTATATCGTTAAGCTCATATAAAATGAAATACTAATAATAGAATAGAGCTACTCGTAATAAATGTCATAAATATATTATCATACCGATTCAAACATCAAAGGCGCCATGTGTTTAATAACACCGAGATGTCGCATCACCTCCGTGGGCCACATTTGGAACAGCCCGTGACGTCGCCCGCACATTTCTTTAGCGTGCGCCTGAAGAAGAAGAATACAAGGTGTTAACGAATAAACGCAAAACCTAAAACTAGTCGTTTGTGCATGATCGAGAGCAAAATTGATTACACTACTTTTTACGGCGGCGGCCCATGCGTTCCGTGTCTTATTCCCGGCGGGCTCAAAGCACTGGGGCACTGGGGCACTGGGGCACTGGGGGCTCCTGGTGCAGATCCCACCGGAGAGCCCTCTCATGTGCCGATGCGACAACTGCGAGGGTTTTAGTGGGTAAGAATCCTACATTATGCTGGTTGACCCCCACATGCCCCGAGGACCTTTTAAAGGTACCGCGAAAAGTATATTTATCATTATCAAGCAGAGTCGGCGATCTGAACAATAAGTGGGCGATCCGACCATATCGCCACCGTCACAAGTATATTCACAAAACCTATAACATTATATTAAGAAATTCGCATCATTTCTTATCATTTCTCATTCGTCATAAGATATTAAGTTACATTCGCTTGTATTTGAAAAATGAACACTTCGCTTTGGCAATTTCAATTAATAATTCCAGATACCTTCACATCCTCACTATTGCTGTAATTTTCTGCCACCTCAGTAGCATTTCTCAGGAACCAATCCAATACGGTAGGCTCGCGGAAGCGGGAATAGGTGAGCTTGGCATAGATAAACATGAGTACGTTTAAACCATCTGTGGCGCTGCAATATAATAAACAAATACACCTTAAGTATTAAAAGAGAGTATTTTCTGATGAATTTCTTAATTTTTATACAGTAATACATAATAATTAAACATTACATTTCACGCCTGCGCCGCTAGCGGTGACTATCAAAACTAGTAAAAGGCATGAGAGAAATCTAGATCGCATTTGTTAACTATCAGAACGCGTAATAGACCCCTTGTGGCCGAACCGGCACAAACCGAATTATTTATTCATCTCTGCTTAATCGAAGATTTCTTGTTCTGGTAACATTATATATTAATTAAAAAATTATATTAAAAATCAAAATTGTGATCTTACAATGAGTTAGGTTCTCTAGCAAACAGCTCGTGAGAATTTATCCTTGCATTCTGAATGTTGGCAAACTCCAATATTTTGGTCACAACCATTGGATACGACAAAATGGCTTCCTGTATATACATATCGGCATCCTTAGTGTCTCCTAAAAGAATAAACTTTAATGTAATATACATATATATATTAAGGTGCCCCCACACTGCTGTTAATGTTTACGAACATTTCTAAACAAAATAACAGATTTTAACAAATAAAATGTTAACATTGAGGCGTCAGAATCCCAACTGCGCCGTGTTCAAGTTTTCAAATGTTATAAATATTTGTAAACATTTTCCATCGGTGTTGGAGCACTAAAAACATCTAACAATTCCAACAGACTGTAACAATTCCTAACACTTGTTAGTGAATATATTAGTGTTAGAAAATGTTTGTAAACATTTTTTTAAAGCAGTTTCCAGTTTTAATGGCTGAAAACCTAACTCAAACAAATAATAAATAATTTTCAAATAAAACAGTTACTTAACAGAGTACGGTTAACAAATGAACCGTATTTAAATAGTTGTGAATATGTTGTTGTTATGAATACAACAAATACCAAAACACCCCAAAAAATAATAATTTAAAAGGGCAGTAAAAGTGTAAAATAACAAGTTTATTATATATTAGTTATATATAATGAAAAGTCACATGGTAATTAAGAGAACGCGGTGGGGTGCACAGGGGTGCGTCCGGAATCAGGGTGGAATAGTGCGGACTGTGGAAGGCGAATCAAACCCAGACTAATGAACGCTTTATTTGAACGCGCTAATTTGCTGTTTAGATCTCGGCGTATACTGAGGAATTTGCTAAAAGTTTACAATATTTTCGCGACCTTTACAAGAGTTGATGATACTTTTTGAAAGAAAATCATAGACAGATTAATGAGGTTGCTTAAACAATCTGTTCGTTTATATATAACAAGCGACCCACCCCTTTGCACGGGTGTAATTTAGAAGACTCGGTTGCAAAATATTCGTGTTTCTACTTACATAAAAATTGCGTGGTTTAGGAGTTAGGTAACAGACAGACGCGGAAAGCGACTTTGTTTTATATTATTTAAGGACTAAATACTGATAAAAAAGGAAGCTCACTTTTGTTTTTAGTGGCGACGTGGAATTCCGCCAACGCTCGGGAATACTGCATGTTGAAGAGAAGCTTAGCCTCTCTCAGCGAGCCAAAGTATTCGATAGCGCTTATCAACCACTCATGCTCCCGAGCTCGCAATGCGAGTGTATCGATAATGAATAGTACTGCTAGCGGATCACCCGGGTCTAAGTTTAAAAGCGCTTTGGCCAACTCCAAAGCGGTGCGATGACACGCCTTATTAGTCAATAGATAGATGTATCTCAAAACGGCTACATGGAATGGACGATTCTCCCAGTACTTATATTCCAGTCTCACATTGCCCTGTAAATTAGTTCAAATTAAATGTATTAAATATAGTAGTGTGTTATCATCACACATATTAATAATATGATTATAATTAATTTTCATACTTCCACTCCCCGAGTGCGGAAATGGGTCATTATTACGTCACTTAAGCGTAAATTTCAATACAGAATCTACATAATACTAATGTTCCGATAATGCACCATTAACGCACTCTGAGTGCGACAGATATACGTATGTGGTAAATCATTGCGCAAGCAACCTTTCAAGTATGTGCCACCGCTGTTTAATGCCAATTTGCCAATGAATGTAAAGATTCAACAAGGAGACTATGGCTGGAGAAATATCTGGACAAGACTTAATATGAGTAAACAAATAACTATACAACAGAATATATCACAATTTTACTTACACTGGTTATATTAAATGTCGGATGTCCGATATATTGCATGAATGCAATAACATTTTCTATAATCTCGTTCGCCAAGCTGTATTCTTCCATACGAAATAAGGCATCCGAAAGCTGAAATAAATACAGAGCAACCTATTTTAAGAAGCTTTAAAAGGTCAATCAATGTAGCCCTTATTTAGGAGTCTTGGTCTTTTTAATCGACTTCAAAAAAGGAGGAGGTTCTCAATTCGACTGTATAGTCCGATCCACTAAAAGAGTTCCATAAAAAAATTATTAACAAGAATGGCACGTCAGAAAAATTTGCTAAAATGCCTAAAAGATGTTATACTAAGCAACAAGAACGGTCACAACTCTGGCAGCTATTTACCAATTTCAATGATTCTTTTTTAGGGTTCCAGGTAAAAAAGGAACGCTTATGGGGCGACTTCGTCTGTCTCTCTGTCACACCTAACCTTAGTTTTGCAGTTTTGTCTTTTTGCTATCTGAGGTGAGGAACAGATAATGACTTCAATACGTCAATACGTAGAAGGTATTGAACCCTCGGTGCATAAGACCGACTCGCACTGGAACGGTTTTTTGATTTAAGTATATAATAGTAAGCGACACACCTGCCTTCAGAAGCTACATTGCACTGCCGACCGTTACTCGAGACATTAATTATTAAGTCTCTTGTGCTTAAGTAGTAATTTCACCAGCTAAGGTTTACCAAAACATTGCAAGAATTACACATTGCTGCTTGGCGGCAGAATATCTGACACAGCAGTTGGAACCCAGGTCCCTTGCAAAATCAATATTTTCAACTTGTCTTAACATCATCATCATCATCATCACCAGCCAGAAGACGTCCACTGCTGAACATAGGCCTCCCCCTTCGAACGCCACAATGAACGACAATTTGCTATTTGCATCCACCGGTTACCTGCGACGCGCACAATGTCGTCTGTCCACCTAGTGGGAGGCCTGCCTACGCTGCGTCTTCCGGTTCGTGGTCGCCACTCGAGAACCTTTCTTCCCCAGCGGTTATCGGTTCGCCGAGCGATGTGGCCTGCCCATTGCCACTTCAAATTGCAGATTTTAAGAGCTATGTCGGTGACCTTGGTTCTTCGGCGAATCTCCACATTTCGGATTCTGTCGCGCAAAGAAACTCCGAGCATAGCTCTCTCCATAGCTCGTTGTCTTAACATAATAACTCCCAATTCCGCGTTGCATCTTGTCAAAAATATGTGTGAAAACAATTTTATTTCTTTATAATCAGAAAGTGAAGTCTAAAACGACACATTGTATTGGCAGGTACCTCTAGAAAACCTTCCACATGCATATTGCTGCGGGTCTCGTCTATGGATATAAGGGCTGCGGTATCCCTCTGTTTCGACAGTTTAAGGTATTCACGGTGAAATCTTTGTCGTTCCAGGCTGTGGTCGTACGTAAAGTAAGTAATATCATTCTCACGCCGGTTAATGGACATTGACACACCTGTAAAAAACAAATATTATAATAAATCCAACCCATTATATTTTTTAAGAATTAAAATGTAAGTAATAATCATGATTTTAATAGCAAACCATTTTTTTTCTTGTAGTCATAGATAACTGTATCATTCATTGGCATTATTAATACTCGTTTTAGTAGCAAATGGAGATATGTTTCGTTTCGAGGCCTGTGAACAATAAATTCAATTAAAACGCAAGTCAAATAAACACTAATCTATGCAAACAGACATTACATTCGAAATGAAAATACATATTATATATATTAATATATATAATATTATATATATATTATAATCAATTTCATATGTATGTATAGTAATTATAGTTAATATTGTGTTGTATATAATTAGTTACTTATATGTTGTAACGTATTATTGTACTTTATATGGGCCTAGTTGCCTGATTTAAAAGAATAAATAAATAAATAAAAAATAAATAAATAATAATAAATAAAATATCGATATACTATACCAACAAGATTAGCTGTCACGAACAAAATGACATCGAAAATGTGGTCGCGGTTATAACTATACACGTACACGCAAAACAATAATATGTTCATATAAAAAGATGACTTACATACTATAAAATAAGGTTCAATAATAATTGCAGACAATTGAGCGACAGCCGTCTCCGTAGCTCTTATTTTCGTGACCACTTTTCGGGTCGTGACAGCAAATCTAGTTGGTATAGTATATCGATGAAATAAAACATCAATTTTTTATTAAATTACTAGTAAAAGAAAACAATACGTGTGATAATTTAAATCCCTCTATGGAATTTGGTGGTAAGATAATGTGTAGGTAGTAACATAGAAACATTACCGTCTATTATTCTCAGACCCCGATGGACCAAATAGCCGCTTTAGCTCGAAGTTGACATTCAAGTGTGTACGTGATATTTTCATAATATCCGGGTATGGACTAGCCTTAGGTTTATCTGTTGATGTACTTGCAGCAGGCGGCGGCGCTCCTAATAAAGCATTTACTTCCATCAAAGATTTATCAATTTCATCCATCTGCAATAAGCATAGTGAGCAATAGGCATGTGCTTGCAACATAGGAGGTACTTAAATACACATAAAACACTCAGAAGAAATTCATGTAATTATTCAGAGGTTCCCAACCTTTATTACATGAGGCCCACCTTGGACCACAAATAAAGTTGTCATGCATTTACAATATTAGTAGATTATTATATTGAAATAGTCAAAGAGACCCCCTACATCTCTGTAATGGGAAGCCCTGGTTTAGAAATAAGCATACAGATGCAGATAGCTTTTTGTTTTAAACATATAACTGCCGCACTCACAAATAGCAGATAGTGTTAATTAGCACTAATCCAGTTTTTGAAATCAGATATTTTGATACCCAAAGCCAATTAATACTTTATATTCTGATAGTAAGTTAATAATGAAACAGACATAAATGTCCCAGAGTCGAAATAATAGGATTTAAAAAAAATGGCTAAATGAGAATTAACGCTAATGACGTTTGTCAGTGCAGCTGTTAGATTATCAAAAAAAAAACACAATACATAGAGACATGTTAATGCAGAGAAAATTAAATGTTTGTCCTGGGTGGAAATCAAACCTCTAAATGACATTTTGGCTTGCCGCTAGAATGTCCAACTACTACACTACCATCCACAATAATCAGGATTCTAGCAATAACAAAGGTATATAAAAACAAAATACTTCTTCAGTAGCCCCATCCTTTTTTATTAAGGATTTTCTTTTTCCATGTTTCTTCTTATTCTTTTGTTTTTGTGAAATTGGCTGAATAATAGCTTCTGGTTCTTCTTCACTTGCAACTGGAGATTCAGGCTCTGACTCAGAACTCAGCACAAGCTGAAAGTAATTTTAAAGATTAAGATGGCCCCTTAGGACTAAGTTCTTCCCCAGTTAAACACAGTGACGCGCATTCGGTTGCGTATGATGACCATAGACAGCAATGCCCCTGACGTCGCATTCGCATGGTACTCACAGTACTCAATTTACAATTTAACATTAACGTAAGACAAATTATTTAGGTATATATTCAGAATGACCACCTCTCGCCAAGAGTCCCTGATATGGGGGTCTAAATGAGATTGATAGCTTCTGTAGAGGTAACTATCATAACCATGTAAAGTAGGTAATGAAAATGAATTAGCAGAATCTTAGCATTTTTCAATAAATTTAGCAGGATTTAGCAGATTTTGGCATGGTGACTAGCATAATGATCAATTTTAATCTGGTCACTCTGCTGTGAATGTTGCTCTTTAACTTGGGCGTTAAAAACCTATACGCAAGCAAGAGGTGACGCGCCGGCGATAAAAAAAACCGAGGCAAGAAGAGTTTGGAGTTTTCCTTGTGTATGAGTGTATGTCTTTATGAACTTTTACAGACAGCATAAAGTTTGATAAACAATATTATTTTTCTAATAAGCTTAAAATACATCAACTCAACTCATTTAATTGTTCAATTACAAATTACATTTAAATTAAAACTCTCGCAAAACTGCAATCTCTTTGGCATATAATTATAAGATATAAAATATATTACATGTATGTTATATGTTTATTTAATCAATTGCAATAGCTAGAATCATATACACATTTACATATTATCAAGGTATTCTCTCAAACTTACTAACATTATAATATCACTAGACAAACTTGTTCTGATTATTCTTTATGAGAAATGAAATTTAACACAATATAAATTTTGCTTCACTGAAATAATGATCTGATAACAATAAAAACCTTCTTCTATTAAAATTATATCTACATATTTTATAACAAAAAGATATTTATAAATAAAATGTAGTGAAAAATAAGTATTTACCCCATTATACATAGATGTAACATTTCTAGTATATGGTGGTTCATAGTCATCATCTGACACCTCTTCTGCAGGAGGCAAGCTTGACTTCCCATAAAGTTTTCGAAAATGTCTCGATGACATTTTTTACTGGCTACAATAAAATTAAATATTAATCAGTGCATTATATGTAATCAAACAGCACAACAATTCACACTTTTTATTTAAAGGTTCAGTAGGGTTTAATTTGGAATCCAACCAACCGAGTGGCACTGTGGTCATGGTTGAAACACATGTGCCTATCTCTTTTATAACTGATTTATCAAACTAGCTAATGGCCATGGGCCACCGCAATGTGGTGACCACAATGCTCTTACTAATGAAGACTACTGGTAGACCGTATCTCTTAAGGCCGGTCGCAATACCCTAGCACCTATAGCAAGGTCAGTTATAAAGTTAAGTTTAAACTATATTAATGTTCCTAAGTAAGCTATTTTAGGGTTCTGCAGGGGTCCTGGGTCCTAGTGAAGAGGCCCCAGCGAGAGCAAAAAAAATTACACCCTTCGGTTTGGGGTGTGGGCCCTGGATATACATTGATGTGTGGTGGGACTGCTACCCCCATTCCCATAAACACCGTGTCTCTGCCCGGGAATAACAATGGACCTTTTAAAGGTGTCCCAGTGTAAACAAAAAAAAAGGTGTTGCTAGTAAAAAAAATATTGCTAAAAATCTATAATGCCATGGCGAAATCCCCTAATTATAATAAATAAAAAGAAACATGACAAACCGACATGACAAGGTGAGAACCTCCTCATTCTTTCGAAGTTAGATACTAATTGATATAAAATATAATAAAAAATATAGGTTTGTTCATTAATATAATGATATTTTTATTATTATACATATGAAAATTTCATTACATGTATTTAAAAAGCATGTGAAATCAGAAGTTTATCCCACTATAAACCTCCAAAATGGAATTATTAGTAAAATCCTGAAAAACTGTTCAAATAGAACAACCAACAGTATGTGCCTAAGGTGATATAGAAACACTTGACTTTAATTTGCTATGAACCTACTTATTTATTTATTATTTATTTATTTATACTCTTTATTGTACACACATAAAAATAAAATAAAAAGGACTTGAAGAAATTTGTACAAAGGGCGGCCTTATCGCTATCCGCAATTTCTTACAGGCAACCTTGGGATGGAAAAAAGATTGCATGGAATACGAAAAGTTTACTACTTAACTTGGGTAAGCTTTGGGACCTCTTGTCTTTGTTTATTGAAACGGAAATATGTATCATAATAGCTATTTATGGTACTAATTTAACTTATAGTAAGGAATAGAAGATAGGATATTAGGACCAGTAGTTAGTATAGTCTGTGTCACTTCATCAATAATCAATGCTAGTGTCACTGTGAAGTGCAAATTACCAACAACCAATAAATCAATAGGTACTATCGCGGACACGAATGCTTACCAGTTTACAATCAAAATCGTTTGAACGATGTTTGGTGCGTTTACCCCGCCCGCATGTATTTTGGGCCGCCTCGTGCAAGCAATTATCGTCCTAATGGTGGTACACCGTTCGTGACCGCGAGAGTATGTGGCGACTAGAACCTCTTTGCCACTTGGAAACGTGTATTTTCTATGACTATTGAATGCCGAACAGCTCGGTTTAGAACGCCGCTGTTTGACTAACGTTTGACACATTCGTTGTTATGATTTATTAGTGTCAACAGTGTAAACAGATTCCTTGTATATATTTAGTGGAGATCAGTCGTGTATATTATTATCATATCGTCACTGTATTTAATAACGAATCACAAGTCGTAGTGTACGAGACTTCAGTGCCTTACAGGTGAATAAATGTTTGGAACCTCAACCGTCTTACTTATTTGGAGCAGATGAATAACGAAGGGTCAACCGACCCTCAAGTACAACGCACATTTAGTCAGACTATTAAGATGTTAATAATAATGTTATGTGATGATAACTCACGCGCCACACAGTGAATAGCATTTTTTTCTAATTCTAACCGAATAATGGTGTTATAACGTTTGGATAAATTATTCTCTCACCTGTGATCGTGGCACACTATTTTATCCAAACCAAATTCAGAAATTAACCTCAGAAATTAACCAAATAATCGCAAACAAGACAAGAATTTTACTTTACAGAGGCGATCTTATTTTAATGACAGACCACAGAACAGACTACTATAATGATTGACATTAGAGAAAGAAACCAATAGAGAGCTGAATACTTTCTTTCTCATTCACACAAGAACAATATGTAGGTTACATGTGATAGAAAGAAACAGAGTATATGATTTTTTGTCCCTCAGCATCTGTTCGATTTTTCCGCGCCGTGGGTGCGAAACAAATTTGACGTTTGCTCCCACTTTGCTCCGTGACAATTTTATCGTGGTTTTAATATTTTGTTCCGTGACAATTTTATCGTGGTATTATATAAATTACATAAAATTCAATGAAAAACTAACTGTGACATTACTGTGTGTTGTGGAAATCTTATAAGAATGGTGCAGTGCAGTATTATAGGCTGTTAAAGTGACAGTGAACGTAAAATTAGTAACAGTATCGTTTCACAGGCAAACGTGAATTATTATGGCTAATTTAGAGATTACATTTAGAAACTAATATATGTAAACGACTTATTTAGATATTATTGCTCTAAATTAGTTCCTATTTTACTTGAAAGTTACGTATAAGATTGATAAATTCTTGCTTTTCAACCATAACCTAAAATTTAAAATTTCTTGACCGCCATAATCAGTGTTGCCAGTGTACAAAAGAGAGACTACCATAAATTAGTGGTAAATTATTATTAAGTGCACCATACACGGTCCTACGTGCTGGGTGCAGCGCAGAATTTCTCAAATTTACCGAATTTATTTTTATAATTTCCCGAAGATATGGATATTTATATATTGTGGATAGCAGCAACAAATGGAATTAATTGGGTTCCAAAAAGTTATTACCGAATATGTCGTCTGCACATTGGTAACGAATATTTATTGAAAGGAAAAAATAGGAAATTTCTTGTACCCACTGCCGTTCCGAATATGGTAGCAGAAGTACAGGTAAACATGGAGGTTACCAGATATAAATAGAAACAGTCACCTACTAAATTTCATTCAAGATATGGCACTGACTGCTTAAATATTCAGTATTAACGTAAGCGCTCGAGTCATTCGTCCATGGCTGCACAGGACGTATACATTCGTTATAGGTACAATGGTCATTGTACATTTAATCGTGCTAATGCTATATGCATGTTGTTTAAATATTATGTACGTATGTTGTTGGTTACAATTTATTGTTTTGTCTAAATAATAAATATACAGTACCGACGTTCAATAGTTTGTTTCATTTGCCCTATTACGTAAGTACCAATCTCGATTCAAAACTAAAGTGATGATCACTATAGCCAAGTGACCATCTAATAACTGTCAAATGTTTTATTTGGTATTGCATAACTTGAATGACCAATAAATACCAAACACACTTTCAGTTGACATCAAAGTTCGGTGGACAACTGAAGCTTGTTTATTAGTCACTTGGGTGGCTAAAGATAAGCAATAGCCCTGCTGGTAGGTAATAGCTGTATTTACTATTGGCTGATCGTGAGGAGGTTGTATGTTCATTGTTCCCCATCCCTAGATCCGTTAGTCTAGTGGTTAGATAGCCTGATCGCTGCCCAATAGGACATGGGTTCGATTCCCAACTATTGTCTGGGTGTTATTTATCTATTTAAATATGTATTTACAAACAGTATGTAAGTATTTGTAATCATTTATCTGGTTACTATACCAGAGAAATCTGCGTAGTTTGAGATCAAGTGGTCATTGGTCATGCGTAGATCTCAAGATATTAGTACCTACTATAGATTTACATTAGGACTGGCCCGTTGGTCTAGTGGTTAGTGACCCTGTCTGCTACCCAACTGGTCGTGGGTTCGATTCCCACCAAGTGTCTGGGTGTTTTATCTATATAAGTATGTATTTACAAAAAAAAAGTATATATGTATTAGTATCAGTTGTCTGGTTTCCATAGTACAGGCTCTGCCTAGTTTGGGATCAGATGACCGTGTGTGAATTGTCCCGGGATATTATTATTATTAGTATATTGGAGAAATTACTAAAACTTACCCATTGTATGGCCATAGTCAGTATTATATAGGAACGTATTATACGAGTATTAGGTTATAACAAAGCCAACTTTTCTCTACTAAGTTATAACAAAGCCAACTTTTCTCTACCCCTCTGGGAAATAGCATTTTAAATTATTTTTAATATCTTAACTTTTTTGTATGAGGCTAATAATTGTCTACAGCTCCTAGCTACAGCATAAAGGATATTAGGTGTACAATCAATTTCGTACTTTTTGCAGATTGTATTAGAGTATGACAATATAATGTAAGAAAACCATGGAAGTAATATGTACTAGTTGTACGTAGTACTTATTACTTCCATAAAGAAAACAAAATGTTGTGTCAAAAGTGTTTTTTGGTTATTAAATTATTTACAGCAACCTCCGAATTTGCTACTACCACCAGAGAGCATGATGCGCTAACCCCTCTGCCAAATTTTTGTTCATATGTTCAGGTCATTCTTTATTTGTGTGCGTATCTTTTTGAATGTGTTGCGAGTTTATTATAGTGTGGGTATGCGTGAAATTGTATCTGTGTGTGTTTACTTCGCCTCCCACACCCCGCAAAACTGCCACGATAAATTTGTTAGGGGAATCGACGCGATACTAGCTCCATTCTAATTACTCTGAGGCCGCCGACTAGGACCTTTTTTTTTTTGACGCGGGGGATATCTTCTAAAGATCCCCGGGAGCTGTGTGGCTCGACCGGGATATGTGGGATTCTTACCCACTAAAACCACCGCGGCTGTCGCATCGGCACATGAGAGGGGGGACCCCAGGGCTCTCCGGTGGGATCTGCACCAGGGGCCCGTCAGTGCCTTGCCTTTGAGCCCGCCGCCGGGGGCGCATTGTAGCACCCCGGGAACCTGTCACGGTGCTCACGGGGACGGGGGTCGCAACCCCGCCGCCGTCCTCCTCGGAGTCGCCGCCGTACTCAATGGACGCTCAAGGGGCCCACACCCCGAGCGTCCAGCGACTCCGAAGGCGCCGACTGGGACCTTAGAATAAGTACCAAAGGAGAGATCATGACGCGCTAACCCGAATTTTTTACGAATATGTTAGTATTAAAAAAATAGAAACCAAATATTGTTATCTCTGAATCAAAATTTCGCGCCATGTTTTATCCTAGTTACAGCATAGTGCGAGGACAGGATTGAATGTACGAAAAAAATTTGGTTCATTCTAGGCTAATGGAGGAAATTCTAATAATTATGAATGATGTTTATTATAATGAAGTTATTGTTATAAAAATAGATTAATGTATCGAGAGTATCGTGATAAATAACAATAATCTTCTTCTCCTTTTCTTATACATAAAAATCACGTGTCACGGTGTTTGTGGTCGAAATCCTCCAAAACGGTTTGACTGATTTTTATGAGATTTTCTTTTTATGTACATTTAATTAGTAGGTATGAGGATAGGTCTTAAAGTATATTGTATACCGCTAGGTGAAGCAGCGTTAGGCAGGGTAATTATACAGATGGGTGACCAGACGGTCAATCACCGGTCAGAATTAGACAATGCTCTTTGAACTAAACGTCTCCGTGCTTCGGTTGGAGGGCACAAATAAGGGAGAGCATAAAATTTGAGTCCCGGTTTTAACCGACTTTAAAAAAAAAGGAGGTAGGTATTCAAGGCGTATGTATATAATACTATTAAAATGCAAAATCCATATAAATATCGTCTCACGGCATTCGCACTCCTCTAAAACGACTCGACCAATGTTTATGATTTTTTTATGTGTATACATAACAATATGGTACCAAGGTATAAGAATAAATAGATGGGCGACGTTTAAACTAACCGTATCCGTGTTTCAGAGGGCTACTAAAAAGTTGGTCCTGGTTTTTAACCGACTTCAAAAAAGGAGGTTATGTTCTCGACGCGTCTAAAGCGGTAACTAGTAAAAAATTAAACGTTATTTTGTTCGGGAATTAGCGCGATTTACCTTATATTTATCGGAAGAATCTACTTGAACTGTTCCTTGCACATGGAACCTACCACCTATTAAACCCTACAGAAACTCCCGCGGATGCACATGAGGACAACTTGGTTTCTCCCGTGGGATTTGCACCCTCAGTGCCTTTGAGACTATTATAGCCTTGCCTTTGAGACTATTATAGCCCCCGGGAACCTGTCACAGTGCTCACAGAGACGGAGTCGAAAACCCACCGATGCACCGCGCCGTCTTCATCGAAATCGGTATCAACGCATACGTTTGTGCAGTATAATGCACAAGTTATACATACTGTATACAAATAATACGCAAATTATCGCGCACCAGATCATGGGAAATGGAGCAACAATGATTTACGTATCCAAAATCCAGCTAACTATCATGTACTGAAGTGTCAGGGCTGCTCCGCACCCTGCGCACCAGTGACCCACAACTCTTGCGCATAGTAGCATAAACGCAATCTACGTGTGCGTCCGCGTACATCCTAGATGCGCTACGGAAGTGAGGCAATCACACCAGCACTCTGAAAACATTATTGTATTGGATACGTAGGGTGTGGTAGGTTCCTTGCGTGTAATTTCCCCACAGGCTGTAAGTATTAAATGCTGTGCAGTACGCGCGAAACAGTGTAATTTTTACAGTCAGTGAGTAGGGTGCAAACCAGTGAGCCAGAATATTTACTCTCACTGTCAATGCCCTCCGCTCTCACTCAATGTCTGCATCATCATTGAGCTCGGGATTAATATATGGCCTAAATATTTGAAATGATATGATAACATAAGTATATAATGATGTACTTATATAATACTAACTAATTTAAATGCGTTACTTGTTTGATTTACAAAATGAATACAATAATCTCCATATTGAATTATTAGATTCTTTAAAACATTCCATTCTTTGAACCCGTTCATTATCTATCGGTCTTTGCACGCACCACATCACTAGAATTTACGTCTGTCCACAGACGTGCAATAAAATGTGTAGGAACGATGAATTCTTTATTTGTGTGCGTATCTTTTTGAATGTGTTGCGAGTTTATTATAGTGTGTGTTCATAGAAACATGAAGAGTTTACATTAGACATTTGCAAGAGTGTAGGTGAAATAGTATCTATGTGTGTGTTTACTTCGCCTCCCGCACCCCGCAAAAGTGCCACGAAAAATTTGTTCGGGGAATCGACGCGATACTAACTCCAGTGGTATCTCCTCTAAGACTAGGACAGATATAAAATCAGCATTCGTACACGAAACACAGGCCAATGGATATTTAATCAAATACGGCTATTATGTACCTTAAACAATATTTCCTAGTGCAATTCAATTTAAAAACACCAAAGCTAGATCGTGGCCGAAAAAACTTCAAAGTATACTGCACCGTCGCGCGTCGGTGTGGTTTTTCTTCGAGTTCGCGACAAATGCTGAACACACGCTCAAGGACAAAAAATCATATGCTCTGTTTCTTTCTATCACATGTAATATAATATAACCTCCGTGGCGCAGTGGGAAACCGCTTGCTTTGTAAACCGGAGGTCGCGGGTTCGAATCCTGCGGGGGGCAACTTGTGTAGTTGTTCCTTACTGGCTAGAACAATGCAGGCCGATCACCTGATTGTCTGTAAAGTAAGATGATCTATGCGTCGGATGGGCATGTAAAAAGTCGGTCCTGCGCCTAACCTCTCCCCGGTCGTGTCGGTCTCCCGTCCCATCGGATTATGAGAGGTATAAAGGAAGAGAGAGTGCACCTGTGTCTGCGCAAACACTTGTGCACTATAATATCTCCTGCGTGCATGGTTGATCTTGTGAAAGATTGGCCGCTGTGGTCGTATCGGCCAGGAGGACATTATTTTAATATATGTAGATCACAGAACAATAATCAGTACAAGTACTATAGAATGCTCAAATGCAAGTAAGAGCCGTAGGCACAGGTAAGAACATCAAAATACATAAATATCAGGTACACGACAATAGGTACTATACCGTTAGCTGTATTTATCGACATTTGCGCTCGTAACAGATCAAACCTATTACTAATTATCACTTATATATAAATATAACTCTTGTAATATAACTTTAAATAGTTCAATTCACCTGCCCCGTTGCTGCCCCGTAGAGGAAAATCTGCCTAAGCTTTATGTAATGGGACCATAGACAAACGCGTACTCTATTCCTAATACTTAACTCTATGATTTAGATGCATTCTTTTCTTGTGCGAATGAGAAAGAAAGTGCCAGCTCTCTACTGATTCTTCCTCTAGGCCGAGATAGAATAATAGCCATAGATTGGCTATTGTAAATTTTTAGTTCGACACTTCCGATTTTTTCATCCGATAGTCTGATGATCAGACTATTGGATGAAATCTTAGAGGAAGAAAACAATAGAGGGCTGGACACTTTCTTTCTCATTCACGCAAGAAAAGAATGCGTTTATGTAGGTTACGTGTGATAGAAAGAAACAGTGTATATGATTTTTTGTCCCTCAGCATGTGTTCGATTTTTCCGCGCCGTGGGTGCGAAACAAATTTGACGTTTGCTCCCACTTTGCTCCGTGACAATTTTATCGTGGTTTTAATATTAAATAAATAACTTAAAATTTAATAAAAAACTAACTGTGACATTACTGTGTGTTGTGGAAATCCTATATGAATCGTGCAGTGCAGTATTATAGGCTGTAAAAGTGACAGTGAACGTAAAATTAGTGGAGTATCGTTTCACAGGTAAACGTGAATTATTATGGCCAATTTAGAGATTACATTTAGAAACTAATACATGTAAACGACTTATTTAGATCTTATTGCTCTAAATTAGTTACTATTTTACTTGAAAGTTACGTGTAAGATCGATAAATTCTTGTTTTTAATTCATAACCTAAAATTTTCAGTTTATTGATTGCCATTATCAGTGTTGCCAGTGTATAAAAGAGAGACTACCATAAATAAGTGGTAAATTATTATGCATCATACACGATCCCACATGCTGGGTGCATCGAAGAATTTCTCTGATTTCCCGAATTTATTTTTATGATTTCCTGAAAATATGGATATTTGTATACTGTGGATAGCAGCAACAAAAAGAATTAATTAGGTTGCTAAAAGTTATTCCCGAATGCTTAAATATTCAGAAATAACGTAAGCGCTCAAGTAATTCGTCCAAGGCTGCGCAGGACGTATTCATTCGTTATTTATAGGCACAATGGTCATTGTACATTTAATCGTGCTTTACTATATGCATGTTGTTTAAATATATGTATGTATGTTGTTGGTTACAATTTATTGGTAAATTTGTCTGAATTATAAATAAATAGTACCGACGTTGAGTAGTTTGTTTCATTTGCCCCCCTATTATGTACCTATCTCGTTTGACAACTAAAGTGATGATCAATAAAGCAAAATGACTATTAAATAACTATCAAATGATTCATTTGGTATTGCCTAACTTGAATCACCAATAAATACCAAACACACTTTCAGTAGACATCAAAGTTTGGTGGACAACTGAAGCTTGATAGTCACTTTGCTTTATTGATCATCACTTTTTTTTTGTAGGAATAGTACTGTTTCACCAGACAAGAGGGCGAGCGCTTAAAGCGCTCCAGCCAGAAAGGTTTGGGTAGCGACTAGCACAAGGGCACCTCAGGGAGGCACGGCCTCGGCTTGGGCTGCCGCTTAGAGAAAATGAGTTTACCACCGGTTCACAACGCGCCCCCGCTGAGAAGAACCGGCAAGAAACTCAGCGAGTGGATGCATGTCGAGGTCGCATGCGTACGGATCCCTTCGGCCTCGCCGGCGAGACCAGTGTCTGTGTGTTGATGTGTTTACGACTCTTGACATCGTTGTCGGTGTTGGTGTTGTGTCATGGTCCAGGAGGACGGACATCGGGTCGGGTGGGTAGAGCAGGCCGGCGATGTACAGCTGTTCGACGATCTGAGGGACCTGGCCGCTGCCCAATAGGACATGGGTTCGATTCCGAACAATTGTCTGGGTGTTATTTATCTATTTAAATATGTATTTATACAGTTTACAAGTATTTGTAATCATTTATCTGGTTACCTTATTAAAGGATCTGCGTAGATTGAGATCAGGTGGTCATTGGTCAAGCGTAGATTGTCCCAAGATACTAGTACTATAGATTTGTATATTGGAGAAATTTACTAAAACTTACCCGGTAAATGGCCTTAGTATGTATTATATTAAGTTATAAGAAAGCCAATTTTTGCCTACCTCTCTGGGAAATAGCATATTATTGTTTTTATCTCTTAACGTTTTTGTATGAGGCTAATAATTATCTACAGCTCTTAGCCACTTTAATCACCACGTGATATCACCCAGGTGAACAATGTGGAATAGACCTTAGCTACAGCATATATGATATTATGTGTACATTCACTTTGTAGCCTCCGTCGTGGGTTCGAATCCTGCGAAGGGCAACAAATTTGAGTAGTTGTTCCTTACTGGCTAGGACAATGCAGGCCGATGACCTGATTGTCTGTAAAGTAAGATGATCCATGTGTCGGGATTTGCGATAGGACGTATGCCCGACTCCTGTCCGTCAAATTAAAACACCGAGCTTTGGTAATAAACACTTATAATCAAATTGAGAGAGAACAACTTATAATACAGTGTAGTAATCGTAATAATTAAAACATGTCTCTGCCATAGATACTAGCGCGCTGTCATCTTTTTGACAGCCCCTTTGGCGTTCCGAAACCGTGATCCGAGATACGCCACACATGCGTCGGATGGGCATGTAAAAAGTCGGTCCTGCGCTTAACTTCTCCCGAGTCGTGTCGGTCTTCCGTCCCATCGGATTATGAGAGGTACCTATTATATAAAGGAAGAGAGAGTGCACTTGTGTCTACGCAAGCACTTGTGCACTATAATATCTCCTGCGTACATGGCTGATCTTGTGAAAGATTGGCCGCTGTGGTCGTTTCGGCTAGGAGGACATTATTATAACAATCACTTTCGTCCTTTTTGCAGACTGTCATAGATTAAGACGATATAATGTAAGAAAAGTAAATGTTGTGTCAAAAAAGTGGTTTTTGGTTAGGAAAGAAAATATAATTTACAACAACCTCCGTATTTGCTTTACACAAAGGGTAAAATTTCCCTTACGTGGCAACTCTAAATTTAGTATGTACTTATTTTTCTGTCCTTATCGGCGGCACGCTTGGTATATGTCTGTATTATATTCTGTCTACGGATGAAATGAAGCCGGTTAAAAATTGGAACCTAAAAATTGACCATAGCCAATCTAGATCCGACTATCGGATGGTGCTAGAACCATTATTTTATTTGAACCACCACACACGTCCGATCCGATAGCCACGACAAGACAAAGCTTCCAAAGAACTGATTGATAAATTTACCTGTCCTTGGCTCAGCCTATACTCAGTTATTGTATTCTTATATGAGGCGGAGCATCCAAAACAAAATTCTTGGAGCTCGAAAGGTCGCAAAGGTCACTCCTTAAAGTTTTAAAGGACGTTATATGTACTTTAAGCCATACCGTTGACCTGTATAATTTCAGTAGCCTAATGTCTGCTAAAAAGATATTTATATATATATATTACACTCTGTAATTAGACTACACAGAACTTTAACGTTTGATCGAAATTTACTAAATAGGAGAAGATCGGAGATTGTTGTTCGATCTAAACGTGTGAAAAATGCTTTCACATCACAGCAATATAAAAATAAGTCTTCCTTTAAATATAATAAAATAAATAGTATTTTATAAATATATCAAATGAGAAAATATAACTGTAAGAAAATATTATGTGCGTGGCTAAAAATCATGACATGAGTAAATGGAAACGATATTGGAACTAATAAAATAAACACAATGACAAACAAACACACGCTAATATATTTACTATTTTTATTATTAAATATATATATATATGTTTATAAACCATATAACATACAAACTAAGTAAATATGTGTAAATGCCAAAGATATTATATATAGAAGATAAACATAGTCCGATAAAAAATGAAACCAAAAAAGAAAAACCTATGTGTGAGTGAATTGTTTATGTGTAAAGGAAAAAAAGTGTTGTTAAAAAGTACTACGTACGTAATCGATATCGATGATATTTTGTGTGAATATATACACAATTATCTGTATAATTTAAAATTGATGTTGATTTAAAACAAGTTACTAATAACCTTTAGTATTGCAAATCTCATAATGAAATTGTCAAAAGTGGTAAAACAGTCATTCTAAACAAAAATTGTAGTTTATTTTTGCTGTAAACATCGTAAATCGGATCATGAAAATAAGCATGCATTATAAATAATAATTATTAAAGTTCAGTATAGGTGAAGGAGCTTCCCCTATGAGATTCTTGAGAAGTATGCAATATTTCTAAATAGTATAAAACCAAAACATTAGGCGGACGTATTGGTCTAACAGTTCAACATCCTGGCTGGCTACCCAATAGGTCATTGGTTCGATTTCCACCAAGTGTCTGGGTTTTATTTATCTATTAAGTATGTATTTACAAATAAAAGTATATGAGTATGTATAAGTAAAAGTTGCCTGGTTTCCATAGTAGAGGCTCTGCCTTGTTTGGGATCAAATCACCATGTGTGGAGATCAAAGTGGAATAGACCTTCGTCCCAGGTTATTATCATAAAGACAAACAATATACTTATATTGTAAAATACATACTTATTGCGAACTGCTAATACGAATACTGCTGCTGCTTTACGAATTGCTAATTCTGTGGAGACGCGTGGAGTGTACAGCTAGATTGTGTTTGTTCCGGGTGTTTACATTATGATGGTCACTATTCTTTGCAAAAGCACTTATGTTTTTCTTTACATACAACAAATTTTCATAAATATATTGTGATACAACCGTTAGAATATCTATTTCTTTAAATTTCTCTTCTTCTTCTTTAAGTTATCACCAGAGAATCAAATTTGCCGACGTAGCTTAACGAATTACCAGACTGGTGTGGCTGCTCATATTTGCTGTAAAACCGATGGTCATTGGGAAACAGTGGTTTTGGAGTAGACACCACTAACCGGAAAACGCAGTGTAGGAGATTCTGTGTTTCTAGGTTCTGATTTTATTTTCTGACTAACGACTTGACATAAATACCTGGTGGCGTATGGGTAAATTAAAGTAAGTAAAGTTTAATCATAATAATAGGTTCACAGGGTATCGATAGCGGTAAAATAACTTTATTTATGTAAGAACAAGATCATCTGTTTTTCAATTGGAACTGCTAACAAACATAATTTATTTAGTGTTATCGTTTCCTAAAGGAACTGGTACTGTACTGACTTATATTTTTTTCAGTGTCATACATAAGTACAAGTAAATTAAATAAGGTACAGCCTCTTATTAGGCAACGTTGATGTTGTGACACACTTTGTATAAAACATTTTGCCTCAAAATGTATATCGCAGACAGAAATCAAAATCTTTATCACAGACACTGGAATATTGTAGGGATTCCATCCATCCTAGTCTTTAATCCGCATCTATTTTTGTCTTATCAAAGAATTATTTTGATAATCTGAAAGAATACATTTGAATTATTATTATTATCATATCAATTTACATAAAGAATATAGAGACTGCAAAATATTTTTAGACCGTATAAATATACACTCCTTGAAACTAAAATAAAAAGACGTAGAATTTATATTTGTGCCACTAATAAAAACTATTTGCTATAATATCGATATCGATACTCATGACGTCAGGACTTTTTCAAGCCCTATTGTAAACAAATCGATTTACTTTTTACACAAAATATCCCGCTATTCTTCATATAAAAGTAATAAATCATGATCAGTTTGAAGAAAAACATGTATTCTACGATACTATTAGGATTTTCAACCAAATTTTCAACCAAAACCATAAAAATATAGCAAGCAAAAATGCAGTCAGGAATAGTAATCAATTATCTGTGAAATGTTTACTTATTCGTTGTATTACGATTTGTAACATCACATGCATTTATTGCACAAGCCACCATAATGGAACAATAATATTTTATATTATAAATTTGAGATCGTGCTAAATTATTATGATTTACTTTGACAGTAAACAGACCGCGAGGCAGCGTTGCAGTGGCTAATGTCAAAAGTGATGCAGAATAAAAAAAAAGAATTTTATCTCTGCCTCTGTTGCACTCGTGCAGTTTGTATTTGATTAGAACTTCTCCTTCCCACGCTATGTTCATCTTTTTGAACGTAGTGAAAAAAATCTTAAATCTATGGTAAATGCACGTTTATTTCAATTTTAAGAGTTATGGAGGGGAGGAGCTTCCTGATACAAGTATCTTTATGCTTATTAGGAGGCTCTAAACTTTGTACTGTTTTAAGAACATTGTTGAAAATGGTTGAAAATAAACGATTTTTTCTAAAATTATAATTATACGAAATATTTAAACTTTAAGTTACATAAAATGGAACGCAATTTGAAACAGCACCAATCGCGCGATTCGCACGTGACGTCATACCTCGACTAGACGGTCATGCCAATAAATTTTCAAGAGATAATCTTTGTGTACATTTTGATTTTTTTTATAAAATGAAGAAAGCTTTAATTATAGCGGGTTTTATTTATTTATCTATACATACAAAATCACTAGTCCTGGCTGACTGACTGATTCATCAACGCAGAAGCCAAATTGCTGGACCTAGAAAGCTAAAATTTGGACAGTAGGTTCTTCTTATGACGTAAGCATCCACTAAGAAAGGGTTTTTGAAAATTCGACTCCTAAAGGGGTTCAATGGGGTGTTTTCTTAACTTTTTATTGTATGGTTCGATTGACTTGAAATTTACTGAAAAGATTCTATAAATAAAATAAATTAATACGTATTTCGCGCATTTTAAACAAAAACCTTTGGGGGTGCGTTAAGGGTTGGTAAACTTAGCAGAAACCGCAGGATATTGTTAGTTTTAAGATAAAAATATAAGCAAGACTATTTACAAAATGTAAGTAAGTACTAAGTATATTAATATCCTGGGACAATCCACAAACGCTTATCTGATACTAAACTAGGCAGAGCCTGTAGGTATTAAGGTGACCATCCATACAACTGAAACAAATACTTTTAGTACTTTTTTGTAAATACATTGATATACAGGGTTACAGGAAAAGTCGTGCTAGATCCGTTGAGGGCGTGGAGTACCCATCAATTCTGACTTATTTCACTATGAAACACCCCACCCTAAACTTAACCAAAATAAAAAAAAAGTAAAAAAATTAAACTTAAACAAAATAAAATTTAATAGCCTAAAAATCGGCAATTTTCAATGAAAAATTTAAAGTCGAAAATCTCGAAAAGGGTTAAGTTTAGGGTGGGGTGTTTCATAGTGAAATAAGTCAGAAATGATGGGTACTCCACGACCTTAACGGATCTAGCACGACTTTTCCTGTAACCCTATATAACACGCATACCATCGATATAGTACGTAGCGGCCAGGGTGTCTTACCACTAGACCAACGGGCCTGTCCAACTACATGACTGGTGCAACATATTTTGTTTACGGATAATATTAATTTTCTCTGAACTGATAACTCTAGAAGATCATTTTATCATTCTGATTATATTAGTCGTCAAAAGTCTAATGAGAACATATTAATATTCAGTGGTAGTTTCTTTATTCACACGCCAATCGCCATGAAAAATTTACTAATTCGTACGTCAAACCAATGGAATGACGTCACGGCTGTCAATGAGCGTTTTCGCGCCAACGTGGAAATGTCAAGTCAACGTTTGATTTGCAATATCTAAATAATTTGTGCATATTTTAACATTTTTTGTTTTTGGTATCTCTAAGCGTGTCTAAAATCTTTATTATACAATAAAAAACAAAAATTGTGCAAGTAGCAGGTACGAACGGTGTACCAGTTCTCTATCAAAATCATCTTGAACGACGTTACGTGCACTTACCTCTTCTAGAAGGTTTTTGGAACGGCTTGTGCAAGCGATTATCGTCCTAAAATTGACGGCTTGTGACCGCTAGAGTACATTCTTTTAATATAAATACAAAAAAAATTCTGTATGTATACTTTATTCTATGTTTTGGCGGGCCTGTTGGTCTAGTGGTTAGACACCCTACCCGCTGACCAATAGGTCGTGGGTCCGATTCCTACCAAGTGTCTGGGTGTTTTACCTATATAAGTATGTATTTACGAAAAAAAGTATATATGTATTAGTTAGGTTAGGTTAGGTTATCCGGTGCCCGGGGACGATGTAGGCAACCTCCACGTGGTGTACCCTGGGCATCGGGCAACAGCTTCCTGAGTTTCCCTCGGAAGTTTGTTGCTCGGTGGCGAATAGCCTACGAGACGGCGTCACGTGTGCTGCTCCCAGTACTCTCTGGCTTTCGGAGAGGACTGTGGCGCAGCACCATGATATAAGTGACGGAGGCCGAAAGGCCAGATGTCGTTGTGCCGCTCCCGGTACCCCTCTGTTAAGCAGAGTAGACCGCGGAGTGGCACTTCCGACGCGAAGGTCGCCCACTTAGGGCGTTTTGTGTTCCTGTTTTGTCCGTAATCTGTTATTTATTATTATTGATTTTAATTTTAATTTGTTGATTTTAGCTTTAGTTTTACAGTCGGTTTTATTTTATTTTATTGTTAATTTATTGATTTTATTTTATAATTATCTCATTTTTGTGTTTTATTTTAAATTATTATTATTATTGTTTTAATTATTTCTTAGTTTGGATTATTATTTATTTGGTTTTTTTTTAAATCATTTATTTATTTTAATTATACACTTCTTTTCTTTTTCTTCTCTTTTCTTTTTCTTTGTCCGGGATGACAGGGACTCGCCGGCTGAGGTGCCCAATGCCGAAGGTGCAGTGTGCCATTAGGCTGAAATGCGGAGGGGCAAAACTCCGCCATAAGCGCTGGCAGGTTGACCACTCCTGCTTTCAAAGTGGAAAACGAAAAAAAAAAATGAGTGCAAGTAAAAAAAACATATTACCCCAGGAGGGTACCGGCCGCGCCGCGGCAGGAGAATCCCTCCCAGGGCCTTCGGGCCTTGGCAGCGCCACGTATCTGGGGGGCGCCAAAAAAACATGCACTTCCACCGCCAAGTCCCAGTCTGGCGGTGCACAGAGCCAAGGGGGCTCACGTCGTGAATCGCTGTCCAGCGACTCCGATAACGACATCGGACCCGGTGTCGCAGGCCAAAAGCGCCTTCACAGGGCCCAGCAGCGTCGCTCCGGATCTCCGTCGAGCGACTCTGCCAATCCGGAGCCCAGTAAGGTGCCAAAGGCGAGGAGGGGGCGCGGAGGCGCCACGAGACGCTCGTCATCAGTGGGCGTCCTAAGGCGGGACGAGCGCGGCCGTTTCATCCGCACGCGTCGCGTTACACCGCCCCCACCGGCGGAAGATGCCAAGGTGGACGAAGCCATGGCGGACCAATCTCGCCCATTGGGCCCCAGCGTTGCCTACACTAGTGAGGCAATCCGGAGGCAGGCCGAGATTGTGGCCACGGTTGCCGCAAAGTCTGGCAACCTGAAAGGGACCTGCCAGAAGGCCCTGAAGGACGCGGCGAGAATCATCGGCGAGAAGGCTGACTCGATCAGAGACCAGGCCCTCGCCGATGAAGGCGTGAGACTGCACGCGGAAAATAACAAACTGCGGCAGTCATACGGTCGGCTGTATGCCGAAAACCAGAGCCTGCAGAAGGAGATGGCCGAGATGCGCAAGCAACTCGGCGAACTGCAGGCGACGGTAGAGAGGCTGCAGTCCCAGGCGGCCTTGCCAGCGGTCTGCCCACAGCCAGCTGCTACTGCACAGGCGCCATCGGATCCCCTCAGTCGGGAACAGAGGACCCTCGCGGAGGAAATATCGCGCTCCGTCTTGCTCCAGGTGGGGAGCATGATGGATGCGCGAGTCGCGGGCCTCCAAGACCGCCTCCTGCCCGAGAAGCGCCTTAGGCCTCCTCTTGCGACGGACGCGCGCAATGCGGTGGCTGCCGCTGTCGAGGTGGCCGGGCCACCTGCGCAAACACGGACTGCGCCTGCCGCGAGGGCGCTCAGGGCGCGGCCGGCCCAGCCTGTGCAGCCTTCCCAGGCAGCACCAGCAGTGCCAGAGTCGGGGTCCCGACTGCCTCCGCCGCCCCAGCAGGTGGCGGCGGCGCCGGCTGCGTCGACCAAAAAGTCGAAGAGGAGGCGTAGAGGAGGGCGCCAAAAAGCTCCTCCAGTGGCCGATCTGCCGGCGGTTCCCGCGCCTGCTGCGACTGCCGCTCAAGTTGAGCGGCCGTCTGCGCAGCCTGCGGAACAGTCCTGGGCCACAGTGGCAAGGAGGCCAAAGCAAGCCCGCCCAAAGCCTGTGGCGGCTCGTCCCGCTGCATCCGCCCCCAGTAAAGGGAGGCGGAAAAAGAAGAAGGCTGTACTTCCTCGGGCCCCTAACTCTGCTGCCATAACCATCACGGTGGCAGAGGGGTCCGATACGACCTATGCGGCGGTCACGGCGGCGGCGAAGTCCAGAGTGCGCCTGAGCGACCTGGGCATCGCCAACGTCCGCCTCAAGCGAGCGGTCACGGGCGGGCTCCTCATGGAGCTGGAGGGGCCCGATAGTGAGACCCAAGCGGACGCGCTGGCCGCGAAATGACAAGAAATCCTGGTGGACTATCCTGTAAAGATCGCCCGCCCGACCAAATCAGGGGAGATCCGGGTCACCGACCTGGACGACTCTATAACCCCCGAAGAGGTCGCAAAATCGTTGGCGGAGGCCGGTGGATGCCCGGCGGAGAAGATCTCCGTCGGACAGATCCGCCGCGGTGAGACCGCCATGGGCACGGCCTGGGCCCGGGTCCCCGTCGCCGCCATGCGCAAGCTGGTGGCGACGAAAGAGGTGAGCGTGGGCTGGGGCCTATCGCAAGTGCGGGCGCTGGAAGCCCGTCCTCTGCGGTGCTTCCGGTGCCTGGAGAGGGGGCATGTTGGTAGACGGTGCCCTAACGGTGGAGAGAATCGGGGCGCGCGGTGCTTCACCTGTGGCGAGCAGGGCCACAGGGCAAGCACATGCACCGCGCGCACACCGAAGTGCCCCTTGTGCACAGACAAGGGGTGCCGAGCGGACCACCGGCTGGGTACTAAAAAGTGTACCCCGCCAAAGGGCAAGGGCAAGAAAGGCCCTTCCGCCCCCTCCAACGAGGCGACAACCGCGGCTCCGGCCAGCGCAGCGGGCTCCAGCCCGCCGGTGGACATGGAGGCCTAACGTTCTCTCCCCACGTTAGGTTTCTTCAGGGCAACCTGAATCACTGCCGCAACGCTCAGCACCTGCTCATGCAGACCGTTGTGGAGCGTCAGGTTGCCATCGCGGCGGTTGCGGAGCCCCACAGCGTCCCAGACCACCCTCGGTGGTTCGGAGACGACCTGGGCTCCGTGGCGGTCTATTGGGGAGGGGGAGAGGGTGTCCCACCCTGCACCCTACTGGAGAGGGGGCAGGGCTTCGTCGCCGTCGAATGGGGCACCATGGCCATAGTGGGCTGCTACGTCTCTCCCAACAGGTCCCTCGCCGACTACGAGGTGTACCTGGATCGGGTGGGGAACTGCATTCGCCGTTGCCTACCCCGTCCGCTGGTTGTCCTGGGGGACTTCAACGCCCACGCTACCGCGTGGGGCTCCCCCAGAGACAACATCAGGGGAGAGACGTTGCTCGATTGGGCGGCTGGGCTCGACCTCCGACTAGTAAATCGGGGGTCAGTGAGCACGTGCGTGCGGTGGCAGGGGGAGTCGATCGTCGACCTGACGTGGGCGACTCCCTCTGCCATCGGCAAACTGTCGGGATGGCGGGTAGCGGAAGAAGTGGTCACATTGTCCGACCACCGCCACATCTTCTTCGATGTGGCCATCCGCCGCCGTCCCCGCGGTTCCAGCCGCCGAGAAGGCAGCCCCCCGCGACGTTGGTCTCTGAAGCGCCTCGACGTAGACATGCTCGAGGCGGCGGCCGACGTCGCGGCATGGCCGGAAAGCGCCGATGAGGTCCGATCCGATCCGAATGTGGAAGCAGACCGGTTTCGGGGCACGATGACGCAAATCTGCGACGCGTCGATGCCCCGAGCCGGCCGCCCCAAGCGTAGCCCGGTGTACTGGTGGACGCCGCAGATCGCGCAACTTCGCGAGGTCTGCTGGCGAAGCCGCCGAGAGTTCACCAGGGCGAGAAGGCGAAGGCGAGCTCAAGCCGACGAGGTAGCCAGGCTCTACAGGGCATACCGAGTGGCCACCAAGGCGCTCCAAAATGCCATTAAGAGCGCCAGGGACCAGTCCTGGGACGAACTCCTCGAGGGACTCAACGAGGATCCGTGGGGGCGCCCGTACCATATGGTGCTGGGCAAACTACGCCCATGGATGCCCCCGGTGACGGAGACTCTCGATCCGGCGTTGTTGGGAAACGTGGTAGACACCCTGTTCCCGGCGAGCCGGTCAAGTCCCTCAGTCCACCCCCTTCAGTTGCCCGAATGGCGCGACGATCTGGGGGTGACCATAGAGGAGATGGACTGGGCCGTTGGCCGCTTGAGAGCCCGAAACACCGCGCCCGGACCCGATGGTATTCCGGGTAGGGTGCTGGTGTTGAGCCTGGCTGCCCTGGGGGACGTGCTGAGGCAGCTGTTCACTAGTTGCCTCCGTGAAGCTACGTTCCCCAGGGCCTGGAAGGAGGCTAGTTTGGTCCTCATCAAGAAGGAAGGCAGGGCCGCGGATTCTCCCTCCGCGTACCGTCCCATATGCCTGCTGGACGAGGTTGGCAAACTGTTCGAGAGAATAGTTGCCTCTCGTCTCAGCGGGCATCTGTCGCGCGTCGGTCCCGATCTGGCCGACAGCCAGTTCGGCTTCCGACAGGGCCGTTCGACCGTGGATGCGATAACTCGCGTCCGCGCCCTGTCGGATCAGGCGGTCTCCCGGGGTGGCGTGGCGTTGGCGGTGTCACTTGACATTGTCAACGCCTTCAATTCGCTGCCCTGGGATGCGATCTGGGAGGCACTGGTCTACCATGGAGTGCCTCCCTACCTGCAGGCCCTGATCAGGGACTACTTGCGCGACAGGTACATCCTGTACGTGGATCGAGACGGTACGAGGATCCGGAGGGAAGTGGAGCGAGGGGTTCCGCAGGGGTCAGTGTTAGGCCCCCTGCTATGGAACCTCGCCTACGACGCGGTTCTGCGCGTCGATCTCCCCGCCGGCGTAAGTGTCGTCTGCTACGCGGACGACACGTTGATCGTGGCCGGTGGGGACACCTTCGAGAGGACCAAAGAGCTCGCCGAGCTTGGGGCGGAAATCGTCGTCGCTAAGATACGCGAGTTGGGCATGGAGATAGCGCCTCAGAAAACCGAGGCGCTGTGGTTCCACGGCCTGCCTAGGAGCCGGGAACCACCGCCCAACTTGCGCGTCCGTGTTGGTGAGTCGGAAGTCAGGGTGGGGCCGTACATGAAATATCTTGGTCTCACCCTTGACAGTCGCTGGGGCTTCGAGGAGCATTTCGAGCGCCTGGTCCCCCGAGTCGACAGGGTTGCAGCGGCCTTACACAGGCTGCTCCCCAATCTCGGGGGGCCGAGCGAGGAAGTTCGCCGCCTCTACGCCGGAGTCGTGCAGTCCGTAGTCCTCTACGGGGCGCCCATTTGGGCGCCGAGGCTGGCCATTAGACGCTGTAGAACGAAAATCTACAGCGTCCAGCGGAGGATGGCACTGCGGATTGCACGAGGATACCGAACGGTGTCCTTTGAGGCGGCGACCATACTGGCACGCTTCCCGCCCTTAGACATCCTGGCGGGCATGTATGCGAGGGTCTATGACCGGATCCGCATCGCCCGCCAGAGTGGCGGAGGCGAGCCGGTGGCGCTCGAATCCATCAAGCGGCAGGAACGACACATCGCTCTCACGACGTGGCGCGAGCGGCTCCAGCCGGAGCACATAGCGCGCAAACGCGTCGTTGAGGCATTCCTGCCGCTTCTCGAAGCCTGGATTCAGCGACGGAGTGGACGACTCACCTATAGGCTTACGCAGATAATCACCGGTCACGGTTGTTTCGGTGATTATCTGCATAAGATCGGACGTGAAGCGACGACGAGATGCTTCCACTGCGACCAGTCTGACTCCGCCCAACACACGCTGGAGGCTTGCCTCGCGTGGTCGTTGGAGCGTCGAGACCTGGTCGCAGTCATCGGATCGGACCTCTCCCTGGGCAGCGTAGTGTCGGCTATGCTGTCCGGGGATGCGGCGTGGGGAGCGATGGCCGCCTTCTGTGAGACTGTCATGTCCCAGAAGGAGGCCGCCGAGCGGGAACGCGAACGCGCTGATCCTGCTCGGCGACGAAGGCGCAGGCCGCCACAAGCGGCCGCCCAACGTCTCGCTCCCCAGCCCTGAGCCCGGGGCTATAAACAATGGGCAACCTTCGGAGTCGCTGGACGCTCGGGGTGTGGGCCCCTTGAGCGTCCATTGAGTACGGCGGCGACTCCGAGGAGGACGGCGGCGGGGTTGCGACCCCCGTCCCCGTGAGCACCGTGACAGGTTCCCGGGGGGCTACAATGCGCCCCCCGGCGGCGGGCTCAAAGGCAAGGCACTGAGGGGCCCCTGGTGCAGATCCCACCGGAGAGCCCTGGGGTCTCCCCTCTCATGTGCCGATGCGACAGCCGCGGGGGTTTTAGTGGGTAAGAATCCCACATACCCCGGTCGAGCCCCACAGCTCCCGGGGATCTTTCGAAGATTTCCCCCGCGTCAAAAAAAAAAAAAAAAAAAAAAAAAAAAAAAAAAAAAAAAAAAAAAAAAAAAAAAAAAAAAAAAAGGTTATCCGGTGCCCCCTTCGGAGTCGCTGGACGCTCGGGGTGTGGGCCCCTTGAGCGTCCATTGAGTACGGCGGCGACTCCGAGGAGGACGGCGGCGGGGTTGCGACCCCCGTCCCCGTGAGCACCGTGACAGGTTCCCGGGGGGCTACAATGCGCCCCCCGGCGGCGGGCTCAAAGGCAAGGCACTGAGGGGCCCCTGGTGCAGATCCCACCGGAGAGCCCTGGGGTCTCCCCTCTCATGTGCCGATGCGACAGCCGCGGGGGTTTTAGTGGGTAAGAATCCCACATACCCCGGTCGAGCCCCACAGCTCCCGGGGATCTTTCGAAGATTTCCCCCGCGTCAAAAAAAAAAAAAAAAAAAAAAAACAAAAAAAAAAAAACAAAAAAAAAAAAAAAAAAAAAAAAGGTTATCCGGTGCCCAGTACATCGGCGGCTGCGGAGGGGGGTGCGATGTCCGATTAATGGATAGGGCCGAACATCGTATCCTTCAGGCCAACACCAACCACTGCAGAGCGGCCCAGGATCTGCTGATGCAGACCATGGCCGAGTGGTTGGTGGACGTAGCGGTGGTCGCTGAGCCGTACTCGGTCCCTGGCAGGTGGCTGGGTGATCCGGACGGCTCAGTGGCAGTGGTAGCGCGGTCTTCCACGGACTCCCCACCCCTCTCGCTCTTAGAGAGGGGACCGGGATACGTGGCCGCCGCGTGGGGAGAGATAGCCCTGGTGGGCGTGTATTTCTCCCCTAACCGACCACTTGCGGACTTCGAGATCTTTCTCGAGGTCCTCACCGCAGTGGTCGGTCGGGCGGCGCCACGCCAGGTCGCCGTGTTGGGCGACCTGAACGCCAAGTCGGCGGCCTGGGGCAACCCGGCCGCGACTTGCAACGTCCGGGGTCGCGCCGTCGAGTTTTGGGCGGCGTCGACAGGCGTGTCCCTCTTAAACAGAGGGACAGTTCAGACGTGTGTGCGGCAACGGGGAGGGTCAGTGGTGGACGTTTCGTTCGCCACCCCCGTGCTGGCCGCCCGCGTCCTGAACTGGCGGGTGGAGATGGTGGAGACGTTGTCCGACCACCGATACGTGTGGTTCGACGTCTCCACCGGGAGCCCTCGGGGGACAGCCCACTCGGGTCAGTCCCCCTTCCCGCGGCGGTCCCTCACCCGCCTGGATCGCGAGGCGGCTGAGGAGGCGGCGTTACTCCAGGACTGGCTCGCGCCTCCTGTCCAAGTCCTGGACGTGGACGCCGCAGCGGTTCAGTTGCGGGGTTCCCTGACCGAGGTGTGCGACACCAGCATGCCTCGGTCTCGTCGCCCGCCTCCTCGTCGCGCCGTTTATTGGTGGACGCAGGAGTTGGCGGGGCTCCGGGCCGCCTGCGTGGCGGCCAGAAGGGCCTACGCGCGGAGTCGGCGGCGCAGCGTTCGCGACCTCGCCAACGAGGACCTCCTCTACGCCGCGTACGTGGAGGCCAAGGAGGTCCTCAGGTCGGAGATGCGCGCCGCCGACGACTCGGCGAAGGCCGAGATGCTGGAGGGTCTCGATGGGGACCCATTTGGGAGGCCATACAAGGCGGCGCGGAATAAACTGCGCCCCTGTGGCCCCCCACTGACGGAGACCCTGGAGCCGGCGTTGCTGGATGGGGTGGTTCGGTCCCTGTTTCCGTGCAGGACCGATTTCACCCCTCCAGTGATGCACCCCCCGTGGGGGGTGGCCCCGCCGGAGGAGGAGATCCCTCCAGTGGCGGTGGCGGAGCTCCGCGCGGCGGCCTTACGCCTCCGCGGGAAGAGGACGGCCCCAGGACCGGACGGCGTCCCCGCAGCGGTGGTGGCCATTGCGGCCACCCAAATGGAGGAAAGGTTTCGGGACCTCTTCAGTGCGTGTCTTACGACTGGGAGGTTCCCGAAACCGTGGAAGGAGGGCCGACTGTGCCTCCTTCGGAAGGAGGGACGCCCGGTGGATTCCCCCTCGGCATACCGGCCCGTCGTTCTGCTCGACGAGGTCGGTAAATTGTTTGAGGGGATCATCGCCACCCGGGTGAATGGCCTCCTGCGGGAGGTGGGTCCGGACCTGTCGGACGCCCAATTCGGTTTCCGGAAGGGGCGTTCGACGGTCGACGCATTGGCCCTTTTGAAGGGCCAAGTGAGGGAGGCGGTCGAGGCAGGGGACGGAGTGTTGGCGGTGTCATTCGACATCGCCAACGCGTTCAACTCCGTTCCCCACTCGACCATCTTAGAGGCACTCCGCTATCACGGAGTGCCTCAATATCTGCGGGCATTGCTGGCGGACTACCTGGAGGACCGAGCGGTCCTCCTCGTAGACAGGGCGGCCAATTTGCGGCGGTACAGGGCGGAGTCTGGTGTTCCACAGGGGTCGGTCCTAGGTCCACTCCTGTGGAACATAGGCTTCGACTGGCTCCTGCGCGGGTCCCTCCTTCGTGGCACGAGTGTCATCTGCTATGCGGATGACACTCTCCTCACTGCCCGAGGGGGGAGCTTTAGGGAGGCGGCCAATTTGGCCTCGGCTGGCGGATCCCTAGTCGCAGGGAGGATCCGCCGCCTAGGGCTGTCGGTTGCCCTGCGTAAGACCGAGGCCGTGTTCTTCCACGGGCCTCGGCAGCGGGTCCCCCCGGACGCCCGCATTGTTGTAGCGGGCGTCCAAGTAGAGGTGAAGGCCCAGATGAAATATCTGGGCCTTGTGTTGGACAGCAGGTGGCGCTTCGGCCCGCATTTCAGCGGGCTGTCGACGCGCCTGCTGAAGGCAGCGGGGGCCCTCTCGTGGCTCCTCCCAAACCTGGGAGGGCCGAAGGCGCGATGCCGGCAGCTGTATCTTGAAAAGTATGGCCCTTTACGGGGCCCCTATCTGGGCGGACTCCCTCCACAGGAGGGAGAACGCCTCCGCCATCCGCAGGCCCCAAAAGGCCATTGCACAGCGGGTGGCGAGGGCCTACCGCTCGGTGGGATTCGCGGCGGCGTGCGCCCTGGCCGGCACGCCTCCTTGGGAGATCGAGGCGTGGGTGCTGGCTAGGGTGTACGAATGGTTGGCGCGGCGTAGGGCGCTCAATGCGCCCCCCGCCGCGGAGGAGCGGGAGGCCGTCCGGCGGGAGGCGAGGGCCGCAATCGTCCATCATTGGACCGAGGACCTCGCCTCTGCCACCTTCGGCCGCCGAACATTGGACGCGCTCGGGCCAGTCCTTCAGGGATGGCTCGAGCGGCCCCACGGCTTCCTCTCGTTCCGCCTGGTGCAGGTGCTGACCGGGCATGGATGCTTCGGGTCGTACCTGCACCGGATTGGGAGGGAGGAGGCCGCCGCGTGCCACGACTGCGGCGTGGCGGAGGACTCGGCACAGCACACCCTCGAGGTGTGCCCGGCCTGGTCTGAGCCGCGCTGCGGTCTGACTGCGGTGGTGGGGCCGGACCTCTCGCTGCCCGGCGTGGTTCTGTCCATGCTGGGGAGCGAGGCGGCCTGGTCGGCGGTCGCCTCTTTCTGCGAGGACGTGATCTCGCAGAAAGAGGCAGCGGAGCGCGCGCGGGAGGATGATCCCCTCGCGGCGCCGCTCCGCAGGCGGAGAAGGGGAAGAGTGAGACGGCTGTACGATCAGCGTCTCCTCCTCCCCGGTGGTGAATAGCGGGAGACAGGCGCGGGGGCGCCTTGTCTCCTGCATTGCACGGTTCACCACCACCGTCGGCGGGAATGACCGAGCACTCGCGGTCATTCTCGGGCCCCTCCTCGTAGGGAGGGGCGTGCGGGCCCCGCTGTAAAGGCGGGCGGTCGTCGGCGGGGGACTGGATGATAAGGCTCTGCCAGTTTCCCAGTTCCCCTCCATGAAGACGATGCGGGAGTGCCGCTGGGTTGTTTAGTGGGTATACCCGGGCTAGCCGGGGGAGTCCCACATAACCCTCTCGTCCCCCAACGAGAGGGTATGCGTAACGCATTTTTCCCAGCGTCAACAAAAAAAAAAAAAAAAAAAGGTTAGGTTAGGTTAGGTTTCCATGTCGCTGGACGCTCGGGGTGTGGGCCCCTTGAGCGTCCATTGAGTACGGCGGCGACTCCGAGGAGGACGGCGGCGGGGTTGCGACCCCCGTCCCCGTGAGCACCGTGACAGGTTCCCGGGGGGCTACAATGCGCCCCCCGGCGGCGGGCTCAAAGGCAAGGCACTGAGGGGCCCCTGGTGCAGATCCCACCGGAGAGCCCTGGGGTCTCCCCTCTCATGTGCCGATGCGACAGCCGCGGGGGTTTTAGTGGGTAAGAATCCCACATACCCCGGTCGAGCCCCACAGCTCCCGGGGATCTTTGGAAGATTTCCCCCGCGTCAAAAAAAAAAAAAAAAAAAAAAAAGGTTAGGTTTCCATAGCGACGACGAGATGCTTCCACTGCGACCAGTCTGACTCCGCCCAACACACGCTGGAGGCTTGCCCCGCGTGGTCGTTGGAGCGTCGAGACCTGGTCGCAGTCATCGGATCGGACCTCTCCCTGGGCAGCGTAGTGTCGGCTATGCTGTCCGGGGATGCGGCGTGGGGAGCGATGGCCGCCTTCTGTGAGACTGTCATGTCCCAGAAGGAGGCCGCCGAGCGGGAACGCGAACACGCTGATCCTGCTCGGCGACGAAGGCGCAGGCCGCCACAAGTGGCCGCCCAACGTCTCGCTCCCCAGCCCTGAGCCCGGGGCTATAAACAATGGGCAACCTTCGGAGTCGCTGGACGCTCGGGGTGTGGGCCCCTTGAGCGTCCATTGAGGCCTACCTAGGAGCCGGGAACCACCGCCCAACTTGCGCGTCCGTGTGGGTGAGTCGGAAGTCAGGGTGGGGCCGCACATGAAATATCTTGGTCTCACCCTTGACAGTCGCTGGGGCTTCGAGGAGCATTTCGAGCGCCTGGTCCCCCGAGTCGACAGGGTTGCAGCGGCCTTGCACAGGCTGCTCCCCAACCTCGGGGGGCCGAGCGAGGAAGTTCGCCGCCTCTACGCCGGGGTCGTGCAGTCCGTAGTCCTCTACGGGGCGCCCATTTGGGCGCCGAGGCTGGCCATACGACGCTGTAGAACAAAAATCTACAGCGTCCAGCGGAGGATGGCACTGCGGATTGCACGAGGATACCGAACGGTTTCCTTTGAGGCGGCGACCATACTGGCACGCTTTCCGCCCTTAGACATCCTGGCGGGCATGTATGCGAGGGTCTATGACCGGATCCGCATCGCCCGCCAGAGTGGCGGAGGCGAGCCGGTGGCGCTCCAATCCATCAAGCGGCAGGAACGACACAACGCACTCACGACGTGGCGCGAGCGGCTCCAGCCGGAGCACATAGCGCGCAAACGCGTCGTTGAGGCATTCCTGCCGCATCTCGAAGCCTGGATACAGCGACGGAGCGGACGACTCACCTATAGGCTTACGCAGATAATCACCGGTCACGGTTGTTTCGGTGATTATCTGCATAAGATCGGACGTGAAGCGACGACGAGATGCTTCCACTGCGACCAGTCTGACTCCGCCCAACACACGCTAGAGGCTTGCCCTGCGTGGTCGTTGGAGCGTCGAGACCTGGTCGCAGTCATCGGATCGGACCTCTCCCTGGGCAGCGTAGTGTCGGCTATGCTGTCCGGGGATGCGGCGTGGGGAGCGATGGCCGCCTTCTGCGAGACTGTCATGTCCCAGAAGGAGGCCGCTGAGCGGGAACGCGAACGCGCTGATCCCGCTCGGCGACGAAGGCGCAGGCCGCGTCAAGCGGCCGCCCAACGTCTCGCTCCCCAGCCCTGAGCCCGGGGCTATAAACAACGGGCAACCTTCGGAGTCGCTGGACGCTCGGGGTGTGGGCCCCTTGAGCGTCCATTGAGTACGGCGGCGACTCCGAGGAGGACGGCGGCGGGGTTGCGACCCCCGTCCCCGTGAGCACCGTGACTGGTTCCCGGGGGGCTACTATGCGCCCCCCGGCGGCGGGCTCAAAGGCAAGGCACTGAGGGGCCCCTGGTGCAGATCCCACCGGAGAGCCCTGGGGTCTCCCCTCTCATGTGCCGATGCGACAGCCGCGGGGGTTTTAGTGGGTAAGAATCCCACATACCCCGGTCGAGCCCCACAGCTCCCGGGGATCTTTCGAAGATTTCCCCCGCGTCAAAAAAAAAAAAAAAAAAAAAAAAAAAAAAAAAAAAAAAAAAAAAAAAAAAAAAAAGGTTAGGTTTCCATTCAGCTTCAAAACCCGGAAAGAGACGGAAGCGGGAGCGGAAAACCGCTCCACCAGTGGCAGACCTGCCGGCGGTGCCCGCGAACGCTGCGACTGCTGCGCCAGCTGCGCAGCAACCAGTGGAGCAATCCTGGGCCACGGTGGCGAGGAAGCGAAAGACTCCGCGGGCGGCGACTCAGGCCCGCCCCCAGCCAGCGGCGGCTCGTCCCGCAGCACCCGCCGCCAGTAAAAGGCGGCATAAGAAGAAGAAGGCTGCGCTTCCTCGGGCCCTGAAGTCTGCTGCCATTACAATCACGGTGGCAGAGGGGTCCGACACGACCTATGCGGCAGTCACGGCAGCGGCGAAGTCCAGGGTGCGCTTGAGCGAGCTGGGCATCGCCAACGTCCGCCTCAAGCGAGCGGTCACCGGCGGGCTCCTCATGGAGTTGGAGGGGCCCGACTGTGAGACACAGGCGGACGCGCTGGCTGCGAAGCTGCAGGAAGCCCTGGCGGACTTCCCGCTAAAAATCGCCCGCCCGACCAAATCGGGGGAGATAAGGGTCACCGACCTGGATGACTCGATCACCCCCGAGGAGGTCGCAAAATCACTGGCGGAGGCGGGTGGATGCCCGGCGGAGAAGATCTCCGTCGGACAGATCCGCCGCGAGGAGACCGCCATGGGCACGGCCTGGGCCCGGGTCCCCGTCGCCGCCATGCGCAAGCTGGTGGCGACAAAGGAGGTGACCGTTGGTTGGGGCCTATCACACGTGCAGGCGCTGGAAGCCAGGCCGCTGAGGTGCTTCCGGTGCCTGGAGAGGGGTCATGTCGGAAGGCGGTGCCCTAACGGCGGAGAGAGTCGGAGCGCGCGGTGCTTCACCTGTGGCGAGCAGGGCCACAGGGCAAGCACATGCACCGCGCGCACACCGAAGTGCCCCTTGTGCTCAGACAAGGGGTGCCGTGCGGATCACCGGCTGGGCACCAAAAAGTGCACCCCGCCAAAGGGCAAGGGCAAGAAAGGCCCTTCCGCCCCCTCCAACGAGGCGACTACCGCGGCTCCGGCCAGCGCAGCGGGCTCCAGCCCGCCGGAGGACATGGAGGCCTAACGTTCACTCCCCACGTTAGGCTTCTTCAGGGCAACCTGAACCACTGCCGCAACGCTCAGCACCTGCTCATGCAGACCGTTGTGGAGCGTCAGGTTGCCATCGCGGCGGTCGCGGAGCCCCACAGCGTCCCGGACCACCCTCGGTGGTTCGGGGACGACCTGGGCTCCGTGGCGGTCTATTGGGGAGGAGGAGAGGGTGTCCCACCCTGCACCCTACTGGAGAGGGGGCAGGGATTCGTCGCCGTCGAATGGGGCACCATGGCCATAGTGGGCTGCTACGTCTCTCCCAACAGGTCCCTCGCCGACTACGAGGTGTACCTGGATCGGGTGGGGAACTGCATTCGCCGTTGCCTACCCCGTCCGCTGATCGTCCTGGGGGACTTCAACGCCCACGCTACCGCGTGGGGCTCCCCCAGAGACAACATCAGAGGAGAGACGTTGCTCGATTGGGCGGCTGGGCTCGACCTCCGGTTAGTCAATCGGGGGTCAGTGAGCACGTGCGTGCGGTGGCAGGGGGAGTCGATCGTCGACCTGACGTGGGCGACTCCCTCTGCCATCGGCAAACTGTCGGGATGGCGGGTAGCGGAAGAGGTGGTCACATTGTCCGACCACCGCCACATCTTCTTCGATGTGGCCATCCGCCGCCGTCCCCGCGGTTCCAGCCGCCGAGAAGGCAGCCCCCCGCGACGTTGGTCCCTGAAGCGCCTCGACGTAGACATGCTCGAGGCGGCGGCCGACGTCGCGGCATGGCCGGAAAGCGCCGATGAGGTCCGATCCGATCCGAATGTGGAAGCAAACCGGTTCCGGGGCACGATGACGCAAATCTGCGACGCGTCTATGCCCCGAGCCGGCCGCCCCAAGCGTAGCCCGGTGTACTGGTGGACGCCGCAGATCGCGCAACTGCGCGAGATCTGCTGGCGAAGCCGCCGAGAGTTCACCAGGGCGAGAAGGCGAAGGCGAGCTCAAGCCGACGAGGTAGCCAGGCTCTACAGGGCATATCGAGTGGCCACCAAGGCGCTCCAAAACGCCTTCAAGAGCGCCAGGGACCAGTCCTGGGACGAACTCCTCGAGGGACTCAACGAGGATCCGTGGGCCCCCACGGATCCTCGTTGAGTCCCTCGAGGAGTACCATATGGTGCTGGGCAAACTACGCCCATGGATGCCCCCGGTGACGGAGACTCTCGATCCGGCTTTGCTGGGAAACGTGGTAGACACCTTGTTCCCCGCAGGTCGGTCAAGTCCCTCAGTCCACCCCCTTCAGTTGCCCGAATGGCGCGACGATCTGGGGGTGACCATAGAGGAGATGGACTGGGCCGTTGGCCGCTTGAGAGCCCGAAACACCGCGCCCGGACCCGATGGTGTTCCGGGTAGGGTGCTGGTGTTGAGCCTGGCTGCCCTGGGGGACGTGCTGAGGCAGCTATTCACTAGCTGCCTCCGTGAAGCTACGTTCCCCAGGGCCTGGAAGGAGGCTAGTTTGGTCCTCATAAAGAAGGAAGGCAGAGCCGCGGATTCTCCCTCCGCGTACCGTCCCATATGTCTGCTGGACGAGGTTGGCAAACTGTTCGAGAGAATAGTTGCCTCTCGTCTCAGCGGGCATCTGTCGCGCGTCGGTCCCGATCTGGCCGACAGCCAGTTCGGCTTCCGACAGGGCCGTTCGACCGTGGATGCGATAACTCGCGTCCGCGCCCTGTCGGATCAGGCGGTCTCCCGGGGTGGCGTGGCGTTGGCGGTGTCACTCGACATTGTCAACGCCTTCAATTCCCTACCCTGGGATGCGATCTGGGAGGCACTGGTCTACCATGGAGTGCCTCCCTACCTGCAGGCCCTGATCAGGGACTACTTGCGCGACAGGTACATCCTGTACGTGGATCGAGACGGTACGAGGAACCGGAGGGAAGTGGAGCGAGGGGTTCCGCAGGGGTCAGTGTTAGGCCCCCTGCTATGGAACCTCGCCTACGACGCGGTTCTGCGTGTCGATCTCCCCGCCGGCGTAAGTGTCGTCTGCTATGCGGACGACACGTTGATCGTGGCCGGTGGGGACACCTTCGAGAGGACCAAAGAGCTCGCCGAGCTTGGGGCGGAAATCGTCGTCGCGAAAATACGCGAGTTGGGCATGGAGATAGCGCCTCAGAAAACCGAGGCGCTGTGGTTCCACGGCCTACCTAGGAGCCGGGAGCCACCGCCCAACTTGCGCGTCCGTGTGGGTGAGTCGGAAGTCAGGGTGGGGCCGCACATGAAATATCTTGGCCTCACCCTTGACAGTCGCTGGGGCTTCGAGGAGCATTTCGAGCGCCTGGTCCCCCGAGTCGATAAGGTTGCAGCGGCCTTACATAGGCTGCTCCCTAATCTTGGGGGGCCGAGCGAGGAAGTTCGCCGCCTCTACGCCGGGGTCGTGCAGTCCGTAGTCCTCTACGGGGCGCCCATTTGGGCGCCGAGGCTGGCCATACGACGCTGTAGAACAAAAATCTACAGCGTCCAGCGGAGGATGGCACTGCGGATTGCACGAGGATACCGAACGGTGTCCTTTGAGGCGGCGACCATACTGGCACGCTTTCCGCCCTTAGACATCCTGGCGGGCATGTATGCGAGGGTCTATGACCGGATCCGCATCGCCCGCCAGAGTGGCGGAGGCGAGCCGGTGGCGCTCGAATCCATCAAGCGGCAGGAACGACACATCGCTCTCACGACGTGGCGCGAGCGGCTCCAGCCGGAGCACATAGCGCGCAAACGCGTCGTTGAGGCATTCCTGCCGCATCTCGAAGCCTGGATACAGCGACGGAGCGGACGACTCACCTATAGGCTTGCGCAGATAGTCACCGGACACGGTTGTTTCGGTGATTATCTGCATAAGATCGGACGTGAAGCGACGACGAGATGCTTCCACTGCGACCAGTCTGACTCCGCCCAACACACGCTGGAGGCTTGCCCCGCGTGGTCGTTGGAGCGTCGAGACCTGGTCGTAGTCATCGGATCGGACCTCTCCCTGGGCAGCGTAGTGTCGGCTATGCTGTCCGGGGATGCGGCGTGGGGAGCGATGGCCGCCTTCTGTGAGACTGTCATGTCCCAGAAGGAGGCCGCTGAGCGGGAACGCGAACGCGCTGATCCCGCTCGGCGACGAAGGCGCAGGCCGCGTCAAGCGGCCGCCCAACGTCTCGCTCCCCAGCCCTGAGCCCGGGGCTATAAACAACGGGCAACCTTCGGAGTCGCTGGACGCTCGGGGTGTGGGCCCCTTGAGCGTCCATTGAGTACGGCGGCGACTCCGAGGAGGACGGCGGCGGGGTTGCGACCCCCGTCCCCGTGAGCACCGTGACAGGTTCCCGGGGGGCTACAATGCGCCCCCCGGCGGCGGGCTCAAAGGCAAGGCACTGAGGGGCCCCTGGTGCAGATCCCACCGGAGAGCCCTGGGGTCTCCCCTCTCATGTGCCGATGCGACAGCCGCGGGGGTTTTAGTGGGTAAGAATCCCACATACCCCGGTCAAGCCCGACAGCTCCCGGGGATCTTTCGAAGATTTCCCCCGCGTCAAAAAAAAAAAAAAAAAGGTTTCCATAGTACAGGCTCTGCCTAGTTTGGGATCAGATGACCGTGTGTGGATTGTCCCAGAATATTATTATATATTATATTATTATGTGACTTAAATAAGTCTCCACTCCAAGGTATCAACGTTTTATCTGGTACCTAGCATCTTAATGTTATGCATACCACATGAACACGAAATAAATGACATGTTTGATGGATCGAATAGGAAATGTTAAATTAACAGAGAATCAAACTTGCCGACGTACATAGCTCAACGGATTACTAGACTGAAGTGGCTGTAGGCTGGTCATACATATTTTCTCTAGAACCGACAATCGTTGGGAAAGAGTGGTTCTGGAGTAGAGACCACTAACCGGAAAACGCAGTGTAGGAGGCGCTGTGCTTCTAAGTTTCTTTCCGACTGATGACTTGACATAGATAACTGGTAATGGCGTATGGGTAGCGATAGTGGTAAAATATCTTTATTTATATATGAACAAGATTATGTTTTTTAATTGGAACTGTTAACAAATAATAATAATAATAAAATGTTTATTTATTGAAAAAGAAAAATTGTACATTGAACAGCATGCTCGATAACGTCTACATTAGTATACACTGTGTCGTAGACGCTAACATCAAATGAATAGTAGCAATATTTTCATTTAGTAACAATAAATTATACTGAAACAGAATGTTGTTTTCATCTTTAATTAAACAAAAAATACAAAAAAAAATTAACTATTGAAAAAATAAATGTTATTATAATACCAAAGTAGAAAGGTATGTTCCTGGTGAATGTGTGTTTGTGTGTGTGTTTGAAGGTGTGTGCGTGTGTGAGGGTGTGTTCATGGTGTGGTGTGTATGCATTCTTGCTTGTATGTGGTAGATGAATTTATTCGCAAGTCCATTAGTTATCTAATAATTTTAAGAAAAGTTTCGGTGTCATCATATGTGAGACTTAATAACCATTTGGTAATTATTATTTTGCATTCACGTAGGGTATGGGAATAAATATTCAGTATTTTGTTTGCTTTATTGTAAATTCTGGGAGCAAGGCAGTAAAAGTGTTGATTAGAGAGAATTGTTCTACTAGTTTCTGTTTTACAAACTAAATCGGCTCATCGTTTGTTAATAATGTGAAGGAAAGGCAATTGTGAATGTTTTCGAAGAATTAGATGCATTATAAAAAGTTGTCTTACAGTTAATACATTTGTAATATTGAAGAGTTCTGTAGTAGGGAATAATATAGGTTTAAAATAAATGATTTTTAATACTGCTCTTTGGGCTCTTTCTAAACTTAATATTTTGGTTTTACCTGTGCTACCCCAAACAGTGATACAATATGATATGACTGATTGTACTAATGTAAAATAAACTGTTTTAAGAGTTTTTTGGTCAAGATTAGGTCTAAGCTTTTTAAAAACATACATTAATTTTCTGGTCCTAGTTGTAGTTACTTTTAGTTGTTCATGCCACATTAAATGATTATCAATCCATACTCCCAGATATTTGATTTTCATAGTAGGTAGAATTTGTGAACATTTACAGATTGAGCTTGAGTTACAATTTTCATGAGCAATTAGCGTAAACGTAGTAGGCAGTGTTGAAGATTTAGGTGCAAAAGACATGTATTTAGTTTTGGATAAGTTTAAGGTCAGTAAGTTGTTTGATAACCATTTTAGGACTATTGAAAGAGCTAATTCAGCATTTGTTTGAGTTTTTTGCCAGTTCTTTCCATGAACTAGTAAAACTGTATCATCAGCATATGTTATGATTTTACAATGGGGTAAAGATAGTTGGCAGAGAACGTTTATATAGATATTAAATAAGGTCGGACCAAGTACACTGCCCTGAGGGACTCCAAAAACTATTGACTCATCTTGACTAATTAAATCTCCGATCTTGACACACTGTGTACGGCCACTAAGGTAGCTTTTGAAGTTATCGAGGGCAATGCCTCTGACACCTACTATTTCTAGTTTCCTAATAAGGGTAGGAATAGAAACCGTGTCAAAAGCCTTAGTTAAATCAAGAAAAATACCTACAGTTCTTAATTTATCATCAAATTTTTTTACTATTGCTTCGGTTAAGTTTAATACAGCGTGTTCAGTTGATCTACCCTGTCTGAAACCAAATTGATTATTGGAAATTATATTATTTAAGTTTAGGTATTTTATTAGTCTATTATTGAGTATTTTTTCTAGAATTTTTGACAGTATGGTGAGAACCGAAATAGGTCTATAGTTGTTAATATTATGTTTATCTCCAGACTTGTATATTGGATGAACAAGACCTTTCTTAAAGACATTAGGGAATACTCCAGAGGACAGGCAAAGATTAAAAACATGAACTAATATAGGTGTTAATTTATGTCTAATAGCTTTTATAATTGAGGTAGGTATCCCATCCCAACCAGTAGAAGAGGTATTTTTAAGGTTAAGAATGATTTGCTCTACTTCTAAGTTATCAGTGTCAAAAAGTGTCATAGAGGTTAAGGTAGGAGATGCTAATGAATTTTTTAATATAGTCTCATATGTATGGTCTTGAACGGGTTTATTTATTTGTGTCGCCAATTTTTTTCCTATATTAGCAAAATGGTTATTAATCGAATTTATGACAGATGATGAATCATTGGCCTCAGCTATAAGGTCGGTGGGAGAAACATATGACTTAGGAAGGTTACCCAACTTTTTAATAAGATCCCAAGTGGCTTTTGGACATTTGTTTACTTTAACGAATTCTTGACGTTCATATTCCCTTTTGAGTTTTTTGAGAAGATTATTACAGAAGTTTCTATAACGACTGAATGTAACTCTAAGCGTTAAGTTATCGGGTTCTTTCTTTGCCTTATAATTTAGTTTGTCACGATGTCGTAAACATCGTAGCAAACCGGGTGTCATCCATGGCTTGAGAATTTTTTTTTTACTAGAAATAACTAATTTGTATGTGTGGTTATTGATAACAGTTGATATAGTATTTGTTAATAAAGTTGAAGCTTGATTTGGATCTTTACACATTAAAATGGACGAATAATCAGTATTATTAAGAACGTTGATACAAGTTGCTTCATTAACACATTTTGTCAAACGGTTCATTTTCTTACTTATTATTTTTGTGTGAGACAGATAGACATATAATTTATTTAGCGTTATCGTTTCCTAAGGACGTCGTTTCGACTTATATTTTTTTCAGTGTTATTCATAAGTATGTACAAGTAAAATAAATTAGGCAACGTCGATGTTGTGTCACACTGAATAAAACATTTTGCCTCAAAATGTCTATGACAGACAGAAATCAAAATCTTTATCACAGACACTGGAATATTCTTGGGATTCCATCCATCTTCGTCTTTAATCTGCAACAATTTTCGTCTTATCAAAGAATTATTTTAAAAATCTGTAAGAATACATTTGAATTATTATTATTATCATATCAATTTACTTAAAGAATATAGAAACAGCAAAATATTTTTAGGTAGGTAGGTAAAGACGTAGAATTTATATTTATGCCACTATTACAAACTATTTACTTTATTATCGATACTCATGACGTCAGGGCATTTTCAAGCCCTATCGTAAACAAATCGTTTAACATTTTATTCGCTATTCTTCATATAGCAGTAATAAATTGAGATCAGTTTGAAGAAAAATATGTATTCTACGGGATTTTATTCAACTGATTACTAATAGGATTTCCAACCAAAATCATAAAAATAGCAATAGCAAGCAAAAATGCAAAAATAATAAATTACCTATGAAATGTGTACTTATTCGCTATAGTACGATTTGTAACATCACATGCACTTATTGCAAAAGCCACCTTAATTGAACAATAATTATTGTTATTTTAAATTTGAGATCGTGATAAAATAATAAAATTTACTTTGACAGTAAACAGACTGCGTTGCGAAGCTAATTTTAAACTGATTCGGAATAAAAAAAAAAGAATTTTATCTCTGTCTCTTCACTCGTGTAGTTTGTATTTGATTAGAACTTCTTGCTCTCACGCTTTTTTCATCTTTTGAACGTAGTGAAAAATACTAAATCCTCTAAGACTAAATCCATGGGAACAACTGAGTTCAGAAAAAGTCAGACGCGAAAATCGGACGTTTGGGTTGATTCGATCCGATAGTCTATTCAGACAATCGGAATTAATCGGAAGCCAAATCGGATGTATATTGTCGCCCTTATCTATCTTGTCAATGTGCCCAATAAACTGAAATTAAAAAAAAAACTAGGTAAATCTTCTTTGCTGAAAGAAAGAAAGTCAGAATAGGAAACACAGTGTACTTTGTTGATAGGAAAGAATCTGAACACATTTTTGATTTTCATTTATTAAATGGGAATATTTCATTTGAGTTGAATACTGACGACAGCGTGGCAGGCATAGTTATAAAAAAAACGCTGAAATACATGAAATAATTGATAATTCTCTTCATTTCATTTCTCACTCTACTCTGAATGCTTGCTCCAGTCAGTTTGCGTGTTACGACCGAAGTTATCAGTCGTGTTTAGTACATAATAAGGTGACATTCATTACGAAGATGCGGTGTTCGATAGTAATAATTAATTTATTATTTGCATCAGTGTACAGTGCAGCAGTAATTAAAGATGAAGTTGACGAGCAGGGCCTGTACAGTAAGTTCGACAATGTTGAAATATTGACGCACCGTAATTTCGTGAGGAAAATCTACGATCAAGAATATGCCTTACTTGTCCAATTTTATAATAGTTACTGCGGCCACTGTCGAAACTTTTCGCCTAAGTTTAAAGCCATGGCAGCAGAAATCGTTAGTTGGAATCATATCATAAAATTAGCTGTCATTGACTGCTCTGTTGAAGAAAATAACGAAATTTGTCGACAATTCGAAGTAATGGCGTATCCTTCGCTTCGTTACCTGCATGAACGGTATGTCAAAGCAAACACAAATGTCGGCGACAATTTGGCTATTACTGACACGGTTGAAATACTGAAGGCTGAGCTGATAACCAAAATGCAAGATGAACAGACAAAAGGTCGATTAAACTTTGCACCTTCACTCAGTATTGGGTCCTTCTCGAGCTATGATGCAGCATTGAAAGATGTGCCAAATAACACCCTGTTTACATTTCTTGTATTAGAACACGGTAATTCAACAGTTGGTTCTGAACTAGCATTAGATATGAATGATTATCAAAAAGTCAAGGTTAAGAGGGTGTATGAGAGCAGTGCATTGGCTGATGTTGCTGGCATGAAACATTTTCCTGGTGTGATTGCTGTTACTTCAAATTTACAACCCACTTTGCTCACAACAAAAGATTCTACAAAACAAAATCTGTTATTATCAATAAACACATTCTTGAAATCACAAAATTATAAATTCCCAGTGAGAAGCCAAGGCAGCGGAGGTATTTTAATGAATGACCACTCAGATGAGACACAATCTACTGTTGATAGTGATTTAGTGTATTATAGTGATCTAGAGAAAACAATAAAGTTAAGTCTGCACACTGAAATCACAAGATTTAAAGTTTTAAGTGGTGAACCACTGCAGGCCTTGCTAAGCTACTTGGATGTGCTTATTGCTACATTCCCTTTTAGAGGCAATCTTAAAGAGTACTTGCTAGACTTGAAGACTACACTTGGCACAAAAAACAGTTGGAGTGGTAGTGAAGTTTATGATTTGGTAAAACAATTGGAATCCACTCATGCTCCAGTGTATATAACTAACATGGAATATGTAAGGTGTAAAGGGAGTCAGCCAAAGTTTCGTGGATACACCTGCGGTCTTTGGACATTGTTCCATACACTTACTGTCAATGCCATTCAAAAACCTGGTACAGAAGGTCCTAGAGTGCTGAAAGCTATGCATGGCTATGTTAAACATTTCTTTGGGTGTACTGAATGTGCTGAGCATTTTCAAGCCATGGCTTTGAGAAACAAAATAGATTTTGTCAAAGAGAATGATAAAGCTGTATTATGGCTTTGGATATCGCATAATGAAGTAAATCTGAGACTGGCAGGAGATTTCACAGAGGATCCACAACATCCAAAAATTCAATACCCTAGTGTTACGCAGTGCCCAGAGTGTCGACTTGCCAGAGGTGCTTGGCACTTACCTGCTGTTTATGAATATCTTCAAAATATCTATGGTGCTGGAAACATTCAAATGATGCGTCAGACAAGATCTCCCGGGCTGGCTTCCAGCCCATTCTCCAACTTGGACATCGGAATGCTAAGTCTCTTGTACATATTATCTTTCATTATACTTATTTTAGTCATAAGATTTTTCTTATCAAAACGTTATAAAAAAAAATTTTACAAACACGGACGAAGTAAGGTATAACATAACTCCTACTCACTTTGATGTTACATTTTCACAATAACTCATGTTGTCTGTTGTCCATAGTGTGTAATTGTTTTGTTTTTATTGAAAGTTAGTATTTTCTAATGTGGAACCTGTTATCTTCAGGTTAACTAACAGTAACACAGGGTTGTTTGCATGATTCCAATACTTTACATTCCAGAACATTACATGTTAATGCATGTATTTTTACTATGAACTAATATGTGTCTGTATTCACTCAACTCCTAAATAATCACTCAAGCCTTAAATAATTTTTATAGTCAGACATTCATAAAATTGTTCTTAAAACTGAATCTGGATTTAAAAACCACTAAATTAAATATTCAAAAATGATTATTGCTGTTCTATTTGTCACATAAAAGAAAAGTTTAGTCCTGTGCTAAAGTACTTGGAAGTTTCACTTTTGCAACAGTGCAGCTGCGCCATGTCCATCACTATAACATTTGCTACCAAGGCAAGGACATAAGAATGCTATAAAATACCGGTCAAGTGCGTTTCAGACTCGCGCACTGAGGGTTCCATACCATCCTTGGGCATATTAGTTATTTTACTATTAATGTAATTCCTCTGATAGCAAAAAAAAACAAACCACAAAACTAAGTTTGTTTGCTGAGTTTTTTTTTAGGATTACGAAAATACTACTATTAAGAAAGATCATTTTATTTTTCCTGTAAAATATAGACATTTACTACCTACCCATAGTTTGAGATTTTTACCTCCACCTCAAACTTTGGAGATAAGGGGGAAGGTATTTTTCTTTTTCCTTTTTTATTATCAGCCAAAAACTATGTGACATAAACCAAAATAAAAATCTGTACTTACCTATTGAGATGTACAAATGAAGCACTTTCATATGATACCCCACTCGATATAGTAGTATCACTTAAAAGTTTAAACCATTTATACTTACATTAAAAAAAAATATATATAGATTTTTTTTTCATTTGCGATGAGGTTAGATAAGAAAGATCTAAAACTTTCCAAGTTTCAAATCGATAGCGTCAGCGGTTCCTGAAATATATAGGTGTGACAGACAAAGTCTCACCTTAAGGGTTCCTTTTTTACCTATTAGGTATGGAAGCCTGAAAAAATAAGGTTACACCATAGCAGATTTTAAAAATGCAGATGCGTTTACTCAGAATAATCTCGCAAATTCTATAAATGGGATGGATGTAGAAATAAGTACGTGCAATTTACACCAAGCCGGTCACACGAGTGCGGTGCAGCTCATTCCACAATTTTCTTGACAAAATTTAAACCATTTTAAGAAGTGTAGATTGCATGAAATTTTGCAATGCGGCTCCGCAGCATGCGCGCGGAATTGACGGGCTTCCAAACAGTATAAATTTTATGCAAACCACTTCGTAAACAGTTTATTTATCTTTAACACTGTTTAAATCATACATTAGGCCTCGTACCCACTATGCCAACCCTGCGGATTTTCCGGCGGCTAGTTACTGTACAATTTATATGAATCTCAGCCGATTGTCACTACAGACCGCGCCCACCGGCAGAACGTCCGGACCGGAGCTATGTGAACGAGCTCTACGGCCTTCTAGGAGGTATTGGCCCAGAGCAAATACCTCCTAAACTTGTATCATAACAACAATAAATTTGATTTTATTCGTCACTTCTCAGTTGACCCATTAATGTTCCAAACGTTCCAAGTGACAATCTTTCTCGTCAAATCGGATGTACCCAATGTTTTCTTTTTACTCGTCCATCGTGCGCAGTGGTCTGAATTCGCCTGAGATGGGTGGGTGAAGTCTCCGGTTTTCTTGCGGGATCCGTTTAATGTGATCACCTAGTCCTTGTGCCGGTTTCTGGCAAATGCCGGATACGGCATAGTGGGAACGAGCCCCTAGGCTTTTTGGTTTGCTGTTATAATAGATGACTTCTCTGTAGTATAGACCTTTTAACCAAGCATAATAGCGATTTACATTGCGCGGCGCTGTTGCGAGATTGTAATTTACCTATTTATTTATTATCATGGTGTGATCTAATCGTACCCTTGAAAAGTTACGTGTTTAGTTTTAGGATTTAGTTCCCTTTCTAATTTAATAGAAACTAGTAAAATCTTTCTACTGTAAATTAAAATAAATTAACAGTGGTGCATGTTAGTGTCTTCCGTCGTTGGTACAACGATGCCGCGAATTGCGTTAGACTGGTATTTCACTCGTCTAATTTCTTTGTCCAATGTACATTTGATCAAATAAATTGGATGACCATTATCCAATTTACAGGCGCAACAGATACTTGATCAAAGATTTGGACGTTTCAATCAAAATGGCTGCAAATAAAATTTCGTGGACAATTCCAATGACGAAATTTTTTACAAATGCATATAAAGACAATTAATGTATTTATGATACTATGATTTTTTTTTGCATAGATGTGTTCTTTTTGAATATTAATTGAATTAGCGGCACCATTCACTACACAGCTCTGATGTGGGTCTTTCTTTGCTAGATGCACAGCACGTTTTCATTATTCTTTGACGCACTGCAAGCCTATGCACGCACAATTTTGGTTTGCTTTCCAGTAAAGCGTCTAGTCACGCTGCGCTGTGTAATGTATGGTGCTTCTTGCGAGTAACTGCCTGTTATATCCATGATGGTGCTATTAAATTCGAACTTCATATTTTGTAAGGAATGCAATGTTATTTGTTTTGCAGCTCGAGGCGCCGATGTGCTAGCATTTATTGTCGTGCGGTAGTGAAACTAGTGAAATGAAATGGTAGCTTAAGCGCGGGTCGCGGCGGGGCGGCATTGACGTGCGTGAGCCGTAAAGGGATCAAATCAAAATAAAGCACTTTTATATGATACACATTTCGCTACCGTTTGTAATGTGATGTCATATCAAATTATACTCAGCAGGCGTGCTTAGCGTAGAGCACGTCTATGAACCTCCACTGGTTTGCTTATTTCTATAAGCCTATTTCCTATATAGTCTATTCGTTCAGGTGGCTATCATTTGGTCCGTCTTCCCATGAGTAAAACGTAAAGATTTCCGGTAAATACGGTCCTGCACTCCTGCATCACTAAAATACTTCTAAAATAGGCAGATTTTTAAAAGTAAGATTTATGATGAATAAAGTGAGAAAGTTTAGATGATTATTTAATGCGATGAGGAATGCTAGCCTTAGGTATAATAATAAAATTAAAAGCCATAGGCTGAAATGGATCAGTTTTGCTATTTGCAGCGTAGAAGCGAACATGACCAAAAATTATGCATTGTTTTATATAAATGATTATCTTCACGCTGCGGCTTCGCCAGCAACTTTAACATTTTTAAACCTAAGTCTATAAATCAAAACCGCATCGAAATCCGTTGTGTAGATTAGGAGAAGTAAGCGAACAGACAGAGAAGGAGAGCGACTGTTTTATACTGCGTATTGTAGAAATGCATTAATAGTTCGGCGGCCTGTTTACCGGTGATGAAACGGTTCGCTGGGTATTTTGTAATTTAGAAAGTCTGTTTACTAGTTTCTAGAATTATTTCGAACAGTGGTTTAAGGTTACAAAAAACTTTAGAGCGACTTTATAAGAGAGGTAGAGAAAAAGGGGAGCAGCCCGAATGAGGAAGTACCTACCTTCACCCTGTAGCTAAATAACGCCTAAGAGTTACGTATGTGCTCCTGCAACTAAGTAGATTACACCATTCACGGACCTGCGCGACGGTTGGCGGCAATTGCAGGACTGTGTAGGTGCATCCAGCGTGGTGTTCTGCAATTCAGTAGAGGACGTCCCGCACGCTTGCCGCCGCGCAGAAACGGTTGTGACAGTGCACTGTGAGAAGCCGCTAACTGTGGGACATCGCTTTTCCATTTGGTGTCGGCAAAATGATACCTTTAACAAGCTATGCAGTGGCATACACACAGTTTAGGATAGGGTAGATAAAAAAGCAAATTTCTCAAATTATTCATTTTATTATTGACATTCAGAGAAGTCTTATAGCAGGCAAAGTCTTTTTGCTTGTATGGACTGCACGCCACTGCACCTACGCCTCAAACTATTCTTGCACTATTTGTTGATAAGTGCACTTCCCACGGTGTATCACCACACACACACATACACACCCAAATGGGATGGCGGTCGAACGTATTAATATAAAAATCACAAAAATGAAGAAGTTATTAAAATGAAATAGAGCAAGCGTAACTGTAAAACTTGAAAACAAAATAATCTCACAATCCAATTAACCAAAATTCTAATTTGAAATATTAAAGGGTAAGAAATACATACTAAGTATAGGTTCATCACTTTCTTGAAAAATATAAATACTAATACCTACCGTTGACATTAAAACAAGTGCTGCTCGGTTAAACAATAGTATAATTTGTATTTTGTCTATGTAGGTAGGTGCATGTGTGTCGAACAGTAAATTAATTATTGGGCTATTGTTATACTGTATTACATTAAAAATATCTAACAACGATTACATTATATTAATATCATGCAATATTAAAACAAAAATCAATTTGTAGTAGTAGTGCAGGCTTGGAACATTTAAACCAGTGATTCCCAAAGTGGTCTATATCGACCCCTAGGGGTCTATGACAACCTGCAAAGGGTCTACGTCAGCGAAAAAAAATTTGGGGGTCCATGAAATGAAAATTCCAGTCCACGATAGTGGATCTCAACACATACACTGATAGTACCTATTTACTTACATCATACTATCTTATAATATCAAGACATATACACTATTTATAAAATTACCTATGAAGTAAAAAACATTGAAAAAGCAATTCCTTTATCAAATATAATATCAGTAGCTAGCTGGGGGGGGGGGTTGGTAAGTACCAAGTAGGGGTCTACCCAACACGGAAAAACAACATGGCAAGTGGTCTACGACACAAAAAAGTTTGGGGAACTCTGATTTAAACCTTTAGTCAAAAAAGTTTCATGCAAAAATATTTTTTCTCGATTTTTTGAAGTGGTGTACCTATATCTAGCCGATTTTGGAACATGTCCTTTCATGTTTCTAGGTTCAGATGTTTGGGCTGTGGATTGATGGGTCAAACAGTCACACCGGACTTCCTCCTTTATATGTATATTTAAAGAATAAACATAATAAATATTGCTGAATAAATATTTATTAACATTTTAATTATTTTACACTTTTTAGTGTGATGTCTATTGAATTCTATTGAAATTAAAAAAGAAATATTTTTTCCTTTTAAGGTGTTCTGACCATGAGGTACACCAGACCTTACCATGCACCATGATGTGATATAAACGATGCGGCGGAAATGAAATGATAGAGAGAGACTACTATATACAAACACAAAACTTATCAACCAGTTATGCATACCACGCGTTTCTTGGTAGACAGGCATGATAACTGGTTAGAGCCAACTCTCCGGTGTTCGAGTCAACTCTCGCTTAAGGGACGGCCCAAGACGAGGCCTTGCCTACCGGAGCTGCCCTTGAGGTTGTCGCTCTCGGCTCGAGTGCTATAAGTGCTCTGCTCCTTTTGTTCTGTGGAGCTGACATGGCCATCTGCGGCCAACAGTAATACTATCATTCCCAAAAAACGCATTTATTAACCGTAACATACGGTTATTGCCTACTCATTACGTTCTAGGATAAAGGGTTGGGTGAACGGCATCCGAACTGTCGGCTGTATTGTACCTACTGGGTTGGCCGATGACGAACTGGGTGCGTCTCACATCATCTAAAGTTATTTGGTATATTTTCATTTCAATAACGTTCACAATATATAATAAACGTAGGCAAATGATATGTGTCTAATTTCTTTGCTAGTTTTTAGTTGTAGCGAATTCTGTATTTAGTTTAATTTATCAAAAAATGGTGCCGATTCTCTTGTTCATCTGACTACACTAAATTCTTAATTAACGTATCCTATTCTGTTGTTCATTGAAACTAAAGCTTCTGAATTGAGTTGATAGTGTTGTTTTCATTGGTCAAATGGTGTTTAAGAGAAAAGAAGTCTCTTGTTCATTTGACTAAACTAAAATAATTATCCGGCCACGTTAAAATTCGAGTTCCTACCTACTTATATAATAGTATCTCCCTAGGAAGATATTTGTTTGATTCAAGAATTTGAGCTTGAAATAGGCATAATAAGTAGGTACCTACTTAGTAAAGGTATAGTATACAAACTTTTATGTGTTTGGGAACGAAGCCTGCATTTAGGCGAGGGTCATCTAAAGTATTAATCAAATGTATGGGCCCAGATTTGGGAATTCTAAATATGTTTTTCAACTTTTTAGCTACTTCGAAGGGATTTGAAATATACCTTAAAGGTACGCGTCCATTGGCCCGCGCCGGACGCGTTTAACCTTATTCTCCGTACATCTAAGTGTCGTCGCACACGGGCCACCGGCCACAACCACAAAACGCAGCCACCGACCTATTTCCTGTGGTTTTCATACATTTTGCATGGACTCGCCGCACACTGTAAACGCCACCCCTCTCTCCCTTCATTTCACTGCAAGCACAAGTTAAAAAAAGTAGCGGCCACCGATCACAAGTGTCCAACATGGACCACAAGTGGCTGCAGCTGCGTGCGCCGCCGCGATTAACGCCGCGTGGGACGTGACGATGCCATCCGCGGGCTCCGCCGTAAAACACGCTCCATTTCAAGCAAACGCGTGTAAAATCGCTTCTCCGTAAACGCACTCGTCCAACGCCCTACATTTGAATTTAGTGCGGGCCGCGCCGTAAATGAGGCCTAAGTCTCACATATTCTTCCAAAAATACTGCCTACCACAAATTAATATTGCAGCGTTTAACACTTTAAGTTAAGATTTTTTCTTTTAGTTCACATCGTTTAGATACAGACTATTTTGATCCGATTTTAGTTTTAAATTTATATTATTAGGTGTACAATAGAATAGAAAAATACATATCATTACAACTAAGTTGAGTAACTGAAACCCATTATAGTGTATCAAACTATGATTAAGTTTAATTCATGGATCTCAGAATAGGAATCGTTAACCACTACTAAACTAAAATTTTGACTAGTTTACTCTAGTGTGTGACTAGACTAATAGAATCGACACCTATGCCGTTATTTTACAACCGTGGTGGTGTGATCATCGTGTTAGGCGAGTTCTTGGGCAAACATGTAGCTCTTCGTTTTTGTGCTGAGAGATTCTCGACACATAAGTAGCTGAACAATGAAACTGATTGCGCTGTTGAGATAAAATAATCGACTGGTTCCTGGTAGCCCAGAGGGCCTAGACAAGATGCAATCTCTTCATAGCGAATCTTTCTTCATTCGCTAACGGTGTCAATTCCCTATAATTTGTCCCGTGATTTTTCTATGACATACCTATGTCATTCTCATACATTTTTATACTTTCTATTAGTGATAACGCTTGTAGAATGTTACATTGTCTAGGGGGGCAGGTGAACCTCGACCAACTATCTCTCTAGTAGAGGAAGATTAAAACGGACTTATGTTATTGATACCATAATTATGGTTAACACTGAAAATAATCATGTCGATACAGTTGGCTACGTAGAATTAGTTCATTTTGCTGACTAATGGCTATACTGCTGTTTCTTGCCGTAGGTAGTCATATTCTTCGTTTTAGCTATTCCCTACTTTATTGAACTTCAAACCCAATTTTAACCCTATAGATTACACGATGGCCATTTAAAAATTTAATAAAAAAAGAGTACATAGTAATTTTATTTATTTTGTTAGTAATTACTTGATTAAACATTTCTTTCTATGATATTGTTATTGTAAATAAGAGTTTTAAAATGGCCAAAAAGCGTTTGGTCACGATCGCATTAATACCGATTAATCTAATCCCAGTTGTTCATTGTTAACTGATTTCAGCATTTCACTAGATTCATGCCAATTCAAAAAATTATTTAATGTGAGGTCACAGAAATCTAATTAACAAAAGAATACAAGTAAATAGTTACGTAGTACAGTATCTCATAATCTTGGTGCCACACCACACATATGTAGGTACACACACATAGGTAGGTAGGTAATTTAGTTAGAACAATATTGGGCCGTTAGCGCTCTTGCTGTGTTTTGGACGTCGAAGACTACCGATGGTGTTGTTAAACATTTACATTTGCCGTTGAAGTCCACCAACCCACGACAAACGTGACGTAAATCGTCCAAAACATTCAATTATACTATTATTGATACAATTTCATAAATAGGTAAGTAATTATTATTCATATTAATGTGTTTGCAATAAAATATACGTAGTCTAAATTAGCATCAAGGTTGTTACCGTAGGTATATAAATAACGCATAGTTTCCCATTCAACAACTATCGGTACATATAAAATTTACGGGTACCTACACACATTTTTGGTGATACTGGGATTAACAGCGAGAGTACTCTCTATATTTTGTGGCGAGAGCGTCTGCACGGGTTATTAAGTGCGAAATATACCTAATATGCCGCTCAATTCACATGCACCAGTTTACAAGAGTTGTATATGTGGTATTCCAAATTTGATTGCGCTGGATAAATATGAGTGCGTAATTCTGTAATAATTAAAATCATTTATTGAGCATATTTTATAGTTTATCGAGGTGACAATTAAATGTACTTAGATAATTCATCATCATCATCAACAGCCGAGACGTTCACTGCTGAACAAAGCTATTAGAAGGGAGGGGTTGCCATAATCCCCACGCATGGCAGGCGGCTTTTGGATCGCAATATAGGTTATGTTTATATATATATATGTGTGTAAGGTAATCCAATAGAAAGACGCTGATGCCCGTCTTCTTGTTTTCCTTTAGTCGCCTTTTACGAACATCCAATGGGAGGAGATGGGAGGGTAGTATTCTTAACTGTCGGGTTAAGAATGGGTATATAGATAATTAATACTCTGCCTAAAGGCATGCAACATTCATATACTTAATACTACTAAATAAAATTAAATTTAAAACCAATTAAATAATAAATACTTACAATAAACATAGGTCTTACAAATTTCTATAAGTAAATAAAAATTATATTATTATTACGAAGCTCAATTAATAATGTCAAATATAGAATAATGCATTATAAATGTCAAAACATAGTAGGTATAATACAATGTCTTATCATCTAGATATTCCATAACATGGTACTACGCATTATTTAATAATAACTTCTTAAATTGTTTTGGAATTGTTTCATCTTATTTTCTTCGATACTTGAAGTAACTACACGGTTTCTATTCTCTTGTTATTTAGATTTATGTAGACCCAATAATCTATATTTCCGGGATTTCGCAAAATCCTTGAGAAGCCTTCATTCTTTATTTTTTTTTATTGTTTTTAAGTAGGTATAGCAGAAATTTAAGTGAGAAAATATCTGTTCTTTCAGCTCCACTTAAGTCCAATGATACACAAATACATATCAATTAGGTAAGAATAAACAGTAGATTTACGATAATTACGTTAATAATGTAAAATAGTTAATTAATCGTTACCATTTCATGTATTTATTTACTAGGTAAGTAGATTTGTAATGAGATAATTTTTTTATGTATAAATCAAGCTTCCAAATAAATAATATATACTTAGATGATGATGAATAATATATATATATATATAAATGAACTTTGAGTAGTGGTTTCAATTAGTACTCTATAGAAATTATCCTGTGTTAAAGTTTTAAATGTATTTTTACATCCAAACAGTAAGTCATCGCGAGTGGAAAAAAGGACCCTGGGCTAAGGTCAGTAGGCAAAATATTTTTAATAATTTATTGTATCATGGTGGTGGGTGGAGCTGTAAATGTGTATGCTATGCTAATTTGGTGCAAGAGGCGAATATACAAACATACTCCTAGATGAACTTAATTTTACATATTTGTTATGTTTATAATAATAATATCCTAGGACAATCCACACACTGCCAACTGATCCCAAACTAGGCAAAGCCTGTATACTACGGTGGCCGGACAGCTGATACAAATACTAATACTGACCTAAATACATACATACTTATAGTATAGGTAAATAACACCCAGGCTCAAGAAAAACAGACATGTTCATACACACAAAAATGTTTTTTCTGGGTGGGAATCCAACTCGACCTAGTAGGTAGCGTCCAGGATATCCGACCACCAACGGGCCCAAAACGTTTATTATAATTTATTAAAAATCGTAAAGTGTATTATTATTTTATTTATATGTATATGATTTGGAAAATGGGGCAGCAAAAAACAAACACAATGTACTGTCGCGGTCACGAGCTCTTGAGCACTTTTCAAGTCGCTTGCACGACACGTTATGTGCGCTTGCCTAGCCCGCACGTATTTTGGCTCAGCTCGTGCAAGCGATTATAGTCCTAAAGGTGCCTATATAGGTGAGCAAACGGAAATGTCTCTCACATTACATAGCTAAGTGAATATTATCATCGATAATTTATAAACGTGCTAGTAATTTAACTATCTTCAGAGAGCAGTCACTCGTAGATATGTAGCGCGATAAGCACCTATAGCGCGTTCCGGCAGCACCCTCATGCTTAATCTTCATTACGTTGCGTGCGGCACTCTTCATTTACTTAATTTAATTACTAAGGCTCAATTCACACCAAGATGGCAGCGGCAGTGAAATAATTTTAAACTTTATCGGACTAAAGGCGCCGCCGCTCTGGTAAGCCACGATCATGGCGCGATGCGGTAATAAATAAACTTACTAGTAGCATGATTTTCCCGAAAAGGGTAAACAAAACGTGCAATAAATTAAATTGCACAACAATATAAAGCTACAAAATTATAAAGACATTTAACTGCTTTTACACTAACATATTTTCATTAAATAACGAAAATATATCGAAATGGCATTTGGTGCTGATGTTAATTAACACGCTATTCTTATTTTTTGTGAAAATATCTATGACACTTTTTAGTGAATTTTATGTTACCAAAATATCAGCAGTACTTACGTGGGTTACATCAGATTAGTTAATATAAAATGTATACAAAAATATACATATCTGACTACCCTTTTTCGGAATATGGTCTTGAAGTCCAAAAAATGACAATCATGACATCTTTCAACTTAGGGCTCCCACACATAACTGCGATGCGATGCGATGCGGCGAGAAACAAATGAATTTTCCAAGAGCTTTTCTTGGAAAATTCATTTGTTTCTCGCCGAGTTATGTGTGGGAGCCCTTAGGGAAGAGTACAAGTTTCATCAAAATCAGTTCAGTAGTTTAAAAAATATGGACTGATAAAGTTTCCAGTAAGATAATCTAGCTAGCATAGCCGATCGAGTTGCGTGATAACGTGAACGCAAGTTATAATAATTAATAGTGAATCGCATTTAGCTTGTCATTTTTTTTAACTTAGAACTTTATTTATTTATTTTATTTATTTCATAAAATATTATGCCTTAAGATTAAAACAATTTAAGTAGGTACTTGGTTACATGGTACATCCTAAGGCCATAGTTAGGTTTCAATACCCCCTGTACTAGTACGAGTACTGTATTACAATGGGTATGTTCACCAAAATATGTCCCGTAATTGCAGTGATTGAGCTAGCTACACAAGATGAAGTAGTGTAAGTACAACACAATGTGTGATAAATTATTCAGTACCAAGGCAAGCAGTTTTTATATAACATTTATATTATTTTTACTTTGAACACACTTTGAACTAGGGGTTAAAGGACTCACGACCATATTCCGGAAAAGGGTAGCCAGAGATGTATTTTTGTAAACATTTTATATTAACTGATTTGGTGTAGGCCACGTACTGTTGATATCTTGGTAACGAAAGATTCATTAAAGTGTCAAATAAAATATTTTTAGAAAAAATAAATAAAAGAAAATGATCTAAAAAGCATTAAATAACGAAAATATATTAAAGTCGGTGCCAATAATAGTGTTATAGCGTGTTAACTAATATGGTCCGCTTTGATTTGTTCTAAAAATACTTTCTTGTTAACAACTTAGTTTTATAGTTAGGACTCACTTAGTGTTCATGCGCGATATCAATAAATTGTGTAGGTGTTTACGAACGGCGGTATCAACATAATTCATAAAATTACCATTAATCCCTTCACAGACCTAGCTATAATATACACACATCAAAAGTGTCTAGGGATCAACATATATTTTTGCAATAACTTTTCTCCTGATTGATATTAATTAAAATTTTCTTTAAGGATTCATCAAATAAAGTGTTTTCGTTTGTCACAGTAACGATAAACCAAGTCACCTTTGCATTAATAAAGAAATTTGCCATTTTCCTAATAAAGGGATTTTTGACATTTGAACCACTAACACAAAAGTTCGAAAAAAAGACTGAAATAACAGTTTTCTTTAAAATTTTATTGGGTAACTTAAACAATTAATAATCCGTGTTTCTACCGCGAACACTAACAACACAAGAACATCGGTTTGGCATACTCAAAATGAGTTCATCCAAATCACGCTGTGGAATGGCCGCCCATGTTCGTTGCAACAACAAAAAAAGGTCTTCTTGCGACTGGATACCCTCCATATTCGGCAGAGCTCTTCTCTGTAGCATATCCCATGCATGCTCAATCGGGTTCAAGTCTGGCGACTGAGCAGGCCAGGGCAGGACATTGATGTTAGCTGCGGCGAGAGTCTGTCTTACAACTCTTGCGGTGTGCGGTCGTGCATTATCATGCATTAACTGAAATAAGGGACCGATTTGCACTTGTAGAGGAACGATGACGTCTGATACAATCGTCTCAGCATAAATTTGAGCGTTGAGGTTGCCTCTGATCCAAATCAACTCAGTTCTTCCGCCGATCCAAATACCCGCCCATACCATGATGGTTCCACCACTATAAGGATGGACTTCCTGGCAGGATTTTAATCGCTGTTGGCGTCCAGGGGTTCTCCAGTGTCGTATACGTCTTGTATCCGGTCTCATACCAAAACGAGACTCATCAGAAAAGCACACGAAACGCCATTGTTCTTCTGCCCAATTTCTGTGTTCAAGAGCCCATTGATATCGAATCCTACGATTGTGCATTGCTATAGGTGGTACCCGTAGCGGTCTTCGGGAATGAAGGTTCACTTCATGCAAGCGGTTTCTGACTGTTTGGTCGCTAATTAAGTTCCCTGAAGAGTGATGAAGCCTCACGGCTAACATCATGGCAGTTATTGTTGGAGCTCTTCGAGTTAAGATTTGAATATATCGGTCTTGTCTCCGTGTGGTGCAGCGATACCGTCCTCCATGGCGCTCAGCCACGGTACCAGTGCTTCGGTAACGTGTCCAAAGTTGACTGATAACACTCTGACTTGTATTCAGAGCTAAAGCCACAGTACGTTGCCGGGAACCAGCTTCTATCATTCCCACGGCTCTGAGCATTTCTTCCCTGCTTAAATGACGTTGCCGCTCCATAATAACGTTGGTTTTAATCAGTAGTAGGGAAACAGTAGCACTAATAATGTCTTCAATGCGTTGTATGTTTTTATAGGGAAAATATTGACAGCTGATTTTCATCTTTTACTCGAATTTGATTCACAGTTCCTGATTCAAATTATGAAATGCACCAAAAAGGATCCATATAAATTTATAAAATCATAAATTTATTACAAAGCCACATCTCAATCTCAAGAAATCCGCTTAAAAATGCTTGATCCCTAGACACTTTTGATGTGTGTATATTAATTTACTGTAATAAGACATACATCACAGAAATATGTATTATATCAGCGTGTGCGGTCGCTCGAAAATAAGTAAGTAAGTATAGAAAATATATCGGTATATGCCTAATTTATATTAATAAGTACTTATATATTATAGCTAGGTGTGACGGGCCATTACACTGACGAGAAGGCGAGTACTAACTTAAACCAACTAACACTTACGCGACGGGGAGCACAGCTGTCTCACATTGCTTATTAGCACGTAAATTATTAATTATTTTCATGGTCGCAATGTCCGATGATGGCACTACTAATCGGACTCCTTAGAACAAACGAGAAAAATGCTATTTACTTTAGGTGCCTTGATACCTATTATATTATTGTATGTCTGCCACCTGACTGAACAAGTTCAAAGACTACGCCTAAGTTTCACTGAATATTGAGTGCATCTAAAAATTCGCATCTGTGTAGTTATATTTTCATCGAATCAAACTGTATTACCAATGTGATTCGCAGCATGTAATGTCATTGATATTCTGTATTACATCATATCGTAGCAATAAATGTATAAATACAAAAGTGATGGCTGACCAGTGGCCGTCTCTTGCGTGTGTGTGAGAATTAAGTGAGCACCCTCTGAAAAAAAAATCTAGTCATTTTTTAAAAGTTCTAAAACAATTACCTGAGTGGTCGTCTGTCAGAACTGAGTGAGCATACATTGGATATTTTTGTTTTATATTTTACAAATTGCGAGATTGGTTTTACAATTGTTCTAGAACTTTTAGTAAATAATAGGCATTTAAATAAAATCTGTTGGTGGTCACTCAATCCTTACACACCTCTCTTGCACAAGAGAAGGTCCCAAGTGATGATATTTTGCCTAATAATACCTACACATTGATGTATTCCGATATGGTCACTGCAGCTGGTAAAATTGCCTTCTTCAAGAGGTTTGATATAATTAAAGTCTCGGGTGACTAGCGGCAGTGCTATGCAGCCATCTACACACGCAGGCTTCTCGCTTACCATCACGGACATACTTACGTCCTTCTTGCGTCAATAAATGGTTTAAAAAATGGGTAGTGGGTTTCAAACCACGGCTGTGTCACCAGTAATCAGGGGGCCTACCACCAACACTTACGGTAGTGTTAAAGTAATCCTAATTTTACATAAGAAAGAGATGCAGTTATACGCAGTTGATAGCTCTGTTTCTTTCTCGCGGAAATTAGATTACAATAATACTGCTCGATTAGATTGTGGTCTCTACCAGATCGCGGTTGCTATTGACCGCGCTTAAATTATGTCTCATTAATTCCAGATTGACGTGTGATTAAACGGTTTTTCTTTTTATTGCAGGTATATGACAACATGAGTCACCTTGACGAACCTACATACCAAGATCATGGTATCAACTAAAATTTGCCAAAGTTCTGCCATACCTAAGCTTAAAGCTCGTTCTAAGCAGAGATTATGTAATTAAGATTTAAGATATTATAGTAATTTTTTATAACGTTTTTAGCTTGATCACCAGTGAATTTTACATCGCCTTGTGAAAAACCTACATAATATTAAAAATAATTATCGTTAACTCATTAGTCATGTTGGATGAAATAAATAGAAACTGTTTTTGAGTATACATTATGTGAAATATATTTATTTTACCTTTGTTCTTTTGCGATGTAAGCGCTCTCGAAAGATTAACAATATGTTGACGGAGAATTCCTTACGTGCCTTGAGAAGGTGGGGGTGGTTGGTGGTAGTACGGTACCTATATGTCAATTACAAAAAAAAAAGACAAAAGTGTTTCAAAGATTTAATGAATATACAATTTAAAAAAAAACACGTCAATACACATACATAGGTACATTCACTGTTACAAAATGTGATTCACACAAAAACGTAATGAAATAATTGTGCCTTTATTAGTGCATTAATTTCATTTCGGATAAATACCTACACATTCCATGTTTGACATTTTATTTCCAATATAATTATATTTTATGAAGTAATTTCGTTGGCCACGACACTAACATAATAGTAAATAAGCTCATGACATTTTTCCAATATTCCTATCACGAAAAATCCGGTTGATTAAATAAATAGGTAGGTATACCATTACAAACCGTAAGTTTGTTATAAAACGGCACAATATACTCGGAAAATATATTACACACTAAAAAAAGACTGTAATAGCTGCTTACCATATTTAAGCATGAAAATAATACTAATAATAATATGGCACCAAAGCCAGAAGTTGAGATAAAAATATATTGTGACGATTTAATATCAATTGTTTAGCTTAGATACTATGGGATTAAATAATAACGATACAGTCATCCAGGGTTGCTTAGGCTCAGTTTTTTAATGTTTTAATTTTGTCTAAAATGTGCTAGTTTTGTTCAAATTCCATCAAATTGTTGGGGTTCGTTTGGTTTCTAACTAAAGAGCATTTTTTTTATAAATAAACATCGATATAATATATAAACTAGATTTGGTGTCACGGTTCAAAAAGTGGTAGCGAGAAATAGCGCCCTTGTGTCGCTATTTCTTTACAAGCCACATCCTGACAAATTTATTTTTGCCGATAGGAGTGTCGCTACTGTCTACACACTGTCAAACTACAAGTCATTATCATTATAAAATCGTTCACGTTTCCGCTACCAGCACAGATAAGTTTGCAACCTCCGCGACCACATTTTAGATGTCATTTTGTTCGTTAATGATTATCTAGTTTATATATTATATCGATGTCAATAAATAAAGTAATTATATCAGGTACAGTAGGTATAAAAATGTCTAAGTATAAAAAAATGCAGTACCTACAAGAATCACATTCTTGCTAACAATACTTGCACAAGTAAATACGGTGGGTCATGAACTCATGATATAGGTGCTCCACAACACGACGCGACGGTCCAAATTTTTGTCCTAAACGTCCTAAAGTTATCCAGTTTGACTGTAGGTCAGGGGCGTATTTACCCTAGGGCCAAGGGGGCCATGGCCCGGGGCGGCAGGCTTAGAGGGGCGGCGGGAGCCGCACCTCGCTTAGCTATGTGCGTCTTTCTTTTTGGTTTTAAATGATTGAAGGATTAAAAAACCTACATGATTAACTTAAACTAAAACTGATTTGTTTGAACTAGTCGGGAATTCGGGATGTTTCACTTTCAACGTTGTTGTGCGTGTAGTTTTTGTACATATCCAAAGAGAGATGGTAGGGCGGCGCAGCCAAAACATAAGCGTCTGTTCACCGCTAAAAGGAGTCCGTTCACCTTGGCTCCTACTTTCCAGAATGTATCCTTAGAATACACCAACCGCCTTCAGTTCTTGAGGTTGATATTTCCTCAAACCTAATCTTTGGGCTGTTCATTGTGTCCAAGGCCAAAGTAGCCGCAAGGAAGCTTGGTGTCCTTGTAAAGATCCGGCGGTACTTCACACTGGGACTGCTTCTATGTTAGGTATATAAAACGCAAGTCAGGTCGTGTGTGGCAGGCGCGGTCACAGCCAACGATTTTGGGGGGTGGGGTGGTCATAGTTGACGGGCCCGTTGGTCTAGTGCCCTGGCCGCTAGCCAATAGGTCGTGGGTTCGATTCTCATTTTGCGTCTGTGTGTTTCAAGTGCGTAACCTATTTTGGATAAAATTGGTTAAACGTTTTAAAGTAAGAAATAAAGTTTGTCAATTTGACGTGTAAGAGTTTGTGATTTTAGGGGGTCATGACCCCTACGACTCCCCCTCTCGGACCGCCACTGGTGTGTGGAGTACTGTAGTCATATGGGCTGGTGCTGCAAAATGCCATCTAGCAGCTTTGAACTCGGTGGAGAAGCGTGCTAAAAGGCTAATTGGTGACACTAGGTTCGTGGAGGCCAATCTAAAAAGCCTAGAGCACAGGCGCAGAGTAGCCAGCCTCTCGGTATTCTACAGGCTGCATGTTGGAGAGTGTGCGCAGGAATTAAATGAATTGATCCCACCATCACCCTTCTATCATCGGACGACGAGACGCACAGCGCACACGCACCCATATGTGGTAAACGAGCTTTCAGTCCGGAGTTCTTCGTTTATAATAGGGACAGCTGAGGACTGGAAACCGACGCAGGCAAACTGCCTGCGTCGGTTTTCCCGCCCGATTATAATGTAGATGTCTTCAAGACTAGAGTGAATAGGCTATTCATAAGCTAGTGTGCTTTACCATCCTCGACTGCGTCACCGCTTTCCATCAGGTGGGACTGTGGTCCAGCACTGGCTTATATTGGATAAAGGCTCTGAATTCCTTCAGAGTTGCTTGTAAACTGGTCAAAGAAGGTGTTACAGGCTTGAACAATATGGGAAGACACAACAATGTCAGCCTTATCTGGGTACCTGGACATGAAGGCGTCGAGGGCAATGAGAAGGCAGATGGATTAGCGAGGGCCGGCTCACAGAGACATTTGGTTGGCCCCGAACCATTTGTGGGGATTCCGTATGGAACATATCTCCAAGCATTGTATGCACATGCTAGAAACGAACACATGAAGGAATGGAGGGCAGCGTCAGGCCTTAACCACTCCAAAGCGTTCTCTAGCGGAAGGGTGGACTGTGGGGTCAAATTATTAAACCTAAACAGATCACAAATAAGGCACCTGATGGGTGCACTTACGGGACATTTTGGCACCAACGAGCATCTACACAGAATGAGGCTAAGTACTAGTGACATTTGCAGATTCTGCGAAGATGAAAAAGAGTCAATGCGACACATATTGTGTGGCTGCGACGCTCTTGCGAGACGTAGGTTGCATCATCTGAGAGTAGCCTATCCTACACCAAATGATTATGTACAGCTCCAAGCTGGCGCGATCGTTGCGTACCTGACGGAGCTCTTCGATACGCCAGCAACAGAGTAAGGGCTAGGGCATGCACAATGGCTCCAACTGGGTCGAAGTGCGTTCCGGGAATACCGGGCCCAAATTTATATCCACCAAGAATATAATAGAATATATTGGATAAAAAAAAATACTAGTGTATGGGGCGGCAAATCCTAATGGCCCGGGGCGCCAAATTCTTAAATACGCCTCTGCTGTAGGTACTCTACAAGAGGTAAATATTTGTTTATACCTACCTACAACCTGCTAAGCAAGAGGGACTATATCCACATCCCAAATTATTATAACTTATACATTCACTTGTCTACTACCATGGGAATCAAAAGGAAAGTAAGGATTTTAGAATTCCGTTTTTTTAAGCTGTTTAATATTACGATTTCTGATATTGAAGCGAATATTACACATTGAAATACCCAGATAAATATAATAATCAAATCCAAGGACAAGCATTGCACTGCAAGACTTCCAAGATGCTGTAAGCTCTTTGTGCGTAGATCGGACTAACAATAATAATTAGAAGCCCTGAGGGTAAGACCCTTACGTATGGACGGCTACCAAGACAGTCCACCCGTGACAATGAATGCTGTAAAGTCTTCGAAACGTCGGGATATTAAAAATAAACCACGCTATAATCCATTTAAATGTACTGGTTAACGGAGTCTGTACGTGTAACCTAAAAACTTTTTTCTTATTAGGTAACATTTTCCTTAAAAATATAGACACTTCTACATAATTGACTTAAAACAGCTTAAGCAGCGCTTAAAGTGACGCTTTCTCTAGAGGAGGTTTATAGGTGGTGCTTACGTTGTTTCTTTTTGATGACATGCACGGAGCACAGAAGTGAATAAAAGCCATCATAACCTTAGAAGGCACGCATAATCTATATAAATAAACATGAATCGCCGTTAATAATTTTTTTTTGTGTTTGTTACTGTCAGAAGATTCTTACGAAATCACGGGTGTGCAGGAAATTACACGGGCGGAGCTTGCGCGGGACAGCTATTATGTATATAATATTAGGATGGATTTTTCATAGCGCGAGAAAGGAACTTTACTGTAACATATGTAAACATTAAATGGTAACCAATTTATGCAGAGGTTATACTGTTAATAATACATAACAAAAAAAATGGTAAACTAAACTCCCAAAACGAACCGCACGAAATAAGTAATATAATAACTATAACTGAATGATAATATTAATTATAGATATAGGTACATGAGGTAAATTACAAGTTAACTATAATTATACCATAGTTCGTAGAATCTGAAGTTTGTCAAAAGAAACAAAAATAAAATCGTTTAATATGAACATTGAATTGGCGTGTTCCCGAAAATTTGACTAGGTGACGCTGCGTAAATAAATTTACTAGAAAGTTTTATACAAATTCTTGGAAAATTACAATGTTTACAGTCTCTTTAGAAAAGTTCACTAATAATGTCTACGTTTTCGTTTTTAATTACAATTAATATAAGACTCTAAATTGCAATTTTTGAACACCAAATATTTTTATATACCCTAACGACAGTTTAGCTAAATAAAAAAATATAGGTATTATTTTTTTATGTATAACAATCATTTGTAACTTTCTACCATGACAAAAACTTTAGGCGATTGGTCACAAATTGCATTAATTAATTCTTAATAGTACGCTAAACACTTGTACATAATTTTTATTACGTTGCACTATTATCAGAACGCCTGCCGAGCGTGGGGATTATGGCAAAGCTCCCCACCGCCTCAAGAGTTCTTGTTCTATGTTCAGCAGTGGACTTGTTCCGGCTGATGATGATGATTATTAAAATATTAATACGACAATATCTAAAGTTGAGGCGAAATAAGTAGTAGGTACAACAAGAGTGCCGTAATGATTACTTTACGGTACTCTTTATACGATTACGACCCCGGTATCAGAGCCTGTTACAATTTTAGATTATAACATCAACATAGTTAAATTAAAACATTTTGTTTCTATATATTTAAAACCAGTTGCGCCTTCAGGGGAAACTATTAGCCACTAATGTAATGTCTGAGCAAAACTGATTTATATTAAATATAAATAAGTATATTTAATAATAAAGCAATAATAATAAAAGAAACAATTTCCATGCGAATACCATTGTTCGTAGTACTTAAGCGCCTCAACGTTTTATATCTTCGTATTATAACGTATATAATACGTTGAATTTTAAAAGAAAATATGAGCTTTGGTATCTTTTCTAGGGAAATATTTGAAGTGGCACTTAGGTCAAATAAAATACACATTTACTTAATTAGATAAGTTATTTAGTTACAAGTAATGCAGATTAATGAATTATACATTACGCGATTCTAAATCCTGTCACTCGTATGCAGGTTTTGCAGCCTTTAAAGTGTGCGAACACCCTGAGAAAAAAAAACATTACACAATTACACATTGTAGGACTATACATTGTCTTCAGCTTGTCGGTAAAAGGTGTGTTAAAGCAGAAAGTTAACAGAAAGCAACAATGAATTAAAAGTCTATGCAAATAAGCTTAACGTCAGCCAACAGCTGTTTCTGCGTTCCGAGTACCACCTTTGCTTCATTAGGATATAATATAACCTTGAGCATTGTGTTTTGTAAGAATAATATTACTCCAGCAAAATAACGAAGCTTTATGTTCTACTTTGATTAATAATTTCCATGAAGGTGAATGAGGAATTATTTGAACATATTTTTGGGGCTCATAATTATTTATTAAATTGAACAGTTGTTGTCGACGAAACGTCAGGCTAACTAAAAGTAAAAAAATCACATGCTATTATTTTTTGTGTTGATTACGTGGTCTAATTAACGAATTTTGCAATATATTTTGGTTTTACCGTGTCTTAAATTCTTATTACGAAAAAACATATTATCCAATAACTGCACCTAGTAAAATACATATGGACGTATTAAAATTTACTATTCGTCTAACAATAGCAAAAAAGTTTCGTTAGCAAAAAAAACCGCAAAACTATGTTTGTTTGTAGAGGCTTTTTTTAGGATTAGGTACATTCCATCCATAATTATTTCACATTTTTTCCCTCCACAAACTTCTGAGAAAAGGTGGTAACGGTATTTTTTTGACATTGTTATTATAAACCAAAAACTACGTGACAAACCAAAATAAAAATCTATTTTGAAATGTGCAAATGAACCCCTCCCTTATAATACCCCACTCGATATAGTATTCAGACTTTGAACTTTTAGCGCTCCTTTTTGACCCCAATAGAAAATATATTTTTTCTTTTGCAATGAGGTTGAGCAAGATCTAAAACTATTGATATGGTTCCTGAAATATATGCGTATGTATAGGTGTGACAGACAAACAGACGATGCCGAACCATAAGGGATCTTTTTGAACGATGTTGGATATTGGTATAAAGGCTTGCCCCTTAAAAGGGAGGGGTTGCCATAATCCCCACGCTTGGCGGGCATTATGGGGATCGCAGTATAGGTAGTAAGTAATCTAATAGCAAGACACCACTGCCCGTCTTCTTGTTTTCCCTTAGTCGCCTCTAAAGGTCACCCAACGGGAGGAGATGGGAGGGTATTCTTGCCCCGGACACCCGACGGCTAACGGGTGTTGTTGGTGTTATTGAAAAAATAATAACTGCAAGAGGACCACTAAAAATGTATAAAATAAATAATTACTACAAAAAACACAACAACAACTGTTCAACAGTTGTTGTCGACGAAACGTCAGGCTAACTAAAAGTAAAAAAATCACATGCTATTATTTTTTGTGTTGATTACGTGGTCTAATTAACGAATTTTGCAATATATTTTGGTTTTACCGTGTCTTAAATTCTTATTACGAAAAAACATATTATCCAATAACTGCACCTAGTAAAATACATATGGACGTATTAAAATTTACTATTCGTCTAACAATAGCAAAAAAGTTTCGTTAGCAAAAAAAACCGCAAAACTATGTTTGTTTGTAGAGGCTTTTTTTAGGATTAGGTACATTCCATCCATAATTATTTCACATTTTTTCCCTCCACAAACTTCTGAGAAAAGGTGGTAACGGTATTTTTTTGACATTGTTATTATAAACCAAAAACTACGTGACAAACCAAAATAAAAATCTATTTTGAAATGTGCAAATGAACCCCTCCCTTATAATACCCCACTCGATATAGTATTCAGACTTTGAACTTTTAGCGCTCCTTTTTGACCCCAATAGAAAATATATTTTTTCTTTTGCAATGAGGTTGAGCAAGATCTAAAACTATTGATATGGTTCCTGAAATATATGCGTATGTATAGGTGTGACAGACAAACAGACGATGCCGAACCATAAGGGATCTTTTTGAACGATGTTGGATATTGGTATAAAGGCTTGCCCCTTAAAAGGGAGGGGTTGCCATAATCCCCACGCTTGGCGGGCATTATGGGGATCGCAGTATAGGTAGTAAGTAATCTAATAGCAAGACACCACTGCCCGTCTTCTTGTTTTCCCTTAGTCGCCTCTAAAGGTCACCCAACGGGAGGAGATGGGAGGGTATTCTTGCCCCGGACACCCGACGGCTAACGGGTGTTGTTGGTGTTATTGAAAAAATAATAACTGCAAGAGGACCACTAAAAATGTATAAAATAAATAATTACTACAAAAAAAGAACCGCCTTCAAAATGTAACTAAAAATACACAAACACATATTAATACATCTTATTATCGAAGTCGGCATCGACGTTTCAAAGTGTGACTAACTTCAAAACAGATATGAAAGCTTCATTTGCACATTTTCATATAGATTTTAAAATTATTTTGCGTTTCAGCTTTTTATGTTACGCACTATTCGACATATGATTAAAAATGTCAGATAATAAATGGGACGCTACTTTCATTGGAGAAAATACCTAGATATTTAACATAATAGTATAAAATTATGGATTACAGGTAGTAAATATAAAATATGTATAAATCAGTTTCAAAATAGCATAGTTTTTAAGAATTATTCAAAAATGTCGACAAACTTAGTTTTGCGGTTTGGACTTTTTGCTACCTGATTGAGGTGTTCGTAGACAGAATATGACAAGATCTAGCTAGCGTGCCGCTGATGAGGACAGAAAATTATCATTCGTACACTAAACACACAAATGCGGCTATTATGTACTTGAGACAATATTTCTTAGTGTAATTCAATTTAAAAACACCAAAGCTAGATCGTGGGCGAAAAAACTTCAAGGTATACTGCACCGTGTCGGTGCGGTTTTTCTTCGAGTTCGCGACAGATGCTGAACACGCTGGAGGACAAAACATCATATGCTCTGTTTCTTTCTATCACATGTAATCTACATTTTCTTGTGTGAATGAGAAAGAAAGTATCCAGCTCTCTAAGTATTCTTCCTCTAAGGAAGTGTTGGGTTGGATGAATAGCAAACTTGCTTTTATACGTACAAAGAGGTTGCAAAATCCTTGATGCACGAGTCCGACTCGCACTTGACCAGTTTTTAACAGATTCGAAGTAGGTAGTTAAGTGTGTGAAGCTCCTAACAAATCGGCAGACAGATACTGAAATCTTACCATTCAACATAATTTTGAACAGTATTCAACATTAAAACAGTTTTGACACAGTTATAACTGTTTGTTTCCAAACAGATCCACTAACAGAAACAATAACGGATCCACTTGAAAAATAATTGCTCTCCACCTGTTTAATAAGTACCTAATAAAAAAAATTGGCTACGCCACGCTAATTAGAAGTGTGGTTCAACAAATTACCGATTTGATAAATCAAAGTCAGGATAAATACCATATCAAAACCGTTTTAACGATAACGATGAGCAATTAGGACTTGGCTTTCTTTTTGCATTACAAGGGTATGAGTTCACGCACGACAACACTCGAGGCATACAAATCGGGGATAGACTTATCCAGGTTTTTTATCCAGACAAAATTACGTGTGCAAATCATACGTATTTTTGCCCTGTGAAAAAGGGAACCCACCTCACCATGATCCAACACTCATTAATCATGGATTTTAAAACGTCCGGCGGCACTTAGTCTTGTGAGCAGCTATAACTATTTAAATGCCATTTTTCACTTTTAACTAAAATTGTTCGATTACTTACTTAACGGAAATAATCATGATCATAAAATAAGACCGTATCAAATTGCCCATCCAACAAGCGAACAAAAAAAACGGTCAAATGCGCGCCGGACTCGCACACCGAGGGTTCTACAGGATGTGGTTTTGCCATATTTGTAGACCTAACAGTTAAGGATTATGTTAATTGATTAATAATTCCGTGGCTAATAACTAAAAGATAATTAATGATTCATGATTAACGTTCAACCAGAATAAGAGCTCTCGAGCGCTCAGAATAGGTCCCAAGGTAGGCAATTCCGCGCGTACTCTTGTTTACCTACTTTGCACGAAGATCGGTGCCAGACGGGGTTATTTTATAGTGACGGTTGAACACGGGATTTCTTTTCACACCAAACATAAAAAATAATTCATAATTTTACGTCTATCATTTAATGATTGATTTATGTTCTTTAAAAGGTATAATATATCAACCTCCGTAAATATGGCGAGAATGCAGAACCACATCCCGTATACCTTTTTTATAGGTATTAAGGTTATTTTACTATTCGTTAACACCTCAGCTTGCAAAAAAAAAATACAAATCACAAAATTAAGCTTGTTGTGGAGGTTTTCTTAGCATTTCTTAAAAATAAACTGTAATATAGAAACATCATTTAATTTTTCCTGTAAAATATAGATTGACATAAATTACCTATAACTATTTCAGATTTTTCCACCCACAAACTTCGGAGAATCTAAGTTTCAAATCGATAGCGTCAGTGGATCCCGCAATATATGTATGTGTGACTGACAGACAGACAGGTGAAGTTGCACCATAAGTGTAACCTTAAAAACAATATGCCATTGGGACATGAATGACACCCGTGAACAACACAAATCATAAGAGCATAATACGCTTATTATACTCCCGTAACTATTATGAACGCCTACGTTAATTACTAGACTAGTGACGAAGGAGGCGTTTATAATAGTCACGTCAAGTCACGTGGTCATTGGCGATGTACACGCGCCAGCAAAGGTGACACGATCTCATTTTTATCGAATACCGTAAAGAAACACTATGACTGTGTAAAGATTTATAGTATTTTGTATATAGTACATATTATTATTCCAAATCAAAAATCACATCCGGTAAAAGGCATGCATTTTGCACTCCAGAAGATATTAGATTATGATTATGACTGTAGGTATAAGATAAGGAATACGGACTTGGATTGAGATTGGTTAGTTTGGTTTGCAAGGAGCTGCTCCAGCTCGAACCTTTGAATTTAATGACGAGTTGAACTTAATACTTGTCATTAAATTCTAAAGTATCCTACAAATATCGACCGGATACTAAAGTAAATAACATTGGTGCCGACTGCCGATACTCTTGTTCATCTGACTACACTAAACTACACTAAAATAATTTTTAATTAAATTTAGAAAATCATTTATCCTATTCTGTTGTTCATTGAAACTAAATTTAGTCATAGCTTAATTTGACTTTGACAGCTACTAAATTAAGTTGATAGTGATGTTTTCATTGGTAAAATTGTATGAAAAGAAAATAATTATCTTGTTCTGACTACACTAAACTAAACTAAAATAATTCTCCGGCTACGATACTTATATAACGGTACCTACCTAGGTAGATATTTGTTTGACTCAATAATTTGAGCTTGAAATAGGAATAACAAGTACTTATTAACGGTTCAATATAGATGTTTTTATATTTTTGGGACTGAGGCCTTCATTTAGGTAAGAGTCATCTAAAGTGTTAATCAAATGTATGGCCCCAGATTTGGGAATACTAAATATTTTTTTAACTTCTCGGCTACTTCGCAGGGATTTGAAAAATCCCTTAAAATTTCCAGCCTTATTCTCCGCAACCACATATCCTTCCATCCTGCTACAAATATTGCAGTGTTTAACACTTTAAATTAAGATATTTTTTTTGTCGACATCATTTAGATACCTATAGATATCAGATCAAAGGATCTGATTTTAGTTTGAAGTTTCTAATATTAGGCGTAATTTGACGTAAACTATGCACAACAGAATAGCAAAATACCTTTAAAACTAAGCTGAGTAACTAAAACCAATTTGTCTATCAAACTATAATTTAGTTTAATTCATGGATCTCTGAATAGGTATCATCGTTTGACACGACTAAACTAAAATTTAAACTAGTTTAGTCTAGTGTGTGACACCAGAATCGGCACCACTATGCATCTTTTTAGTATATAATAAAACAACTATTCCACAACAGTGAGAGAGAGACATTTAGTGGCTATTGAAAACCGATCGTCGGTGGACTTACCTTTATGAGCATTAGATAGTTGATTAGAATTCTTTGGCGATTATCGCATTTTCCTTGCGGAGTCGCCGCGGGCTGTCGGCGTCGGTACATTGGGGGAGTCGACAACAGCCTGCCACCACAAGCGTACATTCACAAGTTAGTCAAGCAAAGCGTTAGTTGCGTGCTATTGGTGAATTTAATGGAACGCAGATAAAAGACCATAATTGATTTACGTACATACAATAGAATCTATCTTGTGACCATCGAGTACATATGTCACGTTTTTCGATGCATAGAACTCTAGAACCATCTCTATGGAGCCGACGACTAAGCATCGCTTGCCGTTTAATACTGTAATAAATTATTCTTAGTACATTATACAATATTACATTACATTTAATTCAATTCAGTTTTACCGCTTTAATATTCTACTGACCTTATCGCGCGAGTTGATAAGCTTGTCAATGATGTGACGGAAAATGGTAAGTTATTTCAATAAATAAAAATCCTTACATCTCGCCCTTGTTTATCCATTGACTTAAAATACCGTTATAATTATCATGTTTGGTCGATCGTCAAATAAACCTAACCAAGAAATTCTAAAACTTGTGAAATAATCGAAATATTATTGATATAGGCCAGTTAGCCGATGTTGTCTAGAAATATATTATTCCAGGTACTATCGCGGACACGAACGATGTACCAGTTTTCAATCAAAATAGTTTTCAACAACATTACGTGTGCTCGCCTCGTGAAAGCGATTGTCGTCCTAAGGTGGTGGTAAACTACACCGTTCGTAACCGGCGAGAGTACATTCCTCCACATAATTCATATTCATCCAGGAACTGCTCCGATTGTAATAAAGTTATGGGTCTACAGTGTCCAAATCAGTACAATACAATATTTAGGTACCACAGTTATACGCGAACACATAATTATCTACATAAATAAAACAAACAGACAAACTATTGACAGCTGCCTTCTTTTGTAAGCTGTTAAAAAATACAAAGATATTATGCTTTGTATTATTGGCTTTTAAGGTTTTGAAATAGTAAAGGAGTTTTTAGAACGATTGACGTTTGGTTTGGTTAGAAGTTATATAGTTAAGACTCGGGTGTCCTATTTTAATTATTTTAATACAGTACACATTACACATATAAATAAAATGTGTTTAATAACGTGTACCAATATATTGTTGCATACATTTTATTCTGTTCGCTATTTATTTAGGTGGTGGAATGATTTCTTTTACTTCTTTACACCATGCGTGGTAATTGTATCAGTTTTAAGGCAGATTATGTTAGATTTCTGTTACGAATATCGAACAATTACTACTTGATTCATAATTATGAACAACATGAATTTCAAAACGTATTTAAATATAAAAATTAAACTCATTCAATAATAAAACTTAATTACTATAAAATAAGGTTCAAAACATTTACAAGAATTCAAAATACGAAAACATTTTCCCCGTTCCAGCTTTTGTGACCGTTTCCCCGAGTCATCACAGTTAATCTGACACAAATATTAGATGCTGCGTCATGCTAAAGTGACCGTATCGACGTTCGCCTGATAGTAAGTGACAGGCTTGCCTACAGACAGCTGCACTACACTACCGCTCGTCACCTGAAACATTAGGTATTAAATCTCTTGTGTCACAAGGGACCTTCTACCTACCTACTAAAGTCCTCAATTATTAATTCATTGGAATAAACTGACATTTGCTCATGTCACTTTGTTAAATAATGTTGCCATATAGTGTAGTGATGTTCCAGTTCTATAGTGATTCAATCACTTACACAAAGTTAATGGAAACATACGCATACCTAATACAAAGAATTGATTTTAAATAGAAATTATATTTAAGTGTAAATAGACGATTTTGATAACTATTAATAAATCTTTGCAACAATATTTAAAGAAAATTTATGCAGTGAAATTGACAAACAACAAGCATGCTACAGTTACTTTTATTTTTGCATCAGGAACTGGTAACACAGTAAAGGTCAGTTTACTCCAGTGAATTAATAATTGGACTTTGTCTCATTCTTTCGTTATTATTTCGGCTTCATTTTTCCGTGGAAGTTGGCAACTACGTTAAACGGTATAATGGTTGCAGTTGCCAATAACAACTTTGTAATTATTCAACATATTTTGTAGAGTATTATAGATCTTCTCCTTAATCAGCGAGATGTCAGAGGTGAGACATTATGAGTTTGTGTATCGTGACCGATATGGCCTCTTATCTGCGTTTCGCGACTTCTCTCTAAGATGATTTTCATTATACAAGGATTACGTCACATAACACGTTAGTTCACAAGCAGTTATTGTTAGTTATTAAAAGGATATCATTGTTATGTGAATATTTTATTTACTGCATAAGTAACACCGTAACGATAACTTTAGAGATAGGCAACACTTCATTTAACGGTTAACAATGACAAACTTTAGCATTGTTCCGCGAATAACGAAAATACTGGAATATTTAATGTAATTTACCTGTGAAATTTAATAGGTTTTTTTATCTTGCTTATAATTTAAAATAAGTTTATTTCGAAAAAAAATCCATTCATAAAGATATTGAACTTAAATTTCAAAGAAGCTTTAGAATCTAATAACGACTAATCTATTCAGTTATCGTTACGGCGTCATGTAATTATTTTCAATATAAATCATATTATGAACTTCGCTGGATATGAAGTGATGATGTCATGCATGTCATAAAGACCGTTACTCACAGCGCCCGGGCCGTGCCACCGATACGATCCTAGATCGCGTCGTTGGATCGGATCGCAAATATATTTACACTGGCCCCGATCCGTTATAGGTACTATACATATTTTAAACTTGTTTTCACATAGGATGATATGGGTGACACATGTAATTTTGATATCAATAGTAATGCATAGGTTTAAGATCGATGTACACAATGTTGATTATTGATTCTTAGTAACATAGAGTTTATAATTGATTAGGTGTAAACTAGAAAAATCTAAGGTCGATATTTTATGGTTAGATTGTTACGCGTAAACGCGTAGCTACGATTTTAAATATTAACTGACTCTAATAGTGATATCCATGTAGATAATTTACTACACTTAGCGCTATAAATATCTTCTTTGTCTTATTCAAGCAGTGGTAAATGAAGAAAAATTCTGAATCTGACATAGATTTAGCAATTGAACTAACGTAAACAGATTTTTTTATAATGTATTATTACCTATTTGAGTCAAATTCCAACGATTCTACAGAAGTTCTCGATTTCATATATGTATAAGCACAATGAACATCACTGGCCAGAGGCGTTTTCACAAAATTGACTACTATGTATCTTAGCACATTTGGGAAAATAAAATATTTTTTTAATGTAGGCAAGAAATAATTTAAAACAAGATTTTTGTCACACAATAAACAGTGAACGATCAATCTAATATAGCAGTAATATTTACTAAAATATTCATAATCTTTTTCATAAATCTCTCTTTGATCTTATGGTATTAGTTTATGTCGAAATTAATGAACTATGATAAGTTACGAATTATGCGGTTTTATGTCAACGTGACATGTGTTATCCGTATCATCCTATCTGAAAAGAAGTATAACCATTCTACTTCATGATTGCGTTAGACACGGTCGCGTGAAAAAATACACAAGGGACAAAGAAAAGAAAGCAATTTGAGTACCGATGAGCAAGGTGAAACATGTTCAGATAAAGAGCGAAGAGAAGATCAAATACTGGTGGCTATTATCTTTACTTATTGATAAGTAGAAAAAAGATAGGTAGGAAAACCTGGGCCCATGACATTAATAGTTAGTAACACTTAGTTGAATTTGCAGGATCGATTTTATAACTACTTTCTAATGGGCTAGGAACATTTTGAAGCGTTGCGATCACGCGATCACTGTCGCCGGAGACAGATATCGCATGAGCGGCGTGCGATGACAAACGCATTGCGTTCTACCGCAGGTAGTGGAAAAACATACATGGGCAGCCATTGGTTACAGAGAACGCATGCGTTCAGATCGCATCGTCAGATCGTATCGGCGGAACGGATCGCGCGCTGTGGGTAAAGGCCAAGACAAACCTACAATAAACGCATTGTCAGGTTAGAATAACACTAAGGCGTTTACACAAAAAAAATATGTTATTTTATACATAGATTAAAGCATTACATTAATAACTGAATTTGCAATCTTGAATTTAGCTATTGGCTGTGCTATTGGGCTAAAAAATAACAAAGAATTGATTCAAAATCAAAAGATTTTAGATGATCTAAAGGTTGTTGGTTACCTTAGATATGTCGACCCCGGTGACTCCTTTTACCAGTTCGGGGATGCATTGTACGATGCTGAGGACCTCGCCCGTCAGTTTTGCGGCGCCCACCTCCCCGCCTCCGCAAGAGACCATGGTCACCTTGCGAGCCTGAGATAGCGGCGCGGCGACTTCTGCGGCAACCTACACCGATGTACGCAATCATGTTTTGGATTCAAGGAGCGTATTAAAATGGTTTGATATTAATGGTACTGTTGTTTAGTTATCGCCATAATTATAAGAAAAATATGTGTTTAACATGATATTTTAATGGCAAGCAGCAACATTTGTGTACTGGCAATTTAGTTGGAGAAATGACCAGGCTCAGCAGACTTAATATCTAAAGGCATTAAATATGTTTTGAGACGTTAGGGCTCCCGCACATAACTGCGAATTCGCATCGCATCGCAAATATCTGCGAGAAACAAATGTTTTATTGTATCGAAAATGCATTTGTTTCTCGCAGATATTTGCGATACGATGCGAATTCGCAGTTATGTGCGGGAGCCCTAACGTCTCAAAACATATTTAATGAGATCGGAGATCTAATTTTAATATTAATAGTATTAGTAGTTCCTGAAATATGCTGTTACATACAAACAAAGTCTCACCATAAGGGCTTTCAAAAATTATTTATTTTTGTTTTTTATCAACGTAATAACGAGTCAAGCACATTCGCCTGCCGGTAAGCGATACGCCTGCCTATAGACAGCTACACTGCGTTACCGCACTTCACCCAAGATGCTAGTTATTAAGCCCGATAATTTCATCAGCTACAGCGCTCTTCAAACCGGAACACAACAATGATTGCTGCGTGACGGCTCAATATGATACTGTGGTGGTACTAATCTGAACGTGCACAACCTACCATTTATTAAATGCTAAAATGTCACCTTAGGCAATGTTTCCAACATCATGTCGACCATCGCCGCTGAACCGTACTCCTTCCAGGCCTCCGCCTTCTTCGCCATTTGTTCAGCATCGGCAACAGCCTTCGCTTTAATCGCGTACGCCTCCGCCTGTATTTTATTCAATTGCACATGTACACATAACGAGGCGTGACGTTAGATAATCAAACACATATTATTAACCAAAACTGTAACTAATTTTGATAAAATATACTGATTATTGGATTTGATGGTGGGAAAATAAAAGCAAGCATACACAGATTAGTTCCCTTATAGATTAATTAGTAGATAAGTCTCTTGACGTTGTGCCTGACATACTACAAAAAACATTGGTTTAGAGCAGAATACGTCACGTGTATATTATATAATATAGCGAATCAAGCGCTATGTGTAATGTACTAGATGACAAAACGCACGCTAGAAACGCTATTACTGCGTACGTGACGTAAATAGTTACGTCACTTCAACATCTCTACTCACTATCAAAGTATAAAGTATTAATTAGCCGCGAGTGTCGACAAAATCTAGTTTCAAGAACTGAAGTAATGATCATTAACTCTAACTGACGTTTGTAAGCGCGGCAGTTAGATTATAAGGAAAGTGAGTCATTTTTGTGTACGTAGTACCTGAAAATTGCCCGGCGGTACAAGCTAGTAGGTATGTATACCTTCTAAGTATTTACTAATACTACTCTACACTCTACCGGACTCATTTAGTTATTTAGAAAATGAGTAATGTCTGACTGTTCTCGGAGCTCGGAATATTTAAAACGGTCTTTCCACAAGTGCAGGAATGCTTATGGGCTCACACCGTAGAAGTAATAGATCATTGTAGATCGTCGCACCAGTGCACTGAAGTCCATAGATCGTAGCTGTGTATCTTATCCTCAAGTTGCACAATGGAAACAAGTACCAACAGGTTACAACAGACAAATAATGCCGCTGCTCCACTGCGGCGCACGGCAATGCTACGCACGTTGACTTAGCTTCTATGTGAATGATAAGGTACTACATTATCGCTTATGTCAGATACGCAGCCCAACGCTGCGCACGCTATACACGGATGCTGCGTAGTATATGCACCTTAGCAGCGTAGATGCATTGGTCAAGCTACCTATGCCTATCTTTCTACAGCAGCACACGCAGGTTACGAATGTTAAAATAAACAAACCGTGTGTAGCGTGGCAATGGATGCCTGCGAATTTATTTATTAGTGGAAACGTCAATCTACGTGGGCTCATTGCAGCTTACGTGAGCGTGGATATCGTATACCGCGTCCACCGCAGTGGAGCAGGGGCTTAACTCAAGTACACGAAATAAATGATTTGATTTGAGTGCCATCTGCTCTAGGAGAAGTCACTGTGCTAGCAGCTGAGGGACCATCAACAGTGTTGCCAGCTCCTATAAACCTGAGGCTGATCGCCAGGCTCAATATTAAGTCGCTAAATCTGATTCTACCAAGAGCAAACTCAGGAATAATTCTGGTCGCTAAACCATCATCATTTTTTTTTCACCATCTTAAAAACAAGTTTTGTCGCTAACTTAAGCAAAAGTCGTAGTTTCTAGCGACAGTGACAACACTGGCCATTATTCATTTCCTTAGATTGTGAATAAGCGATTTCGGTTCCATCACCATCTATCAGGAGAGATTGTGGTTAAGCACTATAAAAAAAGGTCATATGTACTGATATGCAGTTTATATGCTGTAGTAGTGTAGTAGTTTTATATTTAGTGATACGCAGGTTGCAAAGAGTATAAAAATCGCTAAAATGCAAAACTACCTCTCCGCGCACTTTGACAGCCTCAGCCTCGGCTTCGGCCTCCAGGACTGTCTTTAGCCTGTGAGCTTCGGCCAATTTCTCCAGCTTGAACTTCTCAGCTTCTGCAGGCCTGGTCAAAGAGGTATGAAATATTAGTTCTGTCTACGACATGAAGTCGGGGCTAAGAATAGCGTTATGGTGGCTTAACTAAAATTAGCACCGACTTCAATATATTTTCCTTATTTAATGCTTTTTAAATCATTTTCTTTGAAGTCGGATTTAATAGTGCAGAAAAAAAAATTTTTGACCGTTTGTTACTCAATTTTATGTTATTCATCAGTGCGTGGGCTGCATCAAATCAGTTTTCATTAAACTGTTTAAAAAAATACTTTTCTGGCTACCTACCTATTTCGGAATATGGTCATGAAGTCCAAATAGTGACAAGCTAAATGTGATTCACTATTACATATTCATCATTATAACTTGCGTTCACGTTATCACGTAACTCAAACGGCTATGCTAGAGTAACTTGCTGGAAACATTAACAGTACATATCTTTAAAAATACTAAGCCGATTTTGATGAAACTTGTAGTCTTCCCTAAGTTGAAAGATACTAAAACTATTGCAAAAAGACTTACCACAATCGGATTTATAGTTTCTGAGGCTTGGTACATTTGTTTAGAAGCCCACATAGACATATGTGAATATTACGCATTTTTATTAATATTACACATAAGCGTCGAATAGAGAACGTTCATTTTGAAGCCGGTTAAAAACTATCACACCGAGTGGCTTGCACACAGTTTTATGTCAGGGTAGCCAATGTCTTAGATTATTTACTATATTCAAAAAATAAATAATTTTCTCCAGGCCGATACCACCACAGCGGCCAATCGGGGGATAAATGCACAAGTGTTTCCGTAGATAGGTACAAGTGCACTCTCTCTTCTTTTACCTCTCACAACCCGATGTGACAGAAGACTGACACGAACGGGGAGGTCAGGCGTAGGACCGACTTTATACACGCCCATCTGACGCATGGACCTTACTTTACAGACAATCAGGTGATCGGCGCGCATTGTCCTAGCCAGTAAGGAACAACTCCACAAAATTGGTGCTCCCTCGAGATTTGAAACCGCGACCCCCGGTTTGCAGAGCAAGCTTTTTCCTGCTCCACGGAGGCTACATACTACACCTGAAGCGGTGACGCAATCGGGATTGTAAATAACACTAGCTTATTAAAAGCCTATTCACTCAAGCACACACATTTTTTAAACTGACGGAAAATCCGACCCAGATTGCCCGACAGGCAAACTGCTCCAGTCCATAGCTGAGCATATTATAAATGAAAAAGCAAATCCTTTAGTCCGGACTGCAGGACCGCTCACCACGTAACTTTTACTGTGCTGAGCATCGATATACTATACCAACTAGATTAGCTGTCACGACCCGAAAAGTGGTCACGAAAATAAAGCTACGGAGACGGTGACGACTGTCGATTTGACGTGCGTGTTGGTCTAGTGGTTGGACACCCTGGCTGCTACCCAATAGGTCGTGGATTCGATTCCCGCTAAGTGTCTGGGTGTTATTCTGAGACAAAATCAGCAAGTAGAAAAATGATGGTAGTCCATTTACTATTTACTTTTTTATCGATTCTATATGAATTTGTGTTGTTGTGTAATTTTTGGACTAAGAAATGAATCATCAACTACCTAAAATTATAGACAAGCCTGATCAAATGCCACAAGTAACAATATTCTTATTCAAAATAACAACAATAGCGGCTGTGTTGTCTATACTATAATAAAACTCAAAGAGCACTTTTTCTGTACATTGAATATTTTTCCAAAATTTCTAATTGGGGGTACTATACTATCGACATAGAGGCCAAAACATTTTTTTTTGGAATTATTGTCTGTCTGTCTGTCTGTCTGTCGTTCTGTTCGTCCAGGTATCATTTGAAAACCCGTGGATGGATTTTGATAGGACTTTCACTGATGTGTTGTGTAGAAGTCAAGGTGTAAGTTGGTATATAAAACATCACGCTATGTTTCATAGGGGCTAAGCAGTGAAACATTACTTGCACATATTACCACGTAATTTCCTTTGTATGTGAATAGGGTAATTATAGACTGATCAGTTAATCATTAAGATATGCATCATTATTACGCTATATACAATAGAGACTGAGCAGACATTTAGTTTGCATAAGATATGGCATTGGCGTAGGGTCAATTTTTGTAAGGGGTAAGCCGGTCCGGTACACCCAGGACTTTTTCATTAGATTTCTGTATTGTTCTAAGTACTTTGCTGATAGCAATATGACATTATATGAGTATTTCTCAAAATAAATGTACATTTGTGAAAAAAAAAGTGTGCCTCGTAATATTTAAAAAGTTACACGTTTTTATTCATATATGAAAACATAATTGTAAAGTTAACATATTAAACTTTAAAATTACTAACATGATTAGTATAATCTATCATCCAACTAATTATAAAACACTTTTTTAATAACCATGTTTTTTGCTTTTCATACAAAAATAAATTGAAACCCTAGCACCCTCATACGTATTATACTACATAAAATACGTTATGTCACGTCAATATTGTCCACTTTTGTGTATTACAAGTCCATATTAAATGTAGTTTCTATTGAAAAGTAATTTTGTATGGGTTTCCATAGTAAATTAATTAATTAAATGAGAAAAACAACATGAGTCATGCCCATTTACTTTTTCGTTATTACTCTTTAGTTACGTTTTATTTCTACTTCCATGTAATTTCTAAATGAATTTGTTAAATTTTAAGATGGGCAAGCCTAGCTTCTTTCAGATTGGTTGTTGGTCTGGCGTCTCAATCATATCTTTGAATATGAAAATCAGTTAAAACCGGTTTCATTTTTCAACTACTTTTTCGTAACACAAATTATTACCAGCAGTTTTTCACAATGTGGAGAGCCTTGATTTGTTTTTCTTATTATAATACCTGTGGTATGAACATAGAAGCGTATATATATAATTGCAGTTTCATGGTATAACATACTGTTAACTTTTTAGAATCCTGTTTTGTCTAATCCTTTTTAGAATTTCGTTACGTTTTCGTTACATTTTCGTAACGTTACGAAAAAAAATTATAAAGCTGAGTGTATACAGTTACAACCTAATTATGCATAGTAACATTCATTGCCAACATGATATAAATACACTTATGCTGAAAATAATAATACGATAGAAAATAACACTAAACCTGAACGGAATTATATAAATAATGAGAATGTCATGCATATTGAAGATACTAATACAATCTACAGCAGAATACGTGGCCTATTTTTAAAGAAGAAACACTGGAAATTATATTACCTTTTTGTTCAATTCTTTAAAAGAACAGATCTTGCTGATTTTTAAATTTGGATAGCTTTTTTTTTATAATAACATGAATAAATGTATAACTTCCTTGTTGTATTTTAAATGTTCCAAAAGACAGTAGAAAATATAAATAGGTAAATATTACAAAAATAAATAAGAAGATAGGTACTTATGAAACATCAACAATATTCGATTAAATAAATTATGTTTCGCCATCATGTAACTAGCCTTAAATTTACTATTTCGTAACAACTATTTCGTTACGTACATTAATTTTGAGAAATACTCATATATCTTTGAAAAGTTAAAATCTGTAAATCCCGAGCGGATCCAAACTAGATTATGTATGTATTACAGTCGTAACAATAAAAGATGAGGAAAACTTAAAACTTTCATTATCGAATATCATTAGACAGTAATTTACGATGTTAGCGTGATTTACATTATGAACAGCGCCATCTATCGGTGAAATTGAACATACAATAACTATAGAACTTTAATCTATCTTTGACTGGCCCGTTGGTCTAGTGGTTAGTGACCCTGTCTGCTACCCAACAGGTCGTGCGTTCGATTCCCACCAAGTGTCTGGGTGTTTTATCTATATAAGTATGTATTTACAAAAAAAAAAAGTATATATGTATTAGTATCAGTTGTCTGGTTTCCATAGTACAGGCTCTGCCTAGTTTGGGATCAGATGACCGTGTGTGAATTGTCCCGGGATATTATTATTATGATCTATATATTATATCAAAGAAAGTCGTGTTAGTTACACTATTTATAACTCAAGAACGGCCTAACCGATTCGGCTGAAAATTGGTGGGGAGGTAGCTTAGAACCAGTAAACGGACATAGGATACTTTTTATCCCGGTAGGTTAAGGTTAAGCAATGTTAGGTAAGGTCATTAAATAGATGGGTGAACCGATTTGTATGAAAGTGTGCATATCGGGTAGGTCTGAGAATAGGTCATACAGTATATTTCATACCGCTAGGTTAAGGTTAAGCTACATAAGGCAAGTTCATTAAATAGATGGGTGAACCGATATGTATGAAATTATGTGTGCATATCGGGGAGGTCTGAGAATAGGTCATAAAGTATATTTAATGCCGCTGATACCATGATTGACGAGGATATATAGAACGAGAGGAGGGTGCACGAGAGGAGAAAGAGGGAGAGGGGATTCGAGAAGTGGGCGATGGGGTGAGGGATCGGGGGAGTTAGGTGGAGTAAGGGGGGAGTGAGAAGGAGCAAGTTCGTAGAAGAGAGAGGGGGAGAGGGTTCAGAGAGGGGATAACAGGGTAGGAAGAGGGGGAGTCGGACGGAAACCGAAGCGGGAGGGGGAAAGAGAGAGGAGAGAAAGAGCATATAATTAGATTTTTTTTATAAGAGAGAGCGATATGGAGAGAAATAAATCTAGGGAGGAGGGAGAAAAGGGGAGCAAAATGTAATAAAAGCGCGGGCGGAGCTGCACGGGTCAGCTAGTTACATATAAAATTACTTGTCCTGACTGACTGACTGACTAATTCATCAACGCACAGGCTAAACTGCTGGACCTAGAAAGCTTGGACAGTAGGTTCTTATGACGTAAGCATCCACTAAGAAAGAATTTTTGAAAATTTGACCCTTAAAGGGGTTAAATGGGGTGTTTTCTTTTGTATGAGACTTTTTATTGTATGGTTCGATTAACTTGAAATTTACTGAAAAGATTCTCTAAATAAAATAAATCAATACGTGTTTCGCGAATTTTCAAAAACAACCTTTGGGGGTGTGTTAGGGGTTGGTAAACTCTGTAAAAAAATTAGCGGGCGAAGCCGCAGGAAATTGCTAGTTATATAATAAGATAATGAAAAATAAACTACGAAAACTATGAAAAGTAACGAGTTAATATAACATTTGAAGAATAAGCATGTGTTGGAAAAAAATCCATTCATCATTATATTAAAAACTAGCGACCCGCCCCGGCTTCGCACGGGTGTAGTTTAGAAAACAAAAGAAGTGAAAAATTTAAAGTTCTTGCCTTTGATTATAGAATTTCTTCATAAATAACGTTTGTAGCTGACTTTTCCTAACGTAATATGAACAAATTTTCTTTAGAAGTGACGCGCGAAATGGCTCCTACTATAGATGTCTGTCCATGGGCAGAGTACTCAACGCTTAGGTTTGCAACGTTGAATCTCTGAGCTTGTGATTTGTTAATTGTATTCATAATTTTATTAGAAACTGCAGACGTGTACCGGTGCACAATTTGGGTGGATCAAGGTTTCGTAATACAGGACACCATTTCTTTAAAACCAATTTATGAAAGTAATACGGGCTTCCTTGTTCGGTTTCATCAATAAGATGTAAACGGGGGTCAACCGGGGAATTCTTACCCACTAAAACCCCCCGGGCCATCACGTCAGCACATAAGAGACGGACCTGGGCTATCTGTTGGGATCTGCACCAGGTGATATCACTCAGTGTCTTGCCTTTGAACCCGCCGCCGGAGGAGCACATTATAGCTCCTCGGGAACCTGCTACATAAGAGGGAGGGGCCAGGGTGGTACTGCAACAGATACCCCTCAGTGACTTGCCTTGGAGCTTGCCGCCGGGGGGCGCATTATAGCTCCCCGGGAACCTGTCACCGTGCTCACGGTTACAGGGGTCACGGGGGAAGCCTTTAATAGGTCGGGACCCCGTTGGCGGTCAACCGGGTATGTAGGATTATTTCTAAATAAAAAAAATCTCACGAACCCCTACAAAGCTGAGCTTTTTGCTAGTCTATAGATTTTCGTAGAGACCGTTGATCTATATAATTTTCGATATCCAAACCAACGCCAGCAATTACAGATACCCCACCTGCGAATAGTAGCTTGAAGCTCCTTTTCTCTTCTTTGCACTTCCCATTTCTGGACAGCGATTTCTTGAGTGCGTTCGACGACAGCAATCTGCATTTGTTCTTCTTTGATGCGCTGCTTAGTTTTCGCAGCTTGCAGCTCATAAGCCATTTCCGCTTCAGCCTGGATATTAAAAGGTATAACGTGTAAAGTATCACTCCAAATCAAAATATTTCACTACTCTTAAATGAATTAAGGCCATATACTACTACACAAAGCGGGAACTTCCAGTCAAACAAAGATGGGGCGGCCCGAATAGGGATCGATATTCATGGGTGTTTTGAAAACATGTTGAGTGTAACAACATAGGTTTTTTAACATTGATTTCAGGTCTTCTTATACATGTATATCTGATGTATTCTGACTGGTATGTTTGGAACTGTTAAATGATTGAGCATCATGGCTGGTAGCAATATGATACTGTATTATAATTATAAAATATAAATAATACTATTAAACTGTTAACTACCTTCTTAGTTTGTACTTCAACATCATAAGCAGCTTTCTTGAGTTCGAAGTCTCTCTGGGCTTTGGCAATCTCAGTGTCGTTGAGGAACCTGGCGGCCATTCGTTGTTCCTCGGCCATTGCTTCTTTAATCTTGGCTTCAGCTTGAGCCTCCGCTTCACCGATGCGCGCATCACGCTTTACCTCAGCTGTACGTGCCATGCCGAGGGCTTTCAGGTATCCCTATTGACGATATACGAAATAGCTTGTTAAACCATTATCCTGGACAAAAACTAATACCAACTTAAAACTTATCGAGAGCGCTCAGTAGGTATGGAAGCGAAACCTTAAGATATGACTAGGCCAAATAGTGAGGAAATGTAAGCCAAATAAACACTTGATGATAAAGCATGGTGCAGTGAACATTAAGCTAATCTAAGCTTTTGTGATTGCTAGAAAACCTTACCAGTTAAAGCAGTTTCTTTAACATTTCAGCACACATATTTTGAGATAGCTATGCTCGGAGTGTCTTTGCGCGAGAAATTTTGCCAGTTGGGCAGACAGGTTCTCGAGTGTCGACACTAACCAGAAGACACAGCGTAGGTAGGCCTATTACTATTACATACGCGACAGGTCGACATGGCAATCGGGGTATGAGTTGAGACGCGGGGGATGGGACACCCCGCATACCCCCACATCGCCCGCGCCATCTTACACGAGCGATGTGTGCGTGTGATGGGTGTCCCCGATTGCCATGACAGGTCGGCCTGCCGCGTACAGTAGATGGGCTGACAACATTATGCGGGTCGCAGGTAACCGGTAGAAGCAAATAGCCAATTGTCGTTCATTCCGCCGTTCGTAGGGGAGGCCTATGTTTAACAGTATACGTGTTCCGGCTGGTGATGATTATGATGATGATGATTGTTTTAAGTTAGTGTAGTGAATTGAATTAATGATACTTGAATTTCACTCGTGTGCGGATTACAAAGGCTACATTTGCATTTTTTTCCGATACATACCTTAGCTCCCTGTAGTCAAGCAGAAGAAAAAGAAACATTCTACTATATTGTGTGGAGAAAACATTGAAATACTAAACTGGATTGACTAAATCCTGACTGAGAACAACAAATGTCTAAAACAATTTTGTACAATGTGTGTAATAAAATCATAGTTGTGTAAGAATTTGTTATAATCTGAGAGTGCAAATCTGGAAGTAGTATTAATAAAAATAAGAATTAAAGCTATAAAAAGTAATACAGACCTCTTCATCTCTGATATCTTTTAGCGTGTATGACACAACTGTAATGCCCATGTTAATTAGGTCGCTAGAAGCCACTTCGAAAACCTAAAACAATACACAAACTTGATACAACATTCGCGCATTATTATTATTATTATTTCATGTTTTCTTTACTCACGGGCTTAACCCGGTCTTTTACAGGCTTGCGTGGGGACGAATCCAACACGTAGAGGCCCGTTTTAGAAGAAGTAAATGGTGTGTAATACACCTCCCGGGATTAACTGCCACAATGATGAAAATACCGCAGTTGACCTCGGCAGGTGGTAGGGACTATTGCAAGTATGTGAAAAGAATTCTAAGTTTATGGGGTTGAGCATTTGGTGGACTGGCGACTGGGCTATTTCAAAAGGCCGGGGTCACTTGCCATAATTTTATTTCAAATTATTTTGCGGCAAGTGGTGACTTGCCACCCACTAGATGGGCTCCCTAAATGATCGTCAGCGGACGACAGGGAGCAACACCGGTGTGAATGGCTCAGGGGTGTCGAGAGGTGTGCTGCGCTTTCTCCGAAGTTACTCGCGGCGTTATGCCCTTTAACACTTTCACCCCTGGAACATATAGCTCTAACAGCTCCTCTCTGGACGGCCAATTAAGGCAAGCCAGAGCTGAGAGTCCTGCGGGCCCCCTTCGGGTTCCACTCCGCCGACGAAGACTCGCCGAGGTAGGGGCCCTGACCGACTCTCTGGAGCACTCGGGTCCGTGGTGTCGTTACGCACCAACAGCTCGCCACAAGCTGCCCTGCGGCATTATTATTATTATAGGATAATACACAAGCAGCTCTTTGAGCTGATGCGTGTATATCATTGCACTTGCGTTTTATTTGTTAAAATATAATTGTCTAGTCTGTTCTTAAAAGAATTCACTGAGGGTGCACTTATTACACTTTCAGGTAAAGCGTTCCATATGTCCACTACGCGATTCGGCAAGCAATGTGTCTTAGGGTTGCTAGCACATAGAGGCTTGACGAGTTTCATGGAGTGCCCTCTCAGTCTAGTATTTTGGCTTAAAATGTACAAGTCCTTCATATTTGGAATGTTGTAGTGTCCGTTCAATATTTTATAAGTTTCAATAAGGTTTCCCCCTCGTTTTCTTCTCTCTTCCAAGGTTGTTAAATTAAGTTCTGTTTTTTAACGAGGCAATCATTTTTGTTGCTCTCCGCTGAACTTTTTCAAGCAGTAAAATGTCTTTCTTGAAGTATGGGCACCATATTTGGAAGGCATACTCTAGTAATGGGCGAATGTAAGTTTTATATATTTTAATAAACAGGTCTTTGGTGATATTGTAAAATGATTTCCTAATCATATACAGGATGGAGTTCGCTTTTTTTACTATTTCAGCAATATGTGTGGCCCATTTAAGGTCATTCGTAATGGTGACACCAAGATCTTTTTGAGTGTTGACAGCTTGGAGAGGAATTGAATCAATTTCATATTTTAGTTTAGGATTCATTGCTCCTATGTGCAGGACCTTGCACTTTCCCACATTTAGAGTGATCAGCCAGTCTTTAGTCCACTGCACAATGCTATCTAAGTCCTTCTGAATTATATTATGGGTAACGAGTGGATTACCCATAAGTTTAGTATCATCAGCAAATATAGAAAGATCAGACTTAATAACACACTTTAAATCAGTTATAAAAATGCCGAATAAAATAGGTCCTAGCACAGATCCTTGCGGCACACCACTGAGGACGTCATGGGCATTGGATAAGGTGTCTCCTACTCTTACTCTAAATTTCCTGTTTGTCAGAAAGTCTAATATCCAATTAAGAAGTTGCCCTCGGATCCCAAAGTGTTCCAATTTGGTAATTAGCCTCCTAATAGGCACGCGATCAAAAGCCTTTTCATAATCTAAATATATAACATCTGTAGGCTGACGATTATTCCAATTTTGTGTGCATTTGTTAAGGCATACAAGAAGATTTGTTACTGTAGATCTCTTTGGTACAAAGCCATGTTGTTCGTCGATTATTATATTCTCATTGCTAATAAAACTTCTTAGCTCAGCAGCAATTACTTTTTCCATAGTTTTGCAAACTATGCTGGTAAGGCTAATGGGACGGTAGTTAGCGGCAATCATTTTATCCCCTTTTTTGTATATTGGTGTTACATGAGCTTCCTTCCAGTCTTGTGGCAATTTCCCATACTTAAGGGACAGGTTCATTAGATGAGCCAACTGATGTACAAGAACGTTGCTACACTTTTTAAGCAATACAGACGGCAATGAATCAGGTCCCATTGAAGTGGAGTCACTAAAAGATGCTAATGCCTTGGATACTTTTTCTGGTGTAAACAATATCGATTCAATTGAATTCACTACACGGGGCATTTGAACCTCAGGAATGGGTACATGCGCTGGCTCAATAACAAATGATTTTTCAAACTGATGAGCAAATAGTTTAGCTACCATTGCTGGGTCACTGTTAATGTTTCCACTATCATCTTTTAGTGAAGGAGGCACTGATACAGTAGAAGACAGCTGCTTACGAACATAACCATAAAATGATTTTGGTCCGCTATTCACAACTCCCTTTTCAAATTCCACTCGCAGATTTCTGACTAAAGTTAATAGTTTATTGTTTTCTTTTCTGTAAGCTTTGTACGATTGATCGGATCCATTTGACTTATACTCTTTCCAAATATACATTTTATTTTCAACCATATCTAGTACCTGTTTAGTAATCCAAGGTTTATTGATATTGAGTGTTTTATTTTTAGATTTAAATGGTACGTAAGTCTCGATTGCATTTTTGGTTATTGTCGTAAAGTGTTCCCAGGCCTTTTCCACACTCGCAATATTTTTGTAATCTAACAGGTTCTCTGATACCGTTTTAATTATCCCTTGAAAATCAGCTTTAAAGAAATTTCTTCTTGGTGGTTCCTCACAAATATTGCTGGTCATTTTAGGTTGGATTTGTAATGTTGCTAGGAGTACCAGATGATCGCTCTTGCCTACATTTGGATAATATTCTACTTTGGTACAAAGATTTTCTTCATTACACAGAATCAGGTCAAGTAAGGATTCTTCACTATTTCTTTTTCTCGTTACTTTGGTTACTAGTTGATTAAGATTACTATTAATATACATATCAATAAATTTAGCATGGAGTGTATTGTACTTATCAATATCGACATCAAGCAATGGCCATTTAAGATCTGGTAAGTTAAAATCTCCAAATATTAATAATGGATTAGCTTCTGAAGCTGCTTGGTTGATAGTTTCAAATAACATTCTGTCAGTCTCTTCAAATGTATAATGAGTTGGACGATAAACTCCTGCAATTGTTATTTTAAAGTTTCCATATTTCAAGTTCAACCACAATGCCTCAACTTGAGAATGTGTATTATAAATAGGATGTGAGACTACTTGTATGGGATGGCCACTAACCATAAGAGAGATATATATAGCTACACCTGCCCACCCCTTTCCTTTAATTCTATCGTGTCTATATAAAGCATAGCCTTTAATATCTATTAAACTGTTATGAATTGAGGGTTTCAAATGTGTTTCGGTTATAATAATACAAGTTGGTTTTAATCTGTTTACCTCAATGATAAGCAAATCTCGTTTAGCCGTTAAGGATGCCAGGTTTGTATATAAAATAGTAAATTCTACAATTCCATTGCTTTTCCTTATAACTTTTTTGTAATTATGATTTTAGGGCAATTATTAACATATTTTATGGTTAAATCAGTTTCACCATTATCAATTCTTTGTTGCAGCTCAAGACGTAACTTCTTTAGGTATTCGCGTTGGTATGGTGTCTGATCATTTTTTGCTGTAACCTTATTCAGAAGCTTGCTGTTATTTACTAAGACTTTGAGAGCTGCTTTTTTGTTCGAAAAAATAACTTTTAGAGGACGGGGCAAAGAGTCAGTTCTGGGCTTGCCAAGACGTACAACTGCAACTGGTGGCTCCACCAGCGGCACATCTGCTAAGGCTGCTTGAACTTGCGATAAATCATGTGCAACACGTACCTCTTTGTCTCGCGTACTATCACCAGTCTGCAACGAAGACTCACCAACATTGAACACACACACTACTGACAATACTTTTTTCCTATGGGAATCTTCAATCAGTCCTAAAGCGAGTATAAGCAGATGTGCGGAGTAGTGGGACTTTAAAATGACGTTTAGGATTCAGACTCTTTAGTCCTTACTTTTTTTTTCATTTGCCACCGCTATAACCGTTTTGTTGTGCAAGATTTTACGATTAGAGCTCTTTCGAGGGGATTGGTGTGGTATTTTAGACGTTCCAGGTAGCAACTCTCTCTGAGGGGCTGTTAAAATCTCCAAAGTAACCAGTCTAGTAGTAAACCATAGAGCATCGATTAGTGTGCGCAGGAAGAAGAAGAAGGCCAAAAGAACTAATAATAGAGGGTTGTTGGGCTTGTTTTATAACAAGCCTTATTGGGAATGCTACTAAAGAACGCTACACATTTTGTGTGCCTGTGGTAAGCTAGGTTTCTAGATTTACTGTGCTAACTGTTAACAAGTTGAGACTTGCACTGTTAAAGATTTGCAGCGAAAAGTTGATCCAATTTCTTAAGTATTTTATGCCAAGAAACGGGGCCCTAATACAAGCTGAATATTTTTTTGTTTACCAGTCAACATACTTTTTTCGAGAACATTTTTCTATCCTTGTAAATTTCTTCGACGGTCATGGAGCCCATGATCGCACGCTGGTGACCTTCTAGGGTCACCAGGGCTATGTGCTGTATTTCCTGCTCCGTCTTCCCAAGAAACTGCTCACACGCAGAGAGCAGCATCTCAGCATTTTGACCTTGGATTTTAACCTGTTTTTTCAAAAAGAAATCATAATATTATTATGTTTAGCACTTATTTTAACTACTTTTATTATTAAATAAAAATCATGAAGTAGCTACCTGTGCAATACCAGTGACTGATATGGGCACCCCTTGGCTGGTATAGACAGTGGGAGATTCTACTTGAAGCGTCATGGTATTGAGGGAGATTCTTTGAACATTCTGTATGGCGGGCCAAACGAACGCGCGTCCGCCTGGTACCAGTAATGGTTTCGAATAGCAGCATCCTGGAAAAGCAATTTCTTGCATTTTTAAATTCCATTTGTTATTATTACAGTACTATGAACACTTGTAAGAAAACAAATATAAATTATAAAAGCACAAAAAGCCTGACTGCAAAGAAATAAAATGAACTTAAATTACATTATACACACATAAAACGTATACATATGTATATCTGTTTCAACTTGTCTCATTAACACCTTTCGTTTGATACCCATATTGATGTTTTTGGAAGTAAAATAAATACAAAATGGCGGCTGCGGGATACCATTTTAATGTTTTTGAACAAAATATATAGCTTATGTCACTACCACAACTAAGACGAATCTAACGACATATTATCAGTCACGGTCCATCAAGCCGTTTAGGCTGTAGACCGTGCCAAAGAAATAGAATACATACTCTCGAAATACATAACCCTCCTTCTGGGGCATTCGGGCAATAAAACCATCTGCTTTTTGGTATGAAGATAATACTGCTGGCGACATATGGTCATGAAAGCACAATTGGACAATGGGGGTAGCCAACTCCAGCACACTAGAGTCTAGCCTGAAGGTTAAGGGAGTGACGCGTCCAGGCGTAGCTCGACTGCGTCTTGGGTTACCAGAAATAGAGGAATGACACATACATTTGTATGAGTCATGGAAAATTAAGATGTTCCCCACATCATCACATGGTTAATTTTTTCATCAGACTTATTTGCCAAGAAGAAACACTGTGAGATTACACTAATGTGTTTCGTTAGCAATGTTAATTAATACTTTTTGAATATGTAACTACTACAAAGTAGGGTTTACGAACAATACAACAAGTTTTACCCAAGTTCTTAATTATTCTCGTCACAGTAGCACAAATTACTATGCGTTTCAACTAAGAATGTGGGCGCCATCTTGCCATTTCAAATATATAATTTCTAAAAATGATGTTTTAACAAAAATAGATAGAAAAATAAGACATTACAATAAATAATCAAAACCAGGGCGAATTTTTCATTTTGTGTTTATTCTGCTGCCGGTACAAAAATCGTAAAAAACGAGTGAAGTTCCGCAGTCACGATCATCATGGCGGCCACATTCTTAGTTGAAACGCATAGTACACCATATATAATTATTGAAATCAATCCAAAAGGCACAACATATTTGCATCAGGCATAAAATGTTTTACAGTTTATTGCATAGCAGTTCAATTTATCCAGTGTATTTAATAATCATAAAAAATAATTTTCTATTATGAAATAATGTCAGTGCTGCACTTATGATGTATTTTTTCTAAACACAGGATGACAATGTACTCTCGCGGTCACAAGCGGTGTATCACCTTTAGGACGACAATCGCTTGTACAAGCCGCGCCCAAAATATGTGCGGACGGGGTAAGCGCACGTACGTGTCTGCGATAGTACATTAATAAAATAAAAAAGCATGTAATAAATGAGAAAAATGGTAACATGATAAGATACACACTGTCAAGTTAAATGCATATCATTAACGCCCTTCTGATCGTATAAAAACGTAGGTGTACAGAAAACTGAAATTGTTCAGAGTTTGGAAAACATGACATTACATTAACTACAACTGTGATGTAATTCACTCAATTAGCCCCATTATACCAATTGCTTTCAATACAGACGTTAGTATGAGCAGTGGTCCGCTGTCAGCTCCAATTTTAAATTACATAATGGAACAATACAACTGGTATCATGTGAGATGTGGGTTTGTATTTTGTGCTAGACTAGCAATATCAATGTTGTTTTATCTTTATAAATTATAACAAATTATTATACCTACTACACCCATATAATAAAGAAGGACACAGGCACATACCAAAATTTAATTGAAGATGTTTCTCATTCAACAATTTATTAGGCAAGCATTGTAATATTGCAAAACATGTTGCAATTAAGTGATTATTATATTTATGAATTGGTCTCAAGATAAGAGGAGGAGAACACCAAATGAGTGTGTGTATCACATCATAGTGATGCACTGTACTTGCATAGGAAAGCAGCCTGTTTGTCTCAGTCTACTTGCGCGAATATATCACACAAGAAGTGTGCCATGTCTCATAGAGTTCCAGACATTACAACATCATAGTATGTACATAAGCATGCCACGCTTACGTCACACGCATTTGGTGTGCCATGGCCTTAAAAGGACATGCACTTGCTGCTTCATTGACTCAATATTGATTGTACAACATTACAATGCTGAATCAGGTAGTCAAATTACAGTAAATTGGCTACCTTCGCATTCAGCTCATGCTTGCATTTATAGATAAAGTACCATGGTTCAAAAAATTTTGAATTAAGTTATCAACTAAAAGCTAAACTTAGTTTGGACTAAACATTAATTGTAGGGATAGATAACTAATAAAGCTGTAGCTCATGTTCAAAATGTATTTGTCTATTTTGAATTGAAAAACATTATAATATTATATTCTTGTATATTATATTATGTATTGTTTAAACATATGTTACTTACACCTGTAAGTTGGAAAGTCAGTGTGATTTAATCTTACACACTTGCAATAAAATATTCATTACACATTAATTATTTATTTCATTGCATCAGCATTTTAATTTTTATTTATTAGGCCACATTTTTTACTATTTATGAATTACATAATCATAATAATATTAATATATTTTTAGTAAGGCAGTGATTAATATTTACTGCATAGAAAAAAAATATTTGAATAAACGGGAAAGACAATGAGTCATTATTCTAATCTCATAGATTTGAAATATTATTTCAATAGAGCAGAAAAGAATTGTAGAAATTATATGTATAAAGCAAAACAAAATAAAAAATATGCAATGGGCAACAAGTCACATATTTATATATTGGGTATATATTACATACATCTAGGTATCTTAGATTAACTTTGTATTGTTTTTTATTATCAATATTAGCTGCAATCCAGATTGAATACGTTTTATTAATCTTAAAGAATTTCGCATCGCTGATTCACAAAGCCGGCACAGCATCACGTTTTATTAAATGCATCTATTTAGTACGGAAAAACACTATCTAAAAATAAATATATGTAATGCAAAATAACAATTAGAATAAAAATAAAGTAAGAAAAATATCTTGACTCACCGGACACGACAAGTGCCTCGTTTGGCCCACAGGTCACAAATCCCCAAGTCATAATGATTGGCTTTAAATAAAAGAAAATTAATTTTAAACCAAATAAAATGTATGAATTATAAAAATAAAACCATAAAACTTGATAAATATTTGTGTCAAAACACAAATCGGCTTTACACGGAAATGGAGTGGCAAAGAGAATATAACCACAGACTACTTAGGTACTAAGACCTTGGAGGAAGGAATTTTACGGAAGGCTATTACCATGAAGCTAGTAGGTCAACAATGGAGCCCAAACTCCAAATACTTGATTGAGGCATACGCTATCCCTTTCATTGAGGTCCGATGTGTGGTCCATGTTATAATTGAAATTACCCGAGAAATGGATACCCTAATATAGAAATGCTTTACTTACACATCAAAAGAATGTTTTCCACCCGAAAACTTAAAATACGATGACAATCATGTCTAATAAAAAAAATATTGGTACTGTTCTGCGAGTTCGATTAGAATAATGCTCTATTGTGTTTTCGCCAATTATACTCAAATGCAATTTTAATTACCGATTTTAAGGGTTCGTATTTTGTGGCAACACTGTCGCTTATTGTCAGCATGAAACTGTCTGTCATATAAATCGATCAAACATTTAAATACCATAATTTCACGATAAAGTGAATTAAAATCATAAAAATGGTGATAAAATGTGCAGTACTTGGTTGCAAAAATATGTTGTATCCAGTATTTAATACCGAATATCACTCGTAAGTGCGATTTTGTTCAATAATTACCTACCGATGATCCCTGTGCATTATGCACCATATTTTCGATCAGTTCTTCTTTCGATAGGCACATAACACGTTTTCAGTTCGTTTGTTAGTATTGGGTTTAAGTTTATATTAAGTTGTACTTGAATTATTTAATTTTAAAATATTTCACATTATTTTAATAGAGTAACCATGGTAAAGATTTTTTGAAGACTTTCCGTTTTGGGGATTTTTTACCGCCACTTTATGATCAAAAAATAAACGATGTACTTATTTAGTTCAAAGGATTGATATTGAAAACATATTGTATGTTCATTAATTTTACAAGTGTGTAGGTATGTAGGTTAAGTTTAGGTACAGTTAGTTTTGTAACTTATTAGATACATATTATTAAAATCATATTTATTCTTGTCACCCCTAGTCCTGTCGCGTCTAGTAGCCTCCGTGGCGCAGTGGGAAACCGCTTGCTTGCATACCGGGGGTCGCAGGTTCGAATCCTGCGGGGAGCAACAACTATGTGTAGTTGTTCCTCACTGGCTAGGATAATGCAGGCCGGTCATTGTCTGTAAAGTAAGATGATCCATGAGTCGGATAGGCATGTAAAGTACACTTGTGCACTTGTGTCTACGCAAGCATTTGTGCACTGGATGATGGCTGATCTTGCGAAAGATTAGCCGCTGTGGTTGGATTGGCCGTATCGGCGAGAGTACCTATATCATTCCATAAATATACATACTGTTTTATTTACCCCTGGTCAATATTAATACATTTTTTATTTTCTTGTAGATTTCCTAAAAATATTGAGTGAAGGAATGTACCTATGACTATCCATTGTCCCATTGGAAAATAAATTTGATGAAGCTGCAATGATCTGCTGTTGGTCCAATGGAAAACTAAATTTACCGCGAATGCTTTTTCTATCGTCTAATGTGTTGGTGTGTAGGTCCTGGGGGACTTCTTGAGGGAATAATTTAAATAAAAACTCAGGTTCGTTGAATGTCTTCGATATTGTGTATTACCGGCTCGCAAGTTAAAGTGCAAGTAAAAATATTATAAGTAATTTATGCTAACGCCTTAATTATGTGCTAATTACAATGTGCTATGAGAATTCAGTCAGGTGCTACGGTTCCAAGGTAATCCTTCTATTCATCAGCTGTCCTTGGACTGATGCTGTGGAGTTCCAACAGTTGGTTAAAAGGTGTTTTAGTTGTTTGCATATAATGCTAATTGCTATTCAGTATCTTGTGATTAATCGGAGATCGTTAAACGTACTGAATAAATGATTTTATAGCACAATATTTTTTTAAATCATAACTTCATATGCTTTTATTTTCACAACCATTAGCTTATTATTTATCCCTTGGTTTTCTGTAAAGTAAGATGCTCCATGCGTAAGATGGGCATGTAAAATGTTGATCCTCCACCTGGTCTCTCCCCGGTCGCGTCGGTTTTTCATCCCATCGTATTTTGAGAGGTAAACGGAAGAGAGAGAGAGAGAGTGCAGTTGTGTCTACGCAAGCACTTGCGCACTATAATATATTTTGCGTAGACTGAGATCTTTCAAAATACCCACTGTGGTCATATCGGCCAGAAGGAGGTCCTTATTTATTTATCATCTGTTTCCCTATCAATCACAGTTTGTTCTTCTTGTACACAGTTCTTCCGTATTTGGGCTGCTCCAACCCACAATCAGACTGATTAAGCAACTAGACATATTTAATCGGTTTAAACTTAAAGCATAAACAAGCCAAGTAAGTCGTATTATGCGACGAAGTTAAAAAGATGTCCTGATTTTTCATGAAACATTAAGGTTGCCCTCTTAGAAAGAGAGATCCGACCTCAATGAAAGGGATAGCGTTGACCTCAGGCATGTATTTGGGAGTTTTTCCTCCACTTTGACCCTAATAGCTTCATGGCTATTACTCTGTGACTAAGACGATGAATATAGAACATTAGAATAACCCATAGATTTAGGATTTTTCACTATATTCTTAAATCTAGAATAAGAAAATAGTGAAAAATCCTAAGTCTATGGAATAACGAAGCCAAGCCTCAGAGTAATTAGAATGGAGTTAATATCGCGTCGATTCCCCGAACAAATTTTTCGTGGCACTTTTGCGGGGTGCGGGAGGCTTAGAGGATATACCACTGGAGATACTGAATGTGTTGCGAGTTTATTATAGTGTGGGTATGCGTGAAATTGTATCTGTGTGTGTTTACTTTGATTCCCGCACCCTGCAAAAGTGCCACGAAAAATTTGTACGGCGAATCGACGCGATACTAGCTCCATTCTAATTACTCTAAGGCGGGAGGCGAAGTAAACACGCACAGAAACAATTTCACCCACACTCTTGCAAATGTCTAACGTAGACTCTTCATGTTTCTATGAACACACACTATAATAAACTCGCAAAACCAAAGATATTATATATAGAAGATCGACAAAGTCCGATAAAAAATGAAACCAGATAAGAAAAACCTATGTGTGAGTGAACTGTTTATGTCTAAAGGAAAAAAAGTGTTGTTAAAAAGTACTACGTACGTAATCGATATCGATGATATTTTGTGTGGAGATATACTTACACGATTATCTGTATATTTTAAAATTGATGTTGATTTATAACAATTTACTAATAACCTTTAGTATTGCAAATCTCATAATGATAAATTGTCAAAAGTAGTAAAACAGTCTTTCTAAACAAAAAAATTAGTTTCTTTTTGCTTAAAACATCGTAAATTAGATCATATGGGCGGGTAGCCACCCAAGGAAATAAAATACACAAAACTTTATGGCCAAAATGTTCTATATTGTAAAAATAGTAAAATTTATAAAAAAATAACACAATCACTCATCACTATGGGTGTAAGTAAGTATACTTAATATTATTATTATAGTAAATGAAATCTCAAGGGTTGGTTAAGAGTATAAGGCCTTGTCGACTAGGCACGCGCGTTAAGTACGTATCGTTTGTCCGGTGAGTCCGGGATTCCGCGGCAGACTGCACGAGGCACGCGGCGCATGCGACATAAAACCGTTGGACACTCCTGTGGGAGAGTGACGGGACTCTTCCACGCATGCGTAGTCGATACAGCGCGCGGGCAAACGGCCGCGTGAGGCACGGTTTGGCAACAACGAGTCGTGGTTTACTATAATCATGGAAATAAGTTATCGTTACGCATGATAAATTTACTCAAATCAGCATGCATTATAAACAATAATTATTAACGTTGTTCAGTATGAGTGAAGGAATATCCCCTATGAGATCCGTGAGAAGTATGCAATATTTCTAAATAGTATAAAACTAAAACATTTGGTGGACGTGTTGGTCTAACAGTTCAACATCCTGGCTGGCTTCTTGGGTAGCCAGCTGGTGACTCGATTTCCGCCAGGTGTCTGGGTTTTATTTATCTATTAAGTATGTATTTACAAATAAAAGTATATGAGTATGTATTAGTTAAAGTTGTCTGGTTTCCATAGTAAAGGCTCTGCCTTGTTTGGGATCAGATCACCATGTGTGGATCGTCCCAGGTTATTATTATAGAGACAAAAAATATAATTCTATTGTAAAATACACACTTATTACAGCATTCATAAAATTATACTGTAAATATACTTCAGCTTCTTGGTAACGACAGTAATAGAGCACGTTTTATCTGGTAACATCTTAATATTATTTAAACCACATGAACACGAAGTAAATTATTTGTTGTGAAGGATCGAATAAGAAATGTTATCACCAGAGAATCAAACTTACCGGCGCAGGTCAACGAATTACCAGACTGGAGTGGCTGGTCATATTGGCTGTAGAACCGATGATCATTAAGAACCAGTGGTTTTGGAGTAAAGACACCACTAACCGGAAAACGCAGTGTAGGAGGCTCTATGTTTCGAGGTTCTGATTTTATTTTCTGACTAACGACTTGACTTAAATACCTGGTAATGGCGTATGGGTAAATTAAAGTAAGTAAAGTTTAATCAATAATAGGTTTACAACCCTGTAATTGATAGCGGTAAAATAACTTTATTTACGTAAGAACATAAGAACAAGATCATCTGTTTTTCAATTTGAACTGGTAACAAACATAATTTATTTAGTGTTATCGTCTCCCAATGGAACTGGTATTGATTGACTAATATTTTTTTCTGTGTCATACATAAGTACGAGTAAAATAAATAAGGTACAGCCTGTCACTAGGCAACGTTGATGTTGTGACACACTATAAAACATTTTGCCGCAAAATGGATATCACAGACAGAAATCAAAATCTTTCATCCATCCTCGTCTTTAATCCGCATCTATTTTTGTCATAACAAATAATTATTTTGATAATCTGAAAGAATCCATAATAATAATAATTTTATTATCATGTCAATTTATAATATAGAGACGGCAAAATATTTTTAGACCGAATAAATATAAACTCCTTGAAACTAAAACAAAAAGACGTAGAATTTATATTTGTTCTATTAAAACTATTTGTTTTATTATCAATATCGATACTCATGACGTCAGGACTTTTTCAAGCCCTATGGTAAACAAATCGTTTTACATTTTACACAAAATATCCCGCTATTCTTCATATAGAAGTAATAAATTATGATCAGTTTGAAGAAAAAAAGAAAAACATGTATTCTACGATATTATTACAATTTTCAACCAAAGTTTCAACCAAAACCATAAAAATATAGCAAGCAAAAATGCAGTCAGGAATAGTAATCAATTACCTGTGAAATGTTTACTTTCGTTTTATTACGATTTGTAACATCACATGCACTTATTGCACAAGCCACCTTTACGAAACAATGATATTTCATAATATACATTTGAAATCATGCTAAATTAATAAAATTTACTTTGACAGCAAACAGACCGCGAGGCAGCGTAGCAGTGGCTAATGTTAAAGTGATGCGGAATTAAAAAAAATAATTTTATCTCTGCCTCTGTTGCACTCGTGCAGTTTGTATTTGATTAGAACTTCTCTCTCCCACGCTATGTTTATCTTCTTGAACGTAGCGAAAAATTTTAAATCTATGCGCAACACATTCAAAAAGATACGCACACAAACTTAGAGGAAGAAACTAATAGAGAGCTGGCACTTTCTTTCTCATTCACGCAAGAAAAGGATGCATTTATATATATTATATGTGATAGAGAGAAACAGAGCATATGGTTTTATGTCCCACAGCGTGTGTTCAAAATCTCCAACCTACGGTGCGTTTTCTTCGAGTACTCATGAATTCGGTAAATCTGAGAAATTCTGCGCTGCACCCAGCACGTAGGCCCGTATATGGTGCACTTAATAATAATTTACCAGTAATTTGTAGAAGTCTATCTTTTGTACACTGGCAACACTGATTATGGCGGTCAAGAAATTGAACATTTTAGGTTATGGGTGAAAAACAAGAATTTATCAATCTTACACGTAACTTTCAAGTAAAATAGTAACTAATTTAGAGCAATAAGATTTATAAGTCGTTTACATATATTAGTTTCTAAGTGTAATTTCTAAATTAGCCATAATAATTCACGTTTGCCTGTGAAACGATACTCTACTAATTTTACGTTCACTGTCACTTTTACAGCCTATAATACTGCACTGCACCATTCTTATAAGATTTCCACTACGCGCAGTAATGTCACAGTTAGTTGTTCATTGAATTTTAAGTAATTTATTTAATATTAAAACCACGATAAAATTGTCACGGAGCAAAGTGGGAGCAAACGTCAAATTTGTTTCGCACCCACGGCACGGAAAAATCGAACAGATGCTGAGGGACAAAAAATCATATACTCTTTTCTTTCTATCACATGTAACCTACTTAACGCATTCTGTTCTTGTGTGAATGAGAAAGAAAGTATACCTTAGAGGAAGAAAACAATAGAGGGCTGGACACTTTCTTTCTCATTCACGCAAGAAAAGAATGCGTTTATGTAGGTTACGTGTGATAGAAAGAAACAGAGTATATGATTTTTTGTCCCTCAGCATGTGTTCGATTTTTCCGCGCCGTGGGTGCGAAACAAATTTGACGTTTGCTCCCACTTTGCTCCGTAACAATTTTATGTGGTTTTAATATATATAAATAACTTAAAATTCAATAAAAAACTAACTGTGACATTACTGTGTGTTGTGGAAATCCTATAAGAATCGTGCAGTGCAGTATTATAGGCTGTAAAAGTGACAGTGAACGTAAAATTAGTGGAGTATCGTTTCACAGGTAAACGTGAATTATTATGCCCAATTTAGAGATTACATTAAGAAACTAATACATGTAAACGACTTATTTAGATCTTATTGCTCTAAATTAGTTACTATTTTACTTGAAAGTTACGTGTAAGATCGATAAATTCTTGTTATTCATCCATAACCTAAAATTTTCAGTTTATTGATCGCCATTATCAGTGTTACCAGTGTATAAAAGAGAGACTACCATAAATAAGTGGTAAATTATTATTAAGTGCATCATACACGATCCCACATGCTGGGTGCATCGAAGAATTTCTCAGATATCCCGAATTTATTTTTATGATTTCCTGAAAATATGGATATTTGTATACTGTGGATAGCAGCAACAAAAAGAATTAATTAGGTTGCTAAAAGTTATTCCCGAATGCTTAAATATTCAGAAATAACGTAAGCGCTCAAGTAATTCGTCCAAGGCTGCGCAGGACGTATTCATTCGTTATTTATAGGCACAATGGTCATTGTACATTTAATCGTGCTTTTACTATATGCATGTTGTTTAAATATATGTATGTATGTTGTTGGTTACAATTTATTGGTAAATTTGTCTGAATTATAAATAAATAGTACCGACGTTGAATAGTTTGTTTCATTTGCCCCCCTATTATGTACCTATCACGTTTGACAACTAAAGTGATGATCAATAAAGCAAAGTGACTATTAAATAACTATCAAATGATTCATTTGGCATTGCCTAACTTGAATCACCAATAAATACCAAACACACTTTCAGTAGACATCAAAGTTTGGTGGACAACTGAAGCTTGATAGTCACTTTGCTTTATTGATCATCACTTTTTTTTTTTGTAGGAATAGTACTGTTTCACCGGACAAGAGGACGAGCGCTTAAAACGCTCCAGCCAGAAAGGTTTGGGTAGCGACTAGCACAAGGGCACCTCAGGGAGGCACGGCCTCGGCTTGGGCTGCCGCTTAGAGAAAATGAGTTTACCACCGGTTCACAACGCACCCCCGCTGAGAAGAACCGGCAAGAAACTCAGCGAGGGGATGCATGTCGAGGTTGCATGCGTACGGATCCCTTCGGCCTCACCGGCGTGACCGGTGTCTGTGTGTTGATGTGTTTACGACTCTTGACATCGTTGTCGGTGTTGGTGTTGTGTCATGGTCCAGGAGGACGGACATCGGGTCGGGTGGGTCGAGCAGTACATGCCGCGGACGGCGGCGATGTACGGCTTGTCGACGATCTGAGGGACCTGGCCGTTGCCCAATAGGACATGGGTTCGATTCCGAAGGATTGTCTGGGTGTTATTTATCTATTTAAATATGTATTTATACAGTTTACAAGTATTTGTAATCATTTATCTGGTTACCTTACTAAAGGATCTGCGTAGATTGAGATCAGGTGGTCATTGGTCAAGCGTAGATTGTCCCAAGATACTAGTACTATAGATTTGTATATTGGAGAAATTTACTAAAACTTACCCGGTAAATGGCCATAGTATGTATTATATTAAGTTATAAGAAAGCCAATTTTTGCCTACCTCTCTGGGAAATAGCATATTATTGTTTTAATCTCTTAACTTTTTTGTATGAGGCTAATAATTATCTACAGCTCTTAGCCACTTTAATCACCACGTGATATCACCCAGGTGAACAATGTGGAATAGACCTTAGCTACAGCATATATGATATTAAGTGTACATTCACTTTGTAGCCTCCGTCGTGGGTTCGAATCCTGCGAAGGGCAACAAATTTGAGTAGTTGTTCCTTACTGGCTAGGACAATGCAGGCCGATGACCTGATTGTCTGTAAACTAAGATGATCCATGTGTCGGGATTTGCGGTAGGACGTATGCCCGACTCCTGTCCGTCAAATTAAAACACCGAGCTTTGGTAATAAACAGTTATAATCAAATTGAGAGAGAACAACTTATAATACAGTGGAGTAATCGTAATAATTAAAACATGTCTCTGCCATAGATACTGGCGCGCTGTCGTATCTTTTTGACAGCCCCTTTGGCGTTCCGAAACCGTGATCCGAGATACGCCACACATGCGTCGGATGGGCATGTAAAAAGTCGGTCCTGCGCTTAACTTCTCCCCAGTCGTGTCGGTCTTCCGTCCCATCGGATTATGAGAGGTACCTATTATATAAAGGAAGAGAGAGTGCACTTGTGTCTACGCAAGCACTTGTGCACTATAATATCTCCTGCGTACATGGCTGATCTTGTGAAAGATTGGCCGCTGTGGTCGTTTCGGCTAGGAGGACATTATTATAACAATCACTTTCGTACTTTTTGCAGACTGTCATAGATTAAGACGATATAATGTAAGAAAAGTAAATGTTGTGTCAAAAAAGTGGTTTTTGGTTAGGAAAGAAAATATAATTTACAACAACCTCCGTATTTGCTTTACACAAAGGGTAAAATTTCCCTTACGTGGCAACTCTAAATTTAGTATGTAATAATTATTATTATTATTATTCTTTATTATGTACACAAAAAAAAAGAAGAAATACAATAGAAATATTAACATATAAAGAAAAAAGTAACATAAAGGGCATGTAAGGTGTAAGGGTATGTACTTATTTTTCTGTCCTTATCGGCGGCACGCTTGGTATATGTCTGTATTATATTCTGTCTACGGTAGGAACGATGGATTATTTATTTATATGCGTATCTTTTTGAATGTGTTGCGAGTTTATTATAGTGTGTGCTCATAGAAACATGAAGATTTTACGTTAGAAATTTGCAAGAGTGTGGGTGAAATTGTTTCTGTGTGTGTATACTTCGCCTCCCGCACCCCGCAAAAGTGCCACGAAAAATTTGTTCGGGGAATCGACTCGATACTAACTCCATTCTATTACTCTGAGGTGGGAAATAACTCTATGGTATCTCTTGGAGGAAGGAATAAACATCCAAGAAGTAAATATAAATCCGTGCATCCAAGATAGAATTAGGGATGCTGGAAATGCCAAAAAAATATCGATATATCGAAACAAAAAATATCGATATATCGGGAACAAAATTGTATCCTGCTAACGGAATAAAAAAATAACGCTTCTTGAGTGGCAATGCCTTACAGCTGTCTATAGAAAGACGTGTCGCTTACCATCAGATCGGAAAACAGTCCACGAAGCAACTGAATTTCGACATAAACTTACTATTATTCAGTAATTAAACTATTTAATTGAACTCAAACAAATATTAACAAGCAATGTATCCAAAGAGATACGCATGCAACCAAAGAGAGTAAATTAACAATACCAACCAACGATCGAACAAAATACGTTACGAAATATTTTTTGACGCAATCAAACATATCACAAAAGGTCTGTCTATGGTAAGGGTATTTTCATCCGATATATATTTTTTCGATATATCGATACATCGATATAAAATATTAAGTATCGAAAACGTATCAAAAACGATATTTTTTTTTTGGAAAAGATCAGATGTGTTTTTTTTTCTTTTCCTAATTTTCTTTTTAGCGATAAAAAGAAGCCCCTGCACCTTCATCACACAAGATCAGTGTAATTTCTTTACAACGAAGCCAGCCATCCTTGTACAAACTACATAAAAGTCTTCTTTTAAGTTTATGCCTCTTGTCTAGACAAGAGGCATAAACTTAAAAGAAGCTTACTACTTGACTAGAGAAAACCTTTTTTTTACTTTCTTTTTTTATGTAGTTTGTACAAGGATGGCTGGCTTCGTTGTAAAGAAATTACACTGATCTTGTGTGATGAAGGTGCAGGGGCTTCTTTTTATCGCTAAAAAGAAAATTAGGAAAAGAAAAAAAACACATCTGATCTTTTCAAAAAAAAAAATATCGTTTTTGATACGTTTTTGATACTTAATATTTTATATCGATGTATCGATATATCGAAAAATATATGTCGGACGAAAATATCGATTTATCGATATTTTTTCAACAAGCCTACGTAGCATCCCTAATACGTCTGTGGGTATACAGATAATTTATAAACGTTGCTATAAATAATATAAATCCTCTTTATTTTTGGTTGGATATTTATTTGGTTTATTTAACCGTTAATTAAGATAAAATAAAATAGTTCTTACTTCTTGTATCCTTATAGGAGATCTGAGCTTGTATCACGTACAATGGATCCATGTGTTTTGTATTTAAAAATCTATTCAAAAATTGTTAAAGCATTCCCATTTAGTATTATAAGGATAGACAGAATTAATAATACAAATATGTGGATGGCTTGGCTACACACTAAAACATTCAAACGTAAGTTATTAGATAATTTAGGGTTTTTTAGATGTCTTTTTCGTGGAATATTACATTTTTAAATATCCTTGATTTTTGTTATAGTGTGCGGTCTAAAAGTAAACCGGGATTTCTGTCTCTGCAAGAGTAACAATAATCGGAAAAATAGCTTTTCGTCCTCCAAGGTATGTGCAAACTTTGAATACCTACAGACTTACACACTCTAGAACAGATATATTTGTAAGCACTAATTCGACATTGAAATGAAATTAATTTTACGCTTTATATCGCGGTTTATTGATATTTTCGGTTGGTTTTAATGTGCAATATTCGTGTAAATATCAGAAATCATCAAGCATTAATTTAAATATGTTTGTTTGATCTTATAGACAAACCATTGAGGGTCTACTACATTACCTAAATTAAGTAAAAGACCTGGTAAGACCTATGCAGAGTAAAGATAATTTGAATTTACATATCTATCAACTGGGATACATGCAATTCAAATATTTTCTTCTTTGAGTATAATTTTTAGGATGATTAATTACTTGTAAACTCTTTGCACTATTTAGCTTATTTTCTGTTATTAAGTATCTTATGCCTAATATTCTTATTTACTCTATTTTCTCTTGGTGTGTTTACTTATTGTTATCATGTACCACAACTACACATAATAAAATCTGAAATATTTTATATAGGATTCATAAGCTATAATAAAGCAAATTAATTAATTATTATTATTAATTAGTGTAAAGCAAAGTCGCTAGAATGACAAAAGTGTAACAATTACAGTTACAGATTCAAACGATCTTGAACTGTATGTCAAAATGAGGTCTCAATTTCCTTGAAAATATGGACATGGTTGGTTTGATTATTGTGAAACGGCTCTTGACTGTGCTATCCCAGTAGTGTATTTGTATTTTGCGATGGTACTGTACGTACACAGTGGTGTGCAGTCCATACAGGCAAAAAGGTTTTGCCTACCCTACGACTTCTCTAAATGATCATATCAGTAAATAATCTAAGTAATTTGCTTTTACCTACCTACGTACAAGTTGACTTGGTGGTCTACGAGCTTGACCAAGGAAATAACGTGATGTTAGATGCGGGTTCAAATCCCAGTTGTTCATTTGCTGTAATGTCTTTTTTTATTTTACTATTTGGTATTGGTATTGGTATCACGGGCTGGTTTCCGCAACTCCACGTCAAAGCGCGTATTTTGCGTAGGGGTGGGAATAGATTCACTCGATCAACCCCAACTCCTCGAGAAAGGCCAGCAGGCACTTGATGCCACCGACAATCCCTCGGAGAGTACTCGGGTTACCGAAGTACTTAGCCCTGTATGTGGCGACCCCGGGCATCTCAGCAGCACGTGGGCCGCTGTTTCCTTCTCCTCCATGCACACTCTGCACAGAGGGCTGTCAGTAACTCCTATGACAAAAAGGTGTTTATTAAATGAACCATGTCCTGTTATGGCCGCCGTGACTATACGCAATTGTCGTTTAGATAGACGGAGCAGCTGTACAGTAACGCGGCAGTCAATTGCCGGAAGTGCCTCCCTAGCCTGCCTGCACTCACTGTGGTTTATCCAAATGTCCTTATGTTTGTCCCTAGTGCGTTGTCTTACCAGGGTGCGTAGATGTCCGAAGGGGATTGGCACTATAGGTTCTGGGCCTATAGCGTCCATGGTTGAACCCCTTCTGGCGAGCTCATCCGCCGCGTCGTTACCACGGGAGCCGCTGTGTCCCTTAATCCATTGAATGGTTATGTTGTTGAAGTTGCCTACCTGATTTAATTTTTGGTGACATTCGTATACCAGCCCAGAGTTAACGGAGTATCCATTTAGGGCTTGTAGGACTGACCTGCTATCGGAGAGTATACGGATTTGGAGATCTCTTACTTCCCGATTTATAATCGTAGATGCTGCCGTATAGATGCCCATGCACTCAGCTTGGAAAACTGTGTTATGGGCACCTAGAGGTATAGAGCTATGTATACCGAGATCTTCCGAGAAAACCCCGGCCCCAGTTCCCGTATTAGTTTTGGATCCATCTGTCGTGGGAGTCGGAACCCTCGCGTTGGTTCTCCTCATACAGTTGGATCTTGTATTTCTTGTCAAATATAAATTGTTTTGGTATGCGGTCGTTGGTTGCCCGCATGATTGGTATGTCTTCAGAGAGTTCCTCCAAAATTGTCGTGTGTGGGGTATTGCTGTTTTTCCAGAGGCCCAATGTTTTCAGGCGTAGCGCCGTCACCGCTGCTTCTTGTTGAATAAATAGATGCAGCGGTGCGAGATCCAGCATGGCTTCCAGTGCCGCTGTTGGTGTGGTCCTCATGCATCCTGTAATTGCCATACAGGCAAGTCTCTGGAATCGTTGTAATTTGTTCGATGCCGTGTCCAGCTTGGTTCTAGGCCACCAGACTACAGCACCGTATGTATTATTTTGGGTGTTAGACCCCATTTTTTCCCAATCATTCTCTTGCACTGCCACAAGGTGATGCTAGCCTTATTTATCTTATTTTCTAAGTGGTTGCTCCAGTTCAGTTTGCTGTCTAGTATGACACCAAGATACTTGACTTCCGTAGACAGCTGGAGTTCTGCATTGAACAACTTTGGGAGGCGATATGTGCCGAGTGTCCGTTTTTGAGTGAACATGACTAGTTCAGTTTTACTAGGGTTGACTGATAAATCAAATTCCCTGCACCAGCTTTCCACAATGCGTAGTGCTTGTTGTGTATGGTCGCAGACGATGCTAGTTACCTTACCCGATGTCAGAATGGCTAGGTCGTCGGCATAACATTGTCATATAGTCGTGCTCATCGTCCAATTACTGGGACCTACACCATAGACAATACAGCTATTCGCAGAGTGTCTAGCTTTAAAGACCTAGGTACAACGTTTGACAGTAGCTTTACTTTTCATGATCACGTTACTACAATATGTGATAAGTCACGAAAATGTCTCGGATTTGTGCTGAGACAGTCAAAATGTTTCCACAATAAACTAACGTTAAATATATTATACAACGCCTACGTACGTAGCATACTTGAGACGAATTCGTCAATATGGAACCCTCATCAAATTGGACAAACACAGAAAATAGAAAGAGTTCAAAAAGCATTTGTTCGTTATCTATATAAAAAACTGTATTTTTATTATCCGTACTTATATCCAACACTGTTTATTGTGGGTATGGTGGATTTCCGTATGTTGTCAGTGCGACGAAATGTCGCCCTCGTAACATACTTCTTCCGTTTGATACGCGGTATTACATACAATCCTTTACTGCTATCTCAAGTGCGATTCAATGTACCGCGTCGTACCGCAGTGCGCGAGTGCCACCAGTGTCCGCTGGCGCCACCGCCCGCACGCTCTAACCTGGGCCAGTTCGCGCCGCTAACCCGCGCGCATACTTACATCAACCTCATCATCGCATATGATTCAACGCTAGACCTATTCTCATGCACAGAACATACATTTATTCTATCAGCAGGGCGCTACTTTGAGTTCATGACAGCTGGCAGCAGTATTGTAACGTAACTATCACAGAATTGTAATATTAATAGGCAATTATTATCATTGTAAGCACTTATCACGTAAGGTTTTCTGTTAGTGGTAAGAATTCTGTTTAATAAATAAATAAATAATAAATAAATAAAAAATAACCTATTGTACAATAATGGTTGGCATTGAGTTTGGTGATGAGGTCATTTATAACCAGGTTCCAGAGAAGGGGGGAGAGAACGCCTCCCTGAGGACAACCTCTGGCTATCAGAGCTGGTCGCTCATCACCTTCAAGTCTTACCAATCGCTTGCTTAGCATATTCGTTATCCAGTCTATGAGTACCGGTTCCACTCCGTGCCTCTGCAGAGCAGAGTTTGTGCTAGTAAAATTCGTTTTATCGAAGGCTCCTTCGATATCTATGAAAGTGCCCAGGCAGATTCCTTTCTGCTGAATAGCCTCCTCTATTCGGCCGACTACTAAATGTAGCGCGGATTCAGTCGATTTTCCCGAGCTGTATGCGTGTTGATTAGCGTGTAGGAGAAATTGCTTCAACGCACCTTCCCTCAGTTCTCTCTCGCAGAGCCTCTCCAGAGTCCAGCAAGAAGGAGGTTAGGCTGATTGATCTGTATGACTTTGCGTTAGTGTAATCGCTCTTCCCTGGTTTAGGGATGAATATGAGTTTCACTTCCCTCCACCCTTTTGGGACGTATCCATGGGCTAAGCACGCCCTAAAGATAGCCACTAGTATCCCAGTGATCCATGCTTCCCCCCATTGCATTAGGGCAGGTAGTATGCCATCTAGACCGGGAGCTTTGAAGGGTTCGAAGGTGCTTATAGCCCATTGTAGTTTCTCGATTGTAATCATCTCGTGTGCGTGGTGCCAGTCGTCTTCTGACGGTGTAGAATATTCCTCTCGCCAGTTTATTACTTGTGAAAAAGCGCATCCTGGGAAGTGTGTCTCTATTAGGACGCGTCTAGTTTCTTCTGGCGATGTGGTAAGTGTGTTATCAGGCTTTCGGAGTGTACTAGGTCCAGAGTAGGAGTGTTCGCTATATTAGATAACTGAAAAGATAATCTATTATTTATAAATAATCAAATCGCTTATTATTTATTATCTTAGACAAGCGTTATTTCCGTTATTTAAATTACATAGATATTGTACGACCAGGACCACCACAGCCGCCTGTCCACGCACCCGCCTGCCACCAATGAGTATATAATCACTACGTTATACCTGCCACGACGCGGCGATGATACTAAATATTAAGTATCGCGAATACTAACACGAATATATTAGCCGTGCGGCACAAAATAACGTAAACAATATTATATTTTGTTTCATTACTGGACACTGATTGAAATATAGTTCTTAAGCAGTTGTCTTAGAGTATTAATTAATCACTACGTTATACCTGCCACGACGCGGCGATGATACTAAATATTAAGTATCGCGAATACTAACACGAATATATTAGCCGTGCGGCACAAAATAACGTAAACAATATTATATTTTGTTTCATTACTGGACACTGATTGAAATATAGTTCTTAAGCAGTTGTCTTAGAGTATTAATTGGCACGTGACTCGTCCTCGTTGGCCACGACGAAGTCCTTGAGTCGAGTCAAGGACCAAGGTCAATTTCACTTTGCCGTATAATATTTTGTCACGAGTTGCATGCCAATTAATACTCTAAGACAACTACTTAAGAACTTTATTGAAATCAGTGTCCAGTAATGAAATGAATATAATGCCGCTCGAATATATTTGTTCGTTCATATCGCACGTTAGATTATTTCCAACGCTAACGTTTAACAGCGCGGACATAATCGAGCGAAGTAATATATTATAACGTAAAAAATAGTAGGCGTTTTATAAGTAGCGTTTCTTTATAACGCGTTTTCAATATATAGCCGTTGCGAACACTCCTAGTCCAGAGGAGTTCTGTTTCACAAGTACCTTCCTTACCCTGTTTGCTTGTTGGCAAGATTCAATGTTTCCACAGAATTTACGCCATCCCATTGTGCTTCTAAACCGGATGCATTTTTTGTAGCTGGATTTTGCCGACCGGTATTGGTCCCAGTCCTCATCCCTACGTGTATTCATTGCCTTGTTTAGAGCCCTTCTTACCTTCCTGCGTTTGCGTTCCAGTTCCGCCCCCCACCATGCTTGCTTGCCAGGTGTCTTGGGCGCGGTGGTCTCTGGGCATGTTTCATGGTAACTGTCTATCATTGATTTTGTTAGATAGTGTACCTGTTCCTCTATTTGTGCCGTATCCATGTGAGCCGGTGGTTTCCTTAATAGCGCAAGTTTGGCGCCAAGAACACGTGAGTATCTGGCTTTATCCGTGTTGCGCGGGTTCCGGCTGGGTGGAGTAGGTGGTACGCAAACGTGAAGGTCGAAACGGATCCACCTGTGGTCCGAGCATGAAGCCTCCTGGGAGACATGCCATCCGTTGATGATTCCTGCCGCGCCTGCAGTTGCGAGTGTAAGATCAATAATTGTGCGGCTTCGTCTATTGACGAATGTTGGTTCTGAGCCTGTGTTTAATAAGGAAAGATTAGTTGTGAATAAATAATCTACTAACAACTTACCCCTGTTGTTTTGTGTGTCCATCCCCCACAAGGGATGGTGCGCGTTGGAGTCGGTCCCGATGACAATTTCGGTCCCAGCTCTTTCGCAGTAGTTTACCAGCCGGACGAGGTCAAAGGGTGGTGGCTCCTCCGCCTCAGTCATATATACCGAGGCAAAGACGATCGCCATGTCCGTGGTACCTTGCTGTGTAAATAAAGTTATTGCTGTAAGGTCCCTGCAACAGAAATCTGTTAGGAGCTGTATCTTAAGATTTTTTGTCACGTAGATACACGAACTAGGTGGATCGTTATCATTAGACGATAGTAACTCACCTCCAAGATTGGAGAGTCCCTTTATTTGGCCCGCCCTTACCCACGGCTCTTGGATCAGGGCAATGGCCGTTTGTTGAGCCTCCAGCCACTTCCGCAGTTGAGCCGTCGCGGTTTGGCTGTGGTGGAGGATTGCTTGTATTATCTTGCAGTTATTTGACGAAGGGGACGCCATTGATGGGCAGATCCTCCTCGACACCTAACTGCAGTCCGGCTAAGTCGAGATCGCCGGACTCGAGTGCGTCCCCTCCCTGACTGGAGCCCGTCGACATAATATCGTAAAGATTCCCGCCAGACGATGGAACGGTAGCTGAGTCGGCGGTTCCGGGTGTAATTTCCGTGTTTTCGGAATCAGCCTCGGCCCTAGATTCCGGCACTGACGGGGGGACCTCATCCTCCGTGGGCTTGTGTTTCAGTTCTTCGCGGAGGGTTGCTGTGGTGGGGTCCCAGCCCTGGGGGACGTCGGTGAACTTGCCGTTCGGACCCTGGAACTTGACGTACACCGCTCCCAACCCAATTGAGAGACGGCGCTCGGCCCTCATCAGGGTCGGAATTTGGTCCTCCGGGACTCCGACCACCACAAACCATCCCGCGGTTTGTTTTACGGCGTTGAGCAACACACATTTATCAATTTGAACCCAAGGGTTCTGGTATGCTAAAGCGCGACCAATGTCGCTCATTTCCTCCAAAATTCCTTGCTCATTTGGTACAACAATGCCACAACGAGCTCTCCTGGGTATTTCTGACTGGCTTCTGACTACCAGCGACACGCTGGATGGGAGAGCCAGGCCAGAAACTGTTTCCTGTAGCCATGTTAAGGTATGGTCATTGCTGCACCATAGTTTCAGGACTCCCTCTGTAAAAACTGGTTTGCCTTTAAAGGCTGGTTCCGGTTTGTCCTGTTTGGGAGACCAGGCTTCGCTAAGAATCTTCTTCTGGATCTCCGCGAGCACTTTGTCTGCTGTTTGTTGGTCTAAGTGCCCCGTGCGATCACAAGTGATAGCTACGCATAGAGGTGACTTAGCAGCTTGGGCATAGCTTCTGTTAATTCCCCTTCGGGGCTCAAATCGCGGCTTTTTGTGCTCTCCGCGAGGCGATATCGTCTCATCCAGAGCACGTTTCTCCGCGGCCTGAGCTCGGTTCAGATCGGTACTGGTTTTATCCAGCGCCAAAATCTTCTCCGAGGGATGAGGACCGGTACTGGTTTTACCCAGCGCCAAAGTCTTCGTTTGGGGGCAGGAAGTGGTACTGGTTTTACCCAGCGCCAAGCTTCCGCTGTTTGTTTGTTGTTTGGTCTTAGTCGCAGTTTTCACCACTTTCGGACCTTTTGTTTTTGTACCCGGGTTGACGCTCGCCGCCGTAGCTGCTGAGCTGCCTACCTGGGCCGTGGGCGCACTAACCGGGCGCTGTGTACGGGTTTCATCAGTTTTCACCGACGTCACCCCTGTAGCAGTAATATTATTTGGCCTATTTTTATCCATTGTTGTTGATTATGTAAACTTCATCTCCCTGGCTCCCACCCTCCATGGAGCCCGCAACGTTGGGAACGCCCTACTATACTTCGGGTCGTTAGGACTACCAGGGGAGATATAGGAATGCGGGGCTGGCTTAGAGCGCGACATCGGGCACTCGATCGGGCTGGCGTCGAGAGTAGTAGGCCTCTCCAGACGAACTGATCAGCCCTCTCTTGCACCTTCAGCATGGCCTTCACCACTGCATCCACAGCAGCAGCCAGACAGCTTCCGCAGACCCCACACACCTAGCCTGTGGCCCTCTGACGGGACACTGTGGCCATTTCCCTACCTGCAGTGGCGTGCACTGGGTTATATGACAGGGTAGGCAAAACTAAATTGACTTTAATTTAATGATGTGAACACAAAAGAAACATACCTACTTAATTGTTTGTTGAGTAACTAATACCTACTGTTTTTTTTAAATACATATTCTATTTCACTTCCACTACTAATGAGTACGTAGGAAGTACCAGACATACATACACACTCTAAAAACATAACCCTTCTATTCTTGTAGTAGAGTAAAAAATCTTACCAATATGAGAGAGACTGCGAGTTACACACATGTACACACACACTAAGATGATTGTAAATATGCCACCTCAAATATCCAAAAATTAACTGATTTTATAGACAAATTAATTTAAGGATACACGAAGTGGCCTTGATAAAGACCCGATTGCTTATTGGTACGCGTACAAACAAAAAAGTGACTGCAATCAGTTGCAAAATGAATAGATATTTACGAGTAGGTATTCTTATTTATATTCTTTATTATTAAATTTTCGCGTGACTTTACCTTTGACCTGAATTAATTCCAAATTCGGCATACAACGGCCATCTTCAATTATTTTTCTTTTAATTTCGTAAGGGACGAAAATGCGTGATTTTTTAATTTTTCTATACACACTTGGCCAGAACATCGAACACACGTTACCACTTCCATTTACTATAAGTTTTTTAATTTGGAAACACTAATAAAATAATAATACACGGAGTAGTCACTTTTTCGAACATACTGCACCGAACGAAAACAATCGTATAAATGAAAATAAAAACCAACAAAAAATGGATGTCATTATAAAATATTGAAGTTTGAACAAACTAGGTATTTTATAATTTGTAGTATAACGTATTGCGTTCGTTCGACGCATCGGGCTCCTTATTGGTTGACTCATCTAAAAGAGTATATTGGATCGACCAATCAGGGATCGACTGTCACCGAAAAGACAGTGCCTATCTTATGCCTATCTTAGAGTATCATGTTTGCATGTGTGCGTGACATTTATTCTGTTCGCATGGTCGGCGTGCCTACAGGTGTGAGTAAATTTTCGTTTGAATGTGTGCAAATAAAGATTTTGCCTTTTTGATCGGGCCTCGCGGCTCGAACGCGCGAACTTTAAATTTCCGCGTACTTAGGAATAGTTCATTGCACTTGCTGCGCGCTCGCCCGCTTTGACGCGGAGCGCTCAGCTGATTTATTTCATTCAAACATGTCGCGCGAATTTGTTTATTTATAATAATGAAATAATTCAAAACAAAATGTTATTGTGCACTTAAATTATTTTTGTTATCATGTAATAGAGATATTTGAAATCACAGGGTAGGCAAACACTTTTTGCCTATATGGACTGCACGCCACTGCCTACCTGCGGCTCACAAGTAGGGCTACCGTTTAGCTTGAAATCGGGACCAAAGGGGGCGTGTTGCCTCGCGGACACATTACCGCCAGCGCCGCTCGGCTCAACCCCCCAGGACTCCGTCATCCCCGCGTACGGCGCTCGACTGCGCAGGTCCTAGCGCAGGTGACTACATCCCCCTGCCTGCCATCGGCCTGTTGTTGCGATGACAGGGCCTAAGCACCTCAGCCACAAAGGCGCCCGGGCTGCGGGGGGGGGGGGGGGTGCAAGTGTTGGATCCAACATATCAACGGATAAATTGAGATGCTGCATCCCTCACTCCCCCGGATGCCCTCCCTCTTTAACCGGGCTTGGGACCGGCTCCATACTTGGCTATTAGGCTGTTAGCGGAGCAAAAGCTTACCAGCGAGGTGGAAAATAATAACCAACTAAGGAGGCGAGGTTTAAAAAGTTCAGTGACGTTCAGCGTAGTTCAGAGTCGTTTTTTAGCAATAAATTTTCAATATTATTGTCTAGTCAAGTGTAATAGCCGTTGACGCTGTACTGTTATTAAATAGCTTTAACATTATGACGTCACACCCGCTCGGGTTTGTTCAGGAGCTGTCGGCGTGTTTCCGGTACTGAATTCAAAAATTATATTTTTTATTTTGAAATAACTTTTGAATTATTGCGCTCTCTCTCGCGCACATATTTATTGATGCACTCGAGCACTATTCACCTTGCCGTCGAAATCGTGAATCAGTCTCGTAAAAATACATTTATTTGTTGCTCAGTAAAATAAAGTACCCTCCCATCCCAAGAATAGGACCCTCCCATCTCCTCCCGTTGGGTGTCTGTCAAAGGCGACTGAGGGAAAACAAGAAGACAGGCAGCAGCGTCTTTCTATTGGATTACCTACCACCAAGATGCTTATATATACGCAAAAAATGTCTTGAAGCCAATAAATTTGGCCTTGAATGATTTCACTTATGTTTTTTGTCTCTTTCATTAGGGTGACCACGACGGATCTAAATGTAGGATAAATACTTACGGATTACGTATTTAACGAAAAAAAATTAAAACGTAAGATAGGAATATATCATATAAAACGTATTTTATAGTAATAGTAGGGCAGCCGTAGAAGGAATTTCGGGAGTATATATATTTCGGGGGAATATAAGCACTCTAGATAGAGCCGCGCGTGTAGGATAGCCCGTCAGATTAGTAAAAAAAAATCGATCATCAGATTTACTCAAGCGCGTCAAATAAAGATAAGGTGGGTTAATTAGAAGCTAAGAGGTATACATTCCGAAAATCAGACGATTTGAGCATGACGACAGGGAGTGAGAGGGTTACAAAGTTTCAAAAAAAAAAAAACGATGTCTGGACATTCTCGAGCGCGGTTGATTTTTTTATTTGGAAGAAAATGATCCAAAAATATTATAATCTGCCGATTTCCACAAGCCGAAGTAATAAAAATCGTCAATGAAGGTGAGAGCGTGGAGCTGGAGTTAGGAATATATATTCATGACACTTGCATGCATGTCTATAAAAATTTGAATACATATATTAAAATGGAAGACATACACAATATTAATACCCGCCACAAAAAATGTTTATATTTACCGCCTTCACGAATAAAAATGCTAAATGAAAGTCCATATTATATGGGAATTAAAATATTCAATAAGCTGCCAAATAATATTAAAAATCAATAGAATCTGAAGCTATTTAATAAGGAATTAAAACTATTCTTAATACAAAAATGCTTTTCCTCTGTAAAATAATACTTAGAAACTAGATAGTTACTCTACAAAGTAATATAATTTGAATTTGATAAAAAAATAGTAAACATACATAACCGTAAACAAAATAAATATTCTTAACATATTAAATAACATACTATATTATAATATTAATACGTAGAAATACCTACTAGACAGGAGTATTTAACACAATGAACTTAAATTTAATAAAATGACATAATACTTAATAAAATATTTAAAAATAGGGGAAACTAGACCATAATAATTGCTACACCTGTAAAAGGTGCTAAGTCATAAGTATAATGTATTATTAATAAGATCTTAATGTACACATAGCAAGCAATAAAACATTTGATTTGATTTTGAATGTATTCGTGTTTTCCCCACTCAGCTAGTGTTATTTTGAACGACGCTCTGGTTTGTTCGGGATTCAAAGTTCATTTTAGTCCGACTGCCCCAGAAAGAGGGCTATGTTTTTCGATAGTTTGTATGTTTATGTAAGTATGTATAAAAACCAGCAGCGGATGAGGTAACGCCCTCAGTCTTTTAGGTACCCTCCCCTCCTAGTGTGGCGACAACTTAGAGGAAGTTTTTTAGTTAGTTTTACTATATTTGTACATCACAATAGATCCAACTGGGTCGAAGTGCGTTCCGGTGGTTCCCGGGCCCGATTTTTAGCCACCAAAGATAGAATAGAAAGTATATCTATACTTATAATAAAACTGTAACAGGTCCAATTCTGTACATTGAAGATATTTTGAAAATTATTTTTGGAGGGCATTCTATAACCGATACTGAGGCCGAACATGTATTTTTTAAATTTTTGTCTGTCTGTCTGTCTGTCTGTCTGTCTGTCTGTCTGTCTGTCTGTCTGTCTGTATCACGGCTGAGCATCACGCCGAAACTACTGAATGGATTCAAATGAAACTTGGCATGATTTGAGATCTTACTACGAGGTAGGACATAGGATACTATTTATCCCGTAATCTAGCACGGTTCTTTTGGGAGAGGGGATTAAAGTCAAAACAGGTACTTGGTTATACGCTTGGTCCGATTTTATCAATTTTTCTATAAAATATAATAAATATTATTAAGGGAACACTCATAGAGAGTATTTATCAAGGTTTTGTAATCGATCGGGTTAAGCAACGTTAGGTAAGGCCATTAAATAGATGGGTGACCGTTTAACGCCATTTGAACTAAACGGGTCCGTGCTTCGGAGAGCAAGTAAAAAGTGGGTCCCAGTTTTTAATCGACTATAAAAAAGGAGGTTGTGTATTCGATGCTAATGTCTGTTATTAAAAGTTTAGTTAACGTAAAAATAGCGCAGGCGGAGCTGCGTGGGTCAGCTAGTTTGTAAATAAACTTTAACAGCCTTACTTATAAAAATCTACTAATCACAGTCTTAGCAACCAAATAACTACTTACTACATAACTCCTTAATAAGCAGTTTTATATTTTCTACTTATAAACGTGGCATAAGAGCAACATAACTAATGAACAGTTAATAAGGCAAAACATATTTTACTCTGTCAATACCGCCACGTGTTGTCAGCTTGAAATATTCCGTCTGACCTAAAACTTGGTAAAATGGCAACATTTTGTAATTCAATTCGACAAATAGGAAGCTAGGTTGTCAAATTCAAATTTGGAAGCATAGAACACAAATCAGTACTATAGAATGATTATTTTCAAGTAAGAACCGTAGGCACCGGTAAGAACGCCAAAATACATAAATATTAGGTTTACGAAAATAGGTATTATACCATCAGCTGTATTTATCAACATTTGAAAGAAAGAATAATTTATTTGTGACACACAATTAACAATCAAAAAATAGAACAAAAAATAAATAAATAAAAATAGACATAATGTAAGTACGTAGTTACATACATTAACAAAAATGTGCGTCACAAAATGGTTCCAACTCAGCAAACATGCTGATCGTACACGCAACCAGCGGTGATGTTCCGTTTCGTTGTTTCGTCCGTGTTCGTTTCCATTCCAGCGCACCCATCACTACTTATCACTTACATATCAATATAACTATAATGTAACTTTCAATAGTTCAATTGACCTTCCCTCTCAGAGTAAAATCTGCCTACACTTAGTTTAAGGGGATCATAGACAAACGCGTACTCTATTCTTAATATATAAACTCTATGCATCGATCGATACAAATTACAATGCAAGTGCAACTGACTGAATCAGCTGATAGAGAACCGCCATATTGTTACATAACGTGCTAATAAGTTTCTAAACAAGGGTCGGCCGCTGTTTAATTTGACAGCTACTTTAGCAAGCTGTTATGCAACGTATTAGGGATAAACATCGTTTATAAGTAAAAAATATTTTTAAATAGCTATTATGTGTTGCATAAAATTTAACCATCGTTTATAAGTAAGGCTGTAAATATTTAGTTACTATGTAAGTATAATACTATGTAAGTAAGCACACCATTGTACATATGTTTTCTTTATTCTATTGTAATTCTTTCTATATTTCTAATGTGTACAGAATAAATAAATAAAAAAAAAATATATAATAGTATGTATGTATATCTATTTCTTCAACACGGCCTACAGCCTAAACGGCTTGATAGATTTAGACTTATAATATGTCGTTCGATTCGTCTTACATACATACACTATAATTTAAAACATTACATTTAATAACAATACAATAAATCAATGTTATCACGAGTAGAGTATTTTCAATCGGTCAGAATAAGAATACCCCTCAATATAATCGTCAGATTTTAGGCTACCGTAACTGGGACATCCAGCTGAACCTTATGTTTAAAAATCTGACACGCTCGAGTATTTCAATACGACGATTTATTTTTTGCATTTTCAGAAAATCACTACGAGCTTGCGTGGCTACCGAATAGTCAGTCTTTTGAATTAAGGCATTATAAGGGTCCACTTAACATCCCCTCTGAATATCTGACGCGCCAGAGTAATTTCTTTTTTTATATTTTCTACCCTTACTGCTGGCCACCCCCACCTCGCAAATCGGCAGATGAATATACCTTTGGTATCAGAGATACGTTCGAACTATCAATATCTGACACGCTAGAGTATGTACATGTAACGATTTTTTTTCACATCTTTGATAACCTGTAGTCGCTTTCCCCACCACTAAAAGGGGAATATGATAGAACATTTTATTCTTCTTATCAACTAATCTACAAAATCTATTAGGTCCCCACGACGCTCGAGTAAATACACATTTAGCACTACTGCCTCCTCTACTATAAGGGCAGCGTTCGGGAAATCGTGTGCTGTCAGTGATAACTTAAAGCACAGAGACATAGTTGTTTACTATCCGCTTATTTGACGGACCCGTTGGTCTAGTGGTTAGTGACCCTGTCTGCTACCCGACAGGTCGCGTGTTCGATTCCAACCAAGTGTCTGGGTGATATAAGTATGTATTAAAAAAAAAAGTATATATGTATTAGTATCAGTTGTCTGGTTTCCATAGTACAGGCTCTGCCTAGTTTGGGTTCAAATGACTGTGTGTGAATTGTCCCAGGATATTATTATTAGAAAGCTCGAGCAAGCAATGGAGTTAGCTATGCCTAAGCATATTCATCCAGCCTCCATTGCCTGTTCATTTCTGATTTTATCACGTAGCGAAACCTTGTAGTTTCGTAGAAGAGCCGTATTTGAAGTAGAGTGCCCCTATAGCTTTGAAAATATTCAAGTTGAAGTGACAGTGGGCGGGGCACATAGTTGGAAGAACCGATGGCCGTTTGGCAGAAAGTTTCTACGAGGCATGCCTTTTAAGTTTTGTCGTTTGAAGAAAAAAACACAACTAGAACCATATAGTACTTTTTATTGTTTTTCAAAGTATTCACCACGTAGCTTAATACACTTTTCCATTCGCTCAAACCAGTTATTATAACATTTATTCCACTCTAAAGTGGGGGTGTTCAAAATGGCTGACTTGAAAGCGTCGACTGCTTCTTCACCGGACTGGAACCTTTGACCAAGAAGACTTTTCTTAATTTTAGGAAATGTAAAGAAATCGTAAGGGCTTAGGTCAGGACTGTATGGAGGATGGTCAAGAATGTCTACTTTTCCTGCTTCAAATACTGTGTGGTATACCACTCTGCGTTAACCGTTCTAAGATCTTCAAGTGTAATAGTCGCAACATGGCCGGTTTTTCCAACGATCGTGGCCACCATCTTCTTTGAAGTGCTTCGAGAACGAACAACTTTATTCGGCTTTGGCTCATCTTGAAAGACCCAGATTGTAGATTGTTGTTTGGAATCAGGTCGCAGGCATAGATCCAAGATCCGTTACCACTGATGATGTCGTAGACGTGATTTGACTCTCGTTGAGCCTTTGCAGAGTTTTCTTACATCATCTGACGCGGGCTGCCTTGTTATCGTCGGAAAGCATATGCGGTATCCAACGGCAAACTAGCTTTCCCACACCAAGCGCTTCATGCAAGATCTTCTGAATGGTTGTCCCTGAGATGCCGACACATGACGATCTTCGAGAATTAGTTGTCTCACAGCAATGATGTTATCTTCAGTGAAGGCGGATTTTGGGCGTCCTTCGCGAGATTTGTCACTAACACTAGTATGTCCACGCTGGAATTCTAAATACCAGCGTTCGACAGTCCGCAGACATGGGGCTTCATCACTGAACACAGATGTTAGCTCTTCAAAACACTGAAACCGTGTCAGGCCTCTTCTAAAGTTGTAGAAAATTATTGCACGAAGATTTTCCTTAGAAAGATTCATTTTCGTACGTAACCTGATAGATTCCAATCGACGTTGTGACAAAACAATAGCATTAATCCTAATACTTTCAACTGTTTTGAGATTCAAAATTTAAACACATTCACAATATCACAGTGCCAAATTCAAAATTGCCGGGAAATATGGAAACGACAGAACTTAAAAGGCATGCCTCGTAGATAAAGACCACGAGCCGGAAAGTAGTGTGTAGGATGGCCCCTCATAAGATGGACCGATATTATCATACGTGTGGCAGGAAGCCGGTGGATGCGAGTGGCGAAAGACCGTTAAGTGTGGACATCATTGGGGAGGCCTTTGTCTAGCAGTTGACGTCATTCGCCTGATGAATGCATGGATAGATTTTATAGAAATGAAAAACAACAATATGGTAAAGAGTTTATTAACATTCATAATATTTATTATACAAGCCAGTCCGTAATCGAGAACATTTTACAGGGAAATTCGCTAGCGTTTGTAAGTACTTAATCACAATCCTAAATTAAAATAATCAAATACACAGATGCGGTAAAAGCGTTTGCTACGATTGTACATTTCTACGAAATTCTCCTTCAATTCATGTTTGCCATATTTCTATAAATGTTGAGTCAGTATTTATTGATGCAACTCTGATATTTGGTTGAGCTCTACGTGTAGAAGAGCCTATGATGCTAGCCTACAATACAAATAAACAGTTATTAAGTATTTTTGAATGACTGGCCTAAAACCATTTCCTACGAGGAAGCAGTCAATTCTACATTTTATGAAATAAAAATGCACTCATAATTCATGTCTCACATTCATATACACACACACGCACACACAAACACTCACACACACATGGTCACGCAGAAGCACTCACATATTACTACTACCATTTTTACATTCTTTTTCTTTTTCCCAACTGTATATTATTAATGTTTTTCATTTAACTGTTAAATAAAGCATAAATGGCTATAGAAGAGCGGATCCTTTAAACACAAGTATATTATTATGGGATCCGATCTTGTATGTAACTATTTTAAAGTAAGCTAATGAAATATCAAAGTTGACCTTAGTCAAAGTTGAGACACAATCACATGAATGTGATATATAGAATGGTGCAGCACTATTTAGAAGGTGTCCTAGTCTGTCTGGGTCATAGTCCCTCTGTTTTAAAATATAAGCTGCTGCTAATGTAAGCTGACAAATATCCTTGATTAATTTATCCTTTATTGGTAAGTACATTATTTCATTTTGCAACATCTTTCGGGAAGCTGAAATAATATAAATATTATCAATATTTCTATCAGGGCTTACTTTCCAGGCAGAATTTTGACACATGTTGACTTTTTATCACGTAGCGTATATACCCAACCATAACTATGTTTATGAAGATTTTCATTAATAAATCTGAATACAAAATCTGAGTCTAGTTTGCTTAGTACTAAATATATAAAAATAATGTCTCGAAATTATATTGTAGTTATTTCAGTTGGTACAAGTTACAACTTATATTTTACGTCTGTGGCGGCTATGGGTCCTCTTATGAGTGTTAGAATGTGGTTAAGGCTACTTAGTATATAGTATTTATAGTATATAAATGGGTATGTAAAAGCTATGTAAGTTATTAATTAATGATGGTATCATCAGTTACTACTTTATTAGTAAATAATGTAGGGTACTTTATATCAAAAGTACCCTCTACTAAAGTATCAGATATTAATTATTTGGAGGTAGGTAATTTTAACAGAAAAGCAATAAATATTAATGGACATGGATTTATTCAACCATTATTACAATGATTACTCTTTATTTCAGATATAATCACAGATAGTAAATATATTCTAAGAATATTACGATAAAGCAATATAAAGAACATTAAAATATTATAATCTTTACACCGTCAGGAAACTATATAAAAATATAGGGGTTACCCCCTATGTGGCCACCTCCAATTCCCCTTGCCACAGCCTTCGCCATCCAAGTCATATATTAAATGACTTATTAATCGTTAACATATAAATTATGACATTATCATAGTAACATCAAACACATAGCAACATAATATTTCAACAAGATATACAAAATACTTAACTCTCAGAGTTCCGTCGTCGATCTACAACCCTCTACTAGGATTACTGTCTAATGTTGCTGACTGAACACTGTTTCAATACTGTTACATAGTCTATAAATACACTGTGACTGTTATCTCTTAGATTCCTTAATACTGTCGAAGATTATTGAGGACTGTCCGTTCTAAAGGTTACATCGTATTTTTATAGCCATTTGATATATAATGTACAAGTACCCCTCCATCCACTGACGTGGCGGGGCGACAGTCATTCTCTTTACTAATATTAAGTAATAATATTCATAAACAGTAATTAATTGATAGAACATTCCATAACATAATTTGATAATGACTAAATGAATAATTACATTATGATTAATTATTTAACACTAATAATAACAAGCAATTGTAGTAAGAGAACATTATTTTGACTAAAGCATTGTCAATGTCTACCCACAATAATAATTGCCAAGGCAAAACATGCCGAAAAGAGTCATAAAACTACTTTCATATTATTACTATCTATATTTACGTATATTATATATCACAATATTCTAACAAGTGCATAAATATTCTAGTTTTGATTTGACTTTAAAACATTAAACTCATACTTATGTAAAATTACGTACCCTTTCCAGACTCAGAAAATCTCAAGTTCAGTGTTAATGGTCACCCTACTGATGTAAATTTTTATTTTAAATTAGATGATTATAGAGCATAATTGACAGAATAAAATAGGATATCATTTATATATCACCACACGACACTAAAATTAATCAATATTGACTTTTTATTATGATTCAAAGGTAAAAATGTATGAATACATTAAACGGTTATTATCGCAAAAATACACTAACCTGTGAAACTTAATGTCCGAATTTGGTTTCCAAACACTTGTGCAATTGTGTACAACATGTTACATTGTTTAAATCGTGAATTTGACGAGAATACAGTTTTATTTGATCGTTTAAAAACCCGAAGTGGTAGAAAACATATGACGGAGTGGCCATATTGTGTTCAATGAGAGTTGCCATAATGTTGAAACGGCAGCTACCAACAATCAGGGTAGTGAAAGGCTGGTTTAGGAATATGATATATAATTTATTACTGACGTCCACAGACAGTACTCAAGTTGACGTGGATGTAAATTTTCTTATAATTCATGTAAAGTCAGTCAGGAGAACCCGACCGACGTTGCGAAATCTTGGCTTATCACAATTCACACAATCGGGATTGGGAGTTTTTGTGTTAATCATGGCAATTTTAGATAAAGTGTGAGAGGGATCAAATACATAACTAAGGATGAATGAACCTGTCTTCAATAATTTGTTCTAGGCGCAAACTCCATCGTATTTAAGATTCTTGCCTACCACCTATACAGCCTATACTGCGAACCCCAAGACGCCTGCCAAGCGTGGGAATTATGGCTACCTCTCCCTTCCAAGGGGAGGCCACTGCTGAACTAAAGTAGACGTCTTTCCGCTGCTGATGATAAAAAAGTAACCACTATAAAGATGATTTTCATACTTTGTTGGGACAAAATAGACAAATATTTTGCACTAAAATATAAAATTTTTTTTCTTTATTTCATAATTCCCAGGCCCTGCAGTGATGCGCCACATGTCATTGTAAAGTATACACATTTCCCTGTAAATCCCGCCTTACCTCATTTCTGTACACCGTGGGTAAAATTTTCATACTTGGTGGTTGGTATATATTATGTTGTTCTAAAAAAAACATATAAAAAATCATTTTTTTAAAAATTGAACCGACTCAATATCACTGAAAAGTATAAAATAATTTAAATAAGTATTATAGAAGTTGGTTTTAGCGTACCTGCTGTGTATAATTGGCACCAACTTCAATAATACTTATTTAAATTATATTATACTTTTCAGTGATATTGAAGTCGGTTAATTTTTTTTAATAGGTTTTATTTTATACTTTTTAGTGATATTTCAGCGACAGTCAGGCAGCTGAATTCCTTCCGAGTTGCTTCTAAACTAGTCAAAGAAGGTGTTACAGGTTTGAACAACCTGGGAAGACACAACAATGTCAGCCTTATCTGGGTACCTGGACACGAAGGCGTCGAGGGCAATGAGAATGCAGATAGACTAGCGAGGGCCGGCTCACAGAGTCATTTGGTTGGCCCCGAACCATTTGTGGGGATTCCGTATGGAACATATCACCAAGCATTATATGCACATGCTAGGAACGAACACATGAACGAATGGAGGGCAGCGTCAGGCCTAAACCACTCCAAAGCGTTCTCTAGCGGAAGGGTGGACTGTGGGGTTAAATTATTAAACCTTAACAGATCACAAATGAGGCACCTAATAGGTGCACTCACGGGACATTTTGGCACCAACGAGCATCTACACAGAATGAGGCTAAGTACATTTGCAGATTCTGCGAAGATGAAAAAGAGTCAATGCGACACATATTGTGTAGCTGCGACGCTCTTGCGAGACGTAGATTGAATCATTTGGGAGTAGCCTATCCTACGCCAAATGATTATGTACAGCTCCAAGCTGGTGCGATCGTTGCATACCTGAGGGAGCTCTTCGATACGCCAGCAACAGAGTAAGGGCTAGGGCATGCACAATGGATCCAACTGGGTCGAAGTGCGTTCCGGGGATACTGGGCCCAAATTTATAGCCTCCAAGAATAGAATAGTAATATTTTCATAAATAATGATTGAACCATCGACGACGGTAAAATAATCTAGGTAGGTTATGATCACATTATCATCTACATAGTTTTACATAATTCATGTTTCTTCAAAAAAAAATATCCGGTCGTAATGAAATTTGCATGGACACATCATAGTAGTTTACTCTCTCGAATAAAAAAAGAATCATCGAAATCGGTTTATATTTGTCAGAGTAATGTAATGGAGAACATCAGTTTTATGGTTTTTACCAGATAAATTCCGCCACATCGTTCATGGTCCTCCAGTAAGTTCTTAGCCGCATGTGATAACATTCATACAGATTCATTACCAGTGGCGTGCACAGAGGGTAGGCAAAAAAAAGTATTCGGCTTGTTTCACCTATTTTAAGTATGTTATTATACCATTTCAAATATCCATAAGCAAGCAAATACTATAGACATATTAATTTGCATTTGAAAACAATAATAAGTTTATTCAGCGGCTCCATACTGACAAAAATACTTTGCCTACCCTAGGATTTCTCTAAACAGTCTTAATTTAAAAAAATCTTAGTTTGGACATGAATTAACGTAATTTTTTTTAATGTAAATGGTTGTGTTGGTAATATTGGTTAATTTAAGGATATTTATGCTGGAACACGAACAATTAGCATAAAGCATAAACAACTCGCAGATATTTTTGCCCGCTTTCAGTGCACGCCACTGTTCATTACAGTAACAAGAATCATTGAAATTGGTAAAAATTTGCCAGAGTTATGACCATTTTTGTCCGTAAAAAGCGACATAAAGTCATCTATATAGGCATTCCTGCAGTTCTCCTGCGCAGTCACCATTCTTGTTTTTTCAGGAACTACTTATTCGTAAGCAATATTTTTTTATGGGACCCAATTAATGGATTAAAGAATGGATGGAAGAAAGTTTTTTTCAAATCGGTTCATAATTGCCAGAGTTATGCGCGAACATACATAGAACAAAAAATATATATACAGACGAATTGAGAACCTCCTCCTTTTTTGAAGTCGGTTAAAAAATTGTAGGCATTCTTTGTACGAAAAGGCCAAAACGCCTTTCAAAGGCCGCTCTATAGTCTAATCTTATTGGTCATAATTTGGTATTATATGCCCATTGGCGTGCACAGAGGGTAGGCAAAGAAACGTATTCGACTTCTTTAAGTCCGCAAGCGAGATGGAGTGACGACATACGTAAAGTGGCGGGCAGAAATTGGACGAGGAAAGCCGAGGATCGTAGTCAGTGGCGTGATATTGGAGAGGCCTATGTCCAGCAGTGGACGACTGTAGGCTGATGATGATGATGATGATGAACCTATATGTATATTAGTATACCATTTTAAATATCCATAAGTTAGCCATTAGCTGTTAGTCTATAGACATATTAATTTGCATTTAAAAACTGTCATAAGATTATTCAGAGAGTCCTGGACACACAAATACTTTGCCTACCCTACGATTTCTCTAAATAATCTTAATCTAAAAATATTTTGTACTGACATGGTATTAACGTAATGTTTTTAAAATGTAAATGGATACGTCTGTAATGGATTGTCATTTAAGGATATTTGTGGTGTCACACTAACTAACACATAGCTTAGAATGCAGATAACTCGCAGATATTTTTGCCTACTTTCTGTGCATGCCACTGCATATGCCTAGTTTTAGCATAACTACGTGGAAGTAAGCTTTAATAGATTTTTTTTTATTGTTGATTTTCATATTAAGGTCTCATATTAAGAAAATGAACCGGTCCTTACATTTTTTTCTATAAGCGAATAATTTTACTAGGTACATTATACGCTTCGACGGCATCGAGTTCACATGGCTAAATTAAAATTTTAAAATATAGAAGTTTTAAATTTTTTGTTATTTTCTCGCGGCCAGGAGAGACACGAGATCTGTTTTCTTATTCGCGTAAGATGATAAATTTTCTTAGCGAGCTCTTAATAATTATCAAGCGTGCGAATCGATGTGAATCGTCGCGGAGGGGTTCGAAGACGTGAGGGGATCGCGTTGGAGGTGCGGGGGTGGCGAGGGAGGCCTCGGTACCGCGCAAGTCGCCACCCGTATCGACCAGCCCGGATGTGCATAGCGATGACGGCGGAGAGATCAGGCGCTCCACCTACTCGCGGAACTCCGCGACACCGTTTGGACCCAACGCTTAGAGCCTGTCATACCTACTGTGTCGTATCGGTATGCCGGGGGCGTTGTATCCGTCAGTGACGGACCATCTCTGCGGTCGTCTGTCACGCGGAAATCGTACGCTTCCCGATCGCTCCGTAGTCCTCACACCACTGTGAGTCGGCCCCATTCGTTCTAAGTTGTCTCATATGAAGATTTATGAACAGAATGGATTTAATAATAAAAATGGTTGGTCCGGTTAGTCTTCGTATACAGCAACGGAAACTACATCATCGATCCTATGAAACGACCGCTATTTTGTAATTTTTGGTACAGAAAATAAATACTTAATGGTGTTGTAGTTCTGTAATAATGTAGTAACTTTAGGAAATTGCATGCAAAAGCAAAATTTGCACGTTTCATTTAAGTATATACATATATTAGACTTAATGTACACCTTCATTTAAACGCGTCGTGAAACGTATAGTAGGTATTATTACTTTGTTTAATTTATTCATGGAGGATAGTACCCGGAACTGCACGAGGGAGTATCTATTTCCGATGGTGGTCGCCGGTCGGTCAATGACACCGATCCGAAAACATAGTTGAACGATAAAACATATTTGTACCATTAGGTAGTGTTCGGAGTAAAACGCATTTATATAATCCTCTAGATCCCGTCATAGAACGACCTTCACCGAGCTGGTTAATGGATTAAACTTATTTTATATTCAATTTAATATGTCAATAAATATAAAGCACATGGGTTGTCTAAAAAATTTCAGTCCAGGATAAGATTAATTAATAATTTAAATAAATATTTTTTTTAAGTTTTTCACGGGTTTGGTTAATAGACAAATTCCATACCAATCGAAAGTTTAAAGCCCATAGAATATGAAAACGTTAGGTTGCCTTATCTTTTCCAGTCACAACTCTCGGGTTGGCAGGTATAAACAGGTAAATCGATACTAGTACTAACTTGCACCCGTCTGGTTAATGAATTAAAATTAAATGAAAATAAAGATTATTTCATTATGAACACGGTGGTATAGGGTTGGCTGCGAAAATTCAGTCCTGAATTCCGGTTGTCGAATTTTAAAAAGTGAAATATTGCTGCGAGTGAATATGTGCTACTGAGAGGTCCCAGCCAACCATCCCTTATACCATTCGTCTTTAAACACAGAACAAAAATCAGTACAAGTACTATAGAACGCTTAATTCAAGTAACTCAACAAGTACTCGTAGGCAGGGGTAAGAACATCAAAAGACATAAATATCAGGTAAACGACAGTAGGTACCATACCGTCAGCTGTATTTATCGACATTTGCGCTTGTGACATATCAAACTCATCACTACATGTCACTTACATATCAATATAACTCTCATAATATAACTTTAAGTAGTTCAATTTACCTGCCTCATAGAGGAAAATCTGCCTACGCTTTGTTTAAAGGGACCATAGACTAACGCGTACTCTGTTCTTAATATATAAACTCTATGCTTTTTAAAATTCAACAACCGGAATTCAGGACTGAATTTTCGCAGACAACCCTATACCACCGTGTTCGTAATGAAATAATCTTTATTTTCATTTAATTTTAATTCATTAACCAGACCGGTGCAAGTTAGTACTAGTATCAATTTACCTGTTTATACCTGCCAACCCGCGAGTTGTGACTGGAAAAGATAAGGCAACCTAACGTTTTCATATTCTATGGGCTTTAAACTTTCGATTGGTATGGAATTTGTCTATTAACCAAACCGGAGAAAAACTTTAAAATTTTTTTTTTTTTAATTATTAATTAATCTTATCCTGGACTGAAATTTTTTAGACAACCCATGTGCGATATATTTATTGACATATTATTATTGAATATAAAATACGTTTAATCCACTAACCAGCTCGGTGAAGGTCGTTCTATGACGGGATCTTAGACTATAATATTTTATAATATCTCTCAGTGGTGGATAGTTTTAATATAATCTAACTACCATCGTTCGGGGTGCATTACTAGTCATTGTGATATTTTTTTTTTGTTGGCTGACAAACCACTAGTGCCTGTTTTCACCAGCGATCCATTAAAGCCGGGTCTCCTGCGCCATGTTTTAGAACATTGTTCGTAAACATAGATAAGGGGCGTGGCTTGAGTGTTTTGTCAAACAAAACCTCTCGAACATTTTGCCGGAGCTTGTGGAAAACATCCCCCGCGTTCGCCTGCGGGCGAGGGGATCGTTCATTTTATGTTCGATTTTGACAGAGGAAGACGTTTCTCCGGGAATATTTTTCGCGCGTTTAGTTTTTTGTTTTGGATATGGAATACAATGTAGAGTGGAATCTAGAGCCTGTATTATTATTATTATTAGTCTCGTTGATACATGAAAGACCCGTCATTTGTAATGCTACCTCAAATGAAAATAAAAATAAAATATAAAAATCGGATGCCGAGTGCATGAAGGAGATGTTTAAAAAACTTGTTCACTGAACAGGTCGCAGCGGACGTGAAATGTTCAATGTTTAATGTTCACTGAACAATTTTCTGTTCTAAAATTGGCACAGCAGATCCAGATTAAGTAAGAGAAAGGGAACCCGCAGTCACCTTTAAATAACCCCTTACCGAAAATACGGTTTCACCAACGTTCAGCTGTCACCTAATTTTCGGATCCCGATTGTTCACCCCACAACTCATCCCTAACGCTAGGTGGTAGTCATTATGTGTTATTTTTTGGACGAAGTACAAGTTTAATTTGAAATTTTTTTTCTTGGGACAATCCACACACGGTCATCTGATCCCAAACTAGGCAGAGCCTGTACTATGGTAACCAGACAACTGATACTAATACTTATATACTTTTTTTTTGTAAATACATACATATGACGCCCAGACACTTGGTGGGAATCGAACCCACGACCCATCGGTTGGCGGCCAGAGTCTCTAACCACTAGACCAACGGGCCCGTCACAAAATTACGGATGTATAAAAAAAAAAAAAATTAAAAGAATGAAAATGTTAAAAGAATATTAAAAGTACTTACGTAAATAAAAAATAAAAAATCTATGCCAATAGGTAACTGGTTTTCGGTATTTAACTATATAATGATAATTTATTAAATACATACACTACATACAAAAAACTACCTATGTCAAACTATAAACATCAACCACAAGAAGAAACAAAAAAAGAAAACAAATAAGTCTTCCCATAATTTTGTTGGCGCCAGATCGTCGTTAGTTGAACGTTACACGGTCAATCTGGCGTCAGTTCAATCCATGATTGATATCAGATTGATCGTGTAATATGCTATAATATTTTTCGTTAATCACACCAGATTGATGCCAGATTGAATGTGTGTAGTGACGCATTAATCTCGCGTCAGTCATTTTCTTTATACAACCAAGGTGGCAAGCAAGCATGCGACCCGCCTGATGGTAAGCAGTCATCGCAGCCCATAGACGCTAGCAACACCAGAAGAATCACTAGCGCATTGTCGACCCATAAGAAATTAGGTATTAAGTCTTTTGTGTCCAGTAATTTCACCAGCTACAGTGCCCTTCACACCGGAACACAGCAATGTTTACACACTGCTGTTTGGCGGTAGAATATCTGACACTGCGGTGGTACCTACCTGGACGGTTCCTTGCACAAGGAACCTACCACCTAGTAAATCATCATTGTTCAGACAGCGACCGATACACACGTATGAACATAGATGTGAATAAGTTGGCATGTAGTTTAGTAAGTACGATCATGGATGATGACTCGGCAGCTGGCATATACTTATTAGTTTAATTAATGCAACCGCGCGCAAGCCGCCCGCAGGATCAGGAATTCCATGCGCAACTACCATGTAAAATCAGTACCGAAAACGTGCCCGCGCAGACGCGACACTCGCTGATTATACGAACGATGGCAAGCCGATGAACATTGGGTTATTTTGGGGAGGAGTTACGTTATGGATAGAAAAATGACATGTATAAATAGAGTGTAGTATTGCGTACGCGTACTTCGATCGATCATAATCTTTCGTCTTGATATTTATTTTGTATCGCATATACGGTACATGACAATTTAATTCTACTAAATATTATAATATTATTAGAATCTAATAGATTCAATGGTTGTTTAAAGTTTTGTTTATTATGTTTATTAATATTAAAGTTCTATAGTGATTGTGTGTCCAATTTCACCGATAGATGGCGCTGTTCATAATGTAAATCACGCTAACATCGTAAATTACTGTTTAATGATATTCGATTATGAAACGTATAGGTAATATCTTCGCATCTTTTATTGTTGCAACTGCAATATTATGTATACATATGACATCTACCTGGACTTAGGGATGTGAGATTAATTAATGGAAAAGAATCGATTAAATAAAAATCGATTTTTCTTTATTCAAAATTAATCAATTTGCCAAAAATCGATTTTAATAAAAATAAATAATCGATTTCTGCATAAAAATCGATTTTTTTTTGTGTTATTAAAAAGTACATGCTAAATGCAAAAAAATCTGGATGTTATTCATCTATTTACGCACATATCCATTTTCAAAAACAAGTTTATAAATATTAGTACCTATCGGTTTTATTTATAAATTATATAGGTATTAGCCCGTGATACTAAATCAGGTTTACTCGTAATCGTACTGGCTAAAGTTGAATATAAAACAAGAAATTGAGGTAAGCGCAGTTTTAGATTAACACGAAGTTGAATAACGTAAATAGAAATTGGATTTATATTTAATTACGTGTTTTAAGCAACTATTCAAATAAAACCCTGTTAATTATTGTTTAACTACCGTATTATGTTAAATTTCTGCTGAAGTTCATTAGATTCTGCTAAAAACTGCTAAAATGTTCTATTCTGCGACATAATCGGCTAAACCCTAAAATTCAATCAATCCAATTGGGTTCAATTCTGCTAAATCTGGTCACACTGCACTGAAACTACTTTACACGCATACATATCTACAGATTTTATTTAATGAACTTATATGAACTATATATGAGATTTTTCACCCAACGCATAGATAGCCTGTTTATAAAATTGAACTTACGCAAGATTTTTTCATCCGTCGCATAGATGCAAGCTGTTTCTAAAAATCGATTTAAACACGTAATTTATATAATCGATTTACTAAAAATCGATTAATATTATTATAAAAATCGATAATAAAGAATCGGTTTTTAGAAAATAATAATCGATTTAATTAAAAATCTATTATTTTTTAACATCCCTACCTGGACTTGAGAGTTTCATTTCATGAACCTCTCTGTCTGAGCGCTGTTCATTGAGTGTAGTGTGCATTGTACCTACATGTTATTGCGTTAGGTCATTTCGTTGATATGAGTCATTTTATGTCATTTATCGATGAGATTTATCGAAGTAAAAATGTAGCATATTCGTATACTTAATTTCTAGTTACCTTTACAAATGTAGCTTGGTGGTGCAGCGGACCTAATCGCTGGCTTTTAAATTAATCATAATGGTATTTTTCCCTTGCCTACCTATTTCTTTCCTAATCTAGTTTAGAATCGCTCGGGATATACAGATTTTAACTTTTCAAAGATATAATATCATGTTACTATCAGCAAAGTAGAACATTACATACAGAAATCTAATGAAAATGTCCTGGGTGTAACGGACCGGCTTACCCCGTACAAAAATTGACCCTTCGCCAATGCTATGTGATGATTGTCCCAAGATACACACATCAAAAGTGTCTAGGGATCAACATATATTTTTGCAATAACTTTTCTCCTGATTGATATTAATTAAAATTTTCTTTAAGGATTCATCAAATAAAGTGTTTTCGTTTGTCACAGTAACGATAAACCAAGTCACCTTTGCATTAATAAAGAAATTTGCCATTTTCCTAATAAAGGGATTTTTGACATTTGAACCACTAACACAAAAGTTCGAAAAAAAGACTGAAATAACAGTTTTCTTTAAAATTTTATTGGGTAACTTAAACAATTAATAATCCGTGTTTCTACCGCGAACACTAACAACACAAGAACATCGGTTTGGCATACTCAAAATGAGTTCATCCAAATCACGCTGTGGAATGGCCGCCCATGTTCGTTGCAACAAAAAAAGGTCTTCTTGCGACTGGATACCCTCCATATTCGGCAGAGCTCTTCTCTGTAGCATATCCCATGCATGCTCAATCGGGTTCAAGTCTGGCGACTGAGCAGGCCAGGGCAGGACATTGATGTTAGCTGCGGCGAGAGTCTGTCTTACAACTCTTGCGGTCGTGCATTATCATGCATTAACTGAAATAAGGGACCGATTTGCACTTGTAGAGGAACGATGACGTCTGATACAATCGTCTCAGCATAAATTTGAGCGTTGAGGTGGCCTCTGATCCAAATCAACTCAGTTCTTCCGCCGATCCAAATACCCGCCCATACCATGATGGTTCCACCACTATAAGGATGGACTTCCTGGCAGGATTTTAATCGCTGTTGGCGTCCAGGGGTTCTCCAGTGTCGTATACGTCTTGTATCCGGTCTCATACCAAAACGAGACTCATCAGAAAAGCACACGAAACGCCATTGTTCTTCTGCCCAATTTCTGTGTTCAAGAGCCCATTGATATCGAATCCTACGATTGTGCATTGCTATAGGTGGTACCCGTAGCGGTCTTCGGGAATGAAGGTTCACTTCATGCAAGCGGTTTCTGACTGTTTGGTCGCTAATTAAGTTCCCTGAAGAGTGATGAAGCCTCACGGCTAACATCATGGCAGTTATTGTTGGAGCTCTTCGAGTTAAGATTTGAATATATCGGTCTTGTCTCCGTGTGGTGCAGCGATACCGTCCTCCATGGCGCTCAGCCACGGTACCAGTGCTTCGGTAACGTGTCCAAAGTCGACTGATAACACTCTGACTTGTATTCAGAGCTAAAGCCACAGTACGTTGCCGGGAACCAGCTTCTATCATTCCCACGGCTCTGAGCATTTCTTCCCTGCTTAAATGACGTCGCCGCTCCATAATAACGTTGGTTTTAATCAGTAGTAGGGAAACAGTAGCACTAATAATGTCTTCAATGCGTTGTATGTTTTTATAGGGAAAATATTGACAGCTGATTTTCATCTTTTACTCGAATTTGATTCACAGTTCCTGATTCAAATTATGAAATGCACCAAAAAGGATCCATATAAATTTATAAAATCATAAATTTATTACAAAGCCACATCTCAATCTCAAGAAATCCGCTTAAAAATGCTTGATCCCTAGACACTTTTGATGTGGGTATATTATTATTATTTGGCAACAAAGATTTTTCTTTGTTAGAATCCATAATCAGTTCGAATTTTATGCTTGGACTGACGCTCAGTCTGATTGATCATGTAATGTCCCACGTCAATCTATCAATCTGGTATCAGTTTCACCGCGATCAAGGTCACGGATTAAACTAAAGCCAGATTGAACGTGTAACCTTTTTAAGTGTTAAAATACAAATAAGCCGGCTCTTACATACTTTTTTTTTCGCGGGACACCTTCTAAAGGTCCCCGGGAGCTGTGGGATTCTTACCCACTAAAACCCCTACGGCTGTCGCATCCGCACATGAGAGGGTTAACCCGGAACCTCCGGTGAAATCTGCACCAGGAGCCCCTCATTGCCTTGCCTTCGAGTCCGCCGCCGGGGGACTTATTGTAGTCTCCCTGGGCCAATCACGTTGCTCACAAGAACAGGGTTAGCAAGCGCTTCGCCGTCCTCCTCGGAGTCGCTGCCATACTCGCCGCCTAGGGCCCACACCCCAAGCGTCCAGCGACTCCGAAGGGTAAAGGTGACACTTAGCATGATGAAAGTGAATTTAGGTAAGCATCCGATTTAAGGGTCACTTATACTAAGGAGCCTACGTAAGAAACATTTAGGGGATGGTTGGTGAAAACGGGCGGTTGGTGAAAGAAACTAGTTTCTTTAAAATATCCGCTGCGAGGATAGGAACCTCGTCCGTCAGCGTTGATTGTGCATTTATTTGTATAACTAGCTGACCCGCGCAGCTCCGCCCGCGCTTTTATTACGTTTTGCTCGTCTCTCTTTCCCTCCCACTTCGGTCCTCGTCACACTCCCCCTCTTCCTCTCCCCGTTGTCCCTTCTCTGAACCCTCTCCCTCTCTCTTCTCTCAAATTGCTCCACCTAACTCCCCCGATCCCTCATCCCATCATCCCCTCTCAGTCTCTCTCCTCTCTTGCTCTCCTCCTCCTCTCATGTCTCGTCAATCATGTTATCAGGGGCATAAAATATACTTTATGACCTATTCTCAGACCTACCCGATATGCACACAAATTTTCATACAAATCGGTTCACCCATCTGTAGTCACTATATTTGTTAATGTTAACACTAAACTATATCGGCTCGTTAACGCGCACACCACGTCTGGCCCGCACAGTGGTTGACACTCGACTGAACTCCCCTCCTACACTAGAGGGGCTTTTATGTCTTTCTCGCATCCCCACTCAGTGCCTGCGTAGTGTGCCCGCTTGAGACGATAAACTTGTCTACCCACAACTTTACTCAATTTACCAGTACACTACATGCCTTCCTTTTTTTGGAAAATTAAATTTTTAATTTAAATGTAAATTAATAATAGTTTCTTAAAATAACAAGTATGTAACTATCATAAAATGAATAATGTTCATTAACTGATCTTATTATACACTGTCCTTTATACATCTCTTTTTTTTTTTTTTTGAAAATTATAAGAATATACATTCATAGAAAAACTAATTGTATGTACTTATATTATGATCAAACACTTATTTTGTCACTTTCAATTATTCAAAAATAGTTTATTATGATTAATTTTATTAACTTATCACGTTATAAAGTATTTCGTCCACGCCACTTATTTGTTTTTTTTTTTAATTTAAATTGCACTTTTATTTATCAAAAATATAAAATTACTCACGGTTTTCACCTCGTCGCCATGTAGAGTTCACTATATTTGTTAATGTTAACACTAAACTATATCGGCTCGTTAACGCGCACACCACGTCTGGCCCGCACAGTGGTTGACACTCGACTGAACTCCCCTCCTATACTAGAAGGGCTTTTATGTCTTTCTCGCATCCCCACTCAGTGCCTGCGTAGTGTGCCCGCTTGAGACGATAAACTTGTCTACCCACAACTTTACTCAATTTACCAGTACACTACACCATCTATTTAATGACCTTGTATGTTGCTTAACCTTATCTTACCGAGATAAAAAGTATTTGTCCGTTTACTGGTTCTAAGCCCCACCAATTTTCAGCCAAATCGGTTCAGCCGTTCTTGAGTTATAAATAGTGTAAGTAACACGACTTTTTTTTTATTATTATGTAAAAATATTAAAGTTCTTTAGTGATTGTATGTTCAATTTCACCGATAGATGGCGCTGTTCCTAATGTATATCACGCAACATCGTAAATCACTGTCTAATGATATTCGATAGTGAAAGTTCTAAGTTTTCCCGCATCTTTTATTGTTGCGACTGTAATACAATACCTATACCTTAGAGAAAGTCTGTCTACGACCTATACACTACCTGGACTTGGGGAGTTTCATTAAAATTTCATTAATTTTCAAATTGATTAACTGATCAGTCTATAATTACCCTATTCACATACAAAGGAAATTACGTGGTAATATGTGCAAGTAATGTTTCACTGCTTAGCCCCTATGAAACATAGCGTGATGTTTTATATACCAATTTATACCCCTACTTCTACACAACACATAGTGAAAGGCCTATCAGAATCCATCCACGGGTTTTCAAATGATACCTGGACGAACAGAACGACAGACAGACAGACAATAATTCCAAAAAAAATTGTTTTGGCCTCTATGTCCATAGTATAGTATCCCCACATATAAATTTTGGAAAAATATTAAATGTACAGAAAAAGTGCTCTTTGAGTTTTATTATAGTATAGAAGATGAAACGTCGCGAGTGTGGAGTGATTGTCCCTGCCATCGTAGCTGTGAGTGGCACAAGTTCATCTTGACCGGGACGGTGCATTCCATTTTCTTTTAATACACCTAATTCTTTGTTAGTTAGAATTTAAGCCTATTAAACCACATTGGGGTAACCCGTGTCCTTATACTACCGAGACTAAATGAAATGCATCCCGCCGTACCTGGTACCTACAAAATGGTAGGTGGGTATCGATATTATCAGGGGAATCTCGCACATTAGTACAGGCTAGCCGATTGCCGTTAGGTACGATACATAACAGGTAGTGGTAGGGCCTTTTTGGAATTAATTTTTGATTGAATTCATTTTCTAAACGTGACGTTTGCGCATTTGCATTATGTAACATTATGTATGCATTGTGTATGTGTATTTGCATTGTGTTTTGTAGCGATTCTACAACGTATTATAAGTTTGGTAGAGATAAATGAAACAAATTTCACATGTTAAAAGATATTAATTATAATTTATAGTGTGTTATAATTAAACTATATTTCCTATTACGACCTACATGATGTGGGTCTTACTCGTATTATGTTAAATGTCGCTTAATGGTTAGTACGACTGACGAATATAATACTTTTGATGGTTGCCCAAATATGATCTTTTAAGAGACCGAGGTTTAGGAAAGCATTGGATCTTAATTGTGCATTGATCATTATAATAAGAATTTGGCGCGAAAAAAGGAGGCACCGTATCGGAGAAAACAGGCTGCATCGAAGGACTTCCCCGAAAGGGACCGGCGCATGACGTTGAATCAGCCCTTGAATGTTTATTTTCTGTTATATTTAAAATAATACTCATATTTAATGTTCAGACACTGTTGATTGATCTCAAACTAGGCCATATACTATCCTTCGGAGTCGCTGAACGTTCGGGGTGTGGGCCCTTTGAGCGTCCATTGAATACGGCGAAGACTCCGAGGAGGACGGCGGCGGGGTTGCGACCCCCGTCCCCGTGAGCACCGTGTTAGGTTCCCGGGGAGCTACAATGCGCCCAAGGGGCCCCTGGTGCAGATCCCACCGGAGAGCCCTACAACTCCCGGGGATCTTTGGAAGATTTCCCCCGCGTCAAAAAAAAAGTACTATGTTACTTTGTTAACCAGTAAAATTATAAAATGCAAGAAGTACCTACTTAAGTATATGATTTTTATGACGATGATGATTTAGGTGAAGCTGATGACGTATGGCAGTGATGAGACATGGTCCGTTGCTGCTGGCCTTATGGTGAAGCTCAGAATCACAACGAGCTATCGGGAGTCCTATGTTCGAAGTTCCTTTTTTTTATTTTTTATTTAGGAAACTACAGCTTTTTTATAAAAACAATTATAGGTGTCTTTAACGGTACACTAAGCCAAAATTGAGTTCCACGACAATTTATGGAATAGTAATAGGTTCACTTATAGTAATAATGTGGTTTTGCTCTGTGTTACATGTAGTTAGCTGTATAACAAAAGGTAAGTAGATGCATCGATACAGCGCAAAACGAAGATCAAGGAAAACAATGAAGACAATAGTTACTTTAGCTATCTTCATATTATGAAATCTTTAAGAGATATTTAAGATATGTGTTACAATATAAATATTATGTACGAAAAGCAGCTGAAGGTTCATTCAATTTAATAAGTACTTGTGATTTAAACATCGGTTTTGATAAATGAAAAATATCAACCAGAGCAAACAATTCATTATAACTTCTATGTAGGCGCGTTAGAACAGTGTTCTTAGCGTATCTGGTGCGATGGTGAGGGACAGAGAAAAGCGGAGTATTCCGTATACGCTTTTTGGGTGCAGCAAATGTAATGGAAGATAAAAGATTAGGGCGATCAACGTTTCCACGTATGATATCGTAAAGAAAGGACATATCCGGCATTCGCCTTCTGGCAGCTAGTGGAAGTAAACAGAGGCGTTTGCAGTCAACTGCATAGTTGCCATGACGAGTGTGCGTTTTGTAGTTAAGGTGTTTTACAAATAATTTTTGGATACGTTCTATTTTATTAATGTAAACAGTATTGTGGCGACCAAGTCGGACTTCCAAACTCCAGAATACTTCGTACGTAGGCATAGTATACAACTTTAAGCGCATGAGTGTTTTTGAATGTTCGAGTGACAAAGCCTAAGATACGATATGCTTTATTTACAATAGTGTCGATGTGTAAAGGAAAGAGCATCTTAGAGTCAAGGAAAATCCCTAAGTCCCTAACTGATTCGACTCTTTGTATTGGTTGGTTGCTTAACTTGTAACCATACCTGATAGGAGATCTCTTACGTGTAAAACTTATTACCTGACATTTATCAATGTTTACAGTTATTTTGTTATCTTTGTAATATTTACTTGCATTCAAATCACGTTGTATTAATTCGCAGTCAAGTCTAGTTTTAACACGCATGTATATCTTTTTGTCGTCAGCGTATTAAAGATGCTTAGCATATTTAAAACAAGTATCAATATCATACAAGTAGGCACAGTAGAATAGGGGGCCAAGGTGTGAACCCTGGGGAACCCCAGAAGGAATATTAACAAAGTCCGACTTGAAACCACCGATCACAACGGCCTGCGAGCGATTAGAGAGGTAAGAACGGACCCACCTTAACAGATCGCCATGGATACTAAGTCTCTGCAATTTAGCCAGCAGTATAACATGATCTACACGATCAAAGGCTTTTTCGAAGTCATAGATTGCATCAACTTGTCCGCTATTTTCCATTTCCCGTTGAACGTAATCGCAGAAGGTTGCCATGTTTGTCGTAGTAGATCGACCTTTTACGAATCCATGTTGATTGTTCGGAATACCCCGAGACACAACAGGATATATAGCGTCATAAACAATGGATTCAAATACCTTGCTCAATGTACTTAGGATTGATATTGGACGATAATTATTTACCAGTGATCTAGATCCTTTTTTATGAATTGCGCTGATTTTCGCAATAGAATCCGAAACTGCGCCAAAGTTACGTAACTTAGGATTTGCAACTTGAAGTAGCAATGGGCAGGTGCTATCGCTTAAAGACCTTATAACCAATGGGGAAGATAAGTTCTCGAGTGGCGACCACGAACCGGAAGATGCAGCGTAGGCAGGACATTATAAAAGTCGTAGGCAACCGAGTAGTGATGGAAGATTTGCCTCGCTCTGGTAAGCCATCAACGTCTGCAACTGAAGTTAACATCGCAGAAAGGCCAGATTTCTAGAAAGAAAATGCTTGGATTATGCACCACGATAATCCAAGCATTTTCTTTCCAGAAATCTGGTTATGATTGTGAACGAATTTTTGACCAACAATTCAACAAATACCATTTCGACCAACAGATATGGCTCCAGCCGACTTCTTTCTTTGTCCTAAACTCAAATTACCACTTCGTGGTACCCGTTTCCATTCGGTGGAAGACATAAAGGAGGATTCACGGTGAGAACTGAACTCAATTCCGGAAAAGCGTTTAAAAAATGTTAAGATGATTGGATTATTCGTTGGCGTAAATTTATCGTTTCTGACATAAGCGTACAAACTTAAACATGCCTTTTTTGCATCGTGGGTTACAAAACATGAGATCCGTGTACTGCAACAACACAAATACTGAAAAGAGCTGCCATATACCTGAAACTTATAATTTTCCATATTTTCGCTTTTCTTTTCTTTTTTAGTCCATATTATATGTACATATTTTGGAATTTTAAATACATATAAATCCGGTCCCTAGTTATAATAATTATAGACGCTACAGTGCGTTACTAGTAATAAGCTTTAAAGTGTTCCTAAATTTTATTACATTATTATTACATATCACCTGCAATAAAATTGACTATAGACCACATCGATATACTATACCAACTAGATTAGCTGTCACGAACAAAATGACATCGAAAATGTGGTCGCGGTTACATATACTTACACAACTATACACGTAGCTAGAAAATGTAGAAAATAGTTTTAAATAATTCGGAACGTTGGACTAATAGAAGCCTTCACTTGTAGTAATAAAGTCTAATTCTGTATGCAGTAATGTTGGCACATAAAACTTTTACATCGGAGACAAAGAAAAATCAATCAAATCGCCAACGCTATACGAAAAAAAGTAGTTGTTTTAAACAAAAATGTACTCATTTAAAAGAAAATCTTAACCACTATAAAATAAGGTTCAAAACAGGTGTGTTTCCATTGTGTGTGTACCGAGTTACAAACTTATCCGTGCTGGTGGCAAAAATGAGAACTAACTTTTTTATTATGGTAATGACGTGTAGATAGACAGTGGCGACACGCCTATCGGCAACATTAATTTTGTCAGTCTCGGCATGGCAGTTGCGAACTACTAGCGGAGAAAATATCAAATAAATAATTTTTATTTCGTATTATAGTGATATCTTACTTATATTTATTATTTAAACTAGTAGTAATAAGAACACGAAACGAAAAAATATTTCTCCATCTGCAATTTTAGTATTACGATAAGTATTTGGACAGTTTATAAACGCGCAATAAGGAATTTCGATACGTCCTTACGCTAGCTGTTGTCGGCTCGTACTAATTTGAAATAGAGCGACAGCCGTCTCCGTAGCTCTAATTTTCGTGACCACTTTTCGGGTCGTGACAGCTAATCTAGTTGGTATAGTATATCGATGATAGACCAATTTGGTGTATTTTTGAACCTGTCACTTCCGACCACAAGCACTGGCACAACCGTCCCTGGGGTGGGATCGATTGTGACATTTTTTTATTTTTTTCTAATTGCTTCCTATATGTTAACCATTGCACTTAAAGGCAAAATTGTAGTACTTATACGAAGACAAATGTACATTTAACTGTAAAAAACACCTTTCTTCCAGCTAACTATAACAATAACAAAGTTATGGGCGATCTAATGAAAATTGTCACAACAGTACCCAGTCTCCCCTATGTCAAAATACAGGACATTTTACAGAATTCAATTATTAACCTATTTACAGGTAGATGTAAGTATGCATATATGCAACAGCACAACATGTTTATGTTGATTTATTATACCTAATCGGATTACATTACCTATTTTCAGGATAATAATTACGTATTTATTCATTAGAATGATTTCATAATACGTCCGGGTCTCGCCCCACACGCCGTTTTTTGCATCGTCAATCAGCGATTTAGGGCATTTTTAACCGACTTCAAAAAAGGAGGAGGTTCTCAATTCGTCTGTATATACATTTTTTTTTCTATGTATTGTTACGTCGCAGGGTTCTTTAAAATGCCGTTTGCTTTGTGAATATGTTTTATTTCCACACACACTTAAGAGAGTACAGCAAGTTAGCAGTCCAGATCGCAGGTATATCACTCGGAGTCCGTTATCACAAGCTTTAGTCGTTCACGTTATCACTACACTGAATCGCAGATATATCACTCGGTATCGCAGCGTATCGCACACTGTATCGCGTTGAGATTCTTCCGGGATCGCAGCGTAGAACACACTAAAGTACGACATACACGCGCAGGTATACCTGACAGGTATACCTGTGCAGTTAAACTGTACAGGTATAATTGAGCTCCATAGAGACCATACACGTAGCGGTAAACCTGCACAAACTCTTAATTGAAACCATGGCCCCGACAGCGGCGCATGACTGCGACGCAATAGCGTTAATAGATTAATAGTTTGTTTTATTAAAGAAAAGGATATTAAACGACGACACCATGAACAGTGGTGAAAAGCAAACAGTACTCTTATGTCGACTTATTGAAGGAATTTAAATTTAAACCGAATTATTATTACCGCAATTATCTACGAATAATAATAATATTCTGGGACAATCCACACACGGATCACAAATTAGACAGAGCCTATACTATGGAAACTAGATGACTTTTTCTTTGTAAATACATACATAAATAGATAAATAACACCTAGACACTTTGCCGGAATCGAACCCACTGCCTATTGGGTAGCAGCCGGCGTGACCACTAGACCAACAGGCCCCAATAGATGAAAAGACGTTTCTCGATGATTTTTTTCTTACGATTCATTATAATTGCTACTACTTTTTTATTTTTAAAAGATTAAGAATCATTATTTGTCAGCATATTTTTATGCTACAATAATAGATGGTACCAAGTATTCTACCGTTTCCGGCGTACAAATGTTTTATCGTTACAGGGTGACATAATCATGTCAAAGAATAAAATTAGTTAAATTTTATCGTGATAATCTTTACACTTAATATGCCAAAAACAATGCTCCGACTTGTAGATGTTTATAAATTCTTCCATTACTACATTCCGCGTACGAGACGACATATTGTATTAGAGCGCCGCGCGTCCTTTCCCTCTAACAGTCATCGGACAACTGACGCCTGCGCAGGCGACCGCCACACACGCTCAGTTTTGCCTGCACAGGTATACCTGCGCAGTTAAAAATATGAAAAATCATATTTTTTGACTCGCCTGTACAGGCGTGGAAACCTGCACAGTTTTGCGCCATACACGCTCAGGTTTACCTGCGCAGTTGAACTGTACAGGTATACCTGTCAGGTAAACCTGCGCGTGTATGTCTAGCTTAACTCTGGTCGGCTGGACAGCGTCTTTTTTAAAGGACTATGATTTCTGGAAGGTTCGCAAGTTGTAAACAAAGTTGTAAAACATGGGGTGATAATAGTTTTTGTGGAACCAATAACAACATTAAACCACAGTACCGTTATTCGAAGCTTATAATGAGAGCGGCACTTCCGGTTTCCCGTCATATTTGTTCCTATTGGTCTACTTCACTGTGATTTGATCGGAAGTGACGTCATATTGCCAGGCGGGTGGGGGGAGCTGTTGTAAAACACGCTCACTCCATTCGTGTTCATTGGCGTCTTGTTTCCCGTCACGGACACCCGTCCGAGGCTACAATATACAACTGTTTGTGGAATTTAAATCAAATTCTAAATAATTCCAAAAGTATACAATGTTGAACAACAATATTTGCTACAAATAGTTGAAGCCGAACAAAATGCACGTAAGTACAAAACATTTTAACGGTGTTTGCCGTTCGTTTTGTTTGTGTTCCTAATGAAATGTTTTATACTATTGATAATGAAATGTTTTATACTATTAAATAGTGTGTGGTTTGAATATAGTGCAAGTAAATTGGGCTATGTTGGTCATAAATTTGTAAATAATCAATTTTCATTTAGCCTATTGACAGTTATTTGTATATTTGAAAACTTTAAAAATTATTATTTAATACTTGTGCTGAATTGATATTTTTATTAAAGTTTAATGTGGGTAAGCTTTATGTGCGAGTTTTCCAAGTAGATAAAAAGTAACGGACACATAAACATGTAATATTACAAATTGTAATCTACCTGCAGTTTAAAACATTTGCAGAACTATTTTGTAGCCAAGTCCTACGATAATATAGTACATCTACCTGCAGTTTTAAGCATTTGCAGAATTATTTTGTAGGCGAGTTCTACGATAATAATACATCTCTTACAGTTAGTTCTAAGCTTTTTTTCAGAATGGATGATCAATTTACAATAATATAATGTGAACAGTAAAACAGTGACATTAGTTGTACTTGAATAAAAGGCGCTCCGGCGTTATCAATGTGGTGTGATAATTGGATAAATTCAGTAAACAAGTGAGTTTTGTTAATATATTACTTTTGATTGTGCGGTATCTGTAAGTTCACGTGTGCTGACAAGTAGAACTATACCCATAGGGTAACCTAGGATTGGGAATTAAAAGCCTAGATACAGTACAAATGGAGTATTTAAGTTTTATAATTGTGGCCGCCATCTCAATTTTACAGACAAACCATTTGCGACCATATTTTCTGTTGTATCTAACAAAAAATAAAATAAAAAATGCAACTAAAATAGTTTGCAGGCAATGATATTATATACAATATCATTGTATCATTGCTTGCATGACAATATTTCGTAGCCTTCTTGTGTGGGCTATGTAGGTTAATTACTTTTATAGTCTGTGAGCGGAAAGGTGGAAATATAACTGTTTCAAAGTTAATTGAAATACAAATACGGTTTTCTTTAAAATCTCTTAGAACTTTTTCAATAAGTTTGTGCGACGCATTATTGAGTATTGAGAAACGTAGAGTGCTATCATATTAACAAATCTGTTTGTCTTGGAGAAATCCAGTGCATGCGTACGCAACGCAGTAACTTTTAGTGTCTAATACACAAAATTCACGTATATATATGGCAAGCCTCGTATGGTTACAATCAATATAAAGTACTATCTCAGGGCACAAGTTGCCATCCATCGTTGCAGGATGGGTGCACAAATCATAAACCTCCCATCTCGGGGGCAGTACATGTACAGTTGCTCGTCGTAAGGCAAGCTCCTGGTTTCCAGATTTAATTTTGATTATCTTGTCAAAGCCTATAAGTTGTTGGCTGAAGTCTACTTCACCAGCATAGAGTACCATCACGTGGTACGATGTCTAATTTCTATTCTCCTTTGCATAACGTTTGCAAATATTATCGACCACCCTCGCAGGATGGGTACACAAATAATTAACCTGTCGCAGGATTGTATGTATCATTTCATGTATGTTGATCATGACCACGCACCTGATTCAGAATCAATTTTGACGATCTTGTCAATCTGACCGTTGTTGGCTGACTTCTACTTCACCATCAGCATTAAGTACCATCACGTGGCATATTTTCTAGATTCCATTTTAAATTGCATGGAGTTGCACAAACCACCACCCTCGCAGGATGGTGCAGGGGCATATATGTATATATATATATAAATATAAATAATAAACCTCCATCCCGTGATGGTACATATGTATATTTATTTATTTTATTTCTTAGTTGCTCATAAAAGGAGCATGTATCCGGTTTTTAAAATAAATTTCTATTTGTCAATTTGGAAGTGGTTGGCTGAAGTCTATTTCACCATCAGTATATTGTCCTTCGCAAGGACTGCACATTTTAGTACTCACCCTCACAGGGTGGATACACAAAGATTTAACCTCCCTCGCAGGGACAGTAACATGTATAGCTCGTGGAGAGAGCACGTACAGTGTATCCGGTTTTTAGAATCAATTTTGATTTGTCAATTTTGAAGTGGTTGGCTGAAGTCTATTTCACCATCAGTATATTGTCCTTCGCAAGGACTGCACATTTTATTACTCACCCTCGCAGGTTGGATACACAAAGATTTAACCTCCCTCGCAGGGACAGTAACATGTATAGCTCGTGGAGAGAGCACGTACCTAATTTTCAAAATCAATTTTGGCATTCTTGTCAGTCTGAAGGTTATTTTCTAAAGTCCATTTCATTATAATAATTTGACTCGGTGGTCGTGGGTTCGATTCCCACCAAGTTTCTGTTACTATTTATCGATATAAGTAGGAAATGCATTCGTATCAGTTGTATGGTTGCCGTTGTGCAGACTGTATCTGGTTTGGGATCGGATGGCCTTGTGTGGGTTGTCCCAGGATATTATTATTATAAGCATAGTGACATTGACAGGGTGTTTTTAGCAATTACATACCTCCGCAGGGTGCCTCAATAAGTAACAGTTCCCTGCAGGAGTGTTAACTGCATATTGCTCTTCGAGAGAGCCTGTTTTTCTGTTAAATTCAGCAGAGATATTAAGACATTAACAGTGTGTGTGTGCCTGGCACATCGTCTTATTAATAACCTTTTTCTGGGGAGTTTGTTCTATCACGCGCTCTCGCGGGGAGAGAATACAGAGATTTACCTTTCAGAAGAAGGTTGCAGTTGCTATACAAAATTGCACGTACGTGATTCTATGAATCAATTATATATAAATATATAATTTTCATAACCCTGGCTTGCAGTCACGTCTTGGATTCTAATCATGGTCCCTTATTTTTACTGTCTTAAAAAATCAGGACAAGTTGAGCGTAAACTGCTAATAGTTTATCAATGTTTTGGATACAACATTTTAAGAAAGTTCTTCAAACAATGAATGGATATGATGTGGGGACATGTCTTTTATTTAAAGACCACCATTACCTTTTCTATACTATATCCCATTTCAAAGTTAAAAGGTATGTAATCTTATAATTGGGAATTCTGGGGATCCATAATGATGGAATCATTCACGAATTCTGGGGATCCATAATGATGGAATCATTCACGAGTTTCTATAACAATATCAAACTCAATTCTGTGGGTGTAACTGGGTGTAAGTAACCAAGTTATGGCAAAAATGCATCGCCTGCATTATTAGCCAAAAGTAATGCAGTCCTCATTCACAATTGCGGAGAACAGGCGTATATAATTGTACGAACTGTAATTGTTCTAATGAGAATAAAGATTCTTTAACCCCATAATTTAACTTCCGATCAATGTCAGGAGTTAGAAAATATAAAGAAAGCATTTGCATTGCAACCAAAAGGAATATTTGCAATTCTGCTTACTATCTCTTGTAATTTCGCATTTATTACAAAGTGACAACACAAGTTTCCTTTACAGAGGTAAGGGAAACTAGTATGCAGACAGGGGGTGGGACCAACTATTCACAGATGCTTATGAATATTATATTTTTCAGTTAGTTCTTTAATACAAATCAAATTTCATTGATAATATTTTATACAATATCCTTGTAGAGACAGATAGTAGGATATATGGAGTACATAATATGTCCATACATATTTAAGGTACTTTGGAGCAGAATGACTACAAATCATCCTCCATGTATGATAATTCGAGTATTCAGTGAACATATACTTACTCGTATTGGCTCTGAAGTATTCTGGTATAGATTAAATATATATTTAATCGTATTGGCCCTGAATTATTTCGGAGAGCAGACTTTGTTCTTGAACGAGTTTTGAGTAAACTATTCATGACACATTTTTTAAAGAGTCCTAGTTTTCGCATACAGACAATATTCTTTCGTTCTGAAACTTAAAAATGTTAGTTTTGGTGATCCAAACTTGACCTTTCAAATCGATCCAAATATTACATTAAAAATTCACGAAGTAGTTTGGAATCATCATGAGCTGGTTTTGATTTTCTAAACTAAATAAAAATAACTGAAAATATTGCCACTTTTTTTTTTTGCTAATTCATAGCGGATTCGAGCATTAATCATTGTTGTTTGGTATTATTATTGCCTAACTCTGACAATGTACAATACTGATCAGTCCAGTTACTGGCTTGTCAATTCTTAGCAACATGTTCTTAAATCGATTTTACTTATTAATCCTTTACACATCTATTTAGGATATGATTTGGTGAGCAATTTTCAAAGTAGCTTACTTCACATGTAGAACACATACATGCATATATAGCAATGTATAGACGATTTACCATTTATAAAAAGACCCTGACTAATGACTAGAGTAATGCCTTAATAGAGTTTAGATAAAAATGCCATATAATTTATCTATTACTACACAAAGTGTACCCTTCACACTGTTGCTTGCTGGATGCTAAAGATTATCACACTGCATAATAATTAGAGGTAAACATTGTAACATCACCTAGTACTCTGTAAAGCATAGTCGTGTCCAAGAAGTGCGTTATTCGGAAGGCCACGTACTGAAAAGTATACAACATCGCAGTACCTGGCGTTGAGTATTTAAAAACAAATTGTATATGTATTCAGTTATCTTATCTTTATTGATGGGTCAAAAAGACTAAAATCACGAACATAATTTAGCTTAATTAATTACCTATCCTGCGTCACAGGCGTAGTGGTTTTTAATAATAGCTAGCACATTGAAATTGGATATTTTTAATACATTTTAAACTGTATTATAAAGGCGAAGTCAAAAACACATCGAACGAAAAAAAAAAAAAGAAAAAAAAAAAAAAGTACTTTTGTACTGGATTGTTTAACAAAACACAATGAATAATTGCCATAATATTGATTTTAATGGTTGATAGTTATATTCTCCTTCTCTTCTCTGCTACTCGTTGCTAAAATAAATAATTAGCATATACAAATATCTATATATATAAGAATGCAATCTATTGAATTCTGTGTTAAAATTCATACTTGAATATTTAAAATACATCCGTAAATCACATTGGCGTCATTAATCTACTGATATTACCAGGCGATAACAAACACGTCTCATTATAAGCTTCGAATAACGGTACTGTGGTTTAATAGCAGCGTTTTCCCTGAAAGAAAACGCATATTAAACTACTTACCTTATTCGAAGCTTACTTTTTAAACCTGCCTGGTATTTCTTCGACACAATGAACACGAATGGAGTGAGCGTGTTTTACAACAGCTCCCCCACCCCGCCTGGCAATATGACGTCACTTCCGATCAAATCACAGTGAAGTAGACCAATAGGAACAAATATGACGGGAAACCGGAAGTGCCGCTCTCATTATAAGCTTCGAATAAGGTAAGTAGTTTAATATGCGTTTTCTTTCAGGGAAAACGCTGCTATTTCAACAATAGGCTTAAAGTGTAAATACCCTAAAAAAATTAACAATTAAACAATAAAGAGTAATAGAAACAATACCGGCGTTCACGGAACTGATAGTAAAAATGAAACAAAAGGCTATTGTCTTAAAACTAAAAACGTGGGAATTTTATAAAACAAAAGACGTCTCGATATTTCGACGCTAGTCCAGAGCTGTAACACTGTCCCCCTCTTAGACATGCTCGTCCCGAGCATCATTGTTGCCGTGATATCGAGCCAACCGGTCCACATGAACTATCTTTGGTTTTCCTCTCGTCCCTTGTTTGATGCGATAGCTGATGTCATTTATCCTCGTAATCACCTTGTAAGGTCCTTCTCAACGGGCCTGTAGCTTCGGAGATTTCCCTTTCTTCCGTAGTGGATTATGCAGCCACACCAATGTGCCCTCGTCGAAACCACTGGTGTTTGCACGACGGTCATAGCGAGTCTTCATCTTGTCGCTGGTCCTTAGGCTGTTCTCGCGTACCAATGTGTGCACGTCATCCAGTTGGTTTTGTAGGTCACACACGTAATCCACTACTGGTTTCGGAGCCTCAGGAGGTGTACCCGTAATAGCATCAATTGGAAGCCTCATTTCTCTTCCAAAGTTTACTCTGGCTGGTGACATGCCGGTACTATTGTGTATGGCTGAGCGGTATGACATAAGGAAAAGTTGTATATATCTGCCCCAGTCCCTTTGGTGTTCATCGACTACCTTCGCCAAGTGATTTTCCAACGTTTGATTGAACCGCTCAACCATTCCATCTGACTGGGGATGTGCTGGAGTCGTTCTTGTCTTGTTCATGCCAAGCAGCTTGCAAAGTTCTTGAAACAAGGCAGATTCGAAATTTCGTCCTTGGTCAGAGTGGATTTCCAACGGAACTCCGAATCGGCAGACAACTTCTTGAACCAGCTTCTCTGCTACTGTTTTGGCTTCTTGATTCGGCGTAGCGAAGACTTCCGGCCATTTACTGAAGTAGTCCTGAACAACGATTATGTATTTGTTCCCACTGTCGGTTTCTGGGAATGGTCCAGCAACATCTATAGCTATGCGCTCCCAAGGTGCTCCAACGTTGTATACCTTAAGTTTCCCTTTGCTTCTTGTCTGAGGTCCTTTCACAGATGCACACGCAGTGCACTTCCGGCACCAGTCTTCCACGTCCTCCCGAAATCGTAACCAGTAGAACCTTTGCCGTACTTTGACAAGAGTTTTCTTTATACCGAGGTGTCCACCAGATACTCCATCGTGCGTGTGTTTCAGAAGAGGTGCAATCTTGCTCAGGTGGAACATCAATCTGTAGAGTGACCTCTCTGCCATCTTCTGACTTCCACTTCCTGCATAAAAGCCCGTTATTAAGTGTCAGGCTACTCCACTGAGCCCAGTAACCCTTACATATTGGTCTGTATGACGATATGTCACTCGATTGTGGCTTGTTTCCACTCTTCAACCAGGCCATGATAGGCTGCAGATCTTTATCTTCTTCTTGAGCTCTCTTCATGTTGTCATCCGCCCACTCATCATCGGTGCCATGGATCTTAATAACTCTCAGAGCTTCACGCGTTTCCTGTTTCTTGCAGTGTTGACAATCTTCTGGGCATGGCCGTCTTGATAATGCATCCGCATTATTATGCCATTTTCCACTTCGGTGTTCTATGTCGAAATGGAATTCTTGCAACTGTTCCAGCCATCGTGCCACTTGACCGTCAGGATTCTTAAATTGTAGTAGCCATTTTAATGCGGCATGATCTGTCCGTAACGTGAACTGTCGCTCAATCAAGTACTTGTGGAAGTGCTGTAAGGTCTTCACAACAGCCAGCAGTTCACGGCGAGTCACACAATAATTTCTTTCCGGCTTCGAAAGTGCCTTGCTGAAATAAGCTATCACAACCTGGCGGTCGCCTTGTATCTGTGATAGGACACCTTCAATCCCCGTGTTGCTTGCGTCAGTGTCGTCCCTCTCTGCTTGGATAGCCCAAGATGGGCGACTCACACAAACATTGCTTCAGGGCGTTGAAGGCTTCATCACTGTCTGAATCCCAGATGAAGGCACGTTTTTCTTCCGTTAGGCGATGCAGCGGTCTTGCTATGTCCGCAAAGTTCTTGACAAATCGCCAGTAGTATGTGCATAAGCCGAGAAAAGCTCTCACTTCTGTTTTGCTCTTCGGAATTGGCCATTCTCGTACAGCTTTCACTTTATCCGCGTCAGTTTGCACGCCTTCCGTAGATATCACATGACCCAGGTATTTAACTTCCTTCTTAAATAATTCACATTTCTTCGGGCTTAGCTTCAAATTGGCGTCTCTGATCCGGGTGAAGACTTTCTCCAGATTTCTCAAATGCTCCTTAAAGTTACGCCCCATTATGATGACATCGTCGAGGTACACTAGACATACGTCTCCAAGCAGACCAACCATGACTCTTTCCATGAGGCGCTCAAACGTCGCTGGAGCATTACATAGTCCAAATGGCATGACATTAAATTGCCAGAGACCGTTTCCTATTCCCGTGCAGAACGCAGTTTTCTCTTTGTCTTCAGGGCTTATCTCCACTTGCCAATAGCCACTCTTCAAATCCACCGTTGAAAACCAGTTCATGCCACTGAGCATTTCCAGTGTCATCTATCCGTGGCAGAGGATAACTGTCCTTCTTGGTGACATTATTCAGCATCCGGTAGTCTACGCAGAACCTGGTGCTACCATCTTTCTTTTTCACCAAGACTACTGGTGATGACCAAGGACTCGTCGACGGCTCGATGATCTTATTCTTGGCCATTTCATTCACCAACTCGGTAACTTCAGCTTCCTTGGCCCATGGTACACGACGAGGTCTCTGTTTTATTGGTCTGGCATCTCCTGTGTCGATCCTGTGTTTCACCAGTCCAGTCCTTCCACAGTCGTTTCCTGATGCAAATATGTCCTTATACCGCAGAAGAAGATCTTTTGCTTGAGAATACTCTGATGCTGTTAATGTTCCTTTGCAAGATTCCATAAGATTTTCAACATGTGCTTCGGAGGTATGCGTTACACTGTTAGAATCGCTAAGGCGTTGAAGAGACTGACTTCTTGACACTTTCCAATAACACAGTTTTTCTTTAGGTGAATCTCGTTGTTACTGAGGTTCAGAACTCTTATTTGCGTTACACTTTTTGTCACAAGTAGTGTTCTTGCGGTTATCTAATTTGGGTGATGACCATCATCTTCAGCAATAACACAGCGTCCATGCTTTATATTCGGTGGAAACTTCACTTGTATCAAGGTCTCTGATCTCGGAGTCAATATTGTGTTCTTCAAGCAGTATAAATTGCAAGGTCGTGATCCCTGTAGACATACTTCTTGGTCCGAAAATTTCAGCACTTCTCTTGCAATGTCCACAATACAACGGTGATCTTTTAGAAAGTCCAAACCCAATATGCAATCATCGGTAATGTTGGCAATTAGTACCGATTGACGGTAAACTTTATCACCGATACTAAGTTCCACTTCGGTGTCGCCAAGGACGGAGACTGACTGGCCAGTTGCTGTTTGAAGGCGAAGTGCTGGTATCTGCTTATTCCACAGGATCGTTCTCTTCATTAGTTCTGGTCTCACTACTGTACGTGATGCTCCAGTGTCCACAGTGAAATTGCACGGCTTGTTGTCCAAAGTTCCTTCGACGAACAGGCTATTTCCGTTGCATACTTGAGTAATCGTGCTCTCGCAAAATCTCGCAGCTGTGCCCGGCACACATGCTCCAAGTGTTTCTCGCCGTACCGGGTTTCAAGGGCTTCCATCAGATTCTCCACAGTTCTTCCATCGACTGGCAGGTTTTCGCAGGGCGAGAGTGAGTGCAGTCAGCGCATATTTGTCACTCCAGCCGTTTGCCTCCATTAAAGTCACAAATTGATGCCTGAATGCAGTCCACGAAGAGGCTCCATCAAAATGCGGTAAATCAAGTCTTGACGACGAGCTCACTACGGCTGGTTCTCGAGCCTGCAGCTTTTTAACGTCCTTCTTGATAGACTGTAGACTCACGTCGTGCGCGTCCACTCTCTCCTGTAGCTCCGTCGCTTGTGCGCTGACTTTCTTGATGTCCTTTTCTACGGCACTTACTCTGTGTCCAAACTCTTCGAATTTGCCAATCAGGGCCTCTTGGTTGGCTTGAAGAGTCTCTTGGGGAGCTTCCTGGTTGATCTTGAAGGCTTGCAATTCTTGTCGACTAGCTTCCTGGTTGGCCTTCAGAGCTTCCTGGTTGGCCTGCAGAGCTTCCTGGTTGGCCTGCAGAGCTTCCCGCAACTCTCGTCGACTAGCCTCTTGGCTAGCTTGTAGAGCTTCCTGGTTGGCCTGCATAGACTGTATTGCTGCCAACAATACAGATAGGTCCACCGGTGGTGTCGCAGTTACTCCCACTGACGTTGATGAAGTTTCTGTCCGCTCTTCCTCAGCTTGACGACGTGTGCGGTCCATCTCGACTTGCCGCCTCGTGCGCGGAGTTCGGTCGTCTTCTTCATGCGGCAACAAAGGCATCCCACTTCTGACACCAATTGTTACGTCGCAGGGTTCTTTAAAATGCCGTTTGCTTTGTGAATATGTTTTATTTCCACACACACACTTAAGAGAGTACAGCAAGTTAGCAGTCCAGATCGCAGGTATATCACTCGGAGTCCGTTATCACAAGCTTTAGTCGTTCACGTTATCACTACACTGAATCGCAGATATATCACTCGGTATCGCAGCGTATCGCACACTGTATCTCGTTGAGATTCTTCCGGGATCGCAGCGTAGAACACACTAACTCTGGTCGGCTCGACAGCGTCTTTTATATAGGACTATGATTTCTGGAAGGTTCGCAAGTTGTAAACAAAGTTGTAAAACTTGGGGTGATAATAGCGTTCGTGGAACCAATAACAACATTTCAACAATAGGCTTAAAGTGTAAATACCCTAAAAAAATTAACAATTAAACAATAAAGACTAATAGAAACAATACCGGCGTTCACGGAACTGATAGTAAACATGAAACAAAAGGCTATTGTCTTAAAACTAAAAACGTGGGAATTTTAAGAAACAAAAGACGTCTCGATATTTCGACGCTAGTCCAGAGCTGTAATAGTATGTTCGCGCATAACTCTGGCAATTATGAACCGATTTGAAAAAATCTTTCTTCCATCCATTCTTTAATCCGTTAAGGGGGTAACAACGGTAAAATTGCAAAAAAAGCCTTTGTTTAAAGAGTTCGATGGATCAATCCGCTATTGCATTGGCAATGAAAATGATATGTACTTATACCTCAGATCTTCAGCAAATAGTTTTATTGATTAGATATTAGATTAAATATAACGTTTTCAAGAAATATATATTTAAAAAATGTACTACTTTGGATATGAATTGTGTTAGCGTTCAATATCCGTTCATCGGATAGACGTCAAACTTGGACTATTAAAAGCATAATAACCTATTCTACAATTTGTATTGATTACATTTCTTAATTTCATTCATGTTTTACAAGAAATTATAGAAAAACCACGTACGCGATGCATTTCCCCTTGCAGCGCCCCCGCCATCGCCTACCATCAGTCTTTCGTGGACTGTTATGGAGGGTGGACGTGCTCGATTTTTTTTTGACAAGTCGAATTTAATTTGAATGATTTTGAACATATTTTTAATTAAGATATGTTACATATGGTATAATTATAACATTATAAATCATTTCAAATGAAATCTATACTTCTATATTTAATTAAAGATATTTTTAAAGTAATACCATATTTTTGGTTCATCATAGAGTATGCGAAAGTATCGTTCCCGAGTATTATGCCTAACTATTAGAGCGTATCAGAGTCATATATGATCTTACTAATTGAAATCGTATTTAATACTGTGTAGGTCGACAAAATGACATACATTATGATATCCTTTACATTATGATTTGTTTTGTCAAAACATGAACGGTGTTATTAATACTATCATGTTGGTTTTTGCAACTTAGCAACGAGTCGAGTACCTGTATGGTTGGCTTGGTGGTGAGCGACACGCTTACCTACGGACAGTTGCATTGGACAGTTGTTCGTCTTTTGAGACATCTGGATGGTTAAGTTGGAAGGGTACTCGTGTGCTATCTAGGTGGCGCCACTTTAATCTTAGATTTCTTCCGCTATGTAACATAAGTAGAAGGTCACTGTAGCTGGCAAAATAACTATCGGAGCAAAAGGCTATAATTATAGTTTTGAATGACAGGGACAGGAAGAGACTTTTCTATGGGTGGGTGCTTCGATTACTATCAGGTAATACCTTGTTACTTAACTAAGTTGCGTAACAATAAACTGATGGTGTTGTTGGCAGGCACGAGAAAAAATACCACCGCGTTAAAATGTTAGTTACTCTAAAACCAGATTGCTTATTAGAATCAATGTAAATTAAATTTCTATTTAAATTTTACATTACCTATGCACCTACCACTATTACCCTCTGCAACATCCAAAGGTAGACTGGCAGAGAATGCCTAAGGCATTAAGTCCGCCTTGTACATATTTAAGTGTACTAAAGAATAAATAAAATGTCCACGTAGTTCAAACCCCCCGAAATGGGTACAGAACTACTCTCGCGGTCACGAACGGTCTATCACCTTTAGGACCACAATCGCATCCACGTGCTCGCCCAAAATACATGCGGGCGGGGTAAGCGCCCGGAACGTCGTTCAAATTATTTTGATTGAAAACTGAAACTTACACTAAAAAGACTATTACTGAATTCGTGCGTTCAAACGTTTGTTTGTTTGAGCACTGTTTAGTGCTACGGATTCCTTTGGCAGCCACGTATATTGAATAACAACACAGGTCCGTTTATTTTGTAGTTTACTACTCTGGCCGCTGACCTTAAGGTCTTGGGGTCGATTATCACACAGGACAAACATTCATGTGCATGAACATAATCTGTTTGTCTTGGGTCTCGGTCGTTTTTACCTGTACTTGATTAAGGAAAAAGTTAAGTATCTTATCATAGTTTCAGTTCGATGGCCATTACGGAGTCGATCACGGAACTCATCTACATCATCATCAGTAGGCAAAACGTCCACTGTTGAAAAAAGGCCTTCTCTCCCTTAGAGGGGAGGGTTTGCCATAATCCTCACGCCTGGCAGGCGGTTGAGGATCGCAGATAGGTGGTAGGTAATCCAATAAAAAGACGCTGCTGCTCGTCTTCTTGTTTTTCCTTAGTCGCCTTTTACGGACACACAAAGAAAGGAGATGGATGGGTGCTATTATTCTTATCATGGAACTAATTGTCACAATAAAAATAATTTATGATTTTTGGGTCTGCACGACTTGGGTCCGTTGGTCTTGAGTAAGATTGGAAGCTAGCAAGCTTCCATGATTCGGGTACTTGTGCCGCTCTTTAAGATAATATACGCATTAGAATAGGAAACATTACAGTTACACGCTTTTTTAATAATACCGCTAGCATCTCATCAGGGCTACTGGCATGCATTGCAGCATCTTAAGTCACTCTCTTTGTCATACTCGCAATCAATCATCAATTTGGTTTTAGTTCATTTTTCCAGGAATCAAAAAGCTCAACTATCAGATGGATGTTTATTGGTTAGAGAATTTGGAACTAATTTATGATATATGTTAAAAAGGTCCCTTTTAAAAAAAAAACTATATTTTGAAGGCTCTGTTAAACGCTTTCGTTTTGACGTGCAGAACAGAAACCTTAGAACTTTGTGCATAGTTTCATTTCAAGTACGCTTACAGTAGTCACGGCAAGACGCTGCGCAGTAGCTATTTTTATGTTTATGTATTCAGAACTCACAACTGTACTTGTGCAATGGTTCGTCAACCCTAACTTCAGACACACAAAAATCCGCTGTGACTTTATAAGTAGTACGAATGTATATGGATTCCGAATGGCAGGCACAATGTATTCAGCTGGGTCGAAGTGGACCTAATAACCACCAACAATAGAATAGAAGTATGTATAAGTCTCACTAGTCAGGCATTGGCCATTCTATAATAGACGGGCTGAACCTTTGATATGAACTTTGGAATATGAAATGCAATAATCTGTATCCTGATGCAACACGTCAACTACGTTACCTCTGTAAGTGGTTGGGTTGTCAGATTGTAATTAGGTGGCACGCCAAGGTATACATCAAGATATAAAACAGTGGGTTACCGTTATTAAACTGCATAATTTCATTCTATAACGGAATAGGCAAAATTAACAAAACTCCATTCGACACATCTGCATATTTTTAGTCTATGATTTTTCAAATGTAAAATTCATATTTGCTGGTAGCGCCCTCTTCGATGACAACTCTCGGCCGGAGCGGCCAGATTCTCAAGGTCATTGGCGCATGTTACCCCCTTAATTGGGTCCCATAAAAAAATATTGCTTACGAATAAGTAGTTCCTGAAAAAACAAGAATGGTGACTGCGCAGGAGAACTGCAGGAATGCCTATATAGATGACTTTATGTCGCTTTTTACGGACAAAAATGGTCATAGCTCTGGCATATATTTACCAATTTTAATGATTCTTTTTTTATTCGAAAGGAAAAACCACTGTAATGAATCTGTATGAATTTTATCACATCCGGCTAAGAACTTACTGGAGGACCATGAACGATGTGGCGGAATTTATCTGGTAAAAACCATAAAACTGATGTTCTACATTACATTACTCTGACAAATATAAACCGATTTCGATGATTTTTTTTTATTCGAGAGAGTAAACTACTATGATGATTCCATGCATATTTCATTACGACCGGATATTTTTTCTGAAGAAACATGAATTATGTAAAACTATGCAGACGATAACACATTATCGTAACTACCTAGGTTATTTTACCGTCGTCGATGGTTCAATCATTATTTATGAAAATATCACTAAAAAATTAGAGGTGCGCTACTGTTACTAATTCGATGATTCGAATTATCTACGACTACTAATGTACGCATTCTTGAATATTAGCAACTAGCTTTTGCCCGTGGATTCGCTCGCGTTAAGAAGTATTATTATTAATTAGGTATGGTTTTGCCGCCTTTACTTTTGTTTAGCGTGTGTAAAAAATTGGGATTATTTTTTTAATTTTTGGGCTGTGCGTTGATTGTTAGATCACTGTCAGTCAGTCAGTATGTAGCTTAACCTTAACCTAGCGGTATGAAATATACTGTATGACCTATTCTCAGACCTACGCGATATGCACACTTTCATACAAATCGGTTCACCCATCTATTTAATGACCTTACCTAACGTTGCTTAACCTTAACCTACCGGGATAAAAAGTATCCTATGTCCGTTTACTGGTTCTAAGCTACCTCCCCACCAATTTTCAGCCGAATCGGTTAGGCCGTTCTTGAGTTATAAATAGTGTAACTAACACGACTTTCTTTGATATAATATATAGATTAAAGTTCTATAGTTATTGTATGTTCAATTTCACCGATAGATGGCGCTGTTCATAATGTAAATCACGCTAACATCGTAAATTACTGTCTAATGATATTCGATAATGAAAGTTTTAAATTTTCCGCATCTTTTATTGTTGCGACTGTAATACATACATAATCTAGTTTGGATCCGCTCGGGATTTACAGATTTTAACTTTTCAAAGATATAATGTCATATTGCTATCAGCAAAGTACTTAGAACAATACAGAAATCTAATGAAAATGTCCTGGGTGTACCGGACCGGCTTACCCCTTACAAAAATTGACCCTTCGCCAATGCCATATCTTATGCAAACTAAATGTCTGCTCAGTCCCTATTGTATATAGCGTAATAATACATATCTTAATGATTAACTGATCAGTCTATAATTACCCTATTCACATACAAAGGAAATTACGTTGTAATATGTGCAAGTAATGTTTCACTGCTTGGCCCCTATGAAACATAGCGTGATGTTTTATATACCAACTTACACCTTGACTTCTACACAACATATCAGTGAAAGTCCTATCAAAATCCATCCACGGGTTTTCAAATGATACCTGGACGAACAGAACGACAGACAGACAGACAGACAATAATTCCAAAAAAATTGTTTTGGCCTCTATGTCGATAGTATAGTATCCCCACATAGAAATTTTGGAAAAATATTCAATGTACAGAAAAAGTGCTCTTTGAGTTTTATTATAGTATAGATTTACTAATGTTCATAGTCGAATAACCACTACTAATTAGTAATTACTAACGGCGTTTGAACTAGATTGTTCGCGACTCAGTCGACAATTTTTGGAATGAAATATGAATGAATTATTTGCCATATGTATGATTTATATGACTGAATAATGTCAGTGTGCCTGTCAAATCACATCATTCAATCCGCCGAATAATAAGCGAATAATCAAAGTCGAGCAAGTATAAATTAGTTACTAACTTCGTAAATCATTCCAATAAGTCGAATAATTCGAATGAAATTTTTGAATTCGTGCATCTTTGTAAAAGTGTAAAATAAAATCTTTTAAAAAACAAAATTGAACCGACTTCAATATCACTGAAAAGTATAAAATAATTTAAATATTATTGAAGTTGGTGCCAATTAGGTATTTGATAAAAATATTTTTTTTGTATTTTAAAACTTTATTATTAATAATATTGTAATATAAAACAACAAAAAAATCAATTAATTATAAACAATTAAAAATGGATGAAATTTCACGTGACTATAAACGCGCCTTGATTGGTCACCATAGTCGTGACGTCATAATGTTAAAGCTATTTAATTACAGTACAGCGTCAACGGCTATTACACTTGACTAGACAATAATATTGAAAATTTATTGCTAAAAACTACTCTGAACAACGCTGAACGACACTGAACGATGACACTGAACGTCACTGAACGTCACTGAACGACACTGAACGACGACACTGAACGCCACTGAACGACGACACTGAACGTCACTGAACGACACTGAAAGACGCTGAACGACACTGAATGACACTGGACGACACTGAATGACACTGAACGACACTGGACGACGACACTGATCGTCACTGAACGACACTGAACGACACTGAATGACACTGAACGACACTGAACGACACTGAGCGTCACGTCAGTGACGTTCAATGTCCCGTCAGTTACGTTCAGTGTCACGTCAGTGACGTTCTCAGAGTCACGTCAGTTACGTTCAGTGTCACGTCAGTGACATTCAGTGTCACGTCAGTGACGTTCTCAGAGTCACGTCAGTTACGTTCTGTGTCACGTCAGTGACATTCAGTGTCACGTCAGTTACGTTCAGTGTCACGTCAGTGGCGTTCAGTGTCGTCGTCCAGTGTCGTCCAGTGTTACTCAGTGTCGTTCAGTGACGTTCAGTGTCGTTCAGTGTCATTCAGTGTCGTTGAGTGACGTTCAGTGTCGTTCAGTGTCATTCAGTGACGTTCATGTCGTTCAGTGACGTTCAGTGTCGTCGATCAGTGTCATCCAGTGTCATTCAGTGGCGTTCAGTGACGTTCAGTGTCGTTGTCTAGTGTCGTTGTCTAGTGTCGTTGTCTAGTGTCGTTCAGTGTCGTCGTCCAGTGTTGTTCAGTGTCATTCAGTGTCGTTCAGTGTCGTTCAGTGACGTTCAGTGTCGTTCAGTGTTGTTCAGTGTCATCCAGGGTCATTCAGTGTCGTTCAGTGTCTTTCAGTGTCGTTCAGTGACGTTAAGTGTCGTCGTTCAGTGGCGTTCAGTGTCGTTCAGTGACGTTCAGTGTCGTTCAGTGTCGTTCAGCGTTGTTCAGAGTCGTTTTTTAGCAATAAATTTTCAATATTAATGTCTAGTCAAGTGTAATAGCCGTTGACGCTGTACTGTTATTAAATAGCAGCGGCGTGCACTGAAAGCAGGCAAAAATATCTGCGAGTTGTTTATGCTTTATGCTATTTGTTCGTGTTCCAGCACAAATATCCTTAAATTAACAATCGAGTTTATAAACTCCTGCATCTTGTAGAGGTATAATGGCACTTGACGGGTGGTAAAAACTGACTAATCTTCCTTGGTGGCTTAAAATAAGTTTTGATCGAAGCTCGCTTTAAGATGTAGCCAATCTTGTCTGTAACCCCTCTAACATATGGTAGAACAGTAGCTGGTTTGACACGTTCACTATGACGGCGGCGCGGGACTCGGAGCTTGTTGTCATGCAGTACTTGAACTGACCATAGTTTCATTGTTAGTAAGACACAGATGTTTAATTTCACTGACAAAATGGTATGAATCCCTGGTGTGGGCTTGTGTGGTTTCGCGTAAGTAAAAGACAACATTATATCATGGTTCGACTAGTATTTCACAAAATCCTATTTAACATTATCTACAACTATACGTATAATTTTTTTTTATATTTAGTTCTCAAGATATAAGGTATTGTAAAGTGTGAGGATTGAATGAGCTTAAGTATGTAATTAATTGTTATTTTTTAAATACGGCACTAGGTTTATTACTTCACAAAACTTTTACTAAAACCTAGTATTTTAATATTTTAAGTAAACATAATACATTTGGAAATCTGAGTGGTCGTCTGAGAACTGAGTTACTTCATTGGATCTCTTTTGTTTTGTAGATTGGTATTACAATTGTTTTAGTACTTTGACTAAATGACTAGCATTTATTTGTTTTTTTTTAACCGACTTCAAAAAAGGAGGTTCTGTATTCGACGCGTATGTATGTAATATTAATAGAAATGCGTAATATTCATATATGTTAGTCTATGTGGGCTTCTAAACAAATTTACCAAATTTCACGAGTGTATGTATGTATGTAGGTTTGTCCGCGGATTTCTCAGAAACTACAAGTCCGATTCGAAAATTCTTTTTGCAATAGTTAGAGTATTTTTCAACTTAGGGTAGAGTACAAGTTTCATCAAAATCGGTCCAGTAGTTTAAGAGATATAAACTTTTTATGTTTTCAGTAAGTTACTGTAATGTAGACGTTCGAGTTGCGTGATAGTGCTGATACCTATCTTGGTAAAATAAGTCACTAAAAAGTGTTAAATAAACAATTTAAAAAAAAATAAAAACCGGCTTTAAAGTAAATTATCTAAAAAGCATAAAATAACGAAAATATTATTGAAGTTGGTGCAGAATATACACAGCAGGTACGCTAACACCAACTTCAATAATATTTTCGTTATTTTATGCTTTTTAACCGGCTTCAAAAAGAAGGTTCTCTATTCGACGCGTATGTATGTAATATTGATAAAAATGCGTAATATTAATATATGTTAGTCTATGTGGGCTTCTAAACAAATTTACCAAATTTTATGAGTGTATGTATGTATGTATGTATGTATGTAGGTATGTATGTATGTAGGTTTGTCCACGGATTTCTCAGAAACAACAAGTCCGATTTTGAAAATTCTTTTTGCAATAGTTAGAGTATTTTTCAACTTAGGGTAGAGTACAAATTTCATCAAAATCGGTCTAGTAGTTTAAGAGATATAAACTTTTTATGTTTTCAGTAAGTTATTGTAACGTAGACGTTCGAGTTGCGTGATAGTGCTGATACCTATTTTGATACCTACCGTCACTAAAAAGTGTTAAATACCTATTTTAAAAAAAATAAAAACCGACTTCAAAGTAAATTATCTAAAAACCATAAAATAACGAAAATATATTGAAGTCGGTGTCAGCTCGTGCTAGTCTTACTTAACATGGTGTGCTAGCACCGACTTCAATATATTTTCGTTATTTTATGCTTTTTAGATAATTTACTTTGAAGTCGGTTTTTATTTTTTTTTAAATAGTTTTTAGATAATTTACTTTGAAGTCGGTTCTTATTTTTTTTAAATAGTTTTTTTTCAGAGAGTGTTCACTCAATCCTCACACCCACAGTATAGCCGCTGGCAGGCTCACGGTTGGCCCGTTGTTTAGTAGTCAAGAAGCGCGCGGCGGGCGGCGCAGGCGCGTTTCTTTTTTGTCCCCCGCGGATTCCATTGCCCTATGTCCAACCTGCAAGTCCGGCAGTTTGCCGTGCGTTGACCGCACGCATTGCCACGAAGCGCAAAGCCGTTGAACAACCTACGTTGGACGCGCTCGATAGGTTCCCATAAAGAGCCCAAATATACCGCTACAATCTTGTATGCCCGTATGTTCTTGTGTATTTATGAAAATATGTTTTCATAGCTCACGATATTGGACACAATAAACAAAGTATATTATGAGACTACTTACGAAGTAAAGGAGTAATGCAACATTAATGTTTATTTTAACTAACTCGTCTTATTTCATTGTCATATTTATTACTTTCTATTAGCGTAAACGCTTGTAAAATGTTATATTGTCTAGGCCCTCTGATCCGGTCACCAACATCTGTCCACCAAGTTACTTTTCGATACGAATTCGACAAGACCAATTGAGACGACTATTAATTATATGGATGGTCCGTTATCAGCATCGTTCTCTAAGGCTCAATTCACACCAAGATGGCAGCAGCCGGCAGCGCACTTTCAGTGTGAAATAATTTTAAACTTTATCTACAATACGTCAAAGACCAGGGGCCCAACTGTCACCTCTATTAGCAGCGCTAATACAATATTAGATCGACTTTTCCTACTGGTACGTCCAAAAACTAATCTTATTTGGGTGCTTAAATAACATTGTTTTCTAAGAAGTTTTGGTTAAATTAACGTTAAATTCTTTACTCAAGAAGCATTACAACTTACTGTGACGTGGCTTTTGATAGCCAACAACGCTAACAATATTGTTTTTCTTGTCAAAATTAGCCGTCATACAAAAGTTGCTCGGAGGCGACTGCAATAACATTATTTTGTAAAATTCTATATGAAAAACGCTGAGTTACTTACAAAAAATAGTTTTGGGGACATTTAAAGTTAGTGAAACTTATTTATTTGTATAAATATTACTTTAGTATCTACGTGTGTGTAATAAGTAAGTTTGATTTCAGATGGTGATCAAGCAAACGAATTATTTCAGTTTTTGGATGCTGTTTACGCTGAAACTAATAATAAACGAAAGCTGCGACGTATGCAGCTTCGTGAGTGACCACTTTACTTAAGTTGAAGCCAAAAAACACGGACTTAAAGAACCTAACGCATAATCCAAGCTAACGCCGTAAATCTCCGTCTGATGAAGAAGCCGACAACAATAGACTTGACGATTTGTGCAAATAATAAGTGTAGATAATATTATAGTTGTGAATCTCATGAAACTTGTATGTGTACCAGTGGACTATAAATCATCCAGATATTGCTTCCCAATATTGGATGCAACATCCGATTGTATCAAAGCTTGCTATAAGCATAGTGTAATACACAATTTGTGCAGCTTACATAACTGTGAAACAACGAAGTTGTGATTCGTGAACAACAATACCAGCGAATAGTCAGAAAGAAATTTATATGGCTCTGCAGCAGGGTTTATCGGTTAGCGATTCCCCCTGGTTCGGAGACTGTTGTAGTTTGATATTAATATACCGCTTTTATTTTCATTTTGGTTAGGTATTTATTTATCTAATACATAAGTAACTAACTACTATAATAGTTATAAGTCTAAGGTTATGATATAATAATACTGGGACAATCCACACACAGTCATCCAATGAAGGCAGAGCCTGTACTATGGTAAGCAGACAACTGATACAAATACTTACATACTTTTTATTGTAAATACATCCTTTAATAGATATAAACAACACCCAGATAAGGGGAAATGTGCCCATAACCTATTGGGTAGCGGACAGGGCACAGAACATTATTACTCTAAGGGCCAGGGTGTCCTACCACTAGACCAATATCTAGTAGTCAGTAACTCATAGTGTACATACTTTAATACATAAGATAATTTATAAATATTGATGTAAATATGCAATAAAACATGTGCTTTTCAAGAGATTTTTATTTTATTTCAAATTGTCAATAACAGATTAATACTATGCACTACTTACATGTTTTTACCAATAACATGTACTTTACTTATATACTTAGCTCATTTAATAATGATAGATTACCTAAAGGTATGCTTAAATAAACAAAACTCAGATACTAAACAGCAAGAAAATCAAAGTAAGTATAAGTTAACATTTTTTGAAACCGGGTTGCAGTCAAACAAGGCTGGTTTGCTTTTATTATAGAATCTTCATGTTATATTATGGTCGAGGCCTACTTACACACACACAAATGTTTAATGCTGTTGTATGTACTTAGTCACTCCTTAGTACAGAGTTGCTAAGTGAATAGGATCCTATTCAACAATAATTATTATATCTGCGGCACACTATGATTAGAAATAAAGTATTGATGGATGGACTAAGGTACCACAATCTACCCCTTTGGTAGCCCGCACACTGTCAACAATATTGTCAATATTCTACAACCCGTATGATTTAAGTGTGCACCTGGCGGTGTGAACTTGCAATCCAGTGAGGTGCACAGTTAAGTCGGACGGGTTGTAGAATATTGACAGTGTGCGGCTAGCCTTTGGGTAAATTAATCTGCTATTTGTCAGAATTTATAGCTTATAATGCATTAAAATTACTATTCCGTCGTTTGAACCGTATGTGAACTCAGAATAATTATGATGAAATTTTTGTTTACTGGGATCACTGCACTGGGATCTAACAAATCCTCTTGAGTTTGTTGATATTTAAGTATTTTAAGTTCTAGCCCTGCTGCAGTGGCTCAAACAGCTAGCAGCAGCTGTTATTGCATTCATTGTTAACTCTTTCAGCATCACGTTTCGGAGGCGGCGACGTATGATGATAGTATTGAACTTTACTTCTGCAAGATGAATAATAAAACACGATTTAGCTTACACGTAATCATTTCATTAATAGAAAATACATATTCATTGTTTTAATTATGTTCAACTATGACTAATCCTTACCTTGTTTCCATAGCGAAAATTCTAATTCTAAACACAGTTTTTTTGCCGCTTATATATGCCGCCATAATTTTTCGCTTAGGTACTAATTCCATTTGTTTTATCTCATTTGTTTAGGCACCGAAAATTAAAACTTGAGATAAATAAATATTAAATACCTAGGTATGTATTGTCTCCGTCCCAGTGCCAATGTCTGTGTTGCCAGCAGATGAATCGAATGGCCGAAAGCCGAAAGCTTTACGGGAAAGGGCCGATTTTTTGTAGGAAAGGCCGAATATAAAAGATCATTGCCCAAATGCTTTGGACGGAGAATTATTTCTTTTGTCATTATATTCAATGTATGTACTATTTCTTTGGCACGATTGCTTATCTTAATGGTTTCTAACTTGCATATTGTTAGATTCGCATTAGTTGTGCGTATTAATTCATATTAGGAATTTATGCCTATTTCATCATAATCAGCCGGAAAATTTCTAGAAATAGGCCAAACCCCCGGAACACCACAAAGAACGACACTTGTCTATTTGCATCCTGCGACTTGTATAATATCAGCGGTCACTCTAGTGGTAGGCCTGCTTATTTTTGTTGTCTGGGAGGAAACTTTCAAAACGTTTTCCTTACGGTGCAGGCCGGGGGATGTGGGATTTTTATCCACTAAAACTTTCCCGGTGGCCTTCATCGACGCTGTAGAACTTTGGGCACACCGATCGGACCTCACCAGAATCCCTCCAACACCGGACGCTTGCTCGTCCCTCCCGGGAAACAGAGAAAACAAGGTCTCCCGTCCCCTGCACCGTCGCGTTACTTGCGACAACGCAGGATCTACACCGCGACGTCGCCTGCCTCGGATTGGTTACCTTGGACCTAAGAAACTTCCTTCCAGATTGTCCTCAGTGCATCATTCTTCGAATAATGTGGCCTGCCCATTGCCACTTCAATCTCGTCAAAAAACTCCAAGCGTAGGTTGTTGCATGACTTTGAGCACCCACAGAAATCTAAATAACATGGTGGCCCATGTTATTTAGATTTCTGTGGGTGCCACACTAAACCAATAGAAATATGACAATCAAACCAATGTTTTGGATGGATTTGCTTAAAGCCGATGGCTGCCAACGTGCATTCCGAAAGGCCGAAAATTGTTCGCCTAAGGGCCAATCTGGCAACATTGGTGTGCCCACTTTTTTGTTTTAGAGTTCCGTTCCAATTCACTTTAAATTTACTTATCTAAATATCGGCATAAATATTATGTAATTTTCTTTTTATTTTTACATTTTGAAGTTATACAATTGTACATAATAAATATATGAATAATTATTAAACTAAAACAACTTTTAAATATTTTATTAAAGCAAATATTCTTACACATAATTTATTAATGTTTCTCCCCAAAATCGTAATTTGGAACGTCATATGAAAGAGAAAGCGCTACGTGCTCGCGTATAGCGTCATTTCTTTCTGACCTCAGCAGGCCATAGACAATTTGTATTATATCCTTTATTCTTTTCCGCACTATTTGGTTTTGTATTAACCATGTTCAGCGTAGGTCACAGTATTTTTAAGAGTAAAGTGAATATAAGCTCAAAACAAAACTCAATTGAATTAATGTTATTTCATTAAAGGTGACAGTTGGGGCCCAGTATCGCTTGAAAAACGCGGCGCGCGGACGGTTGCCGGCGGCCTCGAGCGGCGGCGTCGCGTTTTTCAAGCGATACTGGTCTTTGACGTATCTATACATCTATCTATACATTATTATAAAACAAAGTCGCTTCCGCTGTCTGTCTGTCCCTATGTATCCTTAGATCTTTATAACTACGCAACCGATTTTGATGCGGTTTTTCTTAGTAGATAGAGTGATTCAAGAGGAAGGTTTATATGTATAATATAGCATAATATAGCAGAGAAACACTGATAATTTTAGAGGTTTGTAATGTGATGTGAGATTGACGATGATATATATACCGAGAGGAGGGTGCAAGAGAGGAGAGAGAGGGAGAGGGGATTCAAGGAGGGTGATGGGGTGAGGGATAGGGGGATTAAGATGGAGCAAGGGGGGAGTGAGGGAGAGCAAGGTGGGACATGAGAAAGGGGGAAGGAGTTCAGAGAGGGGACAACGGAGAGAGGAAGAGGGAGAGTGTGACGGGGACCGAAGCGGGAGGGGAAAGAGAGAGGAGGGAGAGAGCATAGAATTCGATTTTTCTTATAAGAGAGAGATATAAATCAAGGGAGGAGGGAGAAAAGGAGAACAAAATGTAATAAGACCGCGGGCGGAGCTGCGCGGGTCAGCTAGTTGTAGATAAAGTTTAAAATTCTTTCACACTGAAAGTGCGCTGCCGGCCGCTGCCATCTTGGTGTGAATTGAGCCTTAGTCATAACAGTGACTCTTTTTAAGATTATCATGTATACTCTGTTTTTCTTTACATGATTAAAATCAGAACAATAAAATATTATTGAAAATGAATTAAACTGACTTCAATAGACAGCACACTAAAAAGTATCTATACTATAATAAAACTCAAGGAGCACTTTTTCTTGACGTTGAATATTTTTCCAAAATTTATCGACATAGAGGCCAAAACAATTTTTTTTGGAATTATTGTCTGTCTATCTGTCTGTCTGTCTGTCGTTCTGTTCGTCCAGGTATCATTTGAAAACCCGTGGATGAATTTTGATAGGACTTTCACTGATGTGTTGCGTAGAAGTCAAGGGATAAGTTGGTATATAAAACATCACGCTATGTTTCATAGGGGCTAAGCAGTGAAACATTACTTGCACATATTACCACGTAATTTCCTTTGTATGTGAATAGGGTAATTATAGACTGATCAGTTAATCATTAAGATATGCATTATTACGCTATATACAATAGGGACTGAGCAGACATTTAGTTTGCATAAGATATGGCATTGGCGAAGGGTAAATTTTTGTAAGGGGTAAGCCGGTCCGGTACACCCAGGACATTTTCATTAGATTTCTGTATTGTTCTAAGTACTTTGCTGATAGCAATATGATATTATATTTTTGAAAAGTTAAAATCTGTAAATCCCGAGCGAGTCCAAACTAGATTAGGAAAGAAATAGGCAAGTTCTAAGTACTTTGCTGATAGCAATATGACATTATATCTTTGAAAACTTAAAATCTGTAACTCCCGAGTGAGTCCAAACTAGATTAGGAAAGAAATAGGCAAGGGAAAAATACCATTTCATTTAATTTAAAAGCCAGCGGTTAGGTCCGCTGCCCCACCAAGACTACATTTGTATAGGTAGGTTGAAATTTGAAATAGACCTAAAATGACTCGAAATGATTTAACGCAATAAAATGTACAACTACAATTCACACTACACACAATGAACAGCGCTCCCAAAAAACGCTTCAAGGTCAGGGCTCAGGAGGGGGGGGGGAGGTGTTCATGAAATTTTAATGAAACTCCCCAAGTCCAGGTAGTGTATAGATAGGTATTGTATTACAGTCATCGATATACTATGATTACAGTCGCAACAATAAAAGATGCGAAAAACTTAGAACTTTCATTATCGAATATCATTAGCCAGTAATTTACGATGTTAGCGTGATTTACATTATGAACAGCGCCATCTATCGGTGAAATTGAACATACAATCACTATAGAACTTTAATCTATATATTTTATCAAAGAAAGTCGTGTTAGTTACACTATTTATAACTCAAGAACGGCCTAACCGATTCGGCTGAAAATTGGTGGGGAGGTAGCTTAGAACCAGGAAACGGACATAGGATACTTTTTATCCCGGTAGGTTAAGGTTAAGGAACGTTAGGTAAGGTCATTAAATAGATGGGTGAACCGATTTGTATGAAAGTGTACATATCGGGTAGGTCTGAGAATAGGTCATACAGTATATTTCATACCACTAGGTTAAGGTTAAGCTACATAAGGCAAGGTCATTAAATAGATGGGTGAACCGATTTGTATGAAATTTTGTGTGCATATCGGGTAGGTCTGAGAATAGGCCGTAAAGTATATTTCATGACACTAGGTTAAGGTTAAGCAATATAAGGAAAGGTCATTAAATAGATGGGTGAACCGATATGTATGAAATTTAGTGTGCATATTGGGGAGGTCTGAGAATAGGTCATAAAGTATATTTAATGCCGCTGATACCATGATTGACGAGGATATATAGAACGAGAGGAGGGTGCAAGAGAGGAGAAAGAGGGAGAGGGGATTCGAGGAGGGGGTGATGGGGTGAGGGATCGGAGGAGTTAGGTGGAGTAACGGGGGAGTGAGAAGGAGCAAGTTCGTAGAAGGGAGAGGGGAGAGGGTTCAGAGAGGGGATAACAGGGAGAGGAAGAGGGGGAGTGTGACGGAAACCGAAGCGGGAGGGGGAAAGAGAGAGGAGAGAAAGAGCATATAATTAGATGTTTTTTATTAGAACGAGATATGGAGAGAGATAAATCTAGGGAGGAGGGAGAAAAGGGGAGGAAAATGTAATAAAAGCGCGGGCGGAGCTGCACGGGTCAGCTAGTAATTAATATAATTTAAATATTATTGTAGTTGTTAGCGTACCTTCAGTGTATATTTATCACCAATTTCAATAATATTTAAATTATACTATACTTTTTAGTATGCTGTCTATTAAAGTCGGTTTAATTATGTATTATCAAAAATGTTTTATTTTATACTTTTTAGTGACATTTTCATACATATTATAAAGATTGAACCATCGAGGTCAGTAGAATGATCTCGGTAGGTTAGGATCACGTTATCGTCTATATAGTTTTAAATCATTCATGTTACTTTAGAAAATATCTATCCGTTCGTGATGAAATTTGCATGGAATCATTGTAGTAGTTTATTCAATCGAATAATTAGTCGCGAAAAAATATGCAACTACTACTAAGTACCTACTTACTTTAAGCGATAGCAGCAATCGCGGTTGATTTGCTGTCATTTTTTTAAGAGTTCACACCCAGACCACCTAAACAAATCGGTAAAGTAGCCTGTGTCCATACCCGATCGTCTTCAAAAGGACATTTTTTTTTGTTAAACTAGAAGGAAATAAATCATCTAAAGTAGTTAAATGACTTTTAAATTTAAATAATTCAGAACAATGGAGGAAATAAGTAAATTTGGGAACGAAAAGACAAAAACGCGCAATGAAGAATGCCAAATGTGAGTTAATTTTGTAGATTCGATCAGAACAATCATTGTGGTTGGCCACAGTGAACGCGCGGTGACTTGAGCCTAGCGCGGGCGCGGCGGCTGGCGCGCAGGGTGGCTACAGTGACGCGCGGGCTGTTGTGGCGATAACACTTATTGCAGGTGTCGCAAACCTTTTACGAGGATTCTGTATTTTTTACTGGATAGGCCAATCCTGAGATGGGAGGCGTTGATCATAAGAGATGGTGTGCTGGGTGCACACGAAATAACTAAAAACAGTTAAATGAATGGAGATTAAAAAAAAATATATTAAGAATTGAAATTGTAGTCAAAAAAGTATATTTTATTTATTAAGGAACATCAACAATATACATATTATACACTTACAATTTCAAATGTCCAAAAAAACCTTTTTTATACATGTATTTAAAGTTATTTAATAATAAAAAAATACTTAAAACGAGCGACAAGACCGAAATGGTTTGATACCCCGCCAGCCGCGCGATCGGTCGCTTGTTGACTAGGCCCGCAGTGTGGCCAGAACGAGCGGATAGGAACGTTTGAAAAGTACGCTCGCTAACTCGCTCAAGCCGGTCGCGCTAGGCTCCCGCCTAAGTCACTTCAGTGTGGCCGCAAGCGGCGGTTTCATATGTTTGATATTTCGCGCCCGCCGCCGCCGCCGCGCTAGGCCTGCAGTGTGGCCGACCACATTGATCTTTTAATTTTTTCGTCCACGAAACTGGATATGGCTTCGTCCAGAAAGGGGGCACCGACAAGGTACAGGGATTCCGTAGACAGTACGTTATTATTAGAGTCCGGAACAAAAGTTAAACACTAGATCGATTTTTTTAAATTCGTTAATAAGAATTGGGAAGTGATCACAAACCGAATCAGCTGCACCCCCTAAAGTGCCATCATCCAGATACCAGACATAACCTCCTTTTTGAAGTCGGTTAATATGAGTATGGGTGATTTCAAATTTGAAGCGCGGCTGCAGCGCGGATGTGCTGCGAATTTGCTGTAAGGTCAGAGGAAAAGTTTCTTTGTATTTATTTATTAAAATATCTACATTTTTATTTTCAAAGATTAATTGCATTTATATATTTACACTTATTTGCACAAACAATAGGAACAGAAAACAGATCACACAAAACAACTCTATGGCATAACCGATGCCAGAGTAACTTACTACAAACATTAACAGTCTATCTTGTAAACTACTGAACCGATTTCGATGAAACTTGTACTTGTTTGGACTCTTACCTAAGTTGAAAGATACTAAAACTATTACAAAAAGAATTAGCACAATCGGATTTATAGTTTTTCAGAAATCATGGGAAAAACCTACATACGACTCGTATGATACGAGTAGGTACATACACTTATGGTACATTTGTTCAGATGCCCACATAACATAGACTAACATTGTATGTGAATATTACGTATTTTTATTAATGTTACATACGCGTTGAATACAGGACTAAGGATTATGAAGTCGGTAAAAAAATTCTGTTTTGGCTTTAGTATAGTTATTATAGAATGCCCTCTAAAAATAATTTTCAAACAAAATATCTTCAATGTACAGAACTGGACCTGTTACAGTTTTATTATGTATTTATAAGAGGTATAGCAAGTGAATAGCAGAAATGGGAGATAGACTGGATGCGTCAGTAGTGCGCCAGTCGTTCATTGATGCGCTGGCGCCGCAGAGGCGCGGGGGGTGCGGAGAGGAATGCGGTCGCGGCGAGCAATGACCGCGCCAGGGTCGCTTCCTTTACGAGACGCACGGGCCGTCGTACTACAGCCGGTCCCCCCACCTGCCCTCGTCGGCCCGTACTACATGGTCCTCGGCAGCGACGACGCGCGCTTTTCGACCCATAGTCCGTTACAAAAATTAAGTGCGCCGCATTCCGCGACCGTTTCTTTATCTCTATCACTCTTTAGTTTATTTTATATATATCTGTACTCTTTGAGGTTTGTAGCCTCGTCCTCGTCGGGTTTGATTGGCGTTCAAAGAAAGGCGCGAAACTTGGTTTTGACTGAACCTTTACCGGTTTGATAACAAGTTGCTTAAAAGTCGCTTACAACTTTGCTTGTTCAGGCGGGAAATATATTTTTTACTTTTAACTTAGAAATCCGCATTGCCCGCACCTTCATCCACACTAAGTTATGTTCGCGTTATATTTAAAAAGTTACAAATATAACAGTTAATTATTTTATTTGCTAAAGTTAAAAGAATTAATGATACATTGGTGCCGATTCTGTTGTCACCACTACACTAAACTAGACTAAATTTTAGTTTAGTGGTGTCAAACGATGATTAAGTGCTTAATTTGATTTCGACAGTACTAAATTGAGTTTATAGTGAGGTTTTCATTGGTCAAATCATGTTAGTTGAAAACAATTTTCTTGTTCATCTGATTACACTAAACTAAACTAAAATAATTCTCCGGCCACGATACTTATATACTTATATTAATTTTAATATTTATTTTATTTTAATATATTTTAATATTAATATTTATTAATAACACTATTTAGTATCCCGGGTTTGCTGGAAGAGAACTCACGTTTTTGAGTTAAGCTCGCCCTTTGTGATACCTTTGTCTTGTTAAGTGTTTTTGTACTGTTTTCTGTTTTTAAGTGTACCCAATAAAGTATAATATGTAATAGTATTTTAGTATTTGTTTAAATATTTATTTTAATATTTATATCAATATTTATTTTAATATTTTTTTATTATATAAAAAAATATATATTAACATAAATATTAATAATATTTATATTTTTTACTAATATTTAATTTATAATTTATATTTTTTTTATATTTTCTAATACATATTTATGTTAATATTATATTTTATTTATTAATAAAATATATTTATTTTATTATTTATATTAATATTTATTCTAATATTTATTTTAATAGTTATTTCATTCAATTTTAGTCTATTATATTTTATTTTAATCGACATCTTTTAGATGCCGACTATTTTGATCTAATTTTAGTTTGAAGTTTCTAATATTAGCCATAAATGACGTAAACTGTGCACAACAGAATAGCAAAATACGTTTAAAACTAAGTTGAGTAACTAAAACCATTATATTCTATCAAACTATACCTAATTTAGTTTAATTCATGGATCTCTGAATAGGAAAGACACGACTAAACTAAAATTTAGTGTAGTTTAGTCTAGTGTGTGACAACAGAATCGGCACCATTGTCATTCGAAATTACAGTATGGGTGAATTCAAATTTGTAGCGCGGCTGCAGTGCGGCTGCGCGCTTTTTTGTTTTATATGGAAGTACAAAGCTGCGCTTCATCCATGCTGCTGCGCGCGTTTGATTTATATGGATTTACACTTATAATAATAACGCCTAGAAACCGAGAACATGCACGCAGAGTGAGGCAAGTAAAACCAAGCCAGAATGGCTCAGTATCGAATAACCCGCGTCAGTCCTTGAGGTCGAGTCGTAGCGCTAGTAGCTCTCGATATTTTATCTTAAAATAATGATTTTTGATATAAATGATTGTCACAGTACATCGGAAATACTTAAGAAACATTGTAACATAATACCAACCAACCATAACCTTCAAGTATTACGTTTAACCTAATATTTGATGTAAAATAATCGCCAAAGTGAAAACAATAATTCTAAATTGTAACAGACAACATTATATCAAAATATTGCCAATAAATGGAAAATTGCCACCCTATTTTTTTTTAATAAGAAGAAATTTATTTAATTAATAGCTGACCCGCGCACGCTTAGGTTTTCAAATGGCATTACGCGGTCACCCATCTATGTAATGACATTGCCTAACGTTGCTTAACCCAGCGAAATTAATTATACTTTACGACCTATTCTCATACCTACCAAGTACACATTTTTTTTTTTAATCGGTCGAGCCGTTTCGTAGGAGTGCGAGCACAAACACCGTGACACGAGATTTTTATATAGAAGATTTGTTATTTCAGATGTTTATTTTTTAAACTAATAAGTAATCCTTTACTGTCGGCAATAACGGTAATTTTATTCTAAAAATTAAATAATGACCCCAGGAAGAAGCACTTCCAATATCCCTAATTTTGGGGAAATTTCGATTCCGCTAACAACATTATTTTTTTACATGTGTGCGTGTCGCAGAGCGTCAATACGCGTGGCTTACGCCTACATCAATGATATTGTGCCTCAAACGAGACAGTTTTTTCGTATGAAACTATCATTCTAGGCGTTATTCTAAGGATTTACAAAACAGAGCGTCTGCAGCGCTGCAGCCACGCTGCAAATTTGAATTCACCCTAAGTCTTACATAAAAAGGGGTAAATACTTTCTATATTGTTTGATCCTACTAATAAAATAGTTTTTGAGAAAATAAACCGATTTCACAGAAAATAATTTAAAATGCAATGATATTAAATATATTATGTAATAGATACGTTACCTACTAAGGAATCGACGATTACAAGTGGCAAAACACTCACGCATATTGCAACATCACACTAATAATGCATCTATTCTAGATTTGTTTGTGTATTTGGAAAATTTACATAATAGTATTTTAGATATTTTTGATGATATTATTTTATTAAACTCTTTTTAGTGCCTTTTATATGCCAACATCGATGTAATAATGGTTACTAAGATAATTACCAGCAAAACGTAGACTTTATTAAATCAGTTAACATGTAATATTTTATTTTCTTAATGCTGCTACCTTATGAGGTTGCACTTTCTAATTGCACTATATAAATTTCAATCTAGCCTTAAGGCTAATCAGTAATATTAGTTATACCTAAACGAATAAATTAGATTAAGAATGTGTCCAATGGCAATTTTCTTATTGTCTCTATGTGTGCGTCCACACTGAATGCGCGGTGACTTAGGACCTGTGGCGGGCGGACGCGTGCGGGTGGCCACAGTGACGCGCGAGCTATTGTAGCGCTAAAACTTATTTCAGGTGTCACAAACCATGGACGAGGATTCTGTATTTTTTACTAGACAGGCCAATCTTGAAATGGGCGGTGTTGAACACAAAAGATGGTGTGCTGGGTGTGCACGAAATAACTAAAAGCAGATAAATAAATGTTTTTTTTAATTTATACGAAGAATTCGAATGGTACTCAAAAAAGTTGTCATTGTAAAAAAATACTTCAGACGCGCTTACGCCGAGCGACTAGACTGAACTGGTTTGATACCCCCGCCACCCGCGCAATAGGTCGCTTGCTGACTAGGCTCTTAGTATGGCCATAACGCGCGGATAGAAAACTACGGACGTTAACTCGCCCAAGCCCGTCGCGCTAGGCGCCTAAGGCCTCGTTTACGGAAACGCGGGGCGTCGCGCGTCGCGTGTGGCGTGGCGTCTCGCGGCGCGTCGGACGTTTTTATTGTTTACGTAGCGGCGGCGCGTGAAGCGGCGCGTATCATCGCACGCGTAAACACAAACATATAACAATATATGATGCTGTTTATAGAGACGCGGGGCGGGAAGAGTGGCGGTGCCCGCCGCTGCGCCCGCGGCGGGCACCGCCGCGTGCAACGGCGGTGCAACTCACTTTTTAACATACAATTTTCTTCTAAAAAAAAAATCGATCATATCATACTCCATTGCGATGGTGACTACGTCTGTGTTGCATGATTACCAAATAGACTGGCAGAAGGTTCCGCCACAGGCATCGCTTCATCGAGAATCACCGCTGCGTGCGCCGCCGCGATGAACGCCGCGTGAGACGCGGCGATGCCATCCGCGGGCGCCGCCGTAAAACACGCTCCATTTCAAGCAAACGCGTGTAAAATCGCTTCTCCGTAAACACGCTCATACAACGCCCTACATTTGAATTTAGTGCGGGCCGCGCCGCCACACGCGACGCGCGACGCCTCGCGTCTCCGTAAATGAGGCCTTATGGTCGTATTACAGAACTTGATTAAGTAGTTCTTAAACTGCATTCAACTGATAACTGCTTGAGCGAAAAATCGAGACTTGAGCATCCAATCGTATTACAATACAATCCTTCAAATCAAATGAGACGAATATTGAGTACCTAGAGATTTTGATCAGTCAGTCTGATCTGCAATCAGTCTGTTTTCTATTACAAATAATTTCTGATAATTTCGTTTTACGCAAAACATCTACTTACCTATTTGAACATTAATGAAAATAAACAATAACCTTGTGTTTTGGCACTTCTATAATTTAACAAATTTAATAATATTATCATACCATATATAAATTGCTCTGTTTATATTTCTTAGAAGTAATCAATTTATTAGGAGTAAAATACAATACCGGTCCTTTTAAATAAAATTCGTTGAACGGAATGGACGCTTCATGGTGCTGGATTACATACTCTATGGTGCTAGACGGACGCGTAATGTGCGTGCAATCTTTTGCACCATCTATACATTGCAGGCCTGCCCCCCTAGACAATGTAACATTCTACAATCACTATCGCTAATAGAAAGTATAAAAATGTATGTGAATGACATAAGTCATAGAAAAATCACGTGACAAATTGTAGGGAATTGACACCGTTAGCGAATGAAGAAATAGATTCGCTATGAAGCAATTGCATCTTGTCTAAGCCCTCAGGCCATCCATCATATTGACAAGCCTGCGTAAACTGCAACCTGTGAATGGTCATGTCGTCTGGGTATCTTATATATTGGCTATGAAGTTGAGCCAATAAGTTGGATACCCTCGCCACTATATTGGACACTGCTGTGATACAAGTCACCACATACAATCTGTAAAAGTCGAAGTTATTTTTTGTGAATCTGGTTTCTAGTAATTGTAAAAGCACAATGTTTCTTTGAGTATAAATCTATAGCAGGTAGGCACTTACTGGAAAGGATGTGCCATAAAAAACGCAAGTAAACCAGTATTTGGAGCTCCGGAGCTCTATAGGCAGCCCAAGCTGGTCTGGCTCTACTAAATAACTGCGTATTTTTACAAAATGTCATTTTTTACAATGTCTTGACTGAATCTATATTTATTTTTAATATATTATGTACTTCCATATTATATAGATCTTGCGCATCCCTCAACATATTTCTTTAAAACTACGCAACGGATTTTGATGCGGTTTTTATTAATAGATAGAGTGATTCAAGAGGAAGGTTTATATGTATAATACATGCATAATATAGTAGAGAAATACTGATAATTTTATTGGTTTCTAATGTGATGACGTAAATAAACACATTTTTTTGCGCTTAGAACCCACAATAACCATTTTTTATCCATGACTTTTTAACCGGGGAGGTTTTGGTGGGTAAAAATCCCACATAACCTGGCCTCCGCCCCCTCGGAGACCGGGTACCTTTGGAAGGTTTCCTCCTCGACAACAAAAAAAAAAAGTTTAGGTCATTACATAGATGGGTGACGGCGACTCCGAAGAGGACGGTGACGGGGTTGCGAGCCCCGTCCCCGAGATCACGGTGCCAGGTTTCCGGGGGCTATAATGCCCACTGAGGGGTATTTGGTGACGATCCCACTGGAGGGCCCAGGTGGCGATGCGACAGCCGCAGGGGTTTAAGTGGGTAAGAATCCCAGATACCATGATTGACGAGGATATATAGAACGAGAGGAGGGTGCAAGAGAGGAGAGAGACGGAGACCCGATTCGAGGAGGGGGTGATGTGATGAGGGATAGGGGGGATTAAGGTGGAGCAATGGTGGAGTAAGCGGGAGCAAGGTGGGAGAAGAGAGAGGGGGAGGGGGTTCAGAGAGGGGAAAACGGGGAGAGGAAGAAGGAGGGAAGAAGCAGGAGGGGGAAAGAGAGAGGAGAGAGACCTTAGAATTAGATTTTTCTTATAAGAGAGAGAGATGAAGAGAGAAATAAATCAAAGTTGGAGGGAGAAAAGTGGAGCAAAATGTAATAAAAACACTGGCGGAGCTGCGCGGGTCACTAGTTGAATATATTTTGATAATAATCGATGGCTTCAAAAACACACACACACACTGCGGGCCTAGCGCGGTTGCGATGACGGGCGCGAAATATACATATGAAACCGCCGCCCGGTTTCGTCCATAGTGAAGGCGGGTGCCTAGCGCGATGGGCCTGGGCGAGATAGCGTGCGTAGTTTTCAAACGCTCCTATCCGCGAGTTATGACCACACTATGGGCCTAGTTAGGAAGCGACCTATTGCGCGGGTGGCGGAGGTATCGAACCAGTGCGGTTTTGTCGCTCGGCGTAAGTATTTTTTTTTTTATAGTCAAATAACTTCAATTCTTCATTTATTTATCTGTTTCTAGTTATTTCGTGCATACCTAGCACACCATCTCATGTGTTCAACAACAAATACAGAATTCTCGCCGATGTTATGCGACATCTGAAATAAGTTTTAGCGTCACAACAGCTGGAGCGTTACTGTGGCCACCACCGCCCATCTCAGGATTGGCCTGTCTAACATGTGCGTCACTGTGGCCACCCGCACGCGTCTGCCTGCCACAGGCCCTAGTCACCGCGCATTCAGTGTGGACGCACACTAACGCCCGGTTTCTGAAAGGCTATTCAAATTGATATTCAACTAATATGACTGTTAACTTGACAGCTTGTTCAAATCAATTCGAGTTTCTGAAACGTTAATAAGAGAAAAATTACTGATCTATGATCATTTTAATTCGACATGAAGAATATTATTTAAGTATGGTCACAATGCCTATTTACTTTCAAATTTCATTCAATAGCTCATTCAATTCAAAGATACTATAATCTGTATGGATGGACACTTTCTTTCTAATTCGCACAAGAAAAGTATGCATTTATGTAGGTTTCATGCGATAGAAAGGAAGTATATGATTTTTTGTCCTTCAGCATATGTCACGGATTTGAAGAAAAAACACCAGTGGTACTCCAAGACCATATACAGTTAAACCCATAGATAGACAAAACATTTTTGACGCGACAAGCGGCTCCACACTCTTATTTCGTGGCCCTTCATCGCGCGCGAATGTGTAGTGCGCATTTCATTATCGTAAATTTCAAAAGTAGAGCATTATTGAATACAATCTTGGTATTTTTGTTACAAGGGGCCTTTTATACCTTAGAATTACGTAATCTGGTATAAACTAGAAGATTATCCAAAACAAATCGTATAAATTAATACTTAATTTGTCGACCAACAAGGAGAATAATCTATGATCATCGCTTAATCAGCCTTTCAGAAACCCAAACTGGCTTTGACATGAAGTTTCTGAAGGTAAATTTAACAGCTGTGTCAACTGACAGGATGTTAAAATTAAATTACAAATACAATTTAATTGACAATGCTTTATGCACCCCAATATACACTTGACATGAGATTTGACATCATGTTAGTTGATTTTTACGTTGATTATCCTTTCAGAAACCGGCCGTTGGTCACTGCACTATGGACACAAACGGCGGTTTCATATGTTTGATATTTCGTGCCCGTCATCGCAACCGCACTAGGCTCGCAGTGTGGACGTCCACTGTGAAGGCGAAGACATTTTGTTGTTCTGTTCTACACTGCGTAACACTACACTTATTTTATCACTTAAACTAACTCAAAAGGTTTTGTCCTTTTCAGTCTTCTCATTATGTCCGTGTTGTCGAGGAGCTGGATCAATATGTAATATGTACATAAACTAGCTGACCCGCTCAGCTCCGCCCGCGCTTTTATTACAATTTGCTCCCCTTTTCTCCCCCCTCCCTTGATTTATTTCTCTCTCCATCTCTCTCTCACTTATAAGAAAAATCTAATTCTAATTCTCTCTTTTCTCTTTCCCCTTTCCCGCTTCGGTCCCCGTCACAGTCCCCCTCTTCCTCTCCCCGTTGTCCCCTCTCTGAACCCCGTTCCCCTCTCTCTTCTACCAGCTTGCTCCCCCTCACTCTCCCCTTGTTCTACCATAATCCCCCTATCCCTCACCCTATCACTCTCTCCTCGAATTCCCTCTCCCTCTCTTTCCTCTCTTGCACCCTCCTCTCGTTCTAAATATCCTCGTTAATCATGGTATCTGGGATTCTTACCCACTTATACCCCTGCGGCTGTCGCATCGCCATATATGAGGGGAGACCTGGGCCCTCCAGTGGGATATGCACCAAATACCCCTCACTGCGCATTATAGCCCCCGGGAACCTGGCACCATGATCACAGGGACGGGGCTTGCAACCCCGTCACCGTCCTCCTCGGAGTCGCCGCCGCCCGTCACCTATCTATGTAATGACCTTGGCTAACGTTGCTAAACCTAGCGGCATGAAATATACTTTACGATTTTATTCTCAGACCTACCCGATATGTACACGAAATTTCATACAATTCGATTCACCCATCTATTTAATGACCTACCCTTATGTTGCTTAACCTTAACCTAGAGGTATGAACAAAATTCACAGCTTTTTGTCATTGGTGTATATATTAGTGAAGTTTATGTTATATTGAAGAAGGGACAAATTCATGCTAACAACAATTTATTAATAGTTAATTATTTGTCATAAAAAGTAAAGGATAAAAAATTGTTATTGTGGGTTATCTCTAAGAGATAAACATATACCATCGCGAACTTTTTTGTAGACCTTGTTAATATGTACAATACTGTAGTACATTATTTTGATCTATCTCGTAGGGTTCAGTCAGCGTTTGCAATGTAAGCGCAAAAAAATGTGCTTATTTACGACATCACATTAGAAACCTCAAAAATTATCAGTGTTTCTCTACTATATTATGCATGTATTATACATATAAACCTTCCATAAGAAACACTCTATCTATAAATAAAAACCGCATCAAAATCCGTTGCGTAGTTTAAAAGATTTAAGCATACATAGGGACAGACAGACAGCGAGAGCGACTTTGTTTTATAATATGTATAGATGTATAAAATATCTCTGACTACCCTTTCTGGGAATGTGGTTCTAAAATAAAAATAAAACCGTTCAAGTGCGGGTCGGACTCGCGCACCGAGGGATCCATAACTTCTTTGTGGACCTGTTAAAGTTATGCCTCAGATAGCAAAAAAAAATCAAACAACAAGACTAAGTTTGTTTCTCGAGGATTTTCTAAGATTACTAAAAAGAAATACTAATTAGAAAGATTATTTCATTTTTCCTGTGAAATATAGACAAACATGTATTTATTACCCATAATTATTTCAGATTTTTCCCTTCACAAACTTCGGAGCTAAGGGGGGGGGGGGGGGACCATATTTTATTAGAATTTTTATTAAAATCCAATAATTACGTGACATTAAACAATAAAAATCTGGTTTGAGATGTGCAAAAGAAACCCTTTCATATGATATCCCACTCTGTATAGTAGTCTCACCGAAATTTTAATGACCCATTTCGACCCCCATTAAAAAAGTAATTAAACAATATTTTTCATTTGCGATGAGGTTGGTAATTCCAAGTTTCAAATTGATAGCGTCTGTGGTGTTCCTGAAATATATAGGTGTGACAGACAGACAGACAAAGTCTCACCATTAGGGTTCCTTTTTTACCTTTTAGGTATGGAATCCTAAAAATGCAAGCTAAATACGAGCCACAAATTATTCATCATTACAGCTCTCCCAATGCTTGCGAAACTATCACAAGACTCGAACGGTCATGCTAGAGTAACCTACTGGAATTATTCTTTTTTTTACACGAGTAGGTACTCTTCCCTAAGTTTAAAGGTAATGAAGCTATTGCAAAAAGAATTATAGCAATCGAATTCGTAGTTTCTGAGAAATACGGGAACCAACATACATAAATACATACATCCACGTAAAATTTGGCACATTGTTTAGAAGCCCACATGACTATAACAATAATGTGAATATTATGCATTTTTATTAATATTATATTTTTGAACTCTCTTATAGAGCGTCCAACCCTTTATTTTCTTTTTGACAGCACCAATAGAACGTAACTGCGTCATGTTACGCAAAAGTTCACTTTTAAAAGTTCACTTTAAGTGAACTATTGGTGCTGTCAAAAAGAAAATAAATGGTTGGACGCTCTATAGTAATAAAAAGTTTCCATGGGGATGAATAATATAGATGTTATTTTGGTCGCCATTGTACCCCGTTTTACTTCTTTACAAGATTAAAATAGTATCTATAAATATATGAATACGGAAGTGATGGCTGACCGGTGGCCAACCCAAGGCAATTGGTGGGGTTGAATATGACATACTTACTGAACACTACCAATTGTGGTCAGCCATCAGTTCTGTATTCAATATTTTTGAGGTTGTATCAACCTTGTGGTAATGCTATTGCTTGTCTCTATTGCTTGTCTCCTACTTTGTAAAGGAGGTAAGTGGAATTAATGTCTTTCCAACTCCTCCTATAGGTCTATCTATATTTTTATAATACAAATTTAATTAAAAATATAGATAGACCATCTATATTTTTAATTAAATTTGTTGCTTGTTCCAAGACAATTTAGCGTTCCCCTGGAACAAACCTCAGTGTCTTCAGTGGTGACCACTGTAGATCCTAGTAGTAGTAGCTTACAGGAGTAGGTAACAGTGGTGGGAATCAGTGGTGGGATTAGTCCCAATTCCGTATTCAACATTTAAAGGTACGATTTTGATCTTCTAAAAAAAACAGGGTGTAGGTAAAACCTATCTCGTGCAGACCTGGTCTCGCCTGGTAATTTCCAGCGTCCCGTTGGAGCGTGTATCCAAGTTGCTTGTGAAACTGTGTTGCTGATGGTAAGGTTATGGTACATTGGTTCCTTTATTTACCATATCACCATAGGGTCGTATCATAAGTACTCATAACTCCTTAAAATCATTGCGCCATATTAGATTGTAGGCGGTTGGGGCGTGGACTAGTCGTTTCGGGTGTGGGCCCTAGACGTCTATCGAGTCCGGTGGCAAATCTGAGAAGGACGGCGGCGGGGCTGTGACCCCCGTCCCAGTGAGCACTGTGACAGGTTCCCGGGGAGCTATAGTGGGCAAAGACAAGGTACTGACGGGTTCCTGCCTGGTGCAGATCCCACCGGAGAACGTAGGTCGCTCCGCTCCTCTCATGTAACGATGCGACAGCCGCGGGGGTTTTAGTGGTTGTAAAGTTTCACCCGCGTGACCAAAAAAGGTATCTTACTTTTTTTACATACATCATACACTATCAATGACAACAGTGCATTTCTAGTCCAGCGAGATACGGTTAGGTCACTGAACCGTTAACGTCTTTAGCACCCAAACAGAGACTAGTTTAATTATTTAATTTTAGTCAAGCTACACTCACAAAATAATTAAAAATATGTACTTATTGACGTTTTAGTGTACGACTCATTGTCGTAAAATGACGACTTTTCAAATACTTACTGACATAAATACACTCCTTTGCAAAAAAAACGGGCACCTTACAGTCATTGGCTTTTCTAGGGATAATATTAATATTTTTAGTATTTCATTAGCTTAGATGACTAGAAATTTCTTATTATCAATGAGAATATAGGTTTTAACACTTAAATCCTGGAATCGGTGTTTCAGTCAATGAAAACAAAGAGCCGTGTTAAAATGAACATTTTTATGGGTATAGTGAAATTAAGACTAAGAGAATTTTTATGGAATTTTAATAAAAAAAGACATCTATATATATATAAAAATCAATTGCTGTTCGTTAGTCTCGCTAAAACTTGAGAACGGCTGAACGAATTTATCTTATCTTGGTCTTGAAATGTTCGTGGAAGTCTAGGGAAGGTTTAAAAGGTGAGAAAAATTCGAATAACTGCCGGGAAAACCCAAAAACAGCCCTTTTCTTTTTCCCATATAAACGTTTTCTAAATAAAATGTAGTCAATAAGTTCATAGTAAATTATAATCACTCACTGTTGTATAAGAAATGTCAATTTGCAATTTATTACCGCTGCACAAAGTTCAAATTCAATCATATCTATCAAAATAGTCTTCGCGTGCGCGTTGGAGGATCTAATGTCGCGTTCCGAAACTCAACAAAAGTGATAAATTGTATAGTCACAAAATGTAATACATAGATCATTAGTAGTACTGATTTTCAATTTGGTCGGTTTTGCGAAATTTAATTTTAGCTAACTTCAGTTGTTAATCTATCAGATTATTTTGTTTTATCTATTCTATATCTATACATATTATAAAACAAAGTACTCCGCCGCGTCTGTCTGTCCCTATGTATGCTTAGATCTTTAAAACTACGCAACGGATTTTCATGCGGTTTTTCTTTAGATAGTGATTCAAGAGGAAGGTTTATATGTATAATACATGCATAATATAGTAGAGAAACAGCCGCAGGGGTTTATGTGGGTAAGAATCCCAGATACCATGATAGACGGATATATAGAACGAGAGGAGGGTGCAAGAGAGTAGAGAGAGGGAGACGGGATTCGAGGAGGGGGTGATGTGTTGAGGGATAGGGGGGATTAAGGTGGAGCAATGGTGGAGTAAGGGGGAGCAAGGTGGGAGAAGAGAGAGGGGGAGGGGGTTCAGAGAGGAGACAACGGGGAGAGGAAGAAGGGGAGTGTGACGGGGACCGAAACGGGAAGGGGAAAGACAGAGGAGAGAGAGACCTTAGAATTAGATTTTCTTATAAGACAGAGAGATGAAGAGAGAAATAAATCAAGGGAGGAGGGAGAAAAGGGGAGCAAAATGTAATAAAAGCGCTGGCGGAGCTGCGCGGGTCAGCTAGTTAAATAATAAAAATTAATAATGAGTGTGACCTCCTCTTGCAGCAATTACGACTTTTGATGGTGTCCTGTGCCGAGATCACACGTTTCAGCTTCCTGATGTTTTGTGGAGTTGGTTGGACAGATCGTACTCGCCTTTTTAGAAGATCCCAGACGTGCTCAATAGGGTTAAGGTCGGGACTCCGCGCTGGCCAATCCAAACGACGAATACTGACCTCTTGCATATAAGCATCTACAGCGCCAGAACGGTGGGCCCTAGCATTATCGTCCATGTAAATGCCATCATCACCAATTACAGCCAGTGCGCGTTGTGCATGTTGACAAATGATTTCTGTTATGTACCTTTGCGCATTTAGTGAGCCATTTTCAATGAATATTATCTCAGTACGATAGCTAGAACTTACGCCCGCCCAGAACATAACGGACCCCCCACCATAAGGTGTGATTTCTTCAAAACACACGTCGGCATAGCGTTCTCCTGATCTTCATAACACTCGCCGACGTCGGTCCTCACCATGCAAACAAATTCGAGCCTCATCCGAGAAGAGTACGTTACTCCAGTTACGTAGTGTCCAAGATAGGCAATTTCTAGCGAACCCCAATCAAGCAATGCGGTGCTCACTGAGTAACTTAGGGGCACGCGCTGGTCGTCGACTGCGTATATCAGCTGCCTCCTCCTCGCAGTCCATAGGCTAACTTGCGTTCCTCGCACCTCTTCAAGGTTTCTTTTGAGGTCTATGTAACTGCATTTGCGGTTCCGCAGCGCCTGAGTCACTAAAAAGCGGTCGTCTCGTGGTTGTGTGCAACGTTTTCTCCCAGAACCTTGCCTTCTCTGAACGGAACCTGTCTCTTGGTATCGAGTCCAGGTTCTTTGGACGATTGAACGACTCACGTTTAACCACTGTGAGACGTAACACTGGCTACACCCCTCTTCCAGCAGCGCTATAATTTTACTAGCTCTTATTGCTTTTTCTGCCATTGCAATAGACACAAAGATATTTGTTTTAAGTCACAAAAAGGCAGGACTATGCGCCAAACATAAATTATTCTACTAAAAAAAACAAGAAGTTAATTTTAGTTACCTTATAACCTTTTACCCAAAAATCCGCGAAAAGTAAGTAAAAATTCACAAACTGAAAAAGGGATTATTATTTTTAAAAACAAAGGTTTCGAATTTGGAATGAACTTTTTTCGTACGCAGACTGTTTATTATGTGCCAGTAACATAGTTTGGCTATTAAAACCTCCTTAGAACTAAATTATTACCAATAATGTAGAAAAATCAAAACCGCCCGTTTTTTTGCAAAGGAGTGTATATTATTCTCGATGCTCATTAGCTAACAGTTGCATTGATTAACAGGTAAACATTTATTGAAACGAACAATATATGAACGCACAGGTGCTTCGATCATTGAACTTGTTCTTGTTTTCCTGGGGCTTGTGGTTATTTTATGTGTCTTTGTACACTGCTGAATACAAGACTACTTTAATAAACAATAACCGAGACTCCAGGTTTGAATAATAATAATAAACGCTATTTATGTTTAAATCTAATCAGATTTTAATTGTACTTCAAAGCTTTGTAAAACTAAAAAGTCCTATTACTACACAAATACCTACATATAAATATATTTAGTTGATGCTACGGGTTAAAATTGAATTACTAATATGTGTATCAATCAATTAACTATACTCCTAGGCGTTTATATTTCTTACGTCTAAATCGGTTTGTTAAAAAAAACCCAGTCTATATATTTACTTCCTTCTTAATTGCGGCCGGCATCTTACGAAGATGACGGTGAAACCCATTTTCTTTTGCGAAGGAAGTTCGATGGCTTACTGCTCAGGGCATTAAAAAATATCTAACATAACAAACCAAAATATAAGGTAAATCGCGTTAATTCCCGATTAGAATAAAGTTTGATAATGGAACGCGAAAGTCTAAAAGTATATATAACAAACCAATTGGGCATTCATGTACTTTTCGTCTCTCGTAAGGTACCCACATAATAACCCACCAAAAATCATTCTATCAAAATTTGCTCTGTATATTCCGCTTCCTTCACTTTGGTGGGCGTTTAGTTCATTTAACAACAGCTAACGAGAAACTTCGTTAAGAAACCCTGCTGCCGGGCCTCTGTGTGCTTGTGCGGTATTCAGCATGAAACTATCCTCTCATCACGCGAAGATGACTGTAGAATCCCGTGCACACTTCGCGATCGAAACTGTAATATTGTGGTTCACTTCAACAGTAATTCCCATATTCTCTCGAATTATTTTTTTCGCTGCCAGTACGTTTTCTACGGTAAAAGTCGTCAAAGAGCGGCCACTTCTTTCTTTGTCTATTGATGTTAGTTACGCGACAGAGATTAAATTCGCTAAAACAATCGTTTTATAAGGGATTTTGTCTTTGTTTGCTTTTCGAAATCTTAATCAATAAAATGATAATTCTTTAAAATCGTTATGGCATGACTAAGGGAGATAGGGATTCATTTTTAACACGATTTTTTTTAGATATATATAGATGTATAATTGTTGGGCCTTAATTTGTATTGGATACCTTAGAATAATAACGCCTAGAACGATAGTTTCATACGAAAAAACTGTCTCGTTTGAGGCACAATATCATTGATGTAGGCGTAAGTCGCGCGTATTGACGCTCTGCGACACGCACACAAGTGAGAAAATAATGTTGTTAGGGGAATCAGATTTTCCCCAAAATTAGGGAAAATGGAATTGCTTCTTACTGAGGTCATTATTTAATTTTTAGAATATAATTACTATTATTGCTGACAGTGATGAATTACTTTTTAATTTAAAAGATCTGAAATAACAAATCTACGTTCTAAAAATCTTGTGTCACTGTTTTTGTGGTCGCACTCCTCCGAAACGGCTCGACCGATATTTATGATTTTTTTTATGTATACTTGTTAGGTGTGAGAATAGGTCGTAAAGTATATTTCATATCACTAGGTTAAGCAACGTTAGACAAGGTCATTACATGGATGGGTGACCGTTTATTGCCATTCGAAAACGTAAGCGTGCGCGGATCATCTAGTACTTGAATAAATCTTTTCTTAATAAGCAAATTTAGGGTGGCAATTTTCCTTTTATTGGCAACATTTCATATAATGTCGTCTGTTGAAATTTAAAATTATTGTTTTCACTTTGGCGATTGTTTTACGTTAAAATATTAGATTAAACGTAATGCTTGCAAGTGAAATGTTATGTTACAATGTTTCTTAAGTTTTTCCAATGTACTATGATTTCCATTTATTGCACAAACCATCATTTTAAAATAAAATATCGAGAGCTGCTAGCCCTACGACTCGACTATAAGCACTGACGCGGGCTGTTCGCTACTGAGCCATTCTGGCTCGGTTTTACTTGCCTCACTGTGCGTACATGTTCACGGTTTCTATGCGTTATTATTCTAAGTTGGATACAATAAGAGTTCAGTGGCATCCATAGATCGGAACGCGACGCATCTAACCGGACACAGCCGGGCGACGCGGCGTCCTGCATACTGGAGCCACTATGTAGATAGAAGCGCATTAGCATTATTATAGGTATGGATATCTATGTAGGATGTTTGTGTCCCAGCTAGCACACGGCACAAGGTGCGGCCCTGACGCGCCCGCGACCGATGCCCGTAGGTCGATGTAAACACTTGCAAGGTCAACTGCTTTGCAGTCATTTTTATCCTAGGGCTTTTATTTTAGTGACTTTTAACGAACCAGAATATATTTCATGTGTCTGTACACATAATATGTAGTTTAGAATTTTTATTAAGTTTGCTTCGATTGCATTTAAAATTAAATGTAATTTATTTGAAATATTTATCTATTTTAATAATAATAATAATAATAATAAATACACTTTATTGTACACCAAAAGTTACATGTAAATTTAACAATACGTTGTAGATATCAATGTACAAAGGCGGCCTTATCGCTAAAAAGCAATCTCTTCCAGGCAACCCTCTTTTATTTATATAAATTCGTAAAAGTAGTTTGATTTCAATGTGTAATTTATTTGGTCATAAAGACCGGTTTAACACGTTGTTTACAATTAGTCGGATGGCGTTTTTTTACATTTTATCTTTAACTAGATCGAATCCTGTTTAAATTCAGCAACAAATTCAAGAGTTTTACAATAGAATAAAAAACATATGTACAATGGCGTGTTTAACCCAATATGGGTTTTCTCCCAGCAGGCCACTAAGGAAAAAAAAAGAAAAGAAACAAAATGGAAACAAGTGCACTAAAAAAAAAGAAAAATACGTACTTAAATATAATAATAACACCTCCACACATCAGGTACAATAATCTATACTTATAATAAAACTGTAACAGGTCCAATTCTGTACATTGAAGATATTTTGAAAATTATATTTGGAGGGCATTCTATAACCGATTCTGAGGCCGAAAATGTAATTTTTTTAATTTTTGTCTGTCTGTCTGTATCACGGCTGCGCATCACGCCGAAACTACTGAAGGGATTCAAATGAAACTTGGCATGATTTGAGATCTTACTACGAGGTAGGACATGGTTCTTTTGGGAGAGGGGATTAAAGTCAAAATGGGTCAATTGGTTATACGCTTGGTCCGATTTTATCATTTTTTCTTCATAATTATAATAAATATTAGTAAGGGAACACTCATAGAGAGTTGTTATCAAGGTTTTGTAATCGATCGGGTTAAGCAACATTAGGTGAGGTCATTAAATAGATGGGTGACCGTTAACGCCATTTGAACTAAACGGGTCCGTGCTTCGGAGAGCAAGTAAAAAGTGGGTCCCAGTTTTTAACCGACTATAAAAAAGGAGGTTATGTATTCGATGCGAATGTCTGTTATTAAAGGTTTAGTTAACGTAAAAATAGTGCATGCGGAGCAGCGTGGGTCAGCTAGTCTATCTATACTATAATAAAACGCAAAGAGGACTTTTTCTGTACATTGAATATTTTTCCAAAATTTCTATGTGGGGATACTATACTATCGACATAGAGGCCAAAACAATTTTTTTTGGAATTATTGTCTGTCTGTCTGTCTGTCGTTCTGTTTGTCCAGGTATCATTTGAAAACCCGTGGATGGATTTTGATAGGACTTTCACTGATGTGTTGTGTAGAAGTCAAGGTGTAAGTTGGTATATAAAACATCACGCTATGTTTCATAGGGGCTAAGCAGTGAAACATTACTTGCACATATTACCACGTAATTTCCTTTGTATGAGAATAGGGTAATTATAGACTGATCAGTTAATCATTAAGATATGTATTATTACGCTATATACAATAGGGACTGAGCAGACATTTAGTTTGCATAAGATATGGCATTGGCGAAGGGTCAATTTTTGTAAGGGGTAAGCCGGTCCGGTACACCCAGGACATTTTCATTAGATTTCTGTATTGTTCTAAGTACTTTTATGATAGCAATGACATTATATCTTTGAAAAGTTAAAATCTGTAAATCCCGAGCGGATCCAAACTAGATTATGTATGTATTACAGTCGCAACAATAAAAAATGCGGAAAACTTAAAACTTTCATTATCGAATATCATTAGACAGTAATTTACGATGTTAGCGTGATTTACATTATGAACAGCGCCATCTATCGGTGAAATTGAACATACAATAACTATAGAACTTTAATCTATATATATATATCAAAGAAAGTCGAGTTAGTTACACTATTTATAACTCAAGAACGGCCTAACCGATTCGGCTGAAAATTGGTGGGGAGGTAGCTTAGAACCAGTAAACGGACATAGGATACTTTTTATCCCGGTAGGTTAAGGTTAAGCAACGTTAGGTAAGGTCATTAAATAGATGGGTGAACCGATTTGTATGAAAGTGTGCATATCGGGTAGGTCTGAGAATAGGTCATACAGTATATTTCATACCGCTAGGTTAAGGTTAAGCTACATAAGGCAAGGTCATTAAATAGATGGGTGAACCGATATGTATGAAATTATGTGTGCATATCGGGGAGGTCTGAGAATAGGTCATAAAGTATATTTAATGCCGCTGATACCATGATTGACGAGGATATATAGAACGAGAGGAGGGTGCACGAGAGGAGAAAGAGGGAGAGGGGATTCGAGAAGGGGGCGATGGGGTGAGGGATCGGGGGAGTTAGGTGGAGTAAGGGGGGACTGAGAAGGAGCGAGTTCGTAGAAGAGAGAGGGGGAGAGGGTTCAGAGAGGGGATAACAGGGTAGGAAGAGGGGGAGTGTGACGGAAACCGAAGCGGGAGGGGGGAAGAGAGAGGAGAGAAAGAGCATATAATTAGATTTTTTTTATAAGAGAGAGAGATATGGAGAGAGATAAATCTAGGGAGGAGGGAGAAAAGGGGAGCAAAATGTAATAAAAGCGCGGGCGGAGCTGCACAGGTCAGCTAGTATATAATAAAATAAATAAACTATTACTATCCTAAACATATATATATATGAATATATTACATTGATATAAATATTATATACAAAGAATACATAATAAATTAAATCTATAAGGAGAGGAAATGCTTTTTATATTTTTTTTTAAAAAGGTCTAAATTACCGCTAGCACGTAAGGAATGTGGAAGAGAATTCCATAGCCGTACTGCTTGTAAGGTAAAAGAACCGTCATAGCGACTAGAAGAGTGAGAAGGAACTTCAAGAATAAGAGATACAGTGGAACGACAAGGTTTGTCACGTACAAGAAAGGAAAAATGCTCACTAAGATAAAGAGGAGATTTAGGATTGTTAAGTAATAATAATAGGTATTTAAATTATTTTATACATTTTAGTATCTATTCAAGTATGTACCTACTGTGAATAAATATTTAAGTTAGTTTCTTATAATAATCTTTTCCAAAAACAATATAGTCATGGTGTCAGATATTTTGAACAATCCCAATGTTATTACTATTGCGCAACAAAAATAATACATTGGTAAGTAAGGGTATGGAGCCTGCAGAACATAGTCACAAAATATGTGACATAGTTCTGTCCCGCGTAATACAAAGTTAAGTCCAAGAAGGCCCACTACGATGGTTTCGGCTTAGTGAAGATAAGTCAGACCGTTACTGATTGCTGGTTTTTATTGTTTGGTGCGTGGTCAAATCGCCGCCATCATGCTAAAGTGCCGTACTGAAATTAATATGTGCTCGACGTAATGATTAGCATCACATTAGTATGTGCCACTAGGCATGTTTGTCAAGCACTCAACTTGAGAAATATTTGAGTAACCACACTTAGATGACGGGAATGGTGGTTCGATGCATAATGGAGAAAATCAACGTGCTTAATAGACATTGTTCCCGGTGTCATTATAACGTACTAAGTTAACTTTGACCTCTCTACCACGCTACGTCGCTATCTGTATATATAAAAGAAGAAACTGACTGACATATCAACGCACAGCCTAAACGGCTTGGGTTAGAGACTTGAAATTTTTACAGTAGGTACCTTTTATAAGGTAGACATCCACTAAGGAAGGATTTTTGGAAATACCACCCCTAAGAGGGTAAAATAGGGGATGAGAATTTGTATGAAAATCCGTCATTTTTGAAGTTAAATTAATGAAAATTAGTATTTGGCCTTTAAGTTAAAAAATAAAAAAATCTATTTCAGGATTTTTGGAAATTCTACCCCCTAAGGGGGTAAAATAAAGCATGAAAGTCATTTTTGAACTTAAATTCATGTAATTTAGTAATTGGCCTGTTAGTTAAAAATAAAAAATATGTATTTAAGGATTTTTGGAAATTCCACCCCTAAGGGGGTAACATGGGGGATAAAATTTTATGAAAATCAGTCATTTTTTCACTTAAATTCATGTAATTTAGTAATTGGCCTGTTAGTTAAAAAAAAATATATATTTCAGGATTTTTGGAAATTCCACCCCCCAAGGGGGTTAAATACTTAGAGCATTAAAGTTTGTATGAAAATCAGTCATTTTTTAACTTAAATTAATGTAATTTAGTAATTGGCCTGTTAAAAATAAAGAATACATATTAAAGGATTTTTGAAAATTCTTCCCCTAGGGGGGTAAAATAGGGGATGAAAGTTTGTATGAAAATTAGAGATTTTCGAAGTTAAACGCATATAAATTGGTATTTGGTGTTTCAGTAAAAAAATATATTTTAGGGTATTAGGAAATTCCACCCCTAAGGTGGGTAAAAGGATGACAAAATTTATTATAATATTGTACTTGACTTACTGGCTAAAGTACAGAATACATGCGATAGGACAATTGTATTGTTTTCTTTGATTTTTTTTTTGGCAGATGATATCGGATTCTTTTTTTCATATTTACATAATCTATATTAATAAAAGAACAGGATGTTTTATAAGAATTACGAAACAGCCAAAACCATTTAACGTAGAATCTTGAAATTTGGAATCAACATTATTCAAATAGGCTGAGTGAACAATAGGAACGGATTTTCGAAGTTCCACACCTAAGTGGGTCAAATGGGCTCTCAAAGATTGTATGGATAAAAAAATATTTACATCACATGGGCGCGAAACTTTTCAGTGTACGGAGCAAAAGAAATTATGAAACACGGGTATCACAACTTTTTGAAAATCAACCTTTACTGGCGTTTTTGTGGTTGGTTTTGAGTATAACATATTTGAGTATAACGCGAAAAAATATATATATAGATATATGTACTCTTTATTGTACACACAAACTTACACATAAAATAAAGCATAATATATACTTAAATACAAAGGGCGGCCTCATCCGCTATTCGCAACTTCTTCCAGGCAACCTTGGGATGGAAAAAAGAGAGAATGGAACATAAACGTGGATGAATAAGTGGTGGTGAGATGCTCATAGCCAGTTGTAACCACTGTTCGATACACAATCAGTTGGGTAAGGCACGTCAGGCGAGGTCAGTCCTTAGATGGGTCACCACTTAGTGGCATTTGAACCGAGCGTTTCCTTGCTTCGGAGGGGCACGTTAAAAGTCGGTCCCGGCTATTGTCATCTAGGCAGCAGTCGTTAAGCTGAGTCAGAGGCCTAAGGGCAGCTTGAAAACTCTGACACCAGTTTGGCCACTAACCATACGACAAAAAAAAGTAGTGGTGATGTGAATGGGACATGCTGCATTGATGAAACTTTGCCAACTACACCTGTCTAAATATTCATTTTTTGAAAATCAACTCCCAAAGGGATTGGATTGGAGTCCAAAAAATGGTGTTTCGACCTACAGTCATAAGACACACCCAACCTCATCACAAAAATACAAATGAAAAGAAAATCTTTTATTTTCTTATAATGGGCAGCGAAAAGGATCCTCAAAATTTAATTTAAAGTGAGACTACTGTATCGAATGGGGTATCCTAAGAAAAGGCTTTATTTGCAAATTCCAAAACAGATTTTTATTTTGGTATATGTTACGTAGTTTTTGACTTAAAATCGAAAATGTCAAAAAATATTACAGGTGATACATATTATTTACATATCTATATTTTACAGGAAAAATAAAATGATTTTTCGATGATGATGTGTGTATTCTTTAGAAATCCCAAAAGAAATTCGACAGCCAAACTTAGTTTTGCGGTTTGGTTTTTTGCTATTGGTTGGTTTTGGTGTTATGTGTGTGGTTTTGGTTTGGTGTTAGACGAATAGTAAAATAACATTAATAGGTCCAATGAAGGTGTGCGAGTCCAACTCGAATAGACCGGATTTTTTTAAAATAATGGCGGTGAATATTTAAGAATCAGCACTATAATAGAAGCTACGATGCCTTGCTCAAAAAAATACAGGATATGTCATTAAATATCTCTACTTGATACAGGATATGTCATTAAATATCTCTACTTGATACTTATTAGACTAGATACTTATTAAACAATATTTTGAAAAACCATGATACCTAATTCAAAACACGTGTTACAAACAAAATCAACGCGGGCGAAGCCGCGGGCTACTGCTAGTATTAGTATGTAACAACAACCACATAATAGAGTTAGAAGATTTTTAGAACTGTCACATGAGTTCAGTGTTTATCTTTACCTAATTTTATAAATTATAGCACTAATTTGCAACAACATTGAACATTTTTACAAGAATGCTACGTCACGTTAACGTGTCTACGATAAAGATTTGTGTTGACGTGTGGTTTGTCATATACACGGTTTTTTTAAGTGACTTCATTTTGTAACTGTGAGAAGCAGCGATGTGCTTCCCTAACAGGATAGGTGACCAAGGAATTAGCAGATGTCTTTAGATGACTGCCGACTGCAAAGCGACCAGCGGGCCCTTTATAATTTGACACGCGATTTTTCTGTCTTATGTCATTCACTTACATTTTATACTTTCTATTTGCTTTAACTCTTGTAGAATGTTACATTGTCTAGAGGGCCTGGAGAGAGAGAAAACACCCCCCTATTTGTCTGCGACTGTCTATGAAACTACAGTGACCACCCGACTAGTGGAAATTACAAACGAGACAGATATTTCAAAAATAGTGTAGTGCGACTTATGGGATAAAAACATTACACTCGGTCATTTTTTTTACTCTCTATAAGCCAGTGCTTGACTGCAGTCCCACCTGATGGAAAGCGGTGACGCAATCTAGGATGGTAAAGCACACTGACTTATTAAAAGCCTATTCACTCTAGCTTTGAAGACACCCACATTATAATCGGGCGGAAGAACTGACGCAGGCAAACTGTTCCAGTCCTTAGCTGTCCTTATTATGAATGACGATGCAAATTGCTTAGTTTGGACTGAAGGCACGTTTACCACATAAGGGTATGTGCGCGCCGTGCGTCTCGTTGTCCGATGATGGAATGGAGATGGTGGAATCAAGTCATGTAATTCCTGCACACACTCTCCAAAATGCATCCTATAGAATACCGAGAGGCTGGCTACTCTGCGCCTGTGCTCCAGGCTTTGTAAATTGGTCTCTACTAACCCAGAGTTAGAATGATAGACGCTGTTTGCCGCAGATGGCCATTGCAGCTTCACCGGACAATAGGAGGCGAGCGCTTGAAGCGCTCTAGCCTTTACGGCAGAAGTAGCGACGAGCACAAGGGCACCTCAGGGAGGCACGGCCTCGGCTTGGGCTGTCGCTTAAGAGAGGGCTGAGTTTACCACCGGTTCACAACGCGCCCCCACTGAGAAGAACCGGCAAGAAACTCAGTGGGGTGATGCACGTCGTTGCGGTCGCATACGTACGACCCTTCGGCCTCGCCGGCGAGACCGGTGTCTGATAGCTAGTGTAGCATACGGTTGTCGGGGAGGGTCTTAGCGCGCCTCTCCACTGAGTCCAAAGCTGAAAGATGGCATTTCGCAGCACCAGTCCATATGTGACTACAGTACTCCACACACGATCGGACTTGCGCTTTATATAACATCAAAAGCTGCTCCAGTGTGAAGTACCGCTGGACCTTTGCAAGGGCACCTAGTTTCCTTGCAGCTACCTTGGCCTTGGACTCAATGAACCGCCCAAAGTTAAGGTTTGAGGAAATTTCAACTCCCAACAACTGAAGGCGGTCGGTGTATTCCAAGTGATTCCAAGGATACATTCTGAAAAGTAGGAGCCGAGGTGAAAAGACTCCGTTTGGCGGTGAAAAGACACGCTTGTGTTTTAGCGGTGTTGAATCCCACAAGGTTGGCATCATTCCATTCAGAGACCGCCTCGCGCGTTAGCACGCTCTACCATCGCTACTCTTTTGGACTGAATTGTGATCCAGTCCGAAGGATGTGTCCTTACTGGCCCGAGCACCCGGCATGTAGCTCTTCACAACAGTGCTGTCATCTACATACCCATAAATACCGGGCATTAACAGATCATTGATATGCAGCAAGAAGAGAAACGAAGAGAAGAACGGACCCCTGAGGAACTCCGGCATTAGTTGTCATCAACTCCGATGAGCAACCGTCGGCAACAACTCGGAGAGACCGATCACTCAGGAAGTCCTTTATCCAGCCGATCAGACCAGGGGTATGCTTGAAGCTGGCTCAAAAGGCTAGCGTGCCAAACCATATCGAAGGCCTTCGAGACGTCCAGGGAAACGGCAAGCGATTCCCCGTTCTTCTCGAGGGCCTCGCCCCATAAATGGGTGGCATACACTAGAAGGTCCCCAGTCGACCGATTTTGGCGAAACCCGTACTGCCGGTCGTTGAGATCATTCTGTTCTAGAAAAAAATTGTCGCAAATTTTACGATAAAAAATTGCTGAAATGTGTGCGCAAGTACCCTGTAGGCTTTTGGATAATGAATTTGGTTTAGTTAGGTCAGGTTTTACTTTTTCAAAGTATTTTTTTATTATACTTTCACTTACACATATATGTACAGAGTACTTCCCAACACTCTTTAAAAGAGCTGTTACTCTACCAATTTTTAAAGCAAGTGTTCGTGAGAACATTAGTATTTACCGACCTATATCTATATTTCCAGCATTATCTAAATTTCTTGAGTGGCTAGTGAATAAAAGACTGGTAAATTATAAATATTATCGCTAGACTCTGTCTAGTTTAACATGATAGTGAATGTTTCGCGGTTTTAGAAACTGACAACATTGCGACAAAAGTAATTTGTTGTTTTCATAACCTATAGGGTAAACCTGTTTGTGAATATTTGTGCGTATTTTAAATAAAATATTTCCTTAAAATATTAAAAGAAGTATCAGTTATCAGATAAGAGAATTCATTACAATATTAGTGAATGCATTTCCAAGCGGCAGAGTACAAATTGAAGCGCATTTTCTAAAAAAAACTTCTTTCTTATTTGTTTAAATTGTCCCAATTATTGAGTGCCTATTTTATATTATCTTCAGAAAAATACACAATATTTTGCCTAGTCTTCTAAATTGCACCCGTGCGAAGGTGGGGCGGGTCGCTACGCTAGTACTGTAAATGTATAGGAAAATTAGTACCAGCTAGCCACCAGAATGAACTGCCCCGGCCTTATTTTAGCAGCGGATGGTCCTCGTGTAATAAATCTAACTAGACAGGAATAACACTCCTTAATATTAGTCACTGACATCGAGTGGCATATCTACCGTTAAGGCTATAGAAAGTACTTAGAATAAAAAATCACTGTTCATCAATCTTGAACATGTATGACTATAACACAAAAAAGATTATCAAGCAAGCAACAACGCATCGATTTGATTATTAGACTCGCTTTTCAGGTACAGTAAGTAGTACACAAGATGATTGTGCAGTAAGTACGAAATTATTTGAAGTAAGTTCTTGTGAAATAGTCACCGTGACGTATCTATCGGCGTTGGCGAAAGCTGCCGCACGCGGGCACGCCAGCGCCAGTCCCATTGTCTGCGCTGAGTCAGAGGCGGCGGGCGCGCGCGTTGCTATTTTTGTGCGTTGTGCGTAGGCAGTGTATGCGGTCCTTATCGCTGGCATCTCAGACATCCAAAAGATAGTCAATTAAAATCCTCAAGTATACATGACATTACGCTTATTTGAGAAATTAATAGTAAAGAACGAACCATTCGGTCTGTTGTGCACTGTATTTGATGTTCCTCATTGGCTGTTCTTAATTACTTCGGCAGTGATTTAAGCCTACATAAATCTTTCAAGTCTTCTTAGTGTTTCGTATCTTAACATGATAACTTAGATCGCTGTTTCAAACTAGTGTGTAATCTTTATTTCTAGAGCAGAAGTGATGAAATTATTGGGAAGATAAATTATCTAAAAGCATTATATACCTACCAAATTTTCTTTGAAGTCGGTCTCAAAATAGTTTGTTTAACACTTTTTGACTATGTTACCAAGATGTTAGCAGTATCAAATCAGTTAAATAGGAGATGTGTACAAAAATATGTCTGACTACCCATTCTGGAAAAATGGTCGTAAAGTCAAAAAAATATAAGGAAAATCCATCACTATCTGTCCGAATGCTTGCGAAACTATCACGCAATTCCAACGGATATGCCAGAGTAACTTACTGCAAACATAAACAGTCTATTTTTTGTAAATCATACGCGTCAAATACAGTACCTCCTTTTGAAGTCGGTTAAAATCAATTTAGTTTCTGATAATCAGTAAAAGCTTTAACTATCTGCAATGAGTAAAGTGTAGCGAATGATTCTGTAATAATCCTTGTAAATTCTAATCAATTTATTGAATGTGTTTGACAATACAATGCTTAATGTTACTTACATTCATAGCCCTTTCCTGCACTGTACGTTACAGGGTTATTTATAAATTGTGTAATGTATGTAGTGTGTACTAAATATCTTCGCCAAACCAATCCAGTAAGATGTTCAATCGGTTAAAACTACGCTATAAACATTGCACTTTTGATTTCGTACCAGTCCATCAGTAATCTGTTCCAAATTACGAACCGTTAGAACCTACAGTCGTTCGTTAAATTATTCGTACTTACTCAACCATCGGAGAGTAAAAAAAACTAGTTCATTGACTGCTGCATAAAAAGTTCTGCGTGTGTTTTAAATTAGAAAACAAATATGTGGACGGGAGGCATTTTTATGTTATTCATTATGATCAATTTTCAGTGTACCTCTTATTGACAAATGTATTCATAAAATGGGTAAACAGGGCTTGATGTTTCGGGGTTATCATTCATCATCTGTCATATATAATATGTCTACTGCTGAACTTGTACGCCCCGCATACACTTCCTACACGACGGTTGCTATGCAGCCGGCATCCATGTGATTTTGAGGTTGCGGAAAAATATCTGTTGCTTTGAAAGTTGAAGTAGGTAGTATTTTTTTAATCGTAGTGAACCCTTGTCTTAGTAGACCCTTGTATCCTACATGAAGTTTAAAAAGTATCATTGGCGAACCTTTACCTATGTCAATTTTTAGGGTTCCATACCTAAAAGGTAAAAAAGGAACCCTTATGGTGAGACTTCGTCTGTCTGCCTGTCTGTCAGTCGCAACAATATATTTCAGGAATCACTGATGCTATCGATTTGAAATTTAGAATAGGTTTAGATCTTACTTACCCGACCTCATCGCATTTAATGGTAGTCAAAAAGGGTGTCAAAAGTTCACTACTAGAGACTATACTACTACTAAAGATATCATATGAAAGGGCTTCATGAGCACATTTCATTACTCAAATAGATTTTTTGTTTGGTTTATGTCACGTAGTTTTTGGCTTATAATCAAAGTAAGTAGTACAGTGTTTCTAAGTAGCACAATTTTTAAGTAATCCTAAAAAAACCTCGACAAACAAACCTAGTTTTGCTGTTTGGTTTGAGTGCTATTTGAGGTGTTAGACCAATAGTAAAATAACTTTAATATGTCTAAAGATAGTATGGAAACCTCGGTGCGCGAGTCCGACTCACACTTGACCGGTATTTTTTTCTTATTACTAAGCGAAATATTGAAAAGGCACGCTAAGTTTACACAATGTTTAAGTTTTACGCGGTTTCGCACCGAATGAGGTTGTTTTCGGCGTGCGAACGTATTTCATTTATCATAATACATTGTTATGTTTGTAAGTGTACGCCATAACTCGGTCTGACAATAATGCTTGGCTGTTAACACCTCCGTGCCCGTTACTGGTGTCGCAGTTACGCGGTCGACGCGACGTGCGTCTCGCTTGGAGCTGCAGCTTTATTTTTTGACACCCCATGAATCATGGCGAGCATCAATATAGCGTGCGTGGTGTGGCGTCAGTCGCATGCAACTTAGTTGAGACTATACAATGTGGATGGTTCTCATGAGGTATTTTGCCGTTATTTTACGCTACCTCATAGTTCTGACCGAAGGCTGATTGTGATGACGCGGTATGTGACCGTTCTGCGATATTATGTGAATCATTCGTTATTCGGATTACCTAAGGATACGTAGTAGTTTTTATTATAAGATGATACAGTAGTGTTTAATGTCTGTGTTGGTCTATGAGCGATGCGGAGTCCGACGATGTTATCCCGGTGGACGTGAGTGAGAACACATCGTGTTGCGGTACAGTGAGAGTGGCCTGGCAGCAACACGGTGTGTCGCGGTGAGGGCGAGCGCGGTCGATGAGCCCGACGCAGAGGGCAGCACGGAGACGTCGCGGGGGGCGCTCCCGCGGCCCCCTCGCCCTTTTCACTGCCCCGTCTGCTTGCGCACTCTGTATAGCCGCGCCGCGCGCTCACTAATGCGTCATACCGCCGTCGAAGCTAACGCGCATTCCGCCGGGTCCGGTACGACACTTCGCGCGCGCCATGTGAACTTAAGTGTTAACTTATGTAGAGACTCGAACCTCGTGGAGAGCGAGCATCTTCAGCGTTATTAATGTTGCTAACATGGACAGTGACTTTGGTGCCTGTGAGCCGGGACAGTGGTACACGAGGTTGGCGCACGTGCACGCGTCTACTTCCCGAAACTCAGTAAGTTTGAGATAGTTTATTTTAAAGTGTAACTGTGACGTCGGATCACCGGTGAGTCGGTGTTGTGCGCGTTATTTTCGCAGCGCGCAACGGGCCGCGGCGCCGGCCGCCCGGAATGCGGCCTCCGCCCCGCCGCGCGCTGCCGGCGCCGAGCACACCGCGCGTAGCGTAATAAATAAAGGCGGGGCGCGGCTGCATGCGCGCGCACCCTCCCGCGCCCTCCTCGCCCTCGGGTCATTGACTCGCACCCGTCCGCCACCGCCGCCGCCGCCGCCGTTGAACATAACAATTTTCAGAAACGGTACCGCGCTCTTGGCCCCAAGCACGACTACGCGACCCGAAGCGACTCCAATGTCAATGCCGACGTTAGGTGTAGATAGTAGGAAATGACTTTGAGATGATGTTAGATATTTTTACTTTGTGTCCTCTCCATTCATATATGTATGTGTATACCCAATACGTGACACCGACACCGTTTACTGGTCGCATTAGAGGGGCTATTGACCCGGCATTCCTGGCACCTGGTCGTATGTTACAGCCACCCTATGTCTATGTATCATGTTCGATATTAAACTTAATTACCATAACACGGGTTGTAGAAGTAGCAAACCCACGAATTTATTGCTATGCCTGTTACAAAGCTGGCCAATTTGTTTGTACACTTTCCGACACCGACCATTTTTAGACTTTTTTGTCTGTTGGTGGAAGATCTATCCTTATTTATCGATGCGCTCGCCCACGACGCATTGCACTATCAGATAAGGAATGGAATATAGGAATAAAAAGAAGTATACGACATCTGATAATAATTGCGTCTTCTAGTGTTCTAGCAATTCCTGACTTTCCCGTTACACTCCAGAAATATCGTAATTTCAGTCATACATTGTAACTACTAGTTCCGCTGACATGAGTTGTGAGACGGTAACAATATATTTTCATAACTTTAGTCTTTAGAACTCCGTTATTTTATCAGCACTGGATGTTTCGTAGAACTCTAAAAATAAATGTTGAACTTCCCGGTTGAATGGCGTCGGTCGTCGGCGTGGCAATGCGCGGGGAGTGGCAGGCAGGCAGCCATTGCCCTCGCTCAGTTTGTTTACAACACGGGCCTGGAGACTGGTGTGATCCTAAGAACACCCTTTTTATGTCGTCATAGGGTGCATATTTGCGTCGAGATGCGGCTGCGGAGCGACCCCTGCGCTCGCGCCATCTGCTCGCACACGATTAAAATAAACTGCCACCGACAGATAGCATAAAAAGGAGCGTCTGCAGTCGCCAGGTGCTATAGGACCCTTGTTTGTGGCTAAGGTGCGCCTAAAGTAAGGTCAGTTATAGACATGAGATGGTGCGGCCGTAGACCCCTGGGCTCCGTGCCAATGACCAGCACGCCTTGCGGGCCTCATGAACGGAATGGCTTCGTTACTTAGAATACACGTGTTACTATATCATGACTTGTTTAATAAATCAATTATATTTACTCTACGTGTAATTTTTGTGCGTAAAATGCTGTTTTTTTTTTAATCTTTCAACTATCAATATTTGTATAACAGTACGTTTTATTTCTATCGTTATAAACAGCATTACAAACGTCTTCCAAGTTCGCATCTTAAAATTATGTACTGTGAAATGGATTACATCACCTAATCGTCTTAACCTTGCTACCTTTTCCAATAAAAGCGTAATGTACATCGAATTTTAACTAGGTATGTGGTAAATGAAAATATTTATGTGTCCCGCACACATAAATATTTTCATTTACCACATACCTAGAAGAAAATGCGGGGATAAATTAAATAACGGTCGCAAGTATAATGGGTTATGTAATGTGGCTGCAGTTAGTGTATATTGTTATTTATGTTTCATTTATTAGAACTTTTTAAACTTTAGATTAACTTACATATTTCATTAGTAATTAGAAGTATCTGTTGTTAGACTGCAAAGTTACTCCAAGTTTTTGTTTTATTTCGATCAGGATTTCATAATTCGCCAGTATGATTTAGTAAAAAAACGTATGTGAAATATAACCGAATAAGGTTGTTCAGTAGTTGGTTGATGTATATATTATGTGCGAGCTCATTAGGTTTGCGGACGCAGGCCTCGCGTGAAATGGAGTGCAACGGTGCGCGGTGCCGCGTCTGGCGCACGCTACCGATGGTATGCGAAGAAAGCACGCATCTCAATTCCACTTTGCGCCGCGGCCTGAAGTCGGATTCACCTACATTTTCGGACATTTCAACGTGGGGAATCCTGTAGTAGATGTCGGTATTTGGGCCGGTCGCCTAGCCTAAACGTTGATCAAGGTCTACGATTATAAAATCGTATGATCACGACTGGACTAAGTCTATAATTGGTGATTTACAATTTAAGATTTAGTTGTTTGAAATGTCATTCTCATTGATGAAAAATAACTGCGATTTGATCCAAAATAAGATTTTAGTTCGTTTTACAGCTATATAAATATACTTATGTAAAAATAAAAGTATTTATATCGACAAAACTGTTTTGTCAGTGGTTCCTGGGCTACGGTGCATTTTGCACTTTATAAATTTATATTTGAACGATTTTAGTACTATGTATCTTTAAATCCTAAATTTAAGATTTTTTCATACAGTCAGCAGGCCAGATTAGTAAAACTAAAAACTTGTTTTCGAATTTTTTTTTTTCAGATCTTGCAAAAGAAGCCAATAATAGAAATAATAGTTATAAATATTACTAGTGCAAGATATAATTTGGAAGCCTATTCGGAACTTGCTTGTTTATACCTCTAATTTAATGAGCGAGACAAGGTTGTTTTTAAGTAGAGGTTTTTCTATACGTATTTACATATGTACAGTTATAGAAAGTTGTAATCTATGTTCACGCTTCATCGAGTAGTACCCCCTCTTTGTGTCTTGTCTGGCTCGCTCGTGTGATGTGTGCAGTTGTTAATTGTATCTTGTTGTACGTACCAACGGCTATGGTATGTCTTTGGCCGGCCGTGACTACCAGCTAATGCGCCGCCTGTATTGACATACTATATTATTATCACTATTGACATCATTTGCCGCCCCTTATGAACGTTGTGACCTATTGGCAAAAAATTCAGTCTGCTGCAGCGGTTTATTCTCACCCATCTGCTGTCTATAAATATTTGGACATATCAATGTCAGTAATATGTAAAAATACTAGTTTCCATTATATACTGTGTACAACAGTGATTTCACTTTCTAAACTGCGTTATCCTTCTCCTTTTTTTGGTTAAATAACTAATGTACTCAACAAACTCGTAATTGAAGCAACGTAATTAGTGTCTGTTAAATATTTAAAACGGTCCGTATAATCAGAGCGACACGACTGTTATGTTCATAGAAGTGCAAGCAACTGAGGATATGACGTCATTTTTCGACCATTAGCTGTCTACGTCGCAGTCGCAGTTTCGATTCTATTTATAAAATAGGTATGAACATTAGTGAACATTATCTATACTATACAGGTGAATTTTTGAAGTGAGCTTGGAGGGCCAACTCAAAAACTATAAGACGTAGCTAAAAATGCTTCTTTGCAACTGCATCATTGAATTTTTGAAAAATGTATACCTAGGCTAGGAATAGCCAGGGGAATCGAACCCAATGATTTCGAAAAAAAACGCCCTGGTGTGTCAGCAATAGGGATCAAATTCTGGGAACCAATGACATATGGGAAACTACAGGGAAGAGCTAATTTTTAACAAAATACTATTTTTTTTTTACGTTACCATACAAAAAACGCGAGTGGAACTTCTCCCATTGATGTAATATGTCTCCACAAGATCGAATTGTGTAGTATTGATTAAATCCATCTTCAAATCGGAGAATTCAAGTTTCAATAATGGTATTACTTACCCTTTTTTTTCAGTCTTCAACAAATTACAAAATAATAGTTTCTAATAACAATAACGAGTCGTTGAATTAAATGTTATTTCAACTAATTAAAAAATGTTATTATTTTTACTTACGATAAGAAAATATGCGATCTAAAATGTTGGAAAGCTGACTTCACTCGAGGTGTGTATAAAAAAAATGAGCTTCATAAAAATATGTAACAGTTTATTAAAATTCAACCTTTACCTATGATGCAGTTTTAGTTTTCATCAAAATAGGGCGCGTAATGCCTTTGGGCATTTTTAGGGTATGTAATATATGTTCGATTAATAAAATATATCAAAAAAATATAAACATGATATATCATTCATTTTAAACCTTTGATCAAAATTCAAGACATATACTATAATATCCGTGTGCTAAACGCAGCAAACGAAATAACTATTATCTTCTATACTTATAATAAAACTGTAACAGGTCCAATTCTGTACATTGAAGATATTTTGAAAATTATATTCTATTCTATTCTGAGCCCTAAAATGTAATTTTTTAAATTTTTGTCTGTCTGTCTGTCTGTCTGTATCACGGCTGCGCATCATGCCGAAACTACTGAATGGATTCAAATGAAACTTGGCATGATTTGAGATCTTACTACGAGGTAGGACATATGATACTTTTTATCCCGTAATCTAGCACGGTTCTTTTGGGAGAGGGGATTAAAGTCAAAATGGGCACTTGGTTATACGCTTGGTCCGATTTTATCAATTTTTCTTTATAATATAATAAATATTACTATGGGAACACTCATAGAGAGTTGTAATCAAGGTTTTGTAATCGATCGGGTTAAGCAACGTTAGGTAAGGTCATTAAATAGATGGGTGACCGTTTAATGCCATTTGAACTAAACGGGTCCGTGCTTCGGAGAGCAAGTAAAAAGTGAGTCCCAGTTTTTAACCGACTATAAAAAAGGAGGTTATGTATTCGATGCGAATGCCTGTTATTAAAAGTTTAGTTAACGTAAAGTTAACGTAGCGCAGGCGGAGCTGCGAGGGTCAGCTAGTAATAAATATAATCACTACTATACTTTAAAATTAAACGTCGAAACCTATTAATATATTTCAAAAATAAACAAATGCCTGACTAAAACAAAAGGGCAATACTCTGATACACGAATTGCAATACGCAGATCAGTCGTCGCACATTAAGACTGCCCTAGACTAGTCGTTAATTTTTGATGACAAAATTAAATGCTCTAACCATCGATATATAATAACAATCGATATACTATATTTTATATTGATGGCTCTAACAGTCTTCTTCTGGCGCATCGCCGCGTCATGCCGAAACTACTGAATGGATTCAAATGAAACTTGGCATTATTTAAGTTAATACTACGGGGTAGGAGATAGCATACTTTTTATCCCGTAATCCAGCACGGTTCCTTTGGGAGAGGGGATTGAAGTCAAAATGTTTACTTGGTTACACGCGTGGTCCGGTTTTATCAATTTTTCATTATAATCAACTATGTATATGTATAAAAATGAACCCCTATTTATCCTGCCCACGGTATAAAATATATATATTTTTTAATGTTTTATAATACTTCGTAAAAGGATCTTACATTAAAAAAATTAAGAAAGTTTTGCACAAAATTAGAAAGTTACGCAAGCGGAGCTGCGCGGGACAACTAGTAATAAATAAATAATAATAAGGAAACACTCATAGACAGTTGATATCAATATGTGGCAATCTGCGCGGGCGGAGTTGCGCGGGTCAGCTAGTACTTAGTATATAAAATTATAGTATTACAGTTGATCGATATATCAATTGCTGGTATAAGATTCTAAGTAAATTATATAACAACTATACCGTATATCAAATAAAATTATGTACGGCAGAAGTCAAATTCAGTGAACGATATTAAAATAAAAATATGGGCGTTGTCACCGGATTGGACCCGGTAGGTGATGCTGCAATCCGGTTCTAGGTTTTTTTTACGCTCGTTTCGACTGGACTTTGGACTTTTCATAATAATAATTTAGTCGTAAATGGAGGCCCTTTTCTTTTTCCACTTATCCCGATCTAACGCAATTTTCCATCAGTCCTTTCTATATTAGTCCAGCTTATCCCGCCATCTCCGTCTACGCCTACCCCTACCACGATGTCGTGTTCCAGGGTGGCACTCATAGCGAGGCCGTTCCACTTCAGACCTGCAGGTGTGCGACCCATGTCGGCAATCTGTGTTACAGAGCCGCAATATTCATAGATTTTTTGATTCTGTCGGTAAGCTTTACAATACACTGCGTTCGATATCTCGTTGACAGACTGCAATGCTTTCGTCGGTTTGTTAGTGACAAAGTCTTTGCACCGGAAGAATGCACATGGGCATAAGCATAAGCTTTATTTTGAATGAAAATTGTAGATACGCTAGATTCCATAAGGTCATTGATCAATAGTGCTCACAAGCCTTTTCGGTGTGTCGAGCAATTTCCTTATCCTGTCTTTGTCTTCGTCATATTCATTCGAAGTCCCACCTCGAGGCTGGCGCAGTTTATTTGTAGGAGCATTACATTTAGCTCAGCTGCATAAGAAGCGAACGAGACTGATTTAGATCTGAGAATCAGGCCACATCGCTCGAAGAACCGATAACCGATGGGGAACAAAGTATCTCGAGTGGCGACCATGACCACCACCACTCCCACTAGGTGGACAGACGAGATTGTGCGCGTCGCAGGTAACCGGTGGATGCAAATAGGCTATTATCGTTAATTGTGGCGTTTGAAGCGGGGAGGCCTATGTTCAGATGAGGACGTCTGCCGCCTGATGATGATGAGATTTGAGAATCTGCGAATACGATCTAGATCAAAATTTACAGATGACAACAAAATCTTTAAGCACTGTCGCACCTTTCCAGTAGGTACATGACTATTATTTATAGGTAAATTAAGTTTGTTAAAAGAACAATTTTTAAGTTAAAAATACAAAACAATATACATCATTATTCATTACATATCTATACTACACACATCAAAAGTGTCTAGGGATCAACATATATTTTTGCAATAACTTTTCTCCTGATTGATATTAATTAAAATTTTCTTTAAGGATTCATCAAATAAAGTGTTTTCGTTTGTCACAGTAACGATAAACCAAGTCACCTTTGCATTAATAAAGAAATTTGCCATTTTCCTAATAAAGGGATTTTTGACATTTGAACCACTAACACAAAAGTTCGAAAAAAAGACTGAAATAACAGTTTTCTTTAAAATTTTATTGGGTTACTTAAACAATTAATAATCCGTGTTTCTACCGCGAACACTAACAACACAAGAACATCGGTTTGGCATACTCAAAATGAGTTCATCCAAATCACGCTGTGGAATGGCCGCCCATGTTCGTTGCAACAACAAAAAAAGGTCTTCTTGCGACTGGATACCCTCCATATTCGGCAGAGCTCTTCTCTGTAGCATATCCCATGCATGCTCAATCGGGTTCAAGTCTGGCGACTGAGCAGGCCAGGGCAGGACATTGATGTTAGCTGCGGCGAGAGTCTGTCTTACAACTCTTGCGGTGTGCGGTCGTGCATCATCATGCATTAACTGAAATAAGGGACCGATTTGCACTTGTAGAGGAACGATGACGTCTGATACAATCGTCTCAGCATAAATTTGAGCGTTGAGGTTGCCTCTGATCCAAATCAACTCAGTTCTTCCGCCGATCCAAATACCCGCCCATACCATGATGGTTCCACCACTATAAGGATGGACTTCCTGGCAGGATTTTAATCGCTGTTGGCGTCCAGGGGTTCTCCAGTGTCGTATACGTCTTGTATCCGGTCTCATACCAAAACGAGACTCATCAGAAAAGCACACGAAACGCCATTGTTCTTCTGCTCATTTTTTTGCCCAAAAATGCTTGATCCCTAGACACTTTTGATGTGTGTATAATAAAACTCAAAGAGCACTTTTTCTGTACATTGAATATTTTTCCAAAATTTCTATGTGGGGATACTATACTATCGACATAGAGGCCAAAACAATTTTTTTTGGAATTATTGTCTGTCTGTCTGTGTGTCTGTCTGTCTGTCGTTCTGTTTGTCCAGGTATCATTTGAAAACCCGTGGATGGATTTTGATAGGACTTTCACTGATATGTTGTGTAGAAGTCAAGGTATAAATTGGTATATAAAACATCACGCTATGTTTGATAGGGGCTAAGCAGTGAAACATTAAGTGCACATATTACCACGTAATTTCCTTTGTATGTGAATAGGGTAATTATAGACTGATCAGTTAATCATTAATATATGTATTATTACGATATATACAATAGGGACTGAGCAGACATTTAGTTTGCATAAGATATGGCAGTGGCAAAGGGTCAATTTTTGTAAGGGGTAAGCCGGTCCGGTACACCCAGGACATTTTCATTAGATTTCTGTATTGTTCTAAGTACTTTGCTGATAGCAATAGGACATTATATCTTTGAAAAGTTAAAATCTGTAAATCCCGAGCGAGTCCAAACTAGATTAGGAAAGAAATAGGCAAGGGAAAAATACCATTTCATTTAAAAGCCCGCTGCACCACCAAGGCTACATTTGTATAGGTAGGTAGAAATTGAGAATACGAAATTGCTAAATTTTTACTTAGGTAAAATACCTAAAATGACTCGAAATGATCTAACACAATAAAATGTACAACTACAATTACACACACTGAACAGCGCTCCCAAAAAATTAGAGCTTTCACTATCGAATATCATTAGACAATCATTTACGATGTTGATACGTGATTTACGTTATGAACAGCGCCATCTATCGGTGAAATTGAACATACAATCACTATAGAACTTTAATCTATATAATATAAAAGAAAGTCGTGTTAGTTACACTATTTATAACTCAAGAACGGCCTAACCGATTCGGCTGAAAATTGGTGGGGAGGTAGCTTAGAACCAGGAAACGGACATAGGATACTTTTATCCCTAAAGGTTAAGGTTAAGCAACGTTACGTAAGGTCATTAAATAGATGGGTGAACCGATTTGTATGAAAGTGTGCTTATCAGGTAGGTCTGAGAATAGGCCGTAAAGTATATTTCATGCCACTAGGTTAAGGTTAAGCAACATAAGGAAAGGTCATTAAATAGATGGGTGAACCGATATGTATGAAATGTTGAGTGCATATCGGGGAGGTCTGAGAATAGCTCATAAAGTATATTTAATGCCGGTGATACCATGATTGACGAGGATATATAGAACGAGAGGAGGGTGCAAGAGAGGAGAAAGAGGGAGAGGGGATTTGAGGAGGGTTGAGTGATCGGGGGAGTTAGGTGGAGTAAGGGGGGAGTGAGAAGGAGCAAGTTCGTAGAAGAGAGAGGGGGAGAGGGTTCAGAGAGGGGAGAACAGGGAGAGGAAAAAGGGGAGTGTGATGGAAACTGAAGCGGGAGGGGGAAAGAGAGAGGAGAGAAAGTGCATATAATTAGTTTTTTTTTATAAGAGAGATCTCTCTCTCGATGGAGAGAGATAAATCTAGGGAAGAGGGAGAAATGGGGTGCAAAATGTAATAAAAGCGCGGGCGGAGCTGCACGGGTCAGCTAGTACTACATAATTGGTTAAACATGAGACATATTAAATACAGAGCGCTCAGTATTAGATTCTTGTCCTAAATATATTTATAATATACTACCTGACCCGCGCAGCTCCGCTCGCGCTCTTTTTTTAGGTTCTTAGATGCCTATTATGCATTGTTACTAGTATTAGATACAAACGCGTCAACTACATAACCTCATTTTTTGAAGTGGATAAGTGGGTGTTGATTTTTATCAGCACCCACTTTTTCCTTGCCATCCGAAGCACGGAGACGCTTAGACCAAATGGTATTAAATGGTCACCCATCTATGTAATGACCTTGTCAAACCTTGCTTAACCTAGCGGTATGAAACACACTTCTCATAAGAAAAATCGAAACACTTCCCTTTTTATGGTTTTTGTCCTAATTTAACTCAAAAGACTTCATTCCATGAATAAAATCACAAGATTGTATAGCTGGCAGTTTGGCCATTACAGTGATAAGCGAAAATTCAAAATTAGAATTTCATTTGATTATCCTATAAATGAAATGATTCACTGTTTTGAGACAAATGTCTGTTTAGAGTTGGAGTACCTACATTTCACCTTCGAAAAGTAAAAATTAGCGCTTATCATAAAACGCTCCTAATGACAAGTGGGCTCGCCTCGGACCGAAAAAGGCCGAAAAAAAAGGATTTCATATGGACACATAGTATTTATGTATTTAATTAATTTATGGCGGCTCCAGGGTTAAAACTTTTTGTTCTGTGTTCTGTATACTGTGTGAGGCTCAAGACACTGTTCGATGTACCGATGACTGTTTAGTGCAGGCAGGCGTGGCCCAGATACAAAGACAAGCTCTAGTTCTGTCTTAGACCTTGTTCAGATAGAGCGAATTACGCGCGTGTGCCTCGACTCGCGCGCACTACGCGCGTACAGCGAGCGAGTCGAGATTCCGACGTATGACACGCGTGTTACGCGCGAGTGATATCTCTCGCGCGTATCATGTGAACAGAATCACTGTATCCTATAGAACTCGACTACGCGCGTACATGTACGCGCGTATGCACACGCGCGTAATTCTCTCTATCTGAACAAGGTCTTACCGTCGGCGCTGATTGCTCCCCAAACCGTCCACGAACCGCCACCATAGCTGACCTTTTCTTCAATGCAGCACATTGTGCATAGCGTTCTCCATCGCTTTTGTAGACCTTGTTCCTTCCGTCGTTACCATAAAGCATAATTTTACACTCTTCAGAAAAGAGGACTTTGTTCCAATGACGGAGGTATGACCAATTTAGGTGCTCACGTGCAAAGTTAAGGCGTGCTCTTCGATGGTCTGCAGTTAATTTCGGCCCATTTGCTGGCTTGTGCGGTACCAGTCCACGTTCCTTCAACCTTCTTCTAATAGTAGAGTCACTTACAGCTACCCTACGTACAACTTGAAGCTGTTGCAGCAGTTGAAAAGCATTAAGGCGTCGATTTTGTAAAGAAGTTGTTGGTATTAAGTAAAATGGTACTAAGTTGTCCCATTTATACCTGTAATGGTGTTACTAGTTAATACCAGTTATACCATTAGATATTACATCATGGTATAAATGATCTTTACTTGTCCCATCTATACCCTTAATGGTATACGTGGGATAGATTAATACCATTTATACCATTGGATTATACTTTTATTGCAATAAAATTACTGCGGCTCTTCCTCGTCCATGAGTTTAAAGCCCACGGACCAGTATGCGGATGTAAAAGACCCTCAGACTAACATCATGTTGCGTGCCGGGACATTTCATCAATCCCTCCCTCCGCCAAGGCGAATTACCGACGTGCCCAGCCAGTAGTTTTTCATTTCTGCTGCCTTCACTTTCTTCTTAAATAAGGTCAACCTTGACTGACCTTTAAATTCATAAAGTAGTTTATTGCAATAATGGTATAAATGGTATTAATCTATCCCACGTATACCATTAAGGGTAGGTATAGATGGGACAAGTAAATACCATTTATACCATGATGTAATATCTAATGGTATAACTGGTTTTAACTAGTACCACCTATAGGTGGTACTAAGTTGTCCCATTTATACCTGTATACCTTTACAGGTATAAATGGGACAACTTAGTACCATTTATACCATTAATGGTACAATTCAATGGTATAACTGGTCCGAAGCCGCTAGGTCGCTAACATATTTATTTCATATCACTTTTTTATACGTTACTAAAACATTAAATAATAATTGCTGTATACTTCATTTTCGTTGTCCTAGGCCACCGCAACTCCATAGAACAAAACAATTGTATGGATTTATGTAGGTACGCAAATTCAGCAGCTTAATAATAATAAAACACAACCAATTTATAATATTCCAAGACATAGATGTATACATATTGTAAGTATACCTATTTTTCAATCCGATCATGTAAGTGTGGTTAAGGACTTCTGTTTGGGTTAACGAGGTGTCGGACTCTGGTTCAAATCATTGTAAAGAAGTTACTTTGTGACTAATCCCTTCTTAGGCTTTTATTATTTGCCATATATTATTTTATAAATCCAAAAAAAATGTTAGGCATGTAAAATTAGATGAAATATTTTTTTTTAAATGTACACCTGCAATTTAGTTTTAACTATGAGCACTAGAAGGAGATACTTTAGCTGATGTTGTCAGGCTGGATAATTTCATTAGGTCAGCTAAACTGTGTACACAAACCTTGAAATATCGAATGTATGGGAGTTCCGACTCTTAGGTTTACGTCCTCTTTGGTATGTCCCATGTTCAACCAGTCACTCAGTATACGTCGTGCCGCACAAAATAAACTGGTTACCACCACAGCTAATAACTATCACGGCGAACGACGGCTTATTCGATTCCACGACTTATATAAAATAAATTCTTTACCTACCCCTTACGCTGTACCTACTATCAATGTAAACGATCTCATATTAATACTTAAAGAATATTTTCTGTCATAATTATAATGTATTTGAAATCTGTATGTAACACTGTTGAAAAAAAAAAGTGAAAAAATGACAAGCCCGCTGAGTTTCTATATTATTATTATTTTAAATCTATCAATATTTGTATTTTATTACCTCGCAGTAGGTGTGAAAAGTAGTATATCCTCCTCGGGGATAAAGGTCTTTGTCTTGGGCGAGCTTAAATCCCTCACTGTACTCAGGATTCTAGTATTAACTCCATCGCTACGCTCGGGAGTTAACTCTATACTCCCTCGCTGCGCTCGGGAGATGCTAGAATCCTTCGTTATGCTCGCGATTCAATTTAACGCCCGCGACATAAGACACTACTTTATCCCCTTGGTGCATAAACTACTATCAATAACTTGTTAAATAAAATATTTAAAAATAAAAAATTTATAAAAAAAATTGAACCGACTTCAATAACACTAAAAAGTATAAAATAATTTAAATATTAAAGAAGTTGGTGTTAGCGTACCTGCTGTGTATATTTGGCACCAACTTCGATAATATTTAAATTATTTTATACTTTTTAGTGTTATTGAAGTCGGTTCAATATTTTTTATAAATATTTTATTTTATACTTTTTAGTGATATTTTCATACATAAAGATTGAACCATTGAAGACGGTAAAATGGTCTAGGTAGGTTATGACATCATTATGATTTCACATTATCGTCTACATACTTTTACATAATTCATGTTTCTTCAGAAACTCAGAAATATTTTATCCAATCGTAATGAAATTTGCATGGAATCATCATAGTAGTTTACTCTCTCGAATAAAAAGAGAATCATCGAAATCGGTTCATATTTGTCAGAGAAATGTAAAGGAGAACATCAATTTTATGGTTTTTACCAGATAAATTCCTCCATATCATTCATGGTCCTCCAGGAAGTTCTTATTCGGTTGTGATAAAATTCATACAGGTTCATTACAGTGGTTTCTTCTTTCGAATAAAAAAAGAATTATTGAAATTGGTAAATATTTGCCTGAGTTATGACCATTTTTGTCCTTAAAAAGCGACATAAAGTCATCTATATAGGCTTTCCTGTAGCTTTCCTGCGCAGTCAACATTCTTGTTTTTTCAGGAACTATTTATTACTAAGCAATAATTTTTTTATGGGACCCAATTAACGGATTAAAGAATGGATGGGAGAAAGCTTTTTTTAAATCGGTTCATAATTGCCAGAGTTATGCGCGAACATACATAGAAAACAATATATATATATACAGACGAATTGAGAACCTCCTCCTTTTTTGAAGTCGGTTATAAAGAATCAGGATATATTCAAAAAGTTGAGTCAAAATCGTCCATACATTTAGTATGACCTTTTTTATTCGGAAATCCTATAAACGATACCTATATTAAATCTTTTTAATTTATATCGAAAATAGGTATGCTTCTGAATAAAATGGTATGCATAATGTTATACTTACAAAATAAATAACCTTATTTTTTTTGGTTGTATGAAAGTAGCCTAAATTTTTACCCGACTACGGAACGGAGGGAGGGTATGTTTATCTGTTCCCGCATATCTTTTAATCTACTTATGGTGTCGTTAGAAGCGTCTTGATTGTCCGCTGGTTATAGGCTATATAATATCACATTATTAGACTGCGATTTTATCCGTAGTCGGGTTTTAGTTTTTTAAACTTATTACTTGTCCACAATTTGTTTTTCATTTGATTTTGATTATGGTAATGTTTCGATTAAATAAAACGTTATATATAATAACGTTATACAAAATAAGTCTTAGAATTTATAAATGTTTTATGTAAAGAAATTATAAGAAGAAATAAGAAATAAATTTTATTTTTTTCGCATTACACGACGCAACAGAAAATAATATATAAATATCAAAAACAGATAAAACAAAAAGGAAACTTATTAAACTAGTCAATAATCATTATGACCCCTAAGCCATTTGACATAGATGCTGTTGACATATTATTATAGGTCCAAAGAGAATGTCACCGAATCACCAACTCGATCAATCTATCGATCGCCGGCGCGCGCGTCTGACGTTGATGACGCGACGATTCGTCGAAGGCAATCTTTAAGTAGTCTGTGGATAAAAGTGGAAGGTGGTGGTGGATAAACTATGTCTTTGACCTCTATGCCATATTGTTCTTGGGTGGGTTAGGTTAGGTTATATCAACAGTTGATAGATCTCACGTTTATTAAAACATGTGCACGTTATTGAAATGATGTGTGTTATTTGTCTCATTACCTAGTTTCTATATCTTGTTCAGTTTTTCTAATATTACTATGATTTACGAAAATATCGTCTCATGAAACTTAACGTCCTGTATGTTATTCTTGGTAATTAAAAAATAAAAAATCGATAATCGCTAAATGTTATTGAGTAGAAAGCCTGTCGTTTTAATTTAGTAATCGAGTTTTTTAGTACCTAAATTATTGTTATCTATTGGAACCACATCTATACATCATCATTCAAGGTTTGTGTATGTGAATACATCTAGCGTATCGGCTAAATTTGTTAAAGGGATATATTATTGTATTCGTACGCCTACGTTACATTATTATTATTTTATTGGTATAGTACAATAAATAGAGTCCTACTTACATATACTCATAATTGTAAGTACATAGATATGTTAGGATGTTTGAAGTGTGAACTACGTGACTTGGAAATATATGATTGAATTTGAATGAACTCTGCGTGCGCAACCCGTCATCCGGTGGATCATTGTGGCTTCTAATTTGCTGCCATTTAGAATGCGAATGACCTATTCGACATTCAGATTATTAGATGTATATTAGTGATATGTCTATGACTTAGAGGAGATACCACTGGAGTTAGTATCGCGTCGATTTCCCGGACAAATGTTTCTATGAACACACACTAATAAACTCGCAACACATTCAACAATATACACACAAATAAAGAATTCATCGTTCCTACACATTTTATTGCACGTCCACAGACGTAAATTGTAGTGATGTGGTTCGTGCAAAGACCGATAAATAATGAACGGGTTCAAAGAATGGAATATTTTAAAGAATCTAATAATTCAATATGGAGATTATTGTATTCATTTTGTAAATCAAACAAGTAACCCATTTAAATTAGTTAGTATTATATAAGTACATCATTATATACTTATGTTATCATATCATTTCAAATATTTAGGCCATATATTAATCCCGAGCTCAATGATGATGCAGACATTGAGTGAGAGCGGAGGGCATTGACAGTGAGAGTAAATATTTTGGCTCACTGGTTTGCACCCTACTCACTGACTGTTAAAATTACTCTATTTCGCGCGTACTGCACAGCATTTTATACTTACAGCCTGTGGGGAAATTACACCCAAGGATCCTACGACGCCCTACGTATCCAATACAATAATGTGTTCAGAGTGCTGGTGTGATTGCCTCACTTCCGTATCGCATCTAGGATGTTCGCGGACGCACACGTAGATTGCTTTTACGCTACTATGCGCAAGAGGTGTGCGTCCCTGGTGCGCAGGGCGCGGAGCAGCTCTGACACTCTTCAGAACATGATAGTTAGCTGGATTTTGGATACGTAAATCATTGTTGCTCCATTTCCCATGATCTGGTGCGCGATCATTTGCGTATTATTTGTATACAGTATGTATAATTTGTGCATTATACTGCACAAACGTATGCGTTGATACCGATTTCGATGAAGACGGCGCGGTGCATCCGCCGGTTTTCGACTCCGTCTCTGTGAGCACTGTGACAGGTTCCCAGGGGCTATAATAGTCTCAAAGGCAAGGCACTGAGGGTGCAAATCCCACGGGAGAAACCAAGTTGTCCTCATTGCATCCGCGGGAGTTTCTGTAGGGTTTAATAGGTGGTAGGTTCCATGTGCAAGTAACAGTTCAAAAAGATTCTTCCGATAAATATAAGGTAAATCGCGCTAATTCCCGAACAAAATTACGTCTAATTTTTTACTAATTACCGCTTTAGACGCGTCGAGAACATAACCTCCTTTTTTGAAGTCGTTTAAAAACCAGGACCAACTTTTTAGTAGCCCTCTGAAACACGGATACGGTTAGTTCAAACGTCGCCCGTCTATTTATTCTTATACCTTGGTACCATATTGTTATGTATACACATAAAAAAATCATAAACATTGGTCGAGCCGTTTTGGAGGAGTGCGAATGCCGTGAGACGAGATTTATATATGGATTTTGCATTTTAATAGTATTATATACATACGTGTTGAATACATACCTCCTTTTTTAAAGTCGGTTAAAACCGGGACTCAAATTTTACGCTGTCTCTTATTTGTGCCCTCCAACCGAAGCACGGAGACGTTTAGTTCAAAGAGCATTGTATAATGCTGACCGATGATTGACCGTCTGGTCACCCACCTGTATAATTATCCTGCCTAACGCTGCTTCACCAAGCGGTATAGAATATACTTTAAGACCTATCCTCATACCTACTAAATATATGTACATAAAAAGAAAATCTCATAAAAATCAGTCAAGCCGTTTTGGAGGATTTCGACCACAAACACCGTGACACGTGATTTTTATGTACATATAAAAGAAAAGGAGAAGAAGATTATTGTTATTTATCACGATACTCTCGATACATTAATCTATTTTTATAACAATAACTTCATTATAATAAACATCATTCATAATTATTAGAATTTCCTCCATTAGCCTAGAATGAACTAAATTTTTTTCGTACATTCAATCCTGTCCTCGCACTATGCTGTAACTAGGATAAAACATGGCGCGAAATTTTGATTCAGAGATAGCAATATTTGGTATTCTATTTTTTTAATACTAACATATTCGTAAAAAATAATAGTTACAAATGATAGGAAACTCCATTCTCTCGACTATTTATGGTACGTAATCGATTTTAACAGTCAAATATTGCTCAAACATCCATTTTCACGGAGCTGTATAATGCATGACGACCTGATACGGACTGGACAAAAATCGCCCGTGAACTAGTTTTTATAAAACGACCTGACCATATGACCAAAATTTTAGCATAAGGGTTAGCGCGTCATGGTCTCTCCTTTGGTACTTACTCTAAGGTCTATGATCATCAGAACATGGTCAGTATAATGTTTTTGTTTATTTATCATCATTGATCCCTAAGCCGCCAGCTAAGCGTGGGGATTATGGCAACCCCTCCCTTATAAGGGGGAGCCATTTGTTCCGCAGTGGACGTGTATTGGCTGCTAATGAATCCCTTGCTACTCTCGGGATTCTATTCTAGAATCATTTGCTACACTCTGGATTCAAGATAGAGCCCTCGCCGTAATAATATTATCTGGTTCCTTGTGATACAATCTACTATGTTGTATCTTTTTTACAAATTGCCAGGTTGGTTTTACAATTATTTTAGAACTTTTACTAAATGTCTAGCATATTTAAGTTTTTTTAGTGGTTGCTCACTCAATTGAGTTGAGTTGCCACACACACATTTGAGTATATGGGAACATATTAGGTTCTTACCTGTGAAATTGGCGTTTAATATGATAAAAAACAAAGAAATAAATAGAAATGATATTTATTTATATTATGCATTTGGTCAATACACCTTGTACATACCTTTCTATTATTGCTATGTAATATTGCTTTTGCCATTTCGTAGGTAGTTCATTGATTTATATGCTGAAGAATTTGTGTGAGCGGGACTCAATTAAATCTGACGTCGGTTTGGACTGCCTCAACGGAATATATAATATTTCCTTGCAGAAAAAACGGGTAATCTGGTTGAAGCAAGGTCTGGGGATTATGGTGCGTGTCCGAGACATTCCATTCGCAACTCCTATAATTTACTCACTCTCTGTCGAGTAGTGTGTGGTCTAGCGTTGTCCTAAAGCAATATTGGGCTAGAAAAATTGACCAGACTAACCTTTTCATCATCTACTGTAATTGATTGGCCAGATCTTACAAGGCTGTATTGTATAACACATGGGCACTGGTACATTTTTATCAGTCAACTTTCGCTATGGGCAGGATTTGGCTGGTTCTCTTGGGTTCAACCATTGTGTAGAGCGTTACTACTGGGAATAGGTCTTTCGTTACGATCATCCCCTTGTTATTGTGCTGGTTGAGTAATGTAACTCAGCACTTGTCGCATGTTTGTTGGTGTGTTTTACTCAATTTATGAAGGGTACCAACTGTTTCGGCTTTTTCACTTTTGGAATCTCTGACGTGGTTTGCGATGGACCGCCTCCACGGTCACTTTTAATTCTTCGTTATTAATTAGGGTCTCCAGCCATCCACGAGGCTTGTTCTGTAGGTCAACATTTCCATAACGAAAACGTTAGAAACAAAAACGTATCGTGGTTTCTTTTGCACTACCTGCCCCATACACATAATTTACGAGTATGCTCGAGCTTTTTCTGTAGCGCTTGTACTACGGTTGAACTCCTATTCGTAAATAACGCGATATTTTAAGTTTTCCATATTGTGAACCAAACAATGTCGAAAGAAAAATCAGATGACGTGAAAACAAATAATTCACTAAATCCATAACAGAAATACACAGGCTGTAATCCAGGAATTTGCTTATTATGTCTTTAAATTATATCAATATATTGTATTGTGTCAGTGCATAAATTTGTGAATGCTGTGTATACTTTTAAGTGCTCACTATACTTAGTAGAATCGTGTTGCATGCATTGATCTTTGAATGTAATAGTAAATAAATAAATTTAAAAATTGGAATTTGTAATTCCGCCAGATATGTATTTAAAACTAAAGTGCAGTGCGACAAAGCTCAAATTTCCTAGGTACGAACCTAATAGTATAAAGAAAGGGACCTGCTGGTGAAAGAGAAGTGGTTCTTTATTGATAAACTATTAACGGGTAAAACTGCTTTTGATCGTCAGCCAATATAGACCTGGGCCTGTACCATCACATCTAATAGCAATATTATTTTCATCTTACTTTCTCTATACAAAGTGACAGAGCTATAAACTATGTCTATTGAAGTCTCTACCTCATGTCAAGTAAGATGATAATAATTCTGCTAATAGAGGTGGTGGTTGGGCCCCAGAACAATGTTTAATGTTGCGGTTTCAATATAGTTATTCCTATATGAGTATTCAAAATATAAATATGATTATTTGGTTCGTATGATTAAATAGTATTATTGAAACTACACTCTTGTTCGTACGCTAATTCACCTGGGGATACACACCGGAGCGGACTTCGCTACGCATTTGTTTCGAAGCTTGTGTGTATGTATTTTGCACGTTTTAACGTGTATCTCATCAGCGTGGTTTGATGAACTAATTTTGTCAATTGAAACGAATATGTCGCGGTCGGCTGCATCCGCTTTTTTAATTAATTAATTGCTGAAAGTAGCCGCTTGATACTTCATTTGTTCAGCCTGGATAAATTTTGTAGATTTATTTAAGTTTCATAATGTGAATACTAATCACTGAGTTATCTTCATATCTTGTGAAAGTACTAAAACCGTTCGTACGTATTCGTACTTTATAATATATAGAGCATACATACCTATAAAAAACGGTGCAAACGTTACATACATTATTTAATGGAACGCTCATAAAATTCTGTCCGTCAATGCGCTACCTGCCCCCCTAGACAATGTAACATTCTACAAGCACTATCGCTAATAGAAAGTTTAAAAATGTATGAGAATGACATAAGTCATCGAAAAATCACGTGACAAATTGTAGGGAACTGACACCATTAGCGAATGAAGAAATAGATTCGCTATGAAGCGATTGCATCTTGTCTAGGCCCTCTGCGCTTGCGCGTTTGCGCGTAGAGCCGTGTACGACAAAAAAGGGTGACGAAAATATGCAATACATCGATATACGCCCGTAAAATATCCTATACCAAGGCGATGAACACGCCCCTTGGCATTAAGGTAATTATGTCCACCGCGGACCAACACCGCGAGCTATCCAAGTTCCTGCGTGCCGAGAAGATAGGTTTTCATACCTACACTCTCGACGAGGACCGCATCATCCGCGCCGTAATCCGCGGAGTCCCTACCCAACTCAGTACTGAGTTTATTAAAGACGACCTTCTGTCGCAATCCTTACCGGTGATGGAGGTGCACCGTATGCACCCTGGCAACCGCCCGCTCCAACCGTACGAGATGGTTCTGGTCCATCTCGTGCGCTCCGACGAGGGCAAACAAATCTTCAATTTGAAGACTGTTTGCGGCCTCACCGGCTTCGCCGTAGAAGCCCCCCACAAACGTGGCCTACCCGGGCAGTGCCATAACTGCCAGCTGTATGGCCACTCCTCCCGCAACTGTTTCGCGCGGCCTCGCTGTGTGAAGTGCACAGGAGACCACGGGACGTCTCAGTGTGAGCGCGATAGGGAGACGGCGACCGAGCCTCCCGGATGCGTCCTCTGCGGGACCATCGGGCACACCGCGAACTATCGCGGCTGCCCGAGGGCCCCGAGGAGGAACCGCCGGGTGGCGAGGCGCAACAATCTCCGCGCTCCCCCCCGCCCCTCCACCCTTGGAGTCCTACCCGCCCGCGCCTTCAGCGCCTCAGGCCCCGGCGCCCTCAGCGCCTCTTACGCAGCCGCTTCCGGCCCCCCGCGTCCCCGCGTCCTCTGCGCCGCGACCGCTCTCATCGTCCCAGCCCGCAGTGCGTCCACCGAACGCGTGGGATAAGACACTGCCCTTCGTCCGCCCCGCCGCTGCTCCTAAAGCAACGAGCGTCCCCGCCAAGCAACCGGCCGCGCCTGCGCCTTCAGCGCACGCGTCCAGCCTCGCTTCGGACTTCGAATTGGTCCGACGCTCTATCGATGGTATTAACATCGATAGAATCCGCCTTTTCGTGAGCCGCCTTCGGTGCGCACAGAACCCCTGCGATAGAGTACAAGCTATCGCCGAATTCGAGGACGTGTACTACGCCCTGTCCCCCGTAAACTCAAATGTAGGCCCGTAAATGGATTTACACCAGAGTAGACAAAAACCCCATTCCCTTTCCCTCGCATTTTTCAATGCGCATGGCCTCTCCCGACAAAGAGATCAGGTTGCTGACTTCCTGCGAAGTCACCAAGTTGATATCTTGCTGGTGCAGGAGACCCTCCTGAAACCCTCTCATAGGAGTCCGAATATCGCCAACTACCATCTTGTGCGAAATGACCGTGACACCTCCCTCGGAGGTGGCACTGCCATCTATTACAGAAGGGCCCTGCACTGCATCCCTATCGATCCCCCTGCGCTCACTAATATAAAGGCCTCGGTTTGCCGCCTCTCTCTTTCCGGCCATTCGGCTGTCACTATCGCCTCTATCTATCTTCCACCTGATAAGCGGCCCCTCAGGAGTGATATCGAGTCACTCCTTGACCTGGACAACGCGGTCATTCTGGCCGGCGACTTCAACTGCAAGCATGTCAGGTGGAATTGTAACGTCACCACCGGCAACGGCAGGTGCCTCGACGGCTTGGTCGACATTCTCGACTTTGACGTCATCGCACCTATGCGCCAGACCCATTATCCCAATAATGTCAATCACCGCCCCGATGTCTTAGACATGGCCCTCCTGAAGGGCGTGACCCTCCGGTTGCGCTCCTTAGGGGTTCTCCATGAGCTAGACTCTGACCACCGACCGGTCCTAATGGAACTAGGTCCGCCGCCCATTTCCCAGCCGGTCACTAGGACCGTTCTGGACTGGCATCAGCTAAACACCTGTTTAGCCGATGCCGACTCTCCGAATCTTGCCCGCGGAAGACCTGATCAAAGGCCTTAAGCCGAAGAAAGCACCGGGCTCCGACGGCATCTCCAATCGCGTTCTCAAGGTTCTCCCTGTCCATCTGATATGTCTTTTAGTGACTATCTTCAACGCAGCCATGTCCCACTGCGTCTTTCCTGCCGAATGGAAAGACGCGGATGTAGTAGGTATCCCTAAGCCGGGTAAGCCTCGCAGCAGCCCTGCGAGCTACCGGCCTATCAGTCTTCTCAAGTCTCTCGGCAAACTCTATGAGCGCTTGCTATTAGCGAGACTCAAAGACTTTGTCAGTTCTAATAATATCCTTATTGACGAGCAGTTTGGCTTTCGAACCAGACACTCTTGCGTCCACCAGGTGCACCGCCTCACGGAGCACATCCTGACCGGGCTCAACCAGCCCAAGCCCGTCTACACAGGCGCCCTATTCTTCGATGTTGCCAAGGCCTTCGACAAGGTCTGGCACAACGGCTTGATATACAAGCTCTTCCAGTTAGGAGTCCCCGATAGGCTCGTACTCATCATACGAGACTTTCTCTCGAATCGTACCTTTCGATACCGGGTCGAAGGTACGTTTTCTTCACCCCATCCTATACAGGCCGGAGTCCCTCAGGGCTCCGTGCTCTCTCCCCTCTTGTTCAGCCTGTTCACGAACGACATTCCTCGTTCGAGCAGAGTCCAACTCGCCCTTTACGCGGATGACACCGCTCTCTATTATTCCCATAGGAACATGTCCTATTTGACGTGTGCTCTTCAAGCCGCAGTCGACGCCCTGGGTCAATGGTTCCGTACGTGGCGCATAGAGGTGAACCCGGAGAAGAGTGCCGCGGTGGTCTTCTCCCGGGGACCCGCCAATATGTTCTCCGCGCGGAGCCTTCGGCCCAACAGACGACTAGTCCCAATATCCCTATTCAATCGCCCTATCCCTTGGACTAGGAAGGTTAAGTACCTCGGAGTCACCTTGGACTCCCGCATGACTTTCGGCCCGCTCATTAGGTCCGTCCGCAATCGAGCGGCTTTCGTATTAGGTCGCCTGTATCCCCTTCTCTGCAAGCGGAGTAAAATGTCGCTTAGAAATAAGTTGACATTATACAAAGCTTGCATTCGCCCTATCATGACTTACGCGAGTGTAGTTTTCGCACACGCCGCCCGCACCCGTATCGATAGCCTCCAGGTTATCCAGAATCGTTTCCTCCGTCGCGCCGTCGGTGCCCCGTGGTACATGCGGAACGTAGATCTGCATTCCGATTTCAAATTAGATCCCCTTCGTAAGTTCCTCAAAGAAGCGTCGAAACGCTACTTTGAATCCGCGTCCCGTCACGCGAACAGTTTAATCCGCGCCGCCGCCGATTACGCCGCTAGTCCTTCTGTCTCGCGCCGCAGACCACGGCACGTACTGCTCGACCCTCCTGACCCCATGACGGTCCTATTGGACCGGGATGCGCCGACCCCTCCCCGACAACCGTATGCTACACTAGCTATCAGACACCGGTCTCGCCGGCGAGGCCGAAGGGTCGTACGTATGCGACCGCAACGACGTGCATCACCCCACTGAGTTTCTTGCCGGTTCTTCTCAGTGGGGGCGCGTTGTGAACCGGTGGTAAACTCAGCCCTCTCTTAAGCGACAGCCCAAGCCGAGGCCGTGCCTCCCTGAGGTGCCCTTGTGCTCGTCGCTACTTCTGCCGTAAAGGCTAGAGCGCTTCAAGCGCTCGCCTCCTATTGTCCGGTGAAGCTGCAATAGCCATCTGCGGTTAACAGCGTCTATCATTCCCAAAAAAAAAAAAAAACATTCCACTTCCTTTGTGGCCTCTCTAGAGGTTCTAAGTAAGCATTCAATCACGGTAAAATAAACCTTAATTTTATTTACGGAACACCACAACTAAACGTGGTGTGGTCTATCCAACAAAACTTACACAATAAGGTAGCCAATGAGATGCTATAGTAAAGGACATTTCACTACATTTCCATCCTATCCTCGCCAAGTATGCATCATTATACAACCCGAGATGTTACATAAATCAATACTATCCTGTTGAAACCGAAATGAAGTCACGGGCATCTTATTAAAAAAAAATGAGTGGATCTTTTGAACAACGTAGACCTTTATGACATAACACTAAAACGATGGCAATGTCAGTTGTCATTTTATTCTAAGCGGCAGTAGAATGCAACGGTCCACGGGCAGGCGTGTGGGTTCATTTTTGAATGTCTTCCTCCTTTCGTCACTATCTGCCGCACTCACAATTATAATTTAGTCTTAACTATTATTGATCCAGTTCTTGAAAACAGATAATTTTCACTTTCAAACTTTATACTCTGATAATGAGTAGAGACCGATTATCTCGTACTCAATAATGGACATATTTAAAAAATGACAAAATAAGAATTAACGCAAATTTTTGTTTGTAAGGCGGCATGTTGCATTTATTATAGGTACTAAGCACCGGTTTACCATCAGTCCTGTATATTATATCCCATCAGTAATAAAATGCAAATATTGCTAGAATTAAAATAATAATAATATTATCTTGGGACAATCCACACACGGTCATCTCATCCCAAACTAGGCAGAGCCTGTACTATGGAAACCAGACAACTGGTATTCATTAAATAGTTAAATAGACACTTGGTAGGAATTGAACCCACGACCCATCGGGTAGCGGCCAGGGTGTCTAACCACTACACCAAAGAGACTGTCAATAATATCAACATAGTGATTTGCAGCGTTAACATCTATGTATTTCTTTTTCTTTTCTAGAACTGGAACATTTGGTTGACTCGTCGCGCCCGGTTCGATTTTCAAATGTTTTTTTTTCGAGCAGGCTCTGCTTAGAGTAGTATCACAGTCTATAAACCAATACAGTCGTCCAACGAAGCCGTCTAGACAGGGCAATCGTGCGGAGTGTGAGGGGTGAGACGCGGATAGGCGCGCCCGAGCTGCGTACGCTGCTGCCGCCCGAATTAGTTAGTAGCTCGGGACATAACTTTCAGGGCTGACGCGTATTTGTTTTAATTAACCGACTTCAAAAAAGGAAGAGGTTCTCAATTCATCGTGTATGTATTTTTTTGTAAGCAGTTACGAGTATAATGGTTTATACTACCTGTGCTGTGTGAGAGAGATATTATTTTACACATTTTCAATTCCAAAACGGCGGATATTTACTTTTTCCAAAAAAAATTTATTGATGTCATTTTTGAGGTTTCTCGGGGTGCTGATTACGAAAATGGCATCCATTTTCAAATCCAAAATGGTGGATATTTTCTTATAAAAAAAAATGTTATAGGTGTCATTTTCGAGGTTTCTCGGGGTGCTTATTACGAAAATGGCATCGATTTTCAAATCCAAAATGGCGGATATTTAGGTTTTAAAAAAAAAAAATTGTGTAATTTTCGAGGTTTCTCGGGGTGCTGATTAGGAAACTGACATCCAATTTGAAATCGAAAATGACTGACATATTTTATACATTTTAGTAACAGAAATTTCAAATCCAGTAAATATACAAACCGAAAATATTTTTCAGTTGGCCATTTATAATAAACAATATTAATAATAACATTGTAAAACACTATTTGAATTTGTCTCCACGAAATGTCTTTGTATTTCTTACTAGAAGAACTTCAGTAAATAAAGTAAATGTTTATATAAACAAAAAAAAAATAATAGATGCGTTAATAGAAATTTACTTTACTTAGTATTTTACTATGGCCAAATAGGTAATAATATAATATTTAAAGTAAATTATAAGCATTTTAGCACTAAAGCGTTCTTTGTTTTAAAGTTATAGAGGGCAGACCCCTACTATATCAGTGCTTTATAAAAACAAACTGTGACAACCCTACGTGCTACGGAGTACGCCATACGGTGTCGGCTTTTACTCAAATATCAAAGGCGTCGACCCACTGTATTAGCACAGTCTATAAACCAATACAGTCGTCCGACGAAGCCGTCTAGACAGGGCAATCGTGCGGGGTGTGAGGGGTGAGACGCGGGTAGGCTCGCCCGAGCTGCGTACGCTGCTGCCGCCCGAATTAGTTAGTAGCTCGGGACATAACTTTCAGGGCTTACGCGTATTTGTTTTAATTAACCGACTTCAAAAAAGGAGGAGACATGTGCTGTGTGAGAGAGATATTATTTTACACATTTTCAATTCCAAAACGACGGATTTTCTTTTTATAAAAAAAAATGTTATTGGTGTCATTTTCGAGGTTTCTCGGGGTGCTGATTAGATTACGAAAATGGCATCCATTTTCAAATCCAAAACGGCGGATGTTTTCTTTTTTCAAAAATATGTTATTGGTGTCATTTTCGAGGTTTCTCGGGGTGCTGATTACGAAAATGGCATCCATTTTCAAATCCAAAATGGCGGATTTTTACTTTTTTGAAAAAAAAAATATTGGTGTAATTTTCGAGGTCTCTCGGGGTGCTGATTACGAAAATGGCATCCATTTTCAAATCCAAAATGGCGAAATTTTTTTTCCAACAAAATGTTATTAGTGTCATTTTCGAGGTTTCTCGGGGTGCTGATTACGAAAATGGCATCCATTTTCAAATCCAAAATGGCGGATGTTTTCTTTTTTCAAAAAAATGTTATTGGTGTTATTTTTGAGGTTTCTCGGGGTGCTGATTACGAAAATGGCATCCATTTTCAAATCCAAAATGGCGCATGTTTTCTTTTTTCAAAAATATGTTATTGGTGTCATTTTCGAGGTTTCTCGGGGTGCTGATTACGAAAATGGCATCCATTTTCAAATACAAAATGGCGGATTTTTTCTTTATTCAAAAAAATGTTATTGGTGTCATTTTCGAGGTTTCTCGGGGTGCTGATTACGAAAATGGCATCCATTTTCAAATCCAAAATGGCGGATGTTTTCTTTTTTCAAAAATATGTTATTGGTGTCATTTTCGAGGTTTCTCGGGGTGCTGATTACGAAAATAGCATCCATTTTCAAATACAAAATGGCGAATTTTTTTTTATTGTTATTTGTGTCATTTTTAAGGTTTCTCGGGGTGCTGGTAACGAAAATGACTTCCATTTTCAAATCGAAAATGACTGACATATTTTATACATTTCATTAACAGAAATTTGAAATCCAGTAAATATACAAACCGACAATATTTTTCAGTTGGCCAATGGTGTTTTAAACGATTTGGAAATTTATTAAATAATTACAATATATTACATAACATTGTAAAACTCTATTTGAATTTGTCTCCACGAAATGCCTTTTTGTATTTCTTACTATGAAGAACTCCAATGAATAAAGTAAATATAAACAAAGAAATCATTACCATCCGCTAATAGAAATATACTTTATTGACTGCCGCACCTACAAACCTCAAATAAATTTAATTACAATTAAGTCATTTTTTGAAATTGTATTATTTCGACACTTGAAGCCAATTAATACTATATACGCTGATTGTGAGTAGAGATATCAATAATTTCGTAATTACTGATAAAAAATAATCATAAGTGGCTCGGCGAGTCGAAATAAATAGATTACAAAAATACTTATTTGTAATTAAAGTTAATTGACGTTTGTGAGTGCGGCAGTTAGTATTTTACTGTGACCAAATAAGTAATAAAATAATATTTTAAGTAAATTATAAAAACAAACTGTGACAACCCTACGTGCTACGGAGTGCGCCATGCGGTGTCGGCTTTTACTCAAACATCAAAGGCGTCGAACTACTGTACTAGTTTATATACTGTGGTAGTATTATATCTGTGGTAAAAGTGTTGAGGAATTTTCGTTTGACGTTCGAAATTGAAACACATTATTACCCAAGGGAGTTTAGTACAACATTATTACCCTGCTAGACTATTAGGGATATAATGAGGTACTTTATGTCATCTTTATATGACACATAATGCAACATTATCGAGCAGGTGGTGTGAAAAAAATATTACCTAACAGATGGTTTCTTTTGTTCTCAGGTTTAACTAAATAAGATACGGAATTGAAGAGTTCATGCGTGTAGGAAGATGGAAGAAAGATGCAAAATACACAAACTCAATATGCTACAGTTGGATTTTGGTAAGGAATTTAAATAATATTCTTTTTATTTTTCTAACTATGCGGTACACATTACACTGCTATTTATTAATAAAAAGAATATCTTTCAACACATAATAAACAATTTCAAAACTAATATGACGTACTGTTTACTTTTTAGTACGTTGTTACTTCTTCATTAAACATCTAATTTGGTATTCATAAAGACAAGTTTCATATCTAGAGGCGTTCATTTGTAAAATCTTTTAGTCACATGCTTTCGCCACAATCCTGAAGTCGTTGATGCGGTAATCTCGGTAAACAAGGTTTTTATTGAGTTAATATATTCTAAAGACGACATCATAGATAAATCACGTCAAACGAGCTTTAGAGCCAGTTCGCACCAAGCTTGCACAAGACATAATAATATTTTTTTTTACTACCAACCTTGGTAGTATAAAAAAAAATATTATGTCTGGCCGCAAACACATGCGGCCTTCCTGATGGTAAGCAGTCACCGCCGCCTATAGACGCTAGCAACACCAGAAGAATTGCTAGCGCATTAGACATTAGATATTAAGTCTTTTGTGTCCAGTAATTTCACCGGCTAGAGTGCCTTTCACACCAGAACACAGCCCTGTTTACACACTGCTGCTTGGCGGCAGAATATCTGACACTGCGCTGGTATCTACTTGGACGGTTCCTTGCGCAAGGAACATACCTAGTAAATAAATATACAACTTTCAACCTTCACATGATATCATTTCGTGCGATAAAACTTAAATGGTTGTTTGAAAAAATAATAGTTTGTGGTTTCTCTAGTGCGTTAGTACATATTATAAAGCTCTTGATCAGCAACAGGCGAGGCTATGGTTCGGGTACGTCAAATTTTGCAAATGTTGGCTTGCCGCCAACAGCTAATACTACTCCGAATGATTGATTTGCTTCGTAGAAAATCTTACGTTTAATTTTAAAATGTGTGTGGTATACTTAATCCTACTTAACCTAAAGTGTGGCAAAAGAAACCATTACATAGTAATTTTATTTTATAAAATAAAAAAATACTACGTGTAAAGTTCACGGTGACGTCGCGTGTCGTACCAATAGTACGGTACTCTCATGTGTACTGTTATTTTCATAATAAGTACAACATTCGGCTATCGTCAGTTATCGCAACGTGATGACGTAACTTGCCTGTTTGATTGTTTTTGTGATCGTCGTCGTCATTCATATCGTTTTCTCCCTCATATGATTAAACGTTTTACATAACTATGAGGTATTTATCTAAATAAATACCTACCTAATACAATTACGAAGATTATTATGAAACACAGAATACGTAAAACATCTTCAAGATAAATTTCTACTAAGAAAAATAATTGGTTCGTGGGAAGTAGGTATGGTACGTAACGCCAAAAGGATTAAGAGGTTTAGCCCAATGAGCTGTTATTACGACGTAGTAATAACAGCTCACTGGGTTTAGCGAATAAATAATAAAATCAAATAATCAATGCCTAGTTTTCAGTTAGAGTTCGTTTTTAGGGTTCCGTACCTAAAAGGTAAAGAAGGAACCGTTGTAGTGAACAATCTCGTCTGTCTGGTCATTACATTACTGTAATAGTGTGTTGATTGGAATTCAGTAAAATATTTTTTGCCTTTCAAATGGTTTTATCCGTAGTCAGGTTTTAGTCTTTTGACTTTATTTGTATTTGCGGCTTTTTGATGGTAACATTATTATAAATTTGTTAAAACAATACTAAAAGATATTATAATAGATCACCTAGCGGTATATAATATACTATTACGACCTATTTTGATACCTACCAAATATACAGAAAAAAAAATTCATAGAAATCGGTCGAGCCATTTCGGAGTAGTGCGGCCACAAACACAGTGACGGGAGATTTTTATAGACTAGCTAACCCGCGCAGCTCCGCCCGCGCTATTAATACTTTAACAGCGCTGAAATTCACAGTTTCTGGTCAAATATTCCTACTGCTTCCCTCTTCCCTCCTCTCTCCTATCTATTTAGCTGCCTCTTCTCTTCTCTCTCTCCCCTACCACCCCGTTTGCCCTCTACTCTCCTCTTGCAATTCCTCCCCTCTCTGTCCCCTGTTCCTCTCTCGCCGTGCCCCTCACGCTCACTCCCGCTCTCTCCCACTCGTTTTTTCTCACTCTATCTCTAGCTGACCCGCGCAGATCCACCCTCGATTTTTTTACATAAACAATACCCCAAACCAAGCTTCGTCACAATACTTGTGACCCTCAACGCCTTTGTTGTGCCATTTAGCCCGTTTACTCTTGCTTGATAAATTCATAAAGGGAAGTAATGGCCTACCAAGATCTCTTTTCGCATTCGCCACTTTCCCTGACAATAACGAACACAAAAAAAAAGAATTATCCGATTTGGTGCAGTCGTTCGGAAGTTATGCGCGTACATACGGCGACACCTCAATCTAGGTTGTCTGGACTTTGAACTATTATAAGTTGAACGCTGCGAATCGTGCGATATGTTGTTGTTATTTCTACACGTACGCGCGTAAGCCACGTGGCCTGTGCTCGTCGACCGCTGCATGTCCCGTCCCTTTCCCACAGTTCTCTGTGTTGTATGTAGCGTAGTTATCGTTATATAGGGTGTTGAACTTGATGTGTAGCCTTGTGTACATACATTTCGGCGATTCAGTTTGTTTTAGATTATTGTAATCTGTAACTATGTTTTGATTATAGAGTAAACAGCATTAAATCTATTGTTATGTTTACATTGTAATTTTATTATTTCAGCCAGAGGTGACGCTAGTAGGTACGAAACTTACTAATATTAATTTCTATTTATGTCTGTATGTTTTTTTTTGTAATAGCATATACCTTATGATATTAAAGGAATTAAGACGAATTCAAGGACCTTACTATGCGTTTCAACTAAGAATGTGGCCGCCATGATGATCGCGACTGCGGAACTTCACTCGTTTTTTACGATTTTTGTACTGGCAGCAAAGTAAACACAAAATGAAAAATTCGCTCCGGTTTTGATTATGCCGGTATGTCTATGCCGGTATGTCTATGCACAAAAGCAAAGGCGTGTTTGTATACCGTTTAGTTTTTCTTCTAGACTTACTGTACGAATGTGCCCCGCGTACGAAGGGTGACCACTTTCCCCTACTATGATTAACAAAATATTGATGTTACGTTAGTAACAAATTAGCAATATAAGTGTTTTGATTGTAAATTGATAGCTAAATAAATTATTTTGGAATAGTTCTTACATTCCGTCCGTGTGTGAATTTTCCCAAGATATTATTATTTTTATTTTATTTTCACGGGCTTTATTATTATTATTTTTTATGTTTTTTACACGGGCTTTTATACCCGGACTTTTAAACGGCTTGCGTGGGGACGAATCCAACACGTAGAGGCCTGTTGGGAGGAAGTAATGAAATGGGACACACCTGCCAGAATCAACTGCTGGAAATAAGATATAAACAGCAGTTGACTCAGGCTCGTGTAGGGACTATTATAAGTATGTGGAAAGATTTATATATGTTTTTTCGTGGGCATTTGGGGGACTAAACACTGGGCTATTGTAAAAGGCCGGGGTCACTTGCCATAATTAGTATACTAATTACATTTTGGCAAGCGATGACTTGCCACCCACTAGATGGGCTCTCCATATGGCCGTCAAAAGACGACGGAGTGCAACACCGGTGTGAGTGGCTCAGGGGTGCCGAGACGTGTGGCTGCGCTTTCTCCGTGGTTACTCGCGGCGTTATGCCCTTTAACACTTCACCCCTGGAGCATATAGCTCTAACAGGTCCTCTCTGGACGGCCAATTAAGGCAAGCCAGAGTTGAGAGTCATGCGGGCCCCCTTCGGTTTCCACTCGGCCGACGAAGACACGCCGAGTTGGGGGCCCTGCCCGACTCTCTGGAGCACCAACAGCTCGCCACTAACTGCCCTGCGGGCTTATTATTATTATTGCGTCGCACTGCGAATATGAGAGAAATGAGATATATAATAATACGTTTATATTAATAGCTAGTACCAGCTTCGATAATGAGGGTCGACGTTAATGTCAATGCCGCTTTGCAGTGACATCTTGGCTATTCAATTTAAATGACGAGATGTAAGCTAAAGCTTATCAATGAACAAACATTATAAACAAAATGCATAATGTGCATTTTTAATATTGGCATAATTAATATTTTGTTTGTTTATTATTTTTTCGCCTGACATTTCTAGAGATACGTGTTGTGTGTGGAACGTTTCGGCCTTAGTACTGAATTCCAGTCTTTCTTTTTAGATTACCGCCGTACCACTCAGCCACGAACATTTCGCTGTTAGCGAAGTGCGACGCGGCAAACGACACAAACGAACAAGATATTATGTAGGTGCATATGTATGTAATAACTATTGTTGAGTATATCATATTCGAACCAAGCAAATTTTAAAAATGAGAACAAATCTCATAATTTACCTATGAAAATAGAGAAGTTGAAATGAAACACAATCGTTTATTTCAAACTAGCTGACCCGCGCAACTCCGCCCGCGCTTTTATTACATTTTGCTCCCCTTTTCTCCCTCCTCCCTGGATTTATTTCTCTCTCCATCTCTCTCTCTAATTCTAAATCTATTTCTAAGGTCTCTCTCTCCTCTCTCTTATCCCCTCCCGCTTCGGCCCCCGTCACACTCCCCCTCTTCCTCTCCCCATTGTCCCCTCTCTGAACCCCCCCTCTCTTCTCCCACCTTGCTCCCCTTACTCCACCATTGCTCCACCTTAATCCCCCTATCCCTCACCACATCATCCCCTCCTTCCCTCTCCCTCTCTCTCCTCTCTTGCACCCTCCTCTGTGTCAATCATGGTATCTGGGATTCTTACCCACTTAAACCCCTGCGGCTGTCGCATCGCCACATGAGAGGGACCTGGGCCCTCCAGTGGAATCTGCACCAAATACCCCTCAGTGCGCATTATAGCCCCCGGAAACCTGGCACCGTGTTCACGGGGACGGGGCTCGCAACCCCGTCACCGTCCTCTTCGGAATTGCCGCCGTCACCCATCTATGTAATGACCTTGCCTAACGTTGCTTAACCTAGTGGCATGAAATATACTTTACGACCTATTCTCAGCCCTACCCGATATGCACATAAAATTGTATACAATTCGGTTCACCCATCTATTTTATGAACTGTTGCTGTTGATTTTATGAACTGTTGCTTAACCTTTAACCTAGCGGTATGAACAACGTTCACAGCTTTTTTGTCAGTGGTGTAAATATTAGTGAAGTTTACGTTATATTGGTTATGGGCCGAATTCATGCTAACAATTTATTAATAGTTAATTAATTCTCATAAAAAGTAAAGGATCAAAAATGGTTATTGTGGGTTATCCCTAAGAGATAAACATATACCATCGCGGACTTTTTTGTAGAACTCGTAGGGTTCAGCCAGCGTTTGCAATATACATAAGCTCAAAAAATGTGTTTATTTACGACATCACATTAGAAAACAATAAAATTATCAGTGTTTCTCTACTATATTGTGCATGTATTATACATATAAACCTTCCTCTTGAATCACTCTATCTATTAAGAAAAACCGCATCAAAATCCGTTGCGTAGATTTAAAGATCTAAGCATACATAGGGACAGACAGACGCGGCGGAGGACTTTGTTTTATAATATGTATAGATATAGATAGATAGGTCAAAATTAGCACATTAGAATAGGCATGATGAAATTTTTTGAAATTACTCTTTAATGTACACGGGTCTACTTTAAATGTACAATTAATAGCAATATTTTCAATTTTTAAAATAGAGTTTGTATTTCGTTCCAAAACGAAGGCTGGTGCATGGCGCCATTTTGTGACGTCACTACGGTATAAATAAACATCTATCTGCAGGTATAAAAGTGAATCATTGTATGAAAGAATAAGTTGAGATGTCAGTTTGACAGTTGTTTACTTATACCAGATTGACGTCGTTCACTCTGATCAGTGTTTATTACAAAATGGCGTTAGCTATATTTAAGTAATTTATTTGCTTAAATATCACGAAAGTCTATAATATTATGAAACTGAGAAGCATTTTTGGAATCAGTGCAATTAGTTCTAATATTCAAAACCACAGATTCATTGGTATTGTGTTGCAGTCATCATGCCTATTGTTATATTTTTTCATAAAACTACCGCTGGATCAGAAATTCACAACGCGGCCTCTACTAAGAAGATCCGGCAAGAGACTCAGTGAGCTTGTACATTTATCCTCTATTATATAAATTAAAAGGACGATGGTCGGACTAGTCTCTCCAACAGCACCCGCGCTCGAGTATGACTTGAGGGAAGGTGGTGACCCGCCACACGAAGCGGCCACAACCAGACTTCGATTGCGAGCATGACCAATCCAAGGTTCCAGTGACTAATATTTAAGGCGTGTTCTGTGTAAGGAGTGGAGCAGTTATTGCGCGTTATTATTAACCAGATGACTGTTTCACTGTTTTTATATTGATCGAATGACTTATTCAGAGGATAATATCAGCCATAATTGGCTTGCTGAGATATTATTAATGAATATTGTCTCGTCGAGTGTATATTTCAATACAATACTACAAAGGGATAAACGTACCCCTGAGTTCGGCAGTGAGAGCCATTAATAAAGATAGGCGAACGTCGTTCAGTGCTAAAAGTGTTATGTAAATAAAAATCTATATCATACTCACATAAATATACGTAAGTGATATAAAAAGCACTGATTGTATTATTATTGCGCATGAGAAATATCATTTATTTATAAACTGATAAGAATATATTATCCAGCGAGTATTGCTTGCCCTTTTAATTACTAAAGTTTGTTACCGTCTCGCCATTTTACCGTTATTACGTATTTCTACATTCTACAATATAATATACCTCATGGATCTGAACTTATAGATGATGTATATAGAATCCTCACTATTTATTTCTGGTTATTTATTATCTGTATATTTGTTTTGTTCGCTTGTTCTAAACTATACAATGAATTAATCATGTGGGTTTCGTCATCATTAAGATTTTTCCTAAAGGGTTTATGTGTATACTAATAATTTAATAATTTATTGAGGTTTAGAAACCATAACACACACACCTTACACCTTAAACAGGCCGAAGGAAACCTTAGCCGATGACTAGATATATTAGATGTTAGTGTTGCCAGTCATATAGAACCGTCAAATTTTCTGCCTGATTATTCGCGAGCGCGTCTATTTTACTACTGACGAAGGAAAACTTCGAAGATTATATAACCGTAATACGTGAATTTAAGGCTCTTGGTGTGAATTGAGCCTAAGTGTTGAACCTCCGTGTTAAGGCCGGGGCCTTAAGTCCACTAATTTACAAACGCTTTAGTGGAGTCTACTAATTTACAAACGCGATAGTGTGTAAATTGGATACAATTGACACACTATCGACACTCGTTTTACACATTTGGTAGTCTACTAATTTTATAAGACCGGTGGTGTGTCAGTGGCTTTTCACTGTTCTTGGTTCCAAGGCTGCTAATTTTAGTAAAATTTCATACAATTGCCATTTTAGCGACACACATTGAGACCTAAAACGATAATGGTGTCTCAATGGTGTGACACCACTGGTTACGGTTATTTTAGCAGAACACCGAATTTGTCACAATGGTAATGGAGTCTCAATAGTGTGTCGCTGGAATGGTAGTTGTATATGATTTTATTGTTGTATATGATAGAAAATTAGTAGACTTGGGGCCCAGGTCCGGTTGCACTGTCATTCAATCGACACATAACTGAAACGCCATTATGGTTTGAGCAGAATACTGAATATGCCACAATCGTAATGGATGACTCCATTGGTAATTGTAAAAAAGTTACCAATATGTAAGTTATATGCCCTCGTTAGGCCTATGTATAATAAAGATATTTTGAATTTGAATTACAATCTATAATAGTGTGTCGCTGGTACGGCAGTTATATGTATAACGTAGACTTCATTTTGAAGAGTTACCGTTATTTAACTGACGATTAGGTTTTATACCGGTTGTATAATACGTGTAAAATAGTGCGGTAATCCCGCCACGCTGCCGCGTCGTCCCCTATTCATCGCGCTGCACTAACCAGTGCACAACGGGCTGGGAACTTGAATGGCGTTGTCGGTTGTAAAAGTTGGCGAAAAAACAAGTGGCGTTGAACCCGGCGCGCCGCGGCGAATGCACCGGGGCCGTTAGCTTTATCCGAGGTCAGGTAGGTAGGTGTCGGCGGTGTACTGTCGCGGGGCGGCGGCGGCGTGCGCTTGTGTAAAAATATGTGCCTCTATATGCACCACTGCTCAGCTGACTACCTACGGTTAACGAACACTCATTTCGGTTACTTTACGCGCCTCTGATGTGCACGATTCTATTTCTAGTTCAATACGTGGTGTGTGCCAATTCTATTTTTTCCTTTATAATTATAAGTTAATGCTTGACTTAGTCAAGTACTGGATTGGGACTACAATCCCACCTGATGGTAAGTGGTGATGCAGTCATAGATTGTAAAACTGTCTTAGAAACTATAGAAGAACTGCCTGACTGTCAGCTTAATGGCCGAAACGGGTGTCAGCAAAGCAACTCGTAGAGCACTGACAATAGCGGAAACACGTCGCTGGACGATGATGGCGGTATTTCGCCGTGAGGTGGAGGTATTCCCTTCTCTAGATGGGCTGCTACAATATTATGACTAACTTATCTCAAATTTTCAACTTGGTGGTTATTTGAGCTATGTTCCAAAGTGCTATTTTTCGGTGGATGTTCACTAAACTAAAATTTAACTAAACTTTGAAAATAAAATACCTTGACGTTGTCTATAAAATACGAAGAAACTTTTCCCCGACCTTATATTACTTCTTTTTTTGTAAATAGGTACATACATTTATAGGTAAATAAATGGTAGACAAATGTTCGTCCTGGTTAGAGTGGCCGGCCAGCAAGCGGCCAGGGCGTCTATCCACTAGATCATCGTCCAATAATTATATTGGACGATGATCTAGTGGTTAGACGCTAAAAAGAGCATTAGCTACTTTTTAGATTGTATTTAGACTTTCGCGTTCCAGCATATGTATAAACCTTATATAATCGATAGAGCGATTTAACATAGGCTGTGGGTCACAACCAAAAGGCAAAGGCCTGGGACAGCGGCCGATAGGAACATCATTGAGATTGTAAACTATTACTTGTTTATTTCATTTTGTTTTTAAGAAATTCTTTAAATGGATCTCGGTGTAATTCTATATAACCAGCTCAATCTCGTAGTGGTGATTCGTTTAAGTTAGTATACGGCAAAGGAGAACTTTAGTTAGGTACTGTTGAACCGCAGCGCCGCGCTGGTAGCGCCACCACCAAGCGCTCGGATAAAAGCACGCATGCGCAGTGTATCGATTCAAAATATGCTAAGCTTTTGCCAATATTCGCATACACTCTATCTTGTCAAGTTAACTTTATCACAATTATAAATACATAAATGTATAAATTTCCCACCTCTTCTAGAGAACTCGCTGTTTACTTTCGCCGCGTTCGTAGTAGTGATTTGACACGTATTCGCGGAATTTGCACGGTACTGCAATTCCGTGTTTTCAGTGATTGTTGTATTAACATTAAATAAAAAGCGCACGGTTTGTGATAACATTCAGTTTTCTCTTACCCTTAAATGTTATTTTCTGGTTTTAATAACTTTTAAGTTTAAGTCGTCGTACGATTGTATAAAACTTGATTTATGAAAATATTCCCTATCAAATTACGAATTGCGTGACATATTCATTGCCGTTTAGAAGTTAATACACTAAAAATGAAATATCGGCACTACCAGGGATGCATGTATAAATATTAATGTTGAATAAATGAATAAACCTTCCGAAAGACATTCTCTAATACAAAATCCATTGAGCAGATTATAAAAAGTAATCAAACTAAAGATAGACGCGGATAGCAACTTTGAGTAGGTAGGCACTATTTAAAAAAATAAGAGAAGCGGAAGCTTATTACTATCTTATGGGATATTCAAGCGGATAACATATTTAAATTAAATAAGGACCCGGAATTTCGAAAAAACTGATTTAAAAAGAAATATTAGCAATAGCGCGAGTAAGATAAGATAATTTTTATTTTGCATACACATGTGTGTACATACAATTTGCATGCAAGATGGTTATTATATTAATTTACTTAGACCAACATGTCTGTCATACAATGACGTGCAAATATTAGAAACGCAACCATAAACCACCACCACCATGAGTGTTGCACTCGTAGCTGTATGTTCTAGGTGGGCTCCATATTTATTGCATAAATTTCAATTTCCTGACGGGATATGCCATGCATGTCACGTATTTTGGTAAGAATAGCACCCTCCGATCTCTTCCCGTTGAGTGTCCGTAAGGCAGCGACTAGGGAAAACAAGAAGATGGTCATGAGCGTCTTTCCATTGGAATACCTACCACATATGACGGGTCCGTTGGTCTAGTGGTTAGACACCCTGGCTACTAGCCGATGGGTCGTGGGTTCGATTCCCACCAAGTGTCTGGGTGTTATTTATCTATTAAGTATGTATTTACAAAAAAAAAATGTATGTATGTATTAATATCAGTTGTCTGGTTTCCATAGTACAGGCTCTGCCTAGTTTGGGATCGGATGACCGTGTGTTGATTGTCCCAAGATATTATAATATACTGCGATGCGCGAGCCGCCTGCCAAGCGTGGGGATTATGGCAACCCCACCCTTCTAAGGAGGAGGCCTTTGTTCAGCAGTGGACGTCGTTTGGCTGCCTCTAAAGATCCTAAAAACTTTTAAAGATAACTCTTGACCGCTAAGCATGCTAGGTAAGCCATGACCACTGGACTGAAAGATTAAACATAAATATTTTCTCTAATAAATACGGTCGCTAAAAATGATTATTTAAATGCTTACTCTCCTTCTGTTACAGGTTAAAAGGACGTAGTAGGTACCAATGAATAGAAATTCTTGTGGCGACTATATTTGGTAAGTTTTAATAAATGGTATATTCTTAGTTACTGTGATTTATTTTTGATTTTATTTGTTTTTTTTTTATGTTGCTCAAAGCGAATTTTTATATCTGTACAACATTATCGTGTACCATTCAATAACTACGCTGTGCTGCTGTGCAATTGGTTTTTAACTGTCGTTATTATCTGCGTCCACTAGTTTGCTCGATATAGTTTAAATACGGATTAAAAAACAATTTCTCCGTTGTTACAGATATAATATAAATATCTAACGGTCGATACCTACTGCAAGGCAAAGAAATGTAGCCAGGGAAATGTTCACAGAAAATCAATAGCAGGATTAAATTAACAGGTAATTTTCATTTGAAAACAATATTTCTAATCATAATAAGTGTTTGATAAAATTCGCCTACGCTTTAGTTTAGTTAGTGCTTTGCGAATGTTATCAAAATAGCGAATTCTCGTTATGCCAAAGCTGACTTTGCGAAGTGTTATGAACGTCTACATTACACGGGATACGGTCATGGGAAAATTGCGATGAGATCACGTTTGCTGAGCTCGGCGCTCTTTATACTGCATGAGCGTACCTCCCTTGTAAATGTTTATAATAATGTTTAACTATATGTCGCTGATTCTTTGACCAATATTCCTGCAAAATGGCCAATTTACCATTTCTTTGATAAGAGTATCTATTGAAACTAAGGATTTGAATAGATTTTTTGATGCCTTTTGACAGCTTTCTACGCTGAAATGGACCACGACCAGCGACAAGCGGCTGCCGATCAATGGTATAGACAGGTAGGTCAACAATACACATGTGAGAGAAATATATTCAATTTGTATTCAATATTCTATCACTGTTTGATTTGAATTATAGTTATTGATGTGCTAGCGAACTGTACAAATATATGTATGTTAATAAATATTTTTATGTCACCACCACCCATTCATGCGTACAATATTATTAAATACATTTTCCATAATACCTACTAAGTATTGCTGTACTACATAGTAATAATTTTGTAGACGGCATGTCTGTTTTCATTCATAATAATTATACATAAGTTATTCATGAATCATTCAATATTAGATATAATTAGCCTTGTTTACGTTTTGTATAGACTCTTATTTTTTTAGATTCCTATTTCTATTAGAATAGTTTAACCACTACCCCTTTGCCTTGACGACATTTTCAGGATACTGGTATAAGATTTATCTTTCGTAGGGTCACGCCCGTTTCTAAAATGTTTTAATTATTCATCCACAATAACGGCCGCGGATGTAGATACATCTGTTTCGGGCATTTCAATTTAAACTATGTATTTTATTGTACGTTTTATTTAAAAGACAATCGTAATCAATTGTATGTTTACTAGTTCCTAATATGGCCGGTTCAATTTATACTTAGAACATGATAAATTTATGATTTTCACCCTCAAGTAATGAGCAGCTTGAACATGTTAGTTATCGCAACGATCGCAACAAAGTATGTGTCGCCGATACATTTTATAATGTTAAGTTTACGATTGAAAGTTATGAAAGCATATACGTACGTATGTACATACTAAAAACAAAATATTTACACGTACTTACTTATGTAAGTACTCAGGTATACTAAATTTATATCGCACCTATTTTTATAATTAGTATATGATTAGAAGCGTGTAACAATCTCTAATGACGATTTTTCTAATTGTTTTGTTTCATTAATGTAAGAAGCCGTGATGACATATAAATATTGTTGACTATATATAATATACTCTCTTAAAACACCACTTTCACACTATAAATAATGGTAATTTTGGTCCTCTTTTTTACAAGCGAAGTTGTCTAGTTTGAGAGTGGGGTCATTTGAGAGGATTCCGAGATGTGTTTAAATTAAATTATTAAACTATTTTACCCAATATAAAATACGGTTTAAGTGTAACTATGCATTATAGCGATGGTATTGAAAAAATACATCTATTTATTATAATACGAATGGTTTATTTAATATCATGAATGTTTGCAGTGACGTCTTGGCGGGTGTTTGTTTGAATTTTTGCTAGTAATGTAATACATATTTACCATAATAATATTTTTGGAGTATAAAGTATGCATTATGTATTGTTGCATTTTTATTTAGGGCGTGTCAGGTAGAATTACAACAGCCGGCAACCGGCGCTCGCCCATTTTTGCTGGTAGTCGGAGTAGTCAATTTTTATAGTACCTACTGGTCGGATAAACTAGTAAGTAGGCACTTAAGGTAAGCAGCGACAAGTTCCGATTTAAGAACAAGTCGTCGGCGGAACCTAACAACTTGAGAAATTTATAAGCATCTACCAGCGTTTAATGTTTTGGGTTGTGTGCGGTATCGGTGTCATTAGGCAGACGGCGCTGGCTGGCGTCTTGAACTTGAACTTACCCTACCCATACACGGGAAACTGTCTAACTAGCTATGATATGACGTCACTACATACATGCATGCTGTCTATTTGATCCTAAAAGTAGATATACAAAAATGCAGAGTTACACTAATCTCCGTGGTGTTTCTCATAGTTTGCAGCAGATCGACCTCGGCGATTGCTCTCTGCCCTGTGAAAGACATGGGTAGTGAGATGTCCTGTACATCACAAATTCTCACTACCTTGTCTTTCATGCGGATTGAGCATCATTCTTCTTACTCCGTGCCGTAAGAAGACATCTTTGGCGCCGTCTAACATTGTCTACTTTGCACTTGATGCCGCTAATAACAATAGTATTTCAGTTTAGAGGAATATGTACTTAAATCAGATTTATTTTAGGTGCACTTTGTTTATACCACTAAGGTCGCTGTTGAATCGAATCCGTTTTATTAAAATATCTCGCTTTATATTTTAGACACGTAACTTCAAAGTTTTGTTAAAAAGGATGTGCTTATTACTTTGTGCGTGAGGTGCACAGTAATTTTTTTTCTATTAATCAACCAGCTATAATTGTACTAAATCGTACTATATATAATTTGTGTTAAAATCTGTACCTAATCTTACTCTTGTTTAAATAAAATTATTTGGTTTCATAATGGGAGTTAACACATAAATAATGTTGGTTCTAAATACAATCTTGTAATTTAGAACCAACATTATTCAAATAGTTAAGGGATTCAAATATTAAGGTGAACAACAACGGAATTTTCTAAATTCCACCTCTTACTGGGTCAAATGGGGTTAGTAAATAAAAATTGTTTTTCACCACACTGACAAGAAACTGTCAATGCACTGAGCCAAATAAATTAAGAAACACGTAAGTCACATTTTTTTGGTAATCGGGCCTTAAATTTTTGGGTATGAAACGCGGAATGAACTTGCAAAGTTGGCATTAGGAAGGCTTTCCGTCAACTCGGTAAATAAACCCAACACAATAATTGAACAAACTAATTTTCGAAAACGTGAACCTATGGTATTTGCTCGACTTAAGGCCAACTACCAAAGGGTCTTCACGAAAAAAAAATCACACTGGCACGAAACGGGCTCTGTAGCAGTAGTTAGCAGTTTATGTAGGTAAAAATCATACAAATATGTATGGTACATAGTAAAATGTAGAGTGCACCGTGAAAAAAATATGCTACTTATCAAGCAAGGCCATAAGTTAATAAATTGTACTCAAAGTTAAAGCGCAGTTAAAGACAGATTAAAAAAAAATAAACACCATAAATATTTAAGAGACTAAAATAGGGGTTATGATGCCGTACACAAAAATACAGACATACTAACTTATAGAGACCAATGCCCGGTTTCTGAAGATCTCAGTTAACTGTTCATTAGCTATTACCAGAATACCAGCGCGGCTTTATAAACACTATAGGGCAGCAATATGCTGAGGCAGAGCCTTTTTTGTCCACACACAAATATTGAAGATCCGTTATTATTTTATTTTAATATGTGTTACGTAAGTGTTGGGCAAATAAATGCTTTTCTTCTTCTTCTTCTATTGGTTCAATAAAGTTGTGTATAAGTTCGTTTAACTGTTACTGAGTTTCTGAATACACCGCAAGCTATTCAATAACTATGAGACCGATAAGCAGTGCAATAATTCGACGCTAGATGGGTCTTTTTCTTAGATCGAATTTAAAATTGATGTTAAAGTTTAATATTGCCAATATTACCAGTTATTATTTTTATTAAAATTTTCTCGGTATAAATTAGTGCTTAAGAATGATATTAAATAAGTAATCTATACTTATAATAAAACTGTAACAGGTCCAATTCTGTACATTGAAGATATTTTGAAAATTATGTTTGGAGGGCATTCTGTAACCGATACTAAAGCCAAAAATGTATTTTTTTTATTTTTGTCTGTCTGTCTGTCTGTCTGTCTGTCTGTCTGTATCTCGGCTGAGCATCACGCCGAAACTACTGGATGGATTGAAACGAAACTTGGCATGATTTGAGTTAATACTCCGAGGTAGGACATAGGATACTTTTTATCCCGACATTCGGCACGGTTCCCTTGGGAGAGGGGACCAAAGTCAAAATGTGTACTTGGTTATACGCTTACTCCGATATTAAAATTTTTTCATTATAATTATAATAAATATTTGTAAGGGAACACTCATAGACAGTTGTTAACAATGTTTGGAAATCGATCAGGTTAAGCAACGTTAGGTAAGGTCATTAAATAGATGGGTGACCGTTTAACGCCATTTGAACTCCGGAGGGCAACAACAAAGTGGGTCCAAGTTTTTAACCAACTTTAAAAAAGGAGGTTTTGTATTCTATGCGAATGTATATTATTGAAAGTTTAGTTAACGTAAACACAGCGCGGGCGGCGGAGCTGCGTGGGTCAGCTAGTAATCAATAAGTAGTGTCACCAAACGCCGTTAACTCTCATAGCGCTAGTGCTGCGTAAACTACGTGAATACAAAAATGCAACTCCCCGCCCCCGCTCCCCGCTTTCGCAGCGTCAACCTCAAAAACGTCAAATTTTGATGTAAAAAACATTAATATCATTGGTTGTAATCGTCATAAAATTATAAACATCACACATAGGTCAGTTAAGCTAAGTCAAGTTTAAACGGACTTTATCTGACAATGTGTGGTTCAGAAACGCAATGTGTCAAGTTATCTAACCAATAGCGCTAACGAATAGATAAACTATCGACAAAAGTTCCTCAGAAACCGGCCATTATTGAGTCAAGGTTTAGCAAAAATGTAATTAACAATGTTAAAAAAATCTCAATCCCTAATCGAGACATCGCGGGCGAAGCCGCTGGCAACAGATAGTTAAAATATTTTCAATTTGTTTTGAAAACAAATTATAATTTCTAAACAACAAGAAATCAGTTATCTGTGTTTGTCAATTAAACTGTAATTAAATCTATTTGTAACTGCTTGTTTATTCATATTAAATATGCATTATCTACAATTAATCAAGAGCGGTGTATGGCCTAGGCAACGAAGGTCACCGTCTGGGGACATGCGTAAATGAAATTTTCTTTACATCATAATAAGTAGTATGAGGTCAAGATGATAATATTGATTTCTGATATACAGGTGAATTAGATGGCCAAATCAAAAAGAAATAGCGAATTAACCCCAAAGGAGTCTCGAGCCTGATTTTGATTAACACATATACCATCATTAGGATTTTGAAATATCATTTTCTTGATGATTTATAAAAATAATGTTGAAAATCATAATAATCGCATTTTTTAAAAGTCCTTGGTATTTTGTGCGCCGTCTTCGTGGGCTAGTGCACTGCATTGAAGGTTACACTAATGAAACAATTCACGGTGAATACAAACAAATACATTCCGCTTTGCGGTAATGAATGAAAAACTCACGTGTTATCGTTATCATTATGAGGCCAATGTCAATGGCACGCGTTTCTGTTGCATGTTTACCATGCATTGTAAAGTTAACTTTATTCGGTTAATTTAGAGTATCAAGTAACTACCTATTCAATACATTTAATTAGTTTTTCTTAAAAATGAAATTATAACAATGATATTTGTTTCAAATGCTTTTTGAGATTTTGTTACATTTATACACATTTGTGATATGTCAATTACGTTAGCTCTCGCACTTAAAAGTTCATAATGTCATTCTCATAATCCAGCCGCGATGACACATGCACGGTTCATAAAACATGTTTTTAAAACAACATTAACAGTCAACAAAATCATGTTATCACAGGGGCAGATACCTACATTTCAATTTGAGCGACGTATGACTGATAATGTCATTGACGTAAGTATACCTAATAAAATAATTCTCGAGATTCGATAACATAAATGAGAATATTGAAAAGTCAACAATGTGCAACAGCGTGTGATAAAAATCATTATTAATACTCGCTGTAAAAAATAAAACATACAAAATGTAGCTGGTACAGACAAGATTTATTGTTGTTATTTACCCTGGACTTAAGTATTATTGCAAAGGTTTCGAGGAGTAGTTGTTGGAGGAGTAGTAGAGAGTTTGTTTTCTGGAGTCAGGGATTTTAATTTTTTTAATACAGAATTTATAAGTGCTTCTACGGACTAAATCGTCTGTTATTTATTGTACTCAGTAGTTTGGTCCTTATAAGCCCAATTCAGTTTTGTTTCTCGGTACCCACTGGGTGCACACTTTGTTATGCAGTGGAAAATAACATAAAATATGTAGGTAGGTAGTAATTTGCGTAGTAAATTGCGTATAACCACTAAGTTATATCGATTTGAAATGTGAAACATCCTTGTAATATACAATTCTCACGCCCTGGTTTCCGAAAGAATAATCAACTCAAAAATCAACTAACAAGGTGCCAAATCTCCTGTCAAGATACACTTGACACACTTTACACTTGATTGGGTTGCTTATAGCATGGTCCGCTATTTTAATTTGAACATCCTGTTAGTTGACACAGCTGTTAAATTTTGCTTCAGAAACTTCGTGTCAAAGCCAGTTTGGGTTTCTGAAAGGCTAAAGCCATGATCATAGATTATTCTCCTGTCAAATACTCAGCGTTGGTCGACAAATTAAGTAGGTATTAAATTACATGCAGTATTATAGGAACGCAAGTCGTGTCGCATCTCAGAGTAATTAGAATGGAGCTAGTATCGCGTCGATTCCCCGAACAAATTTTTCGTGGCACTTTTGCGGGGTGCGGGAGGCGAAGTAAACACACACAGATACAATTTCACGCATACCCACACTATAATAAACTCGTAACACATTCAAAAAGATACGCACACAAATAAAGAATGACCTGAACATATGAACAGAATTTGGCAGAGGGGTTAGCGCATCATGATCTCTCCAGTGGTATCTCCTCTAAGTGTCGCATGGATTTCGAGATTCGTCTATTAAGTTCAGCATATTTCGACATATCAGCTGAAGATTGCATTCTCATCTCAGTCCGGTTTCCCACTAACTTAATGTTTTAATTAGAAAGCTTCTGAGGCTTTTTGCAGCGTAGTGTCTTAAAGAACCAGAACCCCACTGCGTGGACAGTTTGCTACAACCCATTCTTTATCTCATCCGCAGTTTCGCATTCGGCTAGGCACTGAAAGCGATTATGTAGTTCGAGTTGTAAGTCTTCGGGGTTCCGGATTTCGGCGGATCCTGGACGGAGCTTAGACTTCATCAGACGGGACCACTCGAACTTGACATTGATACTCAATGTGCCTGTAACAATACGGTGATCGCTACCGTTACCTGATCGTCATGATGAATTCGATCTCATTTTTGGTTGAACCATCGAGAACTATCCAGGTCCACTTCCTGGATGGTCGCTTCATGAAGAAGGAGTTCATCTCGTAATGTCCAGTCTCCTTCTCCATGAAGTCGACCAGAAGGTGGCCCTCTGGTTCCGCTGCCCATACCCAAACGACCCCACTTTCAACTCATCGCCATTCCGTGTGCACCCATCTTCTCGTTGAAGACCCTCATAACAACGGTGAAGTAGGTTTTATAGCTATGAATGGCCTCTGTTTCATGAATGTTGAGTTGGAATTGACTCGTTCTAGCATATCCTCAGCGATTCTTATGCGATTGAGTTTTTGGAGAAAATTCAGGTCTTTTGGGACTAGCCGACCGGCAACATGTTTATACCCAAGTGATTATTTAAAATGGTACGGGTCGCCTCGTGAGACACAGAAAGATCGGCGACTATCTCTGTCAAACTTAAATGAGGATTTTCGTCACTATTTCCTTCACTTTTGCGATGTTAACTTCAGTTGCAGACGTTGATGGCCTACCACTCCTACCAGAGCGTGGTTAAATCTGCCATCACATCTCGACCAATTTTGAACGCTCTGTGCCACTTACAAGCACGTGTTTTTTTTTGATAAAGTCGATTCACCGTAAGCCTTCTGTAACATTTTCATTGACTCCGAACACGAAATTACATTGGCGATGCAAAATTTAAGATAAACTCTTGTTCGATGTTTTTGTCCATTATGAAATTAGGAATACACACTAGATATCATATAATTAAAAACAACACTGTATTTAATCTAAATAACAGTTTCATTACAGTGGTTCCTTCATTCGAATAAAAAAAGTTTCATTGATATTGGTAAATATTTGCCAGAGTTATGACCATTTTTGTCCCTAAAAAAAGACATAATGTCAGTTTTTAAGCAGGTTTCCTGCGCAGCGCCATTCTTGTTTTTTCAGGAACTACTTATTTGTTAGCGATAATTTTTTATGGGACCCAAACGATGGTTTGAAGAATAGATGGAAGAAAGATTTTTGCAAATCGGTTCATAATTGCCAGCTATGCGCGAACATACATAAAAAATATATATACAGACGAACTGAGAACCTCCTCCTTTTTTGAAGTCGGTTAAAAAAGAACATACAACCGAATTGATAACCTCCTCCTTTTTGTGAAGTCGGTTAATATCATTACTTTGTTTTATGTTAAAAAATTAGCCGCCGGAGTTGAATCCGTCTGAGAACGTGTTTTGTAAAACTAAATACCATGTATTTGGAACAGATACAAGATAAACACGCGTTGTTTTTAATAATTCTCACTATTATTTTTATATATGGCAGTGTTGGTACAGCAGTCACGTTTGACAACTTCAGTGTCAGCAGACAAGCCCACAAATTCGTTTTTATAGCATCATCATCTTTTCGGTTATTTTCAGGGCCTCCTGATCGACTGTTGATAGGTAGGTATAGCAGTTTAGCTCTTGAAATCTCGATCTGCCAATGAGTTCAATCTTCTTTTCGTGTCGTAGTGGAAAGATTGGTGTCAATCTGCAAGTACTTCTCCGGTTGATTATCCATAGAACACGCAAAGAACAAAGATTATTACGCTATTCGCTGACGCTCTTCTCGCGTACCGCAGCGAATCGAATCAATGAGACCTTCAAATATCATGCTTACTCTGTTTTTTCTTTTTCCGTATTTATGTTAACACAATTAAAATAGTTATGCCCAAAATTCGAGAGAATGACTTCTTGAATCAAATAATTTAGTTAACAGCTGTTTGTTTTACACTAAGTAACGAGATAAGGATCAATTAACCCACTGTAGGTTCGGTCGGTAAAGGGTTTGCAGGAAGAAAACTCATTTATGAGTTAAGCTCGCCTCTGTACATCAAATTTATAATAAAGTATGCTATTTAATGTTGTTTGTACAATAATTAATTAAAATATTTATTTGGTCGCCACGACCCTCGAGTATGACCCCATGTAGCATCATGGGTTGAGTTTTGGAAACGAATAAACTAAATACATAAATATACGCATCAGGTATTAGAGGCACAGCCTACTTCAGTCTTATTTAAAAGACAGAAAACAGTATGTACTTTTAAATAATTATGACGCGAACAGGATCGAAATCTGTGAAGTACGATCTGACATTAAAGGGTGCGTCCCATTTCATATAAAGTAATTTGGTCTATTTTGATTTTAATAACGTTCACAAGATATAATAAACGTGAAATATACCAACTGTTGATATAATTTCTTTACATATAACATTTATATTTTCTAAAACTTATTTCTTATAATGTTATTGGATATAATGTTCATCTAATCGAAAATTATTAGGTCTACCGTTTAAAATGTATATTGATACCAACATGGTTAACACCTCGATTCACAGCAATCCGACTTGGATAGGTTAGGTTAGAAGCCGCCTTAGCCTTCGTGGTTATTTTTTTATGACCACCCTGGTATAGGAGCCTCGCTAATACATATTATTATTTTGTTTTTTATCATATTAAATAGGTTTTAAGTCTTTTGAATTTTAGCCGACTTCAAAAAAACAAGAATGGTGACTGCGCAGGAAAACTGCAGCAAAGCCTATGTAGATGACTTTATGTCGCTTTTTACGGACAAAAATGGTCATAACTCGGGCAAATATTTACCTTTTTTTATTCGAAAGAAAAAACCACTGTAATGAATCTGTGTGAATTTTATCACAACGGGCTAAGAACTTACTGGAGGACCATGAACGATGTGGGGGAATTTGTCTGGTAAAAACCATAAAACTGATGTTCTCCATTACATTACTCTGACAAATATAAACCGATTTCGATGATTCTTTTTTTATTCGAGAGAGTAAACTACTATGATGATTCCATGCAAATTTCATTACGACTGGATATTTTTTTCTGAAGAAACATGAATTATGTAAAACTATGTAGACGATAATGTGATCATAAGGTTATGATCACATTATCGTCTACATAGTTTTAGGTAGGTACCTAGACCATTTTACCGTCTTCGATGGTTCAATCATTATTTATGAAAATATCACTAAAAAGTTTAAAATAAAAATTATTTTATACTTTTCAGTGATATTGAAGTCTGTTCAATTTTTTTTAAAAAGATTTTATATATCAAACGATTTTATATTCGATGTATTTTATGCTTATTAAAAATAGTTATTTAAAAATTATATCAATCGTTTATTATATCAACTGATCATTTATCAAATTTCAATTATAGATTCAGTTGTTATATCTTGTAAATATTAGAGATTTTGTAATTATATCAAATATTACAAGACTTACCTGGCATTAAAACAATAAATAGTTCTATTCCCCAAGGTAGTGTTCTTGGGGGCATCCTCTTTCTAATCTATATAAACGACTTGCCCAAAGTAATCAATGTCCCAAGTGTACTGTTCGCTGACGATGTTTCCTTACTATTTAATACAACAACACAAGTTGATGACAATATATCAAACCTTTTCTAGATGCAAAGCGCCGTAGCTTTGCATCTCTTCAACTCTCAATCCACTGACGTGCCGGGGCGACAGTCATTTTCTTTACTAATTTAATACAATAGAATTCATAAATAATATTATATCAATAGCACTTTCCACAACTTAATAAGATAATAACTAAATGACATTTAAATACGTAATATGCATTTAGTAAATGTATAATTACATTTTAACACTGATAATAACAAACAATTGTAGTAAGATAACATATTTTTTTGTAAAGCATTGTCAACGTCTACCCACAATACTAATTGTCATGGCAAAACATACCGAAAAGAGTCATAACAATACTTACATAATATTACTATCTATATTTGCATATATTTATATATCATAATATACTAACAAACGCGTTATTAACTCTCATTCCACTGGAATAAGTATCGATGATGGTCAGTTTCGTATTCGCCTGCAGATATCGACAGATATTCCAATTTTTGCTTTAAAACAAGTCTAACTATTGCAACGAAAACAACAGTATTTAAGCTTGTATTCTTGACTTAAGTCGTGCCTTTGATAATCTTGATCATGATCTTCTGTGGAAAAAGTTACGTGGTACTAGTGAGCCGCCGGAGTTTGTTGGTCTTCTTGAGTACGGGTACCAAAATCAGACTAACAATGTCCGGTGGGGCTCTGAGCTATCTTAACCATACCATCTCTGCTGTGGTCTGCTTTAAAGCAAGGAGGAGTTACCTCTCCAGATCTGTTTCACTTACGTAGACGGCTTGATGGACTTAAACTGGATAATAGGTATGTGAATAACCTGAGTTACGCGGACCATAAGGTGCTGCTCAACCCCTCGATTAGGGACCTCCGAAAGCTTTTTGCAATCTGCGAGGGGGCCAGAGAGCAGTCTGGTATATAAATTTAAAAAGATTGAAATGGTGACCTTCAGCTTCATTTATGTCGAGAATAGAAAGTTGCACAAATGCTATTGTATGGCGTCTGGCAGGAAGGCTTATTACGACCACGACGTATAAATGCTGGGTAAAACACGTGCATCGTAACATAACCTTTTTTTTTAAAGCAAATATTAAACGCATTACAAAAATTAGACTAGACTAACTTTTGGATTTATCCGTATTTATACAACTATAAAAAAATAACTAATAGCGAAAATTATTTGTAAATTAATTAATATTTTTATTTCACAACGCCAGTTTCATGCTTTATTCAGCTTTAGGTAATTTGGCATAGCTTAAGACTATGTTATAAACGAATTGATTTAGTTTTGTAATAATAGTAGGTAGGTAAATGTATTTTTATTTCTTTAATAAATAAGATTTATATGTAACGCTCTTTCATCATCAGCCGGAAGACTTCCACTGCTAACAATGACCCCCCTTAAAGGGGAGGATAGGCCTCCCAATGGATGGATGCTATTCTTACATGGGCACTTCACGGGCAACAGGTTACACTTATTAAGAATAAATTGATATATGCAGGTATATAAAGGAGCCTTCGCCTAAGGACTTACTGCCTGAAGTGTGCGGCGAGAACGTGGAACATGTTTTATTTATTTAGAAATAGAAAAACAAACAGCATAAATAGCTCATTATACATAACATTCAGGACATACAACTAGAATGTGTAGCCAATAAAGTTTTTACCAATAATTAAATATAAAGTTACATGGAGTGACAGAAAGAGTGCACTAGTGTTAAACAAACATTTACACAATTTAAAAAATGTTTCTATTATATTATGTATCATCTCGTCACTTGAGTGTTGAACATTGAACATTTTTGATATTTCTTTTTACCCAATATTTAATCTGCCCACTGAGGGATTACTCCCACTGACTCTGCTCGATAACTTTGCTTACATTTCCATTTCATCGGTAACTAAGTTAAATAAAACGCTTACTTTTGATGTTTATTTTATACCTTGTTCAATATTTGATAAGCATAATTTGGAAACAAAATTAATATTAGATTATATCGCACAGTTATTCCGACCCACGAATATTTACTTTGGGACTTTATTAATTTTATTATGGATTTTTACTTTCGTATTATTTTTATTTATAGTAAATTAATTTTACTTGGAACTTACAGTAAAAATACATATTTTGGTAAACGTTTAAATTCTACTTAATTATTAGCGACGCAGGTGTAATAACAATTAAGTACTTATAGTTAATTTTTAATATTTGGTTTTAAAACTTGATAAATTGTTGAAAAAGGTTCCTTAAAATATTAAGGTTATTTATAACCGCCAAAAAAAGGAGAAGGTTCTCAATTCGACTGTATATTATATACCTAGTCTTGCCATAAATACTGAAACAAAGAAAAAAAATATTTTCTATTGCAAATAACATTTATTACTTTTTCAGTGTGTTAGTGTAATACATAAATCTAAATAATTTTAAAATATAAAAAGCTTATTTGAAATGGGGACCCCATTGGCTGCAATACAGTCCTTTAAACTTTGAGGCCAGTTATCAACAGAAGCACGCACTCTTTCCATGGGAAAATTCTTCACTGCCAATCGTACGGATTGTTTTAGATACTCGAATTATCATGGCGTTTAGAGCAAGCCGTACTCTCTAAAACTGACCATAAATCATAATCCAGCGGATTAAGATCGGGACTAGACGACGACGTCTTCAGAGGGCCTAGACAAGATGCAATCGCTTCATAGCGAATCTATTTCTTCATTCGCTAATGGTGTCAATTCCCTACAATATGTCACGTGATTTTTCGATGACTTATGTCATTCTCATACAATTTTAAACTTTCTATTAGCGATAGCGCTTGTAGAATGTTACATTGTCTAGGGGGGCAGCACTGATGAAGTCCGAAACGTTCGTTTCCAACCAAGACTGCGTAGACCGAGCTTTATGACCCGGCGCCGAGTCTTGCTGGAAGGACCATTCTTGGTTTTTGAACATGGTGCTGTTCCCCTTAACTTATTTCGATTTTACCACCCTATTATTTTTTAAATTATCAGTTAAGAAATTACCAGTACGTCTCTTATAGGCTGCATGTCCTAAGTCATCTTTTAAAATAAGCGACATGGTTCTAGGTGCTACCTTCATCTCCCGAGGTAAAATCTTTTGCTTTCGGACAGGATTTCTTCGAATTCTTTCCCTTACTGCTTTGGCCACCTTTTTCGTGGACGGCCAGATCTTTTTCTGTCACAAACAGAGTAAGGTCTCATTGTACTTATTAATAACCCGGTACACAAACATTTTAATAATACTAAGCGTATGGAGAGTTTTAAAAATTGCATTTGGATCCATACCTACTTTGTGTAATGCAATCACAGCGATTCGGTTCTCTTTATCACCCCACTCCATTTTAATATCGCAAAATATTGTACAATGTATAGGCGCCAAAATGAGAAAACCCAATGAACAATCATATAAAATATTTTGTTTATTTTTAATTGTAACAGTATTTATGGCCAGACTATGTATATGTATACTAGCTGACCCACGCAGATCCGCCCGCGCTTTTTTTACGTTTTTAGATGCCCACATAGACTTTTACTTATGTGTATTTTGTAATAGTATTGGATACATTCGCATTGAATACATAAGCTCCTTTTTTTAGATCAGTTAAAAACTGGGACCTTCCTTTACTTGCCCTCCGAAGCACGGAGACGCTTAGTTCAAGTGGATTTAAACGGTCATCCATCTATGTAATGACCTTGCCTAACGTTGCTTAACCTAGCGCAGCGGTATGAAATATACATTACGACCTATTCTCATACCTACCAAATATACATAAAAAAAATCATACAAATCGGTCCAGCCGTTTAGGAGGAGTTCGACCCCAAACACCGTGACACGAGATTTTTATATTATATAGAAGATTATTTTAATCTATGTTCGCGCATGTCTCTGGTAGTTATGAATAAATTTTAATAATTCTTTCATGTACCGATCCACTGAAGGGGTCCCATAAAAAACACCGGTCAATTAGGTATTTGAATTTTTTTTTGTGATAAATGGAAAGATCATATATAAGTTTTATAGTAAAACTATTATTAGTTTTTTTTTATTCGCAATAATTCAAAAGTTATTTCAAAATAAAAAATATAAATTTTGAATTCAGTACCGGAAACACGCCGACAGCTCCTGAACAAACCCGAGCGGGTGTGACGTCATAATGTTAAAGCTATTTAATAACAGTACAGCGTCAACGGCTATTACACTTGACTAGACAATAATATTGAAAATTTATTGCTAAAAAACGACTCTGAACAACGCTCAACGTCACTGAACGACACTGAACGCCACTGAACGACGACACAGAACGACACTGAATGACACTGAACGTCACTGAAAGTCACTGAACGTCACTGAACGTCACTGAACGACACTGAACGTCACTGAACGACACTGAACGACACTGAGTGACACTGGACAACGACACTGAACGTCACTGACGTGACACTGAACGTAACTGACGTGACTGACGTGACACTGAACGTATTTGACGTGACTGACGTGACACTGACCGTAACTGACGTGACACTGAACGTAACTGACGTGACACTGAACGTCACTCACGTGACTGACGTGACACTGAACGTAACTGACGTGACACTGAACGTAACTGACGTGACTGACGTGACACTGAACGTAACTGACGTGACACTGAACGTAACTGACGTGACACTGAACGTCACTGACGTGACACTGAAGTGACACTGAACGTAACTGACGTGACACTGAACGTCACTGACGTGACACTGAACGTAACTGACGTGGTGTTCAGTGTCCTTCAGTGTCCTTCAGTGACGTTCAGTGTCGTCGTCGAGTGTCGTTCAGTGTCATTCAGTGTCGTTCAGTGACGTTCAGTGTCGTCGTCGAGTGTCGTTCAGTGTCATCCAGTGTCATTCAGTGTCGTTCATTGACGTTCAGTGTCGTTCAGTGTCGTTCAGTGTCGTTCAGTGTCGTTCAGTGACGTTCAGTGACGTTCAGTGACGTTCAGTGTCGTCGTTCAGTGACGTTCAGTGTCGTTGTTCAGTGTCGTTCAGAGTTGTTTTTTAGCAATACATTGGTGCCGATTCTGTTGTCACCACTACACTAAACTAGACTAAATTTTAGTTTAGTGGTGTCAAACGATGATTATTCGACAGCTACTAAATTGAGTTGATAGTGAGGTTTTCATTGGTCAAATCATGTTAGTTGAAAACAATTCTCTTGTTCATCTGATTACACTAAACTAAACTAAAATAATTCTCCGGCTACGATACTTATATTAATTTTAATTTTATTTTATTTTAATATATCTTTATATTAATATTTATTTATTGATAAAAATATTTAATTTTTTAATATTTATTTTAATATTTGTTTAAATATTTATTTTAATATTTGTTTAAATATTTGTTTTAGTAAATATTTTAATATTTTTTTTAATATTTATTAATATTTATTTCAATATTTATTTTAAAATTTATTTAAATATTTTTTAATTTATTTTTTATTTATTAATATTTATTTTAGTATTTATATTAATATTTATTCTAATATTTAATTTAATATTTATTTTAATATTTATCAATATATATTAATATTTATTTTAATATTTAATTTATTTTAATATTTTATTTTTTTATTAAAATATTTTTTTATTATTTTTTTTTATATTCATTTTATTATTTATTATTTTATTTTATTATTTTAATATTTATTCTAATATTTATTTTTATATTTATTAATATTTATTTTAATATTTATGTTGATATATATATTTTTTATTAATATTTAATTTATTATTAATATTTTTTTTAATAATTATTAATATTTATTAAAATATTTATTAACTTTTATTTTATTTTAATATTTTATTTTTTAGTATTTTTTATATGTATTTTATTATTTATATTAATATTTAATGTTGTTATTTATTTTAATATTTATTAATATTTATTCTAATATTTATGTTAATATATTTTTTTTATTAATATTTTTTTTATTTTTTTTATTTTTTTTATTAATATTTAATTTATTATTAATATTTTTTTTAATATTTATTGATACATATTTATTTAAATATTTATTAACATTTATTTCATTTTAATATTTTATTTTTTAGTATTTTTTATATGTATTTTATTATTGATATTAATATTTATTTTTATTATTTATGTTAATATTAATTTTAATATTTATTTCATTCTATTTTAGTCTATTCTATTTTATTTTAATCGACATCTTTTAGATGCCGACTAATTTGATCTAATTTTAGTTTGAAGTTTCTAATATTAGGCATAAATGACGTAAACTGTGCACAACAGAATAGCAAAATACGTTTAAAACTAAGTTGAGTAACTAAAACCATTATATTCTATCAAACTATACCTAATTTAGTTTAATTCATGGATCTCTGAATAGGAAAGACACGACTAAACTAAAATTTAGTCTAGTTTAGTCTAGTGTGTGACAACAGAATCGGCACCATTTTCAATATTATTGTCTAGTCACCTGTAATAGCCGTTAACGCTGTACTGTTATTAAATCGCTTTAACATTATGACGTGACGTCACACCTATATGGTGACCAATCTTGACGCGTTTATAGTCACGTGATTTTTCATCAATTTTTAATTGTTTACAATTAATTGAAAAATTATTTTTTTAACTGTTTTGCATTAAATATCAATATTATTAATAATAAAGTTTGAAAATAAATTGAAAAAAAAATAAAATTATTTTTCAAATACCTAATTGCGAGTCGGACTAAGTACTTCCCTTCTTTCAACGTATTATAGTTATAAAATACAAATTTTTAGTAACTACTTGTTACTAAAAAAAGGAATGGTGCTTGCTATAATTCATAAATATGATATGTTTGTTGCTTTAATAAGGAACAAATAAGTTCGTAAGTCTGGCAAATATTTATCAATTTCATTTTTTTATTCGAGAGAAGTAAACAGTACAATGAATCTGTCAAAATTTTATTGCAACCGTATAAAAAAATCCTAGAGGAACATGAACGATGTGGAGGAATTAATATAGATAAAATCGATATCCAGTAAAGGATACTTTCTCTGACTGATTATTCACTTCTTTAAACACTTCACATAAAAAAAAATCGAAACAGCACTGCAAGTACATACTATAAACTACATACTATAAAATATGCCAATAAATAGCTGGCAATTTAGTCTACACAATGGTGTACCACAATTTCAAATTTCAATTGGCGAATTTTCGTTCAATAATGAATGTAGAGATTGATTTCAATGTGTATTCCGTCAGAATTTTTGCATTCTATCACAGTTTATCACATTTTTTTGCTTAAAATATATTTTTATATACCCTTTAAAATATACCCTTTAGGGTAAAAAGGAACCCTTATGCTCTGACTTCGTCTATCTGTCTGTCACACCTATATATTTCAAGAACCCCTGATGCTATCGATTTGAAACTTTAATAATTAATTTTAGAAAGTGGGCGTCTAAATTTCGAAGTGAGACTATATCGAGTGGGGTACTGTTATACGAGTTCACTTTAATGCATGATAATGCCAGGACACACCGTAGGCAAAGTAAATAAGTACCTGAGCGAAATCGGTATTATGGTTATGGGCTGGCCAGCAAGAAGCCCGGATATGAATCCCATAGAACACCTATGGAATGAGTTAAAGAGATGAGAGTCAGAGCTTAGGATCCTGCTCCGGAGACGCTTGGCCAGCTTAAAACAGCTATACGAGAAGAGTGAGATAACATCCCACAGCAAGATGATGACTGTCATCCGTTCCATGAGTAACTGCATGGAAGCAGTCATGAGAGCCCGAAGAGGAAAAATGAGATACTGAGTAAACTTTTTCATTGTTTTAAGTGTTTGTTTCTAACATTTTACAATTTTTTTCTCAAAGGGTAAAACATACCTGTTGAACAAATCACGATAACTAAAAAAAATAATTTAATTACAAACATCAATATTGGTTAGAACATATCTAATAAACTCATTCAAAATCGAACTTCACAAGTGTTTCGATTTTTTGGTGAGAAGTGTATATAGATAGGTAGATAGACATGTATGTCAATCCTACATACGGTCTACAGTTTTCTTAGAAATTACATTTGCGGTAAGTCTTTTCTTAGTAGTTTTAGGTAATTAAGTCTAATTGCAAATCAAATAGAATGAGGATAGAACAGCAAAAAAAACCACTGAAGGTGCCAAAAGCACAGACTAGCCTTGTAAATTCTTTGTCTATTGTACAGACTTACCTACTGGGGTATTGCACAAATTGACATTCCATAGCTCTGAGCAAAAGCATTCCGCGTCTAGGCTGAATTTTACATAAAATATTTTGACGTTCGTTGGTATCTTTTGTTCTATAAAGACTATTTTATTTGATCGAATTATTACAAATTAATGGAATTCAGTGACGGATACGATTATTTGACCCCCTACAAATATTTGGCACTCGAAGTGCTCCTCTATATCAGTAGCGTTCATATTCTGGTATACCTGTAGGCGTGTTCTCAACGTAATTAACATATTATATACCCGTAATAACATCAGGATTACTAAATTCAATAGGCATTACTACTTACTTACTTAGAATCTACGAAGACAGGTTTGGTTAACAGTAGCGGAGCCCTCTTGAAACTCAATAATAGACGTGTGGCCAGTAGCTTTTAAGCTGTATAATTGTGTTTTTAAGTATGTATTTATTCCCTGTTTTAAGCCCATGTCAAGCAGACAGCGAACCGATAGCGTGGCAAAGCGTTTTTATTTTGTAACTAGCTGACCCACGCAGCTCCGCCCGCGTTGTGATTACGTTAACTAAACTTTCAATAATATACATTCGCATATAATACAAAACCTCTTTTTTTAAAGTCGGTTAAAAACTTGGACCCACTTTGTACTTGCGCTCCGAAGCACGGAGACGTTTAGTTCAAATGGCGTTAAACGGTTACCCATCTATTTAATGATCTTACTTAACGTTGCTTAACCTGATCGATTTCCAAACATTGTTAACAACTGTCTAGTGAGTGTTCCCTTACAAATATTTATTATAATTATAATGAAAAATTGTTAAAATCGGAGCAAGCGTATAACCAAGTACACATTTTGACTTTAGTCCCCTCTCCCAAGGGAACCGTGCCGAATGTCGGGATAAAAAGTATCCTATGTCCTACCTCGGAGTATTAACTCAAATCATGCCAAGTTTCGTTTCAATCCATCCAATAGTTTCGGTGTGATGCTCAGCCGAGATACAGACAGACAGACAGACAAAAATAAAAAAAAATACATTTTTGGCTTTAGTATCGGGTTATATTATCGGTCGGTACAACCATGGGGTACAGGAATGCGCATTCTTATGGGCAGGTGCAATTATATGAATAAATTAAGGAAATATAAAAATACCGGTCAAGTGCGAGTCGATCTCGCGCACCGAGGGCATTCTTCTTTATTAATCTGTGCCGAGGGTTCCATACTATCTTTGGACATAATTAAAGTAATTTTAGTATTCATGTAACACCTCAGATAGCAAAAAAACCAAACCGCAAAACTAAGTTTGTTTGTCGAGGTTTTTTTAGGATTACTAAAAAACTGTACTATTTAGAAAGATTTATTTTATTTTTCCTGTTAAATATACATGATGGATATGTACTACCCATAATTATTTTAGATTTTTCCTTCACAAACTTCGGAGATAAGATTATTTTTGTCATTTTCGATTATCAGCCAAAAACTACGTGACATAACCCAAAATAAAAATCTGTTTTGAGATGTACCTACAAATGAAGCCCTTTCATATGATATACTCGATATAGTAGTCTCACTTTGAACTTTTGATGACCCATTCCGACTCCCATTAAAAAAAAAACTAAACGAAAAAATATCTTTTTTTTCATTTGCGATGAATTTGGGTAAGTAAGATCTAAAACTATTCCAAGTTACAAATCGATAGCGTCAGTGGTTCCTTAAATACACACATCAAAAGTGTCTAGGGATCAAGCATTTTTAAGCGGATTTCTTGAGATTGAGATGTGGCTTTGTAATAAATTTATGATTTTATAAATTTATATGGATCCTTTTTGGTGCATTTCATAATTTGAATCAGGAACTGTGAATCAAATTCGAGTAAAAGATGAAAATCAGCTGTCAATATTTTCCCTATAAAAACATACAACGCATTGAAGACATTATTAGTGCTACTGTTTCCCTACTACTGATTAAAACCAACGTTATTATGGAGCGGCGACGTCATTTAAGCAGGGAAGAAATGCTCAGAGCCGTGGGAATGATAGAAGCTGGTTCCCGGCAACGTACTGTGGCTTTAGCTCTGAATACAAGTCAGAGTGTTATCAGTCGACTTTGGACACGTTACCGAAGCACTGGTACCGTGGCTGAGCGCCATGGAGGACGGTATCGCTGCACCACACGGAGACAAGACCGATATATTCAAATCTTAACTCGAAGAGCTCCAACAATAACTGCCATGATGTTAGCCGTGAGGCTTCATCACTCTTCAGGGAACTTAATTAGCGACCAAACAGTCAGAAACCGCTTGCATGAAGTGAACCTTCATTCCCGAAGACCGCTACGGGTACCACCTATAGCAATGCACAATCGTAGGATTCGATATCAATGGGCTCTTGAACACAGAAATTGGGCAGAAGAACAATGGCGTTTCGTGTGCTTTTCTGATGAGTCTCGTTTTGGTATGAGACCGGATACAAGACGTATACGACACTGGAGAACCCCTGGACGCCAACAGCGATTAAAATCCTGCCAGGAAGTCCATCCTTATAGTGGTGGAACCATCATGGTATGGGCGGGTATTTGGATCGGCGGAAGAACTGAGTTGATTTGGATCAGAGGCAACCTCAACGCTCAAATTTATGCTGAGACGATTGTATCAGACGTCATCGTTCCTCTACAAGTGCAAATCGGTCCCTTATTTCAGTTAATGCATGATAATGCACGACCGCACACCGCAAGAGTTGTAAGACAGACTCTCGCCGCAGCTAACATCAATGTCCTGCCCTGGCCTGCTCAGTCGCCAGACTTGAACCCGATTGAGCATGCATGGGATATGCTACAGAGAAGAGCTCTGCCGAATATGGAGGGTATCCAGTCGCAAGAAGACCTTTTTTTGTTGTTGCAACGAACATGGGCGGCCATTCCACAGCGTGATTTGGATGAACTCATTTTGAGTATGCCAAACCGATGTTCTTGTGTTGTTAGTGTTCGCGGTAGAAACACGGATTATTAATTGTTTAAGTTACCCAATAAAATTTTAAAGAAAACTGTTATTTCAGTCTTTTTTTCGAACTTTTGTGTTAGTGGTTCAAATGTCAAAAATCCCTTTATTAGGAAAATGGCAAATTTCTTTATTAATGCAAAGGTGACTTGGTTTATCGTTACTGTGACAAACGAAAACACTTTATTTGATGAATCCTTAAAGAAAATTTTAATTAATATCAATCAGGAGAAAAGTTATTGCAAAAATATATGTTGATCCCTAGACACTTTTGATGTGTGTATATAGGTGTGACAGACAGACAGACGGACATACAGACAGACGAAGTCTCACCATAAAGGTTCCTTTTTTACCTTTTAGGCCTCATTTCGGTAGACGCGGAGCGTCGCGCGTCGCGTGTGGCTGCGCGGCCCGCACTAAATTCAAATGGAGGAGTGCGTTTACGGAGAAGCGATTTTACACGCATTTGCTTGAAATGGAGCGTGTTTTACGGCCGAGCCCGCGGATGGCATCGTCACGTCTCACGCGGCGTTTATCGCGGCGGCGCACGCAGCGGCGATTCTCGATGTAGCGATTCCTGTGGCGGAACCTTCTGCCAGTCTATTTGGTAATTGTGCAACATAGACGTAGTCACCGTCGCAATGGAGTATGATATGATCAATTTTTTAGAAGAAATATAAAAACAATAATAATAATTAAAGTCGGTTTAACTGAGAACCCCGCGTGTGCCGCAGCGATGGCTGCCGCGTGTTTCGCTACACGCTGAGAATACGACGCGGGCGCAGCGGCGGGCACCGCCACTCTTCCCGCCTCGCGTCTCTATAAACAACATCGTATATTGCTATAAGTTTGTGTTTACGCGTACAATGATACGTGCCGCTTCACGCGCCGCCGCTACGTAAACAATAAAAACGTCCGACGCGCCGCGAGACGCCACGCCACACGTGATGCGCGACGCCCCGCGTCTCCGTAAATGAGGCCTTAGGTATGGAACCCTGAAAACGAAAAACAAATAAATAAACTATGTAATTAATTTAATATGATAGTCATACCTATTACCACAAGAAAGTGAAGGATGAAACGATGATATAAATAATTATTATAAAATAAGCTATAAATCATTATTGAAGGGAGAGATAGAGCGATATAACTTGACTTTTTAAGGATAGTTGACTCTGAGTTCGTCATATTTATTTTGCGGTAGTGAATTCCAAAGATGGCCTGCTAGCACAGTAAAAGACTGTGTGCGTATGAGAAGTATAAGCAGGAGTAAGAAGTCGTAGTATATACTAAACTTAAGTAAACTTAATGTAGTAAGAGGATGGAAAGCATACTAGTTTATTATAAGACTATCACTCTGGTCTTACAGACAGCCACATTATAACCAAGCGTCAAAACCGACGCAGGCAAACTGTTCCTCATTATGAACGAAAAACATAATTGTTTAGTTCGGACACTCCTAGCGTCTCGTCGTCCATTAATAGAACGGGGATGGTGAAGTCAGGCCATGCAATTCCTGTGCACACTCTCCAAAATCCATCCTGTAGTATTCTCGGTATTCCGAAAGGTGCGCGCGCCTGTACAACCAATAAGCCGCGCCTCTTCACAAGGCCATATTGTTTTGAGGGCATTTTGCAGCACCATGTTACCACGCGTAAATATATATGATTGAAAACGTACATATTATTTTAAATGATCCTTTATTTTTGTCGTTTTGACGATTAGATTAGTTAAGAAAATCTTAAAATTATGTACGTATGTCGCAAACATAAAAATAAATTAATAGTGAACTCTCAAAAGGTAAAAAAAACGTCCTTAGTTTATATTTAGAGTTTCATAACTTTGACGGGCCCGTTTATCTAGTGTTTAGACACGCTGCCCTATAACCAATAGGCGTGAGTACAGGCTCTGCCTAGTTTGGAATCAGATGACCGTGTGTGGATTGTCACAGAATATTATTATTATATTATACCTAAAAAGTAAAAAAGGAACCCTTATGGTGCGACCTCGTCTGTCTGTCCGTCATACTATATTTCAGCAACCACTGAAAGTATCGATTTGAAATAGTTATAAATATCGCTTAACCAAACCTAACCGCATATTTTCCATTGAGTTTCTTGTCGGATCTTCTCAGTGGAGGCTGCGTTGTGATCCGGTGGTAGGTGGTGATCTAATTCGAAAGTGCTGATTTAGGCCTATTGAAATAAACCCCCTTGGAATAAACAATTTCATTTACATTAAAAAAGAAGGCAATTCTTCGTAGGATATAATTTTTTTTTCATTTTCAAATTAAAAAAGATTTTATTTCTTTTACTTTCTTTTTTAAGGGGGTTGAAATAAAGTAAAACTAAGTACTAAAGTGGGGTAATATGAAGGGCTTCATTTACACATTTCAAAACTGATTTTAATTTATGTCACGTAGTTTTTGACTTATAATTAAAAATAATAACGTTCCCATCTTATTTTCCGAAGTTTGTGGAAAAAAAAATCTGATATAATAATTACAGGTAATAAATGTTTATATAAATTTTACAGAATAATAATAATGTAAATTATTCAAAAAAAGTCCAGTTTTTTAGAAATCGTCAGAAAACTTCGACAAATAAACTTAGTTTTGTCGTTTGGTCTTTTTGCTATATATATATCCTACCTTTTAGGGTCAGAACTTTAAAGAGCGAAGGCTGCGAAGTCGCGGTAGGTTGCTTGGCATATTTGCAGTGTTATTTTTATTTCAAAATTATTTACATCAGTCCACCAAAAGGTAGTCCAAGGACGATAAGTATTTAAAAAAATCTAAATCTTATGGGTCAACAGCCTTTGTCCCTGAAATCTTTTCGAAACTGGTTTATTTTGTTACGGAAGCTGTAAATTTTTTAAGCTGTTTAGGCAATCGCGTACTTATATACAATACAAAGCCCGTTATGCACGAGAGTTTGTAAAGCTTGTTTGTATAAGCATGCTTTTGTGCTACGCAAAAGTATACAGTGTAAAGGACATTGTTCTCGTCTTAATACATTGTTCGCCCCGTAACCAATAGCAACGAAAAATTATGTGTCATATTCAAAATCAATAGTAGATTCCATTATGCTGCTCCCAAGGCTGCTGTTAAAAATGTTTACAAACATTAGTAAACGTTTTCTAAACAAATATTTGATCGCAATGTTAAAAAACTGTTTACAAAATAGTATTCCCTGAATTCTATTTATGTATTTTCTATTTTTTGATGTTGTCATTAGCAAAAGGATTGTATAATAAATAAAACATAACTTCTTATTTCATTGTTATTGTTCTTCTTCAATGTTGGATTTTTTAAAGTGGGCTTGGATGGGCAAATCCGAAACTATAAGAAATAACGAAAAATTATCAATTTTAATCAAAACTAAAACTGCATTCTTGGATTTGTAATAAATTAATATTCTATATATTTTTACATCATTCGACAATTCCAATTCTGGGAAGTAATGATACATAGAAAACTAAAGGAGAGAGCTCATTTTTAACAAAATACTATTTTACTTTTCTTACGATACTCTACCTTTTAAACCTTAGCCAAATGATATTATAAACCATAAACATATTATAACCCTACTAATGCGCGGCAAAAATAGTGACTCATGTATGTAATTAAAATATTTTCTCATATATAGTTAAGGTATGATATCCTTTCCTTATTATTTACTTTTTTACAGTACTTTGTGAATTTTCTAAATATAGCATGAAGGCATTTTACTTGATTTTCAAAAGCCCATGTCACGTTTGGTACATTTTACCGACGCGTGACTTACTGCTAGTTCACTCAAGTTGTTTCACTTTTTGTGCGCTAATGGCATATCTATTGTATATAAAATAACATTGCCTTAGCCATTCAAAAACGCGAGTGCAACTTCTCCCATTGATATAATATTATGCCTCCATAAAATCGAATTGTTTATTGGTTAAATCCAAATTCAAGTTCCAAGTCTTTCGTGCCAATTCTTAAAATTCCTATGATCTATGATGCAGTATAAGTTTTATCAAAATGGGTATATTCAGCTATTCCTTATAGTTTCGTATTCGGACATCTACGCCCACTAATTTAATAAAATGGACTAATAATTATCATATTATATGTCCGATGCTTTTATCGTACTAGGCGAAACATAACCTTTATAAGACTTCAACCTTCTAGGGTATTAAATACTACATACTTACCACATGAAATACCATTACGATGTTTATTGTATTAAGATGTTGGGCTTCGTTAAACCACATGACAACTTTATTCAAAGATCAATATAAATAGAACGCTGAGGAAGATCGACGCAAATTTACATGAGCCAAAAAAGCAGAGGTCATCTCTTATAAAGGAAGTAAAGGACATGGTTTGGTCAATTGCATATATCAATTGCTCGCTCTAAGAGATATAATTCGATAAAATTATAAGAAGTCTTTACATAACTGCACTCAAGTGAATTAACATTTATAACTATCTCAAATGACGAGTGGTGATACAATACAATGTCATTATTTATGGGCAGGCGGAACGGTTTGCACCTCTTGTTTTTTTCACCCAAAGAATTTGCATACGTATTCAAAAAATAAAACAAACTAGATTTTGTCAAAACTCGAGAAAATAATCATCAGACTATATCTTAGAGGCGATACCACCGGAGAGAGCATGATGCGCTAACCCCTGTGCCAAATTTTTGTTCATATGTTCAGATCATTCTTTATTTGTGTGCGTATCTTTTTGAATGTGTTGCGAGTTTATTATAGTGTGGGTATGCGTGAAATTGTATCTGTGTGTGTTTACTTCGCCTCCCGCACCCCGCAAAAGCGCCACGAAAAATTTGTTTGGGGAATCGACGCGATGCTGGCTCCATTTTAATTACTCTGAGGACTAGATAAATATTTTTTAGACCACCAGATATAAGATAATATTTATATTGCGATAAGAATTAACGTGATATGGAAGCTTAGTGGCTAAGGTACCTTAGGCTTAGGCGTCTCTGCCTCTGACAAGCCGTAAGGTGCCAGCTCGAGACCCACCCATTAATAGCTCAGGCACCAGCTAGGGCTCAAGACGCCAATCTATAGAGTATATTATAATCTGTCGAACATTGTATCTTACAGTTAAAGAGGAACATGAAATCTACTAACGCAAACTTATTTAAGCAACATATGAAAGAAAATACTATTATATTTTTTTCTTTATAATGTGTGCAATAAAGAATTAATCTATCTATCTATAATTTCTAAATATTTGCGAAATATTAATTTAAAACCAGCTGTATCTGCGGTTTTGTTCGCAGCTAGTAATTTTCGTGTTGTATTAAAAAATTCAAGCAATGGTAGCTCATGTTCACTCCACCTCACGACAGTGCCAAGTTTCGAACCCCACCCTAGCCTTGGCTCCGATCCAAGTAGATCCAACTAGATCCATGGTTTAAATTGTGAGTTATGGTCTCCTGTATTAGGACTACTAAAACATTTTTAAACAAAACACAGTCAAATAGGTCTAGGCGTTCACACATTAATAATGCCAGCCCTTGTATATGTCCCACTGTTGGGCACAGGCCTCCTCTCAAGAAGAGGGGGCTTAGGCCCAACACGCTGGCCAAGTGCGGGTTGGCGGACTTCACACGTCATTCGAAAGATGCTTAGGCTTTCTCAGACATGCAGGTTTCCTCACGATGTTTTCCTTCACCGAAAGCCAGTAACAATCGCATAAAGATGATTCGCACATGATTAATTGAAGAAATCAGAAGTGCGAGCCGTCGAACCTGCGCACCTTGTTTCTAAGGGAAGCTCTCGCCCACTGAGCTATTATTGCTCATATTTTTTTATGTACAAACATCATACAATACAATACAACATAAACAGTAGGCGAGGTACAGCTTTCTTTATGCTCTCAGATGTGTAATTTACTCGACCTTTGCAGTGAATGAGTGTGTGCGCGCCGCTGCCATCTTATTGAGCCTTATTCGACAAATGGCTGAATCGCAAAAGGACAATTAATTTGTAAAAGGACTAATTCTTATAATGGACAATAATTCGCAAAAGGACTATTGCCAACTCGCATAAGGACTTATTCTGGAAAAAACTTTTACTTTATAATTGGCTTTTAAAGAATTGGGCATCTTGAGAATCGGGATTTTTGAAAATTACGCATTGTCAGATATGGGTATTATCAGAGCTAGGTATTTTTTGCGAATTAATTCTACAAGCTATTGGGCCTTTTACGAATTGGGTAATTATCAACTAACCTCTTTACATCACATATGTGTGCGGCATTGTCTAAAGGATCTAATAATACTAATCATGTACGGAGGTGATTATTTCTATAAAGGTTAAGGGCTCCCACACATAACTGCGAATTCGCATCGCATCGCAAATATCTGCGAGAAACAAATGAATTTTTGTATCGAAAATTCATTCCGGCGGGAGCCCTAAAAGGACCGGGGTCGTAGACGGCCGCTGTGCTTACTAACGGGTTGCATAGACGCGCTTTTAAAGTGGCCATTGGACGCTCCTTTGAAGAATCTTAATCGAAGTCTACATGAAGATCTTTATTCCGCAACACGGGGTACCGACGGTTTTCGAAGAAAACTACTTACCTATATTAAATAGCCATGAGGTTATTGGTATGGGTGCAGGGTGTAGGTTCATATCGCTACGATCATGGCCGCAGCGCCTAATATTTCGGCGTCGGTTGAATAGCCGCGTTTTTTTAGTTTAGGTATCATACGGTTCGTTAGTATAATGAAAAGAGAAGTAATAATATCACACACCAGTAAAGTTTCTCATAGAAGATTCCTAACTAAATGAGGTACCAGACCAATGCCTTCTGAATACAGGACAATATTCTTTAGTCAGAACCTGGACGGTCTCTGGTACAAGTCAACTATCACTTTTTTGAAAAGTTATATCAAATGCTTCGGTAGCTGCTGGTGGCTTCGCATTTTTTTAATAATCCCCGCGGATATTTAATTACAAACTAGGCAGAGCCTACTTATACAAATAGTTATGTTCATACATACTTACGAGTATAACACCCAGACACTGAACAAACAGCCATACTCATACACATTAATGTTTCTCCTGGGTGAGAATCGACCTTTTGAGTAGATCAAAATGTTCAAATCAAAAACCAAAAGTAATTAAAGTCATGTAATTTAAGTCATGTAAATTATTATTTAAACCTATGACCCACAGAATTTAATATGAGAGGATGTTTACGGCTGATAAGGCAGTTTACATTTATTATCTTGCGGTTTACCACGAGATACTCTTCCAACTACGACTGTATCAAAATGCGAGGTTCATACTACAAAATGTAATTTTCCGAATATTTGCGAACACACTTTACTTTTAAATGTATATTTTAAAGGTCAAATGCTCTAAAAGAACGCAAGGTGCATTTTAACGGCAGAATGTATTTTAAACATGAGAGATATAAAAAATATACTTTAAGGTATCTGATACATCTTTCAGCGCACTTCAAGTTGAGCTGAAAGTTATAATAAATTAGAAATATCTTTTTCGGATGGTGATATATGTATATGCGTCTAGCGCACCTTGGGCATTTAGCCCTAGATAGAAGAGCTTGCTGAGTAACCTTATTTTACTGAATCAATATGAAAAGAAGAAGAAAAATATCTAACTACCGCAGACTAAGGGTATAGTTACATTGGCAAACTTTTAACTGGTAGTAAGTGTACTAGTTAAACAATTAGCAATTGGCGGTTATACCAATTAATTAGAATCCTACCTGTGGTAGCTTGTAATTGGCATGTATTATGTTATAATGTTACTTATTTTGTGAATGTAGCCGTAAGCTCCCCGAATAAAAGAAATGGCTACAATGGGAGCCAGCAATCTGTCCAGTGTCCAGTATCAAGCGATAGGTTGACACACCTACAACTATTATCCGGTGAAGCTGTAATGGCCATCTGCGGCCAACAGCGTCTATCATTCCCAAAAAAAAAAACATCTACAACTACTACCGCTAAGCTCTCGTGGTCTATATACATCCAGTGTATTATTGAACCCATTTTGCGGACTTGTGTGCTGTGGCCTTTCATTGCTATAGAATTAACCATTTAAAACGCTAGAGTAGAATACCCTAGTGTCAAATATAAATAAGTAAGTGCTGAGAAAAAGATTTTTGAAAATCCGTGATATTTCCACTTGATAAAATATGCTGTAGCTATACTGAAGATAGGTCCACTAGTCGATGTAGCTGAGCCAGAACATTAGTCGGTCTATTTAAACTTTAAATTGCAGTTAGCTAATTTACTACTGTAAATAAATAAATCAGGTATTAGTTACAAAATCCCTTAAAAATCACGTTTAGAGCTTTTAACTAGTAGTTTACGTCGCGTCCTAGACTTCTAGTCTCGAATACTTCCTGCGAGGATTAGATACTATACAGGGTGTAAGACTACGTACCGAAAACTTTTATATAAGATTTCTCATATTGTCTGTTACAACATTACAGTAACCATTTATATGGAAAATGACACATGACTCACTTGTTAATTTTTGAGCATGTAATGAATACGTGCGGAATAAAATTTATTTTTCAAATTACATTGCTAATTTCAATCAAGCCGCCTGCTAAGCGTGGAGATTATGGCAACCCCTCCCTTCTAAAGGAGAGGCCTTTGTTCAGCAGTGGACTTTTCGGCTGCTGAGGATTGCTAATTTTAGTATTTATTGTTTTTAAATTGAAATTAGGCTTTATTATTATATACCAATAATGATGTTATCCTAATTTTGTAAAAAAAAAAACGGCATTTTTTTTGGTAACTTATGATGAAGCCGATAAAAATTTCAACACTAGAATGTTCAGGATTGTACTGGATCCCTGGTATCGGTTTTCGGTACGATGTCGCTTACACCCCGTATTACATCCGCACTACTCGCAGTAGCTGAGCTGCATTTTAGTAGTTAATAATTTGAGCCGAAAACTATTTAACTACACTGGCGAGCAAAAAAAATCGACTCACGGCCTTCACGGCAACTTAGGCATCCAAAGCTGAAAATACACCCAAAAAATATGTACTTTTTTACACCATTGTAAAGTCACAAGCCCTAGCTTTACAGTGATACCAGATTTGGTTTTACCCCCTCTTGCTCTGATGACAACTTGAACTCGATCCTTCATCGATCTGATGAGCTTTTTCACCGTAGGTTGAGTGATAGCTTGCCATTCTGTCCTCAACGCCTTGCGTAGCTCGGTGACACTCGCAGGATCGGGATCTCTGGCTAGAACCTTTTTTTTAGCTCATCCCAGATGTGCTCAATGGGATTCAGGTCGGGGCTACGCGCCGTCCAGTTCAGGGTGCGTATGCCAGCCTCTTGCAGATATTGGGGAACACAGGCTGCGGCATGTGGTCGAGCATTGTTGTGCATCAGCACGAAGTCTTCCTCAACAGATTCGACACAGGGACCAACATGGACTTCTAAAATCTCATCCATATACCGGTCGATGAAAAAGAGTTCGATTTTAGCATCGAACCAGATAGCTGTCCATACATGAAGGAACCGCCCCCATAACCGACTGTCTCTTCGATACATCATTGAGCATATTGCTCTCCTGGCCTCCTGTACACTCGTCCTCTTCTATCGCTGTTATACAGGCAGGCTCTGCTTTCATCCGAGAACAATACAGAGCGCCATTGGCCAATGCTGGAGCATTGGCCAATGGCGCTCTTTATTGTTCTTCACGTGTTCCCGAGAAAATTGAAGACGGGCTTGGCTATGCCCTACGGTCAATTTCGGACCTGTGGCTGGTCTTTTTGTGAAGTGACGACCTGCCTTGAGTCGTCTTCTGACTGTCCAGTCAATAACAGCTACTCCTATTGTTCGTCTGCGCTGCTGTTGGACCTTAACGCCAGTAAGACGTTGATTTCGGTGAGAGGTGCTAACGATATAGCGATCGTCTGTTTCCGAGGTGCACCACCGCCTGCCCGATTCACTCCTTTTCCGAAAGGCACCAGTCTCTTGGAACCTCCGGTAAACTCTTGACACAGACACACACAGTGACACAGCTCAAAGCGTAAAATAGGGGTTGTTGTTCTTACGTAACGCTTTTCTTGGAGAATTGGGCGTTTTATGGGACCGAGCGTTCAGGTTAGCATCTCTACGAAATTTCTTGTTTTTGGATTGGGGAAGCTTTTAGAAAAAGAATTGAGAAATACATTTTTAATAACTTTATTTTAGGATCTATGAAATAGAAAATAAATTATTACCCATAAAAGTTTTCTACGAGATAGAGGAGATACTTCGACTAACTTACTTTACTAGCGGCTACATTTTATTTTTCCTTTATACTTACTTAATCCTCAGCTTTTATTTCTTTCAGCTTTCAGTCGCAACTTTTTGCTATACATACATAAAGCCAAAAACGTCATTTACAAATAGTGAAAATGGATGTGAAATAAAAATTGAAAAAAATGTACTAAATCGAGCGATATGTATTTATAATATTATAATAATAATAATATCCTGGGACAATTCACACACAGTCATCTGATCCCAAACTAGGCACAGCCTGTACTATGGAAACCAGACAACTGATACTAATACTTATATACTCTTTTTTTTGTAAATACATACTTATATAGAAAAAACACCCAGACACTTGGTGGGAATCGAACCCACGACCTGTTGGGTAGCAGACAGGGTCACTAACCACTAGACCAACGGGCCCGTCAAATTTGTATTGTGTGTGTGCATGATCATGGCTATACTGCATGCGCGTGTGAAAATATTTGCGTGAGTGAGACTCCAGCATCATTATTTTCTAATATCTCTTTTAAAGCTTGGCTTGCTACCATAAAAACGTCCGTTTATTGGAACTTCTTAATAAAAATTCTTTGTAAGCGATCAACTATAGCGTTTTGTGCATAACATGTGGACGATTAAGTAGCGGCACACAAACTTGTTTGATTTGTTCGGGTGTTTGGAGTTCAGGAACTGAGGTCTCGATGAGCCAAATCAGCACAATCTATAATATATCCACGACTTAAACCATACAGAAAGGCCATTTCAAATAATGTACGTCGCTCCTTAAGACATGGAAAGATTGTGGTACCTACATATTATTCATTATAACCTTCTACATACTTACTATAGGTGAAATGCTTAATAATCCTATGTTGTTTTTTCGTAGAATAATCGCAAAATATATGTAGGTTTATAGTTTATCACGGCCTTACCATTTCTCATTATCTGACTAAGCGCGAAATTTCCTTTACTTGCTCTCCCATGCTTTGTTTTTATTATTAGTTATCATGTTACCATTCACGTTAACTGTCATCCATTTTTAGTCAGATAAACTCGTCGACACAAACTTGTAAGTACAATACCGTAAGCAATAATAACAATACCGTAATGCTTGATATCCACTTTTGTTTTTTGAACAGACTTCAAAAAAGGTTTAGCATTCGAAGCGCATTGCATCACGTTGTCAGAGATATTTTTTGTTTTATTTAGATTTTATGCAGTCGTCATTAAAATGTGGTAAATATACGATATAAAAATATAAACTAAATTATAAGAAGTATTAAGAAAATATATTGAAGTATTAAGTTATTCCCTTTTTTGTAATATAGACGATGGGTTAGGTTAGGTTAGTCTTTTCCCTTCGGAGTCGCTGGACGCTCGGGGTGTGGGCCCTTTGAGCGTCCATTGAGTACGGCGGCGACTCCGAGGAGGACGGCGGCGGGGTTGCAACCCCCGTCCCCGTGAGCACCGTGACAGGTTCCCGGGGGGCTACAATGCGCCCCCCGGCGGCGGGCTCAAAGGCAAGGCACTGAGGGGCCTGTGGTGCAGATCCCACCGAAGAGCCCTGGGGTCCCCCCCTCTCATGTGCCGATGCGACAGCCGCGAGGGTTTTAGTGGGTAAGAATCCCACATACCCCGGTCGAGTCCCACAGCTCCCGGGGATCTTTGGAAGATAACTAAAATATGACGTTACATTAGGTGGGTTATAGGCGATCCTAAAGTGGCGAGAAACACACCTTGAATCAAGTTGAATCAGTAGCACAGCACCTACGCAAGCAAGTGTTACTTCGTTTTAATTATATTAAAAAAAATGCAGTAATAAGTACTTGTAAGTTATGTGATTTTCACTTTTTACTAAATTCTAGGAAACAGCTAGGAAGCCCCGAGTTCTAATCCAATGTGGGAGCGACTAGCGTTTTATTATCGCGTGATTTTCACTTTTAAGGTACGCGTCCATTGGCCGGCGCCGGACGCACAGCACGCACGGCACGCAACGGATTTTAGTTTGCTTTCTATGATTTTACATAGCGCTGCGTCCATTAGCCGCGCCGGCATTTTCCGATGCGGGCCGTCAAAATCAACTAAAATCCGTTGCGTGCCGTGCGTGCGGTGCGTCCGGTGCCGGCCAGTGGACGCGTACCTCAAATGTTTGTTTGATTGTTGTAAAGTGTTAACTCTAACCTGCCTGTGGGTCCAAGCGGTATCTTTAAAGGCGTGCCTCACTTGCATCAAAACCCCATCATAGTACTATTAAATGTATTATTACTTTTAAGTATTTGTGATCAATAAAGTATTAATACCAGACTACCACAGAAGGAGGGTTATGTTTTTCAGGTGTATGTATAAATTTTTTGCAAGCTTTGTTATACCCTAAACGGCTTGATGTATGTTGTTAGATTGTAGGAGTGACAGGGATATTATTAAAAAAAAAACAAATGTTGCTGAACGTAGCAGCCGTACTACGCAATTTAAAAAAAAAACATTAATGTAGGTAAAATGTTTCGATCTCAAAGATTCAGACTTGTTTTAAAATTACACCCTTCGTCAAAATTTAACAACGTAAAATATTATTAATTTTTTCGAAGTTAGAACTGCACAATTGCTTAACTTATTAAAGTGAAAATTGGTGCTATACATCTATATTATACAGAAGGAACATTTAATAACAGTAGAGTGCAGTGGGACCACGAGAAATATTTCTCCCTCGTGGACCCACAGGTGAGACAAAATAGTGGGTCCATAAGAACACACCCAAAACTTCTATAGCATCGTTGTGATTTGAAAGTCGATGAAACGAAAAAGTGACAGTATATTTTTTTATTTTTTGTAGTTTTCTTATCTGCCACGTGTGAATTGCACACATGTTTTTTTCAATTACGATTTAGCACATATTTATTGTAATAATGATACAGACAGAACAAAGAAACTGACAGATGTAAAATGTGATCTTATAAATTGGCCCTACAGTAGACTTGAAGGACCAATATAGTAAGACGATTCCATAGCGACCTATTAGTGTAATATTTGCTTTTTCTTCAGCTATGTTTTATTATGTTTGTGTTTACTTCTCCTACTTGATTGTAAAGCATTCCAGATCGTTCGATTCAATGCAGTTGTGCCATCAAAGTCGGTTTGTTATAGATCATAATGCACCTATCACAGCCAGCTTTGATGAGCACGGCTTCATTGGTACCAACATTTGTATAGCGTTCCCGCGTGTGCATCCGCTGACGTTATTGTTTATATTATATCGTTTCTCGGGCCTAGCCTGTCAAAGCGGCGGTGAAATGTTCCTGTCTTCATATCACAGCCACTTTGATGTGGTCGGTTTACGGAGACAACACGACATTAGCTGCGATGTTATGTGGGGAAAATGACTTGGAGTTCGTGGCCCATTCGTAAAAATGGTTGTGCCATGTATTGTGAATTCATATCACAGCCATTTTTGACGAGTTGGGCTGTGGGCAGAGAGGTGTTAGTTGTCGACAGAGCGACAGCGGCATGCGCGAGTGCTTTGTCGCTCACAAAGTGGCTATGGTGTGCGTACACAAGCCATATCACAGCCAGCTTTGATGAGCGACGAACATTCAAATAACTGCTGGGTGTATTTTAGGGAACTAACACGTGAAGACTGGCGAGGCATGCAGTAGGCGTCGGCAAAGTGGTTGTGAGTATGAAACTATTGCAGACATATCACAGCCAGCTTTGTTGACTTCTGCGGTGCTAAAACGCATTTTTCAAGAAAAATCCGCAAGAAAAAAACCACACAGTTTCCATTTCACTTATCGACTTCCTTTTAAAATAGTTGGTTCGGGTGCCGGGTGGTATAATATGTTTAATAATGATTTGCATGTCCTTTTAGGTATACGTAGAAAATTTAAAAATATTAATTACACCTTGTGTTAGCGCTTCTTAACCCCGTCCAGATAGTTTTTTACTAAGTAGATATATTATATTCATTCTTTTTTTTATAAAAGGTAAAAAAACCCATATGGTGAGACTTCGTCTGTCTGTCAATCACCACATGTATCTAAGTAGCTACTTATGCTATCGGTTTAAAATTTAGATAAGTTTTAGATTTTGCTTAATTTATATACTTGAAGAATTTGCATGTGTCTTAATTTATATTGGTCACAAATTGTCAAAACAGATTTTCAATTTTTTTGATGTCATGTCGTTATTGACTAATTATAAGTAATTAAAAATCGTAAAAATAGAAGAATTTAATCAAAAACTGACAAACAAACATAGTTATGCGGTTTGGTTCTTCTGCTGACTAAAGTGTTACAAGGGCATTAAACTAACTTATCCGGTCAAAGAGGGTACGGCACCTGCGGTGCTCCAGTCCAACTTGCACTTGTCCGGTCCAATATAATCAATTTATATAGGTTACTTATAAATACTTTCTTTTAGAGATTATTCATTTACAGGGTTGCAATAAATCCTTTTTTTCTAGCATTATAAATTGTTAAATATGGTCAGACAAATTTTATTTAAGATAATAAGTAAAAAATTAACCCGCAGAGGCTATTAGGCATTTTAAAATTAACCCCGTTTTCTAGCTCCCTAATTCATTCACTTTTTAAATTAGTTTGCTCTAAATTATAGTTTTATTTATATTTTACATATTTTTTTTCTTTATTGTCTTTGAATGTGGAGTCCTTAAATGTCTTAAAAGTAATTAAAATGTTTACTATTTTTTATTTCAGATTTGGATATTGTTCTTCGGACGCTTTATTGAGGGAATGGTTAACAGTATAATTATTACTTAAATGTATAGGTAAGATTACTTACTACTAATCCTATCCTATCACTAATCCTATCCTATTACTAATTTAAATATTTATTATGTCATTTAAGTTATAATAATTATCATGAAATAAAAAAATATTTTAACCTACCTGCGTCTTTGATTTAATCCCTTGTTTTGAACTTAGCACCGAGATGATCAAGATATTCCTCTGGAGGGTGAGCCACATACCTGTTTAGGGCCAGTAGCGTTGCATTTCCGCTCGTCACTGTTCAGTTATTTAGTCTGTGTTAGGATTGAGTGAGCACTCTCTGAAAAAAATTCAAACAATGTTAGTCATAGTTCTAAAATAATTGTAAAACCAATCTCGCAAATTTACGATTAAAGATATAAATCCAATAATGTACCTTTTTTTTGACGCGGGGGAAATCTTCCAAAGACCCCCGGGAGCTGTGGGGCTCGACCGGAGTATGTGGGATTCTTACCCACTAAAACCCCCGCGGCTGTCGCATCGGCACATGAGAGGGGGGACCCCAGGGCTCTCCGGTGGGATCTGCACCAGGGGCCCCTCAGTGCCTTGCCTTTGAGCCCGCCGCCGGGCGGCGCATTGTAGCCCGCCGCCTGGGGGCGCATTGTAGCCCCCCGGGAACCTGATACGGTACTCAAGGGGACGGGGGACGCAACCCCGTCGCCGTCCTCCTCGGAGTCGCCGCCTAACTCAATGGACGTTCAAAGGGCCCACACCCCGAACGTCCAGCGACTCCGAAGCCAATAATGTACCTTTTTTTGAAGTGAAACTTCTTATGCGACTTCCAAAAATGTTATCACATAACGCGTTAAGCGTTAAATGAATCACCTTAACGCGTTATCGCTTTAAGTGATAGGTGTTAAACGATAGGCGATAGGCGTAAATTTGTTAAGGTTATGAAAGCGCTCATGTGACGCCGTCACTGAGTGAGTGGGTGAGTGGGTTTCAGTGGGTTTCAGTGGGGTTGAGTTGAGTTAGTGTGTGTGTGTGTGTGAGAGTGAGTGAGGGACCGACCGACCGACCGACCGATCGACTGAGCGAGAATGAAGTTTCACTTCTTCCGCGCGGAGGGACTCCACGCACGCACATTTTTTTTTTTTGGCGCGGGGGAAATCTTCGAAAGATCCCCGGGAGCTGTGGGGCTAGACCGGGGTATGTGGGATTCTTACCCACTAAAACCCCCGCGGCTGTCGCATCGGCACATGAGAGGGGGAACCCCAGGGCTCTCCGGTGAGATCTGCACCAGGGGCCCCTCAGTGCCTTGCCTTTGAGCCCGCCGCCGGGGAGCGCATTGTAGCCCCCCGGGAACCTGTCACGGTGCTCACGGGGACGGGGGTCGCAACCCCGCCGAAGTCCTCCTCGGAGTCGCCGCCGTACTCAATGGACGCTCAAAGGGCCCACACCCTGAACGTCCAGCGACTCCGAAGGTAGCCAATAATGTACCTATGCTAACCCTGTTCTCACAGACGATCACTCAGATCTAAAAGTGTATTCTGTTTACATAAAATATTTGAATACCAACTTTCAGTAACACTTTTGTAAAGTTATGGTCATTAGTTACAGATCGCCAAGTGCCGTATTTAAAAATTTACAAATAATTACGCGTACTCGCTCAATCCTCACACTTATAAGACCTGATTTCTTGCGAACTAAAAATTTCTAGTTGTAGGAAATGTTAAATAGGATTTTGTAAAATACTAATCGAACCATGATAGTGGTACATATTTAAATAATATTGATTTGTAGGTGCTCATGTTTTTGAAATGTAAAAGAACATTCATATCTTTGTTTGTAAGCGTTACAAAAAAGTATAAATAATTTTAATTTTCTTTTTATTAAGTAAATGTTAAATTTTAGTTTCACATTTTGATTTGTTTATTTTAAGAGATAAACTCTTAAATGTTTGTATGGAAGTGTACAGTGTAGGGTAGCCCGCCATGCGCATATAAATACAGGACATTCAACACAATTAAATTATTTACCTAATTTGTCTCTGTCAATACGCTCAGAGCTCAGTCACTACTTATAGTTTCCTAAAAGGGTCTAAATGGCTGATCGCTGATGCAAAACAATTTTAACCTTTATTTAACATTTCCTTTATATTAATTCATTTGGTGACGAAACAAGTAAGACGTTTGCCTGATGGTAAGCGACATACCTGCCTATAGACCGCTGCACTGCACTGCTTGTCATTGCTGCTTGATGGCAGAATGTCTGACACTACATTGGTAAGTACCTACCTGGTCCCTTGCACAAGAAACCTATCTTTTTTTTTTTTTGTCGGGGAGGAATTCTTCAAAGGGTACCCGGTCTCCGTAGGGGCGGAGGCAGGGTTATGTGGCACTTTTACCCATTAAAAACTCCCCAGTGGCCTTCATCGACACAATAGACCTTGGGCTTTTAAAGTATGTACAACAAATATGTTTATTCCTAGTATAGACAGGGTTGCGTCACCTCATTTTTTTACATTTACTGCCCTTTTCCACTCTCAAGTTAGATTAAACAGACTCTACCACCAGTGGTACCACAGGTAATTTTATTTTGTCCGTGGTACTACTTGTCGAGACATAGGTCTCATCACTACAATGAGCCCAAATTTTGTTGGTCTACGTTTGTTGGGGCCTAAATCCTCTGATATCCTGTGAAAACGGCTGAACCGATTTTCATAAAACATAGCAAGTAATAGGACTGCATCATATTTTTTGTCCTTATTACGCAGGGTTTTGCATAAAGTAAGTTAAGTAACCAGTTCGCAATGGAAATGCAACGCGAACCACCACGTATTTCTCAAATCCGGATCTAACTACCTCCAACATCGATATAATATCGATGACCTCCAATGATAATAACAATCTATTGCATACACGTAAGCGGAAGCAGCCATTGCGGGAAGATCAGAATGACTTAATTGGACTCTTCGAGGCATTGGCGGACTAAGCCTGTCGATGGCCCGGGGCGGCATATAGTAATGAGGCCCCCGGACAGAATGATGTATTTTTGCCGGACTACCCCAGAAGGAGGCCTATGTTTTTCGAGAGTTATGTCTGTATGTAAGTATGTGTCTATTTCTTTGGCACGGCTTACAGCATAAGCAGCTCAATGGATTTTGACTTGTGATATGTCGTAGGTTGTGGTAGTGTCATAGGCTATACAAGGTGGGAACGTTAAATGTCAACAGACGATGTTTTGACGGAACTTCATGACTGATGGACGTGACTAATGCATGTCTTTTGCCATTACTCTTCTCTATGCTACTCGATCTTGAGCTCTAGTGTGTTTTCCTGTAGCGGCGTTCTCGTAACAACTGTGATAGTGTCTGCCCATCGCATCGGCATGCGTCCTCTGCTTCTCCTGCCCTCCATTTGGCTTGCCACGATAAGCCTCTCTAGGCTGTCCGATTTCTCCTGCCCGTGTGCCCGAAAAAGTAGAGGATGCGTTTAACGCAGACATTGGAAAGTCATCCCTTGATACTTAAATTAGCTCTTCGTGAATACATGCATTAGTACGACGCTCGGTCCATGATATGCCTAGCATTCTGCGCCAACACCACACATCCAATGCATATATTCTTTGAAGAATGCGAGCCATTAATGTCCAGGTTTCAGAGGCCTATAGAAAGATCTAGAAAACCAGAGTAGGTACGCATTAATATGATTTCTATTGCGCGATTAATACCTCTGTTCTTCCATATCTTCTCGAGTCTTTATACAGCTGTCTGGAATCTTCTAATTACCTCTTGAACACAGTCCTTTATAACTGTACGCATTATATGTTCACCAATTAGATAAAAAAGTTATGGTGATAGTATGCAATCTTGACGTACACCTCGTTCCGCCAAACAGATCCTGAGCCTGCAACACAAAATGGCCGTCCGGGTCGCTATAAGGGTACCGCAATGCCTTGTATTTGGCAACACAGTCCTGGCGCGCTTTCCGGCCCTGAACACCCCGGAGGAAAAGGACCCGAGGGTCAGTGATCGAATCCACGTACATTGCCAGATATGTAAAGGCGCACCCACGCTCAAATAACTCCAGTTGGAGGATAGAAGGCACGCACTTGGACAATCACGCTCATGGCCTTCTGATGAACGTACACGTACAAAGGACGTTGTCCTGCCAGTCTTCAAGGCCTGGCTTCAATTGATTGATTCAAGCGATGGTATACCTACAGTGTAGACTGAGGATAATAATAAGATTACTTTTAGCCTAATTTTGCATGTCATGTTTCTTCTTGTCAATTTCTTGTGGTCAATTTCTATTGCATAAGATGTTTTTTATTAATTGTGTAACCTGTGTTGCGGTGTATGCTTTTGCGCTCAGACGCGCTCTCGCTGACGGGTGTCCACGGAAGATCAGCGTCGTTGCGCCAGCTAGGAGCAACGACACATGCTGAGTGGATAACCCTTCAACGGCATTCTTATTAGTAGCTTAAGTATACTAGACTGGTTATTTATGTCGTTGAATAAATGTTTTTCTTTCTTTCTTTCGATAGTGGTCTTTCAAGTAAGTAGATAAAGTTTTAAATTATTTCACACTTTAAATGCTTGCCCCGCCGCTGCCATCCTGGTGAGAATTGAGCCTTATTTATAACTAGCTGACCCACGCAGCTCCCGCCCGTGCTGTGTTTACGTTAACTAAACTTTCAATAATATACATTCGCATAGAATACAAAACCTCCTTTTTTAAAGTCGGTTAAACCGAAGCACGGAGACGTTTAGTTCAAATGGCGTTAAACGGTCACCCATCTATTTAATGACCTTACCTAACGTTGCTTAACCTGATCGATTTCCAAACATTGTTAACAACTTTCTATGAGTGTTCCCTTACAAATATTTATTATAATTACAATGAAAAATTGTTAAAATCGGAGCAAGCGTATAACCAAGTACACATTTTGACTTTATTCCCCTCTCCCAAGGGAACCGTGCCGAATTTTATTTTATTTATTTGGGAAACATACGATTACATTTTACTTTTACACTAAACATTATACTTATAAAGTTCATAAATCAGTTAAGTTTCCACTTAAAAATTATAAAAATTATTTAAAAATGTCGGGATAAAAAGTATCCTATGTCCTTCCTCGGGGTATTAACTCAAATCATGCCAAGTTTCGTTTCAATCCATCCAGTAGTTTCGGCGTGATGCTCAGCCGAGATACAGACAGGCAGACAGACAGACAAAAAAAAAAAACATTTTTGGCTTTAGTATCGGTTATAGAATGCTCTCCAAACATAATTTTCAAAATATCTTCAATGTACAGAATTGGACCTGTTTACAGTTACTGTTACAGTTTTTATTATAAGTATAGATAAGTACGACTGTGTTGTACTTACGAACCAAATTTGCTATAAGATACCAATTCGATCACACCCCCCCCGTCCCCGTGAGCACCGTGACTGGTTCCCGGGGGGCTACAATGTGCCCCCCGGCGGCGGGCTCAAAGGCAAGGCACTGAGGGGTCCCTGGTGCAGATCCCACCGTAAGGGAGAGGCGTTTGACCAACAGTGGGACATACTTTCAGGCAAAAAAAAAGATAAAGTACTATTTAACTTTGTGTAGTAAAGGGAGAGGCGTTTGACCAACAGTGGGACATACTTTCAGGCAAAAAAAAAGATAAAGTACTATTTAACTTTGTGTAGTACCTACTTGTGCATTTTTTAAAGGTCTATTCCACTTTGATCACCTGGGTGATTAAAGTGGAACAATTTATTCCACTTTGATCACCTCGGAATCAAATCACCTGGGTGATTTGAATGGAATGAATTAGTCTACATTGATCACCTCGGAAACAAATCACCTGGGTGATTTGAGTGGAATTAATTAGTCTACTTTGATCACCTTGGAATCAAATCATCTGGGTGAATAGTAGCGACTACGAATTTAATTTTTTATTTTGTGCAATGATATTTTACTAAAGATATGTTATATCCCTACTAACGCACGATAAAAGTTGTCTCACTTGTAGTTAGCTATACCACCTAGCTATACATTTTCCTACATATAGTCTGACAAGGACAGATACATAACGAGAAAAGTAAGAGAAAACGAGATGGCTATATTTTGTGCGTTCTGTTGTCAGCGTTGGTTAAACGCTTGTCAGTGTCATCTTGTCAACTGACACAATCAATTTTACAATTATTTCTTATAATATTATTATGAAAATTGAAATACAAATTGAAAATCAAATTTATTTTTCAAAGTTACATGTGCTATATTATTCCTGAGTGTTTATTTACTTTTGCCTGGTAATTTGTGCACATTATAAATACGCAGGACGGCATTCTCAATTTTTAATGATAGACGTCACGATGTCGCATTAACTACGCGGGACGGCGTGCGACTAACTGCTACAAAACCCAGTTGGGGGATACTCGCTGAACGTCTGGCGAGCGCTAATGGCATATCTATTGTTTAAAATATCATTGATTTTGTGTCTTTAAATCACTCGACCGATGAATCTAACTCTGATTGGCAGCGTTCGGGAAACTACCTGATATCTTCTCATCCGAAATTCCGCAATGCCTGAGGACGAATTTCTTTAACCAGTCTCTGTTGCCAGTGATAACACATGGTACTGAGGCGTGGTCCTTAAAAGCTGGCCTTTTAGAGAAGCTCAGAGTCACATAATGAGCTGTGGAGAAAACTATGCTCAGAGTTTCTTTGCGCGATAAACTCCGGAACGACGTGATCAAACGAAGAACTAAAGTCACCCACATAGTTTTCAAAATTTGCGAGTTGAAGTACCAATGGGCATGACCCTCCGCCAACCCATGGCCCCACCGACCGTTCGGTCATACGGGCCCAATCGCGGGAGAGATACGCGTGGTACTGCTCTTTGGCTCTGTCCACAACGCGCACTGCTTGACTCCCTACAAATTCTGTTCTGTTCCTGTGTCCCATTTTGCATTCTCCCCTTTCTGGGGCTGACACTACTGATAAGCTCACGAGATCGCCGTAGTATACTGGACCCTTCTCATCGCGCACTATACCATCCATCATCTCTCTTCTCATCACCTCATACAGGAGACAGACCCACAGCACGTGGTCCAGGTCCTCATCTTCCATACCGCACTCACACATACTGTTCTCTACCAATCGCATCTCACATAGTCGCTTCCTAAAACAGCCGTGCCCCGTTAGGATCTGGTACGTCTGATGGTCAGGCTCCACCCAATGCGCTCGCAACCGTACTGCTATATCCGGAAAATACCGGTATAGCTCCCTTCCTTTCTCCTCATCATCCCACCGAGCCTGCCACGCTTGGATCGCCTCCTCCCACAGCTCACGTTTCAGCCTGCTCAACTGCCCGGCCGCGGCCTGGCGCTCCTCATCTAACTTACCGACACGGATCACCTCCAGGTCTGCAGGTGGTAAAGCATCATCATCAGCCGGAAGACGACCACTGCTGAACAAAGGCCTTCCCCTTAGACCGCCACAATGAACGACAGTTAGCCATTTGCATCCACCGGTTGCCTGCGACGCGCACAATGTCGTCAATCCACCTAGTGGGAGGCCTGCCTACGCTGCGTCTTCCAGTTCGAGGTCGCCACTCAAGAACCATTCTTCCCCATGGGCTATCGGTTCTTCGAGCGATGTGGACTGCCCATTGGTACTTCAATTCGCAAATTTTGAGAACTATGTCGGTGACTTTAGTTCTTCGGTGAATCACGTCATTCCGGAGTTTATCGCGCAAAGAAACTCTGAGCATAGTTCTCTCCATAGCTCATTGTGTGACTCTCTAAAAGGCCAGCTGTTAAGGACCACGTCTCAGTACCAAGTGTTATCACTGGCAACACACACTGGTTAAAGAAATTCGTCCTCAGGCACTGCGGAATTTCGAATGAGAAGATATCAGGTAGTTTTCCGAATGCTGCCCATCCGAGTTGGATTCATCGGTCGAGTGATTTAAAGACACAAAATAACAAATAAAATCCGTAGTCGCTACTATTCACCCAGGTGATTTGATTCCAAGGTGATCAAAGTAGACTAATTAATTCCACTCAAATCGCCCAGGTGATTTGATTCCGAGGTGATCAAAGTAGACTAATTCATTCCATTCAAATCACCCAGCTCAAATCACCCAGGTGATTTGATTCCGAGGTGATCAAAGTGGAATAAATTGTTCCACTCAAATCACCCAGCTCAAATCACCCAGGTGTTTTGATTCCGAGGTGATCAAAGTGGAATAAATTGTTCCACTTTAATCACCCAGGTGATCAAAGTGGAATAGACCTTTTTAAACACTTTTCAATAAAATATTTTTATTTGATGGGAAAAGCAAGGCTTATAGAAAGCTGCACTCACTGCCGCTTATCACCAGAGACGTTAGTTATCAAGTTTCTTGAGCCCGGTCAATAATGATTATTTTAAATAGTTAGGATAAGTAATAGAAAATTCCAAGGGGCTCAGCACAAGTGGACATTATGGAAAGTGGACGTTTTGCAAAGTGAACATTATGCGAAGTGGACATTTTGCGTCTAAACCTAAACAGTAAATGGCCATACCCTCATAATAATAGGCAGATTTTTAAAAATTGATATTGTACAGTTAGCGTCGGTAATGTTTAAAAGAAACACGGGAAATTTAGGAACCGTAACTGCTCATTTACAGCTTTATTTAATTTAGTCGCTAAAATCATAAGAATATTGTATTGTTCATAAATTTAACTAAGTTAACTTTGTGTCAACTACTTTTAGCGCTAATTGTACTTAAAATCAAATAAAATGAAGAAACATTTAATATTTTTTTATTGTGAGTAAATGAACGATCTATACAGGTTAGAAAAAACAAACGGGACACGAAGGGGAAGTACATTAAATATTAAACATATAAACATTCACTGAAAGGAGACAATTTCTATTTTAAAAACAATAACCACATTCAAACTTTAAAAAAAGCTAGCCTTATCCGGGACTCGAACCAACTAAAAGTGCAAAAAAAATAGATAATACCCACTATTTTATTGAACTAATCGATAGGGTAAATGATAAGAATAAAAACTCGAATAAGGCTGCCTGTCCACCGGAGGGGAGCGCGGCAGCGGAGCGGAGAAACGGTGAAATATTAACCAATAAGATTGCACAAAATCTCCCCTCCTCTTTTTTGTACAATCTTATTGGTTAATATTTCACCGTTTCTCCGCTCCCTTGCCTCGCTCCGCTCCGGTGGACAGGCAGCCTTAACATTGTATCTTAGAATTAAATAAAACATTAACAATTTGTACAAACAAAATTGACCAACAAAATGTTTCTTCCTATACATTTGTACCACTAATGTATCTCCGTGATACGTGTCCTTCAGGTTAATTCTATTGAATTGTTAATTTCAAGGCCTTTAAATTGAAGATACCGTGTTTAGTAGAGAGATTATACCGTTTATCCTATCGATAAGCTCAATCACATGAACAAATGAATTTTCGATACAATATTCCTGCAACTTGTATCGAAAATCATTTGTTTCACGCCGCATCGCATCGCATCGCAGTTATGTGTGGGAGCCCTAAAGCAAGCTTTTCTTTAAAATGTTAGAATTTAAAAAATAATGTTTTTTGTCTTAATTTCGATCTTAATTATTTAATTACTCCACCCTGTATATTATATTATACTATTATAAATTGTAAAGCCAACCTTATATCAATTGTTTTAATTTTCTAAATCTTGTATTATTTACATTCGAAGTCGGATTTACAGTTAGGAACGCAACATACCTACTATTCTGCAGCCATTTTAATCGTCGGTAAAATTTACTAATATAATTCTCTTATTTTGCATCTTATATAGAGTTTCTTTGTTGATGCAAAAGTTCAATTTTTTCCTTCTAATAATAGGTTAGGAAATAAAGATAGGTTCATTACGTATCTAATTAAATATATTTAATTTACCATATAGAATTAAATAATACGCTTTCATTAGGCTCTGAAGTATACTAACTTTAACCTTGTTATAAAATTAGGTATAACCGTTGCAGACAGAACCAGGGCTATTTATCAATTAATTAATATTATAATAAAAAATCCTGTACAAATAAAATATCACGGTGCTTGAAATAAAGTTTTTTTTAAGCAAATACATAAACTTAAAAAAAAACACATTTAACGGAGTATACCTCCCCATGACCACAAATTCTAGATTTCAGACAAGTAGAAATCTAACATGGGTTCAATAATCTATAAATATAACTCATCTCCACAGTAAACAGACGTCAAGTTCAGTCAGAAAGTAAAAAAGGCCTACTTTATACAATATACATGCTGATTACCACCGTACAACACGGGGTGTCACTAACCAAGAGAAAAATAAGTGATTCTGAGTCTTAAAAATGTCACCTTAGGGCTTAGGGATCTCTTTTATTAATGCGTAGTAAGTCGATCAGAGCTCTCGTATTCCGAACGCTCGGCTAGCTTATAATACAACTCCGTGCAATAGGTACTGACTTTTCCTGTAAATCAGTCACAGGCAAATTTTACATATTACAACTTTTAGAATGCCAGCTGCGGACTCGATGCTCAAATCTTGTTTATCTTATCTAGAAACAATCTACATCTATACAGTCTGAATTTTAATAATATACAAATTATTGTCAAAAAGACCAACTACATTATCCTAAATAAAAGTACTTACTGTAATTGGCTTATGTGAAGGTGTTGACTTGGTGAACACAACCGCGACAAGCGACACTCGACGTGGAACATCTTACTGAGACACATCTGGTTATATTTGATCATGTCACAAGAGAATTATGTTGAGACGTTGAGACGTACTTACGTTATACATGTCTCGGACTTCATTTCTTCTATTCAAACATTTAGTCCGATGTGAGTATCAGATGTGTAAGGTCTACGTAGATCGAAATACTAATACTAAAACCTGAGGAACCAACCAAGACACATATAGAAGTCTAATACCTAGTATTTTTATATTAACCCAACATACATATGTACTGCCGCACTTACGTCAATTAGAGTTAACGATCATTAATCCTTTTCTTAAAATCGGATTGATTCGATAACAATTAACACTTTATACTCTGATAAGGAGCAAAGATATCTATTGTCTCCTACTCAATAATGGAAGTCAAGCATAAACGGTTCCGAAGGTCTTAAATAATTAGATTTTAAAGGCTTAATTATAATGAACGACAACTGACGTTTGTGAATGCGGAAGTTACTGTTTATATATGACGTTTACTTAGAAAAAGCTACATAGAAATGACTGATCTGCAGGGCTATTCAGAACAGTCGGAAACTCCCGTATCTGCATCCGATAGAAAAGATTCCCGGGCTGTCCAAACGTTATTCACAAATCCGTCATCGAAAAGATTTGACAGTTCGATTCTTTAGCAAGACGATAATTCACGGAAACTATTCCGCGAGCCTTTTGCTGTCGGGAAGTCTCAATATTTCTACAAACCTCGGTAAACAAACTTAATTTAAAAACTCTGTTTTTTTTTGCTATCTGAGGTGTTAGACGAATAGAAAATAACTTTAATACGTCCTAAGAAGATATGTAACCCTCGGTGCGCGAGCCCAACTCGCACGCGACCGGTTTTTATTTACCTTTTAGGAATGGAACCCTAAAAAACCGATATAAATGTCAACGAATTAATCTAAAATCGTCTAAATCTCAAAAAAATATTTAAATCAGCGAAGACTTCTATACTGTATTACTGCTGACATGCGGGGTTCTCTGGAAACTAATGTAAATTTCAAATTCCATTAGAATTTACAATGGGATTAAACTAAATATTGACCCTGCTCCGAGGTCGCAATCTTCTGACGCTTCTCGCAGTCGCGTGCTAAGTGCTAACCTCAAGCCTAACAATCAACAATGCCCGTCCTAATTTAGTCAGTCACAACTTATTCGTTACGCGCTATAATAACTCTAATATCCGTAATATTCACAGGCCGGCCACTTTTATTAATAAACATGTCCACTCCCGGTCAAAAAATGTGAACCAATTTCAAACTGGTTACATTCTCACAATGCACACAATAAGGTCCCTACTTCTCTATGACCACTTTAATAATTCCCGCTTAAATAATCGACTTATATCATACATAATACCACAGTCTATAAACCAATACAGTAGTCCGACGAAGCCGTCTAGACAGGGCAATCGTGCGGGGTGTGAGACGCGGGTAGGCGCGCCCGAACTGCATACGCTGCTGCCGCCCGAATTAGTTAGTAGCTCGGGACATAACTTTCAGGGCTGACGCGTATTTGTTTTAATTAACAGACTTCAAAAAAGGAGGAGGTTCTCAATTCGTCGTGTATGTATTTTTTTTTGTAAGCTGTTATAATGGTTTATACTACCTTAGCTGTGTGAGAGAGAGATATAATTACTATTTTACACATTTTCAATTCCAAAACGACGGACATTTTCTTTTTTTTTTTTCAAAAAAATGTTATTTGTGTCATTTTCGAGATTTCTCGGGGTGCTGATTACGAAAATGGCATCCATTTTCAAATCCAAAATGGCGGAATTTTTCTTTTTTCAAATAAATGTTTATATGTGTCATTTTCGAGGTTTCTCTGGGTGCTGATTACGAAAATGGTATCCATTTTCAAATTCAAAATGGCGGAATTTTTCTTTTTTCAAAAAAATGTTTGTTGATTAAATTTAATTACATTTGAAATTGTATTATTACGACACTTGAAGCCAATTAATACTATATACGCTGATTGTGAGTAGAGATATGGTCACCATTTTTCTAGCAACTGCTCGTCGAGACCAACCTAACGAGCCCAATCTCGGTGGGTCTACGTTAATTGGTGCAGAGATCCCGTGACCACCTTCCTGCTCCATCATCAGACCCTGGTCACCATTTTTCTAACAATTACTCCTCGAAACCTACCTAACGAGCCCAAACTCGGTGGGTCTACGTTATCGGTGCAGAGATCCTGTGACCAACTTCCTGCTCCATCATCAGACCCTGGTCACCATGTTTCTAGCAACTACTCGTCGTGACCTACCTAATGAACCCAAACTCGGTGGGTCTACGTATATTGGTGCAGAGTTCCCGTGACCACCTTCCTGCTCCATCATCAGACCCTGGTCACCATTTTTCTAACAATTACTCCTCGAAATCTACCTAACGAGCCCAAACTCGGTGGGTCTACGTTATCGGTGCAGAGATCCTGTGACCACCTTCCTGCTCCATCATCAGACCCTGATCACCATTTTTCTAGCAACTACTCGTCGAGACCTACCTAACGAGCCCAAACTCGATTGGTCTACGTTTATGGGAGCCGAGATCCTGTTTCCACCTTCTTGCTGATCATCATCAGACCCTGGTGAAGGTTCCCATTTTATTTAGCATCATCGGATTTACATATGTTCTAAATTTCAGATCTTTCGAACTATTAGAAGTAATGAAAAATGTCTATTGTATACAAAATATCCCTACCTCGACTCGGAAAAGAGCTGATGGTCTTCAAACGGCTGGACCGATTTAAATGAAATATAAATGAAATATAGCTAAGAACCATCTCGCTTAAATTAGAATTCAAATAAAAAAAACCGCATTTAAAATCCGTTCACTGGTTGGACCGCTACAATGCCACAGACAGACATACATACAGACAGACAGACTTCCGGACATAGGCGTCAAACTTATAACTCCCCTCGTTTTTGGTCGGGGGTTAATAAACAAAGAAATCATTACCATCCCGTGCGCTAATAGAAATATACTTTACTTTGTATTTTAGTATGACCAAATAAGTAATAAATATTTTAAATACATTATAAAAACAAACTGTGACAACCCTACGTGCTATGGGGTACGCCATACGGTGTCGGCTTTTACTCAAACATCAAAGGCGTCGAACTACTGTATTAGTTTATATACTGTGATAATACACTTTAAAGATATTGTCGTGGCTTGCAGGGCAAGGCATTAGTGAGGAATGGTCTAAAGTATTGAACTAACACACCTAGACAAAATATTAATAATTTAAAAAAAATTTGTGAACTTGTTGGTCATAGAAAATAAGAGCTAAAGTCTAAAATATGAATCTTAGCAATCTTGTTACGCCACTCAACAGTGACCAATAATGGGAGAAGATGTTTATAACTTTCCAATCAGTGTTCTTGTATAGTGTATTAAAAAAATGCAGTAATGTAAAATTGTACCCCAAAGTGTAGGTCGGCCACATGTCGACCTTTATAAAATGAGTAGCTTCATTCGAAAATATTATTAATTAATTACCATGCAGTTCCCTATAGATAAGTTGCATCGAATTAATATTTTATACTAGACTAAGTTTAGTGTGATGGCCCTAAAAATATCACAGAAATATAGTACCTAACGGAGAAGCACATGTCTATATTTCAAATTACTCTGTGCCGACCACAACTATTATAATGCCGTGTCAAAATGCCTCATTGCACGTTTAAAAATTAATACAAAACTCAAAAGTAAAATTTCAGATGGAGCATGTTTTTATCGATGAAAAACAGTAAATATCAGTAAGATATCACTGAAACACGAAATAATAAATATTCTTTCTAAATACAGGATGGAGCGTTAAGTGTCAACTAACAGACAATATTTTCACAAGTAATAGCGATGTTACTGTTTAATGTTAAAAACTGAAACAGATATAGAAACAAGATGTTTTAATGACAACATGCCAAAACTGAATTATTTTTGCCCATGACAGTGTCGCTACTGTCTATACGAAAATGTCAAACTATACGTCGCCCGCGTCGCTATTATAATAATAGGTTGTTGAAAAAACTTTGTATTCTGTGGTAACATTGGTAACTTTGTGTCATTTGTAACTTTATGTTCGTGTGTAACAACCATCGATATACTATCTAAACAAGATTTGCTGTCACGACCCGAAAAGTGGTCACGAAAATAAGAGCTACGGAGACAGCTATCGCTCTATTTCAAATTAGTACGAGCCGACAACAGCTGGCGTAAGACGTGTCAAAATGTCTTATTGCGCGTTGAAAAACTGTCCAAATACTCGTCGCAACACTAAAATTACAGGTGGAATATCTTTTTTTCGGTTAGTAATCTTATTACTACTAGTTTAAATACAAAATATAAGTAAGATATCACTAAAATCCGAAATAACAATTATTTATTTGACATTTTCTCCGCTAGTAGTTCGCCATATGCCAAGCCACAGGCTGACAAAATTATTTTTGCTGATAGAGAGTGTCACTACCGTCTATGCAAAACTGTCATACTACACGTCACTACCACAATAAAAAAGTTAGTTCTCATTTACGCCACCAGCATACATAAGTTGGTAAATCAGTACACGAGCGTTACGTAGTTCTCGAACAAAGAATGCATGGAGTTTCATTGTTATAAAATTGTGCAATTTTTTTCACAACTGCGTAAAATAGAAAAAGTGGTGATGAGATGTGTGTAAGTTTGTATTATTATACTATTAGAAACCCTAAATAAGATTATTTAAAAAAAGAGAATCTGTCTAGAAACCATTGTCACTGGACCACCTTAGTAAAATAAAAACTGAACATACCACTGAAGAATTATTACCACACTCCTGCAGCAGGAATACATTGTAATCACCATGACGCAGCAACTTCACTGAGACTTCCGCACTGTACGAGATCTGAGAAAAGAATGACTGCGGTACCGCTAGAGCAGTGACTTATATACGCATTCGCTGGGCGCGTTCGGCTATCCTACGCACAATTTATTTTATATCGGTTTTGGAGTCTAACAATACCATCATTTGAAAACTCGTTGGTCTAATGGTTAACCATCCTGGCCTCTATCCAATAGGTTGTGGTTCAGATTGCCACTCTTTCTCTGGGTGTCATTTATTTAGATAAGTATGTATTTTCAAAAAAGTATATACGTATTTATATTAGGTGTCTGGTTACCATAGTACAGACTCTGGACAGTTTTGGATTACACGGCAGTGTGTCCTCAAATATTATTATTACTTTACAACAAGAACGTGGTTGCTCCGTGTATTAATATTATGTGTATCACTATACTTTTTAAAAGAACGGTTTTTTTAACATTAACTAAATTAGTAGTTTAATATGATGAATGAGAAATAGTCTCAATGATACACAATAATTATTTTTATTTGATGTTTTTTTATTGTTTCATTTTTTGTAGATTCCCTAGTAACCCATTTCGATGTGCTGAATGGGTTTCAATAGTCGCTAAAGAAAGAGGAGATGAATTGTATAAACCTCACGCATTTTCGTTCTTCGACGGGATATCGTTTTGATGAATGTGAAGAAAATTTAAGTGCTATAGAAATCATAAAAAATAAATCTATACAGCACAATTTTGATAAATACCAGATAAATTGCAACGAACTCATTCAAAAATTAGAACAAAACCCACTTCCGGAAATTGTTTTCCAAATAGTAGGTTACATTTCTGGTTTTGTGGTAAGTAGTCTAGTAAAAAAGCTTAGGTGCGAGGACTGCAAAAGAAAATTATGGGCAAAAGAAAAATTATGGTTCCACAAACTAGTGGATTTACGAGATATGAATGGCTTATTTTATTGTGCAAATGATGTATTTGACATTTGCATGAACACTGAACGCGTTATACGCAACTGTGTTCGTTTAAGTGGTGGTAAAAATATACACAAGAAATATGACAAAATATTTATATCTGTTGCAGTTTTAAAATTATATATTAATAAAGATGTTTTTGTCGGAGAAAATGAGCATAACCATAACATTGATTTACTGAGATTAGTTGTAGAAAAATTCATCGATGTAAGACTGCATTATGTTTGTAAAAAAGAAACCGCTCAGACAAAAAATGATTCAAAAAGACAGATTTATAATAAATTAAATTTGTTTAAAGGTAATTAACATTTCTTTTTTCAGACAACTGATACTAATACTTATGTAATTTTTTTTTGTAAATCCATACTTAAATAGATAAATAACACCCAGACACTTGGTGGGAATCGAACCCACGACCCATCGGTTAGCAACCAGGGTGTCTAACCACTAGACCAACGGGCCCGTCAATTAAATATAAATATAAAATATAATGTCAAATACATTGTCACTAAACTTGATTAATTATTAATGTTCAGTGTAGATAAATTAGACTTAAAATAAAATAAAAACTTGAAAGCGTTAAATATGCCATGTTTAGTACCGACTTCAATACTATTGTCATTATTTAACGCTTTTTGTAACATTTGTAACGCTTTTTGTAAAATTGTACCTAACGAAACCTAATTATTTTAAGTCTATGCATAATAAAGAATTTTGAATTTATATGTATGTCTTATTTCATCCAGTCGTTCTCTTGACCAACATGCGTATCAAATGAAGCGTCTTCGCTTCATTTGATACGCATGTTAATCTGTTGGCGGTCGACGCGTCATAGCGCTTATGCGATCGGAATCATCGGCCGTTGAGAGCTTAATGTTGTAACAAATAAATGCAGATATACTACTTGAAAGAAATAACAATCATTCTGGAGAAGTTGGGTACAAAGTAATGCTTTCTTTTATGGCTAGCATAACATTATACGTAACTTACCATATTTTTATATTACGGTTATTCTGGAAAAAATAAACGTAAGCAACTCCATACCTTTCCTTAGCTTACTGTACGTCTAAGCGTTCAAAAACAATGGAACTCAATGGAAGCACACAACTCTCAGCTCCAAAACTGTGTAAGTGCCGAATTGTCTGCAATTATTATTGAACCTTATTTTATAGTACGTAAGTTATCTTTTTATATGAACATATTATTGTTTTGCGTGTACGTGTATAGTTGTGTAAGTATATGTAACCGCGACCACATTTTCGATGTCATTTTGTTCGTGACAGCTAATCTAGTTGGTATAGTATATCGATGGTAACAACCGAGACCATCTTTTGGAAATCACTTTGTTAGTATTAGTATAAATATTAGTTCGATGCATAGTTGTCATGGATACGTTATTAAAAGATTCCGCTAGAGTGACAGGTGTGGAGAAATATAGTATTTCTTTGGTACCCAAGCTCCAATTTAGGGTGATCGTGGTTCACGCTGAAATATAGTGAACGACTTTACATGTCAATTATCACGTCAAAATAATTTCCTAATCACTCATCAGCGCAGATGTTAGGTCGCAGCTGTCTTATTTTTTTAACCCGTAACTGACTAAAATTAATTAAAACCACCCGAATGGGCAGCACTATAGAAGTACGATACACTTATAATATGTACAAAGAGTATTTTATTCGATGAATTCGCTACACATATTAACATACAGTAAGCCTATACTTACAACTAGTGACATACAGTAAAAGTAAGAAGCACTACACCACAGCCATTGCATTGAGATTAAATTATAACATAATTACACAATACAGTTAAAATTTTGGACGATCTATATAATATTTACGTGCTACAGTCAAAATTCTATTAGCCAATTGTACATTAAAATAATTACAATTATTTTTAATTAAAATGCATCAAATTTAACATTACGGATTAAAGGTCTGTGAATATTATCTCTTAATAATAATATAAATCCTTTAACCAAAATATAATTTTTAGTGTAACATTTATATTTGTGGAACTATATAAATATTTTAACATTATAGTCCAATTTTAATAAATCTCTTTGCATAGATCGTATTGACATTTTAGGCATTCAATGAAAGCTAAATGACAACCAATGATTTAAAATAAACACATAAACACGTTTAAAAAAACAGCATTGAAATATTTGTGCCACGATGATTTATAATTGTATGGCAAGACAATGTTTAATGCTGGACCGTACCTTGCATGAGTCGACGAAGTCCCGATAAAATTTAAATTTGTTACCAACACATAAATTGTTCAATGTCGCTAGATATCGTCGTAGTAAGAACACTATGTATAGTTGACTAATACGCAATTTTGCGAACATGTAAACACTATCTGAATAAAAGGGATCGTTCTCAAGGCACTGTTATTGAAACGTCGACCGGGGATTACGTCGATTGGTCGTTCGTATGTTGGCTGTCGGCTCGAGAGGGCTCCTCACGGCGGACTTGCACTATGGCCGCGCGACACATTGGACACTCCTTCAGTTGTGCCGTGCACCGGGAACAAAACCCCCTGCAAATGTGACGCGACCATCAATCAGCACACAAACTTTAACTGCCGCACTGATAAACATAATCATATTCGTCCCATTATTTCGACACTTGAAGCAAAGTAATACTTACTTTATACTCAATACAGTACGTAACTAAAACCCTGTTTGGTACAAGATCGGATTCGTATTGCTAGTAAAAATTAGAGACAAAATTTGAGATATTCAACAAATCATTAGTTAGGTACATACATCTGATTATATTTAATAATAATAATAATAAGTACTTTATTTCGGATAATTCCATATTTTGTTAGTAACATAAATCATATTCCATATTTCATGTTCCATATTTTGTAGTAGGTATTTAAACACAGAGTAATACCCCCAGTGATCGAACAGGGTTTTTGTTACATACTGTAAGTATAGTGAGTAGAGATATCAACTTTCTCGTTCCCAATAATGGAATCCAAACAACTTCAAGAATTGAAGTGATCAGATTAAATATATTGCTAAATAAGAATGACCGTTAAGGCCACGGTACACCAAATGCGTAATCCTTGTGCACGTACTATGACTTTGTAATGTCTAGAACTTCCGCATCGCTTGCGTGACGTATACGCGCACGTAGAATGAAAACATGACATATAGTCCGGTATGTGAAGGGGGCACGGTGTCACTCACTACGACGCGACACGCACACGCATTCGGTGTGTCGTGGCCTTTAACTGACTTTTGGGAGTTTGGTAGTTAGTGTAAGTATTTACTATTCGGTACCGTATAGACTTTGGGGTGTACCTACTATAATAAGCCGGAGGCAAATGTTTGGAGCTATGAAGACACTAAAAGTGACGAGGCACGTGTGCGATGTATATAAATATGTAGATACATACAATCTTTCTATCCCACGGCTTGTTAAGCAACGCGTATCTAGTATTATGCTAAAACACTAACATTAGAAACTGCGAAGCGAAGCTCGCCAAAACAAAGTTCTATACATACGGTAGGTACCTTTAGAATTGGCTATCCGCGATTTTGCTGATGAATCGACGTATGTCGTATTGGGTTTTATACAAAAGTATGCGGGGTTAAGAGCTACCAAACTTCCAGAAAAGATTTTATAGATTATTTTACAAACTATTACTGTCACTAGCTAGACAGGGGTCTGTTTCCTCTATCAAGAGAGCTAAGAAGCTAATATTATATAAATTGAGATAGGTGATATAATGCAGGCCTAAATTTCCTGAAAAAAATATTGTGTTCATAAGTCATGTCAAGAATCTCCTAAACCAAACTGAGAAAGCGAAAAAAGTAAAATAGGATCAGAGTATGCGTAACTCAGTTGGCCCTGCCTACTCCGAAACGGACTTTGTAAGTACATTTTATAGTTTTACATACCTGTGCAAGCAGGGCTCGAGTACAAAGCAGGCAATACTGTCGTAGCACAACGTGCACGAGTCTTCTCTAAGACTAGAGCATCGGAGCTGCTCCAAATATATCCGCCGGGGCACCACCTTCACGAAAAGTTTGTAATATAACACAAATCTACGTGAACCGACTATGTAGCAACAGACCGTTGGTACTTTTTATTATTTGACAATTTAACAAGGTGACCATTGGTACTTTTTGACTATCTACTAGCTATTGGAATTTAGTTTTCATTTGGTACACATTAAATAATATTAGTATTGTATTCTTATTTATAGGAATGCCATATTTGGCACTGCGTTCCAATAGAATAGCAGCTATTGATCAGTAGTATTTAGCTAATTTCTAATCGATTTAAAAAGGTTAGAAGGATGTTCTCCTTATGTTATTGCATATATCACATTCGATTAACCATAATATTATTATGTCTGTGGCGACATTAATGTATAATTTTGTTTAACTAGATTAATTATATTTTAAGTGCGCCAAATCGTAAAAGGGCTGGCTCCGGCTCTCACAAACTAGAGATATTGTTGTATTTGCGCACATTGGAAATAACAATAACAGTTGACATTATAGGCCGACCGTTTAACTCGCGCATCGCCCGCGCGGCAAGAAGGGAGCGAGGGGAGATGTTAGCGGATGGGTGAAAGGGGTGCGCGGAGCAGAGAGCTTACGTCAAATGCGGCAGTGCGCTGGCTGTGCTCGCAGCGCGCGGTTGGTGTTTTTGTTACGGACGCTTGAAGATAAACGCACAAGGTATACGACGCCAAGATAAATCTCAAGATGAATCGCTCTTCCAGTTTTGCGAACAAAATTAACAAGCAACCTAAACAAATAGCATACAATGTATATTCCTTTTTTAAAGCCAGAAAACAAGATCATAATTCTACAGAGTATCTTGAAGACGTAAACCTAAACAAACTTGTTGCTAAAGCTACAGGACTTTCGGTGACTACCATATGTAAAATAATAAAAGAAGGAAATGAACTGAAAGATGAACAAAATAATGTAAATTTTAAATCACAAAAAAAAATTAAACAAATCCGAAAGAAAAAAATTGAAGTTGACAGTTTTACAGAGGGCGTTGGTAGAAGAAAAATAACTCAATTTTATACGGTTTATAAGAAGGTTCCTACATTAAAAATTTTGAATGCGAAACTCAGAGAAGAAGGAATTTTAAATTGTGGCCGAGAATATTTGAGAACATTGATTCATAAACTTGGCTTTCGATTTAAGAAATGTCAATCAAAAAGAAAATTACTGATTGAACAACCAAACATCGTATCGTGGCGGTGGCGTTATCTTAATGCGATAAAGAAGCACAGAAGAGATCAAAGAAACATTGTTTACCTCGATGAAACATATGTCAATTCGTCATTAAATCTACCGGCGTGTTGGCAATCCAATGAAGAACGAGGGGTGCTGTCGCATATTGGCAAATGGCCACGTTTAATTATTGTACATGCTGGTGGACAAGCCGGATTTATCGATGGAGCTCTTTTAATTTTTAAATCCAAAAGCAAAACCGGAGATTATCACAGCGATATGAATTTTGTAAACTTCAGCAAATAGACTAAAGAAAAGCTATTGCCAAATTTACCGCCAAGCTCAGTTATTGTTATGGATAATGCCGCATACCACTCGGTACAAGAGGACAAAAAGCCTACAATGACATCCACAAAAGCCACCATGCAAACCTGGCTGCAAAGACACATGTTGAATTTGATACGTCTCTAAGAAAATGTGATTTATTAAATTTAATCAAACAACACGCGACAGAAAATATTTACAAAATAGATGAAATTTTAAAGGCGGCAGGTCATGAAGTCTTACGACTGCCTCCATATCACCCAGACCTGAACCCAATCGAATTGGTTTGGGGGGATATCAAAGGACAGCTCGCAAAAATTGAAATTGATTCTAATTTAGACAAATAGAAAAATACACTGGAACAGTTATTTGCCGAATTCTCTGTAGAAAAATGGGTTAACTGCGATAAACATGTACAAACTATTGAAGATGAATATTGTCTGCACGATCGCATCGTTGATGAAGAGATGGACCGATTTATTATTAATTTGCAAGATTCTGACTCCTCAAGCTACACAGCCAGTGATGATGATTCAAGCGATATGAATATTAGTGACGAATAGTCCTATAATTTTTTTATCTGTGGTTAAATATTTCTTAAACGGAGTTAATTATTGTTTTATGATTTTGTACCTATGAAGCTATTATAAAATTTTTGTAAAACTTAAAAATAAATACTTAAAAAAAAGATACTTTATATTTTATTCTTTACCAACAATGTCTATCTCGAGATAAATCTTTGGATTATTGACTCCGTGTGTAGCGTTACCCGCACCCGCTCCCTTCTTACCGCGCAGGCGATACTCGAGTTAAACGGTCGGCCTATAGCAGTTAGCATTTAGGAAATTTTCCATTTTGTCTATTTTCTACATCTGAGCCTGTCGAAACATATACCCAAGAATGACACAAAGTGCACTATTTGAGAAATCTCACACTACCTTTTTCTCTTCCTCGGTGAGATACCCGTAGTCGTTGAATGTGGTGAACTCGCGATCAGTGGGTGGATACCGGAACGGTTCGTGTCCGAAGTTGAACCGACACTGTTGGAATGCCATGAAGCTCGCCGCAGCGAAAAAATCTTGTCTGTAATAACACATAGCGGTCAGCATTACCTAGCAAAAAAATAAGTTCTGCCTCACACAAAAATTTAAAAATCATTCATTCATAATGCTCGTCACATCTCCCCTAATGATGGGATCCTGCACCAGTTTTCAATTTCAAAAGTATATACGTTTTCGATAACCATCAAAACTCGGGTTTACCGTCATAGTTACTGAGCAGCAGGTAGTCGCTTTTTTGCAAACTAGAGTTTGCGGGTTTAAATACTGCGGGAGCAATAACTGTGTGTACTCCTTTAATCCTGCGCCTAACCTTTCCCCGATCGTGTCGGTATTACGACCATTCGTGAGAGTAAGGGAATGCAGTTGTGTCTGTGATAGTGCCCCATAATATCTCCTACGTAGATCTAGTGAAAGGTTGGTTTATATTTTTATTCTTGTTACAATAAATTTATCATGTCACAACACGATCTGTTGTAGATTGTGTTCACATCCCTACTAGTATGCACATCCCTATAGAATAAGCATTGTCTATTGATTGGGACTTGCAACATGGCTGCCTGAATAAAAGTAATAATTGATCACCACTGTGAGTTTTAATTCAATATAAAACAATAACACTATCTCATTTTATATCAGCAAACAATTCAACATTTTAATAATCAAATAATCTAAATAAGAAAGTCACAGGTACAGTTTTGTTATAGCCCACTGTTGGCCCGTGCCCAAAATTGGGACAAAAACCAGGGATTTAAAAAAAAACAAATAAACCAATTATGGAAGTCACAACTTCCATAACTGTACCTGTAGTATCACTGTTATCCAACATCTCATCCGTTCCATAACTGTACCTGTACTATCACTGTTATCCAACATCTCATCCGTTCCATAACTGTACCTGTACTATCACTGTTATCCAACATCTCATCCGTTCCATAACTGTACCTGTACTATCACTGTTATCCAACATCTCATCCGTTCCATAACTGTACCTGTACTATCACTGTTATCCAACATCTCATCCGTTCCATAACTGTACCTGTACTATCACTGTTATCCAACATCTCATCCGTTCCATAACTGTACCTGTACTATCACTGTTATCCAACTGTGATACTACAGGTACAGTTTTGTTCTAGCCCAGTTGGATAACAGTGATACTATTACTATACAGGTACAGTTTTGTTCTTTCCTACTGTTGGCCCGTGCCCAACATTGGGACAAAAACCACGGCTGTTAAAAAAAACAACAATCCAAATAAGAAAGTCACACAGGGTCTGAGGAACAGATAACAAAGTGAGCTATACAAATGGCTACAGTTTTGTTTTGGTGAGGTACGGAACCTTAAAAAAGAATACTTATAATTACCTCACCTGGTTGTCTCGAACAGTTCTGTGCAGGGTGTCAGCTTGTGCCCGTTGAGGGAGAATATCGCCTCCCTTTGGTTCATGTCGATGAGACATCCGACCACGTCCCCAGGCCGCCACGCAGGTACTTCTGTGATTGGCGACGGCTTCGCTTGGTACCATATAAACTTGCGACACCCGTCGTAAGACAACGAGTACAGATCGTCCCCAATACCATACCCTTCCTGTATAACCATCAATATTATTATAAGTTAGAGTAATAATCAAGAACAAAATGATTTCTATAAGGTAGCAGTTGCATGCATAGTCGAGAGCGATAATATTTATTTTTAGTACCTTGTTAAAGCAAAATGGACTTAAATTTTATTATACATACATAATACATAATATACACATGTAGACATATTTCGACTAGTCTCGTTAAGAACTTTCATTTGATACCCATAATGATCTTTTTGGAAGACAAAAAAAACACAAAATGGCGACTGACGACGGCCATATTAACTTTTTTGAAAAAATATATAGTCTATGCCACTCCCACAACTGAGACTAATCTAAAGACATATTTATATAACAACGGTGAATATGTTACTATGACAAGGTATAAAAGTGTATACACACATATTATTGCCCTTGACTACACACGAACATAGAACTTTTTATATACCTAACTACTACATTTTAGTTTTAACTTTAAGATAGTGAATTAAGATCAGATATAAAAACTACATACAGATCTATTGCAATTGCATATATTAATCTAAGTTCTTACATGATTCAAGAAATGACTGTTCTTGGTTGCCCAGCCGATCTGCATCACACCTGGAGTTATTATTAAGCATTCATAGTACCAGCAACCGCTTATGACCTGTTAAATAAAACTAAGAATAGGTATTGTTTACATAGTTCTCTTGCAAAAGAGTCCTACCAGGTCTGGCAGTAGTGTATAAGCTTACCTGTGTACCGGTGTCAGTGGCTCTGTAACTGGGCTCAAGACTTATTAATAATAAGTCTTCTCAAGATAATAAGTTGTAATCTTAAGTAGAACGCCGCTTAATTTTAACGCTCTACCACCTTTTTGGTTTGACCACAGTCCCACCTGATGGAAAGCGGTGACGCAGTCAAGGATGATAAAGCACACTAGCTTATTAATAGTCTATTCACATACCTATGTCTTGAAGACATCTACATTATAATCGGGCGGGAAAACCGACGCAGGCAAACTATTCCAGTCCTTAGCTGTCCTTATTATAAACGAGGAAGCAAATCGCTTAGTCCGGACTGAAGGCACGTTTACCACATAGGGGTGCGTATGCGCTGCGTCTCGTCGCGTCGCGTCCTTTTCGCGAGGGAAACTATAAAAAGGTCCCGGAGAGTCGCCGCCGTACTCAATGGACGTCCTAGGGCCCACACCCCGACCGTCCAGCGACTCGGTAGAACTTTTTTTTTTTTTGACGCGGGGGAAATCTTCGAAAGATTCCCGGGAATTGTGGGGCTCGACCGGGGTATGTGGGATTCTTACCCACTAAAACCCCCGCGGCTGTCGCATCGGCACATGAGAGGGGGGACCCCAGGGCTCTCCGGTGGGATCTGCACCAGGGGCCCCTCAGTGCCTTGCCTTTGAGCCCGCCGCCGGGGGGCGCATTGTAGCCCCCCGGGAACCTGACACGGTACTCACGGGGACGGGGGTCGCAACCCCACCGCCGTCCTCCTCGGAGTCGCCGCCGTACTCAATGGACGCTCAAAGGGCCCACACCCCGAGCGTCCAGCGACTTCGAAGGGACTCCGTAGAACCTAACCTAACCTATTCCTACTGCGATCCTCCACTTATAATGTGACCGCGAAGCCGCCTGCCAAGCGTGGGGATTATGGCAACACCTCCCTTCTAAGTGGCGGCCTTTTGTTCAACAGTCGATGTGTTTCGGCAGCTGCTTGGATTTGTTTTGTTTTTGTAAACTCCTACATCCGTATATTAGATATGTTACCTGGAATGTACACCGGACGCTCTCGAAGGAGTAGGAGTCGCAGCGCGCCTCCAGCCCGTCGCCAGATATCTTAAGATACTCGCTCACGTCGTGCGAGTTCAGGATCGCGTCGATATTCGACATATCCACAGTCTCGTACGATAGCTCGCGGCCCTCTACGATGACTGCCGGAATAAACAACCTTAGTTTACGCTAGGATTTAGGCATATTAGGACTAACTATATAGAATCTATTATTGAGCAATTACGTGATCCATATTTTGTATGGATAGCTATACTAAGTGGCTTTTAGAAGAAGAAATGGCAATAGGAATCCTAAGGATCGATCCTAAGTACGAGATTGCATAGTAAAACCGCAATGTCTTAGTTTTATGTTTTTTTTTTGTCATATAGTTAGTGGCCAACCTGATCTAAGAATTTTCAAGCTGCTCTTAGGCCTCTGACTTAGCTTAACGACTGCTGTCTAGATTTATCGTGCCCTCCGAAGCACGGAGACGCTCAGTTCAAATGCCAGTAAACGGTCACCCATCTAAGGACTGACTTTGCCTGACGTTGCTTCCCCAACTGATCGTTTACCGAACAGTGGTTACAACTGGCTATGAGCGTCTTTTGTAATGGTGATAATTAAATAATGAAAAATACCCATGGCGGTCGACAGTAGCCATTTTTAAAAACGTCAATGTGACTAGCAAACGAAACGATGTTCCTCGCAAACAAGTATAAACCAGGTATACATCTTGTTGGTAGTCTGACTGGTGCCGGCGCGATCTACAGGGCTATTGCGTATCTTTAGTCACCTAAGTGACTATCAAGCTTCAGTTGGCCACCGAACTTTGATGTCAACTGAAAGTGTGGCAGTATTGGTATTTTCATCGGATCGACGGACAAGAGACGAAGCGGGAGAGAGGGTGATGCGCCGCGCTGACGCACGGTGTTCCATTGCTTGAGGGGTAAACGTAGGGTGAGGTTACGCAATGCACTAATCAGCCTCAGCCTTAGGCAATACCGTATGAATCATTTGAGTTATTTGATGGTCACTTGCTATAGTGATCATCACTTTAGTTGTCAAACGGGATACGTAATAGGGGGATTGGTCCTGCTACACCAACTGACCTAACCGTACATCATCATCATCATCAGCTGGAAGATGTCCACTGCTGAACATAGGCCTCCCCCTTAAGACGCCACAATGAACGACAATTGGCTATTTGCATCCATCTGTTACCTGCGACGCGCACAATGTCGTCTGTTCACCTAGTGGGAGGCCTGCCAACGCTGCGTCTTCCGGTTCGTGGTCGCCACTTTCTTGAGAACCTTTCTTCCCCAACGGTTATCGGTTCTTCGAGCGATATCGAACCGTACATATATTATAGTTACATAGGACTCACAAAGATTGTCAAGCGCCCACTTGGCACAGAAGCCGACCTGCCTCCACAGGCAGTCTTCGCTTTCCGCCAGTTTCTCCAGCACAAGCAACGGGTTCTCCGGCTCCTTGTCCAGTCTGTCTTTTATCGTGAGCTTGTTCTCAGTAGTGTGAGCGAACTTTTCCATGGCAATCAGCGCGAAGAGGACGATGCATGGCTCCCGACGCGTTACCTGTGGCCAGATCGCGGTTTCAATATTATTATGTTATTTACAAAAAGCAATGCTAGCCTAGTGGCTAAGCGAACCACGCCACAGCTATGCCAGTACCCATTATGTGTAGATTAAGTGTGACGTCCCGAAAAATGACGTCCAAAAATAAGAATACAAAGTACTTACGCGCGTTATGTTATTTCAAATCATCGCTAATGCTTTGAATCTTATTTCGTAATAATTCAGCTTCATTTTAAAAGCTTTTATTTAACTTGAAATTCTATGTAATTTGTTCGGGTGGAATCTTGCAACTCAATTTTCACCCACTTCTACACGTTCAAATCGTTTGAAAGTTTGCACATGTGTCAAGGACCCGTGACAATACAATAATATAGTATCATCGAGCTGATCTGATGATGGAGCTCGAAGGCAGATAAGAGAACCCTTGGATGGCTACTAGTAAACACATCGATTTTAGGCTCATTTAATTTGTTTTAAAGAGTTCTATTCACATTGCCTAATAATGAGGACCTGGTGATGGAATTGGAAGGTAGGTGACAGGACCCTGGAATGGCTACTAGTAAACACATCGAGTTTAGGCTACTTTGATTCATCTTAAAGAGTTCTATTCACTTTGCCTAATAACGAGGACCTGATGATGGAATTGGAAGGTAGGTGACGGGACCTTGTAATGGTTACTAGGTAAACACATCGAGTTTAGGCTCATTTAATTCGTCTTAAAGAGTTCTATTCACATTGCCTAACAATGAGGACCTGATGATGCAATTGGAAGGTAGGTGACGGGACCCTGGAATGGTTACTAGTAAACACATCGAGTTTAGGCTCATTTGATTCGTCTTAAAGAGTTCTATTCACATTGCCTAATAACGAGGACCTGATGATGGAATTGGAAGGTAGTTGACAGGACCCTGGAATGGTTAGTAGTAAACACATCGAGATTAGGCTCATTTGATTCGTCTTAAAGCGTTCTATTCACTTTGCCTAACAATGAGGACCTGATGATGCAATTGGAAGGTAGGTGACGGGACCCTGGAATGGTTACTAGTAAACACATCGAGATTAGGCTCATTTGATTCGTCTTAAAGAGTTCCATTCACATTGCCAAATAACGAGGACCTGATGATGGAATTGGAAGGTAGTTGACAGGACCCTGGAATGGAGATTTACTTGACTTTAATGTTTAAAATTTTCCATGTAAGTAAGTACGAATACGTTAAACTCGCGACAAGCTTTTATATCATATAAATTGTGTAATGATGTTATAAATTGATATTAAAAGTTTTAAAGGAAAAGTTTATTTTATTCTTTTTAGCGCATTTAAATAAAAGCTTGTTTTAAAAAGTTTTTTATTTTAATTTATTTAAATGAACCTTAAAATAAAAACATGCGCGTACTTCGTGCATTAATTTCCACTTTTCTTGAAACAAATAATATTCTAGGACAACCCAAACTAGGCAGCGCCTGTTCTATAGAAACCAGACAACTGATACTAGGTAATACTTATACTTTTCTTTATAAAAACATAACGAATCGAAACCACGACCTATTGAGACGCGGCCAGGGTGTCTAAACACGAGACCAACTGAGCCGTCGGATAGATCCATGGCGCATGTAGGTTCTGTCACCTGGTGGTAGCATGTCCTACACCAGATGATTATGTACAGCTCCAAGCTTGCACGATTGTGGCGTACCTTAGGGGTCTCTTCGGCTAGTCAGCATCAGAGTAAGGGCTAGGGCATTGTGCATGACACTGGATCCAATTGGGTTGAAGTTTTTTCCGGTGTTTACCGGGCCCAAATTATATCTAGCTATGATTGGTTCGACAACAAGAATATTAACAAGTATCTTACAAGGAATGTGAGCATGTAGTCGAGTGTGTCCGCAGTAAGTACCGCGACGCTGTTCGGCCCCGCCAGTTTGTCCGCGATGCAGCCGAGCACCACGCAGATATTGCGCTCCACACGGACGTTTATTTCGCGCGACTCTGCCCGACGTTTGCACAAACCAAACAGCTGCATCAGCTGCACACAAAGACCATTACTTTACTTGGTGGCCTCTTATCCTTCGGAGTCGCTCTGGACGTTTAGGGTGTGGGCCCTAGACATCGATCGATTACGACGGCGACGGCGGCTCCATGAGCAGTGTGACAGGTTCCCGGGGGGCTTATAATGCACCCCCTGGCGGCGGGATTAAAGGCAAGGCACTGAGTACCTGGTGCATATCTCACCGGAGAGCCCAGGTTCCCTCCTCTTGTATACCGAAGCGAGAGCCGCGGGGGTTTTAGCGGGTAAGAATTCGACGTACCCCGTTTAACTTCCACATGATATTCTGCTGCAAGGAGCAATATAGTATAGTACATATATGTAAACATTGTTGTGTGGCTCTCATGTTACTAGCGGCCTTGCATGGCAGCTGTAACTCTAGGTAGGCGTGTCACTCAAACCTCATCGGAATGCACGACTTATGCCATCACCAAAATTAAATTGAAAAAATACCGAGCAGATAATAATAACAGTAATGCAAGAGATATTGCACAAATGCTTGTGCAGATAAAGTCGCACTCTCTTTCTTCTTTCCTTTATTCTCCCAATCTGGTGGGAAAGATCCTAATCAGTAAAGAGCGACAGCACAAAAGTTGTTGTCCCCAATGGCCTTCACCTCCTCCTTTTTTTAGGAAGTATGTTGCGGAATGTGCAGATGTGTTCATTTGTAAGCAACACGCATGCCCATAGAATGCTGGACTGCACTGCCATTCGATTGATGACTTAATCATTAAGTTCCATAAGCTGGTAATTTCAACAGATTTGATGTCCTTCACATGGGTACAAAGCAATGTTTGCATACTACTGCTTTACGGCAGAATATTTCAGGCTTAAAAACCTTGGCATAATATCAGCAATGATACTGTTTAACCATACCAGTCTAGGCACCAATCTATTATACATAGATGGTCTTCCGCACATGACCCCAACCGCAAGCAGTAATTAATATTTTAAAAGAATAGTATTCACAACCTTTACTACTCATATTATTGAATAATAATTCTGTATGTACCTTGATAACTGACTCCTTGGATGGTAGAGGACAATCATCGAACACAATGGTGATGGCTGATGGGCCCAGCGGATCTTCCAACGGTATCACATGGACCATTGATGAGACAACTTGGAACCAGCCTTCTTCTTTGTCGGCTATCACGTGTAACTTCACCAGTGAAACTGGCGACTCTTCTTCACTAGATAAGATTATTGATGACATATTACAAACATGCATGTAGATTAAAATATGTTAACACCTAAATAAACACAGACATTTTTGAAACTTAATGATAATAGAATTTGCAACTGCAATTGCATAGTATCTATAACCAGTTCTTATTTCAGAAGGCTAAGGCGGGAGCGGAGCAGAGCGGAGCTCTCGCCTTAGGCTTCTACACTAACCTATCTAAGTCGGATTGCTCTGAATCAAGGTGTTAACCATGATGTTATCAATATACATTATGATAGGATAGACCTAATAATTTTCGATTATTTAAACATTGTATGCAATAACATTATACAAAATAAGTTTTTGAATACATAAGTGTTATTTGTAAAGACATTATATCAACAGTTGGTATATCTCACATTTATTATATCTTGTTATTGTTATTGAAATGAAAATAGTCCAAATAACTTTAAATATGAAATGGGACACACCCTTGGAGTGGGAGTTATGTATCTATGTAGGATACATTTACAAAAATATATAAGTGTTTGTATCAGTTGTCTGCTTTGCCTAGTTTAGGAACAGATGACCTTGAGTTTAAAATACAATAGGAAAGTTTAATTTAGTTTGGAATTGGATGGGTGTGTGTTGATTGTCCCAGCCAGGATGTTATTATAAGTATTAATATTAATGTCTCATGTGACTAGGAGCAGTACAGTGCATTGCAGCTGTGTAATGTATTGGCGAGTGTCTCACTTATCATCATGTCTTGCTTGGCATATTAAAGAATAATTGAAAAAATCAATAAATACATAAAGTATGTAGATAACACATGGTTTTAACTAACTAGAGAAAAATGTAAACACTCGCAAAAGCTCGCAAAATGTTGGAAACAACTCTAACATTTGAAGTCAACAGCAGTGCTTATACAATTATTATTTGTATGTTAGAATACATAAAATTATAGACTTTGAACAAACATTATTATTTTTGTCCTTACATTAGGAATCATTGTTTGAAATTGACAATTTCCCTTAATGAGGGTTATTTTAGGCAAAAGATGGACATGAGAAGGCCTTATTTCATATATTATCTCAAGTATGTCCATAACATTTGTAGACTTTTGAGATAATTTGATAACAATATGCCAATACCAACAACATGGTACACAAACTCACTATAAATTATTGGTAACTTGTTGTTGTGTTGATTCTACGGAACAAAATAAGTATACTTATAGTAGTAGATACTTATATCTACAGATAAGTTAATTAATCATTTATAATACAAAAACAATTTGATATCTCTTTTCCGTAATCTGATACTTACTTATCAACAAAAGAGGCTATCAGTGTCAGTAATTCCAATACTAGCTGGTCCACTATAACTGAAGCCACCAGTTTTGTGGTCGATATCTGGGGATCGGCTGCCACTCTAGGCATAGTGGTGCATGGCAAATACGTCTCCTCAGGCGGTGCATCTTTGCACCAGCACCCTCCCATTACCTAAAGAAATACACAAGAAGAACACACTTAACTACAAACAATGGTAAAAATAATGGTACTATACTTTGAACTCTACTTCTTTAGTCCCAGTTTTGAAAAAAAAAACAATAATAACAAAGTTGTTCTCAGAGACCTTCAACTGTATTATTTTGCAATTTGCTATCACTTTAGGTGGCTTCAATTAATAATACTGTATTCTTATTCCTTTGGTCTGAGCATTGTAAAAAAGAGTCTTGTTTTCTTGATTACCCGCAGTCATAAAACATTTTAATTTCACATTAACGTAAATATATATAACTTAACATGTGATTTGCTAGCACTAAATACATAAAAAAGTTCTGTTATTAAGGCTATTTCATCAGTCTTCAGCATACGGTACCGTCATATTACCTTCACTCGCAGACCCCACTTCTACTAATTGCAAAGCTCTAATACTATCACAAAATACTCCATGTTATGAAATCAATATAGAGAAAAACAACAAAAAACGAAAAGAAAGTGCTCATCAATCGTTTTGGCCACCTGTTTCGAATACAAAGTTGGAATAACAACTCACTCACCGTATCTTTTTTTCATTTGATCACCACCACGGGCCAACCACATTAACTATTTTTCTGTTATTATTTTGAGTGTTTTAGATACAGTTTCTCTTGTAACGAATTATACTTTAAAAAACTTGGCAGCTTTCAGCAGTTCAGCTTTACCTTTTAATGATTTTCGAATTTTTCGAAGTTTCGATTCGAAGAGAATTTACGTTTGTTTGTGGATCAAGTCTATTTTGAGGATGAGTCTATTTTAATGATTAAACCATAGAGTAAAGAAAGGTGTTGCAATCATTTGAAATAATTCCCCCTAAACTCAAGTCAGAATACCCATAAAACCCCACAACAAACATTTTCGTCGGAGTAAAAATACTCTGCAAGATTTGAACAAAGCATATTCCGAAGTTAACATATTTTATGTTATTTTGGATGGCACGTTCTAAAAGGGCATGGCATGGACTATTGCGATATCTGATCTTCTAGTTACGTTCTAGACGTAAGACTGACATCATTGACGGGCCTGTTGGTCTAGTGGTTAGTGACCCTGTCTGTCTTGGTGGGAATCGAACCCACGACCTGTACCCAACAGGTCGTGGGTTCGATTCCCACCAAGTGTCTGGGTGTTTTATCTATATAAGTATGTATTTACAAAAAAAAAGTATATATGTATTAGTATCAGTTGTCTGGTTTACATAGTACAGGCTCTGCCTAGTTTGGGATCAGATGACCGTGTGTGAATTGTCCCAGGATATTATTATTATTGTCTTCTTTACTCACGGGCTTAACCCGGTCTTTTAGAGGCTTGCGTGGGGACGAATCCAACACGTAGAGTCCCGTTTTAGAAGAAGTAAATGGTGTGTAATACACCTCCCGGGATTAACTGCCACAATGATGAAATTACCGCATTTGACTTCGGCAGGTGGTAGGGACTATTGCAAGTAGGTGAAAAGAATTCTAAGTTTATGGGGTTGAGCATTTGGTGGACTGGCGACTGGGCTATTTCAAAAGGCCGGGGTCACTTGCCATAATTTTATTTCAAATTATTTTGCGGCATGTGGTGACTTGCCACCCACTAGATGGGCTCCCTAAATGATCGTCAGCGGACGACAGGGAGCAACACCGCTGTGAATGGCTCAGGGGTGTCGAGAGGTGTGCTGCGCTTTCTCCGTAGTTACTCGCGGCGTTATGCCCTTTAACACTTCCACCCCTGGAGCATATAGCTCTAACAACTTCTCTCTGGACGGCCAATTAAGGCAAGCCAGAGGTGAGAGTCCTGCGGGCCCCCTTCGGTTTCCACTCGGCCGACGAAGACACGCCGAGGTGGGGGCCCTGACCGACTCTCTGGAGCACTCGGGTCCGTGGTGTCGTTACGCACCAACAGCTCGCCACAAGCTGCCCTGCGGGTTTATTATTATTATAAAGGAAGAATACCTATAGAGAGCTGGATACTTTCTTTCTCATTCACACAAGAACAGAATGCCTTTAAGAAATGTAATAGAAAGAAACAGAGTATATGATTTTTTTGTCCCTCAGCTTGTTCGATTTTTCCGAACCGTGGGTGCGAAACAGATTTGACGTTTGCTCCGGGACCCGACCACCGTGGTTTTAAAATTAAATAAGTTACTTAAAATTCAAAATAAGTCACTGTGAAATTACTGTGTGTTGAGTAAGTCTTATAAGAATAGTGCAGTGCAGCAGGATGTAAAAGTCACAGTGAACGTAAAATTAGTGGAATATCGTTTCACAGGCAAACGTGAATTATTATGGATAATTTAGAGATTACATTTAGAAACTAATTATATGTAAACAACTTATTTAGATCTTATTGCTATAAATTACAGTCCAGCCGCCGAGAGAATGCGTTCCTGACGTCTGTCAGTTGGTCATGACTAGCGATGGGAAATATTTAACACTGTTATTACCTGCAGGGTGCTGCAGGGTTATTGCGTATCTTTAGCCACCCAAGTGACTACCAAGCTTCAGTGGTCCACCGAACTTTGATGTCAAACGAAAGTGTGATAACATTCGTATTACGTATGGCTTTCGGTGGATATCAACCTACGGTGTACTACGGTGCTCACATGGATGTAATATGTACTAGGTGCTCATCACTTGTCTTTTAGCCATCTCTACTTTTGAAGTGAAACTTCTTAAGCGACTTCCAAAAATGTTATCACATAACGCGTTAAGCGTTAAATGAATCACCTTAACGCGTTATCGCTTAACGCGTTAAGTGATAGCTGTTAAACGATAGGCGATAGGCGTAAATTTGTTAAGGTTATGAAAGCGCTCATGTGACGCCGTCACTGAGTGAGTGGGTGAGTGGGTTTCGGTGGGTTTCGGTGGGTTCCGGTGGGTTCCGGTGGGTTCCGGTGGGTTTCGGAGGAAGGACAATGGGCTTGGTACGGTGTACCCTGGGCACCGGGTAATATATCTCCACTCTTCGGGGTGGACAGCTGTTGCTCGGTGGCGAAGCCTTAGGTGGGGGCGCCGAACTGCTGTTCCTGGTACGGGGGTACCGGTTGAGCGGCAGCGAGGCGCGGGAGGGTGTAGGGCCGAAAGGCCACGTAGGGCGGGGGCGCCGCTGCCGCTGTTCCCGATGGGGTCGGTTGAGCGCGGTGGTGGTGCAGGGGGGAGTCGGGCCGCAAGGCCTTAGGGCGGGGGCACCGCAGCAACCGTGCTGTCAGGGTATGGGACCTGGCAGACGGCAGTACCTGGGGTATGGGACCCGGTAGCTCGGTGCAATTGGGGGGGTAGGGCCGAAAGGCTATAGGGTGTGTGTCACTGTGGTCGCCCCTGGTACTTCTCTGTTGAGCAGAGTTGACTGGAGGGCACCACATGTGACATCAGGGGGGGAAGAGCCTGGAGCGGCTCCGGCTTGGCCATTTTGGCCGAGCTGTTGGAGAGTTTGGCGCAAGCCGAACGGCCGCTGGCGGGAACCGGATGAAGTACAACGTACGTTCCCGGGGCCCGCCACTATAGCGGAGGTGCTGGAAGGCCCGATGGTGGTTTAGTCGGTAAGAGTCCGACATAACCCGCGCATGGTAGGCGTCGTGCGCGTGGTATCCTATGAGGACTCCACCATCGCTAAAAAAAAAAAAGGGTTCCGGTGTGTTCCGGTGGGTTTCGGTGGGTTTCGGTGGGTTTCGGTGGGTTTCGGTGGGTTCCGGTGGGTTCCGGTGGGTTACGGTGGGTTCCGGTGGGTTCCGGTTGGGTTCCGGTTGAGTTCCGGTTGGGTTCCGGTTGAGTTCCGGTTGTGAGTGAGTGAGGGACCGACCGACCGACCGACCGATCGACTGAGCGAGAATGAAGTTTCACTTCTTCCGCACGGAGGGACTCCACGCACGCACATTTTTGAAGTGAAACTTCATAGGCGACTTCCAAAAATGTTATCACATAACGCGTCAAGCGTTAAATGAAGCACCTTAACGCGTTAAGTGATAGGTGTTAAACGATAGGCGATAGGCGTAAATTTGTTAAGGTTATGAAAGCGCTCATGTGACGCCGTCACTGAGTGAGTGGGTGAGTGGAGTTCAGAGTGGAGTTCAGAGTGGAGTTCAGAGTGGAGTTCACAGTGGAGCTCACAGTGGAGTTCACAGTGGAGTTCACAGTGGAGTTCAGAGTGGAGTTCAGAGTGGAGTTCAGAGTGGAGTTCAGAGTGGAGTTCAGAGTGGAGTTCAGAGTGGAGTTCAGAGTGGAGTTCAGAGTGGAGTTCAGAGTGGAGTTCAGAGTGGAGTTCAGAGTGGAGTTCAGAGTGGAGTTCAGAGTGGAGTTCAGAGTGGAGTTCAGAGTGGAGTTGAGTGGAGTTGAGTTGAGTTAGTGTGTGTGTGTGTGTGTGTGTGTTTTGACTGTGTGTGTGTGTGTGTGTTTTGACTGTGTGTGTGTGTGTGTGTGTGTGTGTGTGAGTGAGTGAGTGAGTGAGGGACCGACCGACCGACCGACCGATCGACTGAGCGAGAATGAAGTTTCACTTCTTCCGCGCGGAGGGACTCCACGCACGCACATTTTTTTTTATCGACATTATGCGACCAAGTTGAATATCCCCCCGAACCATTATACAAAGAACATTTAGTGGTACTTTTTAATTTGCAGGTGTTTTCGCTTGTATATTGGGAGCATAGACAACAAAAGTTTAATTAAAAAAACCCAAAGATATTGTGAAAAATCCTAAATCTATCCTCTACTTGTTTCTATCCTCGTTTTTCTTTCTTTATTTTATCTGTCACTCAAAGGTTTGCTGTAAGAGAACTCATCATTGTTGAGTTCAAAGAGGATTTAACACTTGGTTGAGTTAAGCTCGCCTTTGTACATAGATTCTCCGTACTTTTGTTTTAATGTATGGTTTTTTATGTGTACAATAAAGTATTAAATTAATCTATGAAAAAAAAACAAAACTCACTAAATTAAAATAAAGTTTTCAAGAAATGCGAGGTGTTTTACATCTTTTCATGCCATTTGCCGCTAAACTATAATATGTCAATGACAAGAGAAAGGCAGCATCCAAAATTAATCAAAAATAAGTATGTACCTACTTTAGTACATTATAGCTCATTGCATTATCGCGGACAAGAATGCTGTTCAAGTTTACAATCAAAATGGTTTGAACGTCGTTACCTACGTGCGCTTACCCCGCCCGCATGCATTTTGGGCCAGCTCGTGCAAGCATTTCATCCTAAAGGTGGTACACCGTTCGTACCGCGAGAGTAGTAGGTACTCTCGCGGCACGAAAAAAAATCTTCAACGATTCATCTAAATCTCAACTTCACAGTGCCCCCACCATAGCCCCCAAGGATACACTCCAACCAAATACTTTCTTTAGGTAACAAAAAAAAGTTATAATCCTGCGAAAATAGTTGTCACATTTTTACCTACGTTGATAATACGGTTGTTGGGGAGGGTTCGGCGCATCCCGGTCCAATAGGACCGTCATGGGGTCAGGAGGGTCGAGCAGTACGTGCCGTGGTCTGCGGCGCGAGTCAGAAGGACTAGGGGCGTAATCGGCGGCGGCGCGGATTAAACTGTTCGCGTGACGGGACGCGGATTCAAAGTAGCGTTTCGACGCTTCTTTGAGGAACTTACGAAGGGGATCTAACTTGAAATCGGAATGCAGATCTACGTTCCGCATGTACCACGGGGAGATGTTGGTTGGTCTGAGCGTTGGTATCTCCCTGGTATCCCCCTCTCTCTTGGAGTAATAGTGCTCTGTGCTCCCTCTCCTCTAAGCGGAGACTCCAAGGAGACGCGATTTCTTTAGTCCTTCCCACAGACTAATAAACTAGTCCTTCCTCCAAGGACGCGATGGATGATGGATTCATTCGTTAGTTTGCCCCGGGTTTGCCCTCAGAGTTTGTCTTTAGTTGAAAACACATGACCAATCTTGGAAATCTCAGTTTGAAATACTTAAGTCTTTCGTATTTTGATAGAATGGGGAACTTGCACAATTTTTAGAACAATGAAAGATTTTAGACTCGCTTAGTGATACCAAAAAAAAATTTTTAAATATGCACAAATTATCTAGATATTGCAAATCAAAGGTTGACTTTTCCACGTTGTTGCCGCGAAAACGCTCATTGACAGCCGTGATGTCATTTCATTGGTTTGACGTACGAGTGGCGAGTGCGTACGAGTTAGTAAATTTTCATGGCGATTGGGGAGTGAATAAAGAAACTACTACTGAATATTAATATGTTCTCATTAGCTCTTGTCCGGTGAAGCTGTAATGGCCATCTGCGGCCAACAGTACTACTCATACAAAAAAAAAAAAAAAAAAATGTTCTCATTAGACTTTTGACGACTGATATAATCAGAATGATAAAATGATTCCCTAAAGTTATCAGTTCAGAGAAAATTACCTAATAGGTAGGTATTTATCCTTAAACAAAAATGTTGCCCAGTCATGTAGCTGGACAGGCCCGTTGTGCGTTGGTCTAGTGGTCAGACACCCTGGCCGCTACCTACTATATCGTTGGTTTGATTACTACCTTGTCTCTGCGTGTTATTTATCAATGTATTAATTTACAAAAAAGTAAGTACTATAAGTACTTATTTATTTAAATTTTATGGTCACCTTAATACAGGCTCTGCCTAGTTTAGTATCAGCTAACCGTGTGTGGATTGTCCCAGGATAATATACTTAGTACTTACTCACATTTTGTAAATAGTCCGCTTAAATTTTTATCTATCTTAAAATAAATAAATCCCGCTTTAATCAAAACGTACTAAATTTTATAAAAAAAAAACAATGTTTTAACCATCGATATAATAATCGATGGTTAACACATACATTTTCTCTTCAAATTTACTTTATTTGCACAGAACGCAGGTAATTACATAAGATGGTTATAATAGTTATATAAGATATTTTATGCTTTTTAGATAATTTACTTTGAAGTCGGTTTTTTTTTAATAGTTTATTTTACCTTTTAGGTATGGAACCCTAAAAAGCTGTTAAATTGCTGCTTATAACAAAAGCGTTAGTAGGTACTAAGGAATATTTGGAAGACAAAATTTGACTAACTTATTTGAAATTATTACCTAACTGACATTTTTAAACACTGTTAAAAACTGGCAACCAGGGTCTGATGATGGAGCAGGAAGGTACCTAGTCACGATATCTCTGCACCAGTAAACGTAGACCCACCGAATTTGGGCTCGTTGGGTAGGTCTCCAAATACGAATGTCAATACGAAACGATAGTACAACACGTACACGTCTTAACAACGAGACGTCGAAAGTGTAATAAATTCGAAAGTGTAAACAATTACATTAAAATTCAATTATTTTAGTAATAATTAATGGTTTTTATTTTCGTTCATACAGTTTTATTCGCACCAATCAATTAGACAACAAGGTGTATCGAGTGCCACTACCACGATAGTTTTTCGCATAAGCCAGAGACGACAACCCTTTTTTTTTTTCTTTTCTTCGATAGATCCCCGGGAGCTGTGGGGCTCGACCGGGGTATGTGGGATTCTTACCCACTAAAACCCCCGCGGCTGTCGCATCGGCACATGAGAGGTGGGACCCCAGGGCTCTCCGGTGGGATCTGCACCAGGGGCCCCTCAGTGCCTTGCCTTTGAGCCCGCCGCCGGGGGGCGCATTGTAGCCCCCCGGGAACCAGTCACGGTGCTCACGGGGACGGGGGTCGCAACCCCGCCGCCGTCCTCCTCGGAGTCACCGCCGTACTCAATGGACGCTCAAAGGGCCCACACCCCGAGCGTCCAGCGACTCCGAAGAGAGTGGACAACCCTAGCGCGACCGCCGAGCGTAGGTATGAAAAGTGAGGTACATACATGAGCTTGCCTTCTGTTTTATCATCCAGCACTAACGATTTGGCTCGTGCGCGGTTGCTAGCTGTCTCTGCGAAGGAGTCAGGTCACTGGTTGCAAGGTATTCCATCGTCACACATTGGTACGTTATTGTGTATAGTGCCAGGGCCAACCTTCCTCATCGCTGTCGCTGTGGGGAGCACGTAGATAAATATGGTCACCACGGGCTTTCTTGCCCTCTTAACGCTGGCCGTATGGCGCGCCATGCCGCCCTTAATGATACGAGTATTATTCCCAGGGGGCTTGTCACCGCCGGTGTTCCTGCCGCACTGGAACCAGTCGGTATTACACGAGATGATGGCAAGAGGCCTGATGGTATCACTTTAATATCATGGCAACATGGAAAGCCGTTGGTAGGGGATGCGACATGTGTCGATACACTTGCTGCTCACTTGTAGGGCGGCTGGAGGGGCTGCGGTGACCGCTAGTGATGACTAGCGGCGCAAGTATGCAGCTCTAGGTTCCAGCTATATATTTGCGCCCTTAGCGGTGAAGACCATGGGGCCTTGGTCTCACGAGACGCACGGTTTAGTGAAAGAAATTTCATCCAAACTTATCGAAGTCTTAGGTCACTGTTGGGCTGGTAGCTTTTTCTGCCAACGTATAAGCTTGGCCATACAAGGGTAATGCCGCTTGTCTTTTAGGTACCCTTCTCTCCCAGTGCGGCGACAACTTGGAGAAGTTTTTTACTTACCTAGTTTAAGTATATTTGTAAATAAACTGTAGATATTTAGTTTTAAAGAAGCAGTAAATAACGAAACTACATTGAAGTCGGTATCAGTCGGTGCTGATTTTAGTTTACACACCACCACGTTTTGTTTTTAAATTAAGATAGGTACCTACTGTGGGCCGCACCTGGACCTGACAGCTACACCGGACAAGAAAGGCGAACGCCCATATAGCCTAGTCTGAAAGGCAGGGTGCAACAAACTCAAGCAAAGTAGGTAGCACGGCTTCGGCTTGGGAGAGAAACGGTTCTATCTCAAAGCGTTCCCTCTAAAAAGATCCGGAACGAAACTCCCTGGGATAAAACTCACCGATGAGGACCCACGGGTACGACCCTTCGACCTCGCAAGCAAGACTCCTTTCTTAACCTTATGCTTAACTTTCAAACAGATACTGAGAACTACACTTCTAGGTTAACGAATATCATATGTGAAGGAAAGCAGTATTGATCTCTAAGGAGCAGGTTAAATGTGCGAAAAATACTCGCAAATGAAGACCAATTTGTCTAAATATTTAACTTAAACTTTATCTAACTTGTGCCTAATTTTCTTTTTAGTAATGGCCTCAATTCATATCCTTCGTCGCTAGACAGACATTGTCGAGGCCTTGGAAGCCCTTATTGACAAAACCTTTAAACACAAGGTTTATGTGTCCTTCGAGCTTGTACCTACTTATTTAGTCCTTATTTAGATTTACAATTTAAGCATGGTATTAGATTGACTTTACCAATGAAATTGCGTTATATCGAAGTAATTACTTATAACTATACCTACTTGGGATTCCACATTTATTATCTTGAAATTTTCAGTTATGTTTTTTTTTAAATATACTTAAGTACTCAAATAGGTTAGGGTTAGGTTAAGTTATATTAAGAAGCATGCATCAGGCTCTTTGATAATCCTATGTCAGGTAGTTATAAGCTCAGAACATTTGCGAGTATCACGAGTAGAGTTTGATTCCTAGGTCAGACAAAGCGCGTTGGGTTATACTGACAAGAAATTCTTAATGGTCGTTTCAAGATAGTTTTGTTTAAAGATCATTGGTGGCAGCACAAAGTTTGAAACGGGAATATACTTAATCGCTTCGAACATGGATGGGCCGTAATGTGACTCTACAGAGTATTAAAAACACATGTCCAATCCGTTAGGGCCTTATTGAGTGTACCAATACAAATACATGTTCTTTGGTAACTCATTTGTACTTATATATATCATATCTCATTTTTTTTCCTAATTTTGACCAGAAATACAAGATCAGATTCGTTTTTCTGGACAAATTTTAAAAAAATAGTTTTTCAACTAATGAGATTTTAATTGTATTGATGGATACACCGAATACCTAATACCCTTACGAATCCTACATGTGTTTTAAACACTCTGTATAATGAAAGTTATATATTAAACTTGTAATAAATCACCTCCTTTCATCCAACCTCTTTTCATATCCTCCATGTGCACGTTTAATTAATTTATAAAATATTTTACTCAGGAATTTTCTTCTTTTACAAAAATATGGCTTCCATCAATTAATTGATAAGTCCGCCAGTGTCAAGTAGTTAATTAGCAATTGCAAAATCTATACTATAATAAAACTCAACGAGCACTTCTTCTGTACATTGAATATTTTTCCAAAATTTCTATGTGGGGATACTATACTATCGACATAGAGGCCAAAACAATTTTTTTTTTAATTATTGGCTGTCTGTCTGTCTGTCGTTCTGTTCGTCCAGGTATCATTTGAAAACCCGTGGATGGATTTTGATAGGACTTTCACTGATGTGTTGTGTAGAAGTCAGGGTATAAATTGGTATATAAAACATCACGCTATGTTTCATAGGGGCTAAGCAGTGAAACATTAATTGCACATATTAACACGTAATTTCCTTTGTATGGGTAATAGGGTAGAAGAAGAAGAAGAAGAAGATATATTTATTTGTGACACATTTCAACACACATATCAAACATTATAAGTATATAAAAAATAATACAATAACACTCGTGTGTATGTGCGTCACAAAATGGCTCCAACTCAGCATAAAGCTGGTTGTAAACAACCAACGCTGGTCTTTCGTTGGAGCCAATTGGTGCCGTCACGACGCTATAACATAAGGTAAAACACCCAGTGTCCGACAACGCACCATTGTCCGACATTTAAAAAGTTTATTAAAAAAAATAAGAGCAGTTTCTCCTTTCTGAATGGATTACAAGAATAAACAAAAAACGCGGATTATCTAGTTGTCATTGCAAATGACATTTCACACATTCGGCCATTTTTAAGAAAATGGCTTGGTATAAGTTTCGACCGCAAGTGATCCTCCATCGTAAGTCTAGTTTTACTAGCAAAATCGTTAAGGAGGTGAGTAAGATTTATTGCTCATAACTTTTAATTGTTTTGCTGTATCGAAAATGTTATTTATTTATAAAATTAAGACATAAATTGACTAGTTTTTAATAATTGTTTGACAAGGGTGTGGTAATAATAAAATAAGAAAATACGCCTGTCGGTAATTGGAGTTTTTTTCATCGCTTGTTCCAAATTTCGACACATGTCGAAAGATTTTTGTTTATTATTTTTTACACTTTATTTTATTACTTGGCTATGTTTCTTCAGCACTCTTAAAATATAGTTCTTTCATTTAAAACATCAAACTGCATCCAGTGATCAACAGTTGTGTCGATGATTGGATATTCCATGTGTTCCAATAACCGACATATTTTGCAAAAATGGCGCCTATAAAGATACACGCCTTTTCAAATGGCACAGGCGATAGAAGCAGTCAGTCTGATCGACTTCAAAATGCAATTGGGTGGAAAGCACGTCATTTGAGCACCGTAATGCGTTGGTACGCAGAGTTTGATCGAGGCCGCCTCTCCATGATAAAATTCGTGAAGTTCGGCTCTCAATTACTGCGGTCACTGAGAAAATATGGCTACTGTCATGATATTTACGGGGCCGGAAGAGACCGTCATAGCTTATAAACTATGCTGGTTATAACCAGCACGTGAAAAAAATGCCCATAGACCAATCCAGACCAATCAGGTCCTTATGTATTCAAAAATAGTTTGACCTAATGAAATGTGTTTAAAATGTATACGGACACCAGAGTTAAACTAACCCGGCACTACTCTGAGGGCATCCCATACATCAGCCTGTACTAGATTGGAATGGCTCTCAAACAGCTTAAAACAAAAAAGTGCCGGGTGAAGACGGAATCACAACAGAAAATCTGAGAGCGGATGGAAAACCGGTAGGTACTTTTAGTCCTCCAGAAGTTATTCAATTCCGTCTTCAGGTCTCGTCCGTTCCGAAGGTACTACGCCAGAAGCATGGCACAGGAGTGCGGTAGTGCTTCTCTTCAAAAAGGTGATAACACCTTATCGAAAAATTATAGACATAATATCTCACTTCTGAGCCATATGTAAAAGCTGTTTTCGAAACGAAGGAATAGCAATATTCTCGAACGCAGGTGTAATGATTTCCAGCCTACCGAACAAGCCGGGTTCCGAAAAAGCTTTAGCACGATATACCACATTCATACGCTCCGTCAGATGATGCAGAAGACTATGGAGTATAATCGGTCATTATGTCTAGCGTTTGTGGGCTACGAAAAACCTTCGATTTAATCGAGACCTGGGCAGTATTGCTGTCCCTCCAGCGATGCCATATTCACTATAGGTATCGAACTGTTGCAACGACCACCATGCCGATCCGACTACAGGACGAGAGTACAAAATCAACCCGATTGAAGAGAGTTGTGAGACAGGGAGAAGTTATTTCCTCGAAACTGTTCACGAACGCATTGAAGGACGTTATCAAGCTCTTGGACTGGTACGGATTCGGCATCAACGTCAATGGCGAATACATCACTCGCCTTCGCTTTGCCGATAATATAGTAATTACGGCAGAACCACTGAAGGACCTCAATACGATGCTCAGCGACCTCAGTAGCGTTAACCCAACCGGTGGGTCTTTAAAATGAACATGGACAAGACGAAGATTATGTCTAATGTCCATGTTGCATTCATACCGATAGTCGTTGGCAACGATACACACGAAGTTGTTGATCACTGTGTCTACCTTGGATACATTTAGTGGGTCCAATTTCGACAAAGAGGTCGCTCGAAGCATCCAAATTGGCGTTTGGGAAACTTGGTGACATCTTCTCATCTGAAATTCCGCAGAAAGCAAAGTTCATTCACTAATGTATGTTGCCAGTGATGACAATATGGTAATGAGACGTGGTCCTTAAAAGCTGGCCTTTTAGAGAAGCTCAGTTACACAACGAGCTATAGAGAGAGCTATGCTCAGAGTTTCTTTGCGTGACAGAATCCGTAATGAGGACGTTCGACAAAGAACCAAGGTCACCGACATACCTGTCAGAATCTGCTAGTTGAAGAGGCAATGGGTAGGCAACATCGCTCGAAGAACCGACAACCAATAGGGAAAAAAGTTTCTCAAGTAGCGACCACGAACCGGAAGACACAGCGTAGGTAGGCCTCCTACTAGGTGGGTAGTCGATATTTATTTATCTTTATTATAATACCCAGTTGTCGTTCATTGTGGCGTTCGAAGGGTGAGGCCTATAGTCAGCGGTGGACGTCTTCCGGCTGGTGATGATGATGATGAATACCAATTAATTAAAAACAGTTCTACAATTTATGTTAAATATTTGATTAGTTAAAATAATTCATACGTGACAAAGAATAGTGGAAGTACGTAACGGGATAAGATCATTTACGATTTTTTAATAAAAAAATATTGTTATAATAGCATTAAAAAGTCATTACCTTCTTAACTTTAGATGAGTTTAAGCATGCCACACACATGTACATGTCCGTGTTTGTTTATTATAATTAAAATAATTAATGTACTTAATAAGACTTTTTTGTGCATGGTGTTAAGATTCGGTCGATATTTGGGTGACGATAAATAGAACATGTCGATTACTAGATCACGATTATTGGATCATGTCGATTACTGGGTGTCGATATATAGAATTTCCTTGTCGATAACTAGGCCAAAAAGAGCCTAAATCTAATTTGATTTATTGATCTACTTATTGGTATTACACTCGTTTTTACATTAAGATAATATAGAATGAACCCTAAACTTATACCTAGTGCATGAAAGTATCGTATAATCTATATTAATAAAAGAGCAGGGTGTTTTCTAGGAATCACGATACAGCTAAAACCATATTACGTACAATCTTGAAATTTGGAACCAACATTATTCAAATAGTCTAGGTGAACAATAAGAACGGATTTTTTCGAAATTCCATACCTAAGTGGGTCAAATGGGCTCCCAAAGTTTGTATGGAAAAAAAAATTTTTTTCTTCACACGGGCATGAAACTTTGTAAGTGTACTAAACAAAAGAAATAAAGAAACACGTGTATCACACTTTTTGAAAATCGACCCATATTGGGATTTTAGCCTGGTTTTTGAGTATGCAACGCGGAAAAAAAAAATCATACTGCATTGCTGAAACTTTGCGAATACATTAATCAAATTGTAGCAATCCAAGTGCAAATAATCATTTTTTGAAAATCATCTCGTAAAGGGGTCCAATTGGGGTCCAAAAAATGTTTCTCGACCTACAGTCATAAAACTTAGTTTATATATTGCACACTAGAATCTAAGAAACTTATTTCCAGCATTTTTCAAAAAACTACCCCTAAGATTTTTTAATGGGGTTTCAAAGTTTGCACAAAGAAGGGTTTCCATTTCATCCTATGATGCAGCTAGAGTAACGAAACTCGGTAAATAAACTCAATACAACAATTGAAAAAACTAATTTTGATCATTTTTGTAAAATCAACCCCTAAGTGGGTCAAATGGGCTCCCAAAGTTTGTATGGAAAAAAGAAAATTTTCGTCACACGGACATGAAACTTTGTCAGTGTACTAAACAAAAGAAATAAAGAAACACGTGTATTACAACTTTTTGTAAATCGACCCTTAAAGGGGTTTTAACATGGTTTTTGAGTATACAACGTAAAAAAAACATACTTACTGCATTGATGAAACTTTGCGAATATATTTATCAAATTATAGCAATCTATGTGTAAATAATCATGTGTTGAGAATCAACTCCGAAATGGGTCCAATTGGGGTCCAAAAAATGTTTTTCGACCTACAGTCATAAGACTTAGTTTGTATATTGTACACAAGAATCTAAGAAACCTATTTCCTGCATTTTTTGAAAAACAACCCCTTAGGTCATATCAAGGGGTTGCAAAGTTTGCACAAAGAAGGATTTCCATTCCATGATATGATGCAGCTAGAGTAACGAAACTCAGTAAATAAACTCAACACAACAATTGAACAAACTTATTTTGAGAATTTTTGTAAAATCAACCCCTAAGTGGGTCAAATGGGCTCCCAAAGTTTGTATGGAAAAAAGAAAATTTTCGTCACACGGACATGAAACTTTGTCAGTGTACTAAACAAAAGAAATAAAGAAACACGTGTATTACAACTTTTTGTAAATCGACCCTTAAAGGGGTTTTAACATGGTTTTTGAGTATACAACGTAAAAAAAAACATACTTACTGCATTGATGAAACTTTGCGAATATATTTATCAAATTATAGCAATCTATGTGTAAATAATCATGTGTTGAGAATCAATTCCGAAATGGGTCCAATTGGGGTCCAAAAAATGTTTTTCGACCTACAGTCATAAGACTTAGTTTGTATATTGTACACAAGAATCTAAGAAACCTATTTCCTGCATTTTTTGAAAAACAACCCCTAAGGTCATATCAAGGGGTTGCAAAGTTTGCACAAAGAAGGATTTCCATTTCATGATATGATGCAGCTAGAGTAACGAAACTCAGTAAATAAACTCAACACAACAATTGAACAAACCTATTTTGAGAATTTTTGTAAAATCAACCCCTAAGTGGGTCAAATGGGCTCCCAAAGTTATTACGGATTTTTTTTTCATCACACGGATAAGAAATTTAGTCAATGTACTAAGCCAAACAAATTAAGAAACACGTGTATCAAATCTTTTTCAAATTCGACCTGTAAAGGGGTGTTAGCATGGTTTTTGAGTATGAAACGCGGAAAAAAATATCATGCTGCATTGATGAAACTTTGCGAATACATTTATCAAACTAAAGCAATGATTGTATAAATACACATTTTTTGAAAATCAACTCTTAACGGGTCCAATAGGGGTGCAAAAATGATTGTTGACCTACAGTCATAAGACTTAATTTATGTGTTGCACACAAGAATCTAAGAAACCTATATCCGGCATTTTGCAAAAAACAACCCCTATGATCATTTAATGGGGTTGTAAAGTTTATACGTAAAACGATTTCCATTTAATGCTATAATAGAGCTAGAGAAACGAAACTCGGCACATAAACTCAATACAAAAATTGAATAAACTAATTTTCAGCATTTTTCGATAATCAACCTCTAAGTGGGTCAAATGGGATCTCAAAATTTGTATGGAAAACATTTTGTTTTCACCACACATACACGAAATGTCAACGTACTAAACATAAGAAATGAAAAAACACGTGTATCACAACTTTTTGAAAATCGACCCTTAAAGGGGTTTTAGCATGGTTTTTGAGTATCAAGTGTGGAAAGGAAATCATGCTGCATTGATGAAACTTTGTGAATAAATTGATCAAGTTAAAGCAATTTAATTATTTTGAAAATCAACCCCTAAAAGGGTCTAATTGGGTCCAAAAAATATTTTTTTGTCCTACAGTCACAGGACTTATTTTATGCATTGCACATAATAATCTAAGAAACTTATTGCAGGCATTCTTCAAAAAACAATCCCTAAAGTCATTTTATGAAGTTGCAAAGTTTGCATGAAGAAGGATTTTCATTTTAGCTATAATGTTGCTACAGTCACACAGCTCATTAAATAAACTCAACATAACAACAAACAAATTTTCTGCATTTTTCGGAAATCAACCCCTAACTGGGTCAAATAGGGTATCAAAGTTTGCAAAAAAATATTTTTCATCACACGGACACAAAACTTAGTCATCAAAAGAAGTTGAGAAACACGTCTGACACATTTGATTTGAAAATCAACCCTTGATTGGGTTTTAGCACGGTTTTTGAGTATGAATTCGGAAAACCGATGACTGATGACTCTGCGGATGCATTTATGAAATTAAAGAAATCCATGTGCAATTTTTTTTTTATTTCATTCCCAAAAGGGATTAATTGGGGTCCAAATCCTTTTGTTTTACCCTACGGTCACAAGACTTATTTTATGTATTGCACATAATAATCTAAGAAACCTGTTTCCTGCATTCATCGAAAAATAAAACCCCTAAGATCAATTAATGGTTTCAAAGTTTGCATGCAGAAGGATTTCCATTTAATTTATAATACAGCTACAGTCACGAAACTCGGTAAATAAACTCAACACAACAATTTAACAAACTAATTTTCAGCATTTTTAACGGACTTCAAAAAAGGAGGAGGTTCTCAATTTGTCTGTACATTTTTTTTTTCTATGTATGATCGCGCATGATTCTGGCAATTATGAACCGATTTCAAAAAATCTTTCTGGTACGGATAGGCCACTCCGCTGATTGGGTCCCATAAAAAAAATTACTTAGGAATAAGCTCCTGAAAAAACAAAAATAGCGACTCAGAAAATATTGTAGGAATGCCTAAAAGATGATATTTCCATCGCATTTTAAGGACGAAAGTGGTCAAACTCTGGCAAATACGAGTATTTACCAATTTCAATAATTCTTTTATATGCGAAAGAAGGAACCGCTGTAATGAATATGTATAAATTTTATCACAACTAGATAAGAACTTCCTGGAGAACCATGATTGATGTGGAGGAATTTATCTGGTAAAAAAAAAGAATATATACAGACGAATTGAGAACCTCCTCCTTCTTTGAATTCGGTTAAAAAAACATGAAACTGAAGTTCTCCGTTACATTAATCTGACAAATATGAACCGATTTCGATGATTCTTTTTTTATTCAAGGGAGTAAACTACTGTAATGATTTCATGCAAATTTCATTAGGACCAGATAAAGTGTTCCTGAAGAAAATATACACAGTAGGTACGTCAACATCAACTTCAATATCACTTAAATTATTTTATGCTTTTTAGTATTGTTGAAGTTGGTTAATTTTTTTTTGTTGTGTCGTGTGCAATGTTTATTTGAAAATCAACCCGTGGGACAAATGAGGTACCAAAGTTTGTATGTAAGAAAATATTTTTTTCAGACACGAAACTTTGTCAGTGTACTCATCAAAAAATTGAGAAATACGTCTAACACATTTGTTTTGAAAATCACCCTTAACGGGGTTTTGGCACGGTTTTTGAGTATTGAGTATACGCGAAAAAAAATTTCATGGTGCACTGATTACACTGCGGATACATTCGTCATATTGAAGCAATCCATGTTATTTTTTTAAATTAACCCCTAAAAGCGTTCAATTGAATTCCTTCCAAAAAATATTTTATTCCTACAGCCACATGACATATTTTATGTACCTACTGCATACAAGAATCCCTAAAGTTTGCGTGAAGAAAGATCTCCATTTAATGCTATAATGCAACTATGGTAACGAAACTCAGTGAATGAACTAAACAAAACTGTTGAACAAACTTATTTCCAGCATTTTCCGAAAATCAACCGCTAAGGGCATCTACCAATGGGGTTACCAAATGGTTTCCACTTAACAACCTCATATGTTTTTTAATGGAATTGCAAAATAAGTACAGTATCTTTTTAAACAAAGAAGTAAATAAGAATGTTTTGATTAGATCAGAGTTAATAAAAGTGTGAAAATATCGAAATTGATCGTCCGAAGATCGGACCAACAATAATAACTAAGAAGGCCTGAGGGTACATCGGCATAATTGTGACATAAGGACGTTCAACATCTCAGTTCTCCCGTGACTATGGGTGCTGCAAAACATTGGAAACGTCGGGGTAGAAAAAGCTAAAATAAACCGCGATTAAATCCGTAAAAAGTAGTTTGATTTCAATGTGTAATATTCGCGTAAGTAAAAGACAATAAGCTTACTATTTATGAAGCTGGCTTCAAAATACAGAAACGGTAAATGTTGTCCTTGAAAACTTGGAATGCACGATATCAAAAAGATTATCAATGCCTAAAGGATTAATGGAAATCCACAAATACATGGACGATAGATTGGTAAGTAACAATTTATTACGAACGTTTTAACTAACGCGAATGCTACACATTGAAATCAAACTATGATTTCAATGTGTAGAATTCGCGTAAATAAAAGACAACATTGGTGTAAACAATATTTTAAAAAACCTCGATCCATAATTCTAAACACGTTTGAGTAACAAAGTAAACGCGGGCGAAGCCGCGGGCCACTGCTAGTATCATAAATAAACTAGATATTTAAAAAAATGTTCACTTGCGATCCTTAAAGTGTCGATGATTGGGGGTTTTACCTTATATCATGCTTAAACTAATATTATAACTGTACTAAAGAAATTGACATTTCATAATATTTAGATTATATTATAATTAGATTTCTGTATTGTTCTAAGTACTTTGCTGATAGCAATATGACATTATATCTTTGAAAAGTTAAAATCTGTAAATCCCGAGCGAGTCCAAACTAGATTAGGAAAGAAATAGGCAAGGGAAAAATACCATTTCATTTAAAAGCTAGCGGCGCTGCACCTAGGAGTGTTCGCAACGGCTATATATTAAAAACGCGTTAGAACGATATGCTACTTATAAAACGCATGTTATTTTGTACGCTATAATATATCAGTTCGCTTCCTAACGTCGCGTTTGGATTATCGTCGCGCCGGTCGCACGTTACCTATTTTAATAGCTATGTGGACTTAAGAATAACAATTTTTTAAATTAGAAATTGTGGTTTTAAATGAAAGAATCTTTTTACAATAATTACACTCCGCCTTTTTAGTAGTATCGTCCACCACAGAAAAATAGTTCCACATTTGTCCTCTTCGTGACATTTTAACTATAACTACAAAAAACTTTTTACAAAAATTGCCTAATCTAATATTATTTATATTATAAACACTTAACTAAAACTAACTTTAATTTACAGTTTTAATACAGTAAACAAACCAACACGATGCTTTATTTGAAAAAAAAACACAAATCGGAATCGCTTACAAACACGACAGACGATAATCGCGTACCTAAATAAATACGTCATACAAGGTCAAGCCAGTAAGCCGCACTGATTGATTCAACGAAACGAAAATAAGCTAACGAACGTTATAATTATGATACGAACAAATAAAATAAATATCGTTGGAAATCATCTAACGTGCAAACGTTAGATATTAATGGACACTGATTTAAATATAGTTCATAAGCAGTTGTATTTAAGTATTATTTGGCATGCAACTCGTGACAAAATATTATACGGCAAAGTGAAATTGACCTTGGTCCTTGAGTCGTGGCCCACGATGACGAGTCACGTGCCAATTAATACTCTAAGACAATTACTTAAGAACTATATTTGAATCAGTGTCCAGTAATGAAATGAATATAATAGTTTTTACGATATTTCGTTAGTATCGTCGCCGCGTCGTGGCAGGCGGCTGTGGTCATGCGGCGTGCGTGCAATACCTATGTAATTTAAATAACGGATTCAAAATAACGCTTGCCTAAGATATCAAATAATAAGCGATTTGATTATTTATAAATAATGGATTATTATATCAGTTATATAATATAACGAACACTCCTATGCACCACCAAGGCTATATTGGTATAGGTAGAAATTGAGAAGAGGGGGGGGGGGGTGTTTCATGAAATTTTAATGAAACTCCCCCCAAGTTCAGTTCAGGTAGTGTATAGGAATTGTATTACAGTCGCAACAATAAAAGATGCGAAAAACTTAAACTTTCGTTATCGAATACACAGTATTTTACGATGTTAGCGTGATTTACATTATGAACAGCGCCATCTATCGGTGAAATTATACATACAATCACTATAGAACTTTAATATAAATAAAAGAAAGTCGTGTTAGTTACACTATTTATAACTCAAGAACGGCTGAACCGATTTGGCTGAAAATTGGTGGGGAGTTAGCTTAGAACCAGGAAACGGACATAGGATACTTTTTATCTCGGTAAGTTAAGGTTAAGTAACTTTAGGTCATTAAATTGATGGGTGAAACGATTAATATAAAATTCTGTGCGCATATCGGGTAGATCTGAGAATAGGTCATAAAGTATATATCATAACGCTAGGTTAAGGTTAAGCAACATGAGGCAAGGTCATTAGATAGATGGGTGAACCGATTTGTATGAAATTTTGTGTGCATATCGGGTAGGTCTGAGAATAGGTCGTAAAGTATATTTCATGCCGCTAGGTTAAGGTTAAGCAACATAAGACAAGCTCATTAACTAGATGGGTGAACCGATCGATATGTATGAAATTTTGTGTGCATATCGGGTAGGTCTGAGAATAGGTCATAAAGTATATTTATGCCGCTGATAACATGATTGACGAGGATATATAGAACGAGAAGAGGGTGCAAGAGAGGAGAGAGACTGAGAGGGGATTTGAGTACGGGGTGATGGGGTGAGGGATCGGGGGAGTTAGGTGGAGCAAGTTGGGAGAAGAGAGAGGGAGAGGGTTCAGAGAAGGGACAACGGGGAGCGGAAGAGGGGGAGTGTGACGAGGACCGAAGTGGGAGGGAAAGAGAGACGAGCAAAATGTAATAAAAGCGCGGGTGGAGCTGCGCGGTTCAGCTAGTAAATTATATTATCAAGTATAATGAGAAAACTAAAATCGGATTTGCGTTGGCGGTCGTTAAGTACCACCAAGATGGCGGCCGCGAACCAAGGTCCTCAGGAATTTTATAAGTATTTGAATATTATTATTTGTCATTATTTTAAATATTTAAAAAATGTCCTAGAAGCCTCTGAGTAAATTACTTCACATAGAAGCTGAAAGAGAAGCTGTGAGAAGAGGATGTAGACGTCATCTACATCCTCTACAACTACGAACGGCGGACAGAGCTGGAGAAGCCTTTTAAAAAGTGATTGAATTCCTAGTGAATTACGCCGACGACCCTGCTGGTCGTCTCCTTCGACGACGATTCGTGTTCCTGATCGTGGCGTGCTTGACACCGCCGCCTGAACTACGGGCGACTACTGTCGGGCGACTCTGCTGGTCATCTTCTCAAACGCCTCCGCCTCCGTCTCTGCAGACGCCTGGGTGCTATACTCCCCTCTCCACGCAACCACGCAGCCACGTTTCTCTAGTTATTGTGAATATTACCAGTGCCACGATTATTAATGATTATTTTATGTTGATAGATACATCAGTGAAATTCTCCGTACTACCCTGCTTAAAGACTCTAATTACATTTGTTTAGTATTATAACTTGTTTTTTTTTATTCCTAAGGTTAGTCTAACCACTTACCCTTGGAACCAGTTACCCTAGCGGTTTACGGGCTTAACTTACCATCACAGCTTCTCCTCCTATACCGCTTCTTTACAAACTTTTAAATGTTAATGAACTCTTCCCTACTGCTGCTTTTTGGACAACGCTCCTTCATGACGACCTCCAACCTCCAGCTACTTTCTATACAATAGATTAGATGTAGCGAAATGTTTAGAAGATTTTAGCTTGTGGCAAAGGAACACAACATATAGGTATATAAAAAAATACAGGTGCTACTTTCTTCGTAGTTTGTGACATATTGGTTTCAACAATTAGCATCAGCATCAGCATTAACAGCCGAAATACGTCCACTGCTGAACATAAGGCCTCCCCCTTAGAAGAGAAGGGTTGCCATAATCCCCACGCTTGGCAGGCGGCTTGGGGATCGCAGTATAGGTGGAAGATAAATCCAAAAGAAAGACGCTGCGGCCCGCTTAACCCGTTCTTGCTTAGTCGCCTCTTACGAAACCCAACGAGAGGAGATGGGGGGATGCAATTCTTACCCGGCACCCCGCGGTGGTTTCAACAATAGCTTATCATTATGCGTCTTACAATCCGGTAATTGACGATGTTTTAACTGGTTAGAATTTCCATTGCGGGCGCGGAATGCGGGCGAAATAAAAAGTAGTGTATGCGACAGTTATATCTTAGTTATTTTCGCTGAAAGAAGTGAAGGAGGATTGTACTTAGCAGTAGGTATACATATACTTACATGTAATATATTGCAAAATAATCTGAAATAAAAATCCCAATAAGTACTTATTTTCCATTTTCTCAAACTGTAACTAGAATAAACTTTATAATCTTAATTTTACACTAATTGCATGCTAATTGCTTTAAGTTTTTAACGGCAACTTCGTACAACCTGCAATAATTTTGTATTACTTCAGGAATGCTGATATAGGCTTTGGTCTTAATTTTTTATGAGTGCAATAAACATGCGTGGGTAAGTTGGTGCTTAATGTTTATGGCAGGGCAAGTGTGATATCGTCGCTGGTGTTGAGCCGAGGGTCAAAGCGGCGTGACGCTGGCGGCACCGGCGAGGCGCCGCGGCGGGCTGCGATCGATAGCGGGCGCGGCGCTGCAGTCGGCGGTCCGCCCGCCGCCTGACGCCTCCGTCCGCGCCGTCCTACACTTCGGCGACCGCTCGCGCCGCGACTACCCGCGACGATGCGCGGCGACCGCGCCGCACGCGACACGCGTCACAATAAGGATCACGAAAACTTGAAATCATCACTGAAAAAGGGGAGCAAGGGCAAAAAGCTCAGGGTCGTCTTCGATGAGAGCGCCAACGAATTTTTCGAGGCCGATTATATTATTGTGGTGCGCGATGAGTGCGGCTACTCGGACGAGGCCGAGGGCGACGAGTGCTCGGGATGCGGTGCTTGCGATCGGTACCAGGAGCCGGAGCCGGGCGCGCTCAGCCCGCCCGAGGGTTACAAGGACATGGGCCTTTTCAACCGCGACGGCACGCTGCGCGAGCAGGCCTGGTGGGAGGCCGGGGACGTGCTGCTGGTGGGCGAGCGCTCGGGCACCGTGTTCACGCCGCAACACCTGCAGCTGCTGCGACGGCTGCAGCGCGAGCGAATGTTGCGCTCCACCATCTGTGCGGACTGCGACGCGCACGCCGCGCTCCACCAGCCCATCGGTGAGTCACCACTCCCCGTCCTTGCCAAGGACGAACATCGTCCGGTCGGCCTTGCTCCGCTCACGATTCACGGTTCGTGTCCCCCGAGGCTGTGCGTCAATTTCCTTTGAATCCATGTACCGCAGGACGATCGCGGTCTGCTCTCTCAACGTTACACAGACGAAACCTTACAACAAGATATCGACTTTTCTAACGCTCGATAGCTGCCAATAAATTTTACTTATCCTCGACCTAATAAAACATTAATGCCTGTGTAAATAATGTTGCACGGTGTTCTACGTGTGTAGGTATAACAATTACGTATTCTTTTATGTGTCTACAATTGCGACTGTATTCTTAATTTACAGCACTGCGAAATAAAATGTGGTCGTCGTGATGATCTTTATTATTATTAACCCAATTTAGCTGCAGCGAAATTGTTCGTGGTTTTAATTTAAAATAGAGCGCCTGAACTGAATTACAACAATTCAGACCCGTTATTATGGTTAATAGATTGTGACGTAAGTGGCGTTGTGTTTCAAAACTACCGGGAATCTATTGTTCTCCTCTAAAGTGAGAGCACTCGATGGCTATGCCTTTTTTCAACCTAAAGATGCTCAATAGCATCCATATAGGTACCAGACACCGACGCTCTTTTCCGTCGCTACGTACTTATTCCATTAAAACATATGAGAAGAATAAAAGTAATTCTGAAAGCAGGTCATAAAATCAAAACACACTTAATTACCAACATAAAAACTAATGGTAGTTGACTTCTTTGAATATTAATTGCCGCACTTACAAACGTCAATTAGCGTTACCTAATTCTTATTTATATGCCCACACATGCCCACAAACATGCACATACTCACAATACATACATTTAAATCCCTATTAGGTCTATTTAAAATTTCTCAAATGTATACATTCATACAATATTGTAGTCTGTCGTCTCAAAATGTTTCGGAATTGTCAACGGATCCGGGTCTCCACGAGACAGGTATTTCCTAGTGTGGGGGGGACCACATGCACAACTGAATATTTTATAATCATTGATTCGAGAAATACAGCATTATTGTATTGTAATGTCTTTAGGTACGGCAATGCGCTAGTCTAATGTCTCCTCGGGTATTGCAAGCGTGTCCATAGCATTCCGCCAGGGTCTAGTAATTCAATACGGTGAACACCAAACATTTATCATTAAACATTATTAGAAGAAGAAGAATACACAACTACTTACCATATACATGGAAAGGTCCCACACGAACATTTATACTTATGTCTAAATAAATGTTCGTGTGGGCCCCCGTACACGTGAAACTTGTATAACAATAGTGGCTGGGCTCAGTCTCGCACAGGACCACTTAGGTATCTGCCACACACTCTCTGTGTACGGGCAGGTACATTTGTTCATGTACAGTCCGTCAGGTCAGTCAGTCCATCCAGTTAAGTCGTAGCCACCGCGGCTGAATGACGACAACATGAAGATCGTGCCGACACGAGAAGAAATGATAGACTAGGATAAGATCATAGACCCCACCAGAAAGAATAAAAATCCTATAGATAATATTATATTATACCCAACGGTCGCCGGTGTTTTGCGTGTGCAGTATAATAATGCAGAGTACTGTTGGGTCTGCCGTGGTGCTGTAGTGCATCAGGGATGTTTGCCGAGACTCGGATTGATGGTTTTGCAGCCATCATGAGGAAGAGGTCCACATCTCTACTTACATGTGTCCGCGGCAGTACTTACCAACACTATTCTGAGAATTTTCTAAGAACAGTAGGAGTCGCCGATGCTACAGAGGTGGATGCGGCTCCACACATTAGGTTAGCAGACACCGGTCTCGCCGGCGAGGCCGAAGGGTCGTACGCATGCGACCTCAACGACGTGCATCACCCCACTGAGTTTCTTGCCGGTTCTTCTAAGTGAGGGCGCGTTGTGAACCGGTGGTAAACTCAGCCCTCTCTCAAGCGACAGCCCAAGCCGGGGCCGTGCCTCCCTGAGGTGCCCTTGAGCTCGTCGCTACTTCTGCCGTTAAGGCTAGAGTGCTTTAAGCGCTCGCCTCCTATTGTCCGGTGAAGCTGTAATGGCCATCTGCGGCCAACAGCGTCTATCATTCCCAAAAAAAAACATTAGGTTAAATATTTTAATTTTCATTAGTTTTAATTTTTTACTCTATGGACTTTGTCTGAAATAGAATAAATAAGTATTATTATTAGATGTTTCTATACACACTATCAGACATTATTATGTACCTTTAATAAATAATCTATAGGTAGGTAAAGTTAATCTCTGCTGTTTCGCGGTGGCTATTTTGCCTGCGTAAACTTCCCCAAGAGTCGTAAATAGTGTGCCTTCCTCTTGCTCATAGAAATAATCAAGGGTTGCATTTGCCAACATTGCCTAGTCGCCGTTTGCTGCAATAATACCTAATTAGGTACCGTATTAGCACAAGTAAGTACTTTGGTTCAAAACCCTTAACCAACCACTTTTAAAACCTTGGGTTATCGTTTCCATAAACTTGTAGTCCATACACTTGTCATTGTCAATATGTCTCATAATTTTAGCAACAAATACTGGGCGTTGTGTTACATAAAAAAAAGCTATATTAGCGCTAATTACTTTTACCATGTCAGAGCATCGCACTAGTGATTATCTACTATCTTCGGTCTTATTCGTCTACTTCCTGCAAACGAATTTATGACAATCGCCTCTCCATCTAACCTGACTCCGTCCTACATTGCGGTTGTCGATAGGCGGTTTCCTGTCAACACACATAATCCCCAACGGTAGTCAATTTTGCGGTTTAAAATTGGATGTAAACAACATACATAACAACATAAAAGAAACGGGTTTAAAATTGGATGTAAACCAAGTTGTAGAGATAAATATAACAATCTACTATAGCAGCCACAAACGAGGAGAATTAAAACTTTGTCACGGCAATTATAAACGCTTTCTAAAATAATTCAACCACCATTTTCCTTCATTGCCTATTAAATTGAGCAAATCTTGACTATTCAGCTATTTTCACACGTTCTATTTGCGATCATAATTCAAATTTGTAAAGCTTGCTTATTAATTCATCAAAGTTAAGCGGTTATCTAATTCCTTATTAAGTAATTTCATAAAAAAATACTATAGGTACTATGCGTTTCAACTAAGAATGTGGCCGCCATCTTGCCATTTCAAATATATAATTACTAAAAATGATGTTTTAACAAAAATAGATAGCAAAATAAGACATTACAATAAATAATCAAAACCAGGGAGATTTTTTCATTTTGTGTTTACACTGCTGCCGAAACAAAAATCGTAAAAAACGAGTGAAGTTCCGCAGTCGCGATCAACATCGCGGTGTGTCCTTTTTAGTTGAAACGCATAGTATACTGGATTACGTTTGTACATTTCTGTTTTTTTTTAATAACCGTTTTTGGAATGTCTGTCTATCTAGTGTGTAATTATCACTGTGTCGAGTTTGTAAACTTTAACATAATAACTGACCGAGTCCTATCACCTATCAAATTATATTCGATGTTGGTGGTTACCAGTAGGTATTTATTCATCACGGCGGAGGACTGTGTACAACAGCTAAAGACTTTCCACGTTTCAATGTTTTTAGCCACGTAGACCTTCCGAGGTGATCTTCCCTGAAAGCACAGATCTGAAAGTTTGAAGATCTTCCTTGAAGGTACTTTTAGTACCTAGAATCTATGTAGATAGATATTAATAGCATTTCTACAGAATACATTTATTTTTATACTACCATGGTGGTAAGCAAGTGTGCGCCCGTGTGTGTGTGTGTGTTGTGTGTGTAGTAAGCAGTCACCGACGCTAGCAACACCAGAAGCATCACTAGCTACAGTGCTTTTCATGCCGGAACACAGCAATATTTACACACAGCTGCTTTGCGGCAGAATATCTGACATTGCGGTGGTACCTCGTAAGTGACCAAGTTCATTTATCATGGTTTGTTTATTTTTTATGTATTTTTATTGTTACCCAATATAAGCTAATAAATTCTACCTAATAGTAGGTAAGTGTTTATAAGTGGTGGATGATGAAGAGCAGTAGCTTATTAACAACACAAATCTCCACGTCAGAGACTAAAGAGACGAAGCGGGACAACATTCTTCGTCAGTAGGTACAGCGACTCAACCACTGTAGGTAAACCAGGGCCCGTATTAATAAATCAATCTCAGCTGAGATTCGGCACTTTAGAACGAACTTAAGTTGCTGATATAATTAATAAATGAGTATTAAGTCAAGGTGTAAGATGCTGGCCTCAGCTGAGTTACTGTTGATTAATAAACAGAACTTGACACTCGTGTGCACTCAATCATTGTATTAAGTTGCTGTGAGCTGAGTGCAGTCACTTCGTGACTTAAGTGCGTGTATTTACGTTAAATCGGCAGGTGTGCGTAAATATATTTTCAGGTTAGGTTATGAAATTAATTATTAATTACAAAAACTAGGCTATAATGATGATATTTTTTGGATATTACAATATCGTTTATCGGAAATGTATATTAGACACACTTCGAATATAAATTTAATAATAAAAATATTTTAATGAATTTTTGGAGGTTAACAAAGATAAAATATATGGCATGAAAAATTAAAATAAATCAGCACCACAGCTTTGCGCAAAATTATCACTCATAACTAGGGTTACCAACTCTTGAAAGGACTAACCCGAGAGAATTTTATGAAATCGAGTAGAGGGGGGGGGGGGGGTTGTGTTGTGAAGAAAATCTCAATGTACCATTCGAGCAGCATCTAATATTTGTCGGTTTTCACCACAAAATCATAAAACCTTTTCCAAAAAAAAATCGAAGTTTGTTAGTATTAAAAATAATATCTATTGAAACAAAATATTTACAGTTTATTTACAGACATGTACACTTAGGGGAGTGTCCTAATAGAACGCGATCAGGCGATCATAGCGCGAACGAACGACGCGACCATCAGCTAGCCATACACGCACAGATGTGCCCGCCGGATCTGTCCGACAGGCAGATCCGCGATTCGCCACACACGAGTACGGGCAGTACTTCAGATCGTAATTCTAGCAAATACGGTTGTCTGTAAAAATGTCTATTTCAAACAGTGAGCTGTTATCAGCTCACTGATTTCAAAGCATAAATTATCAATAATATGTGATGGTTTTCTTTGTCTCGAAGAAAGACAAAGAAGAAGAGTTTGGGGACTGACGTCAAATCTGGCGGGTACATCCGTCGCTACGCACACACGCACAGTTGGGAGCGGATCTACCCGCCCCGTGCCCGATCCGCTCGATTTGACCACGGGCAGCGGGCAGGCACCCGGCGTGCAAATCCGTGTCCGTTCCCACCACAGACGCACGGATCTGTCCGTCAGGCACGTCTGTCGGACAGATCCAGCGGGCAGATCTGTGCGTGTATGCCTAGCTATCTTGCGATGACTGGCGAATGTACTGGCGGTCGCGCGACCGCCAGTTAGGACACTCGTTCGACGTCCATATGTTTGAGATTTCATAGCGCGATGGTCGCGTCGTTCGTTCGCGCGATGATCGCGTGATCGCGTTTAGTTAGGACATCGCCTTAAACTAGTTAGTATTTGTAACTCTACTTTTAACAAACATGACCATTTTGTTCAATTCAGGACAGGGACTTCTGTCTTTCGATTTCGTAAAGTCAACCCAGCTTATATCCACTCGGGGTTTGCACAGTCGTGCACGCCGGTAATTGTCTATTATGTAGAGGAGGCATGAGAAGCCGCTGAATTCAACCAAGGAATCGACAACGTCGACGGCGAGACGAAAAGGTTTACACTGGTAGCGACGAATGCGTACATAATATTTAGAAAAACCGGAGAAATGATTCCACCCCGGGAGGTCGGGAGGTTAACCAATATTACCGGAGTCTCCCGGGGAATCCGGGAGGGTTGGGAACCCTACTCATAACTGCTACTAGAAAAAAGAACTTAAATAGAACAGGGTGTCTAGTACGGGCTTTATAGTTAACGAACTCGATAAAACAATAATAATACTCTGTGGACCAAACTGTCAGTTTTCCCGCTTTTCTCCATACATTTCACACCAGCGCCCCTAGCGGTAACTATCAAAAACTAGTAAAATGTAACAATATCACATGAAACCTAAACAATATCGTCCATTCCGTGTGAGGTAACGCTCTCAGAATACTCAGATCAGGCTCTCAAGTAGCTAACCGTAAGTTGCTGCACCTAAAACAATACTCATTTGAGATGCTGTTGATATTCGTTTATTAATAAGCGACGATATTAAGATGCTGTCCCCATCTCAAGTGCGTATCATATGATATCGTACTTAAGTGTCTACCTGAGATCAGTTTATTAATACGGGCCCAGGTGGCGTTTCTTGACTTGACTCTTTCTTTGGGAGTCACCGTAGTGGGAATGTCACAACAAATATTGGGGTTATTGGTAAGGTTGTGGTATGCGGGCTTCCATAATTTATGCTATTTGAAGATCAATGGTTTGGAACGAGTAAACGTTTGGTTTCCACCTCAAATCAGTCGAAAAGAAAAAGCATATGGCATGCTTCTGGATGTCGAGAACTCCTCTTTTTCCCAGGGCCATTGATGTTTCTGTAATTCTAGTTGTATCTTGTGACTTGTATCCCAGTCAATTTAAAATTCCAACTGGTTGATAACAAAATGGTTTTGGGTTAAGCATTGGTAACCAGAGTAAGCTAGCTGATCTCGTTTTGATATAGGTAGTAGAAGCTATTGGTGTTTTGTAGTTTTCAATTAATGATGATGATAAAAGTTTTCCGCGAAGGCTTTAATATTCACTTTTAGACTACTATCTATCATAGTGAATCGTAAATTCGATATGCATAAGATTTGCTGAAGATGTTATAGCATAGATGGGAAATTGCTTAGAACAAATCATCATTTGCACATAAAGTAGGATCCTTCAGAAATTGCTTAAAGAGATTGCATTTTTAAGACATTGCATTAATGTGTTCGTGCTCGTAAGAATACTATTAGCAAAAACCAAAAATATTGCATTTGAGTTACCTACATTTTTTTTTATTCAACATAAGCTAGTGCTTGACTGCAGACCCACCTGATGGAAAGTGGCGACGCAATCGAAGATGGTAAAGCACACTAGCTTATTAAAAGCCTTGAAGACACCCACATTATAATCGGGCGGGAAAACCGACGCAGACAAACTGTTCCAATCCTTAGCTGTCCTCATTATAAACGAAGAGACAAATCGTTTAGGCCGAACTGAAGGCACTTTCACCACATAAGGGTGTGTATGCGCAGTGCGTCTCGACGTCCGATGATAGAAGGGGGATGGTGGAATCAAGTCATGCAATTCCTGCGCACACTCACCAAAATGCATTCTGTAGAATACCGAGAGGCTGGCTACTTTGCGCCTGTGCTCTAGGCTTTGTAGATTGGCTTCTACTAACCCAGTATCACCAATCAGCCTCGTAGCGCGCCACTGAGTCTCTCCACTGAGTCCAAAGCAGCTAGATGGCATTTTGCAGCACCGGCCCATATATGACTACCGTACTCCACACACGACCGGACTTGCGCTTTATACAACATCCACATTCCGGTGTGAAGTACCGGTGGACCTTTGCAAGGACACCCAGCTTCCTTGCAGCTACTTTGGCCTTGGACTCAATGAACCGCCCAAAATTTAGGTTTGAGGAAATTTCAGCTCTCAACAACTGAAGTCGGTTGGTGTATTCCAAGGATGCATTCTGAAAAGTAGGAGCCAAGTTAAACGGACTCCTTTTAGCGGTGAACAGACACGCTTGTGTTTTGGTGGCATTGAATCTCACAAGATTGGCATCGCCCCATTCGGGGACTGCCATAAGTGTGAGATTCGCGTGTTCTACCATGGCCTCTCTTTAGGACTTGTTAAACCCATTCCCAAAACTATATGACGTACATACTTGAATAAAAAACTACAATTTCAAACACAGAAGGGACGGCGAAAGCATTCCAGCGCTACTGTAATAGAGGTCAATAATTCCAGCAATTTTGTTGAATTTTGAACTGTTCTCCTTAGCTTAAACGAATATCATTTTGGCCGATTTCAATTTAATTTAAACATTCAGTACCCGTAGGTACTGAAACTACCTATAGTTCTGATGCCAATTTGTACACATAAATCTGGTTTCGTTTTTCATATCAGCATTGTTCGTTTTTTTAGTCTGATTCGGGTTTAATGTAAGTCTCTTTTTTAAAAGAAAGTAGGTAATAAGTAAATCATCTACTTAAGCATAAAAAATATATCCCACGACTAATGTCTACAGTAAAATTATTAACCTCAAGTGTAGTAAACATAATGGCTTAAAGCAAGACATTAACTAAGTTATTGCATGCATCTACATAAAACAGGTAACAAGTCAACTACGAGTAGCAGCATGCTTCATGTTCGATACTTACCGTATCCCTTAAACAAGATTAGGTATAGTAACAGCCTTATGCAGTCTTGATGAGTTAAATATGTACCATACAATGAGATTTTTTACGTAAAGGTTCCTGGTTGAAATGACTTCTGCCCTTAAAAACTAAATAACACTGACTCACTTATTCTGTGTACACACGGCGCCACCTCGACCTAGACTGTTTGAACTTTGAACTATTAGAAGTTGAATGCTACGAATCGTGTGAGGGGGTGCGAAATGTTGTTGTTATTTCGTCCCACTCAGGTGTACGTATTACATCCTCTTTGCCACTCAGCGCATGCGGACTGCGCGGCGGCCTGCTCCCGCTCCAACCATTCTCTGTGTTGTATGTAGCCATAGAGTTTATATATTAAGAACTAGCTGACCCACGCAGCTCCGCCTGCGCTATTTTTACGTTAACTAAACTTTTAATAACAGACATTCGCATCGAATACATAACCTCCTTTTTTATAGTCGGTTAAAAACTGGGACCCACTTTTTACTTGCTCTCTGAAACACGGACCCGTTTAGTTCAAATGGCGTTAAACGGTCACCCATCTATTTAATGACCTTGCCTAACGTTGCTTAACCCGATCGATTACAAAACCTTGAGAACAACTCTCTATGAGTGTTCCCTTACTAATATTTATTATATTATAAAGAAAAAATTATAAAATCGGACCAAGCGTATAACCAAGTACCCATTTTGACTTTAATCCCCTCTCCCAAAAGAACCGTGCTAGATTACGGAATAAAAAGTATCCTATGTCCTACCTCGTAGTAAGATCTCAAATCGTGCCAAGTTTCATTTGAATCCATTCAGTAGTTTCGGCGTGATGCGCAGGCGTGATACAGACAGACAGACAGACAGACAGACAGACAGACAGACAGACGGACAGACAGACAGACAAACATTAAAAAAATTACATTTTCGGCCTCAGTATCGGTTATAGAATGCCCTCCAAATATAATTTTCAAAATATCTTCAATGTACAGAATTGGACCTGTTACAGTTTTATTATAAGTATAGATATAGATAGAGTACGCGTTTGTCTATGGTCCCCTTAAACTAATCAAAAGCAGGTGAACTGTAGTTTGGAGAAAGGACTAAAGAAATATAAATCCTTATTGGTAATCCGAGATACAGGCTTATGCCTATTCGGACGCCAGCTCCTCACAATGTAATTGTACCATGATGATATCATTATGTTTCACATATGTGTCCTTTTACATGTATTTTGTGAGGAGAAATAAACGTTATTATTATTATAAAGTTATATTGATACAAATTGATATGTAAGTGACAAGTAGTGATGGGTTCGATCTGTCACAAGCGCAGCGTGCCTGCGGTTCTTACTTGAAAATAAGCATTTTATAGTACTTGTATGTATACATAGTATAAGTATGTAGCGTAGTTATCGTTATATAGGGTGTCGAGCTTCATATGTAGCCGTGTATACAAGTTCACAATTTACAACAAACGCCGCCAAAACAATACCTAAACACAGAGTAGTTTAGTTCCGAGACTACAAACGCTACAAACGCTACGATTGTCTGAGGACTACGCAAGCGAATCTACATGCTTGCGCTTGTGGTCGTTTGCCGATAAAGCACCTGCAAAAGCAAACATGTTTGCTGACTTTGAGCTCCATCAATTGTTTCCTGTTTTCGGGAGTTCAATCTAAGCCAAGATCAGGTTCCCATTTGCTTGGTACCTACCTATCTACATTTGGTTTACTTAAATTTATACTCAAAACGTGGGAAACAGGTAAGTAGATACTAATTTTACAGTAAAATGTGTAGGTACAATTAAACAAAACACCTAAAAAATCTTAGTGTTAGATAATAACTAAAAAAATCCTATTAGCTCTACGTTTGAGGATTAGGTCATAAGCACAGGACGACCTTCCATTGCTGATATTATCGTAATAAAATCACCTGGTATCTAAAGCTTGGTATAGGTAGGTGCATACTTATGAAAAAGTACCGAAAATGTAGGTGTAATAAATTATTAATGATTGATTGCCACCGTTCAGGCTTTGTGGAGGTCTCGACAATGTTTTCTATGAGAAATTCGTAAGGACGCGCCGCGCCGCTGTCGTACGTACCACCTGGCCTCCATTATCATACATCATATAATACATATAATGACGTTCATTGTAAAATGTTTTTCTTGGGGCTTATGATGACATCGCAATATATAAAAATATTGAGAGGTGTCTTATGAACACCCGCTTAGAACGGAGTTCCTTTATTGTTCTGCCTCTTCACACCCTCCTCTCGCTCCCCCGTCCCTGCATTCTCCCCCATCTCGCTCGCTCCATTTCCACTTATCTCTCCCTCACATGAGATTATTATACGCATCAAATACATAACTTCCTTTTACTTTTTGCTTTAGTACAAATTGCATTAAACGGTGACCCATCTATGTAATGACCTTTTTTTTTGACGCGGGCGAATTCTTCTAAAGATCCCCGGGAGCTGTGGGGCTCGACCGGGGTACACTAAAACCCCCGTGGCTGTCGCATCGGCACATGAGAGGGGCCCAGGACTCTCCGGTGGGATCTGCACCAGCCATCCGGGAACCAGTCACGGTGCTCACGGGGACGGGGGTCGCAACCCCGCCGCCGTCCTCCTCGGAACCGCCGTCGTACTCAAAGCTATGTCATTACATAGCTTTGGACGGCGGCGTCGTCGGCGGTGGACGGCGGCGGGGGTGTGATATAGACTAATTTTGATTTAGGGTAAGCAACGTTAGGCCAGGCCATGGCCTAACGTTGCTTACCCTAAATCAAAATTAGTCTATATCACACAGGGATAATATACCTTTCTAACCGTGAAAGAATTTTCAAAATCGGATTAGTAGTAGGTACCGGAGATTACCCCGAACATCAAACTCTTTAGGCTTGTCTGGAAGTAATCGCTATTAGTGATTTCGCCGTTTGTACCTATGTATAAGTTGTACCATTTCCTTCTTCATTTGTTTGGTGTACAATAAAGGATATTCATTCTATTCTCTTTAGATTTATATTAATAACTAGCTGACCCGCGCAGCTCCGCCCGCGCATTTATTACGTTTTGCTCGTCTCTCTTTCTCTCCCACTTCGGATCTCGTCACACTCCCCCTCTTCCTCTCCCCGTTGTCCCTTCTCTGAACCCTCTCCCTCTCTCTTCTCCCAACTTGCTCCACCTAACTCCCCCGATCCCTCACCCCATCACCCCCTCCTCAAATCCCCTCTCCTCTCTTGCTCTCCTCCTCCTCTCATGTCCTCTCGTTCTATATATCCTGGTCAATCATGTTATCAATAACTTATTCTCAGACCTACCCGATATGCACACAAAATTTCATACATATCGATCCATCTAGTTAATGAACTTGTCTTATGTTGCTTAACCTTAACCTATCGGCATGAAATATACTTTACGACCTATTCTACGACCTACCCGATATGCACACAAAATTTCATACAAATCGGTTCACCCATCTATTTAATGACCTTGCCTTATGTTGCTTAACCTTAACTTACCGAGATAAAAAGTAAATCCTATGTCCGTTTCCTGGTTCTAAGCTACCTCTCCACCAATTTTCAGCCAAATCGGTTCAGCCGTTCTTGATTTATAAATAGTGTAACTAACACGACTTTTTTTATAATTATGTAAAAATATTAAAGTTCTTTAGTGATTATATGTTCAATTTCACCGATAGATGGAGCTGTTCATAATGTAAATCACGCGAATATCGTAAATCACTGTCTAATGATATTCGATAATGAAAGTTCTAAGCTTTCTGCATCTTTTATTGTTGCGACTGTAATACAATACCTATACACTACCTGGACTTGGGGAGTTTCATTAAAATTTCATGAACCCCCCTGAGCCCTGACCTTGAAGCGTTTTTTGGGAGCGCTGCTGTTCATTGTGTGTAGTGTGAATTGTAGTTGTACATTTTATTGCGTTAGATTAGATCATTTCGAGTCATTTTAGGTCTTTTACCTAAGTAAAAATTTAGCAATTTCGTATTCTCAATTTCTACCTACCTATACAAATGTAGCCTTGGTGGTGCAGCGGACCTAACCGCTTGCCTATTTCTTTCCTAATCTAGTTTGGACTCGCTCAGGATTTACAGATTTTAACTTTTCAAAGATATAATGTCATATTGCTATCAGCAAAGTACTTAGAACAATACAGAAATCTAATGAAAATGTCTTGGGTGTACCGGACCGACTTACCCCTTACAAAAATTGACCCTTCGCCACTGCCATATGTTATGCAAACTAACTGTCTGCTCAGTCCCTATTGTATGTAGCGTAATAATACATATCTTAATGATTAACTGATCTTCAGACAGACAATAATTCCAAAAAAAATTGTTTTGGCCCCTATGTCGATAGTATAGTATCAGCACATAGAAATTATGGAAAGATATTCAATGTACAGAAAAAGTGCTCTTTGAGTTTTATTATAGTATAAGATTATTATAGTATAGACAAGGGTATTTAAACGTTATAATTATGAAATAAATATGTTTTTTTTTACAATTTATGAAATAAATAATGATATTAACAATAATAAAAAAATTGACATTACAGCAAATGAATTGCTAGGATTTGAACCTGCGTCTAACATCACGTTACCTTAGCCAAGCTCATAGACCGCCGAGTCAACTGCACGTACAGTACGGTTGCGAAAAATAATCAACTACTGGGATAGCAAAGTCGAAAACTGTCATATAATAATCAAACCAACCATGTCTATATTTTCAAGAAAATTGAGACCTTAACACGTTGACATACAGTTCAAGTCCGTTTGAATCTATGTAAAAGTTAGACATCATTTTATATTACGTTATTAAAATATGTCAATTTCTGGTGTCACTTTTCATTGTTACACTTTTTTCGTTCTAGCCCCTCAGCCGGCAAACATCAGAACGTGCGATAAAGAACTCCTTTTTAAAATCAAGCTACGGACGTGTCATGAAAACCTCTGAGCATGGTGAAAATTTTTTCACGATGAGTGGATGCTATTAGGACAGAGCCAAAGTACAAAGAAAAGAACTTGGTCAAAGATTTAAAGTGAGCGAAGCGAATAAGACCGCATCTTCGTAGATATGTAATTCTATACCTTACCTTACCCAAAGTCCCGAAGTCATTCCTTACCTTAACGAGCTACCGTCAGTAGGCTAGTCGGTCAACTGTTATACTTATGACTCAATAGACAAAATTTGTGGTCTGTCATTATTCACAGTTTAGGTCGGCTCGATTTCCTAATACAGAATAATTCGTTGATACGTTGACTCGTTGACTCATCAAAAGTCTCTACTGTGACGGCTATTTATTATGTAACTCATTTACGTCTAAAAACTGCCTTAATACACGTCGCAACAGCAAATTTTCATACGGAACATATATTTCCCATTAGTAGTAGTTAATAGTATTAGATTAAATGTTAGATATCAGTAAGAAATCACTAAAACACGAAATAATAAATATTTCTTTATATATCTCTGCTACTAGTCCGCCAACCGCCAAGCTACCGGCTGACCAAATTAAGTTTGCCGCTACTGTCTAAACAAAACATTCAAACTACACGTAGTTCTCATAACATTATAGTTCAATTCTCGTTGCGCCACCAGCAAAGATAAGTTGGTCGGCCTACGTTGAGAGTTGTTCGGTCGCCCCCCGTGTCTCCGGTTATCCCGTTCTCCCTTTCGCGTGTTGTCCGCCACTATCCCTGTCTCGTTCGTGGCGTGGCTTGAACGGTACTACGGGTACAATGCGCTACGGTAGTAACATCGCAGAAATAGTTTTAACGCTATACATCGTTGTTTTTGTAGCGTAAAGTACAATGATATGTTCCCAGGACCCACTATTATAGCGGAGGTCCTTAAAGGCCCGATGGAGATACAGCATTGTACAAAAAAAAAAAATTACAATGACCATTGCGCCTATAAAAACCGTTTAGATCCTGCGCAGTCCTGGACGGGTCACTCGGGCTCTTACGTTCATACGGTATATTTAAGCTATGACTGCCATATTTTGGATGAAATTTAGTAGGTGACTGCTTATCTGGTTACTTATTATATAACGATGCTTTGATCAGGCATTTTCCATTTGATGAAAATCGATTAGGTAACCGCGCAAAAGACAACAATAATTGAATCAACCTGAACACCAAATTTGATTAGAGGCAAACACACTGCCTATTTTCTAAGCCGGTGTATACTCTAGGTACCTTTGAAATTGGGCAGGAAGGTAGGTAGGTATTCATTATACTTCGTTTATTTCACGAAGACAAGGCTGATTTACATGCAGCAGACGAGATATTATGCTGCCCAAGTCACATATTTAAAGATAAAAATACATATTTTTAAAAATAAAATTCACTATTTTGACTCATTTCCCGGCAACGGCACGCAACCAGTCGCCATCTTCATTACGTGATTTTGTGATGCCCGAGACCCGAGTCACACGTAAATTTACCTCCGCAAATCAAATAAGATTGGATTTAAAGAAAATTTCCGCTAGTGAAGATATTGTATCGTCATAAAATGTGTCAGCATAATATTGGTAAATTCTTTACTTGTTGTAGTTGTCATAAAACTTCAAGGTGAGTACAAAATTATATCTCAAAGTACAGACTAATATTTTTCTTTTCGGCAACTACCCACTTATTATATTTTTATATTAATTAAATAATCTATATTGTGATTAAAACATCTCAATCATAAATACGCCAAGGTATGTCGTACGTAAATGCTCAGTATCACAAAACGTGTATTGTATGTGTGTCCCAACATAGTTTCTTAAGGGCGTTTGCGCGCTTTTGTGTACTTTGGCATTTGGAAAAAACATAAATAATTAAGGTAGGTACCTATCATGAACTATATTCTATTCGATGCTCATCGTATGATGTACTCGTGATATCCCAACGTATTTATTTTGCGCGGGGATGACGTGATATAGGATATTTACCTATTTGAACCCACAAATTAATCATAGATCAGATATACCATTTCGATATCACAATTTCAATGTTACGAAAATATTACTACTATAATATACACTACCTACTTTGTGTTATGAAAACGTGTTACCTACGTGAATACACAATACACGTATACAGTGTACGGAAGGTGCCATGAAATAAATAAATGTAATTATAACCATACTTTTCTGTGATGTCTTTTTGCTGTGGTGTTTGTGAATAGCTAGGAGCTGTCATCGTCTTCGGAGTTGGTCAAGAGGCGTTAGTCGTATTGTCCTCATGTAAACCGTGTATGGATCATATGACATATGTATACAATGTTACCTATGATGTGTATTCATTGTAATCCTCGCGCTAGTCGTGTAAGGATCATTTGACGCCTATCTACACTGCGAGGCGCATTCATCGTTTAATCCTCGCGCTAGTCGTGTAAGGATCATTTGACGTCTACCTACACTGCGAGGCGCATCCATCATTTAATCCTCGCGCTAGTCGTGTAAGGATCATTTGACGCCTATCTACACTGCGAGGCGCATTCATCGTTTAATCCTCGCGCTAGTCGTGTAAGGATCATTTGACGTCTATCTACACTGCAAGGCGCATCCATCGTTTAATCCTCGCGCTAGTCGTGTAAGGATCATTTGACGTCTATCTACACTGCGAGGCGCATTCATTGTTTAATCCTCGCGCTAGTCGTGTAAGGATCATTTGACGTCTATCTACACTGCGAGGCGCATTCATCGTTTAATCCTCACGTTACTCATGTATGGATCATATGACGTCCAACCACACTATAATGTGCATTCATTGGTTAATCCTCATGGACATCGTGTAAGTATCCCGTGTAAGTATCAGATGTCCAACTACGTCGCAATGTGTTCTCACTTGATCCTCATGTGAATCGTGTATGGGTCCTGTGACAAAATGCACAATATGTGTTTATTGATTGATCCTCACGTAAACCGTGTATGGGTCCTATGGCGTGTAACTATCTTACAACGTGTATTTATTGTTCGATCCTCACGTACACTGTGTAGGGTGCCTGTCACATCAAAATATGTACCTTACAAAGTGTATTTATTGTTTGATCTTTACGTAAACTGGTTATGGGTCTTATGACATCGAACTACCTTACAATATGTATTATTGTCGGATTCCCCCGTATACCGTGTATAGCTCCGATGGCATCAAGCTAATACATAAAACAATCTTTAATGCTTTGTATAGTACCAGACATAATATCAAATTGTCAGGCACATACTGCTAGATATGGATTTTATGAACCCCAGCTAGGTATGCGCCACCTGAGGAGGTAGCGCATAGACCGAGTTGTAGCAAAGTATGTCTCCCAGTAAGTGTAAATCAAGTAAAAAGGTATAAATAATAATACTGATTGTGACTACTGGTTGTGAATAATAATATTGCGCATAACATGCGTATACAAAACATAATCTTGTAAATTATGAGATCCTAATAATCAACCAGATTTACCACTTTCAAGGACATATACACTTAGCAATTATTGGGCCAAGGCCCTGCGTAAAATAAATCATTTATAGAATGCTTAAATTCAGTACTAGTAGTAGTATTAACTCCAGTACGGCGGAAGCTTGCTTAAACTTATATTTCAATTTCAATTTATTTACTCGTAAAACCTTAGAACAACCTATATTATACCTATATTATGACATATTTGTACCTATAGGTAGTAACAATATCAGTTTTGTAAATTTGGCAAGGCAGGGAAATCAAGAAGGTCCAACAGCGTTGCCTGCACAGCTCGAATACTTTAAATTCGTATCAAGTAATTGCATACCGCAAAGTCAAATATGATGGTACTTTATTTGTATAACACCTGAAATTAACTAGGTACTCATATTTTGCAATACATAAATTGAATTGAATTGAAAAATGTTACTAACCACAGCGTATGCGGTAATAAAAAAAAATAAAAAAAAACTTATTAGTTATACGTAATTTAATTTCGCACCGCATTTTTCAGAAGATTTTAACGTATGGGGGGTGGACAGCCTAGAAGCCGTAAGTTTATCCCTACCACAGGCCTGTGCAGATCCTTGCACAACGATGACGTCGCTTTCATCATGCCCGCAGTCCAGTAACTACGCAGAAAAACACTACGAGCTGAATATGCTACAGGTATGCTTTGGAATACTATATTGGTAGCTGTGTGTATTGACAATTTATAAAAAAATCCCCTAAGCCACACACTGCAAACATTGAGCAATTTCTGTGCTACGGCGGCACCCGGCCGCCGGCGAACATACAATGACATGTGTATGTACAAATATGAATACATAATTTATTGTAACAACCTCATGCTGGATGTGTACATGCCAAACAGTTGTTATCCTGGCTGGGAGTCAGCCCTCGACTTTGGGGTGGTGGTTGAGGTTTCTAGTCACCGCATTATCCGTCCCGTCAAACATTAGTTTTATATAATAAGTTACAAGATCATTTGATTGATCGATCATAGACGGTAATACATTATAACATGATAAACTCTAGATGCCTATGTCCACTATCATAATAATTACTCACATCAATTATTGGTTTATGTAATTCTGACGTATTAGCATCGATGTACCTACTTATATTACTCGTATTATAATCGAATTTTATTATTTCTTGCAAAATACCTAGCGTTTCTTCTCACATTTTAAATACAGTACCTACTGTAGTCTAATGGTAAAAGAAAATAGTCTTTATATACACATGAAATACACTAAAAATTAATATCAATTAGGTCTAAAAATAGAGTAAAAAGATGTTAATACAGACTTAGAATCTTCAATTTTATGTGAATCGCCTAATGATAATTGGGCATATTATAGCCTTATCGATAGGATACCGCTATCCTTAATAATTGCTATGCTATCATTTATTTTACAAGACATTATTCTGGTTACACTCACATTACTTTAACTGAAATCAGAATCTATCATTGTTACCCTAATCGACAACAACGATAACAGTAATATTATAATAATGAACTTATACTCGTATACCCAACGAAATAAGGTTCTTCAAAGTATTACAGTAAAACATTTTTACTATTGCACCAAATATGAAAATTTATTTGGAATACAAGTTGGCTATTAAATTATCTTAGAAAATGAGTGCTCGTAACTGTGCAACATTACAACTTTTTCAGCTGCTTATTATGTTTATTTATGTGCTGTAGTTTGTATACATGTTCACACCAGATTAAGCTTAATCTAAAAAATAAAAAAAAATAAAAAAGAATAAATAAAAAAAAATTGCGCTCTAATCGAATGTTAACCTCTACGTTCCACACTATTTAACAGAAAATATGAATTGTTTCCCACTCATCTATCTTCAATTACTATACCTACTTATAATTAAACATAACTATATGTATACGAAAGTGGGAAGACTCTCTTCTTACAGGTCTGCTGGAAGAGATTTCATATGAAATAAGCAGCACTTTTGTAATTTTTTTCCTATTAATTTTATGTAATTGTTTCCTTCTGTGCATAAATTGAAAAATAAATAATGAACCTTGCAGGGCAGGTTCTTTGAATGGGGTTGGAGATCGCTTTCTATATTGTTTGAAAATTGAAAACTAGAGATACCGCAGAGAGATGTATATCTCTGCCATTACAGAACCGAAAGTCATTGTCGCGGTATTTAGTATACCTACTAGTATATCTTGCATGAAAAGTAAACAAGAAATTTATTAAGTATATAGATAGGCAATATGCCTTAATAACTTTAATTAATTTTTTTCGATGCTCTAAACATCCTGCATGTAAATCAGCCTTGTCTTCGTGAAATAAACGAAGTATAATTGAGAATCAAACGAACTTACCTTGTGAAGTTTGATGTCTAATTATATGAGTTTATTGAACGAAGACAAGATACTCCCGCCCTCCCTCAATACTCCCGAAAAGTATCGAAAAAAATTGGCTCTAAAAGTAATGAAGATGGCGACTGGTTGCGTGCCGTTGCCGGGAAATGAGTCAAAATAGTGAATTTTATTTTTAAAAATATGTATTTTTATCTTTAAATATGTGACTTGGGCAGCATAATATCTCGTCTGCTGCATGTAAATCAGCCTTGTCTTCGTTCAATAAACTCATATAATTAGACATCAAACTTCACAAGGTAAGTTCGTTTGATTCTCAATTATGTGTACGGACCAAAAACCTATTTACTGGCGCGGGCATTTCGTGAAACGATACCAATTCGTGAAATCACATTTCAATTGTCTAGTCGTCATACGGTCATAAAGGGACTGTCAGGGGCACATATTATAAGCCAACAAGAACCAATAACATAACTTTGTTCATAAACCTTCCGTTCGGATCAATATAATATAGAATGCTTAGGTAAGTTAGGTAGGTACGTAGTGAGTAGGGCACGTAAGTAAAGATTAATTAATTAAACAGATAGATTTCGAAGTAAACACAAGACATTTGTAATGTTTATAGACAAACTTTGGATGCATTACTTTATTGAGCGAACGAGCGAATTCAAGACGAGCCAATCAAACGCTACGAGATCTCATATAACGTATCGCAAGGCTGCACTAAAAACAGTTATTAAAGGATACCTACCTACCTACCTATAACAATAGTTCACTATAGAGGCAATGATCAACAGGAGAAATGCTTCACGCATCCAGCGACGGCGACTGTTTCCACACGGTTTCCACCAATATAATATGACAGGCGACCGCGCCGGCCGGCTCCTGTGTTCCGGCCAGTGACGCCACCGGACGTCCACTTGCGGTACTTGGTTAATCCATATCCCGACATATTAATAAATCGCTACTCGGATCAAAATTACCTATCTGAATTGAAAACAAAATATAGGTAAGTATTTAATAATCGAACGTACGCCAGGCCGAAATAACCTATTGTTATATAGAGACCTATTCATTTTTGGAATAATGGTATTTTTGCCTACTAGTAACTAATGAATCTTTAGAGGTCAAAAATGAAGTTAAAAGAACAAAGGTCACAGAAGCACAACGGCTAAGTTTGCTCTCGTTCCCGTCGTTCGTCGACTCGTAGGAGTAGGAGTGCATGTCTGTAACCCGCGCCGCTGTAAGGTGACCGACGAGACAGCCGCATGGCGGGTAACGCACTCCAAATTCGGAGTATCAACTAGAAAAATACTAGTAATTATTGTAATAATCAATCGTATACTTAATGTAGCTACTATTTATTTATTATACCTACTACACATTTAAGTGAAACTATATATTCCGGTCTTTGGTTTTTATTTTTCTGAGGTTTCGAAAATGAAAAGCGATATAGGTACTTAGAATTAGTTTCAAATCAAGCACTAATGCATCCCTATTTCCCATGGTCACGCGATAACTTGAGAACGATTTACCGATTCATCCATCTTTTTTACGTTTTGTAATAACGGAAAAAAATAAGAAAGCCTGGGACAACTAGTATCTAATATAATTGCGTGGGTAGGTGGCTAGAACATCGGAAAAAATCCGAAAAAGAAAATTAGTAGATAGGACGGAAGTTCAGCGTTGGTTGTATACAAACCAGTATTTTTGATGAGTTGGGGCCGTTTTGTGGCGCACATACGCACATACATACATAATAATTATATTACAGTGCCCACATCGATTTTATTTTATGTGTGCTTGATAAAGCACACATAAAATAAAGTACGACACGTGCACTTACGACTGATAAGTCGTAGATAAGTGTCATAAATAAATATAATTACCTTTTCTATAGATAATTTTACATGAAGTAAATTTCTTCTTTGATACGATGAGAAGTAAAAATTAATACTGCGAAAGCCGGGCTCGTTTCATCCGACCCATTTATAACGGATAGAAACTTTTATTTTATCGCCTAGACTTCAATGCAGATGTCTGCGAGTTAGCAAAAACTTCTGAGAAGCTATTAAAACTCTGTCTGATACTTCTATTATCCGCCTATTATGATATCGAGATGAACGTTTAAGTTGGTATTGGGTTGATATAAGTAGGTACCTATATGTATACCTCTATACACATACATATAGGTTTGTATGATTATATAAAACTAAACTTTTGTTAAAGAGATGAAATATATATTTAGGGTAAAAGTGGGATAGTTGCCACACTTTTTGAAATTGCTTTATATCTCTCAGTTATAAAAGCAAAATTCTTTACTTTTAATACGGGTAGGTACTTTGGTTTATTATCTTCAAACATAAGAAAGGAAAAACAATTATCTTTGATATTTCCAGAGTATTGACAATTATTGCGGACCTCAAAATTTTGGGGCATCTATCCCATATAGGGGATAATTGCCTTATCTATGTAAATTACGTTTAGGATAGATGCCCCGCTGAAAAAAGAGGCCATCTATCCCGCAAAAACTTTGATTTCACCTTGCCTTTCCACGAAATGGCACAGAGACATGCAACACGGTCAATTTAGTGGTAGTTGTAGAGTCTTTCGAAAGATAAATAAATTAACATGTAGTCATCCGCCAAACTAGAGAAATTACAATCGAGGCAACTATACCCCTGGGGCAACTATACCACTTTTCCCCTAAGTAAGTATGTATAAAGAGTGTAGTAGATGTCTTTGGTTATTGTAAGTATACCCTAAAATCGAAGCACGCTAGCAATTCGCCGCTCGCAGTTTTCTACATGGTAATAACAAGATTGATAATTTATTTCTGTATACACTATGGAAATTGTATTTAGCGGGTGCTACCAAGCACGGTTGCTTGGTGACATCCTACAGCTAATTAGGTATAGCTTTTTATAAATTTTACATTACTGTAAGTATAGTAAATTAAAAGAGGGACGTCAATGTCAACTAAAATTCAAACAATAAAAGTCAAAATTTTGAAGGGCATAATGCCGCGTATGTAAAATCATAGAAAGCAAACTAAAATCCGTTGCGTGCCGTGCGTGCGGTGCGTCCGGCGCGGGCCAATGAACGCGCACCTTTAATGTGATAGCCAATGGACGCGCACCTTTAATGTGAACCAAATAAATCTTTCATATTCTTACAATGTTCCTACATCTGGCGAGCTCAACTGATGTTTTTTTCTCAACTTAGAAGTATATTGCAGGAGGTGTAATACACATCATATAAATTGCTTAAAAATAAAAACATAACCCTCTTTGTGGGACAGTCAGGCAAAAAAAGGCCTCTACGTGTTGGATCCATGCCCACGCAAGCGTCTAAAAGACCTGGTAAAGCCTGTGAAATACAAAAACATAAAAATGACAGTTACCTGTTTTTTTGGGAGACGGTTAATAATAGCCAGCCTTTCCATATTCATGAGAATCGCGTGTTTAATTGTTTCAGTGTCACCCACGCCACGCATGCGTCGCTACGCCCCCGCCCAATGCGTTATTGAAATGGAGTGGAAAAGCTATGAATAAACATTGCTTTCTAGTCATCGATACAATAAAATATATAAACTAGATTTGGCGTCATGGTTCAAAAAGTGGTAGCGAGAAATAGCGCCCTTGTATCGCTATTTCTTTACAAGCCACATCCTGACAAATTTATTTTTGCCGATAGTAGTGTCGCTACTGTCTATATGAATCTGTCAAACTACAAGTCATTATCATTATAAAATCGTTAGTTCACGTTTCCGCCACCAGCCAGATAAGTTTGCAATCTCCGCGACCACATTTTATAATATGTCATATTGTTCGTGAATGTTTATCTAGTTTATATATTATATCGATGTTTCTAGCATTTACAAATGCTCATTAATATAATCCGGGTGAATTACATGTAGGTGAATGATGTAATTTTATAGTGGTGACTGCTTACCATTAGGCGGGCAACATGCTTGCGTGCCACTTTGGTTAAACAAACAAAAATATTTTTTGTTTAACCAGCTATAGTGCCCGTTACGCTGGGACACTGCAATACTTACACACTGCTGCTTGGTGCCAGAATATCTGACACTGCGGTGGAACCTACCGGTTCCTTACATAAGGAACCTACCATCTAGTCTTTTCTACCACTAAGTTCCTGTGTTTGGATCCACTAGAAAACGCTTTGACGCGGGTACTGAGCAAGATAAAGTTAAGGTCCGTTAGCCCCTAGCGCAGTAAGTTACGAGGTCACCATCTGACGAGGATAGTGAAATATATCACAGCTTTCTCACTGGGACCCTTACTTATCGCAGGATTTCAACCTTCGGGCACCTACCACCTGCTCTTATAGCAGTGTTAAAGTAATCTTACTCTTACGTGGGAATGATGCAGATATATGCAGTTAACGCAACCTACTACTGCTCGGTCATTAGGTATTTTACCTTATATACTACATATATTTTGTACTGGCTTTTTGAAGTGAAACTTCTTATGCGACTTCCAAAAATGTTATCACATAACGCGTTAAGCGTTAAATGAATCACCTTAACGCGTTATCGCTTAACGCGTTAAGTGATAGGTGTTAAACGATAGGCGATAGGCGTAAATTTGTTAAGGTTATGAAAGCGCTCATGTGACGCCGTCACTGAGTGAGTGGGTGAGTGGGTTTCAGTGGGTTTCAGTGGGTTTCAGTGGGTTTCAGTGGGTTTCAGTGGGTTTCAGTGGGTTTTAGTGGGTTTCAGTGGGTTTCAGTGGGTTTCAGTGGGTTTCAGTGGGTTTCAGTGGGTTTCAGTGGGTTTCAGTGGGTTTCAGTGGGTTTCAGTGGGTTTGAGTGGGTTTGAGTGGGTTTGAGGGGGTTTGAGTGGGTTTGAGGGGGTTTGAGTGGGTTTGAGTGAGTTGAGTTAGTGTGTGTGTGTGTGTGTGTGTGTGCGTGTGTGTGAGTGAGTGAGTGAGTGAGAGACCGACCGACCGACCGACCGATCGACTGAGCGAGAATGAAGTTTCACTTCTTCCGCGCGGAGGGACTCCACGCACGCACATTTTTTATATGTGTAACAAGTTATATGATAAAAATATTGCTTGCTATGATCGATCTATTTCTAAATGGTACAATGTCTTTGTGTTCAATAATTTCAATAAAGTATTTATCATTACCATCAGCCAGAAGACGTCCACTGCTGAACAAAGGCCTCCCTCTTATAGGGGCCTTGCCACAATACCCACTGTTGGCAGGCATCTTGGGGGTCGCAGTATAAGTAGTAATCCAATAAAAAAACGCTGCATCTTCTAGTTTTACCTTAGTCGCCCCCAACGGGAGGAGACAGGTGGGTGCTATTCTTACCCGGAAACCCTACGAGCAAAATAAGTATAAAGTGTTACAAACAAATTACTCAGTAGGTATACAGCAATTTGCTTTAGTCATATACGCTCTATCGTTTACTGGTTTAATTTCGGCACGTTAAGGCGTTAAGTTACACAAAATGTAGTTACAATATTACTCGGCAGCCTGAAAATAGACTTACAAAATTGCTTGAAAATGACATCGAGATATCGTTTTAATTTGTTGTGTCCGAAAGAGATAGTCACACAAAATACTGAACCAAGTTCATAGCGACTAAGATATATAAAGCGTATGTTAGAGCCATTTACAATCTGGCTTTTACTGTTTCACTTAGAGAAACATTTAAAGAAATAGATATTACAACGGTTTTATCACGCTAATATGTAATTGAAAATTTAGCTTATGTTAAGAAACAAATTTCAATTCTTTAAAAAAGTATAGTGATTTTCATAATACTTGAGACAAACACTATCTTGTTGTGCATACCACGCGTCTTTACACAAATTGTTTAAAATGGCCCAACTAAAGGGCAGAAGCGTAATAGGTTTTCAACACACTTGCTCGTAAAGTAAGCCTTATTACATCGCTCTTAGGGCCATAAACCGAGCTATTACACACGCGTGCGTAATAAATAACATTACACACGCGTGCGTAATAAATAACATTACGCACTAGTGCGTAATAGAATTATCCCTACAAAGATAAATTAGTACCTTACTGAAAGTTATATGCGAGTAAACAGAGCATTCTTAATTTAACCGGGTAATACAGTTATTTTTGAAGTGAAAACTTCTTAAGCGGCGTTGTGCACTTTTTTGTGATGGGGATACAAGTTTTATATTTAAAAAAAATGTTCTAGACAAGATTTTATAAAATACGTCAGTGGTACTGTAAGCTGATAAAAAGGAGTCCAAACATCGTGGATCTACCTGTAAGTTACTGAAGAGTTCCGTTGCCTACCTGCCGTCTCCATCATTAGATCAGCTCGTTGTCACCTTAATATTGTATTGTTATCGAAGCTTGACAAGCATGCAAAATTTCAACTCAATCGCACATCGGGAAGTGGGACAAATTTAACTTGCAAGATTTGCTTACAGACAACGGGACAGGTGAAAGTAAATAAAGCTTGTAAAAATGTTAGACTCGCGTCATGACACGTGACCTGATTGAAAATTGGTAAGACCTGCAGGCTTAGTACGATGTGCAAATCTTGACAGACAAGTGTGGGTATGACGTCAGTATGACGTAGTATTTCACATTTATATATAGAGAAATCTTGGAGCAATGACGTTTTGGTGTAGAAAACTACGTCACACGACACACCGATCTGTCAAGATTGCATCTCGTGCTAGGCCCGCTGATCGAAAATTCGTAAGACGCTTGCGCGAATGTTCGTGTGTGTTTGTGTTACAGCGTGCCACGCGCATCCATGGATGGTGACTGCTGATGGCTCGACCGTCTATGTAGTTAATGTAAAATAATTGTAATAGTTCTGAAGTGTTAAATTTTAAATTAATTAATTCATAATTAATTAATTATTTATATATAAATTGTCATGTTTGTGTACGATAGCTCATCTGAATACCACAGTACGTACATAGTATTTTACCACATAAATGATAGTAGTCTTATACTGATAATTAAAGCAATTCGTGCAAAATTATTCCCTAAACATTCCAAAATATAAAAAATGCACAACGTTTTCACTTCACTCCTGCCGGCACTCCTGGTGTGCAACCCGTTGTTTTTAGGAACAACAAAGAGGTTTTGTGCTGCTGAAAATCTTTAAACATTTTTGGAATAAATAATTCATATTATTTTATATCAAATTATTCATAATTATTTTGACAACGTCGCGACGTATGAAAGTCATGAGCTCTGCTTACACACTCGGCTGAATTGCGCTCTCGCCTGCGGCTCGGACTGCAACCCACAGGCTCGTGTGTAATGAATGAGCTACATAGCTAACTTGTATCATAATACTTAAGTACTAATCATGGCTTATCATAAAATGCTGCCTAACTAACAAGGCTAGATTGTAGTTTATATGGTGTTACCTTACGGTAGCAACATTAAGGAAAAAAAAAACTAACGGGTAATAGTTGACGTCTTCGACTGAATGATGATGTTAATGATGTTACTCCTCGGTTAAAATATACATAATATTAATATAATTTATTTGTCTGTCCATCCCATTCGTTCGGGATGAGGATTGTGGTTGTTGTTGTTTGACGGGCCCGTTGGTCTAGTGGTCAGACACCCTGCCTGCTAACCGATGGGTCGTGGGTTCGATTCCCGCCAAGTGTCTGGGTGTTGTTTATCTATTTAAGTATGTATTTAAAAAAAAAAAAGTATATAAGTATTAGTATCAGTTGTCTGGTTTCCATAGTACAGGCTCTGCCTAGTTTGGGATCGGATGACCGTGTGTGGATTGTCCCAAGATATTATTATTATTATTATTGTTAATAACAATGTTTGAAAAAGTCACCAACAAAGACTTAGAAATGAAATCAAAACGGTACCTATTGACGTGTTTTCTATTACAGGAAGTAATGCGCCCTACACAACATGCGCCCGTATTGATGTAGCCTTCGTGACGCACAATGCCACTTGCTAAGTACATAATACCTCAATGATAAACTGCAAGGTCGCTGGTGGTTGGTAATTAGGACAATCAGACTGATCACTTAATTTACTGTCAATTTACCGTAAGTCATTCTGCGCCTAGACAACTGGTTAAGTCTGACTTTATTGCTGCGAAATCTGTAATTGCGCTGGGTCAGCCAGCTAAGAATCTGGGGTCTTATAGCAGTTTAACACAAAAAGTGACCTGTCTTACAAATTTGCACCATAAACGCATTATTTAGCGTGACAATAATATTGTCACGTGACCACTCACTGTTTGGGTGACGTACCTAATAGCTGTGCCATTGGCTGGGCGAAGGCACTAGGGCCTGCTAATTAGTGCGCTCATGGTAAGTACATAGGGCACTTTTCGTGCTAAGCTGCTATAAGAGTTCATGGTACGGCCCCTGGTCGCTGGTCGGGCTAAAATTTTTATTGTTGTAATATGACACACGGGCTGCATTTTGTCCTGAAGAACAAGTATTGCTATATTATTTACAAAATTATTGATATGTGTAAAGTGTATTTCAACTGTAAAATAGATAGGCATTGCGTGGCGAGGCCAATGTTCGGTTAACCTTCAGACGATTTGGGGCCAATCGTTCCACTTATCTGTAGGGCTGTCGTTGACTTCGCTTACGATTTGAATACAATTTAGAAAATGCAATACCTACAAGTTTGAATCTTCTTTATTCAAGAATGCTGAAATGATCTAGATGATATTGGAAGCGAATATGTCTTTAAAGCTCTTATTGAAGTAATTAATTTACAACTTTTGTGGACGGCTAATAGCTGAAGAAAAAGAAATGGTCACGTCCTACGCTAGCCCCCGGACCTATGGGGGTCAACCGGGGTATGTGGAATACTTACCTACCCACTAAAACCATTGCTGCTGTCGCATCGGAACAAGAGACGGAAGAGGGCTCTCCGGTGGGATCTGCGCCAGGAACCTTTCGGTGTCTTGCCTTTGAGGCCGCCGTCGGGGGTTGCATTATAACCCCTCCCTCGGCAACCAGTTACCATATTCAGGGGGACGGGGGTCAACCATCCGGCAGCCAACGCGGACTCCGAACATCCACATTATTAGGTCATTATTTGACGGGCCCGTTGGTCTAGTGGTTAGACAGCCTGTCCACTAACCGATGGGTCGTGGGTTCGATTCCCACCAAGTGTCTGGGTGTTATTTATCTATTTAAGTATATATTTACAAAAAAAATGTATATAAGTATTAGTATCAGTTGTCTGGTTTCCATAGTACAGGCTCTGCCTAGTTTGGAATCAGATGACCGTGTGTGGATTGTCCCAAGATATTATTATTTCATTTATTTTAAATATAACAACATTAATTACAATTTTAAATATAGATTATAAAAAAAATACATTTAAAAATATAAAAAACGGGTCCTACCTAGCAGACGGTGGTTAGGGCTCCAGAGAGAGGAACTTTCTTACGATGCGCACCGTTTCCAGGAGCACTGCCTTCTGCATCTGGCCCTTGATCCAGCCGTCTAACGTGAGCCTCTTGAGGTGTTTATCGAGGCTCTTGGCCATTAGGCCATGGGCGGAAACGACTATGGGTACAATGATTGCCCGATCAATGTCCCACATGTCGACAACCTCGTGCGCAAGATCAAGATATTTATTTCTTTATCTTTCTCCGCTTTCACGAGGTTCTCATCATGAGGGACAGTGACGTCTACAATCATTGCACGACGCTCGGTGCGATCTATCAGCACAATATCAGGCTTATTGGCAACAATAGTCCTGTCTGTGATGATAGATCGGTCCCAGTACATCCTCCAGAACTGGTTCTGGTACATACCTGTAGTACGGTACCTCTGACCTTATTATTATTATTATTAGGGACTTTTTTGCGGGTGAAACCTTCAAAGTCTCCGGAGACTTTGAAGGTGTCGCATCGGTACATAAGAGGACACCTGGACACCTAGGCTCTCCGGTGGGATCTGTACCAGGAGCCTCTCAGTGACTTGCCTATGAGTCCGCCGCCGAGGGGCGCATTGTAGCCCCCCGGAACCTGTCACGGTGCTCACGGGAACGGGGGTCGCAACCACGCCGCCGTCCTCCTCGGAGTCGCCGCCGTACTCATTGGACGTCTTAGGGCACCCACCCGAACATCTAGCGATTCCGAAGGACTATTAGGTAACTAGCCTAACTCTAATTCTCACGCTTTTATAATAGGTACATACCTATATGCCCACCTAACACTGAATGTACCAATGCAGATTTGTAAATAGCTTAAAATTATTTAATACTAGCTGACCCACGCAGCTCCGCCCGCGCTATGTTTACGTTAACTAAACTTTCAATAATATACATTCGCATAGAATACAAAACCTCCTTTTCTGAAGTCGGTTAAAAACTTGGACCCACTTTGTATTTGCCCTTCGAAGCACGTAGACGTTTAGTTCAAATGGCGTTAAACGGTCACCCATCTATTTAATGACCTTACCTAACGTTGCTTAACCTGATCGATTTCCAAACATTGTTAACAACTGTCTATGAGTGTTCCCTTACAAATATTCATTATAATTTTAATGAAAAATTGTTAAAATCGGAGCAAGCGTATAACCAAGTACACATTTTGACTTTAGTCCCCTCTCTCAAGGGAACCATGCCGAATGTCGGGATAAAAAGTATCCTATGTCCTACCTCGGAGTATTAACTCAAATCATGCCAAGTTTCGTTTCAATCCATCCAGTAGTTTCGGCGTGATGCTCAGCCGAGATACAGACAGACAGACAGACAAAAATAAAATAAAAATACATTTTTGGCTTTATTATCGGTTATAGAATGCCCTCCAAACATAATTTTCAAAATATCTTTAATGTACAGAATTGGACCTGTTACAGTTTTATTATAAGTATAGATAATAATTCGTTTTAGTTAACCCTAACTATCTCATTCATGACTGAATAATTGGTAGTTTCTGGCAAAATACGTAGGCAACAAAGCAAGCAGGTACTTATTTATTAACTATATTTATGTACCTATTTATTACCTACTATCAGTGTTATGTTTTTATATCTATTTAAGTATGTATTTACAATAAATTCTTTAAAAAAAAAGGAACCGACTTCAATATCACTGAAAAGTATAAAATTTAAATATTATAGAAGTTGGTGTTACGTACCTGCTGTGTTTATTCAATAATATTTACTTCAATAATATTTAAATTATTTTATACTTTTCAGTGATATTGAAGACGGTTCAATATTTTTTTAAAAAGATTTTATTTTAAACATTTTTGTGATATTTTCATACATAAAGATAGAACCATAGAAGACGGTAAAATGATTTTGGTAGGTTATGATCACATTATCGTCTACATAGTTTTACATATTTCATGTTTCTTCAGAAAATAATATCCGGTCGTAATGAAATTTGCATGGAATTATCATAGTAGTCTACTCTCTCGAATAAAGAAGAAAGAATCATCGAAATCGGTTCATATTTGTCAGAGTAATGCAATGTAGAACATCAGTTTTATGGTTTTTACCAGATAAATTCCTCCACAGATAAAATTCATACAGATTCATGACAGTAGATTCTTCTTTCGAATAAGAAAAGAATCATTGAAATTACGGATTAAAGATGCCGCTATGGTCTTACTGACCAGGTGGGCATTAGGTATTATTATTAAAATATTATAAAGTAGGAACATATATGTTTTTAGTATAATTTCACTGACGAATATAAAACTTCAAAGAAAGAGGGCGCTCAATGGCTAAATAAGGTAGCTTTACAGTCTTTTCTTGTTCAACATCATACCTATAACAATAAACAGATGACAATACAACAACAATGACAATAGAATAATAAACTACTTAAAAAAAATAAAAACCGACTTCAAAGTAAATTATCTAAAAAGCATAAAATAACGAAAAAATATTGAAGTCGGTGGTAGCACATCATGTTAACTAACACTAGCAGCTGCCACCGACTTCAATATATTTTCGTTATTTTATGCTTTTTAGATAATTTACTTTGAAGTCGGTTTTAATTTTTTTAAAATAGTTTATTTAACACTTTTTAGTGACTTTTATTTTACCTAGATAGGTATCAGTACTATGACGCAACTCGAACGTCTACGTTACAGTAACTTACAGAAAACATAAAAAGTTCATATCTCTTAAACTACTGGACCGATTTTGATGAAACTTATACTCTACCCTAGGTTGAAAAATACTCTAACTATTGCAAAAAGAATTTTCGAAATCAGACTTGTAGTTTCTGAGAAATCCACGGACAAACCACTAGCTGACCCACGCAGCTCCGCCTGCGCTATTTTTACGTTAACTAAACTTTTAATAACAGACATTCGCATCGAATACATAACCTCCTTTTTTATAGTCGGTTAATAAACTATTTTATAAAAAATAAAAACCGACTTCAAAGTAAATTATCTAAAAAGCATAAAATAACGAAAATATATTGAAGTCGGTGTCAGCTGGTGATAGTGTTAGTTAACATATTAGCTAGCACCGACTTCAATATATTTTCGTTATTTTATGCTTTTTAGATAATTTACTTTGAAGTCGGTTTTTATTTTTTATAAAATAGTTTATTTAACACTTTTTAGTGACTTATTTTACCAAGATACGTATCAGCACTATCACGCAACTCGAACGTCTACGTTACAGTAACTTACTGAAAACATAAAAAGTTTATATCTCTTAAACTACTCGACCGATTTTGATGAAACTTATACTCTACCCTAAGTTCAACAATACTCTAACTATTGCAAAAAGAATTTTCGAAATCGGACTTGTAGTTTCTGAGAAATCGGCGGACAAACCTACATACATACATACACTCATAAAATTTGGTAAATTTGTTTAGAAGCCCACATAGACGAACATATATAAATATTACGTATTTTTATCAATATTACATACATACGCGTCGAATAGAGAACCTTCTTTTTGAAGCCGGTTAATAAAAACTGGGACCCACTTTTTACTTGCTCTCCGAAGCCAGTGGCGGTACGAGAGGGGGGGTCGTAGGGGTCATGACCCCCCCCAAAATCCCAAAATCTTACACGTCAAATCGACAAATATTAGTTCCTTCTTTGAAACGCCGAAACTATTAAATCAAAAATATAGGGTATCCGGTTTTCCATTAACTTAATGGTTGTATCGGAGAGCTTCTGAAGCTTTTTGTGGCGTGGGGTCCTAAAAAGCTTGGATCCTACTGCGTGGACAGTTTACATCAACCAATGGTTTAACTCATCCGCAGTTATGCATTACTAGCTGACCCACGCAGCTCCGCCTGCGCTATTTTTACGTTAACTAAACTTTTAATAACAGACATTCGCATCGAATACATAACCTCCTTTTTTATAGTCGGTTAAGAACTGGGACCCACTTTTTACTTGCTTTCCGAAGCACGGACCCGTTTAGTTCAAATGGCATTAAACGGTCACCCATCTATTTAATGACCTTACCTAACGTTGCTTAACCCGATCGATTACAAAACCTTGATAAAAACTCTCTATGAGTGTTCCCTTACTAATATTTATTATATTATAAAGAAAAATTGATACAATCTGACCAAGCGTATAACCAAGTACCCATTTTGACTTTAATCCCCTCTCCCAAAAGAACCGTGCTAGATTACGGGATAAAAAGTATCCTATGTCCTACCTCGTAGTAAGATCTCAAATCATGCCAAGTTTCATTTGAATCCATTCAGTAGTTTAGGCGTGATGCTCAGCCGTGATACAGACAGACAGACAGACAGACAAAAATTAAAAAATAAACATTTTCGGCCTCAGTATCGGTTATAGAATGCCCTCCAAAAATAATTTTCAAAATATCTACAATGTACAGAATTGGACCTGTTACAGTTTTATTATAAGTATAGATATGTTGGGCTAGACAATTGTGTATTCGGGGTTCAGGATTAAAGCGGATCCCGGCCGAAGCGTGGACTTCATTAGACGAGACCTTTTAAGCTTGACATTGATATTCGATGTGAGGGAATCACATCTTACAATACGGTGATCGCTACCAGTTTACCTTACCGATCACGGAGACATCATTGAATATGTGATTCTTGTTCGTTTTGATGAAGTCGACCTCATTTTTGATTGAACCATTGGGGCTTATTCACGTCCGCTTCCTAGATGATCGATTCTTGAAGAAAGTTCATCGCATTGAGTACTTCCTTCTCTATGAATTGGACTAGCCCCTGGCCCCTTTTGGTCCCGCCACTCATACTCATAAGACCCCACTCCCAACTCATCGCCATTCCACGTGCGCACCTTCGCGTTGAAGTCCCCCCATAACAACGACACTTTCTATGCAGTGACATAGAAAACGTTTTATCTATATTAAGTTATTATGTAGTACGTGTTTTCTTACTGTTTCTTGCAACTAATAAAATAGCAGCGCAATGCAGCTAGAAATAGATGTAATGGAAATTGGACTCGGAATAGTTTAGTAAGAATAACAAACGTTCCGCCACTATTGGTATTTCGCCGTTCGTAACATACATGCAGTGTACAATTTTAGAATGGTTGTATATTCAGTCGAGTTGATATTAATATCATTTGAATACGCCCGAAATTCAACATTACGTCGGCGCGTCACGTCTACACTGGTTGAACGTCTACACTCCATCCCAAATAAGCTTGAACGCGATTACAAGTTCGTTTGCGGCTCAATAACTACATAACGCATACATTGTCAACTAGGCGCGTCAGCAAAAACAACTTTGTATTACCAACTTTTTTTGCTGCCGCGTTAACGGTCAAATATACAGCGGGGGTGTTTTATGACTGCATAATAAAGTTGTAATCGAGTTCAAGCTTATTTGGTTTGGAGTGTAGTGAAGAAACGATACGTGCTACGCCTCACTTGCGTAGTCCCGTAGTTGCCGCGTAGTCGCGCAATTCTATGAAATCATCCCTAAACGTTCTAGCAACTAAACTTGAACGATAATGAATATCGTAATGTTTTTTTACAAGATCAAAATCGTAGCAATAATCCTTTGAACACGGGAATGATTGTTGGCTACTGGCCATCCAAAGACAATTGGTAGAGTTGAATATGACATACTGAACCCTACCAATAGGCATGATGACTGTAACACAATACCAATAAATCTGTGGTTTTAAATATTAGAACAGATTGCACAGATTCCAAAAATGCATCTCATTTTCATAATAATAGAGAGATTTTCGTGATATTTAAGGAAATAAATTACTTAAATACAGCTAATCGCCATTTTGTTATAAACGCTGCTCAGAGTGAATGACGTCAATAAATAAACAACTGTCAAACTGTCATCTCAACTTTTTCTTTCATACAATGATTCACTTTTAACTTTTATACCTAGACAGATGTTTATTTACACCGCCGTAGTGACGTCACAACATGGCGCCATGCACCGGCCATCGTTTTGGAACGAAATTCAAACTCTATTTTAAAAATTGTAAATATTGCTATTAATTGTAATTTTAATACAAAAATATGATTATTTTTGGCAATAGTAGACCCGTAAGTACATTATACAGTATTTTTTCAAAATTAGTCATCATGCCTATTGTCTTTGGTTGGCCTCCAGTCAGCCTACCTACCTACTCCTGTAGTTATTTCTACGATTTTGATCTTATCTATATTAATAAAAGAGCAGGGTGTTTTCTAGGAATCACGATACAGCAAAAACCATATAACGTACAATCTTGAAATTTGGAACCAATATTATTCAAATAGTCTAGGTGAACAATAAGAACGGTTTTTTCGAAATTCCATACCTAAGTGGGTCAAATGGGCTCCCAAAGTTTGTATGGAAAAAAAATTTTTTTTCGTCACACGTACTTGAAACTTTGTCAGTGTACTAAACAAAAGAAATAAAGAAATACGTGTATCACACTTTTTGACAATCGTCCCTTATAGGGATTTTATCATGGTTTTTGAGTATGCAACGCGGAAAAAAAAATCATATTGCATTGCTGAAACTTTGCGAATACGTTAATGAAATTATAGCAATCCAAGTGCAAATAATCATTTTTTGAAAATCAACTCCTAAAGGGGTCTAATTGGGGTCTAAAAAATGTTTCTCGAGCTACATTCATAAGACTTAGTTTATGTATTTCACACAAGAATCTAAGAAACTTATTTCAGGCATTTTTCGAAGTACTACCCCTAAGGTCATATAATGGGGTTCCAAAGTTTGCACAAAGAAGGATTTCCATTTCATCCTATGATGCAGATAGAGTAACGAAACTCGGTAAATAAACTCAACACAACAATTGAAAAAACTAATTTTGAGCATTTTTGTAAAATCAACCCCTAAGTGGATCAAATGAGCTCCCAAAGTGTAAAAAGGAAAAAAAAATTTTTTCGTCACACGGAAACGAAACTTCGTTACAGCACTGAGCAAAAGAAAAAAACTTTTTGAAAATCGACCCTTAAAGGGGTTTTAACAGTTTTTGAGTATGCAACGTGAAAAAAAACATACTTACTGCATTGATAAAACTTTGCGAATATATTTATCAAAATAAAGCAATTCATGTGTAAATAATCATGTTCTGAGAATCAACTCCGAAATGGGTCCAATTGGGGTCCAAAAAATGTTTTACGACCTACAGTCATAAGACTTAGTTTATATATTGTACACAAGAATCTAAGAAACCTATTTCCGGCATTTTTCGAAAAACTACCCCTAAGGTCATTTAATGGGGTTTCAAAGTTTGCACAAAGAAGGATTTCCATTTCATCCTATGATGCAGCTAGAATAACGAAACTTATTAAATAAACTCAACGCAACAATTGAAAAAAACTAATTTTGAGCAGTTTGTTAACCCCTAAGTGGGTCAAATGGGCTCCCAAAGAAGGCATGGATTTTTTTTTTCTCACACGGTTATGAAATTCTGTAAATGTATTAAGCCAAAGAAATTAAGAACCACGTGTATCACAACTTTTTCAAATTCGTATCCCGTAAAGGGGTGTTAGCATGGTTTTTGAGTATGAAACGCGGAAAAAATATCATGCATTGATGAAACTTTGCGAATACATTTATCAAACTAAAGCAATTATTGTATAAATAATCATTTTTTGAAAATCAATCAATTCTTTAAGGGATCCAATTAGGGTTTAAAAATATTTTTCGACCTACAGTCATGACTTAATTTATGTATTGCACACAAGAATCTAAGAAACCTATTTCCGGCATTTTGCAAATAATAACCCCTATGGTCATTTAATGGGGTTGTAAAGTTTACACGTAAAATGATTTCCATTTAATGCTATAATACAGCTAGAGTAACGAAACTCGGTACATAAACTCAATAAAAATATTGAATAAACTAATTTTCAGCATTTTTCGATTTCAACCCCTAAGTGGGTCTAATGGGGTCTCAAAGTTTGTATGGAAAACAATTTTTTTTTCACCACACATACACGAAATTTTGTCAACATACTAAACAAAAGAAATGAAGAAACACCCTTATTACAACTTTTTGAAAATCGACCCTAAAGGGGTTTTAGTATGGTTTTTAAGTTTGAAATATTATGCTGCATTGATGAAACTTTGCGAATACATTAATCAAACTAAAGCAATCCATGTGTAAATAGTTTTTGAAAATCAACTCCTAAATGGATCCAATTGGGGTCCAAAAATGGTCTTCGACCTGTAGTCATAACACTTAATTTGTGTATTGCACACAAGAATCTAAGAAACCCATTTCTGGCATTTTGCGAAAAATAATCACTAAGGTCAGGTCATATAATGGGGTTGAAAAACACGTAGAACGATTTTCATTAAATGTTATAATGCAGCTAGAGTAACGAAACTCGGTACATACGTACAACATACATACATATATACATAAACAAAACAATTTAACATACTGATTTTCAGCATTTTTCGAAAATCCACCCCTAGGTTGGCTAAAAGTTACTATGGAAAGAAATATTCATCGTATGGACACGAAAATTTATCAGTGCGCTGATAAAAAACACGTGTATCACATTTTTTTTAAATCAAACCTTGAAGGGGTTGATGAACCGATTTCATTTCAAAAAAATATTACCTACTTACGAAAAAGCAGTTCCTGAAAAAACAAAAATGGCGACTCAGAAAAAACTGTAGGAATGCCTAAAAGATGATGTTTTTTTAATAATCTCTGGCAAATATTTACCAATTTCAATGATTCTTTTTTATTCGAAAGAAGGAACCGGATAAGAACTTCCCGGAGATTCATAATTGATTTAGAAGAATTGATCCGGTAAAAAAAATACATACAGACGAATTGAGAAACTCCTCCTTCTTTGAAGTCGGTTAAAAAACCATGAATCTGATATACTCCATTACATTACTCTGACAAATATGAACCGATTTGATGATTCTTTTTTTATTCAAGAGAGTAAACTACTGTAATGATTTCATGCAAATTTCATTAGGACCGGATAAAGTATTCCTGAAGAAAATATACACAGTAGGTACGTCAACACCAACTTCAATTATTAGCTTTTTAGTGTTGTTGAAGTCGGTTCATTCTTTTTGTTGTGTTGTGTGCAATGTTTTATTCGAAAATCGACCCGTGGGACAAATGGGGTATCAAAGTTTGTATGTAAAAAATATTTTTACAGACACGAAACTTTGTCAGTGTACTCATAAAAATATTGAGAAACACGTCTAACACATTTGTTTTGAAAATCAACCCTTAACGGCGTTTAAGCACGGTTTTTGAGTATCAAACGCGAAAAAAAATTCATGCTGCACTGATGACACTTTGCGGATAAATTCGTAATATTGAAGTAATCCATGTCTTTTTTTTTAAATTAATCCCTAATAGCGTTCAATTCAGTTCCAAAAAAATATTTCATACCTACAGCCATACGACATATTTTATGTATTGCATTCAAGATTCTAAGAAACCGTTTCCGGCATTTTTCGAAAAATCCCTACAGTTTGCGTGAAGAAAGATCTCCATTTAATGCTATAATGCAACTATGGTAACGAAAATCAGTAAACGAAGTAAACAAAACTATAGAATAAACTAACTTCCAGCATTTTTCGAAAATCAACCGCTAAGGGCATCTACCAATGGGGTTACCAAATGGTTTCCACTTAACAACCTCAAAAGTTTTTTAATGAAATTGCAAAATAGGTACTGTATCTTTTTAACTAAAGAAGTAAATATTTAAGAAATGGGAGCTATGATAGCTTACACAAAAATACAGGCTACATACTCGGTACCGATTAGATCAGGGTTAATAAAAGTGTGAACAATATTGAAATCGATCGTCCGAAGATCGGACCAACAATAATAACTAAGAAGACCTGAGGGTACACCGGCATAATTGTGACATAAGGACGTTCAACATCTCAGTCCTCCCGTGACCATTGGTGCTGCAAAGCATTCGAAAGGTCGGGATAGTAAAAGCTAACATAAAATTTGTTTGAATTCAATGTGTAGCATTCGCGTAAATAAAAGACAACATTAGTGTAAACAATATTTTAAAAAACCTCGTTCCATAATTCAAAACGTGTTTGAGTAACAAAGTGAACGCGAGCGAAGCCGCGGGCTACAGCTAGTAAAGAATAAATTTAAAGTAAAAAACTTTTTAAAAAACAAGTATTTATTTAAATGCGCTAAAAATAATAAAATAAACTTTTCCTTTAAAACTTTTAATATCTATTTATAACGTCATTCGACAAGCTTTTATATCATATTAATTGTGTAAAGTGAATAGAACTCTTTATGACGGATCAAATGCGCCTAAACTCGATGTGTTTACTAGTAACCATTCCAGGGTCCCGTCACCTACCTTCCAATTCCATCATCAGGTCCTCATTATTAGGCAAAGTGAATAGAACTCTTTAAGATGAATCAAATGAGCTTAAACTCGATGTGTTTACTGATAACGATTCCAGGATTCCGTCACCTACCTTCCAATTCCATGATCAGGTCCTCATTATTAGGAAAGTGAATAGAACTCTTTAAGACGAATCAAATGAACCTTAACTCTATGTGTTTACCAGTAATCATTCCAGGGTTCCATCTACTACCTTCCAATTCCATGATCAGGTCCTCATTATTACAAAAAGTGAATAGAACTCTTTAAGAAGAATCAAATGAGCCTAAACTCGATGTTTTTACTAGTAACCATTCCAGGGTTCCGTCACCTACCTTCCAATTCCATCATCAGGTCCTCATTATTAGGCAAAGTGAATAGAACTCTTTATGACGAATCAATCATTTGATTGATTCGTCATAGGCTCATGCCTAAACTCGATTTGATTACTAGTAACCATTCCAGGATCCCGTCACCTACCTTCCAATTCCATCATCAGGTCCTCATTATTAGGAAATGTGAATAGAACTCTTTAAGACGAATAAAACGAGCCTAAACTCGATGTGTTTACTAGTAACCATTCCAGGGTACCGTCACCTACCTTGCAATTCCATCATCAGGTCCTCATTATTAGGTAAAGTGAATACAACTCTCTAAGACGAATCAAATGAGCCTAAACTCGATGAGTTTACTAGTAGCCATCCACTCGTACATACATACATCATTGCTAGTTAAATAAAAGCTTTTAAAAACAGGGCTTGCACTATATCGATGGCCGTGCAAGAGCTCTTGCAAGAATTTTTTTTTTTGGATTTTTCTGTTTCTTAGCCCATCCTCCTACCCCCTAATTTTTTTCATAAATTTTAGTCCAGAAATACTTGATTCCTTTTTTCCACGGAAATAATACATTTCTTTGTTACAAGAACATAAATATATGTGACTGTCGCACGTTTAGTGCATTCTCGATTACACAGGAATAAACATTTATAAACAACAAAACCCTTGTTATTGTTAGTTATCTGTTACTAATTTATAGTCGTTTGCACGTTTATTCATGTAATTTATTTTGTTGCTTTTATGATTAATGTATGTTACCCAAGAAGTAACTTTGCATATAATTTAGTATTATTTCTTCCTATAATAGATAAGTTTCGTTAATTATCTTTAGCAATCAAGCACTAGTATTCTTTGACTCGTAATCTTCGTAATTTATGGAAGTAAGAAGGAATTATGTATAATATTACATTAGAACCTGAATGACGTGGGCCCTAGACGTTAATCGAGTACGGCTGCGACTCTGAGGACGACGGTAAGGTTGCGACCCCCACCCCCTGAGAACCTTGACAGGTTACCGGGGGCTATAACTCGCTCCTCGGCGGTGACTTCAAAGGCAAGGCACTGACGGACAGATCTCAATGGAGAACTCAGGTGCCCCTCTCATGTGCCAATGGCCGACAGCGGTAGGGGCGGGGTTTCAGTGAGTAAGAATATTTTATACGCTGGCTGACCCCGCACACTGTCCCGGTAACCTTTTGAACGAACGAAAAAGTGCGGCACGAGTTTCATGTCACAGAAGCAGGTGTTGGAGTAGAATAAGGAGAGCGATCCCTTTTAATGGTGATGCGCAATGCAGGAGGAGGCCCGGGTACATAAGGCAGAACAACGCCAACCTTATGCCCCCGTAACGAAGAAGCGCAGACAGCAGGAACGGGGGAACTGCTGCCTGTGCACCGCGATAGTTCGCTGTAGCTGGATATGGCCTGTTAGTGTCCTGGCACGCTCTGTTCTGAGGGCCTTCTACAGCGGCAAGCAGGTCCCTGGGCTTTATACCCATGAACGATGATGAGACTCAGAATAGTGCACAGGTATGTTCCCAGGGTCCATCAATACAGGGGAATTTGGACACCGTAGGGCTTGAGTCAATAGGAGTCGTACATAACCCGCTCCTGTGGTGGGTAACCATAAGGATTTCCCCACGTTAAAAAGGTATAGCTTGAGTTGAATCAAGCCAAGGCCTTGGCTCACCCCAGCTTGAAGTTCAAAGTAGCGTCTTACGGTGTACATACCACTACTTGCGTAGAATTGATAAGGCTAACAATGCCTGAGAATTTTTGAGTACCTATAACATGAAAATATAAAACCTTTATGGATTTGTCATCAACATCAATGGTGAATTCATCACTCACTTTCTTTTTGCTGATGATGTAGTCGCTGGAGGACCTTAATACGATGCTCAGTGACCTCAGAAGCGTTGCCCAATAGGTGGTCTTAAAATTAACATGGACAAGACGAAGATAATGTCTAATGTCCATGTTACACCCGTACCGGTAGTTGTTGGGAACGATACAGTCGAAGTTGTTGACCACTATGTATATGTCTGAAGGATCAGTATGAAATATACAGCCAAAGTCTTTGAGGAGTGCGTCCAGCCGGTATACGGGGCCGAAACCATGACATTCACGAAAAAGTCCACTGAGAAATTCAGAGTCGTGAACAGAGCAATGGAAAGAGCAAAGCTCAGAGTAAGATTGCGCAACCACAAAACCATGGAATACATCAGAAACAAAACCAACGAATAGATCAGAAACAAAACCAGACTGAGGGATGTCATCCAAATAATTGCCCAAAGGAAATGGAGATAGGCAGGACATATAGCTCGTATGCAGTCCAATAGGTGGACAAGGCGTCTTATGGAGTAGAGGCCCCGTTCGAACAGAAGATTGTGGGGCCTGTCACCTAAATATTGGTTGGACGATATCAGAGGACACGCAGGACTAGACTGAATCAGAAGGGCACAATATCTCCGGAACTGGAGGGAAATGGAGGAGGCTTATGTCCAGAAATGGACGACCGACACAGGCTGAAAAAGAAGTTGTAAGTAGGACAAACTATCTAGTTAGGTCGGTCCAACTTCGACAACGAGGTCACCCGGAGAATCCAACTCGGATGGGCAGCGTACGGGAAACTACACGAAATCTTCTCATCCGAAATACCACAGACAGAAGACAAAGGTTTTTAACCAGTGTGTGTTGCCAGTGATGTTGTATGGTAATGAGACGTGGTAACTGATGGCCTTTTAGAGAAACTCAAAGTTACACAACGAGCTATGGAGAGAGCTATGAGTTACGCTCGGAGTTTCTTTGCACGACAAAATCCGTAATGAGGAGATTCGCCGAAGAACCAAGGTCACCGACATAGCTATTTAAATATGTAAGTTGAAGGCAGGCCACATCGCTCGGAGAACCGATAACCCTTGGGGAAGAAAGGCCCCTGTCATCCCACTAGGTGGGCAGATAACATTGTGCGCATTGCAGGTAACCGGTAGATGCAAATAGCCAACTGTCGTTCATTGTGGCGTTCGCTGGGGGAGGCCTATGTTCAGCAGTGAACGTATTTCAGCTGGTGATGTTGAAAACCTTTTACGAAAGCAACCATTTTAAAATACAATGCATTAGTATTATATGCATTACACAATCAGAAAAGCTAACTTATTGACACTAATAAAAATGCATCTAATCATTACCATCATCAAATCACTGAAATTTTTCTTATATACAAGCGTTGCAATTAATCTATTCTTACGGATTATATCGCAATTTATTTTAATTTTCCCGACGTTTCGAATGCATTGGAGCACCCATGGTCACGGGCATTGCAAAGCATTTGGGTGCTGCAAAGCATTCGAAACGTTGGGAAAAATAAAATAAATCGCGATATAATCCGTAAGAATAGATTAATTGCAATGTCTAGTATTCACGTAAATAAAAGACAATATTATACAAGCGTGCCAAAAGTTATAACCGGAATTAAATGAAACGTGATTTGTCTATAATAATAGTATAACATTACAATGTGTTTATTAGATTCGTATAAATTCACACGAATAATCGTGTAATGAGCGATAACAATCAGAGTACTCAGCTCTGATTTATTTCACACGAGTAATAATATTAAATGGTTTATCAGGATTTTCTTGAAAATGAATCAAGATTTCTTAAAAGTAAATATAACAGTCTAAAGATATTTTTTTACATTTAATTTTGTCATACATTGTATAGACCTTCTTACAAAGAAACCCGCGTTATTAAGGTTTAAACGTTTTTATGCTCTCCTGAAAAGTTGGTGTTTTTAACTTGCACATTTATTCGATGCGGCCATCGATATTATGTTTACATAGTTCGGAGGTTATTATTTCTAGTACCTACTTGAAACGAAAACTATTTTTTTAATACAAGAAAGTCAAATTGTAGGTATGTTACCAAAATAGTATTGTGTTTAGTAGATTTAACTTGACTGATAGTGCGAGTACTATAGTTAAACCATTCTTTCATTTACCATCCGTTTTGAACATTGTTTTATGTTAATAATACCTACTCTTTTATGTTTTTGTAGATGCAAAAAACAACACGAAAATAAGCTGCGTAGAAAAAATTACCTTAAAGCTTTGCTAATTAGTACATACCTGACCTGTTATTTAATTGAGAGGTATTTCATTTCAGCTTAAAAACTTTTGTAATAAAACTGATAAATCCCACCCACTTGTTTGCTTAGTACCTATAATACATTCACTATGCGTTTATTTTCTGAAAACGAAGTTGAACAATTTGCATAGAAACTTCTCTTAATTAGAATTATTTTACAAGCATTAAACTTCAATGAGTCAACGGAATAGCGTTGTAAACTTCGTATGTTCACTTGTTTTTCTTATGTCAAAGTACGACTATGATAAAGTCTGTAAGAGCTAGTGGTAGGGAGCCAGGGAGAGCCTCCACATGAGCTGCCAATAAGCGAGTGGTCAGGCCATCTGCATTTCGTTTAGCTGTTTGCAGCTACATTACAATGTTTGCCATATCCGGCCTCAAGTACTCCAATAATCGTTAAAGTTCTGCTGTTTTACAAAATTTACACAACAGCAGAAAATAGAAACGTCCCTGTCCTACTTCTGCTCATTTCCGGCTATGCTGATGTCGTTATGTTACACCAGATGCTATCAATTTATAAACCTTGTCCTATTTAGTAAAAAAAATATACAAGGACGAGAAGAAAAATGGAGCGTACACCATGAGGGGATTACACGAGTGGCCTCCACGTCCATAATTCAGTTTGAAGTAGGAGGTCAAGATACAGGCCTATTGATAAGCGTCGCGAGTGCGTTTTTGCCCAAACTACCCGGATCCGGGTAATATATATCCGGGTAATATTATACCCGGGTAATATATACCCGGGTAATATATACCCGGGTATAATATAACAAATCATTGCTCATCAGAACTATTAGTGTTGGACTTAACTGTACAAAACAGTAATAAGGTTTTTTCCAGTGTGTTCAAAAAAGAATATAACATTTCCGTGGAGCTCTACTTAATAAATATCGATGGTCGTATGAGATAATTTTTGATTAATTAATTACCAATAGAAATTTATCTTGACTTCACACATTCAACAATAATGTAAATCGTTCCTTAAAAACTTACTACAAGCTTGCTCGATCTGGCTTTAAAGGACAGTGCCGGTCATCGATATACTATACCAACTAGATTTGCTGTCACGACCCGAAAAGTGGTCACGAAAATAAGAGCTACGGAGACGGCTGTCGCTCAATTGTCTACAATTATTATTGAACCTTATTTTATAGTATGTAAGTTATCTTTTTATATGAACATATTATTGTTTTGCGTGTACGTGTATAGTTGTGTAAGTATATGTAACCGCGACCACATTTTCGATGTCATTTTGTTCGTGACAGCTAATCTAGTTGGTATAGTATATCGATGGTGCCGGTGTATCAATTGATAAAAATCCTCTTTCCTTTCTCTATACCACTTGGCTTACATTCAATATGCAAAGTACACGACGTAAAACGAAAATATGAAAAGTTATTAATTCTGAGTCGGTAAAATAATAAAATCTTTCTAAAAAAAAATTGAACCGACTTCAATATCACTGAAAAGTATAAAATAATTTAAATATTATTGAAGTTGGTGTTAGCTTACCGGCTGTGTATATTTGGCACCAACTTCAATAATATTTAAATTATTTTATACTTTTCAGTGATATTGAAGTCGGTAATTTTTTTTTTTTAGAGATTTTATTTATTTATTTTATTTTATTTTCAAGGGAAACATACAATCCATTGTACTTATATACAATTAAATATGGTAGGTAATACATAAACCAATAAAGTTTCCACAGATAACTTACACTTAATTTAAACTTACTTTATTAACTTACTTTAACTTACTTTACTTTAAACTTTTGAGTGATATTTTCATATATAAAGATTGAACCATCGAAAACCGTAAAATTATCTAGGTAGGTTATGATCACATCATCGTCTACATAGTTTTACATAATTCATGTTTCTTCAGAAATAAATATCCGGTCGTAATGAAATTTGCATGGAATCATCATAGTAGTTTACTGTCTCGAATAAAAAAAGAATCATCGAAATCGGTTCATAATTGTCAGAGCAATGTAATGGAGAACATCAGTTTTATGGTTTTTACCAGTTAAATTCCTCCACATCGTTCATGGTCCTCCAGGAAGTTCTTATCCGGTTGTAATAAAATTCATACAGATTCAATACAGTGGTTTCTTCTTTCGAATAAAAAAGAATCATTGAAATTGGTAAATATTTGCCAGAGTTATGAACATTTTTGTCCTTAAAAAGCGACATAAAGTCATCTATATAGGCTTTCCTGCAGCTCTCAGTGCGCAGTCACCATTCTTGTTTTTTCAGGAACTACTTATTACTAAGCAATAATTTTTTTATGGGACCCTATCAATGGATTGAAGAATGGATGGAAGAAAGATTTTTTCAAATCGGTTCATAATTGCCAGAGTTATGCGCGAACATACATAAAAACAAAATATATACAGACGAATTGAGAACCTCCTCCTTTTTTGAAGTCGGTTAAAAAACAAAGACGCGTGGAGGAAACTTACTGAAACGACTGACGCCAACCGCTTTATTATTCGAAACCTAGCAATTTTTTAGGAGTTTTATACAATACGCATTATAATAAAAAGGGGCAATAGGTACAAAGCATCAAACATGGAATTTTGTTTAATAAATTGATCTGCCACACAATTTTTATTTATTTATTAATTATTGAATATTAATCGACTTAACCTCTTGATGGCCGGCGTTTTTTAAGCGTTCTTTCTATAAATGAACGCGCTGCGTCAGCGCAGCGCGTTTATCATGTTTCAAACCACTTACGAACGTTATGTAATCTGAACCACTTATCCGAATCGCATTCTGTAAACTGAGTTCTAATGAGAAAAGTATTAGTTATGCAGTATATCCTTTTTTTGAGTTATAAATATTGATTTTTTAAAGAAAAAGTCCGAAGTAGACGGATTTTCGGCAAAGTTGATTTTACCTATTTTTGATCTCGATTTTGAGGGTAGAATATTGACCCAGGCACTAAGAAAGATCCATTCTTTGCATCCAAACACCTTTTCATACAGGTTTTAAACAAAACACTATCAAAAAAAAATATATCTCAAAATTTTTTTCAACTGTCGTCATCGCGCGTCATGACGTCATATTATGAAAAAAATATTCTATTGTTAGATTGGATTTTATGACTTTAACTTCGAGTTATTATCATTATGATGTAATTACGATGTATTTACAACAGTTACATTACAAATAATATCGAAAATAAACCAAAAGTAAACAAACAAACAAATAATGACCCGGGTCAGATTTCATTTCGAAAATATCCAATATTTTGATAAAATACGAACTGACTAATGTCTACACTGCTTTATTATGATGTTATAACACTAAACACAACTAAATAATATCACTTCACCTGAAAATAATACAATATTTACGGCCCTCAAGAGGTTAATTAAATTATAGTGTTTTTAAACTAGTACTTATAATAAAACTGTAACGGGTCCAATTCCGTACAAATAATATATTTTTAAAATGATATTCGAAAGGCTCACTAAATAACCAATACTAAAGCCGAAACTGTATTTTTTTTCATTTTTGTCTGTCTGTCCGTCTTCATTATAGTCTAGCTTCTTGCTTTTTCATACAAACATACTTTTGTTTCATCGATTGATGACGTTTATTATAATGATGGATGACAAGATTAATCGTTTAGTTTCCCTCGGTATGATTATTATCACGAAACAATTACGAAACAGGTGTATCGTGGGGAGCTAGGAGAATGGCTGAGCTGAATTTGCTTTTAAGGTAATTGCTATGAAGGTACTGGATTAATTTCTCAACATGTTTTTTCAGGCATGCAGTAAACTTCGTCTGAATGCTTTTTGATCGTTCTCGCAAAGACTTCACCCATATTCTAGGACGCCTCAAGGAACAACTCGAAAGGACCTCCAAAACGGTATTCTTAATCGTTCCTCGAGCATATTTTGAGTTTCCTCCACTGAGGATGAGTGGAGGAGAAACGTCATCGTTTCGAGGTGATTTTTGTTGTTAGATTGGCCAACATGGTTGACCATTTGTTCTTATTTGTGTTTATTTTAATTGAATTTACTGTGTATTGATGATTTGGGTAATACCAGGTGGTTTAAAAATTATAAAACGGATTTGAGTAGGAATTAGTAAAATAAATAAACAAAAAATCTAAATTTGAGTTCGCGGTATTTACTTAATACCACGCGCGACTAGTTGGCAGTAGCGTAGGTACCTACCATAGACAGAAGCACCTAACAAATATTTTGTCTATATAATTATATGGTGTACGCGATGGAAACCTGTTGTGAACTCGGCTTGTTTTCGATTATTCTTCGCAGCTGAAAATTTATATTTGAAAATGATATAAATATAAATAAATGCGACGGCGATTAGTGTTCGTGTGAAGGATCATCATACAGATAAAGATAAATACTGATATTCATAAAAATATTCATATCAGTATCATTTTAACTTAGATAAATATCTCAAATTCTAGTTTAGCGGCACTTTCTTGGCTAGAGGATGCCTCAAGGTAGGTCGCGAGCTACCTTAAGTTTGACAGTTCTTTCTTCCACTCAACTTCACCTCGAGTAAGGAGAAACTCAAGTGGGGGAGATTTTTAACAACTATGAATACGATTTTGTTTGAGTGAGGTCGAGCCGAGTCGAGGAAATCTAGAGGAAACAACTAAGAATATGGGTGCTAGTCGTTTAATTAAAGAAATATGAGGAAAAACAAAAACACTTTAACACACGCGATCTTCTCTGACAAACAGGATGACCAACTTAACCTCTTTCGTGAAACGCACTCTACCTTAAGTTTGACAGTTGTTTCCTCGACTCAACCTCACCTCGAGTGAGGAATAACTCAAGTGGAAGAGATTTTTAAGAACTGAATACGATTTTGTTTGAGTGAAGTCGAGTCGAGTAGAGGAAATCTATAGGAAACGATTAAGAATATGGGTGTTAAATGAAAATGGTTTTCCTCGTCACTCACTTGCGCATTAGCTTTCTATTTTTATACTACCAAGTTGGCAAGCCGGGCTCGGTGGTTGTACGGCCCGCCTGATGGTAAGCAGTCACCGCAGCCTATAGACGCTGGTAAAACCAGAGAATCACTAGCGCATTGCCGACCCTTAAGACATTGGATATTCAGTCTTTGGGTAATTTCAGCTACAGTGGCCTTCACGCCAGAACACAGCAATGCTTACACATTGCTGCTTGGCGGCAGAATATCTGACTCTGCGGTGGTACCTACTCGGACTGTTCCCTGCACAAAGAACCTACCACCTAGTACCTAGTTACTTGTAATGAAGTTAAATGGTTTATTGAAACAAATATTTACAGTTTATTTACAAATATGTACACTTAAACTAGGTAAAAAACTTCCTCGAAGTTGTCGCCGCACTGGGAGGGAAGGGTACCTAAAAGACTGGCGGCATTACCCCTTTGTATGGCCAAGCTTATACGTTGGCAGAAAAAGCTACCAGCCCGGCGGTCTCCTGAGACTTCGATAAGTTTGGATGAAATTTCTTTTACCAAAGCGTGCGTCTCATGAGACCAAGGCCCCATGGTCTCCACCGCAAAGGGCGCAAATATATAGCTCGAACCTAGAGCTGCATACTTGCGTCGCTTTGCATCACTAGCGGTCGCCGCAGCCCCTCCAGCCGCCCTGCAAGTTGCCGGGGTGTGGGACGCAGCAAGTGTGTCGACACTTGTAATTAATTATAAATTAAGTAGCTGACCCGCGTAGACCTTCGCCCGCGCTTTCTACGACACTTCCAACAATTATCGTTATATTTTAACCAATTTACACAAAACCTTGACAAATTATATATTAAAACCTTCCTCACGAATCACTCTATCACGATTGATGAACCATCACATGAAAATCTGTTCAGTTGTTTTTAAGTTTATCACGAACAGACAGACAGACGCGGCGGAGGACTTTGTTTTAAAATTAGATAGTGATATAATAAACGAATATATAACACTGAGGCTATTTTCATTACAAATCTCTGACCCGATAAGTATTATTAAAGTAAATTCGGACTGTCGCATCTCTACTAGGGCTTATTCCACTTATGTTTTAAAGAGACATCTCTCGAATATCTGTACCAATAGTTTTTAGAGCAGCCAAAGCCAAACCACCTTTTTCCTTTTGCTGTCGGAAGGGAACCTTCAAAAGGCATCCAGTCACCGTAGGCGCGGCGGCCGGGTTAAACATCAAAATACAAAAATATCGAGTACTTACACGACAATAGGTACTATACCCTCAGCTGTATATATCGACATTTGCGCTTGTGACAGATCAAACCCATCTTTACTTGTCACTTACATATCAATATAACTCTTAATATAATTTTAAATATTTCAATTTACCTGCCTCTTGGAAGTAAATCTGCCTACGATTTGTTTAAGGGGACCATAGACAAAGACAAACGTGTACTCTATTCTTAGTAGGTATATAAACTCTATGATGGACAGACTCTGGGCACTGTACCTCAGCAAAGTAAAGCCTAACTACCAATCAACTTCGAGTGGGGTTGTGTGCCTCTGTTTACGTTAACGTCTCAGTGTTCTATTAAGGAATTCGCGGCGCTCGCATCTAAACCAACACTGCTTCATCTCTCTCTTCTGCCGCGAGTGCAGCAATTTTTTTAACATAGAGAACTGCATTGCTACTATGTACTACATGACAGCAATCCAACATCATAGATGTAGCTTCTTGTTCGGTAAAGCTGTCATGGCCATCTGCGGCCAACAGTATACTAAAAAAAAATCATAGATGTGGGTATCTCAGATGTTGGATTGTATAACGTTGTCTTTTATTTATGCGAATACTACACATTGAAGTTTAAACTACTAATCCGAAAAAGTAGTTTTATTTCAATATTGGATTGTAGCTTAATATATAAATTGCAGCCACGGATTGCACCTTTGCGATAAGTAATAGATTATGGGCTCCCACACATAACTGCGAACTCTCATCGCATCGCAAATATCTGCGAGAAACAAATGAATTTTTATATGGAAAATTCATTTGTTTCTCGCAGATATTTGCGATGCGATGCGAGTTCGCAGTTATGTGTGGGAGCCCTATGGCCGTATTTCATGACATGTTGCAATATTTACAAATTATGACATTAATTATTATGGCCTAATATAAAAACCATGATAAGGAATGACATTATTTTCCAAAAGAAGGTAAATTAAAATGTACTTAAGTTATTGCCAGTGTTCACTATTTCTTAGTTACACCTTTCATGTGGGTTGACCTCATTTTGTAATTTCAATTCCACTAAGTTGGTTCAACTTGCAGCAATGTAGTATTTCAGTTCTACAATATTAACCATAATATTTCGAGATGTTCGCTTTTACCTTCTCTAAGGTACCCTACGATCCTTCAAGAAAGCTCTTTACTGCAAACATTAAATAAGTATTTGTAAATTAAAAACTGTAAAAACTTTTCTGAGCAAAATAAAATAATTATTAAAGTGTTCGAAATATTGCGATATTTAAATAAACTATAAGTAATTTTGAGAAAAATATCTGAATTATTTCATTTTGTAGTAAGAATACCTACATACTTGACGGGTCAATAGGTATTTGAATAATAAATTATAAAGTTACATGAAACGTCTGCATGCACATATTTTTAGAAAAAGGTACTTAGGCAACAATGCGTAAGTATTGCGATTTTTAAAAAATCTATGATTTTCTGATTGTGTTCTGATTGCGTTCTGATTGTCTTAAGTATCCATAAATGAACTATTGAGGTATTATGTACTTAGTACATATATTTACCTCAATGGATCTTAATACGTAGGTTATTTATATTAGAATTCAGAGAAATCAGGGAAGTTTGGTGTGCACGCCCCTGAACGTCCGATGGGATAAATAACATTGTCGTGTGTTGCAGAAATGGAGTACAGCTACGAGGAGGAGGAGAGCAGCGACGTGGAGCACGACCTCAGGCCGGTGGCCAGGCGGACCGCCAAGCACATCGCCGCCGGCGAGGAGCGGCCCAGGATCAACTCCAGCCAACAGACCACGCCCACTGACGGTATGTACTACACATATTCAAATAGGGCAATAGAAACGAGTATCTGACTAATACCTAATGCTATAGACTTTGAGGAAATTGTGGAAAACGACCACTGCTGTTTGCTGTTTCTTTAGACTCTAGATCAGCCATACTCAACCTTTTTTACCCCTGGGCCACAAAGCCGCTTCTACTTTACCCTGCGGTCCGCACAGTCGCTTCGGCTTTACCATGCGGGCTGCATAATCTAGCTTAAATTGTATGTTTAATTATAATTACAATACAATAAATCACATATTTGAAATATAGCATTTATTTAAAAATTAAAGGATTTTCCACTAATTCTGTGTGCGTGCGCTATTTTATGAGAGTAAGCGAGTGAAATGAACATTATTATTCATTTGAACCTTATTCGAACGACATTTTTTGCATTACTTTTGTACGCTTATCTATAAAATACTACTGTTAATCTAAAAATACTGTACTAGACTTCGGGCCTCATAGAAAAGGCTAGTGGGCCGCAGTTTGAGTAGGTATGACTGCTTTAGATTATGTATTAAAATTTACACTTAATTGATAAGATAACGATTTATTAACGGAGTCTGACTACGGCAGATACGTACTATACTCCGGCGTTGTCTGAATGGAGCCCAGAGTCTCTATTTAGCGTCGCCTTCATCGACGCCACCGTGGAGGTTTTAGTGGGCACAAATCCCACATAACCCCCGCCCCCCTTTTTTTTGCCGATAGCCGTTGTTGGCCGCAGATGGCCATTACAGCTTCACCGAGAAGCAGGCGAGCGCTCCAGCCAGAAAGGCCTCCGCCCCTACGTAGACAGGGTACCTATTGATGGTTTCCCCCCCCCGACAGCAAAAAAGATAGGTACTATACATCTAACAAGATGAAAATATAAATATTTCGAATACCTTTAAAGTTTACGAAAGACCACGTTTATAAAGAAGTACATCTGAATCAAGACCTGGTGGAAGTAGGTAGAAAAATTAACCCTAATCCCTGAACTAGGTAGACCGCGTATCTAAGGGGATAGTGCTCAACCATGACGTAATTTTGAACCACATACATAAAATATTTCATATTTCATGGCCATTTAGTAGATGTGTAGAAACGATAGACCATCGTAAAACTTTGTTACGTTGATTGGCAGTCCGCTCCGAGTACCAGTTTGTCGCTTCGTCAATGCAATGCAATTAAGTTCACACACAAATTGAGTTTGGTTGCATGTAAAATTCTGCCCTATCGCATGATCTATTCGGTCTATTGGATTACGCTGTATAATAATGTCATCCTGACTGCCACAGGTGCTAATCTTTAAGTAGATCAGCCATCCGGATATAGGCACACATGTTTGGGTAGACACAAGCGCAGTCTTCCTTGACTCTCAAAATCCTATGGGACAAAAGACCGACGTTGATCAACTTTTTACAAGTCTATTGAACGATCAAGTGATCCGCCTGTATTGTCGATATCAGTAAGGAACAACTAGGCAATGTTGTTGCATCCCGCAGGATTTGAACCCGCAACCTCTGGTTTGGAAAGTGGTTGTAGTGTGTAAATGCCGTACCTACAATAACAAATTGATCGGCGTGCGCCATAAACTGTAGATGGCGAACACAGGTATGTTTGGATATTGATGGAATGCGAAATGTGGGGAGAGGTAACGGTTCTTACTTCATAGGTTGTAGGATCAATATCTGTAAATGTTTAATTTTAATCTATAAAATATATGAACACTAGCTGTCCATATTTGAAAATTTAGTTTATGTTAAAAAAATATCAGTTCTTTTAAAAAGTATAGTGATACACATAATATTAATACCCGGAACAAACACGATCTTGTTGTACATGCCACGCGTCTCCACAGAACAGGCAAATCGTTTATGGGCCAAAGTATACGCTTTTATAACAAACTGCCACAGGATATCCGAGATCTTCCAATAAAGAAATTTAAACCTTTGATAAAAAGCCGTTTGTCAAAAAAGGCTTATTATAAAATCTCGGATTACCTGGAGGATAAAGCTGCGTGGGCTTGAACTGCTCAACTCATGCAAGCTTAGAAGTTTAAGGCTGACATAAGTAAAATTTGTAAAACTATTTTTAAAATAAAATGACAAAAAAAGACAAGACCGCTGAGTTTCTTGCCGGATCTTCTCAGTAGCGGCCGCGTTACGATCCGGTGGTAGTTTGTAAAAATGATTTTTGTGTAAGTGCCTCCGTGGGGCCTATACATAATAAAGATATTTTGACTTTGACTTTGTCCCACCCACACAGATCCGTCCGCGTATTTTTCTAATTTTCTGCCCAAATCTCTTAAATATTTTTCCTTAAGAACCTTTTACAACGGGGGACCATAGCTGAAATTTTCACGCCCCCCTTTCAATTTGAACCCAACCTACAAATTTCGCCAATCGTCACACGCATAAGGTTGGGAAGTCCCAAAGTAAGAGGAAACTTAAAAAAGTTAGCAGTAAACGTCTTTCGGCTGCAGATGATAATAAAACATGTAGTGTAGTTTTTTTGACTTGAAACTGTAAGTATATTAAATACTAGCTGACCCACGCAGCTCCGCCTGCGCTATGTTTACGTTAACTAAACTCTTTTAATAACAGACATTCGCATCGAATACATAACCTCCTTTTTTATAGTCGGTTAAAAACTGTGACCCACTTTTTACTTGCTCTCCGAAGCACGGACCCGTTTAGTTCAAATGGCGTTAAACGGTCACCCATCTATTTAATGACCTTACCTAACGTTGTTTAACCCGATCGATTACAAAACCTTGATAACAAGTCTCTTTGAGTGTTCCCTTACTAATATTTATTATATTATAAAGAAAAATTGATGAAATCGAACCAAGCGTATAACCAATTACCCATTTTGATTATAATCCCCTCTCCCAAAAGAACCGTGCTAGATTACGGGATAAAAAGTATCCTATGTCCTACCTCGTAGTAAGATCTCAAATCATGCCAAGTTTCATTTGAATCCGTTCAGTAGTTTCGGCGTGATGCTCAGCCGTGATACAGACAGACAGACAGACAAAAATTAAAAAAAATTACATTTTCGGCCTCAGTATCGGTTATAGAATGCCCTCCAAACATAATTTTCAAAATATCTTCAATGTACAGAACCTGTGGACCTGTTACAGTTTTATTATAAGTATAGATTTGTTGTTGATCACTGTTTACCTTACACATACTATCCAGTTAGCTCGGTTGAATTTCGACAAAGAGATCGCAACGGATGGATGCAAATAACCAACTGTCGTTCATTGTAGCGTTCCAAGGGGAAGACCTATGTTCAGCAGTGGATGTTTTGCCGCTGATAATGATAATTATTTGAAATAATAATGTAGACGATTACCGTCATAATACGATCTTTGAGCAAATAATTATTTAGTCTCTTAATAGCTAATGATTTATGATACTTACGCGAATATTACTCATTGAAATGAAACTAATTTTACGGATTATATCGCGGTTTATTTTTGATTTTAATTTCCCGACGTTTCGATTACTTTACAGCATTCATGGTCACGGGCGGACTGAGGTGGTAGCTGTCCATATGTCATAGTTGTCTTAGGGTACCCTCAGGTCTTCTAATTATTATTGTTAGTCCGATCTACGCAGAAAGAGCTTACAGTATCTTGAGGTCTTGCAGTGGAATGCTTGTCTTTGGATTTGACTATGTTTATCACGGGATCCCAAGCTGGTGGTAGCACCCAGCCATCTTCTCTATTGAAATTTGGATGCTTTTTAATTTCAATAGCCTCACGAATCATTCTTGGTAGGTAGCGCTGTTCTTTTGCGAGGATTTGTGGTTTGTCAAATCTAATATAATGACGGGTGCGATCCTGAACATGTTCACAGACTGCAGACTTCGTATAGCGTCGATGTTTAACGTCAGCTATATGTTCTTTTACACGGGTTTTTACCGATCTTTTTGTTTGCCCGATGTATGAGAGCCCACAGTCACAATCCAGTTTGTATACTCTTAATAGCTTTCAGCTGGTAATAAACTGAAAGTCAAATAGAGCCAGAGACATTAACAGATTAAGTGTTATTAATCCAACAACACTCTTCTAAGGCATTTAAACAGGATTGTTTAAAGTTAGTGTCGTCTCCACTGGGGTAGTATTGGTATAAATTTTGCAGTATAGCACTTCCAGCATTTACGTACTAAACGTTCAGAATAACTCGGCGCTATCTCAAACCGGCCAGTTCCCATTTATCCTTCTAGCGTTACGTAAACAAACCAACAAGTAGCTTCATAAGGCCCGACAAGGATAGCGATAAATGAATTATATCGGCTGACATCGTAGCATGAACAAAAACGAACAAAATTTAGACACCCAGTCACACATTTGCTGATAGTGTTAAACCTGGTGATGGGTACACTTATATCCTTGGTATAACCCGTATAACGATTCTAAATATTCCCTTCATATGGAATGCCCAGTAGTACCTAGTAGTACCGTAGTAATGAGTAATAATCATATTCTAGGATCTAGGACATTATACACACGGTCATCCGATCCCAAACCAGGCACTGTAGCTGTACTAGGGAACCGGTATGTGGTTGCCCGTGGGGTGTCCGGGTAAGAATTGTCCACCCATCTCTTCCTGTTGGGTGTTCGTAAGGTAAAACAAGAAGACGGGCAGCAGCCTTTCTATTGTATTACTTACCACCTATATTGTGATCCTCAAGCCGCGTGCCAAGCGTGGGGATTATGGCAACCCCTCCCTTCTAAGGGGGAGGCATTTGTTCAGCAGTGGATTTCTTTTGGCTGCTGATGATGAGGTACTATGGAAACCAGACAACTGATACTGTACTTATATAAGTACTTTGTGTATACAACGTGTTACAAAATACCCCGTAAATAAATTCATAGTTTAAAAAACTAAAAATACACGCTTTTATAAAGTACCTATACTGCACTAAAAAGTAATAAATAATTTATGGAACTCGTTCTTTCTTTCTACCCCGTGTTTGTCATTAAGCATTATATTTAAGTGTGAAAGCGTGGGGCGCTTTTTCTCTGTATTCACTGATCACAAATTATTGTCATGTCGATAAAAGTACTTACTTACCTACTTGAAATTGGAATGAAATGTTAAGCTGTTATTCAGAAAAGGCGCCCCACGCTTTCACACTTAAATATAATGCTTAATGACAAACACGGGGTAGAAAGAAAGAAGGAGTTCCATAAATTATTTATTGCTTTTTAGTGCAGTATAGGTACTTTATAAAAGCGTGTATTTTTAGTTTTTTAAACTATGAATTTATTTTACACTTTTTAGTCTTAGAAATATTAGTCTAAAATACGGATAAACTTGGCAATTTTTATTTATTCGTAGTTTGAATCGTAGGTAGGTGGTTGCAAAACATATATTTAAAGGGTAGATATTACCTACGCATAGGTATCGCAATGAGTCTGCTAAATTTAAGAAAGCACTACGTAATTCCCCTACCTTCCAGTTCCATCATCAGGTCCTCATTAATAGTCAAAGTGAAAAGAACTCTTTAAAACAAATCAAATGTGCTCAAACTCAATGTGTTTACTAGTAGCCATTCCAGGGCTCCGTCCCCCACCTTCCAGTTCCATCATCAGGTCCTCATTAATGGTAAAACTGAAAAGAACTCTCTAAAACTAATCAAATACGCCCAAAATCGATGTGTTTACTAGTAGCCATTTCAGGGTTCCGTTACCCACCTTCCTGTTCCACCATCAGGTCCTCATTAATGGTCAAGGTGAAAAGAATTCTTTAAGACAAATCAAATGACTCCAAACTCGATGTGTTTACTAGTAGCCATACCAGGGTTCCGTCCCCCACCTTCCAGTCCCATCATCAGGTTCTCATTAATGGTAAAAGTGAAAAGAACTCTCTAAAACTAATCAAATGCGCCCAAACTCGATGTGTTTACTAGTAGCCATTCCAGGGTTCCGTCCCCCACCTTCCAGTTCCATCATCAGGTCCTCATTAATGGTAAAAGTGAAAAGAACTCTCTAAAACTAATCAAATGCGCCCAAACTCGATGTGTTTACACTAGTAAACCATCCAAGGGTTCCCTTATCCACCTTCGAGCCTCAGCATCTGATCAGCTCGACCGGTTCTTGTACATGTGCAAAATTTCAAATTATTTGGACGTGTAGAAGTGGGTCAAAATTGCATCGCAAGATTCCATTACCATCATACATACATAGTTACATACATACATTCAGGTCAAGCTAAGAAAAGCGTGTTAAAAATATAATTAATTATCAAAGCCAAAAATTTTTTGTCAACCCTAGTAAGCTGTCATGTCGGGGAACCAGATTATTTAACAGAAAGGCCTACGTACCTATTTTACCTAATAATTGTATACTTTAATCGTTTTTCTATTATTCATTCATATAATATTATATAGATGTGCTATCTCAATACAAGGATGTCGTTATACTCAAGTACTGGCTTCAGAAAATGTCACGTTGAAAAAAAAATTATGTTGTCAATTTCAAATCTTCTAATCGATATCTTACAACTGTTAAGAGTTTTTTTTCCAACATTTGGACATTTCCACAGGTTTTTAGGTTGTTTCGTTAGGTTTGGTCTTTTAAAATTTTTGTCGTTCCGCGAATTAGGTAGAAATAAAGAGTAAAACTACGCAGAATGTACTACACATTCTGCGTAGTTTTACTCTTTATTTTTACTGAAATAGGGTTTGCACATCAGTGAAAATAATAATATTTTTTTACTTCTTTTCGGTATATTTTTTACGGGGTATTTTGCAACACCCTGTATATATACTTAAATAGATGAATCTTAAAAGGCGGTGCGGAGTCACAGCCGGTGGAACGTTGAAAAAGGTTAAAATATTCTTAAATAAATGTCTAAAAATATTTTCCTGTTTATATAGGTACATTCCAAATTTGTTATTCATCGTTCGTCGTGCCGCTGTGTCCCTGACAGATATATCTACATATTCCCAAGAAACTGAAATTTGCTATCCGTGAAATAAGTAATCTATTTTATAAGATTGAACTAACATCAAAGACTACGCTTTTAATAATTAACTTCTAGTATTATGTTTGTTATTTTTTATATGGTCGTAGGTTCGATTCCCACCAAGTGTCTGGGTATTTTATCTATATAAGTATGTATTTACAAAAAAAAAGTATATAAGTATTAGTATCAGTTGTCTGGTTTACATAGTACAGGCTTTACCTGCTCTGTTATCTACATATGTTTATGAAATATTTCCTTGTCATGTGTGTTGTAAGAATAAATTCACAGAGACCTAAGTAATTGAGTAATTGCTTAGTTTGTATGTGATGTGTAATTTATGTTGGAGAACCAAAATGAATAAAACTATAGTCACGTTCTTACGTTACTACTTCTACTGTAAATGTTTTTTTTTGACAGGAGAGGAGAAAAATTTCTTAGACCCATGTGACTAATATTTCTTTTTTATATAAACTTATAATAAAACTGTAACAGGTCCAATTCTGTACATTGAAGATATTTTGAAAATTATGTTTGGAGGGCATTCTATAACCGATACTAAAGCCAAAAATGATTTTTTTTTATTTTTGTTTGCTGTCTGTCTGTATCTCGGCTCAGCATCACGCCGACACTACTGGATGGATTGAAACGAAACTTGGCATGATTTGAGTTAATACTCCGAGGTAGGACATAGGATACTTTTCATCCCGACATTCAGCACGGTTCCCTTGGGAGAGGGCACTAAAATCAAAATGTGTACTTGGTTATACGCTTGCTCCGATTTTAACTATTTTTCATTATAATTATAATAAATACTAGCTGACCCACGCAGCTCCGCCTGCGCTATTTTTACGTTAACTAAACTTTTAATAACAGACATTAGCATCGAATACATAACCTCCTTTTTTATAGTCGGTTAAAAACTGGGACCTACTTTTTACTTGCTCTCCGAAGCACGGACCCGTAGTTCAAATGGCGTTAAACGGTCACCCATCTATTTAATGACCTTACCTAACGTTGCTTAAACCGATCGAGGACAAAACCTTGATAACAACTCTCTATGAGTGTTCCCTTACTAATATTTATTATATTATAAAGAAAAATTGATAAAATCTGACCAAGCGTATAACCAAGTACCCATTTTGACTTTAATCCCCTCTCCCGAAAGAACCGTGCTATATTACGGGATAAAAAGTATCTATCCAATGTCCTACCTCGTAGTAAGATCTCAAATCATGCCAAGTTTCATTGGAATCCATTCAGTAGTTTCGGCGTGATGCTCAGCCGTGATACAGACAGACAGACAGACAAAACTTAAAAAAAATACATTTTCGGCCTCAGTATCGGTTATAGAATGCCCTCCAAAAATAATTTTCAAAATATCTTCAATATACAGAATTGGACCTGTTACAGTTTTATTATAAGTATAGATTTGTAAGGGAACACTCATAGACAGTTGTTAACAATGTTTGGAAATTTATCAGGTTAAGCAACGTTCGATAAGGTCATTAAATAGGTGACCGTTTAACGCTATTTGAACTAAACGTCTCCGTGCTTCGGAGGGCAAGTACAAAGTGAGTCCAAGTTTTTAACCGCCTTTAAAAAAGGAGGTTTTGTAATCTATGCGAATTTATATTATTGAAAGTTTAATTAACGTAAACACAGCGCGGGCGGAGCTGCGTGGGTCAGCTAGTAACAAATATTTATATAGAGTAGAAGATTTTTAAAATACACAGATTTGAGAGAAGTATCATGAATTTTGTGCCACATCACATAACTGTATTTTCAAGAACTATATTTGTCTCTTTATTGCAATAGCTGGCTACATGGTATGGTATCTTAGAAGAAATGGAAAAAGCTACCAGTAGCACCCTCTTGCGGCGTGATTTGCAACTTTTCTCTGTTCGGAATGAAACTGAGATAGTAGATCAGTATTTTGCATCTGACGTCATATGACTTACAGCGGTAGCGGTAAATAGATTGGAATCAAATTAATACGAAGTCTAGAGGGCGCGGGTTCGAACCCCAACCCATGGGTGGGGCTGTGGATGGGGTTCGAAATCATTTTTCTTTTTTTAATTCAATCCTTAATGCATATACTATTAACGTCCGCGTACTTTATATCGAATACTACAAAGTTTTAGCTATTTTTTTTATTAAAAATTCTCGAGGCTATTAAAGTTTCAAATCACACCGCTGGAGGCGCTGGTGTTAGGGGGCGCGTTTTGACGTGAGAGTTACCTATCTATTTCTAAGTAATATACTCTTATCTATGGCTGGCTACCACGTCGTTCCGCACCAGCGAGAAATAAATGAACTTGCCGAACATATAGCGTTAGCAAAGCATCGTTAAATAAGTACCTATTTCAAGGTATTATCATTTTCAAATATTATGTAAACTACTGGCGTTACGTACGATGCCATTAAAAAAATCCAAAAACCATGCAATTTTTGTATGGGAACAAACGCAGCTTTTCACGTGTCACGGTTGAGGCATTTTTATTTCAGTCGTTATTAGTAAAGTATTTTACATAATTATTGTCACAGCATAATAATAATGTTTACGCAAGTGTTTATCAAATACAGCTGACAAAATAATAAATAAAATCTACTGCGGGGTACAGTAGTAGCTAAATAACTTTAGGGGAGCGGTTTATGTGTTTTTAAAAACTTTATTTTAAATTAAAACACTGTAATAGAGCAGAATTGCATGCTCTTTATTACTGAAAAGTGATACAGACACTTTGAATTACAAAAATATAATGCATGTCTCTTAATTAATCAAACAGTTTTTATAATGTCTCATTCGTCATCTGACTTATTCTAGATCTTTCTGTAACATGATCTCAAATAAATAACAAATGTTTCTATTAAAATGATGTACTCTGATATTATTGTAATATAATCTTTTATAAACATAAAATGTTTAGACTAAAAATTAAAGTACTTGATACATGATATCAAGTAAACATATGTACTTTATATTGTTTTTAATAAAGCTTCTAGAGCTTTCCATATATTTATAATATTATTGCAACGTTTGCAATTAATTCCTAACAAGTAGAAAAGAAAGAAAAAAGAAAGAAGAAAGAAACTTGTCACTGCTGAATAGACCTATTTGCAATAAATTAAGTAGTTAGCTGACTAATCAGAATGTATACATACATATTAATAATCTTATCTTATTCTGATATGTAGATAAGCTTGCCTGCTTATTTACTTCGCGTGGCCCTAATATCCGGTATGCCGTCTCCAATCTCCTCATTGGATTGGAGGGTAGTTGTTAAAGAGATAACACTATGTAAGAACCCACGGAATACGGTCTATTGGCATCACAGTCATATGTATGTGAGCACTCTTGTTAGGGGGGAATTCTCTGGGAATGATACGATGCAGTAGCTAGTAATTACACCTAGTAGTACACAGAGCGCATGTCAACACACTACTCCACTGCTCTCACTGTCCGTCAGCTTCCTTTGAACCTGCTTCCGCCACTCTAAAGGCTTACGTTCTACTGCAAGAGCTTGATTTTGTATTTAAAGAATTTTGTACGTGTGTCTTGTGTAGAAAACCGTTCAGGTTGATAATGTTCTCAGTGATAGAACATCGGGAAATGGATAAATTAAAACAACGCGTTAGCCAATAGAAATGATTACTACCTCATTGTAGTGGTAACAGCTCAGTGGGCGTGCGCTTGCCTTGGAAACAAGGTGCGCAGGTTCGAACCCCTAAATAAATCAGAGGTGCGAGACCTCTGATTTATTTAATGAATCATGTGCGAATCGTCTTTCTGCGATTGTTACTAGCTTTCGGTGAAGGAAAAAATCGTGAGGAAACCTGCATGTCTGAGAAAGCCTAAATAGCTTTCGAATGACGTGCGAGTTGGCGGACTTCACCGCCAACTCGCATTTGGCCAGCGTGGTGGACTATGGCCTAAGCCCCCTCATCTTGAGGGGCGGCCCGTGCCCAACAGTGGGACATAAACAAGGGCTGGTATTATTACTACCTCATTGTTTTTATCACAAGGGAGATCCCCGCAGCTCAGCAATCAAGATCCGAGTGTCGACTTTCTACAGTTTCACCTAATGTTTGAAACTTTTATTGAAGAACGGCAGTAAAATTTATTGGGTTAGCGTGTCGCTTACCATTAGGCGAACGTCTCGTGCTCATCTCACCTAAAGTGTTTATTAAATAGGCCATTTGCGCGTACTGTGTCGTTTTAGCCGTAACAGTGCGTTATAGTGTCCACAGTTCTACGAAATAATTTCTAATAAATTCTTTTTGATTGTGTTAATGAAGCTCACTGCCTATAATAAAACGCGGTTCGCCCCTCACTCGCCATTCAGAACAAATATATTTTAGTACTACTCTAGTAGTCAGTTTCTTCTTTAATTAGCTATGATTACTATTATAAATGTTTGATTCAGGGGCCATGAACAGATATTTATTCATCTGTAGTATACAAGATTAGCTAGGTAGGCTGGCAGTGTATTTTTCATTAGTTATGATTTTCTCGGTTTCTTACTAAAGCAATAAACGAGATTGCTTTCCTCAAAGCGGCTGGAATCTATAACTGCACCTATTAAATTTTCCATGTCACTGCACACAGTGACGATAAACATGATAAAAATTATATTTTTACCTAAACATGCAGGGTCTGCGTTTTATTAAAAAATCTTTTTTTAAAAAAAATTGAACCGACTTCAATATCACTGAAAAGTATAAAATAATTTTAATATTATTGAAGTTGGTGTTAGCTTACCGGCTGTGTATATTTGGCACCAACTTCAATAATATTTAAATTATTTTATACTTTTCAGTGATATTGAAGTCGGTTCAATTTTTTTTTTATAAGGTTTTATTTTAGACTTTTTAGTGATATTTTCATATATAAAGAAAATTGAACCATTGAAAACCGTAAAATTATCTAGGTAGGTTATGATCACATTATCGTCTACATAGTTTTACATAATTCATGTTTCTTCAGAAAAAAATATCCGGTCGTAATGAAATTTACATGGAATCATCATAGTAGTTTACTCTCTCGAATAAAAAAAGAAACATCGAAATCGGTTCATAATTGTCAGAGCAATGTAATGGAGAACATCAGTTTTATGGTTTTTACCAGTTAAATTCCTCCACATCGTTCATGGTCCTCCTCCAGGAAGTTCTTATCCGGTTGTAATAAAATTCATACAGATTCAATACAGTGGTTTCTTCTTTCGAATAAAAAAAGAATCATTGAAATTGGTAAATATTTGCCAAAGTTATGACCATTTTTGTCCTTAAAAAGCGACAAAAAAGTCATCTATATAGGCTTTCCTGCAGCTCTCAGTGCGCAGTCACCATTCTTGTTTTTTCAGGAACTACTTATTACTAAGCAATATTTTTTTTATGGGACCCAATCAATGGATGAATGGATGGAAGAAAGATTTTTTCAAATCGGTTCATAATTGCCAGAGTTATGCGCGAACATACATAATATATATATATATGTACAGACGAATTGAGAACCTCCTCCTTTGTCGGTTAAAAAAATAAGTTGTTAATAGATATCGTGTAATTCAATAATAGGAAATTAATTTGACTTATCTATATTAATAAAAGAGCAGGGTGTTTTCTAGGAATCACGATACAGCAAAAACCATATAACGTACAATCTTGAAATTTGGAACCAACATTATTCAAATAGTCTAGGTGAACAATAAGAACGGATTTTTCGAAATTCCATACCTAAGTGGGTCAAATGGGCTCCCAAAGTTTGTATGGAAAAAAAATATTTTTTCGTCACACGGACATGAAACTTTGTCAGTGTATTAAACAGAAGAAATAAAGAAACACATGTATCACACTTTTTGAAAATCGACCCTTATACGGATTTTAGCCTGGTTTTTGAGTATGCAACGCGGAAAAAAAAATTCATACTGCATTGCTGAAACTTCGCGAATACGTTAATCAAATTATAGTAATACAAGTGAAAATAATATTTTTTTGAAAATCTACTCCTAAAGGGGTCCAATTGGGGTCTAAAAATTTTTTCTCGACCTACAGTCATAAAACTTAGTTTATATATTGCACACAAGAATTTAAGAAACTTATTTCCAGCATTTTTTTAAAAACTACCCCTAAGGTTTTTTAATGGGGTTTCAAAGTTTGCACAAGGAAGGATTTCCATGTCATCTTATGATGCAGCTAGAGTAACGAAACTCGGTAAATAGACTCAACACTATAATTGAAAAATCTAATTTTGAGCATTATTGTAAAATCGACCCCTAAGTGGGTCAAATGAGCTCTCAAAGTTTGTATGAAATAAAATTTTTTTTTCATCACACGGACATAAAACTTTGTCAGTGTACTAAACAAAAGAAATAAAGAAAGACGTGTATTACAACTTTTTGAAAATCGACCCCTATAGGGATTTTAGCCTGGTTTTTGAGTATAAAACGTGAAAAAAAAACATACTTACATTGATGAAATTTTGCGAATATATTTATCCAATTATAGCAATCCATGTGTAAACATATTGTTTTGAGAATCAACTCCGAAATGGGTCCAATTGGGGTTCAAAAAATGTTTTTCGACCTACAGTCATAAGACTTAGTTTATAATATTGTACACAAGAATTAAAGAAACCTATTTCCGGCATTTTTCGATAAACAACCCCTAAGGCAATATGAAGGGGTTGAAAATTATGCACAAAGTAGGATTTCCATTTCATGCTATGATGCAGCTAGAGTAACGAAACTCAGTAAATAAACTCAACACAACCATTGAACAAACTAATTTTGAGCATTTTTGTAAAATCTACTCCTAAGTGGGTCAACTGGGCTCCCAAAGTTAGTATGAAAAAAAATTACTTTTCATCACACGGATATGAAATTTTGTCAATATACTAAGCCGAAGAAATTAAGAAACACGTGTATCACAACTTTTTCAAACTCGACCCGTAAAGGGGTGTTATCATACTTTTTGACTATGAAACGCGGAAAAAAAAACATGCTGCACTGATGAAACTTTGCGAATACATTTATCAAACTAAAGCAATTATTGAATAATCAATCATTCTTTAAGGGGTCCAATTGAGTTCCAAAAAATGTTTTTCGACCAACAGTCATAAGACTTAATTGAAGTATTGCACACAAGAATCTAAGAAACCTATTTCCGGCATTTTACAAAAAACAAACGCTATGGTCATTTAATGGGGTTTGAAAGTTTACACGTTGAACGATTTCCATTTAATTCTATAATACAACTAGAATAACGAAACGCGGTAAAGAAACTCAATACAAAAATTGAATAAACTAATTTTTAGCATTTTTCGATAATCAACCCCTAAGTGGGTCAAATGGGGTCTCAAAGTTTGTATGGTAAACATTTTTTTTTCACCACACCAACACGAAATTTTGTCAACATACTAAACAAAAGAAATGAAAAGAAAAATGGGCCAAATGAGGTATCAAAGTTATTATGGAAAAACAATTATTCATCGCATGGACACGAAACTTTATCAGTGTACTGATAAAAAAAACACGTGTATCACATTTTTTTTTAAATCAACCCTTGAAGGGGTTTGTTTAAGCATGGTTTTTGAGTATCAAACTCGTAAAGAAAATCGTGCTACACTGATGAAACTTTGTGAATAAATTCATCAAGTTAAAGTAATTTATTTTGAAAATCAACCCCTAAAAGAGTCCAATTGGGTCCAAAAAAATGTTTTTTTTTGTCCTTCAGTCACAGGACTTATTTTATGCATTGCACACAATAATATAAGAAACTTATTTCAGGCATTTTTCAAAAACCAATCCTTAAGGTAATTTTATGAGGTTGCAAAGTTTGCATGAACAAGGATTTTCATTTTAGCTATAATGCTGCTACAGTCACAAACTCATTAAATAAACTCAACATAACAACAAACAAATTTTCAGCATTTTTCGGAAATGAGTGGGTCAAAAAGGGTATCAAAGTTTGCAAAAATATATTTTTCATCAGATGGACACAAAACTTTGTCATCAAAAGAAGTTGAGAAACAAGACTGACACATTAGTTTTGAAAATAAACTCTTGACGGGGTTTTAGCAGGGTTTTTGAGTATGAATGCAGAAAAAAACATTATGCTGCACTGATGACACTGCGGATGCATTCATGAAATTAAAGAAATCCATGTGCAATATTTTTTTTTAAATTGACCCCCATAGGGATTAATTGGGGGTCCAAATCATGTTTTTTTACCCTACGGTCACAAGCCTTATTTTATGTATATGTAATGATTTCATGTAAATTTCATTAGCACCGGATAAAGATGTTTTATTCGAAAATCAATCCGTGGGACAAATGAGGTAAGTATCAAAGTTTGTAATAAAAAAAAATTCAAAGACACGAAACTTTGTCAGTGTACTCATCAAAAAATTGAGAAACACGTCTAACACATTTGTTTTGTAAATCAAACCTTAACGGGGTTTTAGCGCGGTTTTTGAGTATCAAACGCGAAAACAGGCCTCCCCCTACGAACGCCACAATGACCGACAATTGGCTACTAGCGTCCACTGGTTACCTGCGACGCGCACAATGTCGGCTGTCCAGGTTAACCCCTAAAAGCGTTCAACTGAGTTCCAAAAAATATATTATTCCTACAGCCACACGACATATTTTATGTATTGCATACAAGAATCTAAGAAACCGTTTCCGGCATTCTGCGAAAAATCCCTAAATTTTGCGTAAAGACAGATCTCCATTTAATGCTATAATGTAACTATGGTAACGAAACTCAGTGAATGTACTAAACAAAACTATTAAATAATCAAATTTCAAGCATTTTTCGAAAATCAACCGCTAAGGGCATCTACCAATGGGGTTACCAAATTGTTTCCACTTAACAACCTCATAAGTTTTTTATTGCAAAATAAGTACAGTATCTATCTTTTAAATAAAGAAGTAAATATTTAAAAAATGGGAGCTATGATAGCTTACACAAAAATACAGGCTACATACTTGAGTATGTAGCCTGTATTTTTTTATTTAGATCAGAGTTAATAAAAGTGTAAATAATATTGAAATCAATCGTCCGAAGATCGGAGCAACAATAATAACTAAGAAGACCTGAGGATACACTGGCATAATTGTGCAAAAGGACGTACAACATCTCAGTCCTCCCGTAACCATGGGTGATGCAAAGCATTTGAAACGTCGGGATAGTAAAAGCTAAATTAAACCGCGATTAAATCCGTAAAAGTAGTTTGATTTCAATATTTACCATTCGCGTAAATAAAATAAAACATTAGTGGAAACAATATTTAAAAAAAACTCGATTCATAATTCAAAACACGTTTGAGTAACAAAGTAAACGCGGGCGAAGCCGCGGGCTACAGCTAGTTGATTAAATATAATTATTACCAATATTTGACACGCCAGCCCCTGTAAGTCTCGGGCAACGTATTATAAATAAAACTAATGCGAGTAAATACGTCAGCGTAGTAAAGATGGCACGGCTTATCTAATATTAATAGCATCATAAATATCCTAGGGCCGCATAAATTGTGGCTCGAAATATCAGTGCTGAGAGATTCTACAAAGCTTTACACAAAGACACAGTTTTACTCCGAACTAAAGGTAAATACATTTAAAACATGGAATTTACGTATTAAATAAATAACCTTTTTTATATACTTAATATCATTGTCTTTTGAAATTGAAAATTCTTTTTCACATAAGTGAGAGTGGTTTACCATAAGAATGTTGTTGATTATATTGAGTATTGCCGTATATAATCCAAATAAAATACAGGAATGGAAAGCAATAAAGGAATGGTGATTGATTTGAATATAATCATTGTAACTACTATGTAATTATAGTGTAACTATTATCTGCTAACTACACACATCAAAAGTGTCTAGGGATCAACATATATTTTTGCAATAACTTTTCTCCTGATTGATATTAATTAAAATTTTCTTTAAGGATTCATCAAATAAAGTGTTTTCGTTTGTCACAGTAACGATAAACCAAGTCACCTTTGCATTAATAAAGAAATTTGCCATTTTCCTAATAAAGGGATTTTTGACATTTGAACCACTAACACAAAAGTTCGAAAAAAAGACTGAAATAACAGTTTTCTTTAAAATTTTATTGGGTAACTTAAACAATTAATAATCCGTGTTTCTACCGCGAACACTAACAACACAAGAACATCGGTTTGGCATACTCAAAATGAGTTCATCCAAATCACGCTGTGGAATGGCCGCCCATGTTCGTTGCAACAACAAAAAAAGGTCTTCTTGCGACTGGATACCCTCCATATTCGGCAGAGCTCTTCTCTGTAGCATATCCCATGCATGCTCAATCGGGTTCAAGTCTGGCGACTGAGCAGGCCAGGGCAGGACATTGATGTTAGCTGCGGCGAGAGTCTGTCTTACAACTCTTGCGGTGTGCGGTCGTGCATTATCATGCATTAACTGAAATAAGGGACCGATTTGCACTTGTAGAGGAACGATGACGTCTGATACAATCGTCTCAGCATAAATTTGAGCGTTGAGGTTGCCTCTGATCCAAATCAACTCAGTTCTTCCGCCGATCCAAATACCCGCCCATACCATGATGGTTCCACCACTATAAGGATGGACTTCCTGGCAGGATTTTAATCGCTGTTGGCGTCCAGGGGTTCTCCAGTGTCGTATACGTCTTGTATCCGGTCTCATACCAAAACGAGACTCATCAGAAAAGCACACGAAACGCCATTGTTCTTCTGCCCAATTTCTGTGTTCAAGAGCCCATTGATATCGAATCCTACGATTGTGCATTGCTATAGGTGGTACCCGTAGCGGTCTTCGGGAATGAAGGTTCACTTCATGCAAGCGGTTTCTGACTGTTTGGTCGCTAATTAAGTTCCCTGAAGAGTGATGAAGCCTCACGGCTAACATCATGGCAGTTATTGTTGGAGCTCTTCGAGTTAAGATTTGAATATATCGGTCTTGTCTCCGTGTGGTGCAGCGATACCGTCCTCCATGGCGCTCAGCCACGGTACCAGTGCTTCGGTAACGTGTCCAAAGTCGACTGATAACACTCTGACTTGTATTCAGAGCTAAAGCCACAGTACGTTGCCGGGAACCAGCTTCTATCATTCCCACGGCTCTGAGCATTTCTTCCCTGCTTAAATGACGTCGCCGCTCCATAATAACGTTGGTTTTAATCAGTAGTAAGGAAACAGTAGCACTAATAATGTCTTCAATGCGTTGTATGTTTTTATAGGGAAAATATTGACAGCTGATTTTCATCTTTTACTCGAATTTGATTCACAGTTCCTGATTCAAATTATGAAATGCACCAAAAAGGATCCATATAAATTTATAAAATCATAAATTTATTACAAAGCCACATCTCAATCTCAAGAAATCCGCTTAAAAATGCTTGATCCCTAGACACTTTTGATGTGTGTATTACCTACTGCTAGTATAGGCCAGTGCCACTCACAGGATTTATAAATTAATATAAAAACTTAAACTTGACTGCGTTTAATAACTATTAGAAAATAGATTTTCTCAGTTACAGCAACTATTCGCTTTTCTACTGAAATGTTTACTTTTAACTGAAAAATAAGATCAATTTTAGATTCATTCTATTGAAAATATTTTCTCATTTTATAACAGTGATTGCACAAAGTTCCGGTTAAGTGAATCTGTCTGTTCCATTCCATTGTACTGATAGCTAGACGTCCGTACTAGGCATTCGAATGGTCTGTTTATCTCTTGCTTGTCAGCAGGCAGGTCTACCTACCTACATAATACACCAATAGTCTACCAGTACATATTTGGCCCATACAAGTAATTTATCATCATAAAATTACCACACCTGGCTGCTTCTTCAGATCGCTTCGGTCTTCGGATGAATTTGGATAAAACCAAAGTCACGATAAACGAGCACGTTATTCCGAGACCGGTTGCTATCAATGGAGTTTCTCTCGAAGTTATTCAGGAGTATAAATAATATATTAAGGGCAGACGCTACAACTAAGTAAAGACAACTTTGAGAAGAAAGTCAAAAGGAGAATACAACTAGGCTAGGAAACATTCGTAAAACTTCGTCGAGTCTTCTCGTCGCCAATATCGCAATGCCTAAAGAATTAAGACTAATCAGTGCGGGTAGGACTACCCGTGATGACATACGGAGCCGAGACGTGGATACTCGCGGACCACGGTACGACAATTCCACCGATTCAAGGTTGCTCATCGGATTATGGAGAGAGCTATGCTCGGTGTTTCTTATTAAATACGAAATGAAGTATTTCACCAGATAACCAAAGTGACGAAGTGTTGGGCTGTTCATATTTGCCGAAAATCGATGGGAAATGATGGGTGGGAAATCTGATGAAGGTTGGGGTAAACTGGTTCTAAAGTGGAGAACGTGAATCGGGCAGCGTAGCGTAGGAAACCCTGTGACCTAGTAGAGCGACGATTTTCGCAAAGCGGTTGGCAGAAACTGTATGAAAAGAGCCGAAGATCGGCCTCAGTGGCGTGGTTTGAGGGTGGTATACGTCGAACAGCGGACTAATTTGGGCTGATTATGAAGTATAAATAGCCAGCTGTAATTAATACATAGGGATAAATTTTCAAAAGATGCAGGCGTGTTCGCAGATTCTCAGCTTTTTTAAGTGAATATAGGTTATTTATTTTTATGTGTTACGTTATTAATTCTCAAAACTGTAACTAAAATTGTTGCCTGCACTTGACTGTCAGACCTCTGGATACGTATCTACTTACTATTACTGAACGTAATTTGTCTTACCTACTTAAATGTGTACCCCGTCAAAATAAAAGCATTACCTCGCTTTTATACAATTTAATTGTTCCTATTCCTTTAACATTTGAATTAAATTTTTATGATGATTTTCATTTTTATATACTTTATATCTCTATTTGACTGGTTATCTCATAGACATGAGATAACTAGTAGGTAGGTAAGTGATTATTCTTTTGGTATCAACAAACATTGTACTCAATATAGCAAAAGTTAACCTGTTTTTGGGTGAATTGTGGTCTGAGCTTGCATTCAGCCAGTTCGTTTATTCAGGAATAGTAGCAAGGCAAAACGCCGCAGCGCTTTTATGAGCAGCAGACAATGGCTCAGATGCGCCTTGAAAACTTTTTAAATTATTTTGATTGCTTACAAGAGAACATAACATTTTTATCTTGGAGTGGGATTATACATTGATCGTTGCGTTGTGATATATTTACATTTAAGTTAGTTATTGATTAAATTGTGAGTACCTACTTTGACACGAAATATGAAAAGTCATTTTAATACGTATCTAAGGAATTTCAACGCATTTTTTTATAAAATATATTCAGGGAATAATAATACTGGGAATCAATGAAACTATTTTTGGAAAAAGTTAACGACTTCAAATGAAATGATTGCATGAATTAAATAACGAAAATATATTGAAGTTGGTGCTAGTACATCATGTTAGCACCGACTTCAATATATGTATTTTCGTTATTTATTGTTTATTAGATAATTTCTTTGAAGTCGGTTTTTCATTAATAGTTTTTTAACACTTTTTAGTGACTTTTATTTTTAACACTATCACGCAACTCGAACGTCTGCGTCTGAGTAACAAAAAATATATGAAAAACGTACTAAGTGCCTATAAAATTTGAGGGGTACCCTCGATTTCCCAGGGATCCCATCCCATCAGATCCTGACTTGGTGATAATGGGACCAAATTGGAAGTATATCCTACCGAACAAAAGAAAAAAAAATTACAAGTCAACACTTACGTAACGGTTGAATCGGTTTATTTTTTTTAAGAATCCGTTGATACTTAAAAAAATATACAATGGAACATAAAACCTCCTCCTTCCTTGATGTCGGTTAAAAAATAAAGCGCCATTTTGAAAACCCCTTTACTGAGTCTCTGACAAAAGGCCTCTTCTTCAAAGGAAATATTCTCGAGACTGTTAAAAATATTATACTAGTTGGCTAAATCTAGGCTTGAAACCACAACTCAATATATTGTATTTTGCGGCTTAAACTGATTTAGAAGGAACTTGTGTTTGGAAGATTTTAATGCTTTGTTAGCGAAAGAGAGCGTTGTATGCCCGTCTTTTGTACAAACAAAACATGAATCTCGCTAGTATTTACTATGTATGAAATAGAAGCTCATTAATCCAAGTTAATTTCATGTGTACGAGAACTAGTGCCACAGGGCACACTCATTTTGTAATATACGAGTAACTAACTGTACTGCAGTTTAATTACCTGCTACGCTACGCTACTTGTTTTTGCTGAAAAATACTATGTTGTTGTAAAAATAAATATTAAAATTTTCTTTGCATTTATAAATCCTGTAAAACAATTAGAGTACCTAGCCGTATGGCTACGAGCCTTGACTGTCTGAATTAACTGTCTAATATATTTATTACAGGTAATATAAGATTTTAAAAGAATTTAGACTGTATGACCGCCGATGGTGATAAATGACTTCACCAAGATATGACAGTCTTCCCTGGGCCCTTAGAACGTCCATTGAGTACGGCGGCGACTAAGATCCGAAGATTTCCCCCGCGTCAAAAAAAGGCTTCTTTAAGGAATATTATATAGTAGGTATATATACCAATAGTAAGGTACGTAACCTCAACCTTTGAAAGCGATTCAGCCCTAAACCGACGTCATTGTTGTTATTGCTTTTATGTATGTTGATAAAATGCAGTTACCTAAAGGTATTAATTTTATAGTATTGTGCCATGAACATATGTAAAATTAAACTTAGGAGGAATTAAATTACGCATAAGGAACTCTGAGTTCACATGTAGTAGGGACTGTGTCTGTAATGTTTCCGTGTTTATCTGTCACGCTCATATTTCGTTATTAAATCATTAGATGTACTGAGGGATAAGATATTGACTTACTAACTAAATAATAATTAAATATTCTAGAACAATCAACATAAGGGCATCCGATCCCAAACTAGGCAGAGCCTGTACTATGGAGGCCAGACGACAGATATATCAGACCAGATAACAGGATCCAGCCCTTAGTATTAGTGTCCCACTGTTGGACACGAGCCTCTCCTCAAGATAAAGAGGCTTCGGCCATAGTCCACCACGCTGACGAAGTGCGGGTTGGAGCACTTCACACGTCATTCGAAAGCTAGTTAGGCTTTCTCAGACATGCAGGTTTCCTAACGATGTTTTCCTTCACCGACAACAGATACTAATATATAAGTACTTTTTTTGTTAATACATACATACATAAAGAAATAAAACACCCATACACTAGGTGGGAATCGAACCCACGACCTATCGGGTAGTGGCCAGGGTGTCTAAACACTAGACCAACTGGCCCGCCAACACATTTTTTGAGCACGTACGTACTATGCAGTAAATCCCTTCAAAAAGTTAGTAGGTAGGTTCTTAGTTTCTTGAAGTACGTTTGTTTTGCCCAAATATTCGTTGGCCAATGCTCAAGGTTTTTTGTTCCTCCCTATTAGGCACCTATTACCAATAGGTAATAGGTAATCAGTAATAACTGATATCGAGTTGGCAATTATAAAATAATTCGTTTTCTTCTGATATGGTATCAGTTGTCGCTCATAAAATAGGTCGACGATATTTTACGCTCGATTTACAGGTCTGGCTCTCTAACGGGGCAGGGAGCGGTGAAAGCGGGCTGGCCTTGACCTGGGTTTATCTGGGACGTGAGTGACACTTTTAGGAAAGCTGGTGTAATCGTCTGCGATAAAGATGTGCGAACCCAAAATGCCTATTCGAAACTACTTAGTTGTATTTTTGCCAACCAAGCATATTCGATTCGCTTGGAGAACGGTTATGTAATCTATGCCTGTCTCAGAGGAATTAGAATGGAGATAGTATCGCGTCGATTCCTCGAACAAATGTTTCGTGGCACTTTTGCGGGGTGCGGGAGGCGAAGTAAACACACACAGATATAATTTCACGCATACTCTTGCAAATTTCTAATGCAAACTCTTCATGTTTCTATGAACCCACACTATATTAAACTCTCAACACATTCAAAAAGATACGCCCTCAAATAAAGAATGACCAGAACATATGAACAAAAATTTGGCAGAGGGGTTAGCGCATCATGCTCTCTCGAGTGGTATCTCCTCTAGGATGCCTGTATGATATTTAATGTAATACCTATTTATTTTATATTTGATGCAAAGCAGCGATGAAGACTCGTACCTACATGGTACGAAGTGGAGCATAAGCATAATAGCCACGTAGCCAGAAAAATAGTGGAATCCATTACTTAGCGTTCCAATATTTGAAGAGGGAAGCGTTTGCAAACTACTCGCATAGTCAGATAGGCACGCTTTTGGTGGTAGTAACGTTGGAAAATTTTTCGCAAAGGATATATTCACGAGGATGCTAATATTCGGTCAGGCCAGCATCCTTGCGTTTGCCTTTTATCAAAAATACTAATTGCCCGAAAAAATATCTAATGATTTTCAGCCAGCAGCGGATATGTTCTACGAGTATTTCTGTCACATGGGGGATCGTTGAGAATACGCAAGCGTTTCGTCAGATAAAAAATACAAATTATGTTCAAATTACGAAAATTTAACTTGAGCTAATATACCTACTAATAAAAATTGGTCTACATATTTTATTATTGGGTATGCTAAGTACTTACAACCTAGCCTGCATATATGTTGTTGTATAAGTATTTTTTTAAAAAAATTATGTTTAACTTGATAGGAACACATTCAGAGCGTTAGAGCGTGAGAGAAGAAAAAACACAAATAATGCTTAGTAATAGCACATAACGCTAATACGTTTTAAACTTGAGCCTATTACGTAATTTATTAGCATTATAAGGCAAAATTGGAGTGAACGGGTGCGTGGAAATCACATTAAAACTTTGCGATATTCGGCTTGGGTCGCCTTCTGAAGAACCGATTAATTTTCCCGTGATGAAAATAATTTAATTATCTCCATCAGCAGCCGAAACGTCCACTACTAAACAAAGGCGTCTCTCTTAGAAGGGAGGGGTTGCCATAATCCCCACGCTTGGCAGGGGAACGTATTTTAAGTGGTAGGTAATCCAACAAGAGAGTCGGACTCGCGCATCAATTTCTTGTAGTTAATTCTTAAATGCATAAATATTATGTAATGTTTTACATAATGGATGGAGCGAAAAATCTTAAACAATAAAAGTTAGATTTCAACTTTAAACAAATATCGGTGTTAAGGCCCACGGGTGACATGTTTTCTTATAGTCATCTAGATACAATGAAACAAATTATTAATAAATACGTATAATTAAATTCTCCGTGGGGTGTCCGGGTAAGAATAGCACCAACTTCTCCCGTTGGGTGTTGTAGGAGACGACGGACAGCAGCGTCTCTTGATTGAATTACCAATATAATATCATCTTGACATACTCGTACTGTAAGGACTTGCTCTGTCGAACATCACAAATGACACCACTTGTTTGGTGCCAATATCAGGTTTTGGCACCAACCGTGTTTTAGCGACACGGAACGCTTCGGACGTGCGTGGTTCATAATAAAACTTGCCTGTGTATCTTTGGAACTAAAATTAAAAGACTGGATATGTTATGCCATTTAATATATCAGCCCTATAAATAGTACAAAAAATAAAATAATAACAAACAGCTGCTATGTTTGTACATTATGTCAAAACATTTGTTTTCGTTATGCCTAATATGCCTTATATTATTATAAGAATAATATTATGTATATTGTAGGCGTTGGTGAAATAGGTACCTACGCTAAAACGTTATGAGAGATGTTTTTTGAGGGCATATTTTCAACGTTGTTATTATTATTGACTACCACTTATACGGCGATTCCCAAGACGCCTGCCAAGCGTGGGGAGTAAGCCCCCCCCCTTCTTTTCCGGGAGGGGCCTGTGGGAAAAAAACTATTGTAACATTATGTATGTAGTTTCCAAGGTCACAAGTTTAGAACACAAAGGGTGCACGCATGCTATAGATTGTCTTTCCGAGCCGTATCTCTTAATAGGAACTGCAGAGAACAATGCCCTAAACCGATTAAGGCAATCAATTACTGTGCACAAAGACTGACTCTCAGGTATCAGGCACAGCGCGGGCACTGTTCGGACAATGTTAATAGCTTAACTGCTTAATCTCTATTATACGTACCATATTGAAATAATTGTGTTAGATTGTTTACCTAATCAGAATTCAAACAATTTTTAACCGACTTCAAAAAAGGAGGAGGTTCTCAATTCGTCTGTATATATATATATATATATTTTTTTTTTATGTATGTTCGCGCATAACTCTGTCAATTATGAACCGATTTGAAAAAATCTTTCTTCCATCCATTCTTCAATCCATTGATTGGGTCCCATAAAAAAATTATTGCTTAGTAATAAGTAGTTCCTGAAAAACAAGAATGGTGACTGCGCACTGAGAGCTGCAGGAAAGCCTATATCGATGACTTTATGTCGCTTTTTATGGACAAAAATGGTCATAACTCTGGCAAATATTTACCAATTTCAATGATTCTTTTTTTATTCGAAAGAAGAAACCACTGTATTAAATCTGTATGAATTTTATTACAACCGGATAAGAACTTCCTGGAGGACCATGAACGATGTGGAGGAATTTATCTGGTAAAAACCATAAAATTGATGTTCTCCATTACATTGCTCTGACAATTATGAACCGATTGCGATGATTATTTTTTTATTCGAGAGAGTAAACTGCTATGATGATTCCATGCAAATTTCATTACGACCGGATATTTTTTTCTGAAGAAACATGAATTATGTAAAACTATGTAGACGAGAACCGACGAGAACTATGTGATCATAACCTACCTAGATAATTTTACGGTTTTCGATGGTTCAATCTTTATATATGAAAATATCACTAAAAAGTTTAAAATAAAATCTTTTTAAAAAAAAAATTGAACCGACTTCAATATCACTGAAAAGTATAAAATAATTTAAATATTATTGAAGTTGGTGCCAAATATACACAGCCGGTAAGCTAACACCAACTTCAATAATATTTAAATTATTTTATACTTTTCAGTGATATTGAAGTCGGTTCAATTTTTTTTTTAAAAAGTTTTTATTATATAGACAACATGACTCAGCATTACGAGGGTGGTTTGTTCTTCATATACATGGGTATGTGTACTAAAAGAAACTTAACTGTATTTTTAGTACCCCGATTCACTGCTTTTCGCATAGATCCTTCATCTAAGTAATGTTAAAAATTAGACGGAGCCTAAAAATACTCCGTTTATTTAAGCTATAAAAAGGTTTATTTTATTTTGTATTCCACAAAGTTATAATCTGTAACTGAAACAATATGAATTTGTTTAAATCATCATAAAATTATCTTGACAAAATCACTTTAAAGTTTTCTGTACTCTCTACGTATGAGAGTGAAAGGAGCCGTTTCGTTAATAAGTGTCGCTTTTCTTGTGGCGCATTATTTTATACTTTATTGTGTATAAAGGATTACCTGAACTGTGGATGACGTTGCGCAAACCGATACTTAGTTTTCGGATATGGAATTCTGTGTACGCGTTTTCTTTTAAGATTATCGTAATTTGGAAGTGTACTTATTCGTTGATGTACAGTTAAACAACTTCTGAGAATGTATAGCTGACGAATATTGAATACTTCAGCTTCAGCATATAGGGCTGCTGTGGAATATATGAAATGCTTTTTAAGCATTACTTTCAATACCGACCGCTGCGCGATAATAATAAAACGTTTATTTGTGACGCATACAAAAACACATAGACACAGTGACAGTTAACACATTAACACACTACAACATAATTGATGCGCCACAAAAAGGTCCCAACTCAGCATATTGCTGGTCGCGAACAACCAGCGCTGGTCTTCCGTTGAGACCTCCTTGGTGACGTCACGAGACAAACAAAAAAAATACTAACTACAAAAAAAAAAGAGAAACCCATACCACCCAACAAGAAAGAAAAATAAAGATAAAATGATAAAACGAGCGACAAAAATAATGAAAATATAAATGACATGGCAAAAACATTGCATAGGCTAAACATGGCCATTGATTTATAATTTAAAAAAAATGATTTTGCCAGTTAAATACCAATTGCAAAATAAATTACAGTATCAAGTAAAAACAATCATTTAGACGATCCGGCCCACCCTAAACTGTAGTGGCATAGTTTATGATAGACTGGCATAACGCGATATACACAAGCCGTAATTACTCTCTATGTTTTGTGCCGTAATGTTGATCTGTCAGCTGAATTCCGCAGTAGTTTCATTAAGTATATTAGTTTACGAGTTCGATTAGCTACTATACAGATATATATGTTTCCTGAAAGTGAGCCTTTGATCAATGTCCATGCCTAAATATCTGACTTTGTTTACTCGGTCAATACTGTCGGACATATTACATTTCGAGTAAATTTTCAAACTATTTACTAGTACCTAATAAATGAGGTTCTGATACTTTTGTTTTATGGAAACATATAAACTTGGTTTATACCTTGAACTTAGTGAAAAATCCTCTATCTATGGTTTTTACCGTATTAAGATGAAGAAGATTTTTGTCCAGCCATGTCTTAATACTACAAAGGCCGAGTTCTGCTTTGGAAGCTACGCCATCACATATTGACAATAATTTGTTATAAAATATTAAAATAATTGTTAAATTATAATTTTGAAGTAGGCTGTATGTTCACTGTGTTTTTTTGCATGTTTACAATGCATAAAGCGCGTGAAAAAAACACACGCGCCTTTTTCGATAATTGTTCCAGTGTGTAACCGACTTTAAAAAAGGAGGTTATGTATTCCGAGAGACCCAGCAGATCTTAACAAAACCTATCATTAATTTTCTCCGTTTTGAACTTAAGGGAGAAACGTCCTTTTGTTTTATGACGGCAGAGTTGTTGTCAATATGACGTCGGGCAATCGATCATGTCAAGCGACGTTAAGCAAGGTCATCACATAGACGGGTGACCGTTTAATGCCATTTGAATTAAGCGTCTCCGTGTTCCGGAGGGCAAGTAATTAGTGCGTCCCAGTTTTTAACCGACTTTAAAAAGGTTGTTATGTATTCAACGCAAATGTATGCTATTGAAAATTTAGTTAACGTAAAAAGTGCGCAGGTGGAGCTGCGCGGGTCGGCTAGTAGGTATTGAATGAAAATAATGTTTCATACGAAGTGAAACCGTTTTACTATTTTTTTATGAAAAAATTACAACTAAAATACGAAAATGTTTTTCCAGCCTTCAATAGAGATGGAAGTAAGTAATGCCTAAGATTTAGAATTAAGCTATAATTGCTTACAGTTAAACGGATTATCAACATCCTACAAAAAAATCTTATCGGGGGTTAAGCTTTAGATATTACTTTATTATGACTCGGTAGAGAGTGTAATGTAAACAAAGTATAAGTGTAAGTTGTATTGTGTTTCAAAGTGTAACAAACTATAAAGTAACATTAATCATTTACAAATCCATCAATAACCATTAGATACTGATGCACTTAAAGTTTGTAAACTCAAAGTAATGCATCATAATATCGTCACTAGACTTAAATACAAAATCTATATATGACGATAACTTGCAGACTCTTAACTGCCGCATCTACAAACGTCAATTATAGTTAATTATGGAATTATTTCAACACTCCACGCCATATCTAATACTTAATACGCTGATAGTGAGTAGAGATTATAATTATCTACTTCTCAATAATCGAAAACAATCATCAACTGCTCCGAGAGTTGAAATATTAAGATTAAAAAGAAAAGGCTTAATTACAATTAACGATGACTGACTGATTTGTGGGTGCACCGGTAAGAGCGGGAGAAAAACTCATATTCACAAACAACATTTGACAAACCCTTGGTGCTTCGGTAGTTTTGTTTGTGATTACAGATTAGTCTCATTGCTTGCGAATATGCTTGCCTCAGGTGCGTAGCTACCGCCGTATCAGTCGTATCAATGATACGGGGCCCCGGGATACAGGGACCCCGTTTACCCTTCATTTGGGCCCCCAACATTTTTTTTTATAAATTGTCTATGGCTAGCTACGCTACTGGATTGCCTCTGGATAACATTTCGGCAACTTAATTAAAGTAGCTGTAAGTGGATGCGAAATACACATAAGTACTTATATCCTATATCCTAAACATTAACTGATCACTCCACCGATATATTAAAAAGGTTCTTATAGATATACTTACAATAGAATCGAGCAGCATCGAAGTAAATAAGTAGTTAATTACGACATCAATGCACGTGGCATTGTGCGACAGGATTTTCACTTTGTCATTATCAAAATATGACGCGATATTTTTATAATCATACGTTTCCAACAAGGCGGTCTCCTCTGTAAACAGGGACATGGCAAGGAGGCTGGCACCGAGCCAGATGTTCTATCTCGAATTTTAAGCCGCCAGCTTATCCAGACATTCGCAGTCCCCCACAAATGTACGTGTGTGGAACGAATGCGGTGTGCGGTATTAAGAACGCAGAGATCTCATATGGTTGGATGAGCATTGCTTGATTCAGCCTGTTGTTTTGTTCATTAAGAACTGTGGCACTAAGCCCGTTGTCATCGTTTTTCCGGATTTCTCTTGTGACAGTGGCTTTGCGTTTGTTTACGATTAGTGATAAGAAAATTAATCCGGTTGTTTATATTTATGTAGCATTCAGTTAGGAATGTTACAACCCAATATGTGTCGTGCGTGTTGGAATAAATTGAATGTACGGCACCTCCGCGCCGGTTTTGGCCGTGGCGTTGATATTTATTGTTTTAATGACGCCGCATCATTTTTAATTAACTAGGGACAAGGCCGACCAGAATAGCACATGTGGGTTGTGTGGTACATATACCTCAATGGTTGTGTGTTAGGTATTATTGACTTTACAATACACACTCTACTCGCCCCATTATGTACCTACTATGAAATCGGGTATATATTACGTACTGTCCGAAAATAATAATATAAGGAAATTATCACAGAGGTATTGACCGTGAGAATCAATAAAAATATTTTTGCTTCATTGAAGCCCTGGTTCCATCGTTTGTTCAATTTTTCTTTGATATTTTATTCGTTATATAGAAAAAATATAAGGTATGTTGCTTATATTTGGTTGTCATGAATACTTTTGATTATAGCTGAACATGTTTTCAGCAGTCCAATTAAATTCTTATCTATTACTTTCCATGTATCACAATCCTTGGCCATTTCCGGTCAACCATTCAGAGTCAAGCTGATCTTAATTGTAGCTACATTTTTAATTCACCTAAGAAAGGCAATGTGCTCTAGAAATTCTCATTTAGGTAGTAAAATTAGAATCATAAACGTTAAACTGACGGCTTTTTTAAGAATGAAAGTTTCTGTTTGCCGCAGAAAACAAAAAAAATAAAAAATATCCGGTGTCTAATGAAAGTGGGTTTTAAAAACACTACACTTTAAATTTTTATTCGTCAATTCAATTAAATGCAGAAACATTCATAGTCGGGGTGGTGAACTAATCCATGCAATCAAATGGGAATTTCAAGGTCTCAAACATTGAAGGATCGATCCCTCAGTATTGATAATTTTGAAACTTCCATACGATAGAGTGAGCGATTTCAGCCAGAAACACGTGAAAGATTTTCATATAAGTACTTAATATAACGGGTGTAAGGTACATCGTACCGAATTTTTTTTTTATAAGATGTCAAATAATGTCCGTTACAACATTACAGAAACAATTTATATGGAAAATGACAAATGACTGACTTATTAATTTTCGAGCATGTAATGAATATATGCGGAATAATATTTATTTCTCAAATTACATTGCTAATTTTCTAAAATAATGATAATTAATTGCCTATTAATTAATTGCCTATGTACTGTGTTAGTGCATTTTTTTTATGTTTATTTAGGAAAATAAACAATTGTACATTATGTATTAAAAAAGACAGTGCAACAAGTAAGTATGTAAACAAATGTACAATCAACCACACTTTCCACAAAGTAAAGTATTAAATTAAAAATAGAAATAAACTAGGGGCTTAAACAATTACACAATACTGGCTACAATAAAGAATAAATAAATAAATAAATTTTCCACAAATAAGTAATTTATGGTTTTTAAATTAAAATTATGTTTTATTATTATACCAACAATGATATTATATTAATTTTATTTTAAAACAGTGGATATTTTTTTTGGAATTCATGAAAAAACCGATGAAAAATTTCAACACTAGTGTGTTCAGAATCATGTACTGGATTCCTGGTATCGGTTTTCGGTACGATGTCCCTTACACCCTGTATATGTTCATATATTATGTACTTTGCTTTATTTGCCTATAGAGTAAGTAATTAATGATTCATCATCATCATCAGCAACTGAAAGACGTCCACTTCTGAACAAAGGTTGCCATAATCCACGCTTGACAGGCGTCTTGAGAATCGACAGTGTGTACACATTGCTGCCCGTCTTGTTTTCCCTTATTCGCTTCTTATGGACACCCTTCGGGAGGAGACGGACGGCTGCAGTCTTACCTGCACACCCTACCGGTATACAGGGTGTAAGGGACTACGTACCGAAAACTTTTTTATAAGATTTCTCATATTCTCCGTTACAACATTACAGAAACCATTTATATGGAATATGACAAATGAGTTACTTGTTAATTTTTGAGGATGTAATAAATACGTTATCATCATCATCATCACCAGCTGGAAGACGTCCACTGCTGAAAATAGGCCTCCCCCTTGGAACGCCACAATGAACGACAATTGGCGATTTGCATCCACCGGTTACCTGCGATGCGCACAATGTCGTCTGTCTACCTAGTGGGAGGCCTGCCTACGCTGCGTCTTCCGGTTCGTGGTCGCCACTCGAGAACCTTTCTTCCCCAACGGTTGTCGGTTCTTCGAGCGATGTGGCCTGCCCATTGCCACTTCAACTTGCAGATTCTGAGAGCTATGTCGGTGACGTTGGTTTTTCGGCGAATCTCCGAATTGCGGATTCTGTCGCGCAAAGAAACTCCGAGCATAGCTCTCTCCATAGCTCGTTGTGTGGCTCTGAGCTTCTGTAAAAGACCAGCTGTTAAAGACCACGTCTTAGTACCATCACAGGAATGGAATCCACACGCATGGAATCATCACTACTGTGATGATTCCATGCAAATTTCATTACGATCGGATAAATTGTTTCTGAGTTTCTGAAGAAACATGAATTATATAAAAGTATGTAGACGATAATGTGAAATCATAATGATGTCATAACCTACCTAGATCCTTTTACCGTCTGCAATGGTTCAATCTTTATGTATGAAAATATCACTAAAAAGTATAAAATAAAATATTTAAAAAAATTGAACCGACTTCAATAACACTAAAAAGTATAAAATAATTTAAATATTATTGAAGTTGGTGCCAAATATACACAGCAGGTACGCTAACACCAACTTCTTTAATATTTAAATTATTTTATACTTTTTAGTGTTATTGAAGTCGGTTAAATTTTTAAAAAAATATTTTATTCAGTAAACATATAAAATATTTTAAGTTTAGAAGATTAAAATGTTATTATTTCCGATAATGTTAAGTAAGTAGCACAGTATATCGATGAAGTAGCATAACATAGTAGGTATACTATTTTTTGTGATAGCCTAAGCAATTAAAAAGAACCAGCATAAATATTACCTACATAGAGTGAAGGAACGTCCTGGCGAAGTGCCAAGTGCCAGTGCTAGGTGAGTTGGGTTACCAAATAAATAGTTGAAAAGGCCCTTTGGGTAAAAAAAAATACCGGACTTATTCCGGAGTGGCTCGCGACTTAATAACACGTGTGTAATTTATTATCATGTACCTACTATCGCGGACACGAATTGTGTACCAGTTATCCATCAAAATTGTTTGAACGAGACATTACGTGCGCTTACCCCGTCTGCACATATTTTGGGCCGGCTCGTGCAAGCGATTATCGTATTAAGGTGCTTGTGACCATGAGAGTACTTACACTAATAAGAAGAAAAACGATTCGTCAAATAATTTAATGCATTAAAGCATAAAACCTGACTATTTCAACAACCGTCCGGTACGATACGGGTGAAAAACAATTCGGCATGTTGGTACAAAAGGCAAATAGGTACTAACATCTGGTAACTGAAATATAGAAGTACTCAAATATCCCACAATATTGACGTTTTTCAAATTAATAACAGACCAAAAAATAGTCATTTCGTTTTCTCTCATTGTCGTTATGTTATCCGTCTGTCCCTCATAGAACTACACAGGATCCAGTTATTGACTTGCAATATCTCAATGTGCAATAGTAGGTATGAATATAAAATGAACAAGACGAGAAATCTAAAACATAATAGCAGTGAATGAAAATAACTTTGTATAAAATTACCATTCAACCTAATTTAAAAAGAAAAAAATTCATGTCATTTGTGAAAACATTCTGTAGGGTGAAAACTTGTAATAAAACCTAAGGCCCACTTGAAGGGCCTGTTGGTCCAGTGGTTAGACACCCTGGCTGCTACCCAATAGTTCGTAGGTTCGCTTCCCGCCAAGTGTCTGGGTGTTATTTGTCTATTTAAGTATGTATTTACCATGGATAAATAAAATAATTTACAAAAAAAGCATATAAGTATTAGTATCAGTTATCTGGTTTCCACAGATACAGGCTCTGCCTAGTTTGGTGAGATGACCGTGTCCCAGAATATTATATTACTTTGGGGCATAATTTTTGTCACCAACTCTTCCAGTAGTCATACTTATTTAACCTAGGGAAAATAATATATTGATGCATAAGATTATGGTATGGTATCTTTTAACGCACTGCAGTAGGTACCCAGTGGCCCGCGAGACGAGGCCGGCGCGAGCATCTGATCGAATATGGAAAATGAACGAATTTCCCACTAACGGATATGCAGCATTGTATTGAGCACGTCATCGCCTGTGACCGCTGACCGCCGCCGCCGTGTTGTAAAAATAAACCCAACATGCAATTGAACCTGTTGAAACATGAAAGGAAAACAAATGATGTTTTCAATACAAATTATCACGATCAATTTCACATCGCATTCCAATCAATTGGATTTGCTGTTTACTTATACATATACGTTTACTTAATATTACGTGTTTTAGCTGGTAGGACCCTTAAGGTACGCGTCCATTGGCACGCGCCGGACGCACGGCACGCACGGCACGCAAAGGATTTTAGTTTGCTTTCTATGATTTTACATAGCGCTGCGTCCATTATCCGCGCCGGCATTTTCCGATGCGGGCCGTCAAAATCATAGAAAGCAAACTACAATCCGTCCGTTATCCGTGCGTCCGGCGCGTGCCAATGGACGCGTACCTTTAGCAAGAGCCCATCGAGGTACTACCACCGCAGCGACAAATATTCTGCCGCAAAGCAGTTGTGTAGGTAATTGTAAAATCATTGCTGCGTTCTAGTGTGACTGGTGCTATACCTAGAGAAATTACTACTCGATACTAATCATACATAAAGTAGTATGTTTCAAGTGACGTGTAGAGGCCGGTGTGTCGCTTACCACCAGGCGAACATTTTGCTATCATTAAGTTGTCCTAGAGTTCATATTATAGATCGACGGTATAGTCCGCTGCTTAATTTTATTTAACTTTTTGCACATAAAGTACAAGCCTTAGGAATTTTCAATCAGTCTACCTTTAGGTAGTGAAGAAATATTTTGTTGTAGGTGCTGATTGTTGTAAACAAAACTAAGGAACATAGATAAGTATATTATTTAGACATAATTAAATATATACATAATTAAATACGTATATACTAAGTATACATAAATAAATAAATAAAATAAATACTTTAACCAATACAAAAGTGTGTTGAAAAAAAATAAAGAATATCTTTATTTAATCTCTAATATTGCAGGGCTGCCAGTCACAAAGTATTAAAAAATTTATAAATACAAATATTTTTACGACTAGATACATCTAAGACAATTCTTTATTGCGGATATGGATATGGATATTTTTCTATAATTTCGAATTATTTCCAAAAAGTGATTAAGACATTAAATTTAACATCAACAATTGAGATTCAATACATAAATAGACTATAGAGCAGCCTTTGAGAACATTTTCATACAAAAACGGCTTCCTACAAATACCACCTTTATATCCTTTAGTAAATATTTTGCATATTTACTGAATAATTATAAAAAAATTGTAGCCCAGCGCAGCTCCGCCTAATTTTCTACGCAACTATTTTATTTCTTTTCCTTTTTTCCGTAAGAACCTTCCACAGAGTAAGATTAAGATCTTAAAAAAAGATGGATGAAATCGGTAAGTATTAAGTTAAAGTTTGTACAGTAAAGTATAATCTATTCTATTTACATAAATGAAAGTGGCCCGAATGTCGCGCTCTAAGTGCTAAAAATATCACAAAATATATGACTTAGAAACAATAGTTACTAAATATAATGTAGCTACAAAATTGTTTAGCCTAGTTTTAAATCCTCTTTGGTTTAGCCGAGACGGGATCTGTTTTCTAGGAATATGGAATATTACCTACTATCAAGTTATTATCATTGAAATATTGAATGAAGTATTACGTAGTTACTATGTTACTAATATATGTAGTGTACAGATAAAGTTTGTTCTTTACGTGGCGCGAATGTAGAGTTAGTAAACACTCATTGAAATAAAACTTTATAGTTATACGTATAATACGTCTCGCGGTTTATTTTAGGTTAAATGTAGTTTTATTTCAATGTGTAGTATTCGCATCGATATACCTACTATATATACATATATCGATGAGTATTCGCTTAAATAAAAGACAACATTAGTAAACACTCGTCTGTCATTATATGACGGGCCCGTTGGTCTAGTGGTTAGACACCCTGTCCGCTAACCGATGGGTCATGGGTTCGATTCCCACCAAGTGTCTGGGTATGATTTATCTATTTAAGTATGTATTGTATTGTATGTATTTACAAAAAAAAATGTATATAAGTATTAGTATCAGTTGTCTGGTTTCCATAGTACAGGCTCTGACTAGTTTGGGATCAGATGACCGTGTGTGGATTGTCCCAAGATATTATTATTATTATATTATATTTCGGCTTCTATGTAAATACATAAACGTGAGAAACATTTCATTATATACATTTTTTTCTAATAAATCGACGTCTTTATTTGGCATTGAAGGTTTCTGTAGGCCACAGATGGCCATGACAACTCCACCGGAAAAGAGGGGTGAGCGTAGAGTTACAGGGGAGTAATGGGCGTAAGGACACTCATCTGGGGTCCGCATGGGCTGTCGCTCAGAGAGGTCAGGTTTTATAGCAAGATCACTTTATCGATATAGTAATTAATGCGGCATTGAGCAGTAACTAACTATTAAAAATACTCTGTGCCCAGTGACAACAGTCTGTACCATTAGGCACGTCGTAAAACAAAAAAAAAACAAAGTTCTAGGACAATCAATGACTGTAAATAGAGCAAGGTTGCTACTGAACGTTGGGATGTACTTATTTAAGAAAAATATTTATGATAACTGAATATTAACATGAAAAAAACGAACATAGCCGATCGGAATCAAGGGTAGGCGCTATATACGTCAAATATACGCGATCTAATGTCAATAGATATAAAAGCGAATGGCGACCCGACCGCTCCCGAGCCAAGTTAACGTTTTATAACTACGTACCCTTCATATCCCGCTACTGAATACAATGTTTGGGAATTTTTGATTCCCAAACATCGTAACATTTTGCGTGCTGTGTGCAAAATGTTAAACTGGAGTTTCACTGGAACATAAAGTCGCATGTGTCTGTTTGAAAATTCAATTTTATATGAAACCTTTTTACGTACGTACGTACCGACCTGGTACTTGACAGTAACTAATCTTAATTTAGCACGATAATGTAATTTTCAATGTCCAGTTAGGGTAAACATAGATAATTACTGATGCTACACTCAGAGTTAATTACGAAATAGCTTTCATTTACCTGTTCGACTAATCCCTCAAGTCGGCCAGTTTTAATACGTTTTATACTGTGATTAACTCTCCCGCAAATTGAAGGGCGGATGCTATTCCACTGAGGCGCGTCAAATTGAATTTTACGAAGCCCAAGTCATCACTGTCTATACGTATTTTTCTATTAGGTAACGATTAAGTGAAACCTGGATTAGAAGACGAATTAATTTTGCTTGAGTGAACTTGTGTCAGCTCGTAATTAAGGGTTTGTGCTTGTGTTTACAATCAGCATCTATCGATTGCCGACAAACAATAAGCGAATACATCTAGAGCCTAGAGTGTGTGAATTTAGGCTAGCGAGCTAAATTACTCACATTAAGCGAATGGGCTACCTTGTACTAAGCGATTTCTCCAACAAAACCTCTTTGCTAAAGGAAACTGATTGTAGTGTCTGTGGCTAAGTCGCGAGTTCGAATCCTGCAAAAGGAAATAGCTTTGAAATCAAACTGCCTTTACGGATTATATGTATCAACCTTAGATGAATTATATGTCAACAATATCATAATATCATAAATTAAGAAGACCTGAGGGTACACTGGCATAATTGTGACATAAGGACGTTCAACATCTCAGTCCTCCCGTGACCATGGGTGCTGCAAAGCATTCGAAACGTCGGAATAGTAAAATCTAAAATAAAGCTTGATATAAACCGTAAAAGTAGTTTTATTTTTTTATTTCAACGTGTATATATAAAATACAACATTATGGAAACAGCTTTGTGTAGATCTTGTGTGCGTGCCGTAATGGTAAAGACAGTATAAGCTGATTACCTGACTGTCCATAATTGAGATAATGATATTATTATGTGTAATGAACATAGGGTAGAACATAATTATATGAATACTGTCATGAAGTGGACACCACCTGATGGCCGCAGAAGTAGGGGCAGACCAAAGAGAAAATGGCGGGATGACTTAGACCAATTCTCGGACAGTACCTACTTGGACCGAGGTGGCAGTAGATCGGGCTCTGTGGAAGAATCAGGGAGAGACCTTTGTCAAGAAGTGGGACATACGTTCAGGCTAATTAAAAAGAATGTACCTAATCATTTAGTTATTCTTATATTGCGTAAGCATTTAAAATGAAAGTTCTCCCTGTATTATATAAAAAGTGTACAAAGTTACATTTCTCCAATCTATACTACGCGTTGCCATAATCTTATCATATCATAATTGAGACTGAATACCCACGGGATGGTCGGGTAAGAATAGCACCCTCCTATCTCCTCCCATTGGGTGTCCATAAGAGTCGACTAAAGAAAAAGAAGAAGACGGGCAGCAGCGTCTTTCTATTGGATACCTACCATCTATATTATGCCATAATCCCCACTCAAGTCCCGCGCGCACGTACCCATAGAAATGGAGGAGGCTATTGTTCAGCAATAAATGTGTTTTTGCTGATGAAGGGGTGTTGCAGCCATAGTTGGAAGAGCTCTAGCTTATTAGTAACTTATTGAAGAGAGCTGCTTGTGAGAGGTACCTATCACTGTGCTGGCGGTAAGTGCCAATCATGGTCCCTTAGTAACATTGGCATTATTTCTTATCTCAAGAAGACAACGCCACTACAAGGTGGCGTTGTTTCCATAGGCGGACTGATTTCAAGTGATCGTTTCCACTGTACCCTACCTCTTTTATGCCCTTAATCGCTTGTTACGGTACCTACTCAAGTATCGATTTTAAGTCAACAGCATCCCACTGTTACTCAAGTATAACGTCCGCTTTGAAATTCGAGAGCGTTCAACGAAATATAAGAGTGTGCAGAGAATACAAAAACTAGATACAGCTATACATTTGCGCCCTTTGCGGTGGGAACCATGGGGCCTTGGTCTCATGAGACGCACGGTTGAAAGAAATTTCATCCAAACCTAACGAAGTCTCAGGACACCGTTTCGGGCTGGTAGCTTTTTCTGCCAACGCATACATAAGCTTGGTCATACAAAGAGGTAATGCCGTCTTTTAGGTACCCTTCCATCCCTATGCGGCGATAACTTGGAGGAAGTTTTTTGCCTATTTTAAGTATATTTGTAGGTAAATAAACTGTAAATATGTAGAGAATTAAGTATATTATTTTCATATATATCAAGTAGATACACAGTGCCTACATTCGAGTTTGGTTTCCTATATAATATACTCGAGAAATAGTTTACTTTTCTTCTTGCTGGTTTTCATATGTTACTTGAGACATAAGGTCTGCGAGATTGTAAAACTCAATACTGATACCTACTGCAGTCGTTACATGCAGGCATGAGTTTAATAATCGGTAGAAATACTAACTATGTATTGTAAGCGCAGTTACTGTTTAGTTGGTACCCCTACCAAAACCCGTATCATAACAATACAGCTCTTTAATATTATTGTTTGCCATTAAGACATGATTACATTAGAATCAAGTATTTATTTACTTGTTTGCTTATTTTGTAAGGTCATATAGGACATCCCGTTGTAAAAGTACTTAAGCAATTTTGATGCAAAGCATTGCATTCTATTAAAATTTTAGTTTCGTAAGTCTTCACAGAGAGGAGAATAGCCTAGAGAAAGCCTGCAGCAACCTTAGCATTAAATAATGAAGACTTTTAGTATATCGTGCTTCCATCTGCCATCGATAGATTATATACCTACGTGCTGCAGTAAATAGAGCCATAAGATATACATGATATTCCAAGACTAACTCTGTGGAACTATCTGAGAACGGAATGAGTTTTTACTAAGCATTCGGTCCCCATTATCTACCTACCCCATTCGATCCATCAATACCACACGCTATTACTATTTCCATCGTAATAACAACCCTTTATATGTCTTCTATTTTTTCCAACGAATTGGTCTTATTTAGTTATATTACGTGTGTCCATTGCGTGTATGTCGTTACGTATAGGTACCACAAGTTTATATAATCTGGAATAAAGCGGGAAAAGGTTAGAAGATTTGGTAACTATATTATTGGAACTACGATGCACTTGCTGTGTTCTTTTTTATATTGTGCTATAATATAATAATTACGCAACGTTCTATTGAAAAACAAAAACCTATTTAAATTATCTGACTTTGATGAGATAGGCCCAGGCCACAACAGTGCGTTGCGGCGTCGCATCGCAAAAACAACATCGCACAGCTATGCGATGCGATGTTGCAACGCAAAAATTTCATCGGATACGACATCGTACGTAAAGACGCTAACCAACGTTTCAGTTTCTAGTGAGACATGGACCGCACTGCACGTGTTCTACTTCTGCTTGCGTTAAGGCGTATTAAGAAAAAGAAACAGAAAAGAAAGTACTGGGTGCACCCATTACTGACAATTATGAATAAAGATGGAAACCACTTCAAAAGGAAATATGAGGCGCTAAAAGTGGACGAGGTTAAATTTTTCGATTACTTTAGGATGAGTGTAGTAAGTTTTGAAGAGCTTCTTAGTTTGATAAAGCCTCATTTACAAAAGAAATACATATTTAGAAAACCCATCGAACCTCTGGAGATGCTGGGATTAACTTTAAGGTAAGAAAAAAATAAACTATTTTTACTATAATCATACTGTTTAATCATTTTCATAATTTAGTGTTATTCAAAACTCGTATTCCGATTGTGTGTCATTCGTCAAATTTGTTAGTTCCTCATCGAAATGAATCTGTTCTGGCTCATTTACATCATCATTCCTTGGCGTTTGTGGAGACGATTGCATAGGTGCCGGTGATGTTTCGCATCCGCTTTGGAAGGCACTCTGCATAGACGTTTGAGCTGTTTGATAGCCAGTCTGAACAGTTGTTTGAGATGTTTGATAGTTTGCTTGGATGGATGCTTGTGAAGTTTGATAGTGGCTGGGATAGTATGATGGTTGGTGTAAATCACTTAATATCTGTAGGACACGACTTTGGAAAATTATTGTTTGATTATCATTCAATTTTTCTAATGATGGCAAAATTCCTTTAAAAAAAGATAAATGTCTACTTTCAGGTGTTTTTAAAGCAGCTATAATATTCTTCTCAAATTCGTCTTCGTAAATTTTTCTTTTACGCGATGCAGGCTGGTAACGTGGCATGATAGGTTGCTGGCTTTGTTGGGTTGAGGTGCTTGGTCTTATTTCTTCATCGTCAAGACTTGATGTTGTTTTATTTTGAGAATTCTTTTTCAGAAATAGGAGCTGGTCGTATAGATGATATTGTTTATTTTTTTTGGCCCCAGCTCCGGATTTACATTGCTCGTTTAATTTTTTTTCGTATTTTGTAAAATTGTCCTTGATTCCTCTCCATTTCTTTATGACATCGTTACCTAAAAAAATATGAAGAATAATGATTTATTTTGTTTTCTTTCAGGTACCTGGCAACGGGAAATACTTTTAAAGATATGCATTTCACATATTATCGTGGAAAATCTACAATAACAGGAATAGTAAAATTTGTTTGTCGTATTTTATGGAACATTCTTAAAAGGTTGGAATTACCAAAAATTACAACAGAGCTGATGGAACAAATTGCTCAAGAGTATGAAAAAAAGACCAACTTTCCTAATTGTATAGGAGCGCTAGATGGAAAACACATTCGTATACTGAGCCCGGATCACAGTGGATCACTATTTTTCAATTATAAAAATTATAATTCCATTGTTCTATTAGCACTTGTTGATACGAATTACAAATTTATATATGTCGATATAGGTGCATATGGTAAGGAATGTGACTCCACTGTTTTTCAGAACTCAAATCTATACGACTTATTAAAAAAAGGTCAATTATCTATACCTCCGCCAAAACCGTTACCTGGCTTTCAAAAAGAAATTCCTTTTGTCTTCGTGGCGGATGAAGGATTAGGGTAAACATACCGGTTATCGGCCGTTTAAGCGGCTTGTTGATTTCAGAGTTGATTTCTGTCATAATTCTGTACCTCAAGACATTAAAAAATATTTTATTCCATGCTACAATTAGTCTAGTTTCATAAAATCTAACGTTTGTAGACGTATCTGTGATAAATTATTTTAAAAAAAATATTATTTGTAAAAATAGCAAATATACCAGTTATCGGCCTTTTCACTCAGTTATCGTCCACTAGTGCACTGGTTATCGACCACCTAATTCACAGTAGAAAATCAACTCTTATTAAATAGCTCATAGAGTTCATAATGGTATGAAAGTAAAACAATTAATAAAATCCCAAAAGGCGGTATATTTTTACTCTTCTACGACTTAAAACTAACAAAAAAGGGATTAAAATTAAAAAACAAAACAGATATACCTTTACAAAAAGAAACAGATATAAATAATAGATTAAAATTTTGACTCAAACAAACAGCTACTATTAGATCAATCATCAATAAACATCTCCTAACACAATCATATAAAAATAAATTTCAAACATAACAAAATTCTATGCCCAGTATAACCGAGACATTAAGAAGAACTAAAATAGGTACCACTACCATTAATAAAACAAATAAATGGTTTACAAACAATATAAAAATTATTATATAAAGTAAACATTTAAAAATAAATCAACACAAAGTTTAATTAAGTAAATCAAAAATCAGTCTATCAATCAGTCAGTCAGTATTGTTAATGAAAGTCTTCAAAACTTCTCTTCTTGCATTTTCAGCAGTTTCACACAACACACATTCATATGGTACGGTAGCTGCTTGATTGTATGATAAATTCTTTAGTTTCGTGCATTTTAGGTGATACCAACGAATGCATTGATCACAGCCAATATTCATTTCACCCTCTTCTTCAGTGTCACTTATAAGGTCAAGATCACAACAACCACATTTAACATGGGATTGAGTTTCTTCTGTTTTCCTTTTCTTCATCCTCTTCTGTTTTGGTGGTGGTTCTTTTCTCTTTAGCTCTCTTTCAAGCTTTCTTTTCTTAATTTGGTTTTCTTTGTTTTCGTAATATTGTTGCCAAGCTTTAGACGTTATAGCACTCGGAAACTGGTTGGATTTACGGGTTCCTTTGTTTTTAGTGACAACATCAGGAAATTTAAGATGTTTTTTAAATGGATCCTCATCTATAACAGTTGCTGGTGTTTCCGGAGCCGATGCTATTAATATATTTTCTATGACCTTTATTTTATTAGTATCTCCCGATTTATTGTTCGAAGATTCTTTTGTTGAAGGTATTGATTGTTGTCCAATTGCATTAACATCATGAACTTTCAATGCAGAAGAAGCCAGATTCATGTCAGAAATTGTCCTAGCCTCTGTATTACTATAACTTTTGATCATAGGAGGGTTCTTTTTAGTGTCAGAGTTTTTAGTGCATGTTTCTTGTTTGTCTACTGAAATATCCAAAGACCTATTCAAGACGACATGATCGTGATCTATATCTGCAAATGTTACATCCATCCTCATATTTTCTATTTGATCCTGGTACTTTTCTGATTCTAGATTTGTATTCATTTCCAGGTGGGGATCTTTGTGTAGCTCAGTTTCAATTTGGATAGCATGGCTCGTGGGGTTGTCATCAAAAGGAATAACGATATCGTTATTAACTTGACATATTTCTGAAAAATGTAGGTCACGTAATGATGCTATTGAGATGTCATTGAGAGATACATAGGAACCAATCTCTGGAATTTGAATAGAGCTGTGGTCCATGTCCTGAATAGAACAATATCCTGAAGTTTTTTTCCTGGGGCTTTTCGAAGCCTTGTCAGACGGATTTTTAAATTTAAAGGTTTCTGAATGTCTGGGGGTTGAAGTGGATGGATGGATTAAACCTCGGGGTGTCTTCGATGTAATGTCAGAGGATCCTTTAACTTCAAACAATTTTGTATTTTCCAGGATTGAACCGGATTGTGAAGGTTGGGGTGTCTTTGGGGTCTTCTCAGAGGATTGGTTAACTTCAATCGATTTAGAAAGGATCGAACTAGATCGTGAAGTTCCTGGTATCTTTGAGGATTTGTTTAATTCTAATGATATCGAGCGTCTTGCGGTGGTACTGGAATGTGAAGTTCGTGGTGTCTTTGATTTAGATCGCCGTTTTTGTAAATACGACTCCTTAGTGCGATCAAGTTCTTGTAATATTATGCTTGGATTTATACCAAGCTTACCTATATTCTCTTCCATTAGGTAAAAAACTTTTCTGGCTATTTCAAAATGCCTCTCGTTCAGAGGTTTTTGTGAATTTGTTTGAGTAGCAGTTGTATTTCGTATCTGAGCGTCTTTTACACATTTGGAAAAGTCTACCTGTTCTACATCAAATGGATAAAGGCCGCATTTACGGAATCCATTCTTGATCGTCTGAGTCATTTCCATGTCCAGCGTCTCTTTAAAAACTTGGCAGAAGTTTGTTTTTGTTACGCATTTGTTTAGGTTTTCAGACCGACTCTGCCAATTTTTTACGGTGCGCTTCCATTCTTGTTTCAGTGGCTTGAAGACACTTACATCTGCTGGTTGTAGAATGTGAGTGGTGTTAGGTGGTAAAGCGTAGAGAATGATATCATTATGCTCGCAAAACTTACTCAGTGGCATGGACATGTGTGACTTATGTCCATCTACGAAAAATAGTACAGGTTTTTTTATATTTTGTTTCGTGAGCCAATCGTTGAACCCGTTAGACATGTACTCGAAAAATGTATCCGAACGCATCCACCCAGTTTCCGATTTTCCCAAAATCCATTCAGGCGGCATGCTGTCAACGACTACTTTAGGTGGTCTTTTATATGGGAACACCACTAATGGCGGACATATCTCCCCAGATGCAGTCATTACCACCAGAACTGTAATATTTTCTTTCTCATTGCCTTTCTTGACAACGTATACATTTTTATAGCCTTTAGGGGCTAGAACTTTCCCTGATTTAGGAGACAATGAAACACCAGTTTCATCAGCGTTTAGAATACGACTCGGATCATCTAAAATGTCTAATACATTTCGTTCAACCAAGAAAGTGTGTAAGTCTGCAAACCATTTTCGAATTGAACTTTCCTTGATGGCTTCTCGCGCCTTATTAATAGCTTCTGGCTCTCGGATGCTGATGTTTGGATGGCGTTTGAGAAAGCTGAGATACCATCGTATACCAGGTTTACCTCCTGGAAAGCGATGGTCTATGCCAAGTTCTTTTGCAAGCTCAGCCACCGTATCCAGAAGGTCATATTTGTTGATTGGAATTCCGGCCTTCGCCAACTCAATTATCCAATCAACAATTTTCTTTTCTCCTTCAAAACCAAATATGGGGTCTGGGCCAACTTTTCTCCTTTGATCAGCAACACGACCGGAAAGCCTGTCCTGTATGGTGGATCTTGGAACTCCGTACTGCCGGCATGCTTCTCTTATGCCGCGAATGTTGCCGCGTATATCTGAAAGAGCGTTTGTCAGTGCTTCTTCACTATAAGCAAACCTTCGGGAAGGCTCTTCCCTTTTTTTCTTTTCCTTTCCTTTACCGACAGCTGCCATCTGCAAAAAAAAAGCTCAATTCCAACACCAAGCATGAAATGAATCCATTACCACATAGCATATACATATAACTGGTAAATAAGCTTTAATAAGTCGTAATTATTAGTTAACTAGCTTTGTCCCCGCGGTTAAAAAGTAGCCTATGTGTTAATTCAGAGTAAAGCTATCTTTAAGCCAAATTTCATTCAAACCCATCTAACCGTTGCAGGATAAAGTGGTAACAAACATAAAGTCACAAACAAATAAGCGTTAAATTTGTTAAGGTTATGAAAGCGCTCATACGGGCGGAAATAGGTAACATTTTTACCATTTATCGGCCGATCTTTTATAGAAAGGCCAGAATCAGGTGTAATTTTTACCAATTTTCGGCCACTCTTTATTTCAAGTGGCCGGATACAGGTCTAATTTTTACTAATTTTCGGCCGTCCTTTATCTCAAACGGCCGGAAACGGGTTTTATTTTTACTGGTTATCGGCCGCTAAACGATCGGTATTTTTGAAGGTCATATCTTTGAAAATATGAGGTATACTGGCGGCCGGAATCTAGTTGTAAATTCACAAAATTCTAGCTGTTCACAAATATAATGGAATCTATGTTGGTGAATTTACGGTTTCCGGAATAAAGGCAAATAGAAATGACTTGAATAAACCGGTTTTGCGACCACCCGGTCGGAAAGTAGATTTTGAAATTAATCGTTAACGTATTGTCCGGCCACCAAAAATATCACAAATTATGCCAAGTTTGATGAGTTTGGGCACTTAAATATTGAAATAATACATGCTAAATACACACAAACTAAATCAATCACCAATAAACCAACAGTAACACTTAAAAACTTACCATTGAACATCAATCCACGTGCTATTTTTTTCGCTAATTTTGACACGCGTCCACACACCAAATTTTGAAATGGCGACTGAGGGCTCAGTTCGCAAATTGTGAGGCCATGCTATTGGACCATGAATTGTGAAGTTCGTCCGGATCGAATGGCGTGAAATTAGAAAGGTGCGGTCTATAACACTGTCTATTATTCAAAATAACGTGCGAAGTGGCCGAAAAGGGGTAGAGGCCGGTAAACCGGTATGTTTACCCTACCACTGACAAATAATATAATGCGCCCATATTCTGGGAAGTTTTTATCGATAGAAAAACGAGTTTTTAATTATCGTTTGAGCCGAGCCAGACGATATGTTGAGAGCGCTTTTGGCATACTCGCAAATAAATGGCGTATATTTCACCGACCCATTAATGTTTCTTACGATTTCACAATAGACATTATAAAAGCATGCTGTGTATTACACAACTTTGTATTGAATCGAGATGGCGCACAAACGTTTGAAGAAATGATTATTGACGATTCTTTGCAAATTTTACACGAAACAACACATGAAAGTAGAACAGGAGCTAACATAATCAGAAACGAATTTTGTAATTATTTTAATAGTAACATTGGAGGTCTTAGTTGGCAGTTAACAAAAATATAAATGTTTATAAGTACTTACCGAGTTTTGTTTTTTCAACACTATCTAACTCCTCAAAATTTGAATATAAACTTGTACACACTTCCCTCCATGCTTCTGTTTTTAAAAATTTGTCTTTGAATTGTGATATAGTTTTGTCCCAAAGGACGGGACGTTCGTAAATTAAAGATATCAGGTGGTCGACATCGTACTCCGCCATATTGCTTAAAAAACACGTGCAGGTCGTTCAAAGTATGGACACCGACTAAACGGCAACGCGTTGTCGCATCGCAGATTTGTACGTTGCGGCAGCGCATCGGAAATTTCCACGATGCGTTGTGCGGCGTCGTTGATTTTTGCGATGCGACGCCGCAACGCACTGTTGTGGCCTGGCCCATAGTAAAGCAAACTAAGGATACCTACTTAAACCAAGTTCTAAGAAATTTTGTACTTATTTTAAATATATCAGTATTTATAATAATTTCTGATATTTTCGCATTGACACTTTCCTTCTATTTCCTAATACATGTAACGAAATAATTCGACAAGTGCTCGAAATTTACTATGAAATAATAATTGTTTAAGGGGGTAACATGCGCCAATGACCTTGAGAATCTGGCCGCTCCGGCCGAGAGTTGTCATCGTAGAGGGCGCTACCAGCAAATATGAATATTACATTTGAAAAATTATAGACTAAAATATGCAGATGTGTCAAATGGAGCTTTATTAATTTTGCCTATTCCGTTAAGGAAGGAAATTTCAATATAGTTACATTTACTGCAAATATACGTAACGATATCACTTTTGAATATTTTATTGATTATGTATACATAAAAGGAAAAGAAACTGATGAAATATAAAATAATAAAATAAAATTTATTGGGAACTTAAAATCAGTGGCGTGCACTGAAAACAGGCAAAAATATCTGCGAGTTGTTTATGCTATATGCTATTTGCTCGTGTTCCAGCATAAATATCCTTAAATTAACCAATATTACCAACATTTCCATTTACATTAAAAAAAATTACGTTAATTCATGTTCTAACTAAGATTTTTTTAAATTAAGACTGTTTAGAGAAATCCTAGGGTAGGCAATGTACTTTTGTCAGTAGTGAGCTACTGAATAAACTTATTAATGTTTTCAAATGCAAATTAATATGTCTATAGTATTTGCTTGCATATGGATATTTGAAATGGTAACATACTTAAAATAGGTGAAACAAGCCGAATACATTTTTTTTGCCTACCCTCTGTGCACGCCACTGCTTAAAAGAATACATTATAAAAAATGCATGATAAAAAAATTATATTAGTTCATAGTGACGCGAAAAAAACAAGACTGATGCAGTATAAGATCGGTCCACGCCAGCTCAACTCGTCATTCACTGGAACGTATTCTGTTACGTCAGTCGAAAGACGGGGAAATTTACATTGCCGATAAATCTTACTTAGCTTGTTGATCTACCAACACGAACACCGTATACCGAGAACCACACTGCATACTGCTGGGACCTTCTGCTGGTGACTGATCTAGACAAATGTCTAAATACGTAGTCATTTTATCCTCCATAATCACTCTCTGGGGAAATCTGTATCTCACTTTTTTATACCTTGATTTTGATGTATACTTTGGCGTGCCGCCTAATTACAATCTGATAACGCATTAACTTACAGTGGTAACGTAATTGCGTGTTGCGTCAGGATATGGATTATTGCATTTCATATTCTAAACTTCATATCAAAGGTTCTCTCCGTCTATTATAGAAGGGTCAATGCCTAAATAGTGAGACTTTTACATACTTCTATTCTATTGTTGGTGGCTATTAGTTGGGCCCGGTAACCACCGGGACGCACTTCGACCCAGCTGGATCCATTGTGCCTTTTTTTTTTTTTTTTTTTTTTTTTTTTTTTTTTTTTTTTTTTTTTTTTGTTGACGCTGGGAAAAATGCGTTACGCATACCCTCTCGTTGGGGGACGAGAGGGTTATGTGGGACTCCCCCGGCTAGCCCGGGTATACCCACTAAACAACCCAGCGGCACTCCCGCATCGTCTTCATGGAGGGGAACTGGGAAACTGGCAGAGCCTTATCATCCAGTCCCCCGCCGACGACCGCCCGCTTTTACAGCGGGGCCCGCACGCCCCTCCCTACGAGGAGGGGCCCGGAAATGACCGCGAGTGCTCGGTCATTCCCGCCGACGGTGGTGGTGAACCGTGCAATGCAGGAGACAAGGCGCCCCCGCGCCTGTCTCCCGCTATTCACCACCGGGGAGGAGGAGACGCTGATCGTACAGCCGTCTCACTCTTCCCCTTCTCCGCCTGCGGAGCGGCGCCGCGAGGGGATCGTCCTCCCGCGCGCGCTCCGCTGCCTCTTTCTGCGAGATCACGTCCTCGCAGAAAGAGGCGACCGCCGACCAGGCCGCCTCGCTCCCCAGCATGGACAGAACCACGCCGGGCAGCGAGAGGTCCGGCCCCACCACCGCAGTCAGACCGCGGCGCGGCTCAGACCAGGCCGGGCACACCTCGAGGGTGTGCTGTGCCGAGTCCTCCGCCGCGCCGCAGTCGTGGCACGCGGCGGCCTCCTCCCTCCCAATCCGATGCAGGTACGAACCGAAGCATCCATGCCCGGTCAGCACCTGCACCAGACGGAACGAGAGGAAGCCGTGGGGCCGCTCGAGCCATCCCTGAAGGACTGGCCCGAGCGCGTCCAACGTTCGGCGGCCGAAGGTGGCAGAGGCGAGGTCCTCAGTCCAATGGTGGACGATTGCGGCCCTCGCCTCCCGCCGGACGGCCTCCCGCTCCTCCGCGGCGGGGGGCGCATTGAGCGCCCTACGCCGCGCCGACCACTCGTACACCCGAGCCAGCACCCACGCCTCGATCTCCCAAGGAGGGGTGCCGGCCAGGGCGCACGCCGCCGCGAACCCCACCGAGCGGTAGGCCCTCGCCACCCGCTGTGCAATGGCCCTTTGGGGCCTGCGGATGGCGGAGGCGTTCTCCCTCCTGTGGAGGGAGTCCGCCCAGATAGGGGCCCCGTAAAGGGCCATACTCTTGAGGATGCCGGCATACAGCTGCCGGCATCGCGCCTTCGGCCCTCCCAGGTTCGGGAGGAGCCAAGAGAGGGCCCCCGCTGCCTTCAGCAGGCGCGCCGACAGCCCTCTGAAATGCGGGCCGAAGCGCCACCTGCTGTCTAACACTAGGCCCAGATATTTCATCTGGGCCTTCACCTCTACTTGGACGCCCGCCACAACAATGCGGGCGTCCGGGGGGACCCGCTGCCGAGGCCCGTGGAAGAACACGGCCTCGGTCTTATGCAGGGCCACCGTCAGCCCTAGGCGGCGGATCCTACCTGCGACTAAGGATCCGCCAGCCGAGGCCAAATTGGCCGCCTCCCTAAAACTCCCCCCTCGGGCAGTGAGGAGAGTGTCATCCGCATAGCAGATGACACTCGTGCCACGAAGGAGGGACCCGCGCAGGAGCCAGTCGAAGCCTATGTTCCACAGGAGTGGACCTAGGACCGACCCCTGTGGAACACCAGACTCCGCCCTGTACCGCCGCAAATTGGCCGCCCTGTCTACGAGGAGGACCGCTCGGTCCTCCAGGTAGTCCGCCAGTAAAGCCCGCAGGTATTGAGGCACTCCGTGATAGCGGAGCGCCTCTAAGATGGTCGAGTGGGGAACGGAGTTGAACGCGTTGGCGATGTCGAATGACACCGCCAAAACTCCGTCCCCTGCCTCGACCGCCTCCCTCACTTGGCCCTTCAAAAGGGCCAATGCGTCGACCGTCGAACGCCCCTTCCGGAAACCGAATTGGGCGTTCGACAGGTCCGGCCCCACCTCCCGCAGGAGGCCATTCACCCGGGTGGCGATGATCCCCTCAAACAATTTACCGACCTCGTCGAGCAGAACGACGGGCCGGTATGCCGAGGGGGAATCCACCGGGCGTCCCTCCTTCCGAAGGAGGCACAATCGTCCCTCCTTCCACGGTTTCGGGAACCTCCCAGTCGTAAGACACGCACTGAAGAGGTCCCGAAACCTGTCCTCCATTTTGGTGGCCGCAATGGTCACCACCGCTGCGGGGACGCCGTCCGGTCCGGGGGCCGTCCTCTTCCCGCGGAGGCGCAAAGCCGCCGCGCGGAGCTCCGCCACCGCCACTGGAGGGATCTCCTCCTCCGGCGGGGCCACCCCCCGCGGGGGGTGCATCACTGGAGGGGTGAAATCGGTCCTGCACGGAAACAGGGACCGAACCACCCCATCCAGCAACGCCGGCTCCAGGGTCTCCGTCAGTGGGGGGCCACAGGGGCGCAGTTTATTCCGCGCCGCCTTGTATGGCCTCCCAAATGGGTCCCCGTCGAGACCCTCCAGCATCTCGGCCTTCGCCGAGTCGTCGGCGGCACGCATCTGCGACCTGAGGACCTCCTTGGCCTCCACGTACGCGGCGTAGAGGAGGTCCTCGTTGGCGAGGTCGCGAACGCTGCGCCGCCGACTCCGCGCGTAGGCCCTTCTGGCCGCCACGCAGGCGGCCCGGAGCCCCGCCAACTCCTCCGTCCACCAATAAACGGCGCGACGGGGAGGCGGGCGGCGAGACCGAGGCATGCTGGTGTCGCACACCTCGGTCAGGGAACCCCGCAACTGGACCGCTGCGGCGTCCACGTCCAGGACTTGGACAGGAGGCGCGAGCCAGTCCTGGACTAACGCCGCCTCCTCAGCCGCCTCGCGATCCAGGCGGGTGAGGGACCACCGCGGGAATGGGGACTGACCCGAGTGGGCTGTCCCCCGAGGGCTCCCGGTGGAGACGTCGAACCGCACGTAACGATGGTCGGACAACGTCTCCACCATCTCCACCCGCCAGTTCAGGACGCGGGCGGCCAGCACGGGGGTGGCGAACGAAACGTCCACCACTGACCCTCCCCGTTGCCGCACACACGTCTGAACTGTCCCTCTGTTTAAGAGGGACACGCCTGTCGACGCCGCCCAAAACTCGACGGCGCGACCCCGGACGTTGCAAGTCGCGGCCGGGTTGCCCCAGGCCGCCGACTTGGCGTTCAGGTCGCCCAACACGGCGACCTGGCGTGGCGCCGCCCGACCGACCACTGCGGTGAGGACCTCGAGAAAGATCTCGAAGTCCGCAAGGGGTCGGTTAGGGGAGAAATACACGCCCACCAGGGCTATCTCTCCCCACGCGGCGGCCACGTATCCCGGTCCCCTCTCTAAGAGCGAGAGGGGTGGGGAGTCCGTGGAAGACCGCGCTACCACTGCCACTGAGCCGTCCGGATCACCCAGCCACCTGCCAGGGACCGAGTACGGCTCAGCGACCACCGCTACGTCCACCAACCACTCGGCCACGGTCTGCATCAGCAGATCCTGGGCCGCTCTGCAGTGGTTGGTGTTGGCCTGAAGGATGCGATGTTCGGCCCTATCCATTAATCGGACATCGCACCCCCCTCCGCAGCCGCCGATGTACTGGGCACCGGATCGGCGGTGGCAACGGCAGGCCGGGTCGACGCCTGCACTTTGCCCTTCTTGGGGGGAGGCTTGCAGCTCCTCCCCTTCATAACGTGATCCGCAGGGCGGCCACTGGCGGCGCACACGGCACAGTGCGGCGTGGTGGCCTTGCAAGCGGCGGACTTGTGTCCGTCCTTGCCGCAGCGGTAGCATGTGTCCCTCCTTTCGTCCTTGGAGGGACACAGGGCCCGGGCGTGTCCAACTCCGAAGCACTTGAAGCAGCGCAACGGCGACTCCTCAAGTGCCCGGACCACACCCGTGCTGAATCCGACGGCAAGCCGTCCCTTGGCGAGGACGGCTTTGGCGGCGGCGACCGGGCACTCGAGGCGCATGGTGCCCATGCCGCCGCGGCCGGGTCTGATGCCCCGACCTTGTACTGCTGCGGCGCTGCAGCCTCCAGCCGCCGCGACCGCCGCCACCACCTCCTCCTTGGTGACAGAGTCATCCAAGTCGGACACTTCCAGGCCTGCGGACTTCACAGGCCTGACCACCTTGGCCACGTCCGCGATGACCTCTTGCAGTTTTTCTGCGAAGAGGTCCGCATTGGCGCTACCCTTAACCCCCGGGAACTCGAATATTCGAGCCCCGGTTTGGGTTTGGCGGCACGCGATCTTGTCGATCCCCAGTTGGTTGGGATCGACGTTTGCGCGCGCCCGCGTCATTACTGACGCGTAGGTTTCGCCGCGCTCCTCAGCCTCCGCGGTGAGCGTCACCACGACGGCAGCGGATTTGGGAGCAACCAATTTGGGTTTGCTCCCACCGGCGGGGGCCCGTTTAGCTGCGGGAGCAGCGTTTGCGGGTTTGGGGGCCGACTTCTTGCCTTTCCCCTTCCCCTTTCCCTTGCCCGTGGACTGAGACGGGCCGGGAGGGGTGGCGGGGACAGCAGGGACGGCCGTCGCCTTCTTCTTCGCCTTGCCCTTCTTCTTTCCAACCACCTTCGTCCACTTTGGCTGGTTGGACGGGGTGGTGGAGGGTAGGAGGGCGTCCTCTGCTTGTGAGGACGGCGCCGGCTCGCGCGGCTTGACTGCCGCAGGCAGCCGCTCGCGCGGCTTGACTGCCGCGGGCGGCCGCTCGCGCGTCTTGATTGCCGCGGGTGGCCGTTCGTCCGCCGCAAGTGGCGGGCGAAGCCGCTTTTCCGGCAGGAGCCGGTCCTCGATACCTGCGAAGCAGGCACGAGTGAAGGCCCTTTCCTCCATCACGACCTTGCGGATGATATCCTCAAGGTTGGAGGGGGGGACCTCAGCCGCAGGTCTCGGCTCGGCTTGTTGAGGCCGGGCCGTGGCTTCAGCCAGCTTGTGGTGTAACTGGCTGACCTCCGACTGCAGGCGATCCACTTTCGCCTGCAGCTGCCGCGTCTCGTCGGTGGCTGTTCGCCGCACCAACTCCGCGACGATGCCACGCATACTCGCGGCCCTGCATTTGAGGGCCTTTTGGAAGGTCCCCTTCAGGTTGGAGGACTTCGAGGCGACCTCCACAATCCCCTCTTGGTCCTCCACCGCCATCCGCTCCAGTTCCGCGACTGAGTGGTCCGCGTATAAAACGCGGGACGCACCGTACCCGGCCTTGGCTCGGGCGGCGAGCGTCCGCTGCTCCTTGGCAGCGACCTTCTCTTCGAGGTCCTTCTGGACCTGCTCCCGCTTCGCCAGGTCTAACTGGCGTTCAGCGTCCGCTAATCCCACGTCGTGGGTGTCGGCCACTGCCGACTTTTTTGGCCGAAGCTTCTTCCTCGGCTTCCTTGTGGAGTCCGAGGAGCCCTCGGAGCCATCCTTTAGGAACCGCTTCCGGGCTCCTCTAGTAGACTCCTCGGCCATCGACATGGACGAACCGGCGTCCGAGTCCGACACCTCGTCCGTCCACCCGCCAAAAACACTCGCCGCAGAAGGCGCGCGGCTAGCCTCCGACGCCGAAGCGCCATCGGCTGGTTGGCCCTGAGAAGGGCCTTTTTCCAAATCGTCCCGGGAGGGGCCCTTAGAAGGGCCTTTGAGGAACCTCCCGGACGAATCCCGCAGGGGTTTCGACATCCCGCAGGTATCGTAGTCGACCGCAATAGACTACGACGCACAGCGCACTTTAGCCGTTCACTGATCTGCCACTCCGTTACGGTGGTCAGATCAGGACGTTGCCCAGGGAACACGACGAGGACGTAAGCGCTGTGGGGGGTTCCCCGGATCCATTGTGCCTGCCCTAGCCCTTACTCTGTTGCTGACTTATCGAAGAGTTTGTTTAGGTACCCCAAGATTGCACCAGCTTGGAGCTGTACATAATTATTTGGTGTAAGATAGGCTACTCTCAGTTGACTCAATCTACGTCCTGCTAGAGCGTCGCAGCGACACAGTATCTATAACATTGACTCTTTTTCATCTTCACAGAAACTACAAGTATCTACGGTACTTAGGCTCATTTAGCTTCTTGATGCACCCATTAGGTGCCTGATTTGTGATCTGTTTAGATTTAATAATTTAAGCTCACAGTCCACCCTTGTGCTGGGGAAAGTTCTGGAGTGATTTAGGCCAATCGCTGCCCTCCATGCTTTCGTTTGTTCCTTCCTAGCGTTTGCATGTAATGCTGGTAGTTCCATTCGGAATCGCTATACGTATGTACTACTTATAATTTACAGTAGTCACAGCGGATCTATGTATGAAGTTAGGTTTAGCGAACCATTGCGCAAGTATAGTTGTGAGTTGTGAATACAAAAATACAAAAAATAGCTTCTGCACTGAGTCTTGCAGCCAACTTCAGACACACGAAGATCCGCTGTGACTACTGTAAGCGTACTTGAAATGGAACTATGCACAAAATTCTAATGTTTTTGTTATGCACGTCAAAACGAAAGCGCATAATAGAGCCGCCAAAATATAGAAAAAATATCACAAAAAGGATATTTTGAACATATTTCCTGAATTGGTTCCAATTCTTCCAACCATCCATCTGATAGTAAGGCTTTTTGGTACGTGGAAAAATGAATTGAAACGAACTGTATTTAAGATGTTCGCATTTGCCAACGACAGGGACTTAAAATGCTGCAAATACTTCTCACATGCCAGTGGCCCTGAAGAGATGTCAACGTTATTATTAAAGACGCGTCTAACTGTATTGTTTCCTATTCCCACTAGTACCCAAATAACAAATAACCTAACACCTAACTCCACCTATACTTAAACCCATACTTACTAGATACCCATCGTAGACCCAAGTCGTGCAGACCCATAAAACCGTATATTATTATTATTATGGCAATTAGTTCCGTGATCGACTCCGTGATGGCCATCGAATATAAATAATGATAAGATACTTAACTTTTTTACATAATAAAGTACAAGTCAAAACCACCCAGACCCAAGACAAATAGATTATGTTCATGCACATGAGTGTGGGAATCGACTCCAAGATCTTATGGGTAGCGGCCAAGGTAGCAAACTACTAAATCAACGGGCATGTGTTGTTAATCAATACGTGGATGCCAAAGTAATCCGTAGAACTGTTTGTTTTAACGCACGAATTTAGTAGAAGAAGAAGAAAGAAGAAGAAGAAGAGTTTTTAGTGTAACGTCGTATGTACGTAACGTCTTCGTCTTAAGTTCTGTACCGATGGCGGGGTTTGAACTACGCGGAGCAGTAGACATCGATTTTAATAAGCAAATAGGTTTTAGAGTAACTAAAATTTTAACGTGGTGGTACTTTTTCTGCCAACACCACCATGAGTTTATTGTTACGCAGCTTAGTTAAGTAAAAAGGTATTACCTGATAGTAATCGAATCACCGACCCATAGAAAACTCCCTTTCTGTCCCTGTCATCCAAAACTATAATTATAGCGTTTCGGTCCAGTAGTTTCACCAGTTTTGTTACTTAGCGGCAGAAATCTAAGATTGCGGTGGCACCACCTAGTTAGCACACAAGTACCCTTCCAACCTAACCAACCCAGATATCTCAAAAGACGAGCAACTGTCCGTTGGTAAGCGTGTCACTCACCACCAAGCAAACCACCTGGGTACTATACTCGTTGCTAAGTTAAAAAAAACCAACATGATAATATTAATAACACCATTCATGTTTTGACAAACAGAAGGCATTGTCAAGTATATCATAATGTATGTCATTTTGTCGACCTACTCAGTATGAAATACGATCTAAATTAGTACGATCGTATATGACTCTGATACGCTTTAAAAGTTAGGCATTATACACGGCAACGATACTTTCGCATACTCTATGATGAACCACAAAAATGGTAGTAACATAAAAATATATTTAATTAAATAAACAAGTATAAATTCTATTTGCAATTATTTATAGTGTTATAATTATACCATTTTTAACATATTTTAATTAAAAATATGTTTAAAATCATTTAAATTAAATCCGACTTGTCAAAAAAAAATCGGGCATGTCCACTCGCCGTCACAGTCCACGAAGGACTGATACATGCCAGTGGCACTCATGAAGATATGTGGCACTCTCCTTAAAACAGCTGACAAAATTTTAATGTATGGAAACTAGCACAATCTTCAGGCAAGGGAAGGAACTAAATTTTAAGATTCTACTATAATTTGCCTAGATGGCGTTAAAAATGCAGTTTATATATTTTTATTTAATTAGTTTAATATTGTTATTGTATATCTTCAATTTATTTGAGTAAATCTGATACATTTCGTATATTTTTAGTAAACTTCCATAATGTAATAAAACCTATGCAACAGCCGGCCTTAACGGATGCCTAATAAAACACTATGGTTTTACTCAAGGAGGTTACCAGGTACTATTGTAAATTGCCTTTGGCGGTTACTATGGTAACCTAAGTTGTTATGTCATTTTTTCAAAATAACTTGTTTCATTGAAGATAAACAGCTTTTATAAATTTTATTGAAACTAAATATTTACAGTTTATTTACAAATATGTTTTTGAAGAATTCTGTTTGTTCTGTGTCTGGGTGTTATTTATCTACTTAGGTAGGTATGTACTTATTTACAAAAGCTTAAACAAACAAGTCATTATGCACCTAGCATAAGTATATAAATATAATAATATTTATACTACTCGTGAACTATTTCAGGTCCACTACATCATTGTCTTTAACCACAATGGCTTGAATTGGAAAAATTTAATGCAAAGCTGTACTGAAACAAGAAACTCAAGGGGATTGGACTATATAATTAATAGAGCATGATTGTGCTTCAGATATGTTGAATAAAGTTATTGGTTACCAAATAAACTTTTACAATAAATATCTCTTTGGTTTGCCTTTAAACATGTTCCTTACAAATATTCATGCTTCATTTACCTATACGTAAAGTGATTATTTTAAAAAACGCCATCTGTTGGCACATTTTGGATTCTTGTAAAGTTACGCCATCTTTAGGCGAGGGTAAAATTAGTTTATTAAAAGATGAACCAGAGTGACCCATCTATTCTTAAGTATATAGTGTATTATCTATGGACTGATATATGGCGATCGCGGAGGCGCTGATGGTTTTTCTATAATTTCTTGTAAATCATGTATGAAATTAAGAAATGTAATCAATACAAGTTGTAGAATAGATTATATGCTTTTTAATAGTCCAAGTTTGACGTCTATCCGATGAACGGATGTTGAACGCTAACACAATTCATATCCAACGTAGTACATTTTTTAAATACATATTGCTTGAAAACGTTATATTTAATCCAATATTTAATCAATAAAACTATTTGCTGAAGATCTGAGGTATAAGTACATATAATTTTCATAGCCAATGCAATAGCGGATTGATCCATCGAACTCTTTAAACTAAGGCTATTTTTGCAATTTTACCGTTGTTACCCCCTTAACGCCAAAAAATCCTTACACTTTGCGTGCGTATCATCAATACCAGTGTATCCCATTTATGTTTTTATTTTTGTTTCAGAATGCCCGCCAGATATAAGCATAGAGGAATCGCGGAAAGAGATTACTTTAGCCCCGTTGACCAGTGAGTATCTACCTCTAGTTTTTGCAATGTACACACTAAATAAAATAAATTAATAGTTTAATAAACTAAAAATACACGCTTTTATAAGGACTACTGAATTAAAAAGCTATAAATAAATTATCTAAACCGTGCTTTCTTTCTTTCTACCTCGTGTTTGTAATTTATGGATTATATTTACGTGTAAAAGCGTAGGGCACTTTTTCTCTGTAGATGATTACAAATTATTCATGTGAATACAAATACTTAGCGTTCTTGAAATTTGACAAAAATGTTAAGCTTTTATTCAGAAAAAGCGCCCCACGCTTTTACACGTAAATATAATCCATAAATTACAAACACGAGGTAGAAAGAAAGAAAGCACGATTTAGATAATTGATTTATAGCTTTTTAATTCAGTAGTCCTTTTAAAAGCGTGTATTTTTAGTTTTTTAATCTATTTATTTATTTTATACTTTTTAGTCTTAGAAATATTCGCCTAAACTACGAATAAAATTAGCCCAAGTATTGATTTGTTCGTAGCTTGAATCGTAGGCAGTTTGTGGCAAAACATATTTTTACTAGACTAGATATTACGCGTAGGCGGCGTAGGTATCTGATTGAGTTAGCGAATTTTAAGAAAGCACTACATATGTATTTACCCTTTAAACCATCGATGCTTTAAACAGTCGAAAGTACCTTTTAGCGTACTTTCGACTGTTTAAAGCATCTATGGTTTAAAGGGTAAATACATGTTACGCCACAGTTACGTTGTGCGTGTCACTGTTACGTTCGCCTGACGGCTAGGTACAATAAATAAAAACAACTAATAAAATTACAAGTTATTTATTGTGATCGACAATAAATAAATTAAATAACCCGGCAAGAAATTAAATTTGCTCAGAAAAATTAAAACTCTATAGTCTCTAAAATTGCACAAAAACCAAACTCTAATGTCTCTAAAATAATGGCAAAACACACGGGTGTGGATTCGCGGCACAGGGAAGTTATCTGGTCTGAACAATAAAATAGTGTAAGGCTTAACTTATGGCCGTCCGAGTCCTCGACGCTTGGGGGTCTTCGGTAAGTGCCTTCAGCCGACACTCGGTTACTTGAAGGGAAGCGGTGGCTCAGGTGTTACAATGCAGCCTGAAGCGTCGCCGCTTGTACAGTCAATCTGTACGGTGACCTCGTATGATGGACCGGTCTCCTGGCCCGTACAGTGTAATTCTAGCGGTGTACGGTGGACGGTGGACTCCTAGCGGTGAACGGTGGAGTCCCAACGGTGAACTCCTGGCGGAGAACCCCCAATCCTGGAACGCGTCGAAACGACTTCTGTAGCGCGAAAGATCCGATGCCCTGGCACTAGTGTGACCAGATATGGGCGTCGGTATCTTTCGCAAAACAATTAAATATTATGCGGAATGGAGTGGTGAAATGCATGTCCGGTTAAAATGTAATTTAAAGAAATTAAATATTTAAATAAAATATTATTACCCAACCCAGAATCAAATCCCCAACTGTTTTTTATGCCGGACAATCACTACTCCACAACGCCATGTAGAACAAAGAAAATATTACATTTTACATTAGCAATTATAATAAAACATATTGAAGGAACAAAGACTTTTAATATTTATTTCCCCGGCACATTCCTTTATAATAACCAATGCTAAAATATATCTCCCAGCTGTGTGATGAACTAATAAAATGAAGAATAGTTTATGTAAACAACTTCATTACAGTTGGTAGATGTCTACTCCAGAAAAGATGTATCTCCCTTAGAAGGGAGGGGTATACTAAATTCTACCACTCGGCTAGCGCTTGGGACCTATGTTTTACATTTCTACTACACTACAATTGGCTTTAAAACCTAAAGGAAATTAAGATATTCTTATATAAGAATGCACACATAGAAATACAAGACTATAAGTTTATTTTATATTAACAAACCTGTAAACAATTTTTACTCTGGAAAATTTTATTAGGCTACTAATTATGAAAAACACAATGCTTATTCTTTGCAAGTATGAACTGATATTATGGAGTTTAAACTAATTGGATATTCTAAAATAATAAATACTCATTAAAATATTGGTTATGATCACAGGCATAGACTACACAATGGAATTAATTATTGAGACTATATTTCACCTGATTCTTGTGAGAGCAAAAACTGATTGGACTATAATATTATGATATAGGAATTTTATAAGGAAAATACCGTGTCGAAACATATATAAGAGTTATTGGAACGAATAAATAAATGAGGTTATAATTTATTGACATTAAAGCATCCTGTCACATTCATTACATAGAAGAAATGAAATTAAGAAATAAAATAGCAATAGCAACGTTAATACTATAAAAAGGTTGAAGATATTACTTGCTAGACTGTAACCGAATTACCTAACATAAAATCTATCAATTTGGATAATTGTATAAACTTACCAAGGGGGTTCCAACCGCCTATTTATAACACAATCACAATTAGGTCACATTTTTGTACTTCAGCACTACACAGTACAAACGAATAATCCAACATGAAAATGACCCGATTCCGTCGCTCATTCGCCATTATATACACTGCAATAACCTACGGCGCGAGCGACGCGATCTAGAATAAATTCCGATATCGATTCCTTCGTGACCGTCAGAATGGCAGGTCAACAGACGTATTTTGATTTGAAATGGTGACCAAAAATTGCTTACCAATTGCTTATATTTGGTTACCATGATGAGAAATTTACTTACTGCATATTTCAGAAGAAACAAAACATTTTAGGTTGACCGTCCATCCTGACGTCAGAATGGCTGGTCAACATCCGTATACGTAGCAACTACTTGGAATTACAGAAGTTTTCATGGGCCAGAAATTGCTTATCAATTGCTTACTCCGTAATTTATAAACTTCGATCCTGTAGCTATCAAGGAAATAAAGATATTGTAAAGTTTAATTACAAAACCAACAGCGCCTGTTAAAAGTATGAGAGCAAGTAATCGTTTACGTTCAAAACTTTGCTTGCATAAGCGAAAGGCTCTATCGCTCGTTGCCTTAGAGGAGTTACCACTGGAGATAGCATGATGCGCTAACCCCTCTGCCAAATTTTGTTCATATGGTCAGGTCATTCTTTATTTGTGTGCGTATCTTTTTGAATGTGTTGCGAGTTTATTATAGTGTGGGTATGCGTCAAATTGTATCTGTGTGTGTTTACTTCGCCTCCCGCACCCCGCAAAAGTGCCACGAAAAATTTGTTATACTAGCTCCATTCTAATTACTCTGAGCTCGTTGCTAAGCAAACAGTAGGCAATTCTTTATGATTTTAAAATCATAGCTGCTTAGTATAGTGATAAGACCGCCGTTTGTCGATTTTGTATTAAGTTGTTTTATTTCGTTGTTTATTTGTTTGGTGTACTCTCGCGGTCACAAGCAGTGTATCACCATTAGGACGACACAATCGCATGCACGTGACTGCCCGAAATACGTGCGGGCGGGGTAAGCGCACGTAACGTCGTTCAAACGATTTTTATTGAAAACTGGTACACCTGGTCATATCCGGGATACTGAAATTAAAGTATTTCTATTTTAGCTGTATTTGAAGTTGTATTATTTTTTACCCGAGTTTTTAGACTTATACGTACTTATGTACCTAACAGAATACTTACTTAACAGTACATACATTCAAACAGCATTTTATGCTAAAATGAGGGTAGATTCATTTTTTTATCTTACTAGTATGTTTAGTGTGACGTGTATTTAATACCGTGGTTGTTTTACTCCTGCTGGCGTCTCTGAGTGGTTTTGCGTGAATCAAACATTTTCAATAACAAAATAAGTATATTTCTCTCATAATGAACAGGGGAAGAAAGTTTGTGGTTTCCTTGGAGGACCAAAAAAAAAGTTTTGGTTTCACATACTTCTGAAAGTACGCTTGAAGCTTTGATTATATATACGTCTAGATAGCACGTTCGATGTTGAAACACTTGGTAGACTTGGTTGTTTAGTGTCACTTGAACTGTACCGATGGTTTGTGCTCGCAACATTATGCCGAATTGTGTAACCCTAACTTAATTTTCCACTGATAAGTCTTAAGATTCTGTGAAGGATTATTATAAAAACTTGATTGTTTTTTTACATGTTTTTTACGATAATTTGTACCTTGTCCGACTAGACTGGTATTGCTAGGTAATAATGGGGGAATATATCTTATGTTTGGGGTAATTTTTCTTTTAGCTAAAATAAAATCAATTAAACGTAAATATGTGGACAGTGACCAACACATTTAATAATCAATAAAAAAAAATATATTTTAGATAAATGAATTAGTGGTAAGTACTTAGAAATATTTTTTTCATTCTGGTGATGAGGTAAGTAAGACGTTCGCCTGATGGTGAGCCACGGCAAAACGCGGTAAGATGCGGTAAGACGTGGTAAGACGCGGTAAGACGCGAAAAGACGTGGTAATAAGCGGTAAGACGCGGTAAGTTGCGATAAGACGCGGTAAGACACGGTAAGACGCGGTAAGATGCGGTAATAAGCGGCAAGATACGGTTAGACGCAATAAGAGGCAATGCCACGCAATGACAAGCAATAAGACACAATGACACGTAATGACACGCAATGAAACGCAACGACACGCAATGACACGCAACGACACGCAATGACACGCAACGATACGCAACGACAAGCAATGAAAAGCAATCACACGCAATAACACCATAATATGTCATAATAAGACCAAGTCTCGAATGACACTAGGAATCTATCCAGCCTATTTGAAAAAAATATTTATAACCGGAGATCCCCAAACACGCACCCAACCACAGATGACGCAAGTGTACAACGAGGCCTGCACGCATACACGAATATGAGGCTGCGACGTTCAGTGACGAAACTTTACAAGACGACTAGGTATCTAGCTAGATGAACATATATATGATCAAAGGCTTGAAGTTACCTGATCAGAGGGATGAAAACAGTACTTTTCGTCCCTGGAAAGTGATTTTCCCTGCTGTCAAAAAATTAAAAACTATGCAAACCATGTCCTTACTTATAGAGCCACGGTTAAATCGCGGCGTAAAATTGTTATTTAAAAGTCTTATCTACAATTTTGTAACACTACTGACACTTATAATTTACCTTTCACTAAGGGGAAGAAAGTTTGTGGTTTCCTTGAACATGTTTCAAAGTGTCAGCAATCTTCCTGCAGCAAGTGACCCAGTCTTTACAGAAATAAAAAGCGCTTTAATCTAGGTATACACGTGAAATAGTAGATTGTTACACAAGGGATGAAAGTGACCTATTTAGGCAGGAGATGGTTTGGCGCACGAGCTTAGCGAGGGTGCTAATAGTTCGAGTGCCTAAGTGCTCAAAGAAGTGCCTACTGTTTGCTTAGCAACGAGTGATAGAGCCTTTCGCTTATGCAAGCAAAGTTTTGAACGTAAACGATTACTTGCTCTCATACTTTTAACAGGCGCTGTTGGTTTTGTAATTAAATTTTACAATATCTTTATTTCCTTGATAGCTACAGGATCGAAGTTTATAAATTACGAAGTAAGCAATTGATAAACAATTTCTGGCCCATGAAAACTTCTGTAATTCCAAGTAGTTACTACGTATACGGATGTTGACCAGCCATTCTGACGTCAGGATGGACGGTCAACCTAAAATATTTTGTTTCTTCTGAAATATGCAGTAAGCAAATATCTCATCATGGTAACCAAATATAAGCAATTGGTAAGCAATTTTTGGACACCATTTCAAATCAAAATACGTCTGTTGACCTGCCATTCTGACGGTCACATTCCTTCTATCCGACATCATAACATGCGCGACGGAGATACGAAATGGACAACAATGATGCTTCCGAGCGAGAAGGAGCATAAATAGAAAGAACTAGACGCTAAATATGTGAAGATCGTTGATACTGGTTCTAGAAAGTTGTTCTCAATCCTGACACTGAATAATGCCATATATGGCGCTGTGAGCGCTAATACTAGTTGCGTCGCGCGGCTTCCGTACGATAATATAATTATGGTGAAACTGTCCGTTCGTAAAGTTTTTATTTTACTATTTTAATGATTTTACGTTGTTACAACGTAACAGTCAATAGTTCCACAAGTAGTATTCAAGGGATATCTAATGGTATAATACTTAACTGGTATTAAGGGGGTAACAACGGTAAAATTGCAAAAATAGCCTTAGTTTAAAGAGTTCGATGGATCAATCCGCTATTGCATTGGCTATGAAAATTATATGTACTTATACCTCAGATCTTCAGCAAATAGTTTTATTGATTAGATATTGGATTAATTATAATGTTTTCAAGCAATATGTATTTAAAAAATGTACTACGTTGGATATGAATTGTGTTAGCGTTCAACATCCGTTCATCGGATAGACGTCAAACTTGGACTATTAAAAAGCATATAATCTATTCTACAATTTGTATTGATTACATTTCTTAATTTCATACATGATTTACAAGAATTTATAGAAAAACCATGTACGCGATGCATTTCCCCTTGCAGCGCCCCCGCGATCGCCATATATCAGTCCTTCGTGGACTGTGACGGCGAGTGGACATGCCCGATTTTTTTTTGACAAGTCGGGTTTAATTTAAATGATTTTAAACATATTTTTAATTAAAATATGTTAAAAATGGTATAATTATAACACTATAAATAATTGCAAATGGTATTTATACTTGTTTATTTAATTAAATATATTTTTATGTTACTACCATTTTTGTGGTTCATCATAGAGTATGCGAAAGTATCGTTGCCGTATATAATGCCTAACTTTTAAAGCGTATCAGAGTCATATACGATCTTACTAATTTAGATCGTATTTAATACGGAGTAGGTCGACAAAATGACGTACATTATGATATACTTGACAATGCCTTCTTTTTGTCAAAACATGAATGGTGTTATTATTATTATCATGTTGGTTTTTTCAACTTAGCAACGAGTATAGTACCCAGGTGGTTTGCTTGGTGGTGAGTGACACGCTTACCAACGGACAGTTGCTCGTCTTTTGAGATATCTGGGTTGGTTAGGTTGGAAGGGTACTTGTGTGCTATCTAAGTGGTGCCACCGCAATCTTAGATTTCTGCCGCTAAGTAACAAAACTGGTGAAACTACTGGACCGAAACGCTATAATTATAGTTTTGGATGACAGGGACAGAAAGGGAGTTTTCTATTTGGTCGGTGATTCGATTACTATCAGGTAATACCTTTTTACTTAACTAAGTTGCGTAACAATAAACTCATGGTGGTGTTGGCAGAAAAAATACCACCACGTTAAAATTTTAGTTACTCTAAAACCTGTTTGCTTATTAAAATCGATGTCTACTGCTCCGCGTAGTTCAAACCCCGCCATCGGTACAGAACTTAAGACGAAGTTACGTTACGTACATACGACGTTACACTAAAAACTCTTCTTCTTCTTTCTTCTTCTACTAAATTCGTGCGTTAAAACAAACAGTACTACGGATTAGTTTGGCATCCACGTATTGATTAACAACACATGCCCGTTGATTTAGTAGTTTGCTACCTTGGCCGCTACCCATAAGATCTTGGGAGTCGATTCCCACACTCATGTACATGAACATAATCTATTTGTCTTGGGTCTGGGTGGTTTTGACTTGTACTTTATTATGTAAAAAAGTTAAGTATCTTATCATTGTTTATATTCGATGGCCATCACGGAGTCGATCACGGAACTAATTGCCATAATAATAATAATATACGGTTTTATGGGTCTGCACGACTTGGGTCTACGATGGGTATCTAGTAAGTATGGGTTTAAGTATAGGTGGAGTTAGGTTATTTGTTATTTGGGTACTAGTGGGAATAGGAAACAATACAGTTAGACGCGTCTTTAATAATAACGTTGACATCTCATCAGGGCCACTGGCATGTGAGAAGTCTTTGCAGCATTTTAAGTCCCTGTCGTTGGCAAATGCGAACATCTTAAATACAGTTCGTTTCAATTCATTTTTCCACGTACCAAAAAGCCTTACTATCAGATGATTGGAAGAATTGGAACCAATTCAGGAAATATGTTCAAAATATCCTTTTTCTGATATTTTTTTCTTTTTGACGAGCATAACAAAAACATTAGAATTTTGTGCATAGTTCCATTTCAAGTACGCTTACAGTAGTCACAGCGGATCTTCGTGTGTCTGAAGTTGGCTGCAAGACACAGTACAGAAGCTATTTTTTGTATTTTTGTATTCACAACTCACAACTATACTTGCGCAATTTACGTTACCACTGTAAGTTGATGCGTTATCAGATTGTAATTAGGCGGCACGCCAAAGTATACATCAAAATCAAGGTATAAAAAAGTGAGATACAGATTTCCCCAGAGAGTGATTATGGAGGATAAAATGACTTCGTATTTAGACATTTGTCTAAATCAGTCACCAGCAGAAGGTCCCAGCAGTATGCAGTGTGGTTCTCGGTATACGGTGTTCGTGTTGGTAGATCAACAAGCTAAGTAAGATTTATCGGCAATGTAAATTTCCCCGTCTTTCGACTGACGTAACTGATATGTTCCAGTGAACGACGAGTTGAGCTGGCGGGGACCGTTCTTATACTGCATCAGTCTTGTTCTTTTCGCGTCACTATGAACTAATATAATTTTTTATCATGCATTTTTTATCATGTATTATTTTAAGTTCCCCATAAATTTTATTTTATTTATTTTATATTTCATCAGTTTCTTTTCCTTTTATGTATACATAATTAATAAAATATTCAAAAGTGATATCGTTAAGTATATTTGCAGTAAATGTAACTATATTGAAATTTCCTTCCTTAACGGAATAGGCAAAATTAATAAAGCTCCATTTGACACATCTGCATATTTTAGTCTATAATTTTTCAAATGTAATATTCATATTTGCTGGTAGCGCCCTCTACGATGACAACTCTCGGCCGGAGCGGCCAGATTCTCAAGGTCATTGGCGCATGTTACCCCCTTAACTAGTTCCACCTATACCATTACAGGTATAAATGTACCATTTATACCATTAATGGTATAATTCAATGGTATAACTGGTCCGAAGCCGTTCGGTGGCTTACCAACCTTCCGGGTCCATCAACGTCCACGTTATTAGGCAAAGTAAATATAACTCCTTAATACAAATCAAATGATTCCAAGCTACTAGTAAACCCATCGAGGTTTACTAGTAATAATTCCATGGTTCCGTCAACCACCTTTCATTTCCATCATCAACCCTGATTATTGGACAAAGTAAATAGAACTCTTTAATACGAATCAAATGAGCTTAAACTCGATGAGTTTACTAGTAGCCGTTCCAGGGTTCCGTCACCAACCGTCCTGTTCTGTCATCAGGCCCTCAGTAATGGTCAAAAATGCGCGTAATGCGGATAGCGATAAGGCCGCCCTTTGAACAAATTTCTTCAAGTCCTCTTAATTTTATTTTTATGTGTGTACAATAAAGAGTATAAATAAATAAATAATAAATAAATGAGTCCAAACTCGATAGGTTTACTAGTAGCCATTCCAAGGTTCCGTCACCCACCTTTCTGTTCCATCATCAGGTCCTCATTAATGGTCAAAGTGAAAAGAACTCATTAAAACAAATCATATGAGTCGAAACTCGATGTGTTTACTAGTAGCCATTCCAGGGTTCCGTCACCCACCTTCCTGTTCCATCATCAGGTCCTCATTAATGGTCAAAGTGAAAAGAACTCTTTAAAACAAATCAAATGAGTCCAAACTTGATGTGTTTACTAGTAGCCATTCCAAGGTTCCGTTACCCACCTTCCTGTTCCATCATCAGGTCCTCATTATTGGTCAAAGTGAAAACAACTCTTTAAAACAAATCAAATGAGTCCAAACTCGATAGGTTTACTAGTAGCTATTCCAGGGTTCCGTCACCCACCTTCCTGTTCCATCATCAGGTCCTCATTAATGGTCAAAGTGAAAAGAACTCTTTAAAACTAATCAAATGAGTCCAAACTCGATGTGTTTACTAGTAGCCATTCCAGGGTTCTCTTATCTGCCTTCGAGCTCCATCATCAGATCAGCTCGATGATACTATATTATTGTATTGTCACGGGTCCTTGACACATGTACAAACTTTCAAACGATTTGAACGTAGAAGTGGGTGAAAATTGAGTTGCAAGATTCCACCCGAACAAATTACATACATACATACATACATACATACATACATTGCAAGTTAAATAAAAGCTTTTAAAAAGGCTACCACTGGGCATCACTTCCATATAAGTGCACTCTGAATAAAATGAAACGTTACTTGGAATTGGTTTTTAATCCAACTTAGATTTGGTTGCTCCTAACTATACCTGACTACCTAAAGTGTCACTTAACGGATCGTGAGTAACCACCGGTTACCTGCAACGCGTTCAATGTCGTCTGTCCACCTAGTAGGAGGCCTAGAGGTCTTCTGGTTCGTGGTTGCCACTCGAGAACCTTTCTTCCCCAACGGTTATCGGTATTCGGTTATTTTCCGGTTTTTGTTTCGCGGTCATCCGTTGTTAGGCCCGAAACCGGAGATCAAACGTAATTCCTCCTTTTTTCCGATATTCAGATCATCTTGCAGAAATTAATAATGTCTTTGATAAGCACGATTATTGCGATCAGTGGCGGTCCGAGAGGGGGGGTCGTAGGGGTCATGTCCCCAAAATCTCAAACTCATTCACGTCAAATTTACAAATTTTACTTCTTGCTTTAAAACGTCTAAACAATTTTATTCAAAATAGGTTACGCACTTGAAACACTCAGACGGCTAGCGGCCAGGGCATTAGACCAACGGGCCCGTCAACTATGACCCCCCCCCCCCCCCCCAATCGTTGGCTGTGACCGCACCAGATCGAGATAATAATAAATCATTGGGCACGATGAAGTAGACTTAACATAATAATGTAGATTAAAATCACAGAATACACTTTTAATACGTAGTACTATTGTACTACGTATTAAAAGTTTGTTCGTAATTAAACAAGAGTGCTATACGTGTGTTACATGGGAAAAATATTATCTCTTCACGTTACTTCGCGAAGAGATGTACCATTCCCATACATTTGTTTTCTATTCTCTAGCGTTTCGTATTGTAGAATGACAACTTGGCTAAGGGAGCCAGAGCGTCATCACGTCTACGTTATTAGGCAAAGTGAATAGACCTCTTCAAATGTCCCCAAACTTGATGGGTTTACTCGTAGCCATTCTAGGGTTCCGTCACCCACCTTCCACTTCCATCATCAGCTCATTATTACTCAAAGTAAACTGAACTTGTTAAGACAAACAAAGTGACTCCAAATTCGATAGGTTTACTAGTAGCCACTTCAGGTTTTCGTCAGATCCTCATTATCCAAAAAACGCAACTTCTACTCTACTCTTCTACTACATGAATATCAACATCGACTTGGCGACTTTCATTTAATACACTGATAATTATATACGTAGCCACTTCTCTGAGCTGTATGTGCTACGGTGCCACTGTGTGGGCTGACAAGGCTACGATAGGGGCGCCGCCGTGAATTACTTCAAAGTCAACGTCTGGCGTTGATATTTTTGTGTAAGGCATATCGAACGGTCAGTGCCGAAGCGTTACCATTACTCACGGGTGTACTCTCCGAAGGTCAAACCTCGGTGTCTTCAGTGGTGACCACTGTAGATCCTGGCTTACAATAGTAACAGTGGTGGGACGGAGTGGGGAATAGATCCTCATCATGAAGCCAAGTGAATAGAACTTGTTGAGATACATTTTATAAGCCCAAACTCGATGGGTACTAGTAACTGTAAAAGGGTTTCCTTATCCACCTTCGAGCTCCATTATCAGGCCAGCATGAGACTAGCTTGATGTCATCGTATTATTTTAATATCATCATTCCTTGACAAATATCCAAATTTCAAATGATTTAGACGTATGTAAGTAGGTGAAAACTGAATCTTAAGATTCCATTACCGTCATACATACATATGTATACAGATGAGGTTATATAAAGAGGAGTATTTAAACTAATTAATGTTTGTGAATGCAGCGGTTACTAACACAAGCCAAGATCGGGATACTTTTAATTTAACTTAATAGACCTAATTCTCACCTAGATTACCTATTCATCTCAATTGAAGCGAAAATAAGACAACTGCGAATCCGGACACGAGGCTATCGCGCCAAGTACCCCTCCGGATATTGAACCAATTCCGAATGCTGACTGACTGGCTGCGCAAAGTGCGATATAACTGTTTCTATTATAGTATGACATCGTTATGGTAATACAGTTGAAATATGATAAGAGAACTTAAAGGATAACCTTGTTCTTCTTTTATCAAATTATGGCTTGGTATGGCTAAGTGTTCAAAACAAAGCAAATATTTATATCCGCGGTCACTACCATACACGTTGCGGCCTCCGTTGCGTTGTTAACAGGAACACAATACACCAAACGCACACACAATTTATCATACCTACCTAATTAAATACCTATTAAATTTCGTATCGTCATGTTTTGGGAATAGATAGAATATTCACGATTGTAACTGGGGCGGTCGCTATTTATTGGAAAAATTGTACTTACCTATAAAATAATGTATTTTCGGGTTCAAACGGGATTTTGTAAAATATGACTATGTGAAAGATCCTCCGTAGGACCTAGAAAATATATTTATTAATTTGACTAAGAAAAGAGAGATCACAATTTTTAACGATTTTGTAGAATCAAGCTCAAAATTGGTCCAGACCCCTTTATAATCAATAGTTGTGTTACGGTAATTAAATCCCTCAAATGGAATTATGCGATGAAGTTACTTTTGACACGAAGTGTTATCCCAATATTTTCCCCATGAGCGGTCAGTGCACCCAACCCCCATAGGCCAGGTCTAGTGTATATATCACCCCTTTTCGAGTTTTGCCAGGTAGGTACTTAGTCATAACAAGTTCATAAGTACTTAGCAGTAAAAATATTTCCCTTTTCCCATTTATTACGATTTCTTTCATTAGACCGGTCTACCGGTGCTCGCTAAAGTGTTTTGTATAAAGTAAAAACTATAACGAACTGGTTAATCAAACGTAATTAAATAATTAAAATAATATTGTGATAGCTTCTTTAATTCTTATATGTACCTACATACATACATACATTTTAGTACCTAATTTATATCACTACAAAGTATAAAACAAAGTCGCTTCCCGCCGTCGTCGTCTGTCAGTCCCTATGTACCGCTTCGGCCGTCTACGGAACCGGAGTTTCGGAACTGGTTCCGATCGAGGCTTTTTATTTACTAATAGATAAAGTGATTCAAGAGGAAGGTTTATATTTATAATACATGCACAATATAGTAGAGAAACACTGATAACTTTAGAGGTTTCTAATGTGATGTATGTATGTAATGTAATATGGAAAATATACCCATTTTTTACGCTTACATTGCAAACGCTGGCTGAACCCTACGATATAGATCAAAATAATGTACTACAATATTGTACACCATAACAAGGTCTAGAAAAAAGTCCGCGATGGTATTAGGTATATGTTTATCTCTTAGGTATAACCTACAATAACCATTTTATATCCTTAACTTTTATGAGAAATAATTAGCTATTAATAAATTGTTGTTATTTATCCCTAAGAGATAAACATATACCATCGCGAACTTTTTTGTGGACCTTGTGAAGGTGTACAATACTGTAGTACATTATTTTGATCTATCTCGTAGGGTTCAGCGAACGTTTGCAATGTAAGCGCAAAGAAATGTGTTTATTTACGACATCACGTTAGAAACCTCTAAAGTTATCAGTGTTGCTCTACTATATTATGCATGTATTATACATATAAACCTTTCTCTTGAATCACTCTATCTATTAAGAAAAACCGCATCAAAATCCGTTGCGTAGTTTTAAAGATCTAAGCATACATAGGGACAGACATACAGTGGGAGCGACTTTGTTTTATATTATGTATAGATATAGATATAGAAAATATGGTTGTATTGTGTAACGACAAGAAAGCTGTGAACGTTGTATATAAATACATTCTGTAGTATATTTAGTATCAGCATTGCACCGTGCGATGTCAGGGTGGGTCGCTAGTAAACAATAAAATAATATCATTCTCAATAATTTAATCATTGTGTTTGTCAATCAAAAATAGCACTTTTGATAAACATTATTTTCCGTTGCTGCAGGTGAAGAAAGTGACACAGGAGAAATTGAAGGAAGGCTATCTTCTGATAGTTCCCCACTGCGCCAGCGCAGAGGTGGAATATTAAAGGGAGGGAGGCTCTGGAAATCATTGGACACAGATAAAGACTCAAACGAACAAGTAAGATATTTTCATTTTTTTTTAGTGTTTGTGTCTTTTTTACCTTTTGGTCACAGGTCACGGTAACTTTTTGGTCACAAGTAAGTGTCTCTAATACGCGCTGAAATTGCAAATGAATATTCACTACCTACACCCAAATTATCTACTTACCTAACTTTTAAAATATTACCAGTGAAATGAAACTTCGGGAAATTATAAATCAAAAATAAACCGCGATTACACATTTATTCAAAGACTAGCTGACCCGTGCAGCTCCGCCCGCGCTTTTATTACGTTTTGCTCGTCTCTCTTTCCCTCCCACTTCGGTCCTCGTCACACTCCCCCTCTTCCTCTCCCCGTTGTCCCTTCTCTGAACCCTCTCCCTCTCTTCTCCCAACTTGCTCCACCTAACTCCCCCGAACCCTCACCCCATCACCCCCTCCTCAAATCCCCTCTCAGTATCTCTCCTCTCTTGCTCTCCTCCTCCTCTCATGTCCTCTCGTTCTATATGTCATCAGCGGCATAAAATATACTTTATGACCTATTCTCAGACCTACCCGATATGCACACAAAATTTCATACATATCGATCGGTTCACCCATCTAGTTAATGAACTTGTCTTACGTTGCTTAACCTTAACCTATCAGCATGAAATATACTTTACGACCTATTCTCAGACCTACCCGATATGCACACAAAATTTCATACAAATCGGTTCACCCATCTATTTAATGACCTTGCCTTATGTTGCTTAACCATAATTTACCGAGATAAAAAGTATCCTATGTCCGTTTCCTGGTTCTAAGCTACCTCCCCACCAATATTCAGCCAAATCGGTTCAGCTGTTCTTGAGTTATAAGTAGTGTAATTAACACGACTTTTTTTATAATTATGTAAAAATATTAAAGTTATTTAGTGATTGTATGTTCAATTTCACCGATAGATGGCGCTGTTCATAATGTAAATCACGCTAACATCGTAAATCTCTGTCTAATGATATTCGATAATGAAAGTTCTAAAACTTACCGCATCTTTTAATCTTGCGACTGTAATACAATACCTATACTCTACGCCCCCCCCCCCCCCCCTGAGCCCTGACCTTGAAGCGTTTTTTGGGAGCGCTATTCATTGTGTGTACTGTGAATTGTAGTTGTACATTTTGTTGCGTTAGATTAGATCATTTCGAGTCATTTTAGGTCTTTTCCTAAGTAAAAATTTAATTCAATAAAATTAATTAATTATTAATTAAATTTAATTTTTTATGCAATTTCGTATTCTCAATTTCTACCTACCTATACAAATGTAGCCTTGGTCGTGCAGCGGACCTAACCGCTGGCTTTTAAATGAAATGAAATGGTATTTTTCCCTTGCCTATTTCTTTCCTAATCTAGTTTGGACTCGCTCGGGATTTACAGATTTTAACTTTTCAAAGATATAGATAATGTCATATTGCTATCAGCAAAGTACTTAGAACAATACAGAAATCTAATGAAAATGTCCTGGGTGTACCGGAACGGCTTACCCCTTACAAAAATTTACCCTTCGCCACTGCCATATCTTATGCAAACTAAATGTCTGCTCAGTCCCTATTGTATATAGCGTAATAATAGATATCTTAATGATTAACTGATCAGTTTATAATTACCCTATTCATATACAAAGGAAATTACGTGGTAATATGTGCACGTAATGTTTCACTGCTTAACCCCTATGAAACATAGCGTGATGTTTTATATACCAACTTATACCCCGACTTCTACACAGCACATCAGTGAAAGTCCTATCAGAATCCATCCACGCGATTTCAAATGATACCTGGACGAACAGAACGACAGACAGACAGACAGACAGACCGACAGACAGACAGACAATAATTCCAAAAAAAATTGTTTTGGCCTCTATGTCGATAGTATAGTATCCCCACATAGAAATTTTGGAAAAATATTCAAAGTACAGAAAAAGTGCTCTTTGAGTTTTATTATAGTATAGATAGAAGATACTAATTTTATATGTAAGTATTATAAAAGTAGTTTTTTTGCGAAGCTTACTTACTTATTTATGTATCAAGAAAAGGGAATCCCCGCCATATAAAAGTAAGAAGTAAAAGTGAGAAAATTGGGAAAAACCCATCATACCCTTATATATAATTATCAAGGTCATATTTTGAACGAGGATAAGCTTATGAAGAATATATTTCCTATGAATCGTATCAAAATTTCTATTATTATTGTACCTAAAGTGATCAAGTTTGTTTACTTGTGATAATCTATGTAACAGCTTATACGATTCCAAAAACTCTCACTGATAAAAAGCTACATTATTATCGAGTAATATAGACGTAAATTGTCCATACACGGTGGCAAAATCTTGGGCAAAGACGGGATACCCTGCTATACTATCTATCTATTGTCTATACTTATAATAAAATTGTAACAGGTCCAAATCCGTACATTGAAGATAAGGTAAGGTGGGGTAAGACTAACATACTTTACTGTCGGACAGACAAACTGTATTTTTGTGACTTACATTTATGCCCTACCTTTAAGACAGTAATGCCACTGGTACATTAACACTATAAGCTTATAAGCTTATAGTGTTAATGTTTTATATATAAAACAATGAATACATTACCGTAATTGCATCTGGAACAGAAATTTTGAAGAAATTGTGATATAGGTAAAACTGCTGTAAGTGACATATTTTATCAGAAACCGTTCACCAAATAGAAGTTTTGAAAATAAATCATGTTTATAACAAGTAAATCAAGTAAAAGATAACTCTATTGCAGCATTACAGCGTTCATTTTCGCGGCAACTCGTGTAAATAGTTATCCGGGGTAAGACTGACATACAATCAAAAACAGGGGTGTAAAACCTTTGACTTGTTTTTTTTTATCGACATCAAAACCTCATTGTCACTATGAAATAGTTCAGCGATTAAAGTATAAAGAAGGAGCAAACACAAACACTCACAAACTTTCCTTTAAACAATATAGGAAGCTTTCGAAAGAATGCATATGCACATTTATAAATGCGTATGTATCTCTGTCTCTCTGTTGTCATCAATTTTCTTAAGTGTATACGTGAGTAAAAGCGCGGGACGTCGCTAGTAGGGTTATTACAAATAGTTTTTCTAGGTAGCAACTAATAATTCTTTTTTAGCACCTAGTTAAAGCCGATACCCGCTTTGAAAATGTTTACAATATCTGACTTGGGGCAAGATACGTTTGTCTTGCCCCTGGTAAACTGATAGTCTTGACATTTTTATATTATGGTTTTATTTTGTTAAATATTATGGAAACTTATTTGTTTTAGGTGATAATAACAAGATAATTTTAAACTCGATGTTGGTATGATGCTACTTACCTACAGCAAAGATATCTCAATTTAACATTTAATATCACAAATTTTGTAATGTTTTTTTCAGATCCACCAACTAGCCATTTCTTTTTCTTACAGCTGACATTTTAATTGTGTGATATTGACCAAATAGTTCAGCAGAAGTGGCAACTGTGTTTTGAGCCGAGAAACCATTTCATGATAACTGTTTTATCGACAAGTTAAATTGGAAAAAAACGCAGAACTTTTCGAGTTATTTGAAAGTGACAGTCTTACCCCGGTGACAGAATTACCCCAACTTACCTTATTTAAAAAAAAATTGGATTGCATTCTATAACCAATACTGAAGCCGAAACTATATTTCTTTTTTCACGCCGAAACTACTGAATGGATTCAAATGAAACGACCTGATTTGAGTTGTGAGAGTGAGTGAGACTCAAATTTTGAGTTAGGACATAGGATACTTTTTATCCAGTAATTCAGCTCGGTTCCCCTGGGCAAGGGGATTAAAGTCAAAATGTTTACTAGGTTATACGCGTGGTCCGATTTTATTGATTTTTCATTATAATTATAATAAATAATAATAAGGAGGCACTCACAGACAGTTGCTATCAATATTTGGCAATCGATCAGATTTAGCAACGTTAGGCAAGGTGGTGCATAGTTCGATAAACGTTTAATGTCATTTGAATTAAGCGTCTCCGTGTTTCGGAAGGCAAGTAACAAGCGGGTTATGTATTCAACGCAAATATTTATATTAGCTCGGGTTAGCTAGTATACCTATTATATAAACACGGATATTACTTTGAAACGAAGCGACATTTTCGCTAAGTTATTTTATTTTCATACAGAATGATGACCAGCGATCCACGACGACCGCAAGCGACGAGGACGGTTCCATTACTCCACGTTCAGTACGGTTTCTGGACAGGCCTAAAGAACCCGAGACCGAGATTCAACAAAAGAAAAATTCCGAACCAACACAAAACTCAGACAGTGAAATTACATCACAAAAGGAATACAACACAAATACAAGCCACAGGTATCAAAAGACGCTTCCAGCCCTTGACAGTCGCTTTGAACCTATAAGTGTCCGATAGTGAAATAATATCGGTAGTTAAGAACATAATCGGATATATAGGCATAAATTATTTTCTGTGTCTATAGAAAATGAAAATTAAAATATAGATATTTTCAAAGTATTTGTTAATCAAAATAATAGCCGAATAGCCATACACGTTTGCCATCTGGTAAGAATTTTATCTTATTTAAGTTAACACCCGAATTACATCAGACTCGAACTAGGTGAAGGTCTACTGCAGAACAAAAGCCAACGGAGGGGTTGCCATTTATTAGATAATATAGGTATACGTCCATCCTAATACTGACATATCTTTCAACATTATCAGCTTTATGCTGCTAATTTTTGGATTTAACACTTAACACCCCTATCTACTTCGTGGGGTGTAGGCTACAGTAGGCTACCATCAAACTGTACAATTAATTCAAGATCGATTTTAAGCATTTGTCAACATGATGAGCCTAATATTTTTAGGCTATAATAAAATTTTAGTGGGTGCATACGGCAAGGTTTATTTTAATACTATTCAAATCGTATTGAAACAATGACTAAATATATAAAACTTGGTTTCGTGTTTTCACGACCGCTTTACGATTTTACGATAGCATCTGTTTTATTTGTAAAGAAAAATACGTTGATTGCTTTTACGTAAGTAAGTCTTTTTGCTATTATAAGTTTTAGACAAAATTAAAATTGCAAAAGCAGTATTTTTTTGTACCTAAATCGTACTCCTGAAATTATGAAGTAAGAAATTAAATTCGCGTTTGTATTAACGAGAATCGAATGCATTAAAATAACTATGTTAAATAATAATTGGTTTTCATTAAAATTTGATAATCTTTTACAAGATTAGTCATCTATATGTTAATCTGCGTAGTAGGTACTTCTCTAGTAGGTATCTATAATGTCTACTTTGTCCTAGTAGAAATCGTGGCCCTTAGCCAAAATTTTACAAGTCGATTTTATAGTGGCTAGAGTAGATTATACCTACTTCGCCTCCTATAGGCTTACTGCCGCACTTACAGTTACTGATCATTAATCCAGATTTTAAAATTGGATTAGTTTGACACTCGTAAACAATTACCTAATACTTTATACCTATTCGGACAGTGAGTAGAGATATTGATTATCTCGTACTCAAAAAGGAAGCATAATCATAAACTTCGAGAGTCTAAGTAATCAGATTTACAAAAAAATTGTATAATGTGTAATAATACTTAACGGTAATTGAAGTCTGTAAGTGCGGCAGTTAGTAGACTATTATCTTCACTGTGTAGGTACACTTATTTGTAACATGACACGTTTCGATCAATTTCTATTTCATCATCACCATTATCAGCAGCCACTGACATCCACTGCTGAACAAAGGCCTCCCCCTTAGAAGGCAGGCGTTGCTATAATCGCTTGGCAGGCATCATGGGGATCGCAGTAAGTATATGTGGTAGTTAATCAATAGAAAGACGCTGCTGCCCGTCTTCTTGTTTTCCCTTAGTCGCGTCTTACGGGCACCCAACGGGAGGGAGGGCGCTATTCTTACCCGGAAACCCCAAGGGTGAATTTCAATTTAATTAAAACTTTTTGCTAGATAAACAGAAATGACAAACGAGCCCGTCTCGTAATTTTTGTAAGAACTCGTTCAAACAGCAGTGGCGTACTTATCTAAAGCGTATGAAGCCTTCACCTTCTATTAGCTTATGATGTTAAATCCCATTATAAACGTACATCTCTTCCAGAGTCCACAAACGTCGATTAACGTTAAGGCATTTTTTGAATTCAGTTATTTAGACTCTCCGAGTCGTCCATACGAGATAATCAAAATCTCTACTCACTAAAGTATTAATAGGCCGCGAGTGTCGAAGTATTCCGATTTCAAGAAATGCATTAATGATAATGAATTCTAATTGACGTTTTTGAGTGCAGCATTAAAAGTTTAACACAATTAATATTTTATGCAGAATGGAAACACCACTCATACTAACTATTCACGCGCCCAAAGCGAATTCCGCGGTGCAACAGTTGTTCAATAGCGGTCGACCGCCGCCACCTGCCATCGAACCGCAATTGGTCACCTCTGAAACACTCAGGTATCGTCACATATCGGAACGATTAAAGTTTTAATTCTCTATACACAAAATTATTGTACTTATATACTTAATTAAAACTTCAATCAATGTAGTTAACTACACAGTGGCATAGTAACGTAGTCTATATATTTATAGATCGTTTGCCTATGATCTGCGGGTCTAAAAAGGCCACTTTCGGTGAATCACGTAGTGAAAAATCTTAAATCTATGGGTGAATCATAATTTGAGTAAGTTACGGTTTAATTTTTATTCGTATGGCAGCATTAAAATAAATGAATGCTAATAAATGAATTGAATATGATTCACCTAAAATATGTGACCATTTACGAAAATTACTGGAATTGCGAAGGATCCTTCGCAATTCCTGTAATTTTCGTACAGGAATACGTATTCCCGTTATATGGAATGCTTAATATGCCCTTTTTAGGCATGCTGAAAATAGGCAAACGACCTGTTCCATATTTTCAGTCACAAATTGCCATTTATTTCTTAGGAATAAAGAAAACCGTGACCTGAAAATAGGGTAATAAACAACCTGTTTATACATATACAAAGTACCTGTTATTTCTTACAAATAAAATACATATCATAATATGACCTCGTTAGTACCTCGGTCAATAGTTCAACGTACAGCCTACTTTAATAAAGGATTATTGGACAGGGCGTGGGACGCAGGAGTCAGGCCCAAGACGGAAGACGCAGCGGTCCGACGGGTTGCTGAGCGGAATGCGTTGCGATGTTCGTTGCTGCGTAGTGAAGCGAGAAAGAAACAGCAACCTAAGGTGAGGTTTAATAACATATACTTCCAACAAACGTAGATACAAACAAATTGGTGGCAACACCCGGTACTCTTAGCATGGGTGATTGTTGCTTCGTATTTGATATTTATACGGCGACCGAGCTCTGAACATTCTAAAACCCGTAAAATAATCTATGTTCTGTTAATAGCTCGTCCGTTAGACTCGCTAAATCTCAGAATCGGCTCTAACGATTTGTATAATTGTTGTTTCCTTTTATTCGCTTTAATCTAGGCGTGGCTTAAAAAAAAATGGGCAAGGCTATAATTAAAACAGTTATACAGCGGACGGAGCTGCACGGATCAAAAAACTACTTTCGTCAGAACCACCCTTCACGAGCTAAACACTGGTGCAGGTAATTCAATGACAATATCCACATGACATCCCTGACAGTGACAAGTTGACAACTATCTAAGTAAGTAATCCTACTACAAAACAAGGCTGTTAACAGCTGTATCTAAATATACCTTTGGATTGGAGGAAAGACTAAAGAAAAAGTACCAAATATTTACCAAATATATACCTACCTACCAAATGCATGCCGATTTTCTTCTGAACAAGATCTAAGCAGTAAGGGTGCCCATCCAGCCAAAACCTTACACAACTTGCTTTGAAATGTGCTAATTTAATTCCACACCTCTCCACACGTGCAGCGAGTCTTTTGCATTATTTATTCTGTATAATAAAAATGCATGACTGTTATAAATAGAAATGATTCAAAAATAAATGACTTATTTATAAAAAATATTCACCAAGTGGTAGGCCACGTAGTCCAATTGCCGTCGATTATCTACCTACCACGTGAGTACCATTGTAAGTAGTGTATTATTTTGCCGTAAAACAGCGGTGTCTAAATATACTTTAATATATAAAAATAACCCCTCGATGCTTCAAAAAATTAACTTTACGGCTCAAAAAATAATTTGGTACTAAGCCTTATTATCCACGTCTGGCAGTTGTGCAATTTGTATTAAAGCATAATCACTTCGAGCAGTAATTTGGTTATAATTAATGGTTAATTTTTTTGGTTTTATGGGTTAATGTTAAACTGTGTCAATTTTGTTTAGTAATAACCGCTCACTGTTTTCAAAGGCTATAAATAATGTAGGTAAGTACCTACCTAGGTGTTTGGAAATGTTCTCAAAGAAAACTTAAAATTACGTAAGTACTTCTCTGGTAATTAGTACGCCATACCGCAGGCTACTTGACCCGGTTTCATTTGAGCCCTGTTTCTCTTTCGGTATTATTTTTATACATGTGTTGGATTACTTGAAACTGATAATATACTACGCGACCTCCCCCTTGTCTTTGATAAGGGTTGTGATTCCGTGATTGTATCTAGCATAAAAATCATGACCGGGTTTTTATTTGTCAGTGATAGTTGTATTTCAGGGATAGCTTTTAGTTAGAATAGATAAAGTTTGTTTTAACAATAGAAAAAAATACCGGTCAAGTGCAAGTTGGACTCGCGCACCGAGTGTTCCATACCATCCTTAGTTATTTTACTATTGATGTAGATAGCAAATCAGATAGAAAATAAAACCTATAATTTTCCCTCCACAAACTTCGGAGATAGGCCCCCTTAGTAGTTTTGAAAAATAGCGTTGCCCCAAAAGATATTTTTATTGAAATTTTTGATTATTAGCCAAAAACTACGTGACATAAACCAAAATAATTAAAATGTGCAAATGAAGCCCTTTCATATGATATCCCACTCGATATAGTAGTCACACTTTGAAATTATGCAATGGGGCCCACAAATTAAGAAGTTGTCGGGTAAAAGAGTTCCATTTTTACCTTTTAGGTATGGAACCCTAGAAAGGTTTGAATCAAGATTAAAATCGTATATAAGTTTTAATGGGTGAATACCTAGGCAAGTGTGAATACCTGTTCAAATATAGTAGCCGGACTGAAGAAGTATCTCCACTTCAGGGAATTTTACATAACTTGATACGACCACTGACTTGGTCGGCGAGTTCCTTCCGCCCAGGCTGTCCGAAAGGCTTTTATATAAAAGTCCTTGGAGTGGTTTCGTATTCCTGCCGCGAATAATAATGCTAAATGGTTTTGGAACTCGTGTCGAATTTGATAAGAAACAGAAGGAGGAAAGGCAATTTCCACTTCCCTCCCTGGCATAGAGGGAGACAAACAATACATGTTAAGCCGGTTTAGCCGCAGAAAAGAAGATTCTTACGACATTGAGTAACGATTTAGCCCGTCTGCAAGGCACCTTAAACTTAAGGCACTTCAGCTTTAGGTATACTGGGCTGCTGTAGGGGATGAGGATTATTGAAATATTAATGCATATTATCATGTAGAACTTCTATTATAGTATCCGGGTGTCTAGTAACAGTTTGGACACTTGGCCTACAGTATCCTCCAAAAACCGCGTCTTGCGGCTACGCCATGTAAGGTGTATTTCACAATGTGTTATTACAGCAATGCGTAATAAATATCTATACTTATAATAAAACTGTAACATGTCCAATTCTGTACATTGAAGATATTTTGAAAATTATATTTGGAGGGCATTCTATAACCGATACTGAGGACGAAAAAATATTTTTTTGAATTTTTGTCTGTCTGTCTGTCTGTATCACGGCTGAGCATCACGCCGAAACTACTGAATGTATTCAAATGAAACTTGGCATGATTTGAGATATTACTACGAGGTAGGACATAGGATACTTTTTATCCCGTAATCTAGCACGGTTCTTTTGGGAGAGGGGATTAAAGTCAAAATGGGTACTTGGTTATACGCTTGGTCCGATTTTATCAACTTTTCTTTATAATATAATAAATATTAGTAAGGGAACACTCATAGAGACTCATAGAAAGTTGATTACAAAACCTTGGTTTTGTAATCGATCGGGTTAAGCAACGTTAGGTAAGGTCATGGAATAGATGGGTGACCGTTTAATGCCATTTGAAGTAATCGGGTCCGTGCTTCGGAGAGCAAGTAAAAAGTGGATCCCAGTTTTTAACCGACTATAAAAAAGGAGGTTATGTATTCGATGCGAATGTCTGTTATTAAAAGTTTAGTTAACGTAAAAATAGCGCAGGCGGAGCTGCGTGGGTCAGCTAGTAATAAAATATATTTGTTTATCACTTACAGTTTTGCCTTATCAAAGGGTAGGCTGATGAATGTCTTCCACTAGTTTTGGAACCTGAAAACGGATACAAATATTACTGCGTTTATATAACTGAAACACTAGGTTAGCAAAATACATGGTTCGTTTAAAAAGAGCCTACCAATAAGCAAAATATAAACATCGATTTTATTTCCCGACGTAAACTGTTATTTTTTTATAGTCGGCGTTGAAACCAACCACAGTAAAGCCACCAATTTTTGTTTTTAACATTTAAGCCTATAAATCCTGCCGCTGCATATAAATATCGGCGTATTGCAAAACGTTTGATATCCGCTAACAAAAAACACTCGTATTTACTTATCTGGGTACCTACATATCCTGAACCCGGGCTGTCATAATGATATAGTATTGAAGCATGCTTATTCTGCATAATTGTAATCATTATCCATCTATGGGAAACTGAGGATTCTTGATCATCCCTTTTGTTTTTTAGCCGTAACTCTTGAAGTTTAAGCAAATTTGAGGGTGTGATTTGATCAAATCTGGTTTTATGTTGTATGAAAAAAATAAGGATTTACGTTTATTTCAAATAAAAAATCAACTAAAAGCGAAAGCATAGATTTGTATCAAGTGTCCCCTATATATGGAAGACTTGGTCCCCACCCTCAGATAGACATGATCCACCCTGATCAAGTCTCCCACATGTTGGGGACACCTGTACTACGAAATGTGTTTGAATACCTTCTGGACCAGCAATACGATCTTCCGGATAGTCAGTTACACAAAAAGAAAGAAATTCTCTATCGGTAATAATATCACTGCTAAAGGGAAAACATTCATTTATTTATAAAGTTTTAACTATGTTTCGAGGCGTCATTGCTAAGGAATTTGCCTTGCCTAAACAGCGGGAGAAAGAAATCACATTGTTATTTGTCAATGGACGACCAGCGGTGATGGTGAACCAGCGTCCAACCATGACTCGTTGTATTATAATTCGATTTGAGTGTTCCGAAAAGTATACTATCCAGTGTCTGCAACTTTCGTGAAGTATGGGGTGGAAAGGTTAATAAATTACTAAAATTTGCAACAAAGCTTATCTAGATTTTCTGGTTATTCGTGATGATTAAACACGGACTTTGGAGCATCTCACGTGTTTCAAAAAGAACACAAAATTAACCATCCACAGCAAACTGTAACTAATTATCCGCGTTCAGCTAGAACCCTGTTACCCTGAAAACTTGCTTAACCCTTAAACCGCCATCACGCAACATACCAATAGAAAAATCCATCCATCCAAAAATAGAAAAGTCCTATGTGTTAAAACCTTTACATGCAATTGTTTTTTGTCTATTTAATTTTGTTATACCCTTTTCATCTAAATTCCATATCATAATCATAAATTCCACATCTTGAGCCTCAAAATTGTATCGAGCTTACGTCTTTGCCAATTTCAAAAAAATTACTTAAATTATGTTTGTTCAAACTTGTAGCCCGTAAAAGACTTGTCGCTTTGGAACTCTGAGAGACATTAATATAACCACGCATGAAACCATGAAGCAAATTTTATTTTATTTTACGATTTTGCTGTTATATTTTAACTGTAAGCTGAACTGAAGCTGAGACTATTAGCTTATTAGATGGAAAGCGGCGACGCAGTCAACGACTAGCTTACAGCCTATTCAGTACAGCCTTGAAGACAGCTACATTAAGATAGAAAGATATGACGACAGATTTAAGTTTGTGTTTATTTATTTGCTCTTGCTTTTACTTTCATGTTTTATCTTATACGGCGTGGCATTTTAATCATAAAACGTAAAGTATTTATTTAGGTACCTATTGACAAGGCAACTACAATAAAATTTCGGGGAGATTCGATCCGGGGATCAAGTCTACCTCAACCGAGTGTACCATGTCTCCCGAATGGCATTTCTTTAAAAACTCTATTACTCTAGTTAACCACTAACGATTTTCCATTCACGGCTCGATTATTAGGAAAGCACATAAAATACACAATACCTTTTCCATCTGAACAACCAGTTAACACCAGAAAAAATCGCAATCAAAAACTCAAAAATTTTAGTTCCAAGTGCTCGTAGACTACACACCAACCTCATTTGCAGAAGTGATAGATTTTGGCCATGAGAGTTTTTTCTTTATAACTTGGCTACAATTTGGGTTTAGTTTTGTTACTTTAAATTAATCTAATACTTTTAGTATTTTCAAAATGTTGGTGTACCTTGTCCACACACCACACCACAGGTATCAAGTGTCCTCAGTCTCCCCTAGTATGTTTTGCCCTCGATAATTATAATTTGTATTATAATTCGATAATAATATTTACTGTGAGGGAAGATATAAATCACCTGTTTTTTCTTACAAGTCCTATTTTTTAAGATAGTTGTACCGACTGTGGTCACTGTGGTTTGGTAGCGAGTGGCTTATAATTTATAGCAGCATTTACCCCTCCTAATGTATACTATTTGTAGACCCGTTTCACATAGACGACGCGCATTAAATACCTAGTAAGTAGTTAGTAGGTACATAGTTTAAATACCGAAATCTTCTCGTCACTAAACTTAAAATAGACCACCTAACGTCATCACTAAACTTAGATTTCTATAAAAAAATCTAAACTAAGGGATGAGATAGTGTCACTAACAAGATCCTGGCTTTATTTTCAGAATCAGACAATGGTTTTCCGGTTATTCTAACAAGAAATTCCTAGTAACTACAACTAGTAATCAATTAGATAATATTTTTGCAAAATATACCTAAGGCTTGGTGTCGCTTACAACCCAGCTGTCACTGTTCGGAAAACGAATTGATCGTTTTCAACGTCGGTTAGACAACGTCAAGCTAAATTAGTCCGCGGGTAAACATTTAATGGCATTTGAACTAAGCAGCTCTGTGCTGCGGACTGCACGTAAAAAGTTTGTCCCGGTTGTCAATTCTGACGCTTATGAGTCTAATCTTTAACAACTCTGACAACAGGTTGGCCACTAAATCATATTGACTCATTAACAATCTCTAAGTGCGGCAGTAGCATTTTTTTTCTTAAGTCTAGGCTGGATGATTATCTTGCATGCATCTCATGCCGTGCTCTGAAGACGTCCACTATATTTACTAAGTAAGTCTAAAATTTAAACTTTGAGCTAAAATTTCTAAATCTCTGAGTTCAATGTAAGCTAGTTGCGGGTTTTATTTTATTCTTGCACAGAAAATATTTCGGCAATGGCCATTTTTTAAATCTCTATAGTATTAATGATTGATAAGTTATGATAGATATGCCATGGTTCCATAAATCTGGCTGGGTCTAAGTCAACAAGAATTGCTCTAAACTGGTTGAGCGATCAATATAAAATATTTTGTTATTTTATATTTTAAAAAAACTTATTTCATATTTCGAATGATATGTCGTATGTAAGTAAATAGTTCAAACGTATTTCAAGCTTTCCTCAATAAGTATCGTATACAATAATGTTGGAGTGCCTATGTGTATTCGCTCTCGAGAAATTGTTATCCGAAGCGCTAAGCTTGGCTGCCAATAGAAATATTTCCTTCTAAGCCGGCTGGTTGGGTTTCAATCCAATCCAATCGTCTGTCTACTAGACCAGTAATATCACAATATGTTGCTTTTATATTTTTATTACATTTGCTTTCCAGGTTATGCGAAGATTTCCGTTGTAGTTCGTATGATTTTATTGTATTGAAAGGTAAATAGATAAGTAATCATATTTTCCGTTAGTGGTTCTCTTTCTACTTGTCTTAAAGAATCTATGAATATTTTTGTTTGAAACTGAGATTTAAAATCCCTTTGTAAAGTTTTAGCGTAGTCTTTAATATTCTTTGATTAAGGCGTGGGCATGGATTAAAAGTTAGCTAGAAGTTTTTAAACTCTGAAAATAGTATCCTGGTAGTACATTCTTTGATGCTAGTTTTTCTGAGCTTTATACAAATTTGTATAATGGTCAGTGAAGGTTCTTTTGTTAGTGCTTTCACTCTGATCGAAGTAATATTATAAATCCTTACGGTACCTACCTACTTCTCTAGAGTTCTCACTACTCCTAAAAGGGTGTCCACAGATGGGATGTACAATAAGAACTTAAAGTAGGGCCAATTTAATAGATCACATTTGCCATACCTACCTATTATTGGAAACAAGTATATTAGTAGAAATCTATATATAGGTCCCTTTAAATCTAGTAACATCCGTGGTGCCTTACACCTGTAAGGCACCACGGACTAACTCTAGTTGGTGCACCTGTAAGAATCTTTCGTTCTGAGGTTTTATCGACCTGTGTGATTTTTACTTGCAAAGGAGGGAAGTGGAATTTTTATTTTTCCAACTCCTCCTATATACTTTTCTAATTAAATTTGTTGCGGGTTCCAAGACAATTCAGCGTTTCCCCGGGTCTCGCTGAGGGTCAAACCTCAGTGTCTTCGCTGGTGACCACTGTAGATCCTGGCTGACAGGAGTCACAGTGGTGGGAATGAGTGGTGGGATTAGTCCCATTTAAAAAAAGATCACATTTGACACTTCATCAAAATTTAACAAAGACAAGATAAAATAATATTAATTTTTTTGAAGTTAGTACCTACTACACAATTGCTTAACTTTTTTTAATTACGATGACATATTTATTGTAATAATAATGACAAAAGAAACAGACAGAACAAAGAAAGTGACAGATGTCAAATATGATCTATTTATTTGGCCCTACATTACATATCCTGTTCACCCTCAAGTATGGCAAATGCTGTCTCTCAATCCATGTATCGAGCCTCAGAGTACCGAACAGTCTATCACATACAAATGTAACTTACCTGCCCCACCCAGATTGAATACCTACGGAAACAAGAATGGCTTTTTACGACTGATGTCTATTGGATCATCCAGACTAATGTTAATAAGTAAATATTTTCATAACAAATATACTTATGTACTTATAGGAAAGTATATACTTAAGTACTTTTAGACTTTCGAGTTGCATAAACTTTAATTTAATCGGGAATTAGCGCGATTTACCTTCAATTTTGGCCGGATTACTTACACTACAAAAGAGATAAGTACATACGTCACGAAAGAATGGAAACTAAAGTAGACAATACACCAAATGTCACCTGTAAGTTCCATCAAAAGTAACATGAGTAAACGCAATTATATTAGAAGTACCTACCTAATATTGTTTATATTGTTGGATAACTGTGTCCGTATCTGTGTAATAGCTCTAAAAAGCTTTCTTGTATTACCTCACTGTTTAATGTATTTTCTGTATATTACCTATTAAAAAATAGCAAGCGTTTTACCGACATGACTAAGATTAATTCAAAGTTATCCTTGAAGCCGCCGTCGTTTCATAAAATGTAAAATGGAGCCGACTACTTCTATAAAGACGCACTCTAGTGGAAAACGGCCGCCGAGCGTCGCAGCTTCTGTCCTTGTCCAAAGTTAAATTAAATACCTTATCTTAACTGGTTTAAATATGTGTAGTCATTAATAATAAACTTTGAAGGCTTGTTGGAAGGTTGGTGAGGGTACCTCAGGGGTAGTACTTTGTTGTGTTATTTGGGTTTGCTGTTGCTTGCTGATGATTTTGGACGCTGGAGTCTAGTCTGGTCTACAGTTACCTGTTTGTTTGTTGCTTGACTAATGGCCAGAGGTGCTGTCAGAGTTGTTCAAGCTTACCTTAGTTGTTAGGCACCTGACTTGGCTATTTAGTTGACAACAACCAGGCTTTCAAAGCACGGCGACGCTCAGTTCAAATACCACCTAACGGTCACTTCTGTGGACTGGTCAATAACTTTAACGACCGGTTTAAGTACCTATTAGATCATACAATATTCAGACCGTCTTAGTCTTACTCAGTGTGGTGTAATAAGAATAAGACTGTCTGAGTCTGTATATCGAGCCATCAAGCGTGCTCGACCTGTCTGATTATCTATTTTTGACGGGCCCGTTGGTCTAGTGGTTAGACACCCTGGCTGTAACCCGATGGGTCGTGGGTTCGATTCCCACCAAGTGTCTGGGTGTTATTTATCTATTTAAGTATGTATTTACAAAAAAAAAATGTATATAAGTATTAGAATAATATAATAATAATATATGTAGTATTAGAATAATATAATAATAATATATGTAGTATTAGAATAATATATGTAGTAATAGTAATTTGGCATCTAAAAGCGTCTTAAGCGTTTTTTTTTCTGTTTCGAGCTTTTCTTATTTTTGGAAAAGGGTGTCATGATCACAGCGAGGAGGTAGGTAGGTATCGGAAACACGTGTGGGACCGACGACGCGCCTTGCGAAAATGAGTAGGTAAACATATGATATTCCGTGTGGTCCTGAGGTGTGGTCTATATTTAGACACGCTGTCTATTTAGACTTGACAGTCGCAACTTCGCGCACTTTATATTGTGTGGTCTAATAGGCACTTAAGCTGTGCATCTGTAAGTCATTGTTTAGTTTATAAATATGTACACCAAATCCAAATGCCATACCTACATGCTCCCATTCCAAATACCTACATGATATACCTAATGTTTTCTTTTCTTGGTGCGAGTAGTATAAATTATTACAGAATTTATTGTGGTTCACTACGATGACTTTCCAAACGCTTTCTGTAACATCAAAAGAAAACCGCACCAAACTTTACTTACCTAATTAAGAAACGTTGTTATTTTTTACTTAATGTAAGTCGACCGCGACCTCATGTGATATCATGTGGCGATGTTGAGCCGTGCACGCTACATTGTTAACTTTACAAGGGAAAGGAAGAAGAGCAGCTCCTCGTAGAACACTGGCAGGCTTACAAATAATAACACAATGCCACTGGAAGATACCGACGTGATTCTGATGCGATCTTGCAGCTGTAGCTTTCCCAGACGGGCTAGTTGAGCCCTGCTATTCTTTAAGCAACCCAACTTCGAGTTGAGTTCGATGCTGCGGGCAGCCGCTAGTTGCGTTTTCGTATTCACTAACTTTTTTTACGTAGCACTACCGCCACGTGAATTTACGGTTTTTAGTGGAACCACTTAAGGTCGAATAGATTAACAGTCAGTTCGACTTTGAGCCAGAATGCGATAGTGAGGATTTTAACAGCGTTAAGCTCAACGTCGTATTCAAGGCCGGCTCGACGTCGAGCTCGCCGTCGAATTAACGAAAAGATTAATTATTTAATTTTGTCTAAATATTATTTGGAGTTGAGTTCCTAACGTCTAAAACGTCTAGAAACTATCACAACTATACCCTGTTTTTCTTTACAAAATCAACATCGTAGCAATAAATTTCTACGTATTACCGCAATGAATGCGATAGACGGTGTTTAGAGCTCAGTCGCTGTACCTATATACCAAAAACTCACTAAATCGATGATTTTAATAATAATGTCGTCCTGTAATGTTGTCTTCTACTTACGCGAATATTACACATTGAAATCAAACTACTTTTACGGATTATATCGCGGTTTATTTATGCTGATAAATATAATTAAATCCAATATCAAGCAAATCACTGCACGGCCTCAAAATACTGTAAGCTCTTACTGCGTAGATCGGACCAACAATAATAACTAAGAAGATCTGAGGGTACACCGGCATAATTGTGACATAAGGACGTTCAACATCTCAGTCCTCCCGTGACCTGGGTGCTGCAAAGCATTCGAAACGTCGGGATAGTAAAATCTAAATAAACTGCGTATATCGCAGTTCGTAAAAGTAGTTTGATTTCAATGTCGTCCTGGCCTATACGACCACAGCGGCCAATGTTTCACAACATCGGCTATTTACGCAGGAGACCATATAGTGCACGAGTGCTTGCGTAGAAACAAGTGGGTACAGGGCTCTTTCTTTTACTCTCACTAACCAGTGGGACGGAAGACCGACACGACCAGGCTGAGGTGCACTGTACAACTACTTACATAAAGTTTTTGCTGCCCGCGGGATTTCAAACCGCGACCTCCGGTTTGCAAAGCAAGCAGTTTGCCACGGAGGCTACAATGATCGATGGTATTTAAAGTAGCGTGTTTGTTAAGGTTAATAGTATTGATGTATACAGCAGGAGACGACATCATTAGCCGAGCGCATCCGATTATTGACATGTGACATGGAAGACGAGCCGGAGGAGCAACGCTCCTCACCAGCGGGGGCGAGCGCCGACAAAATATCAAGCAGCAGCGACAAATCGAGCGACAAGTCGTACAACAGCATCGACAAGAACAGCGAAAAGGCATTCGGCAGTGCGTCGTCGAGCTCATCGTCGTCCACCATATCGGCGCCTGTACCCACGAGGCAGCAGCCGCCTGACCTGGGCGATGTCCACCAAGAACCACAAAAGGTAAGTACTAGTGAAGTACAACTTTGTTTGTTAAACTATTTAGTGACGCAGCAGAGGACGATCGTCTGTAGCGAAGCCGGTAATTTTACCAGCTGCAGTGCCCTTCCTTCACTCCGGAACATAGCTATGTTTACACGTTGCTGCATAGCGGCAGACGACACTGTGGTAGTAGCTAGCTACCTGGACGGCCCAAACTGAATGTTAAAATCAATTGTTTGAGTTTTCTAAATATCTGTTCCATTATCAATATAAGGTACTTACTTACATATTAACTTTTCATATCGATGAACCAAGATTTTGAGTCAAACGATAATTACTTCTTCTTTCTCTTGGGTGTAATGCAGCCGAGGTCTGAGCCTCGAAGACAGTTCCTGTCAACTCTAGCGCCGCTGACGGCTTGCGTGGGCAGCGCCGCGCACCATGAAGGCTTCTACTACGTGCCTCCAGGAGACAGGCAGTCGGCGTCGTCTGCTACAAACCTAGACTTACAAGAGCACAGTGACGCCCCGGCGCCTGATGTCGTTGCGGGGACACCAGGTGAATTTATTCTAAAAGAAAATAAAATTTAGTGGATGCAAGTAGCCAGCAGCTCCAACCTCCTCCAATAACGAGAGGTGATCTTTGAAGGCGGGAAAGTAGGATTCATCACCGGATCGTTAACAGTTCTTACTATGGTATCGGATAGTCGTCATCAATGTTGCCGTATCCTGAATACCGTAACTGTTCAAAAGCATAGCTTTAACACATTTTAGGATCCCGTCCTTAGGTATAAGGTACAAAAGAAACCTTAAGATGCAATTTTGTATTTCTGTTTGTCATACCAACATATTTCAGCAACTAATATCAATCAATACTGCTATCAATTTGAAATTTGAAATAGTCGTATTCTTTTTTTCTGTGTGGGAAGAAAATATGAAATCATTAAAGGCAGGTAATAAAAGTTTACATAAGTATTACAAGAAAACTAAAATTATGTTTCTATGTAGCACAGGTAAGGATTTTAAAAGCATTAAAAAATGTTGATAAACAAACCTAGTTATGTCTTTCTACTATCTGACTCGTTAGATGAAAAGCAAACTAGGTAACTATTCTACGTCAACGGTACCCCTGAACGGTGCTCGAGTCCTGTCTGTTACTGGCATTAAGTTAAGATATCTTGAAGATACCTGTATAAACCAACCATAAATAGCTTAAAAAAAAATGTTATCACGTATTTGTTAATTAGGTGCTGGTGACGGCGATGATGGGCTGGCAGCGTTCGCGAGGGCTACCGCGCCGCGTACTGAGAGGTTGCGCCAGCGCTACGGCCAGGAGTCGCAGCCAGTCAGCAGTGACGACGAGCACGATGACTATGGTATATACATATACCTATTATATATTATAATATAAACTTAGGTATTTAGGAATAATCCGTACACGGTCATCTGATCCTAAACTAGACAAAGCAACACCTCTATGCTTACCACACAACTAAGAACTTGCTTAAGTATATTACTATTTTTGGTGAACACATAAATGTATGATATTACTTTATCCAGATACAAGACAAATAGACATGTTCATGCATACAAATGTCTGCCTGAGTGGGACTCGAACCCACTTTTTTCGGAATTTCATGATTAGAAAGAGATACATCGAAGTTGTGTTATCTACTATAATACAGATGTACCACCAAGCACCACCTTTTTAACATTACCTATAGATATATAATCACTAAATATTACACGTACGTACCTATGAAAGAAAGTTTGTTCCTTTACATCTTCTAAATTTCTTAATAGATTTTAATGCGCTTTTGATCATTTCCGGAAAGTTTAGGTGGCTCACATTATTAATGAATAAAATATTTTTAGTCAACTTTAGACAGGCCGGGGAAAGTTGCTACGGCAGTGGCGAGGTATACATTAAATCCAAACAAACAACAGTACCTCTTCATCTTTATATCCGTAATACGTACATTATAGAGAAATGAAATGCTTGGCAGGCTTCCACCGCAGACCGGCTGTGCGCGGTATAGCCCTGAAGCAACAACTGGGAGCGTCCGATGAGATCCTTCAGCAGATGCAAAACGAGTTGCAACCCTCACCGGGGACGACTCCAGCGCAGGTTCCTGCGCATTCATGCCAGCGCACAAGCTCCAACTACTCCTGGCCGTATTACTCCGAGGCTAATCTTAATTCAAGGCCGCAAAGTAGAGCTAGCGGTAACTCTAACTGGTAAGTATCACCATCATCATTATACGTCCACTGTTGAACAAAAGACCTCCCCTCTAGAAGAGAGGGGGTGCCATAATCCTCACGCTTGGCAGGCGTCTTGGGGAACGTAGTACAAGTTGTAGGTAGGTAATCCAATACTACTTAATAATATACAGGTTGGAATTTTGTAATGCCACCTGAAGGGGATATACTCTTAATACTGTAGATAGAAAATTTATTCAAAGAAAACATTCCTTTATTTTTTAAAAGAAAGAAAACTGCATTCGATGATTTTAAAAAATTCGCCGCACCCGGTAATCGAACCGACTAAAATCTCTAAAAGATGCACTCTGTACTTTTATTTCATCGATCGTTAGGGTCAATTATAAGGACAAAATCTCTCTAACAAACTTCATAAATTAAATAAAAGGAAAACAGGTCCCTTGTGTAAGGGACCGTTAAGATAGGTAGGTACCACCCAAGTTTCAGATCAGATATTTTACCGCCAAGCAGCAGTGTGTAAACATTGCTGTGTTCCTGTGTTAAGGGCACGTTAGCTGGTGAATTGACCGGGCTCAAGAAACCTAACAACTAAAGTCCCGGGTAGCAAGCAAGCAGCAGTCTAGAGGCAGGCGTATCGTCTACAACAACCGTACTCAACCTTTTTTACCCCTGGGCCACATAGTCGCTTCTGCTTTAGTCTGCGGGCCGCAATAATCTAGCCTAAATTCTATGTTTAATTATAACTACCCTAAGTATATTAAATTACAATGAATAGCATATATGAAATGAGTATATAGCAATTATTTAAAAAATTAAGGGATTTTTAACTAATTGAAGACATATCTTTACTTAAATTCTGCGTGCGTATTTTATGAGACAAAGCGAGTGAAATGAACATTTATTCATTCGAACCTTATTCGAACGACATTTTTTGCATTACTTTTGTACACATATTAATAAAATACTACTGTTACAATATAAAAATACTGTACTAGACTACGGGCCGCATAGGAAAAGCTAGCGGGCCGCAGGTTGAGTATGGCTGGTCTACAATCAGGCGATGGTCTTTATGTCTTGTTGATAACAAGCTTGAACAAGAAAACATGCTAAGTTTCAAACTGCATTTCACCAGGTCAAAGTCTTCAGACTACATGACAACGCCACGCCAGTGCGGCAGCACGCCGGTGCCCCAGCAGCACAGTGACGCGTGCTACGCGCACGCGCAAAACATGGCCACTTACGCGCATTACCAGCAGAGACAACAGGAGAACATGTACCGGAATTGCTCGCTGTATGCTAATATTGGGTAAGTACAGCGGAAACAAATACTAGAATGTCAATATCACAAGAGGTAGTTTTACATAGAGTATAATTTTTTAAACCTGGACTAAAAACGGGGGTGTTATACGTTTGATGCCTATGCCTGTGTGTCTGTGGCATCGTAACGAGCGGACAGATTTGCATGCGGTTTTCTTTTTTTATTTGAAAACTGGTTTAATCGCGATGATTCATAGCTGTGTTTCATAAAAATCGGTTTAACCATTTGAAGACAATCAGCTGTTTACCAAATCAAGGTAGGGATAATAGGTACACAATAGACATTTTCGATAACTCCCATTCGTCCGAGACATAAAATTTAGTACGTACTCCGTCACCGCCGTCTTTCTCGGAGTCGCCGCCTTAATTGATGGACGTCTGAGGCCCACACCCCAGGCCCAGCGACTTCGTAGGGGTATCTGTCTACCTGGACCTGGTATCTCACACAAGACAATACAAGACTATCTAGCATCTTAATAAAAGTAATTATGTAATGAACCATAGTCCCGAAAGTTTAACTTTGTTGAGTTTTGTTTTATGGGGTAAATAATTTATTAAAACTAAATATTTATTTTAGGTCTCCACCGCAAAGGGCGTCAATATATAGCTGTTGCTTTGTTTGTAATTATTATGTTATTTATGTTATACAGATGCTCGGACAGCAGTCAAGAGTTGTACAGTTCTCAAACGAGCTCCGAGCAAACTTCGCCTGTTCGTTCGGGGCCAAGGTGTCGAAGACCTGAGTCACCACCGCCGATAAGGAGTCACCATGAGCTGCTATATGTGCCGTATAGTACGCATTATCATTACCAACATCAAGAATACGGTTCACAGTGGCAGGCTAATGAGTGTAAGTAAAAATATTCACACTATTTATTAATAAATAATTTTGGTTTCAGTTCAATTATAAAAATTAATCATCCAATCTGTAATCTACCACCAGGTCGCACAAAAGTTCGCTACATTGGTAAGCCCGTCGTCTCAAGCTGGTTTCAGACTACGCTATAATATATAGCTATATAGTATAGCAAAGAAGGACCTAAAGCTATACGACATATACTTTTTTCCTCGTGCGGCGAGCGTTCGATACAGACGTGTTGCAAATTATTTTTATAAATTCTAATCACCGATGTAACTCATTTCCAACTTAATTATAACGTACCTAAAACAGTGGTTACATTGTTCAGTGTTCTGTGTGTTACAACTATTTTAAATAGAACACAACTATCGGCGAAGCAGTAACCGGTTTCCAGAAAAAAGGTCAGTCTCGGAGTCAAAGATCAATATGGACTTTACTACTGGAAGTGGTACTAACATGGAACGGAGTGGATCAGATCCAAATCTGTGTAGTGCAGGTGATTCAGCCATGGTATCCTCTAACGCATCGTCGATTACGTTCCGTAATAAACGAAAACACACTGATGATGGAGAAATACAACCGCAATTAGCCGAAATACAAAAACAAATAAAAGCAATGATGGCATTGATGACTTCATCAATTAAAACTCAAAATGAAAGCGCAAAAAATATAAGGAGTGATATTGCAATGGTCAAAGAACAAATGATCGATATTAAAAAGTGTCTAGAGGTAACTGAGCATAATATAAAAGCCTTAGCGCTAGAACAAACAGGTATTAATGTAAAGATAGAAAATTTAACTAAATCTGTGCAAACAGCAGATATGAAAATCGCTACTTTAGAATTAGATGTACAGAAATTACAGATACCTTCGAAGGAGTTGATAACTAACGAAAAAACTTCATATGAGGATTTACTAACTGAACTAAATGACCAGAACTCAAGAAAAATGAATATTGTAATAGCGGGGATACAAGAACCTAAATCTAACGATAGTAAGGAACGCCGTGAATTGGATAAGGCTGAAGTTATTAAAACTATTAAATTAATTGTAGAAAATTGTCCGGAACCTACCAAAATAATGCGTGTTAGGAGATATAAGAACGACAATGTCCGTCCAATTAAGGTAAGCTTTGAATCAGAAAATACAGCCAAATTAATACTTCGCAATAAAAGACTGTTGAAATCACCTACACTAAAAATATTTTCCGATCAAACACCCTAACAACAAGCTCGATTCAAAAAACTCAAGGAAGAAATCAACTACCGAACATCAATTGGAGAAGAAAATCTTATGATTAAATATATAAAAGGACTCCCTCAAATCGTCACCACTATTCCAAAAAACTCCATCCTGTAATCTATGAACATAAAACACAAACAACTTATCAAGCTTTAAGCAATTATGATGATATAAAGTGTAACAAAAAATCTCTCAAATTTTTGTATGCAAATGCTCGTAGTATTGTCAAGCCCGGAAAATTTGACGAACTGTGTTGTATTATCAAGTCCTTAAAAACAATAGTGCACATAATTATACTTACTGAAACATGGATTAAATCGGATGACGAAGCAAAGAAATATCAAATACCGGGATACACTCATTATTACAATTACAGGCGGGTTACTACTGGTGGTGGAGTATCAATTTTTGCCATAAATCACTTAAAACACCATGTCATCCAAGAACTAACAGAGGAAGATAATCATTTTTTGTGGATACACCTGACGAAATTCTCTCTAGACGTTGGGGCGGTATACAAACCAGGCCGTACAAACGTCAAAAACTTCCTCAATACTTACTCATTACAACTAAACCGCAGAAGAAGAGCTGTTGTGTGTGGTGATTTTAATCTTGATTTACTAAATCCCAGTGATGCAGTAGAAGATTATAAAGATATACTCCAAGAGAATGGATTCAGAATAATTAACAAAATCTCTCCTAAATATTGCACTCGTGAAACTGCGCAGAAAAAAACTTTGTTAGACCATGTTTCCACAAGCTTAACAGATGACCAGTTTCATTTAGCAGTCATTGAATCATCGATGTCTGATCACAAACAGATGATTTTCGAAATCAATAAATACCGGCCTCCATTGAAACAAACAATACAGTATGTGTCAATAGACTACAAAAAACTACAAACAATAGCAGGACAAGTTATGATAGACAGAAACAACAATAATTACGTAGAACTCGAAAATACAATGCTTATGATGATTAAACAATGTAAAGTATATAGGACAAAAATCTTGCATCCACCTAAACAAGATTGGGTAAATACAAATATAATCCATAAAATTAATGAAAAAAATGTACTTTACCAATTACACAAACTAAATCCTGAAGATGAAAAACTTAAACAAGACTTTTTGATAGAAAAAAAGAAAGTAAATGAAGAAATACAACAAATGAAAAGTGATTACTACTATAAAAAGTTTACAACATGCAAAAGTAAACCAAAGAAGATGTGGAACTTAATTGACAGCCTTACTCACAATAAACCAAAAGAGCTCTCGATGCCATCGAAGTTAGAAAGAGGAGGTTTTACAACAACGGATGCGAACGAAATCTGTAAATGTTTCAACGACTTTTTTTCAACGGTTGGTTCTACGTTAGCAAATTCGATTCCTATAAAGTATCACGATACCAAGACTTACACCGCTGTTACAGTAACCACCCAAAAATCAACATTTGGTTTGACATATTTAAAGCCAGCCACAACTGATGAAATTTTGAAAATTATTAATAATTTAGATGCTAATACTAGTGCCGGTATCGATGGAGTAAATACAAAAACAATAAAATGTCTTATGCATCAAATTGTAAAAGAGCTTACCTCATGCATAAATTTCTGTTTAGACCAAGGATCGTTCCCGACTAATCTAAAAGTCGCAAAAGTAACACCAATCTATAAATCAGGGGCCAAATCAGACCCAAACAATTACCGTCCTATATCAGTGTTACCAGTAATGTCTAAAATTTTTGAAAAATTTATCTACAATCGGCTTGAAATTTACTTGAAATCAATCGACTTTCTCTATCATAAACAATACGGATTCCGGCCTAAATCGAATACTTTATCAGCTAATGTAGACCTAATTACTAAAATTAAAAACAATATAGACGAAAAGAAAATAAGCCTAGGTATATTTATCGACCTAAAAAAAGCATTTGACACAATTAGTCACAAAATTCTTTTAAACAAATTAATCGACATTGGTATTACTGACAAAGCATATAAAATTCTCGAATCATATCTTGCGGAACGTTCTCAGGTAGTTAAGATTGGAGACTTCCAAAGTCCTATGGCATCTATAACCTATGGAATCCCTCAAGGTTCAATATTGGGACCTTTGCTATTTTTAGTGTATGTAAACAGTATAAGCACACTACAACTTAATGGTGAATTGTCGATGTACGCGGATGACACTAATCTATTTTATTATGACCATGCAATAGATTCAATCGTAAGTAATGCTCAAAGTGACCTTGACCTTCTTAACACCTGGTTTCAGAGTAATCTGCTAACTATTAATGTAGAAAAAACGCACTATGTTATATTTGCTGCAAAGAATAAAAAAATATCTAGTTTTGAACCATTAAGAATTAATGGTCAAATCATTAGCCGGACAGACGATGAAAAATACTTAGGCCTCATTCTTGACAGTAAGTTGACATGGAAACCTCATATTAAAAAAGTTAAATCAAAGTTAACATCCCTAACTGGTGCTCTTCGTAGCATAACCAAGTGTTTACTACACCATGTAAAATATTACATATACAATTCTTTAGTTAAGCCGCACATTGACTACTTGATTGAAGTCTGGGGTTCAGCCGCCAAAACCAATTTAAAAGTATTACAAACATCGCAAAATAAACTAATAAAAACATTATTTAATCTTGATTATCGGACACAAACACTAAAATTATATAACGATACAAAATTGATGGATATAAGTAAAACGTACAGATATACATGTATTCTAATACGGAAAATATTAAATAAAGAAACACACACAAGTATAACATTTAAAACTAAAAATACACACCCGTACTTGCGACGGCTTAGAAATACTAATAGTATAATCTTGCGCCCACCTCGGACAAATTATGGTAAAAAAAATATTACGTTTGAAAGTGCACAATTGTACAATAGTTTACCTAATAATATCAAGGAAGCTAAATCTATCCAAATGTTTAAAAAACTACTTAAAAACCATTTGTTAAAAACGTAGTAAACATCTTTTATTCCATAAGTAACTTAACGCATCTAGTCGACGTTGATCTGTGTATATTTTTATTATATGTGGGTACCTACCTACCAATACGAAAAATAATCTTAGATTTGCATCAAATATACAATATTTTAAATAAATGAAAGATAGTTTTCAATATTTAGATATCGCTAGTGTGTTTAATATTGTACTGAACTTACAAACTGGTGGATTTTATTTTATTAAGTGTTGTTGGTCTTGCTATAGTGATTCGTTTACAAACAATTGACCCATTAGTAAAATACTTCGTTACCTATATAAAACGTATGTACTTAAGTGATTTGGTTGTTACTCTCGCGCATGCAGGTATTTAATTTAAATAATTTTAAGTTTTGCTTCTTAATATGTTCTCATGTAAGTGAATTTTGTAATACTTTATGAGAATAAAGTTTCTTAAACCTTAAACCTTACATATATAGCATGGCGTTCACATTACGCGATATTATCGCAAGCATTTATAGTATATCGCTCGTTTCGTTTGCGGGTCGGCCGGGGGTGAGGGAGGAAGAAAAGGGGGCCGCGCGATATAGCACAGCATGAACTCAGCACATCGCACCAATTTATAGCGTATAGTAAGCCAATAATATATAGTACAGTACAGTGTGAACGTGTCCATAACAATGTACGGTGCGCGATATTGTTGTGCTATGAGCTATATACTATATAATCTAAGACTATACAGCTATATATTATAGCGTAGTCTGAAACCAGATTCATAAAGCAGTTAAACATCCAATGTTCTGATGGTAGCTAGTATTTTGTTTAACCTAGTATAGGTAGACAAGCGAGTGAGTAGCTCCCTCGATAGTAAGCGAGCCTTCCGCTCAGAGACAAGCTGTACAGGTAGTAGGTAAGGGTAGAAGAGAATCACAAGCCATTTGTATGCCGGCTAAGCTACACACAAAACACGTTACTCTAGAGGTCGCGGCTCTACATCAAAAGATTGGTTATCTTGGTACTTGAATCACAAAACAAAGTTTAACTGTTGTTCAAACCACTCACTGTTGCGATTCTTAATTCATAAATCGTTTGTAGTGACGTCACGCAATTTACAGGCTTCTCTTGAACACAGTATGCCTGCTCTTATTTTACTGGGGAACGGGCAAATGTATCACGGCCTCAAATCCACATTAAGTGAGGCTCTCAATGTTTCATTGAGAAAACGCCGCGCGTAATTTACTACGACCATCCATCTACACAATGTTCGAACAATATACTACGTAACGTCTGACGCGATGATTCTGTTTCTATTTTAGAACAACAATCCTGGCGGCCCTGCGACGTGTTTTATAATCAGATTTCATAAATTGAAATGAAACTAATTCTACGGATTACATCGCGGTTTATTTTTGATTTTAATTTCCCGACGTTTCGTATTAAAATCAAAAATAAACCGCGATTTATTCCGTAAATCATTGCTCTCTTTCAGTGTGAAAGGTTTATTTACTTCTATACAGTACTGGAATGTCTGTCTGATTAAATCATTAAATTAATGGAGCACCGGGCTGAGATAAGACAGTAATAATAGCCCCTAGAGCCCTTGACCAAGGAAACACATTATAAATCCTATAGTCTTGAACTTGAAGTGCTCTAGTTTTATTCTATGAATGAAGTTTAATTATTTTAAAGGAGGTTTCATAATGTTGTTACTAGGTCCCGTTCCTTCCTAGATACCTATGTAAAGGGCACTGTAGCGAGTGAACTTCGAACTGTTGGTCTAGTGGTTATTGGCTAGTATACCTAATACCTGGGGGTTATTTTTCTTTTTAAATAAGTATTCACAAAAAGGTATTATAGTACTTAATTTTTAGTTATCTATTTATCAAATTACAGGCTCCGCCTTTGGGATTGAATGACCGTGTGTTAATGATATTAACAATATCATTGCCGTGTGTGGAATTGTTCCAGGATATTAATATATCAATTTGTTAGACTCAAGAGACCTAATTACCTGTCTCGCGTGAACCTCTTTACGTTCTGTTCTGTAAAGTTAAGTCATAACTTGATAAAAAAATGTTTGCAGATAATCGTATGCATCAGTATTACCAGCAACAAGCGCGGAGCGGTGCTGGCACGCCGCAACCAAACCCCGCACAACCGCAGCGGGCGCACTACTCGCACCCTCTCCAACTACAGGTGTGTATACCATACCTACTACATACACACGTGTCAGGTCCATCTAATTCATATTATTAACTTATAAGCCAAAATGCTTAGCATCGGCGTATGACGTTAGTATGACGTAGTTATCCACATAATATTAAGTTCTAATATCTAGGGAAACTACGTGACATCTTCTCATCAGAAATTCCGCAGTGCCTGAAGACAAAGGTTTTTAACCAGTGTGTGTTGCCAGTGATGACTTATGGTACTGAGACGTGGTCTTTAACAGCTGGCCTTTTGGAGAAGCTCAGAGTCACACAACGAGCTATGGAGAGAGCTATGCTCGGAGTTTCTTTGCGCGACAGAATCCGGAATGAGGAGATTCGCCGAAGAACCAAGGCCACCGACATAGCTCGTAGAATATGCAAGTTGAAGTGGCAATGGGCAGGCCACATCGCTCGAAGAACCGATAACCGTTGGGGAAGAAAGGTTCTCGAGTGGCGACCACGAACCGGAAGACGCAGCGTAGGCAGGCCTCCCACTAGGTGGACCGACGACATTGTTCGCGTCGCAGGCAACCGGTGGATGCAAATAGTAAATTGTCGTTCATTGTGGCGGTCTAAGGGGGAGGCCTATGTTCAGCAGTGGACATCTTCCGGCTGGTGATGATGATGATGAATATCTAGTAGGTACGGCCACGAGCTTATAATTAGAAGCTAGACCGGCTTTACAATATATCATTGCTATCATTGGTTCCGTCAAGAGAGTTGTATAGTGAATTAGGGTAGCAAATCGCTAATACTGTAGACTCACTAAGTATTGCATGATCACTGCTGTGCTATCGATGTCACTGAGTAGGTACGTCCGAAATTATTAACTTGATCTTCAATGTGCTTCAGTCTAACATTTAATCTGTTATTTGACAGTAACTCTCATAGAAAACAACTTTAAAGATTTTCTTATGAATTTATGACATTACTGTGTATTGAGTAAGTAGAATACTTATATTTTCATTTATTTTATATAATTACAGCAATTTTTATATCTAGGTTAGGTACTCATTATTTTTATTGTGTTTTTATTTTAGTGTTTATGTCTGACTGAATCTTTGGCGAATGAATTTATACCTTTATTTCAGGCGGGATTAGCAAGGGGTACGGATATTATTTTATACAAAACGATCCTACCCTTCTGCTGAATTTTCTACACTGAAGTAATATTTTATGCAATATTCCCAGACGCTGTGCCCAGCGACCGCGCGGTATCGGCCCGTGCCTGCCCCCCAGCCCGGGGGCGGGAAGCAAATGATTTGCTACTCGGAAAAGGTAAGTAGGTACATTCGATTTTGTACCATAACAATATAAGTATTGGTATCTTTTCAACTTTGTGACGAGACTATTACCAGCTACAGTGCACACTGAACAACTATGTTTAAGCATTACTGACTGAGGAGGTAGGTACCTACAGCTAGCACTAACAAAATGTTTGATTAATACCTATATAATCAAGAGGTAACTGATGTGGTGGTTACAGACTTTTAGAAAAAAAAACCGATTTAAAACATTTTAACTCACATGAGAATGATGATAACCTAATTTAGGTACCTCCTCGTTTAGATACCTACTACAACCTCAAAAGGGGTAGACCAACGTTTGTGAGAAGAGCATCGATTTACCATTCATTAAATAATAAACCAAAATACTACTACTTGTTACATGGACGTCATCGTCTTGCATACGCTTTTTAGAGCATACCTACCTACTTATGCATGACGATTTTTTGGTTTACCAAACAATAATATTCAAAATATTGTTATGCCTTATTTCTTTGACAAAATTACTGAATAAGATAAATATACATTTAATGTATGTTTACTGAAGAATTTATATAAAAATTATGACAGCTTTTGTACTTATAAAAAAAACCTCCAAAAGACCGCTCTATACTATAAATGATCTCTTTGAGAAACAGTATCATTGATCCGTGGTCACTAATAATATATGGTCACTTACGAGACGGCAAATAAAATCACCATCACTTATGGTAGGTTGCAGCCCCGCTGTATCAACCCGCTCCAGGGTCACCTTCAAGGGCCGCCAGGGGAGCTCCCGAAGGCGCCCCCTCAGGAGTGTCAGCACCGACGGCTACGTCTCCTATGGCGCCGCCTCAAAACCCAGTCTACTACGCAATGAACGTCTGACGGGGGGACTAGGTACATTATAATCTCTACTTTCCCAGTGATCGATACTATAATTTGTATTTTTTTTCCTTTTTGACATCCCCCACACATTTTCTGTTTTGTTTTCTCAATTTAATAGATCCCGTTATTTAATTTTGTGTGTTCCGAATAGATGTATTTTCTTTCTTCCGCGACCGATCTGCGGCAGAAGAAGGATGTTTTTCGACTTCGGGTTTAGGTGTACCTACTTGACAATGATATGTCGTTACAATCGTCGTGAGAGTTTCATGGAGTGCGTGACACAGACGACATACCTTATTATTTTTTTAGTACCTGCCAGAAAGTATCAGGTTAAAGGTCCGAGTCGAGTTCAGATATATCTACAAACTACCTTTTTTTGTAATACGTAAATTTTGCATACCTAAGTACTTATAGATTTGTGAAAAATAAAGATTTGTCTTCATTTTGTTTTACCCACCTCGGTACAAAAAGATCAAACTAACTTGAAAGTATCCACAACAAGCGCAATGATCATGGTCACGTGCGTTCGCTGATTGCCGAGGTGACCGCGCGTCACCTCCTCCTACCCCCACCTATCACTGCCGTGCGCATGGTGAATAAATAAATTTTCCGTAATTTTGTGGTGGTTAATTTAATAAATGCAAAAAACATGTTTTTTTTATTGTCCTGTTTTTAATTAACCTGTATAGTATATGTACCTATATCTAAATAACTAATACTTAACTGAAAATACTAATAAAGTTGATATAGAAGTAGTTAAATGTTTAATGTACTTATACAGGGTGTTACAAAATACCCCGTAAAAATATACCCCAAAAAAGTAAAAAAATATTATTATTTTCACTGATGTGCAAACCCTATTTCAGTAAAAATAAAGAGTAAAACTACGCAGAATGTACTACATTTCTACCTATAACGACAAAAAATTTAAAAGACATAACCAACGAATCAACCTAAAAACTGGTGGAAATGTCCAAATGTTGGAAAAAAAAATCTTTTAGGACATCGATATACTATTTTAGGATATCGATTAGAAGATTTGAAATTGACAACATAATTTTTTTTTCAACGTGACATTATTTGAAGCCAGTATTTGAGTATAACGAAATCCTTGTATTGAGATAGCACATCTATATAATATTATATGAATGAATAATAGAAAAACGATTAAAGTATACAATTATTAGGTAAAATAGGTACGTAGACCTTTCTGTTAAATAATCTGGTTCCCTGACATGACAGCTTACTAGGGTTGACAAAATTTTTTTGCTTTAATAATTAATTATATTTTTTACGGGGTATTTTGTAACGTTGTATATGTTTTATGTGGTATTTGATTTGTTCACTTTTGTGCTTTTGTAATAATTTGTTTTCACATTCTGTTTTAGGTGAAAATCGTAGTGGGCCCCACAGGCGAGGTCCGTATCAGCGTTCAGCCACCACCGAACTCATCCGAGTCCACAAAGAAACCGCAATAAAACGTAACCTTATTGAACTCTGCCCGAGATGAGCAGGTTCGATGAAGTATTTGGTCTCTTGTCTCCGCTTGCTTGTCGATGTTGATTGTTTGTAAGGCACTCCTAGCAGGAGTTATTGGGAAAGATTGTATTGTTTAGACTAGCCCGGATTCTATCGAGAGCTTCTGTGGAGTTTGAGCAGCATTTTTGGGACCGATGTATGCAACAAAATCACTACAAAGTCTTCGTTGTAGATAATAATCATATTTTATGTGTTGAAGTTATTTTTCAGTTAAAAGTGTTACTTCAATAAAACGTTAAAGCAATAAATTATTGGCGATTACTATAGCTATTAGACTGATTTGCATTTAATATTAATTGCTGAGTGTCTCTTTCTTCTGAGACAAATACCAAAGAATACATTCCCAAAGATAAGTAAAGAACCCAGTAAAATTATTAAAATTATTTTAGTTAAGTACTTACCCAATCATGAAAAAAGATAAAAACAATAAAAGACAACATTAGATAAAAACAATGTTTAAAAATAGATGTTTTGTAAATGATGATTAGCGGGATTTTTTTATTGGTGATTTTTTAATATGCCTGGACGTGGTGTTACAAAATACGTGACAATTATTTGTGATTTGTACATTGTATAGTCGCAGTCTTTGCAGTAAGCAGGTCGTATTTAGTCACACCTAAATATAGTCTAAAGTCTCTGGGTGTGGTTTGGTGAGATTTCGACGTTCACAATCAATTTAGGTGGTTAAAGCGGACTAGGGGTTGTTTTAAGAATTCCTGCGTCAGTGGCGTCGCGTATCCGATAGCAAAGCATAATATGTCGTATAGTAGAAAGCCGATCTTATATTAATATACTTACCGATGAAAATTATAAATTATGTTAATTATAAGTAAGTACAAGTTTTTGTTTGGCCAGCCAAACAATAGTTCGAGGTAGAATTTACCCAAATAAGTAATTTCACGCGAGTTAGACACTACTTTTCATTCCAACTGTGAGGAAAGTAAAAACTACACGCTCATTTTATAAAACAGTAAGTAGGGGAAGTACGGACAAAATGACATGGTGTTTTGTTTTTTAATCATATTTATTTATTTAATGGTATTATAATCAGTCTTAATCGTTTTGAGTAATCTTAGGTTCATTGACTATCAGTAACACAACTTTTTAATTAAGTAGGAACAATAATAAAAAATATATTAAGAAAAAACGTAACTAATCACAAAAACCATTTTGTCCATATAGTACGGACAAAATGACATATAAGGTAAGGACATAATGACATACCAATTTTTAAGAACAAACAGTTCACAAACAAATCGTTTGGTCTTCTTTGGAACATCAGTACATAACGCATGAGTCCAAAGGAAACAAGTTATACATTCGGCCGGGCTTAGAACGGGAAAAGAGATCATTGCAATAAATGCAAGCGCAGTCACTATCGTCGTCTTCTGTCTCGCACAATTATATTCCTCGATGCTCTCAATTTCTTCTCTGATGGTAGAGCGTTTTTGGATGCAGAAATATTTATTTCATCCTCATCAAAAATTCAAGATTTTGTTCATATTGAGTGCATGTCTTCTAAGCGTCGCCTGAGGAACACCAACTGTTTTGCAGCCAATTTCCATCCCATTTTTTTTTTGCTTCCATGCTTCAATAGCCTTACTCATGGATTCTTGGCTCCAAGACTGCCGATTAGTTTTTCTTTCGTAGTTTCGCGGCATATCACCTCAGCAAAATAATAAATGTTAATCAATAGAAACTCTACGGGCAAAATGACATACTATGTCGTTTTGCCCATTGTATATGTATGTCATTTTGTCCAAATGTATACAAAAACAAATAAAAAATCATGCTTCCATTAAACAACTAATGATTGCAATAAAGTTAATCGAAATCACTGGGCATTGGCATAGTTCATCGATTTTTATAGAAACAATTACAAATAACAATATATAACTTACTAGAAAACAGGAGAAAACTACCTATAAAAAAAAACTTTTGACAGCGCGAAACACGTTCGAGCTGGTTACTGCGCTGCGACTGTGACAATGGCGCTCAATATCTGACAGGATTGTAAATATGGCTGCCGTCACGTAATACAGTGGCGGAGACGTAACTAAAACCCGCCAATTTTTAAATAAGGTGACTATGTCATTTTATCCATACATGTCATTTTGTCCGTACTTCCCCTATATTAAGAATAATCAGTTAAAATTTAAAGTGAAATTAGAACAATTTGAAAAGAGAAATTCTATGTTTTGTCGGGCATATACTTAATATATTTGAAATTTTCTGAAAACCCTGCGTTTCTTGTTTGGTTTCATCATATGTACCTACCTACTCAATCATCTTCGACTCCGTGCGACGTCCGTTCGACTCATCGTAAAAATAAAAAAAAAATACTTTCGATCCTAGATATGAAAACGCAATTTTCCGCTCGACTTACCCTTTACCCATGAAATTTAAACTTTCCGAACAGGAGACATGAAAACAATTTTTGTCTAGTTGTCACTTTCAAACTCACTAAGTAGGTACAACTGCTATAGACTTGAACAATATTTTTAGAATGTGGCGTTAGGATCAAGGCTACTTTTAAATATCTCCTTCCCACGGGTATTTTTAGGGCTCCATACATAAAAGGTTAAAAAAGGAACCCTTATGGTGAGAGACTTCGTCTGTCTGTCACACTTATATATTTCAGGAACCACTGACGCTATCGAAATGAAACTTGGAATAGTTTTAGATCATTAAGCAACCTCATCGCAAATGAAAAAAAATATGTTTTTATTTCTTTTTAATTAATGTATTTAAATTAAATTAAATAAATAATTCACTATTTACGTACTGAATTTACCGGGAATCAAAATTCTATTACAAGATTACAAGCGACGCCACTGCTTTATATAGGTCGTAGCTTAGTAGGTAGTTTATTTGAGTAAAGTCAGAACTGCGCTACCAAAAACACCACTATATTCTTAGAGCATACCTAAGATTACAATAATACCTAATGATTTGAAATTAATATAATTAAGCATGATGTTGTTCATTTGTAGGTTTTATCGAGACAAGATGTACCTTATTTACTATAATATGATTATTTCGCTTAGATAGGACACTGAGCTGGCTTTGTACGTATTACGATTAATGGACCATTTGTTTGATAGCAATAAAAAAGGAAATGTGCCAAAATAAAATTTAACGTTATATATTGTCAGTGTTTGGTTGGATTAGCTTCGAATAAATACAACACCGTTGTGTAGTTTTGCTATTCTATTGGAATTTTCCGACGGCCGGCCTAGAATACGTCACGTTAATCTTCGAACATTAAACATGATGAAGAGTGCGTTTCACGAAAGTGTTCCCTATAATTTACCTATTAATTGAATTAGGTATTGTCATTAAATTAAAAACATGTTTATTGAAACAAAATATTTACAGTTTATTTACAAATATGTACACTTAAACTAGGTAAAAAACTTCCTCGAAGTTGTCGCCGCACTGGGAGGGAAGGGTACCTAAAAGACTGGCGGCATTACCCCTTTGTATGGCCAAGCTTATACGTTGGCAGAAAAAGCTACCAGCCCGGCGGTCTCCTGAGACTTCGATAAGTTTGGATGAAATTTCTTTTACCAAAGCGTGCGTCTCATGAGACCAAGGCCCCATGGTCTCCACCGCAAAGGGCGCAAATATATAGCTCGAACCTAGAGCTGCATACTTGCGTCGCTTTGCATCACTAGCGGCCGCCGCAGCCCCTCCAGCCGCCCTGCAAGTTGCCGGGGTGTGGGACGCAGCAAGTGTGTCGACACATGTCGCATCCCACACCAGCGGCTTACCATGTTGCCATGGTATTAAAGTGACACCATCAGGCCTCTTGCCGTCATCTCGTGTAATGCCGACTGGTTCCAGTACGGCAGGGACACCGGCAGTGACAAGCCCCCTGCGAATAATATCATTAAGGGCGGCATGGCGTGACATACGGCCAGCGCTACGCGAGCAAGACAGCCCGTGGTGACCATATTTATCTACGTACTCCCCACAGCGACAACGATGAGGAAGGTTGGTCCTGGCACCCACCCGCAAACAAACTGCAAGACTAAGTGTGGTGTTGGTCAATAAGGTACCAATATGAGACGATGGCATAGCCTGCAGCCAGTAACCGGACTCCTTCGCAGAGACAGCTAGCAACCGCGCACGATCCAAATCGTTAACGCTGGATGATAAAAGTGAATGCCAAATTGAATTACAAAGTGGTTTATCCCACTGTCTCTGAGAGTGAGTTAAGATTGGAGGGTCGGAACCCGGGCAAGCCAACAGCCAGGCATTAAATTTAAAATTATTTACCCTCAATATAGGGAAAATACACTCTAATATAAATCACACGAATGTATTCATTAATCCAAAATTACGTAAATACGTACCTAATTTATATTGTTCGATTTATAGATATAGATTAAATACATAGAATTAAAGACAGAAATGATTTTCAATCATATTATGTTCTCATACGGTTTGGCTTGGCTGTTGTGGCCAATTGCAACGGGCAAATACCATCATGTCAATAACTTGAGGACATAAATCGTTTACCATATATAATTTTGATCATTTATTTAAATTTAAATATTATAATATTTCATGAACGATGATGATTCATAGATTTAATGTCGGAAGGCATATATCATCATCATCATCAGCCGGAAGACGTCCAATGCTGAACATAGGCCTCCCCCTTAGAACGCCACAATGAACGACAATTGGCTATTTGCATCCACCGGTTACCTGCGACGCGCACAATGTCGTCTGTCCATCTAGTGGGAGGCCTGGAGGCCTGCCTACGCTGCGTCTTCCGGTTCGTGGTCGCCACTCGAGAACCTTTCTTCCCCAATGGTTATCGGTTTTTCGAGCCATGTGGCCTGTCCATTGCCACTTCAACCATTCAACGTTCTTCAGCGAATCTGCACATTTCGGATTCCGTCGCGCAAAGGTACTCCGAGCATAGCCCTCTCCATGGCTTGTTGTGTGACTCTGAACTTTTCTAAAAGACACTATACAGAACTCATGTGCACAAACTAATACGTCTCTTGTGCATTTAAGATAATAAGATCGAGCCTCAAAAATATGCAATGTAATCATAATGACATTCAAAAGTGCTAAGCTTATTTCAAATTCATAATTAATTTCATTTCATAAATAGTGATCTTCGAAAACATGGAATTAAAACATGGGCCCTGGTAACATTATTTTACCTACCTGAAATGGCGGCAACTCGGGGTCGTACTTGTTTGAAGGGAATTAAAGTCCTTTGGTGAGATTTTTAAGCGCAGGAAATCTATTCATCGTTCTAATTAGTTATCTTTCACTACCTCGTTTAATTAGTTGAGGAAAAATATATCGATGAGGAAAAACATCGATATACTATACCAACTAGATTAGCTGTCACGACCCGAAAAGTGGTCACGAAAATAGAACTACGGAGACGGCTGTCGCTCTATTTCAAAATAGTATGAGCCGACAACAGGATGTATCCAAATTCCTTATTGCGCGTTTATAAACTGTCCAAATAATATAATACTTATCGTAATACTAAAATTGCAGACGGAGATTTTTTTTCGTTTCGTGTTCTTATTACAACTAGTTTAAATAATAAATATAAGTAAGATATCATTATAATACGAAATAAAAATTATTTATTAGATATTTTCTCCGCTAGAGACTGACAAAATTAATGTTGCCGATAGGCGTGTCGCCACTGTCTATACGAAACTGTTAAACTACATGTCATTACCATAATCAAAAAGTTAGTTCTCATTTTTGCCACCAGCACGGATAAGTTTGTAAGTCAGTACACACACAATGGAAACACACCTGTTTTGAACCTTATTTTATAGTGGTTAAGATTTTCTTTTAAATGAGTACATTTTTGTTTAAGTCAAAACAACTACTTTTTTTCGTATAACTTTGGCGGTTTTATTGATTTTTCTTTGTCTCCGATGTAAAGGTTTTATGTCCCAACATTACTGCATACAGAATTAGACTTTATTACTACATGTGAAGGCTTCTATTAGTCCGACGTTCCGAATTATTTAAAACTATTTTCTACAATTTCTAGCTACGTGTATAGTTGTGTAAGTATATGTAACCGCGACCACATTTTCGATGTCATTTTGTACGTGACAGCTAATCTAGTTGGTATAGTATATCGATGAGGAAAAATAAAAACATTTTGACACCCGCGATCGTCTCTGACAAACAGAATGACCAACTTAAGCACGAAGGGAATACTTTCGTGAAACGCACTCCACCAACTACATACCTACTTTTACGAAGATCTAGAGTCAAAAAAATAAACCAAAAAGTCAAGTGCTGATATTTTGGGATAAATTAGTTCAATAAATTGTAGAGTCAATATGTTTTATAAGACAATAAAGTTTATGTTTAGTTATGGTAAGATAGCTTTTGCTTACACGTAATCAGTTATAAATGTAGATGGTTTGAAACAACCACATTGGCTTATATTGTGTGTTACGTCATTTAGGTCATGGTTTACGTACGTACGTAATACCGTACCGTACCGTAGTTAGGTATTGTTTTAGATGTAACTTATAACTATAAATATCATTGATCGGAAGTGCCTAGTGGCAACGTTATTTACATGTAGTGTAGTCATCGATATTATATCGATGACGTGAAGTCATTTATGGAAACAAATCGAAACAAAATCGCACAACTGCTAGACCAAGGGAGACCAAAGTTGAACCTCATTCAAACCATTGATATAAATAATATTTTTGTGAATTGGCACAGACAGATAATTAAAACGTTATTTCATTTTTCCTTTATTACTATCTCCATATCACAGAAATATATTTAATGGTACCTATAGTATGTTTACCTTATTGGTTTAATATGCCTCCTTTCATTGCTGAAAAAATAGAAGATCTAATAATGACCTTAGGAAATTCATTGATAGACATGATTAAAATTATATTCCTATTTAGACTATCTAGGTAATACGTATGTTAACCACGCCATCGCAGAACTTAATTTAAATTAATTAATTTAATTGAGGTAAAAATCAATAAGTTATCAACCAAACTACTTAGTTAAGTTTTATTCTAAGTAGGTAATGACTGATGTTTTTCTAGGAGGTACTTACATCAAGGAAGGTGTTGTCAAGTGTAACTGTTGCACTCACAAACGTCAATTAATTTTAGTTATCATTAATCCAGTTCTCGGATTATTACGGCATTCGAAACTAATTAACACTTTACATATAATCTGATAGTGAGTAAAGATATCGATTACAACGTACTTAACAATGGTAAGTATAGGATTATGTACTTAACCATAAACGGCTCAGAGAGTTGAAATAATCAGAAACAAAAATATAGCTTAATTGACGTTTGTAAGTGCGGCAATAAGACGTCGATACTTGTTGAAACCCAACTAAAAACAGTATAAATTGGAATGAAGCTTTTTGTATAAAAATAAATAAGTTTGTCTTTTTCGGTAGTTACATAGCTATAGTAAGAAAATTATCAAGTTACCGTCGTGTGAGAGTAACCTATTTTGTAAACTATAATAGGTAATTCAATGTAAATAAGAATAAGGTGATACAATATTTTAATGCCCAATTGCGTATATAGCATAGCATCTAAGACGTTTTCAATTTAATTGCCATAATATGGAATCTAGAAAAAATGTGAACTAAGCTTCAAAGTGGTGATATAATATAACTTTGTTACTTTATTAGAACATTTCGTTACAAAATAACGTTTCTTACGGGCGGCGCGTGGGGCGCTAACCCTGATAACATTAATAGGTACATTAATAACTACTATAAAATGTTACGTAGGTACATTTCATTTCCGAAGGCTATTTTAAAAACAAGCCGAAAAAGCACGTAGACAACTGCGGGCCTAAAAAGGCCACATTAAGCATTTCCTCTATAAGGAATTCGTATTTTGCATTCCTAGCAAATTCTTCGCAATTCCTGTAATTTTCGTAAAATGATCACACATTTTGGGTCAATCATACTCAATTCATTTATTAACACTAATTAGCTGACTCATATTTGTTGTTAATGCTGCCATATGAATAAAAATTAAACGGTAACTTACTCATATTATGATTCCCCGAAAGTGGCCTTTTTAGACCCGCTGATTCACTTGAAGATTTGTAGGAAGATTTGTCAAAGAAATATTTCGTAGGTATCGTAGGTTTTTTTAGATTAAAAATCCTATTTTTGGTCTGTACCTTATTTATGTAAGGTACCAATCTATCAATAATATTTATACTTAAACGTAAGATATTACGTAATTTCTATCAAATCTTTTGGTTTTTTTTACTACTTCCATGTTCTTCAGTTTGAGGTTTGAGCTAAAAAAACTCAAAAGTATGTCTTATTCTATCTTACAATATTGAATGAACTTAATTTATGCACGAGTATGTTGCTTAAACTTACTTATACTTACATAAATAATTATATAAGTATATACTTTAGTTCATTTATTCACTAATACATTCCGAGTTCGATATGTGCTGGGTAGAACTTTATGTTTAGGTACATATATCATAGTCATTTATTATTAGTCATATTAGCAAATATATATTAAACAATTTATTAAAAAAATAATGTGATAAGTACGTTTAATTAAATTGTTTTACTGCTTAGCAGTCGGTTTAAGAATGTTTTTAGTTTGCCTGTGGTAATTTTTAACCCAACTAGTCAAACGCAAATTTGTTATATAGGTAAGCAAGTAATTTGTTAAAATTATAAAGCATAAGAAGGTATTATTTATGACAAATGTTACGTTCGATATGTTGATTTTGTATCGTTCAAAAAAGTATACTTACCTTACCCATTCAGTCAGTAGGAAAATACGGCAGACAAAGATATTATAAATATATTTCTTGATGGCTGGAAGGGCAGAATAATTGACAATATTTGATACATCATCTCTTCATCTTTTCGTCATCTGAACCTATCTGACCTAAAGACCTAACTATCATATAAATTATAAAATGTACTATTCTGTGGTTCCAATATCATTTTCTGTGCTAACTAAGAAGTAGGTAACATTACATAATTATGAAGTTATTCTCTTTGATGAGCTTGATGGAGCACGCTTTGAGATGAACCGGTGGTAGTTGTAAAATACGATTTTGTGTAAAGAGCCCCCTTAAAAATTAAAGCATGGGCATCTCGAAGTAACAAATAATGAATAGCATTAATAAAATAAGAAAAGGGATGTTGTGAGTAGATTACTTAACCACGTAAGAGTTTTATAATCTCACATAAAAGTCGCACCAAACTTTAAGACAGCTCTCTGATTATCTATAGATTTTGTTGCGCTCTTGACATTAAATTTTAGGCGAATAAATCATCGATCTCATATACAGAAATGATATAATGCGACCGATGGAATAAACGTACAGTGCAAAGTCGCGTATTGTTACTGTAGGTACCTACGTACCAATAAGCATCAAGCGCTGTAAACTATTTTAGCCTATACAGCAGCTTAAAGTTGGTGCGACCGTTACATAGATACTGTATTATAATTAAGTACTTAAGTATAATAGAAAAATCAAAAATTTATAATGTGAAGAATGTTATATGGTTATAGGTACAATACATGCATAGCTATTATTCATATAGAAATATTAAAATTATTGAAAGTGATGTTAAACGTTACTACGAGTAAGAGTTAAATGGATGCTATCCATTTAAAAAATGTAACTTTCAAAAAGTTTAGTCCTTTTTATGAGATAATTTTAAACGATTTTTGAAACAATTTAAGGTACTTTAGAGTTGATACAATAGCATCTTGTCTTACTGTTATGTTATCAACCATGAATCAATGTACGAACCTAGTACATAAGTACCTTCTTATGTAATTGCGTCGATATTTTATTGCAAACTTGGGACTTAAGTAAGTACCTACCTAACATCTTAATTTGATACATGTTTTAGTAGATTGGCGAATTTAATTATTATTTATGACATTGACCGCTTTGATAGTTCACCGGTTAAATTGCTTGAATTACGACTGCTGTGATTGTGAAGATTTTGGATCGATTCTCAGATCGGGCAAAATGTTTGGGTTTCTCAGTGAAAAATCTAATAGCATCACGAAGATTGGGTCTTTTAGGCAAATAATAATGGGATTTATGCTACATTTGCTACTTGGAAATTTGCAAAGTAAATCCTACCTTTTTCTTTTTTTTTACGTGAGGACATCCACATGGATACCCGCGCCGCCGCGCGGGTAATGTGGGACTCATACAGACTAAGAGCCCACGGTGTCCTCACTTTATGTGGCGGGTCCCGGGAACGTACCATCGTACTCGTCCGTTTCCCCCCAGCGGCCGTCTGCCTTGCAGTGGATACTTCCTGGTCTGTGGGTGTATAAAGCCCACAGACTCGTCCGCGGGTGTATGAAACCCGCGGACTCCTCCTTCGGGTGGCGTGCCGGGAAACTGCGGTACGCGTTCCTACGCGAAGGCGATTTCTCGCTGTGCGCAGGCAGCAGACCACCCGTTTCTGCTGCCCGCACATGTTCGCCACGGGGGCATAAGGTCGGGGTTGGCCCTTTTCCTGCTGCCTCCAGCGAGAGGATCACTCTCCCTGGCCCGTCCGCCACCTCCTTTCGTACGGTACCTACAGTTAATCATCTCCCATAAAATATTGGATCATTCCTAGTAGGTCCATGTAACCAGTAGAAAAAGATATTTTGCTAATATCAGTAATTCCATTCAGGAATAAAGGCCCTTAACCTTATAATTATCCAATAAAAATTATGCAAAAACTGTAAATAAGTATTTAGATCGCCTAGACCTAAGTCCTAAGTCTGCATTAAAATTGTAAAATAAAAGTTATTAACCTACAATGTTAAATTATTGCAACGACCACTATAGATCAAGTTTTAGAAACAAAGATTACGTAGCTTGTAAATTTATACTTAATAAGTATTTTAATACATCGATATCGTAGATCTCGAAAAAATATAGTACCTACCCATCAATCTAATAAGATAACTACTTACCTAAGTACTACTTATTTATATTTAACTATTTTTGTCTGATACATAAATTAATAATTTATTTCTCAGTACTTTAACAAAACTTCTTAATGTAAGACATTATCCTGTTAATATTATGTACTTACCTACTACTTATATTTTCCTTTGATGTACTAGGTAGTTGGGGTTTTAAGTTTTTTCACATTATCCGTTATCGGGGGCGGGCGCCGCAGAATTATTAGCCAAATGTACGAATTAATTTTAATGTCTCAGATCCGGTATTCGGTGTCTGATAAGGAAAAGGCGAGTACCTATATTATATTTTCCTACATTTAAAATGTCTCGACATAGGTCGGTGTGCGCGCGGCACTCGATAAGTATCGATCTGGTTAATGTGGAAATGCTCTAACAGTCGCATTCGGGTCCGTTAGTGTATCTTTATCTTGTCACTTAACTTACCTATGGGCTAGTTTATACTAGCCCTTAGATAAGATAAGTGACAGCTCATAAGCGGACCCAGAGGGAAGTATCGAGTACCTACACGTCGCTGCCGGTGTGATTTCTTTTTGACTTGCCACAAGTTCGCTTAACCTTAGTTACGCTAATTACGCTGTTAGCTGCATATAAATATAGCATCCATACTCTTACGTCGCCGCGGCCTATTTCTACAGCTGTTCATAATGTTCTTAATCCAATGAGAACATTTAGGTGTCGCATTTTGGATCAAGGTAAGTTATGTAGGATGCATATTGAAACACTTGCAAACTTTAACAGGGGGAATTAGCCTACAGTTTATCATGTACCGCGAGTGTAAGTTTAAAATTTAAAAAAACCTGTCTTCGCAGATCCAACTCTTAAAATATAGTTTAGGAAGCAGCGTTCCTGTGATCACCTTCCCTCCTCCATTATGACCTTGATTTCCATCTTTGTAACAAATACACGTCGAGCGAGATCCATCCAACAACTCCGAATTCTTGACTTATTGGAACAGAGTTCCTGTGACCGCCTTCGTGCTCCATAATCAGACCTTGAACGCCATCCATCTATTAACAACTAACAAGTCGTTGATGGTCTGGTCTGTCAGTATATCCAGACAGGCACTGAAATCAACTTTGGTCGACTATACTATGACAGACGCAGAAATCAACGTTAGTTAACGCCGATACTATGTAATAAGAAAGAAGAACTTAGGCCTAAATATTAAGGGCAGCGGTAACGTAACATTCTGCTTCTTGCGAGCGATAAACATCAAAAGCACGCACGGATCACACACCCCACACATTATAACATTGTAACGTCGAAGGGTTCTTATAAATGTCGTTGGTTGTGTGTGGTGCTTTATTTCCACTCATTTCAGAGTTGGTACAACAACTTATCAGTCCAGATTACAGATTATATCAGTCGGAGTTCGTTATCTCAAGCTCGTTTCGTACACGGTTATCACTTCACTGTATTGCGTTAAGATTCTTTCGCTATCGTAGCGTAACATACTGATCTCTAGCCGGCGTTGTGGCGTTTTTATAAGGAGATGTTGCTTCCCTAAAAAGTTCGTAAGTTGTAAACAACGTCAAAAAAGTAAAAGAAACAATAGAACGGTTCACGGAACCGATAAGAAAAATGAAACAATAGATCCATTGCAACTGGGAACGTGGAGTTTTTGCCAAACAAAAGAAGTCTCGATGTTTCGATGCAAATCCAGAGCCGTAATAATATAGTAACTTGCTTCCACGCACTTCCCTCAATTAAATAATTAAATTCACATTTGCCTTACACGGGCAGGTGAGGTTAGCTGGGAGTACTGGTGACCGAGAGTACCGAGATGGATGGTATGTGTGCTTCTTTACATCTCAGAAATTATTTAAAATAGTTTAATTGTGAGCACTACAATAAACATACATATGTAAATACTTACATACATTGAAGGTTTGCAGGTGATTCTCCATCCTATAAAAAAGTTAGAAAGCAGCTATAATACTAGATAATCCAAGCAATTTTATGGTACTAGCAATAGGCGGCGGAGGCGGCAAGCAATGGAATGTGGCGCACAGGGCCACTTCAAATTTGCAGCGCTGCAGCTGCGGTACTGCCTATTTATTACGTTCGAGCGTTATCATAGCGTCATAGTATAATTAGGCCGCAGCGTTGCAGACACGCTGCACATTTAAAGTCGCCCGTAATATAAATATGTACTTATAGCAGAATATAATATAATATAAAAATTACTTTGTTATGAAACCGTCGTCGCGTCAATCAAGCAAACAATATAGTAATATTAGGTTGGTCACGTTAGCGCTTTGGCGTGCTCAATGAATGACGTTAAATACATTATGAGTAGGTGGTAGGTAGGTAGGATCGACTGGAAAACAACCACATCATATACCTACCTAACATAAAATACCTAACATGACCTACCTTGTACTTACGCTTATCTAACTATATGCGTAGGACACCTATACTCACAGTATAAATTGTACTTATCAACATAGTAGGGTAGGGCGGGGCTAGTTGAGCAATTTTTCACTTGAGCGGATATAGCTCCTCAACGATAAGTCTCAATGGGTTGTTACGCAACCTGATAGATTAGTAATTTATCCTTTTCTAAAAGTGTCATAGTAATTTATTTCTACTAAGCTCGATTTAAGAGCTACAGGGGTTTAAATGCAGAAAGTCAAGCATGCTCAACGTACCCCATAGGTGAGGTAAGT